>CM077008.1:76364225-86364225 GCA_039090855.1 Macrothele yani
TACTGGTACCAACAAGGCTCGGTTCCATAGTATTACCACAGAGTTCGTGGATGATAATTGTCTATAATATCGAGGTAGACGTGCTGGTTAACAGGTTTGTCCATGATAACTAATGGGCTGGGACCATACCACGAAAAACACCCCTAAACGAATACACTGCCATATCCAAACTTGATCGTAGGAACAGTGCACTGTGGTAAATAGCGTACCCCCGGCTGCCACCATACCCACACACGATCATCAGGCTGATAGATCATGTATCTGGATTCATAAGTCCATAGCACTCGTTTCCATTGATCTACGGTCCACGATGAATGTTCCTTACACCATGCTAAATGACGAGTAGAGTTCCAAGTGAAAATGAAAGGCTTATGAGCAGCCGCACGACTACGGTAACCGATAGAATGAATTTCTCTGCGAATGGTATGTGTACATACTGAGATTCCTGCATTATGACCAACCTGTACACTGATGTCTTGTGCAGTACTCTGTCGATTAGCTGTAACGACTCTCCTAGGGCTTCGACGTCCTCTATCACTGATTTTCTTTGGTCTGCCGGCAGGTTTTGCTGCTTCAGGCACGCCATGTGTCTTCCACTTATTCGGAACATCCAAAACAGTAGACTTGGGTATGTTTAAACGCCTCTCTGTTTCTCTTATTGACAACCCACTAATATAACACCCAACAATATTTCCTTTCTCAAAGTCAGTACTCTCACACCGCGACATTTTCACTCAACTTCACAGTGCGATATGATCGCGGTCAGTTGCAGGCTATACCTCGCCACTTAACATCGCATCGGATTCATTCATTTGCTTTCAAATAGGTGTCCGGTGACTTTTGTCAATATAGTGTGTGTATGCACTGTATATGTGTGTGTGTGTCTGTGTGTGTGAGCAGCCAAATATAATATCTCGACCATGATAAAAAGTCATATATCCCAGAAAACGATTTTATAGATAAATTTAAAACGTATCATTTGAGTAACTTACTGAGAACTGGAAAATCACATATAAGCAATTATTTATTAAGTTTATTTTCACTACTAGATTTTTGACCCTATTTTTGTCCTTCACATGTGAATTCTTCTGGATAATGATTTCTAGTGAGTTTTGCAGCTGCAGCTGTTACACCATATGTGATGGCTTTAACATTCCATATGGTACGACAGTACAACTTGGTGTTAGATGTTGGGCTTAGTACGTAATGGGAATCAATCTCACAGACCGAGAAACATCTGTGATGAAAAAGAAATGATAATGCTCTACATAGAAAAACTCTAGAAGTCAATATTTCCCTTCATATCGTTTGTCGCATTGATTTTTTATTCATGGTGATCATGATCATATGTAGAGGATTTTAGGAAGGGAGTGTCTGACCCCAGGTCTTAAACAACCCTTAGTAAATAGGAAGCTAGGAGATTTGGGCTAGAGTGCCCGATATGAAAGTGACACGGAAACGAAGTAGAAAGGAGGACCCCAGTACCCGGGGTCCGACGGCTTAGCGTGCTCATCCGACACACGGCGGATATTTAGTGGATCGAGCGTTCCTAAGGGACGTTGCCCACTAGGCCACTCGCGGCAGTTACGAACGTTGCCCACTAGGCCACCCGCGGCAGTTACGAACGTTGCCCACTAGGCCACCCGCGGCCCGATTTTTTTATTCATAACGATTCAACTGCTTTTATACTTCTAATAGAATGTAGAGGGCAAAATCAAGGACAATGGAACTTGTTGAGGTAGTTTATATCTCTTAATTATTCGATGAACAAAGTTGCTATTTGGTAATAGAAGACTAAAAGATGGACTATATTTCTTTTCAGAGCAGAGAAAGTGTTTCTGGAGCTCAATTGTATACTGTATGTAATGAAATTTACACGAATAATCTTTTTAATTGAAATTCAGTACATTTCGTTGTGTGGATGCACAAGGTAACCTCAAAATATTGCAACAAAAAAAGGAGCAATCCCTCTCATGGGAAGGGTTGTCTCAATTAATTTGTACACCCATTCTCGTGCTTTAACGCATAACCATATTTCACTGTTTTAGACAGTTTACATCGAGTTCAATTTTTCGTTAGTGCCTTCCTATCCCAAACTTGAGACACATTTTAAATACTCCATATATTGGGAAATGTCCTTTGAATATGCATATTAGTGTACGTAGGTGCAAATTTTAAAGTAGTTAATCAGTATATGTGAGCACATATGAGTCCCTGTTTATGCATCCACTAAATAAAACGGTTTCATCTTCTTAGGAAATGAAACATTCCGAAGAATATTAATCATGGTATGTCATATGATTTACAATTTGACATTAACTTGAATTACTACAAAAATCTTATAGAATATCTCAACAGGTCTGTTCATCCTTACCTTGAATATGGCATACCTGCTATATGAGATAATTAATTATTTCGACATGTAATATTTCCCCCAATATAGGTACACTACTGTTTTTTGGAAAATTGTAACTACATGAAGGACTGTTGGTATTAGCTTGAAATTTACACAATATTTACAACAGATTGGGATATGTAAATGATTAAAATTATAGTGGAAATGCGCATGCGGTTTCGGAGCAGCGCTCTCTGAACTGTCAGGTCTTGGGTAAAAACTTCTGGTTCAAACCAGATGTTGCCATCAATGAACAGACGACAGGGAGTCGAAAGCGTGTTTCGTGTCTAACTCTGACTCGTCGCCGAAGAAGGCCACTTTATGAAATTATGAACATCTGACGGACTTTGAACGAGGAAAGATTGTTGGGATGAGAGAATCTGGATTTTGCTACTGCGAAATTGTCACTCCTAAGGGACGAAACGCTAGTATGGTCATGCGAACGTGGCGTCAGTGGACAGGAGAGGCTCGGACGCACAGAAATCCGGGAAATGGACCTAAACATAGCACATATGCTGGGGATGACAGATGCCCCTAGCGCATAGTAGAGACCAATCGCACGGCGACATCCACGGTGTCATCAGCAGTGCCTCACCGTCACAGGTCAGGTTTTGTCCTCCAGCACAGTTCAACGTCGTCTGCTTAACAGAGGACTGGTCATAGTACCCCATTGCTGCGCAAGTGCTTTGATACTCAACCAAAGATGCCTTATGCTGCAATGGGGTCTGGAACACTGACTTTATTTCGATGATTGGCAACAGGTTGTGTTTTCTGACGAGTCAAGATACAACTTGATGCACCATGATGATCAGATACGTGCTCGAAGACATCGTAGTGAGCAGTACCTCGCAGAGTGTATTTTGCAGCATCATACTGGCCCTAAGTAAAGCGTCATACCGGTCCTACGCCAAACGTCATACCGGCCCTACGCCAAGCGTTATGGTTTGGGGATCCATTGGGTTCAAATCACGATTTCGTCTGATACGAATTGAGGGGACCCTCAACAGCTAGCTATACATCAAGAATATTTTAGAGGCAGAGGTTATACACTTTTCCACAGTTGTCCTGTCGCTATATTCCAGCAGGACAATACTCGGTCACATGTGACTTGAAACGACACAGACCTCCTCCATGCATGGCAGATACCGCTTCTTCCCTGGACTGCACATTAGCCGGCTAAGTCCCGGATCGAATATGTCTCGGACATGGTAGCTAAACGACTGGCCAGTCAAGCATCTCCGCCAGTCACCACAAATGAACTCAATCGAATATGCCTCGGACATGGTAGCTAAGCGACTGACCAGAATCGAATATGTCTCGGACATGGTAGCTAAGCGACTGGCCAGTCAAGCATCTATGCCAGTCACCACAAATGAACTCAATCGAATATGTCTCGGACATGGTAGCTAAGCGACTGGCCAGAATCGAATATGTCTCGGACATGGTAGCTAAGCGACTGGCCAGAATCGAATATGTCTCGGACTTGGTAGCTAAGCGACTGGCCAGTCAAGCATCTCCGCCAGTCACCACAAATGAACTCAATCGAATATGTCTCGGACATGGTAGCTAAGCGACTGGCCAGAATCGAATATGTATCGGACATTGTAGCTAAGCGACTGGCCAGAATCGAATATGTATCGGACATTGTAGCTAAGCGACTGGCCAGTCAAGCATATCCGCCAATCACCACAAATGAATTCTGATCTCCCATAGAAGCAGCCTGGCAGATTATTCCCCAGGGCGATATCAAAAACCTCTGCAATTCAATGCCACGCCGTGTAGAAGCCATTATTTTTGCTCGAGGTGGCTTCACACGATACGGATTTTTGAAGCGAAAACATCTTGAATAGCTCTACAAATGTAATCAATTATCGCTTGTAACATGAGGAATCAATGTTATAAATTTCATTTGAATAGCGCGAATGTTTCTTGGTGTTGCAACTTTCACAACAATAGAGTACTTTTTGTACAAAAAATCACAACAATCTTTCAGCGTGGTTGCCTCTACGCATTCGAAATTCTAATTACTCGAAATGGCAACATCGTGTACAGAATTATTTTCGCCAATTTTCTAACAATATGGCCGAACTACTAAGCCGCCCACACACTCTCTCCTTCTCTCTGTAACATTTACATTGGGCTCAGGAGCATCGTAAGGAGAATGCTTAAACACAATCACAAACTTCAAGACCGCGATAATTAAGAGTCGAGAAGGATCTGAAGTAAACTTTGTAGTTTGGGAGAAAAGTCGAAGTTCCTCCCTTTCCATGTAACTCTTGACTACTGCTATTTTTAGATTAATCAAAATTGGTATTACCTTCTGAACTCCAATTCCTCCTAATATGCGAACTTAATTTATTTGATGAAAGGCTTTGCTCATTGCAATGCCTGAGAAACCATGATTACCATCTAAATTGCGTGCTTTCATGCAGTGTTTATTTAGAGAATCTACACCATGCGTTAGTTTTGTGGTAATACATGCGTAAACATTTGGAGTTGCGCATATTAAATAAATTAATCATTTTCAAAAATCCCGAGGGAACATTGTTAAAAAATATTCGAAAACATAAAAATTAATCTGAGATAAATCATGTAATAAATGTAAATATTTAAAATTTCATTTGTGCATATTGATATTGGTGATTTTCATTGACATAATTATCAGAGCTTCAAAAAGGAACTACAGTTTACTTGAAAAATGACGTCTCTTCTTCCATCGCGCAGTTTTGTTGAACTGAAAACCAAGGAAAAAACTGTTTTGCATAACAATTTACTACTCCATTCTCTTTGAAATTCAAAAAAGTGGTTTTTTTTTAGGTGGAAAAGTAGCGGAAATGCAATTTGACAAAAGTATGGAAAACAATTGAGAAATGTTGATTAAATACGTTTTCGGAGAAAACCAAAAGTATAACGCACAAGACCGGTTAGTAATAAATGCATGCTATAGATCAATAACCAAACAAAAAAAGATGACACCGGATTTCTGGTTATAATGAGCACGTCTTTTGGATCCTTTCCGACGCGAATAAAATTTATCAAAATTTATCAAAGTCAATGGAACCCGTTAGAAAAGAACATAAACCGGATTTCTACAATCGATAAAACATCCAGAAATAGAAATAGTTACTAAAACGTATGCTACGAAAATTAAAAGACCGTGCACAAAAAGATCTTCATAGCAGAAAGAAGGTATCAGAGAAAAAGACATTTCCAAATCGAACAGTTAAAGGAAGAAATATAGAAGAAAACGTGATATAACTCTATGCGAGAGGTGGCCAAACGGTCAATCGTTTATTTTATCAAGCAGACGTATGTTGTTCCATACGTTGTTCCCATAAGGATTCTATGTGATTATCTAGACGAAACTAAATTATTAGGTGTGCAACTATAACGAAGTAAATTTCTCAGTCATTTTTATCCGCGCCAGGATTCGAACCCGGGTCCCCTCATTCCGGAATAAGTTGCTCTACCAATTGAGCTACGCGGACATTTTATTCTGATTCCTATCTGCCTTTATGTCGTGTGCGTTATTCTGGCAGGTACGTCACATCTCCTGGTACGTTACATCATCTCCCCCTTATTTTTTTTTTTTTTTCGAAGTGCTGCTCTTATTTTTCCTATCTCGCGGTGTGGAAATAACATCACACCATTGCGAGATTGTGAACGGTCGGGTCATCCGGATAGTTCGGGCGCATTATAACGAAGTGAACTTCTCCGTCATTTTTATCCGCGCCAACATTCGAACCCGGGTCCCCTCATTCCGGAATAAGTTGCTCTACCAATTGAGCTACGCGGACATTTTATTCTGATTCCTATCTGCCTTTATGTCGTGTGCGTCCTTCTGGCAGGTACATCACATCTCCTGGTACGTTACACAACTTAATTCTCGGCACCCAACCGCAAGCGATCATAGAACGTCGACAAATACAAATATCTATGAGCGATAATGGCTGATTACAGCGCCATCCAACAGCTTTCCAGGCAACCGTAACCGCTCACAGCTGTAGTCACAGAAGGGACAAAAGTTGACGGTGAAAGCAATGTCTTTCGGAAGCAACATTTGAGGCACTGTCTCCTGTTCGCGTTTCAGCGGAAAAAAGGGCCGCGGAAGCCCAGCAAATGACCTGTGCTGCTTTTGGTGAGGCTGCTCTGTCCTGCTGTACGTGTAAGAAATGGTTCCAGCGCTTTAAGCAGGGAAAGTTTGATACCCGTGATGCAGATCATCCGGGACAGCCACAGAAAGTTAACGATGAGGAACTAGAACAACTGTTAGACGCGGGTCTCTGTCGCACACAGTCAGAGCTCTCCCAGGAACTCGGAGTAACACGGCAAGCCATTGCAAAGCGCCTGCACAAGCTTGGACAGATTCACAAGGAGGGCCGTTGGGTGCCCAACCAACTCACAGCTGCGAACAAGTCTAGGCGCTACGATGTTGCTCCAGATTCAAGAAGATTTCCTCCACAAGTTTTTGACCTGTGATGAGAAGTGGATCCTCTACGATAATCCTAAGCGGCGCAAATCGGTTTATCCAGGTCAGCCGCTAAACCGGGTATCATACCAGGAAGTTATTGCTGTGCATATGGTGGGATCAGCGCGGTGTCGTACGCTATGAGTTGCTCAAACCTGGTGAAACAGTCAATGCTGAGCGTTATTGTCAGCAACTCATTCATGTGAGTGACGCAATGGAGGCGAAAAGGCCATACATCGGCAAGGACAGAAGGTCGATTCTGTTGCTTCAGGAAAACGCTCGTCCACACACCGCGAAAACGACTTTAAACACGATTACCAACTTGGGATGGGAGATTTTGTCTCACCCGGCGTATTCTCCAGACTTCGCCCTTTCGGAGTATCACCTCTTTTGCTCCCTGCAACATTACCTGAATGATACGCACTTCACTTTTGTCGAGGAGGTCCACACAAGTATTGATGACTTTATCAACTCGAAACAGCCCTCTTTTTTCCACAGTGGCATTCGGCAGCTCCTGACCGATGGCTGAAATGTATCCAACACGACGGGGATCACTTTCTTAATTAGGTACGTATTCGATTTGCTATAATTTGATGTCAACGTGTCGTTCCTGTGGCCGACGAGAATTAAGTTGCACACCTAAAATTTACTGAATTCGCCAAAAAAAAAAAAATCTGCCTTTATGCAAGCTTGGTTGTATCACTACTGACAGGTCACCTTCGATGGTAGACCAACCCACTGGGTTCATTGCACTTTGTAGGAAATATGACGATTTTTCAGACTTTACCTCTTTTGACTGCATTATCCACCAAAATGCATTATGCATCAAACTTTTAGATGTGAAAGAAACTATCGACATAACTGCCAAAATGGCTGATTCTATTAGGGAACGAAGTTTACGTAGGATGAATTTTCGAAGACACCTAGAAGAAAATGAAGCTGAATACGAAGGCCTGCTGTTTTTCACGTATGTTAGGTATCCTAGTAAAGGAAAGTTTCTTGAAAGATTTTTGAATCTGTTGCTCCTAGACGCAATGGGAGAAAAGTATGCTCAGCTGCAATTCGGCTTTGTAACTGATATCACAGGCCACACTACAACTCGTTCAGCCTCGAACTGCAAAGGAAAGGAAAGAGAGTTATAGATTTAGTGAGCTCGCTGAATACTTTCGAATCAAGACTAGGCGTGCTAAACTGTCTACTTGGTAAAGGAAATTTGAAAAACTCTCCCAATCTGGAAAAATACCCAACACGTCAAACTGATTGTAATTTTGACGGATATGTCGTTGAGATAGAAGTTCTGATAACAGAATTTTGCAGAGGATTGACAGACCCGAAAAACTTTTAACACATTCTGAGCTTCATGTCAAACCCTTTTGGCAAATGTGATGGAGGAAGTTTCATCACAGACATTTCCTCTATTTTCCGCTTCAATTCTTCAGATTTAGTAACAGAAATTGTGAAACTTCAATCCGACATAGTATTGAAGGCAAAAACGTCAGATAACACATTTTGGACTCTATCGTCAGAAGAAAAATATCCCTGCTTTAGATCTGTTGCTTTGCGGCTGACTGCTTTCTTTAGATCCACATATCTCTGTGAAGCTGCTTTTTCAGAAATGAAACTAATGAAGTCGAAATCATGAGCTGCCTGACTGAAGCTGATTTAGAAGCGTGTCTCCGACTGTGCCTCACTGAATATGTACCTCATTATTATAAACTCTGTGAGTACATACAGCGTCATGCATCAACATCTAAGTATTAAATACTATAAATAAAAAATCTAGAACAAAAATTATATAATTTGTTGGAACAATAGTGTTTCAGAAATGAAAATGATTTAATTATTATCTTTCCGAATTTGTTTCCAAATTTTCAAAACCACACGCTCTAACTCGTGATATAGGCTTATTCCTATTTAAATGTGCCTATATCACTGCCATAAACCATGGTAGATCACATTAGGGAATGATGGCTTAATTTAGATCTTGGTTACTCAAGGTTTCGCCACATCTGCTCTACGCTTTTTAGAGAAAGAATTTTGTGTAACGGAAAAGTTGAAAATTGGGGAGAAGTATTCTTCATGGCAAATGATATGCTAAGGAAAAAGAACTTTTTATATACGTCTTCCGTAAGCATAGATAGCGAGAAAACATTTTTATTCTTTACTCCCCCTGGCGGAAATCTGTGAATATTTTGAAGAGGAATGCTCTCCATTTACTACAATCGAGATATTGTAGCGAATGACATACATTAAAAAAAAGAAATTTCTTAATAGGATTTCTGAAGGCAGGGATACAGCTGCAAACAGAAGAACACAAAAACACCTAGCGACAGAGCTGTGAACTACAAAATTCCTCAGATACAAACTTAAAGTGTTCCACAAGGTAAGTGGCATGTGGTGTTAAAAAAAGTATATCAGATATTCGCAAGCAGAGGTGTTGAGAAGGAACAGATTAAAAATTTGCTCCCCTGGCGACACAATTGTGCATTATCTCGGGAAGGAAATACACACAAAATGTTTTCACAGTTTGTAGTATCTGACCGAAAATGATTTTTTTTATTCGGGCTTTTAGTCCCTCACAGATTCCTGCAAACATGCTGTAGACGGAAACGTGAACTTACGCCCTGAAGTGGCACAGTTGTGCGTTAAGTAACATTTGTAATTAAATGAGAAACATTTAGCACAGGAAAAGCTATACGATGAAAAATTAATTAAATAAATTTTCAAATCGGACCCTTAGAGCCACATATATCGACAAAAATAAGATATACATTTACCCCCATGGGGAAAATCGAGCACTATTTTAAGCACAAGGTCTTCTTAAAAGATTTCGAGGTGATCGGTATCGGCCCACGAAAAATTTTTTCATTCGATATTTCAGAAGCCCAGATTTTGGTGCAAATACATCAGAAACAGAAAAAAAACCTTTTAACTTCCCTGGTGGCAAAACCATTATTTGCCAAAAATTAGAAATTATACGGAAAACATTTCCCATCAAGAGCTGTATCCGATGCAGAAAGAAATTTTCAAATCGGACTTTTAGAAGTCTCAGTATTGCGTCTCTAGTTTTCCTGCAAGAGGAAAACTAGAGACGTAATTCATGAAAGACATAAAAATTAGAAGACACTATTATTCAATCAAGCACTTTCTCCCTTCATTGATTTCAATTAAGCAACTGGTCCGCAAGAGGACTCGTCTATTCTTCTTAGAAATTTTTATGCTGCATACCAACTTCCGAGGTGAAGTGAGAATAATGAAAATGAAGAAGTACACATATAGGACACTGAATTAGAAACCTTTATGCAGACGTACGTAAATGTAATACACCCAGCATATATGTGAAATACGTTGTCCCACGCGTCAACGCATGATCTAAGTAACTAATTAAGACTGCTACTCGTCAGTAGTGTTGATCACAATGGAATTTTTCAGAGTTTGAGTAAGGTTTTATTGTGGGTTCCCATCTGGCTGAAGCGACGATTTTGCAAGCAGCAGGGCCAAGTGGTTTCTCAAAAAGTGAGATATCCTGGACCTTTATTCAGTGAAAAAATATCCACATTGCTTGACTAAGACGCGTAACTGTGACGCGATGACAATCTGTCAGGAACGAGATCGCCTCGTCTGAGAAGGCTTGTGTGGAGAAACAGGACTTTTTTGTGCAGCAGTTGACCGAAGTATTCAATGAAAGCTGCTCCCATTTCATATCATGGCGGACTATCCACAGAGAATTGAATATCGGTATTGGTAGTCGAATGCTTCTACGGAAACCAGTGAGTTTTTGCAAAGAACGTGAAAGTTTGTCTACAGTGTTGCCAGGAACACCGTACCTGGACACTGGAAGACTGGAAAAAATCATGTTACTCGACTGTACACCTTTTTATCTACCAAAGTTAGACAGAGAGTTTGGCGGGAGTACAATGAAGAAATTTGACCCAGCTGGCCTTGCAAAGACAACTCAAAGTACTGTGGGTGGTGTCATTGTGTGGGGCACGCTCTGTTGGTACTGAAAGGATCCCCTGATATTGCTGGAAGGTTTAGTGTCTTCTAAGGATTATCTGAACATTGTTCTTAATAAAGTCTATCCTGTAATTCTGACCTTTTATCCAGCAGGTGACCGCTGTCTCATGGACGATAGTGTTACTGTCCATCATGCAAGATGTGTTCAGCAGTTGTACAGCGAGCATGACAAAGAGTTCAACCGTTTTTCCTTGACACTACAAAGCTCAGATCTAATTACAATGAGAATATAGAATCCGTTAAATCTGGGCCAGTTTGTGAGCTGACTGGCGAACGGTTGGTATGCTGTATACATAGATTCACTCTAATATCTTGTGGAATCTATACCAAATCTTATATGTGCTGTAATTCGGGCTAACTAATTACAGCACATATAAGATTTGTGCTGGTACTAGGCAAGGAGAGTACCAAGTATGAGAGAGAATAATGTCTTTCAGTCTTTCGTGTATATTTTAGACTAACCCCTGCAGCACGTGCAGTCAGATACCAAAGTTTTAGGCACTCCAGTAGCAGATATTCGATAGGTGACTGCTGCATCTACTCACCTGATTGGAGCAAGATGTAGCGTGATTCTCTAATCAACGAACGATTTTTATCGTTTATAATCACCAGTCACCCGATAAACATTTCTTCCACCCCACAAGGCGAGATCATTGATTTCCCGCCCTTGTGAGTGCGAAACGTTGGCTTCTAATCATTCGTCCGTGGTAAAACTGGGCTCGAATCCCAAGTGAGGAATGTATGGAGTGCTTGTATTTCTGCACTGTCTTTCTCACTTCCATTGAATCGGTAGCCCTAAATTAGGGACAGGCTACTGCTAATAGAACATTGATATCATGATATAAGCAATCGCCTGTCCCTAATTAAGTTGCTCACGATGGCCATTAAACCTCAAACCGAGAAAGCAAAAGCTTGCTGATTTCACCTAGTAACCCCAGGTTTATAATCTTCCCCTCTTCCGGAATGGTCAATTCTTCTGTAAGCAATTTATGTTTACAGACATCAGCTCCTCTCTTCGACAGCAATTCCTGGTTGATATCCCTGAAGGGTTAACTAACAACACCGAAGTATTATCTTTCCGAGTACCTACTGGTCACGCGGAGTGAGTTTCCATGTTTTACTTCGGTTAAGCTTTTGCATGGTGGACGTGCCGAACTTTTCCTTTTCCTAATAACATCAGGGATGCTGCATATTATCTGCAATGTCACGAGTCGGAAAACCAACACAATATTACAGCCGACAAAAACTCCCGTAATTGTTCAGGTATATTCCATTAGATAATAATAATGGTTTACCTGGGAAATAACATTAATAAAAGAACAGTACATTATTTTCTGTCTCTTACTGCATACAAACAGTAGCTAACATACTAAAATAGAAAGAAATAGTCTCTCTGTGCACATCCTACGTACTTCTACTACGGAAGAAGGAAGCTGAGGATGATGAACAGTTTATTTGAGGTTTTGATTGAAATTTATCTTGCCCTCTTCATTATGCACACTGACAGAATTTATTAATGTAGATATCGCTAATGTGTGCAACACACTACGTCTCCTGCAAATAAGGGTATTGTGCTTTTTGTTACTGATGAACTATCTTCAGCAGTTGGACATCATGAATATAGAGTACCTACAGCATTCACCAAAATTTCGCCCTATTCTTTTCTCCCGTCAGACAGAAACAGTGACGTCCTTTGCAATCTTCTTGGCCACCCCGGTGGCGCAGTGGTCTAAGCGATGGCTTATGACCATTCGTCCGGGTGGGGTCCGGCTTTGAATCCCGGTGAGGCATGGATGTTGTGTTTGTCTTACGGCACTGGCTCTGCCCCTTCCGCGGAGCCAGTGGCCTTAAATTAGGGACGGGCGACTGCTTATAGCCCATTGAGTTGCTCACGGTGGTCGTTAAACCTTCAATCCAAAGAAAAAAAGAAATCTTCTTGTACCAGGATGAGTCAAAAATTCTTTCCATTTGCTGTTAAAATGTTTACTGATGCAAGAAGGCCATACAAGCTTCATCTCATTACACAAAGCATAAAAGCCTTTGTTCCTTCTAGTTCTTTGCCAAAGTTCCACGAGAGCCACGATCCCACGACGGCATCACTCGACAGGTTTTGAGACCAGAGACTCTCCGAGGCCAAATTCCACATTCATCATTAGAGCGAAATGCCATTCTTGCCGGAAATGCGCTGTGGAGTGAAACAGGTGGTAGTCGGATGGGGTAAGGTCCGTTATCTATGGGGTATGGAGTGGGACTTCAACCACTTCCAATTCCTGTAGTTTTTGGCGGAACTCTGGAGATGCGACTTGCGGCATTAACCACTTGTAGAAATTCCGGTCTGTTTTTGATCATTCGGTTATTTTCGCGCAGAGTACTACTGACGCGCTGCAATGGTCTGAAACAGAGTTTCCCATCCGCAGCAGCACCATCTGCCACGAGTTTCCAGCGAACAGAACCCTCAGAATTCCAAGAAATGCACCGCAAGATTTTCCTCTTGAAAGGCCTCGGGTGGCCTAGTGGGCAACGTTGGTGACTGCCATGGAAATGACCTCAGGTTCGATCCCAGGCAGGTAAGAACGCTCGATCCACTAAATATCCGCCGTGCGTCGGATAGGCAAGTTAAGCCGTTGGACCCCGGGTACTGGCCCCCGATAATAAATAAGGGCGTCTTCCTCTCCCTTTCTACTTCGCTTCCGTGTCCCTTTCCTATCGGGTACTCTAGCCCAAATCTCATAGCTTCCTATTTCTAAGGGTTATTTAAGACCTGGGGTCAGACACTCCCTTCCTAAAATCCTCTACATATGATCTTATGATCATTTCCTCTTGAAATGCCCTGCATGTGCCATTGGCCGTGCTTCCTGGCTTAGCCTCAGCCACTGGTTCTTCGTGGCAGGTTAACGTAGGAATATGCATTTTTCTTCACAATACGACGAAAAAACCTGTCGTCCTATGTGGACTTGACAGCAATCTGCGACAGAGAACAACACGTTGTTCCGCCTGCTAGGTTTCAATTCATGCGGAACTATGCGATGGCTCCTGGAGGAAAAACAAAGCTGCAGTAGTTGAGGGATGACGATGAATTGAGAAGAATCCAACTCAGCTTCCATTATTGGTGTACTGGTACTGGTGTTCACCGTTACAGCTCCGACAAGTATGTTAGTATATACATTCAGACAGACATTTGACGTGGACTAGGAACATCAAACAGAAGTCATCGCTCTTTCCACGTTCATAAGTGAGTCACAGAAAAATTCTCATCGGCCGTCACCGGGAATTTGATGTTCGAGTCCACGTCAAATGTCTGTATTTATAAATTCCTTCGCCTTTTAATTACTTGTTCAGTTGCTGCTTACTATCTTTGGTGAATCCTTAGCATTGTCCGGGGCTTACAAGAAGCAACTTGCCATATTGCCTTGGCAGTTAGCGTGTGTGAGTCTGGAGGAATTCGAGGCAGCTGTGGTGCAGTGGAAGCATATCCGACGAGTAACTGAAAGACCCTGGGTTCGGTTTCCGGTGGCGGCCAGTGAGAATTTTTCCGTGACTCACTTGTAAAATGTGGAAAGAGCAGTATGTTAGTTTTGGTGATTGTTGGACTCCCTGACCTCGGGTTGTTTTCGAGATTGTTATCTCCAGTATTAAAACTCCGTAATAATTTTCGTGCACTGGTTCCTCACACTCAAATGAACAAAGTATCATGCTGCTGCTGCGATTAAGCCTTTTTTTTTTTTTTTATCAGGAAGGGCGTAAGAGTATCCGGACAGCAAGTTTATCAACCTACATCCTTTGCTCACTTGATAACACAATGCAGCTCCGTGGCGAATGTGCGTCATCAGGGTGTGGTGATCCACGTCATCACGGAATACAGTCGACGTTGGCGCGAGTCTTGAAAAGGAATTGATGTTCTGCATTACGTGTAGTTCAAAATGAGACGAACTTTTGACTCATCCTGGTATATAACAGAATATAATTTAAAGGTTCTATAGAAGGTGTGGAAATTTTGCCTCAGATTTTTTATCCTAAATGTAATAATGAGCGGAATTATTTTCTTACTTATCCTATGCTTGCTGTTCTACGGTTTAAACTGGTTCTCACATTTAAATGTAGACACTAAGTTCTATACATCAATACCCGAGTAAATGAGTACATGACTTTGTTACCGCTGTTATTTCATAACATCGCTCTCTCTCTCTCTCTTTTTCTCTATTCAAATCTTGAGAACATGAAGATCCGCTCTAACACTTCTGGCCAAACTCAGAAGCTGCCACGTATGACGACTGATATTTAGGAAATTTGAGAAGACTCAACGTTTTTCGCTTTCACTGAAGCTTACCTAATAAAATTGCCATGACTCACAAAGCCTTAATGAAAAGGGCTCATAAAGTTTGCAAGATATCTCCACGTCTCCTTAAATAAAATAAGAACGCGGTTTCAGGGTCATGAAGTACATCATTCAGTCTCGTTGAATCAAGCCGAAATAGATGAAGGATTGACGTAATATAAACGTTCTAGGAAATTACTATTGAAACAGCTGCACAGGTGCAAACTTTGGAACATGGCTGTTTCTCGATCTTTACGCAGTGTGTTGCATTGCGAAATGAATCTTCTCTATCCAGTGTCCCGGTGAGATTAAAGTACGCGCTTCAGAAGTTGCTGAGAGAAGCCATTGTGATTAGTCAGGAAAGATGAAAGCCTCTCATTTCATAGGACTACTGATAGTAAGCGCGTTTCTGTTTGCGGTAAGTTTGCAAATATTCTTAAATTATCGAACTTTTTCTTTTCTTTTTTCTTTTTTTTTTCGTTAAGTCTTTGATTTTTAGCAAGCCCTTTTAATTTCTATCGCTGTACTTTTGACCAGTATACATTGAAAGTTTTGATCATAACTTAACTACAGGAAGAAAATACTCTGTGAGGTGTCAACTGCTCTCTTGACAAATAACCCTGTCTTGTGTTATCATTTTCACTTCTAAGGTCAAAAGATGTGAAACAGAAATTTGGAATTGTGTAATACTAACATGGAATTCTATTCACGCTTAATCAAAATTGACAAAAAATAAATACATTCTAATTTCTATTTGGTCAAAACCGTGATTCAGAATTCAGCATTAGAGAATATTTTGGGAAAGCGAAAGCAGAGGTGGAGGAACTAGCCGCTCGTAGAATTGGTACTTCTCAGAGAATGAGTTGCGAAACTTTCAATTTTTTTCTACCATATATTCTTAAAATTCCATAGTGTCGCACTCACATCTAGTCCATTTCTAATAATGGGCACATCAAATTAGTAAAAATACAGCATTTTTTGAAAATAGGGGCAGAAGTAGTTTAATATATAAATCAGATTTTTAAATTATCATCGTTACTTTGCATCGATTTAGGAAATGGCTGCTAACTGTAGTAGGGATTTCATCGAGTTGACTGCCGAAAAGTTGATAATATAAAAGCAACTTTTAGAAATAGCATTTACACCACAATAGGGCCGGTAGCAGAAGCTGGTATGAATGATTTTTTTTTCACAACGAAATTAAAACAAGAAATGTGGGTTTATATCAACTACACGAAATATTTTTTCTGTGATTCTGAATGAAAATCAAACAAGGAATTATCTACTAAAGCCTGAAATGAAATTGATTATATATTTTAAATAGACTCAAGATTGAAATGTTTCACAAGTTACCTGAATCGCAAGGTAAATTCCAATTACATACCGAAGACACTGGTGAACAAAATTGTGTTTATTTTTATCCATGCTATGTAATATTGCAGCATACAGAAAAAGCTGAAAACTGAGAAAAAAATGGAAAAACTTTTGAATGCATAGTTTTGCCCAATATAAACTTTTTTGAAACTTTCACATTGAAAAACTTGAAATATCGCAAAGAACACGAGTGAAACCAATACATTTTCCCTCAGTAGTTCTTAATTAGAGTGAGTAAGCATGCACTTAATAATAACTTTTCTTTCAGTACCTTCTGACATTATGAAACTCACAAGTTATTCCATAGTGACGTATTATTGACACATTTGCAGCACACTCAAGTAAACAAAAAAAGTAATAATGATAGTTTTGTGCAAAGCAGTTTGTTTGGCAGAAGCCGTTCAAGAGGTCTAGGCTTTTTTGATGCTACAGACAGTTAAATTTCTAACTGAAGAGCAAACCCATTCACACAGGCAAAACGACAACAGCAGAAAAACAATAATTGACGGACTGGCTTATAAGTGGTAAAGTGTATTCATCACAGCTGAATTTATTAGAAGTTTTACAAGACAAAATCCCAGATACCCGTTTCGAAGCTACAGTTATTTCGGAAACGCCGAGAAATATACTCTACATATGCAGAGGTACATACAGAGTTCAGATAATACTTCTTCGACTGCCGTTCAAATTCCAGGCTGTCATTTACGTCATTTGCTGCTTGTGCATGTAAGTTTTTGAATCTACACACCATTTGCTGCTTGTGCATGTAAGTTTTTGAGTGCTAACCGAATTAGAAATTATTACTTTTTATTACGAAATATTGTTATTATTATTTTCCGACCACCCATACGCGAAGTGAGTAATTATAAGCGATGCCAGCTTAACGAGGAGAAGAGTGTAGCCTGTAAGATAAATTGGTATACAGTATGTAAGCAGTTGTCGGTTCAGTTGAAAGCGAAGCTAAGAAAGTGATAGGTAAAACCAAGGTTTTATCAAGCTTTATGAAAGACCAAATTGTGAGTGACCGAAGGCTTGGTGCATCTGTTTCGGAAATGGCGACACTTGGATTGTTCGAGAGCTTGTATGGTTCAGTTGCATTAGCAGCGGTACCGAAATGGCGGAACATCCAACGCAGGACACAAGATTAAAGGGAGACGACAGGTCGATTCCAAAGGTGAGTGACCTGTGTGTCGCTTTCAGCAGGGTAATCGAATTAGCACAGTTTTGCAGGTGACAGGCCAATAAACCATGGGTTAACCAGAAATAATATCCAGCGTGATCATTTGTTGTGACGGATGTGATACAAGAAATATTGCACTATATGCTCCTTCTCCTAACAACGTCTGTTGACGTAAACGATTCTTCTGGATCCAACACCATGCAGATTGGGCGACAGGAAACTAGACGCAAGTGTGCTAGTCTGATGAATCACAGCTAACGCTCCATTTTGCCGATGATCCAGTCCGAATTTCGCGTGAGCAGCATGAGGTTATGGATATTTCGTGAAATCACACGAACACTGTAAAACTTGTAGATGTTAAATTCTATGATAATCGCTAAATTCGTTATTGCAAACAAAATCCGTTCCACGGAAGCTCAACTTCCTCTTGTCTGATTTGATTGACATGGAAGTTGATCACAGCGTTATGAGACATCGAAATATAAACATCGTTCATGAACTAATCATGCTTTTTTTTAAATAAGAGCGTGCGTCTGTTATATGAAATGGGGCAGGATGGCTTACATGAATTCAGCAACTGGTTCCTAAGAATGATGGCATCCATTTGCCCACCCCTGATGCGTGTAGATAAATGGACACCGACTGGTGACAGCGACTACTTGAGGGCCAAGTGTACTCAGCCCAGAAAGGGACGGGATTTTACAAAACGATTATGCTGAAGTCATCGGGCCCGCCTCATGCAGGAATAGTTCGCCGACCCAGTAATGGTATCAAACATCTCTAATGGCCATCCAACTCTCCAGATCTGAACCCAATTTAACATCCTTGATATGTTGAGTATTAGGTAGGTAGTCGTAATTCAGTGAGCATTGGGTGTATTTTCATTTGAAATACTGATGCTCTCTTGCAGAAATATTGTATCATGAATTATAGGCTATATAGTTGTTGCAGATAATAATATGTGACTAACATAGAACAGATAGTCTGTGACAGTAGCTAGGTAGTCCACAACTGTTATTACATAGATTTTCTAAATTACAGTACTTGAGAGCGTTTAAACAAGATACGTAAAAAAATTGAAGTACTGTTTCAAGGCCTTTGCAAGTGGGATCGGGCAATGCAGGATCAAATCCTATTCAACCGGCAGGACCAGCGGACGAAGTGCTACCATTTTACGGAAATTTTAGCTTTTATCACTTACCTCCTCAAGATTATAACGTTGCTCGGCCAAATGCCTTAACAGTCGAAAACGTTTCAGATGAATACATTTAGCGTTGTAGATCAAGCAAGTGAATCCGCTGGAAATAGCTTGAAATTCCCTGTGTGAAGGAGTTCATGTCTTCTTCATATATACACTGGCGGAAAGTGAAAAAAGAACACCAAGAAGGAATTGGCGGACGATCATGAAAATTGCATATGTTAATGGAGTCGAGTTTACTTAGGTGTGATGTTAATATCGGGACTAACCGGTGAGCGCTTACGCCACAGCGTGGCATAATATGCAAATTATCGTCGGTGGTATTTAAAGAGTACGGCGAAGTGAATATATTCAGTCGTCGGCATACGGCCACGTGCGAAGACCCTGAAAAAGCTGCAATGCCTGGACATGGAAGATTTGTACGATTTCAGCAGTTATCGGACTTTGAGCGAGGTCGTCTTGTCGGACTCCGCGAGGCCGGGTGGTCGTATCGTCGTATTGCGGAGCGAATTGGACGGGAAGTATCGGTGGTGGTACGATGCTGGTGTAGATGGTCCGAAGAAAATTCCTACACGAGAAGACGTGGAACCGGGAGTCACAGACGGACTGATGAGCGGACACATCGACGCATAAGAAGAGCGGCTTTGTCAAGCAGAACATCCACTGAGACGCAAATCCGAGCTGCCGTTGCGCCTGAGGTGACTGTGCGAACAATCCGCAACTGTCTACTGCATGCAGGACTAGGTGCACGTGTACATCTGATTCCAGCCCACCGCCAGGAACAGCTGCAGTGGTGTCGCCAACGTCTGCACTGAAGAACGCAATGGCGATTGAGTGTTCGCAGACACACAGGGGAGCGTCTCCACCCTTCTTGCATCTGCCAGGGACAAACAGGGCCTACACCTAGTCTCTTGGTGTGGGGAGCGATCAGCTATCACTCCCGTACACAGCTAGTGTTTGTACCGGGTACGTTAAACAGCACCTCCTACATCAACAACATCATTCAGCCAGTTGTTGTGCCATTTGTAAGGTCGGTCCATTGTGGTGTTTTCCAGCAAGATAACGCGCGCCCACACATGGCACGTGCAACGCAACATGCACTTCAGGGTGTGAGATAACTTACATGACCTACACGTTCACCGGATTTGTCCCCCATTTAGCACGTGTGGAATTTTATGGGACAACGACTTATCCGGTCTCCACGGCCAGCCACGACCATCCCCGATTTACGCGTCCAGGTTGAGTATGCTTGGAACTCAATACCCCAAACGTACATCCAACATCTGTACGACAGACTCCATGCCAGAATTTCACAGTGTGACGCAGTTCATGACGGTTCAACCTCGTACTAACCATGTTACATGGAAATGTTATTTTTCAGTTTACCAGCAAATACAGCTGTATTTTGCCATAATGTTTTGATCACGTTATCCTCTGTATTCCGTTATTATGCTGTATAAGTTTCGTTGGTATCAGACGTCCCCTTCTCGGTGTTCTTTTTTCAGTTTCCGCCAGTGTAGAAATTCATTACTGAAATGAAATGGCACAATCCAACTGAAGTGTATCTGCAGACACTCAAAACAATTAGTTATGAAGTGATTATATTTCCTTCCTGGTCAGTTGAAAGGAACTGTGAATGTTTAAATAGTGAATGTTTAAACAGTGAATGTTTAAATAGTGAATGCTGTTTATTTTGGTAACTGTTTTAGCAGGACGCGTGGAATTCATGCGCGAATTGACACACAGTTTCACGAAGTAGCTTCAGGCCAAACAACCGCATTGTATAAGTACTGATGGATTATTTCTTGAGCCACAGTTTTGTATAAGCAATTGAAACATAGATCGTATGTATTAGTTTCTGTGACAGATTTTTTTCCTGGAAAACATTTTCTTGTCAGAGAATTTAACACTTTTCGTTATTTCGCTAGTAACTGCGTATGAGTTCGAGGTATTTCGAATTGAGATAGGAGTGATGGACAGTTGACATAGGCTTCCTCGTGCAGAGCGAAACAAACCCAAACCGAAGACATGCAAAAAGTAGACTGACATAAGTGCTTCCCAATACTTTATCGCAACCGACGAACATGGCAAACGTGGTGATCTGATCGACTTTCATAAGGTAGATGGGTCATCTTATTGTCCAAGTGGTACGACACTTACTGCTCCCTAGGGCAAAAGTATAAACGCTATAACATCGCACGGACGTACTAGCGCCCATAGAGCAACCGGTGGCCAACCACATGCCATTGATGACCTGGGTCGATGAAAAATATCCAGACTCGTACATACAGAGCGCTTGGCAACAGCAGCGCAAATAATATGCAGGTTAAATGTCGGAGGCCCAAGCTCTGTCTACGAGCAAACGGTACAACGCACGCGGCATATCCTGGAATATTCCCAAGATATTAAAATATAGGACAAGTGAGCAAAACCGCCAAAACAAGGAATACAGGGACCAACACCCTACTCGTGTGATACTGTTGACCGCTGGTCATCGGACATTACATCTCGCCTGGGGTCCGGAACATGCACCCTGGAACTCTGCAGAATGGCGCCGCACAGTGTTTTCAGGTGAATTTCGTTTGCAGCTGTACCGAGCTGACGGAACGGTTTGGGTGTGGCGTTGACAGCATAAGGCCATATCCCGTCGCCCCAAGTCGGCCCCTTTCAAGGTGGTGGTGGTTCTGTGATGGTTTGGGGAGCCTTCTCATGAGAAACATTGAGTCCCTTTGGGTGTCTAGAGTGGTCCTTAACCACATTGTCTTTATACTTGAGAACAATAATTTCAGAGCTAGGTTACACTTCGTGGTTACAGAACGCGTTATGTTATGTTATATGAAAAGAGTTAAGAGTCAAACTATTTTGTACGAAACCATTGAGTGAATTCAGCTCAGAGTGTGCTGTTTAAAGAGAAGTTATTATTGAATATTGACGTTCTTGGATAAAGAATAAAAACAATTTTAACATTGTAAGTAGCATACACATTTTGAAGATGACAATCCGTTTTTTACGCTCTCCAACCGTAGGTGGAAGAAGCGTATATGCTCCAGCTTTTTTCGTCCGTCCGTCTGCTGTCGGCACGATAACTGGCGTAAAAATGGTTCGATTTCAATCAAATTTTAGTATGTGGTAGAAGACCACCTGGGGACGAAACCTATTGAAAATAGGACAAATGGGGTCAAAGGTCACGACGTAGGAGCGGGATCCATTTCATTGCCTTTATGCGTCATAAAATGCGTAAATATGGTCCGGTTTCGATGGAAGTTCAGTATTTGGTAAGAAACCACCTGGGGACGAACCCTATTTAAAATGGGTGAAGTGGTGAAGTGGGGTCAAAGGTCACGCCATAAGAGCATACAATTACCCTTATGCGTCATAACTTGCGTAAAAATGGTTTGATTTCAATGAAATTTTGGTGTGTGGTAAGGAACCACCTGGGAACGAAACCTATTGAAAATGGGTGGAATGGGGTCAAAGGTCAGAACATAAAAGCAGGATCCATTTCATTGCCTTTATGCGTCATAAAATGTGTAAATATGGTTCGATTTCAATGAAATTTTAGTATTTGGTAAGGAACCACCTGGGGACGAACCCTATTGAAAATGGGCAAAATGAGGTCAAAGGTCAGGCAGGACATAAGAGCGGGATTTCTTCTATTGCCCTTATGCGTCATAACTTGGGTAAAAATGGTTCGATTTCGATGACATTTTAGTATGTAGTAGGGAGCCACTGGGGACGAACCCTATTGAAAATGGGCGAAATGGGGTCAAAGGTCAGGACACTGGAGTGGGATCCATTCCATTGCCCTTGTGCATCATAACTTACCAAAAAATGTTTCGATTGCGACAAAACGTTATCATGTTGTTCCGGGGTACAGCGAACCGGTTCTGTTGAATATCAGCGAAATGGGGTCAAAGGTCATTGCAGAAAAGCAAGATTTATTCCACAGCCAATATTCTCATAACTTGCGTAAAACTGCTTCTATTGCGACAAAACTTTAGTATGTTATTCTTGAGGTGTACTGAACCGGTTCTGTTGAATATCATCGAAATGGGGTCAAAGGTCAGGACACAGGAGCGAGATTTATTCCACAGCCATTATCCTCATAACTTGAGTAATAATTTCTGGGATGTTGGAAAGTGGATCATAATCAATGCTAAGCATGATTTTACTAACTTGTTTGGTGTAAATATGACAAGGGTGGTAAGTCAGATAATATCCGAAAACTTGAAAATTTCGTCGTCCTATATAGAGCGGGAATCAAATCCGCGTCTCCCAGATAGCGCCCATGTCTTCCAGATAGCTTACCCGGGTGCTAACTGGGAGACGCGGGTTCAATTATCGTTCCAGGACGACGAAATTTTCAAGTTTTCGGATATTATCTTACCACTTTTGTCATATTTACACTAAAAAGCGGATTGTCATCTTCAATATTTGTACTATATGGTGTAATCCCGTATTTCATTCACTTTAAGTAGCATTCTGTTGTTATTGAATCGTGGCCCTTATCTTGAAAGTTATTTCTGTTAATAATTTATGTTTCGACTTTTGCAAGTGTCATTACGAACAATTTGAAGTAATTCCGAAAAAAGTGATATTTATGTCACCACGCTAAGTTTAAGTTCAAGTTTTGATGAGTTAAACTTTTAAATATCAATCAATTCTGCAATACTTTTTAAAAGTAATTATTATACAAGTATATCACATCAATAAGAGCTCAGAACAATTGTATATCACATCAGCAAGAGCACAAAACGACTGTATATCACATCAGCAAGAGCCTAAAACGATTGTATATCAAATCAGCAAGAGCCCAAAACGATTGAGAGCTCAGAAACGTTTCTTTGTGCTTCCTTGTTACACTTTTTTTGGTTATTCAGGGATGCTGAGCCCGGATAGCACATGAGAACCGGAGGTTTGCTCTAATGTCAACTGTTGATTCTCTACGCGGTAGGTGAATGTGTGTCCTTCTACGGACCCACCTCTGCTACGGAGGTGCTCGAAGATCCACTTATGCCTAAATTTGCCGCGATTTTGGAACTTGCATTCCTCGTGCCAATAATCTTTGCCCACTGGAACTGCGACTAGTTCTTCCCTTTCCTCTTGCAAGAATACTTATAAGCTACTGACAGCCTGTATATATAATGCATCAGTTGGTGAAGTCATTGCTACTTCTAGAACTGTGAAGATAGAGATAGTCATTATGATCTGATCTACGAGCATATATGAACTACAAAGGCGCATCTCAGTCTGGGCAAATACCATACTCTCAATATTTCGCAGACATGACAAAATTTTCTTTTCTCGTGAACAAATAGGTTCATTTTTTTTTATCGTGTACACGATTTATACTTCTTTCGGAAGATAGAGGATGCCTACATATAAATAAAATGATTTTGAATCTTATACCGTTTCAACAAAGAAGTCCGATTCAGAAATTTTTACTCAAATAGAGGTGTGTATGTTTTGGAGAACATAGCATGCGGGTACATTTTCTATGGGTAAAGTCAGTAATCTGGTAGCTAATGATTCAACATTACAATTGTACAATATGTGCTTCATTTGTTGTACGATTGAGTCTGAAAAACATTGCCTTCCGCCACCAGCTGCTTATTACCAGTACATTTGGGAATACGTAGGCTAATGCCAATGTATGGCCTTTCTGCGCCTGAGCAATGTCCCATGGGTTTGTGAAAGTACCATAGGCACTCTTAATTCGAAAAGATCTGTATGCATGACGGAATAAATCTGAGAAAACTGGCATTTTTCTGAAACAGCAAAA
This sequence comes from Macrothele yani, assembly GCA_039090855.1. Classification (NCBI taxonomy): domain Eukaryota; kingdom Metazoa; phylum Arthropoda; class Arachnida; order Araneae; family Macrothelidae; genus Macrothele; species Macrothele yani. The sequence continues at coordinate 76,388,955 of CM077008.1, forward strand.
CTGAAGAAAAGCATAGCAAATAGGACATTGGAACTACATAGGCTGCTTTTTAAAGAAGTCGAAGTAAATCCATCCGTCGTACACGTAACGCTCTAAAATTACACATGCCACTTCCTGTAAGCTGCAGACACGACTGTAGGTCTACGACTATAGGCTATAACTAACTTAAAAGCTCTGGTGGACAAAAAAATGTCGCCTTTTCGGGAGCGAAGCTTAGCTTACACTCCTTGCTCCAATTATCGAGCTGTGAGAGAGCAGTGTGTATCTTCCGCTCAATCACGTGCCTGCCCGATGCAGACACTATGAGAATAAGGTAGTGCGATAGCCGAGCAGATCCCGCGGCTTGTAGGCCGCAGGATCTGCTCGGTTCTTATTTTACATGCTGAAGAGGACTAGCAGCGCGGTCTTCCACATTGAAGGAAAACATCCACGCTCAAGGCATTTGTTGAATAGGGCAACAAAGTACCCCGGGATGGCGAGGAACACCCCGCAGCGGATCACCGCTAAATCAAACCCAACCTTGCCTGGAACCTTACCCGTCTTAACGCTGTAATTTGCAGCACATACTTCCGCCCCCGTGAAAAGCAGGTCGTCCTCCGTGTCCGGTGGGTTTCTTCAGCATTCTCTAATCCTTCTTTGATCAGGGGAATCACCCGACTCCTCATAGGGAGGGAAGTCGTGGCCCATGAGCGCATCCACTGTGTCTTGCAGAGTGGCGATGTTCGTGCCACTCTCTGTCATGCCGGATGCCAGATACAGCGGCCCGGCGAGAGCCCTTTGTTAACTTGTACTGCATCCCGAAGGGATTTCCGACAGGGATATACTTGCATAGTTGCCTCCAGGTTTCTTTCTTTGGTGCTATCATTGCTCTCCGATAAGTAGAGTATGAGAGAGTGTATTCCCTTTTCAGGCGTTCCCTCCTGTCCGGGTCAAATCCCTCACGTTGCATTCTACGCCTGCTGCGCCTGACTTTCCTTCGCAGAAGGCTCAGGTTTTTCGACCACCGGGGAAGCAGGAGTCTTTTCCGTCCTCCCGCTGTCCTGCAACCTTCACAGATCGCTACAATTTCGTTAGTTAGATGACTGAAGCATTCAAACTCCAGGACGCCTAGGTCTGGGTCAAGAATGATTGTTGCCACCACTGGTTTCCCGTATCGAGAGTAGTACCTCCGTGAGGAGTTGTGATACCCACAACCCTACCATGGGAGTAGGAAGGTTCCTGCAAAAGCAGGATTTTTGCAGCGACTTCACTGGAGAACTTGAGGAACTGCCATGTTGCAACTATCGCAAGGTGAGCGTTGAGCTGAAGAACACTTATAACTACTTTGCGCTGATCACCCAAAGCTGATTCGGCTTTTCTGCAGCTCCAATTCTCTTACGAGAGTTGGGCACGTCTTGCTAAAGCTGGAGTGCGACGTGTCCAGCTTTAGATTGAAAACTCGCGAGAATTTTCTAAGTGCTGAGTGGGCACCCTGAGGCTCTCCCACTCAAGCCAAAACTTAGAAAGCCAGGACCGCGGGCTTTGGCCTAGCCAAGGATCAAATAGTCCTTAGGCTAGGGGGACCAGAACGACAACGACGTTGCCTCAGTCTGATACTAAAGTCACTGTGTGCGCTAGATGGTACTTCGCTCTTAGAAATACGTTTTCTAAGTTCCGTGTCTGCACTTTGGGCTTTATAAAGGTAAATTTTCCCAAACAGAAAATTGCGAGAGAAGAAGGAATCACTTTCTCGCGCACGAAACTGCCAACCAATCAAGATTCGTAGTACAGTAAAAAATTAGGCAGACACACATTAACTCGCTCTTCCCCGGTGTGGTATCAGACCGATAGGTCAAAAAGAAGAGGGTAAAATAACAATACGTCCAGCCCTTACGTTCTCGTTTTGAGCCCTAACATGTAAAGCATCTGCAAGACCAGCGTATGTATCTATTTGCAATTTTGCCTGTTGGTTACGAATAAATTTAAATCTGTCGCCTTCGATGCGACAGAAATAATCAACAATCAATTGCTGAGTTAATTTTTCAGCATTAATTACTGGATTAAAATCTCCTGTAGGTGAAGAACCTCGAACTGCAAGTCCATATAATGTATATTCTCACATAGTAATATTTTGGCGAATTTTAGTTTTCCGCTCTCCTCTAGTTGGCATTGAAATATGCCATCCTGGTTCCCCATATGGCCAAATCAGTACATTGGACATTGGATCGCAGTGCATACTGTCAAAATCTATGCTTTTAGTCCGCCTTCATTTGCATAAACGGCAATATGTCTATGAGAAGGTGAAGCACCATCTGCTGATTCATAAACAGTTGCAACTTCAGAACATGTAGGATCGTTATAAGGTCAAGTATCTGCCTGAGGTTCATGATAAAATACCATTACCAAACTAATTGGCGGACGATTTTCTTTTAAAGCAAATTCATGCTCTTCAAATATTTTTATGCATTGTTTTATAAGATCGACTGTAAGGGCTACACTGATTTAAGACCCGGTTTAATATTTCAACAATATCTTCTCTTAAGGAACTATTCGCAGCATTTACAAGTCTAATTTTATTGGCGTCAGAGAACTGTAAAATATATAATTGGCCGTAAGAACAATTGCCTACATATTGAGGGTATAATAGTGAAATTTTATGATGCACTACTCCAAGAAGTTTGAAACAATAAGGACCATATCCAGGAGGTAATTTTATAATTGCACCGAATGAAACGAAAAACGCAGCATTATTATATTGACTAATGTTATCTCTAAAAGTTTTCGATTTTTCAGTATTCTCTGTGAATAACTCTTTAATTTCACCAGGCATACGAAATTCAGGCAATTTAAATTTTTCATTAGAACAACAAAGATTAAAGTAGCCAGCCGAATATTTTCACATGAAAAGTACAGTGCAGAGCAATAACTACATTATTGTTTAAATATCCCATACTGAATGGTGCTATGTTTGTAGTGGTATCAGAAACGGCAAATCTATATTTAATTGTAAGTGGTAGTCGCTTTTTGTATTCTACACGTCTAGATGTACTTCCGTCCGACCGGTTAATGTGTTTCTTCTTTTAGACTTTTTTGGAAGAGTATCTTGCACAACATTTAATACTGAAGGCTGTCACTTTTTGTATTCTACACTGACGGCAAAAAAATCCCAACACCACGAAACAATAGTTGTAGAGGAATGAAATGGCGGCAACACATTTGTATAGGTAACATATTTAATCGATTAAGGTTTCAAGATCACAGCTTAATGTAAGCGCGAGAAGACCCATTTTAAATGTGAAATGCTGGTACATTAATAACCGATGTAACCGCCAGAATGTTAAATGCAAGCACGCAAACATCATGCATTGTGTCGTACAGGTGCTGGATATCAGTTTGTGGGATGGAGTTCCGTGCCTGTTGCACTTGGTCGATCAATACAGGAACGGTTAATGCTGGTTGGGGGTGACGCTGGAGTTGTCGTCCAATGATGCCCCATACCTGCTCGATTGGTGACAGATCTGATGATCTAGCAGACCACGGCAACATGCCGACACTCTGTTGAGCATGTTGGGTTATAACAGCGGTATGCGGGCGAGCGTTATCCTGTTGGAAAACACCCCTGGAATGCTGTTCATGAATTGCAGCACAACAGGTTGAATCAACAGACCAACGTACAACTGTGCCGTCAGGGTGCGTGGGATAGCCATGAGAGTGCTCCTGCTGTCAAGGAAATTGCTCCCCAGACCATAACTCCAGCTGTAGGTCCAGTGTGTCTCAGCCGCAGACAGGTTGGTTGCAGGCTCTCACCTGGCCTCCTTCTAACCAACACACGGCCATCACTGGCACCCAGGCAGAACCGGCTTTCATCAGAAACACAACAGTTCTCCACTCCGTCCTCCGATGAGCTATAGCTTGACAACACTGACGTCGCAAACGGCGGTGGTTTAGAGTAAGTGGAATGCACGCTACAGGGCGTCTGGTTCAGAGCTGTCCTTCAAGTAACAGATTTGTAACAGTTCGTTGTGTCACTGTGGTGGAAACTGCAGCTCGGATTGCCGCCGCAGACGCGGTACAATGCGTCACGGCTATACGCCGTACACGGCGGTCTTCCCTCTCAGTAGTGCCACGTGGCCGGCCGGAACCCGGTCTTCTTGAGACAGTACCTTCCCTTGAACACCGCTGCCAACAATCATGCACCGTGGCTACATTCCTGCCAAGTCGTTCTGCAATATTGCGGAATGAAAATCAACCTTCTCGTAGCCGTATTACACGACCTCGTTCAAACTCCGTGAGCTGTTGATAATGGCTTCTTCGTCTTCTTAAAGACATTCTTGACTAACATCAACACACTACGTCGAATCTCAACGATAACTAACGCTCACGACGTTACAGCGCGTATTTACGGCAAACCTGCTTTTCATGTTCCGAGGGCGCTACTAGCGCCACACGTATGCGCCGAGCGCGAAATTTGCATAGACGTCATCTTACAGATGTAATCTCACCGCCTACCAACTGTCGTTTATCTAACACAAACCCTTCTTGGTGTTGGGATTTTTTTCCGTCAGTGTATAAGTCAATTTGTACTTTCCCTGCGACCGCTAAATGTCTTTCCTGTTTCATCTCTTTTTGGAATAGTATCTTGCAGAACATTAGAGATTGAACGCAATTCTAAAACAGAATGCCCTGCATCACCAGAAAAAAGTAAATTTTAAACAATATTTCCAGTACCATAATCTAAGCTTTCACTACTATCATCTCTATACACCCTAAATAAATAATCAGTGAATAATTGACTAATGCAATGCAGTTCAATATGCCCAGCATATTCACCTGCTACTAGTTTGTGACCCATCTTATAGACTTCCTATTATCAATAGGAAGTCTATAAGATGGGTCACCAACAACATAATTTTGTAATATTCTCGTTCATGAATTGTTTCAAAGATTCGTATACGAATTTCACGATGACGTTCCTCTTTATTATATAAACACTGAGAAACAGCACGAAATAAACTATTGCCGTCACCGAGAATAAGGATAACATGGCGTTTCATGACAAACCAAAACAACTCTTAACTAAGAGTAAGCTTAACCCTTTAACGACCATAACGCCAAAAACGCCCGTAAGTATAAATGGCCAAAACCGCCTGAAACGCTTGTCTAGAGTGAGTTAGATTACCTACCCGTACTTCTTCTTTTTCAAAATTTCTAGAACTAACAGGGATCAGCTGGAGTCACCCCAAGTCTCTACTATGTTATTAAACAAAGAAGTGAACCAAAAAATAGTTTCTGGCGTTATGCTATTTAAGGTGATACAAGATTTTGGGGTCATGGTTGCTAAAGGGTTAAACGCATTCAAAGCGCCGCTGTTCCATTTCACTTTGATTATAACTACCTATTTGATAGCGAAGGGCTTAATTCCAAGTCCGACCACCGCAGAAAGGCAGATATTCACACAATGAAAACAAAAACTGAATCATATTTCGTTACTAATGAAAAACTAAAAACATAACAATTGAAGGACTAAACTTCTCGATGAACGACGTGAGTTTCCATTCTGTGGAGTTTAATTTCCTTTTTTTACGCTTTCCAAATGTAGGTTGAAGAAGCGTATATGCTCCAAATTTGTCCGTCCGTCCGTCTGTCCGCACGATAAATGGCGTAAAAATGGTTCGATTTCAATGAAATTTTAGTATGTGGTAGGGGACCACCTGGGGACGAAACCTATTGAAAAAAAGACAAATGGGGTCAAAGGTCACGACGTAGGAGCGGGATCCATTTCATTGCCTTTATGCGTCATAACATGCGTAAATATGGTCCGGTTTCGATGAAAGTTTAGTATTTGGTAAGGAACCACCTGGGGACGAGCCCTATTGAAAATGGGCAAAATGAGGTCAAAGGTCAGGCAGGACATAAGAGCGGGATTTCTTCTATTGCCCTTATGCGTCATAACTTGCGTAAAAATGGTTCGATTTCGTTGACATTTTAGTATGTGGTAGGAAGCCACTGGGGACGAACCCTATTGAAAATGGGCGAAATGGGGTCAAAGGTCAGGACACTGGAGTGGGACCCATTCCATTGCCCTTGTGCATCATAACTTACCAAAAAATGTTTCAATTGCAACAAAACGTTATCATGTTGTTCCGGAGGTACATTGAACCGGTTCTGTTGAATATCAACGAAATAGGGTCAAAGGTCATTGCAGAAAAGCAAGATTTATTACACAACCATTATTCTCATAACTTGCGTAAAACTGCTTCTATTGCGACAAAACTTTAGTATGTTATTCTTGAGGTGTACTGAACCGGTTCTGTTGAATATCATCGAAATGGGGTCAAAGGTCAGGACACAGGAGCGAGATTTATTCCACAGCCATTATCCTCATAACTTGAGTAATAATTTCTGGGATGTTGGAAAGCGTATCATAATCAATGCATTGCATGATTTTACTAACTTGTTTGGTGTAAATATGACAAGGGTGGTAAGTCAGATAATATCCAAAAACTTAAAAATTTTGTCGTCCTAGAGCGGGAATCGTATCCGCGTCTCCCAGATAGCGCCCATGTCTTCCAGATAGCTTACCCGGGTGCTAACTGGGAGACGCGGGTTCAATTATCGCTCCAGGACGACGAAATTTTCAAGTTTTCGGATATTATCTTACCACTTTTGTCATATTTACACTAAAAAGCGGATTGTCATCTTCAATATTTGTACTATATGGTGTAATCCCGTATTTCATTCACTTTAAGTAGCATTCTGTTGTTATTGAATCGTGGCCCTTATCTTGAAAGTTATTTCTGTTAATAATTTATGTTTCGACTTTTGCAAGTGTCATTACGAACAATTTGAAGTAATTCCGAAAAAAGTGATATTTATGTCACCACGCTAAGTTTAAGTTCAAGTTTTGATGAGTTAAACTTTTAAATATCAATCAATTCTGCAATAGTTTTTTAAAGTAATTATTATACAAGTATATCACATCAGCAAGAGCACAAAACGATTGTATATCACATCAGCAAGAGCCTAAAACGATTGTATATCAAATCAGCAAGAGCCCAAAACGATTGTGAGCTCAGAAACGTTTCTTTGTGCTTCCTTGTTGCACTTTTTTTGGTTATTCAGGGATGCTGAGCCCGGATAGCACATGAGAACCGGAGGTTTGCTCTACTGTCAACTGTTGATTCTCTACGCGGTAGGTGAATGTGTGTCCTTCTACGGACCCACCTCTGCTACGGAGGTGCTCGAAGATCCACTTATGCCTAAATTTGCCGCGATTTTGGAACTTGCATTCCTCGTGCCAATAATCTTTGCCCACTGGAACTCCGATTAGTTCTTCCCTTTCCTCTTGCAAGGATACTTATAAGCTACTGACAGCCTGTATTTATTATGCATCAGTTGGTGAAGTCATTGCTACTTCTAGAACTGTGAAGATAGAGATAGTTATAATGATCTGACCTACGAGCATATATGAACTACAAAGGCGCATCTCAGTCTGGGCAAATACCATACTCTCAATATTTCGCAGACATGACAAAATTTTCTTTTCTCGTGAACAAATAGGTTCATTTTTTTTATCGTGTACACGATTTATACTTCTTTCGGAAGATAGAGGATGCCTACATATAAATAAAATGATTTTGAATCTTATACCGTTTCAACAAAGAAGTCCGATTCAGAAATTTTTACTCAAATAGAGGTGTGTATGTTTTGGAGAACATAGCATGCGGGTACATTTTCTATGGGTAAAGTAAGTAATCTGGTAGCTAATGATTCAACATTACAATTGTACAATATGTGCTTCATTTGTTGTACGATTGAGTCTCAACAACATTGTCTTCCGCCACCAGCTGCTTATTACCAGTACATTTGGGAATACCTTGGCTAATGCCAATGTATGGCCTTTCTGCGCCTGAGCAATGTCCCATGGGTTTGTGAAAGTACCATAGGCACTCTTAATTCGAAAAGATCTGTATGCATGACGGAATAAATCTGAGAAAACTGACATTTTTCTGATACAGCAAAACTGAAGAAAAGCATAGCAAATAGGACATTGGAACCACATTGGCTGCTTTTTAAAGAAGTCGAAGTAAATCCATCCGTCGTACACGTAACGCTCTAAAATTACACATGCTACTTCCTGTAAGCTGCAGACACGACTGTAGGTCTACGACTATAGGCTATACCTAACTAAAAAGCTCTGGTGGATAAAAAAAATGTCGCCTTTTCGGGAGCGAAGCGTAGCTTACACTCCTTGCTCCAATCATCGAGCTGTGAGAGAGCAGTGTGTATCTTCCGCTCAATCACGTGCCTTCCCGATGCAGACACTATGAGAATAAGGTCGTGCCGAGAGCCGAGCAGATCCCGCGGTTTGTAGGCCGCGGGATCTGCTCGGCTCTTATTTTTCTTGCTGAAGAGGACTAGCAGAGCGGTCTTCCAGATTGAAGGAAAACATCCACGCTCAAGGCATTTGTTGAATAGGGCAACAAAGTACCCCGGGATGGCGAGGAACACCCCGCAGCGGATCACCGCTAAATCCAACCCAACCTTGCCTGGAACCTTACCCGTCTTAACGCTGTAATTTGCAGCACATACCTCCGCTCCCGTGAAAAGCAGGTCGTCCTCCGTGTCCGGTGGGTTTCTGCAGCATTCTCTAATCCTTCTTTGATCAGGGGAATCACCCGACTCCTCATAGGGAGGGAAGTCGTGGCCCATGAGCGCATCCACTGTGTCTTGCAGAGTGGCGATGTTCGTGTCACTCTCTGTCTTGCCGGATGCCAGTAACAGCGGGCCGGTGAGGGAGCCCTTTGTTACCTTGTACTGCATCCCGAAGGGATTTCCGACAGGGATATACTTGCATAATTGCCTCCAGGTTTCTTTATTTGGTGCTATTATTGCTCTCCGATAAGTAGAGTAAGAGAGAGTGTATTCCCTTTTCAGGCGTTCCCTCCTGTCCGGGTCAAATCCCTCACGTTGCATTCTACGCCTGCTACGCCTGACTTTCCTTCGCAGAAGGCTCAGGTTTTTCGACCACCAGGGAAGCAGTAGTCTTTCCCGTCCTCCCGCTGTCCTGCAACCTTCACAGATCGCTACAATTTCGTTAGTTAGATGACTGAAGCATTCAAACACCAGGACGCCTAGGTCTGGGTCAAGAATGATTGTGGCCACCATTGGTTTCCCGTATTGAGAGTAGTACCTCCGTGAGGAGTTGGGATACTCCACGACCCTACTATGGGAGTGGGAAAGTTCCTGCAAAAGCAGGATTTTTGCAGCGACTTCACTGGAGAACTTGAGGAACTGCCATGTTGCAACTATCGCATGGTGAGCGTTGAGCTGAAGAACACCTATAACTGCTTTGCGCCGATCACCCAAAGCTGATTCGGCTTTTCTGCAGCTCCAATTCTCTTACAAGAGTTGGGCACGTCTTGCTAAAGCCGGAGTGCGACGTGTCCAGCTTTAGATTGAACTTAGAGTTCGCAGCCGAGCAGTTGCTGCATTTGGGTGCTGATTTGCACTCAATGTGGCGGCGACCCTCTTCACCGCACTTACCGTACTTGTCCTCTGCTCCCTTGCAGTTACTCTTAAAATGGCCGAAGCCATTGCAACGGAAGCAGAGGACTTCCCGATGGAATTAATTTAAACGCAGGACAGACCAACACAAGTTTAGTTTGCCTTGCTTAATAAGCAGCTTAAAGGCTAGGGGCTCGGCCTCCACCACCCATTAGGCCTTACCCCCTTTTCCTTAATGGCGAATTTTGCCGAAAAGCCGCCTTCGAGGTCGGGATTCTGCTCTTTAACCCCGACCTCGAAGTCTTCTTTCGAGGCCTTCCCGTCAACACCATAAACTATGAGCCGCGGGAGTCTCTTCTGTGGGGTCTCAGATAGTGTGCAGTCTCAGGTCAGTTGATTGCACCTTAGCTCTACTTTTAGGTGGGAGAGTTCCTCCGACCTCGCACACTCGACTGCCGCACCACCTATTCTCCCCCTTCGTATACTCTTCACTCCAATCTGCAGCTTCGCCTGGTTCACTGCTGATTGGAGGGTCTTCTTCGTTTCATCCGAAGATTTTTCTTCATCTGTCGGGTAGACCAATAGGACATGCCCCTTGGCTTCTACCACCTTCTTCCTACTCGGGGTTGGCGCCGGCTCTAGCTCCTTCTTTGCCCCTTCCTAGCAGCAGTGGCATAGGAGGTCCCTTCCGTGTTCGAGCTTTTCTGCTTTACCCTGTCAATCTCAATTTGTTGCAGCCTGTCCTCTAGGTCTGCAAACCTGTGGCTTTGTTCCTCGCACGCATTCGGGATTTGCGCCAACACATCTTGTATTCTGCTCACTGCGACTTTGTGAACAGCCTTGGAGGATTCACCAAAAATGTAATCCACCTTCGCCACTAAATCACGGATGCGCTTTAAGAAACTAGCAGGTGGCTCTACACCTCTAGCTACGGAGTCCCGGTTGGCCTTCAAAGAGATTTTCGAAGGCCCGACTGGTGTCTCTTCTTCCTCCCGGGATGAGCCGGGTGAATGAGAGACCTCTCCATTAGCTGCCAGATGGTCAGGTAGCTTTTTTATGGTAACAACCGGATTCCTGGTTGCACCAGAGGTCTTCGCCGCTTTAGCAGCCTTAGAGGCTTTCTCCTTTGCAGGAAACATCTCCGTGTGAGAGGGATGGCAAACTCACGAGAATTTTCTAAGTACTGAGTGGGCACCCTGAGGCTCTCCGACTCAAGCCAAAACATAGAAAGCCAGGAACGCGGGCTTTGGCCTAGCCAAGGATTGCCTACATTTTGAGGGTATAATAGCCAACAATTGCCTACGTTTTGAGGGTATAATAGTGACATTTTATGATGCGCTAATCCAAGAAGTTTGAAACATTAAGGATCATATCCAGGAGGTAATTTTATAATTGCATCGAATGAAACGAAAGACGCAGCATTATTATATGGAATAATGTTATCTCTAAAAGTTTTCGATTTTCCAGTATTCCCTGTGAATATCTGTTTAATTTCACCAGGCATACGAAATTCAGACAATTTAAATTTTTCATTAGAACAACAAAGATTAAAGTAGCCAGCCGAATTTTTTCACATGAAAAGTACAGTGCAGAGCAATAACTACATTATTGTTTAAATATCCTATACTGAATGGTGCTATGTCTGTAGCGGTATCAGAAACGGCAAATCTATATTTAATTGTAAACGGTTGTCGCTTTTTTGTATTCTACACGTCCAGATGTACTTTCGTCTGACCGGTTAATGTGTTTCTTCTTTTAGATCTTTTTGGAAGAGTATCTTGCACAACATTTAATACTGAAGGCGGTCGCTTTTTGTATTCTACACTGACGGCAAAAAAAAATTCCAACACCATGAAAAAATAGTTGTAGAGGAATGAAATGGCGGCAATACATTTGTATAGGTAACATATTTAATCGTTTAAGGTTTCAAGATCACAGCTTAATGTAAGCGCGAGAAGACCCATTTTAAATGTGAAATGCTGGTACATTAATAACCGGTATAACCGCCAGAATGTTAAATGCAAGCACGCAAACATTCATGCATTGTGTCGTACAGGTGCTGGATGTCAGTTTGTGGGATGGAGTTCCATGCCTGTTGGACTTGGTCGGTCAATACAGGAACGGTTAATGCTGGTTGGGGGTGACGCTGGAGTTGTCGTCCAATGATGTCCCATACCTGCTCGATTGGTGACACATCTGGTGATCTAGCAGGCCACGGCAACATGTCAACACTCTGTAGAGCATGTTGGGTTACAACAGCGGTATGCGGGCGAGCGTTATCCTGTTGGAAAACACCCCCTGGAATGCTAATCATGAATGGCAGCACAACAGGTTGAATCACCAGACCGACGTACAACTGTGCCGTCAGGGTGCGTGGGATAATCACTAGAGTGCTCCTGCTGTCATAGGAAATTGCTCCCCAGACCATAACTTCAGGTGTAGGTCCAGTGGGTCTCGGCCGGAGACAGGTTAGTTGCAGGCACTCACCTGGCCTCTTTCTAACCAACACACGGCCATCACTGGCACCCAAGCAGAACCGGTTTTCATCAGAAAACACAACAGATCTCCACTCCGTCCTCCGATGAGCTATAGCTTGACAACACTGACGTCGCAAACTATGGTGGTTTGGAGTAAGTGGAATGCACGCTACAGGGCGTCTGGCTCGAAGCTGTCCTTCAAGTAACCGATTTGTAACAGTTCGTTGTGTCCCTGTGGTGGCAACTGCAGTTCGAATTGCTGCCGCAGACGCGTTAAGATGCGCCACGGCCATACGTCGTACACGGCGATCTTCCCTCTCAGTAGTGCCACGTGGCCGGCCGGAACCCGGTCTTCTTGAAGCAGTACCTTCCCTTGAACACCGCTGCCAACAATCATGCACCGTGGCTAAATTCCTGCCAAGTCGTTCTGCAATATTGCGGAACGAAAATCCACCTTCTCGTAGCGCTATTAAACGACCTAGTTCAAACTTCGTGAGCTGTTGATAATGGTTTCTTCGTCTTCTTAAAGGCATTCTTGACTAACCTCAACACACTACGTCGAATCTCAACGATAACTATAACTAACGCTCACGAACGTTACAGCGCGTATTTACAGCAAACCTGCTTTGCATGTTCCGAGGGCCGCTACTAGCGCCACACGTATGCGCCGAGCGCGAAATTTGCATAGACGTCATCTTACAGATGTACTCTCACCGCCTACCAACTGTCGTTTATCTAACACAAACCCTTATTATTGTTGGGATTTTTTTCCTTCAGTGTATATGTCAATTTGTACTTTCCCTGCGACCGCTAAATGTCTTTCCTGTTTCATCTCTTTTTGGAATAGTATCTTGCAGAACATTGAATTCAACGCAATTCTAAAACAGAATGCCCTGCATCACCAGAAAGAAGTAAATTTTAAACAATATTTCCAGTACCACAATCTAAGCTTTCACTACTATCATCTCTTTACACCCTAAATAAATAATCAGTGAATATTTGACTAATGCAATGCAGTTTAATATGACCAGCCTATTCACCACCTACTAGTTGGTGACCCATCTTATAGACTTCCTATTATCAATAGGAAGTTTATAAGATGGGTCACCAACAACAAAATCTTCGTAATATTGTCGTTCATGAATTGTTTCAAAGATTCGTATACGAATTTCAGGATGACGTTCCTCTTTATTATATAAACACTGAGAAGCAGTACGAAATAAACTATTGCCGTCACCGAGAATAGGGATAACATGGTGTTTCATGACAAACCAAAGCAACTCTTAACTGAGAGTAAGCTTAATCCTTTAACCACCACAACGCCTGAAACGCCTGTCTAGAGTGAGTTAGATTACCTACCCGTACTTCTTCTTCTTCAAAATTTCTCGAACTATCAGTGATCAGCTGGAGTCACCCTAAATCTCTACTATGTTATTAAACAAAGAAGTGAACCAAAAAACAGTTTCTGGCGTCATGCTATTTAGAGTGATACAAGATTTTGGGGTCATGGTTGCTAAAGGGTTAAACGCATTCAAAGCGCCGCTGTTCCATTTCACTTTGATTATAACTACGTATTTGATAGCGAAGGGCTTAATTCCAAGTCCCACCACCGCAGAAAGGCAGATATTCACACAATGAAAACAAAAACTGAATCATATTTCGTTACTAATGAAAAACTAAAAACATAACAATTGAAGGACTAAACTTCTCGATGAACGACGTGAGTTTCCATTCTGTGGAGTTTCATTTCCTTTTTTACGCTTTCCAACCGTAGGTTGAAGAAGCGTATATGCTCCAGCTTTGTCCGTCCGTCCGTCCGTCTGTCCGCACGATAACTTTCGTAAAAATAGTTCAACTTCAATGAAATTTTAGTATGTGGTAGGGGACCACCTGGGGACGAAACCTATTGAAAATAGGACAAATGGGGTCAAAGGTCACGACGTAGGAGCGGGATCCTTCCATTGCCCTTATGCGTCATAACTTGCCTAAATATGGTGCGGTTTCAATGAAATTTTACTATGTGGTAGCCGACCGCCTGAGGACGAATCTTCTTCAAAATGGGTGATGTGGGGTCAAAGGTCAGGACATAAGATCGGGATGCAATTCATTGCCCTTATGCGTCACAACGTGCGTAAAAATGGTTCGAGTTTGATGAAATTTCAGTATGTGATAGGGATACTGAAATTTCAACCCCTATTGAATGTGGACGTAATGGGGTCAAAGGTTAGGACATAGGGTTGCGATGCATTCCATCGCTCTTATCCCATATTATTAAGGTGGACGTCAAGTAATTTTGCTTCCTATACTTCCAATGGAAAAACTTTTGTACACATTTCCTCCACAATTAATGTGTTCCCAAGGATGAAAATTTTAACATCGATTAAAATAACTTTATTATAACTTGGAATACTTAATATTTTCTAAAACATAACCATAATTATATTAAAAATCAATAACCTTTCCTTTAGTGGTGTTGAAACCAGAAAAAGGATGGCGCGACCTGTACTTTGATGACGTCAGTAGACAAACAAATGTTGGATTGCATAATTATGGTTATGTTTTAGAAAATATTAAGTATTCAAAGTTATAAAATGAAGCAATTATAATCGATGTTCAAATTTTCATCCTTGTGAACGTATTAATTGTCCAGAAAAAAGATGGCGCGACCTGGATTTTCATGAGTCAGCAGACAAACAAATGTTGGATTGCATCATGATGGTTATGTTTTAGAAAATATTAAGTATTCCAAGTTATAAAATGAAGATATATTGATCGATGTTCAAATTTTCATCCTTGGGAACGCATTAATTGGGAAGAAAATGTGTACAGAATTTTTTCCATTCGAAGTACAGGAAGCAAAATTACTTGACATTCACCTTAAAGGAGCAATTCTTGTATGTATGTAAATTTTATTTTGAAAACAGCTCTAAGGATTTTGATGAAAGTCGTTAATCTACCGTTTTCTGGTACTAGAAATCGATGTAGCTGGATCTCGACTTTAACAAAATTTGTTTAGTATGTTAAATAACAACCCTGAATTACCAAGTTTGTAGTGTGGTGTCATGGCGTCGCCCCATTAGATGTTGGCGCGCGGTCATGCCATCTATCACATTACGTCACGCATTGTTTGTGGATTCTATTAAAGTTTTATGACGGCACACCTTGCTAGCAGATGGTCGCGATTCCCATCTGCCTCATTACGTCACGCATTGTGTGCGTATGTTCGTCCGCACGATAACTTGCGTAAAAATCGTTCGACTTCGATGAAATTTTAGTATGTGGTAGGGGAGCACCTGGGAAGGAACCCTATTGAAAGTGACCGAAATGGGATCAAAGGTACGGACATAAGAGCGGGATCCATTCCACTGCTCTTATGCGTCATAACTAACGTAAAAAAGGTTCAATTTCGATTAAATTTTAGTATGTGATAGGAGACCACCTGGGGACAAACCCTATTGAAAATTGGCGGCCGCCCCGGTGGCGCAGTGGTCTAAAGCGCTGGTCTTTGATCATTCGTCCGTAAGGGGTCCGGGTTTGAATCCCGGTGAGGCATGGATGTATTGTTTGTCTTACGGCACTGGCTCTCTACCTTCCCTGGAACCAGTGACCCTAAATTAGGGACGGGCGAATGCTTATAGCCCATTGAGTTGCTCACGGTGGTCGTTAAACCTCCAATAAAAAAAAACAAAAATAAAATTGGCGAAACTTCCATCGCCATTATGAGTCATAACTTACGTAAAAATGTTTCGATTTGGATGAAATGTTGGTATGTTGTAGGGACCTGTCTGGGGACGAATCCTGTTGAAAATGGGCGAAATGGGGTGAAAGGTTAGGACACAGGAGCGGAATCTATTCCATAGCGCTTATGCATCGAAACTTACGTAAAATTGCTTCGATTGCGACAAAACTTTATCATGTTGTTTCGGAGATATACTGAACCAGTTCTGTTGAATATCATCCAAATGGATCAAAGGTCAGGGCACAGGGGTGAGATATATTCCACAGCCATTTTTCTCATAACTTGAGTAATAGCTTGAGTAATGATTTCTAGTATATTGGAAAGCGTATCATAGTCAATGCATTGCATGATTTTACTAACTTGTTGTTCTTTGAACTAGTCCAAAACTTACAATGATTTACCTTCGTACAACTTCAGGCATTCACAGCGCATATGTCACAAAATATCACATGTAAATAGTCGTATCTTTGATACAAAACGTTGAAATACCAGTTTCACACGCAAAAGGTTTCGGTTAGAAATATCACACACACACATAAATTACATTTTTGGAACATCACTACACACGAAGGGAAAACCGAAACGTCTGCTTCTGCTCTGACGTCATAAGAAAATATCCAGGGTTCTACTCAGCATTCCTTGCGTGTTTCAGCTTGGTAACGGTGGTAACCAGTTCTTAAACGAAAGGCCGTGCAAAAATTTTATTTATGGGTGTGTGTGATATTTCTATGTGCGTGACGTCATAAGCAAGGACGCAAGCCCACAGAAAATGCCATGGTATCATAAAAAATACTTATGAGAATAAAAATGAGGGATGACAAATCTGTGGGTCAGTAGCAAGGAGGTTAGAATAAGGTATCTGGAAATGCCCTTGTTGATGGAGCAGTACAACTTTGTGTGAAGCCTATAACCCCGAGAGACGGCCGTCAAAGTGTGGGAAAGCTGATGGTTTTCAAGGCTGTTGCAATGCATTTCGTGTTGGCCGAATCGCCTTCTTTCGTTGCAAATATTTCCAATTTTGCATCGTAACTAGCTGACGATCTGTCAGAAAATGTTGAATTTATAAAATTCTTAATCATTTAAAGGCTTATTCCTATTTTTATTTTAAATTGAAATACACGAACGTTAGTGCGAATTCTAAACAAAATATAATGCTAAAATTGAAAACTTCAATCGTGTAAGAAATATAATTCATTCCGGTTTGATATTAACAGTTTCTGCTACCAAAAATTAAGAAATTCCAAAATACACACAGCTGAAATTACATGGGTATCATGTAAACAAAGTCAAATTCCCACACATTGCGGCTTCACAGTTAAGAGAGGACATCTCCAGAAGTATTATTCTAAACTCTTTGGTCAGTAGCTTCAATTTAAAACAAATCATAAACATCGCTCCAGTGGGTGGCGCTGACGGATTGTAGAAAGAAACGGCCTTGAGTTTTAACCCTTTAACCGGCTAGAGCGAATTAACTCGGGGTTAACAAAATGGGCCGAACTCAACTCCAAAGGATATATTCGCTGTCTAAGAAGTGGGCCGAATGCAAACTGGTACGAATTCATTCAAGGTACGTTTAGTGGTCCCAAAGCTGCTCGTATGAGTTACCTTCAAGAGTAAAGTATCGAAAAAAGTAGCTTTTGCCCATAGATTTGTTATTTAGACTGGTCATTCGGGCTTATGACTGACACCAATCCCTTCTGACAAATCAACTAATAAATGGTTATGGCAATGAAGACAAATTTAAAGAAGGAGAGAGAAGACATTTGAGTAAATGTTTTTTACCCAGTTGTATGATGTTCGTGTCCGCCAGACTAGCCGTTCCCTATCATGTTTTAGGTCATGGAACAGGAAATATAGGACTAAAAGGGAGGACTTACCACCTGTGATAGGTTCATTTTCGCTGCTGCTGCGATAAGAGGGGGTAAAGATACGAAATTACTTTGCCGTACCTTTCGTAAAACTCGGTCGCTACATGAACATTTCTGTTTGGAGGAGAAAACGTTTTGGGCACCGTTTAGTTTAAGCGCAGTACATCGGCCGCTTAAGGGCTAAATACACAGATTGTTGCGCCTGGGGAACTCTGAATGCATGTCACCTTCATGATTTCGTAAGGATCAGTCAAATACTTAACGTTTGGTACACATCACTGATGCATAATAAGATGGCAGTTCCATTCTTTTTCGGGGGAAAATCCGTGACATGTCATGGCGAGTTGCTCATGATTCAGTTTTTGTGACGCCAAAGCCGATTGTTTTCTTTATGATGTTATTGTAAAGAAAAAGTCCTGCACTTTTGTGAACAAAAGTGCAGAACCATTTTAAACTAAAGAGTATAATAGCGTCCTTTATTGTACAGAGGGTGAGTTGAAAGTTTTGAAATATTTGCATAAACGTATGTCCTGCGGCAGGTATATCACGTGTTCAAACTAGTTCAAGTTAGTCGAAAGAGATATAAATTGGCAGTCTTTGCGGTGAACAGCATTGCGTGTCGTCGTTTTGTCTATGGTTGGGACGCCTAAAAGATAAACAGAAAAAACCGCCTAATTAGAGAACTTTTGCTTTACTAGTTTGAGCACTGCCTTAACGCTGCTCAAGCAACACGAAACATTTGTCATGCGAAACTGTAATGTTCCGTGTACCACAGCACCGCAACCAGATAGTTCAAGAAATTTCGCTCAGGTGACAGAAACCTCGACGGTCAGCTAAGATCAGGTTGAAGGTGGATTTGTAGGTCGCACGCCAAGCCGTAGGAGCAAATCCGACAACCAGCACTCGGAGATTATCAGGGGAGCTGGGCATATCACAGACCACCGTGGTTCGTGACCTTCAGGACATCGGCGAGGTCTACAGGAGCTGCCGAATTGCCCCTCACGAACTGCCGAGTGGAAGTGCGCACGAAACTCCTAGAAAACCAGTGCAATGTACGTTTTATCAAGAGAATTTTTACATGCGATGAAAAGTGGGTCTATTTCCGTAATCCTAACACACAGCGGCATTGGTTGAGCCCTGGCCAGTTTCCACAATCTGCGTCTTATAGAATTTTGAGGGGATAATCCATTACGAATTTGTTCCAGACGATCGGATTATCAACGCAAAACTCTACTCTGAACAGCTAGAGCGGATATATGCCGGTTTGGAGGAGAATTACCTGGCATTGGTGAACAAAAACCGCGCTCTATCGCGCATACGACTCGGGCAAAACTCCAGGAACTTGAGGGTATCGAACTGATGCTACACACAGCATATAGTCCGGGCCTTGCTCCCTTGGACTATTACTTGTTCCGGTCCATGGCTTAATTCCTTCGAGGGAGGCACCTCAACAACAGGAGGAGCAGCTGGCAGCTGGGGTGAAGAGTTCTTGCTTCGAAAGAAAAGAACTGATACCGTTGCGGAATTGAAGAACTGGCAGACAGATTGCTAAAGACGGTGCAACACGATGGTCTATGCTTTGAATGCTAGTCAGCTTTCGTCGTAAAGGTACGTATGAAGACATAAAGTGATCCAAATATTTCAAAACTAACGACTCGCCCTCTGTATTAGTCAATCTGCGGAGGAAACTGAAATAGCGTTGCGATTTAGTTCGTATAAAGAACGGCTTATAATGTATGGTTTTGAACCATCACGTTTCACACTCTAACTTCATAGTCTTACACTCTTTGTACGGCTGAACGTTATGTTCCCCCATGTCATATCAACCTTAAGTATATTGACTCTGGCCAGTGTTAATACACTGGCGGAAAGGGAAAAAAGAACACCAAGAAGGAGATGTCTGATACCAACGAAATTTATACAGCATAATAACGGAATACAGAGGATAACGTGATCAAAACATTATGGCAAAATACAGCTGTATTTGCTGGTAAACTGAAAAATAACATTTCCATGTAACATGGTTGGTACGAGGTTGAACCGCCATGAACTGCGTCACGCTGTGCAATTCTGGCATGGAGTCTGTCGTACAGATGCTGGATGTAAGTTTGGGGTATTGAATTCCAAGCATCCTCAACCTGGACGCGTAAATCGGGGATGGTCGTGGCTGGCCGTGGAGACCGCAGAAGTCGTTTTCCCATAAAATCCCACACGTGCTCAATGGGGGACAAATCCGGTGAACGTGCACGCCATAGAAGTTGTCTCACACCCCGAAGTGCATGTTGTGTTGCTCGTGCCGTGTGCAGGCGTGCGTTATCTTGCTGGAAAACACCAGGACGGACCGACCTCACAAATGGCACAACAACGGGCTTAATGATGTTGTTGATGTAGGAGGTGCTGTTTAACGTACCCGGTACAAACACTAGTTGTGTACAGGAGTGATAGCTGATCGCTCCCCACACCAGGAGACCAGGTGTAGGCCCTGCCTGTGGCTGCCGGATGCAAGAAGGGTGGAGACGCTCCCCCTGCGCGTCTGCAAACCCGCATTCGGCCACCGAAGGCTCCCAAGCAGAATCTGCTTTCATCGCTCAACACGACAGATCGCCATTGCGTTCTCCAATGCAGACGTTGGCACAACCACTGCAGCCGTTCCTGACGGTGGGCTGGAGTCAGAGGTACACATGCCAGAGGCACACGTGCACGTAGTCCAACATCCAGGAGACGGTTGCGGATTGTTCGCACAGTCACCTCAGGTGCAACGGCAGCTCGGATTTGCGTCGCAGTGGATGTTCTGCTTGACAACGCCGCTCTTCCTATGCGTCGATCGGTCCGCTCATCAGTCCGTCTGTGACTCCCGGTTCCACGTCTTCTCATGTGGGAATGTTCCTCGGACCATCTACGCCATCATCGTACCACCGCCGATACTTCCCGTCCAATTCGCTCCGCAATACGACGATACGACCTAGGAGTCCGACTAGACGATCTCGCTCAAAGTCCGATAACTGTTGAAATCGTACACGTCTTCCGTGTCCAGGCATTGCAGCTTTTTCAGGTCTTCGCACGTGTCCGTACGCCGACGACTGATTACATTCACTTCGCCGTACTCCTTAAATACCACCGACGATAATTTGCATATAATGCCGTACTGTGGCGTAAGCGCTCACCGGTTGGTCCCGAAATTAACATCACACCTGCGTAAACTCCACCCCATTAACATATGTAAATTTCTTGATTCTCCGCCAATTCCTTCTTGGTGTTCTTTTTTCACTTTCCGCCAGTGTATTTCTCTTTTAGAATTCTTCAGTTAAGTGCTGTAAGAATTCAAAGCTCTTTCGTTTCCATGCTGACTCCTTGGATGTACAAGAATCAAGAGTTTCACATCACTTAAGTTTAACTGCTGAAGAACATAACCTTTTCACTGTCATTACGGGGCACCAAAAGCTAGCAGAAATTCATGTAGGTAATCCTCAGTCCAAGCTACTTTCAAATTCAAGACTCACAAAATATTTATTGGTTTATCATTTCAGTTAACATCATGACTCTGTTTTGTAGGATACTGACGCACGGAAACACAAAAAGAAGAAACATCGATCACAGAAAATATGTGGTGGACCGTTTAACATTCCGTGCAAGGATGGCTTTGATTGCGAGTTGGAGGATTCTGACCTATATTCCATGGGAAAGTGTGTCCGAAAAAAGGGTGAGTACATTCCCTGAACTTTGTTTTTCCCCTCAGATGTACTTTGCATCCTTCGCAAAAGCCTTCTTATCACACTTTGCGAATTTTGGGATGCTTTTAGTACATTCCCGCGACCATTTCTGAAATTTTATTTTTTAACTAACACAACAAAAACCAATTTAAAAAAAATTAAAAATATTTCAATTCGGAATTTAAGCATTAAATCCAGGAAGTTCAAAATCAATGTACAGTAGCGAACAAAAGTATTTGGCAAAACACTTTTTCGACCGTAATATTTTTTCTGCAGGACCATATCGGGTCGTTTTGGGATATGATATGTGTTATTCAGTTGTAAACATGACCCATATGCAGATGGATCGGAAACCTTAACACAGATCAAGTACCGAGCTTAATCGCAAAGATCATACAAATTGACCAACAAACTAGGTGTGTATCACATTCATTTAATGCAACGATAACAGAAAACAAGTACGAGCAAACGACAAAACAATAATCAATACTTAGTGGGTGAACCACGAGACTTACTAACAGCTGCACAACGGGCCGGCATCGAGTCCACTAGCTTCTCGAAGGCGACTTGCGGAATTCGCGCCCATTCTGCACACAGCTGGTCGAACTTCTGGGCCCTATTCCGGCAGGCTTTCTTCGCACATCGTCTCTCCAGCTCCTCTCACATGTGCGCGATGGGGTTGATGTCTGGAGATTGGCTTGGCTAATCTTGAAGTGTGACCTGTTGCTGCTGGAAGGCTGCCTTCGCTATTCTGGAGGTGTGCTTCGGGTCGTTGTCTTGCTGCATGATCCATCCGGGTGCATGTTCTTGCCCACGGGAAGAAATCGTTGATGAGCATGTTCGTGTAGCTCTGGCCGGTCATTCTTCCGTCAGTCTTGATGATGGTACCCATTCCATTACGAGAGAAGGCGCCGTAAACTATGAGCGATCCTCCTCCATTCTTGACAGTCGGCTGAATGAACTGGGGTTGAATCTCAGGCCACACGGACGTCGTACGTATCGGATGCCATCACTTCCGAACAAGTTGAACTTGCTCTCGTCGGTGAAAAGCACCTTACTCCAGTCCGCCGCGGTCCAGTGTCGAGGACGGCGAGCGAACGCGACTCTGGCTTGTCGATACTTGACCGCGATGAGTGGTTTCTTGGCGGGGAAGGGGTGTCATCCATTCAATCCACCAGCAATGAGATGACAGGAGATGATCATTCGGCTGACGTTCAGGTCGTCGCTGTCGTGGAATTCGGTGGCGATGTTCACAGCAGTCAAGGTGGGATCAGCAAGAGATCGAAGGAGGATGCGTCTATCCTGACGCAACGTAGTGGAACGAGGCCTACCACATCGCTGACTGTTCTCGACGGTCCTAGTCTTATAATGTTGCAGGATAGCTGAAATGGACTGGTGTCGGATCTTCAGGGCCCTCGCAATGTCGGTGACGCGCATTCCGGATTACATCATGTTCACGGCCGCCTGGCGAGCTCCAACAGGATCTCCGCCGTTTTATCTATTTCTGAAAACCTAAGATTGACTTATTATCACACTACACATCACAAAACCCACAAAAATTACAAGAAAAACATTAATACATGCAGAAAACAAATGGGTAATAATTGGCGATTCTTGAATAAAGCCAAATTTGCTCTGAGCGAAATACAAACTACGCGGCATTGTAAACCCACGAATCAACACATATCATATCTCAAAATGACCCGATTTGGTCCAGCAGAAAAAACATTATGGTCGAAAAGGTGTTTCGCCAAATACTTTTGTTCGCTACTGTATAATAGTTTATAATATTTCTTCAGTGGACTTGTATTTATGCAAGACAAAGCATCAAAGTTTTCAATACATCTCTTATTGAAAACTTTGATACTTTGTCTTGCATAATACAAGACAAATTATCATAAAATGACACGCGTATGTCATCGCTATGTCTATATTTCTGTTTACCGTGAGGGAACATGATATCTCTCTTCCATTTTTACTATCACGTTAAAAGATTCTTTTGGGATAAGAAAAAACTTTGACCTAGATTTTATCCTTTGTTTCTCTTGAGAAATGCCGGTTACGTGAAGAACATTTATATTTATCGTGTAGTATGTGTTCCAACGCAAATTATGACAATTCTTAAAAGGCATTAAAATAACAGTGAGTAAGGTTTCTTGTGCGTTGTCTTGCTTTCCTTTGGAAAAATGCCGTTTATAGTCAAGTAACGTGCTTACTTTGAATTTCTCACTAAACCCTAGTTCGCTAGAGACTGCTTGAAAAATATTTTACTGATACAGCACAAATAACCACATAAAAGATTTTCCGGTTTTTTTCTACATTGAAAATTTCATTTTAATGGAAGGTGAAAATTCCATTGTAAAGGAAACCGTTGATTCCATGTTTTGGAATTTCCTGATACTTCCTAAACTCGCCCTTCTCTGTAGTTTTTGTTTTTCCAGGAGAAATGCTCAAACTCTTGCCTACTTACGTGCATCATTGCTGCCTGTAAAATAATGATTATATCTGTTTGTTTTCAAGATTTTTCTCTCAGGAATGATAATAGCAAGGCCAGAGCGGTTAGTTCCCTTCTTCATCTTTAACAAAAGGAGGTTTACAGACGGCACTGACGCGTGTTCCATAAAACCACAAACAATCAACCAAACGATTGGATGCAACCGGCAATGGCCTCTTTATTTTTTACACGAAACGTATCTTAATATTGCACCTTTTCATCAAAACTAGAGAAATATACGTAATAACGCTGCATGACCAATGTAAAATTGGGAAAACCGTTTGGCACTTGAGAAAAGTATATGTATATGCACATACAAATGTACATAAAAATAGCATAAAACCTAGTTGGTAACATAAAATGTTTAATACAAATTTGGAAGATGTAAATCCGTTTGTAAATATATCATGGATGTTAAGTCATAAAACATCAGAAAACTTCGTCGTCCTGGAGCGGGAATTGAACCCGCGTCTCTCGGATTGTGACCGAGTATGCTAACCACTACACCACCCAGGGCGACGAAGTTTCAAATTTCCGATTAATTTGAATACTACCATCACAAGATTCGCTAGTCAAAGCAACCGGCATTCATATATAGCGAATCTGGAGGTTTGGAATTCATTCCCGTGATTGCCCAGAGGCGAAAATGTTTGTGTAGTAAGGTAGATACAAAAATCGTTAACTATTCATATCGTTCATATGGCCTGAAACACGAATTATTCGCTGTTCTAGAATGCAATTAAATTCAAAACGGTTGAACTGTGCTAAACTCTTTCCTGTTGCCAGGGAAATAAACATTTCCCTATGACGATCTACACTGAACTACCACATTATTAGGAACACCTGCCTAATAACATGTTGAGCCTCCCTTGTCCTCCAAAACAGCTTCGATTCTGTGTGGCATGGATTAAACCAGGTGCTGATATCGTTCTAGTGGTACATGTATGTTCAGCCAAAACGGAGTTAAACGCGTCCTTCAGTTGCCGAATGTTCGCTGGAGGAGGATGTATGTTACGAATAGCTCTCTCAATCTCATCCCGAAGGTGTTCAATTGGGTTAAGATCTGAAGGTCATGGAGGCCATTCTAACACTTTGAAGCCACTCTCGTACACGTGGAACCACTGTGCAACAATCAGAGCCTTGTGACATGAAGCATTATCTTGCTGTAAATCGCCCTTCTTATCAGCAAACACCACCATATAGACTGGTGTGCCTGGTTGGCAAATTACAACCGTAGGGCACATGCAAACGATTTGTTTCAGCCACGCCCACGCAGCTGTCCAGCAAGAGGCATAAAAGCAAGTTCCCATAGTCAATTCGCAGGAATCGTAGCAGTCTGAGTATGTGCCGCCGTAGCAAACGAAACCCACACAGCTGACGGACTTTGAACGAGACCAATCTGTTGGACTGCAGGAGGGTGAACTTTCCTTCCGTGACACCGCCGCTGTTGTTAGACAGTGATGTGAACATGGCGTCAGGGGGAAGAGGTAGGTCTGACAGACTGACATGAGGGGTCTGAGACAAGCCTGAAAAGGCAGCGATCTGCAGCCTATAGGTGGGCCGAACAGCCACATCTTGAGGGTAAACCACGATGATTTTGCCTGCTCCGCCAAAATGTAGGTTCTGCAGACAAAAGATGTGTATGCCATCAAAGGTTGTCTGAAAGCTCTGTCCGATGCCATTTGCTCCCGAAAGGCCTAGACATTTGACGTCCGTTGTTTCAACTTCCCTTGACCTTAAACTGCAAACGTCAGATGTTGCAATGGGGACAATAACGCAGACAATGGCATGTTAAATGACAACCCATGGTGTTTTCCGACGAGTCGCGGTTCATCCTAACCACTCATGATGGGAATATTTTTGTATGGAGACATCGTGATGAACGGCTGATAGAGGTATGCATTGCGCAGCGTTAAACGGGTCCGACGGCTATTGGGTTTTATTTACGTTCTTGCTTCCTACGCATTACAAGAACAGTGACCATTCAGTGGTACATAGCGGAAGTTCTGGAGGCTAAAGTGTTGCCATATCTACAGACGGTCCTTGGTGCCATCCTTTTCAACAGGACAATGTCGAACCAAATGTGGCGCGCAATGTCTTACTGCTCTGGGTGCCCGACATTTGCCACGTCTTCCTTGGCCAAAGCGTTCACCTGAGTTGTCGCCCGTGGTAAAAAATGGGAACCTTCCAGTCGATGCGACACAGTGTATGAGCCGTTTTCGCCGCTCCTGATGGGCATACAATGTAATAAGTATTGTGTGTTACACATCATTACAGGTCTGTACTTCTGATCACTTACGTCTTGCATCATAAGTAATTTACCCTATAAATTGCACTTCAGTATCTCAGATCTTTCTTGGTGTCGCATTTTTCCACAAACAGCAGTATCTACATGCTGCAGCTGTAGGGCATTGGAATATCTCTGTGATTTTCAGACACTGTATCAAAAAGTTGCAACCACGAAATCAGACGCAACAGTTCGTGGCTTTTTACATAACTAGGGACCTTCAGTAGAAAGCCGGTGCACGTGCGAAATGTCGAATCGTGCGTACAGGGGTCACGTGGTATCACTTAAATGGATAATAGGGGAAAGAGCGCGGCAAGTAACATGTGTTTTCAGGAAAATCTGGTAGTGAAGTCATAAAGGTACGAACGTATAACTTACGTTATGTCTCACAGACAACACCTAGATGATTTCACACAGGGAAGGTGGAAGAAGGCCGCCAAGTGAGTGATGTTGCCAGGGAGTTTGGAATCACTCATTGTGTGTATTCAGGCTTAGGGAAGCGTTTCAAACCTATGGAATGTGCTCCAGACGCATGCTAAGAGATCGGCCTTGCTGTACCACGACGCATGAAGTCAGATATTTAGTTGTAACAACAAAGGGTAATCGTCCCACAACAGCCAGTCAGCTTGCGAGTCGTTTCCATTCCAGTACAGGGAAGCGGATATCCCGACAAACTGTGGTAAGACTTCGGTGGCATATAGGGCCATGTGCCCAAAGGCCTGTAGTTTACGTCCTTCTATCCAGAGCTCAAGGTAGCGCACTTTGTCAGTGCTATAATATCCACAGAAATTGGACACGTCCGCAATGGGCTAATGACTCGTCACAGATGAGAGTCATTTCAGCCTGTTCTCAGATTCTAGACGTCAGTTGATCTAGTGGGAAAGTGGTACTGCGTAGCAGCGCGAAATATGCAGGAATGGATCGCATAAGGCGGTACCGGTGTCATTGTGTGGGGTGGTATCAGAATTAATGGACGCACAGAGAAACAGGTGCTGGAAAATGTGACTATGACGGGAGAACGATATTACAGCATAATTCTTCTACGCCATGTTTGATTATTCCATGGTGCTCTAGGCAAAGACTTTCTGTTCATGGATGACAACGCCACACCTCATTGTACGAGAACAATGCATACACTTCTGGTTAGGTGGATATCATCTCATCAACTGTCCAGCACGCTCTCCAGACCTTAACCCCAATGCGTCCAGAACACGCCTGGACGCACTGGTGCTCGAAACCCCTCCCCAGAAGACAAGCAGTGCCTCATCCGAGCTTTGACGGAGAAGTGGGCCAATTTTCCTCAGAGACTCCTCGAGTTACCGCACACCGTAACTCCGATGATGCGAGCTCTGTGGTGCACTTGAACTTACAGCGGATCATTCCTTTACATTCCTTTCCTCTTGCCTTCTTGCGGCCATCATATTTCTACAAGCAGAAAAGAAACTGATCAAAGACGACAGTAGTATAAAAGGGGGCGTTCTGCATATATTATGTCTATGGAAAGCGCATGCTGCGTGGTGTCTGCTGCTGGTGGAGGAGGAAGTGGGCGGTGCTACTGCTGAGCCAGTTGCGCCTGGGTGCGGACAATTTAAGAATGACTTCCCCGGTGGATTGCTGCTTTCCTGATTATTAATTTTTGATCTAGATGTTGTCGTGCGGAAGAGGTGGTCGTGAACCCCTTTTCAAAAATTTGGAGAATTGGGAGAACATCTTTCACTGTTTGCAAGTAATGGCTCCAGTTCCCCTCCGTGTGTTTTCTTATGGAGTTCTTCAAAAGATTTATCAGATGCAAGAATCCCTCCAGATATTTGCATTGCTCAGAAATATTAGCTACTTCCTGTGTGAAAACATCCGACGGTTTCAAAGTTTCTTCTGAAGTTGGCACCAGCTCTTTGAACTTCAGTTGTTTAGTGCTGCATATCACTAATTCGTGTAGCTCTGATCCGGCATTATCCTCAATGGTACTCAAAAATGATTTCCATGTAAACTCCTTTACCACTTCTGCTAGCATAAATATTATTTTTCTTACCTTACGTAATTGCTACCTTTGAGGACACTCTGTACTACTTTTGGACCAAACACATGGTTTTCAATGAGGACGTTTTCTAAGCCACTGCCTTTCATGTATTTTTCAATACATGCAAATAGAATTTTAGTCATATTGAAGGATCCCAGGAATAGAAGATGGTCTGGGACTCCTTTGTAACCAAATGAATCTCTGCGCCAATATGGAAAACGTCTTCAATCATGAAACTGGCAGTCATTGTTGATCGATATGTAAAAGCAAGCACTGAAAATTCTTAAAACACGAATACATAATTACCATATGATGTCTCTGGGTAAAGCAGTATTAGAAGAAAACCCAGATGAGAAAACCGACATGTTGTAGCGGTGCATTTGCTTTTGAGACGATAGCATGAATGCCAGACCCTGTCCATGTACTTTGGCATGTTAATCCTCCAAAAGTTTGCAACATACCTATTACTGTATCTTCCTTCTTGATCTCGTCGCATGGTAAACTGTTAGCCTCTTCAATTATTTTAATATCTGGTGAAGTATTTACTGGTGTGATGGCTTGAAAAAAATTATAACCTACTGACATAGAATTAGAACGACAGACCTTTTTTTTAGGTTTATTATGACACACAGTTGACAGCTTTGATTTACTGAGAATTATGCCCGGAGCTTCCTGAAATAAGACCATAACAGTATCATGAGTTCTCCGAAGACCGGAAAGACTTGCCTCTTTATGGTCAAAATTATCCATACTACTTACAGTGAAGTTTTCGTATACAGCTTACACATCCATATATAATTTAGCTCTCCAACAAAGAAAGAATTTTTCAAATCGTCCTCTTAGAGATATCGACAAAAATAGGATATACATCTACATCCCCTTGGCGGGAAAACTATGCACTATATTAAGTAGGAGGTATTTTCAAAAGGTTTTTCTAAGTGAACGGTGTTCACGATAGAATTTGTTCAGTCGAGTTTTCAGAAGCCCCGATTTTGTTGCCAATATATTGGAAGCAGAAATAAACACTTACATCAATGGTGCCTAAACCATTCTTTACCAAAAATTAGAAGTTATATGAAAAATATTTTACAAGGAGTTGCATCCCATGCAAGAAAAATTTTCAAATCGGACATTTAGAAGCATATATATCGGGGAAAACGCAAATTAGCTTTACGCCCCCTATGCTATTCTGTGCTTCGGTATTCATCAAACTTTGCAATGTATCGACATTTTTTTTCAAACTTCTCAATGCATCGGCATTATTTTTGATTAAGACATTCTACTTTTATTCTGATTTTATTTTTCCATTTCATTCCAATAAACGTTTCTTAACGACATGACATTTAATTTTATTTTATTTCGTTCAAAGACCGCATCTAACATTTGTTTCTAACACGTCTCTTAAATAACGTACATTCACATGTATTCTTTAAAAAAAAGGTTTTTATTTCTTTTTAGCACGTCTTTTGTAAAAAAAGATCGTGCTTATGTTACCGGTTTGTCCGTCCGTCCGTCCGTCCGTCCACTGTACCCACCATATCTCTGCAACTATTAGTCCGATTTGCAAAATTCTTTTTTGTGTTGGGAAGCTTAAAATATGCGAATGATGATCCTTTATTTCGTTTGTTTTATTACGAAGTACAATTTCGCCGCGAGAGGCCGTAATTGCAGAAGATGTCGAATTCAAAAATACGTTTGATTCCACATATTTGCTTCTAAACATCCGATTGAAAAAATTCTTTTATCTTTTGATTCCATTTATGTCGAAGAGTATTTTTTTAGATATAGTTATTTTTTCAAATTACGCATAGATTTTACGCTATGGGGCGTAAAAATAAATTACATTTTTCTTCTAAAACTCCGATTTGAAAAATTCTTTCTTCAGCGGATACATCTCCTGATGGAAAATCTTTTGTATATAATTTCAAATTTTTTGTAAAGAATACTTTGGCCACCAGGAGGCGTAAGTGTTAATTTTTGTTTCTGATGTATTTGCCATAAAATCGGAGCTTCTATAATATCGATTGAAAAAATTCTTTGCTGGGCTGATGCCACTCACATCGATAAGCATTTTCGGAATATTTTCTTCTTAAAATATTTTCACAGTTTCTCCGCCAAGTGGCGTAGATGTATATCTTATTTTTGTCAATATATCTACTTCCAGGAGTCCGATTTGAAAAATTCCTTCTTTAATGGATAGTGTTTCCAGTGTGACATGTTTTCCATATAGTTTCAAAATTTTCAATTAATTCATAAACTTTTCCCTAGGGGGCGTAATGGTGAATTGCTTTCCCCCTATATATCTGCTTCTAAATCTCCGATTTGTAAAATTCTTTCTGAACCGGATACAGCTTTTGGTGGAAAATCCTTTGCACATAATTTCTAATTTTTGAAAAAAATGGTTTGGCCACCAGGTGGCGTAAGTCTCAATTTCCGCTTCTGATGTATTTGCAGCAAAATATGAGCTTCTAAAATCTCGATTGAAAAAAAAGTGGTTGGTTCACCAGTACTACTCATGTCGACAAATCTTTTTGGAACATTTTGTTCTTGAAATAATGCATGGCTTCTATGCCAGGGGGCGTAAATGTACATCTTATTTTTGTCAATATCTCTACTTCTAGGAGTCCCATTTGAAAAATTCCTTCTTTGTTGGATAGTGTTTCTGATGTGAAATGTTTCTCCTATAAATTCAAAATTTTCAAATAAATCATAGACTTTCCGCTAGGGGGCACAAATGTAAATTGCGTTTTCTGCGTTATTTCTGCTTCTAAAACTCCGATTTGAAAAATTCCTCCTGTATCGCATACAAAACCTGATGGAAAATATTTTTCACACAATTTCTAATGTTTGGTAAAGAATGGTTTGGCCACCAGGAGGCATAAGTGTTAGTTTCTGCTTCTGATGTATTTGTAGCAAAATATGGGCTCCAGAAAACTCGACTAAATTATTTTTTTCTTGGACCGATAATGCTCACACGGAAAAATGTTTTGAGAATACTTTATTCCTAAAATAATGCATCATTTTCCCAATTTTTCTCATACAAATTTATGTTTTTCTTAAAGCACAAGTCTGCAACCAAAGGGTGTAAGCTCACACTTCCGTTTACAGCAATATCTGAGGGATTAAAAACCCGATTGAAAAAACTTCTTTCTTCCGTCAGATACAATAACCGGTTCCATTGACTTTGAATAACTTTGATAAATTTAATTTACGTCAGAACGGATTCAAAAGACGTGCTTATTACACCCGAAAATTCGGTGTCATCTTTCTTGTTTCTTCTGTACATAAATTAATATATTTTTCCAACTCGCTTTTGTAATGCATTCCTGAAAGCTTGCGTGTACGTGACATATACATATTTTTATTCTATAGTAGTTTGTTATACTTTTTATGTTTTAATACAGCAAAAAACACCCATCCATTCTCAATATATACCAACTATGGAATTCTTACTCCCACTGAAAACTATATTCTTAGCGATATATATTTTTTACTTTTTATCTCAATAACATTTTTCTCAATCGCCAGAAAAACATTTATTCCCAACACATACCTAAATTATCGTACAACCATAAACATTTTATTAAAAAATGTTTTCTTTTGCGAAAGGTTTTTACTTCATTTTTCCTATACAACTTAATATATTTTTTTCCAAATGTCATTCCATGTTTCCGTATTTGCCCCACTTTGAATTGTATGAGCTTTATTTTGTAAAAGTTCTATTTTTTTTACTTTTTTTTTTTTTGTAATTTAATCCAACAAACGATTTTTTAACGACCTTAGCAACCCCACGATCTACAGCACAAGACATTGAAAGAGGCTTACAGGCAGCTATGGACATCCCTCTACAGGCCTGAGCTGTGAATCGCAGATTGGCTGAGGTAGGTTTGCGCCCTCGCCTAGCCGTTGCAGCGACTTTCACTCTGGGCAAAGCACCGTTGTTCAAGGTTGCAGTGATACCGTACCAGGTATGCAAGAATTGAACCACGTTATATTTAACGACGAATCTGGCTTTTGTCAATAATTGTGAGTGTGGAGACGACGTGATCGCCGGGACGTTCTTGCCTCCATTCATAAGGGTCATAAGCTCTTAAGCCTGCTGGTCTGGTTTGGGGAGATATCAGTTTCAGCAGCCTTTCACTGCTAGTACTCATAGATGTTACAAAGACAATACGACGATGCGTCAATGAGGTACCTCTGCCCTTTCTGTTTCCGTATCATCGTGGTATTCCTGATGCCCAGTTTCAACATAAGCGTCCGCACACTGCCAACGTCACCAGACATTGCCTACAAATGTGTCCAGGTGCTTCATTCGCCAGCATAATCCCCAGACTTCTCCCCAATATAGAACATGTAGGATGTCATTAAGGGACGGCTTAAAGCCTCCGCACGACCACACGGAATGTCGATCAATTTGGACATACTGTAGATCAACGACCGGCGTTACATCAATATTAAGTAAAATGACTCTTTCATTTGATATCACACCGTATTGCCGAATATATAGCTCGTCATAGCGGTCATACGACCTAGTATAATGTCTCAGGCCACGTTATACTGTCTCATTGTATGTCCATCGCATTCATGTAATCCTTCAGAGAATAAAATACCTTTCTCAGACCTGTTTATCAACATGTGTGTCAAGTTTCCTCTCATTCCGTGCATTCCTTCACTGTGTGGCATTTTCTATGAGGAGAGGTGTAGTTACTGCGATGCTAATTAGAAGCTGTTCGGTCAAAAAATACGAAATCCATAGCAAATTGGCAAAATGTGTGTTCATTGATGAAACTATTTGGGATAAGTTTTCTTGCTCTGGTTATAAATTTTTACGTGTCACTCATCAGGAATAAAGATGCAAAAAGAATCAGTGACCTACGGTATTACAGGAATAAATTATCTGCAAAAACATCAAATCGCATCTTCGTGAATAAAACATGAGCATTGAATGAATAATCTTCGATGCCGTTTCCTCTTATTATTTGCCTTAAAAAGCGATTTATGCTTACTATACACAATAAAGGTTTTCGCGCGTTTTGCAAGTCGTGAATATGACCTGCAAGCGTATAAAGTAAATAAGAATAATCTGCTTTTGTGCGTGCTGGCAAGGATTTTTGACATCAATTTGACGGCACAGTTAGTTCTAAAGGCAAAAGCAATGTTGCACAAAATTCACAGAATTTTATTCACTTCTTCATGGTGAAACATTTAAGCTCCCCAGAATTTGAAAAAATTGTGAATGTTTTACACCAATCAAGGGCAATATATTCATCATTAGTTTACACCCGACAGTAAATTTAACGGATGATATGCGTTGTCCTGTTTTGTCTAATATTTTCACCAGCTTTGAATTTTCGCCGTAAACGCTATAAAGAAATGTGCTTCA
Organism: Macrothele yani; assembly: GCA_039090855.1. NCBI lineage: Eukaryota > Metazoa > Arthropoda > Arachnida > Araneae > Macrothelidae > Macrothele > Macrothele yani. Next base: position 76,422,416 of record CM077008.1, read on the forward strand.
TTTCCAAAAATTTCATGGAGCATAAAGTTTGAAAAAAGTTAGTTAAATACACCTGTCTTCCTCTTACACGGAGCTCGTTTTCTGATGATAAACTAGTTGCTTGTCAAGTATTTTTCTAAAGGGACATCCTGAGCCATATCACATTCTCCGGAAATAAACAAGATTTTTCCTTCTGCATATATTAAGATACCTTTCCACTCAGAAATAGGGCAGTTGTGGAATTCAGAAGTGGACAGAAAAGTCACTGATGTCCTACTTAGATACATTTTCCGTCATCAAAAGCTATAAGAATATTTTTAAAGTGTTTTCTTTAGATTACGTGAATCGCTACCATGAGCCGTTTTAAAATATGGAAAGGAAATGAAAAGGCTCAGTGTTTATGAAAACTAGATTGGGTATCTTTTCCTATGCAACAAAATAAGCTCTCTTTCCTTTCAGGATTTAACTGCCATCGTGAGCAAGCGTATGTAATATAAGCAACCCCATCGTCTATAACTTGGTGCTATTGATCCCAAGAACAGCAGAGCGCTGTAAAGTAAGAGCACCATTCATCTCTCATCCGAGACTTGAAACCCTGCTGTAGGGCCAGACATATCAATTCTTAGATAATACTTTTTCTTTCCCGCCGTATAGCGAGCTACCGCCTCGCCTTTACTATACGATCTGGCTATCAAGGCGGCTGAAGGCGTCCTTGTGTAGAAGAATAATTACCTCGACAAACTCAGTCCAGTACACGGAAATAAAAACAACAACAAGACTTTATTATTCCGATAACATTTGTTTCACGGGTTTCCGATGATTTTCCGCTCAGGTTCCCGTGCTGACCACGTGCTACCTTTCCACAATTCTTTCCGCGATACCCGGTGGACGAAGGAATCCTCCTTCCCGTTCACCACGCTGCACGTCTGCGATAACCGCAGTCCTTCCGTCAGAAACTGGTGTCCAAACCCGGACCCTCTCTCCTTGTCGACCGAAGCTCAACTGTCTCACTTAATCCTCCTCGCCCTTTCTGTCCTCTATCACGCATGCGCAAGAAAAACTGGTTTTCCCGGTCAGCACGTGAAATACCTGTACTCAGGAATGTCGTCGGATACCCGCAGGGGATTACAACCTTGCACGTATACAAAAGCAGTATGACGACTTGTTTAACAGAAGCACTCGAGCAAAGGTCAGATGCCCCAGGTGTTCATCAGAAGTTCTTCAAGGTCAGATGCCCCAGGTGTTCATGCACCCCTCTCTTAATCCCCCATAGGATTAAAGTCGTACCACGTGGGTGGTGAAGAATATCAGTTCTTATCTGAAACAACAAAATGGCGGAATGAAACGTCCGTCCGCACGTGTTCATCACAATATTAAAAGTACATAAATTCATAATTGACAGTTCGATTGCGGGCGACCCTTACAGGCCCCCACCAAATGAACGAGAGATACGGTCTTTTGCCGTATTCTCGAGTCAGTATATTCCTTGTTTGCTGATCTTGGGTGACACAACATAATACACTTGTACCACCCTGAGACCTTCTGCGGATCTCCACCTGTGCCGTGAAACATTCTCACCATGGCGCTGCCCTACTCTTTAAAACTGAGTCTTGACAACGCATCGGCTTGAGGAATTAGTTTGCCCGCGACATGAGATATGGATAAATTAAATTGGGAAATAGCCAAACTCCAACGCTGTAATTTTGAACTTTGCGATGCGGAACGGGTGAGAAAAGTAAGGGGGTTGTGATCGGACATAACTTCGACCCGGTTACCGAAAATCCACCCTTCAAACCTTTGCAAACCCCATACTATGGCGTACGCCTCCTGATGGCTGACCGCCCATCTGGCTTGCGTCCCATTTAATTTTTTGCTAGCATAGGCCACTGGCCTAATGTTGCCTTCCTCATCCCTCTGACTCAAACAACATGCCACCTCAAAGGAACTCGCATCCGTGTGTAAGATAAAATGCTTACTGAAATCCGGGGTGTTTAATACCGGTGCCTTACACAAATTTTCCTTCAGAGTCCTGAATGATTCCTCCAACTTTTCCGACCAAACTACCCTATCTGCCGCCCTTTTCCCTGTACAATCTGTTAAAGGTTTAGCTATCTTTGCGAAGTTAGGTACGTAATCACGGTAATACCCACATAATCCCAAAAAGCTACGTATTTCCTTTTTTGTCTGAGGGGGTAAAAGGTCCCTGATGGCCTGTAATTTCCCGGGGTCCGGCCGGTGATGGCCCGAGCCGACCACGTGCCCTAAGTAATTCACCTCCGTACGGGCGAAACAGCATTTGTTCAAATTTCCCGTAAAGCCTGCCGCCTCCAAACTTTCAATTACTCCTTTCAAATGTTTCAAATGCTCCTCCCATGAGCCAGAAAAAATAGCCACGTCGTCCAGGTACGCTATCGCATAGTCTTGGTGCGGGGTCAAAACCTTATTCATGGCTCTCTGAAAAGTAGCCGCCGCTCCTGATAACCCAAAGGGCATTACTTTCCATTGATAGAGCCCCTTATGCGTTGCAAAAGTGGTATACTTTCTACTGTCGGGGTCCATTGGGATTTGATAGTACCCCTTTAACATATCAAGCGTAGTAATATACCGGGCTGCCCCCACCTTCGCCAACAAATCTGGGATATGAGACATCGGAAATGCGTCCGGAACAGTGTGAGAATTTAACATTCTGTAATCTACACACATCCGAACCTCTCCATTTTTCTTAGCCACGCATACTACCGGATGACTATACTCTTCTTTTGATTCTTCAATCATCCCACGATCCCACAACTCCTGGATCTGGCTCTCCACTGCTCTCTGCATCGATTGTGGCACCTTGTACCTGTGCTGGGTACGAAGTACGCTTTCCGGCTTGAGTGTAATTGCGTGCTTCCCCACTGACGTCTCTCCCACTTCTCCCGAAAAGAACTTCTTCGAGCTGTTCACCAGCTCTTGTAACTCCCTAAGTTGCTCCCGAGTTATCCTCTCCCTATCTATCCTGATTTCCTCAGGTTCTTTTGCATCCTCTGTTTTCCTCACCGGAGCCTCCTTAATTTTGCCGAACTCCTCATCGGTCTCAAAAATCACTCCGACTACACTGATCCGGGGCTTAAACTCTCTTAGCTTCCCCACGTGTACATGCCGAAGCTGCCCGTTTCCTAGTTCAACTACATAGCTATTGGACCCCCGTTTCTCAGTTATGTGCACTGGGCCGGTCCACCTAGCATACACCTTGTTCTTGGAGTCCGGGATCAGGGCTATCACCTGGTCTCCCACTTGAAAGGACCTCTGTCGCAGCCGACGGTTATAATACGACGTATACCGTCGCTGCTGTTCCACCGCCACCTCCTCCACTTGCTGAGCCGCCTTCTCCATGCGCTCCTTCATTTGCTGCAGGTACTGCTCCGCTGATACTGATATGCCAACGGGCAGCCTACATTCCCCCGCCCAATTTTTCTTCAGAATGGCCAGCGGACCAATGGGCTCTCGCCCGTATAGCAACTGAAACGGGGCCGCGCCCGTTGTAACATTGGGAACCTCTCTATAGGCCCATAATAAATATGGCAAATCCTTATGCCACTGCCGAGGCTCCTCCCTTATCACATGATGCAGCATTCCTTTCAAAACTCTGTTGAATCGCTCGACAAGACCGTTCGAGGCGGGATTTCCCGGGACGGAGAACCTAGGAGTCGACCCTAGACGCCTTAGGATCTCTTGTGTCAACCCCGACACAAAATTTGTGCCCCTGTCCATCGCTACTACCTCCGGAATCCCTGTGCGCTGAAAAATTTCCAGTAGTGCGTCGCACGTGCTCCGGGCATTCAATGAAGTCAGACATACGGCTTCCGGCCACCTAGTATGCTGATCTACCATCACTAATATCCACCGGTGACCCTTGCTCGACGGTGGTTCAATCGGTCCGATTAAGTCCACATTAACAACCTGAAATGGTCTGGGGGTCTCCTAACTGCCTCAATCGGAACCCTGTCTGCCCTCGTGATGGGACGTCTCAACTGACACGCTTCGCATACATCACAATATCTACGCACATCTTTCTTCAAGGTAGGCCAGTAGAAAGAATATCTAATCCGCTCTAGGGTCTTCTTGTGGCCTAAATGCGCGCCAAAAACTGAATCGTGTGCCAGCTTTAACACTTGCGCCCTCCGCTCTTCAGGAACTACCAACTGTAGCGTAACCTGTCCCAACACTTGCTCCCGATGATACAACATTCCATCCGTATAGAGATAACCACCTCTGCCATTTTCCGCCTCATTTCTAGCGGCTGCTAACGTCATACACCTCTTTTGTTGCTCTGTAAACAAGCGTCTGTCTGAACTCTCCTGAGCTTCACTCGTATCCGAATCAGTAACGCTATCTCCTGTTCCCTCGCTAGCTCTCTTTGCCTCTCCTGATTGGTCGACCTGCGGTTGCCCTCGCTGATTCTCCTCGCCGCCTCCAGTACTGAGCGCTAATATCCTGGGGCTATTTTGCCCTTCAAGCCACGGTTTACCTACCAAGCGCGCTTGCTCCTCCTCCGCTGAAATATCTGTGATCGCCGGCTTCCCATTCCTAGAATATCCTCCTCTTCGATTAGCGCTTCGCCAGTCTCAGTTTCTGGATGCACATCCGACCTATTCCCTAACTCTAACGCCTTTTCACACGAGGTTGCCCACATCGGAGTAGCTTCCCTTAAACTTTTCATGCGCTGGTAATCCTCCGTTGCTATAATTACCCTGTTCACCAGATTAGGAACAATTGCACACATCACTTCGCAAAAACTTTCTGGCGCTTCTCCTGTTTCTAATCCCTCTTCATCTAATCGGAGATTCAATTGTTTAATAACAAACTCTCCCTTACTACCATCGAAGCCTCTTAAAATAATTCTACCCTTTGGTTCCAACAGCTCTTCGCCAAGTAACCCTCCTCTTACACAACTCACCTCCGCGCCTGAGTCAATAAGGATTTCGGTGCTCTTTCCGCATTCCGACTTAACCCTCTTCACTTCTCCTACCGGAATTTCTATTACCTCGTTCTGACTTCCTTCCTGGCCTAAAACTTTATCTACCTTAGCCGTCATTCTTTTATCATCGCTGACCTCTATCCTTCTCTCTGAAACATCTTCGGCTCCCTTTTGTCCCATCGCTACTCTATTTACGTTATTTGGGGGTCTTTCTTCCAATTCTGAGAGTAAGAGCTGGGAGTACTCTGGGATGCCTTCTGGTTACAATTTGCTTTACGGTGCCCCACTACTCCACATCTAAAGCATATAATTCCCTTATCCAAACTGGGATTCCCTACCATAGACCTCGCTGCTGAATAACCTGGCTTATGTCCGACGCTCTGATCTGTCCCGGAAAACTTTCCTTTCAATTGATTTCCGCCTGTCTGAAAACTTCCCTTCTTCCAGGCTTCTGATTGACCTCCTTTGAAATACGTTCCCAAGGGATGACTGGGTTTACATCTTCCTACTTCTATTCCCGTAGCTCCCACGTGACTTTCGTATAAATCACAAAGTTCTCCTAATTCTGTCGAAGGAACTAACTTCCCTACGGAACCTCTTTGAAGAATGTAGGTCTTCAGTTCTGGGGACAACAAAGTTTTGAATTTGTCGCATACCAACAAATTGACCAACTGATCGAATTCTTTCACTTCACTACTGTTGATGTAGTAGGTTATGGTCCTCTTAACACGTCCGGCTAACTGCAAGTAACTTTCCCCTTTGTTCTTACTAATCTCCTCAAATTGTCTCAAATAAATATCCGGAGTCAAATGGCATTCCATCAAAATTGCCTCCTTAACTATTTCGTACTTATCGTACTGCTCTATAGTCAAACGACGAAATAAGTGGTTCACACATTCTGAATTGAATAAGGCTATCACCAAACGACCTTTCATTTCTTCCGGTACTGAGTGTAATACAAATGCCCTTTCTAACGAATCAAAGAAGTCCATAATTTCTTCCGGCTTACTGGGACTTATGGGTAAAGTTCTTTCTAAGATTCTCATGTAGTCGGCCAACTTACCCTCATTTTTACTTTTAATAGACTCCTTCTCTTTCTCATTAATTAATTCTAATTTTCTTAACTCAAATTGCCTTTGTTCTTTCCTATCCGCTAATTGTAATTCTAGCATTCTTTGTTCCCTCTCAGCCTTTCTCTCTTCTATCTCAAGCATTTTAAATTGAAGTTCCCATTCCATTCTAGCTGGATTATTTTTCTTGTCTTCCATATTAATGCTTACTTCTTTACTAGAATCTAATTCTGAATCGCTAAGAATACTATTATCTTCGTTGTCTGCGTCTAAATTATCCTCAACTTTCCCTTCCAAAAGCTCAGTCATGATAATACACTACAATACACATTCAAAAAATACACTCATGCAAAGAAATAAGAAAAGAAATCATGCAAACTTCCGCATTAAATCATCGAAGGTTAATCTGCTTCTTGTTTTGTTTCTAACCTATCTCTACCTTCATGCATTACCCGAACATCTATTATCCTGTTTTACTCAGAATACTTATATTCCTTCTGTCTCTTTCGCTACACGTAAAAAAAAAAAATCACTACGCTATTTTAGCTTTAAATTTCTTAAATCGTAAACATGAAATCTCGACTTATCTAAACACTTATTACTTAATGAAAATATTTTGACACTTCGCATTCTCTAGCAACTGACAAAAAATTAACTGTTACAAAATTTTACTTTACAATGCTTTACTCTGAGAATATCTAATTATTAGCTTTCCCTTTCCTTTCTAGTACCATGATGAGAACTTCTACTCTTAACCCTAAATTATACCAAATGCACAGGCAAAGACACAGAAATAATCTCAGAAAAAAAATAACCCTAAATTATACCACCCTAAATTATACCAAATGCACAGGCAAAGACACAGAAATAATCTCAGAAAAAAAATGTGGTACGTTACCGGAGCACTCAGGCCCCCCTTCTGCTTCTTCTCTTGTCTTGCTTGTAAGTCCTCGTCCTGCTTGGGATTTCCGTACGCTGAGGTGCACACTGTCTTTGTCTCGGTCGACACGATGGATGCCTTATCTCGGCTAGCACGCTGGTGTCTCTTTCTTCCGATCGGCACGTCGTCAGAGTTCTGTCATTCGATCATAGGAATTTTCACAAAAAGTCCGTTGTTCCTTCTTCACACGTGTCGCCATTCACGTCATTCATGAGCTCGCTTTCAGGCTGATCCTGCCGACTACGCCACTTTATCTGGCTGTAGGGCCAGACATATCAATTCTTAGATAATACTTTTTCTTTCCCGCCGTATAGCGAGCTACCGCCTCGCCTTTACTATACGATCTGGCTATCAAGGCGGCTGAAGGCGTCCTTGTGTAGAAGAATAATTACCTCGACAAACTCAGTCCAGTACACGGAAATAAAAACAACAACAAGACTTTATTATTCCGATAACATTTGCTTCACGGGTTTCCGATGATTTTCCGCTCAGGTTCCCGTGCTGACCACGTGCTACCTTTCCACAATTCTTTCCGCGATACCCGGTGGACGAAGGAATCCTCCTTTCCGTTCACCACGCTGCACGTCTGCGATAACCGCAGTCCTTCCGTCAGAAACTGGTGTCCAAACCCGGACCCTCTCTCCTTGTCGACCGAAGCTCAACTGTCTCACTTAATCCTCCTCGCCCTTTCTGTCCTCTATCACGCATGCGCAAGAAAAACTGGTTTTCCCGGTCAGCACGTGAAATACCTGTACTCAGGAATGTCGTCGGATACCCGCAGGGGATTACAACCTTGCACGTATACAAAAGCAGTATGACGACTTGTTTAACAGAAGCACTCGAGCATCTGACTCTTCAAGGTCAGATGCCCCAGGTGTTCATGCACCCCTCTCTTAATCCCCCATAGGATTAAAGTCGTACCACGTGGGTGGTGAAGAATATCAGTTCTTATCTGAAACAACAAAATGGCGGAATGAAACGTCCGTCCGCACGTGTTCATCACAATATTAAAAGTACATAAATTCATAATTGACAGTTCGATTGCGGGCGACCCTTACACCTGCCATACCTACACTCGGCCACAGAGGCGCCGAAAAATAAGTTGGGCCGAAAATATTCTGGTCTGTGCAATGGCATTTAACATTTTATTTTGATAAGGGAAAAATGTTTCGAATGTCCTCACACGAAGACAGCATTCCCGATAGAGACACAAAAGTGCAACTTTACGAAAAGGGTACACTGCACCTTTCGTTATTTTAGAAGTGCTCTAATATTTCTAAAAAGTAAAAGATTCCAAGGGGAAGTAAGCATACTGATAGCAGAAGCTCTTGATTCGCATTTGCTTATATTTCATTAACCCTTTAACCGGTTGAAAAGAATTAACTCGGGGTTAGAAGAATGGAGTGAAATTAGCTCGAACGAATATATTCACTCTCTGATACGTGTGCCGAACACGGCCGGAACGAGTGAACCTGTGCATCAGAAAGAGTTACGTGGTTTTGTTACTGAAAGTGGTCATTTCGCGGAGTGATTAGCAATAAATATTTCTGACTCCGCTTCTGTTATGAACCAAAAAAGGACAGAAGAGATGTTTGTCGAGTTGCTTGTTTCTACCCATGTGAGAGAGACTCTCCCTTTCCACTATGCCGTGAGTCATGGATCAGAGAATAGTGGACTAGAAGTCACAGGTGTATTGTCGATAATGCTGATATGTGATGGCCAAAGGAAGTGCTGTTTATTAGCTTTCGTAAAACCTGACCACTACACGAATATTTCTGGAGCACAAAATATTTTTGGGACCACTTGGTTCAGGAACGTCGGCTGCTTAAAAGGTTAAAGGAGGCATAGGGTTTTTATTAGGATTCCATATGAATGACTCCGAATTTAACGTATAAACTAATGGAAATCATTTCGTGAAAGTTAGAATATGTTTTATTGTATGGCTGGATTTTACATATATATTTTTCAGCACTACTAATTTGGTTTTGTATATACTAAAATTAATAAGTCTTATCATTTATTTTCGTCAGGGTGCTTTAAGATGAATTACGATAATTTTGTTCACTCTAACAGATGATGACAACCAAATAGAAAATTGTGGATATGAAGAAATTTGTGGTGGCATAGCAGATCTTGCAGGTAAGCCAGACGTTACTTGTGAGCTGCATGATCCTTTCCCACGTGAGTTTGTCGAATATTTTTCAAATGATGGTAACAACACCTTAGAACCTCTGAATTAAAAGTTTTGTATCGATCCATATCTACGCTGGTGTCCAAACTTTGGGCATGGTAAAAAAGACAGTTTAGAACAAACAAAAAGGGAAGTAGGGTAATAAAGTACAGAGAAAATGGGAATATTCACGTATCGAAATCATGAAGCAGTACCATGTGACGAACCATAGTTGGCATAAAAGGCGAAGCACCACATTTACGTAGTTAAAAAAAGATCTGCAAAAAGCGAGAAGTGACATCTCTTGTCATCGCGGCCTGGTAATAGTAGAATTTTTTTGTTTGTTAAAACAGAATATCAGAAAGGTGGCAGGTGAATATGTTTACCAGCAATCATATTATAGCAAAGTTGGAATCCAGCCAGATGCAGAGCAATGTTGCCTGTGCCATTGGCGGGAATCAATCCATTGTATTTCCACTTTGGAGAAGGTACCATGATTCCAGAAATCTTAATCTTAATCGTCAACCTGCGGTAGGTCGACCCAGGATTACAACGGCTGAAGGTGATAGAGGTATGTATCACTAACAGCGAGACGTGACAGGTCGATCTCAGAGAAAAAGTTTGCATTAGAGCTGTCTGCGACTGTTGGACCAGTTGTTTCAAAGCAAACAGTGTACAGTCAGCGCAACGAGAACATTTGCAATTTACATCCCACTCACTCCTTTAGCAAGAAATGTCAGGGTAATTGTACTGCAGAAAACATCGAGGCTCGGACGAAAATGAATGAATCAATGTCCTCTTCTGCGATTAATCTAGCTTCAATCTCGAAATTGGCAGTCGTCAATATCTTATCTAGAGGAAAATTGGAACCCGTTATTTCTCCACAAACATTGGAGTAGTGTACTTATCTGGGATGGCACTATGTCCAACTGGCACACACAGCTACATGCCTATTTTGGTGGAGCTTTAACATTTCAGAGATACAAAGATGAAATCCTTAATCCGTACGTGAGGCTTTTTCGGGATGCTATTGGCACAGATTTACTTTTGATAGACGATAACGCGAGACCTCATACGTAGAGCTTCTGTTATCGATGATTATCTGGAAAGTGAAGATATCCACCGTATGCCATGACCAGCTCATTCCCCTTACAAAACTCAATAGAGCATGTGCATGACGCATTGGGGGGACGAATTGTAGGTCGATAACCTCCTACTAGAACTCTCGAGGAATTCTGATCTGCTCTTCGTAAGACAGCACGAGACATTGGTGTGACACTTGTGTCACTGTAAGAGGTCACCTTACTATAGACTGTTGTATAAAATCAAAAACTTATCTGGAAAATTCCTGCTGATTTTTACCATTTTGGTCGATTGGTATGTTTTCTGGTTCATCATTTTTTGGGATTTCTACCGCACATTTAGTTTCTCGCTAAGGTAAGAATTCAAAGTACGTGTATTATAAAGAGCCTATTTCATTGTGCCTTCCCGTTTTTGTACCCGTAATTCTATGCTTTTTGTATACTATGCTACACTGTTGGACACCAGTGTATTAGCAAGGGATTTTCAGTAACGTTCAACAAGCATGAGCCGTATTTAGCATATGGCAGAAAGGTGTTTCGCCGTGGTCTGATTTTTGCTGGAATTTTTTCAAAATTAAATGAGATCTTGCCCATTTAATAACACTAATGTGTTTGAGAATGTGTATTTTACGAAGTCTTGATATTATTATTGTTTCCTTTAACAGAGGATAATTGCCCAAATGGAAATTGCGGATCTGATGATAATTGTGGAGGCATAATAGGCATTCCATGTGATGTTGGATTTGTTTGTAAGCGTGAAGATTCTACTCCAGATTCCTTTGGCAAATGCGTTCCAGACACAGGTAAGAAATCAAAATTCAGAAATTCTTGCTTTAGATATGATCTATGGTTTTAATTCAGAGCTGAGAAACCTTAAAACTCTCTGGAAAAATCAAAAAAAAAAAAAAAAGGAGCGAATCACCCGGAAGGAATCATCCATTCTAGAAGAAAATTGAAATGTGCAATGTATGTCTATAGGAATGAAAACGTTTACAATTCCAGAGCAATTGGACCATTTATTTGAATAAAATAGCTACACGAGTGAAAGACGTGTGTAGCGCCACCTCTGGCTCGGTTACCCGTCGTATAGATGCATACACTTCACGAATACTGTCCTGAGGCTTTGCATGTAAATGGTGTCCAAATTGCGGGACAGTTCGCAGACATTCGGGGATTGGCGTAGGTTGCGCACATTAATGTTCCCAGACATGTTCAATTGGTGAAAAGTCAGGTAATCGAGATGACCATGTAAAGGTGTCAACATTACGGAGGTGGTCCTGGGAGAGCCGTTCCGTGTGTGAACAGACATTATCCTGTTGAAAAATTGCTCGATGATGCTACGACGACAATGGCAACACAACAGGTCGTAGAGTGTCACCGATGTACCGTTGAGCCGTAGAAGTAGTACAGAGGACTACCAAGGATGTCCGACTATCGTAGAAAATGGCTTCCCAGGCAATCATTAGCGGTGTGCAAGCTGTGTGCCGTTCCACGGTAAAGACAGGATTCATGTGATGGCCGGCTCCTCCCAAGACAGTTATATGCTGGTCGTCGAAGCCAAGTGCTCTCACTGAAGACAACATGTCGCCACTAGATACTACTCCACGTCGATGGGGCCCGACACAACTGCAAGCGACGCCGGTGATGCTCGCTGGTCAGCCTCCTTGAATGTAGTCTCCGTGCCTCAAATCGTCTGGCAACGTTCCGGATGTCCACTTCCGTACCTGTAGACGTTCGGGATGTCCACTTCCGTACCTGTAGACGACACAACACGGCCATGGATGCTTGAGAGTGGCGGAATCGGTCCTGTTCGTGTGGCTCCAAAAATCGCTCGATCCTCGATTTCTGTTGCTGTCTTCGGCCGTCCACGGCCCGCGTGCCGCTGGGTTTTTCCTCTTCAACTCATTTGTCTCCACACCGTCCGATTGCCACTTCGCTCCGTCCCAAATGCCGGGCAATACGTCGACTTGACCGACCGGCCTCCCTCAGCCCAATTATACGTCCTCTCAAATTCGTTCAGCTGAGCGTAGTGTGCACAGATCCGACGTTGAGGCATCCTCACAGTCCGGGGAAATTAATGCAACTGCTATCCTCTGTCATAATTTTGCTTCCGTGCGAGCTATGCTCTTGATATACTCTCCTGTATACGCAGTTCCCATGCGTCATTGCGAACCACTAGTTAATCATTGATCGTTATTAGATAATCATTTGCATATTCGGCCCTGCGATACGTGCCTGCGGAGTTTTATAATGATCAAACGACTATCTTGGGGAGCTCCGTTTGTTTTTTTGTTGTTTTTTTTTTGCAAAGAATGTACATTTTAACTTTGATAATAAAGTATTTGAAATTAATGTTTTCAAAATAATCTTTATTTTTGCAATAACTTCTATTAAGGCTAACACGAAATGTTTGATTCTGCCTTGCTGTCACCTAAGCATCGTTAAATCTTACTAAATTATTGCTAATGCATATGACAATGATCATTATTTTTGTGTATGAGCGGAAAGATCTATTTCTGTACACATACATTTTCAGCTTTTTGACCAGAAAGAACTATGGGATGGAAAACTTTTAGTACGAGTAATATATGTATATATAGCCAGGAAGCTAAAATTTTCTGGTAACTTTTATCTTTTTTTGAGGCAGTTGCCTGTTGCAAATGCGCTCGAATTGCGGGAAAGTACAATACTTGCACAACCTTAATCTTTTACTTCTTAGCACGTCTTTTGAAAACAATGGACGTGTTCTTTTTGTCCTTATGTCCATCCAACCTTCAGTGGGCATAATTCTTTTCCTTTTTTTCATTTCATTTATTTCATTTTAGTTGTCACATACAAATTACGTATATTAATTTAAGGTGATTATAGAGCAGATAATCAAGAGGGATGAAAAGAGGGAAAAGGCTAGATGGGCCTAACTAGCCCTCTTCTGTCAGAACAATAATCTTTGAAACAAACATCAAGTCAAGCAGACATACTAGTCATTGGTAGCCCTGAGAGACAGTGATCACTATAATTTCAAGTTGACTGCCGAAACATCTCCATCCGTTATTGTTTTATCTATGTAAAAAATGTAAACTAAAACAATACCACTTAAGATTTTACCAAATTAGTAAAAAGTCCGATTAGTTATTGTCATCATTAAGATTGCCAGTAATGTAAAATATTAGTTTGTTTAATGATTCAAGGGTTACAATCATTAGTATTAATATATAATAGTAAATTTAAGAACTTGTAAGCACAGTGACTGTTCCAATTTATTTATGAGGTAGCTGCTACCTATGTAAAAAAAGAATAAAAAATTACAATGAGGCTAATCGTAATAAATATTGTTTGAGGTTTCTTTAAATAAACAAATGTTATTTAGGCTTGTTAAATTATCAGGCAAAGTGTTCCAGAAAGTTGGTCCAGCATAATAAATATGTGCTCTGGAACGTTCTATTTGTACAAACATAGGCACTACTTTAGTTTTATTTCTAGTAGAATGTTGATGGGTGTGAAAATTTAGTGAAATTAAATCCCGATAAAGATTATTTTTATTCTCTTAAACATTAATATTCCTAAGTTATAATTACATAATTGTTTAATTGTTAGGATATTAAAATCATTAGGATTTAGGCCTAAACTTCGGGAATAACTGTTTTGAATTTTCAACTCCAAAAGTCTAATGAATTTTGTAATCATTGTAAATTATTAATATTATATTTAGAGGTCTTTCCGCAGGTCAGAATACAGTAATTCAGGTGAGTTTGAATTAGAGTAAAATACAACTGTAGCATACTTTTTGGAGATAGATAGGTCATAACATTGCCAATAACAACAATGTTTCGTGAAATTTTACTGGTTAGAACTTCAATATGTTTGTTTGATTTAAGATTATATTGAATTATTGTACCAAGGTAGGTATGAGATTGAGCAATTTCTATAGAAATGTTGTTCAGCAAAATTTCAGTAGATGTAAATGTGGGAGTTAAATTATAAGAAAATATCATTAATTTAGTTTTATGTGTATTAATAGTTAAGTCATTAACTGTTAACCAATGAATTAAAGAGAAAAATCAATTTTCCAATCTAGCAATTAAGCCATGTAAATTATCACCCTGTAAAAGCAAAGTAGCATCATCAGCATATAATATTATGCCAATATTAGATATAATAGTGAAAATAACATTGATGTACAAATTAAAAACCAACGGGGCCCTGAGGCACTCCAGAAGTGGTCCTTTTTATATCCGATTTAACGTAATGAAGTTCGACAAATTATTGTCGGGCAGATAAGTAACTTTTAAGAAATGTAAGCATTGTGCCTCTAATTTCAATTATATATAAGCAGGGCAATTTCTGTTAAACAGTTTGACAGAAACCTAAATTGGTTCTTATGTAAGATGTTAAGTTTAGTAATAAAAGCAATCAATCTAGAATATATTAATGTTTCAAATGTTTTTATAAAAACAGATAAATTATAAATAGGCCTATGGTTATTAACATCCCTTTCCGTACCTGATTTAAAAATTGGAGTACTTTTTGCAATTTTAAAAGTGTCTGAACAAATTCCAGTAGTTAATACAGAATTATAGATATGAAGTAAGGTATCAACAATGTAAGGAACCACATACTTTAAACTATTTGGTAAAATATCATCGTATCCTGGACCAGAGAGAAGTTTAATATTGTACAATGAATGAAGTAATTCAGTTTTTGTAATTTTAAGAATGTAAATTGAGTTTTCCTTAAAATCGCTCATAAGATTTACAATGTCATGTTTGTTATCAATAGAGGTTTGATTGTAAATTAAGTGAGAAGGAGTTTTTAGAGATTTATTTCGACCTAACAGTGTATTTAGGTGTTTCCAAGTAAGTTTGGAATTATTCTGCGAGAAAATATTATTAAAAAAATCCCTTTTAAGCTTCCGAATTTTAGAATTTAAATTATTCCTGGACTGTTTAAATGTTAGAAAATCAGCCTGGGATTTAGATTTTAGAAATTTTGTAAATTTTTATTTTTTTTATTAATTTGATTCAAGCAATGCCTTGTTAACCAAGGGTTTTTTTTTTTATTTTATTTTGAATTATTTTAATAGTAAACGCTGGATTACATATGCCCAAAAAATAGTAATAAATTTATTGTATGCAAGATCTGGGTTTTCAGTTTATACAACATTTTTCCAGCTTGTAATTTGCATAAACTTACTAAATTTATTAATATTCTCCATATAGATTAGTCGGATCTTACTGTAAAATGATCCAAAGGTTCGGGTTTTTAGAATATTTGCAGATAATAAAAATATGTAGGTGATCACTAAAATCATAATTTAAAATGCCTGATGAAATTAATTCAAAGGAAACATTAGAAATAGCTAGGTCTAAAATAGATTCTGTTGTGGGAGTAATTCATGTAACAGAGTCTATTAAATTATAAAATCCTGCTGCAGCAATAGTATTCTGTAAGTAATGAACCTGTGAAATAACAGATGATAGATCAACATTAAATTCACCCAATAGAAAACCGTTTTTACCAGTTAAGGTTATGTAGTTAATAATGTCAGAAAGTTTCTCAATAAACAAGGTAGCACTCATTGAAGGAGGGCGGTAGCAAACTGATATTATGTTATATTGATTCTCAATGTGTATGCTAATGTTATATTGATTCTCAATGTGTATGCTTCTAAGAATCCGATTAAAAATATTTTTTATTTATGAGAGAGTGTTCCGGGAGCGAAGTGATCTGCATATAATTTTTTTTCTTACCGCACAAGTGTGCAAAGAGAGAGCGTAATTACACGTTTCCGTTTAAAGGTTTGCAGCATTATCTGAAGGACTAAAAACCTGATTGAAAAAATTCTTTTTTCGGTCAGATACTACCAACTATGAAAACATTTTATTCGTATTTCTTTTCCAAAATAACAATTTTCCCTCTAGGGGGTGTAAATATTTAGTCTGTTTTTCCCGATATCTCTTCTTCTAAATGTCCGATTTAAAAAATTCTCTTAAGAGTGGAAACCATTTACTTTGTGGAACACTTTGGACTTGTACTTGAGGAGTTTTTCCTAGGTCACAATTTTGTCACTAGGTGGCGTTTGTGTGCTTCTGTTTGCAGCTGTACCTCAGCTTCTAAGAATCCTAATGCGAAATTTCTTTTTTTATACTGTATGACATTTGCTACACTAAAAATTGAAACAATATTCTCTTTAAAAAATGCATAGCTCTCTCGCTAGGTGGTGTAAAGGACAAATTCTTTTTTCGCTATCTGTGCTCCCGGGAGACGTATTCGAAAAATTATTTTCCTTAGCGTAACCTTTGCTATGAAGAATACTTTTCACATATTTTCAACTTTTCCATTATAAAAATTCTTCTGCTACGAGGTGTCGAGGAATATCGTCTTTCCTTCTTTATTTATCCTTTTAACAGTTCAATTTGAAAATCTATTTGGCTCTGATACATCTGCTAAAGAAAACTTTTGAGCACCTCATGTTTATTTTCGTAGCATACGTTTTAGCCTCTGGTGGGAACAAGCAGCTGTTTCTATTTCTGGATGTTTTATTGATTGTAGAAGTCCGTTTGATTATTTTCTTAACCAGTTCCATTGACTATACATAACTTTCAAAAATTTTATTCGCATCAGAAAGAATTCAAAAGACTTGCTTATTACTACCGAAAATTCAATGTCATGTTTCTGGTTTTAAATTGTGTGCAGTGTTTTCCACTGAGAAGCGAAACAGCATTTTCTTTTTCACTGAATGTTTGGGTTTTCTAAAATTCTGCTTCGAAGTGCGTTTTCGTGTCAGAAAGGACTGAAAAGACGTGTTCGTTACACCTGAGAATTCTGAGACAGCTCCCTTGTTTTACATTATCATAAAAAAAAAGAAAGTTAAAGACTTCCGGAACTGATCATGCTTTTGTCTCCTCCAATGTTTCTTTTATATCATTGAGTCTACTTTTATTTTTCATTATAATATAAGAACCGCTTTGGAAAATCCCTATTAAATAATTTGACAAACAGATACTGCATAAATGGTGGGCCTAAATTCACTTCCAAAAGTATGTCTAAAAGCACCACGAATCTCATTGACATCAATGAGAATTGTGGTTCTTCTTTAGTTGGACAAACTATAAATACAACCTTTTCTGTAAGTACGGAAGGGAACATTTTTAGTCCAATACAAATGACAACATATATTTTTTGGTCTCGGTGGACCTGAACGATGTGGAAAAGGTGAATCACACGTTTGACCACCACCGTTTAAAGGATACCTTGTCCGAGTTGTCTGATGCGTTCTTGCAGCTGGTCAAACGTCTTGGGCATGCTGTGATAGATCCTGTTTTTCAAAGATCCGCGAAAGGAATGCTTACAAAGATTAAGCTCCATTGAATGCGCCGGATAATCAATTCCACAAGCTGGATGTTACAATAACAAGGGAGATCACGTGACTATTAGAATGGCTACTCAGGACTTCAAATGCTGCAGATGTTTGATGGAGATGATAACCATTCTTCATGCTATAATCATTAGCGAGTTCAGACGGTTCAAATAACTGCAAAGCAGAATGGGTTTCTTCCAATATGATGTTGTATAAGACAACGAAAGTCATTGTTCACTGGTTCAAGGATTCCATGTTGTGATATAGCACTCCAGATTGTGACACGAGGGTGAATGGAGAGATTTTGCTTTAAACACATTTGATTGTTCTGACCCTTATATTTTAAAATTCTACTTATTCACAAATTCATTGAGATGGTTTCTGCCTTTGCTGATGACCAAATCGGTCCATCATCAAGTTCTCTGTTCTAGGCTTTAGCCAGTGTGTTATTCGGCAGTTGCATCAAATCTGGTATACTATCTCGTGGTGATCTAACTTAGACTGTAGACGGTTTTTGGAAGCGGTTGAAGCCCGGGGGTCGGAGCCCCCTTCCCCGCTACAAAATTGCCGTAAAATCTAGTTTTCAATTTAGAACCACCAAATGTGGTGTCGTGAAACTCTAACTTAGCGGTAGACCGTTTTCGGAACAAATCTAGGCCCGGGAGGTCAGTACTCCCCCCCCCCACACACACACAAAGTCTTCGTAAAATTTACAGTTTTCAATATAGAACCACCAAATTTGGTATACCATCTCATGGTACCCTAACTTAAACGGTAGACGGTTTTTTGTAACGGGTGAAGGCCCGGGGGTAAGTGCCCGCCACATACAAAATTCTTCTTGACAAGTGATCGGAAGCCAGCCCCTAGATCACTGCGCCGCCGTAGCGGCACACGTTGAAATGTATTTTTCATACGGCATCAAACGCTCTTATGGACATACTAGATTGAACTGGACGCAAATAAATCATTAATATAATGTGTACTAGCAGAGATACCAGTTATTTGCCAGGTACATATTACTATTTGTGGAATCACCAAGTTCAGCGGGTGAAAGTTAATGAATGAAAAAGATATTCCTGCAATTTTCCAGTAAACTTATTTTAAATTTTTTGATTTAGTTAATTTAATTTTGCGAAACAAAAAAGAAAGAAAAAGGAATGGGGTACTTTCCTTCTAGGAGACATCTATAGAACTGCCGTACATCTGGCGTGTGCTTCTGTGAATCCCGCAACACAGAAATGCAATGTACCTATGTGATGTCGATTGCGTACGACTTCACATTGGCATTGATCATCTTTTTCTTACCGTTTTGAATTTTGAATATCTGAAACTCTCTATTTACATTACATTATATTTCTTCCTGATAAGCGTTCGTTGGTAGTGAAAGCTCAACTATATTTATTTGTGTTTTTAATACACCATTAAACGCAAATTTTTGCAATTTATTGTTATCTACAGTCTCTAACTTAGACCGTAGGTTGGTCAGTTGGTTGGTTGATGGTTTATGGTGCAAGGCCCTCAAAGGGCCAAAGAGCGCCTTAGAACGTAGATAGGGTATTCTTGAGAGTAGAAAACGGAACTTTTTAAGAAAATTTTGTATGGGGCTCCCTTGACCCGGGCCCCGACCCCTTCCAAAAACCGTCTACCGTCTAAGTTAGATAACCATGAGATAGTATACCAAATCTGGTGGTCCTAAATTGAAAACTGTAGATTTTACGAAACTTTTATGAGGACGGGGAGGCTCTCACCCCCCGGGTTCCAACCCCTTCCAAAACCGTCTAGGGTCTATGATACCAGATTTGGTGGTTCTGAATTGAAAACTGTAGTTTTTAAGAAAGTATTGTATGTGTGAGTGTAAGGGGGCTCTGACCCCGCGGGCCTTGACCCGTTTAAAAAACTATCGACCGTCTAAGTTAGAGTACCATGAGATAGTATACCAAATTTGGTGGTTCTAAACTGAAAACTAGATTTTGCGCTTTTTTTATAAAGGGGGCCGTTATCCCCCGGGTGCCAACCCCTTCCAAAAACGGTCTACCATCTAAGTTAGAGTACCATGAGATAGTATACCAAATTGGGTGGTTCTAAAATGAAAACTGTAGATTTTACGAACTCTTTTATGAGGGAGGGCTCTGACCCCCGGGCTCCAACCTCTTCCAAAAACCGTCTAGCGTCTAAGTTAGAGTACCGTGAGATAGTATACCAGATTAGGTGGTTCTGAATTGAGTACCATGAGACAGTATACCAAATTTGGTGGTTCTAAAATGAAAACTGTAGATTTTACGAAATTTTTATGAGGTGGCTCTAACCCCCCCCCCCCCCCGGCCTCCAACCCCTTCCAAAAACCGTCTAGCGTCTAAGTTAGAGTTTCATGATACCAAATTTGATGGTTCTGAAATGAAAACTAGATTTCGCAAACATTTTGTATGTATGTGGGGTGTAGGGGGGGGGGGCTCTGACCTTCCGGGCCTTAACCCGTTCCAAAAACCTACAACCGTCTAAGTTAAAGTACCATGAGATAGGATTCCTGATTTGGTATTTCTGAATTGAAAACTGCAGATTTAACGAAAATTTTGTATATGGGAGGCTCTGACCAACCGGGCCTTGACCCGTTCCAAAAACCGTCTACCGTCTAATATTTTTAGTGCCAAAGAAAAAGCGTAATGTTCCTATCCCTTCTGAGTGTCTAAACTTTATAAATTTGATCAGGGAGGAAGACGTTCGAAATCGTACGTTTTCCTGCATTCATTTTGTACGCAACCAAAATCTGTAAACGCGAAGAATTGACGTAGTCGATGAATTTGTCCGCGACGAATTGACGCTCGACGAATCATCGTGGTCGACGAATTGTCGCAGTCGACAAATTGTCGCAGTCGACAAATTGACGCAGTCGACGAATTGACGCACGCGGCGAATTGACGTATAACCGTATCACCCTGGGGCGTGTGGTGAAAATATTTCTGGAAAAACTTTGTTGGCTGCTTAGGAAATTTTTGGTACCTGAATTTCGTTGATCTCGCATGAATACCTGCCAGTGGCTGAGCAATAGTGAGAATAACTTTCACCGCAATTTGGTTTGGAAACTAAGATGGGGCATGAACACTCTGTGCTCGGTCTTGGGATCTGAATCTCTTGCTTTCACTAGATCACTTTTTCTAAAACTTGAAGCTGAACTTCCTTTCTAGGTTTCGTTAGAGCTCTTTCGATAAAATGTCAGATATTTCCTTGGGCTGTAGTCAATACGGTTTAGCTACACAAAAACAGAAGCTAGCACTTCCGTAATAAAGACGTTACGGAAGCATATGTTAGAAATTAACCTTTTTAAGTGTGTGGGAAATTCTGATTATACAAAATCTGAAAGCAGATATTCTGTTTGATTTAACTGAGTTAAGTGCTTCTTAATCAACCAAATGCCAAATTAATTCACGTAATTATACACTGGTTTCAATTAATTAAGGAAAGAACCAGAAAAATCGCAATAATTCAGAAAATACATGATGAAATGACACGAAATTTGGTGAAAACCTGTATCATATCGTATATATATTATTTTTTAGGAAATGTTTTCAGAAACAGTTTATTCTGATACAAAATGACGACCACACGCAGAACCAGGTTAGAAATAAGGTGTCAAGATGAATTAACCAAAGTATCTCGATAGGAAGTGCAATCATCCATCATAGCAACGTAGGCCTCACAGCAATATTTCATGCTGTTGATGATGGTGTCTAGGAGCCTAATAGGTAGCAAAGGTCATTGTTCGTGCAAAGCTTGTGAAGTCCCTGCATGTCTTTTGGAGAGGGGTTAAAGGCAACAAAAAACACATCTCCCTAAAACATCCCAGATACTCTGTATCGGATTAATGTGGGAAGATCTCGCTATCTAATTCATGCAGATAATGTTCTCCACTTGAAGATATTGTTGTGCTAGCTTTGCTCTGTGAGGACGAGTGTTATGGACTGTAGGAGGAATGTATTTCTTATGGTAGTTTCAAAAGAGTGGTCGTAGCAGTCCAGGACAACATCCCTATATCGCATTCATGGGTCCTCTTAGAAGCACATGTGATCTGTGCGTTCACGTAAGAGATGCCACCCCAATTCATCACGCTACCATCTCATAATGGTGACTTTCACTTGTCATAGGGGAAATTGTATGTTCCACGTTCTTTTCAGATCATAGCACGACTGAAATTGCTCTGCTAAGCAAGTCTGGACTCATCTGTGAAAGCACTGACCTCCATTGCTTTTTAGCCTAATTGTCGTGAGTTATTGCACAATTAAAACGTTCTGTCCTTCAATGGGGGTAAGGGGCCGGCAGTGTACTGGTAGCCAAGCCTAAATTCCTCTGTCATGAAGCCTTCTAAAACACAACAACACCGTTCTGTTAGTTGCAGCACAGGAAGATCCCGGTTGTCTCGGGGTACCCGTCCTGTTCCTCCAAGCAGTTAATGGGATATGTCGGTCATCTACGGATGATTTACTCCTATGCCTTCTGTTGCTCTACTTCGGGAAGCAGATTGCGCATTGTAAAATTGGTTCCTTAGTTTGTGTACCAGTCAAAGATTCACATACAGTCATCTTGCAACTTCCACCTGAATCTGGCATGCCTCTAGTCTTCCGATCGCTCTCCACCTCAGTTTATCTGTTAAAAGATGTCTCACAGCGATTACAACAAACTGCTATCTCAAAATCCTTTCTTTGCACTCCGTAAACAATGTGACACACATCTCCGCAAAAGCCCCTTTTATCCTGTAGCTAATTTGAATAAACTGATACGATCGATTTTTATTTGCATACGATCCCCTGACTCCACATTACATTTCACGTCATATACCCAAATGTCGTGCAGTTACAACTATTCTTTCACGAATAATCGCGATGTTTCTTTTTTTCCTTAGTTTGTGTAAACCATTGTAGTTAGTAGTAATTCAAAGCATAGCGGTGAGAAGTCATGTTTTAACTCGAAAGCAGAGATGACTGTTATTTTGTGTTTTGGTGAAGTCTGTGTGTGCAAAGTAGTTTCCGAAAAATGTCAAACGATGTGTTTAATCATGTTTCATACATTGTCTCTCGTTATGCACGCTATATTGCATTAACACTGCGTCGTCCGGAAGATTTTGTCCGATTATTATGCAAGCTGGCAGGTGAAAGCAGCTAGGGAGATGTAAGTGATCCCATATTTATGTAAATCAGAAAGAGAGATTCAGTGTTAAAAGTCGCTAATGGAAACCGTATGCATTTTCAACAGAATTGTTACAGAAACCTTGCATCAACCTTCAAAGAAAAATACCATTTTACGATAATGTGCAGTTTAATAGCTGCATACACGTCATATAATGGGTCTTTCTAAATATCATTAACGTCCTATGTCGTGGTGCTAACTTCAAATGGTTAAAGATGGGGTATGGCACTGTCTCATTTTTGGTAATGAATCAGAGTTTTGTCTAAAAGCCAATAATTTCCAAATGCATGTTAGAGATGATCGGAAAAGCAATTATTTCGAACGTAATGTCTCGTTAGTGAAAAAAGTTGTATTAGGTGGGCCTTGTAAAGTGTAAAAAAACTGGGTCGTGTGGGACAACATATTGCAGCTCTCGCAGGTGCTTAAGTGACACGACCTCGGTAATACGTCCAGTGTGTGAGAGACCACTCAGCAGGCCCAAAAATGATGACGTGTGGCCCAATGGGCACGTTTTCCCGTGTTCTTACATGGTTGACCAAATATTAATTCAAACAGATAGTCCAAAAAACTTTTCAGAAGGACTTGCTGTGATGACCATCTCGAATGTTGAATTTCTGTACGTCTGTGCTCAGAGGAGAGCTGGGATTTGATGAGCCACGGCGTTGTTCATATTTGTGAAAATTTTAGAGAGTGGTAAGGAATCCCTAAATTCCTGCCCTCTAGTGCGTATCCATTTCGTGCCGACTTGTCTAAAAATAACTCTACAGCTCTGCTGCTTGGTTGGCTTCCAGGGCAGAAAACCTTTGTGTAAACGGGCCTGAGGGCCTACAGCAGCATCCTGTCAAAGTCCGGTGTAAATTTGTCGTGATTTCTAAGTTATTTTGAAATGGAGTTTGGCGTGAGATTTGCTTAAATATCCTTTAATGCGAGGCAAAAGACATGGACATAAGCCCATGTGTTTTTGTGTGGTTTGAAGTGTGCTAAGCGTTGAGATATTATGGTGCGGAGCGTGAGCTTCCGAAAAGGGTAGTTTCCTACTTACGCTGTAGTGATGGTACGTTGTCTGTTTGTTCTACAATATATAAAATCAAAAAATGACAAAATTCACCCTACTTTTAGTAGCGTAGTTAGTTTTGTAGGTACTGATTTGGAAAAAGTCAGGCAATGTGGGTCATTAAGGTCACTAACAAAACAGCACGTTATGAAAATGATCTTGGCATACGAAGAGATATTTCGTGTTGTGCAGAAAGCAATGTGGAAATACATTAAGTCAGAAGAATCAGACTAATTTACAGATCATGCGACAAGCACATTCTTTTACATCTGAAGCTGAAAGTGCAAGAATCGCAAATTCTCGCAATGAGCCAGAGTGTTTGGCATCTCGAGATGAGTCAGAATTGTGAGGCCATTCCTACATAATCAACGGACAGATCGGAAGATGGTAATCGGCGGTGTTGGTATCCACACTACGAAGGGGCTATAGAAAGTGAGAGAAAGAAAAGGTGCTTAAAGTCGGAGGAACATCCAGTGCACCAAATGACTGAATGCTGATATTCCAGAAAAATTATCATGTTCTTCGCTAACTAATAAATCGTATGAACAACGGACAGAGATTTTGAATATAAATTAGCGCTTGAAGAGTCCTGCCTTAAAATGCTCCAGTGGAGCACTTTCACAAAGGCCTGTCTTAAAATGTTCCAGTGCAGCACTCTCACAAAGGCCTGCGTAGGTATGGGCATGCCAGATAGAGCCGGGGTTAAAAGACGTAGGTCTGCAGAACGATGTGGTTGCGTCCATGGTAGTCGATAGGAATTTAATCTGAAGGGAGAATATAGTATGAGTGATGCGATGATAGATAAGAAGCATATAAGAACAGAGCAATTGAGCACATAATATTTTGATGAGTGCAAACACAGCTTGGTGTGCGACGAAGAACGCATTAAATACAGGAAAGAAGAGCATATTAGCTTGGTTGAAAAGCCTGGATTCAAGTATCTAAGACATATGACATCTCAGGGTTCAATAGCAAAACATATAACTCAAACCGTTCTTAAGGTTTTGCTACAAGATAAGAATAGCACCAAAACTTCAGTTTCTATTGGATCTGATAGCACATATGGAAATCAGGAGCCGAAGGAAGCCGTCACACGATGCGTTGAGGAAGCTTTTCAGATACAAATGCACTGGTTCATGTGCAAGCTACGCGGCAACGAACTACCCTTGAGCCACTTATTTCATCACTTCGACGAATGAACCAGAGGCGCAAAAGGGTATTCTGGTTCCGTTTGTAGACCGAGTAGTTGAATTAAAAAAAATGTGACTCTTTCGGACATTAACACCTACGATTTGAATGCTGACCAATTGATTATATGAGCAGCTGTCTCTACCGGGGAAGATTTACTCAGTCAAGCACACAGGGCGCACCAGAAAAAACACGCTCCTATTTCAAGTGAGTCACTACTCTAAATACAAGTAGAATCCTCGTTTTTATCTATCTACAGATAAACTGTTTAAAGGCGTTAAGAAATTTTCTGAGATTGTGGAGAAAGTGTATGTTCTTGCGCGTATCGCTCAGAGGGTTACCCGCTGAGGCGTAACTAGGGCAGAGCAGGGCGGCTGCATCGAGTGCAGCTCAATACAGGGCGCAAAAATCACGGTGTGCAATCTGATTAACATCGGAACTGAAACTTTGCATCAATTTCTCGCACAGCTTTTTTGCGTCATACTTTGTCTTTTGCCCATTTACAGAATTGATCTACACTCCTTGTCACAAAAATCCGCGCACCAAGAAGGAAGCGTTGCATTGAAATGAGATTTTAGTAGTGAGATGGTACATACCAAGGACAGAAGTGATTACAATATTACAGCAGCAGAACGATTTCCCCTCGGACATACGATACACATACCGGTAAGCGTTAGTACCGCATCGGATCGCCCCGTGCTAAGATATATGCGGAGATACGGTCCGGTATGGAGTCAAAGAGACAGCGTATGCTATCCTTGGCGCACACTTCTTCCAACTGACGCTCTACAGTGGTGGCAAAAATTATAGACATTTTTTGAAATTTTTATGTTTTGCAAATTTGCAGGTTTATAGGAAATGTTATTTTTCACCAAATACAAATATTTATATGTCAGTTTAAACAACATTTAATGTTGAATTCAATATAAAAAAAAAGGCTGCAAATATATGCAATACAGAAAACGTTATGCAGGGAAAACTGCATTCATGCTGAATATACCGTAATTCACTTACGATTTGAATGTACAGACCTCAAAAGAAAACAAGAAAGATGACACCAAATTTTCAGGTGTAATAAGCACGATTTTTGAATCCGTTCTGACGCAAATGAAATTTATCAAAGCTATTCAAAGTCAATGGAACCGGTATGGAAAACAATTGTATCTGACGGAAGAAAGAAGTTTTTCAATCCGGTTTTTAATCCCTCAGATATTGCTGTAAACGGAATCGTGAGCTTACGAACTCTTAGAAACAGAGTTATCGACAAAAGTAAGATGTGACTTTACGTCCCCTGTTGGGAAAACCATGCATTATTTTAGGAAGAAAGTATTCTCAAAAGGTTTTTCCATATGAGCGGTATCGGTCCAAGAATATCTACGCCCCCTGGCGTAGAAACCATGCAGTATTTCAAGAAGAAAATGTTCCTAAAATGTTTGTCGACATGAGTGGTATCGGCCAACAAACTATTTTTTTTTCAATCGAGATTTTAGAAGCTCATGTTTTGCTGCAAATACATCAAAAGCGGAAATTGAGACTTACGCCATCTGGTGGCCAAACCATTTTTTACAAAAATGAGAGATTATGTGCGAACGATTTCCCATCAGGAGCTGTGTCCGGTGCAGAAAGAATTTTTCAAATCGGAGATTTAGAAGCAGAGATACAGGGGAAAACGCAATTTACCTTTACGGCCCCTAGCGGAAAGCCTATGAATTACATGAAAATTTTGAAATTATGTGAAAACATGTCACACGGAAAACACTATCCAACAAAGAAGGAATTTTTCAAATCGCACTTCTAGAAGTTTGACAAAAATAAGATATACCTTTACGCCCCCTGACGGAGAAACTGGGTTATTTTAAGAAGAAAATATTCCGAAAAGGTTTATCGATGTGAGTGGCATCAGTCCACGAAAGAATTTTTTCAATCGATATTTTAGAAGCTCAGATTTTATGGCAAATACATCAGAAGCGAAAATTAACACTTACGCCACCTGGTGGCCAAAGTATTCTCTACCAAAAATCCGAAATTATGTGCGAAAGATTTTCCATCAGGAGATGTATCCGCTGAAAAAAAATTCAAATCGGAGTTTTAGAACAAGAGTTATCGGGAGAAATATAATTTATTTTTACGCCCTCTAGCGGAAAATCTATGCCTAATTTGAAAAAGAAAGTGTATCTAAAATACTCTTCGACAGAAGTGGAATCGAAAAATAAAATATTTTTATCGAAAAATAAAATATTTTTCTCAATTGGATGTTTAGAAGCAAATATGTGGAATAAAACGGGTTTTCGAATTCGACAAAATCTGCATTTACGCCCTCTAGCGGCGAAATTGCACGTCGTAAAATAACCAAACAAAAGGATCATCATTGGCATATTTCAAGCGTCCGAATGCAAAAAGAATTTTTCAAATAGAACTAATAGTTGCAGAGATACCGTGGGTACAGACGGACGGACGGACAAACCGATAAGATAAGCACAATCTTTTTTTACAAAAGACGTGCTAAAAAAGGAGCCCCCCCTAACTTTCGAACCGTTTGCCGTAGATAAACAAGTAAGGTACCGTTGGAAAGCACTTGAAGGGAACTAACTCATGACGTGAAGAAATATCCTAATTAAGCTAATTAAAATGTTAATTAGCTCACTATCTCCGAATTTTCCCAGATAAAGGGTGTGTTATTTTATGCGCATTCTACACTGCTGGCCACCCAAAATGCAACACCAAGAAGAAAGCATCCGATGTACTTAAAGTTCACGGCATGCGTCGCCCGCGAGAGGACATGCAAACGATTACCATTGCAGGGCATATGCAAATCATGTGCGCCCGGCACGCCACCGAGAAGCACTATAAGAAATGTGCACAGAAGGCAGGGTGTAAGCGGTGTAAATGTGTTGTGCTGCCGGACCTGTGCGTGGGAAGCTTCCTGATGCCTCATTGCAGAACACGAAAGTCATTCCAGCACGTTTCGGAGTTCGACAGAGGGCGAATAGTGGCTTATCGCGACTTATCGTACCGAGACATCGGCGCCCGTGTGGGACGACATCGAGCCACAGTGAGGCAATTATAGATTCGGTGGGTGCAGGAGGGACATACGAACCGAAGTGAGTGATTGCCGCAGCCGCGGCACACCACCGAACAGAGGACCGACATGTTGTGCTGCGGGCGTTGACGGCTCGCACCGCCACATCACGAACGTTAGCGCAGGAATTAGGGTGTGATGCGCAACAACCTGTGTCAGCACGTACCGTTCGACGTCGTCTGCAAGAGCGGGGACTTGTCGCACGGCACCCATTGCTCCGATTACCATTGACGTTACACCACCTGCGAGTGCGGCGGCAGTGGGCCGTTGAACGCCGCACCTGGACTACGGAATGGCACGACATTGTCTTATCCGACTAATCCCGCTTCTGCCTGTAACACCACGATGGTCGGATCCGCGTGTGGCGGCACCGCGGCGAGAGACTGTATGGCGCGTGCATTATGCATCACCATATCGGTCCGTCGTCTGGCGTTATGGTTTGGGGCGCAATTCGATATGACACCCGCACCCCTCTGGTACGCATCGCCGGTACACTCATCAGCCACCGCTACATCTCCGACGTTTTGGAGCCTTTAGTCCTCCCTTACCCGGTGGACCTGCCAGCTGCCACGTTTCAACAGGACAATGCGCGCTCGCACGTGGCATGCATCGTGCAACAATTCTTCACGGCCCACCAGGTGTCACTCTTGCCGTGGCCCGCCTGTTCTCCCGATATATTGCCCATCGAACACGTCTGGTCGCTGATCAGCAACTGAGTGGCCCGGAAGCACCACCCGCGGGTAAGCCTGATGAACTATAGCAACGTGTGGAAGCAGCCTGGACCAACATACCGAAGCCCAAACCCAAAGCCTCTTTCGTTCGATGCCGAGGCATGGAGCGGCCTTTATTGCCAGCCATGGGGGCCACACGAACTATTATTGTCTGCGTGTTCCGCAAGTCGCACGTTCCTGTAAGCTCAGTCATTTCATCTTTATATCTGTTGTTATGTGTCCAGTAAATCTGGCTTTGTTATCTCGTGTACTTCTTGGTGTTGTATTTTGGGTGGCCAGCAGTGTATTTAGCTCATGGAAGAACTCATAAGTCTTAAATATCGTCCAAGTCGGATGATTAATAGCGAAGATATTAGCAAATAAAGTTAGAGGGGGCATCCATATATCTACATCTGAAAAACATACATGGAATGTTTCCTTCTCTGCAAGAAGAGTGATAATGCTGGAAAGTCTGCTTCTTGCGCGTACCTCCGGCAAATTGAATGCAGAGTACAGACGATGCAAGGCCCAGGGACGGAGTTCATTTACTCTTGCCGTTTCCTTTGTAACAACTTCATTTATTCGCGCTGATGACTTCAATTAATGTTAGAATAAACAGTCTGTATTTTTCTAATAATGGGAAACCCGAATCTATGCAAGCTGAAATTTGTTTTGAATATTCTTGTTTCCGATCATTACGCTTTCTCGAGGCACTGAGTATTTGCGTATCACTGAAAAGTTGTTTTATAATAGAAAATTGAAGCAGAACCACGAAAAACCGATTTCTTAGAACGTCTTTTGCAGAGAAAGATCGTATTTGCGTTATCGGTTTGTCGGTACGTCCGCCTGTGGAGACCATATCTTTGCAACTATTAGTCCGATTTGAAAAATTCTTTTTGCACTGAGAAGCTTGAAATGTGCGAATGATGATCCTTTATTTCGGTTGGGTTTTTTTGTTTTTTTTGCGATGTGCAATTTTGCAGCAAGAGGGGCGTAAGTGCAGATGACATCGAATTTGAAACAAATTTTATTACATATATTTGCTTCTAAACATCCGGTTGAAAATATACTTTTACTATTCGATTCCATGTATGTCATAAACCCACTTTTCAGGTATAGCCACTCTTTCAAGTTACGCATAGATTTTACGCTAGGAGGCGTAAAATTAAATTGCGTTTTCCCCGATATCTGTACTTCTAAAACTCCGATTTGAGAAACTCTTTCTTCAGTGAATACAGCTCCTGATAGGAAAGCTTTTGCATATAATTTCTAATTTTTGGTAAAGAACGTAACCAACGGGGCTTAAGTGTTAATTTCTGCTTCTGACGTATTTACAGCAAAATCTGAGCTTTTAAAATCTGGATTGAAAATGTTCGTTTGTGGACCGATACCACGCATGTCGATGAATATTTTCGAATTTTTTTCTTTTTAAAATAATGCATGGTTTTCTCCCCAGGGAGCGTAGATGTATATCATACTTTTTTTAGTATCTCTGTTTCTAAGAGTCCGAATTGAAAAATTCCTTTTTTGTTGCATACAGTTTCTGATGCGAAATGTTTTTCATATAATTCCAAAACTTTCAAGTAAGTCATAGACTTTCCTCTAGGAGGCGTAAAGGAAAATTGCGTTTTCCCAGATATCTCTGCTACTAAAACTCCGATTTGAAAAATTCTTCCTGTTTCACATACAGCTACTGATGGGAAATGTTTTGCATATAATTTCTTATATTTGGTAAATAAAAGTTTAGCCACCAGGGGGCGTAAGTGTTTATTTCTGCTTCTGATGTATTTGCATCTAAATCTGAGCTCCTGAAAACTCGACTAACAAAATTCTTTCGTAGACCCATTTCGCTCTCTTTGGGAAACATTTTCAAAATACTCTCTTCTTACAATAATGTATAGCTTTTCCGTCAGGGAGCGTAGATGCGTATCTGATTTTTGTTGATATCTCTGCTCCTAAAAACTCTTAAAAGTCCGATTTTTAAAATTACTTCTTTCTTCGAGGCCATATCCGCTGCAAAATGTTTCTCATGTAATTTAAAATTTTCTTAACGCAGAAATCTGCCACGAGAGAGTTCATATTTCCGTTTACAGCAATATCTGAGGGACTAAAACCCCGATTGAAAAACCTGTTTTTTCGGTCAGCTACTACTAAATGTGCAAACCGTGTGAGCGTATTTTCTTACCAATTTAATTAAGCATTTCGCCACTAGGACACACCAATATTTTTCTGTATGTCTCTGCTTTTAAATGTGCGATTTAAAATATTCGTACAACATCGGATGTCATTTATCTTGTAGAACACTTTAGGTTAGTATATGAGGAGTTTTATAGTTCACAGTTCTCTCGCTAAGTGGTGCTTGCGTACTTCGGTTTGCAGCTGTATCTTCGCTTTTAAAAACCCTATTGAGAAATTGCTTTTTTTACTGTATGCCATTCACGACAATAGAGAGGTGAAACAGTATCCTGTTTAAATAATTCACAGATTTTACGCTAGGTGATGTAAAGGTCAATGCTTTTTTTCTTTTCGCTACCTCTGTTTCCGGTAGACGTATTTGGAAATTTGAAAAGTTATTTTTCCTTAGGATAATGCTTTCCATGAAGAATATTTTAAGCCTACTCTCGGCTTTCCTATTATGTAAAATTCTTGAGCTAGATGTCGTGGAGTTATATCATGTTTCTTTCTATATTTGTTCTTTTAATTGTTCGATTTGAAAATCTGTTTGTCTCCGATATCCTTCTGCTATGAGAAAATGTTTGTGCGCTATTTATTAATTTTTGTAAGGCACGTTTTAGACGGTGTTAGAAGAAATGTATCTGTTTCTATTTCTGTTTTTTATTGATTGTTGTAAAAATCCCGTTGATATTTTCTAACTGGTTGCATTGAATTTGAATAACTTTGAAAAATTGTATTCGAGTCAGAAACGGTTCAAAAGATGTGTTCATTACAACAGAAAATTCGGTGTCATCATTCCTTTTATTTTAAATATTTGGAAGGCACAAGTATAGAAAACGTAAGTTCTATGCTGCTTGTCATTGGTCACGTACTACAAGAACCAGCTGAAAAGTCTACGTTCAAGCCATGCACAGATACACATGAACACGGAGCCCAAAGTCCAAATTAGAGCAGGGACTGGTTCGATCTAATGAAATAAACCCGCAAATATAGTTTATGCTCTACTCTGATATACCAAACCGTGAAAAGATTCTATGTCATAATGATTAAAGTCGTCAACTGTTATATATATGCCATGGAATATATAAGGACTGGCGCTTCTGTTAGCTTACTGAATGGATACAGACTAATGTCAATGTGAAACAAAATACATATGAAGTGTTTCAAGTCAAGTTTCACTTACCCAATACCCACTATTTAAGTAAATTAGGGCATTAGTACAGTTAAAATGATGTAGACGCTTGAGCCATGACGTATTTCGATAAAAAAAATTTCTAGCAGTCAATGACATTTCGGAATACATAGCACATTAATGTGTTCCCAGTGGAACACATTGACAAGATGTTGACAACTCATTCGGAACAAATCGAGAAAGTAATTCCGGAAAATGTATTAGCAGTGTGCTACGACAGTGCTCCATGCTTTTGCAACGAAGTGTCCCGAATGTGATATGTAAAAATACTAGCATCTTCTATCATAAAACATTTTATGGTGGAGAGAGCTTTGATAACACATGCGGAACAGATTGATACACATTCGGAACACTTTGGCAACATATGAGGAACGCAATGATCACCCAATTGTTGGAAATGGCTTTCGCAAAATGCTACGAAAATGTGCGATCTATTCCAAATGATTTTATATTTTCAACCTCAAAAACTCACTTTTCTTTCATAGTTATCGTGCTTAACATACGAATTCATGGGAAGAGCAATGTCTTGTAATTTAAATTTCCGCCTCTCATGTATTAATTTCACGTGTCAACTGAAAAAAATTATTTTCTCTGTTCGAAAGTATAAACGTTTGTTCCATTTTGTCTCCCACAGCGGACGCGTATACCACCAGCTGGCGGTGATGGATCACTGCTGGCTGAAATCTGCCGCTCACTGCCCGGTAGCGGTCCATTGGTGGCAGCGCCATCAGTTTACAGCCATTGATCGCCCTGCAGCATCGCCGCGAATTGCGGGCCGCCAAGCAAGTGCCACTAGTGGCCCGTAGCTGGCAACCGATGAAACCCCAATACCAGGTGGAAACAACGGAACTGCGCATGCGCAGAAACAACACGTGCTGTGACTCTGGTTCTACCGGCTAGCTGAAGACGACGCTATCGCCATCGTGTTATTTTAGTGGATGTTAAGAAAAAAAGTACATGTAGGGAGGCGAATTAATTTCCTAATGAAATGCCACGTCGACGAAGATATCAGATTAAGCCATGAAATACTAGATTACGGCCATAAAATACACCCACTCCATTCCCATCAATAACAAGAAATAATTTCTGGGTAATCTTTCGTTTTAACATTCACTAAACTGCTTGAAACAAAAGTCCTGGAAAAGCATTAAAAAAGCGTTATGTTGAAAAAAAAGAAGAAGAAGAAGAAAAATTATACGCGTACAAAATTTATCAATTATCTGAAAAAAAAAAAAAAAGCAATGCTATGTGGATATAATGTACTCATCCATGGGTTCAATACACAAGACTGGAGAAAATCACTTCTAAAAATAACGAGAAGTAAAATAAAATATATTTCCTCTTTAAAACAAATGTAGCTTCGGACAGCGGAAAGGAAAGATACAACGTTAAAAATGTAACAGAATAGGACATGAACCGGTAAATACATTAATTCAACAATCGCCTTTTAAGACGACACTCATTGAAAAAGTGAAGTTCCGTTAAGGTAAAAAGAAAAACAACCGTACGTTAAAAAAATAAATTTATGAATTATATGAAACTAACATTTATGAAAAATACCTCACAATATTGTAAAATTAAATAGAGAACCATTTGTTACACATTCCACAAAAAATAGGGTCAGCTTCAAGCCATGCTCGTGCGTGCCAAATCAGTCCAGTTGGTAGAGCGCTCACTTCTCACGCAGACAGTCCTTGGTTCGTTTCCAACCAGATCCAAACGGGCATCTTTCCTGACCTGTTGAGAAAATTTCTCCAGCGCAGTGCTATAAGTCAGAAGTTTCGAAAAGAGAAAAAAGAAAGTAGTTGTAGCTGTGGGTAACTGCGGTTGCCTTAATTTTTTTTTTTTATGGCTACTACTGGGGAATTGGCGGACAAGATTTGGCAAGCCATCGGTTACGTCACGTGATTGCCGGCTGCCACTGCCGGAAAACTAGGGGACCACATTAGGCTAGCCATCATTTATGGCACGTGCTTGCAGTACCGCTGAAGGGCCACTTGTGGCATCTTCTGCCTGTGATGGATAACTGATGACCCTGTTGTGGCATATGACAACTGATGGGGTGCCAACTGTTGGCCAGTAGCTGGTCTCAACTTCTGTCCCATCTGTTGGCCGCCGGGACATTGTATTTACGGTTCGGCAGCGGCAACATAGTGTTTAGCCATTGCTGGCAGTGCTGGCTGCCAGCAATGGCCCAGTGCTGCCCAGCAAGACTGTTTTTGTTGAGCACTTTGCTTTGTTGTTATAATAGCAAGAACCGATTTTCAACAGCTGCTGGCGTGACGCCATTTCATCTAAATCATTCTGAAATGACGTCAGAGATACATTGCGTCACACGATTAACGTCACACGATCAACTCTTTTGAAACAGGAAAGCGTTAGGTCAGGAATTTTAATTATAATTTGTCGTTCATAAACGACATATAGAATTTTCCATTTAGAATCCTATCGTCTGTCCGCCTGTCAGTTAACCGTTTTTATAGACACTTCTGCCTATAGGTATCTTCCAATTTTTTATTCGGGAGGGTAGTTGTCTAATTTCCCACGTTGACCAGACGGCTTGGGAAATGCATTTTCGGAAATTCGGAATGGTTTATTCGAGAGGGTAATTGTCTAATTTCCCACGTTGACCAGACGGCTTGGAAGTGCATTGTATGAGGATAAACAGACAAAGTGCATCCGGGACCGACTTGACAGGGAACCATCTGCGCATTGGTGTCCCCAAGCCCAGGTGCAAAGCTCCAGAAAAATAGCAGACTAGTTGGCCGGCAGGTCCGAGATTTGAATACCTGACAAGAATTCAGTCGTACGGAATTTAATTTTAAGATTTCCCTTGCGAACATGAAACGTTTATTTTAGATTGTCAAACTAGTTTCTTTTCTCATTTAATTCTAAAAATTGAGAGTTCCAATAAAGTAAGTAGCAGTGTGTTTTTATTATTTGATGGGCATGCTGAAGAAAAATTATTTGGGAACTTTCTTTTTCCTTTTTCCTGAAAATACGAAATTCTTAGAATGTAACTATTTTTTTTTTCGCAGAGTATAACCAGTTATTATTTTATTTATATTTGTAGAAGAAATGAAAAATTAAACAAAAAGAAAAGAAAAATGCAATTAGATCCGTATTAAACTACACTAAGTAAGCTTAATGCTTCACACGCTACTGTTTGCGATTATTTTCTTAACCGGTAGCCGAAAGCCTCAAATGCCGAAGACGCGATTTGAGTGCAGATCAAAGCTACAAGCGGAGATTGGGCTTCTGTATTGCAGCGAAAAGCAGTTCCGTTTTGTATATTTCATACAGTTTAAGCAGTATAATTACACTGGAAAATATAAATGAATAGGAGCAATGTGCAATTACATGCGGATTATACCATAATCCGAGACGGAATGGACACAAGAGAAAATTTGCAATATAAAAAAAAAAATCAGGTACTCGGGTTCACTCGCGAAGGAAACAATTTACAGTTTTCATTTTCATGACCACAGTTTCATAATTTAACAAAGCTGTAAAGGTATATATGTAAGAAATATGCAGAAAACACATACGAAGCTTTCGTTTTGTGGAACGTGCTGGGTTTTTTGTTTCGTTTTTTTTGCGTTTTTTAATTAAACAATATACAACAGCCAGCTATGTAACCAATAAGAAAAAATTAAATATGTAGTTGCACGAACTATGTTGTAACTTAAGTTATTTTTGTGCAAAACTATTAACTTATGATGTTCATCATCGAAACTTTCAATTTTAAATTTAGGGGTATAACATTATTACTGCTTCCTTCAACCAACTTCACGTAGAAACACTTTCTCCTAAGTGTTTCTAACTATTGCGGGGTAAACTGTTTTACGGTAAGTAGAGGAAAATATTTTTTTATGAACGGTCCCTTAGTCGATAAATGCTTGAGTTTTCGCTTATATCTCAGAAAGGTTTTATGCTACCACGCTGTTAGGGGTTTAATCATATTTCGCATCCCATGCATTGATAACCAGCTATGGTCATAATTTTTTTAATGTTCATATTTCATAATTTATAATTATTTTAATATACCAGTTCTGTTCTGGTATAGCGGCTCATATTATCTGGGCCTCTTTGTGTTTCACTGTTCAACATCGAATCACTGTTTCTGTTCTCGATTAAATGATACAAATCAAAAACAACTTTTGCAGTTTAACATT
Source organism: Macrothele yani (assembly GCA_039090855.1). Classification (NCBI taxonomy): domain Eukaryota; kingdom Metazoa; phylum Arthropoda; class Arachnida; order Araneae; family Macrothelidae; genus Macrothele; species Macrothele yani. The sequence goes on from CM077008.1 coordinate 76,458,725, forward strand.
AGCGGCATCTTTTTTCCGTAGCTAACTGTACACGTATTTATCGGTCAATTCGTGTGAAATTTGGAATTTAAGGGTTTTATTATGTGATGAATAGAATGCGCGTAAATTAGCATACCTCTTATATAGAAAAATTCGGAGATAGACAGCTAATTAGCATATTAATTAGCTTAATTAGCATGTTTCTTCACATCACATTATAATTCCCTTCAAGTGCTTTCCAACAGCACCTTACTTGTTTACATGCGATAAACGGTTCGAAAGTTAAGGGGAGTGGCTCGTTTTGCTTTTGTTTTTAGCAAGTCTTTTGTAAAAAAAGATTGTGTCCGTCAGTCCGTCCGTCTGTCCGCCTGCATCTTTCCCCATCAAGTGCCAATGATTTTATTGTGAAGTGGAGGCATAGGAGCATCAGCAATGTAATCCCGATCTCGTAGACCTCGAAAAACAAGAGAGCGGGAACTTCCAGTGCTGATGCTGGTGGAGCGAAATAATCGCTTATCCTCTTTTTTAGCACGTCTTTTGTAAAAAAAGATCGTGCTTCTGTTATCGGTTTGTCCGTCCGTCCGTCCGTCAGTCCGCCTGTACCCACGGTATCACTGCAACTATTAGTCCGATATGAAAAATTATTTTTGCATTGGGAAGCTTGAAACATGCAAATGATTCTCCTTTATTTCGTTTTTTTTTACGATGTACAATTTCGCCGGTAGAGGGCGTAAATGCAGATGATGTCGAATTCAAAAATACGTTGTATTCCACATATTTGCTTCTAAACATCCGATTGCAAAAAACTTTTTATCTTTCGATTCCATTTATATCGAAGAGTATTTTAGATATAGTTACTTTTTCAAATTACGCATAGATTTTCTGCTAGGGGGCTTAAAAGTAAATTACCTTTTCCTCGATAACTCTTCTTCTAAAACTCCGATTTGAAAAAGCAATTCTTCAGCGGATACATCTCCTAATGGAAAATCTTTTGCATATAATTTCAAATTTTTGGTAAAGAATACTTTGGCCACCGGGGGCGTAAGTGTTAATTTTTGCTTCTGATGTATTTGCCATAAAATCGGAGCTTCTAAAATATCGATTGAAAAAATTCCTTCGTGGACTGATGCTACAATCATCGATAAACATTTTCGGAATATTTTCTTCTAAAATATTTCACAGTTTCTCCGCCAAGTGGCGTAGATGTATATCTTATTTTTGTCAATATCTTGACTTCTAGGAGTCCGATTTGAAAAAATTCCTTTTTGTTGGATAGTGTTTTCCGTGTGACATGTTTTTAATGTAATTTCAAAATTTCAAGTAATTCATAGACTTCCCGCTAGTGGGCGTAGCCGTAAATTGTGTTTCCCCCTATATCTCTGCTTCTAAATCTCCGATTTGAAAAATTCTTTCTGAACCGCATACAGCTCTTGATGGGAAATCGTTTGCACATGTTTTATTTTTGTAAGAAATGGTTTGGCCACCAGGTGGCGTAAGTCTTAGTTTCCGCTTCTGTTGTATTTGCAGCAAAATATGAGCTACTAAAATCTCGATTGAAAAAAAAATTCGTTTGTTGACCGATACTACTCGTCCTGTCGACAAACCTCTTAGGAAAATTTTCTCCTAGAAAAAATGCATGGTTTCTACGCCAGGGGGCGTAGATGTATGTCTTATTTTTGTCAATATCTCTACTTCTAAGAGTACGATTTGAAAAATTCCTTCATTGTTGGATAGGATTCCGATGCGAAATGTTTTTCCTATAAATTCAAAATTTTCAAGTAAACCATAGACTTTTTGCTAAGGGGCACAAAGGTAAATTGCGTTTTCTGCGTTATTTCTGCTCCTAAAGATCTGATTTGAAAAATTCTTCCTGTATCGCATACAAGACTTGATGGAAAATATTTTTCACATAATATCCAATGTCTGGTAAAGAATGGTTTAGCCACCAGGGGCCATAAGTGTTAATTTTTGCTTCTGAAGTATTTGTTGCAAAATCTGGATTCCTGAAAACTCGACAATTTTTTTTTTCTTCGACCGATCCCGCTTATATGGATACACCTTTTTAGAATACTTTCTTCCTGAAATAATGCATGGTTTTTCCACCAGGCGACGTAAAGTCACATCTTATTTTTGTCAATATCTCTGTTTCTAAGAGTTCGTAAACTCACGACTCCGTTTACAGCAATATCTGAAGGATTAAAAACCTGATTGAAAATCTTCTTTCTTTCGTCAGATATATTGTTTTCTACACCGGTTCCATTGACTTTGAATAGCTTTGATAAATTTTATTTGCGTCAGAACGGATTCAAAAGACGTGCTTATTACAGCCGAAAATTTGGTGTCATCTTTGTTGTTGTTTTTTTTTGGGGGGTCTGTGCTGTCAGATTTAGTAGGGTTTATTCCTTAAAAACGCATCACAGCAACGTCTCATTGAGCCAACAAATGTTTGAAACTCTGCCTTCGTTAATACGTGGTACCAGGAAGTAAATATATCCTCAATTAAGTGCCGTTTATTTATAGATGGACTCCTCATTCGTACAAGGCTTTTCAAACGGTGCCACAAATTTTCTATCGGGTTCTGATAAGGGTTATTTCCTGGCCAGGTCAACAATGGAATGGACTTTGTTATGATTCACTGATTGCATATTTTTGCTGTGTGGCAGGGAACTGAATCCTGCTGAAAAATAAATTGTGCATTGTTGGGAAAGAGATCCCTGATGGGCAGCAGCAGTTTTGGTTCCAGAATGGTGTTAGTGTATTTTCTTGCGTTCAGCGTGCAGTCGATTTCGTGAATTCAGCCAACACCATTTGCTGTCATACATGCCCAAATCATAGCGCTTTTTGGGTTCTTTACATTTGCCTCCATGCAGTCAGGATGTAGCTCTTCTCCTACTCTACGTCTCACGTATCTTCGGCCATCACTACCAAATAAGGATATTTTACTTTCGCCACTCCAAATAACTTTCTTCTACTAACCGTCTGCCCATCCAATGTGTACTTTTTAGCTCGTCTTTTGTAAAAAAAGATCGTGCTTATGTTACCGGTTTGTCCGTCCGTCAATCCAACAGTCCGTCCGTCCGTCTGTACCCACGATATCTCTGCAACTATTAGTCCTATTTAAAAAAATCCTTTTGCGTTGGGAAGCTTGAAATATACGAATGATGATCCTTTATTTCGTTTTTTATGATGTTCAATTTCGCCGCTAGAGGGCGTACATGCAAATGATGTAGAATTCAAAAATACGTTTTATTCCACATATTTGCTTCTAAACATTCGATTGAAAAAATTATTTGATCTTTCCATTCCATTTGTCGAAGAGTATTTTGGATATAGTTACTTTTTCAAACTACGCATAGATTTTTCACTAGGGGCGTAAAAGTAAATTAATTGTTTTCCGATAACGCTTCTTCTAAAACTCCGATTTGAAAAATGTTTTCTTCAGCGGATACATCTCCTGATGGAAAATCTTTTGCATATGCATATAATTTCAAATATTTGGTAAAGAATACTTTGGCCACAAGGGGGGGGCGTAAGTGCTAATTTTTGCTTCTGCTGTATTTGCCATAATATCTGAGCTTCTAAACTATTGATTGAAAAATTTCTTTCGTGGACTGATGCAACTCACATCGGTTAACCTCTTCTAAATATTTTCTTCTTAAAATATTCCACAGTTTCTCCGTCAGGGGAAGGGGGCGTAGATGCATATCATATGTTGTGGCGGAAATCTCAGCCACGTTATGTAAGGTGATTATAATAGCTAGCCAAAAGCAAACCTGAAGGAAAATTTTGAATTTAGACTAAAATTTCACTTCGGGAGATGGGTAGAGGCATTTCGGAACCCAAAGTGTTTTTATGGTGGCTATATTCTTGTTATAAGGCCCACTTATCAAGCCCATCCCAGCCTTACCTCACCAACTTCATAATTTCAAAGTTAAAATTATAATACATCCTACTAACTTCTGAATTGTCCTACTCATAGATTAGATAATGAATAATACAAATGCTACACTTTTGTTCACACAACAAAGGTAAAAGAAAGAGAAAAAAAAATTATTTACACCACTCTTCACTCAGAATATTACATCCCTTCCTTTTTTTTCTGATGTGCACTGTTATTTCCCTCCTGCTGGGCTGAGTAATTTTGAAAGCACTCACTTACTCTTTATTACGCAATTTATATGCTTAACCTTGGACTTTAACCAAAGATCCATAGGCTAGCCCCAGAGCGATGATAAATACTGAATTGGAGGGAGGGTAGCCCTTTGCTACTCTCCTATCCCTTAACAAAGTAAAAACACTCATTTTGTACATTAAGCAGAGAAGAGGGAAAAAAAAAACAACGATGAGAAAATAGAATTTTCTGTAACTTTTTCTTGACTTTCTCTCTGGATCCAAAAATCGAACCCAGGGGAGGTGAAATCTGAATTTACGAAAAGTTTAACAGCAAATCACTCCAGGGAAGAATCGTCACCCTTTCCTGAACTGACCACTATTATCCCTTCGAGTTATTTATTTTTCTTTCAAGAAAAACGTGGATAATGTTGATGAAAATCTGAAAACATTGATCAGGTGTACACAGATTTTCAGCAACATATCACATACTTTTGTCAATATCTCTACTTCTAGGAGTCCGATTTGAAAAATTCCTTCTTTGTTGAATAGTGTTCCCAGTGTGACATGTGTTTCATATAATTTCAAAATTTTCAATTAATTCATAGACTTTCCTCTAGGGGGCGTAATGGTAAATTGCTTTCCCCCTATATCTCTGCTTCTAAATCTCCGATTTGAAAAATTCTTTCTGCACTGGATACAGCTTCTGATGGAAATCATTTGCACATAATTTCTTATTTTTTTTTAAAATGGTTTGGCCACCAGGTGGCGTAAGTCTTAGTTCCCGCTTCTGATGTATTTGCAGCAAAATATAAGCTTCTAAAATCTCGATTGCAGAAAAAGTCATTTGTTGCCCGATATTACTCATATCGACAAACCTTTTAGGGATATTGTCTTCCTGAAAATAATGCATGGTTTCTATGCCAGGGGGCGTAGATGAATATCATCTTATTGTTAATATATCTACTTCTAGGAGTCCGATTTGAAAAAATCCTTCGCTGTTGGATAGTTTTTCCGATGCGAAATGTTTTCCTATAAATTCAAAATTTTCAAATAAATCATAGAGTTTCCGCTAGGGGGCACAAAGGTAAATTGCGTTTTCTGCGTTATTTCTGCTTTGAAAACTTCGATTTGAAAAATTATTCCTGTATCGCATACAAGACCTGATGGAAAATATTTTTCACATAATTTCTAATGTCTGGTAAAGAATAGTTTGGCCACCAGAGGGCATAAGTGTTAATTTCTGCTTCTGATGTATTTGTAGCAAAATCTGGACTCTTGAAAACTCGACTAAATGTTTTTTTTTTTTTTTTTGGACCGATACCGCTCATATGGAAAAACCTTTTGAGAATACTTTCTTCCTAAACTAACGCATGGTTTTCCCACCAGGGGACGCAAAGTCACATCTTATTTTTGTCGATATCTCTGTTCCTAAGAATCCGATTTGAAAAATTATTTCTGTGTTGGAGAGCATTTCCGGTGAGAAATGTTTCTCATATAAATTTATGTTTTTCTTAACGCACAAGTCTGCAACCAGAGGGCGAAAGCTCCCGTTTCCGTTTATCGCAATATCTTCGGGATTTAATACCCCATTGAAAAAATTCTTTCTTCCGTCAGATACTATTGTTTTCCACACCGTTTCCATTGACTTTGAATAGCTTTGATAAATTTAATTTGCGTCAAAACGGATTCAAAAGATGTGCTTATTACACCCGAAAATTCGGTGTCATCTTTCTTGTTCCCACTGTAGTCGCTTCTTGCGCTGCTGTAGATTCTGATATGGCTTTTTTTTCGGAATCTTACCTCTTACTCACATGTTTTATAGTCTGCTCCTTATCGTTCTTCAACTGATAGAAAAACGAGTTGAACACAGATCGGCTCTGATATCTTCAGATGAAAATTTTCTGTCCTTCAGACACTGTCTTTTTATTCTCCTGTCGTTAACAGCTTTTGTGCACCTCTATCGGCCTTTTCCTGGTTTGTTTTTGAGTGACTTTGTTTCCTGATAATGTAAACAGCACTTTCGTAAACCAGATTTTGCAACTGATTCACCTGCTTGCCTCGCGATTTCAGCATAAGAAAGAGTCGATTCACGTAATAAACCAATCCTGGTTTTTTTGTTTTTTTTTTTGTGGGTGACCAATCAATTCTTTCCTTTGGTGCCATTGCTGTACTCATTATCTACACGTTAAATTTAAAGATATAACAAAAATATTCACACCATCTACAATTACGCTTCACTTACATCGCTAACAGTGTTTCTTCTACGGAACAAACAGTAAATCTGACTGTCCTCAACTTTTCACAAGATGTATTGCAGCTACTGCCATTTGATTGGTCCCCAGAATATGGACTATGATTGGCCAATAGGGTTTGGACTTACAATCCCCTTCTTAACGGAATCACACTTGTGTTTCTATTTTAGACTAACGTAAGCATAACTTTTTTTTTGTACTTCATATAGGTGCATTCTATTTTTTCGTGTTGAATTCAGCATTACATTTTCTTTAAATTGATACATAAACATTTACATTTGGGGCAAAATAACATTTACTATAAGCCTGCAAAAGCATGAAAATTTCAAAATGTGTTTACACGTTTTGCCACCACTGTAAATCACGAACACTGGGAAATGGTGAAAGCTGGCGTCCCATCTAGTCCCACACGTGCTCGATGGGCGATAGGTTAGATGATCTGGAAGGCCACGGTAGCGTCGACGCATGACGTAGAAAGTCTTGGGAAACCCAAGTCGTGTGCTGACGGGCATTAAATTATTTAAATATGGCTCCGAGCCGCCCCGTCAGGAAAGGCAACACATGGGGCCGCAAGATCTCCTGCACGTAACGCTGGGCTGTCAACGTCCCTCGGATCTCTACGGGAGAAGTCCGGCTGTCATACGCGATGACTCCATACACTATCCAGCCAGCAGTTCGGGACTTGTGGCGCTGTACAGTGAGGTTGGGATTGCAGAGCTCACCTGCGGTCCTACACACTCTGACACGGTGGTCGTCCGTTCCCCTACAGAAACGTGATTTGTCGCTGAACACTATACTTTGCCAGTCCGTAGCATTCCACGTTGCTCATGGCTGACACCACTGCAATAAACGCGAACGATTGTCATGTGTTAATGGCAGAAAACATAAGGGCCGTCGGGAGAGCAGATTTTCCAATGGTTCTGTCGTACACAAGAGTCCCTTGTACGGTCGCCACATGTCTCTGGATATTGGACAAGGACGTCGTTGCATTTGTGCGTACCGTTCTTACGATCTCACGGTCTTGTCTGCTGGTGGTGTATCTGGTTCTTCCAGAGCCAGTCCGCCGTGCCTGGGTGCCTTCCCGTATCCATTGCTCCCAACACATTCACACCGTACTGTCCAACCAGTCAAAATGGTGTAGCGATTTGGCGCGCCGTCCACCCTACCTTTCTCACCCCGACGATAAGACCTCGTTCAAACTCCGTCAGTTGCTCGTACGCACATCTACGGCGGCTCCGCAGCATGTCTATCGCTCAGGGATCACACCTGAATCTTACTGTGCACTTCGGCACGAATGTGGGATCCCCTAAGCGGCGCCTTATAAACCCCAATGATTGCGTTTGTAGCGCTGGTCTTGGACGCGCGTGCGTGCGGAAACGCACGAAACTTTGATCATTTGCATATCTGTCCTCTCCGTAGCTATTCGTACAGTTTCGGGTTAATAGCACACCACTACTGCAAGGTGCAATCGGTGCGTTTAATGTGGCACAAAAGCTTGGAACTCCGAAGCAGTTGGCAATCTCACCGCTGTACCCAGAATATCCTTGACGTAAGTAAGGGTAAGAGAAATGAACGAAACCCATCTGCTGAGTGCTAATCCCCCACATAATACATATTTAATTTCTTCCGATGCAAATAATGGGGGTAACATGTCGTTCCCATTTTGGGATAAAACATTATACCTAGTTCAATAATACCATATTTACTGTATCGTACCCTACTAAAAATATTTAAAAGTTAGGTTGTTGAACTACGATGAAATGACGGCAGAAGTAGCTCCTCAAAGGTCTTTCTTTGGTTCGCCAAAAACTAAACGGTTCATACAATCTATTGCACAACCATTGATGATTATTAGTTATCAATTAACTACAAAAGAACATGATAAAAACGAAAGTATAAAATTCACTGTGAAGCAAAATGTCAGAAGTAACTCCGGGTGGTCAATGTTGATTAGTTTGAAACATTTTAATTGTATATACGAGTGGGTACTAATTCAAATTTGCGCGTAATCAACACACAAGACCAATTTGACTATCCTAAAAACTCATGCAACGAGCATAATTATAACAGTTCAGGCGGTAAACAAATGTTCGTTTTAACGACTTCGCTGGGAGAGGTGGCTATGCAATATTGTGTGGTATGCCCGGGCGAAGAAATGCTTAGTTACGCTTATGGTCGCAGGTTTTTATTTTCAGGTTGGTTAGGCAATCACAGACACCCTAAAGCATAATGCCGGAAGTCGTGATACTTAGATCCCTCGCGGATTTTCTACACGTTAAAAAGATATCATAACACGAATTATTTGCACTAGCATGTCCCAACTTTCGAAACAAAATGTTTTTTCGAAGCCCCTAATCTAATGCACATGTTGAAAAGCAGCAATCAGCGATATGATCTTCTTGCCATTGTGGGAATACAAACAAGAGGAGAAGCATATGTAGTGTTCTTTTTCTTGTGTTAAGTACCGAGTTCTGTTCGTATCTGGTGCACCAACAAAGGCTATCCCACACCACAAAGGGTTACATATAGTACCTGAAATTTACAGCGTCTCTCTTCGCGCCAAAGGTGCTTGATGCTCTGTAGATGACTGCGGCTCACGTACCGCTGATATCGCTATAAAATATCAAAGACTCTCTTCCATGAACAGCCAGATTTTCGGATTAGTACCTTATCGAATATCTATGAGATTTAGTAATCAGACATTTACAGGTTATTCGCAACCAGCGCAGACTACAGCTTTCTTACGAAAAGGGCTTCAATGTTTCAGAGATTTGCCAAAAATATAGACTTTTCAGATAAGTCAAAATAATTTGGATAGATATACATACAAGCAAATTATTATGGCATATTATTATGAAGTGAGCTGATTTACGAAATGTAATTCCGTGATCATAGGACTCGACGATGAGACATTTGGATTTACGCAACGCAGCTCGTAAAAAATCTCCACACATTAATTGCCATAAGTAGTACGTTCTTGTTTCATGGCGAAAGGTAGCATGCTTGAACGGAAATTGGAAAATGCCAGTTCGATTTCATTTTATGGGAAACGTAATTTTTGAAAGGAATATTGCGTGGGAAAAGGCGTTTCTCTGCCAAAACAATACGCTTGGGGCATTAGGTGTAACTTTGTAATTGAAATTGTGTTTAGCACATTGCGCGTCCATTTTGTGAATTATTTTCAATTATGTCTGATGAGAGATGCAATTGTAACTTCACGGAAAACATTTCATCATGTTTCAGAGATTTGCCAAAAATATAGACTTTTCAGATAAGTCAAAATAATTTGGATAGATATACATACAAGCAAATTATTATGGCAGTGTTTTATTCACAAGGGGACCTTACAGCTGACCACCCGCGGATTTCGGTGAATGTTTTTTAATGAAAGTAGAGGCAAAATGAGGATATACGTGTCCCGGAATTTGATCTAATGGCTCTTATTTTCGGAATGAAAAATCATAACGATCCGAGGACAGAAAAATGAACGACATTCGTGATTTCCTGTAAATGATACTTTACTGTAATGTCACGAGGCCCTGCAACAGTGTGTTATTGCATACATTTCCTGTAATGGTGCCTAATGTCGAAAAGCGGCGAATGAACAGTGAACTATCAGTAGCAGCAAAGAACGGAATGTCTGCATTTTCCCATCCTCCCTTAAAGCTCTCTGGTTTTTACTTTTTAGAATTCAGCAAGAAATTACAAAAGCATTGTGTGATACAGGTAGATATTTAATGAAACATATGTATTTCTGTGCATCACATTTTAGCTTATAAAGTTCAATTACGTACTTTTATTTGAAGACTTAACATATGTGTTGTTAGGTATCACAATCGGAAGTAACGTACGTTGACACAATAAAGTACGTTGTCGAAGGTTGAAGAAGTCGTTGTAAATATTTGTGAAATAACGCGTTAGTATCCTTCGGATTTCCAACTACGTGGTTGTGCTTTGGAAAATATCTTGCAAAAAAATCTAGAGACATCACTAAATCTTGCAGATGTATTGTGTGAAATACGTATGTAAAGTAGCAGTGCTTCGATGGCGTCAAAAAGTAGAATAAATCCTGACGTAGACATTCCGAACTTCGTACTTTAATATGAGTCGCAAGACATTGCAAATGCTCTGACAATGTGCAAGCAAATTTTAAAAGACATGAACGTTCTGGAAACGAACAAAACGGAGCATGTGTCCGAAAAAGCAGTGTTGATGGGCAAATCTATGGCTGAAGCCATCATTTACATGTTGAAGAACTTTGAAGTAATGATAGCGATTAGCTGCTTTTAATGAGGAACCTTTACCAGAGACACCGGAAATAACTTCTGGCGCGTCAACATCACACGTCATACAAGCAGACAGTTTCTGTTCCATTTCTTCTTCGACTCCGGAGAGTGTGAACGAATATGAAGCCCAGGATAAAAAATCAAAGAAAGAATACATTTCACTCGACACGAAAATCAAAATCGTACAGCTAGCTAAACAGCATCCAAAATGGAGTTTAAAAGCTCTACATCAACGACGATGTACTGCTTTACAACGGAAGGCAGACCTAAAGAAATGGGAGCAAGAAATTAAACGGGATGGTGGATTAAAGGAAAAAAACGACATAATCAGCAAATGAACCTTCGATCGATTTCGTGAAGCTCGAGAGAAAAAGCACCCGGTATCCACCCGAATAACACAACAGTCGGCTTCTGCTGCAGCAGTGCAACATCAATTGGACGATTTTCGTTTTACAGCATCACAAGTTTGGGTTGAAAAATTCAAACTGGTTCATGTCCTCCGCTAGCGAAAAGTGAGAACGCTACATCAGGTCACAAAAGGAATTGAATTTGTCAACTATTGTCGCAGAAGTAGAGAAGTTCTAAAAACGTCTTTCACGACTTATCAAAGAATGTTTATTGGATAACATCACTAACACTGATCAAACAGGATGTGAGTATAGAAATGATGTGCATCGGACACTTTATGTGCGTGAAGAAAAACAACAGAGGTATTCTTGGGAGATTTTAACAAAGTAGCACATAATTACGTCTCGCAGCATGCATTGACCGCTTCTGAAACATTACTTCCAAAAGTTTTTCTACGTATGCAAGAGCCTCAGGGACAATTTGGACCTCTTGTTTCCAAGATTGTGGAAAGACTAACGGCGGAATATGGAAATGTATTCATAACATCGTCCAAATAAGGAAAATTACCGCAAGAGCATTTAAGCGGTTTCGTGAAAAATATTATCCGATCATTTTGCAAAGAAGAGGAGTTTCCATTGATCTTGGATTTAGGGGAGGTCAAACAGATCCAGCACACTTTTATAGTGTCTTCACAAAGGATGACGGCACCTGTTCTTCTATTGTTGAAATCATTCCACCTCATTGTACCCCATACTGTCAACCTTGTGACGTGTACCTTTTCCGTCAAGTAAAAAAAAATATTAAAAAGTTACAAAACTCTGTCGAACTTTTCTTTGAAAAGTTCGACAGAGTTTTTCTTTGAATAGGCATTTAAACAAGCGCGAAAAGATGCCCTAAAGATCCATTCACTTATACATCATCAACTTTCTGCCTCGATTTTCAAGAATATGTTGCAGTAAGCTTGGTTTGCTGCGAAGTTAATAAATGACAGAAAGGTTTGGGGAAATGTGAACGAAATGTGTTTTCCGGACGACGTTCGACAAACGAAATGTAAGTGCTCTAACAGTTCTTTTATCAAATGCTCGAGTTGTAGAGAAATGTTATGTTTTCATTGTTTTTATGATAATTATCATCCGCAACTTTGTGTACCAATAAATGATAGCGAAACCTCTGATTGTGATACCTAACAACATATATGTTAGGTCTTCAAATAAAAGTACGTAATTAAACTTTATAAGCTAAAATTTGATGAATTTCATTAAATACATACCTATATCACACAATGCTTTTGTAATTTCCTACTCAATTCTGAAAAGTGAGAACGAGAGAGCTTTAAAGGAGGATAGGAAAATGTACACATCCCGTTCTTTGCTGCTACTGATAATTCACTGTTCATTACCCACTTTTCGACATTAGCCCCCCATAACAGGAAATGTATGCAATAACACACTGTTGCAGGGCCTCGTGATATTACAGTAAAGTATCATTTACAGGAAATCACGAATGTCGTTCATTTTTCCGTCCTCGGATCGTTATGATATTTCATTCCGAAAATAAGAGGCATTAGATCAAATTCCGGGACACATATATCCTCATTTTGCCTCTACTTTCATTACAAAAAAATCCCCGAAATCCGCGGTGTGGTCAGCTGTAAGGTCCCCTTGTCAGTCAAAAGTTTGCTTCAATCACTTTCTTTTGTAATTTTTATATTATCTGCATACGTTTTGGGTTTGGATTGGTGTTTTAAGATTCCCTTATCTATAACTCAATGCATTTATTGTTTTATGGTATTCTCACCTGTATGCCTTTGCAAATTATCTAAATAAAACTTATTTCTTATCCAATTATTGAAGCGGAAAGCAGAAGAGCCACTGCCTAGCTAACTGTTCAACATGAAACATTACATCAGGAAACATAAAAACTGCCTTACCTTGGAGCGGAAATCGAACCCACATCCCCAAATTTCCGTTCTAGAAAATTTTCGTGAGATGCCTGATCCATTCTCACTCCAGGGCAATGTAATTTTCAAGTTTTCTGATGTAGTACCACATATTGAACAGAAGATAGCAATGGCTATCGTGCTTGCCGCCTTACTAAATCTGCAGTTGTTCCACGTTTTTGTGAAGAATGTTTCTTCCACAAAATTGTTATTTCATGCAATTTGCTCAAACATTCCTGACGTCAGTCTCTGATAGATGTATTTCATGTCGCTCTCACCTTTTGACAACTCAGCTCATGAAATTCCCTTAGAAAGAATTGGAACTGTTATTAATAATGTTACACTCATTAGCACTATTACACTCAGTTCAGTTGCAAACCTTACTTTGAAAAATGCATGCGAAGTACGTAATTTCAACGAAGTTCAAGCAATTTATGTTTCAATAAAACACAAACAGCATGCATAGATTTTCTAAAGTATAACTTAAGGTTACACTGCGATTCGAATAAAAATATTCCATTCGTAATCATAACACTTCGTTTTATACGTTGAATCACTGAGATGTCATTACGAAGCAAAATGAGTTTAAATACATGCAATTAAGGTTCCTCAACGATAAGATGCACTGAATTTATTTTTCGGCTTTAACAGAGGTTGTCTGCGACTGCGGAAATAATGAATCTTGCGGAGGTCCAAAAAATATTCCTTGTCCGCAAGGTTTCATTTGTGTGCTTGGTGGTCCTAAGCCAGATTCTGGTGGCATATGTATTGCAAGTGGAGGTAAGTATATTACTAAGACAAACTCGTCACTCCTTTTTGATTTGTTTCAGTGATACAACAAAGTTTTTTGTGTTGTTTGTCAGCAGTATTTTTTAAGGATAAGAAAGTCTTGATGGTAAGTAGCGTACTTCTGCATGTATCTGGTCTGCAATGTTTCCTTAAATTAAGGGCGGATCCATAAAACTTCCAAATGACCATAAAGAGGAATCTTCAATTAACAGAAATGAAATTATGATGCGTTGAAATAAAGAATTCACATCCTTTGGGTTAAAACTAATTTCTAAGATGTAGAGCCTGTTCATAACCTGTAGGAGAACTGAATAAAACCACCAAAGTCTATTTATACACTGAGTGGCCACTGTATTATGACCACCCCCTCAGTACTTCGTTGGGCCACCTTTTGCCTTTAATACTGCGTCGATTCATCGTGTCATGGACTCCACGAGATGTTGATAGGTGGTTTGTGGAATCTGAGGACATGCTTGATGAATAGCACTTTCCAGGAGTGTGAGATTGCAATGTTGTGGATCCAGCTGTCTGATGGCTCGTTCAACTTTATCCGACAAATTCTCAGTGAGGTTCAGATCTGGAGATTGTGGGAGGTCACCTAAGCAAAGTAAACTCACCGGCATGTTCCTGAAACCAATTCTGTAAAATACGAGCACTATGGCAGGACGCATTATCTTGTTGAAAGTAGCCATCGCCATTGGGATAAACCATCCACATGACAGTATGCACTTGGTCCGCAACGGTGTTTAGATATGATGTTCCAGTCAGAAGTTGATCAACACTAATTAAAGGGTCCAAAGCATGCCAGGAAAACATTACCCAAACCAGAACGTTGCCTCCACCAACTTGACGGGTTGTAGCAATGCATTTGGGGTCCATGCTTTCGTGCAGTTTCCGTCAAATTCTCACTCGGCCATCGGCATGGTGCAACTGAAAACGTGATTCATCGAACCACATAATTTGTTTCCAATTATCAACTGTCCAATCCTTGTGTTTCTGTGCGAACTGGAGACGTCTTCTCTTGTTAATTGCAGACATCAAAGGTGTTTGAACAGGCCTTCGGCTGCCATATCCCCTCCGATGCAGGGCACGGATAACAGGGCGTGTGTGTGCAGAGATCATTTGAGGGGATCCTTGATTAAGATGGTCTGTAATTTGCTGCAATGTTGCCCTTCTGTTGTAAGTTACAAGTCTGGACACTCTCCGTTCCGTCCAAGCAGTCAATAGTCGATGACGACCACACGTTGCACCTAGACACCCAGTTTTTTGGCTGACAGTCCAGTCTTTAAACACTTTAACTACAGCTGCTCTGCAACATTTCACGAATGCGGCGGTTTTGGTGATACTCGCTCCTTGGCTCTGAGCTCCTATAATTATTTCACTTTGAAAATACGTCAAATCGCATTTTTTACCCATCTCGTCACCCAAAAATCCCTTCTACTACTGTCGCATGCACTAAACTTTTCCTTTTTATACTAGCATCGCCCTCTGGCGGCAACAGCGTGCAGTCATAGCTCATTTGCTTAACACTGTCAGGTGGTCTTAATAAAGTGGCCACTCAGTGTATTATTGCAACAAGTCTAAGTGTATTATCATCATCAACACTTCTGAATTCACTACTGGACGAAGGTCTTATCACACCCTTCTCGGTTTCGAACAACGTTAGTTCATGGCAATTCCGCGTGTTTTCTAACTTTCTCCACTCATCTCATATGTGGTGTTCTTCTGGTTCTCTTCCTGTCACTTGTTATCAAGTCTAGTATTTCCGTTGTCCAACGGTGGTCAGTTCTTCTAACGATATGTCCAGACCTATTCCACTTGAGCACATTCGCTTTGATCATGATTTCGTCCACTCGTCATTTTCCTAATTCATAAGCGGTTTTTTTATTTATTTGTTACACCAAGCACAACCTCTTCATGCTCGTTTGAATTTTCTTCAGCTTCTGTATATCACTTTTAATTAAGATCCAGGTCTCTGATCCATAAGAACAGGAAAGACGCATTTATGAAGTAGTTTTCTTTCAAGACAAAATGGTAAATTGCTGTTGATAACTTTACTATTTCTTGCAAATGCGGTCCAGCTTATTAATTTCTTCATCGATCCGGCCTTTGGTAAATATTTGTTTTCCAAAGCAAATGTTGATAACAGGGATTTCTTAATTTGCCCCATGAACCATTAGATCTTCAGTTCCTGTAAAATCATTGTAGATCACTTCAACTCCAGCCAAGTTTTATACGCCTTTGGGAAGCCATTGTAGAGGGAAAGGAGCAATTACTAACCATGCTGGCCATTCAGATTGGTCTCGTCAGCGTTCCCTTCCGTGAGAACTAAGCCTTTGGGAAGCGATTGTAGAGGAAAAGGGTAAATTACAAACCATGCTGGCCATTCAGATTGGTCTTGTGAGCGTTCCCTTCCGTGAGAGCTACTGCCTTCCCTGGTAACTAAGCCTTTGGGAAGCCATTGTAGAGGTAAAAGGGCAATTACTAACCATGCTGGCCATTCAGATTGGTCTCGTCAGCGTTCCCTACCGCGAGAACTACTCCCTTCCGTGAGAACTAAGCCTTTGGAAAGCCATTTTAGAGGGAAAGGGGCAATTACTAACCATGCTGGCCATTCAGATTGGTCTCGTCAGCGTTCCCTTCCGTGAGAACAGGAGCACCTTAAGAAGGAGCGGTTGATATTTGTCTAGGAGTAGATACTTTAAAAAATGAATCGTTCAAACAATGTGGAATTTGCTTTTCTTCCTGAAACAACTTTACTGAAAATATGTACACCAAATCTGCACATCCTTTCTTTTACAATTAGATAGACCAGGTACAAAAATGTGAACGTGTTAAAAAACAATGTACATGAATTTTCCCTTCAGACAAATGTAACCTTATAGTGTGGCATCCGAATGTATTACTCCTGTATCAGTAGCTTATCACTCTAGTTTAATGCTTCTGAGTAGGTTTCAGTAAGCATTGTGAATGTGCTAAGTTTTCTTTCCAAACAATATTCATCGAAGCAATTTTCTGCATCAACAGGGGATGATGGTCCATGTGAAGATTCTCAAGATGGTAAATTTTGTGGAGGTATTGGAAATATTCCCTGTCCAGACGATTACACTTGTGTTCTTGACGGCACATATCCAGACGCTGGTGGTAAATGTGTTCCAAGCAAGAGTAAGTATGTTTGAATTTAATTTTTTATTTAATAATGTAATTTGACGAAGTCTTAGTTTTCGTGTAGAATATACAGATACTCTGGGCGTCAGTGCAGTTTAACCGTTTCCAAATTGGGGCTACTTGCTTCAGATAATCGTGAGACCTCGAACAGCTTGCCCTATGATATACTCATTCTCTGAATGAACACGTTATTCTCTCTAGCTAATCTGAAAAATGAATTCTCAAACACAATATTTTGGGGGTTGATAACTCCAAATATCATTTATAGCTGCAATAACCTTATTCTATGATTTTCGAGCAGACAGTGGTTTTAAATTAAGAATAGAAGTGCTATTCCTAATTTAGTGCCACTGAATCCAGGAAAGATAGAGGATTAGCGTCAAAAAGACAAACGTACTATTAAGGCTTTCCTGCAGAATTCTAACCAAGACGCAACATCACGAGATGTTTGCAGCCAGCTCTCTCAAACATTTGACCACTGGATGACCGACAGCTCTTTCCAGCTTTGATTGATCACTTTGTGTATTCTGTTCGATAAATTCGCTTAAAAAACTCCGAGAATTTATTGTTCTGAAAGAAACCTTTCACGTATGTCAGATTTTCCAAACTATTTGTCAATGATGGATGAAGAATGGTAATAAAATATACCTTTCCTGAAAAGCGCTTCCCTCCGCTGCTGAATCACTGGATTTCGGAAATTTTCACCGATAGGCAGACGCAATATTTCGCTATGTTACGGGCACGATTGAAGAACCGTATGTGATCAGGCAAAACCCAGGAAATAAAAATTTTATCCGACTTGCAGAAAAAATCGAACCCTTGGTGTGATCAGCAAATGGTGCATGCCGTTTAATCCCCAATTCCTTGTTATTCTATTTCCGAACCGATCACGGAATGGGTGAGGAAGATAAATTGAAAAAACATCTCTAGGTAGCTAATTTTGGTCATTCTCTTTTAGGCGTGTGAACCACCGTAAAGGAGTAATCGCAGATGTCCACTTTCAAAAAGATGCAGCCCTTCCCCCTGCTTCCAGCGACAGCAGACAGTACCTACAAGATGTCTAACAGCGGTCTTATCCAGCGCGGTCCCCAGACTACTCCCCAGCAGAGAATATGTGTGAGATGTTATTAGCATACGACTTAATGTCTGTTTACGACTTCCTCGTGATGTCGATGAATTTTGGTTCCTGCTGAACGAAGCATTTTCAACGATACCTGTGGACACACTCCGGAGACCCCTTCACTCGATTTTATGCTGTGTTACCCGATGTGTAGCTTGGAATAGGTTTCATAGGACCAACTGACACAGGTCATATTATGCCGTCTCCTCTCTCATCACCTTGATGTCATCCCTCAGAAATTAAATTACTTCTTTCCCTCCTACGTTTCTACATGTGTGATAAATTACGTGTCGCTTCGTTCATTCCCCCATGGTGTGGTATTTTCAATGTTGAGCAGTGTATCTAAAAATAGTATTTATAATATATTTCAACAAATCGATACAAGTATTTCGAACTGTGTACAATAAATATAGCATTCGTATGAGCTGGAGATTTCCCCTGTTGCAAGAACAACTACAGTTTAGTTTCGGATAAATATTTGCTTCTACGTGAGGTTCTCGAGTTACCTAGTCTTACCATAAACACTGTTCAAAGTATTCAATGAAACAACAAAATAAATTTCAAGATATTTTAATATACCTGTGATATGACGTAAGTAGTACACTTGTGAATACATGGCACCAATCACTTTTCAAAATGACACCCTTTTGCCTTCACACAGTCCTCAGTCTCTGTAGCCACTCATCAATAGCATTACGCAGGGTCCCCACAGGGAAAGCTGCTACTGCCCACACCAAACAGCGTTTGAGGCTTTCAATACTGGGGTGTTTCTTTCTGTAGGCCATGTCGTTCAATGTGCCCTCCAACTTGTAGTCTAATGGATTGAAATCTGATCTGCCCGAGATCACAATCAGCTGGGGAAACGAAGTCTGGAAAATTCGCCTGAAGCCACTTCTGCGTTGACTTGGCCTTGTGGGCAGGTGCGAAATTCTGCTGAAAGCTCCACTGTCGGTTTTGGTAGAGAGCGGGACTCACATGTTTGACCACTGGCTCCAACAACCAGTCCTGGTAGACTTTGGCGGATGTTTTCACTCCCTTCTCACAGAAATGGAGCTCCGCGGTACCTTTGTAGGAGACTCCCAACCAAACTATGACAGAATCAGGATGATGGCCCCTCATGATCCTTGGAGCTTCTTATGAGGTTGACGCGATCACCCTGTCCTTTTGGCGTTTGAAAACTTTTTCAATAGTGAAACAATTTTCATCAGAGAAAAGGATCTGTGTTTTGGCGATTGTCTGCGTAACGCTGCAACAAACGTTTCGCTATTAGCATCCTCTGCTGCGTCAGTTGTGATGTGAGGAGGTGCTCTGCACGCGTGACATCGACATTCATGAAATGTTCAGCTTACGAGCCATCACTGATTGTTTTCTGACAGAATTTCATCGAATACGGGCTACCACTGCTTTCACCAGGCGAACAGTTCTTACTCTACGCGGCCGACCCTTTATGGGGCGGTCAGCGACGGTCGCAGTCTCAAGGAACCTTTTCATGGTCCGGTAGACAAACATTCGGTTAATTTTCAGTTTCTTCAGCATTTTAAAAATTTTGGAAGCTGATTTTCCAACTTTATGCAGCGTTATTGCAGCCCGTGGCAAGTACTTCACGAAACATGTTATCTCCTCTATGATTGAACGCACAATGATTCACTAGCTACTTCATGACTTCTGGCTGGTCGGTGACGTTGTACAGTGGTTGTGCGCCATCTGTTGAACGTTTGTAACAGTATTTATGCTAAAATTGGGTATATTTCCTCAAAAAATATCAGGTCATGCAGAAGGTTACACCGCTTTCTTATCGTTATTAGTAAATGCACAAGCTGTTGAAGGATACGAATACATGCTTTCTCCATGCACAGCCAAAATTCTTCTCTTGATCCCCATTTTTATAAGGTATTTGTAGTAAACAAAACAGATTCTCTCGAGCTTTGTTAATAACACTTTCGATTTATCCATACTGTTTTCTGAGTTCGAGTAGCTAGGTTCGCGAAATTTGCCACTAGAGGCGCTCATATCAAACTGATGATACCGACATCCTGTCATTAACACCAGTCCCATTTGCTTCACATGGTTTTCAGCTTCCGTTTACCTGTGAAAAGAATGTTGCGCGACTTTACTGTACACTGTGCGTTTCGGGCAGCTATCATCGTTTGTATGTACAGGAGTTTTGGGCGTTATGGTCGTTAAAGGGTTAATGCTTACGATACAAGAAATACAAAATCAGTTAAGTAAAATTTATCGAATATACTGTATCTTTTTATAAACAGGTGAGGATTGTTCCTTTCTTTTTCTTTCTGGCTTTGTTGAGGATAATTGTACACCTATAAGTTGCGGAGGGTGATTAATCTGATGGATATGCATAGCGAGTATTCCCAGGAAACTGAGGTTTATCTGTTTTCTTCATGGTTTTTAGTTAGATGTGGTAGGAAGTGCAGAGGGAAATTTTTTCATGCAGTATTTTTTTCTTTTGCAACTATAATCATTAACAGAAGCACATATGAAGATCGCTCGTCTTTACTTTACGGTTCTGATTCCAGTGAATAAAGAAAACGCCAAAAAAAATCACACCTCCAAAATTCTGGCGTTACATTGGATAGTGAAGCAGGAAAAAAAAAGCCATAACCCTACACGTAGCAGCAAAAATATTGTACAACTTTTATGAAAAACACATTTCTTTAGCGTTTGTGCGTACTGTTTTAGCAAAATACACTCTTCAGCAATGAAATCGCAACATGAATTAACAAAACGAGTTTCCTCTGTGATATGAGCATGTCTTTTGAATCCCTTCTGACGCAAAAATATATTTCAAAGCAGATTTTTAGAATTTAAAAAAAATAGCATTTAAAAAAATACGAGGGTCATAATAAAAGTTATGCACACGTTAATCTAAAGCGGAAGCGAATCGGGAAAATGATTCCGTCGTGTAAAGTTCGGACTCTCAGCAACGTAGTGGTGTCAGAACGACGCGCTATCATTTGCTGTGTGGACGTGGCAGGGTTTGGAAATGGAAGCGTGCAGCTCCTCTGGTCGAGTCACAGCGTTAGACCATCGCTCGTACGTGGAGATAGAAACTCTGCGGGGAGAAACTCCCACACAGATCCACACTTCATTGCAAGAAGTTTGTGGGAAAGGAACTCTTGATCGAAGCATAATTTCTTTCTGAGGACAAAGATGAGACCGAAAATTTGTCAAAATCGCCCCAACTTGTTGGAAGTGGCAGAGATCATACTACATGACAACACGTCGTGTCCTGGTGCAGCGTCGGTACGGGGACTTTTGTCGAAATATGGATGGGAAACTTTATCCCACCCACTATACAGCCCTGATCTCAGTTCACCCGACTTTGACCTTTTCCCAAAGTTAAAAAATCGGCTCCGTGGTATCCGCTACGAATCGCTGGACGAACTGTCATTGGACATGACCCGAGTAATACAACAGCTGAACAAAGATGGCGTACTTACGGGACATCCAGGACCTAGCTCACCGCTGGCAAGCTGTCATTAGCAGTGGAGGGGAGTACATTGAACGGTAATCAGGTAAGTGTTCTCCATTACATCACACCTTTCTTAAATATGGACAGTATGCAAAACCTGCGCATAATTTAAAATATGCAATGTGAGAGGGGCTATTCATAGTCAATTCAACTGCTTACATGAAAAAAATCAAACTGGATTTCTACAATCGATAAAACGTCCACAAACAGAAATACTTACTCCCACTAGCGGTTAATAAATGTGTTACTGTTACAAAATTAAAAAAATTTGGCCTAAAAAGTTTCTCCTAGCCGAAAGAAAATATCAGAGAAATAGGATTGCCAACTCAAATAGTTAGAAAAAGAGATGTAGAACAAAACGTGGCGTAACTTTACACCAATAACAGAAAAGCTGTGTGTTACTTAAAAAATAAAATGGGCGCAAAATATTCTTCATAATATGTTGATCTTTTAATCGATTTTTAGAATCGAATGAACAAGTAAAAATATAAACTGATGTTCCCTGTCCAAAAAATTTTGAATAATGGAAAAGTAGAGAGTGCATGCGAAAACTATGCGTCATAGCAATAGGCTAAGGCAGAAAACGTTTTCAAATAAGTCTCCTGGAAGCAGAACTAGCAAGAAAAAAGTTTCGACGTTTGCTTGCTTTAACGTAAAGTTCTCCATCTTTATTGTAGCGAATGGAATACACTGAAAGGAAGAAATTTTCCAATAACATTTCTAATATCGGATGCCGTTGCAAACAGAAATACACACTAGCACCATCAAACGCCAGAACTGTGAACTACAAAAACCCAGGAGCGCATGCAAGATTTTCTACTAGGTGAATAGTATAAAAATTAAATGATTGCGCTCCTTAGAGGAAAATTCAGCATATTTTTTGGCAGGAAATGAACAAAAACTTTTTCGTAGTTAGTGGTACCGGACGAAAATCGGATTTCTTCAATTGCGATTTTAGACGCGCAGATATTGCTCTAAATATGCTGTAACGGACAGATGGCGGACGAATGTACCTCTAGAGGAGGTATGCCCTCTAGCGGTAAACTTGCGCGCTAAGAAAAAATTGAAATCATATGCAAAACATTTCGCACCAGAAACTCTCTCGATAAGAAACAAATTTTTCAAGTCGGACTGTTAAAAGCAAAGATATGGATAAAAAATAAGATATGCATCTACGTCACTGATGCATTATTTCAAACTACAGATGCTTTCAAAAGGTTGTTCGTAGTGAGCGGTATCTGACCGCAAAAGAATGTTTTCAATCGATTTTTCAGAAGCGTAAATATTGCTGCAAGTACATCAGAAACAGAAATATGAATTTACGCCCCCTAGTGGCAAAACAGTTTTTTTACCCGAAACTAGAAATTGCATGTACATTTCCCACCTGGAGCTCTATCCTATGCGAAAATTATTTATTTAATTGATTTTTTCCTTTGAATCAAATATATCGGAGAAATCATAATTTATATTTATTGTACGCCCCTTGCAAAAAACTGTGAATTACTTGAAAAATAATATGTACGCATAGTAGTCTTCGTTATAAATGGTATCAAAGTGAAGAAAAAAATCGATGGAATATTTAGAAGCAACGGTATAGAATAAAATGCACTTTGAATTATATAGCATCTTCATTCACGCCCTCTAGGGGCGAAGTTATGCATCAGAAAAAATACCGGAAAGCAAGGATATCAAACGTTTCCAATTTCTTAATGTAAAATTAATTCTTGAAATTGGACTAATAGTTGCAGAGATATGCTCTTCACAGGCGAACGGATGGACCGACAAAATGTTACCATAAGCAAGTACTTTTTTAGCAAAGATGTGCTAAAGATATAGGCTCCCAATCACGAAAGTCACAGGAAAAGTACAAGTCCCTGATATACGCAAATGAACAACAAATGGATACACTTTTTGCAAACCAGCATCGTTTATTCTGTTACAAGTGTACGTCAACTCGCAGTAATACATACCGATATACGCCTCGCACAACATCATTAAGGTGGTCGATCGCTACCTGGGTGTGGAGAAATGCTTTGTCCACCCGGGCACGTATGTAATCGAGCACATCTGAGATCTTGTCTGACAGTTGTTGCTTGACAAGGTCTCACATGTGCTCAATCAGTGATAAATCAGAAGAGTATGCGTGTCATGGTAACATTTAAAAGCAACAAGTCTGTTAGGAAAATTTCTCTCCTGCTGCATCTTTCCCTATCAAGTGCCAATGATTTTATTGTGAAGTGGAGGCATAGGAGCATCAACAATGTAATCCCGATCTCGTAGACCTCGTAACACGAGAGAGCGAGAACTTCCAGTGCTGATGCTGGTGGAGCGAAATAATCGCTTATTCTCTTTTTTAGCACGTCTTTTGTAAAAAAAGATCGTGCTTCTGTTATCGGTTTGTCCGTCCGTCCGTCCGCCTGTACCCACGGTATCTCTGCAACCATTAGTCCGATTTAAAAAATTCTTTTTGCATTCGAAAGCTTAGAACATGCAAATGATGATCCTTCATTTCGTTTTTTTTTACGATGTACAAATTTGCCGCTAGGGGGCGTAAAGGCAGATGATGTCGAATTCAAAATTACATTTTAATCCACATATTTGCTTCTAAACATCCGATTGAAAAAATTCTTTTATCTTTCGATTCCATTTATGTCGAAGAGTGTTTTAGATATAGCTTCCTTTTCAAATTACGCATAGATTTTCCGCTAGGGGCGTAAAAGTAAATTACAATTTTTCCGATAACTCTTTTCCTAAAACTCCGATTTGAAAAATCTTTTTTTAGCGGATACATCACCTAATGGAAAATCTTTTCCTAATAATTTTGTATTTTTGGTAAATAATACTTGGGCCACCAGGGGGCGTAAGTGTTAATTTTTGCTTCTGATGTATTTGCCACAAAATTTGAGCTTCTAAAATATCGATTGAAAAAAGTCTTTCGTGGACTGATGCCACTCACATCGATCGATAAACCTTTTCGGAATATTTTCTTCCTAAAATAGCCCATAGTTTCTCCGCCAGGGGGCGTAGAGGTTTATCTTACTTTTGTCAATATCTCTACTTCTAAAAGTCCGATTTGAAAAATTCCTTCTTTGTTGGATAGTGTTTTCCGTGTTACATGTTTTTCATATAATTTCAAAATTTTCAAGTAGTTCATAGACTTTCCGCTAGGGGGCGTAAAGGTAAATGGCGTTTCGCCCTATATCTCTGCTTCTAAATCTCCTATTTAAAAAATTCTTTCTGCACCGGATATAGCTCCTGATGGGAAATCGTTTGCACATAAATTCTAATTTTTTTTAAAAATTGGTTTGGCTACCAGGGGCGTAAATCTTAATTTCCGCTTCTGATGTATTTGCAGCAAAATATGAGCTTCTAAATTCTCGATTAAAAAAAACGTCGTTTGTAGACCGATACTATTCATGTCGACAAACCTTTTTGAAATATTTTCTTCTTAAAATAGTGCATGGTTTCTACGCCAGGGGCGTGATTGTATATATTTTTTTTGTCAATATCTCTACTTCTAGGGGTTCGATTTGAAAAATTCCTTTTTCGTTGGATAGTGTTTCCAGTATGACATGTGCTTCACATAATTTCAAAATTTTCAAGTAATTCACAGACTTTCCGCTAGGGGGCGTAAAGGTAAATTGCGTTTCCCACTATTTCTCTGCTTCTAAACCTCCGATTTGAAAAATTCCTTCTGCACCGGGTACAGCTCCTGATGGGACATTGTTTGCACATAATTTCTAATTTTTCTACAAAAAAATGGTATGGCCACCAGGTGGCGTTAGTCTTAATTTCCGCTTCTGATGTATTTGCAGCAAAATATGAGCTTCTAAAATCTCGATTGAAAAAAAAGTCTTTTGTTGACCGATGCCACTCATGTCGACAAACCTTTTAGGAACACTTTCTTCTAGAAATAATGGATTTTTTCTACGCCAGGGGCGTGGATGTATATCTTTTGTTTTGTCAATATCTCTACTTCTAAAAGTCCAATTTGAAAAATTCTTTCGTTGTTGGATAGTGTTTTCGATGCGCAATGTTTTCCTATAAATTCAAAATTTACAAGTATATCATAGACTTTCCGCTAGGGCGCATAAAGGTAAATTGCGTTTTCTGCTCCTGAAACTCCGATTTGAAAAATTCTTTCTGTATCGCATACAAGACCTGATGGAAAATATTGTTCACATAATTTCTAATGTTTTGTAAAGAATGGTTTGGCCACCAGAGGTCATAAGTGTTAATTTCTGCTTCTGATGTATTTGTAGCAAAATCTGGACTCCTGAAAACTCGATTATTTTTTTTTCTTGGACCGATACCGCTCATATGGGTAAACCTTTTGAGAAAACTTTCTTCCTAAAAGAATGCATGGTTTTCCCACCAGGTGACGTAAAATCTCATCTTATTTTTGTCGATAACTCTGTTTCTAAGAGTTCGGAAGCTCAAGATTCCGTTTACAGCAATATCTGAGGGATTAAAGACCCGATTGAAAAACTTCTTTCTTCCGTCAGATACTGTTGTTTTCCATACCGGTTCCATTGCCTTTGAATAGCTTTGACAAATTTAATTTGCGTCAGAATGGATTCAAAAGACGTGCTTATTACACCCGAAAATTCGGTGTCATCTGTCTTGTCAAGACTGTCTCTGGAAGCAACGCCAGCACTATAACGGATCGTTGTGAGCTGAAATAAATTGGTTTCTGTTCCCGAGCAACAGCAGAAAAACCTAACATCAAAATCAACGCCAAGCGTCGGTTAGAGTGGTGTAAAGCTCGGCGTCAGTGGACTCTGAAGCAGTGGAAACACGTTATCTGGAGTGATGAATCTTTCTTCATTCATCTGGCAGTCCAACGGACGAGTCTAGGTGGGGAGAAAATATCATGTGAACGCTCCCTGCCCAATATGAAGTCTGGTGGAGGAGGAATCACGCTTTGGGGCTGTTTTTGACGGTTTGGGCTGAGCCGCTTAGTTCCATTTCTCGATAATCTTAACGCAGAGACCTTTAATGACAGTCTCTACAATTCTGTGCTCCTAACATCATGGCAACAGCTCAGTGAAGGCTGTTTCTTTACCAACAGAAGAATGATCTTGTCCACAAAGCTAGGTCGGTGCAAAAATATTTTGATGAAATGCGTTAGGAAGAACTTGACTAGGCTGCCCAAGGCCCTGATCACAACCCCATGGAACCCTTTTGGAATGAATTGGAATGCTAAGTAAGATCCAGGCCGAACCGCCTGACATCGGTAACCAACGTGACTAGTACTCTTTCGATAGAATGGAAGCCGATTCCCTCAGCAAATCTAGAGAAAAGCGTTCTCTACGGACTAGAGGCTGTAAAAGCCGCAGAGTGGATCAACTTGATATTAATTTGTTTCCTATTACAGGGAGTTTTTAGAAAAGAAAGTGGCCGCATACTTTTGATCAGACTGTGAGCTACTTCGTTAGTTATGCACCTATATTCGGAAGGCCTGACGTAAACTGCCCAACCAGCCTCTCTGGCAGTGCGTAGATCCACTGTTTGAGGCAATTGCAGCTGAAATCTTACATGAGACAGATTCAGCTAAATAGGTAAGAACACCTCTCTCTATCTCTCTCTGACTCTTTGTCTCTCTGACTCTCTCTCTATCGCTCTCTGTCTGTCTGTCTGTCTCTCCCTCTCTGTCTGTGTGTCTCCTAGATAGTGCTTTCCCATTACTCTGAGAGAATTTTATCAGAATCATCAGATGTGTCAGTTGTGCTATAGCGTGGATGCGTTGTTCTAGATAATTCCAAATATTATCGGTAAGGTTCATGTCGGACAACTCTGCGGGTCATGGAAGACTTAGGAAGTGCGTAAAATGTTACGCCAAAAATGCCCGCTCAATCTTCTGTCTACATTCGGACTGCGCTTTCGTACAGTCCGAATGTAGAGACGGAAAACATCTGCGGAATCCCCGGCGATGTTCTCAAATAGAACGGAATCCTGTAGATGAGCCTTGCCGTTTCAAAAAGCGTTGGAAAACCTCCGGAGCCAATTAAAATACCTTATGCCGTCATTTCCCCCTGTGCTGTCTGCCTAAACAACGTATAGCCCTATACAAACTACAAACTAGAGATTTACAGATGACTATGCATCTATGGAGACGAGAGTGGCGTATATTTCCTGCTTGGTGGAATAGATGCGAAGCCTTGGGAACTCGGCTAATGAAAAATCTTGTTAAAAAGTATGTGTGAACTCATTCTCTTTGACTAAGACAGTGTTCTCAAACTCGCTGCCCGCATGAATGATTACAAAATAAAAATAAATCACCCTTTTTTCAAGTGTATTACAATATATTAAATATACATAGTAATGCTTGGCAAAGCCATCCGCTTTATAAAAAACATGTTTATTTCCGAAGAATATAACTGTATGGTGGTTTGAATGTTTCAAAGACATGGAAAATATTTTCATATATTCAAGTCTCCATTTTCCTATAATGATGACAACGCACCTGAAGAACATCAGCCTGAATCAAAAGACTTTCAGTGTGATTCTTTCCTAGAACAAAAATTCCGCAGCTGCAATCTAACAGAGTTTTTACCAGTCAGTTTCAAAGGACAAGTACGTAAACATTCATAACCTTGGTGCAAGTGTTCTGCAAACGTTTAGAACAACATACTCATGTGAACAGTGTTTTTTAAGAATGAACCAAGTAAAATGTCTTGAAAGGAATAGGTTAAGTGACAGACACTTACGCTCACTTTTAAAAGTAGCATGTTCAAACGACATTATTCCAAATATCGATAAGTTAGTGACAGAAAAGCGAGCCCAAGTTTCTGGTCAGATCATGTAATATTTTCTATACCGTGTGCTGTGTTCAGTTGTTCAAATGTAATTGTTTTAAGATTTGAGTGAAAAAATTGTTACGTATACAGATTGTTTTCAGTGACTGGCGAAGCATTTATTTCACGTTTGCTTTCAAGTGATTATTTTCAGTGACTGCCGATGCATTTATTTTTATTATTTACCGATAACTCTAAAAAATATTCCACTGTAGTGCCAAGCAATTGGTGTAGTTTTGTAAAGTTGATATTTATTTGTAAGCAATTTATTAATATTCATGCGGCCCCCTAAATACTTTCAAAACTTGAAAGTGGCCCTCCCAAGGGTCTGAGTTTGAGACCACTGGACTAAGTAAATAAAGCATGGCAAAAAGTGATTGTTTTCATGACGCCAACTGCGTTTTCCCCGTACTATGTTGCCTCTGTCTGAAGTTAAAGAGTAGCGTTTTAATTGTTATTGTGAGTTTTAATTGTTAAACGATAGCCGCTAGAACACTAAATGCCCAAAACTAGCACTTCATTAGATAAATTAACCGACACAAATTCGAGATACGAATGAATGCTACATAAAGCTGCCATTATTCAGGCCTATTGTTTAAATGCAACTCAATTTGGCAGAACCACAACGCATGTTGATGCAACACAATATTTATTTAGATGGGCGCCATCTTTGTACGATGTATAATGATAAAAAGTTGCAAGCACTAAAAATATGTGATTGAATTAAAAAGTATTTAAAATATATACAAGCACTTTCAAACCACCATGTGATTCATCTTCAGTTAAGAGTCCAAACTAACACTATAACAACACAGTTTCTTAAGTAATCGTTCGCTGAAGGTTCATGACCTATAATTTATGAGATATGCGCAGGATTGGAAGGACAACTGGAAGAAATATAATTGAACTTTGGGTGGATGGGGCAATAACGGATCCTTCTGCAACGATGAAATCCCTTACAACATCCCGTTGGATTGGAACAAACTACACTGGCGTGCAAAAATTAAGGACGCGACGGTTTTTCAAATGTAACGTCTTGCAGAAGTGCTCCACATCAACACAAATCATACTATAAGATCCCCAAGATGTGAGAATATGGGACAAGTGAGCAAAACCGTCCAAACAAGGAATCCAAAGGATACAAAAGCGCTTTCCCCGCACGGAGATAACTTGTCTTCCAGTTATTTGGGGAGCGGCGCTCCCACGGCCCGAGCTGACCTTGTGACGGATATTTTTTTCATTTCGTCTTGTACGATTATGTAACCGAAGGGACAGCTGTTCATACAGCTGCTGGGGGATGGCGTCCCCACGGCCCGAGCCGACATGTACTATATGTGATGATTTTCACATTTTTTATGTATTTTGTTTTTTCACTTGACACGAACCCGCCTCAGTTGTAGGTTGCTGAGGTTGTGATTATGCGCCAGCTCTGGATTTTAGTTTCTCTTTTTCTTTCCTGTCTTCTCCATTTTATGTTCCTTTTTGTTTTTCCGAGCTGGTTAGCTAGACCTACCTGCACGTTTGCCGTGTGCGGTGACCCGTAAGGTGGAAAAAGGGATACTGGAGGCTGAGGTTTCTGGAGGCCTGGGTGTTGTTGTCGCCAGTTGCCAACACTCCTCTTTTCCCCCTGCTTCACCCTAAACGGGCGGCTAGGAACTAACCCACTCCTAGTCAATGAGTTCTGTGGCCGAGTGGAGCCCAGACCTCTAACGGCTTGTCGTTTTGCACGACAGGGTGAGTCTGGGGATAGGGTGGGCATGCCAAAGGGGTGTTTCCCAGGCATGGGAAAGTCTGGGTGCACGCCCAGCGCATGTCTGCCCTATCAACTTGCTATATCCGCTTGCTATCCCTAGAGCCGTGTCTTGCGTCCACTTGGGCTTGCGGACCTCCGGCTCTCCCTCGTTGGGCTCGATTGTGGGTGGAGAAGTCGGCGGACGAATTATTAATTTTTTTTCATGGATGAAAATACAATTTCCCAAGAACCAAAAAGCAAAAGAGGTATGGAGGAAGGCTCATCCCCTTCTGCAAAATAACATGTCCCTGGATTTTAGTTTCCCTGATTGTTCGAATGCTCGTTTCTTTTTTGTGCACTCATTGGACCCTTCAAAGCCTTTGAGTGCCAAAAGTCCATTTTGGATAAATCCATTGCAAGCTCTCCTAAGAGCGTAAAGAAGCTCCAATCTGGAGATCTTCTGGTAGAAATGTCCACTGTGGCCTACTGTACCACACTTATTAACACCACCACGCTGCTCGAGGCTCCGGTCAAAATAACACCCCATGGATACCTAAATTCATCTCGAGGTGTTGTCTCCTCTCAGGACCTCGTTGAGTGTGCTGAGGAAGAATTACTTGAAGAACTGAGGAGTCAACACGTTACGGGTGTGCGGCGTATTCTATTCAGGCGGAATGGGCAGTCCGTCCCATCCCGGAACATCATTTTAACTTTTGATAGCCCTTCCCTGCCTACGTCCATCAAGGCAGGGTATCTCCACCTAGAAGTACGCCCGTACATCCCTAACCCGTTGAGATGTTTTAGGTGTCAGTCGTACGGCCATTCTCAGCAGTCGTGCAGGAGCAATCCTAGGTGTGGACGCTGTGGTACCACAGAGCATCTTTTGTCATAATGTGTGGCCGAGGCTGAGTTTTGTGTGAACTGTAAGGTTTCATACGCAGCATCAGCCAAAGATTGTCCCAAGTGGAAGGAGGAGAATGAAATCCAAAGGCTCAAAACGGTGGAAAATATTTCCTATCCTGAGGCCAGAAGAAGTGTAGTTCCTGTTATATCTGATCGGCGATCATACGCTTCGGTGGTGGTTGCCAAATCTACGGTTGCCATTCAGACTGACATTCAGATCCCCCTAAATGTCCATACAATGTAAACGAAATCATCGCAGCCGGACTGGAGGCACTCCAGTCTCGAGCTAGGGGTCTGAAAGTGCCACCCACCACTTCGCCGAAGCAGACTCATCCCACCACCAACAAGGGAACTCAGGCCACTTCTTCTAATAAAAAGACCAAAGCACAGGATAAGAAAAGCATTTCTTCTTCTCCAAAATCTGAGCACATGACTCAACGTCGTGCGCCTCCCGTTAAGACACTTAGGACAAAGCATGCTCCCATCTTGGCCCCTGGTCACACGCCTCCAGATCTGTGGGAACCCCCATCAGGGGTGATGGAGCCTGACTTCGTTTGATCATTTTCATTTTCATTTCACTTATAACCATGGCTACAATCATTCAGTGGGACTGTCGAGGTTTTCGGACGAGTTTTGATGAAGTGAAACATCTGCTTTCATTTTACTCTCCGGTGTGCCTTTGTCTAGAGGAGACGAAGCTTAAACCATCAGATCTGCTTTCAGTTCGAGGCTACAGTGCGTATCGAACAGATAATGCACTGGGAGACATCGCCTGTGGGGAGTCGCTATTTTTGTCCCTCACAGTGTTCCGGTGCCTTCCGTTGCGATATCCACAACTTTGCAGGCCGTGGTGGTGCGAATATCTGTCCCTGGGCTTCTTACTGTCTGCAGTGTCTATCTGCCGCCGGACGAGAATGTAAGCATCTCTTCTCTGGAGAGCTTGGTTGATCAGCTGTCTTCACCCTTTCTTCTTTTGGGTGACTTCAATGCCCATCATCATTTGTGGGGTAAGGTCAGCATCAGCACGAGAGGTCGTCGCATAGAGTCTCTTCTGTACTCGGTCTCTTTGTGTCTTTTTAACACCGGTGCTGACACGTACTTCCATGAGCCGACAAGATCCTTCAGTGCGATCGATTTGACCTTGGGATCACCATCGATTATTGCCGATTGGTCGTGGACGGTGTGTAACGATCTCCACGGGAGCGACCACTTTCCAATTGTCCTCTCGCATCATGCAAACATGCCATCTCCTGCCTCCCGCCCTCCTCGGTGGAGGATGGACGTGCGAGATGGGAGGTCTTCACATCGTCCACAGTGATATCTTCTGCAATGGTGACCTAGGAGTCAATCGACGTAGCTGTTCTTGATGTCACGAATTGCATTCTTCAGGCAGCTGATCTTTCTATACTAAAAACATCTACGACACTTTCCAGAAGTCCGAAGCCTTGGTGGACCCCTGAATGCGCAGCGGGTAGGAGAGCTCAACATAAGGCTTGGTCTACGTTTCGGCGTTATCCAACCGATGCTAATCTCGTTACATTCAAACGAGAAAAATCCTATGCTCGGTTGGTGCGTCGACGTAGCAAGAGGAGTCTTGAATCCAGTATGTGTCATCTCTCACTTCACGTACCAGTTCGAATAGTGTGTGAGACAAGATTCGTAAGATCCAGGGTAACTACAGCTCTCACCAGATCTCCATTCTCGAGAGTAACGGCTGCACATATGCTGGAGTCGGGGAGACTGCTGATTGTTTGGGGGAGACGTTTGCCTCCGTGTCGAGTGACCTGGCGTATCCTTCTTCTTTTCAAAGAATAAAATCCACTGTGGAACGCCAGAAAATCTCCTTTGTGCCCTTTCACGACACGGGATATAACTCCTCCTTCAGCATGGTTGAACTCAGGGTGGCTCTGCATCGGTCCGGCGCTACATCTGTCGGTCCCGATGGCATCCACTATGACATGCTCCGTCATCTCTCGCAGTCGCCTCTCGACAATCTTTTAATAGTGTACAATCGAATTTGGTCGGAGCACAGTTTCTCGGAATCTTGGCGAAAAGCTTTTGTTCTGCCTTTTCCTAAACCTGGCAAGGATCCCAAATCTCCCTCTAGTTATCGTCCAATTGCTCTCACTAGCTGTCTGTGCAAAGTTCTTGAACGCATGGTTAATTCTCGGTTAGTTCATTGTTTAGAATATCATCAAGTTCTTTCACCATCACAAAGCGGCTTTCGCCGTCATCGTTCACCTCACGATCATCTCCTGCACCTTGAGACATCTGTGCGCGATGCGTTCGTGCGCAGACAGCATTTTTTTTGATATTGAAAAAGCTTTCTGTATTTTTTGATATTGAAAAAGCTTATGATCGAGCGTGGAGGCACGGTATTATCCGTGATCTCTACGCATGCGGATTGCGAGGAAATCTTCCGACTTTCATCGTTAATTTTCTTCGCAATCGGGTGTTCCAGGTGCGTCTGGGTACGACGCTGTCGGCACCGTTCCATCAAGAACAAGGTGTTCCTCAAGGTTGCATTTTATCTGTCACATTGTTCATCCTTCGCATTAATTGTCTTTTCATAAATCTTCCTCCTGCGGTTTCGGCTACTGTCTATGTTGATGACTTGCACATTTTCTGCTCGTCATCAAGCATGCATTTTATTGAAAGGCAGTTGCAGTCTGCAATTAATCAGATCTTTAAAGCGGTGAATAGCAATGGTTTAGTTCTTTCTCCCGACAAGACAGCGTGTGTCCATTTCTGCCGGAGGCGTGGCCTCCATCCTGACCCAGAGCTGCATTTAGACCGTGCAGCCATACCAATTTTGCCGGAGACCAAGTTCCTTTGTCTGACCGTCGACCGTGCGCTTACGTTCCGTGCGCACGTTCGGCGGCTCAAGATTTCCTGTCTGCGGGCTCTATCTATTCTTAAGATCCTTTCGAGAGTCTCGTGGGGCGCAGACAGGGTGTCTTTGATTCGCATTTACCATTCCTTAATACGGTCGAAACTGGATTATGGTTGTATCGTGTATGGCTCTGCTCGTCGCTTCGTTCTCCGGCCTTTGGACACTATTCACCATCAAGCACTGCGTCTTTGTTCGGGAGCATTTCGAACATATCCGATTCCCAGCCTTTACGCTGACGCGAACGAACCATCGCTTGAATTACGCCGTCTGCAGCTGTCTATTCAATTCTACCTGAAACTTAGATCTCTTCCAGACCATCCTTTATACGATGCAGTTTTTCATCCCCAGCATGCTCGTTCATTCGGGAACCGGCCCTCGTGCATTTCAACCTTCGGTCTTCGTATGGCGGCCGTAGCCCGTGATGTAGGGCTCGACTTGTCACTTGTTGGAGAGACCAGGGGCTTTGGGGATCCTCCATGGCACCCACTTGGTGTCATGGTTGATACCACCTTTACATCTTTCGATAAATCCTCAACCCCTGCGTCAGTGTACCAGCAGCTCTTCGCTGAGCACCGTTACCTCAATTCTGACTACACTAATATTTTTAATGATGGCTCCAAGATGCATGGAGTCTTTGGATCCGCGGCTGTCTGTGTAGATGACGTTTCAGTAGCGCGGATCCCAGCTGAGGCCACGGTGTTTTCGGCGGAGATGCATGCTGTGTATCTCGCCCTTCTCCATGTTCAGTCGAGTTCTCATCATTGTGCTATGGTCTATACGGATTCTTTAAGTGTCTTGCAGTCCTTGTCATTTGCAGATTGCCGTGACCATCCTTTTCTCTTGAATATGAGACAGTTACTTCGTCGTTTGCTCGAGGCCGGTTTTCAGGTTCAGTTTTGCTAGATTCCTGGACATGTTGGAATCTCGGGTAACGAGTGTGCTGATGCGGCTGCTAGATCTGCTTCCTCTTTCGTCGTCACACCCTTGCCACTGTTTCACCGGGATTTCCGCTTTCTTGTTCGTGCTCATATCAAGCGAACGTGGCAGGGTCTGTGGGACCAGGAGGTGGAAAATAAACTGCATCGTATTAAACCTATTCTTGAAATCTGGAAATCCTCATCTCGTCGGAACCGCAGGGAGGAAGTGGTTCTTGCGCGTCTCCGCATTGGGCATTGTCGTTTCACTCACCGCTTTTTGCTGTGTCGCGACACTGCGTCGATGTGTGAGATGTGCAATTGCCGACTCACCGTCACTCATCTTCTGTGTAGCTGTGTTCGTTTTCGTGATGTACGTTTTCATTTCTTTCATTCTCATTTGTTGAACGAGGACGCCGCTACACTGCAGCGGCTCCTAAATGACCACTGCAATACTGTTGCCGTGTTTTCATTTTTTAAAGAAATTGACAATTTTAAACGTATCTAGATTTTAGCCTTATCATCATCCTCATTTTTCAGTTTTACTGAATCAGCTAGATTTTAATCATTGTATCATGTTTTTAATACTGTTTGTTTCATTATCTTTTTTAGCCCTTCCATCGTTCTCATTTTTCAGTTTTACATGATAAGTCAGATTTTAAGCTTTTTTACCACATTTTTAATACTGTTTGTTTGTCTTGTGTCTGGCGCTCTTTGGCCAAACATGGCCCTTGCGCCATAAAAATCAAACAACCAACCAACCAACAAAGGTGATTTATTGAAATGGTAACTTCGAGCACAACTGAACAGAAGACAGAAACATCCATGTGACAGGCGGCTGCCAAGAAAAATCCAGTCTTTAGTAGGGGATATGATAACCCCTGACTGCGTTGCATGATTTACAACGTCTGTCCATGCTGAGGACGAGGTTCTCAAGGAGCTGTTGAGGCATCGGGGCCCATTCCTCTTGTAGCGCCAATCGTAGCTTCGGAATTGTTGCAGGCGGCTGGTCACGTGCTACCAAGCGTCTCCCGAGAAGGTCCCACACGTTTTCGATTGGATTCAGGTCCGGGGAACTTGCGGGCCAATCCATGCGTTGAGTATCTTCACTCTCCAACAGCTCTGCAACAGCCACTGTACGATGATGTGTAGCGTTGTCGTCCATGAAGAGGAACATCAAGGAACCATAACAGCTCTAAACAGACGCACGTGAAGCATGAGAACCTCGGTACAATAGCGGACACCAGTGACTGAATCTCCTTGGAAGATGTGGAGGTCAGTACGGCTACCAAGCATGACACCGCCCCAAACGAGAACTCCGCCACCTCCAAACCGGTCCCTTTCGATGATGTTGGAGGTGTGATTGCGTGCTCCCTGCTTTCTCCAGATGTGCATACGTCCAGAATCGCTCGTCAGACTAAATCGGCTCTCATCCGTAAAGATAACTCGACCCCATTGCTGATGTGTCCAGTTCATGTGTTCCTGGCACCCCAGAAACCGCCGTCTCCGATGAGCAGGCGTTAATGGCACACACCGTACTGGTCGTCGTGCAAATAGACCACCTCTGTGCAGCCTCCTGGCCACGGTAAAACGCGATAACGGACATCCAGTTGCTTTTTGCATGTGCCTTACGATTTCTCCTGCTGTCTGCCGTCTGTCTCTTCTCGCCTGTAGGACAACATACTGGTCGTTCGCCGCCGTGGTTGCTCGTGGAAGACTACGGCTAAACTCTCGGACAGCTGTTTCTGTCTTGAAATGATCTCCAAGCTCGTGGAACGATGCTGTGAGTGATACCGAACTCCTCGGCCCCACTAGTCACACTTCGACCTTCTTCCAACTTCCCAATCACGCGACCTTGGGTAAAATCATCCAGATGTCGTCTACGGGATTGCCTGTTGGCCATATCACACGGTGGCAGCAACTCGACGCCGTTCAAACCGATGTACACCGTGCAATAGCTTTCACCGAATTGCTGAGCGTGCACTGCCCGTGTGCTTTCTACCCTTCCGACCCCCCTC
This sequence comes from Macrothele yani, assembly GCA_039090855.1. Taxonomy (NCBI): domain Eukaryota; kingdom Metazoa; phylum Arthropoda; class Arachnida; order Araneae; family Macrothelidae; genus Macrothele; species Macrothele yani. The sequence continues at coordinate 76,495,466 of CM077008.1, forward strand.
CCCCGTCATGCTGCATATATGTGCATGCCCTACCGTACCGGACACTAGTCCATCTCCTGACTGGTTTTTCGGTCCGTTCTGCCTGCTCGTTCCGCTGTTATGCTGATTTCGCCTCTTGGTCCTTAATTTTTTGCACACCAGTTTATTTAGGGCAGATTAATAAGAAGGACAATATCATCCATCGACTCAAATGTTCAATTGTGGTTTTTTCCAGTTGTCCGTCCACTCCTGTGCGTGTTTCATAAATTATGCATCATTAACCTTCAGCGATAGATTACTTAAGAGACTGTTTTTTTTTATTGGAGGTTTAACGACCACCGTGAGCAACTCAATGGACTATAAGCAGTCCTCCGTCCCTAATTTAGTGTCACTGGTTCCAGGGAAGGGAGAGAGTCAGTGTCGTAAGAAAAAAACAGCATCCATGCCTCACCGGGATCCGAACCCGGACCCCATTTGGACGAATGATCAGAGACCATCGCTTAGACAACTGCGCCACCGGGGCGGCAACTGTGTTGTTACTTAAGATAGATTACTTAAGGAAGTGTGCTGTTATAGTGTTAGTTTCGAAACTTACCTGAGGATGTACCAGATAATGGTTTGAAATTTCTTGCAAACTTCTATCATCACTCATCGGGCAAAGATGGCTCCCATCCAAATATAGTGTGTTCAGCACGAAATCTATTTCCGGAACAGACACAACTCACTTCTTGTTAACACACATCCAAACTTTAACAACGTTAGAAGAAAGAATGTCCCTCGTACAGCTATGGTTGCTGGTGCCCCCCACCCCCGCGGTTGTCAAGTGGTCTGTGGAGCTGGCTTCTGCTATTCGTGGGAGTTGTGCGTGCCCTGGTTAAAGTCCCGGATGAAGCACGAGTAGTGTGTCTGTCTGATGGCACTGTCCCTTTCCTGAAATCAGCGGCCCTAAATTAGCGGCGGATAATTGCTATAGCTCTATTAAATGCTCTTGGTGGCCTTTAAACCCCGAAAGAAAAGAATAGAGATGTTACGGATGGTACCTTCTCCCTTAGTTGTACACTTGTACTTATTATATCGAGAACACACAGCTAACTCAGGTGCTGACTTAGACATGATGAGGTATTGGGCCTTCTTTCAAATCGGAGACCCACCTACCTTTGAGGTAAACGTATGGAGACCCACCTACCTTTGAGGTAAACAATCGGAGACCCACCTACCTTTGAGGTAAACGTATGGAGACCCACCTACCTTTGAGGTAAACAATCGGAGACCCACCTACCTTTGAGGTAAACGTATGTTTCTCACCGACACACTGTAGTGTTTGCTGCTGTTTATATGTATGCTTGATTATTGTTACCAAATTATCAAAACCATTTTCTTTGTTAAATTTTCTTCATTCTTTTCAAATTATGAATTTCTCTTTAGAAAACAGAAATAGGATTAAATTTGTATTTATCTTTTTTGACAACTAGGGACTGCGCCTCTAGGCTCGCTACGCTCGTTTCCAGACCAGCACTCGGGCCCTGCATCCCGATCTCCAAGTTATTTCATGAAATAAAAACTGGAAAATTCATATAAATTTCAATTTTTATTGCATGTCTAAGCAAATAAGGCTTGTTATTCCGAAATTTCAGTTTTTTTTACGGTTGTTAATTTTTGGAAGGTCGGACTTTTGTCGTTTGAATTACTTTACCACTAAGGAAAACAAAAGCGGTCCAAAAAGCATTTCCGTAAACCGTTATGCTAAACCGTTAAGGTGGGCGTCAAGTAATTTTGCTTCCTATACTTCCAATGGAAGAACTTTTGTACACATTTCCTTCACAATTATTGTTTCCCCAAGAATGAAAATTTGAACATCGATTAAAATAACTTCATATTAAACTTGGAATACTTAATATTTTCTAAAACATAAGCATAATTATATAAAAAATCAATAACTTTCCTTTGGTGGTGTTGGACCAGAAAAAAGATGGCGCGACCTGTACTTTGATGACGTCAGTAGACAAACAAATGTTGGATTGCATAATTATGGGTATGTTTTAGAAAATAATAAGTATTCCAAATTATAAAATGAAGCTATTTTAATCGATGTTTAAAATTTCAATCTTGGGAACGCATTAAATGTGAAGAAAATGTGTACAGAAGTTTTTCCATTGGAAGTATAGGAAGCAAAATTACTTGACGTCCACCTTAACATGAAGAATATATGGCATACTAAAATGTTATGCATGAAAGTTTGTTTGGAATCAGCAAAATCTTGAATTAAAGTAAGATCAAAGTAACTTTTTTTAAACAACTGAGATAGCTTTACCAACAAAAGATATGCATAACAAATTCTCTGCGTCACCATGGCAGCAGGTCACGGGACCAGAACGTTCCTCTGTGATTATCGTGAAGACAGACGAGCCATTCGTTTCTTTCTTTTGCGTCTTTAAATAATGCTTAAAAATCAGAAAATGACTTTTTCTTTTTTTTTTGTAAAAAAGGGATGATAGTTGTGAGTTTATGCTGAAAAAATTGCAAAGCGTTATGATTTATAGTTTGCCATATATCCGTTTTCTTAAATGGATCCCATCGCGAAATAGAGAATTTTGTGAAACTTAGAAATCAAATTTTTAGTAAACTAAATCGAAGTTCAAAAACATGGCAACAGCGTGCAAAAATACGGTCATGGCACTACATGCCTACAAAGTTTCGTGGTTCTGTTGCTCTTAGTATGTCCGGAACGCGACCTGATAGCACTTTTTGCTTACCTTAACTTTGAAATACAATAGCTCTTGAAGTATCGCTAGAATCGAGAAACGGTTTATTTTAACGTGTTTCCCAAACAATTCTGTACAAACGATGTAAATTTCATATTTTTGTGTTCAATACGTTTTGCGCTGAGAGCTAGAAAAGCAAGAGTGTCGCGAAATTTCTAAAACAGCGGCTGCGGCGGCAGTTACTATTTTTTAGAATAGAGAGACAATAATGGAACATAAAGATCCACAGTAACATATAGCATAAGCACACTTTCTCTTGATGTAAGAATCCTTTGTGTACCACGTAATTTTCAGTTTTTCCTTTTCCATTTCGCAGATTTTCTTCTATGAAATAAATCATTATTACAGAGCTCAAACAACTATAAATCCTCCCACAATTGAAGTGGTAAAACTTCAGTATGCGTGACATTTTCAAAAGGGAGAAAAAGAAAAAATAAGTAATTTTTTAAAATGTTTTCATCAACAGAAGAAGTTTGAACTTTTATAAAATAATAACATGATTCTTCACTTTTCTTTTTTAATTTTGATCACAGTATTATCTTTCCGTTTTTTGTTTCATATTCAAATTGGAAAAATCTAAAGCTTATTTATCTTACTTTTAACATAATTTATTCACGCGTTTGTTATATTTTCCAAAATAATAATTTTAATATTTCATGTAAATATTGCTTAAAAATACCGGTTGGAATCCTAAGTTAATGTTTTTTTATTACATGTGTTTTCTCCTTAAATTTTTGGAAGAAACGTTTGCTATGGTATTATTAAAATCCACTTTTGCTGTGAGGTTATTTTCAAGTGCCGACGATCAAATAGCTGTTTGCTCATGAATGAAATACAGGATTACACCATACAAACTGGAATACGGGATTACAACATTTTCCCTAGAAAGCTAATAGGTTTCTAGGGAAAATGTTGAAATTAACCCTCTTGTTTTCTTTTTAACACAGAAAATAGACGTTTTCTAGAACAATTAGAAATACGCAATGTCAGTAATATTCGTTATGCTGTTTCAGTGTTAGGAAATGTTCACGATACCTTTCAGTGATTTTAAGCGCTGCTTGAAAGTTGTTCGGTCTTTGGAAGATGGTTTGAACTGTATGAGGTCTTCAACAAATTCCTCTTCAATTTCTTTGGAACAGAGTTTCAGAAATTCTTTGGCAGAAGTGTAAACTTCTGTAGCTGATACAATGAGATTGAAAAAAAATTCAAATCTGTTTTGAATCAAAGAATATGATCCTTTCCTCTTGTTGAGCTGAATGGTGAGGGCATTACAAATCACATTATGGCACATCACTTTAAATATTTTTTTAACCTAGTGATCAGCCTGTACTGGAAGATTCATGTAATGATTTACTTAGAAGGGAACATTTCCTTCTGGACGTAATGTGTGAAATATTTTTGCCTACAAGCTCATGAGCTTCCTCTTCATACACTTCAAAATTATTCCCGCATAAATGTACGGAATTCATTAGAGGATCATACAGTTGAATTAATACTGAAATATCACCTTTACTACCCTGAAGATTTTGGCCCACTTTGTCCACACGTTGAAAAATATTATCCCAAATTACTGTCATTAGAGAAGTTTCAAACTTTCCCATTTCGCAATGCACATTTTTTGCTTCATGACGAGATGATGGTGTTTCATTATTATCAACTGTTTGTCTGAGGATTTAACGACAACCATGAGCAACTTGATGGGCTATAAGTAATCCCTCGACCCTAAATAAGAGCCTCTCTTTCCGGGGAATGGAGAGCAAGTACCACAAGACAAACATAACATCCATGCTTCGCAGGGATACGAACTCGGACTCATCTCGGACGAATGATCAGAAACAAGTGCTAGACCACTACGCCCTGGGGTAGCATCGTATTATCATATCTGAATTCGTTCTTTTTTTTAAGTTACTGATTTTTGGGCATCACTTCAATGTTTGCAATGTTACTACTATTTGTACTTATCGAACATTCAGGTAATATCAAAAATTTTAAGCGACAATAAAGATAAATGTTAAAATACTAATACAGTAGCTACCACAATCACCCGCATAACTTCGATACAGTGTGCTTCAAATGACAACAGCCGACAAAGGATGGGGGAGTAATTATCTTTACAATTAAGTCGCTCCACCATACAGCAACGCATAAACACAATGTACAATTCATTCGGCACAGAAGCGTTAAAATTATTCTGTTGTCGATGTGTTGTTTTTCAATTCTGAGAGGAATCCAAATTATTCGTGTAAAAAGTGAGATTTATTAATTTTTTTATGTCACACTATTTCACATTAGCACAAAATGAGACCACCCTAAGTTTCTTCTTTGTCACATCTTGATTATCAGATAATTGTTGAAATCAGTTTAACCCTTTAACGACCATGATTCTATAATATAGTATCAATCTAAGTACCATAACGCCCGAAATGGTCTGTTGTTTTACTTCTTTGCTTAGTAACAACAATGGTGACTGACGGTGACTCCTGCTGATCCCTCATAGGTCGTAAAAATTTAAAGAACACGTAAGGGTAGGAGGTCTGGCTCACTCTAGACAGGCGTTTCGGGCGGCTATGGCTGTTTGTATGTACAGCGTTTTGGGCGTTATAGTCGTTAATGGATTAATACCCACGATACAAGTAATACAATAATCAGTTAAGTAAAATTTATCGAATATACTGTATCTTTCTATAAACAGGTGAGGAGTGTCCAAACGGAGATTACAAAATTGGAAGCTTTTGTGGAGGTATTTGCTAATATCAATTGAAGGCCTTACAACAACAATGGGGTAACCAACAACATAGCAGAACATATGATAATGGTAGAAGTAAATCAGTGACCGGCCCACTGTTTGCCGCAGAGATTGGGCTAACCCACTGTTATCTCTAGTTATTAGCGTACCGGAAAAGCTCAAGGCCGCCACAAAAAATATCTTGGAGGCCCTTTCCCGAAAATGTATTAGCTTTTAATTACTGGAAGTTTTAAATTCCATATTATTAACTATGTTTTAGGAAGTTTTCAGGAATTCAAATTATTTTGAACCTACAGGTATTTATCAGAAAACCAAAATTATTGTACTTTATTGTGTATAACACGAATGTGCACGTTGTATTTGAAATGGTCTTCCTAGTTTTATACAAATACAAAGTACTATAAAATACTTACGTCAAAGGTAGTGGTAATACGTCCACATTTTATTCTCTTACGGAACTAATGATATCCTATTTGAAATCCATTACGAGCACAAACATGAAACACGTAACTGCCGTTGGTTGGAGTTTATTGGCACAAGGCCCTCAGTGGGCCAAAGAGCGTCATGCCAAACGGCTTACATCAGAAACAAAAGCAGCATCAAAACTATAACAAAAGGTAAGGTACGAAACAGAAACATGACGAGAAAAGATGTAAATGGCCGTCAATCAGACAGCAGACTGCATAAAACGAAAAACACCACACGTAATGACATCTGACACTGCCTAGGGGCCTTTTCCGATTAATACGAAAATATAGAACATAAGTAACAATTAAGGATTGTGGCACGAAAAAGCAAAACTTCTTAAATTATTTACTCTTGAATGTAAAAATCATATTTAACATCGTACCACGATATTTTATACGCAGTAAAATGTCCCCGTGAAGATCATCTTTTAATTCATTATATGCTGATGGATGCATAGGCATGTGCAAACGATTGTAATACATAATTCCATATCCTCATTGGTATAAAAATTTCGTCTGATGTTTCACATTTGCTATTGCTGTGAAAGGGGAGGGGGTTCAAGCCATCTCGAGTAGCTGCTTTTTCGTCATACAGTTTTTATGAACTGAAACCGCGAAACTTATTTCTAAATATTTTACTTTATTTACTGAAGATAAAAAAGTGCTTTGGTTTTTAATACTTCTTTCAAAGCTGCCGTCAAAATTCCCCAATGTTTCCTTAACCAGCTTCATATGAAATTTCCACCAAAAATTTTATAAAACATTTTTGCAGAGGCTAGAGGCCCTCTTAAGTGTGAGGACCCCCGTTCTGCGGGGTTGCGAGAGCTATCAGTACGCCCCTGTCTCTAGATATCTATTGAAATATGCTACTATCCGATCTCTATCTGAATGTGTATCCCCTTTGGTTGCAAAGTGTTTTTACAAAATGTGGGGGTAGGCCACTATTGCTATAAAGCCTTCAATTGTGTTCTTGACGGTAACTACTCGGATGCCGGTGGCTCATGTGTTCCAGGCAGAGGCAAGAATAATGATCTCACAGATTTTCTATCTCTACTTTTGCCCTTTTTTGGCGTTAAAAGATGTGTAAACATTTGTAAATCACTGTGGGTACACACGGTGAAAATCATCAGTTTTCTGTCAAGTGAAATTTATTGGGAATTTCTGTCTTTTTCAGATGATGACTGTCCAAATGGAGGTTGTGGTAATGGTGACTTTTGTGGAGGTATAGCAAATTTTCAGTGTCCTACCGGTTTTACTTGCATTCTTGACGGTGACTACCCGGATGCTGGTGGCTCATGTTTTCCAGGTGAGAATATTAATCTCGCAGACTCTCTAATTCTTCTTTTGTACTTTTTTCTTATTTATTGAGAATTTCTGTCTTTTCCAGATGATGACTGTCCAAAAGGAGGTTGTGGTAATGGCGACTTTTGTGGAGGTATAGCAAATATTCAGTGTCCTACCGGTTTTACTTGCATTCTTGACGGTGACTACCCGGATGCTGGTGGCTCATGTTTTCCAGGTGAGAATATTAATCTCGCAGACTCTCTACCTCTTCCTTTGTACTTTTTTCTCATTCAAGCATGCGTAAACATAATTAAATGACTTTCAATGCAAGTAGTAAAAATTACAGAGCTTTGCCGAGAATAAAATTTATTGAGAATTTATGTCTTTTAACAGGCAGTGATTGTCCAAATGAAAATTGTGGTAATGGCGACTTTTGTGGAGGTATAGCAAATATTCAGTGTCCTCTCGGTTTTACCTGCGTTCTTGACGGTAATTACCCGGATGCCGGTGGCTCATGTGTACCAGGCGGAGGTAAGAATATCAATCTCACTGATTTCCTATCTCTTCTTTTGAAACGTTTGGTCATTCAACGTTGGTCAAACATAAATATGTTATTTTTAATGCACGCAGTACAAATAATTAAGTTTTTAATAAATACAGACAATTGACGTGGATTAGAAACATTAAATAGAAGTAATCGCTCTTTACACGTTTATAAGTGAGTCAATACCCAGCATTGAGCTGGTCTCCAAGAAGAAACCTGCCAAGCCACTTAGCAGTTAGTCGTACGTGAGCCTGGAAGAACTCGAGTCCGCTGTGGTGCAGTGGTAGCATATCCGGCGCGTAACTCGAAGACCGTGGGTTCGATTCCCGGTGGCGGCAAATGATAATGTTTTCGTGACTCACTTATAAACGTGGAAAGAACGATGACTTCCATTTGATGTTCCTAATCCACGTCAATTGTGTGTATTTATTATTCATTCGCCTCCTAGTTTATTGTTCAGTTGCTTACCGTCTTTGGTAAATCCCCAGCATTGTGCGGGGCTCCAAGAAGCAACCTGCCAAGTGGCTTGGCAGTTAGTCGTATGTGAGTCTGGAGGAATGCGAGGCCGCTGTGGTGCAGTGGCAGCATGTCCGGCACGTAACTGGAAGATCTGGGTTCGATTCCCTGTGGCGGCTAATGAGAATTTTTTGTGACTCACTGATAAACGTGGAAAGACCTATGACTTCTATTTGAATTGCGTTTTTGTCCGATTGAAATTTATTGACAATGTCTTTCTTTTATTGTCCTAATGGAGATTGTAGAAACAATAACTTTTATAGAGGCATAAGAAATATTCAATGTCCACCCGGTTCGACCTGTATTCTTCATGAAAATTATCCAGATGCAGGTGACTCATGTGTACAAGGCAAAAGCAAGAATACCGTTCGCACAGATTACCAAGTTATTCTTTCGTCAAATAAAGATTTTCGCTCTTTCCACGTTTATAAGTGAGTCACGGAAAAATTCTCATTGGCCGCCACCGGGAGTCGAACCCAGGGTCTTCCAGTTACGCGCAGGATATGCTTCCGCTACACCACAGTAGCCTCGAATTCCTCCAGACTCACACACGCTAACTGCCAAACCAATTTGACAGGTTGCATCTTGGAGCCCCGCACAAGAAGCAACCTGTCAAATTGGTTTGGCAGTTAGCGTGTGTGAGTCTGGAGGAATTCGAGGCTACTGTGGTGTAGCGGAAGCATATCCTGCGCGTAACTGGAAGACCCTGGGTTCGACTCCCGGTGGCGGCCAATGAGAATTTTTCCGTGACTCACTTATAAACGTGGAAAGAGCGAAAATCTTTGTTTGATGTTCCTGGTCCACGTTAAACTTCTGTATTAATTATTCTTTCGTCGTTTCTGATTAGCTGATATTCCAATATTATTTGTAACATAACACCTTTATCGTCGATGTCTAAAAGATGTATCTCATTCCTGAGCTCTGTTTGTACGTTTCGTGGACGTGGAAAGAAACAGAAGCAGAGTAAAAGGACAAACACAGTATCCATTTCTCCCCGATAATGGATGCCACGAAATACAACGGCAGAAGTGAATAGAACAAATAAACACCGCCACAGTCGTACAGTGGTCTAAGCCTTGGCTTCTGACCCTTCGTCGGACATACGTCTGTCTTAGAATCCTGGGTGAGGCACGGATAGTGTGTTTGTTTCTGAAGAATTGGAAGTTAATAGATGGAATATTTAACGCTTGTGGAACATCTTGTGAAGAGTAGAGGTGGGCATTTGCAGCCGAAGTTTCACTTGAGTACAGCAATTGTGGATGATGAAATGTAAATATTGCTGATTTCGTCCGCACTATTATTTTTATTTTATTGGAGGTTTAACGACTACCGTAAGGAACTCAATGGGTTGTAAGGAAGGGAGAGAGCCAGTGCTGCAAGACACACACAACATCCACGCCTCACCGAGATTCTAACCCGGACCCATCTCGGACGAATTGTCAGAAGCCATCGCTACTGCGCCACAGGGACGGCCGATACTATTTGAAACGGAATTCCTACAACTTCCTGTAATCCAGCAAACGGTTGGCGTTTCCAACGCAAGTTTCATCTATGATTTACTCAATTTTAAACCAGCTGTTGACTTCTCGTGTTCCCTTTTAAACATTCGCTGTATAGCAATATCTCGTCTTTCGGAAAGCCGTAAGAACTACTGTGCGTTCTGAACTGGAGTATCAATTTTCCTTTTTTAAAGCAGGTGTTGACTTCGTCTGTTCCCTTTGAAACGTTCGAATTACAGCAATAGCTCATCTTTTTGAAAGCCAGATGTATCTGAAGATTTAGTATACCCTCTTCAGAGATAAATAGAACCCATTTCGAAATTTATTTAGCGAAGACCTTCTGAGAGCAATCCTGAGAGGATTCGACTGGTCTTCATCCGAGCAGGATTGGTCGGGGGACCGGTCAATCTTCACTGCCCTTGCAGGACCACCACTTCGCGGAGCCACTCCATTGCCCGCATGCGTGACGCGCCGAATGGGCGGGGATTCTAATACTGTATGCGTCTGGCTGGGTAATTTGCTTGCCATCGCGAAACTGATGTGGAAAACTTGTCCTTTTATTGGTGTCTAAGTTAATTACATTCATATGAAATACACTATGGTTCTCGTGTTTCGGGAAAATTCATTCTTTAGTTCCGTAAGACCTTTCACAGAAATGAGCTAAAACAATTAAAACGAAAAAGATGATAATTACACTGAGTGATAAAAAAATGTGTATCTTACAATGCCTAGCCCTTAGGGCCAGTGCTAGGGTTGCGACCCTGGGTCTGAGTCGTCTTCTTCTTCTTGTCTTCTACTACTATTTTTCGTATCTATTATCCCTTTCTTGCCTTGCGAATAATTCTTTGGTCATTTCGATGAGATCCTGTCTCGCTCTTGGAAAGCCGAGCAAGATCGAGATATCCTTCGTCTTTTCCGTTTCAGAAGCGAGAACTTTCTACTCGCTGTAAAAGAACTGCACTCTAGAATCACGTGGGCCACATCCGCGGTATGAGCACCGCATCTGCATGCCCTTTCCTTAATTCCAAACCTACTCGGGTGATACGTTTGATTGTCTCCCACTACCGCACGTGCCGTTTCCGTACAAAAGGGATTTTGTCTCATTTTCGTACATAGCACATCGGTTAGTTCTACGTCCATACAGTTTCAACGCACATGGTATGAGACGTCGGAAATGCTAAGCGAGAAAGTAAAAGCTGGTCTCCTGTCGAATTCCTCCAACGTCACAGGGATCACCATTCATTGTTGTCGTCAACCAATAGGCCCTCATGGTAGGGTAAGCAGGAAGGGCAATAAAAATTGAAGGGCAAAGAGACTACCCGTTAATGCCATCTGAGGCTATCAGTACACTAGTTGCTGAGGCTATCAGTACGCCTTTGCTCCTGTGTCTTCCTTCACGCATATCTCACTGCTAATGGATCATCACATATGTGTACGTAAATGGCACTAGATTATCTGGATGAGTACGGAGATTGAAAAAAATTCATTTTTCCGGAAATTTCACGTACGGAAATGGGTCGACACGTATACGCCTTACCCAATGAGTACTTAGTTAAGAAAACCATTTGGTTCTACTCTTCTGGTGGAGATTCTGGGAAAGGTAAGGTGCGTTCTGAGCTGGAGTAAACATTTTCCCTTTTCTAAACCAGCTGTTGGCTTCTGGTGTTCCCTTTCAAACATTCGCTGCATAGCAATGGCTCATCTTTCGGAAAGCCATAAGAAGTACTGTGCATTCTCAAATGGAGTAAGCATTTTTCTGACAAGCTGCAGCAGCTTTTTCGGAGCAACCTATACCAAAGAAAAAGTGGTTAACGTTTTAAATATGCTTTGGTTTATTGTACTTCTTACCGCACAATACATGATGTGATTGATATCTTTATATACTAAAAGTCCTTGAACTTCGTTATCAGTAGGATTACTTAGAGAAACCTTAAATCAGATGCAGAATTCGGACAGAAGTTGCCATCTTGAAAATGTAAATCCGTTACAGTAACCATTAAGGTAACGGAGAATTCTGCGCAAATTTTGCATATACTGTAGGAAAATATGTCTTTCGATAAAAGTGAATTGTCGTCAACCAAGTGCTGCTCGAATTTTTGAGTTCGTTTTAAAATGGAGACAATATATTTCGGATGGGGGAACGTCGTCTTAATTTTGAATTTTGAATACAAACAGCGCAAAAGAAATCAGGCGTAGTTCAACAGATTTTCATACAACCGCTATAATAATGTTATAACTTCATAATTTTCCGAAATAAAAATAAGAAATGCATATTACTTCAAAGAATAAATTCCACTTTTATTGCGAAAGTTCACATACGTAAAAGATTTTAAGCCATCAGCCTTCCACTCATTGCAAAAATGTTTCAAAATGCAGTTATAGATCACAAAAATGTGGTTAATATCATTTTTAGTAAGTAGTTTAAGTGCGATACACCTTTTACTGATAAGACGTACTTCTTTGTTTTGACAGGAGATAATTGTCCAGATGGAAACTGCGGAGATTTGGACTTTTGTGGGGGCATAGCAGGTATTGAGTGCAAACCTGGTTTCACTTGTATTCTGGATGGTGATTACGCAGATGCCGGTGGGAAATGTTTTCCAACAGTTGGTCAGTATATTAGCAGTTTAAATTATCTTCTCCCGGTTGTTTTTCTGAATTATTTAAAATAATTTTTGCCCATAAAATACGTGATAGATTCAATAATGTCTACATCGAGCGGGTTTCAAACGGAGCTCGTATGTTCGAGGAACAATTTCATAATTTAGATGTCTCTAATCTGCGCTATCATTGTCGGCTTTGCGATAAGCGTTGTGTTTTTAAAGTAAGAAATAATGAATTCTGTTATCTTCTGACCCAAGTATGTGATAAAAATTGAAATCTCCCGATCTTATTAAAGAAAATCATAATAAAGAATCGATGATTTCAAATGAGAGCAGTGCAAATATGCAAGAAAAATAAAGTAGGTTCTAATCTGTTTTAAACTTTAACTTCTCAAATGCTTTAAACCAGCAAATTGACTGAATTGAAGATACAGTATGCCCATATATTGCATTATAAAAGTTATTTGAAATGTGTTAATGTTGCCATATGTCTGCTGCTACCAGAACTGTCAGTTTAAAACATTTATTCCCAATGCATTTCTAAATATTTTTTTCTCAGAGACATATGTATTACCATCCAAATTCGTTCGTCATGTAGTACAGAGGGTTAGTCGAACGTTTTGCAATATCTGGATCACTTTATGTCTTCATACGTACCTTTACGACGAAAACTGACTAGCATTCAAAGTATAGGCCAGCGTGTTGCACCATCTCTAGCCATCTGTGTGTTGCATAAGAACTGCCGACAGATGGTTAATTATATGCACCCGATAACAATATGCAAAGCAGAAGGTATCGCGTCCAGTTACATGGGTAACTTTAACTGGCAATACGTATAAATAGCGCAGGTCTCTACGTATTGCAAACCAGTCACAGAAAAGTAATCTTGTATAAAGACAACGATGTGAGTTTGATTATAGCCAGATAGTAGCTGCGAGGAAGGTCATTTTTTCAGTCAGCTCAACTGCTGAACTATTTGATATTTCTACGTCAGGCCGTCGCTCGAGCTAACCAAGACTACTTGAAATACAGTGAAACTTCCAACCAAAGAGAGAAATATTACAAATAAAATTAATCTACCAGAATTACGCCACTCAGAACGCTTTCGGCGTTTAATGGATACTATCTAATTTTTTTCGATTGTATTTGTAATCAGGATAGCTAAATGATACGTTGTAGTGGAAAAGGTTCTAATTCACACGCTGATGAGATTTCTGTTAAGCTGCTTCTGGCTGTTTTTACTGCCATGTTGGAATTGGAATCCCGAGAAGAACGTGGGCAGTATAACTTATTAAACAATTATAATTTATTTAAAAAGAAACTAAAAAGCAGTTTACTTGTACACTAATAATAATCTTATTAACATTATTATTTTAAAAAAGGGAGATGGGGGTAAACAACAGGCCTGAAAGGGTGGGTGAATATTGTAAAATGAACATTGGCTGTTTCATCCTGATACTTCGATTTTCTTTTCATGACTTGTCAAACGCTAGGCTCTATTTGACTATGACTTCGGGGTTTCAAGATTAAGTCAGGTCACAATGTAGACGTTTTCCCTGATCCTCCGTGCTGTTTCAGTATTCTTATATTGATATGTTAATAATTGTATTAATTGTAGTAATATTTCATGTAACAGCTAAAAATGGTAAATAAATAAATATATTTTACTGGTACTGAAGGTGAAGTAATCTCTCTCTCTCTCTCTCTCTCTCTCTTTCTTTCTGGATTCCAGCGGCTCGAACTTAGGTTACGGTGACTCCTTTTAGTTCAATATTCGAATAGGTGGTGATGAATTATCATAACGGAAGCTAGATAAGATAGACTTCGAAAAGCAATGGAGATTGCTATGATACGCCTATGGATAAAATTTCAAACGGTATTAATTTTTTTCAAGAGATTTTCAATAAATCGAAGGTAACGGAGAATTCTGTGCAAATTTTGCATATACTGTAGCAAAATATGTCTTTCGATAAAAGTGAATTGTCGTCAACTAAGTGCTGCTCGAATTTATGAGTTCGTTTTAAAATGGTGACAATATATTTCGGATGGGGGAACGTCGTCTTAATTTTGAATTTTGCATACAAACAGCGCAAAAGAAATAAGGCGTAGTTCAACCGATTTTGCTATAATAATGTTATAACTTCATAATTTTCCGAAATAAAAATAAGAAATGCATATTACTTCAAAGAATAAATTCCACTTTTATTGCGAAAGTTCACATACGTGAAAGATATTAAGCCATCAGTCTTCCAATCATTACAAAAATGTTTCAAAATGCAGTTATAGATCACAAAAATGTGGTTAATATCATTTTTAGTAAGTAGTTTAAATACGATACACTTTTTACTGATAAGACGTACTTCTTTGTTTTGACAGGAGATAATTGTCCAGATGGAAACTGCGGAGATTTGGACTTTTGTGGGGGCATAGCAGGTATTGAGTGCAAACCTGGTTTCACTTGTATTCTGGATGGTGATTACGCAGATGCCGGTGGGAAATGTTTTCCAACAGTTGGTCAGTATATTAGCAGTTTAAATTATCTTCTTCAGGTTGTTTTTCTGAATTATTTAAAATAATTTTTGCCCATAAAATACGTGATAGATTCAATAATGTCTACATCGAGCGGGTTTCAAACGGAGCTCGTATGTTCGAGGAACAATTTCATAATTTAGATGTCTCTAATCTGCGCTATCATTGTCGGCTTTGCGATAAGCGTTGTGTTTTTAAAGTAAGAAATAATGAATTCTGTTATCTTCTGACCCAAGTATGTGATAAAAATTGAAATCTCCCGATCTTATTAAAGAAAAGCATAATAAAAAATCGATGATTTCAAATGAGAGCAGTGCAAATATGCAAGAAAAATAAAGTAGGTTCTAATCTGTTTTAAACTTTAACTTCTCAAATGCTTTAAAATAGCAAATTGACTGAATTGAAGATACAGTATGCCCATATATTGCATTATAAAAGTTATTTCAAATGTGTTAATGTTGCCATATGTCTGCTGCTACCAGAACTGTCAGTTTAAAACATTTATTCCCAATGCATTTCTAAATATTTTATTTTCTCAGAGACATATGTATTACCATCCAAATTCGTTCGTCATGTAGTACAGAGGGTTAGTCGAACGTTTTGCAATAACTGGATCACTTTATGTCTTCATACGTACCTTTACGACCGAAACTGACTAGCATTCAAAGTATAGGCCAGCGTGTTGCACCATCTCTAGCCATCTGTGTGTTGCACCAGAACTGCCGACAGATGGTTAATTATATGCACCCGATAACAATATGCAAAGCAGAAGGTATCGCGTCCAGTTACATGGGTAACTTTAACTGGCAAAACGTATAAATAGCGCAGGTCTCTACGTATTGCAAACCAGTCACAGAAAAGTAATCTTGTATAAAGACAACGATGTGAGTTTGATTATAGCCAGATAGTAGCTGCGAGGAAGGTCATTTTTTCAGTCAGCTCAACTGCTGAACTATTTGATATTTCCACGTCAGGCCGTCGCTCGAGCTAACCAAGACTACGTGAAATACAGTGAAACTTCCAACCAAAGAGAGAAATATTACAAATAAAATTAATCTACCAGAATTACGCCACTCAGAACGCTTTCGGCGTTTAATGGATATTATCTAATTTTTTTCGATTGTATTTGTAATCAGGATAGCTAAATGATACGATGTAGTGGAAAAGGTTCTAATTCACACGCTGATGAGATTTCTGTTAAGCTGCTTCTGGCTGTTTTTACTGCCATGTTGGAATTCGAATCCCGAGAAGAACGTGGGCAGTATAATTTACACTGCCGGACAATTGCTAAGGACGGATGACAATAGCAACGATAGCAACTATAAAATGGAAGGCAGGAAAAGGTGGAAATTAGCATAAGTGCGGGATACAGTAAGACGTGTTGTGCGTATGCAAATTTTGGATTGCCGAACTTGTTCGTGACGTCATAGCGCTGATAAGAGATATAAAGGATTTGACGCGTATTGACCGTTGTTGTTCAAACGCAAAGTTGAAAGGGAAAGAATCAATTGACGAACTTGCAATTTTCAGTATGTCTTCCCGACATCACCTAGATGATTTTACGCGTGGCCGTATTATTGGCAAGATTGAAGAAGGGCGAAAAATAACAGATGTTGCCAGGGAGTTCGACGTCAGCCACAGTGTTGTATCAAGGCTTTGGAAATCATTTCAAACAAATGGAGAGTGTAGCAAACGTCACGGGGAGGTCGTGTTCGCAGTACGACACCTGCAGAAGATCGGTACATAGTGCTATCAACAAAAAGACACCGGCGCAGCACAGCTAGTGAGGTAGCAAATCAGTTTATGGCTGCTACTGGCAAGCGGATCTCCCGAAAAACTGTCGCCAGACGTTTGCATGAAGGAGGACTATACGCCTGCCGTCCTGTTGTGTGCATCCCATTGTCCAGACGTCACCGTACCGCCCGTTTGCAATGGTGCCATCAACATCGCAATTGGACTGATAACGACTGGTCTGCTGTCCTCTTCTCAGATGAGAGTAGATACAGTCTATCGTCTGATTGTCGACGACAACTGATCTGGCGTGATAGTGGTACTGCATATTGTCCAGCAAACATACAAGATATCCGACATGTAGTGTCATGGTATGGGCTGGCATCATGATCAATGGCCGTACGTCCCTCTATGTGCTTCCAACTGGGACTATGACTGCCCAACGATACATTAATGATGTTCTGCTACCTCATGTTCGCATGTTCCGTGGTGCTGTCGGTGATAGATTCATTTTCATGGACGACAACGCAACATGTCATCGAACAGTCGCTGTCCAGGAGTGTCTTGAGAGCGAGGATATTCAACGCCTCGTATGGCCAGCACGTTCTCCAGATCTGAATCCCATTGAAAATGTGTGGGATGCTTTGGGGAGGAGTCTTGCTGGTCGCCAATGCCCTCCAATAAACAAGGACACCCTCATCCGTGCACTGACAGAGGAATGGGATAAATTACCCCAACAGCTGCTTGATAATGTTGTGCAAAGCATGACACGACGTGTGGAATCTTGCATCGCCCTCCATGGTGGCCATATCCCGTATTCACATCTTACGCCTGCGGAAGGTAATTGCATTCTTTTCACGTTTACGTATTCTGCACAAAATGGCCTGTTTGTCCCTTGAACACGTTCCAAAGCCTTCTGGATTTCAGAGCACAATAAATTGTCTTTCTTGTAATGTCCTGGCATTCTGACATTATTTTATTTCACTTGGCATCCAACCACACTTACTTTTTTATGCGCTATATAGCCGTTTATGATCCGTCCTTAGCAATTGTCCAGCAGTGTATTAAACAATTATAATTTATTTAAAAAGAAACTAAAAAGCAGTTTACTTGCACACTAATAATAATCTTATTAACATTATTATTTTAAAAAAGGGAGATGGGGGTAAACAACAGGCCTGAAAGGGTGGGTGAATATTGTAAAATGAACATTGGCTGTTTCATCCTGATACTTCGATTTTCTTTTCATGACTTTGCTGGGCTCTATTTGACTATGACTTTGGGGTTTCAAGATTAAGTCAGGTCACAATGTAGACGTTTTCCCTGATCCTCCGTGCTGTATTTGACTATGACTTCGGTGTTTCAAGATTAAGTCAGGTCACAATGTAGACGTTTTCCCTGATCCTCCGTGCTGTATTTGACTATGACTTCGGGGTTTCAAGATTAAGTCAGGTCACAATGTAGACGTTTTCCCTGATCCTCCGTGCTGTATTTGACTATGACTTCGGGGTTTCAAGATTAAGTCAGGTCACAATGTAGACGTTTTCCCTGATCCTCCGTGCTGTTTCAGTATTCTTATATTGATATGTTAATAATTGTATTAATTGTAGTAATATTTCATGTAACAGCTAAAAATGGTAAATAAATAAATATATTTTACTGGTACTGAAGGTGAAGTAATCTCTCTCTCTCTCTCTCTCTCTCTCTCTTTCTTTCTGGATTCCAGCGGCTCGAACTTAGGGTACGGTGACTCCTTTTAGTTCAATATGCGAATAGGTGGTGATGAATTATTGAAACGGAAGCTAGATAAGATAGACTTCGAAAAGCAATGGAGATTGCTATGATACGCCTATGGATAAAATTTCAAACGGTATTAATTTTTTTCAAGAGATTTTCAATAAATCGAAGGTAACAAAGAATTCTGTGCAAATTTTGCATATACTGTAGCAAAATATGTCTTTCGATAAAAGTGAATTGTCGTCAACTAAGTGCTGCTCGAATTTATGAGTTCGTTTTAAAATGGTGACAATATATTTCGGATGGAGGAACGTCGTCTTAATTTTGAATTTTGCATACAAACAGCGCAAAAGAAATAAGGCGTAGTTCAACCGATTTTGCTATAATAATGTTATAACTTCATAATTTTCCGAAATAAAAATAAGAAATGCATATTACTTCAAAGAATAAATTCCACTTTTATTGCGAAAGTTCACATACGTGAAAGGTATTAAGCCATCAGTCTTCCAATCATTACGAAAATGTTTCAAAATGCAGTTATAGATCACAAAAATGTGGTTAATATCATTTTTAGTAAGTAGTTTAAGTACGATACACTTTTTACTGATAAGACGTACTTCTTTGTTTTGACAGGAGATAATTGTCCAGATGGAAACTGCGGAGATTTGGACTTTTGTGGGGGCATAGCAGGTATTGAGTGCAAACCTGGTTTCACTTGTATTCTGGATGGTGATTACGCAGATGCCGGTGGGAAATGTTTTCCAACAGTTGGTCAGTATATTAGCAGTTTAAATTATCTTCTCCCGGTTGTTTTTCTGAATTATTTAAAATAATTTTTGCCCATAAAATACGTGATAGATTCAATAATGTCTACATCGAGCGGGTTTCAAACGGAGCTCGTATGTTCGAGGAACAATTTCATAATTTAGATGTCTCTAATCTGCGCTATCATTGTCGGCTTTGCGATAAGCGTTGTGTTTTTAAAGTAAGAAATAATGAATTCTGTTATCTTCTGACCCAAGTATGTGATAAAAATTGAAATCTCCCGATCTTATTAAAGAAAATCATAATAAAGAATCGATGATTTCAAATGAGAGCAGTGCAAATATGCAAGAAAAATAAAGTAGGTTCTAATCTGTTTTAAACTTTAACTTCTCAAATGCTTTAAACCAGCAAATTGACTGAATTGAAGATACAGTATGCCCATATATTGCATTATAAAAGTTCAAATGTGTTAATGTTTCCATATGTCTGCTGGTACCAGAACTGATAGTTTAAAACAATTATTCCCAATGAATTTCTAAATATTTTATTTTCTCAGAGACATATGTATTAACTATCCAAATTCGTTCGTCATGTAGTACAGAGGGTTAGTCGAACGTTTTGCAATATCTGGATCACTTTATGTCTTCATACGTACCTTTACGACGAAAACTGACTAGCATTTAAAGTATAGGCCAGCGTGTTGCACCATCTTTAGCCATCTGTGTGCTGCTATCAGAACTGCCGACAGATGGTTAAAGACGGCGTTAGCAGTTTTGGCTGTAGCAGTTCTGAACTAGCGTGCGGTAGCAGTTCTGTCTTGCTTGTCAGAACTTCTACCACCGCGGAATCAGTTTTTTTAATCTGCGGCGGTAGCAGTTCTTGTCCTTCGAGGGGAAGAACTCTTTCACTCCAGCTGCAACTCCTCCTTGTTGTTGAAGTGGCTCCCGCAAAGGAAGTGTGCCATGGACCGGGACAAGTAATAATCCGACACGGCAATGCCTGGACTATAAGATGGGTGTGTCATCAGTTCAATGCCCTCAAGTTACTGGAGTTTTGATCGAATCGTTCGCGCGGTATGAGGCGAGCGTTGTCCTGCTGTATGTGAGTGCGCTTTCTGTTCAACAGCGCCCGATGCTTCTCCTCCAATGTGGCATATATCCGCTCCAGCTGTTCAGAGTAGAGAGTAGAGTTGATGATCTGACCATCTGGAACAAATTCGTATTGGATTATCCCCTCTAAATTCCACCAAACATAAAGCATTCACAGCGATCGTAGGACCACAGTGCGACAAATCATCCGCAGCTACAACAGTAGTGATAATTGCAATGTGTCACAGCCCACAATTCATCGCAGCCTTCTGCACATGGGCATGCGTAGCCGGAGACCTAGCTGGGTTCCCATGCTCACTGGACATCATCGCCAACAACGCATGAAATGGTCCCAGGATCATCCAGATTGTACCGTGGATGATTGGAAGAAAGTTATCTAGTCTGACGAATCAAGATTCCTGGTGCATCAAGTAGACGGCCGGATGCGGATACTCCAATTGCCAACTGACGCTATGGCGCCTGGATGCACTGTTGGACTGAAACTGGCCGGCGGCGGCGGCGGCGGCGATGTTTTCTTGGGACACTTTAGGCCCCATTATCCCAATAGCACAATCCTTGACAGCTGTGAGGTATCAGAACATTGTTGCGGACCAAGTTTACACATTCATGGCAACGGTGTTCCTTGTTGGGTATGGCCATTACCGACAGGATAATGCGCCATGCCACACTGCGAAAATGGTCAAGGATTGTTTTGAGGAATATGCTGGTGACTTTCTGTTAATGCGCTGACCTCAATGCACTTAACATGGACTCAATCCAACATTTCCCGTTCATGCTAAATCACCACCACGCCGAAATGTATGGAAACTGGAGGACTTGCTGTTGACATTATGGTACCAGATACCCCAGGATACCTATCGCTACCTCATAGAATCAATTCCTCGCCGAGTGGCCGCTGTTTTGCGGGCCAAAGGGAGTCCTACAGCTTATTAGATAGGTGGTCATAATGTAATGGCTCAGAGGTGTATAAGAAGATACCTGATTTGACGTTCAAATAAATTCGAACTAATTTTCTACCACTGCAAATTTCTTAGACTCCTCTTTTATCTTAGTTGCGTTCTCAATTTGGTAGGATTTCAGCTATTTGGAAATTTCAAGTAACGTCAATTAAATGTTTGGTAGTTATCCGATTTAATCGATTATTTATTTGTGTAACTGGGACAGACGTTTTCTGTAGATTCTAAAATTAACTTTTTTCAATTATACGTAATACGTTGAAAGTTAATTTTACTTATAATATTTTGCTAGATGCTTATCTTAGCTAAATTGCATGCATTTTGTTGCCATACGAATTGATATTTAAAAATAACAAACACTTTTGCGTTATAAAGTAATCCTTAAAGGCCATAGAAAACTCTGAAACACGTTTAAAAATGTTCGCTGTAGTAGTCGAAGAATTGCTAAGCTATGACAAACTGCCGAGGGGCTCAGGAGGGGTTCTTGTCAATTCACGTGAGTTTGGGTTGTTACTTTATGGGTTGTGTGTTTCTAAATGTTTGACTCAATTTACTCTTTAGGTGCCGTAAGAGAGGGGTTCTTTTATTAAAGCAAAAGGTACAGATTTCGGAAGAAATGGACAGAAATTTGCATTTTAATATAGTACAAATTGCTGAGAAAAAATTGCTAATATAGTACAAATTGCTGAGAAAAGGAATTCTCATCATGAAAGCTATCAACAATAATTTGTACGCCGGCGAGCAAAATTGCGTGAAATATCAGTTAAAAAATATTTTAACTTGAGTTAACACTTTAAAGGCTACAAAGCTCTACTGTATTATTTTACTCAATGATAGGCAGATAATCTTCCAGTCAGTTGATCGATCATACAAATAAACGAAAGAATTGCTGTAGTGAAGTCTACAACATGGCTCTCAAAATTTAAAAAGACACAAAAATCAACTAAAATTTGCACAATGGATGTGTTTATTACGAAAGTGCAAGATATTGTACATTTCATCTGATACAAAACTGTTTAACAGTTATGCACCCAAAATAGTGTCTAATTCATTATGTGTTCTACGTAATAATTTCCTGCTGTTGATCAAAATTAACACTGAAATATTAGCTTCAGCTCTTTCTTAAATACGAAAGTACATATCCTGCAAAAATAAGACAACAGCTCAAATTGCCCTTTAAAAGAAATTTTAAGCAGAACATAAAACATAGTGATTTTATGCAGAATTTGCAAAAAAAAAAAAAAAAAAAGTGCCCCCTCAAATTAATTTCTGTGTTTTTTCGTTTTCTATAGTTACATGTTTTTCTCATTTTGTACTCCAGAAAAACATGCGACGGACGATGCACAATATTTAATTTCCTGAACAGGATTTATCGTTACTGAAATACTTCTGAAAATATTGCAAAAATAATATGACTTTTAATAGTAAAACATACTGAGGTTCTTCTCTCTACTTTGACAGGAGAAGGCATAGCAGGTATTGTCTGCAAACCTGGTTTTGCTTGTATTCTGGATGGCGATTACGCAGATGCCGGTGGGAAGTGTTTTCCAACAGTTGGTCAGCATATTAGCAGTTCCGATTCTGTATTTCCTTTTTTTCTAAATTTCGTGATGATATCGAATTTTAAATTGACTGGTCGGCTAAGCATATTTCGGCTATGCCATCAGATTTTATATGCTACTGTACGTCGTTATTTTTCGTATTTTCGCTCTTATGCAAATACAGCCTTTGACAAATAAAAAAAAACAATAAACGAAGCACCCTGGAGGAGTAATCCAATCGAGATGAAAATTGGTGTGGTCGATGTTCATATATAAAAAAGGAAATTATAATAATTCTAGAGCAGTTGGGCCATTTGTTCGGACAAAACTGCTTCACGAATAGAACAAGGCAGTTCGTTGAAGCGCCACCTTTAGCTCGGATATAAACGGTTGTTTACTCGGCGTGGAATAGAAGCAATAATAGTACACGGATACTGTCCTGAGGTGTAGCATACCAGATGATTTCCAAATTGCGGTCCAGCTCACCTACATTCCGGGATGGACGTAGGTGGCGTCCCATCATGCCCCAAACAAGTTCTATGGTGACGGGTCGGGCGATTGGGCTGTCAGTGGTAGGGTGTCGACATTACGGATGCAGACCTGGGAGAGCGTATCGTGTGTGAGGGAGGAACAATTTTACCGGTTGGAAAATTGCTCTGTGATTCTGCGTCAGCAATGGCAACTCAACAGTTCGTAGAATATCGTCGACGTACCGTTCAGATGTGAGGTTTGTACGGCGAACTACCAAGGTTGTTCGGCTATCGTAGACAATGACTCTCAAGACAATCACTTCCGGCGTGTGAGCCGTGTACCGTTGTACGTTAAATGCAGGATCCTTGCTGGCCGGCTCGTCTCCAGTCAAGTATGTGCTGTTCATCGACGCAAAGTGTTAACCGTATCTCATCACTGAAGACAACACGACGCCACTGGACATTATCCCAAGTCGATCGGATCGGACACCAATTCAATCGGCGTCAGCGATGCTTGATGATCATCGTAGGCGACGGAGTGGCCATCTCGAATGTAGTCCTCGTACCGCAAGTCTTCTGGCAACGGTCCACTTGGCCACTTCCGTGTCTGTAGACGACGCAACATGGCCATGGATCATTGAGATCGACGAGTCGTGTGTGGGGGAAGGGAAATTTCCCTGACAAAAATTGCCCGATGATTCAGCCACGAATTCAGTTCTGTTCGTGCGGCTCTCACAATCGCTCGATCTTCGCGTTCTGGCTTTGCCCTCCGTCGTCCACAGCATACGTTAAGTAGAACATAAGATACATTGATTTTGTGTAAAATTAACAAAAACATACATGTACCCACACAATTTTGTTTCAGTGGTTTTTCGTTTTCTACAGTTACATATCTTTTTTTATTTTGCACTCTTGAAAAGCATGCGATAGATGAGGCACTGTACTTAATTCCATTAACGGGATTTATCAATACTGTAATACTTCTAAAAATATTGCAAAAATATAATAACTTTTATCAGTAGAACATACTGAGGTTCTTCTCTGTACTTTGACAGGAGATCATTGTCCAAATGGAAACTGCGGAGCTTTGGACTTTTGTGGAGGCATAGCAGGTATTGTCTGCAAACCTGGTTTCACTTGTATTCTGGATGGCGATTACCCAGATGCCGGTGGGAAGTGTTTTCCAACAGTTGGTCAGTATATTAGCAGTTCAGATTCTGTATTTCATTTTTTCTTAATTTCATGATAATATCAAATTCTAAATTGACTGGTCGATTGAGCATATTTCAGCTATGCTACCAGATTTTATATGCTAATGTAGGTCGTTAGTTTTCGTATTTTCACTCTTATGCAAATCCCTCCCTTGACAAAAAAAAAAAAAAAAAAAAAAAAAAACGAAGCATCCTGAAGGAATCATCAAATCGAGATGAAAATTGGTATTCGCAATGTATAGGAAAAGAACTATTTATAATTCTGGAGCAGTTGGGCTATTTATTTAGGTAAAACAGCTTCACGAATAGAACAAATCAGGTCGTTGTAGGCGTGACATAGACGCATATAGTTTACGAATGCTGTCCTGAGGTATATCATGACAGATGGTTTCCAAATTACCAGCGCGTTGGACTACATTCCGGGATGGGCCTAGATGGCGTCCGATCATGTCCCAAACAAGTTCCATCGGTGGTCGGACGATCTGGCTGGGAATGGTAGGATGTCGACATTACGGAGGCAGGCCTAGGTGAGCCGTGTCGTGTGTGAGGGAAGGCCAATTACCCTGTTTAAAAATTGCTCGGTGATACTGCTTCAGGAATTGCAACAAAACAGGTCCTAGAATGTGGTCGACATAACGTTGAGCTGTGAGGTTGGTACGGAGAATTACCAAGAGTGTCCGGCTATCCAACGAAATGGCTCCCAATACAGTCACTCCCGGTGTGCCAGCCGTGTGCTGTTCTACGGCAAAGGCAGGATTCTTCGGCTGGCCGGGTCATCTCCAGGTACGTATGTGCTGGTCATCGGCTCAAAGTGCTGACTGTGTCTCATCATTGAAGACAACATTATGCCACTGGACATTATCCCACTTTGGTTGTGCCTGAGACCACTACAACCGGTGTCACCGATGCTCGCAGGTCAGTGGTAGGCAGCGTAGTTGCCTCATCGAATGTAGTCTCCGTACCGGAAGTCTTCTAGCAACGGTCCAGATGGCCGCTTCCGTACCTTTAGGCGACGCAACATGGCCACGGATCTTTGACAGCGATGAATTCGGTTCTGTTCGTGCGACTCTCACAATAGTTTGATCTCCTCGTTCTGGCGTTGCCCTTGTTCGTTGAACGCACGCGTGTCGCCGAATTGTGCCCTCCTCGACACATTGGTGCCAACATCATCCAATTGCGTTGACGCTCCAACCCAAATGCTTGGTGATACTGCGACTTGACCAAGCCGCCTCTCTCAACCCAATGATACCTTCTCTCTCAAACTGTCTCAACTGCTCGTACTATGAACGGATCCGACGTGGAGGCATCCTTACAGTCCGTGAAGGTTAATACAACCGTAACCCCCTGTCACAATTTCCCCTACGTGAGAGCTTTGCTCTTGATATACCCTCCTCGATGCGCGATTACCATGCGGTGTGGTGAGCCACTATTTCGTCATTGGTCGTTATCTTTTAATCCTTTGCATATTCGTCCCTGAAGTAGTTGCATTCCGTGTTTCATCAGGATCCAAAGACTTTCTCGGAGTACTTCGTTTTTATGGCAAAGAGTGCACATGTTTCCTGCTCGGTATTAAAAAAATCCTTCTTGGGGCTGTAAGCAGTCGTCCGTTCTTAATTCGTGACCATTGGATCCTGCAAAGACGAACAGCCACTGCTCTAAGGCAAATATATCATACATGCCTCATCTGGGACTCTATTTGTGGGGGGGGGGCGCACAACCTATCGAAAGCCAGCCGCACAGACCACACGGCACGCGGGACGGAACATCCCTTTTGGTTTGTACCTGGTATGACAGATTCCGAACTTTAATGTTTCTGTCAATCAGTGTCGGGTCAAAAATTTCGTTTTCCCACAGATTTCGGAATATTTCATTTTCTAAACCAGATCACCTGATAACGCAATGGTTCAGGGATGTTCTCACATGTCAGCAACATCATGATGTCAATATTTAAGAGCATTTTGATTTCGGTAAGCTTTTGCACCACAGAACTTAGAGACAATAACGATTTTATCAAAACTTACATGTGTGCATTAGTCTCATAGTTCCGGATCGCCTTGGAACAATATCATCTATATGGAACAATGCGTGTCCAATCAGGATAAAATATCTTTCACGTTCATCATATTAAGAAAACCTCTCAATATTATTCCAAAATTATTCAAAAATGATTTGAGTGAAAACCTTACGAAGTTGTGTCAATATAAATTTCGGTGATATTGAAATCTAAAACAATAGTTCTAATGCATTGAGATTTAGTTCGGTATGTAAAACGCGAAACAGCAATGATTCTGGAATATAAGGAATCTCCCGTTGCTAAGTTAGAGCCACAGTTTTCAGGGAAGGGAGAGATCCAGCGCTGTAAGACAGACGCAAAATTCATGCCTCATTGGGAATTCGAACACGGACCTATCTCCGACGAATGGTCAGAAGCTAGCTCTTAGAACACTGCGATATGATGTTTCCGATAAATAGAGAGAATAAAACACGTCACGAAATTTCAAAACAACTGCAATATGTGCAGAACCACAATTTCAAAAACGAAACGCATTTATACACTCTTCAACAAAACGACATATTCAATGACACATATTCACATACGTTTTATAAATTGATAATTGCATGCAAATATTTTAATAAATATACATTGATTTGCTAATTTATTAGGTAAAGCTGTCCTCATCACATAAATGGCCCATTCCAGTGTGTAAAAGGGCACGTTAGCACGGTGTATGGCATAAATCCCGCCTGTTCGCATGAACGAATATTTAAAACAATTCTTTGTTGTCCACACGTGTGTTCTGTCAAATTAAGACAACTGTATAAATGGCCGTTTAAAGTAAATATTAAACGGAACATATAATGCGGTGATTTTAGCTTTTATAGAAAACATACCAACACAATTTTATGGATGTATCTGCAGTTTTTTTCAATAATATGTTTTTTTTTCAATTTCTGTCTCAAATTACATGAGACCGACGTTGTGCTGTATTTCATTTTGTCAATGGGATTTAAAGATTTTGTAATAGTTGTTTAAATTATTGTAAAGATGATATAACTTTTCCGAGTAAAATGCATTGAGGTTTTCTCTCTGTTTTAACAGATCATTGTCCACATGAAAACTGTGGAGGTTTGGACTTCTGTGGAGGCATAGCAGGTATTCCCTGCAAACCTGGTTTCACCTGTATTCTGGATGGAAATTACCCAGATGCCGGTGGGAAGTGCTTCCCAAGTGGAGGTTAGTTTGTTGATGCAGCATGTTTGTGTTCGTTTTCCTTCGTTTATTCCCATGTTCTTGAAATTTGCGTATTCTGAATTATTTGGCTGGTTCAGCTTGTTTCAACTTCGCTGTAATTTTATTAATGCTACTTTTATCGATTTTGTAATTATTCAATAATTTTTACCGAGTTTGTTTATAGTAAAACAGAATATGTACGTAAAATGATGGTCAAACAAGTAGATTTATGTGGTTAAACGACACAATTAAAAGGTGGCCATATTTGAATGCTATTCTATATGAGGTCTTGTCTAGTAATTTGAAGTATGTACCTACAATAATATAATCCAACTCTAAAGAGGTTTACGGCTGTCTTGACATTTACGCTACAAATCCCTGTGATTTGTGTGGTATGATGCAAATGTACTGGGTTAGCCAAAATTAACAGCATTTTTTTCATGTGTAAATAAAAGGCGAATTTTGAATGATGAAATAAAAACTTTATTCAACAACGTATTGTTCATTTTGTTCGATCGCCTTTTGCTAACTCGCAGGCAAGTTCATAATTTCCCGCACCAAAAACGTTTTTGTCTTTTTTTGGCAAAAAACAGTACCATGAACTATTGAATAGCCTCATCATCAATGAAGATTTTGCCATTTAAGCAGTTTCCAACGAACGAAACAAATGACAGTCTGATGGTGCCAGCTTTAACGAATATGGCGGATGTCATAACACATCCCATCCAAGATGCAACAATGTTTGACGAGTGACCAAACTTGTATGCGGTCTTACGTTAACATGGTGAAACATTAACACCTTTGCGATTCACCTATTCTAGACACTTCTGCTTATCTGCAACACTTAATTTATGCAGCTGACGACAGTACATGACCGAATTAATGGTTTGGTTCCTTGGAAGCAATTCAAAATACACAATACCTTGAAATCCCAATAGACTGACAGCATAACCTTCCTTTAGTGCATATCTGCTTTTGAAATGCTTTGAGCAGATTCATGACGCTTGCTTCATGTTCTTTTCCGTTCGATGTTGTTGTATACGATCCATCTTTCATCGCCTGTAATCATACGTTTCAAAACTGGATCATTTTATCCACGTTTCAAGAGTGAATCGCAGATGTCAACGCGCTTAGTGAAGGGAATTTCTTTGAGTTCATATGGTTTTCAACATAATTTATTTAAGAAAATAGGCTGTGTCATCATTATTGTTCGCGCCCAACAAAAACATAAAAATACACATGACATTTATAATGATATGTACACATGAAAGAGGGTAAAGCTACCCAGATTAAAATAATAAAAACACGAATGCAGGCAAGCATTCTATGAGTATTGTAATGGTACAGGAATCTGGGGTCAAGTGCAACCCCATGATACGTGAAACTACAACTATAGAAACACAGGAAGCATATTTAGTATATGAGAGCAAATAACAGAATGACATCGGGAGAATGTACTAAAACAGAGAACGTAAGTAAATACAACGATATATGTAATAAACGAGAACAATACCCAAAACACAAGATACAGCGTCGTAAAGTCAGTGACACATCAAGAACTTTGATCATAAAATACAGGGATGCTAACGGAGATAATAACGTCACAGAACACGATTCGCCTAATAAGACATAACGACATACTACAGCATAAAAATATGTTCGTGAGAAAGATCACCTGTAATAGGCAATGTAAGAAAAAAGGAAATATGTACAACATCTTGCTACACAAATAAAGGTAATTAACAGTACACACAATGTTATTCGACATTAGTGAAAAAAAGGAAAGTGAAGGAAAGAGTAAAGACACAATACACACTAGGTACGGTGAGAAAAAAACCCCATTACAGTACAGTGTATACAATCTGGCGGAAACAAAAATCAAAAGCTTGATGAGTCAACGTCTTGTAAACAGTATACCACCTTTAAAATGTTATGTTGTTTGTAACATATTGAAAGAAAGAAAGAGATGATGCAGTTTTACACTCTGTTCATAAAAATAGAAGAAACACGACTAATGAAATGAATAGAACACTCAGAGTGGTTTAAATTGTTAAAGTACTCCTGTAACACAATTATCACTCAGGGAAGCTATGCAAATGAAATCTACAAGAGAGGTGCAGACCCTAGGTTATGAAAGTGGTACAATGTCATGATGCTGATACAGAGAACAAGAAAGAATATACTAGAAAAATTTACAACACATTTGCAAAGTGATACGACAATAACATGATCTCCTGTAACACGGATCAAAACTATAATAACTATGTATAAGTACGTACAAACAATTACGATATTTACACAAAACAGCAGGCAAGTAACATTATTCATAAATGGGGTCAAAATAGGAAAAACAAACACGTACTGTGGTGCGAAACACAAGTATGTGCAACACAATACAATGTTAAAATGATACCATAACTATGCGTACGTAGGTTGCCACAGTGTGGCTACTCATAATAAAAAAAGTAAAAACACAGAGCACTCTTGGCACGGAGAAACAAATATCGGCTGAAAGACACACTGGACTGTTGGACACACAGTGCACCAAACACACACACAAAAAAAAAACACAAGATATACCCAAAATGGCGAGACGGGCAGAATTCCCATCCATCGTAAACCATCCTGAGTGCTCGGCCCAGGTGGTGTGAAATGTTGTGAGATAATTTGACGATCGGGCGGTGTTATATTCAAGTCGAAGGCGTGCAACTATTTGACCTCTAAAGCACGATAGCAAACGACTTCCGGCCGGCAGAATTGAAAGTGGATGCGATGCAGAACGTTGTGAGTTATAAAACATGTGAATGACATGTTTGACAAGTACAAATAGAAAACAGCAGGTATCTGGTAGACGTGTTGACGGATGCTTCGTTAATAGAAGCTACGGATATGCTTGGAATGGAAGATCTTGAGAAACATTGAGGCCAGCCAGGCGGAAAGCAGTATTGAGAAGCGGTAGAAGGATGGGGCAGTTGCAATAGGTGTAGGAAACATCACCGACATTATCACAGAAAGAGAAGAGTGGAGAAGAGACCAGCGACATACGGAAAAGAAGATGGTGAACAGCGAGACGACGGTGAAGGAAACGCCAGTGAATATTGCGCTCGAGCGGAGAGGAGAGATGAGAGTAGGAAGCTGACCAGACGATCATGGAAAGCAAGGGACAGAAGTCAGACGGGTTGTGGAAGGTCCAAAGGTGAACGGAAAAAACGAAAGAGGGAGGCAGCGGTGAAGGAAAGGACGGGGGTGACAGAGTCAAGGAGAGGAAGAAAGAACTGAATAAGAAGACTGGGTCCAGAGAAAACACGGAATCTGTCGGCAGTAACTGAAGCAAGGTAAAGAGAGAGGAGGGAAATGCGAAGTAGGGCATGCTCCTCCTTGAGATAAGGAGTAGGAAAAATTTAAGTAATAGGTTTCCAAGTGAGGTTAGCAGTAATCACGGCGTTGACTGTTAAGATACCAGAACGAACCCACAGTGGGAGGAGAAAGGAAGGTTGGTTAGGAGGGTGGATCAGTAAGGAAAAGAAGAGTGGTTCGACAAGGAGATCAAAACTGGTGACAGGAGGAGCCCGGGAAAAAGGAAGGGATCGAAAAACCGTAAGATCTTTAGAGATAGTAGACAGAATGTTAGAGGAAGCAAGGGTGTAAAAATCCATCCGGAGGAAAAGAAGAAAAGTAAAGGACGGATCACAGACAGAGAGAGGTAAGCAGACGAAGAAAAGTAGTAATACGGTACGCTCTATAGTATTGATAAATATCAATGAGCCGAATGCCACCATGCGACTCAGGAAGATACAATGTCTGGGCCGCCGACAAATTTTTAGACTGCCAGATGACGGAAGTGAACTGACTTTTGATGTCAGTAAGACGAGAGGCCGAGAAAACTGTTGTATTCCAGGAATATGTACATAGTGAGAGCAGGTAACGCTGGACAATACGAGCACGTTGAAAATAAGATGTAAATGGAAAGACGAAACGCAAATACGCAGCTGGGCGCCGAAGCCTTGGGAAAAGGTTGGTCCATGTAGTTTGTCCTGCGGTAAACGGACGACCAGCATGAGTGCCGGGGATCCTCTGGGTCGAGGATGACAACACCGCTCCCCAAGGGGAGTCAGTGCGGCATATCCAAGACCCACACCAGAGACCAGTACTCTTAGAGACATTAAGTGATGCTCCCGAAACAGCAGCATATTGGTGATAGGAGATGAGCAGGTCCTCAAACTGAGCATTTTGTCTGATGCAAAATGTCGCATCGTCTGAATAAAGGGAGAAAGTATACTCGTGATCTCACGTACTTGCTACGGTAGGCGGCAGCGAAGATCGAAGAAAGCGATGAGCAGCAAACAGGAACGGTTCAAAGAGTAATGCAAAACGTTGCCCCAAGAGGGGGCAACCCTGCCTAATCCCACGTTGAAAAGGAATTGAAGCAGTCAGAAAGGATACCGCCCGGACATGAAAATGGGCGCCCCGATAGAGGCTAAGTAAAAGAGTAACCAAAGAAGAGGGGAAACCAAAGCTAAGAAGAGTAACAGAACGATAGTAGTGAGAAATGTTATCGAAGGCTGATTTTTGATCAATGTTAAGCAAGGCAAGTGGTTCGGAAAGTTTACGAGCAAGAAAAACAAGGTTGTGAACAAATGAGTTGTTATTAGCGATAGACCGACCGTGCACAGTGTATGACTGGTCGGGCGAAAGGATGAAAGGAAGAACAAGATTCAAACGACGGGAAAGGGGTTTGGTAAATAATTTATAGTCGAGATTTAGAATGGAAAGAGGACGCCAACTTTGCAGGTCCAAGGGGGTCTCCCTTCTTCGGGAAAAGAATGACGTGGACCACCGTAAACTCCGGCGGCAGGGCAGAAGAATATTGAGTTGCGGAGAAACAGGCGAGCAGGAAGGGGAGAAGAAATGAAAGGAAAGCACGCTAAAAGGAAACAGGAAGGCCGTCAGGTTCAGGAGAGGCACGAGGATTTAGAGACACGCAAAAGCCTCTCTGAGTTCAGCCGGGGGAAAGGCCGCGAGAAGAGAAGGACAGAGTTTTGAAGAGACCTGCGGAAGAGCACGAAGAAGGGGGCAGGAAGAAAGAGAGTGAGTCTGCACTATCGCTCGGAATTTATCTCGGAAAAATTGACGAACCTGTGTGAAGATAGTGGCTGAGTCTAATGAAATAGTTCCATCAGACAGACGGAGATTTCGGAGGGTATTAGATGAACGCCGGAGTCTTTCCGTGCGAGAGAGAAATTCATACGATTGAGCTGTAGAGGAAATATGAAGTAATTTTATGCGACAGAGAGCTTGCTGTGCCATTGGATGAAGCAGCGCTCTAAGGGCATTCTGTACTTTAGGATATGATGGATATGTGAGAGACATCGAGGAAAGTATCCCACGAAGGTTGCTGATTTGCATGCGACGTTCAGTACGGGCAGCAAATGAGTATTGTCGGATTAACATACGATGCTCAAACTTAATATCGAGCCACAACTTCAGTGCGCTTGGTGTTGTGGCGAGAAGGTGACGACGATCATCCAAGTATGACAATGGTGTAGGAGATAATTTAAAGCTAGACCTTTAGGCAGCAAACTCGTCAAACGGCACCACTCCATCGGTGGGGTCCGGTGACGTTTCAAAATCAACTATTCGTGTGGGCGAAGTACGGGTCCGGGGAAAATCGAGTGGGGCTCCAGCGAGCTCGTCCCCTCTTGGCGGAGGCACGAGCTGGTTTCGGGGCTTGATGCTTTTTCAGTCGTGCTTGGCGTTCAGGCTCCGAGCTATCGCTCATGCTTTGAGCCGCACTAAGATATGCAGTTTCATTATCCGGAATAGAACGATCTCCCTTCAGCTGACTCCACTGGAGAATCGGGAGCACTAACGTGAGTCTGAGCAGGTACAGGAGGGAAATTTGTCTCATCCACTGGTGTTGGGAGAACAGCAGACGAAAGAACAGTATCTAGGCTTGGTGGAACGGCAGTCGGACTCACTTGAGCGGAAACCATCACCGGGGTCCGTTTGGGAGTCTCCGCTGGAATTGGAGACTTGGGAGACTAGGAAACTTTGGGACACTCTTTGCAAAAGTGTCCAAATGCTTTGCCGGTGCTGCAATGAATTTCAGTTAGGAGATCAACATAACGCACCTGCCCAGAACACTTTACTTTAAACTGCACTGGGATCATGCTAATACTGTCAGGAGTTGTGAAGAGGACCCGCGCAAAGCGACGTATGCCACAAATGGATTTGTCGTTGGGATCCTTTGGGGCTGCTGAGAATGTCTTCACCGTCCGTACAACAAGGCCAAGAGTAGAGAGGATGGCATACAACATTGTATCTGTGACTTCCGGTGGCACTGGTTAGAATGACACGTTGAGGGGTCTCTGAGCTACAGGAGTAGGCTCTAAAAACTGATCACCGAGAGTGAGACCTGTACGTAGGATGGTGGTAGCATATTCAGCTTTAATGAAGTACACCACAACTGTCCCGTCCCGCCGGAACATATACGAAATGGCTTGTAGGTTGAACTTCTTCTTCAGGGCAGTGGAGTACACCTTTAACGGCGTCGCCGGTAAAGCAACAAACACTACACCTTTATCCAAGGCAGAATTTAAGTTAGCACTAGCTGCAGTATCATCAGGAATGTCGAGAGTGATGGTGTTTCCTTCTCGGCGAATATAGGACGCTATGCCCGCTGCTCCGGCGTACTGTGTTGGAGTGGTGTTTATATGAATAGAAGTAGTGACTGCTGTAGAATAGATGGTGGAGGATGACTGTTGTGCAGGAAAAGAAGGAATGCCACCACAATCAATGATGTCCAGAGCAACGTCAGTAGTAGCAGGTTTAGTAGAAGTTGACGTATTAGGAGAAGTTAGCGAATCTACGTGATTGGATCGAACAGCGTAGCGACGCCTCCTCTGGAAGGAGAAGTGGAGTACTTCCCGGAAGTGAGATCTCTGCTAAGTCCCCCCACCACCGGAAGACGCTATTTTCAATGGCATCTCAGTGATAAGCAACGACCAGCTGGGTCGAAAATAAACACAACGTAAAAACCCAACTAAACAATGCACTCACTGGCTCGGGAGTCAAACGGAAAGAAGCACTTGACCTTTATACTTCGTACACACACAAAATTAGAGAACTTAAAGCGCTATATACGTGACTTTAGACACAAAAATGAAGAGCAAAACAAACGAGCTCATGTGGTACCCACTGTGACGTGCCTGCCAGCAGGACGCATACGACATAAAGGCAGATAGCAGTCAGAACGAACGTCCGCGTAGCTCAATTGGTAGAGCAACTTATTCCGGAATGAGGGGACCCGGGTTCGAGCCCCGGCGTGGACAAAAATGACGGAGAAATTTAATTCGTTATACATATAGAGCTTACTAACGTATCCCAGTTGCTTTAAGCGTTTTCAACGCTCAATTTCGGTATCTTCCGATTCTCATCAATCTCCCGTGTCGTTAAACGCCGATTCGAACGGATCAATGGCTTTATTTTGTCGTCATCAACTTCGATTGGCCTTCCTGAGCGGGGTGTATATTTCACATCTACATCTCCAGACCGAAATTTCGCAAACCAATTCTGACACTGCTGCAGTTTTAAGGCATCTTCACCATATATATCAAATAACTTTTTATGAGCTTGCACAGTGTTTTCTCCTGTTCGGATATAATACATCAAAACATGACGAATATGTTCCTTTTGATTGTCCATTTTGAAATCGACGGGAAGCCAACACTTGTTAATGACATTGTGCACTTTCTGTTAAGCTTGAACTGTCAGCAGTCAAGCTACATAATAAACATGCGGTTTCAAATTACGTTAATTACATTTTAAAACATTCGCTATCTATGTGTAAAAAACGCAATTACTTTTTGATCAACCCAATATTTATTGACATCTTATTTCTATAATACTCTAGCCGATGTTCATAAAACCTTGGCAGAGGTTCTGTACGAGCCAGATCCACCCCTCGAAAACCGATACCACTCTGACCCACTGGCTGCACGGGACTGCATTTTACATCAGTTATTAGAAAATATTCAGCTCTGGCCCGGATGAACCTCTTTCGTATTTTTTTTGTTTTATTAGGGGGGATAACTCGATGGGCTATATTCTGTCGCCCGTCCCTAACTTGCGGCCACTGACTCCAAGGAATGGACAGAGCCAGTACCGTAAGACATACACAACATCCATGCCTCACTGGGATTTGAACCCGGACACACCTTGGACGATTAGACAGAAACCACTGCTTAGACCACTGGGTCTCCTGGGCGGCCAGGGTGAACCTAAGATAGAAAACTAAGCATTTTTCTGTTGAATAAACATGAAAAACTCAGCCCCGATTCCCAAGCGACGCGAGTTATTGTATCTTAATCCTTCGATATGATTAGGATACAGCAATTAGTATCATAATCAAATTCGGATCATAATAAATCTTATATATAAATATATTTCGATATCACATGCAATCAAGAACATGAAGCTGGGAAAAGCTCCAAGAGAAGATGGAATTACTGTAGACATCATACAAGAAGCAAGTAGAGAAATCGAAACAGTACTCGCCCAAATTTTCACTCGGTGTCTTAATGAAGGGAAGATTCCTGAGGATTGGAACAACGCTAAAATGATCCTGCTACATAAAAAAGGTGACATTGAGGATCTCAGGAATTACAGACCTATCAGCCTCCTATCAGTGGTTTATAAAATCTACACTAAAGTTCTT
Organism: Macrothele yani; assembly: GCA_039090855.1. NCBI lineage: Eukaryota > Metazoa > Arthropoda > Arachnida > Araneae > Macrothelidae > Macrothele > Macrothele yani. The sequence continues at coordinate 76,531,863 of CM077008.1, forward strand.
TCACACCGCTTAAAGGTAACACTGGACATGGCTCAACCGAGAGAACAAGCTGGATTCAGGAGTGGCTACAGCACAATAGATCATATCCACGTACTGAGAGAACTAATTGAAAGAGCGAGGGAATATGAACTTCCATTGTGCATGGCTTTTATCGATTATGAAAAAGCCTTTGATTCGGTGAAACCATCAGCAATTACAATGGCTCTGAAATCCTGCGGTATCGAAGATGCATACAATAATATTATTAATAACATCTATGAAAATGCAAGTGCAAAGATTCGGCTGTTTGAGAATACAACACACATAAAAATTGAAAAGGGAGTGAGACAAGGTGACACCATGTTTCCGAAGCTCTTTAATGCCACATTGGAGGGTGTCTTTCAGTCGCTGAGCTAGGAAAACAAGGGGATGAAGATTAATGGAGATTATCTAACCCACCTTCGTTTTGCTGATGACGTAGTCATTTTTGCAACTACCCCATTAAAGCTGCAGAGTATGATTCAGGAACTTGCTGACAAGAGTAAAGAAGTAGGATTAAAAATGAACTATCAGAAGACAAAAGTGATGTTCAATGCTTTTTCAAGAAATGAAGATTTATCGATTGATGGAGAAAAGCTGGAGATAACAGACACGTACGTTGATCTTGGACAGCAGATATCAAGTGAGGGTCACATTGATTAAGAAGTTAATCGGTGTACAAAACTTGCCTGGAGAGCTTTTGGAAGAAACAACATAATTTTCAAGAGCAATATGCCATTATGTCTTAAAAGAAAAGTGTTTGATCAATGCATCCTTCCAGTGCTTACGTATGGTGCAGAGACGTGGACCTTAACTAAAAGAGACATACAAAGGCTGCAGACAACTCAAAGCAGCATGGAGAGATGCATGCTTGGTGTAACCATGAGAGATAAGAAGAGGAACTCGTGGATCCGAAAAATGACATAGTGGAAGACATCATGATCAGATTTAAATCCCTGAAATGGCAATGGGCTGGATATACTGCCAGAAGGACAGACCATCGATGAACAGCCTAAATTTTAGATTGGATTCCAAGGGACAGGAAAAGACCCAGCAGAAGACCACATGGGAGATGGGTAGATGAAATTAGAAAGTATGCGGGAGTGACATGGAGGAGACTGGCACAAGACAGACCGTTGTGGAGGAAACTTGGGGAGACCTTCGTCTAGCAGTGGATTGATAATGGTTGACAATGATGATGATGATTCGATATATATAAGATGGGTACGGATTTGAATCCCGGATGACGGATGTATGGGGTGTTGTTTTACAGCCCTGGCTCCCTTCTTTCGCTGAAACCAGTGGCCCTAAATTAAGGACGGATGAGTATTTATAGGCTATCAAGTTGCTGACGCGGTTGGTCTCCTAGATAACGAAATAAAAGTAAGAAATGGACAATTTAACTTCCAAAACATAGATTGATTAGTGTTATCATATAATAAATGCCTTTTATATACATCATGTCTGATTCTACTGCTTTACAGCAGTAAACACAATGTAACCAATTTTGTTTTCTAAAAAATATCAAACTTGATGCCTACCCGAAAAGTGATCCCAAAGCCCATTCATTTAAAAATATTTTTATAGTTTTTATGTTTTTTAATAGAAATGTTACAGACTCTCCCTCCTCCATCACCACTAGTCATACAACTATTCCCTTGCAGTTGAAACACTAAGCACAGAATTATATGAAATTTCAATTACTTTCTGTTATACTTTCTATTAGTTTTTATTCCTTTTAAAAAAGATTTAGAAGCGAGAAAACTGTCAGAGTGAAACCGAAGGTATGGAAGCACATCGTGCAAAACTATCCATACAAAGAGCCATTTGGAAGGACAACCAGTGAGCGAAAGTCAGAACAAATTTGTAGAAACGGACTTCGTCCAAGGCAATTTGGAAACCGGAAAAACAATATTCGAATTATCACCATCACGAAAACATTCGACGCTCTTCATGGCGATGGTGCAAAATGTACGTACTACATACTTCCCTAGGGCGAGTAATATGTGTGTTTATATAAAAAGAGTTTGAATCTTCGTTATTCCTCTAGCAGGCGCGGAAGAGGACATAAACCAAATATTGAGCAAAAGATTGAAGACATTGCTATTGTTGTAGTATAGAGCAATTGTTTTGTAAAGCTGTGGCTTCATACAGTGCATGTACACTATCAAGTCTATCAGGTGTTGCCCAACACAGCTGTGTGAAAATATTTGTCAAAGTGTTGCACGAATTCCTATTCCTCTACATGTTCGCACAACTAACAGTAATTACGCATCGTTATCGTGACAACAGTTACTAACTGATGATGAAGATAAGAGGCTGACATTTATGTTTGCTATTTTCTAGCTCCGTCTACATAAAAGCAAACACTGCCAAGTTTGGTCTACATGGAAGTAGTTGAAGACTGGCTGTTTAATATCTTGTCAGTAATGAAGCTCATTTTCATCTTTAGAGGAAATGTGAATACGAAAAACTACCGTATCGGAGCAGTAGAGAATCCTCAGACGGGTCAGAAATTTCTTTACATTCATGGAAGGCTACTCATAGGGATTACGGTAGCTGTACTTTACAGACGGTTTTTCTTAGAAGAAAATCATCGAACTAGACCTATGACCTACATTGTAATCACGTACCGTTATCTTGAAATGTTACACTGTTTTGTTATTATGCAACGTACCAGGAGATGTGACGTACCTGCCCGAAGGACGCACACGACATAAAGGCAGATAGGAATCAGAATAAAACGTCCGCGTAGCTCAATTGGTAGAGTGACGTATTCCGGAATGAGGGGATCCGGGTTCGAATCCTGGCGTGGACAGAAATGACGGAGAAATTTACTTCGTTATAATTACAAAAGATAATGCAACTCCTTACATCGGACGGCTTATACAGCAAAAGCAGCAAAAGTGTTCACAGAGGCTATAGTTATCAGTATCCCAAAAGGAAGGTCAACTCGTATGTAATAAACCCTGTGATTTTTGGCTGTGAGGACACTTGAAAATAACGCCATATTATGGCAGACGGCAGTACAGAATCATGCAGTATGTGATAATGACCACTCCACACAAATCGGTGTTTTCCGATCCATTTCGAACATTTCCGAATTCATCTTTTGGCCCAACAGAAACATAGAGGCATTGAAGAGTGCTAATTGTCATCCTTATCAGAATCCAGAATCCTCTATCAGCTCTTTGTAATAAGGTAAGCTTCAGCAATATTTAGTGTTAAAGAACCACCTTTATCGCAATAAACATTAATCTTTAATTAATGTTGAAGACATTTCATTTGCCAAACAGACACCCATACAGATGATAATATTGCCATTTTTCCAGTTCACAGAGCGAAATATTTCCCTGGTGATGATTTTTGAAATACCTTTTTTTCTTATGTCATAAATCATTTCCATATGTTCTCGAAAATGTACTTACAAAATGTAGAGAATTTAGAGCTTTGATTTTCTCTGCAGGCGACTCTCAGTAAAAATAACATATGGTATATTCAAATCGTACAATGCGAAAGAATTGAGTTCATTACCTTTTGCTGAAATCTAGGCTATGAAGTCGAAGCTTTTGACATTTCAGGAACGTTTCACGCCCTGAACGCTTGAGATTAAACAGGGACATGTCACGGAAAAAATCGCAGTTTTGTAATGGAGATAAACTTGCAAGTGGAAATTGTCGAAACTCGGTGAATGTCTTGAATGTCGGGTTGTAGGCAGGCGTACCTTCGTCCTCTTCGGCTACCCAACATTTTTTGGTACTAATAATCCTTAATGAGTTTTGGAGGATTTATGTATTCTTCAAAGCTTATCTAGAAAGTTAAGCATCTCTAACTGGTTGTTAAGTTCTTACTTTTTAAACTGCATTTGGACTGTAGAAATTAGGAAATGCGAGATGAGGGCAAAGTGATGACCTTCAGAGCAATCGACATACCATGAAACCTCCGCGGTCTGCCTGTTTTCCTCCAGCCTTGCAGTGTGGTTGTCGCCGTTTACCCACGCAGCGCGAAATACAAATCCTACCATTAGCATGTTAGACTTGGAACATGAACAGATCGAACCAGCCCGTTAACTGCGGGATCGTGAATCACATGATGTTTTGGGCAGTATGGATCTACTGGTCTCCACCTGCATCGTAAATCAACAGGACATGGATCCCAATCCAGTCATCCCCGGTGTGCAAGCTTTATGCTGTTCTACGGCAAAGGCAGGATCCTTGCGCTGGACGGGTCGTCTCCAGGTACGTATGTGGTGGCCATCGGCTCAAAGTGCTGACTGTGTTTCATCACTGAAGACTGCATTATGCCACTGGATATTATCCCACATTGGTCGGGCCTGACACCACTACAACCGGTGTCAGTGATGCTCGCTGGTCAGTGGTAGGCAGCGGAGTCGCCTCATCGAATGTAGACTCCGTACCGGAAGTTTTCTAGCAACGGTCCAGATGGCCACTTCCGAACCTGTAGACGACGCAACATGGCCATGGATCGTTGAGAGCGACGAATGCAATTATGTTCGTGCGACTCTCTCAGTCGTTCGATCTTCGCGTTCTGGAGTTGTTATCGGTCGTACAATGCACGCGTGTTGCTGTGTTGTGCCCTCCTCGACCCAATAATGCGAACATCGTCCGAATGCTTCGTCGCTCCAACCCAAATGCTTTCTGGTACTGCAATTTGGCCAACCCACCTCTCTCAAGCTCGCTGAACCGCTCATGTTATGAACGGATCCGACGTCAAGGCATCCTTACAGCCCGTGATGGTTAATACTGTATAACTGTAATCCAATGTCACAATTGCCCCTACGTGAGAGCTTTGTTCTTGATATATCCTTCTCAATGCGTGATTCCCATGCGCTGTGGCGAGCCAGTATTTTGTCATTGGTCGTTATCTTTTAATCATTTGCACATTCGGCCCCGACGTAGTTTTTTTTCGTGTTTCATCAGGATCGAAAAACTTTCTCGGAGTACTTTGTTTTTATGGCAAAGAGTGTACATGTTTCCTGCTCGGTATTAAAAAAATCTTTTTACGGCTGCAAGGTGTCATCAGTTCCTAAATTTTGACTATTGGATCCTGCAAAGACAAACAGCCACTGCCTTAAGGCAAATACATCACACTTGCCTCATCTGGGACTTTAATTGCAGGGGTCTCGGACAATTTATTTTTTTATTCCTTTCATTTCTTGATTTGCTGCATTGGACTATTGTACAGAATTGCTTTTGTACTATGTAATCAACTTATTTAATGTTTCAGTAATTTCTGCATGTCATTGGAAATGTTTGATGACCTATTTTTACCTAGCCATTATGTGTGAATGTTTGCTGGATTTTTGATTTGAGGGCAAAGAAATCTGACTTATATTTGTTTGGATGCTATTAGTTTATAGTATCATTTCCTTATTATTTCTTGGTTTATTACATTATACCATCATACTTAATTATTATTTTTATTTGGAAGAAAAGAAGAAATTATAAGTTGTATAGAGGTTATTTCCTTGAACCTAACTTCTATCTTATATTTTCATGTTATTGGAGTTGATTGATGGCAGATTACATCACAGTCATTAGCTCTTGTTTAATCACTGGAATTTGGGCAGGGGAACTCAGGGGTTTACCTACTTGTCAAAGTTTTATAATTTTTTAAATTTTAGTATGGTAATTGGAAATTTCAACTGTATTTGGTTAGCTATTTTTGTACTATATTTTAGACTACCTACCTTTCTTAGTTTATTATATTTGACTGCTGTATAGTGGCTGGGGATCACTGGGAGGTATCAGGGAATTTGTACTGTGTATAGAGGTTACTGATATATATAATTTTGACTGTCATTGGAGTTCCTAGTGACATATTCCTCTCCTGTTATGTGAGCATACCTGTTGGAATTTTTGTACGGGAACTGAAAAACTTGAATTGTATTTCGTTTTTACTATTATTTTTTATTAGTATATTTCGTTCATTAATTTACAGATTTATTGATCACTGGGAAGAAGTGGGGAATTTGTATTACGTATAGGGACTATTCAAATAAACACAATCTTTATTTAATTCCTCAATGTCATGAGAGTTGCTCATTGACATTCTTCTATCCAGTCACTGAATATGTTTAGCTACTGGAATTATGACATGGTAACTGAAAAAAATGAATTGTACATGGTCCCTTATTATTACTAACCTTTTTTATTATATTTCCTTTCATTGTTTGGTTTATTAATTGATTATACCACAGAATTGTTGATTATTGAGGGAAATATAGAATTTGTACTGTGTATTGAGGTTATTAATATGTTTATAATTTTTTATTGAGTTCTTGTATGTCACTGATTATAACTATTGGAGAATGTCTTGATGTTTACATGGTACTTGAAAGATATTATGTTATGCAGCAATAACTAACTGTTAGAATTTTTTATTTTTTTAATTCCTTTGGCAAAAAAAAAAAGTATATAGATATAAGGAGATAAGGTCAATTAATTATTAATTGGTGCATGGGGTGGCCACCATTTTGTGGGATTCTCAAATAGTACTTAGGGGAGGTGACTTAATCTTACAAAACTGCTTGGGGTGCATTGATATATGACTATTAATTATTATTCAGCACAGAATCTTAATGATACAATATCTAATAACCCTAATAATTCTCTAAATATTATTCATCTTAATGCCGGATCATTAGTCAATAAGATATCTGATCTAGAGGCATTAGTTAAACTATTAAATTATCAAATAGATATAATTTGCGTTTCGGAAACATGGTTTCCTCCTGAAGACTATTGTCTAACTCTCCCACTCTATCAGACTTTTAATAAAAATAGGACTGAGTCTAGAGGAGGAGGAATTACAATTTTTGTTAAAACAAATAATTTGGACTACACCCAAATTGAAAAATTGACATTTATTAATTCTGATATTGAAATTATTACAATTGAAGATCAATATAATATAATTTGAGCCTGTTATCGTCCACCAACAGCAAACCCTTCTTTATTTATTGAAACATTTACTGATATACTTAATTATATAAATTTTACAAAGAAAAAGGACTGTTACTTGGAGACTTTAATATTGATCTGTCACGGAATCTTTCATACCCACGGGAATTTAATTCTGCAATTGCTACTGCAGGATTCTATAACACTATTTTTTCAGCTACAAGAATAACTCAATATACGGCCTCAATTTTGGATCTATGTATAACAAATATACCATCGGATTCTATTTTATCAGGTATTCTTAATTTTCATTTCAGTGATCGTCTACCAATTTTCTTAATTTACACATATAGTGATGCACAAGCATCTAGACCAACAAATACTTTCACTCGAATTATTAATGAGAATAATACGAATCTATTCATAAACCTACTACAAGATACAAACTGGGATGAAATAATGAAAATTCCTAATCCTGATGTGGCTTATAATTTATTTGAAATAACTTTGAAGAAATTGTACAATAAGGCTTTTCCATTTAAAAGAACCATGTCTAAATTCAGGGAAGAGCGGAAACCTTGGCTAACAAGGCACTGTTTTAATCAGATAAATAAAAAATAAACTGTTCACAAAATTCTTAAAATCAAGGTCACAAATTGATTATAATATTTTTTAAAAATTTAGAAATAATCTTAACTCCTACATTAGAAAATTAAAAAGAGATTATTATTTTCATATGTTTTCTAAAAATTATTCAAAAGTAACCTGAAAGCACTTAAACATATTATTAGGTAGTAGGAATGTACCAAAGACTTTGATTCACCTCACTCGGGGTAACATCAAAATCACTGATCAAACTGAAATTGCTAATCAATTTAATAATCATTTTATTGTATCACCACAACGTATAATACAACAACTTCCTAAGCTGAATGATCAACCATTACCTCATTACTCCAAATCATGTACCTTAAATTCAATGCACACATTGGAAATTACTAGAACCGAATTAATCTACCAACTGCAGAATATTAACATAAATACAGGACCAGGTCCAGATGATATTCTTCCCAAAATTTTTAAAACTATCACTTTTTTCATTGTTACTCCCCTATTATACATTTTTAATTCCATTCTAGCTACAGGTATTTTCCCAGATTCGTTAAAAATTGCAGAAATTACTCCTGTCTTTAAAAAGGGAACCCTTTTTAACAGATATTAATAACTTTTTTGACAGATATTAATAACTATCGACCTATAGCTAAATTATCCATATTTGCTAAAAATTTTGAAAAATTATTATTTGTTAGAGTATTTGCTTATATTGAAAAATACAAAATTTTGCACAAAAATCCTTTTTACCAAATTCCTCAACAGAAATCGCCCTTTTACACTTAAAAGATAAAATTCAATCTAATTCTATTAATAATAAATTTACACTGGGACTTTTCACTGATTTATCAAAAGCATTAGATACTTTAAATCGCATCTTATTATTAACAAAATTGTATGCAATTGGTATTCGGGGTACATTACATAATCTCTTTAGAAACTATCTCACTAGTCGCCAGCAATATACAGAAATTGAACATACCAAATCTAACTTACAATCAGTCATTTCAGGAGTCCCTCAGGGCTCGGTACTTGCTCCATTATTATTTAATATTTATATTAATGACTTCTGTACCTGTCTACACAATTCAGATATTATTTTAAATGCAGATGATGCAACCATATTAATACATGGAAATGATGTTGAGACACTGGTGCGACAACTGCAAGTCTGTTTTATATCTATCACTAATTAGTTAACTAAAAATGATCAGGCTATTAATATTAACAAAACAAAAGTAATTATTTTTTCAAGTACGTCAACCTTTATTTCCTTAATTCAGAATATTAATTTACTCGGATCAACTATAGAAGTCGTTCAAAATCATAATTATCTTGGTATCATTATTCAGCATGATTTAAAATCGAATTCACATGTTCACTACTTATCTAATAAGATCTCAAGAAACATAGGGGTTATAAGTAGTGCAGTGGCCAATTTAACCCCAAAACTAATGATTTTATTATACTATACTTTAATTCAGTCTTATCTAATCTATTGTATATCTGTATGGGGATCGACTACCTTATATAATATGAAAAAACTTCAGTCGTTACAAAATAGATTAATGAGACTATTATAATTTAAATTACAATATACTCAATTTTCAAACACAGTCTTTCAGGATAGACTCAGTCCAAATGATTTTAATATACTAAATATTCAACAATTGCATATCTATAGTATAGGTAAACTGATGTTTTTGAGGATAAAAAATGGTTACTACCAAGATTTAATTTCAATAAGTACTCGTGGTCATGATTATTCCACGAGACAAAAAACAACACTAATCCCCATGTTTCCACTAACAGAACGATTTCGATCATTTGTTAATTATACTGGTCCGGCATTATGGAATACATTTCCTACTGATACTGTATCACTTAATAATATTAATATATTTAAACGGAAATTCGGGTATTTCTTAATGACCAAAAGCTCATAATGTATTATTACCTTTATTAATTTATAGTAGCACCCTAGCTTTGTTTGATATTGTGTGGACTTGACTTGTTTATGTTTTTTTTAATTTTTTTTTATTTTCATGAAAAGTTTGATGCTTTGGGAGAAGAGGGCACGTCAGGCCTATCAGGCCTTTTCCCTCCTCATTCCCTGTTGTTACAAAAATATAATGTGTGCTATGTATTTATGATTACGTAATACCATGTCTGTAACAACTAAAATGCAATAAATGAAATGAAATGAAATGAAAAATAAATAGAAAGAATGAAACGCGTCAAAAAATTTCAAAGCAACTGCAATATGTGCAGAACCACAATTTTAAAAATGAAAAGCATTTATACACTCTTCAACGAAACAAGATTTTCTATGACACATTTTCACATACGTTTTATAAATTGATAACTGCAAGCATGTATTTCAAGAAATATACATTGATCTGCCAGTTTATTAGGTAAAGCTGTCCTCATCACATAAGTGGCCCACTCCAGTGTGTAACAGGGCACGTTAGCACGGTGTATGGCATAAATCCCGCTTGTTCGCATGAACGATTATTTATTACAATTCTTTGTTGTCCACACGTGTGTTCTGTCAAGTTAAGACAACTGTATAAATAGCGGTTTAAAGTAAATATTAAAAAGTAAATATTAAACGGAATATATAATGCGGTGATTTTAGCTTTTATAGAAAATATACCAACACAATTTTATTGATGTATCTGTAGTTTTTTTCAATAATGTTTTTTTTCTTTCAATTTCTGTCTCAAAATACATGAGACCGACGTTGTGCTATATTACATTTTGTCAATGGGATTTAAAGATTTTGTAATAGTCTTTTAAATTATTGTAAAGATGATATAACTTTTTCGAGTAAAATGCATTGAGGTTTTCTCTCTGTTTTAACAGATCATTGTCCACATGGAAACTGTGGAGGTTTGGACTTCTGTGGAGGCATAGCAGGTATTCCCTGCAAACCTGGTTTCACCTGTATTCTGGATGGAAATTACCCAGATGCCGGTGGGAAGTGCTTCCCAAGCGGAGGTTAGTTTGTTAATGCAGCTTGTTTGTGTTCGTTTTTCTTCGTTTCATCCCATTTTCTTGAAATTTGCGTATTCTGAATTCTTTAGCTGGTTCAGCTTGTTTCAACTTCGCTGTAATTTTATTAATGCTACTTTTATCGATTTTATAATTATTCATTAATTTTTACCGAGTTTGTTTATAGTAAAACAGAATATGTACGTAAAATGACGGTCAAACAAGTAGATTTATGTGGTTAAACGACACAATAAAAAGGTGGCCATATTTGAATGCTATTCTATATGAGGTCTTGTCTAGTAATTTGAAGTATGTACCTACAATAATATAATCCAACTCTAAAGAGGTTTACGGCTGTCTTGGCATTTACGCTACAAATCCCTGTGATTTGTGTGGTATGATGCAAATGTACTGGGTTAGCCAAAAATTAACTGCGTTTTTTCATGTGTAAATAAAAGGCGAATTTTGAACGATTAAACAAAAACTTCAGTCAACAACGTATTGTCCATTTTGTTCGATCGTCTTTTGCTAACTCGCACGCAAGTTCATGATTTCGCGCTCAAAAAAGTGTTTGCCTTTTTCGGCAAAAAACAGTTCCATGAACGATTTGTTAGCCTCATCAGCAATGAAGATTTTACCATTCATGGCGTTTGAAACGAACGAAACAAATGACAATCTGATGGTGTCAGGTCTGGCGAATATGGTGGATGTCATAACACATCCAATCCAAGCTGCAACAATTTTTGACCAGTGACCAAACTTGTAAGTGGTCTTACGTTATGATGGTGAAACAATAACACCTTCGCGATTCACCTATTCCGGATACTTCTGTTTGGCTGAAACACTTTAATTTATGCAGCTGACGACAGTACACGTTTGAATGAATGGTTTGGTTCCTTGGAAGCAATTCAAAATACACCATACTTTTGAAATCCCACCAGACTGACAGTATGATCTCCTTTTGGTGCATTTCTGCTTTTGAAATGCTTTGATCAGGTTCATGACGCTTGCTCCATGTTCTTTTCCGTTTGACGTCTTACTAGACGATCCATTTTTCATAGCCTGCTATCATACGTTTCAAAAATGAATCATTTTCTTCACGTTTCAAGAGTGAATCACAGATATCAACACGCTTAGTGAGATGAATTTCTTTAAGGTCATGTGGTTTCCAACATAATTTATTTAAAAAAATAGGCTGTTACATCATTATTGTTCGCGCACATCAAAATAGATAAAAATACACATGACATTTATAATGATATGTACACATGAAAGAGGTTAAAGCTACCCAGATAAAAACCATAAAAACACGAATGCAGGCAAGCATATTATGAGTATCGTAATGGTACAGGAATCTGGGGTCAAGTGCAACCACATGATACGTGAAAATACAACTAGAGAAACACAAGAAGCATATTTAGCATTTAGAATGCACTAGAACAGAGAATGTAAGTAAATACAACGATGTATGTAATAAACGAGAACAATACACAAAACACAAGATACAACATCGCAAAGTCGGTGACTCATCAAGAAATTTTGATCATAAGATACAGGGATGCTAACGGAGATAATAACCTCTCAGAACACAACTCAACGAATAAGACATAACGACATACTATAAAATATGTTCACGACTCAAAGAATAAGACATAACGACATACGATAAAAATATGTTCGTGAGCTAGATCACCTATAATATGCAATGTAAGAAAAAAGAAATATGCATGTTGCTATACAAATAAAGTTAATTAACAGTACACACAATGTTAATCGACATTAGTGAAAAAAAGGAAACTGAAGGAAAGAGTAAAGACACAATACACGCAAGGTACGATGAGTAAAAAGAACAAAACATTAGAGAACAGTGTATACAACCTGGCAGAAAACAAAAAATTAAAGCTTGATGATTCAACGTCTCGTAAACAGTATAAAACCTTTAAAAAGTCATTTTGTTTTCAACATATTGAAAGAAAGAAAAGGATGATGCAGTTCTTCACTCTGTTCATAAAAATAGAAGAAACACGACTAATAAAATGAATAGAACACTCAGAGTGGTTAATATAGTTAAAGTGCACATGTAACACAATTATCACTCAAGGAAGCTATGCAAATCAAATCTACAAGAGAGGTGCAGGCCCTAGGTTATGAAAGAGGTACAATGTCATGATGCTGATACAGAGAACAAGAAAGAATAATCTAGAAACATTTACAGCACATTTCCAAAGTGACACGATAGTAACATGATCGCCTATAACACCGATAAGAACTATAATAACTATGTATAAGTACGTACAAACAATTACGATATTTACAGAAAACAGCAGGCAAGTAACATTAATCATAAATGGGGTCACAATAGGAAAAATACACATACTGTGGTGCGAAACTCAAGTATGTACAACACAATACAGGGTTAACATGGTACCATAACTATGCGTACGTAGGTTGCCACAGTATGGCTACTCATAAAAGAAACAAAAAAGGAAAAACACAGAGCATTCTTGGCACGGTGAAACAAACATCGAACGAACGACACACTGGACTTAGTGCACCAAACACACACAAAAAAACAAAAACAAAAAACACCATATACATAAATGACGAGACGGGCAGAATTCCCATTAATCGTAAACCATCCTGAGTGCTCTGCTCAGGTGGTGTGATATATTGTGAGTAAATTTGACGATCGGGCGGTGTTATATTCAAGTCGAAGGCGTGCAACTATTCGGCCTCGAAAGCAAGATAGCAAACGACTTCCGGCCTGCAGAATTGAAAGTGGCTGCGATGCAGAACGTTGTGATTGATAAACATGTGAATGACATTTTTGACAAGTACAAATAGAAAACAGCAGGTATCTAGTAGACGTGTTGGCGGATGCTTCGTTAATAGAAACCACTGATATGCTTGGAATGGAAGATTTTGGGGGGAAATGAAGCCAGCCAGGCGGAAAGCAGTATTGAGAAGCGGTAGCAGGATAGGGCAGTGGCAATAGGTGTGGTAAACATCACCGACATTACCGCAGAAAGAGCAGAGTGGAGAAGAGACCAGCGACGTACGGAAAAGAAGATGGGGAACAGCGAGACGACGGCGAAGGAAACGCCAGTGAAGATTGCGCTCGAGCGGAGAAGGGAGATGAGAGGGGGAAGTTGACCAGACGATCATGGAAAGCAAGGGACAGAAGTCAGACGGGTTGTGGAAGGTCCAAAGGTGAACGGAAAAAACGAAAGAGGGAGGCAGCGGTGAAGGAAAGGACGGGGGCGACAGAGTCAAGGAGAGGGAGAAAGAACGGAATAGGAAGACGGGGTCCAGAGAAAACACCGAGTCCGTCGGCAGTAACCAAAGCAGGGTACAGAGAGAGGAGGGAAATGCAAAGTAGGGCATGCTCCTCCTCGAGAGAAGGAGTAGGAAAAACGTAAGTAATGGGTTTCCAGGTGAGGTTAGCAGTAATCAGGGCGTTGACTGTTAAAACGCCAGAAGGAACCCAGAGTGGGAGAAGAACGAAAGGTTAGTTAGGAGGGTGGATCAGTAATGGAAAAGAAAAGTGGTTTGACAAGGAGATCAAGAACGGTGACAGAAGGAGCCCGGGAAGGAGAAAGGGATCGGAGAAACGTAAGAGCTTCAGAAATAGTAGACAGAATGTTAGAGGAAGGAAGGGTGTAAAAATCCATCCGAAGGAAAAGAAGAAAAGTGAATGACGGATTATGGGCAGAAAAGAGTGCATCTAAAAAAATCACGAGAAAAGGAGAGGGAGAGGTAAGCAGACGAAGAAAAGTGGTAATACGGTACGCTCTATAGTATTCATACATATCAATGAGCCGGATGCCACCATGCGACTCAGGAAGATACAAAGTCTGGGCCGCCGACCAACGCTTGGACTGCCAGATGACGGAAGTGGACTGACTATGGATGTCAGTAAGATGAGAGGCCAAGCAAACTGTTGAATTCCAGGAATATGTACATAGTGAGTGCAGGTAACGCTGGACAATATGAGCACGTTGAAAATAAGATGTAAATGGAAAGACGAAATGGCAATACGCAGCTCGGAGCCGAAGCCTTGGGAAAAGGTTGGTCCATGGTGCTTGTCCTGCGGTAAACGGATGACCAGCATAGGTGCCGAGGATCTTCTGGGTTGAGGAGGACCACACCGTTCCCCAAGGGGAGTCAGTGCGGCCTTTCCTAGACCCACACCAGAGACCAGTACTCTTAGAGACATTAAATGCTTCTCCCGAAACAGCAGCATTTTGGTGATAGGTGTTGAGCAGGTCTTCAAACTGAGCATCTCTTCGGATGCAAAACGTCGCATCGTCTGAATTAGCGGAGAACGTATACTCGTGATGTCGCGTACTTGCTTCTGTAGGAGGCAAAGAAGATCGAAGAGAGCCATGAGCAGCAATCAGGAACGGTTCAAAGAATAATGCAAAAAGTTGCACGGAAATGGTGCTACCCTGCCTAATCCCACTTTGGAAAGGAATTAATGCCGGCAGAAAGGTGGCCGCCCGGACATGAAAATGGGCACCACGATAGAGATTAAGTAAAAAGAGTAACCAAAGGAAAGGGGAAACCAAATCTAAGAAGAGTAACAGAAAGTTAGTAGTGAGAAATGTTATCGAAGGCTAATTTTTGATCAATGTTAAGCAAGGCAAGTGGTTCAGAAAGTTGTCGAGCAAGAAAATCAAGGCTGTTAACAAAAGAGTGGTTATTAGCGATAGACCGTCCATGCACATTGTATGACTGGTCGGGCGAAAGGGTGAAAAGAAGAACAAGATTCAAACGACGGGAAAAGAGTTTCGTAAAAAATTTATAGTCGAGATTTAGAATGGAAATAGGACGCCAATTTTGCAGGTCCAGGGAGTCTTCCTTCTTCGGCAAAAGAATGATGTGGTCCACCGTAAAATCCGGCGGCAGGGCAGAAGAAGATTGAGCTGCGGAGAAACTGGCAAGAAAAAAGGGGAGAAGAGATGGAAGGAAAGCACGCTAAAAGGAAAAAGGTAGGCCGTCAGGTCCAGCCAGGAGAGGCATGAGGATTTAGGCAAGAGCCTTTCTTAGTTCAGCATGGGATAAATCCGCGAGAAGAGAAGGACAGAGTTGTGAGGGGACCTGCGGAAGAGCACGAAAAAGGGGTGATGAAGAAAAAGAGTAAGTCTGCACTACCGCTCGGAATTTATGTCGGAAAAATTGACAACCTGTGTGAAGGTAGTGGCTGAGTCTGATGAAATAGTTCCATCAGACAGACGGAGATGTCGGAGGGTATTAGATGAACGCCGGTGTCTTTCCGTGTGAGAGAGAAATTCCTATGACTGATCTGTAGGGGAAAGATGAAGTAATTTCATCCGACAGAGAGCTTGCTGTGCCATCGGATGAAGCAACGTTCTAAGGGTATCCTGTACTTCAGGATATGATGGATCTGTGAGAGACATCGAGGAAAGCATCCCACGAAGGTTGCTGATTTGCATACCGCGTTGAGTCCGGGCAGCAAATGAGTATTGTCGGATTAACATACGAAGCTCAAACTTTATATCGAGCCACAACTGGAGTGCGCTTTGTGTTGTGGCGAGAAGGTGACTAAGATCATCCAAGAATCGACTGATTGTGGTACAGAAAGTTTCGTTCTGAAGCAAGTCATCATCAAAGGACCAGCTACGCTGTGAATTAATTGGCATTGCAGAAACGCAGACAGACAGCGTCACCGCTCTGTGATCAGATGAGGTTGTTGGCACATGCCGTGTCTCAGTAGATGCAGGGAGCAGCTCGGAGGAGACGTAAATTTGGTCCAATCGGGCCCTGACGAACATAGCCGAGGTGAATTGCTCCAGGTATGTGAAACCGTGTTTGGATGAAAATGACGGAATGAGTCAACAAGATAATGGTCGGAGAGAAGTAGCGTAATCTGATCGACTAGGATAGTACGAAATTCTCTTAGGGGCTGCTGCGGTCCAACGACGGGAACAAACTGCCCTTCAAGTCTCCTCCTAAGACATAAAAATCACCGGGGGGAATTGCAGTAAGTGCTGAACGTAAACATTGAAAAAGAAGGTCAGTGAGAGTTTAATCTGCAGGAATATAAATATTAAATATGTAATAGGTAATATGATCAATACCGAATACACAACATTGTAACAAATCAAGAAATAAATTATTTACACAGACTGTAGTCATTGAGTGAAGCAAACGGTTGTGAATGCCAATTGTAACACCACAGTAGAAGTTGACGTATTAGGAGAAGTTAGCGAATCGACGTGATAAGAGAGTACGGACGTACCGCTAAATGAGGGGAGCGCATCACCGCCAGTTGAATCGGACAGCGTAGCGACGCCTCCTCTGGAAGAAGAAGTGGAGTGCTTCCCGGAAGTGAGATCGTTGCTAAGTCCCCCAACACCGGAAGACGCCATTTGCAATGGCACCTCAGTGATAAGCAACGACCAGCTCGGTCGAAAATAAACACAACCTTATAACTCAACTAAAAATGCAGTCACCGGCTCGGGAGTCAAACGGAAAGAAGCACTGTACCTTTATACTTCGTACACACACAAAATTAGAGAACTTAGAGCGCTATATACGTGACTTTAGACACAAAAATGAGGAGCAAAACAAACAAGCTCATGTGGTTTTCAACATAATTTATTTAAGAAAATAGGCTGTTACATCATTATTGTTCGCGCCCATCAAAAACATAAAAATACACATGACATTTATAATGATATGCACACATGAAAGAGGGTGAAGCTACCCAGATTAAAATAATAAAAACACGAATGCAGGCAAGCATTCTATGAGTATCGTAATGGTACAGGAATCTGGAGTCTAGTGCAGCCCCATAATACGTGAAATACAACTAGAGAAACACAGGAAGCATATTTAGTATATGAGAGCAAATAACAAAATGATTTCGGGAGAATGTACTAGAACAGAGAATGTAAGTAAATACAGCGATGTATGTAATAAACAATAACAATACACAAAACACAAGATACAACATCTCAAAGTTAGTGACACATCAAGAACTTTGATCATAAAATACAAGGATCCTAACGGAGATAATATCGTCACAGAACACGACTCACCTAATAAGACATAATGATATACTACAGGATAAAAAATATGTTCTTGAGCAAAATCACATATAATATGAAATGTAAGAAGAAAGGAAATGTGTACAACATGGTGCCACACAAATAAAGTTAATTAACAGTACACACAATGTGACTCGACATTGGCGAGGCAAAAAAAGGAAACTGAAGAAAACAGTAAAGACACAATACACACTAGGTACGGTGAGTAAAAAAACAAAACATTAGAGAACAGTAAATACAACCTGGCGGAAACAAAAATCAAAAGCTTGATGAGTCAACGTCTCGTGAACAGTATACCACCTTTAAAATGGTCATGTTGTCATCAACATATTGAAAGAAAGAAAAGGATGACGCAGTTCTACACTGTTCTTAAAATAGAAGAAACACGACTAATAAAATGAATAGAACACTCAGAGTGGTTAATATCGTTAAAGTGCACATGTAACACAATTATCACTCACGGAATCTATGCAAATGCAATCTACAAGAGAGATGCAGACCCTAGGTTATGAAAGAGGTACAATGTCATCATGCTGATACAGAGAACAAGAAAGAATACACTTGAAAAATTTACAGCACATTTGCAGAGTGATACGATAATAACGTGATCGCCTATAAGACGGATAGAAACTATAATAACTATGTATAAGTAAGTACAAACAATTACGATATTTACAGAAAACAGCAGGCAAGTAACATTAATCATAAATGGGGTCACAATAGGAAGGAAAAAAACCCGTACTCTGGTGCGAAACTCAGGTATGCACAACACAATAAAATGTTAACATGGTACCATAACTATGCGTACGTAGGTTGCCACAGTGTCGCTACTCAGAAAAAAATAAAAACACAGAGTACTCTTGACACGGTGAAACAAATATCGAACGAAAGACACACTGGACTTAGTGCACCAAACACAAAACAAAAACACACAACATATACTCAAATGGCGAGACATCGTAGACCATCCTGAGTGCTCAGCCCAGGTGGTGTGAAATGTTGTGAGAGAATTTGACGATAGGGCGGTGTTATATTCAAGTCGAAGGCGTGCAACTATTCGGCCTCGAAAGCACGATAGCAAACGACTTCCGGCCTTCAGAACGTAAAAAGTGGCTGCGATGCAGAACGTTGTGATTGATGAAACATATGTATGACATGTTTGACAAGTACAAATAGAAAACAGCAGGTATCTAGTAGACGTGTTGACGGATGCTTCGTTAATAGAAGCCACGGATATGCTTGGAATGGAAGATCTTGAGAAACGATGAGGCCAGCCAGGCGGAAAGCAGAATTGAGGAGCGGTAGCAGGATAGGGCAGTGGCAATAGGTGTGGTAAACATCACAGACATTACCACAGAAAGAGCAGAGTGGAGAAGAGACCTGCGACATACGGAAAAGAAGATGGGGAACAGCGAGACGACGGTGAAGAAAACTCCAGTGAAGATTGCGCTCGAGCGGAGAGGAGAAATGAGAAAAGGAAGTTGACCAGACGGTCATGGAAAATCGAGGGAGAAAAGTCAGAGACGGGTTGTGGAAGATCCGAAGGTGAACAGAGAAAACGATAGGGGAGGCAGTGGCGAAGGAAAGGACAGGGGCGTCAGAGTCAAGGAGAGGAAGAAAGAACGGAATAGGAAGACTGCGTCCAGAGACAACACAGAGTCCGTCGGCAGTAACCAAACCAGGGTATAGAGAGAGGAGGGAACTGCGAAGGTGGGCATACTCCTCCTCGAGAGAAGGAGTAGGAGTAGAAAAACGGGAAGTAATGGGTTTCCAAGAGAGGTTAGCAGTAATCAGGGCGTTAACTGTTAAGATGCCAGAACGAACCCAGGGTGGCAGGAGAAAGAAAAGTTGGTTAGGAGGGTGGATCAGTGAGGAAATGAAGAGTGGTTCGACAAGGAGATCAAGAGTAGGGACAGGAGGAGCTCGGGAAAGAAGAAAGGACCGGAAAAACGTAAGAGCTTCAGAGCTAGTAGACGGAATGTTAGAGGAAGGAAGGCTGTAAAAATCCATCCGGAGGAAAAGAAGAAAAGTGAAGGACGGATCATGGACAGAAAGGAGTGCATCAAAAGTAATCACGAGAGAATGTGAGGGAGAGGTAAGCAGACGAAGAAAATTGGTAATACGGTACGCTGTATAGTATTGATGAATATCAATGAGCCGGATGCCACCATGCGACTCAGGAAGATACAATGTCTGAACGCCTACCAATGCTTGGACTGCCAGATGACGGAAGTGACTATTGTTTTCTTGGCCTCTCGCCATACTGACTATTGATGTCAGTATGGCGAGAGGCCAAGAAAACTGTTGAATTCCAAGAATATGTACATAGTGAAAACAGGTAACGCTGGACAATATGAGCACGTTGAAAAGATGTAAATGGAAAGACGAAATGCCAATACGAAGCTCGGCGCCGAAGCCTTGGGAAAAGGATGGTCCATGGTGCTTGTCCTGCGGTAAACGGATGACCAGCATAGGTGCCGAGGATCTTCTGGGTTGAGGATGACCACACCGCTCCCCAAGGGGAGTCAGTGCGGCCTATCCAAGACCCACACCAGAGACCAGTACTCTTAGAGACATTAAGTGATGCTCCCGAAACAGCAGCATATTGGTGATAGGTGATGAGCAAGTCCTCAAACTGAGCTTCTCTCCTGATGCAAAACGTCGCATCGTCTGCATAAGCGGAGAAAGTATACTCGTGATGTCGCGTACTTGCTACGGTAGGCGGCAGCGAAGATCGAAGAGAGCGATGAGCAGCAATCAGGAACGGTTTAAAGAATAATGCAAAAAGTTGCCCCGAGAGGAGGCAACCCTGCCTAATCCCACGTTGAAAAGGAATTAAAGCAGTCAGAAGGGGAGGCCGCCCGGACGTGAAAATGGGCGCCCCGATAGAGATTAAGTAAAAGAGTAACCAAAGAACAGGGGAAACCAAAGCTATGAAGAGTAACAGAAAGACAGTCGTGAGAAATGTTATCGAAGGCTGATTTTTGATCAATATTAATCAAGGCCAGTGGTTCAGAAAGTTATCGAGCAAAAACAAGATTGTGAACAAAAGAGATGTTATTAGCAATCGACCGACAATGCACAGTGTATGACTGGTCGGGCAAATGGATGAAAGGAAGAACAAGATTCAAACGACGGGAAAGGAGTTCAGTAAAGAATTTCTAGTCGAGATTTAGATTGGAAATAGGACGCCAATTTCGCAGGTCCAGGGGGTCTCCCTTTTTTGGCAAAAGAATGACGTGGGCCACCGTAAACTCCGGCGGCAGTGCAGAAGAAAATTGATCTGCGGAGAAACAGGCGAGAAGGAAAGAGAGAAGAGATGGAAGGAAAGCACGGTAAAAGAAAAGATGAAGGCCGTCAGGTCTTCATTTCTTCTTTTGTCGGTAGATATAGTCATTGAAACGAAAGTATGTCCGACGGGCTATTAGTTTTGAAGAGTCTATAATGGCAACATCTTCAGTAGGAGTAGCACCTAAAATGGGAAACTTTTCTTGGATAAAGGAGTGAGCTGAGTTAAACGGAACATTAGGAAATAAAGAGACCACATCCAATGATGCTAGGATAAACGATGAATCCCAAGAGTCAAATGACTTAATTTTGGCAAGGGCTTGAGAAGAACTGTGGATAGAAAACTTGGAATTACTGATTAAAGATTTAAGGAAACTAGTTAATGCATTTTCAAGGGGACGCGTGGGGTTAGCATAACCCGAAACCAATGGGCGAACAGAGTGGCCCTCCTTATGCAATTTGACCTTGCCAAATGACTCAGGGATCCTAGGGCCATTGGGTGGATGCATACATTTAGAAATGTTAGTTGGTAAAAATCCTGGTTTTTCAATTAACTGAGAGCTACTATAGTTGCAGAAGTTGGGTCAGATCGGGTTATTTCATGTGGTATTTTGTCAATGGGCTTGTTACCCCTTTGGCTGTAATCTACGTGATTCATTAGTATGATTTGCTGTGATTTGTCAGCCGAAGTCACAGCCAAAGAAGAGTCCTGTGACAAAAACAGCAATTGTTCTCGTTCATATTGCAATGCCCTGTGTTGCTCGGTTCGCAGAGCCTTCTCAGATTGTGCCATTACATGAGTAATTTTGTAACGAGTTGGTTCCTGTTCCTCGTGTGGTAACCTTCGTATAATGCTTTCAGTTTGAGAAATCAGCTTGATCTTGTCTTGTTTAAAGACAGGATAGCAATATTTATATCCACGAGAAAGAGCAGTAACTTGAATGTCGTTAACAGACCTTGTACTGAGGTTCACAAAAACCGGCTTGTGTCGTTGAGCTTGTTGTCGGTACGAATCTTGAAAGATGGTGCATACCATCGGTCTTGCTAGCCATTAGAGCGCAAAGTTTTTTAACATGTCCTTGTTGTAACCGGTCGATGTCGGACAAACAAATGGCTGAGTGAACAGTCATGATTTTATCAAAGATAATAGGGTGTGCTAGTCTCGTAAGCCATGAATAGGCAGTATATGACTTTCTGTTAAGGAAGTCAATAAGACATCGTTTACTGCGAATAACATTTAATAAACGCTTATGCTCAGCGATAGATAATATGCGTTCGTCCTTTTGCTGAGATAGCACTCCTATTAATAGTCAAAAATTTTGGAATCAATTGTAGTTCCTTGCAGTTCAGCAAAAAGGTCTAGTGCGTGCCTTCACAGGCGAGCTTGCGCCGCATGCGGAACAAAATGCTGGTAGCGCGCACCATACTAAAGGATCGAGAAGTAAGTCAAACACTCACTTACAGTACCATAGGCAGCGTAGTTATCCAAACGTCTGTGCTATTCGTGCCAACTAAATACCCCAAAAATAACAGAATGCTGTCTAGACACGGTACCAAACAATGGAGATAATTGCTAAATTAAAAGATGAACTTTTATTTACAATCTAAAACCATATATACACACGCCAGATCTTTCGGGCCCATTATGGGTCCATCATCAGGCACCGCAGGGGGTGGTTCCGGGATTATATAGATGGACAAAACAACCCACAATGCAACGGCATGGAGGCGCCGCTCATATCCATGCATGCGCACTTGTTAGAAAATATAAACATGAAAATTTACAAAAGTACAAGAAACACCATTACGGATTATGATGAAATATACAATGTTGTGAAATAAAATGTCTCCATGATGAGGGTAGTGTCGACGGCATTTCATCATTACAACACTGGTTAGCAAATAGAGCTATGTACAAGCTTTCAGTGAATAATAAGCCAGTCTTAGTTGTAGGTGTTGCTAAGATCTTGGTGCTGTTCCAGTTCGGAATGTGTTGGCCTTGTTTAACTAGTCGGGATAAAGCGGTGGTACCCTATCCAGTCCGGACATTTTACTTGTGTTCAGAAATACGGGTAGCAACAGTCCGAATGGTGGATCATACGTAATTGGTGTCTTTTATATCAGGGTCAGTAGCTTTTAATGGAATGGAATAGACACCGTGCCTTTGGAACGTATTAACCCTATCCCGATCCCTCCTAATCAAGGAAAATAATTTATGAGTCTGTATACCAAAGGTTATGTTCTGACCGTGGCAAGTCTTTTTCAAAATATATATAACTTCAGGAAAATAGTCGATAGAACCGATGTATTTAACAGTTTCCTCATTTCCTCGTAAAGAGGTGTAGGTGGATCGTTGGCATCTACGAAGTTGCCTTACCACAAAATCCTGTGGGTATCCGAACCGGGAGGCCAAATCAAAAATAAAACGAATGTCTTTATTGCGATTTTTAGCAGAAGAATAGTGTGAGTACGCCCTGCGAAACAGAAAAGATAATGCTGCAGTCTTATGTTGATACGGGTTGGCTGATGAGTCAAATGGAATCAGTGTAGGGGGTGCAGAAGGTTTTCGATAGACGGAGAATGAATAGGAACGGTTGGAGGTGTTACGTGTTAAACAGAAATCCAAAAAAGATAACAACCTTAGAGTCTCAAGTTCAGTTGTAAATTTAATGGTGGGGGAATGAGTGGAAAGCAAATCAGCGAAATCCTGGAGGGCGGGAACTGAGTGAGGCCAGATAACCAACACATTATCGACATATCTTAAAAATAAGAGTAGCTTTAAAGGGCAATGCTCAATCGCTTGGTTTTCGAGTTGCTGTAAGACTATTTCGGCTAACAAAGCCGAAAGCGGTGAACCCATAGATGTGCCGGCTTTTTGTCGGTAGATATAGTCATGTGTCGATGATGTGCTGGTTATCTGGCCTCACTAAGTTCCCTGAGTTCAATTTTGTTTTCTAAAAAAATATCAAACTTGATGTCTACCCGAAACGTGATCCCAGAGCCCATTCATTTAAAAATATTTTTATAGCTTTCATGTTTTTTAATAGAAATGTTGCAGACTTTCCCTCCTGCATCACCACTAGTCATACAGCTATTCCTTTGCAGTTGAAACACTAAGCAGAGAATGATATGAAATTTCAATTACTTTCTGTGATACTTTCTATTAGTTTTTATTCCCTTTAAGAAAGATTTAGAGGCGAGAAAACTGTCAGAGTGAAACCGAAGGTATGGAAGCACATCGTACAAAACTATCCATACAAAGAGCCATTTGGAAGGACAACCAGTAAGTGAAAGTCAGTACAACTTGGTTGAAACGGACTTCGTTCAAGACAATTTGGAAACCGGAAAAACAATATTTGAATTATCACCATCAGAAAAACGTTCGACGCTCTTCATGGCGCTGGTGCAAAATGTATGTATTGCATACTTCCCACGGGCGAGTAATGTGTGGGTTTATATAAAAAGTGTTTGAATCTTCGTAATTCTTCTAGCAGACGCGGAAGAGGACACAAACCAAGTATTGAGCAAAAGATTGAAGACGTTGCTATTCTTGTAGTATACAGCAATTGTTTTTTAATGCTGTTGTTTCATGCAGTGCATGTACACTATAAAGTCTATCAGGTGTTGCCCAACACAGCTGTGTGAAAATATTTGTCAAAGTGTTGCACGAATTCCTATTCCTCTACATGTTCGCACAACTAACAGTAATTACGCATCGTTATCGTGACAACAGTTACTAACTGATGATGAAGATAAGAGGCTGACATTTACGTTGGCTATTTTCTAGTTCCGTCTACATAAAAGCAAACACTGCGAAGTTTGGTCTACATGGAAGTAGCTGAAACATCGCTGCTTAACATCTTGTCAGTAATGAAGCTCATTTTCATCTTTAGAGGAAATGTGAATACGAAATACTACCGTATCTGAGCAGTAGAGAATCCTCAGACGTGTCAGAAATTCCTTTACATTCATGGAAGGCTACTCATAGGGATTACGGCAGCTTTAATTTACAGACGATTTTTCTTCGAAGAAAATCATCGAACTAGACCTATGACCTACATTGTAATCACGCACCTATTATCGTGAAATGTTACACTGTTTTGTTATTACAAAAGATAAAGCAACTCCTTACATAGGAAGGCTTATACAGAAGAAGCTGCAAAAATGTTCACAGAGGCTATAGTTATCAGTATCCCAATAGGAAGGTCATCTCGCATGTAATAAACCCTGTAATTGTTGGCTGTGAGGACACTTGAAAATCACGCCATATTATGGCAGACCGCAGGATAGAATCATGCAGAATGTGATAATGACCACTCCACACAAATCGGGTTTTTTCGAGCCATTTCGGACATTTCCGAATTCAACTTTTCCCCCAACGAAAACATGGAGGCATTGAAGAGTGCTAATTGCGATCCTTATCAGAATCCAGAATCATCTATCAGCTCTTTTTAATAAGGTAAGCTTCAGCAATATTTAGTGCTAAAGAACCACCTTTATCGCATTAAACATTATTCTTTAATTAATGTTGAAGACATTTCATTTGCCAAACAGACACCCATACAGATGATAATATTACCATTTTTCCAGTTCACAGAACGAAATATATTCCCTGGTGATGATTTTTGAAATACCTTTTTTTCTTATGTCATAAATCATTTCCGTATGTTCTAGAAAATGTACTTACAAAATGTAGAGAATTTTGAAAATTGGGTTTCTCTGCAGGTCATTCCCGGTAAAAATAACATATGGTATATTCAAATCGTACAATGCGAAAGAATTGAGTTCATTACCATTTGCTGAAATCTAGGCTATGAAGTCGAAGCTTTTGACATTTCAGGAACGTTTCACGCCCTGAACGCTTGAGATCAGACTTATCTAGAAAGTCACGGAAAAATTCGCAGTTTTGTAATAGAGATAAACTTGAAGTGGAAATTGTTGAAGCTCGGTGAATGTCTTGAATGTCGGGTTGTTGGCAGGCGTACCTTCGTCCTCTTCGGCTACCCAACATTTTTGGTACTAATAATCCTTAATGAGTTTTGGGGGATTTATGTATACTTCGAGGCTTATCTAGAAAGTTAAGCATCTCTAACTGGTTGTTAAGCTCTTACATTTTAACCTGCATTTGACTGTAGAAATTAGGAAATGCGAGATGAGGGGCCCAGTAATGACCTTCAGAACAATAGACATACCATGAAACCTCCACGGTCTGCCCGTTTTCCTCCAGCCTTGCAGTGTGGTTGTCGCCGTTTACCCACGCACCGTGGAATACAAATCCTTCCATTAGCATGTTAGACCTGGAACATGAACAGATCGAACCAGCCCGTTAACTGCGGGATCGTGAATCACCTGATGTTTTGGGCAGTACGGACCTACTGCTCTCCACCTGCATCGTAAATCAACAGGAAATGGATCCCAATCCATTCACTCCCGGTGTGCCAGCTTTATGCTGTTCTACGGTAAATGCAGGATCCTTCGGCTGGCCGGGTTGTCTCCAGGCACGTATGTGCTAGTCATCGGCTTAAAGTGATCACTGTGTCTCATCACTGAAGACAAAATTTAGCCACTGGACATTATCCCACTTTGGTCGGGCCTGACACCACTACAACCCATGTCAGCGATGCTCGCTGGTCAGTGGTAGGCAGCGTAGTGGCCTCATCGAATGTAGTCTCCGTACCGGAAGTCTTCTAGCAACGGTCCAGATGGCCACTTCCGTACCTGTAGGCGCAACATGGCCATGGATCGTTGAGAGCGACGAATGCGATTCTGTTCGTCCTACTCTCACCATAGTTCGATCTTTGCGTTCTGGAGTTGTCCTCGGTCGTCGAATGCCCGCCTGTCGCCGCATTGTGCCCTCCTCGACCCATTGGTGCCAACATCGTCCGTATGCGTCGTCGCTCCAACCCAAATGCTTTCTGATACTGCGATTTGATCAAGCCGCCTCTCTCAACACAACAATACCTCCTGTCTCAAACTCGCTAAACTGCTCATATTATGAACGGATCCGACGTCGAGGCATCCTTACAGTCCGTGATGGTTATTACAACCGTGATCTCCTGTCACAATTGCTCCTACGTGAGACCTTTGAATGCACGATTCAATAGCCCCTACGTGAGACCTTTGAATCCTCAATGCACGATTCCCATGCGCTGTGGCGGGCCAGTATTTCATCATTGGTCGTTATCTTTTAATCATTTGCATATTTGGCCGTGAGGTAGTTGCATTCCGTGTTTCATCAAGATCGAAAGACATTCTCGGAGTACTTAGTTTTTATGACAAAGAGTGTACATGTTTTCTGCTCGGTATTAAAAAAATTCTTTTTGAGGCTGTAAGGTGTCGTTCGTTCCTAATTTGTGACTATTGGATCCCGCAAAGACAAACAGTCACCGCCGTAAGGCAGTGAATGTTTTTATACATCACACACGCCTCATCTGGGACTTTAATTGCAGGGGTCTCGGACAAAATGTCGGAAGCCAGCGCCTCAGATCACCCGGCACGCGGGACGGAACATCCCTTTTGGTTTGTACCTTGTATGACAGATTCGAAATTTCAATGTTTCTGTCAATCAGTGTCTGTTCAAAAATTTCGTTTTCGCAACGATTTCGGAATATCTTATTTTCTAAACCAGGGTATCTGATAAAGCAATGGCTTCGGTATGTTCTGACATGTCAGCAACATCGCGATATCAATATTTAACAGCATTTTGGTTTCGTCAAGCATTTGCATCGCAGAACTTAGAGCCAATAACGATTTTATCAAAACTTCCATGTGTGCATTAGTCTCATATAGTTCCGGATCGCCATGGAACAATATCACCTATATGGAACAGTGCGTGTCCAATCATAATAAAATATCTTTCACGCCCATCACATTAAGAAAACCACTAAATATTTTACCAAAATTATTACGAAATGATTTGAGTGAAAACCTTGCAGAGTTGTGTCAATATAAATTTCGGTGATATTGAAATCTAAAACAATTGTTCTAATGCATTGAGGTTTATTCCAGTATTTAAAACGCGAAACAGCCATCATTCTGGAGTACAAGGAGTCTCCTGTTAAAGCAACAGTTTTCAGAGAAGGGCGAGATCCAGCGCTGTAAGACAAACGCAAAATCCATGCCTCATCGGAAATAGAACACGGACCATCTCCGACGAATGGTCAGAAGCTAGCTCTTAGACCACTGCGGTATTATGTTTCCGATAAATAGAGAGAATGAAACGCGTCAAAAAATTTCAAAGCAACTGCAATATGTGAAGAACCACAATTTTACAAATGAAACACATTTATACACTCTTCAACAAAACAACATTTTCTATGACACATTTTCACATTACGTTTTATAAATTGATAACTGCATGGATATATTTCAAGAAATATAAATTAATTTGCCAGTTTATTAGGTAAACCTGTCCTCATCACATAAATGGCCCACTCCAGTGTTTAAGAGGGCACGTTAGCACGGTGTATGGCACAAAGCCCGTCTGTTCGCATGCACGATTATTTAAAACAATTCTTTGTTGACGACACGTGTATTCTGTCAAATTAAGACAATAGTGTAAATGCCCATTTAAAGTAAATATTAAACGGAACATATAATGCGGTGATTTTAGCTTTTATAGAAAACATACCAACACAATTTTACTGATGTATCTGTAGTTTTTTTCAATAATATGTTTTTTTTTCAATTTCTGTCTCAAAATACATGAGACAGACGTTGTACTGTATTTCACTTTGTGAATGGGATTTAAAGATTTTGTAATAGCTGTTTAAACTATTGTAAAGATGATATAACTTTTCCGAGTAAAATGCATTGAATTTTTCTTTCTGTTTTAACAGATCATTGTCCACATGGAAACTGTGGAGGTTTGGACTTCTGTGGAGGCATAGCAGGTATTCCATGCAAACCTGGTTTCACCTGTATTCTGGATGGAAATTACCCAGATGCCGGTGGGAAGTGCTTCCCAAGCGGAGGTTAGTTTGTTGATGCAGCATGTTTGTGTTCGTTTTTCTTCGTTTCCTCCCATTTTCTTGAAATTTGCGTATTCTGAATTCTTTGGCTGGTTCAGCTTGTTTCAACTTCGCTGTAATTTTATTAATGCTACTTTTATCGATTTTATAATTATTCATTAATTTTTACCGAGATTGTTTATAGTAAAACAGAATATATACGTAGAATGATGGTCAAAACAAGTAGATTTATGTGGTTGAAAGACACAATAAAAAGGTGGCAATATTTGAATGCTATTCTGTTTGAGGTCTTGTCTAGTAATTTGAAGTATGTACCTACAATAATATAATCCAACTCTAAAGAATTTTACGGTTGTCTTGTCATTTACGCTACAAATCCCTGTAATTTGAGTGGTATGATGCAAAATGTATTGGGTTAGCCAAAAATTAACTGCGTTTTTTTCATGCGTAAATGAAAGGTGAATTTTGAATGGGGAAACAAAAACTTTAGTCAACAACATATTGTCCATTTTGTTCGATCGGCTTTTGCCAACTCGCAGACAAGTTCATGATTTCGCGCTCAAAAAGATGTTTGTCTTCTTCGGCAAAAAACAGTTCCATGAACGATTTGTTAGCCTCATCAGCAGTGAAGATTTTACCATTCATGGCGTTTGAAACGAACGAAACAAATGACAGTCTGATGGTGTCAGGTCTGGCGAATATGGAGGAGGTCATAACACAGCCCACCCAAGTTGCAAAAATTTTTGACGAATGACCAAACTTGTATATGGTCTTACGTTATGATGGTGAAACACTAACACCTTTGCGATTCACCTCTTCTGGACACTTCTGTTTGGCTGCAACACTCTAATTTATGCAGCTGGCGACAATAAAAGTCCGAAGTAACGATTTGGTTCCTTGGAAGCAATTCAAAGTACACAATACTTTTGAAATCCCACCAGACTGACAGCATAACCTTCCTTTGGTGCATATCTGCTTTTGAAATGCTTTGAGCAGGTTCATGACTCTTGCTCCACGTTCTTTTCCGTACGACGTTGTTGTAGACGATTCATTATTCATCGCCGTTGAAAAATGGATCATTTTCTTCACGTTTCAAGAGTGAATCGCAGATGTCAACGCGCTTAGTGAGATGAATTTCTTTGAGCTCATGTGGTTTTCAACATAATTTATTTAAGAAAATAGGCTGTTACATCATTATTGTTCGCGCCCATCAAAAAACAAAAAAATACACATGACATTTATTGATATGTACACATGAAAGAGGGTAAAGCTACCCAGATTAAAATAATAAAAACACGAATGCAGGCAAGCATTCTATGAGTATTGTAAAGGTACAGGAATCTGGGGTCAAGTGCAATCCCATGATACGTGAAACTACAACTACAGAAACACAGGAAGCATATTTAGGATATGAGAGCAAATAACAGAATGACATCGGGAGAATGTACTAAAACAGAGAACGTAAGTAAATACAACGATATATGTAATAAACGAGAACAATACACAGAACACAAGATACAACATCGCAAAGTCTGTAACACATCAAGAACTTTAATCATAAAATACAGGGATGCTAACGGAGAAAATAACGTCTCAGAATACGACTCAACGAATAAGACATAACGACATACTGCAGGATAAAAATATGTTCGTGAGCAAGATCGCAATGTAAGAAAAAAGAAAATATGTACAACATGTTGCCACACAAATAAAGTTAATTAACAGAACACACAATGTTATTCGACGTTGGTGAAAAAAGAGGAAACTGAAAGAAAGAGTAAAGACACAATACACACTAGGTACGGTGAGTAAAAAAACAAAACAGTAGAGAACAGTGTATACAACCTGGCGGAAAACAAAAATCTAAAGCTTGATGTGTCAACGCCTCGTAAACAGTATACCATGTTTAAAAAGTCATGTTGTTTTCAACATATTGAAAGAAAGAAAAGGATGATGCAGTTCTACACTCTGTTCATAAAAATAGAAGAAACACGACTAATAAAATGAATAGAACACTCAGAGTGGTTAATATCGTTAAAGTACACATGTAACACAATTATCACTCAGGGAAGCCATGCAAATGAAATCTACAAGAGAGGTGCAGACCCTAGATTATGAAAGAGGTACAATGTCATGATGCTGATACAGAGAACAAGAAAGAATATACTAGAAATATTTACAGCGCATTTCCAAAGTGACACGATAATAACATGATCCCCTATAACACCGATAAGAACTATAATAACTATGTATTAGTAGGTACAGACAATTACGATATTTACAGAAAACAGCAAGCAAGTAACATTAATCATAAATGGGGTCACAATAGGAAAAAACACGTACTGTGGTGCGAAACTCAAGTATTTACAACACAGTACAATGCTAACATGGTACCGTAACTATGCGGACGTAAGTTGCCACAGTGTGGCAACCGACGTCCGCATAGTTGTGCACTGTCCCATCCTGCTACTCATAAAAAAAGTAAAAACGAAGAGCACTCTTGGTACGGTGAAACATATATCGAACGAAAGACACACTGGACTTAGTGCACCAAACACAAAAAAACCAAAAAAAAAAAAACACAACATATACTCAAATGGTGAGACGGGCAGAATTTCCATCCATCGTAAACCATCCTGGGTGCTCGGCCCAGGTGCATTGATGAATATCAATGAGCCGAATGCCACCATGCGATTCAGGATGATACAATGTCTGGGCCGCTAACCAATGCTTGGACTGTCAGATGACGGAAGTGAACTGACTATTGATGTCAGTAGGGCGAGAGGCCAAGAAAACTATTGAATTCCAGGAATATGTACATAGTGATAGTAGATAACGCTGGACAATATGAGCACGTTAAAAATAAGATGGTAATTGATAAGACGAAACACCATTACGCTGCTCGGCGCCGAAGCCTTGGGAAAAGGTTGATCCATGTAGCTTGTCCTGCGGTAAACGGATGAGAAGCATAGGTGCCGAGGATCTTCTGGGTCGAGGATGACCACACCGTTCCCCAAGGGGAGTCAGTGCGGCCTATCCAAGGCCCACGCCAGAGACCAGTACGCTTAGACACATTAAGTGATCCTCCCGAAACTGCAGCATATTGGTGATAGGTGATGAGCAAGTCCTCAAACTGAGCTTCTCTCCTGATGCAAAACGTCGCATCGTCTGCATAAGCGGAGAAAGCATACTCGTGATGTCGTGTGCTTGCGACGGTAGGCGGTTGCGAAGATCGAAGAGAGCGATGAGCAGCAATCAGGAACGGTTCAAAGGCTAATGCAAAAAGTTGCCCTGAGAGGGGGCAACCCTGCCTAATCACACGTTGAAAAGGAATTGAAGCCGTCAGAAAGGAGGCCGCCCGGACATGAAAATGGTCGCCCAGATAGAGACTAAGTAAAAGAGTAACCAAAGAAGAGGGGAAACCGAAGCTACGAATAGTAACAGAAAGATAGTCGTGAGATATGTTATCGAAGACTGATTGTTGTTCAATGTTAAGTAAGGCAACTGGTTCAGAAAGTTTACGAGCAAGAAAAACAAGGTTGTCAACAAAAGCGATGTTATTAGCAATAGACCGACCGTGCACAGTGTATGACTGGTCGGGCAAAAGGATGAAAGGAAGGACAAGATTCAAACGACGGGAAAGGGGTTTGGTAAAGAATTTATGGTCGAGATTTAAAATGGAAATCGGAAGCCAATTTTGAAGGTCCACAGAGTCTCCCTTCTTCGGCAAAAGAATGACGTGGGTCACCGTATACTCCGGCGGCCAGGCAGAAGAAGATTGAGCTGCGGAGAAACAGGCAAGAAGGAAGGGGAGAATAGATCGAAGGAAAGCACGGTAAAAGGAAAGAGGAAGGCATTCAGGTCAAGGAGAGGCATGAGGATTTAGAGAGCCAAAAGCCTCTCTGAGTTCAGCGGGGGAAAGGCCGCGAGAAGAGAAGGACAGAATTGTGAGGGGAACTGCGGAAGAGCACGAAGACGCAGAAATGAAGAAAAAGAGTGAGTCTGAACTATCGCTCGGAATTTATCTCGGAAAAATTGACGAACCTGTGTGCAGATAGTGTCTGAGTCTGATGAAATAGCTCCATCAGACAGACGGAGATGTCGGAGGGTATTAGATGAACGCCGGAGTCCTTCCGTGCGAGAGAGAAATTCATATGATTGAGCTGTAGAGGAAAGATGAAGTAATTTCATCCGACAGAGAGCTTGCTGTGCTATCGAATGAAGCAGCACTCTAAGGGCATGATGGATCTGTGAGTGATATCGAGGAAAGGATCCCACGAAGGTTGCTGGTTTGCACACCGCGTTCAGTACGGGCAGAAAATGAGTATTGTCGTATTAACATACGAAGCTCACTCTTAATGTCGAGCCACAACTTGAGTGCTCTTGGTGTTGTGACGAGAAGGTGACGACGAACATCCAAGAATCGACGGATTGTGGTACAGAAAGTTTCGTCCTGTAGCAAGTCATCATCAAAGGACCAGGGTACGCTCTGAACTAATTGGCAGTGCAGGAAGCAGATAGACAGCGTCACCGCTCTGTGATCAGACGAGGTTGTTGGCACATACCGTGCCTCAGTAGATGCATGGAGCAGCTCGGAGGAGACGTACATTTGGTCCAATCGGGCCCTGACGAACCTTGCCGAGGTGAATTGCTTCAGGTATATGAAACCGTGTTTGGATGAAAATGACGGAATGGGTCAACAAGATGATGGTCGGAGAGGATTAGCGTAAGCTGATCGACTATGATAGGACGAAATGTTCTTAGGGATCTGCTGCGGTCCAACGACGGAAACATAGTGCAATTGAAGTCTCCTTCTAAGACATAAAAATCACCGGGGGTAATTGAAGTAAGTGCTGAAAGTAAACATTGAAAAAGGGGGTCAATAAGAGATTCATCTGCAGGAATATAAATATTAAATAAGTGATAGGCAATATGATAAATACAGAATACACAACATTATAACAAATCAAGGTATAAATTATTTACAGAGACTGTAGTCAGTGAGTGAAGCAAACGGTTGTGATTGCCAATTGCAACACCAGTGGATTGCAACCGTCTATACGCATGGAAGAACTTCAAAGGCCAAATACGACAACGATGGAATGGCGTTGTAGGAGACCATTTCGTTTCTCGAACGAGAAGAACGTCAACGTTCTCTGCCGACAAGTCTTCATACACATTTGAGTTAGCATCAGGGGTGCCAAACCCCGGCAGTTCAGCGAAACTACCTTGAAAGTTGTAGGTCACTTATAGGCTTCATAGCTGTTGTGACAGTTGTTTGAAGCAGATGAATGTGCTGCCGGATGTGCTTGTCAGCCGCACTCAGGTAGCCAGACGGTTTGGCATAGACATAAAGAACATGATCTAAAGATGTATGCTGCTGAAGAATATGTGGCAAAGCATTCTCATGTCGCCTGACAAAGGTATCCGGAGTAGCAGGATATTGTTTGACGCACATGAGAGAATAAAGTTCCTTGTATGACAATGGTGTAGGTGATAATTCAAGGCTAGACATTTGGGCAGTAAACTCGTCAATTGGCACCTCTCCATCGGTGGGGTCCGGTGACGCTTCAAAGGCAACAACTCGTGCGGGCGACGTACGGGTCCGGGGGTGAAATCTAGTGAGGCTCCCGCGAGCTCGTCCCCTCCTGGCGGAGGCACCAGCTTGTTTCTGGGCTTGACGCTTTTTCAATCGTGCTTGGCGTTCAGGCTCCGAGCTATCGCTCATGGTTTGATCCGCACTGAGATATGCAGTTTCATTATCCGGAATAGAGAGATCTGCCTCTGACGTAACACTCCATTCGGCTGATTTCACTGGAGGATCGGGAGCACGAAAGTGAGTCTGAGCAGGTATAGGAGCAAACTTTGCCTCATCACTGGTGGTGGGAGAACAGCAGACGAAATAACAGTGTCTAGGCTTGGTGGAACGGCAGTTGAACGCTCTGCAGCGGAAACCATCTCCGGGGTCCATTTGGGAATCTCCGCTGGACCTGCAGACTTGAGAGACGAGGAAACTTTGGGACAATCTTTGTAAAAGTGGCCAAATGCTTTGGAGGTGCTGCAATGAAATTCAGTTAAGAGATAAACATAACGGAGCAGCCCAGAACACTTTAATTTAAACTGCACTGGGATCGTGCTAATGATGTCAGGAGTTGTGAAGACGACCCGCGCAGCGCGAAATATGCCACAAATGGATTTGTCGTCGGGATCCTTTCGGGCTGCTGAGAATGTGTTCACCCTGCCTACAACACGGCCAAGAATAGAAAGGACGGCATACAGCACTGTATCTGTGGCTTCCGGTGGCACTGGATAGAATGACACGTTGATGGGTCTCTGCGCTACAGGAGTAGGCTCTGAGAACTGATCCCCGAGAGTGAGACCTGTACGTAGGATGGTGGTAGAATATTCAGCTTTCTTGAAGTACACCACATCTGTCCCGGCTAGCCGGAACATATGAGAAATGGCTTGTGGGTTGAACCTGTTCTTCAGGGCAGTGGAGCACACCTTTAACGGCGTCGCCGGTAAGTCGACAAACACTACACCTTTATCCAAGGCAGAATTAAAGTTAGAACTAGCTGCAGTATCATCAGGAATGTCGAGATTGATAATGTTTCCTTCTCGTCGAATATAGAACGCCAAGACTGCCGCTCCGGTATACTGTGTTCTAGTGGAATGGATAGGAATAGAAGTTGTGACTGTCGTAGAGTAGGTGGTGAAGGATGACTGTTGTGCAGGAATAAAAGGAATACCACCTCAATCGATGACGTCCATAGCAGCGTCAGTAGTATCAGTGTCAGTAGAAGTTGACGAAATTGGAGAAGTTAGCGAATCGACGTGATACGAGAGTACGGACGCACAGCTAGATGATTGTGGCGCTTCACCGCCAGTTGGATCGGACAGCGTAGCGACGCCTCCTCTGGAAGAAAAAGTGGAGAGCTTCCCGGAAGTGAGATCGTTGCTAAGTACCCCACCACCGGAAGACGCCATTTGCAATTGCATCTCAGTGATAAGCAACGACCAGCTCGGTCGAAAATAAACACAACGTAAAAATTTAACTAAAAAATGCACTCACCGGCTCGGGAGTCAAACGAAAAGAAGCACTGGACCTTTATACTTGGTACACACACAAAATTAGAGAAATTAAAGCGCTATATACGTGACTTTAGACTTAAAAATGAGGAGCAAAACAAACGATCTCATGTGGTACCCACTGTGACGTGCCTGCCAGCAGGACGCACACGACATAAAAGCAGATAGCAGTCAGAACGAACGTCCGCGTAGCTCAATTTGTAGAGCGACGTATTCCGGAATAAGGGGACCGAGCCCCGGCGTGGACAAAAATGACGGAGAAATTTAATTCGTTATACCACATATAGAGCTTACTAACGTATCCCAGTGTCTTTAAACGTTTTCAACGCTCGATTTCGGTATCTTCCGATTCTCAGCAATCTTCCGTGTCGTTAAACGCCGATTCGAACGGATCAATGGCTTTATTTTGTCGTCATCAACTTCGATTGGCCTTCCTGAGCGGGTTGTATCTTTCACATCTATATCTCTAGACCGAAATTTCGCAAACCAATTCTGACACTACTGCAGTTTTAGGGTATCTTCACCGTATACATCACAAAACTTTTTATGAGCTTGCACGGTGTTTTTTCCTGTTCGGAAGTAATACAGCAAAAAGTGGCAAATATGTTCCTTTTGATTGTCCGTTTTGAAATGGACGGGAAGAAAACACTTGTTAACGACATTGTGCACTTTCTGTTTCTAAGACAAGTTTGAACTGTCAGCAGACATGCGGTTTCAAATGACGTTAATTACATTTTCAGACATCTATCGCCATCTATGTGTAAAAAACGGATTTACTTTTTGATCAACCCAATATTCATTGACATCTTATTTCTATATTTCTCTAGCCGACGTTCAGAGAACTTTGGCAGAGGTTCAGTACGAGCCAGATTTACCCCTTCGAAACCGATACCACTCTGACCCACTGGCTGCACGGAACTCCATTTTACACCAGTTAAAAGAAAATATTCAGCTCTGGCCCGGATGAACCTCTTTCTTTTTTCTTTTTAATTTTGGGGGGGGGGTAACTTGATGGGCTATTAGAAGTTGCCCGTTCCCAACTTACGGGAACTGACTCCAAAGAAGGGACAGAGCCAGTACCGTAAGACATATAAGACATCCATGCCTCACTGGGATTTGAACCCGGACCCATCTTGGACGAATGGACAGAAACCACTGCTTAGACCACTGGGTCTCCTGGGCTGCCAGGGTGAACGTAAGATAGAAAACTAAGCATTTTTCTGTTAAATAAACGTAAGAAACTCCGCCCCGATTCCCAAGCGATGCGAGTTACTGTATCCTAATCCTTCGATATGATTAGGACACAGCAATTAGTATCATAATCAAATTCGGATCATAATAAATCTTATATATATATATATATATATATATATATATAGAAAATGCAGAGTTTTTGCTGGTCCTTGATAAAGCCAAGGCTCAGTATTCTCGACACCTTCTACATTCAGTTGTTTTATTTTATTTTTTTATCTTTTCTCCTTTTACTCACACAGGTAGATATATATTATATATTATATATATATATATATATATATATATATATATATATATATATATATATATATATATATATATATATATATATATATATATATATATATATATATATATATATATATATATATTCTATAAAGAAGATACCTAAGCAAAAAAATACACATATAATTTTGACTCACACCTAGTACAACATAGAAAAGGTTATGTATCTACCTGTGTGAGTAAAAGGAGAAAAGATAAAAAAATAAAACAAAACAACTGAATGTAGAAGGTGTCGAGAATACTGAGCCTTGGCTTTATCAAGAACCAGCAAAAACTCTGCATTTTCTCACTTCCACGAAGACCTAGTTGGAAATGGGTTTCTGCAAGGCCATAGATGCAAGTAACATTCCCACCTAAAATAGTTTAAAAAATATATATATGTCATGTCCTCCGTAGAGTTGCATGACCTAGCACTAGTTAACAATTTCGCTTGCATCCATTAACCTTCCTGGCCCGACCCATGCTCTTCATCTGTTACTATTAAACAGAGAGAAGAAGATTAAAGAGAACTCAAGCTGTGAGAGTGACATAATAATTAGAAATGATTTTCAGCCATAACGAAATGCCAAGTTCGTTTGAGAGAGAATTTAAACCTGAAAATCAATGCAAAAGAAATCCAAATTTTTACATTGCAATTAAAAAAGGAAATATTAATTTTTAACGAACAGATTTTTGAAAGAAAACTTGAGTCTAAAACCCCCTACTCTACAACTTATGACAGCACGAAAACGAGAATAAGTTAAAGATAATAATTAACTAAAGAAAACTTTGTGAAAGTTATATACCTTAAACAGTTAGTTGCAATATGTACAAAGTATTTCAGCAGTGCTTTAAGTGCATAATTAATTAGTTATTAAGAACTTAACTACTTTGAAAAAACAGCGCATAGACAGCGCATAGAAAAGGAACAAGCTTAGCCATCTTCTGTTCCTAGGTACCCCAAAAGACGCTCAAAATTACAAAGAAAAGAAAGAGTTATTAAAACCCGCAAAAATGTTAACAGACAAACCAATGCCTAAAAGCTGAAAAAGCTAAAAAACGACAGAGAAAAAGTACATGAAGTACAAACATTGAACTTATAAAACCTAGAACCCAAAAACAAGGAAGAGAGCTTACCTCTTGTGTGACAAAAACTTTTCTCCTCACAAGAGAAGAACATGGCTGACCTCTTCCGCCACTCCCTAGACGCTGGGGGGCAGTGGGGGTGGGGCTGATGGCCTCCTCATACAGCAAGAAACCAACGCGCGGAGATTTTAACCAGAGAAAAAAATATATATAAACTTAAGACTGTGGATCTGTATGATCAGAAAGAGCAGAATTAACTCTCCAGAATACATGAGAAATATTATAAAATACACGAGCAGTGTATTTAATAATCTTTGCATGTATTAAATCACCTTAGTGAGCTTCTATAGATTAATCAGAATCTTATTAATTTTAATGTTGGTTTTACTATTTTTAGTATAGCTATCCTAGTGATGAATAACTAGTTTTCTTTTTTATTTGTTTTTATTTTCTTTTATAAACAGATTTTTAAGCTTTTTTTGTGATTTTGTTTATATTATTTAATTTTTTGTTTTAATAGGACCGTCATATCCATAGCACTAAGGTTCCTTTAGGTAGTTAATAGGCATCCTCTAACCAACTTCCTTACGGCTTTGATTGGTCAGAATCATATTATTAACTGTGTAGAAAATTAAAGCAGATCTGCCAACCTTACTCTATTATTCAGAATAATTTTTCTTAAAGTTCTTTTGATGAAAGAAGAAGGAATTTCGTTCTCTAGAAAACTTTCTAATAGTATATTAATGTGGTAATTGAAGTCCAAATTGTTGCTGCAAATTCTTGAAATTCTTAGGACCTGAGAAATTAGTACATTCTCAATTACTTTGGTTGAAATGTTATTATTCCAGTGTAGATATTTAATTACTTTGAAAGGAAAATTAACTCTTTTATCAAAGAGGCTAATAGATGGGTTACCTCTGTTGAGCTTAATGCTTAAGTCTAGGAACTCAAGTTCCTGATTACTGTGGTTGGTTTTACATAAGTTAAGAGAGCTAGGATAGATATTATCAAAATCACTCTCTATAACTTCTGAATTATTGATACACAGCAGATCATCAATATATCTAAAAGTGTAAAGGTAGTTATCTGAGCAGGTGGGGTGATTTTTAATGAATTTATATTCCTTAAAGAACAGGAATAGATTAGCGATATTCGTGGACGTTGATGTTCCCATGGGAATACCGTTCACTTGCTTATAGAGAGTATTATTATATAAGATATGGTTATTTTTTATGCAGCAATTGAGATAAGAGTTCCAAGTTCCTACATCAACAAATTGGTTAAGTTTAAATTCTGCATACAGCTCTTTAAAGGTAGTGATTATATCTGATAGAGGCAGATTAGTATATAGGTTTTCAAAATCATAACTATTAATATCTAAGGGACAAACTTTGAGTATAGTAGAAATTACTTCTGCATTATTATTAATTATCCAAAAATCTCTGTACATCAAGTTAGAACAGTTTCTAATGTGTTTCAAAACCTTCTTTAAGACATCTTCAAAAGCAAGATCTATTTTCTTTTATGACTCCTTACTCCACTAGCTATGAACCTGAACTTCACGGGATCCTTATGAAACTTAACCGTTGCAAAAAGAAATGGAAATTCAGGCTCATATCTTCTAGTTTGTGGAATTTTAAGTTTCTTGAAGAATGCCTTAAACCGATTTTCTAACAGCTTGGTAGAATAACTTACGGGCTCGTATGTTACTCTGTTATTGAGTTCCATAGTTAACAATTCAAAATAGAACTTCTTACAGATAATTGCAAAATTATTGCTAGCTTTATCCGTAGTGGTAAAAATAAATTGGTCTTGTAGATTGGAGAGTGACCTTTTAGCTTCTCCAGAGAAAAAGAGATTTCTGTCGAAACAAAAGTCCAGACCTGCCAACTCACCGGTGAAGCTATTGATTATATTATATTTCCATTCTGCGAAGGCCTCAATAGGCTGATTGTACGTTAAACTGGTTTTTACGATGTACCTATTAACATCTTGAGTGAAGCTCTCAAGAATCCTTTCTTTGGAAATTGTGAAGGAAGGTCTGAATTTAGAGCCATACTCTAATAAATTCCTAAGCTTTTCATTTTCAACAAAACTCAAGTTTCCGGTGATAATATGGTTGTAATTCTTATCATAGTGAACTGTTTCTTTATGTTCATCACAAGAACATGTAGTAATTACAGGAATGTAGCTCGAAGAGTTAAGTTTGTAGTTTTTAACTATTGACCCTAAGGTCTTAACATATTTAAAACTTACAATAGACTGGTGCCTGTGGATGGGAAAAAAATTGCATTATTGTAGAACAGCTTCCTTACATTGAGATTATCGTAGGCTTTATTTAGAAACCTGATGGTAACAAAATTACTGGAAAATTCTTTAAGAGAAATTTTATCTGTTTATAAAAGAAAATAAAAACAAATAAAAAAGAAAACTAGTTATTCATCACTAGGATAGCTATACTAAAAATAGTAAAACCAACATTAAAATTAATAAGATTCTGATTAATCTATAGAAGCTCACTAAGGTGATTTAATACATGCAAAGATTATTAAATACACTGCTCGTGTATTTTATAATATTTCTCATGTATTCTGGAGAGTTAATTCTGCTCTTTCTGATCATACAGATCCACAGTCTTAAGTTTATATATATTTTTTTCTCTGGTTAAAATCTCCGCGCGTTGGTTTCTTGCTG
This sequence comes from Macrothele yani, assembly GCA_039090855.1. Taxonomy (NCBI): domain Eukaryota; kingdom Metazoa; phylum Arthropoda; class Arachnida; order Araneae; family Macrothelidae; genus Macrothele; species Macrothele yani. Next base: position 76,573,128 of record CM077008.1, read on the forward strand.
TATGAGGAGGCCATCAGCCCCACCCCCACTGCCCCCAGCGTCTAGGGAGTGGCGGAAGAGGTCAGCCATGTTCTTCTCTTGTGAGGAGAAAAGTTTTTGTCACACAAGAGGTAAGCTCTCTTCCTTGTTTTTGGGTTCTAGGTTTTATAAGTTCAATGTTTGTACTTCATGTACTTTTTCTCTGTCGTTTTTTAGCTTTTCAGCTTTTAGGCATTGGTTTGTCTGTTAACATTTTTGCGGGTTTTAATAACTCTTTCTTTTCTTTGTAATTTTGAGCGTCTTTTGGGGTACCTAGGAACAGAAGATGGCTAAGCTTGTTCCTTTTCTATGCGCTGTCTATGCGCTGTTTTTTCAAAGTAGTTAAGTTCTTAATAACTAATTAATTATGCACTTAAAGCACTGCTGAAATACTTTGTACATATTGCAACTAACTGTTTAAGGTATATAACTTTCACAAAGTTTTCTTTAGTTAATTATTATCTTTAACTTATTCTCGTTTTCGTGCTGTCATAAGTTGTAGAGTAGGGGGTTTTAGACTCAAGTTTTCTTTCAAAAATCTGTTCGTTAAAAATTAATATTTCCTTTTTTAATTGCAATGTAAAAATTTGGATTTCTTTTGCATTGATTTTCAGGTTTAAATTCTCTCTCAAACGAACTTGGCATTTCGTTATGGCTGAAAATCATTTCTAATTATTATGTCACTCTCACAACTTGAGTTCTCTTTAATCTTCTTCTCTCTGTTTAATAGTAACAGATGAAGAGCATGGGTCGGGCCAGGAAGGTTAATGGATGCAAGCGAAATTGTTAACTAGTGCTAGGTCATGCAACTCTACGGAGGACATGACATATATATATTTTTTAAACTATTTTAGGTGGGAATGTTACTTGCATCTATGGCCTTGCAGAAACCCATTTCCAACTAGGTCTTCGTGGAAGTGAGAAAATGCAGAGTTTTTGCTGGTCCTTGATAAAGCCAAGGCTCAGTATTCTCGACACCTTCTACATTCAGTTGTTTTGTTTTATTTTTTTATCTTTTCTCCTTTTACTCACACAGGTAGATACATAACCTTTTCTATGTTGTACTAGGTGTGAGTCAAAATTATATGTGTATTTTTTTGCTTAGGTATCTTCTTTATAGAATGTGAATTCTGAATTTTCAAAACTGCTGCGTTGCGCCTTTTGATTTTCAGGTTATTTTGCAACCTTCGTTTTAAATTCTAAAGTTTTTCCTTAGTCTGCAGTTTTGCTCTTAAGTATATATATATATATATATATATTGGATACATATAAAAGATGGGTGCGGATTCAAATCCCGGATGACTCATGGATGGGGTGTTGTTTTATAGCACTGGCTCCCTTCTTTCGCTGGAACCAGTGGCCCTAAATTAGGGACGGATGAATATTTATAGGCTATCAAGTTGCTGACTGGGTCTGTCCCCTAGATAACGAATTAAAAGTAAGAAATGGACAATTTAACTTCCAAAACATAGATTGATTAGTGTTATCATATAATAAATGTTTTTTATATACATCTTGTCTGATATTACTGCATTACAGCAGCAAATACAATGTAACCAATTTTGTTTTCTAAAAATATCAAACTTGATATCTACTCGAAATGTGATCCCAAAGCCCATTCATTTAAAAATATTTTTAGAGCTTTTATGTTTTTTAATAAAAATATTACAGACTTTCCCTCCTCCATCACCACTAGTCATACTGCTATTCCTTCGCATTTGAAACACTAAGCACAGAATGATATGAAATTTCAGTTGCTTTCTGTGATACTTTATATCAGTTTCTATTCCCTTTCAGAAAGATTTAGAGGTGAGAAAACTGTCAGAGTGAAACCGAAGGTATGGAAGCCCACCGTGCAAAACTATCCATACAAAGAGCCATTTGGAAGGACAACCAGTGAGCGAAAGGCAGTACAACTTTGTAGAAACGGACATCGTCGAAGACAATTTTTAAACCGGAAAAACAATATTCGAATTATCACCATCACGAAAACATTCGAAGTTATTCATGGCGATGGTGCAAAATCTGCGTACTACATACTTCCGGAGGGCAAGTAATACACATGTGTATGTGGGTTTATATAAAAAGTGTGTGAAATTTCGTAATACCTCTAGAAGACGCGGAAGAGGACGTAAACCAAATAGTGAGCAAAAGATTGAAGAAATTGCTACTGTTGTAGTAGAGCAATTGTTTTGTAATCCTGTGGCTTCATGCAGTGCATGTACACTAGTATCAAATATATCAGGAGTTGCCGAACACAGCTGTGTGAAAATATTTGTCAAAGTGTTGCACGCATTCCTATTCCTCTACATGTTCGCACAACTAACAGTAATTACGCACCGTTATCGTGACAACAGTTACTAACTGATGATGAAGTTAATAGGATGACATTTACGTTGGTTATTTTCAAGCTCCGTCTACATAAAAGCAAACACTGCCAATTTTGGTCTACATGGAAGTAGCTGAAGACTGGCTGCTTAACATCTTGTCAGTAATGAAGCTCATTTTCATCTTTAGAGGAAATGTGAATACGAAAAACTACCGTATCTGAGCAGTAGAGAATCCTCAGACGTGTCAGAAATTCTTTTACATTCATGGAAGGCTATTCATAGGGATTACGGCAGCTTTAATTTACAGACGATTTTTCTTCGAAGAAAATCATCGAACTAGACCTATGACCTACATTGTAATCACGCACCGTTATCGTGAAATGTTACACTGTTTTGTTATTACAAAAGATAAAGCAACTCCCTACATAGGACGGCTTATACAGAAGAAGCTGCAAAAATGTTCACAGAGGCTATAGTTATCAGTATCCCAATAGAAAGGTCAACTCGTTCACTAATAATAAACCCTGTGATTTTTGGCTCTGAGAGCAGTTGAAAATCACGCCATAATACGGCAGACCGCAGGACAGAATCATGCAGTATGTGATAATGACCACTCCACACAAATCGGTTTTTTCGAGCCATTTCGAACATTCCCGAATTCAACTTTTCCCCCAACAAAAACATAGAGGCATTGAAGAGTGCTAATTGCGATCCTTATCATAATCCAGAATCATCTCTCAGCTCTTTGTAATAAGGTAACCTTCAGCAATATTTAATGCTAAAGAACCACCTTTATCGCATTAAACATTATTCTTTAATTAATGTTGAAGACATTTCATTTGCCAAACAGACACCCATACAGATGATAATATTGCCATTTTTCCAGTTCACAGAATGAAATATTTCCCTGGTGATGATTTTTGAAATACCTTTTTTCTTATGTCATAAATCATTTCCGTATGTTCTCGAAAATGTACTTACAAAATGTAGAGAATTTTGATCATTGGGTTTCTCTGTAGGTGACTCTCAGTAAAATTAACATATGGTACATTCAAATCGTACAATGCGAAAGAAGTGAGTTCATTACCTTTTGCTGAAATCTAGGCTATGAAGTCGAAGCTTTAGACATTTCAGGAACGTTTCACGCCCTGAACGCTTGAGATCAGACAGGGTCATGTCTCGGAAAAAATTCGCAGTTTTGTAATGGAGAGGGATCTACAGTAAGCTTGCAAGTAGAAATTGTCGAAGCTCGGTGAGTGTCTTGAATGTTGGGTTGTTGGCAGGCGTACCTTCGACCTCTTTGACTACCCATCATTTTTTGGTACTAATAATCCTTAGTTAGTTTTGGGCGGTTTATCTATACTTCGAGGCTTATCTAGAAAGTTCAGCATCTCTAACTAGTTGTTAAGTTCTTACATTTTAATCTGCATTTGGACTGTAGAAATTAGGAAATGCGAGACGAGGGGCAAAGTGATGACCTTCAGAGCAATCATCATACCATGAAACCTCCGCGGTCAGCCTGTTTCCTTCCAGCCATGCAGTGTGGTGGCCGCCGTTTACCCACGCAGCGCGGAATACAAATCCTTCCATTAGTATGTTAGACCTGGAACCTGAACAGATTGAACCAGCCCGTTAATTGCGGGATCGTGAATCACCTGATGTTTTGGGCAGTACGGACCTACTGGTCTCTAACTGCATCGTAATACAACAGGAAATGGATCCCAATCCAGTCACTTCCGATGTGCCAGCTTTATGCTGTTCTTCGGTAAAGGCAGGATCCTTGCGCTGGCCGGGTCGTCTCCAGGCACGTATGTGCTAGTCATCGGTTCAAAGTGATGACTGTGTCTCATCACTGAAGACAACATTATACCACTGGACATTATCCCACTTTGGTCGGGCCTGACACCACTACAACCCGTGTCAGCGATTCTCGCTGGTCAGTGGTAAGCAGCGTAGTCGCTTCATCGAATGCAGTCTCCGTACCGGAAGACTATGGCCACTTGCGTACCTGTAGACGACGCAACATGGCCACGGAACGTTGAGAGCGACGAATGGGATTGTGTTCGTGCGACTCTCACAATCGTTCGTTCTTTGCATTCTGGAGTTGTCCTTGTTCGTCCAATGAACGCGTGTTGCTGCGTTGTACCCTGCTCGACCCATTGGTGCCAACATCGTCCGTATGCGTCATCGCTCCAACCCAAATGTTTTCTGATACAGCGACTTGACCAAGCCGCCTCTCTCAAACTCGCCAAACTGCTCATATTATGAACGGATCCGACGTCGAGGCACCCTTACAGTCCGTGATGGTTAATACAATCGTAATCCCCTGTCACAATTGCGCCTACGTGAGAGCTTTGCTGTTGATATACCATCCTCAATGTGCGATTCCCACGCGCTGTGGCGGGCCAGTATTTCGTCATTGGTCGTTATCTTTTAATCATTTGCATATTCGGCCGTGAGTTTTTTCCGTGTTTCATCAGGATCGAAAGACTTTCTCGGAGTACTTCGTTTTTATGGCAAAGAGTGTACATGTTTCCTTGTTTCCTGCTCGGTATTTAAAAAACTCTTTTGCGGCTGTAAGGTGTCATTCGTTCCTAATTTGTGACTATTGGATCCTGCAAAGACAAACAGTCACCGCCGTAAGGCAGTGAATGTTTTTATACATCACACAGGCCTCATCTGGGACTTTAGTTCCAGGGGGTCTCGGACAAAATGTCGGAAGCCAGCGCCTCAGATCACCCAGCACGCGGGACGGAACATCCCTTTTGGTTTGTACCTTGTATGACAGATTCCGAACTTCAATGTTTCTGTCAATCAGTGTCTGTTCAAAAATGTCGTTTTCGCAAAGATTTCGGAATATTTCATTTTCTAAACCAGAGCATCTGATAAAGCAATGGCTTCGGTACGTTCTCACATGTCAGCAACATCAGGATGTCAATATTTAAGAGCATTTTGGTTCGTTAAGCATTTGATTTTTTTCTGATTGGAGGTTTAACGACCACCGTGAGCAGTCAAGCATTTGCATCGCAGAACTTAGAGACAATAACGATTTTATCAAAACTTACATGTGTGCATTAGTCTCACAGCTCCGGATTGCCGTCGCAATATCATCTATATGGAACAATGCGTGCCCTATCAGGATGAAATATCTTTCACGTTCATCATATTAAGAAAACCACTCAATATTTTACCAAAATTATTACGAAATGATTTGAGTGAAAACCTTGCGAAGTTGTGTCAATATAAATTTCGGTGATATTGAAATCTAAAACAATAGTTCTAATGCATTGAGGTTTAGTTCGGTATTTAAAACGCGAAACAGCAATGATTCTGGAATATAAGGAATCTCCCGTTGCTTAGTTAGAGCCACAGTTTTCAGGGAAGCGAGAGATACAGCGCTGTAAGACAAACGCAAAATCCATGTCTCATATGGATTCGAAGACGGACCTATCTCCATCGAATGGTCAGAACCTAGCTCATAGAACACTGCGATATTGTGTTTCCGATAAATAGAGAGAATGAAACGCGTCAAAAAATTTCAAAGCAACTGCAATATGTGCAGAACCACAAATTTAAACAAGAAATGCTTTTATACACTCTTCAACAAAACGACATTTTTTATGACACATTTTCACATACGTTTTATAAATTGATAACTGCAAGCATATATTTCAAGAAATATGCATTGATTAGCCAGTTTATTAGGTAAAGCTGTCCTCATCACATAAATGGCCCACTCCAGTGTGCAAGAGGGCACGTTAGCACGGTGTATGGCATAAATTCCGTCTGTTCGCATGCACGATTATTTAAAACCGTTCTTTGTTGACCACACGTGTATTCTCTCATATTAAGCCAACAGTGTAAATGGTCATTTAAAGTAAATATTAAACGGAACATATAATGCGGTAAGTTTAGCTTTTATAGAAAACATATCAACACAATTTTATTGATTTATCTACAGTTTTTTTCAATAATATGTTTTTTATTTCAATTTCTGTCTCGAAATACATGAGACCGACGTTGCGCTATATTTTATTTTGTGAATGGAATTTAAAGATTTTGTAATAGTTGTTTAAATTGTTGTAAAGATGATATAATTTTCCTGAGCAAAATGTATTGAGGTTTTCTTTCTGTTTTAACAGATCATTGTCCACATGGAAACTGTGGAGGTCTGGACTTCTGTGGAGGCATAGCAGGTATTCCCTGCAAACCTGGTTTCACCTGTATTCTGGATGGAAATTACCCAGATGCCGGTGGGAAGTGCTTCCCAAGTGGAGGTTAGTTGTTTAATGCAGCTTGTTTGTGTTCGTTTTTCTTCCTTTCCTCCCATTTTCTTGAAATTTGCGTATTCTCAATTCTTTAGCTGGTTCAGCTTGTTTCAGCTTCGCTGTGATTTTATTAATGATACTTTTATCGATTTTAAAATTATTCATTAATTTTTACCGAGATAGTAAAACAGAATATATACGTTAAATGATGGTCAAACAAGTAGATTTATGTGGTTAAACGACACAATAAAAAGGTGGCAATATTTGAATGCTATTCTATTTGAGGTCATGTCTAGTGATTTGAAGTATGTACCTACAATAATATAATCCAACTCTAAAGAGGTTTACGGTTGTTTTGTCTTTTACGCTACAAATCCCTGTAATTTGAGTGGTATGATACAAATGTATTGGGTTAGCCAAAAATTAACTGCGTTTTTTTCATGTTTAAATGAAAGGCGAATTTTGAACGATGAAACAAAAACTTTAGTCAACAACGTATTGTCCATTTTGTTCGATCGCCTTTTGCTACTAACTCGCAGGCAAGTTCATGGTTTTGCGCTCAAAAAGGTGTTTGTCTTTTTCGGCAAAAGACAGTTCCATGAACGATTTGTTAGCCTCATCAGCAGTGAAGATTTTACCATTCATGGCGTTTGAAACGAACGAAACAAATGACAGTCTGATGGTGTCAAGTCTGGCAAATATGCTGGATGTAATAACACATCCCATCCAAGCTGCAGCAATTTTTGACGAGTGACCAAACTTGTGTGTGGTCTTACGTTATGATTGTGAAACACTAACACCTTTGCGATTCACCTATTTGGACACTTCTGTTTATCTGCAACACTTTAATTTATGCAGCTGACGACAATAAAAGTCCGAAGTAATGGTTTGGTTCCTTGGAAGCAATTCAAAATACACAATACCTTTGAAATAACACCAGACTGAGACAATAACCTTCCTTTGGTGCATATCTGCTTTTGAAGTGATTTTAGCAGGTTCATGACGCTTGCTCCACGATTTTTTCCGTTCGACGTTGTTGAAGACGATCTATTTTTAATCGCCTGTTATCATACATTTCAAAAATGGATCATTATCTTCATGTTTCAAGAGTGAATCGAAGATGTCAATGCACTTGGTGAGATGAATTTCAAGCAATGGCTTCGGTATGTTCTCACATGACAACAACATCACGATGTCAGTCTTTAAGAGCATTTTGCTTTCGTCAAGTTTTTGCATCACAGAACGTAGAGACATTAATGATTTTATAAAAACTTACATGTGTGCATTAATTAGTCTCATAGTTCCAGATCGCCGTTGTAATATCATCGATATGAAACAACGCGGTATCAGGATAAAATGTCTTAAACGTTCAACATATTAAGAAAACTACTCAATATTTTACCAAAATTATTACGAAATGATTTGAGTAAAAACCTTGCGAAGTTGTGTCAATATAAATTTCGGTGTTATTGAAATCTAAAACAATAGTTCTAATGCATTGAGGTTTAGTTCGGTATTTAAAACGCGAAACAGCCATCATTCTGGAGTACAAGGAGTCTCCTGTTCCTAACTTAGAGCAACAGTTTTCAGGGAAGGGACAGATCCTGCGCTGTAAGACAAACGCAAAATCCATGCCTCATCGGGATTCGAACACGGACCCATCTCCGACGAATGGTCAAAAGCTAGCTCTTAGACCACTGCGGTATTATGTTTCCAATAAATAGAGCAAATGAAAAGCGTCAAAAAATTTCAAAGCTACTGCAATATGTGAGAACCAGAATTTTAAAAACGAAACGCATTAATACACTCTTCAACAAAACGACATATTCAATGACACATATTCACATACATGTTATAAATTGATAACTGCATGCAAATATTTTAATAAATATACATTGATTTGCTAATTTATTAGGTAAACCTGCCTTCATCACATAAATGGCCCATTCCAGTGTGTAAGAGGGCACATTAGCACGGTGTATGGCATAAATCCCGCCTGTTCGCATGAATGATTATTTAAAACAATTCTTTGTTGTCCACACGTGTGTTCTGTCAAATTAAGACAACTGTATAAATGGCCGTTTAAAGTAAATATTAAACGGAACATATAATGCGGTAAGTTTAGCTTTTATAGAAAACATATCAACACAAATTTATTGATGTATCTATAGTTTTTTTCAATAATATGTTTTTTGTTTCAATTTCTGTCTCGAAATACATGAGACCAACGTTGCGCTATATTTCATTTTGTGAATAGGATTTAAAGATTTTGTAATAGTTTTTTAAATTATTGTAAAGATGATATAACTTTTCCGAGTAAAATGCATTGAGGTTTTGTCTCTGTTTTAACAGATCATTGTCCACATGGAAACTGTGGAGGTTTGGACTTCTGTGGAGGCATAGCAGGTATTCTCTGCAAACCTGGTTTCACCTGTATTCTGGATGGAAATTACCCAGATGCCGGTGGGAAGTGCTTCCCAAGTGGAGGTTAGTTTGTTAATGCCGCTTGTTTGTGTTCGTTTTTCTTCGTTTCCTCCCATTTTCTTGAAAATGTGCGTATTCTGAATTCTTTAGCTGGTTCAGCTTGTTTCAACTTCGCTGTAATTTTATTAATGATACTTTTATCGATTTTATAACTCTTCATTAATTTTTATTTTTTCTGATCTTTTTTATAGTAAAACAGAATATGTACGAAAAATGATGGTCAAAACAAGTAGATTTATGTGGTTAAACAACACAATAACAAGGTGGCCATATTTGAATGCTATTCAATTTGAGGTCACGTCTAGTAATTTGAAGTATGTACCTACAATAATATAATCCAACGCTAACGAGGTTTACTGCTGTCTTGTCATTTAGCTACAAAACCCTGTAATTTGCGTGGTATGATGCAAATGTATTGGGTTAGCCAAAAATTAATTGCGTTTTTTTCCTGTGTAAATGAAAGGCAAATTTTGAATGGGGAAACAAAAACTTTGGTCAACAACGTATTGTCCATTTTGTCCGATGGCCGTTTGCCATCTCCCAGGCAAGTTCATGATTTCGCGCTCAAGAAAAGTGTTCGTCTTTTTCGGCAAAAAACAGTTCCATGAACGATTTTAAAGATTCATCAGCCATGAAGAATTTACCATTCATGTCGTTTGCAACGAGCGAAACAAATGACAGTCTGATGGTGTCAAGTCTGGCGAATATGCTGGATGTAATAACACATCCCATCCAAGCTGCAGCAATTTTTGACGAGTGACCAAACTTGTATGTGGTCTTACGTTATGATGGTGAAACACTAACATCTTTGCGATTCACCTGTTTTGGACACTTCATTTTGGCTGCAACACTTTAATTTATGCAGCTGACGACAATACACGTCCGAAGTAATGGTTTGGTTCCTTGGAAGCAATTCAAAATACACAATACCTTGAAATCCCAGCAAACTGACAGCATAACCTTCCTTTAGTGCATATCTACTTTTGAAATACTTTGAGCAATTTCATGACGCTTGCTCTACGATCTTTTCCGTTCGACGTTGTTGTAGACGATCCATTTTTCATCGTCTATTATCGTACATTTCAAAAATGGATCATTTTCTCCACGTTTCAAGAGTGAATCGCAGATGTCAACGCGCTTAGTGAGATGAATTTCTTTGAGCTCATGTGGTTTTCAGCATAATTTATTTAAGAAAATAGGCTGCTACATCATTATTGTTCGCGCCCATCAAAAACATAAAAATACACATGACACTTATAATGATGTGTACACATGAAAGAGGGTAAAGCTACCCAGATTAAAATAATAAAAACACGAATGCAGGCAAGCATTCTATGAGTATCGTAAAGGTACAGGAATCTGGGGTAAAGTGCAACCCCATAATACGTGAAATACAACTACAGAAACACAGGAAGCATATTTAGCATATGAGAGCAAATAACAAATTGATATCGGGAGAATGTACTGGAACAGAGAGTGCAAGTAAATACAACGATGTATGTAATAAACGAGAACAATACACAAAACACAAGAAACAACATCGCAAAGTCGGTGTCACATCAAGAACTTTGATCATAAAATACAGGGTTGCTAACGGAGATATTAACGTCACAGACCACGGCTCACCTAATAAGACATAGTGACATACTACATGATAAAAATATGTTTGTGAGCAAGATCACATGTAATATGCAATATAAGAAAAAGGAAATTTGTACAACATGTTGCCATACAAATAAGGTTAATTAACAGTACACACAATGTTACACGGCATTGGTGAAAAAAAGAGGAAACTGAAAGAAAGAGTAAAGACACAATACACACTAGGTACGGTGAGTAAAATAACAAAACAGTAGAGAACAGTGTATACAACCTGGCGGAAAACAAAAATCTAAAGCTTGATGAGTCAACGCCTCGTAAACAGTGTACCACCTTTAAAAAGTCATGTTGTTTTCAACATATTGAAAGAAAGAAAAGGATGATGCAGTTCTACACTCTGTTCATAAAAATAGAAGAAACACGACTAATAAAATGAATAGAACACTCGGAGTTGTTAATATCGTTAAAATACACATGTAACACAATTATCACTCAGGGAAGCCATGCAAATGAAATCTACAAGAGAGGTGCAGACCCTAGGTTATGAAAGAGAAACAATGTCATGATTCTGATACAGAGAACAAGAAAGAATACACTAGAAACATTTACAGCAGATTTTCAAAGTGATACGTTAATAACGTGATCAAATATAACTCGAATACAACTATAATAACTATGTAAACGTACGTACAAACAATTACGATATTTACCGAAAACAGCAGGAAGTAACATTAATCATAAATGGGGTCACAATAGGAAATAAAAACACGTACTGTGTTTTTATTTCCTATTGTGACCTTGGGCAAACTCCCCAAGTGAAACACAAAAATACACAAAAATGCAAACAACAAGCCGTGCAGTATTGCATCGGTCCAAAAAAAATGACTTGGGACGAGCAAGAATTACATGAACTCGTAGTAGAAGATTCAGAGGTACGAACAGAAAACCCTCTACCGTGCATAACAAAACACATATCAAACAGCACAAACAAAGAAAGACATAAGTGCCCGGGGCAGTACCAAGATAACACCCAGGGATACCAAATACCACTCGATCCGGTGCAAAAGGCAGCAAGAAAACACATCAAGGGTCCAACAGTCAACTATCCTTGAACACAAACAAAATCCTTAAGTCCAGAATGCACAGTGCGATGGGTTAGGTACAGTAAAGAAGACGTCAAAGAATATGAGAAAGTACAGGACAGTAATAAGGCAGACATTACCAAGATACAACACAATACAGCAAGAAAGAGCAAAGTCCCATAAAGCAATACCTCTTGTACTGCTCCTAGAGAACAAATAAATGGAGCACAACTCAATGAAAGACAGTAAGTACAAACACCTTGATGCAAAAACACAAGACCAGAAGCACTAGTGTCAGGCAGAGAAAACGAACCAAACATAACATTTTAGGAAAGGTACAGGTAGCAAAAGCAGACACATGATTGAAGAATATGTAGTAAGAACAGGTGCAAAGAAGAAACAAATACCGCACGGTACATGCACACGAAATACACAAAAATTGCAGAAAACCTCTACAATACAAACCATAAGCAGTTAAATGACAAACCCTCAGCAGACATAGTGACAAAGCACCAGGAGGAGAGAACACAAAATCTCAACTGATGCATTCAGTAGGTCGAAGCTGGAAAAAAACCAATCAGAAGGAAAGATCAGTGGAAGATCCAGTGATTTTGAACCATCCTGCAAATGGACAACTTTGTTGTCCTGATAATGGACAACATTGTCTGATGCCAAATCGAAAAGGAATCGGGGCCGTCAAAATTGTGGCCGTCCGAACGTGCAAATGGGCGTCCCGGTAAAGGCTAAGGATGAGAGAAAGAAAAGCGGGGGAAAAACCAAAGTGAGTTAATACGGCAGAAAGGTAAGTGTGTGAAACGTTGTCAAAAGAGGATTTCTGGTCAAGATTAAACAAAGCTAGGGGTTCGGATTGTTTTAGTGCAAGAATAGAAATGTTATGAAGAAAGGAGATATTGTTAGAAATGGAACGACCAGCCACGGCATATGTCTGGTCGGGGGATACGAGGAACGGAAGAACAGAATATAGGCGGCGAGAAAGGAGTTTAGTAAATAATTTGTAATCCACGTTGAGAATGGAGATGGGGCTCCGATTCGACAAGTCCAGAAGGTCACCCTTCTTCGGCAGGAGGATGAGATGTGCAACTGTAAATTCCGGCGGAAGTGCAGGAGAAGAAAGAGCGCACGAAAAAGCGGTAGAGTGAAAAGGCAGTAGCGACATAAGGAAGGCCCGATAGAACTACAGCGGGAGGCAATTAGGTCCCGGGGAAGATTGAAGATTGAGGGAGGCAAAAGCCTCCTTCAGTTCAGGCACAGAAAAATCAGCAATGAGAGGGGCTCAGAGAAAAGACGGGACCTGAGGGAGAGAAGAAAGAGAGAAGAGGAAGAAAAAGAAGATCACTGCGCAACCGCTCGGAACTTCTCCTGAAAGAAGTGACGGACATGAGAGTAGATGAGAGTAACGGTGCCATCAGGCAATCGGAGATGTCTCAGGGAGACTGACGTGCGTCCCACGGATTCCATCTTCGAAAGGGCTTCGAAAGAATGCGTCGTTGGTGAAATACAAAGGAGCTGAAGACTACGGACTGCTTGCTGAGCAAACGGTTCGAGGCAGCATTAAGTTGGTCAGACATTGGCGTCGCGGAGAGGAGCCCTCGTAGGTTACTCACCTCCGTCGAGTGAATTGTGGAAATAGTGAAGGAAAGTTGACGAACAAGCAAGAGAAGATCTCGTTTGACATCAATCCACTAGCGCAACGCGCTTGGGGTCGTGATAAGCAGCAGCTTCCGATTAGAAAGGAGCGTCTCAACTTCCTCACAAAAGGAACGGTCGTGTACGACGCGTAGATAAAGATGCCGGAGAGCCTCAAATTGATAGCGAAACAGCAGAATAGTGGGAAGAAACCGTGGGAGAATGTCAAGCAGCAGTGATAGCAGAGAGTAAGGAAGCAGAAACATATATATACGGTCCAACAGCGCAGCAGAAGAACCGAACGTCGGCGGATTACACCACGCCAAGGAGAGAGAATCTGGATTTAGCCGTCTGAAGGAATCGACAAGTTTAAAATCGTCAATGAGCAGAGTCAGCTGTGAAACCAAATTCGTGCGGTATTTGCCATATAACGAATTTCTGTCAATAGAAGGCTGCAGCGTACAGTTAAAATCCCCCCCCCCAAATTGCGGCACGAATATTACGGAAAAGAGGAGCAACACATTTTTTTTTTGATTGGAGGTTTAACGACCACCATGAGCAACTCAATGGGCTATAAGCAGTCGCCCGTCCCTAATTTAGGGACACTAGTTCCAGGGAAGGGAAAGAACCAGTGCCGTAAGACAAACACAACATCCATGCCTCATCGGGATTCGAACCCGGACCCCGTTCGGACGAATGATCAGAGGCCATCGCTTAGACCCCTGAGCCACCGGGGCGGCCAACACATATTTCATCAGTGGGGATATATACATTAAAGATATGAAAAGTGACATCATGCACACAAAAGTTAAAACACTGAAAGAACTCAAGGGGCAAATTTGTCACAGAAATAGAAGTAAGCTGAGTCAAAAGACGATGGCGCACACCTATAGCTATACCACCATACCGCGAAAGGCGATACGAGTGGTAAAAGGTGTACGGCCAGCGCTCCATAGTTGAGTGGGAGTGTCACCAGAGCAGTTAATTTCCTGGAGAAGGAGAACACGTCCACCAGCGGCAGAAATGTCCTCATAAATGAGAGAGTTTAACACTGGTATCGCGAACCCGCGACAATTCAAGGAAGTCACAGTGAAAGTTCCAAGTCTCTAGTGGCAGCGGTAATCTTGTCCAAATGGAAACGGAAGTTGTTGTACCGCCGTTGGATGCACTCGTTAATGGCAGCATCCTCGGCAGATGGACTCTTGATATTATTGTAAAGAGTTAACAGTTGTGCCAGTTGATTCTCAACGGCTGAGTAGCGACCTTCAAATCGGTTGATATAGGCGGGTAAAGTAGGAAGAAGAGTTTTGACACAAGCGAAGTCGTGCAATTCGTCATAAGGGAGAGCAGTGTCCGGAAACACATTCATGTGTAGGCGTGCGGAAAAATCCTCAAGAGGCAGGAGGTAGATGACTGGCTTGGAAGACTTAACAGTGCGACTCGAAGCAGTTGATTCAGCAGGCTGAGTTGGAGAGTGTTGGGTAGAGTGGCCAATTTGTCGCCGTCGTTTCAAAGTGCCGCGCGGAGGTTTGGCTTCCTTTTTGTCAAGACGGGTCCGGAGGTAGCCCTCCGTCCCATCACTCATCGCGTGGTTGCTGACGCTTTGATAGGCTGTGTCATCAGCGGTCGAGGTATCGGCATCAGATTGGTCAGTCGCAACGGACTCAGCAACTGCTGTAGGGTCCGCAGGAACACGAAACGGTGTTGAAGAGTGTAAAACTAGGTAGTGTTCCTCGGAAAGAAAAGGTGGGACAACGATTGGCGCAGAAGTTGCCACTGATGGTAGGTTGTCCGCAGGAACCACCGTCTGTGACGGAGCGCTAACAGAATCTTAATGAGAAAGCGTCGGTGAGACGGGCGAAACTGACTTTGGTAGAGCAACTGGACACTGCTTATAGTAGTGACCAACCTGGTGACATTGACTACAATGGAATTCCATCAGGAAGTTTATTTGCCTGACCTGATCCTCGCACCAAACAGTGAAGTGTGTTTGAAGCCGTTCGATTGCTTCTTCTGATGGAAATATGACCCTCGGAACACGGCGAGCACCATAGATCGACGCATGTCGTGGATCACGTTATGGGTCGTTTCGTGCAGCAAGATTCGTTTGTATGCCTCCAACTACCCGACCAACCGAAGATAAAACACATACAGCATGAGATCTGTCACTTCCAACGGAACACTGTAGAAAGAAACGTTAATGGATCTTTCGGCCACCGGGTCTGCAGAAAAATGTCTATCACCAATTGTGAGGCCAGATGTTAGGACAGATTTCGCAATTTCAGCCGTAGCCAGATAAACGACCACAAGTCGTCCTTTTCGATACATTTGCTGAATAGATTGAGATGGGAACCGCTGTGCAACGGCATCTGCATATACTCGGAAAGGAGTGTCCGGAAGGGCTTCAAAATGGACGCCTTTCGCAAGATTATCAGTAAAAGCTGTGCCCGCTGAAGAGCTAGCTGAGATATTGAGCACGATATTATTGTCAGCTTGGGAATAAAAGATTTCAGCTTTTCAGCGCCAATATAATTATTCTTGTATGCTGGACAAGAGACTTTTGAAGCTTCAACAGAAGAAAACGAAGGTAATGACACGTTTGGCTCAGCAGTGCTAGAAGAGGCTACATTTCCAGTGATGTCCATTGCGTCACCACCAATAGCGAAAGCCGGTAGAGGTGACGTAGCTGGGAAAGGCAAATTGGCACTGCCACGAGCAGACGCTTGCGTGGCAACACCCCTATCTGGGGCATCAGAAAAGGAAGAGAGATCGGGGCTATCACCGTCCTCATCGGAAGTCGCCATCTTTAATGACAACGCCCAGTAGCGAGCTTGGCCAGCTTGGCCAAACGTAAACAAGATGAATTGCAACAAAGTAGGCACTAACCGCGCCAGGAACGAAGCAAAACGAAGTACGATACCTTTATACTTAAGGTAAACGTGAAATTAAAAAACGAAGAGTCGAATAACACAACTAAATCACAAGAAAATTGCAGAGCAACAACGCGATGCAATGCTGCCAACACTTTTTCGTCATGTCAACAACATACTTTATTGGCGAAAACATAAGGGGACACATGCGACCACATATGCCAAAGTAAACTACAAAACAATGAGCGATACTGATGAAAAATCACAGGCGAATGTGATTTATCAGTCAACTAAGGATGACAAAATGTTACAATCACTAGTAAGGAACAATACATGTTTGAGGAAAAAGATGCACAAGCAATAGTAATGATTAGTCATGGAGCATCTACATGGTATACACAAAGCAAAATTAAAGAACATGTATATGGTTAAGACGTAGGCTAAATAAATCACACTGCAAACAAAATTAACATCTAATTGAGTATTTGGTTAAACATAACCATTCTTCATAATAAATGATAACCGCTAGGCAAACATTTCACCGAGACAATGCATAACATCATGAGGTATTCACAAGCCTCCCAGCATTGGTCACAAAGGCCAAAGAGAGCACTACAAAACAGGTACAATGCAAAACGAAATTGCGAGCATGAAGTTCCGGAACCCAGCCAAAAAGCTGAGGAATCGCATGTAGCATGATACATTTAAAAATCAGGAGATTACAGCATGTAATGACATTCACAGTGAGAGCAGGGCACAAAACGACAGGTAAATATAGTTAGAAGAATGTGGCTGTACAACGCAGTGCACAAAAAGAGGAGAAGAGCTACCATACATCCCTGCTGTCACAAATATCCTAAAAAACGCATGTCGTCCACTTAATTTTGATTTTGGCATAAAAACGTGCAACATTCTCGCCCATATTAAAAATGACAGGGATCAGATTCCCCATGATTCCAAATTCGGTGTATACGCAATCCCACTAAAAGCTATGAATGCTGATGAAACCGACAAGATGTACATAGGTTCGACCTGTCGCAATATTAATTTACGTGTCTCTGAACATAGATATAATGTTAAAACATGCTCCACCTCCACCGCCCTTTCAAGACTATGCTTGAAGGGTCAACACCAGCCTATCTGGGACGATGTTACTATGTTACATACGCCAACTACATGTTCATCTATCCTCCTGTTAGAAAGCCTATTGATACATAAACATAGGGCTGAATGCTGTAACGACGATACCCCTATCATTATACCGTTGCCATGGAAACTACTTTGTAACTATTACAACGAAAGAGACAATACCGGCTGCTCTAATGAAACGACATGATTGGGTAGTGAGCATGCGCAAGCCAAAACATACTATTTCGTCAGTGTGCATACTACATAATATATACCCTCCCAGGGCATAGTGCAACCACACCATCTAATGACGGGTCCACAGTTTACTTGAAAGTGCTCATGTATATATCATTTTAACCGTAATTTTTTTAAATCGTGTAAAGACGGCAAACTGTGTTCTTAATATCCTTCAGCACGATAAATTGACTTCCTATGGAGGGGAAGAAGTAGAACATAATGAAAGCATGTACTATGGTAAAGGTACAGAACTGAACAGTTCCCACAAACGAGGAAACCACACGATTTGTGATATAGAAACAGTATAAGTAATAAAGAGCATAGTAGAAACTTGGGCAAACTTCCCAAGTGAAACACAAAAATACGCAGAAATGCAAAAAGCAAGCCGTGCAGTATTGCATCGGTCCAAAAAATGACTTGGGACGAGCAAGAATTACATGAACTCATAGTAGAAGATTCAGAGGTACGAACAGAAAACCGTCTGCCGTGCAAAACAAAACACAATTCAAACAGCACAAACAAAGAAAGACATAGGTGCCCGGGGCAGTACAAGAGTAACACCCAGGGGTGCCAAATACCACGCGCTCCGGTGCAAAAGGCAGCAAGAAAACACATGAAGGGTCCAAGAGTCAACTAGCCTTGAACACAAACAAAATCTAAAAGTCCAGAAGGCACAATGCGATGGGTAATGTACAGTAAACAAGACGTCAAAGAATATGAGAAAGTACAGGACAGTAATAAGACAGACATTAACAAGATACAACACAATACAGCAAGAAAGAGCAAAGTCTCACAGAGCAATACCTCTTGTATTGCTACTAGAGAACAAATACACGGAGCACAACTCAATGAAAAACAGTAAGTGCAAGCAACTGGATGCAAAAACACAAGACCATAAGCACTAGTATCAGGCAGCAAAAACGAACCAAACACAACATTTTAGGAAAGATACAGGTAGAAAAAGCAGACACACGATTGAAGAACAGGTGGTAAGGGTAGGTGCAACGGAGAAACAAATACCGCGCGGTACTTGCAAAATAATTACACAAAAAATGCAGAAAACCCCTACAATACAAATCATAAGCAGTGAAATGACAATCACTCAGCAGACATTGTGACAAAGCACCAGGGGGAGAGAACACAAAATCTCAACTGATGCATTCAGAAGGACGAAGCTGGGAAAAAACAAACCAATCAGAAGGAAAAATCAATGGAAGATCCAGTGATTTTGAACCATCTGGTCTCCTGCGCCCAGGTAGACCGGAAAGAGTCCTGAGATTGAGGGGTGGAAGGAGCAAAGTTCTCCAGGCGTAGTCGAGACAAGACGCGATTCCTATAAATCGACCGTAATGCCGCGCCAGCAGAAAGGATACTTGGTGTGGTGGCATGAGAGCAGAGAGATTGATGATACAGAAAAATGCCATGTTTGACAATGTAGCTGGGGGACGTTTGGTGAGCAATAGCCACTCGTTCGCTTGAAAAGGAATGTCTCTGTAGCAAATGGTGCCTACAAGACAACAGGCGGTATTGAAAAGTGGAAGGAGAATGGGACAGAGACAGTAGACATGAGGAACATCACCTTCAACACTACAAAAGCAGCAGAGAGAAGCATAAGAAATAGACATGTGAAAAAGGGAAGAAGGAACAGGAAGTCGGCAGTGAAGAAACCGCCATTGGATGTTTCGCTCTAACGGGGTAGAAAGGTGAGAGAAAGAGGGAGACCAGATAGGCAGCAGAAGATAAGTAGAAGCATCTAGAAGACCGTGCGGAGAAGTGAGGAGCGCACATAGGAGCGCATAGATAGAAGCAATAGAAAAAGAATAAATGGGAGCAACAGAGTCTTGAAAGGGAAGGAAGAAAGGAAGAGAGAGAGAGGCTCGGTCCAGAGACAGAAACAAGGCCACTGTCAGAAACCAGATGTAGGAAAAGGGTACGGAGTGCGGAGCGAAGAATGTCATACTCCTCTTCCACGGTGAAGGAAGGGTCGGGAAAAAGAGAATAGAGGGGTTTCAAGGTCAAATCGGAAATTATTAAAGCTTGGACTGTAAGAATTCCGGAGCGGGACCAAGGGGGGAGGAAGTATGGTTGATCGGGTGGATGAATCAGAGTGGAAAAGAACAGAGGTTCTGCAAGCAGGTCCAGGGTATTAGAGGGAGAAGCGCCGAGTAGCGGGTGAGAATGAAATACCGCTAGAGCGTCGATAAGAAGTGGTGGAAGGCGTTTAAAAGTAGGAATGGCATCCATCCTAAGAAAAAGGAGGAAAGTAAAGGATGGATCATGAAGAAAAATAAGAGTAATCAGGGTAGAAGAAAGTGCAGGGGAGGCCGAAAGGAGAAGACGAATAAAGGAGACGATTCGGTGAGCTCGATAATATGTTCTGACATCCGGGAAATGAAGACCACCAAATTATGTTGGAAGAGAAAACGTGGCAGCAGAAATCCAATGTTTAGAAGACCATATCACTGAAGTGAAAATACTATTTATGGTAGAGAAATGACGCGAATTAAACACACAGGAATCCCAGAGATAGAAGCATTGTGAGAGAAGATATCGACGAACAATTTAAGCACGTTGAAAGTAAGAGGAAAGGGAAAACGTAAATCACCAAAAACCAGCCGTGCGATGAAGTCGTGGGAGGAGAGCTTGCCACGTGAACGTTTTCTACGGTATAGGAGTGTCCAACAAGAATTCCAAGAATTTTTTGGGTCGAGGAGGACCACATTGTCCCCCACGGGGAGTCAGTGCGGCCCCTCCAAGAACCACACCACAGACCAGCACTCTTCTGAACACTCAGGGTAGCACGAGAGAGCAGCATACTGTACATAAGTGGCAAAAAGAGTATCAAATTGGTCATCGCGGCGAAGACAAAAGGTAACACCATCTGCATAAGCAGAGACAAGGAAGCGGTGGTGCCGAGTACTAGAAACAATCGGTCCTACCACAGATAAGAGAGACGCCGTACATGCAATCAAAAAGGGCTCAAAGGCGAGAGCAAATAGTTGTCCTGATAATGGACAACCTTGTCTGATGCCAGATCCAAACGGAATCGGAGCCGTCAAAAACGTGGCCGTCCGAACGTGCAAATGGGCGTCCCGGCAAATTCTAAAAATGAGAGAAACAAAAGCGGGGTGAAAACCAAAGTGAGTTAATACTGCAGAAAGGTAAGTGTGAGAAACCTTGTCAAAAGCGGATTTCTGGTCAAGATTAAACAAAGGTTCGGAATGTTTTCGTGCAAGAAAGGAAAGATTATGAAGAAAGTAGATGTTGTTAGAAATAGAACGACCACGTACGGTCTGGTTAAGACCACGTTCGGTATATGTCAGAATTGACGCGGCGAGAAATGAGTTTAGTAAATAATTTGTAATCCAGGTTGAGAATGGAGATGGGGCGCCAATTCGACAAGTCCAGAAGGTCACCCTTCTTTGGTAGGAGGATGACATGTGCAACTGTAAATTCCGGCGGAAGTGCAGGAGAAGAAAGAGCGCAGGAAAAAGCGGCAGAGAGAATAGGCAGTAGGGACGGAAGGAAGGCCCGATAGAACGACAGCGGTAGGCCATCAGGTCCCGGGGAAAAGTGAAGATTGAGGGTAGCAAAAGCCTCCTTCAATTCAGGCAAAGAAAAATGAGCACTGAGAGTGGCGCATAGAGAAGACGGGACCTGAGGGAGAGAACAAAGGGAAAAAGAAGTAGAAAAAGAAGAATCCTGCGCAACCGCTCGGAACTTCTCCTGAAAGAAGTGACGGACATGAGAGCAGATGAGAGTTGTGTTGCCAGTAACGGTGCCATCAGGCAATCGGAGATGTCTGATGGAAGTTGACATGCGTCGCACGGATTCCATCTTCGAAAGGACTTCGAAAGAATGCGTCGTTGGTGAAATACGAAGGAGCCGAAGACGACGGACTGCTTGCTGAGCAACGGTTCGAGACAGGCATGTAGTTCATCACGGACGGAGGTATAGTGCAGGTCAGAGATTGGCGTCGCGGAGAGGAGTCCTCGTAAGCTACTCACCTCCATCGGGCGAATGGTGGAAATAGTGAAGGAACGTTGACGAACAAGCAAGAGAAGATCTCGTTTGATATCAATCCGCAAGCACGACGTGCTTGGGTCATTGTAAGCAGCAGCTTCCGAGTAGAAAGGAACGTCTGAACTTCCTCACAAAAGGAACGGTCGTGCAAGAGAGTGTCATCAAATGTCCAATAACGGCGTGTAGATGAAGGTGCTGGAGAGACAAAAATTGATTAATAGTGAAACGGCAGAATGGTCGGAAGAAACAATGGGAGAATGTCGAGAAGCAGTAATAGTAGGGAGTAAGAAAGCAGAAACATATATATGGTCCAACCACGCAGCAGAAGAACCGAACGTCTGCGGAATACACCACGTAAAGGAAATGGAATCTGGATTTAGCCGTCTGAAGGAATCAACAAATTGAAAATAATCAAGTAGCTGAGTCAGCTGTGAAACCAAATTCATGCTGTATTCGCCATATGACGAATTTCTGTCAATAGAAGGCTGCTGCAGCGTACAGTTAAAATCCCCCCCCATAAATCCCCCCCCCATGAACGAAAACGTCTCTGGGAGGAATCGCTGCACGAATATTACGATAAAGAGGAGCAACATATATTTCATCAGTCGGGATATATAAATTAAAGATGTGAAAAGTGACATCATACACACAAAATTTAAAACACTGAAACAGATCGAGGTGCAAATTTGTCACATCAAACAAAGATCTTCGCTCTTTCCACGTTTATAAGTGAGTCACGGAAAAATTCACATTGGCCGCCACCGGGAGTCGAACCCAGGGTCTTCCAGTTACGCGCCGGATATGCTTCAGCTACACCACAGCGGCCTCGAATTTCTCCAAACTCACGCACGCTAACTGCCAAGCCAATTTGGCAGGTTGCTTCTTGGAGTCCCGCACAATGCTGGCGATTCACTAAAGGTGGTAAGCAGCAACTGAAGAAATAATTAGAAGGCGAATGAATAATTAATAAAGACATTTAACGTGGACCAGGAACATCAAACAAAGATCTTCGCTTTTTCCACGTTTATAAGTGAGTCACGGAAAAAACGTGGAAAGAGCGAAGATCTTTGTTTGATGTTCCTGGTCCACGTTAAATGTCTTTATTAATTATTCATTCGCCTTCTAATTATTTCTTCAGTTGCTGCTTACCACCTTTAGTCAATCGCCAGCATTGTGCGGGACTCCAAGAAGCAACCTGCCAAATTGGCTTGGCAGTTAGCGAGCGTGAGTCTGGAGAAATTCGAGGCCGCTGTGGTGTAGCTGAAGCATATCCGGCGCGTAACTGGAAGACCCTGGTTTCGACTGCCGGTGGCGGCCAATGTGAATTTTTTCGTGACTCACTTATAAACTTGGAAAGAGCGAAGATCTTTGTTTGAAGTTCCTGGTCCACGTTAAATGTCTGTGTTAATCTGTCACAGAAATGGAAGTAAACTGAGTCAACAGACGCTGCCGCACAACTATAGCTCGAACCCAGGGTCTTATATCATACCGCAAAAGGCGATACGAGTGGTAAAAGGTGTACGGCCAGCGTCTCCATAGTTGAGTGGGAGTGTCACCAGAGCAGTGAATTTCCTGTAGAAGGAGAACGTCTCCACCAGCGGCAGAAATGTCCTCATAAACGAGAGAGTTCGCCTCTCGTGTCGCGAACGCGCGACAATTCAAGGAAGTCACAGTGAAAGTGCCAAGTCTCTAGTGGCAGCGGTAATTTTGTCGACATGGAAACGGAAGTTGTTGTACCGCCGTTGGATGCACTCGTTAATGGCAGCATCCTCAGCAGATGGACTCTTGATATTATTGTAAAGAGTTAACAGTTGTGCCAGTTGATTCTCAACTGCTGGGTAGCGACCTTCAAATCGGTTGACATAGGCGGGTAAAGTAGGAAGAAGAGTTTTGACACAAGCGAAGTCGTGCAATTCGTCATAAGGGAGAGCAGTGTCCGGAAACACATTCATGTGTAGGCGTGCGGGAAAATCCTCAAAAGGCAGGAGGTAGATGACTGGCTTGAAAGACTTGACAGGGCGACTCGAAGCAGTTGATCCAGCAGGCTGAGTCGGAGAGGGTTGAGTAGAGTGGCCAATTTGTCGCCGTCGTTTCGAAGTGCCGCGAAGAGGTTTGGCTTCCTTTTTGTCAAGACGGGTCCGGAGGTATCACTCCGTCCCATCACTCATCGCTTGGTCACTGACGCTTTGATAGGCTGTGTTTCATCAGCGGTCGAGGTATCGGCATCAGACTAGTCAGTCGCAACGAAATCAGCAAGGAACAGGGTCCGCAGGAACACGAAAAGTTGTTGAAGATTGTAAAAGTGGGTAGTGTTCCTCGGAAAGAGAAGGTGGGACAACAATTGGCGCAGAAATTGGCACTGAAGGTAGATTGTCCGCAGGAGCGACTGTCGGTGACGGAGGGATACCAGGATCTTGATGAGAAAGTTGCGGTCAGACGGGCGAAACGGACTTTGGTGGAGCAACTGGACACTGCTTATAGTAGTGACCAACCTGGTGACATTGACTACAATATAATTCTGCCAGGAAATTTATTCGCCTGACCTGATCATCGCACCGAACAGTCAAGTGTGTTGGAAGCTGTTCGATTGCTTCTTGTTATAAAAATGCGAACCTCGCAACACGGCGAGCATTATAGATCGACGCATGTCGTGGATCACGTAATGGGTCGTTTCGTGCAGCAAGATGCGTTTGAATGCCTCCAACTACCGGACCAACCGAAGATAAAACAGCATACAGCATGAGATCTGTCACTTCTAATGGAACCGGGTAGAAAGAAACATTAATGGGTCTTTGGGCCACCGGTTCTGCAGAAAGATGTCTATCACCAATTGTGAGGACAGGTGTTAGGACAGATTTCGCAATTTCAGCCGTAGCCAGATAAACGACCACTAGTCGTCCTCTTCGATACATTTGCGGAATAGATTGAGATGAGAACCGCTGTGCAATGGCATCTGCATATACTCGCCAAGGAGTGTCCGGAAGGGCATCGAAATGGACGCCTTTCGCAAGATTCTGAGTAAAATTTGTGCCAGCTGGAAAGCTGGCTGGGATATCAAGCACGATATATTTGCCTACTTGGGAAATGGAAGATTTCAGCTTCTCAGGGCCAACATAATTATTCTTGTATGCTGGACGAGAGATTGTTGAGGCTGCAACATAAGAAAACGAAGGTAATGACACGTTGGGCTAGATAGTGCTAGAAGAGGCTGCATTTCCAGTGACATCCATTGTGGCATCACCGATAGCGGAAGCCGGGAGATGTGACGTAGCTGGGGAAGGCAAATTGTCACCGCCAAGACCGGACGCTTGCGTGGCGACAACCCCTTCTGGGGCATCAGAAAAGGAAGAGAGATTAGGGCTATCACTGTTCCCACCGGAAGTCGCCATCTTTAATGACGGCGCCCAGTAGCGAGCTTGGCCAGCTTGGTCAAACATAAACAAGATGAATTACAACAAAATAGGCACTCACCGCCCCAGGAACGAAGCAAAACTAAGTACGATACCTTTATACTGAAGGCGAACGTGAAATTAAGGAACGAAGAGTCGAATAACACACCTAAATCACAAGAAAGTCGCAGAGCAACAACACGATGCAATGCTGCCAACACTTTTTGGCCAACCCAATATTCATTGACATCTTATTTCTATAATACTCTAGCCTGATGTTCAGAGAACCTTGGCAGAGGTTCTGTACGAGCGAGATCCACCCCTCGAAAACCGATACCAATTTGACGCACTGGCTGAACGGCAGTCCCTTTCTTTTTCTTTTTTTATTGGAGGTTTAACGACCACCGTGAGCAACTCAATGGGCTATAAGCAGTCGCCCGTCCCTAATTTAGGGTCACTGGTTCCAGGGAAGGAGAGAGTCAGTGCCGTAAGACAAACACAATATCTATGCCTGACCGGGATTCGAACCCGGACCCCTTACCGACGAATGATCAAAGGCCAGCGCCTTAGACCACTGCGCCACCGGGGCGGCGCAGTCCCTTTCACACCAGTTAAAAGAAAATATTCAGCTCTGGTCCGGATGAACCTTTTTTTTTTTTCTTTTTGATTTGGGGGTAACTCGATGGGCTATAAGCAGTCGCCCGTCCCTAATTTAGGGCCACTGACTCCAAGGAAGGGAGAGAGCCAGTGCCGTAAGACAAACACAACATCCATGCCTCACTGGGATTCGAACCCGGACCCATCTTGGACGAATGGTCAGATACTACTGCTTAGACCACTGGGTCTCCTGGGCGGTCAGGGTGAACCTAAGATAGAAATCTGAGCATTTTGCTGTTCAATAAACTTGAGAAACTTCTCCCCGATTCCCAAGTGATACGAATTGCTGTATTCTAATCATTCGTCCAAGATGGGTACGGATTTGAATCCCGCACGTGGCATGGATGACGTGTTTGTTTTACAGTATTGGCTCCCTTCTTTCGCTGGAGCCGGTGGCCCCAAATTACGGACGGGTGAGTATTTATAGGCTATCAAGTTGCTCACCGGGGTCGTCCTCCCCGAAAACAAAAGAAAAGTAAGAACAGGACGATTCAACTTCCAATACAAAGTGTTATCATGTAATAAATGTCTTGTATATACATGTTATCTCATACTTATGCTTTACAGCAGCAAATACAATGTAACCAATTTTGTTTTCTAAAAAATATCAAACTTGATGGTCCACCCGAAACGTGATACACAAAGTTTATTCACTTTAAAATATTTTTATAGCTTTTATGTTTTTAATAGAAATGCTACAGACTTCCCTTCTCCATCACCACTAGTCATACATCTATTGTTATGCAGTTGAAGCACTAAACACAGAATGATATGAAATTTCAGTTACTTTCTGTGATACTTTCTATTAGTTTTTATTCCCTTTAAGAAGAATGTAGAGGTGAGAAAACTGTCAGAGTGAAACCGAAGGTATGGAAGCACATCGTGCAAAACTATCCATACATAGAGCCATTTGCGAGGAGAACCAGTGAGCGAAAGTTAGTACAACTTGATAGAAACGGACTATGTCGAAGACAATTCGGAAACCGGAAAAACAATATTCGAATTATCACCATCACGAAAACATTCGACGCTATTCATGGCGACGGTGCAAAATATGCGTACTACATACAGTACTTCCAGAGGGCGAGTAATGTGTGGGTTTAGATAAAAAGTGTGTGGGTTTATATAAAAAATGTGTGAATTTTCGTAATACCTCTAGAAGACGCGGAAGACAAATAGTGAGCAAAAATTGAAGACATTGCTGCTGTTGTCGTAAAGCAATGGTTTTGTAATGCTGTGGCTTCATGCAGTGCGCGTACACTATCAAGCCTAAAAGGAGTTGCCCAACACAGCTGTGTGAAAATATTTGTCAAAGTGTTGCACGCATTCCTATTCCTCTACATGTTCGCACAACTAACAGTAATCACGTACCGTTATCGTGTCAACGGTTACTAACTGATCATGAAGACATGAGACTGACATTTACGTTAGCTATTTCCAAGCTTCGTCTACATGAAAGCAGACACTGCCAAGTTTGGACTACATGGAAGTAGGCGCAGACTGGCAGTGGAACATCTTGTGGGCAATGAATGAAGTTTATTTTCATCTCAAAGGAAATGTGAATACCAAAAGACTACAGAATCTGGGCAGTAGATAATCCTGAGACGTGTCAGAAATTCCTTCACATTCATGGAAGGTTACTCATAGGGATTACGCAGCTTTACTTAACAGACGGTTTTCCTTCGAAGAAAATCATCGAACTGGACCTAAAACCTACATTGTAATCATGCACCGTTACCGTGACATGTTACGCAGTTTTGTCATTCTGCAACTACTGCAAACATGTCTTAACATAACCATTTTTATAAAAGATGAAACAACTTCTTACATTGGACTGTTTATACAGCAGAAGCTGTAAAAACGTTAACCGAGGCTAGAGTTATCAGTATCCCGATAGGAAGGTCAACTCGTTCACTAATCATAAACCCTGTGATGTTTGACTCTGAGGACACTTGAAAAGCACTCTATAGCATGACAGACTGCAGAACAGAATCATGCAGTATGTGAGAATGACCACTCCACACAAATCCGTTATTTTCGAGTCATTCAGAACACTGCCGAATTCAACATTTGGCCAATCAGAAAGATGGAGACATTTAACAGTGCTAATTGTCATATTTATCATAATCCAGAAGCCTCCATCAGCTCTTTGTAAAAATGTAATCTCCAGCAAGATTTAGTGTTAAAGAACCACCTTTATCGCATTACACATTAATCTTTCATTAACGTTGAGTGAATTTCATTTGCCAAACAGACACCCATACAGATGATAAAATTGCCATTTTTTTCCATTTACAGTGCGAAAAATTTCGCTGGTGAGGAATTTTGAAGTACATTTTTCTTATGTCATAAATTATTTCCGTATGTTCTGTCAAATGTGCTTACAAAATGTAGTGAATATTGAGCAATGGTTTTGTCTGAAGGTGACTGTAGTAAAAATAACATATATCGTATATTCAAATCGTACAATACGAAAGAAGTGAGTTCATCATCTTTTGCAGAAACCTAGGCTATGAAGTCAAAGCTTTAGACATTTCAGGAACGTTTCACTCCCTGAACGCTTGAGATCGAACAGGAGCACATCTGGTCAGAAATTGGCAGTTTTGCAATGGAGAGGGATCT
This sequence comes from Macrothele yani, assembly GCA_039090855.1. Lineage (NCBI taxonomy): Eukaryota > Metazoa > Arthropoda > Arachnida > Araneae > Macrothelidae > Macrothele > Macrothele yani. The sequence continues at coordinate 76,601,482 of CM077008.1, forward strand.
AAGCTTACAAATTGAAATTTTCGAGGATCGTGGAGGGTCTTCAATGTCGGGTTGTAGGCAGACGCACATTCGTCCTGTTCGGTTACTCAACATTTTTCGGTACTTATAATCCTTAATTAGTTTTGGGGAGTTTACGTACACTTCGAGGCTTATCTGTAGAATGTTAAGCATCTCGAACTGGTTGTTAAGTTCTTAGATTTCAATCTGCTTTTGGACTGTAGAAATTAGGAAATGGGAGATGAGGAGCCCCAGGGAATGGGAGATGAGGCGCCCCAGGAAATGGGAGATGAGAGGCCCCAGGGAATGGGAGATGAGGGGCCCAGTGAAAACCTTGAGAAAAATCGCCATATCATGATACCTCCGCTGTCTACCTATTTCCCTCCAGCCATGCAGTGTGGTTGTCGCCGTTCACCCACGCGACGTGGAATATAAATCCTTCTATTGACATGCTAGACCTGGAACCTGAACAGATCGAACCAGCCTGTTAACTGGGGGATCGTGAATCGTCTGATATTTGAGGCAGTACGGACCTACTGGCCTTCACCTGCATCGTAAATCAACAAAGGTTCCCTTTTCCAGCACTTTGGGTAGATGTGGGTCCCTCTTCGGCTTCTTCCCTGCACATTTTCATTAAAGGATCCCTGCAGCAGCAAACAATTTCTTTGATTGCCCCACACCCGGATAATTAATCGTTCCCCGTTCAAACTTTGACAAATGTTTCCATAAGCCTATACAAATTTTGACGATTGTATAGGCTTATGGCTAACTAAAACGCCTTTCTCGTGCATTTAATATACATTCTAAGGTGATCCATGACGTCGCTGCCACATGCAGTGGGATGCATTTACTCTTGGAGACAGAATCGGTCACAGAGGTCCGGACCATGGTGATATATTAAAATTCAAAATTTTTTAAATTGTGAGAAATTACTCTTAACTTAAAAAATTGTTTGTATTGAAGCATTGTTTTGCATATGATCTACCTTGCATATCAGTGGTCTGCAGACGGGACTTGAGTAAATTTTTCTCTGAACTACGGCTGACTGTCTTGAATAAGAAAATCAATAATCATAATTTAAAAGAGTATTTTAAATAAGGTTTTCGTCAAATGTGTATTATTATTTTCGATCATACTACTCAGTACTGTTGAGTATAGTTTATTTAATCTCCTAGGAGAATGAACCCGAACATTCCTTTGAAAAAATTGTGAATCTAACTTTCTGTTGTAATGCGTTTATTCCTGTGTAATTGTCACTTGTTCGTGAAATAGAACCAAAGCAAAATACAGTTGGTGGATATTTGAATTCCCGTAAAGTCTTTGGAACTTACAATATTTTCTGTATAATACAGCTTTTGAATGCAGTAAAATATTCTTTGATTCTCTGCTTTAACAGGACATAATTGTCCAAATGGCAACTGTGGAGGTTTCGAAATTTGTGGAGGTTTCGCTGGTCTTCCCTGCAAACCTGGTTTCACTTGTATTCCAGACGCCCCTTACGCAGACTCTCTGGGTAAATGTTTCCCTAGTGTTGGTTAGTATCTTTCTGGTGCAATTTTTCTAAATATTGTTATTTTTTCATGCATTTTCCGTAAATCACTGAATTCAGCTGGATTGTGGTCTCTGTTATGTTAAGGTGGTTTTCATTTGTTGTATGTCTTCCATAAATGCGCTCAAAATATTCCGTAGTGAAGTTAATTATTTTTACCTACTAATTTAGTATGCATTTGAGATCAAAATTGATTTTAAACAAGCACTATCTTAATATGAAAAGCAAAGCATTAGTGAGACGCCTGTATCTGATTGGCCTTCTATCAAAAGTCAATTGTGATGACAAAACGTGTCTACGCATTCATTGAAAGTTCGCATCTATTGTAAGTACTGTTAGTTTTTCGTAACAGTCATCTTATGATGTGCTTAACATTACATAAGAGTTAAGAAATTACAGATCGTATTTATTTTTCAGCAAGACCTAGGCGAAACTTCGTCAATTCAGAAATTCCTAGGCCAATCTCTGTCAATGCAGCAAATGTTAGGTCAAAACTCTTGTTGAATAGGCTACTCAACGGGAATATCGTAACAACGAAAATGCTATGCCTATCAAAGTTAGAGGTTCTGCTGACAAATGTTGCTTTGTGTACATATGCCCAAATGTGTGTGTGAGGGAACTGTTCGCCATTTTTTAAAGCTCATAAGACTACTTAATTTTGTTGAATTTTCTTCGTTGTTTTCTTCGACACCGTAATCTCATTCTGATGATTACACATTTCAAGAGCTATTTATTTACTTAAGCATGGATTTCTTTCAAGTTAGAATTATTGGAATGAAGTCTCTATAACACGTGAAACCAACGTGTTATGGAGAATAAATATAGTAACATGTACTGACGAAGAACTGAGAGGTGCAATATACAGAATATTCTCAATGTAAAATATTTTTTAACCTTATTCTTGAAATCCACTGCCTAAAACATGTGTCCATAAAAATTCAAATTAATGATACTGTTACACGGCACTAGCAGTGTTCCTGCCTAGTCTGCCGGTAACGGTGCTTGAGACCTGAAGTACAATTTAGTTGGCCACGGCACCAGGTGAGAATCTCAGGTGCACTGCTGCACTCAAAGATTCACACCAGAACATAAAAAATGAAAAGTTGAAGAATGACCCGAAGCATAAGGCTTGGGTGAATCCACCTTGTGAACAAAATAACAACAACAAATAAACAATAAAATAATCTAAAAAAAATGATACTTTGGGATCAGAGTTGTGATGAGGTTCACCCGCAATCACCAATTCGTGACTGAGTGTAGTGGTCCGGATCTTACTCCGGTACATTCAATCCCCAACCAGCCAGTACAACACTCACTTTCGCAAATAACACATGATTCTCAAATACACAACACAACATTTAATAACGTTCTGCGAGATTTAAACAGATCCGGCGCTCTCTAGGCGCATAGACAATTGCCCCTCATATGTGGGCAGCATACGGTGTGTCACACTTTACTGTCGGATAACGCAGCCGACTGAGTCTCCACCGGACTATCTGAACAAGAGATACTACTCGTTTACACACTAAATAGAGCTGCAGGTGATATTCATATACAATTGCTTAGAGAATAAAAAAAAAATTATATGCAAACGATCACATTAAAAATACTCGCGACACAAAATACACAAGCACGTTAATTTGCGGTATAAGATTATAGGTGCGTAATACTGCCAAAGTTAATTAACTAAATCTAATAAGCATGCACATGCAGAACCCTGCCCCGCTGACGTTGGTCCTGAACCAAAGTTAAAAGAAACTGTCCCGCCCAGCGGAATTTGTGGCCACACCTTCTCCCTTATTCATGTAAAAAAAGTAATCAGGAAATGGGCCCTGTAAGAAATTGAAATCTGTATGTGCAGGTATTTCCTCTGAGGTTCAGTCACTCAGCATTACTGCATCTATGTCCATGCAGCTTTGGGTGTCGGGATGGCACAAGTTCGCAGATGTGCGAAGAAAGAAAAAGGAAATATTCATCTACTTACAGTTTCGTGACTTTGCTGTGCAAATCCGTTGTGCATCACATAATATCACTCGACAAAAAAAAAAACACACACACAGACACTTGCACCATGTGGCAGCACCGATGATTCAACACTTCACTTTGACGCTTGATGTAAATGAAGCACACAATTAAAAATGGTAATATCACGCCGCACTTTGTTGCAATGATTAGAGTGCACACTGATCTATTCTCGTGACGATTTGAAGGTGGGCGTTAAGCAAAATAGGTCCTCTCACATCTGATGTTGCGGTTTCCAAGATTAATTTTCTCGGCCGAGCGAAATCAGACGTGCTTTTACCTTAAGCGTATATCGGCAACTCAACATTTCACCTGTATATTTGTTAGGTATCGAAGCCACCGCTCTTACGCTCATATTTTTCTTTCGACATGTTTTTATCCCGTCGCACTTACACGTAGTGGCTTCGCTGCTTACGCGACCACACACACGCACACATGGGGCCTCGCTTCACCCCGTAAGACAAGCGCATCTCTTCACTTCCTCCACAGTAGGGGATGAATGGGGGTGACGATTCCACACTGCAGTGGTTGGCATCGAACCCGACTTTTTGCTTGGCTTCGCTTCTCATTGGAATGACCACTGTCCACTCGCAGACTTCTTAATTCCCCTGTAACTTGGCTTTCATTAGGCCAAACAGTCGCTGAGTTCCATTACGCTCCAGCCTAGAAATTTCTGCTTTATCCTGCGGATTTAGGCATTCTGCTGTCTTTATGGCAAACTGGCATCTCCAGCTGCCTCGAGTTGTCTCCATTTCTTACCAAATGCGGGGAGGTTTGCTGCTTCATTTTCCCCAATTCATTTTGCTGCAGATCCAAGGCATCCAGCCTTTCACATCGGAGAGCATACAGACAACTGAACTTTCTTCCTTATGTTCATGCCAAGTGCGAACTCTTATTTTTCTGCACGGACCACACAGAGAGCAATTGTTCTCGAAAATGCCCCAAACAATCGACTAATTTACGATTATTCGCTAAACCTTTTGTCCCCATCTTCATTCATTTACTCAAGTGGACCCCTCTTCGAAAGGTACCATTCCGTGTTGCTTAGTTTCCCGTCAGCTGCGCCCTGATATTTATGACCTAACAGAGCTATTCTGAGACCACCCAGCCAGAGAGAGAATTCTTCGCCTCTTTTCTTTCCAAACCCCCAGATAAAACTTTATCTGCTGTTTACACTTTTAAACTCCAATCAAGCCTCGAACAATTAATACTTAATTAATTTCACACATCAACCACGCCCATTAATTACTAAATTAATGGCGGGGGTGGGTCGTAACATCGGCCCCTCCTCAAGAAATCTAGAAGTCCTCTTCTGGGCCTATCGCTTTGCTCTTATCAATTTCCAGAGCAACCATTGAGTGCTACCTTTTCCCACAGGTAGAAATAATTCAAAATGGCAAAAATATTGCGTTTCTTGCCTTCAAGAGCATTGGAGCGACTTCCCAATTATCCCGCAATTTTGTTAATTAATTTAGAGAACATCCGAAAGAAAAAACAACGTAAATGAGAAATAAATAAAAAAAACTGAACTGTAAAAGAATATGTGAGCCTGCCGAACTGTGATTCCTAGCTGCCTCATACCATACGCGCCATGGCGGACAAATTTTAGAGTTTTCTTCAGGTTTTAGCATGGGGGGGGGGGGGGTCCACTGTAACAATACCAAGTATAGTGAGGATATAAAGTCACGAAAGAAGATTCCAGTTATAAGCTCGTAAATAGTCAGCTCCGTTATTGCACCTGTAGTGAAAGTTCTATTAATTGAAATTTTCAAGTAAATTTCAGAAATTCACTGGCTGCATAAAATAAATGAGTTCCAGGTTTTACTATTTTTTCATAAAATGAAGCAGACATTTTCAGGATAAAGAATTTCCGTAGAACTCTGTTGCAACGGCCAAATGTGAATGACTTCTGACTCCCGCGATATGATTTTTGCTGACTCCCATTCAGCGAAGAGATTGGTCAGCCTTGATGCCGCGGACATGTGACTAGACGAACACCAAGTAAGCGAATGAATCCCGATTATAAATGTTCTCTGATTGCTAAGAAGGGAGAAGCGCACTACTGTGAATTCAAGATGTCCTGATCAGCAGCGTCAGTGAGTCCCGCTGAAATTCAGGTAACTGATGTCCTGCGTGGACTGATAACAGGATACAACATATGCAGTCCTTCATTCGTGATATTTTAGCTGCATTGAATATCCCTAAGTCGATAGTTGGTAATATGATGCGCAAATGAAAGCAACCCAGCAAAACACAAGTGTTGGATGGGTAATGAAAGCAACCAGCAGAACACAAGTGTTTTGCTGGTTACTTTCATATGCGCAATGAAATCAACCCAGCAAAACAGAAGTGTTGGATGCGCTGCTGCTCACGGCCCGGTAGCAGTCCGTTGGTGGCAGCGCAATCAGTTGGAGAGCCATTGATGGCCCTACAGCATCGCCGTGAATTGCGGGTCACCAAGCAAGTGCCACTAGTGGGTCGTAGCTGGCAACCGATGAAACCCCAACTCCAGGTGGAAGCAAAGGGACTGCGCATGCGCAGAAGCAACACATGCTGTGTATCTCGTGGTATCAGTTAGTTGAAGACGGCGCTATTGCCATCGTGTTGTTTTAGTGGATGTTAAGAAAAAAAGCCATATGTAGAGAGGTGAATTAATTTCCTAATGAAATGCCAAGTCGACGAAGATATCAGATTAAGCCATGAAATACTATAGATTACAGCAGTGAAATACACCCATTCCATTCCCATGAATAACAAGACATAAATTGAAACCGCTTGAAACAAAAGTCCTGGAAAAGCATTAAAATAACATTTGTTGAAAATAAAAGTATTAAACGCATACAAAATTTATCAATTATTTGAAAGAAGAAAAAAAGTAACGCTATGTGGATATAATGTACTCATCCATGGGTTGAATACACAAGACTGGAGGAATTCGCTTCTAAAAATAACGAGAAGTAAATTAAAATATCTTTCCTCGGTTTAGATACAACGTTAAAAATGTAACAGAATGTGACATGAACGGGTGTGAAGGTCACCGCCTCTTGTGCTGAAGGTCACCACCGCTGGTGCGTTCCATGAGAGCAGCCAACACGCCATCTGCAGGGACGCTAGAGAAGCTTAAAGAAAAAAAAAGAAGGAAGTTGAACTACGCAGTTGTGAGTCGTAACCTGTGCGTGAATGAAACGTACGAAGGAGTGGGGACAACTGTAAACAGAAGTGTTTACGATGTACCTTATTCATTGATTGTATTTAATGTTTCTTGATGCTGTTCGTATGTAAGCTGTGTGTGGTGGGTAGAAATAAAATTTACGTTAATAGTAATGCCGAGTGTCGTCGTGACTGCATTTGGACCACTGCTCTCCACGTCTCCAGAAACGATGACCATTCCTAGGTACAACGACTTTACAGTGGTGACAGCGTGGTCGGATTATTCGTAACGCAATGGAAGCGATACCCGAATGCTGCTAAATAAAGAGGAATACACGATCGAGATAGGGTACTCACCACTACAAGGTAAGAGATATTGACATAGATATTTTGATATAGTGCCGGCAATTGAAGCCGAGAATAAAATGGAGCTTACCAAACTTAGGAAAAAAAGCGGCGTATTAAGGACAGCAGTTACGAATGTTATTAAGGAAGTTGAGACAGCTATTTCCAATGATGAAATTAGTGTAATAGAACTTGAAGGTTATTTAGAACAGTTAACCCATAAAGAAGGTGACTTAAAGCAAATTGACTCGGAAGTAGAAAATCTAGTTGATGATTTAACATAATTTGAGGAAGAATTTGAAGGTTCCTAAGAATATACTGATAAGATAACGTTATGCAAATTTAAAGCTAGTAAGAAAATCAAAGAACGAGATGGGAATGGTTATATAGGACGAAATTCTGAAAACGTCAGTGTGAATAATGGAGCGGTTTCTGAGACAAATACCTTAGCAGTTAAGCTACCGACGATAAATATAACTAAGTTTTACGGAGAAATCACTCTGTTTCAGGATTTTTGGAACACATATACAACTGCTATTCATGACAATAATAACATAAGTAAGACCCTTAAATGTACATACTTGAAATCGTATCTAGGTGGATTGGCAGCGAATGCAATCGAAGGGTTTGCCCTATCCGATGAAAATTACGAAGTAGCAGTAGCACTACTGCATGAAAGATTTGGTCGTAGAGATATGATAATTAATTCTTACATGAATAGGCTGTTAAACTTAAGCTCTGTAAATAAATCCAGTGACATACATGGTTTGAGAAGGTTGTATGATAATATTCAAGTTCAGATCAGGAGTTTAAAGTCGTTAAAGGTTCATACAGGAACTTATGGGACTTTGTTGTGCCCGGTAATACTAAAGGCTATTCCATCTGACCTGGCTTTAGTGTTTAGTCATCGGCATACCGAGACATCCTGTTTTAACGTTGATGAGCTCCTTGACTTCATTAGAATTGAAATCGAATCCAGGGAATTGTTGTGACAGATAAGGAAAAAAATTACAAGGAATATGTATCAGCCTGTTCGAAGGGTTGCGCAAGTATCTTCCACTAAGCGTAAGCAATGTTTATACTGTGTAGATGAGAGTCATGTGAGTAACCATTGCGAGGCCGTTTCGCTGATTGAAAAGAAAAACAAATTAAGGAGTTCTAGCAGTTGCTTTGTTTGTTTGGGTTTAAAACACATCGCAGAAAAATGTCGGTCAGAGGTTGCCTGTTCATTTTGTAAAAGGCGCCATAGTAAATCCATTTGTAATGCTCTATTTAACGAGGATATAGGGGCCGATGAAGTGAAGAATGATTATACTACTTCTACTTCACAGGTAAATAAAAGCGGAAGTAATGCGCTTGTTGTAAAGGTCTCGGTCAGTTGTTCACTTAATTTGAGGAAGTTTGGAAATAAAACAGATGGCGATCCATTAATCGATTATTTGACTACTCTGGAGGTTGAATGTGAGAAGAAAGTTTTAACGGCAATAGTAGACAGTGGTATTCAGATTTCGATAATAAAAAAAGTAACTTGCCGAAATATTTTCAAAATCCACGACAATCAGTACTGCTTCAATCTGCTTTCGGACAAACGGTGAAAACACCTCTAATAAATGTGCCGTTGAGCAAATGTGCTATAGAGTTAAATGGTCGAGTTTATCCTCAAGTAATTATTATTTGTGCGATGGTTGACAGACTCGTGAATGACATGTTATTATCAGTGAGTGCATATAATGAGTTGAGCTGCACAGAAGTGAACGAAATTGTTAGAGTAAATAATAGTGAAGTTGGAGGTATCAGTAAAATAAGTGACCATGCAAAGAATGAGAAGTAAAGATGTCTGTCTACTTCTCTGGAAATAGAAGGGGAATAAAATAACTTTGATAGGGAGATATTAGAAACATCACAGGATAGAAGTGAATGTGAAATGTAAATGTATACATTAATGACCCCCGTGATTTCTAGTGACGGGGACAAACATTTAACTTGTTCACTCTCATATTTCACTTTTACCGCATCAGCCTGTTTTTAACCTTGTGTACGTTTTTTATTAATTTTCTTTCGTTTTGATGTCTTTTGTTTGGCGCTCTTTGGCCAACCTTGGCCCTTGCGCCGTTAAACTCAATCAACCAACCAACCAAACATGAAACACCTGAGACCACCATTTTAAATGATAGTTCAGAATCAAGTAATAAAAGTGACTCTGATAAATTTAAAGAAGAACAGAATGAAGATCCGTCATTGAAGCAGTGTGAGACTGATGCTAATAATAGGAGGAATAATTATTATGTTCAGGATAATCTCTTGTATCACCGAGACAAGGTTCTAGGAGAAATGGTACATCAATTGGTTGTTCCAGAAACCCGAAGAAAACAACTTTTGAGTCTTGCACATTCCAGTGTATGGGAAGGACACCTAAGAAAAGTGAAAACTACGTAGAGATTACGATATTCATTTTATTGGCCTGGAATGAAAACCGAGGTTGACAGGTTTTGTGAAACATGCAGATCATGCCAACTTCGAGCTCCACATTCCAAGAGTGACAACACACCAATCACACCCGTTTCTCGTCCGGATGAAACGTTTCAAGTAATTAATGTTGATATAATTGGTCCAATAGAACCTAGCAGCAGAGGATATAAATATGTACTATGTGCAGTTGATCAATGTACCAGATGGCCAGAAGCTGTCTGTCTAAAGAACATTTCGACGAATACTACGTGTGATGCCCTTCTGCAGATTTTTTCTCGAACAGGAATTCCTAAAATTATAGCCAGTAATCAAGGAAGCAATTTTACTTCAGAGCTGACACAATAATTTTTGAAACGCATTGGGGCTACCCCACGTTTCTCAACACCTGGACATTCCCAGTCAAACGGTTTAGTAGAGAGATGGAATAAAGTATTGAGAGGAATAATCCATCATACCATGAGAGAGCACTTCACCAACTAGGACAAGCATATTGCGTTTCTTATGTGATCTTACAGAAAAGTGACAAACGCGACCACTAATGTTAGTCCTTTTCAGATATTGTATGGTCGACATCCCAAGGGTCCATTGTCGATACTGAAAAGCTCATAGATAGAGGAAACTCTCCTACCCATTGGTCAGTTGAGATCTGTGACAAATTATTTGAATGATTTAAAGATGAAACTTGAGAAAGCTGTTAAACTTGCAGGAATCTCAGTCATAGAACAACAGAAAGTTTATGCATATTACCATAACAGGAAAGCTAGACACAAAGAATTCAAGATTGGTGACCAAGTTATTGTTTTGGTGCCTGATAGTTACCACAAGGTTTATGCTCGATGGACTGCACCCGCCACCGTGGTTGAAAGGAAGTCTCCTTGCATTTATCTTGTACAATTACCCGACAACAACACAAGACACATACATGCGAAAAAAATGAGGTAACTGCAGATCCAAACAACTAATGTAGGAGTTCTTTACGACGCTGGCCTTGATTTTGGAGATGTAGAAAGCAATCCTATACCTATCGGAAATAAGCAAAAAAACTTTGACGACAAGAAAGAGTGTAACCTGAATCATCAGACAGGTTTGCAAAGGCAACAGTTATTGAAGGTTTTAAGTAAGTATCCCAGTCTTCAATCAGGAATACCCAAAATTCCCAGAGTAGGCGAGCATGTAATAAGGCTAAACTCCGGCAGCCTACCAAAACGTCAAAAGCCTTATCGCGTATCAGAAGCATTAAAAAACGAAGTAGACAGGCAGATCGAAGAACTATTGTGTTTGGGCTTGATCAGACCACCTGAAAGTGAATACGCTCACCCTGAGGTGTGTGTGTCAAAAAAGGGCTCATCGGTGAGACTGTGTGTAGATTTCAGATATTTAAATGCTCAGACTGAGACAGACGCTTTTCCCATGTTGAATGCTACTGATATTATTTAAAAGGTATCCAAGACGAAGTTCATAACTTTACTCGATTTGCTCAAAGGATACTGGCAGATCCGAATGCTTTCAGATTGTCAGCACCTTACCTCATTTGTGACTCATCGCGGACAGTACGCCTTCGTAGTTATGCCATTTGGGTTGCGAAATGCAGCTGCTACGTTCCAGTGTGTGATGAATCAACTTTTGTCTAAACACTGATATTTTGCACAGACATATATTGACGATGTTGTCATCTTTTCAAGGGATTGGGACAGCCACCTGAAACATGTGGAAACCATTTCTGGGTGACTTGGATAGGCCGTATTTCACATTCAATTTTTAAAAGTACTATTTCGTTCGATCGCAAGTAAAATTTTATGCCATATTATAGATAATGGAAGACATTCACCTGATCCTGAAAAGGTATCTGCTATCCAGAATTTGAAAATTCCACGAACTAAGGAGGACGTTCGAAGTCCATTAGGTCTACTGTCTTATTATCGATCATAAGTACCAACATTTTCTGATATTTCTCGTCCTCCAATCGAACTGACTAAGAAGCGGAAACCTGGTCAAGTAACGTGGACGAAAGAACTTGAGGAATCCTTCGGAAGACTTACGGAAGCTATCAGTAACGCACCTAGTTGTTACTCGCCTGACTTTTCGAAACCCTTCATTGTCTATACTGATGCATCAGCGTGTGCAGTTGCTGTATGTCTTGCACAAAAGGATGATTGGGAAACTGCTACTACCCTTGTTTTTTATTTTTTATGGCTTCTACTGGGAAATTGGTGGACAAGATTCGGCAACACATTAGTTACGTCACGTGATTGCCGGCTACCACTGCCGGGGAACTAGCGGACCACATTAGGCTAGCCATCATTTATGGCACGTGCTTGCAGGGCCGCTGTAGAGCCACTTAGGGCAGCTGCTGCCTGTGATGGATAACTGATGGCCCTGTTGTGGCATATGACAACTGATGTGGGTGCCAACTGTTGGCCTGAAATTCTGGCCCTTCTGTTGGCAGCCAGGACATTTTATTGACGGTTTGGCAGCAGCAACATAGTGCTGGGCCATTACTGGCAGTGCTGGGCCAGTGCTGGCCCAGAAAGACTGTTTTTGCTGGGAAACTGAAGCTGAATCATCCAAGAAATGACCTGGTAAACCTCCGAAGCTAACAGAAAGTGACAGAACTCTTTAAATAACTGTCCACCCAAAAGGCAAATCAACATTGTCTCAAATCACGCAGATCCTATGTGACATTGTGGGGACTGGTGTTAGCACTAGTAAAGTGTGCAGGGCATTGCACGACATGGGCAACCACTGTCTGGAAACCATCCACACACCTCTGGTTACTTCGACTAGTCACGTACACTAAGTAGCGTATGCAAGAAATATTGCTCTTGGACTTTGGCTAGATGGAAAGACGAGTTTTGGACTGACGAGTCCCGGTGCACAGTCAACCGTCTGACGGACGTTCCTGGGTCTCGCTAATGTCAGGAGAAAGGTGCCTTCTGGACGAAAGAAGTTTGTTGGAAGCAGAGTAATAGAATGAAGCTGTTTCCCATTGTTCAGTTAGGGCGAATTAATCGTTTTGGACAAAACCAAGAATGGTTGAGCTACGCTCAGACGTCCTGGAAAATAACACAAGGTGATAAGAATCGACCGTGCAATAAACCTACCAGATGATTCATCGTGGAAAAGGATGCCAAAAACTGCTGTCCTTTTTCCGATCGGACGTCGCATTCCGGAGGTTCGCGCGCCAAAATTTCATGACGTCACATCTTAGTAGAATACAGACATTAGAAATCACTTACCCAATCACTTTCACAGAAAACATGTAATTTACTGATGTGTACTACTACAACACAAATGGTAAAACACGTGGATTCATTTAAGATTACATCAACATGTGTTCAAAATGACTACCTTGTAGTGTGGAACAGGTGCCAGCCTACCGAGGAATAGACATCAGCACGCGTTGCAGCATAGCAGGGGTTACAGTTGTGATGACCTCATGTAAGGTGGCCACTATGTCCTGTAGGCTGTTGAGAGGCCTTCGATATACCAGTTTCTTTAGATGACCCCAGAGGAAGAAATCCGATGGGTTAAGTTCCGGCGAACTAACGAACCATGTGACACGACCACCACGGTCAATCCATCGAACGGGATATTCTGTATCCAGCCACTGGCGAACATTTGCAGCGTAATACGCCGGTGCTCCATCATGCTGGAACGATAGATTCCTGACAACAGCCAGTGGTACGTTTTCCAATAAGTCCGACAGAACATCACGTAGGGACACCATGTAGTTAGCAGCTGTCACACGTTCGGGAAGAAGTACGGTCCCACTAGGATATTTCCCACAATACCACACTAAATGTTAATACCCTACCCTACTTGGCGTGCGTGTACACCTGTTGCATGCGGATTGTCCAATGCCCAAATATGACTAATATAGGTGTTACAGGTACCATGGCGCGTAAATCTTGCTTCATGTTCACAAGATCCTGCGGATGAAAATATTATCGGCATCATGCTGCTGTAGAAACCACTCACAGTATGCCTGTCTTCGAGGAAAATCCTGTAATAATAGTCCTAGCACCCGTGTGAAGTGATACGGATGCAGGTCTTTGTCGTGTAGAACGGCAAAAACGGTACTTTGGTGCACACCTAACTGACGCGCTATCGTACGGCAACTAGTTGTTGGCTCCTCCTCTATTAACTCTAGTATCACGTCGTCGAGGGATGGTGTTCTCACAGAGGGTCCAGAGCCACTGTATACACTTGGACCTGGTGCGACATCGCCTGTGTCGTGCATTCGATCGGCAAGCCGTCACATGACCTGGGGCACAGAGTGCCGTCGTGCTGGGTATCACACGCTGTAGGCCATTGCTGCACGAAATGCTGTACCATGGTATTCCTCCAATAGGAGATACATGTAACAATACTCTCTCAAACTGTAAAACATATTGCTACCCACCGTACCGTCCAATGTAGCAGCACAGTATCATCTTACCTGCTACCGTCGCCTACCCTTTATATCCCTACCTGCAGTATCGCGCAGGCGTACAACTGATAGTTTCACGCCCCCATGTCGTTCGAATTTGCATACTCATCTCGTGCCACATTTTAAAATTATACGTGTGTCAGTATAACCATCCGCTTCGCTCTTCATCGAGAGTATGCGTTACTGAATGCGACGTCTCGAAATTTTCCGCACGTATATTTCCGGAATGCGGCGTCCAATCGAAAAACGGACAAAAATTTTTGGCTTCCTTGTCCACGAAGAATCGTCCGGTAGGTTCATTGTACAATCGATTCTGATCACCCTGTATTTATTTATAGTTTAAATAATTCCTTGTAACAATACTAACAAAGTAATAGTACTTTGCTGAGGTTTCATACCTTTATCAGCAGGACAACGCACCACGACATATTGATCGATTTGTTGCCGATTGGTTTGAGGACATAGGCGTCGAAATGTTAGTCTGGACCGGCCAGAGTCCTTACCTAAACCCTATACAGAAACTCCGGGCCCGCCCCAGTGGCGCAGTGGTCTAAGCGATGGCTTCTGTCCATTCGCCCGAGATGGGTCCGGGTTCAAATTCCGTTGCGACATGGATCATGTGTTTGTCTTACGGCGCTGGCTCTCTCCCTTTCCTGGAACTAGTGGCCCTAAATTAGGGATGGGCGACTGCTTACAGCCCACTGAGTTGCTAACGGTTTGCGTTAAAACTAATTAAAAACATTTTTGGGACAAACTGGGCCGGATTGCGTGGGAGAAGAGATCGCCCATAACACAAAGCTGAGCTGGTCACTGCTTTGAAGGCCAAATTGTAAAATGTATCTGTAGAAATTTACAAAACACTGGTGGAGAGGATATTGCACGAAGACTAAAAACCACCATAAGAACCAAAGGTTTCAGCACGAAATGCTAAATTTCATATAAATAAAGGTTATCTGGAGACATGCAGAAAACAGGATATTTCTGGCAGCGCAATGCATATAGAAACAAAATTTTGTTTAATCGACGGAATGTGTTTGTCTCTCATTCCATTTTACTTTGGTCAGAAATGGAGTCAAAGACAATCCCATTAGGTAAAAATGTCATATTTTGAACGGGATTTAACAATTATAAATAAATAACAATAAATATTTTGAAAATATTACTGTCTTTACTTGTAATAAAATGCCTCTTATTTTTATATATGTTTTAACAGGAGGTAACTGCCCTAATGGCAACTGTGGTGGTTTCGAAATATGTGGAGGTTTTGCTGGTCTTTCCTGCCAACAAGGTTTCACCTGTGTCCCAGATCATCCGTACTCAGACTCTCTGGGAAAATGTTTCCCCAGCGTTGGTGGGTATCTTTATAATATTTTTTTTTTTTGCACTGTCGAGAAATTATCAAATTCTGAATTTATTAGTGGGTGTAGCATGTTTCAGCTGCCTTGTGGTTTCTCTTATGTTAATTTATTCGTCGTGCTTGTGTAAGTCTTAAACAAATACTTATCACATTTTGTGCAGGGAAATTGATGATTTCGAACATATTAATTTAGCACGCATTTGAAATCAAAAATAGATTTTGAACAAGCACTACATTAGTATGGAAAATATAGTGCTAGTAAGACGCCAGTATCTGATTCGCTTTCTTTCAAAAGTCCATATTCACGATAAAATGTCACAACGCATTCAGCTTAGGTCTATATCTACGTTAAGACTGACCAGCGTTTCATAAAGGTCATCTTAAAGTGTGCTCTACATCACAGGATAGTTAAAAATTTACGGATCTTAATTATTTTTCAGAAAACCCTTGGTCAAGCTCCTTCAATGCGGCATGTCCTAGGGCAAGCGCTGTTAATTGCATGAAATGCTAGGCCACGGGCTTGCTAAATACGGTACTGAACTTAAATATTGCAACACAGAGAATTTGACATAGAGAAATGCAAATCGCATGAGGCAATAAGATATCTAATATATGCAATGGTCAACGATTCGTTGCGATTGGTCACCAGGTTTAACTGACGGACACACTCGGTAGAAAGATCGTCGATACCCAGAAGTAAGGCACATATTTTTGTCGACTGTGTGTTCCTCAAAAACTTTCCTTACATGCTGGGATATGTTGACACTAGGTTCAAATGACGAGTATACGCAACCCAGGATAGTCGATACACAAAAGCGGGTCTCCTCTTATAAACAATTTTCGCACAGGTGGGGCGAAATGTCAGCACGGAGTAACACTTCGTGTCACGCGATGTCACAAAGAATCGATTGACGAGACGGGTAGAAAGTGAACAAAAATGCGGCAGTGCAGCAATTGAAGATTACAAACTCTGCAAGGCAGCAATTAAATATTACAAACTCCGCGATACCTTCATCATGGCAACCATGCTGCATCGCGTAGTGAGAACCACTACCTATGCAGACGTATCAGTCCAAACGATACACCGTCATTTGCGTGAATTCAGACTAGGATCGAGAAGCACAGCGTGGAAGTACCCTTTTTTGCTATATCATAAGCTACGTCTTTAGGAGTTGTGTACACAGAGACGACAGCAGAATAGAGGAGTGTGGTATTCACGGACGGACCCAAGTTCGGGTTCGGAATGACAGATGAGCGTACATTCGTGTTGTGCCATCTTTATGAATGACTTATGGAGGAATTTACAATCAGCAGCCATACAACGCGCCGCCGTGGTACAATGGTTTCTTTATAGTGTGATTTCACTATCTTTATTTTTTACAACGCGTTTCTTTAGATCGATGCACGCTGAATTTAGTATTTGTATGAATGAAACTTTTCATTTCTCGATGCTGTTAACGATGAATCACAGTTTACCTTGGTTATAATAACCTAGGTTTTCACTGATGCCTCAGTTGTTGCTTCAAATATTGAATAGAAATATATAATTAAATATTGTCTAAATCATCGTAAAACACACGATTTCCTGCTACCGGGTAAAGACATTTGCGTAAGAATCAAATCACTTAAACGACACCGGGGTCAGCGTTCTCACTCAAAATTTCTTTATAGATGCATTTCTAGAGAACAAGAAGTTAAAATTACTCTTCAACTTTGCCCTCACGAGCGTGGGTGTTTATTACTTTAGCTGGTCGCCTCCTTGAACACAGTACTTATCCAAGAGGCACTTACTTAGGGCGAAACACAAGTGAGAGAGAAGGGAAAGACCATTGGAGTTGTGTTAGTAGGAATGGGCCTTTGGTTGTATATGAATAGAAAGTGGTTGGCCCAGGAGAGCCAAGTGTGCGTCGAAACTTTCCTTTTCCTCTGTGTGATCGACGATTCTTTTAAAATACCGAGTGACTGAATAGTATTACTATTGGTGTCTGCTACATTTCGCTGACATGAAGGTATTCCTTTAATTTGCTGTCTTTAACTATTTTTCGGGTGGCCCTGAATGCCTCAAAAAGGGGGAGGGGAATAATAGGACTCGAAATCCCTATTTAAAAAGAGCATGCCAAAAAAATGTTTTCCCCAGTCCTACTCATTGCTTTTATATACCCATGCAACACAGCAATGATTTCGAAACTAAGACAACCTAAATTCAACGACTTTCTATTATGGTATTTATACGAAATACCACACATAGATGGAATTCACGAAGTCTTGACGATGGATGACGCTTCAGTAGTATCTATTTTCAATTCCTCTCAGACACGACCAATCTTACCCGTTGCGGATATTTCTTCAGATTACGCTTTTAAGTTCCAAACATTCTACAAATTTTCCCATAGGGAAGAATGTCCACAATCCCGGGATAATGGCATGTGACGTATGTGATGTGTGTTATCTTGCTGAGAAAATAGTTTTCATATAATGTGAGATCCTATTGGCCGAATTGTGTTATTATTCTTAGTGCTGACCAATAAAGGTTCTTTCATCGCACCTAGGTTATAATGCCTGATTTTTAGGTAGTGTGGGGTCACTGACTTCTGAACCGTAGTGGACCCAAATTGTTTGATGTTGGCATCACTCTAGGTCTAGAGGCTGTTTATAATAAGATACCTGCCGGTCAACGGAAAGCGGTGCAATGTATACACTCCTGTCACAAAATTCAATTGTGGTGTTTACTGGCTTGCCCCAGATTCTTTCTGATGAGTGTACGAGTGTGCTCGAGCAACTTCTAGTACCTAGCCTTTCTAAGATAAATTGATTATCGTATGGTTTAAAATAACACGACCCTTGTACATTGAGTGTTTAGATCCCTTTTCTCTCACAAAAACCATAAGCTGTGCATATCCCGAACATACAGATATATATTGTACATGAGTCTCTTGTACATCTCTTTCTAAATAGCTCTAGATTCCACTGGTTTTGAATAGCGGAGCTTATAGTCAATTTGCACTAACGCTAGGATTAGGCTGATGTCCTTTTTTTTTTTTTTTTTTTTGGATTGGATTTTTAACGACCACCGTGAGTAACTCAATGGGCTATAAGCAGTCGCCCGTCCCTAATTTTGGGTCACTGGTTCCAATGAAGGGAGAGAGCCAGTGCCGCAAGACAAACACAATATCCATGCCACACCGGGATTCGAACCCGGACTCCGTTCAAACGAATGATCAGAGGCCATCGGTTAGACCACTGTGCAACCGGGGCGGCTGCTGTCCTTACCACCTGGTATGTCTTAATGTGAAATTACTTGAGCTTCTCGTCTTGATGATTTCTGTAACAATTGAACAAATTATTTTGGGTGGTAAATATTACTGTTATAGCGCACTTAAAAAATACAGAGTTCCCACTCAACCTGGAAAACAGGAAAAACCTGGAATTCTCAGGGAATTTGAAAATGGTTCATTCCAAAAATCAGGAAAACTCAGGGAAAAATTACCCTTTTTTGTAAAATTGTAAAACTCGGGGAAAATTACCCTTTCTTTCTTTTTTTTTTTTTTTTTTTTTTGGAAAAATCAATGGATACTTTATTTTGCAAAAAAAAACTTATTTTCAAGATTTCGAACTTTTGCTTGCAATTACTGCCTGCCTAGAATTTGGTACATCTTACTTTCAGTTATATTAAGTATTTCCTTTATTCTCTAAAAAAAGAAGCAAAATTGAATTTTTAAAATTGCCAGTTATTAAGCTTTTGTTCAATTTCTGCAGGCAGTTGTTATAACATGGAACAATTAGACACTATGGCTACTGCTTGAAGAAACACTTCACAAGAGAACCAACCAAATGATGGATCAAAGTCCTTTGTCTGTTGGTTCTCTTGAAACATGTTTCTTTGAACAGAGCCATTCCATCATTAAGTTTAGCTGCATTGTGTTATAGAAAAACTGAAACTATTCAACTGACAGACTTTTTCTTACATATGACTTGTCTCTATGGGAATATATTTACAAACTCCGTGTGGGTAGTATTCACAAAAGTTCACGGAACTTTGGTACAGAAAATAATGTGCACAATTAGTTGTTATTAATGAAAAGCAGGTAATTTTATAAAGACAAATTACGTAAAGAATTTACAAGAGTGTGCTTTGGTGAGAAAAATGAATGGAATGAAATGTAACAATTGTTTGCAACATGCCACCGTGGAAAACTTTAAAAACCACCTGGAGAACCTGGAAAAGTCAGGGAATTTTTTAATACTTTTGAGTAGGAACCCTGAAATATGTCCTATATTTAGACTTTTTACTCTTGGAAATCTTTTTCATATGAGTTTTATGTAAGACTGATTTCAATAGTTAATTTTCGGAATTAATGTCTTTTGCTGATTAGACGGCTTGTAAAGAAATGGGTAGAGAAATGACGAAATTGGAAGTATCGGATGTTATCAGTGAAAAATAATTTTCTTGAAATGGCTTTCACCAGCTCTACGAATAATTTTTTAAATATCAACGTACATAAGCGGAATATATTTACTTTGTGATTTCAACAACTAATAACTATCTAAATGGAAATGGAATTTTGTAGTATATAGGAGGTACTACTATCTTTATCCTTCGCAGTATTTCCTCAAATGCTGGTGGCCTATGTGTTCTGAACGTAAAAGGGAACAACGACAAAAATAATAGTAATATTAATCATAATAATTAGTAAAAGGCAACGAGAATAGCGTATTTCACGGCACCGTTGCTTCAGACAAAGAAAAAAACTCTACTAACAGCAAATCTGGACGCAGGTTCGAGTCCTGATGTGGCTTGGATAGTGTGGTTGTCCTATGGCGCTTGTTTTCTTCCTTCCTTGGAGCCAGTATCCTCAAATCGTTAAACCTCCAAGCAGAAAAGAAATTGCCTTTACTCTTAGTAAACTAGATGCTGAAGTAAATTATCCTCCTATGTGAATCAAGATACGAAAGTGTAGTGAAAATGAACTTTAAATGGCTTATCTAATCCTAAATTTGGCAAGGAAGTCTCAAACTGGCGGCTGAAGCGATGAAAACTAAATAGAGAGACCACTGATTTATGATGAGCATTTCATATAAAGCAATTTCAACCAAAAATAACAGAAAATCCATTTTGAAGGAAGGCCAGCAACAGACAAATGTAGATGATGCGGCATATGCACTGAGATCGTCGAACAGTTATGCAGTGGACTCAGCAACTTTGCCAGCTTTGGTGACTTAACAGTTTGTACGAATTTAAGGCATGGACTCAGCAACTTTGCCAGCTTGTATAATCAACAGTAGGTACGGATACAAGGCATTGAGTGTCATTGTTTTATAGTATAAGTGTCATTGTTTTATAGTATAAGTGTCATTGTTTTATAGTATAAGTGTCAACATTACAAAGTATTAGATAACAAACAATATACATTATACACTGGTGTGCAAAAATTAAGAACGTAGAGGAGAAATTAGCATAACAGCGGAACGAGCAGGCAGAACGGACCGAAAGACCACTCAGGAGATAGACTAGTGTCCGGTACGGTAGAACATGCGCTTATATGAAGCTTGACGGGGAGGGGGGAGTGTCGGAAGGGAATAAAGTGCACGGGCGGTGTACGCTCAGCAATTCGGTGAAAGTTATTGCACGGTGTACATCGGTTTGGACGACGTCGAGTTGCTGCCACCGTGTGATATGGGCAGCAGGCAATCCAGTACACGACATCTGGATGACTTTACCCGAGGTCGCGTCATTGGGAAGTTGGAAGAAGGTCGAAGTGTGACTAGTGTGGCCGAGGAGTTTGGGATCGCTCACAGCATCGTTTCACGAGCTTGGAGAGCATTTCAAACGACAGGAACAGCTGTCCGAAAGTTTAGCAGTGGTCGCCCACGAGCAACCACGGCGGCGGACGACCGGTATATTGTCCTACAGGAGAGAAAATACAGACGGCAGACAGCGAGAGAAACCGCAAGGGACATGCAACAGAGAACTGGACGTCCGTTATCGCGTTTTACCGTGGCCAGGAGGTTGCACAAAAGTGGTCTATTTGCAGGTTGACCAGTACGGTGTGTGCCATGAACGCCTGCTCATCGGAGACAGTGGTTTCTGTGGTGCCAGGAACACAAGAACTGGACACATCAGCAATGGGATCGAGTTCTCTTTACGGATGCAGCCGATTTAGTCTGACGAGTGTTTCTGGACGTATACACATCTGGAGAGAGCAGGGAACACGCAATCACACCTTCAACATCATCGAAAGGGACCGGTTTGTAGGTGGCGCAGTTCTCGTTTGGGGCGGTATTATGCTCGGTAGCAGTACTGACCTCCACATCTTCCAAGGAGGTTCAGTCACTGGTGTCCGCTATTGTACCGAGGTTCTCTTGCCTCACGTGCTTCTGTTTAGAGATGCTGTGGGTCCTGTGTTCCTCTTCATGGACGACAACGCTACACCTCATCATACAGTGGCTGTCGTAGAGCTTTTGAAGAGTGAAGATATTCAACGCATGGATTGTCCCGCAAGGTCCCCGGACCTAAATCCAATCGAACACGTGTGGAACCTTCTTAGGAGATGCTTGGCAGTACGTCCCCAGTCGCCAGCAACGATTCCGCAGTTGCGATTGGCGCTGCAAGAGAAATGGGCTGCGATGCCTCAACAGCTTCTTGACAACCTCGTCCTCAGCATGGACAGACGTTGTAAATCCTGCAACGCCGTCAGGGGTGATGATATCCCCTACTTAAAACTGGATTTTTGTTGGTAGCCGCATGTCACATGGACGTTTCTGTCTTCTGTCCAGTTGTGCTCGAAGCTACCTTTTCAATAAAGTGGCTTTCTATTCTTTGGATTCCTTGTTCGGATGGTTTTGCTTACTTGTCCCATATTCTTACATATTGGGGATCGTATGGTATGATTTGAGTCGATGTGGAACACTTCTGCATGACGTTACATTCGAAAAACCGTCTCGTCCTTAATTTTTGCACGCCAGTGTATCTTGACCGTTGAAATAGATCAGGAGTAACTATTTTTGCTAAACGTTTGGACATAATGCTGTTCGACAAATGACAGAACAAAGAAGATATCGATGATTATAGTGGCACCGCTGGAAAGTCACTTACAGGCACCTTTGCTACAAAACTCAGGGAATAAGTGCAACTGGCTGCAGAGGTGAAACAGATGGGGAAGCTAAAATCAGTTCACATGCATCCACTAAACATTTCTATAACTGATATACAATATAAAGTCACTTACAGGTACCTTTGCTACAAAACTCATGGAATAAGTGCAACTTGCTGAAGAGGTGAAACAGATGGGGAAGCTAAAAGCAGTTCACATGCATCCACTAAACAGTTCTATAACTGATATACTGTATAAGTCTCTTATAACACAACCTGATGCTTATAGCTGAAAAACCTGTGAAGACTTTTTCTTTTTTTAATTCGGAATTTAACAACCATCATGAGCAACTAATTATTTTATAAGCAATCGTACGTACCTTACTTAAGGCTACTGATTCCGGAGAACTAGCGGTGGCCGCCACACGCCATTGATGACCATGGTTGACGTAGACTATAAAGGCTCATCCGACTGCTTGGCAACGGCTGCGGCGCAAATCAAATCCAGGTAAAATGTCGGAGACTCATGTAGCGTCAGCGACTGAACGATACGACGCACGATGTATACCCTGGGCTAAGGGAGCCGACGCGCTGCTTGTGTACCACTGTTGAATGCTCATCGTTGGACAATTACGCCTCACCTGGAACCTGGAACATGAAAACAAGACTGGAGAGTGGCGCCGCATGTCGAGGTCAGATGAATCCCTTTTTCAACTGTGCCGAGCTGACGGAGGGGGGAGGTTGTGAAGTCGACAGCATGAGGCCATGGCTCCATCGTGCCAGGTCGGCTATGTTCAATGTGGTGGTAGCTCTGTAATGGTTTGGGGAATCTTTTCGTGAAGCACATTAGTCCCCTTAATATGTTTTGAGAGGTCCTTAGCCTTTGCTTGCTACCAGCGTTTGCTGGCTGATCATCTACAATTTTTGATGGTCTTCGCGCACTCTGAGGCCGATGGTCTGTTTTAGCAGGACAATGCGCTACAGCACCAGGCAGAAAATACACAGACATAACTCGAGGAACATTCATCTGAGTGGCCCACATGGTCCCCGGATTTAATTCCTGTTGGAGCTTTCTAGGATACCATGAAACGGAACATCAGTTCCATGGATCTTGGGCCGACGTCTCTGGGGTAGTTGTGGACAATGCTGCAGAAGGCATGCCTGGCATCACCTCCGGGAAACTTCCGGCATCTAGCGGAGTCGAAACCTCGAGGTGCACAGGCTATTATTCCAGCCGGAGGAGGACCGACACAGTTAGGTATCTAATGTTTGTCCATTGAGTGTATTTCCACATGATGAAGGAAGAAGATTGCTCGAGTCCTATATACACAGTCGAGCCACGTTATTGTGACCACCGCCTACTTTTGATGTCAACAGCGCGTAGACAATGCAAAAAGACACGTGTCGTGAGCTGTCTTGGAGGGTATATAAGGTGTGCTGTAGGCATTCTGAAAACACATCACTCGTTGCTGTTATGGATAAAAGGAGCGATTTATCAGATTTGTAAAAAGGGATGATTATCGGCTTTCGGGCGAAGGGTGGTAGTATTTCTGAAAGAGCGCAGTTTGTGGGCTGTACGCGTGCTGCTGTCATTAAAGTGTATCGTGATTGGAGAAGTGGCACCATTGCGAATAAGCAACGTGGAAACTGCGTAGTACCAACTGCCATTGATGTGAGTGGTGAACGTCGGCTGAGGAGGTGCGTGACGGGCGATCGACACGCTGCAGCGGAACAACTCACTTGCCAAATGAACCAGGGGGCTACCGGAAGTGTGTCTAATGCCGCCCCGGTGGCGCAGTGGTCTAAGGCGTTGGCCTCTGATCATTCGTCCGTAAGGGGTCAGGGTTCGAATCCCGGTCAGGCATGGATGTTGTATTTGTCTTACGGCACTGGCTCTCTCCCTTCCCTGGAACCAGTGACCGTAAATTAGGGACGGGCGACTGCTTATAGCCCATTGAGTTGCTCACGGTGGTCGTTAAACCTCCAATCAAAAAAAAAAAAAAAAAAAAAAAAAGTGTGTCTAAAACGACAGTTCAGCGACCTCTGCTGCGTATGGAGTTCCAATATAGACGGATGGTCACTGCACATATGCTAACGGAGGTGCATCGGGAGAAAAGGCTTACATTTTCACGGCAGTAACGGAATTGGACCTCCGCTGATTGACAAAGGATTTCCTTCTCCGATGAGTCACATTTTCTGCTTCATCGAACGTTTGCGTATAAGATGAGAAACATCGGAGGCCAAACACTCTTCAACCGTTGCTGGAAGAAGACAAACTGGTTGGGACAGCGTTATGGTCTCGGGAATGTTTTCTTTTCTTTTTTTTTTTTTTTTTTGATTGGAGGTTTAACGACCACCGTGAGCAACTCAATGGGCTATAAGCAGTCGCCCGTCCCTAATTTAGGGTCACTGGTTCCAGGGAAGGGAGAGAGCCAGTGCCGTAATACAAACACAACATCCATGCCTCACCGGGATTCGAACCCGGACCCCTTTCGGACGAATGATCAGAGGCCATCGCTTAGACCACTGCGCCACCGGGGCGGCAGGGGAATGTTTTCGTGGCATTCCCTGGTTCCACTCATACCTGTGGAAGGCACTATGGATCAAATTCGTTATGAATCCATCCTTTCAGACCACGTACACCCATACATGCTGATTGTATTCCCTGGGGCCGATGGGACCTTCCAGCACGACAATGCGACGTGTCACACAGCTAGAAATTGTCCGTTAGTGTTTGGAAGAGCACGATGAAGGCTTCAAAGTACTTCCCTGGAACCCTAATTCCCCAGACTTAAACCCAACTGAGCATCTGTGGGACCACCTTGATCGTGTTGTTCGTTCTATGGATCCTCCACAACGTACCTTCCAGCAGTTGTCAAATGCGTTGAAGTTAGCATGGCTGCACATGCCTGTGAACACCTTCCAGCACCTTGCTTTTTCACTCCCAGCCAGTCTAGCTGCTGTCCGCGCTGCACACGGCGGTTATTCTGAATATTAGCTTGTGGTCACAAAAATGTGATTCGACCGTTTATTTACGTACAGTAAATTTGGCTAATGTAGTACTGTCAGTGCTACATTAGCCATATTTTGGGAGAAATATGGTTTGCAACATGAACACATTTTGTAATAAAATTAAATTTTTTCGGTGAAATTTAAATTTAAAGCAGCAGTTGAAAACGTTTTCGATTCAATAATACTGTAAGTAGTTAAACATTCATAGTAGTAATAAGCCAATATTGCAATTTGTTGTACTGCAATTAATTGTATATATGCAATTCACGAGTTTTTTAATTAAGCTGAAATTAATAATGCATGAAACAGACAAGCCAGAGCAGAAGTTATCTGTGTTCTCAAATTCAACTACAAATTGGGATTTATGTAAAGATAACTTAACAAAGATAAATCATTAGGGTGCAGTAGGACCTAAAAAATTTCATTCAATAAGTAAGCTACAGTGTGATCGGTTCTCTCCTTAAGTTTCTTCCAATCGCACTTTGAGAAAAAACAAAAATGCACTGACGGAAAAAAATCCCAACACCAAGAAAGAAGGGGTTGTGTTAGATGATCGACAGTTGGTAGGCGGTGAGAGTATATCTGTAAGATGACGTCTATGCAAATTTCGCGCTCGGCGCATACGTGTGACGCTAGTAACGCCCCTCGGAACATGCAAAGCAGGTTTGCTGTAAATATGCGCTGTAACGTTCGTGAGCGTTAGTTATCGTTGAGATTCGACGTAGGGTGTTGATGTTAGTCAAGAATGCCTTTAAGAAGACAAAGAAGCCATTATCAAAAGCTCACGGAGTTTGAACGAAGTCGTGTAATAGGGCTACGAGAAGGTGGATTTTCGTTCCGCAATATTGCAGAACGACTTGGCAGGAATGTAGCCACTGTGCATAATTGTTGGCAGCGGTGGTCAAGAGAAGGTACTGCCTCAAGAAGACCGGGTTCCGGCCGGCCACGTGGCACTACTGAGAGGGAAGACCGCCGTGTACGGCGTATGGCCGTGGAGCATCGTAACGCGTCTGCGGCAGCAATTCGAGCTGCAGTTGCCACCACAGGGACACAACGAACTGTTACAAATCAGTTACTTGAAGGACAGCTCCGAGCCAGACGCCCTGTAGCGTGCATTCCACTTACTCCAAACCACTGCCATTTGCGACGTCAGTGGTGTCAAGCTAGATCTCATTGGAGGACGGAGTGGAGATCTCTTGTGTTTTCTGATGAAAGCCGGATCTGTCTGGGTGCCAGTGATGGCCGTGTGTTGGTTAGAAGGAGGCCAGCTGAGCGCCTGAAACCAACCTGTCTGCGGCCGAGACACACTGGACCTACACCTGGAGTTATGGTCTGGGGAGCAATTTCCTATGACAGCAGGAGCACTCTCGTGGTTATTCCACGCACCCTGACGGCACAGTTGTACGTCGGTCTGGTGATTCAACCTGTTGTGATGCCATTCATGAACAGCATTCCAGAAGGTGATTTCCAACAGGATAACGCTTGCCCGCATAAAGCTTTTGTAACCCAACATGCTCTACAGAGTGTCGAAATGTTGCCGTGGCATGCTAGATCACCAGATCTTTCACCAATCGAGCACGTATGGGGCATCATTGGACGACAACTCCAGCGTCATCCCCAACCAGCATTAACCGTCCCTGTATTGAACGACCAAGTGCAACAGGCATGGAACTCCATCCCACAAACTGACATCCAGCACCTGTACGACACAATGCATGAACGTTTGCGTGCTTGCATTCAACATTCTGGTGGTTACACCGGTTATTAATGTACCAGCATTTCACATTTAAAATGGCTCTTCTCGCGCTTACAATAAGCTGTGATCTTGAAACCTTAATAGATTAAATATGTTATCTATACAAATGTATTGCCGCCATTTCATTCCTCTACAACTATTTTTTAGTGGTGTTGGGTTTTTTTCCGTCAGTGTATGTGATACGGTTTGCTTAGAAGCTTTAATTGCAGAACCAGGAAATCCATGTACATAATGCTTTTAGAGCACTAACATGTTGTTAAATAAAATATCGAATGAGACGGGAAATTTGAGCTGCAGTAGACTTCTGAGTTTAGTATACTACCGTTAAAAGAACTTTAGAAACACTTTCCTCTTAAAATAATTCGGACATTTTTGAAAATATTTTCCATGAATTTGAGGTTTTATATATTTAAATATATTAACAGATTTACAAAACCAACCTATCCTTTCATCTAACCGGTAATTAATATGTTAGGCTTCCGTAAATCTGGCCTTGAACACGAATTCAAAGGAGCATTATTGTGCAAGAGAGCCATGAATGAAGATAAATATTTAAATAGTATAACTATACTAGCGATCCGAATTTCTTGGCGTAGAATAGAAATCAAAGTTTCCAAGTTTTCGCAGATCAACCAGCCGTACTTAATGTCCCTTTATGTTCGTTAACTCTAATTCTTAATGAACGTTTGGTCATTCCAATGTAGTATCGCTTGGAGCCGTCTGGTTACCGTAGAGGAATGGCATAAACACCTGCTTCATTGGAAGGTGGGGGACTTGTCAGCGTTAGTCTTAAGTATAGTATATAAATGCGTCGGAGACCTGTGGCCAACACCGAGGGTCATCTTCTTGAGCGCGTTCTTGAGCCGATATAAAACATTTTGTATGTAGGGAATTGAACCCAGGTAGCGTGCTGCGGCATAGAAAGATTATTATGACTGGTTCTGGTTTTTTCGATATAGCTATGTACCAGATTCGGGACGTATAATGCATCAGTGTCCAACTTGATAACTTTTTTCAATTCGCATTGCCTAGAAGGAGCATCTAAAGAGGCTGCAAAGGCTCTTGACACACGAGAACGGAAGGAAGTTGTTTTGTAATTAGCGGGGCAGAATAAGCTGCGGAGCATCATGTTGGGGACGGATGTGGATTTATAATAGACTTCTGTTCGAAGGCGATTTTCAGGTAATTTACTTAATAAAACATCTAGATAAGGCAAGGCACGATTGTGTTCGAGTTCCATAGTGAAATTGATCGTAGGATGAACGTCATTGATTTTATCTAGAAAAAGCGGGGTAGTCTTTCCGCGAGGCCATATGAAAAATACACTATCTACCGACAAGTAATTGGACACCTGTGAAAGCAAAGAAAAACGAAGTTTATTCACCTTCAATAGTTGGTGGAGCCTCCACGAGCGGCGATTACAGCTGCGACCCTCCCGGGCATACTCTCTACCAGGCGTTGTACGACGGCTAGCGTTATTTTCTTCCACTCGACTTGGAGAAGACAGGTCAGGTCCTTCACCGACTTCGGACGGTGGGGGCACACTTTAAGTCGACGCTCCAACTCGTCCCAGAGGTGCTCGATAGAGTTAAGGTCCGAGTTCTGCGCAGGCCAGTCCATTCCATTAACCCCATTGTCACCATACCAAGCCATGGTGGACCTCGCAACATGACAGGTGGCATTGTCATCCTTAAAGTAACATGGGTCCACCCCGTAAAACTGCCACAATGTAGGAAGCGCATGGTCATCCAAAATGGTGCAGTAGGTCTTGGCGTTGAGTCTACCAGGAATTGCGACCAAGGGTCCCGTGCCATACTAGAAGAAACACCCCCATAGCATAATTCCACCGCCGCCGAACTTCACAGTTGGCACAATACATTCCGGCAGGAGGCGTTCTCCAGGAAGACACCAAACCCAGACCCTGCCATCCGAACGGTAGAGGGTGAACCTTGATTCGTCGCTCCAGAGAACCTGTTTCCACTGTTCAACGGTCCACTGTCGACGTTCTTTGCACCACGTTAGCCGAGCAGCGCTATTGGACTTGGTGACCAAAGGCTTCTGAGCGGCAGCACGTCCATGATAACCGAACAGATGGCCTTCCTTACGGATGGTATTCATCGAAAAAACACTCCCGGATGCCTATTGAAACTCCTCGTGGATGTGGCCCATCGATTTGATGCGGTTCTTCCGAATTTCTCTGGCCAGCACTCGTCGGTCTCTAACTCTCAGTTTTGTGGGTCTGCCGAGTCGGGGCACATTCCGACAGTCACCTCTCATCTTCCACTTGCCAATCACGTAGGCCACTGTCGATTTTGGGTACTTCAACTCGCTGGATATGTCACGTATGGATCGGCCATTTCTGTGATGCCCGTCGATTACACCTTTCTCGAAATCAGAGAGCTCCGAACGGCGTGGCATCTTGCATGCGCCTGGTTGCGTTGTTGTTTCCCACACGATATTTAACGGCGGCGGCCGTGACGTGTGTCAGGACCGCAGATATCATCGATTGCATGGGTGTCTAATTATTTGTTGGTAGATATTGTACATCGTCCGCGCATATCTTTGCCAGGTGGTAGGCCTTGGAGTGATGTTGGTGACAATATATTGCTCAATTGTGCGAAATATTGCTTCCGCTAAGACGGCTGAAAGCGATGATCCCATCGGAGCGCCATTTATCTGTTTCTAAAATTGTCTTTGGACACTGAAGTAGCTGCAATTTGAGACCAAATCCATTAACTTGAAGATGCTGAGGCAGGACTCCTGCGAAAAAAGTGACAAATTAGTTATGGCTTGTTTTAACGTTCCTATGGCTGCCGGGACGGGTACCGAAGGGTAAAGAGAAACCACGTCGAATCTGCTGGTAATGTCGCGTGCTGGGCAGTGTCCGCTGCTTCTATGTGGGCTGGCGTAAAGAAATTAGCTTCCTACTCCACCACAAAATCTATTAAAAATAGATCACAACCAACACCGTGTCATTCAATGATAGCATTTCGCTGGAGTTGCCACGGGTTTGGAAACAGTTCTTCAAGTAGCGAATACCTTTTGCTTTTCTTCCATGATTCCGCGTGCTAAACGAGCATAACGCCTCGTGTTTTTGAATGCTCAATTACGTTGGCATCTGTTCATTTATTGTCACGTGGAGCCACCTCGTTTAAATTATTGAAGCGTTATATTATTCAGTTTGATGTCTATTTTCCTTGAAATCCATCTGGTTGATGTGAGAAAACTTGGAAACTTTAATTTCTATTCTACGCCAAGAAATTCGGATCACTAGTGTAGTTATACTACACGGCTGGCCACCCAAAATGTAACACCAAGAAGGACACGAGATAGCAAAGCCAGATTTACTATGCACATAACAACAGATACAAGGACGAAACTATTCAGCTTACAGGCCTGTGCGACTTGCGGAACACGCAGACATCAATAGTTCGTGTGGCCCCCATGGCTGGCAATAACGGCCGCTACATGCCGCGGCATCGAACGAAAGAGGCTTTGGATGTCGGCTTGGAGTATGTCGGTCCAGGCTGCTTCCACACGTTGCCACAGTTCATCAGGCGTAGCCACGGGTGGTGCTTGCCGAGCCACTCGGTTGCCGATCAGCGACCAGACGTGTTCGATGGGCGATATATCGGGAAAACAGGCGGGTCATAGCAGCAGTGACACATGGTGGGCCTTGAAGAATTGTTTTACGATGCGTGCCACGTGCGGGTACGCATTGTCCTGTTGAAACGTGGCAGCTGGCAGCTCCTGCAGGTAAGGGAGGACTACAGGCTCCAAAACGTCGGAGATGTCGCGGTGGCTGTTGAGTGCACCGGCGATGCGTGCTAAAGGGGTGCGGGTGTCATATCCAATTGCGCCCCAAACCATAACGCTAGGCGACAGACCGGTATGGCGATGCATAATGCAGGCGTCATACAGTCTCTCGCCGCGGTGTCGCCGCACGCGGATCCGACCATCGTGGTGTTGCAGGCAGAAGCGGGATTCGTCGGAGAAGAAAATGTCATGCCATTCCGTAGCTAAGGCGCGGCGTTCAACGGCACACTACCGCCGCACTCGCCGGTGGTGTAACGTCAATGGTAATCGGAGCAATGGGCGCCGGGCGACAAGTCCCCGCTCCTACAGACGACGTCGAGCGGTACGTGCTGACACAGGTTGTTGCGGAACACACCCTAACTCCTGCGCTAACGTTCGTTAATGTGGCGGTGCGAGCCGTCAATACCCGCCGCACAACATGCCGGTCTTCTCGTTCGGTGATGTGTCGCGCCTGCGGCAATCGCTCACGTCGGTCCGTCCGTCCTTCCTGCACCTACCGATTCCATACTCGCCTCACTGTGGCAGGATGTCGTCTCACACGGGCGCCGATGTCTCGGTACGATAAACCGTTGTCGCAATAAGCTACTATTCGTTCTCTGTTGAACTCCGAAACGTGCTGGAATGACTGCCGTATTCTGCGACGAGGCATCAGGAAGCTTTTCACGCACAGGTTGGGCAGCACAACACACTTCTACTACTTACACCCAGCCTTCTGTGCACCCTTCTTATAGTGCTTCTTGGTGGCGTTCCGGGCGCATATGATTTGCATATGCCCTGCAATGCTAATCGTTTGCATGTCCTTTCATGGGTGACGCATGCTGCAAATTTCAGGCCAATCGGATTCTTCCTTCTTGGTGCTGCATTTTGGGTGCCCAGTGTGTATTTAAGTACAATTGATGTACATTTCCTTGTTATTTAATTAACAAATAAGTATGTTTGACATTTCTAAAAATACAGATTCAAAAATATGTTTAATTTCTTCAAGCACAAATCAGTGAAATAAAAGCGGCGGCACGTATCCAAGTAAGATTTCATACGTGTTTATCCCAAACTTGGGATAAACACAGGAAAGTCTACGATTTGACGTATGCTGGCAGTAAATGCATTCGACAATGGCATAAGAACATTCCAAATTGAAAGATAGATATCTAACGTTTAACTCTTATTTTTGCAAACGCAAAGTACAATGTTTAATTTAACCCAGCTAACATAATTTGTTTCCGAATTAAGAATTTGCGGAACGATAGATTTTTAAAAACAAAAATCACATCTCGAATACTGCATTTCTAGACAAATATGCGGATTAAAATTAATAGCCAAATTTCTATATACAACAAAAATGCATTTCAGTGAAAAGCCTTGCTTTCACTTCTATCATAATTTTGTTTTGTATAAAATTTTAAATAAAAATATATTGCGAGATGAGCTTACAAAAATTTACCCAAAACATGTTTTCTCACCCGCACGAGGAACATAGTTTTTGATGCCTGTAGTTTAATATTAATAAACAAATCTTACAGCAAATGTGATCTAGATTTCCTCGTTGCAAAATGCACCAACATAAGTTTATATTCTTTTAACAGGGAATCACTGTCCAGGTGGAAACTGCCAAAATTTTCAAATTTGTGGGACCGTTTTTGACATACCCTGCAAACCTGGCTCGTTCTGTATTCGTCATAGTCCCAATCCAAATGACGCCGGCAAGTGTTTTCCATTCTAGGTAAGTTTTTTTTTTTTTTAATTCTTTGTTTTACACCTCTCTCTGTCTCTCTCTCTCTGTCTCTCTCTCATTCTCTATCTCTATCTATCTATCTCTCTCTCTCTTTCTCTTTGTCTCTCGCTTTCTCGTTTCTTCCCGGTTTTGATATTTTTGTAGATACAGCCCACTCTAAATTAACTAATACACAGTCGAATCACATTATTGTGACTCCTCCTAGTTTTGACGTCAACAGCGCGTAGTGAATGAAGGAAGGCACGTGTCGTGAGCTGGTACCGAGTGTTTATAAGGTGTGCTGTAGGCATCGTGGCAGTACGTCAGTTTTTGCTGTCATGGATAAAAGGAGCGATTTATCAGATTTGCAAAAAGGGATGATTATCGGCTTTCGGGCCAAGGGTGACAATATTTCTGAAAGAGCGCAATTTGTGAACTGTTCGCGTGCTGCTGTGGTTAAAGTGCATCTTGATTGGATAAATGGCACCATTGCAAATAAGCGATGTGGAAACTGCGGAGCACCACTTGCCTTTGATGTGGGAGCTGAACGTTGGCTGCAAAGGTGCGTGAGGGCCGATCGACACGCTACAGTGGAGCAAACTCACTGGCCAAATGAACCAGGGGGCTACCGGAAGTGTGTCTAAAACGACAGTTCAGTGAACACCTGCTGCGTATGGAGTTCCAATGCAGACGGATGATCACTGCAACTATGCTAACGAAGGTACATCGGGAGAAAAGCCTTACATTTGCACAGCAGTATCGGAATTGGACCTCCGCTGATTGGCAAAGGATTGCTTTCTCCTATGAGTCATGTTTTCTGCTTCATCGAATGGATGGACGTCGGCGTATAAGGCGAGAAATATCGGAGGACAAACACTCTTCAACCATTTCTGGAAGAGCACAAGCGGGTGGGGTCTGGGGAATGATTCCGTGGCATTTCCTGGGTCCACTCATACTTGTGGGAGGCACTATGGACCGAATTCATCATGAATCCATCCTTGCAGACCACCTACACCCATAGATGCTGATTGTCTTCCCTGGGGCGGATGGGACCTACCAGTACGACAATGCAACATGTCACCCAGCTATAAATGTCCAAGAGTGGTTGGAATAGAGGTCTGCAGGGGCCTTAATTTTTGAAGCCTGGCCCGGACCAAACCCGCACGTCCAAGGCGTGGCCCGTTTCAAATTTTCTAATTAAAGTCCGGTCGGTATATTTCTCCTGTTTCCGAAATTATGGCTGTCCCGTTAAATTTCAACAATTACTAAAACACGAATTTGACACCTGGTGCACTCGGTCATTCGACTCCTGAAGAGTTTTCGTTTTCTTAATTGCTACACATATTCTGTTTTTTTTTGTTTTTTTTTTGGATTGGAGGTTTAACGACCACCGTGAGCAACTCAGTGGGCTATAAGCAGTCACCCGTCCCTAATTTAGGGTTACTGGTTCCAGGGAAGGAGAGAGCCAGTGCCGTAAGACAAACACAACATCCATGCCTCACCGGGATTCGAACCCGGACCCCTTTCTGACGAATGATCAGAGGCCATCGCTTACGTATGCTGTTGCAATAAACGTTAATTCGGAATATTTCTGTGAATCTGTATAAGTCACGTGACGTCTGGGGAGGAGGGGGGGGCTTGTATACTAAAACATATTTCATGTAAACGACAATTTTTATGCCTTTCAAATTTTCTGGGTTTTCAAATTATCATTACCTACCACTGGACCCCAAATATCCTCGGAGATAATGAAGGGGGGGGGATTCGAAAAGTACGAAATATCCAGAATTATGAGTCCGATCGTTGTACTTTACATTGTCTAGAAGCACATATTCTCTGGAAACGATTTTTTCGCGAAACTCTTTCGCTTTCTTAAACTCCATAATAAGTATGGAATAGTATTTATCACCAGCACTGAACTGAACATATGCCACAGACTGCCCAGCTAACCAGTGTCACAGAAGTTTTGAAAACGGCTGGACTGGGATGCCTAATGTCCATTTGCCATCTGCTGACTCCCTGAGAGTACAAATGGGAACAATACGGTACAGATTTATATACATAAGTAAGTTTCTCCCAGCCCATTTCTCCCGTGCCATTTAAGACAACTTAAAAGCTTTTGCACATCTAGAGAACAAAATGCCGCCGACCAGAACAATAAAAAAGATCGTCTGCGAGCGGGTGGCTTGGTTTATAAATTCTGCGGTTAATATGAGAGGAGGGTAGCAGTTAGAGAGAAAGAGGGAAGGGGCCACATTTACATGGAAAAACTAAGGGAGCTGACCCACTCCACCTGTTTTGTAGGAGGGAAGGATGTCGTAAAACTTCTATTTTTTCCAACAGCGGAAATTATTCAATCTTATCCTGCTGCTGTACGTTGTGAGATTTCCAAACGAGAGAGACACCATACAGTGATTGTTTTTCTCATAAAAAAATCAACCTGCTCTGCCCGTGTCTGTTTTACATTAAATATTGAAGGTCCAGGCTCAGCCCGTTTTCCCAACTTAGAAATGAGGAACGGCCCGACCCAGCCCGGACCCGTGCAGACCTCTAGGTTAGAAGAGCACGATGAAGACTTCAAAGTACTTCCCTGGCCCCGTAATTCCCCAAACTTTAACCACACTGAGCATCTGTGGTACCACCTCGATCGTGTATTGTTCGTTCTATGGATCCTCCACCACGCACCCTCCAGCAGCTGTCAGATGCACTGCAGGCAGCATGGCTCCACATACCTGTGAACACCTTCCAGAACCTTATTGAATCACTGCCAGCCCATCTAGCTACTGTCTGCGCTGCACACGACGGTTACTCTGGATATTAGCTGGTGGTCACAATAATGCGACTCGACCGTGTGATGTAAGTATATTACAAAGTAAGATTTAAGGTAACACCTTTAAACTTGGATGATTTGCGCCAATTCAGTAATGAAATGGCAATATATGCTGGTTAACTCTTTCAGATTGCAGAGGTTAGTTCTAAACTTATTTGTGGTTGGACTAATTTGTCAAGTCTGAAATAATAAGAAATTGTATTCGAACGGAATTTTAAGACCGTACCAGTAAGTACTTTTGACCAGGGTTTGTGTCTCCGAAGAAGCATGCGTGAAGATCCTACCTTACGGCGCTGGTCCCTCTTGCTACCAGTGGCTCTAAATTAGAAACGGGCGACTTCTTATATCTTTAGATGCACATTGGGGTAGTTAAACCCTAAAACAAAATAAAATACTTTACACAGCAAACAGCCTTGCACGATTCAAACCAGACTGTTTGTACTTTGAGAACGATGCACTGTACACCACTGTTTGTACAAATTGCAACACTATGAAGTCATGTTATTGGCTTGAAACTTTCAGGATATGTACAACAGGTTCGGACATTTAAATGATTAAAATGTCAGTAAAGATGCATTTCTGAGCAGCGTCAGCTGAGCTCTCCGGTCTTGGGTGTAAAGAGCTGGCTCAAACAAGACGCTGCAATCAGTGAAAATCCGACACTGAGTCGAAAGGGTGTTTCTTGTGTCTCACTATGCCCCGTCGCCGTAGAAGGTCATATTATGAACACCGGACGGAATTTGAACGAGGAGGAATTGTTCGGATGAGAGAAGTTGGATTTTCCTACTACGAAATTGCCACTCGTACGGGTGAAAACGCCAGCACAATGATGCGAACGTGAAGTCAGTGGACAGGTGAAGTTCGGACGCCCACAAATCCGGGAAATGGATCTCAAATTCGGACAACTGCACAGCATGGAAGATATCTCTAACACATGGCAGTGACCAGCAGCACAACAAAACCCACGGTGTTAGCGCAGCAATGGAACTCGATCACTGGTCAGTCTTTGTCCATCAGAACAATTCGACGTGGTCTTCTCAACAAACACAAACGCCTCAGGCTGCAATGAGGCCTCGAACGCAGCAGACACTGGCGGGCTGATTGGCAACAGGTAGTGTTTTCTGACGAGTCACGAATAAACTTCATGCATCATGATGGTCGCATACCTGTTCGAGACACCGTGGTAAATACCACCTTGCAGCGTGAAGTCTCTAGCAACATAGCGGCCCAACGCCAAGCGTCATGGTTTCAGACGCCATTGGGTTCAATTCGCGATCTCGCCTGACACGAATTGAGAAAACGCTCGACAGCCAGCTTTGCATCAAGGATGTTTTAGAGATGCAGAGGTCACATCCAGCTTTGCATCAGGGATGTCTTAGAGAGGCAGAGGTTACAGCCAGCTTTGCATCAGGGATGTTTTAGAGAGGCAGAGGTTACAGCCAGCTTTGCATCAGGGATGTTTCAGAGAGGCAGAGGTAACAGCGAGCTTTCCATCAGGGATGTTTTAGAGAGGCAGAGGTTACAGCCAGCATTCCAATAGGGAGGTTTTAGAAGGGCAGTGGTTACAGCCACCTTTGCATCAGGGATGTTTTAGAAAGTATAACGAAATAAATTTCTCCGTCATTTTTGTCCACGCCGGGCATCGAATCCCGGTCCCTTCACTCCGGAATAATTCACTCTCCCAACTGAACTACGCGGACGTATGCCCTCGCTGCTATCTGCCTTTATCTCATGTACGTCCTGCATGGTAGGCACGTCACAAGAGACAGAGGTTACAGACAGCTTTGCATCAATGATGTTTTACAGAGGCAGAGCTTTGCATAAGATATATTTTAGAGAGACCCTTCGGAACTATCCTGGCGCTATATTTTAGCAGGACAATGCTGGGCGACATGCTTCTCGGGATATCCTAGGCCTCTTCCATGCACGGTAGATACCGCTTCGCCGAATATGTGGCCGACTGAATATGTCTGTGGCATGGTATCTAAGCGGCCAGTCACCACAGGAGAACTCTGGTCTCGCATAGAAGCAGTATGGCAGGCTATTCCCTAGGACAATATCAAGAACCTCTTCCATTCGAAGCTACTCCTTGTACGGCTGTTATTGTTAATCGATGTGAATTCACACGATACTGAGTTTTGAAGCGACAAAAATCTTGTGTAGCTCTACAAATGTGATCAGTGATGTCTTGTAATGCGAGGAATCTGTGATATAAATTTTATTTGAACAGCACAATTCTCTCTTGGTGCAATTTTCAGAAACAGTAGTGTATTAAAATGTATTGCAACTGTTCGCTGATAACTTAAAAAGGTCAATCTGCGTATGACTGTTCTCTTACCCACCTGCCAAAATTGTATTTTTCTAAAGTTTTACTGCGTAAAATATAGTATTAGTAATGCGATTTACATATTACGTTTAGCGTATGTCTTTATTGTATACGGCACTGTTGAAGTAATGGTTATGCTTAAACTAAACTTATAAATGTGCTACTTCAGCAAATTAAACAACTGGCGACATATTAAATAGATTTGTTGTATGTAGAACCTATTCAAATGTCATATGAGATACAAAACTGCACAAACTTAACCTTCTTGATTCGATTACCAGCACTACAGCATCTTTAAAACAAAAACGGGGAAGGATTTACAACTCTGTAGGAAAAGAAGACTTACAAGCTGATTTCTATGAAATATTCAGAAAGCTAAATGGAAACATTATTTATAGCAACCCAGGTAGCCGTGTGGTCTCAGGTACTGGCATCTGACTATTCGTCCGACATGGGCCTGGTTTCGAGTTCGATATATCCCATAGATTTGCTCCTGCTGGTCATTAAACTCCAGAACTAAATAATAATGGCATTTTTCAAATTACGAAAAGCAAAATAAATACAAATAATGAGAATGTGTTTTCTCAGCATCTGTAATAGAATTAGAATATTTCAAAGAAAAACTGAATGCGCGATTATGTTGAAAGGCGTTGACCTGTCGAAGTCAATAGTAACGGATACACGAAGTACAAAAGATGTTCACAGAAATTCAAAGAATTGAAAGTGGCAACAGCGTGTTAAATGAACACAAAATAATCATCTGCTGCAGTTGAATATCGTCTGCTAAGAAAATGGCGCACGTAAACAAGCTGTGGATAGAAGGTTATATTTTTCCTCTTTTTTACGAAGAGAAATATTCGTACTCTGTAATTAAAAAACGCTGTGTGAAAGTAGTGGATTCAGCATTTCTAAATGTAAAACGAGTAATATTATTAATAATAGAGGACAAAATCGTCAAACATTGCTTTTAACAGTAAAGGGAACACCAAATGAATATCCAAAGAAGGTACACACTTTTACAACTATTTCAAAACTATAAGGTTTCTGCTCTTAAAAGAAAATCCATCGACCCAAGAAGCGATACGTAAGTCGTCAAAAATATCTGCATCAACTGTAAACAAAGACTTGAATCTGGAATAACAAATCAAAACATAATATTCACCACCTTTTACCTAGGCACGTAGCTGAGCGCAGAACACGGTGTAGACTTCTTTATAAAAGTCACTTTGCGGAAACAGATGGAAA
The DNA here is from genome assembly GCA_039090855.1 of Macrothele yani. NCBI lineage: Eukaryota > Metazoa > Arthropoda > Arachnida > Araneae > Macrothelidae > Macrothele > Macrothele yani. The sequence continues at coordinate 76,640,586 of CM077008.1, forward strand.
TTTATTATGACTACTGATGAAGTATGGATCGACTTAAATGAATGTAACAATAAAAAAGATCGTTTTACTATTGCAAAACAGCAGAAAAAAAGCCTTACAATCTTGGTTCCAAGAATGCAGAGAAAGTTATAGTAAAGGATTCATAATCATTGCTGGTTTCTCGTAGAATGAGAAATTCAGGTTAAGAAAAGTTGAACAGAATGTTAAAATCAATTCTACATATTACCAAAATAATGTTTTACCTCCTATATTTAAAGACGAAATACCATTCCTTTATCCACAGAGCCTTCAAAGAGTAGAACTCTATCACTATAAGGCTACCAGTCTTACATCCAAATCTGCTCCATTTCTCGACAAAATGAAACTTTTGCTCATATTCCTTGAAAGTACCCTGATGTGCCACCAATGGACAATTGGCCGTCCCTGTGGCGCAGCGGTCTAAGCGCTGGCTTACGACCATTCGTCCGAGAACAGTCCGGGTTCGAATCCCGGTGAGGCATGGGATGTTGTGTTTGTGTTACGGCACTGGATCTCTCCCTTCCCTGGAACCCGTGACCCTAAATTAAGGACGAGCGACTGCTTATAGCCCATTGAGTTGCTTACGGTGGTCGTTAAACCTCCAATCAAAAGGAAATGGACAATTGTGCCTTCAGACTGCTGAAAAGAGCGCTTTCTAAACGCAAACATAAAACAATGACTGGGCTATGGAAAGCAGTGGAAGAGGAGTGGAATGGAATACCACTACCAATTTTAATAAATGCCTTGTTATCGTGGAAGTCTAGATGCAGGTTCAGTCCAGAGAAAGGACTATCAGATAGAACATTGAAGAAAGAAATAATTTTATTTTGAACATTGTAATATTGCTGGAAAATCGTTCTAAAAATGTGTGAACATCTTCTGTACCGTTTGAACTGTAAAAGTGATTGATCACTGTGGTTTTAAATCTGTATCTCTTAACACATATGTCTTATTATTTTGCATATTCCTAATTTTGGACAAAACAGTATTGCTCTCTTATTTTTGGAAAATTCTTTATATACACTTTTACCATTTTCTTTTTAAGAAATTATGTACTTTTAGGTTCAATGTACTGTATTCTTCAGTCATTTGTATATGCAACATACCCCTTGCTTCCTCAAGAGATAAAACCTACGAGACAACTTGATAACGAGTAACAGTATCTCCGAGGAAAAATACTGTGGCAGAATTGAAATTTAATTCAATTGAAATTTAATTCCCCTGAAATCTAAAATTTGGGCCTTCCCGGTGGAGCAGTGGTCTAAGCGATGGCCTATGATTATTCGTCCGAAAGGGGTCCCGGTTCGAATCCCGGTTAGGCATGGATGTTGTGTTTGTCTTACGGCACTGGCTCTCTCCCTTCCCTCACACCAGTGACCCTAAATTAGGGACAGGCGATTGCTTATAGCCCATTGAGTTGCTCACGGTTGTCGTTAAACCTCCAATAAAAAAAACAAAAAATTTGGACATGGGAAACGAGGTAGGGGTGAGATCTTCATTAATCCTGTCTGACCAGAAATAAATAATTATATGTATGTATTTCGTTTATGTTTCTACAATAATAGTCGACAATTCAAACTGACTGAAAATCGTTTGAATTGAAACCTTCATCTTCTGCACAAATCAGAATAAATGAAGGTTAGTCCTTCTTTCTACTTTTTCGCGCACACCCGTAAAACTTATTGAAGTATCGAAATATCATAAACATGAAAATTACTTCCACACAGGAAGTAATAGAATTAAATTTATTATAACAATCAATCAAAACATTTCAGTTAAGACACTTTTTAATAATATGTCTACTATTCTTTTATAATCGCATTTTTTTAAGATAATAATTTGCTACAGGGATCTTTCGAAATGTCTGGTGTCATTTATCACGATCGGTGGCGTGAAATGTTACCAGATTTTCGAATTGGAGAGCCCAACGTGTTTACCATATGGTGACGGAAGGTGATAAAGATCCAAGGTAGAAATTAGGAAAAAATCGCTGTTTATAAGAATCACTTCTTCCAGATATAATGCTCAAAAGTCAGGCAGCTTCTCCCTAATATTTGCATGTTCTATTTGTATCATGATTTGAATTTTTAGCGAACAAAACAACTTTTAGCTCATTCACGTGGTTTTCCCGAAAACCCAGCGCTGAATTTTTTCTTTACAGATAAATTTATCTAATTTAGAGATATTTTTTCTGAGTGACACCAGCATAGAGACCCCTGGTTTCATTATTTTTCATCTTTAGTGATAGCAGGTGTGAGTCAAAACATACTAGGAAAGAAAAGAGACATGGTTTCAGCAGAGCTGCTCTAAAAGGTGGAATGTTATGGAGTCTAACGTTCGTACGCAAATTATCCTTCAACTGCTGAATTCCTGTAGACAGAGAGTTACATGATTTCTTCGGGACAGAGTTTTAGATTTTAAACATGAGGGGTTAAAATTATAAGGTCACGTTTGTACATGCAAGCATTATTACTGAACTGCCTTATTAATATATGTGTACATTAAAATACGTGTTTCACAGAATACAATTTTAGAATCTTATTTTTTAAAATCTTAGGTTACTTAATTTCAAAATTACGAATTTTTTAAGATAGACGTGAAAATTTGCCGTAGAATACAAAACTTACCTATTTATAAAAATTTAAAAAAATCTTCCACTTTTAAGACTCACTAGTTTATCGGGCTGAAGATGAATATTCACTCACATGAATCCTGTAAGTAGCAGTTACTCACAGAATTCCTATAAGTAGCAGTCACCCGCAAGAATTCTATAAGTGTCGACACTCACAGAAGCCCTGTATGTGGCAGTCACTCGCATGAGTGCTATGAGCAGCAATCAGTCACAGGAGTCCTTTAAGCGGCAGTGACTCACAGAAATCGTCTTAGCGGAAATCACTCAGAGAAGTCCTATAAGCGACAGTCACTCACAAGTATCCTATAAGCAGCAGTCATTCTCATGAGTTCTGTAATCCGCTGTCACTCGCAGGAGTCCTCTTAGTGGCAGTCATTTACAGGAGTTCTGTAAGTGGAAGTCACTCACAAAAGTTCTATAAGTGCCCGACACTCACAGGAGTCCTATAAGTGCCCGATACTCACAGGAGTCCCATACGTATCCGACACTCACATGCGTCCTATAAGTATGCGGCACTCACAGGAGTCTTGTAGACGGCAGTCACTCACATAAATCCTCGAATCGGCAGGCACTCACATGAGCCCTGTAAGCGGCAGCCACTTGCATGAGGTCTATAAACGGTAGTCACACACAGGAGTCCTGTAATCGGCAGTCACTAACTTTAGTTCTACACTGCCGGACAATTGCTAAGGACGGATGACAATAGCAACGATAGCAACTATAAAATGGAAAGAAGGAAAATGTGGAAATTAGCATAAGTGCGGGATACAGTAAGACGTGTTGTGCGTATGCAAATTTTGGATTGCCGAACTTGTTCGTGACGTCATAGCGCTGATAAGAGATATAAAGGATTTGACGCGTATTGACCGTTGCTGTTCAAACGAAAAGTTGAAAAGGAAAGAATCAATTGACGAACTTGCAATTTTCAGTATGTCTTCCCGACATCACCTAGGTGATTTCACGCGTGGCCGTATTATTGGCAAGATTGAAGAAGGGCGCAAAATAACAGATGTTGCCAGGGAGTTCGACGTCAACCACAGTGTTGCTTCACGGCTTTGGAAATCATTTCAAACAAATGGAGAGTGTAGCAGACGTCACGGGGGAGGTCGTGTTCGCAGTACGACACCTGCAGAAGATCGGTACATAGTGCTATCAACAAAAAGACACCGGCGCAGCACAGCTAGTGAGGTAGCAAATCAGTTTATGGCTGCTACTGGCAAGCGGATCTCCCGAAAAACTGTCGCCAGACGTTTGCATGATGGAGGACTATACGCCCGCCGTCCTGTTGTGGGCATCCCATTGTCCAGACGTCACCGTACCGCCAGTTTCAAATGGTGCCATCAACATCGCAATTGGACTGATAACGACTGGTCTGCTGTCCTCTTCTCAGATGAGAGTAGATACAGTCTATCGTCTGATTGTCGACGACAACTGATCTGGCGTGATAGTGGTACTGCATATTGTCCAGCAAACATACAGGAAAGGGACCGATATCCGACATGTAGTGTCATGGTATGGGCTGGCATCATGATCAATGGCCGTACGTCCCTCTATGTGCTTCCAACTGGGACTATTACTGGCCAACGATACATTAATGATGTTCTGCTACCTCATGTTCGCATGTTCCGTGGTGCTGTCGGTGATAGATTCATTTTCATGGACGACAACGCAACATGTCATCGAACAGTCGCTGTCCAGGAGTGTCTTGAGAGCGAGGATATTCAACGCCTCGTATGGCCAGCACGTTCTCCAGATCTGAATCCCATTGAAAATGTGTGGGATACTTTGGGGAGGAGTCTTGCTGGTCGCCAATGCCCTCCAATAAACAAGGACACCCTCATCCGTGCACTGACAGAGGAATGGGATAAATTACCCCAACAGCTGCTTGATAATGTTGTGCAAAGCATGACACGACGTGTGGAAGCATGACACGACGTGTGGAATCTTGCATCGCCCTCCATGGTGGCCATATCCCGTATTAACGCCTGCTGACGGTAATTGCATTTTTTTCACGTTTACGTATTCTGCACAAAATGGCCTGTTTGTCCCTTGAACACGTTCCAAAGCCTTCTGGATTTCAGAGCACAATAAATTGTCTTTCTTGTAATGTCCTGGCATTCTGACATTATTTTATTTCACTTGGCATCCAACCACACTTACTTTTTTATGCGCTATATAGCCGTTTATGATCCGTCCTTAGCAATTGTCCAGCAGTATATAAGCTGCAGTCATTATACCGTTCTCCAATTCTGCCGATTGGATGTTTGATGGTGTCTATGTCTGTATTGCCAGCCAGTTCGGCGACATTCCTGGATGAGCGAAGGTGGCGTCCCACTATGTACAAAACATGTTCAATCGGGAGATGTCGGACGATCGGGCTGGCCACGGAAGGGTGTCGACATTACGGAAGCAGGCCTAGAAGAGCCGCGCCCTGTATGGCTGGGCATTTTCCTGTTGAAAAAATTGCTCGGTAATGCTTCTACAGAAAAGGCAACACGACAGGTTGTAGAATGTTGTGGGTGTACCGTTGAGCCGTGGAGGTGGTGCGGAGGACTACCAAGGGTGTTCGACTATCATAGGAAATGGCTCCCGAGGCAGTCCCTTTCACCGTGCCAGTCGTGTGCCGTTTCACAGTAAAGGCAGGATCCGTGCCTCGGCCGGCTCGCCTGCAGACATGTAAGATCTGGTCATCGACGCCAAGTCTAAGCCGTGACACATCACTGAAGGCAACACGACGCCAGTGGACACTATCGCATGTTGATCAGGTTTAACACCATTGAAACCGGTGCCGGCGACTTTCGCTGGTTAGTGGTACGTGGCGAAGTGGCCTACTCGAATGTTGAACCCGTACCGCAAGTCGTCTGGCAACGGTCCGGCTGTCCTCTTCCGTACCTGTAGACGACGTAACATGACCACGGATGGTTGCTAGCGACGAATTTGGGCTTTTTGTGCGGTTCTCACAATCACTTAATACTCGTGTTCTGTCGCTGCCCTCGGCCGTCCACTGCCCGCGTACCGCCGGATTGTGCCTTCCTCGACCAATTGGCACCAACATCGTCCGATTGTCGCGTCGCCCCAATCCAAATGTCTGGCGAAACGGCGACTTCACCAACCGGCCTTCCTCAGCCCAATTATACGTCCTCTCAAAAATTTCGCTCAACTACTCGTATTGTGCACAGATCCGAAGTCGAGGCATTCTCAAAATCCGTGGAGGTTAATGTATCCCACGTGCGAACTTGTGTTGATGAAGGTATATCAAGAGCAATCATAAAAATCCGAGAAGGTTAATGGTCCCCGCGTGCGAGCTGTGTTCTTGATGTACCCTCCTCGATACGCGGTTCCCATGGGCAGTGGTGGGCCTCTATTTCGTCATCGGTGGTTAATTTTTAATCCTTTGCATAGTCGGCCGTGAGATACTGTCATGAGGAGTTTATCTGGATCGAATAACATTCTCGGGGTGCATTTTTTTTGTCTGCGTTTCTTTAAGTGTGTAAAAATAAGAACTGAAATCACAAGTGATTTCACAACGAATTATTATTTCCGTTCGGCAATGTAGGCGGCATGTAAACCGATCCTGCTGGTACTGTAAGTATTTATATGCCGTTCCGATACCGAGTTCTAATGAGTCGCCGGCTTCTCACTGTTCGTCGAAGATGAGCCCGACTGAAGCATGAGCGGACCGCTAATCCTGTGGCACTGGGTTTGTCCCTTCTATGGAACCAGTGGCGCTAAATTAGGGACTTGATATTCTTTATAGCCTTTAGAGGTGCTCAAAGTGCTCGCTATAAACCCGGAAACAAAAAAGTAAGGATCTACATGATTCCAAAAAAAAAAAAAAATTCTAAAACTTCTGCTTTGACAATTACTTTAAGTGACTTTAACTGTTTACTCTTTCACAAATTCCATTTTACTGTCACGGCAACCATATATCTACGATTCGGTCTTGATATTTACGGACATTACCTGAAGTACTCACATGGACATCAAGTTATTCAAATGAATGGTATTTGTTTTAGAGAACACAGACAAATACTTATTTATGTTCCATGTTTTGGCTTTCTTATAAATAAATATTTAATTTGTGTATCTTACGCTTTCTTTTAAAAAGATCTTCAGAATTCCCTGTTCTATTTCAGGAAAACGCTGCAACTTCTCATTCTCAAGCGCTACATCGGCGGCAGTTTGGAGTAAGTATGGTGTTTTCTAGATGCTGCATCGACTTAATTCTTCAAGGTGTGACAGTAGTAACTTGATTAAGCACTAACCTTTGAATGACAAAAATTAATGTCATCCTAAGATAGCGCCGACGAATCCCGTTGCCAGTTATCCTTTCGTTTAGACAACGATGATGATGCGCGAAGCCAGTAAATCTAAAACTGTTCACATATTGTACAGCTTACATATTAGTTTTAAAATTTGTGAATGGGACATGTGCAAAAAGATGTTTAATGGGAAATGCGATATAAATATGATGTAGGTTTTAAATTGTCAATTCAGAGAAATGTATGAGAAGTGCATCCCGGAAGCATTCATTCACCAATTATACATGAAAGACATATACGTATCGTTGCCGGCATATAGATGTCGTACAGTTTGCTGTTTCTCATGTAGGTAGCCATTTTTCAGAAAATTTGTATCGCCCTGAAAGAGGAATCGAACCCACATGTCCCAATTTACGTTCACGAATGCTACCGTTACACCACCTTGACCGAAGAACTTCCCCGCAACTGAAGCCAAGAAGATGTAGCTTAGGAATCCGTACAACTTTTCAAATGTGTGCTAGTTGAAGTATTTCTGCTTCACCGTAGGATAGGCGACTATTTCTCATCCATACACGGAAAATATATCGCCAGTGCTGCAGATCATAGAAATTCGTCTCCTTAGCAACAGTTACTTGGAGCTTCGTTGTCATGTGTGGGTACCGGTAGTATGCTCTCATGTAAATCAAGAGATGCGGGTATGATTTCCATTCCGAACCGATGTAATTTTCAAATTTCTTGAAGGATAGCTACCTGGGAAACAGTAAAATATGCGTCATCTATATGACGAAAATTATAGTTACCAATTCAGTTTCTGACGAAATAAAAATGTATATTTATTACATTCTTGAAAATATTAAAAATAAGGCATATTTATTTTGGTTTTATGGGAACAGTTGTTCAGTTTAAATCTATGTTTGCTCAATGAAATTTTTATGAAAGATAATGCCGCTTATATTTTTATGAATATTTATGCCGTGTTCATAAAAAAGACTACTGAGTATTTACTGTGCCTAAAAATGAGAAATAGAGAAATGTTTGTATTTACAGCTGAAAACTTATTAAAATGAAGAAAATAGAGTTTATTGATTTCAAAATTCAACTTTGACATTATAAAACGGCTGACACAAATTAAACAGGCCTGCAAAATTTGAGTCACTGAAAACTGTCTGCAAGTTTTTTGGTTAATTTTAAAGGTAATTGGTTTGCTGATTTAAAAACTAACTATTATTTTTTTCAAAGATGTAAGAATTTTTCACAAAATGGATATGAAGGTAATGGAGAAATGTCCTATTTACAAGTATTCTGATGGAAAGTTTATTTTATTAAAACATGTTAAAATATATATTTTTATGAACAAAAATGACACAAGAATGATTTTAAAATGCATTTTTATATTTACATGTTCTTATGTTGTCTTTTTTCTTTGCCGTCAAAACTTTCTTTGAAACTTTTTCTTCGATGCACATCTTGCAGGTCTTTTCTGTGCAACATGCAACAATAGTCTGCCATCATTTTGGCGTTTCATCTACCCTAGCATCGTCTTTTCATCTCATTTATGGAATCTTTCTCCTGGTTACTCATTAAGGTCTCCAAGGGTTTTGGGAAAGTAGACCAAGTGAACATTCGGAAAGTGCACCTTCAAGCTCATCGACCAACCTAATGCTTTGAATTTTTCTAGCATATTTTGTACTGTTTGCCTCTATGGTTATCGTGAAAACAGACAAGCCGTTTGTTTCTTTCCTTTGCGTCTTTAAAAAATGCTTAAAAATCAGAAAATCACTTTTTCTTAAAAGGTTTTTTTTTTGTAAAAAAGGGATGATAGTTGTAAGTTTATGCTGTAAAAATTGCAATGCGTTATGATTTATAGTTTGCCATATATCGTTGTTTTTAATGGATCCCATCGCGAAATAGAGAGTTTTGTGAAATTCAGAAATTTAATGTCTCGTAAACTAAATCGAGATTCAAAAAAAGGGCAACGAGGTGCAAACATTTGGTCATGGCACTACATGGCTACAACGTTTCGTGTTTCTGTTGCTGTTAGTGTGTCCGGAACGCGACCTGATAGCACATTTTTGCTCACTTTAACTTTGAAATACAACAGCTCTTCAAATATCGCTAGAATCGAGAAACAGTTTGTTTCATTGTGATCTCCAAGCAATTCTCTACAAACGATGTAAATTTCATATTTTTGTGTTCAATACGTTTTGCGCTGCGAGCTTGGAAAGCAAGAGTGTCGCGAAATTTCTAAAACAGCGGCAGCAGCAGCAGCAGCAGAAGCGTCAGTTACTTTTTTAGAATAGAGAGATTTATTCTGATAAAACTAGACTTTAAAATATTCTGATATTTCAGTCATATTTCATAGGCTTAAATGTACAATATAAAAGTTTTTTTTATGCGTGACACACTACAGAGAGGTAGGTGCTTTAATTATGGAATGGCATCAACGCTGAATCTGTGAGCAGGTTAGAGTTTTGCAATGGCTTGTTACTGCATGGCAGTTAATTTGCTACAACACCTAATCACATCCGTGTCATCACTTTTTGACAGCAGTTTAGTGGTTCAAGCTGAAATGATTGTTTCCAAGTGGCCAGGCGTAACACGACTGTAACAATACCGTTTATTCGGATGTGAGAGTTGACCTACATTACATGTCTCCCGCAGTGCTTAATGCGAAACAAGAGGCACAGGGTTATTTAACTCGAAAAGCGAACTGCGAGGAGCATGAATCGGCAAAGCTAGTGGCGAGAAGGAAGCAACATGTCATCTTTCCATTTAGAAGGCCAACAACTGTCAGCAGCTGTGTGATCGAGAAAAAACTTGCTCTTGGCAGCATGAGAGTCTTTCCCACTTCAGATACGACGAAGTGTCTGCAATTCGAAAGTGCAGCATGACGCTAAAGGTAAATCTGCGAATGTCATCCGTTATGATCACAACAGGAAATAAATGTTTACTTTCAGGTGTAATTCATCCATTGATACTAAGCGAAAACAAGCTAAAATGCTACGTTGGCATCAATAAGTCATCTCAGTACACGCAGCTTGCTTTATTTTCCGTTTTAAACTGCGCGCAAATCTGAAAATCATACAAAAATACACATACCGGCCAGTGAATTAGAAACTTACATTCAATATCGGGTTAAACCTCCTTTAGCCTGAATTATATGAGTTAGCACGTATGCGATTTCGGATCGATTCCACAAGGCATTAGAGCACATCTACGTAGACAGCATGCCAGGCGTTCACCAAACAGTCTTTTAAATGGCTCAGATTTGCAGGAAGAAGACTTTGCTCCCATATCTGTATTTTTAACATGTCCCATATATTCCCAATGGGGTTCATATCCTGGCTTTGTGATGGCCAGGGGAGATGATGGAAGTCACTGTCTTGCTTGCTGAACTCATTTTGCTCGACAGACAGTAGCACTGTCGTCCATGAAACAGTTGTCACCTGCTGGATACAAAATCAGCATGGAAAAAACGCATATCGGCCAGTGAGAAAAAACTTGCTCTTGGACTTGATTGGCAACAAAATGTTCAGATAATCCTTGGAGGACACCCTACTTTCCAGCAATATCTGTCAATACGGTACCCGTTCCTTATCAACAGAACGTGCTCCACACCATGACCCCACCTCCAGAACCTTGAATTGTGTTTACAAGGCAAGGTGGGTCCATCTCTTCGTGAGGCTCCACCAAACTCTCTGCCTACCGTTAGTAAAGAACAAGGTGCACCGCGACTCGTCAGAAAACATGACTTGTTTCCAGTCCTTAAGTGTTCAGTCACGGTGTTCCTCACTGTACTGTAGGCGACTTTCCCGGTTCTTTGCTGAAATCACTGGTTTCCGTATAGGCATGCGACTACCAATACCGATCCTCTTCAGTTCCCTGCGCATAGTTCGCTGGGATATTGGCCGAGAAGAGCCTTTATTGGGTGCTTCTGTCAAGTGCTGCATACAGGAAATCCTGTTCATCTGAGCAAGCCTTCTCAAACGACGGCAATCTTGTTTCTCTGAGCAAGCCTTCTCAAACGACGGCAATCTTGTTCCTCATCGATTGTCGTCGCGTCACATTGGCGCCTCTTACAGAATCAGTGTCGATTATTTTTCCACTGATTAAAGATTCAGGATATCTCATCTTTTGGGAAACCAGTGAGCTCTGCTGCTTTCAAAATTGTCGCTTCAGCCAGACGGGCACCCACAATAGGCCCTTTTCCGAACTCCGAAAGATCCTTTGTCTTTCCCATTGTGATCAACATTACTGGATGACTGAGGAAAATAGCAATTGTGTTAAATAGTTGCCTAGATTATGTAGTGACGCACTAAATCATGTTATTTACATCCACGCTGTGTAAGTGACCTATACGTACCTATGTATAAATGTTTCTAATTAAGTGAGGGGTGTTTTTATTTCAACTGGTTTTGAACTGATGAGAGTGAAATTTAACGGATAATAATTTTTAATTTCGCAATTTTAAATTAACAAAGAGAGTTATTTATTTATATGCTTCTTTTAGGTTGTGCAGTCAGATCTAGAGTTCCATATTTTTTTAAACATTAGGTTCACTCATGACTAGAAGGCCATTTAAAGTTTTCTCTCTCGCGAAATCCTGAGTAAATTTCTGAATGTTGATCATTAACAACCCGCAAAATACTAATGACTCGCACAATTTTTATCAACCCGATCAATTCATAAGGATTAATACCGGCATTTGACGTGGATTAGGAATATTAAACTGAAGTCATCGCTCAAATGTCTGAATTAATCATTCATTCGCCTTCTAGTTATTTGTTCAGTTTCTTCTTACCACCTTTGGTGAATCCCCAGCATTGTGCGGAGCTCCAAGAAGTAACCTGCGAAGTGGCTTGGCAGATAGGTTATGTGAGTCTGAGGGAATTACAGGCCGCTGTGCTGCAATAGAAGCATGTCCGGCGCGTAACTGGAAGGTTCTGGGTTCGATTCCCGGTGGCGGCCAATGATAATTTTTCGTGACTCACTTATAAACGTGGAAAGAGCGATGATTTCTGTTTGAAATTCATAAGGATCTAATTTCAGTGGGCAGTAAATTATAGTAAATGAATCAGTAACACTCCTAATTAGATGCGTTTTTAGTTCGAGAGCCATTTATTTATAACCTTTACATTCATCTTTGTGTTACTAACTAAACAATTTTCATGGAAACATAACGGTTTCAAAAATGTTTTCTTTTTTCCTTTTTATTTACAAACTTAAGAATGTTTAGTAATTTTATTACTGATGTAACATATTTTTCTTTCTAATCGGTGCAGGTGAAATGCAGTTCTGTGTTTCTCCTACCTGGTAACAGCTGATGTGATAAGAAACGCTCCTCCGCCCGAACTCAATTGGTGCTTTAATTTTCAACTACGGTATACTTTGCAACTGTATCTCAAAAAAGTACTCTGCGATATGTATCTCACAAAAGACAATTAAAATAAGTTCATAGAAAACGTATTTTCTGATTTGTGAAGTTTTGATTAGTCATGTCACACTTTTCTGATACGTAGTTTACCATAAAAGAAAAACAACCTTCAACTCAAAGAAATTCATCATTCAACTGCTCATTTCGAATATTTCTTACTCTTTCTTTTTCGGCGTGATCTGATGTGTACACTTGGAATATACATCTAGTGTATGGATGCATCAGAAGTACTTTATGTGAAGTCTGTGGGGGAATTTCTTCGATTTAGTTACCACACACAACTACGCCTTTAGAGTGGACATTATTTATGCCATTCAAAAACAATTACTTTGAAGCACTTTCTAAATCAAGGAATCAATAAAGTTTCGAAATCCAGCTGCTATCCAGTGTGTTGAAGGGTGGTACTTTAAAACTGTTAAATCATCATTCACTCCTTCTTAACACATCTGTTTCCTGAGTGCCATATGAAATGTGCTCTTTTTCATAAGCATTAGAATGACGCTTGTAGTGTTTCGTGTACTTATGGGACCATCAAAATCAGCTGTTCCACAAAAATTATTACTAGCTGCGTCGATACTTTTGCAAAATTGTCTAGACAGCCCTTGTTGTCGACGTATTACAACACTATCTGGGGAACCGTTCTCATTATGACATAGGCTTGGTCTTCTCTTTTTGCCTGTCATATGACACCCAAACACTGCAAACGTCAGTCTTTAGTACAGAAGTCGGGCATTGTTAGTGTGCAATGCTGCACAATCCAGCAACTCATTATAGATAATCATTATTATAGCAATGAAGGAGTTTCCTTTCTCTTTCTATGTTATAAGCACGCAAACTTGATAAATATCATCATTAGCGAAACAATGGGTTTTTCATGTAGTAGCCCACGCGCTCATAAAGTTAAGCGTTGGTAACTTTATATTCAGTGAAGGAGAAGATGAAGTTTCATAACTTTTTGTGTATTTTAAATTCTTACTGAGGGCAAAGTACGTGTAATTCTTTCATGCATATATTTTAAGTACCTACAGTAGAGACCGTACAGTAACTTTTCTGAATCATCTCAAATTATAAGAAATGTCTTCGTATGACGTACTACAGAGGTGAAGTATATGTCAAGACGGCAAAGTTGCAGTGATAAATTCCGTCGGTGTAGTTTAATTAGGAAAGCATTCTCTGGAGCAGAAAGCTGCGCTCTCCGTCACCGGGAAATTTTTGTATCACTATATTGGCTCTCGAGTGAGGAAATGAATCTACTGGCAGTTGGGTTCTTCGAAAAATGTGTGACATTCCTTCAACACATCGTCTGGAATTAATGAAAATTCCACTTTCGCTTCGAAAAATGTGTGATGTTTCTTCTACACATCGTCTGAAATTAGTTAGAATTCCTTCTTCTACAGAGCTTGAAGTAACAAACCATGCTTGTTACTTCAAGCATGGTTTTTGTGGCGGACCCGAAACTTGCGATTTCGTGCCCCAGCCTTTCTCAAGGAGGGATATACACTATATTGACAAAAGTCACCGGATACCTAGAAGAGAAACACAACACAGCATTTATTGACATACATTATTAGTACGGTGTCGGTCCACCTTTGGCCTTAATGCATGCACTGACCCTTCGAGACATGCTTTCGACAAAGTTTCAGAACACAGCGATAGGTATGCGCTTCCATTCAGTACATAATGTCATCATTCATTCAGTACATATCATCATTAGCGAAACAATGGGTTTTTCTCTAACTGTTGCTTAGTAGTAAGACTTGGTTCCAAAGGTCTTACGCGGTGCTCTAATTCATCCCATAGGTGCTCTATGGGATTAAGATCAGGTATCTGTGCTGGCACGTCCACACACGATACGTAATTATCGTTAAACCACGCCGTAACAGTCCTTGCTTTATGGTTCAGTGCATTATCCTGCTGGTACCAACAAGGCTCGGTTCCATAGCATTGCCACAGAGTTGGTAGGACATCATTGTCCAGAATATCTAGGTAGACTTGCTGGTTAACAGGTTTGTCCACGATAGCCAATGGGCCGGGACCATATCACGAAAAACACCCCCACACTAGTACATTGCCAGCTCCAAACTTGACCGTAGAAACAGTACACTGTTGTAAATAGCGTTCCCCGGCTTTTCAAATTCTTTATTCTGGGCAAAAATGGAGGGCAATGATTATATGAGCCTGAGCAATACTATGCCAGGAAAATTAACAGACATAATGAATGTATTTATACAGAGAAAGAGTGCTATGTACATAAGCGGAAGGCAAATATATACAACACAAGCAGTCGGAGACAAATAAAGAATAATTACAATAGGCTATGACTGCGCCAGGAAATGATCGAAATTCAGATTTGTATATACATATGATGAGCACAATTCATAAAATGAGAGTAATATATACATATAGAATAAGTGACAAGAGATCTGGGCAAATACCATGGCAGGAAAATTAACAATAAGTGATGATTTTATACAGGGAATGAGTATCATATGTATTATGAGAAGTCTGAATTTTTTCTTAGGCACAAACTCTATGAATAATTACAATATACGGTGACTGTGCCTGGAAATGCATAAAGAATGGATGTGTATATGCATGGGACGAACGTATTTACAGGATGAGAATGACAAATAGATACAAATAAAATGAAAATATTGTACTAGGACAGCACAACGGCTGTAACATGCAGAACCGAAGGGTAAGCTTCGGAGCGGGAGATGTGCAACATGTGCGAATACAGTAAAAATAATGTGAACAGGAAATAAAGAACAACACAATCAATATACAGCACCAGGGCTGAAGTAGGTACAATACAAACTAGAGGTGACAGCGGT
This sequence comes from Macrothele yani, assembly GCA_039090855.1. Taxonomy (NCBI): domain Eukaryota; kingdom Metazoa; phylum Arthropoda; class Arachnida; order Araneae; family Macrothelidae; genus Macrothele; species Macrothele yani. The sequence goes on from CM077008.1 coordinate 76,655,766, forward strand.
TATATTTACAACATCTGCAAAACACAGTATAGAAAAAAGCAAAAGATTAAATAAAAGAAATCGCATTGCGCAGCACCAGAGATGAGAACGGGTGTCGGAAGCATAGATACATGACCGAACTGGTGCAAAGAACTAAATGCAGATGAAACAAGTTAAAGATGGGTATGTACAAATCTGAACAAATATATTGATTAACAAGATGGTGCATAGTTGTAAAAAAAGACGGTGTGTCGAAAAAAGAAAAACAATGATAAATATCAGTTTTGGCATGTAGGCTGAACCAGAAGTTGGTGTGAAGAGATCAACATAGAGTTCTTCTAAGTGGTATCAATCGTGAAGAGGAGACCTGGTGCCAGGGAGGAAAAATTCCAGTCGAAAAATGCGGAGTTCACAAAATGATCTACGTCCTGGTAATCTGGCGTTTAAATCAGCAGACGCGGGTCTTCAGAAGGCCTAGAGAACCACCGCCGAAGTGGAGACCAGTCACGCATAAATTGTGGGATGTGGCCTTCTGCATGGGCGGAGGCAAAAATAAGGCACAGACGTGATGTTAGGCTGCGCCAGAATTGATGACAAAGGGCCTCCCCCGCCTAAAGGGGGGATGGCAGGCCATTGGCAGGTTGAAGTTGGATGTTGAAACAGTAGATAACATGGCGAGCCAGGATGAAAACGTAGGCATACATATCCGGGAGCGGCACAGGTGGTGAGTAAGAGCGTAGTAGTGTGCTAAAAGCGTGGAATGGTAAATCCTCTCCACACAGATGCATAAATAGAAGTTGGAGAGGTAGGAGCACCGGGCAGTGTTCATAAGCATACTGCACGTCGGCTATCGAAGTGCAGAAGAAACAAGTGGGGGAAGTAGCCAGTGTAAGTCTGAATAGCGTGGCTGGAACAGGCAGGCGTCGGTGTAGGTACTGCCAGTGAACGCTCCGTTCTGGTAGTGATGATAGTGGCGAAGTTGCAGTAGATCACACTTTCGACAGAGCGGCCGGTGGGACGTCCGGAAGGAGCAGAGGCGCAGTTGATGAGGAATTAAGAAGGAAGTGATAGAGGGATTGAACGGACAAGCTGGAGAGAGGGAGAGCGGAGCCCCGAAAGAGGAGGAAGAAAGGGGGAGGAAGGGAGGCAGAGGAAACACGGAGAAGACCAGACGGGGAAACAATGTTAGGAAAGGGGGTTATAATGGAAGCGCGAAGGGAGTCATAGAGCGGAAGAGAGGTAGTGGTGCGAGTGAGGAGAGGAGAGAGTTCTGAGAAATGATTCCAGGAGAGGCCGGGGGAAAGGAGTTCTCGGACAGATACGATACCGGCGGGGAGCCAGGAAAGTTCAGTGAAGTAAGGGGCGTTAGGTGGATGGATGGCAGAGGAAAACAAGAGGGGCTGAGCTAGAAGCTCAGAGGTAGAAGCAGACGGGGCGCGGATAAGGGGGAGAGAGTGGAGGAAGCAGAGCGCCTCCGTGTAGATGGAGGAAAGACCAGAACGGAAATAGGGAAAGTTATCCGTGAGGAGAAACGTTATAAAGGTGAAGCGGGGGTTGGTCAGGGAAATCATCACATCCCTCAGAAGAGATGCTGGAGATCCAGGAGCACAGATGAGACGTAGTAATGACACCATTCTGTGGACTTTGTAGAACAGGCGGACATCAACAAGCGCTATGCCGCCATGAGATGTAGGACGACAAAGAGTTGGAACTTGCATCCAGTGGTGTCGGGTCCAGATAACAGTGGAGATGAGCGGAGTGAGTTAATTGAGGGAGGAGACAGACATCCGGGCTGCAGACCAGACGTGTAAACAGGGGGAAAGAAGGAAGGTGCGAGCCAAGCGCGCTCTATTGACATAAGAGGTGTAGAACTAGGCTTGACGTTAGAAGGCCGCCGAGCGAGCGAGGCGATGTCGTAAAGTAGACCAATTGGAATAAAGTGCCGCGAGAATTGTGCTAAGGTGAACTCCAAGGATCTTCCGTGATACTGCTGTCCAGGGAGCGCCCATTTGGGGTGTCCGTCCGAGAAATCCAGCGACCACACCATAAGCCGGCACTTTTACAGGTGTTTACGGATGACGCTGAGCGAGAAGATTAGAGATCATAAAGTTGAGCAAGGATGTCGAACTGAGAGTCCACTCGGTTACAAAAGATAGCGTCGTCCGCGTATGCGGAATATGTGATGGTGAAGTGCCGCGTACTTGATGTTGAAGATGGAAGGGTGGCAAGAAAGTTCCAGTGAACAGTGCGAAAGAAGGGCTCGAAAGCTAGTGCAAATAGCTGCCCAGAAAGTGGGCAACCCTACTTGATACCACGCAAACGGGAGATGAACGCGGTAACGAAGTTGGCCGTCTTGACCTGGAAGACGGTGTCCTGGTAGAGTGCCAGAATAGAGGTGACAAAGATGGAAGGAAAACCAAAGGCAAGCTGAGTAGCAGAAAGGAACGAGTGAAAGATGTTGTCAAACGCAGCACGTTGATCCAAGTTAAGGAGGGCGAGAGATTAAGATTTAGTGCGGGCAAGATAAATAAGATCGCGTAGAAGATTAATGTTAGAAGCAATGGACCGGCCAAGAACCGTATAGGACTGTTCGGGGAAAAGAAGGAAAGGAAGAATAGAGTTAAGTCGTATAGCCCGGTGAAATGTTTATAGTCAATGTTTAGTAGTGAAATGGTACGTCAATTTCCCAGGTCGAGCAGGTTACCCCCCATGGGAAAAAGCACCACGTATCCACAGTGAACCCCCTCGGAAGAGTGGGGGAGGCAAGAGCAGAGGTAAAACCAGCAAGAAGAAAAGGAAAGAGAGAAGGGAAGAAAAGACGATAGAAGGGAAGAGGGAGGCCATAAGGGCCAGGGACAGCCTGGGGATTGAGAGAAGCGAGAGTGGTCCTAAGCTCAGAAGGAGTGATAGGTTACAGAAGAGAGAGAAAAAGGTGGGCAGGAACTGTTGCAAGAGAAGAGAGCAAAGTAGACGAGGCAGAAGTGGAAGGCGGAGGGGTTTCTCTGTATTTGGTTAAGAAGTATCGATGTACTTGTGTGCAGACAGCATCAGAGTCCGATGTTTCTTGACCGTCGGGTAGACGTATAAACTGGAAACGATTGGAAGAGTGACACTTCTTCTCTAGAGAAAAGAGAAACACAAATGTACAGTTTTCGGGTGAGAGATGTTTTAACCGGAGACGGAGAATAGCCTGCTGGGCACGAGGTTCAAGCAACGCACGTAGATCCGCTAGATATGCTGGATAAAGGGAGTGATTGGTCGCGAGCTGTGCGAGAACTTGCAGTAGATTGCTTTCTTCCATGTGATGAAGAGTAGAAGCTGTAAAGGAGTGCTCCTTGAGGAGATAGAGAAGGTACGACTTAACGTGTAACCAGTAAATGAGAGCACAGGCTGCAATGAAAATCCCGGGCCGATAATGTTGTAGTAGTTCTCGAACCTCGGAACACAGAGCTGTGTCATCTAGGAGAGAAGAGTCCAACGTCCAGTAGCGAAATCTAGATTTCTGTCTAAAGTGGGAGTTGAAGGTGAATGTCACGGCACAGTGGTCCGAGGACGCGGTAGGTACATGCGTGCAGTCCGTGACTACTAGCAACAGAGGAGCAGAAGCGTAAAAACGATCCAGTCTTGCGGAGGAGGAGGAGGAGGAAGCTGCAGGCGCTCGTCACGTATGGGAAACAATCGTAGGATATAGCTGGCGAAAGATGTCGGAGAGATCAAACTCGGTGACGAGTATCTGTAGAAGATCCACGAGACGGAGGCGATATTCCAGACGAGTAGGATCACGGTCTAGGTCTGGCTGTAAAGTGCAATTAAAATATCCGCCGATCACCACGTGATCAGACGGTATGGCAGATTGAAGTGCTGTGCGTAATGCCAAGAAGAGAGAAGTATAGTGCGTAGGTGAAAACGGGAGGTAGATATTGAAGATCAGGTAACGCTGCCCTCCTAAAGAGAAGGTAAGATGTTGTAGTAAATCATAACAGAGGTTGTGAACTCTGATAGACGAAATTGCTTGCTGGAACTGGGAACCTAAACCGATCGCCAGTTTCCCAGTGGTGGAGAGCCGATATGCGTGATAAAACTGGTAATCATACCTACGTCATCGGTGAAACTGCGCGGTGGGGAGACAGTTTGTCTCTTGGAGGAGATGGATATCTTCGTGCAAGTGGTGTCTCTTGGAGGAGAAGGATATCTTCGTGCAAGTGGTGTCTCTTGGAGGAGAAGGATATCTTCGTAGAAGTGGTGTCTCTTGGAGGAGAAGGATATCTTCGTGGATGTAGTGGAGGTCCTCCTGAGCAAGCGCAGTCGCCAAAGGGGTACAACACCCCTTTGGCCTTACAACTCAGAGTCTCTATCATAAAGGGAAGATCCGATGGGGGATTAAGGCTTTGTCGGCAGATGTCTGCAGGAGTTTGAGCCGGCTACAGAATTTCTTGTGCCAGGTCCCGGCTCCAAAAATGGAGGGTGACATATTTGTGAAGTGAGAACGTAACGCTATTAGTTGAGTTCTGATCTCGTGATGATCGTGTGGTATCTTGGCGAGGAGGATCGAGACATATTACTCATCTGAGAGCCGATGACGAGGTTGTACAACTCTCCAGGAACAGGCGATTGTGGAAGGGAAGAGGTCTCCAGGAGATTCAGGAAGGCCGCTAGGGTGATGGGAGCGCCGATGCACTCCTCACAGTTATAGTTGACAGAGCTTTCCGAGATGGATGCTTGATCCACTGAACGATTACGGCCACCCTGATAAATAGGTGAGATGCATGATTTCTTTGCACGGAGTCGACCCTTCCAGCGACGCTTAGGCCGAGGACCGGTGCCCACATGTCCAGCGGTAGGTGGGTTTGGCACTTTGAAGGCGTTCGACGGAGCTTCCAGACATGAAGAGGCGGAGGAATTGGGGGTAGCAGTCGTAGAAGGCACGTCCGAAGGCAGGTCGTTCTCGGGTAATGGGGTACCCGACTGTTGGCACTGTGGCTAGGCAGGTGTTGAGCTGGTATTTGGAAATGGTGAACGAAGACGCCCGTTGACCAATGTCTGTAGTTGGAACTTGTGACGAAGACGTCTGTTGACCAATGGCTGTAGGGTGACTTTCGCCAGATGTTGAGCTGGTAGTTTGAAATGGCGACGAAGATGTCTGTTGGCCAATGGCTGTAGGACGACTTTTGCCAGAAGTCGGCTTTCGTGTCTCAGCGGCGCTAGAAGAAGGTGCTGTATGGATAGGTTTAGGAGGAGGATGTTGTACAGCAGAAGTAGAGGCAGGATGCGGGCAGAGGCTCCGAGTGTGTCCAGCACCCTTACAAGCTGAGCACATGGTGCTGACCGTGAGCTTGATCTTACGTATGTGAGGGTCACAGCGCACCGTGAGAATTCTGGGAACACGCAGCATGTCATCCTCCGTTTGAAAGACCACCCGGACATTGAGGCGTAAGCCGAGCAGATATTTATCCTCGGGCGTGTCGGGAAAGGAAGAGTAAGTACTAACGCCTCCCACTGTATGCCCATAGGGGTTAGCAATAGACAGTAAGACATCATCTGTGATTTCAGGTGGAACAGGATATAAGCTAATCGGGGCAGCCATGTGTGGGTAAGGCCTAGCAATTAAGTGACGAGTGCCGAAGGATATCCCCTCAGTCAAAACCTTAAGGGCATAATCAGACGTGGGCAAGTAGGCCACGATGAGACCCTTTTGTCGCACCACGTGGGTGATTCCAGCCTTAGGAACGACCCGACGAAGGGCGGCGCTGTAGGCTGGGAGCTTGGTGTTTGGAAGGCTCTGGAATGTAACTCCGATGCTCACTTTTTGCAAGAAGTGCTGGCCTTGAGGGGTGGCTGACGGAATATCCACCGTGATTTCGGTAGTTCCATGCTTCGTCGTATACGGGCAGCCAGTAGACGAGCGCTGATAGGAAGTCACTTACGTAGTTGAAGCGACGGTGGCAAACGAAGGGCCAGGTGCACCCCGTGATGACGTCAGATCTTCTTGAGGTTACGTGACGTCCATGACTTCAATTTCAGCAGGATGGGAGACAGCGATGCACCGCTCCGTGCAGTAGACGAAGCGATGACGTCATCGGGTAAGGCAGTGGAGACACGCTGAGGAGAGGAGGGGTTTATAACATGACCTGTGTCTATCGGCTTCTACGCATAGTAGACGAGAGAGCAGGAAAGTCTCTTCCAGTGAACAGGGCTGGAGCTTCGCTCCTACCGGAAGCCGCCATTTGCAATGGCGATAAGGAAATGTTGTCTTGGCCAAGCCGACCAAGACGGAAAAACGAATAGAACTAAAAAAAAGAACACTTACCGACCCGGTAGGTATCCAAAAGGAAAGACGGAAAGTTCACGTACCACACACGCAAAATATATATCGCCTGGAAACCAGATAAGAGCACTTACAAGGCAAAAAACATGGAGCTCACAAAACAACAACACACGAATACGTTCCCCCGGCTGCCACCATACCCACACGCAGCCATCACTCTGATGGATCGTGTATCTGGATTCATCAGTCCATAGGACCCGTTTCCATTTATCTACGGTACACGATAAATGTTATTTACACCATGCTAAACGACGAGTAACATTCAGAGTGGAGATGAAAGTCTTATGATCAGCTGCACGACCACGGTAACCCATGAAATGAACTTCTCTGCGAATGATACGTGTGCATACCGAAGTTCCAGCATTTTTACTCACCTGTACACTGAGGTATTGTGCAGTACTCCGTCGATTAGCTATAACAACTCTCCTGATGCTTCGATGTCCTCTATCACTGATTTTCTTTGCTCTGCCGGTACATTTTGCTGCTTCAGGCACGCCATGTGTCTTCCACTTATTCAGTACATTCAAAACAGTTGACTTGGGTATGTTTAAATGCCTCTCAGTTTCTCTTATGGACAACCCACTAATATAACACCCAACAATTTTTCCTTTTTCAAAGTCATATCTCTCCCGCCGCGACATTTTCACTCAACCTCACAGTGCGATATGATCGTGGTCGGAAGTAGGCTTGTTTTTATATCGTTTGCAGCAGAACCGCGCATCTTAACAACGCAGCGGATCCGTTCATTTGCTTTTGAAGGGTGTCCGGTGACTTTTGTCAATATAGTGTATGTGATGTACTACAAAGGGAAACAAGTATAAAGACGGTAGAGTTGCGGTGATAAATTCCGTAGGTGTAGCTTAACTGGGAAAGAATTCGGCTCCGGAGGATAAGGATATGGCAAATTGTGTTTCGCGTCACTGGCAAATTTGTGTTTCGCTATAGTTGGAAGTAGTATAGCGTGTCATCGGAAAGCTACATCTAACTATAATAGCGAAGTACGTCTCATCGGTTTCCCGGTAATAAAAAAGAGCGCTAATACAAATGCATTTAATATTACTAAAGAGATCCCACCAAACTGTGGAAGTTCAATACAATTATAACGTTGTACAAATATGTTTATTTAGTGACGTTATTCAGTATATGAAACTCTCCAAGCTTTCGCTCTCCACTGGGTGGCTTTTTGTCAGTGGTGAGACATAAAGTGTTGAGAAGTAAAACACGGAAGAAACAGTTTTTTTGAAAAGAGCGTGAAAGATACATAACGAACGATATTAAGCGTTATTTATAATGTGATTTTACTTTGTGCTGCTGCATATTTTCAGCGTATTCTGCATATCCTGATAGACTCTTCTCCTGTGTCTTTTACTCGACTTATCTAATAGTCTAAAGAACACATGATAAGTGTCAACTAAAATATGGACAATCAAACCAAGATATGCGCTTAGATAATATCGCAGGAGCTGCCCTTTACACAAACTTTAAAGAGACAACCCTCAGGAGACAACTGAAGTTCCCTTCAACAAGGTGGCATGGAAAGATACTGTCTCTATGAAACTACCAATGATTTGGAACGCATTATTGAGGGATGAAAACACGTCTATATTCGCGTGAAAAATATCATGTGATACTTAAAGTAAAGTCTTCCACGCTATTTTCAAATATTCATCTTCGTCACTTACGCGTTGTAATTTTCTTCATTTTATGTCTAACCACAAGCCTGGCCACCCGATGGCGCAGTACTCTAAGCTCTGGCTTTTGACGATAGGTCCAGGTTCGGATTTCTGTAGGCATGGATGCTATGTTTTTTCTGACGCCACTGGCTCTCTCTCTCTCTCTCTCTCTCTCTCTCTTCCGTGGAATCAGTGGTCCTAACTTAAGGACGGGCGACTGCTTATAGCCCGTCGAGTTACTCACGGTGTTCTCGCTACACTTACAAAAACCAAACCAGCTACCCACTATCTTGAAAACGCTTCCCACCCAGTTGAGAGCGAAAGCTTAGCGATTTATATATATACTGTATGATGTCACTAGATAAACGGAGTTATACAACACTATATAAGTGTATATTGAACTTTTAATACAAATGCCTATCTTATAAAGTACACTGATGCGATAATTTTCATGGGGTTTGCAAAAAGCGATAGTTTCTTGTAACTGAACACCTGTCAGATTAAACCCTGCCGGCCACCCAAAATGCGACACCTAGAAGGAAGCATCCGATTGGCCTGAAATTCGCAGCATGCGTCGCCCGCAAGAGGACATGAGAACGATTAGCATTGCAGGGCATATGCAAATCATGTGCGCCCGGCACACCACCAAGAAGCACTATAAGAAGAGTGCACAGAAGGCGGGGTGTAAGTAGTGGAAGTGTGTTGTGCTGCCGAAGAGTGCACAGAAATCGGGGTGTAAGTAGTGGAAGTGTGTTGGAAGTGTGTTGTTAGAAGCTTCCTGATGCCTTGTCGCAGAATACGGCAGTCATTCCAGCACGTTTCGGAGTTCGACAGAGGACGAATAGTGGCTTATCACGACAGCGGTTTATCGTACAGAGACATTTATCCATACTCGCCTCAATGTGGCTGGATGTTGTCCCGTGTGGGACAACACCCAGCCACATTGAGGCGACTATGGATTCGGTGGGTGCAGGAGGGACGGAAGGACCGACGTGAGCGATTGCCGCCACCGCGTCACATCACCGAACGAGAGGACTGGCATGTTGTGCGGCGGGAATTGGCGGCTCGCACAGCCACATCACGAACGTTAGCGCAGGAAGTAAGGTGTGTTGCGCAACAAACTGTGTCAGCACGTACCGTTCGACGTCGTCTGCAGGAGCGGGGACTTGTCGCACAGCGCCCATTGCTCCGATTACCATTGACGTTACACCATCGGCGAGTGCGGTGGCAGTGGGCTGATGAACTCCGCACCTGGACTACGGAGTCGCACGACATTGTCTTCTCCGACGAATCCCGCTTATGCTTGCAACACCACGATTGTCGGATCCGCGTGTGTGGCGGCACCCGCAGCGACAGACTGTATGACACCTGCATTATGCGTCGCCATACAGGCCCGTCGCCTGGCGTTATGGTTTCGGGCGCAATTGGTTATGACACCTGCACCCCTCTGGTACGCATCGCCGGTACACTCAGCAGCCATCGCGACATCTCCGACGTTTTGGAGCCTGTAGTCCTCCCTTAACCGCAGGACCTTCCAGCGGCCACGGTTCAACAGGACAATGCACGCCCGCACGTGGCACGCATCGTGCAACAGTTCTTCACAGCCCACCAGGTGTCACTGCTGCCGTGGCCCGCCTGTTCTCCCGATATGTCGCCCATGGAACACGTCTAGTCGCTGATCGGCAACCGAGTGGTCCGGCAAGCACCACCCGCGGCTACGCCTGATGAACTGTGGCAACGTGTGGAAGTAGCCTGGACCGACATACCCCAAGCTCACATCCAAAACCTCTTTCGTTCGATGCCGCGGCGTGTAGCCATGGTGGCCACACGAACTATTCATGTCTGCGTGTTCCGCAAGTCGCACGGGCCTGTAAGCTCAATCGTTTCATCTTTGTATCTGTTGTTATGTGTCCAGTAAATCTGGATTTGCTATGTCGTGTCCTTCTTGGTGTTGCATTTTGGGTGGCCAGCAGTGTAGTTTATGTCAAAATTTATTGAGAGCTTATCACGCTCTCAATAAACTAAAGAGATACATATATAAGCTATTATATTGCTTATTGAGAGCTTGCACGTGTCTCTTAGATACAAGCATACCTGGCCCAAATTAATTTATTCTTTCTGGCTTTTTTCTTGACCCTTGCATGGCGTGACAGTGCTGTTATCCAGCTGGTATGATGTTTTAGTTCGATAGTTTTCCCAAATGTAGTACAATAAAATCAGTCACTTGTGAGGATGACTGGGAATTTTCCTCGTTAGATTGGGGGTCAAATTGAAAATGTAACCACGCCCAGTAGGCATGCATTTACTAAATTAAGAGTAGGCAAATGACAGTACTGTCGTCGTGTTGTAATATATACTGATTTCATTGTCCCGTTCCGCCAATCTGTCTTGGCTCCACGGGGACTTATTGAGCACCTTGGATGTTATTTTGACATGTTGCGACAATTATCCTGCCTTGAGACGCCGGTTCGGACTCTGGCCACCCCAATGGCCCAGAGACCAGCCCGTGGTGACGTGCTGGCAGGCGACCTAGTATACCTTGTCTGGGTTCCCGCTCTGGCTGGCGGGATAGGTCGTTTCTTACTTTATCGTTGACTGGAAGATTCCTTGCCCTCGAACTTTTTTTGGGGAATAATTTCCCTTTATTTTCTTTTTCAAACATCTACACACATGTATACACTGTCCTCATGCTTAGGACTTACAACATCAAGAGATAGCAAAAAATTTATTTACAGAATATTTACAGTGGTGGTCTCTTCGTCTGCTTTCCCACAGACTTCTACCCTCATTCATCTTCCGAATCGCTTTCGGTGTGCACGTTCACCTCCTGCGTTTCGGTCCCCGTTTGATTGGGGAAGATGGTATGTTGCTGGAGGGTTAGCCTTTCAACTAAGGCTATTATCCCCCTCCTGTTAACGGAAGATTGGATGAGCAGATCCAATCTTCGCGTTCTTTGCACACCTGGGATCAGTGTGTTTCTCCATTCGGCGAAGCCACTGCATTCGAGCACGCAGTGTTCTATGCTTGCCGCTCTATTTCCACAGGGACAAGTGCAGTTCCTGATGGCAAATCTGCCCAGGTATTCAGGGCTGATGCCATGGCCACTGAGTACCTGATTCAGGAACTTATTTGTCTGTGCTCGTTTGGTCGAGACGTTCGGAAACACTCTGTGTGTCTTCCGCCCTGTCTCTCCCGTGTCCCACCTGACCTGCCATTCGGTCATGGTCCGACGTGCTAATGCTGCGCGAATACACCTTCGCGGCGTTCTGCATTGCACGTCGACCGTCTTTTTCAGCGTGGCTGCCTTCGCCAGCTGATCTGCCCTTTCGTTTCCTAGGGTTCCGACATGGCTTCGTACCCAGTGGAAACTAACTGCCCCATCTTCCTCTGCCCTCAAGAGGGTTTTGATCCTCTGGACGATGGGGTTTCTTCCCCTGAATCTACTCAGAGCCTGCAGTGCTGCCTCACTGTCCGAGTAGAGTTTTATTCTTTCGTCACTACGCCTGGGGAGTGCCCAGGTGAGTGCCGTCTCTATCGCCAGAAGTTCTGCCTGGAAGACAGAAGCGTTCTGCGATAATTTCACGCTTCCTGCAGTGGCTTCGTTCCCGTCCGAGAACGCACAGAAGCCTGCCCCCACTTGTCCCTTCAACTTTGAGCCGTCCGTGAACAGCTCATGCCCAACTCCCGTGGGTTTCTCCTTGTCCCACGGTGGGCAAATTTCCTCGGCAGGGTGGATCTGCCAGTCCACGCTTTCCATCTCCATGTCGGAGGCTCGATGCGGCGCACCGAGAAGGTAGGCGTCCTCGCCTGACCTTAGGCAGTGCATTGCTGCCTCCCTTTCCACTACTAGATCTGCCGGCTCGCACCCCGCCAGCACTTGGAGTGCTAGGGTCGACGTTGTGCGAAAACAACCGGTTATCCCTAGTAGGGCCAACCTTTGGATTTGGTTTATCCCCTTCTTCATTCTGACTGTGGGAGTCCACCATGCTCCACTTGCATACGTCAGAATTCTTTCAATTCCTCTCTGATAGATGGCCTTCTTGGTTTTGCCCGTTAACCTCATGCCATTCAATCTATTGAGAATCACCGTGCACCTTGTTCTAAGGTGCCTCAGGTGTGGCAGCCCTGATAGACTCTGATCCAGGACCACATACAAGTATTTCATTTCACGCACCGCCTTGATAGTGCACCCTTGGAATCTGCACTGGGGTGGTGTTTTCATTACTCCTCTCTTAGCTATTGCTAGCAGAGTGGTCTTCTCAGGAGCGAAGCACAGTTTGCTTTCTCTGCTCCAATTTTCTAGCATATCCAAGGCCCTATGTGCTTCTCTTTCGATCACGTGTCTCCCTGAGGCGGAGACCACGAGAACGAAATCGTCCGCATAGGCTTGAATCTCCACTGCGGGCCCCAGGTCTAAGTTCAGTGCTGAATCAGCGACTATATTCCACCAGAGCGGCCCGGAGTTGGATCCTTGCGGACACCCTCTATGGTACGAACGCGAGGATTGCCCATTCCCCGCTTCGAACTCGACTCTTCTATCAGACAGGTAGCTGCTGATCAGTTTGAACAGGTTCCTTGGACAGCCAAGTTCTTTAAGTCTGGTTAAAACCATTGGCCACCAGACACTGTTAAATGCCCCCTCACGTCTAGTGAGACGAAGCAGGTATGGAGCCCCTCCGCTTTGTTCCTCTCTGCCCTCTCTCGGAGGCTGCGAATTGCCTGCGTTGCGCAACGCCCCGGAAGGAAACCAAATTGGTTCCTGTTTAGCTTTCCCTGCTCCATGAGAAAGCCAAGCGCTCTGTTCGTTATGAGCTTGTCCAGCACCTTGCTCCACGCCGAGAGGAGGCAGATGGGCCTATAGGCTGCGGGATCATTTTTGTTCTTTCCGGTCTTGTTGAAAAGAACTAGCACCGCTGTTTTCCACAAGTCTGGGAAGATTCCCCTCCCAAGGCATTCGTTTAGGAGCGCCAAAAATACCCGGGATTTGCATAGTAGATTTCTCTGACTATGCTGAGGTCGAACCCATCCTTGCCTGGTGCTTTGCCCGTATTTAGACTGGAGAGGGCGTTCTCCACTTCGTCTCTCGTGAAGGGGGGTCCTCACCAGTGTCCGGCGGGATCCGACATTCTTCCCTTATTTCTTTTTGTTGAGGGAGTCCCCTTCTCCCTCGTCTCCTTGGAAGTGGTAATCCAAGAGACTTTCTACGGTACTATCAAGAGTCTTTGATAGGCTACCGTCTGCCCTTTCTACCGCTGCCAGTTTTAGCGGTTCGGTTATGGATCCCCTCGAGATCTTGTAGGGGATCCCGAAAGGGTCAGCCGGAGTTTGAAACTCACACAGTTTTCTCCAGTAGGAGATTTTCGAGAGATTCAGTTCTCTCCTGTATGCTGAACGAGCCTTTTTATGCACTTCTGTGCACTCCCTGTCTTGCGGAGTAGCTTTTGCTCTTTGCAGAACTTTCCTACTCCGCCTAGCTCTAGCCCTTAGAGCTTTTAGTTTCTCCGACCACCAGGGGTGGGGGTCCTTGGTTCCCCTTTTATTTCCCCTACTACTCTCACATAGCGTTGTTATTTGACTGGTAAGTTCTTCAAAGAGGGAGTTGAGGTCCGACACTTCTGCGGCCTCTTCTTCCCTCCTACCCCCCAACAGGGTAGTTAACTTGGCTTTAAAATCCCACCAGTCTAGATTCTTCATTAAGAACCTTTTGCGCTTGGGTCGGATGGGCTTTTCCGATCCCAAAATGAAAGATAGGGCTAGGTGGTCACTGCAGCTCTCGTCGTCCAGTACTTGCCAATCCTGGACAAGGCTGCGCTTAGAGACTCTGACGAGAGTCACGTCGATCCAAGAGGAGCCCCTCGCCCCTTGGAAGGTCGGGGTGCTCTCTGGATCGTTCAAGAAACTCAGGTCTGCCGCGTTGGCAAAGTCCACTAGTAGCTGGCCGCGTTCGTCCTCGTTCTGATTGCCCCAGAGAGGACTCTTCGCGTTGAAGTCGCCTGCTATTGTTATCTCATGACTGGGGAATTCATTCCCCTAATAGAGCCATTAGCTCATTCAGCGTTTCTCTCAAATTGCCTGCTGGAGAACTGTATACGTTCACCATTAAAAATTTCGTATCACCACATTCCACGCCCAGGGCGACCACGTTCTCGGAGCATTTTATCTCGAGAACCGCTAGGGACGGGTCTTTCACGACCGTGGCCACCCTGGGCTTTGCCACCATAGGGTGGTAGATCCGGTAGGAGTTAGGGAAGCCCACCACTCTTCCCCCTGTTCGAATGGTTCCTGCAGTAGCAGAATATGAGCTTTTTGCTCAGTGGCTGTCACCAGGGCCTGTGTTGTTGCTGCCCGTGCATGGTGCAGATTGATTTGAAGCACCTTAACGCCTCTCTTTGGTTTATTATCCATAATGAGTGCGTTCTTTTAGCAGAGCCAGTTCTCTGACAAGGCTTGGGCATTCCTTGTCTAGACTCGAGTGGCCTACATCCACTCGACGCCTGAATCTCTTGTTGTTTGCCAAGCAGTTAGTGCAGACCGGGCTATTGCTGCACTCCTGGCGCTTGTGCCCGGTTTCCCCACACCGGGCACACCTATCCTGCTCTTCGGTTCACCTTGACCTAAAGTGCCCGAACCCGTTACACCTGTAGCAACGGACCTCCCTCAGATATTCTCTTACTGAGTGGACGGTCCATCCCACTCCGAGCTTGCCTCGCTTCATCACTTTTTTGAAGGTCAGTGGGTCCGCCTCTGCTACCCAGTTACGTTTCCCACCTTTCACCTTCAACGAGAACTTGAGCTGGAGGCTGCTCTCCTCCAACTCTGGGTTCTGTTCCGCGAGACATTGCTCGACCTGTTCCCTTGACAGGTTTCCGTCTATCCCGTAGACGATAAACTTCGGATTCCTTTTAGCTGGCAATCTGGACCGAAGGTTTTCCTTCGTCACTGCATTGCTTTTTAGCTCGGAATCCAGTTTCTCTATTTCTTTTGCAGAGGAGCATTCGACCATTACTCCTCCCCATTGACCTTTCTAACTCCCTTAACCCCAATCTGGAGTTTGGCGGGGCAAATCTGAGTTTGCAGAACCGCCTTAACGTCTTCTGACGAGGGAGAACCCTTGTCTGTTACGGGGTAAACGAGAAGCACGTGCCTCTTCTCGACCCTCTTGGCTACCACCTTCTTGGCTACCTCCTTCTTAGCCGTTTTCTGCTTAGGGGCCGTGTTCCCCTTGCCGGGCTTCGCTCGAGCCGCTTCGGCATATGTTTTTGGAGCCGCGCTAGCGTGCTCACTTCTTTCCTGTAGTCTCCCTTGGATGAGACTCATTTCTATCACTTGCTTGGTGCAAGCTGCCTGTAGCGAGTTCGCTACCTTTCTTATCTTGGTTCTGGTGTTAACCAGGACCTTATTTGATGGATTCTCTAGAATCCTCTCCAACTCTTGGAAGAAGGAGTTGACTGCGCTTGCGAATTCCGACGGAATTTCTAAGCCACAGTCTGCCTCAACGGGCTCACTTGGACCGGGGGTTGAAGCCCCCGCGTCCTCTGCCATCTCTCTACTCGGGTTGCTAACCGAGTGTAAGCCCTGGGACCTGTGTCCCTGGTCGGTCAGACTTACGTCGTTCGAAAGTCAGGTGCTCAGCGGTACCCTGGGGTTCTTCCGCTGTAACCTGCACCTGACCCTGGTTGAGTGCGGGATTTGGACTGATCCGTAGATCAGTGGGACCAGCACGGCGACGACGTACCCGCGCGTTTGTCAGAGTTGCGCACCTTGCTTTGACCGAGGTTTGGACTTTGCCCTTACAAGGGCAGTTTTAACTAAGTCCAAACCCACTGCCTCGAAACCCTATTGTATATTCAGGGATCGAATTAAAAAAAATTTTTTGAGGGGAGCAATTCACTCCCCTCGCTCTGCTAGCAGAGTCTATCTGAATAGCAGTCGATTTGATTCGCAATCAATCACACGGTACTCACTCAACCAGCCTCTGACAACGGCCGGTCTCGTCGTGTTGTAAGTACGCCTGTCAAAGATAAGGACAATACGATCTAAATGTATTTTAACACATAAAGTACACGCGTTACTGTTTCTAATAGGGGAACCATGGCATTGAACCCTAGGGTAAAGAGAGCTCATGATTTTTAACAAAAAAATTCAAATGTACAATGTTCCATGGTATCTTGTAAAATGCTTAGAACGTCTAAAAATTTCAGAAATACCATGTCTATGGACGAACGGTGTTTTTGTTCCACTTGTTTTTCTTTCTTTATATTCTTAGTTTGAATTTAGCAAAACGCATTTATACTCGTACTAAAGTAAAACTGGTAATCTCTTGACTATTCTTACATATGACGCAAAAAAAATTTCCTTGAAACAAAATGTCTTTTTATATCGTATTTGTCTCCATTTCCATGTTTATTTGCTTCTCCGGGTAATAAACGATGCAGATAAATAAGATATTGTTGGTATTGCGTCCTTGCAACATACTGGGTTTCTCAGCAGCACGTGTCACGACCGTTTGCTCAATTTTTACCAAGGTTACTGAGCGGGCTGCAAGAAATGCTCGGGCGACACCTGTTTCGTAGACGTCTGAGCAAAGATATGAAGAAGCCTTGAGCAGATTGGCCGAACTATGTGCGTGACGTGACGTAACCTACTGTTGCTTTTTTTGTTTTAAGAACTTTTACCCTATGCCTAAAGATTTCCATTTTAATTTCATGCATTAATTTAGCACTCCCGAAGGTAGAATCAAAACACAAAATCATGTTTCGTTACTATTGAAAAATATAATTTACCTTGTTTTCTGTCAACGGACAAATGTTCGTGAAAAAAAAACTCAAGAAAAATAAAACAAATGGACTTGTATCATTATTTCTGAAGTATATCGATTAAGAAGACTCGTGTACCGTGGTGAACTGCAATTCTTTTTTTTTCTTTTTTTGAATGTATAACAGTTCTAATATTGTAAGTATAGTATTCATTTTTGGAATGCAAAGTACATCAACATATATAAATCTTTACAGCCTAACGGAAATATTTAGAAGAAAATAAAGCAAAAACTTACATTGACGCGATTTCTTTTAACAGATACGAAACTCTTCTTCAAAAATCGACGTTTAGGTATGAAGATAGCATGCTCCCAGGTAAAATACAAAGCAGATGGACAGAAATAAAAGCAAATCATACAAAACATGCAAACAATAATTCATGTATGGGATAGCTCAGAAGTCCGTTTAAATTTCCAAACATTATAACAAAAGAACAAATGCGGATATTATAGTGCTGTTTGAATGGAAGGCATCAGCTGGTTAAGGGATTTTTTTTTCTTTTCTTGTAAGGAAAAACTTTTACTTTAAACTGTACCCGACAGAAGGAGATGATGGTTAAAGCGTTTGTAAATACATTGAACATCACTGAAAAGATATACGTTGCGTTATTTTGGTGACACTATTACTACAGCAGTGGCGTATCTTGGTTCCAAGATCTGGGCTTTCTCACCCGCCCCCACTACTGTTTTTTTTTTAAATTGCGAAGTTTATTTTTCAGTTGTTAACTAATAGAAGTAACTTTTTTTCTTAATTTTAGGTACATGCTATTGCTATCATAATACCAAATTATTATGAGGATTAGGATTTTAACACTTATTTGTACATGAACTCCATTCTTCTTCTGTACACTTTATATATACATGCACTCCATTTTTCTTTCCTTTTGGTGAAGTTGAGGTTAATTTTCCATGAAAAGTTTCTTCCGAGTACCTTATGACATTTAAAAAGATGTTTTTCTCTATTGACAAAACAGCTAATTTGCTCAAGTGTACATGCTCTTGTGTTTCCCTAAAGTATAGTATGTCTTGATTCTTTTTAGTGTAGAAAAACTTCTTTCTGCAGTTGCAGTTGTTGATGGAAATTTTAATATTACGTCTGCTAATTTTTACATCTCAATAAACACAATGTCCAATTTATTAAATTTCATGTAACTAGTAATGTCTCTTACTAATTTCTTTCATCAAGGAAATAATAAACACCTTCACACACACGCAGCTCATTTTTGAGTCGAACTGTGTCAAAGTTTGAAGCATAGGGTTCTTTGAGTACTGTCAGTAGATGATCAGGAAAGCTTTCACAAATTGTTTTAAAAACAATTCGAATCCAGCCAAAGCCACAAATTTAAGATATAATATCACTAATTTTAATTCATTGACACTTCACACAGCAGAAACAACTCTCACAAATCACGGGCATTTACGGGCGGGAGCATGAAAGTGACGAAGGTAGTCAGCCTTCTCTTTTCTGAGCGAACCGTTGCCTAAAGCAACGGCCCATTCACACTTCATCTGCTCCTCCATGTTAGCATGGAAATTCTAGCCAGCGAACGTATCCAAAGTCTTCGAATTACACAGTGAAAACCTCAGGCGAAGACTGGTGGAGCGACTGGTTGCGTCACAATGACGTCATCCCTCCACTAGGAGGCCCGTTGGCCTTTGATCGCCAGACTGATTCTCTTAGTAAAAAGATGTGAATCAGCAATGGCGTTTTTAGCACGTCTTTTGTAAAAAAAGATCGTGCTTATGTTACCGGTTTGTCCGTCCGTCCGTCCGTCTGTACCCACGATATCTCTGCAACTATTTGTCCGATTTGAAAAATAATTTTTGCATTGGGAAGCTTAAATATGCAAATGATGATCCTTCATTTCGTTTTTTTTTTACGATGTACAATTTCGCCGCTAGAGGGCGTAAATGCAGAAAATGTCGAATTCAAAAATACGTTTTATTCCCCATATTTGCTTCTAAACGTCCGATTGAAAAAATTCCTTTATCTTTCGATTTCATTTATGTCGAAGAGTATTTTAGATATAATAACTTTTTTAAATTACGCATAGATTTTCCGCTGGGGGCGTAAATTACCTTTTTCCCGATAACTCTTCTTCTAAACTCCGATTTGAAAAATGTTTTCTTCAGCGGATACACCTCCTAATGGAAAATCTTTTTGCATATAATTTAAAATTTTTGGTAAAGAATACTTTGGCCACCAGGGGGCGTAAGTGTTAATATTTGCTTCTGATGTATTTGCCATAAAATCTGAGCTTCTAAGATATCGATTGAAAAAATTCTTTCGTCGACTGATGCCAATCCCATCGATAAACCTTTTCGGAATATTTTCTTCTTAAAATATTCCACAGTTTCTCCGCCAGGAAGCGTAGATGCATATTTTATTTTCAATATCTCTACTTCCTGGAGTCCGATTTGAAAAAATTCCTTTTTTGTTGGATAGTGTTTCCAGTGTGACATGTTTTTCATATAGTTTCAAAATTTTCAAGTAATTCGTAGACTTTCCGCTAGTGGGCGTAAAGGTAAGTTGCTTTTCCCCCTATATTTCTTCTTCTAAATCTCCGACTTGAAAAATTCTTTTTACACCGGATGCAGCTCCGGATGGAAAATCTTTTGCACGTAATTTCTAATTTATGAAAAAAATGGTTTGGCCACCATGTGGCGTAAGTCTTAATTTCTGCTTCTGATGCATTTGTAGCAAAATCTGGGCTCCTGAGAAATAGACTAAATCTTTTTTCTTGGACCGATACCGCTCATATGGAAAAACCTTTTGAGAATACTTTCTTCCTAAAGTAATGCATGGTTTTTTCACCAGGTGACGTAAATACACATCTTATTTTTGTCGATATCTCTATTTCTAAGAGTCCGATTTGAAAAATTATTACGGTGTTGGAGAGTGTTTCCCTTGTGAAATGTTTATCATATAAATTCATCGTTTTCTTAACGCACAAGTCTGCAACCAAAGGGCGTTAGCTCAGGATTCCGTTTACAGCAATATCTGAGGGATTAAAAACCCGATTGAAAAAACTTCTTTCTTCCGTCAGATACCATTGTTTTCCATACCGGTTGCATTGACTTTGAATAGATTTGATAAATTCAATTTGCGTCAGAACAGATTCTAAAGAACTGTTTTTACACCCGAAAATTCGGTGTCATCTTTCTTGGTCTTTTTTCGCAGCAAAACATCGACATAGCTTAATACCGTTGATAAATGATTGACTTACTTGTGTATATCTAATTTACTTTTTTATTTGTGCATTCTCCGGGCTTCGCAGCTAGCCTGGAATATATGCCACTGCACTACAGCAATTGTTCAACATGTCCTACATCACAAGGACCTCTTTTTGAACATCGTTTTCAATAACGCGATGGAAGAAGGCAATTCACAGATGAATATCAGCTGAAGTGTATCACTTAGTGCTTTTAAAGGCATATCTTTCATGGGTTGCATGCGTGAAAAGCACTCCCTCTCGTCGCATTTTCAAACTAAAAGTTTTCCCGTTGCCAAACAAAATTCCCCTACTACACTGCTGGCCACCCAAAATGCAACACCAAGAAGGAAGCATCCGATTGGCCTGAAATTCGCAGCATGCGTCGCCCGCGAGAGAACATGCAAACGATTAGCATTGAAGGGCATATGCAAATCATGTGCTCCCGGCACGCCACCGAGAATCACTATAAGAAGGGTGCACAGAAGGCGGGGTGTAAGTAGTGGAAGTGTGTTGTGCTGCCTGACCTGTACGGGGAAGCTTCCTGATGCCTTGTCGCAGAATACGGCAGTCATTCCAGCACGTTTCGGAGTTCGACGGAGGACGAATAGTGGCCTTTCGCGACAGCGGTTTATCGTACCGAGACCTCGGCGCCCGTCTGGGACGACATCCAGCCACAGTGAGGCAAGTATGGATTCGGTGGGTGCAAGAAAGACGAACTGACCGACGTGAGCGATTGCCGCAGCCGCGGCACACCACCGAACGAGAGGACCGGCATCTCTAAGCGCATAACTACTGAGATAAGACCTAGAACAAAAACACGTATTTTTGACTTTCACTCGTAAAGTCACAATTACTGTTAAAAATTAGCATGCATTATGGTTAGTGTATTGTAAGACTGAAAAGAATTCATCATTCTTCACTTTCTGATATTCGTTTGTGATAATGTTCTTAGTGAAAACTAATGGTTATACGTTACGCACTTTTGTGTGTGATGCAAAACTGGGAATTATTGTGGTAATGAGTTATACGTAAAAAAATAAAAAAGGAAGAAAGGAAAAATATGGCATTTCAGTTTACCGAATTTAGAGGGCACTGAAAGTTTTCTCCTCAAGCTCTTCGAAAAGACCGAATTTAACTTACCTTCGGCTATAAATCTGATCATATTGCAAACATTGCTATAATGTACCTTTTAAATATGAACAAAGGAAAATGCCTGAAACTCTAAATTGCTAATGCAGAGGGTATATATAAAATCCAAATCTTTTCAGTAAGATGAGCATGACCTTTTACATAAAAAGTGACAAAAGTGAACAATCAAGCACTTTTCGGGTCAGTGAACAAAAACACACACAAAAAAACCTGATTTTTAAATTTCCTAAATGGATTTATCAATACAAAACGTTAAAACTGTGTCAGTTGTGCGTCTAGTTTTTTGCAGCAAAGTCAGCAAAAGCAAGGATTATGCATCGCAATTTTTTAAAGGAGAACGTTTTGCGAAACCGCTCTTAATGTCATGATAAGATCTGCTTTCATTTTAAAATTATGAAACTGCTTAAGAAAAAGTCCACAGTGCATAAAGGACAGCTTTCGAACAAGAGAATCTAGAACAAGCAAATAAAAATTCGACAAGCAGGAGGATTCTAAAGCTTTACTATTCGAGTAGCATTTGTTTGCCTTTGATTTAAATAGTTAAAGGATCGAATGTTCAATGAAATTATTTACTTCGCCAGGATTTTGGAGTTTCAATGCAGATGGAATAAATGATTTTGAAGAAATCTGTATGACGGTGACTGAATTGGATATTACGTATTTTGTTATTGTTATTATTTCTTGCTGTATGGAGTACAGAGAAAGGTGCGCCAGATGTTGACCTCGCAACTGACACACAAGCGTCTTGTGATGTATATTATAAATTAACTTTCCTTTTTAGTTTCTTTCCCTATGTAAATCTTGAGTTTATTCTCAGTTACATTTCACTCTTAACGTAATATCTTTTATCTGAAACAAATACGTTTGGCAACACAATTGAGGTTGAATGCACGTGACGTATGCCTGATATAAGATAGGAACAAGAGATAACAAGTTAGTAAAATCATGCAATGCATTGATTATGATACGCTTTCCAACATACCAGAAATCATTACTCAAGTTATGAGAATTATGGCTGTGGAATAAATCTCGGTCCTGTGCCCTGACCTTTGATCTCATTTCGATGATATTCAACAAAACCTATTCGATATACCTCCGAAATAACATGATAAAGTTTTGTCGCAATTGAAACATTTTTACGTAAGTAATGATGCATAAGTGCTATGGAATAGATCCCGCTCCTGTGTCCTAACCTTCGACCCCATTTCGCCCATTTTGAAAAGAATTCGTCCCCAGGCAGGCCCCCACAACATATTAACTTTTATCCAAATCGAAGCATTTTTGCGTAAGTTATGACGCATAATGGCGATGGAAGTGATTCCGCTTCTATGTCCTGACCTAAGACCCCATTTCGCCCATTTTCAATAGGGTTGTCACCAAGTGGTCCCCTACCACATACTAAAATTTCATCGAAATCGATCCTTTTTTACGTTAGTTATGGCGCATAACAGCAGTGGAATGGATCCCGCTCCTATGTGCTGACCTTAGACCCCATTTCGTTCACTTTAAATAGGGTTCCTTCCCAGGTGATCCCCTACCAGATACTAAAATTTCAACGAATACAAACGATTGTTACGCGAGTTATCGTGCAAACGGATATACGCACACAACGCGTGACGTAATGAGGCAGATGGGAATCGCGACCATCTGCTCGCCGCAAGAGTGTGACGTCATAAAACTTTAATAGGATCCACACACAACGCGTGACGTAATGAGACCGACGGCGTGACCGCGCGCCAACATTCTCAAGTGCGAAATTGTGACGTCATAAGCTTTCTAAGCATTGGTAACATTAATTGAACAACGCCATGACACTGAAAACGTTATAATTCGGGGTGGTTATTTAACCCACTGAACGAATTCTCCTAAAGTCGACAACAAGCTAAGTAGATTTCTAGTACCAGAAAACGGTAGGTTAACGACTTTCATCAAAATTCTTAGCCCGTTTTCAAAATAAAATGTATATACTTACACACAAGAATTGCTACTTTAAGGTGGACGCCAAGTAATTTTGCTTCCTATATTTCCAATGGGAAAACTTCTGTACACATTTTCTTCACAAACAATGCGTTTCCAAGGATGAAAATTTGAACATCCATTAAAATAGCCTCATTTCATAACTTAGAATACTTAATATTTTCTAAACCATAACCGTAATTATGCAATCCAACATTTATTTGTCTACCGACGTCATCAAAGCACAGATCGCGCCATCTTTTTTCTTATTTCAACACCACCAAAGGAAACGTTACTGTTTTTTACGCTTTCCAACCGTAGATTGAAGAAGCGTATATGCTCCAGCTTTGTCCGTCCGTCCGTCCGTCCGTCTGTCCGCACGATAACTCACGTGAAAATGGTTCGATTTCGACGAAATTTTATTATGTGGTAGGAGACCACATGGGGACGAACCCTATTGAAAATGGTCGAAACAGGGTCAAAGGTCAGCACATAGCCACGGGATCCATTCCATTGCTCTTATGCATCATAACTTACGTAAAAATGGTTCGATTTCGATGGAACTTTAGTATGTGGTAGGGAACCACCTGTGGACCATCCCTATTGAAAATAAATGAAATGGGGTCAAAGGTCAGGACATAGGAGCGAGATCCATTCCATTGCCTTTAAGCATCATAACTTGAGTAAAAATGGTTCGATTTCAATGAAATTTTAGTATGTGGTAAGGAACCACCTGGGAACGGACCGTGTTGAAAATGGGCGGGTCAGGACATAAATGCGGGATCCATTTCATTGCCTTTATGCGTCATAACATGCGTAAATATGGTTCGATCGCGATGAAACTTTAGTATGTGGTAGGGAGCCACTGGGCACGAACCCTATTGAAAATTGGCGAAATGGGGTCAAAGGTCAGGCAGGGCATGAGAGCGGGATTTATTCCATTGCCCTTATGCGTCATAACTTGCGTAAAAATGGTTCGATTTCGACGACATTTTGGTATGTGTTAAAGAACTACCTGGGAACAAAACCTATTGAAAATGGGCGGAATGGGGTCAAAGGTCAGGACATAAAAGCGGGATCCATTTCATTGCCTTTATGCGTCATAACATGCGTAAATATGGTTCGATTTCGATGAAAATTTAGTATGTGGTAGGGAACCACCTGGGCACGAACCCTGTTGAAAATGGGCGAAATGGGGTCAAAGGTCAGGCAGGACATAAGAGCGGGATTTATTCCATTGCCCTTATGCGTCATAACTTGCGTAAAAATGGTTCGATTTCGATGAAATTTTGGTATGTGGTAAGGAACCACCTGGGAACAAAACCTATTGAAAATGGGCGGAATGGGGTCAAAGGTCAGGACATAAAAGCGGGATCCATTTCATTGCCTTTATGCGTCATAACATGCGTAAATATGGTTCGATTTCGATGAAATTTTAGTATGTGGTCGATTTCGATGAAATTTTAGTACCTGGGCACCAACCCCGTTGAAAATGGACGAAATGGGGTCAAAGGTCAGGCAGGACATAAGAGCGCGATTTGTTTCGTTGTCCTTATGCGTCATAACTTGCGAAAAATGGTTCGATTTCGATGAAAGTTTAGTATGTGGTAGGGAACCACCTGGACACGAACCCTATTGAAAATGGGCGAAATGGGTTCAAAGGTCAGAACACTGAAGTGGGATCCATTCCAATGCCCTTGTGCATCATAACTTACCTAAAATTGTTTCGATTGCGACAAAACATTATCATGTTGTTCCGGAGGTATAGTGAACCGGTTCTGTTAAATATCAACGAAATGAGGTCAAAGGTCATTGCACAAAAGCAAGATTTATTCCACAGCCATTATTCTCATAACTTTCGTAAAACTGCTTCTATTGCGACAAAACTTTAGTGTGTTATTCTTGAAGTAGGTATACTGAACCGGTTCTGTTGAATATCATTGAAATGGGGTCAAAGGTCAGGACACAGGAGCGAGATTTATTGCACAGCCATTCTCCTCATAACTTGAGTAATAATTTCTGGTATGTTGGAAAGCTTATCATAATCAATGCATTGCATGATTTTACTAACTTGTTTAATATAATTATGCTTATGTTTCACAAAATGTTTAAGTATTCCAAGTTATAGTATGAAGTTATTTTAATCGATGTTCAAATTTCCATTCTTGGGAACACACTAAATATGAAGGAAATGTGAACAAAAGGTTTTCCATTGGAAATATAGGAAACAAAATTACTTGACGTCCACCTTAATAGTGTGGGATAAGGGCGATGGAATGGATCCCGATCCTATGTCCTGACCTTTCATTCCATTCGTCCCATTTTCAATAGGGTTACTCTCCAGATACTAACATTTCATCGAAATCGAACCATTTTTACGCACCTTATGCCGCATAAGGGCAATGGAATACATCCCGCTCCTATGTCCTAACCTTTGACCCCACTTCACCCATTTTCAATAGGTTTTGTCCCCAGGTGGTCCCCTACCACATACTAAAAGTTCATTGAAATCGAACCATATTTACGCAAGTTATTACGCATAAGGACAGTTGAATGAATTCCGCTCTTATGTCGTGACCTTCGACCCCACTTCACCCATTTTCAATAGGGTTCGTTCCCTGGCGGTCCCCTACCACATACTATAATTTCATCGAAATCGAACCATTTTTACGTGAGTTATCGTGCCGACAGACGGAAAGACGGACTGACAGACGGACGGACAAAGCTGGAGCATATACGCTTCTTCAACCTACGGTCGGAAAGTGTAAAAAACGAAGACTAAACTTTTGCAAGGAAAGCGTTGAAAGAGTGCGTTGTAAAGAGAGCGTTGAAAGAGTGCGTTGTAAAGAGAGCGAACCATTTTTGGTTCGTGCCGACAGACGGAAAGACGGACTGACAGACGGACGGACAAAGCTGGAGCATATACGCTTCTTCAACCTACGGTCGGAAAGTGTAAAAAACGAAGACTAAACTTTTGCAAGGAAAGCGTTGAAAGAGTGCGTTGTAAAGAGAGCGTTGAAAGAGTGCGTTGTAAAGAGAGCGTTGAAAGAGTCCGTTGTAAAGCGAGCGTTGTAAAGAGAACGTGGTGTTAAGAGCTGTGAAGCTGTGTGGTGTGTTTAAATATTGATATCGTTCTGTTATGGACGTGCTGCAACCTTGAATAAAGCATATTTTCCGTAAGTTTGACTTCTGTTGTTTACATGTTTCGTCTGGCCGTTTAGGTTTCTTTCATTTAGGAAAATTTCTTAGTATATTGATGTTTAAAATCAACGTAGAAGTACGAAAGGACTTCTACGTTATAGTTTCTAACTAATACTCTGGTGCTCTGGTGTTGTCTTTTAATTATTCGTCCGAGAGGCGGCCAAGTGCCTAACCCGGGATAAGGCATGGATGGTGTGTTTATCTTATGTCATGGTCTCTTTAATTTCCTAATAAGAATGTACTTAAGTTAGGTGCGAAAGACTGCGTAGAGCCCATTGAGATGCTAGCGGAGGTTGTTAAACCTCACCCCTAATAAAAAAGAATGCCAGTTAGTGTTCGATTGAGGGTCAGAATGGGCAAACTGAGTGATCTCAGTGACTTTGAACGCGGAATATTAGTTAGCGGCAGGCGTTGCGGTTAGAACATTCTCTAAAGGCCGTCTACCTGGGCGTTTCACGCACAACCGTACCGTTAATAATGCTACACGCAAGAAATTTCTAGCAATTAACGATCTTGTTGACAAAACTAGATAGTGGATCGCAGGGGCCAAATGAGATTCGCGACATTTTCCAATACGTGATACGTTCGCAGATGACTCTAGGCGCACCAATGTTGAATTCTGCTTGACTGTAGTC
Source organism: Macrothele yani (assembly GCA_039090855.1). Lineage (NCBI taxonomy): Eukaryota > Metazoa > Arthropoda > Arachnida > Araneae > Macrothelidae > Macrothele > Macrothele yani. The sequence goes on from CM077008.1 coordinate 76,682,714, forward strand.
CGTCACTTTGTTTGCTAGGTCCTCCGCAATCTCCTTTGACCGCTGTGACCCACCGGTTCTTTTCGGCTACAGGACCACTGATTGCTTGAATATTTTCACTTTTCTAACCACTTACAATAAGCCCTTGATACAGTTGTGTGTGAGAAACCCAGGAGGACGGTCACTTGGGAAATGCTCGATCCGGCACGCCCAGCGCCAACTATCATTTTATGTTTAAAGTCACACAGATCTCTCGTTTTGCCCATTCGGATTCTCAAACGAACACTAACTAATGTTCGACGAGCTGGTCAGCCTGATTTGTGCATTACGTCGCACTCACGTGACATCTTACGCGTAGGAGTGAGCCATTTATGTGAGGCGGCAAATGTACCTAATAAATTGACATATCAGTGCATGTCATAGTTTTTATTTTTATTTTTATTTCGCTTTTGAGGTCTCAATACAGAGAATATTCGGGGATTTTTCCTTCCGCCAACATCTGTGGCTTCATAGAACGTAGCTAGTTGAGCAATTAGCGACTAGTGTTGCGTAATTGCCACCCAAAACAAAATTAAGTTCACATGCCATTAGAAATGAGAAGAATGGAGGTGGTTTACAGCTGATTCACGTCTTTTATTTTCTCTCTATCTCTCTTTTTGTTTAACTACACTTGTTAACGACGATTCTTACACCATAATCATTCAGCAAATAACCAGCTGTAGCTGACTAGTACATACAAAGTTTAATAGGACATCTGAGCTGTCTTGAAGTTGACATAGAATACTTTTTTTGGCTGCAGTGTTCGTCTTAAATAGCACCATCAGGATAGAAATTCATTATAGGAAAAGTTTTCGAAGGAGTAGGATCCAAAATTAAAACAGTTTGTCTAGCATTATTTTCCTGACAACCGTAGTCGTTATGGTAGATGTGCCAAAGCTCTTGCTTCACCAAGAAAATGCTTTCATAAAAGTTATTAGTCGTTTTTTTATTAATATAATTGATTTTCGATTGCGACGAGTACAAGACAGAACATCGAAACTGTCAACTCTTTTAAATAAAGAAAATGTAGGGACTCTGAGAGAGAATTTCTCCAGAATGTATATTCAGCATGTTGTTGCCCAATATATTTCTGGAATTATGCACGAAACGAATGCCTTAAAAAAATGTCTGATGTTTTAACTCGTACTCATGCGTAAAACATGAGTACGAGCCAAAACCAGTTGTTTATTTCCCCATCGTAGCAATAATCTTTACTGCCGAACATTGGGTTTTACAAATATAATGCTTTAAGTTTTTTTTTTCCAAAGAAGATTCCTCAAATACACGTATACTTAGGACAGAATATAAGTTGCCAACACGTAAAGGCCACCAACCAGGTTTCAATTACACCATTTTGTGGCACTGTGGTTTAAAGCGAACACGCTCGACTAGTTTTTGAGAGCTCTGGGGTTCGATCCCAGCGGTGTCGGATGAACGATTTTTCATTTGCTATTCGCTGATTATAATAACGTGGACAGAGCGATGTCATCGTCTATTTGCATTATCCCCACGTCTTTCCAATTTTGTCACCATTTAGATCTGTGGATAAACACATATTCGCTATTTTCTCTTTTTCTAAAAACGCATAAAATAATACAGTACTTCTCTCTTTATTTAGCGCCTTAAAATATGTAAAGACTAAAATTATTTTTGGGATCATTTAAACTACATCGCATAAAAACTTTCCACACTTTATGTGACCACTGTTAGCCAAATGTTATGTTAAATTTATTCATTACTAAAGTGGGGTATTACATGGTATCCCTGAAAAGGGTTAGAACTTTGCGCCACATAAATAAAATGACATATTTTGATGGAATCAGCAAAATATTTCTTATTGTGTGGTAGTGAATTAACCATTCAAATTATTAAGAATTTAATTTCAATGACGTGCTAAGTTACATTTTTTCTTTCCTCAAAACATCATTATTGCAGACATTAATGAAATGAAATACACGGTATATATTGAATTGCTTTTATCATACTTTTACCCTCACAGACAACGAAATTTACGCACCAAGACGAAAGCATCGGATTGAACTGAAATTTTATGCACGTAATGATACAGATGAATGATACACATGATGGCAAAAACAGAGCTACAGGACAATTACTGAGGGATCTGTGGCACGCAGTCCGGTCATCTTCAGTAGCGCGTCTCACCGCCTCGTGAGGCGATACATGCTACAGTACGGTCCGGCATAAAGGCGAACAGACACCTGATGTTGTCCTGCGACAGACTGGCCCACACGTGTTGGATCGTGTGTTCCAAATCCCGGACATTGCTGTACGGCGGTAGCTGACGTTTTAACTGGTCCCACACATGCCCGATAGGGGACATGTCCGGGGAGCGGGCAGGCAATGGAAGTGTCTGGACATTACGTAGGCAGTCCTGGGAAGCCCGAGCAGTGTGCGGGCGGGCATTATCCTGCTGGTATAGCGCTCCTGGAATCCGGGCCAGGAATGGGAGCACATGTGGCCGTAGGATCTCATCCACATACCTCTGGCACGTCAATGATCCACGTACCACTACTAGAGCTGACAGGCTATCGTAGGCAATGGCTCCACAGACCATAATGCTTGCAGTGGGGAAAGTGTGGCGCTCGATAGCGTGGTTGGGATTGTGCCGTTGACCCGGGGACCTCCACACCCGGACACACTGTTCATCTTTCCCCAAAACGAAGCGGCACTCATCGCTAAACACCACACGCCGTCAGTCTGTGGAGTTCCACTTTGTTCCGGCCTGGCTCCACTGCACACGGAGCCGCCGATGTTCCGGTGATAATGTCAGCACACGTAAGGGAAGCTGAGATCGCTGATTTGCTTCAGCGAGACGTTGGGAAATGGTTCGTGGGCACACAGGAGCCGCTACATCTGCCTGTACAGTGGATCAGGTCCCCGTAGAATCCGTTCGTGCCTGGCACACGATCCGTCGAGCCTCTCTACCGGTGATCCTCCAGGTCCGTCCGGAGCCACACCGCCGTGTGGCAGAGACGTCACGTGTTCACTGCTCCAAACACAGTCGGACGGTATGATCAGGACGATCCACGTGGCGGGCTATACGGCGCGCCGACCACCCTGCGGTTTTCAGCCTGATATTCAAGCCTCCTTCAAAGTTCTTAAGTTGCGTAAATCGACGTCTCTGGCGTCTACCCGGCATTATTTTCATTGTACTCTTGCTTGCGTCGGCCGGTACTTTTCGCTTTCATAGGGCATCGACTACACACTGGTTTATACGTCTGCTGGCTTTCGTGCTTGCAGCGCCACCACAGGATGTGCGGTCATCTGCACTCGCACCAAACGTGGTTCATTTGCATACCAGCACGCACTTTAGCTATCTGCAAAGTTTCGCAGTTGTAGCATGTTTTCTTCTAGGTGCGCAAATTTCATTGTCCGTGAGTGTATTTTTTATTTCTTCAGTTGCGTTTTTAATGCCTGTAACAAATTATCAGATTTCAGCTCATCACTATTTCAACTTTTACAATCTTTTTACCGTTATTTCGTGTTACGGCACTTTTTTTTTATACGAAGACTTTTTCATAAAATGTACCTCAGCTTGCTTGTCAAATCATGAAAATTAAATCTAAGAGGGTTTTTTTTCGCAACCATAGCGGAACCTCTGCAACCTGAATGAAGAAAAATCCACACAAGCTTAAATCTGATGACAAAGCTAATGCAAAACCAAGGCGATTTCTTAATTAATTTTGATTGTTTTCTCCAAATCCAAAATGCTCCAAGTTCGGGATAACGTACGAATACATAAGAAACTCTGCGCACCAGTGAGCTGTATAAAGGAAGACGAAAAGGGAAGATAACAACAGCAGTAGTGATGGCTGTGCCCTACTTTCAAAAACTAACAGCTGAAGATTTCTTTAAATTATGGCTATGTATAGAAGTTGGTAAGATTTTTGATCTCTTATTATGAAAAAATAGCAGCTATCCTACATGCTCGTCAATAAAACTGGACAATGTGATAAATACGAAGACAGTCACTTTTTGCCGATTACCCTGAATAAAGTTGTGTTGGTCAATTAGATAAACATAATTATAAATATAATGATCCGATTTTATGGTGTCAAAGTAAGAAATCACACAAATTTCACTCCGCAAGCTTTCTCCGTCAACGGACGGCTTCATCAGGCGGTTACATAGAGAATATAGAATCAAAATTGTAGACAGAACGTTAATTCTAATATGACAAATGAAATCATGCGTGAAGACCGCGCGCATAAATAACCACGAACGTGGTGAATACAATATCTTAAAAGCTAATGCAAAAGTAAACAATGAAACTTTAGGAAGAAACTGGAATCATGAAGACCATCTTGCGATGCCTAGCAGATGGTTCCAAGCCACCGGTAGTTCGAAAGAGACATCGGTGTTGCATACACCCTGTTTCGTTAATATCTCAACTGTTTCCCTTATGGCAGCTGTTCTTGCGTCTCCATATGGTGCGATCTTCGTGATATTCTGCCATTGGGGTTGAGCTTGATGGTTAGCTACTTCTTTGGCAAGTGACGTAGAAAGTTTCTTTTGTGCAACATCCCTCTTGTGCTCATTCATTCTCTCCTCAAATGACCTTTTTGTTAGACCTACGTAAAATTTAGTTGAGGAGTCTGGGTATAACAATGGGATGCAATATATGCCCGCATCTGCGAGCTTCAAGGTACTATTATTTCTTGCTGCGCCGAGGATGGTTGCCATGTTTTTAGAAGCTTTAAGGCCAACATCCAATCCTTTCTTCTGAAAGTGATTTTTAATAAAAATAAGATATTTTTGGGATGTACGGGATCGAACCAACAAATTTTAAAGGTGCTCTTCTGTTCGGTGTAGCAAGTGTGTTGGCTTCAACTTTCGCTATTGTGTCCTCTACACGGGAGACGTCAAACCCTCCTGCAAAGGCAAGATCTTTCAAAGACTTAATTTCGGCATCATAGTCAGATTTCAAGGTGCAAAATTCTTTGTCTCTTTTAGCCCGGTATTTGAATAGCGCATACTTGTGTGTTGTTGGGTTGGCTGATCCTGGTGGAATAGGGTTAGGTACGTGCATGGGTTTATAGTAGACCTTGGTAGTGAGTGTACCTGAAATCGATTTCTTCACAAGTACATCTAAATATGGTAACTCTCCTTGATTTTCTATTTCCATCGCAAATTTAATGTCTTCATGTATGTTGTTTATGTCTACCATAAAGTCTTGCAAGTAGGCTTCTCCGTGCTCCCAGACAAAAAAGATATCATCTGCATAGCGTAGCCATACTCTTGGTGTCCTGGGAAGAGTGGTGAGTATGATCTCTTCAATAGGTCTCATGATGGCTTCAGCGAGTATTGGAGACAAGGCTGAACCCATCGGGACTCCTTTTGATTGCTTGTAGACATGGGAGCCATAGGTAAAGAAGTTGGAATCTACAGCTAAGTCAAGAACAGCAAAGATATCTTTCAGAGCTTCTTTATCATAAAGGTTAGCTCCAGCCAGGGTTCGTTTGATGTTTTGCGTTGCTTCTGGTATTGGAACAGAGGGGTAGAGGGAGATAACGTCAAAGCTGCCAATAAGTTCATGTTGTGTCTGGGAGCACGGAGAAGCCTACTTGCAAGACTTTATGGTAGACATAAACAACATACATGAAGACATTAAATTTGCGATGGAAATAGAAAATCAAGGAGAGTTACCATATTTAGATGTACTTGTGAAGAAATCGATTTCAGGTACACTCACTACCAAGGTCTACTATAAACCCATGCACGTACCTAACCCTATTCCACCAGGATCAGCCAACCCAACAACACACAAGTATGCGCTATTCAAATACCGGGCTAAAAGAGCCAAAGAATTTTGCACCTTGAAATCTGACTATGATGCCGAAATTAAGTCTTTGAAAGATCTTGCCTTTGCAGGAGGGTTTGACGTCTCCCGTGTAGAGGACACAATAGCGAAAGTTGAAGCCAACACACTTGCTACACCGAACAGAAGAGCACCTTTAAAATTTGTTGGTTCGATCCCGTACATCCCAAAAATATCTTATTTTTATTAAAAATCACTTTCAGAAGAAAGGATTGGATGTTGGCCTTAAAGCTTCTAAAAACATGGCAACCATCCTCGGCGCAGCAAGAAATAATAGTACCTTGAAGCTCGCAGATGCGGGCATATATTGCATCCCATTGTTATACCCAGACTCCTCAACTAAATTTTACGTAGGTCTAACAAAAAGGTCATTTGAGGAGAGAATGAATGAGCACAAGAGGGATGTTGCACAAAAGAAACTTTCTACGTCACTTGCCAAAGAAGTAGCTAACCATCAAGCTCAACCCCAATGGCAGAATATCACGAAGATCGCACCATATGGAGACGCAAGAACAGCTGCCATAAGGGAAACAGTTGAGATATTAACGAAACAGGGTGTATGCAACACCGATGTCTCTTTCGAACTACCGGTGGCTTGGAACCATCTGCTAGGCATCGCAAGATGGTCTTCATGATTCCAGTTTCTTCCTAAAGTTTCATTGTTTACTTTTGCATTAGCTTTTAAGATATTGTATTCACCACGTTCGTGGTTATTTATGCGCGCGGTTTTTTTTTTTTTTTTTTTTGATTGGAGGTTTAACGACCGCCGTGAGCAACTCAATGGGCTATAAGCAGTCGCCCGTCCCTAATTTAGGGTCACTGGTTCCAGGGAAGGGAGAGAGCCAGTGCCGTAAGACAAACACAACATCCATGCCTGACCGGGATTCGAACCCGGACCCCTTACGGACGAATGATCAGAGGCCAACGCCTTAGACCACTGCGCCACCGGGGCGGCACGCGCGCGGTCTTCACGCATGATTTCATTTGTCATATTAGAGTTAACGTTCTGTCTACAATTTTGATTCTATATTCTCTATGTAACCGCCTGATGAAGCCGTCCGTTGACGGAGAAAGCTTGCGGAGTGAAATTTGTGTGATTTCTTACTTTGACACCAATAAATCGGATCATTATATTTATAATTAGTTTTCTGGTGTTGGCGTCCCACAAGCTATATAGATAAACATAGCTCTCATAAATATTAGGAAATATTCTGAGTCACTTCCTTACCTTGCAACATTAACTGATGCAGAAGCCTCGGTGAGCGAGTGGTTAGAAGTATTGGTTTTTGGGTAACAACCACAGGAATACCTGGGCTCGAGTCCTCTTTGAGGATGGATTGCTATGGCCTTGAGTGTGAATAGCTCTAGCCTTACCTTGAACCAATTGCCTTAATTATGGATTTGCAAATGCTTATAGCCTTTAGAGTTGCACACAGTGGTCGTCAAACCTTAAAACAAAAACACGTAAATTGAAATAGTCCTCAGTCACCGTTGTGCCGAGTAGTGTGAGGCGGTGACTTCTGATCATTCGTCCTACAAAGGGCAGCGTTTCAGTCTCTGATATCTTACGGGATTTAACGATTGTCTGTTTTACGGTATTGGCTGTTTCACTTCCGTTGACCCAGTGTCCTTAAATCAGATCATATGTAGAGGATTTTAGGAAGGGAATGTCTAACCCCAAGTCCTAAACAACCCTTAGAAATAGGAAGCTAGGAGATTTGGGCCCGATAGGAAAGTGACACGGAAGTGAGGTACAAAGGGGGAGGAAGACGCCCAGTACCCGGGTCCCGACGGCTTAACGTGCTCATCCGACGCAGGGCAGATATTTAGTGGTTCGAGCGTTCGTACCTGCCTGGGATCGAGCCTGAGGTCTTACCCGTGACAGTCACGAACGTTGATCACTAGGCCACCCGCGGTCCGTGTTCTTAAATCAGAGAAGGCGACTGCTTATATCGCATTGAGATGCTCATGGTGGACATTAAACCATCTCATCAACCCCTAAATAAAAAAAGAACTGTCTTCAAATTATATTAAAAAATGCTCAGTTCAAAGTTCCTTTACACATTTGTTCCTGATTTCAGCGCACTGTGTACTTTGCCTGCAGTTTTACATTTTTTTATTTATTTGAGGATTTAGCGACAACTATGTGAATAATTCGAAAGAGTATATACAGTAGCCCATCCCTGATTTTGGAGTCAATGATTCCACGGACGAGAGAGGACCAGTGGTCTTACACATACACATCAACGATGCCCACAGATAGAAACGGGGTCTAGGGTCAACAGGAAAACATTTCCTTCCGGGGCAAATGGGTCGGGTCAAGATGTTTCGGACTCGGTTCTATTACCGTTTGATTTTTGAAAAGAGAAAAAATATTTCATAGAAAAATGGGTACGGTGGAATCGCGCTCAATATTGATGACCGCGGAGTGAAAAATGATTTGTCATGCAAAAATATTGTCGTCTCTTGTTTAAAGCAAAGGAGATTTCCACCAACCGACGACACTGCACCGACGTTAGCCACATCGACACCATACCGTAAAACGATACTTTTATATTCATTGCAATTATTTGGAGCAAGGTACAGGCAAACGCCTGTTGCTTATTTTACTGATTATTCACTCTTTCACACCCCACGTGTCGCAGTTTAGGACTCTTTCAAAATTCGCTTTATTATTTACATAAACATGAAAAACAGTTACAACAATTTGGGATAAATAAAACAAAACAGAAATATTTACAAAGAGGTGAGATATATACAAATGTGTGATGCATTTCTTAGCATCAAATGCTGGGCAACAGCATTAGCTAAAGGAGAATTAACAGGAAATAACAGGAACATAACTTGAACATTTCGTAAAAGGTTTGTGAAGAAGAGTCTTACAGGAGCAGTTCAAATGTAAATGAGGAAACAGATTGGTGCACAAATAAAATCAGTACATTCAGAGCTGAAGATTAAGATAATAAATGGAATGAACAATCTGTGGGAAAATATTACATTTTTGATTAAGAAAAAAATTGTTGAGGCGTTTCACAGATGTCAAAAAAAAGGTAAATTTGTTGTAGTAGGGGAGTCAGTCAAGTTAGAAAATCTCTATAAATAAAAGTTCTTGGTAAGGGCATTGACAACGTTGGCAAATGAAGTAATTCTAATTCTAATCCAGGAGAAGAATGAAAGTAACACTGCTGAATATAAAGTGGAATGTCTTAGCTGGATACTAGAAGAGCAGGTGAACTGTATTGTCATTTGTGATTTGGAACCAGGTGTTGCGGGATCCAGGTTGCGAAAAAGTCAGGTAGATTGTATGTATCGAGCGCCAAAATGTATTCGAGGTTGAGTCGAGCTTTGATTTTGTTTCGGAAGTGCGTTACCAAGGAATTGGAGTATGTTACTGCATCTGGAAGTGGCGACTGGAGAATGTGGGAGAAAATGATATACTTTGCTGCGATAAATAAATATGAGCACACTGGAGGTAGGGGTGAGAAGCACGAAGAGATGCGGCCAAGGAAACAGTATTCTTCAAGGTTCAAGTCATGTGGGCTGGATGGGTTTGCGAGGTTGAACGTACAGTGAAAAGTGGTAGCAGAGTTGAACAATTAAAATATGTGAGTAACACCTCTCCAGTAACATTACAAAATGGGCACAGATCTGATGTGACGATATTTCTTCGTTACAGGGTAGATGGTACTGGGAGGCGGTGAAGTAAAAATCTCCAATGAAAATTTCTTTCTGCGGGAAGAAGCCAGGGAATGGAGAGCAGCAGTCCAGACGGAAGTTAAAACAGCGGAGGACACAGAGGGAATAGGACAGGGATTAGACGAGAGAGAGAGCGTAGGAAGCGATAGAAGGTTCGGGTATAGAGCGCATGGAGTGGAAGAAGGGTTCCGCAGGTTGGGAGTAAGTATGGGAGAATGTGAGAGGCAGATGGAACGGAGAGAAAGCCAGAGGGTCCAGTGAGGGATGGGAACAGAGTTTGTAGAGCAGTGTGAAGGTGGAGTAGGTTGTCGGAGAGTTCCGGTGAGACCGGGAGAGTGGGAAAACGATCAGAAATGGGTTTCCAGGAAAGATCATGGAAGACAAGCTGTGAGACAGAGACTACACCAGCGTGTAGCCATGCGGGGAAATAGAAAAAGGTAGAAGTAGGAGGGTGCATAGTGGAGGAGAAAAAGAGAGGTTCAGAGAGGAGATCGAGAGTAGTGAAGGTGGTTGTCGAAAGAGCGGAAGAGCGCGGAGCAAATGAATGGCTTCGTGGTAAACGGGAGAGGGGGGATGAAGGTAAAAGAATTGCAGCGGAAGTGTCTGGTTCACAGATCGTGCGGAGAAAATTGGCCATTCTTGAAGCTTGGTAACTCAGAGTGACCTCATGCAGGTTGAAGCCACCACAGTGCGGAGGGAGTGACGCGACGGTGGAAGACAGCCAGTGTGTTGAAGACCAAATTATTTTGAGCATGGCAGACGTGATTGCAGTTTGAACTCATAGTTACTTTCACCTCGCATGTTTTGCATTGAACATTCAGAGGTTTTCGCTTGACGAGCTAATATTCTGTTCACATGGCATGTCGTGTCAGAATTAATGCCTTTTTTGTTAATATGGATGAATTTAGTATTAAGGGGATCGTGAAACAAAAACGTCTTGGCCAACAAATACATGCTTGATGAAAACGAAAAGGGGGAGAGTGAATGCTGTAAGGAACCAGAATATGAGTTTTAAGTTGTACAATCACTTATTTGTTTTAGGGGTGGGGATTGCCATAACTCACCACGCTGGCCAAGCGGGTGGTGAATGTAGGATAGCAGTTCCTCTATTCCCAAAGGTATATACTGCTATTTGGCGGTCGTTAGAGCCCATTTAAATGGGAACATGATGCACTGAGAGAAGGCGGGTTTGAGGATATACTATATATATTTATATAAATTACATCATATACGTATATGTAATCCACTAATTTGAAGTTTCAAGTTTGAAAGCGAACAAATAACACAGGTCTGCAACCAAAAAACAGCACAGGATTTTTATACTGTTTCTTATAGATTGTTATTCACTGAAACCGGGAAAAATACTCAAAAAATTCCATCACGTCAGGTTTTCTTGCAAAACCCGAGTATTTAGTTTCATTTAGAGTGAAACTCTTGTTTAACTCGAAATCTGGTATCCTATTCTTGATTCTAAAAATCCTATACAAAAGTGATTTCTTACTTTCATTTAATATGTATTAGAGTGAGACTCAAGAATAAATACAAAGAGAAAATGAGCGGAATTGGCGAGGGGGGGGGGGGCAAGGGTAGTGTTGACCGGAAGCTCAGGTTGATCATGTCCCAACCGGTTTAATTTGTTTATAGCGAAGAATGAGGAATCTTACTGGCTGGGTTGAGCATGTTTACACACGTTTTCTAGGGTATTAGGAATGAGTATAAACAAGCGTATTGTCAGATTTGATCAGGTTTCAACATGCTAAATAAGTTCAGGATCTAGGTTGCTTAGGTTATGTTGCATAGCTTATATAGATGACTACTGGATATTCGAGGCTAAAAGTGCCTAGAGAATCCCTCGAAAGCATTAATTTTTATCTTTAAGAACGGGAAAAAAAGAAAAAAAGAAACTTTTTGCTGTTTTCTTTCATTTATATGCAGCGCCATTTTGGAATTTTTTTTTATGGAACCAGAGGAAGAAGCAGGTGTTGCCGATTAACCTGCTCAGCTACAGAAAGAGACGATCGGCAGACGCGCAGGTGTCAACATAATCTCGTTTGCTCTCGTGTTCACCTATGTTTTACGTGTTATTTCACTGGTCTTTTTGAAGGGAGCGAGGCTAGTTTCCATCTGCTTCACCACAGGAAAAGCGTTTGCATCTAGATGTACGGAGAGTCAGTGTGTGTACTCAATGCGGTGTATACAAACATCGAGGAGCCACACTGAGTTTACATTTGGCATTCAAACGTGACTGTGCTCGTGTTTTTAGTAAATATTATGGCTCCAAGAGGTTGTGTTATTTCTCCTGACAACTTTTGTTTTATTTGTGGTGAATACACTGTTAAAAGTCAACAAAAAAACATAAGTGATTTCGTGAAGAAAGTGTGTTTTGCATATTTCAAGTTGAAACTTGAATATCAAGGCAAAGCCTGGGCTCCTCATAAGGTGTGCAGAAGGTGCGAGGAAGATCTCCGTTTGTGGTTTAAGGGTAAGAAACACTCATTTCGTTTTGGCATTCTTATGATGGTGCGTGAACAGCAAAACCACACTACCGATTGTTATTTCTGTTCGGTAGATGTGAAAGGTTTCAATACAAAAAAGAAAAAGAAAATATCTTACCCAAACCTAAATTCAGCTATTCGTCCAGTGCCTCATAGCTCTGCAATACCAGTTCCACACCCACCTTCCAGTTTGGATGATATCCTGAGTGATTATGAGGACGGAAACATATTACCTCCCCAGGACGAATCTAGTTCAGATTTTTCTGTTGACGAGGGACCCCAACTTTTTTATCAGAGCGAGCTCGATGACCTGGTTAGAGTTTTAGGCATTTCAAAAGATGCTGCCAAATTGCTGGGGTCAAGATTAAAAAATGAAAACCTGCTGTCACCCGGAACCTCATTTTCGTGGTACAGGCACCGAGAGAGAGAATTCACTACATTTTTTTCCAAAGAGGGAAATCTCGTTTTTTGTAGTGATGTTCAAGGGCTAATGAAGTGTTTTGAAATAGAATATGATTCATCTGAGCCGCGCCTATTCATTGATTCCTCAAAAACAAGCCTCAAAGCAGTCTTACTGCATAACGGGAATAAATTTGCATCACCTCCTGTAGTACACTTGGTGCATTTGGAGGAAAACTATAACAATGTAGCAATGATTCTTAAGAAAATAAAATATCAAGTGCATCGCTGGATGCTTTGTGGAGACTTTAAAATACTAACCGTGTTGTTGGGATAGCAGGCAGGTTATACGAAATATCCCTGCTTCCTTTGCTTGTGGGACAGTCGAGCTAGAGATCTCCATTGGACAAAAACTGACTGGCCACTTTGAGACGCCTTAATCCCCGGCGAAAATAACGTCATTAATACAACCTTGGTTCCTCCCGAACAGGTTTTATTACCACCTCTTCATATTAAATTGGGGCTTATGAAGCAGTTTTTGAAATCACCGCCAAAAGATGGGGAATGTTTCAGATATCTGTGTTCCAAGTACCCAAAACTGTCTGAAGCCAAGTTGAAAGAGGGAGTTTTACTGGCCCCGACATACGAAAACTGTTATCTGATCCCCTCTTTGCAGAAACAACGGGAGAAAAAGAGAAAGAAGCGTGGGACTATTTCAAAGACGTAGTGCACAAATTTTTGGGTAATACTAAAGAGCCTCACTACAAAACCATTGTACAACGCATGTTGGCTGTGTATAAAGCTCAAGGATGGAAGATGAGCTTAAAAGTTAATTTCTTACACTCCCATGTCGACTATTTTCTCGAAAACTTGGGAGATTTCACCAGGATATCCGTGATATCGAGAGACGCTACCAAGGACAATGGGACGTCAATATGCTAGCTGACTACTGTTGGATGCTCAAGCGGGAAACAGAAAGTGGAAAGCGGAAGCGTGTTCGGAGAAGTATCAGAGAGAAGAAGAAAAGGTTTCATAGGAAAAAAGAATGAACACGGAATGTTAAGTACATTTCATGAAGAAATTGTTTTTTATTATAAGAAATATTTTTTGTTCATTGTAACGAAATGGTGGTTTTCTCATTATTGTTATGCTTTTTTTATGCAAACACATTGTATTTTGCAAAAACACTGTACGTGATGGAGGGAAATGGAGGTCATTTTTGGATTCAGCACACTAGAAAACATAATATTTACCAAAAACATCCCATGCAGCTGAAAAAAAGTATTTTTTTTTTTTGCAGACCTGTGTAATCACTGAAATCACGAGACCCCATTGAAATGCGCGACGCAGCATATAAAGATAGAGGTATCAAGAATATTATAGTCATATGAAATACAAATCAAACAAAATGTGCAATCAACAACTCAAACCACATACATTCTCAAACAGATTGAAGCCTAATTAAAGCCAGGTCAACAGCACCAAATACAAATAAAAACTCTAAGATGGTAAGTACACTCAATAAAAAATACCTTGGCCTGACAATTTTGTCTAAAAACGCGAATGCAAATAACAAGTCAAGGTTTCAGAATGCCTAAATCAGACCCACAAAGAAGAAAAAGAACAATAGCACAAACCAAGGCAAAAACTTAAAGCCCAAAATTCAAACCAAGAAATGGGCTGTCTTCATCAGGGATACACCAATCCTTAGTAGCGTTTCTGAAAAGGCAATGGCAGAATTCTCAAAAAACCAGCCCTTGTTTTCCCAAGGTCACAAAATTTTAAAACGAAATCAAAAAATTTTGAACTTTCAGTTATATTCAATGGAACACTGAAAATGCCAAACAAACAAATAAATCACTCAAAATTAAAAAAGAAATGCAAAAATAAGGCAAATTACAAACTCTAATGCATCCCGTTGAACAATCCAGCAAAATCCGTCCACTGCTCGACATTCACTCTGCAACTGAATGACTAGTACATTATGAATGGAAGCAAATCAGTGGTTAACGAAAATACCAACAGGAGATAGGAAAGCAAAATGTTCAGATGTCGTCAAGATGGTGCATGCGTGTTAATAAAAGATCTTCAGCCTCAATCGAGCCTTAATGTGGCACTTAGAAACACAAAAGAAAATTTAACATTGTCAGGTCTTTTGTTAGCTATATTCCAAAAGTGTATGACAGAGTTTTTTGCAAAATGATTTTTTGATGAACTGCTGTTCAAGTGTTGACTCAAAATTCTGTATATAAAACCAAAAGAGTAATCATTATACTGTACACTAGAGTGTTGTATAAGAATTTGAGTTTTTTTAAAAGAACAGGGGCAGTGTTACAAACTCTCATGTATCACAGAATATCTTAGATATGTGAATAACTCGAAGGAGTATAAACAGTAGCCCATAAGAAGCAAGTGGAGAAATTGAAACTATATTCGCCAAAGTTTTCACTAGATGTCTCAATGAAGGAAAGATTTCTGAGAATTGGAACACTTCTATCATAATGCTACTAAGGAATGCAGCACAAAACCTTCGCGAAGCATGTGAAGTAATAAAGTACGTCGCATAAAAATAGAGACAGTCGACTTTGCACCGTGAATGCAATGCGAATATAGGTAGGAAGCTGAAGTGGTACCTAATTAGGCATAACCCTACAACAAACTTTCGATCCGTCGAGATGACCGGATTGTGTGAAAAGAACACCACAAAATGAAATAGTGTAATTTTAGGTGTCTTATAAATATAAAGAAAACTATGTAAAGTAGCCACATGCAAATGAAATGTACAAATTAGCACGTGGTACGCACGCGCATGGGCCGTGATTCGGTCCAGCCTACAAAAGACAGCGGACCTGCCGTCAGACATTCATTTGCCGAAATGCCACGCAACAGTCAACTTTCTGGTGAGGAGGTGCAGAAGATTTGGAGACTGAGAGCAAATGGATTACCTGTAGCGAAAATTTGTAAAGCCATGGGGAGGAGTAGGGCTGTCATTTATAAGACAATCGAAACGCGGTGCGTTAACTGCCAGAAAACGGCCTCGAAGGCCTCGAATAACAACCAAACGAGATGGTCGTGGCGTCATGCGTTTTGTTTTAACCCAAAGGTTATCATTACATCAAGTTTCTCGGACTGTTGGTGTCACCGTCTCAAAGGACACAGTTCATCGCCGAATCAAGGAAAGTCGCAACATTGTGCTCCGTAAAATGCGCTGTCTACCACACCTGACGCGGTGTCACAAGGAAGCTAGATTGTTATGGGCAAGCAGCCACATGCACTGGACGGACGAGTGGATCACAACTATTTTCTCCGATGAGAAAAAGTTCAACCTGTATGGCCCTGACGGTTGGGACTGCTACTGGCATGATTTGCGACGTAAGCCACGCACCTTCTTCAGCAGACAGAAAGTAGGGGGTATTTTGATGGTCTGGGGAGCTTTTGCGTTCAATGGGATAACATATATCGCTTTTCTGCAAGGCAGGCAAAACTCCGAAAAGTATCAGAACATACTCAACATCCACCTTCTACTATTTGCCAAAACTCTAGCGGGTGTTGATTATCTGTTCCAGCAAGACAATGCCTCTATACATCGGTCTGCATCAACAACAAGCTGGTTTAACACTCATCATGTGACCGTAATGGATTTGCCAGCACTCAGTCCAGATCTGAACCCCATCGAGAACCTCTGGATTATCTTAACTCGTGATGTGTATTTGAATGGACGGCAGTTCTCAAGTGTGGTGGCATTGAAAGAAAGAGCAGACTGAACGAAGCTGGTACGCACTCCGTCCAGAACACTAACATCGCTTGGTGGACAGCATGCCCAATCGGGCTTTCAGTGTTATTCGGAACAACGGCTCCACTATTCGTACCGGAGGTGCTCATAACTAGTAAATCTCCATATTTTTGAGATAGCGTATTTCTGTTTTTTTTTTTTTTTTTTACTTGGCATTGGAATTGTTATGTTTCCGTCAAACTATTGTGCAGCTGCGTGTCCTATGCTATTTTTGTTATAAATATGAAGTGTACATTTCAGCTGGTTGTTGTTTCTCTTTTATTTGAGAATGTGTTCTGTCTCTTTATTTATGCGACGCACTGTATCGTTTCTTTCAATCAGTTCTCCTTCACCAACGCCCAGCCGAGATCTGTCGAATGTGTTCTCTGAGGCGCCGAGTTGCAACAGACAGTGAACTACATGGCTCGGGGATGCTGCTCATTATAAGGAGACTGATACTTTTTTCGAGTAATTCGGAATTTGATGATCAACAATAATTCTCCAAAACTATGCTACTTTAAAGTATTTCAGGAATAATTTTGGAGTTAGATCGAGGTAAACGTTCGACTCCATAAGCTAATATTCCAGTATTTAAAGTGAAGTCAAAAGGAAAGTAAAATGCTTCAGAAATCGAAACGATATAAATAATTCCTTCTTCCGGTGAAATTATTACGTCATTGTATCTTCGGTACAGGAGTTCAAGGGGCTCTCTGAGGTGGGCTAAAATGTCTGAGTTTAAAAAGTAGAACTGTTGTTACGTATCGATTAGAATCGTTTTGCTTATGCTGATATATAATGCGGTTGCTGTGAAATAATAATTTGCAAATAATCCTTTTAGTTGCTAGTACATATATCATTAAGGTCATCATCTCTGATAGTTATCTGAATAAAACTCTCAGGGGCTTTATGGATCAACAATTCTGTCTTTGAGTTAACTGTTTAAAGGAAATTGCACTAATTGTAAGATTGGCTTGTGGTGGGTTTTTTTCGTATCAAAGGATATCAATTTATAGCTGGCCTGTGAAATTCATTAATAAATTTGGACTTGCCAAGAAGGAAGATTACTACCAAAGCATCTCCTGCATTATCGTAGAATGTAAAGCCTTTGGTGATAAACTGAATGTAATGGAATATATTGCTACGCCTTGGGGCGCCAGATTATCGACTAAAAGAAAGCTTCAAGAATTTAGATGTCAGGATGTCAGGCAATAGCTGACGACCCGTACGTAGACATCAGAATTTAGAATAAATATTTGTGAGCTCTTTTATCGCCGAAATCTTATGTACTGGTGAAAAGAATTTAGCCTACAATTTAGCCAATTGAAACGAAGAAATTCTGACACTCATTAACTACTCATGCAACTTAAGGACTAACACGAGACAACAGACATTTAATCAATTTAAAAATAAACCATAAAAATAATGATGGCGTCTATGTATAGAGGATGGTGAAGGAGTGGCGTCAAATAGACTCGCCCCTTTCGGAATAGCTGTGAGGCTGAATTTATCAGTAAAGTTCAACTATTACTCATTGGCCTGTACACAGTACGGCTTTAAAAACAGTTCTCAACCGACGAAAGTCTATTGGCTGACCGGAGCCAATTCATCCACAACTGGCATGCATACATAAATTCATTACTTACAGATATGCAACTTTTCCTCAGGTATCCATATATGGTGCACTCACTTATGTTTTATGCACTCACTAATATTTAATGTTGGAGGCGCCCCTGTGTGACGACACGCCCATTTCAAAGGGCGCGCTATTACCAATGGAGAGGGGAATCGAACCCCATTTCCCACTTTCTCTTGTGCACACCCTTTTGATGATTCACCTGCATGAAGTCAGGTACGCATCTATGCGCACCAATGTCAAGGTGGAACGAAGTCGCTGACGTGATAACAGGATCCTTCCATCTGTTTGTCCCATCTGATCCGTCCGTCTGTCCCAAAGGTGATTCGCCCTACATTACGGGCCGTGCACTTCAGTCACTCGGGCTTCAATTCCATCACTTCGTGTGACCTCCGGGATGCTGCTGGCTTTCTCTTACGCGCAATCTAGCACCAGGAGAAAAGGTATCTTCCTCCCTCCTATTTCCTCGCGGTAACATCAACCGCTCTTAGCACGGCTGGCCGGCATCTTCGGGCAGAAGCTTTTCTTCCGCCGTTGACTCCGAGCTGGATCAATCCCGACCCGCTCCCGGAGTCTAGTTCCCTTCACGGCTCGAAACCAGACTAATCATTTTCGCTTGTTCACATTTCGTCAACAAATTCCTTGCTTTGTCGTTAGGGGTCTGTTTTAACTCTCTCGTCAGTCTGATTCTTTCCTAAAAGCATTCGGCACGATGAAAAGGTAAGAAATGCATGCCTCTACATTCGGAATATGTGGTCGGTCCACTCACCGATAAATACGGGAACACATAACTTAACTAACAGTTCTTTGTCCTGCCAAGTTTCGGATTAGCAAACGCCATAAGTTTTCCGATCTGTTGACACTTACACGGCCACCCAAATCGGCCAACACGCCCTTTTAGGGCGACGCATCGCGTTCCCCACCGATAACGACACATGTTCCACTTCAGATTTCTCCCTTCCAAGAAAAGGGGGTTATATCTCTTTTCTCCTTTTGCAATGCGGGAAACCACTAGCTGTTAATTTTCACACAACAATTCACATTGTTCCCACCTCTTGCAAAACCTGCTAATCGAATTAATTACCGCACCCCAAAATCGTGACAATATGAAAACAATCCTTAATGTTCTGGGAGCTTCTTTATCCACTTTTTAGTGAACAGTTTTTCTTAGTCGCTAATTCCATCCTCTAATTTTGGTTATTAACCAAGTAAATTGTGTGATACATCGATCACAAAGATCTATTAGAGGTAACATACGGTCGAATGAAAAGCGGAAGTGATGCAACTCAATATTATTGCTGTTGACGTCATAGGATTTATCAGAATGAAACCTTCAGGGAGTTACCAGAATGAAACCTTCAGAGAATTACCAGAATGAAACAGTCAGGGGTTTATTTTAGCTACAATTCTGTCTTACAAAATTGGACATATATATATATATATATATGTTCAAGGAAATTGCACTAAATACTGTATAAGATTGGCCTATGGTGTTTGTATGGTATCAAAGGATAAAACTTTATAGCTGGTCTGTAAATTCATTAGTAAATTAGGACGTGCCAAAAAGGAAGATTACTACCAAAGCACCTTCTGCATTGTCATGGAATCAGAGGCGTTTTCCGATAAACTGAATGAAATGGAATATATAAAAACAATCCTTAGGGTTCTGGGAGTTTCTTTATCCACTCTTAGTGAGCGGTTCTTTTTAGAAGCTAATTTCATCCTCTCTGTCTTTTGCTGTTAACCAAACAAATATTGTGAAACCTCGATCAGAAAAATCTGATAGACGTATCATGTGGTTCAATGAAATCCGGTGATGCAACTCAGTATTATTTCTGATGATACTAAGAAATACAGCGCGCAAATTTCCCAAAACATATAAAGTAATATCATTTCTTTCACCAAGTTTTCCTTCATCAAAGTCAAGCAGAGATATGTCAAATGTGTTCTTCTCCCCTTCTCCGCGGCAACGAGTTACAACAGACAGTGAGATACACGGCTCGGAGATGATCCTCATTATAAGGAGACATACTTTTCTCGAATAATTCGGAACTTGCTGATCAACAATATTTCTTCAACATTTTGATATTTTGAAGTATTTGGGGAAACATTTTGAAGTCCCATCAACGTAACCTTTCAATTTTACAAGCTAATATTCCGCAATTTAGAGTGAAGTCAGAAAGAAAATGCAATGCATGCATCTCAGATCGAAAAGATTTAAAGAATTCCCTTTTCAAGTGAAATCATGATTAAAGATTTCCTCAAGTGAAATCATGTTTATAGATTTACTCAAGTGAAATCAAGATTTTAAAAATTCCCTCTTCAGGTGAAGTCATTGTGCCTTTGGGCACAGAGTTCAGGTGGATCTCTGAAGTGGGCTCAAACGTCTAAGTTTAAAAAGTACACCTGTTGTTGTTTATCAATTGCAATCATTCTGCGTATGCTCGGATGTAAAGCGGTTCCTGTAAAATATTAATTTAGAAATAATACTTCCAGTCACTATGATATTTATCGATAAGGTCATAATCTCTGGAAGTTATCTAAATGAAAATGTCAAGGATTTATTGTAGCTACAATTTTGTCATAATAAGTTTGACATAAATGTTGAAGAAAAAAAGTACTAATTATCCACTGCTGGCCACCCAAAATCCAACACTAAGAAGGACACGAGATAGCAAAGCCAGATTTTCTGGACACATAACACCAGATACAAAGATGAAACGATTGATCTTACAGGCCCGTGCGACTTGCGGAACACGCAGACATCAATAGTTCGTGTGGCCCACATAGCTGGCAATAACGGCTGCTACACGCCGCGGCATCGAACGAAAGAGGCTTTGGATGTCGGCTTGGGGTATGTCTGTCCAGGCTGCTTCCAGACGTTGCCACAGTTCATCAGGCGCAGCAGCGGGCGGTGCTTGCCTGACCACTCGGTTGCCGATCAGCGACCAGACGTGTTCGATGGGCGACATATCGGGAGAACAGGCCAGCCACGGCAGCAGTGACACCTGGTGGGCCGTGAAGAATTGTTGCACGATGCGTGCCACGTGCGGGCGCGCATTGTCCTGTTGAAATGTAGCCGCTGGCAGGTCCTGCAGGTAAGAGAGGACTGCAGGCTCCAAAAAGTCGATGTAGCGGTGGCTGTTGAGAGTACCGGCAATGCGTACCAGAGGGGTGCGAGTGTCATATTCAATTGCGCCCCAAACCATAACGCCAGACGACGGACTTGTATAGCGATACACAATGCAGGCGTCATACAGTCTTTCGCCGCGGTGCCGCCACACGCGGATCTGTTGCAGGAAGAAGCGGGATTCGTTGGAGAAGACAAAGTCGTGCCATTCCGCAGTCCCGGTGCGGCGTTCAACGGCCCACTGCCGCCGCACTCGCCGGTGGTGTAACGTCAGTTGTAATCGGAGCAATGGTCGCCGCGCGACAAGTACCCGCTCCTGCAGACGACGTCGGACGGCACGTGCTGACAGAGGTTGTTGCGCAACACACCCTAATTCCTGCGCTAACGTTCGCGATGTGGCGGTGCGAGCCGTCAATACCCGCCGCACAACGTGCCGGTCCTCTCGTTCGGTTGTGTGCCGTGGCTGCGGAAATCGCTCACGTCGGTCCGTCCGTCCCTCCTGCACCTACCGTATCCATACTCGCCAAACTGTGGCTGGATGTCATCCCACACGGGCGCCGATGTCTCGGTAAGATACACCGTTGTCGCGATAAGCCACTATTCGTCGTCTGTCGAACTCCGAAACGTGCTGGAATGACTGCCGTATTCTGCGACGAGGCATCAGGAAGCTTTTCACGCACAGGTCCGGCAGCACAACACACTTCCACTACTTACACCCCGCCTTCTGCGCACCCATTTTATAGTGCGTCTCGGTGGCGTGCCTGGCCCACATGGTTTGCATATGCCCTTCAATGCTAATCGTTTGCATGTCCTATCGCGGGCGACGCATGCTGCGAATTTCAAGCCAATCGTATGCTTCCTTCTTGGTGTTGCATTTTGGGAGGCCAGCAGTGTAAGATTGGCTTGCGATGTTCGCTTAGAATCAAAGGATATTAATTCATAACTGCCCTGAAAAATCCATTAATAAATTTCGACTTGCCAAATAGAAAAATTACTACCAAAGCACGTTACCATGGAATCACAAGCCTTTTCCGATAAGCAAAAAGGAATAGAACACATGAAAAAAATGTTTAAGGTTCTGGTAGTTTCTTTATCTACTGTTTAGTGAGCGGTTTTTCTTAGGTGCTAAATTCATTCTCGCTATTTGCCAAGGAAATTGTGTAAAACCTCGGTCACAAAGATTTAATAGAGGTAACATGTGGTCGAAGTGATGCAACTCAATATGACTGCCATTGATGTGACTTTTTTCTTCAATATGACTGCTGCCCTATTGATTTTTTCCTTTTCAAAGTCTGCTACTACTACTTGCCAAGGTACGGCCCGGCCAGAATTAATAGACTCATTATATGAACGAGAAAAATGTGGTTAGCAGGCATATTTTACGATTTCAAAAATGGGAGATGATAACTATCTATAGAAATCATGGCAGGAGCTCATAGAATTTTTAGCGAGGATGGAAATATTTATAGAAGGCATGATAAGAGCTAATAGCCTTTGAACGGAAAACACAATTAATAACAAAATAACAAAAAAAAATGGCACCGAATTTTCGGTTAGAATGAGAACGTCTTTTGAATCCTTTGCGTCACAAATGAAAATTTACAGTTATACATCGAATGGAACCCATTGCAAAATTAAATTTAGGAAAACATAAACCGCACTTCTACAATTGATAAAACATCTACACTCATTTTCATAAAAATCCGCGCAGCAAGAAGGGGGCATTGGATTGAAATGAAATTTTAGTAGTGAGATGGTACATACTAAGGACAGAAGTTATTAAAATATCACAGCAGCAGGACGATTTCCCGAGGACATACGGTACACATTCCGGTCAGCGTTAGTAAAGCGTCGGACAGCATCGTGCTCGGATATATGCGGTGATACGGTCCGGCATGGAGTCAAAGAGACGCCGTATGTTATCCTGTGACAGATTAACCCACACTTCTTGCAACTGAAGCTCTAAATCACGAACACTGGGACATGGAGAAAGCTGGCATCTCATCTGGTCTAACACGTGCTCGATGGACGAGGGATCAGGCGATCTGGCAGGCCACGAAAGCGTCGAATCATGACGTAGACAGTCCTGGGAAACCCGAACCGTATGCGGACGAGCGTTATCTTGTTGTAAAATGGCTCCTGGTCGCCCCGCCAGGGTAGGCAGCACATGGGGTAGCAGAATCTTCTGTACGTAGCGCTGGGCTGTCAACGTCCCTCGGACTACTGCGAGGGAAGTTCGGCTGTTATTCGCGATGGCTCCCCAGACCATCATGCCTGTACAGCGAGGTTGGGATTGTATCCCTCACCTGTGGTCCTCCACACTCTGATAAGTTGGAAGTCCGTTCTCGTTGCTAGCTGCTGACACCACTGCAATCAACGCCGACAATGTCAGGTGTTAATGGAAAAAAACGTAAGGGCCGTCAAAAGTGCAGATTCGCCTCTTCCAGGCGTCCAGAAATGGTTCTGGCTGACACAGGAGTCTCTTGTACAGCCCGCTCATGATTCTGGATGTTGGACAAAGACGTCGTTGCATCAGTTCTTGCCGCTGTCACGATCCCACGGTCGTCTCTACTGATGGTGTGTCTGGGCCGTCCAGAGCCAGTCCGTCGTGTCCGTATACCTTCCCGTGTCCATTGCTCAAAACACGATCGAACCGTGCTGCCCAACCCGCCCAAATGGTCGCCTATTGGGCTCGCCGGCCACCCTGCCTCTCTCACTCCAACGATACGGCCTCGTTCAACCTCCGTCAGTTGCCCGTACGCAAATCTACGGCGGCTGCTTGGCATGTCTATCGCTCAGGGGTCTCCCCTGACTCTTACCGTGCACTTCGGCAGGAATGTGGAGTCCCGTATGCGGGGCGTTATAAGCCCCAAGGATTGGTATTGCAGCGCCGGGCTTGGGCGCGCGGGCGTGCGTAATCGCACGAAACTTTAATCATTTGAATGTCTGCCCTCCCCGTAGCTATTTGCCGAGTTTGCGTTAACCGCATGATTTTTCCTTGGTGCGCGGATTTTTATGACAATGAGTGTATATATAGAAATAGGTACTTTCTCCCACTAGTGGCTGAAGAGTATTGTATGTTACGAAATGTAACGAATTGTTCAGAAAAAGTATCTCATAACGGAAGGAAAATTTCAGAGGCAAAGGGATTTTTAAATCGGACAGTTGGAGGTACAGATACAGCGGAAAACATTATATAACTGTACGTTCAATGGCGCAAAAAAAGAATTTTAAATAATGGAAAAGTAAGAAAATATGCGACAAAATGTTCTACATGTCAAATGCTATGCTAAAGAAGAGGAATTTTTCAAAGAGGTTTCCTGGTAACAGAAATAGCGATAAAAACATGGTTACATTTACGCCTGCTAGAGGGAAAACCTTGCATTATCTAAAGAACATATTATTCGTCATCTTTATTGTAACGAATGGCACACTGAAAAAAAAAGAAAATTTTCAATAGGGCTTTTAAAAATTTATACATTTGCAAACCGAAATACACACTAAATCCACTCTGCGGCAGAGCTGTAAATGCAAACAATCTATGAGCACTTGCAATGCGTTCCTAAAAATGAGTGATATCTGGTGTAAAAAGAAAAAATTAAATCGGACTTTTGTCAGCAGAGTTATTGCGAAAAACAAATTGAAAACTTGCGTCGCCTAGCGGGAACATTTTGCATTATTTTAGGAAATAAATGCACACTTATTCTCTTCGTAGTTAGTAGCATCTAACCGGAAAAAGGATTGTTTCAATCGGGTATTTAGATGCGCATATATTGCTGTAAATTGAAACGTGAATTTATGTCTTTTAGTGGCGAGCAAGCGAGGAAAATTTTAATTAAATGCAAAATAGTGTGCACCAGAAAAGTCACCCCCCCCCCAAAGGTTTTTATTAATCGCACTTTTAGGAACAGAGACATCGATAAAAATAAGATATATATGTACACCACCTGGAGGAAAAGTATACATTATATTAAGCAGATGTTATTTGCAAATGATTTTGTTTCCTTATGACCAAGTACAAAAAAGTATCACTAAAGATGAAAGGAAATTCAACTGTGAACTAATGAGGAAAGCAATTGAAAACAACCAAAGCCTAAAGATAGCAAAGGGACATCTCAGTAAGGGAAGAAAACAGATTATGGCACTGAGAAGAAAAGATGGTTCTGTAACAAGAAATAGAGGCGAAATTTGAAAACAGTGAAAGATTTCTACTCCAAATTATATGAAAGGAATCATACATGTACTCCAGACATCATGAAAGGTACCTGTACAAGAGTTCTTCCTGTCTTCCCAGCAGAAGTTGCACATACAATTAAGAACATGAAGCGGGAAAAAGCTCCAGGAGAAGATGGAATTACTGTAGACATCATACAAGAAGCAAGTGGAGAAATCGAAACAGTACTCGCCCAAATTTTCACTCGATGCCTTAATGAAGGAAAGATTCCTGAGGATTGGAACACCGCTACAATGATCCTGCTACATAAGAAAGGTGACATTGAGGATCTCGGAAAGTACAGACCTATCAGCCTCCTATCAATAGTTTATAAAAATCTTCACTAAAGTTCTTTCACACCGCTTGAAGGTAACACTGGACATGGCTCAACCGAGAGAACAAGTTGAATTCAGGAGTGGCTACAGCACTATAGATAATATCCACGCACTGAGAGAACTAATTGAAAGAGCGAAGGAATATGAACTTTCATTGTGCATGGCTTTTATCGATTATGAAAAGGCCTTTGATTGAGTGAAACCATCAGCAGTTACAATGGCTTTAAAATCCTGCGGTATTGAAGATGCATACATTAATATTATTAATAACATCTATGAAAATGCAAATGCAAAGATTCGGCTGTTTGAGAATATAGCACACATAAAAGTTGTAAAGAGAGTGAGACAAGGTGACACCATATCTCCGAAGCACTTTAATGCCACATTGGAAAATGTCTTTCAATCACTGAACTGGGAAAACAAAGGGATAAAGATTAATGGAGATAATCTAACTCACCTTCGTTTTGCTGATAACGTAGTCATTTTTGCAACTACCCCATCAGAGCTGCAGAGTATGATCCAGGAACCTGCTGACAAGAGTAAAGAAGTGGGATTAAAAATGAACTTTTAGAAGACAAAAGTGATGTGCAATGCTTTTACAAGAAATGAAGATTTATCGATTGATGGAGAAAAGCTGGAGATAACAGACACGTACGTTTATCTTGGACAGCAGATATCAAGTGAGGGTCACATTGATGAAGAAATTAATCGGCGTATAAAACTTGTATGGAGAGCTTATGGAAGAAACAGCATAATTTTCAAGAGCAACATGCCATTATGTCTTAAAAGAAAAGTGTTTGATCAATGCATCCTTCCAGTGCAGAGACGTGGACATTAACTAAAAGAAACATACAAAGGCTACAGACAACTCAAAGCAACATGGAGAGGTGCAAGCTTGGTGTAACCAGGAGAGACAAGAAGAGGAACTCGTGGATCAGAAAAATGACAAGAGTGAAAGACATCATGATCAGAGTAAAATCCCTGAAATGGCAATGGTATTGGTATTGGTAACTGTGGGTACTAAAATGGTACCCAGTTTATTGCTATAACGAAATACAACCATAGGAGATTCATTGAATGTTGCAGTACAGAAAACAAAAGTGCGGCAATGTATGTATATCCACGATGCAGCACAAAATCACACAGAAAGGAAACGAATATGCACACGAACAATGAAAGGCATAACGGCATGTCAAACGATTTGAAATAACACATGTGCACAAGTATATGAAATGTACTATGCCATCATAAATCATCCGAACGGAACTTAAATGTGGTTAGAGCGCAAAACATTATTGAGTAACTCATCAACTTTATAAAAATAACTAAGGTAACTAATGTACCACTATTGTAATCCGCGATCGAGAAAAGCACTAACACAGCTAAAACTCACATGTACAGGAAATTTAAAAAACAAGGCACAAATTCAGGAAACAACAGATAACGTAAAGATAACGAGATACTGGGGAGCTCACACAAGTAACGAGACCGATTATTCGCGAAAACACAGAATTATAGCAATTTGAAAATACATTACTTATGATACACCGTAAAAACACACAAATATAGCAAATTTAAAATACATGGAAAACATCAGAATCAACAGGCACTAAGTCTACAAAAACCAGAGAATTTGCGAACGGGTTCGCAAATCCGCTAGCATTAAGAGAACAAAAAATGATCAGTTTGGGGACGTAAGCTAAGAGTCATCGGCAAGAGGAAATAGGGAATCACATATATGTTTCTCAGCAAGTTCCTTCAAGGAGGCGAAACGGCGCGTGTAACGTCTCAAAAACGCCTGATACCGAGGATCGGTGGCACACAGAGATTTAAAAAATCACACATAAGCTTCGAATTGCGTTACCGCTTCAAACAGGTCCAGATCAGGTGAATGGAGAAATTCTTCAAAACAAACAATCGTACGTGCAGGTTGAAAAGAACGTAAAAGTTGCTGTCTGGACAGTGGTCCAGGAACTGGAGGAAACGTTTCAATGGCCTGTAGAACCTCAGCATCAGAGAGAGGATTAACAGGACCTGAGCGGAGTAGCATACTGTTTGAAGAATATTCAGGTGGAGAAACACCGGAACCAGAAACACCGGGGACACTAGATGAATCCTCAGAAAGAGGCACAGAAAGTGGTTTTAACTTTTTCTGTTTTACAGCGCCTTTGACAGCTCCAATACGCTTCGAAGACGAAACTGAGGCGGATGCATTCATTAATGGCTCAGGCTCACTTCCCGAATCAGGAGACGAGGGAACCAATGTCGCCGAAGAAGCAATACGTAGCAGATCAGCCTTAGTTAAGACTGGTACAACAGCCGAGGCTGCAGGAAGACGTGGCAACAAAGGTATTGTAGACAAGGTTGTAATTGGAGATCCGATAGCCGAGAGGCTAGGAGAAGAGCCAGACTGCTGATCTGCCAAGCCACCACTCAACACATCCGGATCGGAACACTCCGCTGTAGACACATCTGTAGTAGAAGATATCTCTGCCAATCTTGAAGGTGGATGCACAATCGTACGGGTCGGGAGAGGAGGAAAGGCAGCATTGTCCGTGACTTAAATGTCCGTCTGACGGAGAACCGAAGAGGTCGCGTCAGGCAAACTACCGGTAGTGGGGATAGTAGAAAGACCAATGTAGTCAGCAGTGGGATGCGAACTTGATGAACGTACACGTCGAACGCGGTCACAGGAGGCAGTGATATGATCCTGTGTTAAACAGTGCGTACAATAGTGAGTAGTGAAAACCTGGGAACTGTACGTTCGTGAGCCAATTTCAACAGTAGCTTCTGTAGGGCTATCCGTCAAGGCTTTCTCATTGGGAAAGACGACCAATAACTGACGGCGAGGTCCTGTAGTATATGCAAATCGAGTTCCGCGGGGAGCGTCAGAGAGGCGACGAACCTTGCCAACAATTTTACATACATGACTGACAAGGAGAGGAAGTGTAGTATCAGGCACTTCCTGTGGAACCGGATAGAGCGTGATGTTCATCGGTCGCTTGGAAAGAGGCGACGGGAGGAGATGTTTTGTCCCAATCAAAAGTCCGTGTGCAAGAAAAAAGTCAGCATCCTCCTTGTGATTGAACTGAACCGAGATACCTCGAGGAGTACGGGAAATTCCCGCAATGAACGCAGACGACACATGTCCAGAGACGGCTTCCATATAGCGTGGCAATGGAGTATTTGGTAAGGCATGAAAGAGCACACCTCTATCCAGGAGGTTTTGGAGCTCACGGCCAATCTGCGAATTGTCATCTATCGTTACCGTCACCTTGTGGTTGGATACCTGAATAATAGGTGTTGATCGCAAAAGACCATCACGTTGAGCGGAATTGGACATAGAAGTAGCACCTCGTTGCACTGAAGAGGCAAATGACATCCTCGGAAGAGAGGTCTGTTCGGATCCGGCAGGCACAGAAGGCTGTGAGGGAAGAGAAGCACAGGCCGAAGGCAAGGCAGTAGAATCAGTTGTACACAGGAAGTGCACCCAGGCAGATGCAGGAGCTGAAGAAGAAAGCGCTGCCAAGTCCAGTGAAGGCACCGGAGCAGGAGTACTAGAAAGCTGGGAAGGCATCTTAGCAGACACATCTAAGGACGAGTGTATGTTAACTTCCATGGACGTGGGAAGTGTTACGTGACCTGCATCCGCCACGCCCAAAGATGATAAGGAAATACCAGAAGCCGCCATGTTGGCAGCTTCCAAACGTAAACAACCGAGCAAACGATAAAAAACGGATGAATATGAACTAATACGAGGACGAGAACGTTAGAAATGTAGCTCAAAACGTACACAGTACCTTTAGACAGCCTGGCCATGCAACAGGTGAGTGAGGGACGAGGTGTTTCACACTAAAATGTATAAAATATTGGAGCCACCAACACTACGTCTGTCACGAACGAGCAATGGTATTGGTAACTGTGGGTACCATAGTGGTACCCAGTTTATTGCTATAACGAAATACAGACATAGGAGATTCATTAAAAGCTGCAGTACAGAAAACAACAGTGCGGAAAGTCAGTATATCCACGATGCAGCACAACGTTGCACAGAAAGGAAATGAATATGCACACGAACAATGAATGGCCTAACGGCATGTCAAACACTATGCTATAACATAAGTGCACAAATGTATGAAACGTACTATGCTATCATAAATCAACCGAACGGAACCGAAATGTGGTTAGAACGCAAAACATCATTTAGTACCTCAGCAACTTTATAAAAATAGCAAAGGTAACAAAGGTACCACTATAATAATTCGCGATTGTGGAAAGCACTAACACAGCAAACACTCACAATTATAGGTAATTTAAAAAACAGGCACAAATTCAGGAAACAACAGATAAGATAAAGATAATGAGATAATGAGGAGATCACACAAGTAACGAGGCCGATTAGTTGTGAAAACACAGCAAAAACACGCAATATCGCAAATTAAAAATACATTACTTGTGAAACACAGCCAAACACACAAATAAAGCAAATTTACAATACATTACTTGTGAATCACAGTAAAAACACACATCAGAATCAACATTCACTAAGTCTGCAAAACCAGGGAATCTGCGAACGGGTTCGCAAATCCCATAGCATTGAGAGAACAAAGAGTAATCGGTGTGAGGAAGAGAGCTAAAGGACATCGGTAAAAGGATAGAAGGTATCACATATATGCTTCTCAACGAGCTCCTTCAAGGAGGCGAGACGGCGCGTGTAACGTCTCAAAAACGCCTGATACCGAGGATCGGTGGCACACAAAGATTTAAAAAGTGACACATAAGCTTCGAATTGCGTTACCGCTGCATACAGATCCAGATCAGGTGAGTTAAGGAATTCTTCAGAACAAACAATCGTACGTGCAGGTTGAAAAAGACGTAAAAGTTGCTGTCTGGACAGTGGTCCAGGAACTGGAAGAAACGTATCAACGGCCTGTAGAACCTCAG
The DNA here is from genome assembly GCA_039090855.1 of Macrothele yani. Lineage (NCBI taxonomy): Eukaryota > Metazoa > Arthropoda > Arachnida > Araneae > Macrothelidae > Macrothele > Macrothele yani. The sequence goes on from CM077008.1 coordinate 76,713,188, forward strand.
CATCAGAGAGAGGATTGACAGGACCTGAGCGGAGAAGCATGCTGTTTGAAGAATCATCAGGTGGAGAAACACCGGAACCGGAAACCTCGGGAACACTAGATGAGTCCTCAGAAAGTGGCACTGAAAGTTGTTTTAACTTTTCTGTTTTACAGCGCCTTTGGAAGTCCCAATCCGCTTCGAAGAAGAAGCTGAGGCGGATGTATCCATTAGTGGAACAGGCTCACCTCCCATTTCAGGAGACAAGGAAACCAACGTCGTCGAAGAAACAGTACGTAGCTGAGCTGCCTTAGTGAAGACTGGTACAACAGCCGAGGCTTCAGGAAGAGGTTGCAACAAGGGTATTTTAGAGAAAATTGTAATTGGAGATCCGATCTCCGAGAGGCTAGGAGAAGAGCCAGACGGCCGATCTGCCTAACCACCACTCAACACACCCGGATCGGAACACTCCGCTGTAGACACATCTGTAGTCGAAGACAACTCTGTCAATCTTGAAGGTGGATGCACAATCGTACGGGTCGGGAGAGGAGGAAAGGATTAACATTGTCCGTGACGGAAATGTTCGTCCGACGGAGAAACGAAGAATTCGCGTCAGGCAAGCTACCGTTAGTGGGGATAGTAGAAAGACCAATGTGGTCAGCAGTGGGATGCGAACTTGATGAACGTCCACGTTGAACGTGGTCACAGGAGGCAGTGGTGTGATTCTGTGTTAAAGAGTGTGTACAATAATGAGCAGTGAAAATCTTGAAACTGTGCGTTCGTGAGCCAATTTCAACAGTAGCTTCTGTAGGGCAATCCGCCAAGGCTTTCTCGGTGGGAAAGACGACCAATAACTGACGGCGAGGTCCGGTAGCATGTGCAAATCGAGTTCCGCGGGGAGCGTCAGAGAGGCGACGGACCTTGCCAACAATTTTACAAACATGACTGACAAGACGAGGAAGTGCAGTATCAGGCACTTCTTGTGGAACAGGGTAGAACATGATGTTCACCGGTCGCTTGGAAAGAGGCGACGGGATGAAATGGTTTGTCCCAATCGAAAGTCCGTTTGCAAGAACAAAGTCAGCATCCTCCTTGTGATTGAACTGTACCGAAATACCCAGAAGAGTACGGGAAATTCCTGCAATGGACGCAGACGACACATGTCCAGAGAGAGCTCCTATGTAGCGTGGCAATGGAGTATTTGGTAAAGCATGAAAGAGCACACCTCTATCCAGGAGGTTATGGAACTCACGGCCAATCTGCGAATTGTCATCTATCGTTACCTTCACCTTGTGGTTGGATACCTGAATAATAGGTGTTGCTTGCAAAAGACCATCAGGTTGAGAGGAATCGGACGTAGAAGTAGCGCCTCGTTGCACTGTAGAGGCAAATGACATCCACGGAAGAGAAGTCTGTTCGGATCCGGCAGGCACAGAAGGCTGTGAGGGAAGAGAAGCACAGGCTGAAGGCAAGGCAGTAGAATCAGTAGTACCCAGGAGGGCACCGAGGCAGATGCAGGAGCTGAAAAAGAAAGCGCAGCCAAGTCCAGTGAAGGCACCGGTGCGGGAGTACTAGAAAGCTGGGGAGGCATCTGAGCAGACACATCTGAGGACGAGAGTATGTTAACTTCCATGGACGTGGGAAGTGTGACGTGACGTGCTTCCGCCACGCCCATAGATGATAAGGAAATACCGGAAGCCGCCATGTTGGCAGCTTCCAAACGTAAACAAAGGAGCAAACGATAAGAAAACGGATGAATATGAACTAATATGAGGATGAGAACGCTAGAAAAGTAGCTCAAACCGTACACAGTACCTTTAGACAGCCTGGCCATGCAACAGATGAGTGAGGGACGAGGTATTCAACACTAAAATGTATAAAATATTGGAGCCACTAACACTACGTCTGTCACGAACGAGCAATGGGCTGGACATACTGCCAGAAGGACAGACCATCAATGGGCAGTTGAAAGTTTGGATTGGATTCCAAGGGACACGAAAAGACCCTGAAGAAGACCACATGGAAGATGGGTGAATGAAATTCGAAAGTATGTGGCAGTAACATGGAGGATACTGGCACACGAAAGTATGCGGGAGTAACATGGAGAAGACTGGCACAAGACAGACTGTTGTGGAAGAGGCTTGGAGACACCTTCGTCCAGCAGTGGATTGATAATGGTTGACAATGATGATGATGATGATGATGATGATATATAAATATAGGAATTTTTCAATGAGGACATATATATATATATATATATATTCAGGGATGTAAGGTCAGGTGATGCGTAACATCACAGCCTCTCCTTGACAAATGTCAACCCCGCCTTCTCGTGGTGCATCCTGTTCCCACTAAAGGGGCTCTGACGACCGCCAATAGCGGTATAACTATACCATCGGGATTAGAGGAAATTCTATCCCACACTCACCAACCCGCTTGGCCAGCGTGGTGAGTTATGGCCAAACCCCTCCAAAATGATTCCACAACTTAAATCTTGGCCCTCAGTCTCCGGCAGCTGGAATGTACCTGGCCAAGGCAGCGGCCAGTGCGACATGAAGGCAGAGGGTGCTAAGAATCCCCGGAGGACCGGACTAGGCTGCCATCTGATGCTGACCTTGGCTACGTATAATGGACGCTCCCTATCTTCTGATTCAAGGCTTCTTGAATTGGAAGAGGAACTACAAAGGATCAAGTGGGACATCGTGGGGCTAAGTGAGGTAAGGAGAAAATTAGAAGATCTCATCGAACTGAAAAGTGGATATCTCTTCTACTATCGTGGGACAGATACTGGCAGAACTAGTGGTGTTGGATTTATAATAAACAAGAAACTGAAGGATAAAGTTGTAGAAGTTGAAAGTTCCTCTGACAGAGCTGCACGTCTTGTTATCCAACTCTCGAAAAGATACCAGGCTCAGATTGGTCAAACTTATGCACCCACCACAAGTCATCCTGAAGAAGAAATTGAAGAATTTTATGAGGAAATTTGTCATCTAAATAATAAAGGTAAACAGCACTTGAAAGTAATTATGGGAGATTTCAATGCAAAAAATAGGGCAACGGCAACAGAATGAAACTTCAGTAGGTAAATTCGGTCACGGCAACAGAAACCAGCGTGGAAATACTCTCGTTGAGTTTACAGAGGCAGAAGGGTTTTTCATCTTGAACTCCTTCTTCAAGAAAAAGCCACACAGGAAATGGACATGGACACATCCAAATGGGAAGACAAGTGAAATTGATTTTATTATGTGTAAGAAAAAATTCGTCATAGAAGACTGCAGTGTGCTAAACAAGTTCAACACAGGTAGTGACCATAGATTGGTGAGATGTAAGATGCACCTCAACACTAAACTCGAACGTGGCAAGCTCATAAGACAAACAAAATCTATTGACATAACCAACCTTAAAAACACCATAATACCTTCAAGTTGGAACTGAAGAACAGATTCTCTGCTTTAGAAGGCCTAACATCGGAAGAAGTGGACATCTCTGAAGTTAACAGAAAAGTAACCAAAGCTTTTATGGAAACAGCAACAAAATTAGCTGGGTCTAAGAACAAGTTGCATGTAAACAAATTATCAGGAAAAACGAAAATGTTGATGCAAAAAAGAAGAGAGATGAGGACAACTAAAGAAGATGTGACTTCCAAAGTGGAATATATAGAGCTATGCAAGACAGTAAGAAAAAGTATCACTGAAGACGTAAGAAAATTCAAATGTGAACTAGTGAGGAAAGCAATTGAAAACAACCAAAGCCTAAAGATAGCAAAGGGACATCTCAGTAAGGGAAGAAAACAGATTATGGCACTGAGAAAAGAAGATGGTTCTGTAACAAGAAATAGAGGCGAAATTTTGACAAGAGTGAAAGATTTCTACTCCAAATTATATGAAAGGGATGATACATGCACTCCAGACATCATGAAAGGTACCTGTACAAGAGTTCTTCCTGTCTTCCCAGCAGAAGTTGCACATACAATTAAGAACATGAAGCGGGGAAAAGCTCCAGGAGAAGATGGAATTACTGTAGACATCATACAAGAAGCAAGTGGAGAAATCGAAACAGTACTCGCCCAAATTTTCACTCGATGCCTTAATGAAGGAAAGATTCCTGAGGATTGGAACACCGCTACAATGATCCTGCTACATAAGAAAGGTGACATTGAGGATCTCGGAAACTACAGACCTATCAGCCTCCTATGAGTAGCTTATAAAATCTTCACTAAAGTTCTTTCACACCGCTTGAAGGTAACACTGGACATGGCTCAACCGAGAGAATAAGCTGGATTCAGGAGTGGCTACAGCACAATAGATCATATCCACGTACTGAGAGAACTAATTGAAAGAGCGAGGGAATATGAACTTCCATTGTGCATGGCTTTTATCGATTATGAAAAAGCCTTTGATTCGGTGAAACCATCAGCAGTTACAATGGCTCTGAAAACCTGCGGTATTGAAGATGCATACATTAATATTATTAATAACATCTATGAAAATGCAAGTGCAAAGATTCGGCTGTTTGAAAATACAACACACATAAAAATTGGAAAGGGAGTGAGACAAGGTGACACCATATCTCCGAAGCTCTTTAATGCACATTGGAGGGTGTTTTTCAGTCGCTGAGCTGGGAAAACAAGGGGATAAAGATTAATGGAAATTATCTAACCCACCTTCGTTTTGCTGATGACGTAGTCATTTTTGCAACTACCCCATCAGAGCTGCAGAGTATGATCCAGGAACTTGCTGACAAGAGTAAAGAAGTGGGATTAAAAATGAACTTTCAGAAGACAAAAGTGATGTTCAATGCTTTTACAAGAAATGAAGATTTATCGATTGATGGAGAAATGCTGGTGTTAACAGACACGTACGTTTATCTTGTACAGCAGATATCAAGTGAGGGTCACATTGATGAAGAAATTAATCGGCGTACAAAACTTGCCTGGAGAGCTTTTGGAAGAAACAGCATAATTTTCAAGAGCAATATGCCATTATGTCTTAAAAGAAAAGTGTTTGATCAATGCATCCTTCCAGTGCTTACGTATGGTGCAGAGACGTGGACCTTAACTAAAAGAGACATACAAAGGCTGCAGACAACTCAAAGCAGCATGGAGAGGTGCATACTTGGTGTAACCAGGAGAGATAAGAAGAGGAACTCGTGGATCCGAAAGATGACAAGAGTGGAAGACAGCATGATCAGAGTTAAATCCCTAAAATGGCAATGGGCTGGACATACTGTTAGAAGGACAGATCATCGATGGACAGCCGAAATTTTAGATTGGATTCCAAGGGACAGGAAAAGACCCAGAAGAAGACCAAATGGGAGATGGGTGGATGAAATTCGAAAGTATGCAGGGGTGACATGGAGGAGACTGGCACAAGACAGACCGTTGTGGAGGAAACTTGGGGAGACCTTCGTCCAGCAGTGGATTGATAATGGTTGACAATGATGATGATGATGACTAGAAAAATAAACTGTACCCAAAATAGACTTCTTTGTAAATGGTATTAAAGTTAGAAGCCCGATGCCATTTATAAAAAAAGACTTTAATTACGTCCTCTAGCGGGGAAGTTATGTATCGAGAAAAACCTCGAAAGCAAGGATCATCATTCGCACATTTCGGGCTTCCCAATACAAAAAGGATTTTTGAAATCGTACTAATATATTGGTAGAGATATGGTTTACTTAGACGGACGGACAAAGTAATACGATAACTACGCACTTTTTTTCAAAAAAGAAGCACTAAAAGGGGAAACCTACCAATAATTCTCATTACAAGCAAATATGGACAGCATTTCACCAAGGACGGGAGATAGCATGGAACTAGTTAATTATGTGCGCCCGTGTTTTCTTTAAATAACAAAAAAAATTCCCATTAGAGGCAGAAAGTTGCATTGCGATTTCCAACATATCTTTGCTTCTAATAGTTCGATTTGAAAACTTCCTTTTGCTTCGTAAATAGGGGAAACTTTTGGGTACAAGTTGTGAATTTTTAGCAACGTACCTTTCTGCTGTTTGAGGGCACATACTGCTGATCATATTTCCAAACACTTTACCTATCAAAAATTCAGGTTGAAAAAATTCTTTACGATGCTTGATTCATTCATTTTAATAAAGACGATAGCAGACATCGTTCGTTTTAATTAATGGACTGCGCAAGCAAGACAACATATATCTATCTTCTTTTTCGTTGAATTTTTGAAAAATGGAGCTATATATCAAAAGGTGGTTGCAACCTGCTTAAGTACAGAAGCAGAGACATTTTTGCAGGGTGAAAACATCCTTAAGGATAGCATTTAACATTGTAATGTTATCCCTAAGGATCCGCCAAACTCTCTGTCTATCGTCGGTACAGAGTAAGGTGTACCGGGACTCGTCGGAGCGCATGATTTTTTTTCCAGTTTTTCAGTATCACAGTGTTTCCGGCACGAATACAAAGACGAATTTTCCACTTCACAGAAATCAGTTGTTTCCGAATGCGACTGCCAGTACCGATCCTCTTTAATTAGTTTCAGACAGATTGTGGTCGTGCCCAAGTTATGGTTCTTAGTAAAGCAATGTGATTTATTTTTTACTGATTAAAGATCCATGCTATCTCACAGTTTGAGAAAGCTCTGCTGCTTTCATAATCGTCGCTCCAGCGAGACGGGCACGCACAATTAGAAACTCCGAAAGATCCTTTGTTGTTGTTTTTTTCCATTATGATCAACACCATTGACGATTACTCACGAGAAGCAGTTTTAAATAGTTACCTAGATCACGTGATGAAGCACGTAATCACATATTTTGCATACAGTTACGTTTGCCTACATTTGCGTAAAGCTTCCTAATCCAGTTTTTGGTGAACCTACAACCTAGTACCTGGGGATACAAATCGATGGTCGGCTTTCCTAGGTAGCTAAGAGAACATTCACAAGAAAAAGCTCTACGATATGCTGCGAGCATTAGGCTCCTCCTGTCTCCAAGAGAGGCTATCTTACGTTTCGCCACAAGGTGATGTCCTGTAATATGGTAGTCCGCCCAGTCGTCACTTATGCTAGTCCAAGAAGAAAAAGACTGTAGAATATGTTTTTCCTTCTTGTTGAAGATGTGATGCATCATAAGTTCTTAAGAATGATCACTTTACATTCAAGGCCAATCTTTACCCCGAAATAGAAGAGCTCGCTCCAGCTCTGAGAGGTCGCGGAATTAATATATGGAATCAGTTTAAACGTTCAACATTGGTTTCGACAACCAACCAAACATAGTGAAACAGGGAAGCTTCGAACTACGACCAAAATGCTCTCCTAAAATCGTCCAGTCCTGGGGCAGAGGTCACTACTTCCTCCCCCTTTGTGAAACAGAGGTCACAGTTGGCTCCACTCTTATGAAGGAACTTAATCATTTGGATCTTCCTGAGGAGATAAGTAGTGGATCAAATGTATCAATTTGAAGGTAATCCATTGTTCATTTATTCAGATGAGTTCATTTAGATAAGCTGTCCCGGTGGCGCACTGATCTGAGTGCTGGCTTCTGTCCATTCGTCCGAGATGGGATCATGGTTGAATTCTAGTGAGGTATGGTTGTTAAGTTTGTCTTACGACACTGGCTCTCCCCTTTTCCTGCAACCAGTGGCCCTAAAATAGCGACAGGCTACTGTGTATGGCACATTGACTTGTTCACGATTGTCGTTAAACCTTCAAACAAACAATTTATAATATTGTTACGAAAATAATATGGCCCAAGCAGTATTTTGGGGGACGCTGTGTATGAACGCCGAGTTAAAGCAAGAAATACATCTTGCGAACGAGTCCCCAAAGTTCGATCCTTCGCCGAGACAAAAATGCGTCTGAAACTCTGTTCCTAGACGGCACCTGAAGTGGCCAGATGCAGTAAACCAATTCTCAAGTTGTTTGTTTTGACGGGTCAGAAAGCGAGGGTGGAAGCAGAGAAACAAAGGCGTAGTAGTTGTTGCTAGGGACCAGCAGAGAGGCAAGCGTCCAGCGAGAGAAAGGGATCTGGCTAATCACGCAAACGAGAAAAAGATGAGCTTGCGGGAAAAATCTTCCCTTGCATAACGAAGAAAGCATGTTGAGTATGGCCGAGTTTAGGACATTTGGGCACCGGACTTTTGGCCACCGGACATTTGGGCACCCGGACATTTGGGCACCGGACATTTGGGCACCCGGACATTTGGGCACAAATCTTGAGGGGCCGTACAAAAATTGCCGTTTTTTTTTCGCTGTGAGGGCAATTGAATGAAGAAAACGTTTCTAGTAAGACAAACGACAATTAGCCCCCCCCCCCCCCCCGCCGCCGCCGTTAATATAGCCAAATTTTTGATAAATTTAAAACACTAAAATAGACGAAACCTTTTTTTAAATGTTTGACAGCCTTGAAGGAGGTAAGGATTTTTCTGAGCCCCCCCCCCCAGCACACATAAAATGTCCGTAATTTCGTATTTTCTTATTTACGATATTTTTCTATAAACTATACCTAAACAAATTCTCTGCTAGTATGAGGAAACCCAGGACTCTTGTCGAGTGTGTGTGCGTGTGGAGGGGGGGGGCTTAAAACCTAAGATATGAAATATAAAAAATTTCTGGTCCGATTGGGAGATTTTCAGCGATATTTTTCTATAAACTATAACTAAACAAATTCTCTGCTAGTATGACGAAACCCAGGACTTTTGTCGAGTGGGGTGGTGGGGGGGGGCTTAAAACCTAAAATATCAAATATAAAAAATGTATGGTCCGATGGTGAGATTTTCAGCGATGTTTTTCTATAAACTATAACGAAACAAATTCTCTGCGAGTATGACGAATCCCAGGACTCTTGTCGAGTGTGTGTGGGGGGGGAAGGGGGGGGCTTAAAACCTAAAATATGAAATATAAAAAATGTATGGTCCGATGGTGAGATTTTCAGCGATGTTTTTCTATAAACTATAAGGAAACAAATTCTCTGCGAGTATGACGAAACCCAGGACTCTTGTCGAGTGTGTGTGTGGGGGAAGGGGGGGGGCTTAAAACCTAAAATATGAAATATAAAAAATGTATGGTCCGATCGGGAAATTTTCAGCGAAATTTTTTCTATGAACTATAACTAAACAAATTCTCTGCGAGTATGAGGAAACCCAGGACTCTTGTCGAGTGTGTGTGTGTGGAGGGGGGGGGGGGGCTTAAAACCTAAAATATGAAATATAAAAAAATTGTGGTCCGATCGAGAGATTTTCAGCGATATTTTTCTAGAAACTATAACTAAACAAATTCTCTGCGAGTATGAGGAAACCCAGGACTCTTGTCGAGTGTGTGTGTGGAGGGGGGGGCTTAAAACCTAAAATATATGAAATATAAAAAATGTATGGTCCGATGTTAAGAATTTCAGCGATGTTTTTCTATAAACTATACCTAAACAAATTCTCTGCTAGTATGAGGAAACCCAGGACTCTTGTCGAGTGTGTGTGCGTGTGGAGGGGGGGGGGGGCTTAAAACCTAAAATATGAAATATAAAACATTTCTGGTCCGATTGGGAGATTTTCAGCGATATTTTTCTATGAACTATAACTAAACAAATTCTCTGCTAGTATGACGAAACCCAGGACTTTTGTCGAGTGGGGTGGTGGGGGGGAGGGCTTAAAACCTAAAATATGAAATATAAAAAATTTATGGTCCGATGGTGAGATTTTCAGCGATGTTTTTCTATAAACTATAACGAAACAAATTCTCTGCAAGTATGACGAATCCCAGGACTCTTGTCGAGTGTGTGGGGGGGGAGGGGGGCTTAAAACCTAAAATATGAAATTTAAAAAAGGTATGGTCCGATGGTAAGATTTTCAGCGATGTTTTTCTATAAACTATACCTAAACAAATTCTCTGCTAGTATGAGGAAACCCAGGACTCTTGTCGAGTGTGTGTGCGTGTGGAGGGGGGGCTTAAAACCTAAAATATGAAATATAAAAAATTTCTGGTCCGATTGGGAGATTTTCAGCGATATTTTTCTATAAACTATAACTAAACAAATTCTCTGCTAGTATGACGAAACCCAGGACTTTTTGTCGAGTGGGGGGAGGGCTTAAAACCTAAAATATGAAATATAAAAAATGTATGGACCGATGGTGAGATTTTCAGCGATGTTATTCTATAAACTATAACGAAACAAATTCTCTGCGAGTATGACGAATCCCAGGACTCTTGTCGAGTGTGTGTGTGTGGGGGAAGGGGGGGGGGCTTAAAACCTAAAATATGAAATATAAAAAATGTATGGTCCGATCGGGAGATTTTCAGCCATTACAAGCTGCAAGTCATCGAATTGTCTGAGGGCATCTGCTGCCTCAGGAAACTAGGTGGGGGGGGATACCAAAAGCGTAAAATATCAAGATTTCTCATTAATCTTCCGATCGGGAGATCTTCAGCATTTACAAGCGGCAACTCGACAAATTTTCTCAGCGCATGTGCACTCTCTGGAAACCTGTCGGCGATGGGGGGGGGGGGGGGGGGGTTAATACCAAAAGTATAAAATATGAAAAATTCCTCCTCCCATTGGGAGATTTTCGGCATTTACAAGCTACAACTCCACATTATTTGAAGGCATGTGCCAACTCAGCAATCGTGTGTATGCGAGGGGGGGGGGGGGGGCGGGATACGTACCAAAAGTGCAAAATATGAAGACTTTCTCGTCCGATCGGGAGATTTTCAGTATTTACAAGCTGCAGCTCGACAAATATTTTTCTGTTCTGAGCGTATGTGCCTACACAGCAAACCCGTCCGGGGGGGGGGGGGGGGGTAATTTCAAAAGTGTAAAATATGAAGGATTTCTCGTCCGATCGGCAGATTTTCGGCATTTACAACTGGACACATTATTTGAGGGCGTGTGCCTACTCAGGAAACCTATCGGGCGGGGGAGGGGGGGTTGTAGCTTGTAAATGTTGAAAATCTTCGGATCGGACGAGAAATTCTTCATATTTTACACTTTTGAAATTACCCCCCCCCCCCCCCCGGACGGGATAATTTCGTCGTCCTAGTTCGGGATTACATAGCTCATAATCATGAATATGGATTACATCATATTCATGATTAATTAGCACCAAGGGCGCCCATGGGGGAGAGTCTCCCCCCCCCCGCCTGTAACATAGCCCAATTATTGATAAATTTAAAATACTAAAATAGACGAAACCTTTTTTTAAATGTTTGACAGCCTTGAACCTTGAAGGAGGTAAGGGTTTTTCTTACCCCCTTCCTCCAAGTACTCATACGGGTACCACTGCATGGCACATTTCTTAGGTTTCAAAGGAACAAAACAATTACACCAGAACTCATACTATGCTCGGAAAAGGACGACAAGGAGGGAATTTTTTATAACGTCTCACTTTTACTTAGGCACTAAATCAAGTTATTAATATTTCTCTTTTACTGAATTAGACACTAAATTAATGTGCCTCATTCGTAGGCCCTTTTGTCAGCCTTTATTTCTACCGATGCCGTATTCATAACGTTTACGTATCAACTCAAGGTAATAATATTGCGCTTTCACTTAAGCACGAAATATTAATTCATAGACCCTACCTAGGCATTTTTAACAGTTTTTGTTCTATCGATGTCACATTTATAACAATTACGTATCAACTCAAGTTAATAATATTCCGCTTTTACTTAAGCACTAAATATTATTTCATAGGCCCTAAGCCTAGGCCTTTTTAACAGCTTTTGTTCTATCGATGTCACATTCATAACAATTACCTGTCAAATCAAGTTAATAATATTCCGCTTTTACTTAAGCACTAAATATTATTTCACAGGCCCCAGGCCTAGGCATTTTTAACAGTTTTTGTTCTATCGATGTCACATTCATAACAATTATGTATCAACTCAAGTTACTAATATTCTGCGTTTACTTTTTTCACTAAAAATTTTATCACAGGCCCTAGGCCCAGGCCTTTTTAGCAGTTTTAGTTGTACCGATGTCACATTCATAACAATTACGTATCAAGTTAAGGTAATAATATTGCGTTTTTACTTAAGCACTAAATATTATTTCACAGGCCCTAGGCCTAGGCCTTTTTAACAGTTTTTGTTCTATCGATGTCACATTCATAACAATTACGTACCAACTCAAGTTAATAATATCCTGCCTTTACTTTTCCACTAAAAATTTTCTCACAGGGCCTAGGCCTTTTTAACAGTTTTTGTTCTATCAATGTCACATTCACAACAATTACGTATCAACTCAAGTTAATTATATTCTGCTTTTAGTTAAACACTAAATATGATTTCACAGGCCCTAGGCCTAAGCCTTTGGCCTTTTAAACAGTTTTTATTATAACCATGTCACATTCATAACAATTACGTACAAAGCAAGTTAATAATATTTCGTTTTTACTTAAGTACTAAATATTATTTCATAGGCCCTAGGCCTAGGCCTTTTTAACAGTTTCTGTTTGAGCGATGTCTCATTCATAACAGTTACGTATCAACTCAAGTTAATAATATCCTGCCTTAACTTTTTCGCTAAACATTTCTCACAGGGCCTAGGCGTAGCCCTTTTTTAACAGTTTTTGTTCTATCCATGTCACATTCATAATAATTACGTATCAACTCAAGTTAATTATATTCTGCTTTTACTTAAGCACTAAATATCATTTCACAGGCCCTAGGCCTAGCTAGGCCTTTAATACAGTTTCTGTTCGATCGATGTCGCATTCATAACAATTACGTATCAACTCAAGTTAATAATATCCTGCCTTTACTTTTTCACTAAAAAATTTCTCACAGGGCCTAGGCCTTTTTAAGTTTCTGTTCTATTCATGTCACATTCATAACAATTGCGCATCAACTCAAGTTAATTATATTCTGCTCTTACTTAAGCACTAAATATCTTTTCACAGGGCCTAGGCCTTTATTACACTTTCTGTTCGAGCGATGTCACATTCATAACAATTACGTATCAACTCAAGTTAATAATATCCTGCCCTTACTTTTTCACTAAAAAATTTCTCACAGAGCCTAGTCCTTTTTAAGTTTTTGTTCTATTCATGTCACATTCATAACAATTACGTATCAACTCAAGTTGGATCAACGAAAACTCCCACACTTTCTCGTACTGCTCAGCAAAGGGCGGAAAGCTCGCACACCGAAAAACTTTTGAACACCTTTTCATGTAAGGGGATGTACACGAACTGCGTTTCATTCCGAGATCTTGTCAGAGTGTGGAAGTTTTCCTAGCTGACCATAACGAAATGTACCAGTTTTCCTGGGCATGGTGAATATATTACAAATATGTCGAAATAATGTCAGTAGACGATGACATCGCTCTGTTCACGTTCTTTTATAAACAACTCATAGCAACTGAAAAATTGTTGTTCGGACACCGCTGAACAGAGTGATGACATCGTCTATTTCCTAGGCATATATGGAAATGTAAGGTCAGGTGATGCGTAACATCACAGCCTCTCCTTGACAAATGTCAACCCCGCCTTCTCGTGGTGCATCCTGTTCCCACTAAAGGGGCTCTGACGACCGCCCATAGCGGTATAACTATACCATCGGGATTAGAGGAAATTCTATCCCACACTCACCAACCCGCTTGGCCAGCGTGGTGAGTTATGGCCAAACCCCTCCAAAATGACTCCACAACTTAAATCTTGGCCCTCAGTCTCCGGCAGCTGGAATGTACCTGGCCAAGGCAGCGGCCAGTGCGACATGAAGGCAGAGGGTGCTAAGAATCCCCGGAGGACCGGACTAGGCTGCCATCTGATGCTGACCTTGGCAACGTACAATGGACGCTCCCTATCTTCTGATTCAAGGCTTCTTGAATTGGAAGAGGAACTACAAAGGATCAAGTGGGACATCGTGGGGCTAAGTGAGGTAAGGAGAAAAGGAGAAGATCTCATCGAACTGAAAAGTGGACATCTCTTCTACTATCGTGGGACAGATACTGGCAGAACTAGTGGTGTTGGATTTATAATAAACAAGAAACTGAAGGATAAAGTTGTAGAAGTTGAAAGTTCCTCTGACAGAGCTGCACGACTCGTTATCCAACTATCGAGAAGATACCAGGCTCAGATTATTCAAACTTATGCACCCACCACAAGTCATCCTGAAGAAGAAATTGAAGAATTTTATGAGGAAATTTGTCATCTAAATAATAAAGGTAAGCAGCACTTGAAAATAATTATGGGAGATTTCAATGCAAAAATAGGGCAACGGCAACAGAATGAAACTTCAGTAGGTAAATTCGGTCACGGCAACAGAAACCAGCGTGGGAATACTCTCGTTGAGTTTGCAGAGGCAGAAGGGTTTTTCATCTTGAACTCCTTCTTCAAGAAAAAGCCACACAGGAAATGGACATGGAGACATCCAAATGGGACGACAAGTGAAATTGATTTTATTATGTGTAACAAAAAATTCGTCATAGAAGACTGCAGTGTGCTAAACAAGTTCAACACAGGTAGTGACCATAGATTGGTGAGATGTAAGATGCACCTCAACACTAAACTTGAACGTGGCAAGCTCATAAGACAAACAAAATCTATTGACATAACCAACCTTAAAAAACACCATAATACCTTCAAGTTGGAACTCAAGAACAGGTTCTCTGCTTTAGAAGGCCTAACATCGAAAGAAGTGGACATCTCTGAAGTTAACAGAAAAGTAACCAAAGCTCTTATGGAAACAGCAACAAAATTAGCTGGGTCTAAGAACAAGTTGCATGTAAATAAATTATCAGGAAAAACGAAAATGTTGATGCAAAAAAGGAGAGAGATGAGGACAACTAAAGAAGATGTGACTTCCAAAGTGGAATATATAGAGCTATGCAAGACAGTACGAAAAAGTATCACTGAAGACGTAAGAAAATTCAACTGTGAACTAGTGAGGAAAGCAATTGAAAACAACCAAAGCCTAAAGATAGCAAAGGGACATCTCAGTAAGGGAAGAAAACAGATTATGGCACTGAGAAAAGAAGATGGTTCTGTAACAAGAAATAGAGGTGAAATTTTGACAAGAGTGAAAGATTTCTACTCCAAATTATATGAAAGGGATGATACATGCACTCCAGACATCATGAAAGATACCAGTACCAGAGTTCCTCCAGTCCTTCCAGCAGAAGTTGCACATGCAATCAAGAACATGAAGCGGGGAAAAGCTCCAGGAGAAGATGGAATTACTGTAGACATCATACAAGAAGCAAGTGGAGAAATCGAAACAGTACTCGCCCAAATTTTCACTCGATGCCTTAATGAAGGAAAGATTCCTGAGGATTGGAACACCGCTACAATGATCCTGCTACATAAGAAAGGTGACATTGAGGATCTCGGAAACTACAGACCTATCAGCCTCCTATCAGTAGTTTATAAAATCTTCACTAAAGTTATTTCACACCGCTTGAAGGTAACACTGGACATGGCTCAACCGAGAGAACAAGCTGGATTCAGGAGTGGCTACAGCACAATAGATCATATCCATGTGCTGAGAGAACTAATTGAAAGAGCGAGGGAATATGAACTTCCATTGTGCATGGCTTTTATCGATTATGAAAAAGCCTTTGATTCGGTGAAACCATCAGCAGTTACAATGGCTCTGAAAACCTGCGGTATTGAAGATGCATACATTAATATTATTAATAACATCTATGAAAATGCAAGTGCAAAGATTAGGCTGTTTGAAAATACAACACACATAAAAATTGGAAAGGGAGTGAGACAAGGTGACACCATATCTCCGAAGCTCTTTAATGCCACATTGGAGGGTGTTTTTCAGTCACTGAGCTATGAAAACAAGGGGATAAAGATTAATGGAGATTATCTAACCCACCTTCGTTTTGCTGATGACGTAGTCATTTTTGCAACTAGCCCATCAGAGCTGCAGAGTATGATCCAGGAACTTGCTGACAAGAGTAAAGAAGTGGGATTAAAAATGAACTTTCAGAAGACAAAAGTGATGTTCAATGCTTTTACAAGAAATGAAGATTTATCGATTGATGGAGAAAAGCTGGAGATAACAGACACGTACGTTTATCTTGGACAGCAGATATCAAGTGAGGGTCACATTGATGAAGAAATTAATCGGCGCACAAAACTTGCCTGGAGAGCTTTTGGAAGAAACAGCATAATTTTCAAGAGCAATATGCCATTATGTCTTAAAAGAAAAGTGTTTGATCAATGCATCCTTCCAGTGCTTACATATGGTGCGGAGACATGGACCTTAACTAAAAGAGACATACAAAGGCTGCAGACAACTCAAAGAAGCATGGAGAGGTGCATGCTTGGTATAACCAGGAGAGATAAGAAGAGGAACTCGTGGATCCGAAAAATGACAAGAGTGGAAGACATCATGATCAGAGTCAAATCCCTGAAATGGCAATGGGCTGGACATACTGCCAGAAGGACAGATCATCGATGGACAGCCGAAATTTTAGATTGGATTCCAAGGGACAGGAAAAGACCCAGAAGAAGACCACATGGGAGATGGGTGGATGAAATTCGAAAGTATGCAGGGGTGACATGGAGGAGACTGGCACAAGACAGACCGTTGTGGAGGAAACTTGGGGAGACCTTCGTCCAGCAGTGGATTGATAATGGTTGACAATGATGATGATGATATGGAAATGCGTATGTAAGATTACATTGACACAAGGCTTATGCAGCAGCTTTTCGATTCATTAAATCTTCAGCAATGATTTTAATATTTCGCATGTCATAACATGCAATACAAGGTAATCAACGGGGACTCAACCAGTTGATCTTGAGGTCTTTTTAGAAGATTTTAAATGACAACCTATTGTATTTGCAATAAATTTTGGTTGAGATCGACTGTCGGTCTGTTTTCCCCGAAATCTCGTCTGTCAACGTTTACTTTCTAATCAAAGCTGACATCTGCTCCTGCTGTTTTTATGGTCCCATTAAATGAAAGCTGAGACGCTTCCCCTTCTCAGTATAATTGCTTTACTGTCCACAGGGGAAAAAAGGGGCGGGAACTCCTCATCATCACCGCCGCTGACTGACCACAAGATCAAAGAATATTGGACTTCCGCTCCCCTTCGGCAATGCCCCAGCAGGGCCGAAGGGGGAGTTTAGTTTATTTACACGAGACTGGGTGAGACTGGGTCTGGTGTCAAGCGACCCTCTGGAAATCGTGCGCAAAGCGACCCTGTTATATTTTATCGTGGGCGAAGCTACCCTGCTAATCGAATCATTTTACTTATATATTCACAAATCGTAGTGAAATTACTTATATCTAATTAATTAAGTACTTACATCTTCTGAATTTTGTAGCTTTAGTCCAAATTGGTAACATAGTTTAATGCTTTAAGGCATTTTTTAATTTCTTCAGAATTTCCAAATTCGACGTGTGATGCACAAACAACAATTAAAAGAATTAGAAGAACTTGGTCGGAAAAGGAAGAAGATGCATAAACAAGTAGACGAACGCATTCGCAATATCATGGGGGAATTTGGAAATTTTAAAGTTCTTAAAAAAATGCCTGAAAGCATTAAGCTGTGTTATCAAGTTGGACTAAGTGCAAAAGCTACAAAATTCAGATGTAGGTACTTAATTAATGATGTAAATAATTTGACTACGATTTGTATATATATAGTATACACATATAAAATGATATTACAGACTTGTATTTAGTATAAAAAACTTGATGTAAGTAATTAATTAATTAGATGTAAATAAATAATTTGACTACGATTTCTATATATATATACCATCGATGAAATGTAAAGGTCATACCATCGATGGGATGTAAAGGTCAGGTGATGCGTAACATCACAGCCTCTCCTTGACAAATGTCAACCCCGCCTTCTCATGGTGCATCCTGTTCCCACTAAAGGGGCTCTGACGACCGCCAATAGCGGTATAACTATACCATCGGGATTAGAGGAAATTCTATCCCACACTCACCAACCCGCTTGGCCAGCGTGGTGAGTTATGGCCAAACCCCTCCAAAATGATTCCACAACTTAAATCTTGGCCCTCAGTCTCCGGCAGCTGGAATGTACCTGGCCAAGGCAGCGGCCAGTGCGACATGAAGGCAGAGGGTGCTAAGAATCCCCGGAGGACCGGACTAGGCTGCCATCTGATGCTGACCTTGGCTACTTACAATGGACGCTCCCTATCTTCTGATTCAAGGCTTCTTGAATTGGAAGAGGAACTACAAAGGATCAAGTGGGACATCGTGGGGCTAAGTGAGGTAAGGAGAAAAGGAGAAGATCTCATCGAACTGAAAAGTGGACATCTCTTCTACTATCGTGGGACAGATACTGGCAGAACTAGTGGTGTTGGATTTATAATAAACAAGAAACTGAAGGAAAAAGTTGTAGAAGTTGAAAGTTCCTCTGACAGAGCTGCACGACTTGTTATCCAACTCTCGAAAAGATACCAGGCTCAGATTATTCAAACTTATGCACCCACCACAAGTCATCCTGAAGAAGAAATTGAAGAATTTTATGAGGAAATTTGTCATCTAAATAATAAAGGTAAGCAGCACTTGAAAATAATTATGGGAGATTTCAATGCAAAAATAGGGCAACGGCAACAGAATGAAACTTCAGTAGGTAAATTCGGTCACGGCAACAGAAACCAGCGTGGAAATACTCTCGTTGAGTTTGCAGAGGCAGAAGGGTTTTTCATCTTGAACTCCTTCTTCAAGAAAAAGCCACACAGGAAATGGACATGGAGACATCCAAATGGGACGACAAGTGAAATTGATTTTATTATGTGTAACAAAAAATTCGTCATAGAAGACTGCAGTGTGCTAAACAAGTTCAACACAGGTAGTGACCATAGATTGGTGAGATGTAAGATGCACCTCAACACTAAACTTGAACGTGGCAAGCTCATAAGACAAACAAAATCTATTGACATAACCAACCTTAAAAAACACCATAATACCTTCAAGTTAGAACTGAAGAACAGGTTCTCTGCTTTAGAAGGCCTAACATCGGAAGAAGTGGACATCTCTGAAGTTAACAGAAAAGTAACCAAAGCTCTTATGGAAACAGCAACAAAATTAGCTGGGTCTAAGAACAAGTTGCATGTGAACAAATTATCAGGAAAAACCAAAATGTTGATGCAAAAAAGAAGAGAGATGAGGACAACTAAAGAAGATATGACTTCCAAAGTGGAATATATAGAGCTATGCAAGACAGTAAGAAAAAGTATCACTGAAGACGTAAGAAAATTCAACTGTGAACTAGTGAGGAAAGCAATTGAAAACAACCAAAGCCTAAAGATAGCAAAGAGACATCTCAGTAAGGGAAGAAAACAGATTATGGCACTGAGAAAAGAAGATGGTTCTGTAACAAGAAATAGAGGCGAAATTTTGACAAGAGTGAAAGATTTCTACTCCAAATTATATGAAAGGGATGATATATGCACTCCAGACATCATGAAAGATACCAGTACCAGAGTTCCTCCAGTCCTTCCAGCAGAAGTTGCACATGCAATCAAGAACATGAAGGGAGGAAAAGCTCCAGGAGAAGATGGAATTACTGTAGACATCATACAAGAAGTAAGTGGAGAAATCGAAACAGTACTCGCCCAAATTTTCACTCGATGCCTTAATGAAGGAAAGATTCCTGAGGATTGGAACACCGCTACAATGATCCTGCTACATAAGAAAGGTGACATTGAGGATCTCGGAAACTACAGACCTATCAGCCTCTTATCAGTAGTTTATAAAATCTTCACTAAAGTTCTTTCACACCGCTTGAAGGCAACACTGGACATGGCTCAACCGAGAGAACAAGCTGGATTCAGGAGTGGCTACAGCACAATAGATCATATCCACGTGCTGAGAGAACTAATTGAAAGAGCGAGGGAATATGAACTTCCATTGTTCATGGCTTTTATCGATTATGAAAAAGCCTTTGATTCGGTGAAACCATCAGCAGTTACAATGGCTCTGAAAACCTGCGGTATTGAAGATGCATACAATAATATTATTAATAACATCTATGAAAATGCAAGTCCTAAGATTCGGCTGTTTGAAAATACAACACACGTAAAAATTGGAAAGGGAGTGAGACAAGGTGACACCATATCTCCGAAGCTCTTTAATGCCACATTGGAGGGTGTTTTTCAGTCACTGAGCTGGGAAAACAAGGGGATAAAGATTAATGGAGATTATCTAACCCACCTTCGTTTTGCTGATGACGTAGTCATTTTTGCAACTACCCCATCAGAGCTGCAGAGTATGATCCAGGAACTTGCTGACAAGAGTAAAGAAAAGGGATTAAAAATGAACTTTCAGAAGACAAATGTGATGTTCAATGCTTTTACAAGAAATGAAGATTTATCGATTGATGGAGAAAAGCTGGAGATAACAGACACGTACGTTTATCTTGGACAGCAGATATCAAGTGAGGGTCACATTGATGAAGAAATTAATCGGCGTACAAAACTTGCCTGGAGAGCTTTTGGAAGAAACAGCATAATTTTCAAGAGCAATATGCCATTATGTCTTAAAAGAAAAGTGTTTGATCAATGCATCCTTCCAGTGCTTACGTATGGTGCAGAGACGTGGACCTTAACTAAAAGAGACATACAAAGGCTGCAGACAACTCAAAGCAGCATGGAGAGGTGCATACTTGGTGTAACCAGGAGAGATAAGAAGAGGAACTCGTGGATCCGAAAGATGACAAGAGTGGAAGACAGCATGATCAGAGTTAAATCCCTGAAATGGCAATGGGCTGGACATACTGCCAGAAGGACAGATCATCGATGGACAGCCGAAATTTTAGATTGGATTCCAAGGGACAGGAAAAGACCCAGAAGAAGACCACATGGGAGATGGGTGGATGAAATTCGAAAGTATGCAGGGGTGACATGGAGGAGACTGGCACAAGACAGACCGTTGTGGAGGAAACTTGGGGAGACCTTCGTCCAGCAGTGGATTGATAATGGTTGACAATGATGATGATGATGACTAGAAAAATAAACTGTACCCAAAATAGACTTCTTTGTAAATGGTATTAAAGTTAGAAGCCCGATGCCATTTATAAAAAAAGACTTTAATTACGTCCTCTAGCGGGGAAGTTATGTATCGAGAAAAACCTCGAAAGCAAGGATCATCATTCGCACATTTCGGGCTTCCCAATACAAAAAGGATTTTTGAAATCGTACTAATATATTGGTAGAGATATGGTTTACTTAGACGGACGGACAAAGTAATACGATAACTACGCACTTTTTTCAAAAAAGAAGCACTAAAAGGGGAAACCTACCAATAATTCTCATTACAAGCAAATATGGACAGCATTTCACCAAGGACGGGAGATAGCATGGAACTAGTTAATTATGTGCGCCCGTGTTTTCTTTAAATAACAAAAAAATTCCCATTAGAGGCAGAAAGTTGCATTGCGATTTCCAACATATCTTTGCTTCTAATAGTTCGATTTGAAAACTTCCTTTTGCTTCGTAAATAGGGGGAAACTTTTGGGTACAAGTTGTGAATTTTTAGCAACGTACCTTTCTGCTGTTTGAGGGCACATACTGCTGATCATATTTCCAAACACTTTACCTATCAAAAATTCAGGTTGAAAAAATTCTTTACGATGCTTGATTCATTCATTTTAATAAAGACGATAGCAGACATCGTTCGTTTTAATTAATGGACTGCGCAAGCAAGACAACATATATCTATCTTCTTTTTCGTTGAATTTTTTGAAAAATGGAGCTATATATCAAAAGGTGGTTGCAACCTGCTTAAGTACAGAAGCAGAGACATTTTTGCAGGGTGAAAACATCCTTAAGGATAGCATTTAACATTGTAATGTTATCCCTAAGGATCCGCCAAACTCTCTGTCTATCGTCGGTACAGAGTAAGGTGTACCGGGACTCGTCGGAGCGCATGATTTTTTTTCCAGTTTTTCAGTATCACAGTGTTTCCGGCACGAATACAAAGACGAATTTTCCACTTCACAGAAATCAGTTGTTTCCGAATGCGACTGCCAGTACCGATCCTCTTTAATTAGTTTCAGACAGATTGTGGTCGTGCCCAAGTTATGGTTCTTAGTAAAGCAATGTGATTTATTTTTTACTGATTAAAGATCCATGCTACCTCACAGTTTGAGAAAGCTCTGCTGCTTTCATAATCGTCGCTCCAGCGTGACGGGCACGCACAATTAGAAACTCCGAAAGATCCTTTGTTGTTGTTTTTTTCCATTATGATCAACACCATTGACGATTACTCACGAGAAGCAGTTTTAAATAGTTACCTAGATCACGTGATGAAGCACGTAATCACATATTTTGCATACAGTTACGTTTGCCTACATTTGCGTAAAGCTTCCTAATCCAGTTTTTGGTGAACCTACAACCTAGTACCTGGGGATACAAATCGATGGTCGGCTTTCCTAGGTAGCTAAGAGAACATTCACAAGAAAAAGCTCTACGGTATGCTGCGAGCATTAGGCTCCTCCTGTCTCCAAGAGAGGCTATCTTACGTTTCGCCACAAGGTGATGTCCTGTAATATGGTAGTCCGCCCAGTCGTCACTTATGCTAGTCCAAGAAGAAAAAGACTGTAGAATATGTTTTTCCTTCTTGTTGAAGATGTGATGCATCATAAGTTCTTAAGAATGATCACTTTACATTCAAGGCCAATCTTTACCCCGAAATAGAAGAGCTCGCTCCAGCTCTGAGAGGTCGCGGAATTAATATATGGAATCAGTTTAAACGTTCAACATTGGTTTCGACAACCAACCAAACATAGTGAAACAGGGAAGCTTCGAACTACGACCAAAATGCTCTCCTAAAATCGTCCAGTCCTGGGGCAGAGGTCACTACTTCCTCCCCCTTTGTGAAACAGAGGTCACAGTTGGCTCCACTCTTATGAAGAAACTTAATCATTTGGATCTTCCTGAGGAGATAAGTAGTGGATCAAATGTATCAATTTGAAGGTAATCCATTGTTCATTTATTCAGATGAGTTCATTTAGATAAGCTGTCCCGGTGGCGCACTGATCTGAGTGCTGGCTTCTGTCCATTCGTCCGAGATGGGATCATGGTTGAATTCTAGTGAGGTATGGTTGTTAAGTTTGTCTTACGACACTGGCTCTCCCCTTTTCCTGCAACCAGTGGCCCTAAAATAGCGACAGGCTACTGTGTATGGCACATTGACTTGTTCACGATTGTCGTTAAACCTTCAAACAAACAATCTATAATATTGTTACGAAAATAATATGGCCCAAGCAGTATTTTGGGGGACGCTGTGTATGAACGCCGAGTTAAAGCAAGAAATACATGTTGCGAACGAGTCCCCAAAGTTCGATCCTTCGCCGAGACAAAAATGCGTCTGAAACTCTGTTCCTAGACGGCACCTGAAGTGGCCAGATGCAGTAAACCAATTCTCAAGTTGTTTGTTTTGACGGGTCAGAAAGCGAGGGTGGAAGCAGAGAAACAAAGGCGTAGTAGTTGTTGCTAGGGACCAGCAGAGAGGCAAGCGTCCAGCGAGAGAAAGGGATCTGGCTAATCACGCAAACGAGAAAAAGATGAGCTTGCGGGAAAAATCTTCCCTTGCATAACGAAGAAAGCATGTTGAGTATGGCCGAGTTTAGGACATTTGGGCACCGGACTTTTGGGCACCGGACATTTGGGCACCCGGACATTTGGGCACCGGACATTTGGGCACCCGGACATTTGGGCACCCGGACATTTGGGCACAAATCTTGAGGGTCCGTACAAAAATTGCCGTTTTTTTTTCGCTGTGAGGGCAATTGAATGAAGAAAACGTTTCTAGTAAGACAAACGACAATTGGGTGTCCAGGGGAGAGCCCCCCCCCCCGCCGCCGTTAATATAGCCAAATTTTTGATAAATTTAAAACACTAAAATAGACGAAACCTTTTTGTAAATGTTTGACAGCCTTGAAGGAGGTAAGGATTTTCTGAGCCCCCCCCCCCCCCCCCAGCACACATAAAATGTCCGTAATTTCGTATTTTCTTATTTACGATATTTTTCTATAAACTATACCTAAACAAATTCTCTGCTAGTATGAGGAAACCCAGGACTCTTGTCGAGTGTGTGTGCGTGTGGAGGGGGGGGGGGGTGCTTAAAACCTAAAATATGAAATACAAAAAAATTCTGGTCCGATTGGGAGATTTTCAGCGATATTTTTCTATAAACTATAACTAAACAAATTCTCTGCTAGTATGACGAAACCCAGGACTTTTGGCGAGTGGAGGGGGGAGGGCTTAAAACCTAAAATATGAAATATAAAAAATGTATGGTCCGATGGTGAGATTTTCAGCGATGTTTTTCTATACACTATAACGAAACAAATTCTCTGCGAATATGACGAATCCCAGGACTCTTGTCGAGTGTGTGTGTGGGGGAAGGGGGGGGCTTAAAACCTAAAATATGAAATATAAAAAATGTATGGTCCGATGGTGAGATTTTCAGCGATGTTTTTCTATAAACTATAAGGAAACAAATTCTCTGCGAGTATGACGAAACCCAGGACTCTTGTCGAGTCTGTGTGTGGGGGAAGGGGAGGGGGCTTAAAACCTAAAATATGAAATATAAAAAATGTATGGTCCGATCGGGAGATTTTCAGCGAAATTTTTCTATGAACTATAACTAAACAAATTCTCTGCGAGTATGAGGAAACCCAGGACTCTTGTCGAGTGTGTGTGTGTGGAGGGGGGCTTAAAACCTAAAATATGAAATATAAAAAAATTGTGGTCCGATGGAGAGATTTTCAGCGATATTTTTCTAGAAACTATAACTAAACAAATTCTCTGCGAGTATGAGGAAACCCAGGACTCTTGTGGAGTGTGTGTGTGGAGGGGGGGCTTAAAACCTAAAATATATGAAATATAAAAAATGTATGGTCCGATGTTAAGATTTTCAGCGATGTTTTTCTATAAACTATACCTAAACAAATTCTCTACTAGTATGAGGAAACCCAGGACTCTTGTCGAGTGTGTGTGTGTGTGGAGGGGGGGGCTTAAAACCTAAAATATGAAATATAAAAAATTTCTGGTCCGATTGGGAGATTTTCAGCGATATTTTTCTATGAACTATAACTAAACAAATTCTCTGCTAGTATGACGAAACCCAGGACTTTTGTCGAGTGGGGTGGGGGGGGAGGGCTTAAAACCTAAAATATGAAATATAAAAAATTTATGGTCCGATGGTGAGATTTTCAGCGATGTTCTCCTATAAACTATAACGAAACAAATTCTCTGCAAGTATGACGAATCCCAGGACTCTTGTCGAGTGTGTGTGTGGGGGGGGAAGGGGGAGGCTTAAAACCTAAAATATGAAATATAAAAAATGTATGGTCCGATGGTAAGATTTTCAGCGATGTTTTTCTATAAACTATACCTAAACAAATTCTCTGCTAGTATGAGGAAACCCAGGACTCTTGTCGAGTGTGTGTGCGTGTGGAGGGGGGGGGCTTAAAACCTAAAAAGAAATATAAAAAATTTCTGGTCCGATTGGGAGATTTTCAGCGATATTTTTCTATAAACTATAACTAAACAAATTCTCTGCTAGTATGACGAAACCCAGGACTTTTGTCGAGTGGGGGGGGAGGGCTTAAAACCTAAAATATGAAATATAAAAAATGTATGGTCCGATGGTGAGATTTTCAGCGATGTTTTTCTATAAACTATAACGAAACAAATTCTCTGCGAGTATGACGAATCCCAGGACTCTTGTCGAGTGTGTGTGGGGGGAAGGGGGGGCTTAAAACCTAAAATATGAAATATAAAAAATGT
Organism: Macrothele yani; assembly: GCA_039090855.1. Lineage (NCBI taxonomy): Eukaryota > Metazoa > Arthropoda > Arachnida > Araneae > Macrothelidae > Macrothele > Macrothele yani. The sequence continues at coordinate 76,738,852 of CM077008.1, forward strand.
ATGGTCCGATGGTGAGATTTTCAGCGATTGTTTTCTATAAACTATAAGGAAACAAATTCTCTGCGAGTATGACGAAACCCATGACTCTTGTCGAGTGTGTGTGTGGAGGGGGGGCTTAAAACCTAAAATATGAAATATAAAAAAATTGTGGTCCGATCGGGAGATTTTCAGCCATTACAAGCTGCAAGTCATCGAATTGTCTGAGGGCATCTGCTGCCTCAGGAAACTAGGTGGGGGGGGATACCAAAAGCGTAAAATATCAAGATTTCTCATTAATCTTCCGATCGGGAGATCTTCAGCATTTACAAGCGGCAACTCGACAAATTTTCTCAGCGCATGTGCACTCTCTGGAAACCTGTCGGCGATGGGGGGGGGGGGGGAATACCAAAAGTGTAAAATATGAAAAATTCCTCCTCCCATTGGGAGATTTTCGGCATTTACAAGCTACAACTCCACATTATTTGAAGGCATGTGCCAACTCAGCAATCGTGTGTATGCGAGGGGGGGGGGATACGTACCAAAAGTGTAAAATATGAAGACTTTCTCGTCCGATGGGGAGATTTTCAGTATTTACAAGCTGCAGCTCGACAAATATTTTTCTGTTCTGAGCGTATGTGCCTACACAGCAAACCCGTCCGGGGGGGGGTAATTTCAAAAGTGTAAAATATGAAGGATTTCTCGTCCAATCGGCAGATTTTCGGCATTTACAACTGGACACATTATTTGAGGGCGTGTGCCTACTCAGGAAACCTATCGGGCGGGGGAGGGGGGTTGTAGCTTGTAAATGTTGAAAATCTTCGGATCGGAGGAGAAAAATTCTTCATATTTTACACTTTTGAAATTACCCCCCCCCCCGGACGGGATAATTTCGTCGTCCTGGATCGGGATTACATAGCTCATAATCATGAATATGGATTACATCATATTCATGATTACATAGCACCAAGGGCGCCCATGGGGGAGAGTCTCCCCCCCCCCCGCCTGTAACATAGCCCAATTATTGATAAATTTAAAATAGTAAAATAGACGAAACCTTTTTTTAAATGTTTGACAGCCTTGAACCTTGAAGGAGGTAAGGGTTTTTCTTACCCCCTTCCTCCAAGTACTCATACGGGTACCACTGCATGGCACATTTCTTAGGTTTCAAAGGAACAAAACAATTACACCAGAACTCATACTATGCTCGGAAAAGGACGACAAGGAGGGAATTTTTTATAACGTCTCACTTTTACTTAGGCACTAAATCAAGTTATTAATATTTCTCTTTTACTGAATTAGACACTAAATTAATGTGCCTCATTCGTAGGCCCTTTTGTCAGCCTTTATTTCTACCGATGCCATATTCATAACGTTTACGTATCAACTCAAGGTAATAATATTGCGCTTTCACTTAAGCACGAAATATTAATTCAAAGACCCTACCTAGGCATTTTTAACAGTTTTTGTTCTATCGATGTCACATTTATAACAATTACGTATCAACTCAAGTTAATAATATTCCGCTTTTACTTAAGCACTAAATATTATTTCATAGGCCCTAAGCCTAGGCCTTTTTAACAGCTTTTGTTCTATCGATGTCACATTCATAACAATTACCTGTCAAATCAAGTTAATAATATTCCGCTTTTACTTAAGCACTAAATATTATTTCACAGGCCCCAGGCCTAGGCATTTTTAACAGTTTTTGTTCTATCGATGTCACATTCATAACAATTATGTATCAACTCAAGTTACTAATATTCTGCGTTTACTTTTTCACTAAAAAATTTCTCACAGGCCCTAGGCCCAGGCCTTTTTAGCAGTTTTAGTTGTACCGATGTCACATTCATAACAATTACGTATCAAGTTAAGGTAATAATATTGCGTTTTTACTTAAGCACTAAATATAATTTCACAGGCCCTAGGCCTTGGCCTTTTTAACAGTTTTTGTTCTATCGATGTCACATTCATAACAATTACGTACCAACTCAAGTTAATAATATCCTGCCTTTACTTTTCCACTAAAAAATTTCTCACAGGGCCTAGGCCTTTTTAACAGTTTTTGTTCTATCAATGTCACATTCACAACAATTACGTATCAACTCAAGTTAATTATATTCTGCTTTTAGTTAAACACTAAATATGATTTCACAGGCCCTAGGCCTAAGCCTTTGGCCTTTTAAACAGTTTTTATTATAACCATGTCACATTCATAACAATTACGTACAAAGCAAGTTAATAATATTTCGTTTTTACTTAAGTACTAAATATTATTTCATAGGCCCTAGGCCTAGGCCTTTTAACAGTTTCTGTTTGAGCGATGTCTCATTCATAACAGTTGCGTATCAACTCAAGTTAATAATATCCTGCCTTAACTTTTTCGCTAAACATTTCTCACAGGGCCTAGGCGTAGCCCTTTTTAACAGTTTTTGTTCTATCCATGTCACATTCATAATAATTACGTATCAACTCAAGTTAATTATATTCTGCTTTTACTTAAGCACTAAATATCATTTCACAGGCCCTAGGCCTAGCTAGTCCTTTAATACAGTTTCTGTTCGATCGATGTCGCATTCATAACAATTACGTATCAACTCAAGTTAATAATATCCTGCCTTTACTTTTTCACTAAAAAATTTCTCACAGGGCCTAGGCCTTTTTAAGTTTTTGTTCTATTCATGTCACATTCATAACAATTGCGCATCAACTCAAGTTAATTATATTCTGCTCTTACTTAAGCACTAAATATCTTTTCACAGGGCCTAGGCCTTTATTACACTTTCTGTTCGAGCGATGTCACATTCATAACAATTACGTATCAACTCAAGTTAATAATATCCTGCCCTTACTTTTTCACTAAAAAATTTCTCACAGAGCCTAGTCCTTTTTAAGTTTTTGTTCTATTCATGTCACATTCATAACAATTACGTATCAACTCAAGTTGGATCAACGAAAACTCCTACACTTTCTCGTACTGCTCAGCAAAGGGCGGAAAGCTCGCACACCGAAAAACTTTTGAACACCTTTTCATGTAAGGGGATGTACACGAACTGCGTTTCATTCCGAGATCTTGTCAGAGTGTGGAAGTTTTCCTAGCTGACCATAACGAAATGTACCAGTTTTCCTGGGCATGGTGAATATATTACAAATATGTCGAAATAATGTCAGTAGACGATGACATCGCTCTGTTCACGTTCTTTTATAAACAACTCATAGCAACTGAAAAATTGTTGTTCGGACACCGCTGAACAGAGTGATGACATCGTCTATTTCCTAGGCATATATGGAAATGCGTATGTAAGATTACATTGACACAAGGCTTATGCAGAAGCTTTTCGATTCATTAAATCTTCAGCAATGATTTTAATATTTCGCATGTCATAACATGCAATACAAGGTAATCAATGGGGACTCAACCAGTTGATCTTGAGGTCTTTTTAGAAGATTTTAAATGACAACCTATTGTATTTGCAATAAATTTTGGTTGAGATCGACTGTCGGTCTGTTTTCCCCGAAATCTCGTCTGTCAACGTTTACTTTCTAATCAAAGCTGACATCTGCTCCTGCTGTTTTTATGGTCCCATTAAATGAAAGCTGAGACGCTTCCCCTTCTCAGTATAATTGCTTTACTGTCCACAGGGGAAAAAAGGGGCGGGAACTCCTCATCATCACCGCCGCTGACTGACCACAAGATCAAAGAATATTGGACTTCCGCTCCCCCTTCGGCAATGCCCCAGCAGGGCCGAAGGGGAGTTTAGTTTATTTACACGAGACTGGGTGAGACTGGGTCTGGTGTCAAGCGACCCTCTGGAAATCGTGCGCAAAGCGACCCTCTGGAAATCGTGCGCAAAGCGACCCTGTTATATTTTATCGTGGGCGAAGCTACCCTGCTAATCGAATCATTTTACTTATATATTCACAAATCGTAGTGAAATTACTTATATCTAATTAATTAAGTACTTACATCTTCTGAATTTTGTAGCTTTAGTCCAAATTGGTAACATAGTTTAATGCTTTAAGGCATTTTTTAATTTCTTCAGAATTTCCAAATTCGACGTGTGATGCACAAACAACAATTAAAAGAATTAGAAGAACTTGGTCGGAAAAGGAAGAAGATGCATAAACAAGTAGACGAACGCATTCGCAATATCATGGGGGAATTTGGAAATTTTAAAGTTCTTAAAAAATGCCTGAAAGCATTAAGCTGTGTTATCAAGTTGGACTAAGTGCAAAAGCTACAAAATTCAGATGTAGGTACTTAATTAATTATGTAAATAATTTGACTACGATTTGTATATATATAGTATACACATATAAAATGATATTACAGACTTGTATTTAGTATAAAAAACTTGATGTAAGTAATTAATTAATTAGATGTAAATAAATAATTTGACTACGATTTCTATATATATATACCATCGATGAAATGTAAAGGTCATACCATCGATGGGATGTAAAGGTCAGGTGATGCGTAACATCACAGCCTCTCCTTGACAAATGTCAACCCCGCCTTCTCATGGTGCATCCTGTTCCCACTAAAGGGGCTCTGACGACCGCCAATAGCGGTATAACTATACCATCGGGATTAGAGGAAATTCTATCCCACACTCACCAACCCGCTTGGCCAGCGTGGTGAGTTATGGCCAAACCCCTCCAAAATGATTCCACAACTTAAATCTTGGCCCTCAGTCTCCGGCAGCTGGAATGTACCTGGCCAAGGCAGCGGCCAGTGCGACATGAAGGCAGAGGGTGCTAAGAATCCCCGGAGGACCGGACTAGGCTGCCATCTGATGCTGACCTTGGCTACTTACAATGGACGCTCCCTATCTTATGATTCAAGGCTTCTTGAATTGGAAGAGGAATTACAAAGGATCAAGTGGGACATCGTGGGGCTAAGTGAGGTAAGGAGAAAAGGAGAAGATCTCATCGAACTGAAAAGTGGACATCTCTTCTACTATCGTGGGACAGATACTGGCAGAACTAGTGGTGTTGGATTTATAATAAACAAAAAACTGAAGGAAAAAGTTGTAGAAGTTGAAAGTTCCTCTGACAGAGCTGCACGACTTGTTATCCAACTCTCGAAAAGATACCAGGCTCAGATTATTCAAACTTATGCACCCACCACAAGTCATCCTGAAGAAGAAATTGAAGAATTTTATGAGGAAATTTGTCATCTAAATAATAAAGGTAAGCAGCACTTGAAGATAATTATGGGAGATTTCAATGCAAAAATAGGGCAACGGCAACAGAATGAAACTTCAGTAGGTAAATTCGGTCACGGCCACAGAAACCAGCGTGGAAATACTCTCGTTGAGTTTGCAGAGGCAGAAGGGTTTTTCATCTTGAACTCCTTCTTCAAGAAAAAGCCACACAGGAAATGGACATGGAGACATCCAAATGGGACGACAAGTGAAATTGATTTTATTATGTGTAACAAAAAATTCGTCATAGAAGACTGCAGTGTGCTAAACAAGTTCAACACAGGTAGTGACCATAGATTGGTGAGATGTAAGATGCATCTCAACACTAAACTTGAACGTGGCAAGCTCATAAGACAAACAAAATCTATTGACATAACCAACCTTAAAAAACACCATAATACCTTCAAGTTAGAACTGAAGAACAGGTTCTCTGCTTTAGAAGGCCTAACATCGGAAGAAGTGGACATCTCTGAAGTTAACAGAAAAGTAACCAAAGCTCTTATGGAAACAGCAACAAAATTAGCTGGGTCTAAGAACAAGTTGCATGTGAACAAATTATCAGGAAAAACCAAAATGTTGATGCAAAAAAAAAGAGAGATGAGGACAACTAAAGAAGATATGACTTCCAAAGTGGAATATATAGAGCTATGCAAGACAGTAAGAAAAAGTATCACTGAAGACGTAAGAAAATTCAACTGTGAACTAGTGAGGAAAGCAATTGAAAACAACCAAAGCCTAAAGATAGCAAAGAGACATCTCAGTAAGGGAAGAAAACAGATTATGGCACTGAGAAAAGAAGATGGTTCTGTAACAAGAAATAGAGGCGAAATTTTGACAAGAGTGAAAGATTTCTACTCCAAATTATATGAAAGGGATGATACATGCACTCCAGACATCATGAAAGATACCAGTACCAGAGTTCCTCCAGTCCTTCCAGCAGAAGTTGCACATGCAATCAAGAACATGAAGGGAGGAAAAGCTCCAGGAGAAGATGGAATTACTGTAGACATCATACAAGAAGTAAGTGGAGAAATCGAAACAGTACTCGCCCAAATTTTCACTCGATGCCTTAATGAAGGAAAGATTCCTGAGGATTGGAACACCGCTACAATGATCCTGCTACATAAGAAAGGTGACATTGAGGATCTCGGAAACTACAGACCTATCAGCCTCCTATCAGTAGTTTATAAAATCTTCACTAAAGTTCTTTCACACCGCTTGAAGGCAACACTGGACATGGCTCAACCTTGAGAACAAGCTGGATTCAGGAGTGGCTACAGCACAATAGATCATATCCACGTGCTGAGAGAACTAATTGAAAGAGCGAGGGAATATGAACTTCCATTGTGTATGGCTTTTATCGATTATGAAAAAGCCTTTGATTCGGTGAAACCATCAGCAGTTACAATGGCTCTGAAAACCTGCGGTATTGAAGATGCATACATTAATATTATTAATAACATCTATGAAAATGCAAGTGCTAAGATTCGGCTGTTTGAAAATACAACACACGTAAAAATTGGAAAGGGAGTGAGACAAGGTGACACCATATCTCCGAAGCTCTTTAATGCCACATTGGAGGGTGTTTTTCAGTCGCTGAGCTGGGAAAACAAGGGGATAAAGATTAATGGAGATTATCTAACCCACCTTCGCTTTGCTGATGACGTAGTCATTTTTGCAACTACCCCATCAGAGCTGCAGAGTATGATCCAGGAACTTGCTGACAAGAGTGAAGAAGTGGGATTAAAAATGAACTTTCAGAAGACAAAAGTGATGTTCAATGCTTTTACAAGAAATGAAGATTTATCGATTGATGGAGAAAAGCTGGAGATAACAGACACGTACGTTTATCTTGGACAGCAGATATCAAGTGAGGGTCACATTGATGAAGAAATTAATCGGCGTACAAAACTTGCCTGGAGAGCTTTTGGAAGAAACAGCATAATTTTCAAGAGCAATATGCCATTATGTCTTAAAAGAAAAGTGTTTGATCAATGCATCCTTCCAGTGCTTACGTATGGTGCAGAGACGTGGACCTTAACTAAAAGAGACATACAAAGGCTGCAGACAACTCAAAGCAGCATGGAGAGGTGCATACTTGGTGTAACCAGGAGAGATAAGAAGAGGAACTCGTGGATCCGAAAAATGACAAGAGTGGAAGACATCATGATCAGAGTTAAATCCCTGAAATGGCAATGGGCTGGACATACTGCCAGAAGGACAGATCATCGATGGACAGCCGAAATTTTAGATTGGATTCCAAGGGACAGGAAAAGACCCAGAAGAAGACCACATGGGAGATGGGTGGATGAAATTCGAAAGTATGCAGGAGTGACATGGAGGAGACTGGCACAAGACAGACCGTTGTGAAGGAAACTTGGGGAGACCTTCGTCCAGCAGTGGATTGATAATGGTTGACAATGATGATGATGATGATACCATCGATGGACAGTCGAAATTTTAGATTGGATTCCAAGGGACAGGAAAAGACCCAGAAGAAGACCACATGGGAGATGGGTGGATGAAATTCGAAAGTATGCGGGATTGACATGGAGGAGACCGGCACAAGACAGACAGACCGTTGTGGAGGAAACTTGGGTAAACCTTCGTCCAGCAATGGATTGAAAATGGTTGACAATGATGATATAAGTAAAATGATTCGAATAGCAGGGTCGCTTCGTCCACGAACAAATATAACAGGGTCGCTTTGCGCATGATTTTCCACAGGGTCGCTTGACGCACGGTCGCTTCCCGCACGTAATCGGGCGTCTGACATGAGGTAGACGTGGGTTTTGAGTTTCAATTAAGCAACCGAGTTTTGTAATGATTCTGAAATTGTCGCTAAATAGATATATTTCTTACTTTTTTATACATATACATATATATATACTTAAGAGCAAAACTGAAGACTAAGGAAAAACTTTAGAATTTAAAGCGAAAGTTGCAAAATAACCTGAAGATCAAAACGCGCAACGCAGCAGTTTTGAAAATTCAGAATTCACATTCTATTAAGAAGATACCTAAGCAAAAAAATACATATATAATTTTGACTCACACCAAGTACAACATAGAAAAGGTTATGTATCTACCTGTGTGAGTAAAAGGAGAAAAAGATAAAAAAATAAAATAAAACAACTGAATGTAGAAGGTGTCGAGAATACTGAGCCTTGGCTTTATCAAAGACCAGCAAAAACTCTGCATTTTCTCACTTCCACAAAGACCTATTTGGAAATGGGTTTCTGCAAGGCAATAGATGCAAGTAACATTCCCACCTAAAATTGTTTTAAAAAATATATATATGTCATGTCCTCCGCAGAGTTGTATATATATATATTGCATAAAGCAAACAAAATCGTTTTTGTTTGTTTTTTCTTTTGAGAAGGAGATAAAGTATACCTCTGAACCGTTTCCTGTACTTCCAATAATGAGCACAGGAATGCCAAAAAAAAAAAAAAAAAATGTTATTTTTCACTGCTTCCCTCACAAGTTCAAACAGGTACTTCGCGGTTGAATAGAAATGTGCAAAGAAAATACGACATCATTGTAAAGAAAGCCACGTGTAAAAATACCTGTCTTCCCCTCTCCCTTAGGTTTTCTTTCTTTTCAGAATGACTGATTTTTTTAATCAGGGTAAAAAGTCCTAGAAAAAAAGTCCGAGACTGTTGAAAAACGCGGAAAAAAAGTCCGAGACTGTTTATAACGAAGCAAATTTCTCCGTCATTTCTGTCCACGCCAGGATTCGAACCCTGATCCCCTCATTCCGGAATAAGTCACTCTACCAATTGAGCTACGCAGACGTTTTGTTCTGATTCCTATCTGCCTTTATGTCGTGTGCGTCCTTCGGGCAGGTACGTCACATCTCCTGGTACGTTACATCATCTCCGTCTTTTTTTTTTTTTTTTTTTTTTTTTTTTTTCGAAGTGCCGGAGAAGGGATTCTCTTATTTTTCCTATCTCGCGGTGTGGAAAAAACATCACACCAATGCGAGATTTTGAACGGTCGGGTCATCCGGATTGTTCGGGCGCCATTATAACGAAGTAAATTTCTCCGTTATTTCTGTCCACGAGTTCTTCCTTTCACATAGTCACGAAAATTGGAAGGGGAGGCCTTCCACAAATGTCACGTTTTCTATTTCATCATACAATGTTTGGTGAACCCCGTAGAACCACACCACATGTTCGGGAGGGGAGATATAACTTTCGCTTGATGCTGAAGTAAACTTTTACAAACTGAGTCTTCCCACAGCCAGCAGGGCCCGCTATCAGAGCAGTGAAAGGATGTTGTAGTCTGGGCACTTCCATGTTGTCAACTGAAGTCATTAAAAAAGGTACAAAATAATTTAAAGACACATAAAGTAGATTTCAATCAATTTTTATTTTAAATTCTGAATTTTGATTCAATTCGAAATTTATTTCGAACGAAATGAAAGACACGCAGGTCGTTTGTTTCAGATTTCCATCCAAAATTTCTTACAATACAGTACAAGCTTTTTCCGCGACATCTAGAATACAAGAAGAAAATACAATATTGTCCACATACGGCTGTAAACGAACTTTGAAGAGGTACTTCATTCAATTTAACAGTATCTAACTTGGAGGCAAATCTGGCAATAGGTCCTTGAAAATATTCTGGAGAATGTCCGAAAGAATAAAAAAATTCCATTGTTTTTGGGTTTGGTATGTACATGGCCAAACAGTGTTTTCCAGGATTTCCATATCGATCCGTATTCACAACAATACATGCTGGGAACTTGACAATTCTCTTGGGAAGTCTGTCACAGGCAAACACTCCGAGGAAGGACCGTTGTGTCACGTGATCTTGCTTTAGGGTCTTTACAATTTGAACACTGTTCATTTCTTCAATTGGAGAAATCACAAAGAATGTTTCTGGACTTTGAAATTTCAATAATGTTTTGGAACTCTGCGTAGATTAGCACAGAAATTGTTTTTGCTAAAGCTTTTCCAAATTTGATTTCCACTCTTAAATTTCCTTGTTGGATCAGGTTCATATGCCCTCCATCAAACAGGTCCGGACTGAGATTGAATGCATAAAGAGTGTATCCCTTGGAAAATTCATCTCGATCGATATATATTCCACAATCTTGGCCCAGTTTCTCGGTTCCTTGAAATAGACTATGGAAAGAACGAATTGTGCTGCCCTTTTCGAAATTGGGTTCTAGAGGTTTATGAGGAACTGACTGTCCGTCAACGTACACGGCGATAAAGTTAACATCATAATGCTTAAATTCAAAAGCGTTAGATTTATATGTACCATTAAAAGCATCGTTATCGACACATCCAATAATCAGTCTTTTGGGCATTTGTCCTAGGAATACGTTGTCTTGCACGAAGGACATACTTCCTTGAGAGACGGAATACACTTTGCATAAAACACGATCAATAGGATACTTGGCGGGAGATTTTTCTAAAGCTTTTGCATGGCCGATGGCAACTCCCGGGTTGACTTTCACTTTTCTCACAAAAATGGAGGCGTGTTCGATGAGAACTCTGTAATTAGGGGCCTCTGAGGAGGAAACGAGGCACAAATCAGGTTTATTTCGAACCAGTTTAATTTTCACGTCCACTAAATTGAGAAGCAGTCTGTTTTGAAAAAATAAATCACAGTGCAAGGTTCCAATCATGTCAAACGTTTTGCTGTCTTTCACGACAGCAAAACGTTTGACACTTTGATGTAATCCTTTGTTTGTTGCAGCATTCGTGGGATTAATTTCGTTCAGATGTCCGGCTGTATCCTTGTAAAACCCTTCGCATGCTAAATAGGATTTCTTTGCGTCTTCTCCATAATTTAATAGAGTTTCAATATATGCTCTGTGAGGATACGTGTTGCTCGAGGACGAAATCACTCTTTCGTTTAAACTAGCATCAATTTGGGAAAACAGAGAATGAAGAAAACAGTTTATGGGCCCCACGGGCTCTTTGTCAGCTATGACGGAATTGTCAGCTTTCACAATTTTAATTTTTACGTAGAGTTGGCTGGAAGACAAGTCAAGACAAGTATTCTTCTCCACTCCCAGAAATATTAAATTCCAGAGGTCCTCCATCTCGAATGTTGGTCAAGGGGTGATATTCGATCCATTGTCCTTTTTCTATGCTCGTTTGGGTGGGCGGTAAAGCAAATAAATCAAGTTCCGACTTTAAACATACGGAAGAATGACTGTGAATCAAAGCCATGGTTTACGGATCGAAAATATCGTGTGCTGTCGTCTTGGCTTTCTTTGAACGAATGATGCGCTTCATCGTGTTTCTCTTCCTTTTAACGCTTCCTCCTAACATTTTCTTCACTTTGCTTGCAGCTTTGTCGGTGAGAATTTGTCCTGCTTCTTTAGCTCGTTGTTTGGCTGCTGTTTTTGCATCCTTTCCTTGCATTAAGTCATTTGCAAGGTCGACCCCCGTTTGAAAGACTTGTTTTCCAAGCGTTTTTGCACCTTGTTTGAATAATGGTACCGCCGCTCTAAATAACGAACGAAAAAGTCCCCCAAGTCCATATACCCTTTTTGAAGGGGTGCTCCTTGATAGTAGACTAAACCTTTTCCACTTTGATTGACGTAATATTCCTCGAAGGATTTTGTACAACAGCGGTATGGTTCATGCATGACTACAGAGCCTTGAGACGAAAATGAAGTTTCACGATCGCTCTCCTACGTTCAAATGGTACTAATTGTCCCGAGTGATTCCTTATAACGATTTCTACGGTTTGGAATTGTTTTCTTGCTAGAGGCAAATAATGAGGGCGATCGTATAAGGCGCTCACCACATCTGCATCTTCTCCGCTCACTTTAACGATGCGACGGAGAGGAGCAACCATGTCTCCCACAGGCTGAGGATCCACAATATCGCTGTACTCGTACAATAGGGAAAGCAATGTGTTCCGATCGGCTACGAAATTTCCATGAATTGTGACATCACTCCCTTCTGATGCTGAATACACTCCAGGTTGAAAACCTAGAATTTCAGGTATTCCTGGAAATAACTGCAGCTGAGAACCAAGAGTTAAAGCTGCTTTGACACGTCTCGTGGTTTTATTAAAAAACATCGTAATATTTTTAGACCAATGCTGGGACATGGCTTTTACCACGTCTCCCACAGAATCATAATATCCAGCAGGGATTTTTGCTGCTTTCAGTTGACTTGGACCGAGACCGTAAGCAAAAGAATTTGAATTTACATTCACATTAAACCAGGAATGAGGGTAGATGAGTTCGACGAGTCCCACTTCCCAGTCACCATTGAGTTCGATCGGGGAAGGAAGACGCGTGATGAAATGAGAAATTTTATTGTCTGAAAAGTAGCGGAGAGAGCTGTCGCTAGGTAACGTTAGATAGAAACTCATGTTGACGAATGATGTTTCATCTAAAAAAAGGTCGGTTTTATAGAGAGGTCAAGTCTTCCGCGGGGATCCAAGCATTAAATTTATCAAGATACCCTTTAAATTTAACAAAGTATTCCATTTTTCCTTTTCTTTTACGTTTCTTTAGAACACGTTCCACAGGAAAGGCCTCGGACAGAGTAACGTTTTGAAGCTCTTCGGCGTAAAAGTTCCTTCCAGCTCTTCGTTCAATAAATCTTTAACTTTATAGACGGGTGGGGATCTGGGAACAAGACCGCTCACAACAAAAACTTCTTCCGTCCAATTTGATTCGTATCCTTTCTCAAATGTCAATTTTGCTTTACTAATCCTCACATGATCACCCACCTGAAATTTATAGGACTGTTTTTCCTTCTTGAGATCACCATAGAGATTGAGAAACACTTGCTTTTCATTATCTTTGTTTACATCTACAGGTTTCATTTTTATACTTCGATGGGGGAATGGTTGTAGCTGTGAACTAAATCGTTGAGCACGTCTATGAATTTAAACATATTTTGATTTGTAAAGTATCGCACCATGCGAGTTTTGAGCGTGCGATTGAATCTCTCCACAACACTTGCTTTTGTCTCGTTGTTCGTTGTAAAGAAATGCACACCGTGTTGTGTTAAAAACCTTTGAAACTCTTTGTTCTTAAATTCAGTTCCTTTGTCTGTTTGAAGTTTTACTGGTTTTCTATCTTGGAAAATCTGGGAAAATGCTTGAACGATATGGGACCCTGACTTTTGCTTTAAGGGAATCACCCATGCATATTTGGAAAATGTGTCAATGCATCTTAACAAGTAACGAAATCCATCGTTATATTGACTCAAACTGGAGACATCAGCTAGGTCTGCTTGGAACTGTTGTCCTATTTCATTCACCATCACTCTATTTCTCGGAAAATGTCGTCTCACCGGCTTGTGAAGGGTGTACGTTTTCTCCCCCTTCAACCATTTCATGACGTCTTTTTCTTGACGCCTTCTTTTTTGACAGCACGGTATAAAGAATCGAGACCACCTAAACTTCCTACTTTCTGAGTTGTCATATACGTCTGTTTCATCATTTCCTCCATTACAACAGTTCAACGAGAGACGATCCACTGTAACAGAAAAACTCATGTTCACTCAAACTCGATCACAACTCTTAATAACGTCCACTCCCCTTCACACAAAATTTTAAAAGAAATTCCAAATCCCCTAAAACATTTGAACACCATGAAAAACCATAAATCTTACTCTTTCAAGCATCTTTTTCCAATTGTTCGATGGTCTAGCGGAAAGAATGTAAGCTTTCTGAACAAAGGACTGGGAGTTCGAACCACTTCGATAAATAAAAATCACAAAATGGTGTAAAAAGAAAAGGAAATCAAAACGGTGCTTTTCAGGTTCATCACCAATTCATCAAAAAAGGTTAGCAAACATGTAAACTGAACTTTTTTGACACGATTAAATCCTCTTTTTCTCAATCCAGAAACTATAAGATGATTCTCCTATTTGTTGAAAACACTTTATTTACAACCATAGAAAAATAAAAATAAATAAAACTAACCTCTTGTAAAATATTTAATCGTAAAAACTAAACTGAAGAAAATTTATTAAAGAAAAATATAACCTGAAGAAAATTTATGAAAGAAAAAACTGATCTGGTAAAAATTTGTTAAATCAGATATTGACTTTTGGAGAAATGATCGTTTATTTTTTTTTACTTTAAGGAAAAATGAACGATTCAAATATTGACTTTTAGTTGGATGGCATTTCCCATGTTATTCTATGAGATTTTTGCGATTATAAAAAAACTCAATCATTGGAATCGTCTTGTCCGGCGGTTCTCACGTTTGCAGCCGAACTGCGTCGCTTGATAAAATTTCACAGTGGAGAATTCTTGACACAATCTTCTAAAATATTTTGTAACGCTACCACGTGGAACGATGTTGGTTGTTTGGCGGAAATCTCCACCCAGCACGAAAGTTATTCCTCAGAATGGACGTACATCATTCATCGCTTCTGGCAGCAACAAATCGATTTTTCTCAATGAGTGTGACGGCAACATTGATTCCCCATCAATGATGAGATGATTATTAGCCAAGCTTTCCTCAACTTAGACGAATCATTTGATGGCACTTTCATGCTGGAGACAGAAGTTTTGACAGCTGAAATTGGAATTCTGAATCCACTATGCGACGTTCGACCTCCCTTCAGCAAATCGGCAACGATTCGAGTCGTCGCAAAAACCAAAACGCTTGCCTTGCCCTCGTAAATAGATCATCATTGGGTTGTACATGTAAGTCTTGCCTGATACACCAGGACCGTCGATGAAGAAAAATCAAATTGCTGCTTTGTCGTTGTTCACAACAAAGATCATTTTACTGAAAAAGCGCTTAGCTTTTGCTGCTTCATCGTCCAAGTTGAAGATGTGACTACGACTGCTTCTGCAAGTCTAAAATTCGTGCACTTTGTGCCGTGAATTGGAAAACGATTCCGATTTCTTGAAGTGCTTTTCTTTCAGCAATATGACCATGAAAGTCTCGAATAAAGTCTTCAACAATGAACTCCGGAAACAGCTGAGTGGAGATGAAGTAGATCGTTTGGCGAAATTGAAGACGCGGATCAGAGCGAATGTCTGTCGCAATTGTCGTGGCATGATGAATTTTGATGCTTCCTCACAGCAGAGAACTCATCTAGTGTCGTCATCAACCAAGCCATGCGTGATTGCTGCTGTTTTGAAGCTTTCATGAAGAATTCCGGTGACGGTCTTCAAAACATTGAAGCTCATTGCACCTTGAACATAAAGGAGCAGCAGCCGCAAATTAAATCGTTCATAATTCTTAGGGCTAACACTGTACATTCGATACAAACTTGTTCCTTTCACGCTGCCTCTTTTTCAGGTACTGAACTTTTGATCGTAAACATAATGATATGGCAACTCCGAGTAGTAAAGATGTCTGAAAGCTTCATCAGTCGCGTTAAGCTGGAACCAATCTGACAGCTGTGTTTTTTCTGCCGTCTGCTCACAGTGCTGCCTGACCTTCTTGGAATTAAGCTAATTGTTCATTTGGAAGATGAATGACAAGGCGATGAACTGCATGTGGCCGATCGTGCATGGGGTTCTCCAGAAATCTCCACATCGCTTTAGGCGCAGACACAAAGCTCGCATCGATATACTGGCTAATCTCGCAGCGAGGTACTGGATAACCTCGTCATAAATCACATTAGCTTGCGCACCAACATCATGGAATTCAACTGCAGCTTTGTTGTAACCTTTGTAAATGTACTTAAAGATATATTTAAGGGCTTTGATTGACTGTCATGATTCAGCATTCTCATGACAATTGAATTTCTTAGCCAAAACTTTGTTGTAAGGAAGGCACAACAAAGCAATTATTGGCGGTAAAATTCCGGATTTCAACTTGAACGCCTTTGCGACGTCTGTACAGCGGGTAGCCATTGACATCAGTGATCATGTGAGGTTTTAACTGCTTCGAAACTTCTTTATGAACTCCTTGTTAGCCATGCAATGTGCTTTTGGATTCAAAGTGCTACATGGGTCATGAATCATTGTTCGAATGACGCTTTAGTGAAGTTTCGGCTCTACTCGACGATCAGTAATATCAGCACAAACGTATCGAGCTACTTTTTCAGCTGTGTCAATTTCCTAATCATCTCCAAGAACGATCAAGATGTGTGCGTGAGGCAGTGTTCATTTTTGAAACTCGATTGTGTACACTAAAGCTTTCACATGTCCAAAAGCGCCATTCTTAGTGATGTCTTCGAGGAGAGCTTTTAAGTTTTATACTGAATACGGTGCTACTAAATACGGACGACCGGAAGGCGGATGCAAATTGAGAAAATGGCGGCAGATTTTTCTGAATCTCTGGCCAATTCGGATTGCATGCTATGGTCCCAAATAGATCAGGTCTGCTAAATTTAGAGACAATGCTATGGCATCGTGATACGTTTCACTCATGTTGCGAGGCGAACCTTGAAATGAGGATGGAAAAATCAAGGCACGCCCAACGTTCACTCCTCTTCAATCAGCAACGTCATTCAAATGAACCATTAAGTCTCGATATTGCTCGACTAGCAAACGGACTTGCTGACTGCGGATATAGTTCACGTTGTTGCTTTCAACTTGAAAATAAGAAGCTACAGCACACTGCTGGAACAACTTTCCTCCGTGTAAAATTGGATTGAAGCGGTTAACTCTACGGTTGTTTGCGATACCTTCCATTGCAGCATCAATACACGCGCATGCTGTTGATTAGGACGATTATGGCGTTGATCTCAATATTTGGTAACCAGCCTGCTTCACCGAACGGATAAAACGACATATAAATCATTGGGTTCAGATGAGGACTCAAAATGTTGAGCTTGATGAGTAGTTGCTGGGAATTTCGAGAAGAAATTCAAAAGTCGCGCTCAAATGGTGGTTCACCGTCAGCTGACAGGAAAATCATGGTGATCTCATCAACCATAGGAAGACTGTAGCGTCTGCGGTCATTGGCAATTTATGGTCTTCATCAGCAGCTCTTTTCTTTTCATCAATTTCAACTTCTCGCAGCATGCGATAAGCGTGAGCATGCACATTGTTACGACGAATTACCTCATCCAAGAAAGCTACGATATCAGGATTACGTTGCTAATTCCCTGGATGATTTATACGCTGTTGATTTGCCAAGCCTGAGTCAATAACATGAAGCTCAGCATAAAAGCAATTGCTGTCTTCGCTGGTATTAATCTATCCTGTTTGATGATAGATCTGTCTGTGAACTCTGAAGATTTACAGACCGTTTTCTGCAACGTGAGCAAATTCGTGCGCCCAACAATATGAAACTTAAGGCGCTGTTGAAAGAACGAATATTTTCATTGAAGTGCCGATAATTTGGATGCTGTCGATTACTTATCATATCCTTCAAATCAGGTGGAAACTCGCGAACTGCTTGGCCTTCATTCTCAAGCAAAACAGTTACTTTGAAACAGCAATACTTGAGTGTTTTATAATCAGATTTCTCAGCACAAAAATTAATAGAATGGCAGAACTGACTGTAAGAGAGAAATACATTATTAATGGAATTTCGGACATTCGACATCATTTTCATATTTTATGTGATTACGATACAAGGACTGGAATTAGAAATCAAGCGACAAAAAAAAAAAAAAAAAAAAAAAAAAAGAAGCAGCACGTGATTTCCCGTTTCCAGAAAAATAACTCTTCTATTTACTTTTTATTTCCAGAAAAGGAACATTTCTGCAAGTTAAATTTGTCGGATTACTAAAAGCCCTTGAGGCTAATGGGTTTGGGATGTATTGTAAGACTCCAACATGGCGCCCGACCGTCTGAGAAAATGTACATATTTATTTTAACCAAGTCGGTTCGGAATGTATGAACACAATACTGTGTACAATGCTGGCGAACTATGCTGTCCGTTGGAGATTAGTTCTTGGAAAAGGTCAATGTCGCGATTGGGGCCGTTAGGTGACCTTCGTAACGCAGCGAAGGCTGGGGTTAGGGGGTCAGGGAGTAAACGGGTCGGAAAAGAATGGGGGAGGCAACAGTGGAGGCTCGTTGTCTGCCTCTCATTAGATAGTTCATCGCGCCTCAGGCGATAGGGCAGTGGTTAGTACGCGGGCGCGAGGCTCGATATTCAGTTAGTTGAGGGTCGGAGCTTGGTGGAGGAGCACGTGTATGCTGCTCGACAGGAAGCTAAAAAACTTAGTATGTCCTCGTGGATGGACGGAATTTAGCGTTCTTGTGACACACACCGTTGCAGGCTCTCACAAGCGCGTGAAGATTCTGTGCCAAAGAGCGGACAGACTCCGGCAGGTATTATTAGGAAGAACAATAAAGTGTTAGCAAGGAGAGCTGCACGACGACGAAAACGCACGTGTGAAACAATGCGCAAGTGATTTCTTGTCACGAGCGAAGTCTCCGATATACAGCCTAGGCTCGGACAGCATTTCTTTGAATAATGATTAAATTTGGTTTAAGTTTAGAAAACTTTGATGGATTCCTTTCGAGGCCTGTTTCATCGTTATTCATTCACCTCCCCTCCCTTGATCAGCCGGTCTTAATATAACAAAGCTGAGGGAGCGGAGCGCCTGTTTGACCAATAATTATAAAATATTGGTTATCTAAGTAACAGGAACCTTGACCTATTGTCTGTGCGGTGCGTGCTCCGGTGAACGAGCTTTGATTACAGAGTCTTGCAGGACTTTGAATTACATAAGGCAGGTGGAGCATTTACGTTCGCCCCTACACTGACACTCAACATTCATCGCAGCACAATCATGAGAAGGGTCTTCGAACTCGTTAAAGGTTTCATCATTGAGAATAGCAGGACGATGCAATGGACATGATCGTTATCTTTAAGCAGCCGGTTCAGCACGCCGTATTCAGCCTGTGATCTTTTGTCAATGTATCCAAACAGATGTTATTTCCAAACGTTTGTAAAAAATATGAGAAGTTAGTTGGCTTACTTATGCGTACAAAGAAGAAGCGCAAAGAATAAAAAGCTAAATAAAGGCACCAGATGTTATACGATCCTGTAGTTTTATTTATTTTATTCTTGATAACTATTTTAAACAGTTATCACATATCACGAGAAGAACAAGTCAAACACAATACAGGGCGGGCAATGCAGTTTCTTTTTTTCTTTTTATCTTTTTTTTTTTTTTTTTTTTGTTGGGTGTTTTTCTTTTCTTTTTTGTTATTGAAGGTTTAACGACCACCGTGAGCAACTCAATGGGTTATAAGCAGTCGCCCGTCTGCAGACATCTGCAGAAAATTGGTTGAGTTGTACTTTGTAAACGCTGAAAATTTCCTGATGTGAAGACCAGAAATTCTTTGTATTTCATATTCGGCATCGCCCCCCCCCCGACAGGTTTGCTGAGTAGGCACATACCCTCAGATATGTGTCGAGTTGTAGCTTGTAAATGCTAAAAATCTCCCGATCGGACAAGAAATTCTCTATATTTCACACTTTGTAGTATTACCCCCCCCCTGACAGGTGTGCTCAGTAGGTTTACGCCCTGAGATAATGTGTCCAGTTGTAGTTTGTAAATGCTGAAAATCTCCCTATCGGACAAGAAATTTTTTATATTTCACACTTTTTAGTATTACCCCCCCCCCCGACAGGTGTGCTCAGTAGGTTTACGCCCTGAGATAATGTCTCCAGTTTTACTTTGTAAATGCTGAAAATCTCCCGATCGGACAAGAAATTCTCTATATTTCACACTTTGTAGTATTACCCCCTCCCCCCGACAGGTGTGCTCAGTAGGTTTACGCCCTGACATAATGTGTCCAGTTGTAGTTTGTAAATGCTGAAAATCTCCCGATCGGACAAGAAATTTTTTATATTTCACACTTTTTAGTATTACCCCCCACCCCGACAGGTGTGCTCAGTAGGTTTACGCCCTGAGATAATGTCTCCAGTTGTAGTTTGTAAATGCTGAAAATCTCCCGATCGGACAAGAAATTCTCTATATTTCACACTTTGTAGTATTACCCCCCCCCCCCGACAGGTGTCCTCAGTAGGTTTACGCCCTGACATAATGTGTCCAGTTGTAGTTTGTAAATGCTGAAAATCTCCCGATCTGACAAGAAATATTTTATATTTCACACTTTTTAGTATTACCCCCCCCCCCCGACAGGTGTGCTCAGTAGGTTTACGCTCTGAGATAATGTCTCCAGTTGTAGTTTGTAAATGCTGAAAATCTCCCGATCGGACAAGAAATTCTCTATATTTCACACTTTGTAGTATTACCCCCCCCCCCCGACAGATGTGCTCAGTAGGTTTACGCCCTGACATAATATGTCCAGTTGTAGTTTGTTAATGCTGAAAATCTCCCGATCGGACAAGAAATTTTTTATATTTCACACTTTTTAGTATTACCCCCCCCCGGACAGTTGTGCTCAGTAGGTTTACGCCCTGAGATAATGTCTCCAGTTGTAGTTTGTAAATGCTGAAAATCTCCCGATCGGACAAGAATTTTTTTATATTTCACACTTTTTAGTATTACCCCCCCCCCGGTCAGGTGTGCTCAGTAGGCTTATACGCCCTGAGATAATGTCTCCAGTTGTAGTTTGTAAATGCTGAAAATCTCCCGATCGGACAAGAAATACTTTATATTTCACAATTATCATATACCCCCCCCCCCCCCCCCCCGACAGGTTTGCTGACTAGGCATGTGCCCTCAAATAATCTGCCGAGTTGTAGCTTATAAATGCTGAAAATCTCTCGATCCGGAGAGAAATTCTTCATATTTTACACTTTATGGTAACCCCCCCCCCCCCACACACACACACAAGTTTTCAGAGCGGGCACGTGCGCTCAGACAATGTTACGAGATGTAGCTTGTAAATGCTGAAAATCTCCCGATCGGACGAGAAATTTTATATATTTCACACTTTTTAGTATTACCCCCCCCTCCCCCCGACAGGTGTGCTCAGTAGGTTTACGCCCTGAGATAATGTCTCCAGTTGTAGTTTGTAAATGCTGAAAATCTCCCGATCGGACAAGAAATTCTCTATATTTCACACTTTGTAGTATTTACCCCCCCCCCCACCCGACAGGTTTGGTGACTAGGCATGTGCCCTCAAATAATCTGCCGAGTTGTAGCTTGTAAATGCTGAAAATCTTTCGATCGGGAGAGAAATGCTTCATATTTTACACTTTTGGTATACGACCCCCCCCCCCCCCCCCACCACCACCACCACAAGTTTTCAGAGCAGGCACGTGCGCTCAGACAATGTTACGAGTTGTAGTTTGTAAATGCTGAAAATCTCCCGATCGGACGAGAAATTGTACATATTTTACACTTTTGATATATCCCCCCCCCCGGTTTGCTGAGTAGGCTCGTGCCCGAAAATATTTAGTGCCTAAGTAACTTACGGCGATCATTTTCACGGTCAATCTCGTACTAGTGGGCCAAGAAACGGCAATTGTTATACGGCCCCTTAAACATTTGTGCCCAAATGTCCGTTTGCCCAAATGTCCGGTGCCCAAATGTCCGCCCAGTCTTTCAGACAGAAATTCGTAAATATGTCTCAATTTCTTAATGATAATGAGATATAAGTGAAATTTTTTGTGCACACCACTTGCTCAAGTAGGGAGAAATATAGGAACACTATAATTTTCAACGCAGCGCAATTTCATTGCTATAAAAATGAATGTGCCCAAATGTCCGGTGCCCAAATGTCCGGTGCCCAAATGTCCGAACCCCGTATGGCCTCCTAAACGCATCGAGCTGATGGTGACTACAAATTAAAAGCGAAAGAAAACGTATTTGAAGGAACCAGGGAAGTTCCGATAACGAAAAGAAAAGAGGGTCTTTGGGCCCGAATATCTGGATAAGACAAATATCAAAAGCAGACAAATAACTGCTGTCGGAGTCTCACACCATTCTTCGCAAGTGCTTCCGAAATACGCAGTGAACACCTGGACTTTACCGCCACGGAAAGGAAGCAGGGTTCATGTGCTCTTTCGCCCCCTTTTTTGGACTTCACCAAGCGAGAGCTGTTAGCTGATCCAGCTGGGCCGCGCGGTCCAGTGAATGCCGTCCTGCTATTGCTACGGACCTGCCGGTGCTTGCATCTTCTTTACGGAGTGGCTTCTGTTCCACTCCCCACATACCCCACCCCCGACCAAGGAGCGGTGGGAATCGAAAGGCTTGAGAATACATGGGTGAATTGAGATTTGACAATGTGTGGACTATTATCATCAGTGTGTGTGTGCGCATTTAGTCATATGGAGGAGCACGGGGAAAAAAGTGTGTTAAAAACATGCTCTTCCCCGAAATCAGCAGAGTAACATAAAACGCTGGATTACATCAATCTCAGTCCAAGTGATTACTTACTTCCTGTTGTCATACCGAACGTTTTGGGATATAAAGGCGACCGTTGAGGAACTCTTAATTTGCATGAGTAGTGATTGGCTGGTGAATCCAAGTAGATTATGTTGAAATAGCCGAAAGGCCAGCCGAACGTAATTTAAAATTTGTGTTTATTATATTACTATAAGATTATTCGAAATTTATTTGTATTAAAAGTCTGTGCTTGTGGTTAGACGCTACCGATTTTTCTTTGGACTGGCCTGAGTCGTTATTCAGTCCTCTCACCTGCAATATCCATTAAAATAATCCGGAACGCGACCGTTTCGCAGTCCCGGTGGTAAGATGTTATTTGGAGGTGTGCGGTGGGATATTGCAACATCAATTTGATGTTTGTGAGAAACAGTGGACTTCAAAAAATTTCTTGCACTGGTTAGAAGCTGAGTTCTCCGTGCGTAAATTAATCTCTATAGAGAGTAATTGTTGATGATCAAGAGAAGAGCAGCAAGTAGAAAGATGGAAGAACTCAAAGATATGATAAAATATTTAACAGAAAAGTTAGATGAGCAAAGAAAAGATTTAACAGGAAGGTTAGAAGACGTAAACGAAAAATTGAATGACCAGAAACTAAAACAAGAGAAGATGGCCAGTCAGCTACAAGCATAGACGGAAAATTTTCAGTCCGAATTAGATATTCAGACTAGCAATGTCACCACCCAGCTCAATGCGCAGGCAGGTCCAGAATTTGACGACACAGTTACAGACCCAAGCAAAATAGTTAATGCAGAATGTCACGATCCAGCTAAGCGATCAAGCGAGGGAATAGGGCCTTAGAATGCAGGGGCATGAGGAAAGGGTAGCCAAACTCGAAAAGAGTGAGGCTTGCATGCAGTTGCAGATGTCCGAGCTGCTCGCTACGACCGCAACGTTTCGCAAGGATGTTGAGGAGGAGGTTAAGAGTGTGAAGAGTTACGTAGGTGGAAAAATAGATAAGTGCAGGCCTTGTTCCACACTGCGAACGGAGTTCTTCACTCAGTGTAGAAATGTTAGGGAACACTTAGTATCGGAAATTGAGAATTTAAGAAGGCAGCAAGCGACACGTCAAAGGAAAGGCGAGGAGCAGCCGGGGCTACGAAAGGACATGGAGGAGAAGATAAAAGTACTAGAAAATGAAATCGAGAAGGGAAAAAAGGTAGCAGCAGCCTTGCTGCCGGGAGGCGATCTGAGTAGATCAGTTAAGATCAAGCCTAGTACATTTGACGGCAAGTCCAGCTGGTCGGTGTACAAAACTCAATTAGAGATCGTAACATCGACTAACAGGTGGAATTCTAGCGAAATGGCGTGCTCATTAGCCTTGTCACTTCGGAGTCCAGCTGCCGATATCCTGCAGCCATCGTCGCAAGAAAATCGGGTAAACTATGAATGTTGAATTGCTGCGCTGAAATAGCGGTTTGGCGATAAACACCTCGAACAGCTGCGAGTTATACAGCTGAAACATAGGCATCAGGAAGCACACGAGTCCCTACAAGAGCTGGCGTCCGATATAGAGAGGCTAGCACGATTAGCATATGCTCAGTGCCCGCCCGAAATTCTGTATGGCATAGCACACCAACATTTTGTGGACGCAATTCTGCACACCGACATACAGCAATCAATCCGAATGGCTGATTGCACCTCAATGCTGGCTGTAGTACTCCATGCTATGAAATATGATTCGTCCAGCCACTCGAGAAACGCACAAAAATCTGTGAGTCTGGCGACCGCTGCCGAATATGCGCCCAAAACCCCCGACGGAGAGGTGAAGAATTTGGTCCGAGGCATCGAGAGAGAAATAAAAGACTTAGGGGAGCGACTGGGTAAGAGAGTCGAGCAGCTGGAAGGGAACTCCTCGTGGCGTCCATCATCGTCGCCATCTGGGTGGCATCGGCGAAGCCCGCCAGAGAGGAGTGCTTGCTGTTGGGACTGTGGGTCTCCTACGCATCAGAGGAGAAATTGCCCTAGAAACCGGAACAACTTTTCAGAGACGAAACCTAAAGAAAGGGACGCGGGAAGCGCACAGAAGTCAGTTTCGCGGGGTGGAAATTGACTCGTGCGGCGGAAAATCCCCAACAAGTATCAGTGCACATATCAGGATTGACAGGTGATGCAAAAGGGCTGGTTGTTGAAGGAAAAGTGAATGACGTGGAATGTGATTTTGTTCTGGATACTGGCGCAGATGCGACTCTGATGCATTCCAATTCTTCTGAGAGTGTAAAGGGGCCGGCGCTTCACCTTAATACAGAGCCGCGCATCATTTTGCGTACAGTATATTGGGAAGAGGTATTGGCTGAGGGAACCGCGGACTTTCGATTTCAGATTGGAAATCAGTCCTGCGTACATACGATCGTGGATGCAGACATTTCAGATCGGTGCATTATCGGCTGGGATTTCTTGCGTCGGAATGGTTACGTGCTAGACCTTCAACACGGGATGCTGTGGGGCGAGGTCGATGAATTGCTCTTGTAGACTCCGAAATTTTTACAAGCTGGGAGCAAGGAAAATGGAAGTAGTAGTTAAAGAGGATGCAATAATTACGGTGCAAAATGAATCGGTGGTTGTCAGCCAGGTTACTAACGATAGTGCGGCCTTCCGTGTGGCCGTTTGCGAAATGTCAGAGAGTTCACCTCTCTCGAAGAATTTGCTCATAGCAAGAGCCGTAGTGCAGTCACGTCCGAGCATACCCGTCAGAGTGCTGAATCTAGGAGATGCACGTACTACTCTGAGAAAGGTAGCGACACTTTGCTCCACGGAGCCGGTCGCTTCGGTTCTCCGTGTTAGCATAACGGAGGGCACTCCGGAGACCCCGACACGTACTGAGTTTCCCCCACAGTTGGAGCAACTGATAGAGAGGGCACATGGGAGTCTGAGCGCAGAGCAGGAAAGCTAATTGAGGAACCTGCTGAGAGAAAATCGTGACGTCTTCGCGGAAGATAAAGACGATTACTGTCGTACTGAGGCGGTGCTGCATAGAATAGACATAGGACACAGCTCGCCAATTAAACAATCGCCAAGGCGCCTGTCGTTGGAGAAACGCCACGAGGATCGAAGAGATGGAAAGGCAAGGAATGGTGGAACCTTCCACCAGCCCGTGGGCTTCACCTATAGTTTTAGTGAAGAAGCGTTCGGGGAACAATTAGACAGTGGCGCGCAAAATTAAGGACGAGACGGTTTTTCGAATGTAACGTCTTGCAGAAATGCTCCACATTGACTCAAATCACACCATAAGATCCCCAAGATGTAAGAATATGGGACAAGTGAGCAAAACCGTCCAAACAAGGAATCCAAAGGATACAAAGGCACTTTATTATAAAAGGTAGCTTCGAGCACAACTGGACAGAAGACAGAAACGTCCATGTGACAGGCGGCTGCCAAGAAAAATCCAGTCTTTAGTAGGGGATATGATTACCTATGACAGCGTTGCAGCATTTACAACGTCTGTCCATGCTGTTGACGAGGTTGTCAAGGAGCTGTTGATGCATCGCGGCCCATTCCTCTTGTAGCGCCAATCGTAGCTGCGGAATCGTTGCTGGCGGCTCGTGACGTGCTGGCAAGCGTCTCCCGAGAAGGTCCCACATGTGTTCGATTGGATTTTGGTCCGGGGAACTTGCGGGCCAATCCATGCGTTGAATATTTTCTCTTTCCAACATCTATGCGACAGCCACTGTACGATGAGCTGTAGCGTTGTTGTCCATGAAGAGAAACTTAGGACACACAGCATCTCTAAACAGACGCACTTGAGGCAGGAGAACCTCGGTACAATAGCGGACACCAGTGGCTGAACCTCCTTGGAAGATGTGGAGGTCAGTTCGGGTACCAAGCATGATACCGCCCCAAACGAGAACTCCGTCACCTCCAAACCGGACCCATTCGATGATGTTGGAAGTGTGATTGCGTGTTCACTGCTCTCTCCAGATGTGCATACGTCCAGAATCGCTCGTCAGACTAAATCGGCTCTCATCCGAAAAGAGAACTCGACCCCATTGCTGATGTTTCCAGTTCTTGTGTTCCTGGCACCACAAAGACCTCCGTCTCCGATGAGCATGCGTTAATGGCACCCACCATACTGGTCGTGGTGAAAATAGACCACCTTTGTGCAGCCTTCTGGCGACGGTAAAACGCGATAAAGACGTCCAGTTGTCTGTTGCATGTGCCTTGCGATTTCTCCCACTGTCTGCCGTCTGTCTCTTCTCGCCTGTAGGACAATATACCGATCGTCCGCCACCGTGGTGCTCGTGGACGACCACTGCTAAACTCTCGGGCAGCTGTTCCTGTTGTTTGAAATGCTCTCCAAGCTCGTGAAACAATGCTGATGTCGTCTACAGGATTGCCTGTTGGCCATATCACACGGTGGCAGCAACTCGACGTAGTTCAAACCGATGTACACCGTGCAATAGCTTTCACTGAATTGCTGAGCGTACACCGCCCGTGTGCTTTATACCCTCCCGACACCCCACACCCTACGTCATGCTGCATATATGCGCATGCCCTACCGTACCGGACTCTAGTCTATCTCCTGAGTGATATTTCGGTCCGTTCTGCCTTCTTGTTTCGCTGTTATGCTAATTTCTCCTCTTCGACCTTAATTTTTGTACACCAGTGTAGATTCTGTGTGGACTACCTTCGGCTGAACGAGGTTACGAAGAAGGACTCGTACCCACTTCCTCGGATTGATGATACACTTGACCGCTTGGCAGGGTTGGAGTGGTTTTCAACCCTGGATTTAAAAAGCGGGTACTGGCAAGTCGCTATGGATCCTAATGATAGGAAGAAGACCGCCTTCAACGGTTGGAAATGGCCTTTGGCAATTCCAAGTGATGCCTTTCGGGCTGTGTAACGCCCATAGTACGTTCGCACGTCTCATGGAGACCGTCCTACGCGGACTGCCTTTTGAAACTTGCGTGGTGTATCTCGACTACATAATGGTTGGCGGTATTACATTTGAGGGACATCTTGAAACCTTGAGAGCCGTTTTCTCCGGCCTTCGGGGTGCCCAGCTGAAATTGAATCCAGGGAAGTGCAGTTTGGTAAGGAGAGAAGTAGAATTTTTAGGGCATGTGATATCCGCACAGGGAGTTGCGACTGAGCCCGAGAAGCTCTCGGCGGTGAGTGACTGAACGCAGCCACGAAATGTGCACGAAATCAGGAGCTTCCTGGGATTATGATGTACTATATTGATTATGATCAAGGGGTTCTCACAAATTGCCAGGCCGCTGCATCTGTTGACGGAGGTAAACGTCATGTTCTATTGGAGCGAGGTGTGCCAACAGGGGTTTGAAAAGTTAAAGGCAGCGTTGGTGTCAGCACCCATTCTGGCTTTTCCCCAACCGGAGGCTCCCTTCGTCTTGGATACCGATGCTAGCTCAGTGGCCATAGGAGCCGTTCCCTCCGAGGTGCAGGACGGCAAGGAGAGCGTGATAGCCTATTTCAGTAAATGTATCTCTAGGGCAGAAAGAAACTAGTGTGTAACCTGCAAGGAACGTTTGGCAATAGTAAAGTAATTTCCATCACTTCTTGTTTGGGCGAAAATGTTTGATCCGGACTGATCATGGGGCCCTGAGATGGCTCTTTAACTTCAAAAATCCAGACAAACAGGTCGCACGCTGGATTCAACATTTATAAGAGTATGACCTTAATGTGGAACACCGGCGGGGAAATTCACACAAAAACGCTGACGAAATGTCTCGGCGCCCATGCTCTCACTCATGCTCCCGCTGCGAACGGACCGTAATAGGTGAGTAGCAGCGTCAAAAGATCTATGTGCGCCAAATGGGCGGGGCAGCATCTCCAGAGGCCGATGACGCGTGGGGTCCGGAGCTCTTGCGCGACGCTAAGATGGAAGATGAAGCTTCGCAGGAAACAAAACTATTGCATGTGGACAAGTCCAGTCCTTCGTAGGAAAGGAAACTCACCTTCGCGCCCTAGTTGGAACGATGTTTCCAGTTACGCCCCGCGTATTAAAACGTATTGGGCACAGTGGGAATCTTTACTGCTAAAAGATGGCTTGCTGTACCGACCATTTGAAAGCTATAAGGGCGATAACAGCAAATTGTAACTAATGCTGCTGAAATCTCGAGTAACGGAAGGGCTGCGGGGATTGAACGACAGCCCAACGGGAGGGCACTTCGGTGTCAGGAGGACCCTGTCCAAAGTGAGAGATCGTTTTTGTTGGCGGGATTGTCGTACAGATGTACAGAGTTGGTGTCGCCGCTGTGAATTGTGCAGCGCACGGAAAGGGCCTGCAACCAGAAGCCCTGAGAAAATGCAGATTTATAACGTGGAGGCGCCTTTTGAACGAATGGCAGTGGACGTGATGGGCCAGCTTCCCACTACGCGAGATGGCAACCGTTTCCTTTAGGTTGCAGTAGACTCTTTCACTAAGTGACCCGAGATATTTCCCATGTCTGATAAGTAGGCGACAACCGTTAGTGAACTCCTCTTGACTCACGTTTGGACCCGTCATGGGGCCACGCGGCGATTGCACTCAGACCAGGGTCGGAATTTTGAGTCGCAGGTTTTCAAAGCAATGTGTGACCGTATAGGGATCAGGAAAACCTGAACGACTGCAATGTGGCCTAGGAGCGACGGAATGGCAGAGAGAATGATGAGGGTAATTGCACAGCACCTCTCCTTGTTCGTCGAGGGAAATCAGAGGGATTGGGACAGGCTGATTCCTATATTTTTGGTGGCTTACAGGTCGGAAGAGCACGAGTCGACAGGGCTGACGCCTAGTGCCATGTTATATGGGAGAAAGATACGCCTGCCTTCTGACCTTCTGTTCGGACGGCCGGAGCCGCCCCAGGAGGAAGCTTGTGGTATGCCGAAGAGCTGGTGGGACGACTGGAAAAAGTCTACAAATTCGCTCGGGAACACATAAAAATTGCCTCCGACAGGATGTAAACAAGGTACGATTTGGGGACTTCCAGCCCGGTCTTCCGGGTGGACGATTTAGTGTGGTATTACAATCCTCGGCGGAGAAGAGGGCGTTCCCCTGAACTTCAAAGTCATTGGGAGGGGCCCCATAAAGTTGATAAACGACTGAACGATGTGCTCTACAGAATCAAATTCCGAAACCGACCTAGTAGGGTAGTGCATGTGGACAAGATTCGGCCATATCTGGGGGACCCAGGAGTGAGTGGCGCAACCAACGATCCCTAAAATTTTCTGTTTAGCTAGCCGTAATGCGTTGTGTCAAAACTCACTTCAGTGGTGTATTTTTGCGCGTGGATAATTGCAGATTTGAATGTTGTCTTTGTAGAAAGCTTGGAATTTATGGAATTTCAGAAATTGAATGCTTCAATTTGTTTTGACCGTCTACGTGGTTACCGTGATGTTAATGAGGCTGCCAGGCCGTCGGTGGTAACGGAGCTACTGGGAAAGTGAGAGTCGAAGGTTTATAGGCTAGGAAAATGTGCGTTTCAGAAGGACGACCCGGAGCTGAAAGTGATTTTGGGGGCTTTGAAAGGTAGACTCCGATTGGTGTGCCTTTGCGAAAGTTGGAATATAATACGTTCGGAATCAAAATCAAGGATTCGGTGAAAATTTCTAATTAGCAATGGTGGACGTGAGGGAGTGGATTAATAAAACCGCGGAATTTGATTTGCTTAGATTTGCATATACTGACTGCTATTTTTGTTGTGAAATGCTTGGTATTTGTAGAATTTGTGGCACGTAGATCAGTTTTGTTAATTTTCTGTAGCGTAGCACATATTATGGTATTTCAAGCGTACGGACGTGAATTAGAAAATCAGAGAAATTTGAGTTGTCTAGTTTTTATATACACTGGCGGAAAGTGAAAAAAGAACACCAAGAAGGAATTGGCGGACGATCATGAAATTTACATGTGTTAATGGGGTTGAGTTTACGTAGGTGTGACGTTAATTTAGGGACCAACCGGTTAGCGCTTAAGCCACAGCACAGCATAATATGCAAATTATCGTCGGTGGTATTTAAGGAGTACGGCGAAGTGAATGTAATCAGTCGTCGGCGTACGGACACGTGCGAAGACCCTGAAGAAACTGCAATGCCTGGACATGGAAGACGTGCACGATTTCAGAAGCTATCGGACTTTGAACGAGGTCGTCTAGTCGGACTCCGCAAGGCCGGGTGGTCATATCGTCGTATTGCGGAGCGACTTGGACGGGAAGTATCGGTGGTGGTACGATGGTGGCGTAGATGGTCCGAGGAACATTCCCACACGAGAAGACGTGGAACCGGGAGTCACAGACGGACTGATGAGCGGACCAATCGACACATAAGAAGATCAGCGTTGTCAAGCAGAACGTCCACTGCGACGCAAACCCGAGCGGCCGTTGCCCCTGAGGTGACTGTGCGAACAATCCGCAACCGTCTACTGGATGCAGGACTACGTGCACGTGTGCCTCTGCCATGTGTACCTCTGACTCCAGCCCACCGTCTGGAACGGCTGCAGTGGTGTCGCCAACGTCTGCACTGGAGAACGCAATGGCGATCTGTCGTGTTCAGCGATGAAAGCAGATTCTGCTTGGAAGCCTCCGATGGCCGTATGCCTGTTCGCAGACGAACAGGGGAGCGTCTCCACCCTTCTTGCATCCGCCAGCGACACACAGGGTCTACACCTGGTATCCTGGTGTGGGGAGCGATCAGCTATCACTCCCGTACAGATCTAGTGTTTGTACCGGGTACGTTAAACAGCACCTCCTACATCAACAACATCATTCAGCCCGTTGTTGTGCCATTTGTAAGGTCGGTCCATCGTGGTTTTTTCCAGCAAGATAACGCTCGCCCACACACGGCACGTGCAACGCAACATGCGCTTCAGGGTGTGAGACAACTTGCATGGCCTGCACGTTCACCGGATTTGTCTCCCAGCACGTGTGGGATTTTATGGGACAACGACTTATCCGGTCTCCACGGCCAGGCACGACCATCCCCGATTCACGCGTCCAGGTTGAGGATGCTTGGAACTCAATACCCCAAACTTACATCCAACATCTGTACGACAGACTCCATGCCAGAATTGCACAGTGTGACGAAGTTCATGGCGGTTCAACCTCGTACTAACCATGTTAGATGGAAATGTTATTTTTCAGTTTACCAGCAAATACAGGTGTATTTTGCCAAAATGTTTTGATCACGTTATCATCTGTATTCCGTTATTATGCTGTATAAATTTCGTTGGTATCAGACGTCTCCTTCATGGTGTTCTTTTTTCACTTTCCGCCAGTGTATATCACTGTGTGTTGTGGTTGTCGTTGTTGTGAAAAGCTTAGTGTTCGTGGAATTTCTGGAATGTAAATTAGTTTTGTTGGGTTTGTATAGTGTGGCATTTTTGGTATTTGTGGGACACAGGGATTGAGTAATTATGTAAATGTATTTGTCAACAGAGAAAGTAGGCGTTCCTGTAGGTGGAGACGCCGCAGTGAATGGTGAATTTTAGGCAATTTCAGGCATGTGGCCAGGGAGGTCCGAGAATAGTGACTCAAAGCTGCGTGGGAGAATACCGCTGAGGACTTAACTGAGATTTGTTAGGTCAGTGAGCGAACCATTAGCCAATGGGATTAAAGTGGAAGGAGTATCCTTCAGGTGTTAAGAAATAGCTTGGACCCAGAATCAGTAGGGGACATTTCCGTATATGTAAATCAGTTTTCGGTTTGGGAAAACAGCTGGGATCCACCCAGTGGAGAGGCGACCCCTAAGACGGCACCGAAGAGGTCAGAGGGAACCCTATGGGCCGGAATGATGACATTCCCCTTATTTGAACGAGGGAGTAATGTTACGAAAATAATATGGCACAAGCAGTATTTTTGGGGACGCTTTGTATGAACGCCGAGTAAAAGCAAGAAACACATCTTGCGAACTAGTCCCCAAAGTTCGCCCCTTCGCCGAGACAAAAATGCGTCCGAAACTCTGTTCCTAGACGGCACGTGATGTGGCCAGACGCAATAAACCAATTCTCAAGTGGTTTATTTTGACGGGTCAGGAAGCGAGGGTGGAAGCAGAGAAGAAAATGCGTAGTAGTTGTTGCTGGGAACCGAGAGAGAGGCAAGCGTCCAGCGGTAGAAAGGGATCTGGCTAATCACGCAGACGAGAAAAAGATGAGCTTGCGGAAAAAATCTTCCCTTGCATAACGGAGAAAGCATGTTGAGTCTGGCCTCCTAAACGCATCGAGCTGATGGTGACTACAAATTAAAAACGAAAGAAAACTTAAATGAAGGAACCAGGGAAGTTCCGATATAGAAAAGAAAACAGGGGTTTTGGGCCCGAATATCTGGAGGAGACAACCATCAAAAGCAGACAAATAACTACTGTCGGAGTCTCACACCATTTTTCGCAAGTGCTTCCGAAATATCCAGTTAACACCTGGAAAATTGCCGCCACGGAAAGAGAGCTGAAGTCATCCTGTCCCCCCAACCCCCACACACACACCTTCGGACTTCGCCAAACGAGAGCTGTTAGCTGACCCAACCGGGCTGCGCGGTTCAGGTGGATTCCATCCTGCTATTGCTACGGACCTGCCACTGCTTGTATCTTCTTGAAGGAGTGGGTTCTGTTCCATTCTCTTACCCCACCCCCACCTTTAACTTTTGCCAGTTACGTGGTTGAGCCTCCCTAGATCCCTCTTGGTTCTTCACCACAAACCGCAGATGCCCGGCTGAATTGATATCTGGGGATATTTCCTGGAAGTCTTTCTCGTGTTCCATTTTCGAACAATCCGGGAAGCTGAAAAAAGGCACTGCTAGAGGGGAATACCGCTGGCATGAAAGAATATACCAGATTTGCAATGAAGTTTAGGTAAGTAGTAGACATCATATTTTCCTGCATATGAATGACTGGACCCAAGGTTTTCCAGAACAACATTTCCTGAAGCATTGCATTTCTTCCACTGGATAGTTTTAGTCCCATGGTGCATCCTGGTGCCAACACTTTCCTAAGTAAACGAAGCACGCGTACCCGGCTGTCCACAAGATACAACAGGAAACGAGATACATCGGACCAAACGACCTTCTTCCAATCATTCAAGGAACAGTTTTGATGCTCGCGTGCCCATTGATGGTGCTTCGACGATGAACCGAGTTTAGCATGGGCACTCCGGCTTACTGCTGCACAGTCCCATTTTCCGCAAAGTTGGATGTACTGTGTATTGTGACACATTGCTCCTGTCACCAGCATTCAAATTACTGGTGAGTTGGGCCAGCATATCCCTTCTGTTGGCATGTATCATATGGGATAGTCTTTGCTCACCTCTAGGATCGATGATCCGTTGCCGGACCATACCTTGCGGCAGCTTTGTGGTTTCTTTCCTCCTCCGACCATTTTTTGCATGTACTAACCTCGGCTGACCGTGAGGACTCAACAAGCCTTTCCTTCTCGGAAATGCGCTGTTCTAGTGATCCGGCCATTATAAGTTGGCATTCGTCAGACTCGCTATGTCCACTACTTTTCGCATTTGAAGAACAAGAATAACCTGATATAAAAAACTCCGTATCACATATTATTTATACCGTCCCATCGCATTCAAACGCTGCGTCGTTTTTCTGCAGTTACTTCGATTTGCATAAAGACGCGCTGGTCATAATATTTTGACTCTTCGGTGTTGGCCACATGGTGATGTACCTAAAACTCATCTCTGTAAATAAAAAGGCAGGTCTGTATTTTTTGCTTTGTCTTTCTATTTCGGAATTTAATGACTTTCACAAGCGCCAGATGTTGCAAGAAGCATTCCATCCCAAATTTTGAATCACGTGCTTCTAGGTGTCTTTCCTTATTTACACACGGAAACTTTGACATACGAGCTGAACGATCCAGGGCGCAACAAACTGAAAATTAATTTTGACAAATCTGAACTTGGGAGGTACTTTTCTCTTGCCATAGGCTGTACTTGATATTTCTATGCACTCCCCTAAACATAATTTCGCATTCAGTAGAATCCGAATAACTTCAGAAGATTTCTTTGGCACAATATTCAAAACAATTTAATTGATGTCATGCATATTTGCATAAATTTTGCAAATTAATGATGGGGTTTGGCTAAATTCGTAGGTCGCTTCGATTAACGTTAAACTTTCCAAAAAGTATACTTCTTCGATGAATTTTTTCTCCAGATAAACTGAACTGCCCTGTGTTGACGGGCCGCACTATTTAACCTGTCTGCATCCGTTAACAGCTCCCCTCAGGAAAACAGATGACATCGAATTATCAAATGAACTTTTACTTAATTTCATATCCTTCAGTTGTAATTCATTGTAAAATGGGTAGTTCCTCTTAATTCACGCTCACCTACATTTTGAGCTATAGAAACTGCAACTTCCGTGGGTCTGCTATTATTCGTCAGGACAGAATTTGGAGACTTACAGACTCCAAATTCTTCAATACACAACGGCTATGTGCCATACTCTCTCTATTCCTCTTACACACATCTCCAACGCGGATGCGGTCTCTGCCTGAGTTCTCTCTTCAGTGGGAATCGCTGTGGTTTAACCCCGAGCTTCCCTTCAAAGAGGTGTTTTGGCCAGCGGCTGCTGGTTGATGACCTTACATTTTAGATCACTCGTAGACTTTCTAGCGGTCAGACTTGCTCAATTCACAGTGTGTCTTACAGACTCCAAATTCTTCAATATACGTCTATCAGGCCTGAGCATGTCACGGCAGACCAAACCCCTTTCTGCAGCAGAGTTTATACCGTTTACGGTTCTCAGCCTGCATCTAGACTTTCTCGTTGAGTCTCTCCGAAACAAGTGTTTTTTCTTATCCTTTTGCTTTTTCTGCTGCTTCGGGATGTCTTTTTTGCGTTTTCCTTCCGACCCACACACAAGAACACAGGAGTACTTGAGATTCTCATTTTCATGGCTTCCATGTGTCACAAATTAGGAGCTTTAGTATCTTTGAGCTCCCCTTTTACCAGTAATCGTTTGTCCATGGTGAAACTTGACGCCGTTCCCATTACCTCAAGCTTTCGGGACTCACACTCTTTAGTCTACGTAGCAGCCATTGTTCCAAAATCGACTGTAATTTACAGTTCTTTTTTACTTTCTGGATCACCCAAACGTACTCATGCTACTTTTGTTCCCCAATTCTTCAAATTGGATGGAACTTTTCTTCCCTTTCCACCTCAATAAGAGCCTACCAATTAATTAGCTTTTTATTAATTCGACCCAATCGATCACGCCATACGATCTAAAATAATGGGGATGAGATCGCCACACATGGAAAGGAGAGAATCAGAACCGATAGAACCGATAAAGTGTTATATTCTCTCTGTGGATTCGAGCACAGACCCAGCAGTACGATAAGGTAAAAGTCCTTGTGTTATTACACATACCAACTTTACGACAGCTGCTCAAAATGCTTAAGATTCCCTGCACATTGTAATTTGAATAGTGCGTTGTGGAAAGAGTAACATAGGTGAGGATCTTTTGAAATGCCAAAACATTCCGATGGTGCCAAGCGAAAGAAATAGAGAGAGAAAAGTAACGTAAATTACGAACAAAGCCCCAAAGCTGCCAGCTTTTTTAATACCTCATTCATAGAAAATAACACGATTTTTAGAAGCTCTTATACCTAGAAGACTACAGAACTCCAAAGTGTATAATCAAGAGGTTTCCAAACCACGAAGACTTCATAATTAACGTCATGCGCTTCTTCATTCTTCTCATATACGATAACGAAAAAAATTTATATTCTTCTTCTAGTAACACAGATATCGTCGCAAATTTAAATATGCAAATTTGCAATCCATAGAATACGTTTTGTCCAAAACTGCTTAGAAATAGAGGAAACATTTCTTGATAATTGCTGGCATAATACTACAAATCTTGCTGTCCGAAAAATAAATGACGATACCGTGTCTAATAAAATCAGCGTTTCGCTAGCTAACGAATGAGTTTTCAAGAATAGCGGGTCACATAAACAATTTAACTGAAGATAAGCACACACACACGCACGAACGAACGCATAACAACAATGTATTGATTAATATTTTCACAAACAACCTAACCGAATATACAAAACTAATAATAAATTCCGCAGATTATGAAAAAGTAAACAACTCTAAATAATATTCAAGGGACAACAATTCATTGAACACGAAAATTAATTCAAGATCACGAAGTACAAACGCCTGCTACTCTGTGTTACATGGAATTCTTTCATAAAAATACTGTAAATCACAAAAAAACAAAGGATACGAATTTTGTTTTTGATTGGAGGTTTAACGACCACCGTGAGCGACTCAATGGGCTATATGTAGTCGTCCGTCGCTCATTTAGGGTCCCTGGTCCCAGGGAAGGGAGAGAGTCAGTGCCGTTACACAAACACAACATCCATGTCTCATGGGATTCGAGCCCAGACCCTTTTCGGACGAATGATCAGAAGCCATTGCTTAGCCTACTGCGCTACCGGGGCGGCATAACAATTTTGGGAAACTAACATTACCAATGATTACATACGGATATGAATCGTGGATGTTTTACAAATAAGTAAATCAAATTCTTATCTTTTTAAAATAAAATTTAAAGAAAATCAGTTGACCACAAGAACGGAAATGCTGCACAATACATGAAACTTCATGAACACTCTTGACAAGATTAAAAATCATAGTATTAAAATAAAAAGGCTAAGATGGACTGGATATGAGACTAGAAATGATGAGAGAAAGTATTAGGGCATTTATTAAATGGAGGAAGACATTTAGAAAAAATATATTTATGACTGAAGAATGGGGTGAAAGCAGCTGTCAGAGAAGATAGGGGATTAGAAAACTATGGGACATTACAGAGCGAGACAGAGCAGTTGTGAAAAATGTAAAAGCAGCGTAGGGTAAAAAAATAGGTAATACATTAGTCATATGCTTCCAGAAGAATGTTTCACCCAACTCGAGAAAAAATGTACGGAATTCAATACAAAATAACAACCACGACACTGACTGTGAGAAATGAAGCCCTAAAAATCTGAGAACCCTGTTAATAGCTAGTGATATCTCGGTGACAAAAAAATCTCTTCATTCAGACATGTTCAAGAAGAGGCAGCATACTAAATGAAAATGTGAATTTTATGCCACCAGTAGACTTTTTCATATAAAGCTAGAAACTTTAAAAGTAATTCCAATTATTCTACTAAAAGAAAATATGGTTTTTCTTTTGTGACTCAAAAATACAAATACGGAACCATAAAGGATAATACTGTATAACGTAATTTATTTTCGTGCTGAAATATTGTCGTGCTTACGTTATGCCTAAATCATTAGATAAGAATACGATGAATTAATTCCTAATTTAAATCTTTACGGCCAGACGAAACATAAGACAGAAGTCAACTTACGGTAATTGATTTATTCCACTTCTATATCATCAGCACAACATCGCACTTCACATTTTACTTAACAAATCAATATCCACCACATATCCACCATTATATCAGTAGCACATATCGCACTTCGAAAATAACGTAATTCACATCACCACATATCCACCAGCAACTGTTCTTTCGTTGTTTTTATCTATCGTTCTTATCTCATACAGTCATACGTCACGTTCACTCTGACCTCAAATGTGTTGCCAACCGTATTCTCGTTTGAGGGGAAAAGATGTCACATTAAGTTTGGAAGTATAAACAAAACAAACTCAAAATTTACATAGGGAAAGAAACGAAAAATGAAACTTTATTTAGAATATGCGTCACAACTGTTAAGATAACTAGTGGAAAAGTAGCACCTGAAAACAATCCAAAACTAAATGCATAACTGTGATCGAAGGCTTCTGTTTGGGTATGTTAAATAGGATTATTTTTATCAATTGTGTAGAAAGCCAGTTATTTTCGAAGAAATAATTTTGATTTAGGCCTGCAAAACGCTGGAGAGCTCATAGAAAACCGTATCTGTGGTGATAGTTGTCCGTACGATATACACTATTGTTTGTGAAAATTGCAACACAATGAAGGACTGCTGATATTAACTTGAAACTAAGAGAATATGTAAAAGAAGTTGGGGCATGGAAATGACTAAAATGTCAGTGAAAATGTGCATGCGGTTTCGGAGCAAGCAGCGCCCTCTGCACTATCTGGTCTCGGGTATAAAAAGCTGGCTCATACGAGATGTTGCAATGAGGGCCGCGGGTGGCTTAGTGGGCAACGTTCATGACTGCCATGGGAGGGGCTTCGATCCACTAAACATCCGCCGTGCGTTGGATGGGCACGTTAAGCCGTCGTACCCCGGGTACTGCCCCCCCCCCCGGTAATAAATAAGGGCGTCTTCCTCCCCTTTCTACTTCGCTTCCGTGTCACTTTTCCTATCGGGAATTCTAGCTCAAGTCTCCCAGCTTCCCATTGCTAAGGGCTGTTTAAGACCTGGGGTCATACACTCCCTTCCTAAAATACTCTACATATGATCTGATCTGATATTGCAATGACTGAATAACCGACATTGAGTCGAAAAATTGTTTCGTGTGTCTCACTATGTCCCGCCACCGAAGAAGGTCGCATTATTAACATCTGGCGACTTTGAGGAAGGAAGGATTTGTTGGGATGAGGGAAGCTGGATTTTCCTACCGAGGAATTGCCACTCGTACGGAACGAAACGCCAGCACAGTGATTCGAATGTGGCATTAGTGGATATTTGAGCCTCAGGTGCACAGAAATCCGGAAAATAGACCACGAAATCATACTACTGCACGGGATGACAGACACCCCTACCGCATGATAGTGACCGATCTCACAGCGACATCCACGGTGTTAGTGCAGCAGTGAAACACTGCCACTGGACAGGCTTTGGGCTTCAGCGCAGTTCGACGTCGTC
This sequence comes from Macrothele yani, assembly GCA_039090855.1. Classification (NCBI taxonomy): domain Eukaryota; kingdom Metazoa; phylum Arthropoda; class Arachnida; order Araneae; family Macrothelidae; genus Macrothele; species Macrothele yani. The sequence continues at coordinate 76,778,031 of CM077008.1, forward strand.
TGCTTAATGGCGACTGACGCTAGGAGTCTTTCTGCGCATTCTTTAAACGCTGAAACACAGACGCCTCAGGCTTCAATGGGGCCTCCATCACTGACATTAGCGCGCTGATCGGCAACACATCGGTTATTCTGACGAGTCACGATTCAACGTGATGCATCATGATGGTCATATACGTGTTCGAAGACATCGGGGTGAACGATACCTTGAAGTGTGCATTTTTCAGCGTCACATGGGTCCAACGCCGAGCGTCATAGTTTGGGGCACTTAAATTCGCGATCTCGCTTCATCGGAGTTGAGACAATCCTTAATAGCCAGCGATACATCAGGGATGTTTTTGTGGTAGATATGATATTCTTCCTTCAGAGTTGTCCTGGCGCTATATTCCAGCACGACAACGCTTAACTGCATGTGGGCCGGAATGTCCAAGACGTCTTTCATGCAAGGCAGATACCGGTTCTAACCTGGCCTGCACGTTCACCGGACATGTTCCCGATAGAACAAGTCTGGGACATGGTAGCTAAGCGACTGACCCGTCAAGGGACGTCGCCAGTCACTGCAAATAAACTCTATTCTCGCATAGAAGCAGCTTGGCAGGCTACTCCCTAGGATGATATCAAAAACCTCTTTCATTCAGTACCACGCCGCGTAAAGTTTGTTATCGTTGCTCGGGGTGATTTCATACCGACGCTGAGCGTTATGGTTTGGAGCGCCATTGGGTTCCATTCCCGATCTTCTTTGGTATGAATTGAGGGAATACTCAACAGCCAGCGATACATCAGGAATGTTTTAGAGCCACAGGTGATACCCTTGTTTCAGAGCTTTCCTGGCACTCTATTACATGAGGACAATTCTCAGCCGAATGTATCCCGGAATGTTTAACACCACTTCCATGCACGGCAGAAACAACTTCCTTCCTGGCCTGCATGTTCACCAGATATGTCCCCGATACAATATGGTTGGGACATGATAGCTAAGCGACTGGTCCGTCAAGCGCATCTGCCAATCAACTCTGGTATCGCATAGAAGCAGCCTGGCAGGCTGCTTCCCAGCACGATATCAAAATCCTCCTCCACTCAGTGCCATGCAGTGTAAGGGCTGTTATTGTTGCTCGAGGTGACTTCACACGATACTGAGTTTTGAAGAAAAAAAATCTTGCATATCTCTTCAAGTAAAATTAGTTTTCTTCTGTAACATGAGGAATTTGTGATACAAATTTCATTTTAATAGCGCGGTTCTTTCTTGCTACTGCAATTTTCACAAACAGAAGTTTACTACTCAGCACATTATCATCCAGTACGAAATCCTTTTTACCACAGATGAGACTGGAAAAATTATTTTTTGCATGAAACAGGAGATAACTGTTGATGTCTCACATAGCCGTTCAATTCTTGTTCACTTTGCTGGGTCACTTCGAAGAACTTCTCTATAGTGCGACCAATCACGTTTTGTATTTTGTTTCGAGCTGATTTGGAAGGTTTGTTAAGATATCTTTACCTGGTAGTTCTGCTTTTGCTGCAGGAATCGAAAAAAAAAATTTTTTTAGGCGAAGCAAATAACAAGAGCTATGTTATTTTAAAACCATTACCAAATCCGCACTTCTGATCGAAATTACTCATTAACACTTTAACGAGCTGGAACTAATTAACTCGGGGTTGAGAAATATGGGATGAAATCAACTCTAACGCATATATATTCACTGTTAAAAAATGGACCGAACGCGGTTGAAACGAATGAAGCTGCACGTCAGAAAGCGATACTCTCCCTTTAGCTTTGTTATTTAAAATGGCCGTTTAGCGGGATGGGTAAAATTATTCCTTTCTGAATGTTTACCTGATAAAAGGACTATAACCTCCGTAACGAACCTAAGGAAGGAGAGATAAGATATTTGATTCACTTGTTATAATCCAGTGTCTTGATGTCGAAGTCAGAGGGACCAGCCCATTCACACCATTTCCTGAGTAGTACAGAGAATAAAAGTCAAGATGAGAGCACTTATAACAACCGGTTCACGGTCGGTACTGCTGAAGTGAGAGGAGGAAGGAATTGTTTGCCGTAACTCTCGTAAATCCCGGCCTTTATGCAAACATTCCTGTTTGGGGATCTCTTAAAATTTGGGAAAGCGCTGAAAGATTTTAGCACCATTTAGTTCAGGAACATCGGGCGCTTGAGGATTTAAGGGTCTGCCGTCTTAAAAAGGAAGAGTCATTAGTAACGTTTTACTTTCAGCCGAGTAGACAGTCTAACTAGTTGGTTTAAAAAAGATATTTTAGAAAATCAAATTAACGTTTATTTTCCATTTCAGTAACTGTCTGTGAATAATATATTTAATACTATTATTCACAGCACATCAGTGAAAGGTTGTTCCTATAATGAATAAAAATTAATTACTGACATTTCTTTTCAAAATAACTTGACATTTCATGATAGAAAATGACCTGTTGACTCTTTTTCAGTGAGAACGACTTAATGAATTTGGCAATGAATAAAGACAAACAATGCGTTGTTTTTTTCACATTGTGCCTTTGTGCAAAGCTGCCTGAAGGACATTTCCTGTGGATGCCCCACGGAGTTCTGTAGCATTACTGGCTGCGACCGAGTCGAACTGAAATCACGAGTTGGAATATTCGTGTTTTTTCCGAAAGACAAAATTTCCTGCATGATTGCAACAATCAAGATTTTGGCAGCACACAGCCACAGTTTCGCAACTGCTTTGGAAAGAATTGATGAGTAATTCATTAAAAAGAAAAAAATGCACATTCTGCTAAAAGCGGCGCAAGGCATCCTTTCAGTACCTATAAATACCTCTGCATAATTCTGCGGTCTAATATAGTCCAGATTGCGTCTTTGATATTCATTTCTGATAACTGAGTCGTTTGAAGACGGTACAAGATGACATACTTTTATATTATACATCTGGTGTGCATGATTGCTATGCTCATGGTAAGTGCATCAATGGTTTAGTATTTAATAATACCTATAGCTACAGTTTAAGCACACTTTGTTAAAATTCGAACTTACAGAAATGTCAAATTAATGTAACATTCACTCTTGGTTCTTCCGAATCAATAATTTGGAAAGCATCATCATATATCCTTGAAGTTATACTGCTGAAATCCGTTTTGTGTAGAAAAGAAGAAAGCATGACCAAGATTACAAGGTTTGATTACTTCTGCTTTTCATTCCGTAGGCATAATATTCTTGCTTGTATAAATGGCGAAAGGTAGACATTTAATTTCTTACTCAATTTCTTTGTGGTAGTTCTTTAGTCAATATGCGTGTAACTGCGCTCCTAGAACAGCAGTGAATAAATGCTTTCTTGAGCACAGTGAGAACTGCTCACCCAACGTATAATAATTCCGTTTTGTCGCTAAGAATAATGAGCGTCTGTAACCCTACAAAAAATATGTCAGGCTAAAATTCTGTTTTCCCCTACTTGTTGTACCAGGCCAAGAAGGCCCACGCGTGCCACAACGACCTCGCATCGCAGAAAGACTGCTTAGTAACGGTGCTATGCCAGAGATACACGCAATTGTAATGGCGAGATCCGAACTGCGGACGGAGTCATATAAGCATGACATCCATACCTTAACCCAACGCAATCTCAACTAGGATAGGAGATCTGAATACCTATCCTCAGATCTAATGCTCCTGTAAAGCTAAAGTCAAAGCTCATGTAAAAGAAGGTTGCTTTGCTCCAGATCAGATTCAGCTTTCAAATGCGTCCCAAAGGTTTTCTGTTTGGCTGGCCAGTCCTGCATTTCAAAGCCATTCTCCGCTAATTTGTCTTGTATACTACAGCGAACATGATTATTTTAACTTTCCGTTTTTGATTCTTTCTCGTACATAACGTTTTTTGTTTATCTCTCGTTTACAAGTTTTCGTACTTAAAATCATATTGGAACTCCGAAATGTTCCTCAATGTGTGGCAAAAACTAACAGCCAGACAAAATTTAAATAAAAGTATTCAGCTCTTTGTGAAATGGAGGTGAGGTGATGAGGTTGTTATCAGTGTAAATTTTCTCGCTGATAAATTGTTACGACGATAGTTTCAAATGGTAAATTCATTACAGTAAATTTAGTTCAACTGTGTTTGCGATTTGGTGTGCTTCTGCAAATTTCCCCAGCTTTCCATTTGGCACAGTGGTCTTAGTACTGGCTTTTCACTATTCGTTCGAGTAGGCCCGGGTTCCATAGTATATTTAGTATCACACGTAGAGTCGAGTGCAGGATGGCAAATTCCGATGCTGCTGTTTGAACACGTTTTCAGGGTTATGTTGAAACGTTTGAGAAATGCAATTTGTTGCAACATATCCAACATCTTCCTCCAAAATTGTGGTCGCTCGACCTTCGCGTAGAAAACCTTGGAGTGAACTTCTTGGCATAAAAAAGTACCCGTCTCCATAAATTTCTTATTCCAGCGACTTGGGGTTTTAGAAATTGACTGAATATGCGCTGTATACCGCACATTCTTCATTTTGATGAGCTATGTTTTATAGAACAAAAAAATGTGAAGAGTTCTCAGTGTTGTATGTGCTTCAGGTACTCTCATGATTACCTCTTCAGAATAATGTATATATGTTAATACCGGATCTTTAAGGACCTACTGGAATTAGACCAAGGCCGGCTAGCAAATGCAAAGTTATAGAGAGACAAGTTCCCTCTTTCAGTGACGTCACGCTGAAGTAAGGCTTCCGATTGGTTCCCAACGCTGTCGTGTATGACGTCAGACACGACTCCGATGGATCAGGCCTTGTAATATGAGAGTGGCATCACAAACGGTGGGAACTTATCTCTCTAATGTCATAGCCATATACTTTCTAGACTACCAAAGTTGAGGTAATAAAGCAATCGTGTGTCATCTATTGTAGTCTTGGTATTCCTTAATGTTCTTACACGTCGCTTGGTTATATTTTAGCATTCAAAAAAGAATCATTTCCTGCAGCAGGTCTTTCGCCCGTCATGACGTTTTTGACCGGAAAAACGCCTTCTTGGAACGAATATAAAGATCAAGTGATGGTTTCTTCTGGTATTAAACACCGAATAACCTTTAGTTCAGTTCTTTCTCGAAGATTCCAACTGGAACTAAAAAAATCTCTGTCACTTTCACACCGATATTTTCGCCGCATTTTGGTGCTGAGCTGGGATGAAGTGATATTTTCCCTAGGGAAATTTAGAGCAGGGATTTCATGATGTTCTTATGTGAAGATACAAGAAAAAACTGTAAAAGTTCTACCACGTACATATATGGAAGAAACTGAAATAGAAGTTGGAAAAAGTAATATAAAAATAGGATCAAACATTTAACCATTGTGTTTAGGAGTTCGCTGGCTATGTTAAATACAGTGCTTTGCAATTTCATTTGAGAGTAGAGACAGAGTAATCCGTTGGTAGTTATTCGGGACCAGACTGTAGCATATTTCTAAATATTTTAGAATAATAGGGGCTCAATTTTATAAAACTAGTCTTGAAATCCTGTGTCATATAAAGTTCACACATTTTCTGTAATCTCTAAAAATTTCTAGAATTCAGCTTTTCATTCGATGTCCCGCTCTTAAATATGTACTTTACTTTCGTTGTTAGTAATAATGGAAGATCATTTATTTTAACTTATTACACAAAAATGTGCTTTGAAAAATAATAATTGTAGAAATATGCTTAAATGGTGTTTAGCGGAAAAGAGTAATTAGTTAAATTAGGAGGCCAAAGTTAAAAAAAGGATTTAATATAAAATTCTCCAACGCAGAAAACTTCATTTTAATATTAACGATTTCGATCAACAGTGAGCTATCGAACTTCCGTCATATATCTATATGCATAACAAATCTATCAATTTGTTTCCGTTTTTATTTTTTTTGGTTACTTAGCACAGTGGCAGACTGCATCTAACCACTCGTGTGGTCACGTGGCTTTTTCAAGTATCCTACTCAAATAACCTTTGCAACTTCTGAACGAATTTCTTTTAAGATAAAAATTATGTGCTAGAATTCTCATTATGTGGCTCTTCCTTCTTTCCCCCAAAATTCTTTCGCACATTTGATGGTTGTAGAAATATGAGATTCGTGTAACGACTTGAACAAGAAAATAATGTGAAGCCATATACTTCGCATACAATGGGATACACCGATGAGCCACCATGATATTATGACCACCCCCATCCTAGAGAAGTATGCGCGCCTTGAGACCGAACGGTGGCGTAGGTGAAGTTCAGAGATCAGTACATATACAACCCGAGGACCGGCTTTGGGTTAGTAGAGTGTTCAGAGTCAGAATCGGAAAACTTTCCGATTTATCGGAGTTTGATAAAAAAAACAAATTGTGATGGCCCGCCACCTCTGAACTACGAACTCGGAAACAGTGCGGCTTGTAAGTTGTTCACGTGCCGCTGTAGTGAATACGTATCAAAAGTGGTGCACAGATGACCGAACGATGAACCGTCGTCCAACCGTATGCCATCGGCAGCTCATTTATGCCGGAGGGGAGCGGAGATTGTCGCACATTGTATTCACAGAGACCGCAGAGCCACAGTGCGCCAAATCACCGCAACTGCAACAGTGGTGATCAGGGCAATGTGCCACATCACACATTTCATTGCAGCCTTCTGCGCATGAGCCTGCATAGCCGAAGACCCAGTCGGGTCTCCATGCTCACTACACGTCATCGCCAACAACGCATGAAATGGGCCCAAAATAATTGAAATTGGACAGTGGATGATTGGAAGAAAGTTGCTTGGTCTGATGAATCAGGATTTCTGGGGCATCACGTAGACGGCCGAACGCGGTTACGCCAATTACCAAGGGAGGTTATGCCACCTGGATGAACTGTTGTGCGGGAACAAGCCGGCGGCCGCGGTGTTATGCTGTGGGCGATGTTTTCTTGAGACACTTCAGGCCCCATCTTCCCAATAGCACGATCCCTGACAGCTGTCAGGTTTCTGAACATTGTTGCTGACCAAGTTCACCAATTCATGTCAACTATGTTCCCTGCTGGTGATGGCCACTACCAACAAGATAATGCGCCCTGCCACACTGCCAGAATCGTCAAGGAGTGGTTCGAGGAACCTGCTGGTGACTTTCTGTTAATGCCCTTGCCTCTAATTTCACCTAGCATGAACCCAATCGAACATTTATTTTTCGACTTGGAAAAGCAATTTCCCGCTAAATCACCACCACAAAGAAATGTATGGGAACTGGACGACCTGCTGTTGCTATTATGGTACCAGATACCTCAGGATACCCATCGCCACCACATCGAATCGATGCCTCGCGGACTGGCCGCTCTTTTGCGGGCTAAAGGGAGTCGTACAGCTCATTAGGTAGGTGGTCATAATGTAATGGCGCATCAGTATATATGAGCATGGAATGCATTGATTGAGAATGAAATTTATTGCACTGATAAGTCAACTAGTTGATGTCATATTTGCATCAGGATATTTAGACGTAACATTTCTACACGGTTTTGATGCTTAGTTTCTGTTATTACGGTTTAATTAATTATTTTTCAGGAAGCTATTGCTTCTCCTTCAGACGACGCTAAAGTAGGAGAACGATGTGGAGGAGGAAGACCTATTGAATGTGAACCAAACTTGTGTTGCATACAGAAAAACGTACGCACGAACTTTGACTTGGGCTATTGTGCTGCAATAGGAGGAGAAGGTGAGTGCCTGATCTGTGAAAAAATATTGATATTTATGATCCTGATATTATTAAGATTCTAGATCTTTCATTTACAAACGCGTTTTGGAAAAGAGAAATTTTTTTCTGGAAGGTCGTGCTCAATAGCATTTCAAATATTAACACCTTACTTTTCCTCTATACCTATATAAGTGCAAACAATAGTCAAAATATGTTTACAAAACTCGGTTATTTGTATTATACACTGCTTGGTATAAAAATGCTACGCCAGGAAGAATTAATCAGAGCGCCAAGCAAATTGGTGGTCATGTGTCGACAGTTGGATTATGACTGCAATTGCGAACCAATCACGTGAGAAGGGACGGAGATAAAAGGACAAAACAGCTGAGCGTAGATAAGTTTGTTCGTTTTCACCTGTACGTGTGAGCCACTGTATCGGAGTGATATCGGTGGCGAAAGGACGAATGCCTGTGGGACGTTTTCGGGATCCAACCGTGATGTGAATACTTTTATGAAAGCATCCATTATTGGGTAAATTCCTGAGTCGCATCACGGCGGAAACGCGTCCGGATGCAACAACTGTCAGACAAATGTGGTGACAGTAGTTGGAGGAAGGTAACGTAAGCCACCATAGAGGAGTGGTGCAAGTAGGCGGACGTCCGCGCTCCTCGATCGCTGCACTAGACGAACAGCGGTATCAGCCCCACCGTCCGTAACTGACGATATTTGGCGTGGTGTGAAGGTGGCTATGGACATCCTCGTATCGACAAGGACTGTAAATCGTAGATTGGACTGCTACTCACCGCTGGACGCTGTCTCAGAAAGTTGCAGTTGCATGTCGATACGCCACTGCAACTTTATGATAATATATACGTGATAGAATGAATGAATGGAACCATGAATGAATAAATGAATGAATGGAGCCATGAATGAATGAATGGAGCCATGAATGAATAAATGGAACAATGAATGAATGAATGGAGCCATGAATGAATAAATGGAACAATGAATGAATGAATGGAACCATGAATGAATGAATGGAACCATGAATGAATGAATGGAGCCATGCCGTATTTAGTGACGAATCCCGCTACAGTCTTAGCGCCGACGATCGCCGAATGAGAGTATAAAGACGACGTGGTCCCTGGGATTATCTTGCAGTAGTCCCTGAGGGTCATACAGCTCCTCAGCTTCGTGTCACCATGGTTTGGGGAGCTATCGTTTTCCATAGCATCTCACTGTTGGTACGCATAATGGGTGACAGCACGACGATGCGTCGATAAGGAGCTGTAGCCCATTTTGTTGCCCTATCTCCGTTGTATCGCTGATGTCCAGTTTCAACAAGAAAACGCCCTTCCGCACAGTACCAACATAAGCAGACGGAGTCTAATAGGTGTCTAGGTACTGCCCTAGTCAGAGCGACTGGAAGAATGCACGAAAATGGCAATGTTGAATTATGGACAAAAGTCAACGATGCATGGTCAGCGATACTTTAGATCACCATCCAAGGACTTTTCTATTGAACACCAAGCCGGGTTGCCAAATATATTGCGCAGCATGGGGGTCATACGACCAACTGTCGCAGATAACATGACACTGACTCCTCGCCATTCGCATTCATGTAATCCCTCAAATATTAAACCACTTCTTTCCCGCCTACTTGTCTACATGTGTGGTAAATTTCCTCCTATTTCGTGCATTCTTCCAATGTACGGCATTTTCTATGTTGAGCACAACATTCTAAAATTATTAGAATTTGGAACATATGCAATTTTTTAATAAAGCTATTCAAACTAAAAAAAAATTGAGATGCAAAGAAAATATTCGATTCCCTTTTAATTACTATTAAGGTCTTTTCAACACAGCTTGAAATAGAATAATCTAAAGACTGTGTTACTTACAACAGAAAAAATATTTCAGCTTCCACAGATTTTTTAGATGAATCAGCTAGCTATCTTTTGAGTTTTCCACATGTGACTAAATTTCCTAAATTTTATTTCGCAAGATTTACCAATGTTCTGATTTTTATTTCTTTGGCAAATTTCTGAATTACTTTGAAATACGCACGGAAAACATTATTTTTTTATTCATATCCAACAGATTTTACGGAAACTTTAATTTCTGAAAGTCTGAATTTTTTTACTTACTTGGAATATTTCCAGCCAATAGTGGTAAATTTTGAAAAAAAAAAAAAAAAAAAAAAAGAAAGAATACCGTCGCCCCGATCACCCAGTTGTCTAAGTGGTGAAAATCCTCTAAATACCTTATCATTGTTGTGCATAACATTTTGGGAACACAGGAAATTTTTTATTACATAATCACAAGCTTCATTAAAAAAGAATATTTAAACACAGTAGGCACATAACCGAGAGGCTGGATTTTTCCTTTCTTCCTTTGCGGTGTGAGTTTCAATCTCGAATGAGATATGGCTCAGACGTCGCTTCTTGGCTCACTTTTCGTTAATTATCCGGTGAACTTAAATTACTTAGCAGCTTCCCTTTCTGATTTCCGAAGATCATGAAAGTCGTTAAACTTATTGAAATTAACCGTGAAAGATTTTCACGTACATTTTCATACTTTGCAATAACGCAGTTTTGTCCACGCCGGGCATCTAAGCTGAGTCCCCTCACTCCAAGGGTCAGATGGGGCCACGTGTCGCTGAATGCAGTCATCCCATAAAGAACGTGCATTTGAGAAATACCAAACAATTTTGTGTGTGGAACGTAACATCAGACTGATTTATTTTTTCGAAGCACTGAAGAAGGATTCTCATTTTTCCTGTCTCGCTGTGTGGGAACAACAGTACATCATTGCTAGAAACTTAACAGCCGGGTCATCCTGGAAGTTCGGGCGCCAATGCGAAAACACAGTTTTGTCCACGCCGGGCATCGAACTCGAGTCCCCTCACTCCGGAGAAAGTCGCTCTCCCACCTGAGCTACGCGAACATGTGCTCTTCTTGCTATCTGCTTTTATCTCATGTGCGTCGTGCGGGGTAGGCACGTCACAACATTCATTTGCTTTGCTTTTACCCCGGGTAAGTAGGATGCATATTACACATGAACAACTTTGATTCTAACGCTATTCATCAATTAATTTTATTTTCGTTTAGGCAATGGGATGTCCGGTAATCTATAGTTCTCTCTGAAATCTCTCTTATGTCACTCCTTCCTACTTTTTAACGCAGTGACAGCTACCGGGATGTAGAGGCACACTATAACTTACACTTACAGCTAGCATAATATGAGAGATTCAGCAGTGCATAACATACATATCGTAAATTAATTAAAAAAAATAGCATGAACATCGGAAAAGGCCATCTGCTGTTACATCCTTAGGAAGAGATGGCCAGCCCTAGGCCCGCGGGCCAAATATTGGCCCGCAAGGACATTTTGAATGGCACCCCAGTAGCCCAAGCACTAACTTTATTTTTATAATTTAACTCTTATTGGCAATAATAATTTTAATTTTATATTTTAATTTGTATTCATTTTATTATTTTTATTTTATTTTATTCTTGACAGTATTTATTAGGATTTTATAAATTATGCCGATGTGAAATTGGTCGCGATTTCAAAAACACATTCTGACACATTTTTGTTTAAACACTGACTCACGCTCGGCTCGTTAGAGGAGAGCGTGAGTCAGTGCGTTAGAGGAGGGGGGCCACATGGGAGAGGTGTCATCAGACTATACACAATGTTTGCCTTCCCGCGCTAGCTGGCTGCTTTCAGTCTGACCCGTCTCGCAGTCACATTGCGCTGCTTCAGATCCTAAGTAACGTGTTGACATTCAGTTTTATTTGTAGTATAATGTTTTGAAGTGTGAAGTAAAATGGCTTTTAGTAAACATGGCCCGTCAAAAAAGAAATGTGAAAGTGACGTGGTGTTCCAGACATTCAATGAACAATGGGAAGAACAATTTCTGTTTACTATGGGGAAGTCGTCGAAACCGATTTGTCTGATCTGTTCAGCAACAGTTGCAGTACCAAAACATACAACATTGAGAGGCATTTCAAACAAACTCATGATACATTTAAGATGTCATACCCTCCTGGCTGTGCTTTAAGAACTGAATATATTTCAAAGAAAAAGAGAGGGACTTCATTGCTAGCAAAGCTTATTTATAACAAAATGTAAAGAGATGAATAACACGTTTCGAGCGTCATATGAAATATCGTATTTACTCCCTCAAAATAAAAAATAAACCTTTCTCAGATGGCGAGGTTATTAAAAAATGTCTCTCTATATTTGCCGAACACACTGGTGATACAAAGATTAAACAAGAAAGATGACACCGAGTTTTCGGGCGTAATAAGCACGTCTTTTGAATCCGTTCTGACACATATTAAATTCATCAAAGCTATTCAAAGTCAGTGCACCTGGTATGGAAAACAATAGTATCTGATGGAAGAAAGAAGTTTTTCAATCGGGTTTTTAATCCTTCACATCCAACAGTAGTCAGCTAACAGTAGGAGCATCCAACAGTAGTCAGCTAGCATGTTGATGTCCCATCGTCCTTGGTAGCGTCTCTCGATATCACGGACATTCTGGTGAAATCTTTCATCGTGCTCTTCACTGAGGGATCCCAAGTTTTCGGGAAAATAGTCGACATGGGACGACCGCTAAATAATGTTCAGAATCTTGCATCCTTGAGCTTTATGCGCAGCCAACATGCGTTGTACAATGGTTTTGTAGTGAGGGTCTTTAGTATTACCCAAAATCCTGTGCGGTCTTTGAAATAGTCCCCCGCTTCTTTTTCTTTTTCTCCCATTGTTTCTGAACAGAGAGGATCGGATAACAGTTTTCGTATGTCGGGGCCAGTAAAAACTCCCTCTTTCAACTTGGCTCCAGACAGTTTTGGGAACTTGGAACACAGATATCTGAAACATTTCCCATCTTTTGGCAGTTATTTCACAACCTGCTTCATAAGCCCCAATTTAATATGAAGAGGTGGTAATAAAACGTTTTCAGGAGGAACCAAGGTTGTATTAATGCCGTTATTTTCGCCGGGGATTAAGGCGTCTCGAAGTGGCCAGTCAGTTTTTGTCCAATGGTGATCTCTGGCACGACTGTCCCACAAGCAAAGGAAGCAGGGATATTTCGTGTAACCTGCCTGCTGGCCCAACAACACGGTTAGTATTTGAAGTCTCCATAAAGCATCTAGCGATGTTCTTGATTTTTTTTCTTAAGAATCATTGCCACATCGTTATAGTTTTCTTCCAAATGCACCGAGTGTCCTACAGGAAGTGATGCAAATTTATTCCCATTATGCAGCAAGACGGCTTTGAGGCTTGTTTTTGAGGAATCAATGAATAGGTGCCACTCAGATGAAACATATTCTATTTTAAAACACTTCATTATCCCTTGAACATCACTACAAAAAACGAGATTTCCCTCTTTGGAGAAAAATGTAGTGAATTCTCTCTCTCTCGGTGCCTGTACCACGAAAATGAGGTTCCGGGTGACAGCAGGTTTTTATTTTTTAATCTTGACCCCAACAATTCGGCAGCATCTTTTAAAATGCCTAAATCTCTAACCAGGTCATTGAGCTCACTCTGATAAAAAAAAGTTGGGGTCCCTCATCAACAGAAAAATCTGAACTAGATTTGTCCCGGGGAGGTAATGTGTTTCCGTCCTCAGAATCACTCAGGATATCATCCAAACTGGAAGGTGGGTGTGGAACTGGTATTGCAGAGCTATGAGGAACTGTACGAATAGCTGAATTTAGGTTTGGGTAAGATATTTTATTTTTATTTTTTGTATTGAAACCTTTCACATCTACCGAACAGAAATAGCAGTCGGTAGTGTGGTTTTGCTGTTCACGCCGCCTCATAGGAATGCCAAAACGAAATGAATGTTTCTTACCCTTAAACCACAAACAAAGATCTTCCTCGCACCTTCTGCACACCTCATGAGAAGTCCAGACTTTGTCTTGATCCCCAAGTTTCTACTTGAAGTAACCAAATTACACTTTCTTCACGAAATCACTTATGTTTCTTTGTTGACTTTTAACAGTGTATTCACCACAAATAAAACAAAAGTTGTCAGGAGAAATAACACAACCTCTTGGAGCCATAATATATAACTAAAAACACGAGCACAGTCACGTTTGAATTCCAAATGTAAACTGAGTGTGGCTCCTCGATGTTTGTATACACCGCATTGAGTACACACACTGACTCTCCGTACATCTAGAAGCAAACGCTTTTCCTGTGGTGAAGCAGATGGAAACTAGCCTCGCTCCCTTCATAAAGACGAGTGAAATAACACGTAAAACATAGGTGAACACGAGAGCGAACGAGGTTATGTTGACACCTGCGCGTCTGCGGATCGTCTCTTTCTATAGCTCGGCAGGTTAATCGGCAACACCTGCTTCTTCGTCTGGCTCGATAAAAACAAATTCAAAATGGCGCTGCATATAAATAAAAGAAAACAGCAAAAAGTTTCTTTTTATCTTTTTTTTTCGTTCTTAAAGATAAAAATTAATGCTTTCGAGGGATTCTCTAGGCACTTTTAGCCTCAAATATCCAGTAGTCATCTATATAAACTATGCAACATAACCAAAGCAACCAAGATCCTGAACTTATTTAGCATGTTGAAACATGACCAAATCTGACAATACGCTTATTTATACTCATTCCTAATACCCCAGAGAACGTGTATAAACATGCTCAACCCAGCCAGTAATATTCCTCACTTTTCGCAATAAACAAATTAAACCGGTTGGAACATGATCAACCTGAGCTTCCTCACACCGCCAACACTACCCTTGCCCTGCCATTCTTCCACTGAAATCCGATCATTTTCTCTTTGTATTTATTCTTAAGTCTCACTCTAATACATATTAGATGAAAGTAAGAAATCACTTTTGCATAGGATTTTTAGCATTAAGAATAGGATACCAGATTTCGAGTTCAACGGGAGTTTCACTCTAAATGAAACTACAAACACGAGTTTTGCAAGAAAACCTGACGTGATGGAATTTTTTGAGCATTTTTCCCGGTTTCAGTGAGTAAAAATCTATAAGAAACAGTATAAAAATCCTGTGCAGTTTTTTGTTTGCAGACCTGTGTTATCGACCAGAACTTCCGGAAGAGATATTTTTGAGACACTGAAAAACTGGGTTGAAATTTGTGATGTTGATGGTGGTAAACTTCAGTGGCCTAAGCTTGAGAGTATTTGCGCGGTTGGTGCCCCGTCCATGGTATAGAAGAGAAATGGCTGTGTTTCTTTGCTCCAAGAGTATTTAGAGCGAAAGTTGTTTTCATGCCACTGTATCATTCACGCAGAGACTTTGTGTGCTAAACAAATGAACTTTCATCATGTTATTAATCCTGTTGTGCGTTGGTTTAATATTATTCGATCACGCGCGCTTAACCAAAGGGAGTTTAGGGAACTTTTTGATGAAGAAATAAATGAATATGTTGAACTTCTATTTCACAGCTCAGTTAGATGGCTCTCTGAGGGAGAAGTGGTTTCACGGTTCTTCAAATTAAAAGACCAGGTACTTTCATTTTTGGAGCTGAAAGATATTATGCTGTGGAATGCGAAATATTTAAAGATCGAGAGTGTGTTTGTGACATAGTGTTTTTAGAGGACATTATGCATCATTTGAATATTCTTAGCAGAAGATTGTAAGGTAAAGATTCTTTATTTCCACTCATGCTCAATAATGAAGTCAACAATTTTAAATTAAAGTTGAAATTGTTTTGTAACAATTTAGAGATAATGAGCTACTTCTCTTACTGGGGAAGCGGAATACTGTAGTTGTGAGCTAAGTAATGTCTTGAAATTATTTGTTTGCATTTTATGCAGTGGGAATAAGCACGGTTAACTTTTCCCCAGATTTTATTTCTGCGTCAAATAATGTGGTTAAAATCTCTTTGTCGTTCAACACAAGATAAGCAAAAGCAACTTCTCAATTCAAAAAACGAAGCGAACGAAGAGTGCGGTTGAGATATTTTGATAAAACTTAAAGTCAGTGTGGTACTCCTGTGAATTAATCAAGATCTTTAGGTCATGTGTACAGTTTTTGAAAACTTCGAAACTTTTGGAAAACTTTTATTTCTGAAAACTGAAATTACACTTTCTTCTGCAGGGAAAAATACGCGAGTCCATGCACATTTTCTCCTGGATCTGGCGTCAGCTGAAAGGAGAACGCAACGCATTTTTTTTTATTAAACTCCAGGACTCTAATAGGTGCCGAGTTCTTCAGTGTTATGCAAATCAGCACAAATAGTTTCGCGGAATGCATAGCTAAATGTAAAAGGAAAAAAATACGTAGTGTGTCGAAATGATTGCCTGGTTGTAAATTTTAATTATTTTGGGAGACCGGTATTCCAAAAACACAATAAACGGCAATGTTTTACCTTCGCAAGTAATTTCTGGCGGATTGGTTTATATTCACCGTGCCAGCAATGTGATCAGAAATCGGTTTCCTTTACCCAAATATCTCATTTAATTTGCAAAAGCATTAGTATTTTGAACCCCTGTCACATTAATAAACATTTTAACTTATTAATAGCGTAAATCATCCCCATTTGTACAACAGCTTAAGCGATACTTTACTTTATTTCGTGGTTAACAGTCCGCCTCTGGTATTAATTTCACTAATAACAAACCGCCTTTGACTTTAATGTTTAATTTAAGGCTTTTATTTAATCCTTTCATAAAGGGATTTATTCACCAATTTCCTAACTGCTCTGATAAAGACTTTAAAATTTTTTTCCTAGCATTAAATTTTTTAATTAATGTCATTCCAGATAAACAATAGCTTTAATTACGCTTTGTTCCTTTTCTTCTTGCAGTTGTTTTTTCTTAATATGTTTCCCCCCACAGAAGATTTCTATGAGCTCTGAAACACAGAGGTTCATCACTAATGGCAGAGTTAATTATCTTTCATTTTTTGAAACAAATAATGAAATTCTTCTTTGGCTCTAATTTTGCCACTATTAATTACCTTTGGAAAGTGTTTCATAAGCCAGGTCATTTTTCTTTTCTTGTTCTTCAATGGCTGTCAAAAATTAATTACTTATCTCCTGTGGAAAGCGAATATTTACGGTATTTTTGCTTGAAATGAAAGTATCATAACCAATAAAAATATCCCTTTTTCCCAGCTTCAGGAAAAACAGCACTGAAAAATCAGGAAGATGCATGTAATGCACCGAATGGCCACTTTATTAGGTTCACCATCATTTTACGGTTTCGGAAGAAAACTCAGAGAAGAGGTAATTATTCAATTATTGCTCCATGTAAGAGCTGTATGAAGGAGAACGCTCCAATCCATTATCACTTCATATTTTACTGTTCAGGGTTTTGCGACCACAGGGCGGAACTCTATAAGAAGTCGTCCGTTCTTAATTCGGGGCTACTGGTATCTGGTAAGGGAGAGAACTGACATCGTAAAATAAACACACGGCCTCGGACGAACGGTCAGGAGCCAGCGCTTAAACCACTAGGGCGGTCTGTCACATAATTATCGCATTTCGAAAATATTGAAAATATGTAAGACAAGAAATTCATTTGGAAACACGATTAAACATTGTAATCCTAACAGTAAAATCGGGCAGTCATAGCGCTGTGGAAGTGACAGCGTACAAACGGCTGCTATGTAAGAATTGTCAAAGCCCCACAAAGTTGAGTCACGTGGATGACTACAGACAAGATTCTAGAGTGGCCAGGAGTTCTATCTAGCAGTTTTAATGTAGTATCAGCTTGTGTTCCTTCACGCAGGTAACACCGCTGAGTTACGACAATCTCGAACACATTAACAAATGACAGCGGGAAACAAGAACAAACTGCAAGTATTGGATTGGAAAGAAAGTAATGTCCGATGACGAGGTAGCCAAAGTCAAAACCCAGGCCACGGTGCACATTGGCCACTGAGATGCCGACTTGATATCAGTGGCACTTAGCCTTTAGAAGGCGAAGAGTGTAAGCGCCAGCCAAAATGAAAGTGGACAAGGACCACATCCGCCATTGCATGCTGTATGAGTTTCGTCCAGGTAGCACCCCCGCAAGTGCTGTAAGGAACATTACCAGTGTGTACCCCAATGCCATATCACATCTTCAGTGCTGTCGTTGTTTCGGTTTCGAGAAGGGAATTTTGACCTGTCAGACCGTGTCAAAGCCGGAAGAACTGCAACGGTGGATATGGACATGCTGTAGACCTTAGTGAACACCAATCCGCGTGTGCCCAAGCCAAAGTTGTCCTCAGCTGGTGACTACCAACAGGAGCATTATCACGCATCTGCGTAAAATTAAGAAGGTGCACAAGAGAGGAGTTTGGGCACCCCACCAACTCACAGTTGAGCAGAAAGCAAATCACATGATTGCATGCGTTTCCCTGCTTGCATGTGACCAAGTTGAACCGTTCTTGGACTGCATTGTGCCAGATGACGTGAAACAGGTCTTGTATGAAAATAGCAGAGCCATGAAACAATGGTTGGGCCCAAACCAGAAGCCCTTGCCGACCCCAAGGCTGGCATACACCCACGTAATGTGTAACGTACCAGGAGATGTGACGTACCTGCCAGAAGGACGCACACGACATAAAGGCAGATAGGAATCAGAATACATGTCCGCGTAGCTTAATTGGTAGAGCAACTTATTCCGGAATGAGTGGACCCGGGTTCGAATCCTGGCGCGGATAAAAATGACGGAGAAATTTACTTCGTTATAATGGCGCCCGAACTACCCGGATGACCCGACCGTTCAAAATCTCGCATTGGTGTGATGTTATTTCCACACCGCGAGATAGGAAAAGTAAGAGCAGCACTTAGAAAAAAAAAAAAATAAAAAAAAATAAGGGGGAGATGATGTAACGTACCAGGAGATGTGACGTACCTGCCAGAAGGACGCACACGACATAAAGGCAGATAGGAATCAGAATTAAACGTCCGCGTAGCTTAATTGGTAGAGCAACTTATTCCGGAATGAGTGGACCCGGGTTCGAGCCCAGGCGCGGATAAAAATGACGGAGAAATTTACTTCGTTATAAATGTCATTCTGTCTGTTTGGTGAGATATTCGGGGTGTTTTTTTTTTGAGCTGCAGCCTGATAACACCCCTATAACCGCCGATGTTTACTGCCGTCAGCTTGACGATCTACACGAGTGCCTCACGTCGAAACAACCACACTGCTGATCCGCAAGGGCGTCCTCCTGCAGGAGGATGAAGCGAGACCTCATACAGCACGGGTGATCTGTCAGAAGATCCGGGACATAGGCTTGAAGCTGCTTCTGCACCCCCGGGCATTGCCCCAAGCAACTGCCACCTTTTCTGGTCTTTGCAGAATTTCCTGGACGGACAGCGGTTCACCAACTGGGACGATATCGAATGTGCATGTACTCACATTTTTGCGTCCAAGACGATACAATTCTACAGGGACGGTATCGGACAACTGCCTAGACGACGGAAGCAGTTCGTGGCAAACGATTACTCCTACATTTTGGACTGATTGTTACTTGTACAAGTTAATTTATTGGTCAGTACATTTGCTAAATTGCTGTAAAAAATCTTGCCCTTTCAGCATTCTGTTCCAAGAATGCTACAGCGCAAAAGTACTTACAGTTATACAGATATTATTGTATATATTCAGTATCTGTATATATGTACAGATTATATAGTGTATACAGATCATCTTTTTTTTTATTTCAAGGTTAAAGAACACAGTTAGCATCCACAACTGCAGGCCCCTTATTTAGGGTGACAGTTTTTTTCTTTGGGGGAGGGGGACCAGCGCCACCTGTCAACCGACAAAAACACCACCAACGCTTCACCCCTGACTCGAATCAGGGTGTTTGTCTTATACTAGTGGTCAGTAGCGCGCGCCTCACACTGCTTGGCACAATTAGTGGCACAGAGAATCTTGAGCACGGTTTTCATTTCCCATATAACGTACATTTTATCAGTGCTACTACTAGAAGCTACTAGACAAAAAGGCAAAGAAGTAACGTTGCGACGTCTTTCTTATTCATGTCAAATATGTGCAACATATTTAGTTGTGCAAAGTTTTACTTTTGAATCACTATTTCAAGCATCCCAAGTCACTTTAACCTAAAGAATTTTACTAATTACTTGTGTCTGTATTTCTTTTATCCGTTTGTAAAAATCTCAAAGCCGATGGGTCTAAGTTCTTGTTTCTGCCCATACTTTCGAGATGGAGTCCGGATTCAAATTCCGGTGAGGTATGGATGTTGTGTTTTTTTACTGCATTGACACTCCTCTTTCCCTGAAACCATTTGACCTTAATTAGGATGGTTGACTGCTTATATCCCATGGAGTTGCACAGTTGTCATTAAACCCCCAAACAAGAAAAACTCCAAAGTTTTTCGTTTTTGTTTTTATTTTGGAACTTCTTTAGATTCGACATGGACATAAGGTTCAACATCTAAATGAGTACAACACATTCTGTTCCAATGGAAAAACATATATTTGATTTGCTTTTTTTAAAACCATGGCCACTAAGCAGCAGTCAATTTAACAAACTCTAAGCTGTCATTATGAGCGTCCAAGTATCTAAGCTTGGTCTCTATGAGAATCAGTTGAGAAATGATTATTGCTGCACTTTTTTCAAACTTTTTGTGATAATATTTAAAATTGGACTTGGTGACTATACATACATTAGTTGTTATAAAAAAATTCATAACTTACACTATGTAACACAATTTCTTTCCTAGGTAGCAATTGTTACTTCCTGATTGCGTATATCAATAAAGTACAGAAAATGGCTATTATTTCTCACAAGCATTGCTTTTGTAACCAGGACAATGATATTTTGAAATTTAGCTATTTGCAATGAGGAAAAGGGCAAATTTGAGTCTTTTCGTTCACGTAAAGTAAAAACAGCATATGAATCAAAATTAATATGTATTTATAGCAGTTAAACAAAAATGGCTGTAAAAGATTTAGAGGTGAATAGTTTTTCGATATTAACCATTATTATGTATATCACTTTCACGAATCAGCCCCTAAATGTAGTTTCCCATCATGTTCTCCTTATCCTGTCCTTAGTAGCGACGTTAATAGTCCACTATATCCTGGTGGAAGTGTTTACCTTGCTTCTCTGAGTACGCTTCCATGTTCTCCTTGAATTTATCAAAATGAGCATCAAGGATATGGACTTTGAAGGACATGTTGCAGCCCATTTTTCTATAGTTTTTACCAGAGTCTCAATCAACTCCACATAGATTTCGGCCTTGCGTTTACCCAAGAACTCCTTAACGGCTGCGATAAAGCTATTCCAAGTCGCTTTCTCCTTTTTTTTTTTTTTTTTTGATTGGAGGTTTAACGACCACAGTGAGCAACTCAATGGGCTATAAGCAGTCGCCCGTCCCAAATTTAGGGTCACTGGTTCCAGGGAAGGGAGAGAGCCAGTGCCGTAAGACAAACACAACATCCATGCCTGACCGGGATTCGAACCCGGACCCCTTACGGACGAATGATCAGAGGCCAACGCCTTAGACCACTGCGCCACCGGCGCGGCCTTTCTCCTTTGTAGTGAGCATAATGGGGGGATTCCTTGCACGTCAGGATCTTTTTTATCCGTGGTCCGATGAAACACCTGATTTGACTTTTGCCTCAGACACTTAGGGAAGAAGTCTCGCAGGTACTTGAAGGCTTCCGAATTCTTATTCAGAGCTGTGACAAATTGTTTCATAAGATCCTAGCAGTTGTGGCGTAGGTACCTTCTGGGACTCCACCAGTCGCTCGCACACGATATTGTCCTTCCCCACAGAGAACTCGGTCCGCTGTGGCCAGTCTCTCCTGCGATAGTGCACCTTGGTGTCCCTGCTGTGCAAAGACAAGGATTTTAGGTAAACTTGGTAAAACCGCCTTGGAGACCCATGGGACGTGTCACCATTTTGAAGTCTCCGATTACCTTCCAGCCATACACAAGATACTTCAAGGCGTCTATCAAGTTCTTGATGCTGTCGTAATTCTCTTTGAGGTGAAACGAGTGAGCCAGGGGAAGAGACTGGTGCTTGTTTCCGTTATGGACTAGCACGGCTTTCAGTAAATGAAATGACATCACTTGTTCGGGTCACAGGCGATTCCATTTGCCTCAAACAGACCGGTTACATTGTGGCAGATGCAGAGCCCATCTTGAGGGTGAAGAATATGGGAAAAGCTTGTTGATGCTTCCTCTGATATGCGACTTGCACACTTTCATCCAACAAGTTTCACTGCTTGAGCCTAGGCGTCAAAACTTTGCCATTGTATTTGGTAAGGCTAAGATCTCTGATAAAGTCACTGAGGTCGTTTTGGCTGGAGTAGTATGGGTTTCTATCAGTTGTCCATCTTACTTTCCATAGTTTTGTTGCAGTGTTTTCAGCTGAAATGAGGTACCCAGAGTTTGCTTTGATCCCCAGTAAGCATGACAAATATGTCTTGTATGCTTTGGCTGGAGTAGTATATCTTAGCAGATGTGCACATAGATTACTTTTTTGCTCTTGTTTGGCTGCAGACACAGCAAAATGAGCCTGCTGGATGCTTGCAACGTTTTGATGCCATCTCACAAATATGCAGATATATATCCACTTATATAGCTGGAACTAAACTGAAGTGGTGAGCTTTCAGGACACATACCACTATTTCATCACTGAAATCTTCTGGAAGGTTTTGGAAGATTCTTGAGAGATCTAAAAGTTCCAGAAGTTACTCCAATTTACTCAGCCCGGAATCTATCTGAAAGGTCCTGGGAAATAGGGACGTTTCAAAATATCACTGTCCTGGTCATTCAAACAAAATTTGTAGGGAATAACAGCCATTTTGTATACATTTGGGGCATAAGCAATTATGAAGAAAAAATTAAAAATAAATCTTTATTACGTAGTGTTATTTATGTCCCGTATGGGGCATTCAAATGATAATATGAGTTTTTCAAATATTTTGCGGAAAACAAAATTTGTAACTAAAATGTGCTCATTCTGGCCTCCCATGGCTTGTTTCGTTACTGTAGGTGACCGTTGTGGCACTGACGACTACTGTCCTTGTGAACGAGGCCTTTTCTGTGTAAGTATCAGCTATGTGTTACAAACTGCTCTTGGAGTATCCCAAGGCAAATTAGAATATTTTGTAATGTTATATATAGCCTGACGTGCAACATTTCGTTTTTTATGTTTAAAAGTTTTCATTTAACAAAAATATGAGGAGTTGACAACAAATATATGCGTGCCAGAACATCAAAGCCCTTCAACATCAAAATAAAACACATAATGAAATTGTGATGAAGGTGTGGAAAAGCCAATGAAAACGAGTAACACAATTTAACCGGCACCTCTCACCTTTTTCAAAACAGGCTTTCCATTTAAACAAAATAACTCAGCATTTCGTTTAACAACTCCGTTTCCAACTTTCAATTAAAATTCATATCGGTTCTGCCTTTTTCCAGCATTTTGTCCTGAATCCGTTGCCGAGGGAGCGGCGATTGTGT
The DNA here is from genome assembly GCA_039090855.1 of Macrothele yani. NCBI lineage: Eukaryota > Metazoa > Arthropoda > Arachnida > Araneae > Macrothelidae > Macrothele > Macrothele yani. The sequence continues at coordinate 76,801,097 of CM077008.1, forward strand.
TGGAGTAACATATGTTTCCTCAGTAAAGCGCAAGATCGATGCTCATTCGTGAGATAATATTTTTTTTTACTACTTAGCATTTTCGAAGTGGAATTACATGAATAGGTATCGCTCTCTTTCTTTATTTCCCTCCCACACTGTAATCATATTCTCCGGCTATTGAGTCAAATATAGTACAAACATATCAAGCACAATAATTAACTCAGCAATCAGATATTTCCGAATTGCCTGTATTTACTGTTCATCATGTAACACCAATCACATCAGGAAACTTGGAAATGGCATCGCCCGCATCTCCCGATTTTCATTCGAGCATGACATCCGCTTTCGCTCCAGGCGATTCAGAGATAGACATCTCTGAATCGCCTGTTGACTATTCTGATGCACTTTCACGTATTAAAAGAAGAATCTTTCTTCTACGGAATTTATATCAAGCACTGTTATTAAAACTTATTCTAATTCCATGGCAATTAAAAAGTATTTACTTACGCCGGTTGCAACATCTCCAACTCATTTGTCTCTCTCCAAAGCATAGTTCCGTTCGCGTTGGGGAAGGTATATAGTATTCAAAGACTAGTCTTGTGACGATTATAAATATTAAGAAAATACAACGTGGTTTGCCACAAACCATTTTTTTCAAGTCGAACATGGTCTCATTTGTCTCTCTCCAAAGCATAGTTCCGTTCGCGTTGGGGAAGGTATATAGTATTCAAAGACTAGTCTTGTGACGATTATAAATATTAAGAAAATACAACGTGGTTTGCCACAAACCATTTTTTTCAAGTCGAACATGGTTTCGCTGGGTATTGACCTAGCTTCATCAGGACGAATGGCACATAAATATTAAGATTTTATATGAAATCATAAATGGTGTTTACAGTCACGGGTTTTGGTTCGTTGCTTCCGCGCGCTTGATAAAAATGGTGCGGATGCCATGTCATTAACAAGTTGCGAAGACTTCTGATATATATGGAAAGCTTCTAAAGTATCAAGTTTGGTGGTTGAATCTGGCTTGTCAATTAGTTTTTCTTCTTCAAAGAGAAATGTATGGTCCTTTTCGTAACAGTGTTTAGCCATCGATGACTTCTTTAGGTCACAGTTCCGGATGTAGGTCTTCTGCTCCTTCAATAAAAACACAAAGCTCTACGGGTTTGTCTTATATACGAAGCGCCAAATTCACATGGAATTTGATAAATTCCACACGAATTGTTTTTGTCTTCAACATAGTCCTTTAATTCTAAAAAGGTCATTTTGTTTATGGGTTTAAGAACCACTTTAAAATTAAAGGTTTTGAGAACTTTTAAGATTTTTAAGGCAATATCACAGGAAAATGGAATAATGTCAAATTTCTCTCGCAATGGGCGCATCACAGGAATTAACGTTGAGATAGGCTTCGGTTTCCGGAATTTTGTTAGAGCCTTGTCTACAATGAAAGGGTTGTATCATCGCTGTACTGCAACACGTTTAAGGAAATTAAGTTCTTTTTCCAAACTATCCTTATCTGAACATATATATTGGACACCTCTGATAGCAAAGGAAAACGAAGTTGATTCACCTTCAGTAGTTGGTGGAGCCTCCACGAGCGGCGATTACAGCTGCGACCCTCCGGGGCATACTCTCAACCAGGCGTTGTACGACGGCTAGCGGTATTTTCTTCCACTCGGCTTGGAGAAGACAGGTCAGTTCCTTCACGGATTTCGGACGGTGGGGCACCCCTTAAGTCGACGCTCCAACTCGTCCCAGAGGTGCTAGATAGGGTTAAAGTCCGGGCTCTGCGCAAGCCAGTCCATTTGATGAACCCCATTGGCACCATACCAATCCATGGTGGACCTCGCAACATGACAGGTGGCCTTGTCATCCTAAAAGTAACATGGGTCCACCCCGTAAAACTGCCACAACGTAGGAAGCACATGGTCATCCAAAATGGTGCAGTAGGTCTCGGCGTTGAGTCTACCAGGAATTGCGACCAAGGGTCCCGTGCCATACCAGGAGAAACACCCCCATAGCATAATTCCACCGCCGCCGAACTTCACAGTTGGCACAATACATTCTGGCAGGAGGCGTTCTCCAGGCAGACGCCAAACCCAGACCCTGCCATCCAAACGGTAGAGGGTGAACCTTGATTCGTCGCTCCAGAGAACCTGTTTCCACTGTTCAACGGTCCTCTGTCAACGTTCTTTGCACCACGTCAGTCGAGCAGCGCTATTGGACTTGGTGATCAAATGCTTGTGGACGGCAGCTCGTCCATGATAACCGAGCAGATGGGCTTCCTTACGGATGTTATTCATCAAACGAACACTCCCGAGTGCCTGTTGAAGCTTATCGCGGATGTGGCCCATCGATTTGGTGCGGTTCTTCCGAATTTCTCTGGCCAGCACCCGTCGGTCTCTAACTCCTAGTTTTTTTGGTCTGCCGGGTCAGGGCACATTCGACAGTCACCTCTCATCTTCCACTTGCCGATCACGTAGGCCACTGTCGATGTTGGGTAATTCAACTCGCTGGATATGTCACGTATGGATCGGCCATTTCTGTGCTACCCGACGATTACACCTTTCTCGAAATCAGAGAGCTCCGAACTCCGTGGCATCTTGCATGCGACTGGTTGCGTTGTTGTTTCCCACACGATATTTAACGGCGGCGGCCGTGACGTGTATCAGGACCGCAGATATCGTCGATTGCAGGGTGGCCAATTACTTGTTGGTAGATATTGTATGTATCGCGCGATATACGCAACTGTAAAAGGCGCTGAGTTTTTGTTGCCAAAGGTGATTGGACTTGGTATGTGGAGGTGAGAAAACAGAGAAAGTCTTCCGATAACTTGTGGTTGTGAGAGGTCCATTTGAGCGAGTAACCAGAACGTCAAGGAATGGTAGGCATCCGTTATTTTCAGTTTCGTAGCTGAAGTGAATGTGAGGATCAATGGAATTTATAAGTTTGACTAATTCCGAAATTTCAGAATATTTTCATTTCCATATAACAAAATTAAAGCCAGCGAAACCATGGTCGACTTGAAAAAATAGATATTTGGGACAAAACGACGTTGTATTATCATAATATATAGTATAAGGTATATAGGAGTTGGCCTAACTATGTAGATTATTTAAACTAAAGAAGCAAACATATAATTAAACTATTAAAATTATAAGAAACAAATTACCACAAAAATACTGCAGTGGGTTCCAATATCTTTAGACATGTTGATGTGATCTCAATCATGTTTGCGAATAGAAATCAGCACAATTGTGGAAATGAGGGCAGTGATACGTTTTGGACGGCATTTTGACCTGTGATCAGACTTGCGTCAACCAGTTTCTGCTTGAGGATAAGTAAAACATCAAAGAACAACAGCACGTAACTTAGCCTAAGGAAAAAACATTCTCAAAGCTATAACTCCTGCAGAAAAAGTGGGGGTTATGAAAACAGGGAAGTCACTCAAAAAAGCAGTGGCGGCGGAACCGCCCGGGCCCGGTCAATAATTTCAGCCAAGATTTTTGTTTGTATTATTATTATTTATTTATTTATTTTTTTGACGTATTTGCGATTGTTGTGATGTGCCTTAGAAAGTTCCTATAGGTAAGTGATTGGGTAGTCCTAATTCCCAACAAAGCTCCTTAGGCACAATAGCGCACCCAGAATTTTCCCAAGGTGGGGGTGACCCCCCCCCTAAATTTACCGGAAAAAGTAGTCAGGTGCTTTAACAATTAAGGAGGGTGACTTTTTGTGCATTTATTCTTATCCAGTTACTACTAATGTTACAGTACAAGAAAGTTAAATGATTAGAAGAAGCAGTGAAATTGTTTTCTTGTTAGATTTTTCTAAATTTACTTAACGGAACTACTCCCTTATAATTATTATATGTTGTGATTATACGGTACATGATTAAGAAGTATATGTAGATCGCGTATTGTGAATTTTTGTTTCAAACTTCGACATAATAATTTTGCACTCTATCAGCCGGGGGGGGGGGCTCAGCCACCACTGTAGGTGCGCCGCTGCTTAGACATTGTTTTTCTTCCGTTTGTTCCGGGAAGGTAGAGGACGTACCACGATTCAGAATTTCGGGCCCGGTCAACGAATTTCACTTTCCGCTGCCCCTGCTCAAAAGTATTATCTAGGGAAAATGGAATACTGTCAGCAGGGCGTTCTATTTCCATCTTCATAACGACTTGATTCTTGAAGCACATAATATGCTATCGAAGTGTAAAGGTCTCCTCCTCAAAGTGGTTTGTTCGCAAAATGAAAACGCCCCTTCTCACAATTCCTTTCGAACGCTTGCAACCATTCAGAAACTGAATTCTAAAATGTTGCCGCAACGCCCTTAGTCCCTAGAATAAGCATTGAGTGATTGCTATACTTCTGCGCCCACTCAAAAACATAAAGGCGAAAAAAACGCTTGGCAACCCAGATGTGCAAGCTTGCCGGCTTACGTAATCAAAGAGTTTTCTTTTCGGAAGGAATCCATTGGCATTTTGCCTGATGAAAATACGCATTTCAAGATGAAGCGACTTTCAACAGAAGTCTGTGTTCACATTTTGCGGCAATTCATTCCTCAAATTTTCAACGAAATGATTAACACATTCTAGCTGACGAACTTTTTAACCTCACTTTTTCTACACTTTCCCTCATCGCTTTCGCGGTGATGAATCACTTTGTTCGTGTTAATTTCGTTCACGTTCACTTGGTCCAGTTCATTTCGGCCACGAGTCTGTTCACTTGGTCCAGTTCATTTCGGCCACGAGTCTGTTCACTTGGTCCAGTTCATTTCGGCCACGAGTCTGTTCACTTGGTCCAGTTCATTTCGGCCACGAGTCTGTTCAATTTGTCGGCTGTTCACTTTATTTCGTCCCCGAGTCACTTTGTCCGCCGTTCACTTTGTCCACATTCATTTCGTCCTCAGAACGGATGGGATAGCGTGGAAGTTTTCTGTTTTCATGACATTTTTGTTACTAGGCAGAAAAAATATTAGGGGACATTGTTAGATGCGATTTTTTCTCTGTTTAAGATTTTCAATTAAAATACATATAACGATTTTAAATGTTATTTATAGTAAAACGAGGAACTAAACTTTTAACAACTTTTTAAATATTTTGTTTGGTACGATGCCAATCATTATGACATTAATCAAAGTTTTATAAAAACCTTTTAATGTTTTGAAATACATCGTGTACAACGGCCGTTCCATAAAACAGAGAGTAAAATTACACAAAACGAAGAAATATAGTTACAGCAAAATATATGTTATTCTTTCTCAAAGTATCTTCCCTCGGATCCACGTTTCTTCGGCGGTTATTACGGTGTTTAGAAAGTTTGGATCCTTTGCAATCATTTGTTTCCACTCATGACACACGTGAACTCTGTTTAACAATTGTTCTCTGGTCAGGTGATGAGGAACTCATCTGTTACAAACACGATGCAGCAGTAATTTGTAACGTAGAATGCGGAATGCCGACGTTTTTTAAAAATTAGTTGACGCCGCTATGTCTTCACACGTCGTCCGCTCATTTCCTTGCAGGATTGCTCAAACAGTGTTAACAGTAAGCTCCGTAATAAAACTTTCAGGTCGACAAGGCGTTAGAGCGAATTCTGTCGACAAACGCCCTTTTCTAAAATCATAGTGACATCTAAAAATTGTTGACTCACCCAAACATTTTTCTTTTTTTTATTTATTACATCAACTGTTTCTGGAGCCGTTTTACTCAAATGATAGCAAATTTTATCGCATAACGCATTTGACTTCTTAACTCTGAATCCCTCACCTCCATAGATGTATGGCGAAATGTAGACGTACCTTAAAGAAATGCGCAATAACAAAACAAGAATCGCCTGCCACGGCTAATAACTGTTGCCATATATACTTTCTTAACTCAGTTAATCGTCTGCGTGGTTGTTTTTTCCCTTCGCGCTGTTGCCAACTCAAAACAATTACTCTCAGTTTTTATTGAACGACCTTTGTACATTGTTTTCATACAGTTCTTAAATTTTCAGTGCATTTATTTTTAATTTTGATTATTAATTGTCTATAATATCAGTATTATAACTTTCATACGAATGGTCTTTTTTATGCCTCTTTAAGTTCATGTCTCACAGCGCAAATACACAGTAAATATCAATCTAAACTTGTTTTTTCACTATTATACTTTAATGGATCTTTGTTTCTCACGTTGAATATCTATGACACATATAGAGAGCATTATAGAAAATTTCGACGGTATTCCGCCCATTCTGAAATCGAAATGAATGTGGACAAAGTGAACGGTGGACAAAGTGAACCGTGGACGAAATGAACATGGACAAAGTGAACGGTGGACAAAGTTAACCGTGGACGAAATGAACATGGACAAAGTGATGGGGAAGCCGCTTTCGCAGTTCTACTTTCGTTAAATTAAATCGCGCTGCTGTCCATCTTTCTCAATGGCTTCGCCCAATTGAATGAAAATTTAGCAAATCTAAATCGTTGAAACTGGGCGTAGGTCATTTGCACGTTTCTTTAAGTAAATCTCACACGGCCGTTCCTTACTTTAGACTTACGACCTCATTCACAAATCTCCAGCACTTTGTGAGTAACTACTTAAGCATTTACTTGTAACCATTCGGGATCACAGGGAGAGTCAGTCACAAATCTGTTCCATCAAAGCTAGTGTTTTGTGCACATAGGATGAGCGTCATTTGAGAGTGACTTTCAATCGTGTGATAGGTGTTGTATGTCGAAACCATGGAATATTTTTAACCCAGAACTTTGATGTAATGCATGGCTGTCATGCAAAGCGAAATGCTGTGAAAACTTGCGAGAGCTGCTAAAGATGGTCATAAATAAAACTGCACTGAATTCTCACTGATTGTTTTTTTTTTTTTGATTGGAGGTTTAACGACCACCGTGAGCAATTCAACGGGCTATAAGCAGTCGCCCGTCCCTAATTTAGGGTCACTGGTTCCAGGGAAGGGAGAGAGCCAGTGCCGTAAGACAAACACAACATCCATGCCTCACCGGGATTCGAACCCGAACCCTATTCGGAAGAATGATCAGAGGCCATCGCTTAGACCACTGCACCACCGGGGTGGCTCTCACTGATTGCAACTACCTAAGTAATAATACTCCGAAGATTCTCCCTTAGACCGGAGAACGACTGCCACCCGGCATGGCATCGACTACACGAGGTGTCCGTACATTTATGCAAGGATCTGCAGCTGAGCTGTTTGTATTGCTGTCCGCAGTGCTGGTATAGAGCACGCTGGTATGCCACACTACAAAGTGGAGTTCCATGGCATCCTAGAGGTGTTCAATTAGTTTGAGATCCGGCGGAATTTGAGGGAGATTGGACATGTCTCATACTATCATTGTGTTCGTCTTGCACAATCCAAGCGCCTTCATAGGAGAAACCATGAACGTCTGTGAGGAAGTAAAGCACTGTGGGGTATACATGGTCAGACAATGGATCCTGGCAGAAGATAGCGTCAGTACGTTGTCCCATACGCACCAGCGGACCCAGTTCACACCATTTAAACATGCACCATACCATATAACTGCCCCAACCGGGATGGACAGTCGATGCCACGCATGAAGGATCCATAACCTCATGCTGATGATGCCAAATTTGGACTCAACCACCTGCTCATCGTAATTAATCGGACCAGAACAGTTGTTTCTGGTCTTCTATTGACCAATCCGCATGCTGTTGGAACCAGAAGAGTGATTTACGCTAATGGACTATTGTTATTAGAAGGGTGGCGCATAGGACATCTGTCATCGTACACCAACCGTACTGGCGTGTGACGTATAGTGAAGGGGAATACCGTTTCTGATTGATCCGTACTGTATTGGGCCGATACCTGTGTATCTGTGTTAATTCAATGGCCGTTGGCGACGCGCCCGTGATTCACCTGTGCAAAGACGTTTTGGCCGCTCTTCTCATTTGTTTCGCCATTTCGGCAACACTCCTGGCATGCTTTACCGCTGAGGCCTTCAAACAGCACATAAATGTCCCCATTTCTGAAATGAACGCAGCAACCCGTCACACGCCCACAAGTTTTCCTTTCATAAACAACTCTCATAAATCCTTTGTTTAACCCATCACATCAGAAACTTCTCTCTCAACTGAATCAAAAACCTCCGCGATTGAACCACCAACCTTTTTAGACCATAGGCCGCATACTCCTTTGTTACACATTTTTATAGGAGAGGTCGTAATTCACGGAGCACAAAGTGTATATAAAACATATATAAGTAGAAGCCGAAATATGTATTCACTCAGCGTTTTACACGGCTTTCCATAACTTCAGAAAAAAAGAAACTAGAAAAGCGCAATAACAAAACAATGCAAGGGAAATAATTGGAAATTTAGTGACAACCTGCATCAGTGTTACCACCACAATAAGTGTCCGTTTCGTGGCTCATAAAGGCATTTTAGTGTGTCCTTCGTTCCCTCCGGATTTGGTAAAAAAACACGCTTGGAATCGCTCTGCAAGGCAAATCTAGACTCATCTGTGAAGTGTACTGACTTCCACTGGTCTTCAGTCCAATCGACGTGAAGTCTTGCCCAATCCCCCTCTCCCTACCTGCACATATGCAATAGAGTGTAAGGGGCACGCGGAGTTACCATACAGAACTGCCTCGTGAAGCCTTCTGCCCGCAGTCGAAGAAGATAACTCCGTTTCTAATAGACATTTGACGTGTTCCCGGTGGCGGCCAATGAGAATTTCTCCGTGACTCACTTATAAACGTGGAAAGAGGGATGACCTCTGTTTGAAACTCCGTTTTTGTTGCGGCAGCAAGGACAGGTCGCAGCTATATCGGGGTAGTGGTCCTGTTCCACCGCGCAGTAAATTGAAGATATTAGTCATCCACGAATGTTATAGCCCTCGGCCTTCCTTCGCTGTACTTTCGAGAAGATGATTGCGTACTTTATAATTGGTTTCACAGTCTGCGGACTAGGGGAGGTCTCACGTGCAGCTTCATTAAAGGATATCTCCCAGACATTACAACAAATCAGCTACTTCAAAATCCTTTCTTTACACGCTGCAAAAGATGCAACGCGCATCTCCGCAACAGCTTCCTTTATACCGCCGCTCATTTGCATACAATATCCTGACTCCGCATTACATTTCACATCATATACCCAAATTTCCTTAATTTATGAAAACATGTGTAGTTATGAAGACTTCCATTTGTTTCAGGATTTGGGATAAACATATAATTACGATTTGAACAGCTTCCGCTCCATTCTGGCGAAACTGCGTAATAAATAACTGGAAGTAACTGCCGTTTAAAATTTTACACCAGAAAATTTTAAAACTGCCTTTTAAAAATTTGGTGTAACAAAACATTTGTATCGCAAAATATCTAAACAGTAGGTGTGGTGAGTTACGTGACATTATACAAAAAGAGCACCTAGTGAAGAACACCATGTTTGTGTTAAGCATACAGTACACCAAAATGACACCAGTATAAACACATATCTTTACGTAGTACATAAAAAATATCCGTTATAATTTCGCTTTTATTCTGTGAGGATTGCCAGTGATGTATTTTTTTCATAAAATATTGGGCTCTTAGTATTTAATCAACTGGATTAAACAAAAAATGATTACCCGAGTTGAAGTGCGACTCAAATTTTGATTTCCATATTTTTTATGTTTTAGCAACACAATTTGAGCTAATTTGTATTGATTTAATTTAGAACGATTGTTTTTGGATTTACGGTTTTCAAATATCTTACTTCTAGGAAAATCCCTTTGTAACGCAACAAATAATAAAATGTACTATCTTAAATTTTGGAAACAATATCCTTCAGAACAACGTTATTTAAATTATTTTTATGAGGCATAATAACTTTTTTGCTTTGCTAAATGTTCAGGGAAAATTTCGTTACCCACTGTACTGGAAAGTCAAATGGTTATCTTAAAGCAAAACGAATAAGCAACTAAACAAATAAATCGGTAAAACGCTCGACTTTATCCAGAACAATTAATTAAAGTCTCATCCAATTACCTGCTATTTTTTCTGTCCCGTTCTACTACTTTCGGTAATTTTTACTCCCGGTAAACCACTCAAAAGGATTCACTGCATCATTTCGTAGTCCTGTTTTGAATACACTGAAGTGCCAGAAAAACTGGGATACAGACGAGCTTATGCAAAATACGTAGCAATGTCACCTATGCGCGTACTCGGTTGCGTCCGCCAGCGCGCATATAAAGCGATAGACATCCTTGCCAGCTGTCAGAGCTGTTTTCGGCATGAGAATGACAAATAATAACGATTTAAGCGATTTTCAGCACGGTGTTATAGATGGAGCTCGTGATAGTATTTCAGAGATAGAAACGAAGTTCGGATTTTCACGGACGACCATTGCAAGGGTGTACCGTGACTACAAGAATTCCGGCAAAACCTCCAACTTACGATACCAGTGTGGCCGTAAAAAGACATTGGGTGAACGTGACCATCGTCGGCTGTCAAGAATCGTTTCACGCGATAGGCGCGCAACACTCTCTCACGAATCATCGGAATTCAATGCTGGAGCCTCAACAAGCATCAGTGTCCGGACTGTGCAATGTACCCTGCACGATAAGGGCTTTGGGAGCTGACACCCAACTCGAGTCCGCTTGATTGATGGATGCACGACACAGAGCTATACGCCTCGCTTGGGCACGGCAACACCACCACTAGACACTTCATGACTGGAAACATGAAGCCTAGTCTGACGATTCGCGTTTTCAACTGTATCGGGCAGATGGAAGGATTCATGTGTAGCGTAAACCCCATGAAGGCATGGATCCCGCCTGTCAACAGAAAACTGTACCGGCTGGTGTGGGTTCCGTAATGGTATGGGTGTGTTTAGCTGGACTTCACTGGGACCCCTGGTACGTCTACAGACATTTGTGACCGGCCAAGGCTATGCGCGCATCCTTTCTGACGAGGTACACCCGTACGTGTCTTGCATTCATGCTGATGGGTTGGGCCTGTTCCAACAGAACAATGAACCTCCACATAAGTGTCCGGACAGCACATTATGGTTAGAGGAGCATTCAACTGAGTTTGGGGTGTTGCCATTTTCACCCAAGTCCCCAGATCTGAACGTGATAGAATACATTTGGGATGCCATGCAACGCGCTATCGAACACAGGAATCTGAAACCTTGGAATACACCTGAATTGTAGAACGCTCTGCAGGAAGTATGGTGTGCATTGCCTACATCATATTTCCAGAAGCTAGTGGAGTCCATGCCCCGTCGTATTTCTGCAATCCTGCGCTTCCGTGGGGGGCCTACCAAGTAATAGACTGGTGTACCAGTTTTTCTGGGTATTATTGTTGCTGTTGCCGAATGTGATGTCAACCGTCCATGAACTGTACAAAACATTGTATATATCCCTATTCGGGATATATTATTATGTATGTTGTTGTACTTAAGCTTATTTGTGCTTGGATACCGATAAATTTATCATTTCTAATTTTTCTAACGTGTTTATGAACAAATGATACATTTAAAATTTTTGGTCGAAATAAAAACTTCCTTAGTTTCACTAAACAACAAACTTCCATAATTTCCACACTTTTCCTAATATATTTTTTACACAATATTAACCATTAAATACTTCAATGCAGTTACGTGCCCTCGGATAAAAGTTATAAAGCATCAGAGGTTTATACGTCCTATAGAACTTTACGAATCTTATTCTCTGTTCGCAGGAAAACGGCATATGCGTCGTCATATCTACCTGAATTTGCCTGCCCAGCTGCCCAGTGCCTGCTGAGAAAACAAGTTTGACGTTCATCACAGCTAGCAGCTTTAGTACACATTGAATTTTGAATAAGAGAACTTTGACTACTATTTAGAAAGACTAGTTTCTTTACTATGTTGCACATGAGTTATGTGAAGTTCAAGTAGTATATATGTATTTTGTGCCACTTAAAATATTTTTTATAAATATTGCATTCTGGATGCTGATGGTTAACAATGCACTCTTGGAGCAATGCTAAATTTATTATTCACTTTGATGGAGACATACATCAATTGTTGCTTTTTACTCTTGTTTCAACAGTTTTCACTGATGTAAATCACTTTTAAAATCATGGTTTTGAGAAAATTAATGCTAATAAACATTGCAAAAAGTTTCTTTCTTTGGAGTTTTAGCTCATACATATGCGCCGCTACTACTTTCATTCTTACATAATATAGGAAGAAATCAAAGATCTTGCCAATACCTTTTTACATATGTATTACTTAGTTATGAAAGTTATAGGGCTGACAAGTCATATATAAGATTTTTAACAGTATTTTTTTTTAACTTTTTCTTTTTTTTTTGCCTATTTTAGAAAATTGCATTCACGGTATTCGAAATACCGCATTAAGGCTCAATCCTTATACAATAAGCCAGAGGAGCAGTGAAGTTCTTTTTGTACTGGTTTTATCGTGCCCGAATGCTAGGTCACCCACGTCACACATTTTGGGCGATGTTACAACCTGGGATCGTCAACTTCCGCAGACATTTCTCGTTTCTCCAGCGTGAGCCAAAGACGGAACCTCCGGAACAATGTATCCACCATAAAAAAAAAAAAAAAAAAAAAAAAAAAAAAATAAGAAGAAAGAAAGAGGACACTGATTTTTCGGTTGTTATAAGCAAGTATATTTATCCTTTACAACTCGAATAAAATATTTCAAAACAGGGTTTTAAGAAAACTAAAAGAATTAGCGAAAAAAAACGAATACTATTATATCACCTAAGGATAAACTCGCATAACTTAAAATACGCAATGTGAACTGGGTTTTTCATAGTGAACGGAACCTTTTGCGGTTCCATTCACTGTGAAAAACTTAAAAAAATAATAATCACATTTCTACAATCTGCAAAATATCCAGAAACAGAACTAGCTACTTACTCTAACAATCATCTTAAAAGAGTGTTACGAAAATTAAGAAATTATACACAAAAGTTTTCTCACAGCAGAAGATATCACAGGCAAAAGGAATTTTCAAATTAGAAGAAACAAGAAAGATGACACCGAACTTTCGGGTGTAATAAAAGTCTTTTGAATCCGTTCTGACTCAAATTCAATTTATCACAGCTATTCAAAGTCAACAGAACCGGTATGGAAAACAATAGATCTGACGAAAGAAAGAAGATTTTCAATCGGGTTTTTAATCCCTGAGATATTCCTCTAAACGGAATCGTTAGCTTACGCCCTCTGGTTGCAGACTTGTGCGTTAGGAAAAACATGAATTTATGTGAGAAACATTTCGCACCGGAAACGTTCTCCAACACAGAAAGCATTTTTCAAATCGGATTCTTAGAAACAGAGATATCGACAAAAATAAGATGTGACTTTACGTCCCCTGGTGTCCAAACCATGCAATATTTTAGGAAGAAAGTATTCTCAAAAGGTTTTTCCATATGAGCACTATCGGTCCAAGAAAGAAAAAAATAGTCAAGTTTTCAGGAGCCCAGATTTTGCTACAAATACATCAGAAACCAGCATGGAAATACTCTCGTTGAGTTTGCAGAGGCAGAAGGGTTTTTCATCTTGAACTCCTTCTTCAAGAAAAAGCCACACAGGAAATGGACATGGAGACATCCAAATGGGACGACAAGTGAAATTGATTTTATTATGTGTAACAAAAATTCGTCATAGAAGACTGCAGTGTGCTAAACAAGTTCAACACAGGTAGTGACCATAGATTGGTGAGATGTAAGATGCACCTCAACACTAAACTTGAACGTGGCAAGCTCATAGGACAAACAAAATCTATTGACATAGCCAACCTTAAAAACACCATAATACCTTCAAGTTAGAACTGAAGAACAGGTTCTCTGCTTTAGAAGGCCTAACATCGGAAGAAGTGGACATCTCTGAAGTTAACAGAAAAGTAACCAAAGCTCTTATGGAAACAGCAACAAAATTAGCTGGGTCTAAGAACAAGTTGCATGTGAACAAATTATCAGGAAAAAACCAAAATGTTGATGCAAAAAAGAAGAGAGATGAGGACAACTAAAGAAGATGTGACTTCCAAAGTGGAATATATAGAGCTATGCAAGACAGTAAGAAAAAGTATCACTGAAGACGTAAGGAAATTCAACTGTGAACTAGTGAGGAAAGCAATTGAAAACAACCAAAGCTTCAAATATAGCAAAGGGACATCTCAGTAAGGGAAGAAAACAGATTATGGCACTGAGAAAAGAAGATGGTTCTGTAACAAGAAATAGAGGCGAAATTTTGACAAGAGTGAAAGATTTCTACTCCAAATTATATGAAAGGGATGATATATGCACTCCAGACATCATGAAAGATACCAGTACCAGAGTTCCTCCAGTCCTTCCAGCAGAAGTTGCACATGCAATCAAGAACATGAAGCGAGGAAAAGCTCCAGGAGAAGATGGAATTACTGTAGACATCATACAAGAAGCAAGTGGAGAAATCGAAACAGTACTCGCCCAAATTTTCACTCGATGCCTTAATGAAGGAAAGATTCCTGAGGATTGGAACATCGCTACAATGATCCTGCTACATAAGAAAGGTGACATTGAGGATCTCGGAAACTACAGACCTATCAGCCTCCTATCAGTAGTTTATAAAATCTTCACTAAAGTTCTTTCACACCGCTTGAAGGTAACACTGGACATGGCTCAACCGAGAGAACAAGCTGGATTCAGGAGTGGCTACAGCACAATAGATCATATCCACGTGCTGAGAGAACTAATTGAAAGAGCGAGGGAATATGAACTTCCATTGTGCATGGCTTTTATCGATTATGAAAAAGCCTTTGATTCGGTGAAACCATCAGCAGTTACAATGGCTCTGAAAACCTGCGGTATTGAAGATGCATACATTAATATTATTAATAACATCTATGAAAATGCAAGTGCAAAGATTAGGCTGTTTGAAAATACAACACACGTAAAAATTGGAAAGGGAGTGAGACAAGGTGACACCATATCTCCGAAGCTCTTTAATGCCACATTGGAGGGTGTTTTTCAGTCACTGAGCTGGGAAAACAAGGGGATAAAGATTAATGGAGATTATCTAACCCACCTTCGTTTTGCTGATGACGTAGTCATTTTTGCAACTACCCCATCAGAGCTGCAGAGTATGATCCAGGAACTTGCTGACAAGAGTAAAGAAGTGGGATTAAAAATGAACTTTCAGAAGACAAAAGTGATGTTCAATGCTTTTACAAGAAATGAAGATTTATCGATTGATGGAGAAAAGCTGGAGATAACAGACACGTACGTTTATCTTGGACAGCAGATATCAAGTGAGGGTCACATTGATGAAGAAATTAATCGGCGTACAAAACTTGCCTGGAGAGCTTTTGGAAGAAACAGCATAATTTTCAAGAGCAATATGCCATTATGTCTTAAAAGAAAAGTGTTTGATCAATGCATCCTTCCAGTGCTTACGTATGGTGCGGAGACGTGGACCTTAACTAAAAGAGACATACAAAGGCTGCAGACAACTCAAAGTGGCATGGAGAGGTGCATGCTTGGCGTAACCAGGAGAGATAAGAAGAGGAACTCGTGGATCCGAAAAATGACAAGAGTGGAAGACATCATGATCAGAGTTAAATCCCTGAAATGGCAATGGGCTGGACATACTGCCAGAAGGACAGATCATCGATGGACAGCTGAAATTTTAGATTGGATTCCAAGGGACAGGAAAAGACCCAGAGGAAGACCACATGGGAGATGGGTGGATGAAATTCGAAAGTATGCAGGGGTGACATGGAGGAGACTGGCACAAGACAGACCGTTGTGGAGGAAACTTGGGGAGACCTTCGTCCAGCAGTGGATAGATAATGGTTGACAATGATGATGATGATGACATCAGAAGCAGAAATTGACACTTATGCCCCCTGGTAGCCATACCATTCTTTACCAAACATTAGAAATTATCTGAAAAATATTTTCGATCAGGTCTTGTATGCGATACAGAAAGAAATATTCAAATCGGAGTTTTAGGAGCAGAAATAACGCCGCAGAAAACCCAATTTACTATTGTGCCCCCTAGCGGAAAGTCTATTATTTACTTGAAAATTTTGAATTTATAGGAAAAATATTTCGCATCCGAAACACTATCCAACAAAGAAGGAATTTTTCAAATCGGTCGCCTAGAAGTAGAGCCATTGACAAAAATAAGATATATATCTACGCCCCTGGCGTAAAAAACATGCATTATTTCAAAAAGAAAATGCTCCTGAAAGGTTTGTCGACATGAGTAGTATAGGTCAACAAATGACTTTTTTTCAATCGAGATTTTAGAAACTCATATTTTGCTGCAAATACATCCGAAGCGGAAATTAAGACTTACGCCACCTCGTGGCCAAACCAATTTTTACAAAAATTAGAAATTATGTGCAAAGGATTTCCCATCAGGAGCTGTATCTGGTGCAGAAAGAGTTTTTCGGATCAGAGATTTAGAAGCAGCGTTATAGGGGAAAAAGGCAATTTATTACTTCTACGTCCTCTAGCGGAAAATCTACCAATTACTTGAAAATTTTGAAATTATATGTAAAACGTGTCACACTGGAAACACTATCCAACAAAGAAGGAATTTTTCAAATCAGACGCATAGAAGTAGAAATATTGACAAAAATAAGATATACATCTACGCACCCTGTCGGAGAAACTGTGCAATATTTTAAGAAGAAAATATTCCGAAGATGTTTATCGATGTGACTGGCATCAGTCCACGACAGAATTTTTTCAATCGATATTTTAGAAGCTCAGATTTTATGGCAAATACATCAGAAGGAAAAATTAACACTTACGCCGCCTGGTAGCTAAAGTATTTTTCACCAAAAATTATAAATCATATGCAAAACATTTTCCATCAGAAGGTGTATCCGCTGAAGAAAAAATTTAAAATCGGAGTTTTAGAAGAAGAGTTATCGGGGAAAATGTAATTTACTTTTACGCCCCCTAGCAGAAAATGTATGCGTAATATGAAAAAGTAACTATACCTAAAATACTCTTCGACATAAATGGAATCCAAAGATAAAATAATTTCTTCATACGGATGTTCAGAAGCAAATACACTGGCGTGCAAAAATTAAGGACGAGACGGTTTTTCGAATGTAACGTCGTGCAGAAGTGCCCCACATCGACTCAAATCATACCATAAGATCCCCAAGATGTACGAATATGGGACAAGTGAGAAAAACCGTCCAAACAAGGAATCCAAAGGATACAAAGGCACTTTATTGAAAAGGTAGCTTCGAGCACAACAGGACAAAAGACAGAAACGTCCACGTGACAGGCGGCTGCCAAAAAAATCCAGTCTTTATTAGGGGATATGATCACCCCTGACTGCATTGCAGGATTTACAACGTCTGTCCATGTTGAGGACGAGGTTGTCAAGGAGCTGTTGAGGTATCGCGGCCCATTCCTCTTGTAGCGCCAATCGCAGCTGCGGAATCGTTGCTGGCGGCTCGTAACGTGCTGCCAAGCGTCTCCCGAGCTCCCACACGTGTTCGATTGGATTTAGGTTCGGGGACCTTGCGGACCAATCCATGCGCTGTATATCTTCACTCTCCAACAGCTCTGCGACAGCCGCTGTACGATGAGGTGTAAAGTTGTCGTCCATGAAGAGGAACTCAGGACCCACAGCACCTCTAAACAGACGCACGTGAGGCAGGAGATCCTCGGTACAATAGCTGACACCAGTGACTGAATCTCCTTGGAAGATGTGGAGGTCAGTACGGCTACCGAGCATGATACCGCCCCAAACGAGAACTCCGCCACCTACACACTGGTCCCTTTCGATGATGTTAGAGGTGTGATTGCGTGTTTCCTGCTCTCTCCAGATGCGTATACGTCCAGAATCACTCGTCAGACTAAATCGGCTCTCATTCGTAAAGAGAACTCTACCCCATTGCTGATGTGTTCAGTTCTTGTGTTCCTGGCACTACAGAAACCGCCGTCTCCGATGAGCAGGCTTTAACGGCACACACCGTACTGGTCGTCGTGCAAATAGACCACCTTTGTGCAGCCTCCTGGTCACAGTAAAACGCGGTAACGGACGTCCAGTTGTCTGTTGCATGTGCCTTGCGATTTCTCCCGCTGTCTGCCGTCTGTCTCTTCTCGCCTTTAGGACAATATACTGGTCGTCCGCCGCCGTGGTTGCTCTTGGACGACCACTACTAAACTCTCCGACAGCTATTCCTGTCGTTTGAAATGCTCTCCAAGCTCGTGAAACCATGCTGTGAGCGATTCCGAACTCCTCGGCCACACTAGTCACACTTCGACCTTATTCCAACTTCCTAATGACGCGACCTCGGGTAAAGTCATCCAGATGTCGTCTACTGGATTGCCTGTTGGCCATATCACACGGTGGTAGCAACTCGACGTCGTTCAAACCGATGTACACCGTGCATTAGCTTTCACCGAATTGCTGAGCGTACACCGCCCGTGTGCTTTATACCCTTCCGACACCCCCTCGCCCCCCCCCCAACGTCATGCTGCATATATGTGCATGCTTTACCGTACCGGACTCTAGTCTATTTCCTGAGTGGTCTTTCAGTCCGTTCTGCCTGTTCGTTCCGCTGTTATGCTAATTTCTCCTCTTCGTCCTTAATTTTTGCACACCAGTGTATGTGGAATAAAACGTATTTTTGAATTCTACATCATCTGCATTTACGCCTCCTAGCGACTAAATTGTACATCGTAAAAAGAAACAAAATAAAGGGTCATCATTCTCATATTTCAAGCTTCCCTTCAAATCGGACTAATAGTTGCACAGATATCGTGGGTACAGGCGGACGGACGGACAAACCGGTAACATAAGCACGACCTTTTTTTACAAAAGACTTGCTAAAAATATAGGCATAACGTAATATAACTTTACGCGACCTAGAGAAAATGATGTACATAACGTTAAAACAAATGGGTGCAAAATGCTTTTGATAAGAAAGATTATTCTACCGAAATAGGATTTTCCTAAGGGAAAATCCGTTTTTTGGTGTAAATATGACAAGGACGGCAAGTTACGTAATATCCGAAAGCTTGAAACTTTCGTCGTCCTGGAGCGTGAATCGAACCCGTGTTTCCCAGATAGCACCCGGGTATGCTAACCACTACACCACCCAAAACGACCAAGTCTCGAGGTTCCGATAAATCGGAAACTTGAGACTTGGCCGTGCTAAGTGGTGTAGTGGTTAGCATACCCGGGCGCTATCTGGGAGACGCTGCTTCGTTTCCCGCTCCAGGATGACGGAATTTTCAAGTTTTCGGATATTATCTGACTTACCATCCTTGTCATATTTAAACCAAAAAACGGATTGTGATCTTCAAAAATAAATTTCATATTTCGAAAAAAGTGGTTACGTGAAAAATGCACGTAAAAGCACACACACGAAATGAAAATTTGCCGGTGACGAAGACACATCCCTCTGCTCTAGAGCCGAAAGCTTTACCAATTATAAGCTACACGGACGGAATTTACTGCTGTAACTTTTCCATCTTCACATATGTGCTTCACCTCTGTAGTACATCGTAACGAACACTATCATGAAGACAAAATGATTATCACAAAGAAATATTTGCTTCGAGCTTAACAAAGAGACCGTAATATGAATGAAAGTTAAAAGAGACAAAGAGAGAGAGAGAGAAAAAGAGAGGGAGAGGGAGGGAGAGAAAGAGAAAGACATTAAAATCTGCAATTTCTTCCCAGGGAGATGAGATTTAGGTTGTATTATGACTCATATAAAACTTCCACAAAAATGATAAAAAGATACCAGCGTAAATAAAATTTTTGGATTGCGAATATTTTTGTGTAGACCCCTCTAAAATAAATTTATATTAATAGTTATTTCCCCTGATAGTTATTTACCCTTCAGTGATTGTTTTTTTTAATGCAAAGTGGAGTAATTGACAAATTACTGGCACTTGAAACTTTTTACGCGATCATATATGAAAATTGCCTTTGTTTTACGCTTTCCAAATGTAGGTTGAAGAAGCGTATGTATGCTGCAGATTTGTCCGTCTCTCCGTCCGTCCGCACGATAACTCGCGCAAAAATGGTTCAATTTCGATGAAATTTTAGTATATGGTAGGGAATCACCTGGGGACGAACCCTATTGAAAATAAGTGAAGTTAGGTCAGAGGTCAGGACATAGGAGAGGGATGCATTCCATTGCCCTTATGTGTCATAACTTGAGTAAAAATGGTTCGATTGCGACGAAATTGTGGTATATGGTAGGGAACTATATATACCACAATTTCTGGGGACGAACCTCATTGAAAATGGGAGAAATGGGGTCAAAGGTCAGGACATAGAAGCGGGATCCATTCCATCCCCTACTCCTAAAGGAGCAATTCTTGTATATTTGTATCTATGTAAATTTTATTTTGAAAACGGCTCTAAGGATTTTGATTAAAGTTGTTGACCTACAATTTTCTGATACTAGAAATAGATTTAGCTTGATCCCGACATTAGAAAAATTCGTTTAGTGGGTTAAATAACCACCCCGAGTTACCACGTTTTTAGTGTCATGGCGCTTGTCCTATTAATGTTTCCCATGCTTAGAAATCTTATGACGTTACACTCTCGCTATTGAAATGTTGGGGCGCGGTCACGCTATCGGCCTCATTACGTTACACGTTGTGCGTGGATCCTATTAAAGTTTTTATGACGTAACACTTTCGCGACCATCTACCTCATTACGTCATGCGTTGTGTGCGTATCACGCATTACTTATGTTTTCTTCTAGAACAAAAAGTGAGTTGTGTCAGTTGCTTGGAGTTGATGCGTAGTACAGTATAGGCAGCGAAATGCTAATTTCGTGTGTTTTCCCCTGCAAAAAGTAAACTGTTAATACAGCATTTTTTGGTTATATTTTTGAATGGTCACTTGATGACGAGGGTATCCACTGTGCTAAAAAAAGTATGAGAAGTTCATTTTTCTTAATTCCTATTAAATTTTTATTAAGTACTGTTCATGTGGATGGTAAAACAATATGAAAAAAATATGGCTGGTCAATCCATGCGAAACGTGGACGTTTCAATTTTAATAAGAAGAATTATTCAAAATTAATTTGTTCCTAATTCTTTTATCATTATTAATCTTGATGATTTCGATTTAGCATTACAATACTTAGAAATAACATATCGAAATATAAATGTTTTTGTGCCCTCATTCCCCTTTAACCGAGCGATACTCGGTGTTCCTGATATTTGTCCTTTGCATCATAACTCACGTAAAAATGGTTCGATTTTGACGAAAATTTAGTATGTAGTAGGGAACTACTTGGGGACAAACCGTATTTAAATTAGGCGAAATGGGGTCAATCGTCAGGACATAGGAGCGGGATCCATTCCATCGCCCTTATGCGTCATAACTTGCGTAAAAATGGTCCGATTGAGACACAACTTTATCATGTTGTTCCGGAAGTATGCTTTACTGGTTCAGTTGAATATCATCAAAATGGGGTCAAAGGCCAGGTCATAGGAGCGAGATTTATTCTACAGCCATTATCCTCATAACTTGAATAATACTTGAGTTAAGATTTCTGGTATGTTGGAAAGCGTATTTTAATCAATGCATTGCATGAATTTACTGATTTGTTTTACTTCTAGTAATGTTTTTAAAGTCCCTGAAACATAGCCTCCTTATGTAACCCGAAACCAACTTTGGTATTGTTCTTTTTATTTATTTAAAATAAGTATTCGGTATGCACGCAAATTGTTAAATACATAAAAGTAAAGACCAGAAAGTGATGAAATTAAATTTGTTATTTCAGGAATGCGGAAAATATTAAAGTGGTTACAATAATTACTTGAAATCTGCAAACCTCAGTATTTATACGGCGAATGACGATAATCATTTCAAAATAGGGGGTTGGAAACAAAAACAAAACTTTAAAAAATCTCTTTTAAAAGGCTCACACCCCAAAACATACACATAAAAAACAATATTTGTAAAAACTTCGACGAAAAATGATTTTTTTTTCCAAACTGCCAGGCCGCTTGAAGTGACGGTAACCGCCCCGGTTGCCCCTACTGTCCAGCCGGCCCGGTCGAATACAGTCTTACGCATAGAAATATACACTGACCTCTTCGGGCGGCAGAATTTTAATATTGGAAAATTAGAAAATGTGCAAAAATTATTCTCCCTAGTAAAAGCTATGCTAAGGAAAAAGGATTCTTCGAATAGAAAGTTTTAAAGGAAGAAAAAGAATTTTTCCAAAAATGTTTTTACATTCACACCCCGTAGCTGGAATACTGGGCTTCATTCAAAGCGTTTTCACTATTCACTGTAGTCACTGGGACGCATTTTGAAGTTCCACAATAGGTCTGGTAGAAGTGGAAATAGACCGATGAGCCATTATATTATGATCAGCCCCAGCCTAGAAAAATGAGCGCGCCTGGTGACATAACGGTGGCGTAGGTTAAATTTACAGAGCAGTATATATACGACCCGAGGACCGGCTTCCGGTTAGTAGAGTGTTCGGAGTCAGAATGGAAAAAGCTGCCGATTTATCGGAGTTTGATAAAAGACAAATTTTGATGGCACGGCACCTCGGAACTACGATCTCGGAAACGGTGCGGCTGGCAGATTTTTCACGTGCCGCTGTAGTGAGTACGCATCAAAAGTGGTGCACAGATGGCCAAACCACGAGCCGTCGCTCAGCTGTGTGTCGTTCACAGCTCATTGATGCGAGAGGGGAGCAGAGACTGTCGCGCATTATTCACAGGGCCAGCGTAGCCGAAGACCCAGCCTGGTCTCTATGCTCACTAAACGTCTTCGCCAACAACACATGCAATATGCCCGAGATCATCGACATTGGACCGTAGATGATTGAAAGAAAGTGGCCTGGTCTGACGAATCAAGATTTCTAGTACATCACCTAGGCGGCCAAGCGTGGATGCGCCGATTATCAACGGAGCCTATGCCACCTGGATGCACTGTTGGGCGGAAACAGGTCGCCGGCGACTGTATTATGCTGTAAGCGATGTTTTCTTCGGACACCTTAGGCGCCATTATCCCAATAGCACAATCCCTGACAGCTGTCAGGTATATGAACATCATTGCGAACCAAGTTCACCCACACGTGCTAACTGTGTTGCCAGCTGTTGATGGCCATTACCAACAGGATAATGTTCCATACCACACTGCCAGAATCGACAAGGAGTGGTTCGAGGAACATGCTGGTGACTTTCTGTAAATGCCCTGGCCTCCAAATTCACCTGACATGAACCCAATCGAACATTTGTGATTCGACTTGAAAAGCAGGTTCGCGCTAAAACCAAAATCTACGGGAACTGGACGACCTGCTGTTGACATTATGGTACCAGATACCCCAGGATACCTATTGGTACCTCATCAAATCAATGCCTCGCCGAGTGGCCACTATTTTGCAGGCTAAAGGGGGTCCTACAACTTATTAGGTAGGTGGTCATAATGCAATGGCTCTTCGGTGTACTTCTGCAAACTGATATACGCACTAAAACCACCTAGCGACAGAACTACGAAACTCACGAGTACATGTCGAAAGTTTCATCTGCTGAACCTTATCCAGAGTTGACAGAATTGTTTAAATAGGACTTTTAGAAACAGGAAAATCGTGAAAATCCGAATAAACATTTGCGCCTCCTAGTAGGAAATTGTGTGTTAGTTTGTAAAAGAAATACGCAGAAAATGTTTTCGTAGTTAATAGTATATGACCGAAAAGGGATTTTTGTCAATCGAGCTTTTAAACGTGTAGGTATTGCGGCAAATATCCCTTTAAAGAAAACGTGACTTATGTTGTCTAGTAGAAAACTGCCTTAAGAAAAATTTGAAATTATATGCAAATCATTTTGCATGAGACACGCTCTCTGACAAAGAGTTTTTCAGATCAGGCGTTTAAAAGAAGAGATATCGAGAAAAATAAATTATACTTCCACGTTCTGGCGGAAAAATTATGCATTATTTAATGCAGAAAATATGCGCAAAATGTTTTCCTTTTTGTCGCATTTGGCTGCGAAGGAACGTTTTCATTCGTGCTTTCACAAGCGCATACATTGCAAACGTAAATATACAATTACTGCTCTAGTGCCAAACAGTTCTTTATCAAAATTTGAAAAAAATATGCAGATCGGTTCCCATCAGAATCTCTATGCAACACAAGAAAGTCAGTCCTTTAGAAGCAGAGATATTTTGTAGATCGCAATTTACCTTTATGCCCCCTAGCAAAAAAAACGAGCAGTGCTTGAAGAAGAAACGCTACCCAAAACAGCTTTCGTAATAAATGGTATCAAAGGAAATAAGGAATATCTTCATTCGGTCATGTAGAAGGAAAGATGTGGAATTCAATTACGCCCTCTGGTGGCGAAGCTATGCATTGAAAAATACTAAACAGCTCGAATTAGCTTTCGCAAATTTCGGGCTTCCCAACGTAGAATTTCGGGCTGACTGACGCAGAATAATTTTATTTTTTTTTAATGATTTTTCAAATCGAACTAATAGTCGCACAGATATGGTGCCCACAGACAGACGAATGAAGTGATAATATAAGCACATATACACTGGCAGAAAGTGAAAAAAAGAACACCAAGAAGAAGACGTCTGATACCAACGAAATTTATACAGCATGATAACGGAATACAGAGGATAACGTGATCAAAACATTATGACAAAATACAGCTGTATTTGCTGGTAAACTGAAAAATAACATTTCCATGTAACATGGTTAG
This sequence comes from Macrothele yani, assembly GCA_039090855.1. Taxonomy (NCBI): domain Eukaryota; kingdom Metazoa; phylum Arthropoda; class Arachnida; order Araneae; family Macrothelidae; genus Macrothele; species Macrothele yani. The sequence continues at coordinate 76,825,754 of CM077008.1, forward strand.
TACGAGGTTGAAACGCCATGAACTGCGTCACACTGTGCAATTCTGGCATAGAGTCTGTCGTACAGATGTTGGATGTAAGTTTGAGGCATTGAGTTCCAAGCATCCTCAACCTGGACGCGTAAATCGGGGATGGTCGTGGCTGGCCGTGGAGACCGGAGAAGTCGTTTTCCCATTAAATCCCACACGTGCTCAATGGGGGACAAATCCGGTGAACGTGCAGGCCATGGAAGTAGTCTCACACCCTGAAGTGCATGTTGCGTTGCACTTGCCGTGTGTCGGCGTGCGTTATCTTGCTGAAAACACCACGATAGACCGACCTTACAAATGGCACAACAACAGGCTGAATGATGTTGTTGATGTAGGAGGTGCTGTTTAACATATCCGGTACAAACACTAGTTGTGTACGGGAGTGATAGCTGATCGCTCCCCACACCAGGAGAACAGGTGTAGGCCCTGTGTGTCGCTGGCGGATGCAAGAAGGGTGGATACGCTCCCCTGTGCGTCTTCGAACACGCATACGGCCATCGGAGGCTCCCAAGCAGAATCTGCTTTCACCGCTGAACACGAAAGATCGCCATTGCGTTCTCCAGTGCAGACGTTGGCGACACCACTGCCGCTGTTCCTGACGGTGGGCTGGAGTCAGAGGTACACATGCCAGAGGCACACGTGCACGTAGTCCTGCATCCAGTAGACGGTTGCGGATTGTTTGCACAGTCACCGCAGGTGCAACGGCAACTCGGATTGGCGTCGCAGTGGATGTTCTGTTTGACAACGCTGCTCTTCTTATGCGTCGATCGGTCCGCTCATCAGTCCGTCCGTGACTCCCGGTTCCACGTCTTCTCGTGTAGAAATGTTCCTCGGACCATCTACGCCACCATCGTACCACCACCGATACTTCCCGTCCAATTCGCTCCGCAATACGACGATACGACCACCCGGCCTCGCGGAGTCCGACTAGACGACCTCGCTCAAAGTCCGATAACTGCTGAAATCCTACACGTCTTCCATGTCCAGGCATTGCAGCTTCTTCAGGGTCTTCGCACGTGTCCGTACGCCGACTAGTGATTACAATTACTTCGCCGTACTCCTTAAATACCACCGACGATAATTTGCATATTATGCCGTGCTGTGGCGTAAGCGCTCACCGGTTTGTCCCGAAATTAACATCACACCTACGTAAACTCGACCCCATTAACATATGTAAATTTCATGATCGTCCGCCAATTCCTTCTTGGTGTTCTTTTTTCACTTTCCGCCAGTGTATTTACCTAGAACCGCCTGTCGAATTAAATTATTTTTAATTTAAGTGAATTTCTTGCATTCTCAATATCATGATAAGAATCAAAAGGCCATTGATGCAAGTCATGTCTATTCAAATTTTTGAACGCTTTCGAACTTGAATAATAAAAGTAACTAGATAAACTACTGAATCCTTTTCATTTCTTGTTGGAAACAAATAATCAAAGAAACGTCTGTAATAATCAAAGAAGTTTCTGTTAATAATAAATAATCAAAGAGGTTTCTGTTTTGTACATGTCCATTGAGAGCAAATCAACGCGCTTTTATATCTCTTGTGAACAGAAGTGTGCACATGGTTTGCAAACTGGAAAGTTTTGTTTGACATGCCAACACAAATGGAGATTCTTTTTTTTTTTTTTTTTTTTTTTTTGGTTTGAGGTTTAACGACCACCGTGAGCAACTCAATGGGCTATAAGTAGTCGCCCGTCCCTAATTTAGGGTCACTGGTTCCAGGGAAGGGAGAGAGCCAGTACCGTAAGACAAACACAACATCCATGCCTGACCGGGATTCGAACCCGGACCCCTTACGGACGAATGATCAGAGGCCAACGCCTTAGACCACTGCGCCACCGGGGCGGCTCAAATGGAGATTCTTTGGAGAAAACTGTACTTCTGGAACATTCGGACAAGATGACGTGTTTTTTTTTTATGGATACTCGAAGTAGCATCTTTCTTTTAAAGATCTATAGGAAAATAATTAATACAAAATGCCTTTTACATGATAAGTTTTTAATTACTTAATTTTGGCGAGTCTCAAGGCTGCTGTTTTGCAGTAAAATTTGCACATTCAACCCTTCACTTATTCTTGGTAACGCATAAAATATCCTTACTGATCTGTCAGAAAGCATATATAAGTGCCATGTGTCAGTTTTGTTTGGCCGGGGGGAATGGGGCTAACGGCCATCGTGAGCAAATCAGTGGTCTATAAGCAGTTTCTTGTCCACAACGTGGGGCCACTGGTTCTAGGAAAGGGAGAGAGCCAGTTTCGTAAGACAAACACGCCGTCCACGTCTCACCCTGTGTTCGAACAAGGAAGAACTCATCCCAGAAGAATGATTAGGAGCCAACGATTCGTACCACTCGGCAACCAGGGTGGCTGTATCATTTGAAAACGATTTCCTTAACACGACTTTTAGTAATATAATGCCTGCTTTCAGAGAATATTACTTCCCAGGCAGCACAACCTTGCAATTTAACGTAGGACCAACACTGAGCCACCGTCTTTCAGGAATGCTCAGCGATTCTGGGGACGGCAGAGCACAGATATAATGTTACAACTAAATCATCATCAACCTCTCTTTCTCTTCTTTCAAGTAGTGGGACCCATACTCCTATTTGGAATGACGCGTTCATTTTAGCAAGCCCAGTATTTAAGGGGTTCGCCTTGCTTATGGAAAATGTATTTATTTACAGCTATAGTAACACTTGTTGTAATGATGATTTAACCGTACTCGGTCTCGGAACCATGGAAGAATCTGGTTAAGGGGTCGACGCAGGAGATAGTGGACATTCCCATTATACTAACACCAAGCTCAAGCAGCTAGACTCTTTTGATTATTACACGTCAGTCATCTGAGTTTGCGGCGTGTGTGGCAGACACGTCACGAGCATCCATCTGAGTTATGATAAAACTCTGGCTTCCCTTGTCCTTATGTTGTAATACACCTGAGAATAGGGTGCTGTACGGTCTGAAAGATTAAGTGTAATTTTATCCAGTTTAATTTTGTAGTTGTATTAAATCCTTTAACTTGGTGATTTTATTTCCTCAAGTTTTTTAATCGTGTTTATTTTTTATTTTATTTTTTTTTTGATTGAAGGTTTAACAACCGCCGTGAGCAACTCAGTGGGCTATAAGCAGTTGCCCGTCTCTAATTTAGGGTCACTGGTTCTAGGGAAGGGAGAGAGCTAGTTCCATAAGACAAACACAACATCCATGCCTCACCGGGATTCGAACCCGGACGAAAGATCATAAACCAGCGCTTAGACAGCAACGTATAATGATTGGATTGTGATTTCCACGACGTATTTTCTTAACGAATGTAATAAGCAATTTATTATGGAATTACCTTCTTCTTTGGCGACCCTGAAAAACAAGTGGAAAACTATGAAAATTTCGAGCCGAAGATAAACAGGAAAGCAGGGACTCATGGCAAACATTTCCTTTTTCAGGTGCTGAACCAGAACAAAATTGTAAAACTATATCCCTGTTCTACCTGCATCGTCTAAATTAGCTGCTGCAAATAGATATTGATTCCTCGATGACAGGATAGATCTTCAGTCTCGTCAATACAGGCAAATTCTTTATGCATTTCTACAACGAGAAAAAGTTTCCTTTTCTAAATATTTCTTCATTATTTATTTCTATGTTATACTATGTTCTTTCCTTGTTTCCTTTTACTTACTCTCTCATTTTCGAAGATAATTGATTGGAAAATTCCCCTGTGTGTGAATGGAGCACTGAAATATCAAAATACATTGGAATAAAATAAATTATCGTGGAAGAACTGTTGAGATGTTAAAAATAATATGAAAATAGTGTTCCCTCCGTTTTTCTGGTTTTAATATGCACATTACTTTCACAAGTTTTTCGTTTAGTGTGAACGCTTTCACAATTGGGTCTGTCGTGTTAAAAGGACTGCTCTGCAGACAAGCACGCTAGCAGAATAAATGGATTCCAAAAATTTATTGTATGTGACAAATTCCATTTGAAAAGGAAGGTAATTTTGTGAGAAATTATATAAATAGCTACATGCGTTTCAAGTGTCCGTCATTTTCAATAAATTCTAATCTTTATTTCTCTGAACGATCATATTTTGCATATGCTTTCTTATATTGACTTTATTCTGTCTGAAGTATGTATTATTAGTGAATGAGAAGATAAAAACAACAACGATAAAAGTAAGGATTGCGTTTCTATTCCTTCATGAGGCACGAGTATTGAGTTTCTGAGTGAGTTATCATCTTTCCCTTTCCCTGAAAGCAGAAAAATTAAATTAGCGACATTTCACTCCTATTGCATTTCGATATGTTAAAATTAGCAAATAAATAAAGAGGAAGACGTGATTTTTATACAGACAGTGAGACAGACAGCTCGGTAGAAGATTCTTTTCTTGAAAGGTATTTCACGGGTTTAATTTTCGACAAAGCGAAAGATTGTGTTCCCTTTGCAGATATGAGTGTGAGTGTTTATGTCACTTGTTTGTGTGTTAAAGGAGTAATCAACCTTTAACTGTTTCGTTGACTTTTCTGAATGGTTTAAATTATTAATAGAAATCGTATTCATACTATGAATACGATTTCTCATTTTGTCACTTTAAAACTACCCTTTGCCTGGTAGCTCTTTTTCTCCAATTTACTCGAAGTTGCTTTCATATACAAAAAATGTTCATAGAATCTTTTTTTGTAAGTTCTCTAAGAATTTTACTATGAGCTAAGTTCCCTCATACTTCGTATGAACTAACAGCATCCCCCTATTCATTGTGTAATTTCTACCTGTTCTTTGGAAATGATATCAAGGTGTAGAGTAAAGAGGAAGGAATCCTGGAAAACCATCTAGACCGGGTTAAACAGAATATAAAACAAGAAAATAAATGCGCTCTCCACTTTTTTGTAAAGAATTCGGATACGAGAGTATTCCAAACTTAATAACACTATTCCAACTGTCACACATTGGTTACCATAATTTTCTGATATTTTCCCTTCGGAGTGCAAACCCATAACATTCTTATTTTCACTATATGTTTTTAAAGTGGATAAATTTATTTGTTGCCGCTTGGAAAATAAAAGGTAAAACATGAGTCTCTGGTAGTTCTGCTGCTCGTCATTTATAACTGCACTTCTTCTTTGACCGAATTTCGTTTTGAGATCTCTTAATTTATAGAAATTGGCAGGCAAACGAACAAAGGAGCAGGTAAGAAATATTCTCAGATACTTTGGAATGTATTTAGACATTCCTAATTTTTTGGTGGAAGTTCATGGATTGTTATCTTCTCTTTACGGTGAACTGTGCTTCTTGGCTTATCCTATTGTCCCACATCTTTAATTATTTTAAAACAGGCTTCTTGTTTGCTACATTTCATAAACACCCCACATTTTGCTTTGTGCACTTTGCTATTTTTTTCCAGATTTTTTTATCATTTTCCTGCTTTCCTCAAAATCTCAAGAGCAATGACTATAGAACAACTTCTAGTTCGAGGTACTGGAATACTTGACAAGTACAATATGTACCTTTTAATGACAGGATTTCTGGCTTGCCTTCAACCACATGAGCTTAGCTAAGGCGGAAATCCAGAACGTGCGCAAGTCCAATCCACGTGCTTTATGAAAACGTGAATTCACCAAGACTAAGATCTCTTAATACTAAAGTCTAGAAATTTTAATGTATGCATTAAAATATCTGGGCTCTTCATAAGGAGTTTGTGTTAAGATGACTTAATAAATATGAGTCAGAAACGAGAGTTCAACATGTAGTGTTTAACGAAAACATGTTATTTTTTGTTTCATTTTTCCAAACATATGTTAACCCACAATCTTTATTTTGGGTACAACTCGTCACCAGTACCTTCTGGCATAGAGAAACGTGTTGTGGATGATGTAAACACCACTTCGATGTAGGCCTAAAGCAGTACAATTTTTGGACTTCCTGAAGAAATGTTAGTATGGTTAACAATGCTTTAAATGATTGCTGAATGCATTCCTATGTCATCTTTCGTTACATAACGTAATGGTTTTCATCTACAAATGTACACAGAAAAACATTTTGATTGAAAAATTTCAAATTAGGCGGTGCACATACCAACTACCGTACGGCTGACGCAGTTTTTTTTTCTAGAAACGCACTTTATGTCCATGCCAAATTATCATGGACTTTATAAATTTGATTCACCGCTAATGAAAATAATTCATAGTGTTTGGGAGCCATAAAATGTCTAAGACGGTGATTCATCTTAATCTTAACTGCTTATATGAGAACGTGATTGATGTAACCTCGTAAAATTGTCTTCCGAAATATAAACCATTAACTCTCATTACAATGCGTAACTGTTTCTTGTTGTCTAAAGCAAACTTGTAGGAGCATGAAAACTCATACATAAGTACACCACTCAGCATCATGTGGATCAATCATGTTGCCTGTGAACTGTTGAATTTTGGTAATGGCGAACGCTCTTAATGATGATTTTGCAAACTGATTAGAGTAAATAATCAGTAGGCAACATGCGTTGAGCATCAGTTTCATAAATAAAATTACCAAATTTACAATATACCAATACACACTGCTGTCCGAAGCTTTAGAACGAACAGGAAATTTTGTGATTACAAAGCTTCAATGGGCTGAAAGAGTACGGTGTGACGTATGAAAACTTCCATGATGAGAAGACTGTATTCAAATTTGCGGTAAGCAGGTGACAGCTGCCATTGGCAGGAGGCCAAGTTGTGTCTATTATGAGTTCAATGAGTTTTTCATGGGTTTCAGCGAAAGGAGTGAGAAACTGCGTGCCTCAGGTAACAACAGGGTGTCTCGCAAAAGTTATATGCATGATCACTCGGGGCCGAATTAGTGGAAAGTTCGAAAAGGCCGAACTGTAATTGATGTCCCCAGATACTGTGAAGTAGCACATAGCATGGTTTCGCGGCTTTTGTCAGCGTTCAGAAGACACAAAACAGCAGCCAGGTGTTTTAATGGAAGTAGTTTTCGCTCTACTAGCCAATGGGATGAACTCTACCTGGCCATAACGGCAAAATGGAGTTGGAAAAGCACTGGGAGTCAGTTGGCTACTCATCTTCAAACAGGCACAGGTGGGCGAATTTTGCGCCAAGCCGTTTCAGAAATGCAGCAGCACTTTAAGTCCGAAAACCCGTTGGTCTAGAGAGAACATGGGACTGCGGGGGATGCTAGAAACATCGTTGAATGGGAGAGATATGGCGGTAATATCATCATGATGTGATCCGGTATCATGGTCAATGGACGTATCGAACTGCAGGTGTTTGATGAAGGGAAAATAACCAAGCTGTTGCTATTCTTCGCCACGTTCATCTGTTCTGTGGTGCTGTGGGTGCAGATTTTATTCTGTTGAAACCCGTCCTCACCCCACATCAGCTGTGTATGAAGAACTGGCTAGTGAGGATAATCGTCGGGTGGAATAGCCAGCGCGCTACCCCGATATAGCAATTCAATCGAACACACATAAGACGCTCTGGGTAGACCTGTTGCGCAAAAGTGTCATCCACCAGAAACTATTGCAGCACTGATCAGGGCTCTCAACTGGAGGGGAAATATTTATCCCAAGTCTTCCAAACGCTAGATGCTCAGCATGACACACAGGTGCCAAACATGCATTGCGATAAAGGGTTGGCATATTGTCTAGTGATTACTCCACCCTGTAGTCTGTATATGCAGTTCTCGTGAAAGAATGTCACTGGACAACAGGTGAGCATGTAACGTTTTGTTCCCCTCGGATCTCTATTACATAATACCCATGATGGTGCGTTTCATTTTACTGTCGCAATTGCCATCGATACTACTTACAGCTCTAAAACCGTTTTCTCAGATTTTCACGGGGCAAAATGTACCTCGTTGTCAAGTTTCGGACATCAGTATAAATTCGAATACAAACGCAAGTAAAAGATCGTTCTGGAAAACAAAGAACTTGAAAATGTGGAAAAATTCAATTGTCTCGGAAGTTGTATAACACATGACTTAAACAGTAAAAAAGAAATTTTAATTAGAATTGCAAAGGTGTTAAAAGCAATGCATAAAATTTGGAAGAGCAGAGCTATTAGCCTAAAATCTAAGTTAAGAATTCTCGAAACATGCATCTTCAGCAGCATGCTATATGGATGCGATACTTGAACATTGACAAAGGAACCGAAGAGAAGGATACTTGCTTTTGAAAGAAAGTGCTATCAAACAATCTTACGAATCGGATGCACCCAGAGGATAAGAAATGAAGTAGTGTACAGAAGAATACAACTAAAAGAGATCCTGTTCCAAAAAATCATACAGAGAAAACTAAGACTCTTTAGACACATCTGCAGGATGAAAAATGATAGAAAGATAAAGACATTGGTGCTTGGTTTAGTGAACGGAAAAAATACAAGAGGACGCCCACGCCGTGTGTGGGCTGACGATATTCAAGAATGGTGAGGTTGAACTCTTCAAGAACTGAGCCACTCTGCAAAGAACAGGCTTCAAGGGGACAATATAGTTAAAATGGCAACAGACACCTACGGGAATTGTAACCATGGTTGATGATAGGGATCACTCTGAGGGGGAAACGTTAATTTTTTTATAAGCATCCCATATTTTCCCTATATGGGTCCGGGGTCAAATCCCGGATGAGCCATAGGTGGGGTGCAATGTATTACAGCGTTGGATCTCACCCTCCCTGGAAGCTAAGATAGACCTCCCCGCCCTTAATTAGGAAGAGCTACTGTGAAGTTCTATGATTAGCTCATGCTGCCTTTTAAACTTCGAAACAAAGAAAAAAAAAGTTGATACAAGCCTACGTTTTACATACGTACGTGCATATAGAGAAAAGATACTGCAATTGCTCTATTTTACCTGATCAATGTAGCCAAATCGAATGAAACAATACTCGCTTTTAAAAAGATGGCTGTCTTACAAATCTTGATTCCTTTATCTTTTATGCAAATTAGGCAGAATAATGCTTACATCACCTAAAAAAGGGCAATAGCAAAAAATGCATCTTGAATATTATTTTTTCAGTCGACATATCGCAAAAGTATGGACGTGTGGAGTGCCAGCTACTTATTTATTTTTATTTTTCGAAGAGGAACGTTGTTCAAACGAAATACCTTTTATTTGCGTAAGGCATCCTCTAACCGGTGGATAGAACAATTAGCAGAAATGAAATATAATAATATCATATAATATACAGTATAAACATACATATCACTAAGCTGTTGTCGGTGATGAAGTGTTTAGCTACTCAAAGAAAGATCAGTTAACACAAAGTCACTGAGGGTGTGTAACATACTATGAGACATGACGTACTACTGAGGTGACTCATGAGTCAAATCGAAAGTGATGGATCGATAAGCCTCCCCCACCCCCACCCCCCACCCTGTGGCGCAGTGGTCAAAGCGCTGGCTTGTGACCATTTGTCCTAGCTGGTTCCAGGTTCGAAGACCGGTGTAGCATGGATGTTGTGTTTGTTTTACGGCACTGGCTATTTCCCTTTCCTGGAACCAGTAGCCTTAAATTGTGGACGGGTGAATACGTATAGCCCATCGATTTGCTCACGGTGGTTGTTAAACCTCCACCTAAAAATCGATAAATCAACCGGCGTAGTTAAGTCGGAAGATTAGCCATTCCACAGTAGGAAATCCTCCTGAAACAGCTGTGACTTTCAGATTTGAATTGCACTACCGGCAAAAAGTTATCATGTTACAGGTGTTAGATTTTACTTAGTATTCATGTATGAAAGGTGTCCATTCGACTTGTTTTTGATACGCAAGTTGAGCTTCCCTGGCACCCACCACAAGCTTCGCAAAAAAAATCATTTTATACTTCACACTCATTATCTGTTTTCATTGCAGGTTCTCTAGATCTGGTCCACCTATGAAATCCTTGAAATGCCTCTAGCTTTCTTTCCTGCCATTTGGGCAGAATAAATTCTTTCAGTTAGAACCTCATCACACTGATTTTTTTAGCATAGCCAAATCACCTCAAAATATTTGTGACCACCATGCTAACAGCATTTTCCTTCACGTTACACATCTGCAACGCGTATTTGTTCCTCACATAATCAGAACGCGTCTTGTCAAAAATACCTTGACGTAACGCATCTCTCTTGCATACAAACGACTGCCGTGTTTCTTCTGCAGTAGCCAATTTTTACTGTCGTACAACAGAGTATGAAAAATTACATTTTCCTATACACCCATTTGGGATCTTTTCAAAAACCCATCGGTCCTGTGAAATCCTCCTGAAACAGCTGTGACTTTCAGATTAGAATTCTATGGACTATTGATTTCACAATGTCATCTGTATTCTAAAACATGCTTCCTAAATACACAAACTTATGAACTTGGTCTATCCCTGTTCCATTGAGATGGATCCTGCATTCAGTACTAACATTTCCTCGCTAAAAGACAATAACTTTGTTTTCTATTTATTTATAACCGCTTTAAATGTATTTATAACCATTTTATCATGTGTGGCAAAATGTTGTTGTAAGCTGAAGACGAATATTCTTAGCTGGTTTGGCCATGTTGAAAGAATGAGTGATGAGCTGCTGACTAAGAGAATTTTTTCAGCCCAAATGGCAGGAAAGAAAGGTAGAGAAAGGCCAAGGAAATCATCGGTGGACAAGATTCAGTAATGTCTGCTTGAGAAAAATATTATGAGTATGAAACACAAAAGGCCTTGGGTGTTTCTTATGATTGAAGTTAATATAGATCGAGAGGTGTGCAGAGATCGTTGTAAATGAAGATATTTGATACACCAACAGTAAGTATATTCTATTTTTATCAGATAAATGTGTACTTGGCACATAATCTTTCTTTGAGAGGCTAACCTCTGAATCTCCGAGAACAGCTTAATGATATATATATGTATATATAATCACTTTTAATTCCATACACACAAACTTCGTACATTCGGGTCACCGTACTCTGCAGCTCTCTTTCGCTAAAGACCAGTAGGACTGTATCATCAGCATAGAGTTACTTGTACGCATGAGGGTTGTTCAAACATATATTATGTATTTTTTTATATTGCCTGCATGCATCAAAAAGGGTAATGAACAGCCATGGTAACGTTTGGCACCCTTGTCTGACTCCTGCACCAACAGAACACCATTTCGTCAAAACAATATTCACTTTTACATACGATCTACTGACACCATGCATAGCTTTCACACATAGCATACGAATATATCTCTAAGCTTGTCTCTGAGATTCCGAGATTAGCTTCTCAAAGGAAGCTCACCTGCCAGATTAACGTTTGAAACTGATGGAACTAGATTTTAGTTACTGTTGATTATCAAACGTCTGCATTCACAGCTATCTCGGCACACAACTCGAGTTTCACTGACATCAATCCCAAGTCTCACACAAAACGCTTTGCACTTCATACTCATTATCTTTTTCTCATGCAGAGGTTCCTGAATCTCACGCTCCGATAATTTCCTCTGCCTTCCTCTAACTTTCTTTCCTACCACTTGGGCTGAATGAATTCCCTTAATAATCATCTCACCACTCATTCTTTCAACATAGCCAAACCACCTAAAAATATTAGCCTCCACTTTACTAGCAGCATTTTTCTTCACACATTACACATCTTCGCTCCTCGAATGATCAAAACGTGTCTTACCACAACTTTCGCTCCCCTTCCCTAGTAAATAACGCAAATTTCCAGCGCACAAAACGACTCATATGTCACTTCTGAAGTACCCAGGTTTCACTGCCGTACATCAGGATAGAAACACTACTTTCATAGACAGCTCTTCGGGACTGTGTAGAGAATCCGTCATTTCTGCGAAATCCGCTTAAAGCAGCTATGGCTTTCATGCTATAAGGACATCACATGAGAATAAAAAACCAAATGGAACAATAATACGTATATTAAAACTTAGTCTAGTTTCATATCCATTTTATTTACAGTATGTCTAGGTACCAGCAATTAAGATTCAAGCAACGTCTGTAGCTTTCGTGTAATTTCAATTTAAAGATGAATAAGTTTTGTCTTACACCCTGTCTTTATGCTCTTTCTAACATGCCTTTGTTGTTCTACGCAAAAGTCTCAAAATTATGGAAGAAAAGCTTCAAAACAGCAGAAAAGTTTAAGAGAGAGTATTTTTCAGCTGGCAGAACAGAAAGAAAATACACAAGTTTGAATAGCATACGATTTTACTAGAACTGCAATGTGTGCACCACAGTATTTGAGAAAATGTTTTAGAGCTTTTACAGCGTGTAAAATATTTCAGATTGGGATATGATAACATACGAACTATATATTTGCAAATAACAAGAAAAGTTCGAACTGTTCTTGAAACGCGTGTCAATTTTGGGTCACGTTTCCATATGGGATCAAATTTCCGAACATCTCAAAATTAGAGAGCCAATTAAATGTCTTTAGTTTTAGTATTGGAGTAAGGTTTCCAACTTCGTATATGCAATCTTACCTCCACAATTACCTCTGAAAAAAGTGTGCAGCGTCACTTGTGATGAAATGCTCCAAGGTCACAGTCACCAAGCCATTTAAATTACAGCTCAATGAAAAGTCTTAAAGTCAAAACTTATTAAATCTTAAAATGTAATGTTACCTCATTACATTTCAAGATTTAATAAGCTCTTAAGCAGTCCATCTTCTCGAAACCGCTCATGTGAAATTCCGAAATTTGTCGGTGAAGGGGATAGAACCGACGGCACCTCACTCCGGAGTCAGCTGTTCTAACCGACTAAACTACACCGACGGAATGTATCGCTACAGATTTGTCGTCTTGGCAGGTGTTTCATCTCTGCTGTACGTCACAGGCAAAAGAAGAATCAATGCACTTCTGTTATTTTTTCCGAATTCACATACGATATGCAATGGAACCTCAGTTATTCGTTTTTTGGTTACATGTTTTTCACTTTTATAAATAATTCTGCGCTGGTACCAATATTTTATTGTAGTTTCTATCGCTTTTTCAATTCGGCTATACGCAATTCATCCATACGCTTTTTCGGGATTATGCACTGCTGGCTATTACAAGTGCAACACCAGGAAGATCACATCCCAGGGGCTCTAAAATGGCAGGGCAGAATACGGGCGCACGTGTAAATTATTAACCGTGCAGCACATATGGAAATCGTGTGAGACAGTAACGGCCCCTGGAAGTCGTATAATTTGGGTGAACAAGGAGCCGGTGTTAAGCCCTCTAAGTGTGTTTGCTCGCCGTTCCTGGCCAGTATTTGTTCCCATCGTCTCACAGTGCTGAATTTGCAATCGATTCAGCCTTGTATCATCTGCTTTCTGTACAATAAATATGGCTTTGATGTCTCTTGTCTTTCGTGGTGGTGCTCTTTTAATGGTCAGCAGTGCAAATGCGTAACTCGGTAGTTACAACTCTGAGAGAATTGAGAGGGAGTTATTTTTTATTTTTATTTTTTGTTTTTTTGCATTCGTGAAATAATGCAACTAAAAATTTATTGAATAACATTCAGTTCTCTCTTTTTTTTCTGAATTTAAGAAATTCGAAACAAGCCACGATTAGCGAATATCTTACTCGGCACTGATGCTAAATCAACTAGTGGACAAACTGCTATGTAACGAGCAATGCTTCTAAGTAAAGAATGTATGATAAGGGTAACGAGTAAAAAAAATGGTGTTCGGATGTACCACCTTGTACAGTGTGTCAGGGAATTCTTGGACACATTACAAAATTATGTACAAAAAAACTTTGAGCGTTGTCAGTTTTTCTGTGTCACGTATTACTAACACGGTTTCTATATTTTTGTTTTGCAGAATTGTTATTCCCAGAATCCAATAGATGGCGCTAGGTGTTTGGTCTGATGAGGAATGTATGAGAAATGCGCAATCATGTCATCCGTAAAGCAGAAGGCGATGTGTGTGTTATGACTTACGGAATTAAAGTCTGTCATTAAAGTTAAAAGACGGTACCATTTAGAGTATGGTTGTAATTCTCCGTCAACGAATTCAATAGATGAGCCGGTAGAATTAGCGTCAGCGGTGAGACGGTTGACCAAGTTAATGAAAGTTTCCGACGAAGCCCCAGGAAATCCGTTCGTAAAGCAAGCAGAGAACTGTGCATTCCGAAATCGACAGTTCACGATATCTTGCACAAGAAATTAAAGTTTCATGCTTATAAAATTTAAATAGTGCAGAAGATGCATGCTAATGATCACACTCTGCGATACGATTTCGCTGTGGATATGCTGAATCGAGCGGAAAACGACGAAAACTTTCTCAGTACTATAATGTTTAGTGATGAATCCACATTTCATGTATCAGGTATTGTGCATCGTCACAACTGTAGGATATGGGGCAGTGAACCGCCTCATGCTGCTATTGAACTGGAACGTGATTCTCCAAAAGTTAATGTGTGCAGCGCTCTATCAAAAAGAGAAGTGATTGACCCTTTCTTCTTCTGCGAAAAAACCAAAAACGGTGACATTTACTTGGATATGCTAAAAAATTTCGTTTTACCCTGGATCAACAGATATGACAACGTCGTTTTATATATTTCAAAAGTAAGTTTTCCCTTTTTTTTTTTTTGTGTATTGAAAATGTGAAATCGTACAGGACTTCTTTACTTAGTTTCAAAATAGCCATAGGTTTAATGTAGCAAAGGAAGTATCTATCCATGTATGTGTGTCTTGCATTACAAATTAACTTAATCAAAAATTGAGAGCTTTTTCCTGATTTTTTTAGCACATCTTTTGTAAAAAAAGATCGTGTTTATGCTATCGGTTTGTCCGTCCGTCCGTCTGGGGACACAACATCTCTGCAACTAATAAGCCGATTTGAAAAATTATTTTTGCATTGGAAAGCGTGAAACGTGTAAATCATGATCCTTTATTTGCTTTTTTTTTCACGATGCACAATTTTGCAGTTAGAGGGACAATTTTGCCGCAGATGATATCGAATTCAAAATGCATTTTATTCCATATATTTGCTCCTACACGTCCGACTGGAAAAATTATTTTACCTTGCGATTCCACTTATGTCGAAGACTATTTTAGGTATAGGCACTTTTTCAAGTTACGCTTAGATTTTCCGCCAGGGGGTCTAAAAGCAAACTGTGTTTTCCCCGATATCGCTGCTTCTAAAACTCCGATTTGAAAAATTCCTTTTGCAGCGGATGAAAAAGCTGGTGGCAAAGCTTTTTAATATAGTTTCTAATTTTTTGTAAAAAACGGTTTGGCGACCAGGGTGCGTAAGTAGTAATTTCTGCTTCTGTTGCATTTGCAGCAAATTCTGAGCTCCTAAAATCTCGATTGAAAAAATTCGTTCGTTAAGCGATGGCACCCACGTCGATAAACCTTTTCGGAATATTTTCTTCTTAAAATAATGCATGATTTCTCCACCAGGAGGTATAGATGAATATGTTATTTTTATCGATATCTATGCTTCTAAGAGGCCGATTTATAAACTTCCTTCTTTGTTGGACTGAGTTCCCAGTGCGAAATGTGTTTCACATAATTTCAAAACTTTCAAGAAATTCATAAACTTCCGCTAGGGGGCGTAAAAGTAAATTGCATTTTCTCCGATATCTCTGATTCTAAAACTCCGATTTGAAAAATTCTTTCATCACTAGATACAACTTCTCATGGAAAATGATTTGCATATATTTCTCATATTCGGTAAAGAATGGTTTGGCCATCAGGGGTGCAGCAAAATCTGAGCTCCTGCAACTCGATTGAAAAAATTATTCCGTGGACCGATACCGCTCACATCAAAAAACCTGTTCAGAATATTTTTTTCTTAAAATGATGCATGTTTTTTCTGCCAGGAGGCGGAGATTCATATCCTATTTTTGTCAATATCTCTGGTTCTAAGAGTCGGATTGGAAAAATTCTTTTTTTGTTGGAGAGCGTTTCCACTGCGAAATGTTTCTCATATAATTTCAAATTTTTTTAATGCACAAGTGCCACCAGAGAGCGTAAATTCACGTTTCAATTTACAGTAATATCTACGGGACTAAAACACCATTTGGAAAACTTCTCTCTCTGTCAGATACCACTAAGTATGCAAATTCTGAGTGCGTATTTTCCTCCCACGATAATCAAAATGTTGCCGCTAGGGGGCACAAATGCTTAATCTGTTTTTCTCAATATCTCTGCTTCTACATGTGCGATTTAAAAAATTGTTTCAACACCGGATGTCATTTACTTTGTAGAACACTTTAAGGTAGCATATGAGGAATTTTGTTGTTCACAGTTCTGTCGGTAGGTAGTGTTTGTGTATTTCAGTTTGCAGCTGTATTGCCGCTTTTAAAAATACTATTGAGAAATTTCCTCTTTACTGTATGCCATTCGCTACACTATAGATGTTGAGCATTATCATCTTTAAATAATGTACAGATTTCCCGCTAGTGACGTAAAGGGCGAAATCTTTTCTCGCTATTATTGCTTCCAGGAGACGTATTTGAAAAGTTATTTTTCCTTAGCATAGCTGTTTCCGTTCAGGATATTTTTAGCCTATTTTCAACTTTTCCATTATGCAAAATTCTTCCGCTAGAAGGCATAAAGTTATGCAGTGTTTCCTTCTCTCCTATATTTCTTCTTTTAAGTGTTCGATTTGAAATTTTTTTGTCTGTGATACCTTCGTTGGGCTATGAGAAATTTTTTTGTGCGCCATTTGTTAACTTTCGTAACATGCTTTTTAGCCGCTGGTGCAACTAAGGAGATGTTTTTATTTCTGGATGTTTTATTGATTGTTGAAACCGGTTGATTGTTTTCTTAACCGGTTCCATTGAGTTTGAATAGCTTTGATAAATCTAATTCACGTCAGAACGGATTCAAAAGACGTGCTCATTACAACCGAAACTTCGGTGTCACCTTTCTTGTTTATTTTTGGAGGCGTTCCAGATTCCACAGTAGTATTCAACATTTTTACCTATATGCTTTTTAAGACCCTCTCCTAGAAATACATATAACAGAGGTTTCACTGTACACTGAAGAACAATTGAATTAGAGATACCTGTCTATTAACGCGTAGCACCACCTTTCGCCCTGATAACGGCGGCAATTCGTCTCGTCATGGACTCAACAAGACACCGGAAACGTTTGGAAGTCATACGGATTCACGAACCTGAACAAGCTCCCACAGTTCACGAAGATTTGATGGAGGGCGGTCAGAGCCTCAAACATCTCTCTCGATGGCATCCCAGATATGCCCGATGGGATTGAGGACAGGTGACCTAGCTGGCCAAGGAAGCGAGGTCACGTTGGTGGAGTGTTCATCCAACCATTCGCATATAATTCGGGAACGATGGCACGGTGCATTGTCGTGTTGCAGGATGAGGTCCCCAGTGGGATGTTGAAGACGCACAAACGGGAACAAATGGTCGTCCAGGATATTCTGGTAACGTTGACCTGTGAGGGACGATGTCACACGTACCAGGGGTCCCATTTCAGTTCACGTAAACAGTCCCCAGACGAGAATGCCACCTCCACCAGTTTGATGAGTACCCTGCTGGTAAGAAGGATACATCGCTTCATGTGGTTTGCGAGGTACTCGTATCCTGCCATCCGCATGTACCAACGTGAATCTCGACTCATCAGTCCGGGCAGCATTTTTCCACATGTCTAGGGTCCAGTGGCGATGTTCCCGCGCCCATGCTAATCTTTGCACCCTGTGATGTGCGGTCAGCAGCGGTACCCTCGTGGGACGATGGCTTCTGTACCCCATAGCGAGGATATGGTTCTAGATGGTGTGGCTGCTTACACGTTTTTTTGCACCAGCATTAAATTGCCGAGTGATTTCTTGCTCTGTGGCCCGTTTATCCGCTGTTGCAATGCAGGCTAGCCACGATGACCCCGCTCATCCACACGCTGTTGTCCACGGCAGTTGGTCCTTGCAGGGATGGTTTTACCGGATTCGATGTAGTCACGGTGCACCCGTGACACAGTGGCTCGTGATAATCCCAGTGCCTGCACGACTTCCGAGATGGAGTGACCCATTCGTCGAGCCCTGATAATTTGCCCACGATCAAATGCGTTTAGATCCTTTGTTTTACCCATACTGCGTCCGACTCTTACTGATTCCCGTCGCATCACTTCTTATATTGTCGGATCGCTGCATACGTCATGTCGTTTCCGTTTACAGTGCCGCTCAGAGAGCAACATTTGCATAACGCCAGCTGTCTCTAATTCAATTGCTCTTCAGTGTATTTGTCTGGTAGATTGCATTACGGATAACATCGCACTCATTGTATAAACACTCATTTTCATAAAATTCCGCGAACCAAGAAAAAAACGTTCGATAACGCGAAACTCGGCGAATAGCTACGGGGAGGGCAGAAATGCAAATTATTAAAGTTACGTGCGATTCCACATGCCCGAGCGTCCAAGACCGGTGCTGCAATCGCAATCATTGGGGCTTATAACGCGCCGCACAGGGGACTCTACATTCGTGCCAAAGTGTACAGTAAGAGTCAGGTGGGATTCCGCCGAGGAGCCGCCATAGATGTGCGTGCGGGCCACTGACGGAGTTTGAACGAGGCCGTATTGTCGGCATGAGAGAGGCAGGGTGGCCGGCGCGCCGAATTGGTCGCCACTCGGGCCGGTCGGACAGTACAGTGCGATCGTGTTGGGAGCAATGGAGACAGGAAGGCACCCAGACACAACGGACTGGCTCTGGACGACCCAGAAACACCACCAACAAAGAGGGCCGTGGGATCGTGAGAGCGGCACGCACAGGTGCAACTACGTCCTTGTCCAATATCCAGAGACATGTGGTGGCTGTACAAAGGACTCCTGTACCTGTCAGAACCAATCCATAAGTAAATAATATGTTGTCGGCAGGTAAATAAGATGTTGTCGGCAAGTAAATAAGATGTTGTCGGCAAGTAAATGAGATGTTGTCGGCAAGTAAATAAGATGTCGTCGGTGTACATATCGATCATATAAAAACGATTTTGACAGATTTTTCTTTTATTTCTTCCTTTTTTGAGTTCCTTTACAAAGGGTTTAAAAATTACGATGTGTGTGTGTGTGTGTGTGTGTGTGCTTCTTGTGTTCGCACCGAGCGGGCTTGAAGTGTTTCTATAATGTTTTCGCTAATATATGTGAACGATTTCAGCGCTATTTTCCCAGCACCACGAGCTAAGCTCTGTTGAAAGCCAAAGCAACAAGAATGACTTTGACTCAGCATTTTCCTAGCATAGTTGGTATTCAATTTCTTTATTTTCTTCTTTCTTTGAGCGAACATAATGATTTTTTGCAAGGAAAGTACGTCACTTTTATCTTTGGGGAGAAAATAGGAAGCAGGTGGTATCGAGATAAAGTATCAAATGACAATCTTCATTACAGCGATCTCACGCTTTGCCTGCAGAAAGCGCCAAATGAACTTTCCTGCAGAAAACGCCAAATGAACTTTCCTGCTTGCAGTCCCTTGCGTGATTGAGTTAGATGTATGCTATTGAAAACAGTATGTCATAAACTGTCGATAGCCGTTTCACATAGTGCATTTTCTAATACTGTTTTATGTAGGTTGTCACAGTATCGCTTGATCGCTGTATCGTTATTCCGAAACAGCAAAGAGGAATAGCTTCCTTTTTTCGTTACGCGATTTAGCGACCACCTAGGACTGTAATCAGTCGCCCTTCCCGAGTTTAGGGTCACTTAAATTTGGGAACTCAAGAATATTTCCGTAGTTTCCAGCTTTTATGTATAAAAAAGAACAAAGACGTAGCAGAAGCATCTGCAACAGGCCATCCCCGTAACCTGAGTGTTCAGAGGCACTGTCTTCCGGCTACTCGAGACTCGTGACTTTATGGCCAACATAGATGAATGAATACTATACGAATTTAGATTCCCAATGAATTTAAGAGATCAAGCCTATTATTATCGCAGCGCTGGAGTTATAGGAATCATTTTGCAGAGAGATGTGATTCCAAGGTCCAATGAAATGAGAAATGACGCTGCATGAAGAAACTGAACAACAAGCATTAAATTTTAAAATCGGCTATTGACCACACTAAGAGTCCACTCAAGCTCAAATACACTTATTGTCATAAAATTCAGAGCGCCAATAAAAAAACCGAGCGATTAACGCGAAACTCGGCGAATAGCTACGGGGAGCGCAGACATGCAAGTGATTTAAGTTTCGTGAGATTCCGCATGCCCGCGCGTCCAAGACCAGCGCTGTAATCTCAATCATTGGGGCTTATAAGGCGCTGTACAGGGGACTCCACATTCGTTCCAAAGTGCACGCTAAGAGTCAGGTGGGATTCCTGAGCGATAGACATACCGAGAAGCCGCCGTAGATGTGCGTACGGGTAACTAACGGAGTTTGAACGAGGCCGTATCGTCGGCATGATAGAGGCAGAGTGACCGGCGCGCAGAATCGGTCGCCATTTGGGCCTGTCGGATAGTGCAGTGCGATCGTGTTGGGAGCAATGGATACGGGAAGGCACCCAGACACGGCGGACTGGCTCTGGACAACCCAGACACACCACCAACAAAAAGGACCGTGGGATTGTAAGAGCGGCACGCACAGATGCAAGAAAGTCCTTGTTCAATATCCAGAGACGTGTGGCGGCTGTACAAAGGACCCCTGTTTCTGCCAGAACCATTTCCAGACGCCTAGAGGAGGCGAATCTGTGTTCTGGACGGCCCTTAAGTTTTCTGCCAGTAACACCTGTCCATCGGAGGCGTCGACTGCAGTGGTGTCAGCAGCGAGCAACATGGAATGCTATGGAATGGCAACGTATAGTGTTCAGCGACGAATCCCGCTTCTGTATGGGAACGGGCGACCACCGTGTCAGAGTGTGGAGGACCGCAGGTGAGCGCTACAATCCCAACCTCACTGTACAGCGGCACACGTCCCGAATTGCAGGCGTGATAGTCTGGGGATCCATTGCATATGACAGTCGGACTTCCCTCGCAGTGATTAGAAGGACGTTGACAGCCCAGCGCTACGTACAGAATATCCTGCGTCCCCATGTGCTGCCTTTCCTGGCTTGACGGCCCGGAGCCATTAGCCAACAAGATAACGTCCGTCCACGCACGGCTCGTATTTCCCAGGACTGTCTGCATCATGCTTCGACACTTCCGTAACCTGCCTGATCGGCTGATCTCTCGGTCATCGAGCACGTGTGGGACCAGATGGGACGCCAGCTTTCTTCATGTGCCAGTGTTCGTAATTTAGTGCGTCAGTTGCAAGACGTGTGGGCCAATATGTCCCAGGATAACATACGGCGTCTTTTCGAATCCATGGTGGACAATATTACCGCATGTATCAGAGCACGAGGCGGTCCGACACGGTACTAACGTTGACCGGAATGTGTACCGTATGTCAGCGGGTAATCGTCCTGCTGCAGTGATATTGTAATCACTTCTGCCCTTGGTATGTACAATCTCACTACTACAGTAAAATCTCATTTCAATCCGACGCATCCATTTTGCTGAGCTGATTTTTATGACCGATGAGTGCATTTGCCCAGGTAATAATAAGATAAAGTTAAGTTTCCTGCTCATCACAAGCACCAAGAAAAAAGAAATAGTTTTAGCAAAAATGAGAGAGAGAGAGAGAGGAAAATATTAAAACCAAAAAGGAAGGAATCATTAACTTCCTGAGCATAACTCCCTAGAGCCTAAAATAAACACCTCAGGCTTATTATACAAATACGTATATAAAACTAGTCACTGTTTCCGAGTCTCCCAGTGAAAAGTTATATCTGGCAAAATGCCAATTACCCGCGGTAATTGGGGGTCGCTGAAGCCCGGAAAACTGAAAGACACGGTTAATCTAGTTTTCGTTTTGTTGGGTTCTTTTCGTTAATCTTCGTGTTGGTGCGGCACGCTTGGGGCGAATACCTGAGGAGAGACTGACGAGTCTTCCGTCCGAACTGTAATAACCGGGGACGTACTGTTACAGCTGACATCACAGTTCTCCATTGCTGCGCGAGCTTCTCTGATGATTCAGAACGTCACTCAAAGACATCATCATGAGATGACGGTTGTCTGTAGGAGTTTTCTGTGTACGACGTTCAGAATCTTCTCTTTACGCCTTTTTTCGTACCAATCCCTGCCCACTCTTGTTGCCACGACGGACACACTGCACTCCACGCGACCGGCATTCTCCCGGTGGTAAACATTGCACTCTCGTATCCCGATAATGCGACCTCTGAGCCCGAAGTCGAACCCGGGCCCGAACCGGGTTTGGGGCTGCATAATACTTGTTTGAGTTCTAACTCAGGCTTTGAGAGTGGGAGAGAAGTTTCTTCCTTTTTTAATGTGATTTTGTATGATTAAGCACACGAGATATATTTTTACACTTTCTAGTTGTTAAATAGAAGTATACGGCAACTGGGTCTAGATGAATAGTGGGAACTCGGCAGAGCTATTCATTCTGGGCTTGGGTAACAAATACCATAGGCCATGAACTGCTGAATTTATGCGAAGGTAAAGTTTCTTTAAGAACTATAGACAGTAGATACCAAGCTGACGAAATTCTGCTCCCTACCTCAAGGGGGGGGGGCAGCTCCCTGCAGATTCTACTGAGCAACGTGCGACATACGTTGTCGTGTCACCCGATTTTTCCTGATGCCCGGTTCCCTGGCGAAACCTTTCAGGAAGAAATGAATGGTCAAAGAAACTGTAGAAGTAGATATGGATCTCTTCCCTACTCGGCAGGTGAGAAAGACATCGGTTAATTGCACGGGGAGGAAAGAGTGGAAGTCTAGAAGAGGAGATTTTTTTAAATGCCTAAACAGGTTAATCATAGTTTTCGGGCTCATTTGGGCCCGGGCTCTACCTTGCAATATGAAATTCGGGCTCGGGCGGGTTCAGGCTGACATATTTCGGCCTAAGACAGGCTCGGCCCCTTAAAGTTGAACTTGAACTCAGCTCTGCTGTACGACTATCTTACAAGACGAAGCCCCTACTAACCAAGCACTGACGTGCCGACAGAACCACGGTATACTTACAACAGAAAAACTGCAGGTTTCCGTTCTTTAACGTTGCGCGATCTGATTTGTCTAGATGCGGTACGCATGCAACTATGACGCCGAATCGCTACTTTTTCCTGCGATATTCCCTGATTAGCATATCCTATAAAAATGGAAGTGGCAGTACGACTCCTTATATGTTTTCTTTTCTTTATGAGCATAAGTGTACTTAATTATTGAACGGGGTTCACACCTAAATACAATAAAAAATCTACATAAACTCCGTTTATTGGTGTGAAAGTATATTTAAAGATAAAATACGAAGAAAAAATTGTATCTCCCGAGCTTTCGCTCTCCGACCGAGAGGCTGTGACATGCCTGCCCCGCAGGACACACAGGTCATAAAGGCAGATAGCAGCGAGGACGAACGTCCGCGTAGCTTAGTTGGTAGAGCGACTTGTTCCGGAATAAGTGGACTCGGGTTCGATCCCGGCGTGGACAAAAATGACGGAGAAATTTACTTCGTTATAATGGCGCCCGAACTTCCCGGATGACCCGGCCGTTAAAGATCTCGCAATGGTGTGATGTTCTTTTCACACCGCGAGGTAGAAAAAATAAGATAATCCCTTCTTCAGCGCTTCGAAAAATAAATGTGTGTGACGTTGCATTCCACACACCAGATTGACTGACACGTTCTACAGCGGATGACTGCTTATGGAAATTCATGGTCCCGGCTGACCCGTGGGCCATGTCCCTGGCTCTCTTTCGGGGGAGAGATGTGACGTGCCTGCCCCGAAGGACGCACACGACATAAAGGCTGATAGCAGCAAGAACGAACGTCTGCGTAGCTCAGTTGGTAGAGCGACTTGTTCCGGAATAAGTGGACTCGGGTTCGATCCCCGGCGTGAACCAAAATGACGGAGAAATTTGCTGCGTTCTAAGGCTTTCTCAAGGGTTACAAGCGTTACTAACAAGTCTGGCGAGTACAAACAAAAAGTTTCGAAACACTGGTGCTCGGGAACGTCGTATTTGAATTTTGATGCTCGAGACACGAGGCGATACACGGGTTTCTTTCGTGTGGAGAATCATCTCAGCATGTTCCTCCACGTGGACGGAATATCAATTGGTTGGGTATCGTTGCATGCGTAGGATCAAGATCTCAATACTTTCTGAGATCAGTGTGCCCTTGTAGCCAGTATAAGGCGCAATTATCCTCACCTTATCCCATAACGGAAGACTACCATTCCTAGATGACATGTTGCATAGAAACAGGAACGGTCAACTTGAAACGGCGGTATACTACAAACCAATAACAATTCGCAACTTTATCGCACCTAAATCTGATAAAATAACAGCATTTAGGACGTATTTTGAAAGAGCTTTCAACTTCTGTTGCAGCATAGAAGCAAGGAATAAAGAGATATCAGATATAATCAATAAAGGCATTGCAGCTGGTTTCCCAGAGCGTGATTTAAGAAGAGTCCTGCAAAAGTCCAATCAAGGGATCGTACAACTCCCAAGGCAAAAGGAAATAATTTATGTTACGCCGGATCTGTGTCATATATCCCAAAATTATCTTACTCCTTCAAAAGCCTAATGAGACGCCATGGCCTTCACATCGGAATCAGATCACCGAACAGCATACGCAAAGCAGTGGCGAACACGCGCACGAACACGGACAGGAAATCGGAAGCAGGAGTATACAAGATACCTCTGATGTACCCGGACGGTTTGTCGAAAATTTACATCGGAATGACGAAAAGTTCGATTGCTTATCATTGGTATACAAGATGCCCTCTGATGTACCCGGACGGTTCGTCAAAAATTTACATCGGAATGACGAAAAGGTCGATTGCTTATCATTGGTAAACAAGATATCTCTGATGTACCTGGACGGTTCGTCAAAAATTTACATCGGAATGTCGAAAAGGTCGATTGCTTATCATTGGTATACAAGATGCCTCTGATGTACCCGGACGGTTCCTCAAAAATTTACATCGGAATGACGAAAAGGTCGATTGCTTATCATTGGTATACAAGATACCTCTGATGTACCCGGACGGTTCGTCAAAAATTTACATCGGAATGTCGAAAAGGTCGATTGCTTATCATTGGTATACAAGATACCTCTGATGTACCCGGACCGTTCGTCAAAAATTTACATCCGAATGTCGAAAAGGTCGATTGCTTATCATTGGTATACACGATGCCTCTGATGTACCCGGACCGTTCCTCAAAAATTTACATCGGAATGACGAAAAGGTCGATTGCTTATCATTGGTATACAAGATACCCCTGATGTACCCGGACGGTTCGTCAAAAATTTACATCGGAATGACAAAAAGGTCGATTGCTTATCATTGGTATACAAGATACCTCTGATGTACCCGGACCGTTCGTCAAAAATTTACATCGGAATGACGAAAAGGTCGATTGCTTATCATTGGTATACAAGATACCTCTGATGTTCCCGGACGGTTCGTCAAAAATTTACATCGGAATGACGAAAAGGTCGATTGCTTATCATAGGTATACAAGATGCCTATGATGTACCCGGACGGTTCGTCAAAAATTTACATCGGAATGACGAAAAGGTCGATTGCTTATCATAGGTATACAAGATGCCTATGATGTACCCGGACGGTTCGTCAAAAATTTACATCGGAATGACGAAAAGGTCGATTGCTTATCATCGGTATACAAGATACCTCTGATGTACCAGGATCGTTCGTCGAAAATTTGCATCGAAATGACGAAAAGGTCGATTTTTTATCATTGGTATACAAGATACCTCTGATGCACCAGGACGATTTGTCGAAAATTTGCATCGGGATGACGAATAATTCGATTGCATTAAGATCTAAGGAGTACATGAGAGATATCAGATTGGGAAAGACCTTAATAGCCTTGTCTGAAGAAGTAACACAAAGAAACGCAGTCCCGTTATGGGATAAACTGAAGATCATTGCGCAGTATACTGGTTACAAGGTAGCACTGATCAGAGAAAGTATTGAGATCTCCACACAAACCTACGCATGCAACGATACCCAATCTATTGATATTCCGTCCGCGTGGAGGAACATGCTGAGATGATTCTCCACACGAAAGAAACCCGTGTTTCGCCTCGAGCATCACGATTCAAATACGACGTTCCCGAGTACCAGTGTTTCGAAACTTTTTGTTTGTACTCGCCAGACTTGTTAGTAACGTTTGTAACCCTTGAGAAAGCCTCCCGGTCGGAGAACAAAAGCTCGGGAGATACAATTTTTTCTTTGTATTTCATCTTTAAATATACTTTCACACCAATAAATGGAGTTTATGTAGATTTTTTTTATGAGTGTACTTACTATACAAATGTTTTAATACGCTTACAGCTAGTCTTATATTGTCCCCTGATGAGCACGAATTTAAGAAAAGCGATAACATGGTTGTACGGTAGGGTGTTCCTAACAGAACCCGCAAAATATATTGATAAAGGTATTTAACAAAAATCAATAAAAATAAAACTATTAAGCGTATAATTGCTTATGAATAAATCCAAGCCCACCAAAGCGTTGAATTTTATGTAACTCCTTACACTTCAACAAAATGCTGCTTCGACTCCTCGTTCTGTCACCAAAGTTCATACTTTTAAATTTCCGTATTATTCTTCATATAATCCGTAGATCTTTAAACTCAAATTCAGGAAAAGAAAAAATATCGTTGGTATAATCCGGGGCGAAACGTAATCCACAGGCCTTGAAATTCAAGGCCTCGGCATTAAGATCCCGAGCAGTAATTGTGTACCTGCGATATTGATCCCAAACCGTTATTTTGTACAGAAATGTCGCGATTCACGAGAAAATTCAGCAGTCCAAAAAAAAAAAAATAGAAAAAGAAAACGATCTTTAAAAAAATTATTGTCCTTTTCTGAATTATTTCCTGTTACTTTCAAGTGAATACAGAGCAAACATTGTGAGTTTTTTCAGCATTACAACGGTTTCGTAATTAGACCTGACAATTCCATACATTCCGTAGTTAGAATTGTAGCACCCACGAACATGTGTGACTCTCAGCTTCCCACAGCAGCTGAATGTCCGTGAGAGCAAATAATATTGTCTTCGTCGCATCGTATACACTGGTGTGCAAAAATTAAGGACGAATAGGAGAAATTAGCATAACAGCGGAACGAGCAGGCAGAACGTACCGAACGACCACTCAGGAGATAGACTAGGGTCCGATACGGTAGGGCATGCGCATATATCCAGCATGACATAGGAGGGGAGTGTCGTAAGGGTATAAAGCAAACGGGCGGTGTACGCTCAGCAATTCGGTGAAACCTATTGCACGGTGCACATCGGTTTGAACGACGTCGAGTTGCTGCCACCGTGTGATATGGCCAACGGGCAATCCAGTAGACGACATCTGGATGATTTTACCCGAGGTCGCATCATTGGGAAGTTGGAAGAAATTCGAAGTGGGACTACTGTGGCCGAGGAGTTCGGGATTGCTCACAGCATCGTTTCACGAGCTTGGAGAGCATTTCAAACGACAGTAATAGCTATCCGAGAGTTTAGCAGTAGTCGTCCACGAGCAACCACCGCGGCGGACGACCGGTATATTGTCCTACAGGTGAGAAGATACAGACGGCAGACAGCGGGTGAAATCGCAAGGCACATGCAACAGACAACTGGACGTCCGTTATCGCGTTTTGCCGTGGCCAGGAGGTTGCACAAAGGTCGTCTATTTGCACGACGACCAGTACGGTGTGTGCCATTAACGCCTGCTCATCAGAGACGGCGGTTTCTGTGGTGCCAGGAACACAAGAACTGGACACATCAGCAATGGGCTCGAGTCCTCTTTACGGATCAGAGCCGATTTAGTCTGACGAGCGATTCTGGACGTATACACATCTGGAGAGAGCAGGGAACACGCAACCACACCTCCAACATCATCGAAAGGGACCGATTTGGAAGTGGCGGAGATCTCGTTTGGGGTGGTATTATGTTTGGTAGCCGTACTGACCTACACATCTTCCAAGGAGGTTCAGTCACTGGTGTCAGCTATTGTACCGAGGTTCTCCCGCCTTACATGCGTCTGTTTAGAGGTGCTGTGTGTTCTAAGTTCCTCTTCATGGACAACAACGCTACACCTCATCGTACAGTGGCTGTCGCAGAGCTGTTGGAGAGTGAAGATATTCGACGCATTGATTGTCCCGCAAGGTCCTCGGACCTAAATCCAATCGAACACGTGTGGGACCTTCTCGGGAGACGCTTGGCAGCACGTCACCAGTCGCGAGCAACGATTCCGCAGCTGCGATTGGCGCTACAAGAGGAATGGGCCGCGATGCCTCAACAGCTCCTTGACAACCTCGTCCTCAACATGGACAGACGCTGTAAATCCTGCAACGCAGTCTGGGTGATCATATCCCCTACTAAAGACTGGAATTTTCTTGGCAGCCGCCTGTCACATGGACGTTTCTGTTTTCTGTCCAGTTGTGCTCGAAGCTACCTTTTCAATAAAGTGCTTTGTATCCTATGGATTCCTTGTTTGGACGAGTTTTCTCACTTGTCCCATATTCTTACATCTTGGGGATCTTATGGTATGATTTGAGTCGATGTGGAGGACTTCTGCACGACGTTACATTCGAAAAGCCGTCTCGTCCTTAATTTTTGCACGCCAGTGTATTTTCTGTAAAAAAATCTTTCCAACTGTTTGCAGTCTTCCACGTTTGTGTTGAGTTACGTTCATCTATTATTAATGCATTTCTGATAACTTTCCAAACATACCACCTTTTCTGACAATCACAACGCGGATTTTTTCAAAATCAGAGTACGGCAAAAACGTTATTTTTTTTAAAGGGGCGTATTATCCGCTTCGGCGATTAATCCGCAGATCCAAAATTTATAACTTCTTAAAGTGATAATCCGAGGATTATATGTGGAAAAATAAAGGAGTATGTATTGCTAGAGCATGATGTCCTAAAAAAATTCTGTATTAGTTATAAATTCTAGTATTTAGCCGTTTCGTAAAACTTATGATTTAATCTTCAAACATGCAAAATATTATCTATTCCGATTGCAGAAAATATATTCGTCGAAAATACAAAAGCTTCGTGTAAAATATTTTGAGAAAGGGTTTAGGCTTTCAAGTAAACCAACTTGAAATATCACTAGAGTAATAAAATGTATTTACGCACTGAAAAATCACGATTTCAATTACAGGGATCTTGCATCACAATTAATATGTAATTATTATGTCCCTAAATTTCGCTATAGTTTAAATAAAAAGCTCTTACCCTATCCTAAAATGTGTTAATTATTTTTATAGATTTTGTACATCATAACTTTTACTAAAATACATAATCTCTACCATGACTTTTCAGTTACGTGCGGCACAGTCTTTGATCACCCCTTCATTCGAAACTGAGCCCATACTCGAAATCGTTAGGTATATGTAAAAAGCTAGAGGAGTAACCTTATTTACTCTATTAGCTCTGTCAGGTGAGTTGGGAATTTATAAAGCTTATGATAAAATGTCTTTCATTAAGAAATGTCTCTCATTAGCCGTACACGTTTGTTGAGTATCTGTGACGAGGCAACAGATAATGGACTTTTCTCTTAGAAAGACTTTCAATCCGGAGCAGCTAAAGTGAAATGCTTTTTTATGTTTCTAATTACTTAGTAGCCACGTGTTTCGATATCGAAAAACGATTGCAATGGACAAACGAGCTTAATCCCTCTGAACTTTGCGAAATAAGATTAAGGACATTAGTTCAGGGAGTTGGTTCGTCACTTCAATGTTATCACCACAGTGGAAAGAAGAGAGAAAACCTGAAAAACATTTCCCAGAGAGGGTAAGTGAATAGAACACTTTTGAACTTTTCAGAAAACAAGGAAATGACAGCTATTGTTCCAGATGTTGGTAGCTTTGATCTCTATAAACTTAATTAATCGAAGTACTTGTCCTTCCTGCTTTCAGACAGAGAGGCTTCCCGATACAGAGACTTGTGCAAGACTTTCCGCGATAATACAAAATTTACGGTTCTCAAGAGTCTACAAGGTGAGCTTCTATTTTAAGTGACACTTCATGACCCTTCTTTAGGACATATATTTTTTAAGAAAGTGATCTTTCAAAATTTAATTTCTTATAAATATTAGCTCAAAATCTTCTGGGATGTTTCCTGCATAGCATATAAAAAACTCAAGATTTTTAACAGTATTCTTCGAAATGATATCAGCTCTGGCCGGCAGTTTTCTCTTACTTTTTGGAAGCACGTAGTGCATCATAATGCATCATAATGACATTTGATGAGAAGTTTTCTGATTTTTCTCTATTCCTAAGCTACGTGACGCTTAATATTTTTTCTTTGAAATCCAAAATGTTATTAGAAAATACAAGAGAATATTTTGAATTTCGGAATAAAACAAGGTATTCATTATTAATTTTAATTTCCCGTTTGATTTTAATTTATTTAAAGAATACTGTGAGTTAGTTCTGTTAGTTAAAAATCCAAAGTAATATGAAATTGATTCGTTAGCGCAATTTATGTATTCTCAGGCAAAAATACCACTGGCGTAGCACTTCCCACTGGATTAGCTGGTTGGCTTAAGCATTTTGTTAGCTCAAATGATCTAAGTTTGACATTACATTACGAAAAGCAGGAAAAATTCGGAAAATTCGAACCTCGGGCCATCAAGAATGTGCTCCCTCATTGTCAGATGCGGGACGTACTACCGAGGTGACGCATACGTCATGACGGCAAGTAGCAGTGATAAGCCTTTGCCAGCGTAGCTCAATTGGGTAAGCATACAACTCCGGAAGTGAAGGATGTGGCTTCGAGTCCCTCCACCGACAAATTTGGATTCCACATTGACGAAATGAATTCACACATCGTCTGAAATGAATGAGAATTCCTTCTTCAACGCGTCAAAAATGTGTCTTCTACTTCGACACATTGCTCAAATTAGTGAGAATTCCTTCTCACACAGTGAGTTACATTGAGCAAGGTTTGCGGGACCCGAAACCTGCGATTTCGAGCCTCCGCCTTTCTCAAGGTGTAGAATATATGTGACGTACTACAGAGGTGACGCACATTTCAAAACCGCAAGTAGCAGTGATAATCCATTGCCGGAGTAGCTTAATTAGAAAACTATTCTGCTCCAGAGCAAAACGATGTGGAATCGAATTCGCCACCGGCAAATTCGGGGTTCACTGATGAACCCAACGTCCCTGATCCATTGGGGGATGGGAGGGGGTTAAACAAACTTTAAGTAACGGAAGCATAAAGGAACATTTTCCCAATTTATCCCTACAAATTTAAAGAATAGGTTTTTGTCCCGTTTTTCAACCAACAGAGTGAAAATATCTTTATGAGAAACTTAAACTTAAATTCTTGCTAATCTCCTCATTTCGACTGAAAAACAGATGCTCAAAATTTCGTTCTCTTTGTGACTAAAGTCACAAAGAGAGAAACAATTATCTATGAAATTAAAAATTTGCTCAAATCCATTTTCGGACATAAAGATCAACACAACAGGAATTATTTACGTCGAAACTGGGACTTGTTTGAATTGAATGTAAGCAATAATGCACAACTACATTCTGCGTGTTTTAATTTTACAAAAAATAGCAAATGCACGAAGTATATATATGATTTCGAAAATTCAAATAACACTTTCTGGAGAAACGACACGAGAACTGTGAGCTGCACGCAAATCTCAGACATACAGAAATATTCAGTAACGTGAAGTGAAAGATTTTCGCCACTTGTCAACGCCTTAAGTTTGAACTGAATTTAAGTTGCTTTTCATTCTTAACGTGTGCATCTGGTTTTGTATTTCTAATTTCGACAATCTGAATTTGCGATGACTGAAGACCCGGTCAGTCAGCTGTAGTAACAACGGACTTTCAGGTAAATCTTTATCACATATCGTGAATTTAGAGCTTATTTCTCGTTAATCCTATCCCTCGATGTCTAAATATAACAACACGTTAGCGCTAATGTGGAAACCACTTCGAAGTCCAACAAAGGTGCGTATTGCAGGAAAAGGGGAACAGCGGCTTGATGAAATTCGGTTTCAAGTTTCTCCCCTAAAAGACAAAGATGCTGTATTAAGCACTTCCGACGCTGTATCGAAAAGTTCTACAGTGGGAAAATCAGTAGAACTTTCAAATGGGGATGTTAATCACCCAGTTTAAATCAGTCTTTTTAATTAAATGAACGTATTATAAAGGCACCTTTTTTGGTTATCGCAATAATTCGGCCCTATCCCGTCTTATTAGAATTCCAGTATTATTGATTTAAGAGCAACAATATCTTTATGTAATTTTGCTCAAAATCGACTAATCACAAAATAATTAGGATATGCAAAGACGATAGGCCTTGATTTGGAATACACAACCAGAACGTAAAAGCAAATAAAATTTAACTGACCATGTTGTTTTAGAAAAGTAGGGGGAAAATTCAGGTCACTGAAAGAAAATACTTAACAAGTGGCCGACATAGTTTGAAGGTATCCGGTCACCCACGAGCTATACGTTTAAATCTTTTGTAGTCACTGCGATTATTAATAATTAAAATGTATTACAATTACGTGCTTAATGATATATTAAGAAAAGTATCTCTATAAGGAAATATTGTTGCATGAATATAAAAGTTATATGCTGCATGAAAAATGAACCATACTCTGTGAACGGTACAACTCAAGATATTATTTCCTTTCAAATAATAGTTCAACTTACTAAACTGCTTCTGGGAGAATCAGTTGCGCGAGTGCTCATCTCTAATTTGTTTTACTGTAACTATAGCAAAGACACAAACAGAACCTAAAATTATCAAAAAATCCCATGCTACACTTAAGTCAAAATTTGGAGTACCTTGTCAGAAATCTTTTCGATCAAGTTACGACCTAAATCACAGAAGTTTTTTACAGCTTTAGATGCTTCTTTTGGTGAATCACCTCGGCTCTGGAACAAGATACATCCATCAGAGCGCCAGAACAACAGACATGAGGACAGGTGAGAGAGCGCCAGAACAACAGACATGAGGACAGGTGAGAAAGCGCCTGAACCAGACAAAGACTCTTGATCGCCAGAACAAAGCCCACGATCAGAGTTCCAGAACAACGTGCAGATACCCAAGCGCCAGAACAAGGATCGCACATCAGAGTACTGGAACTGGTAAGACACCAATGAGACAGAACAAGGCTACAACATTTGAGCACCATAAAAATAACCACGATCAGAGTTCAGAAAAAGGATCAGATATCAGAACATCGGGTCATGCATCAAAGTACCACAACAAGGATCAGATATCAGAACATTAGAACATGTGTAAGACATTAGAGTACAGAACACCAGACAGGCACCACAGAGACAGAACAAGGTTAAGACAATGGAGCAACTGAAAAAAGCTCACGATCAGATTTCCAGAACAACGATCACATATCAGAGCGCCAGAAGAAGAATCACACATCAGAGTACCGGGACACGAGTTAGACACCAGATAGACAGAACAAGGCTATAACATTTGAGCATCGGAACAAGGATCAGACATCAGAGTACCAGAACTTCAGTGCCAGAAAAAGGCTCACAATTAGAGTGCAAAAACAACGATCAATGTGCGAACAACCATTAGCGCCAGAACAAGGCACCAGAATAATAGCTGTAGGCTAGAGCAGTGCTATTCAACCTTTGGTTCGCGTACTCCCGGGGGTACGTGAAGAATTTTTTATTTTTTGTTTTTAATATTTGTTTTATTTTATTTGTAATTTGGGTTTTTTAAGAAAAACTATTCCCGATAATCACAAAACCTGTTTTACATGCAAAAAGCAAAAAAGAAAGGGCAGACATAAGGTATCAACAGCTGGATACGTGAAATGTGGGAACTGTACATGTGTACTGAGACTGATGAGTCGTCACTGACTGGGTATCGAATGCGTCGCTTTTTACAAATAGAGTTACTCAGGAAGCACCGGAAAGAATCGTAAAATGACAAGCGGCAGTCTGACTTCCCGCCAACGCAAGGGACGCTGAAAGTGAAAAAAAAGGCGAAGATAGAAAGTGCCTAAAACCCGTCTTACCAGTTGGGAAGCCAGCGGCTGAATAACTTATTTTATCTGAAAACAATTTGAGCTCGCACGTAACCTTCCGGGCATCCGCCATTTTCACTCCATGTATTTTCTCACCAGTTTCTCCTTGAGGAGTGAGATTAGAGCTGCAAACATTTTTTGACATTTTGTTCTCTAAAGAAATACATTTAGTATCATAAGCACGTATTTGGAAAAAAGTTCGTGCTTATGTTACCGGTTTGTCCGTCCGTCAGTCCGTCTGTACCCACGATATCTCTGTAACTATTAGTCCGATTTGAAAAAATCTTTTTGCATTGGGAAGCTTGAAATATGCGAATGATGATCATTCATTTCGTTTTTTTTTACGATGTAAAATTTCGCCTCTAGATGGCTTAAATGCAGATGATGTCGAATTCAAAAATACGTTTTATTCCACATATTTGCTTCTAAACATCTGATTGAAAAA
Organism: Macrothele yani; assembly: GCA_039090855.1. Taxonomy (NCBI): domain Eukaryota; kingdom Metazoa; phylum Arthropoda; class Arachnida; order Araneae; family Macrothelidae; genus Macrothele; species Macrothele yani. Next base: position 76,860,154 of record CM077008.1, read on the forward strand.
ATTCTTTTATCTTTCGATTCCATTTATGTCGAAGAGTATTTCTAGATATAGTTACTTTTTTTCAAATAACGCATAAATTTTCTGCTAGGGGGCGTAAAATTAAATTACATTTTTCCCGATACCTCTTCTTCTAAAACTCCGATTTGAATTTTTTTTTTCTTCAGCGGATACACATCCTGATCGAAAATCTTTGCATATAATTTCAAATTTTTGGTAAAGAATACTTTGGGCACCAGGGAGTGTAAGTGTTAATTTTTGCTTCTGATGAATTTGCCATAAAATCTGAGCTTCTAAAATATCGATTGAAAAATTTCTTTCGTGGACTGATGCCACTTACATCGATAAACCTTTTGGGAATATTTTCTTGTTAAAATATTTCCACAGTTTCTCCGCCAGGGGCGCTGATGAATATCTTATTTTTGTCAATATCTCTACTTCTAGGAGTCCGATTTGAAAAATTCTTTCTTTGTTGGATAGTGTTTTCGGTGTAACATGCTTTTCATATGATTTCAAAATTTTTAAGTAATTCATAGACTTTCCGCTAGGGGCGTAAATCTAAATTTCGTTTCCCCCCTATATCTCTGCTTCTAAATCTCCGATTTGAAAAATTCTTTCTGCACCGGATACAGCTCCTGGTAGGGAATCGTTTGCACATAATTTCTAATTTTTGTAAAAAAAAATGGTTTGGCTACCAGGTGGCGTAAGTCCTAATTTCTGCTTCTGATGTATTTGCAGCAAAATATGAGCTTCTAAAATCTCGATTGAAAAATAAGTCGTTTGTTGACCGTAACTACTCATATCGACAAACCTTTTAGGAACATTTTCTTTTTAAATAATGCATAGTTTCTACGCCAGGGGCGTGGATGTATGTCTTATTTTTGACAATATCTCTACTTCTAGGAGTCCGATTTGGAAAATTCCTACTTTGTAGGACAGTGTTTCTGATGCGAAATGTTTTTCCTATAAATTCAAAATTTTCAAGAAATCATTGACTTTCCCTTAGGGGGCACAAAGATAAATTGCGTTTTCTGCGGTAGTTGAAAAATTCTTCCTGTATCGCATACAAGACCTGATTGAAAATATTTTTCACAAAATTTCTAATGTTTGGTAAATAATTGTTTGGCCGCCAGGGGGCATAAGTGTTAATTTCAGGTTCTGATGTATTTGTAGCAAAATCTGGGCTCCTGAAAACTCGACTAAATTTTATTTTTCCTGGACCGATACAGCTCATATGGAAAAACCTTTTGAGAATACTTTCTTCCTAAAATAATGCATGGTTTTCCCACCAGGGAACGTAAGTCACATATTACTTTTGTCGATATCTCTGTTTCTAAGAGTCCGATTTAAAAAATTCTTTCTGTGCTGGAGAGCGTTTCTGGTGCAAAATGTTTCTCATATAAATTCATGTTTTTTTAAAGCACAAGTTACCAACGAGAGGGCGTAAGCTCACGATTTCGTTTACAGCAATATCTCAAAGATTAAAAACCCGATTGAAAAACTTTTTCTTCCGTCAGATACTATTGTTTTTCATACCTGTTCCATTGACTTTGAATAGCTTTAATAAATTTAATTTAAGTCAGAAGGGATTCAAAAGACGTGCTTATTACACCCGAAAGTTCGGTGTCATCTTTCTTGTTTAATCGTTTTCATACTCAGCCTAGTAGTATTTTCATAGGGAGTTTCATTAGGATAGAACGGACGTCTCGAACGCTTTGTTTTTTTGTTTTGTTTTTTGCTGTTGTTGTTTTTCGTAAGGTGTGTATTAACATCTGTGGTGATTATATGAGTGTAAGAGTTAGAGATCAGGACAGCTAACTATTTTTTTTCTGAAATCCGAACAATGTCTCCAGAATCTTCATATTTTTTATAAATGCCAAATGACTTTTTTTCTACCTATATTTTTGGCGTAGATAAGGCTTGTGCTGTGCACAAAAAGTACGATAACGAAAAATAGTACACTGGCGTGCAAAAATTAAGGACGAGACGGTTTTTCGAATGTAACGTCGTGCAGAAGTGCTCCACATCGACTCAAATCATACTATAAGATCCCCAAAATGTAAGAATATGGGACAAGTGAGCAAAACAGTCCAAACCAGGAGTACAAAGGATACAAAGGCACTTTATTGAAAATGTAGCTTCGAGCACAACTGGACAGAAAACAGAAACGTCCATGTGATAGGCGGCTGCCAAGAAAATTCCAGTCTTTAGTAGAGGATATGATCACCCCTGACTGCGTTGCAGAATTTACAACGTCTGTCCATGCTGAAGACGAAGTTGTCAAGGAACTGTTGAGGCATCGCGGACCATTCCTCTTGTAGCGCCACTCGCAGCTGCGGAATCGTTGGTGGCGGCTGGTGACGTGCTGCTAATCGTCTCCCGAGAAAGTCCACACGTGTTCGATTGGATTTAGGTCCGCGGAACATTTGGGGGAATTCATGCGTTGAATATCTTCACTCTCCAACAGCTCTGCGACAGCCACTGTACGATGAGGTGTAGCGTTGTCGTCCATGAAAAGGAACTCAGAACCCACAGCGCCTCTAAACAGATGCACGTGAGGCAGGAGAACCTCAGTACAATAGCGGACGCCACTGAACCTCCTTCGAAGATGTGTAGGTCAGTACGGCTATCAAGCATGATACCGCCCCAAACGAAAACTCGGCCACCTCCAAACCGGTCCCTTTCAATGATGTTGGAGGTGTGATTGCGTGTTCCCTGCTCTCTACAGATGTGTATACGTCCTGAATCGCTCGTCAGACTAAATCGGCTCTTATCCGTATAGAGAACTCGACCCCATTACTGATGTGTCCAGTTCTTGTGTTCTTGGCACCACAGACACCGATGAGCAGGCGTTACTGGCACACACCGTACTGGTCGTCGTGCAAATAGACCACCTTTGTGCAGCCTCCTGGACACGGTAAAACGCGATAACGGACGTCCAGTTGTCTGCTGCATGTGCCTTGCGATTTCTTCCGCTGTCTGTCTCTTCTCGCCTGTAGGACAATATACCTGTCGTCCGCCGCCGTGGTTGCTCGTGGACGACCAATGCTAAACTCTCGGACAGCTGTTCCTGTCGTTTGAAATGCTCTCCAAGCTCGTGAAACGATGCTGTGAGCGATTTCGAATTCCGCGGCCACGCTAGTTACACTTCCACCTTCTTAATGACGCGACCTCGGGTAAAGTCATCCAGATGTCGTGTACTGGATTGCCTGTTGGCGATATCACACGGTGGCAGCAACTCGACGTCGTTCAAACCGATGTACACCATGCTATAGCTTTCACCGAATTGCTGAGCGTTCTAACCAATGACCTTATCTTACGTACGTCAGTATTTGCCATTTTACTTGTAGGACTTCCGTCCACAGTGAGTAAAGTTTAGGTCCCAGCCACCTACAGCGAGATCGCCTTTTGGGCAGGACACAGAAACGGAAGGAATGAGAGCAAGTCTAGCGACTTTGACAGAACAGCTTGTAGTGTTATTAGAGTATAGTAGATGGCGCCACCGTACAAGTACGATATTGCACATAGAAGGGTGAGAGAATTTCGGGGGGGGGGGGGCATAGGAAAGGATACCCATTTAACCAGTGGGTCCAGCCTGGGGACCGTCACTTAACGTGCTCGTCCGATGCACTGCGGATATTCAGCGATTGTTAGTAAATCACACTACCTCCGAAGGATCAGCAGACGCTTGAACCTGGGGACCTTGCATCGATAGTCTGAACTGCTAACCACTAAGCCATCCGCAGCTCGAATTGCTGAGCGTACACCGCCCGTGTGTTTTATACCCTTACGACCCCCCCTACGTCATGCTGCATATATGCGCGTGCCCCACCTTACCGGACCCTAATCTATCTCCTGAGTGGTCTTTCGGTCCGTTCTGCCTGCTCGTTCCTCTGTTATCCTAATTTCTCCTCTTCGTCCTTAATTTTTGCACACCAGTGTATAATTTCATAAAGCAAAATGCATTTTCGTAAATATCAACTTCAGCGAAATCGCAAAGTCAATAAATGGGCAGTTCGTCGATGTAATGTTTACGATATTTCTTAGGTTAAGATGGGGTTTGCATATCAAAAATAAATGAATATCTTTTCATTCTTTTCTGCATTAAGTGGAATTATTTTATATCAAATTGAAACAATTTACAAATGACATTCAAGATTTCATTAATGGAATTTAGATTATGCACGTGCACCCTACAACGTTTCTAATGGTGTCACTCACTCCTTTTGGGTTTAAATTTTGCCTGCAATTGAAAGTTTTGTGTAAATACGGCGTGTGCCGTATTAAAAACGAATGGGAACTTTAATCGTTTTCTGCGGTAAAACATTTTCTTCATAGCAAACTAAAGTGACTTACAAATTTACAATTACGTAATAATGAATATGGGATGTAAGGTCAGGTGATGAATTCCTTTTTCAAGAAAAAGCCACACAGGAAATGGACATGGAGACATCCAATTGGGACGACAAGTGAAATTGATTTTATTATGTGTAACAAAAAAATTCGTCATCGAAGACTGCAGTGTGCTAAACAAGTTCAACACAGGTAGTGACCATAGATTGGTGAGATGTAAGATGCACCTCAACACTAAACTGGAACGTGGCAAGCTCATAAGACAAACAAAATGTATTGACATAACCAACCTTAAAAAACACCATAATACTTTCAAGTTGGAACTGAAGAACAGATTCTCTGCTTTAGAAGGCCTAACATCGGAAGAAGTGGATATTTCTGAAGTTAACAGAAAAGTAACCAAAGCTCTTATGGAAACAGCAACAAAATTAGCTGGGTCTAAGAACAAGTTGCATGTAAACAAATTATCAGGAAAAACCAAAATGTTGATGCAAAAAAGAAGAGAGATGAGGACAACTAAAGAAGATGTGACTTCCAAAGTGGAATATATAGAGCTATGCAAGACAGCACGAAAAAGTATCACTGAAGACGTAAGGAAATTCAACTGTGAGCTAGTGAGGAAAGCAATTGAAAACAACCAAAGCCTAAAGATAGCAAAGGGACATCTCAGTAAGGGAAGAAAACAGATTATGGCTCTGAGAAAAGAAGATGGTTCTATAACAAGAAATAGAGGCGAAATTTTGACAAGAGTGAAAGATTTCTACTCCAAACTATATGAAAGGGATGATACATGTACTCCAGACATCATGAAAGGTACCAGAGTTCTTCCAGTCCTCCCAGCAGAAGTTGCTCATGCAATCAAGAACATGAAGCGGGGAAAGCTCCAGGAGAAGATGGAATTACTATAGACATCATACAAGAAGCAAGTGGAGAAATTGAAACAGTACTCGCCCAAATTTTCACTCGATGCCTTAATGAAGGGAAGATTCCTGAGGATTGGAACAATGCTACAATGATCCTGCTACATAAAAAAGGTGACATTGAGAATCTCAGGAACTAGAGACCTATCAGCCTCCTATCAGTGGTTTATAAAATCTTCACTAAAGTTCTTTCACACCGCTTGAAGGTAACACTGGACATGGCTCAACCGAGAGAACAAGCTGGATTCAGGAGTGGCTACAGCACAATAGATCATATCCACGTACTGAGAGAACTAATTGAAAGAGCGAGGGAATATGAACTTCCATTGTGCATGGCTTTTATCGATTATGAAAAAGCCTTTGATTCGGTGAAACTATCAGCAGTTACCACGGCTCTGAAATCCTGCGGTATTGAAGATGCATACATTAATATTATTAATAACATCTATGAAAATGCAAGTGCAAAGATTCGGCTGTTTGAAAATACAACACACATAAAAATTGGAAAGGGAGTGAGACAAGGTGACACCATATCTCCGAAGCTCTTTAATGCCACATTGGAAAATGTCTTTCAATCACTGAACTGGGAAAACAAAGGGATAAAGATTAATGGAGATTATCTAACCCACCTTCGTTTTGCTGATGACGTAGTCATTTTTGCAACTACCCCATCAGAGCTGCAGAGTATGATCCAGGAACTTGCTGACAAGAGTAAAGAAGTAGGATTAAAAATGAACTTTCAGAAGACAAAAGTGATGTTCAATGCTTTTACAAGAAATGAAGATTTATCGATTGATGGAGAAAAACTGGAGATAACAGATACGTATGTTTATCTTGGACAGCAGATATCAAGTGAGGGTCACATTGATGAAGAAATTAATCGGCGTACAAAACTTGCCTGGAGAGCTTTTGGAAGAAACAGCATAATTTTCAAGAGCAATATGCCATTATGTCTTAAAAGAAAAGTGTTTGATCAATGCATCCTTCCAGTGCTTACGTATGGTGCAGAGACGTGGACCTTAACTAAAAGAGACATACAAAGGCTGCAGACAACTCAAAGCAGCATGGAGAGGTGCATGCTTGGTATAACCAAGAGAGATAAGAAGAGGAACTCGTGGATCCGAAAAATGACGAGAGTGGAAGACATCATGATCAGAGTTAAATCCCTGAAATGGCAATGGGCTGGACATACTGCCAGAAGGACAGACCATAGATGGACAGCCGAAATTTTAGATTGGATTCCAAGGGACAGGAAAAGACCCAGAAAAAGACCACATGGGAGATGGGTGGATGAAATTCGTAAATATGCGGGAGTGACATGGAGGAGACTGGCACAAGACAGACCGTTGTGGAGGAAACTTGGGGAGACCTTCGTCCAGCAGTGGATTGATAATGGTTGACAATGATGATGATGATGAATAATGAATATCTAAGTCATTTTTTTCATAATTTTATTCATAAAGGCGGAATTTGGATTATGTACATATATTCGGGTGACGAATTTCGAACGCATCAAGCAAAGAGACCAGTCTTGGTAACGAACCCATTGGAGATACGTGCATATTACCACAAAAAGAGTAATGCGATTATCGTAAAAACCGATTTATCACTGCAATAAGTCCTTTGCAGCAACAGTTCCTGACTTTTTTAGTACGTCTTTTGTAAAAAAAGATCGTGCTTATGTTACCGGTTTGTCCGTCCGTTCGGTCCTCAGTCCGTCCGTTCGTCCCTCAGTCCGTCCGTTCGTCCCTCAGTCCGTCCGTCCGTCCGTCCGTCTGTACCCACGATATCTCTGCAACTATTTGTCCGATTTGAAAAATTCGTTTTGCATTGGGACGTTTGAAATATGCGAATGATGATCCCGCATTTCGTTTTTCTTTCTACGATGTACAATTTCGCTGCTAGAGGGCGTAAATGCAGATGATGTCGAATTCAAAAATACGCTTTATTCCACACATTTGCTTCTAAACATCTGATTAAAAAAATATTTTATCTTTCGATACCATTTACATCGAAGAGTATTTTAGATATAGTTACTTTTTCAAATTACCCATAGATTTTCCGCTAGGAGGCGTGAAATTAAATAATATTTTTCCTGATAATTCTTCTTCTAAAACTCCAATTTGAAAAAAAAATTCTTCGGTGGATACAGCTCCTGATGGAAAATATTTTGCATATAATTTCAAATTTTTGGTAAAGAATGCTTTGGCCACCAGGGGGCGTAAGTGTAAATTGTTGCTTCTGATGTATTTGTCATAAAATCTGAGCTTCTAAAATATCGATTGAAAAAATTATTTCGTGGACTGATGCCACTCACATAGATAAACCTTTTTGGAATATTTTCTTCTTAAAATATTCCAGTTTCTCCGCCAGGGGGCGTAGATGTATATCTTATTTTCGTCAATATCTTGTTTTAGGAGTCCGATTTGAAAAATGTCTTCTTTGTGGGATAGTGTTTTCAGTGTGACATGTTTTCCATATAATTTCAAAATTTTGAAGTAATTCGCAGACTTTCCCATAGGAGGCGTAGAGGTAAATTGCGTTTCCCCCTATATCTCAGCTTCTAAATCTCCGATTTAAAAATTTCTTTCTGCACCGGATACAGCTCCTGATGGGAAATCCTTTGCACATAATTTCAAAACAATTGTTAAAAAGGCTTTGGGCACCAGGTGGGGTAATCCTTAATTTCCGCTTCTGACGAATTTGCAGCAAATTTTGAGCTTCTAAAATCTCGATTGAAAAAAAGTCTTTTGTTGACCAATACTACTCGTGTCAACAAACCTTTTAGGAACATTTTCTTCTTGAAATAATGTATGGTTTCTACGCCACGGAGCGTAGATGTGTATCTTATTTTTGTCAATATATCTACTTCTAGGAGTCCGATTTGAAAAATTTCTTCTTTGTTGGATAGTGTTTTCGATGCGAAATGTTTTTAATACCAATTCAAAGTTTTCAAGTAAATCACAGACTTTCCGCTAGGGAGCACAAAGGTAAATTGCTTCCTCCCTATATCTCTGCTTCTAAATCTCCGATTTGAAAACTTATTTCTGCACCTGATACAGCTGCTGATGGGAAATTCATTTCACATAATTTCATTTTTTTGTAAAAATATGGTTTTGCCACCAGGTGACCTAAGTCTTAATTTCCGCTTCTGATGTATTTGCAGCAAAATATGAGCTTCTAAAATTTCGATTGCAAAAAAGTCGTTTTTTGACCGATACTACTCATGTGGGCAAACCTTTCAGGATCATTTTCTTCTTTAAATAATGCATGGTTTCTACACCAGGGGCGTAGATGTATATCTTATTTTTTTCAATATCTCTACTTCAAGGAGTCTGATTTGAAAAATTCCTTCTTTGTTGGATAGTGTTTCTGATGCGAAATGTTTTTCGTATAAATTCAAAATTTTTAAGTAAATCCTAGACTTTCCGCCAGAGGGTACAATGGTAAATTGCGTTTACTGCGTTATTTCTGCTTCTAAAACTCGGATTTGAAAAATTCTTCCTGTATTGCATACAAGACCTGATGGAAAATATTTTTCACATAATTTCTAATGTTTAGTAAAGAACGGTTTGGCCACCAGGGGGCATAAGAGTTAATTTCTGCTTATGATGTATTTGTAGCAAAATATGGGCTCCTGAAAACTCGACTAAATTTTATTTTTCTTGGACCGATACCGCTCATATGGAAAAACCTTTAGAGAATACTTTCTTCCTAAAATAATGCATTGTTTTCCCACCAGGGGACGTAATGTCACATCTTATTTTTGTCGATATCTCTGTTTCTAAGATTCCGATTTGAAAAATTATTTCTGTGTTGGAGAGCCTTTCCGGTGAGCAATGTTTCCCATATGAATTCACGTTTTTCTTAACGCACAAGTCTGCAACCAGAGGGCGTAAGCTCAAGATTTCGTTTACAGCAATATTTAAGGGATTAAAATCCCGATTGAAAAATTTCTTTCTTCCGTCAGATACTATTGTTTTCATTGACTCTGAATAGCTTTGATAAATTTAATTTGCGTCAGAATGGATTCAAAGACTTGCTTATTACACCCGAAAATTCGGTGTCATCTTTCTTGTTATCGTTTGCCATGGATAAGTTCATTATGAAAAGAAAGCGCGATGGTGGAAATAGCATTTGTAAGGGTGATAATGTTGAGTCACAGAAATCCTGCAGTGTTTCAGTTTTTGTGCCGACTTGTGGTGCCGATACAAATAGGGCAGATGTGAGTTCCACACAGCCCACTAAACCTAAAATCTCTAAAACTGTGAAAGTAGACAATAAAGTGAAGTGTCGCGACTATGACAAGTCTTACATTAAATATGGATTTATTTCAAATATGCATGATAAACCTTTCTCACTATGTGGAATTGAATTTGCAACAAAACTTTATCAAATAACAGTATAAAACCATTTCTTCTACAGTAGCACTGAATTACCAATCATGATGAGTTTAAGGGTAAGTCCGTTGCCTGTTTTGAACGGAAGTTACGAGTGTAAGCAAAACTCTATATGGAAATCACAATTTTACACGATCATCAAGAGTGACTTTGGAGACATCATACGAACTGGCATTGCTAACAGCCAAAAATACGAAATCATTTACAGCAGTAGAGTATCTTATTATTCCTGGTGCTTTAATTATTTATATCTAATAAAATGTTAGATACTAAATCTACAGAATAAAAATGATTCGAAATTCTGATACAACTGTATGTCGCCGAATTCGTGAAAAGACACAAGATGTTGTTAAATAAACTGGAAAATATTTAACTTAGCAAATGATTAGCTATCTAAATTGATGAGTTAACGAACATTTCTAATTATGCCCAGCGGATTGTGTGCGCTCGTTATTTTGATGTTCAGAAAGGCGTCATTACTGACGATATACTCGGATGTAAAGAACTAAAACAGCATACGAAGGGAGAAGATACTTTTGGAACGCTTGATAATTATATAAAGCTTAAATTAGGTTTACAGTGGAAATGGTGCATCAGTCCACGGATGGAGCCGCTTCAATGACAGGCCAAAAGAGTGGTCTTATTGCACGAATTCGCGCAATTAATCCTGACATTAATTGGAAAAACTACATTATACGTAAATAAAATTTTGCTGCAAAAAACATAACTCTTGAATTGCACGAAACATTGAACAGTACGGTAAAAGTAATTAATTTGATCAAGTCTCCAGCGTTAATTCCCATCTTTTTTGAGAAAATATGTAAAGAGATGGCATTTGCACATATACACAACTATTGTTGCACACAGAGGTCCGCTGGTTGACACAAGGACGATTTTTAACCCTGCTGTTTGAATTCAGGGAAGAAGTAATGTTTCTTCTCTCAGAACTGAAATCTGAACTGGTTACATATTGTGAAAATGAAGAGTGGCTTTGTCAATTACGTTATTTGGCGGACATTTTTAGCAAATTAAATGAACTCAACCTACATCTTAAAGGGTTTGACCCCAAATGTTTACACAGCAAGATCAAGGGGTTTAAAAACAAAGTTTTTTTTATTTTGGTTAAACTGTATTAGTGATTGAAATATTGCGGTTTTTCCAACTAGTTATGAACTTACGGAACAAAATGGAGTCGCTGTTACTGATACCGTAGTGGGAATCATTAAATGCCACTTGGTCCGGCTGAGTGAAGCATTGTTGAAATAATATTATCAGACTGAAAATGAGGACAAACACAATTCGGTTACAGATCTCTTTAGTACTATTGCATGCACTTTATCTCATCTTTCCATCAAATAAAAAGAAGATTTAATTGAGATGTCTGCGGATAGCACACTAAAAGCAACATTCGAGAACATGTCAATCTCACATTTTTGGACAGCAGCTCGAATAGTACGTGGAGTTAAGTGATCTTGCTGTTTCAAAGCTTCTTCCATTTCTTTCGACTTACTTGTGTGAACAAAGCTCCTTTGCACTAACATAAATCAAAACTAAGGAGAGGCATTGATCCAGAGCCGGTATTCATCCTTGCACCAATTAACGTTCGTCGAAGAATTGAATTTCCAGCTTTGAAAGAACAAGTCCAGCTTTTTCACTAAATTCGTATTTAGTATTGCCATATCTTTTGTACGATTCATAATAATCATTGCCGTTTCCCAATTCAAACGTATTTACACTGAACAGCAATTGAATTAGAGATACCGGCCAAGTAACGTGTAGCACCACCTTTCGCCCTGATGACGGTGGCGATTCGTCTCGGCATGGACTCGACAAGACACCGGAAGCGTTGGGAAGCCATACGGATCCACGACCCCTGAACAAGCTCCCACAGTTCATAAAGATTTGATGGAGGGGGACAGAGCCTCGAACATCTCTCTCGATGGCATCCCAGATGTGCTCGATGGGATTCAGGTAAGGTGGCCTAGCTGGCCAAGGAAGCGAGGTCACGTCGGTGGAGTGTTCGTCTAACCATTCTGATACAATTCGATAGCGATGGCATGGTGCGTTGTCTTGTTGCAGGATGAGATCCCCAGGGAGATGTTGAAGACGCACAAACGGGAGGAAATGGTCGTCCAGGATACCCCGGTAACGTTGACCTGTGAGGGACTATGTCACACGTACCAGGGTTCCCATTTCAGTCCACGTAAACACTCCCCAGACGAAAATGCCACCCCCACCAACTTGAAGAGTGCTCTGCTGGCAAGAAAGATCCATCGCTTCATGTGGTTTGTGCCGTACTTGTATCCTGCCATCCGCATGTACCAACGTGAATCTCGACTCATCAGTCCAGGAAACATTTCCCTACATGTATAAGGTCCAGTGGCGATGTTCCCGCGCCCATACTAATCTTTGCACCCTGTGATGTGCGGTCAGCAGCGGTACCCTCGTGGAACAATGGCTTCTGTACCCCATAGCAAGGAGATGGTTCTGGATGGTGTGATTGCTTACACGTTTTTGTGCACCGGTGTTAAATTGCCGAGTGATTTCTTGCACTGTGGCTCGTCTATCCGCTGTTACAATGCGAGCTAGCCGACGATGACCCCGCTCATCCACACGCTGTTGTCCACGGCAGTTGGCCCTTTCAGGGATGGTTTTACCGAATTCGTTGTACTCACGGTGCACCCGTGACACAGTGGCTCGTGAAAACCCTAGTGACTTCTGAGATGGAGTGACCCATTCGTCGAGCCCCAACAATTTGCCCACGATCAAATGCGCTTAGATCCTTTGTCTTACCCATACTGCGTCCGATTCTTACTGATTCCCGTCGCAACACTCGTTATATTATCGGATCGCTGCATACGTCATGTCGTTTCCGTTTACAGGGCCGCCCACAGCGCCACATTTGCATAACGCCAGCTGTCTCTAATTCAGTTGCTCTTCAGTGTATAATATTATACAATATTGTTTGGTAATCCATATGTATTTTTAGTATTAAATAATTCCATTTGTCAGTTCATAAATTGTAAAAAATATTGGGGGTACGAAGTCAAGAAAATTTGCATTGTGGGGTACGCATGCAAAAAGGTTGAATAGCGCTGGGTTAGAGAGTCAGGAAAGGGATCTCTGTTATAAGTCCATCGTAACTTTTGTTCATACAAAAGTTCAAATTATTTTTTCCTCCTACATATGGTATAAATAAGCAAGTCTTGGGCGTTCAAATGTCTATGGCAAGGTTTCTGAGAGTGAGAGATTCCAATTCTCCGTGCGTAGCAGTACAAAAAGAATTGTGATCAAAAAGTGAAAAGTATCCAGACGGAATGCAAAACCACTTCCTGCTGTGTCGGAATCGCGCGACACAGCAGGGAGTGACCTATTACGCGTGCACCGTTCTTACATATGTGAAGCTGTTCGTCGCATTTGTCATGTCGGAAAAACTTGATAAACGAATTTGGGTCAGATTTTGTCAAAAACTTGGCGAACCTTGCGAAAACACGTACCAGAACAAGAATCACACATCACAGTAGCGGGACACGGATAAGACACCAGAATATCTATAACAGCACAAATAATTTTCATAGGTAGTAGTACCTGACCGAAAAATATTTTTTTTTCATTGTGGTTTTTAGTCCAGCAGATATTGCCGTAAACGAAAACGCCCTCTAGTGGCACACTCCTGCGTTAACAAAAAATTGAAATTAGATGAGAAAAATTTCGCACCGGAAACGCTCTGCAACAAAGAATTTTTTTTCAAATCACGCTCTCAGAAGCAGAGATACCGACAAAAATAAATATCGATCGACGCCCCCTGGCGAAAAAACTATGCATTATTTTAAGCAGAAGGTATTCTCGAAAAGTTTTCCGAGGGGAGCGGTATCGGTCCACGAAAAAGAATTGTCAGTAGAGTTTTAAGGATCTAATATTTTGCTGCAAATACATCGGATCCATAAATAAGTACTTACGCCCCCTGGTGGTCAAACTATTCTTTACTAGGTGGAAATTATATGCAAAACATTTTCCCTCAGGAGCTGTATCCGATGCAGAAAGTATTTTTCATATCGGAATTTTAGAAGCAAAAATATCGGGGAAAACGCAATTTTACTTTACGCCCCCAGCGGAAGATCTATGCACTACTTGAGATAGCCATCGGTATAAATGATATCGAAAGGAAATGCAATTTTTTCAATCGGATATTTAGAAGCAAATATTTGGGATAAAATGTATTTTGAATTCGACATTATTTTCATTCACCCCCTCTAGCGGCGAAGTTGTGCATCGGAAAAAAAAGAAAACAAAGATTATCGTTCTCACATTTCTAGCTTCCCAATGCAAAAAGAATTTTTCAAGTCGGACTTATAGTTGCAGAGATATAGTGTGCACAAGCAGACTGTCGGACATGTGATAATAAGCACGATGTTTTTTCTAAAAAAGATGTTCTGAAACAGAAATATTGTTGCGACACTCCATGGACGTTTTGATTAAATGTATATCAGCCTAAAAGGACGAACAGAGCGCCAAAGGTAGCAATAACCAAATGAATTTTAACACATAAAATCCTGCTAGGTTTTTTACTAGACGAAAATTGAAATTGATAGAGCTTGTTGCTAACCTAAATAAACCTTTACTACCAAACCAAATATAATGAATTTGAATTTCTGCTGTCTTAAACTGCACAAGGAGTGGCATCCTATTCGGCATCTGGTTGCTGGCTACATTAGATCGACCAGAGCTTTAGCCCAGTATCTTGCAACACTTGTTGCGAACTCACAATTTTCTATTAAGAATTCCAACAGGGCTATCGAAAGGATCAGTATCTTTCAGCCACATAGTAAGCCTTTCATTCTTGCCTCACTTGATGTACTTTCATTGTACCCTAACGTACCAGTGGACGCCACTCACCAAATTATTGAGGCACAACTCGAAGATCTCCGCGTTCCCACTTCTGAAATTTCCGCTATCATGAACGCACTTCGTTTTGTTAAACAGCGCTCATACTTCAAATTTCAAAAAAGAATTAATATGTAAGTGGAGGTCTCAGTGATGGGCTCCCTACTTTCAGCCGTTCTTGCAGAAATTCTGCTACAGCACATCGAGAACAAAGTTCTCAGTAAATTTCCGCTTCTTCCCGAATTGTATATTAGGTACGTTGACGAAATGCTTGTAATTTGGCATCATACACAGGATGATTTAACTAGGTTCTCCGACGCACTTTTTTCCGGTATTCTCCGCTATTAGGCTCACGGTGGAACTAGAATCAAACTATTCATAACCGTTTTTAGACTTTTGTATTCAACGTGACCCTGCAACAAGTAGTTTGTCATACTCTGTTTATAGTAAGCCCACAGCCAACAATAATTTAATTCCTTTTAACTCATCACGCCCTCTGCAGCAGAAATTATCCTCTATCCACTTTCTGTTTAGAAGGGCTTATTCACATTCATCCACATTATAATCCTTAAATACGGAAAGCTAGTTTATTTTCGATTTGGCAAGCAAATATTATTACTCTACTCACTTAGTATATCGCGTCTTATGTAAAATACAGAATTCCAGATTTACTACTTTGAGTGTGGAGCGGAAACCTGAGAAGAAATTCGTTGGTACATTGGAATACCACCCGGGTATTACCAACATATTGCCGAGAATTTGATCACGACAGGGTTTGCAATTGGGAACTCAGACTGAGAATCTCCTTTATCGCATCAAGAAAGATAGAGACAAGGCAGAGACATTGCAGAAATAGGGTGTGTATAACTTTCCTATGTTGGATCCTGTAACTGGAGAGCACACGAGAAATTACTTGGGTTCAACAAGAAGAAGCTTAGGTTTAAGAGTGCAAGAACACAAGTATGATATTTGAGTTGACCAGAAGAACACTGCACTCGCAAGAAATATTAGCAATGGTAACCTAAAACCAGATTGGACTAATATTAGGCTTCTTTTAACCCCCGCCTCTGTATACTCTCTACTTGTGACTGAAAGCATGTACATCGCAGCGTATAGTAACCAATGCTGCAACGATCACAGCCCAAGTGAATTACCAAATATCTAGAAAAATTATTTAGCCAAATTTAAACTTTAATAATAACTAAATAATTTTTTATTTATGGTATTGACAGTTAACAATTTTGTGAATAAGATCAAAACCATTTCTGTGAATTTTACCACATCACAATTTCTAATGGTGCAGTGGCAACGGCATTGTCGGTCTCTTACTCATAATGCAACATGATCCTCATATATATATATACTCGTATATGTGTGTGCAACATTCGTATTGTTATTCACGTCTGAGGATGGAGTGACCGTCACTCCGAAAGTACTCATGGAGTTTCTTAACTTGTTATATAATCTTCTATTGCATTAAATAATTGCGACATGACGGTTTGTCTTTCATCTTTGAGGGGCTATGAGGATTGCCTGGCGCTATACACTTGAATTTATTCCTGACGCAACTAATTACATGAGTTGTGAATATAAATGAAGAATGTTTGCGATTTTTATAGAGCGCTGCACTGACATGGCAATTACAAGAAATCAAACCGTCCAATGACTGATACCAAAAAAGTCAATTGAACGTCCTGCCGCGGGATAAGCCTGAAATATGGCATCAACATTCGACCCTAATTAATTCTGTCCTGATTGTAAACAATTCCTCTCAGGAAAAGAGTTGGCGTCTAAAAACCACATGAAACTGGTAATTACTGCTTTTCTGAGTTAGTAATCTTGAAGAAATTACTGGTTCCTTGGAATTCTTTTAGTGATACAAATCGAAAGTTCAGTGGACTGGCGATTTTACGACGGCTGGCGTGTATTCCACCGGTCATAGTTTACGGACAGCTTGCCTGACGCTGCGCACACACTCATTTCGTTTATCTACCCTCCACTTCGACTAGGACTGTGGAACAAGAAGAACAGATTCCCGGTTGCTCCGGGGATGGGAGGGGAATGACCTCGCCTTGGTCACTTAAAGTGGCGTAGGGTCATGGTGCACTTCAGCACCTTATTCGCGAGAACTGAGCTCCTTGTAACAGGAGGTCAATTTTAGACATTATCCGAAATTCTTTTTGGTAGTCGCATTCACCAAAGCAGGCGATTTCTCCTTCGGACTGCGAATTCTTCGTTATACGCTTATTGGGCGTATGAAGCAACTCATTATCTTCCCATTCTCTCCTTCTTGCGGTGCTTGGGGATGCCATTTTGCATGTTCGCGCTCACAAGATTAAAGAAATACCCGAGATTCCCAATTTTCAGACCTTTAAGTGTTACAAATTACGAGCTTCAATTACCCTTATGCCCCTTTTTCACCATAATTTGCGTACTCATAGTTAACTGGGCACTGAATCCATCATCTAGAAAGCTCACAAACCGATTTGATTAGTTTACGTAGGGCCATCCGGCTGTAATCGCCCTTGATTTATGGTTCTGCTTTTTGCTTTCTCAGACCACACAGAAAGTGTCATTTTCTCTTTCGTTCAGCAAATTCATATTACCGACTGAAACTTTCTTTTCCATTCTACTCCAATCAGCCCCAACGAATTAATTGAATTGTTAAGTAATCATCTTGACCTGCCACGCCTCCCAGATCTAAAATAATGGAGTTTGGATCGTTATGAGTTTATTTATTTAATTAGTGTACCCCTTATGTGAAAAAAGAAGCACACCTATTAAAACAGTTCTATGTGTACGCACGTTATCCTCCATAAACGGGAATTGTAGGCCAACAACAGCCCAAAGAGCCTCACATGGGATTTGTAGATTTCGTCTCTATATCAGAAGTTCGTCAACGTTCCACTAGAAGAGACATGAAAGACACATGTGACCTTTACGGTCGATTTTTAGGAATCGCATCGTGTCTCGACTACGCCTGGAGAACTTCGCTGCTTCCACCCCTCAATCTCAAGCCTCTTTCCGGTCTACCTGGGCGCAGGGGACCGGTTGGTTCGAAATCACTGGATCTTCCATTCATCTTTCTTTCTGATTTTTTGTTTTTTTCCAGCTTCGAAGATCTGAATGCATCAGTCGAGATTTTGTGTTCTCTCTTCCTGGTGCTTCGTCACAGCGTCTACTAAGTATTTGTCATGTAATTGCTTATGATTTGTATTGTAGGGGTTTTCTGCAATTTTTGTGTAATTCGTGTGCATGTACCGTGTTGTATCTGTTTCTTCGTTGCACCTGTCCTTAATACTTATTCTTCACTCATGTGTCGGCTTTTGCTGCCTGTACCTTCATTGAGTTGCGCACCGTGTATTTGTTCTCTAGAAGCAATAGGAGAGGTATTGCCCTGCGATACTTTGTTCTTTCTGTTTTTTCTTGCTGCATTGTGTTGCATCTTTTAATTTATACCTTATTTCTGTCTTGCATTTTCACATTCTTTGACGTCATGTATTTTTTGCTCGTCCCATGTCGTTGTTTTTTGGACCGATGCAATACTGCACGGCTTGCTGTTTGTATTTTGTGTATCCTTGTGTTTCACTTGGGGAGTTCGCCCAAGTTTCCACTATGTTCTGTAATACTTATCATGTTTTTGTCACATATCGTGTGGTTTCCTGGATTGTGGGAACTTCTGTACCTTTATCGTAGTATATGCTTTTGTTGTGTTTTACATGTTCCCTTCTTTTTGTGCACTGCGTTGTACAGCCATGTTCTTGTAAATATATTTACCTGTTGTTTTGTGCTCTGCTTTCACTCTGCACGTCATCACATGCTTTATTAATTAATCATTACTTTTGCCTGTGCATCATCTTCCTCAAATATATATTGTTCCTTCTTAACGTTTTTACCATTTTGTCATCCTTAGTTGACTGTCGTATCACATTCACCTGTAATATTTCATCAGTATCGCTCATTGTTTTGTTGTTTATTTTGCCATATGTGGTACGCCTGTATTCCCTATGTTTTTGCCAATAAAGTATATTTTGAACTAATTTCATCCTAGACCACTAAGTCACTTTCTTTGCAATGGAGCGTTTCTCTTATTTTCGAGGTCCCGGTTCTTTCCGGATGAGAATAAAACGACTATCACTGTGTAAGCTGAATCTGAATTCGTCATATTAGCTTGAGATTCAACGGCGTCGTTGTCTTTAGCGTAGACTGTCTTCTCTATCTGACGGAGTGAGTGGGATGTAATCTGTAATTAGTCTCTCCCAACGCCTTTATTCATGATGCCTTCTATATACTCTTTACATCAAAACTGTATATTCACGAGCCGCTGAAAACTTTACGGCTCTTTGTATATTTCGATAACATGTGCCTGTTACGTCTTGCTGTTAGTGTCAGATAGCGGTCATCCTTAACCGTTCGATTTCATTGTCGACCCTGCAACATTAGACTACTAGTATTTCCTGTCACTCGAAACTTTTGCCACAGACATGACACGCGGGATTGGTGCACCTTTATTGCCCTGGAAACAGCATCCTCCATTAGGACTATTTCTAACATCGCGATATCCCGACAATGTGTGAAGACATACGCATAGTTTTTTTTCGGCGAGGGGGGGGGTTAACGACCACCGTAAGCAACTCAATGGACTATCAGCAGTCACCCGCCCCTTATTTAGGGCCACTGGTTCCAGGGAAGGGAGAGAGCCAGTGCTGTAAGACAAACACAACATCTATGCCTCATCGGGTTTCGAATCCGGACCCAGCTCGGACGAATGATCAGAAGCTATCGCTTAGACCACTATGTCACCGGAGTGGCATGACATATTTATAAATAAAACAAAATATCAATTCGAGCATTGATGACTGATCTAGCAAAAAGAAATAACGTTTTTTATATCTATCCTGTTTTAATAGCATTGCAACCTTGCAGTTCTTGACTCTTGTAGAAATTACAGATGTGGCCACATGTTGTTGCGCCCGTAGTCCTATATTTGAATGTGCCTGCCGTTAAATACATGCTTTTTTTGTCGTTGCTGTGTGGATCATTTGTTCAGTATATCCCATTTTATCAAGTATGCTTCATTTTTGGATACCATTGTAGCTTGTCTGAGAATACAGGAGAGCCATAAGCGAGCACAGTGTGATTATTCAGTGTTTTGGGGAAACGAACGGAATGAAACCTTGGATTTGAAAGACGAACTTGTTGAAAACTTGAAATTGCTTTCTTAGGAAATTGCTGAAGTTTGGAACAAAACAAGAGTAATCTTAAAGTACTTAAGGGGGACAACTGAAATTTCACTGACATCGAATTTTCAGTTGATACTTTGCTTGAGTGCATGTAGTTGAACCGTTGATGTAAAAAGATGCTTTTCAATGCTGTGATGAATTTTTAAATGGGAGGCGGAGGTTTTACCTCTGGAATTTGCGAACATGGTCTTACAAATGCTAAGCATCCTAGAAAATATGTAATTAATTATTTAATCATTGTGTGTGTGTGTGTGTGTGTGTGTGTGTGTTAGCATTGGAAGATCTTTAACTTAATTCAAGTCTTCAGTTGTAAATCTCTGAGGAAATCGGTCAGTATATTTTAACAGGTAAGCATACATTTTTCTCTCCATAATTTCTACCATTCAGTGTTATTTCATTGTTTTCAAATCGATTGTGGCGTCGAAATTGTTGTTGAGTTGATTTTGCGAATGTACAATAACACATACGTGTTATATACACATTGAGAGGACAGAAATCAGGTAATACGTGGTTCCTGGACAACGCGACGCTTCCACCCCTTTCGCTAGTGGACGTACCCACCGCTTGGCATGTACACGGTCGTATCAGAATAATATGACCACCCCCGGAATCTCAGTGTAACCGCCCAGGCGCGTCACAGAGTGCACATGACAAGGTCGACCACACGGCGATATAAGCGGCCGGCCAGGACAGATCAGCCATAGTGCATTACGTAAGCACAGTGGTCAGATGTAGTGATTTGACGGACGTTCCAACAAGAATGGTCATCGGCTATCGCGACAAATGTGGAAGTATCTCAGACTACAACAGACTTCTTCGGCTGTTTGCGTGGTGTTGTATTCAGTGTACAAAGAATGGACGAGTGGCACACAGAGTACCTCCCGACGTCATAAGTGTGAAGCCCCAGAAGTCATCGACCCCAGAGGAGAACGTCGCCTCCGTCGACTGGTAAAGAGCGTATCGATGCGCAACAGTGCGCAATTGACCATGCAAATGAACGCTTGGGGTACGTGTCGCCGATAACAGTAGAGCGAATCCTGTTACGCAAGGGTCAACGTAGTTGGCGCTGCGTCAAAGCGCCCATTTTAACCCAGGTACATCGGCAACGACGCTGCAATTCGCATGGGAATACCGTCATTGGACAGTGAAAGAGTGGGAAAAGGTTGCCTTCTCCGACGGATCGAGGTTTCTACTCCACATAGGTGACAGTCGGTGGTGTATGCGGCGTCAGACACACAGTAGCCAACACCAAGACACCCTGGTCCGTCAAGTTCAGTCTGTAATTCGCAGTGTGCATGTCTGTGGGACGTTTTTCTGGTATGACTTGGGACAACTCGTACCACTGGATGGGTTCCTGAACTATGGCTACCTGTCCATCCTCGCTGACCGCATGCATCCCTTCATTATGGACGTTCACACTGGTTTAATGGTGTCTATAAACAGGAGAATGCGCCGTGCAAGGTTGCTAAGTAACTGACAGCGATGACTCTGTTTTCCTTTGCCCAGCGAAATTGTCCGACCTCAATCCCATACGACACCTATCGGCTATTGCATCGACAGGTTGGATATGCCGACCCCCAACCACGTCTTCTCCGGGACCTACGTTCTTTGCTTCAATCCGAATGAGCCCGTGTGCCTCGGGCAACCTTCCACGGCCTCATTTCGTCCATGCCCGGCCATCTCGGCGCTGTCCTCCGGGACAAAGGTTTTTATTCCCATTATTAGGTAGGTGGTCATGCCATTCTGGTACTACTGTGTATATAGATAGGACAACATCACTGCATTCACGAAGACGGTAATTTGATGTCAGTATTGATGAACGTCGTAAAACGAGTTTGAAAGAGGGATGATAGTACGTGCTCGACGCGTCGTTCACCTTATCGTTGAGGTGGTACAGGAATTGCAGTATTCCCTTTTGACAGTATCAAGAGTGTATCGGGAATACGCCATTTCCGGAATAACATAGCGTGGTGGACAGCACTGTGGGCTGAGAAAAGTAGTGAATGAAAAGTGTCGTCGACGTTTTTCTCACATAGTTGTAACCAACCGGAGAGCGACAGTATCACAAACCACTGTCTTCTTTCAAAGAGGGAGGTGTCTGAAAAGTCTCCATCAAGACCATCAGGCCATCGTTAGCCGCAATAGGTTACAAGACCCGCCGTCGCTCCAGAAACCCATTGTTAATGTCACATCACTGGACTATACGCCTCAACTGGGTGAAAGAACATTGGCACTTGACCTTGGATGATTGGAGGCGGGTTTTGTTCAGACGAACGGGCGTATATATTCCGATAAGTCCTGTTTCAAATTATTTTGCTCAGGCTAATGGGGCGTATATATTACGAAACCTGCACGAAGCGATGAACCCGGCACGTCAACAAGGACCTGTTTCTGGTACACGAATGGTTGAGGTTTTTTATGAGCTGGAGGGGGAGAAAGAAGTTCAACTGGCCTACGTTGTGGGCTATGGTACGTCTGGATGCGTTAACGAACAGTCTACTCTACGTGTCCATCCTTTTAGGCCATGTGCATCCGTTCATGATCATCATACACCCACAGAGCAATGACTCTTTAGCAGGACAACGCGTCTACCTTCAGAACCATGGCAACTAGAACATGGTTAGAAGGGCATTCTGCAGAAGTTACCATACTGTAATGGCCTCCCCGTTCATTGGACATGAACCCTATGGAAAATCTTTGGGATGCTGTGGAAAGGTCCATTCGAACTTTGGTTTTTCCATTCGGGAATGTGACGGAATTATAGACGGCGATGCAGCAAGCATCGGTAGAGGAAAATACCTATGGAATGCTTTCGTGACTTAATTAAGCTAATGTTTCACCGTGTGATTGCACTTATCCGGGAGAAAGGTGCGCTTATCCGTTAATAAGTAGGTGTTTCATGATTTCTATAACTCAGTGTACAAATATTTGTTATTTGAATTTTATGCATACGCATTGCTAGCCTGAAAGCAAATACTGGCTCCTTAGATGAGATACATAATTTTGCTGATTCAATGTCATTTATTTCATATTCTCCGATTTTAATTGTACTATATTATTAATATTAATTTAACGCACTGAGCTGCTTACAAATCCTAATCTTAAACTTTATCTCTTCTCTTCCACAAAATTGTAAAAAAGAAGTTCTTAACAATTTACGCAAGGGGCTGTTGGGAATTCGCATTGGCAATCTTATATCAAAAGGGTAGATAGCAACCACTATATTGTGCCTCAGAGATTTTCATTGTTCTTGGACACCTCTGAATACGTAGAATGTTTCTTCTGAGAGATTTGCACCTCTGTTGTTTGGCTTAGCAAAGCAGAAATTACTTTATCCTTTAATTTTTCGGGTGTCTCATAAAGCGTTAATGCTGCTTTGTGTTCTGTTAAAGTGTACAAAGCATTGCCTCATATTGTATGGATCGGATTGCATGCGCCCCACGAAAGAAAGAACATTATAGATTAAAACGGTATCAACTTTTGAATTGGTTCTTTCTCAAACCTTTCATTAAACGCTGTTCTGGTATCCCGCATTCCTCCGACCGGTTCTCCTGAATCCACACGCTAGAGCCATTCTTAGAATGAACAAAAGCTGTGTCTGCCGTGTTTCAGAAAATGCTTACTAGCATCTTCATTACAAAGAATGCCCCTTAATAGCTTTTTGAATGAAGGAGGATGCAGAGATGCGCACAGCAGGACCACATAACAAACCAATGTTAGAACCAATTAAATTACAGATTAATGGCAAGAAAGAATAACGGCAGATGTAGTGTAGTTCGGTACTGCTACTTTTCGGACTATACAGAGTAAAATAATCAAGAAGCCTAAATTTTACAGAAGAAAAGATCACGTGTTTTGGTGAAAATGTTTTGGTACTTTGTTTCAGGGTTTAACGACTGCCGTGAGCTGGCCCAGCACACAGACGACTGCTAGTAGCTGGAGCTACCAGCAGTCGTCTGTCTCTAATTTGGGGCCGTTGGTTCCAAACACAGGTGAGAGCCAGCACTCTAATGAAGATGTCGCCCATGCTTTATCCACAGCTCGGATTAGGCGACTAGTAAAGAAACACAAGCGACTACTTATATAGAGTTAGATGCTCACAATAGTACGTAGTTGAACTCCAAACAAAAAACAAGTGTTATATATTATACACTGCTGGCCACCCAAAATGCAACACCAAGAAGGACACGACATAGCAAAACCAAATTTACTGGACATATAACAACCGATACGAAGATGAAACGATTGAGCATACAAGCCCGTGCGGCTTGCGGAACACGCAGACATCAATAGTTCGTGTGGCCCCCATGGCTGGCAATAACGGCAGCTACACGCCGCGGCATCGAACAAAAGAGGCTTTGGATGTGGGCTTGGGGTATGTCAGTCCAGGCTGCTTCCACACGTTGCCACAGTTCATCAGGCATAGCCGCGGGTGGTGCTTGCCGTGCCACTCGGTTGCCGATCAGCGACCAGACATGTTCGATGGGCGACATATGGGGAGAACAGGCTGGCCACGGCAGCATGGACACCTGGTGCACCGTGAAGAATTGTTGCACGATGCGTGCCACGTGCGTGCGCGCATTGTCCTGTTGAAACGTGGCCGCTGGAAGGTCCTGCAGGTAAGAGAGGACGACAGACGCCAAAACGTCGGAGATGTAGCGGTGGCTGTTGAGTGTAACGGCGCGATGCGTACCAGAGGGGTGCGGGTGTCATATCCAATTGCGCCCTAAACCATAACGCCAGGCGACGGACCGGTATGACAATGCATAATGCAGTCGTCATACAGTCTTTCGTCGCGGTGCCGCCACACGCGAATCCGAGAATCGTGGTTTTGCAGGCAGAAGCGGGATTCGTCGGAGAAGACAATGTCGTGTCATTCCGTTGTCCAGGTGCGGCGTTCAACGGCCAACTGCCACCGCACTCACCGGTGGTGTAACGTCAATGATAGACGGATCAATGGGCGCCGTGCGACAAGTCCCTGCTCCTGCAGACGACGTCGAATGGTAATTTCTGACACAATTTGGTGCGCAACACACCCTAATTCCTGCGCTAACGTTCGTGATGTGGCGGTGCGAGCCGTCAATGCCCGCAGCACAACATGCCGGTCCTCTCGTTCGGTGGTGTACCGCGGCTGTGGCAATCGCTCACGTCGGTCCGTCCGTCCCTCCTGCACCCACCGAATCAATACTCGCCTCACTGTAGCTGGATGTCGTCCTACACGGGCGCCGATGTCTCGGTACGATAAACTGCTGTCGAGATAAGCCACTATTCGTATTCTGTCGATCTCTGAAACGTTCTGGAATGACGGCCGTATTCTGCGACGAGGCATCAGGAAGCTTCCCACGCACAGGTCCGGCAACACAACACACTTCTGCTACTTACTCCCTGCCTTCTGTGCACCCTTCTTATAGTGCTTCTCGGTGGCGTGCCGGGCCTATATGATTTGCACATGTCCTGTAATGTTAATCGTTTGTATGTCCTTTTGCGGGCGACGCATGCTGCGAATTTCAGGACATACGGATGCTTCCTTCTTGGTGTAGCATTTTGGGTAGCCAGCAGTGTATAAATAACGCGATGATGCGCGAGTGCGTTTTTCGCATAATATGATTGGTAACCACGTATATGCACGATACTGACAAAGTCACCGGACACTCATTCAAAAGCAAATGAACGGATCCGCTGCGTTGTTAAGATGCGCGGTACAGCTGCAAACGGTATAAAAACAAGCCTGCAGCAGATCGCGATCATATCGCACTGTGATGTTGAGTGAAAATGTCGCGGCAGCAGAGAACTGTCTTTGAGAAACGAAAGATTTTTGGGTGTTATATTAGTGGGTTGTCCATAAGAGAAACCGAGAGCCGTTTAAACATACCCAAGTCAACTGTTTTGGATGTACTGAACAAGTGGAAGACACATGGCGTGCATGAAGCAGCAAAACGTACCGACAGACCAAAGAAAATCAGTGATAGAGGATGTTGAAACCTCAGAGGAGTCGTTACAGTTAATCGACGGAGTACTGCATAAGGCCTCAGTGTGCAGGTTAGTAAAAATGCTGGAATCTCGGTATGTACAGGAACAATTAGCACAGAACTTCTTTTAATTGGTAACCGTGGTCGTGCGGCTGCTCATAAACCTTTCGTCTCCCCTCGGAATGCTACTCGTTGTTTAGCATGGTGTAAAAAACCTTTATCGTGGACCGTAGATCAATGGAAACCGATCCTATGGACTGATGAATCCAGATACACGATCCATCAGTCTGATGGCCGTGTGTCGGTATGGTGGCAGCAGGGGAAACGCTATTTACCATAGTGTGCTATTCCTACAGTCAAGTTTGGAGCTGGCAGTGTACTCGTGTGGGTTTCTTTTTCTCGTGGTATTGTTCCGGCCCATTGGTTATCGTGGGCAAACCTGTTAACCAGCCTGTCCACCTCGATATTCTGAGCAATTATGCCCTACCAACTCTGTGGCAATACTATGGAACCGACCCTTGTTGGTACCAGCAGAATAATGCACCGAGCCATAAAGCAAGGACTATTACGGCGTGGTTTGACGATAATTCCCTATCGTGTGTGAACTGGCCAGCACAGCGCCCTGATCTTAATCCCATAGATCACCTATGGGTTGAATTAGAGCGCCGCATAAGAAATTTGGAACCAAGCCCTACTACTAAGCAACAGTTCGAAGCAGTATTAGCCGCCCCGGTGGCGCAGTGGTCTAAGCGATGGCCTCTGATCATTCGTCCGAAAGGGGTCCGGGTTCGAATCCCGGTGAGGCATGGATGTTGTGTTTGTCTTACGGCACTGGCTCTCTCCCTTCCCTGGAACCAGTGACCCTAAATTAGGGACGGGCGACTGCTTATAGCCCATTGAGTTGCTCACTGTGGTCGTTAAACCTCCAATCAAAAAAAAAAAAAAAAAAAAAAAAAAAAAAAGAAGCAGTATTATGTACTGAATGGAAGCACATACCTATCGCTGTGTTCCAAATCCTTGTCGAAAGCATGTTTCGAAGAGTAAGTACATGCATTAAGGCCAAAGCTGGACCGACACAGTACTAATAATGTCAAGTAAATGGTATGTTGTGTTTCTCTTCTAAGTGTCCGGTGACCTTTGTCAATATAGTGTATAATAACTATATTCCTTGTAAGGAAAGAATTCTGAAGTGTTATTATTGTGTGGACGACTTAAACCAGCGGGAAAAGATAGCGTAAGAACCCCTCTCTCGCGCGACCACTGGCGTTCCACTGATGTTTTATTTGCTACACGATAAAAGAGTGTATTTAAAACAGTTATGATCGCTCCCGATAAAACATTAAATACTTTTTATTTTAACTCATTTTCAGTACTTATGCATACGTACAGAAATTTTTTCATCCTCTACCTGTAGGAATTTTCAGAAGCATTCGCCAATATATATGTTTTTATTGAGGATCCAATATGCATTGAGAACTCACTTTTATTTTTGTTTTGTCACTTAGAATGACCAGTTCTGTTGCTAAAGATTTTACCAAAGGCCTTCATTTGTACGCTGTAATTTGTTTTCGAGCTCCTGTGTCACGCTCTTTTGCAATATTCTGAGAAAAAAACATGAGTAATTGTTATTAATTACAACAACACGCAGTTACGGTTACTGCTACTGAACAAGAAAACGCGAATGACGTTCGCTAAAGCTAATACGGTATTTATTGCGAATGCATATATATGAGTGCACACTTCGAAGATTTCTACTACTACCAAACTGACACATCAGTGGATGTGTACTTGTATTTCTGTTTCTCTATCTGATAGTTCATACTTTCGAATACATTTAAACGAAAATGGCTTCTTTGGTGCGTATCCTTGGAATCATTGTGGTTGTTCTCATGGTAAGTGTCGAAATTCGGCTTATACAGTACATAAATCTTTGGGTGTGAAGTGGAAATTGTGTTTCAAAGTTCTCGGCAATGAAAATATACATTGTATAGAAAACGGCGCAGGTACTTTTGTATGTATTCCTATTAACTTGAGAAGGTACTTATCCATTATCTTTTGGGGAATGCAATATTTCCTTAAATAATTTATTCAATTTACCTCGCAATTATCCTTTCTCAAACGTTGAGACTGCTTCTAATATTCCTTTGTTTTTATTTCCGGGTTTGACAACAGCCATAAGGGCTATAAATAGTAGCCCGTCCCTAATTGAGGGTCACTGGCTCCATCGTCGTAGGATAAGCATAGCAAACATACCATAGCGTGCTTATGGGAAGTTAACGCTCTTCCTCTTATTAAATGCTAACAGGAGTCAGCCATGGTGAAAATACGATCATTTAGAGGAAGAAACAAACAGTGACGCACGGACGACAACAGTGAAAACCACTGTTTAAATTCAGAATTGTAGTGTATAAAATTATATGATTTAAATGTTTATGGACTTATCGGTTTAAGGTTTACTTCACTTCCACTTTAACTTAAATGTCACTGGACTTAAAACTTTATTTGCTGAATTTAACTAATGTAAGCCGTTTATTCTAATTCGTACAGTTGTTTGTTCGTAACAGCTGCAAGATTAATTAAACATGAATAAATCCGTAGATAATTTCAAATACCCGGCCCAGGTTAAGTGATGAGACAGTATTTACAAATCCAATGTCTACTTTATTATTTATCTCTCAGCACGTAAAGTATTCGTCGCATCAATACGTCGCTTGAAACACTTTGGTGAAAGCACTTCATATTACAACACTCACCGACAATTATAACGAAGTGAATTTCTCCGTCATTTTTATCCGCGCCGGGGTTCGAACCCGGGTCCACTCATTCCGGAATAAGTTGCTCTACCAATTAAGCTACGCGGACATTGATTCTAATTGCTATCTGCCTTTATGTCGTGTGCGTCCTTCTGGCAGGTACGTCACATCTCCTGGTACGTTACATCATCTCCCCCTTATTTTTCTTTCGAAGTGCTGCTCATATTTTTCCTATCTCGCGGTGTGGAAATAACATCACACCAATGCGAGATTTTGAACGGTCGGGTCATCCGGGTAGTTCGGGCGCCATTATAACGAAGTGAATTTCTCCGTCATTTTTATCCGCGCCGGGGTTCGAACCCGGGTCCACTCATTCCGGAATAAGTTGCTCTACCAATTAAGCTACGCGGACATTGATTCTAATTGCTATCTGCCTTTATGTCGTGTGCGTCCTTCTGGCAGGTACGTCACATCTCCTGGTACGTTACACAATGAAATTCGTGCACCAAGAAGGAATCATCGGATTGAACTGAAATTTTATGGGCGTAATGATACAGATGATGGCAAAAAACAGAGCTGCAGGACAATTACAGAGGAACCTGTGGCACGCAGTCCGGTAATCATTCAATAGCGCGTCGCACCGCCTCGTGCGGCGACACATGCTGCAATACGGTCCGGCATGGAGGCGAACAGACGCCTGATGTTGTCGTGCGGTAGACTGGCCCGCACATGTTGGACATTAAGCCCCAAATCCCGGATAGTGTGGCACTGCAGCATCAGGCGTTTGAACGGGTCCCACACATGCCCAATAGGGGATATGTCCGCGGAGCGGGCAGGCCATGAAATTGTCTGTACATGACGTAGGCAGTCCTGGGTAACCTGAGCCGTGTGCAGGCGGGAGTTATCCTGCTGGTATAGCGTAGCTGGAATCTGGCTAGGAATGGGAGCACATAGATAGGGCCGTAGGATCTCGATAGCGAGGTTGGGATTGTACCGTTGACCCGGAGACCTCCACACCCAGACACGATGATCATCTGTCCCCGAAACGAAGCGGCATTCATAGCGAAACACCACACGTCGCCAGTCTGTGGCATTCCACGTAGCTCTGGCCTGGTACCACTGCAAACGGAGCCGGCAATGTTCCGGTGTTAATGGCTGCACACGTAAGGAGGCGCTGGGATCACAGATTCGCTTTCCCAAGGCGTTGTGAAACGGTTCGTGCACCAACAGGAGCCTTTACATCTTCCTGTATAGTGGATGTCCACTATACATCTGCCTGTATAGTGGACAGTGTCCCGTTCGTACCCGGAACACGATCCGTCGATCGCCTCTGCCG
The DNA here is from genome assembly GCA_039090855.1 of Macrothele yani. Lineage (NCBI taxonomy): Eukaryota > Metazoa > Arthropoda > Arachnida > Araneae > Macrothelidae > Macrothele > Macrothele yani. The sequence continues at coordinate 76,890,009 of CM077008.1, forward strand.
GTGGTCCTGCTGGTCCCTCCAGAGCCGTTCCGCCGTGTAGCAGAACCGTCACGTGTCCACTGCTCCCAACACGGTCGGACGGTATGGTCAGAACTATCCACGTGGCGGGCTATACGGCGCGCAGACCATTGTGCGGTTTTCAGCCCGATGATGAGGCCTCTCTCAAAATAAGTAAGTTGCGTAAATCCACATCTCTGGCGTCTACCTGACATTCTTATCATTCTGTATTCTTGCTTGCGTCGGCCGGTTCTTTTCGCTTTCATGGGACATCGACTACACGCCGATTTTTAAGGCTGCCGGTTCGTGCTTGCAGCGCCACCACAGGGTGTGCGGTCATGCGCAATCGCCCCAAACGTGGATCATTTACATTCCAGCACGCACTCTAGCTATTTGCAAAGTTTCACGGTTTTAGCACGATTTCTTTAATGTGCGCAAATTTCATTGTCCGTGAGTGTATTTCATAACAATATCTTTTTTACAATTATTGCTCCCCTTAATAAAATATAATCCATGTACAGCAGTCTTATAGTGCATATCGTACTCCTTTCAATAGCATACATATATCTCAGAACTTCACCTCCCAGTCTCTGAACATAGCCTTCTCGGTATCCGGACGCTTTCCCAAGGGGTTCTTTCTATCAACATAGATTTTATAACTCTGATGCAGCTCTCTGACCAAACTCTTTTTCGAACTTTCATTTTATTTACCTGTGACTGCACTCGACCCACTGTCAGGATTCCAATTTTAAATGCTCATAAGGAGAAATAATGTCTGGTAAATCAGAATATATTTTACGACGACAAATCAAATTTACATGAGAACACAGAAACAGAAACGTAAGGCTAAATTAGTGATATACTGCATCACAAGTGTGAAAAGTCAGGAGCTCTTTGTCTGGATCAGTTAATTACCCCAGCAACTTCACATTTATTTCAATATGCTCGCCAGGGTTGCCAGCTGGTAGTCATCCAGCTTTTAAAAGTATTTTCTAGCAATTATTCAGTTCTGAAAGTAGCACCTCGAAGTTTTAAAGTGCCGATTTTTTTCTTACTTAAATTTTTCTTCTAAACGTATTCAATTAAACTGTGTATCTGTTTTCCTTTAGACTGATCTCTGCATTCAGTGGTACTCCGATATACAGATCAGGAAGAACGTATAAATAGAATGTTACTATGTTGGAAATCACTCGTTCCTAAATTCGCACACAGAGTAAATATAAATGAATTCACCGACAAATGGACTCGATCCACTGTCCTAAGGCAACCGAATGTTATACATATTGGATTTAAGCATTAGTTCATCAATCAGAATGTGACTCTGAATTGCTGTAGTTTACTTTTGTCCACGTAACATGACATCAGATTGTTTAAAAGAATCTGAACTTCAAATGGAATCTACGAAACGGAATTTGAACAGATTTTTACCAATAAAAGCAAAGCCTGCATCACCGTAGCGTGCTAAATCACCAGTAAGTACCTCAGATATGTAAATTAAGAAATAATTTTTTTTCATAAATATTGGGTTGTTTGGAAAGTCCTGGGCGGTTTTTTAAGTTAAATTAAACAAATGCAATGAGTTGATTGACATACCTTTATTTTTCGAAGTATTGTCCATTTTTTCCCACGACTTTAGTCCATCTTTCAGGCAATGTTAAAATGTGGTCCCTGTAGAACCTGGCTGGCTTGGAAGCAAAAAAGTGTCTCCCCTGTTGCGCAGTGGTCTAAGCGATGGATTCTGATCATTCGCCCTAGTTGGGTCCGAGTTCGAATTCCCGTGAGGCATGGATGCTTGTGTTTGTCTTTCGACAACGGCTCTCAATGTGGTACTTGATCAACACTAGCTTTCTGTGCACATTGGTCATTTAGCATACTGTAAAAACTATGTTTGATATGTACTTGTCGATGTGAAACATCTGTGTCCTTTCTAGGTCCGCTTGTTTGTCATGTGCCTGTACCACCAGGTCCAATAAATCGTTTAGACATTCAATCAAAAAACAAGAGAAGCAAAAAGTAATCCACGTGTTTCTTGACAGTGTTGAGATCACGGAATGATTTTCCATTTAAAGAACTTTGCAAAGACTGAAACAAATGGAAGTCAGAGGGTGCAATGTCCGGGGAATCGGGTGGTTTGGGTAAGACATCCCAACCCACGGCGTGCAACTTTCTGTGGGTTACCAAAGAAATGTGCGGCAGCGCGTTGTCTTGCTGGAACACAGCATCCTTTCTGTGCACACGTTCTGGCCTCTTCTGCTGCAGGTTTTGGTTCAACTGTTCCAACTGGCTGCAATACACATCCGAATTGATCGTCTGAGTGTTTTGGAGCAGGTCATATAAAATAAGTACTTTGCAACTCCACCAAATAGAGAGCATAACCTTGCATCCATGAATATTCGGCTTCGGTGTTTGTTTACGTGGTTCGGCAGCGTGAGCTTAAGATCTCTTCCGCACTACATAGTCGTAGACTACTCATTTTTCATCTCCTGTGTCACTAATCGTTACAAAAATGGATCCCTGTAATTGCGATTTAGGAGCATATCGCGTATGGAATACCGAACGATGCAGTTTTTCTCTGACAACTTGTGTGGGACCCAAACATGATAACGAGAGGTGTATCCCAGCTTCTTTAAATGCCCATAAACAGTAATTTTCGGCATTTTTCACAGAATTCGCTAACTCCCAAGTCGTTAATTTTAGGTTGCACTCAATTTCTGCCTTAATGAGATCGTCGTCCACTGATGAAGGTGTTCCACGTCGATCCCCGTCATCTTTATAAACGGAAATCGCTGACGTTGAACGTCGCAAACCACCTCCGAATCGTTGATTCACCAATAGCATTCCCTCCATACACTTCACAAAGGTTTTTACACGTCTGTGCAGCGTTTCCCTCCTTCTTATAGAGAAATAGCATCACATGCATAAAATGCAACTTTTGATCATCCATATTTAACACGCACTAAACAAACATAACTTCCACTTATCGTCAACCACACTTAGATGAACGCCGCATTTGAAAGTAACCTTTTCTTGTTGCCAACATATCGTCTGTTTTCAAAACGTACGTCTGTATACGTCACTCCCAAACATATACTTCTCACAAATGCTCAGAACTTTCTGGACAACCCGGCAAGTTCTGAGGATGGTATAATGATACAATTCAAGCAGCAATCAGAATATGACTCTGAATTGCTGTAGTTAACTCTTGACCATGTAACACCATATCGGAAAACTTGTAAAATGCATCACTCTGGAGCAGGAATTGAGCCCGCACATCCTGAATTTCGTTCGGGCATTTTCTCCATTATATTTCTTCCTTAATTTTCATATCTGAGATAATGGTACTTAGCACGACACCATTAAGTAGGATTTGCTTTGACTAGCAAAAATCTGAAATTGTTCAGTCCTGAAAGGTAATTGCTTAGCTTTAACTACTTGCCTGCCTATAATTTTTTTCGAGGAGGGTAGGAAATTTAGTTTTTATACAACTAAATGTGTTAGGAGCGCATTTTTAAAATGTATGCTACATCCGGGCAAAATGTTTCAAATAAATACTGCTGAAAATTATTATTAATATTCTTATCACCTATATTCTTATCACCACATAATGGTTGACCACTCATATTTTGCTATTTATCTGGGCAGAAAACAATAATACTACACTAGATACTGTTAAATGGTTTAAAGGTACAAGTAATTCTAGAACGAAATAATAATTTACATTCTAGTGAAACATTCTTCATTTGTATAATGGCACTTTGTTTCACTGTACAGTAAGACTAATAATCCCTGACGCTGACGACACTCATTTCAACAAATATTTTTTTTTGGTTTGATTCAACTCTTATGTTACTTCTACTTACTATTACTTGAGTCGTATTTCCAACCTTCTGGGTTTTTTTGTTAGTTCATCTAAAACTTCTTCAGCTTTCCATGCGTATTCTCCATGAATATGAAGTAGTGCTCACCCATTGAGTCTCAGTACTTTTTTTTTGTTTTTGTTTGGAGGTTTAACGACCACCGTGAGCAACTCAATGGGCTATAAGCAGTCGCCCGTCCCTAATTTAGGGTCACTGGTTCCAGGGAAGGGAGAGAGCCAGTGCCGTAAGACAAACACAACATCCATGACTCACCGGGATTCGAACCCGGACCCCGTTCGGACGAATGATCAGAGGCCACTGCGCCACCGAGGTGGCAGTCTCAGTACTGATATGGCATTATGTAGCATTATAGTAACATTATTAGTAGCATTTTTTAGCATTACGCAGTTTACCTAATATAAAAACATTGTTTCACATACTCGGCACAGGCTGACAGCTAGGATTTTAAGAGACACAGTTTTGAAACTGAAAGCTCACTTTGTCACTGGTAGAGTTCCTAGTATGTGAAACAACATTTTTATATTGAGTAACACCTTACAGAAGCACAATTTTAGAGCACTTAATTCATCGTTTGGCCAGTGCAACTTTTCTTTGCCGGCGATCATACGGTATAACACAGTTTCAATTCTGCGGTTAGTTTCTTCTTGCGAGCCATTCAAATCACCTGTGTAAAATTCAGTTAAAGTTTTAAATCCATAATTATCTTGAGAAGATGGTGGCACATTGGGATTTGTTGGGAAACGTGTCTGGAATCCTGATAAGACCGATTTGTGTGCGAGAAATCTATTTTCCAAAGCACTAATAAACATGCCTGGAAATGGTACATAAATTGAAATCCTCTGAGTTTTCTGTGTCTTTATGTGTCTTCTGAGTTTTCTATGTTTATTTACAGCTTTGATTTTGTTTTGATGTGATTCTTGGTATTTTAAACAAAACTCCTTGCTTTTCAGCGTGCTTTAGAGTAATCTGAAGTAAGTCATGGAACTCAAATTTAGCATTGCCTTCTCGCCACATCAATTTTCACTATACCCATGTATTAGCTTTTCATTGCAATGGCACAACCTGGTCCTAGACTCCTTGCAGCTTCCTCGGCTTCTTGGAAAAAACACGTTCAGTTTTTGCCATGAGACACAAAAACAATTTCAAAGACTAACGCCTTTAAAATTTCGCAACGCAATACTAACGGAAATATATTTAATACTTACGCCTTTTATACTTCGCCTTTTAGAATCGCGTTTTTTGAAATATTGAAAGGTTCCAAATTTTTTGGGGTGTCAACACCCCCTTTTTCCCTTAGGCACGCCACTGGTTACTTGGAACTTTGTTTTTCTGGTTGGTGTAATGAAGGGCATGCTTGATCGGAAATCAGGAGATACTGGTTCAATTCACGCACCAGGGCGATGCAATTTTCATATTTTCTGATATGATGTTTTGTGTCATATTCTGATTGCAGCATGTATAATTATATGATTGTCTCATGTATTTATGATAAATATTTCTTCTTTAATTTCCATATTGTTAGTCGCTGACAGCTGTTAATTTTGGTGTTATAAAATGCACAATAGCATTGCCTTTTCCTTCTTACAACAGTGAAGACATTACAGAATAACTAAACTTCTAGACATTTTGTAAACGTGATAGCCATACGCCCTTTATAAAAATGAACAATTGTAACGTACACTCTAATTTACCTTTCCTTTTTGGCTCCTATTTTCTTATGTAAACTTTGGTTTATTCTCCTTAAACATTTTCGTAACTTAACATTACATTTTCTCTCTTTATGAATGTTTTCGTGACAACCTGATTTTGAGGCCAAAAGTTGAATCAATTACGAGAGAGATAAGAACGATGTTACGATTTTATGAGCGCTCCCGTTAGGAGACTCACTGATGTTAGATGTCCGCTAGGTTGCGCGATAGTTGTATTGCTTTGGAGTTACATGTTAAGAGAGCTTACATATTTCATTGCCAGATGGCGCCATAGGCTAACAGGTCTGTGATAGTGGGTATAAAAGCAGCAGCTGGGAAGCAACCACAAATCACAGTGGTCCGTGTCAGTATGCTGTCATTACCGGACAAAGCGCTTTTAGTGAAATTGTTCTATTGCAACGCTAAATATGCGAGTGCTGCATTGAGAGCCTGCCGGTCACTGAAAGGTGATCGCAGTGGGAAAGGACCGATGGAAAGTGCTGCGCTGCGGCGAATGGTGAAACATTTTGAGGAAACGGGATCTTTGGCAGCACGCGCACTAAGCGGTAGACCACGAACGCGTGTTGCTGCAGCAGAGACGATTACGCAGGAAATAGATGTGATTGCAATGTCATCCGCACACGGCGACTCCAGTGCTCACCATGTTTCTCGGCAAACAGGCATTCCATACGGGACTGTATGGCAAACACTACGACGGATACTACACAGATATTCGTACAAACTGCAACGGCATCACGAACTGCAAGCTGGCGAATTACGTGCAGTGTCAGGAGTTCGCAGCATGGTTTTTTCGACAAATGGATGTCGACGAGAACTGGCTGATGAAGATTTTATGGACTGATGAGGCACACATTTCCCTTAACGGAGCGGTAAACACGCACAACTGCCGCATCTGGGCCACGGAACATCCTCGAGCAGTCGTTGAAACGCCACTTCATCAGCCGAAAGTGACAGTGTGGTCCGGATTCACAGCTTCCTTCATTATCGTTCCTTTTTTTGTTTAAAGAGGTCCGCGGCACCTCCTTCGAAACTGTTTCAGCGACAGGTGCACGTTATGCAAACATGTTACGAACATAAGTTGTCCCTAGCTTGCAAGAGCAGGATGCAGTGAATCTATGCACATTTATGCAGGATGAAGCACCATCCCACATCGCACGTTCCGTTAAGCAACTGCTGCAAAAGACGCTTGGCGCAAATCGTGTGTTGAGCCGACACTTTCCGAAGGCCTGGCCTCCTCGGTCACCAGACCTGACACCCTGCGATTTCTGGCTCTGGGGGTTACCTAAAATCACAAGTGTACAGATGTCGCCCCACTTTATTGGCCATGCTGAAATATACCATTCGACACCATGTGGCAGCTCTTCAATGCCGTCCATGGTGTTTCTCTCGTCTGCAGGCAGCGCTGGAACAGGACGGCCATCACATTGAACACCTGGTACAATGAGGTGTCTAACATGGTACAATCAGGTGTATATTTTTCTCGACACTTCCAATCTGAGGTTGCTGCGCCATCTGGCGATGAAAAATGTAAGTAAAATGAGTAAAACTTTATGTGATTTCATAAAAAAACCGATGTCATTCTGATCATTTCTACGCAAACCGCGTTGCCCTATTCTCAAAACTCCGCGAGCTATTACGTTTTCAAAATGTGCAAGACTTTTGGATCACCCGGTATAAGGCGAATGCTGTGTTGGTGTGCTGACTTGTATACTTGTCGGCATTAATAAAAGATTTAAATAATAAGTAGGCTTGATTTTACTGGCCGTTATGCTGTTTACTGTCTAAAAGTGGTAGTAAGATATCCGGTGCGCGACTTAATGCTACTGAATGTTTCAGTACAAAGCGTATTCACTTTTAAGTAAGGCTATGCTTTAGCATAATATATAAATTTAACTGATATCTGCAACCGAATACGAACAAGGCACAATGTAATACTCTACGAAAATACCTTAAGCATTCATGTTAAAAATAAACCAACTGGGTAACCTTATTATTTTCAGAAAATTGATGGATAGGGTTAGGCAGACAGCTAAAAAAATCGCAAACGTTCACCAAAAAAAAAAGGTAGAAAGAACAGCTATATGCTATATCTACTGTAAGCATTCCTTGATTAGGGTAAAAGGAATTCTAGGAAAATAGTGAACGTTCTTGCTCGATAGAACGCGCGAAATATAGCTACCTTTCCTTCAGAAAAACTGCGAAAAAGACGGAAGAATAGGTCATGTAATAAGAAAAGGTGAAACGCGGGAAAACAGTGAGCAAAGCAGGATCCGCAGTGCCACTAAATAAAACAGAGAACAGAGCAGTAAATTAGCCTTTTAAAAATTTTCGAATTGTTCTTTTCACTCTTGTATCAAGGGAGCATGAGTGCTTTAATCCATAGCATCTGAAGTGAAAATTAAGTTCCGAGATGTAAACTAGAGATTCTTACTAAATTAATTCACGCTCATAAGCAATCTGGGTACACTTAGATGCGTTCAGTGCTAAGCAAATTAGGACACAGTAAGTTTATTTATGTGTTCCTGTTTTTATTTTCAGAAAATGTGAAATTTCAATTCGTTCGCTGTGGTTAACCCCTAGTAAACATAAAATTAATATAGATGCGCCACAAGCTTTGGATTCCACATTACAATCTCTTAAATAATCTGAAAAATCTCTTTTCTCTCTAGTTTGCTTCAAAATATTGTATCGTTTTCAGGGAGTTAACGTCATATCAGGATATTTAGCAACCTATGGGGAGAGATGCGGAAGAAGTATCCAGTGCCAGGAAGGCTTGTGCTGTTATGGGACACGTAGCAGTAGTGGTGGATATTGTGTGCCGGTAAGAACTGAAGGTAAGTCGAATTCACATAATTTTGTTTTTGCCGAGAAGTCGAACATTTATGGCCCAGAGAATTGTTTCTGCATATCACAAAACAAATGGTGTAGTGTAGTACGATTTATGAAAAAAACCTAAACTATGATATCATGATTATCTGCGCTGAGCTCTAAAGATCAATTCCAGAAAAGAGTTTTAAGTAACCATTTCACCTGAAAGACTGACAAAATCATTAAAATCTGCCAAAGCTTAAGAGAAGCAAACAATATTCATCTTGGCAGAGACCTAACAGTTTGTGCAACACTTTTCAGCCGATACAGAAAAAAATTTGGAAAAGTATTTTTCAGTGTAATGTGAAGAATATGTGTAAAACTAACCAAAGCGAAATTTAAGTTTCAAGAAAATCATTAATAAGAAGTCTACCAAGAATTTTTGAATAAGTCATTGATTGTAAACGTAAGGCTAACCGTTCAGCCTCTGCCTATTACATGGTGAACATACTGTAATTCTCTTGGCATTAAAGTATATAGACGCCGTTCTACTCGTGATTCCTTGCATAACGCTACGTGCAGAGGACATCAGTCCGGCACCGTAATATTATAAAGGGGGTTTAGCTTTTCCTTCGCAATATCAACTTTGTAGAGCCTACCTTCCAAGAATCGTAACACAGGATGGAACGAATTAACTAGGCAGAATAGGCTGAAATCAGCTCAAACGAACTTTTTCGCTGTCTTAGAAATGGGCCGCGCCCAGCTGGAACGTTTGAACCTCCGCATCAGAAAGCGTTGCTATACCCTTATCTTTGTTATTCAAATTGGTCATTTACGGGGATAATTCTCTCTGATCCTTTCTGACAATACTTATTTCTTATTTTTTTTTCTTCATTGCCTTCTGAACACGATTAATATTATTAGTCGTCTAAAACTCTGCATTTAAAAAAAACTCTTTTATTACTCAGAAAAACTGGATGACAGACATTTTGCAAGATCTTTCGAAGCGTCTTCCACTTCATTTTCTGGCATACACTAAATAATTTATTGGAATAGGAATTCTAAGCTTTTCTTCAAATGGTCGCGTGAATAATACATGATATAATATACGATTGAGTTATGTGATACAATTATAATATGTAGCAAGTGTACATTACGCCTTTTTATGGATTTTTGGAACATTTAGAAAATTATTCATATTCTACTAACATTATAATAACTATACAGAATATATTAAGATTTATAGGTTATTACAAACCACAGGTTTATGGTCGGTACTTATGAGTCGAGATGTGACAAGGAATTGCTTTCCTTAGTTTTTCTAAAACCGGCATTATGTGAGCATTTATGTTTCGTGATCGCAGAACATTTTGGGCACTATTTAGTTCAGGAACATTAGACACTTAAAAAGTTAAATGTGAGCTAAACACAGAGGTAGATCTCATGGTTCATATTATAACAGTTCTGCCTAAACTCCATATTATTTAGATTGTACTTCTCGATTGTTTAGAAGTACTGCTCAATTTGTTTGCAGGTTAAAACAAGTTTCACCGAAATAAAGATTTTTTACAAATTTTGAAGATGGCAATCCGTTTTTTGGTGTAATTGTGACAAGGATGGTAAGTCAGATAATATCCGAAAACTTGAAAATTTCTACTTCCAGGAGCGGGAACAGTATCCGCGTCTCCCAGATAGCGCCCGGGTATACAGCATGTTCAAACGACATCATAAAGCTTTTTTATTAATTATTGAAACTTTTCATTTAGTCTTCTTTACGCTTTCCAACCGTAGGTTGAAGAAGCGTATATGCTCCAGCTTTGTCCGTCCGACCTTCCGTCTGTTTGCACGATACCTGGCGTAAAAATGGTTCGATTTCGATGAAATTTTAGTATGTGGTAGGGGACCACCTGGAGACGAGCCTTATTGAAAATGGGACAAATTGGGTCAAAGGTCACGACGTAGGAGCGGGATCCATTCCATTGCACTTATGCGTCATAACTTGCGTACATATGGTTCGATTTCAATGAAATTTTACTATGTGGTAGGGGACCGCCTGGGGACGAACCCTATTCCAAATGGGTGAATTGGGGTCAAATGTCAGGACATAGGATTGCGATCCATTCCATCGCCGTTATCCCATATTATTAAGGTGGACGTCAAGTAATTTTGCTTCCTATACTTCCAATGGAAAAAACTTTGTACACATTTCCTTCACAATTAATGTGTTCCCAAGGATGAAAATTTTAACATCGATTAAAATAACTTCATATTATAACTTGGAATACTTAATATTTTCTAAAACATAACCATAATTATATTAAAAATCAATAACTTTTCCTTTGGTGGTGAAATCAGAAAAAGGATGGCGCGGCCTGTACTTTGATGACGTCAGTAGACAAACAAATGTTAAATTGCATAATTATGGTTATGTTTTAGAAAATATTAGGTATTCCAAGTTATAAAATGAAGCTGTTTTAATCGATGTTCAAATTTTCATCCTTGTGAACGCATTAATTGTCCAGAAAAAAGATGGCGCGACCTGTATTTTCATGACGTCAGTAGACAAACAAATGTTGGATTGCATACTTATATGGTTATGTTTTAGAAAATATTAGGTATTGCAAGTTATAAAATAAATATATTTTAATCGATGTTCAAATTTTCATCCTTGGGAACGCATTAATTGGGAAGAAATTGTGTACAGAAATTTTTCCATTCGAAGTACAGGAAGCAAAATTACTTGACGTTCACCTTAAAGGAACAATTTTTGTACGTATGTAAATTTTATTTTGAAAACGGCACTAAGGATTTTGATGAAAGTCGTTAACCTACCGTTTTCTGGTACTAGCAGTGGATTTAGCTTGATCTCGACTTTAGGAAAATTCGTTTAGTGGGTTAAATAACCACCCCGAATTACCACGTTTTTAGTGCAGTATCATGGCGTCATCCCATTAGATGTTGGCGCGCGGTCACGCCATCTGTCTCATTACGTCACGCGCTGTGTGTGGGTCCTATTAAAGTTTTATGACGTCACACTCTTGCGAGCAGATGGTCGCGATTCCCATCTGCCTCATTACGTCACGCGTTGTGTGTGTATGTTCGTCCGCTCGATAACTCGCGTAAAAATCGTTCGATTTTGATGAAATTTTAGTATGTGGTAGTGGAACACCTGTGAAGGAACTCTATTGAAAGTGAACGAAATGATATCAAAGGTCAGGACATAGGAGTGGAATCCATTCCACTGCTCTTATGCGTCATAACTAACGTAAAAAAGGTTCGATTTCGATTGCATTTTAGTATGTGGTAGGGTAATACCTGGGGACAAACCCTATTGAAAATTGGCGAAATGGGGGTCAAAGGTCAGGACATAGGAGTGGAATCACTTCCATCGCCATTATGCGTCATAACTTACGTGAAAATGTTTCGATTTGGATGAAATGTTAGTATGTTGTATGGACCTGCCTGGTGACGAATTCTTTTGAAAATGGGCGAAATGGGGTCAAAGATTAGGACACAGAAGCGGGATCTATTCCATAGCCCTTATGCATCATAACTTACGTAAAATTGCTTCGATTGCGACAAAACCTTTTCATGTTATGTCGGAGGTATACTGAACCAGTTATGGTAAATATCATCGAAATGGGATCAAAGGTCAGGGCACAGGAGTGATATTTATTCAACAGCCATTTTCCTCATAACTTGAGTAATAACTTGAGTAATGATTTCTAGTATGTTGGAAAGCGTATTATAATTAATGCATTGCATGATTTTACTAACTTGTTTTTATTATTCAACGTGGAATCACAGGATATCAGCAAATTTTCGGCCTGCGGTTCATCATCATCCCATCCAGTTCGATCGCCAAAAAATGCCCCCTTACTTCTCTTCCGAAGACTCTAGACCAGTGATCTCAAGTTCGCGGGCCGCATTTGGCGCGACACCAACTGTCTTGCGGCCCGCATGAATAATTACAAAATAAAAATAAATCAACCTTTATTTTAAGTATATCATAATACATGTATATTAAATATAATATAATATGACTATAGTAGTGCTTGGCGAAGCCATCTGCTTTATAAGTAACAAGTTTATTTACGAAGAATATAACTGAATGGCGGTCTGAATGTTTGCAAGACTTGTAAAATATTTTCAATATATTCAAGTCTTCATTTTCCTATATTGCTGACAACGCACCTGAAGAACATCAGCGTGAATTAATAGATTTTCAGTGTGATTCTTTCCTAAAAGAAAAAGTCAACAGCTGCAATCTAACAGAGTTTTACCATTTAGTTTCAAAGGACAACTGCGTAAATATTCATAACTTAGCTGCAAGGTTTTTGTCTATGTTCGGAACAACATACTCATGTGAACAGTTGTTTTCATGAATGAACCAAGTAAAATGTCTTGAAATGAATAGGTTATGTGACAGTCACTTATTCACACTTTTAAAAGTAGCATGTTCAAACGACACTATTCCAAATTTCGATTAGTGACAGAGAAGCGAGCCGAAGTTTCTGGTCAGAACATGTAATATTTTCTGTGCCGTAGTCAGTTGGTAAAATGTGGTTGTTTTAAGATTTAATTGAAAAATAATTGTTAAGTACAAATGATTGTTTTAAATGATTGACGAAGTATTTGTTTTTACTATTTACCGATAACTAGAAATAATATTCTACTGTAGTGCCGAGCCATTAGTGTAGTTTTGTAAAGTTGATATTTATTCATAATAAATTTATTGATATTCATACGGCCCCTACGTTCCTCCAAAACTGGTAAGTGGCCTTTCCATGGGTCTGAGTTTGAGACCACTGCTCTTGACCTATTCCCTCAAACTTTTCTTTCTTCGTACACGAAGAAAGAAAAGTTACCAACTCCTCACGAGGAGATGGCAAGTGGCAGTCAGGTACGAAGAAAGAGTTTCTCTTCGCTGACACCCCAGTTACCAACTCCTTAGTTCCGATGAGAAATTCAAAGCTCACAATGCCTTACTTCCATGAAGTGAAGCCTGTTTTGTCTGTTGGAACAATCTTGCTACCTTGAGCGTAGCCACCGGTCATAAACGCCAGTTGTGCCAAAAACTGTATCGTCTAGCGCAGCATAAAAGATGACTCCCCATGCAGAAGATTCCGTCCGATATCAGACCTAAATAAGTCGAAACATTAGCACCCTTTGAAACAAAGAAATATCCTCACCCTAGAAAAGTTGTTACATATCTGCAGCTTTTAAAACGTTTAAACGCAAAGTTCTAAGTATTTGCAAGATATTGAAAATTACTAAAATTAACATTAATATCAAATAGCCTATTACATTAAAAGTTACATTAAAATAAAACATGATTAACCATTATTACTATTGCAATATCGCCGTGTTGTCGTAAATTTCTGCTCTTCTCAATTCAGAAAGAAAAAACGTATTTTAACATTTATATTCCGTTTTCTACGCCTATCAACCGCACCACGTAAAATAATCGATTTTTCTCAATATTTTTCAAACACCGTTTCATACGTTTTGGTAGAACTGCTCGTGACTCATGTTATAAATTTGATGGCGTGCACGTTTTCTTACAGTTCCGTATTTTATTTTATTTTGCTGAGGAGTGAATTTGTATTAGAAACATAGATCATCACCCAAAAACGTAGAACCGTACGTAGTTTAAATTTTGAAGTTTATAAAAAACCGAAGATCTAGCCTCCCTTCATCTTCTGTTTCAAATAATTTGTCACATTTTTTTATTACTTTATGATTAGCTCTGTTTGAAATACAAAGTACAACATTGTAGTCGGCATTTTTTGAACCATTGTTAAGCGCTTTTCATCACACTCCCATAAATGCAGATGGGAAAACGCTGCCACTAGTCTGGTGAGGTATACGTTTGTATTTGCTATGAGTTTTCCACAGAATTAGCAAAATAGCGTCTGGTCAGTTGGTGGAAACCTGGAGGTTAGATTGCCGCCTCTCTATGGTTTTGGTGCTGTTATTATTGTTATAATAATAAAACAAAAAGTTTTTCCGATAGAAACTGTTTCTGCACGACCTCCAAAAGTTTCAAACAAATGCATTTCGATTGTTGACGAAGCACACGGCGGCGGCGCCTGAGCGTAAATTCCCATCGTTTTTTGCAATGTAACCTCATGTTAAACGTAAAGGAAAATTCTTAAATTATTCGGAGGGAGGTTTCAAAGTATATATTGTGCGTGTATGTGCTATGTGATTCTGGAATGGTAATCATCTCCTTTTTGAAGCGTACGGGCACCTGAATTTAGAACAAATGTACAGTAAATTCCTTTTCAACAAGATACACAGAACTGCTTGTTTCTGCGCGCCAGGGCCATTGTCATTATTTAATTTTATATCAGTGAACTGTAAAATATATGCATACATGTATAATAAAGTTTTGCATTTCCTGCGGTGAAAACGTGTTCATGAAAAATTCTGTTTACTGAACAAACAATGCATGAAAGTAAATTAATGGGATCAAAATGCATTTCGTGTGGAAACCAGGCACTGCTTGTTATTAGGAAGATGAATGAGAACCGTAGTATCTCTCATGTATTTTACTTTGATGTCCCCGTGATATTTTTTATCAGATTTCAAATATGAAAGCATGATTGAAGCAGTACGATTTTTCAAAATTTCAATTACTTAGTCATTGTGAAATTAACGTTCCGTTATTCTCTGGTTTAATAACAATGTTTTCTAGCACAGATAGAGATATCTTTTGTTCTACATTCTCCTTAAACAAGAAAACAGAATAATATTTTTTTTTTTTTTTTTTTGACGGTCTTCAACTTTTGTTTTCACTACGTTTCAATGAGTAAACTGGAGACCCCTTGTACTTCAAGGGCAGATTAGTATCTAAAGACAAAATGAAGGCAGATATTCTATGAATAACGTATGTGCAGTTGGTAAAGAAACATATAGGGTCGCGCATGCGGCTAGTAGCATTAGATTGTATGAATATCAGTGAGGGTCGAAGAGTGAAATTTTTAAAAGTATGAAAAGGAAACAAATTTTGGTGCGACTGGGTAATAACTGTTGTTTTTATACAATGAGCGAATTTTAAAGAAAATTATATGTGGTCGAACGAAACCTTAAAGAACTACTGTTTCGTTTTATTTACGAGAAGAAAGTTTTGTCATAAAATATACCTACATGTGCTCATGTGTTAAATGACTTTGATGTCCCCATGGTATTTTTTTATTTCCATTCCTGTCACCGCGAGTGGTCGCATCCCGCCCTTAGCAGTGACATCTCAACCAGCACGGTGTATATAAGACGGCACGGGAAAGAAGTGACAGTTCACTAGTACGAAACCCGATCCGTGGGGAAAGACGAAGACTTGTCGGTATTTTAATTTTTCTTTTTTCATAATCCTGCACAGGTAGGCAAAATCAAAGATCATATGGGGGGACGAAGTTCTATTCATTCACTGTGTTACCCTGTATGTGGGGGCGTTTTGGGCAGTATGCTTGTTAAGGGGAACAATCCCATTGAGCATTTGTGAGATACAGCGGAAAGGAACATTTGCCGTTTCAGGAGAGTGCTTCCGTCGCCGAACTCCGGGATGGAATTTTACTCATCTGGTGCAGAAAATATGAGGACTTCTTCAGCGGTACATTGGAGTCCATGCTACACCTGGAGTTTAGCGGCAATTGTCGCAGCTAATGGTGGATCAATATACTATTAACTAGGTGCTCACAATGTTATGGATGATGAGCATATATAAGAACTTTTAAAGGGGGGTCGCATAAATATAGAGACAGTCTACTTTGCGCCGTGAACGCAGTGCGAATATAGGTAGGAAACTGATTAGACATAACCCTACAACAAACGTTTCGATCCGTCGAGATGACCGCATTGTGTGAAAAGGACACCAAAAAGTGAAATAGTGTAATTTTAGGTGTCTCATAAATATAAAAAAACCTATGTAAAGTAGCCACATGAAAATGAGATGTACAAATTAGCATGTTGTACGCACGCACATGAACCGTAATTCGGTCCAGCCTACAAAAAACAGTGGACCTGCCGTCAGACATTCATTTGCCGAAATGCCACGCAACAGTCAACTTTCTGGTGAGGAGGTACCGAAGATTTGGAGACTGAGAGCAAATGGATTGCCTGTAGCAAAAATTTGTAAAGCCATGGGGAGGAATAGGGCAGTCATTTATAAGACTTTATCTAAACGCAGTGCGTTAACTGTCAGAAAACGACCTGGAATGCCTCAAATAACAACCAAACGAGATGATCGTGCCATCATGCGTTTAGTTTCATCCCAAAGGTTATCACTACGTCATGTTTCTCGGACTGTTGGTGTCACCGTCTCAAAGGACACAGTTCATCGACGAATCAATGAAAGTCGCAACATTGTGCTCCGTAAAATGCGCCGTCTGCCACACCTCACGCGGCGCCACAAGGAAGCTAGATTGTTATGGGTAAGCAGCCACATGCACTGGACGGACGAATGGATCACAACTATTTTCTCCAATGAGAAAAAGTTCAACCTGTACGGCCCTGACGGTTGGAACTGCTATTGGCATGATTTGAGACGCGAGCCACGCACCTTCTTCAGCAGACAGAAAGGAGGGGCGTCTGTGACTGCCTGGGGAGCTTTTGCGTTCAATGGGACAACGGATATCGCTTTCCTGCAAGGCAGAAAACTCCGAAACGTATCAGGACAAACTCAGCAGCCACCTTCTACCGTTTTCCGAAACTCTAGCGGCTGTTCGATTATCTGTGCCAGCAAGACAATGCCTCTATCCATCGTTCTGCATCAATGAAAATCTGGTTTAACACTCATCATATGACCGTAATGGATTGGCCAGCACTCAGTCCAGATCTGAACCCTATCGAGAACCTCTGAGGTATCCTCGCTCGTGATGTGTATTCGAATGGACGGCAGATCTCAAGTGTGGTGGCACTGAAAGAGCAGATTGAACGAAGCTGGTACGCACTCCGTCCAGATCACTTACATCACTTGGTGGACAGCATGCCCAATCAGATTTTCAGTGTTATTCGGAACAACAGCTCCACTATTCGTACCGGAGGTGCTCATAACTACACTGCTGGACAATTGCTAAGGACGGATCATAAACGGCTATATAGCGCATAAAAAAGTAAGTGTGGTTGGATGCCAAGTGAAATAAAGTAATGTCAGAATGCCAGGACATTACAAGAAAGACAATTTATTGTGGTCTGAAATCCAGAAGGCTTTGGAACGTGTTAAAGGGACAAACAGGCCATTTTGTGCAGATTACGTAAACGTGAAAAAATGCAATTACCGTCCGCAGGCGTTCCGGCGTAAGATGTCAATACGGGATATGGCCACCATGGAGGGCGATGCAAGATTCCACACGTCGTGTCATGCTTTGCACAACATTATCAAGCAGCTGTTGCGGTAATTTATCCCATTCCTCTGTCAGTGCACGGATGAGGGTGTCCTTGTTTATTGGAGGGCATTGGCGACCAGCAAGACTCCTCCACAAAGCATCCCACACATTTTCAAAGAGATTCAGATCTGGAGAACGAGCCGGCCATATGAGGCGTTGAATATCCTTGCTCTCAAGACACTCCTGGACAGCGACTGTTCAATGACATGTTGCGTTGTCGTCCGTGAAAATGAATCTATCACCGACAGCACCACGGAACATGCGAACATGAGATAGCAGAACATCATTAATGTATCGTTGGCCAGTCATAGTCCCAGTTGGAAGCACATAGAGGGACGTACGGCCATTGATCATGATGCCAGCCCATACCATGACGCTACATGTCGGATATCGGTCCCTTTCCTGTATGTTTGCTGGACAATATGCAGTACCACTATTACGCCAGATCAGTTGTCGTCGACAATCAGACGATAGACGGTATCTACTGTCATCTGAGAAGAGGACAACAGACCAGTCGTTATCAGTCCAATTGCGCTGTTGATGGCACCATTGCAAACGGGCGGTACGGTGACGTCTGGACAATGGGATGCACCCAACAGGACGGCGGGCGTATAGTCCTCCTTCATGCAAACGTCTGGCGACAGTTTTTCGGGAGATCCGCTTGCCAGTAGCAGCCATAAACTGATTTGCTACCTCACTAGCTGTGCTGCGCCGGTGTCTTTCTGTTGATAGCACTATGTACCGATCTTCTGCAGGTGGCGTACTGTGAACACGACCTCTCCCGTGACGTTTGATACACTCTCCATTTGTTTGAAATGATTTTCAAAGCCTTGAAACAACACTGTGGCTGACGTCGAACTCCCTGGCAACATCTGTCATTTTTCGCCCTTCTTCAATCTTGCCAATAATACGGCCACGCGTAAAATCATCTAGGTGATGTCTGGAAGACATACTGAAAATTGCAAGTTCGTCAATTGATTCTTTCATTTTCAACTTTGCGTTTGAACAACAACAGTCAATACGCGTCAAATGCTTTATATCTCTTTTCAGCGCTATGACGTCACGAACAAGTTCGGCAATCCAAAATTTGCATACGCACAACACGTCTTACTGTATCCCGCACTTATGCTAATTTCCACATTTTCCTGCCTTCCATTTTATGGTTGCTATCATTGCTATTGTCATCCGTCCTTAGCAATTGTCCGGCAGTGTAGTAAGTCTATATTTTTGAGACAGCGTATTTCTATTTTTTTCTTGTACTTGGCGTTGGAAATGTTATGTTATTTTTGCTATAAATATGAGGTGTACATTTCAGCTCGTTGTTGTTTATTTTTTACTCGAGAATTTGTTCTGTTTCTATATTTATGCGACGCACTATATGTGCTTGTTATAACGTGAAAAGTTTGTAGTCAAGTAATAATGGACACAATTTTAGTATAGCGTATACTCATGATGTACATGATTTCTTTATACCTGTATTGACAAAGGATTCAGTGCGAACGAGTCAGTCCTAGGCTTGGCCTTGTAGTCTATGCTCAAAATGTAATCTTATTGGTAAAATTATGAAGGAAGTTTTAACTAAAGGTTTGGAATGTAATTTTTTACACTTTCATTTGGCACATGTATTTCTATGTTTCGCTTTTATCCGTTTTTATAGTTCGTTTGACTACACTTTGTGGACAAAAGTGATTGGACACTGTCAGCAAATAGAAAAACAGTATTTTATTTACATCAGTAGCGGGTAAGTCCTCCATTTATAAAGATTACAGCAGTTACCCGTCGAGGTAAACTGTCCACAAGTCCATTGAGTGGGAAGAGCGGGATGGTCCTCCATCCCGCCTTGAGTACATCGATCAACTCTGTCAGTAAAGAAGGTCATATTGGTCTGGACCTCACTTGAGCTTCAAGTTCATCCCATAGGTGTTCAGTGGGATTAAGGTCCGGGCTCTGGGAAGGCCTGTCCAACCGCGAGACATGATGTTCCCCATACCACTCCATTGTAGCCCCGGAAACATGTCAAGTGGCATTGTCGTCCTGGAAGAAACAATCGTCGTGTCCGTAGAACTGCCACAACGTTAGGAGCATTGAGTTAACCAGGATGTCTCTATACAGCAAAGAGTTCATATAACCATGACTATAACTACTCCTATAACTAGTCCACCGCCTCCGTGTTTCACAGTCGGCACTGCACACTCCGGAACCAGACGTTCTCCGGGTAACCGCCAAACCCAGACACGTCCATCGGATCGGAATAATATAAAGCGGGATTCGGCGTTCCATAACACCTGCCGCCATTGCAATAATGTCCAATTTTTGCGTTGTTGACACCATCGTTGCCGCGTGGCTTTTTTGGTCTTTGTAATGGGAGATTTATGGAAGGCAGCTCAGCCATTATACCCGAATGCATGGGCCTCTCTCCAAAGTATCTCAATGGAAGTGTCCAATGACCCTCTTCTAAGTGTCCTCGTGTAAGTGTCCAATGACCCTCTTCGACGTGCCTTGGTGGTGGAAGTGTCCAATGACCCTTTTCGAAGTGTCTTGGTGGAATTGTCCAATGACCCTCTTCGAAGTGTCTTGGTGGAAGTGTCCAATGACCCTCTTCGAGGTGTCTTGGTGGAAGTGTTCAATGACCCTCTTCGAAGTGTCTTGGTGGAAGTGTCTATCACCCTCTTCGAAGTGTCTTGGTGGAAGTGTCTATCACCCTCTTCGAAGTGTCTTGGTGGGAGTCGTGTGGGTGTGCAATCAGTTTTGTCCACATAGTGTAGCTACACGTTCAGTTGGTACGAAAACTCCTATCATTTTAACATAAGTGACTTTTTAACACCGATTTCCATGTCAAGTACCATTGCACATGCAACGAAGGTTTAATTAATGGGTTTGTGTTAACTCTACTTTTCCTCATTTACCTCATTGCAGGTGAGATGTGTCGCACTGGAGGCTGCGCTTGTCGATACGATCTCTCATGTGTAAGTATACATTCTGTCATTCTTCAAAAACTAATCAAATTGTAAAGACGGAAATGAAACCTCTTGTAAAATATTTGAAATTTCACTTTTAAGAATATTTAACAATATACTAAAAAAAGGAAAAAAAGAAAGATGAATCCCAGATTTTTGGAAACAATTTCCAAACTTGCTGATACATTTTTTTAGCGTTTCAACACCTGTTTTCTACGATATCACAGCTTTCTCACGAAGTCGTAGCTGAAAACTGTATTTGGCCATGGTGTGTTGCCTCGAACCGCAACATCCTCTAATCCCAAAACTTTATTTCTTCAAGGATAGTCAACTTCTGTGACCTCGAAGGTAATGACTACATGTTTTCAGATCTTGGAAGCTACGTGTAAATTTGAAGCCAATAAAACTTAGGAGACTCTAATACACTGAATGCACAAATCATTATGTACACGCTGATAACACTATGAAAAGCAGAAGTATCTCGTACACTCAAGTAGAACGCTGAAACTAGCAACCGCAATAAAAGCATAGAAGGTAGCGAAAATCTTCCAAATACGTGAAGACAATGTGAATAGACAAAGTCATCTCCCTTTCCACGTTTTTTTTTAATTAACACACAGCAACCGAGAAATTGTTACCCGGACACCGCTAGGATCGTACCCCAGATCTCGCGATAACTGGCCGAGTGCATTCGCCTTACGCTACGGTGACCAACAATCCACGGCGCTATGTGTGTTTAGCCCTTTGTATGTATTAGCTATAATTAAATAGCTTGTGCCATTAAGCCCCACCCGATGGAGACGTCTCAGTTGCTAAGCCCATCTCTACGGTTTTGTGAAGCCTGATGATGACAGATAAGCACACATAGCGCCGTGGATTTTTGGCCATCGTAGCGTAAGGCGAACGCACTCGGCCAGTTATCGAAAGATCTGGGATACGATCCCAGCGGTGTTCGGATAACAATTTTTCGGTTGCTGTGTGTTAATTAAAGAAAAAACGTGGAAAGTGAAATGACTTTGTCTATTTACATTGTCTCCACGTATTTGGAAGATTTTCACCATTTCTTTCGCCTTTTGGATTTATTAGCTATTATTAAATAGCTTGTGCCATTAAGATCCACCAGTTGTTTGTAGATCTCTATGGTTTTGTGATCTACAACTGGTAAGTCCATCTCTATGGTTTTGTGAAGTGAAATGCTGACAGATAAACACGCATAGCGCCGTGGATTGTTGGCTACCGTAGCTTAAAGCGAACGCACTCAGCTAGTTATCGAGATATCTGGGGTACGATCCCAGCGGTGTCCGTATAACAATTTTTCGTGTCTGGTGTGTGTTAATTAAAGAAAAATTGGAAAGACCGAAGACTTTGTCTATTGCCATAGAAGGTCTCTACGCATTGGAAACCGGTCACGGAAAAGTGATCACGGGTAAAGGCAGCGATGCAAGTGAGTTTGACTGTGGCCAGATAATAGCTGCTAGGAATGCCAGTTTTTCAATCACCGCTTCTACTGAACTTTCAGTTCATCGACGTCATACTGTCACACATGTATACCAAGACTGCGTAAATCCGGTAAAGCTTCTAACCAACGGAAGAAATCTGGTCGTATACGTTCAATAAACTCTCTAGGTGAGTGCAGACAACCTCGCATCGTTGGAAGGAATCGCACCACCACCTCGGGGAAGATTACGTCGGAATTCCATAAGAGCACTTCCACACGCTTATGCACAAAGAATGTCCGTCGTACCATGGGGGAAATTGCCTACGGTAGTCAACGTTCACGTGGCGCTCCTTTGTTGCCTGCAAAGCACCGAAAATGAAGCGGCAGTTTGCAAAGCCATATCGGAACTGGAATACGGAGGACTGGAAACAAGTCATGTGGTCTGAAGAATCACGATTTAAGCTTTATCTCGCGGATGGGAGGGTGCATGTTTGGCTTAAACCAACCGAAGCGATGTACCCAGGTTGCCAAGTTGAGATCATACACGCAGCTGAAGGCGATGTAACAGCTATGGGGTGCATTTACATGGGCTTTCTTGGGTTCCCTCCTACTCGCCAAGACCTCCATCACGGGCACAAGTTATGTCAATATCCTCGACGATCATCTACACCCATTCATAAAGATTCTGTCTCAGTACTATGAAGGGAACTTTTAACAGGACAACGCCACACCGCATACTTACCGGGTGGCGACCAGTTGTATCCAAGAGCATTCAAGTGAGCTTACCATACTAGAATACTGCCTTCCCCTCGCGATCTCCAGAACTCAATCCCATTGAGATTTTGCGGGACGAATTGAAAAGGTCTGTTGGAGACCGCCAACCCCACAGACAACTGTGGTAGTTCTATAACATGCGACCATCGCTTAATAAACGCCAATACCACCTCCATTTTTTCAGTATCATTAAGTCTTTACCAAGATATCTGGCTGCTGTTGTGAAGGGGCAAAAGCTGGAGCAACAATTTGCTTGGTAGGTGTATATAATCATTCATATATTTAATTTATATGCTTACGTATTTTATATTCAGTGCCAGTATATATAACAAGATTCCAGGATTAAGTGATTGAATCACATTTATTATCGTCTGAACAAAGTTGCATATACGTTGCGTACGACTGAGAGATATGTGTGAGTAGAGAGTGAATCAAAATATGTAAGAAATGTAAAACAAAGATTAAAACAAATGTAAAACGGTAACGGCAAATTTTCGAGTGTTTTAACCTGTGTTTTGAACCTTTTCCGAAACGAAATGTTTTAAAAACAGATCTTTTTAAATTAAAAAAAACATAGACGACGACAACAACTCAACATATAGAGAACGCATCTACGCCCCCAGTGGAAACACTGCTCATTATTTAAAACACATAGTGTGCAAAGCAGTGTTGTATCTACGCGGTGAGGGAGGGGGCGAGGAGGGCGATGACTTTCCCAAAATGGTCATACTAGGGGAGCAAATTCATGCTCTGACGGTTGAAAAAGTGGAAATGCAGTAAGTACGTACCCGTATGAACAAATTTACCGAAAACTGTAACTATGATAGTAAAGAAAATGTTACATTTCAGTTCTTTCCTTCTTTTTGAAAAACTTTAGTTTGTTCTCACATCGGATTACCCATGGCTAATCAGTGCAAATGGCAGACTGGTGAACAAAAAAGGCACCAGAAGATAATATTTTCCTGTCCACTATTTTGAAAGAATCATATGGTATACCAACTTACTGTACCTTAATAATGGTATGTCAGCATCATCTTTTCGCATTTAAACGTCTTTTCAACACAAGTCTACTCAATGTTGTAGCGTTTGTGTTAAAGCAAAAAAAAAAAACAACATTTTATCAATTTTTCTGGACTTTTGCCTAATAAAAATTTTATATTTAAAAATCTTTACTTTCGATGCTGAAGTATAGACATGGTGCATTCTATAATGAGATGGTCGAAGAATTTCTACAAGCATGGCGATATACGGAAAAATCTATATTTTTAAGGGCATAGCACGGGGCCTGCCCGCCCAGAAGACTGTGGCCCAGTCCGCGTCTGTATAGTTTAACCAGTCTGTGAACTATGACTCTAGATCTGTATGAACAGAATTCTCCAAAACAGCGGAAGGATTTGTCAGCAAGCGTAATTATAAATCACCAGAAGGTTACATCAAGTGAGATAAGCGTTAAACCTTTGAAAAGAATTAGAACATTTGATTGTAAAGAATAATTACTATAAAAAACAAAGCGTGTCAGTGAGGTCGTGTGCAAATATTATTAAAATTGCGGAATAAAATCCTATTAACCGGAATGCTATAATTGAAGCTACAATTTATTCTGTATGTGTGACGAAGAAGGAAGCGATGAGTACTTTTATCTCTTTTTGATGTGTTCAATTAAATATGGTTAAGATTGACGCTACTAGTCATACTGCGATTAATATATTTTTAATTTATAGGGGAATAACAATAAGAAGGTGACAAAGGTACAATTGAAGCCAAAAAACATGATATCCAGGAATAGCAAAACATTTAATTTTTTGTGTTATTTCAAAAATACTCTTGTGATCTTAACAAAGCTGACTTCGTAGCAAAGCTAATATCTTTTTGTCAACTGATACCCTGAAATTGAAGTACCAAGAACTGCATTTCTCTTTTAAGACACGTGCTTCAACATTATTTTACGTGAAGCCTACCCGAACGCAGTTCCAGCTTTCACCCTGTTGCTACTTATTCTAGAAACAGTTTCTCCTTGTGTAAAGATATACCACAAGTTAAAGTAATTAAAAATTATAAGAACATTGATGTCAAAAGAACGCCTTTCTTCACTAGCTACTCTTATTTTAAAGAATGAAGCATTTGGACAGTTGAAAGATGACAGCTGAATTGCTTCATTTGCTAACCCAAAAGTTTAGATGGGAATGTTTTAAAATTATTAACACAGAGCAGATATATATTTCAAAATTCAACAGCAATTTGACAATTTCTTTTGTAGGCTTTTAAATTTTCAAGTGCCTACAACTTTTACTGTGACCAGAATCTTATCTATAAAGAGAATAAAATAAAAAAAAACAAGAAACCAGAAACTTCTAAATGACGGAACATTGAATAAAAAGGCAAATCCGTTTGTGAAGATTTTGGTTATAGTTCGGAAGTGCTAAAAAATGCTTTTATGTCTTAATGTATGTTGAAGAGCTGTTCGCAAAAATGTCTTCAGTAAAATTATGGCGAAGACTTTGTTTTGAACCATCGTAAAACTTTTCTATAGCTCAATCATAAGAACGGAAATATTGTGAAATACTCCCGAAAACAATTGCGGAATTTTTGAATCGGGAAGAACGGAATATGATACTGTGTCCCCACACGTACCATCCCTGCAAATTGAAATAAGCATGCTTTGATTATATATAATTTATGACTACAAAGCTTGCGGTAATAATATCGCACACGAAAATGTTTATTATGCATCGACTAAAGTTTCGCAAAGCGTTTGGCTGTGCTTCCTCAGGACGAATGGAGCGTAAACATTCAAATCATTGTGACATCATCAGAATTCTGACGGTCACGGGTTTTGTTGAGTTGTTTCCACGCGCTTGAAAGAAATGGTCGGCGTCATGTCGTTGACAAGCCGTGACGAATTCCGGTATATGTGGAAAGCTTCTAATATATTAAGCTTGATAGTCGAGTCCGGTTTATCAATAAGCGTAGCGTTTCCAAACAAAAATTGATGGTTATTTTCGTGACAATGTTGAGCTACAGACGACTTCTTCAGTTCACAGTTCCGTACATAAACCTATGTACGGAACTGTCTTACAAAAAACGGATTTTTGAAACCGAGTTTTAAACGCACGCTACACATTTTCTTTCAGTGGGATTTTTACAATCGAAAATACAGTTGCAAAAAACAAAATCCACATTAACGCCACCTAAACCTGTATTAAAATTCTCTAAACATTCCGAATCTTTCCTGGAGTGAATGACATCTGATGTTTAAAGAAGTTTTCAAATCGGACATTTCAGAAGAAATCAAACAGAGAAAAATACAATACGGATTTCTGCCCTCTGATCCATTTTGTGTTATTAATATTTTGAGCAGTGAATATTCATAAAATGCTTCCGTGGAGAGAGGTATCTTACCAAACAGAGATTTTTGAAACGAAGTTTTAGATGGGTTGGTGTTGCTGAAAAATTATATCAAGCAAAAATATTCATTTAAGTGCTCTAGTAGGTCTTGACAAAAACTTGAAACTCAATTCAAAACAGTTTTCACCATGAATGCTGAAGGACGCAGAATGTTTTTTTTTCAATCTATCCGTTGAAGCAGAGATATTGAGTAAAACAAAACGTAACTTTATGAACCCTAGGAAAGAAACGGGGTATCAATTTGAGAAGGAAATGAGCGCAAAATGTTTATCGTACGAAGCGCAATTTCACCGAAAAGGAGTCTTTTCAATCGAGTTTATATCAGGGTAGATTCTGCTATAAATATATCGGAAACACAAACATGAATCCATGCTTTTTTGCACTCAAATTATGCGTTACGAAAAAATTAAGAATTATACGCAAAATGTGTGCCTTACCTCGAACTCTATCCGATACTAAAAATAAATTAAAATCAGACTTATAGATGCAACGATATTGGGGGCAAAATGTTATATAAATTTATGCCACAAAACGGGTGGTGGTGAAATATTTGAATACGAAACTGCGCAAAACCGTCCTACTTGTAAAATGTTACCGTAAGAAAATATTGTTTAAATCGGATTTCTAGGATCAATTATGTGGTGTAAAATGTGTTCTGAAGTCGAAAGGAACTGCATTTACGCCACCTGGAGGTGACGTTAGATATAGAGAAAAGATCAAAAGGCAAGATCCATCGGTCTTACGTTTTAGGCTTCGCAATGAAGAAAGAAGTTTTTAAATCGGACTAATAGTTGAGGGATATGTTGTCCATACACAGGCGGAGGCAGTGATAATGCATAAGCACGTCCTGTTTCTCCAAAAGACGAGAAGAAATCTAAGTCTTTTTGCTGCATTGTGTGTATAAACATTTTCTTCACCACCACAATAGTGCACCAATGCATAGGGAGCAATGTGACGGCTACTATGACTTCACACATTCTTTAAATTCAACGTTAAGCGAAATTCAAGGTACACTAGAACTTACTATTTTACTCGTGCACAGTATGTATCTTGGACGCAATAAATATCTGTATTAAGCACGATTGCCAAGATACTCTACAACTGCACATACCCGTCTTCAATAAACAAACACTTTTATTCGAAATTAAAAACATTTATCTACAGCTAAGAGCATATTGAAAAGTTAAAAGTTAAAAGGCGAGCACTTTCGGTCCACCCAAGTGGCCATTATGAAGCCAACAAGTGAGCTCAGATTTCCTGTGAGTGGGACTATAATACATACAGGGTTAGTCACGTGTAGTTACCATAGCAACGCAAAGTAGCAATAACAACATGGTAAAACATATATAGTTTTTTATATATTAAAGTCTTTAGGTTAAGTTAAGTGTTCTTAGGTGGTCTAAGTGTTCGAATGTATTGTCGCCATCGGTTTGGTACATAACATGGTAAATCTTCGTTACAGCATGAATTATCGTACCATAAAATAAATAAGGCTTCATTGAAAAAGGTATCAGTCTTGTTTCCAGTATACGCCAAATGTCTTATTTGTTCCCAAGCTGGAACAAAATGTTCCACTTTAGCTTTCCTGGTTAAGGAGGTCTACATCGCCTTTCTAGAAATAGCGTATTTATGTTCAGACGTTCTCAAACCCAACGCCCTGAGGGTGGAGCCTATATAATAACAAGGTTGAACTTCATGTTTCGGAGACTGAAGCGGTCTACAATATATTCCATATTTGTCATTTATTTTTACTTGATCACGATCACAACGAACCATACTGAAAATATTTGATGTTCGTAGTCCAAATTGTATCTGGTGTTTATTACAGAAACGCTGTAGAGCATTTTTAATGTTAGGGTTATAATCTAACGATCTAACAAGTGCTTTATTTACTATTTCTCCTGTCAGCGTAGTAGGTTGCAAGCGTTGTTGTTTCCCAATCAGTTGTGAGATATAGGTTTCTGGGTACTCCAACTGTTTCGTGGTCCGCAGAATAAAATTAAGTTCTTTTTGTTTTGACTGTATATATGAGGAATGTGTAAACGCTCTTTCGATATGCGACCGCAGTTCTGCTAGTTTGTGTTGTAATGGGTGGTTTTATTCTGCGGACCACGAAACAGTTGGGGATACCCAGAAACCTATATCTCACAACTGATTGGGAAACAACAACGCTTGCAACATACTACGCTGACAAGAGAAATAGTAAACAAAACATTTGTTGGGTCGTTAGATTATAACCCTAACATTAAAAATGCTCTACAGCGTTTCTGTAATAAACACCAAGTACAATTTGGACTAAGAACAACAAATATGTTCAATATGGTTCGTTGTGATCGTGATCAAGTAAAGATAAATGACAAATATGGAATATACTGTATACCGCTTCAGTCTCCTAAACATGAAGTCCAACCTTCTTATTATATAGGCTCCACTCCCAGGACGTTGGGTTTCAGAACGTCTGAACATAAATACGATATTTCTAGAAAGGCGATGTCGACCTCCTTAGCCAGGAAAGTTAAAGTGGAACATTTTGTTCCAGTTTGGGAACAAATCAGACATTTGGCATATACTGAAAACAAGACTGATACCTTTTTCAATGAAGCGTTATTTATTCTATGGTACGATAATTCATGCTGTAACGAAGATTTACCATGACATGTACCAAACCGATGGCGACAATTCATTCGAACACTTAGACCACCTAAGAACACTTAACTTAACCTAAAGACTTTAAGATATAAAAACTATATATGTTTACTACGTTGTTATTGCTACTTTGCGATGCTATGGTAACTACACGTAACTAACCCTGTATGTATTATGGTCCCACTCACAGGAAATCTGAGCTCACTTGTTGGCTTGATAATGGCCACTTGGGTGAACCGAAAGTCCTCGTCTTTTAACTTTTAACTTTTTAATATGTTCTTATCTGTACATAGATGTTTTTTATTTCGAATAAAAGTGTTTGTTTATTGAAGACGGGTATGTGCAGTTGTAGAGTACCTTTGTAATGGTGCTTAAGATAGATATTTATTGCGTCCATGATTCAAGGTACACTGCTGTCCGCAACTTAAGAACAACATGAAATTTGATGATTTCAGAGCACCATTAGGCTAAAAACACTTGCTCACAAACAGATCCACCAACGTTTGGTGTGGTCTGTGCGGACATCACTTAGTAACTTGTATTGTACCACGGTCGTCTGAACACTGAATGAACGTTATTTGTATCTGCAAAGGGCGGATGTAACGGATTTCTTAGGCAATTTGCAAATACATCTATTTAAAACATGTATCACCACCACAACCGGGCACCAGTGCATAGGAATACAGAAGTAATCCAGTGGTTAGGCGGTTTTTTCCACCAATACTGAATGGGATATGCAGGCCTGATACATAACTTGATCCTAATTTCACCAGAGTCTACCGCCTAGGGAATTTTTCTCTGGGGTTACCTGCAGTCGCAGGTCTATCAAAGCACCGTTGCATGTACTAGTTCCTGAAAAGGGAATCAGAGCTACATGTGCTAATTAATGTTTGTAAGGATATGTTGGCAACATACGGAGGCAGCTAGTTGAAAGTGTGCAGACGTGCATAGTTGCTGATGGTGGGCATCTTGTAACATTGTTTGAATTTACAGATCTTGCATTTTAGTGTACATATTACATTGTCGAGGTTTTAAGAATTCCTTTCCCCTCTTTTGCTTCGGTACAAGTGTATTATATAGCAGTTTTGTCAGGCATTGAAATTGACTCTGTTGCCCTATTTACAAAGGGGGCTAAGATATTCCCCCATTATATCCCACCCATTGGGGGCGAGAGGGTGCAACATTCGCAGTGCTATAGCTGCTTCCTATAAACCTGCACAAAAAGTAAAATTTTTGTGTGCAGATTTTTACATAAACTTGCACAAAATGTAACATACTATTACTTTCCATAGCTCTCGAGATATGGCTGTCCTGTATGAGTAATTGCTGTGTATCAGCTCTAAATGTTCGCTGTCGGTTACTGATCCGTGATTCACACCACATTTGTTCTAACCTCTTAATATCTGGTCTTATTCTGTATAGTATCAGAAACCAATCACAGGTCTTTCATCTCTTTTGGCTTTCATGGTTGACTGTTATTTCACAATATCAACTTCTGTAGAAATCTGTCATCACAGGTAAGATCCTTTGCTTTTTCTTTATCTGATCATCTTCCACCAGACATAAATAGTGGACATTAACTATTTTCCTCAGAAATAACTCTTTTATCCGTGTTTCATAAGCATTTCTGCAGACGGTTCATAACAATATCATTGATTCCTGGTACGTAATAATGCAAAAAAAGGAAAAAATCTAACTCCTAAACGGATCTGTTTTCGTCTTTTTTTCTCACTCTACTTCTGCATTCTCAAGTCGGCAGATATCGCGAACCTATGAATAAACCCGTGGGAAAGCTTTAAACACGTCTGCTGCCGACGTACGGGGATAGCGACGTACGTATAGCTCATTCGATAACCTGCTTTACCCACATAGTAAAGTTGCGCATTGAAATTTGCATGTGTCATACAGTCCGTTAGCTTTGCATTAGGAACACCTACCTAATAAAGCGTTGGTCCAACTTGCTGTGCAATCACGGCTCGCAGGCGCCTAGAAAGAGTCGAACATTCTTCATGCGTAACTGGACCCATGTCCGCGGCAGCAGCTCCGTCAGTTCACGCACATTCCGTTGAGCAGGATCAGCAGTTCTCAAACTCCATTCTAGTATATTTCACAAATGTTCAATTGGGTTACAGTCAGGGGAGTTAGGGGGACCAAGTTAGTGTGGCGAATTCTTTGCTTTGTTCTTCCAAACGCTCAGTAGTCATACGGGTCCGATGATACGATGCGTTTTCTTGTTGAAAGAGGGCACTGTGGTCCGGGTATACTTCCTGTAGATATGGATGGAGATGGTCGGCTAACAGGTCCCTGTAGCTCCACCATTTAGTGTTTTTAGGATGATAACCAACGGACCTAGGGCTTGCTAGGAAAAGTTCCACAGGCCCGAATACCACCTCCACCGGCCTGTTGAGCCCCAACAGTTCAACCAGGGGATTCATCTTCATGCTGTTTACGCCATATGTGAAACCGGCCATCAGCATGGTGCAGCAGGAAACGAGACCCATCACTCCAGACGACCTACTTTCATCTGTCGAGGATCCATTGCCGACGTTCCTTGGCCCATGCGAGGCGTTGATTTCGATGACTGGGCGTCATCATAGGTACTCTCGTTGGCCTCTGGCTGTGGAACTCTAGTCGAAGAAAAGTACGGCGCATGCCCTCCATGTCTAAATACGTCGAACTGCACCGCTGTTGTACTGGTGGGTGAGCTGGGGGACTTTTGGGCGACTTTGCTGTAATACCTGTCGTGACACCCGACAATCCCTTCTTGGATCAACCGCGCGTGGCTGACCAATGTGAGCCTTTCTGCTAGATCTCTGTGCATGGCTAATCCAGACCTGCTACAACCTTGATACAGTAGTACGGAAAAAGCCAACAAGTGGGGCTGTTTCCGAAATACTGGCACCTGCCTGTTGGCCCTGACTATCTGGCAACTGTCAAATTGGTTTACGTCACCACATTTCCTCATTACTGGCAAACGTTTACTGATTATGTACAGAAAACAGCACGTGACGCTGACATCACGTGGAATTTCATTATCGCTCCGAATACGTAAAACTGAGGGTGCTCCAAAAGCAAAGCTAACTCAGTATATTTCATATCATATTGATAAGAACGTGCCGAGCAGTATAACTTATAAGCACTCCTCACCAATTGATACCGCCGCTGGAACCATTTGATACGAACTCGGCCGCTTTTTAATTGTTGCGGTCTCATGGCACCATTTGATACGACAGTGGGTCATTATCCCACCGCTGTCAATAATTTGATACGGTACCATGCCGAGCTGCCAATAATTGATACGAACGAGACTTGTAGGTTCTTGTAGTTCGGGTGCTGGTATAAATGGGCGAGAACGTGATGCTTGCTGAAACACAGGGAAGTAATACATCAGAGCCTAAAAGAACAGAGAGCAAATAATCAGTTAACACCAATCAAATTTAATCACGGAACATCCGGTCGACTAGGATGTAAATTCCGTACATTAGGTAGGCACATAAAAACAAGGAAGAGAAAGGGGAGGGATCTCCCTCCTAGTTCAGTCTTTACTCTTTTGTAATTATCTCTTGAGAGAATTTCAGTTCACCATAGCGGGAATATTTAAAGTTCTGGATAACCAGTGAATGGCTAATAAGTTGTTTTTTTTTGTTTTTTTATTGGAGGTTTAACGACCACCGTGAGCAACTCAATGGGCTATAAGCAGTCGCCCGTCCCAAATTTAGGGTCACTGGTTCCAGGGAAGGGAGACAGCCAGTGCCGTAAGACAAACACAACATCCATGCCAGACCGGGATTCGAACCCGGACCCCTTACGGACGAATGATCAGAGGCCAGCGCCTTAGACCACTGCGCCACCGGAGCGGCGCTAATAAGTTCAAGTGGCAGTCTATGCCCTAGAGCACGGGTTAGAATCCCATTCCAAAATGAGCTCTGCAAACGGATAATCGAAAGTCAGTACTTGCGAATGGCTGGACGATGGCGGGCAATCCAGATATTTAGTACACTCTTTCGGTATCACTTACACACACACACACACACACACACATGCCCTCTGCAGTAGTCAAAGGGGGGCTTTTCACCTGTTTGTCACAGAGGGTCTTCACTGATTTCTTGCTTTTACACTCTTTCTTTCGACGACGCAGCAGAGAGAACATTTCTCCGTGTTTTTCTCCGACTGCTCTTGGTAAGGGGGGAAAGTAACACCCAGCGCTGACTCCTCTTTGCACAGCAGACCCGGGGCTGTCGGATGAACAGGGGTAGTTCTCTTTTGCACTCCGTCAAGATAGTCCGTTGACAACAAGGAAGCAACGTTTACGTCGAAAGGTCAGCGACCTCCACACTTGGAACAGAGAGTGCTTTTTAGGAAGGCTGGTTCGCTAGTCATGTTTTACTAATGCTTGTTAGTTGACGTTCTCAATTTAGCATATTTGGGGGGTTCTTACGCGGCCGCCTAATTATTGTTAAGCTGTACCTTTTTCATTGCACTAGGTGGCTTCAGCTGCGCCCTTAGTACCGTAGAAATCTTAGGTAAGCGTCGGACGTCAGGTTTCGCACATAGCAGGCTAGCTACGCCTGACCACTACATAGAGCCATACAGCGTATTCTCCTCTTAACAATTTCTCGGTCCGACTTACAACAGCGTACCGAGACAATTCCTTGCGAGTTTCTCCGTATGTCCTCGGCAGCCTACCGAGCTAACTCCTTGCAAGTTTCTCTCCGTTTGTCCTCGGCAGCGTACAGAGATAACTGCTCTTCTCCTGACACTTTTTGTTATTCTCTGTCACGTGGCTGCATCTGCTTCTTTTCAGTCGATACTTCAGATTTCTCTCATGCCTTTCGCACGAAGCGCCGCTGCCTCTCCAAGAATGGTTCCGTTTCTGACCCTCGCTCCTCATAATCGTAATTTTCAGCGTTCCCTACAGATTTTTGACACTAATGGCACACCTGAAATCGTATTTATGAGAGTCTGTGTGCCTCTCAGTTGCCGACTGGGTGGTCCCTTTGTTGCTAAGCGGACCCCCAGAAGTGATATCCTTAATTTCTTTGTTTCCACCCAGACAAAGAGAATTACACGACTCCCTCAATTAAAAACGAGTTAATTTCCCAATTTAATTTGCGATAGGCCAAATATTTAATTTAATCATCAACATAATTTAACCATACCTATCAAGTCCGTTCCCCATTTTAATAGTAATTAATTTAGACCCAATTTTCGCATCAATATATTTGTAAGTTTTCTCTTACAGTTGTTGATTTGCGTTTCTTTAAACAGTGGGATTAATGGCCCATTGATTTAGCATTATTATTGACAGATTCAGCTTGTCTGTGTGCTGCTAGTGGCACAGACTCTACGTCTTTTACCGTTGACAGTGTTTTTTGGTTAAAGTTATAGCAGGCATTTCAAGCAAATTGGAACATGCGCAAATGCAGATCCTCTTAGCCGTTTGCACATTTAACCATTTTATAACACTTACTCTACAAATTAATTTTTCGATTCTACTTTAAGATTGCCCCGCCCGGTATTCAAAATGATTAAAAGGGGTTGGCGGTGTGTTAATTAGGGTTTCAAACACAACACTGGTGTTTTATTTTATATTCAAATCCAGTGCTGGACTGGATTGGAACATCCAGTAAAACACCCATGATATGTTCGTGCCATCTGCCCTCGCTGTTTTCAGGAAATGTCAGTAAGTGCAAGGTATGAGGAAAGAATGCCCACGGAAAAAGCCCACGGAAAAATCGCCCACGGAAAAAACGCCCACGGAAAAAACGCCCACGGAAAAAACGCCCACTTCGCGAAAGTAGGAAAAAACGCCCACGGAAAAATCGCCCACAGGCAAAATGCTCACGGGAAAATATGTGATCGACTGATAAGTTTATATGTCTGTTATAAACGGTGTTCGGACAACTGGTCACACATTGCTGGCCAAAAAACCGTTAGGGGTCATATAAAAATTGCGGTTTCTTGGCCACCTCACCTACATAACGAAAATGGGTGTAGGAGAATTGGCCACAAAAGTTCAAGGGGGGGGTGTAAGTATTATTGATTTTTGGCCTACATTGAGAATTGAATTGGGAACTCCAAACAAATTTCGAGAAAACGTTCTATGTAAGCCAAGCGAGAATTACAGCATAATTCATGTATGTTCGGAAAAGGACCCTAAGGTGGGATTTTTTAATAACGCTGCACTTTTACGTAGGTACTAAATATTTACATAACATGTCAAGTTTGCAATATTTTTCTTTTACTTAATTAATTCACAGGCGAAGAAAAAAGTGTTGAATAGGCTTAGCCTACGGCCTATTAATTAATGTATGGATTGAATGTATGGTGCATAAGTAGAAGCGCAATATTACTGACAATTAATTCAGACATTTGACGTGGAATAGGAATAGCTGTGGTGCAGTGGAAGCATATCCGGCGCGTAACTGGAAGACCCTGAGTTCGATTCCTGGTGGCGGCCACTGAGAATTTTTCCGTGACTCACTTATAAACGTGGAAAGAGCGATGACTTCTGTTTGATTATTGACAATACTTGTTATGTAAATTTACGAATATGGGAATGGCGGAACGAAAACTTTTAGAAGGGCCTAAACGTTAGTCCTAATATTATTTTTTGCCTGAGTAACACCGCAATATTAATAATTTGATGTGTTACGTAAACGTTATGAATATAACATCGTTAGAATAAAAACTGTTAAATAGGCCAAGGCCTAGGACTTATGACTTAAGGGCCGCGGGTGGCCTAGTGAAGAACCAAATAAGATTGTTAACTTTCAACTTCCTACTGTAGAGTGGGATGTAAGGTCAGGTGATGCGTAACATCACAGCCTCTCCTTGACAAATGTCAACCCCGCCTTCTCGTGGTGCATCCTGTTCCTACTAAAGGGGCTCTGACGACCGCCAATAGCGGTATAACTATACCATCGGGATTAGAGGAAATTCTATCCCACACTCACCAACCCGCTTGGCCAGCGTGGTGAGTTATGGCCAAACCCCTCCAAAATGACTCCACAACTTAAATCTTGGCCCTCAGTCTCCGGCAGCTGGAATGTACCTGGCCAAGGCAGCGGCCAGTGCGACATGAAGGCAGAGGGTGCTAAGAATCCCCGGAGGACCGGACTAGGCTGCCATCTGATGCTGACCTTGGCAACGTACAATGGACGCTCCCTATCTTCTGATTCAAGGCTTCTTGAATTGGAAGAGGAACTACAAAGGATCAAGTGGGACATCGTGGGGCTAAGTGAGGTAAGGAGAAAAGGAGAAGATCTCATCGAACTAAAAAGTGGACATCTCTTCTACTATCGTGGGACAGATACTGGCAGAACTAGTGGTGTTGGATTTATAATAAACAAGAAACTGAAGGATAAAGTTGTAGAAGTTGAAAGTTCCTCTGACAGAGCTGCAAGGCTTGTTATCCAACTCTCGAAAAGATACCAGGCTCAGATTATTCAAACTTATGCACCCACCACAAGTCATCCTGAAGAAGAAATTGAAGAATTTTATGAGGAAATTTGTCATCTAAATAATAAAGGTAAGCAGCACTTGAAAATAATTATGGGAGATTTCAATGCAAAAATAGGGCAACGGCAACAGAATGAAACTTCAGTAGGTAAATTCGGTCACGGCAATAGAAACCAGCGTGGAAATACTCTCGTTGAGTTTGCAGAGGCAGAAGGGTTTTTCATCTTGAACTCCTTCTTCAAGAAAAAGCCACACAGGAAATGGACATGGAGACATCCAAATGGGACGACAAGTGAAATTGATTTTTATTATGTGTAACAAAAAATTCGTCATAGAAGACTGCAGTGTGCTAAACAAGTTCAACACAGGTAGTGACCATAGATTGGTGAGATGTAAGATGCACCTCAACACTAAACTTGAACGTGGCAAGCTCATAAGACAAACAAAATCTATTGACATAACCAACCTTATAAAACACCATAATACCTTCAAGTTGGAACTGAAGAACAGGTTCTCTGCTTTAGAAGGCCTAACATCGGAAGAAGTGGACATCTCTGAAGTTAACAGAAAAGTAACCAAAGCTCTTATGGAAACAGCAACAAAATTAGCTGGGTCTAAGAACAAGTTGCATGTAAATAAATTATCAGGAAAAACGAAAATGTTGATGCAAAAAAGAAGAGAGATGAGGACAACTAAAGAAGATGTGACTTCCAAAGTGGAATATATAGAGCTATGCAAGACAGTACGAAAAAGTATCACTGAAGACGTAAGAAAATTCAACTGTGAACTAGTGAGGAAAGCAATTGAAAACAACCAAAGCCTAAAGATAGCAGAGGGACATCTCAGTAAGGGAAGAAAACAGATTATGGCACTGAGAAAAGAAGATGGTTCTGTAACAAGAAATAGAGGCAAAATTTTGACAAGAGTGAAAGATTTCTACTCCAAATTATATGAAAGGGATGATACATGCACTCCAGACATCATGAAAGATACCAGTACCAGAGTTCCTCCAGTCCTTCCAGCAGAAGTTGCACATGCAATCAAGAACATGAAGCGGGGAAAAGCTCCAGGAGAAGATGGAATTACTGTAGACATCATACAAGAAGCAAGTGGAGAAATCGAAACAGTACTCGCCCAAATTTTCACTCGATGCCTAAATGAAGGAAAGATTCCTGAGGATTGGAACACCGCTACAATGATCCTGCTACATAAGAAAGGTGACATTGAGGATCTCGGAAACTACAGACCTATCAGCCTCCTATCAGTAGTTTATAAAATCTTCACTAAAGTTCTTTCACACCGCTTGAAGATAACACTGGACATGGCTCAACCGAGAGAACAAGCTGGATTCAGGAGTGGCTACAGCACAATAGATCATATCCATGTGCTGAGAGAACTAATTGAAAGAGCGAGGGAATATGAACTTCCACTGTGCATGGCTTTTATCGATTATGAAAAAGCCTTTGATTCGGTGAAACCATCAGCAGTTACAATGTCTCTGAAAACCTGCGGTATTGAAGATGCATACATTAATATTATTAATAACATCTATGAAAATGCAAGTGCAAAGATTAGGCTGTTTGAAAATACAACACGCATAAAAATTGGAAAGGAGTGAGACAAGGTGACACCATATCTCCGAAGCTCTTTAATGCGACATTGGAGGGTGTTTTTCAGTCGCTGAGCTGGGAAAACAAGGGGATAAAGATTAATGGAGATTATCTAACCCACCTTCGTTTTGC
The DNA here is from genome assembly GCA_039090855.1 of Macrothele yani. Taxonomy (NCBI): domain Eukaryota; kingdom Metazoa; phylum Arthropoda; class Arachnida; order Araneae; family Macrothelidae; genus Macrothele; species Macrothele yani. Next base: position 76,928,210 of record CM077008.1, read on the forward strand.
TGATGACGTAGTCATTTTTGCAACTAGCCCATCAGAGCTGCAGAGTATGATCCAGGAACTTGCTGACAAGAGTAAAGAAGTGGGATTAAAAATGAACTTTCAGAAGACAAAAGTGATGTTCAATGCTTTTACAAGAAATGAAGATTTATGGATTGATGGAGAAAAGCTGGAGATAACAGACACGTACGTTTATCTTGGACAGCAGATATCAAGTGAGGGTCACATTGATGAAGAAATTAATCGGCGTACAAAACTTGCCTGGAGAGCTTTTGGAAGAAACAGCATAATTTTCAAGAGCAATATGCCATTATGTCTTAAAAGAAAAGTGTTTGATCAATGCTTCCTTCCAGTGCTTACGTATGGTGCAGAGACGTGGACCTTAACTAAAAGAGACATACAAAGGCTGCAGACAACTCAAAACAACATGGAGAGGTGCATGCTTGGTATAACCAGAAGAGATAAGAAGAGGAACTCGTGGATCCGAAAAATGACAAGAGTGGAAGACATCATGATCAGAGTTAAATCCCTGAAATGGCAATGGGCTGGACATACTGCCAGAAGGACAGATCATAGATGGACAGCCGAAATTTTAGATTGGATTCCAAGGGACAGGAAAAGACCCAGAAGAAGACCACATGGGAGATGGGTGGATGAAATTCGAAAGTATGCAGGGGTGACATGGAGGAGACTGGCACAAGACAGACCGTTGTGGAGGAAACTTGGGGAGACCTTCGTCCAGCAGTGGATTGATAATGGTTGATGATGATGATGATGATGATGATGATGATGACTGTAGAGTAGCTACTTTCTTAAAAAATCCAGTTCGGCTTTACTGTAAAAAATTTGTGACTATTCTTATTTTTTAAAGTAAGGTCTTAATTTTTATAAAACTATGCATGTTTGTTATTTAACTATATCAATTAAAAGGGAAATCATTAAAAGTCAGATTATTTTATTTATAAAAACTTGTAAAGTATAGCATTTAATTGTAAAAGCGATTTTCGTAAAAGGCGCAATGTACAGATATAACTTTGTGTAATGTGCTTTCTTTGCACTCTTGTCTCTTTTGGAAATCCTCTTTTGTGTACGGCGAGCCGAAGGGGGAGGGGGAGCATCTGTCTTTCGTCAAAGTGGTGCTTTGCAGCTGCAGCTGGAACGTTTGCTAGCGACCGCACCCCAAATAACAAGGGATATATTTCATTTAAATTTATCGGTTGGCCACCGGTCAGGGTGTGTCTTCCCCGTGAGTAGTATAATCTCAAGTTACAGGCATACTTCTTTTCTTCCCAGTGTAAAGAAAAAAATACGCACTCATAGCTTCCTGGGAGTTTTCCAAAGGACAACTAAAACAGTTAATTTCTACATGACGGGTGTAGGAGAACTGGCCACAAAAATTTTAAGGGGCCTCATAAAAATAACGTTTTCGACCGCTTCGTGCCCACGAACCCTAGAGGTTGGTAATCAGAGTCATATAAAGTTTCCGTAATTTCGTCTTTCTTAATTGCGATAATTAATGTAATTCTTTATAAGAAATGTTTATGATCTACATCTCAGCAAAAGATTTAAGGGTTTTCAAACTACAAGTCTGCAAAATATCTGAGCGCATGTGCTGACTCAGGAAACCTGTCCGGGGGGATATCAAAACTCTAAGATTTGAAAAATGTATCGTCCCATCGGGAGATTTTCAGCATTTACAAGCTACAGTTGGACAGATTATTTGAGGGTACGTGCCTACTCAGCAAACCTGGGGGTGGGGTGGGGGTTATATGATAATTGTGAATTATATAGAATTTCTTGTCCGATCGGGCGATTTTCAGCATTTACAAACTACAACTGGAGACATTATCTCCGGGCATGAACCTACTGAGCAAACCTGTCAGGGGGTAGGGGGGGGGTAATACCAAAAGTGTAGAATATGAAGAATTTCTCTTCCGACCCGGAGATTTTCATCATTCACATGCCTTCAGATAATGTGTCGAGTTGTAGCTGCTAATTGCCGAGAATCTCCCGATCGGACGAGAAATTGTTCATATCTTACACTTTTGGTATTACCCCCCTCCCTCTTCGCCGACAGGTTTCCAGAGAGTGACATGCGCTAAGAAAATTTGTCGAGTTGCAGTTTCTAAATACTGAAGATCTCCCGATCGGAAGAGATATTCTTGATATTTTACGATTTTGGTATTACCCCTCCCCCGACTAGTTTCCTGAGGCAGCAGATACCCTCAGATAATTCGACGTGTTGTAGCTTGTAAACGCTGGAAATCTCCCGATCGGACCAGAAATTCTTTATATTACATATTTTAGATTTTAAGCACCCCCCCCCTCCCCAGACAAATTCCCTGGGTTTGCACATACTCGCAGAGAATTTTTTATTTGTAGTTTCTAGAAAAATATCGTATAGCAGTTGGCTTGAAGACAACGGTGAATCATTAGTATGTTTTTAAATAAATGTTGCATAAGACTACCACGGCTTTCAGGCCAACACCATACAACCTCTACAGTCAATCAGTGCAATCCGAACTTTCCTCTCATATTTGTAAGGTTTGCAGAAAATATTTTACACATCAAATTATTAATATTGCGGTATTACTTAGGCAGAAAATAATATTAGTACTAACGTTTAGGCCCTTCTAAAAGTTTTCATTCCGTCATTCCCATATTCGCGTTATGTAGGTGAGGTGGCCAAGAAACCGCAATTTTTATATGACCCCTAACGATTTTTTGGCCAGCAGTCTGTGACTAGTTGTCCGAACACCGTTTATAACAGACATAAAAACTTATCAGTCGATCACATATTTTTCCCGTGAGCATTTTGTCTGTGGGCGATTTTTCCGTGGGCGTTTTTTTCCTACTTTCGAAAAATGGGCGTTTTTTCCGTGGGCGTTTTTTCCGTGGGCGTTTTTTCCGTGGGCGATTTTTCCGTGGGCGTTTTTTCCGTGGGCATTCTTTCATACAATCTCATGCAAGCGTCGCAGCTTAATTTCTATGGATTCTTTTTACACCTAAAGGTGGTTATCGTAGGATTGACGTTAAAAATATGCAATCCTATGTTGGCTTGTAACTATAATCACCTTAATATGTGAGTAGTTCAGTATTCCTCAATTACGACCTCGATGTTCGTAAAATGTTCAGAATCCGCAAGTGCTTTTAATGATTTTCTTTAAAATTTATGATAGGAAGTCTTACATCTTTATAACATAAGACGAAGAGCAAACAAGGCCAGTTATCGATATCTTTCTCATGGTGCCAGCATCTTCATCTGCCTTATCTGACCTGGAACTGGACAAAAGCATCCAGATTGATAGACATTTCTGATATTTCTTTATATTTAAAAAAATCGATTGATAGACATGATTGACATTTCTGTTATAATTTAAAAAAAATCGTTATGAGGGAGGCTGTTCTTAATGGTTGCCTGCATGCATTGGGTGATCATAATGACTACCTTCGTACTCCTATTTTTTTCCTGCCAAGCAGAGTTGGAACAGTCCACTGAGAGGATTAACTTTCAGTACTGATTTGGATATTGGTATCCAGTTTTTGCCACATGATAGCATTCCTGCTATTATAAGCTGTCCTTATTCTTATGAAGTCCTGGGTCGAACTTTGTTCTCCCTTCAGTTGTTGCAGCCTCACATTGAGTCAAATTTTCTCTTTAGAGTGCATTCGATTTTGAGCACCAGTCGTGCGTATATGTTTGTTTCATGAGAAAATTTCGTCATACCTTAACAATCTCTTTCCAGGAAGGGGATTTTTCTGGCATGATGAAATCGATGGGATAAAAATAACGTGATTCTTGAGATGAGTGTAGCGTCACTTCCGCTGCTATACTGCCCTCCTTACCATTTACAGGCTGCCCCTTCTCTTGAGTACCAGCGCCGCGCACAATATAGTGCTCAATCTTGTATGATGCGATTGCGTGAAATAACTGCCACGTATTCTACAAATGTTGTGTGTGTGTGTGTGTGTGTGTGTGTTTATTTCACAAAAATCGTTCTTTCAACTGAAGTACAATTGGTCACTAGTACATCTTTCCTCTAACACAGGAGCACTCTTCAGACTTTTCAAATGACTACTGTAACGGATCATACATCTGTCACATACGGAAGGATATAGGGATTGAATATCTTTCAAAAGAAGATAGTGCGCTTTAATTGACATCCTCCGCATTGAAGGTTGTTAGGAGTAATGTAGAATTCGTTTATGGTTTCTTTTAGCCAGAAAGGGAAGAAACAAAACGGTAAAAAAGCAAAGACTAAAGACGTGCAACACTTTTAAATCGACCGATGCCGGGAGGAAGTAAAATTGCTGACACTGAGTTTCACTGAAAACGAGAATGTGTTAAACTGTTCGACTGCAGTAACACGACAAGTATATCGTGCGAATCTACTCTCCATAATTATTATTTTAATTTAAAATTGTCATTCGATGACTCGCAAGTTCTTATTATTGTTCTTGAGCTTAGGCGAAATTAAGAATGCTAATTACTAGGGTGAATTACGCCTGTGTCATGTAAGATGTGCTGAATGAAATTTATTCAGAAGTATAAAACATTTCCTCGCATAAAAGTAGCTGTAGTTTTTGAGGTGTTTTAGAATCGGTGTTCAAACTCTCAAATTTAATTGCATGATTTTCCACCTGTGTTGTTTTTCTTGTTAATATGCACCGTGAGCAAGTATTATCAGCATGTTGAATCAGATTCAGACATTATGATGAAATCATGGAAATAGGTATGTTGGTAACGTCAGCACGTGATTTGTTCCAGGTTCGCACAATCATTACTGCTTGTGAAACACGATTAACGTTCTACGTAATCTGCAAAGTCATTGCAGTTTACTCATATTTGTGGATGTCGTGCCTCCGTAAGGTCCCAGAGGGATGAAGGCACACATTAACATAAAAAAAAATTTTCTAGTGACTTTTCCTAGACGGCACACCCAGAAAACTTTGGGACTTCAGTCAATAACTTTTTCTAATTCTGAACTGGCATTTACCTTCATTGAGAATCCGAGAATAATGAAATCGAATTTATTTCCTGAATTCCGTAACTGGTAAGTAAAGCTCGGGAGAAAAAAGCCTACATTTAAATAAAATATATCTCGCGGGATTGCTTATTCTTTTGTCAGCTAATTAGTGATCAGGGTAAGGGAAAGGTTTAAGTACTGCGGTATTTTATGAAATAAACGGATCTCAGTTTATAGGTAGTAAAGTTTAGACACGTTATGAAACTTTGCAGCAATTATAATATTGGAAATATAAATTTATAAGGGTAAAGTGAAAATTCAAAAATTATATACAGTGAACTTTATCACAATCAAGCTAGCTTTCAATTGTTTAAATGCCGCCTGACATTCTTTCACTTACATTTAATTTAAAAAAATGTTAGATATTAGTTCTTTTACTGGCGATGCTGTAATAATTAAAGCAAAACGCTTGTCGGTTAATCCTGATCCTGTAGAAATCATTCTCTTTCATATGAAAGAGAAAAGGAAAGTATTGTTCAGTACTTAATTAGGGTCAAACATCATGCGTTTTTTTCATATGCAACTCTAACCTTCATTTCTGGAACCTTTGAAAAAATTACATTCGGCGTTTAAAGTGAGCAGATTGGTCAAACATATTGACTGCTAAAACTGAGATCGAGTTCGGTGTTTGCTAAATTTGGAAATGAAATTCCCTGATTCTTTCTGGAAATTTGTATGACCTCACAGACATATTTACTGACCTTCAACATGCCGGCTGAATCACATGGTCCGATAAATGGTCAGTATATAGAAAAAAAACGAAACATTCCTAAGAATAATTTAATAGTCATTGTTTTCTCTTAACCTTATAAGCTGCTTTTTTTTTCTAATTTCCAGCCTTTTTCGTTATCCTGATTTTGGTGAGCCATTGAATACCTTATTTGGTAATAAAAGATTTTCTTCAATTATACACAATTAATTGATATAACCGTCCTTGGAGAAACAACACCTTTCAGCTAATAGTTTGAAAATTTCACATGGGTAGGAATCGTAAACTGCAAAACAAATTATGTGCTTGAGTTGAAAAGGAAAACTCCAAGATACATCAAAGTGTCACATCAATAAGTAAAGAACCCAGAGGAAAAGATCGATTGAAAAACAGCAAAATATGGGACAGAGAGGGAGGTTCGTAGTTTAACATAAGTGACACTTGTTTGAATGTTTCTCTCATGAAACGCCGGGTGTTTCAAAAAACCTTTAGACAGATTTATGGAGCATGTTCACTGGCGCACGGTGATGATAAAAAGTTCGATGATCAGTGACCTGGGAGCTCTCCCCATCCGTGTTATAACACATTTTGTGAGTGCAATTAAGACAGCATATGAAGTCAATTAGTTTATACAGAGTCGAGCCACATTTGTCACCACCTCCTACTTTTGACGTCAACAGCGAGTAGCAAACAAAAGAAGGCACATGTCGTGAGCTGGCTTGGATGTTACACATGTATAAGATGTGCTGTAGGCATCATGAAAACATATCACTCGTTGCTGTCATGGATAAAAGGAGCAATTTATCAGATTTGAAAAAAGGAATGACTATCGGCTATAGGGCCAAGAGTGGCAGTATTTCTGAAATAGGGCAGTTTGTGAACTGTTCGCGTATTGATGTGGTTAAAGTGTATCGTGATTGGAGAAATGGTACTATTGCGAATAATCGACGTGGAAACTGCGGAGCACCATGCGCCATTGATGTGAGAGGTGAGCGTCAGCTTCGAGGGTGCGTGAGGGCCGATCGACACACTACAGTGGAGCAACTCACCGGCCGAATGAATCAGGGGCTACCGGACGTGTGACTAAATCGACAGTTCAGAGAACCCTGCTGCGTACGGGGCTCCGATGCAGACGGATTGGTTATTGCACCTATGCTAACGAAGGTGCATCGGCAGAAAAAGGTTTACATTTGCACGGCAGTATCGGAATTAGACCTCCGCTGATTGGCAATGGATTGCCTTCTCCGATGAGTCATGTTTTCTGCTTCATGAATGGACGTTGGCGTATAAGGTGGGAAACATCGGAGAACAAACACACTTCAACCATTGCTGGAAGAATACAAGCTAGTGGGGGCAGCGTTATGGTCTGGGTAATGTTTTCGTAGCATTCCCTGAGTCCACTCATACCTGTGTACGACACTATGGACCGAATTCGTCATGACTCCATCCTTGCAGACCACGTACGCCCATACATGTTGATTCCCTAGGGCAGACGGGATCTTCCAGAACGACAATGCAACGTGTCACATAGCTAGAAATGTCCGAGAGTGGTTGGAAGAGCACGATGAAAACTTCAAACTACTTCCCTGACCCCCTGATTCCCCAGACTTAAACCTAATTGAGCATCTGTTGGACCACCTCAATCGTGTTGTTCGCTCTATGGATCCTTCACCACTCACCCTCCAGCAGCTGTCAGATGCACTGCAGTCGGCATGGCTCCACATCTTAGTGAATACCTTCCAGCACCTTATTGAGTCACTCCTAGCCCGTCTAGTTTCTGTCCGAGCTGTGCACACGGCGGTTACTCTGAATATTAGCTGGTGGTCACAATAATGTGACTCGACAGTGTTTTTAATTTATTTCAGCTCATTGTAAGTGATCGATGGCAGCAATTATGTGAATTTACATCAAAGCAAGTTTTCGGGATATCCTCTCTCAGCAGCAATACAGGCTCGTGGGGTCTTTTGGTCGAATGTCGAACATGTTAAAAGTGTCTTGGAGTGTTCTGGATCTGAATTCTTTGACAACACTCCACGATTGGTTTCTGGGGAGCTTGTGTATTACTAACCAGGACAGCGGAAATATCAGCTTTAAAATGCCCACATAAGAAGAAATCTAGAGTACGAGTATTTAAATCTGGAGGTTATGCAGGCCATACAGATGGTCCAATTCTACATCACTGTATTCACGCGAAGACGAAGTTTTTTCAGATTTTAGAATCAGTGATAAAAGCGTACACGAGTGACGTCATCATAGCCTCTTTGCCAGGTGCGAAGATAGAAGTCAGTTAGTTTCTGCCCTGCGTTTGTACAGTGTAGTCAAGTTAGTTTTTTAGCTGCGTTTCTGCGTTGCGGTTCTTTTAGTGTCTTACAAAGTTTTCCTCCTTTTGTAAATACCAAGGTGATTCAAAGTCATTGCCATTTTCTGTTAGTTGATGAAAACGTGTATAAATGCATAAAGGTGAAAGTTCAAACTTCGAAATAGCGTCCATCTTGCTCGATGGTTCTACACCATCGTGATGATGCCGTGACGTTAATCTCCGTGCGGAAAAATTATTTTGGTTTCGAGCCGAAAACGTCTTGAAACCCAAGTTCAAAATCGTGTAAGTTTTGGAAGTGTTTCCCTCGTAGAACATATGCTATGGACCAGAACAAGTTGTAGTTCGAAGGCTCAAGATCCGGATTATGAAAAGGGTGAGGCATTATCTTGAACACTCCAGTTCTTGCATGTTTTGCTTATTCTAAAATGCACGATGAGCAGGAGCATTATCCTGCTGGAGGATAGCTCGTTTGTGGTTCGCAAGAGCACGGTACGTTCGGCTTAAAGCGGCATACATCCCCTCCAGTTGCCCACAGTACAGCTGCGCTTTAATTCCTCGGTCATCTGGAACCAATCCTAATGAATGTGGCCCTCAAAGTCCACCATAGACATAGCATAACTGTGTGCTCTAATCGTCCCCTTTCTGGGACTGGTTCTTGTGGCTTTTGGGAATCTAACTACTATTTTGTCATGTCGGGATTCCGAACAAGAGTCCAACTTTCAACACATGTCACAAATCGCCTAAAGAAAAGGTCATCCTGGGAATTTTCCAGCAATTATTGATATACATGCACATTGCACACGTTGCCGAGCTTGAGCAGCAGTCAGTCCATGGAGTATTTGTCGACAGATTTTGTGGGTCTTGCCGAGCTTGTGCAGTTCGTGAACAATTATAAGCTTTGGTATTCCCAGCTTATGTGACAGATGTGTAGTGTTTGTTCAGAGATTTGACTCTACTGCCCGGAGCACAGATTCAGAATTCACCATCGAATGTCTTTCAGCACATGCTTTGTCTTCAAGGCTGCAATCCCGGTATTTAAATCGCTGAAACCAAAATCTTGCAGTTCTTTGAGACACTACTCCTTCACGTTCCATAGCACAAATTACCCCTCGCTGCGGCTGCAGAGGTCAACATTTTTTTATAGAAAAACCGTAAGAACAGAACGATCATATATTTTTCCCGCATAACTTTTAACAGCAGAAAACTTTCCAATTAATCACTGCAGCATGTGCTCCTTTCTTAACCAACTAGGTGATACCGGTTTCCAGCCATGCGTTGTTCTCATCTGCATAACGCATGGCAACCGAATAATTGCCTGACACAGGATGACTCTTCAAACCGGCAATTACTTTGGGTCACCGCAATATGAGTGCGTCTTCCATTTAGCGTTTCATATCACCATGTACTTGCCTGTTTTTATTAAAATTTCCTACAATATAGATTAAATAAATCAAGGTGAGTCCAACTTGCGTATATTCTGAAGTAATGAATTTCATCTATTTGGAAAGCCGCTGTTTGAAACATTGCTACCGAAGACTGCAATCGAACACAATAAAAACGTAGCATGTTTTGTAGGCAATACAAAACATTTATCATCACCAACAAGGTTACTTATGATTAAGATATCGAGCAATGACATTAAAGTGTTCTGGAGTCCCCATCATGCATGAATCACAAGTAACGGCGTATTTCTCTTAGAACGTATTTCATAAATGCAGATTATTCCGCATTCGAGAAATGTGTGTATTGCTGGTCACTTAGCGTTGGTGTCAAGAGAAATAGACTGATGAAATGATCATCAACAATAACAATCCAAATATTCTCATGAGAGCTCTGCTGGTGCCGAGATAGGCTAATACATGAGGACGTGAGGCCGTTTCCGTGCAGAGTGGTGACCGTTGTAATTATTTAAATTGCCATCTCATGTGAATTGCAATTCAGCGATTAAAATCATATAATAGAGAGAAACAGGTACGACACACTGCTGTAAAAGCCATTGTAAAGACATACCCGTCTTTTGTAAGAAAAGTACGAGCTTAAAGTGTAAGTTTCGCAGTCCGCCTGTCCGTCAGGCCGTCCCTCTTTGTGAATAACATATCTCCCCAACTATTAGTCCGATTTCAAAAAAGCCTTTTAGCATTGGAAAGCTTTAAATCTAAGAATTATTATCCTGTCCTTCCGGGTTTTTACTCCACCACTAGAGGGCGTAGTTGCGGATGCTATCGAATGCAAAATACAGTTTGTTCCATATCAATACTTCTGAATATCCGACTGGAAAAATATTTATTCCTTTCGATGGCCTTTTGACGAAGACAGTTTAAAGTACAATTTCTCTTTCAAGTAACTTCTAGTTTTTCAGCTAGAGTTCGTAAAGATAAACTGCGATTTCACCAATAACTCTGCTCGTAGAAGTCCTATTTGAAAACTTCTTTTTGCATTAAATAGAGCTCCTAGTGGGAAATGTTCTCGACATATTTCTAATTTTATGCAGGTGGTGCAGTGGTCTGAGCGACGGCTCCTGTTCATTCGTCCAAGAAGGGTCCAGGTTCGAATCCCGCTGAAGCATGTATGTTGTGTTTGTCTTGCGCCATGGGCTCTCTCCCTTTCCTGGAGTCAGTGGCCTTAAATTAGGGACGTGCGACTGCTTATAGTCCATTGAATTTCTCACGGTGATCGTTAAACCCCCAATAAAATAAAATACTTTTAATAATATAATTGCCGTTAAGGAATGGTTTGGCCACTAGCCGGCGTTAATTTCTGTTTTCTGACGTATATGCAGCAAAATCTGTACTTCTGAAAACTCGATTTAAAAAATTATTTCGCGGAACGATACAGCTGATCACGGAAAACCTTTTGAGAATACCTTCAGTTTAAAATAGTGCTCAGTTTTTCTTCCACGGGACGTAGATGTATAATTTATTTCTGTCGATATCTCTGCATCTAAGTGTCCGATTTAAAAAATATTTCTTTATCAGACGGCTTTTTTCTGATGTGAAAAGTTTAGCATATAATTCGAAAATTTTCATAACGCATCAGTGAGCCTAAAAAATGCGTAAGTTTACGTTTCCGCTTACAGAATATTTGCAGCAATATCGGTGGGACGAAAAATCAGATTGATAAAATTATTTTTCCTGCAGATACTACTACCTATGAAAATATTTTTTGTGCATTTCGTTCCCAAAATAACGCACAATACCCCTTGATAAGGAACCCAAATATTTAGCCTGGTTTTTTTTCGATATCTCTGCTTTTAAATGACCGAATTAAAAAAAATTCTAACACCAGATATCATTTACTATGTGGAAACACATTGGTGTTACATTTGGAGTTTTATTGCAGTTCGAAGTTCTGTCTCAGGTAGTGTTTGTGTACTTCTGTTTGTTCCGCTTCCAAAAATTCTATTGAAAAAATTGACTTTTTTTACTTTTTACTCTATGCCATTCCCTATCAAATGGCACAGAGTAAATAATAAAGATAGGGAACATTATCGCCGCTAAATAAAAAACAGATTTCCCAACAGGCGTATAAAATGTCAAAATGTCAAATACTTTCGTGTATTTTCAACTTTTCCATTACGAAGAATTTTTCCGACATGGGACGTAAAGGTATATCATGCTTCCTTCTATATTTCTCCTTCTACACTATCTAACAACAAGTAATTGGACACCCCTGTAATCGAAGATATCTGCGGTCCTGATACACGTCAACGCCGCCGCCGTTAAATATCCTGTGGGAAACAACAACGCAACCAGTCGCATGCAGGATGCCACGCAGTTCGGAGCTCTCTGATTTCGAGAAATATGTAATCGTAGGGTGTCACAGAAATTGCCGACCCATGCGTGACATATCGAGCTAGTTGAAGTACCTAAAATCGACAGTGGCCTACGTGATTGGCAAGTGGAAGATGAGAGGTGACTGTCGGAATGTGCCCCGACCCGGCGGACCCACAAAACTGGGAGTTAGAGACCGACGGGTGCTGGCCAAAGAAATTCCGACGAACCACACCAAATCGATGAACCACATCCTCGAGGAGTTTCAACAGGCATCCGGGAGTGTTCTTTCGATAAATACCATCTGTAAGGAAGCTCATCTGCTCGGTTATCATGGATGTGCTGCCGCCCACAAGCCTTTGATCAACAAGTTCAATAGCGCTGCTCGGCTAACGTGGTGCAAAGAACGTCGACAGTGGACCGTTGAACAGTGGAAACAGGTTCTCTGGAGCGACGAATCAAGGTTCACCCTCTATTGCTCGGATGGCAGGATCTGGGTTTGGCGTCTGCCTGTAGAACGCCTCCTGCCGGAATGTATTGTGCCAACTGTGAAGTTTGGCGGCGGTGGAATTATGCTATGGGAGTGTTTCTCCTGGTATGGCACGGGACCCTTGGTCGCAATTCCTGGTAGACTCAACGCCGAGACCTACTGCACCATTTTGGGTGACCATGTGCTTCCTACGTTGCGGCAGTTTTACGGGGTGGACCCATGTTACTTTCAGGATGAAAATGCCACCTGCCATGTTGCGAGGTCCACCATGGCTTGGTATGGTGACAATGGGGTTAATCGAATGGACTGGCATGCGCAGAGCCTGGACCTTAACCCTATCGTGCACCTCTGGGACGAGTTGGAGCGTCGACTTAAGGGGTGTCCCCACCGTCCGAAATCGGTGAAGGAACTGACCTGTCTTCTCCAAACCGAGTGGAAGAAAATACCGCTAGCCGTCGTACAACGCCTGGTTGAGAGTATGCCCCGCAGAGTCGCAGCTGTAATCGTCGCTCGTGGAGGCTCCACCAACTATTGAAGGTGAATAAACTTCGTTTTCCTTTGCTATCACAGGTGTCCAATTACTTGTTGGTAGATAGTGTAGTTGTTCAATTTAAAAACCCTTTGTCTCTGATATACTCCTTCTGCTGTGAGAATCCTTTAATATGCACTTTGTTAATTTTCGTGACATACTTCTCAGCCACTACTGGAAGTAAGTAGCTGTTTCTGTTTCTGGATGTTTTATCGATTGTTGAAATCCGGTTGATTTTTGTTACTAACCAGTTCCATTGACTATGAATAACTTTGAAAAATATTATTCGCGTTGGAAAGAATTCAAAAGATGTGTTCATCGCAACCGAAAATTCTGTGTCATCTTTCTCATTTTCTTGTAATTGGAGTATTGTTACTGTTGCGCAAATATGCTTTGGACGAGTTGGCTTTTGAGCAGCAGGTTTTGGGCTAATCGTACCATTGTACTTATGGGACTTTTTCAGCAGTTTTCCGTTGGGCGAATTGTCCGCTTTGGAAGAATCAGCAGCATTGCGCCAGTTTGCACTGTAGCAGTCGTCGTCTAACGAATAGCACCATGCACTAGCTCTTGTAGAGCGGTGTAATGTACAAAGTCCCAAACAGTTGAGTAACTTTGTATTTAGGCATCTCAAAACAAAGAAAGTAAGGAAATTTCCATACTTGAGATTAGAATCAAAATGGAAACAGAAACAGCAGATATAGTAAAAGTAGAGTTCTTAAAGAAAACGTGAACTATTATTATAAAGCCTATTTCTTTAAAAAAAGCGTTACCTTTTATTTAAACTTCCAGCTTCTTTAATGAACTAAATGATTTCCATTTCTAAACATATTGAGTTTTCACTTAATCGAAAAGTTTCTTTCCTTCGTGAAGAACAGTTTAAAAAGTTCAATATTTTTCTTATCTCTTCTGATGTTGTAAAGGGCAGATGCGGAATATAGGAAACTTCGAGTCTTCTTTACAGGTAAATAACAGTAAAATGGTTGTTTTAAATAAGTTCGTAAACATAAATATTGCTGAAAGGAAATATTTATGTTTGCGACTTAGGAACATTGAGATTTTTTTAACTCTGTTATTTTCTTGTGTTCATTGATAATCTGCTGCGCATTTTATTTGCTTGTTTCTGTAAAACAGAACTCTGCACATTTTCAAATACTTAATATTTTCTTTCTCATTTCAGTATGAAAGCATATGCGCCTAGATTTATAAATTGGATATTGGCGAAAGAAGTTTTTCATGTGTTTGTGTGTCTGTGAACACTTTAGAAAGATCAACTTTGATATTGGAGAAATGTTTAATGAAATGTTTACATTACAAAATTGAAAAAAAATTGCTCGTTGCAGTATACAGGGTATGTATCACCCAAAAACTTTAAATATCATAGCAAACAGTTTTCACAAATAAAATTCTTGATTTCTCTGCTTTGTTAATTAATTATTTCTCATAAACGGACGAAACATAAATACATAATCGTATTTCATTTACGGTGATATTCTAACTTCACAGAATTGTATCCAAACTTAACAATTACCTGTATGGTAATAAAATGTGCTCCACTTCCTCATGAAAATATGTATAACATCCTTATTCATCTCCATCATTGTGTAGACTTGAACACAGCTTAATTAATTTGCTCAGAAAACTAGAAGAGGGAATTTTATTTTCTGTGTGCAAATACTTCTGCTTTTAATAAGTTGTGCAGTTGATTTGTTTGCAACGCTTCAACATTCATTACCTTTTGTTACACTCTAATTAATTTTCTATATCAACAGAATTCTTCTGGTCAAAATATCGGTCCATTAACAGAAGACTTAATGAAGAATTCAATTCAAAGGGCAGTTCTTTTATTCATACAGCAAGCAACCGACCACCCTTTTAATGAAACACTAATTTTGTAAAAAAAGTTGTTTGATCTGTTTACAAAATGTAATTAATATCAGACATTATGAAATTCGTATTTAGTGCGATGCATAACGAATTGATTCTATCACTGATTGACAGAAATTAATATTACGGATTTGTGTTTTCCTGTTTTCATTATCTGATTACGCGCTCCTGAAATCATTTCTGTTTTTTCAACATTGAGTGAAAACCATGAACCATTTATAGTAGGGTATTAAAAAAAGGACGAATTGTTTAGCCTGTAAAAATGTAGCTCATGCCGAAGCATTTGAATTTAATTTTTAATGTTCTTAGATATCAGCAATTTCTTACGGGCAGACAATATTTTTTGCTTTTCGAATTCCTCCTTTTCTGCAACCAATTAGATGAATAACGATGATATATGATACACTCAAACGCACCTGTAATTTGTCAGCTAAGATGTTACGAGTAATAAGAGACAATAACATCTAACGGAAGGCACGTTCCACAAAAGTAAGCATTTCACCTATTGTTAACGTGTCTTCTGAAACGAGAGTGAGAGAGAGAGACATCGTCTAGAATTGTGAATCGAAGACACCTTCTTACTCGCGTGAAATTTAATCTGACCATCACGTTGCAGCTCTTTTCGCAGAGGTATTCCCTGAAAGGGTGTCGGTGATTGCGAAGAAATACGAAATCAGGGCTCACAATTCAGGCCATTAAAATTGTTGTTACATGCAGAGACCCTAGTCATATAACTCAAGATTTCTGTGTGTGTGTGTGAGTGTGTGATGCTATTCATACTTCCCGACAGTGGTAAAGTAAATACTAAGCCATAAATTTCGATGTAACAAAAATTGATTGCCGCAGCAGTCAGAATCACTGTTGAAATCTAATTTTTGAATATTGTCCCATGTAGTGACGCAACAATAGTTAATTTCATTGTCACTCAACAATATATTTTACTAAACTATCGCCGAACATTATTTCATCACGTTTTACATAAACGTAATAGTATCTCCTTGCAATATGCTTAAATTACGAGAAATTGATGCTAAATGTGATAAAAGCCGTTACAAAACTGCATTTTGATGATATACAAATTTCTCGACAGTAGTAAAACACGCGTTGTAGCGATATTTGGCTTCCTCTCAACCCCGGTAAGTACGATAGGATACCTGGTATTGCTCAGAGCTTTAAAATGATGTACAGCACAATAGGGTGTGTAACGTACCAGGAGAGCACAATAGGGTGTGTAACGTACCAGGAGATGTGACGTACCTGCCCGAAGGACGCACACGACATAAAGGCAGATAGGAATCAGAATAAAACGTCCGCGTAGCTCAATTGGTAGAGTGACTTATTCCGGAATGAGGGGATCCGGGTTCGAATCCTGGCGTGGACAGAAATGACGGAGAAATTTACTTCGTTATAGGTGTACCGTGTAATTATCTTAGCTCAAAAGTTACCAATCCTCTGACTAACACACTTGCGACTCAGCTTTTGTATCTTGCTTGAGATCAGATTTTAGCTCGCGCAGATGGACTTACCTGGCGACATCACAATTCATCGGTGTCACGGTCGTTTCTTAAGTTCGTCCGGATCTGAATAATATACAATACTAATAATAATAAAAATAAATATTGTTTTTGAAAAAGCAAATAATCAAAATACTATTACCTTCACCATAGGTTAGTAAAAATTTTATTTTATGACTCATATATTGTCTTTCATTGGTTTTACGACAATAACATTCATTAATACACTCATATAAGTACCACTCAATGTCAGAAATCAGTAAACATTATTGTTTATTGTTATGATTTAATTCTACTCAGTTATATACTAGACTGTGACTCGGTGTGGTCGTGAGTGATGGGAACAAATCCAATATGTTGTGTTTAAATAAATGTCAACTCTCGAATTACTCGTTTTATTTTACGCTCACAAAGATCTAGGCATGCGAAATATGCATAATATAAATTATCTACAAAGAGTACCACAGTGCTCTCTCGATTTTGCTTTCATTTCCAGGTTTTACAACCATCCTGAGAAACTCTGAGAACTACACTGCTGGCCACCCAAAATGCAACACCAAGAAGGACACGAGATAGCAAAGCCAGATTTACTGGACACATAACAACAGATACAAAGATGAAACGATTGAGCTCACAGGCCCGTGCGACTTGCGGCACACGCAGACATCAATAGTTCGTGTGGCCCTCATGGCTGGCAATAACGGCCGCTACACGCCGCGGCATCGAACGAAAGAGGCTTTAGATGTGGGCTTGGGGTAAGTCGGTCCAGGCTGCTTCCACACGTTTCCACAGTTCATCAGGCGTAGTCGCGGGTGGTGCTTGCCGGGCCACTCGGTTGCCGATCAGCGAACAAAGTGTTCGATGGGCGACATATCGAGAGAACTGGCGGGCCACGGCAGCAGTGGCACCTGTTGGGCCGTGAAGAATTGTTGCACAATGCGTGCCAAGTGCGGGCGCGCATTATCCTGTTAAAACGTGGCCGCTGGCAGGTCCTGCAGGTAAGGGAGGACTACAGGCTCCAAAACGTCGGAGATGTAGTGGTGGCTGTTGAGTGTACCGGCGATGCGTACCAGAGGGGTGCGGGTGTCATATCCAATTGCGCCCCAAACCATAACGCCAGGCAACGGACCAGTATGGCGATGCATAATGCAGCCGTCATACAGTCTCTCGCCGCGGTGCTGCCACACACGGATCCGACCCTCGAGGTGTTGCCGGCAGAAGCGGGATTCGACAGAGAAGACAATGTCGTGCCATTCCGTAGTCCTGGTGCGGCGTTCAACAGCCCACTGCCGCCGCACTCGCCGGTGGTGTAACGTCAATGGTAATCGGAGCAATGGGCGCCGTGCGACAAGTCCCCGGAACCGCAGACGACGTCGAAAGGTACGTGCTGACACAGGTTGTTGCGCAACATACCCTAATTCCTGCGCTAACGTTCGTGATGTGGCGGTGCGAGCCGTCAATGCCCGCCGCACAACATGCCGGTCCTCTCGTTCGGTGGTGTGCCGCTGCTGCGGCAATCGCTCACGTCGATCCGTCTGTCCCTCCTGCAACCACTGAATCCATACTCGCCTCACTGTGGCTGGATGTCGTCCCACACGGGCGCCGATATCTCAGTATGATAAACCGCTGTCGCGATAGGCCACTATTCGTCCTCTGTCGAACTCCGAAACGTGCTGGAATGACTACCGTATTCTGCGACGAGGCATCAGGAAGCTTCCCAAGCCGAAGTCCGGCAGCTCAACACACTTCCCCGTCTTCTGTGCACCCTTCTTATAGTGTTTCTCGGTGGCAAGCCGGGCACACATGATTTTCATATGCCCTGCAATGCTAATCGTTTGCATGTCCTCACGTGGGCGACACATGCTGGGAATTTCAGGCCAATCGGATACTTTCTTATTGGTGTTGCATTTTGGGTGGCCAGCAGTGTATAAGCAGTCGCCTATTTTTAATTTGGGGCCACTGGTTCCAGCGAAATGCCGTGGTTGTAAGACAAACGCACGACTTTACCACTTTGAGGAATGATGAGAAGCCAGTGTTTAGATCACTGCACTACTGCGGCGGAAAACTCACTGTTAAACTTATGCATGAATCGGGTGTTCATAATTAAAGTTTACATTTCCAGGAGCGCTACAGGTGGATCTGTTCCTCGGAATGATTTCAAATTCGATATGCGGACTTCTGAGGCCCTGGGATTTTGTTTAACCGAAAAACAAAAGTCAGTCTTAAAACTCCTCTCCAGTGTGAGAAGATGCACTGTAATCACGTGAAACAATAAGGAGCAGAAGAATAAACAAAGGCATCGCTTTTTCCACGTTTTATCAAGACATAGCAACAACAAGATTATTATCCGGTCACTGCTGGGGATCCGAACCCTAAATATTTCGAAATCTAGCCGAGCGTGTTAGCCTTACGCTGCGGCGGCCAACAATCAACGGTGCTATGTGTGTTTTCCTGTCAGCTTCTGACATCATAAATCTGTAAGATGTTCTCAGCTACAGAGACGTCTCCTGTTGGGCATTAATGGCACAGGCTATATATTACATTATATATATTTATTATCACTGCTATATAGGAGGTCCGATCAAAAACTTCCGAGACTAGGCGGATATACAACAAAGTACTTACGTTACTTTAGCCTGGCTATGATCTCCCTCAAAGTAGTCTCCTTGGGCAGCGATACACCGCTGTCAGCATTTTCGCCACTGTTGGAACGCTCCCTGTAAGTCATGTTTGCGATTCGTGTCAAGCACCGTCCGCAATTCGCGCTGGATCTCGTTCACGGTTTCAAAACAGCGACCCTTGAGCTACAGCTTCATCTTCGGGAGCAGGAAGAAGTCGCAAGGGGCCAAATCCGGCGAGTAAAGCGGATGAGGAAGGGTAGTCATGCTGTTGTGGCTACAAAACCACCTTCACCGCCTGCTGACGAAGATCTTGACAGAGTTCGACAAGCAGCGCCTTCTGTTCGGGGTTCAGAATCTTTGGCACAAACTTTGCAGCAATGCAGTGCCTGTTCAAAACCGACGTCAGAATTTCTTGAACTGTTCCGTATGACACATTGACGATGGTGGCAAGGTGTTGAATGGTTCTTCGACGATTCTCATGCACCAGTTCCGTAATTCTGTGCACATTTTCGTGGGTTTCGCTCGTGAACGGTCGCCCTGACCTTTCGTTGTCTTCCAGTGCCATTCTACCGCTCTTGAAGTGCGAGTGCCACTAAAAACACCTCGCACGACTCATTGCTTCATTTCCATAAGCTTGCCGCACCATTTGATGCGTCTCCATTCCCGATTTGCTGAGTTTGACGCAGAATTTAATTTTCCTAGCTGCTATAGTTTGCAGTCCCTACCGAAATTGCAGCTGTGTTCTGCACGTGGTCACCAAATATCGCGTAGCACAGCTCCTGATGTTCACAGAACGACGCCACTCAGCACAATGAGTCATAAAGGTCACTGCCTTCGACCGCTGCTCGCGCATGAGCGTTCTGCCATCTGTTGGCGCGCTACGTACCTAGTCTCGGAACTTTTTGATAGCACTACGTATTAATATATATAGCCAGTGCTGTTAATGCCCACCAGATGGAGACGACACGTCTCTGTAACTGAGCCCATCTTACGGATTTATGATGTCAGAACCTGACAGGAAAACATACATAGTGCCGCTGATTATTGAACAGCGTAGCGTAAGGCTAACGCGCTCGGCTTGATTTCGAAAGATCTAGGATTCGGATCCCCAGCGGTGACCGGGTTACAATTTTTCGGTTGCTAAGTGTTGATAAAACGTGGAAAGAGCGATGTCTTTGGTCATTCACTGACGCCACGTATTTGGAGGATTTTCATAAGGAGCAGCAGTTATCCGCCGTGCCGTGGTTCAAATATGGAAATAACAAATACCCCGCAATGCGGCATGCTCGAAAAGAAGCTAAAAGAACAGCAGACATGTATGAAACGCAACGTTTCACCGCAGATGAGTAGTCAGCGTTTTCACCTTTCAAGCGGCCGATGTATACCTGAATCAAATAATACCCAAAATTTTCTTTGCTTCCCCAATACAAATGTTCACAGAGTTACCGTGTTTTACGAAAATAAAAGCAAAAATATTCCATCCTCCCTCTCATCTCTGGAGTAACGAGCATAAAAATGACGCAGTTCATAAGTGCCCCTTCTAGTCCTTTATTCCCTGTTCCATGCTTCAAGGCATGATGGGAAAGTCCTATTGTCCATAATAGGGATACCTCTGTACTGGTTAGAAACAAGTGACTCAAACGTCTGTTTACTTTCTTAGGTTCATCCCCATTGTTGTAGTACTTTCTGCAGGTAATCAAACAGAAATGATTAACGTCAATCTTCCCCTTGAACGTCCACTTAGAATAACAAAGCTAAGGGGGAGGGAGGAAAGCAACGCTTTGCGACAGGTTCACTCGTTCCACTGGCATCGTACTCACTTCTCAAACAACGCATATATTCGTTCGAGCTCATTTCAGCCCAGTTTACTAACCCCGAGTAATATCGTTCCAGCCGGTTAAAGGTTTAAAACGAAGTGGCACTTTCACCAAAACATAAGGCACTTCTTGTAAAGTTGGTTCACAGAATAACAGCTATGCCTTACCTACACTCAGTAAGTTCAGAACGTAAAGGGTTTTAAACTGGGGCAATGATTGGAAATGGTTTACGCTAAATAACCCGCTAGTTCGAAGAGGCAGAATCTTTGGACGTCAAACCTGGAAGAGGAGGGAAGCCAAGAGAGCAACAGGCAGTGGAGGATGTTAGAAGAAAACAGCATGTCAAATCTCGTACAAATCAATAGTGTACGGCGCACTTCTAAGTCTTTAGGCAAGTCCTCAAGCACGTTCACTAGTTTTAAGAGTAATACTGTGCTGTTAACGTTACAAAATTTCCAGTACTTGCCTCCCCTTGACTGGGAAGCACAAGATACACTCACACTGCGGTTTGCTTGCTCAAACTGAACTGGGCAACGAATGGCCATGGAACTCTTTGTGGACAGACGAGCCCATTTCCATTTGCAGAATTTCGGCAACACAAAATCCACGATATTTTATTCTATTTTCCAAAAAGTCACCATTTGTCTTAGTTTTTCATCGGAATTCATTGTTGGACCTTTCCTTATCGAAGTACTCGGTCCTGGGTGTCTCGTTACGTGTTCTGTCAATGGCCAGCAAAATGTACCTCTTTTGGAAGACCAGGTGATTTCAACATTCCAACGGCGTGAGTGCCCCCATTCCACAGTTTTAATGAAGGACGGTACTTTATCTCACGCAGCAACGCTTGTCAAGAAGCTGCTGAAAGCACATTTTACCAACGAAAGAATACTCAGCGGCCGGTTTTCTACAACTTGGACAGCACGCTCACCGAATCTGAAACCGTGCTACTTTGGGCTTTGGAGACATCTGAAGAACATCGTCTATAATGAACATTTAAACTTGGTGGACCACATGGAAAACATTACACACCATATCAACAACATTTCCAGTGAAACTTGATCTGTGATTGATCATATAATTTTGCAATTTCAGCATGCTGCAGGAAATGGAGGACAGCATATTGAACATGTTGTTAAAGAACTCATATCAAATTTGAAGTCATTCCGATCAATAGTTTCATCAGTAACGGTCCTAAAAATGTGAACTTTAACTAAGCACACCCTGTCGGTACTTATACATAATAGAAAAATGTGGGGGAGCTGACATGAGGGGCATTCTTTTACACACTAACGATTTCTGTCTTTATCCACTGGAATTTTAGATGAGTATTAAGCATCTCTTCTGCTCTAGTGATTTTGTTTTTGTTCTTCTGAAATCAGGATAAGCTTACTTGAAATACCATTTCTTTCTTTTGTGAACGATATCATGGAAAGACGAAAAATTAATGTGATGTATAGAAATGCGCCCTACTTCATAAAAATGTTTAATTAAACAAAAACACTGAATGTCTTGTGTGTTACACAATGGTCAAATGAATTTAGAAGTAACACGATGTCAAAAAGATTTCGCAGGCAAAACATCACGCTATTAGTGCGAATGTCTTGGCCATCGTTTTAAAACCATAGAGCTGAAAACATTGCTATTGGTGCAGTGATTAGTGGCTGAGAGTTCTTTTCAGTTACGAGTCGCATTTCACCTCTAGCCTGATATCATCGACAAGACTTCATCTAGCGTAAACAAGGAATACATAAAAGGCCTCCATTTATTCACTAACGATATTATTTCGGTGAAGGTTGAGTAACAATTCGAGGAGGTATCAGTGGGCGTTCATACCTATACATGATCAGAAATGAATCAGTGATAGGAATGAGTGCAGAAATGAAATTCTGCTGCACATTGTTGTTCCTTGTGCCACCAAAATTGGACATCATTCGCCTTCACAGATGATAGATCTCGCCCTCATATAAGGCCCAGTTGGTTATCGCCGTGCTTGACAAAGAGGACTCTGTGAACATGATTTTCCTGCAAGCTAGAGTCCTGAATTTTCAAAATTTATATCACTTGGGTGCAGAGAATGTGCAGTTCAGTAATTAATTCAAACATGAAAAAGCAGTTTCGATCATACACCATCTTGTTCCGCTTTGCATTTAAAATTCGCGTATTTCGCTTATGGAATTTCAGTATGTTGTGTTTATCTTAAGCAGTTCCTGTCTAATTTTTGTAATTCCGTGCGGAGTCAGTATCAGCGGGATGCGGAGACAATCTTTTAAGTGTCCAAAGTAAAAGCTCAACAGCGTTTTGTGACCGAACAATATCTTTCTGATCCACAATGTGCCTGAACGTCCTTTATTTATGAGGTTTCGAAATTTCCGAAATTTCAGAGCTATACCGGTAAATAGACTTCTGCTAGTGTCTTACGAAGTTAAAAAAACAATTGAAAGTCATTTTGATGTCAGAACATTATTGTTCTTTTCCTTAAGTCTATATCTCAAAATACTTGTGTGATACCGAAGAAGGGAAAAGGTATGCATAAGACGAGACGTACGCCTCTTCGTCAATGTGTGGTAAAGACAATCGAGAAACGTAAATCAGAAAAATACTGTTGTCAAGGGAAATGATGCCTTGATTTCTAATAAAAGCAGGATATAAATTGCAGTAGGATGAAAAAAACTCGGGAAGTAGTTACAGAACGGGTGGGACTCGTTCTGTACCTACCTCCGCTTTTTTTTTCTTTTGATTGAAGGTTCAACGACCACCGTGAGCAACTCAGTGGGCTATAAGCAGGTCGCCCGTCCCTAATTTAGGGGCGCTGGTTCCAGGGAAGGAGAGATCCAGCGCCTTAAGACAAACGCAACATCCATGCCTCACCGGGATTCGAACCCGGACCCTTCACAGACGAATGATAATAAGCCAGTGCTTAGACCACTGCGCCACCGAGGCGGCCAACCACCTCCGTGGCGTAGTGTCCTGGGAGAAATGTTCGAAAACCAAAGAAATCAAAATGGCGGCATTTTAACACTGCCTGCTTGAATGCTTTCCGGAGTTGTTCAATCACTTCTAAATGACCTAGACATCTGAAAATTTGCATATAAAAACTTTAGACAACTAAAAGCGGCATGGAGAGATACATACTTAGTGCAACCTGGAGAAATAAGAAGCGGGACTGATAGATAAGGAAAATGACAAAAGAGTGAAAGACGTGATAGAGCAAAATCCCAGAAATTGAAACGGGCTGGACATGTTCCCGGAAGAACGGACAACTGATGAAAAATCGAAAATTTTAACTGGATTTCAAAGGACAGGAAAACACCCAGAAGTATATCACATGGGAGATGGGTGGATAAAATTCGAAAGCATGCAGGAGTGACATGGACGAGACTCTGTAACACAGGCCATTGCGGTTAGACAGGCAGATTCTTGCTTGTTATACGTGCAAAATTATATATACAAAGATATCTAGCCTAGCAACATAAACGGCGTGCTTTCTGAATTACGACCACCGCTACGCAAAGCGCGTTGCACCCGATACTGGCGTTGCGACGATGACAGCATAAGCAATATGAAAGCGTTAGTGTATATACACTGGTGTGCAAAAATTAAGGACGAAGAGGAGAAATTAGCATAACAGCGGAACGAGCATGCAGAACGGACCGAAAGACAACTCAGGAGATAGACTAGGTTCCGGTACGGTAGGGCATGTATATATATGCAGCACGACGTAGGGGGAGTGTCGAAGGGTATAAAGCACACGGGCGGTGTATGCTCAGCAATTCGGTGAAAGCTGTTGCACGGTGTACATCGGTTTGAACGACGTCGAGTTGTGTGATATGTCCAACAGGCAATTCAGTAGACGACATCTGGATGACTTTACCCAAGGTCGCGTCACTGGGAAGTTGGAAGAAGGTCGAAGTGTGACTAGTGTGGCCGAGGAGTTCGGGACGCTCACAGCATTGTTTCACGAGCTTGGAGAGCATTTCAAACGACAGGAACAGCTGTCCGAGAGTTTAGCATTTGTCGTCCACGAGCAACCACGGCGGCGGACGACCGGTATATTGTCCTACAGGCGAGAAGAGACAGACGGCAGACAGCGGAAGAAATCGCAAGGCATATGCAACAGACAACTGGACGTCCATTATCGCGTTTTACTGTGGCTAGTAGGCTGCACAAAGGTGGTCTATTTGCACGACGACCAGTACGGTGTGTGCCATTAACGCCTGCTTATCGGAGACGGTGGTTTCTGTGGTGCCAGGAGTTCTCTTTACGGATGAGAGCCGATTTAGTCTGACCAGCGATTCTGGACGTATACTCATCTGGAGAGAGCAGGGAACACGCAATCACACTCCCAACATCATCGAAAGGGACCGGTTTGGAGGTGGCGGAGTTCTCGTTTGGGGCGGTATCATACTTGGTAGCAGTACTGACCTCCACATCTTCCAAGGATGTTCAGTCACTGGTGTCCGCTATTGTACCGAGGTCCTCCTGCCTCACGTGCGTCTGTTTAGAGGTGTTGTGGGTCCTGAGTTCCTCTTCATGGACGACAACGGTACATGTCATCGTACAGTGGCTGTCGCAGAGCTGTTGAAGAGTGAAGATATTCAACGCATGGATTGGCCCGCAAGGTCCCTGGACCTAAATCCAATCGAGCACGTGTGGGACCATCTCGGGAGACGATTGGCAGCACGCCACCAGCCGCCATCAATGATTCCGCAGCTGCGAGTGGCGCTACAAAAGAAATGGGCTGGGATGCCTCAACAGCTCCTTGACAACCTCGTCCTCAGCATGGACAGACGTTGTAAATCCTGCAACGCAGTCAGGGGTGATCATATCCCCTACTAAAGACTGAATTTTTCTTAGCAGCCGCTTGTCACATGGACGTTTCTGTCTTCTGTCCAGTTGTGCTCGAAGCAACCTTTTCAATAAAGTGCCTTTGTATCCTTTCGACTCCTGGTTTGGACAGGTTTTCTCACTTGTCCCATATTCCTACATCTTGGGGATCTTATAGTGTGATTTGTGTCGATGTGGAGCACTTCTGAACGACGTTACATTCGAAAAACCGTCTCGTCCTTAATGTTTGAACGCCAGTGTAAGACGATAGTGGTTACGTTGAGTGTTCAGTTTAGTGGATGGCTGTCGTGTGGTTCTGGTCGCTTGGGACCTCCCAGCTGAATGCTTTGCCTCCTGTCCTCCAACTGCGGCTGCGCGGTTACTTCTGAGTATTCTCTCACTGTCTCCAAATTCTTCCTAATTTATTTTCGTATCCAGTATACATACTCAAATTTCCTTTCATTTTATTTCTAAAGGACAGTTTTAGACCTGGTGTCCACACTTCCTTTTTAAAACTACTCAGATTAATTCATAATTGGTCTAGCGTGAAGTTACGAATGTCTTGGGTAATGCTAAGGATTTATCGGAGTATATGAAAATCCAAATGGTTTGGTGTGTTTATTTCGGAAATAACGAGACACATGTTCGTTATTAGAGGTCCTCCGTGGTTAAAGTATAACAGGAGTGGGGCCTAAATGGCGAAACAAATAACTAGTGACGCAACGATAAAAGACGGCGAAAGGCAGGTTACAGCGCTGAACGATGAATGCGTCGTCTTGTATAGAGAATCAGAGAAAAGCAGTTTCAAGTTTAATGTCCTATACAATATGTATCAACCAGAAAAAATATTCCGCGAAGCTACGCGTTGCACGCTGACACTGATCTCCTAAAAGACGTGATACGCTATATTCCACCCTCCCAAATAAAGTTTATTGACGTTAACGACTCTTTGGTTCCAACAGCATGCGGATTACAATAGAAGATTGAAAGCATGCTTGCTACTCTGATAAATCACGATGCTTACTACATTCTTCCAATGGTGATCTGTTTTGGGTATAAGAAGCATGAGGCTATCCAGGTGGGTGGAGGTGCTTGTATGACACTGGGAATTTTTAGCTGGGATGAAGTGGGACCCTGGTATGTGTGAAGCAATGTGTGGAGGCAAGCTACAACCATGGACTCCTTGTGGCCCATGTACACCCCACAAGGTTGTACCTCTACTCAAAGGGGGATGGGTTCTTCCAGGACAATAATGCCTATGTCATCGGGTCCGTCTCGTGCAGCAGTCGTTCGAAGAAAAACAATGCTGATATGTAACATCTCAATAGGCTCCAAATCTTCGGATTTAAACGCAAATTAACATCTAAGAGATGTTGCGGAACATCAAGTTAGGCAGTTGGGTACACTACCCTGCTACATACCGAAACTGTGGATCTTAAAACAAACATCTTGGTTACCGATCTCACAGGACTGAATAGACACCGCGTAGAGTCAATGTCACACCGAGTGACGTCCTTTCTCTGGAAGAAGGAGATCTCGCGAAGTACGTGTTGATAGGATGAGCACTCGTAATAGGATGAGCACTCAGTGATTGAACAGGTTTAAATTTGCGTGTGAGAAGCTACAGGAAGCCGCAAAAGTTTGGAAATCGGGTTCTTCTGCTGTTCACAATCTGCAATCGACCAACACCAGGATTTTATGTTTGTAGACGTAAATAAACTGAAACAGATAACTTTTTCATTCGTCCAAGACTTAATACAAATGGTTAACAGAATCATTTGTGACACTTTTTCCGCTATGCAACGGAAGAAACATCTGTGGCACTCAAACAAAGATAAATATTTAGTAGGTCTCATACAAGCTGATGTAGAAGAAAAAACGATTGATCACCATATTCCCACAACTACGAAAATTCTGCGATAGATCTGATGCCAGCGAAATCATCCCAGACAGAATAGAATGCGTTGGGAAAGGTTTAAAGTGTTCTTATGACGCAAATATTATATTATTTACATTATTTGCCCAGTGTCGAAAACAAAAAACATTCGTTTACTTGACTGAAAGAAGCAGAACTTTCATCACAGTGGAAAAATCAGACATTCATGCATGCACCAGATGTGGATAATAACCTGGTCTCACCTAAATTTCAAAATAAAGTGCTAAACAGTTTCATTGATCTCCAAACGTCTGGCGTTAACGACATGCTAATTCGCAGTTTTGCATCACGCATTAAGGAAGAGAGCAGTCCGAAATGAAAAGTTCTGTGTAAAATTGAGCTTAAAGTTCAAAAAAAAAGAAGAAAATGAAAGAAAGAAAGAAGTCATGAATTGATGATTTTATACGTTGCGGTACGTTAACTCTCATTTTCTGCGATGAGCGGGTATTTCTTGAACAAAGAATTAATATAAATTTTATATTTTTATCTGAGGACATTTCCGTGAGATGCCACAGTTTCAGTTTAATTTACTGCCTGGATATATGTTACCGCTAAAGTGCAGAAATCAGTTATTCTACAGTTTATCTAGGTAATGTGCAGATTAACTAGGGTGATCCGTTAAAGTGCCGAAAATTGTTTCATTGCTCAAATTACCTAGATAATCTGCACATTACCTACTAGGCACTCGTTAAAGTGAAAATAAGATCTTTGCTGGAACAACAGCAACGTTTCTTTACGCTTAAATTAACATAATGTTATTTATTTATTTATTTTTCGATATATAAAGAATCAAGATAATACAATCAAACAATCAACAAATTAGTTGATAGAATCAATCATCAATCAATTAAAAAACTATAATAGAAAGAATCAAACGGTTTAAAATATTATTATAATTAAGGAAATGAATTTGCAAAACATATGATAAAATTATGCTTATTTATTAGCGCAATCTAAAGATTGGTGACACTTTGAATTACATAGCAATTGATTTTTGCGACAAGCACACCTATTTGTGGTACATTTAGATTTGCAGTCACATTTTCTGAAACCCTGCCCAGTACCATGGGATTGTTTTATTGCTGTTTGACGTAAAGATATTTCTACAGCAGGGACATCTTCTTTCGTTAAAATCTCTCTTTGCAAACACTGAATTCAGATTTTGCATACAATTGTTTTAAAATACCCGTTTTAGTACCAAGTTTATAAAAGTCATCCTCTGTTTTACTAAGAACCACAGCTAAAATCGAGCGGCCATCAGTTTTTGCTCTGTCTACTTCGGGTACTTTAATTCTCACAGTGACACCTTCATCGGCATTTGGGTGCTTTGCATTAGAAACTGCTAACATTTTCTTAGCTTGCTTTTCTAAACCTTTCTTGGCTTCATCACGCTGTATTTTCTGATCCATATTCTTTTTACAGATGTTGCACAATACATTCTTACCATACCCTTTCTCTTTAGGATCTATTTCACCACAAATTACGTGAACAAACATATCACACGATTTACGCTTGTGAGCACCTGATGTTGCTTTTGAGCAAACAATACAGACTATGTCTTGTATAATCCTCTTTACAGGCTCTGTACGAAACTGTGATGGCGATTCTGCTGAAGTTGAGGGTAACTCAGTGATGACTTCTTCAACATGCAGAGGTGATTCCTTGGAAAGGAAATGAGAGAAACAGGCGAAACCAAACTAAAAGTGGAGGGAGAGGAGGAAGGTGTAGTTAAAGGAAATGAGAGAAACAAACTTTTGACCTTTAACGATACGGAAGTCGTTAATGTGCACATTACCTAGGTAAAATGCGAAAAACTCTTGACTCCGCACGTTAACGGAGCAAATCAGTTAATCTGCAGATTAGCTAGGTAATGTGCACATTAACGGCTTTCGAGCTTTAGCGGTAACATATACACTACTGTTTCTGAAAAACGCAACACCCCAAGAAAGAATCACGCGATTCAAATGAAATTTATATTACAGATTCCTCATGTTATAGGAGACCACTGATCACATTTGTGGAGCTATATAAGATTTTTTCGCTTCAAAACTCAGTATCGTGTAATGCCACCTCGACCAACAATAACAGCCTCTATACTGCGTGGTATTGAATGGAAGAGGTTTTTGATATCGTTATGGCGAATAGCCAGCCTGGCTGCTTCTATGCGAGACCAGAGCTCAGTTATGGTGACTGGAAGAGGCGCTTGACGGTCCAATCGATTTACTGCCATGTCCGAAATACACTGATGGCCACCCAAAATGCAACACCAATAAGGAAGTATCCGATTGGCCTGAAATTCGCGGCATGCGCCGCCCGCGAGAGGACATGCAAACGATTAGCATTGCAGGGCATATGCAAATCATGTGCGCCCGGCACGCCACCGAGAAGCACTATAAGAAGGGTACACAGAAAGCCGGGTGTAAGTAGTGGAAGTGTATTGTGTTGCCAGACTTGTGTGTGGGAAGCTTCCTGATGCCTCGTCGCAGATTGCGCAACAACCTGTGCCAGCACGTACCGTTCTACGTCGTTTGCAGGAGCGGGGACTTGTCGCACGGTGCCCATTGCTCCGATTACCATTGACGTTACACCAAGATTTACAGCATAAAAAATCAAATATTTGTCTTGGTTGCCTTCAGGAAATGGTACTAAAATCAGATTGTACAGGCCGAACGGGAAGTACAAGGAACTGTCCAGTACCGCCTCTGTGGCCGAGCGGGTCTAAGTTCTTTCATCCAAGATGGACCCGAGTTCAAGTCCCGAGCGAACGATAGGTGGTGTGTTTGTCCGATGGCGCTAGTTCTCTCCCTTCCCTGGAACCAGTGGCCCTAAGTTGGGAACGGCGGACTGCTTGTAGCCCTCGGACTTGCTCTGGTGGTCGTTAAATCCGAAATAAAAACTCACTGTTCAGTTAGAGCTGTAGTTTAAATACCTATTGTTTGCTTTTGTTTAACCAAACGCTGTACTTGTGCTTGTACGTCAAAACCGTAGATTTTTGCTTTAAGTAAAAGGAAAATGCCTGCCTATCAATGAGAGATATTTTTTATCTGATCTGAATCATTACCTACCTTAATTGATCTCAGAACTCACCCCAAGTAAATAGTAAAAGTATTTACAGTCGTGGCCAAAAGTTCCTGCATCAGTAGACCGAAAGCCAATTTTTGACGTTTGAAGTCAACTTATACAACGCAATAATAAAGTCAGGAATGCATATTATGCATCATTTTAAAGGAAATTGTATGCTGAAATCAAGTTTTTTACAGAATGTTATCACCAGTAATAGAAGTGAAGTTACAAGCAAAAGTACAGCGTCTAGTCATAAAAAGTAAAAAATAGTTGAATTTGTGAAATTAGTGTACAATGCGTTTAACTTAAAATCACTGTACAGTACATTATTCAGACTTGCAGGGCACTTGAAATAAATGACGAACAAGCAAAATACACTTTAATATTTAATTGGATAACCACGGTTTCTTAGTAACAAAGTGCACCTTCTTGGCGCCGCCCAGGTGGCGCAGTGGTCTAAGGCACTGGCCTCTGATCATTGATCTGTACGGGCTCCGAGTTCGAATCCCGGTCAGGCATGGATGTTGTGTTTGTCTTACGGCACTGGTTCTCTCCCTTCATTGGAACCAGTGACCCTAAATTAGGGACGGGCGACTGCTTATAGCCCATTGAGTTGCTCACGGTGGTCGTTAAAACCTACAATCAAAAAAAAAATAAAATCACCTTCTTGGCATGGAATTAATGGGCTTCTCTAGTTGTCCATTGCAGATAACACGGTGCCATACGGCGCTTAAGACTCAATTAATGCTGTTTTAGATGTGGGTCCTTGTTGACGGATCTTTTGTTTCAATCTCACCCATAGATTATCTATGGGATTAAGATCCGGTGACTGTGCTGGCCACTGAAGTTTTCTTATAACTTTTTGATTAAACCATTCGTCAACCAACTTTGACCGATGACGTGGTGCGTTATCGTTCTGAAAGATAAAATTCCGCAAACCCATGTCTTGTGCAGATGGTAGCAGTCCGAACTCGAAAATATCTACATACTTCGATCCATTCAATGTGCCATCGGCAATGTGCAGACGGCCAACACCACTGGCTGAAATACAGGACCATAACATCACCGAATGTGGGTGCTTGATTGTTGGCTGGGTGCAGCATGCTTTATATATTTAACCAGCCCGACGACGTACATAATTATTTCCATTATTAGCGGAAATAGTGACAGTTGTTTCATCACTAAAAATAACATTTTTCCATTCATCAACAGTCCAATTCTTATGTGTCTTAACCCAAGCAATTCTTTTGAGCCGTTGTTTTTCAGTAAGGAAAGGTTTTTCTGCAGCGTTTCATGCAGTCAGTCCCTTTTCTTGTAGGCTACGGCAAACTGTACATGCTGATGTCATAATGCAGACTTCATTCTCACACTCATTTCTTAACTCACTTGCTGTTTTAAACCTTGATTTTAAGGAACGACGAATCAACATGCGATCATCACGTTCAGTGCACAGCCTTGGTCGACCTGTTCTTTTTTCTGTTACCCACACATCCAGTTTCTGCAATTTTTTTACTGGTGCGCAAGACAATGGAATGATCACAGCCACATTTTAACAGCAATTTTGGCACCGTGTTATCACCAATGGATACCTAGAGAAGCTCATTAGTCCCATTCCAAAAAAGTGCACTTTGTTACTAAGAAACCGTGGTTATCCAATTAAATAATAAAGTGTATTTTGCTTGTTGGTAAGTTGGTAAGTTATTTCAAGTGTCTTGCAAGTGTGTTGGCACGTTATTTCAAGTGTCTTACAAGTTTTAATAATGTACTGTACAGTAATTTTACGTTAAATGCATTGTACATTACTTTCACAAATTCCACTATTGTTTGCTTTTGTTTAACCAAACGCTGTACTTGTGCTTGTAACATCACTTCTGTTACTGGTAATAACATTCTGTAAAAATATTTGAATTCAGCATAAAATTTCCTTTAAAATGATGTGTATTGCTGACTTTACCATTGCGCTGCATAAGTTGACTTCATATATCAAAAATTGACTTTCGGTCTACTGGTGCAGGACTTTTGGCCACGATCGTACATGAAAGCAGGGCAATTTATTTTCATTCCTACGCTAAAAATCTAGAAATCGAGGTCTGACGCTTAACTTGAAAATCACCAGTTGTCTACCTTAAGATGGAAATTTCTGTTAATTTTAGATCTTTGAACTAACATTTCTCTCTTAGACTTTAATTAATAATTCAGACTGCACTCGAATTCCCTTGATATCAAATAATGATAAACTTCTCACGAATTTCCAAGCTTTCCACAAAGCAATTAAAATTTCTGAATCATTGAATATTACTTAGGGCAAATAAGTACTCCTTGATTGTTAGCTACGTCTTTCATACTTGATATAATTGCGCGATGCCATTCTTTTCCTTTTCATTTCTCTGCTTGAAGCACAGCAACTTTAACTCTCGTGATATTTCTAGAATTATTATTTCTTGCATCTCCATGACTCCAATAATTGCCTGATTAACCACTGAAATAGAATTTCTGAGGAGCAAACTTCGGGAGGTTTTAATAGGGCTATATCAAATATTTTTTAATCCGCCCATTATTTTTTGGATAATTTTTCGTTTTTAGAATTTCTGAAGAACAACCTTCGGGATGGTTCTAACAGGGTCATATCAAATATTTTTGAATCCGCCCATTATTTTTTGGGTTCTTTTACTTACCCTGGATTCGTTTAAGACAGATTTGACGATGCTTATTACAGTTGCCATTCTCTTCATTTTCACGTACAAAAATCAAGTACTAACCAGAGGATATGTCGATTGCGATCAGAGTGTATGGCCAGGTTTTTATTAAAATATCTACCTTAAGATGTATTCCGAAGTCGCACTGTAGGATAGAGACGATATATGAGTTGGCATCGAGAAACCGCTGGGAGATGTCAAGGTCTGTCATTCGTTGTAAAGTGGACAGGTAATGAATTGCATTTTACCAAGAAGAAAAAGCCTTTTAAGGAAATTTTAAGTGTTTCTTAAGTTGCCAAAGTAATTTTCATTTGATGTCCCGAAATCAATTCATGACTGCCAAGATGTGCAGCCAACAACCTGACGACGGTGCACTTTAATGCTTTGTACTGAAAAGACAATGACCCTTAACTTTTTATTCAAAGGTGTTTTCGAAATGCAACGTGGATGTTCATTAAAACTTGAGATGTACATATCAGTTTCTTATGACACACTTCGCTTATTACATCTCAGAAATTAAATTATCACCAAATCAATTATCATAAATTAAATTATCAATCGCTGAACACGCAAATTAACTGCCCAATCGCTCCTGAATAAATATATGAAGACTCGGAGGATAATATATCAAGCTTAAGTTTTATAAATGAACTTTTTGGTTTCAATGTAAAAACATTTTTATGTCACTGAAGACGACGACATCTTAAACTGTTGTGAACTGCAAAGAGTTTAAACTGACAAAAGATATTAAAATGCTTTAGAAGTAACCTGAATGATTTTATTTATACTAAAATTATTTCAACGTAGCGTCTTTCTGTTTTCCTTTTTCATAACAGGGTTTGAAAGTCTACAACAGTATTTGCACCACGTCATTTACTTTGTTTATCTATTATAGTTGAAATCTGTTAAAATATCTACCTTAACATGTATTAGCTGGCCAACAGTTGTCTACCTTAAGATGTATTAGCTGGCCAACAGTTGTCTACCTTAAGATGGCAACAGAGCATGTCTGGGATGCTCTGGGAAGCGCAATTTCATGCCGGCAGTCCCCTCCCAAGACTCTCCCGGGATTCCGACGCACCATGGCGAAGGAGTTGCACTTATTGCCCGAAACTCTCATTCACAGGCTTGTAAACAGCATAAACGCTCGCTGAGCAAACAGTATCGCTGTTTGAGGTATTTACATTCACTATTTTATCCCCTCGAAATTCACGCAACTTGCTGCGACACTTTTAGACTGCCATACTGTCATGCGCCTGCTTGCTCCTTATGTCGAGATGGGATTATTTTCGCTATGTAGTGCTGCGTTTTAGACGTTCACATATCCGTACCAGCTGTCACTAAATTCTATACGTGTGAATTTCGTGTTACTCATGATTTTCTGTTCGTCACGGTAACTTTCTACACATGTCTGTTTGATTTATCCATTTCTAGAAGCGGGATAAGGCTATTTTTCATTTACTTTGCTTTTCCTTCATTGAATTTGTTTGATTTCACTTTAAGTTTGAAGTCTTTCAAAATTCGTTTTGAACTTTCAGAGTAATTTAACGTGGGAATTTGCTTAGGAGTTTCATTTTTATTGAGCATCAAGGCAAGGTATTCCTGTGAATTTCGTGATAGCTTGGAAAGCGAATGAATTTTTCTTTTAAGTAGTCCGTTACTTGACATGAAGGCGTAAGAAGCGGACACCTTCATCAGGAAAACTTTCCCGCATTAAACAACATAAGCGCCGCCCCGGTGGCGCAGTGGTCTAAGGCGCTGGCCTCTGATCATTCGTCCGTAAGGGGTCCGGGTTCGAATCCCGGTGAGGCATGGATGTTGTGTTTGTCTTACGGCACTGGCTCTCTCCCTTCCCTGGAACCAGTGACCCTAAATTAGGGACGGGCGACTGCTTATAGCCCATTGAGTTGCTCACGGTGGTCGTTAAACCTCCAACCAAAAAAAAAAAAAAAAAAAACATAAGCCGTTGTTGCAAGGGATTTAAGACTCGTTTCGTCAGCGTTATCAAACACATTCGGTGGGGACTGCATTTGTTGTGATCAATACTTACTGAGTTGTCTTAAGAACGAATAACATCCACGGTTCAGAGATTTATTACTCTGCACCATTAAGTGCAGACTCTATATTAAAACGTTCTGCACAAATCTCCAGAAAAAGTCAATACTGTGAAGCATTAACTCAAAATTTCATGTTATTTTCTTATGAATAGAACCCTACCGCAGCAATTCCGATCTCCAAAGCAACATTGTGCTGGGTCCTGCGGAAATATACAAATGACGATCATACGTCCTCCAGCTGGCTGGCACGCGACCTTGATAAAAGTTGTTCTGAGCGCGATGCTACAATTGAAGCTTGCGTTGGATTGTTAGTGGAAGAATGGTTGGCCACCTTCACTTAGAAGACTCTGATGGAAAACAATCGATAGATTGGAAGCATGGCAATCGCAAGTTGAAGAGACCAAATCAAAACGACCGGTTTTTATCTCCAACAGTTCGCCACCGTAGCGAGTCGACAGTCAAGAAACTCCCTCGGAAGCTTTCCTTTGCCGCGGGAACTGCGATATTGAGCGAAAAAAGGTTTACAGTAGACTCACCGAGAGAGATCTGTATGCAAGAAGGCAATGGTCTGAATTCCTCTAGCGGTATCTCACAGAAGGGTCCCTCTCAACTGAGCCCGGCAGCATCACCCCAGGACTCCTGATCAATGTACCTGTGTTCTCTTCAGTGACGAGTCGTGGGGGACTCTAAACACGGATTCTCGACGTGTGTACATTTGGAGAGAGAGGTAAGCCAATGCCTTTCCTCCAGCATTAGGGAAAGTGACTATTACCGTGGTGGAGGACTCCTAGCTTGAGCTGGCATAATGTTGCATAGACGTACGCTCAGCAAAAACACAAGTGTTGGGAAACTGCTGGCCACCAGATGTCAGTGATGGGTCACTGCTGGCTGAAATATGCCGCTCACGGTACGGTAGCGGTCCGTTGGTGGCAGTGCCATCAGTTAGCAGCCATCGATGGCCTTGTAGCGTCGTCATGAATTCCGGGCGTCCAAGCAAGCGCCACCAGTAGGCCGTAGCAGGCAGCCAAAGCAACCCATATACGAGATTAAAGTAGCGGTGTGAGCGAAAGCAACCCATATACGAGATTAAAGTAGCGGTGTGAGCGAAAGCAACACGTGCGCAGTCTCTTGTGGTACCAGTTAGTTGAAGATGACGCTACCGTCATCGTGTTATTTTGTTGGATGTTAAGAAAAAAAAGCCATATGTTGAGAGGCGAATAATTTCCTAATGAAATGCCAACTCGACTAGGATTATCGTCAAAAGAAAATTATATAAATTATTAATGAACTGTAATACTCAATTACTCACATGTATTTATGGAAACTCATTTCGTAGCAAAATTCCTGCACTAACACACAAAGAATCGAAAATACAGAAAGCCATGAAACACACCCACTACATTCCAATGATTTACAAGAAGTAATTTCTGTATAATCTTTCTTTTAACGTACACTAAACCGCTTCAAACAAAAGTCCCGGAAATACATTAAAAAACGTTATGTTGAAAAAAAAATAAGTATTGTACCCGTACAAAATTTACCAATTATTTGAAAAAAAAGCAACGCTATGTAGATGTAATGTGCTCATCCATGGGCTGAATACACAAGATTAGAGGAATTCGCTGCTAAAATTAACGAAGAGTAAAATAAAATATCTTTCCTCTTTAGAACAAATGGGACGCCCGGTGGCGCAGTGGTCTAGGCGATGGCCTCTGATTATTCGTCCGAAAGGGGTCCGGGTTCGAATCCCGGTGAAGCATGGATGTTGTGTTTGTCTTACGGCACTGGCTCTCTCACTTCCCTGGAACCAGTGACCCTAAATTAGAGACGGGAAAAAAAAAAAAAAAAGGACAAATGCAGCTTCGGACCGTGGAAAAAAAGATACAACGTAAAAAACGTAACAAAAAGTGACATGAACTGGTAAATATGTTGACTGAACAATCCCCTTTCAAGACCACAAAGACAGCACGAAGCTTTGGGAAATGTCGTTAACCCTTTAACGACCATGACCCAAAAATCTTGTATCATTCCAAATATCATAACGGCCGAAACTGTCTGTTGGTTCACTTCTTTGTTTAATAACAACAATAGTGACTGAGGGCGACTCCTGCTGATAATTCATAGGTCGAGGAAATTTGAAGAACAGGTAAGGGTAAGAAATCTGCCTCACTTTAGACAGGCGTTTCGGGCAGCCACGTCCGTTTATAAGTAATGGCGTTTTTGGCCTTATGGTCGTTAAAGGTTTAAGTTGGTACACTCGTTGAAAGTGCGAAAAGTTCCCTTAAGGTAAATAAAAAAATCGTTGCGTTGAAAAAATAAATTTATGAATTATATGAAACGGACATTTACGAAAACTAACTCGCTATACTGTAAAATTAAAAAGAGAATCCTTCGTTTCAGATCACGCGGGAAAGAGGTTCCCCTTCAAGCAAAAGTACGCACGTGGCAAACCAGTGTGAAACAATGTGGACAACAAACAACGTGACAAACTGGCTAAAGCATCCGCTTCGCAAGCACGATGTCGTTGGTTCGATGCTAGCCTGATCCAGTTGGCGTTTTCCCGGACTAGTTGAGGAAATTTCCTCTGCTCCGTGTCGTCATGCAAATCAGTTTCGTTGGGAAAGAAAGAGAAGTTGTGCATTAGGTGGAACTGCCGAAATTGGCGGACAAGATTCGGTAAGCCTTCAGTTACGTCACGTGATTGTCGGCTGCCACTGCCGAGAATCTGGCGAACCACATTAGGCTAGCCATCATTTATGGCAAGTGCTTGCATGACCGCTTAAGTTCCGCTTGTGGTAGCCACTGCTTCTAATGAATAACTGATGGCCCTGTTCTGGCAAATGGCTACTGATGGGTGCGCCAACTGTTGGCGAGCTGCTGGATTGAACTATTGGCCCATATGGCGGCCGCCGCGACATTTTATTGACGGTTGGGAAGCGACAACACAGTGCTGGGCCACTGCTGGCTGCCAGGGCTGGCTTAAGTGCTGGCCCAGCAACACTGTTTTAGTTGGGACGGCCTGCACGTACTTCTAGGAGGCACCCTTACTCCTGCATGCTACAGGGATTACTTCCTATAGTCGTATGTACAGCGTTTCAGGGAGCTGTTGAACCCCAGTTCCTTTCTATGGGCGATAACGGCCGTCCCCATAGGGTTTGGCTACTTGACGAATTCCTGAAGAGATAGAATATTCACAGGATGGTGTGGCTCGCAAGATCTTCGGACGTGATCCCGATAGAACCTGTCTGATATGCTCTGGGAAGAGCAATTGCAAGCCGACAGTCCCCTCCCAGGACTATCCCGGGATTCCGACGCACCATGGCGGATGAATTGCACTTATTGCCCAAAACTCTCATTCACAGGCTTGTAAACAGCATAAACGCTCGCTGATCAAACAGTATCGCTGTTTGAGGTATTTACATTTACTATTTATCCCCTCGAAATTCACACAACTTGCTGCGTCACTTTTGGACTGCCATGCTGTCATGCGCCTGCTTGCTCCTTATGCCGAGATGGCATTCTTTTTGTTATGTAGTGCTGCGTTTTAGACGTACGCATATCCGTACCAACTGTCACTAAACTCTATATGTGTGAATTTCGTGTTACTCATTATTTTGTGTTCGTCACGGTAATTTTCTACACATGTGTGTTTGATTTTTCCATTTCTAGCAGTGGGATAAGTCTATTCTTCATTTACTAAGCTTTTCCTACATTGAATTTGTTTGATTTCACTTTAAATTTGAAGTCCTTCAAAATTCGCTTTAAACTTTCAGAGTAATTTAACGGGGGAAGGTGTTTAGGAGTTTCATTTTTATTGAGCATGTAGGCAAGGTACTGCGATGTGATAGCTTGAGAAGCGAATGAATTTTTCTTTTAAGTAGTCCGTTACTTGACATGAAGGCGTAAGAAGCGGACACCTTCATCAGGAAAACTTTCCCGCATTAAACAACATAAGCCGTTCTTGCAAGGGATTTAAGACTCGTTTCGTCAGCGTTATCAAACACATTCGGTGGGGACTGCATTTGTTGTGATCAATACTTACTGAGCTGTCTTAAGAACGGATAACATCCACGGTTCAGAGATTTAGGGATTTTGTTCCGAGAGCAGGTGGTTAGCAGCGACAAACTGTAACGGTGAAATACGAAGTCGGCGCCGTACTTTCGAAATCTTTTAGTTATCGTGTATCGCAAAAGGAATCATTTGAAAGAAACACGAGTGCCGTTTTGTCAGAAACTACTTAGGAAACCCAGTTTCCCTGAACCCGGGATCAACACATTTCAGATTAAACGATCGCGCAATGTTTCATTGATTTCGAACACGAAAACTGTAGCGGAAAGTGATTTTGTTAATCATCAGTAGCCATTCTTCCAAAACTGTCCAAGACAGAAATGAATGAACGTGCAGAGGTGGTCTATGAGTAACAGTGTGATTCACAATATAAAATTTTCATCTCTCTTAATTAATAAAACCTCTTTCAGTTCAAATATCACTTATCATCCTGTTTTTCTACACCTGGAAATCTTACATTTTCGTTTTGTTTGGAGGTTAACGACCACCGTGAGGAACTCAGTGGGCTATAAGCAGCCTCCCGTCCCTAATTTAGGGCCACTGGTTCAAGGGAAAGGAGAGAACCAGCGCCGTGAGACAAACACAACATCCATACCTCACCGGGATTCGAACCCGCACCCACCGCCTAGACCACTGCGCCACCGGGGCGGCAAAATCTTACATTTACTGAGCCATCTCCTTACGAATATTCTTACTGTAATAATATTATTGTTATTCAAAAATATTTTCCAAAAATTGTTGTTTTTTCAAACCAGTTTTGTTTAAATTCTGGTTTACAGAATAGTCTTTATACGAGGGAAAATAAAGAAATAAAGTCAATTTTTGAATTAAAATAATATCGTGAGGTCAGCCGAACAACTTTAACACACCACTTCATCTGTTAGAAGGGGTAGGACTTGAATTGAGCAATGCTGCACATCCTATTGACAGCATCTGTGTGTAAACATAAGATTTCCTCTTTTCGTTTGTACCGGAGTTGAACAATGTGCGGTAATAAGGTTTCATTGGGAAGAAATGGTCAAACAGCTCTAAATTTTATACAGAAAAGGTAGCATAGTACCATAAAAAGTGTTTGGGTCAGGGAAAGGTTTAAATCTGGCAGAACAAATGTGACTGGGGAAGCTCAATCAGGGCTTCCTGAACGAGCTCTATACCATATCTGTTGTATGAAATCTTTCATCCACTGTAGCTGATATGTTAAACATAAATTATGGTTCTGTCAATGCTGTAGTGAGTAACTAAACTTCGATATCAGAAAGTTTGTGCCACTTGGTACTGGAGTAACTGCCTGTTTAGCAAAAATAACAGCGTATGGATACTTCCACCCAGCTTTTATAGTGTTGTGAAGAAGGTCCAGGTTCATTGGAAAGGATTACCACTAGAGACGGGACCCGGGTGCTCCGTTTCAATTGTAAATCCAGATACAAAGTATGTAGTGGAAACATCCTTCATTCCCTGCAAAAAGAAAATTTCATAAATGCCCCTTCTGTGAAAAAAATCTTGCTAACTTTGTTTCGAGATCAGCATGAGCGTATTTTGAAACATTTTCGGAATAAGGACAAAACAGTGCAACATACGATACTTGCAATTGGAAGCAAAAGTTTGCTGTCATAAGCCGTCCTTTTGACCACAATAATTGTCGCACTTATGCAGTGTCTATAGCCGTGGAGAAAATTCAAAACCTTCAGTTTGAGGTTCTTTCACATCTACCTTTCAACCCATAACTCGAGCCATACGAATTCGAATTTTATCTGTTCAGTTTGCTTAAAGATCAATGTTGTGGTTGGTGGTTTGGTAGAGATGAAATGGTGAAAAAACATGCAGCGGTCTTCGGGGATAGCCGAAAGTTTTCTCCTCCGATGAGATCAAGTGGCTTCTGGACCACTACTAAAAGTATATGGAACTTTTGTGAATCTACATTGAAAAATAATGGGTCAGTTAAATCAGCTTCACTTGTTGCTTGGCGGTTGCAACGAATCTTGCTTTACTGCTTGATTCATTCTCGTACAAAAGGCGTCGAGACGACATTAAGTCCAATCGTACACCATGAGAAGTTGCAGTACGCTATAGAAATTCGTAAAAACGTGAGTGAATGCGAGTAGTACCTTTCGTCTCATTCTGAAGATTTTGATTTGTGTGAGATCCAGCTGTTGAGAAATGCAACGTAAATGATGAAAGTCTATCGCTGAGACACTTGAACTGTATCATTTATAACGTAATGTCTTTTTCGTGAGCAAGATTAGTTTTACGTTATGTCTAAACCATGAATGTTGAAATAAATAAGAATACGATGCAATAGTTCCTAATTAAGCTTTTATAGCCAGACGAAATGTAAACAGAAGTCAGACTTACGATAACCTTTTTATTGGTCCAAAACGAATTTCAGTAGAACTCCACAATATA
Source organism: Macrothele yani (assembly GCA_039090855.1). Classification (NCBI taxonomy): domain Eukaryota; kingdom Metazoa; phylum Arthropoda; class Arachnida; order Araneae; family Macrothelidae; genus Macrothele; species Macrothele yani. Next base: position 76,969,935 of record CM077008.1, read on the forward strand.
AGACAGCAGATATTAGATTGCATTTATCTAATTGAACGTCTACACTCACACATCCACATGAGCAGCTGTCGTATCGTCTTTCTTATCTATAGTTCTTATCACAGTCATTCGTCACTTTCTATCTGACTTCAGATGTGTTGCTAACCGTATTCTCGTTAGAGAGAATATGTCACGTTAAGTTTGGAAGTATAACGGAGAACAAATTCAAATTTACATAGGAAAAGGAACTAAAAATGAAAGTTTATTTAAAATATATACGTCACACATTGTAGTCTTCTAACGTATGCGTTAACCTATGATGAAAATGGTGGATCACAGGAAGTAACTAATGATCTTAAAGGTACAATTGAAATTGGTCAAGAGTCAGAAGTGTTTCGTACAAACTGATTGGTATCAGTAGCTTTCTAGAGCTTTCGATTAAGCTCTCAAAGCTAGTTTTAAAATCCTGCTGGTAAAGAGGTTAGCTCTTTTCAAAAGGATAAAAGGATAAATAAGACGAATAGGAGAATAGATTTATGTTATTAACAAAATAGCAATGCTTTAGATGCTCATGGTACGATATTACCTATACACACACATATATATATATAATATACGTATATAATTCTTATTAATATGTAAATACATATATTACATATACATATATATACACTATCTACCAACAAGTAATTGGACATCCCTGCAATCGACGATATCTGCGGTCTTGATACACGTCACGGCCGCCGCCTTTAAATATCGTGTGGGAAACAACAACGCAACCAGCCGCATGCCAGATGCCACGCAGTTCGGAGCTCTCTGATTTCGAGAAAGGTGTAATCGTTGGGTATCACAGAAATGACCAATCCATACGTGACATATCCAGCTAGTTGAAGTACCAAAAATCGACAGTGGCCTACGTGATTGGCAAGTGGAAGATGAGAGGTAACTGTCGGAATGTGCCCCGACCCGGCAGACCCACAAAACTGGGAGTTTTAGACCGACGGGTGCTGGTCAGAGAAATTCAGAAGAACCGCACCAAATCGATGGGCCACATCCGCGAGGAGTTTCAACAGGCATCCGGGAGTGTTCTTTCGATGAATACCATCCGTAAGGAAGCCCATCTGCTCGGTTATCATGGACGTGCTGCCGCCCACAAGCCTTTGATCACCAAGTCCAATAGCGCTCTAACTTGGTGCAAAGAGCGTCGACAGTGGACAGTTGAACAGCGGAAACAGGTTCTCTGGAGCGACGAATCAAGGTTCACCCTCTACCGTTCGGATGGCAGGGTCTGGGTTTGGCGCCTGCCTGGAGAACGCCTCCTGCCGGAATGTATTGCGCCAACTGTGAAGTTCGGCGGCGGTGGAATTATGCTATGGGGACGTTTCTCCTGGTATGGCACGGGACCCTTGGTCGCAATTCCTGGTAGACTCAACGCCGAGACCTACTGCACCATTTTAGATTACCATGCGCTTCCTACGTTGTGGCAGTTTTACAGGGGTGGACCCATGTTACTTTCAGGATGACAATGCCACCTGTCATGCTGCGAGGTCCACCATGGCTTGGTATGGTTGTAATGGGGTTCATCGAATGGACTGGCCTGCGCAGAGCACGGATCTTAACCTTATCGAGCACCTCTGGGACGAGTTGGAGCGTCGACTTAAGGGGTGCCCTCCCCGTCCGAAATCGGTGAAGGAACTGACCTATGTTCTCCAAGCCGAGTGTAAGAAAATACTGCTAGCCGTCTTACAACGCCTGGTTGAGAGTATGCCCCGGAGGGTCGCAGCTGTAATCGCCGCTCGTGGAGGCTCCACCAACTATTGAAGGTGAATAAACTTCGTTTTCCTTTGCTATAACAAGTATCCAATTACTTGTTGGTAGATAGTGTATATGCGGATAGATCTGCGTATCATCTGTTCTCTCTTTCTATTCCTCTTTCACTCCCCCTCTCTTTCTCACTCTCTCTCTCTCTCTCTCTCTTTCTTTATAAAAATGTTTTTTTATCATCAATGCACACATGCCTCCCCGGTGCCGCAGTGGCGTAAGCGCTGGCTCGTGATCATTCGCCCGAGAAGGGTCCGGGTTCGAATCTCGTTGAGGAATGGATGTTGTGTTTGTCTTACGGCATTAGTTCTCTCCCTTCCCTGGAACCAATGGACGTACTAAATTAGGTCATTGGTTCCAGTTAGGGACGGGCGACTGCTTATAGCCCATCGAGTTGCTGACAGTGGTCCTTAAACCTTCAATCAAAGAAAAAATATATAGACAAAGCAGAAGGCTAGGGAAACACGTCACAGCAAGGCTGAGAAGGCATTCAAGAAGACCTTAGTACCTTAGTACAATATCAACTGGCTGATTAGGAAATGCTTTAAAAGATTAGTGCTACCTGCAGCGTAAGGCAATGTATCTACGGTCTCGATTATCAAATATGTGTGGGAAAAATCCATTACCGGGAGATCGAATCTCTAATTTATCGAACACCCATATAAAAATTTGCGTAAAATTGCATCCGTTTCAGGAAATACCACACCATTAATCGTTGATAAAAGATCCCTTGAATTCCTTTCTAAGAAAGTAGGATTTTCATCTAATGTATGTATACATATGGAGATATAAAGTAGGAATCCTTAATATTTACTACTATAATGTGCTTTACAGAGGCTATACTGTATATCTACATACCCACACAGGCCACTGAATTAGAAACTTTTATTCAGTACCGAGTTGGACCACATTTAGCCAGAATTACAGCAAGTATTCAGTTTGGCATAGATTCCACAAAGTGTTGGAGTTCATCTACGCCTACAACATACCAGGCGTTCACCAGACAGTCGTTTAACTGGTTCAGGTTTGATGGAGGAGGACTTTGCTCCTGCATCTGTTTTTTAATATGTCTCATACATTCTCAATGGACCCAAATACTGGTTTTCTGGTAGCCTGGGAGGATTGCGGAAGTCGCTGTCACGCTCACTGAACCACTGCTTAACTAATCTTACGCGATGGACAGCAGCATTGTCGTCCATGAAACAGCTCTGACTTGCTGGATAAAAAGTCAACAGTGCAGTATTGACTTGATCGGCAACAATTTTAAGATACTCTTTGGAAGACACCCAACCTTCCAGCAATATCAGGGAACCCGTTTCGTTCCAACAGAACGTGCTTCATATCATGACACCAACTCCAAAACCTTGAGTTGTTTTTAAAAGGCAAGCTGGGCTCATTGCTTCATAGTGCTGCCGCCACACTCTCTGCCCACCGTCGGTACAGAACAAAATGCACCCCGACTCGTCAGAATATATTACATTTTTCCCGTTTTCCAGTGCCCAGTGAAGGTGTTCCTGACAGACCTATAGACGAACTTTCGGTTCTTCGCAGAAGTCAATGGTGTCCGTATGGGTATGCGACTACCAAACCGATCCTCTTCAATTCCCTGCACGTAGTTCCTTCAGATATTGTTCGGAAACTGATTTCATTGAATGCTTCGATCAAATGCTGGACTCAGGAAATTCCATTTCTTCGTACAAGCCTTCTCAGACGACGGTGATCTCGTTCCTGATAGATTGTCGTCGCGCTGTTATAGTTACGCTTCTTAGACAAACAATGTAGTTTATCATCAAACAGAAGTCATCGCTCTTTCCACGTTTATAAGTGAGTCAGTGAAAACTTCTCATTGGCAGCGACCGGGAATCGAACCCAGGGTCTTGCAGTTACACGCCGGACATTCTACCACTGCACCACAGCGGTCTCAAATTCTCCAGATTCACGTACGACTAACTGCCAAATCACATGGCAGGTTGCATCTTGGAGCCCCGCACAATGCTGGGGATTCACCGAAGATGGTAAACAGCAACTGAATAAATAACTGGGAGGCGAATGAATAATTAATACACACAATTGACGTGGATTAGGAAAATCAAACCGAAGTCATCGCTCTTTCCACGTTTATAAGTCAGGCCTCTGTGGTGCAGTGGTAGCATGTCCGGCGCGTAACGGGAAGACCCTGGGTTCGATTCCCAGGGTCTTTTTACGTGACTCGCTTATAAACGTGTCAAAGGGCGATGACTTGTGTTTGATGTTCCTAATCGACGTCAATTGTGTGTATTCATTAATGTGGTTTATTGTGAAAAACATTGACGAGCAGCAGTTTTGAATATCTCAGATTTTTTTCGATTTTTTTAAAGTCAGTTTTTGAATATATTTTTGCCTACATCACATAAATAGGCATGTGCCCACATATATTGCTTATACGCTGCATAGGAGACGTTTACGTACATCTGCATAAGGGTTTGTAATTCAGCTGCCGGTGTGAGTACACAAGGAATTCCAAACAATTGCACGTTTTTCATTGATATCTAAATTTTAAAATACTTTCTTTTTACAATGCCAGTGTTTTTATTTATTCATTTCTGCGAATTAACAAAATACTAAGTGCTTGATTTGTCTATCCAATTTTACTATATAGTTGCATAGAGATTATGAGCGTAGAGAAACATTAAATAATCTGTTTTTTTGTAACTTCAAGATTCTTGCAGTCTATATAGCCTTGCACTGAAGAACTAGATGTCACTACAAACGCAGCGTTTCTGATGCAATTTATCGCCTTGGTTTCGACATCGTAAATTAAACTAAAAATTTCACTCCACTTCAGCGTTAGAACGGCGTGACGCAAACTTAAGATTTATCTAGAATTGGAAAGCACAAAGATCCAGTGTATTCCGCTTTCTTTGAGATGCCTGTCACGTTTCATCCAAAATATCTCTTTTAAAGTCTTACCTCTCCCTGCTTGGAATGCGTAGGATAAATTGCTCCATTCAATAACCATACCCTTAATAATTACGCATTCTTGACAAGCATCGCACATATTTGACATGCTGCGATCTCCGGCAGTTGTGCTGAGGGCAATATTACCATGGATGAATCTGGCTTCATGGAAAAGTTCACTTTCGAGAGAAAACCTTCGCTGAATTTTCTCTATAGCAGTTATGTAAAATTTAAGACATTTCGCTGAAATTCATTAACTTCACAAATGTCTGCAGAAGCGTCTTAGTCTCTGGATCTACACTGCTGGCCACCCAAAATGCAACACCAAGAAGGACACGGGATAGCAAAGCCAGATTTATTGGACACATAACAACAGATACAAAGATGAAATGATTGAGCTTACAGGCCCGTGCAACTTGCGGAACATGCAGACATCAATAGTTCGTGTGGCCCCCATGGTTAGCTATAACGGCAGCTACACGCCGCGACATCGAACGAAAGAGGCTTTGGATACGAGCTTGGGGTATGTTGGTCCAGGCTGCTTCCACACACTGCCACAGTTCATCAGGCGTAGCCGCGGGTGGTGCTTGGCGGGCCACTCGGTTTCCGATCAGCGACCAGACGTGTTCGATGGGCGACATATCGGTAGAACAGGCGGGCCACGGCAGCAGTGACACCTGGTGGGCCGAATGGTAATCGGAGCAATGGGCGCCGTGTGACAAGTCCTCGCTCCTGCAGACGACGTCGAACGGTACGTGCTGACACAGGTTGTTGCGCAACACACCCTAATTCCTGCGCTAACGTTCGTGATGTGGTGGTGCGAGCCGTCAATGCCCGCCGCACAACATGCCGGTCATCTCGTTCGGTGGTGTGTGGCGGCTGCGGCAATCGCTCACGTCGGTCTGTCCGTCCCTTCTGCACCCACCGAATCCATACTCGCCTCACTGTGGCTGGATGTCGTCCAACACGGGCGCCGATGTCTCGGTACGATAAACCGCTGTCCCGATAAGCCACTATTCGTCCTCTGTCGAACTCCGAAACGTGCTGGAATGACTGCCGTATTCTGCGACGAGGCATCAGGAAGCTTCCCAGGCACAGGTCCGGCAGCACAACACACTTTCCCGCCTTCTGTGCACCCTTCTTATAGTGCTTCTCCGTGGGGTGCCGGGCGCACATGATTTGCACATGCTTTGCAAAGCTAATCGTTTGCATGTCCTCTCGCGGGCAACGCATGCTGCGAATTTCAGGGCAATCGGATGCTTCCTTCTTGGTGTTGCATTTTGGGTGGCCAGCAGTGTAAATATATGATTTTACGCTTTCCAACAGTAGGTTAAAGAAGCGTATATGCTCCAGCTTTGTCCGTCTTTCTGTCTGTTCGCACGAAAACACGCGTAAAAATGGTTCAATGTCGATGAAATTTTGGTATGTGTAGGGGATAACCTGGGAAGGAACCCTATTGAAAATGGGTGAAATGGGGGTCAAAGGTTAGTAGGGGAACCATTTCATCGCCCTTATGCGTCATAACGTGTGTGAAATTGCTTCCATTGCGACAAAACGTCATCATGTTGTTTCGGAAATGTAATGAAACTGTTCTGTTGAATATCATCGAAATGGAGTCAAACGTCAGGGCACAGGAGCGAGATTTATTCCACAGCCATTATCCTCATAACTTGACTAAAAGTACTTCTATTGCGACAAAACTTTAGTATGTTGTTCCGGATGTATACTTAACCAATTCTGCTTAATATAATCGAAATACGGTCAAAGGTCAAGACACAGGAGACAGATTTATTCCACAGCCATTATCCTCATAACTTGAGTAATGATTTCTGGTATGTTGGAAAGCGTATCATAATCAATGCCTTGCATGATTTTACTAAGTTGTTTCTTTCTTTGCTGCTCTTTTTGTTTGGGAGCTTAAAGACCACCATAAGAAACTCAATGGTTAAAAACCCTTACCTAATTTCGGGTCACTGTTTCCAAGAAAGAGAAAGCGCCATAAAATGAACACACTGTCCATGTTTCCCCTGGGATTCGAACCCAGACCCAAGACTCATCTCATACGAATGATAAGAAACCAACGCAAGATACCACCCGGACACCGCGGCAGCAGAGGTTTCACAGGGGAAGAATATTTCTGGATCTGCAACTTCCATATCATTGCCATAAAGTGCTTTGGCTGTTGCATAGGGTAAGGCGAAAGCTGTGCAATATTTGTATCACTTTATGACTTCATACGTACCTTTACGTCAAAAAATGACTAGCATTCAAAGTATAAGCCATCATGTTGCACCGTTTTCACCCATCTCTCTCCCAGTTCTTCGATTTCGCGGCAGGACCAGTTCTTGTCCTTTGAAGCGAAGAACCGCTTCATCCCAGCTGCCACCTCCTCCCGGTGCCGCCCGCGAAGGAAGTGGGCCATGGAGGTGTACAGGTAATAATCCGACGGGACAAAGTCCGGAATATACACTGGCCGTGACATCAGTTCAATGAACTCAAGTTTCTGGAGTTTTGCCCAGGTCGTTCGTGCCGTTGTTCACCAGTGCTGGGCACTTGTCCTCCAAAACGGCACACATCCGCTCCATATGTTCAGAGTAGAGTTTGGCGTTGATGTTCTGACCGCCTGAAACAAATTCCTAATGGATTATCCTCTCGAAATTCCACCAAACTCCGAGCCTCACCACTCGAAGCACTCACGTTTGGCAACAGGTTCAGGAAGCTGGCCCGGGGTCAACCACGGAAGTTGTTGATCAAGATTACGGAAACAGACCCACTTTTTATCACACGTAACAATTCTCTTGATCAAACGTACATCGCGCAGGTTTTCTAGGAGTTTCGCGCACACTTTCATCCGGCGGTTTGCTTTAGTTTGCGTCAGTTCGTGAGGGACAATACGGCAGCTCCTGTAGACCTTGCCGAGGTCCTGAAGGTGACGAACCACGGTGGTCTGTGGGATGCCCAGCTCGCCTGACCTCCCACTGCTGGTTGTCGGATTTGCCTCTTCGGCCTGGTGCACGGCCCCCGAATCCATGGTTCGCGGTCTACCTGGCCTTGGCTGATCGTAGAGTTTTTTTTTTATTGGACGTTAATTTGACGACTACCTTGAGCCACTCGAGGGGCTATAAGCAGTCGTCCGTCCTTAATTTAGGCACACTGGTTCCAGGGAAGGGAGAGAGCCAGTGCCGTAAGACAAACACAACATCCATGCCTCACCGGGATTCGAACCCGGACTCCTTTCGGACGAATGGTCAGAAGCCATCGCTTAGATGCGTCGTCGAGGTTTCTGTCACCTGAGCGAAATTTCTTGAACAATCTGGTTGCAGTGCCCATGGAACCTGTAACGTAGACTCTAGATTCACTTTCCTTTTGATTTTTACTATCTCTGGTTATTTTATTTTACTACGTAAATTATCTTCTTACTGAACGAGATGTTATTTCTCCCGCTGAATGAGATCTGGCAATGAGTGTAAGTCATGACGTGGTGGTAGCCAGTATATATAGCCGCGTTCAACGATACGTGGAGAGAGCTTTTTGTTGATGTGCGTAGAGAGAGCTTTTTGTTGATGTGCGTTTGTAAAGCTTTTTGTTGATGAGCTGTTGTTGTACGAAGTGAGCTGTTGTTTATGTGTCAGAGAGCTGTTGTTGTATAGAGAGAGCCGTTGTTTATGTGCGTGAGAGCTTTGTTTCGTGTGTAAAGAGATCTTCGTTTATGTGAGAGCCAGAAGTTTACCAAATAAAAGATTGTCTTAGTAAGTACGTCTTTCTCAGTTCATAGTTTTGTCAGATCTCTGTCTGGCTGTTAGGTTAATTTCATTAGTTGATTATTATTAACAACCAGCATAAGACTTTATTCATCTTAATTACTACTACAACATTACTAGCAGTTAAAAGCTTGTTCATTATTATTACTACACTACTAGCAGGAAAGTTTATTCATGATATAATTAACAAACAACAAGCATTAGAAGAAGCATTAGTTTAGAAGAAGCTGAATTCATTATAATTCAGTAGCAGAAACGATATATTCATTATAATTGGCCCCGCACGGGGATAACTGGTTTTCCAGTTATTTGGGGAGCGGCGCCCCCACGGCCCGAGCTGACCTTGTGACTGGTCAACATCTGTTGTCATGCCACCGCCTGTTTTTTGTTTTGGTGCTGTTGGTGTTTGCAGGGACGGCTGTTCATCCAGCTGTTGGGGAGTCGCGGCCCCACGATCCCAAGCTGGTCTTGTGTCTCGCTTTTTCGTTTTTATTTATTTTCTCCACTGGCTAGTTGCCCGTGTTGTATACTTTACCTAATCGCTACCACGTTATGTACTAACACCCCGGTCTTGTGGTTTTGTTACCCTCCATAACTAACTGTTTTATATTAACCGCTCCGTTCGTAGGTTGCTGAGATTCCGTTTAGGTTCCCTTCCAGGATTTGTCTTCTTTGGATTTCTTTTCTCCTTTTAACTGGTTTGGGTGCTAGACCTACCTGCATGTTTGCCGCGTGCGGAGACCCGTGAGGCGGAAATGGGATGTCTGGCGGCTGAGGTCGTAGGAGACCGGATAAGTGCCTCCTGTGTGCCAACACTCCTCTTCGACCCCGGCTTCGCTGTAAACGGGAGGCTAGAGACTAACCCACCTCTAGTCAGACGTCTTGTACCAAGTTGTGTGCAGGGCTTTAGCGGCTTTTTTGTCGTATAGCACGGCAGGGTGAGCCCGGGGGCTGTGGGATCATGCCAAAGGCGTTGGCATGACGGTACCCGGAGGCCGAAGTGTCCGCCGAGTGCGTGTGATCACAGCCAACGGACTATATTTGCAACGTATAAGCTCCAGAACTGTGTCCAGCGTCATTTTCTTGGCTTACCGACCTCCAGTTCTCCCTTGTAGGGCTCGGTGGTGGGTGGAGTAGTCTGCAGACGAATCCTTCTCCTTTTTTCCATGGGTAAACTCAAAAACAAACGCTCCAAATTCAAGTCACCTGAGCAAATGATCGTTGACAACGACTCTCCTTCGTCTTCTCAACCTACCAAGTCTCATACCCTTAAACGATCTTTAGACCATGATCTGGACCAAGAATGTGGAACCTCTTCTTCGGCAGCTGTACCAGTCGCTCCGAAGCGTCGTCTCCCCTCGATTGTTGTGAATACGCATGCTACACACTTAGTTGTAGAATCCATCGATCCGAATGAGAGACTGTCCACCAGATCTCCATTCTTCATTTCTAAAGCTTTGGACGCTGCAGTTGGCCCCTTGAAGTCTGTGAGGAAGCTTCGCTCTGGGGACCTGCTTGTCCAAACTTGCAGTGTTTCTCAGAGTAACACTTTTCTGCACCTCACTAGTCTTCAAGGCATTCCTGTAAAAGTGACACCTCACCCGTTTCTTAACACCTCTCGGGGTGTTATTTCGGAGTTTGATCTCTTGCCATGCAGTGAGGACGAATTGGTGACTGAACTTGCAGATCAGGGTGTTATTGCTGCACGTCGTATGATGTTCCGGCGCGATGGTTCTTTGATTAAGTCAAAAAATGTCATCTTGACTTTTAACTCCCCGAAAGTTCCGACCGAAATCAAGGCTGGCTACTTGGTCTGTGGAGTTCGCCCGTACATTCCCAGTCCTCTGCGCTGTTTCAGGTGCCAGAGGTATGGGCATTCCCAACGTTTCTGTAAGAGTTCCGCTCGTTGTGCAAATTGTGGCTCCAGTGAACATGACGGGGATGGTTGCATTTCTGCGGCCTGCTGTGTTAACTGTGGTGAGGCCCATGCAGCTTACTCCCGCAACTGTATGAAATGGAAGGACGAGATGGCGATCCAGCGCCTCAAGACCCTGGAAGGCCTCTCGTACCCTGCTGCCAAGGCCAAGTTGGGTATACCCACCACCCGACAGCGTACTTTTGCCGCAGTAGTTCAGTCTCTGCCACAACCCGTGCAGCCCTTTGTTCCGCGCCCTGTAGCTCTCGCCGCCCTTGCCAAGCGATCTACAGCTGACCAAGCGACACAGGTGTTTTTCTCCGAGCTCGAGATTTTTCGAATACCTGATTCTGGGCCTTCTCTTTTGCAGCCGACCGTCTCTTCAAGTTTCCATCCGAAAGCCTGCACGTGCGGAAGACCCGGCCCTCAATCCGCAAAGGTGTGCAGTGTCCATCCAACTGTCTCGGCCTCAGCGAGGTCCCCACCCTCAACCAACATTATAGAGGAACATAGGGGGGAGGAGAGTGACAGTTCGTCCCCAGCTTCAAACAACATTGCAGAGGAACATGGGGGGAGGAGAGTGACAGTTCGTCCCCGCCCTCTGCCAGCATTGCAGAGGAGTGTGGGGGGAGGAGAGTGACTCATCCTTTGTGTAGTTGTGTTTAAAAAAAAAAAAAATATATATATATATATATATATATATATATAATTCTAATAGTAAATTAATAAATTTTTATATAAACCTAATTAACTACCTTGTCTTCACAGCTTTCATCATACTCTTTTTCAACTTTTACCAAGCCTGTCTGCTCTTAATCATTTTCCACGTTTTTAAAAATCTGTGGCTGATAGTTCTTTGTCTGGCGCTCTTTGGCCAAACCTGGCCCTTGCGCCAATAAAATCCACCAACCAACCAACCATTATAATTGGCGCCCGAACTTTTCTCGAACACGAGATCTTGACAATTATTACCCATGTCTTCCTTACCTGAGACAACTTCAATTTTTCACCCTAAATCAGACTTCCGATGGTGATGGTGTTTTTTTTTTTTTTTTTTTTTTTGACAATTTGCAAGAAGCCTGTGAGTCTCACTTTGATATGAAGGATTTACAAGTCCCCAGGCATTCTTCACAATTTCGTAATTCACCAGCTTCCTATCACTCTGAGTCGCGGGTCGTACCTGAGGGAGTTCAATCCTCTCAGCGAAGCAGAATGCTTGCCCATTTCGTGCCGCATGCAGGAACAATTAATTTCAATAGGTTGGAGGGATCCTTAAAATTCCTCGAAGATTTGGAAGATCATTTTGATCTCTATAATATTCCTCAAGACTGCAAAGTACAAATAGCAGGCACTTGCTTGAAGGACACCGCTAAGACCTGGTATCAGCAGTGGAGAGTGTCGAACCCGGATTCTCATTATGAGAATTTCCGTGCAGAATTTTTGGAAGTCTTTCCTTTCGGCCTCAGTCGAGCTAGCATTGCACAACAACTTTTTCTCGTCAGCAAGGACCCAACGATAGCCCTGTTTCATTTGCGTTGGAAACAACACGCTTATGTAACTTATGGGATCCACATGCCAGTCATGTCGACATGTTGGACACCCTATTGCAACAGCTCGACCCATGTTTACAAGATTTTCTTGAGGTTCGACACCCTGCTACAATTCATGAATGCCTTCGACTCATACGAACGTATGAAGAGCAACACGGCAAACATGGTTCAACTCACCATGCTCGGGCACCCCGCGAGGCTTATTACGAAAACCCTCAGCGGCATAATAGGCCTAATAACTTTCAGCGCGAGCATACACAAGTGCACGCCCAAGCTTCATACGTTCTACCACACAGAAGAGTGGCAAACCAACCGCGAGTTTCTGAACAATCTTCGGGATATCGTACAAATGCACAGTATGCTCGACCCCGCTCCAATCCGCAGCATTCGGAACGTTTTCATACTCAGGGCAATGATGATTTTTCTGCCCGTGCTGAGGGAAGAAGTAATAGATATGAAAATGTCAACGGACACGCGGAGTTCCCGACGCAGGTTTCACGCAGTTTTCCTCATCGTGAAAATTTTCCCGATACCCGGCAGGGTCGAGGTTTCAGACCGCATGATAATCCAACCAGGAATCCTTTAAACTTCCAAATGAAGTAGACCAAGGGTCTGTCCTGCTTCCTGATACCAAGCATTCTGACCCTAAAACAGTATTAGTGACTGTTCAAACTCCTCAGTTGCCTGATGTATTCTTGACAATCGAAGATACTATTGTCGAGACAAAGTTCGACACTGGTTCTGAAATATCAGCCCTAAATACGAAGTTTTGCACTGACAATTTTCCTGCAATACACGTTCAGCCTGCGACGCAGTATTTGCGAGGTGCAAATAACGAAATCTTCAGTATCAGAGGAACTGTTACATTATCTCTAGGGCTGGGAAAGGCTCGTTTTACGCCTTCTTTCCTGCTTATAGACGAACTACCTGTTAAATGTCTAATGGGAATGGACTTTATTAATACGTTTCAAGTTACTCTGAATTTCGTACAACATGTGATTTCCTTTCCGGAACCTGTCGAAATGATTCCTACGGTTCCTATATATATAACGAGTTTGTTATTGAGTAACCAATTGAATGAGAAGCAACGAAACCAGCTTTCTCTACTTTTGCAGGTAAGCCCTGGTTTATTTTCTGATCAACCTGGTTTCACACAGGTGGTTTATCATGTCATTGACACTGATGGTTCGAAACCAATAGCGACGAAGCCTTACCCTTGTGCACCTCATAAGAAACAGGAAATGCAACGTCAAATTTCTGAGATGATTAAACAGGGCATAATAAGGGAATCAACAAGCTCCTGGGCTACTCCTGCCTTTTTGGTTCCAAAGAAACAACCCAATGAATTTCGTTTCGTGACAGATTTCCGCAAGCTCAACTAAGTCACAAAACCGATCAATTATCCACTACATGTCATGTCGCATATTTTGCATAACCTGTCATCAACTAAATGGATGTCAACCTTGGATTTGGCGAGTGGATATTGGCAGGTGGCGGTACATCCGGACTCCGTCGATAAAACAGGCTTTGTGACTCCTTTTGGGGCTTATGAATACCTGCGTATGCCCTTTGGACTAGCTTCTGCACCTGCTACTTTCCAAAAGCTTATGGATACGGTTCTCAGACCTGTTCTGGGTCCCCATGTGCATGTATATTTGGATGACATTATTATTACATCCGAGACTTTTGACGAGCACCTTTCTGTGCTCAAACAGGTGTTCCAACTCATATACAATGCTGGCTTGCCGTTAAAACCTAGTAAATGCCAGATAGCGGGAGACGAGATTGTATATCTGGGGTTGAAAATCACTCCCCACGGCTTATTTACGGATAATGAAAATATTAGGCCTATTGTTGACTTTCCTCAGCCTAAAACAGCAAAAGAACTATCACGCTTTCTGGGAATGACCGGATGGTATCAGCAGTTCGTCCCAGCTTATGCTACAATCTGTGAGCCATTGCATGCATTGAAACGTAAATACAAGAAGTTTGTTTGGACACCTGAGGCTAACTCTGCGTTTGAAACACTGAAGTCTGCGTTGACTCAGCCTCCTGTGTTGGCTTTCCCGGATCATACTAAGGAATTTGATATTTATACTGACGCATCCGGAGTTGGTCTTGGTTGCGTTTTGTCACAAGCTGGAAATCCAATAGCTTTTGCGTCTCGTACTTTAGCCAAAGCTAAACGCAATTATTCAGCTACGGAACGTGAATGTCTTGCTGTAGTATATGCTCTTGATAAGTTTCAATGTTATCTTAACGAATTGACAGTTAACATAATTACGGATCATTCTGCCCTTCAGTATTTGAATTCTGCTAAGCATCTCTCTCTCAAAGACTTATGAAGTGGGCTCTGAAGTTACAAGAGAGCAATATCAAAATTTCGTATCAGCCAGGTCATAAGAATCAATTACCGGACGCATTGTCTCACGTTCCGATTAGTGGGGTCCCCACAGAAACTACTCCTGGATGTCAGCCTTTACTTCTAATAGCTGATATAACATCCAGAGAGCAGATAATGGCAGAATTAATAAATGATGCAGATTTTGGGGATATCTATAACTTTTTGCTTTGCGGGTTCGCCCCTACAAAGTGATCCTTCTCTGGCTGGAAGGTAACAGCATTTTTAAGTCATAGAGGGTCTGCTTTACTATACGAAATCTAGGACTACTAGGGCAGAGTTTCGCCCATGTATTCCGCGAACCCTTAGAATGGCCCTTTTAAACGAATTTCATGACAAACCTCTTGCAGGCCATTTAGGTATTCGCAAGACCCGTTGTAAATTGCGGGATGTTGCCTATTGGCCTGGCATGTACCAAAGTGTGCTCGCATACGTTCAATCATGTCACTTGTGTCAGATTAATAATTACCGTAATGTAAGGCCGGCCGGTCACTTGAAATCTAGTTCAAGTTCTCATGTTTTTGATATTATTTCAATAGATTTATTGGGACCTTATCCTTTATCTGTTAAAAACAAAGCCCGTTACGTGTTAGTATTAACTGATAATTTTTCTAAATGTGTTGAAGTTTTTCCCATTAAAGCCGCTACGGCAGAAGTTATTTGTAATGTATTAATTAATGAAGTATTCTCTAGATATGGTGCACCTAATAAAGTAGTTTCGGATAATGGTCCCCAATTTATTTCTGACATTTTTGAAAGAATGTGTGCGAGACTACACATTAAGCATAAATTCATTTCCCTATATCATCCGCAGAGTAATCCTGCGGAACGAGTAAACCGCACGCTAGTGAAAATGATTGCTACATTTGTCATGGATCATCACGAGCGATGGGATGACCATCTTGAGCTTTTTTCGTTCGCCCTCCGCTCGTCTGTTCACGAATCTACTAAAATTACTCCTGCAGAACTTTTTCTGGGTCGCAAAATTAAAACCCCTTTTGAAAATTTAACGGGGATTATCGACGAACTAAACCAGCGACCAACTCCGCAATCAGTACGAATCATGGCAGAAAAAGCTCGTGTTGCAATGCTAGGAGCACAAGCGGCTCAAGCAAGATATTATAATACTAGGCGTAGGGAACCAGATCTTGTCGTTGGAGATCTCACTCTCGTGGAAACGCACTTCCAGTCTTCTGTTTCTCATACTTTAGTAAAGAAATTTGCACCCAGCTACGAAGGTCCATATCGGGTGGCAAATGTGTTTGAAAATAACATTGTTCTTGAAAAACCTGACAATCATTTTCAATACGTATACGTTGCTCAGTGTCGCAAGTATCATGAACGGAATATAGATTTTATAATCAACCCTACTCAACCTTCTGTTCCACAGACTCAAGAGTCTATATTTCACAATCAACCTCCAGAAATTTTGGACGAACCAACAAACATTTTGGAAGAATCTCCAGTGATTTTTTCTTCACACTCCCCTCCTCAAGACGGGTATCCAAACACGCAACCTGATTCTCCCATGAGACGAAGGCTCGAATCAAGTTCTTCAAATACTAGTATCGTTCCTTTCCCTCCAACCATTGCCAAGACTATTGCTGCGCCGTTTCCTGATAACTCTGCACCAACGCAGGCTCCTACTTCCTTGAATACCTCGTCAGAGAGTATTCCTATAGGCAGAAATAAACATCGCCCTCCACGACCACTAAATTACAGCAGCGACTCAGAGTCTTCGGATATTTCTGATTTATCAGTTATGAACAATAATTCGACTATTCCTAAACGTCAAACACCAATTACAAACCGTTCAGTAGCATCAAAAGCTGGGCGAAAACGTAACTTGTCTCCCCAATCTGCTTCGCCGCAACAGCGACGAAGGCAGAAATCCTTGCATCCGCCCGGGTTTCGCCCCTGGAACATACGCTCAGGGCAAACAGGGCCGATGCCTGCTGCTACTCTCATGCCACGAGGGCGAAAGCGAAAACAAACGATGTGGCCGGAGCCGCGTCCGTCCAAAAGAATGCTGGAAGGACAACACGGGCCCCAGCACAAAGGGACCACATATCAAAAGCCTGGAGGAGTCCGTTCCTGTCAGCCGCAGGGATTTCCTGATCGACGGACTTCAGCCGTTCCTAACCGTTCCTGTCAGCCGCAGGGATTCCCGGACCGACGGACTTCAGCCGTTCCTGACCGTTCCTGTCAGCCGCAGGGATTTCCAGATCGACGGACTTCAACCGTTCCTGACCATTCCTGTCAGCCGCAGGGATTTCCGGACCAACGGACTTCAGCCGTTCCTGACCGTTCCTGTCAGCCGCAGGGATTTCCGGACCGACAGACTTCAGCCGTTCCTGACCGACGGACGTCAGCCGTTCCTGACCGTTCCTGTCAGCCGCCGGGATTTCTTGACCGACAGACTACCGATGATCCAGTCACGTCCTTAAAGAGATCTACGCCACCTGAATTTACCAGTCCGATTAGGCCTGGAAAACGTTATCGTACATAGTTTTTTATGCGTCCTCGAGATAAGTAAGTTCTCGTGGACAGGTTCTTTTCTCCGTTTGTTGTTTTTCCTGCACGATCAGTTGGCGTGTCAGAATTTCTTTTTTTCGTGTAGGCCTATGCATTCTTTTTTGTGTATATCTGTGTTTTCTTTTTTTTTTATATTTCTTCTATGTCCATCTACTAATCCAAAATTTATATATATATATATATATATATGCTTAGGGGTAAAATAATAAAAATTGTAACTGTTAGGCAGCTCCAAGCAATCTTCGCTGCTGATACAGTTGGTGTGTATTCAACGAATAATGAGAACGTAATTTGAAATTAAAAAAGTGATTCCTGCTAGGCAGAATAAAAGGAAGGTATGCCGATGCAGGTTTGTTTTGTTCAAGTATACAAAGTGTTTCACAGACGAATACAGATTTCTTGAAAATTTTGTCATGCCAAGTTTGAGATTGTACATACTGCTGCCACCAAACAACAAAACAAAAAAGAGGTCGATAAACGTCAATCAACGAAGTGTAAGACTTACACTCCAAAATTGATAGGTTTTTCGAAAAAAAAAAAAAAAAAAAATAAGGGGGAGATGATGTAACGTATACTCTAGATTCACTTTCCTTTTGATTTTTACTATCTCTGGTTATTTTATTTTACTATGTAAATTATCTTCTTACTGAACGAGATGTTATTTCTCCCGCTGAATGAGATCTGGCAATGAGTGTAAGTCATGACGTGGTGGTAGACAGTATAAATAGGCGCGTTCAACGATACGTGGAGAGAGCTTTTTGTTGATGTGCGTAAAGAGAGCTTTTTGTTGATGTGCGTAGAGAGAGCTTTTTGTTGATGTGCGTAGAGAGAGCTTTTTGTTGATGTGCGTAGAGAGAGCTTTTTGTTGATGTGCGTAGAGAGAGCTTTTTGTTGATGTGCGTAGGGAGAGCTGTTGTTGTACGAAGTGAGCTGTTGTTTATGTGTCAGAGAGCTGTTGTTGTACAGAGAGAGCGGTTGTTTATGTGCGTGAGAGCTTTGTTTCGTGTGTAAAGAGATCTTCGTTTATGTGAGAGCCAGAAGTTTACCAAATAAAAGATTGTCTTAGTAAGTACGTTTTTCTCAGTTCATAGTTTTGTCAGATCTCTGTCTGGCTGTTAGGTTAATTTCATTAGTTGATTATTATTAACAACCAGCATAAGACTTTATTCATCTTAATTACTACTACAACATTACTAGCAGTTAAAAGCTTGTTCATTATTATTACTACACTACTAGCAGGAAAGTTTATTCATGATATAATTAACAAACAACAAGCATTAGAAGAAGCATTAGCTTAGAAGAAGCTGAATTCATTATAATTCAGTAGCAGAAGCGATATATTCATTATGAACCTTCCCTTTCGCATGACAAATGTTTCGTGTTTTTTGAGCAGCGTTATAGCCGAGTTCAAACTCGCAAAGCAAAAGTTCCCTAATTAGCCGGTTGCGGCTGTTCATCTTTTAGGCGTCCCAATCACAGACAGAACGACGAAAAGCAAAGCTATTCACAGCAACGAGTACCACTTTATATCCCTTTCAACTGATGGAGTGCGCGACTTGAAGTAGTTTAAGCACGTTACATACACGCCGCACCACAATCGTTTATGCAAATATTGCAAAACTTTCGACTCTCCCTTTGTAATTTTTGACAACTGCTTGAAGTCAGCAGCCGACGATTCTGCCAGAGTATGGATGAGGACAGCTCTCTCTTGGAACAGTGCATCAAAAACACTGAAGTGCTTTAAATTGAACTTTAAAATCAAGAAACGGTACTTCTTAAATTCATTCTTCAGATGCACTAGAATGAATTCTGAAAGCATAAGCTTGTTCTGAAATGAAACAATCGCAAATAAAGCTTTTAATGCATCGCAGTTCAATTCAATAAAGCTACCCACAACGTGTTAACAAACTTTAACATTTTCTGAGTCTTCATATGGAAAAGAAAACTGAATATCGTGTAGCTAGCGGCATCGTTTTACTTTGGAGAAAATATCTGCCCTCATATTATACACCGAATAAGTTCTTTTGTAATTATTGAGAGTTTTCAGCAAATCTTGCTAGCTACGAGCGATGCTGAGTGCCAAACACAGCGGAAATCTGTATATCTGGAATATCAGCACGCAGTTGGCTTCATAATTGCACTCTTCATTCATGACATCAGCTCCATCAGGTGTGATGCTCGCTATGTCTGTCAGTGGAATTTCCTTAACATCTAGGGTTTGCCCAAGTAATGAATAAATTGTATCATATGAATCTGGAGAACATTTCGACAACTTCAAGTAACTTTTGTTACTGGCGGTACATATATAGTTAGAACGCACAATAACTTCATATTAAATCAACAAAAATCGAGAATTCAGTTTTTCTCAAAATTTAAATTGTACTTTCATTTTCTGTTTTGGCTATTGAATTTGAAATGAGTCGGGGGCACGTTTCTGCAGGTCATTTCATTATCACATCTTGCAGGATTTTTTAATTTGAAAATGCATTTTGAAGAAGAAGAAATAACTGCTCAACTTATCTGAAAAGTCCCATTAGTTTTATAAGTAAAAAATACACCACATTTTACTTCTGCTTCTTTGATTTCATATTCACACGAGCCGTTTAGACGTACCACACCACATTTTTTTTCTAACTATCTCAGCGCCCTTTTTATACGTTTTAAGCTTATCAGTATTATATATTAAGATAAGTATCATCTTAATACATGTAATCGTCACAAGACTGTAATCTTTGATTACCAGAGTCTTAGCAGTGTTGGAATACACTGATGTGCCAGAAAAGCTGGTACACCAGTCTAATACTTGGTAGGTCCCCCACGGGAGAGCAGGACTGCAGAAATACGACGGGGCATGGACTCCACTAGCTTTTGGAAATATCCTGTAGGCAATGCACACCATACTTCCTGCAGAGCGTTCCACAATTCGGGTGCATTCGAGGTCTCGCATTCCTGTGTTCGATAGCGCGTTACATGGCATCCCAAATGTGTTCTATCACGTTCAGATCTGGGGACTTGGGTGGGAATGGCAACACCCCAAACTCAGATGATTTCTCCTCTAACGATAATGTGGCATCCCGATACTTGTGTGGAGCTGCATTGTCCTGTTGGAACAGGCCCAACCCATCAGCATGAATGCAGTACATGAACGGGTGTACCTCGTCAGAAAGGATGCGCACATAGCGTTTGCCGGTCACAGACGTTTGTAGACGTACCAGGGGTCCCAGTGAAGTCCAGCTAAACACACCCCATACCATTATGGACCTCCCACCAGCCGGTAGAGTTCCATGTTGACAGGCGGGATCCATGGCTTCATGGGGTTTGCGCCACACACGAATCCTTCCATCTACCCGATACAGTTGGAAACGTGAATCGTCAGACCAGGCTACTTGTTTCCAGTCATCAAGTTTCCAATGGCGGTGTTGCCGTGCCCAAGCGAGGCGCATAGCTCTCTGTCGTGCACCCATCAAGGGGACTCGATTTGGGCGAAGGCTCTCAAAGCCCGTATCGTGCAAGATACGTTGCACAGTCCGGACGCTGATGCTTGTTGAGGCTCCAGCATTGAATTCTGATGATACCTGCGAGAGTGTTGCACGCCTATCGCGTGAAACGATTCTTGACAGCCGACGATGGTCACGTTCACCCAATGTCTTTTTACGGCCACACTGGTATCGTAGGTTGGAGGTTTTGCTGGAATTCTTGTAGCCACGGTACACCCTTGCAATGACCGTCCGTGAACATCCGAACTTCGTTTCTATCTCCAAAATACTATGGCCCATCTCATGAGGGCCAACTATGACACCGCGTTGAATATAGCTTAAATCGTTATTAATTGTCTTTCTCATGCCGAAAACAGCTCTGACAGCTTGCAAATATGTCTATCGCTTTATATACGCACTGCCGGACGCAACCGAGTAGGTGCATAGGTGACGTTGCTATGTATTTTGCATAAGCTCGTCGGTACCAGTTTTTCTGACACTTCAGTGTACTTTATAAGTCCATTTTTGCGACAACAAACAAATCGATCTTGCATCCCGTGAAATTTTATCATACGTCATTTTCCTGCAAATGGTTACATGATATTGAACCAAAATCTCATGTTCAATATCACGTAACCATTTTTCCTCAAATTTTTACAATGTCCAATTTTATCTTGTTCTTCATTTTTAAGTTCGCATTTCGCCTTCCTTTTCCTGACTGGCATGTTGGTCTTTTCCTAGACGATAAGGATGCATTTCATTCTATCAGCAATGGTGTTCCTATAGTGGATGGTGGACCATATATTGAGCTTTATAAACACTGCCATCACTTCTGCGTCGATTATTTGCAAGTGATTTTACGAGAAAATTAAGCTTAGATTCCTGAGAGCATTGATGAAAGAAGAACACAATGCGACAGACAAAATAAAACCTTTTTATTTAGTCACGATAAGCCATCCCTGCAGCCGAGTGGTACGACTCGCTGGCTGCTAGTCATTTGTCAGAGAATGGTCGGCGTTTGAGATCCGAGTGAGAAATGAATGGGGTGTTTGTCTTACGGCGCTGACTGTCTTCCTTCCCTGTTACCAGTGGATCCAAATTAGGAACGGGAGAGTGTCCATTGAGCTGCTAACGGTCATTGTTTAACCTCGAAAACAATCACGGTAACAGTTACGAGTACTATGCGCATATGGTAAGAAAACCCAAGCGTAATCATCTTACAAATTTCAAGTTGTGATTCAGTCTCTTGGTGAAAATTATGACAAGAATAGTAAATCAAATAATATCCGAAAACTTGACAATTTCATCGTCCTGGAGCAGGAATCGAAACCGCGTCTTTCAGTTTTCGCCAGAGTACTCGGAAACTTAAGACTTGGACGTTCTGGGTGGTGTAGTGGTTACCGTAAGCGGGGGCAAACCTAGAGAAGCGGGTTCGAATCCCTCTCCAGGACAAAGAAATTTTCATTTTCGGATAATATTTGACTTACCACTCCCCAGCAAAAACAGTCTTGCTGGCCCAGCACTATGTTGCCGCTACCGAACCGTCAATAAATGTCCGGGCGGCCTACAGAAGGGTCAGCAGCTGGCCAACAGTTGGCACTTCCAGCAGCCATCAGTTGTCATATGCCACAACAGGGCCATCAGTTATCCATCACAGGCAGTAGCTACCACAAGTGGCCCTTCAGCGGACCTTCAAGCACGTGCCATAAATGGTGGCATGCCTATTGTGGCCCGCTAGTTTGCGGCAGTGGCAGCCAGAAATCACGTGACGTAACTGATGGCTTGCCGAATCTTATCCGCCAATTCCCCAGTAGTAGCCATAAGAAAAAAATTACAACCGCAATTTCCTGTTTTTTTCTCCGTACGAAACTTCTGAATTACACCACTGCGCTGGGGAAATTTTCTCCACAGGCCCGGAAAAACGCCCGTTTGGATCCAAGGACACTCAGCGTGGGAAGCGCGTGTGGGAAGCGCGTGCTCTACCAACTGGACTGATATGACACGCTTGAAGCGGAGTCTGTTTCCTGCGGAATGGGTAATCGAATGGTTCTCTCTTTAATTTTACAATATTGCGAGGTAGTTTTCATAAATGTCAGTTTCATATAATTCATAAATTTATTTTTTCAACGTAACAATAGTTTTTTTTGTTTTTGTTTTTTACTTTAAGGGAACTTCACTCATGTTCAAGGAATGTACCAACTTAAAAGCGCTTTCCAAAGTTTTGTGCTGTCTTTGTCGTCTTGAAAAGCGATTGTTAAATTAGTATATTTACACGTTCATGTCACATTCTATTACATTTTTAACGTTGTATGTTTCCTTTCCGCTGTCCGAAGTTACCTTTTGTTTGAAAAGGAAATATATTTTATTTTACTTCTCGTTATTTTTTGAAGCGAATTCTTTCAGTTTTGTGTATTCAATACATGGATGAGTACATTACATCCACATAGCGTTGCTGATTTTTTTAAATAATTCATAAATTTTGTACGCGGATAATTCTCTTTTTTTTCTACAACAAACGCTTTTTCAATGTGTTTCCAGGACTGTTTCAAGCGATTTAGTGTATATTAAAGCGAAAGATTACACAGAAATTATTTCTTGTTATTTATGGGAATGGAGCGGGTGTATTTCATGGCTTAATCTGATATCTTCGTCGACGTGGCATTTCATTAGGAAATTAATTTGCCTCTCTACATATGGCATTGCGACGCTAATCCATACCTTGTACGTCATCGTACACGGACATATATATGGAAGCACACGTGCAGCAGCGGCTCTCCTCCGTCTGAAGACGGGTCGATTGCCAACCCGAAAGTACTAATGGGTTTTTAATATTTTAAATATGTAAATTTCTGTCGTTTTTAAAATTAAATATATCGTGCAAAGACGGTGTAAGCTCTCTAATGCTTTTTTTCTTAACATCCACTAAAATACCAAGATGGCGATAACGTCGTTTTCAACTAACTGGTACCACGAGAGACACAGCACTTGTTGCTTCTGCGCATGCGCAGTCCCATTGGTTCCCTTTGGTATCCGGGTTGCTTTGGTTGCCAACCACGGGGCCACTAGTGGCACTTGCTTGGATGCCCGCAATTTACGGCGATGCTGCAGAGCCATCAATGGCTGTCAACTGATGGCGTTGCCACCAACGGACAGCTACCGGGCCGTGAGCGGTCGTTTTCAGCTAGCAGTGACCTATCACTGCAAGCTGTTGGCCAGCAGTTCCCCAACACTTGTGTTTTGCTGGGTCTTTTCATAATTTACGCCAATAGGCGGAATCACAACTTCAAATTGATATTGTTCACTGGTGTAATCTAGTATTTCATGGGAATCATCTTAGCTGATATTTGAGGTAATCATCTTAGCTGACAGAAATACACGGGGAAAACATGCTCCAAAAACAAGAAAAAAAAATCAGTTTGCCGCGGAATATTCCCGAAATTCCCTGAAATTCCTCTACTTCAGTCAAACGTTCCCTTTTCCCCTTTAGTCTTTTTGGTAGGTCAAAATTCCCCGCGTTTCGATACTTTCCCACTTCCATCACTGATTCAAAGTAGGGTTTTTAAATGGAAATATGTTTAGTACTCTGAGAAACTTCAGCAAACTCATTTCATTTATTTTTCTTTGTCAAACTATTACGTACTGTTTGGATGTGAAAGTTGCATTCCCTCATTAGTGAGTTTACTCTCAGAACTTCTTTATTATTAGTCTACGTCTAACATTTGGTGTATATGGATAAAACAATCCTTTTATATGTCACACACTCGCTTGAGTATCTCAGCTCGCAACGAAAAGAACAACAAAATAATACATACATCCACAACGTAAATTCAGCAAACCCTCGAACAAATAAAAATCCATTGAGCAGGGCACCAAGATTGATATCTCTGTTTCTTCCGTCTTCCTGTCACCTACTGGTGTTAAAACACCGTACGAGTCTTCACATGCGCATCGTCCAGCGGAAAATGTTTCTACGCGTGAAGCCTTTAGTGTCGCATCGTATTTTAGGTGCCACGTTTTCGTATTTCGCATTTTCTTCGGAATTTTGTTTTTTAACATTCAGGATAATCCTAGCGCGTATAACCGAGAGTCTGCTAAACTTGTCTTTCATGTGAAACCTGTTTTTTTCCATGAGCATAAGCAGTTCCATTTAAAATTGATCATTTATCAAATGGAATCTCAGAAAAATATGGAATAACCTTATGAAATGTCCACTGAATGTTTATATTTCATGTAGCTTTAATCTTTAAAAAACAGATTATAATGTAAATACAACAGCTAAAATAAGGTAAGGTAAGGGCGGTAGATAGAACTTTATTGGCCAAAGCAGGAAGAAAACTTGAGCAAAATTGTGGACGTTTTGAAAATATCGTTATCAAAATCCTTTTGAAAATATAGGTAAAATACAGGTTAAACAATACACGAATGTGTGTTCTCACATGAGTGGTAAAAACCGATGTTGAGTTTACTAATATGTACATTGAACGGCACTAGAGCGATAAACACTGCTGTAGTTAGTTTTTTTACGAAAACACTGCTTAGTTCGTTTTTTTTAATATTCCGTTTTTTATCGGAATGTAATGTCTAAATTAAAAAAATAAAGATTCATAACTTCGAGTGAGCTTCCGATTATCAGTTTTTCAAGAAGTTACGAGTATCAGTGCGCTCTGTTTACATGAGCTTGAGTACACTCACCATCACGGGCAAAGAAACTACCTCCCGCGCTACATTTCAGGCGGATTATTATTTTTTTTATTGAAGGTTTAACGACCACCCTGAACACCTCACTGGCCACTAAGCTCCAGGCAATGTAGAGAGCCAGCCCCGTATGACAAACACAAAATCCATGGATCGCCGGGATTTGAACCCGGACCCATCACGGACGAATGATCAGAGGCCATCGCTGATACCACTGCGCCACCGGAGAGGCTTCACGTGACGCACTTATAAAAGAATAATGATTTGAACGCTATATATTAACACGGATGCGAATAAAACAACGGCCCCTTTTACACAATGGAATTTAGAATAATAACAGAATGTATTTTTTTCTATAAGGAATTGTTGCTGTTAGCTGAAAAGATTTTCCGTGGTTATTAATGAGAAGCATTTTGGCAGAATAATATAATTTATAAATATGTAATAGGTCAAATAGATAACTTGAAATTTTTCCTTTAAAATACATAATTTGGTAATTTGTTAGTTACCTGTATGATCATTAAAGGACGCAGAAGCTCAGAATCTATGCGTGTTCAGCAAAATATTTGGCCAACATGGTCTATGAATTTTTCTCCTGACGTAGGTGTTGAATGCATCACTTTCAGAGCCCTTTGAGGAATTATCTGATCAAAGTAATTTATTGAACTGAAGAAATAATGCAGGAATATTATAATTAACCATTCAGAACAGATAATAAACCCTTGTGGAATAAAAGTCTTCAATTCAATTTTCTTTCTTTCTTTCAAAGCCGCGAATTCCTGTTTTTCACCTTATATATCGATTTGTTCTCCATTTCTGTTTTAAATATTCTATTCGAAACTCCAAATCGTGAAGTTCTGTTTGGGTCCTACGCTTTTATTGTCTTTCTTTAGCGGCAGAGCTAGTTTCTTTGCTCATGATGGTGGGAATGCGTAGGACTTACTTAAACAAAGCCCCACAAGAAGATTTTTTTATCAAATGTCCGCCCATGATTTTAAGTTTCACAATTTTATTTAGTTTTTGTACAATTCGGCAACCTCCTTAATAGCGCAGAAAAATTCGAAAGATAAAAGTAATAAGTAGAAATGAAATCCATTAATACTTTGTTGCTAATCACCGATCCACAAAATATTGCTCATTAAAAGTTGCTTGAATTATTTTGACAGATGGTGTATATATCTGCATTGCAGATTGGAAATACGATTTAGTTTTACTCCATCATGTAAGTATATTCGCTAATCGTGTACTTGGTAAGAGCACTCTTTTCAGTACTTTGAGAAGAGTAAGAGCATGTGTCAAGTTGCAGGTTATTATATAGGAAAATGTAAAAAAAATTATTTTAATTGTTGTAGATACACTCGTCACACATTTTAAAACTTTCGTATATATTCTATTATCTAGAGAGTTTCAATATCTTTATAGGAAAATCCTTCTTTTCCATTCAAATCTTCGCTTCTTACAGTTATGTTTATGTGTTTCATGTGAGGTCTCGCTGTATAACATCCACCAGTATTCAACTGTAATGTTTGCTCTGCATTTGCGGTGATACCTTCTCTGCATCGCCTTTGTACACTGGTGAGACCTTTCAACTTGCTGTTTATTTAAGCTCCCAGATTTTCCGGAAAAGGGATCCAAATGGGCAACCAAGAAATTTAATTTGATGTTCATGTTACATGCTAATGCCCTGTACTTTTCCAACATGGCGTTGATAATGTCTTTGTAGTTTATGTTTTGTGGTGGTCTAATAACTCTTTTATGACATTTTTGAAGGCAAAATATATTTCTTTTTCAGTTTCAAGCAGTGATTTTTTAGAATTCTCTTTCTGAACCATTTTCCTTCTGATTGACCTTATACATATACCTTCTTTGAGTTTGCCATCGTACAATCCTGAAAAATGTTTGGGCTAAATTTTAAAGCTGTCTCTATTTTGTGGTAAAGCTTTTACAGATTGCTTCATTTAACCATGCATTTATATGTACAGTAAATCATGTGATCTTTTTCAGAATCAATCACACTCTCTTGTGCAACATTATTTATTTCCCATGGTAAGCCTTGTTTCTGTGCCCATTGTGCACTCTTTGCTGTGCTATCCCATTCGCGCCAAAAACATAAAAAATTTGTGTAAACGGACTGTTACCGAGGCAGCATTAAAAGTAATTTCCACGAAATCATCCATCTCTGGTCTTTGTAGTTAATCGTTTTTATAAACAGAGCCCTGGTTTCATAACTTCGCTAAAATTGAACGGAATGTTCACAGGAACAGAAACGTACTTGTTAGGATTTTGTAAAAAAACTGTCTTAAGTCTTCTTTCTGAAGAATCGATGAAATGTCTCCGCTGATTAATTTACACTTGACGTCTCACTTTTCAATTGCATCTGTGCTGTTAATTACATCACCTTCTTGAGCACAATATGGAACAGATTTTTCTCCCGGTTCAGATACCAAGCGAATTATGTGCCAGGTGGTAGTAGATACTTTGATTTCAGTCTTGAACCTAAAATCTGTGGATAATCATTTTTAGGTTCTCATCAAATCACTAAGCTCACTTTGAAATAAATACTAGCTTCTGTGTTATAGTGATTACACTGAAACTCTGTGTTTTTGTTACCTTTAAGCAGTACAGACCTTATGTGGAACCCATGAATAGTCCCTGTACTCACATTTAGCTCCAAATGGTACCCATACAGCTTTTTAAACAGGGTCTGTAATGTTCCTCTTTTGATTTTGAACGACAAACTCCCAGCAAATATGCGATAAATTGTCCGTACACTTAACACACCTTCGTTCAGCCCACTTTCACAAAAAACTATCATTGACTACATCAAAACCAAACATAATATCATAACAAGAAAGATGACACCGAATTTTTGGGTGTAATAAGCACGTCTTTTGAATCCGTTCTGACGCAAATTAAATTTATCAAAGCTACTCAAAGTCATTGGAACCGGTACGGAAAACAATACTATCTGACGGAAGAAAGACGTTTTTCAATCGGGTTTTTATTCCTTAGATATTGCTATAAACGGAATCGTGAGCTTACGAACTCTTAGAAACAGGGATATCGACAAAAAAAAGATGTGGCTTTACGTCCCCTGGTGAAAAAACCATGCATTATTTTAGAAAGAAAGTGTTCTCAAAAGGTTTATTCATATGATCGGTATCGGTCCAAGAAAAAAATTTAGTCAAGTTTTCAGGAGCCCAGATTTTGCTACAAATACATCGGAAGCAGAAATTAATACTAATGACCCCTGGTGGCAGAACCATTCTTTACCAAAGATTAGAAATTATGTGAAAAATATTTTTCATCAGGTCTTGTATACGATACAGAAAGAATTTTTCAAATAGGAGTTTTAGGAGCAGAAATAAGGCAGAAAATGAAATTTACTTTTGTGCCTCCTAGCAGAAAATCTATGATTTACGTGAAAATTTTGAATTTATAGGAAAAACATTTCGCATCGGAAACACTATCCAACAAAGAAGGATTTTTTTTTCAAATCGGACCCTTAGAAGTAGAGATATTAGCAAAAATAAAATATACGTCTACGCCCCTGGCGTAGAAACCATGCATTATTTCAAGAAGAAAATGTTCCTGAAAAGTTTGTCGACATGAGTAGTATCGGTAAACAAAGGACTTGTTTTACAGCCGAGATTTTAGAAGCTCATATTTTGCTGCAAATACATCAGAAGCGGAAATTAAGACTTACGCCACCTCGTGGCCAAACCATTTTCTACAAAAATTAGAAACTAAGTGTAAAGGATTTCCCATCAGGAGCTGTATACGGTGCAGAAAGAATTTTTCAAATCGGAGATTTAGAAGCAGAGATATAGGGGGAAACGCAATTTACCTTTACGCACCCAAGCGGAAAGCATATGAATTACTTGAAAATTTTGAAATTAATGAACCACATGTCACGCTGGAAACAGTATCCAGCAAAGAAGGAATTTTTCAAATCGGACTCCTAGAAGTTGAGGTATTGACAAAAATAAGATATACATCTACGCCCCCTGGCGTAGAAACCTTTCATTATTTTACGAAGAAAATGTTTCTAAAAGGTTTGTCGATATGAGTAGTATCGGTTTACAAACGACTTTTTTTCAATCGAGAATTTCGAAGCTCATATTTTGCTGGAAATACATCAGAAGCGGAAATTAAGATTTACGCCTGGTGACCAAACCATTTTTTTAATAAAAATTAAAAATTATGTGCAAACGATTTTCCATCAGGAGGTGTATCCTCTGAAGAATTTTTTTTTTCAAATCGGAGATTTAGAAGCAGAGATATAAGGGGAAACGCAATTTACCGATAAGCCCCCTAGCGGAAAGTCTATGAATTACTTGAAAAATTTTAAATTGTATAAAAAAACATGTCACATTCAAAACACTATCCAACAAAGAAGGAATTTTTCAAATCGGACTCCTAGAAGTAGAAATATTGAAAAAAATAAGATATACATCTACGACCCCTGGCGGAGAAACTGTGGAATATTTTAAGAAGAAAATATTCCGAAAAGGTTTATCGATGTAAATGGCATCAGTCCACGAAAGAATTTTTTCAATCGATATTTTAGAAGCTCAGATTTTATGGCAAATACATCAGAAGCAAAAATTAACAGTTACGCCCCTGGTCGCCAAAGTATTCTTTACCAAAAATTTGGGCCGCCTCGGTGGCGCAGTGGTCTAAGCGATGGCCTCTGATCATTCGTCCGTAAGGGGTCCGGGTTCGAATCCCGGTGAGGCATGGATGTTGTGTTTGTCTTACGGCACTGGCTCTTTCCCTTCCCTGGAACCAGTGACCCAAAATTAGGGACGGGCGACTGCTTATAGCCCATTGAGTTGCTCGCGGTGGTCGTTAAACCTCCATTCAAAAAAAAAAATTGAAATTATATACAAAAGATTTTCCATTAGGAGATCAATCCGCTGAAGAAAAAAATTTCAAAACGGAGTTGTAGAAGAAGAGTTATCGGGAAAAATGTAATTTATTATTACGCCCCCTAGCGGAAAATGTATGCGTAATTTGAAAAAGTAACTATATCTAAAATACTCTTCGACATAAACGGAATCGAAAGATAAAATAATTTTTTTCAATCGGATGTTTAGAAACAAATATGTGGAATAAAACGGGTTTTTGGAATTCGACATCATCTGCATTTACGCCCTCTAACGGCGAAATTGTACAACGTAAAAAAACGAAATAAAGGATCATCATTCACATATTTCAAGCTTCCCAATGCAAAAAGAATTTTTTCAAATCGGACTAATATTTGCAGAGATATTGTGGGTACAGACGGACGGACAAACCGATAACATATGCACGATCTTTTTTTACAAAAGACGTGCTATAAACCTGATATACACTGCTTGACATAGAAATTTCCCCACCCAGCAGGAGTGAGAACGGAGGGGTGAAATTGAGCATGCAACTCAGAATACATAAGGATTTACCTTGATTTTATATCAGCCGTGTACAGTGTTTACTAGATGAGATAATGCAGCCCAATGGGTACGCCTGAGTAAGTGGCTGCACTGCCGCGAACAGAAATACAGGCAGCGATACGGTGTGGCAATGAGTCATAGAGTCAACGGATATCATCCTGAGGAATGGAACACCAAGCACGGTTGATTTGCTCCCATAATTCATCGAGATCGTGCGCAGGCCGATTTGGTTGCAAATGACGTCCTCACCGGTTTTCGATTGGGGATGACTCAGACGATCTTTGCTGGCCATGACAATGTTTTAACATGGTGCAAACATTGTCTGGAGACCCGAGTGATTTGTACACTGGCGTTATCTTGCAGCAAAATGGGGCGCTGTAGGTCATTCAGGAACGGTATGAAAATAGGCTGCAGAACCTCGCTCACGTACAGTGTAGCTGGCAGTATGCCCGTGATGTTGACAAGTTGTGACCTGCTGTCATGCGCAATATCGCCCCATACCATGATGCCTGCCTGACGGACGGTGTGGCGGTCGCGATCGAAAATGGGGTCTGTCCGGTCACCAGGTGACGCCAGACACGGATCCGCCGATCGTCAGCACCCAGACAGAAACGACATTCATCACTAAAGACCACTGTGGTCCATTCGTGACCCCAGTTCGTATGACTTCGGCACCAAGCCAGACGAGCCCTGCGAAGGCTGGCTCTCAATGTCCGTCGACGCAACGGTTGCCTACAACGCAGGGTTGCCAAATGTAACCTTCAGTTCCGGTCGTTACGGCGACGTCCATGGCCGATGACTCAGCTCATCGAATATATTGTCTGCATTGCTTTCAGGTGACGAACGAGCGTGTCGAACAATCCGCCGGTTCAGGCGTGCTGACGTCTTTCGGACTGCACCATTGCCAGTCCGATTCACGTAAGAACCTTACTGGTGCCAATGGTGTCCAACAGTTCGAGCATCCCATTCAACATCCGCAGCGATACAACGTTCAGACCATCCCGCTTCACACAGGCCTACAATTCTCCCTCTCTGAAACACATCTAAATGGCAATAAACCTACCGACGGCATGTACCCGGCATTTTCGGCCTTTGTTGAACAGTTTCCCAGCACAAACAATAAATCTGAATCGTCCGCGACACTTCCACCAGTGGCCACACATTACCATCCCTGTTGCTGCTGGCACATTTATCTCACGAACGTCTGACGTCATCGGCTCCGGTTTAACATCATTTGCATATCACGAGAGGGTACACCGGCCCTGCAATTTGCATGTTGTAGCACACCTGCTTCTGGGTGGGGTAATTTATATGTCGAGCAGTGTATGCAGAGCAGAAACTCAACTTCATTTGGAATCTTTCAGTTTTGTATAGTGATGGAGATGAGTCAAGTGCTAGTTCGGACCAAGGTTAATAGACTACTAGGTTTGCTCATACGGGAGTACCGGATGAGCTTTCCTGCACAGCATTCCCTCTGACGTCACCTGCCTTACAAGAGAACATAGCGAACACGAGAGTTGTCTGCTGTTTATTGACATACAGGCAGTTTGTTGTTAGAAGCAATGCGTTCGCGTAATCACTTCGTATATTTAGTTCTGTAATAAATGAATTTCTAATTATTTGTCTCCGAATTTGATTATCACTAAGTATCAACATGCTCTCAGAGAAAAATCTGAAGATTTCTTATGCAAAATTCTGTAAATAAACAAAGGCTCTGGCGTTTCTCAGTTGGGTTGGCCCAAGGACACAGTATCGCTTGGTCCTTTGTTTTTCGTTATTGGCTGCGTATTTTTAAAATATATTTGTATGTGATTTTAAATATATATTTCATGAATCATTGGAAATACTTTAATATGGCGGATATATTTTTAACACGTACCAGTATTTTCGGAGATGTTTTCGCCGGAGTATTTTCATTTGTATCTTCAATATTTTTGGCCACTAATATAAAGAAATCCTGGCGGCGCCATTGAACAAATGTGAGAAATAACAAGTTTGTAAAAAAATTCCTTTCTTCATGTAGTTTTAAGAAGCTTGAGTTTTCTTAATTTTTTTCTTTCTCTTTCAGATGCGAATTGATGTGCCTCATTCGATTCATAGTACGTGTTTTCATGAAAAGTTCGATGCCTCGGCTGAATTTTAGAGGAATTTATATACATAGCCTCTGATACGTTTCTCGTAATATTTTTCACTTTTTTTAACTTCATAGTTCGCCATGGATTAGGTGGAACATCCGCTCAATGCTTTTTCTGCGGTAACCCCACTAGTTCACTTTTACATATCCCTTTTATAGTCGCCTTCAGCAAAATGTTTGGAGCAAATAGTAGCATTTTGGACAGTGGCGTACTGGATAATCTCTGAGCCTACCGCAAAAAAATTCTTCTAGACCCTTTTGCGAAAATCTATTAGTACTCAATTAGTTATTTTTTAATCCCATGCTATTAATTAAGTTATAGGCATTTTAATAATTAAAATGTTTTGGAACCTACAGGTATTTTGCTTAAGACCAAAATTATTGCGCTCTACTGCATGTAACACAAATCTGAAAGTTGTAATTGAAATAATTGCACTGATTTTATACCACTAGAAAACACTACAAAACAGTTACGCAAAATTTGAACATGTCATGCAAAATTTTATTTTAGCAACTAAGGCCAGCCTTTTTGAAACGCCTCGCGATCAGGCCTACAAAACACGTAACTTCTGTGAGAGTGCCTAATGAAGTTTTCAGATTTATATGAAAATACGGAACATAAGTAAGCAAATAAATAAGAAACAATTAAAAATCATGGCACCAAAAAAAAAGCAAAACTACGTAAATTATTTACTTTTGAATATAAAAAACGCAGCATAATGTCACAATGTTTTGAACTTAGTAAACATTTTCGCTTGACTCTGTTATAAAAAAGCACGACACAGGTCTGTGCATATACCGAAAAGAACAACTTTCAATTCATTATATTCTGAAGCAGGCGTGCAAAAAACTGTAATTCAAAACACCTTATCTTCATTGATAAAACGTTTTCATTCAATGAACTGATATTTCTTTCACATTCTCTTGTTAATATAGATACATTCATTGGAGCCTTTGCTATGGATATGAAAAGGGGCCCCAGGTCCTCTGAAATAACTGCTTTTCCGTCATCCAGTTTTTATAAATTTAAATCTCGGAAAAAATAAACTAAAAACTACTTTTCTTTTCAATACTCCTTTTAAAGCTGTCGCAAAAATTTCCTGACTATTTTTTTATTCATGTGAAATTTCCGCAAAAAGATCTATTCTTTAAAATGTTTTCTCTGAAGCCGTGACCCCCCCCCCCCCCATCCTCATCTATACGCCCCTGATTCTGGATTAAAAAAAGTATCGCATCGTTTACAGCGTAATTTCCATAACCTGCAGAGCTCAGTCACTTTCGGAAATCTGTGGTATGTAATTGGGGATCCTTTGGTATTTCTGTAGTTATTCTTGCAGTCTGCAACAGTGCAGGAACTCTAAGGCATCTCGAAAGAATAAACTATTTGCAAACAAACTTAGCAATTCCACTTACTATATATATACTAAAATTATTCTAGAAGCGGAAAAAACACCTCTTTGAACAAGAATCAGATGACCTTTGCGACTGCTTTTACCTTTGGTGCACTAAACAAGCTAGAGCCCTGCTGTAAGACAGCTGACGTCATCAGACCACCTCCTCCGCACTCCCGTGAAGGGGAAGCTTTACAGGGGTCTTACCGGCACAACCTTGGGTGTTGAAGAACCTTGGTTCGGACATGATTGAACCCTTTGTCCGCACGTTTCAATGCCGTTTTATTTACTCCTTCCAGAGTATTTATCACCTCTCCGAGTGGTACCGAATTTCATGATCAGATTTGTTATAAAATAACTGTGTGGAAACATTATTTTGTAACCGATCACAGAAAAGGTAACTCATGAATGAAACATGTATTTATTTTTTGCTAAAAGGGATAATTAAAAAATTCTTTTTGTAGAAAAACTGAACGTGATCGAAAAATGTTAGCAAAAAATTGGAAGTTAGCGCCTCAAATTTATTAAAAATACATCAACAAGTGTCAAACCATAAAATTGTTGTGTATCTGTCGTTGAACTTTTTATTTAATTCTAACAACGTGTGTACTTATTTTGTTCTTCTGTGTTCATTGTTTGGTGGGTTGGTGTAACAAGTAGGTTCGTGCAATATTTTTAAAAATAAATAAAAAATGATGAATTTTGGAGTTTGCGGCAGAACAATATTCAAATTCTATCTCTCTCTATCTATCTATCTCTGTTCGTGTCTCTTAGTGGAGCACATAACATTTAGCGATGCACTTATCAAAATGACTTTAGCCACAAATGTAATACTAACATAACTAACATGGTAATGCACTAACGTTGAAACTACTAGGACTGCATTCTTAACATGAAGGAAGAAGGAGCGACTAAATTTATATGCAGTAAACATCTTTTGCATGGAGGCTCAGAGTATATAATAACGTAATTACTCACGGATTATTTGGGTAGCAACAGGAATATTAAGAAATAGCTTGTTCGTAGAAAATTTAGCATAGTTTTGAAATACGAACTGAGTGTTTCAAGAGCACTTAACAATCTTTTGTATGGGCATACGTAATCCAAATAATTGTTTCGTCTCTGTGGAGTTGCGTAGGAGTGAAAATTTCAAAGGTTTTCAAACTGTAGTGCGGTAAACATCTTCGTATTTGATTAAACGCGAAAACGTTGAATAATGCACTACTTGAAAACAGCACTAACTTGGGATTTCTTATGCCAAAATGAAATGAAACCATCTGCATAGTTCTCCACAAATCTAATGACATCGGATAATTTTTCAAATAAACGGTAAATTACTTACACAAAAAATATGAACTTTAATTCAAGGAGCAGTAATGTTTCAAAACGCGTGTACCTGTCACGTTCATAACACTGATTCTTAACACGACTACATATCTTTCATATCTAACATCTGATTATACAAAACATGTTTTCTAAATTCACTCTTAACAAAGCAAAGCTATTTTCAAATTCTTCTGTAGTCGAACAATTTTTTCAAATAAACGTTAAATTACTTGCACGAAGAATATGAACTTTAATTCAAAGGGCAATAACTTTTCAAAACGCATGTACCTGTCACGTTCATGACACTGCTTCTTAACACGACTACATATATTTCGTATCTAACATCTGATTATACTGTACAACACTTGTTTTCAAAATTCACTGTTAACAAAGTAGACCAGTTTTTAAATTCTTCTGTAGTGAACGTCCGCACGAATAAGTTGACCAACATAAGAACAAATCAATTGTTTCATTTATATGTCGAAAAGGATTAAAATGAAAATGTTGCCTTTAGGATGACCTTAACTAAAAAGGCACAAAGGGGCTACAGACAATTTAAAGAAACCTGGGAAGCTGCGTGTTTGGTGTAACCAGGAAACGTAACAAGAGGAACTCGTGGGTCAGGATAATCGGGTGGAAGACACCATGATCAAAGTAAAATTCCTGAAACGGCAATGATCGGGCATATTGCTAGAAGAACGTATCATGGATGGGCAATTGAAATGTTAGACTAGGTACCAAGGACTACGTGGAAGATGTTTGGATCAAATTCGGAAGAAATGTCGGAGTGACATAAACGAGACTGGCTAAAGACAGAAAGTCTAGGAAGAAAATGAGGAGACTTCATCCAGCAGTAGATTCATAATGTTTAATGACCACTCGGCCACAGAGAGAGGTGGGAGCTAGACCGATTTTCTAGGTGAATAATTTTTCAAACAGGAGGTATAATTGGAGATTTGTATTTGGTATGATACCAACCTCTCAAGAATTTTACACCGAGCTAGCTTTGCTTTAGAAACACCTACCTAAGAGCGCGTTGATCCACCTTCCTGCGCAAGCACGGATCGCAGACGCCTATGAGGAGATTCTATAATACCAGGCGTCGAACATCCTCCATGCGTAACTGGATCCATTTCTGCAGCAGGAGCTCGGTCAGTTCACACTACTTCCGTGGAGGTGAATCAGTAGTTTTGATACTCTTTCTAGCATATCCCACAAATGATCAATTGAGTTACAATCAGGAGAATTTGGGGGCCAAGGCAATGTCGAAAATTCGTTGTCGTGTATCTCTAACCACTCAATAGTTATACGAGCCCTGTGACATGGTGCGTTTTCAGTTTAAAAATGGCACTGTAGTCCTGGTAGACCTCCTGCAGATATGGATGGAGATGGTCGGCTAACAGATCCCTGTAACATCCAGCATTCAGTGTTTGCGGGATGATAACCAACGGACCTAGAGCTTGCTAGAAAAAAACTCCCCAGACCAGAATATCACCTACAACGGCCTGTTGAACCCCAACTGTGTAAGGGAATAAGGCTTCGTGCTGTCTACGCCATATGCGAACTCGGCCATCAGTATGGTGCAGCAGGAAGCGGGACTGATTACTCAGAACGACATTGTTCCATATGTCGAGGGTCCATTGCTGACGTTCCTTGGCACATGCGAGTCGTTGTTCGCCACGACTGGGTGTCATCATGAGTACTCTCATTGGTATCTTGCTGTACCCCAGGGGTAGCAAGGTACATCGCATGATGCATCTGAAAATATGTCACACGGCACCGCCGATTTACTTGTGGATGAGTTGGGTGACTGTTCCCCGTCGTTGCTGAGATACCAGACATGTCACCCGACGCTTATCTCTCGCATCAACCGCTCGTGGCTGACCAGTGTGAGCCCTTCTACTGG
Source organism: Macrothele yani (assembly GCA_039090855.1). Lineage (NCBI taxonomy): Eukaryota > Metazoa > Arthropoda > Arachnida > Araneae > Macrothelidae > Macrothele > Macrothele yani. The sequence goes on from CM077008.1 coordinate 77,007,197, forward strand.
ATGTCTGTGCATGGTTAATTCAGTCCTGGTACATCCTTGTCACAGTAGTACGGTGCGGCTGTCTCCAAAATACCGGCACCTGCCCTCCGGGTCCCAACTCTCAGGTCGCGGCAAACGTTTCCTGATTAAGATACCAGGTGTACACAATTTCTAATTGACACATGTGACGATATCACGTGGCTCTTCGTTACGGCTTCGAATATGTAAAACGGGGGTGTTCCTATATAACGTAATTTCTCTTTCAGCTGTAACTTAGTCCTTACATCAATGTGTACTAAAGTCAATGTAAAGTCAATGTAATATCAGAAAAGTCCTTACGTCAATATAATATAAAGCTTAGTCCTTACGTCAACGTGCTAAAGTCAGCTGCGTGCTTAATTCAATGTAATACCAGAAGGTATTCATACGCATTACATGAAATAGGTTAATTGTAGTACTTACAACTTGCATGGTTTGTAATCCACACTAACATCCGGTTTATTGGCGTACTCAATACAGTTTAAGTGATTTAACATCCAAGCAAAGTATAACATTACGTCTATCATCAATAACATCAATCCCCCTTAAACAGCCGCTGCATTGTCATTTAATCTATCGTTCTTATCCGGTCACACATACGCCACTTGTTCCGACCTCAGTGTGTTGCCAACTTCATTCTCGTTTGAGGGGAAAGACATAACGTTAAGATTTGAAAATGTCTGAGAGAACGAACTCAAATTTACGTAGAAAAAGAAACTCAAAAGGAAAGTTAAAATAGAATATGCATCATCTCCCTCTTATTTTTTTTTTTATTTTTTTTTTTTTTTGAGAAGCCAAATCTATCTAATTTCGGAGAGGTCTCCCTTTCGCACAAACTGCGCATTCATTCAATTCATTCAGATAAGAACTTACATGTCACAGTCTCATGAAGAAAATAGCAGATTATGCGATTAAGAAAGCCGAATTTTGACAGCTTACTGGTTGAATCATTATATAAGGTGGCTATGTCATATCTCCAAAGCTATAGCTGATATGGCAAAACTGAAGTCAGTTTTGGAATCAGCGCCACAAGAGCATCCATGAATAGGTCTAACGTTTAAGACACCAAAATGTTTGTTGAGCACTGTTACTTTACGTTATCTTCTCCGCGCTACGACGTACTCTATATGATGTACTAGTTATCCGCGATAATTCGCTGTCATCACTCAATTGTTTTTGCTAAAGCAAGAATAAAGCGTAATATGAATAGTTATATTTATTCCTTTTGTTCTTGATTTCTATTTGGTATATTAAAGTTCGGTCGGTCTGTCTCCACTGCTTATATCATATCTGCTTATTCATAAGAGATTTCTTTTCCGTTCGATTTCTTACAATACTTGCTTGAATACACAGATCCAAATAGATGAATGGTTACAGACAGAACAAGAAAGATGACATCAGATTTTCAATTGTAATAAGCACGTCTTTTGAATCCTTTCCGATACGAATTAATTTTTTCAAAGTTATTCATAATCAATTGAACCTGTTAGAAAAGAAATCAAGCGGTTTTCTACAATATCCAGAAATAAAAACAACTACTTACTCCCACCAGCGGCGGTTTAAGAAGGACTGTAATTACCAAAATTAACAAATGGCGCAAGAAATGTTTCTTACAGCAGAAGGAAGATATCAGAGAAAGAGCGGTTTTAAAATGGAACATGAAAGAAGAAATATAGAAAGAAACATGACATAACTCTGTGCCCACTAGCGGAAGAATTTCGCATAATGGGAAAATTGAAATTATGAGAAAAGTATTTTTCATAGCAAAAGCTATGGTAAGGAAAACTAATTTTTTCAATGAGACTTCCGGAAGCAGAAATAGCCAGAAAAAGGTTTTGATTTTTACTCCCTGTAACGGGAAAGTGGATAAAGTTCTCCATCTTTATTGTAGCAAATAGCATACAGTAAAAAAATAATTATCAATAGGGTTTTTAGAAGCGCAGTTACAGGTGCAAACAAAGTATGCAAACACCAACTAGCGACATAAATGTGAGCCACAAAAAACTCACCAATACAAGCCTAAAGTATTCCGCAAGGTAAAGGATGTCCGATGTTAAAATAATTTTTTACATCAGAAATTTAGAAGCAGAGATATTGAGAAAAACAAATTTAGCATTTGCGCTCCTAACAGGAAAATTGTGCATTATTTTGGAAAGGAAATCCACTCAAAATGTTTTCGTAGTTAGTAGTATCTGACCAAGAAAGAATTTCTTTAAATCCGGTTTTTAGTTCCGCAGATATTGCTGCAAACATTATGTAAACGCAAAACGTGAGCTTACGCCAATTCTAGTAGCACACTTGTGAGTTAAGAAAAATTGATATTATTATGTGGAGAACATTTCCTTTCGGAAACGCTTTCAGATAAAGAAAGAATTTTTCAAATCGGACTCTTAGAAGCAGATATATCGACAGAAATAACATATACATCTACACCCAGCTGGCGGAAAAACTATGCACTTAAAAATTAAGCGGAAGGTGTTCTCAAAAGGTTTTGCGAGGTGAACGGTAACGGGAAAAGCTTTGTATCGATCCACGAAAGAATGTTTTCAATCGAGTTTTCAGAAATGCACATTTTGCTGTAAATATACCAGAAACAAAAATAAACATTTATGCCCTGGTGGCCAAATTATTCTTCACTAAAACTTAGAAATTATATGTAGAACATTTCCCACCAAGAAGTGTATCCGACGCAGAAAGATGTTTTGAGATTGGACTGTTAGGGGGAAAGATTTGCGATATTCCTTTTCGACCCCTAGCGGAAAATATACACATTACTTGAAAACGAAACTGTACCAAAATAGTCCTGTTTACAATTGGCATCGAAAGAAGGTAAGAATTTTTTCAATCGGATATTTAGAAGCAAATATGTGGAATAAAATGTATTTTGAATTGGATATCATCTGCATTTACGCACTTTAGTGGTAACGTTATGTATCGGAAAAAGCGAAAAGCAAGAATTGTTGTTATGTCATGTTCTTCAATGCAAAAAGAATTCGTCAAATTGGAATAATAGCTGCAGAGATATGGTGTCCACAAGCGGACGGACGGATAAACTGATACTATAAACACGTACTATTTTTACAGAAGGCGTGTCAATAAATAACGCATTTGGCCTAATAGTCTGTAGGAGAGTTAACGATTGTGTACATTTCAGCCACAGCATTATTAAGCTTTGGAAGTAAAAGGGAAGAACTTAACATCAGTAAACAGAACAACTTGGATTTTCTTAAATCCAAGTTATTCTGCTTTGTAAAATCAACACCTGTATATTTGAAAAACCGAGCTGATCCGTTCAAAGAAATTATATATCAGTTTTTTGCGCAAGTGTAATGAAACTGTTAAATAACTGAAAGAAAATGCCACCCTGAATGTGTCATTCGATTTACACTTAGTTGTGTTTAAATCAACGACTGACTGGCAAAAGAAATTAACCAGATAGTTGTTAATTTCAACACAACTGAGCGTTTTTGTTTATCATGCGAATGAAATGGAGGACTGCATTTGATTTTCTTTTGTAATAGAGATCGAAAAGCGTGTAATTCACTGAAATTTCAAGACAAATTTCCGAGAAAGTTGCATATCCGAGGTTTGTTTAGCCGCAGAAAAAAAATCGAAGCAGACACCAACAATGCCATTATCACGCGTCTTTGCAAAATGATGCTAACTTGAAGAATGAAGGAGACTCGACTGACCCTTAGAAATGCACGTGAACTGACTTGACTGACCCTCAGAAATAACTCACTTGACTGACCCACAGTACTCGACTGACCCTCAGAAATGCACGTAAACTTACTTTACACCTTCCTGTTTATCCTATATTCCGTCACAAAGGCTCCTAGTTTAAAAAACCCAGCTATTTATTCGGAGGCAATAAGGTCCTGACGTTTCGATTTACTTCTTTAGAAAGTGTACATATATTTTATTGAATTTTATGCATGGGATACAATTACATTTACTGAGTTGACTTCGGACTAGTTTTCCATTGCAATACTGAGACGTGATTTCCGGGATTAACACGTGAAATACAAATGACTGCATCAGAAGTGAGTCTGAAATAAACCTCATATAATATCTCAAGATATATTAAACTATAAAACCATAACATACACTATGTAGACAAAAGCATTCGGATACTTAAGTCGAAGTTAGCATTGATTATCGAAAATAGCATTGATTAGCAAAAATCAGCATATAGTCTGCCCACCTTGGCGATAATGACAGCAACGTTCCTCCTAGCCATGCTTTTCACAAGATGCGGATAGGTCTGTACTGGATATTTTCAAGGTTTCTTACGCAAAGCTTCTTCTAGAGCTGCCGAAGAGGAAGTTCGTACGAGCCAAGATCGGAGTCGGCGGTCAAGCTCGTTCCACAGATGTTCTATAGCAGGGGTCGGCAAACTACTGCCCGCCGCGTTTTTCTATACTGCCCACGAACTCTAAGAATGGATTTTACATTTTCAAATTCTTTAAAATTTTAGTCTTTAAAATGTCAAAGTACGCGCTATAACGGAAAGGCAGACCTCCGAGTTGGAAAGTTGCGAGATACGACCGTAAGTGACGCTCCTATAGCTCTGCATTCGGTGGCCTCTGCTGTGGGATGTTATAATTCGGCAGCGTTTCCAGTGCTACGTGTATCACTGTTTTGTGACATTTTGTTCTCGTTTGATTATCCTTGCATATTTATCATGTCATTCTCAAAACCAGAGAAGAACAGAAAAGTGGACTTCGAATGTCGTGATTTTAAGACAGAGTGCAGTGCGAATTATTTTGTTACCAAATTAGATGACAAAGCACTGCGTTTATGGTGCAATGACACTATAGCTGTACTAAAAGAGTACAATATACATCGTCATTACCAGACTAAGCACTTGACACAATATTCACAACACACAGGAAAGCAACGATCAGAAAAATTGGAAACTTTAAAACGGAATATTTCATCACAACGCCATTTATTCACGAAAATGGAAATCTATCAGCCTTTCAGCGAGAACAGTTGAATACTACTTAAATAACAAGAAAAAAAAATACCTACATAAATATCCTTGAGTTTGCATTTTGGCCCGCACAGCCAAAAATATTTACTATTTAGCCCCTTACAAAAAATGTTTGCCGACCCCTGTTCTATGGGATATAAATCTGTTTTTCCTTTCCAATACAATGCTTGAACATCCTTCTGCTTAAACCAGGCTTGGAAAGCGTTTTCCGTGCCACGCGTTTCCATTCATTCAGCCCTCGATCCTTCTGAAATAGGTAGAAATCTGTGCTGAAGTACTGCTATAGCGTAGGCAGGCATCGCCGAATTGTTCCGAACGTCTTTGTTCCTGGAGGCCGTTAAGATAGAGGGCACCACAACCAAAGAACTGAGTACTTTCCAACAAAAACATCCCCACACCATCACAGACCCTTCTCTAAACTTCATACTAAAGATAAAGCATTCAGTATGACAGCGTTTGTAGGGTAAACGCCGCACATGAATACGTTCATCCGAAAGAAAGAATTAGTACCGTGATTTGTCACTTACACAATCCTCCACTCGTCTTTGGTCCACGAAGAACTAGTGAGCTCCACTGCAGTCGTCGTCTGGCTTTGCCTGGAGACAGCAGAACTTGTGCATAGCTAACCTAACATGTTAATCCCAAGAATTCAGTTTGCGACCGCGACTGAACGTTCTGGTGCAAATAACTGTCCAGTGGCTTGCTCGTCGTCGTAGGCCAGGTCTGTGGTAGAGGGCGTGTGTTCCTTCTTCACATCCCACAACAAGCTTAGTTTGGCACGATCACTAATTCTGTTGCGGCTTCGTTGTAGTGACACCATCTGCTTTGCATGGATGAAGAACATCAGCGACAGTGTATTTTGGGAATCGCGGAAGAGCGGCAATACTACGCACTGATTGCTTGCAGAAGTGTTATCTACCCAAACAAATCTTTTTCAATGTGCGCCAGTTCACCTCTGAGCTTCACAGTCGTTTATAATGCAGTGTGCTAAGTCTGCTAACGTTTCTCTTTACATAATGGCCCCAACACACCCCGCGAATCTGTGTCTGTAAATGCACAATTACTGAATATTTGCATATAAGGAGATGTCCGATTACTTTTGTCAACATAGGGTATATTCTTCTAACTTCACGCCAAAACCGCTCACCCTTCAGAAATCTCCCTTAGGGTTCACTATAGTATATAGATGAGCTTCATACATATTTAATTTCAAATTAGACTTTTCCAAAATGATGACAGATTTTCATGTGTAAATCATTTCTGATACTTCTTTTAGCTCTCCGCCCCATTCATTTACGAAGAAATCACCTTCAAAGATTCAAACTTGTTGGTTAGCCTTTTCATCCACTTTACTGAGACTAAATTTATATTATGTATGCGTTCGTTAAAATACTAAATCTGGGAAAGCAGCTTTGAGAATCATTTGATGAAAAACGAAACCCATTGAAAAGAAAACTTCAATAGCGGAACTGTTTGCATTTCCAGAATTTCATGTCGTTCTCACTATTCAAATCGATTTCTCGGTGAAAAGTTTATTTTCCAGACCCGCAAAAAAAAAAAAAAAAAAAAAAAAATATGATCATGTCGCTTAAATATGAAAAATGAAAACACAGTTCAAACATTCGCTTTTCGTTGAAATCTCCAAAACTACTAAACTTTGGTGCTATGTTGAGAAACAATTTGTTTTGACATGCTGATGACACATTACAATGAAATGTGTAATTTCTGAAAGAAATTTAGAATACCAGAAGTTTTCCTCATCCTAGTGAAAAGCAGTGAGTGAAATGTTTTTCTATGAGAATATTTAAAATGTCATTCCTGTAGTATAAAGGATAACTTTTCAGCTCTTGTTGGCTTTTTGCGTTTTGGAAATGGAAAAGTGTGTTTTGTTTAAGGAGGAAGAAACTTATTCTCCTAGATCCCCCACTTGAAGGCTTATGCAAAACCACTGTTGTTTTCTCTGAAAGAGGTTTTCGCAACGATTCAGCTGTTTAAGGCTTAGGAAACTAGGCATATTGAAAAATGCGTCTATTTCCGCTGACCGTTCAACAAAATCGAATTTTATATTACAGATACTGGGGTGTGAAACCCTCCCAGGGAGATTTATCACCCGAACAAAGTGTTTCCCATTTTGAGAACAGACTAACTGCTGGAAACCTTGACATAAACAGTGTTTTGCGCTCTGAAGTTATTATATTGTTCCTGGGCAAAGCAATCTTGGATCATCTGCAGAGATGTTTTTCAGCAATGATGCTGAAAGGGTGAAATGCTAGATAACTCTTTCGAGAAACACACTCGCCGACATTAATGTCGTATCCGCTTTCTGTTCTTTTACAAATTCCAAAAATGGAAAGTCACACAGCAAAATTTCTAAATATTGGATAGATGGTTTGCTGCAATATCATGCATTCCTGAAAATGAAATCCCTCCTTTCAGAAGGTTACAGCATACCTTTCACGAATAAAACTCTCGTCGGTGAAATTCCAGATTATGATGAAAGATACTTCAATATACATTTCCACACCGTTTCCCAATAGTTTTATACAGTTTTCATGCTACGAATCATGATGAATAATTCTTACCGATATTGCTGAATAATTCTTACTGATATTGCTGAATAATTCTTATCGATATTGTATTTCGTAATTCATGTATGTTCAAAGATCAAGCGGGGGGAGGGGGAGGGGTCATGGAGATCTAGAAAATTCCTATAAGGTTTAGAATTTCATGTAACTGTTGATGCAGATCATTAGTGTGGAAACGGGGAAGATTTAAAACAAAGTCAACCAAGTCCGTTGCCTAGGGCCCCTGGGTTGTAGACAGCACGTGAATCCCTGAAAATACATCATGAGATGCAATTACGTTCACTCTTACCTTACCAGGACATTCTGTTAAGTATTTTGCTGAGCATGATTACTTATAATGCATCTTTTGAAAGGTGTTTTAGTGTTCAGAGGACATCATTAAACACTTTGTTGCCAGGAAAGTCCGTCCAGTGCAATTCTAGAAAGAAGTACGTATCGTTAAAATCTATTTAGATATCAATGATAATAGTTCAAAGTGATTTTTAATGCTATAACGCAGTCATCCGCTTTAAATTAGAGTAGATGTTTTCTTTCACAATTAAAATTATTGTAATTTGTAGTTAATTCATTAGTATTTTATTTAAATATAGGAAAACTATTTTTCTTTCCCATTTAGTGCTTTCGTTATGATAAAGCACATTCATACGAAATTTTAAAGGAGTATGTGAAAAGTAATTGTAAATAGCATAAATGACTTGTGATGAACTTAATTTTGTTGAATATTTTTGGGTGAAGAGGAGGGCTCAAAACATGGCTGGCCTAGGGCTACAAATATTTAGAATCCCTTACTGTGGGAAAATGTGGTTGAACATCAATATTTTACGTTGGGAGCGTGTGTGCTAGAACTACTGCCGTAATTCCCATGTCCTCACGAATAAGCGATAACACGGGATCTTATTATCTGCAGGTAGTTCTAACTGCTTTTTAGTTAAACAAGTACGACATCTATGATCCGATTGAACAGAAAATTTCTCATTCAATTTCTGATTAAAAATTTTAAATATAGCCTGAGTATCCAATGTAGAAGACTTCGTGCTACGTGCGTAAAAGCATAAACATTACGACCGTCTGTTCACGATACAAAAGGTGAATTTAATGACACATTTGAACTAAGATGACATAGTTAAAAATATTTAAAATGCGTGAGACCTTTCGGGTCTTGCCTGCAGGTACCAATCATCAGACGCGATAAAAGTACTACACACCATGGAAGAGGCAACATATATAAAGAATTACACAGTTAAACAAATGACGTAATAGTGAATGGTCGAATGAAAAGTAATTACAATGATGGGTAAATGACGTGTCCGTGGATGATCAAATGAACCACGTGTACCATGTCATCACAAGAAAGGGGTGGGAGGGATGAGAGAATGGGAGGAGGGGAATACAGAGAGGTCGAGATAATATGGATGTGGCCGAGAGCAGGTGTTTCCAGTGGGGGGGGGTATTTCTGGGTAGTTCATCATTACATCAAGTATCGGAAAATATGTCTATGTATAGGCTTTCAGTGAACAATAATTGAGATTTGGCTTACAAATATTCAGTTTTCAACTTTTTAATCCGCCGTGCTTTCTCGCATTTCTCATCTTATGACATCCGTAGGACCGAACTACAAACCATCCGCGACCTGGCAGAGTCTTATGGTTATTCCAGGAATTTGATTGACAGGCTGACCAACAGATTTCTTCGCTCCACCTCTTCCACCCTGATTGGTAACAGTCCCAATCACAAGTTTGTCGGATCTTTAGCTTTTGTTCCCTCCATAGCCAGACATTTAAAGACCATTTGCCATCGTCATAATTTAAATTTTGGGATCAAAGTTTCCAATTTGTTCACTTTCATTAAGGCCGACTCACGAATTTTCAAAGACATGGGGTTTACCTTGTCCCCCTTAAATTCCAATCCCCAGACCTTAATGACACCTGTTATATTGGCTCCACAACCAGGTCACTCGGGATTCGTTTAAACGAACATCAATATGACTGTCGCAATGGATCTTCCTCTACTGCTCTATCTCGTCTCTTACTCAAGGGGAATCACACCCCCATTTGGAACGAATCCCAAATCCTCACAACTCCTCACCCCAAATCTCAATTATTGTTCACTAAAAGCCAATGCATAGACATATTTTCCGATACTTGCTGTAATGATGAACTACCCAGAAATATTCCCCGCCCCTGGAAACACCTGCTCTCGGCCACATTCATATTATCTCGACCTCTTTGTATTCCCCCTTCCCCCATTCTCTCATCCCTCCCACCCCTTTCTTGTGATGACATGGCACACGTAGTTCATTTGATCATCCACGGACACGTCATTTACGCATCATTGTAATTACTTTTCATTCGACCATTCACTATTACGTCATTTGTTTAACTGTGTAATTCTTTATATATGTTGCCTCTTCCATGGTGTGTAGTACTTTTATCGCGTCTGATGATTGGTACCTGCAGGCAAGACCCGAAAGGTCTCACGCATTTTAAATATTTTTAACTATGTCATCTTAGTTCAAATGTGTCATTAAATTCACCTTTTGTATCGTGTGCAGACGGTCGTAATGTTTATGCTTTTATAGCCTGAGTAATTGAAATACTATTTATCGTTTTTCCATTCTTTAAAGTAAACTAGTAATTAAAAAATTATTATCTAGGCCATATTTTTTTCTTGTGAATATTATAACAAAGTCATGCAAAACATACCTTTAAAAAGTTAAATTTTGGTAAACAAAAACACTCACTGCAAGAAGAAATCACAGAAGTACATATTTTTATTTTTATTTATAACATCTGCGTCTTTAATTAAAGTAGAGCCAAATTCTTTCTGTCTAAAGTGAGGGTTATATAGTATTTCACTTACTCAGGATATATTTAATTTTTATTAATATACAGCATGGCCTGTAAATACAAAACCTTCAACTTTTTAACGCCGGAACAACCTAACGAAAAATATCGGAAGATGTTTCCATCATTAGTGCACAAACGTACTAAATCACACTGCAAGAAAAAAGTATGTAAGGATATAGAACAGTGTTATTTTACCTCTGTCAGTTAAAATATACTATGCGAAAGATTTCAGGAATAGAAATAAAATTTATATCATCATATAATGTGATATTTCACTAATACTGAGAAAAAAAGGGGTTTGCAGAAAGATGTTTTCCCTTCCATACTTTAAAGCTTTACAACGACGTGATTCGTTTTCCGTCAAATGAGACAATAACAGTACAAAGATTAATAATCATTTAAACAATCTTTGTTGTGGGGCATTACGTTCTTGTATTTATGAATCACTTCAAGAAACTGTAAATCAAAAAGCCAGAAAGAAGTAAAAGAATTGGTATTAAAGACTGCTGTATAGGAAAAATAATTATTTTTAACACTTTCGCAAAAAAATAAAAGCGATGAATGACAGAAGTATAACATATGTATGCCTATTCTGCCAAAATATTCTACAACGCATATACTCCAATAATCATTGAGACGCCCAGATGGCGGAGTGGTATGAGATGCTGCCTTCTGATAATTCGTCCGGGTTAAATTCTAGTTCGAGTCCAGCTTAGGCACAGATGGTGTGTTTGTTTTCCTGCACTGTCTCTCCCCATTCCATGAAACCAGTGGCCCTAAATTAGAGAAGGAAACCTGCTTGTAGCTCATTGAGTTGCTCAGGGAGTGTGTTAAACCCAACAAAGGAAAGGAAAGTTAATGGATGGTTACATCAAAAAAAGCATTAACAAAGGAATACAAGCTTGTTGAATCCCATATCGAGGAATTTATGATTCGATTTTCAGGCTGAAACTTTAAAAGGCGGAATTTAACTCTATTTTTACCCTTTCTAACTTGAATATACACTGCCGGACAATTGCTAAGGACGGATGACAATAGCAACGATAGCAACCATAAAATGGAAGGCAGAAAAATGTGGAAATTAGCATAAGTGCGGGATACAGTAAGACGTGTTGTGCGTATGCAAATTTTGGATTGCAGAACTTGTTCGTGACGTCATACCGCTGATAAGAGATATAAAGGATTTGACGCGTATTGACCGTTGTTGTTCAAACGCAAAGTTGAAAATGAAAGAATCAATTGACGAACTTGCAATTTTCAGTATGTCTTCCCGACATCATATGATTTTACGCGTGGCCGTATTATTGGCAAGATTGAAGAAGCGCGAAAAATAGCAGATGTTGCCAGGGAAATCGACGTCAGCCACAGTGTTGTTTCAAGGCTTTGGAAATCATTTCAAACAAATGGAGAGTGTAGCAAACGTCACGGGGGAGGTCGTGTTCGCAGTACGACACCTGCAGAAGATCGGTACATAGTGCTATCAACAAAAAGACACTGGCGCAGCACAGCTAGTGAGGTAGCAAATCAGTTTATAGCTGCTACTGGCTAGCGGATCTCCCGAAAAACTGTCGCCAGACGTTTGCATGAAGGAGCACTATACGCCCGCCGTCCTGTTGTGTGCATCCCATTGTCCAGATGTCACCGTACCGCCCGTTTGCAATGGTGCCATCAACATCGCAATTGGACTGATAACGACTGGTCTGCTGTCCTCTTCTCAGATGAGAGTAGATACCGTCTATCGTCTGATTGTCGACGACAACTGATATGGCGTGATAGTGGTACTGCATATTGTCCAGCAAACATACAGGAAAGGGACCGATATCCGAGATGTAGTGTCATGGTATGGGCTGGCATCATGATCAATGACCATACGTCCCTCTATGTGCTTCCAACTGGGAACTATGACTGGCCAACGATACATTAATGATGTTCTGCTACCTCATGCTCGCATGTTCCGTGGTGCTGTCGGTGATAGATTAATATTCATGGACGGCAACGCAACATGTCATCGAACAGTCGCTGTTCAGGAGTGTCTTGAGAGCGAGGATATTCAGCGCCTCGTATGGCCAGCACGTTCTCCAGATCTGAATCCCATTGAAAATGTGTGGGATGCTTTGTGGAGGAGTCTTGCTGGTCGCCAATGCCCTCCAATAAACAAGGACACCCTCATCCGTGCACTGACAGAGGAATGGGATAAATTACCGCAACAGCTGCTTGATAATGTTGTGCAAAGCATGATACGACGTGTGGAATCTTGCATCGCCCTCCATGGTGGCCATATCCCGTATTGACATCTTACGCCGGAACGCCTGCGGACGGTAATTGCATTTTTTTCACGTTTACGTATTCTGCACAAAATGGCCTGTTTGTCCCTTGAACACGTTCCAAAGCCTTCTGGATTTCAGAGCACAATAAATCGTCTTTCTTGTAATGTCCTGGCATTCTGACATTATTTTATTTAACTTGGCATCCAACCACACTTACTTTTTTATGCGCTATATAGCCGTTTATGATCCGTCCTTAGCAATTGTCCAGCATTGTATATATGGGCTCTAAATACACTGCTGGCCACCCAAAATGCAACACCAAGACTGAAGCGTCCGATTGACCTGAAATTCGCAGCGTGCGTCACCAGCGAGAGGACATGCAAACGATTAGCATTGCAGAGCATATGCAAATCATGTGCACCCGGCTCGCCACCGAGAAGCACTATAAGAATGGTGCACAAAAGGCGGTGTGTAAGTAGTGGAAGTGTATTGTGCTGCCGGACCTATGCGTGGGAAGATTCCTGATGCCTCGTCGCAGAATACGGCAGTCATTCCAGCATGTTTCGGAGTTCGACAGAGGACGAATAGTGGCTTATCGCGACATCGGTTTATCGTACCGAGACATCGGCGCCCGTGTGGGACGACATCCAGCCACAGTGAGGCGAGTTTGGATTCGGTGGATGCAGGAGGGGCGGACGGACCGAGGTGAGCGATTGCCGCAGCCGCGGCACACCACCGAACGAGACGACCGGCATGTTGTGCGGCGGGCATTGACGTCTCGCACCGCCACATCACCAACGTTAGCGCAGGAATTAGGGTGTGTTGCGCAACAACCTATGTCAGCACGTACCGTTCGACGTCGTCTGCAGGAGTGGGGACTTGTCCCACGGTGCGCATTGCTCCGATTACCATTGACGTTACACCACCAGCGAGTGCGGCAGCAGTTGGCCATTGAACGCCGCACCTGGACTACGGAATGGCACGACATTGTCTTCTCCGCCGAATCCCGCTTCTGCCTGCAACAACACGATGGTCGCATCCGCGTGTGGCAGCACCGTGACGAGAGACTGTATGACGTCTGCATTATGCATCGCCATACCGGTCCGTCGCCTGGCGTTATGGTTTGGGGCGCAATTGGATATGACGTCCGCACCCATCTGGTGCGCATCGCTGGTACTCTCAACAGCCACCGCACCATCTCCGACGTTTTGGAGCCTATAGCCCTCCCTTACATGCAGAACCTTCCAGCGGCCACATTTCAATAGGACAATGCGCGCCTGCACGTGGCATGTATCGTGCAACAACTCTTCACGGCCCACCAGGTGTCACTGCTGCCGTGGCCCGCCTGTTCTCCCGATATGTCGCCCATCGGACACGTCTGGTCGCTGATCGGCAACCGAGTAGCTCGACAAGCACCACCCACGGCTACGCCTTATGAACTGTGGCAACGTGTGGTAGCAGCCTGGACCGACATACCCCAAGTCCATATCCAAAGCCTCTTTCGTTTGATGCCGCGGCGTGTAGCGGCGGTTATTGCCAGCCATGGGGGCCACACGAACTATTGATGTCTGCGTGTTCCGCAAGTCGCACGGGCCTGTAAGCTCAATCGTTTTATCTTTGTATCTGTTGTTATGTGTCCAGTAAATCCGGCTTTGCTATCTCGTGTCCTTCTTGGTGTTGCATTTTGGGTGGCCAGCTGTGTACTACAGATAATCGACATTACAGAGAAGTAATAAAGATATGAATTTCCTGATTGTGGTGATCAAAAAAGTAAAGAAAAGAATCGATGAGTAAAGGAAACTGCAAGAGATCATATACATAATTAACAGTAAATGATTATCAAATGCATTTGAGAAAAGTAAAGGTTGTCGGCCCGATTGATGTGTAGTCTGGCTTCTGATCATTTGACCAACGTTGCCGGGGTTCCAATCACGAATAAGTTATATGTGGTGCGCTTGTCTGATGACGCTGGTTCGGTCCCTTCTATGGAACCAGTAGCCCTACATTAGAAACAGGCGACATTTCTGGCTATAAGTGTAACACATGGTGCTCAATAAAATCCGGAAAACAAGAAAGTAGGGATCACTGGTGAAACGCAGAAACATTTGCATAACCTAACGAAAAGTGATAGAAATCTTGGACGTGGGTGAACGCTGTACATTGTACTGCGGCATATGGGAATTCGCAGAACGACGGATTACTGATATATCGCATGGTTTCAGGTATACATGAGGGCTTGCAGTAACAATAGCATTCAAAAGCTATTGAGGGAAAAGAAGGAGGCATCTTCCATTTTGAAAACGACTTGACTATCGATATATACAGGGTGCGTAGGGTATTTGAGGGCATGTCATTTATAACCAGTTGTGGCGTCAAACTAAATTAACTGCTTTTTTTTGTTTCAGATACCCCATGGCGGAATATAATCTGACTCAATAAATAAAGAGCCACGCTGTTATTGTTGCCTTATATTCAAACCACTGCGATTTAGAGATTGCAATGGTTTTGAATGTTGCCTTATATTCAAACCACAGCGATTTAGAGATTGCAATGGTTTTGAATGTTGCCTTATATTCAAACCACAGCGATTTAGAGATTGCAATGTTTTTGAATGTTGCTAGGTCACTTGTTCATAAAGTTCGGAAGGAGTTGGAAGCCTCCGGCGGAACTGTTTCACCTGTATCGAAGCGTAAAAAGCATTCTCTGCATTCTGACACTATAAGGACACCACAGTTTATACGATATGTTCAGAACATTACTGATGATAACCCCGGAAAGTTAATTAGGGTCATTTCTACAGATATCTAGGTGTCAGAGGGCATTATCAGAACTGTGGTGCATGAAGGCATTCGATATAAGTCGTATATGGTGAGGAGAGGTCAATTCATGTCTGCAAAGACACGGGAAAATCGCCCGATCCGAGGAAAGCGGTTACTCAACAAGATAAAACACCCTGAAGAACATGGTAGTCTCTGGTTTTTCTCTGATGAGAAAAACTTCGACCAGGAGAAAACGTTTAATAGCAGAAATGCCAGGTGGTTATGTGCAGATCCTTCTGGTGTCCCCAGAGTTATGTGTACCATGTTTCCCGAAACTGTGATGGTTTCAGGAGTGGTGAGTAGGGAAGGACATGTCATGCCACCTCACTTCTTTTCGCAGGCTTGTAGAGTTAATGCTACTGGCTACATTGAGGTGCTGGAAACAGTTATCAAGCCCTGGATAGAAGGAGTATGCAATAAGAGGTATGCGTGTTTCAGAAGAACTCCGTACCTGCTCACAAAGCTCAGAGGACCGAAGAATCAATGCCGGACAATCTTCACGATCCCGTTACACCCAACATGTGGCCTATAAACTTGCCGGATTTACTACTACGGGTGGAGCGCTGTCGAAAGGGAGACTAATCAACATCCCCACAGTACCAAAGATTCACTGAGGGCCTCCATTATCGGGATGTCTGAAATGAACTTGGGCCACTTGATTCGCTCATGTTAACGCTAACGCTTCCGGTCCCGCACTGAAGCAGTCATTGATGCTGAGGGCGGTTACATAGAATAAACCTGTAGTACAGGTATGTCAGAATATGTGTACCGATTTTCATGCAAATATATTTGGTCAGATATAATTGTTTTAGTAAATAATCATCATTTTCCCTCAAATACCATACGCACCCTGTACTTAGAGGGGTAAGCGACGGTCTGTACTATGGAAATCACCAGCCTGCAAAGAGCTACTTTCTCACAGGCCTTCACACTGTAGGAAGTGAAGATCAGTTCGTTCCCCGAAGGCAAAGCTGTCGCTGGAATGGATCACTTTAAGAATGAAATTCCTGAAATTTTGGAAACAAGAGGACTAGGACAGAAGACACGTATATGTGCAGTACCTGACGTCAGGGTTCATGTTATTCAGGGAAAATACTATTTCTATGCAAATTCACCAAATAATTTGGGAAATTCTTAACGCTAACCTATTCGAAAGGCATCCATGTCAGTTTGAAACAAAAGAGTATGATAGATTAAATGATTTAAATGAAAACTAGGGAAGAGACATTCGAATCAACAAATCCCGTGAATCTTGAAAACGATTCGAGATTCGAAAACTCGAATCTTCGCACTTTTCTCGTCATTCGAATCTTTCGAATCTTAACCTAAAAAACTTGGCGTCTGGTGCTTGTACCGATATTTGTTCGAACTTTTGTAAGCATGACGAGTTCTGGCATTAGAAAAAATAAAAAAAGGTCGTCCACAGTGTGTACACAGCTATTTGAAATAGCTCGTTACTTCCATACCGGATGTAACAAACAGTGAAAGAATTGTTCAGCCAAACACAGAGCAACCGCCGAAGCGACTGTCGTCTGCCATCGGACAGTGTCTTAGCGACCATGCCTCAAGTATAGTGGGAAAAGTGACTTAGCCACATTTTATCTCTTTCCCAGCAGCCATTACCGTGGTGACGAGCATGAGAACGGAGAGGGGATGAACTATTACCTGAAAAGTGACTTAGCCACATTTTATCTCTTTCCCAGCAACCATTACCGTGGTGACGAGCATGAGAACGGAGAGGGGATGAACTATTACCTTGAACCGCGTCGCGCACATGACTCAAGTTACTTTGCCTACTTCTCAGCGTTTCTAGTTCTACTGAAATCTCCGCAGCGTCTGACTTGCACACCATCAGTATGCGTTCGGCGTTATCCGGTCTGTATTTTTGTATCAATTTCAGCGTTTCCCACTCTTTATTATTTTTATTCCTACGTAATCTATATCGCTAGCCACAGCATTTACGCATACTTAGGAGCGATTTATCTTGTGTCTGTAAATAAAAAATGTTAAAAATGTGAATTGTTACTCAAATATTGTTTGTCAAATTATTTCAGAAAATGGAAATGGACCTCAAGACTCAAGAGTTATGTACTTCATTTAGTAAATGCAAATTATAAATTTCATTTGTATCTTCTTAACAAATGTGGGTATATTTTTTGAAAACTGTATTGTTTCATTTGTTTTTCATTAAACACAGATTTCAAATTTTGCTTCAATAAAAAACTTTTAATTTTAAGTAGAAGTCTTTTCTTTCCCTTTTTTTTTCTTATAATTGTTCATATATAAAGGATTCAAGATATTCGAGATTCGGGAGATTCGAGGGATTCGGGAACCTTTTAGGATTCGGATTCAAGAAAATTTAGGATTCGTCCTACCTATAATGAAAACACATGAAGTCTGGAAGTGGACTAACGGAAGATATTTATGCAGTTTAACGGAAATCGCTGCATAACTTGACGAATGGTAAAAATCTGGTGTAAGCCGCATGAAGTCATTGACTAAAGTCGTCAGCAATCAAATGTTCAATCTTCTGGCAATGGCATTTTCGTGCCACGTATGCCCTTACATGCTGTGTTTCCATACCAAAAGAATTGGATTTCTTCCAGGATGATAATGCTGTCATGCAGCGATCCTCTACTGTATGGGGAGTGGAAAATGTCGTACAAGTACCATTTCCATCGTTACCCTTATACAAAGATTTTTCACCATTTTTCTATATTCCTATCCACTTCTCACCAACAGCATAAACTCCTGGTGCCTGAGTAACTGGTCCCTGTGTCTTGGTGCAGCACGACGTTTCGTGAAATTCATGTCAAAAGCGAGCGTGCTCTTGTCCCTCCAATAAAAATGTGGCTTTATTCACTACTGAATCAAGGTTTGTAACATTTTATCAAGCGTATGTAATTTGCTACAAAGAGAAAGAGAAAAAACGAATGCTATGTGGTAGATGGATAAATGTAATCAGAGATATTAATGCAATATACACTGAAGAGCAATTGAATTAGAGACAGCTGGCGTTATGCAAATATGGCGCTGTGGGCGTCCCTGTAAACAAAAACGACCTGACGTATGCAGCGATCCGACAATATAAGGAGTGATGCGACGGGAATCAGTAAGAGTCGGACGCAGTATGGGTAAGACGAAGGATCTAAGCGCATTTCATCGTGGGTAAATTGTCGGGGCCCGAGGAATGGGTCCCTCCATCTCGGAAGTCGTGCAGGCACTGGCATTTTCACGAGCCACTGTGTCACGGGTGCACCGTGAGTACATCAAATCCGGTAAAACCATCCCTACAAGGACCAACTGCCGTGGACAACAGCGTGTGGATGAGCGGGGTCATCGTCGGCTAGCTCGCATTGTAACAGCAGATAGACGAGCCACAGTGTAAGAAATCACTCGGCAATTTACCGCTGGTGCACAAAAACGTGTAAGCAGCCACACCATCCAGAACCATCTCCTCGCTATTGGGTACAGAAGCCATCGTCCCACGAGGGTACCGCTGCTGACCGCACATCACAGGCTGCAAAGATTAGCATGGGCGCGGGAACATCGCCACTGGACCCTAGACATGGGGGAAAATGTTGCCTGAACAGATGAGTCGAGATTCACGTTGGTACATGCGGATGGCAGGATACGAGTACGGCGCAAACCACATGAAGCGATGGACCCTTCTTGCCAGCAGAGTACTCTTCAAGCTGGTGGGGGTGGCATTCTCGTCTGGGGACTGTTTACGTGGACATAAATGGGACCCCTGGTACGTGTGACCTCGTCCCTCACAGGTCAACGTTACCGAGATATCCTGGACGATCATATTTGCTCCCGTTTGTGCGTCTTCAACATCCCACTGGAGACCTCATCCTGCAACAAGACAATGCACCGTGCCATCGCTCCCGAATTGTGTCCGAATGGTTGGATGATCACTCCACCGACGTGACCTCACTTCCTTGGCCAGCTAGGTCACCTGACCTCAATCCCATCGAGCACATCTGATATGCCATCGAGAGAGATGTTCGAGGCTCTGACCCCCTCCATCAAATCATTGTGAACTGTGGGAGATTGTTCAGGGGTCGTGGATCCGTATGGCTTCCCAACGCTTCCGGTGTCTTTTCGAGTCTATACCGAGACGAATTGCCGCCGTCATCAGGGCGAAAGGTGTTGCTACACGTTACTAGACAGGTATCTCTAGTTCAATTGCTCTTCAGTGTATTTAGAAGGAATTTCTTATGATAGGACATTTTAGTAATGATTTGCGGTGACCTCCATTTTGAAGTTCATCCAGATAGTTTAATGATTTTGAACACAATACTGCAGGTGCGATATTATACATATGTACAGCATACTTAAATGTGGAATAAAAAGGAATCGAGTTTCTTTCCGTTCATGATTTTTGCTTCGTCGTGGAAAGCTATCATAAATGAGTCGAACTCACAGATCAAAATATCGTGTGTAAGTTGAGAGAAAGCACAATCCAGTGCACGCTTTCGGAGTTCAAATTATTATTTTCTCATTCTTCGGAAACTTTTCCTATCCGTTATGAAATTTTAGTTATTCCTATTACTTGCATACAACTTATAATGTTTTCAATATGATTCACCTGATTCATTCTTGTATGAACGAATTATTTTTTTTTATTTTAGCTTTCTAGCCCGCTGGATCAAACTAACTCGGGGTTAGGAAAATGGCTGAAGTCAGTAATATCGAAAATAAAGTAAAAATACCAACGTTTATCAAAAACAAAAGTTTATTTTATGTATATGCTTAACTGAGGGTTCCTTGCAGAAAGAGCTTGATTTTCTTAAACGAATTGCTGAACACGGAGGATACACTCATTCCATTACAGACAAAGCTGTCCAAAAATTTAGGAAATCGAAGCCTGTCTGCTCACTCACGCCAATAGACAACCCAATACGACAGAATTGGGTGGTTATCCCATTTGTTTCAGAATTTCAAAAATCCTAAAGTGTTTTAATTTCAAAGTTATTTTCAAACCCATAAACAAGATAAATTTTTACGGATCAAAAGACTACGTCGAAGACATAAATTCCTGGGAAATTTATCAGTTACCTTGGGAGTGTGGACTTTCATATATAGGACAGACTCGCAGGGCTTTAAATTTTCGTGTAAAGGAACACAAGACCTACGTACGGAACTGTGAACTAAAGAAGTCGTCTATAGCCCAACATAGTCACGAAAATTACCATAAATTTTAGTTTGAAAACGCTACGCTCGTCAGTAAACCTCATTCAACTATCAAGCTTAATGTATTAGAAGCTTTCCACATATACCGGAATTCTTCACAGCTTGTCAACGACATGACGTCGACTCCATTTCTTTCAAGCGCGTGGAAACAACTCACCAAAAACCGTGATCGTCAGAACTCTGATGATGTCACAATTATTTTAATGTTTACGCTCCATTCGTCCTGATTATGCCGAGCCAATAGCTCTGCGAAACTACAGTCAATGTATTGTAAACCTTTGATTGTGGTAAACGTTGGTATTTTTATTTTATCTCAAAACCACAAGTTTTGTA
Source organism: Macrothele yani (assembly GCA_039090855.1). Taxonomy (NCBI): domain Eukaryota; kingdom Metazoa; phylum Arthropoda; class Arachnida; order Araneae; family Macrothelidae; genus Macrothele; species Macrothele yani. The sequence continues at coordinate 77,028,260 of CM077008.1, forward strand.
GTCATAAATTATATATATTATCGAAAATATTCCTTGCCTAAAAATTGTTATTTCTGCGCGGTCGCATAGACAAAACGCGGTGTCATCGACGTAACCTAAGCATCATAAAGTGTTGCTTTCCCCTTAGCTTTATTATTTAAGAGCTCATTTCGGGGATGATTGACACTAATCCTACCTGACTGATTACTTGCTGGAAGAGATATAATAATGGCGACAAACCTAAGAAACGAGAGGGAAGATTTTTCAGTCACGTGTTTATATCCAGTGACATGACGTCTACCTCAGGGGGGCTAGCAATTCCCCATCATGCCTTGAGTCGTAGAGCAAAGGATAAAGGACTAGAAAGGAGCATATTATCAAATACACGTATATAGCCGTTCCTATTAAGATGAGAAAGGGAAATGAATTTTTCCGAGGTTGCTTTCTTAAACTCCGGCTGCCGAGTGAGCATTTCTGTTAGGAGAGCACAATAAAGTTTCGACAATATTTGTTTCTGGCACATCAGCAGCTGAAAAGGTTAATTTAGTGACGGCGTTTTACAAGGGTTCAGAGAATTAAAAAAAAAGCATTTTTTACACCTGTACGATTCATATACCTTTTATAAATTCAAAACCTTACTATGTTTAACATTTACTTAAAGAAACACGTGAAAAAAAGGAAACATGAGATTTTCTAAGTATAGTACTAAAAAGTTAAAAGGTTTTGATTTTAGTTTCAATGCGAGACGCACTTTTGCAGCTGCAGGTTCACGCCAGGGCTGAAAAAATCTTAATGAACTTTTCCGACGCTTTTTATTTCTTTTTCTATTTAAATTGCTTAAAGGAAAGCATTTGAAACATAGTTAACTCTGCTTTCAATCCAGAGCTAACTAACTACCTACAATAAATTTATAAAGCGGAACATTTGTTTTTGCTTTCTACTGCCACTGTTTTCCGAGTACCGATTTTTTTCTTTAAAGAGTTTTCAAGATATAGAGCAAAAAAAAAAACAAAAAAAAACCAACTAAATACATTTTTCAGGAAGTGTTATTGAATACGCAGACGTGTCACGAAGAAAAATAGCTAACTGTTGGAAATGCATATCCTTTTAAACAAAAGTAGAAATCAGTGAGAAACAAAAATAGTGGCGTTGCTTTTGAAAGTCAGTTCTAATTTCATCTTCACGCTACCTTGCTTTCAAAGGAAGGATGTACTGGAGGAAGAAAAAAGGAAACTAGACCTTTTAATCACGCCCAAATGCATTTTGTTTCTTTCTCTTCGGAAGGGAAAGGAGAGAAAAAAAAACTGGGACCACTCCACCTTTGACATGGACATTCCTTTTTCTTTTCAAGCAAGAAGAATCACTTGGAAAAAAAAGGTGAAATAGTGTCACGTCGAGATACACTGGAAAAGTCTTATGAAGATTTTCAATGCTTGCTTGCAGTTTACAAATTGATTCCTGAAAGCTGCCTAATCTGTTCATAAAGAATGGTGGGTGAGGCTATAGGTCTGGAAGCAGAAATTGATTTTATTTATTTTTTATTTTTTGGTCTTTCTAAGTCTTATTTTTTTGGTCTTTCTAAGTTTTTATTTCTTGGTCTTTCTTTGGTCTTTCACTTGAGAAATCAGAAAATGTATTCCATGTATAAAACGTTTTAGGATTACAGACTTTACAGGAGAGAAGAACTACATACGAAGGTGGGCCAAAACGTCGTCCCATTTTTGAGCTACTTATAATGTTGGTTTTCATTTCTGTGCGACACGGGCTTCAGCGTTAACTGGGTACAATTATGACGTGGAACACAAGAGGTTGATGGCGTGCATTTGGCAAGGAGCCACGTTTCGGTATCAGGTGAGCAGACGATGAAGATCGATTAACGTGCTTTTTCGATTAACGTGTTCGTGTGCACCGTTATTGAAAAAAAAAATTTTTAACGCGAAGGTAAGAACAAAAAAAATTGTGCAGTTGAAGGTGAGGAAACAGTGGACAGTAGTACTGCAAGAAAATGGCTACGGAATTTCAACATTGGGGCCGCCTGTCTTGAACAGAAGCTCAAGTCAGGACGTCAAATGGTCAGCAACATTGACATCGTGGTCTAAGCTGTAACTGCGAACTCCAATACCAATACATGACAACTGGCAACTGAGGAGGGAATTCCCAATCTAGCATCGTTCATCACCTCCACCAGCTTCATTTGTCCTCCATAAATTGACCCCTGTGAAAACACAAATTTTCGTGTGGTGGAATTCGAATCACGCCTTTTTGCTCTGGAGTCAGTTGTTTTACCGACTGGGTTACACCATTGGAATTTATTGCTGCAGATTTGCAGTCTTGACATGTGCTTCACCTCTGTAGTACGTCCCAACCGCGACTGGAGGAACAACGTTTCGCTTTCTCTGTCAAATCGTTGTAAAATTCACAAGACGATGGTTTTTGGTGCCGCATCGTCACAGTTTGTGAAAAGTTGATATTCCTATGTTATCCGAATACCGAAAACCAGTCACTGAGGCCACACTACGTAGCACAGATAGTGGTGCAGAGTTGGCCATTCGAGAGGAAACTCATGCTGGGCGCTTGGTAGCATTGTGAATATCCTGTTCAACTAGATCTCGGGTCAGATGGTCAGGCTGTGAAAGGGAACCATGCCGAGCGACTGAAGTGAATCCAAGATGCTCTGCGGGAATGTTCCCCAGGGCTTATCAGTAGGAAGTGGGCGCTGCTGCAAGTGGATTATGCCCCAAATAATTAATACATCTCCAGAGTGGTCGGCCGAAAACCACAGAAGTTTATGGGGTGCATATCATACCCATCCTCCATACACTTCGGATCTTGCCTCATCTGATTACCCCCGTTTCGCTCAGTGTTCCATTTCCTACAAGGACGGCCCTTGGCTCCTGTGATGGATCTGGAATAAAACATCAGAGAGTTTCTGCCCTCGAAACCTCCTGAGTGGTAACTTTGTGGGTTAACGTTTCTGGTGGCCCGTAGGAAAACTACTATAAAGCACAATGGCCAGTACTCTGCAGAATGAAGTGAGCGCGTGTGGATTTCTTACGTCATTAAAATATTTACCTGAAAACGGGACAAACTTCTAACTCTCCCTGATAGTAAGCAAGCTCCTTTTCCTGCACGAAATACGTACCCCTGAATTCAGCACGAAGAGGCAACTTCGTAATTGGTTAGCCATACATATATTTATTTAGTTCATCTCTTATCTATCAGTCTATTGAAAGATTACCTTCACGTTCAGCAGTCGTATTAAAAATTCGTTTTCATCAATGTATCAATGAACCTCAGCTCCTAAAACAGATGTTCTAGATCATTCTCCCAAACGCGTATCTTGATGTAAAGATACGTGACTTTCTCAATGCTTTCTTTTGCCTCCTCTGTTGATGTAGTTGTCTCACTGAAGACACCGGACCGTTGGTCTTACAGACTGTAGCAGAAAATTCTTTTCGCACTGCGTATGACTAAAAAGAAGGATGGCATCAAATTTTAGAGACTGTAGCAGAAAATTCTTTTAGCCCTGCATATGACTAACAACAAAGATGGCACCAAATAATCGTTTGTAATGAGCACGTCTTTCGCATCCTTTCACACACGAAACAAACATTAAATGGATTTTTGTAATTCTTAAAGATACAGAGCAAAAAAAGAACACGTTTACACCACCTGAAGAAAAACTTGCATAATGTAAAATACGCAATGTGAGGGAACGGGGGGGGGGGGTGAAAGGAGCCTGTAACAGAAAAAAATGCATTTCTACAATCGGTAAAACATGCAATAGCTAATTACTCTTACCAGCAGCTGAAAGTGTTTCGAAAATTAACAAATTGTGCACAAAATGTTTCTCATTGTAAAAGGTATCAGAAGCAAAGAGATTTTCAAGTTGAACCATTAGAGAAGAGATGTTGAGTATAACGAAATGCAACATTAGGCGCCTTAGAGGAAAAGCTGGGCTTTACTTAAAGAAAGAAATGGATCCAAAATAATCTTTATAATGATAGGTATCTTACCAAGAAAAGAGTGTTTAAGGAATTTTCTTAACTAAATAAAGAGTTTCACTCAGAAATATCCTGTAACGACACCTGACGGCAGAATTTGAATAACGGAAAAGTAGTAAACACGCAAAAATAACTTTTCATAACAAAAACTATACTAAGGTAAAAGAAGTTTTCAAATGGTTCTTCTAGGAGCAAAGATAGAGCAAAAAGCGTACTGACGTTTACGCTCCCTAGCGGATAAACAGTGCATTATTTAAATAGGTTAGTATTCCGAATCTTCACTGTAAAAAATGGCATTCATTAGAAAGAAAATTCTTTGATGGGATGTTAAGGAGCAGAGATCAACGTGCAAAGAGAAGTACACAACAGCACCACCTTATGGCAGATATGTGAATTAAAAACAAATGCATGCAAAATGTTCCACAAGATGAACGGTACACGATGTTGAAAGAATTTCTTATATCAGACTTTTAGAAGCAGGGATATGGAAAAAAAGTTTGCGCCCCCAGTTGGAAAATTGTGCATTATTTTAAGCACGAAAACCACATAAGATGTTTTCTTAGTTAGTAGTGCCTGACTGAAAAAGTATATTTTCAGTGTGTTTTTAGATGTGCCGATATTACTCTAAATCTGATGTAAACGTAAAACCTTAGTGACAAACTTGTGCGTTAAGAAAAATTTGAAATTATATGCAAATCATTCCGCATGAGATACGCTATCCGACGGAGAAAGAATTTTTAAAAATATATCGTTAGAAGCAGAGATGTTGAGAAAAATACGATATACACCGATCAGCCAAAACATTAAAAACCATCTACAGGATGTAGTTCCACTTCTCGCCGCAAAAAGAGCTTTTACCTTATAAGGCATAGATTCACCGAGATGTTGGTAGGTGTCTCTTAATATTTTGTACAATGACTTCAACAGAAGATCGCGCAGTTCCCGTGCATTACGCACTTGGAGTGAGGCTTCTCGTACCCGTTTTCCCAACTCAAACCACAAATGCTCGACAGGATTCATGTCAGGCGAATTTGGGTGCCATGGTAATAAATGGAATTCCTCTTCATTTTCTTGGAACCATTCCTGAACCTTCTTCGTAGTGTGGCATGGGGCATTATTTGTCTTGTTGAAAGACGCAATCTCTGCCAGAGAATACAGTCGCCATAAAGGGTTGGTCAGCCATGATGTTTGGGTACGTCACAGCTGCCAGAGTTTGCTCTACAGGGATAATGGGTCCAAGTGTTCTCCAAGAAAATATTCCCTCCAGCCGACTGGATCCATCCCGCAGTGAATCCAGATGAGAAGGCTTCCTTGGATAAAAGTCGCACACAAGCTAGTCCGTCGACATAGTGTAACAGAAAACTGGATTCGTCTGACCATGAGATCCTTTTCCAGTATTTCATGCTCCAATGTCCATGATTACGTGCCCAATGCAAGCGTTGACGACAGTGAATAGCTGTGAGCTTAGGCACACAAGTATTCTGTGGCTGCGGGGACCCATATTCAAGAGCGTATGATGACCTGTGTATTCGGATACACTGGGCCCTTTACCACTAATGAAATTACGGGTAATGCCAGCCATAGTAACCGTCCTGTTGCCGCGGACAAGACGAGATAGCCTGCGCTGACCTCTGGCATCAATGAGGGGTGACCTGTCCACGCCTTGTCGACTACTCGAAGTGTCACCTGTTTCGGACCATCTTTGATAGGTACCTACTACTGCATAACGTGAGCAACATATTAGCATAGCTGTTTCAGAGATGCTCTTTGCGATAACTATCTAACAGACTTCAGAAATCAGCAACTCAATGCTGCCTCCAAAAGAAGTTTGAAAATCTCTCAGAGGTCAAAATATGATTTGTGATATTTTTGTTCTTTTCTTTCAAAATCAATCCTCTGATTTCCCAACTTACCTTGCACCATAAATACATTGGTCACTAAAACAGCATTAGGCTGCTTTTTGGTGGCTTCCTCTGCCTCACGAAAGCTCTTTATTACTCTCAAATGTTTTGTTTTGTCTTTCAAAAGAAAAAAAAACTTCTTCGAAGCCTTACTTCGTATCACTTCAGACCTGTCACGAAACATGGAGAAGCTCTTTTCCAGTGTCTTATTTTTACACTAAAAATCTAAAGAATGTTTTTCTATCAAGCCCTAAAAGAGCGACTGAAATTTTCGGCTTACTGTTAAAAGCAGGGCTTTAACTAGAGGTTTATTCGTATCGTAAAAAAAGGACTACATTTCAGTTAATTAATCAATTTATTTTGTCAAGAACTTTTCATTTTAGGTTAGAGAAGTCCTTTGAGTTTAAATAGAACAAACTAAATAATCAACTTCGTTTACGTGAATCTGTAGATAATGCATTCTTAAGCAGACTTTGAAATTTCAAGCTTCATAAGTCTCGGTAAAAGCTAGAATACAATAGAATCCGTTTATTATAATGAGCCCGTATTTAACGAGACCCCCAGATTTAGCCACCAAAACGAGAACTTTTTTCCGTAATAATGTTAATTTAGAGCTGATTTAATGGTTCAAACGGACAAAATTTCTTAAAAGCGCAGGATTTAATAAGATAGAGAAAAACTAAGATGATGACTGTTAGCAAGGGAAGTAGCAAAACTTAACAAAATTCGATATTTAACAAAGCAAAGAAAATCTGCTGAGCAGTATCCTGCAATGGAGGAATATAAATCGTAGCTACAGGACGAAATTGCAAAAGTGCAAGAGAATATTAGTGTGCTAGTGGAATAATGTTGATAGAAAAGCAATGGAGACGGATTACATCAAATGTTCAACAGGTGAGTTGTATAAGACACCCTCCCCGGCACTTATTCCAAGAGGCTATGTTTTGAATATATTTTTAGAAAATATTTCAACACGGTATCACCTTCCGGATTAGCTGCTACTTATGTAAGCGCTAATTTTATTTTAATTTATGCTGCTTTGAATTTGTACTGGTTAATTAATTAAATCCTTCAAGTCCAATTGTTATGTACAGTATGTAGAGTAATAAAATTTCCGTGTCTGTCTGTCTCTCAGTCGCCTACAGAGGAAACTACTGAAAGTAGAGACTTGAAATTTGACATGACTGTGCAAGGCAACATGGCAATGTGCACTACAAGCCTTTTCTTGAAATTCCAATTTTGCAATTTTAATTAATTCCCGTTTGTTTTTTAAGCATTCAATCATTATTAAAATCTGATCTTGTGGTAATCTGTAGCACAGTTTTACTGTTTATTTCATTATTACGCAAAATTACTTAATTACAGTCATGCACTACAGAATTTCATTACACTTTATATAAACACAACAATAATTCATCGCATGTGTATAAGATGGCATTAAATAGATAGAGTAAACGTGTATCATTTTTCAGCAAACGACCCAGAACGTTCGACAAATGTGCGTCTTTAAACAGCAAACGACCCCCAGTGAGACGTTAGGAGTATTTTTCACCATTGCGGTAATAGGGAATCGACCTTTTGTCGAAATTAGAATTATACTGCTTTTAAAATTGGATATTGTTGTGCATTTGGGTGCGTCAACCCATCAACTAAAGCACCTGCTAGTGTAACTTTTCATCCGTCAATTACATGGAATATTGATTTTTCTAAAAATGTTGTATTATTTAGTAAGTCGTTGGAGAGTCGTTAGGAAACTGATGGCTCTGAAACTCACCAAATTTTTAGCACACGATAATTTAACATAACCTTACTCTCAGAAAAAAAATCGTTTTTTTTAATGTATTCATTTCCCAACAATATATATAATTTCATATTTTTGTGTGTTTTTTATACCTAATTATTTTAACATATGAAGGTTTTGATCTGTGCTTTCGACGGCGAAAAGAGTGCATCACGGCAAAGTGGCTAATTTTTATTCTTCCAATTTATCTCAGACATGAGTTCATATACAAAGAATAGGTCGAAACTTTTGCACTATTTGGATCATTTTATGTCCTCATACGAACCTTTACGGCGAAAGCTGACTAGCATTCAACGTATAGGCCATCGTGTTGCACCGTCTTTAGCCATCTGTTTGCCATTTCTTCTATTCCGGGACGATACAGTTCTTGTCCTTCGAGACGAAGAACTCTTTCACCCCAGCTGCTACCTCCTCCTGATTGTTGAAGTGCCGCCCTCGAAGGAAGTGATCCATGGACCGGAACAAGTAATAATCCGACTGGACAAGGTCCGGACTATGTACTGGGTATGGCATCAGTTCGATGCCCTCAAGAACCTGGAGTTTTGCCCGTTCGTTCTCGTGGTATGAGGCCGAGCGTTGTCCTGCTGTAGGACAGCACGCTTTCTGTTCACCAGTGCTAGGTGATTCTCGTCCAAAACGGCATACACCCGCTCAAGCTGTTCAGGGTAGAGGTTGACGTTGATGGTCCGACCGTCTGGAACAAATTCGTAATGGATTATCTCCTTCGACATTCCACCAGACGCAGAGCATCACCTTGTGCTCGAAGTGCCCACGTTTGTCAACAGGTTCAGGAAGCTGGCACGGACTCAACCACTGCCATTATGTGTTAGAATTACCGACATAGACCCTTTTTTCATTGCACGTAACAATCATCTTGATGAAACATACATTGCGCGGATTTTCTAGGAGTTTCGTGCACCCTTCCACTCTGCGATTTGCTTCAGCTGATTTCATTTCGTGAGGGACAATGCGGCAGCTCTTGTTGACTTTGCCAAGGTCCTGAAGGTGACGAACCACGGAGGTCTGTGGTATGCCCAGCTCGCCTGATAATCCCAGAGTTCTGGTTGTCGGATTTGCCTCAATGGCCTGGCGCACGGCCTCCGAATTCACGGTTTGCGGCCTACCTGACATTGGCTGATCGTCGAGGTTTCGTTCACCTGAGCTAAATTTATTGAACCATCTGGTTGCGGTGTTGTGGTATACGGAGCCTTCCCCTTTCTCACGACAAATGTTTCTTGTTTCTTGAGCAGCGTTATGGCCCTAGTTCAAACTCGTAAAGCAAAAGTTCCCTAATTAGCCGGTTGTGGCTGTTCACCTTTTAGGCGTCCTAACCAGAGACAGAAAGACGACATGAAATGCTGTTAACGGCAACGACTAGAACTTTATATTCCTTTTGACTGACTGCAGTGCGCGACTTGAACTAGTTTAAACATGTGACATACCCGCCGCAGACTTGCGTTTATGCAAATATTGCAAAACTTTTGACTCGCCCTCTGCATCAATAGTGAACAAATGTTTGATATTAGAGATACATTAGTCGTCGTATGTTTAGCGCTCTATATGTTCAGTTCCAGTAAACGCTTGCAATTTTGATTCTGTACATTGCGCATGTTAACTGATACGCAGAAAAAAATACTATCAAGGCTAATGCATGAATGCCTGACATCAATGAACATGGTTGATGTTCAAAATCATCTATAAAATTATGTATGTGTTTATTGAGAAATTTAAACGTCTATTTTATATTATCTAATAATTACTATTTTTTTACTGATCTACATGTTGAAATTTAAAGATATAGGACGAAAAATCTGATAAAGTCATTCTGATCCTTATCGCTCAATGGAATGTTATGTTTTGATCGCAATCGTCTCACCAACATGGCAGCAAAAGCTGTGACGTCATGATCTTGACGTTTGGCTGGATTCACTTTTTTATTACACGAGATGAGTAGGCGGACCCTTATTCCATCTTTTCCAACGTTTTTGCTCACTTCAAACGTCAGCTTATATGTGTCAATTTTTCACACACCTACGGCTATATCGAGGCAGATTGATACTGCAAATATAAGTGCGAGGACACCTACAGGAGAAGAAGAGCTACAGTATTAATAGGTGATGTCAAAATTTTGCGGATGCTCTTCAAAATTTTCATACGTAAGCAAACCCTTCTGCGGGTTTGGTTATGTTTTAAACTGCGGCTCTATGTGCGTTATCAAGCACTGTACATGTTTCCAAGCTTTGTACGGGGAGATTTTGACAATATTTCTTCCACCATCGTTTCAAATTTGACCAACGCAAGCAATTTACAATTTGCAATTTAATTGTGCTGTTTCTGATGGGTCTATCCTTTCCACGCAGTTGCCCTTTGGGTTTTTTAATGTTTCAGATTACGGCTCTCCGTGTATTACTACGTGCTTTAAATAGCTCCACTATTTAAAAAAATAGTATCGCGTTTCTTACAGAGAGGAAGTATATTTCAATGAAATGCAAGTGAATACAAGAATTGAAACGTGAGAAAATGCAAATTTTCTTGCATTCAATTTACACAAAGTTTAACATTGCTATTTGTGCATTCGAGCATTCTCCTCGCCTTGATTATTTCTTTATTTCATCTTGACGTAATCTGGATCTACCAACAGTGTGCAGTTGAACACGACTGATAGAAACTCATGTCATCGAAGCTACCGTCATGACTATCATGCTGCAGAACACAATGATTTTATTGCAGGTATTCCAAACATCCCATTTGACTTTCCATTTCAGTTTGAATGCATACAGTTGTTGGTTCGTCTCAATTTCGCCATGAGTATCAACAAGAATTGCTACAATCGCTAAAGGTTGTTAGACTCATCCTGCAAACCTATGCTTTACCCATATTCAGCGCTATGTTGGCTGCCCCTGAGTACACAAAACTTAAAACCTCTACATCTTGGCTCCAAATGGAATAACATTCAACGTTGTTGGCCTAGAAACCATTAACGGATAACTTTTTTACGCTTCGGAAGAGCTGTATGTTACACTAATCACAACACAGTACAAAAATGTAGATGTTTCTGTTAAATACTTCTAAACGATTAAAATCTATAATTCCTTTAAGTAACGCAGTAAGGCACTTACCAGCTGCAGGAAGATCTATCCTTAGTAATCACAGAGAGAAAAAGGGGATTCCACACATATAAACGCTTCAAATGACAACACACTAATATTTGTTGTACATCTCCACAAAAAGGTAATAACTCACTATTCCAACACGCACACCCTCTACATATCACCGACATTGTTGTTGTTCAGTCAAAGATCAACCACTTAGATTACTAACCGACGTGAGCAGCAGAAGGGGATCTTCTTTTCAGGCAACGCTCGCAAGAGTAAACAACCAAAAAAAAAACATTTCGAGCAGCGCCACCTGCAATTCTGTTGAATGTTCGCTGAGGCGTCTGGTTCGAAGAACTCTGACAGTCATATTTCTTATAATAATTTTTAACAGTCTCCCACTTGGCTGGAGGAGTTCATTTTATCATGCCTAGTGTCAGTCTAAGTTTTTCAAACTGGGATCCAGCCAATGACTTAGTGAAAATGTCCGCAACCATTTGAGAAGTATTACAGTAGTTTAACTGAAGAACAGTTCCACTCAATTCTTTCACAAACTGATACCGCACCATAATGTGTTTAGATCTGGAATTGATCTTTTGATTTTCTAAAAGATGTATAGTTGATTTGCAATCCTGAAATATTGTAGTGGTTCCAGTCTGTTCACAATCAAAATCGTTGAGTAACTCTCGCAACCACAATAGTTCTTTGCTTGCTTCTGCAGTGGCGATGAACTCTGCTTCGGTTGTCGATAAGGCTGTTGTTGACTGCTTACGGCTGGTCCAACGTATGGCACTCTTTCCAAGCATGAAAACAAATCCAGATGTTGATTTCCAGTCAGTCCGGTCTCCTGCCCAGTCAGCGTCTGCATAGCCTTTTAAAATTAGTGGGTCTTGTAAAGATAGTCTTAATTTAAGGTATACTGTTGATTTCAAATAATAAATTAACTTCATAATGGCTAACCAATCTTGTTTATTTGATTTTTCTACTTTTCTACTTAAGATGCCTATGGCAGTTGAAATGTCTGGTCTTGTTACTGTAGATAAATACATGACAGCTCCCACTATTTCTCTATAAAGTCCATTATCTTTTAGAAGTTCTTCTTCTTCTTGAATGTTCTTTCTGTAGTCTGTACTGATTGGTGTTTTACGTTCTTTATTTTGATCTGTAGCATAACTTTGCATAATTTCCTTTATTTTATTACTTTGACTCAGAAGAAAACTTCCATCTTCTTCTCTTTCTATTTGAATTCCAAGATAATATGTTATGTGGCCTAAATGTTTGACTTCAAATTGATTTTTCAACAAATTTGCAGTTTTCTTTATATTTTCTGTGTTATTCGATGCAATTAATATATCATCTACATAAATAGCTAAATAAGTTGTTTGTTTTCCATCCTTTAGTGATAGTAAGCAAGGATCTGTTGTACTTTGTTTGAAGCCCTTGCTGAACAAAGATTCTGTTATTGTTTTATTCCAATTTCTGGCACTTTGTTTGAGACCATATATGCTCTTATGCAATTTACAAACTTTTTCTTCTTTTCCTGATTCTCTGAAACCTTCTGGTTGTTCCATAAATACATCTTGTTCTAATTTTCCATACAGGAAAGCAGATTTTATATCAAGATGATGAACATTCCATTTTCTATTTGCTGCAACTGTTAAAAGAGTTCTTAAAGTGGTATGTTTTACTACGAGTGAAAAAGTTTCTTCAAAGTCTAATCCCGGTTGCTGTGTATACCCCTTTGCAACAAGCCTTGCTTTATAGCTTTCGACTTTTCCACTTGCATTGTATTTTGTTTTGAAAATCCATTTATTTTTAATGGCTTTCTTTCCTTCTGGAAGATCTACCAAAGTCCATGTTTCATTTTCCTTCAATGCATCTAGTTCTTCCTTTATGGAATTCAACCAGTTTTCTTTTTCTACTTCGTTCATGTCCTGGATTTCTTTTAAATTTTGAGGATCCTTTTTATACTGAACTTTTGCAACATATGCTAATCTTTCTGGTGGGTTTTCCTTTGTTTATTCTTGAAGACTTTCTTTGAACATTTTCAGGTTCTTCTCTATAATTATTTTCTACCACAGTTTCTGATGACATTACTTCATTTTGAACGAAAATTTCTGGTTCATCTTCTTTCCTTTCAGCAGGTTTACTTTTTATTATAGATTGGTGACGTTCATCAAATTTTACTGATCTGGTAATGATTATTTTGTTTGTTTCCTTATTTAATACTCTGTATCCATTAGATCTTTGATCATATCCTAATAAGATTCCCTCTTGTGCTCTATTGCCAAATTTTCTTCTTTGTTGCTTTGGTACATATACATAAGCTTTTGATCCAAATACTTTAATATGACCAAGATATGGTTTAAATCCGTTCCATAATTCAAAAGGAGTTTTTCCTGTTGCTTGTGTTGGAACTCTATTTTGTATGTAAGCTGCTGTTATTACAGCTTCTGCCCAGTATTTACCTTCCATATTAGCATCTAACATCATAGTTTTTGTCATTTCTGTCAAAAATCTGTTTTTTCTTTCAGCAATTCCATTCATCTGAGGACAGAATGGAACAGTTGTTTTATGTTATATTCCTTGTTCCACTAAATAATTTTCAAAATCTCTTCCACAATACTCTCCTCCATTATCTGTTTTTATTGATTTGGGCATTTTTTAAAATTTGGTTTTCACTGAAGCTACATATTGCTTAAATTTTACTAATGCTTCTGTCATGGCGAAAATTTCAACCTCTGGTGAATTTCAGAAAGACCTGATCAATCTTTCTGTTGGTTTATCAGGGATTAATTAATGCAAAATTTTCTCCCATGATATACGTTAGAAGAAAATTCCTGGTTGAAAGGCAGGGAATTCGTGCGCAAAATTTGCTTGTCTTAATCACAACCAGGAAAACAAAATTTCATGTTAAAGAAAAAAAGAAAAAGAGAATAATATTTGATTTAACTGACTTTGGGGTTTTGGAAATAATTATTTTATCTGTTCTTTTATCGCGATAGGAAAAGGCAATTAGGTGTGCAGCTCAGAGAATCAAAATTAATCTTACTTTAACATCACGGAATGGGGGAAAAAAGCGTTTCTGAAAAAAATAAAGTTGTGAGAAAAGGAAATCTTCTTTCAGATCGGCCATTTTAAGGGTTCGGTAGAAGTCACTCAGAAAATGTTGCAGTAGTGCTTTCTTGGGTTGGCGTTGTTCTATTTCTGGGACGAGGTCACAGCCGCACATAGGAAGTTACTTGGTCCCTACGTGTGAAGGTCAAGAGTTCCTCTCCCCTGGCTGACCGAAGATGCCATCTGCCTGGTAACATTTTTTTCTCGTTGAGAGTGCGGGACGCTGCAACAATGCTTTACATTCTTGTAGTGTTGAGTGTCGAAATTAAGATTGTTGGTGTGTTGTTTTGGGGACCAGTATTTTACATGCTCCAGATGAGTGTTAATCACCCATTTGAAAGGGGTGATCTTAGGGCAAGCCTGGGAACTTGTCCTAAGGCAGAGGGCTCTGAATAGGGAATTTTCACCAGGATGCGATATGTGCAAAACAGAAGTTAAGGTATTTGGGTTCTCAAGTTTAGTATTTCACAAAAAGAATGAACATCATGGGTTGAGAAGACACACTTTTGCTCACCAGTTCCAGTATTAATTGTTCTTTTCTTTGGCCTAAATTTTCTTGTTTTTACAAAAAGAGTCTAAATGTAATTTGAATTTTCAATAAGGTGAAAATATTTAGTAGGTTATGTAAATGGTCAGTGTTATTATCTGCAGTGCGACCTGCTCATTGCCTTGATACAGAAGAATTTCCTTGCTTTGTGATATTTCCTGGGATTTGGATGTAGTGTGAGATAAGTGATTTTTTCCTGGGATATATGTGGATAGATAAGTGATTTTTCCTGGGATATATGTGGATATGGTGATTTTGGATTTCTTGGGATATAGAGAGATGAGTGATTTTTCCTGGGATATAGTTGTGTTAGTTCGGAGCCGGATGTGCCTGGAGTATTTTGGGTTGAAGTACGGCTGGCTCTTGCAGGCGTGATTGATCAAGGTGGGATCGTGCGTTGGTTCGAAAAGGGGAAGCCTTGAGGACGTGGTTTTTGGGGGAAAACTTGTCTTCAAACCCCCCAGTAGTTTCGCTGCCCACGGAGATATGTACTGCCAGCGAGGGTCGGTCGGGCGTTGCTTCAATGGATGTTGCGAGATCATGTTAGAGGAAATTCTGTACTTGATGATGTGTAGCACTTGAGGATTTTTTCCCTTTCCCTTTGCCTAGGCTGAAATTGGATTCAAGACCCAATTTCACGCCTTCAACCTGACTAGTATTTTTTTCCTGTGTTGGTTCTCAAAACCCAGAGTAGTGTCTGAACTGAGAGTATTTGCCTCACCGCTACCTCAGTAATTTACTGCAGGTGTTAAATTTAAGTTTTGTGTGGTGTGATTTAAAGTATCTAAATTAATTTGTTTATAATATGCTGTAGTGCAAGGGATGTAAATTCTAAATTCTGGTTGTTAGTGTTAGTGAACATGATATTTAGTTTGGAAATTTAGTTAATTGGTATTTTGAGCTTTTGTTTACAGTATAGAGTTATTAAGTATCTTGAGCTATTATTTGAAATGCAGAGTGAGGTGATTTTTATGAGCAAGCTAGTGCAAGAAGATCGTTTGAATTTTTGAATTATGTTGATGTTGTTATGAATAGTGATAATTTTTAGTTAGTTAGTGAGGTTTCTTTATAAGTGAGGTAGATTCATTCAGTGTAGTTTCTATAGGTTATGTAATGTTAATTAATGCTTGTGCTCAGTGTAAATTCTGTTTTGAGGATACTTTACTTGGTTTGTTTACTTGCAGATAGTAGATTTGGTTATTGCATAATTTGTGGCTCTTATTATAACTGTAAATTTCATTCAAGTCTTTGAAGCTGGTTTGGGGAGATTGCAGAGTTTGCTAAGGTTGTCCAGGTGCTGTAAATTTAAATCAATAAGTGTACAATTGTAAATTTGTGATTGAGCTAATTAGGTGAGAGAGAAGAGAGTACGTTTCAAAAGAACAGAACTTGTCCACCTTGTGGAATTAAAATAAAAAAGAATTCAGTATTTTTTTTGTGTAAATTATGTGAGTCGTAGGTATAATTTTGGAGGCATAAAGTTAATGCCTGGTATTCAAACCAACTGTGTTGAAATATGTCAAGTTGTGCTGTTCATAAGGCCAGAGGCCAAAGAGAAAGAAAAGAATGAGATTCTGTTTTTATACTGCTGTGTGTAAGCAAACAAGAAAAAAAAAAAGAAATACCACAGCTGATTGTCCACTAAATTACCTTGTTAAGTTTTTAAAGAAAAAAAAACATAGGCAGTAGCCTTTCAAAAAAAAATCCAAAATTAGTGCAGTGTGAAAAATTTTGTGTGCTGTTGTCTTCCATGACTTGGTCCCATGTATTCACCTTAGGTTGACTAAGGCTATCGATCCGAATCCTGGTATTATAAGGTATTTCATAACTGCAATTTTTGTCCTGTCCTTTTAAATTGACTTTCACAGCCTCTACAAGTTGTTATTGAACGAGTACATTTTATCCTATGACTTATAGTGACACATTTTCATATACATGCAACAATATTCACTTATGCAGTGTAGGTTCCGTGTTGGGTACTTTCAGATGTCTCAACTCTGCGTGAACACAAACAACGCAAACTTTTCAATAACTTCTTGTGGAATGTAAATGTTTAGATGCATTTTTGTATAGGATGTTCATGGCCTTCATATACTTAGAAAATATTTTTGTTTCAAAATGCATCTACCCATCTCCCAAAGTTAAATTTTAGTCTAAAATTCAAAATTTTCCTTCAAGTTTACTTTTGGCTATATGTTATAATCACCTTACATAACTTGGCTAAGATATCCGCCACAACATAAATGGTGCCGTGACCATAGGATGCATGCCTGGTCATGGAATTCAACCTGTACTGCACAGTAGTTACAAAAATTCTTGAGTATGGTTTCATATGAGAAGTATTTTCTTGTAGTGATAAGTTCTGGTAGTCTCTCTCTCTCAGTGGCCAAAGTAGCGAAAGTGCATATTTTTTTATTTAAGCTGAATTTCTGTGTATAAGTATTATAATTGATATGTTGCTGAAAATCTGTGTACACGTGATCAATGTTTTCAGATTTTCATCAACATTATCCACGTTTTTCTTGAAAGAAAAATAAATAAATCGAAGGGATAATAGTGGTCAGTTCAGGAAAGGGTGACGATTCTTCCCTGGAGTGATTTGCTGTTAAACATTTCGTAAATTTAGATTTCACCTCCCCTGGGTTCGATTTTTTGGATCCAGAGAGAAAGTCAAGAAAAAGTTACAGAAAATTCTATTTTCTCATCGTTGTCTTTTTTTTCTCCTCTTCTCTGCTTTATGTACAAAATGAGTGTTTTTACTTTGTTAAGGGATAGGAGAGTAGCAAAGGGCTACCCTCCCTCCAATTCAGTATTTATCATCGCTCTGGGGCTAGCCTATGGATTTTTGGTTAAGTTCCAAGGTTAAGCATATAAATTGCGTAATAAAGAGTAAGTGATTGCTTTCAAAATTACTCAGCCCAGCAGGAGGGAAATAACAGTGCACATCAGAAAAAAAAAAAAGGAAGGGATGTAATATTCTGAGTGAAGAGTGGTGTAAATAATTTTTTTCTCTTTCTTTTACCTTTGTTGTGTGAACAAAAATGTAGCATTTGTATTATTCATTATCTAATCTATGAGTAGGACAATTCAGAAGTTAGTAGGATGGATTATAATTTTAACTTTGAAATTATGAAGTTGGTGAGGTAAGGCTGGTATGGACTTGATAAGTGGGCCTTAAAACTTAAAAACAAGAATAAATATAATCCAAAAAAAAAAACCAAAAAAACAAAAAAAGGGAAAAGAATAATCTTTCGCTGGGGCAAGTAATTTCATAAGTGATGTTTTTTTTTTGTTGAGTATTAAAAAGGAATGCAAGAAAAAGAAAGCTGGTCTATGCTCAAAAAAGGTAGTGAAAAAAAAATTTATTTTTATGGTACATGATGTATGCATTTATATTTTCTGTAAGTCAAATGCAGTTCCTTTCTTCGTCCAACGGTCACTTATTTTTTCCCCAAGCTCATTCCAAGAAATGGGGAGTGCTGTTTGAAATTGTTAGGAGGTCGCCCACCCAAAAGTGAGCAGTTATTTACACAAAAAGGCATTTTTCCCTCTCGCCAATGCTGTGGTGAAATTCTCCTAACTCAAACACTACCCCCGAGAAATTCCCCAGCTGGGTTCCGTGGGGCTGGCAAAGGGAGTTTAACCCTGAAGAGATATAGTACTTGCTGTCAAGCTCTGAACGGCAGGAAAGCAGGCGTGAATAAAAATTTATGTGTTTTCCTCCAAAAAGGCAAGAAGGGTCATATCAGATTACACATGTGCCTGGTCGCTGAGAGTTCCTGCGCTTTTGCTTTTTTCCCCCACCCTACCTTCCTCTGGTTGTAAGAGGAATGTCACGTGGGCAAGCACGAAACCATTGCGTGGTTTTGACCGGCTGACCAATGGGAGCAAAGCGTCCCTCGTGGATGGCGCTGATTGGCTCTCTGTGTTCTTCTGCGAGGGAGCGTCGTTTTGAGTCTGGGGAAGAAAGGTCTCGAAAAGGGAGTTGGAAGTGAGGAAAAGGAAGGGAAAAAGAATGCAGGGCAATTGGGAGATAGTCCTTGTCCTCGGTGGTTATCCACCACCAGCCAGAAAAAAAAGATAAAGACCTCATCCCTGATCCCAGAGAAAAAAAAAATTAAGCAAACAGCGGCTCTAGAACAGCCTCCAGAGAATGAAGGGGCCCGGGTCGAGGTGTGCCACCACCACCAGGCAGTTATTCCTAAGAAAAAAAGATAGCCTATTTGCCGGGCCGTGAAGAGGTCAACCGACGCGTGCATCTCCACCCCAGACGAGACTTGGCATTCGATACCTGCAACCTCCACTAACTCACTCCCATCTATGCAATCCATGATGGTCAATGACGGCTCTGGGAAGAAAGCATCCTAACGTACCAGGTGCACTTCGTCAGTGAGCGTGGTCAAAGCTTTCAACCTCCAGCAGATGTCAGCCTAAGACGTGATGTTCCGACCTATTTGTGAATTTCAACACCGATTCCCCCTCATCAAGGGGTAAGTTGTATACACTAATTCTATTTTTGGCCCTTTCGTAGAGCCGAAGTCGGCACTACAGTAATCAGATTACCAGTATGCTCTAAAGAAAAAAAAGGGTACTTTCCGTCTGCATGTCGGAGGTTATCCAGTTAAGATTCATCAGGAAAGAAAGAGGGAACTGTACGTGACATTACTCTCGCAAATGTAGTAAACATATAAAAAAAAGGGAAAAAGTTAAACTCACAAATATGATTGTAAATCGTGATAGTTTACTCGCCTCTTCAAGGCGGGAATTTTCATGTTAAAATGTTAACACTTCAGTTCACCTGTGCTTACCTGCCTTAAGAAATTTATTTTGAGTTTTGTTAATAGAGAGAAAGATATAAGTAATCTTAATCTACACCTATATATTTACCTATATAAATATACACTAATAAATATTGGATCCAGAGTTTTGATATTTGTTCAGAGAAGATACAATTTGTTTGGATAACATGTAAGCAAGCCACAAATGTAAATTAACGTTCACGCTGTGTTAACAAGTGACATTATTCACGTGGACTCTGCCATGATTATATAAGATCGATCATTTGAATTACTGACTTCACATATGAGTGGGCCAGTGAAGCCTTAGCGAAGTGCTAAATTGTAAATGTATTAAATCTCTCATAGCAATATTAATATCTTTCCTATTTGTGCATGTTGTTATTGTTGTAAAAATAAATACAGGCATTAGCCTTTCAAAAACCAAATTTTGGTATAAGTTGGCATTCGATTTTTAGGTGTGTCTCATAGTTTCTGAGCCATCGCATTCATCAACCAACGCTTTGACGTTGGCCTAGGACAAGAATCTGGGTTGTGACACAATATATACCAATGTCTATTTAGTAAAATGAAGTGATGATTACACGACCATTTCTTTTTGATGCTTATATACACGAGTTCCAAAATTACTGATTTTTCCAGAGTTGACACATTTATACACGTGTAACATGAATACAGTGTGATGTCATAACATATAGAAATAGTACAGGTGGTGAAAACAAAATTGTATCTGTGTACACACAAGCTCACCTACAAGTGAAAACCTCATACACAATTGTCAATTCAAAGTAACAAGAATATAGCCACCATAAAAACACTTTGGGTTCCGAAATGCCTCTACCCATCTCCCGAAGTGAAATTTTAGTCTAAATTCAAAATTTTCCTTCAGGTTTACTTTTGGCTAGCTATTATAATCACCTTACATAACGTGGCTGAGATTTCCGCCACAACATAATATTTCAGTAGCAGTGTTTTTAATATCTGAATAATTTTGGGCTGGACATAAAAGCCAGTTTGGGCTTGACACACATAAAATTTTTTTTTGTGTTGGTGTAATAATTTCAATGACATATATGAGTAATTTCAGTAATTTTGTGCGTGACATACAAATATTTTTTTTTTTTTTTTTTTGGTGCTTGACACACATACATTTTTTTTTTTGGTGTTTACCTACATGAGTTTTCACACAAATAATTTCTCAAACGTACCTGCATAATGTATAATTTGGTATTTTGAATATAACTAGTGCTAATTAATAGTTTGCAGTGTGTCATATGTATATGCAATTTTACATTTTTCCAAATATTGAACTTTTAAGTGTATTTTTCATGTGTTGCAATTTTTGTTTCCCTCTACAGTCCGAGTGTTGAATTAAGTGTATTTTTAATGTGTTGCATTCAGGCAATTTATCATATTCTGTTGAACTAAGCGCAGAAAGTGTATTGTAAAGTAATGTTGTCATTCGAAAATGCCTGTTGTTGGTGATGTCAAATTGGTGAAAGCATAATGCAAAATTGTAAGAAGCGTAACTTCTCTTCTCTCCTCAGGCTGGTTAATTTAGTGCCCAGGTGCACGGGTTAGTTATTTTAAGTTAAGTTGTTTGCTATTGTAGTTCAGTTTAGGTTCCGTGTTGGGTAGGATTAGTATTTCTGTAGTAATAGCCAGTGAGTTAGGAATTTAATAATCAGTTAAATTTCTTTTAATTTAATTTTCTCAGTTTAGTTAACAGGTTAGTATTTGAGCCGATGCAGAATTTTTTTTCTTCATTCCGTGAAAATTTTTGGCCTGTAAAAATTCTTTTACCTCTGTAATTAAGGTCAGGTGATAAGTAGCTTCGCTTCGGAACATTTGTTTTCCTAGTTCAGTAGTAGCCATGTTGGAACGGAAGTCAGCTCACCGGAGGTAGGTGGCGCTGCAGGTTTGTTTACATTCATCGGTTTGTTGACATGGTCGGAGCACGTGTGTGTGTTGGTTAGTAGGTAGAAGCGAATTTTCTGAGATTTTATTTTATGTTTCGACTCGCTTTGCTCGTCTTTTTCGCAGGGGGAATGTAATTGTCATGGCGAAAATTTTAACCTCTGGTGAATTTCAGAAAGACCTGATCAATCTTTCTATTGGTTTATCAGGGATTAATTAATGCAAACTTTTCTCCCATGACATTCGTTAGAAGAAAATTCCTGGTTGAAAGGCAGCGAAATTCGTGCGCAAAATTCGCTTGTCTTAATCACAACCAGGAAAACAAAATTTCATGTTAAAGAACAAAAAGAAAAGGAGAATAATATTTGATTTAACTGACTTTGGGGTTTTGGAAATAATTATTTTATCTGTTCTTTTATCGCGATAGGAAAAGACGAGTAGGTGTGCAGCTCAGAGAATCAAAATTAATCTTACTTTAACATCACGGAATGGGGAAAAAAAGCGTTTCTGAAAAAAAAAGTTGTGAGAAAAAGAAATCTTCTTTCAGATCGGCCATTTTAAGGGTTCGGTAGAAGTCGCTCAGAAAATGTTGCAGTAGTGCTTCCTTGGGTTGGCGTTGTTCTATTTCTGGGACAAGGTCACAGCCTCACATAGGAAGTTACTTGGTCCCTACATGTGAAGGTCAAGAGTTCCTCTCCCCTGGCTGACCGAAGATGCCATCTGCCTGGTAACATTTTTTTCTCGTTGAGAGTGCGGGACGCTGCAACAATGCTTACGTGGGAAATTCAGAGGTCACTCTCCAGGAGTGGGAAAGAAATTCCGTTGTGGGAGGAACTGCTGTTGCCATGCAGAGGTCAGCCAATGAGAGGTCAGCAGTCTCAAACATCCCCGAGTGCTTTAGTAAAATTGTGACACTCTGGCTCTGGTCTTGGCATTTGAGCTGTTGACGATGTAGAACGCCGTTAAAGAGGCATCCTGCCGGCCGTGAACTTTGCCCTGGCAAGAAAAATGGCGGGGAGGCGACAGGCTAAGACGATGTCGCTCGTGGAGAGGGCTTAGCTGAAAAGGGACATGTCTTCTCCCTTATTGATATCCCGGAAAGTGAGGGCCCAACACATCTACAGCTTCTCCATTCTGTTGCTACTCCAAAAAAGAGGCCTGCTTCAAAGGCCGGAAAAAAACAGTTCCATCTCATCCCAAAGTTTCGGAAATGGTTACCTCGGCTATTACCAGTTTAAGGGAACTTGGAGGCTCTTCCCTGCAGGCCATCAAGAAGCACATTGCTGCTAATCACAAGGTGGATATTACACGGCTCTTACCACTTTCATCAAAAAGTACCTCAAGTCTGCAACTGCCAGCGAGGCCATTGTTCAGGGAAAAGGTGCCCACTGGGTCAACAGAAGAAAACAAAAGACATGGAAGACGAACTGCAGAGACTTTGGTTGTTCCTGGACCGTGAACTCCGGGGGGGGGAGTTGTGTTGTGAAAAAAAAAAGAAAGGAAAAAAAAAGGGGGACGCCAGCTCAAAGGTAATGTTTTAGTTCATATCTTTTGGTATTGATACATAAAAGCCCACGCAAATACCTGAGCTTCGAGCTGAGCATAGGAATAAAACCCCAAGGTTTTTGTTTGTGGCCTCTGATTGTGGCTGTGTTGTCGTTCAGTTTTCAAAAATAAAATTTATTAGTTCCTCAGGTATGAGTTCAGAAAAAAGGAAAAAAAAAAAAGAAAGGGGAGTTGAAAATGCCGTTTATGTTTTTTTTTTTTTTTTTTTGTGTTGTCATGTCTGGTATTTTAGCAACTCCCCAGGCCAGTAAATTTTAATGTATCCGAAAAATTTGGTTTAATGTTTGAGCACAGTGAATTTTGGTGCATCATTTGTAGTTTAGTTGGGCATGTGATAATTGAAAAGCAGTGTTATTGTGATGCCGTGAGTGATAAAATAAGTGAAACATTTCTCTCTAGCCTTTTACAGCTTTGAGTTATTTTTTTAATGAGTAAAGATAAATTATGGGATGATTTATATTGGGATTTTGGGAGCATATGCATAGTGTGATGAAATTGGAAACCTAAAGTGCTGTTTACATTCTTGTAGTGTTGAGTGTCGAAATTAAGATTGTTGGTGTGTTGTTTCGGGGACCAGTATTTTACATGCTTCAGATGAGTGTTAATCTCCCATTTTGAAAGGGGTGATCTTAGGGCAAGCCTGGGAACTTGTCCTAAGGCAGAGGGCTCTGAGTAGGGAATTTTCACCAGGATGCGATATGTGCAAAATAGAAGTTAAGGTATTTGGGTTCTCAAGTTTAGTATTTCACAAAAGAATGAACATCATGGGTTGAGAAGACACACTTTTGCTCACCAGTTCCAGTATTAATTGTTCTTTCCTTTGGCCTAAATTTTCTTGTTTTTACAAAAAGAGTCTAAATGTAATTTGAATTTTCAATAAGGTGAAAATATTTAGTAGGTTATGTAAATGGTCAGTGTTATTATCTGCAGTGCGACCTGCTCATTGCCTTGATACAGAAGAATTTCCTTGCTTTGTGATTTTTCCTGGGATTTGGATGTAGTGTGAGATAAGTGATTTTTTCCTGGGATATATGTGGATAGATAAGTGATTTTTCCTGGGATATATGTGGATATGGTGATTTTGGATTTCTTGGGATATAGAGAGATAAGTGATTTTTCCTGGGATATAGTTGTGTTAGTTCGGAGCCGGATGTGCCTGGAGTATTTTGGGTTGAAGTACGACAGGCTCTTGCAGGCGTGGTTGATCAAGGTGGGATCGTGCGTTGGTTCGAAAAGGGGGAACCTTGAGAACGTGGTTTTTGGGGGGAAACTTGTCTTCAAACCCCCCAGTAGTTTCGCTGTCCACGGAGATATGTACTGCCAGCGAGGGTCGGTCGGGCGTTGCTTCAATGGATGTTGCGAGATCATGTTAGAGGAAATTCTGTACTTGATGATGTGTCGCACTTGAGGATTTTTCCCTTTCCCTTTGCCTAGGCTGAAATTGGATTCAAGACCCAATTTCACGCCTTCAGCCTGACTAGTATTTTTTTCCTGTGTTGGTTCTCAAAACCCAGAGTAGTGTCTGAACTGTAAATTACTGAGGTAGCGGTGAGGCAAATACTGAGAGTATTTGCCTCACCGCTACCTCAGTAATTTACTGCAGGTGTTAAATTTAAGTTTTGTGTGGTGTGATTTAAAGTATCTAAATTAATTTGTTTGTAATATGCTGTAGTGCAAGGGATGTAAATTCTAAATTCTGGTTGTTAGTGTTAGTGAACATGATATTTAGTTTGGAAATTTAGTTAATTGGTATTTTGAGCTTTTGTTTACAGTATAGAGTTATTAAGTATCTTGAGCTATTATTTGAAATGCAGAGTGAGGTGATTTTGTTTGAATTTCTGAATTATGTTGATGTTGTTATGAATAGTGATAATTTTTAGTTAGTTAGTGAGGTTTCTTTATAAGTGAGGTAGATTCATTCAGTGTAGTTTCTATAGGTTATGTAATGTTAATTAATGCTTGTGCTCAGTGTAAATTCTGTTTTGAGGATACTTTACTTGGTTTGTTTACTTGCAGATAGTAGATTTGGTTATTGTATAATTTGTGGCTCTTATTATAACTGTAAATTTCATTGAAGTCTTTGAAGCTGGTTTGGGGAGATTGCAGAGTTTGCTAAGGTTGTCCAGGTGCTGTAAATTTAAATCAATAAGTGTATAATTGTAAATTTGTGATTGAGCTAATTAGGTGAGAGAGAAGAGAGTACGTTTCAAAAGAACAGAACTTGTCCACCTTGTGGAATTAAAATATAAAAGAATTCAGTATTTTTTTTTGTGTGTAAATTATGTGAGTCGTAGGTATAATTTTGGAGGCATAAAGTTAATGCCTGGTATTCAAACCAACTGTGTTGAAATATGTCAAGTTGTGCTGTTCATAAGGCCAGTGGCCAAATAGAAAAAAAAGAATGAGATTCTGTTTTTATACTGCTGTGTGTAAGCAAACAAGAAAAAAAGAAGAAATACCACAGCTGATTGTCCACTAAATTACCTTGTTAAGTTTTTAAAGAAAAAAAAATATAGGCAGTAGCCTTTCAAAAAAAAATCCAAAATTAGTGCAGTATGAAAAGTTTTGTGTGCTGTTGTCTTCCATGACTTGGTCCCATGTGTTCACCTTAGCTTGACTAAGGCTATCGATCCGAATCCTGGTATTTAAGGTATTTCATAACTGCAATTTTTGTCCTGTCCTTTTTAATTGACTTTCACAGCCTCCACAAGTTGTTATTGAACGAGTACATTTTATCCTATGACTTATAGTGACACATTTTCATATACATGCAACAATATTCACTTATTTTTGCACTTTCAGATGACTCAACTCTGCGTGAACACAAACAACGCAAACTTTTCAATAACTTCTTGTAGAATGTTAATTTTTAGATGCATTTTTGTTTAGGATGTTCATGGCCTTCATATACTTAGAAAATATTTTTGTTTCAAAATGCATCTACCCATCTCCCAAAGTTAAATTTTAGTCTAAAATTCAAAATTTTCCTTCAAGTTTACTTTTGGCTATATGTTATAATCACCTTACATAACTTGGCTAAGATATCCGCCACAACACTTCTTCTTTACTTTTGAGCAAATAGATGTAACAGTATCTGCTATAGTCATCTATAAATGTGATAAAATACTTGTAACCACTAGGACTGGCCTCAACCATGGGACCACAAATATCTGTGTGTACTAATTCTAATACAGCTTTGGCCTTAAACCTACTTTGTTTGGAGAATGGCAGCTGTGTAAGTTTGCGTTTTATGCAAAACTCACAATTTTCTTCCTTTTTACAATTAGAAAGAGTTATTCCTCTTGCTAACTCCTTTTTCTCCATTTGTTTTATCATTTCAATATCCCTATGACCTAGCCTTCTGTGCCATAAATTCAAACAATTTTTATTTTCACATGTAGTGGCCAAATTTACCTTTTTATCTAATATTTGTAGTTTGTATAAATTATCTGAGACATCTATTAATCCTATAGCTACAATAGTATCCCATACTTAATTGTGTATTTTTTATTCTTGAATAAAACTTCAAATGCTTTTTCTGTAGCTTTTCTAACAGATAACAAATTAGTGTCTAAATCTGGAACATATAACACATCCTTTACTTCCACTTTTCGAACTTTTCCTTTTTCGATTTTGCAGTTTAAGGTTATATTTTCCTTGCCTTCTGACTTTATCTGAGAACCGTCGGCAGTAGTGATCAGCTCTGATTCACCTTTGAAAGTTCTTTAAACAGTGTTGCATCATTTGTCATGTGACACGTTGCACCGGAATCAATTGACCAACCTTTGGATATTTTGTTGGGTTTTGACTTCGTTTCTAATGAGAAATTTTCATTTTCTCTTTTTATGTCATTTTGTTCACAATCTAATTTTGTTTTTCTTGTCTTCACGGCAATATTACTGTGAGACTCTGTATGCGGATTTATTTTGTGAAACTTACCAGTGTTACCTTTATTTTGATTCCTTTTGTAATGCCAACAGTCATCTTTGACATGATTCTTTCTTTTACAAAAAGTGCAAAATCTTTCTTGTTTAGAGCTGTAATATTTCTTTTTATAACTTGTTTTGAAAACAGTTGTGTGATCGGTGTGTGCCTGTGAGTTTTCTTTCCTTCTATTAGATTCATCTATGACTTTACATTTGATAAACTCAAGCGTTAAATCTTCTTCCTGTCTTGCTTCTAATACAGTAACTAAATTTGCATAGGTACTTGGTAAACTATTTAGCAAGATAGCCCCCAAATGTGTGTCTTTGAATTCCTCTCCCTGTGCTTTAAGCTTGTGAACTATTTCCACCATTCTATTTACATGCTCTTGCATAGTTGATCCATTTTCTTGAAAACGCAAACTATACAGTTTTCTAAGCAAATGCAATTTACTACTCAAACTTTCTCTGTCGTAAACCATTTTCAAAGCATTCCACATTTCGGAACTTGTTCTGTTATCGCGTACGTGAATAATTTGATCATCAGACACGCAAAGTGTTAATGTAGCTTTAGCCAGTTCGTCATTTCTCAACCATGCACTGCATCACTCTTTTCTTCTGGAATTGGCTCTGAAACAACCTTCCATAAATTATCTTTAATAAGAATCCTTTCCATTCTTACTTTCCAAATTTGATAATTAAAATTATCTAACTTTGCTATGCTGTACATGACGCTTCCTATGAATGACGCCATTTTGTTCCGCTTTTCGAATGAGGAACTACGCAGTAACAAATACGCCTTCAATCCACTCGACTCAAATGCTTGATGAATTTGACGAACTTTGTTTTTAATATTTTTGACAGCAGTAAGATTTCAGTCTCATAATCAAGATTGTTAAATATTTCTAAACAATTAAAATCGATAATTCCTTTAAGGAACGCAGTAAGGCACTTACCAGCTGCAGGAAGATCTATCCTTAGTAATCACAGAGAGAAAAAGGGGATTCCACACATATAAACGCTTCAAATGACAACACACTAATATTTGTTGTACATCTCCACAAAAAGGTAATAACTCACTATTCCAAGACCCACACTCTCTACATATCACCGACATTGTTGTTGTTCAGTCAAAGATCAACCACTTAGATTACTAACCGACGTGAGCAGCAGAAGGGGATCTTCTTTTCAGGCAATGCTCGCAAGAGTAAACAACTAAAAAAAACATTTCGAGCAGCGCCACCTGCAATTCTGTTAAATGTTCGCTGAGGCGTCTGGTTCGAAGAACTCTGACAGTCATATTTCTTATAATAATTTCTAACAGTTTCAAATATTATTCACCACTGGGAATATTTCAATTACACGTTTCGGTGCAGTATATCCTTATCATAATTTCAGCAAAACTCGTAAAGCACTGACCCAGAAGCCGACAGATGTTTTTTTTTGTTTTTTTTTTTTTGTTAGACCCGGGCAAAACCAAGTTCCTTTGTTAGTGTATATTACAAAAACCTACACAGAGTGATCACTGATTTATGACCACCCCGATCAAAAGTGGATTCGGCGCGTTGACCACGTGATTTTCGAGAGAGCACGATTAGTTGGCCGACGTAGCATATACACTGAAGAGCAATTGAATTAGAGATGCCTGTCTAGTAACGTGTAGCACCATGTTTCGCCCAGATGACGGCGGCGATTCGTCTCGGCATGGACTCGACAAGACACCGGAAGAGTTGGGAAGCCATAAGGATCCACGACCCCTGAACAAGCTACCACAGTTCACGAAGATTTGATGGAGGGGGTCAGAACCTCGAACATCTCTCTCGATGGCATCCCAGATGTGCTCGATGGGATTGAGGTCAGTTGACCTAGCTGGCCAAGGAAGCGAGGTCACGTCGGGGGAGTGTTCATCGAACCATTCGAACACAATTTGGGAGCGATGGCACGGTGCATTGTCTTGTTGCAGGATGAAGTCCCCAGTGGGATGTTGAAGATGCACAAACGGGAGCAAATGGTCGTCCAGGATATCCCGGTAACGTTGACCTGTGAGGGACGATGTCACACGTACCAGGGGTCCCATTTCAGTCCACGTAAACAGTCCCTAGACGAGGATGCCACCCCCACCAGCTTGAAGAGTACCCTGCTGGCAAGAAGGATCCATCGCTTCATGTGGTTTGCGCCGTACTCGTATCCTGCTATCCGCATGTACCAACGTGAATCTCGACTCCTCACTCCAGCCAACATTTTTCCAACGTCTAGGGTTCAGTGGCGATGTTCCCGCGCCTATGCTAATCTTTGCACTCTGTGCTGTGCGGTCAGCAGCGGTACCCTCGTGGGACGATGGCTTCTGTACTCTATAGCAAGGAGATGGTTCTGGATAATGTGGCTGCTTACACGTTTTTGTGCCCCAGCGTTATGTTGCCAAGTGCTTTCTTTCCCTCTTGATTCACGGTTCAAAATTAATCCCTTTTCCTTTCTACTATTAATTACCATACACCATTTCTTAACTCCAACCTATTTCTTAACTCCAACCCTTTTATTTCTAACGAATTCAATTCCTTCACTTTCTAACGATTCCCTGGTTAACCTCCTCAATTAATTAAACTTCTTCTAAATCACTGTCGTGTTAAGACATCTCCTGCATCATCCCGCCGTTTCTCGTTGCATTAAATGCTGCTATTTACCCCTTTGTGTTCTGCCCGTTTTTTTTCTTTTTTTCTTGCTCTTAAATTTTTTTTTCTCTGTCTCATGTGTTAAAACTTTGTGCCTTTCCGAGACAAGAAATCTTTGAACGCCATTTCTTCTTTCTTCCCTTTTGACCGGAAGCTTCATCTGGACTTAATTCCCGCGTATCGCCATACCAAAAAAATATCTCTCACCTAAGGGATCCGAACGTTACCATGGCGACGCCTTAACTATACTCTGCGTTATGAGAGAGGGGTGACGTCTCCACGACCCGTACTGACCTCTGTAAGCGACTGTTTGTACTTCCTGTTGGTAATCGTTAGCTTCCGTTTTTAATTAGGAAAACTTCCAAAAATATATCGTTCTTTAGAGCGACACGAAAATACAATCCACTTCTTCAGTAACCTCTGGGATGTTCTAGTCAATGGACTACGGTATTCTGCTCTGATTTCTGCGCGGTTTTATTTTTTTTCCTATGCCGTGCTCTGCGGAATTATCACCTAACTGCAGGGTCGCGAATCTCCAACACTTTTTCTCCAATCTCGAGAATTTTTTTTTTTTTTGCCTTTAGCGTACAAAACGCTTACCCTTTACGGTGAGATACGTCGAGCGCTTTCATCCGTACCCGAGTATACTCCAGTACTTCATGGCTCTTGCAGTTGCTTCCCCCTTTTGGGCCCGAGCTTTCATGGAACCACTGCTACTACAAACGGCAGCCTCTTTTTTTTTTTTTTTTTTTTTTTTTTTTGTTCAAGACAACCAACTTCTCCCTTTCTGCCCTCTCATGGATTATCCTACTGAACAACGAAACAAATGGATTACCCGGCCAGTCACAAACAAGGTAAGTACCATTTTCTACTCGTTATCGCTATCGCCGTTAGCCCGTCTTGCTTCCCTCTGCAATTACAAATACTTGCACTCTCTACAGCATTGTTTTAAATTATGAATTATTTCACTTGGAAAAAATAATTGCCTCGATCCTTCGTAATCTTGCAAAACATTTTAAATGAAAGTTCTGAAATACCTACTCTACCTGTATGACAATGTGCTACGTATTCCTCCTGACGTTTGATCATAATATATTAATTAATCAACCATCAATAATTACATGAACTAAATATGCAAAAGTGATTAGTACGGCAAATAAAAAATTTATGGCACCAAATTATTATTCTATACCCCATCTTTGAACGATAATAAGTACCAATGAACGATTAATTCGTACCGTTCTTTTCCCGATTCTGGGTAACGCGATAATCACCTTCACATAAACTCACTCAACGTAATAACACCATGAAACTCAGTTATCTTACTGTTTCTATTTACACACTGGCATTACACAAAATAACTCTTTAGCAAAAATTTCAAATACACATGAATATACACAAACTGTTTTTTTTTTCATTATTTACAGGATCATCACTGCCTTGCTTACTATCTCTCGTTAAACAAGTGTCTTGCTGGTTACCGGCCGTAACTCGGTGTATGAGGGGTTCGCGTTACTTACCATAGGGCCTCCCTTCTTCAGGGTCCCAATTATCCTGAATAATTTTCGATAACCATCGACTTGCAATATTCACCCAGGAATGCGTCGATGCTTGCTCCTGTTCATTTGTGCACTGCACTTGTTGTACTGGTCTCGTGTTACCGTTGTACTGTAAATTATTTATGTGCTGGGTGAATGGCCTCTTCGGCACCGTGACTTGGTTCACGGATCGCTCTACTATGGGGACCCGTGACCTCAGTAGATAAGGGTCTCTGGTAACCCTTTTCTGACAAAATTTCAACATTTTGCGTTTCCTGTCTTCCGTTTTCTTCTGGGACTGCCCTGCTGTGGGCATTCTGCACGTCGTTTTCTTCCAAGTTCCCAGCTACTTCTTGCTGTAGTGGGCAGCTGACTGTCCCTCTCGGAATGACCTCATTTCCATCCCTTGCAATTTCTTGCTGCGGCGTACGTTTTACGGTGCTTCTCGGAGTATCTATCCAGCTGAAAAATGGTACAAATTCATATTCTTCGGTATTTGAGCTATGCTGACTTCCTTCCGTGTTTGAATCACACGGCTCTTGCGCTTCATCAGATTCCTGTGCAGGTGAATTATCGACTAGATATGGCCGGCGCTCAATTACTTTAAAAACTCGATTCAAGTGAACTATTTTCTGTTTTCTCTCGTCTTTCAGAGACCTCAATTTTACATTAACTGGCGAAGGAAAACAAATGATTTCCCAGTCTCCTTCGTTTTTTCTGGCGAGCTTGCTCGATAGGCCTGGTTGAACATGGGGAGTATGCAAGTACACTATGTCTCCAATTTTTATGTTCTTTTCCTTGGCAAAACGGTCAGCATACTTCTCCTGCTTTGCTGCAGCCTCCTGTAAATTTCCATGGACGATTTCATATGCCTTTCGCATTCTTTGGTTGAACATTTCCACGTAGTCATCTTCGCTGAAATAAGTCTGACGACGAGGCGGGAGTAAAATATCCGAAGGTACCGTCAGGTCTCTCCCAAAAACTAGGTAACTTGGGGTATATTTACTCGCTGCGTGGTGGGAACTGTTGTGAGAAAGTTCTAGCATATGCAGATACGAATCCCAATCGTCATGCCTGTCGTTTACTAGACAGCTAAGGGCCTTGTTGAAGTAACCATGAGAACGTCCATTCTTCGCGTTACTCTGGGGCCTAAACAAGCTAGTGTTCAACTTCCTAATGCCTAATCTGGTTAACAAGTTCTTGAATATTTCGGAAGTGAAACAAGCACCCAAATCTGTTAAATTGGCCTCTGGGGTGCCAAAAATACACACAATGTATTTTAAATAATTTTCAGCAACAGTTTCCGCTCTCTGATCAGGCATAGGCACCAAGACGGCGTACCTAGTGAAGGTGTCAATCATTACCACAATGTATTTGTTTCCACTTAATGTCATAGGATATGGCCCACAGATATCTAAAGAAATCTTCTGAAATGGGTATGAACCCGTCGTTACTCTCTGTAACTTCTCGTTTCCTTTCAGATTAGGATTTGCTCTTTCACTGCAAGGTACACACGACTCGACATAATTTTTTACGTCAGCATACATGTTTATCCAGAAGTATCTAGATCTGACACATGTTAGAGTTTTGTCAAATCCCATATGGGACGATGACGGAATGTTATGGCAGAGAGTCAATATCTCTGGCTTCAAAGTTTTGGGAATAACTAATTGCTCCCAATAATCTTCTCTCGAGGTACATCTGTCTGGTTTCTGAAAATGGTAGAGCAGTCCATCTGGGTTGAGATAGAAACTATCTTTAGCTTTAAGCTTATCAGTAGGGATGCGTTGTTTTTCCAACATGTCAATAAGAGGCCCAAGATCAGCATCTTGCCTTTGGAGAGCTCTGATCCTACCGATCTCCGATTTAGTCTCCTCCGTGGTTACCGAGGCCACGCCCATCTCAACGGCGTCGCCTTCGTGCGTGAGCTCACTCTCATACTGCCGGCTGAGGCAGTCTGCGACAACATTCTGTTTACTCTTTCCGTAGAGGATTTTAAATGACTACTCGCTGAGTGCTATTCTCCATCGGTTCAATCGGCTGTGGCAATCTTTCACGTTCTGAAGATAAATAAGGGGGCGATGGTCGCTTATTACGAAGAACTCTATTCCTAAAAGATAGTGACGCCAAAATTTTAGAGCTACTACAACAGCCAGTAATTCCTTTTCTATGACTGGGTAGTTCTTCTCAGCTGGGTTTAATTTTCTGGACATATGTGAAACTGGGTGCAACTTGCCATCGCAATACTGCTCCAACGCCTGTATGACTTGCATCACAGTGTAAGTAGAACGGCTTGTCATAATCCGGATGGATTAAAATAGGGTTACTCAATAAGCAAAGACTTAATTTGGTGTAACGCTTTATCTGCATCCGGCGTCCACTTAAATCGCCCATGCTTTGTCAGGTCGGTCAGAGGGGCTACAATATCTGAATAAGTTGGAATAAATGTTCTGTAATAGTTGCATAAGCCAAGGAAACCTCTTAGATTCTTGAGAGTTTTAGGAGTAGTAAACTCATTCACTTTATGTAAATTGGCAGGATCTGGACGAATTCCTCCGCCATCAGCAATATGTCCTAAAAATTTAACTTCGGTTTCCATAAAAGTGCATTTCTTTGGTGTCAACTTTAAATTATGCTCTCTCAGGCGCTTGAAGACCGCTTCTAATTTTAGCAGGTGAGTTTCTTCGTCAGTTGATGCAATAACTATATCGTCAATGAAACACATAATATTATGTTCCGCCAATCCATATAATAAAGCATCGCTTAACCTCTGGAAACTGCTCGGGGAGGTTTTGTACCCAAAGCACAATCTTTCGTATTGGAATAATCCCCAAGGTGTAGAAAATGCAGTTTTATGTTTGTCTTTTTCTGCAATTTCCATTTGGTTGAATCCTGCCTTCATGTCAAGCGTGGTGAAAAATTTATTGCCTTGGGCCTTTTCTAATAAATCTTCCGTCCTAGGTAAAGGGTAATGATCAGGTATGGCAGCTTTGTTAAGTTCACGAAAATCTAAGCAGACCCGATAATCATTCGATTTTTTTCGAACGAGCAACATGGGTGCTCTATAAGGGGATGCGCTCTCCTTGATAACACCTGCATCCAACAGATCCTTAATTTGCCTCTCGGCTTCCCCCTTTAAGTGATGGGGTACCCGGTAGAGTTTTCCTACCACCGGAACCTCAGTATCCAAATTGATTTCATGATAGAGCAAGTTGCATTTTCCAAGCTCGCTCATGGTTCTGGCAAACACGTCTTTATATTTCATGATCAGAGATGAAAGTGGCTTTCGCCATTCAGGATTTACCTTACTGAGATCGAAATCTCTCGGAGAAAGTGGCGGCAATTTCTCTTGCTTACTTCCTTGAATTGTGTTAGCATTAACTATTGGCTGTACATAGGCCATCTTCGTGTGCTTATTTAAATGAACCGGTTGATCTGTCAAATTTGCCAGTAAAACTGGTATTTTACCTGTATCATCAATTTTATTTACCGAAGATCCAACTCTGACACACCCATGAGCAAATTTATCCAAAGGTTGTACTATAACTTGCCCTTTTAAATTTCCAGAAAATGATGGAATT
Source organism: Macrothele yani (assembly GCA_039090855.1). NCBI lineage: Eukaryota > Metazoa > Arthropoda > Arachnida > Araneae > Macrothelidae > Macrothele > Macrothele yani. Next base: position 77,062,694 of record CM077008.1, read on the forward strand.
CTAACCCAAACTATCTTCTCTGCATTCGGAGGAATTACCTCTTTCCTCACTAACCTTCCAGTTCTAGTCTCATCCGGTGGCAAAATTTCCTCCCTAAACCTTCTCTGATTATTCCTTGCATCCTCCTGTTCTACCTTGTTTACCCTTTTCGGCCTGTGGGCTTTACCTCGGCGTTGTTTCTGCGCTCTCGCTCCTGATTTCCTCTCTAAAACACCTGTCTGAGCATCAAAGCTAAAACCATGGGCTTTCAAGAAATCCCATCCTAAGATGACTGAATAATCAGGATGCAACTCCTGCTGAGTGACATGGAACGTGTGCATAATCGTATCATTTCCTACTCCTATGGGCAACTCGTAACATACTAAGGTGTGTAGGAGGGCGCCAGTAATCCATTTTATATGCATTCCTGAGCTTTTGGGTCTACTGCGCAATTTTCCTTGAAATTTCCGAACTTGCGATTCCTTTATTAATGATACACCTGCTCCACTATCGATCATTGCGTACGTTCGCACTCCCATAATCCTAATTCCCACTATAGGTAGCTCTCCGTGCTCCTGATCTATACAAGTCGTAAGTACCATAGGGACTAAATTTCTTATTTGACCGAAAGCATCCCTGCGATTCCGGTCACCCTCTAGTTTAAATGATGATTTCTCCGTCCTGAATTTCCTGATGTCCAATTTCTCTCTTCTCTGAATCTCACTCAAGGTTCTCTTCTATCATCACGCTTGTAGTTAAAATTCTTGTGACGATTGTTTTCCGATTTCCCGCCGCCATTCCTGAAATGTTCGCTGCGCTGAGAGTAACTCGGCGCTCTGCCACCATAGGAGAAATAACGCTCTTCGTGATTTCTCCGTGCTGAACGGGTTGATGAAGCCTGGTTCTGAATGCGCCAGCTAGAGGGAGCTTCCCTTGCTCTCCTCTCCTCTCTCTCTCTGTGCCTAAAGAGTTGAAGCTTTCTGAACTCCGATTTCTCTGTGACCAAGGGGGATAATGCTCTGAATTAAGCCTGGGGCAATTGCGCTTTAAATGAGTGAAAGAATTGCAAATAAAACAAGAACGCAGATCCCGTGAAGGAATGCCTCTATCAACCGTTTTCAGGGTTTTATCCTCTTCAAGCCTCTGGAGTCTCTTTACGTAATCATGATGAAGTTTTTCTGCTGCTTGCAGTCTCCTAGACAACTCTGATGCCTCTGTCCTAAGTGCATTCACTTGTGATTCGTGCTCCGTCATCTGTCGTGCCATTAAAGTACACAAATCAGCTATCGAGTTATCCAAATTTCCTGATTTTTTCTGGGTTCCATAATTCTCGCTGTCATATGGTCCTGCCGAGGCAGCAAAAACCTCCTGGGAAACTAGTTCCGAATTTTGCACCTCTAAAATTGCTCGATTAATGGCTTTCGTAAAAGTTGTAGGGGCAAAAGACAACACCATGCGCTTCAACTTAGGGTCAAGCCCATTAAGAAAGTGCGACATTTTTTGTCTGATCAGCCATTTCTTTAACCTCCCTATTGGACTAATCCACATGCCCTAAGTACTGATGTGCCAACCCTCTTAATCTGGCCACATATTCCGATACCTTTTCACCTGGTCGTTGCCGACAAGTGGTGAACTTCTGCATTCTAACCATAACTGGTTCTTGAGCTTCAATTCTTTGAATAACGGCTTCCTTAAATTTTGCATAAACTGTTTCAATCCTGACATCAATAGCGTCCGTTAAAAAATGACTCGCTGCCTGTCGACACTTAGCTTTTGCTGTAAGAATTTTAACTGCATCTGTCCATCCAGCTACCTGTGCCACACTATCCATCATTTCAAAAAATTGCTTTGCTGTTGGACCCTCTTCCGTGCCCGTAAAATTTGAGAGATAACTTAACATACCCGCCATTGACTAAATTGTTCTTTGCGTAGCAACTGCTGAGTCGAACTGCATCCTACCGTTCTCCTGAACTTCACCGCTACCTGGCGCTCCGTTAATTTCCTATCCTTCCGTATTATCACGTGCCTCATTAAAACTCGTACTACCCTCTATACCGTTAACTGCCATCCCGAACATCTGTCTGCTATACCTTAATCAAATGACAACACTCTCCTAAGTTCTAAATTCTACAAAAAACTCAATAAAATCCCTCCTGTTAGGACCTACTATCACCTCTAATTCTCGTAAAAATAGCAAAATTAACCTTCTTTCAGAAAAAAGAAAACTGTATTTTTAGTCGATTCAGCACACTACTCAAAGTAAACAAACGTGACCTTATGACTATTAATGGTATTATTAATCATCCCTAAATTACTCTTAGCAACTTCCCATATAACAATATTCAATACGTAAATCATGAAAAAATACACTTCATTGCAATAATAAAATACAATAACACCAAAATGATCAAGCACTAATAAATCAATAATAAATCTGACCAAATCCAATCACTCGTAATATTTCACTATGCAAACTCTTAATTATTGAACTACAAATTAGCTCGTAATATTTCACTGTGCAAATTCTTTATCATGAAACTTCAAATTAACTGGTAATATTTCACTATGCAAACTCTTCAAGTTAACTCTAATACTTCACTTTGCAAATTCTTAATTATCGACTTTTAAACTTCAAATCAACTCTAACCTGCTTACTGAATAGTTTTTGTAAAATCTTTCATTTCTACACATATACACACAAAACCTTTCTGATGAATTATAATTCTCAAAACAAAACACTATATTTCAGCATACTCAATATTTACTGCTTTCATTGAAAAATATATACTGCTTTCATTCAAATTATTTATGCAACACTATTGTTCATCATTACATTTTATTTACTTTTGTAGTTGAAATTTTCAATATTTTCTGCTATATTGAATGAGTAATAACATACATGAAATATTTTCTTTATTCCTTTGCTGCTAAAATTCTGAATCTGTGCCATTAACAGAACCATAAATTATCTTCCTTTCCAACTTCTTAATACCAAATCCAAAAATCCAAACTATCGTTAACTTTCCTACTACTACCCAAAACTCACCTACTATGACCATTGGAAAAAACTTTGCTTTTTAACATACCCAATAATTGCTCCTCAATAACCCTTGGTGCGACCAAATCCTGGTCCAACGGCACCAAATTATTATCGCTCGGGTTCCTAATTGGGTTCACCCGGCGTAATATTGGGATCCAAGGGGGTGTCGAGTGGATTGTGATTCTGCGATTCCCTGATTCAGGGCTGACGCAGCTTCAGAATCCACTGACGAGGCGTTGTGTTTCACACAGCAGATTTTCCTTTGGGAGTCAAAGGGTCCGCTGTGTGCCGCAATATTTTTGTGAACGTCTAGATTTAAAATAAAAAGCATAAATGAACAGATTTGCTAAGTTCCGGTTCCAAAAGATATATTTATTCTCCAAATAATCTAGGGTTGAGCACACATGTTGTAGTTAACGACGCACTCATCATAGAACTTAGACAAAATTAACAAACAAAAACAAATTTATTGGTTATGATTTGGCATAATAATAAATGTACGCTCATGATACTAGCAAAGATGATTTAAGACTCTCTGACAGGAACCTGTACTGAATTAGCTATTTGCTTATAAAAAAATATTAATTATATGTGTGGACTGCTCCGATAAAGATTTTGTGAGGGGACACGAAAGAAAGAATAGGATGGATTTCCTACCTTAACATCCGAATCTGGCCTAGATATCGCGCTGCTGACCACTCCTGATCCGGGAGAATTCTCGTCCGGTGGTTATTGTAGCTTCCATCCGCAGTTGCGATCGTCGTATGGGCCCTAATGGTCCTTAGTGGGGGTCCGTTCATCCGGAAACCTTGGTCTCCCATCTGCAGCTAACGGTAGCTTGGACAATTGTCCTGCCGCTTCCTAGGTGACAGTCATGGAGGACAGTGCACGCGATACACGCCGCGAAACCAGCCAAGGTAAAGTTTCGTGCAAAAACTGTAAACGTGAAGTGACTCGTGTAAAAACTAAACGTGAAGTGACGAAGTTCTTCTCTTTTCTTGTAAAAATTTCGACGACCCCCAAGAAGACCCACACTACCTCAAAACATCCCATCATCCAATCACTAGCTGGCAAACGCAAGCCTCCCTGAATTATATTCTCCAGTATAAATCTTACTGGTCGGAAAATTAACATTTTGATCTTCCATTCGTTAGGGGATCAAGATTCCTACCCGTTCCAGTGAAATTCTGAGAACCCTTCGTTTTCCGCGTGATACTACTCCCGGCCGTAAATTCTCTACCCAATTAAACTGTTTGGCCCGGTTCCCACAAGTCTCCTGTCTGCCCAACACGCATTGTGGATTCTATAGACGGTGGACACTTCTATTGCCCCAATAAAACATACTACAAAGCCAGCTCGCCGATAGCTGTCGCCAGCGTGGTCTCCTTACGGTGTCGGTCTGTCCTGTGACGCCAACGCTGCCTAGCTAGCCTTACGCCTTGTTGGGAGAGGGGGACGGAGAAAAAAAAAAGAAAAGATTCACCCGAAAGTATATGGCAAAATAAAACGTACTCCTTCTTCAAAAAATACACGAATTAATAAAAATGAATAAATAAATAAATTAATTAATTAATAAATAAAATAATAATAAAATAAATAAATAAACTAGGGAATGGGTTCTCGACTAAATGTGCAGCGCTCGAGTTTGGGCGCTGTCACATTCTTGCACTGTGGCCCGTCTATTCGCTGTTACAGTGCGAGCTAGCCGACGATGAACCTGCTCATCCACACGCTGTTGTCCACGGCAGTTGGCCCTTGCAGGGATGGTTTTACCGGATTCGATGTACTCACAGTGACATCGTGATACAGTGGTTCGTGAAAATCCCAGTGCCTGCACGACTTCCGATTTGGTGTGACCCATTCGTCGGGTCTCGACAATTTGCCCACGAACAAATGCGCTTAGATCCTTCGTCTTACCCATACTGTGTCCGACTCTTGCTGATTCCCGTCGCATCACTCCTTATATTGTCGGATCGCTGCATACGTCACGTCGTTTCCGTTTACAGGGCCGCCCACAGCGCCACATTTGCATAACGCCAGCTGTCTCTAATTCAATTGCTCTTCAGTGTATAAGGTGTGAGTGGAGAAGTAGGTATAAAATTCAGAGCGTGATGGGTAAACGGAAGGATTTCTCGAACTTTGAGAAAGGAAAGATTGTGTGAGCTCGGAAACCAGATGCCTCGATTCCCCAAACGGCTGAACAGGCGGGTTGTTCGCGAGCCGCCGTAGTTAAAATGCATCAGAACTGGCGTGTAAATGGTCAAACAACAACCCGGAGGCAAATATTTTACAGGATAGCCAGAGGTTGGTGTAATGGTCAAACAACAACCCGGAGGCAAATATTTTACAGGATAGCCAGAGGTTGGTATGAGAGATGAGAGCCGGATCTGACGACTCATACAGGCCAACAGACACAGCCCTGTTCAGCAGCTGATAACCTAATACAACAAAGGTAAACCTGCAGCTCTCATGGCGATGCGTCGCGCGCTCGCACGTATGGGTTATAACAATCAGAAGACCCCAATGACATCCTCTGCCAACCACGGTTCATCGGCGCAAATGACTCACTTGATGCAAAGATCACGCAAGTTGGATGACTGAAAAAGAGAGTGCTGGTCTGACGAGTCACCTTTTTTACTTCACTCCGTGGATGGTGTTATACGTATTTGGCGCAAACAGCACGAAGCACTCGATCAATCCTGCATAGTATCCATAGAGCAAGTCGGTGGAGGTGGTTATGTGGTGTGGGGCATATTGAGCTGGCAGGAACTTGGACCCCTGGTGCATGTGGAGCAATATATGACTGGTGCCCACTATCGTGAATTGCTTTTTGAGTCTGTCCACCCAGCAATGTGGAACTTTTTCCAAAATGGCGACGGTGTCTTCCAAGATGGCAATACGATGAGTCACAGGTCCAAAATTGTACAGGAATTGTTTGAATAACACAGTTCGTTCAGGCTTCCATCATATGATTGGCGTCTGAACTTTCCCGATATCAATCCTATAGAGTCCTTGTTGGACCCTGTGGAACGGCATGTCAGCCGTCGCCGCCCCGGTGGCGCAGTGGTCTAAGGCGCTGGCCTCTGATCATTCGTCCGTAAGGGGTCTGGGTTCGAATCCCGGTTAGGCATGGATGTTGTGTTTGTCTTACGGCACTGGTTCTCTCCCTTCCCTGGAACCAGTGACCCTAAATTAGAGACGGGCGACTGCTTATAGCCCATTGAGTTGCTCACGGTGGTCGTTAAACCTCCAATCAAAAAAAAAAAAAAAAAAAAATGTCAGCCGTCTAGATACACGAACAACTTCGATACCTGCATTGAAGGTCCCATTACACACAGCTTAGTTGGCCATGCCTCCCAACTGCTTCCGGCATCTTATTGAATCGATGCCACGTCGGATAGCTGCTGTATTGCTAGCAAAAGGAGGACCTGCGAAGTATTAGGTAATCACGTACGCACATTTTAACATGGTAGGATTTTTCTCCCCAAAACGGATATAGTAAGGATTTCTGTCGGCCCCGAAGTCCTCGCTGTAGGCGTGTTCAACTGTACAATGTTTTCTCCTGTTATCATTTCATCGAAAATATTCTACATTTAACAAGTCCTTGTACAACACGGATTTCATATTGTACGCTATAAACTTCGGAATATAGCTGCTTGAACACTAATGCCAATTTACTTAAAAATGTTCAAACATTATTTTCCGAAATTTATTTTTACAAAGTATTATCTAACAGCTGGCCTGTTCTCATTTTCTTATAATGTTGTCTAATAGCTGACCTGTCATCTTTTTCTTCACGCGTTTGCACACATTCTTTCGCATCTGGTTATACTGCACAAAGCAAGAGATCCCGCTGACGTCTTCATTGTATTAACTTATAGTTAAGAGTCAAAACATTATGACTAGCGCGTGTTTATGCAAATCAAAGCAACTGTAGATAAACGACGGTGCGTGTGAAAGTCATGAAACGATATAAACATCTCCTGGTACTGAGCTCTGCTAAATAGAGATATTTTTGTTTTTCAGAACCAAAAGACAGCAGACTTAAGTAAGTTTGACAAAGGCCAAATTTTAATTGCCGGAAGATTGGGTCAAAGCATTTCCGAAACGGCAAAGTTTGTAGGGTGCTCAAGGTCAGCTGTGGTTAGTGCCTGCGTAAAGCGGTACCAGGAGGGGAAAACCACGAACCTTACGGAAGGTGTAGGACAACCACGGCTCGCCGATGATAGAGGTGAGCGAAGGCTATTCCGTATTACGGTACGACCGGACAAAAGGGATACTGTGGCACAACTCACCGGTCATTTCAATATGGTGACAGGAGTAAAGGGTCACAATACTGAGTACATCAAACCTTGATGAAAATTGGACTGCGTAGCGGCAGGGCACTCCGAGTGCCCATTCTAACCTCGGTTCGCCGTCGAAAGTTGTTACAATGCATTAAAACTGGGCTTTGAATGATTGGAAGAAAGTCGTCTTCTCTGATGAATATCTTTCCTGCTGCACCATATGAATGGCCGGATACGTGTGCTTCGTTTACCTGAATAACTGTTGACACCGTAAGGCACCGTGGGACAAAAACAAGTCGGTGGCGGAAGCGTAGTGCTGTGTGCAATGTTCTGCTGGTGCACTCCAAGCATTCACGGGCAGGAAACTATGACGTCTACCACATACTTAAACATCATTCCAGACCAGGTACAACCTTTCATAGCAACCGTATTCCTGTCTAGTAGTACCTTCTTTCAGCATGATAATGCGCCACGCCACACTTCCCGGATTATTCGCGAATGGATTATCCTTCTCTCAGTAGCGCCACGCCACACTGCCCGGATTATTCTTCTTTCAGTAGGATAATGCGCCAGGTCACACTGCTCGGATTATTCGCGAATGGATTATCCTTCTTTCAGTATGATCATGCGCCACGCCCCATTGCCCGGATTATTCGCGAATGGATTATCCTTCTTTCAGTAGGATAATATGCCACGCCACACTGCCAGGATTATTCGCGAATGGATTATCCTTCTTTCAGTAGATTAATGCGCCACGCCACACTGCCCGGATTATTCGCGAATGGATTGCGGATTATGAAAAAGACTTCCAGCTATTGCCGTGGCCTCCAACTTGCCCAGATCTCAATCCAATAGAGCATATGTGGTTCGTGTTGGAACAGCAAACATAATATGCGGTGGCTTACCCACGTAACGTACAAGAGTTAAAGAATCTGCTGGTAACGTGTTGCTACCTGATACTATAAGACATCATCATAAATCTTGGAGCGTCCATACCTCTCCTGGCAAGGGCTGTTTTGACGGCATGTGAAGTACTAACATTGAATTAGGCAGGTGATCACATTTTGGCTCTTTGATGTATATAATATCGATGTACAAGGCTTGCGCGATGATACACGGTCTTGTCACATTATTGTGACCAACAGCTAATATCCAGAGTAACCGCCGTGTGCAACGCGGACAGCAGCTAGACGGGCTGGGAGTGACTCAGTGACGTGCTGGAAGGTGTTCACAAGTATGTGGAGCCATGCTGACTGCAGTGCATCTGACAGACGGTGGAGGTTGCGTGGTAGAGGATCCATATAGCGAACAACACGATTGAGATACCCAATTGGGTTTACGTCTGGTGAATTAGGGACTACGGAAGTACTTTGAAGTCTTCATCGTGTTCTTCCAACCACTATCGGGCATTTTTACCTGTGTGACACGTCGCATTTTCGTGCTGGAAGATCCCATCCGCCCCAGGGAATACAATCAGCATGTATGGGCGAACGTGGTCTGCAAGAATGGATTCATAACGAATTCAGTCGATAGTGCCTTCCACAGGTATGAGTGGACCCAGGGAATGCCACGAAAACATTCCCCAGACCATAACGCTGCCCCCACCAACTTCTGTTCTTCCAGCAATGGTTGAAAAGTGTTTATTCTCCGATATTTCTCGCCTTATGCGCCAACGTCCATCCGTTGGATGAAGCAGAAAACTTGACTCATCGGAGAAGGCAATCCTTTGCCAATCAGCCTAGGACCGATTCCGATACTGCCGTGCAAATGTAAGCTTTTTCTGCAGATGCACCTTCGTTAGCATAGGTGCAGTGACCATCCTTCTGTATCGGAGCCCCATACGCAGCATGGTTCGCTGAACTGTCGTTTTAGACACACTTCCGTTAGCCCCTAAGTTCATCGGCCAGTGAGTTTCTCCACTGTAACGTGTCGATCGGCCCTCACGCATCTTCGCAGCCGATGTTCACCTCTCACATCAATGGCACGTGGTGCTCCGCAGTTTCTATGTCGCTTATTCGCAATGGTGCTATATCTCCAATCACGATATACTTTAACCACAGCAAGACGTGAACAGTTCACAAACTGTGCTGTTTCAGAAATACTGTCACCCTTGTCCCGAAAGCCGATAATCATCCCTTTTTGCAAATATGATAAATCGCTCCTTTTACCCATGACAGCAACGAGAGATAAGTTTTCAGAATGCCTACAGCACACCTTATATACTCTCCAAACCAGCTTACGACGCGTGCCTTCTTTCATTGGCTACCCGCTGTTGACGTCGAAAGTAGGAGGTGGTCACAATAATGTGACTCGACTCTGTATTTGTAATATGGTAACACATTAGACAATGAAAGTAGTATGAAACAAACATAATATCAATTAGGAACCATCATGTTTTTTTTATTTCAGTCTACTTGACCATGAATCTTGAACTGAAGTGTCTTCTCTGAGTTTTTTTATGGAAAATCGTACTACACTGCTGGACAATTGCTAAGGACGGATCATAAACGGCTATATAGCGCATAAAAAAGTAAGTGTGGTTGGATGCCAAGTGAAATAAAATAATGTCAGAATGCCAGGACATTAAAAGAAAGACAATTTATTGTGCTCTGAAATCCAGAAGGCTTTGGAACGTGTTCAAGGGACAAACAGGCCATTTTGTGCAGAATACGTAAACGTGAAAAAAATGCAATTACCGTCCGCAGGCGTTCCGGCGTAAGATGTCAATACGGGATATGGCCGCCATGGAGGGCGATGCAAGATTCCACACGTCGTGTCATGCTTTGCACAACATTATCAAGCAGCTGTTGGGGTAATTTATCCCATTCCTCTGTCAGTGCACGGATGAGGGTGTCCTTGTTTACTGGAGGGCATTGGCGACCAGCAAGACTCCTCCCCAAAGTATCCCACACATTTTCAATGGGATTCAGATCTAGAGAACGTGCTGGCCATACGAGGCGTTGAATATCCTCGCTCTCAAGACACTCCTGGACAGCGACTGTTCGATGACATGTTGCGTTGCCGTCCATGAATATTAATCTATCACCGACAGCACCACGAAACATGCGAACATGAGGTAGCAGAACATCATTAATGTATCGTTGGCCAGTCATAGTCCCAGTTGGAAGCACATAGAGGGACGTACGGCCATTGATCATGATGCCAGCCCATACCATGACGCTACATGTCGGATATCGGTCCCTTTCCTGTATGTTTGCTGGACAATATGCAATACCACTATCACGCCAGATCAGTTGTCGTCGACAATCAGACGATAGACTGTATCTACTCTCATCTGAGAAGAGGAGAGCAGACCAGTCGTTATCAGTCCAATTGCGATGTGCCGCCCCGGTGGCGCAGTGGTCTAAGGCGTTGGCCTCTGATCATTCGTCCGAAGGGGTCCGGGTTCGAATCCCGGTGAGGCATGGATGTTGTGTTTGTCTTACGGCACTGGCTCTTTCCCTTCCCTGGAACCAGTGACCCTAAATTAGGGACGGGCGACTGCTTATAGCCCATTGAATTGCCCACATCTCCCCTACCTCTTCCTCTCTTTCGCTGTATGATTCCCTCCGTTCTTCAATCATTACCCTCTTCCCTAACCTTGCCTCTCAAGCTGGGTTAACTCTTGTTCCCTCTGCCTCTCTTCTTCTTCCCTTTTTCCTTTCTGTTCGGGGCTCATCACTTCCTCTCTCCAGTTTTTCTGTCTCGTCTCTTTACCGTTATCTCATTGATCCACTGTATGCTACACCATTGATGATTCCAGATGTTCCGAATGTCGCCCTTTCACAAGTGTGGTCCATGTCTAATTCGCCACTATCTATTCCAGCAGAAAGAAACATCCAATGGTTGTTTCTTCATCGGCGGTTACCAGTTCCTACCAAATTATTCAGGATGACGCTTGTTGATTCGCCTAACTGCATGTTTTGCTCTACGATTGCGGATGTAGATCATGTGTATCAACATTGCACAGTGCTTCTTCCCTTGCTACATCTGACCTTCACTACTGCACAGTGCCTTAGTACTAATGATCTCTCCTTCTCAGCCTATAGCACGCTACTCAGTTCAAGTACTCCGCCTATTCCTATATCAGAGTCATGTGCTTATGTATTCATATTAGCAAAACATGTGATTTTTTGCTACTATCAACAGCTACGTTCTACCCCTATACAGCCTACCATCTCTCAGGCGGGAGCTACGATGTGCAGTCAGTTCCGGAACAGAATGATTTCACGCTTGAGGCTTGCTTTCACTGTTGCTAAGGCTGCGAATCGAATCCCACACTTTATGTCAGTGTGGTCACCTTTTCGTCAATGGTTTTCTGGTCCATCAGAAGACCTTAGACTTTTGTTCTGACGTCTGTGAAATTGTTTGGACTAATTGAAGTATAGTTTTGTGATTATCGTGTTCTTAGGTGCCCTTGTCATAATCGCTTCTTAATGTTACTGCACGTTTGCATGTTTCTCACCAACAAGGTCCTGTAGGTGAGTTTCTTGTTATACCACAGGCACTTAAAATAAGTTTAAAGTTTTTTTTTTTTGTTTTTTTTTCGGTACTTTCCTGATGTCTGCCGGGCTTATAATATATGGTTTTGCTCACGGTGCTAAGCAACTGTTTGATAGTGTTTAAATTGTCTTATTGATTTTGCACAGTGTGGTTTCTGATCATGTTACATGTACATAAAGGTATATGATCAGTCGATTACACAATGTTCTGCAAGGTTTAGCACTTTTGTAGTGCAGGGGTAATTGTTCATCATTCGGTTATTTGTACTGTACCTGAAGTATAGTTGCTATGCCAAAAGCTCAGTTTTGTATATACTAATGTACTTTCCTAATTGCACTGTAAAATTTATGTTTGGCACATTTCGCATGTTGGGTCACGATTACATGTCTTAAGTTTTATGCTCATGGTGCGGAGCAAACGCTTTGATAGTATTTCAATTATATGTTAATGTTACACAGTGTGGTTTTTCTCATGTCACATGTGCCTAATAGGAAATAATCAGTCTATTAGATAATGTTCTGCGCTGTATTGCATATTTGCTGTACAAAGAGTCAGTTTCATATTTTCATTATTTGTATTGTACTCGAAGTATAAATTTTCTGTAAAACGCAAGTTCTGTTTGTACTAATATACTTTACTCTTTGCACTGTGAAATTTACAGTTGTACCATGGAATTGTAATTCCTTATTAGTGTCTTCCCTATGCCGTTGCATCTTGTGTACATATGTTGTTGTTCATTACAAGTTAATCTATAGCACTGTGATTGAGGCACTTGTTTAAGCCTAAGTAATAGTTCTTTTTGTAATTTGACAGCGTTTCACAAAAGAGATATTGCATTCAATTTGTATAGAGTTCACACCATCATTGTGGATAGATCATTTATTCGCTTATCTTTCAGATACTGAAAAGTATAAACCTTCTGCTCTTTTCTTCTTTTTTTCAAGATTGCTCAAAATATACATGTTTGTTTTTGCACTGTAAAATTTATAGTTATACCTTGTACTGGTGTTCACCTATTAGAGATGGCACTCTGCTGATGCACATTGCGAACATATGTTGTACATAGAGTAAGTCAACCCATCAGTCCAGTATTGTCAGTGTTATGAATTTGCTTACATTGTATATAGTGCATCCACATAATGTAAATATCTCATTGTCATTGTAAATAGGTCATCCACTTGTTTATCTTTTGGTAACTGTTAAGCACAGCCCATCTGTATCTTCCTGTCCATGTTTGCTCCAAATAAAATATTGTTGAAGTTGAAGCTCACGGTGGTCGTTAAACCTCCAATCAAAAAAAAAAAAAATTGCGATGTTGATTGCACCATTGCAAACGGGCGGTACGGTGACGTCTGGACAATGGGATGCACACAACAGGACGGCGGGCGTATAGTCCTCCTTCATGCAAATGTCTGGCGACAGTTTTTCGGGAGATCCGCTTGCCAGTAGCAGCCATAAACTGATTTGCTACCTCACTAGCTGTGCTGCGCCGGTGTCTTTTTGTTGATAGCACTATGTACCGATTTTCTGCAGGTGTCGTACGGCGAACACGACCTCCCCCGTGACGTTTGCTACACTCCCCATTTGTTTGAAATGATTTCCAAAGCCTTGAAACAACACTGCGGCTGACGTCGAACTCCCTGGCAACATTTGTTACTTTTCGCCCTTCTTCAATCTTGCCAATAATACGGCCACGCGTAAAATCATCTAGGTGATGTCGGGAAGACATACTGAAAATTGCAAGTTCGTCAATTGATTCTTTCCCTTTCAACTTTGCGTTTGAACAACAACGGTCAATACGCGTCAAATCCTTTATATCTCTTATCAGCGCTATGACGTCACGAACAAGTTCTGCAATCCAAAATTTGCATACGCACAACACGTCTTACTGTATCCCGCACTTATGCTAATTTCCACATTTTCCTGCCTTCCATTTTATGGTTGCTATCGTTGCTATTGTCATCCGTCCTTAGCAATTGTCCGGCAGTGTATAACAATTCGACGAAGTGGAGGAATAAAAAGAGACAATAACAAAAGATTAGATTGCTACGACTTCCACTCCGTTGTAATGTTTCCATTTCCTTTATCTGCTATAACCCAGGTATTGCTTTGAAAATCTCACTCTTAAAATTATTCTTAAAGTTTTAAGCCAGTGATATATTTCTGGAAAATATTCTAAAGCAGTACAGAGAGTTTAATACGTTACAGAAAATAATATAACATAACACGGTGATTCTAAAACAACATTAATTATGGGAAACGCAAGAATGTTATAAGATTAAGTAGGGTTTGATATTAACATCAGCTCAGTTTAATTAAAAAGTTGTAAGACAACGACGTACCACTTTCCTCGTGATTCTTGCAATTAAGTTTAATGATGCTCTTTATCCCACTGAGTCACTTACTGGATAATTTTTTGAAAGGAGTTATTCATTTTAAATTTAAAGGAACCTCTCGCTAAACAGCCCGCTCAATTTTCTTGTTAAATGAAGAAAACAGCTCATTATGTAACAGTGGCATTTGTTTTTTAAAGACGTTTTAATATATCTGAATGTTTTGTAGATCCTTGCGCGGTTATTTTCTCAAATTACGAGCAGAACAATAAGAAGCACAACGCAGACTGAAATTTGTATCCAGAAACCTAATATCTATTTTGTTTTTCTGGAAAGAGATAATGATTAGAATGATTTGTTCTCCAATTCATCAAACCGAAAGATAAGTCCAAACGCATTTAAAGAGGATAAAAGGCGAAAATTGGAAGTCAAAGTCCGCGCACCCTGTAATCTTTAATCATTAGTATCTCGCGATTGTATGCGACACGAATTTTTTCCAGATTTTCGAAAACCAATGGTTATTCGCTAAAAACGTCTTTATTAACGTAATTACTCTGGAGGCAGACGCATTTATCAAAGTTAGACAAAACTTTCTCCACTCATCTTGACTTTTGTGCTTCGATCTCTTCTTGGAAATGCTGCATATTCTTCAGAGCTTTTTTGGTAACGCAGTAAGGAGAACAAAGAATTCACAATGAGCACAATTATTTGTGCTTTGGCATACATTTAATGCATTGATTCTTTTGAATTAAGGCAAAGAAACTTCAAAAGAAAAAAGAAGTAAAAGAAGGGAGTGGAAAGATCGAGAAATCAGCGACCGAACTCTTTCTTTCGAAAGGCATCCTTAAACCTAGCCATAATGGAAACCATTTCTTAAATCCTCGCATTTTCTGAAAGAAAAAAAATTGTAAAATTATCATTCTATGTATATCAAAAAGCGG
This sequence comes from Macrothele yani, assembly GCA_039090855.1. Lineage (NCBI taxonomy): Eukaryota > Metazoa > Arthropoda > Arachnida > Araneae > Macrothelidae > Macrothele > Macrothele yani. Next base: position 77,077,776 of record CM077008.1, read on the forward strand.
AACCAAAGTGAAGGTATTTTGGAAATCTACTTTATGGCACTTTAATTGCAATACAAAGAAGACAACTACACGAAAACACGCAGAAAAAACAATTTAAAAAGTGAGGAAGACGTGATGGCCTTCTTAGAGAAAATGAGCTTCGTGGAGCCTTCGGACAGTTTCCTGTTGCACTTTCCACCATTCATCCAACATTTCGTCCTTCAAGGCTCCTGTTTTTATCGTAGTAGCGGGTGAACCTGGAAATAGCTCCTGTATCCTGTCTGAGTTCTTTGATGACAAATACCGGAACGAGGCAGGACACGGCATCATGTAGACTCGACTTAGACATTCCAGGTAGATACTGAGTGAATGTGAAAGGTGTTGATGAAATACCACGTCAACAACTTTGATATGAACTATATACATGTATAAGATAGTACAACTGTACTAGTTATCCGAATTTATTGGCGTATATAAAATCAAGGTTTCCAGGCTTTCGCACATCAACCAGATGGCTTTCTCAAGGAAGGTAGACAGCAAACTGCAAACTGGATAATAGAACTTTTCAAGAATTTGAACGCGGTGAGTTGACTTGACAATAAACGAAGAGATTCGAACGTAATTATTCAATAAAAACACGAGATATCATGTTCGTATTACACGCGGAATCCTTGGAGGAAAACAAAAGGCATTCATTATTTGAAGAATTGGTTCCAAATTCGTGGTAATTCTAGCGAGACGCTATCATTGCAGGCCTCATCGTTTGTAATGATCTCCAATGTTTCCCGAATGGCAGTGGATTTTGGAGTAGAGTAGGCAGCTAATTTCTTTATGTTATCCCACATAGGATCGGCGGACTTGAACTGGACTTCTCTGGACAGGGCCGTGGTTAATTTCCCTTCTTTATGTCCCTCTTATGCTCGTTGACTCTAATTCTAAATGAACGTTTAGTCATCCCAATGTAGAATCGCTTGGAGCCATCCGGATATTGTAGAGGGATAACTAGTACAGTTGTACTATCTTATACATAGTAGGTGTACAGCTCCTTGTGTTATTATTTATATACATGTAGTTACGGGCTTGGAATATTTGTAAAGCATTCTAGAAAGTATTGGATATTGTAACTGAATGGTTATCGGACTATGGCAGAACGAGGATTCTTTCCTATAAGGCACACGACACAATGTTGTATCCGCTTTGAATCGTGATTGTACCACTCCAGTCCATAGTGACGACGGTCTTCGGCTAGTGCATGCGATGAATGGATGTCGGATTCTGCAGTTCAATATCACAGAGGTTGTGCGTGTGGTGAATGAGTGTACTGTGAACCTGTCTATATGTGCTGTGTCTGTATATCACACATAGAGGAAAAAATTATTTCTGTCTGAAAGAAAAAATCTAATCAATAACTATTTATGTCCATAACGACTCTGTTGTTGAATGTGTGTTTCCAAAATGTATGATAGTTCAAATGGTTTTTAAAACTGACAAAAGAGTCTGTGTACTTGTATTATGCAACATATTCTGCACATATGGCTCAGAGAGAGTTCAAAGCAAAGTGCAGGGAAGGTCCACCAATTGTTACATAAGCTTATAAGGGATGGCCTGCTTACATAAAAACTTAAAGTACAGGAAAGGTGGCCACGAATTCAATAACTGTTAAGTGTATTAATAATTCTTTCACCCGCTTCCCCACGAAAAGGAATTAAGAGAAAACTTTTATCACAGTTAGTGACTGAATTTGTCAATTTCAATAGTGTGATGATTCCTAAAAAAATGCCTGGTCCTTCGTAAAGACCGTGATTTTTTTCGTAGATTACACATTTTTATCAGTGTGCGATGGTTCGAAAAGTGTAGCATTTCTTGCTGCAATAAACTCAGAACAAAGATCAAATGTGGTGCCTCCTAAGTCTGAGTGCGTGTTGGAAAAGGAAGTATTAAGTTCAAACCTTTAATGAAGTGTGTGTAACACAAGGTGCACTATGAATCTAAAATGTTTTAGCTTTGGACATGCTCTTTGCACTGACTTGCTGTACTTTCAAACAAAACTACTGTTTGTGACATTGGAGTACACCATAGAAATACAGTTCTTTTTCTTTTGCTGCCATATATTTTGAACTATTTTGTTGGTGCATATATGAAATGTCCGCACCAGTTGATAGACACATTACACCCCTTCAACGGAATAACACAGTCCAGCAACGTCACAAAGTCTGTATACTTACGGTGTAGGTGTTGTGTGCCTCATTTCGTAAAAAGGTTCAGCCGCGAGTGGTCAGGCTTCGGTCATAGTGGACCTTAGAGACAGGCCAGTCACGCGTAATTTTTGTGTCTGAGTTCAAACTCGGACTTTCCGAGGATATGGCGACATAAAACATTAATGCGGCGTTTAGGCACTTCAAAACAACGCACCATACGTCTATGGTCCACAAAATTCTAAGCAGGAGACACGTGCTTTCCAAATACGCCTGGTGGGCCACCAACAGTAACTGCAACAGCTGAAGGATATCGTAGAAGCTGACAGACAATCGATTCGGACAGCTATCAGAATATCGTGGAAAAATCAGGTCAGATCATCGATTCGGACAGTTATCGTGCTTAAATGCAGCAGATGCACAAAAAATTTGGCTGGGCCTGTGTCGGAGCCACGGCTGCTGGTGTTTTGGGAGTAGATTACATCACGAGGCTGTTGAGTGTCAGGTGGGTGTTAAAAATGAGTGAATGCGCAGAGTTTAGGTTTAGGGATATTTTTTTTATTTTTATATTTTTGGCTGTTTACAGAAATCATGTGCAGAGAGGAATGGCTTACTTCTTCTAGGCTGAGAATGCTCTTGTTGACGAGGGGCCAATGGCAAGAAAAGTAGCTCACGTATGGCATGACATCAAAGATGATGTTTCTCGCGAAAGTCAAGTCGACGTATGTGTTTCCCAGCATAGTTGGCGATCGTGTCTGCACAAAGTTCAAGTAGAATTGAGTCTCCATGAAATCGAGCTCGTGTAAATTCGTTTGAGCGTCGATGTTAAAGTCTTCCATGATTATCATCGGTACCTCTGTGTCCCCTATCATATTCTTGCTGATTTGCGTTCTCGGAGTACTTGATCGTCATCGCAAGGAGAAACATTTCGAGGTCCGAGATGGAGACATTCGGGTGAATGTAAACCCACTTGAGAATGAAGTGTGACTTGCCGTTCAGTATGATGTCAACGAGGCACATGTATCCTACGTTTTCTTGCGTTCAAGTTGATCTCGATCACTCTGCATTCGGTAGGACTGTTTAGATTTCTGTAGATTGCTATTCGTCGTCTTTTGGTCAGCGACGCTTGGTGGTCTGTTGAAGACTTTTGTTTGACTCGTTCATTTGTGCCTTTAATTCGAATCACTCGAGTTGAATCGGTTGTGACTCGTCCATCCAAGTCTCTGAGATCGCGAGATAATCTAATTTCCGAAGCAACGGGTCCATCGTGTTGTCGAGTGCGTGTGCGACTAAGCTCTGCTCGTTTATATTCGTTATCGTAACCGTGACGGTCTCGCTTGTTTGCTCGTCGATGAACGCGAAGCGTTGTACTCGTTGCGTGGTGGTGGGCAACTTGTGTTGCTGTAATCTTGCGTACTCGTCTCGGATGTCTTTCACTGTCGGAGCAGTACTTCGTGCGCCATGGTAGAATTTAAAATCGTCTTTATAATTTGCGATATATAATCCGTCCAATGTCGTGACTCTGCTCAACGCAACGTACACGAGCTGATTCTGTTGCGTTTTATCGTAATCAAGAGCTATTTGGTCGAACGTGGCTCCTTGTGACTTGTGGATGGTGATTGCGGATGCTGGAACTGATGGAAACTGTCTTCGCTTGCATTTGATGGAGCCGCCGAGTCCAGTGGTTACCGAGCGTTTGCTAATCGATGTCCACGCCAAATTGAGTTCGCCTGATTTTGAGAGGACGTGAGGTTTACATTTAATTCTCGCCGCAATGCCTATGTCTGGTGCTGGAAACTCGAGCCAGACTCCAATCCGTTTCGAGGATGTGTCGTTCCTGATGCTGGCCTCATTTTCGGTTTCTGTTGTGATGTGGTCGTCGTGTAGTTGCTCAATGTGTCTCAAAGTGCCGATCGCTCAGTTTACTAACCCATCATCAATGTCTATATTCGCCGTGATCGTGCATGGGAATCCTGTCGCCCGTTTAATCGAGTACGGTAACCCTCCCGTTTCGACGTCACTCATGTTGTGTAGCTTGTTTCTCGCAGTCATTAGCTCGGTTATCTTGCTGTAACCGATTATGTTGTCGTCTGTGACGATTACTCGCTGTGTTTCGATAGCTCCTTTGTTGTGAGCGTCAGCGCTGCTCTGAATCGTTTGTTGTGATCGTCAACGCTGCTGCTTTGAATTAGTTCAAGTGAAGCATTGCTGCATCACTTTAACTAATTCAAAGTAGTTTAGCGATTGCAACAGAGTCGTTCCGCAAATCATGTCTCGGCTACCTTTATGTATTGGTCTCGCGTTTACCGGTGGTAGCTGTCGGAAATTGCCACACAAGATCATGTGTAGTACTCCGAATGGCTAATGGTATACGCCTGTGATTTCTTGCAGTCTCTGATTTATTCGGTGAAAGAGATCCGAGCCGATAATGCTGATTTCGTCTTTTATCACACGCTTCACTCCCGTAAATTGTCAGTGATATTGCTGTTGAAACTCGCGCGTCAAGTTTCCGACTTTTTAATTTTGCGGCGTGAGACGAAACGCCGAGTGACCGTTGTGCCGTTGAGCTTTACTGCCGCTTTTCCAGTTAAAGCACACGCCACGTATGCGTTCCTTAGTGTATTATGCTGTTGTCCGAACCTGTTTGCAGTGTCCATGATTAGGTTGAGAGTGAACGTCTAGCCGCTGCCGCCTGGTCCCGCGAGGTAGTTCTGAATCAGATCGCCGTCTCGTGTGCTGAAGCGATGGATGAACCCAAGTATTAGCTCTCGCTGCTAGGCCTTCGTCTTTTGCATTAACTCACAGTACTGTTGCTTGCTCATGAACCACCGCTATCTGATACTTGCTCATGAACCACCGCTCGTTTCCGTTCCACCGCTATCGTGTTGCCCGTCTCGTACTCAAAGTCGTCGTTATTATCTTGGCCTCACTCTGTGACACTGCGTACGTATTACTATCGTTCGTCACTCATTTGATCTACCGTTTGATCGTCTCCCCTTTCGCAAAGTGTTTTTCAGCTCGTCTATCGCTGCTCGGATGTTCATCTTGCTGTCCTATTCCCATCGTTTGCCTATCATCTGCCGCTCTTCTCGGTTGTATATCTCGAGAAACTTGAGTCTGTCTAGGATGTCGACCAACTCGTTGAGGAATGGAAAGAAGAGCGTGACCATCTCTCGCTTGTAGTTGGTCGTCTCATCGATCTCATAGTTTCTGTATCTAATGATTCTGGCTGTCTCTCTACGTCAATATGACGTTTGATTGCGAGTGACTGCGTTTGCCATCGCGTTGCCCATGTTGTTCGGGTCGTCATCCTCCTCCTCGCCTTCATCCGATCCTGTCTCGTTTCCGTCTTCCAGTTTGTCACCTGCTTCATCACCGGCGTGTACCACGCGACAAATTCGGCCAAGAAGACGTCGCTCAAATCCTCTGGTCTCTCCTCGTATTCCTGTACCAGTGATTTAGTCCAAATGTCTGTCGAGTTTTCGTCTAAGCCCTCATTGTCCATCGAGGATCGCTTCTTCTTCGCCTTCTCTCAGTCTTGTGGCCATATAGTGGCAATGTAGCTCACGAATCGACTGCTGTGGCTCAGCTGTTGTCGCAGAATAAACCGCGCGGCCTCTTGCGAGCTCATCTCAACGGTGTTTAATAGTTTTAAACTAAGTTGCTTTATCAATTGAACGTAATCTTTCTCGGGGTTCACCTCGTGCAGCTTTAGTAGCTCTCTATGAAGATTACTAATTCCTTGGTTGGATTTATTCACGTACTCGACCACGTACTGAGCGCACGAGTATTCCTTTAGTAAAAACTATAAATCCATGTTGGAGTTCAGAATCGAAGATAACCACGGGTTGAACGTATTTGTATAGATTTGAGTGATGTCTCGTTTGAAGACAACGGCCGGACAGCGCAATGATGCTTTGGTGATGTTGAAGTATTGTGAGTAGTTGAGCTTGTTATCGCGGAGAAACTCGTCAATGCTTTCGTAATTCCGTTCCGCGAGTGTCTGGTTTAGCTTTTGGGCTCTGCTCTTGAGTCTGCTCTTGCGACTGTCCTCTCTCGCCATCGGCGGCAGAATTCTAGTCTCGGGCATTGGCCAGAACGGAATGTTCAAGCGTTACGAGCTCTCGCCTCGCTTTGTGCATGTGAACGCGTGTCGGAGTATTTGATTGCTAATTGTTTCCTCTCCGATGTCCTCTTGACTCACTGAGCACAAATCCTTCTAGTGTTGAACCGTTTGCGGCATCACCTGGCCAACCAGATCCTTCGGGTCCTTCTCAAGCCAAAGTAGTACGTGAGCGTGAGGACTACGGCGATGCTGAAACTCGATTCTCTGGAAGAAGTCGCGCACACGGTATTTGCCTAATAGATTGTATTTACACTTCCTTTGCAGCATCGACATCACGGTGTTAACTAGCTTTCTGAAGTAGACGCAGCAGGCAACGGGGTCCTCATACACTAGGTGGCTTCGCTTGTTTCTGTCCAATGTTTTCAAGATGTTTCGAGGCTCGTGTCGATCTCCTTAAAGTAGTCGTTAAGGCGAAGAAGTGTTTTCAGCAGATGGGGTCATCGGATCCCATTGACGCTCATTCTTAGAAACATGGCTGGCTTCCCGAGTGGACGGATCATCGCGAAGACATCATTTTTGCGATTCTGCGAGTAGGTGACAGAGTTTGGAAGCGACTTGAGGAAAGCAAAGTTCTTTTCCACGCACTCGTCCACAAACTGACGGATCTCGATCCACTTTCGCGTGATGTTCTCTGTGGCTCAGGCGCATCTGAACGTTTTGTGAATTCCGTCGACAGCTCTCAATCTCAGGAGCTTCATAACCATACATAGAACGTGCTGTGGAGTGGCTCCGCGACGATCGCTTCGCCTGATCTCACTGGTCAATACCATGTACGCCGTCACGTTGAGGTCTTGCTTGAACGATCGATGGACTCCATAGTAAATTGAGGGAATCGAGAGCTCTTCCACGAAGCTATCGTAGATGATATTAAGCAGAGTCGATTTCTGGCCCGGTGCGATCTTGAGGAAGTGTTCCTCGTTCCACAGCATCGTGTGTTGTCTCGCCAAGAGCACTTTTGATTCGGGTACGCTTTCGCTCCCTACTTCCTATATCTCCCCGACCACCTCTTCTAATTTCTCTGTTTCCATGTCTCGTGTGGTAGACGTGCTCGGTTGAGAGGATTGAGTTATCGCAGTGTATTTCCGATCGAGTTGGCTCCAATCGACAGTGATGATATACGTCTTGTAAAGCGGCTGGTTGAAGAAGAATCGCAGCCAAGCCCTGGCGACGCTCTTCTTAACTAATCCACTCAAGTATGTGGATTTGTGGCTCAAATTCTTCTTTATGTTTATGTTGAACGAGTAATCGTCGTCAAGCTGGCGCAGCAGAGACGTGACAATGGCGTTAACGTCCACCGTCACATTTATGACTCGTTTGATGATTCCATGAGCGTCTTCGTGTCTCAATCGACGTATCTGCATGAAAGGTAAGCGCAGCGAAATTAATCTCTCCGTGATCGCGTCGAGAGGAGGCTGGTTGTTCAGCTTTGGCGGATATCTGAAGCCGTTTGATTTCGAGAGAGGAGGAATCTTCCCTTTGTACAAGTGCGTGCGACAGTAGCTGCAAATCTCAAATTTCGCGACATCTTCAATCTGGAACTGGCCGTGCAGGATTGAAGTGGATTTCGCAGTCGCCGATTTCACATCTTTCTTGAACCACAAGCGATCGCAAACGTCGCACGCGAACCCGAATTCATTTTCAAAGAACGCGGCTTTGAAGTGTTTAGTCGCTGCTTGCCAAATGTTATGAAACTCATTTAATTGGCGCACTTAGTTAATGTCTCTCACGTCAACTACGGGCTCGGTCGCTGCCCATCTCAACGTCTTCGTCTTCTTGTGAATCTTGTCTCTGATCACGCATTCGCTGTATTTCATTCTTTTCTGCTATTGCCGTTTCCTTCCGCACAAACTCTGTAGACTCGTTCCACGCGGCGATCAAGTTGTTGGCTCGACGTGCTATCTCTACCGGGTTCTCTTCTTGCGAATGTTGTCAAATTACACTATTTCCAATCTCCATCGACTCGATTATATCTTCTTGAGTATTTTCGGGCGTATCTATCTCCATAGGCTCGACGGAAGCAGTAAACGTATTCGGTTGCGGCTCGCGGCGCTCGGCCATCTTACGTTGTCTATAGCCTCTCTTACGCTCAGCTTCGGACATTTCGAACTTGTTCGATTCTTTTTGACTCATTATTTCTTCTTCTTTGCGTTTTAGTAGGCTTGAATCTTCTTTAAATTAAGATATTGAGACATTTCGGAAATTTTAACAAAGTTCTCAACTATTTCACAATTTTTCACACACCTAATCAAGTTTCTCACAAATATTATTACAGATATTGATAGATCTCGCGTATACGAAACGAATGACACTTCGCTGTAAGTGCTATCACGTCTCGGTTCCGAGTTATACTAATTTTCACCGAGCGCGCCGAGCGCCGATTTAACCACAAAATGACGGACAAGCACGCCGCTCACTATTGTGTCGTCTGACCTTGAACGCTATTTCGGCAGTCTCTTTGGACCTTCCTCTCTTCAACTCAGTTATTATATTTTTGCTAGCTTTTATAGTTTTGAAATTATGGAAGGAAGTCTGGTGTACACTTTTTGGGACACACGGATTTTTACCAAGGAACCCAGTTCTGGAACGAAACGATTGACGTATTCTACGTCAGAAACTTCCTGCCAGGTAGCCAGTGTTTAGTTCTGGAACGAAACAATAGACGCATTCTACGTCAAAAGCTTCCTGCCAGGTAGCCAGTTTTTAGTTCTGGAACGCAACAATAGACTTATTCTACGTCCAAGAGCTTCCTGCCGGGCAGCCAGGTTTTAGTTCTGGAACGAAACAATAGACGTATTCTCAGTCAAAATCTTCCCGCCAGGCAGCCAGCTTTTGTCAACAGGGTCCTTCTGTTGTACGACATAGCGTGTTCACATGTCTCCCGAAGGTCCATCCTGTAAATGCACAAATTGGACTATAAAACTCTGCCGCACCGTGCATGTTCCACATATCTTTCTCCCACGAATCATCACCTCTGCTGGCATCTTGACCATTCATTAACATGAGGAAAAGATCTACCCAAACGACCAGGCTGCGTGTCCGAACGTTGTCCCTTTTTTGTTGACAGACTCTGGAATTTTATCGCAGCGGGATCCGTATTCTCATCCCCCGTTGATAGAAGTGTGTCAACACAGAGTGAATCTACTTTTCGTGATTTCTATTTTCATGTGAGTTTACAGGGGACACTCTCATTTCGGACTTTTCATCTACACCAACCCAATAGTTAAAGTGATATCTGAAAGACCTTTTGAGCAGAAGGTACACATTTTAAGTCGTTCGGAATTTTTTTCTACAAATGCAGACGATTCTAATAACTGCATCCGTAAAACCAAGGAAGTCATTTCCTGAAAAGTGAGCGGTCTCCGTTTCTTCCTTAATTAGAAACTTGAGCCTAAAATATAATACAAATCTTGATTGCGCTATATTAGTGAGTGGATGTCTATCCGCTACGTGGATTGAGTCTCACAATGAACAACGGACGGCTATGTTGATTGAGTTATCTAATCCAAAAACTGCCCCATCTTTTATTTTACAATGTGCTCTACAACTCGAATGTTTCTAAGGTTTTAAGAAACGCATCAGTGCAAGGAATCACGTCGCATTTGTGCTTTAATGTCCTCAAGGCACCGAGCAGGGCTCCTTACAAAATCTAGGTTGAAATTCATTCATTATGGTTACCTGTAGCATGATTAGTGTCACAATCAGTTGGAGTTGCTTTGGTGGACCTTCTTTGACCATTTTGATTTGTTCGCTTTACATTACTCTTTAAATTCATCTTCATGTTTACAAAGTCGCTTCTTTTCGGTCTAGCTGTTTTCTTTTTCTTGCCGGTAGCTTCATAATTTTGGATAATTCAATTCCACCTCTTTGCGATGCACTGCCTTATCAGATCAGTCTTGCTTTCTCGACATTCTTTAAAACCTCAATCACCTAAACTGTTCTGATTTATAAGGTTGGGATATTGATCTCTAACAAATTAAAAGTACACTCTTTTTAAGGTTTAAATTTTATACTATTCTTATTCTTAAATTTAGTTTTTCCCCTGACACAATGAACAAAAGTGTGTCCAAGGATATCTTGTAGCCATCTCTGTGGCCGAGACATTAGAGGCGTAGGTTTCTGGATAGTCATTCGAGTTGGGTACGGGTTCAAATCCCGAATGAGGCATAGGTGGCGCATTTGTCTTGCAGGGCTGACTCTCTATCTTCCCTGGAACTAATGGATCAAACTGAAGGACGCTCGACTACTTATGAACCTTAAAGTTGTTCAACCACGAAACAGACAAAAAAGTGTCTGTCAGTGAAAGTAATTGTTATTCACATTATTCTTAAGCCGTCGTTCGTCGCTCTATGAGCATTTCGCCCACGCTTCGCATATAAAGAGCGTCATTTATTAGGAAGTGATCTTGAGAGTCGCGAATGGCTTAGTGGTTAGCGAGTCTGACTGTCAATGCAAGGTCCTCAGGTTCGATCCTGGGCTGATCTTTCAGAGATGGTGTGATTTACTAACAATCGCTGAATATCCGCCGTGTATCGGACGAGCACGTTAAGTGACATCCAACAGGCTGGACCCACTGGTTAAATGGGTATCCTTTCCTATGCCCCCTCCCCCCCCTGAAATTCTCTCACCCGTCAATGTGCAACATCGTACTTGTACGGTGGCGCCATCTACTTCACTCTAATCTCACTACAAACTGTTCTGTCAAAGTCGCTAGACTTGTTCTCATTCCTTCCGTTTCTGTGTCCTGCCCAAAAGGCGAACTCGCTGTAGGTGGCTGGGACCTAAAACTCTACTTACTGTGGACGGAAGTCCTACAAAAAAATGACAGCTAGAGAGTTCTCAGAAGTGATCTTGAGGGCACCACCTCGAAATATACTCCACAATCTGTTATCAGCTCCGATAAGAATTGGCTCGTCTTTGAACTTCAAACAGTCTGCTCTTGTGTGCTCCGTGTAAACATTTATGTTATCAAGCTACCACTGGCGTTTGTGTTTTACATTTTTACACAAGCGCCAGTGTTAGCACTCATGCAATGTAATACGAGTGAATTTTTCGTTTAATTTGATTTGTAACTATATATACACAATATATAACTATATTTTGCCAAAAGAAAGAATTATTAAGTATTGATATTGAGCAGACTACTTAAAACAGTGAGGAAAGGTTGCGTAGAAAAATCTCACGCGGCTCGACCACTGGCATTGTTCAACGTGTAACGACCAATGACTGGTTAAAAAGCACGATATTCTTATTACGAGTTGGTATCAGATAATATTTTTCCTTGTCGATGTGCTTTCAAGGAAGCAGTTATGATCAACAGTAAAGAACAAGTTTTTTCTCCGAATACTAAAGGCAGATTCTGTAATTTACATGTATGTCAGCGTAATCAGTATATCGTCTCAGATGTATAAAGTAGATACCGTAACTCGTTCTGTATTCCATGGTGCTAAGTGACCCATTTCAAGATTGGCTAAATTTGACATCTTAAATCGAATGCTGTTTCTATAAATATGTGGAAGCACCTAAGATTGAGTGGTTTTCTTTAGTTTCTCTATTGTTCTCTTGAAAATGGGAGTTTGCCCTCACGAAACTAAAGCATAAATGCCTGTCCATCACAATGATTTATTAGTTCCTGTTTCAATGCTGCCAAAAAAAAAAATTCTGCAGACATACGTGTCTCTTTCTTTCAAAGCTAGTTCTGGATTTTTTTATCGGCTTGAAAGTATGAATCGAACATTGTTTGAGATGCGTAATGCAGTGTCTGCTGATCCAAAGCAGTGAAATAAAATTTGCCAGCTAAACAGTTGTTTTTCAAGACAGTTCTTTTAACATACATCAAAAATTTGATAAGCACAGCCTTTTTTTTTTACTTTAGGATTGCAAGCCAAACAGCCCGCATTATTTGGGCATATCTGCCAGTCAGAAGAATGCATTTTGAGACGCGTGCTGAGTCATTTAAATTGTAAAACAAAAGGGGTGAAAATAAACAACCGGAGTGATTGATGACTTTGTAAATGAGTTTCGCAAAGGAAATCTTCCCGTATATCAGGGTCAAATCACTGCCTCTCTGTCCTGACCAAATATAAAAAATGAATACACTTGGATGGAAGAAAATGATTGATTTAGAGGTGCCAGTTTTGAAGCATCTGTCAGTAACACCTTTTGTGACGCGTAAGAAAGATTTCTTAATAATGCGTTGACAAATTTATGCCCTTCTATTCAGTAGGAAATGCGGTTTAGAAAGGTTCCGCGTCTTTCTGGGTCGATATATGCGTTGGTGTTATTCCACAAAAAAAGAAAATGAATTGCTTGTATTCAGATTTGAGGAAGACATAAGCGCAAAAGCCTTGAATAAAAAGAAATCGTGGCATTCATTTTTTTTTCCATTTCCACAAACTCTTTGGCGGTGAGCTCTAAAGTCATAATAAATCCAGGAAAGCAATTAATTTTTATAAACGAAAGTTATTCTTTTCTTCATCATATAATTAATCAACGCACGGATTCAAAGAAAAATAAGGAACTTATGCTCTTTCTAACTTTAATTCTTTATTTTATATTTTTGTTTTTCTGTTCCTTTACTTTTAATAAAGGATTCTCGAAATAATGCGTCGTGTGAATGCACCGATTGTTGCTTCGGCTTTTCTTTGGCTTCCGTTTGTAATTTTGTAGATTTCTGTTTTGTAAGTTTTCAGCATAGCTAGCGATAATGCGACACGAAAAAACTATTTTTAAACACCTTACTTTTTATTTTAACGACCGTTTTAAAATCTCATAACAAGACTCTCTGCTAAATGATTGTTTGTTCTCTTTCGAAGGTAAATATCAAAATCTTTTTTTTTTCTTTGAAGAACATACGTTTCATTTAAAACAAAAGCTTAATTTGACGTTAACTTGAAAATCTTTCTTCCTCTTTTCCTGCTCTGACTTTATATGGGATCGTTACAAGTATCTTTCTGTATGCGTGGACAGGGACTAAAATATAAGCTGATTAATAATGATCTTTTAGTTCCTAAAGAACTATTGTTAAAATTGAAACAGAGAGAGCATAAAGCTGTACCTATATAAAAAATGAAAATGCAGTGGAATATTTTAAGCTAATCCCGATAAATGTTAAAATCATTAATAGAGTGGGGTATCATTTTCCAATTTTCAGGCTATCCAGTAGTTCTAAACGGCTTCTCGCATCCAGAAACCGTTTTTAAACTAGATCGTCACTCAACACAAGCAGCAATTGATCACTAACGGAGGACCCAAAATAAAAGTACCAGTATGATCAACTATGTTCTGGTCTTCGCGATCGTTATAAAAGATTGAAAAAGACAGGATTTGAACTGTCTGTGTTCTTAAATTTTCACAGAAGACACCCTACATAGTTTTGAACAGTTGTGTTACCATTCATTAACAAAAACCCCAACTATTGCAATGAAATGCAGCGTAAAGTGTAATGTCGTAAAATGCCAATTTTGTGACAGCACATCAACATTTTCTTCACACAACGAAATTCACTAACTTAAAAAGAAATTTCTCCATATTAAATTTATGAAAAACACTTGTTTTTTTTTTACATTGTTTGTTACAGAGTTGGTAATAACGTTTTGCATCACTATGTATATAAATTTCTGTGTTTTGCGCTATGCTCACACAATACAATTTTTCGACATCATTACTCTGATCTCATCTGACGTAAGCACACATTTTTTAATGAAGCCCAATCATTTCTAATATTTACCAATATCCAAGACTATTTTTCAAGTTGTGGCCTTTGCTTCGTGTCCAGATTGTGTTAAAAGAACCTTTTCTGTAGCTAGAAATTTACTGGGAAAGTTTGACTCTTTTTTTTTTGTTGTTGAAGGTTTAACGACCACCGTGAACAACTCGAAGCTCTCACTCGTCCCTAATTTAGGGCCACTGCTTCTAAGGAAGGGAGAGAGCCAGCACCATAAGACAAACACAACATCCATGCCTCAGCGGGATTCGATCCCGGACCCTTCTCGGACGGATGGTCAGAAGCCAGTGGTTAGACCGCTGTGCCACCAGGACGGCATTGTCTCATTCATCAATTTTTTTATTGGAGATTTAACGACTACCGTGAGCAACGCAGTGGGCTATAAGCAGTCAGCCGTCCTTAATTTAGGGCCACTTGCTCTAGGGAAGAGCCAGACACAACATTCATGCTTGATCAGGATTCGATCCCGAACCCATTTCCGACGAATGATCAGAAGCCATCATTTAGACCACTGCGCCACCGTTGAGAGGTAGCTATGCATTTTTTGCGGTTTTTCTTATACAACGTCCAGGTCCAAACGACCCTTTATTGTTCGTTTTGTCAGCACTACTATTATGTTCACAATGAGAGGTTGAGAAGGTAAAATCATTTAACTCCAATGGTTATTTCGAAATAAAATCCACCTTTTTTTTTTTTTGATTGGAGGTTTAACGACCACCGTGAGCAACTCAATGGGCTATAAGCAGTCGCCCGTCCCTAATTTAGGGTCACTGGTTCCAGGGAAGGGAGAGAATCAGTGCCGTAAGACAAACACAACATCCATGCCTGACCGGGATTCGAACCCAGACCCCTTACGGACGAATGATCAGAGGCCAGCGCCTTAGACCACTGCGCCACCGGAGCGGCTAAAATCCACCTTAAATTACTTATTAAAACTATTGGTGTCACTCAGGAGAACATCAACTTACAAGCATAACGCGTTTTTGGAATGTGTTCGTAAATTGAATGTTCTGAAGTTCAATTTTTATTGAACTTTTGGTCTTTTCTGGAATAAATTAACTATATACGAAACTAATAAAATGAATAATTAAAAGAACTAATATTTGAAAAATTCCTGTAGAAGTCCGTAATTCGAAAAGAATTAAATTTATTCTAGAAGAATAGGGCTCTTCGGTGGGTGATCGTTATGAGCCGCTGACTTTAGCCCATTCTTCCGAGATGGACTCGGATTATACTCCAGGTGAGGCATGCGTGCTGTGTTTGTTTGATGTTGCGCTGGCTCTGTCCCTTCCCTGTAACCGGTGGCTCTAAATTAGGGGCGAGTGACTGCTTACAACCCTACAAGTTGCTCATGGTGATCGTTAAACCCCGAAACACAGAAAAACAGCATTCTTAATACATTCATACATTAGGAACTGCGCAGAATTGGGTCACAGATAATCAGATTTAATAAAACTACTGTTCGTCTCTACAATCTGAAAGAAAATCTGAAGAGAAATTTGCAAAGCACTTTTGTTTTTCATTTCTTCCTACACTTGTTTGTATCAGGTTAGGTTTCTGTTAACGACTTTGCAGACTGTAGAATTTCTTTCTGAATTCGTTTTATTATCCTCTAGGGATTTTAAAGCCATATCAGGCCGCCCCGGTGGCGCAGTGGTCTAAGCGATGGCCTCTGATCATTCGTCCGAACGGGGTCCGGGTTCGAATCCCGGTCAGGCATGGATGTTGTGATTGTCTTACGGCACTGGCTCTCTCCCTTCCCTGGAACCAGTGACCCAAAATTAGGGACGGACGACTGCTTATAGCCCATTGAGTTGCTCATGGTGGTCGTTAAACCTCCAATCAAAAAAAAAAAAAAAAAAAAAAAAGCCATATCAATTTGATTTAAAGAGCAGGTAACAAGTCTTAGTCCGTAAGGGGTCCGGGTTCGAATCCCGGTGAGGCATGGATGTTGTGTTTTTCTTACGGCACTGGCTCTCTCCCTTCCCTGGAACCAGTGACCCTAAATTAGGGACGGGCGACTGCTTATAGCCCATTGAGTTGCTCACGGTGGTCGTTAAACCTCCAATCAAAAAAAAAAAAAAAATAACAAGTCTTAATAACAAAACCTGTTTGTTCCTTTTTGTTTCGGGATTTAACGACCATAATGAGTAACTCTAAGGCCTATAAGGCCGCCCCGGTGGCGCAGTGGTCTAAGGCGCTGGCCTCTGATCATTCGTCCGTAAGGGGTCCGGGTTCGAATCCCGGTCAGGCATGGATGTTGTGCTTGTCTTACGGCACTGCCTCTCTCCCTTCCCTGGAACCAGTGACCCAAAATTAGGGACGGGCGACTGCTTATAGCCCATTGAGTTGCTCACGGTGGTCGTTAAACCTCCAATAAAAAAAAAAAAAAGGCCTATAAGCAGTTTTCTGTCTCCAATTTCAGACCACTGGTCTCAAGAAAAGGTACAAGCCAGCGCCGTGCGATAATTACACCACCAATGAATCACACAGGACTCGAACCCAGGCCCATCTCGGATAAATATTTAGAAACCAGCGCATCTAAACTATCGGCCACCGGAGTGACTAAAACGCTTGTGGAAGGGTCCAAAGTAGCTTTGTTTTCTTCATTAACTACTTGCTCTGTGAGATCCTGCTGCATTTCCATTCGTTAATCATTTATCAGTTCAACTTAATCAGACCCAGTTAACCCTTCTGCATCTCAAGATGCTATTTCCACGTACAACTTGAATCCCATTTTTGCAACTGTATTGGCGATTTGCTTTTAAGTTTGTTTTGAATCTTATGAACCAGAAACAACTTGTGTGCACAGTGTTTTTCAAAAAACGGTTCATTTTTGTCAGCTTTCTTTTCATATTCCGGAATTTCAGTCGCCCATCGGGAAATTTGCGTAAGCGGATGTTCTTGTTTCGTTAAATGAATTGGGAGGCGCAGTTTATTAATTCGTGTGATGTTCGAAAATGGTGTTTCTTGAAAGTTCGGAAGTAAGGAGGTTCATGTAATATATAAAAAATGAACCAAATTTTATCTGCCCCGTGATGCAGTGGTCTAAGCGCTGGCTACTGAATATTCGTCGGAGACGGGCCCTGATTTGAATCCCTGTGAGGCACGGGTGTTTTTTTTTACTACACTGGCTTTCTTCCTACCCTAGAACCAGTGGCCCTAAATTAGAGACCGGCTATTGCTTATACCCGTGAAATTGCTCAGGGTGGTCGTTAACCCCGCACCCTCCAAGAAACGTAATTTTTTGGGGGAGGAGGTATTTAACAACGACCGTGAGTAACTCGATGAGCTACAAGAAATCTCCCGTTCCTACTGTAGGCCACTGGGAAGTTAAAGAGTTACTGCCGTAAGACAAACACGATATCCATGCCTCCTCGGGTTTCGAAACCACGCCCATCTTGGACGAATGATAAAAGCCAGCCAGCGCTTTGACCACTGGCCCACCTGGGCGACACCAAAATTGTACTCCACTTGTTACATCGTTGTTTTTCCTCTGTGAATGTACGTTTGTTTCTTTATGCAGAAAAAATTTTGGATTCCAGTTTCTCCTTTTCCTTAATAGTGAGAACTTTAGATTTCTAATAGTGAGAACTTTAGATTTCTATTCCTTAATAGTGAGAACTTTAGGCTTCCGTGCTCACGCTACGGTATTTTTTGTCTCTTAATTTATAAATAGGCAGATTGTTTGCATAATTAGAAAATTGCTTAAATTGATTTCCTGCAATATCACGCGCCATTACAACTCATATTTCATCTTTGTTTATTTTTCAGTTTTACAATTTTTACTTTATTTTAGAGCGCTTGTTTATGGTTGATTTTATTTTCTTTAATTTTAAAAATATGTTTTATTCTTCCGGTAAAATTATGAATAAAGTTGTTTACATTGTCACGCAGTCCACAGCATGAAACAAATATTCTGAAGAAATTTATGAATAAAACGGCGTCCCTCTTTCGTGTATATTAATGTTCTGAATTTCTCAGGAATTCATTAACTATGCATTACTTCGGATAAGCGAGCAACAAATTAATTCCGAATACGAATAAAACAAGACTACATCCCTTATACGATGTCTTTGGCATCAATCAATATTCTTACACTGGAATTGCGTGCCCAGCTTTCTTACTTCGTTCCGATTTCAATATTGAGTTACGAGAACAAAGGTTCTCGGTAGATCCTGGCGAGCCTTTTAAATGACAGCAGGGCACAATGAATGATTTAAAGGTTGTAGTCCAATAAAATTGGCTGAATAGTTTTCATAAGAAACTATTAAATCCATGTCAGATATTATGGTGCGAAAAGAACGTATCTTATATTAATTCACAGCTGCAAATCTTCATGTATGCGATGTGTTCCAACCAGATGAAAGTATTTTATCCGTCAGAATAACTGAACACTGTGATACGAAATATCACACCAATTGACAAAGAAAAGCAGCTGATCTTCCCTTTCTGAAGCACACTTTTTTTTCTGCTAACCGTTAGAATGTTCGTTCACCACTATTTTGTCAACGAGAATGGCAAACAGATTTCGGTCATATTTTAATAACCTATACTTTAAATCTACAACGGAGTGCTGCAGAACATTTGGAAGCAGAAACCTTTTGCTGAATAATACCTTTCGATTAATTAAAAGAACAAAGATAAATATACACCGATGAGCCGTTACATTATGACCACCCCCAGCCTAGAGAAATGAGCGCGCCTGGAGACAGAACGGTGGCGCAGGGGAAGTTTACAGAGCATATATGCAGCCCGAGGACCGGCTTTCGGTTAGCAGAGTGTTCGGAGTCAGAATGGGAAAAGCTGCCGATTTATCGGAATTTGATAAAGGACTAATTGTGATGGCACGGAACCCCGAAACTACGATCTCGGAAACGGCGCGGCTTGTAGGTTGTTCCCATACCGTTGTAGTGAGTACGTTGTGACGTATATTCTATTTTAACTCTCATTTTTCGTTCCTTTTCCTATGTAAATTTGAGTTTGTTCTCTTTTGCATTTTCCAAACGTAACGTGATATCTCTCTCACATGAATGAGGTTTGGCAACACCTTTGACGTCAGTACGTAAGTGACGTATGCATGGTGATAAGTACGAGAAGGTATGTATATTTTGCGATGCAGTTAATTTGTGTGTGTAGATTTTGGATCGTTGCTGAGTTTGACTGTAAGACAGCTAATTAACGTATGTGAAATTATGTCAGTACTTCGTCGTGATATGTTTGTGATGTCGTCTAAAGTTGCTGGACGAATAAAATATTTACGCAAGTGAATTGACTTTCTGTATATGTTTCGTCTTAATTTAAAAAAGTTTTAATTTAAAGTGAGCTATCCGGTACAATTAGTACATCACATTTGCCCTTAATTCAACATCCATTCAGCCGGACATTTGGAATTTAACATAACAAATCTTACATAACGTAAAAAGTGTTACGTTATAACGTATAAAAAATGGTGCACAGATGCCCAAACAACGATCCGCCATCCAGCCGTCTTTCGTCCGCAGATCACTGATGCCTGAGCGGAGCAAAGACTGTCGTACATTGTTCACAGCGCCGCAGGACCACAGTGCGACAAATTACCCGCAGCTACAACAGTGGTGATCAGGACAATGTGTCACAGCACACAGTTCCTCGCAGCCTTCTGCGCATGGGCCTGCGTAGCCGAAGACATAGCCGGGTCCCTATGCTCACTGCACGTTACCGCCAACAACGCATGAAATGGGTCCAAGATCATCAAGATTATACCGTGGATGATTGGAAGAATGTGACTGAGTCTGACGAATCAAGATTCCGGGTGCATCACGTAGACGGCAGAGCGCGGATTCGCCGAGGCGGCGATGTTTTCTTGGGACACTTTAGGCCCCCCATTATCCCAATAGCACAATCCCTGACAGCTATCAGGTATCTGAACATAGTTCCGGACCAAGTTCACCCATTCATGGCAGCTGTGTTCCCTACTGGTAATGATCATTACCAACAGGATAATGCGCCATGCCACACTGCCAGAATATCGTCAAGGAGTGATTCCAGGAACATGCTGGTGACTTTTGTTAATGCCCTGCCTTCAGATTCAATTGACATGAACCCAATCGAACGTTTGTGGTTCGACTTGGAAAAGCGGGTTCGCGCTAAATCACCACCACCCCGAAACGCACGGAAACTGGAGGACATGCTGTTGACATTATGGTACCAGGTACCCTAGAATAACTATCGCCGCCTAATTGAATCGATGCCTTGCTGAGTGCCCGCTGTCTTGCGGGCTGATGGGGGTTCTTGCAGCTTATTAGGTAGGTGGTCATATTGTAATTTAGGTAGGTGGTCATATTGTAATGGCTCATCGGTGTGTATATATATATATATATATATATATCGTGTTACTACCTTTACCTTAAAATTTTATAACTTTCATAAATAGTTAGTAGGCTGCTGGAGTTCATCAGTCTTCTGCAGTAAGACTGTTGAGCAGACTATCCTAAAGGACCGGGACCAAAGCCATGTGACACTTATGACCTAAACTTTTTGCTTAGAATGAGCCGCCCTGGAGCACGTCTTCCTGCTCCGGAGCACGTCTTCCTGCTCCGGAGCACGTCTTCCTGCTCCGGAGCCGGCCGTTCTCCCGACTGAACTACACCGACTTTGGTTTATCGCTACTTGCCATTTTTACTGTGCGTCACCACAGTGTTACGGCGCATGTATCCTCTCCCCGTTGAGAAAGGTGGAGGCAAGATATCGCAGGTTTCGGGTCCGCTGCAAAAGAAGGAATTATGTTACGTTACAGACGATGTGTGGAAGAAGTGTCACGTATTTGTCTCGAACCTCACGGCCAAGATATTCATTTTTGCATTCGTGCCACAATACAACGTAAAACTTTTTCCCGGAGGTAGCATTTAAATCCACGTCTACCCGCCCTGTAGCCGGTTATTCTCTCGACTTAACTACGCTGATCTTGGCTTATTATTGCAACTTGCCGTTTTTACTCTTGCGTCACTTCAGTGGTGTACATCACACACTGCTGTAAATGACGTATGAAAACGAATAATGTGCTAATGATAGTTTCTTTTTCTCTATAAGGCTAAATTAGCTCAGCGATTTTCTCCAACATACAGTGTTTTTGTCGTATTTATTTGTATAACTTCCTATGTGGTTTTCATTAAATGAAAACGTTTTGAAATCTTGCTTAGATATTTGAAAGCGCTGTTATCTTCCCCATTCTTATCGTAGAACTGGGTAATGAAATCTGGATTTCCGTTCAACAGGGACGATATGTTTTCCTTTACAGAAAATAATTCTACTTCGGGTTTTTTATTGGTCTTGTATCCTCACGGAAAAAGCCGTTAAATTTATGCGACTTTCAATTTTTTTCAACACGTTCTATAGCTTTCGATGAATTTTTTCCGTGATTCATTTATGTAGGACATTACATATAGGATATACCTATACCAGACATTTCTGTTTGATTGAGATGACCGAGCTGCGATGTATTCCTGCATATATCTGCTGGAATTGTTAGCAGAGAGGAATAAGAACCTATCTTTTCATTTCAGTCTCTTCCTAGGTTCTGATTTATTAGCAGAATGAAACAACAAAAATGTTACGGATTTGATGAGCATCCAGCATATTTGTGTCGTCATATTTCTTACGAAAAAGGAAATGTATCAGAAGCCACTGATAAAAGAAGGTTGGCGGCGTATGACGAGACTGTGCCTTCAGAATATCAAGTGACATTTGAACAAACGGTTTGAGTTTCTATTCTTTGAATGCTTGTAGAGGTGATTGGCCCCAAAGCGCATGTAGTGATTGTCCCCATTCTGCATGTAGACTATCTGAAACACACACCTACACACACACATACACAACAGTAAACATGCAAAAGATATTCATATGCTTCTATTTTGTGTACTTTAAAGGATGCAATAAAGGAGAAAGGACACGTGAACCTGGCTAGGGACCTTCCGAGCGAAACTGCTCTTTCACGCAAATAGCGAACAGTCACATCTGTGAGATTCTGAGACGTTTTAAAATTGAACCATCTCTCGAATATTGTAGAATTCCACTCCTAGTGAATATTTCTGTACCGAGAGCTAAAGAAAAATTTGCATGAGTATTAAATTTCCCCGCAACGATGAACTGAAACGCGTCTTTTCTGAGGATTTCGAGTTGGAAAAAATGGAGTTCATTTTCTCCAGTATTTTGTCTTTGTTTTTAAATGGAAAAGGTGCAACGAACTCAGAAGAAACTGTATTGAAAAAAAACCTCATACATAATATGTTTACAGTTCAAATCTTTCATGTATAGGAAGATAACTTATCTATTGTCTGGGTATTAAAATAAACTATGGAATTCGCTTTCTGTTCAGTTTTGAAGATGCAAACATCTTCAAAATTGAACAGAAAGCGAATGATTCTGAAAATGTGACCGACAGTCAGCGACTTGAATTTCATCTACTCCGTATCTTCTCGTCTTGGCAGGTTTAGTCCTTGACATCCCTAGGGTCCCTGCCGCCAGAACAAGTATTACCCTCTTTTTGCCTACTGCATTCGTTTTATTTGTCTTGGCTTTCCTTGGGTTGTCTGGAACTTTTTTCTAAATCTTCTTTTTAGTCGGTCTGTCTTCTCCCTTATTTGTTGGAGACTCCGTTTCCATTGCATTCCCAAATGAGTTTTCTACCTCTCCTTTCCATACATATATCGCGTGTCTTAGACGAACATATCCTAATTTTTTATTGCATTTTCTAATTCCGAAAAACGTCTATGCGCGCTCTCGTGTTTCAGGTTTTATCCTTTGATATTATTCCATCCATATAAGTATCCCATTTCTGTTCTTTTGGGTTTGCTTCGTTTTTTCCCCTGCTTGCCTAAGTCTCTGATCTATATAAAATAGCAGCCTTACAGTTTTTTTTATTGAAGGTTTAACCACCACTGTGAGCAACTCCATGAGCTATAAGCAGTCGTTGGTCCCTAATAATTTAGGGTCACTGGTTCCAGGGAAGGGAGAGAGCCAGTGCCGTAAGAAAAACACAACATCCATGCCTCACCGAGATTCGAACCCTGACACTTCACGAACGAATGATCATAAGCCAGAGTTTAGACCACTGCGCCAACGGGGCGGCCCTCACAACTTCACTGTATATTTTTTATTTCACTTTTATTGGGGACTTCTTCTCCCAGCTCACACTTTGTATTTTTGGGGGGGGGGGGTTTAATGGCCACCACGAAGTAATCAATGTTCTAAAAGCAGTAACCCTTCCTTAATTTAGGTCCACTGGTTCTAGGGAAGGGAGAAAGCCAGTGCCGTAGGGAAAACACCGAGATTCTTACCGATATTCGAACCCGGACTCATCTTGGAAGAATGATCAGAAGCCAGCGTTTATACCACTTCCCCACATGGGGGCCTATGCATTTACTCCATTATTATCTCACTCGCTCAAGTAGTGCTGCTTCAGCCATGCCATTTTGAGGAGTGGGGAATAGGGAGTTAATGGCTACCCAGTGAGTAATTCTAAGGACTATAAGCAGTCTTCCTTCCCTAACTTAGAGTCACTGGATTCAGGGAGGGAAGATATCCAGTGCCGTAAAACAAGTGCACTATCCATGCCTTAATTCGGACTCGAACCCGCTTCCACTCAGACGAACCGTCAGGTGATCTTATATCACTGCATCATTGCGGTGTCACCACACCTTTGTAAGATTGATGCCAAATATTTAGTCTTTTCTATCACGTACGGGTACCTTACGTATTACGGGATTAGTTGGTTCCGAGAAATCGCCATATAAAGTAAAGTCATTTTGCCTGTATAAATAGGGTTACGTTCCAAAATAGAAGAAACATTTCGTACCTTTGTAAAAAAATGCACTTTTTTAATCATTTAGTCAGTTAATACACTCATATTGTAATTAATTTAACCGGATGATAAGTTAGCTGATACATGAGTGTGGATCATTGTTTCTTCTGTGAAGGCCCATTATTGGCAGATTGAGGATTTTCAGCTCTATTGAAGTAATGATGAAGAGAGTGCTGGCAGACAGGCTTTTTTCTGCGTATGTAGTTCTTTAAAACAACCCACAGAGCTTTGAATTTATCTTGGAACGTTGGCGTTTCTCTCCCTGTTAGGATAATTTTGTTCAATGACATGGTATCATTAAGTTAATGGATTCCACGATTTGCTTTGTAGAAAGGTGCTTAACAGGTTCAACAACAAAGTGTTCTTCAACTTCTTCATTTAAATATATGTCTTCAGTTCGAGATGGTCATCATTGGTGAGCACCTCTGTGTTTGATCGCAGAAACTTATCCATAACGGCCTCATCTATATCTAAAAATCCATTCGATCTCGCAATGTCAAAGATGTCATATCTAGAGCTGGAAAGCTTGACTTCAGAATCAAAATCAAAATCATGAGGTTCACTGATATCAGGCCAAATCTGTTCCAAGCTCGCCTCCATGCAAGACTGAAACTTCTGCCAATGCATCTTCAATATCTGTCAATAGCTTTGTTGATGTTAATTTTTTTCCTACAACCTTTCATAGAAAGTTGAACTTCGCCGACTCTATTCGTAGCCTTTTGAACAAACGTCAACAGGAGAAAATAAGCAAAGTATGTTCTATTTGGTGAAAGGAACATAGAGTTAATGTTCTCATCGACGATAGAGATTATTGAAGAGGAAGTGGCTCCAGTTTCCTTATCCAAGAGAAGAAGAATTTTAAGGGAAGCATTTATCCTCTGAGTAAACTTGCAAGTCCCAAAGGAGTTCAGTAGAAAAAATGTAATTCAAACACAGCTCTACAATTCACGGTTTGTTTTTTTTAGATTGGAACACAACACGTTCTTTAGAATAACCCTTGAGTGCTCGAGGATTTTCAGAGTTGTAAATAATCAGAAGTTATGTTTTTATGATCTCTAGATGCATTTACTGCTAACCGGAATATGAGGCAATTCTCAGGTGTTCTAAACTCAGGAGTCGTCTTGCACTGAGAAAAGAGTTCTGCTTGAAATAAGCTTTCAAAGCAACCTTGCTTCATCCAGTTTGAACTCTTTCTGAGGAAAATTACCGTGCTTCTCCATTGGCGCTCAAAACTGAGCTGTAAAGCCTCAGCAGCGATTGTAACAGCCGCTGTAACCCAGCGTGTTAGCTCAGGTTATGGAATCCAGTCGGCCCCCCTTAAAACTTTCAAACCATCTGACACATGCCGCCAAGGGTTGCACCTTCCGATCGGTCTCAATAGCCTTTGGGTTATTCAAGAAAGTTTTCACTTTAATCTCAATTACACTTGCGGACATAAGGAAAGCTAGCTGATTTTGATATTCAATGCATTCAATAAGCGTTCTCTCCAGTTGCGTCATAATCAACGGTCTTTGTGTGATCTCACTTTTGCGACTTTTTTTTATTTTCTCACCTTGATTTTTTATTGTTCTTAACTTCGATACGGAGAATCCTTTGATTCTGACTGTGTTACAGACGCGCTCGTTAAGTCCATACTTACTAATCACATTGAATTTTTACACGAAGGTCCCACATTTCCGTTGATGTTTTGCCACTGGCTGTACTTTCGTCACTAAATTAACGTTTCTCATGAGTGTTGGTTTTAAGTTAGTCACGTGATACTACTACACTCCTGGCCACCCAAAATGCAACACCAAGAAGAACACGGGATAGCAAAGCCATATTTACTGGACACATAACAATAGATACAAAGATGAAACGATTGAGCTTACGGGCCCGTGCGACTTGAGGAACACGCAGACATCAATAGTTCATGTGGCCCCCATGGCTGGCAATAACGGCCGCTACACGCCGCGGCATAGAACGAAAGAGGCTTTGGATGTGGGCTTGGGGTATGTCGGTCCAGGCTGCTTCCACACGTTGTCACAGTTCATCAGGCGTAGCCGCGGGTTGTGTTTGCCGGGCCACTTGGTTGCCGATCAGCGACCGTACATGTTCGATGGGCGACATATCGGGAGAACAGGCGGGCCACAGTAGCAGAAACACCTGGTGAGCCGTTAAGAATTGTTGCACGATACGTGCCACGTGCGGGCGCTCATTGTCCTGTTGAAACGTGTCCACTGGCAGGTCCTGCAAGTAAGGGAGGACTACAGGCTCCTAAACGTCGGAGATGTAGTGGTGGCTGTTGAATGTAGCGGCGATGCGTACCAGAAGGGTGCGGGTGTCATAACCAATTGCGTCCCAAACCTTATCGCCAGGCGACGGACCGGCATGGCGATGAGATTAATAATGCAGGCGTCATACAGTCTATCGCCGCAGTGCTGCCACACGCGGATCCGACTATCGTGGTGTTGCAGGCAGAAGTGGGATTCGTCGGAGAAAACAATGTCGTGCCATTCCGTAGTCCAAGTGCGGCGTTCAACGGCCCACTGCCGCTGCACTCGCCGGTGGTGTAACGTCAATGGTAATCGGAGCAATGAGCGCCGTGCGACAAGTTCCCGCTCCTGCAGATGACGTCGAACGGTACGTGCTGACACAGGTTGTTGCGAAAAACCCTTTTTCCTGCGCTAACGTGCGCGATGTGGCAATGCGAGCCGTCAATGCCCGCCCCACAACATGCCGGTCCTCTCGTTGGGTGGTGTGCCCAGGGTGCAGCAATCGCTCACGTCGGTCCGTCCGTCCCTCCTGCACCCACCGAATCCATACTCGCCTCAAAGTAGCGGGATGTCGTCCCACACGGGGTACGATGTCTCGGTACGATAAGCCGCTGTCGCGATAAGCCACTATTCGTCCTTTGTCGAACTCCGAAACGTGCTGGAATAACTGTCGTATTCTGCGACGAGGCACCAGGAAGTTTCCCACGCACAGTTCCGGTAGCACAACACACTTCCACTACTTACACACAGACTTCTGTGCACCCTTTTTGTAGTAGTTCTCGGTGGCGTGCCGGGCGCACATGATTGGCATATGTCCTGCAATGCTAATCGTTTGCATGTCCTCTCGCGGGCGACGCAAGCTGCGAATTTCAGGCCAATCGGATGCTTCCTTCTCGGTGTTGCATTTTGGGTGGCCAGCAGTGTAATTATGCTACATTAATAAGTTGCGCAAATTTAAGGTCAAATACCGTCTTGATGCCTTGGACTCTACAGCTGCAGAGAGAAGGGATACATTGTATTTCACCACAAAATAACGAACTTCCGTAACTTTGCGATCTGTTATCCCGGTTATTCGGGGGGAGATGCACAGAAACCTCCATGTCTTGACAGATGGCTGTTGCGCGGCACGGTTCGCGCGTGATTTACTACTTTTAGTGGTTGTCTGCTATACACCAGTTCTGTAGATTCGTAATTTAGTGAGTATTGCATTATCTGCCCGAGAGTGTAGCGATACAGTGAAATAACGATCACTGTCTCTTATTATATGTACATGTACACCGATGAGACATTACATAATGACCAACCCCAGCCTATAGCAATGAGCGAGCCTGAAGACCGAACGCTGGCGCAGGTGAAATCCACAGAGCAGTATACAGCAGGACCGCGATTATCCGAGTTACCTGCGAAATTACGCACACGGTAGTGGTGGTGTACTTTTGCCAAGGTCACTTATCTATGACTCTCCGACTGGTAGCGCGGACCCTCCACAAGTTACCGGATGTAGATCAGTCAGTATCAGTCGGTGTCTTCTGCTATTCGCGTGCTTCAGTTAACCGTGCAGTGTTGTGTTTCATTTGTAAAATGAATGTCTCTGTTTGTATTTGAAGCGTTAGTGAACAGTTGTGTTCTTCTGTTTTGCGATTCAAAGCAACATGAATGCGAAAAGAAAAAGATTGTTGTTTCGTTAGTGACCAAGTTAAAAGCCATTAAAAGAATCGATCAAGGGGAGACAATAAAGAAAGTTGCTTTAGATTTAGGTGTAGACGAGGTTACTGTAGGAGACTGGAAAAGAAATTGGGGTGAAATCGAAAAATGGTGTAAGGCCAGCGGGAGTGGAGAAAGTGGCGGTGCAAAGGACAAAAATGAAACAACAAGGAAAACTATGAAAACGTCTGAGTATGAAAAAACATCGAGTGCGTTGTTTATGTGGTTCACACAATTAAGGAACAACGGTAGTCCAGTAAATGGACCTATGTTACAAGAAAAAGCACTGGAATTTCACAATTTTTTTAAAGATGGAGATGCAGTATTCACTGCAGGTAAATTATGGCTTTATCGTTGGAAACCTAGGCACCGTATCAGACAACTCAACATTACCGGCGAAAAATTATCGTTTGATCATGAGGTTGTAGCGACTTTTAAACAAGAAATGAAATCCCTACTTGAAAAACGAAATTTGTCTTTGGAGCAGGTGTTCAACTGTGGCGAAACAGATCTCAACTATAGAATGCTTCCGACTAAGACACTTGCTGCTAAGGAAGAGGCGTCTGTTCCGGGCTTTAAAAAGAGCAAAGATAGAGTCACCCTCGTGGCCTGTTCGAATGCTACTGGAAACTGTAAATTGAAGTTAGTGCTCTTTGGAAAATCTGCCAAGCCAAGTGCGTTTAAGCACATTTCAACTACAAGCTTGCCAGTACTTTATAGAAATCAAAAAAGTGCTTGGACGCATTAGGCGCGGTTTTCAAGGACTGATTATTCCATCACCTTGTGCCTCATTAGACTCATACCTGAAGGAAAACAACTTGCCTCGAAAAGCAACTTTACTCCTTGATAATTGTCCTGCCCATCCTGATGCTGAGGAAATGGTTTTTGGTGAAATCAAGGCTATGCCCCCCCCCCCCCATGTAACCTCACTTCAGCCGATGGACCGAAGAGTGTTAGAAAACATCAAGAGAAACTACAAGCGTAAGCTGTTGAAAAATCTAATTGCTGACATTGAAGAAGTAAGAGGATTTGTCGAATGTTTAAAAGAAACAACAATAAAGGATGTGGTTTATATGTCAGCAACATAATGGGAGAAAATTCAACTTGCCACGCTATAAAAAATCGTGGGAAAAACTACTGCACGATACACCTGAACAACCACAGAACACACCGGAAGACAACTTCGAGAACAATATTTTGGAGCTAGACCAAAGGATCCCAGCTGCTGAACCAATACTAAACGAAAACGATGTAGCCATGTGGGTAAATGGAGACGAACAGCTACAATTAACAGATGAAATGATCGCGGAAGCAGTAACGAGAGTGGCAGCAATGACGATGAAAATGACTGTATAGTTCCTGAAAAAATAGCCCATTCAGATGGACTTAAGGCAATCGAGAAGGAGATGGAGTACATTGATCAACAACCAGAAGCCACTTCAACGGACTTTCTGCTACTGCGACGCTGGCGTGAAATGGTGGCAACGAAGAGGCCCATACAGCACAAAACGTTTCAGATATGTATCAGTAATGTTACAATCTCTCATTTTCGTTACACTTTCAGAGATATCTTACAATTACGTTTCAGCAACATCAATTTTGGAACATAACTCTTTGTACGTTACGGTTACCTTAAAAATAGCATTCACCGATACTACTGCTTTATAGTTTCCATTGTACATAATTGTTACCTTGATGTTACATTCCGGAGATATTTAAGATTTTTGATTTGGCAACGGCGTGGATGCGCATGCGCATTTATGCCATTTCATCGAAGCACTCTCGTAGTCGTTCCACGTGCCACTGGGATATCCTTTGGTGATTCTGTCGTACTCGAGTTAGCTGGGTGTAGGAGAACTGGCCACAAAATTTTTAAGGGGCCGTACGAAATTGCTTTTTTGACAGCTTCGTGTCCACGATCCCCAGAGGTTGGTTATTTGAGTCGTATAAAGTTTCCATAATTTTGTCTGTTCTTAATTGCGATTATTAATGTAATTCTTTATAAAAAAATGTTTGTGATCTACAACTCAACAAAAGATTTCAGGGATTACAAACTACAAGTATGCAAATTATCTGAGGGCATGTGTTTGACTCAGGAAAACTGTCAAAGGAGGGGTAATACCAAAAGTGTAAAATATAAAGAATTTCTGATCCAATTAAGAAATTTTCAGCATTTACAAGCTACAAGTCAGCAAATTATCTGAGGGCAGGTGCTGCCTCAGTGAACATGTCTGGAAGGGGGAAGGGTAACACCAAAAGTATAAAATATAAGGAATTTATGGTCCGATCGGGATATTTTCAACATTTACAACCTACATTGCAACAAAATCTCTCAGGGCATGTGTTGACTCAGGAGAGCTCTCTCCTGAGTCAGCCCATGCCCTCAGAGATTTTGGTGTGAAAATCTCCCGATCGGAAGAGAAATTCTTTGTATTCTACACTTTTGGTTGTAATACCTAAAATATAAATCATAAAGTATTCTTGTTTGAAAATGCTGAAAATCTCCCGATCTGAAGAGGATTTCTTTGTATTCTACACTTTTGGTATTACCCCCCCCTCTCCCCGAAGGTTTCCTGGTGGGTAGACACATGCCTTCACATATGTTTTTGAGTTGTAGCTTGTAAACGCTGAAAGTACCCTGATCCGACCAGAAATTCTTTATATTTCATATTTTAAGTTTTAAGCAGCCCCCCCCCCCGATAAGTTTCTGGGTTTGCACATTCCCGCAGAGAATTTGTTTAGCTGTAATTTATAAGCCCTGAAAAAATCGTAAATAAGAAAGTACAAAATTACGGAAATGTTAAGTGTGTCAGAAAACCAATCTTGGGAGTGGTAACCACGGAGCAGTTCAGAACGCAAATTTTTATACGGCCGCTTAAAATTTTTGTGGGCAGTTCTCCGGTGGCCACTTTTCCGGGGGCCAGTTCTCCACTTTATCTTTGACCCGAAAATCATGGAAATGCCTAAATTTCTTACCGAAAATGAAATATAAAAAAAAATATTTTATGAACAATAGTTGCTCAAGCAGCGGGAAATATAACCACACGGAATGTGTTCATGCAGAACAATTTAATGGCGCTGAAATTCCAGTGTGTCCAGTTCTCCGGTGGCCACGTCTCCGTAACCAGAGTTATCTAGTTAGTGTACACTAGCGTCCGTCCTTAAGTTTTGCACGCCAGTGTACAAGGTGTTTCATAAAGAATGTCCCGATTTGAAAAGTGAATATCTCGGCAACCACGAACCACCGACGAATGCGACTCGTATCATGTCTACGGGCGTGGCCCAGAGTTTGTTGTAACTACCGCTAGATGGCAGTACGAGCGTCCAAACAGCCGCTGCGCTTAGTGAGTGAGAAGATGGCGTCGAGGCAACAGAAGGCGTTTTGTGTACTTGAAGTTTGCAAGACCATGTCCGTGATTACGGTACAACCTTTCATGTAAGCGGAAAAGTTTCGCTCTACAATGTTCGCATATGGGGACTGGAGAATCCACATGAAACTCTGCAACATGAACGTGATTCACCAAAACTGAATGTTTTTTGCGCGGTTTCTGTTAGAAAGGTTTATGGCCCTTTCTTTTTTGCG
The DNA here is from genome assembly GCA_039090855.1 of Macrothele yani. Classification (NCBI taxonomy): domain Eukaryota; kingdom Metazoa; phylum Arthropoda; class Arachnida; order Araneae; family Macrothelidae; genus Macrothele; species Macrothele yani. The sequence continues at coordinate 77,109,182 of CM077008.1, forward strand.
GACAACACGGTTACGGGCAACTCCTATCTTGCAATGCTGAAGGACTGGCTACTTCCACAGCAGCAGGACGACTCTGAAGATTACATTTTGCAGCAGGACGCCGCATCGCCACACTGGAGCCTCCAGGTTCGTCGGTTTCTAAACGACACATTGCCTCAGCTTTGGATTTGACGCAGGGGACCCTATGACTTGGCACTACACGCTTGTCCTTCGAGGTCTCCAGACATCACACGATGTGACTTTTTTTATGGGGATACGTAAAAGGCCGTGTTTACGTTTAGGAGCGACTCCTGGTTTTTATGGTGTGTATGATGTAAAGGGACGATGCGCTGGGTCTTGGGAAAGGATATACGGAAATTCTACAAAAAATTAAATATTGTATATCCTAAAGTTAAACGCATAGAAACCTAAGTTACCTAAGAATAAGAACAATAAAACAAAACGAATAACAGCATAACAATAAAAAGAAACAAAAATTCACCTAAGTGGCTTTTGGAGAAGTTGTTCAATAATACAATCACAAGAAATACTTATGCCAGGTTTTGAGCAGCTATCTGGAACAGGATTACTCCCCATGCTTTCTAATCGGGTAACAACGCACAACAGTCAATTTAATGACTGGTAAATTAAAATACAAAATGGAACAACACACGTTGAATCTTCAAAAACTTAGCGGAACGAGTTTTCTTTCCCTTGTAATGCTCCCTCACGTAAGCAGCTGAAGTTGAGCTGCGTGTTGGTCAGTAGGCATCGCGTGACAACAGCTTGCCGTGCATTTCAGGAGGACTGTCGACCATGAGAACGAGAGTAAGGCCCGTACGATGATTCGAGTCGTCCTCAGAATGACTTTCAGTTCTGCGACCTTTTGCTGTAAATACCCTCGGCCTAGCCATCTGCGCACTCAATTGACAAGGTGCTGGTAAGCGAGGCCGAGGACGGTTGATCGAAATCCTCACTCTCCTTTCAGAGCCTCCACACAGACAATCGCGCGTCTGCGTCCCCTTCTGCGCACATGAACGCATGTAGAATCATTCACGACTGCAGTTGTTCTTCATTTTCGTTTTATCTTCCATGTTAATAAAATAAATAGTTTCCAATATTTCATTATGAATGAAATTTTCTAATATTAAAGTGTAGGATGATCCTCACGTCTTACATGGAGGAGGAGTCGCCACTGTTTATGTTCCCCTTTAACAGCTGACTTGGATGAGGGCGCAGTGATCTAGGCGATGGCCTCGGATCATTCGTCCGAAGGGGTCCGGGTTCGAATCCCGGTGAGGCATGGATGTTGTGTTGTTTGTATTACGGCACTGGCTCTCTCCTTTCCCCGGAACCAGTGACCCTAAATTAGGAACGGGCGACTGCTTATAGCCCACTGACTTGCTCACGGTAGTGGTTAAACCTCCAGTCGGAATCGGATCGGACGTGGATGAGCTCCGAACGAGAATCACGGCTGCGGTAAATTCTGTGACTGAAGACACTCTCCGACACATTTGGGATGAATTCAGCTATCGGCTTGATGTTGTCCGTGCAGCAGTTAGGGGGCACATTGAGCATTTGTAATTGTGGTGCGTGAAACTTCAGACCTTCCTTCATACTTGGCCTTTTGTTTTGTAACTATCCCACATTTGCCTTTTTAAATATACTACTTTGAAATCGGGTCATTCTTTTTGAAACACCCTGCATAATATCTTAGTACGTCAGTTGGTTTTGAATCAGAAAAAAAGTCTCAATAAAAGTAGTTGTTAGTTTGTAAAGGTAGAAAAAAATATTGTAAAAAAAAATCCATATGTAGAGAAGCGAATTAATTTCCTAATGAAATTCCACGTCGACGAAGATATCAGATTAAGCAATGAAATACTAGATTACAGCCATGAAATACACCCACTCCATTCCATGAATTGTTATTCATGGGAATGGAGTGGGTGAATAGCAAGAAAAATTTGAAACCGCTTGAAACAAATGTCGTGGAAAACCATTAAGAAAACGTTTGTTGGAAAAAAAGAATTATACGCGTACAAAATTTATTAATTATTTGAAAGAAAGAAAAAGTAACGCTATGTGGATATAATGTACTCATCCATGGGTTGAATACACAAGACTGGGAGGAATTCGCTTCTAAAAATAACGAGAAGTAAAATAAAATATATTTCCTCTTTAAAACAAATGTAGCTTCGGACATCGGAAAGGAAAGATACAACGTTAAAAATGTAACAGAATGTGACATGTACCCGGGTAAATATATATTAATTCAACAATCTCCTTTCAAGTTCCCTCAAGGTAAACTTTTTTACCTTAAGGGGACTTCACTCCTTGAAAACGAGTGAAGTTCCCTTAAGGTAAAAAAACAAAAAAACTATCGTTACGTTGAAAAAATAAATCTATGAATTATATGAAACTGACTTTTATGAAAAATGCCTCGCAATATTGTAAAATGAAAGAGGGAACCATTCGATTACACATTCCGCACGAAACAGACAGTTTCAAGCACACGCTCGTGCGTGGCAAATTAGTCCGCTCGGTAGAGAGCTCAACTCCCTACCGAGCGGACTCCAAATGGGCGTTTTTCCGGTCTGTTGAGAAAATTTCCCGAGCGCAGTGTTGTAATTCACAAGTTTCGTAAGGGTAGGAAAAAAAGCTGCAGGTTTGGGAAACTGCGGTTATCCTTGATTTTTATTTTATTTTCTTATGGATACTACTAGAAAATTGGCGGACAAGATTCGGCAAGCCACCAGTTACGTCACGTGGTTGCCGGCTGCCGCTACCGGCAAACTAGCGGACCACATTAGGCTAGCCATCATTTCTGGCACGTGCTTTCAGGGCCGCTGAAGGGCCACGTATGGCAGCTACTGCTTGTGATGGACAACTGATGGCCCTGTTGTGGCATATGACAACTGATGGGGTGCCAGCTGTTGGCCTGAACTGCTGGCTCTTCTGTTGGCCGCCCGGACATTTTATTGACGGTTCGGCAGCGGCAACATTGTGTTGGGTCATTCCTGGCAGCCAGCACTGCCAGCAGAGTGCAAAACGCTGTTTGTTGTCTTGCTGGCCCAGCAAAACTGTTTTTCCTGGGGAACGGCCCATCGGTACCTCCAAAGTTTGTGCACAGGTTTTGGCAACGGCCAACAGCGGGTCACAATGCAAATAAAAACCCACACCTGTGAAAAATGTATGCTAGTGTTACGAGATTTTTTCAGTTGAATCGTAGGTATTAATTTCCCTGTTAACCTGTTATGAGTATTACTAATTATACTGTATTAATGCGATATAAGGCTTCTGGCAGTTAAAAAAGGTTGCTCTTCAGTTTATCAAGCGTTGAAGCTTATTTGAGATATTTCCGCTTTAAGTGTTTGTTGAAACAAGCTGCAAATAAAAGCGCTGTCAACTAAACTAAGTATGTGCTCTTTTTTTGGCCTCTTGTGGCCGGTAGGTAGTCATTGCAAGGCTAGCTTTAGTTCTTAAATTAATATTAGTTCACGTAGATGATATTGGTAAGTATTAATAAAACATTATACAGTCCAAAAATGTTTTGGACCTCTTTAGCTGATCCTGATTTGATGACCAAATTATCAAAAAAAAAATATTCCACTGGGCTCCTTTGGCCAGTCTTCACTCAGTACGTGAAGGTAATTTCGAAAAAAAACTACTCACAGCAAATCCTTGGTGAATTCTATACGCCATATATTCGCAGGAAATTTGCTTTTTTGACCTTCCAAAAACAACGTTTTGCACTCACGACAAAAGTGACTCCGCACTGTTATGTCACACATCGTTAATAAATCTTCTGCCCCATAATTTTCCGTGCAAAGAAATGGAATTTAAATCACCGTAATGCAATTAAGACTGTTCCAAGAGGCAAGTATATTTTTCACAAAAGTAATGCTAGGTAATTTTTTCTCGTTCGCTTTCATAACTATAGATCTGATTTATATACTCCTGTTCATAAAAATCAGAACACCTGAAAAAAGTCGAGCTACAACTTTAAATTTTACAGGATATGCTAATCAGGCAACATCACAGAAGTGATTAGTACTTCGCCGTCATAGGTGCATGCATACCGCATCCAGGAAAATCAGAACACGCAACGTCACAGACCGGAAACGGCCGTTTTTTTACGCTTTTCAACCGTAGGTTAAAGAAGCGTATATGCTCCAGCTTTGTCCGTTCGTCCGTCTGTCGGCACGATACCTCGCGTAAAAATGGTTCGATTTCGATGAAATTTTAGTATGTGGTAGGGAACCACCTGCGGACGAACCTTATTGAAAATGGCCGTAATGGGGTCAAAGGCGACGGCATAGGAGCGGGATCCATTTCATTGCCCTTATGCGTCATACCTTGCGTAAATACGGTTTGATGTCGATTAAATTTTAGCATATTGTAGGGGATCACCTGGGAATGAACCCAATTGAAAATGGTTGAAGCGGAGTCAATAGTCAGGACATAGGAGCGGGATGCATTCCATTGCCCTTATGCGTCAAAACGTGCGTAAAAATGGTTCGCTTTCGACGAAATTTTAGTATGTGGTACGGGACCACCTGGGTACGAAACCTATTGAAAATAGACGAAATGGGGTCAAATGTCAGCACATAGGATCGGGATCCATTCCATCGCTCTTATCCCATACTATTAAGGTAGACGTAAAGTAATTTTGCTTCCTATACTTCCAGTAGAAAAACTTTTTGTACACATTTCCTACACAACTATTGTGTTCCCAAGGATAAAAATTTGAACATCGATTAAGAAAACTTCATATTGTAACTTGGAATACTTAATATTTCCTAAAAAATAACCATAATTATGTAAAAAATCAATAACTTTTCCTTTGGTGGTGTTGGATCCAGAAAAAAGATGGCGCGACCTGTATTTTGATTACGTCAGTAAACAAACAAATGTTGGATTTCAGAATTATGGTTATGTTTTAGAAAATATTAAGTATTTCAAGTTATAAAATGAAGCTATTTTAATTGATGTTCAAATTTTCATCTTTGAGAACGCATTAATTGTGAAGAAAATGTGTACAGACGTTTTTCCATTCGAAGTATAGGAAGCAAAATTACTTGACGTCCAACTTAAAGGAACAATTCTTGTATGTATCTAAATTTTAGTTTGAAAACGGCTCTAAGGATTTTGATGAAAGTCGTTAACCTACCGTTTTCTGGTACGAGAAATCGATTTAGCTTGATTTCGACTTTAGGAAAATTCGTTTAGTGCGTAAAATAACGACCCCGAATTAACACGTGTTTACTGTAATGGTGTCGTCCCATTGATGTTATTCATGCTTAGAAATCTTATGACGTCACAATCTTGCGATTGGTATGTTGGCGCGCGATCACGCCATCTGTCTCATTACGTCACGCGTTGTGAGTGGATCCTATTAAAGTTTAATGACGTCACACTCTTGCGAACACATGGTCGCGATTCCCATCTGTCTCATTACATCACGCGTTGTGTGCGTACGTCCGTCCGCACGATAACTCACGTAACAATCGTTCGATTTCGATGAAATTTTAGTATGTGGTAGGGGATCACCGGGGAAGGTACCCTATTTAAAGTGAACGAAATGGGGTCAAAGGTCAGTACATAGGAGCGGGAATCCATCCCACTGCTGTTATGCGTCATAACTAGCGTAAAAAAGGTTCGATTTAGATGAAATTTTAGTATGTGGTAGAAAACTACCTGGCGACAAACCTGATTGAAAATGGGCGAAATGGGGTCAAAGGTCAGGACATAGAAGGAGAATCACTTCCATCGCCATTATGCGTCATAACTTACGTAAAAATGCTTCGATTTCGATGAAATGTTAGTATGTTGTAGGGTCTTGCCTGGGGACGAATTCTATTGAAAATGGGAGAAATGGGGTCAAAGGTTAGGACACAGAAGCGGGATCTATTCCATAGCCCTTATGCATCATAACTTACGTAAAAATGCTTCGATTGCTACAAAACTTTATCAAGTTATTTCGGAGGTATACAGAACCGGTTCTGTTGAATATGATCGAAATGGGATCGAAGGTCAGGGCACAGGACCGAGATTTATTCCACAGCCATTATTCTTATAACTTGAGTAATGATTTCTGGTATGTCGGAAAGCGTATTATAATCAATGCATTGCATGATTTTACTAACCTGTTTACACTTTCCAACCGTAAGTTGAAGGAGCGTATTTGCTCCAGCTTTGTCCGACCGTCTGTCTGCACGATACCTCGCGTAAAAATGGTTCGATTTCGATGAAATTTTAGTATGTGTATGTGGTAGGGGACCACTAGGGGACGGACCGTATTGAAAATGGACGAAATGGGGTCAAAGGTCGCAGCTTAGGAGCTGAATCCATTCCATTGCCCTTAGGCGTTATTACTTGCGTAAATATGGATCGATGTCGATGAAATTTTACTATATCGTAGGGGACCACCTGGGAATGAATCCTATGGAAAATGGGTGAAGTGGGGTCAAAGTCAGGACAGACATTGGAGCGGGATGCATTTCATTGTACTTATGAGTCATAACGTGCGTAAAAACGGTTCGATTTCAATGAAATTTTAGTATGTTTTAGGGGACCACCTGGGGACGAACCCTATTAAAAATGGACGAAATGGGGTCAAAGGTCAGGACATAGGATCGGGATCCATTCCATCGCTCTTGTCCCATACTTTTGAAGGAGCGATTCTTGTATGTATGTAAATTTTATTTTGAAAACGGCTCTAAGAATTTTGATGAAAATCGTTAACCTGACGTTTTCTGGTACTAGAAATCGATTTAGCTTGATCTGGACTTTAGGAAAATTCGTTTAGTGCGTTAAATAACTACCCCGAATCACCATGTTTTTAGTGTCATGGCGTCATCCCAATAATGTTGCCCATGCTTAGAAATCTTATGACGTCACAATCTCGCGATTGAGATGTTGTCTCATTACGTCATGCGTTTTATGTGGATCCTATTAAAGTTTCATGACGTCACACTCTTGCGAGCAGATGGTCGCGATTCCCATCTGCATCATTACGTCACGCGTTGTGTGCGTATGTCCGTCCGCACGATAACTCAAGTGAAAATCGTTCGATTTCGATGAAATTTTACTATGTAGTAGGGGAATACTTTGTAAGGAACCCTATTGAAAGTAAACGAAATGCGGTCAAAGGTCAGGACATAGGAGCGTAATCCATTCCGCTGCTCTTATGCGTCAGAACTAACGTAAAAAAGGTTCGATTTGGATGAAAATTTAGTATTCGGTAGGGGACCATCTGGGGACAAAACCTTTTGAAAATGGGCGAAATGGTGTTAAAGGTCAAGACATAGGAGCGGAATCACTTCCATCGCCATTATGCGTCATAACTTACGTAAAAATGCTTCGATTTGGATGAAATGTTAGTATGTTATAGGGGCCTGCCTTGGGACGAATCCTTTTGAAAATGGGCGAAATGGGGTCAAAGGTCTTTTCCTGGACCATATTTCACACAGGAAAGGGATCTTTTCCTGGACCATATTTCACACAGGATCGGAGTCTTTTCCGTAGCCCTTATGCATCATAACTTACGTAAAAATGCTTCTATTGCGGCAAAACTTTATCATGTTATTTCTGAGGTATACTGAACCGGTTCGGTTGAATATCATCGAAATGGGATGATCAAAGGTGAGGGAACAGGACCTAGATTTATTCCACAGCCATTATCCTCATAACATGAGTAATAACTTGAGTAATGATTTCTGGTATGTTGGGAAGCGTATCATAATCAATGCATTGCATGATTTTACTAAGTTGTTTTGTTATAAGCGCCGCGTAGCTCGGTCGGCATGTCTGTATTTGGTCACCAGTGGGTAGTGATGCCTCGTCGTCATGTAAGACAGTCGTACAGTCACATCTGCGAGTTCGGCAGAAGTCGCATTGTCTGCATGAAAGACTGCAATGATTTCCTCTGGGAGATATTCGACGCGACATTACGACCTAGGGTGTTATCTGGGGCATAAGTAGATCACCTGTCGTGAGAGTCCGTACCACCATAACTGGTGCCAGTTACGCCAATGACATTCTACGTCTGATCGCCGTTTTTACCTGCAGGACGTCCCTGGACCATATTTCAGCAGGACAATGCCACATCGCAAGTTGCGCGGACAACATGTTTCTTCTTCATGGATAACAACGTTCCACTTCTTCCGTCGCCTGCTAGATCGCAGTATTTATTGTCCACAGAAAATCTGAGAGACATGCTCAAACGACAGTTGTAACGGTGCGACCGTCCGCCAGCAACTCTTGATGAACTTTGAGCGCCGGTCAATAGAGGCTGGACGGATAATCCACAGAGCACCATATAAACATTTTTTGATTCGATACATATGCGCGTACAGAAGGTGATACAAGTCAGAAGTGACCTCACCGTTTATTAGCTACATCGACGCACCTGCTACGTATGACACCGCTATGATAATCATTTGTTCTGTATTGCCTAATGAGCATATCCTGAGTGTATATAAGCAATCGCACTCACCTATACCTAATTTTGGCCACTGAGTCCGGTGGGACAGGGAGCCCAGCTGTTGTTCAGGTGTGGAGCCTAGCTCCGATGCCTGATCTGAAATCTCGCAGGACTCGGATGATAATATCCATCTCCATTTGGTTACGGAGCGGCACTCTAACATTCGTGCAATTTGATAAACAAGTCATTGCATATTTTAGAACTGTATAGTAGCGTATGTAACTGCAAGTCCACCATGCTTTAATTCCATATTTTCTGATAACTCTGCTATTTAAAGTAGTATACTAACTTTGAAATTTCATTTCCATTAAACACACTGCAAGAGCGTGGTTAACAAAATGGCCACTCAACATATATTTATACCTGCCGTTTTTCCAAGCACTGCATGAATTAAATTATGCAAATAAGGGAGCAGATACAAGCCGCATTTCCGAGAAAGATACCAAAGTTTACTGCAGACTTTTTGCTTTAGTGGTCCTCAGTACATTTCTGTCACCGGCGTTTTGTTTTCACGCCACTCACACTCAAATTGCTTTTAATATTACCAAAGAGGGCGAAAGTGGACTTTAATGGAAAAACATAATCAAATTATAGAAGCATGCAGGCAAGAGCCCTCTCTGCATAGCTGGCCATTGACTTTTATTTCGCTTTATTCGTAATTAAATCCATCAATCCCCCTATTCTCCATCTCTGTCTCTCTTGTTTTCCTCATCCTCCCCAATCCTTTGACTCTTGATTTCCTTGCTCTCTCGTCTCAATTTCTTTGCCACCGCTCCGATGAAAATAATTTGAATTCGACCTAACAGCCACCACATTCTTGAAAGGATGCCTCAGAAGCTACTGTATTGGGAAATTTTAAAAGCTTCCTGCTAATTTCATGGACCTAATCAACCCAAATTAGAAACCCAATCGGGGATTAGCACCGAGGATACAAAAATGGCAAAAACAACGGGTACAGAATTCCTAGTATAAAGAAAAATAAGAGTTTCTGTGCCCATGAGTATCGATCCCATGCCAGGAAAATCAAATTAAACGCAAGACCCTCATACGGACGATAGAAACGTATTGACACAATGTGATTTTAGCAAGCTGTGGTTGCAGAGAGAGACTTGACGTCCGTTGTACAGGACTCAAGCAACCAGCATCATTTCCTATTGAACGTTTTTTGCTTTTTTACGTTTGGCCCGTTGAAAGAATAAGAAAGGAAAAGATATGAGCACTGAAAATCGAAGATATAAATTTTTAGGCAGTCTTAAGAACACAAACATTTTGCGAACCAATAAAATGGATTCCCCAAAGCAGTACTGAATAAATTAAACCAGCGCTCACTTCTGTAAAAATATCCTTTTCGAGCCAACTAAGTGTACTGGTGCTTTTTCATGGAGGCATAAAAAACGCCAATACTCGTGAGCAGCGTCATGAATGTGTTATGCTAATGATTCCTCACAAAAGCAGTAGGCGACTTTACCGCTTGAAAAGTCGATTTAATTTTGACCGTTTTGCAAGTGTTCCGACTTCGAATTACATAGTTCACAAGTATCTTGAACAACCCCTGGTAGGTACGCAGTAATGTACCCCGATGTTGCAAATATTTCGAACAAGGTACCCTTCACTTTTAATTAATGAATGCGCATAAGTGAAACCAACGTATGAAAATATTTAGAATGTCGTACGATGTGCAGTGAATGCCAACAGCAAGGTCGAAATGATTGCAGTATTTAATTACCATATTGACAGAATGTATGTACTCAAGGTAATATGTACAAATTTTTAAACATTAATATACTCTTGCACAAACTGCTACATACAGTATTTCATAAAATGCTGTCTAAATCACAAAACTTAATGGCAATGCCTATTTATTTAACCTGATCTCTGAGACATAAGCCAAACGACTGTAAAGGTTGTTAGTGTATATCATGGTAATATATTTGCTGAACACAGGCAGAATTGTGTTCTACAGCAGCAACATGTCATGATCGCGTGTGCTTCACATCCAGATTTGTCATACACCCACATACCAAAAATTTAACATAGAGCAAAAGTTTAAAGTTGGCGATGTTCAGAACGGTACTGAATACCATCGCGTCGTCAATGTCGTTATGTGCAATATATTTTACTATTTCCCGTACAAATATAACCAAGCTCTTTGCTGTACAGACGCTTCGTCTGTGACTTCTCGTCTTCAACAGAATTTCGCAATCTTTCGTGCCGATATATTCTCGCAACCAGGTGCGGGGAAATCACATGTCAGAAGTGGTCTGACACCTCATCCCGCTCACTCTTCTTTTTCTGTTCATACTCGGCGCGATTGGCTTCCAAGCGAGCCAACAAGGTTCCATTTATATCATTGTTCTCCGATATCTTTGGTTGGATTACGATAGTGAAGAAGTGCACACCACAACGCTTTCATTGCCGAAAACTGATATTGATTGCATGCCCTGGCTTCGTAGAATTCCGACGGATATCTCAAAGTTAAGAAAACCAGCTAAGAGGAAGTGGAAATTTTCTTCAGCATCATTCGCAGAGTACTTGTGCATTTATGGTACAATGAGTTCCAATCTGTGAACACAATGTGTGTTCCGTTTATTTAAATTATAAAAGAGATACGGAAAGGACGATGGGAAACCAACTCCGAAAATCGATCTACGGATCAAAAATAGAGCATGTGCAGCGCCTTAGAGGTAGCTCCCAAATTCTTTCAACCACGACTTTTTCATTAATAAGTATGTGCATTGGGAGTTTTAATAAACTGTCTTCGATGCGCAGTGAAGTGATTTATTTTTGCGAAGTGGTTTTATTTTTTGTAAAGCGTTTTGTAAAAATTCCATTAAATTTTGATTTAAAATTAACAGGCGCGAAAGCTTACTACAGTTTTACGTCAAACCGTATGCATTGACATCATGACCCTGTCCTAAATCATAAAACAGTTACGGATCTTAAATTACTTTTCTTTGCCCCTTCATTACTTTCCCTTTCTTTTTATTTTATGTTCAAAAATGATTTTATAGATTCTCCGTTTAGAGAACAGGCATGGCTGGTAGTGTATATATACGTGTTCATTTTTGAACATAAAATAAATGAAAGGGAAAGTAATTTGGGGAAAGAAAAGTAATTTAAGATCCGTAACTGTTTTATGATTCAGCACAGGGTCGTGACGTCAATGCATATGGTTTGACGTAAACCGATAGCAGGCTTAGGCGCCTGTTAATTTTAAAACAAAATTTAATGGAATATTTACCACATTTCAGCGTTTCTGGCATAATCATTTTTAAACCTATCAGCATTTTTAACAAGCCACTGATTTTAATTTTTTGGTTTTCAAACTTTTCTAGATAAAGAAGTGGTAGAAAATTTCAAGCAGACAATATTCCAAAGCCACCATTTTGATTTGTTTGGTTTTCGTACTTTTCTAGGTATACGGACGCTATCATCATGCCAATTTTCAAATCTCTAGATCGTTTAGAAGGGGTCGAAGAATTCGCGAACGGAAACACTCGCATTTTCAGATTTTCCCACTTTGCAAAACACATATATCAAATCTGATTACGGCAATCAATTTCTGAGAAAATTCTGGTCTTGTTTGATATGCAACATGACCCCCTTACCATCTGAAAACTTTGACCTTGATCTAATATGGCGGATTTTTAGATGGCGGCCATGTTTCGGAAATAGCCTAAAAGATAACTCCCCCAATGACGTTTTTGCTAGGGTATTCAGATATTTCATTTTCGCTCCCGTTTCTGAAATACAAGGGTGTTCTTCAACTTTTGACTCACTCTGTGTTTGATATATACACTCATCGTCCAAAAAATAGTTAGACCCAGAAGGAAGCAACCAACAGGAATGAAACTTAGTGTGTAGGTTTGACATCGTGAGACATGCAAATGATTCAAGTACCACGCTCGGCTGCGCATGTGATGTAGTCGTTCAGGCAAAGTGCTACGGCTCCTCCGCCAACAAGGAGGGGTCATAGCGCTGTGCCTGACCGGATATATAAGGTCGCCCCGTTGCTCGTGCTTGCCGTTCTGACTCGTGCTGTTGTATTGATCGCATCCTTTGCAAGTGAAGTATGCCTCGTAGAAAAGTTCGGAAGCAATTTGAGCAATTAAAAGAGTTTGAGAAGGGGCCGCATCGTCGGGCTCCAGCAGACGGGATGGTCTTATTGCCGTATTGCGCGCCATGCCGGTACAGCGGATATCACCATACCACGCTGTTGGTGGCAGTGGATAGAACAACGCACGCAGCAGCGACAGGAAGGGTATGGGAGACCTAGATGAACCATAGAGAGAGATGACCGACGGGTTGTCCGACTTGCGCAGAGTGGCCGAACAGCCACGACTGCGGATGTTCAGCGAGCATTGGTGCGCTCCATGCATCGTCCGATTAGTACTCGGACCATTGGCACACGGCAGCCCGACGTAAGACTACACGCACGCAGACCGTTACGGCGACTGCCCATAACACCATTGCATCGTCGCCAAAGACTGCAATGATATCGTGACAGACTGTCAAAGAGCCACTCAGAATGGCAGCGGGTGATCTCCAGTGAAGAGTCCCACTTTTGTCTTGGAGGAGACGACCAACGAATCCGTGTATGGAAACACCGTAGTCAGCGCCGAGATGAGAGGTTTGCTGTCGAACGTCACACGTGCTGCTGTCTTGAGAACTTGCCTTTAAGGCACTGATACTCTGCCATGGCCAGCCGCATCGCCAGATCTATCTCCGATTGAAAAATTGTGGGATGCTATTGGACGCGCTATCCACACTCCACCCCTACCGCACAATCTGCAGGAACTGCGTGAGAAGATTCAAGCTGCATGGATGACTTATCTCAGGACATCATTAGGAACATGTACAACTCCATACCTAGATCTCTGGCATGCTGTGTGAGCAAAGATGGTTGGTCGACGCCATACTGAGAGACACTACTTATCGGCATGTAGCTCAATAAATATTGCCCATATCAGTCTCAATGTTTAATCATTTATTGTTCCTGGTAACATTTACCTTCCTCCAGAATAGCATTGCAATCTGAGACGTCCTTCTGGGCGCAACTAGTTTTTTGACGAGGAGTGTAAGTAACCTTATTCTCGGGTATCCAGAAAAGAGAGAAATGGACATGTCGCTACGAGGTTTGTTAGATAGCTTATTGAGAGTACGGGTAAACAATTTAGTGGAAAAAATATAGTTCAAAATTGTGCCATTAGGGGGAGATGGCGCTTCACACGCAAGAAAGAAACACAGACACGGCGTGAATTTACGATTTATTGACAGAACAAACGTTTTATAACAAAATCTCCTCAATATGCTGTCCATCACAACAGATGACAAAGAATAGCATGTGACACGGATGCTTGAATCTCCTCATATGCTGTCCATCACATGGAAATAAAGAATGGCATGTGATACGGATGTTTGAAACATGTCGCCGTTGATATTTGATACTTCACGTGTGATACTCATTTTCATATCTGAGAGAGAGTGTATGCCGCCCCGATGAAATCTGTCTTTCAGGTATCACCAAAGCAAGAAATCATGAAGAGTAAGGTCCGGGAAGAGGGCTGTTTAGGACCGTGGAAACCCTTGGAAAATTATGCGTTCATTGCCGAATTTTCGACTGAAAAATTCAACTGGTACAGCTGTGTGAGTGTGCGTTCTGGCTTTCCCTGTGTGTCCACACTGGTAATTGTAACTTCAGCCACGACATTTCCGGACTCCAGCAGATGTCCTTTTCCTGAAGCTATACGCGATTCTCCAGTGTCTTCGAAGTTCTGTATCATGCTTCTCAACGCCGCAGGTCCTCTCCGATCATTTCATTGGCCGATATTGGGGTAGAGCACTATTGGCCTTACTCTGATTTTGATAATTAATTTTTCCAGAAAAGCGCTTTCCTTATTTGCAAGAGCCATAATGACTACTGGTAGTCTGAACATTGCCCCTTTTATCCTGCAAGACGTAGCATGCAAATTTTGCATGCGAGCATCTGTATACAACACTTTCCATGTGAACGAACTGCAGTTTCTCTGATTTCAGCAGAGATATTCTTGCTGTGTAGGGAATCTCTTGTGATGGCCAGCAGATTCAGCAGATTTTCTCCAAAAACTTTTGTGCTGTCAATATTAACCAGTAAATTCACGCCTGTGTCTGTTCTCTTCTTTCGTCTGCAGCGCCATTGTTCTCTAGCGGCGCAATTTATAACTATTTTTTTCCACAAAATCATTTCCCCATACCCTCAGTAAGCAACCTATCAAATTTCATGGCAATATATCTATTTATCGCTTTTGTAGTGACCTGAGAATAGGGATACTTATTCTATAACTTCTAAAATATCCACCTGATATATCTATATGTAAATAAATATGTGTGTGAGTGCGTGTTTGGACACTGTACGTGTAAACCAAATCTGTGTATATAAAGCAAAGTTGGAAAATGAGTCTTTCTGTCTGCAAATTGTTCCACTAATTCTAAATAAGCTAGAGATCTGAAATTTGGTATGCTGATAGGTCATTAGGTCCGTTTACTTAAAAAAATCCGACATCCAAAATAATCAAAATAGCGACTTTGAAACATTGCCTGCTTGAATCATTTTAAGAATTGTTTGACAGCTTCTCTGAAAATTTTTATAATGATAGGTCTTAAGGTCCGGATGCGTGGAAAAGACCGAAATCGAAAAAAAATATAAAATGGCGGCTTTGGAAAGTTGTCTGCTTGAAATTTTTGCGAATTTTTCGACTACTTCTAAATGACCTACAGAACTGATACTTGGCATGCTGACAGGTTTTAACGTACAAATACCAAGAAGTCTGAAAAATAAAAAATAAAAATTTAGATCATGGGTTCAGAATATTGTCTGCTTGAATTTTTCTATCACTTCTACATCCAGAAAAGTCTGAAAGCCAAAAAATCCAAAAGAGGGCGTGACGTGCCTGCCCCGCACGACGCACACGACATAAAGGCAGATAGCAGTGAGAAGGACCGTCTGTGTAGCTGACTTGTTCCGGATGAAGAGAACTCGGGTTCGATCCCCGGCGTGGAACAAAATGACGGAAAAATTTACTTGTTATAATGGCGCCCAAACTTCCCGGATGACCCGGCCGTTAAAGTTCCCGCAGTGGTGTGATTTTCTTTCCACATCGCGAGACTGCAAAAAATAAGAGAGTCCCTTCTTCAGCGCTTCGAAAAATAAATGTGTTTGATGTTGCATTCCACACACCAGATTGACTGGGAGTTCTGAAGTGCACGTTCTTCAGCGGATAGCTGCCTACAACGATACATGGTCCCGGCTGACCCGAGGGCCATACTCCCGGCCTCTTTAGGGGGGGCGATGTGAAGTGCCTGCCCCGCAGGACGCACACGACATAAAGGCAGACAGCAGCGAGAACGAACGTCTGCGTAGCTCAGTTAGTAGAGCGACCTGTTCCGGAATAAGAGGACTCGGGTTCGATCCCCGGCGTGGATCAAAATGACGGAGCAATTTACTTCGTTATAAGTGGCTTAGCTGTACTGTTCAAAACACTGATAGGTTTAAAGATAATTATACTAGTTGAAATGTGAAAATTCTAAGAAATTTTGACTTAAAATTAAGAGACGCCAAAGCCTGCTATCGTTTTGCGTTAAACCCTATACATTTACGTCTCTATCCTGTTCTAAATCATAAAACACTTACGTGTTTTAAATTATTTTTTTTTACTCTTAACTACTTTCCTTTTCTTTAATTTTATCATCATGAAATGATTTTATAGATTCACCATTCGGGAACGCGCATGACTACTAGTCATGTACATTCAAGGGTCGTTATGTTTTTTTGGGGGGAGGGGAGTTACGACCACTATGAGCAACTCAACGGGCTGTAAGCAGTCTACTGTCCCTGATTTAGGGTAACTGGTTCCAGGGATCCATGTCTCACTGAGATTCAAACCCAGACCCATCTCGAACGAAGGACAAGAAGCTCGATACGTGGGTTTCACAAGAACCGACGGAACATCAGAAAAAAACAACGGTTTGAGATGTGCAGTAACCATCTGCTTCGCAAAGAAAAGGAGCCACTACTTGATCTCCTTGTTACCTGTGATGAAAAGTAGGTGCTGTACGCCAACCATAAGCGAACTGGACAGTGGCTGAACCATAGTGAACTACAAAAATAACATCTTAAACCAATGTCGACACCAAAGGCTTTGTTGACAATATAATGGACTGTTCACGGTGTCTTACACTACAGGTTCTTGAATGATGGTGAAAGCATTACCTCAGTCACCTACTGGGAAGAAATTGACCGAATGCACCAGAAGTAGTGTTTCAAACAGACATCTTTGATGTACAGGAAGGGTCATATCCTCCTCAATGGTAACGCTAGACCAGACGTGTCAAAAATGACGAAACAGAAACTACACGAACTGAGGTTCAAAACCCTCCCATCCACCCTACTTGTCTGATTATTCACGGACCGATTTGCTCTTGTTCATGCATTATAGCAATTACCTCAAGGACAGGACCTTCAGAAACCGAGAGGAGGTCGAAACTGCATTCCGGAACTTTCTTGCATTCCGGGAGCCAGATTTCTTCCGGACTGGCATTGAAGCATTTGTCACTCGCTGGCAGAGGTATGTAGTTGCGGAAGGTCCTTATTTCGAGTAAATCAAGGTTGGGGTACTTTTACCCTACAAATTGTCCATTATTTTCTGAATGGTATAATAGTATGTGAGGTATACGTTCTAATTTAAGTTTCTGTTTTTGTTCTCTGATTGTATTTAATTATTACTTCACTTTACCTTTCCGTCATATCTCCGAAGAGCTTCACTTTCCTGAGACTCCTGGCAGTCAGCCATGTCAGTAAGACGTAGATAAAAGGAGGCTGCTTGAGCAATGGGGGGCATGTGTATTTCAGCTATAGAGTATGTGATTTTTCTGTTTCCTCAACAGCTCCTAATTTATTCGCAATCGAATTATTTTTTGGTAAACTAAGTGTTTGTCACTATATTTTATTCGGCCTAATTGCTCATAGTTCTTTCCTTAATTCACTTAATTGGGTCTGCAGCTTCAAATAAACAAATTTGAATTTTGGCAAGGATAATGAAGAAGGACACTGTAAGTCCTATTTAGCTCATATTTTCTCTTTTTTCTCGTGTAATTAGAGATGCTACAGAACCTCCGTTAGAATTTTATAAATATTATGTCATGCTCTGTCACCTAGCTAAGGCGCTCTTTGGCCAAACCTGGCCCTTGCGCCAATAAAATCCACCAACCAACCACCTAGCTAACAAAATGCATTTTGCAGTCATCAGAAAGCATATGAACATTGTTTTTTTTTCTTTCAGCTTCTCTACGATGTTTGAACAGGCTTTCCGATGAGGTTTCTGAAAGCACAGACGCACGCGAAAAATGTTTTGGATGTCAATGCTACCCAAGAAGAGATATACTTCGAGTCAGCTAAGATTAAAAGTTTCAAAAGGAATGAAAAATTTGGTCGTGGTATGGACTGGATAAACAAAAATATTAAATTGCACAATTAAAGCTGGAGATATCATACCAAAATAGTGATGCAGCTTTATGCTGACCAGTGTGAAAGCTGTAAACTTGAAGGAAAGGAAATACACTCATTTCCATAAAAACGTAAAGGAGTCCAGCTGCGACTTTGATTTCTACAGGGTATGCCAATCAGACAACATCGCTGAAATGATTAGCATTTCGGTGACATAGGTGCATGCGTATCACGTCTAGGCAAATCAGATCGCGCAACGTGACGTACTGAAAATCGGCCGTTTTTATGTTATAAGCACCGCGTGGATCGGTCGGCATGTCAGTGCTTGGTCAGGAGTAGGTGAGGATGCCTCGTCGTCGTGCAAGACAGTAGTACAGTCACAGCAGCGTGTTCGACAGAGGTCACATTATCAGCATGAGAGACTGTAAACTTCTCTCCGGGAGATTGCCGGTCGTGTGGAGCGCACTGTGTCCGTCGTGGCAAGAGTGTTCAGGGAATGGTACGAAGAAGGGCGTAGGACACGAAGAGAAAGTTATGGACAACGTACACAAACACCGCCGAGGGACAACCATGATCTCATTAAGAATGTCTTTCAGTGACCGTTCTGCATTATTAACGTTATTGGGGCAGCAGTAGCGAACTGTGACGCATTTTCCTATTTAAGCTGTAACCGTATCTCGTTGGTTTCAACAGTTTAGACTGCAGGCTGGTCGTCTTATCCTCAGGGTGCCTTTAACACAGTAGCAACGGACTGCCAGGCTGCAATGGTGCAGGTAACGAAGACAGTGAACTGGCGAATGACACAATATGGTGTTCCTGAACAAAACGCGATTCTTTTAGCCGAAAATGATGGCCGCGTCTGTGTCCGCCGAAGACAGGAGGAGAGGCTTCGGAAAGAGTGTACTCGCTCCAGGCATACAATACCAACAGGAGGCGTATGGCCTGGGGTTCTATGAGGTACGACAGCAGATCACCTCTCGTTACGTTACGTCAATGACATTCTACGGCCGGTCGCCCTTCCGTACTTGCAGAACGCGCCCGGTGCCATATTTCAGCAAGACAGTGCCACACCGCATGTTGCAGCGAAAACACGTGTCTTCTTCAGGGACAACAACGTTACATTTCTGACGTGACCGGCTAGATGGCCGGATCTTTCACCGGTGGAAAATTTCTGGAACATGATCAAACGACAGGTGCAGCGGTACGGCCGTCCGCCAGCAACTCTTGGTGAATAGAAAAGTGAAAATATTTCCGTACTAACGGCTGTAACCCCATGTTGCTGCCAATCCAGGAACTTTTTGAACGCACTTTGTATATGTCTAACTATTTTTATTTATAGGCCGATACCGATTAACTCGGAAAATCTTTTAAGAAGAATGCTTACAATAGTGGATAGTTTTCTCTCCAGGGGGCGTATATATATATCTTATTTTTGTCGATATCTCTGCTTTGATATTGACAAAAACAAGATATACATGTTCGGTTTGAAAAAGTCTTTCTTTGTTGCAAAGCTTTTCCGGTGTGAAACGTTTCTCATATAATAAAAAAAAAATTATTAACGTACAGGTCTGCTTCTAGCACGTGTCAATTCACGTTTACAGCAATATCTGCGGTACTAAAAACCCGAATGAAAAAATCTTTTTCGGTCAGATACTACAAACTATGAAAACTCTTTGCGCATATTTTGTTCCCAAAATAATTCAGAATTTTGCAGCTAGGGGGCGCGATTTAAAAAGTTCCTTTAATACCGGATGCCATTTACCTTGAGGAACACTTTAGGCTTGTATTGAGGAGTTTTGTAATTCACAGTTCTGTCGCTAGGTGGTGTTTTGTGCACACTTCTGTTTAAAACAGTATCTCCGTTCAGGCACGGCGCCACTGGGGGGGGGGGGGGGCTTGGGTGGGATTGAGCCCACCCACGGTTTTGGTGAGCTCCCCGCTAGCCCCACCAGAATGTTTTGGATAAATGAAGAAAATATAGTACACTTTACTATCGGAGCTGCATGTTCTTCTGTGGTAATGGAAGAAGGGTAGCATTATGCAATTATTGTTCCTCCAGCCACGATCCATGACTCAGACGGAAACCTTATTTGCATGTTGGGCTTCTGCTTTGGCGCACAGATGTCAAAGACGGACCGGAAGTTCAAAGAATATCGTCAATCCGATGCCGCGGCTCATGCCAGTGGGCTGAAAAGTTGAATATGCATCACTCTGCCAATCCCATCACCGACATGGCGCCCTCGCAGTCTATGACAAGTAATGGGCGTTATCACGATCGTCGAAAACAGCAGACAGTGATCGGCATCAGTCGCCACAGGACAGTGAGCGAAATTTTTCTCTTGGCTAGTTCGTAGTTAATATTCGTTTTCTTTCTTGTTCTGGTGGAAAATCTAATGTTTCCTGCTTGATTTATTTTTTGCACGTATTGTGCGTGATACATGAAAGTGAGGTATTTCTTCCCAAACCAAGGTTTGAAATAACATGTCTGCAAAACGATCAATCCATGAATTTTTCGAACAAGTGTTAATCACAAGAAGTAAAGTAAATTATGCGATAGTGCTTACAAAGCGGATAATGATCATCAGACGGTTTCAACTTCATCAACAGCATGTGGTGAATCATTAAGAATCAACAAGGGTTCTTTAAGTGCTTGTAGTGATTCAATGGAAAATTTTTTATGAACGCAATGCTTGTGAAAATTAAACACTGGAAGGACCACATGGTCGCAAGACAAAAAATGCTGAACTCGGAGAGCTTGATATAGCAACTTCACTTTCGGATCAACCCAAACAGCCTATATTAAAACAGTTCCCACACAAAAATACGGTAAAGAACAAAGACGCTTCTAGACATATTAGTATAACATGTTTCCATGGCTTGCATATAGTTCTGTATAAAGAGAGATTTCGCCTTTTGTTTTCCGTGTAGAATGTTTTCATCGGACGACGAAAAACATGAGGTCACCTTCGCCCAGCGAGGTTACAACAATTGGAAAAAAACACTTGAAAAAGATTCGTCTTTTAAAAAACACCAAAACAGCGTGACCCACAGAACTTACTTGGTGTCATGTACCTCTTATAAGAAAATGAAATCAAGAAGGGCAGATTCATCAATAGCCACACTTCAAAGTGCTGCCATGTGCAGCGGATGTCAAGGAAAAGCTTTGTTTAGGATAAAGCTACGGCGGTTTTTTTTAATTCTTGACTTTAATATATAATATATAAAGCAGAGCGTTTTAACCTTACATTCTGAAGATCATGACGCGCAACGCAGCAGTGATGAATTCTCAGAGCCTTGGCTTTATCAAGGACCAGCAAAACTCTGCATTTTCTCACTTCCACAAAGACCTAGTTGAAAATGTGTTTCTGCAAAGTCATAGATGCAAGTATAAGTCCCAAAAATGTTTTTTATTTTACATAACCGCCCTCAAAGGTGAGGAAATTAAATAATTAAGCAAAGGTTTTAGCATACATCTATCACTTTCCTGGCCGAACCCATACTCATCATCTCCTACACAAACCAGAACAACATTATCAAAGAGCTCACAAAAGATGTGAGAAGGCAAAGAACTTTAGACTCAGAAAACTAGGCAAATCCCACTACTAATAAAAATATATCAACTAAGCAACTTCCAGAAAACTACAGCAGGTTATGTTATTTATTATTTTTTTATTCTCTTGCCTGTTGGGTTTTGAGTTTTGTTTTTATTTTTTGTCATGTTTAAAAACTTTTTTGTTACAGTTTCCGCTTTGTAGGTTATGTATATACACTATCTACCCACAAGTAATTGCGCACCACTGCAATCGACGACATCTGCGGTCCTGATACACGTCACGGCCACCACAGTTAAATATCGTGTGGGAAACAACAACGCAACCAGTCGCATGCAAAATGCCACGCAGTTCGGAGCTCTCTGATTTCGAGAAATGTGTAATCGTCGGATATCACAGAAATGGCCGATCCATACGTGACATATCCAGCGAGTTGAAGTACCCAAAATCGACACTGGCCTACGTGATTGGCAAGTGGAAGATGAGAGGTGACTGTCGGAATAGGGATCAAGTGTTCTCAAGTGATCTACTGTGTGTGAATGCGTTTCTGTGTTTCAACGTTTCCGTCCGCCAAAGGATAATTGGCCTGCCACTTATACAAGCAGTAAGGGACTTCCATTGTTTCTAATTACTGGCTCAAAGAGGAGCTCCTGGATGCGAATGTTCTGATTAAACTGGCACTAAATCGTTCTGCACCTTAACACAGAAAATTCGAAAGACTTGGACCTGCTCAAGTGCGTAGTATACTGCGCACTTGGATTTTTACCCTGGTGTAGTGCGTTCTCACGTACATGAGAGTTTAGTGTTAGAATTTATTCTCCCTAAAATAGATATCCGGTCATCAGAGTCACATGTCCCCAGGAAAGAAACAATTTGGTATAAAGTAGTGGGATTCATATTTTCACAGCCACCTCCACTTCCGTGGGCTCGCAATATGTGCGTGTGTGTGTGTGTAACCCATACGTAAATTTTCGTAGAAAAAACAGAAGGCAAGCGAACGTAACACACGGAAAAAACAATACCATAGCACGGCTATGAAGGCCTTCACTGAAGTGTTGTGAGCAATTGGTGTTTTTCATACTGTTATCGCAAAATAGCAAATTATTCTAGATTTTCCAAGCGTTCTACGGAACGCGTTTAAGAAGCACTGCATTAATTGCAATTTATCTTATACCATTCATTGCTCAAAGCAGTCTAGTCAGTGTTGTGTTGACTCGAACCAGGACAGTCATGTTTAGGTTAGAAACATATATTTTTTACCCGATTTCTTCTTCGTGGGATAACACAAGTGTGTTGAAACGGTATACAAAACAGAAAACACACACTAGTTTGTTATAATATTTTATTTTCAATAATAACCTATGTGCTATATTTACAGTACTGACCAGGCAGTACGACTTTTTTTACCCAGTTAAACATCTGTCATTGGTTTCGTCCCTTAGAAGTGAATGGTGTTAGAGACACAGAGTAGTATATATTTCTTTTTTCACGTGGGGACAATACAACTTGCAGAAAACGTTTAGTAGCAGAATGATACTATGTAGTCGTGGTATAATTTCTGGTATGCAATATGCAGAATTATTTATATATTATATATATATATATATAAATAAATTTAGATTCAAAATTGTAAAACAAAAACGCTGCACATGGCAGTCTATTATGTAGGCTTGCTTGACTGTCATCTTGGCAGGTCCAAAAATATTTGTTGAAGATCAAGAGTTCTCTTCCGAAAGGCAGTAGTTACAGCAAGAGTAGTTAGTGAGTGAATGTGGGTTATTTGTAATCTTTGACCTTCTTGAGGTTAAAATAATTAATTCGTCACACAAACTAAATCATTGTCTTTCAGTTGAAAATCAGAAGGAAGAGAAGACGTAGTTTGAATCGCAAACACTCCAGTTCCTTATTTTATGACCAAAAAATTAGTTCACAGCAGTCAATGCGATACAAAGTACACAACCCAGTTTAAATTAATCACACTATCCTTTTCGCATTATAAGCATAAGAAACGTTTTCAGCTTAAATTCATATATCTACAACAACAAGTATGACTGGGTGTATATTTTATCTGGTCTCCTTTTCAAGTTTCCTCTGTTCTTCATTTTGGTTCATTATATCTTGAAGTGAGTGATTTCTGGATCCATCCGAGACTAGCTCCTTTTGTCAAAATGAAATATAGTTCCACTCTTTCAAACACGCACTGTTTACTACCTCTCAAAGGAGAAGACAAGAGCCATTAGCTCAACTGACTCACAGTTACAAAAATAACCAAATATCCACATTTTTCGAGTTCATTTTGAGCGGTTCTGTTATTTATGCCGTTCTCAGGAGAAGGAGAAGGAGTTGGAAGACTTAGTTTTTACTTCCGGTTCTCCTGAGGCTGAAGGCAGGAATGTTATGTAGGAAAGTTGTTCCGTGTCAGAGTTCCGTCACAGGGTTGTTTCTTCTCGAAGACCAACTAGTAAAGGCCGACCCCCGAGAATATCCTGATATCCTGCGAAAGAGTAAATACAAAAAAGTAGAATTTAGTGGCGCTAACAAATATTTTGAAAATTAAACACAGGAAGCTCTTATTAAAAACAATGAAATATACGCATGGCACCACATACAGTAACAATAGATTCCGGTTAATTGGGCCGTCGGTTAATCGGGGTAGCCGTTTATTTTGAACAATTCTTGAAGAACGTCCCAAATTATTTCTTTGGGATAAAGCTTCGCATAGTTAAGGCAGCGGCTTAATTCCCAAGGAGTTCTAACCCAGATGTGTCCCAATTAACCGGAATCTACTGTACAGCACTTATGAAAAGATGGCGAATCGTTTATACATCCTTTTTTTTTTTTTTGCTTAAGCGGGAGAGCCTGATAGAAGAGAGCAAACATACACATTGCAAAAGACCATGAAATTTGAAATATTTACACAATCTACTTGAGCAAAGCTTGTGGGAGGCTCTGGTGGTGACTGGAAAGTTGCTATGAGTTCATTGATGATTGCCTAAAACCCTCATCAATGGCAGTATTACTTTCAGGCTTGTAAAGTAAACAACTCAACTTCTGAAGGTAATTGCAATTGCATCGTGAGGTACTGCATTCAGTTAGCACCATTTTTACGTTCCGTAACACATTTTACTTCTTTTTATTTACGGTAACACACTGAGAAGACTTCAAAGACATTTTGAACATCAAGGATCCATATTCTGACACTGACAATATAGTTTTGTGATGGCGTATAATACAGCCCTTAGACGTTCCGCAGTTTTAAAGGGCAATTGTGCGGGTAATAGTAAGTTTTTTACTACAAATAGAATAAATAACTTTCTGATAAATACGATATTGTTATTCAATGGTAAAAAACAAATGGAAATTTTTAAGCTTTTCAAATATGAAATTTTTCCTAAGATATTCACTCTCAATATTTCAAATCGAAATGTAGTCTTGGTATTTCCAATCACGGAATAGTCTTCGTAATTAAAATATTAGCATTTCCAATCTCTCAGCGTATTAAAAATCCTTGGAATTTTTGAATGGCGATATGACAATTGTGTTAAAACAAATTGAGTAAAACGTCATATTAGATTCGAAAATAAAATAAATTATGGGCAAACAATGTCATTAGAAATCATTTTATTCACCCATTATTGCGATTTCTTATGGATCACATTGCAATACGCTTTAAATCTCTAACTACATTTCCCCAATTTTGTGTAGGCAATTTGTGATACTGCTGCCTGACGGGGAAAATATTGTACCGAAAAACACGTGTAAGTTTTTGGTTCAGACGGTTTAAAGCAGGTGATTTTGATGTTAGCGACTGAGACCGTAGCGGCACCCCGCAGAAGGTTGCACATGAGGAACTGCAAGCCTTGCTGGATGAAGATTCGTCTCAAACGAAAAACAAACTAGTTCAACAACTGGGGGTAACTCCACAAACCATTTCCAATCGTTTACGCGCAATGAGAAAGATTCAGAAGGAGGAAAAATGGGTGTCACATAACCTGAACCAGAGGAACAGGGATGAGCGTGTCATAAAGCGTTTGAATCTGTTTAATAAACAACACAGAAAATCTTTCCTGTGGAAAATCGTTATGGGTGATGAAAAGTGGATATGATACGACAATTCCAAACGCAAAGAAACACTGGGTAGACCCCGGTGAAGCAACGACTTCCGACACCGAAACGCAATATTCACTCCAAAAAGTTCTGCTGTGCATCTGGTGGGATATATATATTCTTTTTATTGGAGGTTTAACGACCACCGTGAGCAACTCAATGGGCTATAAGCAGTCGCCCATCCCTAACTTAGGGTCACTGGCCACGTTCGAGTTTAGTGTTGAGGTGCATCTTACATCTCACCAATCTATGGTCACTACCTGTGTTGAACTTGTTCAGCACATTGCAGTCTTCGATGACGAATTTTTTCTTACACATAATAAAATCAATTTCACTTGTCGTCCCAATTGGATGTCTCCATGTCCATTTCCTGTGTGGCTTTTTCTTGAAAAAGGAGTTCAAGATGAAAAATCCTTCTGCCTCTGCAAACTCAACGAGAGTATTTCCATGCTGGTTTCTGTTGCCGTGACCGAATTTACCTACTGAAGTTTCATTCTGTTGCCGTTGCCCTATTTTTGCATTGAAATCTCCCATAATTATCTTCAAGTGCTGCTTACCTTTATTATTTAGATGACGAATTTCCTCATAAAATTCTTCAATTTCTTCTTCAGGATGACTTGTGGTGGGTGCATAAGTTTGAATAATCTGAGCCTGGTATCTTCTCGAGAGTTGGATAACGAGTCGTGCAGCTCTTTCAGAGGAACTTTCAACTTCTACCACTTTATCCTTCAGTTTCTTGTTTATTATAAATCCAACACCACTAGTTCTACCAGTATCTGTCCCACGATAGTAGAAGAGATGTTCACTTTTCAGTTCAATGAGATCTTCTCCTTTTCTCCTTACCTCACTTAGCCCGACGATGTCCCGCTTGATCCATTGTAGTTCCTCTTCCAATTCAAGAAGCCTTGAATCAGAAGATAGGGAGCGTCTATTATACGTAGCCAAGGTCAGCATCAGATGGCAGCCTAGTCCGGTCCTCCGGGGATTCTTAGCACCCTCTGCCTTCATGTCGCACTGGCCGCTGCCTTGGCCAGGTACATTCCAGCTGCCGGAGACTGAGGGCCAAGATTTAAGTTGTAGAGTCATTTTTGAGGTGTTTGGCCATACATAACTCACCACGCTGGTCAAGCGGGTTGGTGAGTGTGGGATAGCATTTCCTCTGATCCCGATGGTATAGTTATACCGCTATTGGCGGTCGTCAGTGCCCCTTTAGTGGGAACAGAATGCACCACGAGAAGGCGGGGTTGACATTTGTCAAGGAGAGGCTGTGATGTTACACATCACCTGACCTTACATCCCTAATATATATATATGCATATATATTCGGCAAATAATTCATTAAAAAGCATTTTGCTTGCCATTTATTATCGTTACTTCAATTTCCCACAGATTTATTGCAAAGAACATCGGAATACGATTTAAATCTCTTTAACGACATAACGCCAATTTTGTTTAGGTAATTTTTACTAAATACATATTAGAACGAATACTTAAATGAGTAAATATTAGAACTTTCAGTTCAGTGAACAGATACTCCTCATTTCATGGGATCTCGAAATGTCCGATAGCATTTCATTACTTGAGATTAAATCAGATTAGCCCAATTTTACTGAGTAGCACTGCCTTTAATATGAAAATTGCTTGGTGACCAGCCGCAAGACACCTGACTTGCTATTATCAACTTTTGCTTAATAAGCCAAAACTTGGTGAGCAACTGAGCGTGGTTAATCTCTTAAAGGAGTCACGCACTCACATCCACTAGTTGCGGGTGATATATTACACATTCCTCCGCAACGAGCAAGGTTGTTTTGACTAAACGACGCTAAACGGCATTTTCCAATCAAATCCGATGCCCGTAAATCCAAGAAAATTGCATACATTGTGATTCCTTCGGAAATGCAGTCTTCTTCTCTATCACTAGAAACAATTGCTTCATGAACGTCTTTAACAGATAACAATGATTTTCCGACAACTGAGACCTTTTGAAAATCGCACTAGGCAGCTTCGTGGCTTTAATATGAGACATATCGTTCATTAATCCACAACATAAATTTTAATTCAGTGGCACAAATTTTCAGCGCATTTTCAAGAAAACTGTGTCGTCCAGTTTCTCAGCTGTGACAAGAGTCCATTCTTTAATGCAATAATTCACGTAATGTATTCGTTCTGAAATGACTTGAAATTACTGAAATTAGAACAGCATATTGTGTTTTATGCAACCAACATTGTGATATGTCTTTTAGAAGATGTAAACTTAGTTGTTTTGATTCTTGCTTTAGTTTTTACTTAAGGGTCGTATAAAAATATATAAAACGTAAATAAGCAGGCATACTGGATCAATAATTTGGTGCTGTCAGTCCATACAATACCAAAACGCAATACAAAGCAAGAAATAATACAGTAACACCAAGGTCTTAGGTGGTTTACAGCTAATCTCAAGTGGAAGTTAAAAGATAATTATAAAGCCATCCACAAACCCCCTTTTCAACTAGGTATCATTAAGAAAATCTATTACTTCTAACAGAAGTCTTTTTTCACAGGATCTAACCAATGCTCACTTCACCATCAATTTAATCAGTCTTTGTTTTCCTATTTGTTTTTGTCAAATCTTCAACTCCCTCACTGTTGCCAGTTGGAAATGTATGGAGTGTGGGTTTAATACTGATACGTTATTTTAAAAACATAACCATGCGATGAAATAGTTCCTAAATTAAACCTTAACGGCCAGACGAAACATTTAAAACAGAAGTCAAACTTACGGAAATTGGCTTTATTTCTCCAGCACAGTTTATAGCACTTCAGGATAGTATAGAAATCACATAACATAAATCAACATTCCACATTCCACTACCACGCTCCACCAAGCAACTGTTGCATCTCTGGTTCTTATCTCATAACAGGCATACGTCACGTTCATTCTACTTCAATTGTGTTGCCAATAGTATTCGTTTGAGACAAAAGATATAACGTTAAGTGTGAAGTATAACTGAGAACAAACTCAAGATTTACATAGGGAAAGAAACTAAAAAGGAAAGTTAATTTAGAATATACGTCACAGAGTAGCAACTCCTTAGCCGTAGGAGTTTTGTTTATAGACTGTTCATAGTACTAGTACAGTCGTTCCAGTACCGTTTAGAGATTCTACTAACGTAAGTAGACTTTGAACATTCTGATCATACAATAAAACGACAAATGAGATCTGCATCCTTTAGCAAAGTGTAGTTGGATAATGATGCTGCTATACTTAACAAAATCGTATCAACTGTTTGTGAAAATTTCAACACCAAGAAAGAATCGCTCTATTCAAATGAAATTTATATTGCAGATTCCTCATGTTACAGAAGGTAACTGATTACATTTCTAGAGCTATACAAGATTTTTTCGCTTCAGAATTCAGTATCGTGTGAAGCCACCTCGAGCAAAAATAACAGTTTGTACACGGCGTGGCATTGAATGGAAGTGGTCTTTGATATATGTGCGTTCGAACCTCATCTGCCCACTGACCCCACGCTTGCATCGCTGTGCAGGCGTTTCTTCCCTTACGAGTGGCAATTTCGCTGTAGGAAAATCCAGCTTCTCTCATCCCAACAATCCTTCTTCGCCTAAAGTCCGTCAGGTGTTCATAATGCGACCTTTTTCGGCGACACAGTGAGACCCAAAAAGCACCCTTTCGTTTTAATGTCGGCTCTACACTGATTGCAACATCTCGTTTGAGCCAGCTCTTTATACCCAAGACCAGAACCCGGAACGCATGCGCATTTCTCGTTTGAGCCAGGTCTTTGTACCCAAGATAGAGCTCTGCACGGGCCGGGCCGGGCCTACAATTTCGTAGGCGGACTTGGACGGGCCTGCAATTGCATGTGTATCATGTAGTCAGGTTGTTGATAAATTTAGGTTATTCTGTTTTTGAAGTCTCTGTCTTTCCCTTCCCGTTGTCATATTTCTTGTTTCTCGCAATCATTCTTCGCTCCCGCCTTGTGCTATTTTTTATTTATTTATTTATTTTGCGTGCATCTTTTCGTCTTTGATCTTTGGCATGCGCACTCCCCTTTGAATCCATATTCCATTTATTTCGGAAGTTTACACCAGAAAAACACTTGCTCCGTACGATGATTTGCATTTATAGGAATTAGGAATCAATTAAAGCTTCAATATGAGCTAATAAACTATTCTTAGGCTCTGTATTTATAACTTTTGTTTGCTACTTGCTTTGTTTTAAATATGGATAAATATTGGGTTTGGTAAATTAGAGGTTCGAGGAGCAAAACAATCGGAAAATTTTTGTTACATTTTGATTTTGTGAATTATATCTTAAACCTGAAGAATTAAAATCAAAGACGTCGGGCCAACAGAACGGAATCATATTCTGCGTATAAGAGTTTGTTGTATTAACTATTAACCGTTAAGCGTGTTATTGTGTGTGCGTGTGTGTAACTGAGCATCAATTTATATTATGATCTGGGCAAAAGTGTCAAATAAGACAGTACTTGACTCGTATAAACAGTGATCTGACCCTACGAAGGGTTCGGTTATGAAATGACGATAATTTACTGAAGTTCACTGAATACTACACTGCTGGTTACCCAAAATGCAACACCAAGAAGGACACAAGATAGCAAAGCCAGATTTACTAGACACATAACAACAGATACAAAGATGAAACGATTGAGCTTACAGGACCGTTCGACTTGCGGAACACGCAGACATCAATAGTTCGTGTGGCCCCCATGGCTGGCAATAACGACCGCTACACGCCGCGGCATCGAACGAAATAGGCTTTGGATGTGGGCTTGGGGTATGTCGGTCCAGGCTGCTTCCACACGTTGCCACAGTTCATCAGGCGTAGCCGCGGGTGGTGCTTCCGGGCCACTCGGATGCCGATCAGCGACCAGACGTGTTCGATGGGCGACATATCGGGAGAACAGGCGTGCCACGGCAGCAATGACACCTGGTGAGCCATAAAGAATTGTTGCACGATGCGTGTCACGTGCGGGCGCGCATTGTCCTGTTGAAACGTGGCCGCTGGCAGGTTCTGCAGGTAAGGGAGGACTACAGGCTCCAAAATGTCGGAGATGTAGCGCTGGCTGTTGAGTGTACCGGCGATGCGTACCAGAGGGGTGCGGGTGTCATACCCAATTGCGCCCCAAACCATAACGCCAGGCGACGGACCGGTATGGCGATGCATAATGCAGGCGTCATACAGTCTCTCACCGCGGTGCCGCCACACGCTGATCCGACCATCGTGGTGTAGCAGGCAAAAGCGAGATTCGTCGGAGAAGACAATGTCGTCCCATTCCGTGGTCCAGGTGCGGTGTTCAACGGCCACTGCCGCCGCACTTGCCGGTGGTGTAACGTCAATGGTTATCGGAGCAATGGGCGCCGTGCGAAAAGTTCCCGCTTCTGCAGACAACGTCGAACGGTACGGGCTGACACATGTTCTTGCGCAACACACCCTAATTCCTGCGCTAACGTTCGTAATGTGGCGGTGTGAGCCGTCAATGCCCGCGGCATAACATGCTGGTCTTCTCGTTCGGTGGTGTGCCGATCGCTCACGTCGGTCCGTCCGTCCCTCCTGCATCCACCGAATCCATACTCGCCTCACTGTGGTTGGATGTCGTCCCACACGGGCGCCGATGTCTCGGTACGATAAACTGCTGTGGCGCTAAACCACTATTTGTCCTCTGTCGAACGCTGGAATGACTGCCGTATTCTGCGACGAGACATCAGGAAGCTTCCCACGCACAGGTACGGCAGCACAACACACTTCCACTACTTGCACCCACCTTCTGTGCACCCTTCTTATAGTGATTCTCGGTGGCGTGCCGGGCGCATATGATTTGCATATGCCCTGCAATGCTAATCGTTTGTATGTCCTCTCGCGGGCGACGCATGCTGCGAATTTCAGGCCAATCGGATGTATTTATTGCATTTGCCGTATTTCTGGTTACTAGTGGGTTAGTTAACTTACTTATGCCCTCTTTTTAGACGAGTTTCGAGTTAGGCCAAAATGTTACAGTACAAATACTGTCTGTTTTAAAGCAAGTGACAGTTACGCAAATAAAACCTGTGCCGGCCCTGAAAAAAACACACCGGACCTGGTCGGACCTGGCATTAATTGGGTGGGAACTGGCCGTGCCAGGTCAGGCCTGGCATTAACTTGGTGTGTCCGGGCCTAAACATTTTGCCTCTGCAGGTCTCTAACCTAAGACCTATTATCCGGAATCACGTGGGCATTTTCCCTGACATTTTAATCATTACTATACCCCAACCTGTTGTACATATCCTGTAAGTTTCAATACCAGCAGACTTTCATGTTGTTGCAATTTTCACAAGCAGTAGTGTACGTGACACTTTAGAAAATAGGTTTGTCTATTTAGGACTCGCGCTTGGGCTGGAATGTATGATTTCAACATGTCTTTATCTGGTAATCGCCTGCGGCGTTACTTTTGTTTATCGTATTTACATGACAGACAATGAACAACTAATTTTTATTCATTCCGTTGTCCATGTATGGTACCTTTAACACAATACAATGAGGCACACCGTCTTTGCACGATGATTTTTAATGCTAAAAAATGACAGACATTTACAAATTAATGGCATTTTAATTTGTAAATATTTGTCATTTTTAGCATTAAAAATCATCGGGCAAAGACGGTGTACTTATTGTATTGTATATAGCACGAAATTGTTTCACTTGTACGTATGGTACATTTACTGCTGCGCAGTTTTTTTTCTCTTATCACAGCACGCAGGTAACTTCTACAATGATTCCGGCAAGTTAGTAGTTAATTCCCAAGAAATTTTCCTTGCCGGTGTTTACAGCGGCTTTCACATGCTATCTATAGCTCACATGCTAAGGTAAAAAATTTCTAGTATTGCTTTTAGACAACCGAGTTATTTTCCACACTTTGAACACTATTTGTCAATAATAGATCTCTTTGCACCGAAATTTCCGTTTTTATCTATTTAAGCTGAGTGCCTCTCTCTCTCTCTCTCTCTCTCTCTCTCTATATATATATATATATATATATATATATATATATTCGAGTGCAATATTAAATATGACGAAAACATATATTAAATATGCCGAAATATTGGGCTCGGATTTTTCTTTCTTCCGCTGATAGGACAAGTTGCTGGAGCACACTGAAACTTGAAAACCAAATTTTTTGCTTCTATGAGACGGAGTTAGAACTTCACTGATAAATCTCGATGGAAATAAATCATCGTAAATTTATGAGAGATATGTACAACAAGCACATATCTCTCATAAATTCCTTTGCAACATCGCTAACGCTACACCTAAAGAATTCGTTTGATATAAATTCAGTTTTTAACGGTTGTAATTATTATCTAAGTTACAAGTTGCAGCTAGGTTTTGCGTTAAGGGTCGAAACCACAATTTGAGAACATTTAATAAGACCAATTAATCTGCAAGATGATTTCTCATAATTATTAATAACTAGTAATGCTTGGTTATTTCTTCGAGAAAATTGTTTTACTACTAAAATTAAATGCATTTGAATAACGTGCCATAAATGTTCTCTGCTTCAAAGTTGCAAAGGATGGGCAATATCATCTTGGACTTCAAATTTCCTCAGTATTTAATAAAACTTCTAAAACTATGTATTACATTACTGCAAAGCATCATTTTTGAGGAACTATATAGTAATTTCCGTACCGCTGAAGGTTTTCTTTTCAGATACAATAAAAGTTAATAAAATTTTTGAGGGGACTTTGCTTGTGTTACACAGGATGGAGTGGTGATATTGCCCATCATTACTGCACCGCTATAGTGTATTCAAGAATCAATTCAATTAGATACTGTTACAAATTTTCAATAAATCATTTAAGAGGAACTTACTGTAACTTACTTACATAGAGTCCGCTCCGTCTTTCATGTCATACCACTGACTATCGTTCTTGTTATACCTCTCAAATTTCGGACTTGGATGTGAGGGGTTTAGTGAAGAAGCGCCATCAGGTGGTACTTGTTGCCTTGATCGTCTATTGTTCCTTTTCAAAGAATGATTATCTTCCAGACTGTCATTATAGTCAGGCCTGACAATAAAGCAATTAATTTGTTAGGGAACTTAAAGAAACAGGGTGGCACAGATTTTAACACGCATATGTGACTTTAGAATAATTGCAGGGAAATGAATAATGGAAAAGCCATAGGATTTACCTAAGGCATGATACTGAAAAACAAATGAGCAATAAAAATCTTTGTTCTATAAAAGTTATAAATATCACGTACTTCGTAAAATAGGTGAATAGAAGGGAGACCGAAAATTCCAGATGTATACTCGCGAAACGTGTGATCTATTGACCTCAGAGGTGAAGCACCTGTTACGACGACAAAGTTTCAGCGAAAAGCTTCATCGGTGTAAATTCGTTAGGAAAACAACACTCTCCGGAGCGAGGAGGCATAGGTTCGAATCCCGCCACTGACAAATGGGCTTTTACGCTATATTGGCCCTTAAAGTACAAATGTATCTCTTGGACGTTGGTTTCTTCGAAAAAGCGTGATTTGTTTTCCACGCATCCTCTGGAATTAATGAGAATTCCTTCTTCGCTTTGAAAAATTTGTGATGCTTCTTTTACACATCGTCTGGAATTAGTTAGACTTCCTTTTCCTACAGTGAGCTCCCCTTCAAACATGATTTGCCGGCGTAGCTCAAACGGAAAAGCATTCCGCTCTGTAGCAGAAGGATGTGGAATCACATCTAGTGGAATTAATGAGAATTCCTTCTTCGCTTTGAAAAATTTGTGATGCTTCTTTCACACATCGTCTGGAATTAGTTAGACTTCCTTTTCCTACTGTGAGCTTCCTTTCAAACATGATTTGCCGGCGTAGCTCAAACGGAAAAGCATTCCGCTCTGGAGCAGAAGGATGTAGAATCACATTTTCTGGAATCAATGAGAATTCCTTCTTCGCTTTGAAAAATGTGTGATGCTTCTTTCACACATCGTCTGGAATTAGTTAGACTTCCTTTTCCTACAGTGAGCTCCCCTTCAAACGTGATTTGCCGGCGTAGCTCAAACGGAAAACCATTCGGCTCTGGAGCAGAAGGATGTGGAATCGAGTACAGTCAGGGAAAGGTTGGGTTTTAACATTGGCTCCCAAATGTAAAAATGAATATCCTGGCCGTTGGGTTCTTCGGAAAATATGTGATGTTCCTTCAAACACATCACTTGGAATTAAGGATAATTTCTTATTCGCTTCGAAAATTGTGTGATGCTTTTTCCACACGTCATTTAGAAATAGTTAAAATTCCTTCTTCTACAGTGAAATGCTTCAATTATAGCTTGCCGGATGACCTGGAAACCCGCGATTCGGTCCCAGACCTTGCTCGAGTGAGTGGGGTGTATGTGGCGTAGCTAACTCAGTTGTGACGCACTTATCAAGACGGCAAAAAGCAGTAATAAGCCCTTACCGGCGTAGCTGAAATGAGAAAGAATTTTGCTCCGGATCGGAAGGATGTGGGTTCGAGTCGCGTCACCGGCAGAGAGAAGGATTGTGTTTTCGCATACACTGAAGAGCAATTGAATTAGAGACAGCTGGCGTTATGCAAATGTGGCGCTGTGGACGGCCCTGTAAACGGAAACGACATGACGTATGCAACAATCCGACAATATAAGGAGTGATGCGACGGGAAGCAGTAACAGACCGACGCAGTATGGGTAATACGAAATATATGGGTAATACGATCAGTATGGGTAATACGATCTAAGCGTATTTGATCGTGGGCAAATTGTCGGGGCCCGGCGAATGGGTCACTCCACCTCGGAAGTCGTGCAGGCACTGGCATTTTCACGAGCCACTGTGTCACGGGTGCACCGTGAGTACATCGAATCCGGTAAAACCATCCCTGCAAGGGCCAACTGCCGTGGACAACAGCGTGTGGATGAGCGGGGTTATCATCGGCTAGCTCGCATTGTAACAGCGGATAGACGAGCCACAGTGCAAGAAATCAATCGGCAATTTAACGCTGGTGCACAAAAACGTGTAAGCAGTCACACCATTCAGAACCATCTCCTCGCTATGGGGTACAGAAGCCATCTTCCCACGAGGGTACCATTGCTAACTGCACATCACAGGGTGCAAATATTAGCATGGGAGCGGGAACATCGCCATTGGACCCTAGACATGTGGGAAAATGTTGCCTGGACTGATGAGTCGAGATTCACGTTGGTACATGCGGGTGGCAGGATACAAGTACGGCGCAAACCACATGAAGCGATGGATCCTTCTTGCCAGCAGGGTACTCTTCAAGCTGGTGGGGGTGGTATTCTCGTCTGGGGACTGTTTACGTGGACTGAAATGGGACCCCTGGTACGTGTGACATCGTCCCTCACAGGTCAACGTTACCGGGATATCATTTACGACCATTTGCTCCCGTTTGTGCGTCTTCAACATCCTACTGGGGACCTAATCCTGCAACAAACAATGTACCGTGCCATCGCTCCCGAATTGTATCCGAATGGTTGGATGAACCCTCCACCGACGTGACCTCGCTTCCTTGGCCAGCTAGGTCACCTGACCTCGATCCCATCGAGAGAGATGTTCGAGGCTCTGACCCCCTCCATTAAATCTTCGTGAACTGTGGGAGTTTGTTCAGGGAACGCTTCCGGTGTTTTGTCGAGTCCATGCCGAGACGAATCGCCGCCGTCATCATGGCGAAAGGAGGTGCTACACGTTACTAGACAGTTATCTCTAATTCAATTGCTCTTCAGTGTACGTTAATCTGATGCTCTTACGTATATACGTATGTTAGACTTTAGAATTCAGTTTCATTTGGTTTGATGTCATGTTAAAATGCGACATGTTACGCAAATGTTGGGTGACATGTGGCAAAATTCAATAGCGTACGCATCTAACTTTGACAAATTTCAATAGTGTAGGCATCTTGTGGGGGAAAGGTTAAAATTCCAGACTTTGGTTTAGAGGTTCATGAATCACAATGAAGGTGGCATATTGCTGCTGCTTCGTCATTTTTCCTTACTTCCAGTCTCTCGGGAGTCAGTAATGCTTAGTTAGAGAAAAGCAACTCTTTCTAGCCTTAGATATTACCGGAAAATAAATGTATAAAACAATTGGCCCCTCTTACTAAGGTGTTCTCTTCTGAAAGATCTCGATTAGAAAGCTTTCCTTCAAAGAAAACTGTTTACACACATTGTGGCTCGCAATGAAAAATACACTATCTACCAACAAGTAATTGGACACCCCTGCAATCGACGATATCTGCGGTCCTGATACACGTCATGGCCGCCGCCGTTAAATATCGTGTGGGAAACAACAACGCAACCAGTCGCATGCAAGATGCCACGCAGTTCGGAGCTTTCTGATTTCCACAAAAGTGTATTCGACTGGTATCACAGAAATGGCCGATCCATACGTGACATATCCAGCGAGTTGAAGTACCCAAAATCGACAGTGGCCTACGTGAGTAGCAAGTGGAAGATGAGAGGTGACTGTCGGAATGTGCCCCGACCCGGCAGACCCACAAAACTGGGAGTTAGAGACCGACAGGTGCTGGCCAAAGAAATTCGGAAGAACCGCACCAAATTGATGGGCCACATCCGCAAAGAGTTTCAACAGGCATCCGGGAGTATTTCTTCAATGAATACCATCCGTAAGGAAGCCCATCTGCTCGGTTATGATGGACGTGCTGCCGCCCACAAGCCTTTGATCACCAAGTCCAATAGCGCTGTTCGGCTAACGTGGTGCAAAGAACGTCGACATTGGACCGTTGAACAGTGAAAACAGGTTCCCTGGAACAAACAATCAAGGTTCACCCCCTACCGTTCGGATGGCAGGGTCTGGGTTTGGCGTCTGCCTGGAGAACGCCTCCTTCCGGAATGTATTGTGCCAACTGTGAAGTTCGGCGGCGGTGAAATTATGCTATGGTGATGTTTCTCCTGGTATGGCACGGGACCCTTGGTCGCAATTCATGGTAGACTCAACGCCGAAACCTACTGCACCATTTTGAATGACCATGCGCTTCCTACGTTGTGGCAGTTTTACGGGGTGGACCCATGTTACTTTCAGGATGACAATGCCCCCTGTCATGTTGCGAGGTCTACCATGGCTTGGTATGGTGGCAGTGGGGTTAATCGAATGGACTGGCATGCGCAGAGCCCGGACCTTAACCCTATCGAGCACCTCTGGGACGAGTTGGAGCGTCGACTTAAGGTGCGCCCCCACCGTCCGAAATCGGTGAAAGAACTGACCTGTCTTCCCCAAGCAGAGTGGAAGAATATACCGCTAGCCGTCGTACAACGCCTGGTTGACAGTATACCCCGGAGGGTCGCAGCTGTAATCGTCGCTCGTGGAGGCTCCACCAACTATTGAAGATGAATAAACTTCGTTTTCCTTTGCTATCACAGGTGTCCAGTTACTTGTTGGTAGATAGTGTATGCTGCTTAACAACTATGAGATCTAATGCATTAATTCAAAGAAACAGAGAAGACTCGAGAGACGTATACAGCGTATTACCAATAGCTTGGCATGAATTACTAAAAGATGGAAATACATCGCGACTCATCGTATAATTGCGTGATAAAAATTCGTGTAATATGCTCGTGATGACACCCGCGTTATTTTTAAATACCATCTTTGTTCCTTTCGTGTTCCAATTTCTTGCATTTTGATGTCTACCATTTCACTGAGAAAGGCTCCGAGTGGAGCGCGAAAGATAGTGTTCACAGTGTGGTGTATTTATAATTTCGTTAGACAGAGAAGATCCCTAGTAAAACAGCTTCAAACAAGGGTAAGCTATATCAGTTTCAGCTGATCGCATAGCAAGTCATCCTCTTCTACAATTGCTTTCAGGATGCCTAAGGACATGACTTTGCTAGAGCTGTGGATTTCACTGGTCACTCGTACTGCTGCTGATTGTTGCTTAGTCATTGTTTCATCCTCTCTTCGACGTTTCTTCTATCGTAATGTATGTCATTCTTGTTTGTTGTCTTTCAAAGTTTCATTGGCGTAAGTTCCTTTTCTCTTGTAAACGTATATTTTTTGTCCTTCGAGAAGGTTATCAATACTAGCATAAACATTCAATGCACTTCTCCCCTTATTAGAGGCTTACGGCGAAGATGCCCTGTTTCTGACGTTTCCGTTAGAGTAAGGGAAAATTAGGAATTCCAGTTAGAGTTCTCATTTCTCTTTCAGACGTTTTCCTTAGAATGAACGAAGAAGTTTAAATTCCCGTTAGAGTTTTCATTCCAATAAAAACGTTGAAAAAAGAGTATCTTCAAGATGAAAGTCCAAACTAGGCTTCGGAACGCATCGAATGTTTGTGCAACTGCTGATCGTATGGCCGAAAGACAAAAAAAAAAAACTAGCAAGGACACAAAATGATCTTACATCGTTCAAACGCAGAGATTCACCGAAAAGAAACGAAAGGAAATACTTCGACGAGATGCCGATGCGTCAATTAAGCAGCAATCATTGTCATTACAGGAATAAGCTACAAAATTATCAGCCTGTATAAAGGTAACATCTTCTGCTATGATGAGAGGAGTTGTACAAAATGCAGTACATAAATTTACAAAATTATGCACCTTTGTTCTGCTTAAAAAACAACTACTCGAACAACAATTCAAAACTTCTGCTTTGTTAAGCAACTATTTAAAACTTTTATTTTGGTTAAACAACTATTCAAAACTTCATTTCTGCTAAAAAAACATTTCAAAATTTCTGTTCTTGTTAAACAACCATTTTAAACTTCTGTGTTTGTTATTGCCATGCGGAAATGCTATCACTGGCAACCAGGGTACTCATTCAAATAACAGGGAGGAAATCCATCCTAATTGTTAAATGAGAAACTACGCAGACGCTGAAGTGCTCTCTTGAAGACCCATTCTTTTCTTCAAATAGACTGATTCATGCTTCGGGAAGTACTCGTGCTTCGTGAAGCACTCGCGTTTAATTTGATTCAGGAGTTAGAAGTACTATCGATTCTTGAGAAGCAGCCTTAATACAAACCGTGATTCAAAAATTCGTTAGGACAGAGTGGTTGATTTTCCTGTCGTAGCTCTTGAATAACGCGACATAATATGCAATCAGTTAAGCTCTTTGTGCAAAAGACTTGTGATGTATCCATTTAATTAACCCTCCTTCTGGTGTTTCTATTATCTCGTGTATGTTTCGTTACTTCTTGGTTAAAGATTCCCTCACTGAACGGCACATTATTTTCCCAAAAAGCTTGTACATTTTGGTAAGACTGACGGCGAGTGAAAACAAGATGAATTGGTGACGTTGAATGTGAGAATCTGGAAATTGCGAGCAGATTGTAGAGAGTTGATATAGCACAAGAGATTTAAGCTTGGTGGATATCAATGTGAATCGACGAATACATATTTTTGTTATACGACTGAAATGCATATTGATACAAGAGCTATTTAACGTTAGCGATTAAATTACAACGTGACGATTATATTGTATAGACAACCTGAACTTCCGCTACATAGAAAATAAAAATAAGTTGAGGCCACACGTATGTGTCGACTCTTTCAACCTGGCCAATATTCTTATGCACTTAGTTATTTCTAAGGCGATATTGAGATTCATGTTCAACGAAGTAATCTACGAACATTCATTAGTTAGTTAGTTACATAAACAGCTGTTTCAAAGCTTAAAAATACTACAGACTGCTTGTAAACAGCTTAGTTTTTAAGGTGGCGCTCAAGATGAACAGTATTAACTATTCCAGAGATGTTGCCACCGGAATGACTAATTTACCACCGCTCGCATGAAATTCATGAAGGTATTGGGGGGGGGGAATTTCGAAAAAATACCTGTACGTATATATGCCTAATAAATGGTAAATAAATTGAAGAAAAGTATGTCAACTAATGCAGTAAATACAGAAAACAAAATTATATTGAGATTATGGCATTTCTTTCAATTACCATTCTACAGTAGAGAGTGAGAGTGATGTAGTGCTTTTTCAATTGATTGCGAGAGTAAGTGTAACCCATGTAATCTGATACGTACACGCCACAGACTCAGTTACACTGATACAATTCAACAGAAGCATTTAACTCAGTCTCATTGATACAATTCAACAGAAGCATTTATTAAACATAATCATTTAAGTTGGTGTAAGCTTCTTTGTTTTAATTTGATAAGTCATACTTGCAGATTTCGTAGCACTTTCTTTGTAACGTGAAAGTAGTCTTAATGCTTGGGAATTTCAGTGAAAGACAACTAGAAAATTAAATATTCATATGACACTTATTTCCTAATTCCAATAGTTGATGTCACGAGTTTTCCTTATGTTTTTTCACTGATTCTGAGTAGAATATTTCGGAATTCAGAGGGCATATTTTATTTCTCAGCGAGTCTTTTTGTTATTTTCAATTTCTGGGATTTAGTAGATTGCTTGCTTTCTGATTTAGCTTCTTTCTCCGAATAACATAACAGTTACAAAGAAATATCATATTACTTGTGCGTTTGCACTGACTTTTTTAAATTATATATTCTCTTTCATCCTTCTGGAATGTCACTAACCAAATTTCATGCCGCCTTGAAGTTTAAAATATAATTTGCGCAGCATGAGCAAAACCTATGTTGTGAACCTACCCATGAAAAAGGGCTCCTGTTTTAAGGGAGTGCGTGAAATCAAAGAAACTGACAGAAAAAAATGCAAAAGAAATGAAGAAAAGGTACAAAGGTCCTCTTTTGAAAAAGTTTTACGATGGGATTAGGTTTATGTGTTCTTAAGAAGACTGCAAAATTGCTCTACAACTTCTACGTTATGAAAAGAGACGTTGCTAAATTCTAACTTTTTTTTCGTCTTTTAATGACTACAGCTGAGAGCAATAAGCAGCTGCTCGTTTGTAATTTGGGACTACTGATTCCATGGCGGGGTGGGGGATGGGGGAATGAGACGGTTAATGCAAGACAAACACACTAGTACATTACCCATGCCTCATCCGGTATTCGAACTTGGACGAACAGTCAGAGGCCAGGGCTTAGATCACTGCGCCAACGGAGAAGTACACTCTGATGTTCAAAGTCTTACTAAGTATGTAATCCACACAGTTCTTCTTAATATCAACAACTGATTAGCCCAAGTTGTTTTTAATATCAACAGCTTATTAGAAATTTCTCCTTGACTGCTGATGTACACCAATGAGCCATTATATTATGACCACCCCCAGCCTAGAGAAATGAACGCGCCTGGAGACCGA
The DNA here is from genome assembly GCA_039090855.1 of Macrothele yani. NCBI lineage: Eukaryota > Metazoa > Arthropoda > Arachnida > Araneae > Macrothelidae > Macrothele > Macrothele yani. Next base: position 77,150,991 of record CM077008.1, read on the forward strand.
ACGGTGACGCAGGTGAAGTTCACAGAGCAGTATATATACAACACGAGGACCGGCTTTCGGTTAGTAGAGTGTTCGGAGTCAGATTGGGGAAAGCTTCCGATTAAGCGGAGTTTGATAAGGGAAAAATTCACGGCGCCACGGAACTGCGATCTCAGAACCGGCGCGGCTTATAGGTTGCTCACGTGCCGCTGTAGTGAGTACGTATCAAAAGTGGTGCACAGATGACCAAACGACGAACCGTCGTAAAACCGTTTGTCGTCCACAGCTGCCAGAAGAAAACGGAGAATGTCGCGCATTGTTCACAGCGACCGCAGGGTCACAGTGCCACAAAACATCCACAGCTACAACAGCGGTGATAAGGGCAATGTGTCACAGCACAAAGTTCATCGCAGCCTTCTACGCATAGGCCTGCTTAGTCGAAGACCCAGCGGGATCCCAATGCTCACTGCACGTCATCGCCAACCACGCATGAAATGGGCCAAAGATCATCGAGATTGGACCGTGGATGATTGGAAGAAAGTGGCCTTGTCTGACGAATCAAGATTCCTGGTCCATCGCGTAGACGGCCCAGCGCAGATACGCCGATGACCAACGGAGGCTATGGCACATGGACGCAACGTCGGGCGAAAACAGGCCGCAGGCGTGTTATTCTGTGGGCGATGTTTTCTTGGGACACTTTACGCCCCATTGTCCTAATAGGAAAATCCCTGACAGCTGTCAAGTATCTGAACATCGTTGCGGACCAAGTTCACCCATACATGACAGCTGTGCTCCCTGCTGGTGATAACCATCACCAACAGGATAATGCGCCATGCCACACTGCCAGAATCGTCAAGGAGTGGTTCTAGGAACATGCTGGTGACTTTCTGTTAACGCCGTGACCTCCAAATTCCCCTGACATGAATCCAATCGAACATTTGTGGTTCGACATGGAGAAGCGGGTTCCCGCTAAATTACCACCACCCCGAAATGTACGGGAACTGGAGGACCAGCTGTTGACATTATGGTACCAGATACCCCTGGATACCTATCGCCACCTCATTGAATCGATGACTTGCCGAGAGGCCGCTGTTTTGCGGGATAAAGTGGAGCCCTACAGCTTATTAGGTAGGTGGTCATAATGTAATGGCTCATTGGTGCATTTGAACCAAATAGTGCCCAAAATGTTTGCTCTTCTCAAACAGAAATGTTCGCATAGCTGCCGGGTCTTACGAAAGCTACGGCAAAACAATTCCTTTCCCCCTTTCATCTCAGGAGTTCCGACCATAAACCTGTCACGGGCGATAAGCGCTCCCGTCTGATACTCTATTCTCAGCTCCATGACCCAAGGCATCATGAGGAAGTATTGCTCTTGACACCGATATCATGCCACTGGGAAGAAATAAGTGATCTCAATAACTTGTCGCTCCTGTCTTAGGTTCGTAGCTACTGTTGTATTCCTTTTAGCAAGTAATCAATCATTATTCGTCTAAATTACAAATTTGACCAACAAAGCTAAGGGGAAAGCAACGCTTTCTGATGCGCAGGCTCACTCGTTCCAGTAGCGTTACGCCCATTTCTTAGACAGCAAATATATTCGATTTAGCTGATTTCAGCCCATTTTGATAAACCCCAGTTAATTCCTTTCATTCAGTTATAGGGTTAAAAACAGAAAAACAAAGAAAAGGAGATGAACACTTGATATTTAACCTTTGTTTTTAAATTATTTTGCACGAGTGAGATGCAAACATTATATAAGTTACACTTCTTTAAAATTATATTTGAGTCTGTGCAATCCACTCCTGAACACTAACTGTGCAAAAATAATGGCACTAGCACAAATTTAAGATCTTCTATATCTAGTGTTAAACTGTAGCTAGGAAGGTGCATTTCGGATAAGATGAAACGGCATAATGCATTTTCTTCCAATAGAAGTGAAATTTTGGCATTATTTTTAGTTAAAATGTTCAGCCAGCATCTGTTGTAAGAAATGCAATCAACATACGAGAGTTACATACCGACAGTGATGAAGGGAAGATCAGAGTTGGACTAGGTACGTCTAATCGGCCCACGCGATCCGACCCACATCAGCCCCTATGTGTGAGTGTGTGTGTGTGCTTTATTAATTATGTAAATATAAACACTGCTGCTCCTGACTGTGCATATTAAAGGATTGCTGGCTTATAGAAAACGAGGAATGTGAGGTAGACATTTGATCATAACAGTATTTCACTAAAAACATTACGGAGTGTATAAGAATGAAAGATTCAGGAGTGAAACTCCATACTGAGCATCAGCAACAACCCAGCGATGGAATGTGCAGGTGGAAGAATACCTGACATTCACAGTAACATAAATCCTTGCTTGGCATAATATACGTTCAACAGATGTCAGCCTGAAAAACTTTCACCAACTGTCTGAAACGACACACACACAAAGTTATGAGAAAACGTACTGCTTACCAAGTTCGAATAATGCGATTAAAAAAAAAAGACCAAAATTAAAAAATCGCTTAAGCGGAGGCCTACCGCGCCAACTCGCGCACGCTGTACTAGCCAATCTAACCCTAGGGAACATTACTGTCACACGGAATCAATATATTTAAATTGTATCTTACCCCCGGGAGCCAGTCACTTTGGAAAATGATAACACAGAAGTTTAAAAAAGTGGTTTCGGGAAGTGACCTGCGTTTCGGCAAGCACCTACCCGAGAAACGTTTGCTTAGTTTTTGTACTGAGTATATTCTGAGAGTTTTTTTCAAAACGTAAATGTAATTTCATATCATAATACGCTTAAGAATATTAACTTTGATTAGGCAGTGAAAAACGATTATATGTCATGAATCAGTGCGCGGCAGAATAAAAAAGGGGCCAAACATTTATGGCACATGGCCGCGCACTATAACACCACCCCTAGCTTGTCTTGTAAAGAAAACTGAAAATTCTGGAGAAGATGTCACAGTGTGAGGCACATTCTGTTGGTGTGGAACGGGTCCCGTGATATTGTTGGAAGGTCGGTTGGGTTATATGGAAATATTCAAACTATATTTAAATTGCAATTTTTGTCATTTTGTGGGCCAACGACAGTGAGAAATTTCCTCCCCAGTCAGAAAGACGCCGAGCACAGAATCATTTCGGAGACAGGTCATTCTCTCGTCGGACCTTCCCACGGACAAAAGGATACCATCCTTTTTCCCCTAGCCGTCGCCATAATCTCTCTCATAGCCGAAGGGTATATACAATGAACCAAGCAATTAAGAATTTCTTCTTACGCGAAGAACAGAACGTGTAAGAGAATGAGACAGATAGGAGTCTTCATGGCGATCTCGAGGAAAAAGTTGGAAGGACTTTACTCGGAGGCAAACCAGGACAAATGAGGATGTAGAAAAAGATTTTCACGCGGGCTTGTAGCCACATAAGATAGGAACAAACTTGGCGGAAAAAGCGTAGAGAAGGCCGTCCATAACATCCAACTCCCGCTGGAAGCATTTACTATCCGATCAGACAAACCATTATTCCAATATTTCCCCTTCCCCCACCTGATGAATAATGATATGTGCAAAAGGAAACATCTGTCATAATGTTCAATTTTTAACTACTTGTTTATTTGCTTCCCCGCTCCAACAACAGGAACCTGCAAACGATTCTTCTGATAAGTTGGCGTCTACCACAATACTTAAAATAAATCAGGCCAACAGTTGTGAAAAGAATTTCTCAACATTTTTGCCGATCAAGTACAACCTGCAGGTGACGACTGTTTCATGGACAACAAGATATGTTCAACAATGGTTCAGCGAGCATGACAGCCACTTCTACATGTTACCTGCCTAGCACAAAGTCTGAATCAGAATCCCATTGATAATGTACGGAACATATCAGAAAAACAGGTCCGAGAGCAAAGTACCCTTCCGTCAAATCTGATCGAGTTAAAAGACTGTCTGGTGAACGCTTAATACGCTGTAGACGGAGATAAACTTCACCACTTTGCGGAATCTATGCCAAACCGCATACGTGTTGTAATTTGGGCTAAAGGAAGTCTAACACGGTATTGAAAATTTTTTTAATTCAGTGGCTGGTATGTGTAGCAAAAGTTATGCATTTGAAGACGACCGAGAAGTAGGGATGTGGTTTCTTAAAGTTCAAATTTTGCAGCGCAAATGGAATTTTTCAAATAGAACAAAGAGGTGGATCAGCTTGCTTTATGTTTAAGATCTCGCATTGGTATGACTTCGCGAATTTCTGGTTTTTTGTCAGTTAGAATTCTGTAAATTTCATACAATTCTTCTATTTTTCCTGTATTATCTTACTGCATTTTAATATGGGGTACAACTGCAAGGCGTAACATTGTTCGTTTATCTGTGTTGCAGAGGAATTTTGTCCGATTGTTAAATTATTCGGTTGGATCGAGGGTTCTTTTTCGTCATCTTCAGTTATTAACTATTGAGCAACTACATAAACACATATTTCTGCTGATGGTCCATGAACGTATTTTTACAGGAAGATACTTCAATTTGATTGCATTACGGCGTACAACTCACTCCTATGATACTCTTGGTGGGTCGGGTTTTTCTGTTCCGCGGGCTCGTACAGGTTTAATGTTTAATAATATCAAGGTGTTGGGATGGTGTAAGTGGAATGTATTACCGTTGATTATTAGAACATAAGCACGTTATCAGGTATTTAAGCTCGTCCTAATGAGTTTTTTTATTATTTATTTGTTTATCATTTGTAAAAACAAAAAAAATATTGTATAATTGCTTTTGTTGTCTTGACTGGACTGGAATATTTTGTTTTTATTTAGAGAGGACCAGGGGCTTGTCAGACAGTATTTCAGCCTTTTTCCCTGTCCTTTTGCTGTACATTTAATTATTACTATCATATAATATTTGATTCATATTGACAATTGATATTAATTTTCAATGGAATGAGTTTTGTTGTTGTGCAGAATTTATATTTATTGTGGAAGTTTTGGTGATTTGTCGTATTTTGGGAGTTTCATTGATGAATTTTTTTACTTTATTTCTGCAATTAGTTTATGAATGTGGCACATATTGTATTGTTACTGAGTATTATATTATTTTCTATAGTATTGTACAGCAGAAATTTTACAAAATGAATAAATAAATAAAAATAAAAAAATGGCTCTCATAGGCAGATAGATGGTCGAACGAACGGTCCTAGTGATACTATGAGCGCGAACATGACGTCCCGGTGACAGATTGGTCAGAGGTGCTGGTTTCTAGCACTCATCCCCTTTGTGGGTTTTCATAGCGATATGCAGGTCCGAGATGAGCTCTATCCTTGGCTGAGGCATCAGCGGTGCACTTTCTCCCTTCCCATAAGCAGTGGGCTCAAGTTAGAGATGGGCGTCAGCCTATATGAGGTTACTCATGGTGGAATAAATAAGCAGGCACTGACTTTAAAAAGATATGCTTAAAATTGAAAATCATATTATTTAATAATAAAATAAATTGATATTATTAACAAAATTTGATATAATGCATAAGAATTTTGGATATTCATCGGGCGTCTCAAATATGCGTTGAAACGCTATTTTAAAATTTCCGGAAATTCAAGTTTAAAGTGCGATGTGTTAAAAGGAAATTTTACTCAATTCTAAACTCCAATCATTACATCTGTGGCTTCAAAGTTTGAGAAAGAATGAAAATGTCTTGCACATCTGGCACGTTTGTGAAGTTTCTGCTCTTCAACCATTCGCGTGAGGAAAGACAAAAATTTAAAAGTTCCTTGTTAATTTCTAAAATATGTGAATTAGCGAGGTAGAAACGACTTTTCATTTTGTACAGAAAATCTCTTGTTTGACAGATGTTTACAGAAGTGCCGACCAGCATTTTAAAAGTTGTTTCATTTGGATAAGGAGGTAATGCAGTGCAAACAGTCCCAAATTGCACATCGCGGAATTGTTGATGTTTTACGCAAACACGCCAACTCTTCCTGCATAAATTTATATCTAAATGATAGGAAATTCTTGAAATGCTTACACAGCTAAATCTCCGTTAGCATACGCTGCCTTGATGTTGTCCACTGTGCCGTTTGGAGTGCTTCGGCTTCCGTAGGGATTTCCGAGGCTCTTCCCCATCAGTGGGTTCTTGATGTTGTACAGTCTTTGCTGCTCCCAAGAGGTATGCCGCCTCCTCATTTTCCTGCATGGAAAAATAAATGGCACATCGTTATTTGCTAGAAAAAGGAAAATGAAAACACACTTACACTGTACGTGATGTGCTCTTCCACAAATGGAGTGTAAACATCATGCATCTTTTATCTGAGAATTGATGACATGACAAGGTAAATCTGAAATCTCTAGTGGGATTATTTGCGTGACTGAGTTTTCTAAAGATCGAATGTAGCAACATAATTTTGCAATTTCCCTAAATTATTTTCCAAAAGGTAATAACCACAGAAAATGTAATGAACTGCATTAATTGACTTAAGCTTGAATAAATTATTGCACGTCATTATATTTTTCTATTGTTATTGGTTTTCGTTTGATTTTCTCGAGAAAAATGCATGCAATTTATGTAAACTTTTAATTCATTCGCTTAAAAAGGAAGGTATTCTTAAAATAAATGTACTTTTACTTACGTATCCGTCCGGTTGTGAAAATTAAAGTTATATTTCTAAATGCTTTCCTGTGTATTTAAATGTTTATGTACTTAACTATGAACTTCGTAAATATACACTGAAGTGCTAGAAAAACTGGTAAACCAGTCTAATACTTGGTAGGTCCCCCACGGGAGCGCAGAACTGCAGAAATACGACGGGGCATGGACTCCACTAGCTTCTGGAAATATGCTGTAGGCAATGCGCACCATACTTCCTGCAGAGCGTTTCACAATTCGGGTGTATTCCGAGGTCTTGGATTTCTGTGTTCGATAGCACGTTGCATGTCATCCCAAATGTGTTCTATCACGTTCGGATCTGGGGACTTGGGGGAGGGGGAAATGGCAACACCCCAAACTCAGATGAATGCTTCTCTAACCATAATGTGGAGTCCCGACACTTGTCTGGAGGAGCATTGTCCTGTTGGAACAGGCCCAACCCATCAACATGAATGCAGGACATGAACGGGTGTACCTCGTCAGAAAGGATGCGCATATAACGTTGGCCGGTCACAGACGTTTGTAGACGTACCAGTGGTCCCAGTTATAACGAAGTAAATTTCTCCGTCATTTCTGTTCACGCCAGGATTCGAACCCGGATCCCCTCATTCCGGAATAAGTCACTCTACCAATTAAGCTACGCGGACGTTTGTTCTGACTACTATCTGCCTTTATGTCGTGTGCGTCCTGCTGGCAGGTACGTCACATCTCCCCTCCCCGAAAGAGGGCCGGGGGCATGGCCCACGGGTCAGCCGTGACCATGAATCGTTGCAGGCAGCCATCCACTGTAGAACGTGCACTTGAGAACTCCCAGTCAATCTGGTGTGTGGAATGCAACGTCACACACATTTATTTTTTCGAAGCGCTGGAGAAGGGATTCTCTGATTTTTCCTATCTCGCGGTGTGGAAATAACATCACACCAATGCGAGATTTTGAACGGTCGGGTCAGCCGGATAGTTCGGGCGCCATTATAACGAAGTAAATTTCTCCGTCATTTCTGTCCACGCCAGGATTCGAACCCGGATCCTCTCATTCCGGAATAAGTCACTCTACCAATTGAGCTACGCGGACGTTTGTTCTGACTACTATCTGCCTTTATGTCGTGTGCGTCCTGCTGGCAGGTACGTCACACAGTGAAGTCCAGCTAAACACATCCCATACCATTACGGACCCTCCACCAGCCGGTAACAGTCCCCTTTTGACAGGCGGGATCCGTGACTTCATGAGGTTTGCGCCACACACGAATCCTTCCATCTGCCCGATACAGTTGGAAACGCGACTCGTCAGATCAGGCTACTTGTTTCCAGTCATCAAGTGTCCAGTGGCGGTGTTGCCGTGCCCAAGCGAGGCGCATAGCTCTGTGTCGTGCACCCATCAAGGGGACTCGAGTTGGGCGGCGGCTCCAAAAGCCCATATCTTGCAGGGTACGTTGCACAGTCTGGACGCTGATGCATGTTGAGGCTCCAGCACTGTATTCAGATGATACCTGCGAAAGTGTTGCATGCCTATCGCGTGAAATGATTCTTGACAGCCGATGATGGTCACGTTCACCCAATGTCTATTTATAGCCACTCTGGTATCGTAGGTTGTAGGTTTTGCCGGAATTCTTGTAGTCACGTACACCCTTGCAATGGTCGCCCGTTAAATTCCGAACTTTGTTTCTACCTCCGAAATACTATGGCCCAACTCTCGAGTGCCAACTATGACTTCCGAAATACTATGGCCCAACTCTCGAGTGCCAACTATGACACCGCGTTGAAAATTGCTTAAATCGTTATTACTTGTCATTCTCATGCCGAAAACAGCTCTGATATCGTTTTGTCAAAATAAAACCCAAAGCGGCCAGAGAATTAAACAACAAAAACTAACGAATATTTCCACTTCTTTATTACGATCCTCCGCTTGAACGCCAGGTCACTGATACTATATATTTCGTAATAATTCTCCAACAACAACTCTGCGTAATATTCAGTGTTGTTGCTCAACAACTCCACATCCAATATATTGCCTAACTCCTATCCCACGTATAAAAGCCCTGCGTTCCCAAACAAGTCTTTTATCTCTACGTTATCGTAACAAGCGTCTTCGTAACTTGCCTCTATTAAAGTGCACTCCTACTACATTCAACGTGACGTCTTATCGACCTCTGACCCACTTTCAGTGATGTGAAAATGATAAAACTCTTCGGGGAAGTAATGTATCGTTCAGTGAGAAAATGTTTAACGAGAAGAAACTAAATTTACGTAGGAGAGCAGAAACTCAAAAGAAAAGTTATTAGAGGTATACGTCTCACGACCGTATATAAGAAATTACGCTCAAACTGTTTGTTATGCTTTTCGGTATGGAGGGTTGGGTAAGTGACATTTATGGGCACCTATGGATAAAATGAATTTTTCATCTTTAATTAACGGCTAATGATTCCAAGAAGGAAGGGCAACTTATATTGTAAGACACTATCCATGCCTTACTAAGAATTGAAACCCTTTCAAAGATAAAATACAGCTCTCTAGACTGTGCGACAGTTGGATGATACATCGGGCGTTGCGTTGGTTAAAACAACCGCAATAACATTTCTTGTCGTTTCGGGTCTCAAGGATCTCATGAAAGACTAGAAAAAGCATAAAGGAGCAGTACAATAATGCAATTTGGTGTATTTCACTGGACTTAAATAAACATATATTTAGAACTCTTACGTTTTGCAGTAAATCATGTTTGTAACAGATTCTGAAGCAACTTCAAAATCGTTAAAATACATAAAAACACGTACTGGAGTTTCCACTTATTCCTCACATCGATAACAAACAATTATTTCAAAAGTCAATATGCCATAAATAATGGATCATGAAAATATCTGTAACTTAATGAAAAATGTTTCAAATATTCTCAAACGATTAGTGAAAATCCTCTTAATACGTGGCCTCTGTGAATAAGCAAAGACATCGCTTTTTCCACGTTTATCAACACATAGCAATCGAAAAATTGTTATCCGGCCACTGCTGGGATCGTACCCCAAATCTCTCGATATATAGCCGAGTGCGTTCGCCTTACGCTACAATGGCAAACAATCAACGGCGCTATGTGCGTTTATCTGTCAGCTTCTGACATCACATATCCGTAGGATGGGCTCAGCAACTGAGACGTCTCCATCTGGTGGGCATAGTCAGTATACTATAAATAATGGATCATGAAAATATTGATTGCTATGTGTTGATAAACGTGGAAAGAGCGATGTCTTTGTTTATTTCCAAATAATTATTCATTTACCAACTCAAAAAATAAACGGAAAATTAATATATACCTCTACTGATATTATATATGAATGACCTCTATTGATATTATATATCAATAGAGGTATATATTAATCTATAATAATCTCTATTGATTATTATAACCGCTATTGATATTAATTACATCTTGAAATTGTCTTTAGATTCTCTTCGGATATTTGCTATTTAAGAAACCAAGACATCTAATCACAGTAGATTCAGGCTTGATTGGCTCCATTTGAACAATAGTATGCCACATTTAGCCACCCAAAACATGTCTTTGCGACATTGTTAAAGAAATGGAATTCTCACATTTCTCGTTCATCCGAAGAAAAGATTGACTCGTTGGAAACACGTGCGTGCGCAAAAATGGGGGGAAAATATGTATATACTGTATCTGTAAGTTTTGTACTTAGGGATCACTTTCGCTTTTGGATACTCGAAAGCAGTTTTTCTTCTAATTTAAACAAATGTACCCTATTACCCCTTAAAGGGGCTGATGCACCTCAACCAAATGGTACCCGAAAATGTATGCGCTTACCAAAGGAAAATGTTCATATAGCGGCCGGGCACCACTCTAATCCCAGCAGTACTAACCATGAACCGATTACCCGAAATAAGATATCTCTTGTAGTCCTTTATTCTCTGCTCCATTGTCCAAGGCTTGACGGGGAAACGCTGGTCCTGCTGGCACAGAGACCATGGCAGTGGGAAGAAATAAGTGACTGAAACATCTTCTCTGCCTCCCCCCCCCGTGGCGCAGTGGTGTATGCGCTGGCTTCTGACCATTCGTTTGAAATAGGCCTGGATTTTAATCCCGGTGAGGCATAGATGTTGTGTTTGACTTACAGCACTGGTCCTCTCTCTTCCCTGGAACTAGTGGCACTAAGTTAGGGAAGGGCGACTGATTATTGCCCATCGAGTGGCTCACGGTGAGCGTCAAATCTTTAACTCCCAATCAAAAAAATAATAAAATACGTCTCTCTTATTTCTTTGGTTCTCGATATTGTTACATCCGTCTAAGCAGGTAGTGGAACTCATCCTTTAAAATAGCCACTTTGAATTACAAAGCAAGGAGAAAAGCAACGCTTTCTGGTGCGTAGGTTCACTCATTCTAGCCGACTTCGGCCCATTTCTTAGACAGCGAATATATTGGTTCGAGTTTGTTTCAGCCCGTTTTGCTAACTCCGAGCAAATTTGTTCCAGCCGACTAAAGAGGTAAGTCTCCTAAATAACTGGATTTTTATGCATTTTGTGCAGAACATTTTTTGAAAAAGTACGGGCGCATAAATTTGGGCACTCGATTACTAATAATAATGGATTTATCCATGTTAACTGGGTAGAGCGTACTTTCTTTTACAGCGGCATGTGTATGTGTGTCAGCTGGCAAAAGGCAAAAAAAATATAGTATTTCCAGGTAAAACACAAAACGATACAATCCTAATATATAATTTGCTAGAGTCCTCCCCCATGTCACTTTTCAAGTCGTCATAGCAACAACCGAGAAACAAATGTTTGTGACGTCAAGCTTAGCTTTTCGTGTAGGTGACGTTATCACCTACACGTGCACAGATTAAAGGGAGAATCACTTTGTGTTGCTGTTATAGCAACACAAAATGCAGCTGCTGGTGTGAGGTCATCTAATTCAAATCATTCTCACATGACGTCAGATATGCGTGACGTCACAGGGTCAATTGTTTAGCAAGGAGGTTAGAATAATACTTCTGGAGATGCCCTGAGTCTCTTAACCGTGAAGCCGCAAACTGTAGGAATTTGACGTTGTTTACACTACACTTATGTAATTTCAACTGTGTGTATTTTGAAATAGTTTGGGTTGGGGTTGCAGAAATCTTGTTAATATAAAACCGGAAGGAATTATACTTCTTATAGGAGTGGTTTTCAATTTTAACGTTGTTTTGTTTAGAATTCGCACAAACGTTCGTGTATTTCGGTTAAAAATAAAAATGGGAAGAAGCCTCAAATAATTAAGGATTTTATAAATTCAGCATTTTCTCACGCATTGGCGGCAACGATGCGAAATTGGAAACATTTGCGACGAAAGAAGGCGATTCGGCCAACACAAAATGCCTTGCGATAGCCTTGAAAACCATCAGCTTTCCCACTGTTTGACGGCCGTCTCTCGCGGTTATAGGCTTCACGCAAAGTGGTACTGCTCCGTTAACAAGGGCATCTCCAGATTGTTCTAACCTCCTTGCTCTTTAGAGATACGAAAACTTTACATCAGAAATTTTGGTTCTTTACCTGAACTCGTGTTTAGCCATCTGTATGTGGCAACGTTAAGAGTACGACGATCTGACGACGTCAAGAGAAAAATTGTTCATGGAAAAGAACAGGGAAAATTGATACAGGGTTCACAGTCAGTTTATAAGAAAAATGTTGTGTACCAGGAAGTGTTGACGCAACAGGGACTAAAGGATTTATACAAAACACATAACAAACAGACAGCCCGTCGTGTCAAATTCCATAATTGACTGCTCGGCAAATTTTCAGAAAGCTGTGAGCCAACGTCACCATCTGTTGACGTGGAACTCAAAAACACAATTCTGTATTATAAATGTTATTCTTTCCCGTCATTATTGACGGGCTTTCACTTAGTTAAATATAAAACGATTGCGTTAAACACAAAACAAATTCGTTATCAAAAACGTCATGAAATGAACTGAAGTTTATCTACTGCACGTCGATATGCATGTATAGCAAAATCGGTAAGCCCATTCGTAATACATTTCATGGCACACGTGTCACTAACAGAGTGAAAACCGAATGAAAAGATTAAAAATTGCTACGTACAAAGTTTTCCAACTGATTTCGCTAATATCTTACGGAAGATCGACATGCAAAAATCATTTTTCTTGAAGTCAGGTCGTATCTTAACACTAACTGAGAAGCTGTGTAAAATATCGATTCCATTGGAAAAACAAACGAGAGAGTACCCTGGTACCTACTCTTTGTAGGTAATTTTTGCAACGCATTTTTCCAAACCAAAATCTTTCTGGGTGTGAAATAAAACGAGTGATTCGAGAGTATGCGTTTATTTGCGTACAACACGTTGCATTTATTTGCGTCACTCACGGACACACGGAGCCACAGGCCGGCACATACTAACTGGAATTAAGTCATAACAAAAAACAATAAGGTTTACTAATTCCTGACATTGAGGGACACTTAAGTAGGTGGATTAATGAATGTTATTGTTGTAAAACCGATGAAAGAAGACATGTGAGTCATGAAAGTAAATATTTACTAAACTATGGCGGTAACAATAATAAGTATTTCGACAGTTTAATTTATCAAAAACAATACTATTACATTTTATTCAGATATAGACGAAAGTAAGAAACGACACTAAAATCTGATCTCAAGATAGAAAGAAAAGCTAACTCGCATGACTGTTTGTCAGTGTGTTTGGTAACTTTTGAGCTGGGATACCTACAGGTTATAACGCGTCCTGTTATACGTCATTTGAAAGCTCTCGTCAATAGCAGGTAGCACCTATTTGAGGAAGGTCGGAAGGGAGGGGGGATGGGGTTGGCGAGCCAGATTTCTCTTCTGCGCACCGTTTTCATAGCACAAAACTACATTTTTGTAATGGCTTTCATCACATTTAGCATGAGGTTCTCGTAATTTACGAAGATTGCTTTGTGTAATATGGGATGAAATAATGTTCGGCGACAGTTTGCTAAAATGTATTGTTAAGTAACAATGAAATTAACTACTGTTGCGTCACTTGATGAAACAGCATTCAAAAATCAGATTTCAGCAATGGTTTTGACTACTTCTGTTACCCATTTTCGTTACATCGGAATTTTTTACATAGGATTTACTCTACTGCTGTCCGAAAAGATGCATAGCATCAAAAATCTGAAATCAGCTCCCCTCACTCTAACAAACGAAATCTGTGACTGCAACTAAAGCGAAGTATTTTCACACTCAATTCACGTTACATGAGAATCATTGTTATGAACTTCAACATCTAAAGTAGTCTGAGCTGCAAATCCATTAGTATGCATTAGGTTTTCCATCTGTAATGACTTCCATTAAACAATTAACCAGCTCAAGTGCTTCTCACTGGGTCGATTTTCCCACCGTAAGACTTCTTCAATAATTACAACCTTGCAAGAACTCAGAGATTTGTTTAATGCTGGAGAGCGGAGAACTTGCTAAAAGTAGCCAAGTGTCATCGGTGGAAACCAAAAAAGAAAAAGGGACTCTTATATCGTCAAGCAACTCTCATTGATCATAACAACGTAAATACAGCAATAGGAGAATTCATAGGGAGGCTTTCCTTACAGCATTTTTATCTTCTTTCGTTATTATATATTTCCTGGAAAATGCAACGCTATTTTCGATGGAAAGTGTAAACACTGCAATAGGCATGTCTTTACAAGAAGCTAGTGTGTTAGACAAAGATATTGAAATTGCTTATTTTCGTTGTAAGGAAATTAAAAACAAACTGACAATGCTGAACAGCTTTAAAAGTCAGTCTCAGCAAAACGTATTTTAACTTTACAAGGGAAAAATGCAATGTAATTGTTACAGGTCTTGGTACAGAATTATATATCAGTGCCCTGTGTAAGAGGTTCGTAATGCTTCGCTTGCAGAGAGTTTTTGTATCGGAAGTTTAATCCGCATTTTGCCCGACTGAAGCAAATAAATAAAATATAGACTAAAGTTATAACTCGCTTTTACAGTCAGGAAAGTTTATTCATTTGACATGAGGAAGGTCTCATAGCATTGTCCGTGATTTCCATTCAATATCTATATACACTGTTGTGCAAAAATTAAGGACAAAGAGGAGAAGTTAGCATAACAGCGGAACGAGCAGGCAGAACGGACTGAAAGACCACTCAGGAGATAGACTAGGGTCCGGTACGGTAGGGCATGCGCATATATGCAGCATGACGTAGGGGGGGGATGTCGGAAGGGTATAAAGCACACGGGCGGTGTACGCTCAGCAATTCGGTGAAAGCTATTGCACGGTGTACATCGGTTTGAACGACGTCGAGTTGCTGCCACCGTGTGATATGGCCAACAGGCAATCCAGTAGACGACATCTGGATGACTTTACCCGAGGTCGCATCATTGGGAAGTTGGAAGAAGGTCGAAGTGTGACTAGTGTGGC
Organism: Macrothele yani; assembly: GCA_039090855.1. NCBI lineage: Eukaryota > Metazoa > Arthropoda > Arachnida > Araneae > Macrothelidae > Macrothele > Macrothele yani. The sequence continues at coordinate 77,165,999 of CM077008.1, forward strand.
CGAGGAGTTCGGGACCGTTCACAGCATCGTTTCACGAGCTTGGAGAACATTTCAAACGACAGGAACAGCTGTCCGAGAGTTTAGCCGTGATCGTTCACGAGCTTCCACGGCGGCGGACGACCTGTATATTGTCCTACAGGCGAGAAGAGACAGACGGCAGACAGCGGGAAAAATCGCAAGGCACATGCATCAGACAGCTGGACGTCCGTTATCGCGTTTTACCGTGGCCAGGAGGCTGCACAAAGGTGGTCTATTTGCACGACGACTAGAACGGTGTGTGCCATTAACGCCTGCTCATCGGAGATGGCGGTTTCTGTGGTGCCAGGAACACAAGAACTGGACACATCAGCAGTGGGGTCGAGTTCTCTTTACGGATGAGAGCCGATTTAGTCTGACGAGCGAGTCTGGACGTATACACATCTGGAGAGCGCAGGGAACACGCAATCAGACTTCCAACCTAATCGAAAAGGACCGGTTTGGAGGTGGCGGAGTTTTCGTTTGGGGCGGTATCATGCTCCATATCTTCCAAGGAGGTTCAGTCACTGGTGTCCACTATTGTACCAAGGTTCTCCTGCCTCACGTGCGTCTGTTTAGAGGTGCTGTGGGCCCTGAGTTCCTATTCATGGACGGCAACGCTACACCTCATTGTACAGTGGCTGTCGCAAAGCTGTTGGAGAGTGAAGATACTCAACGCATGGATTGGCCCGCGAGGTCCCCGGACCCGACTCCAATCGAACACGTGTGGGACCTTCTCGGGAGATGCTTGGCAGCACGTCACCAGCCGCCAGCAACGATTCCGCAGCTGCGATTGGCGCTACAAAAGGAATGGGCCGCGATGCCTCAACAGCTCCTTGACAACCTCGTCCTCAGCATGGACGGACGTTATAAATCCTGCAACGCAGTCAGGGGTGATCATATCCCTTACTAAAGACTGGATTTTTTTCTTGGTAACCGCCTGTCACATGGACGTTTCTGTCTTCTATCCAGTTGTCCTCGAATCTACCTTTTCAATAAAGTGCCTTTGTATCCTTTGGATTCCTTGTTTGGACGGTTTTGCTCACGTGTCCCATATTCTTACATCTTGGGGATCTTATGGTATGATTTTAGTCGATGTGGAGTACTTCTGCACGACGCTACATTCGAAAAACCGTCTCGTCCTTAATATTTGCACGCCAGTACATATATTATTATTAACACGTTGGGCTCCTTCTATCGCGGGCAGTATTCGTTTTCCCTAATCATCTACGTTCATTATTTTTTTCTTATTTCGGTTCACACTCGGGAGCAAAATCTTCCGCCACCTTCCCTTCTTCACTGCTTCCAACAAAATCCCTCCAGAAGAAACAAAACCACGGTGAAGAAACAACCAATTAGTATCCCCTTATTCCTAGAAGACGCAGTTACTCCTTCATTGCCTTCCTCGGTGACTCCTCCGAGATCATTATCCACTTTATCCCCCGCATGGTAACGAAACCCATAAATGTGACTTTCCCTCAGATGCGACGCTGAGAACATGAGAGCCAGACCAAGGTACTTTGACCAGGTGTGTAGAAAAATGGAGAAAAAAAGCACTAACGAAAGAGGAGATGATTCCAATTCGCTACATTTAAAATAGTTACCTAAGTTCCCTCCTGATAAACATTGATGCTCAGGTTACATAATAAAGAAAGAGCATATCAGTGGCAACTTCTATTGCTTTTAGAACATTTTTTTCGAACAGGGAAATTTGACGACCACCTTGGGCAATTGATGGGCTATAAACAGTCGCGTCGCCCATCATTTAAGACCAACATCTCCAGGAAACGGAGGGAGAAAGAGAGCCAATGCTGTAAGACAAACACAACATCCAGGCCTCATCGGGATTCGAAACCGGTCCCACCTCGGACGAACTGCCAGAAGCCAGCGCTTAGACCACTGCTTCACTGAGACGGCTCTCAAAGCAAGGGAAGGACAAATCCTTACAACATGTGATGCCCATGGTTGAGATCATTAAACTCCGAAAATGAAAACAAAATCCCTAATGAGCAACCTACACTGGCGGAAAGTGAAAAAAGAACAACAAGAAGGAGACGTCTGATACCAACGAAATTTATACAGCATAATAACGGAATACAGAGGATAATGTGATCAAAACATTATGGCAAATTACAGCTGTATTTGCTGGTAAACTGAAAAACATTATTTCCATGTAACATGGTTAGTACGAGGTTGAACCGCCATGATTTGCGTCACACTGTGCAATTCTGGCATGGAGTCTGTCGTACAGATGTTTGGATGTAAGTTTGGGGTATTGAGTTCCAAGCATTCTCAACCTGGACGCGTAAATCGGGGATGGTGTGGCTGGCCGTGGAAACCGGATAAGTCGTTGTCCCATAAAATCCCACACGTGCTCAATGGGGGACAAATCCGGTGAACGTGCGGGCCATGGAAGTTGTCTCACACCCTGAAGTGCATGTTGCGTTGCACGTGCCGTATGTGGGCGTGCGTTATCTTGCTGGAAAACACCACGATGGTCCGACTTTACAAATGGCACAACAACGGGCTGAATGATGTTGTTGATGTAGGAGGTGCTATTTAACGTACCCGGTACAAACACTAGTTGTGTACGGGAGTGATAGTTGATCGCTCCCCACACCAGGAGACCAGGTGTAGGCCCTGTGTGTCGCTGGCGGATGCAAGAAGGGTGGGAACGCTCCCCTGTGCGTCTGCGAACACGCATACGGCCATCGGAGGCTCCCAAGCAGAATCAGATTTCATCGCTGAGCACGACAGATCGCCATTGCGTTCTCCAGTGAAGACGTTGGCGACACCTCTGCAGCCGTTCCTGACGGTGGGCTGGCGTTAGAGGTACACATGCCAGAGGCACACGTGCACGTAGTCCTGCATCCAGTAGACGGTTGCGGATTGTTCGCACAGTCACCTCAGGTGCAAAGTCAGCTCGGATGTGCGTCGCAGTGGATGTTCTGCTTGACAGCGCCGCTCTTCGTATGCGTCGATCGGTCCGCTCATCAGTCCGTTTGTGACTCCCAGTTCCACGTCTTCTCGTGTGGGAATGTTCCTCGGATCATCTACGCCACCGTTATACCACCACCGATGCTTCCCGTCCAATTCTCTCCGCAATACCACGATACGACCACCCGGCCTCGCGGGGTCCGACTAGACGACCTCGCTCAAAGTCCGATAACTGCTGAAATCCTACACGTCTTCCATGTCCAGGCATTGCAGCTTCTTCAGGGTCTTCGAACGTGTCCGTACGCTGACGACTGATTACTTTCACTTCGCCGTACTCCTTAAATACCACTGACGATAATTTGCATATTATGCCGAGCTGTGTTGTAAGCGCTCACCGGTTGGTCCCAAAATTAACATCACACCTACGTAAACTCGACCCCGCCGCCCCGGTGGCGCAGTGGTCTAAGCGATGGCCTCTGATCATTCGTCCGGAAGGGGTCCGGGTTCGAATCCCGGTGAGGCATGGATGTTGTGTTTGTCTTACGGCACTGGCTCTCTCCCTTCCCTGGAACCAGTGACCCTAAATTACGCACGGGCGACTGCTTATAGCCCATTGAGTTGCTCACGGTGGTCGTTAAACCTCCAATAAAAATAAAAAAACAAACTCGACCCCATTAACATATATAAATTTCATGATTGTCCGCTAATTTCTTCTTGGTGTTCTTTTTCCACTTTCCGCCAGTGTATATATACACTGAGTGGCCACTTTATTATGACCACCCCTTAGTACTCCATTGGGCCCCCTTCTGCCTTAAATACTGCGTCGATTCTTCGTGGCTTGGACTCCACGAGATGTTGATAGGTGGTTTCTGGAATATGAGACCATGCTTTATGAATAGCGCTTTCCGGGATTGTGCGATTGCAGGGTTGTGGATCTAGCTGTCTGATGGCTCGTTCAACTTCATCCCACAAATTCTCAATGGGGTTGAGACCTGGAGATCATGTGGGCCACGTAAGCAAAGTAAACTCACCGGCATGTTCCTGAAACCAATCCTGTACAATACGAGCACTATGGCAGGACGCATTATCTTGTTGAAAGTAGCCATCTCCATTGGGAAAACCATCCACATGACAGAATGCACTTTGTCCGCAACGATGTTTTGATATGATGTACCGGTCAGACGTTGATCAACACGAATTAAAGGGCCCAAAGCATTCCAGAAAAACATTCCCCAAACCATAACGTTGCCTCCACCAGCTTGAAGGGTTGTAGCAATGCATTTGGGGTCCATGCTTTCGTGCTGTTTCCGCCAAATTCTCACTCGGTCATCGGCATGGTGCAACTGAAAACGTGATTCATCGGATCACATAATTTGTTTCCTATTATCGACTGTCCAATCCTTGTGCTCCTGTGCAAACTGGAGATGTTTTCTCTTGTTAACTGCAGACTACAAAGGTGTTCGAACAGGCTGCGGCTGCCATATCCCATCCGATGTACGACGAGCAGTGCGTGCAGAGATCCTTTGAGGGGATCCTTGATTAAGGTGGTCTGTAATTTGCTGCACTGTTTCCCTTCTGTTGTCTGTTACCAGTCTCGACACTCAACGTTCCGCCTGAGCAGTCACTAGTCGAGGACGACCATACGTTGCACGTAGAGACCCAGTGTTTTTGCTGACAGTCCAGTCTTTAAACACTTTAACAACAGCTGCTCTGGAACATTTCACGAATGCCGCGGTTTCGGTGATACTCGCTCCATGGCTCCGAGCTCCTACAATCATCCCACGTTGAATGTTCGTCAAATCACATTTTTTACCCATCTCGTCACCCAAAAATCACTTCTAGTACTGTCGCAATCACTAAGCTTTCCCTTTTTATACTGGCCTCGCCCTCTGGCGGCAACAGCGTGCAGCCATAGCTCATTTGCTTAAAACTGTCAGGTGGTCATAATAAAGTGGCCACTCAGTGAAAACTGTCCAACAGACACAACACAAAGCAATTTACCGGGAATAAACTTGCATAATCTATTTCAGCCAAATTTCTTTATGTATAATATAATTACTCAAACTTTTGTAATTATTACACTGACGCATTTTTCTTTTCCAGAATTCCTGTTACGTTTTTAACTTTGTAGTCTCACATATAATTGTAAATGAAGAGCACAGTTTGCAGCAAGATTCATTCGTGAAACTTAATCCTTCGAATTCTCTTCAGTTTTTGCATGTTTTGATTAGCTAATGTTTCGAGATGGACTGATGAGGCCTTTTGTCAACTTATCAACCTGTATATTTATATCTACAATCCGTATGTTCTTAGGCAGTTTTGCAATGAAAAATTAACATTTTGAATGAAAAGCTGTCTCAAGGTGAAGAAATTCAGTGAGCTTAAAGAAACGCACCAAATATAATGAAGCAAACCCCATTCTCCAGAAGTTATAACTAAAATGTAAATATACGTAACAAAATGGTGAAATATTTTATTCTAAATGGTGAAGATTAAACTTTCGACTTTAAATTCACGTGCATAATCTCAAGAGCTCATTAAGCAACACGGCAATTCAGTTTCCATTCTGATCTAATTGTTTTATGTGTAGTTGACGAATTGTCACGGAAGTGGTAATTTTAACTTGCAATTAAAGGTAAATGTCAGCTGTTTTCCTAATTTAAATTTACATAGTGTATAATAAATACTATGCACAGATATAAGTTATTATTGGATACAAAATTTACGATTCTGTATACTCCTTACTTATGGAATAAAATTTAATCGCAAATCTAGGTTTCAATAAGTAAGTTCAGTTTCCAAAATATTTATCAGAGCGACGAGATTTACGAACATAATTTACGATAAGGATATTTGCTTTTGATAAGGATACTTGCTTTTAATAAGGATATTTACTTCTAAAATCACAGTGATTTACTTCCAAAATCACTGTTGAATTCCTTCGTTTCGAATTTCAGAGTACATATTTTCTGGGTTACGTTTTCTTCGTCGAAAAATCACATATCTTCCTACAGCACGAAGCGGTAGAAAAGGTAATGGGTCAGATGCGGCTGTCATAACAATTTATGTTTACCTTATTTTCTTTTCGTTACCACACAGGTGCAATTGAACTGCTGTGGTCAGACAATTTGTTGTTACCATATTTCTTTTCCATTTCTTTATCTTTTCTATTGGTTCCGCCTATTTCTTATTTTTTGTATAGAAGATTTTGCCATCACTGGCGAACATCGAAAGGAAAACGATGGCCCGATCGTGTTTCCGAAAAGAATTTCTATTTTCAAGAAATTTCTAGATTTCATCATTAGGAAACATTTTCTCCTGGTATTTATTTTCGTATCGATATCATCAGTCAACGATATTTCCTTATCTGTATCATTAATAGATGTCAGTTAGCAATCAGGTAAAAATTCTTGCCGAGTTTCTTTCCTCAGAAATTCTTTTTACTTAATTTTCATAGATGTACACTAGGCGGCCAAAACCGCCGAGACACCCTAGAAATGCAGACTAAGATCAAAATAATACTTTTTATTTTTCGATATGGTACAAGACCTCTTTTTTGTATATCACGGCATTTATCCCATGTTTTAAAACTCTCCACCTACTTCTCACGAGGTTTATGTGAAATTAGCCTCCATTCTTTACTGTGTGAAATACGACCAAGTTGCTGGTCTGGGATGATTTTCACACGCCATCCTGTTCTCCTCTCGGTTAATCGTGTTTAGTACGAGACTCTGAATTGGTCCATTTATTTGATTTATTTGTTTTACTGTTTTTGTTCTTTTGTTTCGGGGTTAACGACCACCATGAACAAATCTGAGGGGTATAAACAGTCGCCCGTCCCAAATTTAGGGCCCACTGGTTCAAGAGCAGTGATAAAGCCTACGCCACCTGGCAAATACACCACCCACGCTTCATCCGAGACCCGAAACCTGGGCTATCTCGGACGAGTGGCCATAAGCCAGCATCTCAGAAAAGTCGGCCACCGGGACGAGACAGTTTACTTGATGGGCGCTTTTATCGTCAAACCAGTCCATAGTAGATTTTGTTTAGTCACAACTGTAATTTCTTTGTGGAAAATGTATGACCTCCACGGTGGTGTTCCATGAACGCAAAAAATATTCTGCACGTCATCTCGTTGCAGTTACAGCTCGTTAAAGCATAGTAATACATATTCCAGTTCCAGCAGTTCAAGCATAATTGTAACTGTTGATGAAATTTTATTATAAGGAGCATTTAGGCGGCAATTTCCCAGTACAAATACTGTAAATGCAATGCTCTGCACATCGTTGTTCCACTCTCATTTACTCGTTGTCACACTTGGACCTCTTTAATGGCTGCGCTAAAGATTTTCATACGAGATTTTAAAAGATTTTCAAACAAGATTGTAAAAGATTTGCATACGAGATTGTATGATAACACGCGCTACAACCATCCAACGGTGTTGTTTTCCTTTTTGTTCGGAGGTTTAATGACCAGCATGAGCAAATAAATATATTACCAGTAGGCAGTTGCCCAATCCTGAAATAGGGGCGGTGGTTCCAGGTGAGAGACACAGCCGGAGCCATCAGACAAACACACCACCCATTCCTCCTACGACACTCAAACTCGGTCCAATCTGGAATAAATGGTCAGAAACCAGTATCTCATACCTCTGAGCCACCAGGGCGACCATACAGTTTCATTGGACTATATTGACTTCTTGATTCTGTGAATACATTCATTGTTCATTTTTCGTATATGTTATATATTATTCTTACAAATAACTTCAAATTCGCAGAAGCCCATCTCTATCCAAAGCTTTGTAACATGACACCCCAAGTTTTTTTCTCCTCTTTATTTGCTATTCAGCAAATGGAAATGAAGGTATGGTGTTTCACACATTATATGATTTACCTATGAAATTATATCAACCACATTCCAAATAGTTCTAATGAAAGTCATATTTTCAATGTATTTGATACCGAAGTTTATTTTTATCGCCAAGAAGTTTCAGAAGTTATAATCTCAAAATTATGACTTCGTTATTTGTTGTTTTGCGTAATTAAAGCAAAGAAGGAGTGCAAACACAGATGCTGATGAACATAATACGTAAATACACTGACAGAAAAAAAATCCCAACACCAAGAAAGGGGTTGTGTTAGATAAACGACAGTTGGTAGGCGGTGAGAGTACATCTGTAAAAGACGTCTATGCAAATTTCGCGCTCGGCGCATACGTGTGGCCCTAGTAGCGCTCCTCGGAACATGCAAAGCAGGTTTGCTGTAAATACGCGCTGTAACGTTCGTGAGCGTTAGTTATCGTTGAGATTCGACGTAGTGTGTTGATGTTAGTCAAGAATGCCTTTAAGAAGACGAAGAAGCCATTATCCACAGCTCCCGGAGTTTGAACGAGGTCGTGTAATAGGGCTACGAGAAGGTGGATTTTCGTTCCGCAATATTGCAGAACGACTTGGCAGGAATGTAGCCACTGTGTATGATTGTTGGCAGCGGTCGTCAAGGGAAGGATACTGCCTCAAGAAGACCGGGTTCCGGCCGGCCACGTGGCACTACTAAAAGGGAAGACCGCCGTGTACGGCATGTGGCCGTGGCGCATCGTACCGCGTCTGCGGCAGCAATTCGAGCTGCAGTTGCCACCACAGTGACACAACGAACTGTTACAAATCGGTTACTTGAAGGACAGCTCCGAGCCAGACGCCCTGTAGCGTGCATTCCACTTACTCCAAACCACGTCCGTTTGCGACGTCAGTGGTGTCAAGCTAGAGCTCATTGGAGGACGGAGTGGAGATCTGTTGTGTTTTCTAATGAAAGCCGGTTCTGCCTGGGTGCCAGTGATGGCCATGTGTTGGTTAGAAGGAGGCCAGGTGAGCGCCTGCAACCAACCTGTCTGCGGCCGAGACACACTGGACCTACACCTGGAGTTATGGTCTGGGGAGCAATTTCCTATGACAGCAGGAGCACTTTCGTGGTTAACCCACGCACCCTGACGGCACAGTTGTACGTCGGTCTGGTGATTCAACCTGTTGTGGTGCCATTCATGAACAGCATTGCAGGGGTGTTTTCCAACAGGATAATGCTGGCCCGCATGCCGCTGTTGTAACCCAACATGCTCTACAGAGTGTCGACATGTTGCCGTGGCCTGCTAGATCACCAGATCTTCCACCAATCTAGCACGTATGGGACATCATTAGACGACAACTCCAGCGTCACCCTAAACCAGCATTAACCGTCCCTGTATTGACCGACCAAGTGCAACAGGCATGGAACTCCATCAAACAAACTGACATCCAGCACCTGTACGACACAATGCATGAACGTTTGCGTGCTTGCATTCAACATTCTGGCGGTTACACCGGTTATTAATGTACCAGCATTTCACATTTAAAATGGCTCTTCTCGCGCTTACATTAAGCTGTGATCTTGAAACCTTAATCGATTAAATATGTTACCTATACAAATGTATTGCCGCCATTTCATTCCTCTACAACTATTTTTTCGTGGTTTTGGGATTTTTTTTCCGTCAGTGTAGTTCAACATTAACTAATTGATAATATTAATAAGTTTGCTGGAATAAGAAATCTTTACACAGGTAGTTTAAAATGATTGATGAGAAACATAATTCTTGTTTTTCCAGTACGTGTTTTAAGACTTTATCTCTTCTACATTATTCATCCTTGTTGCTGGTATGTCCAACATGGTTGAAAACATGTTTTAAGATATTGTAACAGATACATATTAAGGGTGACAAAGTTTGAAAGTGAAACAGTTTGAATACATTTCAATGAAAATAAGATGGGTAAATATTTTAGGTATACCTCAAACATTCAAATTTTTTAATCAGATGTCTAGACATTCACGTACATTTCAAGAACATGATAATTTAGACACATGTTTTTTTTTTTTACAGCGTCAGTGACCATCTAAGGCTTGAAAAACGTATATCTACCTATTTTGGGACAAATGGTTTTAGGGAGAAGTTGAACTAGTACTGATGTAAGAAAAAACCAAATAGCAATGGCTATCCTGAAATTTGAACCCAGCAGGGAATCTATGTTCAATTCTAGATATTATTAAGTTAAATTCAGTTAAAACTGCACAAATCTGCAAACCGATAATGCATGCATATGAAACAATTCATAGGATTAGAGTTAAATTTATTCTTCAATGACAGTTCTTATTCATGAATAAAATAGTGCCTAACGCCTAAATCTTACAAATTTTTGAAAACTGATGAAATATGTAGTTAGAAACTGATTAAACACTATCTCAAATTTCGATACACACTGAAGTGCCAAGCAGTATGCAAACATACATACATACTACGTGCCAAGCAATATGCAAACATGTATACATACTACGTGCCAAGCACTAAGTGCTAAGCAATATGCAAACATACATACATACTACGTGCCAAGCACTAAATGCCAAGCAGTATGCAAACATACATACATACTACGTGCCAAGCACTAAGTGCCAAGCAGTATGCAAACATACATACATACTACGTGCCAAGCAATATGCAAACATGTATACATACTACGTGCCAAGCACTAAGTGCCAAGCAATATGCAAACACACATACATACTACGTGCCAAGCACTAAGTGCCAAGCACTAAGTGCCAAGCAGTATGCAAACATACATACATACTACGTGCCAAGCACTAAGTGCCAAGCAATATGCAAACATATATACATACTACGTGCCAAGCAATATGCAAACACACATACATACTAAGTGCCAAGCAGTATGCAAACGTACATACATACTACGTGTCAAATACTAAGTGCGAAGCAGTATGCAGATTTTAACTAGCCCTGCGGTCGTATAAAGGCTTCGATGCACGCCACGATTTTCATCAGTTGCGAGGTGTAATCTCGTGAGTCAGGTTGAACAACCGACAGTATGATTATGGCAAGCTGACGAGAATTATAGGAGTTTGAAAGAAGGTATGGTAGTGGGTGACAGACGGATGGGACATGCAATTTTTAAGTTGTGCGAACATTCAACATTCCTCGATCCACGGTGTCACACGTGTACCAAGAATACCTCATGGAAGGCATTACCACCCACCGGGGACTGCACCGTGACCGACTACGGGTGCTGAATGACCTTGACCAACGGCGTCTGATCAGGATTGTGCACTCTAACAGAGAAGCGACACTGGTTCAAATAATATCCAAATTCAATGCAAGAGGTAGCAGAGACATATACATCAGGTCAGTGCAGCGTAATTTAGCCTCCATGGCGTATGGGAGCAGAAGACCCACCAGAGTGCCTTTGTTAACACCACGACATCGGACACAGCAACTCACCTGGGCTCGTGAGCTTTGTAATTCTACCCTGAAAGGCTGCGAACATGTGGCGTCGTCCGATGAGTCACGCTACTAGTTGTTACGAGCTGATGGTAGAGTTCGGATGTGGCGCAGACCCCATGAGGCCATGGACCCAAGCTTTCAACAAGGCACTGTGCAAGCTGGTGGTGGTTCCATACATATGTGGGGTGTCTTTACGTGGCACGATTTGGGTCCTCGTAAACACGTAATTAACTGATACTCGCTTTTTTGCTCTTCTGAATGACCATTTGCAGCCCTTCATGGACTTAGTGTATGTATCCCAACAATGATGGTATTCTCTAGGTGGACAATGTAATAGTGGTAAATGTAGATAGCTATTACAGAAGAAGGCTTTTTTAGAGTTTTAAAGCGACTCATTAGGAAGGACTTCCGTTCTCGAGTAAGGGGTTTCCTTCGGGAACGTCATTAGGAATGTAGATGGAGAGGCATTGAGAAGAAGATGTTCAGCACAGATGCTGGAAGGCGTTTTCAGATGGAGTTACGGAGACAAACGGAGAACGAGACTTCGAGAGTAGGAATGATGACGTGTGTAAGGGGATAATGCGTCTGACGGCAGAGAGCGAAGGAGGGGGTTAGATGTTTCGGAGGTAGGGGTAGAATTCGTGAAGCATGAATGAATGGCGAGGAGTTATAGAACATGAGAGATGGTCTAATCATAAGTGACCAGGAGTAATAGTTAAGTAAGCAAAATCACGAAAATAAAGGACTTTATCAAACGTCAAATCGCTTCTGTTGAATGGACTATTACTACTCTATTGATGTTTACAGTGAGTGCTTAAGGAACCTTGCAATCTTCTGATTCAAACCTATTTCAGTAATATAAGGTAAGAATTAAAAAAACACTGTGACAACAATGCACCACGTCATCGGACCCAAGTTGTCCAAAATTGGTTCGAAGAGCATTCTGGACATTTCCGACCGATGGTGTGGCCACCACGTTCGCCCGATATTAACATAATACAACACTTATGGGACGTGGTGGAAAGCTCAATTCACACCCAAGATCCTGCACTTACAAATACGAGGGAAGTGTGAGCGGCTGTACAGACGGCATGGCTCAACATCTCTCTAAAAGTATTCCGGTCACTAGTGGAATCGATGTCACGTCGAGTTGCTGCACTTCGCCGGGCTAGAGAAGGTCCTACACGATACTAGATACGTATCCCATGACTTTTAGCACTTCAGTGTATTTTATTTAAGATCTCTTATTCCCGGAGAGATAAAGAAAGAGCCCATGATTTTTGTTTCGATTTCTGAATGGACCAAGCCAAAAAATATATCCGTACACAACTCCTTTATCTCACTTCAATCAATATCTTCAATTTTCCCTCTTGTCTTTTAGAAAGTGAATTTCGGGTTTAATAAAAAAAATACGTAAATAAGTAAAACGAAAATAAAACAATATCATCAGCACACACATTTTATCAGTTTTTCCGGAATTCATTGACTCCCAACCAGATTTACGAGTAGGAAGAGCCACTAATCTTGAATTTAAGGGCACTAGCTTCGTGGGATATGGAGATCTAGCTTTGTAGAAATGAAAAAGAAAATGTCACAACCGGTACTTTAAACCTAGGCTTAGCGATACGAGAAGCTATAAGCCTGTATCCTAGACAACTCGACTGCATAGCAACCAAGAACTTTATGATGATAGGGCAGTCACATTAGGCCCAGTGACCGGAAAGTCAGGAGATTCTGGTTGAAATAGATACCCTGCGGGACATCCTCGTGCCATCTATGGCATTTTGATGTGCACAATTTATAATATATATCTCATAAAAGTCCTTATTTTAATGATAAAGTAAGACAACTTCTTGGAGAGGCAAAGTTTCATGGAAATAAAAGTCATAAGGTTATTACTTCAGAAGTAAGAAAATACGTTCCATACTTACCGTTTCTTACATGACGAACACAGAAGCGTAATGCCTAAAACAGCACCCAGAAAAATCACGCTGCTTAAAGCAATTATGGCAATTTCAGTGGTTCCCATCTGACTAATCTTCTCTTGAACAGAGACTCCCTGGATGCGAAGAATATTGAAGTTATCCAAGTTAGGAACAATGACATCGTATCTTTTCTCCAGGGCACTGTAATTATCAAATCCGAGTAAATATTTTGCCTTTAAAAACTGGAAATACTTCCAAACAAAAAACTCAAAAATATTCAATTAAAAAGAAACTACGGGTAAGTTTAAAAAAGCAATAACAGAACTGAATATATAGGGCCTATTGTACAAAGGACGTTCCATAAAAACTTATAGTAATTTTTTTTTAGTTAGCAACAATTATTAGCCATGACAGATGATTCTGGCTTTGTTATTGCGCAGGTGTTTAAGGTACGTCTGAATTTCGCCATACAGCAATGGAGGTGAGTGATTCAGAGTTAAGAAGTGAAATGCGTTGTGTGATAAAATGTTGTTATCGTTTGGGTAAAACGGCTCCAGAAACCGTTGATTTAATGAAAAAAGCTTGGCTCTCCTCCTCCGAAAAAATTCCATCAAATCAAATCAGCTGAGAAGGGAATGATAATTTTCTTTGATCATAAAGGTGTAGTCTACGAACAAACCGTTCCTCTGCAAATTACTGTCAATGCTGAGTATTGCATTTCAGTCTTGAAGCGTCTGCGACGACACATATCGATTAAGCAAATGGAACTGGTGGGCAAGTGGATCCTACACAATGATAACGCTCGCTCACATGTGGCTGCTTGTTCTCACCAGTTTCTTACGAAATGGAGAATTGAAATCATGCCACAGCCTGCCTACAGTCCTTTCCTCGCCTCGTGCGATTTCTGGTTGTTCCAATAATGAAGAAGAAGTTCCGTGGGTCAACAGTCAACACCGATGCTGACGTCATTCAAACTGTACAGGAGTCGCTAAAGCAGCTTCCACAAAATGCCTTCGCCACATGCTTTGAACAGTGGACTGAACAAATGGGACCGTTGCATATCATCCGAGGGAAGATAATTTGAGAAAGAATAACATATATTTTGCTGAACCTATACTTCTTTATTGTGTGCGATTTTACTCCGTTGTATTTCATTATTTAGTAAAACGAGATCAGATACCTTTTTAGAATATTCTTGTTTGTATGCAAATGAGATTTAACCTGAGTAATTAGAAACTCAAAACTTTGAAACAGCCGCATCTTAATTCATTATACAATTTAAATTTATTCTTCTTCAAGTGGCGAAGATGTGATGCAAAACTCCTCTGATATTACTTGACTTCAATTGTATGTCTGCACAAAATTACATCCACTAGCGTAACTTCGAAACTATATTTTTCCTTGTTGAAGCAGTCCTTTTTTGAAAGGGTTTTTAAACAAGCTGTTACAAGCAGAAAGTTGTTATTACAAAAATCGACTTTCTGAAAACTCCTAGAAAATTCACATCATCAAAATTTGAAGGACTACATATTATTGTCATGCCGGAATAGAAACAACATGTATATTATCACAAGAATTCGCATTATAGGTTTTGGTACATAACGCGTTTACATAAGAGGATTCATAAGTTTTACAAATTCAATTTTCACAGGAGCTTGTTACATAATTTTGCAATAGCAGGAATGCAGATTTTCTGTTGAAATTTGGACCATCCGTAAATGAATTACTTTTTACAGTATAGTCAATGACACCGATCACCCTGGTTCACGGCCTGCAATGGCAGTTTGTGCGGCCCGCGGTAGGGTATTTCAAGTTATAAATTAATTCAACAACGACAGCTAAAGCCGCTGAACACAGTCAAAGGTGTTAAGCTTTTAGCAGAAAACCTTAAGAACTGCAACAGTATCTCAAATAGCTATTTGAAATGGGCTTCTCTCTGTTGGTATTAACCTCAAATTTACGAGCGGCAGTGTAGATCTCAAATTATTTAGTCTTTGCCCTCGTGGACATAGATGTTAGCCATCCTTGTTCTACAGGATGTTCCATATAAAATGCAACCCAATAGTAAGAACCAGAAACACGTCAATCAGCATTGTAATGTAAGAAACAAGTAGGTGAGTATATAACATAAATGCATGAATGAATGCATACATACGTAAAATGTTTCAGTAAGTGCTAGAAGTCAGCACTATCTGTCTGAATACAGTCATTCACCCTTTTCACAGTGTTTCTTGCTACTTTTTTCAAAGGTCGTGGACGGATATTTGTCACTGCTTATTTAATATTGACCTTCAGTTGGGCAAGGATTCGTGGTTTGTCTTTATAAACAGTATCCTTGAAGTAACCACAGAGGGAAAAAAATTCGGAGGAATCAAGTCAAGAGATTTGGGTGTCCATAATCCACGACTGATGACGCAATCACGAAAATTCGTTCAAGAAAGCGGTGGTTGTGTTGGCGAAGTGGGATGTTGCGCTGTCATG
Source organism: Macrothele yani (assembly GCA_039090855.1). Lineage (NCBI taxonomy): Eukaryota > Metazoa > Arthropoda > Arachnida > Araneae > Macrothelidae > Macrothele > Macrothele yani. The sequence goes on from CM077008.1 coordinate 77,181,670, forward strand.
CTGTATCCAACAGTTTCGTTCGTCCACTTCTACGAGTGCAATAAGCTGCATCAACAGTTTCGTTCGTCCACTTCTACGAGTGCAATAAGCTGCATCAACAGTTTCGTTCGTCCACTTCTACGAGTGCAATAAACTGCATCAACAGACGCTGGTATCGTTCAGCATTAACAGTGTCCTCAAAGAAGAAAGGGCCAATAATTCTTTTACGAGTCAACGAGCACCAAACGCCAATCTTTTGCGGGTTCAACGGCATTTCATGATACACGTGTGGATTTTCGGCACTCCAAACCCTGCTGTTTTGGTTATTATTGTAGCCGTTCAAATGAAACCATGCCTCGTCTGTGAACAATAACAAGTCCATTACATGAATCCCTTCACGCACAAAACGACAGAACTAATGGTAATACTCCATTCTTTTTTCTTCATCGGGGCGAAGAAGCTGCTGCACAGATTGTATTCGATATGGGTGCAAGTTTAACAGTTTTGTGGCTCGACGAACGGAAGTTCTGGGCGCACCAATTTCAGCTGATTAGCATCGTATTGATATTCGTGGCGAGTTCTGTAATCTATCCTCGATATCACACACTGTTCATGTAGTTAACACTGCCATAGTCCTTTTGTGTTTCTTTTTTTTTTCACGGAACCACTCTGTCTGAATTTCGTCACCACTATAAATATGGAAGTCGTATTCGGAACTGTTCTCTCTGGACACTTAGCGGAAAAGATTGTTGCACTGCAGTAAAAAATCGCGTAGGGATATAAGCCTCAACGATTAAAACACGTTCCTCTTGTTAATAAACGGACATGACGCTCTCACCGCGTCATAAACACTAGTAGCGTTGTAATGGCTGCAGCGATGGGTCTATTGTGTCGGAAAGGTGTCCGGACGTTGGACGAGTCGATTCCAGCTTGCGGTACTGTGCTCTAGTCGATAATTCATTATTTGTAGATATCTGATAAATGGGTTGTGTTTTATATGGGAAACCCTGTATAATAAACCGGTATTTTTATATTCATAGGTAGCGATAGTAAGACTCAAATAAATAACCATCAGGCATTAAGGATAGAAACGGTGCCAGCTTATCGAAGATATTGTAAGGAAGCGTAGTCAAACGGCAATTGCAAAGCCTCAGCATTTTCGAAAGAGAAACTTCTTTAGCGCATGCTAAATACTTGGCAAAAATGTTTGCGAGTTCAGTTAGTGCTTGTATGTGTGCTCGATCAATATAATGTTCCTCTAAGATTTTTATTCTCATCTGAAGAATTCCCGATACTTTATTCAGAACATTTTTCCCGAATTTCTAATACCTCATTTCTACAATATAGTTCCATTATTTCTTAGTTGTTTTCCCCCGTAACTACTTTGTTTGACTTTTACATTATTTTCCACTCCACAAACTTTTTTCATCTTTAATTGTTTTTGGAAGATCCAGTGATTGTCTCCGCGATATTTGCCTTGAATTTTCTTTCCGGTTGTGCGAATTTTCTTCCTTTTACCGTTCGTACCTCTCCGCGAGAATTTGAATTATTTCCCCCTCAGTTTACAAACCTAACGAATGCTTTCATTCTCATTCAGTCATTGTTCTGATACTGCTTCAAACCCAAGGAACTCGACAAATGGCTGTATTTACGTTTCGGAACAACAACTCACGTCGCGATTGAATTCCCTTTTGTTACTGCCCAAGAAGCACTTCTCTGCGATCTTGGCCTTCTCTATCGCAGCTTTTACCTTAATAGGCATTAGTTTGGAATTATTCACAAGAAAAAATAGAAATATTGGCTTTTTCCACAAGAAAAAATAAAAATAATTAATTCTAATAATTTTGTTCCTAACGCAAGCAGTAATTTGAAACAGAGAATTTATTTAAAGATGGGAAATGCATTTTGGCCATTCTGCCACTGAAAATGTCCCTCGTTAAATTTTTCTGCATTTAAATAGATTAATTAGATGTACAAGTATGTAGATCATCACTACATTGAGATGAAAGGCAAAATTCAGAATATTTTAAGCTTTAAACATGGAGTAGTCATTAAATCGAAAACAAATGCCGTCTCCTACACGATACACTTTTATGATAAAAAACTATGTACATTTAAAATAAATATGTTTAAGAACTTTCAACGCCACAACGGCGTCATCCTCAGAAACAGTGCAGCAGTGAGCACAGAAGTGAGTAGCCTATATACTTTACAAGACATATAGCAGTTAATGCGCACGTGCAATAATCGGCAAAGTCCAAATAAAATTCAGTGGGTACAAGCATAGTTGCTGGGCGTGACCTGGCCCAAAACTGTTCTCCAAGGAAGGGGGATAAACACGGGGGTTAATCGTTACAACATCTTTCACCATTGACGAATATGTGAATACTTTTACAAAAAAGTGTTGATCGACGGTTCCTGGGAGAATCCAGAATAATGGTGTCATTCCAACATGGTAGGTAAGAACCGTTTAAACAGAGTCTCGACAAAGATGTAGTACCAGAATGCGTCCTGAGATTATACTGATGTTCGTAAATGCGGTGCCCCAAATTACGAGTGGTAGAACATAAATCGAGCTCTGCAGGGTTAGTAGATTTAAGTGGAACCAAATATACACCGTGACGGTTCACACATTCAACACAGTCTCTGTCCTTTTTAACAGTGTTAAATAAAGTACGAGACCTTACACCAAACTTGAGTTTGTACTTATGACATATGTTCTTTAAGATGTTACATACAGGTGGTATTTATCATTAAAGTGTATCGTGCAGGAGACGGCATTTGTTTTCGATTTAATAGCGTTTGGTGCACGAGTTAATTTCTTCATATGGAGTAGTCACAATACGAAATATCGAGAATATTATCTAGAATACAGATTTTTTTGTAGAAAATTATAAACATTATAAAAACTATGAAAGCGATTCATGTCACACGAAAAGTATAAACCATACATGAGTCTTCCTTTTCTTCTAAATTACAGTTGGTTAAATTGTAATACTGTTTAATTGTTCTGAAACAACAAAACATGCAATGATATTTTCTTACTTGAGCAGAACCTCCGTTTCTACGATGTCATTGGTGTCTCGATGAACAGCGTACAAGAACAAGTCCGTACTGAAACAAAAGGTCAAGTAGTAAGTAGAAACAAAAATAAAAGGATTATTTACAAAATTATTTCTTACAATGACAAAAAGATCCGAACTTCGTTATGTACGGAAACACTGTAAAGAGTAAATCGTTAGTTGTCCAAATAGCTTCAGTATAGATTGTTTTAAATAGAAATACATACACTATCTATTTGCAAGCTCTATGTCTGCTGAAAAATGGTGTTTTTTCAAGGTACGCAGATTTTAGACTTAGTTTTATGAGGGTTTTTTTATTAGTTCATGGGTATAATATATTTGGATGTGAAGTACGAAATAATAATGGATTGGGTGCAAACTACGTGTTTGCTCCGGGACACATACCCCCTCAGAGATATTTATGGGAGTTCTGAGCACCCACATAATTATGCTGCAAGACGAGGCAAAAACACTTGCAGTCAGTCAGATAACAATTTTATATCATAGCTTACTAGCTGCAATCGAGGATCTTCTTACATACAATGTCGGGATGTAAGAAGATCCACGATTATCTTCTAGTGATCTGTTAGTGATCTGCAATAGCTATTAGAGTCTGAAAATGAAAATCTTACCTTTCTCTGTCTTCAGTCTCTCCTTCATGATGAGGCTCTAATTTCGCCATTTTCACTTCGTAACCAGTCAAATTGCTCAGGTAGCTGGTATGAAAGGAAAGAAAAATTTTTAAATCAGAACGTCAATGCGTAGGTACATTTCTTTTAAAAATATTGACAAATGCCCAATAATGACTTCCCGAAATTATTGACAAGGTTTGTTGCAAATACATTACAAATTATTTTGAGCTAATAAATTATAATCTATTGGCTGATAGATTGGTAGATACTAGGGAATGATTACTGTTAAAGATTTTACTTCCTACTTTTTTCGGGTTTATTGTTAAAAAACAGGGTCCTCGTGCTAATTTTATTCTTAGTGTTTTTGCATGTCTAAACGATAGACTCGCTCGGTATACAAGTCTATTTATCATTTAGAACGGGACCATTTCAGCCACCAATGCAAGGCGTGGTGTCTTATCTCTCATAAGAAGTCTGAGTTTGTCGTATCGGTGCTTATTAGATTTCAAGTGGAAACTCTACGCCTATTAATCCAACTTTTGTTTACTCTTGTTCGTGAATGAATGTACAACAGATCTGTGTCATGTCATAGAGTATTATTTTTTTAAAAACAAACATGGGCTCATACAGCTGAACTGTCATATCATAGGAAGCGTGGAATCTGTCATATCATATGTCATATCATAGGAAGCGTGGAATCATGAAAGCTATTAAGTTTAAGGCGTTTTCTCCTGTAGGTACGTGATTGGCTATTTTCGTTAAAAATTACATATTGAGGAGCGACTAGATAAGGGTCTGTGTTGCCTGTTTAAACAAAACACACAACAAAAATCTAATATCTCAATTTTTGTTAATATCTAATCTAAAATTAAAAAAAAACTTAATAGCTTTCATGACGTCTAGAAGCACCCGAAGCGGCCAAAGTGAATGCAATACCCTTAAATGAGCGTCTCATGGAATCGTCAAAAATACGAAGTCATGCTTCAATTTTCATGGTTACCAACACAACGATCAAAGTTCCGAGGAAACTACAAGAAAGTCTCCTGGAAGTCATTTAACCTAAAGCACTGGCTTCTTACCGCTTGTCCGAAATTGGCTTGGGTCCGAGTACTGATTGATGCATAAATGATGCGTTCGTCCGATGGCGCTGGCTCTGTCTCTTCCCTGGAACCAGTGGCTCTAGATTTGGAACGGGCCACTGCCTATAGGCGTTAACTCCCCTCACAAAAACAAAGAAGTACAAATATACGCCATCATGCCTCCTCCTGTAATCTTTGTTGTTGGTATGATGCACTTCAGATTTGAACATTCTTCAGATATCCTCAACATTCACAAAAAAGTTATCTGCCACTCCATAGAAGCGATCGTTAACCTTGGGTCCAATTACACCAGTTTTTGAGGCATGCAAGGTAGAACCACTGCTTATATTGCTGATATTAGGATCATGTGCTTTTTCATGATAAACTAATGCTATGGAACTTAGTAAGTAGTGCCGTTGGATAAATATTAGTTTGTGCTGATATCTTAATATCATGCCTGGCATTTTACTGGGATGCATATTCCATCCTTTCGATTTCCCATCGATCAGGTGTAATGGCTTTCAACATCCTATTTTTGCATTTGGACGGTGGTTCAATGTCACCTTTTCATTCCTTATAGCCACGGAGCCGTTTCGGAAGCTGCAGATAGACGGAAATTGCACAAATCGGCACGCTATCGATACGGCATTCTTAAAAAGACTGCTCGGTGGCCTAGTAGTTAGAAGCACGTCCTTCTAGTTAATCATCGGAGGTGGGGTCCGGACCAAGTAGTGGATAATTAATGGATGGTGGATAATTAATTAATGGATAAGTGCCTCTTCTTTATTCTTGACATTCGGCTCGAGTCCCTAAATCCGCCTGGAGCTTGTGGACTCACTTTTGGATCGTGTAAGCCTTTGTATCAGTATATGCTCCCTGGTTCTCTCTAAAAACTACTCCTTAACCCAGTCATCGAAAAACACCTATTTCAACCCTGGTCTACGTGCAATAATGCGTAGAGGAGACATCTATTTTTCACATAACCTTCTCATCCATTGCTGCCCAAAATTTAAGGGCAAAGTACATTTTGACCATACAAAATCGGAAAAGCGGTTTTACAGCTATAAATGGTGCCGATGGTAATATAGGAACAATAAAATGAAACGCAAGACATCAAAATCATAAGAAAAATATAATAGAGACAGAAACAGAAAAAAATATTACGAAAAAACAAATATTACATATACAGTATGCCTGTCCTCCAGGGACACTCTTCCATCCGGACTCCATGAACAGAATACAGGGCGAATTCCTTATTACGGGATATGTCTTCCCCGCACCACAATGCATGTCTGTCCCTGGTGTATCGTGCGTAGCAGCAAGTGGCTCTTTGTGTAAATTGCTTTATTTTTGCTGGATAGCCATTATTAGTGATGAAATGGTTTCTGGTGGGGAATTCCTTTACGCATCATGTCTCCCCACAGTCATGTTGAGCAAAATCCATGTTCAATTAGAGTGCGATCAAAGGAGAGCGCTGTTCACCCGATCCGATGGATATCCTCACTAGCAAATTATTTTCCGGAATTGTTATGTGGTGAGGACGCGCGTTATCTGCCATGAAATTGAAATCTGCGTCCACGTCTGTACGGAACAGACGAAGGTGGCAACGAATTACATCACTGTAGTAGAGCTTCCCGATAATTGTCTCTTGATGCGTCATCTGTAGTTCAGGAAGTTCTTTGTTCATAATACCGGTCTACTCCATGACGCAGCGACCGTGTCGTATTCAACGATGTTCTTGGTATCATACGCAATCCCATGCTCCGTCCATATCAATTGCCGCTTGTAATCCGGCAAGAGAGTGAAGGGATTTTCACCTCCGAATATTATTTTGGCCCATTGATTTAAAAGATCAGTCCACGTGATTCATACATAAGGAATGGCGGACTCCACACTGTACCCTGCCTAAGGGTGCACAGAATGAGGAATTCCGGGCACCTTGTCATGCTCCATTTAGACGCCTTAATACGGTTTGACGGGAAATTCCCACGCCTGTGCTTGTTTAAAGACGGTTGTCTCTCTAGCTTGTGGTACTGTTCCGACTCTGTTTTTCCATTATGACCAAGTAGAGGCTGTCTCGTACAAAGGGGACAACATCCAGAAAATACCGAGCAACGGCTCTGTGTCTCCTGAACGCTGACTTAAGCTGCTACATTATGCTGTGTGCAAACAGAAAAAATTATCTGCGGGCATCGGTCGAAGTGCTGCCTTCTTCGAGCTTGCTTATAATTCAGCGTCAGAGAAAATCATCCGTATGATGTCTGCGAGACAATATTTTGTTTGCTGAGGCATGCAGTTTCTCCCACCGTTGCTGAAACACATGAAAAACAAAGCGAATTTATATCTGTCAAGACTCAGCCTTCTGTCTACATACGCCCTCGGCAGCTGTCACGTGCTCACAGGACAGCTCCTTACCGGCTGCGCATCCTAAGATGCATTTGTATGTCACCCTACACTGGTGCACATATGTTAGCCAACTCTTTTAGCTACATGACGCTCTGTAATCGTGAGGTTTCATGTTCGTCTTAAGTTTCGGACAACAGTGTATGCTGCACTTAGGCATGTTTCAGTGAGAGAGTCCATCGGACTGTGAAAATAGTGGTGCATGTGGAGATGCTTTCTATAAGGCAGTGTACAATGACTAACCGCTTTCAGTGTGTAGTTATAAGAAATAAATATCTTGTAAGATAGGATGTCTATTAAATCACATATCTAAAACGCAGTGCTATTCAAGTATTTTGCAATCTTTTATAGTGTGTCCAGGCAATTCCTCTGCTTGAGAAGCTCGGAAATTCCTCTTTTATTAAAAACCTTCTAAGCTAAAAATATTCAAACATTTACCTTAATATTTTGTCCACATGTTGTTCAATTGCCAAAGGCGCTCGACCAGCAACGAATAGAACGAGTTTCGTTTCTGGCAGCACATATACCTGAAAAATCACATGTAGTGAGTTAATACAATTTGTCTTTGTTTGTTAAAACACAAATTTTCATAATGAGAACACTTCTTTTAAAACAGAAATTACTGTTCAGTAGCACTAGCTTTACAGAAATCAAGGGCATTTATTTTTTTAATTTTGTGCGCCTAGCTGCATTACAGAGTCAGAAAGCTTATTGTTGTCTTGAGATAATAATGACAGTTTCAATAACACTCCGGGGTTTTCATACTTGATAGAATAAGAGAAAGAAAACACTATAGTATATACACTATACAGGCAAAAGTCACCGGACACTCTTGAAAAGCAACTGAACGGATCCGCTGCATTGTTAAGACGCGCGATACAGCTGCAAACGGTATAAAAACAAGCCTGCAGCTGACCGCGATCATATTGTACTGTGAGGTTGAGTGAAAATGTCGCGGCAGCAGAGAACTGACTTTGAGAAAAGAAAGATTGTTGGGTGCTATATTAGTGGGTTGTCCATAAGAGAAACCGAGAGCCGTTTAAACATACCCAAGTCAACTGTTTTGGATGTACTAAATAAGTGGAAGACACATGGAGTGCCTGAAGAAGCAAAACGTACCAGGAGACCAAAGAAAATCAGTGATAGAGGATGTCGAAGCCTAAGGAGAGTCGTTACAGCTAATCGACGGAGTACTGCACAAGACCTCAGTGTGCAGGTAAATAAAAATGCTGGAACCTTGGTATGTACACGTACCATTCGCAGAGAACTTCATTCCATGGGTTACCGTGGTCGTGCGACTGCTCATAAGACTTTCATCTCCACTCGGAATTGTTACACGGCGCTAGCAGTGTTCCTGCCGAGTCGGCCGGTAACGGTGCTTTAAACCTGTCGTGCAATTTAGTTGGCCGCGGCACCAGGTGAGAATCTCAGGTGCACTGCTGCACTCAAAGATTCACACCAGAACATAAAAAATGAAAAGTTGAAGAATGACCCGATGCATAAGGCTTGGGTGAATCCACCGTGTGAACAAAAATAACAACAACAATAAAAAAAAAGTAAACTGAAAAGCGATACTTTGGGATCAGAGAGTTGTGATGAGGTTCACCCGCAATCACCAATTCGTGACTGAGTGTAGTGGTCCGGATCTTACTCCGGTACATTCAATCCCCAACCAGCCAGAACAACACTCACTGTCGCAAATAACACAGATTCTCAAATACACAACACAACATTTAATTACGTTCTGCGAGATTTAAACAGATACGGCGCTGTCTGGGCGCATAGACAATTGCCCCTCTTATGTGGGCAGCACAGAGTATGACACTTTACTGTCGGACGACGCAAGCCGACTGAATCCCCACCGGACGATCTGATCAAGAGATACTATCGTTAACACACTAACTAGAGCGGCAGGTGATATTCATATACAATTGCTTAGAGAATGAAAAAAAAATTATATGCAAACGATCACATTAAAAATACTCGCGACACAAAATACACAAGCACGTTAATTTGCTGTATACGATTATAGGTGCGAAATACTGCCAAAGTTAATTAACTAAATCTAAGCATGCACATGCAAAACCCTGCCCCGCTGACGTTGGTCCTGAACCAAAGTTAACAAACTGTCCGTCAAAGCGGAATTTGTGGCCACACCCTGTCCCTTATTCTTGTAAAAAAAATAATCAGGAAATGGGCCCTGTAAGAAATTGACGTTTGTATGTGCAGGTACTTCCTCTGAGGTTCAGTCACTCCGCATTACTGCATCTATGTCCATGCAGCTTTGGGTGTCGGGATGGCACAAGTTCGCAGATGTGCGAAGAAAAAAAAAGGAAATATTCATCTGCTTACAGTTTCGTGACTTTGCTGTGCAAATTCAGTGTGCATCACATAATAAAACTAGATAAAAAAAACACCCACACACAAACACTTGCACCATACGGCAGTACCGATGAATCAACACTTCACTTTGACGCTTGATGTAAATGAAGCACACAATTAAAATGGTGATATCACGCCGCACTTTGTTGCAATGATTAGAGTGCACACTGATCTACTCTCGTGACGATTTGAAGGTCGCCATTAAACAAAATAGCCCCTCTCACATCTGCTGTTGCGGGTTCCGAGACTGATTTTCTGTATTCCTGGGAAATGCCTTCTGTTGTCGTGAAGAAATAATTCTGACCGTCAACTGCCTGGAGAGTGGGAACCCCTCACTTCCGCTGCTGCTACAGCACATTCCGTCTGTCGCTACCTTCCGTCCTTTTTGACCGTTCATTCCCAATTCAGTCAGTTCCTTTCCGTTAGCATAACATCTACCCTGCCTGAGTACGCAGTTCAAATATGCCCCTCGCAGGTTTTGTTTCCTTTCTTTAACGAGTTGTTACCCCCAGCCCTGAGATTACTTTTCTCGCCGAGCGAAATCAGACGTGCTTTTTCTTTAAGCGTATATTAGCAACTGCCGACCAAAAACGACGCTCGAATTCATCCGCTATTCTTTTCGGCGATTCTATACTCTTAATTGCCCATTGTCCCTCGCAGACGTCAGAGTATCTTTCTTGCTGACAGAGTTATGTGTCTGCTGAGGGTCTCTTGGCCGACCCACTGAAGTAAACATACGGACCACAGCGTTAAGCTACAAGCGGTAAGAAAAAAGAAAAGTGAAAAACCACTTCGAACAATGCTGCTTCCATCCGCATTCGAAAGCATATTTCCCTAGTTCGCTTTTCACCCCCTAGAAGACCCTTGAGATAGGAATTTTTATGTTCCACTTCAGGGCTATGTGTGAGGTCTAGCAATTCAAAATGGCAAAATATTACGTTTCTTGCCTTCAAGAGCATTGGAGCCACTTCCTAATTATCCCGCAATTCTGTTAATTAATTTAGAGAACAGCCGAAAGAAAAAAACAACGTAAATGAGAAATAAATAAAAAAAAAGCTGTGAACTGTAAAAAAACATGTGAGCCTGCCGAACTGTGATTCCTAGCTGCCTCATACAATACGCGACATGGCGGACAAATTTTAGAGTTTTCTTCAGGTTTTAGGATTGGGGAGGTGGTGCACTGTAACAGAATGCTACTCGTCGTTTAGCATGGTATAAAGAACATTTATTGTGGACCGCAGATCAATAGAAACGGGTCCTATGGACTGATGAATCCAGATGCACGATCCAACAGTCTGATGGTCGTGTGTGGGTACGGTGGCAGCCGGGAGAACGCTACTCACCACAGTGTATTGTTCCTACGGTCAAGTTTGGAGCTGGCAGTATACTCGTGTGGGGGTGTTTTTCGTGGTATGGTCCCGGTACATTGGTTACCGTGGACAAACCTGTTAACCAACACGTCTACCTCGATATTCTGAATAATTATGCCCTAACAACTTTGTGGCAATACTATGGAACCGAGCCTTGTTGGTACCAGAATGATATGCATCGATCCATAAAGCAAGGACTGTTACGGCGTCGTTTGACGATAATTCCGAATCGTGTGTGGACTGGCCAGCACAGAGCCTTGATCTTAATCAAATAGAGCACTCTTGGGATGAATTAGAGCGCCGCATAAGAAGTTTGGAATCATGGCGTACTACTAAGCAACAGTTAACGGCAGCATAATGTACTGAATGGAAGCGCATACCTATCGCTGTGTTCCAAAATCTTGTCGAAAACATGTCTCGAAGTGTCGGTGCATGCTTTGAGGCCAACGGTGGGCCGACACCGTGCTAATGTATGTCAATAAATGCTATGTTGTGTTTCCTTCCAGGTGTCCGGTGACTTTTGTCAATATAGTGTATATATATACAGCCGAGTCACATTATTGTCACCACCAGCTAATATCCAGAGTAACCTCTGTGTGCAGCGCGGCCAGCAGCTACATGGGCTGGAAGTGACTTAATAAGGTGCTGGAAGGTGTTCACAGGTATGTGGAGCCATGCTGACTGCAGTGCGTCTAACAGCTGCTGGAGGGTGCATGGTGGAGGATCCATAGAGCGAACAACACGATCTAGGTGGTCCCATAGATGCTCAGTTGGGTTTAAGTCTGGGGAATTAGGGGGCCAGGGAAGTATTTTGAAGTCTTCAACGTGATCTTACAACCACTCTCGGACTTTCCTAGCAGTATGACACATCGTATTGTCGTGCTGGAAGATCCCATCCGCCCCAGGGCAGGCAATCAGCATGTTTGGGCGTACGTGGTCTGCAAGGATGGATTCATAACGACTTCAGTCCATAGTGCCTTCCACGGGTATCAATGGACCCAGAGAATGCCACGAAAACATTTTTCAGACCATAACGCTGCCCCGTGTTCTTCCAGCAATGGTTAAAGAATGTTTCTTCTCAGGTGTTTCTCGCCTTATACTTCAACGTCCATCCGTTCGATGAGGCAGAAAACGTGTCTAATCGGAGAAGGTAATCCTTTTGCCAATCAGCGGAGGTCCAATTCGGATACCGCCGTGCAAATGCAAGCCTTTTCTGCCGATGCACCTTCGTTAGCATAGGTGCAGTGACCATCCGTCTGCATGGGAGCCCCATACGCAGCAGGATTCGCTGAACTATCGTTTTAGACACACTTCCGGTTGATCACTGGTTCAATCAGCCAGTGAGTTGCTCCGCTGTAGCGTGTCAATCGGCCCTCACGCACCTTCGAGGCCGACGTTCACCTCTCACATCAATGGCACGTATGGCTCCACATTTCCCACGTTACTTCTTCGCTATGGTGCGATTTCTCCAATCGCGGTACACTTTAACCACAGCAGCACGCAAAAAATTTACAAACTGCGCTGTTTCAGAAATACTTCCACCCTTGGCACGAAAACCAATAAACATCCCTTTTTACAAATCTGATAAATCGCTCCTTTTATCCATAACAGCAACGAGTGATATGCTTTCAGATTGCCTACAGCACACGTTATATACCCTCCAAGCGAGCTTACGACACGTGCCTTCTTTCATTGGTCAGGCACTGTTGACGTCAAAAGTAGGAGGTGGTAACAATAATGTGACTCGACTGTGTGTATATATATGGGTATGTATATTCAGCGAACACCGTGAAAATTCAATTTTTATACGATACCCTAGCGGTTTTGAGGTGAGCCAACATGGAAGTGGACAAGAAGAAATCAATAATGTCATGTTTTACAAAACTTTAACGTTTTTATGGTTAGCAAAGATATACATGGGAACGAAGAAATCAGAAATGTAATTTTATATGGCACCATACACTTTTGTGACCAGCCTATATGGAAGTGGTAACCTTGAAATCAATAATGTACGAGGGAGAATCAAAAAGTAAAGGCAATATACCCTTTAATAGCAGTAACTGTGAGCAAATGAGCGTAACGGTTATCTCATATCTCCACATGTCCCCCTGCAGTTCGATGCCCTTCTTGTATCGTCGTTCCACTAAATTCTTCCTTCCTTGGGAGAAGAAGCTCTTCGGTTGCTCCTAAATCCAGGTGTGCACGCCTCCCTTAATATCATCATCAGAGGTCAACCTGGGACAGCATAGATCCTCTAAGTGGATCGATGACGTGATAATTGCATTGCTCCGGATAAGAGCTATAAGGGGGATGTGGAAGACGTTCAACCACAATTGTTGCATTGCATCCACTGTTGCGGCTGCTACATGGGGACGTGCATTCTCATCCTGCAGCAAGACTGCTTTTCACAGTATTCCTCTTCTTTTGCTGAGAATTGCAAGTCCCAGTTTCTCTCTGAGCACAGCATAATACTTTTTTTGATTGGAGGTTTATCGACAACCGTGAGCAACTCAATGGGCTATAAGCAGTCGCCCGTCCCTAATTTTGGGTCACTGGTTCCAGGGAAGGGAGAGAGCCAGTGCTGTAAGACAAACACAACATCCATGCCTCACCGGGATTCGAACCCGGACCCATTTCGGACGAATGATCAGAGGCCATCGCTTAGACCACTGCGCCACCGGGGCGGCGCACAATACTTTGCACTGGTCACTGTTTGTCCGTATTCCGGAAAATGCTCCAGGATAAGACACTTTATGTTCCAAAAGAAGCTCAGCTTGATATTTTTGCTAGAGGGCTGTCGTTTGATTTTTTTCTTTTACTGGAAAAGACAGGTGTTTCCACTGCATGCTTTGTCTCTTGCTTTTTGGTTCAGAGTGATGAACCCATGTCTCGTCGCAGGTGGCAATCCGCTCCAAAACACTCAGATCTTCTTCATAATGTGTCAGGAATTTGGTCGCAACTTCTTGTGCAGATCAACAAGTTGTTTGAGTACACATCTTGAACAAACATTACGGTAACCCAAATCATCATGCACTATGGCGTGTGCGGATCCATACCTGACATCCAAATGTGTAGTGTTACCGCGAAATTTTCGACATCCCCGTAACATTTAAAATTCTTCCGTATAGTTTTGCTTATTTTTTATTTTTGTTATTCTAAAGCGGCAGGAAATAAATATTTAATTGCCAAAATAGAATATCGTTGATTAATATTACTTTCTGGTGAAGCCGAGTCAGACTACCCGAAAGTTGCGGTTGATAATTAGAACAGTCCTAATTGCACTCAAGCCAAAAGAAAAGGGGAAATTATTTTTTTCTCACGGGAACTTGACGAAAATACCTGGATGGGAAGGAAGAGAAAGGAAAACATTCACGGTTCTAGGTTCTCGCACGCACGGAAGGAAGGCATAATAGCAAGAGTCTCGTCGCCGAAGTGGAGAGAATAGCAGGAGCGCAATAAATCGTTTGGGGGGCGTCACTCCTTTTCTGAAGCAACGCTTGCGAGCATCTCTGCATTGTCCGGGGTAGCAACGAAATTCGGGATAAGTTACGTCACCGGAAATACCTACGTGACAATCTTCGCCTCCAAGTAGCTGGGTGCGGTCAATTAGCAGAAAGGTGTGCGAACGAGTTGACAGCTGAAAGAAGACATAATGTTTGGGAAAGTGACCCGAACTGAACGGATAGCAAGCGAATCACATAGTAGGGCTATCTGTGAGGGCCAATGACATGACCCTACGCGGTTCGGACGGCCAGGCCGTCACGCCCCCTAAAAGATGGACACCGGACACGGAAAAAAGAAAAGATTAAGAGAATGAGGAAGAAAAAGAGATTTGATGAGAAAACGACAGACTCAACACTCGAAATGAGATTTTCATGCTGAGTAGAAGAGAGGTCTCAGCGTTTTCTCGGAAAAAGGGGGTTCCGAGACAGAGGATGAGGTAATAAGAGTTATAAAGTAGTCACGATAGAAGAAATGATGACCGAGTGCTGATTTTCTACGACCAGCCGGCAATCCAGCTTCACGATCGGGGCTTCCGAAGGAAAAGAGGGTATGATGACTTTTATCTCTAGCATTTCTGATTCATGCCTCATAGCTTTGCATGTGCTATGCAGGACTAGTTTCCCGCAAGTCTCTCACATAGTGCATTGATAATTTTCCTCTGGTGCACCGCGCCGTGTTCTAAACAAGTAACTTGAAATTTAAAGTCAATAATTTACTATTTAAGTGCATTATACCTGTTTTGAAATAATTCTTTAAAATGTTTAGTTAAAAGCAAGCAACCTCACCGGTACATTGTACCTAGCTTTAAGAGCATCTACTAAAAGGCATAAACAGTTAAATTTAATTCACGTGTCAATCAGTTCATTTCTCCAAATTTAATTAGAGTTCAGTCTGTGATAAACATATACTTTTCTTATTGTTATTTATGCAACTTTTTATCTTAACTTCTTTGCGGCATATGAATGGGCATGGAAACCCCATGCTAATTCATATGAAACACAACGCGATGCATTTGTCGACTCTGAGCTTGGAGCCCCTTATTTAGGGAATCCAAATTCATTGTTGACACCACTAGGCGAAATTTTGGGGGTGAAGTGTTTTAGATTGAATTTTGACCCTTTTAACTTTTTTTCCCACTAGGGTGAATAAGACGTAGTAGTGGTTCGCTGGTACCTGACAAGGGAGCGATAATAGTAGGAACAGCGGACAACGTACTCATAATTCGTCGGTCTTCTCTGATGAAGTCGTTTGCCTTGTTGATTTGGGCTGGTATGCGGGTGTTGATGGCTGAACAGATCGAGCGTTGTCAGTTAAACTTTTCTTCCCGCTTTAAACCTTTCTACACATTCATAAACGTTTGGTTGAGTTATGCTGTTTTAACTTCCATACTGAGCCAACATCCTTCAGTGAATTTCAGCAGGTTTCATTTTTCTGCCCAAAAAATCTCACTATAGCGCTTTGTTCAACAAGGGGGCAATACTGCAGCAGAGCATCCATGTTTATTTGACCTTGGCCTCAACCAGACTAACGGCAGATCGCTGCACTGTGTGTGTTCGAACTACGAATAAGCCATTGCAAACGTGCCGTATTGCTTAAGCTTCTATCCGTATAAGTTACCACGTAATTTTCAAATTACCCTTATATTTTGAGTTACCTACTGAATTTTTACACAGGGCTGCCGAACGCTTTGTCGCCAGTTCAACGTGTGGCCACGTGTCCGAATCTCGCGAATCATAACTTTAAACTGAAATAAGGTAAAATTGAAGTTAATAACAAATATCTACAAAACATGTAAGAAATCACGACACTATGACTGCCAACATTTTGACCCTGTCGGAATTATGACCCTGCTGACATTTTGATTGTCTACATTACTACAACATTCGGTTATATACGTGTAATAATCTTTAGTACATTGTTTGGAAAATTCTGAATTTTCTAGATGACTGCGTGAATTTATGTGCCTAACAATTAACCCTTTTAAATATAGAAATTGTGAACAAAAAACGAAATGAAATAACGTTCTAATAAGTGTTTCCTTTTTTTTTTTTCAATAAGAATAATTTTAAAAAATCATGATTTCCTGTTGGTTTTTTTCTTTTTCCTCATCACCTGCAATCCACAGTCCAAATTTTGGCTCTTCTCGAACAAATGAGGGGAAAGGAACTGCAACTAAGGTTATACTGTAATGTTTCCAGTGAATGTATCAATCGGTTTCTGTAAGTTCGTAAGGACATATCGCCAGAAAGGTGTAACGGAAATCAAAGAAGAGAGAGAGAGAGAGGAGCAAAGAAAACGAAATGAAAACGGATAAAGAAATGGGATGGTGGGGACGGTAATAATTTTTTTTACTTATTTTTTGGATCCACTATTTTTTTAAACTTGCTACTTTAATAAAATTGTTCATTGATTTTATCGCACCCAGCTTGCATTTCATTCATCTTTCTTTTTCTTCCACTTTGCTTTCCCTTTCTTTCTGTCGGTGGAGATATAGAGACATTTTTAATAACTTGGAGTGGCTTTGTGTCATTTGATCTGTTGTACAGGATATCATATTTTTTGCTTAACAACGCGCGCAGCAGTGAATTCTTATATTTTATTAAGTTCCCGAGGATGACACTACTGTAAGAATTTACAGACACAAGTAATGCACAGTTGATACTGTTATGGCCTAGCCCTTTTTTTAAAAATCTGAGGTAATGAAATGTTTATCATGCCAATCCAATTAATTAATCAGCTTACAACCGTAGATAGAGTTTAACTATGGAGGGAAGATTTCACCCAGTTAAAGGAATTTGTCAAAAAAAGAGGTGTTCTTTCTATGAGTGGCCCACACATCGTAAATTTGCCGTTTTGCTTATGCGCGAGACAACTACTTTGCCCACTGCAGCCAAAATACAGCGATGTACTCGTACATGTCTCGAAGTTCTAGGATCGGCGCCGAAACCAGAAAAGGGGGACATTAGCAGATATTATATGTGATAACAGTCCTGGCAATGATGGCATGATGGGGGAAAGATAAAGAATGGTCAGCCTTATCAACATTCAAGATGTGCTGAAAAAAACGGTATGTTCTAAGGCTAAGATATCTGTAAATAAATAAATACATCGCTCTTTCCACGTTCCAAAACACATCTGTGACTTACATCGCAAATATATCATGTTTGGCATATTTTCACTGTATTCCACGTAACCACTTCCTCTAAAAAACTTTAAAAACGATTATTCCCGCTCCGGGACGATGAACATTTTCAAGTTTTCTGAAGGAAGTGGTTACATGGAATACAGTGAAAATATGCCAATAAATAGCATTACAATGCGTACCATGTATTTATGAAGAATTATTTCTTCGGGAAAATTCGTTTCCCAATTGTACATCTTGTTTAAATTTATACACTATTAAAAGTGTCTTTATCTATTAAAACTAACAAAGAACAGAACTTAATAATGACACTATTAAAAGTGTCATTATTAAGTTCTGTTCTTTGTTTCTGGAAATACTCTACCATTTCTTCGACCTACTCCCTAGTAACTTCAGTATACTTATACTCTATTACTTCTGCTTTGGACCATAGTGATAAACATCTTCATACTGTCTGGCAAACCCCACTTTTGTGGCTTTCTGGAGCTTTCCTTTCTACACCGATGGTTCAAATTTCGAAGAAGTGAAATCGTTGAGGTATGCAGTGTTTACGGAGAACGACGAAGTTGATGAAACATACACTCGTGTAAAGACAAGTGGGAAAATCGGTTACGTGAACTGAAATGCATTTACGGAGAAATTTAAGGTTCTAATTACCTTAAATTTCTCCGTAAATGCACAAACTTATCATAGTACTACCTTGAATACACAATAAAAGCTGATTACAGTAGACGACAGGTTTTATATTCATTTATAACGTCGGCATTCTTGGAACACACACCCTGCGCACACTTTATGCAGAATGGAATTTTTGTATAAAATTAATCCGAAAATCAAATTTATCTCTTCAGCTGTACAGTAATCGCGCGGTGTATAAATCGCTAACAAAATTAAGCTGAAAATAATATTTAAAAACGTCCTCGATCCAGTGGCAGGCTACTTCTATGATCAATTCTATTTGACGATTCAAATGAGAATCATCTCGCAATGCTTATTTGGTGGATCTAAATGGTGATTCGAGGCATAATGCAATGAAGAGTCTCTATAGACTTTTTTCTCGTTTCAGGGGTTTACGACCACCGCGAGCAGCTGTAAGGGCTATAAACAGTGACCCCCGTCCTAACTTTGCGTCACTGGCTCTAAGGAAGGGAGAGATCCAGTTCCTTCGGGAAAACACACCACCCATTTCTCATCCTCGATACGAGCCTTGATTGGATGACTAGCCAGAAACCTAAGCTTCACAAAACACGGCGAGCTCTACATAGACTTCAATTATGCACTCGTGAAATAATGACACGTGAAATTACATTTCTCGTTAAAACTTCATCACTATCCTGTGTTTCGAATTTACGATATTCCCTGCTATTACTGACTTACATAACAAACCAAACTACTAAACTCCAGTGACCGATATCCAGCGGATCAGTTGTCTCTTTTATATTACCAAAGAATAAAGAACCACAGTCACTAACGTTCATTTCCCTTTTTTCCGATGTTTAACGACAGTCGTAAGCAGTTCAAAGGGTTATAGGTAGTCGTCCATCCCTAATTTCGGGCCAGTGACTCCACGAGAGACAAGCACACTACCTATATTTCACCTGGGACTAGGGACTCAAATCCAGGCCCATCTTGGACGAGCAGTCAAGCCAGCGATTAGGCCAGTTCTTTAAAAGGGTGGCCACTTTATTCCTCTTTCAGGCAATTTTAGCATCCATGTATACACTGAGTGGCGACTTTATTATGACCACCCCCTCAGTACTTCGTTGGGCCACCTTTTACCTTTAATACTGCGTCGATTCTTCGTGGCATGGACTCCACGAAATGTTTATAGGTGGTTTGTGGAATCTGCGACAATGCTTGATGAATATCATATTCCAGGAGTGTGAGATTGCAGGGTTGTGGATCCAGCTGTCTCATGGCTTGTTCAACTTCATCCCACAAATTCTCAATGGGGTTGAGATTTGGAGATTGTAAGAGCCACCTAAGCAAAGTAAACTCACCGGCATGTTCCTGAAACCAATCCTGTACAATACGAGCACTATGGCAGGACGCATTATCTTGTTGAAAATAGCCATCGCCATTGGGATAAACCATCCACATGACAGGATGCACTTGGTCCGCAACGATGTTTAGATATGATGCGCCAGTCAAACGTTGATCAACACTAATTAAAGGGCCCAAAGCATGCCAGGAAAACATTCCCCAAACCATAACGTTGCCTCCACCAGCTTGAAGGGTTGAAGCAATGCATTTGGGGTCCATGCATGCTTTCGTGCTGTTTCTGCCAAATTCTCACTCGGCGATTGGCATGGTGCAACTGAAAACGTGATTCATCGGACCACATAATTTGTTTCCAATTATCGACTGTCCAATCCTTGTGCTCCTGTGCGAACTGGAGACCTTTTCTCTTGTTAACTTTTGACAGCAAAGGTGTTCGAACAGGCCTTCGGCTGCCATATCCCATCCGATGCAGGGCCAGCAGTGCGTGTAGAGATCATTTGAGGGGATCCTTGATTAAGATGGTCTGTAATTTGCTGCACTGTTGCGTTTCTGTTGTCTGTTACCAGTCTGGACACTCCGCCCGAGCAGTCACTAGTCGATGGCGACCACACGTTGCACGTAGAGACCCAGTTTTTTGGCTGACAGTTCAGTCTTTAAACACTTTAACAACAGCTGCTCTGGAATATTTCACGAATGCGGCGGTTTCGGTGATACTCGCTCCATGGCTCCGAGCTCCTACAATCATCCCACGTTGAAAGTTTGTCAAATCGCATTTTTTACCCATCTCGTTACCCAAAATCACTTCTACTACTGTCGCAAGCACTAAGCTTTCCGTTTTAATACTAGCCTCGCCCTCTGGCGGCAACAGTGTGCAGCCATAGCTCATTTGCTTAAAACTGTCAGGTGGTCATAATAAAGTAGCCACTCAGTGTATACCTTAATATTCAACTTTAAAACTTATTGAACGTCACTTCATAGGTTATGGAGAACATGCGTCTTCAAGCCCGGAAATTTTGGTTGTCTTAGTGGTCCATGCTGTCTCTTTTTCTCTTCGAACTTCACAGAGAGAAATCCCAAGCTGGCATTTTAGCAGGGATTTTTTATAATAGCCATACCGTTTGGCGCGTGTGTTTACCCTTCTTTCGACAAAAGCACAAACTTCCAGAATTAAACCGAATAATGATTTTCCAAAAAACGGTGTTGATGTCATTTAGCTGGTATGGTGTACAACTGCAGCAACGTCATGCTTTAACTTTCTTTCCCTTTTATTCTACGAACAATAGTTGTAGAGAAACGAAAAGACGAGGAACTATATTTTTATTATTATCCCTGTGTCAACTCACTTTATATTTAAGTATTTGTATAAATAAAGTATTGTTAAACGTTGTGTACGTCGTAAATTTCAAGATAAGCTATTAAAGAGAAAATATTTCTTCAGAGTTGGTTTTCTTACATTTCCCAGAGGAAAAGGAAAATATACAAAAAGCAATTTTTTATGCATAAGATAACATAAAAATATGTTCGATCTTTATGGAATACATATTAAACGGGAGCTGCGAGTGGGTGTTTTGCCAGTTATGTAAAGATGACACTAATTTCAGGTGCTGTGTTAGGATTTTTCGCTCACTAAACTCTCATTGTATTTTGATTTTCCCTACCTTACAGAAACGTTAATAGTTTATTAAACAATCTGCCATATAATCCAAGAACATTTTTTATGAATATTACCGATCACATCTTTCAGACAAAATAAAATTCACAAATTATAAATTAAAAATTCTTACAGCTCGAAAGAATATGTTTGATTTAGGACGCAAAAAATAATACGAATATGCACTTCGATTAAAATATTTGTTTTGGAGACAAGTGGGCAGGGTTGCAATAAATCTTTATGGAAGTGCAGTAATACATCGACAAAATAAATGTAAAAGTATATCCTAATGAAAAAAAAAGTATTCCACATCAGTTATTTCTTGCTGTAGGGAAGTGGAAAGAAACTACAAATCGAAAATGTTTCTTTGAGAATGCAAGCAAAGAAAGAGGGAGTGACTGATACTGAGAAAGGTGATCGGACTCACAAAAACATTAGTAACGGCTGAATGTCCATTTTCACTGCCCTCCCGGTCGGTGGCTTTCACGTCAAATCCGTAAATCCTTCCTCCGTCCAGGGCAAAGGTTACCATAGACCTCACGACGCCAGTCATAGGGTCAATGTGGAATTTCGAAGACGCATCCTCGGGCTTCCGTATAATCTCGTACCTAATGGCGCTGTTGTAACCAACGTCTGCGTCTCTGGCCTGAAACAAACAAAACGAAATAAAGAACATTAAATGAGTTACGTTGGTTGTTCAAGGAAATCCCTGTCATTACTTTTACACATCAAAAGTGAATCTCAGAACCTGAAAAAAAAACATGACATAGTATTTCTTCATCGTGTTAATAGAACGCGTAAATAGAAATGAAGCCAGAATATTGGTGCAGAAATAAGTTCAGGCATAAGGCAAATAAATAACAGAAGCGTATACAATAGAAAACATTTAGAAAACGAAACAGGCAAAACGATTTATCTCCAGTGAAACGAACAAAATTGTTTTCAACAAAATTTGGAATTTTATAACGTCTTTATATAACGACTTCGATTCTTATTCATGGCTTAGAAATATCACACAGAATTCAAGAAAGTTCGAGGAAATTGTTTGATATCGTGATAATAAAACACAACGGGTTCGAAAAACAGGCAAAAGACTGCAGATATGTTAAAACGTTATGCATGAGATTGAGTTGTAATTACAGTGCACCTAAATTTTGTAATGCCGCCCAGCTGGCGCAGTGGTCTTAGCGCTGGCTTATGACTAATCGTCCGAGAAGGGTCTGGGTTCGAATCTCGTTGGGCATTAATGTTGTCTTTGTCTTACGGTACTGACTCTCCCCTTCCCTGGAACCAGTGACCCTAAATTAGAGACGGGTGACTGCTTATAGCTCATTGAGTTGCTCACGGTAGTCGTTAAGCCTTCAATAAAAAAATAAAAATAAATTCGTACTGGAATCCATAAATTATAACAGAACACTCACACGTAAAAAGCCATTCTGTTGTTAAAAAGCATGTGAGTCTTTACAGGTAGATATATTGAATATTTCTCATTAAAATGGTAAATTTGTGTTGTTATGATAAACGGGAGATGTAGTACAAAATTCACTAACTACATCGTGTTTACGCAGCTCGGATTTTTTAATATTTTCGTTTGTTGAAAAGGAGTCATCATAGATACGAGCGGGTATTAGGTAGAACAAGGAGACGCGCGGTATCTAAAGAAAGATTTGCTGCATTTGCAGAAACTAACACAATGTCACCCGTCTGTCTTTTTGTACCAGAGCCTCCATACACGACCCTTTGCTGTCTCTTGTTGATGGTGAGGGCTTGCGAGTGTGTTTCTTATCTGTCAAATCACTGTGGCCATATACGAGTTTGTTTTTTTTGGTTGGAGGTTTAACAACCACCGTGAGCAACTCATTGAGCTATAAGTAGTCGCCGTCCCTAACTTGGGCCACTGGTTCCAGGGAAAGGAGAGAGCCAGTGCCGTAACACAAACACAACATCCATGCCTCACCGGATCTTCGCTGCCAATGTTTTCCGATCCCAGAGGAACTAAATGACTCCATGTACCTTCGAGGTTTGAGAGGGACCATGTTTCCAGATATGGGTCGTCATTTTAACTTGAATCTGTTCTCTACAACATTGGCTTTTTGTTTAAAATCCTGTGCCAAACAACGAACGACGCCCTCTAGTCAAAACTGTGTAAACCTTAGTAGACAACGATCTGCATGTTCCTAACGAGCCGCCAGAAATAATCGAAAGTTATTGATCAGTATATGTAGCGCATAAAAGACAATAGGAAACTTGAATTAGAAGGCATATAGGCATGATAATTGCGATATCGTGTAACAAAGCTGTGTTTAACGAGACGACATTTAACATGGAAACTATACATTCTCCGTGGAAAGCTAGAAATGCAGTTATTGAAAATTTACCAGCAGTCTCAGAGTGGTGGAGTGCTCGGTGAATCAAAATTAGACCCAGTATGAATTTCCAGGTGAGGCATATACTGTGTTTGATTTTTCTTTCTCTGAAACAGAAAACCTATATTTGAGAAAGGCGGATGCTTATAGCTTTAATTGCTCACTAAGAGCGTTAAACCCCGGAAACATGGGTAAAATTAATTATAGACGAGAGAAATACTGCTAAGGGATCTTAAGAGAGGATGTACAAGACAAGGTAAAAGCACATTTTACTCTTTAATTACGAACATTTATTTTCTGAAGACAAGTGAAACCTGAGAAATTATCCACATCATAGGGACAAAAGATATTTAGGGGAGTGCTTATTCCTATGCAAAACTGCACGCGCTTTATTAATTTATTTAATGAATCTGGAGTGTAATGTGAACTTTGTAACAAAACCGAGAATAGTATATTTCTTTAAGTTTTCTTTTGTTGTTTTTATTAACGTACTTTTTCAAAATGATACCATCTCACCTTTCATAGTATTTTAACACAAACTCCAATAGTAGTTTGCCCCTATAACCTGCGATGTTTCGGATGCCAGAAAAGTGTCCATATTATGTACTAAATGATACTATTTTCCGTAAGACTGACCAGCTCGCAAAGTTTTTGTTCGATGTGGTTTAGGATACACAGTCACAATAAGAGTGACAAGTATATACTGTTTAAGATATTTCGAATGTTTTACTGTTACTTGAAGTCAAACAGCCAGAACTGAAAAAGTTGTGAAATTCATACATGCTAATCGTGAATAAGGGCAACGCAGTTTAGATCATTTTTTTTTACGATTTTAATTCAACTCCAAGTACGATTCCTTTCTTAATTTTTGAAACCAATTGCACATTCACCAAGCGTTAATCTAAGCTTTAGGAGAACTAAGGAAACAACATGGATTATAAATGATACTGATATTAGATCAAGGCTAGGTAAATCGATTATGATGTGCACAAAATTGTAGGAAGTCCCCTTATCCACTTAACCTTATTCAAAGCGGTGCATACATACGTATTTCCAAAGAAACTCAGACTTTTGCAAATCTGCTCAGAGTCGCCGAGAATCACGGACAGAAGATTTGTTGATTCTAGGTCAAAACCATCTGCAAGAACTGATTGCATTTGCCCCTAAAATCACAGTTGAGAAGTACCATCATTTGTAACAATATGCCATTTAACAAACAGCTGATTTAAATAAGAAAATTCACCAACTAATAAAACAAACTGATACTTTAAAAACGATTCTTGATTTGAGAGTGATAATCGTCTAATTAATCCAAAACACTATAGGAAACATCTCACTCTTGCTTTAGGACACAGCGAGTTGTACATTCCTGTGTACCATAAAGACCACACATTCGGATCCAGAGTAACAATCTTATTTTCTTTCCTTGAAATATTTTCTCATGAATTATTTCCAAGTTACAAGAAACTCACCCAGCTGGCTTCATTTTCTCATAGTTTAATTTCACCAGCGATCCCTTCGTGTCTACCGCAAGAATGACAAATCTCAGAATAATTTATAAGAATCATTGTATTCTGTGAAACGCTGATGGATCTCTGATGAAATGAGCTTCTAGAAAAAATTACATTCGTCTTCATAGTCGAATTTTACTTTGATAGCCCTTCCATGACACGATATTTGTTTTACTTTGCTCCTACCTGTCACAGTATCTCTGTCTTTGTCTTTACCTTCACGGCTCACATTCGTCCTTTATGGTTTTACAAGCTACGCGAATCAAGAATTTTGCTTTTTACGCCCATCAAGATATACTATTTGATTAAAAGTATCCGGACACTTTCCTACCCACCAACTCCTTGTAATACGAAAGGAATTAATATCGAGTTGGTTCACACTTTGCTGCTATTCAGAACTTCCACTCTGCTGGGAAAGTTTTCCTTTAGATTTTCGTACGTTGCTGCCAGAATTGACCTCCATTCTGCCATAAGAACCGCCCTATATCAATTACGAGCATCAGGCGGTTCGACCTGGCGCATAGTCGACGTTCCAGTATATTCCAAAACAGCACAGAACTGTCACAAATGTTAGATTATAGGGCAGTGGAAGTAGGTGCGAGAGCTTAGCCCAAACCACGAGAAAGAGCCTCAGAGCATCTTCCACCAAACTTCACAATTCGCATAACACTAGGTAGGTAGCGTTCACCTGACATCTCCCAACCAAAGACTGGTCCGTTGGACTGCCAGATCATATCACTCCAAAGAACGCGTAATCACTAAAAGAACATTTATCACTCCAAAGAACGCATTATCACTAAAAGAGCATTTATCACTCCAAAGAACACATTATCACTAAAAGAGCATTTATCACTCCAAGGAATTTTTATCACTCAAAAGAACTCATTATCACTAAAACAGCATTTATCACTCCAAGGAACTTTCATCACTCCAAAAAACATTTATCACTCCAAAGAACATTTATCACTCCAAAGAAAGCATTATCACTAAAAGAACATTTGTCACTCCAAAGAACTTATATCACTCCAAAGAACATTTATCACTCCAAAGAACATTTATGACTCCAAAGAACATTTACCACTCCAAAGAACATTTATGACTCCAAAGAACATTTACCACTCCAAAGAACATTTATCACTCCAAAGAACATTTATCACTCGAAAGAACGCGTTTCTTCTGCTCCAGTGTCCACTGGCGCTGAACTTTACATCACTCCAACTGACTCGTGTCTTTGATCGTGCTGATCAAAGACATGAGCTTGTGTGCGGCTGCTTGGCCATGGAAACCCTTCATCTCTCGGCGAACCGCAATGGTGCTGGCGTTGCTTCCAGAGGTATTTTGAAACTTGCTGGTGAGTGTTACAACCGAGGACAGAAGATATTTTCGCAACACAAGCTTCGGTATTCGGTGGTCCAGCTCTGTCTTTTTACGTTGCCTACCAGATCTCGATTGGGCTGTTGTTGCTCTAAACATTTCCACTTCACAATTGCTACACTTAGAATTGATCGTGGCAGTTGCATCAGGGCAGAAATTTCCCGAATGTCTTGTTGGTAAGATTGCATCCAATGACCGTACCACGTTAAAAGTCACTGAGCTCTACCGTAAATCTCATCTACTATTCATGCTTGTACATGATGCTTGCCAGGGCACGTACCTCTTTTTGTAAATGTATGGGCCATATTTGTAACGTACATGGCAAATCCAGTATTCAAAAGAGGTGTCTTAATATTTCTGATCACACAGCGTAGGTGTAAACAGCCGCACCGGTGGCGCAGTGGTCTAAGCGATGGCCTCTGATCATTCGTCCGAACGGGTTCGAGGCATGGATGTTGTGTTTGTCTTACGGCACTGGCTCTCTCCCTTCCCTGGGACCAGTGACCCTAAATTAGGGACGGACGACTGCTTTTAGCCCATTGAGTTGCTCACGGTGGTCGTTAAACTTCCAATAAAAAAAAATGTGTAAACAACTTAGAAAGCGAGTCCTCTATTTTTCAGAAATGCACATTATACTTTGATCTGCTATTTAATTTCTATTTGATTCTGCTGAATAAAAATTTCCTTTAGTTTTATTTACTTATTTATTTTGTAAAAGCCCGTATTTAGTTGAAGACCATTACCGTAAATCAATTCAGCGTGTTAGGAAATTCTGAGAAACTCTATCAAGT
Organism: Macrothele yani; assembly: GCA_039090855.1. Classification (NCBI taxonomy): domain Eukaryota; kingdom Metazoa; phylum Arthropoda; class Arachnida; order Araneae; family Macrothelidae; genus Macrothele; species Macrothele yani. The sequence goes on from CM077008.1 coordinate 77,208,917, forward strand.
CATTTGCGAATCATTACCTTTCTTTTTCAAAAGATAATTTTTCTTCACCCAAGATGTTCATTCTGAATTCGATTTTCTGAGAAACTTAGCGTAGTAAAAGAACTGATTCCCTACATTCGCTGCCTTATCACAGCGCTCAGGATCGTTAGGATTTCTCTTGAAAATGACTTTCTACTGTTTCAACTGCGCTCAGCTGAAAGCCTATCTGGAATAATTCCCGGTAATCTTCTACGCACAACTGCTCCGCCAATCAATGTAAGCATCAGAAATCCCTTTAATTAATTTTTTAATTGCAGAATCTTTCAAGCACGCAAAGAGGCATTCGAGATTTTTTAAGACCTTTCTGGCATGCAAAGATCTTCGTGATAAATAAATAAGGTCATCAATGGAAACAAATCGTTACAAAATGTTATCAGACAACATACATAGGAACGTGTACTTATTCCAAAGATGGCAAAAGGGCACTAATACTTTTCTTGAGAAAATCTAGTCATGGTCAAAACATATGTAGCAATTATATTATTTTTTACTCTTGACTTTTTTTCAACCAAGTGAGGGCAAAGTAGCTCGTAAAACCTTAGCATCGTTCCAGTGATATTATACAAATATAAAGGTGCATGCAATGCCTAACATGTTTTTAAAATCATATTTCACGAGCATCAAATATTTATACGATTGTTATCAATGAAATCACGGTACAAATCTGAAGAGAAGAAAGAAAAATGTCGGCTGCGTCGTACGTCGTTAAATCGAAAATCTAAATCCGGGAAGATATTACCCTGAAAAACGTATGCTACGAAATATTATCCAGCATTTCGCTCAAGAAATGCAAATGAAAGAGTAAAGGTGAAATATTGTTCATTCCAGAAAAGAAGACACTGCAAGGAGATGAGTATTAGACAAATTATAAAGCGGTGAGGAAATTCAGCTTTACTCCCATATCGATCAAGAAACAACATGAGCTAAAATCTATCTGATTCGGATTTGTTTTGAAAACCGGATGTGCTGATTAGAATACTTTTTATTTTTACTTCTGGTTATGTGTTATGTGATGTTCTCGATTTTAAGCGTCGAGGGCCATGTTTCCCCCTGCAGCAGGTATTTTTCATGACCACGTTCCAAACATGAGTTTGCTATTATTTTCGGAATTGGTACTGCCTATATTACCGCGTTATTTTAACCCTTTAACAGGGTGGAACGAATTAACTGCGAGTTAGAAAAATGGGCTGAAATCAGCTCGAACGAATATATCCTCTGTCTAAGAAGTGAGCCGAACGGGGTTGGAGCGAGTGAACCTGACATCAAGAAGCGTTGAACAATAAGATCAGCTTTGTTATCCAAAGGGATTATTTAGGGAAATATGAATGTCATTAATCCTTTCTGAGTGTTAACCTAAGAAAGGATAGAGAATATGTTTGAGTTATTTCTTTTTACACAGGCACATGATGTTCCTATCTGGAAGACTATCCCTTCCCCATGATACCTTGGGTCATGGAGCAGAGAATAAAGGAAAAAAGGGAGGCGCTTATCACCTGTGGCAGGTTTCTGGTTAGCACTGCTGAGAGGAGAGTATTTAGTTCAGGTACATCGGCCACGTAATTAAAAGGTTAACGCAGCAACACAGCGAGAAAAAATCTGAAAAATAATAGAAGGAAGGGAAGGGTAGATGACCCATGTGAGTTTTTTTATCGTTCTGAATTATACATTTTTGTTATCAAACGTAGCTGCTGTTCCACTTTCTGAAGTTTTGGGGGTTTATCTTACAAATAATTGAATTGTTGATAACAAAATCAACCTTCTCATGAAAAATAAGTTTGATTTCTCTACACAGGCTTATCGGGAAGACATTTAAAGAGTTTAATAAACAACCTAATTATATTTAGCATTATGACTAAGTTTCAAACAGAAATGACTGCTTGGAGTGAAGAAAAAGGAACTAATTTTTTGACTGCTTCGAAATTCGGCGTTGGCAACTTCAAATACAAAAATCAGTTACATCAGGCGATCTCTCTCTCCAATTTTCATATTCGATATAAAACTACAAAATTTTGTGCAGTTCAATGTATCCTACTGCGGTACAAAACTTAAACACGAACACGAAATCTAATTATTACAAAGCGTATGGTGATAAAAGAGCTTGCTAACATATGCATACGAGTGCGGTGTGAAATTCAAAGACTTTCTATGATGCGCAGCCACTATGAAAATTTGCTCTGAGCTTGTGATGGCTGCCGAGTGTGAATATAGGCCGATCGCCTAGTCGTGTCTGATATTTGTCATTCTGTTTATCATGTGTTTCAGGAACAGACAGGGGAAACTGCGTGTCTGAGGTTACAAAACAGATGTCTGTCAGACATCCTGTGCGTGACTTTACCTGAGGTTGAATTATCGTCAAACCTGAAGAAGGCCGGACGACGACCGATGTTGCCTGAGAATTTGGAGTAGCACAAGGCATGGTATTTCGGCTTTGATCAGCGTTCAGAAGAAACAGAACTGCTGCCAGATATTTTGAAAGATGTCGTTCTCGCTGTACGAGTTAGCGTCACGACCATTACCTGTCCAAAATATCAAAACGGAGTACGAAAAATACTGCGGGCCACTTGACTCATTGTCTTTAAGCAATCGGAAGTGTGCGAAATTTTGCGACAGACCGTGTCAAGACGTCCAAATGTAGCAGAATTATAAGCCCGGGAATTCGCGAGCCATGATTCAGGGCGCATCATACAGCCCGGTATCATTAGTGTATGTCTCAAGTTGACTGGTCTTCATATCATCTGGTCCAGGTAATGCTCACAGATGAAAGCATCACCCCAAGGCCATAAAACATAGTTTTTCATTGATGTCCAAAGCATTGTTGGTCTTCATGTCAATTGGTCCAGGTGATGTTGGTCTTCATATCAATTGGTCCAGGTGATGTTGGTCTTCACATGAATTGGTCCAGGTGATGTTGGTCTTCATATCAATTGGTCCAGGTGATGTTGGTCTTCATATCAATTGGTCCAGGTGATGTTGGTGTTCATATCAAAGCATTGTTGGTCTTCATATCAATTGGTCCAGGTGATGTTGGTCTTCATATCAATTAAATCGGAATGGTCCAGGTAATGTTGGTCTTCATATCAAAGCATTATTGGTTTTCACATCAATTGGTCCAGGTAATGTTGTTTTTTATATCAAAGTATTGTTGGTCTGCATCTCAATTGGTCCAGGTAATGCTAACAGATGAAAGCTTTCCCACAAGGCCACAAAACATAGTTTTCCACTGATGCCCAAAGCGTTGTTGGACATCAAGCCTTTCGTCAGATTCCAAGCGGGAGTTCATCTGTAGGGAACGAGGGACTGCGTATGATGCAAGGAATATCGTCAAACGAGACATACTAGGGGAATCCTGAAAGTAATGCCTCCTCCTTAATAACTTTGAAACGTTGAAGCGATTTTAATGAAACTTCACTGACATGTAATATGATATGTTACCAATGAGAGCAGAAATTGTTTTCAGAATCGGAAATAAAGATCATGAATGACAGAGAAAAGCAGCGACCCATAATTGAATTCCTGAAAAAAGAGCGATGTGCGGCTCCAGAAATCCACAGAAGACTCCTGGCGGTGTATGGAGCTGCAACAATCAGTAATGCCCGAAGATGGATGAAGAGGTTTCGAGAGGCAGAAAGTTCAGTGTCGGACAAACAACGGAATGGAAGACCCGCAACTGCAGTGACAGATTCCAACAGTCAACGCGTGAAAGACCTCATCACAGCTGGTCGGCGTCTCCCCATTCAGGAGTTTCTGTGATGCTATTCATTGTGGTTATAGTGCTATGGAAACATTAATTAGGGATCTGGGTTTCAGAAAAATTTGTTCAAAGTGGATCTCAAGAAACCTAACCCGTGAACAATGTGAGCAAAGGGTGAAAATACGCCGGAACCTCTTGGACTGTTACGAGAGGAAGAGTAAGGTGTTTTCCTCTAATGTTGTGACGAAGGAAGAAACCTAGGTGTTTTTTCACGACCCAGAAACAAAACGGCGTCAATGGAATGGCACCGCACATCTTCACCTTGACAGAAAATGGTAAAAACAGCTCGCTCCGCCGCAAGAAAAATGATGGTGACAATTTCCTGAGACAAAACATGGTGTCATTTTGAGTGATTTCCTTGAACGGAGTGCAACAATAAACAGTGTTCACTATGTGCAGACATTGAAGAAGCTAAAGGAAGCTATCAGAAGGAAAAGACGTGGCATTCCACTTCATAGTGTTGTTTTACACCATGATAACGCACGTCCCCACACCACAATAGAGACTTAACAGGCTATTGCCAAAATCTGGTGGACAGTGATGCCCCAAGGCTCTACAGTCCTAATTTGGCTCTCTCGGGCTTTTTACTGTTTGCCCGTTTGAAAAACATCTATGTGGGGAAAGTTTCGACGACGATGTGACAGACGTTAAACTGGCTGTGAACTCTTGGGTGAAATGACTGCCTCGGGAATTTTTCCAAAATGGATTTTACCAATGGGTTCAAAGATGGCGGAAATGAATAGAAAGTGAGGGACATTATTAAAAATATGTCCAAGTATTTTGCCACCAAGTTTCACATTTTTGCTGTTACAAATAAAAATCTAATAAGAGACGAGGCATTACTCTCAGGATACCCTTTGTATATTGCGGTCGAGGCTATATAGTGTGGATCGGTATATTTGGTAATGGACCTACCGAATTGCAGTTGTTATATTACTTAATTTTATAAAACAGTGACTTTGGCTACGCAACTTAGAAAAGCACTTAAGAGCAAACTTCTTATCTGGCAAAGAGATCTCTCTTGTAGACCCCTACGCATTAGAAAAAATAGGAACTTTCCATTGAAATCGTCCATTGTCCTACGTATTCCATTGAGAAACCGTTACCAACGCCGTGAAAATTTATCCGTTGAGGGTCACTTACGACTCTAATAGCAGATGTCCGCGTGACAATACTTTCTTCAAGATATGCAAAATTATCCCCATCCCATGCAAAGCGAATCAGTTAACCAACCCCCTGCATCGAAGATCACATACTGGACAAATTTCCGTGAAACTGCAGAGAGAAAAGAATGGAAAGTTAAAAGACTCTTCAGGAGAGTAAAAAGTGATAGGGAAAAGGGTGCGAACTTTACGCGGTAAATAAGCAAACTCGTATGTACCCTTCTGCCAGCTGGAAGTAACAAGTATTATACCCCTTAATCAGAAAGTAGAGATTTTTCGTGCTACTTAATTCGTTTGTTCTTCCCTCTCCAATGAAGAAAGGAATCTGCAATCTTCAGTCAGTCTCCTAGCGTCCATGCCATCGGCATTTACTCTTTTAGAAAATATCAACAAAATAAACGACTCCAACAAAATTGGAGTCCTCTCCAGCTAGTTAGTATCTCTAATGGATCAACGGATAATCACCGAGCAGCGGTACTTCTGCACCAGGTTCGTCTATTCGTGGTGCTGTGGGGCAGATTTCAATTTTATGGATGATAACGCCCGTCTTTACCAAACAGCAGCTATTAATGTAGAAGCCAGTAAGGATATCCCTCGGATGAAGTGGGCAGAGTTTTCTTTGATTTCAACATGCATAAGGATATCTGGGGAGATGCACTGCGGAAGCAATCCCCCACCAGAAACTATTACAGTACTTATCACGGCTCTCCAGCAGGAGTGGAAAAATTTACCCCAAGAGATTCTAAACAGCTTGTCGCAAAGCATGACACACAGTTGCCAGGACTGATACTCGTTCCACCTATGCTTCTCTGAAATCTATTGATACTCACTGGATCCACCTCCACCAAAGGACACTCTCTGCACGTACTCTTCACCGCTTCCGACGACTTCCATCGCCTAACAGTTATTTATGTGATTCTACCGGTGATGTCAACCATTCTTATTCATCCTGTCTGGTGCTTCAACCGTTATACTCATTAATATTTTCTCTCCTGCAAAACGTGTGTCTCTCTCCCCAACGATGTTCCACTACCGATACTTACAACGTCATCACTCAACATCAACGGCCATAATTCGGCCTGTAAGTTTTAAGTAATACGATCTACTTACTTTACCTTAATAGCATTGATTCTCCGTTCTTGCTCCGTAGCACGTAATTTCCTCTCTACACGATTTCGACAATCGATCTGCACCATCCTTCAAGTGGAATACGATATTGTTGTTCTACAAAACTCTACCCATGATGTCAACAAGTGGATTCCAGGCGTTTCTTGGTTCAGAGTCTACAATGGCTCTGTAGAACTTATTAATGAATAATTACTGCATCGTTTTGTTGTGATGCAAAGACTCTTTTACTAATGAATTCTAATGAAGCAAATTTGCATTACCTTTAATTTTAATGTTGACGATGTCAACGTTACTGCACCTTCACTATTAATTAACAATGTTGATGACTACAGACAGTATAAAAATCTCCAGGCCGAAGATAAAAAAGCGGTAAAAGCAGCGCATATCTCGTTTACGAAAGAAACTGAAGAACTTATCACTCGCGATCCATCCAAATTCTGGGAATTTCTAATTCTTAAGAAGAAGCGATGCGTCCCACTCAATATACTTAATCGCAATGACACCAGGATTGATGGTGGCCAGAACATCGCTAATGGCTTTGCAGATTTTTTTCCGTTCTGTCTTCTTTACAGAGTATTCTTTCCCCCACCAACCTGATATATTCCCTGTAACTACCGAAGGTCAGTACGAACAGCTTGACATTCTTAACATTGATCACTTCACTGAGAATGAGATCCTGCACGCTATCAAGAAACTGAAAAGAAATATAGCTGTTGGTCCTGACAGGATTTCTTCGTACATAGTCAAAGGACGTGGTCAGACGCTTTGTAAACCGCTGCTTCATATTTATAATTCAATAGTCATTACTGGAATTTTCCCTCCAGATCTGAAAAAAGCGAAATTATTCCTGTTTTCAAAAAAAGGCAGCCGAGATCGACACTATTGAGAATTATCGGCCTACCACAATTATTTCTGTCCTGGCGAAAATAGTAGTCTCTTGTTTTTCTAAGCTATATGATCACTTCAAACATGTCCTCAGCTATGCGCAGCATGGTTTTGTGAAGAAACGCTCAACGCTTACCAACCTGTTCCACATCACAGAAGATAATACGTCGTCTATTGACAGTGGATCACAAGTTGATCTTACTTACACTGACTTTGCTAAAGCTATTGACAAAGTTCATCATGACATTTTACTCAAGAAATTGACCTGTCTTGGCCTCAGTGGTAAGCTGATGTCCTTGTTTAAATCCTATCTTTTCAACCGATCCCAGTCTGTTATTTATAACAACCATGTTTCTGATCCCTAGGTTGCCACATCTGGAATACCCCAAGGCTCTAATTTAGGACCACTCCTGTTTTCTATATACATTAATTACCTTCCTTTTTGCATTCATGGCCCATGTCTCTTGTTTGCTGATGATCTCAAGCGTTATCGCAATGTACAGACTCCTGATGACTGTCTTGCTCTTCAAACTGACGTCAGTGACCTGCTTCAGTGGTGTGCATTAAACCATCTCCATCTTAACATCTCCAAGTGTCATGTCGTTTCTTTTTCGCTGAAAAGAAAACCAATTATTTTTTACTACAAAGCTGGCGACTATACTCTTACCCGACAAACAAAGTCTAGGACTTGGTAGTCACGTTTGATTCGAACTTGGACTTTAAAAGTCATATAAACAGAATTGTACGAACAGCGTACAGTAAACTTGGATTTATCATGCGACATTCCAAGTATTACTTGAATATTAAGACCCTTATTCGCATTTTTGAGACAACGGTCAGATTTTCACTGGAATATGCGGCGATCATTTGGAGTCCTAGCCAAGCAACTCTAGTAAATGAATTGAGAAAGTTCAGAAAAAGTTTCTTAGACACCTATTTTATAAATCGACCAGTGTTTATATAACGGACATCCCGGCTGCTGACCTTCTGACATTCTTCAAGATGACCTCTCTACAATCGAGAAGGAAGGCTCTCCAACTGAAGTTCCTGTACGGTATCATCAATGGAGAGATAGATGATACTCAAATTGCAAACCAATTAAGTTTCCGTGTTCCATATTTACCGAGAAAAAAACTTATCCGTTATGTAAAATGTATAGGCTTTACAACTCACTTGAAGAACGTCCTGATATTTTTAATGTAAGTAAAATAATTTTTCATAAAGCATGTTTCGCAAGATTGTAAATATCACTTGGTAATTATCACTGTAAATATAAATATAGCAATTCCTGTAACTAGATTTGCCGTCTGTAGAGATGTGCTTACAATAAATAAATAAATAAATGAATTACAAGGTAAGGTAGGATTTTTGTTACATTTGGTTCATAAATACTTTGTACATACAGTATTTTACCTGCACGTAGATTTTATGTATTTTAACCTTTCAAGTTATTAAAAACCTTCTGAAAACGAGAACACAGTTGCCATAGATTGAGGTACGGCGTGGTCATGTTCTTCTACTTATGACATCACGCTCTAGACTGTTTATGCAATGATGATGGAAGAGTGCCACTGGATGAGAAGTGAGCCTGTAGTACCTCCTCTGCAACATTTCGCTCGATTTCAATCTGTTTTACATATAGTACTGATGATTTTTCTATCATGCGTTTCATTTGCCTGTACATCGATGCCACTTATGTCTGTAAAATCGCTTTTTCCGACTCTGACTGGTCAAAGTGTATGGTTTGAGTTTATGTTTTTATTGTATCAGGAGAATACGTTACAAGAGATTTCAGGAAACGGGTTTTTCTTACAACTTTAGATTTTAGTGAGGTATGAAATACCTCATTAAATACGAGGACATAATATTTAAAAATTTCAAATTTAATGTATTTCATACGAGGAAAATGTAAAGCAGTAAAAATTAGCCGGTGCTTTTCTTACAGAGAACAAAGGGAAGATAGACCAGGCGCTCAAAGGTGTGCGAGGTAGCTTCGGTAAATCTTCTTAACCCTTTAACCGGCTGGAACGAATTAACTCGGGGTTGGAAAAATGGACTGAAATGAGCCCGAACGAATATATTCGCTGTCTGAAAAATGCACTGAATACGGCTGGAACAAGTGCTGAACCTGCACATCTGAAGGCGTTGCTTTCCCGTTAGTTTTGTTATTCATTGTGGTCATTTAGGTAATGATTGACATTAATCCTTTTTGACTGATTACCTGCTAAAAGGGCTATAACACAGGCGAATGGCGACAAACTTAAGAAAGGAGAAAGAAGACGTTTGAGTCGCTAGTTTCTACCTAGTGGCATGATGTTCGCGTCAGTGGCACTAACTTTTCCCCATCATTCCTTGGAGTCGGGAGGATTTTACCATCCCCACCTTTCCGTGGATAGGAAGTACTGTGGAGCAAGGAATACTTCATCACGTGTGACAGGTTTATGGTCGGTACTGCTGCGATGAGAAAGTGAAGGAATTTTTGGAAGTAGCTGTCATAAAACCTGGCCGCTGCGTGAACATTTCTGTTTGAGGAACGCAGAAAATGTTGGGTACTATTTGGTTCAGGTATATTGGCCGCTTAAAGGGTTAAGGCAGATACAATTTTTCGAGCCCTTTTCTTCCTGAGGAGAAGAAGGGTAAACGACGGAAAATAGAGATTGAGAATGTACGATTCCGAGTTGTGAGATGGAGGCAGAAATTCGAGTTGTGGTGGCTGATACTTAACAGCTAGGTAACCTTGAAAACCGCCGGGTAGAATAAGCAGGAACAGATCAATGGGTAAACAATATAAAATGTTACATAGAAATGAGGACAAGTAAATTCGTGATCCTCCCCATATACTGCTTTGAATAAAGGGCATCACGAATAAAGGGCATCACCGCAGAAGAGCAAGTTCTCATTTAGACAGTGATTCGTTCACTTCATCGTCGCGTAAAAATAGCTAAGACAAGAAAATCGATTGTTTCAGTTTTCTCAGAATGCCATGAACATGGCCTAGGTTAATTTTGACATAGAGTATTTAACCAGATATTGGAATTTCGCATGGTTATAAAACAATATAATCTCCCCCTCTTTCGAGTGCCTTATCTCTCTTCAACGGAAAATTGAAATTAGGTAGCTTTCGAATACTTCAAAGAAAGTTATATTTGTGTCATGACTTTCGGCCATGACATTCTGTAGCAGCTAACAAGGAATTATGTATGCACATACACTTTGTTCACAACTCCATGTTTTCAGAAATGCAGATCAGCTTAAACAATGAGGTGGAGAAAACCTTTTCAATTACAGGGAAGTTTTCGCGTCTTTCCGGGAAGCTTCTTCCAAGAATTTGAAAGTCAAGCCAGGCACGCTAATCAAATATTTGGCGAACATTTCTTGACTCAATGCGTGTGAAACGTCAAATTGAATAAGGAATTCCAACGATAAATGTTTGAACTCGTTCGCCTGTAAACAAATCTAGCATTCCAATCACTCTTATAAAGATTACAAGAATTCCAGTTTATCTTCTAAATTACAAATTTTTCTAATTTTCTATACCTAACTTATCGTAACATAAACATTACTCTTACGATTATTGCATCGATTCGATTTGATTAAATCGATGCAATAGTCGTAAGAGTCAAGAGCGAAAGTGCAAAGCACTGATCTTGACACCTAGTGTGGGAAACACTTGATAAAGTAATTATCCTCAAAACGGTTTCGAAATCCAAACGTTACAGTTTAGGGGAGAGAATAACTGGCATAAGCGCGGGAAAAATACCATAAATTTTGACGCGATTAAATGGAAAAGGGATTGCAGATCCCATCAATATCGACGGTGCATGCACTACTAATTTCTCCACAAATTCTTTCGGTGTTCAGGTTTGAAAGCTTTACAATTGGAAATTCCTTGTAAATAACTCGGAAAAGTAAGGAAATCATTTTAAGGGCTGTAAAATTTCAGGGTTTAAAGCTTCAAAACAATTGTCACAACAAAAAAAAAACATGACTTACACGAAATGTCCTGATGGAAAATGTTTTTTCTTTCATAAAAACACTTTTTTCCCCCAAAAAAATGTGTAACGTCACGAACTACCTAAAGACACTTAGCAGATAAAGAATCGTGGTAGAATACAACTGTAATCCTAACAAACTACCAATAATTATGTTAACTTTAGTGACTAAAAACTGACAGATTTTAAACGTAACACGGTCTTAACAAATAAGACACTCTCAGAGATAATAGCTCTCACATCGAACACCTAACACACATTTAGTTACAGTGTCGTGTTTATATCCAAGTCTGAATGACTTGACTGACTGCCAGTGTGTTCTAAAGAAATAAGCGCTTAGGAATTCCAAAATGACGCTCAGGCAAAAATCATACCAAGAAGTTACCAAAATGTACATACGAGAAGGTAAACAAAAACGTTAAAATAGATACTATACGTCACAGGGTTTACGAAATTTACTGTTCAAATAAATAAAAGGTGGACTTTAACAATATCATTTTTCCTTTCTACTTTTATTCCTAGTTTGATAAAAACTATGCACGTTTTCAAAATTTATATGACCCTTTATTCAAATTAAAATGATACTGAATCAGTAGGTAATTTTTGTTTCCCTCTGTTCCTTTAATATGAAAAGAATTACTTATCTTAAAGAATTTTCTTGGTACCATATCAGAAAACGATTACACTTCTTCACAAACTATCTTAATTTACCCCTCAAACCCATTACATTGTTTTATTTTATTTTATGTAAAATTTTTTTAAGAGATGCAAGTGGCGCATGCAGTTGTTTCATTTTTACTTTCTTTGTTTCCATCCATTGTGAGTTACTGCAAAGCGAGAAGGCGTGGTCTTTTACAAGTGGACGAAGCATAAATGGAACGCAAAAATAGAAAGTTCCACCGATTCTCTCGTTGAAACGCCAGATTAGGGCCGGATTTACAGGGAAGTCGACGAAGCCCAGACACGGGGCCCCGCGATACAGGAAGGCCTCAAAAATAAGGCTTCATATATATATATATATATTTTAATTTTGCTTTAGAAAAGAAAACGTCATGGAGCGAGGGATAAATTCGCTGTTCTGCGTTTAAGAAGATTCGGAGGGCCTAATTCCGCCCGAAATCAAAGTATGTCATCTACAAGTATGAATTTACTAGCTTAAACGCAGGCTCGCTAAATATCGTTTTGAAAGTAATATTACTTAATGCTACACTAAAACTGAGCTTAGAATTTGGGGTGTCATTTCTGTCAAATTTTCTCAGAATGTAATGAACATTCAGCTCTTTAGTTCGGTGATTTATGTGTGACTCCCAATCTTCCCCTTAGAATCCCTGTTCCCCCATTAAGTTTAGGTTAAGACGTACTCATTAGGCTGTTATCGTACGAGTAAAATGACATTGGGAGACGTGTTTTACGAGGCACAGGAATAGATTTCGTCCATGCAAAACAGAATTGAAAAGCGTGTTTTATGAGGCACAGGAATACATTTCGTCCATGCAAAACAGAATTGAAAAGCGTGTTTTATGAGGCACAGGAATAGATTTCATCCATGTTCGGACTGTCTGTACGGGAATAAACTCTCAGTTGGGTGGAATCTGACGATATGCAGCGCAGATTCGCACCGAATGTACCATAAAAATCAATTAAAGGAGTACCATAAACTAACCTTACGTAACATGTTAAAGTACTCTGGTTCAGTGGTCATCATTACAAATGTTTCGACTTTTCTTCCTAACAAAAGGCTTTTCACTTTTAATTTCACCCATTCGTTTAGTGGGTTAAATAACCACCCCGAGTTATCACTTTTTTAGTGTCATGGCGTCGTCCTATTAATGTTTCCCCTTCTTAGAAATCTTAGACGTCACACTCTCGCGATCGACTCGCGATTGAGATGTGGGCGTGCGGTCACGCCATCTGCCTCATTACGTCATGCGTTGTTTGTGGATCCTAATAAAGTTTTATGATGTCACGCGTTGTTTGTGGATCCTATTAAAGTTTTATGACGTCACACTCTCGTGACCATCTGCTTCATTATGTCAGGCGTTGTGCGCGTATTACGCATTACTTCTAGTTTCTTCTAGGACAAAATGTGAGTTGTGCCAGTTGCTTGGAGTTGATGCGTAGTACAATATAAGAAGCGGAACGCTGATTTCGCATGTTTTTTTCTTCAAAATTTAAACTTAATACAGCATTTTTTTTGTAACATTTTTATGTAGTCGCTTGATGACGAGCGTATCCGCTGTGCTAAAATATGAATGGTTCATTTTTATTAATTACTATTAACAGAGTGTCACGTGGATGACAAAACAATATGAAAAATATGGCTGGTAGACCCCCTACGAAACGTGCACGTTTCAACTTTAATAAGAAGAATAAGAAGAAAACGGCACTGTTGGAACAAGAACAAGCGGAAGAAGTAAATATGGAGCAGCTTGGACATTCAAGAGCCGATGGTTTCCGATCACATTCCAGTCTCGAAACACATGACCTTCCATTGGAAGAAGATCAGCCTACAAAAAGACCAATCCGAGCAGCTAAGGCGAGGAGCATGGAAATAATGTCCGACGTTATTATAACTCTCAATGAATCTATATCGAAAGAAAACCTTGATCAAATGCGGCGAATAAATAGACAGCGATGAAGAACCAATGTTACCATCGAACCTCATGTTAACATTTATTGTTTGGTGTTTCATGTTCGGAAATAACAAAAACAATTTCAAAAAATTTCTTACTCTAACACAAATAAAATATTACCATGCATCTTTGTTTTGATGTTTATTCTACATTAATTTGCTTCTAATTCGTCTATCATTATTAATCTTGATGGTTTAGACTTAGCATTACAATACCTGGAAATAACATATCAAAATGTAAATTTTTTTGTGCCCTTATTCCCCTTTACCCGAGCGATAACTCGATGTTCCTTATATTTGCCCTTATGCGTCATAACTTGCGTAAAAATGGTTCGATTTCAATGAAATTTTAATATGTGGTAGGGGACCATCTGGGGACGAACCATATTGAAAATGGGGGAAATGGGGTCGAAGGTCAGAACATAGGATTGGGATCCACCCCATTGCCCTTATGCGTTATAACTTATGTAAAAATGCTTCTATTGCGACAAAACTTTAGTAAGTTGTTCCGGAAGTATACTTTACCAGCTCTGTTGAATATCATTGAAATGGGGCCAAAGTTTGGGTCAGAGGAGCGAGATTTCTTCTACAGCCATTATCCTCATAACTTGAGTAATTTAATTGAGTAATGATTTCTGGTATGTTCGAAAGCGTATCATAATCAATGCATTGCGTGATTTTACTAAGTTGTTGAGTTATGGCGATAGCAAACCACACATAGAGACACCACGATGAAAATAGTCAAATCATATTCCGGGAAGCCCAATATGGGCATTTCTGTTGAAATATGGAAATCCGTTTGTTTTTATGATTTCAATACTTTTTTATACATTTGTGGGACAGAGTAAAAATGCGCGGGTTAAATTTGAAGGATTCCCGGCAAAGTGAGGGCGCTCCAAACCGAATTCTATGTCCAGGTAAGAATAAATTCGCCACGGCTATGTACATTAATACTAAATCCTCCCCCAAAACCGATGCTATGTATAGGCAACACTAAATCCGCCACTGTGCCAGATCATCTCCCCACGATCAGGAGTATCTGTGAGCAACGCAACATTCTGTGCATGCATTTTCTCCAACACCGGAACTAGAAGAACGATGGCCAGAAAACAAATGACATTCAAAATCATCTTCGGAAGTAATTATTACAACTTAGTAGGCCTCAACTTTATAAAGCGTGTGTTGGTTAGCGGTAGTGTGCGGTCGTTCCCTAGATTTTAAAGAGTTACCTGTTTGTCATCCCGGTTCTCCGCAAAGCGGAAAATATTATTGAATATATTTAGATTGAATTCCTTTTTAAGAATTAACATCATAAATAAACACATTATTTAGTGTTTATGAATAATATTAATTCTTTAAAAGGAATTAACTCTAAATATATCATAGGCACATGATTTACATTATATTATATTGTGCTGGATACAAAATTTGGATTTTTTTTGTCATGATATTGGATACACTGTAAAAAAAAACCTGAAATTCACATTACTTTTTTTTCTGTGATTTTACATAAAAAATCTGTTTTTTCAGTTGATCTGTGTTTTTCCTGGAATTTCAGTAAAACTTTCGAACATTGTGTTAAAATGTTTGTAAATTCACAGAAAAACTTAGTCAGAAAGATCTGGCAATGGTTTATAGCGTAACGCGCATGCGCAGTTTGACTCCACTACGAAAACAACGATCAACGTGAAATCGTGAATGCGAACACCACGTGTAGCACAAAACTTTTCTGGTAAGTACATTTTTCTGTTTCATTATGATTATCGCAATCCTTCGCATTACAGTACGGGGCTGTTTACCAAACTGTTTTGTTATGATATTTTAATTCACATATATAAGGTATTTTGGTAAACCTTCCAAATTGTAAGTTACATTAGAAAAATAACTTAAAATTTCATGAACAGGACGAAATTTCAATAGGGAACGTTGCCTGACCAAACCGATCCGCCTAATTGAAACGCCAACAGGCAACTCCCAATAACAAATTTTCGAATCAGAAACCCTCTGGCCCTAAGGTTTTGTGTAGTACAGATAAATATAGCGAAATATCGCAATCCTTCGCATTTTTTTATCGCATTGGTAATGTAAAGAATTACCAATCAGAAACGTGGTGAGAAGTAATTAGAATCGGCAAATTGTCAGAAATTTTTTAGTTAAACCCTGAAAATTTAACCATCCAGCAGATACAAGTTTCTAAAGGCTCATAAGGCATACTGTTTTGGTCCCCTCCCCCCCCCCATCCAATTTAACTTACTTTTTGTAAAAAAGTTTAGCCTATATGTTCTAGCTATTTTTTTTTTTTTTGTATCGATTTGCAGTTATGGTGATGCAGTGGTAGGAGCCCCTTGTTTAATTTTTACTGAAAATCTAAATCCCTGCAAAATTCGTTCTGTTCCTATTAGGATTGAAGAGACTTTGGAATGACGAAGACTGAGAATTTGAAGATTTGTTTTCAGGACATTTCACATGAAAGCATTTGTAATGTAAAACAAATCCAGTACATTTGTGAAATATCTGACAAAAATTTTTTACCGATATTCTAACTTATCGGACCGTAAGCGATATTTTCCAAAACAATGATTTTCCTCGAAGTTCTGCATCAGCTATATTAAAAATCTAATTTAGGTTCGATATTTAACGGTGAAACAACTTTTCTATTGATTTATAGGCCAAGTCTTAGTATCCCTATCACGAACTTTCCAAATCAGAAACCAATTCGATGGCACTGCGGGT
The DNA here is from genome assembly GCA_039090855.1 of Macrothele yani. Taxonomy (NCBI): domain Eukaryota; kingdom Metazoa; phylum Arthropoda; class Arachnida; order Araneae; family Macrothelidae; genus Macrothele; species Macrothele yani. The sequence continues at coordinate 77,225,240 of CM077008.1, forward strand.
CAATAAAACGAAGAGATGCGTAACTCGGAGTATGGCACTGCACCCATTAAACAAAGAGATACATAACTCGGAGTATGACCAGTCAGAGTTAAAAAGAATCGCTAAAAAATGAATTAAAGGCACCGACCGGTCTAGAATGCTATGAAACTAAAATTTGTATTTTTTGTTTCTCTACATATGTATAAAAAATGCTAAAACTCCCACTTTTTTTTTTTTTTTTTTTTTTTTGCAGACTGACATTATTTCACTGGAAGTATCATACCATGAATTCAAATGGATCTTCAAATTTCCAGTGTAAAATGTGCAAATCCTTTTTTTCGAGACTTAAGTCCTATGCAACTCATAAAAATACACAAAAACATTACTAGGGTGCAGTTTCCTTGTGGTTTCATAACATGCTCTAGAACATTTGCTAAATTTTCATCTTTGAAGACACATACTTCACATGACCATCTGAAACTTACACCATTGTGTACTACTCAGACTATTAAAAATAGCCTGCCCCATTCAAACATGTCAGTAACAGAATGCAGACTGAGCTTCCTTAATTCCTTAATTTCACATATTCAACTACACATAAAAAGACAAGATTAAGTTCCACGTCCTTATGAGCAGTGTAGTAAAACATTGGTAAATTTAGTAACAGGTCGACTTTACACAGCATTGTAAACTGCGGTATTGGTAGCTTTTTCAACGGTGTGAGTGGCTCTTTCCAAAGTCTCCATACTTCATTTCAGATTTCGTCAGGGCTTAAAATTTCATTATCCAGCAAAATACAATAAACTCTTGACCTCCCTGCTATACTATGATATCTAAACTGAAGAAACTCCTTTATTTTCAAAAATATCCGTTTCAGGGCGCAAAAATATTAGCTACACTATACGGAATAAGAGCACAACTACAAATGAAGTACTTGAAGAAATCAACTACCCCTGTACATCTTTGAAACCATAACTAAACCTTGAAATTCAACCGGAACCAAAAGTTCTTACTCAACACTTCTGTCGTACATGAAAACATTTACATTCCTTCATTTGTTTCCATTCGGATACATTGTGAAACTAATAATGACATTCCGCACATTTCTTTCTCAAAAAAAAAAAAAACAGTTTTTGAACTATTTCCACTTGCGCCGGATTACAGCACGCATCACACTCTTCCGAAGAATACACTCTACTTTTATTGTATTCTTCTGGGCATTCAGTACGAACTTCTGCTCCCTATCAAAACACGGAAGCTTCACGTCGTCGCCGTTAACATCGCTTAAGCCTCCTCCCTCACCAACTGCTACACACCATCGTACTCCAGGTAAATACTTCGGTGAAATTCTTTCACATTCTTTTAAATTACTGTATTTTTGCAGCTTGCCCCATTATTTCGCATGCTTAAAAAATTTTATGTCGCACTCTCCCCACACAGTAAACTTTTCCCGACTAAATAATTTAGGACGTTAAATTACACATTTACCACATTGGTAAATTTAGTAACAAGTCGACATTTTAATTGCACTTGTCTCGAAAGCATACAACAAGGTTTCTGACAGCCGATAAATTCAAGAACAACGAACCGTTACAACCTTGTGAAGATGTTAACAGTGAGAGTAACCTAAATAAGGAGAATGTAAATGAACTGAGTAGCAGTACAAACAGTAAAATTTCAGCCTTAGACATGAACACATCAGTTGCTTTGTTTTGTTTAAGGCTACTGGCCAAATTTTATTTACCTTCTTTTGTTGTCGATGTGATCATTACTGAAATGCTGAATATTCATGAAATAAATCAGAGAATATTATGCAGTTCATAAGCAGTCTGTTGCAAAAAAGTAATCAAGTTAATGAATTTCAGATTACTGAAGTTATCCAAAAAGAACAAAAGCACGATTTTCTGAATCAAGCATGCTCAAATAAAGGTTTGCTTGTGACTATTTGACGAAAAAATATTTTGAGCAAAATTTCAGTTATGTTCATCCTGTTGCCATGGATTTAGGCAGAAATGGTGATAATAAAACATCTACTTTCTACTGCGTGCCAATCTTAAAAAGTCTAGCAGTTTTAATACAAAATGCTTCTGTAGAAAAGCAAATCAAATCTCCACTTCTGTGTTCTGAAGGAGTTTTATCAAACTTCACAGATGGGGCCATTTTCAAAGGTGCTAGGTTTTTTCATGAATCAGAAAATTTGAAAATTCTGCTGTATCAGAACAGTTTTGAAACAGCAAACCCCTTGTGTTTGGAAAAAAAAAAGCATAAAATTATGGGAGTGTATTGCACATGAAATTTATGTATCCTTGGTTCAGATCAGAAATGGAACTAATGCAATTAGTTCTGTTATGCAGACAGGTGGATTTTGATTTTTATGGGCATGAAGCAATATTCATGCCACATATGCAACAAAAAATACTTTCGTTTCCCCAAAATAGTATAAATGTTCATCAAATTTTAGACCATATTTAATTTTTAAAGTGTTTACTAGATATTTACTTGTTACTGTATATTATTCACCACTAAAGAAACTTTTGTTTCCCAAAAATAGTAAATGTTCACCAAATTTTAGACCACGTAATAATGATAAAGTGATAACCAGATATTAACTTCTCATCATTTTCTTAATTATTGGACAGTAAAAAACTGTGTCTCCCCAAAATACTAAATGTTCCCCAAATTTTAGATGATATCTAATTTAAGATCAATAACCTGATATTGACTTGTTAGTCTCTTTTATCATTTGTAAGCAAAATAATATTTACCAAACGTAAGACTACATACTTTTAAAACGGGAAAAATGTAATCATAATTATGTTGTTCTTATGATATTGGAACTGAAATTAAAATTAATAATTCATGACTAAATCTAAAGTTCTTTTTCTGACCAAAAAAATAACAGTAGCAGCGTTCGAATTACCCAGTGGTCGTCATTGGCCAGTAAAACTTCCATCAGACCATTGAACTATTGATTTTACTGGCCCAGATGGCCAGGAAGTTTTTTTTGTTTTTTTTCAAATTTGTCACAAGTTAAAAAATGAATTTCTGTTGTTTTTTTTTACCTTGCTGTATGGTTTTTTTAGGCTGCAAACTAATGACAGGTTTAAAAACAAATATTGGATATAATTCCATTGAAATGATACATTATTTTCTACATATATTGTAAATGTCGTAAAAAAAATTTCATTATTTTTTTACAGACCAGTAGGCATTTTGGTGGACCAGTGGTTTGCCAATTCAGTGGTCCACTGGGCCAGTAGATCTTATTCTAACCCTGAGTAGTAATACCCATATGCCTGACTGCAGTTACCTGTAAATACTTGTAGTTATAGGTGTTAAGCTAATACAATGAAAACTAAACTTTTAATGTGCTAGTTTTATTATAATAATCATGATATAAAAATTAGTCTCACTAATTATTAAAAATAAAATCACATAATAAACGTGAAATAAGAAATAATTGAATTAGTAAGGTTTTTTTTTAATTTTACTGTCAGTCCTCTTTTACGTTTTTCCCTGATTGGTACATTCTTTCAGTCTTGTCCTGTGGTAATTCTACTTCCCACTCGCTAAAATGTTGTTCCTTGTACTCATCGAACGTTTCCCAGGGATTGCCCAAAGTTTCACATTCCAATGCGTCACCACCTGAAATTTGTTTGGGGCGGGGCTTATAATTACACCGAAGAGCAATTGGATTAGAGACAGCTGACGTTATGCAAATGTGGTGCTGTGGGTGGCCCTATAAACGGAAACGACATGACTTATACAACGATCCGACAATATAAGGAGTGATGCGACGGAAATCAGTAAGAGTCCGACGCAGTATCACGTTAGTACATGCGGATGGCAGAATACGAGTACGGTGCAAATCACATGAAGCGATGGATCCTTCTTGCCAGCAGGGTACTCTTCAAGCTATGGGGGTGGCATTCTCGTCTGGGCACTGTTTACGTGGACTGAAATGGAACCCCTGGTACATGCGACATTGTCCCTCACAGATCAACGTTACTGGGATATCCTGGACGACCATTTGCTCCAATTTGTGAGTCTTCAAGATCCCGCTGGGGACCTCATCCTGCAACAAGACAATGTATCATGCTATCGGTCCCAAATTGTATCCGGGAATGGTTGGATGAACACTCCACCGACGTGACCTCGCTTCCTTGGCCAGCTAGGTCACCTGACATAAATCCCATCGAGCACATCTGGGATACCATCGAGAGAGATGTTCGAGGCTCTGACCCCCCCCCCCCTCATGAAATCTTCGTGAACTGTGGGAGCTTGTTCACTGGTCGTGAATCCGTATGGCTTCCCAAAGCTTCAGGTGTCTTGTCGAGTCCATGCCGAGACGAATCGCCGCCGTCATCAGGTCGAAAGGTGGTGCTACACGTTACTAGACAGGTATCTCTAATTCAATTGCTCTTCAGTGTATGCTAGCTAAATAATAATTTGATGTAATATTTTTTATTTTGACAAAGTGTTTATTGCAACAACAAAAACTTTCTTTTTCAGCATTGTCGTGTAAATTTAGTGTTACACATTTGGTAAACATTTACTAAATTCGGTATAGCAATAGTATTTAAAATACAGGCATTACTAAAACAGTAGATACCATTATTATTTTAGTGACTCAAATTTAGTTTTTTGATCTATCATCATTTAGTATCTCAAAAGTACTTTTGATATTCATTATTTTTTTTATTTTTTGGAGTACAGTGCTAGGGGTTCAGAGTTTAATTTGGTAAACATTTAATTTGATCCCCTTATTAATGACCTGAAGAAACTAGAAAATTGAGTCGATCTGGGCTCAGGTAATACAGTGAAAGGTTCAATATTTATTAATATTTAAATTTAAAATTACTTGTTTAACTGTTTATTGTATGAGATTGAATATATTTTTCAGTTGAAAAAATGCTGTAAAATGTTATGAAGTATAAGAAAGACATGTTTAAAAGTATGATTTCCCCTGCACAACACTTAATAATTTTCTAAATTTTACAACACAAAAATATTCTCAAAAGTGATGCTACTACTAATTCAAAAACACATGTTATTCTCTGAAATTATTTATTTCTATATATATAAAAGTTAAAGTATGTTTTGTTGAAAACACAAGGAAAGATACTGCGCACTTCGCAGTAGTCAAAAAGTTAAAAAAAAGTCCACACATGAGAGGAAGAGAAAGAATTGTTTTGAAATTCTCTTTGCGTCGAGTGCGTGGTTCATCATATGAACTCTATACAGCCGCCCCGGTGGCGCAGTGGTCTAAGGTGATGGCCTCTGATCATTCGTCTGAAAGGGGTCCGGGTTCGAATCCCGGTGAGGCATGGATGTTGTGTTTGTCTTACGGCACTGGCTCTCTCCCTTCCCTGGAACCAGTTATCCTAAATTAGGGACGGGCGACTGCTTATAGCCCATTGAGTTGCTCACGGTGGTCGTTAAACCTCAAATCAAAAAAAAAAAAAAATCTATACGCTAAGTGGCAACCGAACGTAAGTTGTTCGTCAGCAGTTGCAATAATGCAAGCTTTAAAAAGAAATGAACCCTCAATATGTTATGTGTATAGTGCTCCTATTACGTTATTTTATTAAATAATAGTTTTGTTCATCTAATGAAACCATTATTCAAGGTGAGTTTGTTCATGCATGCAATAGTTCTTCTTTTCCAAAGTTTTAAGTCCGCCACTGGGGCATTGGGCTACTTGCTTCCGAAAGACATCAACGATAAAATGTAGATAAACAATATGTTTGTTCCGCATATGTTCATAAGCGGTTTGATGGATTTACACCAAAATTAGCATACAAACTCTTCATCACCCAGATTAAAAAACAGGTGGGACGATTTTTAGAAATTCCATCCCTAAGGGGGTCAAATGTGTTTTTATGAGGCCCTCTATAGACTGGGTGAAAGTCGGCTGCTGAAGTTTTGCTCCATGTCAGAGCAACAGTCATCAGGTGACGCCTCACTGCTCGCAAGTGTCCGTGGTACAGGCATACGGAAAGAGTCCAAATGGTTATGCATCATTCTTGATGGTTTTCTAAGTGATTTGCTAGAAAGTGCCTTATCTACACTAGAAAGCTGAAAGCGATGTGCACGAAGTGTATTGTACATGTTTGCTATTTTGAGTTTTTAGGGCTCAGAACGGCCATTATAAATTGTGATAAGGTGTTGTCTGAACGGCAGGTGCAAATAAAGTACTGCTTTGTGATTCAGCATGGTGAATAATTTTGAAGTGCTCAAAAACAAACTTTGTCTATCCTGGACAATGCTGGGTACCTCCACTAATAATTGATAAAACATAAATTTTAAAATTGTTGTGGAGGAAACATTGGTTTTGAAAATTTTTAGTGTTAGTCATGCAAAACATATTTCCACTTTGTGTTCTCAGCTATAAATGTGCCTCAGAAATGGCAGCACTTGTAAGGAAAATCTCCTGTTTGTATTCTTGTAGCCACAGGGCAAGAATTCCTAACCAAAAAGCAAATTAAGTAGAAGTTAAAAATTTCCACTTCCCTCCACAACAGTTATTTATTTTACATTGCATTAATAAAGGTAAATAAAAATAAACCCACTTAAATTTTTTTACAGCTTTTCCAGTACCACAGAATCCATTAAAAAATAAAATTTCAATGTTACTTTAATTTTATCATTATTAGTACTTGCAAAATGTCATTGACAAGATAAAATGGTTATCAAAGTTATTGGTCTGGGCTTGCAAATAAGAAATCCAGTTGTCTGCCAGGTGTGCAAATAAAAATGTGTTGGAAGGGGAAATTCATAGGTCAATTTTTTTTTATTTTTTTAAGCATTAATGGAAAAGAAATTAAGTAAAATAGCACAAGAAAAAGTTGCTTCGAGGTCCACCCTCTCCCCCATGAATTCAGTACTGTCTCCTAATAGTAAATGTTTCCCTGAATTCCGGCCTATACAGCAAGCCAAGAGGGAATGCCGTCATAAGTCATAATCCTTTCAGCGAGCATTGTTCCTGATCACTCTGCTTACCGTGGAGACGACACACAAAAAAAACCCCTCCAACGCTGAAATGTAAACTGATACAAAAACAGTAAAGTCATGTGAAACACTTCCCAAAAAAAAAAAACTACCAAATACAAATAACCCAATGACATGAATTCGTCTGTCGGTTGGGGGATAGGTGTGGAATATCAAACACTTTTCCAAAAGTTATAGCTGCTTAACCTTAAATACGTATCAAATGAAACAAAAAGGTTTAAAGCAAACTTGCATGAACACTGAGTAACAAATCTCACGGTGCTCTAATAAAAGCCCACCCAGACTTGTGTGGCTTGGTCTGTAGATATTAAAAATGGAATAACTATGTTTAGATGCAAAAACCTAACTTATTATTTACAACTCCTAGTTTGAAATGTAGTTGATATATAAACCTGTTAAGAAACGAATGCATGAATTATGTTGGAAGCCTATGAATTGAAACAAAAAAACGTGCCTTTTATGAACTTTTGGTTAATAATCTATGAAGATAACAACATAAACTGTTTGTGAACTTGCTTTTAAATAATCCTAGATGATAAACGAATGAATGTGTAAACTCCGTCAAAAACAAGGTTCACACATACGAGCAATACTGTTTTGTTTGAAATGTTTAGAACCCTGCTATGACATCACGCGCGACAGCAGTGCCGCGCATTAAGGCTCGATCAAATACGACTTCCTCCGGTCCAGACAGCATGGCATCACATCATTCGGAACTGCTATTCGTTCAGTTCGCCGCTCGCGAAGCACTTGAAGTCAGGAGACATCAGAACTTGGAATCTTCGTGGATGTTTAGTAATTATAATATTTCAGCAGGCTTTTAGATTAAAAAGGAAGGTCGCCCATCGTGCTTCGGCAAAAAGTGGGTCCTCTGCCCTTTCTATCATTGCACTTAGAATAATAAAGATTGTTCTCTTTGAATATTAATTGAAGAGACGAGTTAAAAGGTCAACTGTTGCCTAAGTACAGTGGGTAAGCTTTGCTATAAAAAGTGCTAGGTTCTCAAGAAGTCTTTCCTCCATTGCACTACGGAAGGATAAAATTATAAAATAGGTATGCTGCCTTAATAAGTAGGCTTCTCTGCCTTTAGAGGAGTTTAAACTCCCCAATAAAAAGTGCTTTTTCTTAGCTCTTTTCAAAGCTTAGGAAAACTCGGAGCAAAATCTGGATTTTTTGCACAAACTCGTGCTGAAAAAACTATTTTTGCTAGGAATTGCGCACTAATTTATTTAGAATTAATTAAATTGGACAGCATATTCCTGGTCTTTAAACATACACAAGCACCAAAAAGATTTTCATTTCAGTAATTATTTTCGATAAATTCTGCATTTCTATGCAAAATGATGCAGATGCACTAAATAAAAATCTATGTGCTCCAGAAGTAAATTAAACAGTGAATTGAGGGACTTTTCTCAGATATAAAAGGCTACAAAAATAAAAACCTCCAACACCCAAAGCAAAATAGCCTTAAAAATAAAGATAGTAAGCGAAAAGCTGTAAATGCATGAAACAGCAAGAACTGGAGGAAGTTTGCTCCGCCCCTCTGGAAAAATCCAGAACAAGGAGACAAAATTTGGTTCTGATAGAAATAAAATTAGATTATAAGAGAAGCATGCATTTTTCTCTAAAGAAAAAAAAGTCCAAACGGCGCACAAAATAAAGTAGAAACCACATGCGTTCGAGTGACGTGGGAAGCTAAAAAAGTGGTTTAAATTCAAAATAGACTGCGTGGGGGGTGGGGTGGGGTTAAGGTGGTTGTTGCAAGAAATCAATCATCAGAAAAGGTATTCCAGTAAAGAAAACCATCAGCATTCATCCATACTAACTGGAAAAGCAGAGGGAAAGGCCTCGCTCAAAAGTGCAAGTCACCATAACAAGGAGTACCAGTTAATGTGGAATCAGTGGAAAGAATGATGTTACGTCACAATACCTGTACGCCATCCACTTTAGTGTCGACCGAGAACAAACAAGCACTGCTAGAAGATCAACAGCCAATGGGAACAAAGTAAACAAAAGGAGCATCAGCGCTGGACTGGCCATTCTCCGAACCATTACGCCGCACATGTGCAGGTTTGAACTTCAGCGTTCAGCATGGAAGAAAATAATTTGGCGTACGATTACGAAAAATTTAGTTTTGGTAGTGTCGTGATGGCGTGCCAACGCGACACCCGTCCTGAGACATAGGTTGTGCATCATTGTTCTGAGGTCTAATGACATCCCATTTTCCTTGACGTCTTCTTGGACGGTTTTCAACATGACTTCTCCACCCTCACCGATGAGTTGAGTGCACCAGAAAGGTAAAACCTTAAATATTTCCTTTTTTTCCTTTGGCCATCAAAATTCTTCATAAACAATGAAGGTCCATCTCCATATGCAGAAAAAGAAAAGAGCAGGAAGCGGAAATTCCAAATAGAATGTTTGATTGCTATTTTATAATTCTGATGAAACATGATACTTTCTAGTTGCACATTATGGTATTAACCAAATCATGCCATTATACGTGGAACATATATAGTATCTGAAACAATCCCTTTGATGTTTCTGAATATTTATGTTTTACGCGTTATGTCCTATGAAAGTTTGACTGGCTGATACGTAATGTTCGACTGTGAAAATTATTTGTGTGTCAATTAAAAAATACATATTAAGCGTATTAATGCTTACCACTTGCGAACTACCCCGCTTTCCTTCGCTAACAATGAAGGAAAGCGGGGTAATTCTCAAGTGGTAAGCATTAATATGTATTTTTTAACTATAATGGTCAATTGACACAAATAATTTTCACTGTCGAACGCTACGTATCAGCCAGTTGAACCTTCACAGAACATAACGCGTGAAACAGAAATATTCAGAAACATCAAATGATTGTTTCAGATATGAAACATGATACATTTTGCCTGATAGAAGAAAAAAATTCAAGTCAATGAGTTTCTGATGTTGAGCAAGTGTTGAATACATTTTTTTCCTATTTTTTGTATGTCTTTGTGAAGGAAGAATGAAAGGGGAATTGCTAAGAATGTTCTTTTCTGTTTGACCCATCAGATGCCCCGAAAGGGTATGCTAAATTTTTAAATTGGAGTTTTAAATCAAAATGTTAAAATAGAGAAAGAGAAGGTACTTATGTTAAGAGGATTTGGGGTAGAAAATTTAGAAATTTGCAAAGCTAGAAGAAGAGGTAATGTAATGCATTACTGTCTTTCAAAAATTCTGTATCTGTTATTTTTTTCTTATTGGCCAAAGTGTAAAGATGTGTGATGTATTCATGTGGACGGAGTGGTATATTCAAGCTGGGGGAGGTGGGGGGTTAGAAATGTGATTGTTTTCAAAGCCTGTTAATAAATATGAGTGAATAATTACAAGGCATTTCTATATAAATTTGGTATATTGGTGTAAATTTGGTAGTTGTGAAAAGAGTAGTTATCCCATGCTTTTGTGATAATTTATTTCGGTGAAAAATATTTCCAAAATGAATGTAAATTAAGTGAAGGAACTAATCAATGGTGTAGCTTGTGAAATATGAGTCCCTTCAAAGTTCACTTGGGTGTAAACCTCTTTTGGCCTTCTCGGGTGTGATGTGTTAAAATTAATGCTCAAATTCGTCTGTTAAAGAAATTCTGTGAAACAAAAAAAGTTCTTTTCAGCCAGGCAAGAGGCCTCAGCTGCAAATAAATAAATACAGCTGGTCAGCTTTCTCATCCAATTTCTGAGTCACATTTGCTCTTGTGTTCAGTGATTCTAGGATAATGTGTGCAATTTTTGTGTTTTGTTTAGTGACATCTCATACAATCCCATTGACAGGTCATTTTTTTTTTTTTAAACAAACTAGTCTATTTTTGTTTTGGGGATATTGCGGCAGCGTAATTTATTTATTTAAATTTGTTTATCCATTATCATCACGAGCCTTACTAAGTTTTCTTTGGTGCATACATATATTTTGAGATATGATATTGCAATTTCATAATCATCAAGAATATTAATGATTTTAATGTTTAACCAAATGTACACAACAGTTATATGTATCATTACCCTACTTTGCACAATATTTAATGCTATGTGTTTAATACTAATTCTTTGCATTTTCTGTTTTTCAGGGTGCTTTGCAAACATAAACCCTCGGAGGAGAACGAAAGTTCCAAAAAAGAATTGCAGCAGCCTGCAATAGCACCTAGGGTGTTGCAACTTGAAGAAAAGATAAAAACATTGTTGAAACAATTTTTCAAATTTGGTCCAGTTTTAGAAATGAAATTGAAGCATTTTTTTTTCTGTACATAATCGGAAATAAAGTGGGGCACATATCATTAAATGTAGTTTGCTGAATCTTTGAAATCTGACATACGTATTTGCATTTTGGTATAAGAATAATTATAGAACAAATATCATGACAGACGTTAATGTTAATACTGAAGGTTTAAAAGAGCACGAATGCTCCTCTAAAATCATCCATCTTTATGTTAATGGTCAAATCTCATTAATATTCTATGAAAACTGCAGTAATTAGCTTTGATCTTTTTTTTTTTTTCTAACTACTAGTAATGCAAGGAAAATGCTAGCACTCATATGATACAGTAGCATTAACAGATGTAGTGTTGAAAATCACAATTACAAAATGTATCTACATTTATCTTTCCTGTTTATAAGCAATGGTAATTTCTAGTCTTAGTGTAAACACATGTAGGCATTTACAGAGCTTTCAGCTTGATACAAGCTGTTAATCATACCAGCTAGCTTTGAATAATCTGGTGGTTTTGGAGAAATTCAAATATACCTAAGAAATGTTAGCTGGCTAACAACATCTTTGAAAACAGCGAGCTGTGGGTAATTACAATTTGTAATTAATGTTTCATTTGTTTATTATTGTTGTATCCTAGCATTTTACTGTGCAGGAAAATAAAACTCTGGAACATTAAATTCCTACCAAAACACTTGAAGTTTTTTTGTTTTTTTATGCTTACATAGTTGCCATGACCGATTTCTACTCCTATGAAATCTTTTCATTCCATTAAAATTACATGTTGATTTATACAACAGCCATGTTTATAACTTGGAACATAGATTCAGAAGAAAACCCAAAAGCCATTCATTGAAGTGTTAAGAACAGGCAGTTTTTGGGGTTTTTTTTTAATTCTACAATATTCTTCCAAAATTCTGCTGAAACAATGACAAAAATTTTATACACATAAGCTGGTGCTAAAAGATACTAAACATATGAGTGACGGCAACAAGAAAAAGTACAGATCTGCTATTGATCATACTGTCATTTCGTAAACAGAACACATTGACCATTAACATGTGGTATTTGTACTGTTTGTATAAGGTGGTTTCTAAAAATGAAAATCTGAAATATTCCTGCAAAAACTATTTGTAAACAACGGTTTTATAAAACAGATCTTCTAACAAAAAATATTGTGTGAAAAAACCTGCCAGTTCTTTTTAAATAAGAATTCCTGTAGGACGTTTTGTTGCCAGAAATGTAAATACTATTTACATAAACAGAACTGACTAAAATATTAATTACAAAGGAAAAATTTTGTGGTGAGTATAAAAAAAAATATGTGTGGTAAGTATAAACCAAAACATTGTACAAAAAACAAAATTTGCCTGCTGAAAACAAATACTACTTACATAAACAGTTTATAGAAATAAAATATTATTGAGGTACTTTGCCTATTTAGTTTTCACACCTTATATTTCGCCTGGTTCTGTGTAAATGCATGTTCCATGCGAAATGTTTTTGGGTGTTTTCTTACATACAATATTATATGATACTCGTTTCGACCATAATGTGTGCAAAGAAATTATGTAAAAAACAATGTAATTAAAAGAACACCTAAATATCACAAAAATGATATTTAGAAATTAAAATTTATGAAAAGAAACATTGTCTGAATACATATTTTATTGGGAAACAGAATATTTAAAAAAAATTTTAAAGCCAGACCTAATCTGTCAGAAAACATCATTATTTTGCGGAAAAGTGAAATAATATAAAAGTTTCGTAATTAAATTTATAATTCTATCAGAAAGAAATAATTTGTGGGAAAACGTTATTAAACATAACGTTTCTATGTAAAGAATTATGCCCAGGAATAAATAATTGGATAAAATATAAAACATAATATTTGTAAATATACATAGTAACTGTCAGAAAACACAAATATTTTGTGAAAAAACATTACGTTATAAAACAGTTTTTGTAAATAAACATAATAATTCTATCAAAACACCAAATGTTACAAAACAAATTTTGTGAAAAAACGTAATAATTCTGTCCGAAAACAGAAATATTTTGTGAAAATGCGGAATGGTATAAAACAGGTTTTGTAAAATAACGTAATTATTTTGTAAGAAAACACAAATATTTTGTGAAAATACTGAATAGCACAAAACGGTTTTTGTAAAAAAACGTAATAATTCTGTCAGAAAACGTAAATACTTTGTGAAAAGACAGAATGTTATAAAACTGTTTTTGTAAATAAACGTAATAATTCTGTCAGAAAACGGAAATATTTTGGGGAAAAACATAATATTATAAAACAGAAGTTTTGTAAAAAAACAGAATTTTTATTAACGGAACGGAATTATTTTGGCAACTGTGCTGCCATAAGATTTTACGTTAATTCACGGAAATTTTTTTTACAGTGTACCTTTATTTGTGTAGATCATACCAAGGCATTGTTGTTTTTTCGCTTTCATTCGTTTTTAACTTTTATGATCTGGAATAAGTTAATAAAGGTAGTATTAACAAATAAAATCTTAGATAACGAATTATTTTGTGAAGACTGTGGGTTTTATTAAACATTCACAGTCTTCACAAAATAATAATACACGGTTACCGGTCAAACCATTTTCACTGTTAATGGTCACCCATTTTCCTACTCAGTTAACCCTCACTCATTTGCCATCCAGTTTCTTCCAAGGTATTTTCTAATTTTTACTTAACGCGTTACGCATTCTACAACTGTTTAGTTTCTGTAATGTTTCCCGTTATTCCTGCTTCACGTGAAATACACAACCGACAATGATTGGAGCCTTATGTATTTCAATTGCAGATATTGTTGGTTTTTCGCTTTTCCTCAACAGATTTGAGAGGCTGATAGCCATTATTAATTAAGTATTAACTAGTGCATTAAATGACTTTCTCCGAAGTTGCTTCGGATGAACATTCATTTCATCTACGACCCTGAATGCTCTTCAAATGCTTTCCTTCCGCCGTATTGCACTACATCACGTGGTGCTCATACTCCTTTGATTATTATTTGCTTCTGTTTTTCTGTTTCATCACATAAATGCTCCAGATATGATCCAGCATCTCTTAAGCATCGTAAAATAAACGACCATCAATAGTTTTTTTTTTTTTAAAAGAGAAGCCTTATTTTTAGAAGTTGGCTTCGTCTCAACTGTCCTGTAAATGTTTAGTCGTTCAATTGACCATTCTCAAAATCTTCCATACTTCGAATCTCGTAGACGTATAACATTGCTCAGTAAACCCAAATCATTTTTAAATCAAACTACACTGAACTTCCAATGGTCTTCGATTCCGTCTTATCCAAAATGTTGCAAGCAAGTGCGGATATTTCTGCTAGTATAATGAAAACAGAAATATAAACTTACACGTTTTAGTGGAAATAACTTTTGTTGCAAAACATTCCATGCAAAACATTCTTCACCACGAACTTAATCCAACGCAAAAAGAATTTATCCAATCGTACTTTTAGAAGCAGAGATATCGGGGCAAACGCAATTTATCTTTGCGCTCTGTAGTTGGAAATCTGTGCATTACTTAAAATAGAATTTGTGCCCAAAAGAGATCTTTGCAAATCGTATCGAAGTTAAGAAAGAATTTTTCCAATAGGATATTTAAAATAAATTATATAGAATGCAATGTATTTTGAATTGCATAGCATCTGTGTTTAAGCCGTATTGCGGCAGAGTTATGGATCGGAAATAGACCTAAAGGTAAATACTATCGTTCTACCATTTGAGAATTCCCAATGTAAAAATAATTTTTCAAATTGGGCTAACATGTACAGAGGTATGGGGCCCACAGGGGGAAGGACATTTGTTTTTCAAAAGAAGTTCTTAAAATTAAAATTTTGGTCATGTCATTCTTAAAGATAATATTTAACCATTTAAAGTAGAGTAATCTTAATTAATTCACGACAACAAAATGAGATAAATATAAACATTGTAGACATAGGTGCAACAAAAATTTCTATCAGATGTGTAACATGACTAAAGAGGCGTCCAAGATGTCAAGCACTTTCGGGGGATTTATCAGCTGCTTCCTTCTCTAGATGAATTGACTGCTAGGTACGATATTTGTTTACTCCACGAATACGCCTTGTCAGCGTTAATGCATCATCAAGTAAAGAATTGCGGAAGAAAGCACTACCATTATTTTGATTTGTCCGCAGCCGCATCACGAAAAAGTTTCCCGATTTCTTGGTCACTTTATGTTATTTGTTTTCTTTCCCTCTTTATTTATTGATAGAATCCGTCATTTCAGAACAGCTTTGGCTCACGAATGCTTCCACTCCGGCTGAAACGAAGACACCGGTCTTAAATGAATGATGACGGCGACATTGATCAGTCAAAGTAGGTAGAGGTCATTCGTTCACTCATGGGAATTACTCACTTCTGGATGAACTGTTTCCAAGAGATCCCCACTTCTATATTTTTCATGAAAAGAATTTAGCAGTAAAGGATACACGAAAACCAATGGAATAACCCCTGTGTTCTGCGCTGCTTAAAATTCCACATTTTGCCAGTGGAATACAAAATGAAATTTAAAGACAAGTGCATTTATTTTGAAGTCGATAGTTTTAAAATACGCTCGGTTTGCTATGATACTACCCTATACAAAAATCAACGATTCTCAGAAACTTTCAGCTGAAAACTATTTCTTATCAGTAAACATTATGTCCTGATACAAGAAGCATAACGCAGGGTGGCGCACATAAAAATGGCACAAAACGCAGTTTGGGTTACAATTACAAGGATATGTTTCGTAGTTTGCTCTAGAAATTATTTGACGGTCAATTCAGCCCATATTTCAAGATTTAAAAATTAAGCCTTATCGTGTGAGTGTTGAGCAAAACTTAAGAGCACTTGATAATGCGAAACGCGTCCATTACTGTCACTGGTTCTTAGAAATGGTTTATGAAGAACTGCTCGAAACATTTCTTTTCATTCAACAGACGAAGCTTGGTTCCTCTTTTCGGGGTATGCCAATACGCAGAACACACGACCCTGAGCTCCTGAAAACCAACACGTGTTCCAACAGTAACCACTCCAGATTTAAAAGTCGGTATTTGGTGGGGAGTATCAGGCCAATGCATCATCGGACCCATTTGTTTCAAGGAGAATGTAAATGTAGACGTTTATCTACTGATATACAAAGAGTTTGTAAGCCAGTTGACTCCAGATGAACTCACTTATCCTTCTTCCAACAGGATGGAAAGACTTTCAATACCTCTGATCATTCACTCGCTCGAATCCACAGTGATTTTACTCAGGAAAGGATAATCAGTAAGGATGTACGCCCACGCGCTCTCCCGACTTATCATCGTGCAACTTTTACATGTAGGGCTCACTGAAAGGGAAAGTACCGCAACAACCCTCGAACGTTGGAAGAGTTGACAACCAACATACGGTAAAAGATCGCCGTTGTTTCAGTCACCGGATTGCGGGGCGTTTCCTGAACATGTTTTTGCGGGCGGGAAAATGCATCGAGGCAAGTGGTGACCACTTCCAACACGGACTTTGGAAAGGTTTCTAAAAAATGCTGATGAACGAGTCAATTATTAACATTACAGCCTTTTTTAATTTAAAAAGACCTGTTTTTTACCAACCAATTGTAACTGAAATGTACAGTACATTATGATGAAATAATACTGTACAACTGTCTTTTGCATTTGTGTCCAGTTTTATGCGTACCCTGTATTATTTACACCTTAGCTTGAATCCGTTTTTCTACTTTAGTATAAACATTCTGTAATTATTTATCCGTTGAAAATCAGGGTCACAGCTTGAAGGACGCCAAGGGAGACTGTGCCTCCCCTAAATAATACTCAACTGACATAGCATAATTAGCACATACCGTATTTCATCATACATTTTTTGAAAATAAACCGAACGAAATAAAAAATAATATCACACTTAAAACATTATATACCGATCTGACTGTTAGGGATTGCCCGTAAATCAGCTGATTCAAGATCATGTCATAGAGGAAACTGAAAGCTTTAAAGCATTCAAGTCTTTTTGCAGAATCTTGTTTAAGGCACAGTGATATAATTTGTTGATCAATATGTCGCTCTGACTTCCGTGATGAACTATTTCAATCGTACACTGTATGTCCATCAACTTCCTTGTTCTCATTTACGAATTACCATCACACGTTTTTGATGATTTTGCATTCAATGAATCGCACAAAGTTTAAATCTTCGTATCTCTGGATTTCTTTGCAAAAGTATCTTGAATCTCATATCAAATTTAAACACCTTTTTTTCCACCGAGAGATGCAGTTAAGAAAATCTTAGAGCAATGTCAAGATAACGTAAAGAGTGCCGCAACTACAAAAGTGATTGTTTCTGTAGAACGTAAAGTTCACTTAC
This sequence comes from Macrothele yani, assembly GCA_039090855.1. Taxonomy (NCBI): domain Eukaryota; kingdom Metazoa; phylum Arthropoda; class Arachnida; order Araneae; family Macrothelidae; genus Macrothele; species Macrothele yani. The sequence continues at coordinate 77,242,846 of CM077008.1, forward strand.
TACTTAAGGTTGTAGCTCTCAGAAAAATGCACGTGAGCAGCTGGGCTTTAGCTTCGGGTGTCTCCTTGTCTGAAATAACGTTCCGACACAAAAGAAAAACCATAGTAAAAACGCGGGTACAGCAAGCACGTAATGAAAATGCTACAAAGAAATATTAACTCATTAGGCATCTCGATGTATATCTCCCGGATTTCTTTGTTCCCAGAATTATTAGCATTCACCGATTACTTCCATTTTGTGATACCAATAATATATTTCGCACGAAAACTGTAGAATTACAATACACATGCTGTCGAAACGTACGATTAATTCAAACCGTGTCTCCAACTGCAAATTAAAATACATTTATTTACAATTAAAAACACTATTTACAATAAAAGGCAAGTACTTTCAGGGATCTCATGTCCCCATCATCAGGCCTATGTGCCACGAATGTCGGGACCCTTAGGTATGTTGGTAAGGTGAAATATTTCCCCCCAATTATTTCTATTCTCAAAAAGGCATGCCGAAAATACGGTTTGAAATTCGGTATATGCACTAGAAATATATTTTCATTAATTCGGAATGATCGTGATAAGGTTTCAGATTTTTGTAGACATGGTGTCTATAGTATACCACTTATTCATGAGGACCCCAATACCGACATTACATACTATATAGGTTCTACACTTCGGACTTTGGATAAGAGAGTGAGTGAACATAAATATGCTCTAAGAACAGGGACTATAAACACAGCATTTACTACTGCTGTTGGGCAGGGAGGGTACCCCCCCCCCCCGACTGGAATAATTCTAAAATTCTTAGCTCAAATGTAACAAAAAGTACAATATTTGTGTCCGAAAGTTTACATATAATTTCATATGGTAACAAGTGTTGTAATATTGACTTGCCTACCTATATACCAAACCCATGGAGACGGCTGGTAACCCTCACGGCCATCGAGAATGAAACTTATATATAACTTTGACTTGTATAATTATTTTTTAAACATTACAGTTTGTGTCTTTAAAGTTGGCAACACAGAAATGTTGAACAGACGTGTGACGGGGGCTTTCTTGTGATGTACATATATGGGATAGCTCCTCATGATTCGTGGCACATAGGCCTGATGATGGGGACATGAGATCCCTGAAAGTACTTGCCTTTTATTGTAAATAGTGTTTTTGATTGTAAATAAATGTATTTTAATTTGCAGTTGGAGACACGGTTTGAATTAATCGTACGTTTCGACAGCATGTGTATAGTAATTCTACTTCCATTTTGGTTGGCGTGGAGAACTTACCCTAGGACTTCCCCGCCAAAAAATCTAGTTCACTGGCATAATAACCACTTTCTAACTGGTCAGTCCCAAGAAATTCTGCAACGCCATTCGTTTGATTCCTTGATTGATCAAGTGCTCTTACGCGCCGTATAGTTTACATGAGGGAAAAGCGGATATCATCACGCCAGGTGCCAGTCACACCTGGACACTTAACGTTCCTGCTGGTGAAATTGCCGTAATTGTCCATTGAAATTGTACGCTATACTCCAAAACATCAACTGCTGAGCCTACACATTCATTTTAGTATCTCACGCTCAAATTGTGTAACAACGGTAAACGCGCCTTACTCCTTCTCAGATAACGATTTAATCTGCAAACTTCCGTCCCCATTCTTCTACCATGAGCCATAATGTCATATTTCCTGGGGTGCCTAGAAAAAACAAAAAGCCACTGCCGGCTGCTATTTTTGTAAGAATTGCAATTGCATGGGGGAAAGATAATAATAGTAATAACAAATGTATTCGCATTCCAGTGCACTAGGGAAAGATTAAAATGAAAAATCTACCATCTAGGTGTAATTTTTTTAAGGCTGTTATTTTTGTAAGAATTGCAATTGAATGTGAAAAAAATAATAGTAGTAATAACATATGTATTCTCATTCCAACAAACTAGTCAAAGATTAAAATTGAAATCTGCCATTTAGGTGTAAGGTAACAGAAGCTTATGTTTTATCTCTCACCGATATCTCCAAATACGGTCCGAGTGAAAAACAGAAACACTGAGTTGAAGATTACCTAACCCTTTTCTAACTAAGAATGTGTGGCAGGCAGGACATCAACAATGTCTATAAATGTGTCCTCACCGTATATGCTCTTCACGTCGTCTTTTAAGTAATTGCGTGTCAATCATTCTTGAATATCTGTACATATAAATAAAGTTTCATTAGATAACCCTGTAAAGACGAATGAATTCTATTCTTATGGGTACATGCACATTTATTTTGTCATGTCGGGCTAACATTTTCTATTTGTGAGACTTTTCAATTTGAGCTAGGATGATTATAGAAAGAAATTGGACAAATAGTCACATGGCCTATTCTCCTGCGATAAGGGACAACGCTGATCGACAAGCTGAATGATGCATTTTAGTTACACACGGGAGTCCTCCGGCCTCTTTGCTGATATAATCAGAAATTGCGTCACCCTGTTTGGTATAACGTCAGTAGTTCATTTTAAACTGTTGGACTCAGACATTTTTTTCACTATTCTCATTTAAATATGAGTTTCCATTAATACATCATTTCTCGCCATTAAGTCGATGAAAGTTATAAAATTCACGCTTCAGAGTAGATGGCAAGAAGATAAGCACGAAATAGTAGGTAGCATTTCATAATAGTATGAGTTACATCTGTTGTACGAATGTATAATGCTGTCTAAATTTTATTTTCTGGGTTCAGATATGTTTAAAACATTTTACTTTTTTCTCAAGCATCGTGACTAGCACATCTTTGTTGACATATGTACCTCTAAATTTAAGTTTTTACTCATTCCTTTCCGATAATTAAAAGCGTACTCGCAGCATATATTATGAAATTTGGAAACTGAGACGGTTTCCATCTGCAAACAGAAAACATGGTGCGCATTCATCAAGACAATAGCAAAGCGAAGATACCCCACCCCCTTTTTTTTTTCTGATGACATCTATTTTTCCTTTCGCTTACCAAATTTTTTTTAATCATTCAAACATCTCTGTCGGGGTCTTCCTGTTTTTCGGTCTTCCAATCTAAAGTTCATGTCGTCATTCTATTAAATTTCTCTCTATATATATACTGTATTCCGTTTGGGAGCTAGCTGACCTCTCGCTTCCCATTGTATTATATAATAATTTCCTCCATAAAAACGCTAATCCGGATTTTCTTTGTGGAGAAATTTATTACCCCGACTATTTGAAAGGAATTTTGTTTTTTTCATATGAAATTTATCTTTCCCTTGAAAGGTCAAAGCGTTGTTACCTAGATGTTACAAAAACATTAATACTTCAAATTATGCAGAGGCAAACTTGAAATTAAAATTCGTGCAAAATGTTAAGATTCCAAAAAAGCTAAGCTACTACTGCACGATCCAAAAGAACAAACGAGGAAAACACCAACCCTCAAGTTGAATGCGTTAAAAATACAAATATACAGATTAAAAATCATACGATGTCTTTCAGGCAGACAACCCACCAATCTTCAGGTAATATATTCCCAACAGGAGCACGAAGGCAAAGCATTATACACAAGGATGGCAAATAGTGATGCATGAGAATGACACTGCGCAGTCTCATGGACTTGGATGATACAAATCTTATATGGTATACTTACCATGGTTGACAAGAATGGCTGTAGGGATAGCCGATAACCCGATGGTCAGTGGCTGGATAAGCGACCTCCACGCTGATGAAACAACACATGGCAAATCATCGTTACAGCATTATTCACCGTAGCCACAGATATACAGGCTTTCAGAAAAATGAGTTAGTCTTTGCTTTTTAGAGTCAATAATACGTAAGCATATGGAATGGTGCGAGCGTGAAACTGTTAATTTAGCTAAAGCCATAGCAGAGGATTGACATCTGATATTGTATTTGTGTTCAGAAAGTCTAACACTCGGAAAACGAAGGATTAAGCCGATACACACTTGGCTTTCAACGGTAGGGAATCGGCTTTCCGTACGAATACTATAGACGTCACTCTTGCGAATCTTGGCCACCTGGTCCCGATCTTTTTTGACCAGCGAAAGTCAAGTTCTGATTGCTCATTTTTGATTCTGATTGTTCAAATTCTGATTGCTCATTCAAACTTATTATGTAAATTTCTTAATAGTATTTAAATTTTCAATGGCCATTCTTTTAAATAGTATTCCACTTTTGAGTCAACTCTATTTTAAAAATAAAACTTACAGTGATTCTGAGGACTTGATAACCAAATGATGCCTCCAACGGTACAGCTGCTACAACAGGTCTTCCTTGCACATCGAAAACCGGTGCGTTATCGTTTTCATCACCAACTTCAATTATCACTAAGGCTTCGTCGAAAGCTAAATGGTAACTCTCCGTCGGCCGAACAGGACCTGAAACAGCACAGAAGCAGAAAGGAACCGATTATTACGTCGAAGCTAAAAAGTGACATATATTTATTAATTTACATTTTGTTTTGTGAAGTAAAACTTTGTCGATGGCTTCGTTGTACTTACTCCCTCATCATTTCCTGCTTCTTTCCAGAAAATATTTACATGAACTTATAAATTTGATAAAACTATGCCTGTGCTGTATCTTCTGCGTTTGGTTATAGAATCAGGTCTAAATTTCCCGGCCAGGCTCGCATGATACGGAACTATTACAGTAAATTAAATTCGGTAACACGTACTTTTTAAATTTACTTACATGCAATGCATTTACCCAGCATGCTGATAATGTTACGCACTAAGCTTAGAAATTTTGCCACTTGTCCTGTGCAAATGAATATCTAATACTATTTAAACATATGCATTACTTCAACGTCGTTTCTGGATAAAATACTAAAGCAATAAGAGACACTGCCACCGAATAGTGCATTATGGTTGGTCACGAAGACGAGACATTATGGTAGTTTTCGAATACTTTTATAACCTAAAGTACGGAAGTTTTTAAGAAATCTCTTGAGATTTAAGCATGTAAAAATATGTTAATATCAAAACGTAGGAACATACATATTTAGATTCATGGATAAATACATGTTGTACATTCAACGATATAGTCACATCTTAAATTACATTCAAGAAAGACTTGTCCAAAGTAGTTGCCTGTGTCATATGAAAACTCGTAGACAACGTCTAAAAATAATGCTCATTATTCTTTATAAATGTTTTGTCCAGTAAAAATATTAAGCTCTAATAAAGGCAATCGTAGTTCTTTACCTGAGCCCTTAGACTTGACAGGACGACTTTGATCCGTTTCAATCTATGGTCTCTATATAACAATGTCTGTTTAGCTAAAAAATAATAGTTTTAGTATACAGGGTTCAAAGGAAAGTCCATATTCAAGGTAATAACTGCGGAAGAAAGCGTCCGAGTGGTACACAAGTTAGGTCTATGTATAGGAAAGGGACGATGGCCGATTGAATGAAAGCGATTGGAGCGCCCTCTAGCGGCAAATGTAAGAAGTTAGAAAACCTAACTCGCGAACAACGCCAGATAGAAACAAAATTCCAACAACAAAGTTGTAGCGCATCGTCTAATTAGTAGGAAACGACATGTGGTACGCACGAACTATGTACATGGACGGGGTCAAAATGCTGATAAAGAGCACGCGGTGGCTGGATGGTTAGGCAATGCAAAATACCGGCCCACGATGGAGAACGATTCAAATGCGTATGTAAATATTGATAGTGACGTAGAAGCCGGTCGGTGAGATAAAATACCGAGGCTGGGGATTTGAACGTCACTCAACGTACACGCTGCAAACACTGATGTCGCTGAGTACTGTGGAAAGGTCGTGCTTTATGGCGAATGTCACCGCAATGACCACGAAGCTGCAAGGCGATATGCCGAGCGTTTTCCGACAGGTCAACATCCAACTGCAGCGATTATTAACAACTGTTTCCCCGCCTCCGAGAGACCGGCAGCATATAGGCACGTCCGCGATCGAGCAGACCTACGGGTTCGGGTGTTACAGTGCATCCTGAGACTGTGCTAGGATATGTCCTTGCCAATCCGAACATTAGTACCACAGCAGTCGCCGAAGCATGCGGATTAACAGCACAACGTGTTTGACAAATCCTGAACGAGCATGGAGCTCACCCGTACCAGGTTCAGCTAGTGCAAGGTTTGATGGATGGAGACCAGGGAAGGCGTTTCGATTTCTGCAACTTTGTACATAACACGTTGGAGGTTAATCCAAACTTCTTGGCCGATATCTTGTGGACAGATGAGTCCCGTTTTACACGGGACGGAATAGTCAATCGGCATAGCACCCATTACTGGGCTCTGAGCAACCCATCTATGGGACGAGCTGCTCGACATCAACGACGTTGGGCAACTAACGTTTGGTGCGGTATTTGGCGAATCACACTAGTTTTACCCATTTTCTATGATGAGACATTAACAGGTCAGCGGTACCTTCAGTTCTTACGGGGCCCTATATCTGGCTTTCTGGATAGCCTTCCCCTCAGAAATCTGCTGCACATGTGGTACCAACCTGATGGTGCACCACCCCACATGGCAGCCAACGTACGAAGTTTCCTGGCTGAAACATTCAGACACCAAATAATTGGTTATGGCGGTACGGTGGAATGGCCTTCGCGGTCACCGGACTTAACGCCTTTGAACTTCTCTTTGTGCGGTTACTTGAAGGAACAGGTGCATGCTACAGAACCTACTAGTCTGGAATATTTACAACACCGCATTGTGTGCGCCTGTAACACAGTGATACCTACCATGCCAGATAGTTTACAAGAAGCTATTCTTACACGCCTTGGAATGTGCACTATTGCCGATGGTAGCCACTTCGAACCGGCTGTGCATTAACTTCGCGCAGATGTGCGTTGTTCCTGTAAGTAGGCATATCCTCTGTAAACATTTTTCAGTATTATAAATAAGCCTGCACAGCTTCTGTCTCGTGTCATATTTTTTTCTGTTTCACCCGCTTTACCGATTTTGAATTAACAGCATTTTTACCCGTTCATGTACATAATTCGTGCGCAACATATGTCGTTTCCTACTAATTAGACGATGCGCTACAACTTTGTAGTTGGAATTTTGTTTCTATCTCGCGTTGTTCACGAGTTAGGTTTCCTTACTTCTTACCTTTGCCGTTAGGGTCGCTCCAACTGCTTTCATTCGATCGGCCATCTTCCCTTTTCTATACATAGACCTAACTTGTGTACCACTCGGACCCTTTCTTCCGCAGTTATTACCTTGAATAAGGACTTTTCTTTGAACCCTGTATATTAAATCTTCAAGTGTAAGTTTTAGGAAAAAGATACTTGGAAGTTGAAAGCCGAGAACTAATTTATTGAGTAAACAAACGTTTCCAAATAATTGAAATGTTTAATTATATTTATTCACCGTGTCCGTGAGCAAACTAGACATCTTCCAGGAAAACGTCGTAATCATGCACATAGTTTTAGCAAACTAATTATCGGATATTACAGGTAGTTATGTGAAGTTGAACAAATGAACGACCTGCATTTTGTGTTAAACACAAGCATTCAAAACTGAAGCACATTAAGTTTTATTAAGATTCTAAATTCCTCCAAAATTAAAATTAGATCCAAATTCTTCCAAACTTAAACCTACAGTCTAAGTGGTGGTGAGTATTCCCGAATCAAACGATGAAGCTCCGAAATGTTTAGAAAAGCTGAGTACATGTACATTTACTTACCTGATCTGGACACATCTCTTCCAAACCGATGTCTTCCAATATTTTCTGCTCGGACTTTTAGTGAATATTTGTCTCTGTTTTCACGATCCAAACTGGCTCTCACCGTCAGACGTCCAGTCTCAGGCTCCATCGTAAATAGACCTATGAGGAAGAAAAATACAAGGTAAAATAAAAGTGATTTTGATTAAAAACGAAATATAGCTATATGAAATTAATGTTAAGAGACTAATGAAAAGATAAAAGATCTTGAAATCAATGGTAAGCATTGATTGTAAACAGTTTACCAGCAAAACACTAACCTCGTTTCATTTTTACTGAACACACAACATACGTAGCGATTACTTGGAACTACTGTTGAATAAATAAATAATGACAAAGATTCAGTTTTACAGACATGGGCAAACATGATTCAGTTTAAGACCTCTACGTCATAGCAGAAAATTTTCACGAACGCTTTTCGTAGCGACAAGCAAAAAGACATGAATGTCACGTTTGACAAAACCACATATGCCCTGGGGTCAGTTTCGAGATCGTAACGACCTAGCTTACGCACCAGTTAAGTCTAAGAGAAGTTATGCCCAAACGTAATCTTCTGCGAATTATTTTGCACGTCTCATCAGTACAAAAGTCTAGCAACCCATCAAATGAGCTCATTATTGCCAACAATTAAATTCTACTGGCGTCGCCCAGTGGGCTAATGGTCTAGGGTACGAGCTACTAATTTTTACTGTAGCTAGGCTTACGTTTGGTTCCCAGGTAAGACGTGTATATGTTCTTTATTTTGGTATTAAACCTATCTCTCTCTTAGAGCCAGTAAGTCTAAATTAACGTCAGGGTAATACTTCTTGGCTTAAATATTTATGGATATCGTTGAAATTCTTCCATTTGCCACGGAACGTAGCTGAAAGCTTTTCCTTGTTACGATGTAGAGAAACAGGGTACAAATAAATAAACAAAGCAATTTTGTTCAAGAATCTGATATCTGCAAATCATTTGAGATGCATCAGTATTTCAGTCTGGAAGCATAAAACATTAAAAAGCGTGTTACATGCTCAGAGAAAAAGATGAAACACACATCTACCCGCGAAGTTATCTCGCACGGCAGCCGAAGGAATAGTACATATTAATTAAGCCGGTTTTTTCAACGAGCTTAATTTCTGAAGTCAGTGAGTATGACACTGCATATAAAGTTCACAAATATGTACTCGTCGAGTTGTAAAAGTAGATATTATTAAGATTTCGCATCGTAGAATATCATGTTTTCTTTTTCTTTTTTAACAAATTAAAACTGCCGAGTAAGAAAGTAGTATTTAATTACTACTATGCAGCAGTGAAAGGCAAGTGATACGTGAAATTCATTCACAGTGTCCAAAGTACGAAAAATTCAAATGCCACTCAAAAATTAAAAACAGGACCAAAAACCTAAAACATGTTAGGATCTGGCATTTAAAGAAATGCTTTCTACAAGGAAATAACTCCTCTGTCGGTTACATATTTTAATGAGAAATGATACAAAAATATATTGAAATCTGATGAATTAAATGGTGCTATTATTTATCACAGACCCCAGCTGAAATCCATCGTTCACCTCAACATATATATCCAGTTTGGAAAACTTTTGTTGTCTGTTGTTTGGCAGAGGATTTCTCAGCGTGTTTAACTTCATCCTCACCCTCAAACCATTGACAATAGAGACTTTGCTTAAGGAAACAAACATGTGATAATCAGAAGGTACCAAATATGGACTCTGTTGCTAATGTGAGATTAATGTGCATCCCATTTTGGCAATGTACTAATATGTTTCAAGTCAGGTCTGAAGTCGGAAGTTGTTGGGGTGTAGAAGAAACAAATAAGAGGCTTGTCCGGTCTCTTCTTGAAAATAGCTTCCCTGAGCTTCTTTAGTAGCTCAAAATAAAGAGAACGGTTGACAATGCCACAATGTTCAAGATAATCAAGAATAATGCATCCAACAACACAGAAAATTGTCGTAATAACTCTTTTTAGTTTAACGCTTTGTGTTGTGCAGCCATACCACTAACCGTGTTTCTTTCTGCAGATAATAATGCAATACTCAGGTTTCATTTCCAGTAACCACTATGGAAAGAAAGATGTCATAATTTGCGTCAGCCATCTCCAACAGATCTCAGCACACGCTGATCCTTTCACAGATCAGTTTCACAGATCCTTTGGTCTCTGTGAAACTGGGTTATTGGCGTGGATTCCATTTTGCCCATACTTTGCGATATCCCCGATATGAATCATGGTTTTCCCAGTACCATAGTCACATGCCGTGCACATCAGCTATCTCGAATGCTCACACGCCGATCACTTTGAATTCGTTCATCAATTTGCCGTTGGTTTTCGTCATCGACTGCAGTTGAAAGCTTTCCAATCCGTTGTTCGTGTGCCACTAAGATTTCTCCTATTTGAAGCTTTTACATCCATATTTCGACATTGCTAATGTCGACAGTCGCATTTACGTAAACCGTTTTCAGCCTCATTTATATCTCTGTCGCCTTGGAATCTTCAATTTCCAAAAATTCATTAACAGCTCCTCGTTATAGAAGAATATACATCTTTTGCGTAAGGCAATCTAAACACCAAAAGGTGCCCAACGATGAGGCAGAATATTAGGACTAACGCATCTTTATGGAAATTGATGCAACTGCCGGTAAACGACCACGCGTGTCAATCTCATGAAACGGTAAAAATAACAACTGAGACTAATCACTTTTAATCAATGTTGTTGTTGTTCTTCAGAAGGGAAAGACAGTGGACTTCAGAGAGTTTTATTAAAGACCAACTTGCAATTGCCAGCAGACTGGGTCAGAGCATTTTCGAGACGACAAGACTTGTTTCCAGGGCTGTCAGGGTCAGCTGTAGTTAGTACTTTTAAAGAGTGGTCCGAGGAGGGGAAAACCACAAACCGCCGGGAAGGTGTGAGCCAACAACGGCTCAACGATGCTAGAGGTGAGCGAAGGCTATCCCGTATGGTATGAGCCAACAGAAGGGATACTGGGGCAAGATGTGGGACGACCACAGTTCATCGATGCTAGAGGTGAGCGATGGCTATTCCGTATGGTACGAGCCAACAGAAGGGATAATGTGGTAAGGTGTGGGCCGACCACAGTTCATCGATGCTAAAGGTGAGCGATGGCTATCCCGTATGGTACGAGCCAACAGAAGGGATAATGTGGCAAGGTGTGGGCCGACCACAGTTCATCGATGCTGGAGGTGAGCGATGGCTATCCCATATGGTACGAGCCAACAGAAAGAATACTGTAGCAAGGTGTGGGCCGACCGTAGTTCATCGATGTCAGAGGTGAGCGAAGGCTATCCCGTATGGTACAAGCCAACAGAAAGGGGAATACTGTGGCAAGGTGTGGGCCGACGACAGTTCATCGATGTCAGAAGTGAGCGAAGGCTATCCCGTGTGGTACGAGCCAACAGAAGGGATACTGTGGCAAGGTGTGGGCCGACCACGGTTCAACGATGCTAGAGGTGAGCGAAGGCTATCCCGTATGGTACAAGCCAACAGAAGGGGTTCTGTGGCAAGGTGTGGGCCGACCACGGTTCAACGCTCCTGGAGGTGAGCGAAGGCTATCCCGTATGGTACGAGCCAACAGAAAGAATACTGTAGCAAGGTGTGGGCCGACCACAGTTCATCGATGTCAGAGGTGAGCGAAGGCTATCCCGTGTGGTACGAGCCAACAGAAGGAATACTGTGGCAAGGTGTGGACCGACCACAGTTCATCGACGCTAGAGGTGAGTGAATGCTATTCCGTATTGTACGAGCCAACAGAAGGGATAATGTGGCAAGGTGTGGACCGACCACAGTTCATCGAAACTAGAGGTGGGCGATGGCTATCCCGTATGGTACGAGCCAACAGAAGGGATCCTGTGGCAAGGGTTGGACCGACCACAGTTTATAGATGCTAGAGGTGAGCGATGGCTATCCCATATGGTACAAGCCAACAGAAGGGATGCTGTGGCAAAGTGTGGGCCGACCACAATTCATCGATGCTAGAGGTGAATGATGGCTATCCCGTATGGTACGAGCCAACAGAAGGGATCCTGTGGCAAGGGTTGGGCCGACCACAGTTTATCGATGCTAGAGGTGAGCGATGGCTATCCCATATGGTACAAGCCAACAGAAGGATGCTGTGGCAAAGTGTGGGCCGAACACAGTTCATCGATGCTAGAGGTGAGCGATGGCTATCGCGTATGGTACGAGCCAACAGAAGGGATCCTGTGGCAAGGGGTGGGCCGATCACAGTTCATCGATGCTAGAGGTGAGCGAAGGCTATCCCGTATGGTAAAAGCCAAGAGAAACGATACCGTTGCGCAATTCTCTGGGGATTTCAATACTGGTGACGGGAGTAATATGTCACAATACACAGTACATCGAATCTTGTTGAAAATGAGGCTTACCAGAGCTCACCGCTCTGAGTGCCCATGCTATCCTCAGTTCACTGGCGAAAGCGCCTACAATGGACACACGATCATCAAAACTGGACTTTGAATTATTAAAACAAGTTAGTAAAAGCATGCAGTGCATTGATTATGATACGCTTTCCAATATACCAGAAATCCTTACTCAAGCTATTACTCAAGTTATAAATCTCGCTTCTATGATCTGACCTTTGGCCCCAATACGATGATATTAAACAGAATTGATTCAGTGTACCGTATACCGCCGCAACAACATACTACAGTTTTGTCGCAATCAAAGTATTTTCACATAAGTTATGACGCATAAGTGCAATGGAATGGATCCGGCTCCTATGTCCTGACCTTTGACTTCATTTCCCTCCTTTTCAACAGGGTTCGTCCCCAGGTGGTCACCTACCGCATACTAAAATTTCATCGAAATCGAACCATTTTTACGCGAGTTATCGTGGCGACTGACCGACAGACAGACAGACGGGCAAAGCTGGAGCATATACACGTCTTCAACCTACGGTTGGAAAGCGTAAAAAAGGTCGTCCGGTCCGCTGAATTTCGTTTCCTCTTGCACCATGTGGAAGGCCGGGTACGTGAACGTCGTTTACCTGGGGAAATGTTGGCCGCAGGATACACCATGGCACGAAAACAAGCCGGTGGGGGAAGAGTAATGGTACAGTCAAAGTTTTTCTGGGAAACTCCGGATCAGACATTCATGTATAGGAAAGTATGACGTCAACCGCTTACCTAAACATCATTGCAGACCAAGTACATCCTTTCATGGTATTGGTATTCCACTCTAGTAGTGCCTTCCCTTAGGAGGATAATGCGACACGCCACACTACCCGGATTGTTCGAGAATGATTCGCCGAACATGAGGAATACTTCAAGGTATAGTCCTGGCCTCCACATTCCCCGGACATCAATCCGATCGAGCATCTATGCTTTGTGTTGGGACAGCAAATCCGAGCTGCGGTAGCTCAACGACGTAACTTACGTGAGTTAAAGGATCTGCTGCTAATGTGTTGCTTCCAGATACCATAAGACAGTTTTAGAAATCTTGTAGTTCCTATACCTTACCTGGTAAGAGATCTTTTTCGCGGCACGTGGTGGACTAATATCATATTAGGCAGGTGGTCATAATGTTTTGCTTCTTAGGCGTATGTTTACTCATAAGTTCAACCTAGATATATACTCATTGTCAAAAAAATCCGGTTACAAAAAAAAACCCGTGGGGTAAACGCGAAATACGGCGAATAGCTACGGCGAGGGCAGACATGCAAATCATTAAATTTTCGTGCGATTCCACATGCCCGCGCGTCCAAGACCGGCGCTGCAATTGCAATCATTAGGGCTTATAAAGCGCCACACAGGGGACTCCACATTCGTGCCGAAGTGCACGGTAAGAGTCAGGTGGGATTTCTGAGCGATAGACATGCCGATGAGCCGCCGTAGATGTGCGTATGGGCAACTGATGGAGTTTGAACGCGGCCATATCGTCGGCATGACAGATGCAGGGTTGCCGGCGCGCCAAATCGGCCGCCATTTGGGCCAGTCGGACTGTTCGGTGAGATCATTTTGGAAGCAATGGGCAGGGGAAGGCATCCAGACACGGCGAACTGGCTCTGGATATCTCATACACTAGACCAGCACAGATGACCGTGGTATCGTGAAAAGGCACGCACAGATGAAACGACGTCCTTGTCCAATATCCACAGACATGTAGCGGCTGTACAAGGGACTTCTGTGTCCGCCAGAACCATTTCCAGACGCCTGACAGAAGCGAATATGCACTCTCGATGGCCCTTACGTTTTCTGGCATTAACAACTGACCATCGTTGGCGTCGATTGCAGTGGTGTCAGGAGCAAGCAACATGGAATGCTACGGACCGGCGACGTATAGTGTTCAGTGAAGAATCCCGCTTCTGTATGGGAACGGATGACCACCGTGTCACAGTGTGGAGGAACGCAGGTGGGCGCTACAATCCCAACCTCACTGTACAGCGGGACACGTCCCGAACTGCAGGCGTGATGATGTGGTGCGCCATTGCGTATGACAGCCGGACTTCTCTCGCAGTGATCCGAGGGACGTTGAGAGCCCAGCACTACGTAGAAGAGGTCATGCGGCCCCATGTGCTGCCTTTTCAGGCGGGGCTGCCAGGAGCCATTTTCCAACAAGATAACTCCCTTCCGCACAAGGCTCGGGTTTCCTAGGACTGTCTACGCCATTCTTCGACGCTTCCGTGGTCTGCCAGATCGCCAGATTTCTCGCCTATCAAGAACGTATGTGACCATATGGGACACCAGCTTTCTCCATGTCCCAGTATTCGCGATTTAGAGTGTCAGTTGCAAGAAGTGTGGGACAATCTGTCCCAGGATAACATACGGCGTCTCTTTGACCCCATGCCGGACTTATCACGGCATGTATCTGATCACGAGGCGTTCCGACGCGGTACTAACACTAATCGGAATGTGTACCGTATATCTGAGGGAAATCGTCCTGCTGCTGGTATATTGTAATCACTTCTGTCCCTTGTATGTACCATCTCACTACTAAAATCTTATTTCAATCCGACGCCTCCGTTTTGGTGCGCGGATTTTTATGACAATGAGTGTATACCAAATTCCATGTGAAATTTTGCGAAATTACATAAGTTCTTAACAAAAAGACATTACTTTTAGGTCAACCCTTGTTAAAATTATTATAGAATTACAGGGAAAGTATAATTTATCTAAAAGCACTTTGCCACTGTTATACCACTGTCAAAGAGATATAGAAGTATTGTTGCATGAACCTTTCAGTTTTAAACACTTTTTGTTTAGTTTTAAACGGAGACCAAAGTTGGAGTGATTTATGTTTAACAGCTCAGTTCAAAAATTTTCAATTTCTTTTCAGTTATGCTTATTTCTTTGTAATTAAGTCATACATTCTTATTAATTTTATTTAAGAAATATAGTTTACCGTTGTAATCATGTCCAACGATGCTGTACAGAACAGGTTTGTGTGCTATCTCATCGGTAGCATTGAGGTCCAGAATTACCAACGGAGCGAGTCTGTTTTCGAATACCGTCACCTCATACAAGCGGCTTGGGAAAAGACGCACTCCGTGCCCAGTACCGACAATAATGTTCACCTGAAAAGAAATAAAAATTGTTGTCATACGTCCTCCAAAATCCATTCAAGTAGATCAGAAATTTGTAGTAATCCCTGTACAATAAAACGTGTTCCATGTTTTTTGTCACTACCTGTATAGCGCCCTCACTTTCTTGTCGTAAATTCGTATCAAAAACATTGTATTTATGTTATTAAATTATTTTACACCACACGGTTCAATCAACGTTTTATTATGTCTAGATCAGATGCTGTAAATAGTTTAAGTTAATTTTCGTTCGTTGTTTTGATGCCCTTGTAATGCAGATTTAATAACTTAAAACTCAGATGTACATTTAGTGCTTCACATGTCTGCATGCTAAAATAATCAATGATTAGAACACCGTATGTCTTCTTGCCAAAGCATTGCCTTTAATATACACTTCACAGTGAAGCATTATGTGGATTTGGAGCTAGCCCACGGTAGCTGTTGGATCTTCAATTAAAAACTTGACGACCAAGTTTCAGTCTCACTTGTCTTTCGTTGGATGCATTCTACACTGCTGGCCACCCAAAATGCAACACCAAGAAGGACACGAGATAGCAACGCCACATTTACTGGACACATAGCAACAGATACAAAGATGAAACGATTCAGCTTACAGGCCCGTCCGACTTGCGGAACAAGCAGACATCAATAGTTCGTGTGGGCCCCATGGCTGGCAATAACGGCCGCTACACACCACGGCATCGAACGAAAGAGGCTTTGAATGTAGGCTTGGGGTATGTCGGTCCAGGCTGCTTCCACACGTTGCCACAGTATATCAGGCGTAGCCGTGGGTGCTGCATGCCGGTCTACTCGGTTGCCGATCAGCGACCAGACGTGTTCGATGGGCGACATATCGGGAGAACAGGCGGGCCACGGCAGCAGTGACACCTGGTGGGCCATGAAGAATTGTTGCACGATGTGTGCCACGTGCGGGCGCGCATTGTCCTGTTGAAACGTGGCTGCTGGCAGGTCCTGCAGATAAGGGAGGACTACAGGCCCAGAACGTCGGAGATGTAGCAGTGGCTGTTGAGTGTACCGGCGATACGTACCAGACGGGTGCGGGTGTCATATCCAATTGCGCCCCAAACCATAACGCCAGGTGACGGACCGGTATGGCGATGCATAATGCAGGCGTCATACAGTTTCTCGCCGCGGTGCTGCAACACGCGGATCCAACCATCGTGGTGTTGCAGGCAGAAGCGAGATTCGTCGGAGAAGACAAAGTAGTGTCATTCCGTAGTCCAGGTGCGGCGTTCAACGGCCCACTGCCGCCGCACTCGCCGGTGGCGTAACGTCAATGGTAATCGGAGCAATGGGCGCCGTGCGGGAAGTCCCCTCTCCTTCAGATGACGTCGAACGGTACGTGCTGACACAGGTTGTTGTGCGAGCCGTCAATGCCCACCGCACAACATGCCGGTCATCTCGTTCGGTGGTGTGCCGCGCCGACGACGGCAATCGGGCATATGCCAATCGTTTGCATGTCCTCTCGCGGGCGACGCATGCTGCGAATTTCAGGCCAATCGGATGCTTCCTTCCTAGTGTTGCATTTTGGGTGGCCGGCAGTGTAATATGGAAAGAAAGGCAGCACTGAAAAATTGGGTAAAAGGTCGTAAATCAGATTTTGAAAGTTTTAAAACAGCTATTTTTTGTATGTAAGTGTTTGTTCTAAGTAGTCATATATTTCGGTTTGGTAAAAAAAAATAATCTGTAATACTGTTCTGAGCTTGTAATCGAACTTCGTGGAAAGCCCAGAAATTACCGCTTATCAATTACTCCTACTAGGATTTTCTACAAAGTGTTGTGCGTGATTCAAACGATGAATTGTTTTCAATGATTTTGCCGGCAGTTCACCGTCTTTCGTAAAGCAATTCTATCAACAAAAATATAATTATAAAGGCTAGCACACTCATGTTGAGTTTCCAGAAAAAGCTGACTATTTTAAAATTTATGTAAGCGTTTTCGGAAAGCAATAACTTTTACTTGATGCAATTAAATAAGAAGCCATTTTCTCTTATCAAAACAAAATGAAATCATTTCTGTTTTATTTCGTGGTGTGACTAATACCATGAGCAACTATTAGGAATATAACTAGTCGATCGTCCCACATTTAGGACCACCGATTTCATGGGAGAGACAGAGCCAGAGCCAGAGACATCATAGAAGCACAGTACCCATGCCTTACCTGAGAATCGAACCCGGACACAGCTCGGAAGAATGGTCAGAGGCCAGGGCTTCAAACCACTCGGCCACCGGCGCCGCAGTGAGATCAATCAATGCGCACTAACATGCAAGTTGGTATGCATTAATTGATTAGGTACCCTATTGGAACAGGAGAAGAACACAAAAGAAAACATAAAACAAAGAAGTTATCTTTTGAGATTACAATTTCATATAGAAGCATGAGAATTTTAATTTAGAATCCCATTTAATCGATGGTTTTAGTCGGATTCTTTCGTCGTTATTACAAATGAAACAAAACACATGCACGATGAGGTTTTTCGTCGTAGCAGCAGTTCTTCTTTGCTCTAAGAAGATTATTTATGCTACAATGAAAAGCTGCCTCCAAAAACTGATAAAACTAATTTTCTTTTTCATATAGGTAGGTATTTCTCCTCTGAGCAACTATGAGTAATTAAGGAATGTCTCTTCATTCAACAGAATCACGTTTTGTTTTTGTTTTGTTTTTTGTTATGCTCATGGCTTTTGAGCGTGGTACAAGCAAATTCTGAATGAACAAGGATAGAAAGACACGTGAATTCACCAAGAACAAAACCAAATAATTCGTGTTAGTTAGTTTTCTGTTTTGTGCAAGCTCACAGAATGAGCAAGTTCGCTCACAGCGGTTTGAAAATAAAAAATTAACGTCAGGTGCAACCTGTCTCCATAAAAGTACATTGCTTATTGAATTAACTTTTGAGAACTGAAAAATGTATTATTCTGAACTTTTAGTAATTCTGCAATGAGTTCCTTCCGCTATTTCTAAAGAAAATTAGCTAAGCAAGATGTAAAAAAACAACACCAGTGATTGGAAACAAAGCGTTGATTTGAATACTTGCGTCTCGGAAGAAGTAAACAAAAGTACTTTTCTGACATTACATGACACCTTACGAATTCACGTAACCACTAAAATAGGCATGTGTTTTATTTCTACTCTGATGCGTGTAATACTGTTTTTCTTTTGCTTTTTAATAATAAACAATTCAATTAGTTCTTTTCCAGAAAAAATGGGATACTCACGTAAGGAGAGGGAACAAAAGAAAGAGACAGACAAATAGTTGTGTTCTTTTTCCGATGGAATTTGTTCATCAAATTCTTGCGGCTTCATATGCTTCACTTTTACATAAAAAATTCGCAATACCAGCTTAAACTTTATTTTTCTCTTTAAGCACATTTTCGTTTCAAGATATCCCCAAATGTTTTTGGCTATAATTACAAGCAGACTTTGAATTTCTCTCATACTCAAAGAAAACATCTTTTAATGATGAACACTGCAGAAAAATACTTGATGATGCATACATTAATAAGTACGATGGGGATTTATGTATTTTTTAAAATTTACATCAATATAAATCTCCTTTCAACCAAATCCTCTAAAACATTTCAGAACAAGACGGGTCAAAAACGTACTATATTTTATGTTTAACGCATGCGTTTAACTTTTACCAAATCACGCACAACCAATTCAATCCAACTTATTCATTCAGCAAGTACTTTTAAGAAACTTTATGTTCTTTCAAACATTTCCGAAAGAAGAAATTTTTCCAAACTGAAAAATTTACAATGGAAGTACAGTCGTTATACTACAAGGTTGTTCACTTGATCTCCCTCAGTGCCCAGTTACGTGGGTTCGTTAGATCTTCGCTTGTGACGAAATTACGTAGCTCTGGGGTTTTAGCTATTCTTTCCCGGGGATGAAAAAATGAATTGCTAGTATTCAATGCAGTATGTGAGGAAGGTAATGGATTTGCTTCTCCTGTTTCTTAAATTACTTTTAAATCGCTGTATTGTTTACATATTGTTCTGTTCCTATTTATTCGACCAGAACCACGCTGCTAATTTTCCGCTTCCAACTTGATTTCTTCTCCGTTATCCCATCTCGGCATCAAACAAATCTTCCCATCTGTTTTGTGGGTCGTCGGAAATACTCTTTGTCGCACGGAGAGTCAGCGCTATCCTACTATCTTCAAGTGCCAAACCAAACTTCTTTGCTTAAGAAAAACATGGGGTACTTTGAATTTCCTCACTCCATCTCGTGGACCATCTGGTTAGTTGCTGAATGCTCCAGTCCCCCGTGACCCCTTCATTAGCAACTTACTTTTCATGCGTACCCTGCCATCATAGTGCCTTCCTTCCACGTGTCAGCCATTGTTAGTTCACTATGCCTCTGAAAAAGTGGGTGAATCCTGAGAACTCTAAACAATGATGTGAAACCATTTCCTAAAGAATACATTTATTTCAAACGGAACTTTATGAAACGCCAATGCAGGGAAACGTCTGGTAACAGTGTTTTTTCGAAACATCAGGAGCACAGAAGCTCATTAACGACTGACTGAAAACTAGTGTAGTGACCATTTGAGTGCCTTCCTAAAAATACTAACGAAAAGATAATTGATTTTAATTTATGTGTTGATATTAAAGCATGACCACTAATTCTAATTTTTTATGAAATCAGTGAGACCTAGGTAACAGTTAAACCTTTTACAAATGCATTCAAATAAAGTATCAGACTGAAGTCTTCTGGACTTTTTGTTTCGCATGGTAAAGGGTTCAGTAGAGATCATATCGTTGCATGCTACTTTGCTGGAGAGGATTTCGACAGTTTCTCTGATGGCAGTCCCTTTAACGTTCGTGTAAAGGGCAATTCTAATACTATTCCATACTCGAGCGGCCGATGAATGCATGACTTCTCAAGAGAAGTCATGCATTCATCGGCCTTACGTGGGCTCGTTAGATCTTTGCTTGCAACGAAATCTTTAGATCTTCACTTGCAACAAAATGACTTCTGAAGAGAAGTCAGGCATTCATCTGCAGCTCCAGTATGGAATACATTTGTAGTATTAGAAGAATTGCCCCTTACACAAACTTTAAAGAGACTGCCATCAGGGAAACTGTCGAAATCCTCTCCAGCAAAGTAGCATGCAATGATATGATCTCTGCTGAACTACCAATGGTTTGGCATGCGTTATTAAAAGACGGGAACACGTCCCGACCTGCCCTGTAATTACGTGCTAAAATTTCATGTAATATGCTCGTGATATCACCCACGTTATTATCAAAAATCATCTTTGTTCCTTACGTGTTCCAATTCCCTGCATTTTTATGTTTGCAATTGCCTTGAAAAAGCCTCCCAGTGGAGTGCAAAAGCTTGGCGAATCTTTGTGCTTATTATGCCATAAAAATAAACGGATTTTATACGCTATATGCGTTTCTTGAGTATTCACATTGTGGTGTATTAAAAATAACATTACTGTCTCATGGTATTTTATACCTTCAGCAACTTATTTTCAAGATAAGTAATTAACACACTCTGAGTATAATTGTACTTCACTTATACCATATGCACATGGCATCCAAATATCATCGAAATTTCTGCGTGCTGTAAAAAATTTAAGACAAGCGCTGAACCACTAAACGGTTTCAACTTCTCTTTGTAGTCAAATTTTTACTAGTCTGAAAACTCTTATCATCACAGATCGTTTCGTAATAAATTAAGAGCACATAGATCTATCTAATTATGTTTTCCACAAAGCGTCGGTCACAAAGCTCGCTTATTTGTCGAAAATATTTTGACTTGTAAATGTATCACATTCAAGATACCATGGTATAAAATAGCTTCTCGCTTCGAATCGTGCAAAATGCCTGATATCTTCAAAAAAAAATTTTAACTCTGCTTTTGGTACACAGAAATGCAAAGGATCAAAAATAAATCTGCTTACAAGTAACTAAATAAAAACTTATAAATAACGCCACGGCTACCAACTTCAGTGAGTCCGAAACAGCAATCACACAATTAACCTTCAATTTCTATAATTCTTATAATTATTAATCTTTGGAATGATATTTGCTCATTTACTTTTAAGTAGAACTGTATTTTTGGAAATAAGTTTTATCCAATAATTACAAGAAACGAATGAAAAATAAAGAAAGATCTAAATAGCTTTTCTCTCAATTAAAGCATTTAACCTATGCAATTTTACGTGACGCGATAGCGAATTTAAGATTTTCGCCAATCCGCCCATAGTTTTCTCTATGGAAGTTAACGATTTATATCAACACCTGAAGCTAAAAAGAATCGCCATAACTGATTCATAGTCGCTGTTTATAGGGAAGGAAAAGAAATAGCTTCGCAAATACGAACAACACATTTACGCGCCTCAACACGAAATTTGAACCTAGGACACGTAACACGAAAATCCATAGTCGCTGGTTTCCGGGGGGACCTCGACCTAGTCCACTCAGCCACCGAGCAACACAACAAGATGATGTACTACGGAATTTAGATATTTTACACGTAGAGCGTTCAATATTTTTAGATTCCTCAAGGTTTTACTTTTCAAGAAACATAAATCTTGTATCATTGGCGTTCTTGTACCTTCATCAGGATTTACTTGATGGTAGCGCAGTATCTGCTGGCTCCATTTTCCTCCACAAGTAATTGATTAGCATTTAAATTTTCTCAATGGACCTCGACAGAAGAGCTTTTCAGGCGACAGTTTTTGGTTATTACAAAGAAGGTGTGAAACCAAAGAGACTGCTTCCAAAGCTTGCCGTTCACTTTCCCAGACCAAAACCCTCCCCAAGCAATTGCTTTCAACTGTTTTGTTGAATTTAAAATAGGGCGAAATATCTCCAGAAGGTGATCCTCGTTTCGTGGGACACGGAGTTTCTGAAGATCACCGTGAACTGCTTTTCAGAACGTCTGTGTCATAAGTAAATATTGCCGCTATGGAGACAAGACTCGCACCTTACATTTTAAAATAGTGAAAGTTCTGAATATCAGTTTTGGGTGTGTGAATTGTATCCCACACGTACACCTGCGTCTAAGCAAGCGATGTTCAATATGCATGTCTTAACTATTACCAGATGAGCAAAGGCACGCTAGATTGGATTGGCGCCACTTCATACCGAAAAGGTCAGGGATGTTGCGGGTATCCTAACAGGAGATGAAACACGGATTTACATGTATGAGCTCGAAACCAAACAACATTCCGTCGTGTAGTGATTTCCCAGATGAGACCCAACCTACAAAGTTCGAAAGAGGGAATAGCTCTGTCCAAAAATGGTGGCTTCTAAATTTTGTCATGCAGATACCTACAGTTCTTGTTCTCCAAATGTAGTCACCTAATCATCCATATTTCATCCACATTTCTCCTTCTCGAAAAACAGTCACCTACGCATTCACTGTTGTTCTCCAAACGTTTTTTCATCTAGTAATCCATCCACAGTTCCATTTACTCATATTGCAGCTCGAACCGTTGACTTGCTACCCAGATATCTGTCAAACATTTGCCATATTCGCCAGAACTTCTCTGTGCCACCTTTTTTTATTTTTATATGTCAACATCAGGTGCAAGTAACCAGATTTTCTACCTCAGAAGAGACAATAGACGCTTATTAATTAAAATATTTTAAAAGCCTTACCTAAAGAGCAATGGTACGCATGCTTCAAATATAGTTCAGAAAAATGGAAAAGTGAAGAACAGTTTTGGGTGAATACTTTGAAAATCTTTAACTCCCTATCATTTTTATATTCCAGTATCTAAGACAGTTATGAACATCTCGTACGATCTTCTGTAATTTGGATTGAAAGTTATTACTTGCACCACGTAAATAGCACATGTCCAGATACTGCATTCAGCCAGACTGTGAATTTAGAGAATTTTTCGGGAGTTATATGCAAGTTGATAAGCGTCACATCAACAAAATTTTGTGGAAATTTCCTGGAGTGTGTCTTTGTTTTTTTCATTTCAACGATCTAAAGCAAAACCTTAAATGGCAGATTTAAAAATGAGCAGGTTTATTCGATTCCATTATCATGATGTGAATGAATGTGTGCTGTTTCATATTGGGATTATACGAAAAATAAAATAAAACTCTTTGTTTCTTAGTGTTTTTTCAAGGAAGAGAGCAATGACTTTATCATATTTTCTTAGTGCCAAGTACTATATGTATACATATACATATTCCTTGCGGTTCGGTTTGCTTAAAATGCTTTGCGTTTGAAGAATAAACATTCGCGTTCTACTTAAATCCCTTTGTATTTTATTATATCGAAAATCCTCTTCCTAAACAAACAGTAATCCACAGATTCCCTGAAGACGTCCGTACCATTCACGAGATTGTGGTTTCCTTCCCTGAATTACTACAGTTATTGCTCTTAAAAACTGGAAACTCCATTCTTTTATTTCACCATTGGATGGAAACTCAAGCCCACTTGACATCTCATTGTTTTCTGTTGAACAAATAAATGTCGTTTCTCAAAACTTTGTCTTCCGAAAATTTTGAAACTTTCAGAGAACTCTGTGAATGACAAGCATTCTTGAAAAATGAAATCCTTAGTTCTGCATGACGTAAGAAAAAAATTTCATCAGGGGAAAATAAGTTCAAAATTTCCACTCAGCCAAATACACTGAAACTACTCTTTCGAGATTCAAGAAGATGTAGAAAAAACAGGGGGAAATACTGCATCTCAAAAGCAGTAAAAATGGAAATCTTGTTTTAAAGGATGGTTTATAGATATATGATCTAAAGAATCACTCTTGTTCACAGCATTATTCCATATACAGTATATAATATAATTTTCTTTTAATTTATGATGTGCAAAACGGGATGAATAAATGCTTAGAACGCACAAATTATATGAAAGATATACATTTAGAGGAACCTTTTCTTTGAGAAAATTACTTCTAAATTTGAATGATGCCGAGATATTTCGACATTTTTTTCTTTGGAAAATCTGGAAATCAAATAAGTGAACTCCAGAGAAACCGAAGTACATTAATGGAATTTAGTTTTTAAAGTAATAACTTCAACGAAAAAACTGCAGATATTTTTGAGGAACAAAAACTTTATGCTTTTAACCATTAAACACTGACTGTTTGAAGTCCAATTTTCGTGGAAAATTGGTCTTTAAAAAGTCCAATTATTAGACTTTAGTCTTTAAAAAGTCCAATTATTAGACTTTAGTCTTTAAAAAGTCCAATTATTAGACTTTAGTCTTTAAAAAGTCCAAAATTGAACTTAGAGTCCAATTTTTCACAAAATTGGACTTAAATTGGACTTAACAATTTCGTTGCTTCGTGACTGGCTTCCATGAAATTATTTTACGTTGATGAACGCTATAAGATTTGTAAAGGTATTTTGTGAAATCTGGTGACTAAACGTTACCAGAAAATTCTTTAACTCTTGTAAGTCACGTGCGTGAGCGCCGCAGATCAAACCACAGATGCTAAATTGAATAAATGTCTGCGGAATTGTAGACCAATGCAGTACCTGGAAGTCTATCTCATGTTCTGCGAACCGTTCTCGAACAACCCGGGCAGTGTGGCATGGAATATTATCCTGCTGAAAGAAGGCACAGCTAAAGGGGAATACCGTTACTATTAAAATATATGCCTGGTCTGCAGTGACATTAAGGTTGGTGATAGACGTCGTCCTTTCCTGCCCATGAATGACTGGACCCAGGATTTCCTAGCAGAATATTGTCCAACGCATTACACATCCTCCACCGGCTTGTTTTTGTTCCATAGTGCATCCTGGTGCCAACACTTTCCCAACACTTTCCCAGATAAATAACTGACACCTATCCGGCCGTCCACATGGTGTAAAAAAAACGAGATTAATCGGACCAGACGATTTTCTTTTAACCATTCAATATCTAATTTTAATGCTCGCCTGCCTATTGTAGGCGTTTTCAGCGGTAAACCGAGGTTAGTATGGGCACTCGGAGAGGCCGTGCAGCTCCACAGCCCTATTTTCAGCAGGGTCGGATGTACTGTGTGTCGAAGCACATTACGCCTGTCACCAACATCCAAATTACGGGTAAGTTGCGCCAAGGTGTATCCCTTCTGTTGTCTCTTACATACGGGATAGCCTTCGCTCACCTCTAGCATCGAAGAGCCGTGGTCCACACACACTTAGCCGGCGGGTCTTGGTTTTTCCCTCCTCTGATTACTTTTTGAAAGTACTAGCCGCGGCTGACCCTGAGCACCCCACAAGTCTTGTCGTCTCGGGAATACTCTGACTCAGTCGTGAAGCCATTACAATTTGTCCTTTGTCAAACTCGCTTAAGTCCGCTGCTTCTACCACCTGAAGAACAAATAAAAAAATAAAAACCGCCACTGATTACCAGAACCCAGTACAGGAGTTATTTATACCGTTTCATGAGCTTCACACGCACCTCTCGCTTACCTACAGTTGCGTCAATTTGCATAAAATTGCGAGGTACATATCGTTTTGGCTCTTCGGTGTAGTTTTACTATTTTGAATATTAAGTTTCCTCTAATTATTATCTACCATTTCATCAAACAAAAACTTTACTTTGTTACTGGTATTAAACTTTGCATTGTTCCCAACACTTAACATTACGGCTTACAATATCTTACGCGTCTTTCAAATTGTAACCGCACGTGGACTTCTGTTTAGTAAAAGAAAGGAAGAAGGAAAAAAGAACGCTGATACTCCCCTACGTAAACTTCAGAACACACATTCTGTTCGGCATCACATAAGACTGTATAAGAACTAATACTTTAAAAATATTTAAAATTTTTATCCCCTAAACTTTAGAAATTATTCGGGTAATGTCTGAAAAAGAAAAAAACAGGGAGATATAAAACAAATTATAACAAATACTGAAGATACGAAAATAAAACAGACAATCAGAAACAATTAATTTACCTCAGCAGTGTCTGACTTTGGTGGATCTGTGTCAACTGAAGCTTCCACGAGGAGCCTGTAATGGCTCCTCTGAACGCTGTCTAGAGCTTTGATGAGTCGAATATCACCGGTATTGGAATCGACATCGAAAGTATCTACCTCGGGTGAATCTGAAAGCATATTCGCAAGTTATACTCAAAGAAAATCTTGAAAATCATTTCTACTCAGCAAACGGCACAAATAAAATTTAAACGAAAGAGCTCCAGCACGAGAAACGAATTGAAACAGAAGTTGTTTGGGAAATACCACTGCGCAAACATTCCATATACAATTTACGAATTCTAAATTCCTAAGACGATTTGAATGACATAAGAATAAACACACTTTTAGCAGCTGAACTAGGGGGTAACATACTACGAAAATCCAGTGTTTGACAATGATACAGATTTTTAGTTTTTGAAATTTTATTTTATCCAGATGACATAAAATATAGAAGGCAAGAAAAAAATTGACTGAAGCAGAAATTTTGTACAATCCAATTTATCTGTAAGCATCAAAAGTTTTTTCCCATTTCTCCGATAATGAGATCTTTGGCACAAGTGTGAGAAATTACACAATTCATAGTTTTTCAGGGATCAAGAAACACCGCAAGGGCTTTCAGTAAGAAGAATTAAAACGTGTTAACCGAATGCTAACTATTGTGCTTATACACTGCCATACCATTATTATCCTGACACCTGCTTGTCTACAAATGATCTTTTTTTACAGAGAATTTCGCATCCTGTGTTGAAACCTTTGACTTATATGACAGTCTCTGGTTTCGTGGAATACTACCCACTAGTTTTTTGTAAATGTCCGCCCATATATTCCGACATTCGGCCTTCAAAGCAGTGACCAGTTCAACTCAACTTTGTGTATTGAGCCATCTCTTTTCCTATGCCCCCTACGATCCAATTCGTCGCAGAGACTATCCGTAAAGGTTCAGGTCAGGACTGAGCTGGCCATTCCAACTTTTCGACCTGCATGCCCTCAAAGCAATCTGCAACAATTAATCAGTATGGCATGGTGGTGTGTTGTCCTGCTGATTGATGTATGGGCTTTCCGCAAAATTCAAGTACTGTTACAACACTGGTAGTGATTAATTATCCAGAACGTCTAGGTAGACTTCGGCATTCATGTTTTCGCCCAGAACGACCAGTGGGTTCAAGTTGAACCACAAAAAAAAGCTCCATTCAATCACGCTCTCTTCATTCTAGGGACGATGCAGTCCAGAAGGCACTTTTCTCCCGGCATTCGGAGGAACGTACCTTAGTCAGGAACGACTGTAAGACTGACAGACTGTGTGCCGTGACTCGGCACGTGAAAGCACAGTTTTTCATTGGTCTACAGCCTCCAAGATGGACGTTCCTTACACCACGCTAATCGGCTTGAGGCATTAGTCGAAGTAATTAACGGCTTGTTGTTGGTTACTCGACCATATTAACCTACATCGTGCTGCGTCCTGCGCACTTTATTGGTGATAGCATCATTAATAATTAATTGTCTTACATTGGGTTTGCGAAATTTGGGACAATTTTGATATGCATTCTGAGCAAACAGTCCATTACAGAGCTCTTCTGTCAGGTTCTGTTGTTATCTTCGGAGGTTTACGGGATGGTATCTTCGCGGATTCTCCATCAATACGCTACTACTTACATACCACATTACCACCGAATCTTCAATTGCGCTGAAACGTGACTTACCACAAACGATTGTTTATGCAGAACCATATTTCCAATCCACACTAGACATCAGTTAACTCTGTCGATCAAGGTATCTTGCATTCACAGTCGTGCTATTGTCCCATCATATTCCTACAAGCATATTTATTGTTGGGTTTGTAAACGTGGTGCTTGCGTAGGACGGAATTCACCATCAATAAGGGGAGTTTATTGGTGTTAATGTTTGGGCATTATAATAATAGGCACACATGAAGAATCTGAAAGATATATTTAAACGTACAATAATACACGATACTGTGTGAAACTAAGATATAAATTTTAAACTGGTTTGGGAAAATCTGTTTGTATTGCAAGGTAATTCAAAAATTGCATCAGTCATGAAGAAAATTCCTCGATGGTAATAAAAGTGAGACATATGATGCAGAACAGAGAATACAACTGCATCGACAAGATGCGAAGAAGATTTTATATTTGCTTAAAACCTTACTTTCCCATTTAAATAATGAGAAAAGAAAACGTATGTCTATCTCGTTAAGGTATGGTATAATACACTGCTGGACAATTGCTAAGGACGGATCATAAACGGCTATATAGCGCATAAAAAAGTAAGTGTGGTTGGATGCCAAGTGAAATAAAATAATGTCAGAATGCCAGGACATTACAAGAAAGACAATTTATTGTGCTCTGAAATCCAGAAGGCTTTGGAACGTGTTCAAGGGTCAAACAGGCCATTTTGTGCAGAATACGTAAACGTGAAAAAAATGCAATTACCGTCCGCAGGCGTTCCGGAGTAAGATGTCAATACGGGATATGGCCACCATGGAGGGCGATGCAAGATTCCACACGCCGTGTCATGCTTTGCACAACATTATCAAGCAGCTATTGGGGTAATTTATCCCATTCCTCTGTCAGTGCACGGATGAGGGTATCCTTGTTTATTGGAGGGCATTGGCGACCAGCAAGACTCCTCCCCAAAGCATCCCACACATTTTCAATGGGATTCAGATCTGGAGAACGTGCTGGCCATACGAGGCGTTGAATATCCTCGTTCTCAAGACACTCCTGGACAGTGACTGTTCGATGACATGTTGCATTGTCGTCCATGAAAATGAATCTATCACCGACAGCACCACGGAACATGCGAACATGAGGTAGCAGAACATCATTAATGTATCGTTGGCCAATCATAGTCCCAGTTGGAAGCACATAGAAGGACGTACGGCCATTAATCACGATGCCAGCCCATACACCATGACACTACATGTCGGATATCTGTCCCTTTCCTGTATGTTTGCTAGACAATATGCAGTACCACTATCACGCCAGATCAGTTGTCGTCGACAATCAGACGATAGACTGTATCTACTCTCATCTGAGAAGAGGACAGCAGACTAGTCGTTATCAGTCCAATTGCGATGTTGATGGCACCATTGCAAACGGGCGGTACAGTGACGTCTGGACAATGGGATGCACACAACAGGACGGCGGGCGTATAGTCCTCCTTCATGCAAACGTCTGGCGACAGTTTTTCGGGAGATCCGCTTGCCAGTAGCAGCCATAAACTGATTTGCTACCTCACTAGCTCTGCTGCGCCGGTGTCTTTTTGTTGATAGCACTATGTACCGATCTTCTGCAGGTGCCGTACTGCGAACATGACCTCCCCCGTGACGTTTGCTACACTCTCCATTTGTTTGAAATGATTTCCAAAGCCTTGAAATAACACTGTGACTGACGTCGAACTCCCTGGCAACATCTGTTATTTTTCGCCCTTCTTCAATCTTGCCAATAATACGGCCACGCGTAAAATCATCTAGGTGATGTCGGGAAGACATACTGAAAATTGCAAGTTCGTCAATTGATTCTTTACCTTTCAATTTTGCGTTTGAACAACAACGGTCAATACGCGTCAAATCCTTTATATCTCTTATCAGCGCTATGATGTCACGAACAAGTTCGGCAATCCAAAATTTGCATACGCACAACACGTCTTACTGTATCCCGCACTTATGCTAATTTCCACATTTTCCTGCCTTCCATTTTATGGTTGCTATCATTGCTATTGTCATCCGTCCTTAGCAATTGTCCGGCAGTGTATGATTTAATGCTTTTAAGCTGTCTAACCAATCTGAATTCCAGGGGAACTAAATTTTGCCTTCAATACGCGTATGAGATAATATTAGTGCAATTCCATAAATCTTTATATATCCTATTGCCCCATCATATCCCTAAGAGCCTTCTTGATAAGTAAAATTCAAATTATAGGATTTCGAAACGCTACCATTAAGCTGCCTTCTGAAACTCAACGCTATTGGAAATGTGCCTGCAGCAGCGACATAAACACAAAAGATTCGCATTGATGTTCACATATCCAAACAAAAACAGATTTATTTCTTTGTTTGTAACAAAACTTTTATCTAAAAACTAGAGTTACGTCAGACGATGCTTTGCAATTGAAAAAGCTAAAGAGACAAGAAAAAATCTGAAGAGTGACAAAACGTGAGTGACGCAGAAAGGAAACGTGTATAAAAAAGGAAAGAGGACGGCTGTTGAAGATGACGAATCGATCACATACACACGAACAGAAAAACAGGTGATAAAGCACAAACTGAATGGAAAGCGCTTGATACAAAACACAATGACAAAGTAAACGCGGAAATGAAACAAAAAATTAAAGGACTTGATTTACTGAATTCTTATTATCTGACTTCTGATTATCCGGGAAAGTGAAATACCACAGATAAATGTAACTTTGAGCGTTCGAAAAAGAAATATGTTGCCAGAAGAAAAGGTAAAAAGAGTGAAAATGCCTGATTAAAGAAGACAAAGAAGAGTTACAAAGCACACGGCATACATAAATCCATATTATTGGATACAAATATATCTCATACATAGTAACATGCAATGATTGCAAACATATCTCATACATAGTAACATGCAATGATTGCAAACATAGATGCATACGTACGAACATACAATAATTGCATAGCTACATACATGCATACGTACGAACATACAATAATTGCATAGCTACATGCATGCATGCACACATACACTGAAGTGACAGAAAAACTGGCACAGACGAGCTTATGCAAAATACATAGCAACGTCCCCCATGCGCGTACTCCGTTGCGTCAGCCAGCGCGTATATAAAACGACAGACTTCCTTGTCAGCTGTCAGAGCTGTTTTCGGCATGAGAACGACAAGTAATAACGATTTAAGCGATTTTCAACGCGGTGTCATAGTTGGCGCTCGTGAGATGAACCATAGTATTTCGGAGGTAGAAACAAAGTTCGGATTTTCACGGATAACCGTTGCAAGGGTGTACCGTGACAACAAGAATTCCAGCAAAATCTCCAACCTACGATACCAGTGTGGTCGTAAAAAGACATTGGGTGAACGTGGCCATTGTCGGCTGTCAAGAATCGTTTCACGCGATAAACGTGCAACATTCTCGCAGGTATCTACGGAATTCAATGCTGGAGCCTAAACAAACATCAGCGTCCGGACTGTGCAACGTACCATGCACGATATGGGCTTTCGAAGCCGACGCCCAACTCGAGTCCCCTTGATGGGTGCATGACCCAGAGCTATACGCCTCGCTTGGGTACGGCAACATCGCCACTGGACACCTGATGACTGGAAACAAGTAGCCTCGTCTGACGAGTCGCGTTTCCAACTGTATCGGGCAGATGGAAGGATTCGTGTGTGGCGCAAACCCCATGAAGCCATGGATCCCGCCTGTCAACAGCGAACTGTACCGGCTGGGGGGGTGCCGTAATAGTATGGGGAGTGTTTAGCTGGACTTCACTGGGACCACTGGTACGTCTACAAACGTCTGTGACCGGCCAACGCTGTGTGCGCATCCTTTCTGACGAGGCACACCCGTTCATGTCCTGCATTCATGCTGATGGGTTGGGCTTGTTCCAACAGGACAATGCACCTCCACACAAGTGTCAGGACGCCACCTTAGGGTTAGAGGAGCATTCATCCGAGTTTTGGGGTGTTGCCAATCCCATCCAAGTCCCCAGATCTGAACGTGATAGAACACATTTGGGATGTCATGCCACGTGCTATCGAACACAGGAATCCGAGACCTCGGAATACACCCTAATTGTGGAACGCTCTGCAGGAAGTATGGTTTGCATTGCCTACAGCATATTTTCAGAAGCTAGTAGAGTCCATGCCCCGTCGTATTTCTGCAGTCCTGCGCTCCCGTGGGGAACCTACCAAGTATTAGACTGGTGTACCAGCTTTTCTGGAACTTCAGTGTATATGTCGTATGTAGTTACATACAACAATTGCATACACACATGTATGCATGTACATACATAGGTACTGTATGTATTTATGTATCTATGCACGCACGTATTAAAAATGAGTGCATTTATGTATGTATGTAAGTATACATACATACATACATACATACATACATACATACATGACAGTAATAACTACTTGTAAGGAAGGTGGAATTCTAAATTACTGGTTCTTTCGGAACTTACTCAATAAAGTGTACTTGAAATCTCCTTTTCCAGCGTCTAATGAGAAAACGGTGTCCCCAGGCTGGCGGCTTTCTGCAACCTCCAAGGTGTAGACAGCTTTGGAGAATTCCGGAACAGCGTCATTTGTATCGGCGACAGTGACCCATAATTTAGCAGTGGCACTGAGACTAGGATTTCCCTGGTCGTACGCGATAACTGTCATATTGTAGAAACCTTGTTTCTCATAATCCAACGTTGATAAAGTCCACACAGTTCCATCTGAAAAAAATAGTTTTTATGAGTATAATAATTGTTATATATTTCATTTGTTTTTTCATTTTTCCGATATTTCTATTTCCCCGCCCCGAAAGCTTGCGATAGTAACTGTGTATTTACATAGAACATACAGTAAAATTCCATGTTTCACTTAATGAAAGCACATTACCTTCTGAAACATTTTCAGAAAAAAGAATATACTACACTAAAGAAAGACTATTGACTTGGATATTATAGAGTTCGGTAATATTCAAAGAGAGCAAAAGCTAAATTTTTAGCAAGCATCTTTTTTTATATTATAGGAGTACAGGAGTCTAAAGCTATTTTACATACACTGACGGAAAAAAATCCCATCACCAAGAACGGGTTGTGTTAGATAAACGACAGTTGTTAGGCGGTGAGAGTACATCTGTAAGATGACGTCTATGCAAATTTTGCGCTCGGCGCATACGTGTGGCGCTAGTAGCTCCCCTCGGAACATGCAAAGCAGGTTTGCTGTAAATACGCGCTGTAACGTTCGTGAGCGTTAGTTATCGTTGAGATTCGACGTAGGGTGTTGATGTTAGTCAATAATGCCTTTAAGAAGACGAAGAAGCCATTATCAACAGCTCACGGAGTTTGAACGAGGTCGTGTAATAGGGCTACGAGAAGGTGGATTTTCTTTCCGCAATATTGCAGAACGACTTGGCAGGAATGTAGCCACAGTGCATGATTATTGGCAGCGGTGGTCAAGGAAAGGTACTGCCTCAAGAAGACCGGGTTCCGGCCGGCCACGTGGCACTACTGAGAGGTAAGACCGCCGTGTACGGCTTATGGCCATGGCGCATCGTACTGCGTCTGCGGCAGCAATTCGAGCTGCAGTTGCCATCACAGTGACACAAGGAACTGTTACAAATCGGTTACTTGAAGGACAGCTCCGAGCCAGACGCCTTGTAGCGTGCATTCCACTGACTCCAAACCACTGCCGTTCGCGACGTCATTGGTGTCAAGCTAGCGCTCATTGGAGGACGGAGTGGAGATCTGTTGTCTTTTCTGATGAAAGCCGGTTCTGCCTGGGTGCCAGTGATGGCCGTGTGTTGGTTAGAAGGAGGCCAGGTGAGCGCCTGCAACCAACCTGTCTGCGGCCGAGACACACTGGACCTACACCTGGAGTTGTGGTTTGGGGAGCAATTTCCTATGACAGCAGGAGCACTCTCGTAGTTATTTCACGCACCCTGACGGCACAGTTGTACGTCGGTCTGGTGATTCAACTTGTTGTGCTGCCATTCATGAACAGCATTCCAGGGGGTGTTTTCCAACAGGATAACGCTCGCCAGCATACCGCTGTTGTAACCCAACATGCTCTACAGAGTGTCTACATGTTGCCGTGGCCTAATAGATCACCAGATCTTTCACCAATCGAGCACGTATGGGACATCATTGGACGACAACTCCAGCGTCACCCCCAACCAGCATTAACCGTCCCTGTATTGACAGACCAAGTGCAACAGGCATGGAACTCCATCCCACAAACTGACATCCAGCACCTGTACGACACAATGCATGGACGATTGCGTGCTTGCATTCAACATTCTGGCGGTTACACCGGTTATTAATGTACCAGCATTTCACATTTAAAATGGCTCTTCTCGCGCTTACAATAAGCTGTGATCTTGAAACCTTAATCGATTAAATATGTTACCTATACGAATGTATTGCCGCCATTTCATTCCTCTACAACTATTTTTTCGTGGTGTTGGGATTTTTTTCCGTCAGTGTATGTAGAAAAAAGCTACCACCTCGGATATGCTAGGGGCACAAAATTTCTTATTCAAATGTTGGCCATTTTCAACACATATCGTAGTTTCATGAGGTACTTTTAAGTCATCAACACAATTTCGTTACGCGACCGAAGGGAACAGTACAGCCTGAAACATTTGTACCAGAACGCCCTGTGCGATGAATTTCCGCAAACGGTAGGATTTCACCGCACGGAGATAGTTTCCAGAAATATTGAATAATAGTTGTTTTCTTTGGTGAGTTTTCATATTACAATCGATAAAGATGTTTTAGAAGTTTTATAGGACTTAAGATTCCTAATTTTCATTTTAGTTTAGGCTATCTTTATAAGCTATGAAGAACCAGAGTGGTTATTTTCTGTCATTTACCTCATTGGGAAATTCTTCTTTTCAGTTTCGAAAAATTAGTAGGAATTTTCAGTTGTCTTTCACCGTCAAGTCGATAGCTTGTAAAGTTACTTTCCCTAGTAAGTCAGAATACGGTACTGATTTTACACTGAGAGGCCAATTTATTAGCACCAGTTGACCATTGTTACTTATAACCATGTATAATATGAGAAATTTTTAATTGAAGCAGATTGAAAACAAATCAAACAGACGCCGGATTTCTGTAAAGAAATATAGTAAAAACTTATATAGTAAGAACTCATTCATGTTAGAACTAAAAAATATAAGCTATTTATTTCAGTTTTTAAAAAGACCTCGAGATAAATAACATTCTGTGTAAAATGTTTGTTGTTTAACAATTGTAGATAAGAGTGTTTAGATAGATCGATATTTTGCACAATGTCATATAATAATAATCAGCACTAAACTCGGAAAGTTGTTTTTGTGTAACCTTACCTTAATAGCTTTTTCTCTGATCTTTCGTGTTAAATCAGTTTTTCTCCGGCACACTTGTTATTTCCTTCAAGGCTTGTTTTAGACTGTCCTATTCGACTGTGAGTTTGAAACTTCATAACAAAGCTTTTTCTACAAAATAATGCGACATCTGGTATTACAAATCGGAACTATCTAAATGCTCGACAATGTGCTATTGGTGCGACATCTGCTTTTAGATACAATCTCGCTCACTTTGACATCTCAAGATTTCAGTTTTTATTGTAGGTTACGGCGCTTAGATAGATCGATATTTCGCAAAATATATAACATTATTACATGTTATATATATTTATATATATTAAAATATATAACAAAATATATATATAATTACTCTTTTACTTTTTTTAACTTATATTAAAAAAGGAAAAAAGTAATTAAAGCATACAAATTAATATTCGAATTGTGCTAAATTAAATTAATATGCAAACGCAACTTGCCGTGATATTGAGATTTTAATTCGAATTTTGTAGATCGGATAAATAAAATTCGAGTCATAGATAATCCAATGTTTTTAAATTAGCACGCGATCACCTTGGCATCTCAATGAGATCGCGTGAAAACTCAACTTGTTGTGATATTAAAAATTCAATTCGAATTCTGTAGATCGGAAAAATAGGATTCGAGACATTAATAATCCAGTGTTTTTAAATTAGCACGCTAACACCTTGGCATTTAAAAGTGATCACGCGCTGTTATATAGCAGGCAATCATTTTGACATCGCGAGAGCACACACGAATTGTTCAATCAGTGATGGCGCACCAATGGAGACGTTGTTGTGACGTGAAGCGTTCCACAGAGACAGACGGATCTGGGTGTTTATATACAATTATGGTTATAAGTAACATATGCAAATAGGCTGATACGTCATTCGCTGACGTCATGTTTCTAGGGATACATAATTTAATGAACGGGAAAATTCCCAGTAGTAGCTCTGCATATGTTACTTATAACCATACTCTGAGTATCCAATTTATTAGGACCAGTGGATCATTTCATTCAAATTGGCAGATATTTCATCCGTTGTCATTGGGTTACTACGGATACAAAATCAAGTGATTAACAGCACTCTCAGTGATAGTTTGTAATATACGTTATTTATAATTATACACTGAGTGGGCAAGTTATTAGGATCAGTGACCATTTTATGCAAACAGGCTGATACATCATCGTTTTCATCATGACACTGCAGTTAATACGGATAATCAAGTGAACCGGATCAGTACCAGTAGTATTTCGGATTACGTTATTGTGCATCTCACACGGTAGCACAGGGGCTGCCCCGGTGGCCGAATGGTCAGAAACTTTGATATCTGTCCACCAGTCCATAGCTTGGCCCTAGCTTTAGTCCCGAATGCGGCATAAATGGGGACGTAAGAGGATGAAAATCAAATCGCTCAAAATGCCTATGAACAATTAATAAAAAGGTGAAACTACTTTTTTGCATCTCACCACTGCAATATTGTTTCCGTGAAAACTGCGAATATTTTGCAAAAGAATAAAAAATCTAAGTTACAGTTTAATATGTTAGTAAAATCATGCAAATAATTGATTATGATACGCTTTCCAACATAGCAGAAATCATTACTCAAGTTATGAGGATAATGGCTGTAGGATATATCTCGCTCCCATGAACTGACCTTTGACCCCATTTCGATTATATTCAACAGAACCGGTAAAGTATACTTCCGGAACAACATGATAAAGTTTTGTCTCAATCGAAGCATTTTTAACTAAGTTAAAACGCATAAGGGCGATGGAATGGATCCCGATCCTATGTCCTGACCTTTGACCCCATTTCGTCCATTTTCAATAGGGTTCGTCCCCAGTGATCTGCTACGACATACTAGCATTTATAGAAATCGAACCATATTTACGCACGTTATGACGCATAACGGCAATGGAATGCATCCTGCTCCTATGTCCTAACATTTGACCGCACTCCACCTGTTTTCAACAGGGTTCGTCCCCAGGTGGTCCCCCATCACATACTAAAATTTCATAGAAATCAAACCATATTTACGTAAGTTATGACGCATAAGGGCAATGGAATGCATCCCGCTCCTATGTCCTGACCGTTGACCCTATTTATCCCATTTTCAATAGGGTTCGTCCCCAGGTGGTCCCCTACCACGTAATAAATTTTCATCGAAATCGAACCATTTTTACGCGAGTTATCGTGCGTAGAGACGTGCAAAGCTGGAGCATATACGCTTCTTCAACCTACGGTTGGAAAGCGTAACAAGTTAGTAAAATCATGCAATGCACTGATTATGATTCGCTTTCCAACATACCAGAAATCATTACTCAAGTTATGAGGATAATGGCTGTGGAATAAATCTCGCTCCTGTATTCAACAGAACTGGTTTCGTATAACTCCGAAATAACATGATAAAGTTTTGTCGCAATCGAAGCAATTTTACGTAAGTTATGATGCATAAGGGCTAAGGATAAGATCCCGCTCCTGTGTCCTAACCTTTGATCCCATTTTGCCCATTTTCAACAAGATTCGTCCCCAGGCAAGTCCCTACAACACACTAACATTTCATCCAAATCGAAACATTTTTACGTAGGTTATGATGCATAATGTCGATGCAAGTGATTCCGCTCCTATGTCCTGACCTTTAACACCATTTCGCCCATTTTCAATAGGGCATGTCCCCAGGTTGTCCCTCTACCACATACTAAAATTTATTCGGAATCGAACCTTTTTGACGTTAGTTCTGACGCATAAGAGCAGTGGAATGGATCCCGCTCCTATGTCCTGACCTTCGACCCCATTTCGTTCACTTTCAATAGAGTTTCTTCCCAGTTATTCCCTTACCATATACTAAAATTTCATCGAAATCGAAAATTTTTTACGCGAGTTATCGTGCGGACGAACATACACACTCAACGCGTGACGTAATGATGTAGATGGGAATCGTGACTATCTGCTTGCAAGAGTGTGACGTCATAAAACTTTAATGGGATACACACACAACGCGTGACGTAATGATACAGATGGCGTGACCGCGCGCCAGCATCTGAATTGCGAGAGTATGACGTCATAAGATTTCTAAGCATGGATAACATTAACGGGGCGACGCCATGACACTAAAAACTTGGTAATTCGGGGTGGTTATTTAATCCACTAAACGAATTTTCCTAAAGTCGACT
This sequence comes from Macrothele yani, assembly GCA_039090855.1. Taxonomy (NCBI): domain Eukaryota; kingdom Metazoa; phylum Arthropoda; class Arachnida; order Araneae; family Macrothelidae; genus Macrothele; species Macrothele yani. The sequence continues at coordinate 77,281,260 of CM077008.1, forward strand.
TCAAGCTAAATCGATTTCTAGTACCAGAAAACGGTAGGTTAACGATTTTAATCAAAATCCCAAGAGCCGGTTTCAAAATAGAATTTACATACATACAAGAATTGCTCCTTTCCCAAGGATGAAAATTTCAACATCGAACAAAATATCTTCATTTTATAACTTGAAATACTTAATATTTTCTGAAACATAACCATAATTATGCAATCCAACATTTGTTTGTCTACTGACGTCATGAATGTACAGGTCGCGCCATCCTTTTTCTGGTTTCAACACCACCAAAGGAAAAGTCATTGATTTTTAATATAATTATGGTTATGTTTTAGAAAATGTTAAGTATTCCAAGCTATAACATGAAGTTATTTTAATCGATGTTCAAATTTTCATCCTTGGGAACACATTAATTGTGAAGGAAATGTGTACAAAAGTTTTTCCATTGGAAGTACAGGAACAAAAATTCCTTGACGTCCACCTTAACAATATGGGATAAGGGCAATGGAATGGATCCCAATCCTATGTCCTGACCTTTTACCCCATTTCGTCCATTTTTAATAGGGATCGTCCCCAGGTGGTCCCCTAGCACATAATAAAATTTCATCGAAATCTAACCACTTTTACGCACGTTATGACGCACAAAAGAGCAATGGAATGCATCCCGCTCTTATGTCCTGACCTTTGACCCCATTTGTCTTAATTTCAATAGGGTTCGTCCCCAGGTGGTCCCCATACCACATACTAAAATGTCATTGAAATCGAACCATTTGTACGCCAGTTTTCGTACGGACAGACGAACGGACGGACAGACGAACGGACGGACAGATGGACGGATGTTTTAAAATAATAATCATTGATTATACTTAGAAACAAAATTATGAAAACAAATTGTAGGTCGAGTACATAAGTTAGTGTTATTTCCTTTCTTTGTAAAAAGAAAAGAAAGGAAATGACACTAACTTATGACGCGCCTGCCGCGCAGGACCCACATGAGGATAAAGGCAGATAGCAGTGAGAGCACATGCCAGTGTAGTGTAGTAGATAGCACGCGGGGCCGAGAGTTTTGGATTCGAATCCCGCCCCTAGCATAAAAACGATGGAGAAATTTACTTCGTCATAGACATTTCAAGCAGATTCTAAACTCGCTTTCTTTTTCAGGTTATATGTGCGTAAACTGTTGGATCTGTGATTTCGCAATCTGGAAATACTATGCTCGTACTGGTTGAGAAAATCTGTATGTGTTTTCCAATGAAGTCGATTGAAAAGCAGTTAGATAAACTCGAAATATCGGGATCGACAACGAAATATCAGCTGGAATTGAACTAAAGGTGGTTCCATCCATAGTGACCATGGTTCTTGCAGGACAATGATTTAAATCAGAAATGGCAAGCATGTGAAAAGATACTGAGACGTTTGGCTCAATCCCAAAAGTTACTTTTCGCGATGAACTTTTAATCCTAAAGTTACCTTTAGCTCAGATCTTTTTCTTCCGAGATGGGCACGTGTTCGGGTCCTGGGAATGGGCACGTGTTCGAGTCCTGGGAATGGGCACGTGTTCGGGTCCTGGGAATGGGCACGTGTTCGAGTCCTGGGAATGGGCACGTGTTCGGGTCCTGCGAATGGGCACGTGTTCGAGTCCTGGGAATGGGCACGTGTTCGGGTCCTCCATGTGTTTTACCGATGGAGCTGGCTATCTCCTTTCCCTAGAACCACTGCCCCAAAATTAGAGCTGAGAGAGTGCCTACCGTCCTGAGTTACTCGTGGGGGTCGTTAACCCTTGGAAATATCTGCGTGAATTGGAAGATGCTATTCGACGGGACTGCGCCAACTTTGCAACGAAAAGTTTCCATAACTTAACAGATTCAATGCTGCTGTCCTGAAAGGATATTTCCACGGATATTTTTTTATTCCTGGGAGGATAATGTTTTTGTTACTGCTGTGCCTAGGCGGTCATCATCAATTATCACTCAATGTAAATGTGTCGATTTCAGAGCAACCTGAACTGAAACTACGTTTATGTTTTATATTACACAAAAAGCCTCCTGTAAGTCTGAAACATACACTGAGTGCTCACTGAATTACGACCCCACCTGTGGAAGGTAAGCAACACCCAATACTGGTATAATGGAAAGCAGGGCGTGCCTATTACCTAAAGGAGTATTTATAGGAGGATGGTGGTTCATTTGAGGGCGAAGTTACTGACGTGATGGGTAAAACCAAACTTTTATTGCAACTGTCGAAGTACGAAACTGTGAGAGCGCATGACAGCTTGCTGTGTCCATTTCAAATACTAGCGCACTTGTGGTTTGTTCAAGGGTTTCTATTCTTAAAGTGTATTAGGAGTGGTGCCAAAAGGGCGAAACAACTAAATGGAGACACAACTGTAAAAACTGGCGAAAGGTGGATTCCAGAGGTGAACGATAGTCGCGTTTCCTTGTACATGGCAAACAGCGAGAAAACCCCATTCCACTGGGCAATCAACTGCCCAGTGGAATATGGTTCATCCATAAACAATATCCCGCGCGACTATGCGTCCCACGCTGACACGGATGGACTATAAAAGCAGACGCCCAATATGCCACTCTCTCCTAAGAACAGTCCATCGACATAAACGTCTCTTCCTGGTGCAAAGAGCATGCGGAAAGGACGATCGAAGTTTGAAAGCAGTTGTGCTGGTCAGAAGAATCACATCAACTCTAATCTGCCGATGGTCGAATCCATAGTTGACGTAAACAGTACGAGGCTATGGATCTCTTATGCGTGGAATCGACTATCGTGGCCTCGGAGCGGTTATATAAAATGGGATTATTTGTTTCGCTCTCATAAATGGCAACTTCTGGTGCGTGTGGACCAATGTATGGACGCCGGCAACTACCATAAATTGCTTGAATACCTTATACATCCCACAATGCTGTGCCTCCATCCATAAGAGAATGGGTCTTCCAGCCCAATAATGCCCCTTGTTATCAGGCCCGCCTTGAGTGGGAGTGGTTCGACAAACGTAGTGCTAATATGAGACATCTCGAATAGTCCTCAAACTTACCTGATCTCATCCTAATTGAATATCTGGTATGCTAGGGGATGGAGGTGGGCACATCACTCTACTTCATACAAGAATTGTAGACTGCGATACGACAATTTTATTGAAAATCCCCGCACAATTACATAGACACCTCATGGAGTCCATGCCATGCCGAGTGACGGCCATTCTCCAGTTAAACGGACGGCCCACGAAGCACTTTAAGGTGGTTGTAATTCAGTCAGGCCTATATGTATAACCACATGTTTTTTAGTAATGCGTGTACGTTGTATTTTATTTTTATTGTATTTGCTGAATTCATTGGGAGGAAAACAAGACGAAAAAAATGGTAGAAACTTCCAGCAGTGGAACTGATATGGATTCGTACGTTGAGCAATTTTGCAATAAACAACGCAGAAGAAATCATGAGTTTTTTTCGTATACGCTGAAATGCAACATGTGGTGATGGTTGCTTTATGTTCTCACTTTTTGCTAAAAGTCACAAAGCGAATGTCTGAGCTTACATAAAATTTGAACCCGTGAAACAATTATCTGTGGAAAAATCCCTCACGGTCTCTGCATTCTGCTACCTTATTCCGCTTCTATTCTCATGTTACGTTTCAGAGAGGCGGAATAAATAAATAATCGATCGACGTGTGCTCCTGTTTGCTCTAAAAGACAAACAACATTCCGTATTTCGCTTATTAAGAAGGGATTTTAAAGTGAAATATCACTTTTGAAATAGCATTTCATGAGAACATCCTTGCAAAAAAAAACTCCACAGGAGTTACGAAACCGAAATCTCCATTGAAATATTCCGCTGCTGGTGGAGATCAAGAAATATGTCTCATTTCAATCGCTTTGTAAATCAAAAGTGCTTTAAATTTAGTACAAAAGGTAGAGTCGTACATGGCTCATGAGTCGTATGAATTGTGTCCATATTTTGGCTTGTATTCGTAAAAATCTTGAGTTTAGATCGTAGTTGAAAAACAAAATGACGCTGCTAGAAAAAGATATAACACACTGGTTTGCATACCCCTGAACGTTAACATTTGATGTACATTTTCATCCATAAAGTTCGGATGTTTTTCTGTGGATGTAAATATGCCGATGAAACTTGCGTGTCACTATCCGTCCTTTTTTACTTGGCTTCGCATTTTAGTCTTTTTTTTTTTATTGGAGGTTTAACGACCACCATGAGCAACTCAATGGGCTATAAGCAGTCGCCCGTCCCTAATTTAGGGTCACTGGTTCCAGGGAAGGGAGAGAGCCAGTGCCGTAAGACAAACACAACATCCATGCCTCACCGGGATTCGAACCCGGACCCCTTTCGGACGAATGATCAGAGGCCATCGCTTAGACCACTGCACCACCGGGGCGGCATTTTAGTCTTTACTAAGCGATCTATGAAACATATGCACCAATCAGTCGCATTCAAACTCTTATCACGGTGATTCAAAAATTAGTCTCGTTTGCAGCTAAAACGTGTAGTAATGTAATAAAGCGATATAAGCTCATTTCATTCTACAAAGTACAGGCCGTTGTTTTCTCTAATACTTTGCTGACGTTCCATCAGAGCCACGATCCGACGGTGGTACCACTCGACAGGTTTCGAGGGCAGAAACTCCCTGATGCTAAATTCCACATCCACCACTGACGCCAAGTGCCATCCTTGTTCGAAATGGGCCCTGGAGCGATGTAAGTGGTAGGAGGTGGATGGGGCAAGGTCCGGACTGTATGGAGGATGGGGTAAGGTCCGGACTATGTTACAGGGCTTGATGCTGAGATATATTCCAACGCCCTGTGAGAAGGGTTCTTTGCTGCTTCGCTTGCAGAGATATTTTATATCGGGAGTGTAACCCGTATTTCACCCGACTGGAGCAGAAGAATAAAATATAAATAAAATATCAACTGAAGTTATAATTTGCTCTTGCAGTGAGGGAAGTTTTTATTCAGATGATATAGGGAACGTCTCTAAGCATTGTCCCGATTTCCATTCGTTCTCTTACTTATTAACACCATGAATCCCCTTCTCTCGCTCGTTCAGTATTCGCCTTCCTAGTCATCAGCGCTCACTGCTATTTGCTGATCTCGGTTCACACAGACCAAAGAGAACCCCCTTCTCCGGTCAAACAGAGGAATAGCAGAAGAGTGAAACGTCCTCTTGCTGAGAAATACCCCACGAAGAGCGTCTGTTATATGGAAATATTTAAATGATCATAGCAGGCCAAAAGCTCAAACAAACTTGGTTACTCGTATTAGCATAATATCTCACATATCTGATATCTGGTCTATAGCACCAGGCACATTGTTTATCAAAATAAACACATGTATTTCAATTAATTGCACAACACGTGAACTCGATTGACATGGTGGGTAAGTTCGATAGCTGAAATGAAATTCTCTCTCTCTCATTGTCGAAAGTTATAAAAATATGTGTACACTATGTTGCTCTGGTTAACCCTTTTGAACAACCTCCTCAAACCAGTTTCCTTAACCCAATCTTAATTTCAAACATTACAACATATTACAACAAATGGGGATGTTGTATGGAAATATTTAAATGATCATAGCAGGCCAAAAGCACAACCAAACTTGGTTACTCGTATTAGCATAATATCTCACATATATTATAACGAAGTGAATTTCTCCGTCATTTTTGGTCTACGCGGGATTCGAACCCGGATCCCCTCATTCCGGAATAAGTCGCTCTACCAATTGAGCTACGCGGACGTTTTATTCTGATTCCTATCTGCCTATATGTCGTGTGCGTCCTTCGGGCAGGTACGTCACATCTCCTGGTACGTTACATCATCTCCCCCTTATTTTTTTTTTCGAAGTGCTGGAGAAAGGATTCTCTTATTTTTCCTATCTCGCGGTGTGGAAATAACATCACACCAATGCGAGATTTTAAACGGTCGGGTCATCCGGATAGTTCGGGTGCCATTATAACGAAGTGAATTTCTCCGTCATTTTTGGTCTACGCCGGGATTCGAACCCGGGTCCCCTCATTCCGGAATAAGTCGCTCTACCAATTGAGCTACGCGGGCGTTTTATTCTGATTCCTATCTGCCTTTATGTCGTGTGCGTCCTTCGGGCAGGTACGTCACATCTCCTGGTACGTTACAATATCATATATGGCCTATAGCACCAGGCACATTAGTTATCAAAATAAACACATGTATTTTAATTAATTGCACAACACAAAAACTTGATTGACATGGTGGGTAAGGTCGGTAGCTGAAATGAAATTTTTTTTCTCTCTCTCTCTCTCTCATTGTAGAAAGTTATAAGAATATGTGTACACTATGTTGCTCTGATTAACCCTTTCGAACAACCTCCTCAAATCAGTTTCCTTAACCCAATCTTCATTTTAAATATTTCCATATAACACGTCCCCTCTTTATAAGGTGCAGATTCTCCTTCTTTCACTTCCTCAGTGACCCCCTCAGATCATTAACCAGTTCTCTCTAAAACATCCACGAAACCATAAATCTAACTTTCCTTCTGTTGCGACACTGAGAAGCGAAAGCCAGCCCACTTACCAACGCATCGAAAATGGCGAGAAAATTGTTACAATCCACCGTCCTTAAAATGGTTCTTAACTTCATTCTTGAAAAACGTTGATACCCAGCTTACAACTGTATGGAGGATGGGCTAGAATCTCGCCGCTTCCCATTTGTGTCATTTTCGCGGACCACACAGGAGGCGTGATTTCGGACGTTATCCACTTGCAGCAAAGCCTACTTCCTATTGATGAGCCCTGGATAATCTTGATGCAGAACTTCATAAACCCACTGCAGCTGTATGTCATAGAGGTTCCTGTCCACAACCTGACTATCTGATACGACTTCTCAGAGCACAGGACTCTCACAATTCCAACAAATGCACAGCATTACTGTCCTGTCGAACAATCCTCTCTGCACCACTAGATATGCTTCCAGGTGTGGCCTCTGTTACAGGCTCCCACTGCCAGGATAAGGTAGAAATATCCACTTTTTATCACCTCTGGCGATACTACGCTAAAACCTACTGCCCCGTGGATGTGAAAGCAATCAGCAACAGAGAGCTGCACGTTGTTCTGTCAACTGGGATACCAATTCATGGGAAACCATTCAACAGTGCCTGGAGGAGAAACCAGGCAGATGCAGATGACAAACAATGGTAGATCGGAAAGACTCCATCTCAGCTGCCAATTATAGTGCACTGGTACTGGGGTTTGCTGTCACAGCTTCAATCAAGATGTCAGTGTTGGTGGTGTTTAAACGTCCTGACCTTGACTTGTCTTTGAGGCTGGTGTCTTCAGCATTGAAACTCCGGAACCATTTTAATTCAGTGCTGTTGTCCACTATTTCCTTGCTTTCAACTGCAGAAATTTCTCTCGCTGCTACTGCCGCGTTTAACACGGTTTTCCAATAAGAGCTTAGGAACACCTGAACAGTACGTTTATAGACCTCCATCACTCTGCTCACCTGGTAATGCAATGCCAAATACATACCATCCAGTTACCCAGATAACGATGGTGCGCGTTTCACATAGGAATGGAAGCCCAATATTATGTGTAGTTCAAAACGGGACGAACTTTTATCCCACTCTCGGTGGTAGTGGGGAAAACATATAGTTCACAGTAGATGAAAAAAAAATTGCAATTCTAATAACCTTCAAGTATACGCGGGAAGCAATGATGACTCAGATGATGTCTTGCAACTCCCATTTTTTCAACTTATACTCAGCCAGTTACATCTTTCGGTGCAATCTTTTGAGCCACTCGAAATAGCCAAATCTGATATAAAAATTTAGCTGTAATATCAGAATAATTGTATGTTTGTAGTTATACGCGAATATCTGCAAATACGGACAAAAGAATGACCCATTGAAAATTCACGATATCCTAACACCAAGTCTCAGTGCTTCTTTGAGGGCCTTAGTGGTTTCACTACACAGCTGTGTAACATTATTCTCTGTGAGCTCTCTGGTATTGAGAGGTATGGGATTCAATGTAGTATTTCTATGATGCTTCTTTCTCGTAAAAATGTGAGTTTCCTGGATCTAAAACACACAGATCCGTTGATTACTTCTGCCGAATGTTACAAATTTATCACTCTAGGTAAATTTAGTGATCTTTTGGATAGACTCAAATGTCTTAGTACATTTCCACATGCTTCTCGTCTCCGATAAAAATCGTTGTCCCTCAAGAACAATGAGCTGTATGGGCGCTATCTGAAGTCCAGCTCCAGCTGATTTTACGTTGCTGGTCCCAGTATTTTGAGTTTAGCTACTCGTTTTTCTTCGTCTTCTCTACTAAACACAGACTCCACAACCAGTACGAACAGTTCGACTGTGGTTGATTGTCTTAGATTCGTTGTTTCATCTTGTATGCTGCCTGTTGCAAAACTAAATGCTTGGTAGGAGAATCACATTAAAAATTGACACTAGCTACTTTTAGAGTATTTCCAGATTGTGAGATCACAGATCCAACAATGTCAACTGTTTGCTCTTCAGTACTATAGCGATTTGTATCAGTCGGTACATTACACTCATGTAACCTGAAAAAGAAAACAAATTTAGAATCTGCTTGGAAGGTTACGGGCAACCTGTATAAGCGGAAGTATGTAAACCACAGACAGGGTCGTGGAAGATCAGACAACAGAGCGAAATTTTGTCTTATATTTAACTTTTCCAGTCCGATGTGAAAAAATAATTGCTATTCCATTTACAGAAGGGAAGATATCGAGTTTTCTTGTAGACAGAAATAAAACATACAGAACAACAGGCGGACAGAACGAAACAATATGCAAACCTAAGCGTATATTTCTAGGCGTGTCAAAGGAACTGCGGAAGGAACAAAGTTTTTTCAACTGCTGTCATTTATTAACATTCTTACCGGAATATTTAAAAGATACAAAGCAAGAAAATAACAGCAACCTATGTACCTGACTTAAACTTTCTTTTTGTTCCAAGGCATAACGTATAATGTTTATTATAAAACATGAGTGACTATTTTCCCGTTGAGAGAAAGTTGGCAACTCTCATTTTTTTAACTTTAACGTAGATATGTTTTTATTCCTTTGCAAAATTCTTGCAGTTTTCAAGAAAACAAAATTGCAATGTTGTGCTACCTTTTGTTTATTGTTCATAGCCATGTTTTAAACATTTGATTTTCATCTGTCATTAGATCCCGAGCAACATGCTTCATCCCGTCGAAGTAAGATGGTTTTGGAGAGAATACTCGTATAGACTGAAGGACAGCTTAAAGAACGCGGAGAACAAAGGAATTTTTTATATTGCATAAGGTGGATGGACGAATAGGTGAGACATCTTGAAGTAGAAGAATTTTCTAACAGAATACAACGGCTGATGGACGTAAAAGTAGGTGAATAATGCTGGAGATCAAAAGCTTCTCCAGAGGGAGTACAGACAGACTGATTTGAGTTCAGACAGACAGACAGACAGACTGGTAGGTTAGATGGAAACAAATCTGATGCACAGAAATCTCTTTGGAATGGTTACAGCGGTCGATGTATTACAACGGAAAAGGCCAAACATAAACATGCATACTTATGTACAAAAAAGGTAATGAAACAAAGAAAACTAAAGCATAAATTGATGTTTAAAAGCCTTATGATCTGAAAATGTCTTTGAAGATTCTCGTCGAATTCATTAGAGAGCTGACGATCTTAGTCCTGCAGGACACACGACTTGAACTTAGAATAAAAGGAATATGTTGTTATTAATCAGAAGGCTGTAGGCACTTAATGGTTGTCCACGAAGCGAGACGCGAAAGTATTCCCCGGAGGTACAACTCGAAGTGACTTCACACGTATCTGTTCGTTCATCTCCGCTGATCATTATGCGCAAGATGATGAACGAAAGGAAATTGATGTTTAAATCCGCCAGTAGAGAAACAGTCGTCTGCATCTGAGCGAGGCAGTAACGACGAATCTTCATTAACAACACACAGCTCTCCTCTAGGAAATTTTGAGAGATATCTGCGGGAAACATAACGTAGCCACAAGCTGTCTGAGTTTACAGAATGCTAAATGTGAGGGCTTTTCCTAGGAAGATTTGCGAAATTTAACCAACCCTAAAGTAACTTTAAATCAATGATACGGCGCCATTTGTGAACCACGAAAAGGTGCAAATTCGGAGTTAGATTATACATGCCAAACATGACTGAAAATCATTTCCAAATGGTCGACGTAACGATAAAATTACCATAATTCTAATATTTTATTACGATGAACAGAATAATATTCCGTAAAGCGTCCAATCTGCATGAACAGGAACTGCAAAAACTATTCTTTGCAATATTTCGTGCTTGAAATTCTGATAAGGTCGGAGTCAACATTTGTTTCACACTTTCACAAACGTTTAAAAAATAGTTATTAAGATGCTTTATTTTGAAACAACAACAGCCAAACGTTGTACAGTGTGACTTTCTACAAATGAACAAACGACGTAATTACATCAAAACCATTTACTGGTTGGACTTCGCATCACATAAATTGACTAATTTCACATTTCTAGTATGCATATGCAGCTTCTGGAGGTGTCCTGCACTTGTGATAATAAGCTTAGATGAAATCTATGTAAATAAAGTATATTTTCGGTTACTTTGAAACTAATTTTTTAACTTTTTTATTCTCTTTGTATCGATTAGTGGAAAAGCATATTTTTCCTTCAGTTTTGCTAAGTCAAGCTTAGTAGTTCGGAGTATGTAAGAGTGGATTTATGTATCTGAGTATTATTCATATTGTCAAAAGTCAGAATGCTTCCTAAAGCATCAAGACATCCGAGAAAAAGATATAACGATCAACATATTCCTTTCTTGATAAGACGTAGGCTCCATCTTGTGCCTTGTCAGAGAATTTCGTTTGTGTGGCCAGTTTTGCATATCGCTCTGACAAGGCTGACGGTAAAGCGCTACTATCCTGTAGATACGATTCTTCACTCGATGTTCAATTATATCTCACAAATCTTCAGTCGGTAATACATCACACTACTGTGGTGTTTAATTCATTAAAGTACATTTTGATCTTTGGAATTCTCACGACAAATAGTACTAGTCTTTGCTGTATTACTTAAGAGGAGCTCTTTTTCTCGAACTGGAATAGCCATTCAATGCAGAATGGTTACAGTATAGCAATGTCGATATCATCAAAACGCAGTCTCTACCTTTATGGCAATATCTCTTAATATCACCGGCACAATTTATCCCACGAAAGATATCCCTACGCCATCGCAGTTCCATCACAGCGATTTACTGCTGGGACAGCTCAGTGCTGCTTGCAGTGTTAGCTGAGTAACTATCTAGGGTTTGCCATCTGAGAAAATACTCTGTGGTGCAATTTAGCCTTATAAATATTTTTTCTATATGTTCAGACTTCAGTTTTTGCAGTTTAAGTACGACTAAATCTTTAACTGAAAGTGAACTCTGTATTTCAAAATTTTGTGGACCATAACTAACCCATGCTTACAGAAGATCGTTCAGGATCTGTGGTAGAGATTTTCAGACGAGACAAACGGAATTTATAAACCTTTTCTGGGCCATCGATGATGTTTGATCTGATGGCCCTTGGTTACGGCTATCTCAGGATGCTTTGAAGTGTACTCATGCTGCCATTTTTCCACTCTTCTTTGCCAGCATTCCACAAACCACCTCTAATAACTAGTCTTCTCTTCCAAATACCACCTTTCAATAAACCAAAAGGGCAAAAGTCCATCATTAAGACCAGGAAATTTGAGAGGGATGTTGCTACATAGTACGTCAAGAATCTCGGTCTTCTAGCATAAGAAATGTTTGTCGAATCTGATGTGTGGCTTGTCGTTTTATCTTGGTGGGTCGGTGTTGCGTATCGCTACCAACACATAACGGCCCTTCTTGTTCTTAAATTAGTATAAGAATCTTTGCCTGACAATTTGCTAAGTTAACTGCGTCATTTTTAGGCACCTCGCCCAGACACGAGAAATCAGTGGCAATCACAAAGGCTAGCGGGAAACTTTCTTTGCATTCTCATTACGATTTTGAAAACACCTTGGTGCCGTCCGTTAATTGCACGGAGTTTGTTTCAATGTGACAGGTAAACGTAGAGTTCGTCCAATGTGGCCACATACTTCCATCTTTCGCTGTCCAGGTGATTTTCATAGAACTTTCTGCAGGCTCTCCTTCCCTCCGAGACGTGCCTTAGAAGAAGCTTGTGTACTCTGCCTTGTGATGTTTCTGTAGGCATAAATTTAAGTGGGCTTCGTTGTTAACGGTTCCTATACGAACATATTTGTCTTCGTTGCATGATATGTTGTGTCACGAGATTTAGTTTTGACACCAACGTTTTCACTTTCCTGATTACAGTAACAGAACTACTAGTGATGGACCTTGGATTTAGCAGTTTTGTACAATGCAGTATGTAAATTCCTTCAAATTCTTTTGCTATGTAATACAGTATGGATGGCTTTCTTCGAAATCGTAAATCCACGTTCTTTGAATGTTTTTATTGTTTGCAAATATCTGTATTTCGCATATGACAAGGCAGTGGTATACCTACCTCACCGACAAATTGGGTATTTTTGAAGGCATCTACTGTTTCAGGCTATAATGGTTTACGGCATTCCTCATTTATGAATAACCTTGACACAAGTGGGAGCCTAGAGCTGGATTTGCATATTAGTCGGGACACACTGGATCATGCTAATCTTTACCATAAGTCCCCAACGACCGCCTATGTTCAGCATTGTCGACATTTTGAGAATTTTTTACGTAATGTCACGCTCTTGAGCCATCTGAATTATTGATATATAAATTTTCTCGCGAGGCTTTTTCGAGGCAGCTACTGTAGTTCTCAAATGCCTTTTTGTGACAACTCGTGATTATCACTGGACAACATATAATTTGCCTCAGAAGTGAAAATAACGAATCTTTACTAATTTCAATGTGCTGAACACGAAAATGACAATAAAATCTGTCGATTGGCTCTTGTTTAGGAGAAACTCAGGCCGCAACATATTGCATCAGCAGATCATACACACCACCCCTAAAAGTTATTGCATCATTGTCTGATGCAATGTAGTTAGTGACATCCCTAACGTAACATGATGCAATCATTAATATAAACTAAAATCTCGTATGGTGAGTAACTGTTTGTGCAACTTCCTGGGCTACACTACACTACCACTTACTCCTGCGTCATATACACAAATGACCCCTGCAGTGTAAATCCAGCAATATGATGCCTCGCCACTGTGTTAATAGCCCAAATAACTTTTTATATATTTGCGGGGCAGTAACGTTCGTAAGCCAGAAAAAGGCCATCACTCAGATAGTGAAAAAGGAGTATCAGCTTCATTTCCGATGCAAGATGGGGGGGGGCATAACAAGGCATGGATCCCACTCATATGCTGCGGTACGTGTGCTAGAAATCTTCCGAGGTGGCTGAAAGGTGGTAAAGTGTCGATATCGTTTGCTGTTCCTATGGTTAGGAGGAGCCACGCAATCATGCAAATGATTGCTACTTCTGCATATTACCACCTATTTCTGGAGGCGTCACGAACAAAAAAATTGGGCAATAGCATACCTGAATTCATCATCTGCTATCTGACGGATTCCGCACGGCGAAGGACTTTTCGTTCACGAACCACCGAAAGAACTTTCCACTGATTCAGAGGACGAAGGCAAATTGGTGTTGCATTCTTCTAAGCCTTCGGCGTCTAATGGTGATCCACAAGTCCACTACGGCGCATCATCTGCACCACATATTATCACACAAGAAGAACTGAACGGAATTGTTCGCGATCTGGAGCTGTCAATGGCCAAAGCGGAGTTACTGGGATCAAGACTTCTACAATGGAATCTTCTCAAGGAAAATGTCTGGGTAATTTCGTTTCGCACTCCTCATGAGAAGTTTGCGCCTTACTTCCGAAAGGAAGATACCTTGTGTTCTGCTACAATGTAAATGACCTGGGTAATGCCGTTTGAATCAAACATGACCCACACGAATGACAACTATTTATAGACTCGTCGAAATTGAGTCTCAAGGCGGCCCTTCTGCATAATGGAAACCAGATTCTATCTGGATACGCTATCTACATGAAAGAAATCTACGAAAGCTTAAAACAGCTGTTGGATTGTCTCCAACACAGCAAGTATGGCTGGCATCTCTGTGGAGATTTGAAGGTAGTGTCTGAGTTGATGGGTTCGCAGCAGGGATATACGATATACTGCTATTTCTATGTGAATGAGATAGCCGAGCAAGGTATTTGCACTATGTAAAGATAGTCTGGCCTGTGAGGAATTCTCTGAAGGTCTGAGAGAAGAATGTGCAACACCCAGCACTGGCAGAAACAAACAAAATCCTGCTATTTACCCTAAGCATCAAACTCGGTCTGGTAAAATACTCGGTTAACAGCCATCGACAGGAGTGGGTCAGCTTTTGAGTACCTGGCTGACAAATTCCCGCCACTCAGCGAATCGAAAATTAAAGAGGTAGTTTTTGTGGGTTGTCAGATCCAAGAGCTCTTCGTTGACGAGATGTTCGACAACCTGATACTCGGTGATGAGAAAAAAGCTTGGGACTCGTTTCATCTGATGTCAACTAACTTCCTCTGAAATGCCAGTTCCTTGAGGGAACTGGTTGAGGGCATGTTGTCTCTGTAACATATATTTTCCTGCAATATGTCCTTAGATATACATTTACTCGATTTCCACTTGGATGTCTTCCCCGACAACTGCGGCATGGTTAGTGATGAGCACGGTGAACGTTTCCATCAGGAAATAGCAACGATGGAGAAAAGATACCAGGGAAAGTGGTGCACCTCTATGTTGGTTGTTGGACGCTAGCTAGACACGGTTATGAGCATCTATATAAGCGACAAGCAAAGCGACCAATAAATGTGCGTAGAAGTGAGCATTTACCGGTACATGTGGTAAGTGTGTATAAGAAACTATTGCGGATCTGTCACAAACCGTAGCCAATTTTGAATTTCAGAAAAACAGCTCCTAGATTCATATACCGATGTTTCTCTGAAGGTTTATGCCAAACTTCAAATTTTTACGATCAGTAGTTTTTTCCCGTTCGGCAACTTACATACACACAGAAAGACATGCCATGTCTCTATTACAGACTATGGGATTCTAATTCACTAACATTTGTGTACTTACTTCGTTATTTCATGGTGTACGGCTGAGTACGGGATATTCTCATGTTAATATTTTACGTTGTGTAAAAGACTTACTAAGAACCGAGAGTTCTTTAAATACGTTTTCCAGACAGATTGAGAACAGTATATCAGCTCATCGAGTTTGTTTGTACTTTTACATTATAAATACCTTTTTCTTTAATTTTTACAAAAGGTACAGGGGCTTAACCAAAATAAATAGAAACATTGTTTGAGGAGAACGTTTCATCAATAAGCTCCACCACCAGCTTTAAGAACAGAGGTAATTCGATTTGAGTTAGACTTATACAAGTCAGGCACATGCGAAAATGGAATTTGTGACTATTCCTCCTACAAAACATGTCCCACCTGTGCCAGTGATTTTGGAGTTGGGAAGTATGATCTCACCTTTTGTTCCAGATATTCTCACAACTGTCAAATATTATTGAGGTCTGGAAATTTTGTTGCCCAGAATAGCTGCTGTACGTCATCTCCATACTCTGCAAACCACAACGTGAAACGTTTCGCACCATACACGGGTGCGTCATCTGCTTGAAACCAGGGACGGTCATTACGGAACACTGCCTGAAATATTGGGTACAGGTGGTTTCCAAGAAAGGATTCCTATGTTGCAGATGTGACACGATCCTGCAAAACAAGTAATGGCCCTAAGGGATGCTGTGACATGGTACCCTACAGCATCAGAGATCCACCGCATACATGCATCACAGTCAAAATCAAACAGTCCAGGTGGTACTCTTCCGCAGATTTTTGCCAGATGTACATTTTACCAGTGGTGTGTAACAACATGAAGCACGATTCATCAGACCAGATGGCACGTTAACGGTCTTTAGAATCCCAGTTGTTATATGCTTTACATCACCGTAAGTGTTTTGTTCCATTGATGTTGGTAATCGGAGGTTCGTGCTCTGCATCACGACCATAAATACTGGCACGATGGAGTTCCTGAAAAACTGTTCTGAATGGTTTTGAATTCTGGTACCATTTGTGGCACCGTGGTCGTGTGCTTACTTTGCACAATTCGTGCCAACGTTCGTCTATCCCTATCTGATATCTTTGTATAGCATCCACAATTTTCACCTTTGGGAGCAACGTCGTGTCCTTTTTGTTAGATAGTCATAATGTTCGATACAGTTCCTCGCGTCACACCTACTATTTCTGCCGTTCTAATTTCTGAAACTCTTGCAAGACACGCACCAATGATCATGCCTTTTATGAGATCACTGAAAACTGACATTGTCGGCAATTATGCACAATAGGTGCTTCTCCTGCTATTGTGGCACTGCTACGTGGTAAACGACATCATACCGCACCTCTTTCTATATCTTACATGGCTGGTGACGTCATCTCTATGATTTGCATTCGGCGCATTGCACGTAATCCAGTCATAGTAGGTGTTTCCATTATTTTGATAAACCCCTGTATATATGTAGTTAGGGAAGTAAACAATGAAATTCTTACACAGTCAATGCTAACATCTCTTAGAACACAATTTGTTAATATACAGAGTGTGAGTCGAATGTTTTGCAATATTTGCATAAACGCATGTGTTGCGGCGGGTATGTCACGTGTTTAAACTAGTTCAAGTCGCGCACTGCAGTCAGTCGAAAGGAATACAAAGTTGTAGTCGTTGCCGTGAACAGCATTGCATGCCATCGTTCTGTCTGCGGTCGCGACGCCTAAAGGATAAACAGCCACAACCGCCAATCAGGGAACTTTTGCTTTACGAGTTTGAACTCGGCCATAAAGCTGCTCAAGAAACACGAAACATTTGTCATGCGAAAGGGGAAGCTTCCGTGGAACACAGCACCGCAACCAGATGGCTCCAGAAATTTCGCTGAGGTGACAGAAAACTCAACTATCAGCCAAGGTCAGGTAGGCCGCGAATCGTGAATTCGGAGGCTGTAGAGGCAAATACAACAGCAACCACTCGGAGATTAGCAGGTGAGCTGGGCATATAAGACCACAGTGGTTCGTCACCTTCAGAACCTCGGCAAGGTCTACAGGAGCTGACGCCAGCTGAAGCAAACCACCGAGTGGAAGTGTGCACGAAACTCCTAGAAAACCCGCGCGGTGTACATTTCATCAAAAGAATTGTTATGTGCGATGAAACGTGGGTCTATTTTGGTAATCTTGACACACAATGGCAGTGGTTGAGCCCGGGCCAGCTTCCTGAATCTGTTGCCAAACGTGGGCGCTTCGAGCACCCAGGAGTCTGGTGGAATTTTGAGGAGATAATCCATTACGAATTTGTTCCAGACGGTCGGACCATCAACGCCAACCTCTACTCTGAACAGATGGAGCGGCCATACTCTGAACAGATGGAGTATGCCATTTACTCTGAACAGATGGAGAGGCCATACTCTGAACAGATGGAGTATGCCAACCTCTACTCTGAACAGATGGAGTATGCCAACCTCTACTCTGAACAGATGGAGTATGCCATTTTGGAGGATCAGTGACCTGCAGTGGGGAACAGAAAACGCGCTCTCCTACAGCAGGACAACGCTCGGCCTCAAACAGCGCGAACGCGCCGGGAAAAACTCCAGGAATTTGAGGACATCGAGTTAATACCACATCCAGCATATAGTCCGGACCTTGCCCCGTCGGATTATTACCTGTGGACCACTTTCTTCGCGGGCGGTGCTTCAACAAACAAGAGGAGATGGAAGCTGGGATAAAAGAGGTCTTTTCCTCGAATGACAAGAACTGGTACCGCCGCGGAATCGAAGAACTGGCAGACAGTTGGCTAAACACAGTGTAATACGATGGTCTATTCTTTGAATGCTAGTCTGCTTTCGCCGTAAAGATGCGTATGAAAATATAAAATGATCCAAATATTACAAAACTTTCGATTTACCCTCTGTACAAATCGGATCTCAACTTTCTGCATGAGTATACATTTATAAATACACTAGCGGGAAGTGAAAAAAGAACACCAAGAAGGAGACGTCTGATACCAACGAAATTTATACAGCATAATAACGGAATACAGAGGATAACGTGATCAAAGCATTATGGCAAAATACAGCTGTATTTGCTGGTAAACTGAAAAATAACATTTCCATGTAAAATGGTTAGTACGAGGTTGAACCGCCATGAACTGCGTCACATTGTGCAATTCTGGCATGGAGTCTGTCGTACAGATGTTGGATGTAAGTTTGAGATATTGAGTTCCCAAGCATCGTCAACCTGGACGCGTAAATCGGGAATGGTCGTGGCTGGCCGTGGAGACCGGATAAGTCGTTGTCCCATAAAATCCCACACGTGCTCAATGGGAGACAAATCCGGTGAACGTGCAGGCCATGGAAGTTGTCTCACCCCTGAAGCGCATGTTGCGTTGCACGTGCCGTGTGTGGGCGTGCGTTATCTTGCTGGAAAACACCACGATGGACCGACCTTACAAATGGCACAACAACGGGCTGAATGATGTTGTTGATGTAGGAGGTGCTGTTTAAAGTACCCGGTACAAACACTAGTTGTGTACGGGAGTGATAGCTGATCGCTCCCCACACCAGGAGACCAGGTGTAGGCCCTGTGTGTTGCTGGCGGATGCAAGAATCGTGGAGATGCTCCCCTGTGCGTCTGCGAACACGCATACGGCCATCGGAGTCTCCCAAGCAGAATCTGCTTTCATCGCTGAACACGACAGATTGCCATTGCGTTCTCCAGTGCAGACGTTGGCGACACCGCTTCAGCCGTTCCTGACCGTGGGCTGGAGTCAGAGGTGCACATGCCAGAGGCACACGTGCACGTAGTCCTGCATCCAGTAGACGGTTGCGGATTGTTCGCACAGTCACCTCAGGTGCAACGGCAGCTCGGATTTGCGTCGTAGTGGATGTTCTGCTTGACAACGCCGCTCTTCTTATGCATCGATCGGTCCGCTCATCAGTCCGTCTGTGACTCCCGGTTCCATGTACGCCACCATCGTACCACCACCGATACTTCCCGTCCAATTCGCTCCGCAGTACGACGCTACGACCACCCGGCTGCTGAAATCGTACACGTCTTTCATGTCCATGCATTCCAGCTTCTTCAGCATCTTTGTCCGTGTCCGTACGCCGACGACTGATTACATTCACTTCGTCGTATTCCTTAAATACCACCGACGATGATTTGCATATTATGCCGTGCTGTGGCGTAAGCGCTCACCGGTTGGTCCCGAAATTAACATGACACCTACGTAAACTCGACCTCATTAACATATGTAAATTTCATGATCGTCCGCCAATTCGTTCTTGGTTGTTCTGTTTTCACTTCCCGCCAGTGTATTTGTAAATAGTAAATTTCTCACTGAAAATGACCTTTTCCGTGAAGATACAGCTTGAGTCCTTGGTCGCTGTATTTCTACTCCAGGTTTGTTCGTTTTGCCTAATTCTGGGTTAATGTTTTGCATTTAAGATTTCCATCCAGTAATTCTTAAATGAAAATCTTAAATTTAAAGTGTTAATGTAGCAGAATTTGATTCACAGGTTTAACGCCCACCGTGAACAACTTATTGGGATATAAGCAGTCACCCCTCCCTGTTTTAGGTCACTCATTCCAGGGAAGTAAGTGAACCAATGACGCAAAACAAACACTCTATCTATGCCACACCCGGAATTTAGGACTAGACCTGTCCCGGGAGAATAATAGAAGCCAGATCCTCATATCACTCGGCCATCGGGGCGGATAATGTAGCAGATATCTTAAATACAACATTTTCATTTAGGCAATTCCATCTAACGTTCGATGTTCAAGGAAATCGCAATTCATCTATGGAAAGTGAGAGCAAAAGTTTACTTACCTTTACTATCTATATAAAACTTGTTATCGTGACCAGTACCAAGCTTGTAAAACACTAAACCATTAGAGCCTGAATCTGAGTCATATGCCGTGATTTGAGTGACCTAAAATGAAAAACAATTCTATATTTTAACTGTAATTAAACCAAATTGCTCTTTTGTTTTATACAACGAACTTGTTATTTTGGTTACTGGTTATTATAATCAGTCGTTTCATAGAATCAAACTCCTGAAAACAGATTCAATTGCGAATTTTTCGTCATTTATTAGACACATATTTTCGTTTTTAAGAAACAACAGCGTACAGGTTTTAAATTTTAAGCTTCATCTATATTCCGAGAATTGTCTTTTCTGAAATTGTTATTGAAGTTTGAGAAAGAAATGTGTAAAGTGGCAGTAATCTAACGTTTGTCATTTTTATTATCTTTGCAAGTGAAATGTTGAAATACTGATGGAAACTTCAAACACCCAAAATACGAGACATAAATTTTATGAATGAAAATACTGTAGTCACCATTAGCAGCAACACATCGTTGTTAACGAAATCCAAGCATGTCATCATGAAAACATGTCGAGGTTCGGGACGCACGACACTCATGCAATGCGGTTTCAACTGATGTTTGATTGGTAAATGATTTACAATGGATACAAATGTCCAGACGCATGAAGCAGATATCGTCCGTAAAGGACAGATCAGGTAAATAAGGTGGATGAGGTAAGGTTTCGTACCTCAACTGGTGCAGTTTTCGGATCGAGTGGCGTGCAACGCGGGTTCTCGTACTTCCATGGAGAAGTATGGGTCCATGTCGTTTGATTAATGCCGGCTGTTTGGTGGACAGTTTCGCAACAAAATGCTAAGTTCTTGACAATACCTGACAGCCGTGATTTTTTAAACTCGGTTGTGAGAAGGAGGAGGAGTGAATCATAACAGCTGGGGCCACCAAAAACTGACAGACATTGTATCGTCTTCGGGATGTGTTTCTAGACTAAAAATTACTCATCACACCTGTACTTCTTTTGATATATCCTTAACCTCTATGTCAGTATACCAGCAACACTTCACTGAACACCGGTTCCTCAATTCTGACTATATTCCTATTTTCACCGATGGATCTAAGATGCGTGGAGGTGTAGGATCCACGGCCATCTGCACCGATGAAGTTTCTGTAGCGCGAATCCCAGGTGAGGCATCGGTGTTTTCAGTTGAGATGCAAACTGTGTATCTTGCGCTTCTTGACGTTCAGTCGAGCTTTCATCTGCCTGCTATGATCTATACGGATTCCCTGAGTGTTTTGTACTCTCTCCTCTTCCGATAGTAGTGACCACCCTTTTCTTTTAAACATGAGATGGTTACTCCGCTTTTTGTTCGAGGCCGGTTTCCAGATCCGATTCTGTTAGATTCCCGGCTAGGTTGGAATCCCAGGAACGAGTCAGCTGATGCTGCTGCCATGTTTGTTTCCCTTTTGGTTGTCATACCCTTGCCACTGTTTCATCGGGATTTGGTTATTTTTGTTTGTGATCATATTAAGGGAATATGGTAAGGTCTGTGAAACCAACAGGTGGAAAACAAACTGCAACGTATAAAGCGATTTCCTGGAGTCTGGACGTGATAACACGTCTCCGCATTGGGAATTGCCGTTTCGCTCACTGCTATTTTTTGAGTGGCGACACTGTACCTATGTGTGGGACGGGTAATGAACCTGTGACTGTTGCTCATGTTTTTAGCTCATGTCGTCGTTTTGTTCGTGAACGCGTTTCTTGCTTTTACCCACTCTACCAGAACTCGAAAACCGAGAGTCCCTATCGAACGATCACTGCGATGTGAGTTCTTTGTTATCATTTCTTCGTTATACTGATGTTTTTCGTTTTGTGTAGTGGGTTATCGTTTTGTCGGCCATTTACACCGTTTCTTGTTCTGCTTCAGGACATCCTTTTTTATGCTTTAATGCTGAATTGTATTTGTTACTGTTCTGAAACATTGGACAAAAAATTGACAATCGATTTGCCCATGCAACAGTTAGACCAGCATTTTGTCCCCATCGATCCCCTTAAAACCAATAAACGAAACCTACCAACCAACCAGTCTCATTATGCGCGACTAGAAGGCTCGAAATGTCGTTCGCTTGGTTGCCGATAAGTAGGGAGATGTAGAGTCATTGTACTTTGAGATAAAATAAACAATGTTTTCTTCTGGAATGAAAACGTTTTTCTATTGTCTTCTTTCTTATTTACTTGCGATAATGAGTCTAGCTGCCAAGCTTCGAAAAGAAGGAAAATGTCTCAGAAGAGCGGCTGGCAGACTGGGGTTGCAGAGTCAGACTCACCTTCAGAGTGAATTGTTTTTTCTCTTTCTGCATCGCTTAATTACTGGAAACAGAAAGTCTATCTCGTGATTTTGTGAGAAAGAAATGAGCAATTTGAGACATAGGATCCTAAAAGCATAAACAGGGAGGATTCGCCAACAAGGATACCGGGGTATTTGCTGGTGGACCACCCGAGAAATGGCCTACTTTCTCATATTCCTTTTTGTCTGGATTTTTCGGAACGAACGAATAATTATTTTGGTGTTTATGCATAATATTTGTTATCTTCATTTGAGGTATATTTTTACTGGAAAAGCAATTTCTTTAGAAGGCAACTTCCTTTTCTCTCTCACTCTCTCTCTCTCTCTCTCTCTCTGAGTGTTTACTCTAAAATAATGCAGCAAAACTTACGCTGGACCAATTCGTGTCTCACCTAAATTTTTCTTAAAAAAACAACAGTTTACTAGCACTGGGGCATGGGTTAAAGTGGTGGTTCTTGTGTCAAACTAACGGTAGACTTAAGAAAAAGGTGTCTACTCAAGGAGGAAACACCAATACCATTATGCAGTAGGCGATCAGTTGCCAAGTAAATATAAAACATGATTGCTTAGGAAAACGGTTATGTGGCACGTATCAACTTTCAGAATGGCCTTTGTGGTGTTTTAATTGAAAATTGTGATTTCAAGAGACTCCTTTTTTTCCTAACCAAACTCTTTAAGGAAAATAATTTCCTGGTACAATACCGTGTTTTGAACGTGGTTTGATGCTACCTTCAATCATGAGCGGTTTTTCAAAGTTCTTTAACCGTTAAATTGTTGTTAAATTATCTTCACGGCTGAATTCGTTTTACAATGCATATTTCTACAGTTCTCGTTCATCCAGGATCTAACAGAATTTTTTCATGAGATTATTGATGAGGTGTTCCTGTATGGGTACCTGTGTCTTTATATTGAACAGCAAGACTAATTTTTTAGTAGTTGTTGAGGGTTTAACGACCATCGAGAGCAACTCCATGGGCAGTCTCCCATCCCTACTTTAGGATCACTAGTACATGGAAGGTGGAGAGCCAGTGCCGTAAGACAAACACAACATCCATGCCTCACCTGGATTCGAACCCGGACCCATCTCGGAAGAATGATCAGAAACCATCGCTTAGACCACTGCACCGCCGGGGCGGCACAGCAATACTTTCCGGCCTGGTTTGTTCGCCCCAATCCGCCCCTGAGCATAAGTCACCTTCGTATGCACTCTTGGAAGAGAACTGGAATCCACTAGTAATGCCGTAAAAGTTTTGGTCTCCGCCAGTGCAGAATACATATAGCAAGCCGGTGTTTAAAACTGTCGAGAAAAGCCTTAAATTTGCCAGAGGAGAAACTTAAGAGTAAAAAGGTTTCGATTTACTTCCAAGACGCAATCAGAGTTACCGCTTTGAAACTGAATGTTCCACAGAATACTCGAAAGCAGAGAACGAAATCATCATTAGGTTCGCATCCAACAGAAATTTAGAAACTTTAATGAAACGCGGTGGAAAATGTGTTTATGTTGCAAAAATCCCTTTACAACAGCAGAACAGAGCGACAATTAAACCCCAATCAGTAGAAGTGTTTGAAATATATGAAGAATTTTCAACAAACTCCAATAGCAGGATTTAAAAGCAATTGATGTTAGCCTGAAGCGATATAAGCAATTTATGTTAGCCTGAAGCGATATAAGCAATTTATGTTAGCCTGAAGCGATATAAGCGACGTCAACATCGTACATGAAAATGCACAGGATGTGGAGGGCGATGCCGATAGCGGAGATGTATAAAAATCGATATTTGGATGTCTCACTGGAATTCGTGAAAGTCACAAATCTCGCCAAGTTTGCAAATCAGATGAGATAGGTCTGTACTTTAGAGCATTACCTGCGGGCTATATGATGTTTCTAAATGCATCTATTACGAAAAATGAGAGAAAAAAGTACAAAAGGGTTCGCTTGATCAGTTTCATGTCATTATCTGTTAAAAAGACGTTGCTCATCACTGAAAAATGATAGAGTCCGAGATAATTTAAGGAATTTAAAAGCTTCCTGTAGATTTTGAATGCACAGACAGTTTGTGGACGACCAGAGAAAATTTCACTGAACATCGTTCAAGTGGCGAACGGAATTACCGCTGAAAAAACGTCACGTTGCAATTCTTCAGCTCATCGCAGAGTGTAGTTAAAGAACATTAAACTTCTATTCCTGTTCCGAAATAACACTCTTTGAAAAAAATATCGAGATGAAAATTGGTATGTGCAAAGTGCATGTGCAAAAGGAAATGATCGAAATTCCAGAGCAGTTTGGCCATTTATTAAGCAGCTACGCGAATGGAACAAGTTGTAAATTGTAGCACTACCTTTGTCTCGGATACAAATGGTTACCTTCCGGTGTGGCATAGACGCATACCGTTCACGGAGGCTGTCCTGAGAAATAGCATGCCACATGGCGACCAAATTGCGGGTCAGTTCGCTGACATTCCAGGATCGACGTAGGTGGCGTCCCATGATATCCCAAACATATTCTGTCGGTGAGAGGGCGAGAGATCGGGCTTGCCATGGAAGGGTGTCGACATTATAAAGGCACGCTTGAAAAAGCCGTGCCGTGTGCGTGAGCGGGTATTATCCTATTTAAAAATTGCTCGGTGGTGCTGCGACAGGAATGGCAACACAACAGGCCGTAAAATGCCGTCGAAGTACAGTTGATCTGTGAGAGTTCTACGGAGGACTACCAAGGGTGTCCGGCTATAGTAGGAAATGGTTCTGCAGACAGTCACTCCCGGCGGGCGAGCCGTGTACCGTTCCACGGTAAAGGTAGGATCGGTGCGCTGGCCGCTTCGTCTCCAGACACGTATGCGCTGTTCATCGGCGCCAAATCCAAACCGTGACTCATTGCTGAAAACAACACGACGCCACTGGATGCTATCCCGTGTTGACCGGACCTGACACCACTGCCACTGGTGCTGGCGATTCTCACTGGTCAGTGGAAGGCGGCGCAGTGGACTCCTCGAATGCAGTCTATGTGACGCAAGTCTCCTGTCAACGTGTCAACGTTCCGGATTGCCACTTCCATATCTGTAAACAGTACAACATGGCCACGGATGGGTGAGAGCAAGAAATTTGGTTCTGTTCGTGCGGCTCTTCCAATTGCTCGATACTCGCGTTCTGTAGTTGCTCTCGGCCGTCCACTGCCCGCGTGCCGCTGGATTGTGCCCTTCTCGACCCAGGGACGACAACATAGTCCGATTGCCGAGTCTCTCCGATCCAAATGTCAGGTGATACAGCAACTTGACCACACGGCCTCTGTCAGCCCAATTATACGCCCTCTCTCAAACTTGCTGAACTGCTCGTATTGTGCACGAATCCAACGTCGAGGCATCCTTACAGTCCGTGGAGGTTAATGCAACCGCAATCAGCTGTCACAATTGTTCCTGTGTGCGAATGCTTCTGTCAATCTGAGTTTAAAGAAATTAATAATCCTAATGTAAAACAGGCTCACTGGAAGAAGAAAGAGAGGATTGAATTTGATCAACTCGAACTCTATTAAAAGAGACAGTGACAGGCAAACCACTTCCCACAAAACAGATCATGGAATCGTTGAAGAAACCAAAAGATCATTAAAAATACACAAGTTGTGGAGAAAAAAGTAAAAATGCCGATAAGAAAATCTGGTAACCGCAAAGGAGGCACGTGAAAATCTCCAGATATTATTAAATACTGTTACAAAGGGAGTCTGCCGAAAGTTCTAGAGGTTTTACGAATTTGAATGTAGTGTACAAAATCTTATTAATGACTCGTATAAACAACCGACAGATGTTTGGACGAATCGGCACGTTCTTTGTTTCATATTTAGAGCTCTTCTGCTAAAAGTATCTACACTGCTGGCCACCCAAAAGGCAACACCAAGAAGGACACGAGATAGCAAAGCCAGATTTACTGGACACATAACAACAGATACAAAGATGAAACGATTCAGCTTACAGGTCCGTGCGACTTGCGGAACACGCAGACATCAATAGCTCGTGTGGCCCCCATGGCTGGCAATAACGGCCGCTACACGCCGCGGCATCGAACGAAAGTGGCTTTGGATGTGGGCTTGGGGTATGTCGGTCCAGGCTGCTTCCACACGTTGCCGCAGTTAATCAGGCGTAGCCGCGGGTGGTGCTTGCCGGGCCACTCGGTTGCCGATCAGCGACCAGACGTGTTCGATGGGCGACAGGTCAGGAGAACAGGCAGGCCGCGGCAGCAGTGACACCTGGTGGACCGTGAAGAATTGTTGCACGAAGCGTGCCACGTGCGGGCGCGTATTGTTCTGTTGAAACGTGGCCGCTGACAGGTCCTGCAGCTAAGGGGAGACTACAGGCTCCAAAACGTCGGAGATGTAGTGGTTGCTGTTGAGTGTATCGGCGATGCGTACCAGAGGGGTGCGGGTGTCATATCCAATTGCGCCCTAAACCATAACGCCAGGGGACGAACCGGTATGGCGGTGCATAGTGCAGGCGTCATACAGTCTCTCGCCGCGGTGCCGCCACACGCGGATCCGACCATCGTGGTGTTGCAGGCAGAAGCGGGATTCGTCGGAGAAGACAATGTCGTGCCATTCCGTAGTCCAGCTGCGGCGTTCAACGGCCCACTGCCGCCGCACTCGTCGGTTGTGTAACGTCAATGGTAATCGTAGCAATGCGCGCCGTGCGACAAGTCCCCGCTCTTGCAGACAATGTCGAACGTTACGTGCTGACACAGGTTGTTGCGAAACACACCCTAATTCCTGCCCTAACGTTCGTAATGTGGCGGTGTGAGCCTTCAATGCCCTCCGCACGACATGCCGGTCCTCTCGTTCGGTGGTGTGCCGCGGCGGCGGCGGCGGCGGCGGCAATCGCTCACGTCGGTACATCCGTCCCTCCTGCACCCACCGAATCCATACTCGCCTCACTGTGGCTGGATGTCGTCCCACACGGACGCCGATGTTTCGGTACGACAAACCGCTGTCGTGATAAGCCACTATTCGTCTTCTGTCGAACTCCGAAACATGCTGGAATGACTATAGTATTCTGCGACGAGACATCAGGAAGCTTTCCATGCACAGGTCCGGCAGCACAACACAGTTCCACTACTTACACCCCGCCTTCTGTGCACCTTTGTTTTAGTGCTTCTCGGTAGCGTGCCGGGCGCACAAGATTTGCATATGCCCTGCAATGCTAATCGTTTGCATGTCCTCTCGCGGGCGACGCATGTTGCGAATTTCAGGCCAATCAGATGCTTCCTTCTTGGTGTTGCATTTTGGGTGGCCAGCAGTGTATATAGTTTTTCTAAGTACATTGCAACCCAAAGGTATTATGCGTTACATGTAAATATTAGTTACCCGTTTGCTTCATTTAATGCACGTGTTAATATAGATATATATTTTACAAAATAAATTTCTACATTTCATACTTTTTAAAGATTCTTATCTAAATGATTCCTCAAATAGGGAATTTTTTAAGAAAGAGTATTAAAAATTATTTTCCCTGTATGGTAGGCAGTGGAACAATAAATATAATATATCATATGCATGTTTGAAGGTAAGAGAAAACGTTTCCACATTTAAGGCTTATACCAAAAACAGCAGTCACAAGCGTCAGTTTCATAAGCAGCGGTCACTGTATTTGAAGTGGGAAGTATGCGCAAAATGTTCTTTTTGGTAAAAGATTTCCGATTGAGAAACAATGATTTAGTTGGATATATAAAAGCAATGATATGAAATATTGCTTCGAAAATTGGGCAGAGGCATTTTATCACTATGATAACGACAACTTACGAGTATGATAACAATAACATGAGATATGTTGTTAGCCCTTTGTTACCCCAGTTCAAACTTTCTAATGCAAAAAGAATATTTCAAGTCAGAGAAATCGGTTCAGAAATACGAGGAATGTAATTCACAGGTCGCTAATAAGTGCAGGCTAAAGAGCAGGCTAATCACGCTTTTGTTACGTACAGAAAATTAGAATCACAGTAGCACTAAGAAGCCCACTGAAGTCTTAATCACCCGTCTTGACAGATAACTAACATCCCAGCAGGGTTCACAGTGCTACTGTGTTTCTAATTTCCTCTAAGTAACTAAAGCATGCTTGGTACTTATAACCAAAACAGCTGCCGAAATATAATGCCCATAGCCACAAGAAGTTATGAACATACATTTTGATAGCATGTACTATTATTTTCTGCAAGACATGCCAATCAAGAAACAAAATATTGATGTTGCCGTTCCACACGTTTTTAATCAGTTTTCTTCTACAAATGATAAAGAAGTATGCAGATTTTAAAAACTCAAGTTTTCAACAAGAAGTTTAGGGGCTCTGTATAAAATTTGCTAGAACACCAATACAATTATTGTCTTTATAAAATAATAAAAATCATCCTCTTTATCAGGTATTAAATAAATATGTGGTATTCGATGCAGTATTGATTAAATAGCATCCTGAAGAAATAATGTGACAAGCCCATTCTTAACAAACTGAAGAGACCAATTAACGTTCTTTACGAATTGATGTTTGACTTTCATGCTTTATTTAGAATGTACTGTATACAATTCCTTTCTTGAGATATTATGTGCATACTTTAGGACGCACCATAGCTGCTCCTTAAAACTGACATAAGAAAAAATGCTAAACATGCGTTTGTAATTTGTATTAGGTCAAAATACCTTGTGACGTACCTGCCAGCATACGCACACGACATAAAGGCAGATAGCAGTCAGAACGAACGTCCGCGTAGCTCAATTGGTAGAGTGCCTTATTCCGGAATGAGGGGATCCGGGTTCGAATCCCGGCGTAGACCAGAAATGACGGAGAAATTTACTTCGTTATAACTTTCCGGATGACCCGACCGTTAAAAATCTCGCAATGGTGTGATGTTCTTTCTACACCGCGAGACATGAAAAATCAGAGAATCCCTTCTCCAGCGCTTCGAAAAAATATATGTGTGTGACGTTGCATTCCACACACGGCTGCCTGCAACAATTCAAGGTCACGGCTGACCCGCGGGCCATGCCCCCGGCCCTCTTTCGGGGAGGGGGAGATGTGACGTACAAGCCAGCAGGACGCACACGACATAAAGGCAGATAGCAGTCAGAACGAACGTCCGCGTAGCTCAATTGGTAAAGTGACTTGTTCCGGAATAAGCGGAGTCGGGTTCTAATCCCGGCGTAGACCAGAAATGACGGAAAAATTTATTTCGTTATAACCTTTAAAGCTCATAATACGGTGTGGAGGTAATTTTATCAGTAATTTGTAGTTACCTTTTGTCCTGGATCTAAATTCTCTTGTACATGAGCGAGATATGGATCAGTATAAAACCTCGGCGCTTCGTCATTAACGTCCAAAACTTCAATTGTGACATCTGCCGTAGCATTAAGAGGTGGTTCCCCGAAATCTACAGCCTTGAAGAAGAAACAGATATATATGAAATTTAAGATATCATTACGAAACAGAGGAAACAGGCATAACAAAATAAAAAGATGCTCATATATATATATATATATGCTATCAAATTGCAGGTACATGTGTGGAGAAAATAAAGAAGAAGATATGAAGAACTAATGAGGTGATGGCAATAAAAACTTTATAACTTCAAACTAGTGGCGGCGGAACCGTCCTGGCTGCCAGGGCCCTGGCCCGGTCAATAATTTCAGCCAAGATTTTTTTTTTTTTTTTTGGCATGTGTACAATTGTTGTGATGTGCCTTAAAAAGCTCCTCTATGTAAGAGGTCTGGTGGTCCTAATCCCTAACAAAGCCCCTTAGGCATTGTTTTTCTTCTGTTTGTTCCGGGAAGCGCGAAAGGGAGCCGGTGCACCACGATTTGAAATTTCGGGCCCGGTCAAAGAACTTCCCTTTCCGCCGCCCCTGCGTCAAACCCTGTTTTCTTCCTTTCAACAGGAAACAGGATCATAAAGAAGTAAAATCATCTCTTCGTGGTTTATGGAGAAAATGGTTTGGAAATGAGGAAAGCGGGCTTATCTCCTTCTAATATGTAATCTGTTTATTACTAGAATCCCTAGTTACCAGGTTCCTCATTTCAACGTAAAAAGAACAGTTAAATTTACTTGTTAACGAGTGGCATTAAAGTTTTGTAACTATGTTCCAGGAAAGTCTAGTGTTAGAAAGAGCTTACATGGTTAAAATGTTAACATCGTTATATTTTATATTTATTACTAATTTAATGTGTAGAAATCCCAATTTCTTTAGGAAGTCTAAACATTTGTCTATTTCGACGTATTACACAAGTCGTAGACTACTGTGAAATGTTATATGAATAAAAAAACAACATTAGTGAGACACTGTAATTCTTTATTTCTCAGAATGTCGTTTTGTGTTTGACCCAGTTGAACCGAGACACAGCCTATAAATATTCATACTGATGGAACAGCATCAGTAATCACGAATTTTAGTGAGTTTTTCCACACGCTTGACAGAAATGGAATGGGTACCATGACATTGACAGATTGTAAGGAATTTTGACATAGATGGAAAACTTCCAAAATATCAAGCTAGATGGTTGAATTCGATATGCCAACGAGCTAAGCTTTTTCAAACAGACATTTGTGATCACTTTCATGCAAGTTGGCAACTCTCGAAAACTTCTTTAATTCACACTTCGGCCCTGTGCTCTTTCAATCGATAACGTAAGACAATTCGGGTTTGGTCTATGTATGAAAGAATACATTCAAAGAGGATTTGATAAATTTCCCATGAATTTGTCTTCTACATAATCTCTTTTTACGAAGAAATAATTTTCTTTGTTGAATACAGAATTCATTTTGAAATTAAAAGTTTTAAGACATTTTGAAACAAATGTCAGTAGCAATTTAAGCAACAGCAAAATTATTTGTAATTGATGCTCACTAGGAGGCAATAATTTTCCTCCTAGTGAGTATCAATTACAAATAATTTCTTCGACTGTCTTCGATTTCCTAAATTTTAGTGTGTATTGTCTATAAATGAGAGTGTATAGTCGGTGTACTACAACAGTCAGACGCTCTTTTTTAAAACATTCTTCATTTGAACATATATATATTGTACTAAGTACGCAAGCAAAAAATGTACTAATTTTCCGGCAAAAGGATGATTGGATTTCGCATGTACAGGTGAAGTGATAAATCTTATGAAATTTAAATATAAAGATAAGTTTTAGCTGCAAAAGATCCTGCTGATCGTGATATTACGTCGCCACGTTTCATTCTCGTAAGTAAATTACATTTGAGAAGTTAATTCAGTTAATAATTTCAGCTCATTTTGGTATTTTGGGATTTTCGCTCTTCCAGAAAAAGAATGTATCGTCTATATATAGTATCTATAAGTCAAATTTTGCGATCTCAAAGAGTTTCTCTTTAAAATGATGAATATAAATTCGCCATTGCATCATACTCAAAAGGCTCCGAAAGGGGAGAGGCAGTAATGGAACATGAGTTGCAGATAAGATCTTGGTTTTCCAATTCTGTAATCCCATTTACATCGATTACATCGATAAAGCCTTGGGCATGTAATAATCGATTTTTAATCAAACGTCTGCATAAAGATGAATGAAAATTTGATATGTTCTGATAAAGAACTTACAAAATATTTTTAAAGAGGGCAACCAAAAATCACTTACCAATACATTAAACTTGTAGTTCGCTTTCGATTCGCGATCAATGTTTCCTTGAGCAAAGAGTTCCCCAGTTCTACCATCTACAGTGAATGGAAATTCTGGAAAACAACATCAAAAAGATAATTAAATTAAAAGCATATATTCCATTTCAATCATTCCAGCTTAATAACAGTCCGTAGGTAGGTCAAATTCGTAAAATTCATTTCCTGTCACAAGACAAGCAGCAACAGAATTGATAAGCGATATTTCACAAAAAATGGCGGAATAAAAGCTTTTTTAGGTCGTTTTCTAAAAGAAAAGTAAACACAGTTTTTCTCCATTAAAACATGTAAAACATGTAAAACACTTTCTCATATTCCTTAATACCGCATGGTTATAAAATAAGTGTCTCTGTTCTTGGATGTCTAGAAAAGCCAGAAATAGAGATATCCCGACGAAACTTTATAGGTAGCTTATTGAAGGCATGGAAAAATGCTTTGGCGGGGGGCGGGGGTATTCGTTCATGCATGCGCCGCCAGTTTAATAACTGCGCTGCAGAAGAAAGAAAAGAAGCGACACGTGTGTGAATTTATTGTGTATTGACTGCTTAAATGTTTTTGGACAAAATATTCCCAACATGCTTGCCATCAGAAGAGATGGAATGCTGAAAACGGAAAACAGATGATACAGTTGCTTCTAGCATGTGGCGGTTGGTGTTGGCGGTTTCACGTCTGATACTCGTTTTCAAATCTGAGAGAGAACCTTTCCCCAAAACCAGAAATTATAAAGAAGTAACGTCAGGTGAGTAGGCTCTCATGCACTGCGGAAACCACTTGGGAAATTATGCGTGCATTGCCGACTGTTTGATTGAGCGATTTGCAGATGAATTTGCAGATACCAGTGCCGACAGGCTTGCCCTGTCGGCACTGGTATCTGCAAATTCATCCGTGACATTTCCAGAAACTGGTGGGCGTCATCTTTTCGACGCTATACCCAAGTCTTCAGTGTCTTCGAAATCCCGTATCTTCATCCTTAACGCCACATCTGTGAGGGATCCTCTCAGAAATCCTTTGATTCGTGGATACTGACGTAGGGCATTATTGGCATTACTATGATTTTGATAATATTAGTTTACCAATAACGCGCTTTCCTTCTTTGCAAGAGACATAATGATTGCCTGCTACGTGATAATTGCCGCTTTAATCTTGACGGAGGAAGCAAGCCAAATTTGCGTACGAAACTTTTCACGTGAACGACCGTCAATTTCCTGGATTTTGGTAGTGATGCTTACGCTGTGCATCACAGGCAATTAATCTCTTTTGATGGCCACCATATTGAGAGGATTTTGTCCTGAAATGCGTGTGCTGTCGATAACTAGTAAATCCATGCAGGTGTCATTTTTACAGCGCCATTTTTCCACAGTGGCAACATAAAATTAAACCTATAAATCCTATTAAAATCTTGTTAACACATAAAATTAATACCCCTTTACCTATGTCAGTTAGTATTTCTTTTTTAGTCGCAGGATAAATCGAAAAAAAAACGTGTTATTAAAAAAGATCATCACAGGGGAAATAATTTCCTTATAGTATCGGAAGTTAAGAATGAGTTTCTTTCTTTTCACGGAAATTACGCAAATTAATACTCAAATAACAGTGGGTTTCGATAATTGTTTGAATAAAAAAATTACACTCGTTAGAAAAAAATTTTAAAAGAAAAATATTCATAAGATCCCGAAGCTTAGGTGCAGCCAGCTTCTTCAATTTAGCAACAATTGCTCAATGAAATTTGTTTTGAAATCCAATGTAATACTCAAAAATTATTCTTCATATCATTTTTAAAGAATAGTTTTGGCCTTTGTGAAAAAGGAAAAACCAATTCATGATGGGAAACTTAAATTAGACGCCATTCCATGAATTCCCCATATTATTTTTCTTTTTTTTCTTTTTTTGTGGAGAAGAGATGTGACGTACCTGCCAGCAGGACGCACACGACATAAAGGCACATAGCAATCAGAATGAACGTCCGCGTAGCTCAATTGGTAGAGTGACTTGTTCCGGAATGAGGGGATCCGGGCTCGAATCCTGGCGTGGACAGAAATGACGGAGAATTTTACTTCGTTATAATGGCGCCCGAACTATCCGGATGACCCGACCGTTCATAATCTCGCAATGGTGTGATGTTCTTTCCACACCGCGAGATAGGAAAAATCAGAGAATCCCTTCTCCAGCGCTTCGAAAAATAAATGTGTGTGAGGTTGCATTCCACACACCAGATTGACTGGGAGTTCTCAAGTGCACGTTCTACAGTGGATGGCTGCCTGCAACGTTTCATGGTCACGGCTGACCCGTGGGCCATGCCCCCGGCCCTCTTTCGGGGGGGGGGAGATGTGACGTACCTGCCAGCAGGACGCACACGACATAAAGGTACATAGCAATCAGAATGAACGTCTGCGTAGCTCAGTTGGTAGAGCGACTTGTTCCGGAATAAGCGGACTCGGGTTCGAATCCCGGCGTAGACCAAAAATGACGGAGAAATTTACTTCGTTATAGAGAGTATGTCATATTTAACCGGCTGGAACGAATGAACTCTAGGTTAACCAAATGGGATGAAATGATCTCGAACGAATATTTTGCTGTACAAGAACTGAGCCGAACACGGCTAGAACGACTGAACTTGAGCATCAGAAATAAATCCGTTTATTGTGTGTCACTCTATTGCTGTTTATTGTTGTTAAACCCTTGCTGCGATTTACATGAAAAGCCAATGAGGACTGCCGTTTGGAAGATGCCTGAACCGGCATATCTAGCATCAACTATCACGCCACATGCAAAGTAGCTCAGATCACTCGTTTTGCCCACTACGTCCCTCAACCGAACTCCAACTGATGTCGACGAGCCAATCGGCCGGTTTTATACCGCACCCAGCGCCCACGTGCCATCTTACATGTTGGAGTGGTCCATTTATGTGAGGAGGGTAAGCATAGATAATAATTTGATATCCCATTGTACACTCAAAGGTAAAATCATTACAACCACGCCGTACTGAGCAGTGATTCCACCGACCATGGTGTAATATGTTGTTACAGGGCTTGGAGCGGAGTTCTATTACATCGCCCTGTGTGGAGGGTTTGTTTGATGCTTCCTTTGCAGTAAGTTCGGCATCGGTGGAATAATCCGTAATTCTCCCAACTGGAGCAGATAAATATAATACAAAGTATAGAAGAGTGAATCGACTGAGGCTAAATTATTCAAATGTTACAGGGCTTGGTGCTGAGTTCTATTACAGCACCCTGTGTGGAGGGTTCATTTGATGCTTCATTTGCAGTAAGTTCGGTATCGGTGGGATAATCCGTAATTCTCCCAACTGGAGCAGATAAATACAATACAAAGCATAGAAAAGTGAATCGACTGAGGCTAAATTTTGCAGTGAGGAAGACTTTTATTCAGATGTTACGGGGAATGTCTTTAAGCCTTGTCCTGATCTCCGTTCTTTCTACATATTTACCTCTACATATTAAGCCCTGATCCGTCTCTCTCATCATAGGCCACATTCCTTCCTACTTCCCTTTGTCCCCTCGATACTAGCACCCCCGCTAAAGATCTCCTGCTTCGTCGACCTTCTGCCCCCGAGTTCTCTCTGCTCTTTCCTTCTCCGATAGCCGACCCCCGAACGAAAACTCTCCCCCGTGTGAAGTTCGACGAATTCCTCCTAAGCAAAGCCACACCCTAAGATGCCTCCTCTCCGAAAAACGCAAGATTCCTTAATTGCCCTCTGCATCGGACTGCTTGGGACGGCGGAGAAGCAATAATGTTCAGTTTCATTCTTCTCACATCGACGAAACTATAAATCTAACACCCCCTCTGTTGCGACACGTGGGGAAAAATAGTACTTTGCCTGTCCGCTGCCCATTCCATCCAAATGGCGAGAATTGAAAGAAAATGGCTACAATTCACTATCTCTAAAAATGGCTACAGAATTTCGCTTCCGATAAATATGGAAGCTCCGGTTACATTGTACATAAAATGACGGCACGGAAAGACCGCGTCAGTTCGCCAGTCAGAAATACACGCAAAGGAGAAACCGAAAGGCATGTTGTAGTTCGAAAAGCGAACAATTATTAGCTTGTGAACGACAGGGACCGACATCTGAACGCATTAATTACCAGAGTGCAGCCGTTGTGAAGATGTAGCGGAAATAATAGGAGCACATATTCACACAACATGCTAGGAAGGAGCCACCGGTTGTTATTAATCCCTCAGTTAACCGCAGACTACAACAAAGGGAAACAGATAAATGTTTCCGAGTACGCAATCCAGCAACCATTCTTGCTGGCGGGCTCAACGTGTAGGTGGCCAGATCACTTGCCCATCTTGAATGAGCATCATCAACAGTTGCACCTAGATAGACACTGGAGCACCGTGACTGGACAACGAACTATTGGAAAAGAGTAACCTGTTCCAATGATTCCAGCTCGTAGTTCCAACGCGTAAATGGAAGAGCAGTACGACGTCGCGTGGGCTAACAGCTGCAACCAAACTGCACGACCGGACGGACAAAATGCCGACGGGGCTGTATCATAGTATGGATATCGTTCTAGTGGAAATCACTGGATTGAACACACCCTCACGGCCAGATCAAACTCAGGCACTGTTTCGAAGTAAATGTTTCCTTAGAAGGCTACAGTGTATCCGTATGGTACTGGATTCTTTAAATAAGGCAACACCCCGTGACACAAGACCCGCATTTTGCTTGAACAGTTCGAGGATCATGATTAGGTATTTCGCGTACTCTTCTGATCTCGAAATTGCAACGACTTGAATCCCAACGAACATTTGTGGGATGCAGTATCATGCATCATTCGTCGGTTTAACGCAGTGACTGGACTCGTCGCCGAGCTCATGGACGTTATACTGTCTAGCTGGTTCAGAATACTCGTTGACATCTTCCGCGGTTGACTGGATACCGTGCAGCGCCTTGTCTAAAGAGTTATGGTGGCGAAGGTGGCTCCACAAGCTATTAAGCTACCCTAGTAGCGCAGTAGCCTAAGCACTGGCTTTTAACCGTTTATTCCAGTGGGCGCGCGTTCACGTCCGGGATGAGGTATCCGGTAATGTTCTTGTCTCACCATCCTAGCTGTCTCCTTTTTCTGGAGCCAGTGGCCCGAAATTAGGGACGGACGACTGCTTATAGTCCCTAGAGTTATCATGGCGGTCGTTAATTCCGAAAAAAAAAACACTATTAGGCAGGTGGTCATAATGTTATCGTAAGCATATATCGCACCCATCTCTTGTCCACCTCCTTGTCGTTGCTACAGCTAAATTTCGTAACACCATACTCAACATGATTTTCACTATGTATTATAATTTGCAATTATTTATGAACACAATGTATCCAGCTTAAAAAATATCGCCCTCATAGAGTAGTCAGTTCATTCATTCTCGACATTTTAAAAATCTAAAGCTCCTTACAAAAATCATTTGAAACTGCAATTCTTTGTATCAGATAATAAAGGTAATAAACTGTGTTTCGCACAAAAGGAACATGTACATCATAAAAGCTGTCTACGTACGATTAAAAAATTATCCCCGCTGATACTATAGACTAGTTTAAAAACTTTATTCACAAGTAAAAGCGATATCTTTCGGAATCCCTAGATCCCATCTTCAGGCCATAAAGAGGTTGGTCAGCGTCATTTTCTTGTAGGACTTCCGTCCACAGGTAGTAGAGTTTAGGTCCCAGCCACCTACAGCAAGATCACCTTTGGGGCAGGACACAGAAACGGAAGGAATGAGAGCAAGTCTAGCGACTTTGACAGAACAGTTTGTATTGAGATTAGAGTACAGTAGATGGCGCCACCGTACAAGTACGATATTGCACATAGAGGGGTGAGAGAATTTCAGGTGGGGTATAGGAAAGGATACCCATTTAACCAGTGGGTCCAGCCTGGGGGCCGTCACTTAACGTGCTCGTCCGATGCACGGCGGATATTCAGCGATTGTTAGTAAATCATACCATCTCTGAAAGATCAACCCAGGCTTGAACCTGGGGACCCAGCATCGATAGTCTGAAACACTAACCACTAAGCCATCCGCGGCTCGGCCATAAAGAGTAACAAGTGGCCCACGTATATACAATCAGGTTTGACCCATGATGCAACGCAATGGGCGTTGACTTCGGTCAACATAGCAAATCAAAACGATCAAAAGTTCGAAGATGTGAAAAGTTATACAATATTGTCCATCGTGGTGCTCGGCATATCGATGGGGATTAGTTTTATCTATATGTGAGGCATGAATGTCGGAAGTTCTGAGTTACATCATAAAGGCCCGTATGAATGGATATATAGCCTCTCGGAGAGGAAAACATTTCCCCTTGTTACTTTAGAGTTTCTTGCTTTTACTTGTGAATAAAGTTTTTTAAACTAGTCTATAGTATCAGCGGGGATAATTTTGTAATCGTACGTAGACAGCTTTTATGATGTACATATCTTTGTATCAGACTCAAAGAAAAACTACGTCTGAGACTTAAGAATTACAAAAAATAAAGCCCATGATTTTATGTGGTGTAGGATTTGCTTTTCATGATCTGTTTTCAAATAAAGATAACTACAATAAAAATATAAAAAAAACTATAAAACAAACAGTAAACTTCTGTGTCTCATATAACCCATGTAATATTAAGCGCATAGATGTCTTAAAAACCGCTTAACAAACTCATTCATTAGTGCATAGTAAAACTTTCGAGATTTCTATTGCAAAATTTCCTCTCCTACCATTACAGATTAATAATTTTAATTGGCAGATTAAGGCTCATTTTTAAAAAATAGCAATGCGACTTTTAAGTGTTTCTCATTAATGTTCAATTTTAAACGGAAAAATTATCATATGTAATTCAGCTTCAGAAAATATCAACTTTTCTAATCATCGGATTGTCTTTCGTTATTACTTTTAATTAACTTGCCATTTCTTTAAAGGATTTTCTTTAAAAGATTATTGTTTTGCTTATGGAAAGAAAGGGTTTTAAATACATTGAAATTCAAAACGCATCGTGAATTTTAAAGTATAGTGAACAAATAGCTAATCTGCAGAGAAAGAGGCTGCACCGCCAATAAATTCCTCCCCAAACATTGTCTGGAATGCAAGCGAACATAAAAGTACCTGATGGGGCAGTAAAAGGTTAATCTCAAGTAGTTTGCGGAACGCCTCACTTAAAACTTAGTACTTTCCGTAATCCAGCAACATTTGAGGAACAGCACATTAAGCAAGTGAATTCCACAAAAATAAAATCACCGAGGACATATTTAGCAAAAATCTAATCACCACGATAATTTTAGTAGCAACAATAAGGATCCCAATAACTTTGGTCCTCTTTATCGCGGTTGGGAGCACCTTGATGTAACGTGTGAGGACATTACCATTAATCGTTAAAATCCCATTATTATTATTACGTCGCCCAACTGTATCTTGCTCATCTGACGTTTAGCTGGTGCGTGATTTTCAAACTTAATGATCTCCACCAGTAAAAAAGGAAAAGGAAAATAAAAAAAGATCACATTAAGCAGAATGGAAAACCAGAAAACGAGCAAAGATAAACATTATGAAGCTCGTATAAAAAAAGCAACGTTCTTGAGCGTGGGATTTTTTTCCGGGTGCTCAAAGATCTAGTCATATTTTTTCTTTTCATTAACATCGAGAAACGGCAAACCATTCTTCTAGAACGGAATTTTTATGTTTGCCGAAAAACTTCTGACAGTTTTGTTTTCACGTGTAGAAAAAAGATATCTGGCGTTACGTTTCGCTTGAAATTTTACGAGGAAAATTTTCATAACTTTATCTGCAGTACACAAAACGAAAGACTGAAGAACACCAAATATCTAACTTTCAATCATAACGCAAAACTGATTGTTATGGAAATTCCCTCATAACCCACAAAATTATGATCGCAAATTCATACCAGCGTCCACTGCCTTTCGCCATGCTATCCGCTTGCATGCGGCTTGGCATCGACGCCACTAAACCGTGGAGGTTTTCCTCAGGTATTCTGCTCCGGCTGGATAGAATGACGTCCAGGAATTTAATGACGAACTGACGTGAACCAAGAATGCTGCCTTCCGCTACATCCCAGAAATGTTCCATGGGATTCATGTATTACCACTATATCGCCCGTCCGCTACATCCAAGAAATGTTCCATGAGATTCATCTATTACCACTATATCGCCCGTCCGCTGGGCTGATGCGAACCAGCTGCTGCGTCTTATTCGCTGCAATGGGATGAAATTAAAAGGCCGAAATTTTGCATAGCGCCTTACCCGTTAATTTTGCTTGCGCCTTCTGGTGTCTACCATGGTGTTGGGTTCCCTAATTGAGGGTCTCCAAGTTAAGAGTCGACAGATGCATTGCGTTGTGTTTCATATGTGAGAACATGGGAAACCCATGCCCCTCCATATGCCACTTAAATGTTAAGAAATCCATTAGGTACGGTTTGGAAAATTAAGAGATTACTGAATTACCAAAATAGGAAACTACTGAATTACCAAAATAAGAAACTACTAAATTTCATGAGAAAGGCTAATTCTGAACTGCAAAGTTGGAGACTTTAGCATTAAAAATTTGAAAGTATTCACTCTATAACAATTTTGGTAGGATTTGAAATACTCGGGTAAAATTCAACAGCAAAAAAAAGTTTATTCTTGTATTGGCTTCTTAACGTAAATACATAAGGATCGGTGGAGTTTCTATTTAACTTATCAAATGTCAGATAATTAATTTCTAGCAAGTTAATTACAGTTACTTTACTCGTGCTAGCATTTCGCATATACAACAAATATATTTTCAATGAGCGCTTGCAAGAGAAATTGACCTTACTACTGAGATTTCATGGGAAAATGATTATGCAAACTCATGCTATCTGAGATTCACGAAGTTTCACCCAATATTTCTGCCGATGCCAAGTAATTGGTTTTCTGCTTGGTTGCTGCTGAAGCCTTACCTGACCTAACTAAAACTCCGTTCGGTCCTCAGGTCTTGCTTTTTCGGCCATGACTGTTACGTACTTCATCTTTAACTTCTGCGTCTGCCCCGACGCTTGACGGACGATCTCACTCCTAGGTAAGAGGAATTAGCGAGATGCCTTCCTCAAGTGGAAGTTATAGCATCAGTGTTATTTCTCTGGACAATCTTCTCTCCTCGTCATCTCAATGAATTCTCGATCTCTTTTCCTCTCCTGCTCTGAGTTGATTTTTTGTAATCTCTGTGTTCCCGTGTTTTTTCGGAAAACGTCCCGCCGATTTCGCAATGGTTGGATTTCCGTGACCCTACCCGAAATACGCTCCGCTTATTGGTCGTGAGCCACAATCCCTCGCCCGGCATTGGTTTCCTTTCCTTGTTTGGGTCCTCATGGTACGTCGGTAAAGGGGTGGAGGTTTTTGGGATGCTGGGAGACAAATGTCCCTTTCACCCGTCAAGCCCGCAGCTTGGGGTCCGTAACCTATAGTGGGCTGTTTCTCCATTTGCTGAGCGACCTTTCATGCCGGCCGCCCCGGTGGCGCAGTGGTCTAAGCGATGGCCTCTGATCATTCGTCCGAACGGGGTCCGGGTTCGAATCCCGGTGTGGCATGGATGTTGTGTTTGTCTTACGGCACTGGCTCTCTCCCTTCCCTGGAACCAGTGACCCTAAATTAGGGACGGGCGACTGCTTATAGCCCATTGAGTTGCTCACGGTGGTCGTTAAACCTCCAATCCAATCCAATCCAATCCTTTCATGCCGGTGTCAACCGGGGTACACTCCTACGAGAAATATGTTCTGTTCGCCTTTTACTTAGCTGCTATGAACGTGCTTCTCTGCAAAGGAATTGCACGGCTAATGACACCCCCCCCCCCCCCACCTCGTGGCGCGCAAGATCTCGGCGTGCAAAACGCTTGCTTGTTCCTTGCGACTTTCTCACGTTGCTGCACTTTACTAATAAAGGAGTGGAGTAAGACTGCATTTTCCTACCTAGTTTCCTGGGAGCAGCGAAAAAGGGAACAGAAAAATAATCCTACCCAACAAACAGGGCTTAGACGAGATATGAAATATAAAACTTTATTTTTTCCTTAGAATATATGAACCCCCGGATCTGTTTTATGCACCCTGAATATTATCCTGCCCCTTTAGAGCCCCTAGATTTTTCCTTTTTGCTAAGTCCTCCCCAAGTTCTTTCCTATCCTCCCTTTTTGCGCGGTACCGTCGGAATTGATTGCTGAATGGCCTAATTCCTGTATATAATATTTGGAGGCGCCCCTAGCAACGTCTCTAGCGGAATCGTGATCCTCCAATGTTGCACGTTATTCCGCAGGGTACACGGGTAACACATGTTGGTTGTATCTGGCTGCGAGAGGAGCGTACAACATGCTCGGACATGATCATCAAACGATTCGTGCACAATGCCGGTCTCGTGGCACCGTGACTTTTCTTGTTGGAAGAGTCCAGTTCCATCCGCATACACAAAGGCAACTCTTGTTCCTCACAATGCCTAGACAGTATCTCAGCCGCGCCGATGACGTAGTGGTCTAAGCGAAGACCTCTGATTCTTCGTTCGAAAGGGATCTGGGTCCGAATTCCGGTGAGGCATGGATGTTGTGTTTTTCTTACGGCACTGGATCTCTCCCTTCCCTGGAACCAGTGACACTAAATTAGGGACAGGCGACTGCTTATAGCCCATTGAGTTGCTCACGGTGGTCGTTAAACCCCCAATAAAAAAAACAGTATCTCAATGTGAGTGTACTATGTGTTCAGTTATGACGAGGGTGTCCAGTGGTGTCCATGAAAACAATAACCACACCATGACCGAGCCGCCGTTTGCCTTTTCCAGCCCGATCGTGACGTCTGATTGCGTGAATAAAGTGCTGGTTGCAACTGTTCATTTACTTGGCGCCGAGTACGGAACTGTCCATCGGCATGATAGGGTAGAAACTTAGGCTCATCGTTTTAAGTGCCTATTTTTCAATCGTCCAGTGCCCAGTCGTGGTGTTTTCGTGCACATGGTAAGCAACGATATCAATAACTGTCGATCAACATGAGCCCAAGAATGGGCCTCCGGCTTCTTAAGTTCATCCACAAGAGAGTCACTTTGTTTGTGAGCTTGAAAGCGCTTCCTTATGCGCTCTCGTTATAGTCTGCTTTAATTGAGGGACCGTGAATCGTCTGTTTCACTTCACTTCTCTTTTCCAGCACAAGTGGACAACGCGTACGTAGGCTTCATCTGACCATTTTCACCACATCTTCACTACAGCTGCGCTCTAACACCCACCACTGCCTCTCCCTGCTGAGATGCTGGTCTCTGCCTTCCTAGCGCCAGTAGATTTTCCCCGTTCAAGCTGCGATAAATTCTGCTCATCGCATAGCATGGGCGCAATACTGGGGAAATGTCACAGACTACCTGTGCCGTCATTCCGCGACGGTTGGTGACGTGACTTTTATGTGAAGTAGGACGCGTCCATAAGTGAAGATAGAGGTGGTCGTAATTATCTGTCACGTGAGCATACACTTGGATTAATTTACCGACCTATGAAATAGAAAAAGAATGGCATAGCGCGAATTAAACAGTAAGTTCGCACCTTTGAGAATGCTACCTACTAGTCAGATAGAGTATAAGGTATCACCTAGTCGGCGCAGCCCCGGTGGCCGTGTAGTTCGAGGCGCTGGCTTCTTTCTTACCATTTTTCCGAGATGGCACAGGGTACGGCTCTGTCCCTTCCTTGGAGCAAGTAACTGTAAACCAAGTATGGGCGACTGCTTATGGTACTTAGAGTTGCTCATGGTGGTCGTTAATCCTCCCCTCCTAAAAGTATCCTTGATGTTATGAAGGATGAGTTCCGAAAAGGAAATTGTACCAGGGAGAATTCCGCAGCGAATTGCCACACAAACATCTGGTGTTAAGGGTAGGGCGAATAATATCAAACACTTGTTAAGGAGACATTTCGAAGAGAGTTATGAACTGTGAGAAGAATATGTCTTGCAATAATTGACAACACTGAACAAATCGACAAGTTTAAAATGTCGAATACGCAAGGTTTACTGTATCTCATTTTTTCCCCGTGAGAGATGTTGTGGAACGGCCACAATTCCTGAAGAACTGAAGCCTGACAGTACTGTTTTATTCCAATAAGAGCAAGCGGTCACTGGAGCTAACGCTCCATAGTTGCTCTGTGTGCAGATTAGGAAGCACTGCTGACTACAATAGACTGCCATCTGTTTTTCAGGAAGAAATAAATATAGTAAATTGATATTGCAAAAGTCTAAGAGATTTTACTGAACAGTAGCATAACGAAACTGTGTAAACCGAGAAATAAACGATTAGAAGAAAAAATCGCAGAATTTCTTCAATACTGATTCCAATAGAAAATATGAATCTGTTCATTTTGTTGTGTTGACTGTACATCTAGAACGCTGTCTACCGATCTTCTGATACCTGAACTTTGTAAACGCAGACACTTGATTAACATTTAAATAAACCCTGACCCTGCTAAATGTACAAAATGAAGAGATAAGATTCCAGGACTTCGTGCTTTATCTGTGAGCACGTGTATCTTTTCATCCGCATTGTTTGTTTCTACCTCTTATGTACATAGTAGCGAATCCGTCTAGCCACACTT
Source organism: Macrothele yani (assembly GCA_039090855.1). Classification (NCBI taxonomy): domain Eukaryota; kingdom Metazoa; phylum Arthropoda; class Arachnida; order Araneae; family Macrothelidae; genus Macrothele; species Macrothele yani. Next base: position 77,325,788 of record CM077008.1, read on the forward strand.
GAAGCGGTAACTAGAACGATAATCAGGAAACGTCTCTGCGCTTGTCTGCCTTTTCTCGCGTTTTATACAGTCCTCAATCTAAAAAATCTGTTTACAAATGAATTCACTACCAGAAAATAAACATACTTAATCGGTGATAACAAAGAACTAAATGAAAGAACGCCTAGAAGAAAAATATCGAACATGATCATCAAATACAAAGAATACTTCAAGTCAGAATAGTGGGTAATAAAGGCGTTCTCTCGGACATGGAGGCCGGAATAAATAATAAATAATTTTGTCGTGGAAGGGAGTGATAATTTTTATTTTCTTGGCAAGAAATCCTTAATAAAGGAGAAATAAAAATTTACAAGACATCTGTTAGTCCTGTCCTTTTACATGGGTAAGAAACTTTGGGAACCAGAAAAAGGGGAAGGAACACAATAGAAACAGAGATGAAGACGCTGAGTTGATGAATGGGATATGAAGGAAAAGACGTGGTTGAAATAAGGATACAAGTAAAACGCTTATGACTAGATAATTCTCAGAATGTTTTCACAAAGTTTGGATTTCACAAGAATTCAACTCGGAAAGCTTTGTTTTTGCAGTTAATTTGGGGCAGAGAGTAAAGGTGAGGTCAAAGGCGCATCATGGAACATTTTATTTGCTGGCAATTTGTTCATTACATCACGGTCAAGTGATGAGCGTCCAGAACATTTTGTAGAGTGAAAAATGGCCTCGAATAGTCTGCTCTCAAGACAGTGGTGCCCAAAACGTGGTGAGTGATCAGTTTGCAAGATTTTCTGGGACAAAACAGAGAAGGAAAACGAATAATAAAACAGTTTAAATACTTGTGCTACTCATTATTGCGAAAAATCTGTGAGAGGAAGTGAGAGAATAGGCCGGAATAAGTAGTAAAAGTAATATCGTGGAGGGGGAGTAATCTTTGGCAAGAAAGCCTGAATGAAGGTGAAATAAAAAATTTCCAAGACATCTGTTAGTCCTGTTCTTTTACACGAGTAAGAAACTTGAGGGGCCATAAAAAGAGAAGGAACAGAAAGAGAGACAGAACTAAAGACGCTGATTTGATAAAATGGATATCAAGGAAAAGACGTAGTTGAAATAAGGGTGATCATGTTGAATATTTTGCTTCTGGTCGTTCTCTCATAAGGATATAAATGGATATGATAAAGAGCTTATAACAATAGAATTGATTCAAACGTATGAGAGAGGTGTCTAAAATATAAATATCTGGAGAAGAACAGGAGAAGGAAGCCCCGTATTCAAAAATCAGTGGAAATTGAAATGCAAGGAAACAGGAGAATAGGAAGACCAAGATAACAAATGGTTGAAAATTACAGTGAAGGACATAAAGGAAGTTATAGATAAAAGGAAACTCCGTGGGGTAGTAAAAATGGAGATTCGTTTGGGCGGCAGACCCTGAGGTTGTCTGGGAACGAAACTGCCGAAAGGGTGAAACCTTATGTGCACCTTAAACGAAAACGTATCACGCAGAATTTTTTATTTGCTGTGTACAGAAGTAATTTCAAAAATATGTACAACAAAGCGTTTTTCTATGGGCGTGTTGATGTCCAGTCCGTCTGTGTCCAACACACGAAGCTCAAAGCGAACATATGGAAGACAAACAAGCTAGAATACAGCCAGCGAGAATTTGAATACAGTTGCCTTCAGTGACATGTACCGATAAAGTCCAATGCTGTTTCCCCTAGGCATGTCTCTAGACAAATACACACCATTATACATCACCACCATAACAGAACATAATCAGTTTTGAAATGAAGTAAAACCCGGAAAAACTGTAAGCATTATTCGAGTCTTTGCTTTTCCTCGACAAATTCTTATTATGTCATAAAAGCAAAGATGCACTTCTACAGACATGAACGTTACATTAGACGAGAAGTGAATCATGAGAAACAAGAGCAAATCCAAAAATTCCTTTTTCAGTAGCGTATATTCGCCCTTTTTCGCCGTTGCAAACATTTCAGAACATATGAAGATGCTGAGCTTCAATCCCTTTCTAACAGATTTCTTCCATAAATTACAACAATGAGTTTTGTACCCTATCATTTAAAATATGATATTTTTTTCAGTCCGTGTACGCTCAAGAAAATTAAGAGTTGTCTAAGATGCAAAGATATGGAGAAGGGTGGAAGAAAACTATTGTTAGAAATATTAGTGGCTGCTAAATTGCATGTTTTTCAAAAGGACAAAGAAATGAGAACCATGAAAATCGTTATGCGTTTTTCTGTTTCTCAGGAGTAGACAGGAATGACTTCTTATTCGGAATGCCGTATTAGCAGAAGCAGATTGATATTCAGAACACAACGGCATTTCAATTTTCATTTATATTTTTAACGCTCATAACGATATCACATGTCAGATTAAGTATGTTAGCAACCCTATTTAAATTTAGCCACTAATATTTCCTTGATACATACTTTTGTTATGCCACATCTCAATATGCTTGAGCCTACCTTTTGCAATGCATCTGTACCTAGTTTGCGAATTCAAAAAGAGTGTAGAAATAAACTAGATTAATCTAATTAAATTCCATACTGCTTGATAATCAAATACGTGATGCTTTTTAGCTAAAAAAAACACCATTATCATATTTTTATGTTATTCTGTTGTGAAAATAAAATATTTTGTTTTTTGAATATTTACATCATCTATTTTTCTGATGTAGCTCCGTAAGAAACTAACTGTAAATTCATATTATGCACCTTATTTTTGAGACAAAATATTCAGAAAAAAGCTCTTATTTGCATTCTAAATTTCTTAGGCTGTTCGCTGCTATTTAAGTCACCCGATCACTTTCTTTTACCCGATCTGGGTTCAGAATTTTTTTTTCCCCTGATTTCCCTTTCTCAGTCGTTAATCTTCACAAAGCCCGCCTAAGCCAGAGGGCAAGACTTTATTTTCCGCTACTAAAGAAAACCTGCTGAGTTTGGTAAAGAAATAAGAGATTACTTTGGCTAAATGCCATGAATCACGTCTTTCCCTCCCTTTTGATATCCATCGTTTTTTTTTCACTTACTCTTTCATTTGGATATCATTTAAAAGAAGCTTCCTCAATCAAGAGAAACGGCACTGCTGGTGCTTAAACTACTCCACGATACTTAATTTTTTTTTACTCTGTGTCTCTTATTTAACATCAACGGGGTTTTACCGCGCAATAAGTACTGCCATAATTGTGTATGAATACGTTTGAATTTTAGAAGGAAATAATCTTTTCCAGCATCTGTAACAAAATTACGTGAAAAATAAAAATTTAGATGCACTGGATCAAATCGCACGACTTTGCATTATCCCTAATTTACCTTAATTTCTCGAACTAGTAATAACACATCAGAAATGTTATCGTATTTGTAAAATACCACATGGGGTTTGAGAAATAATAATTTAGCTGTCCTCGCACAAATTCCAACAAACAATATCACAAAATTAGCATGTGGAAGGTGAATTTTTCGTCTATAAAACAAATAAAACCGGTGTATTCACTCTTACATTAGCTTTACGTACATTTCTTTAATCGTTGAAGCAATTCAGTGGCATCTAAACCCATTATTTAATTTAGAACAAAAATCCACTTTTAATGCTTTAAACTGAATTTTGAATCGAACTTCACTGCGACAAGATTTAAAGTGCTTTAGGCATGCACAAATAGAATAGTCAGCACAACTTCATTCAGTGCTGTTTGAATGAAGTGTTTAATTCATTTAAGTCAAATTCCGTTTACAGACAGAACATAGAACAAAGTTTGCTGCCCTTTCCAAACTCCAGTTGTCATTTTTATTGAAATGTAGACGGACAAACACCCAGTGCGTGGTTAGAGGAACATCGTCAACACAATGATAGCAGTTACTACAATTCTGAAACTTAAATCTCCGCTCGGATCGAATTTTTTTCGTCTCGACCCAACTGATTAAAGAAGAGGTGTTCTGGCTTTTCATACTAATGCTGCTGGGTTCGGATGCCTGAGGATGAGTCCAAAGTTCTTCCCATTTGCAGCTAAAAATTTTAGTGACGCAAGAAAGCAGTGCACGCTCGCCTTATTCTGCAGATTACTAGCCGTTGTTTTCTGCAGACTTTTGCCAACATTCCACTAGAGCCAAGATTCGGCGGCTGTACCACTCGGCAAGTTTCGAGGACAGAAAGTCTTTGATGCTATATTCCATATCGATCACTGAGGCGAGTTCCGTCCTTGTAGGAAATGGGCATTTTAGCGAAACAGCTGGTAGTCAGATGGGGCAAGATCAGGACTGCACGGAGGATGCCGTATTATCTCAACCCTTTCCAATTAATATAGTTTCTGGTGGAGCTCTCAGGAAGTGTTATTTCGGGCATTATCCACTTGCTAGCAATGTCCGATTACTTTTGATAAGCGCTGGGTAACTAATGTTGACGCACAGTGCCATAAATTCTTTTTGATAAACCTGGATAACTAATGTTGATGCACAGTGCCATAAAACCTATTGATAAGCGCTGGGTAACTAATGTTGACGCACAGTGCCATAAACCCTATTGATAAGCGCTGGGTAACTAATGTTGACGCACAGCGCCAAAAACCCTATTGATAAGCCTAGGTAACTAATGTTGACGCACAGTGCCATAAACCCTATTGATAAGCCTGGGTAACTAATGTTGATGCACAGTGCCATAAACCCTATTGATAAGCCTGGGTAACTAATGTTGATGCACAGTGCCATAAACCCTATTGATAAGCCTGGGTAACTAATGTTAATGCAGAGTGCCATAAAGCCTATTGATAAACCTGGGTAACTAATGTTGACGCACAGTGCCATAAACCCTATTGATAAGCCTGGTAACTAATGTTGATTCACAGTGCCATAAACCCTATTGATAAGCGCTGGATAACTAATGCTGATGCACAGTGCCATAAACCCTATTGATAAGGCTGGGTAACTAATGTTAATGCAGAGTGCCATAAAGCCTATTGATAAGCCTGGGTAACTAATGTTGACGCACAGTGCCATAAATTCTTTTTGATAAACCTGGATAACTAATGTTGATGCACAGTGCCATAAAACCTATTGATAAGCGCTGGGTAACTAATGTCGATGCACAGTGCCATAAACCCTATTGATAAGCGCTGGGTAACTAATGTTGATGCACACTGCCATACACCCTATTGATAAGCCTGGGTAACTAATGTTGACGCACAGTGCCATAAACCCTATTGATAAGCCTGGTAACTAATGTTGATGCTCAGTGCCATAAACCCTATTGATAAGCCTGGTAACTATTGCTGACGCTCAGTGCCATAAACCCTATTGATAAGGCTGGGTAACTAGTGTTGACGCACAATGCCATAAACCCTATTGATAAGCCTGGGTAACTAATGTTGACGCACAGTACCATAAACCCATTTCAGTTGTTTGGCATAGAGGTTCTCGTCGACAACCTCTAGAACAAGTTCTCGGTGCACAGGACGTTCAAAACTCCACAAAATACACAGCATCACTGTCATCTCGAACCATCCTCTTTGCACTACTTGTTGTGCGTCCTGGCGTTGTCTCTGCTATTGGGTCCCAATGGTAGGATAACTTAGAAATATCCACTTTCATCACCGGCAACAATATTACGTCAAACCCTGTCGCCCTCTGGATCTGAAAACAATCTGCAACAGAGAGAGGCATGAGTTCTGGCAGCTGAGAGTCAATTCATGGGGAACCATTAGATGGTACCTGGACGAAACCAAGTTATTACAGGTGACGAAAGATTATGAATACCCCATCTCAGTTACCATTGTCGTGGACCGATACCCGGGCTTACTTTCGCAACTTCAACCAGGGTGCCAATGTTGGTGCTCGTTCGGCATTCTGACCTCGGCTTGTCTTCGAGACTTATAGCAGTGCCAGTACTCAACGTCATCTGGAATTAGTCAGAATTAGTCTTAAACAGATGCTGTGTTAATCACAGACCTTGTGTATTCAACGACACATTTGTATAATAAAATCATTTTCAAATTTAATAACCACCATTCGACACATTAGCTTAAAAATGGATACTCCACATTTATTTGAGGAATTAATTTTGCACATTTAAAAAAACGACAATATAGCACTTGTGCATTTCATAGTCAAGCAGTAAATAAATCTTACTTTGAAACTGTGTGCCACTACTTCAACAAGTTAGTAAAATCATGCAATGCATTGATTATGATACGCTTTCCAACATACCAGAAATTATTACTCAAGTTATGAGGATAATGGCTATGGAATAAATCTCGCTCCTGTGTCCTGGCCTTTGACCCCATTTCGATTATATTCATCATAACACGTTCAGTATAGCTCACGAATAACACACTAACGTTTTGTCGCAATAGAAGCAGTTTTACGCAAGTTATGAGAATAATGGCTGTGGAATAAATCTTGCATTTGTGCAATGACCTTTGACCCATTTCGTTGATATTCAACAGAACCGGTTCACTATACCTCCGGAACAACATGATAACGTTTTGTCGCAATCGAAACATTTTTAGGTAAGTTATGATTCACAAAGGCAATGGAATGGATCCCACTCCAGTGTCCTGACCTTTCACCCCATTTCGCCCATTTTCAATAGGGTTCGTCCCAAGTGGCTCCCTACCATATACTAAAATTTCATCGAAATCGAAAAATTTTTACGCAAGTTATGACGCTTAAGGGCAATGGAACAAATCCCGCTCTTATGTCCTGCCTGACCTTTGACCCCATTTCGCCCATTTTCAATAGGGTTCGTGCCCAGGTGGTTCCCTACCACATACCGAAATTTCATCGAAATCGAACCATATTTACGCATGTTATGACGCATAAAGGCAATGGAATGGATCCCACTCCAGTGTCCTGACCTTTCACCCCATTTCGCCCATTTTCAATAGGGTTCGTCCCTAGTGGCTCCCTACCATATACTAAAATTTCATCGAAATCGAACAATTTTTACGCAAGTTATGACGCTTAAGGGCAATGGAATAAATCCCACTCTTATGTCCTGCCTGATCTTTGAACCCATTTCGCCAATTTTCAATAGGGTTCGTGCCCAGTGGTTCCCTACCACATACTAAAATTTCATCGAAATCGAACCATATTTACGCATGTTATGACGCATAAAAGCAATGAAATGGATCCCGCTTTTATGTCCTGACCTTTGACCCCATTCCGCCCATTTTCAAAAGGTTTCGTTCCCAGGTGGTTCCTTACCACATACCAAAATTTCATCGAAATCCAACCATTTTTGCGCAAGTTATGACGCATAAGGGCAATGAAATAAATCCCGCTCTTATGCCCTGCCTGACCTTTGACCCCATTTCGCCAATTTTTAATAGGGTTCGTGCCCAGTGGTTCCCTACCACATACTGAAATTTCATCGAAATCGAACCATATTTACGTATGTTATGACGCATAAAGGCAATGAAATGGATCCCGCTTTTATGTCCTGACCTTTGACCCCATTCCTCCCATTTTCAACAGGATTTGTTCCCAGGTGGTTCCTTACCACATACGAAAATTTTATTGAAATCGAACCATTGTTACGCAAATTACGATGCATAAAGTCAATGGAATGGATCCCACTCCTATGTCCTGACCTTTGACCCCATTTCATTTATTTTCAGTATGGATCGTCCGCAGATGGTTCCCTACGACATACTAAAATTCCATCGAAATCGATCCATTTTTACGCAAGTTATGACGCATAAGAGCAATGGAATGGATCCCGCTCCTATGTCCGGACCTTTGACCCTGTTTCGCCCATTTTCAATAGGGTTCGTCCCCAGGTGGTCCCCTACCACATACTAAAATTTCGTCGAAATCGAACCATTTTCACGTGAGTTATCGTGCGGACAGACGGGCGGACGGACGGACAAAGCTGGAGCATATACGCTTCTTCAGCCTACGGTTGGAAAGCGTAAAAGAACATTATGTATTAAACACGGACATAGGAAAAACAGTAAACATACCTCTTTCGAAAGATGTGCTGACCAGAGAGTATTCAATAAGTCCATTTTGTCCGGTATCTTCGTCAACCGCTTTCAGAAGACCCAGTGGAAGCTTGTTGTGGCTATAGTTGCCTTCTTTTACTTTGAAGCTGTATTCAGCCCTAGGGAATGTAGGTCTGTGATCGTTGACATCAACCACTGTGATGTTGACTACAGTAGATGCTGCCAAACCTTTGCCATCAGCAGCAGAAACGTTTAAGAGATAAACTGTACCAGGACGCAAAGTGCTAACGACATAGATTTCACCTGCGAAGTATAACATGGTTTTACATTTTTACGTACTTCGTCAATCATGGTTTTACATTTTTTACGTACTTCGTTAATCACGGTTTTACATTTTTTACGTACTAATCAATCACATTGATGAAACAATAGAAATTTCGTCAATCATGGTTTTACATTTTTTACGTACTAATCAATCACATTAATGAAACAGCAGATTGTTTAGTAATCAAATGCTAATTAATTTTACAAGATTTCTATATGATTACATGTAATGAATAGCAACGTGATGCTTATTAATTTTCTTATAAGAGAATTCAAAAATATGAAAATGTGTTGTGGTACACAAAATAATAAAAGCTCAGTATTTTTGAACAAACACATTAGTTGATTGTATAAAATATCCCTGGACATTTTTCAAAGCATAGTATCCTGAAGTTTATGAAGAGATTTTCAGAGACATAGCTTAAAAGCCCATACGCTCGTCCAGTGCAAAAGACTAAAAAATTATATATTGCATATATTTTGCACCAAAAATACATTTTAAGGCAATTACTCTACTGCAGTAGTTCTTGGGTTCTTTATTTTTCTAGTTCCACTGCTAAAGTTGGCAGCTGCGTACGAATGCGATTCCCATTTCAGACTTAAAGCAATAAACATTATGTGGCTTCCTCTTGAACATCACGGTAGAACAATACGCTTGAATAATAATACTCACAAGGGAAGCCTTTCAACTGTCACTTTCCAAAATTGAAGAAACGTGGCCAGGAGATAGTACTAAGGGCAAAAAACCAATGGGTGTATTTCCATTTTGGTCCAAATAAACTGACAAAGGTGAACGAGTGGTCTGAAAATGGCCTTAGAGCACAAGTGGAGAAGATCATCGAACGTATCAGTGAACAATCAATGGCAGTCAGGAAAAGTCAACAACATCCATCTCCGTGGATAAAAATTGGTTACTGTGAAAGTGATGACGCGTCTTTTGATAATGTTCAACGTATTTGTTTTGCAGATATCAATGACAATTTTGAGTACTGTGATAACTTTGGGTTATTGTGTTGTTCTCATTGTTCCAAATTACTTTGCTTCGGTCATGTGTTCAATGCCATAAATGTTCATTCGCACCTGTAATGAAAGTTTTTGTTGTTTTTTATATGACATGAGGTTATTTTGAATCATGGGGATATAGCTGATATTTGGGGTTACATATCACGCACCAGAACACATGTTAGATTATTTTTTCCACTTGTGCTCTAACGCCATTTTCCGACCACCCGTTCACCTTTGTCGGTTCGTTTGGGCCAAAACGGAAATACACCCATTGGTTTTTGCCCTTAGTACTATCTCTTGGCCACGTTTCCTTAATTTTGGAGAGTGACAGTTGAAAGGCTTCCCTTTGTGAGTATCCGGAACTGCATTTTTTTTCTAGTATACCTGAACTTGACACAATTCTCTACGGTGCTTCAAAGATGTTCTTTGTTGCGGATTTTAATGTCATAAATTCGGAAAATTCGCGATTTTTTCAGGATAAAAACTTTTAATTGTGCATTTCTCTCTGTTTTTTTTTGGTTTTTTTTTTGGTTTTTTTGCTGGAAATATTTCCTTTCAGGTACTTTGAGTTTAGCTAGCCATTTAGCATATAATTTCTTTTCGGTCGGTTTGGGGTTTAGAAATCCCTTTTTCTTATAGGGCTACAAGGAGTCGTCCGTACCTAATCTGGAACCATTAATTCTAGGGAGGGAGCACTGCCAACGTCTTGGAGTAAGAACCCCTATCCATATCTAACCCAAAGGATTAGTTAGAGACCACCACCTCTGTCAGTTGGTCAGAGGAAAGGCAACAAATTTTAATCTTCCACTCCTTCTCAACATGACTGCTCTACGAAAGGTATAGTGATGCGAATTTCATGCAGTTGATCAAGAAATTGAAATAGTGGTATTGCCGTAGCATGAAAATCCTCTCAGGAAAAATGAATTGCCACATAACCTTATAGACGGCATGTCGTCATGAAAATATTTGACTGAATGCGATGGAAGGAAACCCGCATGCGCTGTGAGTTCCAAACGCCGGTTCGTGCGATCTTCAGAACAGAATTCGCAGAAAGTTTGACAATCGTTTATCGAAACACCATGTTAGATCCAATATTATTTTATGCAGCGTTTCTTTCATTCTTTTTAACAAAGTATTCCTCCTTTATTATTAAGTAGTAACAATATAACTGACCTAATAGCTCAAAACTATCCTTACATAATGTCACTTCTGACGAAAACCGGAATGCATCCCATTTGAGGTGATAAGTAGGGGGAAACCTAAAAGAAAAACTTTTGTATTCTTTTAGAAGAATGCAGGCATGTGACCTTAAGATGACAAAAAGGTTAAATTCTTAAATTAACTTGAACAACATTGGGTTTCAAGACGAACTACCAGGCAGCGGGTTATCCATTGCTGAGCAGCAAGGAAGAGCCACCGAGAGGAAAAAGTAGAATTGGAACTGGTTTTAAAAGAGAATAGGGGTACGTTTAAAGAATAAAACGGAATGCCGAAGACTCACAAATATTAGCGTTAAAGCCAGAAATTCTTCTCACACTCAGTCACTGTTTCACTGTCCTGGAATCTTCACCAGAATCTAAGCGATTGGTACCGTGATATTTGAATGTCTCTCGTTATTTTTGCTTGCTAAATGCAATTTAAAATGATCTTGGCAAGATTAAACACATTACTATCCAGCAAATAATCTTTTTCCCCCATCAGAATGAGCCTCCAAAACAGATGATGAAAAAAACCTCAATTTTCATTTTGCATGTGCGATTATAAGCACACCAGACGTCACCCCTCGCAGAACTTACCTAATAACTGGTGTCGGCGCCTATTGCACTGATAACAGCATGAATCCGGTTTGGTAGAGACTCCACGAGGTTGTGGATGTATTGAACATCAATTTGCATCTACCGGTGGGTTAATTGGTACCGACGTTCCGCCAGAGTAGGTGGGTGTCTATTGCGGCGTTTCACCTTCTGTTCCAAATGATCCAACAGATTTTCAATAGGATTTTAATATGGGGATTTGGCGGGCCATTCAAGGTAAGACAGTGTTGCTGATTGTTTATCGTGCCACTCCGACACAGCTTTAGCACGGTGCACACGGTAATTGTCGTCTTGGAAGACATGAGTGGCAATGTGATGCTCCTCTTGGAGATGTAGGGATAAGGGCAGCACTTCGTCATTCAGAATTCGGAGGTACGCATACTCGTTCAAATTCATCGTCACTGCAACGATAGGGCCCATTTCGTGTTACGAAAAACATCCCGAAAACATCACAGAACTCCCTCCAGTTTGAACAACGCCGTCGACACAATCAGGATTAAAGGCTTCATTGGGCCTGCGATGAACTCGTTGCATCCCATCATTTGAGTAAAAACAAAAACGTGACTCATCAGACCAAATTACTCGTTTCCAATCTTCCACAGTGAAGTTTTGGTTCCTCTGAACTCATTGATAACGTACGGCTTTGTGACTTGCTGTTGAAAGAGGCCTCTTCCGTGCTACTGTGCTCCAGATGTCCATCGCATGCAGTTCTCGTCGCAATGTCCTTTCGGAAATTGGTTGGAGTGGACATTCATTGACAGTTTGGAGCAATTGTTGCCTGATTTGAACCGATTTGCAGTTACTAGGCGTGAAACATGGCGGCGGTTCCCGTTGGTGAGAATCGTTTTCCGGCCACAGTTACGTCACCGATTTTCAGTTGACTGTGAACTACACCACTGTCTGTAGGCCCACTCGACAGTACGCTCCAACAAATTCGGCTACTTCATTCACTTTGTGTCCGTGGGCACCGCCAAACATGATGACTCCATTTTGCCACTCAGTAACGTCTGTCTTCCGACCCATGTTGAAGACTATATTCAACACACACGTTGCTCTTCCCCACTGCACGAGACAGAAATGATCCTGAAGACCATGTCAGTGCTATCTATCTCCCAACAACGCTATCAAGGCGCCCTCTGTGCAACCGGTAACTTCCTACTGTCATTTCTATTAGAGGCGACTCATTTTTTGTCCGGTATGCTTACTTGGCAGTGGTGCAAGTATTAGTTTACAACACTGGTGCACACATCAGTTGCCTGCTACTTAATGCAAGCGTAAATTCACAATTGAAGTGAACATGAGTTTCGAAATATTTCATTAAAGGTGAGTTACAAAAATTTCACGCGTGTTCTCAATTTTCTACAAAGTAGGAATAAATTACTTTCACGTTCAATTAGTAAAGAAATAACGCTTATAATTTTCAAACAGTTATTAGAATGTTTTAATGTATGAGTGTTATTCATTCGAAATTTATTCTTAGCTACTATTTTCTTTCTTACCTGTAGTTCTGTCTATCTGAACATCTCCTCTGTCTCCAGCTGTTATGATGTATTCAACTTTGGAGTTAGGACCTTTTGCATCAGCATCGACGGCTGAGACTTCGGCTATTTTTGATCCAGGCCGGGCAGTTTCCGGTAGAAGAACTCGTAAAGGTCCATGTTGGAAAACTGGTGCATTGTCGTTCTCATCTTCGACGGAGATGGTTAAATACGTAGAAGAGCTCAAGTTGCCCATATCCGTTGCAGTCACCTACCGGATGTACAAATCATTGCAGAATAAGTAATTTCTGTAAAAATTTGGTAATTAATCACGAAGAAAAAAACCACACACAACAATCGTCCCGAGTCTACATTAAGATTTTCTAGAAGCAAAACTATAGACTAATACGTAGTGCGATCAAAAAGTTCCGAGACTAGGTACGTACCGTGGCAACAGATGGCAATAAGGAGTTCAGCAGCGGTCGAAGGCAGTGACCTTCATGAGTCATTGTGCCGAGTGGCGACGTTCAGTTAACATCGGGAGTTGTGCTACACGATACTTGGTGACCACGTGCAGAACACAGCTACGATTTCGGTATGGACTGCAAACTAGAGCACCGAGCGAACATCAAATTTTGCGTCAAACTCGGCAAATCGGGAACCAACTTACCCGTCGCGGGTCATCACTGGGGACGAGACTTGGGTCTACGGTTACGACCCGGAGACCAAACAACAGTCGTTGCAGTGGAAGTGCCCGGTATCTCCGAGATTGAAGAAGGCCAGACAAGCCCGGAGAGCAACCAAACGCATGCTCATCGTGTTCTTCGATATTCGTGGGGTTGTGTATCGCGAATTCGTCCTACAGGGCCAGACCGTCACCACCCTGTTTTACGGCGATGTTCTGCTACGTCTTAGAGAGAACATTCGCCGCAAACGAACTGAAATGTGGCGGAGGGGCGATTTCCTGCTCCATCACGACAATGCAGCAGCACACAGAGCGTTAGCAACACAACAGTTTTGCAGCCACAATAGCATGACTACTTTTCCTCACTCGCCTTACTTGCCGGATTTGGCTCCCTGCGACTTATTTCTGTTCCCGAAGATGAAGATGAAGCTCAAGGGTCGCCGTTTTGAAACCGTGGACGAGATCCAGCGCGAATTGCAGACGCTGCTTGACACGATTCGCGAACAGGACTTCCAGGGAGCGTTCCAGCAGTGACAAAAACGCTGGCAGCGGTGTATCGCTGCCCAAGGAAAATACTTTGAGGGAGATCACAGCCAGCTTTAAGTAACGTAAGTACTTTGTTGTATATCGGCCTAGTCTCGGAACTTTTTGATCGGATCTATTAATTATTTATAAACTTTACGCTAGCAAGTGACAGCCAAAGCTGCTTTTTCTTTTCTCATATCAAAAAAATTTGGCTATTAGAAGAAACCTGGACGAATAGCAAAAAGTTTTATTTAGCTTGGAACGTCAGAGAATTTACTGAGGAGAAAAGAACATGTAGAGAGTGTCTGATCACTCTAAATCGCAGCATGCAGAACGTACGCAAACCTAAATCTTCTACCTTGACGAGGATGTCAGAAATTATGAACGTGTTCTAAATTAGAGTCGATTCCAAGCACCAAAGAAATTAGCATGAAACCTTACACTGAAATAGAGAATAAAACTGAAAGTCATTGGGTGGTACTGTTCAAGGCGCTTCAACGGTATTCCCTATTTCTTGTAATTGACTTTTGCATTACAGAATGACAGTAGCAAACTTTGATGATCCCAGTCGTCGTAAAGGAGGAACATAGATGTTACACTTTAAACATCTGTAATGAGTTTAAAGTGTAACATCTATTCTTCTTGTGTGTAAATTAATTCAAAAAGCATTTAAACCATTTTGAAAAACGTTTAGAGACTTTCTTTTTGTAGTCAAGGTAGTTTTATATTTCTCCATGTTTGATCGAAAGAAATAATCAAAATCCTAATTATTGGCTTCATTTCTCTTGACTAGGAACTCATATTGTGATTCAGCCTAGTGAATTTGAGTCTCTTTGGTTTATTTTTTTTTAATTCAGAGAATAAAAGAAAAAACAAAGAATTAATTGGATCACAAGACCACTCTCAGTTTCACACTTTTTTCAACATAAACCTAACGGACGTACAATTTTGTGACGTAACACTCTTCCTAATACCCGTTCGATTTGTCTGCAAATAATTACTGGTGTTTACTAGTTTTCCTAAAGTTTACTGATTCAAATTTTTTTCTTTACATTTTAAGTGGTCAATTCTGCATTTTCTAAAGTACGTCAAGATACGCACTTTCCAAATCTCCATGAGCGTGTGTAAGAATTAAGTTTTTTTCATTCATGTTATCAAACCCTTGCTGAGTAGTTTACATTTCCTTCTGTGGAAAATATTCTACCCTTGCGCTGTAGAGACACCGTTGATATTAAATATGTTTTTATCAGCTAAATCTTACGGAAACGCTTTTATCACTTACGGCTGTTACCGGCAAAGTCGAAGTGAAATATTCAATATAATAATGGAAATTTCAAATATTTTTATAGAACACTTTAAAGAGGCTGGTGGTTTTAAGCTTCTCCATGTTTGATCAAAATAAATTAGTTATTTTAATTTAATTCATGGAATAAATCGCCGACGCTAATGTATTTTTCCCTCTCATTCCGTAATACATCTTGCGAAATTCTGCTGCAAATCTTTAAACTGGACGTACGTTTTCTTTTTTGTTTGATTTTAATCGTTAAAATTAAACAAAATTATTATGAACCCCTGAAAGACCGTTTTTCCTTTCATCGACAGTTAGCGTACTTTTCATTGCCCCTTCAAAAGTTAATTATCAATATATCCTCCAGCTATAAAGTGCTCGTTATCCATACTTCCTTTATTGTAAAGTCTTATCTTTTATTCTTTAAGAACGTTTTCGAAATCTGGATGTCGAATAAATGGAATAAATAATTCTCCTAAAATTTTAATTACGTTTTAAAACCACCCATCTTGACGATACATTTTTACAAATAACATTGCTTGCTTTATTGCTACTAGAGAGCACTAGATATTTGATGATTTTCATTTCAAAATGTTTTACTTATTTCTTTAACGCTGTTAAGAACTTTTAATACAAAAAAAAAGCCCTGAAGATATGAAACTAAAATTTTAACCACAGTAGCTAAAACTTTGGACTTCATGCTTAATGTGTGCATAATGCAATACACGACACTACAAAATAATCACCTTAAAGAGCCTCAATACTAGTTCGCACATCGTACTCAAAAACGCTTCAAGAATGACACTCGTTAAGAGTTCTTTATGTCCCAGCACTTTGTTAAATCACAGAAAAAGCTGAAACATCCCTTGGAGAGTTAGTGCAAACATTTTATGGTAATAGTCTAAAGTACAAAATAGGCCGTTCTTCAGGGCAGTCATAGCATCACGATCTCATCATATCCTAGTGCCGTTCTGCGAAAATGTGAAAAACGGATTCTATATTATTGTCACAGTAACATAACACGCAAGTTTTTTCAGTGACATAACTTTACTGTTGCTTCAAGTTAAACGATATCATGTCTTCTTCTAACTAATAAACTTGAAAACCCTTAATAAAAAATGTCTGACATCATGTAAAAGATTCGTCAAAGATGTTTATCATTTTCTAAATCAAAATCTTACTTTTAGGTGATGCAAATGTCCATTGCCCTTTCGTGTGATATCTCAGCTTTCGGAAATCCGATTTGAAAAGTAGTTTTTTGTGTGCCGCAACACTATATTTGTTAAATATTATTCCCATACCATCCGGTTTTTCAGGAGAGCAATTATTTTACCAGTTAGCTTAACAGTATCTCTGATTTTAGAATTTGGTTCAGAGTAAGTCATTTTTTAGAGAATATATCACAACAATGCGAAAACTACTCATGAATTTTGTAGCTTTCCTTCAAGTAAAAGTTTCCCAAAATTGCGTGAGATGTATTTCTCCTTGGAATCGTAAGATAACAAAAAAATATTTTTAATCCGATAGCTGTTACCATGAAAAAAATGTCCTTTAAAACTTCCACGTTTTTATGATGCTCAATTTTCTCGCTACATGATGCAAACGTATTTAAATCTGCAACGCTACGTGCGCTGTGAGACGGATCGGAAAATCTTTTCGCATCACATACTGGCGTATTTAACGAGATTATCCGTAAAACAAATGGTTTTTCACACTGTGTCATCCCGCTGATATTAATATGAGAATTTCGAATTATATCTCCTCATTTATATTAAGAAATATTTCATTAATCCGTTATTTAGGCTCCAAACATAAACAAGATTGTTCAAAAGTTTTCTTGTTTCTTTATTTTATGTTTCATTCCCGACTTTAAAGAAAGTCGACCAAGAGGGATTCATAAAGAAATGTTAAGGATTTCTTTTTTTTTTTTGCTGAATCACATTTAAACCCATATTTTACTCACTTTCATATCATTTACTTAATCTAAAGATTTATCTGAAAATACGAAATTTATTTAAGCTACTATTTTACAAAATAGATAGGAACATTATAATATATTACAGAAATATAGGAACATTATAAACGAGTTCCTGGGTTAAAAAACAAAGAACACCAAGTTAAAATATTTCTCGCAGATGTACAATTCAGATTAAATTTCATGTGGATCAAAGAGATAAAATATCACAATAAGTACTTATAAATAATAGCAATATTCTTTCACATCTTTCATACAGATCTGTCAAAACATCCTTCCGGAGGAAGCCTGCTGGGGTTAAAACCACCGAAAGCAGGTTTAATGCAATTTATTTAGAATCACCCCATCAGAGAGCACTATGAAGAGACCCATATTGAAGTGATTCTTCAAAAATGAGAGAAAAGGAAAAAAACAAAACTAATAATAAGAGTGAAAGAAAGTGAAAGTACGAAAACAATATAGCCATAGGAAGAGAAACAGTTCCCAACACATTAAAAATGAAAATTTGATTCTGGATCCAACTATGAATTTGTGACTTATTCAATATTATTTTATTCCAATATTTTATTAAGAACATCGTTACTTTTTCTATGAACTATTGGTTTTAATGCTATCTATTTTGTAAAAGTTTTATTCGCACCATATTTCCTATTTTCAAATTTCAGAACTCTCCAAAAAATGTTCTATTATATGTTGCCACTACATCCTTATATTCTTCAGTGTATCTAAGCCTGGCAAAACAATAACGCCCAAAAGCGGGAGAAACAAGTCGTTTACAAGAGATTCCTCCTTCATAAAACTGCTAATATCCTGTCTTAAAGATATTTCGGATAATTTTAATACTCTTTGGCAAAAGATGTGCTCATTAAACTCAAAACTTTAAATGTTTCTTTCTTGTCACGTTTACTGTAACATGAATTGAAATATAATTTAAAGTAGAGGAAAAGGAGAGGTTTTGCAAGAAAGATTCCCCTACCTATTTTCCCGTCATCACGCAATAGGTATTTGTGTGACAAACTCATGGAAAATTGAAACACTTGTATGTTACGGTGACTTAACCGTACTGTAAATCACTAGGTGTTTTAACGCTGATGAAATGCAGTCAGTTAATCGGTTCATTTCGAAGGTACCCAGTCCAAGGCAAATATGTATCATCCAAAAGCCTATTGAACAGTTTCAGGAAAAACGCATGAAGTTGCAATTTTCAATGCAGTGTTCATGCGGTGAAGTTCAAGAATATTCAAAATGAAGAAAAGAAAATCCGAGCATTTGCCCACACAGGATTTTTGGAGTATATTTAAAAAAAAAAAAAAAAACAAGCTGCGATTCGCAAATTCAAAAGTAATAAAAGGGTTGTTTTTTGTACTGTCTATATTAAAAAAAATGTCTTCTATTATCGATGTGGAGGCTAAATTATTGTAGATATTAAGAGATTCCTATATTTAAAAAAAAATTGACAACACACGAATTGTTTTTCTGTAACTTAACGACCACATTGAGCAGCCTTTGGTGGTTATCATCAGTCTCGTGTCCCTAATTCATGGGGCTACTGGTTCCAGGGAGGAGGCAGAGCCAAAGCCGGGGACAAAAGCACCGCCCTGACTCGAGCCGGGGCGCAATTCGGACGACTAGCCAGAGTCCAGTACTCCGACCATTTGGCCAATGAGGCGGCTACGATATATTCAAGCATTGCTATATTCCTTATGTTGTAAACCGCTGAGAATATCCAGAAATTAAATAACACACACACACACACACACACACACACACACACACTGTTACTTAGTTTTTGATTTTTGATTTCGGAACAACAATCTAAAATTTGAGAACTTAACATTGCCACATATATAAATGTAATACAGGATATATAACTGACACTTAAATTTACAGAAAGGTGTTTATGATGTGGAGGAATAAAGAATGCAAATATTTTGAAAAAAATCGGTTTTGCAGGTAAAAATGTTCATAGACTGCAACAAAATCGAAGAAAGCTATTAAAATTAAAATCATTTCAGCTAGTATAAGTATACTATAGCTGTATAAGTAAGCTGTACTAAGATTTGATTCGGTAACTTCTTAAACTATGGCCTGTATGGTTTCTCTCTTGCATTCACACCTGCTAGGCTAAATGCAATAGAAAAAACGTTTTTGAGATCAAAGCAAGTTGATTACCTTAACCATATGATCCTGTAATTGACTTCAAAACATTCATGGACAGGTTAACCCAGTTGTGTGCTGCATAATCCCTTTCCTCATTTATGCAGTACTCATGTCACTATCCATTTCAAAATGCATTCAAATTTCCATTATCAGGAATTCTAGGAACATTTTGCAGTGTGTATTTATGGTACATATACTCTAATAAGTTATGTTTACTCATGCAGGAGAAAACTTAGAAAGTGATAACACCTTCTGCACCTGCGACAAGAATTTATGCGAAGTAGTTAAACGAACCTGGATCGCTTTTCTATTACCATAAAGTAATGTAATTATGGTTTGCAGAATTCACTGGAACATGAAACTTGTTTAACTCATCAAAGTGGCAAGCTATTATTCAAGATGAAATGAAATGCTTTTAAGAGCATTAAATTACTTCAGTTATCGTCTAAGTCTGCTTTTCAATGGAGCCACTCAGAATTCCAGACCAGTAATGGTAATTTCCTGCAATCTGAATCAAAGAATCCAGCGATAATTAAAAGTAAATATGACCGATGAAACCAATCATGCTAAAGCGAAATGGGAAAAAAATAGGATCAGTTAATTCAAGGCAAGACCAAAGCAGATAAATTACGTGAAAATAACACATTACGAAGCACAACTTTTAAATGAATGAATCTAAAATATCCACGCAGTATAAAATATGAAAATTCCGATGTCGTTAAGCGCATTCTTATTCAAGCGAATTTCTGTCGTTAAGTGTTTTACAAAAACCTAATAAGAGCAGAATAAATCGAGAAACTATCCATAGCTCTCTATCCCACTCTGCTTGTAAGCGTTTGTCTTTATTCAGACAAATAAACTTTCGCTTTCAGTATGAAAACAGAAAGTACTTTCGGGAAACTGTCTGAAGAGGAACTTTTAACCGCTTCTGCGATTGTCAAACGAACGTACATCTCATAAATGTTGTGATCTTACAGACTTCCTCGTGACAAAAAGAAGAAAAAAGAGGCTCTCAATATTTCTCTTTGCTACGGAAACCTCAACACTGGTTACGAGAGCTAATCAATATGAAAATTCCGATGACCTTTGTCGAAGGATTAGATACACGGAAATTGGTGTTTCCCAAAGTTATTACAGTGTCCTTGCTAGAAGGCGTTGTTTGGCACTGGAGTTTGAATAAAAATGCAACGGCCTGGAGAACAGATTAAAGCAAAATAGACAACTCGTCTGGAGGTATGATTTCACTCGGAGATACGCGCTGTGGTTAAACTGAACGAAATTACGCGCGGTACTTAAATTAACATTTGCATCTGCAGCAATTTGAACAAAGTAACCATCTGGCTTTTTGCACCAGAGCCTTCACACAGACCACGTAGCTGTATATTGTTGACATTTGAAGCCTACCAATGCGTTTTTCATCCGTCAAAGCACTGCGCCCGTGTGCACATTTCGCACACTCTTTTGATACGCTGCGAACAAAGGCTCAGAACTTGATGACCGTAGGCTTCTTTCAATTGGCCAACCATCTCCGTAGCCCGCGTTTTCACTGCCCAGGGAAAAGATTACGCTTCTCTTCTGGTAAAGGAGAAGCGTAACCACCGCGTGTACCTCCGAGGGACACCATGTTTCCAGGCGGCCGTCATTTTAACTTGTACCTATTCTCCAGCACGTAGTTTTTTTATTCAAACTCCTGCACCAAACAGCGCCCTGTATTCAGAAGAGTGAAAGGAGGTTGAGAGAAACCGATTTTCATATCCCTAATCCGCCTTCAATGGCAATCCAAGGTTACTTCCCTGGTATTTTTATTTACTGTTTGGAAACAGTTAGCCAAATGTTCTTCTATTGTTTCTTTCCAAAGTCTTTTCCAACCATTTCTATAGGAATAGTTTTGCTTTGTTTATAAATGTAGCAGCATAAAAACATACACTCACGAACGATAACTTTATGGCCACATACCTAATAACGTGTTGGGACGCATTTCGCCAACATAACAACTTGCACCCAGCGTAGCATAGTCTCCACTTCACCGCTGAAAGTGTCCTCGTGTACACCCAGCTAGACAAAATGACATCACAGAGTTCGGCAAACTAACGTGCCTCAGAGAGTGTTGCATGTTGCTGCACCCAAGAAATGTTCAATTCAGTTTAAGTTGGGGGATTTTGCTGCCAGGGAAGCAGGCAAAATTCTTGGTAAAATGCAAAATTCTTCACAGAACCATTCCTTCACAAAGTGGGTTATGTGACACAGGACGTCGTCTTTCTCAAGGAGTTCAATGCCATTTAGATACACCATGGCCATGAAAATTTGATCTAAACATTGCGTAGATACCTGTTGAACGGGTTAGTTCAGGGAGGATAGGAGGCCCAGTAATTTCCATGGAACAATCTCCACCCATGATACAGCTGCTTCCGACTTTTTCCCGTCTAAACGTATAGTCGGATTGCAGCTGTTCACCTGCACGATGAATAGGAAACCCTGACATCGGCATGTTGAATGTGGCAGCTGTACTCATGCACGAGGATCAAGTTCGGTCATCCACTGTTCAGTCACAGTGATACCGTGCCCATTTCAGGCTGAGCTATCACTGACGCACAGCCACTCTGGGCACCCAAACGGGTCACCGACCCCTGAGACATATCTGCAAGAGTATCCGTTGAACTGTATTCTCTGAAACGTTTCTCTGCACCCCCTGAATGTAATATGCAGTTAATTGAGTATAATGAGCAGTCAGTTGTCTCAAACAGCAAGTAGCATACGACTGTAAACCAATATTGGTATCCAGCTACGGGAATATTTGGTGAATGTGTGTTCTTCTTCGAACCATTTCTCCACACTTTTACTAGGGTGGCCAACAAACAGCAAAAAAAAAAATGCCTGTATTTACTGAAATGGTGGCTTCCCGCCTTCCTTCCGCCGATAGTCGTTTCGCGTTCAAATTCCGAAAAATATTTTTTTCCCCATTACAAGCGCATCGTATTCGCAAACTGACGTACCCTACCCATGCCACTTATCTATATTCCTCGCCAGTAGGGGGCATTACTGTTACCGGCTGTGGATCGCGTTCACTCATAAACCCAATGGGGATCTTAATGATCTGGCCCCTAAAGGCCGTGTTTCGTTATAAAAGAAGTTAACTATATCATGCCTAATGTGGCATCGAAATATAGGTAAATTTCTGCCAAACTGAGAATTTAAACATTACGAAGTTTTTAAATGATATTCAAACAAGAGTAAATCACTGCCCTATTCAAAACGTGTATGTTCAAAGCACAAATATTTGGCTGGAAAGGAAGTAACGTCTGCAAATGCAAGGCAACAGAAAAGTGTTAATTGCCGTATGTACAAGTCAGGGGCGCCGATTTCACCAAATCATTAGGTGGGCAAGCGTGAAAATATCAGACGTGGGAAGGGCACGTCTCTTTTGTTACAGCGCTGACTTATATTACAGCGCCCTGTGTGGAGGGTTCGTTTCATGCTTGCTCTGTATATGGGGATTAACTCGTATTATTTCTCCCGGCAGATGTAGATAAATCGAATACAAAGTATGAAAAAATGGACTTAAGTTAAGTTTTGCTCTTGTAATGAGAAAGACTTTTATTTAGATGTTTCGGGAAATGTCACCAAGCTTTTGTCAGTCATTTTCGTGCTTTCATTGTTTTATTAACAACTCGGATCACCTTCTGTCTCTCTAATCATCGGCCTCATCGCTTCCTACTTCCTCTCTAAAAACCTCCTTCCTCCTCTAATTTCTGCCACCGAGTCCCTTCTCCTCTCGCTCGGAGAAAACCGCTACAAAACCGTCCTCTCGCCGGAGAGTGAAGACCAACGCATTCCTAGAAAGCGCGGCAACACCATAAAATGTCTCCTCTCTGGAAAAACGCAAATATCTTTTATTGCCTTCGCTGCCCCCCCTCCCACCCTCTTCTCTTACTCAATCGCCTGGGACGGCTGAAGAGCAACAATGTCCTGTCCTACTCTTCTCACATCGACGAAACTATAAATCTAACACCCCTCATCTAAACGGACGCGTGAGAAAAAGCGCACTTTAACAACCGTCGCTCTGCTCAACAAAATGGCGGGAATTGAAGGGAAATGATTAAAATTCCCTATTTCTAAAATGGCTACTGAACCTCACTTCTGATAAATATGGCACTTTCATTGTCAGGAGGAAAATAAAAATAAGGGGGTTAAAAAGATTAACTCCGAGGTTCGACGTATATTTTAAAACGAAATTGCAATTGCTCATCAGCAAATGAACAAGGAAACAGAAATATCTTTTGGTGAATATTAATGATTTTAAAAATAAAATTCAACCTGTGATTTTATAAAACATACCTAGAGAGAGATTTGATTTCAAAACGTTTATAAAAAAGAAAATGATAAATTAGCTGGGTTACTTAAACAAATAACAAGAAGAGCAAAAAATAAGTAGGTAAATAAAGGCAGTACATATTCTACGTTTCTGAATTTTTAAATTTTTCATTTTTGATAATTGTTTTGAACATTTACCAGGTATCATGAGAACATGCCAAACACAATACAGAACTGGCAATCAAGTTTCTTATTAAATGAGCAATGCTGAATAAATATGGGGAAAAGGTTTACTTATTTTGTTTTTTATTATTTTTTTAGAAATAAATTGCTTCGGCTCATAATGTGGGCCTTGATCCACTATAACGAAGTAAATTTCTCCGTCATTTTTGTCCACGCCGGGCATCTAACCGGATCCCCTCATTCCGGAATAAGTCGCTCTCCCAAATGAGGTACGCAGACGTATGCTCTCGCTGCTATCTGCTTTTATCTCATGTGCGTCCTTCGGTGCAGGCACGTCACACCACCTTATGAGGCTAAAGCGATTATTTCATTAAACAGGATGAAAAATATTGGGTAAGTACTGCCCATCTCCCCTAGTTAAATTATTGGAGGGGCAAGATTCACCTTGCCCCCGGTATAGTCGGTGCCTATGGTACAAGTATAAATTAGTCAAAAATTTAGTCGCCACAGTTTGCCACAAAGTACTCCCATCATCTGGGCAGCGGTTGTAAACCGTCGTTGTAGAATTGCAGCGGCTTGGGTGCAAAGAAGAGAGTAAGTGTGCGTTCGACATCGTCTCAATTGGAGAACCGCTGTGCTTCCAGGAAATACGGTAGCGACCGGGAAAGGTGGCCGTAGCTTGAGGCAATGTCCTGAAAATAGGCTGGGTACGGTAGCATCTTCCAGCCCAGGTCCCTGATCTTGTGACATGTCACCCGTGCTGTGTGAGGTCTCGCTACATCCTGTTGTAGAAGGACGCCCTTGCGGTTCTGCAGGGCAGGTCGTTTCCACGTGAGCTATGTATGAAGATCGTCGAGATCCCGGCTGTCATCTCGACGATCTTCACACATAGCTCATCGACGGTGATAGTGGTGTTGTCCAACAGCAGCTCAAAACATACGACACCCCTCATATCAGACCAGACAGCAGGACTGTACGTGGGTGTAACCCTGCTTTGAGGTACGGAATGGGCTTCTGTTTTGCATCCAACAATTGTTTCTGGACGCTGACATTGTCATACAAGACTCATTTTTCGTCATTTGTCACAATGTGGTCCCAGAACGGTTCAACTTGGTCACGTGCAAGCAGGGAAACGTATGCACTTATGCGATTGGCTTTCTGCTCAACTGTGAGTTGATAGAGTACCCAAAGTCCCCTCTTGTGCACCTTCCCAAGTTGATGCAGGTGCATGATAACGCTCGTGTGGGTAGTCCAAAGCTGTTCGGCCAACTCCTACGTGGTCACACGAGGGTTGGTCTCCACTAAGGTGTTCAGCATGGCCATATCCATTGTTGCAGGTCTTCCGGCTTTGGGACGATCTGACAGGTCACAACTTCTCTCTCGAAACCGTTCGAACCAACGATAGCGCTGACGACGTGATATGGCATTTGGGTACATACTGCTAATGTTCCTTAAAGCACTTGTGGGAGTGCGCCGGTGTGCTGCGCAATCTCAGTGGCCAATGTGCGCCGTGGCCGGGGCTTCGACTTCTGGTACACCTCGTCATCGGACATGCTGTGGTCGGGAACTTCTGTGCTAAACAATTGCATTGAGTCTATTACGTTCTTCGCAACGCTACCCAGTGCTCATTGGAACGAAACGGGCATAGCTGCAAGAGGATAATTCCCGAAATCACACTTCCTGAGTAGTACGCTGAAAACTATAGGAATTAGAAGGGGTTCAGATCCTACCCCATTCTCCATAGAGACCGGACCTTGTCCCATTCGACTGCCAACAGGCCCGTTTCCATTCGACTATCACCTGGCCCACTTCCAATTTCCCCCATGGCCTATTTCCTACAAGGACGGCACATCGCTTCAATGGTCGATATAGAATCTGGCATCCGGGAGTTTCAGTCCTCGAAGCCTGCCGAATGGTACCACCGTTGAATTGTGGCTATGGTGGTACGTTGGCAAATGACTGGAAATAGCGGCATGTACTTTGCCGCTATTTCCAGTCTTTTAGGTGAGCGTGTATAGCTTTCTTGCATCATTAAACTTTAGCTGCAAACGGTACAAACTTTTGACTTATCCTGGTACAAAGATGACGAAGTCATGAAATTCAGAGATCTGAACAACGATTTCGTTTTCTTTTGCACACACTAATTTATTTTTCTCGATATACGAGAACATGCCCACTAAAAAGTTAAAAGTTTTATTTCAAATATTTGTGAGCAAAATTTAATGTTAATATTACACTCTGTATATCCTAGCTCTCTTGTGCAAGTATGAACATGTTCGAGAGTAATTTTCGACTCTTCGACTCTGATACAAGCACATTTAAAGTCATTATCAAAGGAATATTACATTTTGCGCGTTTCAATGAATTTAGTTTTATTGTACAAGGTCCTACGTTTGAACTCTTCTGCAATTCTGTAACGTTGCCGTAATTAATGGTGATACATAAAAAAATGCAGCAACCAAATAATGAAAATACGTTATGGGCATCGCATATAACCAAATAACAAAAATGTTACTTAAACCCTTTGTTAAAATTTTTTCAATTAATCATGTTCTCTGAGAAACTAACAAGAACATTGCGATTTCAGAGCTCCTTTTCTGGAAATTCTCAAGTCCCCACATAAAAGCAGCGGAAGACAATATTTTAAGAATTCTTTCTTTCATTTTTTCCCACTAAGCTTCTTATTTATGCAGCAAATGCGTCAAACGCAAATTAGTATCCCCAGTAAGCAATTTCCAAGTCAAAATTATTACAGGAAGCACAGAATCAGCGACTACTCAGATTAATTTTCTTCCTTGTTATCTCCGATAGCAAGATATTCGGTCAAAGAGAGGGACATCCTAGCTTCTGAGAAAAACGGGAATTAATGCTAAATTAGGAGCAAAATGCCAAGTGGAGACTTGAGTTTAACAATTTTTCTTCAGAAAAATCTGGATAATAGTATCTGGCTGACTTTTTTTTTTTTTTTATCTTTTTACTTTTTTTCCATTTTTAAATTTCGCTGTAGTTTCAGTAAATCAGGAAGCTTCAGATGAATTCTTCCGCAGCAGAAAAACTTGTTCGTTAAAAGAGAGCATCCAATATCTAGATCCTTTATTGAATAAGCAGATCGAAAACCTTCTTTGAAACGCTAATACCTTTTTTGATATTCACTTTTAATTATACCCAGAGTAAAAAACGTTTTCGGGGGACATCGTCGATATGATTAATTGCGCTTTCTTTTTCATTTTTCGACATCAATAAAATGTATTACGTTCTTCGTGGGAGCAAAAATAGGAGCCTTGTTAAATCGCTGGGACATTCAATATTCAATTCATAGCGTGAAATTGATAAAGTTTAAAAAATTTTATAACTCTGAATTTAATGAAGTAAAAATGAATGTGACATAAAATAAAGTAGCAAGAAAATGAGATAAGTGAAAGAGAAGAATGACATTTTGAGGAAGTTTTTCATGATCATCATAACAGCAATTTTTTAAGATCTCTCACACACATTAATTTCAGTTACCATCATAATTTTATCCCTTGACCATGAAATGCGAACAGCAACCGAACAAATATCACAAATCGCTTTCGTATCGTTCGGAAAATTCCTTAAGCGAAATAAATGCAATACCGCATGGATTCTAAATGCTCTTTTCAGTATTACCAATCATTTGTCAAAATAGAAAAGACAACGAGTTTACTGGTTATCAGTTGTGGAAGTTCAATAACTCGTGTTCTACAGCTCACAGGAATAGTGTAAAAACTGTGAGAAACACCAGATATTCACTAATCTCTTAAATACAGAAAGAACTACCTTGGTAAGTATTCAAGGGCGACTAGTTATAGTCGGTAAAGTTCGCCAGATTTAAAAAAAACGTCAGCACTATTTAAACACGGAAGATAAACTAAAACATGAGCTTGTTTCGGATCAGGCCCGTGACCTACAAAAAAAGAGCCCAGTAAGCCCAAGGGATGCTTTATGGAAAAATCATAGTGCGATGGTTCTACATTCTTCTAACTCGATGGAGTTGAGTAGTTGTCTGAAATATGTGAAAATTAGAATCCAAGATTGCAAATACCAGATTTGAGAAGAAACCGGTAGGATTACAGTTGACAACATTTATCTGGTACTTCAGGCTTTCTTACAGTAACAGTAACCAGCGAGGACACTTGATGTTACCAGTGAGATTACACAATGAAGTACACAAGCACACAACGTAAGTACACAAGCACACAACGTAAGTACACAAGCACACAACGTAAGTACAAGAACTGTTTTGAAAGGCTTACTTTCAGAACTGATTTATTTTCCCAATAAATACCTATAATAACAATGATAAACAACTTGGAACTCGATATCTATCGTTCTGATCCACATAATATGTTGGCATGAGACTACTATGTTCATCAGTATCAGGTTAGACAGTTAAGTGTGAGACAGGTAATTAAGGGATATCGGTGTGGGGAAAAGAATCAATAAAAGATGTTTCCTTCATGACTACCTTTTAGTGGGCACAGTTAATATTTATCGGGCTGCTCTCCAGATGTATGAGCTTCAGCAGCTTCCGCTATGTCCATACTCTTCAACTCTTTCTGTGATAAATACTCTTTTATTTAGAATTTCAAGAAGCACAAGCGCGAAATGCGTTTGAAGACGACAAAAAGAACTAGCTAACCAATCAGGGGTGGTTTTCACGACATGATTGTGTAGGACTAATAAGGTGGAACAGAGATGTACTAAGTGATATGTTATTGCTAGAGTACAAAGCCACTCATTGCTGACATTGTAGATAACATTTATTGCGCATATCACTGAATTAGATCCACACATGCTGAAGATAGTGTACGTTGCACAATCATACTACCAAGGACCAGAATGCAACATTTTCAACAGATCCTCGTGTGATGATAAAGGAGAGAGCTGGACATACATTTGCTAATTCTTGATTTTACACATAGCCAAGGGGAGAGAGCATACATTCACAATATATTCTCTGATGGATTTTGTGCTTATATGATTGTTTCTTTATACAAGCAGAAAGACTCTCATTGAGAATTACACGATTTTGTGTGTGTGTGTGTGTGTGTGTGTGTGTTTCTTTTTTATATGTGACTGTTTCTTTTAAGAGAAATGTTTCTGTATATATGACTGTTTTTTCAAACAAGCAGAAAGAGCCCTCATTACGTGCTTTTTTTAACTGGGCAGAAGTGCTCGTTAAATAAGCAGGTACACAACTGATTTTTCATTATTTGAAAAGCGCTGTGATTTCTTCCTAACATTCTGGTCTATGAGAAGCATGGAACTGAGGTCTTTTGGGATGTTCGAAGATAAATGATGTCTCAGCACGTGTTTCATATGCAGCACTATACACTGAAGAGCAATTGAATTAGAGACAGTTGGAGTTATGCAAATGTGGCGCTGTGGGTGGCCCTGCAAACGGAAACGACATGACGTATGCAGCGATCCGACAATATAAGGAGTGATGCGACGGGAATCAGTAAGAGTCGGACGCAGTATGGGTAAGACAAAGGATCTAAGCCCATTTGATCGTGGGCAAATTGTTGGGGCCCGACGACTGGGTCATTCCATCTCGGAAGTCGTGCAGGCACTGGGATTTTCACGAGCCACTGTGTCACGGGTGCACCGTGAGTACATCGAATCCGATAAAACCATCCCTGCAAGGGCCAAATGCCGTGGACAACAGCGTGTGGATAAGCGGGGTCATCGTCGGCTAGCTCGCATTGTAACAGCGGATAGACGAGCCACAGTGCAAGAAATCAATCGGCAATTTAACGCTGGTGCACAAAAACGTGTAAGCAGCCACACCATCCAGAACCATCTCCTCGCTATGGGGTACAGAAGCCATCGTCCCACGAAGGTACCGCTGCTAACCGCACATCACAGCCTGCAAAGATTAGCATAGGCGCGGGAACATCGGCACTGAACCCTAGACAGGTGGAAAAATGTTTCCTGGACTGATGATTCGAGATTCACATTTATACATGTGGATGGCAGGATACGAGTACGGCGCAAACCACATGAAGCGATACATCCTTCTTGCCAGGAGGGTACTCTTCAAGCTGGTGGGGGTGGCATTCTCGTCTGGGGACTGTTTACGTGGTCTGAAATATGAACCCCGGTACGTGTGACATCGTCCCACACAGGTCAACGTTACCGGGATATCCTGGACGACCATTTTCTCCCGTTTGTGCGTCTTCAACATCTCACTGGGGATCTCATCCTGCAACAAGACAATGCACCGTGCCATCGCTCCCGAATTGTATCCAAATGGTTGCATGAACACTCCACCGACGTGACCTCGCTTCCTTGGCCAGCTAGGTCACCTGACCTCAATCCCATCGAGCACATCTGGGATGCTATCGAGATAGATGTTCAAGGCTCTGACCCCCCTCCATCAAATCTTCGTGAACTGTGGGAGCTTGTTCAGGGATAGTGGATCCGTATGGCTTCTCAACACTTCCGGTGTCTTGTCGAGTCCATGCCTAAACGAATCGCCGCCGTCATCAGGGCGAAAGGTAGTGCTACACGTTACTAGACAGGTATTTCTAATTCAATTGCTTTTCAGTGTATATAGTCTCTTATTTCTGTATCAATAAACTGAGTAAAGCATTTTTCGTTTTGTTTAAAGCTGTTTAAAGCCGTCGTTTCCCTCCCCCTCCCTCCATCTTCTATGTTTTATAGAACTGTTTGTATTGTGCAGTAAAGCGGTAGAACCTTTTGTGGACCTAATTTCGATTTAAGCAACTCTGGGATGTTCTTCGATACAGCAGGAACTGACGGAGGAACGGAGAAACCTACAGCCATGAAAACAATTTTACAGTTGATGTTTGACGTGCATCACGCCGGCCGCACAACGGTCATAGTAAATATCGTTTTTGAACTTAAATTTTAATTTTAAAAAACCATAAATAATTTCTCAGTAGCTTTACATAGCAAAATGAAACTGTGGCATTAATAGTGCCAGGTTGTGATTTAAGCACCAAATCCTCAAAACCAAATATCTAAGTCGCAGTTTATGTACTGCACCTAAACCACAGACAAAGGAATCCGCCTCAGAACTGTACACTGCCCTACAATGAATATCCGAACACCCCGCTATTGATAATGAATTTGGTCCTACATCACAGATCCAATCATAAATAAACTAACTGGCATATTTATGATGAGGCAACAGAACGACTGTGAATGCAAGACGTCTCAATCGACGGAACTGATCTTCGCCACTGTTAAATAAATGGCTGCCACATAAGCAGTTGCTCTTTACGTGACATTTCGGCGCCGTTGCAGATTCCTAAATCGATAGCAGTGCCTCACCATGGACTTCCTCGGACGAACTGCCAGAAGCCAGCATTTTAACCACTGCACTACCGGCGCTGAGTTTTCATAGTATGAATATGGAAAAATGTAATATATATATATATCTGACTACACGCGAGAAAATAACTTAGAAGTGGTGGCGTATGCCTGCAATTTATGCATATAGCCGGTATGAATACTACATGACGGTTACAAATGATTCAGACCACAACAAAAAGATAACAGTAAGAATTAATCTGGGGTTTTTTTTCTTGTGTCGGAAAGTAAGATATAAAACAATTTCAAGCGTTCGTAGAGTTCAGATGCAACATTATGAATGTAAAAATTAATTTGACGACTATTTATGCTCCGAACAAATATTGTATAAAATGATTAGATCACATGAAGAAATAAAATGTATACCTTACATGAAAAATAGAGAACGTTTTTGACGAAAAACACATTGTACTCAATGGTGGTAAAAAAGATAAAATGTTATGGGGATTTACTCCGAACTGACATTAACGTAAAGGTTGATGGGTCTTCAGTTCCTTACATCGCCAACTGAAAGGATCACTTCCCTGAAACTTTGGAAGATTGTAATGCATTAAATGGTGCCATTGCATGTCAGCATCGATCGACATGACAGCAAGTTCTATGAGTTTTCGTGACATGAGAAAAACTAAACGCAGAGCCCCGCTAAGTCCTTCAGAAACGAACACGTGGTACGAATGGTGAACTTCACTGAATTATTACATAACAAGAGTCTCATCGAATTCATTGAAGATATAACTGATTGTTAAAGAATGTCGAACCGCATAAAGACTTGAACCATGGCTTCTAAAGCACGCTTCCTTATTACTAAAGCATAAAAAAATTGTGACATTTATATCTCAGTCCACGTCAGAAATAATTTTTAGTGTGCGATTTTTTATTTCTCAAGTAACATTTTTACTTTGAAACAGCTTGAACATTTCAAGCGCAAATGCTTCGAAGGATTTATCCAACTAAAAACGCTTTCAAAGTAACAAAACTCCAACTTCCTTTATGCATTAGTTGCCTTATACATAACTAAGATTTAGACAAATAATATGTTAGTAATAATTCGTTATTCGAAACACATTTTTTTGGTAGATAAACTGTTTGACTTTATAAAGTTGAAACTTTTCAGTCCTTCACTTAAGGCAGGTGGGAGAAACACAAAAATGCTTTACAAGTGTTACATGGAAATATTTAGACTATAACTAAATTGTAACTTTTATTATTCTGTGTGCTAACGACAGCTAGAGAAATTCATTCTCAGTTAAAAAGACGCTTAGCACAGATTCTTATGGGAAAAGCTATTCTTTCCTTAACCGTGGGACCTCCCACGAACAAATGGGCATCCCCTTTCCCCCATTATTGAAGGAAGCTCTCTCCCCCGCCAGGGACAATCCGAATAAGCAATTAACAGTCAACTTCTTACGCCAAGAGCATCTTCCTCGGGGACAGAGAGTGGAAGGAAATTAGACGGGATTAGTCATAAAGGGGAAGTCTTGTTGGAGATTTCAGGAGAGAACGATGAAAGATTTTGCTCGGACACAAGGCAGGGAGAAACGCTCCAACAGAAGCAAATAGCACCCAAATCTTTTTGCGCTTTCCCAATTCCCATAGCGGCAGGGTTTTACGAGAGCTACTGTAAAATAATTCTTTGCCCCTTCAGATCTTAGCATACCGACCTATCGCTGGTAATAAGCGCTGTGTCTTCTATTTCTTTATTCTGTGCTCCATGGCTCAAGACATGATGAGGAATAGTTAGTCTTCCTGACATGGACATCATGCCATTGAGTAGAAGCAAATGACTCAAACAATCTTTGTTCTCCTTTTTTCAGATTCCTCGCCTTTGTTGTAGCTGCTTTAGCAGGTAATAGTCAGAAAGCATTAGTGTCAATTATTCTCTTAAATGACCACTTTGAACAACAAAGCTAAGAAAGAAAGCAAAGCTTTGTGACACGCAGGTTCACTAGCTCCAGCCGCATTCGGGCCACTTCTTAGACACAGAGCATATCCGTTTGGGATGATTTCAGTTCATTTTGCTAACGCCGAGTTGATTTGGTGCGTCATGTTAAAGGGTAAATTAGAAGTATCCCTGATGTTTCCGGCTTCAAAAATATCACAAAAATTAAAATACAAAACAATCACATAGTGAACAAGCACAAATGTGCGCGAATGGCACAAAAGAATTCAAAGCTGACGTACCTGCTACAGTTCACTTCGTAGATTTTGTTCTCGCTATCTTGGGGCATAAATCCAATGTATATCATGTCCAGGGAACAAAGCATTTGTGATTTCTTGGAGCTGTGGGTTTGTCATCTTTGAAACGTTTTCCACCATTTTAATGACAATGAATATCCAGTAAGAGAAAAAAGTACAGAATACCATAGTCTCCAACTATTTACTCGTGAATATTCTCCGACTGAGTTCTCTCGTTTGCTAAAGATTTAACAGCTCACCAGTGTTTCACAGCGACTGTTTCATCTATATGTATCGGCTGATGTAGTAAATCAGTATGCTGAACTCCTGGAATTTACATCTAGAGCACTGACGTTAGTTCGCCGTTGCCAAAGGACAGCATGAGTATTACCAAGCATTGCAATCACTTAAGCGTTACTGCATCATATTCGGGCATAAGAACAAGAGTATGGGTTTATAGTTAAAAAGAATACTCACACCAATATGATGAAATTACAAGCACAGAAGATGAAAATGAACAAGCATAATTGACGCTCGTGTATTAGTCGAGTATTAAAAAAGTTGGTATATTACGTACACGATCATCCACGATCGCTTAAGATCGTAAATGACAGCGTTGTAAATTCATATTTCAAAGATAAAGGTGTGACTATACAAATTCATATTTCAATTATTAATATGCTACTAAGTTATGCGTACATTTTGCCATCATGCCGTTAATATTTAAAGTAGGAATGATAATTCTGAACACTCCATTGTTTCTTGTGCCATGCAGAGAAAACGTACTGAACTGAAGGGAAACAAATGTTACATTTTGCCGTAACGGCGTTTACTGCATTTATGGAATTTTTTGCTTTTCTTTGTTTAGACGCTTAAAGACTTTTTCGCTGGCTTCTGACTTTTCGGCAGAGGTTGTCCCGGAAGGGGCCTGAATGGTGTACCCGCCTGATGTCGCTTGTTTTGTCTCTTTCCCGGAACCATCTGTCCCGGGTTCGGAACAAATATTTGCTTATAGCTCTAAGAGTTGCTCACGGTAGTCGTAAAACTCTGAAACAAAAATAAAGAAACGAACATCCTGAGCCACTCTAAGGTTCGTAAGCAGTCTCCCGTTCCTAATTTAGGGATACGAGCTCCAAGGAAAAGACACACCCAGCTTCGACAGAAGCGTATCATTTAGGCCTCATCCGGGAGTTGAACGCGGGTCCATTTCGGACGAATGTTAAGAATAGAGCGTTCAAGACCACTCGGGAACTGGCGCGACTTCTCGAATTTAACCATGGAACACAAAATTACCAATATTCTACACAATTAGTGATAATTTAAATGCACCATAAAGATCTACATGGTATGGATTAGATTTTCTGCAATACCTGTAAATCGTAGCGCTCCTTTTTCTCCCGATCTAATGTGGAGTTGGGATCTGACGACGAGAAGATCACTTGACCGCTTTCGAGAATTGTAAATATTTCGCTTCCTACGCCACTCAATGAATATCTAACCATAGAATTGTTGCCACTGTCATTGTCTACGGCTGATATGGCAGGAACCTGGAAACAAATTTGAAACAAGATTTTTAATTTGCTTTAACAAACAATACACATAGAAAACGATATGCACATATACGCCAATAAACTGAATTTTTAGTGTTTCAGGACATTACTTGACCTAGAGTGATGGAGGCCACTTCTGATGCCAAAACAATATATCCAAACGGTTTTATATTACGTAACGGGTTTTGTGTATAGGTATTTGTATACGTTTCTCGATAATTTCCAGTTGTAAAAGAACCAATGATGAACTTTCGAAAAGTTCGAAATGCTATGGAAAGAGAATTTGAACCAAGAATTTGCTGAAAAGAAGTTATTTTAAACTGTTTAAGTAAAGCTTAGCACCAACACTTGTCCTGTTTATGAATTTTTATTATTTTTAGTGGGGTTATGACACAATCATGTTCATCAGTTAATGCAAATGCATGCAAAATTCACTGCAAATATAATGTAAATCCCGTGCTACTCATTTACGTGTACGAAAGTTGCTAGTATAAGAAATTTGCTGTGATCATTGTATGCAAAGTAATGCACAATTTGCGTTGCAAATCAGGAAGTCCGTTTTGGGATGGGGGTGAGGGGAGTTGGGTAAAGATTACCGCGAACAACTCAATGGGCTGTATGTAAGTAGTCGCCCGTCCCTAATTTGCAACCACTGGTTTCAGGGAACGGAGAGAGCCAGTGCCGTAAGACAAACACAGCATCCGCATGCGTCACATGGGGTTCGGGCTCTGACGCGTATCGGACGAATACTGGACGCCAACGACTCGTACCATTCGGCCTCAGGGTGAGGGAGAAGAGATTAATGATTTTCCGATGGATGGAATGTTTTACCATTCGGCCACCGCGGTGGCAATCACGAGGGTTCAGCATTCGTAATTCATGCAAAGGAATATATCTCTATCAGCCGCCTTAGGTCATGGAAAGTTGTTTATTGATCAGCCGCCTTAGGTCATGGAAAGTTGTTTATTGATCAGCCTGCGTGCATCTTCTAATTTGTTCCACACATCAGGCTATGTTTCCCATGGGTTTGATTTCATGCCTAGATTCATTTCTGGATACTTTCATCTTAAGGATATTTTTATGTTGGAGTAGTATTGAGATAATGGGAAGGCTCTCTTAATGAAAGGTTTTGAAATCCAAGCAAGAAAATATTAACGCAGACTTGAAAATGAGAAGGAATTTCTGTCTTGGAATCATCTGCTTCGCATGACTTCCGAATCGCCGCATATACTCCGGCGCACGACCTGGGGAACCTTTTGGCCTAAACCGACAGGACTTTATTTCCTCCACATATCAGTGCTCTACGAGCAGTCTGAAATGTGTTTGTTTTACAAATCCTTTTAACGATCCAGCGGGTGCTCTTGTTTTCATTGATGCACTTCTCCCCGCCATCGTGCTGTAACACTGATTGCGTGGAAGAGATCATTCGATCATCACCCAAGAGCAAATTTAATATTCATTAAGACACATCGCAAATCAAAAACATCGGTAAAGTGGATATTCGATTTGTTCTTTGTATTAAGGAATCACCTACCAGCTAACGCAGTTTTAATCTTTAGCATAAATAATAGAAAAACAGTTAAAGAAGTTTTCTATTATTTAAATAAAAATTTGAACAGAAATTCAACATTATCTCCCAATTAAAAAAATTTTAAAAACATATTTTACTAAACTTCTGCGAATTAAGCAGAACATCAATTTCGAAAACGGTAGAAAGTATTCCACGTTTTCAATGAAGTCATGATTGATTTGCAAAGCAATCTCAGGTCGTGACCATCTATATTAACTCATGTAAACTTATTTGTAGAATTTAGAGCTCACATACTGGTAACATGCTCAAAATTGCTTAAACTGGTATGCTTTAGTTACGTTTCAACATTTGTTTTGGCAGCTTTTATGAAAATATCTTTCGAGAGTTTGTTACCAATTGAATGTACCTTCACTTCAATCTCCTTTAAATTTGCAAGACTACCGTTGAGAGAAGCTTTTTATGATTACATATCAAAAGTAACAACTCCTTAAATATGGTTTTACATGAATTGCAATTATCAAATGAAATTTTTTCATGGTGATGCGATTGTAAAAATTCATGGCGTGATTATGCCGCTATTTCATTAGATATGAATCGTTCCTGTTGCGATTGGACTAGCAACTCAATTAAAAATAAGTACAGTTTTACATAGTGCGGCTGGTGTACAAATAGTCCTGTTATACGTATATTCTTAAGGGGGATAACAATTTTCTGCGAAAGTGATGAAATAACTCTCATAAAAATCTAGAAGGAACAATCATGAACACAAGAGCTCTCCTTCGTGGAAAGGTGATCGTAGATTGAATGGATGGAAAGATGGGCTCTTTGTTGGAGACCTTCATGAATAATCACGGATAAAGGAAATAATGGCCATGCCATAAGCAGGCAGATGATCGTAAATGGAAGTGATGGTGTATCGTAGGAAGCCGATGTGTAGAGAATCTATCTCAGATAGGAAAAAGGGTAAATCAAAGAATATTTGTCATGAGAAGGAGCATGATTGTACATACGGATGGGTAAATCGTGGAAAATACGCCACGAATGGAGAACTTTGCACATAATTCCAAATATTCACTAAAAGAAGTCGGATACCACAATAATGTTTTTTTTTTGTTAAAAATAACCGATTTAAATTAAAAGACTTAAAATATTACGAGGATATAGAAAATATGGATTGAACAGATTTTAGTGCTCTCTAGTACGATGAGCAGAACAAAGGCTCGTGTCTCCCTACAGACAAGTTGTCCATGGCATACGTACAAGATAAAACAATCACTGGTATAAAATATTTCTCCCTAACCTTTAAGGAAGCAATTCTTGTGTTCGTTTGGTCTTGCGATTTGGCGATAAAACTCAAGTTAAACTCTTACGCCTTTAAAATTGTAACAAGTAAAACTTTATGAAAATTAGCCTATAGTTGTTGATTTTTCTTTTATACGCTCCCCATAGATAATATCATCCATTATGTATCATTTGTAGCAATATTATCCTCCATTATGTATTATTTTGTAGCGATTATTTTTTAAAACAACAATATTCTCCCTTAATATTCTCCATTATGCATTATTTTGTAGCGATTATACAGGAAAGACGGCTGACATTTAGTAAGAAAGTAAGTTCTTATTCATAAGTAACACATGTCCACATGCCTTCGTCGTACCAACTAATCGCACGTCCACGTGTCTTCGTCGTACCATCCAATGGTCCAAGGTGAGGTTTTCTGAATTCCCGTATTTGTAAATCTGTGTTTAAGACCTGGGAAGCACTTCGATGATACTTTTTTTCTAAAGCTACCAGTTTTCTATCTTCTTGGATCAAGCCGCCTTAATTTATGAACAAGATGCCTTAATTTAGGAATAAGAGGTCAATCGTAGCCTCAAATGCTGATTTACAAAATCACACACGCGCACACACACACACACACACACACCACACACACACATATGCGCGCGCAAAGATATGGATCACGAGGCAAACATGCAGCTTATTTTTTATTATGTGTTGTTGTACATTACAGAACTCAGCACAAACAACTGCAGCGTGGTTTTTCGTTCGCAGGGAACACCAGCGTTTGTACGTTTTGACTGAAATCTGTACGCTATGAAGCATGTTATATAATGATGAACACTCTACACAGGAAATTAATAAATGTTTTTCTGCTATATCGCACCAAAATCTTAGAGTGTGAGGCCAAAGCAGTATACTTTGTTTGTATCCAAATTTTTAAGAAATATGTCAGATTTGGAAAAATTATTGCATGTTTATAAGTTGAGTAAATTCCTTACCACTTGTACTGGTGTTCCAGGTGGTGCGTTCTCCCTAATCGTTCCTTGATAGGTATGCTGGAATGTTGGAACCTCGTCGTTTACGTCTAAAACATCAACTGTCACTTCACATACACTCTGCAAGAGACGGCACAAAAATAATGTGAGATAAACAGAAAAGCTAGGTATCTCGGTCATACATTAAGCACAAACAAAGGAGTAGAAAGCAATGTTTCCATACAGTTGTCCCTCCGGCTAACTATTTTCAGATACTATTCGTTATATCTGTTACTATACCTTGTCTTAGACTTAGCGCATCATACTTTTCTCTAAATCATACAAGAAATTGTTCAAAATTACTAATACAGAACTCTCGTTTCGGGGCACTCTCGGAACATTTATTTTTGACCGTAAAAGAGAGGTGTAAAAGAGAGTTTTGAGTTATTTCCAGATTAACGTACTTAGAGGTAACGCAACACTTTCTTTTACCTTTCTCGTAGTGCTAACACCTTCTTACTTTTATTGGCATAGGGAAAAATTCACGTGCACAATCGCTAGCTCATAAGCAATCTAACAGAAAAAAAAAATGTGAGCATGGGAGGCAAAAGTGAAACACTGGCGGATTAAACCGTGGCCGTGTGATCTGAAACGCTGTTTTCTGGCTGATCTTTCGAGATGGGCCCGGTTCGGAGGATGCATGAGAAGTGGACTTGTCTTACGGTACTGCCTCTCTCCCTTCCCTGGAATCTAGGGCCCTAAATTATGGTCGGGAAACTGCTTATATCCTTCGTCGTTTTTCATGGTGGTCATTAAATAGAATTAAAAGGGGTAAAACCAATGGCAGCTTTTAGCAGGATCCAAGTACAAATGTTTTGGATAGTCCATCCCTCAGAGGGGCAGAGATGATTTCTCAGTTAGGAGAGGAAACAGCAGCCGCCGGCGCTGACACAAAATTATGCTGACTCGTGCAGGTAAATTTATACTTAAAACCGTTGTCTGGCATTAACTGGGAGGTCTCTGCGCCCAAATGTGAATGAATACGCAAAAGAAAGGTGAAATGCTAATCATAACGCATAATGTTCCTCGGGAAACGTGGACTGCAGCAGAAATTTGGAGTGGTCCGTATTTAAGAGTTAAGGGAAGTTTAACTGTACTGAATTTAGGTTTAAAAAATAAAGAAAAGGAAAAAAACACCTACAGAAGACAGCCACTACAGTGAAGGTGTCACCGAAACATAACTGCATGTCCAGACTTGTTCAGGGCATTATTCCTTTCTTGAGTCACGCAAAACCAGTCTTCTTACTCAAAGTGGTAGTTTAACAAATTGAATTAACCACTATCTACCAGAAGGTAAAAACTCCAAGAACTGCAAAGTCGGAGACCGAAATTTCTGAATTTCACAAAGCAGCAGCATTTGGAGATAAAACGAGGAACTTGAGATAGTTCTTGAGAGACGTTTTATTGCACAGAACATCGAATGCATGTCTGAAGAAAAGAAACCCTGCGTACAAGTGCCAACCGGTTGAAACCATGAGTAAGTAACAAGAATACGAGACCTAATATAAAAAGATAGATTTGAGAGGGTTTATTCGCGAAATGTCTGAAGGAGTTGGAATATAAACGGCAATTGCTGGTACTTTTAAGTGAAAATTCAAAAATGAATCTTAAGTCCAACTATTTTTCGATTAATTCTTGTATTTCTGTTGCTTTCAGGAATCGCGTTCTAAGAATTCTTATTAGTAAAAACGCTAATCATAATCAAATATTGATTCTTATTTTCAAGGGTGTTGTTCTCATATCATTTTGAAACTCGAGTATCCTTTTGGTTTGGAGAATTATTCTGCATCACAGGCATGGTTCTTCATTGTGGTAAACCATGATACTCAGTTTGGCACAAAAGTCTTGATTA
This sequence comes from Macrothele yani, assembly GCA_039090855.1. Lineage (NCBI taxonomy): Eukaryota > Metazoa > Arthropoda > Arachnida > Araneae > Macrothelidae > Macrothele > Macrothele yani. The sequence continues at coordinate 77,366,266 of CM077008.1, forward strand.
AACTTGCCTCAGTATTTGCAAATGCCTGTTCTAGAGTGAAAATGTTTCCAGGCGTGACAAACGTGTTTGCATAAAAATTAACCCAAAGATCAGAAAGAGTAAACTTACAGATAGAAAATAACATATATTAAACAAAGAAAGTTGCGTGACATTGTAAAAGAACCACTGTAAATGACATTGCTGAAAGAAATACCACTGATGATGATGCGTTGTTACTCTGGGACCATTAATTTCATCGAAAGTTGTTATTAATAATCCTCCTTTAATATAATCTCACAAATTATCACAATCTTCCTTTCAGTTAGTGCTTTTCGTGAGGCTTTGACATGGTGATGGCTCATATGCTGCAATAGTTTTCAGCCAGCCGTTAATGAGGAAGGAGAGATAACCACTACCTGCTATGCTTCCGATGTTTAGAAAGAAAACATTATTATTGTCCGTCCCATGCATTTGTGGCTCATGGACATCAGAGTTGGTGTGAATGACAATGATTTTACGGTTTTATTGCGTGAAGAGTAATCCAGCAAGGTACTCAAGAACATGGCTTTTTTCGCACCTTTAGTCGCAACTTTATTCTTAGGAGAGTGAGAGTCGCGATAATGAGTTATTTTCAACTGCCAAAGTGGTCCAAGAGAGAGAGAAAGAGTGAGAGGGGGGGGTTGAGGCGATCGAAAAAAGCCCTCGCTTTTCTTAGAGAAAGACGGAAAAGAAAAGCGAGTATTGACCTGGCACTCGAAAAAGTGAGAGATAGTAGATGTGGAGATAGTGGTTGGGTGTGGGGGGTACAACAGGGACCCGTCCATGCCACATCCGGGGGTCGAGCAAGGACATGTTGGGTTGAATGGTCAGATGTCACTGCACGGACCACTGGCCCTGAGGGGCGGCTCTTTTATACCTCTTGAAGTTCATAACATAAGTTTCCAAAGAATATTTAATGGAAAGTTGTCATAGGGCACATTTCAATAACCAAATAAAGTAAATTGAAAAGTAAAGCCCACAAGGTGACCAAAAGTTACAAAACATTTTGTGAATTCTGTAAAATTCGAATTGTTACAGGAAACGCATCTGTATTTTACTCTAAAACATCTACATATCCAAATATGACTTGTATAAAACAAATAATATGAATATACAGTTTACGTAACAATTGCTATTACTATGAAGTATATGTATAAAATAAATGAAGTAATCTGAACTTACAACTTTGGTTGTTGGCTTTCTTTCTTCGAGCATCACAGTAAATGTATGTTGACTTCTCTTTTCTCGGTCTAATCCTACTTTGGTAAAGATTTTTCCATCCTGTATGAATTATAATTAAACATTGACTTCGTAACATTCAGATAAAAATCACAGTTTCATGATCAATTACTTATTTGAGACAGTGAGTATGCAAAACACAATTATTGTTTGAAACATATATTTACCGAGACGAAATACTTTTTCCACTGATGCAAGATCGTTATATAATTCATGTACAAAATATTGTGTTTTATTTGCAGCAGAGATGCCATATCTCCAAGCATACAAGGAGAAATATTGCAAATAAAAATGTGCTGCTATAAGCTATATGAAATTACTTTTTTCATTTTTATGCAAGAAACACACAGGAAATCTATAAAATTTTGCTCATATATTCAATCGATGAATCTCATGTTCCAGTCTAGGCTAAGAATTCCGGAATCATCCTTAATAGCTTTCAACCAGCATTTCAAAAACAAAATTTTATGTATTTAAAGCACAGTCAAGCAGTTTTTGAAGGACTAACCGGTGCCTTCGCATAGAAGCTGACTGCGATACGCCACTTTGTGGGGTTCGTTCAATCTTAATACAGGTTTTGTACTTTTGCTACTACTATGGGCATCTGAGGCAACAAGTAGCAGCTCACGTTTGATTACGATTTTGTGAAAGCAGAAAGAAAAGAAATTTAGTATGAATGTAATTCCATTGTTTTCCGGCATACATTAGGAGTTAGAATCTTGGGGAAAGGTCAAAATTTCCGTCATTAGGTAATCGTCTGAGACGATTACTTGAATCCTCTGATTCACAGAAACACATCCACGCAAAATATTTTATAATCAAGTATAAACAACTGTTCTAAATAAAAGAAGAAACGTTATTTAAGAGTAAAATGCATCTACGTTAGTCATTGCTAGTGAAAAAATAAAAGGAAAGGGAGAAAATTCCAATGTTTTGTACGTACATCACTAACACACAGCGGATCATGAATTATGTATGAACAGAAGATATATGCTTTATTATAAGAGCCGATTACGAAGAATGTATTATCAGATCTACCAAAAAATTAGCCGAATTTAAGTAACATATAAATGACTGATCAAACTTCAAATAAATTTCAGATATGTATGTGAGTGAGTGCCTGAATTGTGCAACAAGTTTTTTCTTACACGGGAGTACCTACATACCATGATCTCCCACAAGAGTAGATAGGTCTCTATGAAACATTTATTTTCGAAAAGTACCGTTGGTTGCCGTCCTTGTCTTAGAGAAAGCTTACGGAATTTTAATATTTTATCGTCGTGCATAAGAAAACGCGCCTTTCATTTCCCCAAGAAAAGCTCCTTGAATTATTTCAACTATGATGACTTAAATATTAGTAGCATTCCCACGACATCTTAGGTACCTTTCATTCAATCTCTCGTCCTTATGCTTTATCTGTTTAATCACACTTTACAATTGTTAAATTTTTAATATAAAAATTCATTATTAATGTTTATATGCCTTAACCAAAGTGCCAACGATAATTCTTTAAATGCAGCATTTTTCTAAATTTTACACATTTGTTTAAAGGGATTATTATTTCAATTTAAAGGAGATATTCATTCGAGCTGTGCACTATTAACACGCTTTTCCAGCCGAGGTGGGTACAATGAAAGTAAAATCGTCATTGATTTTACAATAATCACATACAATAATAACATCCATCAAAATATCGTTACTAGGTTTCTTGTGCTTCAAAATTAAGAAGAAATTTATTCAGGCCTCAGCATCTTCCGGACGGTGCTCATACGTTTTCTTACAGAAAGCGATTGCTATAAAAAGCATTGCATTTCTATTCAATAAGATTAAACTCTGTAATGTTTATCTCATTATCGTAAAAGGGTGGATAAGCCAGCAAACCCAATCTACGCGGCATCTTGTGATTATCAATATTTATGACCTACACACAATGTTTCTTCTTTGCCCATTAACCACCGCTGCCAGGGATTCTGTGGAATGTTTCAAAGATTGCAGTACCAGCGAAAACACAACACAGTTTAAGCGTGGTACCAGGCAGCTTTCCTCACTAATGATTAGGAAACTGTCAAAGAAAAGAAACTATAGCAGAACACGTTTATAATGAACTCGTATTTAGCGAGATTTTCAGTTTTTACGAGCAAAACAATAATTTCTCTTTGATATAGTGTAAATTAAATCTAGCGCTTTTAAAGGGCAAAATTTTAAGAAATTTTCGATTTAACAAGGAAGCGAAAACCCATGTTCGGTTTTAACAACCGAAGCAACAAAATGTAATGAAATTCCATATCTAACAAAGCAAAGAAAATCTGCTACATACTGTTCTAGAATGGAGAAATAGAAATATTGGCATAACGGACGAGAAACTATATCTGAGTGGAATCTTGGTGTGCTAGCTGGAGAATGTTGATTGAAAAGCAACTGGAAGAGAGTACATCAAAAGATTAACAAACGAGTTGTGCAAGAGACTCTCTCCGTTGCCCATTTCAATAGCCTATGCATTGGGAGCAGTATATTTTAAAAGTATTTCCATATGATGTCTACTTTAGGATTCGCTGCTGCTATGTATCCTTGTAAGTTCTTATTTTATTTTAATTTGTACTAGTGTAGTTAACTACTTAAATCTTTCAAGTCCAGTTGTTATGGATGCATAATATTAGGGGTATGCAAAAGTTCCGGCCTCCCCTCTAGCGAGCGCTTTAGGGTCTAACCGGCCGGCTACCTGTGCTGTCAGTTCGTACATGAAGCCAAGCATGGCGATCGATAAAGTTCATTTGCGGCACTATTTGTTATTCATGATAAATTTAGGGAAAAGTGCGAGTGAAGCATACGGTTCAATATGTCAGGCGTATGGCGAAACGGTTATGGGTGAGCAGACATGTAGGAATGCTTTGCCAGATTTAAGAAAGGTGATCTGAGCTTGGAACACAAGCCGCACGCAGGTAGACCGCAGGAACTCGCAGACGAGGAGCTGGAATCGCTGTTGCAAGAGGATGCTACACAATCGACTACGCAACTGGCGAAAGGTCTGAAAGTGACTCAATCGACGTGACGATGGTACGGCGTCTACAGGACTTGGGGAAGAACCAGAAGTTTGGTAAGTGGGTTCCGCATACTTTAAAGGGGCGTAATATTGGTCTACGATTGGGCATCTGAGTGTCGTTGCTGAAGAGGTTTCAATGGAAGAATTTCTTGTGGAAGATTGTCACCGGGGATGAAAAATGAGTCTATTGCGACAACCCCATACGCAAGCGATCCTGGGTCGACCCAGGCCAGCCATCAACATCCAGTGCAAAACAGGATATCCACTGGGAAAAGGTGCTGTTGTTTGTGTGGTGGGATATGCATAAAGTGCTGTAGTTCGAACTGTTGAAACCGGACAAAACAATCACTGCACAACCATATAGCGATCAGTTGATGAAACTGAACGCCTCAATCGAGCAAAAACGCCCATGGACAGGTAAAGGACACCGCGCAGTCATCCTGTTACACAATAATGCCAGACCACTTGTCGGTGCCACCACAAAATCAACTCTTGAACAGTTACACTGGGAGGTTTTTACCGCTCCCGGTTTACGCCCCGGACGTTGCACCCTCAGACCTTTATCTCTTTTGCTCTATGCAACATGCCCTAGTCCAACAGCGGGTCACCACAGTTCGAGAGGTGCAAGATTTCGTCACTGCGTTCTTCAGTTCAAAGCCCGAGTCTTTCTATCACAGAGGCATTCATTTGTTGCCGGAGAAATGGCAAAAGGTCATTGATGCTACCGGCCAATATTTCGTTGAATAAATGTGTATTGGTTTCCTGACTGTTCCTGTCTCATTTCTCCTTAAAACGGCGGAAACTTTTGCATACCCCTAATATAAACGTGTGTTCGTATTTTACTACTAAAGCCACAAAACGGATTTAGTGAGGATATCCGTCTCCAGCCCTCGCCATTTCAGGAATTTTACTCGTCATCTTTCTGGGATTTTACTTGTCATTTTTCTGATCCACGAGTTCCTCTTCTTATCTCTCCTGGTTACACCAAGCATGCACCTCTGCATGCCTCTTTGAGTTGTCTGCAGCCTTTGTATGTCTCTTTTAGTTAAGGCCCACGTCTCTGCACCATACGTAAGCACTGGAAGGATGCATTGACCAAACACTTTTCTTTTAAGACATAATGGCATATTGCTCTTGAAAATTATGCTGTTTCTTCCAAAAGCTCTCCAGGCAAGTTTTATACGCCGATAAATTTCTTCATCAATGTGACTCTCACTTGATATCTGCTGTCGAAGATAAAGGTACGCATCTGTTATCTCCAGCTTTTCTCCATCAATCGACAAATCTTCATTTCTTGTAAAAGCATTGTACATCACTTTTGTCTTCTGAAAGTTCATTTTTAATCCCATTTCTTTACTCTAGTCAGCAAGTTCCTGGATCATACTCTGCAGCTCTGATGGGGTAGTTGCACAAATGACTACATCATCAGCGAAACGAAGGTGAGTTAGATAATCGCCATTAATCTTTATCCCTTGTTTTCCCAGTTCAGTGATTAAAAGATATTTTCCAATGTGGCATACATACAGTATATATAGTATATATATATATATATATATATATATATTGGACAGTGATAATTTAAAGAATTTTTACACTGTTTAATTAATTTTCAAATAAATCATTAGCATTATATATGTATAATACTAATAATTAGTTTATTATTTATTATTTTATTATATGTACTGTATATAATGCTAATAATTAGTTTATCATTTATTACGTTAACATATATATATATATATATATATATATATATATATATATATATATATATATAATGCTAATAATTAGTTAGTAAATTAATTAAACAGTGTAAGAATTCTTTAAACTATCACTGTCCAAAATACCTTCCCACAAGCGCACTTGTAAAACCTAAAATATCTCGTTACAATGGTGTTTTAATTATGTGAAAGGTATATTTTGAAAAAATGGGAACAGATTTTTAGCATATCAAAAGGTTTTTCAAAAATACGGGAACAGAGGTTTTTGCATTTACTTTAATTATTACTGTTGAAATTTGAAAATTCGATGAGGCGTTGCTATGTTTTTGAAATACCTAGCACGTTACACTTGCAAAACGAAAGTAACACAACCTTTCTTGCTTACCTTCGTGATGTTGAAGAGCGGTTTAACATCATTATTTACTATGTTATACTGCATTTGGCTGTTGACTCTGTGCTTGCGTTCTTTCAGTTCCACTTGTCCCACAAACGCTCCAGCCATATTTTCCGGAATCACAAATCGAAAATGCTGTTGATCAAAACGAGGATCCCGTTCTTCAGCTTCACGTATAAAAAGTTTCAGGGTAGTCTGTGTGAAACAAAGAAAAAATACATTATGTGCTCTGTGGGGTCAGAAGCTAAATAAATACTCAATGCGCAGCACATTTTGAGAATGAAAAATTTCCATACTTATGACTGAAATTCCACCTTATCCATTTTTCAGTACATTTTGGGAATTAAACATGACAACATTTGATTTAAATATGATTAAAATTTTGAAAGACCTACTTTTTAAAACTAAAAACGATTTCTAATGTTCTGAAAATGCGCAGAGGAAATATCACGTGTTTCGCTGCTTCCGAGATATGCTCGAATATGGATAAACTGTTTGCAATTTAAGATCAAAATATAATGTGATACATTCCGTTACAGTGAGAAATGTTTTTTCACTTCGAGATAGCTCTGAACGTCTATAGCGTACATATTTACTGATATGTAAAGAGGACAAATTTTCTTAGCACAAATTTCGGAACAATATTCTTCAGTTTCTCTGGTTTCCGAATTTCCTCTCCGTCTTAATCGTGTTTTTATTTTTGAGCGTCTCTCAACTCACTTTACAAATAGTTATAAAATTATATTAAATCGTGTACTCGATTAAATAGACTCTGCGAAAGATTTTATGCGCCATTGCTCTTTTGGCCACACCTCAAAATTTTGTTTCTGAAGCCAGAGTATAACGCGTAACTTTTGAAGATGAGAATCCAGTCATGATAACGCGTACAGTTTGATTTAATTTCAAAATATTAACTTTGCGTGTTGCAATTGGCATGAAAGCAGATAAATGCGCATTTTTCATGCTCCTATACAGCAGAATTATTATCCATTTCTCAAATTTACTATGAAATGATACAATCTGACTTAGTAATAAGTTAAAAAATTCTAGAATGAATACGATCAAAGATTGTCATAAATAAACACACATCCGCAAAACACATACTTTTGGTTCCAATACGTTTCCAGATATGCAAAAACTTATGGCAGAAAGTGTCTCAAACAGAGCATTGTTTATTTAAGTATGAAATTTCATTTAGGCTTTATGAGATGTCTCATTAAAATGCGAATAAAAAATGATTCAGTGGTGCACTGAAATAACAATGTTAGTGCTTCAACTCAAGATGGCACAGTGATCCTTTGCAAATTGAGGCGTTTGTCCAGAATATAAGAAACCAATAACGAATAATTTTAAATTTTGTCACAGAACTTCATTCTATGAAATTTGTCGGAAACTATTCTTCTAATAATTTCTGACTGGGAATCGAACTCTAACCTCACCTATTATTTTCAATAAGTAGACAGTACTGGAGTTGTGAAAATGGCACATGCTTACGGGCAGGAGAGTATATTTCAATGACAGCTACACAAATCATTCGGCTATACTAACTTCTGTGTAAGAAGGTTATGTAAAATATATTTCTGACAAATTATGACGAGTTTTAACAAAAATTTAACGGTTACAAACAGTCTCCCGTCTCTACTTCAGAGTCACCGGATCCAAGAAAAAGAAAGAGCCAGAAATAGCCTTTTGACAGATACAAAATCCAAACTCTTTCCGGGACTCGAGCTCGTGTCCAGCATGAACAGAAACCTATGTTCTGACCTCTGACCCACCGCGATGGTTAATTTTATAGTATTAAGCGAACAGTGAGATTTTGAAAAGGTGGTGCCTTTACGGATGGGAGAATTTTAGCACGTTTAAAACCTAACGACGAACATCTGAAAATACATTAATCTCATGGCAATAATTGCACATTACTGAAAATATATAATATTTATGCAAAATATGAGTAAATATGTAATTTCAAAACATGAAAGCATTTTCTTGGCAAAATCCTATTGCTTGGTAATTTGAACGTTGTACTACAAAAGGTCTGAAATTAATTTCGTTGAAATCGTAAAAAGCACACCCAGATAAGTGAACAAACCGATATATTTAACTTTGAGTGACTGACATTTTTTCAGTTCACGTCATCCCCTTTCCCCGCGGAAAGAAAAACAATTATGAAATGCCACGAAATTATGAGAAATTATCTCAATAACTTTCTTTCTCGAAGTTTTCGTAAAACATACAAAAACTTCATACCGAAATGTATTATAATTTCGAACTGTTTGCTTATAAAACAAACCTAGAAAATTTTCAGACAACCGATTCCTGGACAGTTTCACGAATTACGCTGGTCAGTACGAAAATCATTCAGCATGGCCCGATTAAACTGTGTTAACATACAAGGGATATTATACTAAAGACAACAATCTTGAGGAATATTCTTTTAGAAATGAATATCAGTCTGGGGACTTTAATAGATTTTATAGCATTAAAAATTCGAAGTCCGATATTAAATGCTTCTTTTATATACCGCTAGATTTTGGAGAGAACAAACTGCACCGATACTGATATCTCGACATTTCAAGTAACTAGATTTCCTTTTCGATTAATTACGCACGTTGAAGAGTTCATCCTTTCGAGTTCAGTCCGAAACCTGATATCCTAAACCCCATGAAATTTCACCCGATCGCAAGTGGTCTCTGGAAGACCATTCCATTTGTTTGAGATTGGTTTCGTAGGTTTGAGACCAGATAATTAAACTTTCTTTGTTTTTCGGCCAACAGTCCACCCAAAGATTTTCCGTCGTTCCGAATTTTCGGAAATTTTCTTCGCGACATGACGTGAATGTGGCCACTTTCTGTTTGTCCTGGACATTTGACGACGTTGTTCTCATAGTCTCCGATGAAACCGCGGCGGCGGAGTGGTCTGAAGCTGACGTCTGACGATTCCTACGAGATGAGTCCGGGTTCGACTCCCACATGAGTGCTGCGTTTGAGTAGAAGAGTTGGTTCTGCACCTTTCTTTCGCCGATTGACAGCAAATTGGGGACGGACGGCTGTTTTTTTACTTTAGAGTTGCTCATGATGGTCGTTAAGCCCCAAAACAAAATGGAAAACATCGCTTTGACATTTTAGCACAGCAGCACAAAAAATCTTTCGTACTGCTTCGTTGTTATTCAAACTTTTTTGCATAACTTTCTGATTTGTCTTTCAGTCCAGGAATAATAAACATGGCCAGTTCATAAAACCCTTTCTAAGGGACTGGCGACAACCCCACGAATTCTCTATAGAGAATGAGAAACGAAAAGAAATAATTTTTTATTGCTTCTCATGACTTCTTTCCCTAAGCAAAATCAATGTAAATACAGCTAAGTGAAAGTCCAGAAATTTCTTCGCTAATATTTCACCGTAAGTGATGTGTTGCATATGTAAATTCTAAGTATCGTCAAAATTTTCTGTTTGAAGACTAAGACTCAGATTGTATAGTCTTATCAGTAAGAACCATTTGTGTGTGTCTGTGTGTGTGTGCTTTGAAAAACTATTACAAATCTTATATAAAACAGAGGTACCTTTTCGTTTGTTTGGGAGTTTATGGATCACGATGAGCAAATTGTAGGCCTGGTCCCTAATTTCAGACACTTCTTGGGGAAGGGGCTGAAATTAGGGACCGGTGGTAGCCCGTTTTTAATTTCAGTCACTTCTTCCATGGAGTGGAAGAAGTACGCCATCAGACAAGCAGATAAGTTCACCACCCATGCCTTATCCAAGATTCGAGAGTGAGGCATTTCAGACGAAGTCAGTGGTCAGAGCCTCATACAGTTAAGCAACCGGAGTGGCAGAGATAGTAGTAATGGGGTTTGTAGGAGAGATTGTGGTAATCGAGTTTGTAGGAGAGATTGTAGTAGTGGTGATCGCAGGAGAGATTATACCCAAGATGTTTGTAGGACAGATGGTAGTAATGGTGTTTGTCGGAGAGATTGTAGTAATAATGTCTGTACGTGTGTGCGAGCAGAATTTCTTCTTTATATTTAGCAAATAATTGAATTAATACCCACCGGTAGTGTATGATTAAATTAATTTCTTACTTTTGCATGATTTACTTAAGTGCATATTTGGCATAATTAATAGGATCCCATTTTTTTATCCGCAATAGGATCCAACGTTCTTAAACCATACTCCAGTTGTTTTCAGTTTAAAAAAAAAACGGTAACTTTTTTTCCGTCTGAAATATACAATTCCACACGGGGTGGGGGAACCCGATTGAGCTCACGAAACTATCCGTTTTGAAGAAGGAAAACTCTATTTTTTCATCTTTCTGAAAAAAATGGAAAAAAAATCGACGAACTTTTTTTTCCTCTTTCGTTTCCAATCTGCGAGCCTACAGCCCACATCCAAAGGAACAGTTTCGCACGAAAAGAAAGAAGAGGATGAAAGTTTTGCTAGATGTTTCTTTCTTTCACTTCTGAGGGGATGCTGAGAGTTTTCTATGTGTTGTTCCCTAAGCCAGATATATATTTTTTTCTTCTTCTGAGGGGTTGCTGAGAGTTTTCTATGTGTGTTTCCTAAGCTAGATATACATTTCTTTTTTGCTTTTTTCGGGGACTTTCTTCTCATCCTTTCTGTGCCCCTATACTGTTTCTACAAAACAAAATGCAAAAATAAGCTTGCTCTTCATATAGTAAATCTAATCATATTTCACGGTAAGAAAATAGGGTAATTTATATACTGTTTCATAGCAAGAAGGATTGAAATACCGTGATACTGGATAGGACATCCCTATTGGATAAATTTATAGAAAGAAGGGGCCGAAGGTATAAGATTTGCAAATTTATTCTGTACTAATCAAACAATATGCCCAAACCAGGGAAAAGGTGGAAAGCTTTAGGGATGATCCAAAAGACGTGAAGAAAAATAATTCTGAAAGAATTTTATCAGGATAAAATACATGTGCACGTATGGGAGTTGCAGGAAATATAGAGGGATGTTCAGTGAAAATTAAAAGGGTAAAAAGAGGACAGAAAGCAATAGCAGAAAGCTTTTCGAGGAAACGTACTCGTTCTCTGAAGATCTCGAATTGGATCTTCGGCAATCCCAATGATGTAGACGAGTAGATATGCTGCCATCCTACAAGTCTTGCTAATTCCATAAACCTGGCTGGTGCTTCCATGGCAAAGCTGGCAATTCCAGTACAATTCGCAACTCAACCGATACGGAGAGGGATCTTAGTAGGGAAAAAAGTATTTGTAGAGTTTTAAGAAACATTTCAGTGAAATTTAGTCCCGCTCGAGAAACGGATATTTTTCCCCTTACGCATATTAATGACAAAGCAGGGTAAAATAAGAATGTGGGGTCATTTATTCCCTCAAATCTTAGGGAGATAAAAATCTTTTCTCAGGAAATTTTGGACCAAAAAAAAATTATGTTTATTTGACAAGATTTAGCGTATTTTAGCTAAAAAAACAGGTGATTGGAGTTTCCAGAGGAGAATCGGCACGGCTGTCAACAGGGCGGCTCCTCTACATTTTTATAGCCTAAGTGCAGATTCTTAACTTTGGTGATCTCCCGAGAAACGCAATTGGGATAGAATTTATCTGTGAATGGCGCTAGTTATGCCTCATGCTAGGAAATAGGAGTATTTATTTATAGCTTAAAGATGTGAATCAGATGTCAGCGCAGAAGAAATAAGCCAGGAGGAAATTTAATATCTTGTATATAGATTGTGGGACGCTAACACCAGAAAAACTAATTATAAATATTGATACCGCCGCTGGCACCAAAATGTTACGACAGTATGTCATTATCCCACCGCTGTCAATCAATTTAACAACCGTAGCCGAGCGATTAGCATATTTCTTCACTGATCTCCTTCGACGTAGTTCTTGGCGCGGAAACTGTATTATATGGGCATACACTTAAACAATTTGAACCAATCACATGCGTACACATAAATAATGTGTTCTATGGCTGCGCTGACTGCCTAAACAAATATTTAATTGGCTATAAAAACATAACAATGGCACACATACGAATAAAATTTAGCTGTCTTCTGAACATAAGTATTGGATCAACTTTGACCTAAATCAGTTCTCGCGAGATAGTTTTAATGAACTTTAATTCCACAGTTCAGTCTTACTGTTTCTCAGTTTAGTTCTTGCAATATATTAGTTCAGTTTCTCAACTAATTGCGTAGCAGATGTAACGATAAAAACAAAATGTTTCTACTTACATGGATGCTGTCAAGAATAAATCCAAATTGTGATTGCACTAGTAAAGAGATACACATCTCTGTTTTTACATGGAAGATTTCATTGCACGAGCTGCGTCCCCTAGCGCTACCGTACTCACACACACACACACACATCCTGAAGTTTGTTGAGGGAGCATCGCTTCGCCTCGTAAGATAAGCGCGACTCTTCACTTCCTCCACAGTAGGGGATGATTATTCCACACGGCAGTGGTTGGCATTCGAACCGAGCTTCGCTTCTCATTGGAATGACCACTGTCCACTCACAGACTTCTTAATTCCTCTGTAACTTTGCTTTCATTGGGCCAACCAGTCGCTAATTTCCATTAGGCTCCAGCCTAGAAATTGTTGCTTCATCACGCGGATTTAGGTATTCCGCTGTCTTTATGGCAAAACTGGCATTTCCAGCTGCCCCGAGTTGTCTCAGTTTCTTACCAAATGCAGGGAGATTAGCTGCTTCATTTATCCCAATTCATATAGCAGATCCAAGGCATCCAGCCTTTCACAACAGAGAGCGTACAGACAACTAAACTTTCTTCCTTATTTTCACGCTAAGTGCGAAATCTTATTTTTCTGCACGGACCACACAGAGAGAAATTGTTCTCGAAAATGCCCGAAACAATCGACGAATTTACGAATATTCGCGAAACCTTTTGTCCCCCATCTTCATTCATTTCTACTCAAGTGGCACCTTTTCGAAATGTAACTCCTTCCCTGTTTAGACTGGCCGTCAGCGGCAACCTTCGATTTATGACCTAACAGAGCTATTCTGAGACCAGCCAGCCAGAGGCAGAATTCTTCGCTTCTTTTCTTTCCAAACCCCCAGATAAAACTTTCTCTGCTTTTTACACTTTTAAACTCCAATCAAGCCTCGAACATAATTAATACTTAATTAATTTCACACATCCACCACGCCCATTAATTGCTAAATTAATGGCGGGGGTGAGTCGTAACAATATAATGATCCGATTTATTGGTGTCAAATTAAGAAATCACATGAATTTCACTCCGCAAGCTTTTTCCGTCAACGGACGGCTTTATCAGGCGGTTACATAGAGAATACAGAATCAAAACTATAGACAGAACGTAAATTATAATATGACAAATGAAATCATGCGTGAAGACCGCGCGCATAAATAACCACGGAACGTGGTGAATACAATATCTTAAAAGTTAATGCAAAAGCAAAAAATGTAAACTTTAGGAAGAAACTAGAATCATGAAGTCCATCGTGCAATGCCTAGTAGATGGTTCCAAGCTACCGGTAGTTCGAAAGAGACATCTGTGTTGCATACATCCTGCCGCGTTAATATTTCAATTGTTTCCCTTATGGCAGCTGTTCTTCCGTCTCCATATTGTGCGATCTTCAAGATATTCTGCCATTGGGGTTGAGCCTAATGGTAAGCTACTTTTTTGGCAAGGGATATATAAAGCTTCTTTTGTGCAACGTCCCGCTTGTGCTCATTCATTCTCTCTTCAAATGACCGTTTGTTGAGACCTACGTAAAATTTAGTAGAGGAGTATGGGTATAACAATGGGAGGTATTAGACGCCCGCATCTGTGAGCTTCAAGGTACCATTACCACTTGCTGTGCTGAGGACGGTTGCCATGGATTTAGAAGCTTTTAGGCCGACATCCAATCCTTTCTTCTGCAAGTAATTTTTAATAAAATAAGATATTTTGGGGGTGTACGGGACCGAACCAACAAATTTTAAAGGTGCTCTTCTGTTCAGAGGTCTCACAAAAAGGTCATTTTTTTAAATAACTGTTTGTGACTTGTTTATTTACTTCCCCTCGTAGTATTTTTTAAATAACTGTTTGTGACTTGTTTACTTACTTCCCTCGTATTATTATTTAAATAACTGTTTGTGACTTGTTTACTTACTTCCCCTCGTATTATTTTTTAAATAACTGTTTGTGACGTGTTTACTTTCTACCCCTCGTAGCATTTTTAAAATAACTGTTTGTGACTTGTTTACTTCCCATCGCAGTATTTTTTGATTAACTGCTTGTGACTTGTTTACTTACTTTCCCTCGTAGTATTTTTTAAATAACTGTTTGTGACTTGTTTACTTACTTCCCCTCGTAGTATTTTTTAAATAACTGTTTGTGACTTGTTTACTTACTTCCCCTCGTAGCATTTTTTAAATAATTGTTTGCAACTTGTTTACTTACTTCCCCTGGTAGCATCCAACAAATACGCAGAAAACCCATGTTCACAAACTGAAGGGTCGCAAAATCTGCAAGTGACTAAAAACTAGGCATAAGAACTTTTTACTGAAAGCTGTGTGTGAGATCAAAATAGAAATATTTTCATCATTTTCTTTGTTTTGTGATAGCACAGAGATAAAAGGCTAAAGAGAAATAAATATTCCACAGCAAACTAAAAGAAAAAGGTAAGCAATGATTCGTTTAGTTCTTCCTTCTGTACACGTAGCGCTCACACAAAATTCTGCCATTATTGCTTCCGAAATTGCTGCATAGTAGAAAAAGAAATAACAATGATGTAACTGCTTACCGCTGCCTTCCATAACCCATCCGATGCTTCAACGATTATACTGTATTCTCGATTTTCAGATACATCCAATTGCCTGGAGACATTCACTGAGCCTGAGTAAGGATCGATTGCGAACGGAACTGCAAAGAAAAAAATACGCTTTCACTTACTGCTCTGAATACTTGAAACAAAGCCGCACAGCTTCAAACAACACCAAATAAAAAAATCTTACAAACGGGTGCAGTTGAAAATAAACAAGTAATAAAACGAGATTTTTGCTTCTGCACTTCCTAGAAATTCCCATGATCTAGCTTTGTGCTCCGAAAGAAAAAGAAACAAAAGAAGGAAAAGATCTATAACAATCCTCCTTAACAAAAGAAAAGAATTCAATCTCTTTACGCACAAAAAGAAAGAAGTGGGTCCAAGTATTTTTATAATTTTAAAAGAAGGAAGCACAAGTACCATTTTGTTTCGCACTTGCCTAATAAACTAAATACTTTTTTTGTTCCAGACTGAGTTTTACTTCACCATATTTATCATTTTCTTCTGAAGATCATATCATAAGATTCAGATTTTGACAAAAAACACACATATATATATAACAGAGAGAAAACATTTTGCGAGTAATCACATGTAAATGAAATACTGCATTTTAAACCTTGATGACACATAATGATAAGGAAAATTAGTTACCAGCGACATTCATTATTGTCAATGTTTACATGAACTTTACCGACAAATATTTAGTTTCGTATGGGTATAAGAAACGTAAACGATGGGAAACATCCTGAACAATGGTAAGATTAAGCTCAGGTAAGCTGCATCTGAAAGTTAATTAATCTCATTATGTCCGTTAAGTTTAAAAATTCACGGTCTTTAAATAAGAACGTACACCTTAAAACTTTAAAAAGTTGGTTGACTACATAGCGCGATTTAAATAGCCGCGCTATATAGTCAACCAACTTTTTCACCCTGAACAACGGTTTGTGACACTAAGAATAACGAAAACAAATACATTGATTTTTCAGAATTCAAGGATAATTTATAAATTCGTACATAATTCGAAATATTTATCACTGAAATTTAAGTAAAAGGATTTACTTTTATACTTTTAGAACTCAAGCAGAAGAAATCATAATCTTGTAATTTGAATGTGTTAATAACAGGATCTTGTAATTTACATAAAATAGTAGTCCATTGAACAATATTTAAAATCTTTTGGTTAAAACAGCTTATATTATTGAGAGATTAATGACCAGTCCTAAATAATAATAATTCTGAGTTATTGAAGTGTACCGGCAGGTAGCTGGCGAGCTCCAATGAGTCTTCCTAGAGCATCCCATACATGCTCAATGGAATATAGATCAGGGGATCTGGGTGGCCATTCCATTCGGCGAATATCTTCCTCTTCGAGAAAATTGTCGATCAAATGAACTGGATGAGATCCAAGGTGAAAATCCTCCAAATACGTGGCGTCAGTAAATAAATAAATACATCGCTCTTTCCACCTTCCAGAAACACATAGCATCCGAAAAATTGTTTTTCAGCCGCCGCCGTGGAATTGGACCACGGAACTCTCGATAACTAGCTGAGCGGGAATTAACTGCTATAATATATATATATAGCCAGTGCCGTTAATGCCCACCAGATGGAGATGTATCAGTAGCTGAGCCCATCTTACGGATTTATGATGTCAGAAGCTGACTTAAAAATACACATAGCACCGTGGATTGTTGGCCACCGTGGTGTGAAGTTAACGCGCTCGGCTAGTTATCGAGAGTTCCGTTGTTCAATTCCACGGCGGCGGCTGAAAAACAATTTTTTAGATGCTATGTGTTTCAGGAACGTGGAAAAAGCGATGTATTTATTTATGAACTGGATGAAATTATGCATTTTCGTCCTTAAGAATGAAATCTGGACAGACAACTCTCCTCAATGGCTTGATATATGAGATCAGCATCTCGTCTTTTGCGTTTGAATTTTGCGTTTGGACCGCCACTGATGGATTCCCTACTTCAGCGTCAAGTTTATTTAACATCAATGAGTACTTCTCTGTCTGCAGGACAAATGGCACCAAACATATCGTTCTCGTTCCTTTGATGTAAAAATATCCCCGCAGTGAGTTATTGTGGAGGAACTTCATTTCAGAAGTGGTCCTCCGTTCTTGCGTTTAACGGCCGCTCTTGAATGTCGTATACCGTGTTTGGTCATACTCATTCAAATAAATCTATTTACTGAATAATTTCAAGATCTGAGTTCGATCATCTGATGAAACCAAAAGATTGAAGTAGCACACTGATTGCAAAGAATTGCTTGCTTTTACCTTATTAGCGGTATTCAAGTGTTCTTTTTGGACCTTTTGAAGTAGATGCTGGAATACTTTTTAAATCAGTCTTAATGTTACCGCGTTTCATACGTATTGATTCTATTTATCCATTTTTAGTATTCATATCTTGGATTATTTTATTGTTTCCCATCGAGAAAACTTCGGATCTAGCCAGTCCTCCCATTTCTAGATGTAATAACTTATTTTTTTCCAGAAAAAGTCCTATAGGTATATATTCCAAATGTGGTTGTTATTATTATTATTATTATTGTCACGTCTTGAAAAATTGTTATCGGGTAAAATATCATATCTCTCTGATTAGTCCGAATCAAAACGAATCGATAACTACTGGGTTAAACTTCATTTAAACAAAATTCATATCGATATACGAAGTTCTTTATATCTTCCGTCGAAACTTTTATTGATTGTAGGTGTAAGCGTGTAGAACTAATTAAAATTTACTAAAGCTCAAATGTCATAACTTGGGTCACTTAGACACTTGATTTTATATGATTGCTGAATTTTTGCTGTACAAGATCAAATATATGTTGACGTCCTCTCAGAAGAAAATGTTTTTGTAATGCATTTTCTCAACTTGAATTACAGAATGGGTATCATTGAAAAAATAAATCCTTTACCGTTAAGGAATTTAAAACGTATGTATAATTCGTTCTTCCTTTAAGCTGCAAAAATTCTTTGCTTTCTTTGCCACTCCATGCAGCTAGTTATGTTAAATAGGTATCACACGCTAACAAAAATAAAACAAAAGTAGTAAGAATCCGTCATAAAAATGAACAAGCACAAATTCTTACTCTGTTTTTCAAACAGTCCGCAACTTCCCGACTGTCGTCATAGGCACTGAAGTTTTTCTTCCGAAATACATTAATAATAATGTAATAAAACTGGAAGAGTTCCCATATTTAGTGCTTACATTTAAATTCTAACATGCACTAAACAATCAATATTAGTTATTTCATTTTTGTTTTGTTTCAGTTGCTGTAATTTGTTTAATGACTCCTATTAGCATTTGGGTATTTAGACCCAAAACATTAATATCACATCTGGAATTGGAGTACTGTTACAGGGCTTGGTGCTGACTTATATTACAACGTCCTGTGTGGAAGATTCGTTCGATGTTTCCTTTGCAGCAAGCTCTGTGTCGGAGGTTTATCCCGTATTTCTCCCGAAGATGCAGGTAAATAAAATACGAAGTATAAAAAAATCGACTGAAGTTAAACTTTGCTCTCGCAGTGAGGAATATATTTATTCAAACATCGTGGGGAATGTCACCAAGCTTTTGTCCGTCATTTTCGTGCTTTCATTGTTTTATTAACACCTCGGATCACCTTCTGTCTCTCTAATCATCGGCCTCATTGCTTCCTACTTATCTTTGTCACGCCGAACTCGCGAACCCTTCGCACTTCGCTAAAAATCTCCTTCTTCCTCCACTTCCTGCCACCGAGTGTCATCTCCTCTTCCTGAGCAAAAAACCCTAAAAGGCGTCCCCTCGCCGAAGAGTGAAATCCAACGCCTTCCTAGAAAGCGCGGCCACACCCTAAAATACCTTCTGTCTGAAAACTGTAAGTTATTTTAATTGGCTTCGCTGCTGTCCCCTCTTCTCTTACTCCCTCGCCTGGGACAGCTGAAGAGCAATAATGTCCTGTTCTCCTCTTCTCACATTCACGAAATTATAAATCTAACACCTCCTCATTTGAAGGGACGCGTGAGAAAAAGCGAACTTTGACTGTTCGTTGCCTAGCTCATCAAACTGGCGGGAAATTGGAGGAAAATGATTCCAATTCTCTATCTCTAAAATGACTATTGAACTGCACTTCTGATAAATATGGATGTCCCGGTTACAGTACAGAACAATCTGTGCCAAGATTGAAATGATTAGTTTCTAAACATCATTTGATAAAACTTCATGATAAAATATACGCATTGTTTGGATTTCTATTAATGAAATGTTAAACAGTTCAAGGAATCGATATTTGCTGAAATGATGGATAATTCTCAAGGAGTGCTAACTAACATTAGACATCCGGACCTCATTAATTGTCTACATTCATTATTTGTAATGCATGAACTTGAAGAGACAAGCCCATATATTTATCTGCAATATTGTCATTAACTTATTAGAGTATATGCAGAAGGCTACCCGAGTAGTTGAATGGTCAGAGGCTGGGATTTTGATTAATCATCCCACCCACACCCGAGTTCCGCAAAAGGCTTGAGTGGTGAGTTCATTCTATGGCCCAAGGTCTGTCTCTTCCCAAAACAAATAGCCATGAATTAGGGATGAGCGACCTGTTATAGATCAAAACAAACAAAAATCATAGTAGTACTTACCGGAAAATTTACTTATTTCTTTCAAAAAATTAAGCCTCATACATTTACGAAATCGGCTTCGTGAGAACAAGAAGCAAAAAAAAGCAGACTTTTTTGCTTGTTTGTTTGTTTTGTGGTTTAACGAGCACCCTGTGTAAAAGGGTTATTTTTAATTAAGAAACGTACGAATGCTATATTGGAGTGCTTATAACCCTCAAAGGGATTTTCCTAATTGGGTGCCACAGATTCAGGGAGAAGAACGTAGCCAGCAATATAAGCCAGAAACACAACCCATGCGTCAATTATTATTATTATTTTGTGGTTTAACGCTACGGTGGATAACTCGATAAGCTATAAGCCGTAGTCCATCCCTAATTTAGGGCCATTGGTTCCAGGGAAGGGAAAGAGCCTGTGCTGCAAGGCAAACATAACACCCATGCCTCACCAGGATGATTCGAACCAGGACCCATCTCGGACAACTGGTCAGAAACCCCGATTAGACCATTGCGCGACAGAGGCGGCAACCCATTCTTCATCAGGGAGTCCAGCCCGTTCCCATCTCGAAGGAATGGTCAGAAACTTTCACTTATGACCAGTCGGTTACCGGGATGACAAAGCAGGAATCGCCAATGAAAAACGCATTGTAACAAAAGTGTTTTCATTTCATGTTTTCCTAATTACATTTCACGACCAAGTTCTCTGACGCCAGGTTGTCGAGTGGTGTGAGGCTCACGTTTCGAATCGTGCCCCCGATGAGGAATGAATGATGTACTTGTCAGATGGCTCTGTCAGGGCCGGATTAAGGCCTTAGTGGGCCCCTAGGCTAAGAGATTTGAGTAGTCCCTAAGACTAAGACATCTGAGTGGGGCCCCAAAGAATTTATTACGAAGAATTATTATTAAGTCCGTTAAAACACAAAATTGTAACTAAAATATTATCTGCAGAGTTTTCGTGAATCACTGTATTTTTCATTGTTCTCACAAGACCATGAGTTAAAAGCTTAAAATTCCTAAATTTTGTCTTGGATTTTCTAATAATTTAGCATTGTATAATTTTATTAGTGCATCTTTTTTGTTATGCAATGTGAAGCCACAGTATACTTCGACCATTAACGGTTCCAAGTGCAAATTGGGATGTGTGGGTGGATGGTTGTGAATAAGATGAAACTGTCTCGCCATCCCCGCTATACACTGCGATATGAAACCTTTACCCATGGTGAGTCACTGTCTTGAAATCTGTTCGTCTTCCAGCTTCTGACCAAGTGGAAATCATACGAGACAAAAGTAAATTTATTTTATAAACCCGTATCCCTCTATTGTTTGCACGTGTATGTCTCCTGGGCCCTTGGTCATGGAGGACCCCAAGGCTATAGCTCCTATAGACCCCCCCCCCTTAATCCGGCCCTGGGCTCTGTGGAACTACTGGTCCTAAATGTGGAACGGGCGACTGCAGCTCCTATAGACCCCCCCCCCCCTTAATCCGGCCCTGGGCTCTGTGGAACTACTGGTCCTAAATGTGGAACGGGCGACTGCCCTTAGAGTTCTTTATGGTGGTCGTTAAACCCCAAAACAAACAAACGAAACAAGAAAAAATTCCTCTGAACGAAACGAAGCAATCTATGCGTGACTAATGCAACAACCTCAGTGATGGACCTGCTGGGACCTCAATGATGGATCATTTGTCAACGATTTGTTCACAATGAATGGCTCTTCACCATGAATGGTGAATGGTTCGCACTCACCTCTGTGAGTGATCACTCAATCCGCCATTATTGCGACACACACTGAGGTCTCAGCACGCTTAACTTTATTACTCCCTCATGAACTCGAAAACATTTTCGCAAGAAGAAAAGTAATGTCGAGAATTGATAAGTGTCAACTGTTATATGAGTGCGCTATTAGCAGTCAGCTTAGAAATAATGGTGAAACTTAAGAACGGGAATGGTGCATGAATGCTATTCATCTGAACGATGAGCCTAATTGGTTCGCCACGGGCTGTCTCATGGTAAATCATTCATCGTGAATGGTGAAGAGTTCGTGTCGTTTTGGGCACGTTGTCAAAAAGAGCTGTGGCCTTGAACGTGTTTTTGTCGTAAACAGGAGATCCCTGAAACAAATGATTTACTCAGGGAGCATAGTGACAACCTAGAAATTGAATGATCTCTGAAACAAATGATTTACTCAGGGAGCATAGTGAAAACCTAGAAATTAAATGATCATTCGTGAATGATCCCTGAAACAAATGATTTACTCAGGGAGCATAGTGACAACCTAGAAATTGAATGATCATTCGTGAATGATCCCTGAAACAAATGATTTACTCAGGGAGCATAGTGGCAACCTAGAAATTGAATGATCATTCGTGAATGATCTCTGAAACAAAAGATTTACTCAGGGAGCATAGTGACAACCTAGAAATTGAATGATCATTCGTGAATGATATCTGAAACAAAAGATTTACTCAGGGAGCATAGTGACAACCTAGAAATTGAATGATCATTCGTGAATGATCCCTGAAACAAATGATTTACTCAGGGAGCATAGTGACAACCTAGAAATTGAACGATCATTCGTGAATGACTCTTCTAATTGCAAATAGCACGCGTTATGTCAAATTTTGATGATGAATTCTCAAAAACGAATGATTTATGCCATCACTACAGCAAAATTAGTGAAGACACATTATGCAACACAGCTGCCAAATTAACGATACTAATTGGTATGTGTACTAACGCAAAGGCTGCTGTGTTTGAGAATAATTTGTAATGAAGAAAACAAATAATTTCTTCCTCTGGGAACGGGTATTTGTCAAACGCGATATGCGTACACTCTTCACTTCTCACGAAAAACTTGAATCACTTCTGTAAGTGATCACTGTGTCACGTTAACGACCACACTATCAGCTCTTCAGAAGCTGATTCTTCTTTTTTTATTTTTGCTTGTTTACTCAATGACTAACGATGCACTAATAAAGTGAATAAGTGCAACAAACTAACTTTTGTTGCTCTGCAATTTATTCTGATACAAATTGAAAAGAATGTTCCCATCATTTTGAAATATGCATCATATTAAAATCTATGAAAATGAGTAGAATTGGAGATAGAACACCTACCATTTCTGGTTCGGGTTCCAAAACTATACTTCATGTCGGTGTTGTAATCTGCATCTTCATCTTTTGCCGTCAACGTTGTAATCACATTACCAACAGGCTCATTCTCCGAAACAAATTCATAGTATATATCCTTTTCAAATTCCGGTGGACTGTCATTGATATCTTGAATCACAACGGCCACCTAATTTACATGAAAATGAGAATTGTAAAAAAATTTATGGAACTGAAAAGACAAAGAGATCAAGGCATTTTGGATTAAAAGTACACAGTAAACACTGCTCAAAAGTTTTGTGATCAAAAAAATTTGTCTGGAGGGCTGTGAGTAACATTTTGCACATGGCTGTGGGCACCATTTTAATACGACTGTGGCCACCATTTTAATACGACTGTGGCCTACCGCAAAAGTATACCTATCTGATATTGAATGAAAACTGAAAGAGATGTGTAATGATCTGCAGTTTTTTTAAGAAAACACTGCATACAACCATCAATACCTGCTGTCAATCTCATCTGTGTATACAATCAATGAAACATCAAAGTCGGTAGAGCGCTAATTATTTGTATTAACCGAGACTACAAAATGTTGTGTACGCGGTCAAACAATATACAAAAACTAATATTTATCAACAAAGCTTAACCTATACGAAGTGAAGCAATATAAAAGAGGGAGAACCCTTTATCACAGTGTACCCTTCTGAAGACATGGAATGTGCATTGTTTTTGTTTTTTAAATATTTCTCATTCTTACGATTTTTAAAATAATGTGACATTTAATAAATGTATGTAATAATATTTTCTTTATAATATACAGCTAAGAGTCTCACTGTATCTTCAGAAATTTCAGTATACTCTTCTGCTTTTGAGATTATTCAAGTTTCAGGGGTTAAAGTTAGAAGCGCAGGGAAGCCTTACTTACCAGTTCTTTGGATTAATGCCTATGTTGTCACAATTTTGAAGAAATTTCCAAACTCTCAGATTTCAGCCATTTAAACTTTATCCTTCGTTTCCTTTCTCAGTGCTTCACTTATCTTCATTAATTGACTGCTTTATTTTAGTAAAGTAAACGGATGTTTTTGCTGCTTCAATTTCTTCCTTATTAGAGTTTATACCAAAAGTATAAGGTCTATGATAAGTTTAAGGGCTCCACATAGCGGGCTGTAAAAGTGAAACGATTGAACTTTTGTCAGAATTTCGTGCTGTGCTAAAGTACACATTCGTCAATATCTATGGCTCATGTTTAATCTAGGGAAAACTGTTGCAAAAGCTCAGAAGTGGATTTGTTCGGCATACGGGGAGAAAGCTTTAGGTGAAAGCACGTTGAACTAACCGAAACTAAAAACGTGGTTTTTGTAGTTCAGAATCACTGACTGCAGAGTGTAGGACACTCAACTTAGCGGAGAGTCGAAGGAAATGCAAAGCGCAAATTTTCAAGATTTTCTGGACAAAGATGCCGGCCAGTCGATCATAGAACTCGCAATACAGTCAGGCGCGGATGGTCGATCATGGTTCGACAGTTGCATGCCATGAGAAAGATTCAAGAATATTCAAAACATCTATTCGACCATAAAACTCTGGAAACTCATCCATAGGTCTAATTTTTCTATGCTTTCTATTACTCTTGTTCTTATTTAGTTTTAGGCTTTACAGGTTTCGATTTCAGTGTTCAGGTTTTTAGCATGATTTCCGGTTGTTTGAGATTTCTTCACAAATGTATGGACTGCATACCTTAAGTAGTTATTTCTGTTTTCACTTTCTTCTCCTTCCTCATAGAAATGAAAGCTCATTGGAAATCAGTTTTATGGACACTGTGAACACCTTAAAATTAGGTTTGGTAACTTTTTTAATATCACGATCTAAACAATAACTACAACAACAAAATCTAAAGGCAAAAAAATTATTATTATTCATCAAACAATACGAAGCCACGTGTGAACTATTCAGTTCAAAACTGTGTACCTTTAAATGTATCCAATAGAGTTATTTTGTAAACGTATTTAAGATTACTCGAAAAGCCCTATCTTGCCCATGTTAAATGCACCAAATGCACAGTATGCACCTTTTTCTCAGCCTCCATGCTTAATACAACTTAGATGTTTGGTATGCCCATTAAACGCACATTTATATATATAGTGAACCTTAATCTTAGAGATTTGAACAAATTTAATATTTGTTTTAATTTTTCAAATGGAACACGTAGAATTTTGCACACTTTTCACTACTATGTGATTAAAGAAATTGTTCTCATCATGTCAGCAACAAAATTCTGCTTCAGTATATGTAGTAACACAGGGCACGCAAAAGCTGTAATTTTTAAGAGCATAGCACGCACCAATTTTTAGAAATAGGTAGAAGAACCTTAAAAATGCTCTTTGGAGAAAAATGCAGAAATGTTAGATATTTTATCAGACCTTTTTCAGTGCAGCTACTAGTGCATTCCTGATGTATAATTATTATCATCTACAGTGTTCTTTAGCATTAATGTCTGCCTTCTTTTAATTATGGCTTCATTTGTTTCTTCTAGTGCTGAAATGTTTGTTTTCAGGACCCGTACCTTGTCAAACTCGTAGAGTTGCGGTACAGCTTTATCACTCACTTGGATAGAAAGTCCTTGCAATAGTTTTAATTTTCAAACATTACCATTATTGGAAGTTAGTGTAACTCCTTGAAAACCCAATTTCAAAGTTTGGTTGCTAACAAATATCCTTTTGTGTATGGAAGTCCACACTGCAGCGTCGAAACTTTCATTATTGTTTTGTGTGCCCCCATACAAACACTTTTTTAGCAAATTATCTTGTGTTAAATCTCTAAATACGGGCTTCGCCTTATTTTGAACGCAACAGACAAATTGTTTTTGTGTGGATATGCTGGGCACCCTTCTTCCATTTTCCTGTATGTGGTTGACTTCAAATTCAAAGGTACGTTAACTGTAAATGAATTTTTAACAACCTAAATCTGCCAGAAGCATAAATCTTTTATCATTAGAAAGAATGTTTTTCGAATTCTGCCTTCCAGGTACCCTTAAGGAAAATATCCTCTGGGACAGCCAAAATGGCAAACTTTTGAGGCAAATTTCCTCCAAAGAACTGCTAAATTTCACCATGGCTTGCAAACTACATAACTATACATTCAGTATTCACTCTATGATTTATATTTTAGTTTTGCTGTTTTACAAGTTTTACATACCGAAATGCAATCCTGGTGGCTAACCACTGTGAGGAATAAAACATTCCACTATCTACTATCCCTCTGTGAATTAATAACTATTCTAATTCAATTTATGGAGATGATTGGTGTTCCATTATTTCAAAACTCATGAACGATTTTGTTTTATCTTTTTTTTCCACGCTGCTTCTTGAAAATAGAAGCAGTGTGTTTCCCACTGCTTCTACTTCCAGGAAATCAAATAACTATTTATAATGCATGAAAACTATATATATATATATATATATATATATATATCTTGGACAGCAGATATCAAGTGAGGGTCACATTGGTGAAGAAATTAATCGGCGTACAAAACTTGCCTGGAGAGCTTTTGGAAGAAACAGCATAATTTTCAAGAGCAATATGCCATTATGTCTTAAAAGAAAAGTGTTTGATCAATGCATCCTTCCAGTGCTTACGTATTTTGCAGAGACGTGGACCTTAGCTAAAAGAGACATACAAAGGCTGCAGACAACTCAAAGCAGCATGGAGAGGTGCATGCTTGGTGTAACCAGGAGAGATAAGAAGAGGAACTCGTGGATCCGAAAAATGACAAGATTGGAAGACATCATGATCAGAGTTAAATCCCTGAAATGGCAATGGGCTGGACATACTGCCAGAAGAACAGACCATCGATGGACAGCCGAAATTTTAGATTGGATTCCAAGGGACAGGAAAAGACCCAGAAGAAGACCACATGGAAGATGGGTGGATGAAATTCGAAAGTATGCGGGAGTGACATGGAGGAGACTGGCACAAGACAGACCGTTGTGGAGGAAACTTGGGGAGACCTTCGTCCAGCAGTGGATTGATAATGGTTGACAATGATGATGATGATATTAATAATAATGCAGAAGTAATTTCTACTATACTCAAAGTTTGTCCCCTAGATATTAATAGTTATGATTTTGAAAACCTATATACTAATCTGCCTCTATCAGATATAATCACTACCTTTAAAGAGCTGTATGCAGAATTTAAACTTAACCAATTTGTTGATGTAGGAACTTGGAACTCTTATCTCAATTGCTGCATAAAAAATAACCATATCTTATATAATAATACTCTCTATAAGCAAGTGAACGGTATTCCAATGGGAACATCAACGTCCACAAATATCGCTAATCTATTCCTGTTCTTTAAGGAATATAAATTCATTAAAAATCACCCCACCTGCTCAGATAACTACCTTTACACTTTTAGATATATTGATGATCTGCTGTGTATCAATAATTCAGAAGTTATAGAGAGTGATTTTGATAATATCTATCCTAGCTCTCTTAACTTATGTAAAACCAACCACAGTAATCAGGAACTTGAGTTCCTAGACTTAAGCATTAAGCTCAACAGAGGTAACCCATCTATTAGCCTCTTTGATAAAAGAGTTAATTTTCCTTTCAAAGTAATTAAATATCTACACTGGAATAATAACATTTCAACCAAAGTAATTGAGAATGTACTAATTTCTCAGGTCCTAAGAATTTCAAGAATTTGCAGCAACAATTTGGATTTCAATTACCACATTAATATACTATTAGAAAGTTTTCTAGAGAACGAAATTCCTTCTTCTTTCATCAAAAGAACTTTAAGAAAAATTATTCTGAATAATAGAGTAAGGTTGGCAGATCTGCTTTAATTTTCTACACAGTTAATAATATGATTCTGACCAATCAAAGCCGTAAGGAAGTTGGCTAGAGGATGCCTATTAACTACCTAAAGGAACCTTAGTGCTATGGATATGACGGTCCTATTAAAACAAAAAATTAAATAATATAAACAAAATCACAAAAAAAGCTTAAAAATCTGTTTATAAAAGAAAATAAAAACAAATAAAAAAGAAAACTAGTTATTCATTACTAGGATAGCTATACTAAAAATAGTAAAACCAACATTAAAATTAATAAGATTCTGATTAATCTATAGAAGCTCACTAAGGTGATTTAATACATGCAAAGATTATTAAATAAACTGCTCGTGTATTTTATAATATTTCTCATGTATTCTGGAGAGTTAATTCTACTCATTCTGATCATACAGATCCACAGTCTTAATTTTATATACTTTTTTCTCTGGTTAAAATCTCCGCACGTTGGTTTCTTGCTGTATGAGGAGGCCATCAGCCCCACCCTCACTGCCCCCCAGCGTCTAGGGAGTGGCGGAAGGGGTCAGCCATGTTCTCCTCTTGTAAGGAAAAATGTTTTTGTCACACAAGAGGTAAGCTCTCTTCCTTGTTTTGGGTTCTAGGCTTTATAAGTTCAATGTTTGTACTTTATGTACCTTTTCTCTGTCGTTTTTTAGCTTTTCAGCTTTTAAGCATATGGTTTGTCTGTTAACATTTATGCGGGTTTTAACTCTTACTTTTCTTTGTAACTTTGAGCGTCTTTTGGGGTACCTAGGAACAGAGGAAGGCTAAGCTTGTTCCTTTTCTATGCGCTGTCTATGCGCTGTTTTTTCAAAGTAGTTAAGTTCTTAATAACTAATTAATGTATGCACTTAAAGCACTGCTGAAATACTTTGTACATATTGCAACTAACTGTTTAAGGTATATAACTTTCACAAAGTTTTCTTTAGTTAATTATTATCTTTAACTTATTCTCGTTTTCGTGCTGTCATAAGTTGTAGAGTAGGGGGTTTTAGACTCAAGTTTTCTTTCAAAAATCTGTTCGTTATAAATTAACATTTCCTTTTTTAATTGCAATGTAAAATTTGGATTTCTTTTGCATTGTTTTTCAGGTTTAAATTCTCTCTCAAACGAACTTGGAATTTCGTTATAGCTGAAAATCATTTCTATTTATTATGTCACTCTCACAGCTTGAGTTCTCTTTAATCTTCTTCTCTCTGTTTAATAGTAACAGATGAAGAGCATGGGTCGGGCCATGAAGGTTAATGGATGCAAGCGAAATTGTTAACTAGTGCTAGGTCATGCTACTCTACGGAGGACATGACTTATATATATATTTTTTAAACTATTTTAGGTGGGAATGTTACTTGCATCTATGGCCTTGCAGAAACCCATTTCCAACTAGGTCTTTGTGGAAGTGAGAAAATGCAGAGTTTTTGCTGGTCCTTGATAAAGCCAAGGCTCAGTATTCTCGACACCTTCTACATTCAGTTGTTTTATTTTATTTTTTTATCTTTTCTCCTTTTACTCACACAGGTAGATACATAACCTTTTCTATGTTGTATTAGGTGTGAGTCAAAATTATATATGTATTTTTTTGCTTAGGTATCTTCTTTATAGAATATATATATATATATTTAATTCTTCTTGTCAAGTAGATTGTTGTCCTCACATGACAAACAAACTAATTCAGGAATTAGTTTGTTTGTCATATGAGGATTTTTGCAAACCAGAAGATATCAGTTGATATTTTAACGTCTTCTGTAGATTTCTGGCCTTTTTCCTAAAACACTGCGATAAATGTAATGTTATTTCATTCAGTGTAGGCATTCTTTATGATAAAGAAAGTAAATAGGGAAAACAAATTGGGTTTACTGCTGGTATTTGCTCAATTCTTGAGTTGATTACCAGTGGCGTAGAGTGACCTAAAATTTCTCCTGGGCTAAATATATTTTTAACTGCTGTCAGCCTTCTTCTGTTCTGTGGAATATAAATTTAGTGGATTATGAGTGTTAAGTGTCTAAATGTTCGTTCATCTGACTACAATTTTGCAATTTCACTAACTAAATTGAAGACCACGCCTCTGTTAAAAAGAATCTTCGCATTGATTATCATCCCTTAAAGCAAACTAATTACTTCCCAAATTTTTGGACAGTCAATAATTTCATTTAAAACACCTTTATTTTTGTCAACCAGTTCATCATGAACTCTACTGAAGGCTTATACCCTTCATCAAGCTGTGTTTTTACATCTACTTTGTCAAATAATCTAAATTTTTCACAATTAGACATGTGGCAATCAATATGTTTGTCGTAACTTTTGATTCGTTGCGAAAGATGCTTTAAGTCTCTTATTCCACGTAGGGTCCAGCATACATCACAACTGAATAATAAACAGTAGAAATAAAACAAAGTATGTTTGCTTGTGCTTACAGTTAACTAGGATATTGTAACAGGGGCTTCCATATTTATCGGAAGTGAATTTCAGCATCCGTTTTGCGGGATCAATAATTGGAATCACTTTCCTTCAATTCCCGCCATTTGGATGGGAAAGCCAGCGATCAGGCAAAGTATTTCCTTTCCCACGCGTCGCAGCAGAGGGGGCAGCGAAACAATTAAGAACATAGAGTTTTGAGAGTGAGGGCGTGGCCACGCTTTCTTGGAATAAGTCGGACAAGGGGACAGTTTTTTAGGGGTTTCCTCTATACGGGCAAGGTAAGGGACTCGGTGGCGAAAAGTCGAGAGAGGAGCAGAATATTTTTAGGTGGCTCTGAAATCCTCGGGGATTTTGTCGGAACGGATGAAGTAAGAGGTTTGAATGGCCGGGAAGAGATAAGCAGAATTCGGCGAGTAGGACACCGAGGGACAAATAAAATAAGGAAAGCACGAAAATGACGGGAAAAGCTTGGTGGCATTCCCCGCATTATCTAAATAAAAGTCCTCCTCACTGCACGAAAAGGTTTTAACTAGAGTCGCTTTTTGATACCTTGTGTTTTATTTATCTGCTCCAGTCGGGAGAATTACGGGTTAAACCCGAATGCAGAACTTACTGCAGAGCAAACAGCAAACGAACCCTCCACACAGGGTGCTATAATAGAACTCAGCACCAAGCCCTGTAACAATATTTTGCTATCCATTCCCATTAAAAGTTCTAAACTGATTCTTATGTTTTTGCTCCAAGTAAATATTTGATCGATAGGCTCCAGTTTTTACTGTTTTTTTCTTCATCCCTTAATAAACTAAAAGGATGTTCCAATAAAATTTCACTATGTTCATTTTACTTACATGAACGAACCTTGTAGCTTAACTCCACAAACGAAAATCAGCCGCTCCCTCCCGGTCAACGGAAAAGCAAAATTGTTACTGTTAAACCGAAAAGCGATCAGCCCAGAAAGATAGTTTTACGCATGCGCCGTTCAGCGAGCATCTGCTCGCTCTTACTGTTCTCCGAAGCTTCAACAAGGCGACGAGTTGACGAAGCTGTAATGTGTAACCCAGTTACTCAAGAATTGTAGTGGCCCAGATTTGCATTCAGAAAATTCAGAAAATCTGGGGAATGGCTACTAATACGGGTTTTCTTTCGGAATTTTTCCAATTAAAAGAAAATCTCTTTCTTCTCATTTTCATGCGGGGCTTAGCGGCGAATACCCATAATGACCCGATGACACTGTTGATTACAAACGTTACTGAATCATGAGTACTGCGTTGGCTAACTTTTTCCCGAATTGTTTATACCTTGTGAGTACAAAAAACAGATACTGTTAAATGCTGCTAAAGAGCATATCCATTTGACAAATTCATGCTTTTTATTAAGGATATATGTCTTTAGTTATACAAATAATCTTCTGGAAGTAGCTTAAGAAATATAAGTCATTTGCTTCCTCGGCGCTGTTAAATACAAAAGCAGATGACTGTGTACGCAAAATTATCATAATGTGCCCTTTGTAAAATGACAGGAAATCGGAGGGGAGGTTATAAAATGAGTCAGGGTATAATAATAATAATAATCCACGGAATAAGGTTTCATCTGCATCGCTTTTCAGTGAGTACGAAAGTACTTCTGAGGATACCGCAATAACACTAAAAGGTTTCTCATCCATTCAAGCGAGGGAGCATTATCCAAGCAGCGAAACTGACAACAAAATGGAGTAAAATGAAATATCTTTGTGAAGGAACTTCAAATAAATACCGTCCTCCCTTCCGGTGTCAACACCTTCCGTTTCAGACGAAGCATCTCCGGTTGTCCTTGCCTCTGACATTATGCATGTTCTAAAGCGTTTCGCAATCCTTCCCATGATGCTATCATGGTAATCCGCTTTCTCATTAAACAACAACTGAAATGTCCAGATCAAAGTGTCGGAATCTTTTGCAATATGTAAGTGCTCTCATTCACCAGCTAAAGATATTTAAATCCAAAACGCGGCAATGAATTTCTAAGCGCTAATGATTTCACAAACTGTCGAATATCATTTTTCCGTTTTTGAAAGGCTGATAATTCACAAAGGCGCTTCTGAAAATATTTTTTAAATTGCTCTTTGTGACGCACGTCTACTCCCAAATGTGATGCGAACGTGTGTTACAAGTGATGTTCGAATTCCAGTTAATGTCGACATCCATCTGGTGGTATGGACAAAGACCAAGAAAAGACGTTAAATTAATGCATTTCCGGTATTCATCCGGATATACAGAAGTGTACAGTTAATATCACTCGCCAACGTTATTATTACAAACGATAGTATGCTTGGATTTATTCAGATAAATTAAAATCACCTAAGCGAATGTATTCACTTAAGGTAGCTAACACGAAAAATATACACGAAGAGCTTGAAGACAATGTGCAATGTGTGCAAACTAATGAGTCGGATATGACCCATTTAAAAGACGACCAAAACTTATTGGTACCTCGCTTAAAAACATTTTAATTGATTTTATACTTCAGGAGACTGTGAATTAACATGCAAAAGGAAGAAAATTAATATCAGAGGGAACGATAAATATATGGGGAATAAACTTCCTTGGATTTCAAATGAACATGTCGAAAAAAGATAATTTTATGAAATAAAAAATTACCAGTAGCGTTCTGAAGACAGAATTTCCAAAAATTCATCTTGAAGTGCAAAAAGGCTCACCGGTGGTGCAGTGGTCTAAGCTCTGGCTTTCGTCCGATATGTGTCGGTGTTCGAATCCCGGTGAGGCACGGACATTTGTTGGCCTTATGGCGCTGGTTCTCTCCCTTCTCTGGAGCCAATGGCTCTAAATTAGGGATGAGCGTCTTTTTATAGTCCATTGGGTTGCTCACAGCAGTCATCAAACCCCAAATAAAGAAAAAAAAAAAGGATAAAAAATTCCTCAAGAAATTGCAGATGCAGTTTCAGGTATTCCTTGAGCTAAACACCCCACGTAGCTGAAAAACTATGCATCAGGAAAAGTGGAAAGCGCACAAAGTTTCATTCCAATGATTTTAACAACTGAATGACAAAAAACATTTTCGGAATCTGACCAGCAGATGCAGACATATATCTCTACAGTATAAATTCATTTATTTATTTAGTCTGCGAACCAAAAGACGTTTTAAAAAAGGGCAACACACACACAACATTTCTTCAAGTACCCTTCTATAGATTTCTATTAGAAAAATTTGTCTTTTCTGAGATAATGTCACAAGTAAAACTCCATAAGTCGAAAGCTTTGGATATATGGGATAAATTACCTTAAGTCCTAACTTATCTACACGTTCAGACTTTCCCCAGAATGGCGCTTTCTGTTTTTAGTTTTAATGTTATTATATTTTTATTCCGAAGTCTTAACACAATGTTGACAGCGTACCGGAAATTTCCCTCATTTAGCTTCGGGATTTTTTTGGAAACCTTTTATAGAAAGCAGAATATATTGTACTAAGAGGGGCTATCTTTATGAGCACCAAACCCTGCTGTGCTACTAAATTTCTTTCAGAGGAATGCCTTAATCCTAAAAAAATACACAAACCCTTCGAAGTTTTTTTAAGGCATATTTCCAAGTAAGTACAAAAAGGTATTAAGTAGGGTCGTTATTAAAATAGCGTGTGCATCTGGACGATAATCTTCCTGCTGAAAATGACAGGGTTATGATATAACAAAATTTATCAACTGATCAATCACGCTCAGGTTGCAACTAAACCAGGCGTTGTAAAAACAACTTGAGTATACACTATTTGATTTGAGATAAACACTATGAACGTTAATTCCACTTTTCGAAGATTAAAGAACACCCACAGATCAAAGAATAAAATAGTCATCAGTTTGGGATCAAATTTGTTGACAAACCCTCAATTATAGCCCAAAGTTTATCAAATTTGCCCTTCAAAAATAGGGGATGGTATTAACTCCAGAGACTGGACAAAGCAAATGGAAATCACGGGCTCGCCTGTTTTCATCAAACAGGAAAACTAGCTGGCATTCATTCACAATCTATTGAAAATAATGCAACCACCTGGAAAGTTTGAGAATGGTAATACAGATTCGCAAACATTTGTCTCTGCAAACTCTAAATCAATACAGTAAAGGAATTCTTTTAAAAGGCAGCATTACTTTTGGAATAATCCGAATCTTAATCCTTTTTTTTTCATGCATTTAGAGTAGTTACAATAGTTTTAAATATATTACTTCCACATATGAAATCGAAAATCTAATTTCAAGCTTCTCATAACCACTACTATATTTGAGAAGTGCAGTTGAAGATAAAAACAGGTCTATGAATTCGCGAAAAATGGAAACGTTTAATATCAGATGTCAGCGAAGGAAACTTTTTAACAGTTCATTTCAACAATAGTAAATAGTAACGCTGTAGTAGTGATCCGATTTATTGGCGTAGAAAATAAACACATAAGCGTTTCCAAGCTTTCGCACATCAACCAGATGGCTTTTTCAAGGAAGTTAGACAGAAACTGCAAACTGAAAAATAGAACGCTTAACAATTTGAACGCGGGAACTTGACAATAAATAGATGCGACGTTATATTCATTTAAAGATACGAGGCATCACGTTGGTTGCACGCGGGATCCTGGTAGAGAAAAGGTGTTACTTGAAGAATTGGTTCCAAATTCGTGGCAACTCGAGCGAGACCCAATCATTGCAAGTATCGCTGTTGGTAATGATCTCCAAGGTTTCCCGAATGGCTGTACATTTAGGGGTGGAGTAGCTAGCTAATTTCTCTATATCATCCCACATGGTAGCAGCTGACTTGAATTTTACTTCTCTGGATAGTGCCGTGGCTACTTTACCGTATTTTGTGTCCCTTTTATGTTTGTTGACTCTGATTCCAAACGAACGCTTGGTCATTCCAATGTAGAATCGTTTAGAGCCGTTCGGATACTGTAGGGGGATCGCATAAACGCCTGCTTCGCAGGAGAGAGGTGGTTTTTCACTATTTCTCTTTAGTACAGTATGTAAAGATGCAGGGGACCTTATGCCGACGCCGTAGTTCATCTTCTTGAGGGCGTTTTTGAGTTTGTAAGACACACTTGGAATGCAGGGAATTGAGCCTACATTCACGATCAATTTCACGATGGAGCTGGTAAGCAACAACGCTTTACCTTATCTGTATGTTTTATTGAGGAAATCGTCTGACAACCGCCTCGGCACACAAGTCTACTATAAACCCACGTACGTCCCCAACCTGATGCTCCGCAGCTCTTTCTGTCCCGCAGAATACAAAGCAGCTACCTTCCGTTCTCGAATTCAAAGAGCCTTCGCCGTTTCTTCTGATACCCATTCTAGACAACACGAAATTGAAAGCGTCATCAAGCTAGCCACTGATGCAGGATATTCATTTAATCAGATACGTAGCTTTATCCAAAAAGCCAGAGCCAAACATTCCGGTCTTCCTGCGCCGCAGCTACGTTATATAGGCTTAATTCCCTACATTCCAAGTGTGTCTTACACACTCGAAAACGCCCTCAAGAAGATGAACTACGGCGTCGGCATAAGGTCCCCTGCATCTTTACATACTATACTAAAGAGAAAGAGTGAAACACCACCTCTCTCCTGCGAAGCAGGCGTTTATGCGATCCCCCTACAGTATCCGAACGGCTCTAAACGATACTACATTGGAATGACCAAGCGTTCGTTTGGAATCAGAGTCAACAAACATAAAAGGGACACAAAATACGGTAAAGTAGCCACGGCACTATCCAGAGAAGTAAAATTCAAGTCAGGTACTCCCATGTCGGATGATATAGAGAAATTAGCTAGCTACTCTACCCCTAAATGTACAGCCATTCGGGAAACCTTGGAGATCATTACCAACAGCGATGCTTGCAATGATTGTGTCTCGCTCGAGTTGCCACGAATTTGGAACCGATTCTTCAAGTAACACCTTTTCTCTACCAGGATCCCGCGTGCAACCAACGTGATGCCTCGTATCTTTAAATGAATATAACGTCGCATCTATTTATTGTCAAGTTCCCGTGTTCAAATTGTTAAGCGTTCTATTTTTCAGTTTGCAATTTCTGTCTAACTTCCTTGAAAAAGCCATCTGGTTGATGTGCGAAAGCTTGGAAACGCTTATGTGTATTTTCTACGCCAATAAATCGGATCACTAGTACAGCGTTACTATTTACTACTTAATTGGTGTATTGTTCCTCGTTATAAATTTCATTTCAACAATATTAAGAAAATTCTGCAGTCCATTAATATTAATAAACACCATTGTGGAGAAAGAATAACACTGAGAGCATAGATGTAACACTCAATGCAAGTCAAATTGCCTGACAACTATATCAAACCTGTTTAGAAAGAAAATGACTTACCGTCGCTGTGCCTGTACGGGAAGGTGTGCCCATGTCTTTAGCACCAACGACAACCACATGCAAAGCAGCATCTGGCACACCATATTCTTCCCGATCTAGTTCTTTAACCACAGTCAGTATTGGCTAAATAAAAAAAATATATTAATTAGCAGAAAATTCAATAAACCAAACACGAACCCATCAAAACGTCACTTTAAGGGCGGCAAAAACAACTTATCACTCAAGAGTGTACCTTTAGTTTAACCTTCCTTTTCAATTCTTGTATTCTTACGTAAATTTGGCTTCTTCTCGTTAAACGTTTTTCTGATATAACGTCACAGATTTCTTCTATGTGAATTTGAAGTTGGCAACACCTACCTGCAAGTCAAATCTATGTTACTAGACTCGAGAGATAAGAACCTGTGTGTTCAATGTTCAGTGTGCTTTGATTCTTAGTCAATCGTAAGGCGACGTTGATTTAATTATTCTTAGGCGATCATCTGTGAGATATTTGTAATAGCCAATGTTTCTGTATTTCTGTAAACCATTCGAAGGCAGACTTTCTTAGTTAATCCTTGATTAATCTTTATAGTCTAATTCACAAGAAAGCGAAAGTTGTATGTTCAAGATTGTGAAGAGCTGAGAGGATATTTTTATTTGGATGTCGGATCTTCCAAGGATTATTGTAACTTCATTCAGAACAGATGCAAAGTACCAAGTGTATGCAAATTTGATGACGTGCTAAAGTCCTTATAAATGGAAGCATAAGTTAAAGTCGTGCTAAAGTCCTTAACAATTTGGAAACATAAGTTACAGGACACATTTCTGAAACTTAACATTTTGTATCTAATAGTGACTTGTATACGTTATTTAAGACTTTCAGCTGTTAGTTCTGTGATGTTGTGCGGGTTCCACAAAAGTCTAATTCAGCACAAAAAGCTAATTCAATAAGTTTTGAGTTAAGA
This sequence comes from Macrothele yani, assembly GCA_039090855.1. Classification (NCBI taxonomy): domain Eukaryota; kingdom Metazoa; phylum Arthropoda; class Arachnida; order Araneae; family Macrothelidae; genus Macrothele; species Macrothele yani. The sequence goes on from CM077008.1 coordinate 77,403,727, forward strand.
ATTACATTTTAAAGTGAAGTAAAGTCTAGAAGTTATACCTTACGTAAGCTCAAAGCTTTTGGTGTTTACAGGGAAGATAGTTTAACGATAAGTTCCATTTAAGAAACTAAATTTAAATTATAACAATCAACTATTATTTTATACACTTGATTTGTAAATTTACAAACACTTTTAACAAAACGTCACTGATAGCTTTCTACTTTCAGCACATTTATTCTGTTTAATTGCATGCCCATTCATAGAAGTATATATACCGATGAGCCATTCGATTATGACCAACCCTAGCCTAGAGAAATGAGCGCGCCTAGAGACCGAACGGTGGCGCAGGTGAAGTTCACAGAGCAGCATATATACAACCCAAGGACCGGCTTTCGGTTAGTAGAGTGTTCGGAGTCAGAATGGGAAAAGCTGCCGATTTATCGAAGTTTGATAAAGGACAAATTGTGATGGCACGGCGCCTCGGAACTACGATCTCCAAAACGGCGCTGCTCCTGGGTTGTTCACGTGCTGCTGTAGTGAGTACATATCAAAAATGGTGCACAGATGGCTAAACGACGAACCGTCGTCGGGCCGTGTGTCGTCCGCAGCTCATTGATGCCAGAGGAGAGCGGAGACTGTCGCGCATTGTTCACAGCAACCGCAGGACCACAGTGCGACTAATCACCCGCAGTTACAACAGTGGTGATCAGGGTAATGTGTCGCTATGGCACCTGGATGCACTGTTGGGCCGAAACAGACCGGCGTCGGCGTCGGCGGCGGCGGTGTTGTGCTGTGGGTGATGTTTCCTTGGGACACTTCAGGCCCCATTATCCCAATAGCACAATCCCTGACAGCTGTCAGGCCCCATTATCCCAATAGCACAATCCCTGACAGCTGTCAGGCATCTGAACATCATTGTGGACCAAGTTCACCTATTCATGGCAACTGTGTTCCCTGCTGGTGATGATTATTACCAACAGGATAATGCGCCATGCCACACTGCCAGAATCGTTAAGGAGTGGTTCGAGGAACATGCTGGTGACTTTCTGTTAATGCCCTGGCCTCCAAATTCACCTGACATGAACCCAATTGAACATTTGTGGTTCGACTTGGAAAAGCGGGTTCGCGCTAAATCACCACCAACCCGAAATGAACGGGAACTGGAGGACCCGCTGTTGATATTGTAACCGGGGCTTACATATTTATCAGAAGCGAGATTCTGTAGTCATTTTTGAGATACTGAATTGGAATCATTTCCTTTCAATTCCCGCCATTTGGACGAAAGGCAAAAGAGTATTTCCTTTCCCACGCGTCGCAGCAAAGGGAGCCGCTGAGCAATTAAGAACATAGAGTTTTGAGTGTGAAGGAGAGTGGCTGCGCTTTCTTGGAAGTCGGACGAGGGGACAGTTTTTGGAGGGGGTTTCTGACTCCAGGCATGAGAGGGGAGACTCGGTGGCGAAACGAGGAGAGAGAGGTGATATACTTTTAGGAGGCTCTGAGAAAAAACATCAGGGTGTAGCCGGAGGGAACGCGGTGGCAGAGGGCGACGAAGCAAGATAGTTTTGGCAGGAGTGCAGTATGCTTCGGGTCGAAAGGTACGGAGGAAGGATATAGTTTTTTGAGTGGCCAGGAAAGAGAGAGAAGGATTTTCGGCGGTGTAGAATACTGAGGGAGAACGGAAAGAATGAAAGCACGAAAAGGACAGAAGCTTGGTGACATTCCCCGTATGATCTGAATGAACGTTTTCCTCACTGCAAAATTTAGCTTCAGTCGATTCACTTTTCTACGGTTTGTATTGTTTTTATCTGCTCCAGTTGGAATAATTACGGATTAAACCACCGATACCGAACTTACGGCAAAGGAAGCACAAAGGAACCCTCCACGCAGGGTGCTGTACTAGAATTCAGCCCCAAGCCCTGTAACAATATTATGGTACCAGACACCCCAGGATACCTATCGCCACCTCATCGATTCGATGTCTCGCCGAGAGGCCGCTGTTTTGCGGGCTAAAGGGGGTCCTACAGCTTAGTAGGTAGGTGGTCATAATGTATTGGCTCATCAGTGTATATGTATTCCTACAATTTATGCTGACTCTTTGCAATTATACTACAGTCTTTACGAAATAATGACAATCAAATTTATCTCACCGCCCTGGTGGCCAAGTGGTCTGAGTCACAGGTTGAGTTTTCTTCTCGAAAACTATTCTAAAATTTACAGGTTCACGGAACAGTCACACGAAAACGAGACAATGAAAACGTCGTACAGCAGATTTTTGAGTAGTACGTACAGCATCCCTCACTGTGTGGAGTGATTCAGGACTTCAAGTAGAGGGATGATTTGCTCACATTAAAACACTCTGAAACAATCCATGTTACTGGAAACTATTTTCGTGGAGTTTTACGTATCAACGAAATCACGAATATTGGACGTTAGATAACTCGAGGAGCTTCTGTTTATTCTTATAAAGGCGCTGCATGTGAGCGAAATCGGAGGTATTACACGCAGCAGTAATTAATGTAGATATATTTCTAAGCTTTAGATATTTGCTGTTGGAATCACGGGTCCATAGTAAGAGAATCTTAAATTGGTCTTTTAAACATTTTACTGTCTATGAATGTCGGATGTTAGATAACTCGAAGAGTTTATACGTAGATACTAAGGCGGTCATGCCATCTCAGCGAAATTGAAGATACGTTGCTGTTATCAACGCAAATATGTTTTTTAATTTTAAATAGATATTACTGAAATTGGATTCGTCGGTCTACAGTATGAACATCTTTAATTATCATACTGTGAACTGTAAATACTGTTTATAATGAACACATAACGTGCCAGCCTTTGGCAAAGTATTACGGTGACCATAATATTTCATGTAGAATATAAGACAGGGAAGAGGCCAGCATCTTCCGTAGCCTTGATAATTAAGAACTGTTTAATCCCCGCGCTAGAATGTTGGCTTGAGAGCTATCTAAAGATCAGGCTCAACGTATTTTAACTATCCAAATTACTGATTATCTGGTTTTCAATTATGTACTTTCCGGTTCTGCACCAACAGTTAGTTGGAAGACCTTCAGAAAATGCCAGTTTATGCTGCTTGCCACTTTTTGCATATCGTTTCAATTTCGCTCGCCGCTTTTCACATTTCACAGAATAATAAAATTTTAAATAATCAAACCGTTCCGAAGCGGTGCATTTGAAATATGTACAGTATGTATACAGCTGCAGTTGATTTCATGTACCTGGCTGAGGCAGGGGCCAGTGAGACATGAAGGCAGAGAGTGCTAAAAATCACCTGAGGATCGGACTAGACTGCCGTCTGATGTTGACCTTGGCTATGTTCAATGGACGTTCCCTATCTTCTGATTCAAGGCTCCTTAAATTGGAGGAAAAACTCGAAAAGGTCAACTGGGACATTGTGAGGCTAAGCGAGGTAAGAAAAAGAGGAGATCTCATTGAACTGAAAAGTGGACATCTCTTCTACTATCGTAGGATAGATACTAGCAGAACTAGTGGTGTTGGATTTATAATAAACAAAAGACTGAAGGACAATATTTTAGAAGGTGAAAATTCCTCGAACAGGGATGCGGGGACAATATTTCAGAAGTTAAAAGTTTCTTGGACAGGGATGCGCGACTTGCTATCCAACTCTCAAAAAGATACCAGGCTGAGATTATTCAAGCTTATGCACCAAACACAAGTCAGCCTGAATAAGATTTTGAAGAATTTTACGAAGAAATTCGGAATCTAAGTAGCAAAGGCAAACAGCACTTGAAGATTATGGGAGATTTCAATGCAAAAATAAAGCAACAGCAACAGAACGAAACTTCGGTTGGTAAATTCGGTTATGGGAACAGAAATCAATGTGGAAACACTCTCATAGAGTTTGCAGAAGCAGAAAGGTTTTTCATCATGAACTCCTTTTTTAAGAAAAAGCCACACAGAAAGCGGACATCGAGACATCCGAATGGGACGACAAGTGAAACTAATTTTATTATGTGTAACAAAAATTTTGTTATCGGAGACTGAAGTGTGCTAAACAAGTTCAACACTGTAGTGACCATAGAATGGTGAGATGTAAGATGTACCTCAACACTAAACTCGAACGTGGCAAGCTCATAAGACATAGTTATGTATTGACATAACCAACCTTAAAAAACATCATAATACCTTCAAGTTGGAACTGAGGAACAGATTCTCAGCTTTAGAAGGCCTAACATCGGAAGAAGTGGATATTTCTGAAGTTAACAGAGAACTCACCGAGGCTCTTATGGAAACAGCAACAAAAATAGATGGTACTAAGAACAATTTACATATGAAGAAAATTTCAGAAAAAACAAAAATGTTGATGCAAAAGAGAAGGGAGATGAGGACAAATAAAGAAGATGTAACTTCCAAAGTGGAATATATAGAGCTATGCAAGACAGCACGGAAACGTCTCACTGAAGACGTAAGAAAATTCAATTTTAGTCAGAAAAGCAATTGGAAACAACCAAAGCCTGAAGAAAGCAAAGGGACATCTGAGTAAGGAAACAAAACAGATTATGGCACTGAGAAAAGAAGATGGCACTGTAACAAGAAACAGAAGCGAAAGTTTGACAAGGGTGAAAGATTTCTACTCAAAACTGTATGAAAGGGATGATACGTCTATTCCAGATATTACGACAGTACCGGTACCAAAATCCTTCCCGTCCTCCCTGCAGAAGTTACACATGCAATTAAGAATATGAAAAGGCGAAGAGCTCCAGGAGAAGACGGAATTACCGTGGACATTATACAAGCAAGTGGAGAAATTGAAACTACACTCGCCCAAGTTTTCACCAGATGCTCAATGAAGGGAAGATTCCTGAGGATTGGAACAACGCTACAATGATCCCGTTACATAACAAAGGTGACATTGAGGATATCAGGAACTACACGCCTATCAGCCTCCTACCAGTGGTTTATAAAATTTTCACTAAAGTTATTTCACATCGCTTGAAGGTAACACTAGACATGGCTCAACCAAGAGAACAAGCTGGATTCAGGAGAGGCTACAGCACTGTAGATCATATCCATGAACTGAAAAAACTAACTGAAAGAACAAGAGAATATGAACTCTCACTATGCATGGCTTTTATTAATTATGAGAAAGCCTTCGAAACCATTAGCAGTTACAATGGCTTTGAAATCATGCGGTATTGAAGATGCATACATTAGCATTATTAATAACATCTATCAAAATGCAAGTGCAAAGGTTCGGATATTTGAGGATACAGCACAAATAAAAATTGGAAAAGGAGTGAGACAAGGTGACACCATATCTCCCAAACTCTTTAACGCCACATTGCAAAATGTCTTTCAATCACTGAACTGGGAAAACAAAGAGATAAAGATTAATGGAGATTACTTAACTCGCCTTCGTTTTGCTGATGTCGTAGTCATTTTTGTAACTACCCCTTCAGAGCTGCAGAGTATAATGCAAAAACGTGCTGAGAAGAGTAAAAAAGTGGGATTCAAAATGAACTTTCAGAAGACAAAAGTGATGTACAATGCTTTTGCAAGAAATGAAGATTTATCGATGGATGGGGAAAAGCTGGAGATAACCAATACCTACGTTTATCTTGGGCAGCAGATATTAAGTGAGAGTCACATTGATGAAAAATTAATTGCCGAATAAAACTTGGATGGAGAGCTTTTGGAAGAAACAGCACAATTTTTAAGAGCAGTATGCAATTATGTCTTAAAAGAAAAGTTTTTAATCAGTGCATCCTGCCAGTGCTTACATATGGAGCAGAGACATGGACCTTAACTAAAAAAGACATACAAAGACTGCACACAACTCAAAGAAGCATGGAGAGATGCATGCTTGGTGTAACCAGGAAAGATAAGAAGATGAACTTGTGGATAAAGAAAATGACAAGAGTGGACGTCGTCATGACCAGAGTGAAGACACTGAAATGGCAATGGGCTGGACATGTTGCCAGAAGAAGGGACCACCGATGGACAACTGAAAATTTAGACTGGGTTCCGAGCATAAAAATATCCTCCCATGGGAGATGGATGGATGAAATTCGAAAGAATGACGGAGTGACATGGAGGAGACAGGCTCAAGACAGACAATTGTGGAAGAAACTTGAGGAGACCTTTATCCAGCAGTGGATTGATAATGGTTGATGATATATATATATGTGTGTGTGTGTGTGTGTGTTTGCGTGTGTGTGTGTGTGTGCGTATGAGTATTATTAATTTTCAGTATTCAAAAAAGGAAAATACTGTTGCAATTCAGTTCACAAAACCTGATATTAATATCGCAGCAGTTGATAAATGTGATATTAATATCAGGTTTGTAGAGTGATGAAACCGAATGGATTAATTTTCCTGAGTGATATACACTGGCGGAAAATGAAAAAAGAACACCAAGAAGGAATTGACGGACGATCATGAAATTTACATATGTTAATGGGGTCGAGTTTACGTAGGTTAATTTCGGAACCAACCGGTGAGCGCTTACGCCACAGCACGGCATAATATGCAAATTATCATCGGTGGCATTTAAGGAGTACGGCGAAGTGAATGTAATCAGTCGTCGGCGTACGGACACGTGCGAAGACCCTGAAGAAGCTGCAATGCCTGGACATGGAAGACGTGTACGATTTCAGCAGTTATCGGACTTTGAGCGAATTCGTCTAGTCGGAATCCGCGAGGCCGGGTGGTCGTATTGTCGTATTGCGGAGCGAATTGGACGGGAAGTATCGGTGGTGGTTCGATGGTAGCGTAGATGGTCCGTGGAACATTTCCCACACGAGAAGACGTGGAACCGGGAGTCACAGACGGACTGATGAGTGGACCGATCGACGCATAAGAAGAGCGGCGTTGTCAAGCAGAACATCCACTGCGACGCAAATCCGAGATGCTGTTGCACCTGAGGTGACTGTGCGAACAATCCGCAACCGTCTACTGGATGCAGGACTGTGCACGTGTGCCTCTGGCATGTGTACCTCTGACTCCAGCCCACCGTCAAGAACGGCTGCAGTGGTGTCGCCAACATCCGCACTGGAGAACGCAATGGCGATCTATCGTGTTCAGCGATGAAAGCAGATTGTGCTTGGGAGCCTCAAATGGCCGTATGCGTGTTCGCAGACGCACAGGGGAGCGTCTCCGCCTTTCTTGCATCCGCCAGCGACATACAGGGCCTACACCTGGTCTCCTGGTGTGGGGAGCGATCAGCTATCACTCCCGTACACAACTAGTGTTTGTACCGGGTACGTTAAACAGCACCTCCTACATCAACAACATCATTCAGCCTTTTGTTGTGCCATTTGAAGGTCGGTCCATCATGGTGTTTTCCAGCAAGATAACGCACGCCCACAGACGGCACGTGCAACGCAACATGCACTTCAGGGTGTGAGACAACTTCCATGGCCTGCACGTTCACCGGATTGGTCCTCCATTGAGCACGTTTGGGATTTTATGGGGCAACGACTTATCCGGTCTCCACGGCCAGCCACGACCATCCCGATTTACGCGTCCAATTTGAGGATACTTGGAACTCAATACCCCAAACTTACATCCAACATCTGTACGACAGACTCCATGCCAGAATTGCACAGTGTGACGCAGTTTATGGCGTTTCAACCTTGTACTAACCATGTTACATGGAAATGTTATTTTTCAGTTTACCAGCAAATACAGCTGTATTTTGCCATAATGTTTTGATCACGTTATCATCTGTATTCCGTTATTATGCTGTATAAATTTCGTTGGTATCAGCCGTCTTCTTCTTGGTGTTCTTTTTTCACTTTCCGCCAGTGTATTTGCTTTGGGTGGTTTTAAAATATGTGGAACCATACTGACGACGTTGGTAAAGTATTTCATGATTGCACTTTCTTAAGCATAAAATTTTGCCAAACGCACATAACAACAAACAGCTGCCTCATTATCATCATCGCTATAAAACGATATTTCAATGTAATGTAAAGATGGTTTTCAGCTCTTCTCCCCACTTTTTCTTTATTTTCAATATTTACCTATTGTTGAAAATATAAGATGTAATTTTTTTTCTCTTCGTGCTTTATAGAAAATCTCTGGGAATACTCAAATGTAATTAATTCAAAACTTTAAATTTGTATATTTTAAATACATCTTACTAAAAACAGTTTGACATTTTTGTTTTTATTTCTGTATAAATCGGTGTCAACTGCGTATGTTCATCTTATTTTTTTTGTTCTGTAGAAGACTTTATCTAGTTTCTCACTTTCTAAAGGTGACCTTTGCATTGTATGTGACTTACTAGGATTAAAGCTTTGCCCACAGTTAGGAACGCTTCATCTCATTTTCTAAATATTCACTCGGCGAGATATCGATTCAATTTTTACATGCCGCTTTGCTTCATGTTTTATTCACTGCGTCGTCTTAATTAATTCTCTCACAAATTATTTCTATACGTCCTTCCTGATAGAAACACGTTTTTTTTTGTTTCCATTTTCTGAGGAATATCAATGTTTCATTTCATTCCCCTGAGATTTAATAAGATTTTGAATGCATTTGCAATGTTTCCCGTCACGTCGCAAATTATCCAGCGTTGTGATTTCAGATGATGGATCAGTATATTATATTAGAACCACGTATTGAGCATACGTGATGAAAACATTAAATTCATTTTATTCGTGACTACATTATGAGTAAACACGGGAAAAGAAATTCAACAATAATGGAACATCCGGAAGTCAAATAAAACCGTGTGCAGAATTCGCACTATTTCGTCAATCAGAACTAAGTTTAGTGAACTGTTTGATAGGTTCACCGGGTTTCCAATAAATTACAAGAACACGATTTAATTGTTTTTAAAAAAGCCTTCTCCTGATTTTACTAAAACTGAATTAATATTTTACATGGATAATTGTAAAATCATTTATTTATAATTTCCTGAGTATTTTCAAATAATTTTATGTACTCGAAAGTACTGAACTTACTCCTTTATCATCTACTGAAAGACGGAAATGATTATCAGTATTTCCTTCAACGATGAACAGCTCCATCTGTCGGTTATTTCCATCATCATAATCGACCACGGGCAGACGAATACTCGCTCCCAAACTACTGGAACCTGAAAAAGAATTAATTGTTAAGATACTTTGGAAATTCTGTGAACGTAGTCATCAAGTTATCGGTACCAATTTCGTGTATGCATAGGTAACACTGCAGTGCAGAAATCATCTACTTGCTCCTGAATATCGTGATATAAATTTTGTAACGTATTCTATAAAGCCTGTTAGAATATCATATATTTAATATGTTTTTTGAAAGAGAGTTAAAGAAAAAGGAGCATAAGAAGCGTATTCTTGTCCTTCCGTTCTTTCGTCTCTAATACGATATCTTCGTATTTGTAAGTAACATTCGAAAGCATACAAAAATTGAAATGATTATAGCATACAAAAAAAATTAAAATATTATAAAAATAAAATGCTAACTTTGAGAATGCCGATTAATGGCAACCAGATTCTTTGATTTACACCCCCAGCCACCCGTATTTTTTGTGAAAACGCCTTTTTTAATTTGCATATCTCCTTTCATAAAAGCCAGATTGTAAAAATTATTTTTGTATTTACCTACTGAAACTATAATCAAACTTTTCGAAGCATTGTCGGCGTGGTCTGTTAGTTTTCCAGCTAGTTATAGTGAAAGTGAATTTCTGCAATTCGGCGTAAATTTTAATGTAGACATACTTGTACGAGGTAATGTGTAAACAAATTTTCGTCTTACTTGGTGTTTCCGATCCTTAATGTCCGATTTGAAAACTTACATTTTTGTCAGGCAGCTGTAATAAAGACTACATTTCCTGCACGTTCACGCATTTTCTCCAAAGATGTGCACAGATTTGTATTTCTCTTCTATGATATTTCACTCCTGCTGGTCACGTTGGTAAATATCTTTTCTAAGTATAACAGTGAGCTCTTTGCTCGCACTCATTAAATACTTGATACACTTATTAACGAGTCAATATCTGAATCTATTGAACAAATTTAAATCTGTATAAACAATTAGGTAAAATACAGTCCACTGCTTACTAAGTGCAAATATCAATCACTCTGTTCCATTATTTACACCCAATTTTACTTTCCGATATTTTGAGTACTTTTGACTCACATTTCCAGTTTTTCTTCTGGCCTAAGCTCTGGCTTCGGTACTTTCGCCCCAGTGGACTAAGGCTCGAGTCCCGGATGTAACATGGGTGCACTGAAGAAAACACTTTTGCCATAACAGGAACAAAAAAAAAAAAAAAGAAAAAACAGCAGAGGTAGTAAATTTCGCTAGTGAAAATAGGCATAGCAAATAGCTATGCTACCCGTACATCCTGGATTAGCTGAGTTCCATTTTGTCATAGCAACAAGATTTCTGAGTTTTGTGGCAAGTACTTCCTGCTGTGCGCGCAACAGTTTTGCTAGGTCTAGAATGATTTCTGGTTTCTGTGGCAAGCAGTTCTCGCTCTCCCAGAAAACGTTTTCCTGTGTCTAACAAGATTTCTGGTTTTTGTAGTAAGCAGTTTTTGCTGCCCCAGTAACGAACTTGCTCGATGTAGCTCAACAAAATCCCTCCTACAGACAATTTTCCGGCAAACAAACGTTGCTAATTCAGCAAAGAGCATTAGCTGTTTTAAATTACTCTGGGGAAAGAAACATTCATTTAGGTCAACCCCAACACCATGTAGTAAGGTTTAGTATTTTTTCTGATTTTTTGGTTGTAATTAAAGTGTGTGTGTGTGTGTGTGTGTGTGTGTGTGTGTGTGTGTGTGTGTGTGTGTGTGTGTGTGTGTGTGTGTGTGTGATTGTTTCCAGCTCGTAAATATCAAAATTGCACGAAGCACCTCATTTTAATGAAACATGAAATATGTACAGGCATAGGCACAATCATTTTCAGCAACTCCCGATATGATATTGCAACAAAAATTCAAACTTATTCGAAAATCTCATTTCAATGAAACGTGAAATACGTACAGCTATATGCTTCTAAAACTACCACAAAATATATATGGACTTACCTACCTTCAAATCTCTGAATAATTTCACTTGGAAGGCCACAGATCTCTGTTGCTATTATCATCCATTGACATAGCTGTTGCATTTGAAATTCTATAGTTACTATAATGATACGAACATACAGTGTAACCGGGGCTTCCATATTTATCAGAAGCGAGATTCTGTAGCCATTTTAGAGATAGTGAATTGCAGTCAATTTCTTTCGTTTCCCGCCATTTGGATGGAAATCGCAGCAACAGGCAAAGTATCTCGTTCCCACGCGTCACAGCAGAGGCGTGACCACACTTTCTTGGAATAAGTCGGACGAGGGGACAGTTTTTTGAGGGGGTTTCTCTCTCCGGGCAAGAGAGGGGGACTCGGTGGCGAAAAGTCGAGGGAGGAGCAGAATATTTTAAGGAGGCTCTGAAAACCTCGGGGGTTTTGTCGGAACGGATGAAGGAAGAGGTTTGGATGGCCGGGGAGAGATAAGTGGAATTCGTCGAGTAGGACACCAAGCGACAACGAAAATAAGGAAAGCACGAAAATGACGGACAAAAGCTTGGTGACATTCCCCGCAATATCTGAATAAAAGTTTTCCTCACTGCACGAAAAGGTTTTAACCAGAGTTGCTTTTTGATACCTTATGTTTTATTTATCTGCTCCAATCGGGAGAATTACGGGTTAAACCTCCGATGCAAAACTTACTGCAAAGCAAACATCAAACGAACCCTCCACACAGGACACTGTAATAGAACTCAGCACCAAGCCATGTAACATTTGAATGGCGCCCGAACAGGGACCCGAACCCTGGACAGTTAGGTTAGTCGGACGAGGGGACAGTTTTCTGAGGGGATTTCTCTCTCCGGGCAAGAGAGTGGGGACTCCGTGGCGAAAAGTCGAGGGAGGAGCAGAATATTTTTAGGAGGCTCTGAAAACCTCTGGGGTTTTGTCGGAACGGATGAGGGAAGAGGTTTGGATGGCCGGAGAGAGATAAGCGGAATTCGTCGAGTAGGACACCGAGGGACAACGAAAGTAAGGAAAGCACGAAAATGACGGACCAAAACCTTGGTGACATTCCCCGCAATATCTGAATAAAAGTTTTCCTCACTGCACGAAAAGGTTTTAACTAGAGTTGCTTTTTTGATACCGTATGTTTTATTTATCTGCTCCAATCGGGAGAATTACGGGTTTAACCACCGATGCAGAACTTACTGCAGAGCAAACATCAAACGAACCCTCCACACACGGCGCTGTAATAGAACTCAGCATGAAGCCCTGTAACAACAGAACAAACAATCCCCAGCATAACTTACAACTCCAATATACAGTAAATGTTGCGATGACCTGGCGCAGCACGTTCGAAACGGGATGGCAATGCGTGCATGAAAGACAAAGGCATGCGCACATGGATAATGCATGTAACGACCCTTGCTCCTTTCTGCCTCTTTACTACTATATTTGCTATCCAGAGAGAGTCATCACATACTCGTATCTGTTTGGTTCTACTAATTGTAGACCATTAGTTACGTTGCCATTAGTTTTTTTGACCATTCCTTTTCGTTACACCTCTGGGAAACTGACTTGGCTCAATATCCATAATCGCACTGACCCACATGCGGAAGGAAGAGTCCAGACTTTCTTGAACAGAAGAAAAACAAAGAGTTTAATATCATTTGCGCTGGCTTGGTCATATCTCATGGGTGTCCGAATGTGAGGCTCGGATATTCCAGTATTCATCCGTCTTACCGACTTAAACTCCTTTACGTGCCTTATTTAGCTCGCGCATCCCCGTAGTTCCGTAGCATGCCTTACGGCACGATCAGCGTGAAAACACGAAACTTCTAAAACCTTCCTTTTCTTATCACGCTTTAAGACCCTTTGTCGTCTCCCTAAACCAAAAATCATCTGTTTCACACATACCACGTGTTTTCTCCTCCTTAACACAAACATTTCTCCACTAAATGTGCTTCGGAGTTAATCCCTAACTAGTTTTGTTTCATGTAAACCTACCATTAAGCTCGCGCCTCTATTCACACACCCTGAAGAGCTAATCCTAGCTACTCAGGTACACTACTTTTGACAGTCTTATCTCGACGACTCTGCGAAATGGCGCGAACAAAGGAATATCACGTGGAAATGAAGCTGTTAATACATATTTATAAATATCATTTCTAAATCGGGGTTAGAGAATCTCACAGTATACTCAACAGATTCAGTTTACCTAATGGAAAAGTTTGGAGCAAATATATGAGAATTATTCGGGATACTTCTCTCGTAAGATGGAGGTCTGGTATAAGTATTTCTGTGTTACTTAGGATTTCTCTCGTAGTGATAAATTTGTAATATTTCTGTCAGTTTCATTTATTGCCGTTTTGTTTGGAGCATCTCAACTTGATACTTTAAGTGAATAATGAGAAATAAGTAATAGCAAATGAGAAATAAATTAAGGGGAAGAAAGTTGTCTTACCTTCCGTCACATTCAGGAGAAAAGTTTCGTTCATAAAGGTTGGTGTCCAATCATTTTCATCTAAGATCGTCACGTGAACATTGGCAAAACCCTAAAACAAATTTAGCACATGAATTTCCATATATACGCATTTTAAAATAAATTTACATACTTCTTTCTCTAGGAAAATATATCTTATAGAAAAATATGGTGACTTCTTTTATGTTGCAGTTTCGTTTCATTTTACTTGAACGTTAACTAACCGAAAGACTTACGGTCTGAGCTGATGCTCGGTAGCGAAAAGAAACACCAACTCACATACAGAGGGTTAATTTAAAAGTGCGGACATTTTGATTATGTGGGAATCTGACAAAGATAAGGAAATCAAGGCAGATTGATATATACATGCTTTCGATATGTGAAAAATTTGCTAAACAGTAATATCGAGAACTCGATAGTTTTTCATTTGTGCACATCTCTTGACTCCGTGAAGCCGAACAGCTAATATGGTGGTTTGCTGTCAGACTTGGACGGCACGTTTTGGAAAACTTTGTGCCTGGAAAAGAACCACCCTCTTTGAGTAGGGTTTGAACACCCAAGATGTTGAAAGGTAATCCCATTTTGCTTTGGCAGACTGCAATCCGTTTTCAGACGAATTTCACTGCCATTTGGACAGCTACCTATATCCTGTCACCTGTCTTGTAAACCAAGGCACACTGTTCTATGCAGATGATACCACTTTGTTGTTTACAATGATAAAAATAACTGCATAATAGGTTACAAAGGTATACATTTACATTGTGCCTTAGAGTTCTTCCGGTGAGTTATTATACTATTTACAATGTAACATACCAGTAAAAACAAAGAACAAAATGGTGACAAATGTAAAAGAATCGCCAAAAAATAATACATACCAACGATTAGAAAAAATTGGCTTTTCGGCATTCAAAAGATCTAGTTCACCTTAAAAGATTGAAACAAGAAACACGAAATACGCTTGTACACGCTGAATTAAAATCAACAGACTCCATTTGAAAAGCGCTTCTCTTTCTTGCTTTAGTATGACGTCACACCCACATACCTACAGGGATCATATCGTTTGATGTGCTACCGTCCCAGTGGCCGAGTGGTCTGTGGCGCTGGCTTCTGGCCATTCCTCCGAGATGAGTGAGGTATGGTTAATGTGCCTGGTAGATGGCTCTAGCTCTATCTCTTCCTTGGAACAAGTGTCTCTATCTTAGGGACATGAGACTGCTTGTTTCCCACAAGGTGCTTTTTGTCGTCTTTAAATCCTGATTCAAAACAAATGTCATTTGACAAGCGATTGAGGTTGGCATCTCAACGGTACAAACTACTATGCCAGCAGGTACTTGACTTTTTTCTGCTAAGAACTCATCCCAGATGTATCCTTGCATGGACTTGTCCAACTCCTACGGCAACAAAGCGCATTCCTTGCTAGCTCTTGGAAAATTTTTATAAGTACAAAGTGTTCTGAATGGGAGATGGAGTTAAAAGTTCACAAACCATCGCCATGATGGTTTCAAAATGCAATGGATGCAAGTCACAAAAACCATACGCCTGAGTGTTCAGGAGAAAAATACGACTGCCATTAGTTTTCAAAAGCTTTTATATAATTATCTTATAAGCATGGATTTCAAAAATATATCCTTGTGTTATTGCGCTTTCCGCTTTCTATCCGTTCTTACGCTGACAACTTGTTCTCAGTGATAAATCCAACCTTTTCAAGATTTTCTGCTTTTCCAGATGCACAATTTTCTAAATAAATGGTTAAAGTCTTTATCTGCTTTCTTTGACATTTCCATTTCTAGGGCGCGAGTTGAAAATAAGAAAAGTATTTTTGTACCTATTACACAAAAGGTAGCCCCAAATTTTGCACTTTTCATAAAGCACAATTTTTCGATTAGGGGGCGCTAATGCATTCTGGTGTTTCTCATAATATCTGTAATGCAACAAAGCTGATTAAAATTTTTTTTGTGTCTAGGTGGCCAAGTGGTAGGAGGTTCAGTCTTCTGGTTAACCATCCCGGCTGGAGTCGGGATTGACACCAGGAGGAGGATTGGGTAGCAAGCCTCTCTTACACATTTGCTCTCCCCATTTCCTAAAACCATTGTCCCTAAATTAGGGTTGGGCGACTTTTTATAGTGTTAGAGGATCACTGAATCGTTATACCTCGAAAAAGGATTGTTTTTCATAATTTTAATTTCATTTCATTTATTGATCTTGCTGTTACATATTAAAGTTAATACTTCTGAACAGTTGACCGTAAACATGTACATAACAGCAGGGAATATCAACGAAAAGGTCCCAAGAGCATTAATATAACCGCAAAAAAGTAAAAAAAACAGAAATAAGAAGAGAACGAAGAAAGAAAAAAAGTAGAGTAACATATATAAGAAACAACATGTTAACTACTGTATACTAAATATCTAGCATGAGATTGAATTGACAGCATATCGAGTAAAATATAATATAAAGTAATGACAATCACGTATTGTATCCCATTACCCAATCCTCATTAAATAAATCCTCCTTCCCCTGGTCACCAAATCCTCACCTGGTAAATCTCCCTGCCTCCCTCAGTTGAATAATCCCTGTATCAATCCTGCAGTTTTGAATGAGTATTAGTTATTAAGTAGGTAGTGTTTTAATTTCTTTTTAAACAAATTGAAATTATTAATAGATATTAATTCTGCAGGCAATGAGTTCCAGAACTCTGGACCAGAATAATCTAGGCTTTGTTTAGTAGTTTGTGTTCTAGGTGTAGTAAGTCTCAGCAAAGCTTGGTTTTGGTTACGTAGCAGTATTAATTTTAAAGAGCTCCTGTCCAAAGTTCATTTTAATTCGTTTATATATAATTTTGCCTAAGTTAAAATGAAACAGTTGCTGAATTGTTAGAATATTATATTTGTTCCGGTTGGCTCTGGAATATCTGAACATATGTTGCCCTGGTAAGTTGTCTCTGTTTAGGTTATGTTTAAGATCTATTAATCGAACATATTTATTTTGGAGAATTTGTAATTGATTAATATTAGTAAGTGTTGTTTGACGCCAGGATAGTAAACAGTAATCAAAATATGGATGCATTAATGTATAATACAATAATAATTTTAATGTTTTAACAGATATGTTTGTTAAAATATGACTAATTATTCCTATATTTCTGGATATTTTTTTGATAAAATTTCTATATACAGATTCCATTTTAAGTCATTGTGAAAAACAATACCCAAATAGGTAAGATTATTAACTACCTCAATCTGACTATTATTAAGGGAGAAGTTAATATTAAGAGTTTTGGTTAGTTTTTTGTCTGGAAAAAAGTAAAACTTTTGATTTATTGTAGTTCATTACTAATTCATTGGAGGATAACCAATCAGTGTACTTCAAAAGTTGAGTACTGGATAGGGATATTGTTTCATTAATAGTTGGTCTCGAAAAGAGGAGTGCTGTGTTATCAGCATAAAGAATAAGGTTTGAGTTAGATTCAATACTGAATATATCATTAATATATATATTGAATAGTAATGGACCAAGTACGGATCCTTGTGGAACTCCTGATTGTATATACATAATGGATGAAATAAATTGATCAATTTGAGTATATTGTGATCTTTTCCTAAGGTAGTTTTTAAACAAAATATAAGTTAACCCTCTAAAACCTAGATTATGTAATTTTGACTATAAAATGTTATGGTTTAGTGTACCAAATGCTTTAGTAAGGTCCAAAATGATAGCTAGTGTAATGAAGTTATTTTCAAAGTTTTTTTGTATTATTTGTTGAATGTGTGATACTGCTAATTCCGTAGATTTATTTAGTTGAAAACCAAATTGATTTTTCTTAATAATTTTATATTTTTCTAAATATGTAATCATTCTGTTATAAAGTAGTTTTTCCAAACTTTTAGAGAATATGGAAAGGCCCGCAATGGATCAATAATTATTAATATCATTTTTGATCCTGATTTACATTTAGGTACTACTTTGGTAATTTTCAAATCATCAGGAAATATTCCTGTTTGAAACACTAAATTAAAGATTACAAGTAGTGGATCAACTATGATCTCAGCCACATGTTTAATTTCCATGGGGTGAATATCATCTGGTCCTGGACCAGAACTGGATTTAATTTGATGTAGTTCTTTTAATAATTCCTGACCGGTAATGCTTGACAAGTAAAAAGGATTTGCAGAGTAATATTGTTTGAGATAATATGTAAAGTTTATATCAACACTATTTAAATTTTGCTTGGTAGTTATTGGAATCGTTACAAAATGGTTATTGATTAATGTCACTATTTTATTTTTATCATGAATTTTAATATTGTTTGAGTCAGTTAGGCACTCTATTGAGGTATTATTAGGTTTCTTCCCAAGTAAAAGTTAAGATGTTTCCAAGTCACCTTTGAAGAATTTTGTGATAAAAAATTTCAATAATAGTTACGCTTAACCTTCCTGATTTTAGAGTTTAAATTGTTTCTGTAGATTTTGAAGTTACTAAAATCTAATTGTTCCCTCGTTTTTAAACATTTTGAATAGAGTCTTTTTTTTTATTAATATTTTTATTAAGGTATTTGTTATCCAGGGCTTTCGAAGTTTGTATGTGGTTTTTTACTATTAGTAGTTATAACAAAAGTGTTATCATAAAGTTCTTTGACAATTTTATAAAATGCTATGTACATTGTAGTAGGTGAGTCATTATTTTCAATATCATGCCAGTTGATGTCACCAAGTTTAGTTTTAAATGAGTCTAACTTCCTTGCATTAATTAATCGTGTTTTATAATAGTCATGTGTTCTAATGTACTGAGGGGAGGAATTGTGTACCAAGAAGATTGAAAATGATCACTAATATGATGTTCAAGGATACCAGAAATAATGGGTACTGCCTGTATATTAGTAATACACAAGTCAATCGCAGTTTGCGTTGTGGGCGTTATTCTTGTTGGGGATTGTATTGTATTTATGAAACCAGATGAATGGAGTGTAAGAGTTAATTTAAGAACAAGAGGGCTATCCCGGGAGACATCAATGTTTAAATCTCCCATAAGAACAGTTTTTTTTTTTAATTTATTAGATGAAAATATTGAAAAAATTCATTGAGAATAATCAGGAGCTCATTAAAATTTTAACTAGGCAGTGGATACCAAACTGAAAGTATATAGTGATCATTCTGTATAGTTAATATCTCCACATCTGAATTAATAAAAGTGAATTCAGGGACCACAGAAAAGTATTTATGTTGATCATGAATGAAGATTGCAACCTCTCCCCCTCTTGAATAATCCCTGTTTAAATTAAAAATATTATAATTGTTCAGTTGAATTGAGTATTCCCCAGGGGGAACCAGGCTTCAGTAATGCAAATAATATTTTTGTCTGAGGTAATTAGCAGTAATAAGGATTCCAGCAGTGTTATCTTATTAACTAAAGAACAAGCATTTAAATGAATCAGTTTGAATGTTGGGGTTGAGTTAGTAGTTAAATTATGGTTTAGTCTTTTGAGAGTAAAATAAACATTTGTCATTGGTTTGGATTTCACATCCACTATTATCCCAATTCACAATCCCTCTATATAGCCAATCCTCTTATCTGTACTCCCATTTCCATTCCCTTATCTCAAGCCTGTGATTCCAAGTCAAGGCCATATTGTACCAAATCATTCACAATATAAATTATTTGTTTCTGTTCATTTTCTGTTGCCTTTACATACAAACCAACATTCCAGATCCAAGCATATTTGAGTCTACCCTGATGAACAAGAGTTCTTGCTTGCCAGAAGAGCCGTCTGTTACAAGGAATTAAATTTTCATTTATAAAGATTCTGGTTGCTGGCAAACTAGGATCCAAACCCGAATTCACAACAAGTGCTTTTCTCTTTGACATCCATAAGTTTCTTACTGACCTGGACCTAAACTGAACAATAACAATAGAAGCTTGTGTTTTGCCATGTTTCGATGGGAATGGGTGAGCTATGTCAATGTCAAACTGTTGATAAACTTTTATTTGAAGTTTTTTTGCCAAGAGGCCTATATGTGAAATCAGGTCAGGATCGCTGGCAATATTTGAGAGATCAAAACCATGGATTTCGATGTTTCTATTACGATGATACTGATTTAGCTCATTTAATTCAACTCTCAATTAATTTACCTCTTTTTGGGTGACTTGATTGGTTCTAGTAGCAATTTCTAGATGTTTTTGTAAGTCACTATTAGTTTGTTACAATAAGTTACATCTAGAAATAAGACCATCATATCTCTCACTTAATGAATCAACAGTATACTTTAGGTTCCTAAGTTCCGCTTTAAATTCAGGAACAGTATCAAGTTTTGAATTAATTTCAGTTAAGGACAACTTCACAAAGTTCTCAAAGTCAGTGCCCTCACCAGGAGAAGTGGCCCCATCTTTGTGTTTTATAGCACTTGCAGTAGCTATAAAACACAAAGTCATATTCCTGTCATAATGCGAGGTAACTATTATATCAAAAAGATGTGTTTTTTATTCCTTTTCAAAATAAAATCTCTTCCACAGAAAACACACTTGGGGAAGACCAAACAACAAGTAAAGACAGTCAATGGTATTCTTTGCTGTTAATATCTCTGTCACTCACCCTAAATGTTTTAATCACATGGTGTTAGGTCATTATATCAGGAAACGATATAAATGTTGGGGAATCAGCTAATAGTACTACTACAAGAATCTCCTTTAACAGCGCAAGAGTTAGATCACAGATGGCAACACTAGACAAGTTCCAAAAGTTAATATTGAGGGAGAATAACCGGCAAGAAAAATATTTAATTGTTCAAGAGTAAAATCTGAAGAAAATCGACTCGAATCTACGTTTCATATAACGACAAGGGAGGTACTCACATTCTGGAATATACACCTTTCCATATGTATCTGTTGAGTATAATTGTATCTGTTATATTGTAGATACATAGATACAATTGTATCTATTATATATAACAATTGTATGTTATACGTATAATTGTATCTGTTGACAGATACAATTACACAGGCTCTCGATGAGAGTACAAGATATTCAACGACCCAAAATTATGACAGAAAATAGGACTTTTTCACACCTAATTTCTGGCTTGAGCAATTCACGTGCACAAATAAACAGTTGAAGTAAATATTCAAGTTTTTAGCATATGAAATTATTTCTTTCACTGTATTCAGACACACCACACCAAGAGTTCTCAAAAGCACGACTCAACTACAGACGTTACTTGGCTTGACTCCCAAGTGCAATTCAAGAAACATGACTAAGAAAGTGTCTTCTTCATTACAAAGAGGTCACCAGTACTGAAGAATTTTCTTAGCAGTTCCCGCTCTACATACTGCTAAGTTTCTTGTTGTGTGACCTCAGTACATATTTCTGTTTCTCACGATATCTTATCCTGGCTTTCACAATGGCATGGAAAAATATTGTTTTCAATCGTTTTAGGAGTTCTTTTATTGAAAAATATTTTTGATCATTTTAGTAGTTTATATTTAATGTTTATATATATATCATCATCATCACCATCATTGTCAACCATTATCAATCCACTGCTGGACGAAGGTCTCCCCAAGTTTCCTCCACAACGGTCTGTCTTGTGCCAGCCTCCTCCATGTCACTTCCGCATACTTTCGAATTTCATCCACCCATCTTCCATGTGGTCTTCTTCTGGGTCTTTTCCTATCCCTTGGAATCCAATCTAAAATTTCGGCTGTCCATCGATGGTCTGTTCTTCTGGCAGTATGTCCAGCCCACTGCCACTTCAGGGATTTAACTCTGATCATGATGTCCTCCACTCTTGTCATTTTCCGGATCCACGTGTTCCTCTTCTTATCTCTCCTGGTTACACCAAGCATGCACCTCTCCATGCTTCTTTGAGTTGTCTGCAGCCTTTGTATGTCTCTTTTAGCTAAGGTCCACGTCTCTGCACCATACGTAAGCACTGGAAGGATGCATTGATCAAACACTTTTCTTTTAAGACATAATGGCATATTGCTCTTGAAAATTATGCTGTTTCTTCCAAAAGCTCTCCAGGCAAGTTTTGTACGCCGATTAATTTCTTCACCAATGTGACCCTCACTTGATATCTGCTGTCCAAGATAAACGTACGTGTCTGTTATCTCCAGCTTTTCTCCATCAATCGATAAATCTTCATTTCTTGTAAAAGCATTGTACATCACTTTTGTCTTCTGAAAGTTCATTTTTAATCCCACTTCTTTACTCTTGTCAGCAAGTTCCTGGATCATACTCTGTAGCTCTGATGGGGTAGTTGCAAAAATGACTATGTCATCAGCAAAACGAAGGTGGGTTAGATAATCTCCATTAATCTTTATCCCTTTGTTTTCCCAGTTCAGTGATTGAAAGACATTTTCTAATGTGGCATTAAAGAGCTTCGGAGATATGGTGTCATCTTGTCTCACTCCTTTTCCAATTTTTATGTGTGTTGTATTTTCAAACAGCCGAATCTTTGCACTTGCATTTTCATAGATGTTATTAATAATATTAATGTATGCACCTTCAATACCGCAGGATTTCAGAGCCATTGCAACTGCTGATGGTTTCACCGAATGAAAGGCTTTTTCATAATCGATAAAAGCCAAGCACAATGGAAGTTCATATTCCCTCGCTCTTTCAATTAGTTCTCTCAGTACGTGGATATGATCTATTGTGCTGTAGCCACTCCTGAATCCAGCTTGTTCTCTCGGTTGAGCCATGTCCAGTGTCACCTTCAAGCGGTGTGAAAGAACTTTAGTGAAGAGTTTATAAACCACTGATAGGAGGCTGATAGGTCTGTAGTTCCTGAGATCCTCAATGTCACCTTTTTTATGTAGCAAGATCATTGTAGCGTTGTTCCAATCCTCAGGAATTTTCCCTTCATTAAGGCATCGAGTGAAAATTTGGGCGAGTACTGTTTCGATTTCTCCACTTGCTTCTTGTATGATGTCTACAGTAATTCCATCTTCTCCTGGAGCTTTTCCCCGCTTCATGTTCTTGATTGCATGTGCAACTTCTCCTGGAAGGACTGGAAGAACTCTGGTACTGGTACCTTTCATGATGTCTGGAGTACATGTATCATCCCTTTCATATAATTTGGAGTAGAAATCTTTCACTCTTGTCAAAATTTCGCCTCTATTTCTTGTTACAGAACCATCTTCTTTTCTCAGAGCCATAATCTGTTTTTTTCCCTTACTGAGATGTCCCTTTGCTATCTTTAGGCTTTGGTTGTTTTCAATTGCTTTCCTTACTAGTTCACAGCTGAATTTCCTTACGTCTTCAGTGATACTTTTTCGTACTGTCTTGCATAGCTCTATATATTCCACTTTGGAAGTCATATCTTCTTTAGTTGTCCTCATCACTCTTCTTTTTTGCATCAACATTTTGGTTTTTCCTGATAATTTGTTCACATGCAACTTGTTCTTAGACCCAGCTAATTGTGTTGCTGTTTCCATAAGAGCTTTGGTTACTTTTCTGTTAACTTCAGAAATATCCACTTCTTCCGATGTTAGGCCTTCTAAAGCAAAGAATCTGTTCTTCAGTTCCAATTTGAAGGTATTATGGTGTTTTTTAAGGTTGGTTATGTCAATACAATTTGTTTGTCTTATGAGCTTGCTATGTTCGAGTTTAGTGTTGAGGTGCATCTTACATCACCATAGATTGGTGAGATGTATATATATATATATTTTATGCGTTTTCAGATATTCCCAAATGCATATTCACAACGACATCAAGTTCTTGTCCTTTAGCTACCCATAACCCCATTTAAGGTTGTTGCTGCTGATATAATAACAATACATGGTATGTGTCAAGTCAAATTTCTTTCATATTTACTGAGTTTACAGCGAGCACTGTAGATGCTAAAAAATAACCTATTGAGCCATTTCATGCTTGTACATTTTTATTTAGTCCTGAAAACGTGAGTACTTACCGTATTATTTGCGGAGTCCAAAGCCAAAACTCTCAGCATGAACGCTGGAGTTTGTTCTCTGTCGGGAGATGATCTTATAGAAACTATACCAGTATTTTCTTCGACTTGGAATGTTTGCTCGGCATTTCCTGGAAACATTTATTAAAATTCAACAAAGTATACTGAAACATTTATAAGAACAAAATTAGTTTCCAAAAATATTCCGACATCAGAAAACAATAGACTTTTTAAATGAACTGTAACAATAAACTCTACAGAAAATAGAAATGAAATAATTAATTTTCATGTGGTACAATGGCTATTACTTCAGCGCTGCGTGGTATATCCAAAGCACACGTCGCATATATTCCATTGTAGTTGTCTCAGATGTAAACACATACTGTTCAACACTTTTTGTCCGAAAGACTATGTTTTGAAATAGGAGCTTCTGTAGATTTTTGAATGATACATGTTCATTTAGTGTACACTGCCGAAAATTTCAATACACTGGATTACTAATGTATTGTTAGTAAACTAGCATGTATATCAGAAATATTTGGAAGCTGTCCATGCTGCTTTACAGTGAAAGAAATATATAGTAATTGTATGTACAGTAACTGAATATATGACCTCCACATTTAAAGAAAAAAGAGAGAACCGATTTCGTACACCCATTTTTTTCTCCTCATAAAGATCTCGGTTATATTTCGAAACTGAATGGTAGCCGGATTGTTTCCGCCGAGAGTATAAACTGTTCACTCCGGCTGACTCACTACCCTTATTTATTCATTGTTTATCTATTATCCACTAATTTTGGCCATTAGCTTTCACTAAAATATTTCAATAATTCATCTTTTTTCTCGTTTCATTAACATACTACCTTGTTTGGGCCGTGGGTGGCCTAGTGGTCAGCGTTCGTGGCTGCCACGGAGACCTCGGGTTCTATCCTAGGCAGGTTCGAGCGCTCGAAACACTAAATACCTGCCGTGCGTCTGATGGGCACGTTAATCGGGTACTGACCCCCCGGTAATAAATAAGGGCATCTTCCTCCCCTTTCTACTTCGCTTCCTCTCGGGCACTCTAGCCCAAATCTCCCAGCTTCCTAATTCTAAGAGTTTGGGCCGCGGATGGCCTACTGGGAAACGTTCGTGACTGCCACGGAAAGGACCTCAGGTTCGATCCCAGGCAGGTACGAACGCTCGATCCACTAAATTTCCGCCGTGCGTCGGATGGGCACGTTAAGCCGTCGGACCCCGGGTACTGACCCCCGGTAATAAATAAGGGTGTCTTCCTCCCCCTTTCTACTTCGCTTCCGTGTCACTTTCCTATCGGGCACTGTAGCCCAATTCTCCTAGCTTCCTATTTCTAAGCGTTAAGACCTGGGGTCAGACACTCCCTTCCTAAAATCCTCTATTTATGATCTGATCGGATCTACTACCTTGTTTGCTGAGTTATTGCGTAGATCTACTAAAATCACGTTTTTGCGGTAACCCTACATACTTCGCAAATGCTAATGAAAAGTGCTTTTCTTTCTCGTCGTAGAGTCTGACAGCAAGGTTCGAGGGCTTTGCTGCACAGTCCGTTTCCCTAAATTTCGAAATGATGCAGAAAAGCAAAACTCTGGTTTGTGATTTACGGTGAAAGGGCGCTGAACCAGTAGTTCGTTTTCACGATATGTCATGCTGCCTTATAACATGACGAAAACATTCCCGTTTCCATGGAATATTGTGAAAGGCTAATGCAGGTAGTGCACAAGAATCCCTTCCATTAAAGTAGTCTCTGTCCCTCCAATTCTGTTAAAGTAGTAGCACTCTTACAAATTTCGAAGAACAGATAAAAGTGACTACTAACAAAAAGTAGTATTTTGCGATTCATGCCAGATACCATTTGTTTCCAATCTGACGAAAGAGTGTTTCGCAGCCGTTTACACAACATTATGAACAGTAGTTAATTACGGCGAGTTTTAGTTGAGTTCCTGAGAAATCGCCGGAAGCACATAATGCCAAAAAAATTCTTTGAATTCAAATTAGCAGGAAAGGGTAGTTGTTGTGGCCCTCATTTTCTGCTTCTCTTTTATTTCAAATGCATGATGTTCTTGCATTTGTATAGCACGTGTTAGAATGTTTAAACTTACAGTACTTATGAATGACCATAAGCGCATTATATTTTTATGTATTCGCATGCATTTAGCTGATATGTGTGAGTGAGTCTCGTTTAGAACTCTAGTAAAAATGCCAACTAATCACTCAGGAAAGTAACACTTACTATTGCGAGGTCAGAAATCTGAAACGCAAAATGCTTGAAAAAAATAATTCAACTTATTGAGAAAAGTTACGTATGTTAGTGTAAAGCAATATTCAGTATATACGGAAAGCAAAATTAGAGCAGCCATGAACTTTTATCTTTTTTTAATAAATGGCGTTTGTAAGGAAACTGAACTTCGTGTGAACTTGACTTTAAAAGATGTCAAACTTGTTTCCCGCCATTGTTCTATCATTGTGACAGGCTTTTCTAGATATAAGGAAAGAAAGTGACATTCGGTAACTGGCATGGATAAATGCGTTAAACAATATGAGGAAAAAATCGGAAATGTGTTTCAGCCTGCTGTAATTAGGAAATCTGATGATGATGTTTAAAGCTTTCTTATGATGACATTCTTTTCAGGGGTGCTCATTTAACATTGCAAAAAAGTATAGGGCACACAATTTTTCATTCGTGTAGTCACTAAAGTCTACACTGTGAGCATGCACTGTAAAAAGGAACATGCTGTTTCATTTCCTAGTCAAATGTTTCAAGAACTAGAAAGTTCCGTTTCTAGAATAAGCTGCGTCCGGAAATAAAATCCATATTTTGGTTGTTCTAAATTAAAAAAAACAGGGAAATGTGTATGACAGGGGAGGATTCATGTTGCACAAGCAAGTATTCGGGTTGTATATCTGACGGTCTAGAACGGGGGAAAGGGGCTAACCAGGGATAATTTTACCTGTTGGGAATGATTGATAAGGAGCTGGGATTTGCTGAACATTTTTTTAATACTTAAAATGAACTACACTCAATAAATCATACATTCGTCCGCATTCTTTGCATTTAACATATGATTACCATAAAATCGGAAGTTTCCTTTTGTTCAGATTTTAGCAGCATTAATGACATTTTTTTTAAATCTAGTGTTTTTGTTCAAAGCAGCCTTAATGGTACTTTTATTGAAATCTGATGTTTTTGTCCAGATATTAGCAGCGTTAATGGTACTTTTATTGTAACCTGGTATTTTCGTTCAGATTTTGGCAGCGTTAATGAAACTTTTATTGAAATCTGGTGTTTTGTTCTGATTTTAGCACGTTGATAAAATCTGAACAAAAACACTAGATTTTTGAATCCTCTACTGCGATTTCAGTCACAGTAGAGGATTCAGTGAGACGAAAACAATGAAATAAATGACAGAAGGTGCCACAAAAAATTGATGCAAAAAAATAATATCAAAAATAAATATATATAAGTATTTTTTCTGACATCGGGCACATAGAAGCATTTACTGTACATGAATATTTTGCATATAACATTGAGCTTGCAACTCCGCCAGCAATCAAGCCACTTACATGTGATTGGTTCTTCACTTTGTGTTGCTGCTTGCGAAGTTCAAGTTCTGTAGCAGAAACGACAGAATTTTTTTCTCAGCAACCAGTAAATCGGTCTGAAATTTTCAGCAATCAATTAATCAGTCTATGAATGTCCCCCTCTTTTTTTATATTAGTATTGACAGATAATCTGTTAAATGAGGAACCTTAAAGACCTTTTGTTAGAGTCCTGAATTTGAATCCTGGGTAAGAATGGATACTGTATTCATTTTTACATCATTACTGTTACCCTTAGATTTTCAAGGAGGGATTCAATTTAAAAATACAGGGAAGAAACAAAATAACTTCTTAAGGAACAAATCAGTTTTTTCCGAATTTTGTTTTCCCTCGAGCAAAGTTATCTGAAGAGCTCTAACTGTTAGCAGTCTTTCAATCTACGCTAGTTGCCCGTAGATTTACTCAAGTGCCCAGTCAGGATATACGATGCACAATTAAACTGGAATTCTGCGTAAAGAAGAAAACGGGAGTAAATGCGCTTACCATCTACAATGAAGTATCGAAGTTTGTTGGTATCCAGCTCGTCTCTATCAGTAGCAGTCAGATGAACAACTACATGTCCTGGGGAGAATTCTGTAAAATAAAATGATAGCTGCACTTACACACATCTCGGAACAGCATGTTAATAAATTATTTCAATTGTTCTTCGTGGGAGAGTAATACAAAAGAACTACAAGCCTCCTTACAAGAACAAAGCCCTTGTGCAGGGGGAATTTATCCAACTAGAAATTGTGTATAGACATCATCGTGATTGTAACCAACAATAAACTAGTGCAAAAAAATTTAACATACGAGCAAGGACGACACTGGCAGCGACTTGAACTATGCTTTGTGGTCGTTTCGGAAAGAATTTAACACCGAAGACTATACTGGTGTCATTGAAGTATCACATAAGCAAGTGAAGTCATCGTGGCCGCTGGGTGTTCGAGAGATCAGAAGCGAGGACCTCTGGCTAATCGTCAGAGCTACGCTCGAGTTCTAGTCCCAGGTCAGGTATGGGATGACAAATTTTTCATAAGATGCTGATTCTGTCTCTTCCCTGAATCCAGTGGATCTAAATTAAGGACGGGAGACAGCTAATAGCATTCGATAATCACAGTGATCATCAAAATTCGAAAAATAATATTTCTAATTTAAATTTCCAGGTAGCGCAATTTGCTTTGTTTAGTTTTGCAAAAGGAATTTGACTTCGAACCGTAGATTAAAATTTGACTTCGAATCATGATTTATATCTGCTTATTTTGTATATCACTTTCCTAAGAAGTTCTTATTATCAAAGAGAATGACACAGTTGGTTTTGTGTTTCTTTTTCACATAAATTTTATAAACAATCAGCAGTGGTGGAAATAGTGAATTGTTTCTAACTGAACTTAAATTTGGACAAGGGGTCATATTGGACTTCCTTGATGAAATAATTTAAGCGCTGTTCGTTTTTCAGAAATTTAAAAGAACTAAGAGCAGTATGATAATTTTCAGTTTTAGTCTCATAAATGTTTGCGAGAGTATAATAATTCAAACAAGTCGAAAGATGCGCTTGGCAGCATACTCAAAGCTCTTCCTCCATTAAACTATGGGAAGAGATGCTTCGATATGTGATGATAAACGATATTATATTTCGGGATAATAAATGAAATGCGGTGTATTTACTTATACATTCATATGAGAATTTCTAATATTTAATACACCGATATTAATGATGTTAACATAGCTAAGGGAACATGCATACGAAAGTGGAAATACTCTATATACGCAACAAGAACGACTAGAATGAAATATTGCAGTTGTACATGCAGAGCACACACAATAAGAGGTCACTTGACACGCTCTTCCAAGCACGCTAACAGGTGGAGATTCACATAACTAAAAGGCCAGATGAGGAGGGAAAGGGAGAGAAAGTTCTGCTTATGAAATCACAAGAGTTAGTAGAGCACTTCAGCTCGCTGCTGGCACGTGAATCAAAGACAGGTGCGCTGGTACATTTACTGAACACGCTCTCTAAAGCACACAAAATCCATAGCAAACAAGCTGATTTATTATCAGTTTTACAAGTGAGTGCATAATTCGTGAATTTTATAAGAGAGGGAGATACAGAGAGTTTATAATGCGTAAAGGTTACGGTGTAACGGCTAGATATATCCTAGAAAACTAAGCGCAGGCAGTGCTAGGTATTCCTATTTCACTCCAAATCAACTGGTATCGGTGTGCATAAGCCGAGAGTCACCTGTTATGAATTATAAATGCATACATCAAATCCTGGCTGACGCTGATACTGTAGAGGATGGTGAAATAAAGCGTTCGGAAAAAAAATCAACATAGTGGGAGAGTGTACTGAAGTATTTCATTTCGGACAAAATTCTTGAAAGGCTTGAACCAAAACTGCAGAGCCTACGACTTGAATTTGGCCAGGTTGTGAAGTTTGTAATTTTTCTGAAAACTTTCCTTCTGTACTTGAGAAACGTTTGTCATTAATCTCAGAATCCAATTTACCAGCCTACAGCAAAACACTACCACTGAAGTGGACAAAAATATCGCGGCAAAAGAATTAGAGATAAATTAATATTCAAAAACTTTCCTGACAGAAAAGAAAGTTAGGCTTTGTCTGCAATTGTCGAAACGGATTTTTTTAAGACTGATGGTTGATATTGAATCAGTGTTTAGTAAGACTTAAAGAACATGAGCCAGTGTTGATATCTGGCTCAAATTTGGATTTCTAACAAGATGCCTGGAATAGTGCTAAGTAAAGTAAACTGGAAATCTTTAAACGTAACCTATTGCATAACGGTATAAGTACACTGTTAAAAATTGTGTGGTAGATTGCACCAAAAAGTGGTGCTATCCCAGCTGCAGCACTTTCTGAGAAAATATATACCACTGTGTGGTGCAAACAAAACCCAACAGCATGATGCAACCTTACACCATAATGTCGTGCAAACTTGTACATAATGTGGTGCAAAGTTGCACCATGCCACCATGTTGTTGAATTTTGTTTGCACTACACATGTGTGTATCTTTTTTCTCAGAAAGTAGTTTATCTAACAAACGGTATAAGGATCATCCGCTTAAGAAGAAACAAAGGTAACTTTGCGATGTTTCTCAGAAGTTATGGTTTTAATGATTTTCTGAAAAGGCACTGTTTGTTTATCTGGACTGTTTTGCCCAGTTATGTTCATTATATTTTATTCCATATTTTCGGTGCAATCTGTAGACTTTGATCACACGTGCCTAGTTACTTATTTTAAGTGTTTTAATCATATTTTTGCTTTTATTTTAATTGGAAGCCTTGTGTAAATTCTGCTGGTTTTCCAGTTCAGTTCCTTAATACAGTCGAACTCGCATATAAACAACTGGCATAATACAAAGTTCCTCATGAACCGATGTTCTTATACATCTCTACAACTAAGTAGTATTATTCGCCCTTGTTATTTCAACCGCATATTAAGAAAAATATTTTTGGAGAAATGCATATATTGAAGTTCAGTACGGTTATTTGCAAACAAATTGAGATGCATTCACCCAGCTTTTTTACTAGAAAACAAGGAATTGCCTGCTATTGACAACAACCTGTGGCCCTAAATAATAGCGCAAGGAACTCTACATCAAATATACATAAGATAGTATAGCTATACTAGGTATCCGAATAAAATCATCATATAAAATGTAGATAAAATCGTAGATACACTGAGTGGCCACTTTATTATGACCACCTGACAGTTTTAAGCAAATGAGCTATGGCTGCACGCTGTTGCCGCCAGAGGGCGAGGCTAGTATAAAAAGGGAAAGCTTAGTGCTTGCGACAGTAGTAGAAGGGATTTTGGGGTGACGAGATGGGTAAAAAATAAATGCGATGGCTCCAAGCTCCTACAGTCATCCCACTTTAAACGTGGGATAACTGTAGGAGCTTGGAGCCATGGAGCGAGTATCACCGAAACCGCCGCATTAGTGAAATATTCCAGAATGGCTGTTGATACAGTGTTTAAAGTCTGGACTGTCAGCCAAAAAACTGGGTCTCTACGTGCAACGTGTGGTCGTCATTGACTAGTAACTGCTCGGGCGGAACGGAGAGTGTCTAGACTGGTAACAGACAACAGAAGGGCAACAGTGCAGCAAATTACAGACCATCTTAATCAAGGATCCCCTCAAATGATCTCTGCACGCACTGTTCGCCGTACACTGCTTCGGATGGGATGTGGCAGCCAAAGGCCTGTTCGAACACCTTTGCTATCTGCAGTTAACAAGAGAAAACGTCTCCAGTTCGAACACCTTTGCTGTCTGCAATTAAGAAGATAAAACGTCTCCAGTTCGCACAGGAGCACAAGGATTGGACAGTCGATAATTGGAAACAAATTATGTGGTCTGATGAATCACGTTTTCAGTTGCACTATGCCGATGGCCGAGTGAGAATTTGGCGAAAACAGCACGAAAGCATGGACTCCAAATGCATTGTTACAACCCTTCAAGCTGGTGGAGGCAACGTTATGGTTTGGGGAATGTTTTTCTGGAATGCTTTGGTTCCTTTAATTCGTGTTGATCAACGTCTGACTGGCACATCATATCTAAACAAGTACATCCTGTCATGTGGATGGTTTATCTCAATAGCGATGGCTACTTTCAACAAGATAATGCGTCCTGCCATAGTGCTCGCATTGTACAGGATTGGTTTCAGGAATATGCCGGGGAGTTTACTTTGCTTGGGTGGCCCCCACAATCTCAAGATCTCAACCACATTGAGAATTTGTGGGATGAAGTTGAACGAGCCATCAGACAGCTGGATCCACAACCCTGCAATCTCACACTCCTGGAAAGTGAAGCATGGTCTCAGATTCCACAAAACACCTATCAACATCTGGTGGAGTCCATGCCATGAAGAATCGACACAGTATTAAAGGCAAAAGGTGGTCCAACGAAGTACTGAGTGGGTGGTCATAATAAAGTGGCCACTCAGTGTATAATTTCATTTAGAATTAGAGTCAACGAGCATAAGAAGGACATAAAAAACGGCAAATTAACCACGGCCCTATCCAGAGAAGTCCAGTTCAACTCCGTCGATCCAAAGAAATTAGCTTCCTACTCTATACTCCGAAATCCACTGCCATTCGGGAAACGTTGGAGATCATTACCAACGATGTGGCATACAATGATAGCGTCTCGCTAGTGTTACCACGAATTTGGAACCAATTCTTAAAATAGTGAATGACTTTTGTTTTTCTCCAAGGATTCAGCGTGCAAAACGAACATGATGCCTCGTTTTTATTGACTAATTACATTCGCATCTCTTCGTTTATTGTCAAGCCACCACGTCCAAATTGTTGAAGAGTTTGCAGTTGTTATCTACCTTCTTTGAAAAAGCCATCTTGGTGACGTGCGAAAGCTTGGAAACTTTGATTTTATCTATGCCAATATTTACGAATAACTAGTATAGCTATACTATCTAATAATCTGTGGCCCCTTTACAGATAATTCAGTTTGCGTGAAGACAAGAATGTTTCAGTTGCTTTTGTACTACTCCCCCTCTCTCCGCTTGCAAAACATACATCTCCTGCAAAAATGCTGTCTTTTTTTCCCCTCCCCTATCCACCTTTAAATCACTGAATCTTTATTTAGAAAATATTAAAGTTTATTTTGCATCTAGAAATATCTTAGCCACCGCATCAGAGGAAGTTGAAAAATATTTAAAGCAGCGATCATGATAAGCACAAAACAAACAAGAATTGGCTCATCTATCCGACGTAATATGTAACAGGTGAAATTTTAAAATTTTCGTCAGTCACTTTAATTTTTACATTTGTTAAATGTCTTGTTTATTGCAGATCTCAGTCATATTATTCTGTTAGCTACAGTTTTTAGCAAATATTTATCTTCAATTAATTGATAAATAATTTGTGATTGACTAGTTTTAACTTGACATAACGTAATACGCCAAAAATAGCGGGGTTTTTTTTATCCGTCCAGTTATAAGGAAGTTCCCATATTTCGAATGTTTTTGTCTCTCTTCAAATCTGTCCTGTAAATCTGTCCTGCAGGCTCTGAAGATTGTCTGGTAAACTGTTGAATAATTGTGTTGTGTTAGCCTATCTGAAATACATACAATGTCTGTCCGAAAAGTAATGAGACTAATTCAATAACAGACGTTTAATTGAAGTTATATTTACATAACATTAAAATTCCTCGAAATAACATCCATGAACATCAATCAATACACCGCTGCCAGCGGTTCTGCCACGCCGAATAGCTTGCCTGGAAGTCGTGAACAGGGATTGCTTTCAAAGCACTCTTCGCGCCAGTTTGCACGTCTGTCACAGTCCCAAAATGGTGTCTTTTCAGGCTGGATTTCAGCCGGGGAAACAAAAAGAAGTCAGCTGGGGCCAAGTCCGGGCTGTAGGGAGGTTGGGGAAGCGTTTCCACGCTGTGTTTCGCCATAAACTCCCTCACTCTCAGCGACGCACGGCTGAGCGCATTATCGAGGTGATGAACCCAAGCGGTGGTGATCTCCGAACGGAGGCGCGCAACTATCTTTTTCAGCCGTTGAAGCACTTCCACGTAAAATGCAGCGTTGACCGTTTGTCTGGGTGGTACGAACTCCTTATGGACAACACCTTTACAGTCAAAGAAGACAATGAGCATTGATTTCATCTTCGATTTGAACATTCGAGCCTTCTTTGGTCGAGGAGACTCGGGAGTGTGCCACTCTGAGCTCTGTCTTTTCGTCTCCGGATCGTACTCAAAGACCTACGTTTCATCGCCTGTTATCACCTTCTCCAAAAACCAGGTTCACTCCTCACACGGTCCACAAGCTCACGTGAAATCGACACACGGCTGTTCCACTGTTCATCGGTCACAACCTTGGGAACCAATTTGGCGCAAACCTTCCGCATCGGCAATTCTTGCGTGATTTCATGCACAATGGATTTCGCGAGTCCCACGTGCTCTGCTACCAATCTAACACTCAGACGTCGGCCAGAGTCCAAAACCGCTTTCACCTTTTCCACATTGTCCAAAGTGTGAGACGTTGAAGGGTGCCCTGGGCGTGGCTCATCCTCGACGCTCTCTCTGCCCTCTATGCCACCGAGACATTTGTACTTTCCTTAAAGCATCCTTCCTGTAAGCTTTCTGTATCATAGCAAGCACCTCAGTCGCGGATTTTTCAAACACAAAACTTTACCGCGTATCGCTGTTCGACATTCTTGTGCATTTTGACCGTTACGCGACGCTCAGACAGCTGTCCACTTCGCAAGCAATCCTCACTCTGTAAAAGCTCAGAGCCAACTGACGAGACATCGATCGTTTACCTAACATACCCCGCCACCCGTCACGCCCGGAGACTCCGCCTCACGGCCCTTCTGTTTGGCCCATGAAAAGTGGTCTCATTACTTTCCGGACAAACGTTGTACACTGATTGCAGTATTTCGACATGTTAATTTCAGTAAAACAGTACTTATGCACGTTTTCGTTCATTTGGATACAGAAATGCGGAAATATCATGTTCATATACATCACCAAGAAAAAGGTCCCGAATGCTGCATTTTGTTTCACACCACGAAGCACTTTTATTTGAGCCTGATGCAGACAGATATTTTAAATAATCCTCTTAAGTACATATGATGTAATCATAGTAATAATAAATACCTCTTTCACTTCTACTACGAAATCTTTTTTCTCAAACACAGGGCTGTTATCATTTACATCTTCGACGAATATATTAAGTCTTGTGCTTCCTGAACATCTCTGATTGCTTGCAGTTACCTAAAACATTTAAATAAAAAATTCGGCATGTGGTACCACATTACATTTTTCTTTATAAATAAAAATTGGTTGAATGATATGCGTTAATGCATGGAATTTATTTGACTGAACACATACACTAAAAATGTACAATCAGTTGAGGACCATTTAGTAAATATAATAATAATTAATTAATACATAAGTGGAAGTATTATTGTTCCAAATGATCCCAGATCAAGAAAATAATTTCCTAATTAGGGGAAGTATTACATATTAAGATATCTGAGTTACATTACACGACCGCAATACATGCAGCAAAAAAAATGAAATTTACATAATTATTTAACTTTCAAGTTACGTGAAAATTAATATATATATCAAATACGTGGAGATAATGTAAATGGACGATGTCATCGCTCTGTGCACGTTATTTTATAAACAACGCATAGGGACTGAAAAATTGTGTTCCGACACCGCTGGGAGCGAACCCCAGATCTCTCGATAACTAGTCGAGTGCGTTCGCATTTACGCTACCACGCATGGCGCTGAGAATTGTTGACGCCGTAGCGTAAATGCGAACGCACTCGACTAGTTATCGAGAGATCTGGGGTTCGCTCCCAGCGGTGTCGGAACACAATTTTTCAGTCCCTATGCGTTGTTTATAAAATAACGTGCACAGAGCGATGACATCGTCCATTTACATTATCTCCACGTATTTGATATATATTAACCATTTCTATCGTCCTTTGAATTTATCAGCTAGAATTAAATAGCTGTTGCGTCAAATGCCACCAGATGACGACATCTCAGTTGCTGAGACCATCAATACGGATTCGTGTAGTCAGATGCTTACTGATAAACCACGCATGGCGCTGAGAATTGTTGACGCCGTAGCGTAAATGCGAACGCACTCGACTAGTTATCGAGAGATCTGGGATTCGCTCACAGCGGTGTCGGAACACAATTTTTCAGTCGCTATGCGTTGTTTATAAAATAACGTGGACAGAGCGATGACATCGTCCATTTACGTGAAAATTCATGAAGTATTATAATTGACTTATAGCTGCCTTTAGCAAATGTTATTGATGTTGAAATCTACTATACTTTCAAAAATTTGCATCGCTCCACTTATTAATCACACAACTTTAAGGCAATTTCTGATGCTTACGTGTAAAGTGAAACGAATTTCATGAATGGAATATAGAATTACACCATACGATACAAATTTTGAATATATGAATCCGTATTTTTTTTTTTTTTTTTTTTTTTTTTTTGGTGTAAGTATGACATGGATGGTAAGTCCGGTAATATCCGAAAACTTGAAAATTTCGTCGTCCTGGAGCGGGAATCGTATCCGCGTCTCACGGATAGCGTCCGAGTATGCTAAACACTACACCACCCAGAACGACCAACTCTCAAGCTTCCGATTAATTTGAATATAACCATCACAGGATGCGTTTAGCGAATCTGGAGGTTAATAATTTCATCCCGTGATTGTCCGGAGGAGCAGATAAATCATGAATGGAATACGGGATTACACCATACAATACAAATTTTGAAGATGTGTATCCGGTTTTTTTTGGTGTAAATATGACATGGATGGTAAGTCAAATAATATCCGAAAACTTGAAAAGTTCATCGTTCTGGAACGGCAATTGAACCCGCGTCTCCCGGATAGCGCCTGAATATACTAACCACTACACCACCCAGAACGACCAAGTCTCAAGTTTTCGGGTTCTATCCGAGACACGCGGGGTCGATTCCTGTTCCAGCACGACGAAATCTTCAAGTTTGGGGATATTATCTGACTTACCATCCATGTCATATTTACACTAAAAATCGGATTCACATCTTCAAGATTTGAAACGAATTTAATATACCATAATGGATCCGCGGATCTTTTTTCTTTGTATACGTAATAGATATCAATTCAAACAGTTATGACGAAAAAAGAAAGCTATTGCAGCACGAAATAACGGCATTTATGTGTTGAACGACTAAAAGTCCAAAGATGAAAAAATTGTAGGAACACTAATAAAAAGAAAAGGAGGCATCATTCTATATTTCCATATTTTCAGCTTGAGCATGCGCGTATATAAAGCGCAATCACAAGTTACAATCGTTCGTTATCTTGGGGCGTTATATTGTTATATTGAGCATCGTATGACCTAATGGTCAACGTTCGCACTGCCACGAAAAAGTGCCACGATCAATCCCAGGCAGGTACGAACGCTTGAATTACTAAATATCCGGGCCCAACGGCTTAACGAATGGGCACTTTAAGCCGTTGGACCCCGCGCACTGGCTCTTCTGTTCCGTGTTACTTTCCTGTCGGGAACTCCAGCCCAAATCTAATAACTTTTCGCTTCTAAGGGTTGTTTAAGACCTGGAGTCAGACACTCCCTTCCTAAATTCCTCTACGTAAATCTTAATATAATCGTTATCTCCGTTGGTTGTGATCTAGGTCAACATTTAAATTATAACGAAGTACAGAACATGAATAATTTCTGTTCTTTTGCAGCTGTGAACTACTTTCATTTGAGTTCTTATAGAGAGCCTGTAGAGATTTTCAGAACAATCAAGCAGACCGAGGTTACCATTCGCTGTTTCTGTACTGGAAAGAAATCAGTATATAATCTCTGGAACTGCCATCAGTTTCAAGGTTTGATATCGCTAACGTCTTAGTCACCGTCATAGCTAAAAAAGCTTTCATCTGTTGCTTTGAACGGCTCGTCATGTTATGCGCATTAGAAATCGTAAAGCTATTACATTTGTTAGACTCCTACCTGCTGGGAGTGCTCACGTAACTGTGGGATTACGTACATGGCGTCACATGCAGTAACAATTTGGACATGGATATGCTTTGAATGCATTTCGAATGAAATCACAAGCATCTATTGAATCTATTCTGATGTGCAGTTTTATGACGTTCTCATTTGGACATTGTAGAGCTTGGGCCTCCAAAGATATTCCTCACAGGATATTGATTACAATATTACCTTTGTACTCAAGAATATCTCAGCACATAAAACAACCCAGGGTAATTACATTTTTGGGTGCGTGGGGGAGGGTGGCATTTACAACCACCATAAGCAACTCAATGAGCTACATGCAGGCCCCCGCCCCTAATTTAAAGCCACTGGCTTCAGAGAAGGAAGAGAGCCAACGTGTAAGACAAGCACTCCATCCATGCCCCACCCGGAATACGCGGCAAGACCCATGTTGGACGAATGGTCAGTAACCAACGCTTAGACCACTGCGCCTAGGAGGAGGGGAGGAAGGGTTATATTTTCTTTAGTTCTGTGAAAGAGAAGCTTGCGATTTATAACGGGAGAGAGGAAAATTTCAGGGCAAATAAACTGATAGCACAACGTTTCGTCAAAAAATCATTTGAAGCTCAGAGGAAAGAGAAAGTTCAATAGTATACGGAGATATGAAGATGATGGTTCTGTATACATGCGCAAAAAAAATAATTTCGGATCAGCAGTCAACGGAATTCCACTGAATTATCAGAGATTGGCTCAACTGTTAACCCAAAAAGTAATGTCGAAGCAGCAGAAATAAGCGCGATTATCATCGCATGTAATGAAAATAAAACTTTCAAATGTTACAGAATAAAGAATACAAATTTATGAAAATACTGTCAACCACGAGAGTGGCGTGAACTGAAGATTCTTCAGTTTCCAATTACTACATGAAAAAATTATAAAAAAAAGTTATATACTCCAGTCTTCATGCAATGTTTTCTGGAAATGTTTTACGAGAATCAGCTTTGTTCTGCACTAATTATCAAAATATTGTGCTGTTTGTAGCATGACATACGCGATAAGCAAGTACACAAAGCTTTGCAAAACAGTGAAATGTTATTCAAGGAGATTTACTGATTATAAAGTACATTCCACAACAGTGCTTCGATCAACAACAATGTCTAGAAAAGACTGAATACATCCAGAAATAATACATTCCTTGTGGAATTATGATAAAAT
This sequence comes from Macrothele yani, assembly GCA_039090855.1. NCBI lineage: Eukaryota > Metazoa > Arthropoda > Arachnida > Araneae > Macrothelidae > Macrothele > Macrothele yani. The sequence continues at coordinate 77,442,406 of CM077008.1, forward strand.
CCCTTCCAACGAATCTGGGAGAAATGTTCTCTTCTGTTACGAATCCCTATTCTTCTGAAGCAGGTTTTCCTAACTGGTTTGTAGTTCAATCGATAGCGCACTGTCTCTGAAGCTAATGAGCAAACTCCAATTCTTAGTCCCAAGACAACATACATATTAGAACCTGCGCTTTTCTTGTAAAAAAAGAAATCTTACAAGAAATATTTCTCAATGCAAGAAGGAAACCTTTTGGTTACTGTCGTTTTACATGAAGTTTTGCTGCTCTACATATGATGTCTTGATAATCTCTACAGAAATCCTCAAATTACCTTTTGCCTGTGTAAATAAGTTGTTTGGCAACATATCTTATGAAATAAAGCACTCAGTTTTTCTGTAAAATAAATTGTAAGAAAAAGTGCACTCATTTATTCGCAACAATAATTCATTTTTCCAAGTTATACTGTATTTCACCATCGTTTTTACCATTATTAAGCAATCTGTGCGTTATTTTCCAAACTCTTCTATGGAAGTACAGGTACTCAAGTGTCAATTACTCGTATTGTCCAGCACGTGCCACGTGATACTGGTATGAAATAAGAGAAAGAGCTCCAATCGTCCCGCCTTATATTAATTCTCCGTGAAGAAGGGAACACATGGAAAGGCAACTTGCTATACAGAACCTCGTATTGTTCAGCACAGCACGTGCCACTGGTATGAAATAAGAGAAAGAGGGGAAATCCCTCCTCTTCCCGTCTCATATATCGCAATTAATTCTCTGTGAAGAAAAACAGAACACATGGAAAGACAACTTGCTATACAGAACAAATTGCGCTTTCAGTCGTACTTTGAGTAGCGTTCCATGTTGATGAACTGCATCTCCGGGCTTCAAACACTTCACCTCTAGTGTCAATAAGAGACAAATAATTTTTTGCATAACTGTTTGTGGTTTTTGTACCATAGTCTTGTGGTTTCATACAAGTCGATCCCCACAAAAATGACTCAATGTGAAAACGAATTGATGAAATTTTCTTCAAAGTAACATTGACTTTATGATAAGCGTATGTGAAGAATGTTTGACGGATGTAAATATCTTTTCCCTTGATACATGGTTAAAATATCAGCATATAGTACTTACGGTGAGTGTATACATTCCTTGCAAAGTCAGCGGCATATTATCCCTGTCCAAAGGTTTCTTGATTTTAGCCGAAACATTGAAAGCCCTGGTATCAATGAAGAAATTGTCGTTGGAATTATCTTCTGTTACTTGATACGACACCTACAGAAATGAAAAAGAAGTTTAGAGAAAAGAAACTCCAGAAAATTTTAAATATCTTTCTAAAAATGCGTGGTGTTACGGAGCGCTCAGAATGAAAAGGATGTTCACTTACCCGATCAAAGATGTGCGCGTCTTCAACTTGCAAATACGGAAGGACAACAGAATCAGGTGGAGCATTTTCTCGAATAGCTGTGAAATATTCCGAGAAAGGAAACTTTGGGCAACGAATACTGGCATCACTTAGGCGAACAAGAACCTGGAAGGAATAAGAAGTATCTGATAACACTGCGAAGAACCAATCATTAATTTAAAGTTGAAAGACACAAACATACCACGAAATATTTATTATAGATAACTGTAAAAATATGATATATATTTTATTTAATATAAATATTAAATAAAAGACTGCTTAAAAATCCTGTAACATATCTCTGAGAAAGTTACATGGAAAGTTTTTAAGATTTGTTTTTCCAAAATGATTTCAGAAAAATCTTAAGCCTCTACATCTTACTGACTATCGATATTTTCAGCTGTGAAACAGCTGCCCCGTGGAGATGTGGACTCAAAACTTACGAGTTGGGACCAGGTTTTAGTCCATAATAAGCCATGGGTGGTGCACTTGTCTAGCTGTAGTCTGGCGCTCTTTCTTCCCTCTGACCAGTGGCTCTAAATTAGAGACGAAAGATTGCTTATAGCTTTCTCGTGGTGGTCGTTAAACCTCGTAAAACACTTGCATATATCAAATCATTGCAGGAATACTAGAAGCAGTGTGTATGTGTTTTTTTTTTCATTTACTTTTGATTTGATCGTTTAACGACCACCATGAGCAACTAGTGGGTCTTTAAGCAATCGCCCGTCCCTAATTAGGGGCCACTCTTTCTGCCAAGAGCAAAGGACAGGGCACCCCTCTTTTCTCGCCCATGGTTTGGGCAGGGGCCCAACAAGAATAACCCAGTCATAAGCCTGAGCTTCTGATCACTTTGTTTTGTTTCGAGGTTTAGCAACCGCTGGAAGCAATTAAAGAGCTATAAGAAGTTTTTAATCATTTTAAGGGATATAAGAAGTCGCCCATCCCTAATTTGTGGCCATTGGTTCAGGAGAAAAGAGAGAGCCAGTGCCATCGCCCAGTCTCAGCGCCCTTGCCCTATCAATGATTCGAGCTCGGACAAACTGCCAGAGGCCAGCACTTAGACTACTGCGCCACCTGGGCGGCAGAGGGTAGAATAAAATGCACGGCGGTTATATGTAATGCTACCAACGATAACTAATATGTTTCTGGCCTGTTTTGTTGTTATTTCGAGATTTAAAGACCATGGTGAACGGACAAATCTTAGGGCTACAAACAGTCTTCCGTCTCTAATTTTGAGTCATTGCTTCCAGAAAAGGAACAAAACCACGACGATGAGACAAACACACCACCTATCTCTCATCCGAGACTCCAAACTGGCGCCATTTCGAACGAGTTATCTGGTATGCAAGTATTTTTTATTATTTTTTGCTTAATATTTGCTGGATTTGCTGATATTATATTTATGCATTTCACATTATGCCTCTGTAACGTCGTTACATTTATCTGAAATCATCCGGTTTTATACCGAGTCACGTGGTATAACAATGTGATTAGATTTACCAAATTTCAGTCATCTAAGAAGAGCTCCAAACTAAACTGCTTTGATGAGGTGTTACACAGCCAAAGCTATGTATAAAATTTTCGTCTACAAAAGGTTTTAAGTTGGCTGGATGAACTTTTCATAATTAAAATAAAAAGCGATGTTTAAAATCCGCAACGAGTTACGAACCATAATCTGTTTTACTCTTTTGGCTCATATACAGAATTTTAAGAATTTATACGGCACATCGTTTGATTACCAAAAAAATATTTTCTCATTTAGACCAGCTAACTTTCCTTCAACTGTCTTCATGGCCATTTTTAAATCACATCCCTTTACTAAAAACTAGATTTTTATTATAAACATTTAATTCAGGAAGATAATATTCACTTGCACAATGGAAAAACCTAACGTAGATCAACTTACACCAGCTTCAGAGCTTTGTTGAGCGTCATTCCTATTTGATGCAGCTACTAGGAAATGGTAAAGGTTTTGACTTTCAGCATGCAACCTTGTTGTTGTCGTTATGCGTCCCTAAAATGGAAGAAAATAAGAACTGTTAAAATCTACAAGAATTGCAAGAAAACAAAAGCTGTTAGAAAACCTAAGAAAACAAGAATTGTTAAAATGTGTGAACAGTTTTTAAAATCAAAAATTGTCATCACAACCATGTTTTTCATGTAAGCAAAATACGATGGTCAATATTTCAAAATTTCTTAATGGTAAACCGTTGCTTAGTTGCCAATAAAACGACATCTGTTAAGATATTTTAATTTATAGGGGAGACATGGATAAAATAATATCACCAAGTAACAACTCGTGATTTTGAATATTTGCCTCCAACAGGACTTTCGGAATTGTTCAACAATTTTGGGCGAGAAGCAGCAAAAATCTTAGATTTTAAAACAGATACGGACGCAATACCATGTCACATTTTCTAATTTATCCCCTTGCCATTATTACACTTGCTTCGATTTAGAGGATTAGTGTAACCGGGGTTTCCATATTTATCAGAAGCGAGATTCTGTGGCCATTTTTAGAAATGGTGAGTTGTAGTCATTTTATTTCATTTCCCGCCATTTGGATGGAAGGCCAGCAAAAGGCAAAGAAAGTATTTCCCTTCCCACGGGTCACAGCAGAGGGGACGGCAAAGCAATTAAGAACGTTTTTGAGAGTGAAGGCGTGGCTGCGCTTTCTTTGAAGTAGACGGACCAAGGGGGTTTTCTCCCTACGGGCATGAGGGGGACTCGGTGGCGAAAAGTCGTGAGAGGAGGTGAACATTTTTAGGAAGCTCTAAAAACCTCGGGGGTTGGTCGGAACGGATGAAGGAAGAGGTTTGGATGGCCGGGAAGAGATAAGGAGATTTTCGGCGAGCAGAAGACCGAGGGAGAACTAAAAGGAATGAAAGCACGAAAATGACGGACAAAAGCTTGATGATATTCCCCGTAACATCTGAATAAACGTTTTCCTCACTGCAAAATTTCGCCACAGTCGACTCACTTTTTAATGCTTTGTATTGTATTTATCTGCTCCAGTTGGGAGAATTACGGATTATACCACCGATACTGAACTTACTGCTGAGCAAAATCAAACGAACCCTCCACACAGGGTGCTGTAATAGAACTCAGCTCCTAGCCCTTAACATTAGTGTTGCTGGCAATGTGGCTATCGTCTGCCACTGGTCATAGTTTTTCGAGGATTTCTACCAACAACTGCGTAATCCCAAAGAATTTTTATTTCCAGAAAAACTTCATTTCTTACTGCCTCTGAATTACCAACAATTACGTAATTCCAAATCATTTACGCTCCTAGAAAAAATTCATTCCGTACTGCCTCTGCTCTGAGGCAGTACGGAATGAATGGCATTTATGAATCCAGGCATTTATGAATAACTCCATTTCTGTAAGAAATAGTTATTCATAAATGCCTGGGGATTTTTTCTGGGAGGAAATAACATGGAAGTAGTCAGATTTTGTGTCAATATTCTGTTTTGCTTTCATAAAAATATACTGAACTTCAAAAATCTACAATTTCCAAAATCGCTATTTTTCGTAATAATTTTAATGCAAGCGAATTATTTTAGTTCCGTTGAAACGTCTCAATAAGTTGTTCCGTTAAAAATAATGCACAAATGTATATACCCAGTTTTCAGGGGGAAAATAAATAGTTGCTAAAATAATATAGAATTAACTTTTGCAATTCAGAAGCGTTGTGGTTTTTATTCACTAAATTCGCAAGAGGATTGCTACCATGAAATTTATTTTCATTTCTTTTAATGCTGGATAATTATTTTTGGTACTTATGCATTAGCCAAGCGCCAATAGAAATGTATCAGTAAATGTCACAATCGTCGACAGATGGCGCCACATGAATGGTCATTTCTTTTTAGAATTTAGTTGTAATGAACGACGTGATGAGTTTATTTTTGGTAAATGCAATTTATGAAGGAAATATACCGCAACATACAAGCATTATTAGTGGCCTGAAACCTACACATTAATTTTTGGGGGCCAAGAAGTTTTAATGCAATTCAAAATGGAATCAAATGGGTCTGTTGAAGCTAAATGATGTCTCCACATGAACTCAGCTAAGTACGAATCGACATGCTGTCTAGCAGTTTCGCGATGACATTTGTTTCTCCATTTAGATAATCCGCGATGACATTTGAATATGGGCTCCGCTCTTCGGGACGACAAAGTTGTTTTTATGATAGACTTTGAAATGTTCAAAACCTGCCTCTTCTAGCTCCTCAGTCTCATATGCCTTCCATGAATCGGAATAGATTATACAATGTTCTGCAACATGATTCTTAATTTCCTTCAACAGGGTTTTCGCACTTTTGTCTGGCACTCACACTAAAAAACAGTCATTAGTAGAATAACAAATTGCTCCAAATATCCACTGCTCTGGAAGCACACGACCTGTATTAGACTTTCTTTTCGAAAATCATGTTTTGTCTATCTCCATAATTAATCCTGGGGCACGCATTTTTTTTTTTTTTTTTTTTTTTTGTCCAACTGATGTTCAAGAATTTCTCACAAATAGCTATTCCAATCAACAGATGTGTGACTTGCCATATCCAACTGTTGTTCACACCATTGAATAGAAGTTAAATTCTCACTCCAGCTATAAATAAATTGAACAGCAGTGAAAAAAGGAAGCCAACTATACTCTGAAACCAATTTCTAACGTGTAAGCCTACCTTAGATCTGCGTGTTCTATAGTTGCACCACCATTGAATATTTTCACTTCCAAAGTAGCTTCATATTATGGCCCAATTTACAAATTCTTTCACTCAGCTGAATTCCTTTACCTTGAAGAAATGACACAGCACTTCCTACATCTCGAGTTAAATCTGAAATTTTCATATTGCTCAACACCACACAAACAGATATAACAGACTGATATAAGAATCACGTTGTCCACAATCGAAATAACGAGACGTTATCTGCGGTACTGATATAGTGCCATGTACAGCTTCGCATACAAATACACTACTTCCAGATAAAAAAATCGCAATATTGCTGCCATTTTTGCGATATATTTCCTTCATAAATTTCATTTACCAAAAATAAACTCATCACGTCGTTCAATACAGCTAAATTCTAGAAATAAATGACCATTCATGTGGCGCCATCTATCGAGAATTCTGACATTCACTGATACATTTCTACTGGCGCCCGGCTAATACATAAGTACCTTATTTTTCATAAGAGATGACAATGTTCATCAAACATCATAAAAAAAAGAAAATTCAATATTACTGTGAGAAAACATAAATACGTTCATAATCGACGTGTTGTGCATGCAAACACGGATGTGCCTTTAAAACAGGAAAAGCGTTTTTACCTTTAAGGTGGTTCCACCTAAAATTTCTGCCTTATGTTTCCAATGGTAAAACATCTGTACATAATTTCTTCACAATTAATGTATTCCCAAGAATGAAAATTTTCACATCCATAAAACTAATTTTACGTTATAGGATGGGATACGTAATACTTGCTAAAACAGAAGCATAATTATATTAAAAATCAATCATTTTTCTTTGAGTAATGTTTAGACCTGTTAATAGATGGCGCAACCTGCACATTGATGACGTCAGTATACAAACAAATGTTGGATTGCTTAGTTATGGTTATGTTTTAGCAAGTAGTAAGTATCCCATGCTATAATTTAAAGTTAGTTTTATCGATGTGCAAATTTTCATCCTTGGAAATACATTAATTGCGAAAAATATGTAAAGAAGGTTTACCATTGGAAACATAAGGCACAGATTTTAGGTGGAACCACCTTAAAGCCACTCTGAATAGAGAAAATGGGAGGCACTCCCAGTAACACACACGACATGGTTCAGAAACTAGTTATTATGAAAAGGAAAGTGGATGGAATCGAGAGATCTAAGCCACTGGCATGTAGTTCGTATTCTTAATCGAAAAAAAAGTCAAAATAAATTGAATGCCGAAGTTCGTGATGAAATGCGTAACCCCAGGCAAGATTTTTATTCAGTTACAAAGATGAGTACCCATCGGATGAATTCTATATTAAAACCTTCCCTTTTATTAAATTTATAATGAAAAAAATTATTTTCCACAGAAGATCATGTAAAGAAAAATCTTCGGAACTTAAGGAAGATGAAGATTGTGTATCTCCACTGTATTCTGCAAGAATACCATACATAAATACACTGAAGAGCAATTGAATTAGAGATACATGTCTATTAACGTGTAGCACCACCTTTCGCCCTGATAACGGCGGCGATTCGTCTCGCCATGGACTCGACAAAAAATCGGAAGCGTTGGGAAGCCATACGGATCCACGACCCCTGAACAAGCTCCCACAGTTCACGAAGATTTGATGGAGGAGGTCAGAGCCTCGAACATCTCTCTCGATGGCATCCCAGATGTGGTCGATGGGATTGAGGTCAGGTAACCTAGCTGGCCAAGGAAGCGAGGTCACGTCGGTGGAGTGTGTTCATCCAACCATTCCGATACACTTAATATCTCCCTGGATGTCCCATCTCGGCATTGGACATTTAAAATTTGTATTTTCCTTCATCTCTCGAAGGAGAGGAACTTCTCCTCTTCGTTCAAGAAGCCGAAAACCCTCTCAGTTGGTCGGAGAATCACACAAGCTGCATCCTCCTTTCTCAAGCGGTACATCCAGACTCCCACCGTTTTTTCTTCCTTCCCTAAAAAAAAACGTGGGCAAATTTCCTATTGTCACACCCTCTCTCTCGGACCATCTGGGCAGTTACTGAAAGATTTATTATTGCGACTCTTGCCCTCCTTGTGATAAATACCTCATTAAAACTTAAAGTTGCAAGAAAAAGCCATATCCTCGAATCCCTTGCTACACGAACCCTGATGCAATAAAACCTTTCATTCAAAGAGTAATGAATTAATTTCCAAATGAAACTTTATGAACAGCCGATGCAGGGAAACACCAGCAGCAGTGTTTGCTCCGAACATCGGAATCACAGCGGGTAGTGGTAATCTCCTGTCCCTCGTTAACTGTAACCTGAAAACTAGTGTAAGGTCCATCTTAATACCAATAAAAGAATACCAGCGAAAAGGGAAATAATTTTAACTTATGAGATGATATTAAATACAGTTATTAACACTAACTTTCACTCAAATGAATGAGTCCATGGTAACACAATCATTCCAGACCAATGATTCGTTAGATTTTTATTGTGTGCGTAACTTGTGACCCAAAAACGCTCCATAAATAATTAGTAATCAGTTGTTGTTCTTAACCGTTCTTAATGTTGTTCTTAACCGTTCTTAATGTTGTTCTTAACCGTTCTTAATGTTTTATTTAATGTGACAACATTACAGTTTCACTTTATCCTGATTAACGATAGCCTTGCTTTCGTGCAAATTTAAATCAAACGACACAAATCGTGAACACTGACACTTGCGTTTGAATAACGGATGCTCTAGAATCCCTTAACTTCTTTTTTTATGCCAGCCTTTACCAAAATCTTATGGACAAAATAATATGAAATCTGTTTATGAAATGGCATGGTCATGGCGACGGCCAAGAAGTGAAAAGGAAGGCAAACTGACTTGAGCCACATCAAAAAGCCTTTTAAGAAAGATAGTGGCAGAGGTCAAAGGTAACTGAGAGAAGAACCAGCTACATCGAGTGTTCAGTGATACCTCAGCGAAGCAACGTTTCTCATACATTCAGTAGTTTGCAGACAACAGAAGTACGCATTCGCAAGTACAGTTATGAGCAAGTGGGCAAAACAATGATAAAAATTATTAAAATTCTCAGAAAAAAATTGAAATGGTATCTAGGCCGCGACATTTTGTTTTTCTCCAGATCTTTGCCTCCCTCTTTCTGTTGTTTTGTAGCTATGCAATATATTAAACGTTTAGGTTCATTTTATTTCCTCAGGTAAAACGAGTGACATTCAAGTCATCGGGATTCAAAGACCACAGAAGTTAACGGCGAATTCTGATCCGAGGTATAAAAAGTTGAGAACAAAAATCAGGATTTTTTCACTTACTTATTCATCAGGAATTAATCTTAAAAGGGTATTTTAATGTTCAGAAATTTTTAAATAGTATTACCATAAAAAATTGTACGGCTGAGGTATACGAAACAACAGCAACCACACCTAATTGTTCAAAATGCCACATTATATTTTGTTTTAGGGAAAATATGGCACTACGTGTAAATGAAGAATATACAGTCTAGTAAACCGCAGGTGTTATCTGCTTCTCCAGTTGAGTGTTGGTGTCACCACTGCCAGAACCGACGTTCTGTTAATATATTATCATCAAACCATTATCAATTCATTGCTGCATAGTCTCCCCAAGTTTCTTCTACAACGTTTTGCCTTGAGAACTTCTCTTTCATGTCACACTCTGGCATGCTTTCTAATTTCATCTATCCATTTCATACGTGGTCTTATTCTGAGCCTTTTCCTGTTATGCACTGGTGGTCAGTTATAGCAATATGTCGAGCCAATCACTGCTTGAGCGTCTTTATTTCTATCATGATGTCACCAACTTTTGTCGTTTTTGTGATCCATGAATTCAATTTCAAATTCTTGGTTATACGAAGCATGAATCTCTCCATGCTTCTTTGAATTGTCCGTTGCTTCTTTATGCTCTTTTTAGTAAAGGTTGTCCCTGATTCACGAGTAAGAACTGGAAAGATGCATTGATTAAGCACTTTTCTTTTAAGACACATTGATAAATTGTTCTTGAAAATTATACTGTTTCTTCCATAAGCTCTCCAACTAAGTTTTATACGTGTACTTATTTCTTCTTGATATGGCCCTCGCTTAACGGCTGTTATCTAAGGTAGATGCAGGCATTGGCTACTTCTAGAATTACCCCATCAATCTCTAAATCTTCAGTTCTTCTAAAAGCATTGTACGTCAGTTTTGTTTTCTGTAAGTTCATCTTTAATACCGCTTTTTTTAACCTTTGTCTTCGTATGTTTAGGCCATGTTCTGGCGCTCTGTGGCCAATTAATGTCCTAATGTCAGAATATCTGAAAACATAAATAAAGTCTAGTATATCATCAGAAAGAATGTTTAAAAAAATATCATATTCTACCTGTAGTATTCGAAATTTGTATCAGGTGTGCTCAAATAAAAAAATTCTGGTACAGGAAATCACTTTCCCGTCGTGTTAGTCATTGTTTTAGGCATGATTTAAATTCATATTAGACAGAAAATATGAATTTCAATCACTGTTTGAAAGAATTTCTTGAACTGAGAAGAAAGGCTCTAGAACTGAGCAACATAATTGAACTTTTCCAGATTGGACATTTTTGTAACTACAGAAAACATTAACCTTGATATTTTACGATAAATTTCTGTGAAATGTTTGTTTTTCTTTCTTTCTAAGTACATTGTCCTTACAGGAAAACTGAATTTTAGGATTTTTGCTTTTCTTATGTTTGTGTTCTAAGTATCTGTTTAATTATCAAAGGTTATTTTTTATTTATATTTTTATAGCACCTGCACGAATGATGAACTTAAAATTTTATGATAACATTTCAAAACATATATATATATATACTTATTTAAGTAAGAGACTGGTACAATTCATTTCATTAATTGGAAAACTGCATATTGTGGAGATCTGCTTTTCGCAGATATACAACCCATGCTCCACGAAAGAAAACGATGTTAGCAAAACAAAACAGGTCGTAAGTATAGTTCAATCACGGTATTGATTACCCGAATGCCTCACCATATGGATTAGATTTTCAGAGAATAAATTCGCGAGAGGTCCTGCATAGAAATCATTAATAAAGCAAGAAGTAATTTCGAGTAGTATCTGTTTCTTTGTATTCACGCTAGTCTGTGAAGGGAAGTAGCTGCTACCTCGTCGTAATATTCGATACGATAAACTGCTCAGTTGTGGACTCAAAGAACTCGGCTGTTCCTACAAATGAAAGGGACATCCCACCGTCTTCCTAATGAATAGATAACATACGTTACATTTATTCAGTTTAAGACGCCTCTCTTCTTACTCACGGAATAGCTAACTTCCGTAAGCATAAGGGACTCCATATCGTAGACTGAAACAATGTAAACGCAGTTGGAAGGTTTGCAATGCTATCTGTAAAAGGTAATAATTATGAATGGAAAAAAGACAAATACTATTCTTAAGAAACTGGTATAGAGAACAAAATGTTAAAAATAAACTAGAAATAAAGTTTTCACATATGGTTTCCACACTTACAACACTCTCTCAATTGAAATCTTACCAGAAAATAATACACGGGACTAGTATTTTTTTCCTCTGTATATGTGATCGACAAACTCACCGTTCGGCTGCACGTTTCGGTAAAGTGCCTCAGATGAAGTGTTTTTCCCTCAGATGAAGCAAACCATTCCATAACTTTCTCTCGGGTGAATTTTTTCTCAAAAATGATATTTCAGGCATGTTCACTGCTGCAGCAACTTAAAGCTGAATGGAAAGCCAACGCCGCTTTTACTTTTAGTAAGGAACTTAAAAACACAACAACGCAATTATTTTATTGTGAACAAATACCGCCAAAATGAAGAAAGTGTTGAAATAAAAGGGGGAAATTCAATGCACACTCACTGTGTCTCTGTCGATATTGAATCCTCTGATAAGGGTATCTTCAGGGCCAGTTATATTGTAATAAACTGGACTTCCGTTAGGAACCGTTGCTCTTACGTCGAGAACCGTAGTCCCAGCTTCAAGAATGCCATCTGTGTTCACCGAATACTGCACCGAAGTGAACACCGGTGTGGGATCGTCAATAGTGTCCTTGTAGACTTCCACCATGAGATCCACAGTACTACAAAATGAAAGAGAAAAACGATACATACTAACTCTACCGCTAATTTCACAATCATAATAGTTTAGTCACATGGTTTTTCTTGGAAACAACTTGAGCAAGAAAAGAAATATAAAACTGGCACAAGTAGGTTAGCATATTTTGCACACACTGAAAAAAAAATTGAAAGTCAGATCAAAAAATAGTTTTTGCTTGCGGCAGATTTTTTGTGAATGACATTTTGCAGGAGTTTTTCACTTGCATTATTCAATTTTCTCGTAGGGGCACAGTTTTTCCTGTCAGAAGCAGTTTCTCTGCTTATACAGTAAAAGACTTACTTGAAAAGTTCCTATTATAACAAGAGTGCATTGTTCATTGGGTACAGATTGTTAGTTACACTGGCAGAAAGTGAAAAAAGAACACCAAGAAGGAATTGGCAGACGGTCATGAAATTTATATATGTTAATAGGGTCGAGTTTACGTAGGTGTGATGTTAATTTCGGGACCAACCGGTGAGCGCTTACGCCACAGCACGGCATAATATGCAAATTATCGTCGGTGGTATTTAAGGAGTACGGCGAAGTGAATGTAGTCAGTCGTGGGCGTACGGACACGTGCGAAGACCCTGAAGAAGCTGCAATGCCTGGACATGGAAGACGTGTACGATTTCAGCAGTTATCGGACTTTGAGCGAGGTCGTCTAGTCGGACTCCGCGGGGCCAGGTGGTCGTATCGTCGTATTGCGGAGCGAATTGGACGGGAAGTATCAGTGGTGGTACGATGGTGGCGTAGATAGTCCGAGGAACATTCCCACACGAGATGTGAAACCGGGAGTCACAGACGGACTGATGAGTGGACCGATCGACGCATAAGAAGACCGGCGTTGTCAAGCAGAACATCCACTGCGACGCAAATCCGAGCTGCCGTTGCACCTGAGGAGACTGTGCGAATAATCCACAACCGTCTACTGGAAGCAGGACTACGTGCACGTTTGCCTCTGGGATGTGTAACTCTGACTCCAGAAAACCGTCAGGAACGGCTGCAGTGGTGTCGCCAACGTCTGCACTTGAGAACGCAATGGCGATCTGTCGTGCTCAGCGATGAAAGCAGATTCTGCTTGGGAGCCTCCGATGGCCGTATGCGTTTTCGCAGACGCACAGGGGAGCGTCTCCACCCTTCTTGCATCCGCCAGCCACACACAGGGCCTACACCTGGTCTCCTGGTGTGGGGAGCGATCAGCTAGCACTCCCATACACAACTAGTGTTTGTACCGGGTACGTTAAACAGCACCTCCTACATCAACAGCATCATTCAGCCCGTTGTTGTGCCATTTGTAAGGTCGGTCCATCGTGGTGTTTTCTAGCAAGATAACGCACGCCCACACACGGCACGTGCAACGCAACATGCACTTCAGGGTGTGAGACAACTTACATCGCCTGCACGTTCACCGGATTTGTCCCCCATTGAGAACGTGTGGGACTTCATGGGACAACGACTTATCCGGTCTCCACGGCCAGCCACGACCATCCCCGATTTACGCGTCCAGGTTGAGGATGCTTGGAACTCAATACCCCAAACTTACATCCAACATCTGTACGACAGACTCCATGCCAGAATTGCACAGTGTGACGCAGTTCATGCTGGTTCCACCTCGTGCTAACCATGTTACATGAAAATGTTATTTTTCAGTTTACCAGCAAATACAGCTGTATTTTGCCATAATGCTTTGATCACGTTATCCTCTGTATTCCGTTATTATGCTGTATAAATTTCGTTGGTATCAGACGTCTCCTTCTTGGTGTTCTTTTTTCACTTTCCGCCAGTGTATAATAGCTTTAGTTGAAAAATTTCATATGCCAATAATTGTTCAATGATTCTGAAGTTTTATATCACCACACTATATTTTAGTCAGTAAACGTTTTCATTACAAGACAGAATTATATGGCTTCTTATCTTTTTTCTTTTTTTTACCACAATTTTTTGTCTGCCCTGTCGTTCAAAAGAAGTACGCAAAGAGTTGGTGTTACCACTGTGTTGTACAGTGGTTCGAAATATTCAAGCGAATAGTATCATAAAAAAGTATTCCATGTCAAATTTCAGACTCGAAAATCGCCCAAGGTCTTTCAGTAAAACGTAAATCAAAAATTGTTAGGAAACTTTTATGTGACGCTTTCAGGAAGGGTGATAAATTAATTGTGACTGTAAATTTCCAGAAAATTTATGATAAAAGTGTACATTCAGAGGATGCTTTGCTTTATTTGGTACAGCCTCAAAATTTATATCGCGGGAAAAAAAGAACAAAAATGTAAGTTCCAAATTATTGACTTTCCTTTTGCAAGTAATAACAATATTTAAAAAATACTTGATGAAAGTAACCATACGTAAAACACTGGACCTTATCGTCTCTTCTCTTTTGTATTTCAAAAGTATCGAGATTTAAATAAGTATATTGAATCAATTCCTCATCTCAACTGTTCGGCTTTTATATCATATAAAAAACGGCGAAAATATAGCAAAGCATTGTCCTCATCAATTCAATGTTTGTGAAAAGGATGTATGAAAAAAATTGCCTTTTATGTTTACTTACAAGTCACGGAGAAGTAACAGATTAAAAGAAACAGCTCTGAAAACTCTGATTTCATGATTTTATAATTTCGTAAATTACGGACACTATATTTCTGTCCTTTAATTAGGTTATACGAAGTTAAACTTTTCCTTAGTGTATTTCTTTTCGCAAATCTGTCATTTGAAATGCTAAGCCGACCATAAATTTAGAGTATACGCAACAAAGTGGTCACATAGTGTTTAGTGCACATAAGAATAACATACAAAATTTTTGGGAAAGTTTAAACACACATTTAAAATAATGTATGTCTCCTTGCGAAAATTACCTTGCGCACTGAAATGCAAAACCCAGTAATTCTGCCATCTTCGGAAACAAAATAGTATTAAAATACCGTCTATAAATTATGTTCAGTATCCGGAATATTTACCAGATAAATTTTCATTCCAGTAAAAATGCTTCAATGGAATATCAAAACCCAATGGGGAAAAAAACGACCATTATCGAAGTTTGACTCTTTCGGATGTTACAATGAAACAAAGTTTCCGAAAGATTGAAGTCTGTCAAGCGGTGATGAACTATTCGTGAACGATTCGTTCACAATAAATGACACTTCACCGTAAATGATTCGCTCTCACCGCTGTGAACGGTTTTTCAATCAGCCATTACTTCGGCAGACATTGAAGTCGCAGCACGTTTAACTTTATTGAGTTTTTTGTTCGTTTAAGGATTTAATGACCACCGTGAGCAACTCAATGGGCGCCGCTCCGGTGGCGCAGTGATCTAAGCGATGGCCTCTGATCATTGGTCCGAAAGGGATCCGGTTTCGAATGCCGGTGAGGCGTGGATGCTGTGTTTGTCTTACGGCACTGGCTCCCTCCCTTCCCTGGAACCAGTGACCCTAAATTAGGGACGAGAGACTGCTTATAGCCCATTGAGTTGCTCACGGTGGTCGTTAAACCTCCAATAATAATAATAAAAAAAAACTCAAAGGGTTATGAGCAGTCGCCTGTCCCTAAGTTTGGTTCAGGAGAAGTGAGAGAGCCAGGGCTTTAAGACAAACACAATATCCATGCCTCGCCGGGATTCGAACCCGAAACTCTCTCAGACGAATGCCGCATTAGTTCAGAAACGAATTTCCATTAAGAAAAGTAATGTTGAGAAATATTAATAATTGTCAAACGTTATGTGAGTCAGCAGTCAGCTAGGAAATAATTATGTGACCTAAGAATGGAAATGATACGTGAATGCCATTCTTTTGAGCAGTGTGCCCGAAACGTTCCTCGTGGCAAAACATTCACCGTGAATGGTGAATGGAGAAGTGCTTACGCTCTTTTAAAGCAGCCTGCCAATAAGAGCTTGAAATGGTATTTAATCTTTCATTACTGCGACACTCACTGAAGTGGCAGCACGTTTAACTTTATTCAGCCTCGATAGCGTTGGAAACGTCTTCTCAATAAGAAAAGTGATGTCGAGAATTAATAAGGGTGAATCGTTATGTGAGTGAACTGTTTGCAGTCAGCTAAGAAATAATGGTGAAACTTAAGATTGGAAATGATAGGTGAATGCCATTGGTTTGAATGATACGACCTAATCGTTCGCCACGGAACAGCTCGTGAAATATCATTCATTGTGAAAGGTTACAAGCTCGTGAAATATCATTAATTATCAAAGGTTAAAATCTCGTGCTCTTTTGCGTAGTTTGCCAAATACAGCAGCAGGCTGGAAAACACTTTGGTCGTAAACCCGAGATCTCTGCAAGGAATGATTTACTCAGTGAGCATAGTGACAACCTGGGATATTGAATGGTCATTCATGTGAATGATCATTCGTAAATGTCTGTTTCGCGTGAATGATAAATGAGATCCTAAAAAGAAATGATTTATGCCATCACTACTGTCAAAAACAAGTACTTTCCTATTTCCACAGCCGTTAACTGTTTCTAAATCAAGATAACGCCTGAACATTTCTAATTTTGCTAAAGGATCTATTTTAACAAAAGTGGAAACGCTCAAAAGCCATTTAAAAGTAAAAACTGATTTATTAAGCTTGAAACAAAACTTGGTGCAAGTAGTTCGTTCTTTTAGATCACGCGTTTCAGAGCCCAGCACCATCTGGAAAATACCTGATTCAGTATAAACGTCCTGTTCTCAAAATACTCCGACGTCATTGACTGAACGAAAGTTATATCATTAATTACCTGTAAAGGTGTATCCCAAAATCTCAGAGAAGCACGTTTTTTTAGCTGATCCGTAAAGCGTTAAAAATGAGAGAATGTGAAATGTGAAGCCATATGATTCCGAGCTTCATGTTTCAAGGCATTTAATCTGCAAATACGTCATCTAGTGAGTGTGTTAAACACATTTTGTTATACGGACAGTTATGATTAGTCCAAGCAAACTTTAACAAGGAAAAATAAAAGGTGAGAGCGAAATCCCTTCTGCGAAAAGTCATGGTAATAATAATGAAAGAAATGAAAGGTGTTTCCAGCAGCCTGTAATCACAGTGGTGCCAAAAATCATGTGCCATCTAAGGAAAACATAACTGACCCTACACTAGAGTAAGGTGTGGTAAACAGATTATGTAGTGCCTTAAACTTTCTCAAGTAATCAAACTGTGATGCAATAATTACACATAAAACAATTAACGTTTGGGCAGAAATTTACCTTGAAAGAGGGAAAACAGCTGCGTCAGAAGCTTTGATCCTTAAAATTTCTGAACTGGGACTGAGAGGTTGACTAGGAGTAATGTGGCCAGTTTTAGGGTTAATAGCAAACTGTGAGCTAGGTGGAGAGAGTTCATAGCTGATGACGTTGTTTCCTCCAGCAGGGCTATCCTGGTCGGTAGCTTGAACAGTGTAGACGACTTCGCCGAGAGAAGTTGAGAGCGCTACCCGAAGCACATGAGGTAGGGCGAGGAACTGCGGTGCGTTGTCATTTACGTCGTTCACCGACACCTAAACGAAATAAAACTTATATCAGCATTTGTACGTCCTGTACACATTTTTAGACATGTTTCACTCGTACAATAATGTAAATTACCACTGCAGCTTTAAAAACTGTGAAGAAAAATTGCATTTACATATCAATTCACTTTTTTAAGTAGCTGTTTCTTTTCTCTTGAGAACATAGTGGAGATAATTCTTTTTTTTTTCCTATCGAAAGAGTTTATAAGCTTGACAATATTGCTTCCAACCTGTTTCCCGGAGTTCTCTTTCAAGGCTTAGAACATTTATTTTATAATAGTAGCGTTTTGTTTGTTCTGTGGATCCTGTTCTCGCCTTCAGTCGTAATCTGACATTCTTCCTACTTTTAAATGTTCACACTATTGGCGCTTTCTAAAACAAGAGATGTAACCCAGAAAATTTTTTATCGTTCATCATCTCTCTCTCGATCGACATAATTTTCATTTCATCTATTTTAAGATTCTGAATTTAAATACTCTTACATAAATTAAATCAAATACGGTACTAATAATTAGTTGTTTCTTAAAAACTACTATCAGCAATAAAGACTTAAGGAAATTCAGTTCATTAAAATTTTACTGTAGCTGGTTCCCCAAAAACAGCCTAATTACAATCGAAAAATAAAACTCCATAATAGGTTAGGTTTTTATTAAATTAATGCATGTCTATTAATGTATGGTTCCTGTCATTTTCGTGTTTTCTTTCGATCTGAACTTTCTGTTTTTCTGTTGGAACCTTCTCCTATGCAGTATAGAACAACTGGAGATACAGCAAATATGTTCCTAACATGAACTGAAAAAGTTATTCAATTTCCTATTCTGCAAGCATCTCAACCCATTTTTAAAGCAACTTATGGAAACGCTCACGAATTTAACGAGAACGATCCCTAAAACTTGGGGAAATCATTAAATGGAAAACTAAGAATATTTCTCAGTTTAACCTCTCTTCACACTGATAGATGGCAGCACAGTATTGCTGGTAATATTAAAGCAATGATGATAATCTGAGTAACTGCTCAATGGTTTCTTTTCTTTTTCTTTTCTTTATTGCTTTTTTTTTTTTTCCGAATTTCTGAGAAGTAAGAAAACAGTGACAAGCTAATCGGGTCAGTAAGTAAAAAAATTCGGAAACAAACAATGGAAACAGTTAAAAAAATTTTATTTCCTCAAAAAAGTTCCATTTTTTTAATTTTTTTTTTACTTGGGGGACTAAACGACCACCGTGGGCAGCTCCGTGGGCTACAAGCTGTCACGCCGTCCGTAATTTAGGACGACTCGTTCCAGTGAAGAAGAAAGCCGGCGCCGTAAGGCAAACACAAGATCGATGCATCACCCGGATTCGAACTCGTACCCATCTCAGACAAATGCTCATAAGTTGTGGCTCCGGAGCTGCTGCACCAGACATTCCCTCGGAGGATCCCCTGAATTTCACAAAATCATAGGCGCCGACTTTGGGATGGCAAGGCCAATCTTGCCCCTCCAATACTTTTTCTAGGAGGACAGTGCCCACTCAATATTTTTGATCCTGTATAAATAAATTTTTCCCATTTATAGCACTGCTGATTTGGAAACTTGGTTGCCAGCTCCGTATTGTGTTTGACATGTTCTCGGGATATGTGGTAAATCTTTACGACAATTATTTAAATAAAATTAATAAATAAAAATATAGAAATTTATAATCTCTAGCACCTTTATTTAACTATTATTTGCGCTTCTTGTTCTTTGAGTAATCGCGCTAATTTCTCATTTTTTATAAGCGTTTGGGAATAAAATCACAAGCTGAATTAGATTTTTAAAAATATCAATATTCAGCAAAATAATATTTCTGTTTCCTTCTTCATTTGCCGATGAGCCATTACAATTGTATTTTAAAATGTACGTCGAATTTCGTAGTTATTCTTTTGCCTTTTTTTTCCGTCCTGACAATGGAAGAGACGTGTCCTGTCCCACGTCTGATCTCTTCACGCCTGCCCCTCCCTCCCCTCCCAGTAATTTGTTGAAGTCGACGCCTCTGTACGTAATAGTATAAACACCGAATTTAACAGAAAATTCATTTTATAAATAAAATTTAATTGAAGCATTTCCATATTCCCTTCTGGCTGTGGATAATGCCTATCTTTACAGTATGTTTCAGACTTTAGGGGTTATGGAGATTATGGTAACACTTCAAAGTTAGTTTGTTGATTTGTCTTAGACAAGAAACTACGTACACACTCAAATGGATTCAATAAAACTCTGCGGATAGAGTGGAGATGTTCCGACAGTATATCATAAATCCCAAAAACTGAAATACGTTTATCCAAGTTCCCAAAAACATTAAATGGTTGTAGTGGCTATGTGTTCTAAACGCTTAAGTTTTTTCTTTGAGTGGGGGGGAGAATCCAGAGGTGGAGGTCTAGCAAATGTTAGGTTAGGTGAAGTCTGGAGCCGTAGTGAGAAGTTTGAGCTCTTATAGCCATACAACATTAAAAACGCAATATGATGATATAATAACAAAAGTTTAAATATGAAAAATATTTTATATGAAAAAAATTATAATCACAATCTATTGTAAACAATATAGTCTTTCGTAATGAAATACTTTATTGCTGTTTTCCGTATATAGTACAAAAGCAGGTAACTACCTGTCGGAACATCCTATCTACAAATTATATTCAGCTAACTATTCTAGCATTTAGTTCCACAGATTTATCAAATAACGTCGTCAAAATCTGTTTTGATACACAGATAATTTGGAGGATCATTCAAAAATCTTGTTTCCATCTCTGACTTGCATAACTTTTTACGTTTAGGTTAACTTCTGACCAAACAAACCCGTCCTGTAGAAGAACTTGATTTCCTCAAGCTTCCCTTATAGGTCTTTCCTCCTGTGTTCTACCTAAGTGTTTACTTAACGTTAGGGTTAGCCGAGCAAGCCGACATCGAACAATGAGAGATCAAATTCACTAAACCACGCCCCAACCTTATACTGCTCACAAAACTTTATTATTTCAGTCAGCACAAATCATCGTTGATGCAGGCGCAAACGGTATAAACATCTGCGTCTAATCACTACAGGAATCATTCCCCGACTGCTTCGCTGGTGCTTTGAGAGACTTTCCAGCACACCCATAATTCCGGTATTTCCTCTCTGAGGGAGCTGTGCGTCTCCTCAGGTGAAACCAACTCGCCGTGCAAGGTTTTGTGACCGCACGATTGCTCTGTGTGCAGATCGTTCTCTTCTAAGAATGCGAACGTCAGCTTAAGCATTTCGAAATATAAGTTTTCATCGAGTAAAACAAAACAAGAAGAAAATCACGTTGCAACAATAAATTGTCGAGAAATACAAAATATATGCTTGCTCGCTGTTATAATTAGCGGCTACATCATCTTGGTACGACAGTCAAGAAAAGGACTGGCATTTTCAGAGGCCCTTGTGACCGAAAGACTTGCAGTCAACTTCTGGAATAATAACATCAGTTCATGTAGCGGCTGAGATGCAAAATTCAAACGTACATAAAAAATTATAAAACCATTCAAATGTACGTAGAAACTAAGCACTGATGTTTTACACCTTACTGTTACTAATTACTACTTATTTAACTATCTGAAGCCCAGTACTGCTTCTTCATTTAATTGGAGCCTATGGCAGCGACAACACTGACCATACCCTAATTACGACCCTGCTGAAGCCCACCGTAGCGCACCCCTAGAGGCGCTATGGCTTTTTTCGTGGTTAGCTGTTAAGAGAAACAGAGACAACGAAATTTTTAGATGACTACGTTTGCGAAAATAGGGAAAACTGTGTTATGTATGCAAATCTACTAGAATCTTAACTTAAAGTCGTAGCTTAGCCCATCTGGACTTGATCTTCAAGGCAAGGATGGTGTGTTTGTCTGATGGCGCAGAAACTTTCCCTACCTTGGAACCAGTTTCCCGAAATAAGGGACGGACCACTGCTTATTGGCCCCTATAAGTTGCTTACGGTGGTCGTTAAACCCAGAAAACTAAACACTGCACAGATAAGACGATAAAGTCAGATGACGCAGTACGGCATCACACGAAACTTTAAGGTACGTGTTAACTTCAGAATCTTTAATTATCACGTGTTAACTGCATGAAATTTAATTATGTACTTAAATAAATGCTCGTCACTGATTGACGGACACTTACGTACAAAACGTAACAGGAGAGCGTGGAATTTTATGTCACAACCCAAACCTCCACACCTGCCGGACTCACAGGAACCCAAAATCTGCGTATTATTCATAGAGACTTCATAGCTGATATGCCGCCACAATGAGGGACATAGGCGCCGACTTCTTGGAAATCTAACTATGTTCAAGCTTAAGTTCTAGTATCGACATGGTTTTGCTAGATGAAAGGGAGGGAGCCAAAGGTATATAGATATATGTAGTGTGACGTAAATTCTAAACTAACTTTCCTTTTTAGTTTCTTTCCCTATGTAGATCTTGAGTTTATTCTGCTATTCTTCACTCTTAACGTGATATCTTTCTCTCAAACGAATACGTTTGGCAACACAATTGAGGCTGAATGAACGTGACGTATGCCTGAAGTTTGTTAAAAACAAGAGATAAAAACGACGACTAATCTGTTGCTTGGCGAGCATTGGGTTGTAAACTGATTATTGATAGGAGTGTTGTGATAATGTGTGGTGTGTGGAGAGTTTAGTGCAATATGCTATGCTACGATGTGTTTGCTACATCCTGAATAAAGCACCTTTTCCGTAAGTTTGACTTCTGTTGTTTACATGTTTCGTCAGGCCGTTAAGGTTTCTTTCATTTAGGAACTATTTCTTAGTATGTTGCTGTTTTAAAATAACGTAGAAATAAGACAAGACTTCTACGCCATAGTAGGGATTTATAAAAATAATGGAAACACTTACTGCGGCTGGAGTACACGGAATGTGCCGAATGCAAGTCACGTGGACGACGTCAACCGCGATGTAAGGTGTATATAAAGGAATGCTGTAGGGTGTCGGCTATCACGTAAAAATTCCACACTCGCAGGTGAAACAGCTATTGTGGAGTAATTGCAGAAAATGTCAGATCTCGGTGACCTCGAAGAATGCATGATCGTGTGTGCGCGTCTTGCAGGAACTTCAGTAACTGGAACGGCAGATATAGTGGGTGTAACGCGAGGAATTGTAACCGAGATTATGACTACTTATCAAAAAGGACACGGAGTTACCTCCAAATGCGCAAGTTATGGACACCATACGAAGAAGTTTTCATATGGGAATAGGCGAACGTTGGTACGGATTGAAACAATGAAAGAACTGGACTACGGCACCGCAAATAGTAGCAGAGTTGAACCCCGCTTAGAATGATTACGTTACCGTCGTAACAGTTCATCGGGAACTCCATCGTGCTGGTTTTTATCGCGTGCTGTAATCCACAAAGCAGTTATAACCAACTTCAATGCCAATATAAGTGCAAGGTGGCGCAAAGCACATAAAGACTGTGATGCTAAAGACCAGCAACGTGCCATCTGGTCTGATAACTCGAGCTTCACACTATTTTCCAACACTGATAGAGTGTACGTCTGGCGAAAACCTGCATAAATGTGTCATCCTGTCTATTTGGTTTCGACAGTGAACCATGAAGGGGGGTTGCTGATCCTGTGGGCTACCATATCATGGCATTCCTTAGGGCCATTGGTTGTTCAGCAGGGCCATATCACATCTGCAAAGTACGAATTCATTCTTGGGAAAAACCTGCACCTAATGTTGCAGGCGTCGTTCCCTAATGACCGTCCTTGGTTTCAAGCAAATAATGCACCCGTACATTAAGGAAATAAGTGTCAAGTTGTAGTTGGCAGTGTATGAGGGTGGAGTAAAGCAGCTATCCTAGCCACTTCAATCTCCAAACCTCAATATATTTTTAACATTTGTGGGAATATCTGGAGCAAAAGTTCAGATCACACCTTCTACCTCGAACATCACTGGCACAGTTGGGACGTAGTTTACAGGAAGTGTGGTACCAAATTCCATTGTCACATGTATATGACTCGTATAAGTATATTATTCGAGGTCAAAGTGCTTCTGTTCTAAAATCCCGAGGAAGGCCTACAGCTTATTAATAAAAAGTTATCTACAAACAGTAAGTGTTTCCATTATTTTGATAAACACCTGTATATGTGTATAACATATGTCAGAATATTTACATAAATGCACTTACAGTATATACAGACGTATATATTTTCTACATGCAGATACGAACGGACGTAATTTTGTACCTTTATACTTCTTTGTGTGTGTGCGTTGAATATTTTTGAACAGCAGGTTGGTTCCAGTGAATTGCACTTCTTTTTTCATCACTCTTAACATATGATTCTACGATGGATTTTGTTTCGCCAGTTTCTGTTTATTTTTTTCCATTGATGCATTACATTCCTTCTAATTGCATAAAGCGCCTGTCCTTGCATCTACACCAAACATTAGATGTTAAATGCTTTGTTGATAATATGTACTGATGCTGCAATAAAGAAATTTATAAAACTGTTAAAGGAAAAGTTTTAACTCTAAAAAAAGGTATCTTTAATTTTTAGACTTTTTAAGCTTATATTATTGCCAATGATGTAATGGGTGTTCTGTACACAATGATAAATTTCAGTGGACAACGTAGCACACATGTAATCGGCTTCATATTGAATGTCCTCTTATTACCTCAGTGAAGCTTGCTGTTTTAGACGATTCTCCTCATGTTTGGTTACCCGCAAGCTACTTTTAAATTCAAGTGATTTGGGCGAGTTCGTAAACCGAAAGCTATGCCATCAGCTACTGCAAAAAGCGAAATTTCAATATAAGTTGTTCATATGCTATTCGATAATATTCGAATAGGGCAGACTGCGATAAAAAGAACAATTACATTTTACACAATTTTTTACTTCAACCACAAACTTATTTTAAGTGAAATGCATTGCTCACCTGCACAACTGTTGTGGCGAACTGTGGTTCCTTTGATTCATCACGAGCTTCAACCAGAAGTTCTAAGTATTTCGTCTTCTCGTAATCCAGAGGAGTGACAAGTGTGATTTGTCCTGTGGACCCATCAATTCGGAAAGCCTCCCTTTGAGTGGATCGAACAACTCTGTATTTCAAGCGGCCAGCGGGTCCAGTATCCGGATCGTAGGCGTGAACTGTCACAAGATCTACATTGGCCGAATTCTCATCCACAGCAACTCGGTAGCCTAACTTCTCAAATTTGGGTGGATGGTTTCTGGTGCTGGATACCCTTACAACTAAGGTGGCCTTTCCTATGTTTGATGCTGCCCCATGGTCACGTGCGAAGATCTCCATCTCGTAGGTGGTGTTCCTCTGCGTGTATGACGGCAGAGAAGTAGACAGGCGAATGTGTCCATTCTGAGGATCGATGTCAAATAATCCATGGTTGTTTTTGATCCAGTACGTTACTTCACCGTTGCTCGCAGTATCCGGATCAAAAGCCAGTACTTGGATGATAGTACGTCCCGCTTGCGACTGAGGAGGAATTGACACAAAATACCTCTCTCGCTCGAACTTGGGCGGGTTGTCATTTTCATCCAAAACACGTATTGCTACCGGTGCCTTTGTCTCGAAGCGACCATCCAGAGCAATAACGACGAATTCGTATGTGTCCTTGGCTTCACGATCCAAGACCTTCTTGGTGCACACGTCGCCAGTTTTGGGATTGACAGTGAATGGAATTGTGTTGCGGTCCACGGCATAAGACAAAGAATCCACAGAATCTCCACTGTTTGCATGGATCTGGGAAAGAAAAGAGAGAATAATATAAATTTCCACAAGGCAAAATCCCTTCATATGAAACATCGTCCAAAGAAGTAAAAGTATCCCAACTTTTTCACCAAAACCAGTATTCACAGCAAAAAGTAACAAAAGAGATACTACCAATATCGACAAATCTTAAAATGCAATAATAAATCAAACATTTAGTAATATATACAGAAATTTACAGGAAGGGGATCTTAACTAGACGAATTTTAAAAAAAAAATTAGGATGTCTCTACTTTTCTTCGCCGTTCGATTTTGAAATGATTTTACATATATGATTACTTTCAGTGTCAATTCAATATGCATTTTAAGGTTTATAGAAAATGGATAGAAAGAATGAATAAATGAACTATTTTGAGGTGTTCTTGGAGAGTACTGATGTATGTATTCAAATCTCTAATGTTGATCAAATGAATTCGGAACCATAGATTGCAATAAAATGAGCCACTGTGTTCGAATTTGTGTCATTGCTTGCAGTCCTTGCTTTGTTGTAAAATTTACAGATAAACTGATGACGCATGAGATGCAGGACACAGAAATTCTCTACTTGCTTAGCTCAGATTTCTATTTTTCCCCAACAAAACTGTGACCTCAATAATGTCCAACTTTTCACCTCGCCGTCTCGGTGACCGAGTGGTCTGTGATTTTGACCATTCGTCTGATATGGGGACGGGTTCCAGTCCCGGATGAGGCATGGGTGGCGTGTCTGTCCTGATGGTGACACGACACCCATAAGGATTTGCTTATGTGGTCGATAACCGCAGAAGCAAAAAAAAAATCCCACCTCGCATACAAGTAGGTGGATCGCATCAAATGAAGCTCACCATGTATTTTCATTAAATTCATTTGAATCTCTACCTTCTGTGCGAAAATACAAGTAAATGCAAAGGCCTGCTTTGACGTTACCACTAGGTAGTCCACGTCCAAACGCTGTTGGGTGACTGGGGTAACTAACGATTTAACTCACCTTCGGGTTCGAAATATTTTACTCAGTCATTTGTGAAGAAGGCAAAATGCAAACGGGTAATTCAGCAGTTGTACTAAAGGCTACATCTGCAAACTGCGACCTGGGTTTCGTTTTTGCACAGTCAAGTGGTGGTACAGAGAATTGGTTTACGTTTATGTTAATGCATGTTTCCAGTCATTCAAATTGTTTCCAGTCATTCAAATCATTTGAATACATTCAACCACCAACATCGTTAATAGGGTATTGTATTCAAATACACGATACGCTTGGCATGTGCTCAACCAACGATATGCTCGATATTACATTTTCTGCTCTCATATATACTGTATATATATATATATATATATATACTTAAGAGCAAAACTGAAGACTAAGGAAAAATTTTTAGAATTTAAAACGAAGGGTGCAAAATAACCTGAAAATCAAAACGCGCAACGCAGCAGTTTTGAAAATTCAGAATTCACATTCTATAAAGAAGATACCTAAGCAAAAAAATACATATATAATTTTGACTCACACCTAGTACAACATAGAAAAGGTTATGTATCTACCTGTGTGAGCAAAAGGAAAAAAGATAAAAAAAATAAAATAAAACAACTGAATGTAGAAGGTGTCGAGAATACTGAGCCTTGGCTTTATCAAGGACCAGCAAAAACTCTGCATTTTCTCACTTCCACAAAGACCTAGTTGGAAATGGGTTTCTGCAAGGCCATAGATGCAAGTAACATTCCCACCTAAAATAGTTTAAAAAATATATATATAAGTCATGTCCTCCTTAGAGTTGCATGACCTAGCACTAGTTAACAATTTCGCTTGCATCCATTAACCTTCCTGGCCCGACCCATACTCTTCATCTGTTACTATTAAACAGAGAGAAGAAGATTAAAGAGAACTCAAGCTGTGAGAGTGACATAATAATTAGAAATGATTTTCAGCCATAACGAAATTCCAAGTTCGTTTGAGAGAGAATTTAAACCTGAAAAACAATGCAAAAGAAATCCAAATTTTACATTGCAATTAAAAGGAAATGTTAATTTATAACGAACAGATTTTTGAAAGAAAACTTGAGTCTAAAACCCCCTACTCTACAACTTATGACAGCACGAAAACGAGAATAAGCTAAAGATAATAATTAACTAAAGAAAACTTTGTGAAAGTTACATACCTTAAACAGTTAGTTGCAATATGTACAAAGTATTTCAGCAGTGCTTTAAGTGCATAATTAATTAGTTATTAAGAACTTAACTACTTTGAAAAAACAGCGCATAGACAGCGCATAGAAAAGGAACAAGCTTAGCCATCTTCTGTTCCTAGGTACCCCAAAAGACGCTCAAAGTTACAAAGAAAAGAAAGAGTTAAAACCCGCAAAAATGTTAACAGACAAACCAATGCCTAAAAGCTGAAAAAGCTAAAAAACGACAGAGAAAAGGTACATGAAGTACAAACATTGAACTTATAAAACCTAGAACCCAAAAACAAGGAAGAGAGCTTACCTCTTGTGTTACAAAAACTTTTCTCCTCACAAGAGAAGAACATGGCTGACCTCTTCCGCCACTCCCTAGACGCTGGGGGGCAGTGAGGGTGGGGCTGATGGCCTCCTCATACAGCAAGAAACCAACGCGCGGAGATTTTAACCAGAGAAAAAAAATATATAAACTTAAGACTGTGGATCTGTATGATCAGAAAGAGCAGAATTAACTCTCCAGAATACATGAGAAATATTATAAAATACACGAGCAGTTTATTTAATAATCTTTGCATGTATTAAATCACCTTAGTGAGCTTCTATAGATTAATCAGAATCTTATTAATTTTAATGTTGGTTTTACTATTTTTAGTATAGCTATCCTAGTGATGAATAACTAGTTTTCTTTTTTATTTGTTTTTATTTTCTTTTATAAACAGATTTTTAAGCTTTTTTTGTGATTTTGTTTATATTATTTAATTTTTTGTTTTAATAGGACCGTCATATCCATAGCACTAAGGTTCCTTTAGGTAGTTAATAGGCATCCTCTAGCCAACTTCCTTACGGCTTTGATTGGTCAGAATCATATTATTAACTGTGTAGAAAATTAAAGCAGATCTGCCAACCTTACTCTATTATTCAGAATAATTTTTCTTAAAGTTCTTTTGATGAAAGAAGAAGAATTTCGTTCTCTAGAAAACTTTCTAATAGTATATTAATGTGGTAATTGAAGTCCAAATTGTTGCTGCAAATTCTTGAAATTCTTAGGACCTGAGAAATTAGTAAATTCTCAATTACTTTGGTTGAAATGTTATTATTCCAGTGTAGATATTTAATTACTTTGAAAGGAAAATTAACTCTTTTATCATAGAGGCTAATAGATGGGTTACCTCTGTTGAGCTTAATGCTTAAGTCTAGGAACTCAAGTTCCTGATTACTGTGGTTGGTTTTAGATAAGTTAAGAGAGCTAGGATAGATATTATCAAAATCACTCTCTATATTATTGATACACAGCAGATCATCAATATATCTAAAAGTGTAAAGGTAGTTATCTGAACCCATTTCCAACTAGGTCTTTGTGGAAGTGAGAAAATGCAGAGTTTTTGCTGGTCCTTGATAAAGCCAAGGCTCAGTATTCTCGACACCTTCTACATTCAGTTGTTTTATTTTATTTTTTTATCTTTTTTTCCTTTTGCTCACACAGGTAGATACATAACCTTTTCTATGTTGTACTAGGTGTGAGTCAAAATTATATATGTATTTTTTTGCTTAGGTATCTTCTTTATAGAATATATATATATACATATATATCACCACAAGTCATCCTGAAGAAGAAATTGAAGAATTTTATGAGGAAATTCGTCATCTAAATAATAAAGGTAAGCAGCACTTGAAGATAATTATGGGAGATTTCAATGCAAAAATAGGGCACCGGCAACAGAATGAAACTTCAGTAGGTAAATTCGGTCACGGCAACAGAAACCAGCATGGAAATACTCTCGTTGAGTTTGCAGAGGCAGAAGGATTTTTCATCTTGAATTCCTTTTTCAAGAAAAAGCCACACAGAAATGGACATGGAGACATCCAATTGGGACGACAAGTGAAATTGATTTTATTATGTGTAACAAAAAATTCGTCATCGAAGACTGCAGTGTGCTAAACAAGTTCAACACAGGTAGTGACCATAGATTGGTGAGATGTAAGATGCACCTCAACACTAAACTGGAACGTGGCAAGCTCATAAGACAAACAAAATGTATTGACATAACCAACCTTAAAAAACACCATAATACTTTCAAGTTGGAACTGAAGAACAGATTCTCTGCTTTAGAAGGCCTAACATCGGAAGAAGTGGATATTTCGGAAGTTAACAGAAAAGTAACCAAAGCTCTTATGGAAACAGCAACAAAATTAGCTGGGTCTAAGAACAAGTTGCATGTAAACAAATTATCAGGAAAAACCAAAATGTTGATGCAAAAAAGAAGAGAGATGAGGACAACTAAAGAAGATGTGACTTCCAAAGTGGAATATATAGAGCTATGCAAGACAGCACGAAAAAGTATCACTGAAGACGTACGGAAATTCAACTGTGAGCTAGTGAGGAAAGCAATTGAAAACAACCAAAGCCTAAAGATAGCAAAGGGACATCTCAGTAAGGGAAGAAAACAGATTATGGCACTGAGAAAAGAAGATGGTTCTATAACAAGAAATAGAGGCGAAATTTTGACAAGAGTGAAAGATTTCTACTCCAAATTATATGAAAGGGATGATACATGTACTCCAGACATCATGAAAGGTACCAGAGTTCTTCCAGTCCTCCCAGCAGAAGTTGCTCATGCAATCAAGAACATGAAGCGGGGGAAAGCTCCAGGAGAAGATGGAATTACTATAGACATCATACAAGAAGCAAGTGGAGAAATTGAAACAGTACTCGCCCAAATTTTCACTCGATGCCTTAATGAAGGGAAGATTCCTGAGGATTGGAACAATGCTACAATGATCCTGCTACATAAAAAAGGTGACATTGAGGATCTCAGGAACTACAGACCTATCAGCCTCCTATCAGTGGTTTATAAAATCTTCACTAAAGTTCTTTCACACCGCTTGAAGGTAACACTGGACATGGCTCAACCGAGAGAACAAGCTGGATTCAGGAGTGGCTACAGCACAATAGATCATATCCATGTACTGAGAGAACTAATTGAAAGAGCGAGGGAATATGAACTTCCATTGTGCATGGCTTTTATCGATTATGAAAAAGCCTTTGATTCGGTGAAACCATCGGCAGTTACCACGGCTCTGAAATCCTGCGGTATTGAAGATGCATACATTAATATTATTAATAACATCTATGAAAATGCAAGTGCAAAGATTCGGCTGTTTGAAAATACAACACACATAAAAATTGGAAAGGGAGTGAGACAAGGTGACACCATATCTCCGAAGCTCTTTAATGCCACATTGGAAAATGTCTTTCAATCACTGAACTGGGAAAACAAAGGGATAAAGATTAATGGAGATTATCTAACCCACCTTCGTTTTGCTGATGACGTAGTCATTTTTGCAACTAACCCATCAGAGCTGCAGAGTATGATCCAGGAACTTGCTGACAAGAGTAAAGAAGTGGGATTAAAAATGAACTTTCAGAAGACAAAAGTGATGTTCAATGCTTTTACAAGAAATGAAGATTTATCGATTGATGGAGAAAAACTGGAGATAACAGATACGTATGTTTATCTTGGACAGCAGATATCAAGTGAGGGTCACATTGATGAAGAAATTAATCGGCGTACAAAACTTGCCTGGAGAGCTTTTGGAAGAAACAGCATAATTTTCAAGAGCAATATGCCATTATGTCTTAAAAGAAAAGTGTTTGATCAATGCATCCTTCCAGTGCTTACGTATGGTGCAGAGACGTGGACCTTAACTAAAAGAGACATACAAAGGCTGCAGACAACTCAAAGAAGCATGGAGAGGTGCATGCTTGGTATAACCAGGAGAGATAAGAAGAGGAACTCGTGGATCCGAAAAATGACGAGAGTGGAAGACATCATGATCAGAGTTAAATCCCTGAAATGGCAATGGGCTGGACATACTGCCAGAAGGACAGACCATAGATGGACAGCCGAAATTTTAGATTGGATTCCAAGGGACAGGAAAAGACCCAGAAAAAGACCACATGGGAGATGGGTGGATGAAATTCGTAAATATGCGGGAGTGACATGGAGGAGACTGGCACAAGACAGACCGTTGTGGAGGAAACTTGGGGAGACCTTCGTCCAGCAGTGGATTGATATATATATATATATATATATCACTTCTTGGTTGAATATTAAGATTTATATATATGCCTCTCTTCCTTTTAGCACCTTTCCTGCACGTATATCGTTGAGTGTGAGAGGGCTTCTACATTTTAACACCCGTTTTAATGGAACAAAACGACAGTCATTTTCCATTGGCCCTTGAATTTCACAAGTACGGACGAAAATGGAACTTCCCTAATCTCTGTCTCGCCAGCTAAACGTAAACATGTAGGCAAAAGCGGAACGAGCAGTATAGCTTGAAGCATAACGGAATTTGAGGTGTCAACAACACCGAGAGAGAAAAAAAATTAGATACCTTAGCACTGAGATGGGTCTGATAATAGGCTGCATTCACGTTTGCATTAGTACCATCTCGTCTGACAGACTGAATGCAATTATAACAGTAACCTACTACTAATATACCTACAAGAAAATCTTTCGGTGCTCCCTGGAATTCCGTTTTCGTTCGAACAGTGTCGAATTTGTAGTTGGGTCCGGGTTCAAATCCCGATGAGGCATGGATGTTGTATTTGCCAGTGCTTTAAGCACTGACTCTTTCTTCCTTGAAATTAGTGGCCCTAAATTAGGGACGGGCGGCGGCTTTATAGCCCATCGAGTTCCTCACGATGGTCGTTAAACACCCAAACTAACAAAAACATTTTTAGTTACATTCTGATAGCAAAAGGTAGATCGACACGTTGTTCAGGGTGACAATATATTTCCGTTTATCATCTAGCACTGGTACTGTATATCGTCCTCACAAATGCATCTGCAGTTTGCTTTTCCCCGTCTCATGTGCTCTGAGTGAAAGTCATGCATTTTCCCATTGCGTTTTTTCTTCGAATTGCAGGTATTAAGAAAGAAAATGAAATTCTTTATTGATTTCGACACATTCACTCATGATACGACATATTCTTTAGCTATTGGTTCTCCAGTATTAATAATGAGCAGACCTTCCGCATAACCTCCGTTGTCTGTTTACGAATACAGCGTTACTCACATCTTGCACGGGAATTCAGCAATGCTTGCAGTCCACGTTTTGCATTCTGTTCAAAAATGGCATAGGTTTCTTTCTCAGATACTGCAGCATACTTTTGTTTACACTGATGATCCTTGTGTATTTGTATTTCGCATTGAAGGGTGTTTCTATTAATGTTCGTAAAGTACACTGGTGCTTGAAATTAAAAAGACAAACGCGAGAACTGAAGTGAAATGTACACCAATGAAAAAAATGCAGGGAAAATGATGCAAACTGGATTATTACTACGTCATATCCTGTGTGAAAACATGATTTTCTCGGTGACGGATATCGAACACACGTCTTCCCGTTGCGGAGTGAGATGCTCTAACCGACTAAGCTACACCGACGGAATGTACCGGTGCAGATTTGTCGTCTTGACACGTGCTTCACCTCTGTAGTACGTCACATGATCCCCTTCTTAATTTTTTTTTTTTTTTGAAGTGAATAAGGAACCTTTCATTAATTTCAGACGATGTATGGAACGAACATCACACATTTTCGAAGACCCCAACAGCCAGTGATCCATTTCTACGTTCGCGAGACAATGTGAAAAGAGGAGTTTGTTGGTGACGAATCGAAGCCTCGTCTCCTCGCTCCGGAGTGAGTTCCTCTACCCAACTAAGCTACACCGACAGAATGCATCGCTGCAGATTTGTCATCTTGCCACGTGCTTTGTCTCTCCTCCATATTGGCCCCTTTCCAAGCGATGGTGAAACGAAACCTTGTTGCTCATTCTCTACATATGGGCGTCTGCTGAGAATCATTGTGCAAGCAGAATCTTGACACGTCCGTGAAAAGCACATTAGCCCCTTCTGAATGGGAACCAATGCCTTTGTTCATTTTTCTATGCTCTTGCTATCGTACATGTGACAGTATCTGGTGTGATTCCTTTGCACCACGCCAGTGGTAATTTAATTTTAATGCTTGTTGCTTTAATTTTGAGTACGTTAGCGTCATGGGTACATCAAGAATCGCTCTCTCTCTCTCTGTTGGTAGAACAATGCCAGAACTACTGTCTTCACGCAAGCTGAGTATTGAAAGTGAAAGGGCAAATAGAATGCCGTTAGGCAGATAACAAGAATAGTGTTTAAACGTGAGAAAACTTTCTGTATTGCACAAAAAAATGGAAAAACTTTTATGTCATTAGATTTCATGAAATGTATTGTAAATGATGCATGAGAAAATGCCTTAAAACCAGACTTTGTGACCATTGTTGCCAAAGCATATGGAATCTCTGAATAAAATGTAATGTTTTTATATGGATTAAGGTTATGTGAGGTTGAATAAAAGGTATCAAACGGATAGAAAGTCACTAAACTGAGTACTGAAAATCTAGTACTTACCTGTAAGAAACAATGACCAGCTGGAAGATTCTCTGCCAAAGATGCGGAGTAAGACATTTGGGAAAACACTGGACTGTGATCGTTCGTGTCCAAGACATCGATGGTAACCATAGCCAGACCATATAAAGGACTTGAGTGAGCTATTATTCAAAGAATGAAGAGACAAACTTTACATGTGATTAACGACGTGGTTTAATGAAGCTGAAAATTTTCCTCGAACACTAGGAAAAATATTTAATATTGAAATTACGACAAAAAAAAAGTTCGGTAACCGACACTTATTTATTATTTGTTTATGCATAAATTTGAGAAAAAAAATGGCAAAACACTAACTTATGAAATAAGTTGCTTGAACTTGAGTTTCTCTAGAAAAATATCAAATTTTATTCAAGTCCTTTTGATATTATTGTGCGGAAATGAATGAAATTAATATTTTTGTCATAACATTAATATGAACACAAATTGTTGATGTATCAAGATCGAAGAAATCAACATTTAGACAGAATTAATTTCGTTTTCTTGTCAGCTACAATTTTTCTGTGGTTGACCTAGCTTGTTCAGTACAGATGGCATGGAATTACTAAAATCTCTGAGACATCACCAACGGGATTGACGACCATGGATTCGTGTGAATGGCTTTCATGCACTTAATAGAAATGGAATAGATGCCATGTCGTTGATAAGTTACAAAAAATATATTATTATGGAAAGCTATCAAAATAGTGAGCTTAATGATCTCGTTTGTCGATAAACTGCGCTTCTTCAAACAGAAATTTGTGATTATTTTCATGACAATGTTTAGCTATTGACGATTTCTGCTCTTTCATTCCTGGCCTTTTGAGTTCCTGTTTTCTTTCCCGTATCTGTCACAAGGAAATAATTATTTTTTTAGGTTCCAAATTTCCGCATCTTCTTCTTTATTTTTTGACATATATTGATATTTTATTTTTCAAACGAATTAAACCCATGATTTCTTCAATCTTTTGTAATTTAAAATATTTCTATATCATTTTAACATTCACTAAATAAGGCATTGTATTCTCACTACCCCTCGACCACTCTAAAGATGTTTCGAAGTGCTGCGAGTGTATAAACTATTGAGCCTTGTTACTCTTATCTGAGAACAACCTTTCATTAAGGAAGAATTGCAGATGCATTTCATATACCTACTCCCTGCAAACGCGTTTAGTTTTCAATGCACCGTAAGCCTTACCCGATGAAAGAGTGGTTGCAACTCTAGCACCTTGCACTAAGAATTTCGGTTTGACTACTGGATTTTTCAGCTCTATTTCTTCCCAATACCTAGAGCCAGCAACTTTAAATTAGGGATGGGCAATCTCCTGCCTGGTGTTAGATGCTCTGGAGCTTATAAAATTAGCTACGAAAATCAGCAAGCATCCTACATAAAATAAGTGTATTTCTAAAACACAGTGTTATACATTATGAACATCTCCCTGACCTCTGTACGAAAATCACTGAACTTACAGAGCATGTCTCTGAAGAAGTCTGCCACTGCTTTCAAACTGATAATTTGCATCCTGCTACAAATGGAACGGTAGACCTACTTCAGCTGTAAATACATTACTGATCGCAGAGTCCTTATTACTGTTTAAATTCAGAGCTTCCGGATCCTTGTTATCTTATTTTTTTCTGACATATTTACGTTGACCTTTCTTTTCGAACAAGTTAAACATATACATATAAACCGGCACATATA
Source organism: Macrothele yani (assembly GCA_039090855.1). Lineage (NCBI taxonomy): Eukaryota > Metazoa > Arthropoda > Arachnida > Araneae > Macrothelidae > Macrothele > Macrothele yani. Next base: position 77,478,160 of record CM077008.1, read on the forward strand.
AGTAATATCATGCGGGGTTTTTTCATTGTGTCTTTCTCTTTCTCCATTTCCTTTGAGGAGAGAAATGGGAAGAAATACAACCTTCAACCGTCCTCTTCTTTAACACCCTGCAAACATTTTACCTTCCAATTAATTTGCTTTATCGATGGCATACGTGCCTTTTCTCAGCATCATGACGTAAAACTAGCTGTTGCCAAGAAGCGTCAAGTACATAATAAATTCACAAATGTAGTATACTCGGAGAGATGGGGAATGGGTGTAAAAATTATCTAGATTAGCGACAACCCTATAACTAAAAAGAAGCCGCAGATCAGCTTCTCGAACAAAGCTTGTAATGATGATGGTATACTACGCATAAAAATACTTTGAAAAACAAATTAATACCGTTCTGTATAGTATTAAATTCTTCGGTATAGTATTAACAAAACTCGCACTTCTTCAGTATGCCTTAAACGTCTTAGCGTTGCCCATTTCCCGAAAGCCTACATAATTTTTTAAGCTACGTAACAGTTGGAATATTTTCTATTCCATCATCAGTTCAAGACTTTGGGTACTGTATGTTCTTCATTCATTTTTAAATATATTTTATCATCAGTTTTTAACTGATGATGGAATATTTCCTATTCCATCAACAGGTAAATAATTTGGGTACTATGTGTTCTACATTCATGCTTCCGTTAATTTTATTGCTGTTGGAATATTTTACATAATGTTCTTATACCAAACGAAAAACAAAAGTTAAAAACACCAACGGCACACCCTATAGTCGTGGCTAAGAATTTCGCAGGGGGTGTCTATATTTCTATATAAAAAGTAAAAAAATATCACATGCGCACCCTGTAGTGCTGGCTAAGAAATTTGAACGGTTGGAGTGTCTATTTTCTATACAAAATATTTGAAACACCACCTCAGCACCCTGTAGTTCTGGCTAAAATTTTGAAGAGGTGTCAATATTTCTATATTTCTTTTAAGTAGTTAATTATCCAGAACAAATTGTTTATGAAAAAAAAAACGACTGGCTGAATATAGTATTATACAGATAAATTTTATTAAGTACATCCACGGTTTTAGGAACAATGAAATCAATTAATAACTGAAACATAACTAGTCGAAGTTTCATTTTCGAAACTAGGCAGTCTTCTTTCGGAAAAGTTTTTTTCACTTCTTAATCAAAGTAAAATTAACTTTTCCGAACGAATTCAAACTTGCATTCTTAAGAAACATGCCATTCCTGGCTATTACAAACAAATGTGCCAAATTACACAGAATACTTGTCGGAAATGGTGAAGATTTTAACTTACAATCCCGAGCTTCTACGAGAAGGCTATAAGACTTTTTGACATCATAGTCGACTCTGTGAACTTCAGATGGCAGCACTTTCACTTCGCCTGTCAAGGGATCGAGTGAGAAAATGCCGTCTTCATTACCGCTTTTGATGCTGTAAGTCACAGTATTATTCTGCAAATCTCGATCCACTGCTAAAACCTGTAAAGCGGAAAATACAAAAAAAATTACTTAAAGAAATCAACATAACTCACGCTTACTGAATTTATTTAATCTAAAAAAATTATTTTAATCTCAATTTATTTCTTTAAAAGAAGATTACATAAACAATTAATTCACTATACCTTTAAATTGGTTATGTCTTAATTATTTTGTGGCAATACACTATTCACAAACTGCTTCAAATTTTCATAAAGTCCCACATGACAGTAATGTTATCGAGGGAAGAAAGAGAGGGAGAAAGAGAGAGAGAGAGATTCACCGCGAATTTCTGAGACACCGTGTAACTAATTTTTGCGGCTATCCGAAATAACATGAGGTAAGTTGCCCATAATTTTATGTGAAAATAACAACATTCACACAAACGCTTGTGCGAAATAAACATCTATTGGATCAGGGAAGGGACGTGCGACAAATAAGTCTTACCTACCCAAATTGAGTAAAATTGAGGCTACCCTCATATTCAGGTATCACTTTGTCCCCCATTCTTTTTTATTGGCTGCTTATTTTTAAATATATATATCTATGTACATATTTTTAAATGCCTATTTAACAAATCGTTGGAAACGCACTTCAATAAGGCGGAAATGCTTTTATCGCTTTCCAATATTTTGGGAGATGTTTTCTTTGGGGTATTTTTACTTGCATCTTCAATATATTGGACCACCCGCATAAAGAAACCCTGGGTATGCCACAGAAGTGTACCACAATTGCAATTATGCAATAATAGGTGCAAGTTCAAATAAATTCATGAAGCTTTCACCGATCGTAACATGGCATTCTCGAAAACAATAGATGATGGGCTTTCGTTCCTACGGTGAGCGGAAGCTCGCAGTATTTATTTGTTTTGGCATCAATCAAATAGAATTTTGTAATTTTTTCATTGGATTTTTAGATTATTTCGAGCACAATCTTTCCCGAACGAAATCATTGATTGGTTGCATTGGCGGATTTAGAGTTAGCGGGGCGCTGAACACAGCATCGGTTTTGGGACCTCACCCTTCACTTTGCCCACCATTCATGGGAAATAAAGTGTTTTGTTGCCACGTGCCTCAACCCCATTTTTATTTTCTCATACTCTGAGAAAATATTGCGTTTTGTTGCCACGTGCCTCAACCCCATTTTTATTTTCTCATACTCTGAGAAAATATTGCAATTGCAGAAAATTTCAACGGAAACACGCATTTTGGGTTCTCCCGAACATGTGACTATTTTCACTGCGGTGTCTGTGCGTGAGTCTGTGTGGTCGCCCGCTTCTGTGTGTGATTTCTTGCCGCCGTAAATTAAAAACTACTATAGCTGTCGAGACGAAATTACAGGTTGTGTGATATCCTAATGGGAAAGAAAAGGCGGAAATTACAATTGGGAAATGCTTTGTTAAGGAAGAAAAAGTCGAAATTGCATAAGGATGGTAACTGAAGCACGGTGCTGGCATATAACGTGTTACATACGCTTACTTTATGGCACTGTTTCAATTGCTATTTATGTTACATGCCATGCGGATCTACTGTCGCATACCACCAGATTCCACCCCACTTTAATAATGACCGCCACCTACCCCTTAAAATTTCTTCCCCTAAAGAGCCTGAACATGGAGGAAATCATTTAGCCTGTCAGGCAAAGCGTGTTTTTCTAATGCCATTTTTCTCGCACACTTAGTCTTTTGATTGTCTATTTGACTGGATTGAATGAGGAAGAAGATATTTTAAGGAAAAGATGGGCAGTCATATTTAACTCCGAAATAAATAGCAAAATGTTCACCATATTCTAAGCAAATCAGCCAGAAAGAGCACGCCAATCTGCAAGCTGAGTTCTGGTGCAGTATTAAACAATATTTCTCGCAAAATAATTTTTAGACAGCCTGCTATAAGCTAATAAATTAACTTGTAGATGACAAACTTAGTGTTCGAGCGGAATCATACTCCCAAAACCAAGAACAGCGAATTTATCCCTCACTACGTACCTTTCTTTATTTTTATTTTTTTTTTCTTAAGAAGAAAAAAATCGTTAATTCTGGGGACTTTAATATCTCTAGGCCCCGCGCCTGGGCTTAGTGGGCTTCTCTGTAAATTCTACCCTGATTGGTTTCTCTCAAGTGTGGTCTGGATCAATCTTCAATATCTAATTATATGTTACCGAAAAAAATCCAAGGAAAAAAGATCCACGGAAAAAAAAAGCCAGGAAAAAAGTCCATGGAAATAAAATCCAACGGTTTCTTTCATGTAGGTTAACCAGTAAGATACTTAGGGGGTCATATAAAAATTTACATAAAAAAAAAGTTCTCACTTCTCAAAGATTACAAGGACACCATAATTTGTTTCCATGGACGTTCGAGCAATTGAGGGGGAGGGGCGTATAAAAATTGCACTTTTGTCTCTTGTGTCCACTTCCATGTTGGTTGACCTTGTAAGAAATGTAGGGGTCGTACGAAAATTGCACTTTTGATTTTCTTGTGTCCACTTCCATGTTGGGTGACCTTGTAGGAAATTTAGGGGTCGTATAAAAATTGCATTTCTGATTTCTTTGCGTCACATCTGTGTAAGAAGCCTAGAGGGTCGTATAAAAATTGTCATTGGATTTTTTCTCTGGCTCTGTAATTTTCCTGTGGATATTTTTTACTAGATTGACGCCACAGGGGCAGCAGAGTTTGATTAATTAATAACCTACGAATTAATAATAATATATATTTATAATCTTACAATTGGTAATGCAAAACTGATTGCGATTTTGAAGTTTGGTAGCAATTTAACAGAAGATTAACACAGGGGTTTTGTGAATATTGAAACTGCTCCTTCTATGAATGCATTGCAGATTGGCCAATAAGAAGGGTGCAATAAAACCCAACATAAATTAATACCTTCACAGTAATAATAATAATGAAAATAATTTCAATAATGATTAGGTCATTTCTAAAAAAAAAAATCAAAAAAGGAGGCCCGGGCCCTGCGGTTGCCGGAAAACTGCCACACACTTTTCATTAAGGGGTCCGGCACAAATTGCTGTTCCTCCGAAGAACACTTTGAATGTGTGACAATTTTTCCAGTGGGGCAGTTTTCCAAGGTGTCTAACGAGGGGAAGGAACTCTCTTGTTTGTCTGAATTTTCATGCCGGTTCATTTGAGTTTAGGGCAACTGGCCACAAAAGTTCAAGGGAGGGGGCTATAAAGATTGCCGTTTCTGGGCCTGTATTGAGAACTGAATTGGGAACTCCAAACAAACGCATTTCGGGAAAACGTTTTCTGTAAGCCAAGTGAGAATTGTATTTTAATTTGAAGAAATAAATTGACGAGGATCCGAGGTACACTTCGTTTGGGGGCCTCTACCCCAAACTTCCGTAATTTTATATTCTGGACCTCTAGAGCCGGTCAGTGTATCCTAGATGTTACCCCTGAAGAGCTCGTAGAAACCACGAATTTTCAGGAAGGGGTTAATTCACCCCACTCTCCTGAAAATTCGTGGTTGTGTACAGAATCATTATATAAAGGATGGTACTAATGCTTACAGCTCTACGTCCATTTTAACATTTTAGGGGAAAGCCCCCCCCCAAACTCACGGACTTCGCGGACGCTCCAAGGGGAACATCCTGGATACACTCACTAATATTACTGAAGTTGAAGGAAGTGCCCCCCCCCCCCAACCAAGTGTACCTCGGATCCTCGGCAATTTATTTCTTCAAATTAAAGTGCAATTCTCGCTTGGCTTACATGGATCGTTTTCGCGAAATTCGTTTGTTTGGAGTTCCCAATTCAGTTCTCAATATAGACCCAGAAACGGCAATCTTTATAGCCCCTCCCCCCCCCCCCCCTTGAAATTTTGTGGCCAGTTGCCCTAAACTCAAATGAACCGGCATGAAAATTCAGACAAAATAAAAGTTCTTTCCCCTCGTTAGGCACCTTGGAAAACTGCCCTACTGGAAAAATTGTCACACATTCAAAGTGTTCTTCGGAGGAACAGCAATTGGTGCCTGGCCCCTTAATGAAAACTAGAAAACTATATGGCTAGAACCTCCCCCCCCCCTCCCTTTTTAATGCGGCCCTGTGTCGATCATGTAAATGGATAACTGTTTCATTGGAGTTGTATTTTATTTCCCTGGCTTTTTTTTCCGTTGCCTTTTTTTTCCGTGGATTTTTTTTCCATGGCTTTTTTTTTCCGGTGGCTTTTTTTTCCTAGATTTTTTTTCCGCGGATCTTTTTTTCCTTGGATTTTTTTCCTAGATTCCTAATTATGAGCAATAAGACCCTCATAGAATTACAAAGATCATAGGTGGTAAAATTAATGTAGTACTGCAAGCATCTTAAAGTCACAAATCACAATACTTCAGCAGTACCTTGATATCTGCACACTATAAAGAAAACTCAATGATACGTATTTGTGCATAAGGAGCAGGAATGATCCTTCTGCAGAAAAGAAGAGCTAGAACCATCTGCCACTGAGCATAGATGTATAACGAAATGCATAACGAAATTTGTATGACTCGTACTTCTGTGCGATCCTTTTATTTTGACGATTAAGACCTCCATTCAAGTGCGTTTTCTCCCTAACCATGCACAAACATGCAGTTAAATTATTTGTGTCTGCTTAATCTTGTGTTACGCACCGTGTGATAATGACTGTTCTTATGACTGATGCTTTATGATTTAATAATTTGCATTAAAATTAGTTTTGATCGTTCGGCAGTATCTATATATCTATATATCGGCAGTAGTATTCCTCAGAATAAAGTCCAATGTTTTATTGCAAATAAAACCGAGTTCCTTATTAGAAATTTGTCGTTATCTTAACTATGAACATACATAGTAATTTTCGATGTAGCACGAGTTTAACGTATACGGACATGAGCACTTCGCTATCGTGTTTAGTTGTTGTCATATTTAATTTAATAAAGTGCATCAATTTACATTAGAAAATAATGCCTTGATTTTCTTTTTTTTTTTTTTTCTTTAACGTTTATTTTGTCCTGATGCATTTCAAAAACTTCCATTTTTTGTCGGCCCCCTCCCGCCGAAAAAACTCTATAAAAGCCCCTGCAATGTCAAACCAAATGATAGGACCACTTTGGAATTCGTTTAGACGGATAACTGTATTTGCCTGTTGCCGTCCACAACTATCGTCATACCGTCTGTGTCAAAAATAATGGCAAGATATTTTACCGATTACAGACAAGAGTTAAAATATCTCCGTTGCTTTTCAAATACTAAGTGAGAGCACTTGTGTTTTTTCCAATAATTCGTAGTTTGCCAAGGTAAACCGCGATTAGCTTAATGTCTTTTTCAACTCGCTTCCTGGATGTCATATGATACAAGAAATGTAGTTTCCCATCTGGTTAGCTGATTGATTTTAGTTGAATATCATGATTCCAAAATATGGGCAAACATTGCTAAATCATTACATTTAAGTAATAAAAAAATAATGCATGCTTTTAAATCAATCAGAAATTTGATTTAAATTAGAACGTAATGGACAAAATTAACGAAGCAGACATTATATATATTCCGTTTATCTCCACGAACATTTGTTTATACTTTAATGAGTTTCTGTAAAGGAATGATCATCATAGGTTATCCAACATGAGCAATTATTCGTTCTTGAATGAATCCAAGGAATCAATATAGAAAGCCATGCTATTCACACATTCACCCACTCATTCCGAGTGATTTTAAGCAAGAATACAGTCAAGTTATCGTGCGCGAATAATTTTTCATTCTTGAATGGGTTTAAGCAATGTGTAGAGGTACAACACCGTCGTTCAGTGGTCGACAGGCAAACGATGCTAGCTTTCCACGGCGCCCGTGTGTTCTGAGTGAAACACTGGTTTTCTGTTTCTGTTTCTGTTTGATCTTTAGTAGCAGTTCACCTTATACAGGTATAAGCAATCCCAAAACATCTGTGGGGCTTCCTTCTGACTTTAGGTGTTGGTTGGAGTGATTAAACTACATAGATATACACATGCACAAACAAAATCGGAAAACTAAGTATTTTTGAATAAGTTTTAAGTAATGAAATTAATAATCGCCCAACTTAAGCAAGTATTCATTCTTGAATTAAATTACTAGTATGCATTGAAAGTGACAAACCGGAGAAACCAATCATTTCTGAATGAAGTTCATGAATAAAATTAATTCTGTTTTACATTTATCCGTACCATCAAGGGACTTTTAACAGCGAGAGAAATGAAGTGTTGATTGCCGTTGATTAGAAACATTTTAACAAATGAATGCCATAAATGACTGAATTGATTGCGAAAGTTTTTACCTTGACAATTGGTTTATCACTGGGCTGCTTTTCCACGACAGTTCCATGATAAGAGAGCCGAGTAAAAACAGGTGGATGGTCATTTCTTTCTCTAACCCAGACGTTCACCTGCACACCGATGCTATTATTCTGAGGAACTCCATCGTCAGTAGCTCTTGCTATGAATGAAAACCGGGTTCGGGCATCCAGGTCTTTCTTCACGTACACTATTCCAGAATCTTCGTCAATCATGAAAAAAGCTTTGAAAAATAAAAATAAAAATATTAGCGATGATTGTGATTATTTGTTTTTAAAAATGTAAAAACATTTACAAATATAACAACAGTTCGTTAATTACCCATGCTCTGTGTGAGAGAATTTTTTTATCAATTTTTGGTCAAACTACCTGTGTTCGTGTTTTTAATATCTCTGCTTTACTGCTTTGTTACCAAGGTTTTAAAATAAATTTAGGCAATTTTTCTCATAGAACGTTGAATGGTTACAAAACCGTGGATTCAAACTAATGTTTAAAATTCTGGGCTCCGAGATAAATGAACTCAAAAAGTAACGCGCAGTTATTTCGGCGTGTAATAATATGAAGAAATAGTCTAATACAAGGTACTTTAAAGCCATTGAAAATGTGGGATGAATAGTGTGAAGAATAAGGTTTAATACAAGACGCACAAGCCATTAAAAACGTAGGAAAAAGAAAGTAACGCTCCATGCATCCCACGATGAAGTCCACACACATTTCTATTGCCCTTTATTGGCCACAGATGCGGATTTGGCCTATACAACAAGGGCCATAAACATGTTTAATATGTACTTGTCCCACGAACTAAATATTAAGCGGTCCACAAAATGAAATATGAAATCAATATGAAAAAGAAATGGTCTTCTTACGACAACTGATAATCATGTAAAAGTCGGTTGCCGCCAGATTTCAAGGATCTTCTATATTTTCCGTTTTTATCTGCAAACGTGCTTTTGGCTTCCAATGGACTATACGATCCTTTGTTTCTTTTTATATGAAACAGAAATAAATAAATTCTACAATATTTTTTAGTGTTACTGAATCCCGAAAATTTTGGAAATGTGTGTTTCACATGTGAGAACATCTTTTAAGAAACCAAGTCAATAATTACCTTATGCTCGAATTGCAAACACTTATGGATTAGTAAATCAGTTCACAATATTCATTTTCCATGGATTTAGTAAAACTTCAAAATGCGGATCAGAAATCTATATATTTGTGAAGGGAGATTCACAACATTTATGAAGTCATAGATGGTTTGAGGAGGACGAAGAAATCCTGAAAGCTAAGCGGGAAGAAAACTGAACTTTTCCTACTTAAAGAAAATTGAGCAATCGAATTATTTATTTTAGCACGGCAACAACGGGGAACGTTTCATAATGCACTTCTAAGTTACCCTCAGCAATCATTTAAAGGAAGTTAGGTGAATTTTAGAATTTTATGTTAGAAGAAACGTAAATGATATTCAAACACGTCTTCCAATCTTAAATTGTCATTTTAATGAGCACATCTGATTTCAGCCATCTATGTAAAATCCAAGTTCCTACAATCTGGGATGAATCATACAATGTATATTTATATATACAGTATGTGTATGTGTGTGTGTGTGTGTGTGTGTGTGTGTGTGTGTGTGTGTGTGTGTGTGTGTAAAATAGTGAGACATATTTGACTGTCATTTAAATTATCTTAATCGTAAAAATGATCTCACTTTAACAATAACCATTTCACGATCAATTTTAGGAATACACTTTGAAATGTGGCTAGTGTTGTTGCACTGGGAAAAAATAACTAGACCTCTCCATATTTTTAAATGAAAAAAAACATGATTTTTTAAAATAGCCTCTTAAATTCCTGAATCACCAATGTTTACATGCTGAAAGAGACAGTGCGAATTGAGAAGTTTGTTCATTTGTAATTTTTAAACGAAAAAGAAATGGAAAACGGGGAGGGGAAGATTAATGTGCTAAACACTCGAAATGGATATCTAACGCATAATTACTACAAGCTTTTAACTGTCAGAATTATTCTGACTGAAATTTCATTCCTGGAATAAATAGCACAAATTCTTTGTTAGCAACTTCCAGGCGGTAGAAAAAAATATCTCTAGCTTTTGATGCAGCGTTCGTGCAGTTCATCCCAATGAGGAAGTTTATTTTTGCTACCCCGGTGCTGGCCCGACGAGAGGGGAGGGAAGCCTGGAAAATTTCCCGGGGGCCGTGCAACCTGCAGGTCCCGAATCTGGATTGTTTTTTTCTTATACAAATCACTATCCAATTTTATTATTTGAGATTTTGTTGCATAATTTCTTTGATCTCTTTTTTGGTAATACGTAGTAATAGTTGTGATAACAGTGTTCATAGGTCCGGGTCCCAAATCCGATTTGACTACACACTTTGTTTATGTATTGCAGATGTTATCAGTATTTTCGACCCCTTTGAGGCGTTCTATCAGTAGTTTGCACGTGGACATATCATGGTGCGCACTGGAGGCACATATTGCACAAGCCACCCGTAACGATGAATTCGTGCGTGGTAGTTGAACCAGACACTCAACTAACAACTAAGGCAGTGCAATTTTGTTTTATTTTATACCGGTGAACCCATGTTCTAGTCACTCGTTTCATGAATGAAGTTATTTGAAGTATATTTTATTTTTATGATTTTTATATTATTGTCAAAGGTTAACTTATAAATATGCTCTGTTATATTTATTATTAAAATAATTTTCATAGTATATTTTAAACCTTAGACATATGCAGAATGTTTGAATGCCTCGTGATAGCAACAGTTAGCTTCAAAATTTCATCAGCCATAAACTACCGAAACATGGTCTTACAAGCTCGAAATACCACCATCGACATAGCAAATATTTCTAGTCTTCTGACAGATTTGAAAAAGACTAGGAATAGTTGGAAGGCAATCCTAGACCAATGGAAGCTTGTAGCTGTAAATTTAGGTAGGCAGACTGAATTTTCAGATCGACGAGAAAGGAAGAGGAAAACAAATGCTGAAGAATTAACAATAATACCACATGAAGTATTAAAGTTAAATGTGTTTAATGTTCTTTTAGACAGTGTGATTGGTAACATGTCAACTCGATTTGATTCAGCCATAGAAAAATGCATTGTATTCGGTGTGCTGTGGTTATTCACAACTTAAATCTAGTAGAAATTCCAGAAAATGCAAGAAAACTACAAAACAAATACGAAGATGATATTAGCGAGCAGTTTTCTGAAGAACTAATATAGATCTGAAATAGATATACGATGCAAATATAGACAGAAAATATTTCACTCATACAGTTGCTCAATAAAATAAATCATCTGAATCTTGAACAACTATTTCCTAATATTGTTATTGCTTTAAGGTTGTTTCGCACAATGCCAGTGACTGTGGCCCAAGCAAAACGATCTTTTAGTTGCCTATTAAGGATTAAATATGTGTTACGACCAACTAGTGGTCAAAACCGACTTTCGTCTTTGGGCTTATTATCAGTCGAATCTCAGGGCTAGCTAAACATTGGGATTTTCCAAAGATTTATTTGCAAATCGTAAGGCGACGCAAGCACCTTTGTGATTTAGTCTAAATCCGAAACTCAAGCTGTGATATTTTGACTGTGATTTCATACGATAGCTCATTACCTTATTATACTAGTGAACATTTTTGTTAAACAACTATTTCTTTGTATTTACCTAATATTGTATCACTATTAGGGACTCAAGCTGTGATTTTTGACTGCATGATCTGATATGATATTTTATCAAGATTAACTTTATTATATGAATGGAAATTTTCGATTAAACAACTATTATTTTGTATTTACCCAATATTGTCTATTATTCAATTTTCGTATTATGATATTACAGAAAAAATAAAGAACAATTTCTATCTACACGCAGTTTTTTTTTTTTTCTGTTATCGGGCCCCGAATTATTGTTTTCCCAAAGCTACCCTGCCCCAGTGGATGAGTGATCTTCCGAGATGGGCTTACGTTCGAGTTCCGGATAAGGTATGCGTGGAGTGTTTGTCTGATGGCGCTGGCAGGCTCTGTATCCCTTTCCTAGAACCAGTGGTTCTAAATTAAGGACCAGCAACTGCCTAGACCTCTAATATTTGCTCATGGTGTGCGGTCGTTAAATCCAGCAACATTTTTTTTTTTTTTTTTTTTACATTTTCTTTGTACTTTCTCCTAATTTTTTGGGAATAAAAGCATGAAAAAATTAACAACAAAGGCAGAAAAAAAACCCAAAAAAACATAGCTCAACTTTTAAAGAAAACTGCTTTGTACATATTGGTAAAGACAGGCTTATATGGTAATACAAATATAACTCGGAATGCTTTACCTGAGTATAAATGGTTTATCTTTATTCGATGCGTTTTGTTTAATTTATTTCATAATAATTTATGCTTTGATACTGTGTTATCAAATAATGTGTCTTCAAGAAAATTTTTAGAATTTTCGAATTTCCCTTACATGTGTCACCACCGGAGAGACTGTACTTGATCTTGTCACCATCTCCATCATATGCCTTCACATGACCAATTTTAGTACCTCGTGGTGCAGTTTCTTCAGCACGGAAATCGTACGGTAGACCCACGAAGTCTGGTGCAAACTCATTGATATTCTGAACTTTAATAACTACGTTTGCAGATCTGAAAAGAAAAAATTAAATATGTAGTAAAAATAAAATGAGACAACATGAACTTAGGCGAAACACGAAATCGTATTTTCCAACTTTTGAAACAAAATGTTAACCAAGCCTGTGAAAAACAAAAAAATAATATTTGGGGAAAATGTAAACAGGCACATCGTCTGCATAGAAGCTATAAATTCCTGCAACAGCGCTCATTTCAGAAACTCGAGATGCATCAGGTATTCACACAGAAGAGGTAGAAATGTGGGAAATATAGTAGACCCCCGAGCAGAAATGACTCTATGACAGGGGTATGTTGCTGTTCGTTCAAGATGTTTTGTGCATGCGTGCGTGTGTGTGTGTGTGCTGGGTGTGTGTGTGCTGAGTGTGAGCACACAGAGAGGAACTGAACGATTAAAATCGTTTTACATGATTTCAATGGACGAATTCACTTCAATTAAAAGAATCCCGAGTTCTGAGCAGCCAAATCGCAACCGCGTCCTTTAAAATACATATACTACAGTTCCTAAATTAACAACTTTGTGCAATAAAAAATCAAGCTTTATAGGAAACATGATTAATTTGTTGAAGAAGAAGTTTGCTAGAACGTCAAATTAATTGTTTAGAGGCAATTCTGAAAACTTCAAGTAAGACTATGCAAATAAAGCTGTTTGCCCTTTATTCATTGACTTCCCATTTCTTGCGCTGCTTCAGATAATTACTTAAGCATGCCAGTGTAAACAAATTTCTAAGCAGTGCCGATATAATGGAGCCCTTCCTGTAATGCGAGTCAATTTACTACGGTACTCTTTCTATATCTGGGGCACACTGTATTGGATCATCATACAGAAGATATTCCAATAAATGAATAAAAATCTTTTCACTTTTTTAAAGTTGTATTTAAATATCTGACAGTGACTTAATGTAAACTGCATTTTCAAATCTGGTTCTAAAAAATTCTTACGACATCCTAGAAAAATTGCAGGATGAGAGAATTGTCTGTTTTCAAATAAAACAACGTAGGCTTGAGGACTGCAGTGTTGCGTCTCACTTCGAATAAATACTGTGAATATTATTTCTGAGATAAGCCACAATAAGTACTTTGTTTAGCAAAGATAGTTTTACTGTGTGTATTCTTCTGAAACGTCGCTTTCATAAAACCTCGGTAAACACAGTGTCTTATTCAATAGCGGCCATTAAACATGCCGCTAAGAAAGAAAACCCGTGACACTAGTCTTAAGAGCCTACTGCGTCAATCAATAGTGTGTTTACTTTGAATCATACACACACACATACACGCACGCAGGCACGCACAAATGCCCTCAGTTCATAAATTTAGCTGGGCATTTTCTAAGGTACTGCATACCATAAGGTACTGCATAGAATTACTTATCTTATTCATGTGATTAAACAAATAAAAAACCGCAGTACAAATGTGTTGCAAATAATTTGATCATATGTTAAATGAACGACCTAAAAATAGAACACTGAAACATCAAGCAGGAGTGCATATAGATTTCTTTTTTTTTTTTTTTGGGGGGGGGGATGCCGTCAGAAAATGGTAGCATTTGAAACCCATCAGGACAAAACAAAAGTTCATGAAAAATAGAAGAAAAAGAAGTTAAATCATTATTTTTCTAATGTTGATGCATTTTTATTAAATTAAAGTAATTTTTCTAATGTAAGTCTCATTAAAAAAAAAACTTTCGGTGCAGGGGAGGAGGGGGGAGCCTGAGATCAAGATACGCAAGAATACAATTCCACTTACGATTGACAGAAAAGTTTTCAATGTTTCACATGAATAACAGATTAAAATTAAAAAAACTAAATAAATGCAGTGATATCTGGCGACGTGTAAGCATTTCGAACATACCCTATTCTTGCTGGTCGACCTCCATCCATGGCAAAAACGGTGAATTCGTGCTGGTCGTTGGCTTCGTAATCGAGATTTGATATCAAAGTAATCGCTCCAGTCACGTTGTTGACCAAAAATACATCCTGAGGAAAGAACGAAAAATAGCTTTAAGTGGCATGAAATAGAAATTTTCCAACACCGTCTCACAATTTTGAAATTTATGGGTTTTTACATGATAAAACAAAACTGAACACAAAACTTGCAAATTGTTTTAAAGCATGACGCTGACATTTGCTAATTTTTACACCGAGTTTCATCTAAAATTGTAAGAGAGGCTGTTCTTTCTTCTGTAAACTCTGAAAGGTTTTAGTCAAATAATTCGATGAGGTAAGATCAAATGTATCCGTTAATATCGACAACAAATGTATCCGTTAATATCGCTTCTCTGGAACGGTATCTATTCAGAATTTGTTAATTAATCTGTCGTATGTAACTAGTATTAGGGTTGTGAGTGGTTCACAACATGGAGAGGAATCTTCAAAATATATCTTTTTTATGAAACATGGCCTTCCTGTGGCGAGATTTCTCGTAACACGTCACTGAACCAAACACACAGGATTTCGCCCGAAAGGCTTCGTTGAAAATAATTCAAAAACTCCCCAGTTCATTAAAAAAATACACAAGAACAATTTCTGACAAGTTCGATAAGTTCTTTCAGCTGTGGAGAATCAATGAGCAAAGTGCCTGTGATCCCTCAACAAATATTTTGTACGGAAGGATACAATCATCCATATTTCTGAACCTCGCATATCATGTATACTCTGTCGATGTAATGATTGTATTAGGTGTACAAATAAGTATTAAAAGAGTTTTTTGTGGGACATATGCCGCCAATTTACATATCTGACATTCCCCCGCGTTGCTGTCATGTGGCCGTAACTGGTCCAGACTATAAAATGTGACACAGAAGTTTGCCCAACAGTCAAATGCACTTGCACATCGGTAGGTGAAAGTTGGCAAGCGATATTGCATTTATTCGACACTACATTCGTTACGAATTTCATCAAGGAAAAAGTGCTGCAAAAAGCATGTGCATCGATCTGTTCTATTCTGGGGAAGAATACTGTATCGAAAAGCACGTGTGAGTTTTGGTTTAGACGGTTTAAATCAGGAGAGTTTGATGTTAGCGATCGAGAACGTAGTTGCGTCCCGCAGAAAGTTGCATACGAGGAACTGCAAGCATTGCTGGATGAAGATTCGTCTCAAACGCAAAACGACCTAGCTGGACAACTGGGGGGCAACTCAAAAAGCCATTTCCAATCGTTTACGCGCAATGGAAAAGATTCAGAAGGAAGGAAAATGGGTGCCACATGACCTGAACCAGATAAACAGGGATGAGCGTGTCATGAAGTGTTTGAATCTGTTGAATAAACAACACAGAATGTATTTCCTATGGAAAATCGTTAAGGATGATGAAAAGTGGATATGTTACGACAATCCCAAACGTAAAAAACACTGGGTAGAGCACGGTGAAGCAACGACTTCGACACCGAAACACAATGTTCACTCAAAGAAATTGCTGCTGTGCAAAGAAATTGCTGGTGGGATATGAAGGGAAGGTGTGCTCTATTATGAAATATTAGAACAGGGTCAAACTGTTACTGCTGATCACTACAAGCAACAACTGCTGCGATTGAACCAGGAAATCTGTAGGAAACGTCTATTCACAGGCAAAGGATTGCGTCCCGTGAAATTACCGCATGGCGCGAAATCGGGCAAGGAAACGTTATACCGACATAGCTTCTTCAGACTATCATTTCTTCCGATCGATGCAACATGGTTTGTCTGCCCTACGGTTCCAGATATGTGACGAAGTGCAAAAATGGGTTGAGACTTCATCGCGCCACACGACGAAGTATTTTCTTCATGGCTGAAATCCGTCAGATGCTCGACCGATGGCGGAAGTTGTAGATAATGACGGCGCATATTTTGATTCGTAAAGGTATTGTTGTTTTCTCTCAAATTACATGTTGCGTTGTCTTAAAATGCTTTACAACTTATTTGTACACCTAATATGTACAAGAATAGATCATTTGGTCGACAGTCACGCATGGTAAATGTCAGTCGATTATCTTACAGTCCCAAATATTTCTCGAGCCTTTCATTACACTGTTAAATACTACAGTACATAACGCAGAAATTATGTATGCATACTGGGTGTAACATGATCGGCAAAATATCAAGATGAAATTTAGATATATAAGAACGTATAGGTATGTCGCAATCTTATACTTGTCTTTAAGGTTTTTCCGAAGCTCCCATGTCTTTATTATCATTTCATTACTTCTGAAATTCCGGTTTCCTTTGTCAGACTTCGACAATTCTCATATATTGCGTTTATTATTTTCATTAAATCTCTAAGTATATTCTTCCATCATATTTCTATTCTTTCGGGAAATAATACACTCTCAATAATTTTATCAATATTTTCCCAAAATTTTCAAATTTTAAAGATTTTGATGGTGCATCTTTATCTTTATCATTCGTATAAATATATTATTATATCCTCAGTCCTAGTGACGACTTCCGTGATAGCGCTAGTTACAAGCCCAATTTTAAAAGTATCATATTTTTAAAACATACTAAAAAATTTCATCTTTAGAAGAAAAAAAGCTACTTAATGCTTTATACAATTATCAGTAAAATCATTTACATAGAATAGATTGCACAAACAACATAAAATTTTATGTAACTAAGTTCACTAGGAGTGGTGTACTTGTACACTTTCAACGCAAACTCACCTCTGAACCGTTAGCATAATATCTTTCTATCTTTCCATTTGGACCTGCATCAATATCTTTTGCTCTAAAAAATGGCGGCAGTGTAGTTCCCAAGGGAAGGTTTTCTGGTAACTCCAAAGCATACCGCTCTGAAATACAAACGGATTTCTTCATAAGACGAATTCCACAGAATATGTTACAAAATTACGTATTTATTACACATCTGTCTCATTCTGCCGAAATTAAAACACTTACTTACATTAAGAAAAAAACGCTGAATGATTTGCACCAAAGTGATCGCTGTTTACTTGAAGGTTCTTGGAATAAAAACGAAACGGAAGTTCTCAAAACGCTTGTTTTATTCCGCGATATTTTACAGAGCTTCTCTTGCAAATATGTAACCAAAAAAAACAAAACAAAAACAGAACAGACACACAGAATGGGTGTCGTTTATTTTTGATTTATTCAGCTGGTAGAATTCTTCGGAGATTTCTTGCCACTTTAAGAATTCAGACCGAAGTGTCTTCCATGGAATCGTTTTCTTTGCTCAGTATCTCCATCTCCTTTCTTTCTCAGTCTGAAAGAAAATTTGTTCGAATGTGTCTTGCAGCTTGGTCACCTTTCCTGAAAAATTCGTCGCCAGCAATGCTCCTGCTTCTCTTTCCGGAAATGTCGGCAGCAATTTATTTTCTCACCGAAATATCTCTTTTTTGTGAAAATCGAAAGTGAGGGAACAAGATTCAGATATTTTATTCTACAAATAAATCTGCATTTGTAGCGAATAAACCGATTATGTTAAGAATAGGAAGATAAATGTTTAATATTACTGAGAATTCATATAGAAATAAACTTTTAAATTTTGTTTGTACAGGTGGTTTTAATGACAAAAGGTTTTGAGAATAAGAAAACACAAACAGATACGCAAAATTGCATTAAATTAATAGTGTTACCAAATGGTGCATCGATTCGATATCAACAAGCGTGTATCATTGATTTGGTGTCATGTTTGTACACCAGCACACTCATAAATGGTACTTAGATTTTAATATACTTGATCATGACCACCGCAATTGCCTGGAACGAAAATTGAAATGATCCAAGGATTTTTATCTGAGCACTAAATTGCATATTGCAAAAGATCCTCAAGTACGTGTGGTCATATACTTTATTAAAAACACGGCATGTATTTATAAAATCAAGTTATCTTTATCAATCAGTGGATTAACTACACTTCCGCTGGTTAGAAGGGGCGGGGTTACCCATATGAGGGACACATTTGGAACACAGTTGACAATTACAGAACGAAGCTCCATGAATGTGCTTTTCCTATGTAACAAGGGTATATATGTGCTTGTTCCTTCCAATTTCTTGGAAAGGGTTTCAAGATTATATCTGAAGAACCCATGTAGATAATGCAATGGTAGGTGAAATAAAATAAAAAAAGTCATTCTGTAGCTGCTGTAACCGAAATCATCCTTTGCTGAAAGAATACTTACTTAAACTGATACTGCATTCACTAGAAGCCCTCAAAACATAAGACGCTTTCTATTTAACTAGCAATGGGAAAATTTACGCTGTCTTAGGAATCATAAAAAAATGTCTTATATCACACAACATAAATAATTAGAACAAACGAAAAAATAATATACCGAAGGCGAAACAGAGGAAATCTGAATGATTTTAATGCTTCACATCATAGGGAGAAACAAACAGTTCTTCCACTGTATGCATTGAATAAGATATTACAAAAAGCACGACATATAAATGGTTGTACATAATAAATGAACTGAGGTTTTAGTACCTTCATCAAAAGTGGGAGTGTTATCGTTGACGTCATCAATAACAACAACAACAGGAACGCTTGTATTCATGGAGTTACTAGAAAGCTGGTCCCTTGCAAAAATCTGAAAAGATCACAGCCGTTTGAATAAAGGTTTTCACTGTTCAATAATAAATTTTAATTCGGACAGAAAATTTAACACCTTTAGCATATAATATCAGTCAATCTATGGTCCGGAGATTGTGCAGATTTTAATTAAATAATATATCTGAATTCGCGGAAGAACTAAGCATATTTACGTAAACTCTGAAAATTGTTATAAACCTCATTTTACTCCCATGTAATCACGGTTTTTGATTGTTGAAAACTTATTAGTATATTCAGCAGCAAAGAAGGTGGATGTCACTTGAAAAGTCTTAGTTAAATGCAACCAAAGAAGCAAATCGGGACACTCAGGACGATTTTTCAAGTTCTATCCAAAGCTGTACAAATATTTGCTTCATCGAAATTTAAGAGCCTATTTGCAAGGGTTATAACGACTCCATATCAGGTCGTTTTGATTCATAGTGTTGAATGAGCACGAAGATATATGTTTCGTATAGTCCCTACAGAATGTTTCGTAATAAAGACTTCTATTTGCCATAGCCATCTGCTTACTTTATCAGTATGCCTTCCTAACGAATATTTCTTTTGAATTGATGTCGATGATACCTTTAGCGCGGTATCATCGACTTCAGTGCGAGATCTTTGTGATCTAAAAGTCCAGAATCAGCAAGGGTTTGGACAGAATCTGGCATTTTAAATGTTGCCATGCTGCTACGTCTTGGCATACTGTAGAATATTTATCGGGATTGCAGACACCTAATTTTCTTTACTACGGAATGATAAAGTTTCGAATTTGTCGTTTTGCTATTTCAATTAATTCAGTTTTCTATGCACATGCAGAGATACTGTTGAAGATGAGAAGTATGGGGATGAATTCTTATATTTTGGGTACTGCATTCTCCCAGTCTAAGGCGAAGTTGATTAAATTAAACTGTTAGTAAACCTTTATCCCTCCAAAAGCTCATGTCAAATCAGTTTCTTCAGAGTAACAATATAGGCTTATGGATTAGACAAAGACGTATTCAGTCCCCAGTCGTGTTTTATGCGTTTTGGTTAAACACTAGGACATGATGGGATATAGGTATAATTTAAGATCACTTCTCCTTCCAAAACATTTGATGGAAGAAAATCAGTCTCTAGACTACAACACTATTTGATACTTCCAATGCTAACATTAAGAGATTGTATGCCACGTTGGGAAGCCCCATCATTAATGATGCAAGCTGTTTCCACTACCCAGGTACATCAATTTGATTCCAGTTATAAATGCCGCAAATGTGTTTGCTATGTCCGCTGTCCACATGCACATGGACAAGGCTAGAAAGAATATGAAATTTTATCGGTATACACTTTTGGTATGTGGATAGCGCAGATAATTGCAGTCCACCTTAAATCACGAGAAAAGTTTTAAAATGTTGTTTCCTTGGAGAATAGAACCAAAGTTTCTCTCTATATATCACACTAATAAAATGGGCATTCCGAATGAATTTGATTCCGGTTTGAAAATTATCAAAAGTTTACCAAACTTGCTGTAAGTCCACGGTCAATTATAATTACTCATTTAATACTGATCTACAAAATCTTGTCTGAGTCTGTTAGAGAACGCTCAAATTTTCGGGTATTCAATTTTACAGCATTAGAATTCTATTTGACGGAAGGGAATTGTTAATATTTTCTTCAGTAAAATAAAAACAAGGTCTAATTTCACAGGTTTGATGAAATTAGATAACAAAACACAGGGGAAGTCAGTTTGTTTAATTTTTTGAATATAATAAGAAAGACATATGAAAAGTCATTTTACTTCACTTTATAGAAGAAATGTATTACGTACTCTTAACTGGAACACTTGTTGATTTTTTGGTGGATCTCTGTCTACAGTGTCCATGAGGACTAATTCCCCTGAACTAGGATTGACCCAAAAGCGCTCTTGATCATTTCCTTCCCCGATCCAATAGACGATAGACTGGTCGCTGGGGGTCCTGTGAAGATTAGTGGCGTTAAGGAAGCCAATGGTTTCACTCCTTGGAAGATTCTCAGGAATGCGAAATTGGTATGATTGTCTGTCAAAGACAACCAGTTCATCATTTACGTCCTAAAATGAAAAAGAAAGACAAAGTCTAAATCAGCACAGTACAAGATGGTAAAAAACGTATATTGCAAAATTTCGTAATGTAATATGTACTGAATATTACTTGAGAATTCATTTCATATTTTACATGCACGATAAAATATTTACTTGAGAAAAACAATTCTCTGAATGTCAGGGCAGCAACAAATGGATCATACCAAAAGTGTGAAAAAAAAAAGAGGAAGTACTTAATTGCGAGAATGAGGGAGTAGTCAGTTGACCAAGTGAATATGCCATCAGTTACTGACAGTAAAGCAATGGCATGAAGTACAGGTGGTGGTGCTGTACTTAGGCTTTCAGCTAAAGCTTCATCCACTCAGCATTCATGAATGCTGAAGGTTTTACCGTTTATAAAAAGGGAAGGAATGACTGTTTTCTTCTATTCATTTTCTTTTTGAAGGCAAATGAAATAAGTTTTCAAAATAAGAAATGCCGACAAAATATTTTTTTAAACCTTTACTTCGTTCATTAAGTTCAGTGGAGTTATCCGTAAAGAAAGATGTTGCCCGCCCCGGTAACGCAGTGATCTAAGCACTGGCTTCTGACCATTCGTCCAACATGAGTCCGGGTTCGAATCCCTGCGAGGCACGCATGTTATGTTTGCCTTACGGCACTGGCTCTTTCCGTTTCCTGGAACCAATGGCCCTAAATTAGGAACGGACGACTGCTCATGGCCCATCGAGTTGCTCACGGTGATCGTTTAACCCTGAAATAGAAAAAAAAGTGGACTTCCAGTTGGTTGAGTTTTTTTCTGCATTTAGTCGAGATTCTCGTATTTAGAGAGAAAATTATTTCTAATAACTTATGTGCATTAAATTGGTGTCCCCTCACCATCATATTTAACTCGAGGTTACATCGTCCAAGAAATTTGAGAATCATTTAACTTTAAAAGGTACTGCAGCGTTGTGGTTTTCTTTTGCGAGAGAAACCGTCCAACATTTCAGTTACTAGAAATTAGAATTATCACCGAATCAGGTCATATTTCTCTTGTTCACAGTTTCAAGAAAGAAAAGTTGACCATAATGCCGAACTGTAGATTTTATCACTCTTAAATCTCGAAAACCAGCGCATCCAAGAATTTAAAATATAGATTCCCCTTATTATCTTTTCACAATTTCAACAATAGACACTTATCAAATTCTCCTGTTTCAAATGATCAAATTTGTCACTATCAAATTCTCCTGTTATACTCTGATGGCCAGGAAAAGATTAATCATTAAGATTCTGAAAGCGTTAAGAAGAGACACAATGAAAAGAAGAGAAGAATGAAAGAAGTCATCTAAAGCTGATCCGCCCACTTTCATCAAGGTTTAGAAATGCCATCACTAATAAGCAATTAAAAAAATAAAAGTTAAAATTACCAGCACTTAAAAAGATACTGCAAATAAAATGATTAATCAGAACAAGGTAAAAGAATCAAAGGATGTTATGAAAAGAAAAACATGCTTGGTGAAACTCAACTTTCATGACAGAAATGCATGGCGAAAACAGCCGTGATACTGAAATCAGGAATTAAACAGCACTCACTCTGTAACAGTTCAAAGGGACATCACGGTAGTCAGATGGTGACTACCATAAATACCTATTCGTGAGGTACTATGTGGAATTAAGTACAGATATTAATCCTACTTTGAGCCTTTTCTGAATAAAATCCGTATAAAATGAATGTTCTGTAAAACAAGATTCATTGTGAACTTTCAAAAGCATTAGCTCAACTTTTAGCAGCTCATTTACGTACTTGACCAAATATTTTTGATGTTTCACCAGCAAAAGGAAAATCTTTGCATTTTTGAAGAATTGTACAATGTACAGTATTTTTGGATCTGGCACATGACTTAGTGTGAAATTTTATGAATAATCCTCGAGTTTTCATATCTGATTGTGTAAAACAGCGAAGACATTATTTAAAGAACAGCCGGACATATTTGTTGTCGAATAACTCAGTGTTGATAATAGTACTGTTTCATCTTAATTTTAATTCTGAAAAACGTTTTTCTTTTTAGTTTTAATGACCACCATACGCCACTCTAAGAACTCTAAGCCATTCCCGTCCGCAATTTAGGGCCACTTGTTCCAGGAAAGAGAAAGAGCCAGCTGCATTAGAAAAACACACTATCCATGTCTCATCAGGGAACGACTCATCAGAAAAATACGTCTCTGACAACTCTACCATCAGGGTGACTAAGTATCGTTACTTCTCGTTTCTAGGCAAGGCTACAGTAAGTACAAATTTAGTTTCTGACAACATAAATGCGAGATTTCTTTAAAATACTTATCTATATATTTTTTGTTTGTTTGGGAGTTTAGCAACCACCGTGAGCGCCTCAGTGGTCTATGAGCAGTCTCCCGGCTCTAATTTAGAGCCACTAGTTCCAGGGAAGGGAGAGAGCCAGCGCCATAAGACAAACACACCATTCATGCTGCATAGGATTCGAACCCGGTCCCCTCTCGGCAAATGGTCATAAGCCAGCGCTTAAGCCACGGAACCACCCGGACGGCGTTTTCTACAGTAATCCAAAGGAAGAGTCCAAACTGTGTCTGTGCTATGTTCTACGCATATTTTTATAAAGTATCACATGGAGTCTGCTGTTGCCACCCCGATGGCGCAGTGATCTAAGCGATGGCTTCTAATCATTCGTACTAAAGGGGTCCAGGTTCGAATTCCAGTGAGGCATGGATGTTGTGTTTGTCTTACGGCACAGGCTCTCTCCCTTCCCTGAAACCAGTGGCCCTATATTAGGGACGGGCGACTGCTTATAGCCCATTGAGTTGCTCACGGTGGTCGTTAAAATCTCCAATCAAAAAAAAAAAGTCTGCTGTTAAGATATTTCCAATATTCTCTGTTGCGCGATTCAGAATGCAGGTGTTCCTTCATATACTAAATCTAGAACACTCAGCGCAGTATCGTATTGAGAGAAAAACATATTTCCGCAGGTGAGTGAAGCAGTGCTTGCTGGCAGGGGTAATTTATTATTTGACGGACACGCATAGAATGGTTGAATAATGTAATAAATGCACTTAAACTGAAAACGAGGTTTGTTGGGGTTCTGGGATCATCAGGAATGAAGATCGCTTGTAGTACAATTGAATAATTTATTATTGCGATACGAGTGCCTGGGAACCGAGAATTTTAATAGTAGCACTGTTGCCCCCATGGGAAATTGCCCTTGCGTTTCAAAGAAGCGACGTGTTACGTTCGCACAACCGGTGCGAACATCACAAGTTCTTATACACTGAGTGGCCACTTTATTATGACCACCACCTCAGTACTTCGTTGGGCCACCTTTTGCTTTTAATACTGCGTCGATTCTTCGTGGCATGGACTCCACGAGATGTTGATAGGTGGTTTGTGGAATCTGAGACCATGCTTGATGAATAGCACTTTCCAGGAGTGTGAGATTGCAGGGTTGTGGATCCAGCTGTCTGATGGCTCGTTCAACTTCATCCTACAAATTCTCAATGGGGTTGAGGTATGGAGATTGTGGGTGCCACCTGAGCAAAGTAAACTCACCGGCATGTTCCTGAAACCAATCCTGTACAATACGAGCACTATGGCAGGACGCATTATCTTGTTGAAAGTAGCCATCGCCATTGGGATAAACCATCCACATGACAGGATGCACTTGGTCCGCAACGATGTTTAGATGTGATGTGCCAGTCAGACGTTGATCAACACGAATTAAAGGGCCCAAAGCATGCCAGGAAAACATTCCCCAAACCATAACGTTGCCTCCACCAGCTTGAAGGGTTGTAGCAATGCATTTGGGGTCCATGCTTTCCTGCTGTTTCCGCCAAATTCTCACTCGGCCATCGACATAGTGCAACTGAAAACATGATTCATCGAACCACATAATTTGTTTCTAATTATCGACTGTCCAATCCTTGTGCTCCTGTGCGAACTGGAGACGTTTTCTCTTGTTAACTGCAAACAGCAAAGGTGTTCGAACAGGCCTTCGGCTGCCATATCCCATCCGATGCAGTGTACGGCGAACAGTGCATGCAGAGATCATTTGAGGGGATCCTTGATTAAGATGGTCTGTAATTTGCTGCACTGTTGCCCTTCTGTTGTCTGTTACCAGTCTGGACGCTCTCCGTTCCGCCTGAGCAGTCACTAGTCGATGACGACCACACGTTGCACGTAGAGACCCAGTTTTTTGGCTGACAGTCTAGTCTTTAAACACTTTAACAACAGCTGCTCTGGAACATTTCACGAATGCGGCGGTTTCGGTGATACTCGCTCCATGGCTCCGAGCTCCTACAATCATCCCACGTTGAAAGTCCGTCAAATCACGTTTTTTACCCATCTCGTCACCCAAAAATCACTTCTACTACTGTCGCAAGCACTAAGCCTTCCCTTTTTATATTAGCCTCGCCTTCTGGCGGCAACAGAGTGCAGTAATAGCTCATTTGCTTAAAACTGTCAGGTGGTCATAATCAAGTGACCACTCAGTGTATACATAGGATATTCAGTGATGGCACTCAGAAAATCGTCAATGAATTTCTGCATAAGTTCTCCATAAAGCAGCATGTTTTCTAGAAGTTTTACGGCAGTATTCCCGATAAATTTTCTGCAGTAAACGTACTGCTCAGTACCTCAGAAAAAAATACATCTCGACGTTTTAAATACTTCGAGGGCAATCTAAACTCAACGACACTTAGGATAGAGAATATTGAGATGTTTTCCTTCAAGCTACAAACTACATGAGATTACTTTGTGTGTGTCTATGTGTTAATAGTGATCTTAAAATTCTAGCTTACCTGAACTCTGACGATGAGTTTGACGAAAGGATTAGCCAGAGCTGCCGCCTGTGGTCCTTGGAACGGCTTCACATTTCTTGCAGCCACGTGAAGAACGTATTCCGACTGACGTTCATAGTTTAATTTGTCTGCTGTGCGCACTGTTCCTTCATCCTCATCAATGGTAAACATCTTTTCCTCGTTTCCACCAACTATTAAATACTTCAACACAGCGTTTTCTCCTGTATCATCATCTCTGGCCTGTGATGGAAAAGTTCATATCAGATACTTTACACTTTAAAATTATCAGTGACTGATTTTCTAAAAACCAGTTAATCTTTAATGAAAGAACAGTTTTAAGAACATACAATTACTTAAAAATTACATTATTGCTAATTTCCTTTATAGTGGAAACATTATAACAAACATAGACAAAGTCTCTTCATTTTTTATGCTATTTTACCACCAAAGCAGGTCCCAAGTGCGTTGCTGAATTTTTTAATATAAAAGCAACAGGAAATCATAGTCTTCAAAAAAGATTCTTTTCGTTGCCTGGCCTTAGGAAAACAATTAATATTCTTATAACCACTAAAAAGAAAAAAATGAATGAATAAAATAAGATATTTACATAATTTAGTGCAATATTTTAAAGTATCAAAAATTAAACATCTTCTATACTGTATATTACAATTACGTTTTCTGAAAGAATCGCTTTATTTTCATTTTGGATCAGCCAAGTCTCTCCCCTATAAAACTATAGCCCATATATTCCTATAAATAGCAGTGGCAGTCTTAAGTAAATGACATATTCTATGCATTAAAACGCATTCAGCGGAATAAAAATAAAAACAATTACTTTTTCATTCCTATGTCTGTTAAAATTAGACATTGACATTCAAAAAGCAAAATGGAAACGCGCCTCTTTGAACGTTAAAGTAAATCTTCAGAAACTCCAAGTCTCCATTCACAAATACTAAATTTTTGTATTCACGAAATTAGTGCTTTCGTAAATGTTAATATCGTCATTTACATTTTGATTTGTTAAATTGCAATTCCTTTCTTTTATTGGAGTAAAATATTTTGAACGTAATGCAAAATCAGTTTGGGAAATATCACTTGCAAATTTTAAGTTAAGAACTTATGTCTTTCTAAACTTTTTCTTTTTTTTTTTTTTTTTTTGCATGAAATACCAAATGTAGATACAAAAAAAAAATTAAAGCTGCCGTTGAACGTAAAGTGAATTGTTTCAAATTTATCCTGCCATTTGTCTTTAATTCACGATCAGAATTGGTAAGCGTCCTTTTAAAATTTACAAAATACTAAAATATTTTTAATATCTTTTCAGAAACTCAGATGAATTTCCGAAGAACATTCCGTCTGAATGCTCAAAATATGATGTTGAAACTGACCCTCAGATAGAAGAAGTTGCAAGCGTAACCTGCCATGTCCATTCCAGAAAAACGTAGAAGTGATACGAGATTTTAGTAGTCTCAAAGTGTATTCCAAACTGATACTTATTTCATCAGAAAAATTCCATGTTTAAGGCTAAGTGTTACACCCTAGCTGAAAAAAGTGATTAAAAACAGATTAAATATTTCCCTTTTATTTGCTTCATCCGGAACGTGCAGCAACCATGAAGACTTGCCAGCGGCCCAGGAGACCAAACAGTCAGAGGAGTTGGTTTCAGATCATTCATTCGGATTGGGCAGAGTTCGAGTTCACTGATGAGGCACGGGAGGTGTGTTTGTCTTACAAGAACCAGTGGTCCCAAATTTTGGATAGGAGGCGGCTTATAGCCCAAAATGTTGGTCATGGTGGTCGTTAAACCCCGAAACTAAAAAAAAGGCCATGTAGAAGACATTGTCCAAAAAAAAAAAAAAAAAGTATTTACCCTATTGCATTAAGTATTATTGTTACATAGTAACCATATGTAGTAATTTAAAAGAATGTTCTGGAATCTTCCACATCGGTATTTCACAGGGTCGTATAACAAAGAACAAAGAGAAAAGAAAAAAAAAGCGATATCGGTATTCTACCAAGCGTAACACATATGCAGTTGAGAAATGGAAATGTTTCCTTCAGTTTACCAGGACTCAGAGAAAACATATCGGATCAGTACGGTTCACACTGTTTCTATATATTACATAGCTGCTCAGTATGGTTCGACAGCAGCAAAAATTTCTTTATTCATCACAAATTACCTTCAACATACACCGAAGAGCAATTGAATTAGAGACAGCTGGCGTAATGCAAATGTGGCGCTGTGGGCGGCCCTGTAAAGGGAAACAACATGACGTATGCAGCGATCCGACAATAGAAGGAGTGATGCGACGGGAACCAGTAAGAGTCGGACGCAGTATGGGTAAGACGAATGATCTGAGCGCATTTGATCGTGGGTAAACTGTCGGGGCCCGACGAATGGGTCACTACATCTCGGAAGTCGTGCAGGCACTGGGATTTTCACGAGCCACTGTGTCACGGGTGCACCGTGAGTATATCGAATCCTGTAAAACCATCCCTACAAGGGCCAACTGCCGTGGACAACAGCGTGTGGATGAGTGGGGTCATCGTCGGCTAGCTCGCATTGTAACAGCGGATAAACGGGCCACAGTGCAAGAAATCACTCGGCAATTTAACGCTGGTGCACAAAAACGTGTAAGCAGCCACACCATCCAGAACAATCTCCTCGCTATGGGGTACAGAAGCCATCGTCTCACGAGGGTACCGCTGCTGACTGCACATCACAGGATGCAAAGATTAGCGTGGGCGCGGAAACATCGCCAATGGACCCTAGACATGTGGGAAAATGTTGCCTGGACTGATGAGTCGAGATTCACGTTGTGTACATGCGGATGGCAGGATACGAGTACGGCGCAAGCCACATGAAGCGATGGATCCTTCTTGCCAGCAGGGCACTCTTCAAGCTGGTGGGGGTGGAATTCTCGTCTGGAGACTGTTTACGTGGACTGAAGTGGAACCCCTGATACGTGTGACATCGTCCCTCACAGGTAAACGTTACTGGTATATCCTGGACGACCATTTGCTCCCGTTTGTGCGTCTTCAACATCCCACTGGGGACCTCATCCTGCAACAAGACAATGCACCGTTCCATCGCTCCCGAATCGTATCCGAATGGTTGGATGAACACTCCACCGACGTGACCTCGCTTCCTTGGCCAGCTAGGTCACGTGACCTCTATCCCATCGAGCAAATCTGGGATGCCATCGAGAGAGATGTTTGAGGCTCTGACCCCCCCCCCTCCAAAAATTTTCGTGAACTGTGGGAGTTTGTTCAGGGATCGTGCATCCGTATGGCATCCCAACGCTCCCGGTGTCTTGTCGAGTCCATGCCGAGACGAATCGCCGCCGTCATCAGGGCGAAAGGTGGTGCTACACGTTACTAGACAGGTAACTCTAATTCAATTGCTCTTCAGTGTATACTGGTACAAATATTTCTGAATTAAAACCAAATATTTGAGAAAGAATTATATCGGAAGATATGCGCGTGTGTCCTGTATAAGAGATGTGTCTTGTATCGGATTATGCGGTTTACGAACAGGGAAAGCGCATAAACCGATTTTCCTGTTGATAGAATCTCTTCGGTCATCCGTCAGGTATTTAATCTAGCGCAACATGCTACTGAGAATTTACACAAAACTTCAAATAAATCGTGCCAAAACTAACAAGATAACGAATCTAACTTTTTCAGTGTCTTTGTAGCATATGTTACTAGCGGTTTAACTTCATGTTCCGATAATATATGTTACCAGCATATGTTACTAGCGGTTTAACTTCATGTTCCACTCAGCAATATTTAATAATTCCAAATGCTGCTTACATGCATCTTATGAACTTTGTATGGTGGGTTTTCTTCTTCTGGAATTGTGACAACGTATGTGTCCGAATCAAAGTAAGGTGGATTGTCATTGATGTCTTCCACTTTAACCCCAACTGTGGCTGTGCCACTCAGCTGGGGAGTTCCAGCGTCAAATGCTACAACCAAGAATTCAATTTTGGCTTCTCTCTCTCTGTCGAGCCTTCTTCGAGTAAGGATGTTTCCAGATTCATCAATTTTGAATGCTTCGTTTGCTTGGTCACCTAATAGCCTATACCTCACGATAGCATTCCGTCCAGAGTCACCGTCAAGTGCCTGAAAAACAAAAAATACATATGTTCTTAATAAAGTATGATTAAATGTATTTAACGATGTATACTGCATACTCTAAAAGTAAATTACATGAATACAAAATCAAATGGCCAAATACGCTCACGGACAATGAAATTTGCGCACCTAGAAGGAATCATCAGATTGAACTGAAATTTTATGGACGTAATGAAGCAGATGGCAAAAATAATACATAAGTAATACACATGATGGCAAAAACAGAGCTGCATGACAATTACAGAGCGATCTGTTGCACGCAATCCGGTCATCTTCAATAGCGCGTCGCACCGCCTCGTGCGGCGATACATGCTGCAATACGGTCCGGTATGTAGGCGAAGAGAAGCCTGATGTTGTCCTGCGGCAGACTGACCCACACGTGTTGGAGTGCGGGCGGGCATATTCCTGCTGGTGTAGCGCCCTGGAATCTCGGCCAGGAATGGAAGCGCATGGAGACGTAGGATATCATCCACATACCGCTGGTCAATGACATACCGCTCGTCAATGAGCCACGTACCACTACTAAAGCTGGTCGACTATCGTAGGCAGTGGCTCCCCAGACCATAATACCTGCAGTGGGAGAGGTGTTGCGCTCGATAGCGAGGTTGGGATTGTGCCATTGACCCGGGGACCTCCACACCCGGAAACGATGATCATCTCTCCCCCAAACGAAGAGGCACTCATCGCTAAACACCACACGTCGCCAGTCTGTGGCGTTCCACGTCGCTCAGGTCTGGCACCACTGCACACGGAGCCGGCGATGTTTCGGTGTTAATGGCAGCATACGTATGGGGCGCCTGGGATAGCAGATTCGCTTCCGCGAAGCGTCGGGAAATGGTCCGTGGGCAAAAAGGAGCAGCTACATCTACCTGTATAGTGGACCGGGTCCCCGTGGGATCCGTTCGTGCCTGGCGTTCGATTCGTCGATTCTCTCTACCGGTGGTCCTCCTGGTCCGTCCAGAGCCGCTCCGCCGTGTGGCAGCGCCGTCACGTGTCCAATGCTCCCAACACAGGCGGACGGTATGGTCAGAACAATTAACGGGGCGGGCTATAGGGCGCGCCGACCACCCTGCTGTTTCTCTCAAAGTCCGTACGTTGCATAAATCGACGTCTCTGGCGTCTACCCGGCATTCTTGTCACTCTGTACTCTTGCTTGCGTCGGCCGGTGCTTTTCGCTTTCATGGGGCATCGACTACTCGCCGGTTTAAAAGGCTACCGGTTCGCGTTTGCGGCGCCACCACAGGGTGTGCGGTCATGCGCGCTCGTACCAAACGTGGATCATTTGCTTACCAGTACGTACTCAAGCTATTTGCAAAGTTTCGCGGTTGTAGCATGTTTTCTTCTAGGTGCGCACATTTCAATGTCCGTGAGTGTATGACTGCAAATTTGATCGATTTATTTTTATAGTAAACATTTTTACGCCAAAACTCTTCTTTCCTTATAAAAATAAAAGCTTTCAGACGCCCTCTAAATGTTATAGTGGTACTATAAGTTTCAGGAACATAAATGGGCTTCTTTTAATGTTATCTCATAAATTTAAATAATATCACTTTTCATTAGTATTTTTGGAAAAGCATTGAGACGGTCCCCTTACGTAACTTTTAGCTATTAATGAGGTGAAGAAACTGACCAACCCTGTTTCCAGTAGAAATCTTTTTCACAGCACGTCGTAAACTTTGCTGGACTGAATGATTTCGTGATTTTATAGCATCAGCATCCACGTAGGAAAAGATTTGTGCACATGGCTTTCTCATTAGAGCTTTAGCTGCAAACAAAAAATTTCGGCCCTTTTTCAGCAGAGGGCGAATGATGGTCTCAACGTTTGAAAGTTAAACTAATGAGGACAGAAAATTTGAATGTGTATGAGATTGGTGAAAGTGACAAGGAGCTGACCTGACAATCAAAGGAGAGATTCGCAAAATGGAATTGGGGAAGTAACCCACTCTTTTCCAGAGACAAATAAAAAACGAGAGTGGAGTTCTGACGATTTTGGAGGGTGGGGGAATGACATTCACCTCTCTCACGACGGAGGGGAAAGATAGAAATTTGATGTCTGGTTGCGATGGAAATTAAGTTAGAAAAAGAGAACGAAAGAACTTTGCAGTAAAGTATCCCAGAAAAAAATCGATATAAAAAGCTGTAACAGATCAATGAGTAAACAACAACAAAAAAGTACAGTAATATTGATGTAATATAAAAATCGAGGCAACCCACATACCACATTGAATTAAGAGCACCATTGCAGCAGAGCGAGTTCTCATTTAGCCATAGTTCATTCATTTCATCATCACCAGGCAAATAAATAGGTAAATTCTCAGAACTGCTTAATTACCTCACAACGAAAGCCTGACGAATCCACGAGACAGGGCACTTAAAGAAATCGTGTGGGCAGTACTGCTGCACACTTTCGTCTAAATGTTTTTAGAGTGCGTTTCAAATGCGTGCCCTCAATAAAAAAGTAAAGGATGATTTCGCTAAGGAATTTTCTAATTCAACCATGGTTTTTTTTATTTCTCTTTTAGCATTCGCTATCGCACAGTAATATGCTTCAGGAAATAGTCTTGCAGTTCACTTTTCATCTGTATTTCTCTGTCCATCGACGCAATATTTCCTGATACATAAGTGGGATAAAAAAAATCATTTTGGCGATGTAACCACGAGAATGGTGAACTAACGACTTCCGAAAATTCATTTTAATGAATCGGATAACGACAAATAATATCTACATGGCTACATCGGATAGTTTCCAATATATTTTCAGATTTTTTTAGTGCTTATCTTTACTAGATACATGTATTTACAAAACCTAGTGCCCAAAACTAATACAGTACATAAAAAGCTACAGAAAACATCCACGTTTAGCCGGGCCGGTAACGCAGTGGTCTAAGCGCTGGCTACATACTATTCTTCTGAGTGGGCCAGGATTCGAATTCCAGATGAGGCATGGGTGGTGTCTTACAGCTTTGTCTCCGTCCCTCCTCTGGAACCAGTGGCCCTAATTAGAGACCGCTGACTGCTTATGCTACTTGGAGTTGATCATGGTGCCCGTCGAACGACGAAACAGAAAGATGGCATGAATTTGTGTTCTCTAAAGCAGCTGGTTACTACTGAACAATACATTTATGATGACGCAGTTCGAAACGTTTTATTAAAAGATGCAATTACATTAAAAATTTTTGGCGTCGTTTTTATTGAACGTAAAGAGTAAAAGGGGTAATCAAATTATTCCTATGACTAACACTGGACAGTATTTTCGGTATTAACAATAGGGACACTTTTTGGTTAGTTTTAGCACATAAAAATGGGGTCACACGATCGATATTGGCATTAGCATTACCACTGAATGTATCATCATGATTAAAAGCTTTCCCGGTTGAGTCGGATAGGTGGTAAATGCCATGAAACCTACAGAAATGAAGTCCAGAATTCGACAGTCACTTATCAACTCCTGTTAGTGATATACGTGAATGTGTATATTATAACCATATGAATATGATCAATTGTAATGTGCTAAAACTACTAATAGATTGAGATGTATATCATACATTACTCATAATAGTAAAAAACTCTATGCACATTTTTCTTCATGTGAGAAGCAAAGACCAATTCTTTAATGGCTATAAGCAAAGCACGAGAATTAACACAACATTATGGAAGTGAATGTTGCAAAACTGGAGCACTTTACACAAAATAATATAATGTTAAAAAAGTACCTTAAGTCCGACAAGCAACATAGTTCTGCATAGAAGTAATAGTAATTAACTCTGCTCCATTGTCCAATACATAGGAGTAACAATTCAAAAAGGCTAGGACTCGGTTGTTGTAGGTCAAAGTATGTAGTATAATACTAGTCCAATGCAGCTCCACTGTCCTATATATCGGAATATCGTTTTGCAAAGGTTAGGACTCAGTTGCAAGTCGAAGTATGTAGACAGTTCAAAAGGCACATCCAAACTCACATTTAGTGTAAACGCATATGACGAATGAAAGGAGAACAAAATTTAACCCCCGCTTGGCTACAGAAAAAAGAGACGGAAACCTCGCTTCTTCACAAATATATAAGCAAACACCGTGCGATATTAGGGCACATGCTATGCATTTTGGTACTTATTCGTACCATTATCAAGCTGTGTTCTGGTAGCTCTGCTGGAAGATCGGTTAATTATATCCGAAGACTGCCAATCAGTGGCTGTCATGCCACTACCCACGTCATCCTCGAGGTCACATGTTCAATGTGCATTTTTGAGGAATTTTCAACATGAGTCTACTGTACGTGGTATGAGAAAAATATGTTTCGGTGAAAGATAATTTAAATGCCCCTTTTCTCCGCTTAAACGCAGCTTCGTGTGCACCCTTTAAATTCGATATATTACATTTCAGTGTCGCTAATTTTATAATTGCCTGATGTTGCTTAGATCTTGTTTTCACCGTGGTAGATATTTTCACCGCATCCACTTTTGACAGGAGCGGTCAAAATCCATTGATCACTCGGTGTATTTCACCGTTACACAACAGTTTGAGGTTTCGTATTATTATATAGGTTGTTTTTTGTATTATAATTTAGGTGTGACATTCAACATTTAAATTTATCCTGCGAAAGGCTTCCTGACGAAAATTCTTATTGGAAAAAGGCTTCAATTATTTTAAACGTGCTTCGCAAAATATCTTGAGTGCGAGGAGTTCACTTCCTGAGGCACATAACTCAGAATTACCAAGCAGCGAATTGGGGTATTAAATACCAGCTTTCCTCTGGCATATTTCCAGCCGATAAATCCCAGATTATCCATTAGTGCGAAATACTCGGTAAGAAACGTTTTAAAAGGCTTCGCGGTGATTTAATTGGAAGACCTTTATGATTAGAACTTACTTGCTGCTGTTCCAAAAAACTGAAACTTCAAATCATAATTCTTTATAATTTGAATTACACTCGTTCAGTTAATAAAAAAACTGCCCCGTATTCTGAAAATGAAAAACCGTTTAGTGTAAAACTGTGAGCAAAAAAGGTAAATTTATCTCATCTGAAGCCGAAGGGAACTTCTTTCCGCTTAACCAAAACGGGAAGAAATATTAAAAAATAGCTTAATAGGTTTCGGTAAATCACCACTCGTGTCGGCCTTTGTAATTATAATTCTCTTAAGAAATTCTAAAATTTGCTTTCGTTTAAAGTGATTACTTTTTGTAGACAGATTTGTAGTACGATCCGTTATTTCTGAAAGAAAGAAATAAACGTTAATAGAGAAGAGGGTAATAAAAAAATGTCCGTTGATTATTCTTCAAAATAGTCCACTCGGGGTCTTTTTCTGTAATTCAATTTTTCTTTGTATGAAAACTAAAGGAAATTGAAGCACCCGAAATGTTTTCACTTAAAATGTGTGGTCAGAAATTCTGACCGTAAGCTAATTGACAAAATTGGGCATGATGGTTGCGAAGACATATCAAAATTAATTTTTGTCTGAACTTTTAAAAGTGACCTTATTTATAAGTGCATTATGACAAAAGAAGCTGCTAGCATAAACATTTTTAAAAGCGAAATTCGGCTATTTGTCATGCGTTAAGAATAGAACTATTACTTCGCATGTTAAATCCTATGACTGATTTCAGTAAGATCTACTTCATTCCAAATGTTCTTAGTACATGTTTATACGAGGGTTGTACTGAAGGTAATGCAAAAGTGGATATAACTTTTTTATTAACTGACAGAAGTCCTTCCAATTGCACATGTTGGTAGAGTAACTCTCTATATATACAGAGGTGCTACTCAACATAGTCTCCATCACAAGCGATGCATTTGCACCATTGTTGAACCCAACTCTCGAATCCTCTTTGAAAAAATTGAGTTGTGTACTGTTGTACCCACTTCTTCACAGCCACTTTCACCTCATCTGTGTCATCGAATCGTTGTTCCCCGAAACTGTCCTTCATTGGACCGAACAGGTGGAATTCGGAGGACGCCAGATCTGGGATGTACGGTGGATGGGAGACCCCTAACCAGTCCAAATTTGTTGATCGCCTTATTTGTTGCAAAAAATGTGTTTAGTCTCCTCATTGTCATAATGAATGTGGATCCTTTTCAGATTCTTGTTCCGTCTCTTCCTCCTTAAGGCTTCTCTAAGCTTCTTGAGCGTCTCAATGTACCGCTCGCTGGTTACGGTACGGCCACGTTCCAGAAATTCAAGGGGAATGACGCCCCTGTCATCCCAAAAACAGTCATCATGACACAGCACCCTGTGACATATACTGTTCTTCCAACTTCAGTTTTTTGTTGACCTTTAACTCAAATAAATTTTAGTTGTTTCTGATTATGCTTTCCATACTGAACGATACTTCTGAACCCCCGTTGGTGTTTCTCCTATTGAGTTATGACAGACCATCAGTTAAGACATGGAGACTAATCTAAATACTGGAGCCATGCAAGTAAAAGGTTTGACTAAGAAGGCTCTCTACTTACGTCAATGTTTGCTACGTCTACGAATGTGCCGTCTTCAATGCTGTCAAACCTTTGCAAGCTGATTTATTAAATTAAATCTCAGATTATAACTTGTAGTAGTTTCTACTTATCTAGCAATGTAACCGTTGAAGATCCGGTAACTAGTGAAATCATTTTGGGTATGTTTCTGTCAGCATACTATTGAACTCAGGACTCAGGTGGCCCAGTAGTCTGATGCGCTGGCTTCTGTTTATTCGACCGAGATGGGTCCGGATTTGAGATCTGTATAAGAAAGGAATTGTGTGTTTGTCCGATGGAACTGGCTCTCTCACCCTCCTCTGGAACCATTGGCTCTAAATTAGGAACGGGCGACTCCTAATAGGCATCTAGTCCTCTGAGTTGTTCATTGTAGCCAAAGCCAGAAACAGAAAATACTGTTGAACATTGAATCATCAAAATTTCCACAGTAACATTAGGGTTACACAAAAGTTTTTGGTTCAAACAGGAAATTCCTCGGTTATGCCTGTATGCAACATTATTTTCGTGTTTCTTAAATGTCAGAAACCTTTTATGGATAAAGTTTGGTTGATGTAGAAATGAACAAACAAAATTCGACGGCACAACTTTCCGCTGTTCCAGGAACCCAGTTTAAGAAGCCGACAAAGTGATTATGGAATGTTTGAGGCTCATGAGGGTCCTTAAACCCTGAAACACAGAAACACACACACACACACACGCACACACACACACACACACAGGTCAATAAAAACTGAGGTTCATTTCGAAAAAATGAAAGTTTCTTCACTTCTTCACTGTAATTTTCTTTCACAGCTTCCATCTAATACTTTCCCATATTATTTCAAGTTTTGATCTTTTCACACAGATCAAAACATGAAATCTGAAGGAAAGGCAGACTTTTCGCTTAGACAGAATTATTAGCAATAATGCAGAAAAAAATATACCTGTGCTTTTATGTTCAAATACGTTATGAAATTGGACGAGTGACTTCTTAATTTGTTTTAACTGCTTGCGAATAATAAAATTTAATGAGATGCTGCCAGACATTTTTATACCAAAATGCTACGAAATATACAAGTATTTCCATACATTTTCCTCAAAAGTAAGAATGTTATGACAGTAGAAAATATGATCTCTGTGGCAGAATTTGTCGTGAAATTAGAGCAATACAATCAAATTGTACATTGAAAAAGCCGTTGTTCTGTTCAGCTCACCAAAATCGTTCCGACTGTAAGATTCTCTTGCATTTCTTCCACAGTAGAAAAATTGTAGTAGTTATGAGTGAAAACTGGCTGCTGGTCATTAATATCAACGACGTTCACAGTCATTGGTGAAACAGCAGTCTGTAAGAAAAAAGGTCATCAAGATTAACGACTACTTCATTACATCAAACCAACACTGTTTATATAAAAATTGAGATAACATAAAGGGGAACTTAAAACAACTATCCAAACTACAGCAACAGATTAATGGAATTTTCAACGTATCAATTATCGTTCACTGAATATATATTTAATAAAAAAATACAGTTAAAACAGGACATATTATTTTCAGCTAGCGAGAAGTGGCTATGCTGGATTTCCGTAGAAAGTAATTGTTATTCTTCAAGTTTGTAAAAGGAATACAGCAAAAGCTACTGAAAATTTGTTGTAACTAGGTTTCTTTTATTTGCTTGAGTTATGCCCATTTTTTGTTCTACACTGCATAATGTCTAAATATGATTGCTGAATGACGTTTACTTATTACTGTGTTAGTATCAACAGCCACGGACTGTCAATACACTTATCGCTATTAGTTGCCATAACAAAATTGTTATGAAAAAATAACAGTTAAGTTATCGAAGAGAAATCATAAACGCGAGTTATTGGACATCATTTTAGAAATTAAATCACATTACGCAGATCAAAGGCCGATTTTCGGATTTCAAATTTTGTTTTCGGTGCGTGGAAACAACCGGGAAAAATAAAGTCAACATGCTGAACATGGTTTTTCTTCGCTTTTGTCATTTTATATGTTCAAATTATAAAATTTCATATGAAAATTTAATCTCGTTCGGAACGCTGGCTTATTATATGTACACAATTGCCAAAACTAAATTATCTCAAAAATCTTTAAATTGTTAAATTACGTAGAAAAGCATTTCAAGATTAAAAGAGATTAACCTCAGTGGATCAAGTGGCTCTTTGTGAGAACAGAATTTTTAAAGGAGTAACTATAAAGATTTTAGAGTATTTCTTCACTTCAAGATTTAATCAAGACTTAATGCATAAAATTACTGTGTTTGGCAGACTGCACTTCCGAACGAACTTCATTATTGCGAATGCACTCAATGTAAATTCTTATTTCTATGTTCCAAGATATTTTTATTCTCTTTCTTTAAAGGACACATACTTATTTATATCTTCTGCTGTCCATCTCTTTCTGCTGACGCACAGTTTTCTGCCAGAAGTCTGGCTGGAAATAGCATTTCTACTTCAGACAGATTAAACTATGAGTAAAACAATACATGAATTTACTAATTTACAGAAAACTTGCGCTAGACTGCATGCACACTTATTCGGAGAGAAGTAAAACTGTGCTTACATTTTACACGATATCTGCATTTCTATTAAAAGACATTTCAAAATTTCCTTTTTTGCTCTCACTAGCTGTTACTACAGCAGCACTTTCATTTCATTTATAGTTGTTAGTACTTTTTTAATTCAATATTTTATTTTACCTTGGGTAACCCAAAACCTAGCTTCTATTTTTCATAGAGGAAACAGACTAGCTTTTACCATGATCACTATCATCCATATATTTTCTGATTTACTAGATCCACTGTTTTCCTGATAGAGAGTTATTTGTGGACTCTCTTCTTCTCAAACTCTCTAAAAGCATTGGAGTTATCAGCTTGGTATTCACAAACCTTCCCCATAAAACACTAATTCAATTATATTATGCCATGTTTCAGATTCATATTAATTATACTATCTTATCGTGGGGACAGACGACTAAATATAATTTCAAAAAAACTTCAAATTCTTCAAAACAAATATATAAGATTAATTGACCTAAAATTTGAAAGAAATACACAACTAACACTACATAATAACACAAGAGTTTTCCCAAACAAATACAACATTCTTATGATTAACCAACTATATTACTTCAATATCGGGAAAATTATGTTCAGACGCATTAAGAATAATTTACACACTGACATCATACAAATTGTACCACAGATACACACACATGACACACGCACTAAATCACATATTCGACCTATTCATCCGAAGATGGAGATCATGAAACAAAATATAAATTACATTGGCCCACACTACTGGAACTCATTGCCACCAGAACTGACTTCTTTAAATAATTATAACCTTTTTTTAAAAAAAATTAAAAAACTTCATGATTAATTGCGACTCCTCAAATTGATGATTGCAGTGGAAGGGGACTATGACTTGTATATCTCGATGTAAATTGATTTTCAATGGTATTATCTGTAATGTAAATGTACGATGTCATCATTATCTGTAATGTTTATTGTCTTCTTATATATCATTACCTTTTCTTTTTTTTCATTACCTTTTCTTTTTTTATTTCTATGAAACACTGATTTATTTGTAGCTACAACTACTGACCTCAGTGTAAAACTTGCCTACGGAGCATGTGACCCTGTCAGGCCTGGCTGGCGTTTTTCCCCTGCTTCCTTGCTGGGTTTTGTTTCAATTGATATCTTTGTAACATTGGTTTATAGCTCAGCAAAATAAGTGAATTGAATTGAATTGAATTATTGTATTTGGAACAAAGTCTAAGCTTCTACAATTTCTAGTTGAAAACGTGTTTTTGCCGGAATAGCTACTACTATAAACTATACTTCGAGCAACTGAACCTGACAATGGGCTGGAAGCTGAAAAGACCGATTTACTGAAAAGATCATGGTTTTTTCAATATTTCTCCGCACTAATGAGGTGCAGTACGCCACTATGGCAAAAAGGAGTCAGAACCAAAGTAAACTTACTGCTCATTATGCTGTCAGCAATTTTCCCCCAGGAAGAAAGGGATAGTGCTTAGCCGCCCATAACACTTGCCTGTCCGCTTACCTCTCACGAGCAGTAAATATACTCCGGGTACTGCCTCTCTACCGCTGAACCGCGGATGGCCTAGTGGTTAATGCTCGTGACTGCCACGGAAAATCGTCAGATTATAGCTCAGCAATTCCCTGGGAAACGGGGATCCGTTTCCATGCACGCACGAATGCTCAAACCACTCAAGATCCGCCGTGCGACAGATGGGCACGTTAAGCCGTCGGACTCCGGGTATTGGCCACCCTGTTATAAATAAGGGCGTCCTCCTTCTCCTTTCTACCTTGCTTCCGAGTGACTTTCCTGTCGAGCACTTTAGCCCAAATCTCCTAACTTCCTATTTCTAAGAGTTGTTTAAGACATGGGGTCAGACACGCCCGTCCTGAAATTCTCTACATAAATCTCAAATCTTTCTAACGCACATAAACGGCAGACTCAAGTGATCATGATGTAACCAAGACGCGAATAGCTGTATTTTTAGAAACGCGACTGAACCCAAGATCTTCATTTTTTAAATGTGCGTATGCACAACGCTTAGAACAGCTGTGTACCATTTCGATACAGGTTAAGTCGGAATATGAGCTTTTAGACTGGAACTACACTCACCGACAATGAAATTTGCGCACCTAGAAGAAAATATGCTACAACCGCGAAACTTTGCAAATAGCTGGAGTGCGTGCTGCTATGCAAATGATCCACGTTTGGTGCGAGTGCGCATGACCTCCCACCCTGTGATTGAGCTGCAAGCACGAACCGGCAGCCTTATAAACCGTCGTGTAGTCGATGCCCCATGAAAGTGAAAAGCACCGGCCGACGGAAGCAAGAGTACAGAGTGACAAGAATGCCAGGCAGACGCCAGAGACGTTGATTTACACAACTTACGGACTTTGAGAGAGGACGCATCATCGAGCTCAAAACCGCAGGGTGGTTGGCGCGCCGTATAGCCCGACCATACAATCCGACTGTGTTGGGAGCCGTGGGCACGTGACGGCACTACGACACGTCGGAGCAGCTCCGGACAGACCAGGAGGACCACCGGTAGAGAGAATAGACGGATCGTGCGCCAAACAGGAATGGACCACACGGAGATCAGTTTCACTAACAAGCAGATGTAGCGGCTCTTGTGTGCCCACGAACCATTTCCCGACGCCTCGCGGAAGTGAATCGGCGATCCCAGCACCTCTTACGTGTGCTGCCATTAATAGCAGAACAAGGCAGGCGTCGTGTGCAGTGGTGCCAGGCCAGAGCAACGTGGAAAGCCACATACTTGCGACGTGGAAAGCCACAGACTTGCGAATTAGAAAGCCACAGACTTGCGACGTGGAAAGCCACAGACTTGCGACGTGCGGTGTTTAGCGATGAGTGCCGCTTCGGTTTGAGAACAG
Organism: Macrothele yani; assembly: GCA_039090855.1. Lineage (NCBI taxonomy): Eukaryota > Metazoa > Arthropoda > Arachnida > Araneae > Macrothelidae > Macrothele > Macrothele yani. The sequence goes on from CM077008.1 coordinate 77,520,009, forward strand.
CTGATCATCGTGTCCGGGTGTTGAGGTTCCCGGGTTAATGGCACAATCCCAATTTCGATATCGAGAGCCACACTTCTTCCACTACAGGCGTTATGGTCTGGGGAGCCATTGCTTAAGATAGCAGATCAGCTCTAGTAGTGGTACGTGGATCATTGACGGGCCAGCGGTAGTGGATGAGATCCTACGACCCCATGTGTTTCAATTCCTGGCCAGGATTCCAGGTGCGCTATACCAGCAGGATAGTGCCCGCCAGCACATGGCTCGGGTTGCCCAGGACTGCATATGTCTAGACACTTCCATGACCTGCCCGCTCCCCGGACGTGCTCCCCTATCGAGCATGTGTGGGACCAGTTGAAGCGTGTTTGCCAATCTACCGCAGGACAACATCAGGCGTCTGTTCGCCTCCATGCGGGACCGTATTGCAAGATGTATCGCCGCACGAGGCGGTGCAACGCGCTATTGAAGATGACCGGACTGTGTACCACAGATCTCTCTGTAATTGTCCTGCAGGTCATCATGTGTATCATTCATCTGTATCATTACGTCCATAAAATTTCAGTTCAATCCGAAACTTCTTTCTTGGTGCTCAAATTTCAATGTCCATGAGTGTATATCATGCAGTTGAAGTATAAATTCTGTACCTTCAACTCCACAATCAGGTTAGCAATGCCGCAAGTATTGATAACTACAAATTTTCTGACTTTTATGTTGTAGATGTACGCGACTAGGCAGTTGTCCTAATTGGAAAAAATGCCAAATGTTAGAACCTTTGAAGATTCAGTAAGCTGTGCGCTTACCAATTTTCAGGTCATTAAAGACGGAAATGATGGACTGACGATGTAAGTCAGAGACATCAAAATTGGGAAAAGGGCAGGGTACCTTGATAGGAAAGCAAAAGTAAAAAGGTGGTAAAAATTGAAGTTGAAGGGGCATACTCCAATGGCATTAAACAGTGAAGTTATAGTCTACCCAACCTGAGTTTTACTGGTGTCAGACTCGTTTTATAGAACACAAAAATTCATATATAATATATATGTATTATTATGTGTTATGAATACAATACGAAATATTTGTGATTGCAGTGCTCTGTTTGGAATAACTTCTTTTGTCGTTGCCATTAGAAAATGCTCGGCAAGTGATTGGAAAAATCGAAAATATACGGCATAATTATAAAAGAAATTTTGCACCAAAACTATTTAGTTATTCACACCAAATAAATTGGAACTATTAGTTTAGAAAAATTAATATATAACAAATGTGCACGAAACAGTGAAGAATGAACCAGTGTTCTAATTAGAGATAAAAAAAACATAAAGACACTAAATAGGGGCAATTAAAATTTGATTGAAATAATTAATCACTCAATATGTATATTAGAAATTCATTAAATGGCATATTAGGTATATTAGAAATTCATTAAACATACACGCATATTGCAACTACAATATATACTCCAAAGAGATGAATAAATATGTAATTGCAAGTAGGTACATTTAATTTTCAAATTCAAGATTACACTTGCAGCTTTGCCAGAAGAGTATTCATTTACAACTGAGAATTTGGTGGAATCTGTCATACAGGTTTCACTTTTCCATAATCCTACAACACATAGCGCGACTTGATTTTCGAAATACTCTTGTGATTTCAGTATATATATATAGAGAGAGAGAGACAGAGAGAACAGCGAAAACATACCGAAATAAGTCACGTACAAAGATCTTAGTTAAACTTACGTTGATGCCATCGGAGACTTGAACTAGTAAGTCAAAACTTTGCTTCTTTTCGTAATCCAGAACAGCTGCAGTTAGTACTTGTCCCCTAAAAACAATTAGGACTACTTTAAAAGCTCATATCAAAACAATTAGGCCAAGGCAAATTTTATTTATTATTACATTACAACCACAGTTAGAAATTTCAAAGAATATCAGAATTACTGTTACTCCTATTAGCCTGTTATTGCAATCTTGTGAAGGTACTGATAAGTTATTTCTTTTTTAAGACACATACAAATATCGTTTTCATAAGAACATTTATTTGAAAGTTAGGCAAAAATTTTCAGGCAAGTTTACGTATAGTTTCGATAATCCCTTTTCAGGAATTAAAGGTCTTGACAGGCATATTTAAAAGTGAATGTAGTACCGATAAACCATAAAAATATTTTCGATAAGCGTTTTCCATAATCGTACAACACAAAGCGCGACTTGACAATAAAATGAAATCGATAGTACTCGTTGGCTTTTTCATCCCACGTACCAGCCAGACTATAAGCGTAAGCTATTCTGCCTTCAACAACTTTCACTGAATTCAAATAACACGTAGAGCTCTTTGAAATTTGAAGCCTGAAATAATAACTTTCAATTATATTGGCCAATTAGGGACAAGACAGCACTATGTAGAAATCCTGAGCATGGTATTTGTCAAAATGATTTCTGATACGAAAGTTTCTATTGAGGCTTTATGCCAGGAATAGTAAGTAGCAGTTAAATAAGAAAAACTGGTTATCAGCAACTTTTGTTGCGATAGACCGTCGTCAGAGTATGAAACTCTAAAACAGTTTTCTCAAGACAATAGGATTTCGTCCCCCTCAGAAATACATCTCCACTGTAGCTGTTCAAGAAAATAGATTATATCTATTCACTTGGCCGTTTTATTGCATTTTTGGTATGTAATTCATTACTTCATTAAAAATTGATAACATTGTTTTAATAATGACAGCAATAATTTGTCGGGTCTGTTTTTCTCTCTAAGCTGAATTCTAAGTGTGAGAGTGTTATTTTTCTTCATCGTTCGAACAAACATGTATCTGAAAGACAAAACGAATTTTCCCATCTTTCCACGTAGCTGAACTCTCCTGGAGGTAGGAACTAAAGATAGCAAACCTTGCGAATCTCATCCATCAGCGGAAGATAGAGAGCTCAACGCTTTTTTAACACCTGGACATGCGGTGATGTGTGATCGAAACTGCAGTTCTGCAACTGTTGGGCAAATTAAGTTTTTTCTCCTGGGTACGTCGTACAAATTTAAACAAGGATTTCCATCTATGTGACTAAGTGCAGAAATCTCCAAACGTGAAATGCACCCAACTGGCGATAAGGTTGGCGAATTCTGTGCCTTGGATTTCTGTATGAAGTTCGCTTACTCCTATTAATATCGCCTATCGAAGCCGAAATACTCTTCTGACGAGGAACGTGGTCTTAGTTGTGACGTTACGGCGGACGCATATTCGCTTATATCAGCAAATTGGATTGGTCTCATATTTTTATTATGTGCATATCTCAGATCAACTTATCCGCCTACAAATTGCATGCACTCCCGATATATAGTTTGCTCATGCTGTTGCAGTTTAATTATTAGACAGTGGATTTCTCCATTTCAGAAGAAAGTAATATTTGATTGATCGGATTCCGAACTTTAATTGCAGAAATAGCGTCTATCATACTTCATATGATAATATTGAATGCTCATTTCCTATTTCTAATTATGGGCCTAAAGAGCATCAGATGAATATGCTATCTGAGCAAATTGTCCTCTTTTATATGCACCTTCGCAATTCTGTGACTAACGCAGATTCTGTGTTATTCCACGACAAGAAATAGTTTATTTACAGCATGTTTCTAACAGGAAGAGAAACTTCGGAGCGATTACAACTGAGCTGTAATTTATTCTTCACGATTTACTTGCATATGTCATTCTATGTGCTTGCTCCTGTATTTACAGAGAAGGCTTATTTCAACTGATGAAAAGCATTCGGGCATATTTGCTGTCTCTTCAGAACATTCCCTGCATGTTTAGAAATATTACATCAAAAGATTTTGAGAAATCTTCGTTTAATATGTATCTCTACAAAACATACTTATCAGAAAGTTGTTGAACATACCCATTGTCGTCTATTCAGAGCAAAATATAGGGGTGCCTTGTACCGAAATCAGGACAGCTTTAGTCACTGATTAGATAAATCAATTACATTTCCCCCTTATTCTTTCTCCTTTTCTTAAGGGGAAGGCAAAATAGGATTGGAAATTGCCGTATGATCATCTGTGGGCAAGGACTGAAATTTTGAACTTTTTCATGAGCGTGTAAAAGAATAAAACTTGCTAATTTCAGCAATTCTAACTCTTCTTATAACAGAATTCCCTAGCCTTGCTCTCAACTCCCCATAAACAAAGTACGTTTTCTCCTTAGCTCTACTCAGTCTTTCTACCAATCTCCGGTCGACAGCTTCACAGGTTTGGCTCTCTCAAGCAATAAAAGGATTGCCACTTTTTCTTCATTCAGCAAGGTTGTTTCATTTCAGAAATGAAACTCCGTACCTAATTTTCTTGCACTGTGCTTAACGATTCTTTTAATTGCTGCAATAACATTACTCTCGTAGCGAAAGGAGGATGCATCTTCTATTCCGTCGTTTAGTATGCATCTTCTGGATGTCCGAAGATCAAATAAAATATATTTTCAGTCTTATCAAAAGCTAAGCAGTAAATGAATAAATAAGAAAAGAAATTAAGGTAATTGTTGTGAACCTCTTCGTGCTATGGGATCCTCTGAGGCAGCACGGACTAAGTGTTCTTAGATCTGGCTTTGCGATCACGGGGAGAAAGCTGCTGCAGCAAGCAGCTCCCGAAAAATTTTAAGGCTCGCTGCTCCCGAATCTCCTTCTATCGTACAATGCTAATTAAGTTGTCAAAACAATGTAAATGATTAAAAGCAATGTTTTCGCAGGATATTATTCTGTTACGGCGTCCGCTGCCCTTTTCTTCTCGTTGTTCTACGGAAATGATTTCGATAACCTCAGAACAAATGATATCCAGAATCTGATAATACACAATAAATGTTTAGAATGTACTTATTTAATCCGGTACCACTTCAAACTTATTCTGATATTCTAATTGTTAATAAACACAAGACATAATTTTATTTCCCATTTTATTTTCAGTACAAAAGAGAAAGAAGAATGGATATATGTGTTCCAGGTGTAGCTACGAATGTAATGAATGACAGCAATAAATATCGCTCAACTCGAGCGAGTGACCCCAGTACAAACAGAGCCATTTGTAGCTAAAAATGCGGTAATTTGATAAGACAGTTTGAACACTAAGACAGACATAGGGACAGTTTCCTCATAATCGATCTTACGCTGTCCTCAGAATTTCCATAGGAATAAATTAAAAATGTTTGCCCACAATTTTTTATTTGATATTATGAACGTTTCAGAATATAATAATAAATAAAGGACGAATGCTTAAGGCGTTTCTCATTAGGCCATTCCAAACAGGATGTCATTATCATGTACCCAGGCTCGTGGATAAAACGGAGTAATGTGTCATATTGCGTGATCCTCTCTGTTTGTCCTGCAACGAGCTGAACAGATAGAGGCACCAACAGACAGACGGAGGTGACTTCCTACTCTTCCCTGTCCGCGAACGAAGTTTTCGCGATTTTTGGACTTTCCATAAGTTTGGGCTTTTGAGGATCAAACACAAGTAAAACATAAAAAATTACAAATATTTCATTATCCTTCTCACATAAGTGCGAATAGAAGAAATGCCAATTTTGATATTGCGATTCTGTTATGGCAGTCTACTGTAGAAAAATATGAACACATCGAAGATTCAACTTTCATTTGCAAAATTTGAAAAGTTTATATGAATGTCATAGATCGGAAAATGTTCACAATTTTATTATTGAGCTATTATGCCTTACACAAGGATTTAAAATTATATTTCACAAACAATTCGTTCAATAATCAATTAACGGAATACGGGATTACACACCATTGTACAATACAAATTTGGAAGATGTGAATCCGTATATTGGTGTAAATGTGACACGGATGTTAAGTCAGATAATATCCGAAAACATGAAAATTTCGTCGTCCTGGAGCGGAAATCGAAATCGCGTCTCCCGGATAGCGCTTGAGTATGCTAACTACTACACCACCCTGAACGACCAAATTTCAAGTTTTCGGTTATATTCAAATTCATCGGAAACTTGAAACTTGGTCGCTCTGGGTGGTGTAGTGGTTAGCATAGTCGAGCGCTATCCGGAAGACGAGGGTTCGATTCCTGCTCCAGGGCGACGAAATTTTTAAGTTTTTGGTTATTATCTGGCTTAACATCTTTGTCATATTTACACCAATAAACGGATTCAGATCTTCCAAATTTGTATCGTTTAATAATGTTAAAATCACTGAAACGTGAAATAATCTAGCTCCGGAATTCGAATAATTCACGAAGCAAAGATTTGAGGTTTGGGATAATTCCCCCAGAGGCAATATCTATATCTACACCACGAGTACTGTTTTCCATAATGTAGAGATAACATATATAGGTATATCATACTTCGGACTGTGTAAAAGCAGAAGCGACAACGAAAAACTGATGTTTCAGAAACAAAATCTCTATAACTACCGTTCGGCGTTTCCGTAAAATTTTTGCAGAATGTAGCACATCAAGGTACTGCAAAATATGTCATTTCGCTCAGTATGTCAGTTTACAACTTGGGCCTACATAACTGGTTAGTCTGTAGCTTATCAACAACAGTGACTACAATACAAAATAAATCTAAGAATCAAAATTAAAGAGGAGGTCTTGAAATCACTAATGGAATTCAAAATATTCCGAAATGTTGTAAGATTAGAAATGCATTAATGCTGTATATACTTAAAGATAATAAGCAAATCCCCCTTTTTATTCAAAAATAAGAAAACTAAAGAACTAATTTTTTATTTAAAGATTTAAGCATCGCACTGTTTTCAATCAAAATTATCTGTATCAGCTGTAAGCAATTTCTAACGCCGTTTAATAACAAAGCCATTTTTATAGTAGAACGACTTGCGTATCAAAGAAGACATTTATGACAAACAAAGAAACCTTAGGTTGTATAGCCTCCAATGTTATACAAAGTGCTAATCGATCAAAAGAAATTACCGTCGTAAACAACTGAAAATTGATTGTGATAAATCTCGAAAAAATTACCTGAAATTTATTACAGTGGACATCAATTTAGTTACTATTCTGAAGCAAGCTTCGATGGCACGAATACTCTTACAATTCAATATTTCGTCATTGAATTTTATTAAAACCATTGATCTGTACTGGAAAGAGCAGAAATAAAAAAAGGTTTATTTCTTACGTATTATGGTTAACAATAAAGTTCTGGTCATCATTCCCGGCAACTATGGAATAACTGAGTACAGTGTCCACATCTGGGTCCCTGGCCTAAATAATAAATACATACATACGTTTAATCAGAAATACATAAAATGTTATTGTTTATTATTAAGTCACTTAGTGACTTAATAATAAACACTACAACATTAACTTCATAATAATAATCAATAACATTTTAGTTAGACATGATGTTGAAGTGAAAATTCAAATTTTAGCAGAACTTCTTTGACATGAGAGGGATCTTGAGGAAACGTCCGAAAGATATTAAGTACGCAAATAATAACTAAGGAGAAAACAAAGTCATACAATCTGTGAGAACGATGTACATTGAAAATATTGATCTTAAACTTCAAACGGATCGTTGTTCTATTGTAAGTTCGTCTTGATAAAGCATCTCTTTGGAAAACGAAAGCTTGGCTTGATTAAATATTTTTGATAAAAACCATGCTCACGGTTTGTATGACTTTGTTGTCTTCTTTGATGTAATATTCCATGAAGCGAAATCTAGTCATTATTTTAAAACTCACCTGTGTGAGCATGACTACGGTTATATAGAAATATCAAAACTCACGATGATGCACTTTAAAGAGAAATGAAGTTTTATGTTAAAGAAATTTTATTCGTTTAGGACTCACAGTTTGCGTTCTAACGCATGCGTCAAATGGACAATAAAGCAACGAAAAGTCTGCTAGCATAGTTAAATTGCGAGAACAGCAGTTCTGGAGTAGGAAGATCTGAATTTGAATTCCACTATCGGCAAATAAAGATCATAACCCACACAGAGAAGTATGAGTGTTACAACTAGGAGTTGCCAATTAGTTCGCAGGACTTTAATAAAAGTTTTCTGGAAGTTCAAAATTTCATTAAGACGAAAACAGAAATGTTACTGGAAGATAAATTCGATAAAATACTTATCCCATATATTCACTGTCCAGATTTGCCTTAAGAACAATGAAAATGCGATATCAGTCCTTCTCCGTGAAATCCAAAGTTTCTAAGCCGGCTTCGGCAGAAGATCTTCGAGTTCCTGAGTTTTAAAACTCAGTGCAAGAGTGGTTTGCACCGTTGGTGCTCGGTGAAATGGCACTGAAACACCTAGTGAAGGCCAGCTCCAAATTGTCGTTTGAAGACAGTATAAAAAAATCTAATTACGACATCGAATCAAAAGTGCCCATCTTTTGAATACAAGAAAGGGTGTTTCAGCTTAGACCTTAGTTCGCATATCAGCTTTCATTTTGGAATTTTACATGCGAGAGAATTGCGTTTCATTGCAAAAGCTCTCCATTCAAGCAGTCATTTTCGTGCAAAATTGTGATTATGCACAGCTAGAACATTTCATGGCATAGGCTTTGCATCACTTACGCAATTATTAAAAGGGTTTCCTCTCAGGAAAGATGGTGTTGGGACTTTGGTGTGATATCAAAGGAACCACCCATTTTTTAAAAACGCTAATCCGACTTATGATGATTCACTACTGATAAAATGAAGTATTTTGTCAAGTTTGTACTTGCTCGCAACCGTACAATAGATAGAACTAAAGATAAAAGACGCCCACTGGGAGTTAAATGCTAAGTTACCAGAACCTGGCACTGTCCAATTTTTTTCTATACTTGACATTTCAGGGAAATTTATACCAAGAAAATGGCTTATATAAAATATTAGAATCCATATGCAGAATGCATGCTTTTCTGTTGCTCCTAACAAAATATGCACCAGTTCACAAAACATGTACACTGAAACGCAATTTAATTAGAGACAGCTGGCGTTATGCAAATGTGGCGCTGTGGGCGGCACTGCAAACGGAAACGACATGACGTATGCAGCGACCCAACAGTATAAGGAGTGATGCGATGGGAATCAGTAAGAGTCGGGCGCAATATGGGTAAGACGAAGGATCTAAGCGCATTTGATCGTGGGAAAATTGTCGGGGCCCGACGAATGGGTCATTCCATCTCGGACGTCGTGCAGCCACTGGGATTTTCACGAGCCACTGTGTCACGGTTGCACCGTGAGTACATCGAATCCGGTAAAACCATCTCTGCAAGGGCCAACTGCCGCGGACAACAGCGTGTGAATGAGCGGGGTCATCGTCGGTTAGTTCACATTGTAACAGCGGATAGACGGGCCACAGTGCAAGAAATCACTCGGCAATTTAACGGTGGTGCACAAAAACGTGTAAGCAGCCACGCCATCCAGAACCACCTCCTCGCTATGGGGTACAGAAGCCATCGTCCCACGAGGTACCGCTGCTGACCGCACATAACAGGGTGCAAAGATCAGCATGGGCGATGGAACACCGCCACTGGACCCTAGACATATGGAAAAATGTTGCCTGGACTGATGAGTCGAGATTCACGTTGGTACATGGGGATGGCAGGATACAAGTGCGGCGCAAACCACATGAAGCGATGGATCCTTCTTGCCAGCAGGGTACTCTTCAAGCTGCTGGGGGTGGCATCTCGTCTGGGAACTGTTTACGTGACTGAAATGGGACCCCTGGTACGTGTAACATCGTCCCTCACAGGTCAACGTTCCCGGGATATCGTGGACGACCATTTGCTCCTGTTTGTTCGTCTTCAACATCCCACTGTGAACCCCATCCTGAAACAAGACAATGCACAGTGCCATCGCTCCCGAATTGTATCCGAATGGTTGGATGAACACTCCACCAACGTGCCCTCTCTTCCTTGGCCAGCTAGGTAATCTGACCTCAATCCCATCGAGCACATCTGGGATGCCACCGAGAGAGATGTTCGAGGCTCTGATCACCTCCATCAAATCTTCGTGAACTGTGGGAGCTTGTTCAGGGGTCGTGGATCCGTATGGCTTCCCAACGCTTCCGGTGTCTTGTCGAGTCCATGCCGAGACGAATCGCCGCAGTCATCAGGGCGAAAGGTGGTGGTACACATGACTAGACAGGTATATCTAATTCACACTGAAGAGCAATTGAATTAGAGATACCTGTCTAGTAAAGTGTAGCACCAGTAAAGTGTAGCACCAGCTTTCGCCCTGATGACGGCAGCGATTCGTCTCGGCATGGACTCGACAAGGCACCGGAAGCGTTGGGAAGCCATACGGATCCTGACCCTTGAACAAGCTCCCATAGTTCACGAAGATTTGATGGAGGGGGGTCAGAGCCTCGAACATCTCTTTCGATGGCATCCCAGATGTGCTCGATGGGATTGAGGTCAGGTAACCTAACTGGTCAAGGAAGCGAGGTCACGTCGGTGGAGTGTTCATCCAACTATTCGGATACAATTCGGGAGCGATGGCACCGTGCATTGTCTTGTTGCAGGATGAGGTCCCCAGTGGGATGTTGAAGACGGACAAACGGGAGCAAATGGTCTTCCAGGATATCCCGGTAACGTTGACCTGTGAGGGACGATGTCATACGTACCATGGGTCCCATTTCAGTCCACGTAAACAGTCCCAGACGAGAATGTCACCCCCACCAGCTTGAAGAGTACCCTGCTGGCAAGAAGGATCCATCGCTTCATGTGGTTTGCGCCGTACTCGTATCCTACCATCCCCATGTACCAACGTGAATCTCGACTCATCAGTCCAGGCAACATTTTCCCCCATGTCTAGGGTCCAGTGGCGATGTTCCCGCGCCCATGCTAATCTTTGCACCCTGTGACGTGCGGTCAGCAGCGGTACCCTTGTGGGAAGATGGATTCTGTAGCCTATAGCAAGGAAATGGTTCTGGATGGTGTGGCTGCTTACACGTTTTTGTGCACCAGCGTTAAATTGCCGAGTGATTTCTTGCACAGTGGCCCGTTTATCCGCTGTTACAATGCGAGCTAGCCGACGATGACCCCGCTCATCCACACGCTGTTGTCCACTGCAGTTGGCCCTTGCATGGATGGTTTTACCGGATTCGGTGTACTCACAGTTCACCCGTGACACAGTGGCTCGTAAAAATCCCAGTGCCTGAACGACTTCCGAGATGGAATGACCCATTCGCCGGGCCCTGACAATTTGCCCACGATCAAATGCGCTTAGATCCTTCGTCTTACTCATACTGCGTCCGACTCTTACCGATTCCCGTCGCATCACTCCTTATATTGTCGGATTGCTGCTTACGTCATGTCGTTTCTATTTACAGGGCCGCCCACAGCGCCACATTTGCATAAAGCCAGCTGTCTCTAATTCAATTGCTCTTCAGTGTATATGTAGGAAAGCAACGAAATCAAATTTCTGGGTATCAGCAGTCATATGTTGTACTTTGTTAAAACCAAGACAATCAACGTCACTTGTTGCCTGTGGAACAATCTTTCGGTTATTCTCTGTATAATCTTCGAAGAAAGTGCTTTCATTTCCCGCTGGATGTTGTGTTCTACCACCATAAATACCCTAGGGATATTGTTATTTCTGCGATTATAAAGCTTGGGGTTCGTAGTTACTGATATTTTAAAAAACAACTGTTTTTAAGAAGAGACCTCACTCCACCATACTGCATCACGATATGTCCACTGAGAGGTAATGCTATGTTACCAGGAAAATATGCTGCTGTATATTATCCTGACAAAATTGACTGCCATTCAGTTGTGCGTGTGACTGACGAAGTCGTTAAATAACATATCATTCCGAATGTAGCAATCGGTGCAAATCGTCTGCCCGATTTGCTTTCCGATTGCAAAATTGTGGCTGACATTTTGCACCGGACGTTTCCTTTTCTACCGATGCAAAATCATTTCACGCGATTCGATACTACTCTTAGCTTCTAGCTTCACATAACTAATCAAATGAAACCCCGCTTTCTCACTAAACTATGTGTTTCCATGACGCCTGACACCTGGCAAGGTTTCTACGATCATTCTGAGAAATGAAAATCCAGGAGATTGGAATTCCCAGGAGGTTGTCGCGCTCCACACTTGTGTGCTGCTTTTTTTAAGTGGTCTTTGACTACAGGATGAGTTTTCTTTTTTGCAATTAATCTACGTAACTATTTGCGATACAAAAGTACAGAAGCCAACTTTTAAGCCCTGCCACTGTTTTTGAAAGTATTGATGAACACCGCACGACTCCCTAGTCCGTTCAAAAGGGAAACAGACTTCTAGATTTCATGGCGTACGTAATGAACTTTAGCTAGCGCATGCGTGATTGTAGACTAGTGAGAGCTATCCTTCCTTTCAATTTATGCAGTGCTGTTATTGCTTTATTATGCGTCAGCGCGAATTGTTTTCAGTTACTCAGTTACTGAAACCAATGGTGTAATAAGAGATTCTCATAACTCGGGCTGTTAGACTTGTGTTCGAATTTCAAGTAGATAGCTAATGATATTTCTCCTTTACAATATCGTGAGTCTGGCCAACAAATCCATAAACATTGTCATCTCGGGTCATCTCAGGGTCTGTCTGAATGCGGTAACCTTACTTGAGGCATAAGAGCTCTACGGATGCGTACATGAAGAAGAAAATCGTCAATAATTAGAGGAATCACTGACACCCTAATCTTCATAAGGAAATTTTTTCCGACAACTCCAGTACATAGCAGGCACATATGTATGTTATTTTGGCACAGAAGCGTCGTATATTCGCTGTTTTCCACGTAGTTATCATTTCAGAAAACTTAGAAATTGCATCGCCTTAAGAAGTGGACAACTTGAGATATGTGAGTTCGGTTCTCTCTCTAGAGCGACGCAATATACAAAATTTCTGAAATAATGATTACATAGGAAACACTGAATATACGGCGCTTCTGTGCCGATAATGATGACATGAAAATTTTAAAAATGTAATGGATTAAGTTTTGTTCTACAAGAAGGTCCATTTTTACATTATTGCAACATTCCAAAATGCTGCAATTTTTTAAAAGGAGGACACCAAGCAAGGACAACGGAGAATTTTGGAATCCAAAATTCATTTTCCCAAAATTATCTGTTTGCACAAGCTATGTATTTTAATATAAAATGATAGCCCAAGTGGCCGAGTGGTCAGAAGCGCGGATTTGTGATTAATTGTCTGAACTGGGTCCGAGTCCAGGATGTGGCTTGAATACCCGTTCCTCGAACAAATATCCCCAATTTAGGAACTTGCGTCTTAGATGCTCACGGTGATCGTTAAACCCAGAAACAAACAAAGAGTACAAAAGGACAAAAATAGGTTTCACAAAAAATTCCAACGCACGAGTTCGGAGACCAATTCAACTGACTGCAGTAGTATTACACAATCTTAAAGAATATTATGTGAGTTTACACCACGTAGTTTTCTTTGTTTAATATCAGTCGCGCAGATGAAGCATTCCCCTTTCGCGTAAGTAATTTTCTGTTCTGATTAATAATATAATGAATTCACAGTACCACTTTAAGCCTCATTTATGAAACCTGAATAATAGCAATTCCACAAGGCAAGGTCAGTGTGAAATGAAGAGCGCTTCTGTAGGATGACATTCCCATGTGATCATTTCCTTTTCACAGCGGCTGCAAATAAATATCTGTGTTGACACCCTTTCTTTGAGCGGCAACACCCTGCAAGACATGTCCCACATTGGCTGTTAAGGACCAGTTGTAGGTCATCAAGTCCACCCTGAGGTCACAAACCTGTCCGCTGGCATTACTTTTTAAACGTTCACACCCAAAAACAATGACTAACTGGCCCATTAAACCTTCAATGGAATGACACAAAACAAAGGGCTATTCTCGTTTTCGTTGAACATTTCCAGAGAAAGAGCCTCACACGTGTGGACACTTTCATACAAATTTCATCTTTTATCCAGTCAGCCACGAAACTAGCCATGCTTTGTGACATTTTTACACCAAATAAATATTGCAGGAAAGAAAAGCGAAGCATAACATTAAACTTCTGGATTGTGTGCCAAAATTTTAGCATTTAACATACTAATTTTAGACTAGGCCTTATATAAAGGAAGAGCATCTAAAAGGAAGTAGCAACGCACTCAGTAGTCGACCTAGTGTGAAAGATGAACCAGTGAACGAACCACCGCGACGTGAAGAAATAGTAACGTGTAAAACAACTTCCAAAAAGACAAAAGACAAAAACTGAGGAAAAGATAAAAGGAAAAAAAAAGAAAAACGCGTAAAGCACGCCAATATATTTATGATTATATGATGGCTTAGCCATCAATCAACTGTTTTGCAGACAGTATGATTTTTAAGAACTCGGACATCGAGTACAAAAACTATAGCGAAACAAAAAAAATGGGATCTACAATTTCAGCAACTGTTCAAACCCAAAAATGCCATTCAATGTTTGCATAACACGGTTTAAAACTCCATTTTTCTTCTTTGATTCCTTTTCAAATAATTAGACTAAGCATTTGGAGTATGTCTATGTCCTTTCACTTGATTTTCTATAAAGAAGCCGTTCTTCGTTTACAAAAAAAGTCTTTAAAAAAGTAGCCGTACTTCGTCAACAATTTTTTTTAAATTCCAAATAACGAAAAACACAGAAAAAGGGAACACGATGGGTAAACAAAACCCTTATTTTTTATATCGTTACGTGAAAAGCAAAGCCGTCGTACAAATATTTTATATAAATTTTGATCGAAAAGATATAAATTTTTTCTGTAAGGTTTCTCTACGTCGTAATTTTTACCCGAGGGGTAGGGGTTAACGGGCACGCGAGTGTGAAATCCGCGAGCAATTCAATGGGCTATAAGTAGCCTTTCATCCTTAACTTGGGGCTGCTGGTTCCAGGGAAGGCAGATATCCAGGACCATAAGACAAACACACTACTCATCCCACATCAGGGACTCAGGCTACTTGGACGAAAGGTCAGAAGTCAGCACTTAGACTACTGAGCCACCTGAACGGCTGCTGTGCGTTTTTCTCGTCAGTTGAAAGGTGATTTGTTAGCGACTCAAAGGTTTTCAATGGAATGTTTTCTCCTTGTTTCCCTTGGTTAGACGAACAGCACTATAGACAATCCCAGTTTTGCCAGGCATTACTTACTTCACGGCTTAATCTGCTAAGGAAATCTTTGCTGAAAAGCAGAGCGAAAAAAAAAACATATTTTGGTTTTTATTAAACGTTGCTTCATGTAAACGAAGTATGTTGTTTGGTAACTAATCCTAGCAATATCCAGACTGAAACCTCACTCCAGATCAATTTGCTTTATTTGGTAATCCGGCGCATTTACCCGGATTCAAGACGTTATCCGGAAGTCTGAAAAAACGATCTGTTATGTTCTCAGCTTACATGTAACAGCTACTGGTCTTTGCTTGGTAAAAAGGCACAGACTAACGATTACATCATTCCTTTATACTACTCGCTGTTTTTTTCGTGAATTTACAACCACTCGTGTTGTAGTCGGAATACTTTGGACAGTTTCAGAGTAAGGGTTTCAGCGTTAGCGAAATACAGACTCTGACCCACAAGTGCGAATCGAAACTGTAAAGATTGAAAGTTCATGATAAATTCTGAACAAAAACACACAGGTTCCTCAAGGAATCGCTGTATTACTCACCGGAAGAGGAATTGTGAGGTACACTCTAATTTAACCTTTCTTTTTAGTTCTGTCTGCTCATGTAAATTATGATTTGTTTCTTTATTTTTGCTAAGCATTTTTCTGCCTAAACTCTGCATTTTCTCTCTAGGCGAATGCTTTGGCAACTCTGAGAGCAGGTCAAAGTGCAATTACGCAGTCTAATCCAAAAGATAAGAACGAACGTGTTGGTTCTTCGAAAAGCAATATCATCAGTCTGAAAAGCAATACTGTCAGTCTCTGAAAGGCAGTGTTACCAGTCTTGAGAAGAAATGTTATCTGTCTAGAGAAGCAATGTTATCAGTCTTGAGAAAAAATGAAATTACTCGTCTAAATGCAAGGAATCTTAGAGGAGCGACTCAGGCGTAATCTGTAATGAGTTATGTGCAGTCTTTCACGAATGATTCAGGAGCTTGTATTCAATGTTATGAGAGAGTAAAGAAATACGATTATTGTATTGAATAAGCGTTCAAGTGTATTGTGATTGAAGTTATATGCAACAAATCTTGATGTGTGCCAACGACTTGTGGATGATTAAGTGACATGCTCACAGATGTAATCTGTAAGTAGACCTTGTTTTAATTGAATTTCTGAACGTATTCTTGAAGGGTCACTTTTATGTTCATATTTTTAGATATTAAATTTTAAGCTATTCAAGATTCAATTAAAGCGATTTAGCTAAGAGAATTCAACAAGCTCTCTTTACAGTAAAGCCATTTAGTTCAGTAGATTTTAAGCTTTACTCTATAATCAGATTAATGTCTTACAGTGAAGTGTACGTAAACTAAACTTTACATGAAGTTCACTTTGAACCATGAACAATTATCAAGTAAAACAAATATTATTCCACTTTCAATTATTATCCCAAAAAATTTGCGGCTCATCCCTTAGTGCTGTCCAGGCTCAACAGGAAACTTCCCCACATAGCAAATGCATTCATTTGTTTTCTTAAACATTTTCATTTCTGGTTTGAATGTGACCATTTGCGTCATATTTAAACTGAAGTAAATATATTTAATACTACAGTTAGAAAGCGTAGCTTCGTGGTAGTAGCACAATTTGTCTTAGTATAGGGATTTTAGTATTTAACAATATGACTTTGTGACATAATCTAAAAATATATATTCCTAAAAAAACTTCTCATAGTAAATTTTAATATATAAATTTAATTCCTCTGATTTAAAGTCATGGAATGTCATCCATCTGCAGAAATTACATTTACGGGTTAATAAAAATTTAGTGAGTTATTCTCCCACAGTTCTAAATTTTTCAAACAATTTGGGAGCATATAATATTTGTTTTGTTGAAGAATTAGTAGATTTTCTCTCTTTTATTGATATCCAGTTATAAAATTTATTACGGTGTTTAGTTGCGGAACTACTAAACACTATGCAGACCTACTTAAATGCACAAACGAATACACATTCAGCCCCCTGTGCATTATAACATTGGTTCAATGCCCATTCACTTTCCACAATAGAAACATCAGTAACTTTTCGCCCTTGGTTATGATACATCAAACATAAATTAGACATTTCAGTGCTCCGTTATTTTTATTTTACTAAGATACTACATTTCTCTAACAATATTTTACAATACATTCCAGTTTCCTACACTCAGCGCTTCGAAAGCGATTTCTTAAACCATTAAGTTTAACAGACTACCTACTGCTTATTTTTGAGATCACTTTGCCACGTACACCGACTCACTTGCAGCGGATATTTCATATAAATTATGGCTTTACTCATACCTTCCTCGAGAGAAAGACAACTGTCAGATGGGGCCTCTCATTGTGAAATTACCGAAGTTAATTTCTGGCACCTCTGAATTGTTCAGACGGATTGACAGCCTCTCGACATACAAGCGTTGAAAATTTATTAGTGAGAACGTAATGGTTACTCTGGAATATAACATAGAATCTGACTCCAGTCGGCTATATACCTTCGATATAGTCGCCAGCATTCTCCGTAACCCGCTGCCATCTATGTGGAAGTCTGTGTATGCCACCAGCAAGGCGAGACGTTTTGATCTTCTCCATTAACCGGTCACGGCTCTTACAGTGTCGTCGGTGGTCTTAAAACGAATCCCCAAGAGGTTCTTACATCTTTGGAAACAAATCAAAGTCACAAGAACTTAAGTTAGGCGAATAGGGAAGGTCACACAACACTCTCCATCCCCATCGACGGAGCAGGTAGGTAACAAGTCCAGTGACATGGCAGCGAACGTTGTCATGCAAAAGTATCGGAGTATGCTCCAGCAAATGACGCCGATTTTTCCGGAGAGCTGGACACAGGTTATGTTCGAGAAAATGCGCATAATACGCTGCATTTACCATCTGTGCTGGAGGTACTGCATGTGTTAGTACCACGCAATCACAGTCGTAGACGGCGATGATCATTACTTTAATGTTACTGGGGTTCTGCCAGACCTTTGTTCGTCACGGCAAGTCGTAATGCCTTCATTCATTAGATGGACGTTTGAGTTAAGGTTCATAACACTGAGCCTATGTTTCATCCAACGTAAGGATATGCCCCAGAAATGTGTTCCCTTTACTCACAAACCGTTCCAAATGAAGTCGAGCTGCCTCGTAACGGTGCCATTTCTTACCATCACTTAAAGCATGAGGCACACAACATGATGCAATTTTTCGCAGGTTTAGGAGGTTTTTCAAAATGTCAGCGCAGTTGTATGCGAAAGATTACCCTTGTGGGCAACTTCATGAATTGTCCACAGCTGGTCATTCTCCAACAATGCACACAAAGCCAGCACTTGAGTTTCACTCGCCTGGGGACGTTCGCGCCCAGAAGCACAAGCCACATTTCTTCGCTCGTTTTTGAAGGCTTCCACCCACATTGCTACCATATGATACGGTAGCAAGGTGGGTGATAACTTAGAGGTTCTGCCTTGAAGGAATGTTATGAAGACTCCGCAAGCTTGTTGGAGTCATTCATAACATTCCTTCAAGGTACGATCTCTAGCAACTTCTATTTTTAGCAAGCAACGCTGCTCGAACTTCGTAAACATGGCTTTAGATGGCTTACCAACTACGAGATGTGTTTATGTCGCGGTTGTGCATACTCCGTTCGAGAGACGATTCAACCATTCTACCCATGTGTACGTCGGGAATGAATGCTACACAGGGGATACCCGTTAGATTCTCTTATAGGACTCCTGCCCGCTCTGTAGCACGATTATCACTAAATAATTTCCAACCGCCGTATTCACTTTGGATGCGGCTTACGGCGAATGATTTGTGCGAAAGTGAATGAGTCAGTTTACCCAGTATATTTAATAACAGTCAAATAGATATAATTGTGTTATATAACTTAAATAATATCTACTCACCAGAAGTTGATACACGAGTGCACCGGGTGGCAAAGATTCTCCAATAAATGCTTCGTATGGTGCTCCAACAAATTCCGGAGCATTGTTATTGATATCCTGAATGTTCACATTAACAACAGCGACTGATGACCTGGAAAGATATATTTTTTTCGAAAATAAAAAAAATTGTGAAGTCAGTGTTATATAAGATAGTGTCAGTTATAGAACTTACCCGATATTTAATTTCAGAGATACAGCTTTTAAGGGATAAAACAAAAAAATCATGTGCGCCGTATGCTATTATACCTCTCTAACATTCCGTTTTTGTTTGCTTTATTATGTAAATTTTGATTACCTCTTGTTATGTATGCTTCCTGCAGTAAAACGTCACGTCGGTAGTACCAAAAGTTTATTTCCATAGGTGATACTGGCAGTCAGTTAAGTCAAGCAAACTTGGATGAAACCTCACCGTGTGTACCTGAACGTTTATGCTAGGTTGAGAAATGTCAGCAAGATACGAACGATCGACGAGGTAGGTTTATGCTGTCTTTATGGCGCTAAGCTTTACGATTGTCTAGTTAATTGGGTTTGATATTTCGGTTTAAGCGTTCTTTCTAACCCTAAAACATTCATCGCATCTCTATTTAAACATGCATTGCATTCCTAAACAAACACTTCTAAAGAATGCAAAAGACTGGGCCACCCCAGTGGTCTAAGCGCTGGCTTGTGACTATTCGCCAGTGATGGGTCCGGGTTCGAGTCCCGGTGAGGCATGCCTGTTGTGTTTGTCTTACGGCACTGGTTTTCTCCTTCCCTCGAACCAGTGGCCCTAAATTAGGGACGGGCGAATGCTTATAGCCCATTGAGTTGCTCACGGTGGTCGTTACACCTTCAGCCAAAAAAAAAAAAATAAAATAAGACTGGCGTAGGGACCTTCTTTTTAGACGTTCTTCACCTACGCACATATAACACTCATTGTGGGAGAACAATTTAATTTGTGTGATGAAAACACCCTCATTTTAAGCCTAGTAATGGATAAGTTCTTAATAATGAAAAGTGTCATTCGCGTACTTCGGACAGGGAACGAATTGATGTTGACGTGGCCTTTGAAGTTTCCTTCTAGATTTAATCAAATGGCAAAGTCTGCAAATTGGAAATGACATGTCGTTATTTCAAACCCATACAACTAAATAACACTTAATTTTGTAGTAATTTCGACATATTTTATTCTTTGATCAGCATTTTAATGATTATGAGTTTTCAAATGTGTAGTTTGTATGTTAAAGTACTTCTTTAAACGATCGTACGCTTTATTTTTATTATGCACGTGCCTTTCGGTCTCCAAAAAATATAATACAGTTGCTTATTGCACATGCATATAAATGCATATTTATGCACCTGAATTATATATAATGAAATACAGTTGCGTATAACACTGATAAACATTTTAGCAGAAAATTTTGGTTGCAAAAAAATCGATTAATTGTAACTTTAATGGATTAGTGCATATATAAGTCTGTGTTACTCTTCTTCCTGCCTTAAGGTGGTTCCACCTAAAATCTCTGCCTTATGTTTCCAATGGTAAAACTTCCTTACATATTTTCTGCGCAATTGATGTATTCCCAAGAATGAAAATTTGCACATCGATGGAACTAATTTTAAGTTACAGCACGGATTACTTAACACTTGCTAAAACAACCATAATTAAGCATTGCAACATTTATTTGTCTACTGACGTCATCAATGTACAAGTCGCGCCATCTATTAACAGGTCTGAACATTACTCAAAGAAAAATTATTGATTTTTAATATAATTATGGTTATGTTTTAGCAAGTATTAAGTATCCCAAGCTATAACTTAAAGTTAGTTTTATCGATATGCAAATTTTCATCCTTGGGAATACATTAACTGCGAAGAAAATATGCAAAGAAGTTTTACCGTTGGAAACATAAGGCAGAGATTTTAAGTGGAACCACCTTTTAACCACAATGAACACTATCTTTATGGGGTTTTTTGCACTCGAAAGTCAAGTAAATTTAAGAAAGATTTGAATTAAACGTCTGCCAATACTCCTTACTGTCACTACACCTAACAATTTAGAATTTCATTTCTAATACCAGACTTACTTATTTTGTTAGGTCTGGGTCATCTTACTTGAAAAATTAGGTAAATCGGGGTCTGATCAATAATGATTCTCTAGCAAATGAGCTATAAGTCCAAATAAAAAGAAAACGTTTACGATCAATTCAATACGTTATACATAATTTATGTTATTACTTTTTCATTTGTCCTTAATTCCGTTTTAACAGGAATCTAGCATTTACACAAGATGACTTTCAAAAGTTTTGTTGTACGTTCCTTAAATGAATCTGACTTACACAGTTAACCAAAATTACGCTCAGAAAGATATTATTCAAACAGGTTTTTCTCATTGTCTGCCACTGTATCGGTATAAACCTGGTTGTAGAGAAGCTATCGTTGCAGAAAATATGAAACATGCTTGTTCATTGTTAGTAATAGCCTGAATGAGGCTACAGTATGGCAAGATACGGTTCATGAACTATAGGCTGCCTATTCCTGGTTCATGTTTTAGAGCTGATTTCCACAATTGCCCAGAAATATTTACCGCAAAAGATCTTTTCTTTCTGGAAATCCTTAATCTAAAGAATTCGATTTTGACCAAATCCTTTCAATACAAAGAATGGATGCATTGTGTATTTATTTATCCAATTTATCCAATGCAATTTAACTAGTAACTGAATTAAATTTACATTTTTAAAACACCATATTACTGCCTTCCATTCGCATACTAAAATTAACGCTTGTTAAAAACAAAATAAAAACAATTTGGTACTCATGCATGGGAATAATTACTAAATGTTCTGTTCCATTTCAACTTCACAAAATAAGGCTTCTATCATCATCATCATTATTCGTGAACACTTGAAAATATTTTCTGTAATATTCGATGACTGATATTAACGAAAATAATTGTTAAGTTATGAAAAATGACTGATGTTCAAGAAAGAAATCTTTCAAAACTATTCCTCAGATTTAGGACTGCATCAGAGTTTAATGAATACGTTTCACTCAATAATAAATACTCATTTTTGGATAAAAAAAGAAGATAAAAAAAAGATGGAATTTATTACTCTCACAAAAAGGCAATAAAAAGGTATTACAGTTGTGATTACATAAATTTTTGAAATAGGATTTTTCGACTACGGCAATAATAATTAAATCGTTGCAATAACATCTTCAATTCAAAACTATGAAAATCAACAACTACATTTACAACTTTTATCTCCATGCATTTTCTTCTTCTTCTTCTTTTTTTCTCTTAGGTATCCTTAGAACAATATTTTTCTTTATTTCTATACACCAAAATACTAATCATCGTTGACCACGGCAATTATCTAGGGTATAATACAAATTTACAAAGGACATTTATGTTTCATGGTTCCATTTAGACAATTTTTATAAAAAATATATTGACCCACATTAGAGAATGTGTAAACATTATAGTGGTTTGCGTCAGGAGAATTTACATGAGACACTGTGGTAGCTATGTGCGGCTAAATGCAAATGCAAAAATATACTTTTTGCAGAACATATTTACAACTACTGCCCGAGAAAGCCGCAGCGCTAAATATTTGGTTTGAAGTCCTGAGTTCATGTTTCGAGTAGTGCACGAATGTTGTGCTTGTTCTTTGTTGCATTTTCTTTGGCACAAAATTTAGACGGCGCGATTGTTTCTATTAGTGTGGTTTAAAAGAAATACATATGGCTTCTGTACTCATGCAAGGGATAATTATCTCCGAAACAAGGAACAGAATTGTTTTTGTAACTAAAACAGTCTGATTCTGTGGCTAAAACAAATGATTAAAAAACTTAATAACTATTTAGGAACATTAGCCATCTATGTACATACTCATACACAATACAGGTTCTTAGAATTTATTTTTTTGACTCGAATTCTTATAACAGTTATAATTACCGTATTTTTTAAATAGGTATTTCTTATAAAGCTATAGAAAGTTGCAAACATTCTTGTATAACGTAATCATGTATTGCATAATGTATTCAACACATGATTACATTATACAAGAATATTCTCTGTAATTATCTGTCAAAATATTCTTGTATATTGTAATCAAGCGTAGTATCTCCAGGTGAAAATTGCTTTTGACAGAGAATTTACTTACGTTTTCATTTGTAAACAACTTAGACAAAATTCGAATTAAAAACTGATTTTCAGCTTTAAAATTTTCACTAAGCACGTTTATAGTTCATGTGAAAACAATTACTAGATGAAAACTTACCTTCTTTCAGACTCAATACGGGCTAAATCCGTGGCCTGCACGAAGAAAGTGTACTGGGCAGGTTTTACTCGGATGGTGCGGAATAAGTCGAGAATGTAAATGGATCCATTATGGGAATGCACATCGAAAGGAACAGTTTGACTGAGGCTGTCATTCTGGCGACTGTACCTGACCACACCATTCACACCTAAATCAGGATCGATAGCTATAACCTAAGGAAACAGAAAATAGGCTTGTTACCACAAAAATGTATTTAGCTGTGATTGCTAGAGAGACGACTCATATTTCGAAAAATAAGTATGGAAAGTAAAACAGAAATTTAGCTCTGATAACAACATATGATCATCTACATGAAAAAGATCTCATCTACATGAAAAGGATCTATTCATCGGTTTTCAGTCCTTAAGATAATATAACTATACTAGTAATCCGAATTTATTGGCGTAGAACAGAAATTAAAGTTTCCAAGCTTTCGCACATCAACCAGATGGCTTTTTCAAGGAAGGTAGATAGCAAACTTGATTTTGCTATCTACCTTCCTAAGTTTGCAGTTTGCTGTCTACATTCCTTGAAAAAACATCAGCCAGATGGCTTTTTCAAGGAAGGTAGACAGCAATCTAAAGTTTGCTGCCAGCCTTCCTTGAGAAAGCCATCTGGTTGATGTGCAAAAGCTTCGAAACTTTGATTTCTATTCTACGCCAATAAATTCGGATTAGTAGTATAGTTATACTACCTTAAGTACAGTTGGCGTAAAGTTCCTTCTGTTATAAATTAGGTTTTCAGTCCGTTGGGTTTGAGAATTCATTTCGATTTTCTAATGCTTTTGCGGACCTCTACCTTTAATGTACTCAAGTGTGCACAAACTACGCAATATGATGGCACTAAAAATCGCAAATAAATTTATGCGATCTTCCACAAAGAACTGATACCATTAGGAGTAGTTCAATAATTTGTATATCTGCCTGGATAGTCTACTGTGCATAGAATGAAAATTTAAAAGTTACAAGAGGATACTGTGACTCCTAAAGATACGAAAAAGAATTTTGAAAGTAATGCAAGAATCTGCTTATAAGACTCGTTGTGAAACTCTGGCAGAACAGCTGATAGAGATGTTTCCACACACACACACAAAATATTTGTCTCCAAAAAACAGAAACTCAGATGCGTAGATAATGATCAAAGGACAACATATTAATTCTGTTAGCAGTTTCATTGAGTATGGTTTAAAAGTGCACCTTAGTTCATTATTCTTTTTGGAACATCGCGTAGCAATCTTATTGTTCGGTATAAGGGCGACGTTGTGATCAAGAAACTGTCAGAATACAAATGAATTTAAATGCCGAGAAGCACTTGCATAATTATTTTCCAGGTTGATCCTTGTATTGTTATTATTTTCAACAGTGTTAATTGTGCCTCTTCTTAAATGACGGTATTAGCTGAAGCCATGTTATTGCCTTGCTAGGGCAACATCATGGCTTCTTTTTGAAGTCCAGACTTTTTGCCACCTGTGAACGCCATATGCATCTAAAACTGTGAGGAAGTCCACTTCTAAATATTTTCCTAAAGTTATTCATACATTTATGCAAAATACATCCATTTTGCTGCAGCTCAAGTAAGCGTCATTTAAAAGTATATTTTGAGTATACTTCAGCAATTCAGCTAAAATTTACTTTAGCAGAATTAAACCGAATAAAATAAAAATTATGAAAATTTTCAAGTTTTTGGATATTATCTGACTTACCATCCTTGTCACATTTACGCCAAAAATCGGATTGTTATCTTCAAAATTTGTATAGCTTTAGCTTTCTTTACTTTCAGTTAGCATTTTCCCCTTTGCCCTTAAAACAGTTATAATTCCATAAAAATTTAAAAACCACATATTAGTTAAAAAACCTAGTATTTTTTCTTTTTAATTGTATTTGTCTAGGAAACAGATTTGTTTTCCGTTTTTCCTTTTCCGTATCATTGCCTAATAGCTGAAATTTCGAACAAAACCAATTCTTTTGTAACAGGTTTGCATTTTCCCTTGAATAATCAGGTGACAGTTCTTAATGCAAAATTGTCCAGTTATCCCAAAAATGGATTTCAAAGGGCTTTATTTCTAGACAGTTGCAAACCATATCTTTCCACACACTGCAAAATGCCAAAGCAGCCAGATTTTGCATATTATAGGCATTTCCACGAAATATACAAAATATGCAGAACCTGGTTGTTCCAGCGTGTTTTGCAATGCATTTTGTCTACAGAAGGAATTAATGTAACGAAGTGCATCGATATTATAGAACACTTTTTTTAACGATGTAACCTCTTTTCTATGCTTAATGATGATGTTCCTTTCTCTGGTAAGGTTTCATCCCCTAGTACGACAGCAGCACAACCAGATAGTTCAAGGAATTTCGCCTTTTTGCCAGACGTGGGCGCTTCGACCACAAGGTGATGCTCTGCGTCTGGGGGAATTTCGTGGGGATAATCCATTACAAATTTGTTACAGACGGGCGGACCATCAACGCCAACCTCTACTCCGAACAGCTGGAGCGGATTTATGCTGTTTTGGAGGAGACGTACTTGGCACTGGTGAACAGAAAGTTCGCTCTCCTATAGCAGGATAACGCTCGGCTTTATACCGCGCGAACGACCCGGGCAAAACTCCAGGAACTTGAGGGCATCGAATTGATGCCACACCCAGCATATAGTCCTGACCTTGCACCGTCGGATTATTACTTGTTCCGGGCCATGGTCCACTTCCTTCGCGGGCGGCACTTCAACAACCAGGAGGAGGTGGCAGCTGGAGTGAAGGAGTTCTTCACCTTGAAGGACAAGAACTGCTACCGCCGAGGAATCGAAGAACCTGCAGAGATGGCTAAATACGGTGCAACACAATGGCCTATACTTTGAATGCTAGTCAGTTTTCGTCGTAAAGGTACGTGTGAAGACATAAAGTGATCCAAATATTGCAAAACTTTTGACTCACTCTTATAGAAATCAATGAACCTCTTAAGTTGATTTCGCACAAGCAGGCAGTGTGATATAGCTGTATATCCTTTTCCAGCGCTGTGTTGGGTGCTGTTCTTGTATCTGAATACTCCAAAATTTTCGGATTTTGCTTCAATTTTCACATCACTTTTTTGTCTCACAACAAGATACACAATCACAAACACGCATTTTTGTTGTTGTTTAACTGAGAAGGCACCACATCGATCTCTTCGCCAACACATTCCTTTCCATAGCACAGAAACCTTAGAATTCTACGTCTGATTGCACTTCTTAAAAGGTGAGCCATTAACAGTTTAAACCGACAGCTAATAAACAGCTTTTACAGTTGCACTTTTAATACGGACCGGAAACATCAATTATAGAGCTACACACAGCATATTTTACCTTTCGTAACCCGTTTTTCACAAAAAAATGAAGTATTAAAAAGAAGAAAACTGAGAGAACAATCTGTTTGTTTTGAAATTGAAAAGTAAAGGGTCTTTTTTTCGGTTTTTAGATATTAATAAAAGAATAAAAATCCAGAGAGTACCGTGATACTCTTTGTATATAATTTATGCAATTCATCTTCCACATGTCAATAACTTTGTGGATGTAGTTGAAACGACTGATTTGAGAGTATACATTTATTTACGTACAGCACATTGTATTTGTTTGTGTTACTCAGGACTACACCGAGCCGCAGTCCGGTACATACTAAATGGAATTAAATCATAACAACAAACAATAAGGTTTATTAATTCCTAACATTGAGCAGTACTTAGGTAGGTGGATTAATAAATGTTATTGTCGTAAAACCAATGGAAGAAGTTATATGAGTCATAAAAGTAAATAATTACTAGACTATGAAGGAGGCAATGCTAAGTATTTCGACATTTTTGATTTTCAAAAACAATATTTATTTTTATTATTTATATACATTATTCAGATTCATACAAAAGCAAGAAACGACGCTGACACCGATAAAATGTGATGTTGATACAAGCATCCATCTGCGCAAGTGCAAGCTAAAGTGTATTGTGAGGGCGGTTGGGAACTTTTGGTCTAGGATATCTACCGGGTACACCTCATCCCGTTATACAAAATTTTAAAGCTCTCGTCAATAGCAGCTACGACGCACTGTTTTTATAGCAACAAAAATTATTTTTTTAAATGGCTATTATCACATTTAGCATCAGATTCTAGTAATTTACGCAGACTGCAATGACACATTTTTACGTTTATGTAAAACGTGACGAAATAATGATCGACGATATTTTAGTAAAATGTGTTCTTGAGTAACACTGAAATTAACTATTGTTGCGTCACTTCAGCATTCAACAATCAGATTTCAACAGTGGTTTTGACTACTTTCATTACCCATTTTCGTTACATCGAATTCTTTTACTTGGGATTTATTTTACTGCTGTCGGGAAAGATGCATAGCATCAAAAAATTTTGTCACGCCAACGTGGCAACCCAAGTTAAAGTTGAACAACGGCTGCGTATTGACTGGAAATGATGAGTTCATTATAGGTTCCTGTACAAGAAAAAGTGAGTACTAGAACTTTCACCAACTAAGGGCCTATCAAAAACTTTGTATCATCTAGCTGTTCAGTTGTTTAAAGGATAAACAAGGATCAGCTTAGGGGTGGAGATCCTTACTTTGATCTCTAAGAATTTACGAGTTGGGAAAT
The DNA here is from genome assembly GCA_039090855.1 of Macrothele yani. NCBI lineage: Eukaryota > Metazoa > Arthropoda > Arachnida > Araneae > Macrothelidae > Macrothele > Macrothele yani. Next base: position 77,547,933 of record CM077008.1, read on the forward strand.
GTACAAACGATTTTACGCAAATATTTGCATTTATTACGTTTTTACTATTAAATGAAGTGGTCAGACTGGAATGTTGCCTCTAAGAAAGAGGATTTCAAAAGGTAGTAATACATACTTCGACGAAAGAATTTTGATAAAAATGCTGTAGTAGATATCAATCTGAAGTTGTTATCGAATGCGGTGTAATCGCTTCATTATTTTCACTTTAAGTGTTATAAATAATGTCTTTTTTTAATCCAATAAGAAAACTGGCAGCAAAAGCTTTGGCAATATTTTTCAACAAACGCATTTTAATCGCATTCATATTGTAACCGGGGCTTCCATAGTTATCAGAACTGAAGTTCTTTTTTTTTTTTTTTTTTTTTTCGATTGGAAGTTTAACGACCACCGTGAGCAACTCAATGGGCTATAAGCAGTCGCCCGTCCCTAATTTGGGGTCACTGGTTCCAGGGAAGGGAGAGAGCCAGTGCCGTAAGACAAACACAACATCCATGCCTGACCGGGATTCGAACCCGGACCCCTTACGGACGAATGATCAGAGGTTAGCGCCTTAGACCACTGCGCCAACGGGGCGGCGAACTGAAGTTCAGTAGCCATGTTTAGTGATAGTGAATTGTAATCATTTTCCTTCATTTCCGCCATTTTGATGAGCTGGGAAGCAAACGTCAATGTACTTCTTTTCCCACGCGTCGCAACAGAGGGGGTGTTAGATTTATAGTTTCGTCGATGTGAGAAGAATGAAACTGGACATTATTGCTTTTCAGCTGTCCCAAGCAACACGGCGAAGCGAGAAGAGGGGGCAGCGAGCCAATTAAAGAATCTTGCGTGTAATGTATTTAACTGCTCCAGTCGGGAGAATTACGGGTTAAACCCCCTATACAGAACTTACTGCAAAAGAAGCATCAAACGAACCCTCCACACAGGTCGCTGCAATATAAGTCAGCACCAAGCCCTGTAACATAATAATATGAAGGAAAATGGAATGCGGCAGAAGAAATTTACCTTCTGAACAGCCTGGTAAAAACAACAAAATGAAATATAAAAAACATGGGAACCTGTCACGCTGTCACAACATTTTAAACCTGTTAACAAGGAAGCAGAACAACAATATACGACTGACCTAATGATATCCTCTAAACGTTCTACCCTCTTTACTTTTCTTTGTTTCTCGATAAAATTTAATGCGCAATATGTTTGTTGCCCAGAAAAGCGATACCAATATTTGAAGAGCGAATTGAATAAATGGGGTGAAAGGATAAATCACAAAAGTTTATGAAGCTTTAAATATCTTCGATCCGTACAGAATATTTTGCAGGTACTCTGTGACAGAAATAATAAGAACACTGCAAGTGAAAGAAGATTCAAAGAAGGTCCAGGAAGTACGACTGCTCTGATATGGATATGGCTTGAGTAGGATCACAGAGTACACAGTAAGTTAAACACATAGACAAGAACAGGAAAAGACTTGAGATGAGATGGCGAAATTAAAAGCAGATAAGACAGCTGAATGGCGAAGGAAGGTCAACATGCGATTCTACCTTATTGTGTTGTTGCTATAAGAGAAGAAATTTAAGTTATTAAATATTACTTCTGTATACATAAATCGTGGCGAAACATAGAATGGATTCATTAGGCCCCCCGTTTTATTTTGGAGGGCAAATGAGCTTGTTCTCATATCTCGCCTGTGATAACACAAAGTACACAAAGTAATCATTAGCTTCAGCACAGTGTATTGACCTCATTTTCTGATTTTCCTGTGCACACGTTCACTATCTGCGTGAAGACTTTACTAATCAACCAACCAAATATTATTAGGACTTCTGCCACCTGAGCACGAATCGTCTGTCGTACCATCTATTTTATGCTGTGTACGGGCAAAGAACAATTGAAATGCGTGCGAGGTATATCATTAGTTCATCAACAGCAATCCAAAAACAGACCGTGCCGGCGTTTTCGTAGCTGAGATTTAAAGGTTGCTTATCATGCAATCACGTTCACCTCTAAAAACAACTCGGTCTGAAGAATGCTTAAATGCCGAAAAAAATGCTGCTCAGTTGTGCATAGGTGATAAACACAAACATGCATCTAAGGATAAATATAATCCCAGTGAGTGTGATATATTTATTTTGATACATTTTGACGAATCACGTCCAAGAGAATTCACCAAAACTGTCAAAAAATGCATTAATTTTCGTTTAATTATTTGTCGAATTAACAGTAACGTAGAAGATCGAATTTGGAAATTTTTCGCCCACAGAAGTATCTCTATACCCCTAATGTGCAAATCCTAAATGGAGAGATATCTACGTCCCTGCAACTGAATTGCTCACTATCCATTTTAAGAACCTGACGCGCAATTTACACACGGACGAAAAAAATAATGGGAATAACAATTAATATTATCACATAACGTTTGAAAGAAAATTAATGTGAACAGAATTTTTGGGGGGACTTACAAAAAAGGAAGAAAAGTAAGACTTTATTTTACATCTTCAGTAACCAACATATTATATGAAAGAGATAAAAACATACAAGGCATACAACTAACAGGTACACTGCTCACTGATACGATAGATGAAATTCAATGAGTGGGGATTATCAATTTTCGACTCAGTGCTATTGACTTCAAAATATGATCATTACCAAAATTCAATTACGAAAGATTTTTATTTTTTACAGTCTGTAAGTCGATCGGTGATCGAATGGTATGAAAAGTAGGACGCACCTTTTTGAGTAAGGATGAAAAACAGTACTTATTTACCCTTTCTGAAGCATGGGCAAAATATACAGAGGGTACCCTGAAATAGTGCTACCGCAAATATCACACTTTCATCAAAGAGCAGAGTGAAACTTGTGGTGTACCGCATGGGCAAAATATACAGAGGGTACCCTGAAATAGTGCTACCGCAAATATCACACTTTCATCAAAGAGCAGAGTGAAACTTGTGGTGTACCGCATCAAGTATAAAAACGCGTGTGAATAAAAACAAATAACTCCTTTTAAATACCATGTAATAACATAATTTTGAAATGTATACAAAGTGTTTCAGTAAAGTTCAATGAATACAAGGTAAAAGAAAACAGCAAGTGATATTTAAGAAAACTTATTTTACTGCCCTACGAAATAATACCTTCCTTCCTCGGGTACAATACCATTTTGATGTGGTTCGTATAACTGCTGGAAGCTATGGCCAAGTCCTCCTTTACTATCGTTGGCAGCTTGGTCGTCCGAACCGAGCTGAAAATCCGAAATATCAGTACATCTCTTCCCTTTCTGCGCACTTTCAGTCGGGGAAGCAAAAAGTAGTCAGCCGGTGCGAGCTCAGGCGAATATGGTGGGTAATTCATCCTAGCAACGGCTCGTGATTAGAAGATGTCGGAAAAATCTTGAACAGAACTTGTGCTTCCCCAAATCCTGTTTCAAAATCGTGCGGGTTGTTTCATGATTAACACTCTCCTGCTCAGCTATCATTCGCACAATCTCTCGATAACCATTTGTACGGTAAGTCGACAACCATTAGCTAGAGGCCCACGCGCTATTTCGGAGTTTTCAGGATTTTTGGAGGTAGTGGGTCTTCCGGTTCAGCAAGGGAGTCGTCTTCAGCGGAGACCCTACTTCGCGGAAACGCCTGAAACAGTCGAATATACAATTCAAGTTTGCTGTTTCATCCCCGTAAACTTCTTTCGGCATTGCATGCATATCCGATGTAGATTTTCCCAATTTGAAGCACAATTTGGTATTGGTCTTTCGCTCCATTTTTGCCGGCTAACAGCATGGACCTACATCATCTACCGTGACATGCTCCCTGTGATAAACCCTTTCTTCTCACAGCTCCGTGACGGTTACGAATATGTTCGTTTATGTAATTGACTCCGTCGTGAGCGTTACCACACCCTTCACATATTTCGTTTTACGCGTGGCGACAGCGTTCACTGAAGTTCATTGATACACCTTGTACATTAAATAAAGATTGTGATATTTTAGGCGTGTTGAATAGGTTTTGGCGCAGTTACCTGCTGTTTCTAAGCAACATCTCAATGTCTATTACGCGCCTGACAGGTCCTTTTCACGGCAGCATGGGGGACGAAAAGAGCGTTCCAGCATGGAATTTAAACCAGTCGAAACGGACCTCTCAAGTTGATGAACAAAAAACCGGGGATCACGGTACATAGAAATAAGAAACCTATGGGGCTGCACTTACCTGTCCCACTATAGTTCCTGGTTCGTCCACCTCCGTGGCACTGAAGATGTACACACTGTTTGGCACAAACTGAGGATTGTTGTCATTAGCGTCAAGGAGATGAACTTCTACAACTGCTGGATTCGCGCGAGCGTTCGGGTTCACGTTGGGTTTCTTTTCCTTAGCAAAAACCCGCATTCGTATCACGTCTTTTGTTTCACGATCCAGTTTGCTTGGATCCTTGACGCTGATGGCTCCTCCCTGAGGGTCAATGGAGAATCCGCCTGATTCATCTTCCAATTCGTAACGAAATTCCGCATTGTCACCCTGAAAGAACATTTATAAATGAAAAGTAAAAATATAAAGGACTTCATATCTATGCATACAAATTTACATTTCACATTCTTCACATACACAGAAGAACTACCATGCAGTCAGATTAACACATGATATATGAATGGTTGTTATAACAAATATGCACTATATTGACAAAAGTCACCGGACACCACTTTAAAAGGAAATAAACGCATCATCTGCGTTGTTAAGATGCGCGGTACAGCTGCAAACGATATAAAAACAAGCCTGCAGCTGACCGCGATCATATCGCACTGTGAGGTTGAGTGGAAATGTCGCGGCGGGAGAGAACTGACTTTGAGAAAGGAAAGATTTTGGGTGTCATATTAGTGGGTTGTCCATAAGAGAAACCGAGAGGCGTTTAAACATACCCAAGTCAACTGTTTTGGATGTACTGAATAAGTGGAAGACACGTGGAGTGCCTGAAACAGCAAAACGTACCGACAGACCGAAGAAAATCAGTGATAGAGGACGTCGAACCCTCATGACAGTCGTTACAGCTGATCGACGGAGTACTGCACAAGACCTCAGTGTACAGGTGAGTAAAAATGCTGGAACCTCGGAATGTACACGTACCATTCGCAGAGAACTTCATTCCATGGGTTACCGTGGTAGTGCGGCTGCTCGTAAGCCTTTCATCTCCACTCGGCATGCTACTCGTCGTTTAGCATGGTGTAAAGAACATTTGTCGTGGACCGTAGATCAATGGAAACCGGTCCTATAAACTGATAAATCCAGATACACGATCCATCAGTCTGATGGCCGTGTGTGAGTATGGCGGCAGCTGGGGGAATGCTTTTTACCACAGTGTACTGTTCCTACGGTCAAGTTCGGAGCTGGCAGTGTACTCGTGTGGGAGAATTTTTCGTGGCATGGTCCCGGCCCATTGGTTATCGTAGACAAACCTGTTCACCAGCACGTCTGCCTCGATATTCTGGACAATTATGCCGTACCAGCACTGTGGCAATACTATAGAACCGAGCCTTGCTGGTACCAGCAAAATAATCCACCGAGCCTTGTTGGTACCAGCAAGATAATGCACCGAGCCATAAAGCAAGGACTGTTACGGCATGATTTGACGATGATTCCGTATCGTGTGTGGACTGGCCAGCACGAAGCATTGATCTTAATCCCATAGATCACATATGGGTTGAACTAGAGCGCCGCATAACAAGTTTGAGACGAAGGCCTACTACTAAGCAACAGTTAGTACTAAGCAACATTATGTGCTGAATGAAAGCGCATGCCTATCGCTGTGTTCCAAACCCTTGTCGAAAGCATGCCTCGAAGGGTCAGTGCATGCATTAAGGCTAAAGATGGACCGACACCGTATTAATGTATGTCAATAAATGCTCTGTTGTGTTTCTCTTCTAGGAGTCTGGTGACTTTTGTTAATATAGTGTAATTGCTAAGTACAGAAATATATTCAATAGTGCGTTCCAACCAAAGAAGTTCTATGCGAGAATAAAACTGACTCAGAACGATACACCGAACATGGCGCCAAAAAACGTGAAGTTGCAGAGTCCCAGCTTTTCAACATTTAAGAGAAAACATTATCCCTAGTACGTGGAGGTCTTATGGAATGCTTTCTGTGACACGAATCCCAGTGCTAGCTCCTTTGATAGTGGGATGGTGCACACCCAGTTGCGTTATCATTCATTACTACTAAATCCATCATAACTCTCTCTAGTAAACTTTCAGGCGTTGTAGCAAATTTGTTCATCTGTGATGACATGGATAGCCGACGGGCACTAAGTACGTTGTGTATGTGACGATGAGAATGTTTGCGAAATTGTGTGCGCCCGTACGTTGAATGGCATCTGTCTGTGTCAACGTGAGTGCGAACGTCGAAAAACCCTTGATGTTAATAGTCGGTTATAGGAATATGAATGCCTTACGAAAAGGAATAATGATGGGTCTATGAGTGGAAAGTCACATTGACTTTCTCTCACAGAAAAGTCACATTCTGTGCATCAAGGGCAATGATAAAAGAGAACCTGGGCTGTATCTTCATGCACGAATTGATGAGAATGCCTCTCAAACCTGGGTGAGAAATGTTTCACTGCATGCACACCATATCCAAGGAATGCAGTTACTGTCATTAAGAATAGGGTCACGCACATTTTGTGAATTGCTCGCGTGAAGTACCATTCTGATGAGCGAAAAGGCCAGCTCGATCGGAATGAAATGTCGTATTTCTACAAACAGTATAAACTGGCATAGATATTCTCTGTGGAACACGAACAGCAATTTTTTCATCAATGCATAGGACAGTACCTTGGCAGTCGTGTGCAGTGGTCTCTATTGGCTACCTGCGGGTATCGGAGGTGTTCAATACCTGCAGTTATTACATATCGCTTTACCAGAGTGGTGCGCGATGTATCTTTCGCCATGCATCGAGGAACCAAAACACTATGAACAGCGCGTCTTTATGCAAATCGAAGTAACTGCAGGTACACGACATCACGTGAGAGGGCCATGAGAAGATATAAATAGCACCTGATACTGAGATCTTTTAATCAGTGTTATTATCGTTCCTCAATTGGAAAAAGTAGCGGAATTAAGCGAGTTTGACAAAGGACAAATAGTAATGTGCAGACGACTAGGTCAAAGCATTTTGGAGGTGCCAAGGCTTGTGGGATGCTCACGGTCAACCGGAGTTAGTACCTTGAAAACGTGACCCGAGGAGGGAAAGCCATGAACTTTAAGCAAGGTTTGGGTCGATCACGGCTCATCGATGCTAGCGGTGAGAGAAGGCTACCGCGTATAGTATGAACCAACAGAAGGGATACTGTGGCCAACTCGCCTGAAATTTGAATGTTGGTGATGGGAGCAATGCGTCACAACAAACAATACATCGAACCCTGCTGAACATCGGTTCAACGTCGAAAGCGCCTACAATGAACACACTAGCATCAAAACTGAATCTTGAATGATTCGAAGAAGGTCGTTTGATTAGATGAAACTCGTTTCCTGTTGCACTGTGCGGGCGGATGACTACGTGTGCGTCGTTTAGCTGGGAAAGTGTTGGCAAGAATGCACAGTGAGACGAAAACGAGCCGGTGGAAGAAGTATAATACTTTAGGCAATGTTATGCTGGGAAAGCTTGGGTTCAGTCATTCATGTGCAGGAAACTTTGATGTCTGCCACCTACCTAAACATCACAGCAGACGAGGTACATCCCCCTTTCATGGCAACGGCATTCCCCTCCAGTAGTCCTTTCATCAGAAGAATGCGCCATGCCATATTTCCCGGATTGTTTGAGAATGGTTTGTGGAACATGATGAAGACTTCCAGGTATTTTTCTGGCCTCCAAATTTCCCATACATCAATCCAGTGGAGCATCTGTGGTTTGTAATTTGAGTGATTTGACGATTGAGCAAATCCGATCTGCAGCGGCTCGACACGGAAACTTACAAGAGTTAAAGGATGTGCTGGTAACGCTTTGGAACTAGATACCATAAGACGCCTTTAGAAATTCCGTTTATTCTATCCCTCGCCGTTTAAGAGCTGTTTTTGCGGGACGTGGAAGACCAACATTATATTAGGCAGGTGTTTATAATGCTTTGGCCCTTCGGTGTATGCCATTCGGTGACTCACGGCATAACATACATCCACCACATACGTCTTTTGGCTCTCAACGATTCATAGAAAGCAGTCTTCTTTGAACTATCCTACTCTTTCACAAAACGCGAAATGACTGAGCATTTATTCACAGGATCCAATCAAAGAAAGACACGTTGTGATGTGCTTGATATGCTCTGAATTGCTCAAAGACCTGCAACAGTTCTTGCGCCCCACCAGCTTTGCAGTGGGCTTCTGATCGTTCGGCTGAGTGATCCCGGGTCTGGATGAATTTTGGGAATTGTGCTTGTCTTACGGCATTGGCTTTCCCACCTCCCTGGAACAATTAGCCCCACATTTGAGGCAGGCTACTGTTCATAACCATCTGAACTGCTCACGGTGGTTGTTAAACCCTGTAACAAGAAAATGAATTCTTATGTTTTCGTACATATGCGTGCGTTCGCATGAACGAAGAAAAGTCCAACATGGTATGAGCCACGTCTTGCCACTGCATTTGAAGAAAAGTGTTCATTTTACTTCCAGCAATCCCGTGTTTTTATATCGCAACTTCACAGTGGCGCTGTATCAATCTAAAATTTTATAGTGTAACTTTGCATTGCAAATTATGAATATTAGTTTGCATTTACCTGTGCTATTACGTCAGTCCACCTTACCTACGAAATTAGCATTTGGGTTTCATTGCAGCTGCATAAGCCAGTGTGAAGAATCGTCCACAAAGGACGGAAGTATAAATCTCCAAATGTCTAAAAGCCTACATAAAGGAACACTTTCACACCGACGCGAATCAGTTGGATAATTGCTGGCTTCGAATTTGTGTGTTTGGCGACCTTTGTGGACTCTAATTCAATTACCAACAATTCACATGCATGGAGATTTTTGAGTAACGCAACTGCCATTTTTGTGTACTTAAGACTCTGTGACACTGAAGCTGTAGCATCTAAAAAGGGTGTTCAAAAGTGTATACAAATGAGAAAGCGAATGAGTTGCGCCAAAACATACAAATTATTAAAATGCGTGACCAATGGATCAGAAACTTTGGCTGGTATAAATAACAGAGACGTAGATAACATGGAACTCAAGGCAGTGCCTCTGTGAGGCAATTAATATGCTTGTGTCTCTCAGGGGCCAACTTCGGAGTGAAAGGATATTATCGAGAATTGCAAAACGTTACGTTCGACCGATATCAACAATTCAGGGTCGACACAGGGAGGATTACCTGCCTTCGAGAGGTGAGATGGGAGTTTCGTCGTATTGCGTTACATGCGGATCATGACAATGTTACAGTGCTCCGATGTTGGCAAGAGCGACTGAAGTTAGGTAAGAGAGCTCGTTGAAATTGTTGTGCAGCGCAAAGGAAGACAATAGAACGGAAAGATCGTCTTATCTACTGATAGATCCATACTATACCTACAGCCGAGTGCCTTTCTCCTGTCAAACCATTGCATGGAAAAAGCCTCCGTGTATCCAGTCATTGGGCCAACCGCCACTGGTTCCTGCTCTTCATCACACATAACGTGTCTTTAATGGTGCAGGAAACGGCCCACTTCGGATATATAATGGTGTCGAGTGGTCTTCAGCAATGAATCACGTTCCTGCTTGGGGACCAATGATCGGTGCATTCACTTTTTGCAATGATATGGTGAACGCAATGTACTGGAGCCACTATAGAGCGCCATACTACACGCCCTACTGGTGTTTTGTGACATCAGTTACTATCGTCGTTTATCGTTGATGTTCGTCATCGGCAACTATAATCTGCTTGATTGCTGCTATGTCGTTAAGATTCTTGAGCTTATCACTCACTCCTTTCTTGCTATGGTACCTGACGCCATTTTTAAACTTTATAACAGCGGCAAATATACTGCGAGGGTTTTCCCTGAATGTCTTCATGATGTGGGCATGCTGCCTTAGCCAGCCAGGTTCCGATTTCTTCCCAATAGAGCACATATGTGAGCCATGTTTAGACGCCATGTACCTAATCTTACCATAAATACTGTTACAAAGTATTCAATGAAATAACAAAAGAAATTTAAAGATATTTCGATATATCTGTGATATGACGTAAGTAGCACACTTGTGAATGCATGACACCAATCACTTTTCAAAATGGCAACCTTTTGCCTTCAGTCTCTGTGGCCACTCATCAATAGCTTTACACAAGGTCACCACAGGGAAAGCTGCTACTAACCGCACCAAAGAGCGTTTGAGACTGTCAATACTGTGATGTCTCTTTCTGCAGGCCATGTCCTCCAATGTGGCCCACAATTTTTAGTCTGGACTGCTGGAAGGCCAATCAGCTGGAGAAATGAAGTTTAGCAAATTCGGCTGAAGCCACTTCTGGGTTGACTTGGACTTGTGGGCATGTGCGGAATCCTGCTGAAAGCTCCATTGTCGGTTTTGGAAGAGGGTGTGACTCACAGTTTTGGCCACTGGCTCCAAAACCCTGTCCTGATAGACTTTGGAGGATGCTTCCACTCTTTTTTCAGAGAAATGGAGCTCCGTGGTACCCTCGTAGGAAACTCCCCACCAAACCATGACAGAAGCAGGATGATGACCCCTCATGATCCTTGGATCTTTCTCCTGAGCTTCTCATGAGGTTGACGCATATACCCTGCCATTTTAGCAGCTTAAAGTCTCTTCAATAGTGAAAACTGTAAATCTGCAGCAAACGTTTTTCTTTTATCACCCTCTGCTGCTTCAGTTGTGGGGAGAGGAAGTGCCCTGTACGCCGCCCGTACGTTCTCACCCTTAGGTCACTCTACAGCACGCGTGACATCGAAATTCTTGAAATGTTCAACTCACGAGCCATCACTGATTGTTTTCTGACATTATTTCGCTGAATACTGGCTGGCACTGCTTTCACCAGGCGAGCAGTCCTCACGGTATGCGTCCGACCCTTTCTAGAGCGGTTAGCGACGGTTCCTGTCCCAAGGAACCTCTTTATGACCCGATCGACAAAACTTCGCCTGATTTTCAGCGTTTCCAGCATGTTGAAAATCTCGGAAGCTGAATTTTCAACTTTGTGAAGCGCTGTTACAGCAACACGATTCTCACAATTGCACCACTCTATGGTAAGTACTTCACGAAACAAGTCATCTCGTCTGTGACTGAACGCACAATGATTCACTAGCTACTTCATGCACCCTGGCTGGTCGGCGACGTTGCACACCGGTTTCGCGCCACCTGTCGAACATTTGTAACAGTATTTATGCTAAGATTGGGTATAGGCCCTCCTGCAGCCAACACTGACCATTGCAATTCTGCGAGAAGTTTCAAGATACTTGGTGAGAAATACCACAGGAGGGTATTCGACAGCTGAACGATTCCATGCTAAGACGTGCAGTTTAATGTATTTGTAACCGAGGTATTTTAACATCGTATTGATGTGTCCATAATAATAATCAGCATTGCTTCGTGTTACTTTGTTCATTAGCTTGTTCAAATTTTAGCATGTGTTTCTTAGCACTTTGGCTGTCATTACTCTAAATTTACTATCTGTATTTCTACCCCCACCTTTCTCTCCTACCGGGTGCAGCAATTTCAACGCCACAGAGTGTATTACTTTCTGAGAATTAAATTTCGCAATCTCGAATATTACCTTTAGTCACACTGTTTGCATTCTATATGATATTCCGTGACTTACAAAAACGTTTCTGACCAAGTAAGGAAAAACAGTTATACAATCACACGAGAGATTATCGAGCACAAAGGTAATCCTAATAAGTTGATTTACCTTGCGTGCTTCTAGGCTATTCACTGAAAACGGTGTTTTATGGTGTTCCACTGAAATGGTTCAAATTTATGCTACTTACCGAATCTTCATCTTCTGCTGAAACTTGAACAACTGTAAACCCAGGAGGTAGGTTCTCCATCACTGTAATGTTGTACAACTCGTACTCAAATTCTGGAACATTGTCGTTTACATCTAAAACTTGGACATCGACCTTCGCCGTTGCTACCCTCAAAACGTTGTCCGTTTGAGTAGCCTAAGCACAAGAAAATAGGAATTAGTTCACTGTAAGGAGTACAATTAAAATTCGCAAAACTGGTTAAAAGTGTTTCTGGAATTACTTGATTAGTCATAATCTTTGTACAACACTATGTGCAACTTCCCTTTTACAAAGCTAGTTTTCATACAGAGACGCAATTCCATTTAATACAAGCAATGTAATGATATTTTGGGGGAAAATAACTCTGTCATTAGTTTGTTTACTCTTCTGCCTTTGAAAGCATATGCAGTGCGAAAGTTGCAACATGGAAATATAAGTTTTGAGCTGTTTTCTCAATAAGCGAAAACGAATGTGAATGTATGTGGGGGATTATTAGGCTGTTCATTTTCAGATTTTACGAGGTTTTCTTCATTTTTAATTTTTATTTGGCTATGTAATAATCTCAACTTCGGGTAATATTTTGAGCTGAGGCCCCATCTTCGATCTTGTAGTTTACGAAGGTAGATTCAAAATGAGTGCTGAAGCGTTAATATAAGCTCACTTACTTTACAAATTTGAAGGTTGTCTCATTCATTCATTCATTCATTCATTCAAGCAGTTGAATATTCTACTGGGCAGGTAAAGAAGAGAGGAAGCCTTTGTATATTATTAAACCAGACGCTTTAGACTGAGCATGAAAGTAAATATGAGCGAACTTCACAACGCAAAAATCTAACGGACAAATCCAGCAGCTTTTATGAAAAGTGAACTAAACAACAGATTTCTCTCCACTTTTCCAAAGCATATAAAAATATTACTACCAAGAGGAATACAAGTATTTCCTACTTTCGATGTACTCTTCGATATTGCAGGAGAAAGACATCTAACATTTGAAGCTTCCGTATGTTCATTCAAAGCAATAAATGTAAAGTTATATAAAAGAATTTAGGCGTTCGGATGAAGAAGCTAAGGTGTGTTTTTGTGTGCGTGAATATCTGTTCCGAAAATTTATTTCTGGAGATGATATTCAGAAAAAAAGAGTGGATAATTATAAAAGTGTGTTTGCTGAAATTCTACCGCGTACAACATCAGGGAAAAATGAAATCACAGTTATGAACTGCAATTAAAATATCAGATAAAGGGAGTGTTTTTTTTTTCCTTTTTGGTTTTATTAAACCTTTGCATGTTCTCTTGCGTGTTTAAGCAGCACAAAGTTGCGAACAGACTCGGTAAGTTACCGAAATTCTACTAATATATTAATTTCTGTTAAACTTTTATGGCGAAAAAAAGCAAACCAGAAACACTCAAAACTGTGCAGCTTTAAATGCATTAGACATAAAAATTGGAAGCAGTGAAGTATGAGAAAAATCGAAAGCTGGTATTGAGAGTATATTGGATGTAGGAAGCACTCGATCACGGATCGAAACCAAAAGCTTTGTGGCCTAAAATTCTTTTGCTGCCTCGCCGCGTGTTGAAACCTCTTTGTTTTGAAGTAGTCTCATTCATGAGAGCTGAAACACTGGAGATCTCTATAGCGTTCAAATGAAAAGAAAGCGCTCATAGATTATCCTCAGCCCCGTTATTACTGCCCGGCCGACCTCTTTGTTGAGTAGGTGGAGGGTGCTCTCCAGGAATGCCGAAACAGCGCAGGTTAGCATCGTGATGCTGAAAGTAAAAGCAGAATTCCAGATGTGGGTCAGCGATGAGTATGCGGAGGTGCACGTTTCTTTAATGCTGGGCCTTGTTGGATCGTGCATGCGGAGTAATATATATGTCCGTAAGGTTGAGCAATTCGACGAATGCTCAGCTCTCGATCCATTTTTTTGGAAATGATTTATTTGATGTTATGAAATATGTAATTTTCTATACACGCATTTTAACCCGATGAAACTAAGAAAAAGAGCTAATTTCCAGGTTACATGATAGAGCTCATTAAGTAGGAAAACTGAAGGAAATTTATTCTTCTATGTTTTTTGTTTAAAGACATTAGATGAATTATCCACTCCTTTTAAGAAACAATAAACTGGAAAATATTGGAAGCAGGTTTTTCTTTCTTAAGGAAAAACGTCGTTTTAAAGACTGAAGTGAACTTTTAATGGGGTACAAGAAGGTCAATTTAAAATCCAGTACCTTTCAAAACTGAGTTTTAAATAAGAATTTCCACAACGGCGAAGTCTATCTTAGGCTCTGAAATTCAGCACATATTATTTTAACATATTTACTTAATACAAAAGCTTGATGTGCTTTCCGAGTTTGAAAAAAAAATGTGACCGAGAGAGAATTTCAAGCATGCTTGAGAATTGTGAGAAGTCACTAAAATTAACTGTGTAATGTTTTCCCGTTTTATCTACATTAACAACCATATCTGTATTACGGAGAACAAATTTCTTATTATCAAACTTTCATGCTCTTCAAATTTCATAAATTTTTGATGTAAAAACAGGATGCTTTACATAGATTTTATTTAATCTTACTCACCTTGATTACGTTTTCTCCATCAAAATATTAGATAAAAAAAAAACCGGGTTCTGAATATACGTTCTCATAGGCAAAACATGGAAGTTCATAAGTTCTAGATGCTAATTTTATGATAATCATTGAAAATAATAATGATCACAAACAATATAATTTGCTTTGTCTGAACGTCTGTCCCACATTAGTGGCGCAGTGGAAATAGTCATCATTATAGCAACGACCGAGAAAGAAATCCAGGGTGTCCACAAAGTCTCTTTACAACTTTGGACATTTATTACGGATATACTGTATGAGATAGACAAATGTGGATGAGCACGTAAGTAATGGTAAACACTAAAGTTTTTTCTACCTCATTATAAGAGCACAATATGCGCACCATTTGTTGTGCGTAGAACATTTAGCCGAAACTCCAGTTCCAACCATGTGCGCTGCAGCATATCCTCAGTAACGGTTGAAATAGCATCGTTGATCCTCGATTTCAGGTCATCGATGTCCTGCACCTTTGTCCAATACACGATATTCCTTCATATATCCCCATACAAAAAAGCCCAGAGGTGTGACGTCGGGGGAATGGGGTAACCATGCAATTGGACCATCCCGTCCAATCAGCCTCCCAGGGAACGTTTTTTTTAAAGTCCCGAACGTGATATCCCCAATGTGGTGGCACACCGTCCTGTTAGAATATCAGGCTTGGTTGAAGGTCCTACAACTGTTGCACAACATACTCACGCAAAACATCCAGGTAAACATCAGCCGTCACTATTTTCTCACTGAAGAAAAATGGTCCAAGGACTCGTTTATGCATAACACCGCACCACACGTTCAGTTTAGGACTGTCTCTCGCAAGTTCCATAAACGCATGAGGATTTTCAAATCCCCAAATCTTGACATTGTGTGTGTTTAACTGCTCAGAGACATGAAAAGTTGCCTCACCCGTGAAACAAACATGTGTGAGAAACTCGGGATCTTCACTCAGTCTATCCAGCATCGTTACTGCGAATTGTTTTCGTCGTGGTTAATCGTAAGCCTCAAATGCTTGTAACAATTGCACTTTGTATGCATTTAAGCGTAGATGTCTATGTAACACCCTGTGTACCGTGGACCGGGGCATTTGTGAGTTCTCTGGCAGCGGAACGAATGGACTTTTTCGGGCTTCGTAAAAATGAATCACGAACACATTCGATGTTCTTGGGCGGCCACTACGATCTTAATCCAACACGGACCCAATCTCCATAAATTTCTGGTGCCATTGGCGGATACTAGGCAGGGCTGAGATGGGCCGAGCCCGAGCCCGAACCGGGCTCGGGCTGCATAGTACTTACTGGAGTTCAAGTTCGGTCGGGATGGCACTCTGAGAGAGGGAGATAATTTTTTTCCTTTTTTTTTAATGTGATTTTGTATGATTTTGCACACCAGACTTTTTTACACTTCATAGTTGTTAAATAGAATTCTTCGGCAACTGGATCTGGATGTGGAGTGGGAACTCGGCGAGGTTATTCATTCCGGGTTTGGGTAACAAATACCATAGGCCATGAATTACTGAATTTCTGCGAAGGAAGAGTTTCTTTAAGAACTACAGATAGTAGATTGCAAGCTGACGAAATTTTGCTCCAAACCTCAACGGGGCAGCTCCATGTTAATTCTACTGAGCAACGTACGCTGTAGATTGTTCTGCCTCCCGAGTTTTTCTGATTCCTGGCCCTCCCGAAACATTTCAGGAAGAAATAAATGGTCCAAGAAACAAATACAATAGATAAACATTCCTTCCCTACTCCGCAGTTGGGAAAGACATTAGTTAATTGCACGGGGAGGAAAGAGTGGAAGTCTGGAAGAGTAGATTTTTTTAATGCCTAAACAGGTTAATCATAGTTTTCGGGCTCGTTCGAGATCGGGCTCTACCTTGCAATATGAAATTCGCGCTCGGGCTGACATACACTGAAGAGCAATTGAATTAGAGACAGCTGGCATTATGCAAATGTGGCGCTGTGCGCGGCCCTGTAAACGGAAACGACATGACGTATGCAGAGATCCAACAATATAAGGAGTGATGCGACGGGAATCAGTAAGAGTCAGACGCAGTATGGGTAAGACGAAGGACCTAAGCGCATTTAATCGCGGGCAAATTGTCGGGGCCCGACGAATGGGTCACTCCATCTCGGAAGTCGTGCAAGCACTGGGATTTTCACGAGCCACTGTGTCACGGGTGCGCCGTGAGTATATCGGATCCGGTAAAACCATTCCTGCAAGGGCCAACTGCCGTGGACAACAGCGTGTGGATGAGCGGGGTCATCGTCGGCTAGCTCGCACTGTAACAGCAGATAGACTGGCCACAGTGCAAGAAATCACTCGGCAATTTAACGCTGGTGCACAAAAACGTGTAAGCAGCCACACCATCCAGATCCATCTCCTTGCTATGGGGTACAGAAGCCCCCGTCCCACGAGGGTACCGCTGCTGACCGCATATCACAGGGTGCAAAGATTAGCATGGGCGCGGGAACATCGCCACTAGACCCTAGACATGTGGAAAAATGTGACCTGGACTGATGAGTCGAGATTCACGTTGGTACCTGCAGATGGCAGGAAACGAGTACGGCGCAAACCTGCTGGCAAGAAGGATCCATGAAGCGATAGATCCTTCTTGCCAGCAGGGTACTATTCAAGCTGGTAGAGGTGGCATTTTCGTCTGCGGACTGTTTACTTGGACTGAAATGGGACCCCTGGTACGTGTGACATCGTCCCTCACACGTCAACGTTATCGGGATATCCTGGACGACCATTTGCTCCCGTTTGTACGTCTTCAACATCCCACTAGAGACTTCATCCTGCAACAAGACAATGCACCGTGCCATCGCTCCCGAATTGTATCCGAATGGTTGGATGAACACTCCACCGACGTGACCTCGCTTCCTTGGCCAGCTAGATCAAATGACCTCAATCCAATCGAACACATCTGGGATGCCATCGAAAGAGATGTTAGAGGCTCTGACCCCCTCCATCAAATCTTCGTGAACTGTGGGATCTTGTTCAGGGGTCGTGGATCCGTATGGTTTCCCAACGCTTCCGGTGTCTTGTCGAGTCCATGCCGAGACGAATCGCAGCCGTCATCAGGATGAAAGGTGGTGCTACGCGTTACTAGACAGGTATCTCCAATTCAATTGCTCTTCAGTGTACTTAAGGCTTGGACGGGTTCAGGCTCTTAAAATTGAGCCCGAACTCAGTTCTGATACTAGGACAAGGTGACAGGGCTTTCCCATACTTAGTCCGGAAATGTCGTTGAGTTTGTGTATCAGATTTTGTTTCGATGAACCAAACGACGCACTGCGCTCTCTTTTGTGGGGACCACATTCTCATAGAACAGCACCTGCTACGACAGTGAGGGACCTATAATAAAAAACGATAATGTCAATTAAAAATTCGATATTTACAGCATATTATACAACAAATACTATGAACTTACATAGTACAGGGTGTCCGTAATAAATGTGCAAAGTTGTAGAGACTTTGTGCATACCCTGTATTTGTGATGTCACGCTTAGATTTTCGCGTTTTTGTGAAAGTGTTCTGTAAATGTAAACTGCATTCCGGATTAGATTATGAGAATCATCACCCTAGCAACAACTGAGAAAGAAATATTTGTGACGACACGTGTTTTCGTTCAGGTATTCAGTGAATGGGGATAATGAGGTTTTCAGTCCCGGATATAATTATGTGACGTCATTACCATAGTTCCAACTAAAAAAGAAATCTTTGTGACGTCCTGCTTAGCTTCTTGTGTTTTCGGTCAGGTGTTCCGTGAAGAGAAACTGCTAATTCTGCCAGCGTGTGGCGTAACATCTGTATGACGTAGTACTCTTTGCAATATTCAATGTTGTAATGATCATGAAACATACTTTCACATTTGGCCATCGAAAAAAAAAATACCTGGTTATTAAAAAATTACTCAACATACCTCATTTTACCCTCTCATTATTGAAGGGTTTTCACCTAGTTATAAAATATATTAAGATTTCAGAGTAATGCAGGTGCAACGAAACGGTGTTGTTTAAAATCCACAATGGAGAAATCGAAGCTTTAAATTTTTAAACGCGAGTACAACAGGTGTCTAAGAAGAAAACTTATCTCGATTTAAGTGAGAATGGTAACAGGCCTTCATTACACAACTGTTTGCGAAAATTGTAACACCATGAAGGGAATGCTGGTATCAGCTTGGATCTTACAGGATATCTAAAACATGTTGGGACACGCAAATGATTAAAATACTGTATCAGTCAAAGTGCGCATGCGGTTTAGGAGCAGCGCCCTCTGAACTGTCCGGTCTTGGGCATAAAGGGCTGGCTCAAACGAGATGTTGCAATCAGTGAATAGCCGACACTGAGTCGGAAGCGTATTTCTTGTATCTCACTGTGCCCCGTCACCGAAGAAGGTCGCATTACGAACACCTGAAGGACTTCAAGAGAGGAAAGATTGTTGGCAAGAGACAAGCTAGAT
Organism: Macrothele yani; assembly: GCA_039090855.1. Classification (NCBI taxonomy): domain Eukaryota; kingdom Metazoa; phylum Arthropoda; class Arachnida; order Araneae; family Macrothelidae; genus Macrothele; species Macrothele yani. Next base: position 77,566,945 of record CM077008.1, read on the forward strand.
TTTCCTACAACAAAATTGCCATTCGTATGGAACCAAACGCCAGTAGTCATACGAACGTGGCGTCCGTGGACAAACGCACAGAAATGGGGAAAATACACCACGAAATCGCGCGACTGCACGGGATTACAAATACCTCTACCGTATGGCAATGACCGATCACACAGCGACATCCTCGGTGGTAGCGCAGCAATGGAACACCGTCATAGGTCAGCTTTGTTCTCCAGTACAGTTCGACGTCGTCTGCTCAACAGAGGACTGGTCGCTAGCAGCCCATTGCTGCGAATTCCTTTTGACCCTCAACCACAGACACCTCAGGCTACAATGAGTTCTCGAATATAGACATTGGCGCACTAATTGGCAACAGCTTGTGTTTTCTGACATGCCAGGATTCAACTTGATGCACCATGATGGTCGCATACGTGTTCGAAGACATCCTGGTGAGCGCCACCTTGAAGCGTCATAGCAGCCCGACGCCAGGCGTCATGGTCTGGGGCGCCATTGGGTTCAATTCGCGATCTCGCCTGATACGAATTCAGGGAACTCTCAACAGCCAGTGATGCATCAGGAATGTTTCAGAGGCAGAGGTGATACCCTTCCTTCAGAGTTGTCTTGACACCATATTCCAGCAGGATAATGCTCTGCCACATATAGCCCGAAATGTCTTCCATGAACGGCAGATAGCGCTTCTTTCCTGACCTGCACGTTCGACGGATATGTCCCCGATTAAACATGTGTGGGACATGGTAACGAAGCGACTGGCCCGTCAAGCGCGTTCGCTAGTCACCACAAATGAGCAGTGGTCTCGCATAGAAGCAGCCTGGGAAGCTATTAACCAGGACGATATCAAGAACTAGTCTCATTCAATGCACGCCATGTAGAGGCTGTTATTTTTGCTCTAGGTGGCTTCACACGATACTGAGTTTTGAAGCGGAAAAGTCTTGTATAGCTCTACAAATGTAATGAGTTATCTCCTGTAACATAAGTTATCTGTGACATAACTTTCATTTAAATAGCGCGATTTTTTCTTGGTGTTGCAATTTTCACAAACTGTAGTGTAATTTCGTTAATTTATAGCACAGTAATAGAAATTTATAGCATAATAATTTCGTTAATTATAGCCAGTAAATTCGTTAATTATAGCCAGTAAATTCGTTAATTATAGCCAGTAAATTCGTTAATTATGGCCAATAATTTCGTTAATTTATAGCCATAAATTAATTAAAATGAAGAAGAAATATTCGATACCATCATCACCTCTTGCTTGCTTTCTTTGTACAGTTGTTATCTGAAAATTAAATCGTGTATGTCTATGATGTAAAGGTTTTTATACGATTACAGACATCTTCCATAAATATCTGGAAAAGTCGCTAATTCCTAAATTATAAGTCCTTATTCTCATAATGGTGTCCAAATTTGGGCGAGTAAGTTTGGTGGTAGTCCAAGTTAATGCCTGTCGCTAAAATCTTACAAAAATTGGAAAAGTAGCTAGCTGGTAGCGCGTACATCTGAATATATCATATTTCCCCAATAGCTGTTCATTACAGTGCGAGAACTTAACTATCACGCGAAGCAAAATTTGTCTTCTGTCTTCAATATCAAGACGCAGAAGACTTTCAGTTCTTGAAACATTATTGTAAATAAAAAGTTACTATACGTTCGATAGCTGTATAACGGGAGTTAGTGCATTCATTTCACAAAAAAAGAAGCATTGTTCAATACGGAAACCATAAGTGAATCATTGAGACAAATTATGTTCTTGACCCCTTTAAGTGCGTAATAAAAACCTGTTATTCTCAGTGGCCTTTCCGAACCCATCATTTACTTCGATTTATCACGTTTCGAATTAGTAGCCTTAAATGTTGGAATGCGCGCATTTCAGAACAATCGTGACCTCAACGGTCCTCCCACTGGTCTACAGGGGCTTTTTTTTCACTGGCTGGATGAATTATTCACGGAACCTTTAACTGGCAGGTAAATGCTTGATAATCTCGCATGATTGCTAGTAATGAAGATCAATATCTGTTGCTTTAATCTTTTCAATGAAAAATATATGGTATTAAACTCAGCACCATACCTCAGCATGTTGCTGTCCCATACTTTTTTATCATGATCGAACTGACTTTGGCCTGAATTTCATCTGGCCCAGCATATGTTCATGATGTCATGTGAGGTATGTATGACGAATACATGAAAATTCAGCTATTGGACATAACAGCTGATAAATGACATGAAATTGATGTGACTAACGATTTTGCTAAATTCCAAGAATGCTTAATCTATGTAGAATCCTAAGAAATCTCAAACCATGTAAATTTAAAATAATCTTGGCAAAACATATACAAAATTATTTCTGACATCCAATACAAGATACTTTTGGAATCACAGATTAAAAAGGTATTACATAAGTAAACTCAACAGACATGTTAACCAGTTTGTAACTTCATTCTTAGCACATATTTGTTTTATGTGATGTGAGGCTCAATTTTCTATCAATAACGTCTTCATATTTATACGACTGAAAGGAGTCTCACGGGCATTTTTCTTTCTCCTCTTGTTTTGTTTTATTTTCTGTTTTATGTCTTGCGGAGCAGGAAACCCAAGTTCGCAATTCTTTCCCTCATCCCGGTGTCCGAGTGGTATGGAGTTTCGGCTTCTAAATAAGAATGTCGGCTTTGCCCGAATTTCGGGTGAAACCTGGATGGTGTGTTTGTCTCACGTCTCTAACGTTCACCCATTCGTGGAATCAGTGGCCCAAACTTAGGGACGAGAGTCTGTTATAGACCACCGAGTTGTTCATGTTTGTTGTTAAACTCTCAAACAAAGAAAAAATAAGTTCGTATAAATACGAGGTGAAAAACATTAAAGCTACAATGGCTTTTAACAAAATATCTGTACATTTAGAAAAAAAATTATTTAAAAGCTGTTTCTCTTAAGAGTTGCCTAAAAATTGCAGTTACTTTAACTTCAATTAATTCTTATTTTAAATGAAAACCAAATTTCCAGAATTTTACGTTAGCTAAAAATTGCCTCACCAAAGCTAAAAATTGCAGTTATTTTAACTTCAATTAATTCTTACCTTGCTTAACATCAGGAAGTTTAAGCATAAGTAAGAAAAATAATATCAGCATTTTAGCAGGAGCTTCTTCGTTGATTTAATTTTATTTTTTATAAAGGTTGAAGAAATCGCAGTATAAGATCCACATTCAATGCAGCTGAAGCGAAACAGTGCAAATCATTACTACGGCCAAATTCTCATAAAATAACTTTCCTTTACTTTCTTTAATGCCAGATAAAATTAGTAACAGCGAATTGCACCTACAGCTGTCGTTACGAAATGCACGTTTAGATGAACTGATGAAAAACAATTTGACACCGAGTAAAATCATTAGTGGCATAACAATTTTCAGAAATTTCTAAAAATTTAAGATAATAATTAATTTTATAAACAATTTCGTTATTTTTACTTAAAATGTTTCTCACTGAGCTGCGTGTTTATGTGTTATTGCTTTTTTTTATTAGCATTATTTCGAGGTTTAAAGGAAACTGTAAGCAACCATAAGGGCTAAGGGCTATAAACAGTCGCTCGTTCCTAATTTTAGGCCGCTGGTTCCAAAAATGTGAGAGATGTCTAAACCGGGATCCCCAGCCCCCGCCCACTTGGACGGACAAATGGTCAAAAGCCAGCGTTCAGGCCGTAACTCCGCCGGGGCGGTTGTATATAACCGTTCTGAGATAGGCTGCAGAACACTAGGAATAGGCTTCTGGTACACTAATTGAAAAATAATGCTCTGGCATAGCACTTTTGATACTGTAATGAAGTATTTCGTGTGTTGCGGAGAAACTAATTTACTAGTTCCGTAATCTGATCTCAGTTTTAGATAAGACAAAGAAACGGAAAATGCAGTTATGTTTTTCTTTTGTACTACTATCATTTTCTTGGTTCAGGGTTTGACGCCTACCATGAGCACTTCTTTACGCTATAAGAAGACGCTGGTTCCTAACTTAAGGGCCACCGATTTCATGGAAAGCGAGTGAGCCAGTGCCATAAAACACACACACCACCCGTGCTTCATACTGGTATTCACCAATCAATAACCTACTTCCTTGACCAATCGACAACCAGTACGGTCCATTTATTCTTCAAGTAGCCAAGAGAAATCTATAAGAAGACAGTGCAACGTCTTCTCTTACAACGGCATAACTATCTTAAAATGCGTAAGAAACACATTTAGATGATCTGATTATGCATATTATCAGGTCATTTTCGTTTAATTGGCGTGCATCTGTCCTTTTTTTATTTTCCTAGGAAGTGCGAGATAGATTTCATACAAAATATCTTATATCTTCTTGAAAATCGTATAAGAGAAACACAAAGCATTCTTTACACGTCCATTGAGCCTCAAGGACCAATATTCTGGTGGCCCATCTTCATATTAATGTCAAGGACCTACTTCCTGATAACGTTTCTTGTAACTCTCTTCTAGTACCCTAAATTTGAAATCAGAGACTTCTCTTTCTTATACACACACATGGCGTTATTAAACTGCCAAAAAATTAAATTTAGACTATTTAATGAACACGAACTGTAGGAACATTCTCAGAGAAAGGGAAAACTAGCAGAACTTTGATGAGTGATATTTAGGAGAAGCAGTTAAGCAAAAGCGTCAATTTTCTCTTTTGGAATAACAAGATACGAAATTTCTTAGTACATACCTGAATATGAAGCGTGAGAACAGGATTTTTCAACGATTCTCGATCTACTTCCTTGACTAGATAAAGATCTGCCGTCTGATCATGCATTTCAAACAATCCTTTCTCATTACCTGCAGAAGTTTATTGGAAATATATGCATCACAATATTCATATAGCGCATCTCAATTATTGGAAAATGAATCATAGTGAAAGGGAAAGAAATCCAATAAAATGTCAACACTACAGACAGTATGTTATGATATCAACACAACACAAACACAAATTAATTATGAAACATCAATGTAAAACAGATACAGTTTGCATTCTTTTCACGATTTATGCAATAAAGCATTTCTTAGCGCAATAATTAAGAACACAACAGCACTTAAAATGGGGTACCTTAAGCAAATAATAAAGCAAATAAACAAAAATAAAAATCGAATAAAAAAAAAAAGTAGAAAACAGGGAAACTTGTTAGGTGGTTCTTAAAACAGAAGTACCTTCTAATTCTTAGATGACTTAAGGGAATACCAGAATTCACACTTTTTACTGTGCGTGAGTGAGCGAATTCTACAATGCATGTGCATTCACAGTTTAACAAGTTAAAGATAAACATATCCAGAACAGTGCAAAGCGAAAGAAAAATGGACTATTTAGACAGACTGCTTTAACAGTCTGGTAGAAATTTCTTCAAAATGTGTTACTATGTTAGTTGCCTTGAGTTCAAGTAAGTGAAAGTGACATTCTGTTTGGTTTTTGTCCTTTTAAATCCAAAATACTGAACTATTATCCCTTTAATCAATTACGAAATATTTGCAGAGTATGAAGATATCAAATGGTTCTGTTTCGTATTTCCGGTATATTTATTTTGACAGGATGATAATTATCTCTGATTTTATACCTGTGTAGCATTTCTTAGATATACTTTTTAAGCATTAAAGTACTGCCATATTTACAAAGTATATTTCTTCTGTAAATATGTTGATGATCCGATGGTCATCATTCAGTTTTTACTTCCGTTTCCTGCGTATACAAAAGCAACATTTTTTTTTCAAAGTTAAAATGACACAAGTAGAACATTTAACTCCTTGATCACAGAAAGAATCACCTGTTAACTTCAGTGCTGCCGACATTTCACAATTAAACTAAATGGGCGGCCTTTTGGTCGGCGATGAAATTGAGGTTGGAGACGAGTCATGCCTTTTCTGTTAAACCCCCTTTTCCCATATTCGCGTTTGTTAACACGGCAAATATTTGACGTATGTACAGCATTTGTTGTCATCCGAATTTAAACGAACAACTAACTAACTTTGGAATCACCAGAATTCTGGTTTGAGTCATACGATTCTGTAATTGTTTAGACGTTCGGACCACATGTACTGCAGTTTTACATATGTATTTATCTTAGATCTGTGGAAGTTTCTTATAGTTATCCCTACAGTTAGTTGGGTTGCAACTATAATTCTTTCTCCACCATTCAGTCGTGCATCGTGCACTTTTCTTCAGAAAATCTTTCTCTGGTATTCTGAATCTTCTTTGTTTTCTTATTTCTGGATTTAATGACCAATGCGGGCAGCACGAAAGGCTCCAAGGAGAAACCTTTCCCTTATTTAGCGCCACTGGTTCCAGTGATCACCTAGCGCCTTCACACAAGTACATCACCCATGACTCATCCGACACTCGAATCCGGGCTCATATCAGTCAAAGTGTCAGATACCACAGCCTTAGACCATTCGATCATCTTAGCAGCTCTCAGTCTTTTCCGGTGGTTTCACGTTCGACTCATTTTTCTACTTACTAAAATCTCCACAGTACATGTCCATGCCAATGTGGTGTTGCTTGTTATCATCCTTTCTTCTATCTGCTTCTTTCCATGGTTGAAGCTAGTATTTACATCTCAGTGCCCTTCCAATGACAATATTTTTCTTTGTTCTGGTTTGAGACCAAATAGAATTGAGCTGCTTTTTCCTTCCTTTCACGAGAGCTGCTTGTTTGTAATAATAAACTCAGTAAACAGCACATTAGAGAAAGAAGGGATAGGCAGATACCATAGGCAGTCCCGCGGAGAGTGGAACACACCTAAACCGTACGGAAGCGATAAATATGTGGACATCAGGTCTTCCCAACAGTGTATCGCAATCGAAGGACATTGGTAAACGTAGAAATCTGAGCGACTTTGATCGTGGATGCATTGTCGGTACAAGACAGATGGGTCATTCTATCCCCCAAGTAGTAAGAACCCTAAGGTTTCCGAGTGCAACCGTATCAAGGGTGTACCGCGAGTACACCATCGGCGGACGTACTAGCGCTGAAACAGCAAGCGATGTCCGAAAATACGCTATTGATGACTGGTGTCGACGTAGATTAACCAGACTAATACAGAACCAACCGCTTGCCAAGGGCGGCGCAAACCACATCCAGGTTAAATGTCGGAGGTCCAACCAGCGTCAGCGAGAGAACGTTACTGTGCACGCTGCCTACCCTGGGCTGCGGGAGCCGACGTCCTACACGTGTGCCACTGCAGACTGCTCGTGTTAGGACATTGCGTCTCTCCTGGTGCCGGGAACATCAGAACTGGACTTCTGGAGGGTGGCGCCGCATCGTGAAGTCAGATGAATCCCGTTTTCAGCTGTACAGGAAGGTGCGGGTGTGGCGTAGGCAGCCAGAGACCGTGGCCCCGCCGAACTAGGTCGGATCTGTTCAGAGCGGTGGTGTTTCTATCATGGTTTGAGTAACCTTTTCATGGGAAACATTAGGTCCCTTAGTATGTCTGGAGAGGTCTCAACCGTTGCGCGCTACCAGCATGTGCTAGCTGATCACCAACACGCTTTGATGGCCTTCGCGCATCCTGCTGCGTATGGTCTATTCCAGCAAGACAATGCGCAGCCCCACTGGGCCTGCGACCACCCAAGGTATGGCTTAAAGAACACTCATCTGAGTTTGGAACCATTCAACCATTCACTGGCTCCCAACGTCCCCTGATTTAAACCCTGTGGAAGCTCTCTGTGATGCCATGGTGCAGAATATCAGATCCATGGATCCCGGACTGACGTCTCGGGCAGAGTTGTGAACAATGCTGAAGCAGGAATGGCGAACAGTACCCCCGGAAACCTTCTGGCATCTGGTGAAGTCAATGCCTCAGCATGTACAGGATGTTGTAAGCGCTAGAGGAGGACCAACACGATATTAGGTAGGTATCTCTAATATTTTGCCCATTGAGTTCATTCCCTGGTATCCGACGTTTTAGCTGTACCGTTAATATTAAAGAGTTATCGTTCCTTTCACGGAACCAGGCCAGGTGGATGGCAGTATTGACAGCTAACTTCTACAGTCTATATACATTGCGTTTCACCAGCCCAGTATCTGCCTGTTCTGTTGCAGTTTATATTTACATGTATTCGAAACTTATTGCAGTACGCAATAGTTTTCGGTGGCATAATAAATACACTTTTTAGTGTCAAAACGCTCACTGCGTAATTGCCCATTGGCCGAGTAGTTAAAAGCATAGGTTTCTGTCTAGTCTTCCTAATTGGGCCCGGGTCCCAACTTCAGGTAAAATACGGAGGATGCGTTGTGTTGACTCTACGGCGACGGCATTGTCCCTTTCTTGGAAACAGTGGCCCTAAATTAGGGACGGGAGACTGTAAGTAGCCCATAAGGTTCTTCATGGTCGTCGTTAAGGTGGTTTCCACCTAAAATCTCTGCCTCATGTTTCCAATGGTAAAACTTCTTTACATATTTTCTTTGCAATAAATGTATTCCCAAGAATGAAAATTTGCACATCGATAAACCTAACTTTAAGTTATAGCATGGGATACCTAATACTTGCTAAAACATAACCATAATTATATTAAAAATAAATAATGTTTCTTTGAGTAATGTTCAGACCTGTTAATAGATGGCGCGACCTATACATTGATGACGTCAGTGGACAAACAAATGTTGGATTGCTTAATTATGATTATGTTTTAGCAAGTATTAGTTATACCATGCTATAATTTAAAGGTAGTTTTATCGATGTGCAAAGTTACATCCTTGGGAACACATTAATTATGAAGAAAATATGTAAAGAAATTTTACCATTGGAAACATAAGGCAGAGATTTCAGGTGGAACCACCTTAAACCCCAAAACAGAAAAAAACTTTTAGGAGTGAAGTCATGAGCTTGGGATTATAAACTCCTGCCGCAACATCTTAAAATGATGAGATCGAATCGTGATAGGAAGTCTACAATATGGCTAAAGAAACGAACAGAAACCTACCTGGATTACGACTCACATGCGAATTTCATCCTCATTAGGACGATATTGTTAAAAAAAATCATAATTATATGTAAGAGCTCAGAATTGGATTTAATAACTTTTAGTGTTCCTATTCGTCTTAGAATGCCTCCTTTATTACGCTTTTTTCAAGCGCAGTCTTCGTCTTAAGTACACTGTTAACCTCTCTAAAATGCTTATGAATTGTTTTATGAAATTATTTAATGAAATATAAATAGAAATAATTATTTTTTATGAGATTATTTTATGAAATTATGTAGACTCAGTAAATGTTTTTGTTTTGACCTTTGATACAACCCCCCCCCCACACACACACACACACACACACACGCACACATGTACAACTAAGGCTATACAGAGTTGACCGTCCCTAATTTTGCGCCACTGGTTTCAGAGACGTAGACAGACACAATCCTAAGCCTTCTCTGCAACTCGAATCCAAGCTCTGCTACACTGCTGGCCACCCATAATGCAACACCAAGAAGGAAGCATCCGATTGGCCTGAAATTCTCAGCATGCGTCGCCCGCGAGATGACGTGCAAACGATTAGCATTGCAGGGCATATGCAAATCATGTGCGCCCGGCACGCCACCGAGAAGCACTATAAGGAAAGGTGCACAGAAGGCGGAGTGGAAGTAGTGGAAGTGTGTTGTGCAGCCGGTCCTGTGCGTGTGAAGCTTCCTGATGCCTCGTCGCAGAATACGGCAGTCATTCCAGCACGTTTTGGAGTTCAACAGAGGACGAATAGTGGCTTATCGCGACAGCGGTTTATTGTACCGAGACATCGGTGCCCGTGTGGGACGACATCAAGCCACACTGAGGCGAGTATGGATTCGGTGGGTGCAGGAGGGACAGACGGACTGATGTGAGCGATTGCCGCAGCCGCGGCACACCACCGAACGAGAGGACCGGCATGTTGTGCGGCGGGCTTTGACGGCTCGTACCGCCACATCACGAACGTTAGCGCAGGAACTAGGTTTGTGTTGCGCAACAACCTGTGTCAGAACATACCGTTCGACGTCGTCTTCAGGAGTGGGGACTTGTCGCACGGCGCCCATTGCTGCGATTATCATTGACGTTACACAACCGGCGAGTGCGGCGGCAGTGGGCCGTTGGAACGCCGCAGCTGGACTACGGAATGGCACGACATTGTCTTCTGCAACGAATCCCGCTTCTGCTTGCAACACCACGATGGTCGGATCGGCGTGTGGCGGCACCGCGGCGAGAGACTGTATGACGCCTGCATTATGCATCGCCATACCGGTCCGTCGCCTGGCTTTATGGTTTTGGGCGCAACTGGATATGACACCCGCACTCCTCTGGTACGCATCGCCGGTGCACTCAACAAACACCGCTACATCTCCGACGTTTTGGAGCCCATAGAGATAGAAAATTTTTGAGATTAATGAAGAAACACAACATTATTTTTGGTCATTCTGTTCAGAATATTGGTGACTTAATTATAAAGAAAAATAGAACAATAATATACTACAATCAGCAGGCGTATATGAAATTCCTATTGTTTCACAGAGTTCTGGGGACCACATTTCTTACATTGGCAGCACACAAAAATAAATTAATAAAAATATTACATCAACATATAAAAAACTGGAACAAAAAAGAAGAAAAAACGGCGTTTACCTGCCAGCGGCCACGTTTCAACTGGACAATGCGCGCCCGCACCTGGCACGCATTGTGCAACAATTCTTCACGGCCCATCAGGTGTCACTGCTGCCGTGGCCCGTCTGTTCTCACGATATGTCGCCCATCGAACACGTCTGGTCGCGGATCAACAACCGAGTGGCCCAGCAAGCACCACTCGCGGCTACGCCTGATGAACTGTGGCAACGTGTGGAAGCAGCCTGGACCAACATACCTTAAGCCCACATCCAAAGCCTCTTTCGTTCGATGCCGCGGCGTGTAGCGGCCGTTATTGCCAGCCATAGGGGCCACACGAACTATAGATGTCTGGGTGTTCAGCAAGTCGCACGGGGCTGTATGCTCAATCGTTTCATCTTTGTATCTGTTGTTATGTGTCCAGTATATCTGGCTTTGCTATCTCGTGTCCTTCTTGGTGTTGCATTTTGGGTGGCCTGCAGTGTAGAATGATTAGTCGGAAGCTAGCGCACCTGACCAAACGCTCATCAGAGAAGGCGGTATGCAAATAAAGGGGCATAACTTAGCTACAGATACGTTAATACGTGCTGTTGGTACTGATTAATTTTTAAATATAAACGTGAAATAAAGGCAAAATAAGCAATACATTGTGTTTTTAAGATCAAAAAAGAAATAGTATTTCACTTTTGTTTAGAATTAGAGCACCAACATAGGATGCTTACACAAAATAATGATGATTATTATTATTAACATATTATTCATTATTATAATATAATGCAATGATTATTATTTCTAATGCAATTACAGTAAAACCTATTTTAACAGATGCTGGTTTATCTGGAGCCACCTGTTAACCGACGCCTCTCGTACTAGGTGTCATTCTTTTCTTTTGGTAATTTTCTACCCATGCTCCAAGTATGGTCAACTGTAAAAGTCACTAGCCATTTTACGCTTCCTTATTCCTTAACGCCCCCCCCTTCCGCCCCTTCCGCCCCCTTCCGTCGATGACCAGTCAGATGTCGAAAAGAGAAAAATACCAGCCAGGGGTACGACGAAGCCCATAACCCTTTAGCTTACTGTGTCGACTTCGTTCTTGCTGATTGAGAACTTGCTAAGGTGTCAGTAAGATGGCATATATCAAACGAAACCTTGTTTTTCAATAGGCAATTCCCAAAACTACGCCAATAAAATCTTGCGAATAGGGAACTGTATATAGGTGTATGTACACATGCAGTGCGTATTAGATAGCATATTTACGTATACGTTTTTGTAAGTTTAATGAGCGAATCAACTTATATTACGTTAAATTCCCCTTCTTTAGCCATTATAGTTAACCTTTATAGAGTACTCTCGATTTTCCGACGGTTCAATGGTCCCAGTTAAATCGATGAACGAGGTTTTATTGCATTAAGACATGTTAATACAATATACATAGAATAATTGAATGTACATGCAACATATAACCAAAATAGCAATTTATATTCACATTAAATATTATTAACGACCAAACATGGAATATTCTTCAAAGGGGCATGTTTTATTAAAGATTTTAATGCGTACCTATTTATTTCTCTTTCCACAGAATAAAATAATTCATAATTTCCGAGAATTCTCTCAAAACTTGTCGGGTGAGATTCAACGATTTATTAACGTCTGATAAGGATGCAGGAGGAGAAATACCAAAATTACAGTTTTCGCTTTCATTTTTGGAATCTGGTTTTTTTCACACGCTACTGTTGTCTCGTCAGCGGTTTGTTGTCTCACCGTAGATAAATCTTTTCATCACACCCTCTGAAACCTGAAAACTCTTGAGCAGATAATGAAAAGAGTAAATCAGAAATATCGTATTCTTCGAAACTGAAAATTACTGTTTCGCCATTCGAAGCGTTTTTGTTTTTGAAAGTAGCGCTTTCTTGATGTGAAATTTCACATTTTGAACAATATTTAATCATCTGACACTCTTGTTTTAAGAATCCTGGAAATCGAGTTCTGCTCTTTACTCTCCTCCAGAGCAACGCATCATGGTTTTCTGTTAGAGATTAGAAAGTTCTCCTTTACTTTTTTTCTAAAATGAAAAAAAGGACAAGAAAAAAAGTAAAGTAGAAAAAAATAGATAGCCATCATCTTCTTGTCAAGCCGTCTACAAAAGAAATGACTATGAACTGGTACTCATAAACTTCGAAAAATATGATTCAAAATTCGGCTTTTCGTTTCCACAACATTTCTATGGATCAATGACCGGCAATGCTAAATTATCTTGTTGATTGCTAATGCATTAGTAATATATGCAGTAATTAAGTGTTGATAACAGCGCCATGCATAGGAGAAAGAGCATAAGAAAGTTAGTAGCAAGATTTGATTAAGCTTTAGTACAAGACCACTTACCGCGTTGCATCGCAACTTAATCGCACTTTATTTGAAGGCATTGTACACATGCTATTTAAAAAGAAGAATACCCTGATTGTCATTAAAACCTTTCGAACAGCAGTTTCAAGAGAAAGACAAATGCAACTTAACATGACCTATCTGAAACACCAAAACAGCCCTTTACGTGGCCGATGAATCTGAAGCAAAAGCGTATAGTGGCCGTGTTTTACGAAAGCTGCATCAAAAAATTCCTCTCCGATCTCTCTTCTTGTCAGCAGTACCAGTAGTACCTATCAATGGTGATAAGAACTCGCTTGTACTCCCCAGTTCTTTTCTCTATGACCCAAGGCATGATGGGAAGTGGTATTCCGTCTGACTCGCATACCACACCACTGGGCAGAAACAAGTGATTCAAATATTTTTTCTCTCCTTTCTTAGGCTTGTCGCCGAGAAAGAAGAAAACATTATAGCCCTTTTAGCAGGTAATCAGTCAAAAAGGATTAGTGTCAATCATTCACCTAAATGACCATTTTGAATAACAAAGCTAAGTAGAAAGCAACGCTTTCTGTTACACAGGTTCACTCTTTCAAGCTGCATTCGACCCGTTTCTTAGACAGCGAATACATTCGTTCGAGCTGATTTTGCTTACCCCGAGTTAATTCGTTCCATCTGGCTTAAGGATTAAATCGTAAGAATATGGGAACTCAATGTTCAGATCAAGCTTTATTTTTTTTTTTTTAATTCGGTGACCTTATGTAACGAATTTTTATAGAAAATGACTTCACTCCCTTTCTCCATTTTAACGGAAGTTAGCTCTAAAACATGTGCGATCGATAAATCAGTTAGTATGTTCATATTTCCATATATTTGAAATATGATCATTTTGACAGAACTGTTGATACACCAAATATATGAAAATAAATTACAGGATCCATCCGTTCATGGCATATGGAATTAAACAAGCATTTTTGCAAAGTTTTCCCATATCTACAATTTCCAAGGTTGACAACAGAGTAAAACTGATTATTAAAACGTTACAATTCAAATATGGGTATAAGTATTCATACTCATAGTTAAATCGTAAAGTTTTAGCATTCAGTTTGTATTCTGCTGTCAACCTTTAAAGAGCCATGCGTTTATGTGGCAAAGCTTGGCAAAAATGCTTTTTTAATTCCATATAGTTCCTATAGTTTATTTTCATGATGAGTTTATTTTTCATTGATTTTATTTGGCTAAATATTCCTTAACTGCAGTTCGTGTGTTATTTCATTAATTACTTTTCCGCTATGAGGCGTTTCTTTTACACAAATGAAGATTCCTTTATTTTACTTCATTAGTATCTGTTTATTTTATCGGTGTAAAGTGTTTCTCAACCCTAATGAAGTGGATAAGCAATATAGAAATGTAACGCTTTTATTACTCGGTGTTATATTTGTGATGAAGAAAAGACGTTGGTCGCATGTACTTAAAAATCTACCCAATGGCAACTTTTAGATTACGTAAATATCGATAGCAAGTCACATATTCCTGCAAAATAAATGTTTTTTTTATTTGGCTTTTATTACTTATTTTCTGCTATTTCTTCAAGAATTTTATTTATCTCAGTAGCATAAAATTATTTAGAGCAACATAATCCCTGATGTGGTGTTCATATTAACTACCCGCACACGAAATAAAAAATATGATCGGTTTACGTACTATTTATGGCACACTTTAGAAACACAAGGTAAAATGTTATTCGTGATCTCTTACCATGAACAATGGAATAACGTAAAGGAGCGTTGACCCCAACATCTTGATCAAAAGCGTGGATTGGTGGATCAAGTACCAGCTTCACTCGAATTCTTGCTCCCTGAAAAGCACAGAAAAGCACGATTTTCATTGATAAGAACAAAAAGTAAGGCTATCAAAACGAATTTTTTTTCCTCCCGATAGCTATTGTTCAATCCATGTCTTAACTAGATTCTTTTGTTGTATGATTTCTTTAGCGTACTTTCATGGAGCATGTACAACGCACTCAAAGTGTGCCAAGCATTAAATTAACAAACATGAAGGACTGGCGGATCCAGAGGAGCGGCTCAGGAAGTATGCTCCCTCCTCAGAAACTTTTATTTATCTATTTAAACTTTTCACAAAATATTTTCAGTTGAAAACTGGCAATATCTCAATAATTCCCTTTCTTAATTAATCTGTCCAAATGTAGAATGGTAGAAATATCTTATGTGTTAGCCAGCCGTCAGTAACAACTACAAGTTTCCAAACTCCGCTCCCCCACCCCCATCCCCAAGTAAATGCTGGATCCGCCTGTGGCACCAAGAGGATTCACTATTGTATAGCGAATTGTAAAAGACGAACAGATTATAATGGAGGCAAAATAGAGATGTGGCAGATGTGCCATAAAACATACATTTAAGATCAACCAGATGTGGTCTAGGAGCTCAAAATAATATCATAAAACAAAAATGCGGCAGTAAACCAGATATCTAGGTATTTTAGCTGATCACATCTAGGAGAAGCTAAATGTGGTCTAGAAAGTCAAAATAATATCATAAAAGAGATGTGCCGATAAAACAGATTCTCTAGAATCAACCATGTGGTTTAGGAACCCAAAATAATATCATAAAATAAAAAATGCAGCTGTAAAACAGACATCCAGGAGTAATTGCATGTGTTCTAGGAAGTCAAAATACTGTAGTATAATACAACAGAGATGTGGCCGTAAAACAGACATTTAGGAGCAACTAAATGGGATCCAGGAAGTTATAATAATACCATAAAACAGAGGTGTGGTTGAAAATCGGGCATCTTGGATAAACTAGGTGTAGTGTAATAACTAATATGAAACAGAAATGTGGTAGTAAAACATTCTTCTAGGCGCAATTAAATTTGGTCTTGGAAGTCAGGATGTGGATGTCAGAGTGACGATGGCCAAATCGCAGTTAAGTGAAGTTCAAATAATTGTGAAATAATTGTCAGTTAGCAGTGGTTTATCGACGGTTCAGCTTTGGTCGGTTGTAAAACCAGTTGTCACACTGCAAATTAGAAACTGTTCAGTAATCTAATGGCTATGGAAGGTAAATTTACAGATCAAGTAACAGGTAAATGATAGCCCAAGAGTTATATAGTAAGGGACCTTTATGTTTCTTTGCTTTTGTATGTGTGTGTTTAGATTGGAACATTCGCAGAAATAGCTAGAGGCGATGCTCTCCTTGAGAAGTTTGTGAAACGATGTTTCCATCTGTCTGTTTATATCATTTTGCTGTTTTATTCATTATAAATGCAAACTATTTACAAATTTCTTTAAATTGGCGACTTCTATGTGTGCATGCCCATGTATGGATTTCATGTTTAATATAAACAACAGCTAAACACTAAAGAAACGCTGAGATTTTCAGCTTTTCACATAATCTTATGGTAAAATATACACTGAAAGGACAACCATTGGGCGCACCCACCTAATAACGTGTGGGTCCATTCGTCGCCCTCATAACAGCGAATTAGAAAGGTTCGGGTGGCATTGTGGCCGATGTTTCCAGAACAGCCGTACGTAAAGCGTCGGGAGAGTTTACGGTGCTGGGTTTCAGGCTCGAATGTATCGCTCCACTTTATTCCACAAGTGTTCAATTGGTATTCAGATCCGGAGAGTGAAAGAGCCATTCGATGGTTGCCAGCTTCTTGAAATGCTCTTCCAATCAATCCTTTCCTCAAATGGGAGAGTTAAAACGGGACACTCACTGCCTTGTAGAAAGAAGACATTCTTCTGTGGAAATTGATAGCTGTGAACGGGTGTAGGTGGTTGGTAAGTACGTACCTCACCTCACAACATCACGTACCTCACCCTGGAACATCACGTACCTCACCCATCACGTACCTCACCCATCACGTACCTCACCCTGGAACATCACGTACCTCACCCCGGAACATCAGGTACCTCACCCCGGAACATCACGCCGCCTCCACCGGCCTGCGACACCTCGATTTGGCAATTGAGGAACTGTGGTCTACGCTAAACCCGCACCCTCCCGTCGTCGTGTCGTAGTTGAAACCTCGATTTACTAGTGGGAGCTAACCCATTTCCAATCGTTCACGTTGAAGTGGAAATGATGATTCTCTCACTTAAGCCTATTAGTTTGGTGACGTACTCATAATCAGGATACTCGATGTGATCATTGGCTGTCATATCTTGATCGTGCGATCGTATGTCGAATGGTCTTTGCGCAAACTTTTTATAGGCATGTTGAATACAGATGTTAAACCCTCTACTCTGGTCTTCCGTTCCATGGTTACGATACGGGGGAAAATGCGCTCACTTCGAACATCAACAGTCCATTTGCGGCTACAGTAAACCCTGCGGCTGCCAGTTTTGGTGCAGACCTCATCACATTCGGATAACCTAGACGTTCTGAAGTCACGGCGATGGAACTTCCCACCTTCCTCGCTTCGACTATCTGTCCATGATACCTACCATCACAGTCACGAGAAAGTTATGCATCAGGTAAATGTCTGACCTATTATAACCCGCAGGAGTTTTCGGCTGGCCGCATTACTGAGACGGTGCATGGTAGGCTTCTGGATGAGTGCGATGTGCGAATTGTGCATTCAGTATTAGTATCAACGAAATTTTCATTATTTGAATTAACTGCCGTCAACTGGTTTATCAAATTATTTCATTTTCCTTACTTTTTTTAAGTAGAACTGTGTCTTTCGGATATCGTTGATTATTGGAATCCTTGTGTTTTAGTGCTAAAGCGTTATTACCGATTGCGAATACAGTTTGAGGAATTTAAAATAATATTTAAAACATTCTTCTAGAGTTTTGTATACTAAATCGTTTCAGTCTGCTGTATTTCATTTCGCCGCGTTTTCACCCGATTTTAGCTTCGGTTTTTCCTCAAACACTTCTGAAACATTTGTATTTGTAAGATCGATTTCTTTATTTGATGTGCAGTACATTGCATCATAGTTATGGTAGTATTCCGTGCAGTATTTATTCCGTTGTGCTGTTCTGAGGGTTAGGGAGGGAAGTGTTTTGATTGTTTTAATGTGTGATCTGAACGTCTGAGCATATGCAGTTTCCCATCATTTTTTATACTATACTATAAGTACGAGAATAAAACAATGGTAATCAGCAAAACTAATAGCATTGACTGCATCATCAATAATATGAGAAATCAGTTGAAGAGGTCAATGTATTACGAAGTTCACTGGAAAAATACTGAATAATAGAAAAGAGACTAAAACAAGGACAAGCGGCATTCTAAGAACAGTTTATAAAGACTCCTGAGGTGCTCCAGAGATCTTAAAAATAAAAACAATTCAGCAAAGAAAAGATAATTCCATCTGACATCTGATGCTTCAGAAGTAAGATTAAAAATAAAAGAGATTTATAAAAGTCACGAACGAAGAAGTTGTGGATGAGAAACGGGAGTGGTCCAGGTCTCCAAAACGAAGTCATGAATAAGTGGAAGTACGCAGGGCACATTCTGAGCTGGTTGACATAAGGGGATGGGGGGATAGTAAGGAGGATATAACAAAGGCTTTGTTGGATGACCTCAAAAGAAGCGAACTAGCATAAATATGTGACCAGATTTGATAAGAAAGACACACAACAGAAATATCTGATGAACTATGAGCGAGGAGTTCAGTGTAGTAGGACTTCTGGAATAATAATAATAACTGTTTGGGCGAAATCTTATCTTTACAGCGATTCTTCATTTACACACAATAAATTTACAAAGTTAGTCAAACGCTCGGCACGTTCCGAGAGAACTGAAGTTCAGCCTTCATCAGATGCACTCATTGCTTTCAATATATTTTCATATTATTTTAATGGCTACAGAAGCGAACAGGTTTGACAGGTGAAGATGCACAAGTTCTAAAATAAATTTAACTGCGTTATTCATTTGGGAAGTTATGAAGTGTTCTCTGCGTACGGCTTATGCACTTCTCTGACAGTTTTGAAATCATGTCGCGTTATTGGAACGGTGTACGCTCCTGATGAAAACTAAATCTTAATTCCCTCAAATGGGTTCGATCGTTTGAATAACATTGTGAACTTATTGTCTGCACTTTAAGAAATGTCCATTAGACAAGATTTTTTAGAAATACCTTACTCAACATTGAAATTCTTAGCGTGATGTGGCCGAACATTATCTTATTGGAAAACGGCTTCTGTAATGCCGCTTAGAAATTTCAAGAAGAGCTACAAAATGGATTCCACATACCGCCGGGCTGTCACCGTGCCATCTAAGCGTATCAGAGGTGATCGACTATCGTAATTAATGGCACCCATACGAAGATTCCCGCGTAGCGAGAAGTGTGTTGTTTGCGAACAAGAGCTGGATCCTCCCGATGCCCAGGTGGTGGTCAGATTCAGCCTCGACGATTGTCGACAGCGATGCAGAATTCGGACTCATCACTGAACACGATATGTTGGCATTCCTGTCGCCACGCAACTGTACAATGATATCATTCCAACCGACCGCAGCGATGCCCTACAATCACTGGCAGTCGGCGCAGTGGATTCCTTGAGCGTAGACCAGCCTCCGTCAGTCATCGGTTCACAGTCCGATTCGTGAAGGGGATGTTTCATAGTGGACGATACAGCCCGTCAAATGCTCTCTGCAGTAGCTTGTCCTTCCGCGGTTGTCTGGTGACGAATACACAGGCAATTGCGTGTTGACGTCCACCTGACTTCATCAGTCCCACTGCGGCGACTGATTGGGCCTTCTTTATAACCATTGTTTCCAACAACGTTCAACTGTTCTGGCATTCCGATACATATGGGTGAAATTTGGCGAACTGACCAACCAGTTTCAGGAACGATGAACACACACACACGCGCACACACACACACACACACACACACACACACACACACACACTGCCGTCTTATACGCAATTTAAAATATGAATACTATATACAGCTAGAACACAATGATGTTAAAACCATGAGTACTTTCAAGTTCACACTGAACTCGTCTTCAGATGTAATGATTACAAAACTAAGCTCTGGGAGTGACAGCATATATAAGGTAGCACTATTCGTTTGCGCATGTGCGCAAAAGCTATTCGTTGTTGATAGTGTGAGGGGCCTGATTGTCGCATAGTAATGTCCAAGGTAACAGAATTGCAATGGGTGAATCGTCGTTACAACAATTTGACCTGTGTCTATGTATCATTAGACTTTCAGTCAATAGCAGGGAACTGGCATTCGGAATGTTGATGATTGTTGCATTCTGCCATATGGTAAATAAATGCATTACATCTGAAGACGAGTTCAGTGTGAACTTGAAAGTACTCATGGTTTTAACATCATTGTGTTTTAGCTGTATATATAGAGTATTCACATTTAAATTGTGTATAAGACGGCAGTGTGTGTGTTCACCAATAAATGTGTGTTTATCCGCAGTTTCAGAAAACCTATGCTCCTGTCTCTCTCGACTGCGTCCAGCTGGTGATGTTGTTGGCCACGAGGACTACGATGCATCTTGCGTCCTTGGAAATGCCATAGCAACTCTCAAAGTTATTTTGTTCCTTACCACCTGGAGCACAGGACATGGCTTGTCTTTAGCGGCCCGTGTTTGCCCTTTTATCTCTCGCACATCTCACGCAATTCGTTGCATACTCAAATGATTTGCATGTCCTGCACACACTTAACAGTTTGTATGCCGATACGCCGACTCCTTCTAGGTAGGGTAATTTCAATGTCGAACAGTGTAACTTTGACTTTGCAAAGAAAGCGAATTATATCGTATTCTATAAACAAAAGATTATTAAAATCTAGAATTGCAAAATTACCTACACTAGCTGATCCTTTCCAGTATACATTTCCTTAATTTGCTCACATGACCTTCAGTAGTGACTACAATAATGTGCTTTGTGATAAATTAAGTATTGAGTGAAAGAACCACAGTCAAACGCTCCGATAGAATTTTTTTACCGTTTGTAGTACAAGTCTTTTCATCTACATTTTTTGAATGATAGCTGTGAGGACGAACCGAAAACATTCTGTCACATAGAGAAGACAACCACGCTGTAAGCATCATCCCATTTACCACCTTAACAGCAACGATCGAAAGTACTGTTTTCGCTTTTCAGATAGCCGCTGAGGGATGAAGGCCAGACAAGGTTTGGCAAAGCGTTGCCTTTAGTTGCTGTTACAAATATCGCAACAGTTGAAGAAAAAGTAATTAAAAATAAGGCAACTATGTCCTTGTACTGGAAGAGCGATTAGAAATATGCCACTTTCGGAGGAACAGACACATTAATTTATTTTGTTGATTTTTTGTGTTGCATAAAAGGGTGTGTATACGTAAAAATACCGAGTTCTGTTATTATAGCGAAAGGATATACACACATTATATGGGAACAGCATAACAAATTCTAATACAGTTTTTCTCATTCTCTTTTGAAATTCACTAGCATTGAGAAATGAAACTTGATTTCCGAAAATGCATGTTCACTTGTGAGTGGGTGTGTTTGCAGACAACCGGTAAAAATAACAATGTTGAAATTACATATCTTTCAACTAGCATATTACAGAAACAGGTTACATAATTTTGGCGTAGTTATTTCACTCTTTTAGAAAGCTGCTTTACTTGCTTTCGTAGAACTTTGTTCAAAGAACTCGCTTGAGTTTCTTTTTTCACAGATACAGCCAAAAGAAGTTGGAACATGAAGAAGAAAAGTAAGTAACTTTAGATGCAACATCGCGACTTCTCCAAGGTAGAAATTCACTGTGTTCAATCACTGGAACGCAAAATGGGGTTCAAGGGAACTGGGAAAAGCAAATTTTCAAAACTGGAGGAAGGTTGTGTAAATGCAAAATATGAAACAAAACCAAAACAGTGCGGCTCCAGTGTTTTGTCTAGCAACTTCAGAAACGTGCTCCATATATCGCTAGATAAATTTACGAAAACCCGTTCATTCCTAAGCACTGTAACACATAGCCTCCCAAAATTTTGAGATTCTTCAATCTTCTACTTATATATTTCCTGTTGAAATCTGCTGTTCCATGACGAAACTCGTGTGGAACTCAAAAATTAAATTTCGTGATATTGGGCCAAATGAGACTGCGTGTATCCAAGTCACATAAGAAAGCATGGGATATTACGGGGGACGGGGTGATGATAAGCCCTTGGCTTTTCGCAAAAAAAGTATGGAGTCGGTGAAATGGTTTTAATACCTCATGCTACATATTTGCTACGTCAACACACTACTGACACTGATGCTCCAGCTTCTTCAAGCCCGCCAAATAAAAATCTGATGGTTATATCGGACTCCACGTGTCAACAACTAATGTGGCATCTAAAAAATACTGGAATTTTGTTTTCTTCAAATGTTTCTTCAATTCGGAGAACATATTATAACGAGACAGTGCTAAATCCGGTGAGAAGGCATGATGTTACAAGAGCTTAAGTGAATTTCATGAAGCTTTACCTGCGTGGCACCAGCCTCGTGGGCCGAAGTATTGTCCTGCAAAAAGAGAACCTCCTTCTGACAAATTTCCCAGATTTTTTATTTCAGTTCCTGCTTTAGTTTGTCCAGAAGGAATGTGCAATACGGTTGTGATGGTAGCAACCTTTTTCAGGTAGTCCACTAACACTAACCCGTCCTTATCCCAGAGAACAAACGCTATCACCTCCGTGTTCGAAACTTTTTGGGGAGAGGGAAACTGCTGTGTCTCCATTCCTTGTATTGTCCTTTGAATTCAGGATTACACAGATGCAACAGCGTTTCATTCATGGTTACCAATAAAGTCAATAAACTGTCAGCCTTCGCGATATTTCCTTAGCTGCTGCAACTCGATGACTCTTTTAATTCGCAGTCAGGAATTTCGGCACCCATTTGTCTGAGGGCTTTCTTATGCCACACGTTCACGAGACATCCCAAGAATATCTGCTCTGTTTTGCAGATATTGTCTGGTCTTCCAAGATCATGTTGCGGGAAGCATCCACATTTTGTGGAAGGGGGACCATGACAGGCCTTCCCGCTTGTTCTTCAACCTCAATGCTAAAATTTCTTGTCTTAAATTTTGCAAACCAGTTATGAACCGTAGGGTAGGAAGCACACTAATCATGTGACACAATCAAAATTTTACTGTGGATTTCCTTCGCTACATTTCCTTTCAAGAACACGAACTTAATTGCCACTTTGCTCTCCTCCGCTGTGAACTCTACTTAAGAGGAAGACATATTTACTTCAGACCTGAAAATGAAATAGTGATTCATGTCACAATGGGACACAATTGGTCGAAAGATATTGTATGATATGTGATTTCATGTTACATATGTTTCATTTGTCGGGGAAAAAAATAAGAAATTGTGAAAGCGAAAGACTTGTCAGCATTCCTTCGTATGAGTAACATCTCCAAAGACCATTCTATGGAATACCTGTATTATGCTTAACGAAAACTAAAGCTTTCGCAAAGATCAACAAAGCAGTTTAAATGCTTTCAAAGTCAAATTAGTTACGACAGTATTACCTTTCCCAATTTTACTGTTTAGCGAAAGTGGCAGCGAAGATGACATCATCATTACATTTTTTTTAACTTTTTACTTCACAAATGCTGTGCCTCGATCCCTATTTATCTAAGAGATTCAGCAGAGCAACTTATTTTTGGTACATTCACTAAATCTATCATTCGACTCATTGAAAACTGGACAAATTAACCAACAGTAGATTAACGAAATAGTCAAAAAGTATTATTACCGTGATGGTAGCAGCTTCTAAAACGTGAGTTTTGTACACACTCTTCGTAAATACAGGATTTTGATCGTCAGAATCTTTCACTCTAATCGTCATAGTCGTAACAGAGCTTCTACTTTCCGGACTGCCATGGTCCTGGTAAGAAATAAAAAAAGCAGGAACAATAAATTACATAATCTCTAAGAATATTAGTGTCTGTTTTACATTCACACGCATTATAAGCATTTCTTCCGCACTGTCACTGATCGGACAGCAATATAAACAAGTTAGTGAAATCATGCAATGCATTGATTATGATACGCTTTCCAACATACCAGATATCATAGGAAAATGCCTTGGTTTTGACGGGGTTAAACTATGTAATAACGTTTGAAGTTCACCTATATCAAAATTAAAACTATCTTTGTGCCCGCGTTGCCTATTTCTATTATCAAGAACTACTACACATAAGCCATTTTATAAATAAAAGTCCCATCTAAATCGGGCAATTTTCAGGGAATTTATCGTGCGAAAATAATGGCTAACGAATCTCACGCATGCGCAATGCCTGCAATTGCTGACAAAAACATTTTTGGTGGAACTGCTTCCGAAGTCGTCACGGAACAACGTTTTGTATTTCGTCGTAATCGAAGCATTTTTACTCAAGTTATCACGCAGAAGGGCAGTAGAAAAATTCATTAACATCTGTTGCGTAAAACATCTGCACTGCGTTGTGGGTGAAACATCTGCACTGCGTTGTGGGTGAAACATCTGCTGGTCTTAATGCTTTAAGAAAATGTAATGCTTTTTGTATGTTACGGGTAACCTAAACAGTTTTCAGTCGTTTTAAGTAAGAATTGTTACCGAATATACCCAAACAACACAAATTATGAGCGTCAAAATCGAATAATTTTAGGTAAGTGACAATGCAGGAGGCAGGAAGTATATACTTTGTTCCTAAACCTTAAAATATATTCTATTGACTAATTATTCGATTTTGACGGTTTATTTGCACTTCGCACAGTGGTTCCCTATAAAAGCATACTGAACTGTACCGAAATCAAGCAATTTCTACGTGAGTTATCCTGCGCGCAGACAAACATACCTCCCTGCCCTGACTATTGATTTGTTCGGTATACCTCCGGAACAACATACTAAAGTTTTGTTGCAATAGAAGCATTTTTACTCAAGTTATGAGATTTATTCAAGTTATGAATAAATATCGCTCCTGTGCCCTGACCTTTTGATCCCATTTCGATTATATTAAACCGAATTGGTTCAGTATACCTCCGGAACAACATATTAAAGTTTTGTCGCAATAGAAGCATTTTTAGTCAAGTTATGAGTATAATGGCTGTGAAATAAATCTCGCTCCTGTGACCTGACCTTTGACCCCATTTTGATTAAGTTCATTAGAACCGGTTCAGTATATCCCCGGAACAACATGATACATTTTTGTCGCAATCGAAGCCTTTTTAAAAACGTAAGTTATGACGCATAAGGGCGATGGAATGGATCCCGCTTCTATGTCCTGGCCTTTGGCCCCATTTCTTCCATTTTCAATAGGGTTTGTACCCAGGATGTCCACTACCACATACTAAAATTTTATCGAAATCAAACCATTTTTAATCGAGTTATCGAGCGGACGGACAGACAGACGGACAAAGCTGGAGCATATACGCTGCTTCTTCAACTTACGGTTCGAAAGCCTAAACAAGTTAGTAAAATCATGCAATGCATTGATTA
This sequence comes from Macrothele yani, assembly GCA_039090855.1. Classification (NCBI taxonomy): domain Eukaryota; kingdom Metazoa; phylum Arthropoda; class Arachnida; order Araneae; family Macrothelidae; genus Macrothele; species Macrothele yani. The sequence goes on from CM077008.1 coordinate 77,592,336, forward strand.
TGATACGCTTTCCAATATACCAGAAATCATTACTCAAATTAATACTCAAGTTATGCGAACAATTGCTGTAGAATAAATCTCGCTCCTATGACCTGACCTTTGAACCCATTTCGTTGATATTCAACAGAACCGGTAAAGTATACTTTCGGAACAACATGAGAAAGTTTTGGCTCAATCGAAGTATTTTTACGTAAGTTATAACGCATAAGGGCGATGGAATGGATCCCGATCCTATGTCCTGACCTTTGACCCAATTTTTTCTCATTTTAAATAGGGTTCGTCCCCAGGTGGTCCCCTGCCACATACTAAATTTTCATTGAAATCGAATCATATTTACGCAAGTTATGGCGCATAACGGCAATGGAATGGATCCCGCTCCTATGTCGTGACCTTTGACCCCATTTGTCCCATTTTAACAGGGTTCGTCCCCAAGTGGTCCCTTACCACATACTAAAAAAACGTAAAAAACAAAGTGATCTTTGGAGATCTGTGGACCAGTCCGTTGCGACCTCATTTGAGTTTTATCATAGTTTTTTCTGGGTTTTTTTTCAACATGAATTTATTTAGAAAATTAGCTTTCGGGTAAAAGTCATAATGCTGCGTATAAACACATGTGCTTCATTCAAATTGTGTACAATAACATAAATTTAAATTTAAGGCAACAAATTCAGATTTTGAAAGTTATGAATAGTTTATGCTCAATCCCATAGCAATATAAATAATCTAAATAATCTTACTTCGAAATAGGTTACAAATAAAATCTACTGAACTCGAGTAAGATTGTTTCGTAGATATGTCTCCTCACTTCTACACGTCAAAATCTGCTTATTACGTTTTTTGAAATAAAATAAATATCACTCTGTGTTTAATGAAAAAGTGTTTCTTTACATGTTATCTGGTTAAGGCCTAAATGGTCTACGATTACGGCAATTCAGATCTCCACCAAGTGATAAATTCGGCCGGTTTCCTACGAAAAGTTACAATTAAGTATAAATGTGCTATAACCGCTCTTCAGCACATATTGTACGTATATAATATGTTTGCGGAAGTGCTTCCATTGTGTTAAAATACAAATATTTCCCCTAGAACACATTACCTCGGTGCTAACTTTTCTTTATTTTTATTTCCCTTTTTTCTTTCTTTGGGTGGTAAAAACTATCTCGTTCAAACACTTACTTGTATTTTTGTATCCAGTTTATCAATATCATAAATCAGTCTTGTTTTTATTCGTGAAAAAATCACGGAAATCCAAGAAAAAATGTATTTCTTCTATAAAGGCTCGCATTTCAGCAACCACAATAACACACACAAATTAAAATTTATAACAAAAGCTCGTTAGATGATTCTTTAAATGTTGATTCTTCCAGCAAGTTTCACAGCGTGTATAATAATTTTACAAGAAATGAAGATTTATCGATTGATGGAGAAAAGCTGGAGATAACAGGCACGTACGTTTATCTTGGACAGCAGATATCAAGTGAATGTCACATTGATGAAGAAATTAATCGACGTACAAAACTTGCCTGGAGAGCTTTTGGAAGAAACAGCATAATTTTCAAGAGAAATATGCCATTATGTCTTAAAAGAAAAGTGTTTGATCAATGCATCCTTCCAGTGCTTACGTATGGTGCAGAGACGTGAACCTTAACTAAAAGAGACATACAAAGGCTGCAGACAACTCAAACAAGCATGGAGAGATGCATGCTTGGTGTAACCAGGAGAAATAAGAAGAGGAACTCGTGGATCCGAAAAATGACAAGAGTGGAAGACATCATGATCAGAGTAAAATCCCTGAAAAGCAATGGGTTGGACATACTGGCAGAAGGACAGACCATCGATGGATAGCCGAAATTTTAGATTGGATTCCAAGGGACAGGAAAAGACCCAGAAGAAGACCACATGGGAGATGGGTGGATGAAATTCGAAAGTATGCAGGAGTGATATGGAGGAGACTAGCACAATACAGACCGTTGTGGAGGAAACTTGGGGAGACATTCGTCCAGCAGTGGATTGATAATGGTTGACAATGATGACGATGATGATGATGATAATAAAATCAACTTGCGTCACCAAATTTCGCTTAACATAGCGTACTCAAATTAAAAGTTTAATGCAAGATTTTTCCGTTCTTTATGTGCATAGCATCTTTCCATTTTTTCGTTTACAATGAGGTGATCAATTGCAGCGTTTGTGTGTAGCTCACTTACTAAAACACAACATATATCAAAACTTCACCTATAATGAAATGCGAGTCACTTAAATAAAGTTCAAGAAGTTGGTACTTATAGCTTATCCTTTATTGCTGTCAATAGTCACTTGATCATTTGCACTTCAAAAAGATGAGATCACGGAACGTGGATTAATATCCACAATACCAATTAACTATGAAACACAACAATGGAACTTGAGTTAATATCCACAGTAACTCTTGACTACGAAAACACAACAATGAAACTTGAGTTAATATCCATAGTAACTCTTGACTACGAAAACACAACACTGTCATTAAAGTCAACACGTAGCCTTCAGAAATATGTAAACGGCAATGAAGCAGTCTCTTATCCAAGAGGAGCATTAACGTTCACCATCGAAATCCCCCTCTCACAGCTACAGCGTAGCCATTATATCTTTCGTCTTGTTCTTATCACATGCATACGTCACTTACGTACAGAATTCAGAGTGTTGCCAAACCTCATTCATGTGGGAGAGAAGATATCACGCTAAGTTTGGAAAGTGCGAAAGAGAACAAACTCAAATTTACATAGGAAAAGGAACTAAAAAGGAAAGTTAAAATAGAATATACGTCACACAATCTTTAAAAATCTTATCTTTTGGACAATATTTACTTGAATTTTCTCTTAGTATTCAAAGTAACATTTAAAAAATTACTATAAAGTCTAAGAACGACATTAACCTTAATAATCAGTCATAATTAGTTCATTTCATCTACCGATTAATACTCCCAATTTCTGAACAGTTGTCGGTATTTCATTCTTGCAGTGGTTGCTTGGGAAAAAGCGCGATCGCTTCGTTGCGTCCGGAATGTGCGGTAGAACGGTGAAAACATGCACATGTACGTACTACTGACTATTTTGGGGCAACTGATCTGCAGGTTGCTAAGGTTAATACGTAGTTCATTCGTAGCAGCTGAATGTTCTGTGGCGGTTTGTATGCGGCAGGAAACGTGCGTACGTGAATTATTCATTGCTACTGATTACTCAGGAGTAGTTCGTCCGTGAACGCTAGCGTGAATACTCACATTTTACGCTAGTACCGACTATTCTGCAGAAGGTAACGTGAATACACAGCTTTCCTTTCATCGAGATTTAACAACTCCCTCTCCCCAACGGGACGTAGCCAAGGAGAGGATCCCTGGGATACGGACACCTCCCGAAATTTTTCACCTGCAGTATGTTTTTATTGCTGTTATGCAGTCATTTCAAATTTCGAGATTTTTACGAAATGATTATATACAGTTAGTTCATGGTTTTCTCTTCAAGTTTGAAAGATTGACCAGGTTAGCTGTTTTTGTTACAGCACAATTTGAATATTTATAAAATTGCACGTTCAACATTTTTCCTGTGGCCATTACATTTTTTGTGTTTGTTGATTTCTCATCTTTGTGTCTCTCAAAAACACATTGCTCTCTGTGCAATAGGAACTGTAAAGTATCACCGGGCAAAGTTAATTTACTCCATTACTTAGGGCCTTATTTTGAAAATTTCTACTTCGTACAACAGTAAAGTCATATCTTATTTGGTGTGAGAAATGGAAACGGAAAGAGTCAGAGAAAAACATGTAATACCCGTCGACGTTACTACGATTCTTGTTGCCTGTGAACATGAATTCTTCCGAATACTTCAGAAGATATTAAAAGTTTTTGGTTAGCAGCTGCCTCGGACCTTCAGTACCACATCAAATGGACCGAATACATCTGGCAGTCGTAGCTTGTAGTCGCAGTAATGATGGAATAGCCCACAGAGAATCTTCAATAATGTACACAACATCATTATCTTGCAACGTACGTACAACTGCGCCTTCTTTCTGAATGTGAGCAACTAACATCCCCTGAAATTTTTGAGGAAGAAATACGAATTTTATGTCGCCAAGACTGCCTAAACTGGCGAAACATATAAGCAAATTATGTAAATAGATAAATGACAAAGTACGACGTTAAAACGTGCACCAGAAACTGGCGCAAAATTTTAAATTCCAGTTTTAATCAGATTGTAAGCAGTGATTTTGCGCCCTCTCTGGAGCTGCGCCCCGGTGCAGCCCCTATGTACGCCTCTGCACACATACATACACTAAGAGTGTGTGATAAAGTCTCGGATCCCTCACGAAGTGAAATCCTGGCTCCGTCACTACTTTCCCCGGGAACATTTAAGCCTGTCAGTCGATCGTCTTACTTAGAGTCCGATGTTTCTGGAGAGGGACAGAACTACACCGTAAAAAATAAGTGGTGTGAATTCACGGAAAATTTCTGAAAATAACGTCCCGCAAACTTGTCGGTGCACGTTATTTTCAGTGTGCACCGACAACTTTGCTGCACGTGTGCGTCTTTTTCATAAATTTCCGTTTTTAAAAGTGCCTTTTTATTTTAACTTCCGTATTTTCACAGATTTTCCGTAGTCAGAAATTCCGTTTATTTCAGAAAAATCCATTTCAGGTTTGTCCGTATTTAAACCAAAATTCCGCAAAACCGAAGACTCTGCATTTTTCAGCCCTTTTCCCAGATAATCCTTCAGCTCCAGTCAGGATCGAACCCACGCTGCTTGGGTAGCTGACGCACGCCTTTAACCACTGAACCACAGACACTTGGAAACTCGAGTCACGTACATCGTAAAACAAATTGTGCGACAACGAATTTTTGTTTTGTCCTTATTTTATTTTCTGTTGGAGTTAATTATTTTTCTGAATAGGTTTGTAATATATTTTTTTCTGTTGGAGGACTTTTCACAAATTAAGCATTTTTCATCGCGATCTTTCGAAGCAATAAAATGCGTTCCAACTCTATATTTTAAAACTAACAATGACTTTCAGTTATCTTTCACAAAGATGAAATGCACTTTTTTATAGTATTATTTCACAAAAAAGGCCTCCTAAATGTAAAATTTACTCTTGATAGCTATAATAGCTTTTGTCTTAAGTTATCCAAAGAGTTTTTGTCTTAAGTTATCCATCGTTTAACCCTCTGTATAATAAGTTAAATACCCGGTTTCTTAGAGTAACGCAATATTATATAATAAATAGCTAGTGCACAGAATAGGGGAGAGGAGAATAAATATCCTAGCCACAATAAACAAAATTCATGTGACATACTATCCACAATATCCGATCTCGCTACAGAACTTCAAAATCAGTTCCTTAGACAAATGATTAAAACATAAAAGTTAATTAAACCTCACGTATTCTCACCAATGGCTCCTATTACCGATAATTTGTCGTCATACGGGTCTGGAAAAAGTGAGAACGGAGTTTTTCCGTAAATATACAAAAAGAATTGCGGAAAGGTTTCTGAAAATTCGGAATTTTCCTGTGGTACGAAAAATCCGCGAATTTCAGGTTTCTTTCCGTCATTTTACGGTAAAGGTTGTATCAGAAATATGCTTCGTTAATGCACGAAAGAAATGACTGAAATTGGCTCGTGAATTTCAGAAAAATTTTTACAGTGTAGTGCTGTAAGACGAACACATCCGGGAAGCCTAACTCGGATGATTAACTGGAAGCCGCACCTCTGACCACTCGGTTACCGGGGCAGCTACGCATATTACTCCACTTCTGGTGCCCTTTGATTTGTTTATTTGCGAACCTAACTATTTGTGCTCTGGTATCTTACCATAGCTCTGGCATGCAAAAAAAGGAAGGAATTGGTAATGATAGGTCCTAACGAAACAATACAATACATACATGCCTGGCATGAAATATAAGATTTTGGGGTTTTTTTCCCCCTTTTCTGCTTTCTGTCGTTTAACATAAACACATCTAATGCTCATTATTAACTCTGTTATTAATTTGAACTTCAGCACGCCATGATGTAAACTTTCATTAAAAAAGTTAATTATCAATAAAATATAACTGACAACTTCGAGTTATAATTTATTGATAGTTAATAAACAAAAATAGTTAATATATCATCTAATGAACAGTCCTGCAGAAAAAAATGTGTATTTTTCCCATCTAAACACTTCAGAAAAAGTGATTTCTATTTCTTATTTAGCGTTCTCTTGAAAAGCAGTTCCACTGTGAAGAAGAGAGAGGCTGACAGTGTGCATCTTTCTTTTCCTTTACTTTTTTCCCCCCTTTTTTTTCTTTTGTATTTTTTTTTTTTTTTCAGAATAAGTACAGAATAAGAAGCATTTTCGCTCACTGAAACTCTCCTCCTTAAAGAAATCAGTAAACAAACAAAGGCAAGCGAACTAAAAGTTCGAAGAAAAGAGAGTTACGAACCCTTAAGTGAAATCACTCGCCCATTCACACATACTGACAGGTGCACCTGCGCTGCAGAAGAATGAGTCCAAGGATTTAAAAGACAGGGTTCGTCCTTGGTTAAGCCTTAAGGGAGGGTCGATGACGAAGCCAGTGCTCAGCTACTCCTCTGCTGGAAGCCGCTGCACTACCTACGATTGACCTTGTGGAACTTTACGAATTACATGCTGATTTGGCCCAGCTGAATGCTAATTTCTCGATCTGTAAGAGCATGCAGCTATTAAACAATAAAACATCAGTTTCACAATAGTAAGGACTTGAGGGTAGTTGGAATGAGTGAGCGTTCCAACGAGGCGTAAATTATATCACATTGTTATTCTTTTACGAGGATGCCACGACTTTTTTACGATAGATGCACAAATGCAGCTATTTAATTGTACAACAACTTAGCAGCAGGACAAAATCGATTGCTCGTGCAGCGGTTTCTCACGTCACGAAAGCGTGATAAATAGTGAAAGCATGCATTCAATTCAATCTAGCCCAGTACACACACAGTCTGAAATTAATGAATTCCGATCATCTTTACAATTGTAGCCCAAATCGTACCATTTCAAAGTTCCACTAAATTTATTCTCCGAGCATAGAGTGTTAATACTGAAGAATTATATTCCAAAGTTAAAGATGAGAGCAGGATGTTTTGTCATTTTTTAACATTGAAGTTTGGCTTCTTTTGCATAATATCGTTTATTTAAACTACATTCCAGGAAGTACTGGGGTACCTCCGTGTTTTCATCTATAAACAGTGATTTCAAAAGCCCTTATATCTGAAATAAGCTCAGTGGGAAAACGTCGCGAAAGATTATCTACTTGGCGTTCAAATTTATGGTCACTCTCTTTCGAAGAATAAGAACACAAGAAATTTAAAGAAACGAGATGAGCTTTGCACCTAAGGTGGGTCAGATAGAGGCATAACTGCAATCAATTAACATTTAATTAACAAAGCACTTATTAACAATAAGAATTTTAGTTTTTATTACGAAAATGGCGTTTTCAACTATAGTTATTGTCGGAAGTTCTCATAAAACTCAAAAAATGTTTCGGCCTAAAGCAGAAACCGTCCAGTAACTCCTGTGTCCAAGTCAATAACAACTTCTAAAATGGGCAGTGTATTTCTAAAGGAGATCAGCCCAAAATGGTGTTTTGGATGGAATATTCGAGCAGAAGTGATAAAATCACCGAACAAATCTATACAAAACTCCGTTTATTGGTGTGTAATATATATATATAAAACGAAATACAAGGGAAAATTACATCTCTCGAGTTTTCGCTCTCCAACCGGGAGGCTTTCTCAAGGACTACAAACATTACTAACATAAAATCAATTGTGATTTCCCGTAGATACAGTTTTATAGTTTTCTAATAAATTTTCCGTATCGATCACAGACGATGATGGCATTTCCATATCAAAATATTCATATTGTTTTCGTTTTAAGCATCTTCTCTCTCACTTCAATTGGCGCAGAAAAAAAAGATGCAAGTATTGCCCTTATGAAATTATTCAGTAGCCCAGTCTGAGCCTACAATATTTTATATTTTCGTTTTCATATATAATCTACAGAAAAAATTAAAGTTTGGCGGGGTTAATGCGATATATTTCAGCTATCACACTTTACCAAGTTCTTTTAACTGGCATTAATTTTTTGGCAAATTAAACGAATTTCAGAGACCTCAGTTTCGCTGATGCCTTATTTTCAGCTATTTTTTTCTTTTTGAAACGTTTGCTTTAACTTTTGCGAGCGATAATGGCATCTATCGAAGCATGGAACATACTGATGTACCGCTACTTTCAACTAAAACATGAAATATTAATAGTTGAAAGCTTTTTGTCTTATCAAAGATGCTGACTCTATTGTCATACCATATTTTTTTCAACTATTCAGTTATCAATGACAAGTATTTTCTGAAGTATTTTTATTTGGTATCGAAAATGAAAATTTATTTTTCGTGGAATTTCTTGATGACAATCCTGAACAGCCCAGTGACATCATCATATCATCCCATAATTTCTCTTCCGCACGTTAAGTCGAACGAGAAATGCCCTGAGATGAGAATAACTGTTACATTAAAAGAGGAATAATGTGCGTGGTTAGCGCACTATTTAAGAAATATTATATAGCGGATTACCTAGTTAACTATGAATGCAGTAAAATGAATATTTTTAAACAGCAGGGTACTTCAAAATCATCTCTGTCTCTTTTTATGTCCTAAAAATTTGTTGGTAGGGAAAATCATGTCATGCATCTCTATTTTCTTAGTAAAATTAAAATGTAAGATTGTAAAATTGACAAAAAAAAAATAAAATTATAAAAAATGAAAAATAAAATAAGGAAATTAGTAAAATTGATTTTCAAAAGAGGAGATTTTCACTTTGTGTATTTCCAACTGAAGTTAATAATATTGTGCTTTTACTTAGCACGAAATACTAAATCAAAAGCCCTAGGCCAAGACCTTTTTAAGATTTTATTCTACCGATGTCATATTCATAACGTTTACATATGAAGCTAAGTTAATACAATTGCGCTTTTACTTTGGCACGAAATATTAGTTCATAGGCCCCAGGCCTAGGCCTTTTCAACAGTTCTTATTCTAGCGATGTCATATTCGTAACGTTTACGTTTCAACCGAAGTTACTAATATTGCGGTTTTATTTAGGCTCGAAATATTAATTAGACCTATGGCATCATCATCATCATCATTGTGAACCATTATCAATCCATTGCTGGACGAAGGTCTCTCCAAGCCTCTTCCACAATGGTCTGTCTTGTGCCAGTCTCCTCCATGTTACTCCAGCATACTTTTGAATTTCATCCACCCATCTCACATGTGGTCTTCTTCTGGGTCTTTTCCTGTCCTTTGGAATCCAATCTAAAATTTCGACTGTCCACCGATGGCCTGTTCTTCTGGCAGTATGTCCAGCCCATTGCCATTTCAGGGATTTTACTCTGATCATGATGTCTTCCACTTTCTTGTCATTTTTCTGATCCACGAGTTCCTCTTCTTATCTCTTCTGGTTATACCAAGCATGCACCTCTCCATGCTTTTTTGAGTTGTCTGCAGCCTTTGTATGTCTCTTTTAGTTAAGGTCCACGTCTCTGCATCATACGTAAGCACTGGAAAAATGCATTGATCAAACACTTTTCTTTTAAGACATAATGGCATATTTCTCTTGAAAATTATGCTGCTTCTTCCAAAAGCTCTCCAGGCAAGTTTTATACGCTGATTAATTTCTTCATCAATGTGACTCTCACTTGAGGGTCACACCTATGGCATATGAATCATAAATGCCCAATATTATTTTCTTGATTTGATATGTAAACGTTATGAATATGACATCGGTAGTACAAAAACTGTTAAAAAGGCCTAGGCCCAGGGCGTATAAATTAATATTTAGTGCCTAAGTAAAAGCGCAATATGATTAACTTGAAATGATATGTAAACGTTATGAATACGACATTGGTAGAATAAAAATATTGGAAAGGGCCTAGGCATAAGGCATAGTAATTAATATTTAGAGCCTAAGTAAAGGAGAATTATTAATAATTTGATATGTTATGTAAATATTTAGGGCTTAAATAAAAGCACAGCGTCATTAAAAATCCCACCTCATTGCCCTTTTTTGAACATAGTATAATTCATGCTGTAATTCCTTTGTTTCGCCGAACACCGTAGTTTTAAAATATGTACTAAGTAATTTATTTTATATTCACGAATATACTTTTGTTTTCCCAAATTAAAGTATAATTCTCGATTGGCTTACATAGAACGTTTTCTCGAAATTTTTTTTTTGTTCCCAATTCAATTTTCATTATAGTGCCAAGAAAGCAATTTTTATATGGCACCTTAAACTTCTGTGGCCAGTTGTCCGTCCTGTCTTTCAGCAAGAAAATTGTAAATATTTCTTAATTTCTTAATGATAATGAGGTTTGAGGGGGAAAATGTGCACACCAATTACTCAAGTAGGGAGCAATATAGGAACACAATTTTTTTACGCAGAGCAATTTCATGTTTCTAAAACTGAATGTAGCCAGTTGTCCTAAACTCGTGGAAACAGCGCTGGGATTTGTGTTGCATCGGAAGGGGCCTGTTTAGAAGGCGATTAGGTTTCAAATCTGTAAGCTCTGTACATTTTTTTTTTATAAATCCAGTCTGGATAAGTTTTGATTAGGAGCAGTGAAAATCTCGGAAACTACAGACCCGTCAACCCCGTACCAGTCCTTTATAAAATCTACACTAACGCACTATCACATCGCTTTAAGGAAACACTTGCCATGGCTCAGCCAAGGACAAGCTCTATTCAGAATTGGTTACAGCGCTATAGATGATATCCATGTACTGAAACAACTACACCGATGAACCATTATATTCTGACCACCTACCTAATAAGCTGTAAGACCCCATTTAGCGCGAAAAACATCGGCCACTCGGCGAGGCATCGATTCGATGGGGTGGCGATTGGTATCCTGGGGTATCTGGTAGCATAATGTCAACAGCAGGTCCTCCAGTCCCAGTACATTTCGGAATGGCGGTGATTTAGCGCGAACCCCCTTTTCCAAGTCGAAACACAAATGTTCGATTGGGTTCATGTCAGGTGAATTTGGAAGCCAGGGCATTAACAGAAAGTTACCAACATGCTCCTCGAACCACTCCTTGACAATTCTTGAAGTGTGATATGGTACATTATCCTCTTGATAATGGCTATCACCAGCAGGGAAAACAGTTGTCATGAAGGGGTTAACTTAATCCGCAACGATGTTCAGATACCTGACAGCTGTCAGAGATTGTGCTATTGGGATAATGGGGCCTAAAGTGTCTCAATAAAACATCGCCCACAGCATAACACCGCCACCGTCGCCGCCGGCCTGTTTCCACCCAACAATGCATCCATGTGCCATAGCCTCCGTTGGTAATGGGCGTATACGCGCTTGCCCGTCTACGTGATGCACCAGGAGTCTTGATTCATCAGACAAGGACACTTTCTTCCAGTCATCCACGGTCTAATCTCGATTATGTTGAGCCCATTTCAAGCGTTGTTGGGTGATGACGTGCAGTGAGCATGGGGACCCGGCTGGGTCGGCTACGCAGGCCCATGTGAAGAAGGCTGCGATGAACTGTGTGCTGTGATACACTGCCCCGATCATCATTGTTTTACCTGCAGGTGATTTGTCGCAATGTGTCCCTGCAGTCGCTGTGAACAATGCGCAATATCTTCACTCCCCTCTGGCAACAATGAGCTTCGGACGACACACTGCTGGACGACGGTTCGTCGTTTGACAATCTCTGCACCACTTTTGATACCTACTTACTACAGCGGTACGTTAACAACCCATAAGTCGCTCCGTTTCCAAGAACGTAGTTCCGAGGTGCCGTGCCATCACAATTCTTCCTTTATCAAACTGCGATAAATCGGCAACTTTTCCCATTCTGACTCCGAACACTTTACTAACGAAAGTCGGTCCTCGGGTTGTATATATACTGCTCTGTGAATTACACTTGTCCCACCGCTAGGTCTCCAGGCGCGCTCATTTCTCTAGGCTGGGGGTGGTCATAATGTTATGGCTTATCGGTGTAATTGAATGAGCGCCTCCCCGGTGGCGCAGTGGTCTAAGCGATGGCTTTGTAAAGGTTGTGTTGACCTGTGCTCCGTGTTTGACCTGCGTTTATTGGTGTTATTTTTTGTGTGTGCCGTCATTTTGTGTATCTCCTGTGTTGTGAACGTCTCCTGTGTTGATTGAGTCCGACCTTGACATCCTGTAAGTAAAACTTTACTTGTACTAACTCTTTTTCCGTCCTGGCTTTGCCCAGGGGCGGGTTTAGCAGGCTAGCCATTGCAAATGGCGGCGACCGCATCTGATAGGCCAAGTATGAAGCTTGATAGCAAAGCTCCGACCCCGCCTGGCCACTTTCGGTCATCGTCACTACCACACGCAGCTGGTTTCCAAGCCGCGTTATCTGATGTTACCACCTCTTCTTCCAACTCTATGGATGTTGATTTCCCGACATTGTCCACCACAGTGACGTCATTAACTTCTTCAGTATCCGTTGCCTCTGGTACTTCATTTGCTCCTGCGAGCACTGCGTCTCGACCTTCCCCATCTCCGCCCATTCCTACGACAACTCTACCTTATGCTTCCGTTGCAAAGGGTACCAGTTCATCTTCCTGTACAGCGAAGAATCCATGTACAATGACTCTTGATATGATTGTCACTAGAGACAACAAGAAATTACGCATCGAAATTCCGGAAACTTCAGCTGCTGGGCAAGAGGTTTTACGCACACAGAAACTTCGCATATGTTTTGATGCCCTCCCGGACACCAACCTTAAGAAATACACCTTAGCCGTACGCCAAATCCTCCCTAAGGGAGCGATCACCCATATGGCGAGGAAACCTAGGACTGTTCTCATCTATTTTGCGAAGCCAGAGTTTGTGGAGCGCGTCTTATCTGACGGACTGCATGTTGGGGATCATACCTTACTGGGAATCCCGCTCACGCAGCGCCCCGTACTTGTTACGTGCTATCCCGTACCACCAGAAATCAAGGACCATTACTTAAGGGCGGCCCTTTCCCGTTGTGGAAAAGTAGTTGGTTCCATTTCCAATCTGTCTTCCGCACCAGCAGACCCAGATGACAGGAACATCTTTGGTCTGCGTCGCCAAGCAAGGATCCTGTTCCCTACTGAAGATGCCATTGATGACTGCTCTACTGACCTCACTGTGGTTGTAGGGAAGCATATTTTCCTGATCGATATCGTTACTGCCTTGCATTGTTTTAAATGCAAGGCATATGGCCACATTCAATCACGTTGTCCACATGCATCTGCCGAGCCACCTATTTCCATACCACCCAAAGTCAACACTCCACCCTCAACAACAGTTTCTCTGGCCACACCAAGTTCGGCTCCACAGACGTCCTTGATCCCTGCTACTGTTGTTCCAGAGGCTTCTCCCCAGCAGATGATGATTCGTCAGCAGTCTCCAAGTCTTCGATCTCTACTACGGGAACCTTGGCCACCTCTCCATCGTTGGACCCACTTGCTGTTGTGGTACCTCTACGTTCTTCGGAAGGTATTATCTCCGAAAAGGAATGGCAACCCCTCCGTCGTGTTGCTTCATCTTCTTCCCTTGGATCCCCTAATGTGGAGTCAGATCTAACTGTCCTACACCCACCAGCTTCTCCCGGCGTTCCCACGTTGAAACGTACTAGACAGAGTTCAATCTCGCGGGTGACGTCTTCTCCACGCTGCTCTCGTTCCCGTTCGCCAGTTCGACAGTCTTTCTCTCCAACTGCAGTTGTTACATCTCTTAAGTCCCCAGCTGTTCCAAAATTGTTGGATCAAAAAGCTTTCGCAGAACATCTGGAAACCTTCCCTGCATTAGACGGGCCGCTGGCGCCGTCTGATCTTGCTCTCATCATACTCAATCAACCGTCACGTCCTCTCAAGCAGCTAGACTGCGTTTAATCACGTAATGCTCAGCTTCCTACTATTATCTCCCAACTTCAGAATCTACTTGCTCTTTTGCCGAAAATTGACACAGTCACTAATGCGCAGACATCTAACTTAAAGAAACGTGTAACCAGTCTTCACAGAAGTGCTGATAGTAATATTCAACCACTACAACCTCTTTCAAGTTAAAATTACTTTCTTTCAACTGTAAGGGATGCTCCGTCCTCCTACCAATGCGTTAGTGTTTGAAGATATTACACCGCATGATGCGGATATATTATTGCTACAGGAGACTAACTGTCATCCCAACACCCCATACCACCGGTGGCGAACCTGACCATTTCAATTCTACCATGTCCATTGATTTAGTCTTCACGCAGGACTTGCGGCGGCCATCCATTTTCGTCTTCGATCCTTCATTACTGATATCACGGTCAAACCGATTTATCGTGACCTCCTGCAGCTTCTGTCCTTCCGACTTCAGAACTTTCGATACCGTATCTTCAGCATCTATGTTTCCGGCAATCAACAGTATGCAGACTGTCTTTTTGAGCATTCTGTTTCCTGTTTTCAACGTCTTCCAGCCACTGATATTTTCATCTTAGGTGGTGATTTTAACTGCACCCTTGACCCATCCTTTGACAGATCAGACGGTTCCACGGATACCAGGTATTTTCTTACCCGAGCATTTTCTACAGCCATCAGCCAGCTACAACTCCAAGAATCTTTTCGAAACATGCACCCATTTCTTCGTTCGTACACCGGGCGCTCCTGCTCCACTTCCTCCCCTACAGCTGCCCGACTTGACCGGTTTTATGTTTCTTCAATTCTTCTTGCTTCAGTTATCTCCCTTTCTCACACACCAACAGTTTCTTCCGACCACAGACAGCTGTGTCGTAATGTGTCTTCACACCGGTCCATCTCCTCGGCAATACTACCGAACTTGGACCCTTGATGATGATCTTTTACTTGATTCAACTTACGTAAATTCCATCCAATCGCAGCTCCAACAAGCCTTATATATGCTCCCTTTTGCTTCTTGTCCCTTGCAACACTGGTTAAATGTCAAATCCCAAATTCTTCTTTATACCAAACAATATTCCCACGAAACACGTACTACCGCCTCTATGAAGATTGATGCTACACGCTCGATATTTTCCACCCTAGATCTTGATTCTCCGCTGTTTTCTCATTACCACGCTGAACTTCGTGCCTTGCTACTTCCTGTCTCCCAACAAGCTCTTCACCGCCTCAAGCTCCTTTATCTCCAGCAAAATGACTATCTATGTGAACAGGTTCAACAACTGGAATTCCACAAACGTTCTGCTCATCACCACCGTAATCTGAAGTTACCCGATGGAACTGTTACTAATGACCCCACTCTCATTTGATCCGGTGTTAGAACATATTTCCAGTCACGTTTTGCTCAGTTCCAGTCAAGTTCTCCGCATGCTGATTCGATTCTTCGTACCTTACCACATATTCCATCGCATCTTGTTATATCTCTTTCTATGCCTATCCCCCCAGCAGAAGTAGTACAGTCACTTGCCTTACTTAACTGTCACTCGTCACCTGGTCCTGACGGGTTGACAGTTAATTTCTTTCGTACGTTTTCCTCTTTCCTACACCCTCTCCTATTGCCTTGCTTTACAGCTGCTTTTTCTTTATCTGTTCTTCCCCCCGCTTTTACTCTAGCTCACATCATTCTTCTTCCAAAGAAGGGGTGTCTGCTGGAGTTGGATAACTGGCGTCCTATATCCATCCTTAATGTTGACTACAAGATTTATACTAAAATACTCTCTCTTCGATTGAACCCTGTCCTTCTCACCGTCATACATCCCGACCAAACGTACACCATCCCTGGCCGAAGCATTCATACTAATATTAATCTCCTCCGTGACTCATATTGCCTTGCCCACCTTTTCTCCGAACCTTTAGCCTTCCTCAATCTTGATCAGAGGCAGGCCTTTGATAACGTGAGTCATCAGTTGCTTGCCTCTGTGCTCTCTGCCTTTGGTTTCCCATCTGTCTTCATCACAGCCCTCCTTGCCCTGTACCAGGACTCAGTTGTCCATATCCGGACGGCCTGCTTCCTTACAGCCCCCATTCCGTTTCGTAAGGGCATCCGCCAAGGATGTCCTCTTTCCGGACAACTTTTCTCTCTAGTCTTTGAGCCTTTTCTTTGCTCTATCCATTCTCTTCTACAACCTCCCCCTCCACCATTCAGCATAGCACCAGGCACCATTCTATCGTTCTTACTGCCTACGCCGATGATCTCACAGTTCTCATCCGAGAAGAATGGCAATTCACAATTGTTCTTGCATGGTACCAAGTGTATGCTGCGGCTTCCGGCGCTTCGTTAAACCTTTCAAAGTGTACAGGCTTGTGGTGTGGCTCCTGGAGACATCGCCCCGATGCACCGTGGGGCGCTCATTCGACTTCCACCAGTCAAAAGATACTTGGGGTGCACATTGGCAGCCGGGTCTCAGCAGCGGCTGCCACCTGGAGACACCTCGTCAGGAAACTACGTCACACCGCTGCTTACTAGTCCAAGCTGAAGTGCTGTTTGACCTACCACAGTCGTGCACGGCTTGCTGGCACCCACATTCTCTCGTTAGTTTATCATTCCTGGATTGCACAACCGCCACCAGCCTACGTTCAAACTGCAACTACATCAGCAATGCTCAGCATTGTTTGGTCATCTACTCATTGGTTATCTTCCTCAGTATTGTCTCTACCTTCAACTTGTGGTGGCCTCAATATGCCAGAGATTACCATACGTTATAAAGCTGTAAGAATTTTCAATTTCCTCCGTTTACAGTTCAACCAGACTCTTCCGCTTCCATTCTTCTGCTTAATGTTCTGACTTCCCCCTTAATCCCTGCCTCACCGTCCATCTTCTTCTCAAGATGGATATTCACACTGTCATTCCCCCCCCCCCCGTTTTCCTCTAGTCTACCATGAAGCTGTTCAGTTCCTTCTTTCTTTACCGCTCATTCGTCAACCCCCTCTTCCACTCTTGACCTTCTTTCCGAGCCTCATTTTTCTCCTCCGTCCTCCATTCCCCTACTGCCAACTTTTTCTTTTTCCCCGCATCGCTACACGCTGGTGTAGTCTCCGTTTCCCAACTGGTCCTCCCCGATTTTTCATGGAAACCCGTTTCCGACCTTTCTTTCCACCCTCCCACCCTCGTCCGAACTCTCTGATAACTTCCTCCAACTTAAACATGCTCTTCAATCACTTTTTCCTTCCCTAGTCGATTCCTCTGGCCTCCTTTCCGTTTCTTCTGCCTCTCTCCCCTTTCCGTTCTTCCTTCCCTTTTCCGGTGATCTCCTCCCTCTCCACGGTCTTTCCACCCGTACCCTGTACCGTTTTCTCCGTTCTTCTTCTGCGGTACCTTGCCCTATTCCCTCTGTTCCTTCTTTTGCACTAACCTTGGTCTGGTCCACTGCCCAATATTCACCGGCCCTCTCCTCAGAACTTAATGTGCACTGGAGGTTTTTAGCACAATCGACTGCCTGTCCCTTCGACTTTGTTCCGGAGAAATATAGTATCATCAGATCTCTGTCCTTTTTGTAACGTCGTTGGAGACGTCTTACACATGTTTGTTTACTGTCCGACGCTGCTTCCACTATTTCGCAGTATGTTCCAACTTGCACATCCTTCTTGTACCAGTGATCTCACCCTAGAAGATTATCGTTTCCTCGGCCACAGTTCTACAAGTTTCACCTCTATTTTCACCAGTTTGTTCGTATTTATTTATCCTAGCTAAATATATTATTTTCTCTCACCTGCTACAGTTACAAGATCCAGATCCTATCACATTCTCTACCTCTTTAGTTGCACACTACCGCAACAGGGTTGAAGCCAGACTCACCCTGGAATACTCCTTGGCGAATGACACGGCACGGTTACCTGCCTTCTTCCAAACATGGTCGCCGTGTCGTCCCTGGTTTCGGTTTTCTAGTGCCCAGACTGTTTATCTGCTGTTTTAATTAACCTACGTCGGAACTTTCAATATTTACTGTTCCCTCACCATGTTTTCTCGTGGAACTGGATTGTGTTTGCTTCCTGCTGATGTCACCTTTTGTACACAGTTCTCTTCATCCTCACAGTGACTCTCTGCCACCAGTGATTCCCATGTCACTAGAACTGCACGGAATTTTTTTCTGTAAATTGTTTCGCTCCAGTGATGTTCCAAGACTTCAATGAACAATTATCCCATAGCTACTGCTGTTTACAGCAAATAATGCAATGCCTGTCATTGCTCATTTGTACAATTACCATTTCATTGTAAATATCTACATTTTGTTTTATTTCTCCCCTTCTCTCACACTGCGTGTGAGGTTGGGGATGTTTTGTTGTAATTCTTTTAAGTGAATAAAAGCGAATATTGAAACTAAGCGATGGCCTCAGATCATTCGTCCGTAAGGGGTCCGGGTTCGAATCCCGGTGAGGCATGGCTGTTGTGTTTGTTTTACGGCACTGGCTCTCTCCCTTTCCTGGAACCAGTGACTCTAAATTATGGACGGGCGATTGCTTATAGCCCATTGAGTTGCTCACGGTGGTCGTTAAATCTCCAATCATAAAAAAAAAAAAATAATTGAATGAGCACATGAGTATGAAATTCCATTATGTGTGGCTTTTATTGATAATGAATTTGATTCCGCGAAATCGTCAGCAGTTACAATGTCTTTTAAATCTTGCCGTACTGAAGATGCACACATTAAAATTATTAATAATATCTATGAAAATGAAGTTGTAAAGTTTCGACTGCTCGGAATAACTGCGCTCATAAAAATGCAATAAATCATCAGGGAATTGTGCTTTCGGTGATGAGGGTGAAACAAGAGATAAAATATCAAGGTGCTTTTCAAAATATATTCAGAAAAACAAATTCAAATTCAAGGAAACCGTTTTTAATCGAATCAGTAGCGTACAACGTAAGACGTTTCGTAGCTTTTGCTGATTTGTATTTCTTAAAGTACAAATTAAGGCCTTAAGTCTTTTCTTGAAACACATCATGTGAGGTAACAAGCCGTTCTTTCAAAATAAAAAATAAAACTTCTCCTCAAAGCGCACTTGGAATTGTAACTCTTAATTTCAAGCTTTCTATTCCTCTCTTACATCACGTTCGAAATGTCGTTGAACTTCCAGACAGCAGTGTGCATAATTAACTAAAAATAAATATGTCTAAAAAGGCAATTAACTGTAGGGTTATCTGAAGTACTCAAGGAAAAAAATGTGTCAAGAGCAAAATCGTTTTGTGGTCACTGGCACTACTGCCTGTCATTAAGTATATAAAACCGCGTAAAAAATATTCATAGACAAATGTGAGCTTTAAAAGAACGCATAAACTTTCATTGCTGCGTATCATGGGTAGGAAATCTAAAGAGCTGATATTTATCTCAAACGATCACTCCTACTCGCATGATTACGTTACGGAAGATAAAAAGAAAAAAATAGAGCTACAGATGGCGTTCGCTCGGGGAAAAAGAAAAAGCAGTGGTAAAAATACCAGATACATGCACTTTGTGTTTAGACAAGTTGGCAAAGCAACATTCAGGAGCTTCCTTGTGTGATGACATCAATACCAGGCGATAATTTCTTTTTCTGAGTTTGCTCAACGAAGAGGAAACGAAAAATAAGAAAAAAATCAACGATGAAATTTCTTATCTATTAAAAAAGAGTTTATTAGATGATATAAAGTTTTTTTTCACTTTGATCGACCTAACTTTATGTAAAAAATTGCCAGTATATGTCGATTCTTTAAACTTTTGTTGTGTATATTATTCTCCTTTCAAAAGTCATATAATCTATTTCTCCAGATGACTGAGCCGACATTATCAGTACAGAGTGTGCCAATTTTTATCTTTCTCATGCATGTTTGTTTTCTTAACTTTCATTTCTAACTAAAAAGAAAGTTATGTTCAATAGCAGATTTCCTTTTACCTTTTCATAAAAAATAGGTAGTCGCTCTTTTTCTTATTTTATGTTCTCTTAAGCTGCTTTTTTAAATTAAGGTCGTAAATATGCCAAATTCTTATATTTTAATATATACCAGGTGGATCAAAAGTCCGTTGAAGTTTCAAAATTTTATAACAAAAAAAAATGTGTGTTCTGTAGATTCCGATTAATTGGGCCATTGGTAAATCGGTGAAGCAGTTTATTTGGTGCAATTCTTGAAAAGCATTCCAAATTAGATCATTGGGATAAAGCTTCGATCATTGGGCAGCCGTTTAATATGGCCAAAGTAAGCTAGCGCTGGCGTTCCAATTAACCTAAATTTATTGTATTACAACGCGGTTTGCACAAAAAGCATCAGCTACTATGGTGATTTCATTTGGGCATGGAACAACTTTTAGTTTAAATTGTCACAGAAAAAAGGTGATAATGGGCAAAAGGTTTGTAAATACAGCGAAAGTCAATGAAAATACATAGGATGCATCAGAGGCGAAACTATGAGGGGAAAACTGCCCCAGACACAGCTCAAAATAGGGCGCAAAAATCACTAACCACATTCTGATTAAAACTGGAAATGAAACTGTTGCCTCAGTTTCGGGTACAATTTTTTCGCACCATACTTTGTCATTTCTCCATTCACAGAAGTTACATATTTTTATGCTTCAGCAGTTTCGGTAGCTTCGGTAAATTTGCGTTTCTTCCGAAAAATGCTCAGGGGACGTTCGTTGCTCATATTTAAAAATGAAGGCACGGTTTTACGTACGTTGCAAGGTAAGGATGTTCACATTCTTGAAGGTTCTCTGGGGCTATTCGATCATTACTACAACCGAGAGCAACGATTACTAGCTAAATTCGGTTACTTTGATGCGGTAACGTAGATTCCAACTCCGAGGCAGTTGGGAAAAGCTGTCACACTTTTATTGTGCCTCCTACATAGAGATAACAGATAACACATTGGGGTGTGACATTAATTTTGTTTTGACGAGAAGTGTACATTTATGTGTGTGTGTGTCATGGTCCAGTGTCGCAGTGGTCTAAGAACTCTGTCCCTTCCGTGGAACCAGCGACCAATTGAGTTTCTCCCGGTGGTCATGTAACCCACAAACAAACAGACAAAATAAAACATATGCACAGAAGATAGAAAGACGGATGACCCGGTGGCATAGTGGCCTGATCGCTGCCCTCTGGAAATTGGTTTCAGTACGCCCGGGCTGCTGGAGTCCGGGATGAGGCATGGGCTGCGTGCCTGCCTTCCGCCAATTGGCTTTCCCCAAGTCTCGAAACCACTGGCCCCGAATTAGGGGCACGGGACTGCTTACAGCTTTTAGAATTACTCATGATGGTCGTAAAATCCCGGAAAAAGAAAAAAAAAAAAGATGGAGGGCGCAATAATTGGTGGTTTGCCTTGGGCGCAAAAATAATTAGTTAAGCCTCTGCGATGCATTACTTTAGTCACAGCATTCAAGCGTGTTATGGCTCTAGTGACCGCCGAATGTAGCATGTTCGGGTGAATGCAAGAGACCGAGGCAAATGACTCCCTTCAGTTGTTAACTAGCACAACCAGAAATTCGAGGGTGCCACCCCGGTGGCGCAGTGGTCTAAGCGATGGCCCCTGGTCATTCGTCCGAACGGGGTCCGGCTTCGAATCCCGGTGAGGCATGGATGTTGTGTTTGTCTTACGGCACAGGCTCTCTCCCTTCCCTGGAACCAGTGACCCTAAATTAGGGACGGGCGACTGCTTATAGCCCATTGAGTTGCTCATGGTGATCGTTAAACCTTCAATCAAAAAAAAAAAAAAAGGTGCCAGATCTGGAGACCGAAATGGTCACGGGATGCTGCAGTGCCTGCTGAATAGTCTTTCTGAACCAAATGTGGCGGTAAGAAAGTTCTTTGTTGGAGATGCGATTTTGCTGGCAGAGCGTCCCGCATAAACTGTGTGCAGCAGATTTTGTTCTTGAAACCATGGCATTACGTTTTAACAAAGCAGTTTCAAACAGCATTCGGCATTTACTGAACAAGTGTTCCTGCCGTTTCTACGGCACGGTTCTTCCAAGAAGAAAGGCTCAACAATGATGGATGCAGTAAATTCACACTGCACTCTAATTTATAGAGAAGCAGTGTTTCCTTTGTGTACAAATGCGAATTACCTTGTGCCTGTATTCGCCAATTATGTCTGTTGACAGACCTATGTAACGAAAAATGAGCTTCGTCTGTTCATAATACATTTACCAACAACTTGGAATCCCTAATGTTCTTTGCCACAGCCCACTTGGAAAATTCCTTCCGCTATGTGGTATTCACCGGTAACATCTAGTGCAAAGATTGCAGTTTGTATGGACACAGATTTAACACACCGTGAAAGAAAAGATTATTCGTTGCTCTCGGTTTGCCGCAACATCGTGTCGCTTCAGGAGCAGTGTTTGTTCTACTTGTCATTAGATATGTGAGTTCGTCCATTTGACCTGCCACAGCATTCGAACGGGATCTCCTAACACTGGTCTCCCGCATGAGGACGACATCAAACTTCCACTTTGTTCAAATCCTCTCACGAGACTTTGCAAGCCGGAACAGGTGATTTGGCCCTTCCTTAGTGCTTTCTGTGCTCGAAAATTTCACAAAGCCTCTGTTGCCAATAATTCTCCGCTTACATAAAAAAACTCCACTAACAAGGCTTTATCTGGCAATGTTAACGTCGTCGAAACACTCCTTTTGGTCACCGTTTTCAATAACGAGAGGGATGGAAGTAATTCACAGACTATTAGCAGATGCAGTTTATCACTCAGTGCCTTTAAAAGTCATCACGTTTGCATATCTTTCATGGTTTGCAATGGGTATAAGGCCCCCGCCCTCGTCGCAATTTAGAACTAAAAGTTTTTCCGTTGCTAAATGAAATCCTCCTACTAGCTGAAGCTTTTCTTTCAAACCGCATGGAAATACACAGATTTGTTCTTTTGTCATAAGTTTTGAAATTTAAACAGACTTTTGAGCTACATGGTATATGTACACTGTATATTGCTGATGACATAGTCATATCTGCAAGTACCACCTCAGTGCTGCAGAACATGGTTCGAGAACTTGCTGCCAAGAGTCAAGTACTGGGCTTAAAAATGAACTTAAAGAAAACAAAATTGATGCACAATACTTTTAAAAAACTGAAGATTTAGCGGTTGATGGGGCGAATCTAGAACGAACTAATGATTACATTTACCTTAAACAACAGACATCAAGTGAGGTCCACATTGGAGAAATAATATTTGTGTAAAACCTGGTTAAAACGTGGAAGAAACAGTACAATTTTCAGGAGCCATTTACTGTTATATCTTGACAGAAAAGTGTTTAATCAGTGCATCCTTCCAGTTCGGACTCATGGATCAATGGCATGGACCTTAACTAAAAAGGACATAAACAGACTGCAGACAACTGAAAGAGACATGGAGAGGTGAATGCTTGGTGTAAAGAGGAATGACAGGGAAAAAAATCATGGATCAGGAAAGTGATGGGGGAAGATGATGTCATGATCAACGTAAAGACTCCAAAATTTCAATGAGCTGAACATATGGCTAGAAGAACGGACCACCATTGGACAACTGAGACATTGAAATGGATCTCAAGGCTCAAGAAAGGACCCAGAAGAAGACCGTGTGGAAGATCGGTGAATAAAATTTGAAAGCATACCCAAGCGACATGGAGTAAATCGGCTCAAGACCGAAATCTGTTGAAAATGCTTGGGAAGTCCTTCAGCTGCAGATTGATAATGTTTGCTCATGCTACTATTGTACATACGTAGTTGGAGAGGAACACGCACACTTCACGCATGCACAGCATGGCAAAAAACAAAAGTACTATTACATGTGACAGCACAACAGCTTGAGGGTAACACGAATAATATATAGCATGAATGGTCAATATTTCGTTCAAGTAACTTCAAGTGAAACGATACTAAAACTTTGTCACTCGATACTAAAACTTTGCATTCGACTTGGCAGTCGCTTCTACTCTTCCTCACTGATTTTGATTCTCCTCTTCAGAAAATGTTTCTTTGATTTCAGATGAAATATCAGACTCGAGCAACTGATCATTCCCTGTAGTCTTACGTAATACAAGAAAAATACCACTGAGTATTTTTCAATGCAACAGCCACAGGCTTAAATGAATAAACCATTCTACAAGCATTTCAAAGAAATCAAACAGAACACTAAAACAAGTAATTTATTCCAGGATCCACGTGTATTTTATTTCTATATCAATGTGTCACTTGATTTCCTTCTACTAATAGCTTTCAATGCTTCCTTTAAGAACAGAGCCTCATCAAGTTCGTAAACATCGAAAGCATTTTCTCATAAAAGAAACTAAGCTTGATGCATCCGTTGATTTTTGCCACTATTCCACATTACAAAAAGCCCAGTATGCAAGACATGGTTTGAGAACAGCTTCTGGTTGTGCGTTTACAACCCGTTGAAGGAAGAACACTGATACTCCTAATGCATTAGTCTTTGATTTAAAACAAATCAAAAGTTTCCTTATTATTTTTATTTCTTAATCAGAACTACAATGCGAGTGTGTTGTAGGACTTAACAGTGAAAATGTTAGCAGAGGGCATAAAATTTTCAATCACAGAAAAAATATTTCTATTCTAAAAAAAGTAACTGTCGCCGCCACTGTTTTAGAAATTTCGCGACACTCGCGCTTTCCTAGCTCGCAGATCAAAAAATATTCAACACAAAAATATGAAATTTACATCGTTTGTAGAGAATTGTTTGGAGAACACGCTGAAAAAATCGTTTTTCGATTCTAGCGATACTTCAAAAGCTATTGTATTTCAAAGTTAAGGAAGCAAAAAGTGCTATCAGTTCGCATTTCGGACACACTAACAGCAAGAGAACCACCAAACTTTGTAGGCATGTAGGGCCATGGCCGAATTTTTTCGAATCTCGATATAGTTTACGAGAAATTTTGTTTTCAATTTCACAAAATTCTTTACTTCGCGATGGGATCCATTGAATGAAAACGGTTATATGGCAAACTATAAATCATATCGCATTGAAATTTTTAATTTTTACAGCATAAACTCACAACTATCATCGCTTTTTTTTTTAAAAAATTAAGAAAAAATCATTTTCTGATTTTTAAGCATTTTTTAAAAACGCAAAGGAAAGGAACGAACGGCTTTCTCTGTCTTCAGTGGATTTCTGGTCCGGTGACCTTCTGCCATGGTGTCGCTGCTATTTTTAGCGCTCCCTTCTCACTGGGTGAAAGGACAGGCTACAATCAAACTGGTAATGACGCAATGCTTAATGATGTAGCGACGCTTTTAAAGTTCGGCGTTTTCCGCCAGCATAAAAAAAAATAAAAAACAAATGTTGGCTATGGAGCATTTCTCTGCTTGAAATTTTCTCGAATTGTTCGATCATTTCCACGTGATTTGGAGATTTGAAAATTGTCATGTTGATAGGTTTTAAGGTCCGAATACCTAAAAACCAAACACTTCAAAAGCATAATTATTTTTAAACCTATCAGCATTTTTAACAGCAAAGCGCTTAGCTTTGCTGTTTAAAATGCTGATAGGTTTGAAAATAATTATGCCAGAAACGTTGACATACTGAAAACATTTAATGAAATTTTGATTTAAAATTAAGAGGAGCCTTAGCTTGATCCGTTTTACGTCAAATCGTATGCATTAACGTCACGACCCTGTTCTAAATCGTGAAGCAGTTGCGGATCTTAACTTACTTTTCTTTCTCTTAATTACTTTTCCTTTCTTTAATTGTATGTTCAAAAACTTAAAGATTCACCTTTCGGAGAACGGGCATAACTCCTAGTAAAATTAAAAAGAAAGAAAGGACAAAACGCTAAAGTCAGAAATCAAGATGATCCAAAAAACGCAACATCCTAATTAATCGATATAGCAGCTGATTAAATGAAGGGCAGGAGTAAGCAAAATTAGTGCTCCCGACGCCCTATAATAAAATCTTATAAAAGTACGACATTCGACTCAACTTACCGTTGCTTGTATAAGGAGCTTGTATTCTCTGGTACCAAAATCATAATCCAGTGGTTTGTTGACAACCAATATTCCTTCAATGGGATCAGACAGCGCAAAAGAGTTATTTTCATTTCCTCCCTATAAAGAAAAAGATAAGAAATCTTCGCTTTAAACACTTAATATAATATTTGTAATAAATAATCATCTTTTCCCTGCGGCAGCAGAAAATAGGCAAACTCGCCCTTGAGGATTCCGTATTTAGGTTTAATTCATTTTCCTATTTGTTTTCGACATTACGAACAGGTTTAAAGAGAAACGCTTTCATATTATTTTAAAACTATTACTACCATTATTATTAGTTTGATATGTTTAGGAAAAACAGTCAAGTTGGTTTTTTTGGCATTTGATGTTTTGAGGTACAGCGACCAAGTTTACTCACAGAGTGTCGTATGAACAAGCTGAATCGGGGGAAATGCTAGCGCCCTGGGGAGGCACCCCTCGTCAACTACCGAATTATAACAGTTAAGTGTACGTTTTTAACTTTTCTTCTGGATTTTTTGCCTTATTGCTATGCTTTTCTACAGTGCTTAACAGTTCATAGGCTCCGGCTATTTTCGTCATATTTCGAGTGTTTGGTAGTTCGACTTTATATGCATGTGAATTATAGCATAACTACCCAGCATATAGCACAGGTGAGTAGTTTAGAAAAAACTCAGTTAATATGTTTCCTCGCTAAAACTTAAATAAACAGTTTTGAATTTCTTTATTGACTACCGACTGCAGCTTTTATAAAGCAAAGAAGCCAAAACGCCTTCACACAGACACATCCTCTCTTTGAAACATAAGCGCGCACATACACACACAATCTCCTTCTTGTTCTTTCTATATATATCTCTATCACTCTCACATACACACGCTCTCTCTGTCACACACATATACTTCCTTACTCAACCATATGCAAGCTCGCACACTCCACTCTCTCTCTAAAGCACACACACATGTACACGCATACTCAAGTACGTACACACACCTGTGAGTTTCGTACAATAGATAATATGATGAACAAAAAATTCAGAGATGTGGTTCGAAACTATATCCTTCGTTCAACCTTGAAAAAACAGTTGTGCAGCTGCTAATGAACGCAATCAATTATGATGTCATTCTTCGTGAAAGGCATATATTTTCCAAAAATAATATTTTAGCCTTAAAAATACACTGCTGTTAATAGAAATTGCAACATCATGAAGAAATGCTCGGATTTGCACGAAATTTGCAGGGTGGATACGGCACTATGGCAGATGCAAATGATTACAGTTGCAGCGCACATGCAAATGTGATGCGCGCGCAACGCCATCGGACACGTCACACCAGGAGGTATAAGATAGGGCGTACAGAGAGCAGGTTTTTAAACTTGCTATCGCTAAACTCGACGGTACGCAGTTGTTGACATGTACCTAAACATGCCCCATAGGAGGACAAGACAACCGTACGATTGCAGTGGTGTCGCGAACGTCGAAACAGGAGTGCTGAACGGACATATGTTGTGTTTTCGGACGAGTCCAAATTCAATCTAATGCATCACGACGGGCGACTCCTTGTTCCAGATACCGTGGTGAACGACTTCTGGCAGGCTCCACGGTGCAGCGCCATACCGGTCCCACGCCAAGCGTGATGGTCTGAGGCACTACTGCGCTTCATTCACGCACTCGTCTACTACGCATCACAGGCATATTGAACAGCCCACGCGACATCGCGGAAGTGTTGGAAGCTGAACTTCTATCTTTCCTTCGGACGATCCCGGGAGCCGTCTTCCAACAAAACAATGCCCGACCCCATGTTGCGCGTACTTTCCAAGACGTACTCTTATCAAGTCGCTCGCCAGATTGGTCGCCTATAGAGAACGTCTGGGGTGTAATCGCGCAACGACTGCCTCGCATGGCCTCGCCGCCTGCCACAACCAACGAACTGTGTATGCGTTTAGAAACAGAGTGGAATGCAATACCGCAGATGACCATCCAAACTCTGCTTCATTCGATCCCATGGCGTGTGGGCTCGGTTATCACCGTCCATGGTGAATTTACTTATTACTAATTTTTTGGCCTTCCTCATCACGAACCGGTGTGTAATTGTGATCGTTTGCAACCTGTACCATAACTAATCACTCCCACTAATTCCATTGTGATTGTTTGTTTCTTTCTTGGTATTGCAATTTCTATTGACAGCAGTGTATGCACACCCAAACTACTGATAGCAAAATAAAATATCCCACTGTTGTTGTTTTTCTTCTTTTTTTTTTCTGAAAAAAAACCAACGTATTTTTAGGATTTCGAGCATTAGTGTACCGTGTGGTAAGATTTATAAATGTTTTTTTGATAACGAATGTAAGTTGAATTTATGTCGAACTGAGCTGAAGCTGTTTGAACTGGAACAGCTCTTTGAACTTAGGCAAGTAAGTTTCCCTATACATCTATCCCATTCCCCATACGCACTTGCTGCTAGTCTTCAGATTGATGACAGATCTGTAATAAATAAATACGATTGATTTCGTATTTCGAGAGAAAGATTCAAAAATATTTTTCACTGTACATTTTTATCTCTGCTCGGCAAGTTGTTTTACTTATTGCCATCCATATGTTTCTGTAACATCAGTTTTGTGAACATTATCCTGATTCCTGCCTTTACATATTCAGCGAATGGGCCCAGTATTTTCACCTGGTTGATAACACAAAATTAGTGAAACCTGAAACTAGATAGCATGGCACCATAAGTTCACGGTGCGAATTTTTTCACTTGCTTCTCTTTCGTTTTCTTTCTAAATTTATGCAATGGAATTTCTATTTAAAGAAACACTGTTTATTGAATTTTTTTAAAGATTTTACGGGTGTAAAACTTGAGCTATCAAACATTTCTCCATTTTGCCAACTGATTTTCTATTTAACTAAATTTTTCGTAGAAGTATAAGAATCGCCCAAATGAAAGTGAGACTCGTGTAATAGCATCGTTTTATATTTCCACAGAGCCGTGTATTTGCGCCGGTAGATGGCGTGTCATGTCAGGAAGCACGCTGTTATCGGCAATACGTGTCATGTGCTGTTTGCACTTGCGGAGGCAAGTTGACTACGTAGGGTTGTGATATGGATTCGTCCAAACAGGCCCAACTGAGAGTTATGCAATTTTTGACGGCAGAAGATGTCAGTGCAGCGAAAATTTATCGTCGTATGAAGGATGTGTATGGAAATGAGTGTCAGTTACGGTATACAATGTTCCGCTGGTATAGGGAATTTCGCAAAGGAGGTGTGAGCACGGAGAACATGCCGAGACCTCGACAAGCACACGTAGCCATCACCATGAAATCAATTGCTGCCGTTGACAACCTTGTGAAGGAGAATCGCCGAATAACCACCCGCGAGCTTGCGGCAACATTGTCCGTGAGTAAGGGAACTGTAAACACCGTTCTCCATCGCCGATTGGGATACAGCAAGGTTTGCGCACAATGGGTCCCCAAGCATCTCCAGGAGGATTAGAAGACTCGGTGAATGGGTGCTTGCTTGGAGCATCTGTATCGTTACCACGCAGAGGGGGACAGTTTATTTCCAAGATTGTGGCCGCATATGAAACTTGATGCCACCACTTGAATCCGGACACAAAACGGATGAGTATTGAATGGCGGCATCTCAACTGTCCACGCCCCAAAAAAGCTCAGTCCCCCTTAGAAGCTAGAAAAGTGATGCTCACGGTTTTCTTCGATGAGAATGGCACATTTCTGTTGGATTGGCTGGACGCAGGCAGTACGGTCAAGGCAACCACATACTGCAATACGTAACGAAACCTCAAAACGGCCATCAAGCGTAAGCGACCCGGTATGTTGTCAAATGGGGTTATTCTACTGCACGACAACGCCCGCCCGCATGTAGCTACAATGTGCCAGGATTTACTGCGGTGCTTCCGCTGGAAGGTCTTAGACCATCCCCCCTATAGCCCCGATCTGTCCCCCTACGACTACCACATCTTCAGACCACTGAATTAAGATCTCAAACGCCGCCAGTTCGCTAACGACGCTGAGGTCAGGGTATCCACAATATCGTGCCGTGCTGGGACACTTGCTTGAACCGACAAGGCCACTATGTGCAGCGGGTATATAGGCCATGTATCAATCTTACTACTTGATGTATGTTCACATATTCCAACCTATAAACTCTTATGGCAAAAAACCGACATTCTCAGTTTCCTTTAGGTAACCCTTATAAATTTTGTTTCCGTTTGTTGTACATGAAGTTGGTAGGGATTTTGCTATTGCTAGTCACCTTACTAAGGAAAATATTCTACTGAGTGTTTAGAAAATTTTTGAGATTGCTATGAATCTGAAGATAAAGACTGCGAATGCGAATCGAAACCAACTAAAGACGACATGATCAAAGAATTTCAGATGATTCGGAATGGGTTTCAGTTCATTCAAAATGTTTCAGAAGATTTCTTTTTGCTACCTTAATAGATGTACCACTAAGAAGAAACATGTTACACGAGGGCTCGGGGTTCACCCGCTTCCTGTGAAAGAGGCTTTTAGGTGTAAGAGATTTATACGAGTTATGAACCTTATTGATCAGCTAAGTTCCACGATTTTCTTTAAAATTAGTTAGATGTTAACCTGCGTTACCGTGTATTACGTGTGTAAGCTGCAAAAGTGTTGTGACTCGTCTATGTGATTATTTCAGTTCTATTATTAGGAATTGTCTGCGAGTTCATGACAGTAGGGTACCTTTCCTCTTGTAACACATGTTTCTCTGGGATCTACAATTAGGAATTATCTGCGAGTTCATGACAGTAGGGTACCTTTTCTCTTGCAACGCATGTTTCTCTGGGATCTACTATTAGGAATTGTCTGCGAGTTCATGACAGTAGGGTACCTTTTCTCTTGTAACGCATGTTTCTCTGGGATCTACAATTAGGAATTATCTGCGAGTTCATGACAGTAGGGTACCTTTTCTCTTGCAACGCATGTTTCTCTGGGATCTACTATTAGGAATTGTCTGCGAGTTCATGACAGTAGGGTACCTTTTCTCTTGTAACGCATGTTTCTCTGGGATCTACTATTAGGAATTGTCTGCGAGTTTATGACAGTAGGGTACCTTTCCTCTTGTAACACATGTTTCTCTGGGATCTACTATTAGGAATTGTCTGCGAGTTCATGACAGTAGGGTACCTTTCCTCTTGTAACGCATGTTTCTCTGGTATCTACTATTAGGAATTGTCTGCGAGTTTATGACAGTACGGTACCTTTCCTCTTGTAACACATGTTTCTCTGGGATCTACTATTAAGAATTGTCTGCGAGTTCATGACAGTAGGGTACTTTTCCTCTTGTAACGCATGTTTCTCTGGGATCTACTATTAGGAATTGTCTGCGAGTTCATGACAGTAGAGTACCTTTCCTCTTGTAACACATGCTTTTCTGGGATCTACTATTAGGAATTGTCTACGAGTTCATGACAGTGGGGTACCTTTCCTCTTGTAACACATGTTTCTCTGGGATTTACTATTAGGAATTGTCTGCGAGTTCATGACAGTAGGGTACCTTTCATCTTATAACACATGTTTCTCTGGGAAAGTCAAACGTCTTCAATCTCGATGTCCAGTAACTATTCAAGGTTACCCACAACGACTAGTTAAAAAAAACTAATAAAAAACTAAGTTGCAACTAATCAGTTAAAACTAATTCAAAAGATTTTAGTCATTTTTCAAGAAATTGTCAATGAATGCACTTCAATTAATTTATTTGTTTTTGTTATTTTTTGGTTTATTTCCTGAGATTACAGCTGAAAATGATTATCTTCTCTCTATATATATAACAGACTGTGTGGGTGTGTCTGTCGGTCGGATTTCACATAGAATTAGGCGACCTAGAGCGACGAAATTTGTTATGAAGGTACCTGTAGACTTCTTCTGGTGCACCTCGAAGCGGGTTTTTTTTTAATTTGAATTTGATTTTTAGTTATTTAATGTTATGCGTTTCTACCCGATCTGAGTGTGTCTTTCTGCTTTGTTGACATCAACCTGATCACACCGAACGTTAAGGCGTGCAGAAAAGTATAGTTCACCATAAATTTTAGGCGTTTCTTTTTTAGAATTCCGTTACGACTATTTTCATTCGTAAATACACTGCTGGCCACCCAAAATGCAACACCAAGAAGGAAGCATCCGATTGGCCTGAAATTCGCAGCATGCGTCGTCCGCGAGAGGACATGCAAACGATTAGCATTGCAGGGCATATGCAAATCATGTGCGCCTAGAACGCCACCGAGAAGCACTATAAGAAGGGTGCACAGAAGGCGCGGTGTAAGTAGTGGAAGTGTGTTGTGCTGCCGGACCTGTGCGTGGGAAGCTTCCTGATGCCTCGTCGCAGAATACGGCAGTCATTCCAGCACATTTCGGAGTTCGACAGAGGACAAATAGTGGCTTATCGCGACAGCGGTTTATCATACCGAGACATCGGCGCCCGTGTGGGACGACATCCAGCCACAGTGAGGCGGACCGACGTGAGCGATTGCCGCAGCCGTGGCACACCACCGAACGAGAGGACCGGCATTTTGTGCTGCGGGCATTGACGTCTCGCACCACCACATTACGAACGTTAGCGCAGGAATTAGGGTGTGTTGCGCAACAACCTGTGTCAGCACGTACCGTTCGACGTCGTCTGCAGGAGCGGGGACTTGTCGCACGGCGCCCATTGCTCCGATTACCATTGACGTTACACCACCGGCGAGTGCGGCGGCAGTGGTCCGTTGAACGCCGCACCTGGACAACGGAAATGCACGAAATTTTCTTCTCCGACGAATCCCGTTTCTGTCTGCAACACCACGATGGTCGCATCTGCGTGTGGCGGCACCGCGGCGAGAGACTGTTTGACGCCTGCATTATGCATCACCATACCGGTCCGTCGCCTGGCGTTATGGTTTGGAGCGCAATTGGATATGACACCCGCACCCCTCTGGTACGCATCACCTGTACACTCAACAGCCACCGCTACATCTCCGACGCTTTGGAGCCTGTAATCCTCCCTTACCTGCAGGGCCTGCCAGCGGGCACGTTTCACCAGGAAAATGCGCGCCCGCACGTGGCACGCATCGTGCAACAATTCTTCACGGCCCACCAGGTGTCACTGCTGCCGTGGCCCGCCTGTTCCCCCGATATGTCGCCCATCGAACACGCCTGGTCGCTGAACGGCAACCGAGGGGCCCGGCAAGCACAACCAGCGGCTACGCCTGATGAACTGTGGCAAAGTGTGGAAGCAGCCTGGACCGACGTACCCCAAGCCCACGTCCAAAGCGTCTTTCGTTCGATGCCGCGGCGTGTAGCGGCCGTTATTGCCAGCCAATTGGGCCACACGAACTATTGATGTCTGCGTGTTCCGCAAGTCGCACGGGACTGTAAGCTCAGTCGTTTCATCTTTGTATCTGCTGTTATGTGACCAGTAAATCTGGCTTTGATATCTCGTGTTCTTCTTGGTGTTGCATTTTGGGTGGCCAGCAGTGTACATTTATTACGCCCTTTTTTGTAGGCGTTGTTTGCCGATTGTATTATGACCTTGAGGGCGGAGAAGAAAAAAAAAGAAAATAGAACGTAGTTTTTCAATCTGCGTTATTAATTCAAAAGTGCCATACGTCAGAAGATCATCATACTGTGACGACGTTGTGAGCTAGAAAATAGAATGTTGTTTTAGCGTAATTCTAAAAAAGAAATGGCTCAAATTTATCGTGAACTACTTATCTTCGCGCCTTCGCTTTGGGTGTGATCAGGTTGCATGTAAAGAAAGCGGAAAGGCACATGTTTTTTGTTAAGCGTTGTTTGCCAATTGCATTATGATCTTGAGGGAGGAGAAGAAAAAAGGGAAATAGAACGTAGTTTTTCAATCTCCATTATTAATTCAAAAGTGTGATACGTCAGAAGGTCATCACTGGCCCGTCAATGACGGGTAGAACAGGCTAGTTCTTACTACGCACGTATCTGTTGTTCCATAGAAAAACTGAGAACGAACGCTTCATTCTAAGAGCTTATTTGGTGTAACGATATTTTTCGGCAATGAAGAGCCACTTTTTTAGTCTTGATCTAAGTCTAGAGAAATTTGGAATCCATAACCTTCCTTTTTCTGACAATGGGATTCTGACTCATAACTTCCAATTCCGGATCGGCTGATCTCCCAATGGAAGTACGCTGGCAGGCTTAATGCAGCTTCGTTGTCCACTTGATTGATACGCTACAAATGGCAGATCCAGTTCCAATCAAACTTAAAGTTTTGCACTACATATCTAGTTATCTTCGTCATAAAGCATTGACGAACAACTCAGCCTTCGAGTATTACAGCGTAATTCTCGAAAAAGAACTCGATACGTTGAATTCAGTTATTAGTTTTTATTTTATTGAAATAGTATCAACTGAATTGAAACGATTTCTGATTCGTAAGATTTTGATGATTAAAGGGATATTCCATTTTCTAATTGTAATACTGTAGTAAATTTATATCTTATAATATCACTGTTTGAGTCAGTAATTTCGGTTGCTTTCTCAACATTGCGCTGTCTGCTGTTATTTGCAGTTAATGCGCGTTAGTAAACACCCTAATGACAATAACATCTGAGACGAATATCGAGTCACTATATTTTTAACGGGAAAGAAGAACAGGCTATTACCATTGATAGAAATAGTTTATGTCATTCACTATATCAGTAAGCGAAGAAGTGGCCAGCCTTGCGCATAAGGCTTGTTCAAGAATAAATGCGTCAAGAATGCATTTCTCCCTTTGAAACAAACACAAGTCATTTTTTTTTCTCGTTGTTGTTGTAGTATCGCTTAAATTTGTTAAGGAACACGACAGAAACGAAGCTATAATTAACTGACTTTCGAAAAAAAGTTTCACCAAAAGTTCTTGAAACATAAAAGCAGATATGTGTAACGCTCTCTGCAGCATTAAATGGGAAATGACATATTTTAATTAACCATGCGAATAACTTCAGTCTGATAATTAAGTTGCGTCGTTCGCAGGATATACCTGCGTTACCTTCCAAGTAAAAATCAATCTCTTTCTGGCAAAGGCAGATGGCCTCTTACAAAGGCGGATTTCTTGTTTCTGTCGTGCATTACTAATGACGGCATCAGCAGCATGACCAGCTGAAGATTTGCTTAGAAAATTGGATTACTTTTACTGAAGATGATTTACATGATTCTTTTATTCAAAAGTTAAATAAATATTCATGAGATCTCTTATAAAACTTTTAATTGTTTGAGTAGTACTGAAATAATCGCTTTTTTGTTTTACTCTTATTAAGGAATGTTTATTTATTACAGAACTGGAAATGTTCTCCTGAAAATCTCTCCAAGAATTAAGTAAAGTATTAATAAAATAAAATGAACTGTACAATAAGAGCCCTTTGCTGGAAATGTTTTAAAAATTTGTCACCCAAAGCAAAGATGACCTCGTTGCTTTTAGATTTTGTTGAGATGTAGACATATCTTCCATATAGCATGACTTTCTCTCAGTATTCCTCCTTTACTATCCCACTAACATAAGATACAAAACATACTTCTAACTATTGATATTAATAAACCGTCAACTTCAGATATTCTACGAATACAGTCGATGAGTTTCAGTAAGTCAAGGAAAATATGAAGAAAGTATAATTATACAATGAAAAAGCAGTCCGTCTACTTCTTTATGATACGCAAATAGGAGAATGTATCTCGCAGCTATCCGGAAAATGCTTAGAGAAAGGTGTGCGTGAGCATGTGCCAAACAGGCTACACAGCTACTACTATACACCGATATGAATCCAAAACCAAATCTTTCTTTACTTAATATCAATAGATTATGAATGACACACATTACGTTGAACACTACATGTGATTTCGGTAGTAATAATGTTCACGGGTTAACTGATGCAATTTCATTAACAGCAATCCTTTCGATTATCTAAATTTGCTTGAAGTCTTGAATAAATAAATGCTCAAGTATCATATATTTAATTACGATCAGTATTAATCTTGAGTTTATTTCTTTATCCTGCTTTTTTGAGCTTCTAATTTATAGAGTCGCGATGGAAGCATATACAGTAGTGCAAGATTTTTTTCAAAAGTTTCTGTATAAAAAGAAAATTTCCAAGATGTATCAACTGCAGGAAGTTAACCACCAGCCCTGAATGTCTCGAGCCGGAGAGTAATCTTGCCCCCAATCGGCATAATAATTATACTTACTGTGGTAGTCTCGCCCCTAGCGGCTTAATAATTATCCCTTAAGCCTCTTTCCACGTGCAGATCACGTGGACGACACTGTATTCATTCCGAGGCTCCTTTCACTGTGATTCAAAAAGTCACGTAGTAAAACAACTGTTAGGAGTTGATAAACTGCGACCGATTCTCCAAAATAAATGGCCCCGTTGGCGCAGTGGTCTAAGAGATGGTTTCTGATCATTCGTTCAAGATGAGTCCGGGTTTGAATCCCGGGGAGGCATGGATGTCGTGTTTGTCTTACGGCGCTGGTTCTCTCCCTTGGCCCTAAATTTGGGATGGGCGACAGCTTATAGCCCATTGAGTTACTCAAAGTGGTCGTTAAAACTTCAATCAAATAAATAAATAAAGGATATATCTCTTATTATTTTGTACACTATAACTAACACTTGTTTTACGTCTCCTGTTCCGTTTCTCCTTTCCATAAACACGTTTACTCATCTTGTTTTCAAATTATGGCTTTACAGCTGTGATACCTGTTGCGGCCAAGTTAAGAGTAGGGCAATTAATGAACATCTTCTGTTTAACCTCGGATTCAAGTGATTGCTGAAAACCAGTATGGCTTTTGCTCAGATCTATCCGTAGAAGGTATTTCAGTCTCTTTTGACCATGTGTGGAAAAACCTACATTGCGTATCTCTAATACGTTCTGTCTTGACCTTACGGGAAAACTCAATGAAACTCTCGTGGTGCTGGATATCAAAAGTCTGGCATCAAAGCCACCTAAATAACATTCAGTCGTATAGTTTGGATCTTACGTTGTAGCACTTGCATCGCTGATTCTTTTCAGGTCCTGACGTATGTTCTGATGAAATTTTCTTTAATACAAGCATCACCAGCTCTCATTCTTTGGTCGATCAATTGGCTTCTTACCATTGCAGTTAATCCAGTCTACAGTTACGCAGATCAGGGCACTTTCCGTCCGTCTTACGATTTAGGCGGTTCACGTGATGCCGATGTACATCAATGATTGCGGCGCAGTCTTTCCTCTTCCTTCAACTGCCATGATCAGACAATTTATTGTTTAGGCAAAAAAATCTTGCAACGTTTGACTGCTTTATAAACCGATTAGTGTTGAAAACATCTAAAAAAATCAAAGTATAACTCTTGTTTCTACCTGAAGTATATTTATATCTGCCCTTGGTTTAAGTATTTCGTTCAATCTGCCTTGCCATAAAATCATTGGCCAACCCCGCTTAAAAAATGCTACGATTTTGCTCTCGATCACAACAAATGTTGAGTAAAACGTTTTTCAAATTCAGATATGTGGTTCCCACATTAGCGACAGTGCACTCATGCTAACTCCACAACTCCTTGATGTCGTACAAAATAGCTTGCCCGATTAAAAACTCTACTCTCATGGATTCACTTTAATCTTTATCTCCCAAGTAGGCTGCAGCAATTCTGTGAAAACCTTAATACTTCTATCATGTGTGGACGTGGTTATCCACACCCATTGACTCTTCACAACCAATTCTTACAGTTTTCCGTTCCGCTACAAGAAATTCCATTTCGTACACACCTAATTCAGTATTACAGAAATCACTATGACTACCCTCTCATTCGAATTATGTCGATAATCTGGAATTCCATAGTTGGGCTCGTTTTTTCGGAAATTTTCAACTTTCCAATTTTTCAAATAAAGATAAACTAATTCTGAGCAGTTCTACTTTTAAAGACAGCAAGGTATTACTTGTCATGGTGCCGAGAATTGCAAATTTAACCTGAAACAAAAAAAGAGATATACAGGAAGAAGGAAGGAAAGGAAGCTCCGAAAATCCTGTCTTTTATTGGAAAGACTACAACTGGACTCAATAACTGTATGGATCATCAAAGACTATGCAGTCTCCAGTACTTAATTTAGGAACACCAGCTCCACGGAAAAGACTGGGTCAGCACGGTAAGCCACATGCACCCCGCCATACCTCATCCGGGATTCTAGTACGGCTAGGACGTTAGAAGCCCAACTTTAAGATAAACCCTGACTAGGAGGCTAACACCTGATAGGTCCTGGATAGAGCTAGAAGCCTAACGTGCATCTGTCAACTCGGCCATCAGAGCTCCAAAGAAAGTTCAAAGTATAAACTAATTAAAACTCTAAAGGGCATTGGTACTAAGGTATCTGATCTTGAATTTAAAACATCACCTTCTGTGGGTGGTCAAATCAAGCTGTCAGAAAGCCATAGTATTGTTGTAGAGGAAAAATTCCGAATAGTCGAAAGAGCTCTGACTCTGCCTGGAGAAATAGGATGAAGGCTAGCACAACTTTAGAGAGAAGGGAAGGTAATATTGCTTCAGCTGACAGATGAATCATAGCACAAATAGTGTTGCACATATTTCAATGACTTTTGAAGAAACAGCGAAGGAAATGACATTACGTGTTTTTATCTCCATGCTCCATAGCTTTCAGAACATTTTACTCTAACTTGTCGTGAAAATGTTTCCATAATAAATGTTTCTGTGAGCAAAAACCAACTAAACAAAAGTTCGAAGAATATCTTTGTAATAAAAATCAATGTTTTAGCTTTAGCTGTTTGTTGACAACAAATAAAAATAAAATTGCTTAGCAAATGTTCATCGACGTTACGAACAGTAAAGAAAAAACTCTCTTACCACAATGGAGTACGTGACGTCCGAATTCGGGGTTCCAGGTTTGTCTCTGTCAACTGCATGAATTCCACGGAAAACAGTAAGACCAACAGGCGTCAGCTAGATAAGAAAAGCTTCATGAAGCATTAAGTCATAAAATACTCATTTTAAGGAATTTAAAAATGTACTGAAGTGAAGAACGAAAAAAAAACAGTAAATATTTAGCTTGCATTTAAATCAGCAAATAAGCATTGCATCTCCAGAGTAAAGGTTTTTTGACATACATGAATAAATGCAAATTTGCTTAGTTTTCATACCTAAGCATCTGACAGCCAAATTGAAAAAAATTCCTTATGTGTCAGGAAATCGAGAAGACGTTTTTTCAAGAATTGTGGAATTACTCCGTTACTTATTTTCCTAACTTGATGACGTAAATATGTATTTATATTTACCTCGAAGTCCAATTTTCTAAAAGTCGGACCGAAAAAATCCTTGCTCATTGGATTGCCGTAAAAATCACCTAGATTTTTCATGCATTTTACAATTTTTCCTGGTAGGTAGTATTTTTTTTCTGAGAGGCATATTTTTTTCAGCGCCCATAATTCGAACGAGAAAACTTGTTTTCAGTCGGATGAAACAAATATATTGGCCTTTAATTCCTTGCTATAGAGTGAATGATCATATTTGATGCGATATCTGTGCTTCTCGAAATTGAATTGGTAAAATTTATGTTTTCCTTTCATTCAACAATTACAATACGATCATTATTATGTGTAAACATACCCACATGCGACATAACATTGTGACCACCTGCCAAATAGCATCTTGCGGGGTTTTTCGCCGCGATAACTACATTCCCACATCATGGCATTGGCTCTATTAGACCACAGAATGTATTCCTCAGGTATTCTGTACTAGCTGGGCAGAATAACGCGCAGAATTCACGGTGGATGTGAGGCATTGGCCTGTACTGCGAATTCTGGGTTTCACTGCATGTCATAAATGTTCAATGGGATTCAAAGCGGGGAGTTCGGCTACCAAAAAAGCACACGAATTTTAGAACATGACCATAGAACCATTTCTGAACAATATGAGTCTTGTTGCAAGTGGATTTGTCCTGCTTATAGAATCCAATATCATCCAGCTACACGGTAACAATGTAGCTCAATACCTGGTCCGAAACACTGTCTAGGCAGGAATTTATGGTAAGTTTGTGCTTAACAGGGATGAGAGGAATTAGTGATGTCCAGTTCACAAACCACGATACCGCCACAGCAGTCCTGTCCGTTCAACAGTGCAGTCTGATTGTAGCTTTTAGTATGCGTGGATTCCAATACATACCCATTTGTCGGCATGTTCGAGCTTGAACTTGGACTCATTTGACAAGGCGACTCTTTCCCACTCGTGTAATGCATAGTCATGATGCTTCAATGCTGACTTCAAGCGGAGCTGTACGTCATCATGAGCGCATAAATTGGCTGTCGACTTCTTAGGCTCAACCGCAGGAGCGTCTACGGGTCTGTGTTCTCCGAAACATTTCTCTGTGCCTCCTAGTTGCAGTCTGCCATTAATCGAGGTATAGTGAGCTGTCTGTTTACACAGACAGTATGCGTCAACCGGCGTACCCTCGATTGTCACCAGCGACGGTGTCCCTATTTCGGCACGCTGGGTGGGATAAGTGTCCCTCTTCCACCGTTCTTGTCAAGTGTTCACTAAGGCGGCTCCTGAGCAAAAAATAACGCCAGCTG
This sequence comes from Macrothele yani, assembly GCA_039090855.1. NCBI lineage: Eukaryota > Metazoa > Arthropoda > Arachnida > Araneae > Macrothelidae > Macrothele > Macrothele yani. Next base: position 77,632,825 of record CM077008.1, read on the forward strand.
TTCTGAGATGCTTTGTCCTCCTCCTTAGCACTGATGACCATTCCTGGTTCAAGCTTCAACATGTTTTCCCACTACCCAGGCGTTGTACGGGCAAACTATTATTATCTGCCATTGCCGTGTGTACACTGTAGTGACCAATTATTAGGAACACCCAATTGCAATCAGCCATGTGTAATCCTCACTTGCGTACCCAACAATGATTTTGAGATGGCTATATAAACGGTTCACTGCAAATGATTCAGATGTGTATGGTACGTAGGTAGCTGCATTATGTGAAGGAATCGGGATTTAATCGTCTTTGAAAGTTGCATGACATGGGTGCATATTGAACAGATCCAAGCATCTCAGAAACGCCAAACCTTTTCGGCTAATCAAGAAATTTGTATCGAGGGAATGCAATTAGTGGTGCACAGAAAATAAAGCAAGCAGTCAGCGGTCTTCTTGTGGGTGGAAACTACTGGTCAGTTTTTCAGGATAATGTTGACTGAAGAGAATTGTACAAAATAACAGACAAGCCCCATTACGAAAAGTAACCGCGCAGTACAACAGTGGTATCGAGGAGAGAATTTCAGCATATACAGTCCGCCGCACATTGGAGCAAATGTACTATAACAGCAGATGTCCTCTTCGTGTCGCTGCTAAAAAATCAGTAATATCGTCTCCGGGTGCCACGGAAACATCAAAATTGGACCCTTTGGGACTAGAAAATGGTCGTCTGGCCCGACGAATTAGGTTTTAAGTTAATACAGTCTAGTGGACGTCCCAGAATAAGGGTCAACAGCGAGAATATATGAATCCCGAATAGCTAGGGTTATCTGTACAAGCAGGAGGAGGCGGTGAAATAATATGGGGACTGTTTTCATAGCAGGTACTGCGGTGAAAACAGTCCCCAAATTAACATAATTGCGGATCAAGCACATCCGCACAAGTGAATGGCGTTTTCTGATGAAGGGAGCCACTACCAACACGATTAAACGCCATGCCACAATGCTCATATCGTTACACAGTGGCTCCAAGAGGACGGAAGTGACGTGCATGTGCTAAAATAGAGCCCACAGTCACGTTATCTTAACCCTATAGTACACCTGTGGGAAGAAACTGAGAGTGCCACTCCTAACACATATCCTTCTCTAGCGAACATTCGGAAATTGACGGATAACATCACAACCGCTTGGTTGAACGTAGTTGTAGAATGATATCAGGACCTCGTTGAATCCACGCCGCATCCAATCGAGGCTGTTTTGAAGGATAAGGAAGTCTCAACATTTTATGAGGTAGGTGTTTCTAACAATTTGCTATTTCAGTGTATGTATTAAGCACCGCTTGGTGATGTCACTGCTAAGTCCTGCATCCACTCGTGCGGAGAGGGGTAGTCATAATGGTCAGATCCATGAGTGCATATTTCTAAGTTCTTGATAACAGGTTATCCAATTTCTTCGCATCTTTTCTGTTAAATAAACGTAATCAGACGGTTAGAAAACTTAATTTCAGGTAAAGGTTTAGTGTGCTGCTTGCAAGACACTACAGAAATAAAAAAAATACACTAAGTTTGTTTCGAAACTCCTTCTGGGAAAAGTATAATACATACTATCTAAATTAGAAAATTCACTAGGTTTTTCGAAACACCTTCTAGGAAAGGATAGAAATGCCAGCTGTCTTATTGGAGAAAACCGATCGTTTTGAGACAGGCACTAGTTTTTGTTCATGTGTTTCAGTTTGTTTGTTTGTTTGTTTTTCTTCAAATAATAGCACACAAAACTCATGCAACATTTCTAAAAGTTTTCCATTCTCACTAGGTAGTTAAGTTTCCCAGAAAAAAATAAATAAAATAAAAGCACACGCGTGTTGTCTAACATGTGAATCCTGAACTGTTAAACTTCAGATGCAATTAAATGAATAGTATATCATTTTAAAAATTACATTACTTTGTTAAATCGAACTAAAGAGAAATGCTTACCTCGTCCACTTCCAAGAAGTACGGTGTGTTCTGAAATTCTGGGGCATGATCGTTGATGTCTTGTATGTACACTGTCACTGGTAAGAATGCTTCGTCCTGGGAACATTAATCAAGCATTAATTCAGAATGCGCAATGAAATGTGATTTTGAGTTCAGCATTTTGAAAACAAAAAGGGAACAGAAAACGTACATAAATAAAATTTCCAAATCAAAGTAACGTAGTGGACATACCATTAAATGAAATAATATACGAGATCATTATTTCGTTTAATCGTCAATAATAACATAAAATATTGAAAAGTTGTAATTTCTGTGTTCTCTGTGTTCTCAAGAAGATCATATTCCCAACCTTTAGAAGTTTTGGCAGATTTAGAGAAACGAGTATAAATACGTATTTAGTATTAATCATAGTAAAATTAAAATAGAATTATTTATACATTTCCTGTAAAAATATAGTCCATAAAGATAACACTAACTTGTACTCTTAACAAACTGGGAAAATGTTCAGCTCATTTAACATAAGTAATTCCACGTATATCACAATGTGTACAATATTGCAATTTTACAATAAAGACTTATGCATAATGTACACTGCCCTACCATTAATATATGGACACTCTTTTATTGATCGTGAATTTAGTCCTACACAAACACCATATTAAAAACCTAACTATGAATATGCTCGTAGGTCTACCATAAGACAATGGCACGTCTGTGAATGCAAAATACCTCAATCGACAGTTACCTAATTTCCAGCGCGGATTGATAATAGGGCGCCACGTCAGCAATCGCTTCGTACGTGATTTCAGTGTCCTTGAAGATCCCTAGGTGGACAATTAATGGTGTGATATGCAAATAGCAGCGGGAAGGCTCTAAATCTGCCAAGAAACGACCCAGTAAAACTCCATAGCTAACAGAACACGAAAGCAAGGGCTGTCCATTCAGAATGCAAATCGACATTCAAATCACAAACCCCTGTGATAGATTACTGGGACTGATATTATCACCAATACAGTGTGCAGGATTCTGTACAGAATAGAATAGCAATAGTTCAGCTGCCATCCACGAGCCACTAATCACTTCAACTAACGCTACACTCCGATTACCGAGGTGAAAGGAATGCCGATCTTGGATCGTTGACCAATAGAAAACTGCTTTGGACTGAGAAGTCACGGTACACAGTGGCATAAGAAACGTCGATCTTGGACTGTAGACCAATGAAAAACTGTGCTTTACACTGACGAATCATAGTATACAGTGGAGTAAGAAACGCCGATCTTGGACTGTAGATCAATAGAAAACTGGACTGACGAGTCAGGGTACGCAGTAGTGTAAGAAATATCGATCTTGGGCTGTAGACGAATGGAAAGCTGTGTGTTGGACTGACTAGTCACGGTACACAGTGGTGTAAGGAACATCGATATTGGACTGTAGACCAATGGAAAACTGTACTTTGGACTGACTAGTCACGGTACACAGTGGTGTAAGGAACATCGATCTTGGACTGTCGACCAATGGAAAACTGTACTTTGGACTGACGAGTCCCGGTACACAGTAGTGTGAGAAATATTTATCTTGGACTGTATACCAATGAAAAAGTGTGCTTTACACTGACGAATCCTGGTACACAGTGGTGTAAGAAACGCCGATCTTGGACTGTAGACCAATAGAAAACTGGACTGGCGAGTCACGGTACACAGTAGTGTAAGAAATATCGATCTTGGACTGTAGACGAATGGAGAGCAGTGCGTTGTACTGGCTAGTTACGGTACATAGTGGTGTAAGGAACATCGATCTTGGACTATAGACCAATGAAAAACTGTACTTTGGACTGACAAAGTCACGGTACACAGTGGTGTAACAAACGTCGATCTTGGACTGTAGACCAATAGAAAACTGGACTGACGAGTCAGGGTACGCAGTAGTGTAAGAAATAGCGATCTTGGACTGTAGATGAATAGAAAGCTGTGCGTTGGACTCACTAGTCACAGTACACAGTGGTGTAAGGAACATCAATCTTGGACTGTAGACCAATAGAAAACTGTGTTTTGGGCATGCGAGTCGCGGTACACAGACTACTAGTTTGATTCCTAGGAGTGGTGAGTGACGGAAGAAAGGTACCTTCCGGACTATATCGTTCTGACAACACAGTTTGTTGGAGTCAGCGTGATGATATGGAGCTGTTTTTCGTGGTTCGAACTGTGCTGGTTAGTCGTTTCGGACAAAACCGTGAATGCTGTGATCTACCTAGACGTCCCGAACAATTACGCACGACAAACGTTGTGGCTGTACTGTGGGGACATCCCATAGCTTTATTAGCAGGACAACACACCGTGCTATACTGATTGCGTTGTTACAGATTTTTTAAAACAAGGACATCCAATAGTTAGACTGACCACCAAAGAATCCTGATCTGAAAACTCTACAGAGAATCTCTGGGATGAACTGAATTTTCTGGTTCGTAGAAGAAACGATCGCCGAAAAAACAAATCCAAATTTCTCACCGCTTTGAAGGCTGAGTGGCAGACTATTCAGGTGGACATTTACAAAAGCTGGTGGACAGTATTTCACGAAGACTACAGGTCATCACATACACAAAGGATTTAGCGCGTAATATAAAACTTTCTGTAAATAAAAATTATTTGCGGACATGCAGATGTCCGGATATTAATGGTGAGGCAGTGTACGTCTGCAAGATTATATTCAATATTATATTTTTGTATATTATTAGTTATTGCAGAATATTCAATTACTCATCTGATCAGTTGAAACAGAAGATAAGTTTTTATACATAAAAGTACCCATTAGTTAAACATCATTGATAAAAAACAATTTATCCTGAAGAGTCAAAACTCTAAGCCCTTTAAATAGAAAATCGGTCTGGAATATAAGGCAAATTTTAAGCAAAAGCTTCTCGTGGTATAAGGAATATAGTGAAAATTGAGAATAAACGCTTTTTTCCAAAAAAAAAAAAAAAGTTTCCTCATGGTCGGAACCCTTACATGCCGCTCTTCACCAAAATATGTGTGCCATAATTTCTAAATAAACTTTGTGAAACAGATTCCAAATAAACAAAGAAACGAACAACAGATGTATTTCTAGATCGCCTTTTTTTATTTTCATATAACAGCATGGATAACTTAAGCAAATTTCTTCCACCTATGTTCTTTTCGCATGACTAACGGTTGCTCAAGAAGCTGCTGAGCGCATGCGTACGATGATAATAGCCTATTGCAGGTCCGTAATGGTACAACTAATATTGCAAAGGTACCGAAAATCGAATTCCAAATAGTTGTTTCCACATAAATCCTGTTGGATAATTTTCCTGAAATAGAAATTTAATGTTCTCCCTGAAAACAATATTTTGGCAAAAAAAAAAGTTTAAAACTTGCATTCTGAGACACAGTATGCAAAATACGTCATCACCTGATCTGGGCAACTATTTCAGACTTCTGCTCGACAGTCGGGTTGATTCCAGTGGGAAAAACAAGGGATCTTTTGGAGTTCGATAAATGGCTTATTGTGAGTGCCCATCTGGCTGGAGCGACGAACAGGCTCCGCAAAACTCATCAATAATGTGCTTCCAAATAACGTAACAAAACTATTTCGCGCTAATTAAAGATTATTCAGATCGCAGTCTGTGCATAATTTAAAAGTCAACTAATATTTTGTAGTACTATATTACATAACTCTCATAATTATATGCACATTTTATTGAACACACTACGTCGTCCTGTTGCTTCTTTAAAATAAATAAATCCATCGCTCTTCCACGTTTTTTACCAACACACAGAAACCAAAAAATTGTTATTCGGCCGCCGTCAGGAAATTGAATCCCATATCTCTCAATATCTAGCCGAGCGCGTTAGCCTTACACCACAGCGGCCAACAATTCACGGCGCTATGTGTGTTTATCTTTATCAGTCAGCATCTGACATTATAAATCCGTAAGATGGGCTCAGCTACTGACATGTCTCCATCTGGTGGGCATTAACGGCACTGGCTATATATATTAATTATAGCAGTTAAATCCAAAGGGCGAGATCCAAAGTGAAAATCCTCTAAATACGTGGCGTCAGTTGAACAAATAAATCCATCGCTCTTTCCACGTTTTTTACCAACACACAGCAACCAAAAAATTGTTATTCGGCCGCCGCCGAGGAATTGAATCTCGAATCTCTCGATATCTAGCCGAGCGCGTTAGCTTTACACAACAGCGGCCAACTAATAACAATTTTTCGGTTGCTTTGTGTTGGTAAAAAACGTGGAAAGAGCGATGGATTTATTTATTCATCTGACACCACGTATTTAGAGGATTTCCCATGCTTCTTTAAATCTATTGCAGTCACTCGTTAGTAATGCAAAATATATTGTTTTTATGTTTTTATTATTTTTTACGTTAATTATTGATAAAGATCAGATAGTATACGGAGAAATGGTTAGTTTTATTTATGAAACTTGGTAAATGGAATTGAGGTCGAACACTGGTAGTGGTCAGCATGACACTTGCTCAAAAGTCCGGCAAGCTATATATTATCACTGTGCTTATAATAACGATTCTGTCCTGCAGAATAGATCTTCTGCTACCCATAACCATTTTCATTTACATACCATATTATTTACCCTTATTCATGCCCATTTGAGCAGAGGATATACCAGCTGCAAGAAATGAAGAAGCAGTAATCAAAGTGCATTGAAAGCAGACTTAATTTCATAAATGACTCTTGCATTGAAGTAGTGTCTTACGGAAAGCTAGAACAATATGTACATCGCAAAAGCAGCTAGCGTGAAAGCCTAAAGTGTCACTCACTTCGCCTGAGAATATTCAGAAAACGTTCTCCTACTAATTGTATTGACCTGATACATATGAATGCAGAAGATTAATATAATTAGTAAGAATACCTAACTTCCTTGAAATAAAATGTGATGTAAACGTAAATTCGTAAATTTGGAAATGTTTTTTAAGCGTGAACCAAAAAGAAAGAAAAACTGTAAAAACAATATTTTATTAGTATAAAGAGCTTGTGCGATAGAAAACCCTTAAATTAATTAATTGTTTCTATAAAAAGTTCTAAAGCTTCTTACAGCTTTAAAACTAATTAAGGACTTCCTTGATTCATTCGTTTTTCTCAGCCAAAAAATTTCATGACGTTATTTTCTACGATAATAATCCCTCTAGAATCTCTAGGGATAATATCGAAGACAGTTTTTATTGCAGAATAATGAAGACAAAAGTAAAGTAAGAATTTCTTTTTTAACATTTCATTTTTAATTTAATGGCTCATTAATTTCTAAGAACCCATAACGCTTAGCTAATTTCCTTAAAAGAAATGCAATTAGTTTTAAACCCATTAGTTTGCATTTCAAAGAGGTGGCAGAACATTTTTCTCAACTTTCCGATTATTAAAAAATGTTTTGTTCGTACCATGGAAATGTAGTAACACAAATTCTCCCACTTGTTCCCATTTTTAAAATTCCGGGCTTCCTGCGGTCATTGAGTACATGCTCAGTTGCGTTGAGAAAGTAACCGTAAAGAGTACTAAGTAGCATAAGCACTGATGCAAACAAAAACACCGATAATTAAGGAGCCTTTCATAACCAGAAAACGAGAAATCGGGGTAAAACGGATTCCATTAAAAGATAAAAAATGCGCAAACGCCATAAGCCTCTCATGGTCATGGGTTTATTTGATTTTTCATGTTTATGCTTCTACGAGTTCGATTTACTTTCGAGTGCTTGAAGTCGCATTTCTGATTTTATTCACAGGAATCTGGCATTGCGATCACAGTAGTGTTAAGCGTGAAGTGCGTATGAAAAAGGGGGAACTTGAACATCTGCCTGATATCAAATGCGCAATCAGATAAAAATGTTACCGACTCAGATAAACAGTTTAATTGCCCAGTATCTGTATCACAATAGTTCCGCAGAAAATTATGATATGAAGAAATGCCCATTCATACAGGAACTCTTAAAACGCTCGGGGAGAAATAACCACTCGTGCGAGAGTATGCGGATTACCAAAGGGTCTTTATCTCTGAAGAAATAAATCACTTTGCTCTTTTTACCCCCCCCCCTTTGCAGCAATGTTTATATGCTGAATACGTCGACTCTACGTAAATCTTGAAACTTAAATTTAAATTTTAACTTGTGTTTGGAATACGAGGGAGTTTACAATCAAGCGTTTTGGTGGAGATCGTCACGACAAGAAGCACTTGTTTAAAGGTTATCAAGAGTCTTTTCCGTAACCTTCACGTCTGGAGCTGTCCTTTTGCTAATAGCACTTCCACGCTTATTCACTCGAATTTGATTCCCCTAATCCCCATATTATTGTTTCCTGATCCCTTTCACTTGCTTTACAATTAAATATTTCTGTTTTCCATCTTTGGTCCATTCTTCTAGAAGTACATCCTGTTCATCAGAACATGAGAGTACAGTCAGACGTATTGCGTTTGATTTATCTTCATTTAGCATTCAGGATGCTAGTAATAGTTTGGCAATACCTTCTGAAAATGTTTAATGTATGTATTAATATCCACTACAAAATCAATATACACTGGTCACAAAACGTTAGGGATATTGGGTTTCAAAGGGAAAATGTTGTGATATGCAAATTTAGCGACTACTGGAGATCGGTTATCAGGATGGGTAGCTACGTAATATGCAAATTAGCATCATGACAGCACATCATGTGCAAGCGCCGACAAAAGTACCCTGCGAGAAGTGGAAAACAGGTCGTTTTACCGCTTGGCCTAGAAATTTGCTGAATACATTGCCTTCGGTGTGGGATTAACTTGAAATGATATCCAGACGACGTTAAGCATTGAGAACAGAAATAAGTATGTTGGTATGTTACAAGCAAGCGTACGGCTGATCTATGTGGCTGCTGCTTTAGAAGTTTCTTAAAGTGTAGTAAGTCGGCTACACACAAGATTTCTGTGACACGGAAGTGTTGCATATCGACCTAGGAGTTGTTGCCCGAAGATAACCACCCGGAGGCAAGATCGCTATCTGACAATAAGTGCTCGGAAAATGCTTACTATCACTAATAGCCAACACCCAGAATCACTTTGAGCTGCTTCTTGTGTCGCAGTATGTACTCAAAAGGTTTTAAACCGTCTTTACGAGTACGGACTAAGAGCAAGGAGGCCGCTGAGATGTATATAGCATTGACATTAGCTCACGGTCCTCAAAGAAGTGCCTAGGTCCCACAGTACATGGAATGGAATGCAGAGTGGCACCATGTACTTTCCACAGACGAATCTGATTTTTGGTTTTTATCCTGGTACTATACTCGGGGCAAGCTTAACCTGTCATTGGAAGGAAGGCTACAGAGTGTATACTTCCACTGCATAAAATAGTTCCGGTCTAAAAGCTCGTACTCCAGCTTCAATTGGCACTTAGAAATGACACAGATGTTCAATACGTTGTGTGTGTGTGCATTTAAAAAATTCAGATCTCAGTTTCAGCGGCATTTCTAAAAAATACATATATTCGTGCTTTGGTGACGTCACTGATGGTTCTCTGTCACAGCATTCTTGTTTGGGTCAGAGTTAAGCTGTCAACCCAGGGGATATTTATTGCTGTGGGGGTGGGGGTCATTAGTGGAAGGATGAGGGCGAAAAAAGTGTTTCCGAGGGCATTTCGCGTTTCTCCTTCTTGATTGTTGTTTTAAAACACTCTTCTGTCTTTTCGGTTTTTTCGAATGGCATCTGCCGGTCACTCGAGTGTATTTCAGCCGCATAAACGTGGGAAATCACTACGAAGCTCTGCTAAGGTGATCGTTATGAATGCTTTCACTAAATTGATGGAAAAACATTCGCCGAATAAATCAAATGAATTAACAGTTCTTACGGCAGAACTCACTGGCGTTTCAAGTCGCACCATTGCGAGAATGAAGGTTGAATTTAGTACTGAAGTACCTCAGATCCATTGGCAATTTATTTCTTCAAATTAAAATACAATTCTCGCTTGGCTTACATAGAACGTTTTCTCGAAATTAGTTTGGAGTTCCCAATTCAGTTCTCAATATAGGCCAAGAAACGGCCATCTTTCCTTTTGAACTTTTGTGCGCAGTTGCCTTAAACGCGCATGAACCGGCATGAAAATTCAGACAAATGAAAGAGTTCCTTCCCCAGCCACACATAATTCGGAAACTTGGAAAACTGCCACACATTCAAAGTGTTCCTCGGAGGAACAGCAATTTGTGCCCAGCCCATCAATGAAAAACATGTGGCAATTTTCCAATGTGTGGCAATTTTCCAAGTTGCTGAAAGATGTGTGGCAGTTTACAGTGAACCCTAAAATATCATTTACCACAGAGACGGGCTCTTGTCCAGTACTTATGGCAACACGGGGTAGTTAAAAATGCATACACATTTAACGGATGTCTGTTATAAAAAAAAAAATCTAATCAAGGCAAAATTTTTGAAAGAACGAAATTTTACGCATAACTGATGACATGGTAAAATTACTTTTAATTAAACCCCGCAGTTGGTAATCTTCAAGCAATAAGTATAAATATATGAAATATATAAACAAAAAATGGAAAAATATGTGAAAACAAAATTAGGCCACTTAAGACTGCTTCCCGTGTTTAGCAAAGGTAATTTCATTTTAAAAGTAAGAAAGAAAGAAACGTTACACGTTCTGTAACATCTCCAAAAAAAAAAAAAAAAGATAAGAGAGGGAGAAATAAACTGCTTGTCTACCGGTCTGCAAAGCGCGCGGCGGTGGGGAGGGGGTTAAAATAGAGGGGTTTGGTAAGGGATCACGGTGACAGACAGCCAGCCCTGAGGGCTTGTGGGAGAAGTTTTCCGAGTGAAGGTTAATTACACACCATTAGTGCGGAGTAATACTGGGAGTGAAAAGGTCACCGTAGCTTTGGCCCCATTGCCAGGATAGCTTTGCCCCGAGTATAGACGAGGATGCATGTGAAGGAGATCCGGCACACGAATGCAACCACACAACGTGAAGTCCTACCACCCTTACCAGGGTAGTCAGTTCTGCTCTGGGTAGGAGTGTGTTTTAATGGCCGTACTTTCTTGCATGTTTGCCAAAGCAACATTAATGCCTCAGTGTACCGAAATGAGATCATTGTGCACATCGTGACACTGTTCCACACTGTTGTTGGGCATGCATTGCGTTTTCTCGATGGCAATACAACCAGTCACCGTACTTGGAACGTGCTTCAGGAGCTGGAAAATCATGGCATTGAATCATTACAGTTCTCTACTAGGTCTCCTGACCTTAAATCCTGTTGAGAACATTTGGTACGTTATACAGCGATGTCTGGAGAACCACGTTCCATGCCCTAATACATTGCAGACCTCAGTAACATGTTGTCTGTAATATGGGAAGAGCTGCCAATAATGTCATTACACATATGTTTCCTAGATGTCAAGACTTCTTCGACACAGAGATGGTGTTACCAGTTACTAAAATCCAGAACTATGGACCTCCGAATTTGCCATTTTGTCTACATTGCAGTGCTACTTCGTTGTGTACAGAAATTGCACAATAAATTGCTTTTGAAATTGTACTCTTTATCGTTTATGTTACGTAGCCTCACTGATTATTTCAATGCGAGTGACTTAAGTCAGATACATGCATCCTTCATTTCATACAATATCTGTAACATTTTTGTAACCAGTGTAATTTCACTTCATCAATGTAAATTAGTCACGTGAAACGTTTCAAGTAGGTAATTTCTATTCCTGACTTAATACCAAGAAAGCAATTTTCAAATCACTTAGCATATGAATGTTCCAGTTTTTCATTACAATAAAGTAATTTCTTTTTCAAGGGCCATAACTAGCCAATTACGTAACTGATTCAACGCCATGAATGTGCGTAATGACTAAGACGAATATCTTCGGGAACAGGAATTTATATTAGATGGCTTTTCGTAGCCTTTCTCATCAGTTATCAGTCACCAGAGAATGCCGTAATACTTCCTAGACCAATTTTAAGAATAGGCCCATGCATGTATCCTGGAGAACCTGGAATTGGGTGGTCTGCAGCGGAATCAAAACCCGCTATGTCCTGGGCCTATTTTAAGGATCCGTCCACGCATTCACGTTACATTCGCGGAATCTCTAGTACAGTTTGTAGCGGGATTAAATCCCACAACAGTCACCTACCACAAAAGCACGATGGTTACGATCAGCCACTTGCACCACGCCAGTGGTGAAATGCACACAATTTCAAAATTCTAAGTCACCAACAAATCTACGTTTAAGATAATTAAAATTCACTCCAATTCAATTTTAGAGAGAAGCCTGATACTGAATCTACGCCGCAATAAAAATTGAAGCTCTTAAGCAGCTAGTGGGAAACAGATCTGAAAAGTGGAATACATATTTACCGCAGATAGTTGATAATGTTTCAATTTTGACAGTTGATTTTCTTGAAAATGCTTGCCCTCAAATGTAAGTGAGTACAAAAGCAAGCGGGATTTTATTTCATAATTTTTCATGTTGGGAGGACACTTGGAATCTCAAAGATTCTTACATCAGAATGCTTGAATAGAATGTTCCTTTGAGTTTATAATTTGTCGTTTGTATTCATTTTGTGTTCAAACTCATCAATTTAGTATGCTTGTTGTTGTTTTTTTCAAATTTGAAGGAAGTCTCAAATATGCTGATACTTTTATAACATTCCTGAATGATCATTCATATATTACTCATTTATCCTTGATACAATTCTATTTTCCAATCTCTCTATTGCATCATGGTAAGGAATACGTTGCGAGGCGATACTGCTACGTGAGGTTAGATCAGAGATATGAGGATATTTTTCGATACATCTCTGTCTTCCTGTCTGTCAGTCTATCTCCGACCCCTCATGTGTTTTGTGTGCTTTATGTATTTGTGTTATTGGCAGAGATGGGCCGAAATAAATAACAGCATAAGCCAAAAGTGGCAGACTCGTGCTCTTACATAACAGGAATATACACCAAGCAGCCATTACATTATGACCACCTACCTAATAAGCTTTAGGAGCCCATTTAGCCCGCAAAACAGCGGCCACTCAAGGAGGTGGCGATAGGTATCCTGTGGTACCTGGCGCCATAATGTCAACAGCAGGTTCTCCAGCTCCGGCACATTCCGGGGTGGTGGTGATTTAACACAAACCCCTTTTCCAAGTCGAACCACAAATGTTCTATTGTGTTCATGTCAGGTGAATGTGGAGTCCAGGGCATTAACAGAAAGTCACCAGCATGTTTCTCGAACCACTTCTTGACGATTCTGGAAGTGTGGCATGGCGCATTATCTTGTTAGTAATGGCCATTACCAGCAGAGACCATAGTTGCCATGAATGGGTGAACTTGGTCCACAACGATGTTCAGATACCTGACAGCTGTCAGGGATTATGCAGTTGAGAGAATAGGGCCTAAAGTGTCCCAAGAAAACATCCCCCACAGCATAACACCGCCTCCTCCAGCCTATTTCCGACCAACAGTACATCCTGGTGCCATAGCCTCCGTTGATAATCGGCGTATCCGCGCTCGGCTATCTACTTCATGCACCAGGAATCTTGATTCGTCAGATCAGGCCACTTTCTTCCAATCATCCACGGTCCAATCTCGATGATCTTGAATCCATTTCATGCGTTGTTGGTGATGACGCGTAGTCAGCATGGGAACCGGCTGGGTCTTCGGCTACGCAGGCCCATGCACAGAAGGCTGCGATGAACTTGTGCTATGACATATTGCCCTGATCGCTGTTGTAGTTGCGGCTGATTTGTCGCAATGTGGCCCAGCCGTTGCTTTGAACAATGCGCGACAGTCTCAGCTTCCCTCTGGCATCAATGAGCTGCGGACGACACACCGCGGAACGACGATTCGTCCTTTGGCCATGTGTGCACCACTTTTGAGTACTCAGTACAGAGGCACGTGAACAACCCCCAAGCCGCGCTGTTTCCGAGATTGTAGTTCCAAGGCGCCGTGTCATCGCAATTTATCCTTTATCAAACTCTGATAAATCGGCAGCTTTTCCCATTTTGACTCCGAACACTCTACTAACCGAAAGCCGGTCCTCGGGTTGTATATATACTGCTCTGTGGACTTCACCTGCTCCACCGTTCGATCTCCAGGCGCTCTCATTTATTTAGGCTGCAGGTGGTGATCGGTTCATCGGTGTAAATTTTTGAAGTTCAGATTTAAGAAATCAAGTTATATTAACATTAGAGACAAATAAGAAAATCTTGACTACCTACGTCCATCAGATCCAAAAAGAATATTTGCAAACGATCTTCAATAAACAAAGTTATAGCGCAAATGCCGAAGTTTTGTTACATAGCAAAAAAATGGAAAGCATTTGGAAATATTTTCGCACATTTTCATCCACGAGGTACGTTTCCGAGATTTCTCAAATGCACTTCAAGAAGTGCGTTGTTCAAAAAGACACGCAGAAGGATGGAAGGACAGCAAAAAAAGAGTCAAGAAATAACAACTAAGTCGTACCTTTCTGTACTCAGTATAAACGGAGTATTTGAAGTCCGATTTCTGGAAATGCCGATAGTATCCAACAAATACAGAAAGATCTGGAAAATCATAGTAACGATATTTCCGTTTATCATTATCGCATGCACGATATTCCCGACGTTTCAGCAATTTACTGCCTCAGAAGTACGATGACGTAAGCAAGTGAAGAGAACTGCTTTAAATAAATTGAGTCATAGTTAAACATCAAGATTTTCCGGAAAGCAACGTCTTTTCGTGCAGTTCATCTTGGGACGCATTATTTATTCACACAATTTTCAGAAAGATCGCAAAGCTCTTATTTATGCACCTGGCACATTTCTATGAGAAGGATTCTACCAACATTTGCTTTAGAAGATTTGATAAATATGTTTAGAAATATTCGTGTCTTACGCGTGTGAATTTCTCCGCTTCCTAACACCTGCACTGTTGCATAGTTTGTTAGTTTACGTGATGTGATGAAAGTTTTTTCCTTTCCTTTGAAGTTGCATACTCTGTTTTTTTACGGACTCTTCAGAAAATTAAGACCATCAATGTTTTCGAAACTTCCCTCAGCAACAATAACCACTGTGCCAATTATAGAGAATGTGTTTTGGATTAACGGTTAAACCTAAAAATAGATTTAATTTTTTAAGTAAACATCACTCTTCGAGCTACATTACAAAATTGCTCGTTACAAACCTTTCAAAGATAAATTAACAAGATACTGAATTGAATAAACATTAGTGTATGGCATAAAATATCTCTTATCAAGATATGTCTGAATCACATAACAATAATATGTATTCCTCGATTCACATAGATATCCAACGGGCTTCAATCTCTTTTGCTATATCATCTCTTCAGAATCTACTCGCAATCTCTCACTCTCTCTACACCACACTCCTCACATTCAACGCCATCTATTTATTTTTCTCTTATTCACTGTCAGCGTTGCCAAAATAACAAGCTGTTTAGGGAATTAATGTGCCGTTCAGTGAGAAAACGTTTATCCAAGAAATAACGAAATTTACATTAGAAAACCGAAACTCAAAAGCAAGGTTAGATATAATAGAAGTACACGTTACAACAAAATTAAAGGAGTTCCTGAAGAATCTTGAGATCTTTGGAACTCACAATTCTTCAGTCTGGCCAAAAGATCTGGATAATTATGAAATTCGAAGAGCTGTTCCTCCTAACATTTCATATTTATAATAACATATTTCAATCACACGATAAAAAAAATAGTCTCTGCAAATGCCGAAAATTCTATTGAACCATATTTCAGTCTTCCCCTTTGAGTTAGGTGATATTGCTAAGAAATGTAACGATTTACTTCAAATCAGACGACGCAGTATCACTTGTAACAGAGCTAATGGTTTGGATTTTCCACAGAACCAAATGAACATCATCAGCTGTGCTTAAATGTTGCCTAGACAAACTGTGACATCGATGCTATTTGTCATCGAGCTTTTCCGAACGCCATCAGCATTGACACCCTGTCAGTGCTGTTCTACGTTTGCACAACTTAATCATCTCTTCAAGCATTTTTTTCTTCATTTGTTCGATACCATATGGAGATTAGTTATTACATACACAGTACGACATACGGAAATACGCACGTCCCAAGGATAGTCTCTTGAGATTTCAAAATGGAGTCGATCTGTCTGGTAGCAAAACACATATCACTGAAGTCGGAGTTTTTCGGCTTAAGACACTGGTGAAGTGTCACCGATTAGTGCCCTAGATGGCCTCACTAAAGTTGCTCTTTGTTGAGAGAAGTCATCCAGACAACTGAGTGTTTATTTGAATTATAATGCTAGTTAAGCACATTTCTCTACCTTCGTATCTGTCATGATTTGCTTCCAGATGTACTGTATTTTACTCTACCTAATTCCACCAGCACACAAAAACACATCCGACTTAGCTTGTGATAGATCTTCGTACTTTAGAAAACCAGTGTTACAAAAGCTATCACAACTTCCACAATACTCAAGAGACGCAAATAGCGTACTAAATCCCTTTTTTTTTTTTTGATTGGAGGTTTAACGACCACCGTGAGCAACTCAATGGGCTATAAGCAGTCGCCCGTCCCTAATTTAGAGTCACTGGTTCCAGGGAAGGGAGAGAGCCAGTGCCGTAAGACAAACACAACATCCATGCCTCACCGGGATTCGAACCCGGACCCCGTGCGGACGAATGATCAGAGGCCATCGCTTAGACCACTGCGCCACCGGGGATGCCAATTATGTTTGCAGCGTAGTAAGTATAAAGATTCGCCAAGCTTTCGCACTCCACTGGAAGGCTTTCTCAAGGCAATGGTAGACTTTAAAATGCAGGGAATTGGAACACGTAAGGAACAAAGATGATTTTTGAAAGTAACGTGGGTGACATCACGAGCGTATTACACGAATTTTCATCACGCAATTATACGGTGTGTCGCGATGTGTTTCCATCTTTTAATAATGCATGCCAAGCTCTTGGTAGTTCAGTAGAAACTATATCATTGCACGCTAGTTTGCTGGATAGGATACTACGCCGCAAAAATAAACGGATTTAATACGCTATTAGCGTCTCTTGAGTATTCACAGTGTGGTGTATTTATAATTACATAACTTCCATAATGAGAGTGAATTCGGCCGCTTCGGTGACGCAGTGGTCTAAGGGCGGGATTATTACGTCCAACTATTCGTCCGAGATGAGGAATGAATAATGGGTCTGACGTACTGCACCGGCTCTCTCCCTTCCCTGGAACCAATGGCCTTATATTAGAGACGAGCGACTACTTATAGCCCATCGCATTGGTTATTAACCCCCATCCAAACCAAAAAATAAAAGAAACTGGATTTATATTGCAATTTATGAATATCCAGAAATCACTAAAACTGATTAACCATTTAGCCCGGCTGAAACGAATTAACTCGTGGTTAGTAAAATGGGTTGAAATCAGCTCGAACGAATATACACCGATGATCCATTACAGTGTGACCACCCCAAGCCTGGGGAAATGAGCTCGCCTGGGGACCGAAGGGTGCCGCAGGTGAAGTTCACAGCGCAGTATATATACAATCCGAGGACCGGTTTCTGATAAGTAGAGTGTTCGGAGTCACAATGGGAAAAGCTCTCGAATTATCGGAGTTTGATAAAGGACACATTGTGATGGCACGGAACTACGATCTCGGAAACGGCGCAGCTTGTAGGCTGTTCACGTGCCGCTGTAGTGAGTACGTATCAAAAGTGGTGCGCATATGGCCAAGAGGGGAGCGTAGACTGTCGCGCATTGTTCACAGCGACCGCAAGGCCACAGTGCGACAAATCATCCGCAGCTACAACAGTGGTGATCAGGGCAATGTGTCACAGCACACAGTTCATTATAGCCTTTTGCGCATGCCTGCGTAGCCGAAGACTCGGCCGGGTCCCCATGCTCACTGCGCTTCATCGCCAACAACGCATGAAATGGGCCCAAGACCATGGAGAATGGATCTCCGATATTTGGAAAGAAGTGGCCCTGTCTGACGAATCAAGATCCCTGGTGCATCATGCAGACGGCCAAGCACAGATACGCCCATTACTAACGGAGGCTATGGCACCTGGATGCACTGTTGGGTGGAAACAAGCCGACGGCGGCGGTGTTATACTGTGGGCGATGTTTTCTTGGGACACTTTTGGTTTCATTATCCCAAATCTATTACACTTGTCAGGTATTTGAACATCCCTGACACTTATCAGGTATTTGAATATCGTAGCGGATTAAGTTCACCCATTCATGGCAACGGTGTTCCCTGCTGGTGATGGCCATTACCAAGAGGATAATGCGCCATGCCACACTACCAGATCGTCAAGGAGCTGTTCGAGAAACATGCTGGCGACTGTCTGTTAATGCCCTGGCCTCCAAATTCCCTGGCATGTACCCAATCGAACATTTGTGGTTCGACTTCGAAAAGCGGGTTCGCGTTAAATCAACACCATCCGGAAGTGAACCGGAACTGGTGGAACTGCTGTTGACATTATGGTACCAGATACCCCAGGATACCTATCGCCACCTTATCGAATTGATGCCTCGCCAAGTGGCCGCTGTTTTGCGGTTAAAGGGGTTCCTATAACTTATTAGATAGTTGGTCATAATGCAATGGCTGAACGGTGTACTCGCTGTCTAAGCGAGCCAAACACTGCCGGAACGGATGAACCTATGCATCTGATAGAGTTACTTTCCCCTTTGCTTTGTTATTCAAGCTGGTCATTTAGGTGGATGATACTAATTCTTTCTGATTGATTACCTGCTGAAAGGGCTACAACAATGGCGACGAAAATAAGAAAGGAGAGAAAAGACGTTTGTTTCCCAGTGGCGTGGTGTCAGGTGATATACACCTTCCCTGTTATGCATTTTGTCATGGAGTATAAAATAAAGGACTAGAAGCAAGCATCACATGTGCCAAGTTTATGGTCAGTACTGCTGAGATGACAGGGAGAAAGGAATTGTTTTGCCGTAGCACTCGTAAACATCGGCCGCTATGTGAAAATCTGTTTGAGGAACGCAGAAAATTTTGAGCACCATTTTGTTCATGTACATCGGCCACTTTATGGGTTAGACAAAGAAAGTCAAAGCTACATCCCACGCATTTGTACGTGGTAGGATTGGCTAATGCTTCCCGGTGGCTGAGTATTTTAAAGCGCCGGCTTCTGAGTAGTCGTCCGGGATGATCTTGTGTTCTATTCCCGAATGAGGCATTAGTGGTGTGCTTTGTCTGATGGTATTGGCTTTGTTCCCTCCCTTGAACCAGCTGCTGGAAATTATGGACGGGTATGCTTATTGCCTTAAGATCATGATCATGATCATATGTAGAGGAATTTAGGAAGGGAGTGTCTGACCCCAGGTCTTAAACAACCCTTAGACATGGGAAACTAGGAGATTTGGGCTACAGCGCCCGATAGGAAAGTGACACGGAAGCGAAGTAGAAAAGGGAAGGAAGACGCCCTTATTTATTACCGGGGGGCCAGTGCCCGGGGTTCGACGGCTGAACGTGCCCATCCGACACACGGCGGGTATTTAGTGGATCGAGCGTTCGTACCTGCATGGGATCGAACCGGAGGCCCTTCCCGTGGCAGTCACGAACGTTGCCCACTCGGCCACCCCGGCCCTATCGCCTTAAGAATTGCACATGGCGATTAATAAAACGCGGAACAAAAAAAGCATTATGTGGGATAAAGTACACGGCTTTTCCAGCTCTCTCACCTGGAGCAAAGACTTTCTTTTCAAACTTCCTTTCACTAGCTTAATTCCATATGACAGTAATAAAAGCCTTCGCTGCTCTAACCACGAAAATGACAGAAGTTTTGAGGAATTGCCAGAGTCGATCCCACCTCAACCCCAGGTGAATGCTCCGTGCTATCCAAAACGGAGCACAGTTTAGTTTAAGTCGCGTCCCGTCTGTTCAACGCGTTACATACAACTCAACTCGTGAAGTATTGCATGTGTGTGTGCATGCTTCTTCATTCATATTGAATGCAGTTGTGAATAACAGAGCTTGCGGAAACAGCACATATTACAGACTTCAGGAAACGAGGAAAAAGCGCCTCGTGTTATCTTATAAGACTATAAAGATCTTCGAATTTAATTGCATTTAAAGCAGCGACTAAGCCATAATAAGCTGGACAAAGAGTTCCAGCAAAAAACAGCACTACCTCATCATTGAAACACCCGAGAGTAAGTTAATGATCACCTATACAATGAATGTTACTGATTCGAACGTGTTACGCATCGAATGGAAACGAAGGAGCCAGGTGTAGTCAATAACCAAATTATAGAGTTATTGGTGTTTTTCTATTATCCTCATTGTTCCTTGAGAGGCGAAAACAATGAATCTGGCACTCTTCCTCTCGCTGCACTCAATTTAAAAGTCGGGCGTTATGAGTCCGCGGCTAACGCTCAGTTCCTCGAAGGAGGACGTCAGACAAAGCTAATTGTTCCAGATCACAATGCTTCTTGAGCCCAGTGCCCGGGGGACCTCACTGCTTTTCCACCACTCTCACTTCCGACAAAGACTTTCTTTTCAAGCTTTCCTTTCACGAACTTCATTCCGGACGACATTAATAAAAACTTCCAGCCATAGCTTTGACTTCCTCGAAATGACAGAAGGTTTTGAGGAATCGAAGGTAGTTCTACGATACTCTTTTTTTTTTTTTTTTTTTACATTTTCGATGCATTTTTCACAACAAAAAGTAGGTTTGGCTTCGTACGTATTTCAACGGGAATATTTACACGCTGCAAAAAACATTTTGTAGTACAAGTGCACTTTCAACCAAAAAAAAAAAAAAAGGTACAAAAACCATTCACAAACGCAGTTCAAATGGATTCGGCTTCATCGAAGTTGACTTTTCATTTCTACTTACAGTATCGCGTTTGTTTACAATTCACAGTTCAAAAGTTGTCACATTTTCTTTCCTCAGTAATATCATTCTGAGACTTTTTTTAATAAACAAAACTTTCCATTTCAGTTCTAATAATAATATCGAGATGTCCGGTATTGGGCGAAAATCCAGCAATGATCAGTGGCGTGTGGAGCTTTTGTTCGAATAAACTACTGCAGGGGCAGTTTTATTTTCAGGGAGCTAAAGTAATTTTTTCAATCACTAAAATCTAAATAATCGTCAGGCAATCGTCAAAAAAAGTATTTTTATTGCATGGCTTTATAATAGATCTACTTTCTTTGCAATTTTTTTACCGCTGTCCAGGCGCATTGTTTTTAACAAGTCACCTACCGAAGATTGATGTTTCCATTTCGGGTAGTTGAAAATATAACTTTTTCTGTTCTTCAGCAATTATAGAACTTCTAGGAATGATTGTTACGTAAAAGCTGGCGCCAAAAATCTAAAATACATCTATGGAAAAACATATTCCGCAACTATACACAAAGATCCCTATATACATCATATACACTGAAGTGCCAGAAAAACTGGTACAGACGAGCTTATGCAAAATAACGTCACCTATGCGCGTACTCGGTTGCGTCCGACAGTGCGTATATAAAGCGACAGACTTCCTTGCCAGCTGTCAGAGCTGTTTTCGGCATGAGAATGACAAGTAATAACGATTTAAGTGATTTTCAACGCGGTGTCACAGTTGGCGCTCGTGAGATGGGCCATAGTATTTCGGAGCTAAAAACGAAGTTCGAATTTTCACGGACGATTATTGCATAGGGTGTACCGTGACTACAAGAATTCCGGCAAAACCTCCAACCTACGATACCAGTGTGGCCGTAAAAAGACATTGGGTGAACGTGACCATCGTCGGCTGTCAATAATCGTTTCACACGATAGGCGTGCAACACTCTCGCAGGTATCATTGGAATTCAATGCTGGAGCCTCAACAAGCATCAGCGTCCGGACTGTGCAACGTAACCTGCACGATATGGGCTTTCGGAGCCGACGCCCAACTCGAATCCCCTTGATGGGTGCACGACACAGAGCTATGCGCCTCGCTTGGGCACGGCAACACCGCCACTGGACACTTGATGACTGGAAACAAGTAGCCTGGTCTGACGAGACGAGTTTCCAACTGTATCGGGCAGATGGCACAAACCCATGAAGCCATGGATGTGGCACATGAAGCCATGGATCCCGCCTGTCAACAGGGAACTGTACCGGCTGGTGGGGGGTCCGTAATGGTGTGGGGTGGGTTTAGCTGCACTTCACTGGGGCCCGTGGTACGTACACAAACGTCTGTGACCAGCCAACGCTATGTTCGCATCCTTTCTGACGAGGTACACCCGTTCATGTCCTGCATTCATGCTGATGGGTTGGGTCTCTTCCAACAAGAGAATGCACCTCCACGCCTCCACGCAAGTGTCGGGACGCCACATCATGGTTAGAGGAGCATTCATCTGAGTTTGGGGTGTTGCCATTCCCACCCAAGTACCCAGATCTGAACGTGATAGAACACATTTGGGATGTCATGCAACACGCTATCGAACACAGGAGTCCGAGATCTCAGAATACACCCCAATTGTGAAACGCTCTGCAAGAAGTATGATGTGAATTGCCTACAGCATATTTCCAGAAGCTAGTAGAGTCTATTCCCCGTCGTATTTCTGCAGTCCTGCGCTCCCGTAGGGGACCTAACAAGTATTAGACTGGAGTACCAGTTTTTCTGACACTTCACTGTTTATATGCGATGACATCTGTTATCACATTTAAAACATTAAATATATGAATGAATCTGTGCGTGGCGATTAATTCATGTAATATAATTTACTATATATTGCATAAATTAAATTTACAATGAATTATGTTTGCATCGATTAAATAACAAAATTTTGCGAGTTTATATTTATAGCCCTTAAATTTATATAAAGCCCAATAGACAAAAACCTTCATTCCTGTTCAAAGTATTTTGCCACAACAGTGTACTTCCTAAAATTACATAACTCGTAACGTTGCTGTAAGTACAAGGAATGTAATGTTAACTTCTTGCATGGCAGTAAAACACACCTAGAATACTGTAAAGCGTTTGCAAATACTTAATATCTCGTCAGCATGAATTCTTTTTTCGTCAACGTTACGTTTTCTTAAATCATGTTTTCCAAAATGGATCACTGCAGGGCAAATAAATCTTTAGAAAGCAATTATGGTAACTTGCCTAAGGCGAGTAATTTCATCAGGCATGGAAAGAATTATCTGCATAAATTATTCAGAACTATATTTTTTGTGTGTGTGGTGTCTAAACGTATCACGGACAACTAAAATGTCTATAGAAAACATTGTTCTGTTTTCTATAAACATAGCGATGCGCTCAACTAATTTATGGAGGTCAACAGATATAAACTTTACGATAAGTACCATAAGTGGGTCTCCATGCGATGGAATGAATTACGATGCAATGATAGTGCACTATCGAATCGTTTTTTCTTTTTGCCTTATTTGGGGGCTTAATGACCACCGTGAGCAATTCAGTGGGCTATAAGCAGTGGCCAGCACTCCGATGAACGGTCAGAAGCCATCACTCAGACAACTGCGCCATTGGAGCTGGCACTCCCGAATACCCATGAATTATAAAATAAAATTTTCACGCTCATACACCCAAAACAACTGAATTTATGGCAGTTACCAAATGCAACAGTATTGAAATAAAACACCAAGCTAATGTACATTTTTCGCCAACAGACACTAAAGTATAAGGTCACTAATACATTTTGGCCTCTTTATCGAAAAGCAAAAATAAATGGCTCTGCCTGTTAACGCAAGGGCCATAAGAGAATGCGCACTAATCGTGTCCGAAGTCTCGGACACCATTAGTGCGCGTTCTGACGGAAACAGTTTCACATGACATTTTCTAAATTATTTTGCTAAATTCTAACATCTTGCTTAGCATTTTATAGAGTGCTGTAAATTTCTCTAATTTACACCTCCTCAGAAAATTCTACTCTAGAAAGAATGGGAAGGTGTGGTCATGCTTTGCTTCAATCCGATTCTAGTCGGTTGTACAAAGTAAGTGTCAGATAACGGAACGATTGCAACAAAAACAGAATCATCTTGAAAAATACTAATGCACATTTATGTCTCCTAACCAGAAACTAATATACTGGAAAAATATAGAAAATCTGGCTGCGTTTCTTTCATCAGATCTAAAAGGAATTTGTTTTACCTGTCCGTCCGTTATTTACAATCTGTGTAATGGCAAAAACAGAAACAAAATTCTGTCATCTAGAAGTAAAATATGAACTATGAAACACTGAAAAATATATGCTAAATCTTGACCCTCTTAAAAAACATGTCCAAGTTTTGGGATCGCATTTAGGAAATGATACAGAAAGGCGTTTTGCCACATCAGAGAACATCTGTTGAGCATTTTGCCAAAAGAGAAACGGACAGGCCAAAAAATCGTATCAAAAATCTTGGGTACGCTTTTCCTGTTCTACATGAAAGGATATTTTTGAGTCCGCTCTTCGAAGTGAAAATGTATGAACACGTACAAAGAAAAACATATACAATTTTTTCACACAACGAATGATCCAAAATAATTATCGGCAAATTTAGAAAACGATGCATTCCATTCACTTCGATCACATATCTTTTTTCCTTCTTCATTTGATCAACCTCGAAAATGCTAAGATTTCACTACTGTCTTCTTTTCATTTCCGTTTCTAATCACATCCGGAAGTCCATCTTTTCATAACTATGCAGCAACGCTGATTAACATTCTCAGTCGCTCCTCTCAGCTTGCGGTATTTACTTTTCTCCCAGCTTACACCAAAAAGAGCTGAAGCATTGTGTTTTGCGTTCTGAAAGATGCTAAGTGATAACTATGTAATTCAGAACATAACTTTCAAAATACACAGATTGCTTAATGTTAAAAGGCAGTCGGCAGATAATCCCCTGATTGATTAATCGATGAACTTGCGGACGTCATTGTCATGGATAAGCCGTTACGCCCTCGTGAACACCTTTGTTTCCCCGCTATAGATAACTGAACCAGATTTCTACTCTGTTAATGAATCGCAAGCTGTTCCACATATCAGATGCATTCATTACATGACTGTGTAATATGATTACACATTATACTGACGCATATATTTAGACTTTTCGAAGAACTTGCAAATATTTCCTATCGTAACCGAACTTCTTTTTGTTCTTCAAGGAATTAAGTCTGAATCAATAAATGAAAGACGTGCCAAAAGGGATGAACTCCCTTGTTCATCGATCGCATAAACCCGTGGGATGGAAAAATGAGCAAATTCATCTCTTCTTCCTCTTCGTTCAATTCCTCTTCTTCACTTCAGCCTCTACCTGAGGCAAACAAGAAGGAGCCATTCGATAATCATACTATTACAAAGCAAAGTAAGTTTGTTAAGATATAACGAAGTTTCACTTCCAATTAGCATTTCAGTTTTTCGTTGGTTGAATCCATCTCAGATCCGTTTGTGCTTACAGATAAAGAATAAAATCATGGAGACAACAGAATAATAGCTTCTACTAATGACATTCTAAATTGTTTTGCAGAGTGGAAGATTTCAGTCTTGTTCATTCCACGCTGACTAAGCGCTTTTGAATTTCATCAGATTCAGCAATTCTTAAGTCTTCCCTGACTGCTATCACAGCTACTCTTCGGCCCAGCGATAGGTCGCCTCAGTACTTCAGCCCCCAGAACAGTTTATCGTACTTCACACTGATTCCATTCTCAAATGATAAGGTCGTAGGCTTGATCTGGGGAGCGCCGAAATCTTGGACTTAGGCTGATAACTGAAATCTATAGAGAAAATTGCGAAGCAAATAAATATTTGTGAGTCTTAGAGACAAAGAGACAAACTTACGGATCAGATCAACAAATGAGGTCAAAATCATAATCCAGAACATAAAAAAATGCAAATGGCCAAAGCTCATGCTAAGAGTGAGGAATAACAGAACAAAGGATATCACTGAATAGAGACCCATACACGGCAGGGAAGATGGTGGGGCAAAGGATGAGATGACAGAATTTTCACCAGGTCAGAGTTTGTGGCAGCACTTTTTCGCACTGAAAAATTCCCTTCCATACATCCAAAACAAAATCAGAGACAGAAATGAGTGTGTTGAGGCCACATAACACATGGGAAATCTTTTGGCAGATATTAGTTAATTGTTATCCGAATTGAAGTGGCTGGTTTCAAATCGAAATTCCAAAACAGGGTGTAAGATTTCACCTTGTCCTGCACCCTAGACTTCTCTTCGAATTCCACGAACTCCCCCCGATTTCTCTTTACTCTATATATCTGATAATCGAACCAATTGTACACGAGAGCTTGAAATGTTGAGTTTCATTAAATAATGACTTTCGACTAAATAATGTCTGCCGAGTTTAGAAAGTTGTTTTGGCGAGGCTGCTTTTGCCTCCGTCCGGCTATTTTGCATTAGAGAAACAGCCATATAGCCATTCCTCCACTAACTCGCTCTCGCGTACCTGAGAAAGGGGCAGCCTAAGGCTACCGCTCTTCTCAAATTCGGAGCGTACCACCCTTTTTCCGAATAGAGTACTCCCCTATCGGATAAGTTTCCGAAATCGCCTGCTTCCGGACGTGGTCCCGCCAATCTGTACTTCTTATTTCGAATATTTCATGCTGTTCTCCGTCATTGGTTTTTACCTCTCCTATGCCCTTGAAGGCTCAATGAGCTAACCGCAAGTCAATTAAACTCCTAGTCTCCAGTAACGCAAACGATCTTCCATCAAGATATGAAACATCCCGCATACATTTTACCTCTCCTATGCCCTTGAAGGCTCAATGAAACATCCCGCATTGGTTTTACCTCTCATACTGTCGATCATCGAGGATTGATTTTTATACCTGGGCATAGGAGAGGTAAAAACAATCGTCGCCGATCTTTCGAGGGCATAGAAAAAGTTAAACATCTCCAATGCAATACTTTGACTGATCCTTAAAGGGCATAGGAGAGGTAAAACTAATGCGGGATATGAAACATCCCGCATTGGTTTTTACCTCTCCTATGCCCTTGAAGGCTCAACGAGCTAACCGCATAACAAGTAAACTTCTTGTCTCCAGTAACGCAAACGGCCTTCCGTCAAGATATGAAACATCGCGCTAATACATTTGATGTCATCCACCAAGACTTCACACATAGAAGTCATAATAAGTCAACATCATTGTGTTCGCCTTTAACAATAACTTACTTCGATGATTATCTCTGTAACACCATTCGTTGGCGTCAACGACGTCTGACTGCATTCCGCATTCTCACAGAAATTCACTCAAAGCACTTGGATGAGCAAAACAGTAAAATGTAAAAACGATCTAAAATAAAAATCGGAATGTTGGAAAACTTACAAATCTACATGGCATAACGAACGGGGTATTCTTTAGTTTTACATGGGACTTGCTAGTGGCAAAAATATATTCTTAGGCTTTCTTTACACGACAGAAGATTTGTACGAGACAGCTGAGAACGTGTGTGTGACCTTGAACGTTCACACATGCACTGCCATTGTCGCCAAAATTACGATGTTACTGTCTGGCGCTCATCATGAGAAGCAAAGCAACTTACCTTACCTGGGCGTTCTATCAGCTAACTTCCTTCCGTCATCCTTCAGTTAACTTCCAGGAAAGACCCATTTGTCTCAGGCGAGATTTTTATTGCACATGTACTCATGGGAAAGATCGTAATGTCGATTTCCTGTTCCCGTGAGTAGACACCTCCTGCCGTAC
The DNA here is from genome assembly GCA_039090855.1 of Macrothele yani. NCBI lineage: Eukaryota > Metazoa > Arthropoda > Arachnida > Araneae > Macrothelidae > Macrothele > Macrothele yani. The sequence continues at coordinate 77,660,432 of CM077008.1, forward strand.
TTAGGAGTGACGTCACCTAGGGTCGCGGAATATACAAGGACAGCTTGGGCAGGGAGCGTCAGTTCATTAGTTAGAATTCCATTCAATGAGGAAAGGGAAGAACTTGCCTCAGTTTGGATGACAAACAATTATCTGCGCGAGGAAAGCTGCGCTCAGTATCTAGCAATCGTAGGCATTGTTGGCTGTTCAAAGGACACCGTAGTGAAAGCAGGAAGGGAATAATCTTCAAAGGATCACATATCCACCCAACGTGACGGAAAGGTACGACAACCACTGGTTAACATTCTGGGTGCACGTCTGTTGGAATGTACTCTCCCAAGCAGCAGACAATTCAAGATTCTTTAATAAACGGCAGCCCACAACCAGAACGCATAAAGAAACGTTTCCGAGAACACAATTTAGACGACGCTCCTGCGAATGGACCTAAGGTGTCGGCTGCCTGTTTCTGTGTGTGTTGACCGAATGCCATAGATCGCTGTGCCTGCAGTACCTACAGAAGCAGAGTAAATAGACATAACGGGAAAGTGGCTGACTGCTCCGATGAATCAAAGTGTCAGCTCTAACATGCCAATAAACGGGTTCGAAGTAAACCGATGGTCAAATTTGTCTGTTCCGTAGCAGATACGATCAATCATAATCTGGCAAAACGTTAGCCATCAAGACTTCTCATATTTGGTTGGACATAACTTCGTATACAGTGAGCAAACGCACGTGTGCGACTGGGGTACCTGTACGTTAACCTGATGATTTCATGCTGCAGGTTTCAATTCTGGACGACAGATGTGTTCGCGGTACTACCATTTCCGTTGTGGTGCATAGTTTGGTAGGTGATATTGCCCATAACGTCGAAGACGTACTATTGACAAAACTGCGAAGATTTATGTAATTACTGTAATCAAAACCCGGATTAACTGTAGGGTCGAAATTCGAGCTGTCACCTTCGAGCAATACATCTGCACACTTTAAATACCCTACGCTGATCCGATGGCCGCGTGGTACAGACACTGCCTTCTAATCATTAATCCTAGATTGATCTGGATTCGAATCCCGGGTGAACATGGACGGTGTGTTTGTCTTAAGGTATTATCTCTCCCCCTTTTGGAAAAAAATGACCCCAAATTAAGGACGGGCACTGCTTATAACCCTATGAGTTGTTTACGGCGGTCAGTAAACCCCCAAATAAAAAAAAGCAATGTTTTGGCTGAACAACATATGTTTTCTTTTCCTTTTCTTTTTTTAAACAAAGCATGGCTCCTCTTCGGTGGCTATTTTGTAGCCAAAATAGCCGGTTAAAATTAAAGTACGTTTTCATCGAATATTAGAGAGAAATGCACAATGTCCCTTGGTTTATTTGAAGCTTGTTTCTTTTTTGCTTTTGCTCTTTATTTCAGAAGACAGGGCAGAATGTTATCGGAATCTTCTCATTGAATTTATTTCTTTTCCAGCAGAAAATCAAAAGGGTTGTTCGATGTAGCATAATGGGACTACTGCTTGTACTGCGAAAATAACAACGGCATTACTGCAATTGTTCTTTGATGAGCGCATTCTAGAAGATTCCTTTTGGACACCTATATTTCAAGAAGTCGTGTCTCTCGAATTTTTTTCTCAAGGATTTCTCAAAGGGAAAATCATTCGAATAAACCATGGAGCCAAGGGTAATTAAATCCCAACACTGAACAGATTGTAGTCGGCACTGATCCAGCAATGCTTCGCAAAATCGTTGTTCGCAGATTAAAATTTATGGTCTGAGAAAGGGGCTGCGGGCGATTTCAGAATCTACTGTAAATTTAATGCATGAATTGTCAGCTTTGTTCCTAGGAAATAGCTGATTTCTGTTGCTGTATTTCTTTTTTTTTTTTTTTTTGATTGCAGGTTTTACGACCACCGTGAGCAACTCAATGGGCTATAAGCACTGGCCCGTCCCTAATTTAGAGTCACAGGCTCCAGGGAAGGGAGAGAGAGAGCCAGTGCCGTAAGATAAACACTACATTCATGCCTCACCGAGATCCGAACTCGAACTCTTCTCGGACGCCAGCACTTAGGCCACTGCGCCACCGGGGCGGCGCTACTGTATTTAAATCACGTGTATAAACATAAATCATGAGGAAATTTGAGTTGCGTTTTAAATGATGCAACCTGAATTTGATATAACTTCTTTGAAGTCGAATTTTTCTAATCAAGTTCTGATTTATGAACTTGAACTAATTTATGATGTCATAAATATTAGGATTTTGCAAGTGACATACGAAGAATGTTACGAAAAAGGAAAGATAATGACAATCGTTTTACAAAACTTATACTATGTCCCACATCAGTCTTGACCTGTGAATTTAGTGGGATATACGAAACGATATCGTTTACTTACCGTCCCTGGACCGCCTTTACATGTTAGCTTGAATTTCAGAACTGTTTGAGGATCTCGCTACAAAAATACAAAAAAATAACTTATGTTTACAAAGTATAGACAAGTATAATTCCATTTTAAGCAATAGTACTAAAAATCAGGCAATAAGGTTTAGCAAATGCACGGTGAAAATGAAAAACAGGTGAAATGTAAGAAAACTTACTTTACTGGCCTTCAAAATAATCCTTCCGCCCTCCCCTCTCCCTCGAATGTAAAACACTTTTTCGTCGTTTGCGTAACTCCTGGAGCCATGGAAAAAGTTATCCGTTTTTATCAACTACAGCTGGGTCATCACTTTCGCTTGAATGTTTAAAATGTCCGCAAATATCTTCCCTTTCAGATATTTTTTTCTATTAGACAAAACGTCTTCAGCCGGAGCAGGCAAACACGGTGAGTGATCCAACGGCGCAACGGCTTGCTCTGAATTGAAGAATTTGTTATGGATTCTTTGCTCCATTTTTGACCACTAGCAATGTGCACCTACAGCAGCTGCGGCGGCATGCTCTGTACGCCACATCCTAGGTCACACCTCCGTGACAGTTACGGACACGGTTTCTCACGTACCTGACTGCATCTTCTATGTTGCCATACGTTTTACACCTTTTATTGTATTTCCCGAGCTTTACTGACAACCGCGGTACATGCAGGGTACAGCAGATAATGAGATAAAAGTCGCTGTTTCCAAACGGTAAGAAAATGTGGGACTTCTCAACGACAGAATGCATCTGATCTGGAATGATGTTTCTTTCGTGCTGTAGGATTCTGTTCTTCACGTCTCCCATATGAAGAACATCGCCGTCATGCACCATCATTTTTCAGGGACTTCACAGTCAAAAATCACATGGTAAATGTTTAGTGAACGAGTTGACCATGTTGTTGTGAATGAGCGACTCATAACTAACCACTGTGAAAACTGGCTGATTCCAGTATAGGTCACAGGTCCAGTTTGATAATTGTCTTTAAAAAAATGAGTTCAGAGAAGAAGTTGCGGTTACCAAACCAAGAAAGCCAACACATACGTCAATCAGATGATTTCGTCAACTGTTTGTAACTGTTGTTTGTGAGTGAATGTGGATAGCAATGAAACATTGTAAGTAAACTTGGCTACACAGGTAAACAATTCTACTGTAACTGTGTTAGATATTGTACTATACTGTAGTATGTACATGCAATACATAAGACTACACACAGCATTAACAAGCAATAGTTCCACAACGGCAATAGCAATGGCTTCAATCTTTTGCGAATGGATAGATTTGAGTCTGCTTGTCAGTCATCCCTTCTCCCCAAATCGACGAACGAAGTGCACAATGTGTCAACAGGTCTTCATGCAATATCTTGCGGGGTCACAATCAACTCGAATTGCGCAGCATCATGAGCAATGCACGTTCACGTAACGCCAGGACGATGGCGTCTCTCCCTTTAACCCGCTGGAACGAATTAACTCGGGGTTAGAAAAGTGGGTTGAAATCAGTTCGATCGAATATAATCGCTAAAGAGGGAAGAAGCGGGTTGAGCACTGCTGGAATGAATGAATCTGCGCATTCGAAAGTGTATCTTCTCTCCTTACCTTTGTTTTTGAAAGGGGTAATTTAAAAGGTCCGATTGACACTAACTAATCCTTTATGACTGATTTCTCGCTAAAAGAACTATAATAATGTCGACGAGCCTAAAAACGGAGATAGAAGATGTTTCAGTCACTTGTTTCTACCCAGTGGCATGATGTCCTTTTCAGAGGGACTTCACCTTCTGTATTTTGCCTTGATTTATGAAACAGAGAATACAGGAGTATATAATGTAGCAGAGGATAAAGTTCTGTAAATGGAGCAGGGAATACAAAAAGTCAGAAAGAGCAGAAAATATGGTCTATAGACTAGAACAGAGAATAAAGGACTATAAGATGGAACAGAGAACAATGACTGAAAGCAAGAAAGGAATTATTTTGTCGAAGCTTTCGTAAAACCCTGTGGCAATGTTAACATTTCTCTTTGAAGATCGCAGATTTTGGTTTAGTTACACCGGCCGCTTAAAATTTTAAAGGATTCCGACAAGGTTCGTATCTTAATTTTAGTTTGCTTCACCAGAAGACAAAGAAGTTGCTGTGCTTTCTACAGACATCTCCAGCAAAAAATTAGAAATACGTGAAATGAAAAATTAGATTGTAAGAGATCTTAGATATGTATTTCTTCTACAGTAGGAAACAAGGTTGTCTGACTCCATCTGGCCAACGTCGAAGGAAGGATGATGATGGAATATGATTGAAATGGAGTGTGACATTTAAATTCAAGGATACGTGAGAAATACTCATCAGAAATACTGTACGTATGGGAACATCATTTCAATACGGACAAAAGAGAATGTCGGCTAGGATTATGCTACAGACTTTTCAACTGTCCTTAAAAAACACCTTATAATTTCCCGGAAATCTTAACTGAGAGAAGTGTTATAGATTTAACAGGCCTTAGTTGCAAACTGTCCACATCACATCCATTACGTGCCACTCGTGTGGGTGATAAAAAAATTAACTCGTGCAGGCAAGCTGTCTTGATGCTGCTACCTTTCTTAGGGCCTCAAAGTTATTACGCCATTTCCTGTAAATTTTCTGAGTGTGAAGGCCAGAAATTTTGATGTTGTAGCATTTTTGCAGAAAACACAACACGACAAGACTTCTTGTTCAAATTAGACAGATCAGTAACACACGTATTTAAATGAAACACCAGAGCTCAAATACAGCACCGATTTGTCGTCTAACTATTGGGCCTCACTGGTAGTAAATGCATGCCGTTCAAGTTGTCTGACATGGATTTCAAAATTCTGAACACGATGCTTTTAATAATGACCTTTCAACTCTACACTATGTTTCGGATATTTTGTATTTGTAGTATGATTTTTCAGATCATATAGCATTTTGTTCGCAAAATTTCTATCACCATTATGACATACAGTGGGTCGACAGAAATCATGGGATATCGACCTATTAATGGGCAGGCCTAACTTGCGCCCGGGGAAGAACAGTCACACGGCGAGGCAGAAAGGCCAGTTGATCACAAAAAAACGTTCTAGTGGCATCTCCAACCATGCTTGCTGCAACACTGTCCATAATTCCGTCGCATTCCTAGTTCCCGAAGCTTGAACGGACCTTTCTACACCATGCCAAAGGTTTTCCATATGAATTTTGCTGAATGGGGAGTCCATTTCAGGGTGAGAACTTCTGAGGAACGTTTTGCTATCCATATTCTAGTCACCACAGCCACAGCTTTTTGGATAAATGCATTGTCTTGCTGGAAAATCATTACCCTGGGTTGCAGGATGACCATGAATGTATACAGATGATTTTCAAGGATGGACCCATAGCGTTGACCATTCAGAAGTGTATCTAGACGTACCAGAGGTCCCATCGTGTGCCAGTTGAACACGTCCCAGACTATAACTGGGCCTTTGCCAACCCGAACAGTTCCTTTATGACATTCCAGATCCATCACTTTGTGCGGTTTTCGCCAGATCTGTACCTTCCGTCTGCGAGAAATAACTGAAAAACGGACTCGTCGAACCAGGAGACACACATACAATCATCTGAGGTCCAGTGCCGACGTTCTTTTGAACAGAAGAGGCCTACAGTGCAGTAATGTGGCGTTATCAATGGGACTTCCGTGGGACAGTGGCTGCCATTACCTACTGGGGCTAATGATCGCCTGATGGTCTTGGTGTTGACGTTTCTGGCAACTTCCTCGTTGTAGGTAGCGGTGATTTGTGCTACTGTTGCTTTCCGGTTGGCTGTAACTATGTGAGACACACTTCGACGGCCACATTCGTCCACCAACTTTCTCCGCCAATAGTGCTGCCCACGATACGATGTTATTCTAATAGAAATGGCGTATTTCCTATACACTCTTGATACTGTCGAATGGGGATACGTCAATTTTAATACTACCTCAGTGATAGAATGGCTCGTACACCACTATCATCCCTCTTTCAAACGCTGTTAACTCAAGACGTTTGCTTATCCATACTGATATCGAATTGCCGTCTACGCAAAAGGAGTGATGTCCTCCTACCTACATTATATTCCTTCAGACCGGTGGGCTCGTCCACTAACGAGCAGAATATCAGCTTCGGCTTACCCTGTAGCCAGGTATCCCATGATTTCTGTTCTCTCAGTGTTATGTATAGTGTGGAATTTCAGTTTACTTTTAGGGACGTTATTCTTTGTTAGTATGGTTTCCTTGTAGTGACAGCATTTTTGGGTGATATTGTGATTGCCATTGTTTTATACGTTTTTGACCCCGGAATGATGCTTCTGCACGACATCTTTCCCCTGGATAGCTTGAAGAATTCGCAAGTTTCTCGTGTATGGAATTCTGATTACTTTTTATTTCGACCATATAACCATTTGTCCTGATGAAGTCGAGCCAAGCGCTCTGCGAGAATTATAGTCGATGTATAATAAACCTTTTGATTGTGGTAAACGTTGGTATTTTTATTTTATTTTATTATATTACTTTCATCGGTTTTGGGGATGTTCATTAAGTTCCGATTACCAAGCCAAACACAAAAAGAGTAAATGAATAGAATAAATGAGTTTTGAGGTTTTACAAAGCACAAGATCGATATGACTTCCCCAATCAGTTACGACCATGCAGATGCAACAACCCATCAAACTGGACTCACCGACAAACACCATGAGAAACATTTTGGAGTAACGACGCATAATGTTTTGCGGTAAGATGACTCTTCCGATGTTTAGATTGCATTTATTTGAAATCTAATGCAGTTGTTTTAAAAACCTAATCACAAATCTACCATGAGCTGCAAAAATGTCTTGTAGCTAATGCACAATGTTTCCAAGCGTTACCCATTTAACATGCTTTTTGATCCCTTCCAGGATATACACTCATCGTCAAAAAAATAGTTGCACCCAGAAGGCAGCAGCCGACAAGAATGAAACTTGGTGGGTAGGTTTGACACCGTGAGACATGCAAATGATTCAAGTATCACGCTCGGTCGTATACTTCTGCTGTCTCGAGAGCTTGCCTTCAAGGCACCGACACTCTTCCATGGCCAGCCGCATCGCCAGACCTATCGCCGATTGAAAATATGTGGGATGCTATTGATCGAGCTATCCACACTCCACTCCTACCGCGCAATCTGCAGGAACTGCGTGAGAAGATTCAAGTTGCATGGGATGGCTTATCGCAGGACACCATTAGGAACCTGTACAAATCCATGCCGAGACGCCTGGCATGCTATATGAGCAAACATTGCAGTCCAACGCCATACTGAGAGATATTATTTATTGGCGTGTAGTTCAATAAATATAAGCACATATCAGTTTCAATGCTTAATCTTTTATTGCTCATGGTAACCTTTACCTTCCTCCCGAATAGAATTGCAATCCGACACGTCCTTCTGGATGCAACTATCTTTTTGATGATGAGTGTATATTATATAAAACCAGTAATCCCCATTTTTAGCACGCTTATTCTTTACTGAAGAATTGAATTTGAGTATGGCTACCCTAAAAAACAGCGATGATTTGCGTTAACAACAGAGGTTGTCCAAAATAATGGAAATACCTTAAAAGAATAGGTGTTACGTACCTAATATGGCGTGGGAGCACCCTTGGCATTTAAAACTGCCTGAATCCTCCTTGGAATGGACGCATACAAGTCCTAGATGGGGGTAACTGGTATTTCGCACCATTCTTCCTGAAGAAACTGCTCCAATTCGTTGAGATCGCAATCTGTTTTCCAACACAGACCACAGGGGCTCAATGATGTTTAAGTCCGGTGATTGTGCAGGCCAGGGAAGGTGTACAACTTCATCCTCATGTTCCTCAAACCATGATTGAACAGTTTGACTTCTGTGAATCGGGGCATTATCATCTTAAAAGGTGCAATCCCCTGACGGAATCAATGTCTGCGCCATTGAATACCCATGGTCGGCCAAAAGGGCGATATTGTAACCGCTAGTGATCCGTCGGTGTAAGGTGATAATGGGACGTGCTGCAAACAACGAGATCATGGCCCAAACCATTATGGATCTGACCCCATGCTCACTGTAGGAAGCAGAAAGTCTGGGTTGTAGGCTTCTGCTGGGGTTCTCCACACGTAAACCCGTCCTGTGGTGGGGAATACTGGGAAACTTGATTCATCGGAAAACAAGACATGTTTCCATTGATCCGCAGTCCACGCTTTATGTTCCTGGTACCACTGTAGTCTCCGTTTCATATTCATCTGTGACACCAGGGGTTTTGCAACCGCAGCTCTGCCATAAATATTGTGGTTTTGCAATTCACTTCGCACGGTAGGGGTCGACACTGGGTTTTGGAGATGTGCATTAAGCTCAGCAATCACTTTCGTCACCGTGATCTTCCTCCTTGCGGTCACAATCCTCTTTAATGTAATCCTGTCTCTCCCAGTGAGTTTGGTTTTCCTTCCACAGTTGTGTCTCGCAGATGATGTTGTGCTGTGAACATTGTATGCTGTCATGACCTTCGACACGGTACCTCTCGATACTCCTAATACCTATGCCACTGTGGTTACCGATGCACCAACCACATGGGCTCCTACATTATGCCCTCGTTGGACCTCCGATAGGTCACTCCTTGTGCCTTCACCTGGAAAGAAATTATGCAAACACCGATTTACAATGCAATAACACCGACCCTTGAGACCATAAGTAACACTTTTTTACAAAAACAATTGTAGCTTCATGCTCATTTTACTCAAAAAGCAGCACATACCAAAGCTACAGTTTTCAGCGAGGTGTTTCCATTATTTTGGACAACCACTGAATGTTTAAAACATTTCGCCTTATGTGCAAATGTTATTTGAGGAATAGTAGTGTTCATAAAATTATAGCTCTTACCTTATCAACTAGATCTTCTAAAGATTTGGCAATTTTAATGGATACCGTTTGGTTATCCACTCCGTCTACTCGGAAGAAATTAATATCGCTAAGACTGTTGTCTACTGGCTCCAGTTTAAATTCGTGCCTAGGGAATACTTGTACCCTAAATACTTCGCTACCTACATTAAAAAAATGAGAAAAGAAAAGAAAGAGAAAAAATCAGCATTTTTTCAAAAGATATATCAATATACATATGCATTATTTGCAGTTTCATATAAATATCACTGATATCAACTAGAAAATGTCTTAACTTGGGTAAACAGTCTGGCTAAAATTCTCAACTACATACACAGCATAAAATGAAATCTTCGTGATCGCATATTATGTATTTCTGGAATTAGTGGGATTACCCTACTTGTGATTTTGTATTTGCAACCATTTATCATTTTCGAGCAGAAATATCCAAAGCTAAGCCGCTACTGGGCGCATCCTTAAAATAATGAGAATCCCACTTCAGCGTATCATATTCAAAGAACCGCCACTCCTACTATACATGTATTTGCATTTACTGCTCACCTGTCTATGCGTGCTTCCAGACGGTGTCTCAAAAAGAGAATGTAGTGCTTCCTTCTGGAGACACCGTCTGCCCTAGGTCTCCGGGTCACGGAATAGGTTTATCTTCTTGCCTCCTGGGCTTGTTGCAGCAAAGAAGTCGGCGTGAGAAAACGTTCCGACGACTATACAGTATTACGTCTTTCAGTCATTAGTCTGAGTTACTACCGATTTACGTTAAATTTAAAGATGTTCCCGATTGCCTAATTGCTCTTACGACCATTTTCTGGAGATTCAATCGAGTCAACGTCGAACGCAGGGAAGAGAAGCAAAAATTCAAGAGAGAATAAGCAAGCTTATTCAATACAGAAAAATCATCGAACCTTCTGCGAATAATGTATGAAGGTAAAACCACCAAGAAAATGACAATTTTTAAGCAAACGTAACTGGTCTTCTAATTGTGGATTTTCCCGTTATTAATTTCATGCTTATTCCAATTATTAGAATATTTCAGGAACTACATCTTTCAGTATGTAAAGTTCTGGAATCCGTTCTACACTGCTGGCCACCCAAAATACAACACCAAGAAGGAAACATCCGATTGGCATTGCAGGGCATATGCAAATCAAGTACGCCCGGCACGCCACCGAGAATCACTATAAGAAGGGTGCACAGAAGGCGGGGTGTAAGTAGTGGAAGTGTGTTGTGCTGCCAGACCTGTGCGTGGGAAGCTTCCTGATGCCTCGTCGCAGAATACGGCAGTCATTCCAGCACGTTTTGGAGTTCGACAGAGGACGAATAGTGGCTTATCGCGACATCGGTTTATCGTACCGAGACATCGGCACCTGTGTGGGACGACATCCAGCCACAGTGAGGCGAGTATGGATTCGGTGGGTGCAGGAGGGACGGACGGACCGACGTGAGCAATTTCCGCAGCCGCGGCACACCACCGAACGAGAGGACCGCCATGTTGTGCGGCGGGCATTGACGGCTCGCATTGCCACATCACGAACGTTAGCGCAGGAATTAGGGTGTGTTGGGCAACAACCTGTGTCAGCACGTACCGTTCGACGTCGTCTGCAGGAGCGGGTACTTGTCGCACGGCGTCCATTGCTCCGATTACCATTGACGTTACACCACCGGCGAGTGCGGCGACAGTGGGCCGTTGAACGCCGCACCTGGACTACGGAATGGCACGACATTGTCTTCTCCGACGAATCCCTTGTCTTCCTGCAACACCACGATGGTCGGATCCACGTGTGGCGGCACCGCGGCGAAAGACTGTATGACGCCTGCATTATGCATTGCCATACCGGTCCGTCGCCTAGCGTTATGGTTTGGGGCGCAATTGGATATGACACCCGCACCACTCTGGTACGCATCGCCGGCACACTTAACAGCAACCGCTGCATCTCCGACGTTTCGGAGGCTGTAGTCCTCCCTTACCTGCAGCACCTGCCAGCGGCCACGTTTCAACAGGACAATGCGCGCCCGTACGTGGCACGCATCATGCAACAATTCTTCACGTCCCACCAGGTGTCACTGCTGCCGTGGCCCTCCTGTTCTCCCGATATGGCGCCCATCGAACACGTCTGGGCGCTGATCGGCAACCGAGTGGTCCGGCAAGCACCACCCGCGGCTACGCCTGATGAACTGTGGCAACGTGTGGAAGCAGCCTGGACCAACATTCCCCAAGCCCACATCCAAAGCCTCTTTCGTTCGATGCCGCGGCGTGTAGCGGCTGTTATTGCCAACCATGGGGGCCACACGAACTATAGATGTCTGCGTGTTCCGCAAGTCGCACGGGCCAGTAAGATCAATCGTTTCATCTTTGTATCTGTTGTTGTGTGTCCAGTAAGTCTGGCTTTGCTATCTCGTGTCCTTCTTGGTGTTGCATTTTGGGTGGCCAGCATTGTGTTTAATTAGTTAACAGACCTTTATTTTACTTCCAGATTTTCCTAAACTTTGTCGGACTACAGAGCTATTATACGTTTTTAAAGCAAACCACCACGTAATATAATTGCTGCGTACTAGTCCTGAATATATATATACACATGTATTAACTCATTTCACTCGTTTGATTCAATTGTTTTTTGCAGTATGAAGTTAAAAATCTAAACATCACAGGCCATGCGATATCATTAATGTGCATTTTCCTATTTGCCACAATGAGTTTTGATATGTATCATACCTACGCAAATAATTAAAATTCATGCTTCATTCCGAACTTAACAAATCTAGTAGCAGAACTTAACACGAGTTCGAATGATACTGTTTCTCTCATAACAATTCGTCGGGAACTTAACACGAGTTCGAATGATACCATTTCTGTCATAACAATTCGTCGGAAACTTAACACGAGTTCGAATGATACCGTTTCTGTCATAACAATTCTCCGGGAACTCCGTCGTGCCGGTATTTATGGCGTGCTGCAATCCGCAAAACTCTGATTACTAATATCAACGTTAAAAGAAATGTGTACGGCCGTGCAAAGCACATGAAAACTAGGATGCTAAAAACTGGCTACGTGTCATCTGGTCTGATGAATCGTGCTTCGTATTGTTTCCCACCACTGGTCGAGTGTCGGTCTGGCAAGAACCTGCAGAAGCGTACCATAGTATCAGGGATCTATCTCCATGCTTCACTGTTTGGTTCCGATAGTGAAGCATGGAGATGGATTCCTGATACTATACGATGCCATAGCATGGCATTCCTTAGGGCCATTGGCTATTCTTCAGGGTCGTGTCACATCTACAACGTACGAATCCATTCTTGGTGTCCACCTGCACCCAGTGTTTCAGGCACTGTTCCCTAATGACTGTCCTTGGTTTCAAGCAAATAATACATCAGTGCATTGGTGTCACGTTGCGATTCGCAGAGCATGAGATACAGCAGCTACCATGACTACCTCAATCTCCAGACCTCAATATTATTGAACAGTTGTGGGAATATCTGGAGCGAAAACTGAGATCACACACATAGCACCACCAACATTGCTGGCACAGTTGGAGCATATTTTACAGGAAGAATGGTCCCAAATTCCATTAACGTGTGCGTATGACTTGTAGAAGTCTCTTACAAGTCGAATTGATTCTGTTCTGAAAGCCCGAAGTGGGCCTATAGCTTATTAATAGAAAGTGCTCCACAAACAGTACGTGTTTCCATTACTTTGATAAACTCCTGTATTGCGGCAAGTTATACGACAGTTATTAGGCGGCAAGTTATACGACAGTTATTAGGCGTCAAGCAATTATGTCATGTTATTACACGAACTGCAAACACAAAAAGGGAGGAAATGTTACGTGCATTCCCATTCACTAAATAACGGGGAAAGAATCAAAATATTGCCAATGCTATGCGCATTATACAGTATGTGCATGCGCTTACAAACCGCACTGGTTGTTTACCCACTAACCAAAGTAGAAATAGTGAAATACGCTTTTTTTGTTTCGTCATGTGTGGTAAACACTTGTTCATGTACAAGCTGTTTTCGAAAGTCGTTCCATTATGATTTGAAAAGATAGAATATGATTTAATGATTTAAAAGCTGTTCATAAAAACTGCGTATCCTTTTAGAAATGAAGAAAAGGGGACATGTAATTTTCACTAACCAGCTTAATTGGTGTGACCCTTTTAATATCTCAGTAAACTTTCTTTTTTGGACGAACTAATTTTAACATACTCCGATACCATTAAAGCATCCATTTTACATTTATCTAAATGAACGATTTATAGGCTTATATCTTTCATCTTAGAGTTTTCGAGGATAGTTATTATTAAAAAGAAGTTACTTCAAGCTTTTCTAATCTTTATTTCCAATGTATGATTTAAATAAATAAATTAATTAATTCAGGGGAAAGTTCTATTGAGCAATTCTTATAACTACGAAAAAAACAACTCAATTATTTGACTAAATCTGAATTTTTTTCAAAGTTTAATGATCACCGTGCCTTTCTCATGTGTCATCTGGGTTCGAGCTCAGACCCTGCATGGACCACTAACCAGAAACCTATACATCTGACCACTCAGCAACCGGAGTGTCTCTTAAAATTTAAAACGCGTCAATGTGAAGTATCATCTATTCAAATTTCGTTGTAAAATAATTACTTTTTCACATTTGTTTTAGTGCTGATCTTAAAGTTCACATTTTTGATGACTACTGGCAAATATGTATGTTTTAGGAATAAGGTAAAATGAGAGAAAGCAATGAAATATTTAAAGTTGGAACTTTACAGGAGTTAAAAAATGTTGAATAAAGTACCGCATGTGCGATTCATACCACAGAAACTGGTTGCAAATTAATCTCAAGGACATAAGCGATGAAAGCAATGAACGCAAAAACACGCGCTTCAAACTTAGAAATGACAACCGTTAAAATATGGCCCTAGTGTTCCACATAAAAACCAGCATCTACTACGGCCATCAAAGTTGGGCGAAACAGCTGTACCTCATGCAGAGATGAGAGAGAAAATGACCTTTACCAACTGTTCTTCGCACAGAAACTGCATAGAAAAAGGAAGAAGCTCAACAGCGTACTTAATTTCATTTCTTTACGGTTGTTAAAATACCAGAATCGCTTCACAAAAGGAGAATAAAAGATCCAGACTCCCAGTGGTCAAAAGGCGCTGAACATCGTGATGAATGTAACATCATATTAAACATGAGGTCAATGCAACGTAACAAGATTACAACGACATTTGACCGAGAAAATTCCTTTAGCTTGTTAAAATGGAGAAAGAAACTCATATCCTATTTACATTATTCTGGAACGTGTAGTCTGCAATTGCTTCTAGGACACAAGAAGGAAATTAATTATGCTTTACGTGTGAATGTTGATTATAAATCTCATTCATTTCATTAATCGGGATCAGAGAGCGAAAGATCGAAAAAATATTGTAGGCATGTAATACAATCCATATGCTACTCTCATGTAAGTCGTGTTAGATATATGCGTCACAGCAATCAGCTGAAAGCAAAACTATTTTGGAAAGCATATCCTTTACACGTACGTATATGCATAAAAAAAGACATGGCTCTTCTAAGAAAAATTATGGATTCAGAAGTTGCTACGTCTGAAAAAAAACTGAAATACTGAAATATGTACATGTATGGTTTAATGATAATGAAAAAGGCTTTTTGATTCCCTTAAATAATGACTAACCATGATGTCTTTGAAATCCTGCGGTATTGAAAATGTATACGTTAGAATTGTAAACACAGCAATCGAACACATCTGAATTGCGTGCATTTTACTTTTCTCACGCAATATACGAGTATACAATGAGAGAAACATTAAAATAATCGCAATTCAGAGATGTGTGATTGCTGTGTAAATACTTCCGATCTATTTCCACGTAATATGCGAAGAATATTTCTTTGACACTATTTATGCATGCGTTAATACTATTAATACGATCTATGAAAAT
The DNA here is from genome assembly GCA_039090855.1 of Macrothele yani. Taxonomy (NCBI): domain Eukaryota; kingdom Metazoa; phylum Arthropoda; class Arachnida; order Araneae; family Macrothelidae; genus Macrothele; species Macrothele yani. The sequence continues at coordinate 77,675,663 of CM077008.1, forward strand.
GCGTGAGCGAAGGTTCGACTATTCGAGTGAGAGGCAATGCGACACCATACCACCCAAGAGGTTCGATACCGCACTGCAGAATAGCTTTCAATCTTTGAACTGGGAAGACAAAGGGATAAAATTTAACTCGCATTCGTTTTGTTGACCACATAGTCATTTTTTGCAAATACTCATAAGGACTGAAATTTATGACCCAGGAATTCGCTGACAAGAAGTGGGATTAAAAATAAACTTTCAAAAATGAAAATCGATGTACAATACTCAAGAAACGTATATAGCGTATCAAATCCGTTTATTTCTTATAGTGTAATAAACGGTTACATGATAAAATTACACAGGAAAACATTACACGGAATGAAATTACACAACAAAAATTACACAAAGAAGAAATTACACGAAGAAAAAATTACACAAGTCGGAAATTACACATAGAATGAATTTTACAACAGATTATACAAAATTTGTAGCCATGATTATACAAAATCATGAAACTCTAACTTAGACTGTAGACTGTTTTTGGAAGGGGTCGGAGCCCGGGGGTCAGGTCCCCCCTACAAAATTTTCGTAAACTCTACAGTTTTCAATTTAGAACTACCAAATTTGGTATACTATCTCATGGTACTCTAACTTAGACGGTAGACCGTTTTTCGAAAGGGGCGGAGCCCGGGGGTCAGAGCCCCCATACAAAATTATCGTAAAATCTACAGTTTTCAATTTAGAACTACCAAATTTGGTAACAATTTACCAAATTTGGTAGTTCTAAATTTAAGACTGTGGATTTTACGAAAATTTGGTATGGGGGGCTCTGACCCCCGGACTCCGCCCCTTCGAAAAACCGTATAAGTTAGAGTACTTTGAGATAGTATACCAAATTTGGTTGTTTAAAATTGAAAACTGTAAATTTTATTAAAATTTTGTATGGGGGAGGGGGCTCTGACCCCCGGGCTCCGCCCCCTTCGAAACACTGTCTACCGTCTAAGTTAGAGTACCATGAGATAGTATACCAAATTTGGTTGTTTTTAATTGAAAACTGTAGATTTTATTAAAATTTTGTATGGGGGCTCTGCCCCCCCTACGGGCTCCGACCCCTTCGAAAAAGAGTTTCATGATTTTGTATAATCATGGCTATAAATTTTGTATAATTTGTTGTAAAATTCATTCTATGTGTAATTTCCGACTTGTGTAATTTTTTCTTCGTGTAATTTCTTCCTTGTGTAATTTTTTCCTGCGTAATTCAGTCCTGACACCGTAATAATCATAGAGATTCGCCAAGCTTTCGCACTCCACTAGGAGGGTTTTTCAAGGCAATGGCTTTTTCAAGGCAATTTTGTCTACCATTGCCATGAAAAAGCCTCCCAGTGGAGTGCGAAAGCTTGGAGAATCTCTGTGACTATTACACCATAAGAAATAAACGGATTTAATATGCTATATGAGTTTTTTGAGTATTCATATTGTGGTGTATTAAAAATAACATTATCGATGTACAATGTTTCTACAATAACTGACGATTTAGTAGTTTATTGGGAAAATTTATAAGTAACTGCTGCTTACATTTATCTTGAACAACAGATATCAAGCGAAGGTAAAATCGAAGAAAAAATGTTTAGGCACATGAAACTCAGCTGGAGTGCATTTGGAAGGAACAGTACAATTTAAAATCGTAATTTACATATTCGTACCATAATGTCTTAAAGAAAAACCAGTTCATTCTTCCAATTCTTACTTAGGGATCAGAGGCTAAGACTTTAACCAATAGATACATTCAGAAGCCACGAGCAACTGTAAGAAGAATGAAGAGATGCGTGCTTGATGTCACCAAGAAAGATAGGAAAACAGACTTATGGATCAAAAAAATTATAACAATGAATGACATCATGATCCCCCTAAGGACCCTCAAATGATTATGGGGAAGACATGGACGTTCATTGGTGAAAGCTTACGTTTTATGCTTTGTTTTACTTGTACACCTGATAAACGAATTTTCTTCTTTAATGTAATCTAGGTGTATCTCTACCCACTCACTAATTCGTTAGTATACGCTTAAATGTATGACATATTATTACTTGGTTTTACACCTACACTGTGTCCCACAACCCCTTTAGTTTTATACCTCAAAGGTTCCTTTTACTATTGTATAAAATAGCATCTTGATTTTTCTGGAAACAAAAGAGAAAAAGTTTAACACACTTTTGCCTGAACTTTTGAAGTATATTATATAACTTGTGTTTCCCACAAACTCACTCATTCAATGAATTGTATTTGTGCGATATTTTTTTGTGAAACTGCTAGCTCTGGATCGAGTCCAGCGTAAGACGTTATGCTTCTTCTTACGACACTGTGTGTTTTACCCCTGGAATTAATTTGAGGACGGACGACTCCTGCAATCTTTCAGTTCACACCGGAATCTTATTACTCCTAAAAAAATTCTAAAAGAATGAAATTGTGCTGTCTGAGGGAGCTAAATGATTGTTACCGTGAATTAAAAATTTAGCAAAAGAACGTTCAAATAAAAAAACGTACAATTTATTTATATCTTTAAGAATGTTAGTTTTCTTTAAATAATGACCTTTTGGGAGATGTGATCTTTCAGATAAGATTGTAAATTTCTTTAATGTTATCCAATTACATAATTTCTAGAAAATGCATATAAGAATAGGGAATAAGAGTTCTACCCCTGTGCTCTCTAACGCATGTCATCCTCCTGAAGTCTGACCTTTACACATTGCCCGTCTTACTGATATCACAAACTGCAGTCCTATTAAGCCAAAATAGAACTCAAGAAGAGTGTCTTATGACGCCCATAAGTCATTTGTTTCTTTTTCTTTTAAAACCCGTAACGCCCGCAAGTACGAAACACAACATACTCGATCTTTACAGTTGAAAAGTGCAGTTGCACACGCCTTTATTCAACATGCCCCTCATTCACATTTGCAGCACCCTGATATGTACGTTCCTTCACACAGCTTCTCCTCCTGCATGATCATAGCTGTAGTTGCCAAAGCTTTCGTTCTTCTTTTTGTTTATTAAGTTAAACTACCCACAGTTTCGCTTTTCAAAACATTATAACCCGAGTGACTCATACGCTTGGACCATTGGACTATTTTATGCAAATTGGCTAATACGTCATCCTTTGTCGTTAAAGGAATGGCAACACTACCAACAGTAGTTCGGAATACGCTACCGAAGATCTGAGAGAAAAACGACGTGATGAAATGGTATTTCGTTCAGGTATAACAGTGGATGCTAACAGGTTTATTGCGACTATCAGCAAAAATGCAGAAATTGTATAAAATGGATTAGCAACAGCTGTTAAAATTTCACGGAAGGTGCTTGGTGCAGCAAACATCCTGTAGTGAACTCATTACCTGTGGTAAGAAAGAGATAGTAGACCACAATGAACTCTGTGCATAGACAACAAATGCGCAACAGTTGGTCGAATCACAGAGACTTGGAATCAGAGATAATGCTAAACGACATAACACTACACTGCAAGCCGTACATTGTACCGTCTCCGTTAAAACAACAAACCTGTCCGCTCACCGTGCCTACTTGCTGAGAATAAGTCTAGAAGCTATCTACTGGGCTCCGAAACACTTAAGGTGGACTCCTAACCGTTGGAGATAATTTGGAGAGAGCATCACGAGAGCTTAGATACCTCTTGCATGGTCGCGACACATTAAGTTGGAGAAAGCAGTGTATGTTTTCATGGGTGACTACTTATCTTTGATTCCAGGAGACATATGCTAAAGTTTCCAAGCGTACACAAACGTCGTTGCTGACCAAGTTCATCCAACCATAGTAACTCTCCACTTCAGAGGTGATAGGAATTTCCGCAACGCTCACATTGTTTCGAAGTGGTTCACAGGACTTTTCCGTGCTTCATTGTCCGTCCGTCTCAGTTCCCAGACCTTAACCCCATGGAGAATTTATGGGACGAAGATCAAGTGGACATCAGACATCTGGATCCACTACCATTCAGTTTGCGTGAAGCTACTATTCGACCTGCGTAGGCCAGCATTTCACCATAATATTACCAAAAGGTGGTCAAATAAATGCCGAGGCGAATTGTTGCTGGTGTGTGGGCCCACATTGCTTAGCATTTTATCCAGTAGGCAGTCTAAATAATCTGGGGACTTGGCAAACATGTTTCTCATAAAGTCGCACCCTTGTATTGGGCATTTTTGGAAACGATTATTACAACACCCAAACTTTGTGACGAGAGCAGCAATTTTAGACGAAATGGCGTACTAATACTGGTAGATACCGTTAGAACACCCCCTTGTCACAAAGGTATTAAACTGAATGTCATCGGTTTAAATTGAACTGCATTATCAGAGTAGCGTTTGTGAGGATCTTGAAGAGTGGGACCTGTCGGTGATTGAGGAGAAAAAAGGAGTTTTACGTTTTCGTACCATCATCATCAACCATTCTCAATTCACTGCTGGAGGGCGGTCTCCCGAGGTCCCTTCCACAACTTTCTGTCTTAGACTCTTCCATTCTGGCATGATTTCGAGTTACATCCACCCATAACCTATGTGGTCTTTTTCTGGCTTTTTTCTCCATCTCACGGTATCCAGAGTAGTACTGCAGATATCCAACGGTTGTCTTCAAATTTAAGAACACAATCTACAAGCAAGAAAAAGGAGTCCCTATGGCGTCACCTCTCTCCGCCCTACTGGCAGAAGTAGTATTGATACCACTCGAAACTAGAATACTTGTATTAGCAGCCCCAGCCAACGGGGGCTGAGATATGCTGACGACATTTTTTTCGTTTGGACGGCCTCTGAAGAACAGCTCCACCTTTTCCTCAACGCTATTAATCAAGAACACCGGAGCATAAGTTTCACAATGGAACTCGAAACGGAAGCATCGCTTCCTTCTTTAGATGTACTTATACGGGAAATCTGCTCACACAGGTCTTCTACAAGGAAACGTATGTTCCGAATGTAATCCCTCCAGGCTCGTATTGCCCCCGTCAGAGGTAGCTGGCACTTTTCCGGCACAGAGTGAAGCGCTTATACGCACTACACGGAAATAGCTGCAACAGAAGCTGAGCTAGATGAACTGAAGGCACTCGCAGTCCCTGCGGGCTACCCAAACGGCATGGTGGATCACATCATACTCGGAACACAATCTAGCTGACCTAGCTCTAACCACAGTGAATCCACTTTCAGCTTACAGTACATCGGCTAGTGCCAATATATTGCAGGATTTTCTTATTTCTTCATGAACAGTCTTAGGAAGTTCGGTCTAGGGATAGGACTTCGTACTCAGAGGACACTATATGCGTGCATCTCGTCCAAGAAGCTCGAACCTTGAAACGTAAATCAAGCGGGGGTCTATACTATTCCACTCCGCAACCCTAAAGGGGCAACCAAATATTATATCGGAATGAGGAAAAGATCGCTTAGCGCGACTCCGAGAGCCCAAGCAGGACACCAACCGAAGAAGACTTGCCACAGCCCTAACCCGTGATGTGGACAACCTATCCGCCACCCCCCTTTGTACAGATATTGAGAGTATAGCGCCATACACAAAAGCCCGCGCAACCCTAATAAGCGGATTTTCTTCTTTAATAGATTCCATAAATGTGATAGCGGCATTTCTAGGTTTTCAAACGGAAAGTTTACATCGCGCGTAGTAAGTAGTAAAGATCTCTTACTTCAAAATAATTTTGCTGGAAATAGTTTTTCGTATCTACAACTTATTAAATTCTTAACTCTAAAACGTTGTGATCAGAGTGTTTTAGCAATATTCCGCAGAAAATTAAGGTACATTTACAAATTTATATGCTGTTTGGTAAGAGACATTTACATGAGAAAACCATGACCACTTGAAAATGTTTTAAAATGCCAATCTAAAGGTGGAATAACTTCAAAGAAATATTATAATTAAATTTAAAGCTACCTAGAGGTACAAAATATTATAGCGATTTGAAATTGCTGTAGCTAGCCATCGTTTTGTATGCCTTATTTGATGAAGAATGCTGTAAATATTTGTCAAATTCTATCAATGTTTGGTAGACTAGAATTAAAACAATTCTTCTAGAATTCTGTTCAACAAAATTTTAAATTTCTACCACATGGAAAATAATTCCTTGTTGTGGAGCGCAAGATAAATTCATGCGAAGCTGAAGCATTTCCTGACCGTCAAAAGAAATAGAACGGTGAATACGCGCAGTATACTTTACTGCCACCCTGAATGGTGCTTTGTCAAAAGAATTCAGCCTTGCCCCTTCAATATCCATATAAGTGACCACAAAACTCTCTTGAGAATCATCGGGAAGGCCATTTACTGGTCCCGAAATCGAACTCGCAGAGATGACTGTTGTGTTCCATATCATCACGTCTTCAGCTCTTTGCGCTGCCAACACAGCCAGCTCCTGCATTCCTGTTCTTACGTTGCGGGTTTTTCTTTATAAAGAAGCCTTTATTTTTTCTTCAAATATTTGAAAGCCTTATGGAAAGCGCTCCCTTCTGTTCGTTTTGGGTTCACTTTTTTCCTCAACAAACATGCGAAATGTTTTTTTCATTTTTTCTCTTTCAAATGAAAGTTTATTTGCAAACATGGTATAGGCCATTAATGGTACATGTGTATGACACAAAGAAAATCCTATCTAAGTGCAATTCTCACTGCATTAAATTACCACCATGATAAAATTTTTGCTATAGTAAAGGAGGGAAATAAGTTTCAGCGAAATGTATTTCTTTGAGGTATATAGAACGGGACAAAACACTGAAATCTCTTTTATATGGCAACATGTACACTAATTGTTTATCTTCAAGCTTATGCAAACACTTTATAAATCTGTTCAATAAGGAGAAAAATAATCGCTGAATGATGAATCTGAGATGCATAATCATTCACATAATGTCCAATTTGTGGAGTAATGATACGAGAATATTACAAACGTATAGCAATAAGGAATATTGGTAATCTAGACACGAAATTAATCGCAAGGCGATCAATCTCTAGAATAACTACCGCAGTGGGTCCTAAAGGCATATCTGTTGGAAATGACAAATCTAGACTGCAAAGTCAGTCACAAGGTGATCAGCCACTGGAGTAATAATTATCTTTGAGTATCTGAAAGGCATTGTAATTGGCAATGGTGTTACTGGAATGAAAACTTTATCCCAGAATGCTCAGTCAGTGTGAGTACATAATCCACGCGAAAAAAGTATTATTGGGAATAGATTGTTCATTCCACAGATACTTTATAACGTACCAAAACGGCAAGTTGCAGCGATAAGCCAAGGTCGGTGTAGTTCAGTACGGAAAATGACCGGCTCCGGAGCCGGTAGACGTAGATTCGAATTTCACCACCAGCAAAAGGGCTTTACGTCATATTGACGCCAGAACGTAAAACGAATCTCCTGGACGTGAGGTTCAAGAAAAATGTGTGATGTGTCTTTCACAAATCGTCTGGAATTAATAAGATGTTTTTCTTCAGCGCTTCGAAAAATGTGTGACGCTTCTTCCGCACATCCTCTGGAATTGATCAGAATTCCTGTTTCTACAGCAAGACTTCAAGAATGGTTTGTGGCGGCCCCAATACCTGAGATTTCGTATCCCGGCCTTTTTCAAGGGGTGATTATGTGACGTACTGCTCAGGTGACGGCAAGTTTGAGGGGTAAGCCAACGTCGGTGTAGTTCAGTCAGGAGAATAACCGGCTCCGGAGCGGGGAGACGTAGGTTCGAACCTCACTCACCACCAGCAGAAAACGTTTTACGCCATAAATTATCCTATCAGAATGTATTGCTTACTCCATAGATATTTATTCTATGGTAATGGATCGTTTTTTGTTGGGTTTTTGTTATTGAAGGTTTAACGACCACCGTGAGCAACTTAATGGGCAATAAGCAGTCACCTGTCCCTAATTTAGGATCGCTAGTTCCAGGGAAGGGAGAGAGCCAGCGCCCTATTACAAACACAAAATCCATGCTTCACCGGGATTCGAACCCGGACCCTTCGCGGATGAAACATCATAAAAAACTACAGATTCTTCGATCAACTCAGATCCGAACCAATAACTATAAAGTCCCCTTCATAAATGGATCGGCAATAAGAATGACGGAAGAACAAGTGAACGTTTTGGAACGCGGACCAAAATTTTGCGCTCCATCGAAGCCCAGAATAAAACAATTAATATCGGAGGTAGACAGTAGTATAATTTCCCAAGTTCCAGCGCAAGATCGTGATATGGCCAGATGTTTAGCAATATCAAAATTAAGAGCTAGTGTAGTGAATTTTAAAAGGAGGAATATTGCGGAAAGGAACATTAAGAAAAGTAACACTCAGATTAAGAAAATTTTTGAGAACCTGTGTAATGATCATAGAATATCGATTACCCTAACCGAAAAGTCGAATCAGATTGCAATTATGAACAGGTCTGATTATATTAGTAAACATAAAGAATTTGTAGATCAATCGGATTCAATTCTGCAATCGAGGAATCCTCTACACAGCATAATACGGAAAGTTCAAGTTCTGGCCAGGGACAAAGATCTACCGGAGAATATTAGGATGTCAGTGAAGCTTCCTCCGGGCCCTACAATTCCACCACTCTTTGGACGACTAAAGAACCATAAACCTGGATCTGCCCTCTGACCTATTGTAGCAAAGAACAAATCTCCTACGTACATATTAGAAATATCACTAGCCAAATTCTTCTCTGAACGGTTAAAAGACTCTGATTACGTAATCAAGTCAACAAAAGAATTTGTTGAGCGCGCAAGTAACTTGATAGTGATATAATGCGAAATTTCGACATAGTGTGTTTATATCCATCTATACCTATACCAGAGGCCGTTGCAAACCTAGAGGAAATAATCGACACCTCCCGTGAATGCACACCAACTCAAGCAAAGAAAATTGTCGGCGCCTTAAATTTGGTTACTAACCACAACTATTTCAAGTTGGATGGAGGCATCTACAAACAAACAAAAGGAGCACCGATGGTTTCACCTCCATCTTCAGTCCTTTCGGAAGCAGTACTTAGACCGCTAAAAGATCTCATCTTTGTAAATTGTGTCAAGAAACCCCGAGTGAGGATCCGCTACGCTGACGACATATTCTTCATATAGGAACACGGAGCAGATGAATTAAATGATTTCATGCACAAGATAAACAAACTACACAATACGATAAAGTTCACCTTGGAGCTTGAAGTAGATGGGGCGTTTTTTTTTTTTTTTTTTTTTTTTTGATTGGAGGTTTAACGACCACCGTGAGCAACTCATTGGGCTATAAGCAGTCGCCCGTCCCTAATTTAGGGTCGCTGGTTCCAGGGAAGGGAGAGAGCCAGTGCCGTAAGACAAACACAACATCCATGCCTCACCGGGATTCGAACCCGGACCCCTTTCGGACGAATGATCCGAGGCCATCGCTTAGACCACTGCGCCACCGGGGCGGCAGATGGGGCGTTGAATTATCTTGACGTCACACTCAGAAGAAATAGAACTACAAGCTTCGATTTTGACGTTTATTATAAACCGACCGCAGTACTGAACCTTGTTCCTCCTGATTCGCACTGCCCAAAAGAGTACACATTTTCTACGTTTAGAGCATGGTTCTACAGAGCATATAACATCTGCAAATCCGACTACATAAATAATAAGGAAATTGATAATATTTATAGCAAAGGTCTAAAGGCTGGATATAAGAAAGATGACATAGACAGAATACATAGAACTGTAAGAAATCGTATAATGTCAGCAATAACGAAATCCCCTAGTAAGACGATGAGATTCGCAGGATCCATCACGTATGTCCCAGGCTTTACATATTGGTTAAAGAATGTATTACGTAAATACAACATATTGAATGCACTGAAGTCCCCGACTCCGTTATCACATATAATATCAAGTTGCAAGGAGATACCGTATGAGAAAGAAAAAGGCAGGTGTGTACATTATACCGTTGGTATATCCTAACAACACGGAAAAGACATATATCGGAATGACAAAGCAATCCTTGGACACTAGATGTCAAGAGCGCGTGCGAAGTGTCAGACAGGACATGCAGAATACAGCCCTCACCAGAGAACTCATGAATTCATCTGCCGCTTCTCTATGGAATAGTATTAGAAGAATTGCCTCATACACGAACTTTAAAGAGACTGCCATCAGGGAAACAGTCGAAATCCTATCCAGCAAACTAGCGTGCAATGATCTAGTTTCTACTGAACTACCAAGAGCTTGGCATGCGTTATTAAAAGATGGAAATACATCGCGACACACCGTATAATTGCGTGATGAAAATTCGTGTAATACGCTCGTGATGTCACCCGCATTACTTTCAAAAATCATCTTTGTTCCTTACGTGTTCCAATTCCCTGCATTTTTATGTCTACCATGGGCTTGAGAAAGATTCCCAGTGGAGTGCGAAAGCTTGGCGAATCTTTGTACTTACTACGCCGCAAAAATAAACGGATTTAATAAGCTATTTTACGTGTCTTGAGTATTCTTCACGGTGAGGTGTATTTATAAATACGTTCTTTCTTTAGTGAAAGGTTGCTTTTCTTGAACCCTGCGGTTTGTAACATTCAAATGATAGTTCACTTTTTGAAGAATTCTCACGTATTTGTATGATGACGATGAAACAATAAGTTAATGAAGCAGTCATTACTCTATTTGGTCAAATGGACATCATATGAATGCCGCACGACTGAGTTTTTATGTGATGCTATATTTATAAGTGTCGGTATGAATCATTTTCTTCAGAAAACTGTCCCGCAGAATATTCTCAATAAATTTATTAGGGTAACTAACGACTTTTGTCGCAACTTTACTTTAATATTTTAACAATAAAATTAGTTATTATTAATTATTAATAATTCAGATTTTTAGCTATGGAATTCGTTTAAATAAAAAGCACTTTATCCATCTTCCTCGAAGTTACTCACTATTGCAGAAAAACGTTTTCCACGAAATCTACGAAAATATTTAGAGGTAAAAATCAAACCTATTAGATCTGTTCTATAAAAATATCCGAGAAAGAACTGCACTTCAGGGGACCCTTAAGCGAAGTGCAAATTTTTCCATAAACAGAACCTTTTGCTGAAATGACCTTTCGATGAAATCAAATTTCATGTGAAGCGATGCTTCGATAAAATGAACCATGTGGTAATATGACCTTTCGGTGAAATGAACAAAGATGGTAAAATGACCCTTCTCCGTAAAGTGAACTTTTCGGTAAAAAAAACAAAACAAAAGAAATCTTTCGGTAAAGTGATATTTTCGGCGAAACGCTTTTCGGTCAAGTGATGCTTCACAGTGAAATGGGCGCCAGGCAAGTGAACTACACAACATTTTATCTTCAGAATTGAGTGTGAGTAAGAATTGGCCCTGAAGACGAAGCCAGTAGCAGTCATTACTTTTCCACACAGAAATAGCTTTCGCTCGCGGAGAGAACACTTGCTCTCTCACACAGAAGAGAAGGAGATCCCTCATGGTCGATTTCTTACTTCCTTTGTTTCTTAAGAATGCCCTGGTAGCGCCCAAAGTGGGCCAAAAAAGGAAAATATAACAAATTAAACAGTTCTCTCGAAACGAAAAACGCTAAACTACGGGGTAAATTTCCTACGCAGAAATAATTGCTGCTACAGAAAAGAAAAACCCGAAGTTATTATTTATCTTACGGCAATTTCGGGACAATATTTTTTCCTGCTCATCTAGGTTTCTTCTATTAGGTACCATGTAGATTATTTTAGAAAAAAGAAGTGAATGTAAAGTTTTCAATTCATATGGCTTTCAGTTTGCTGCCGCAGGGGAGGAAAATGCGAGTGTCGTGAGACATTGACACAGTCACGAAATAAACCAGGTGATCATTTTTAAAATTTGCATCAGTTCTCTTCTCCTCGGTTTTTCCACCTTCGTCCATTAAGTTTAAATGATGTACTCCTTTACGTCCTCTACTTATATACACTATATTAACAAAAGTTACCGGACACCTAGAAGAGAAACACAACATAGCATTTATTGACATACATTAGTACGGTGTCGGTCCACCTTTGGCCTCAATGCATGTACTGACCCTTCGAGACATGCTTTCGACAAAGTTTTGGAACACAGCGATAGATATGCGCTTCCATTCAGTACATAATGCTGCCGCCAACTGTTGCTTAGTAGTAGGTCTTGGTTTCAAACTTCTTATGCGGAGCTCTAATTCATCCCATGGGTGCTCTATGGGATTAAGATCAGGGCTCTGTGCTGGCCAGTCCACACATAATAGAGAATTATCGTCAAACCACGCCGTAATAGTCCTTGCTTTATGGCTCGGTGCATTATATTTCTGGTACCAACAAGGCTCGGTTCTATAGTATTGCCACATACACGCAGTTTTTCAGCTCCGTACATTTCGTGTTGCTTGTGCTCTCTTCGGTGTTCCGAGTATTTATTTGTGTGTGTGTGTGAGTTCCGTGAAGGTTACCCGATTCTGCTCGTATCCCTGCCAAGTCCGTGAGTCATCATTTAGTTAAGTAATCTTCGTTTTATTGCCTTGGCCAAGTCGGTCAAGACGTGAATTCGGCTTTGCCATTGCGGATGGCTACATCGGGCGAGGGCGACGTTCCACCTCTTGCTTCTGATAACGATTTTCCTCCACTTCCTCCATCCACCAATGGCGGGCCTGCTCCGACGAGCCCCTCCTCTCCTAAGCGTAGTTCAGCTACCCTATAAGCTAATCCTACTTCTACTTCTATGTCACTGAGTGGTGACCAGCAACCTTCCCAGCAGGTGACAGAAGAGGCGATGGACGTTTCACTTTCGTCAGCGGTCTCTACGTAATCACATTGCCCAGCCACTCCATATGCAGCCGTCCTTTCGAAGAAATCTTCTCCACCTTCTGCGTCGGCTTCTATCAAAGGCCCTTATCAGATGAAGTGTGATGCTCACTCCAACTTCTTCGTCGATATTCCAGCAACTTCGACAGCTGGTTTCCTTAGTAAAGTTGACCTCGGCGTTGCCTTCCCTGCTCTTGCCAATACTAAGCTCACTGCGCACAGCGCAGCACTTCGTTTACTCTTCCCGAAGTCAGCCGTCACACACGTAGGCCGGAAAGATGGCAAAGTTACCGTATATTCCCCTGATCCCAAATTTGCACTTCAAGTTATAAATGATGGACTTTCTATTGGTGGCCGCCATATTAATGCTGATCCTATCTCCCACATGTCTACTGTTCTGAGTTTATCCCCAGTCCCGCCAGAAATTTCTGACGAACTTTTGCTGTCCATTGCGCAAAACTTTGGACGTGTAGTTGGCACAATCACCACCTTCTCTTCATTCCCAACCCAGCTGAAAGATCGTTATGTTCTTGGCCTACGGCGAAATGTAAGAGTGGTTTTTCCGTCTGATGAAGCGAAACTACGAGTTCCACCCAAGTTCAGTATTCGTTGTGACACGCACATCCGTGATGTCAACATTACTGTAGGCACTATGTGTTCTATCTGTAAAGGTTATGGACACCCTTGTGCCTTACGTCCACATCGCACTTCTACTACAACTTCGACAGCCCAAACACCGTCTGCTTCAGCGGTACCCTTAACGTCTTCTGCACAAGTCAAAAGCAAAAGTAGCACTACAGCCGTTGGTCAACGCGTGGCTTCAGACAAAAGTTCTACAGCCGTTGGTCAACGCGCTACTTCAGACAAAAGTAGCACTATAGACGGTGGTCAACGCGTTACTTCGCAACGAACTGCAGAATCCGGACCTGTGTATCCTTCTCCGTCACATCTTTCATCAGACACACCTTCGCTTGTTAGTTCACTTCCCCTCACCCCTCACTTGGGGGATCATCTAGTACAATCGTATGTTTCTCCTGGTTGGTCCACTGCGTTTAGCCATTTCAAAGTAACTGACAACCCTGATGCTACCCCCCCCAATCGGGGTAGAGGAAAGCGTCGAAGGACCCACAGTGCTCGTGCCAAGAAAACCCGAAAAACGCCTTACCGCTCTGACCGTAACGATCACTCAGTCGGCTACACTGCATCAGATGCTTCTGTTGAACTTGATACTGATACCGATACTGGTTCTGTAGACCCGGTTCTCTCACATGAATTACTTCAATTTCTAAAAACTTTTTTTTCTTCCTCAAATTACAGTCACTGGAGATGTTCTATATAATTTCCTTTCAGGTCCTCGTCAAAACAAACAGTCGAAAATCTTTTTATCCTCTGATACTGCAATTCTACCTGATGTTCTTCTACAATTGCAAATCATCCGTTCTCATCTTCAAGCGGTGCCTCGTGAGACATTTGGTAATCCGCACGGGATAACGAAATTCGTTCGTCGTTTAGACCTCCTTTGCATAGCAGCCGATGACACAATCCAGCCACCATCTGACATATCCGTTCAAGATAGTGAACTTGTATTGTAGGATGCCATGTGTTGTATCTTTCGCAACAGGCTTCTGTCTCGATTGCGCCTCACATATGTGTCTGCCTCAACTGACTCTCAGAAACGTCGCTTTTTCCGGGTTTGGTCACCAAATCGAACCTAATTTACTGATCCCTCAGTACATGTACAACTACTTCTTTGAGAGCTGTTCTCCATTACGTTGCCATTTGTAATTTTACTTGTTTTATTGCACTTTCTAAAGTTCTTACTTGTGACATTCGCCACAAAGTTTTTACCATTGTACTCTACTTATTCATGTTATCACATTGTCTTTTACACTTTCTATTTGACATCAACCATTCTATTACCGCACATGTTGTACATATTATTATTTCTTGCTCATTTGATATTAGCCTCTCATAGGCACCTACCCAGTGCATCAGTACATTGTACTTAGTATTATAACTGTACCTTTATCTTTGTCACACATCTCTATTGGAATTGTTCACATTGATTCTTCACTGTGTATCTCTCGTCCATTACTCATGCACTATTGTTGTCGGCCACTTCTGTAGCTCAACTTATATATGCAAAGATACTCATCTACTACGTTTTTATTGCCATTGTATATAGCACATCAGCATCTCTACATTTGTCACCTTCAATGCACATATGTCGTCAATTATGTTTCTGTTGGCACTGTAAATACAAGCCCTCTGTACCCTCCTCTCAGGTTTTCTCAATAAACAATTTTGAAAGCCACAGAGTTGGTAGCGCATAATTTTTCATAATATCGAGGTAGACGTGCTGGTTAACAGGTTTGTTCACGATAACCAAAGTGCCGGGACCATACCACGAAAAGCACCCCCACACGAGTACACTGCCGGCTCCAAACTTGACCGTAGGAACAGTACATTGTGGTAAATAGCGTTCCCCCGGCTGCCGCAATACCCACACACGGCCATCAGACTGATGGATCGTATATCTGGATTGCGCAGCCCATAGGACCCGTTTCTATTGATTAACGGTCCACGACAAATGTTCTTAACACCATGCTAAACGACGATTAGCATGCCGAGTTTAGATGAAAGGCTTATGAGCAGCCGCACGACCCCGTTAACCCATGGACTGAAGTGCCCTGCGAATGGTACGTGTGCATACCGAGGTTCCAGCATTTTTGCTCACCTGAACACTGAGGTCTTGTGCAGTACTCCGTCGATTAGCTGTAACGACTCTCCTGAGGCTTCAACGTTCTATAACACTGATTTTCTTTGGTCTGCCGGTACGTTTTGATACTTCAGGAACGCCATGTGTCTTCCACTTATTCAGTACATCCAAAACAGTTAACTTGGGTATGTTTAAAGGCCTATCGGTTTCTCCTATGGACAACCCACTAATATAACACCCAACAATCTTTCCTCTCTCAAAGTCAGTTCTTTCCTGCCGCGACATTTTCACTCAACCTCACAGTGCGATATGATCGCGGTCAGCTGCAGGCTTGTATTTATATTTTTGTAGCTGTACCGCGCATCTTAACAACGTAGCGGGCCTGTTCATTTGCTTTTGAAGGGGTGTCCGAGGAATTTTTTAAATATATATATATATATATATATATATATATTTAAACACACACACACACACATATATAAAATCATTTCCCGCGACTATTAAGGAAACAAGGATGAAATTGTTCCGACTGACGCGTTCGAAATTATTTGTTACCCGACATTACAAAATAGCGACTGGGATGAAATATTCCGTGCAGCAGATCTTTCACCTCAGACATGAAAAACCTTTTTTAGAAATTGCCAGGAATGCCTTTTAAAAAAGTATGTTTACCAAAAGAAACATCAACAAGTAAATCTCTTTGAAATCAAAGGAATCTACAAGGCAAACGTTCAGATTTACAATCACGAATATTTTTTCAGTACAAATGTTTAAAAAATTATGTTCTTTTAATACAGTTTTTATGATATTATATCAATTTTTTGGAGCTGAGGGAGATGGTGATTTTTAATACCTAGCGTCAATATCATCAAAACTAATTTAATATTTTTAGTTCCACGTTTTGTATCGATAAACTTTCTCCGCATTTCTGAAACGTTGCATCTACGGAGAGGAAGATTTCATTTTTTTAACTTTAACATAACCAAGGCTTTATTTCTACCTGCTCAAACCAATACCGAGTTTTGCTACAACTAAATTCTTCTCCATCCTCACTTTTTTCATACGAGCGTTCCAAATAGTTTTTGTTCGGTATTAGAGCTCCCTATCAAAGTAGCAATTCTTGAAAAAAGATAAAAGGTTATTTCAAAGTTGCTTCTCTCTAAATGGGTCCTTCTGAGAGCTTCTTGCTCCTAAAATGCTCTGATCGGGTGATATTTTGAGTTCCATTGCAATCTTCACAGCGCATTTTGGAACAGAAATATGTGAGGCACTTTGAAAGGAAAGCAAATTCTAATTTCGTTCCCCACATCTTTTAGAATAACTTGACATAACAGCGCCTCCAGTTCAGCCATTACAGCGCTTAATGCTCCTAATTGCCACTAACAAGGAAACAATGCACACAAAAAAACCTAAAATATTTTCTCACAGAATCGAATTCGGCATTTAGAAAAGACTGGGTAATGGGACAAGAAAAAGTGAGAAATCGGGATCAGTAACAAGGAAATGGGCCAAACGCAGGCTAATGGTGAAGCATGACCGCATTTTATTTTTAATCTGCCGGACAATTCTAAACAATACGATCGAATCCGTTTCATTACTACTATGGCTGTCTCCTTCTAACTGATTTTTATCGCGGCAATAGTTTAGCCTATTTTTCGTGCAAAGGGTAAATTGCTCTAGCGGCTAAACCCGCCCTTCCAGCTAGAACTAATTATGAAATACGATTTAAGCTTGCAATATATATCTACCAAATTTTGCAATTTTTTTAATTTTTTCAAATATTATGCACCTGAACATATTGGTACTTTTGAACTGATCTTTGTACTGAACGCTGTTTTTACAAAAGAACTGAATCACTTAACCATTTCACCTGTTCTTCATAAAATATATTAGGTGTACAAATGAGGTTTAAAGCGTTTTTTGGGTGACGTATACCGCTAATTTGCATATCCGTCATTCCCACGCGTTGTTGTCATGTGGCCGTAACTGGTTCAGAGTATAAAATGGGACACAGAGGTTTTCCCAACAGTCAAACGCACTTGCACATCGGTAGGTGAAAGATGGCGATCGATACTGCATTTATTCGACATTGCGTTCGTTACGAATTTCTTCAAGGAAAAAATGCTTCAAAAGAATGTGCATCGATCTGTTCTGAAGGAGAATATTGTATCAAAAAGCAGGTGTGAGTTTTGATTTAGACAGCTTAAAGCAGGTGATTTTGATGTTGGCGATCGAGTAAGTAGCAGCGCCCCGCAGAAGGTTGCACATGAGGAATTGCAAGCATTGCTGGATGAAGATTCGTCTCAAACGCAAAAAGAACTAGCTGAACAACTGGGGATAACTCAGCAAACCATATCCAATCGTTTACGCGATGGGAAAAATTCAGAAGGAAGGAAAATGGGTGCCGCATGGCCTGAGTCAGAGGAACAAGGATGAGCGTGTCATCAAGTGTTTGAATCTGTTGAATAAACAACACAGAAATTTTTTCCTGTCGAAAATCGCTAAGGGTGATTAAAAGTGGATATGGTACGACAATCCCAAATACAAAAAACACTGGGTAGACCCCGGTGAAACAACGACTTCGACACCGAAACGCAATATTCACTTCAAGAACGTTCTGCTGTTTATCTGGAAGGATATGAAGAGTGTGCTCTATTATGAACTATTGGAACAGGATCAAACTGCTACTGCTGATCGCTACAAGAAACAACTGCTCCGATTCAAGCAGGAAATCTGTCGGAAACGACCATTCACAGCAAAGGATTGCGTCCCGTGAAATTACTGCATGACAACGCTAGGCCGCATGTCGCGAAATCAGTCGAAGAAACGTTATTGACGCTTTGCTGGGAAGGTTTGGAGCACCCGGCGTATAATCCCGACATAGCCCCTTCAAACTATCATTCGTTCCGATCGATGCAACATGGTTTGCCTGCTGTGCGGTTCCGGACATGTGACGAAGTACAAAAATGGGTTGACGACTTCATCGCATCACACGACAAAGTATTCTTCATGGCTGGAATCCGTCAGCTGCCCAATCGATGGCGGAAGGTGATAGATAATGACGGCGCATAATTTGATTAGTAAAGGTATTGTTGTTGTCTCTCAAATTACATGTTGCGTTGTCTTAAAACGCTTTAAAACTTATTTGTACGCCTAATAGTAACATTGAAACACTTGCATGTCATCAAATGAAGGCTGATTTTCTCGTAAAGATGAGTGATTCACTACATTTTTATGTCAATTGCAAGGTCTTAGAGCGTTTTCGTTTTGTCAGATCCGTACATACAAATACCGGGTGGTTATAAAACAAGAATCCTTATTCTCGGGTGTTTAGAAAAGCAAAATTGAGGATATCGCGACGACTTTCACCTGAACGTAACATAAACAGCGTCTGATTGAGGCTTGGAGTATTGATACATAGCGAGCAAACTCTTGTTTCGTTCTTTCTTTCAAACTTACTTGTTTTCGCTTTTGAATTTTTGGTACCGGTCCGACGAACCATCATACATTTTAAGTACCAGTCCGACAAACCATCATACATTTTAAGTACCGGGTCACGTGACAGGGACCCAGGACATCCCTGCTTTAGTTATTATGACTCACCACACTTAAGCTTTCCAAAATTCTGTCATTCCCTGGAGCAGAATCAAAGCAACGGGCGACGTACGTCGCCGATTTATTTTGGTCCTGCAGACAAAAACCGATATCCCCAGAGACCTATTAAATCCTGTTGCAGACTCCCGATCATGATAGCAAGTTTTCCATCTTTCAAAATTTCCGAAAACGGAAGTTAAACGGAGTGAAGATTTCTCCCGTAATCGTATTTTTTTTCTCGCGATGTTCCCTCAATGTTCCAAGAGAGGATTGTCTGGTATCGTTGCTAAGCATCATTTTATTACATAAGTGCTTGTGCTTCAATTTGAAAATGGAGGCAACAATTTCGGAAAACGGAAGTTAGACGAAGCCCTCTGATCTTAAATTATTTTTCTCCCGATGTTCCGTCTGCCCTGTATGGTCATTAAATATAATTTTGTTAGATAAATGTTTGCATTTAAGATTGGAAATGGAGAAAAGTTTTCCGAAAAGGAAAGTTGGAGGAAGCGGAAATTTCTCCCCAACCGTAAAATAGAAACAAAAACTTTCGACAACGAAAGATAAAGGCAGTGAAGATTTCCCCCGTAATAGCTCTCCCTCCACTGTTTTTGCCTGTTCTGTGTTATTGTTTAATCATCATTAAATTACATAAATACTTCTATTTGAGATTAAAAACGGAGAAAAATTTTTCGGAAAACGGAAGTAGGAAGGAACGAAGATTTCTTTTCTAAGAGTAGTTTTAAATATAATTTTATTCCATAACTTTTTGTGTTTCAGCTTCAAAATGGAGGCAAAATTCTAGGTGCAGGGGACCAAAGAGTTCTTCATTCTGGTTATCATTGCGATTGCTGTAGTATGTAAGTTAGATACATTTTATAGGTAGAAGAAATATAAGGCGGTCAGTTATTCTCTCTCTTTTTTTTTAATTTCTACTTGAGCAAATTTTTATTGTTTTTCGCATCTAGGCATCTAGTAATTATTTTGCCTTGTGACCACCTGCAGAATATTTTGTGGCACCACGCTATCTGTCGCAGACTAGCCATGGGGCTATCAGTTTATTTCATGTTTTTGAATTGGTTCCATTTTCCACCTTTTTCCGCGAATAAAACCTCCAGCAACACATATTACTACTTCTTTACTGGCCATAATAAAAATGACAAAAAAAAGTCACTTCGACTATTTAATGGGCGTCATGCAAAAACAAATGCAACGCTTGCTCCTTTGCATGATTTTTAACTAGACGTTCTACCAACGCCAGGTTGTTGTCTGTTGCGGTTGATGTCTTGCCTTGGTGCTGCGCATCTCACAGCTCGGAAAGGAACGTCCAGTTGGACATTTTGCTTGCCATTCTGATACATTTGGTGCATCAATAATGTCATTTTCAACTAACACAGTTTTCCATCACAGCAGTTGTCCTCTATCTGCGCCAAAAGAAAACATCTTTT
This sequence comes from Macrothele yani, assembly GCA_039090855.1. Lineage (NCBI taxonomy): Eukaryota > Metazoa > Arthropoda > Arachnida > Araneae > Macrothelidae > Macrothele > Macrothele yani. The sequence continues at coordinate 77,696,206 of CM077008.1, forward strand.
AGAAAGAAGACTACGCTGGCCTGGTACGCCGAACAAGCAAACGGTAGCGTGCTGACTGTGAAGATACAGACAGGCATCTTCTGGTTTTGGCATTGAAATAAAAAATGTCCCTTTTCGATTTTTTATGATCGGAATTTCGATATCCGGATATTTGGTTTTTGGATGTTCGAATTTCAAATATCTGGATATTCGGATTTCAGAGTATTCGCATTTCCAGTATCTAGATATTCGGATTTTATACTATACGAATTTCAGATATCTGGAAATTCAGTTTTGAACTCCCGATATCCGAACGATTCGAACACTGAAAATCAGAACATGTGGATATCTGAACCATTCGGATAATGGAGTATCCGTTTCAAAAATTCCGAAAAAATATTTATTATCACTGTTCATAAACGCTTGCTAATAAAAGAGCTGAGGTGAGAAAAAGAGGCCATCTTTTTCGATTCTATGAGAAAATAAGAATAAGCAGCAAAAATACAACAGGAACTTATGATTTCATTAATCAGTGAAATTTGAAATAACAGTTGCTCAATGTTTGATATTACACTTCCCATTCTTCATTCAAGCCGGAAGCTTTGAGGTCCAAACAGGAAATGACAGACAAGAGCTGCGTTCAAAGACTTTCTTCGGGAATTGTAATCGCCTTCATATAAGCATCCACCCTATAGGGTGGTAGCAGAGTTCTAAGTTGGATGCCCAAAAATGGATATTAAGCTGAATACCGTAGGCTGGGGGACTGAAACGCTTGGTTTATCTCACCGAGAGACTAGTTTTGCATTCAACATGAGACATACGCTTTTAATTTTTATTTATTTCGTTTTAGTCTCAGTTCTGCATGTTTCCGGAAAGAGCATGCCTAAATTAATGATGAGAGTTTTCTCTCAATATTTGGTACTAAGGAGGATAATGAAACTCCCGTTCCAAAATGAAAGAAAGAAATAAATTCTACCATACATAAACGAAGCTCGTTGCTTCTGGGGTCTTATCATTGCTGGTTGTGGATTCGAACCACAAGCAACACATGGGAATTTCTTTCATAGAATCGAACATATCTAGTTCCTCTTCTTTCCGTAGAACCAGTCATCCTGGTTAAGAATCGGTGACTCCTACTAGCTAGATATTCATACGATGATTAATTCAAAAATTAGAAAGAAAGAGAAAAGCAGAAAATCCGCAGAGGTTCCATGTCGTTAGATTCTATCGTTCCCTCGAGATAAAAAAGATACTAAAAGAAAAAAACAAAATCCGCAGCCATACAACGACAACAAGAACGAGGGGAAATAAAATGTTTAAACTATCTTACGAGGTATTATAGTTTTCCCTTAAAAATGACACACACACACACACACACACACACACACACACATCTTCCAACATTTGCCATTTCCCTCGTGAGAATTGCAGTAGCATAATTCAAAAGAACACTTTCTCTAAAAAGGGAATATACAGTTTTAATGTTCAGAAACAAAATGTAGTACGTGAAATAAGGAAAAGGCATTCCTTTTTATGAGATGGAAGATTAGTGATGAATAAATGATAGCACGTACAGACAACCAAAAAAAAAAAGAAGAAGAAGAGCCCGCAAAATCTTATGAAATTTTTATTTTAATATCTCCCAATAAAACGTTTTCATTATATATCTAAAATTGTAGTAATGGGAAACGTTTTGAAAAGAGAGTTGCAAAAAATTAAATACGTCACTGAAACTGTTATAAATATTTAATTCCATGTTAATGTTTTTGTCTCTTGTTTTCGGAAAATAAGCGAGAATCATCCGAAAAGTTCTACGTGCGAGAAAGCACAGAGTTTGTTTGTATTAATTTCAAAACTCATAAAAACCTAAACCTGATCTTAACAAATTTGTTATTTTCTTTTCTTTTATTTTTTTTTTTTTTTTTTTTGAAAGAGGAAACATAACATAAAGAACTCGCCGATAATTCCGGTAATTGAAAAAGTCTTTGCCAACATACTTTTTTGTCTGACATATTTTATTGTTTTCAAGATTTCGAATTATGCAAATCAAAGATGAATCCCCCAAATCTTCTCTGATGCCATTATTTTTTAGTTAAAAAAAGTGTCGCACATTTTGAAAAATCTCAACCTTAATCAATACCTGTTTTGTATAAACTAATTTCCACAGAATTACGATAAAAAGAGTCTAACTATAGCAGAACAAAATTATGTAGCAAACGGAAAACAACATAATTTTACTTCAGATCAGAAAATGGCTTCCACGGTTTCTGTTACGAATAATAGACGTTTGCTAGTTCTTATTATATTCGAAAAAGAGATTGGTTCGTCCTATTCTTCTAGGTTAAATGAGTTCTGTTTACTTGCTCGTGTCATGTGAGAAGAGCCTATTAATAGCTGATATGCTGATTGGAGGAAATACCTATCGCCACCAATTTTGAACAAAGGTGCAATACAGTTGTCTAAACACACCTAAGGGAAGTGAAAGCTTACATGCCGAATTCCATGTTGTTTACCTTTAAAATAAATGTATCCTCTTATTAATATGAATTTCTTCAAATATGGTCTGTGGCTCTTGTTCTCAAACTTTCTGTTTCCTGTACCGTGAAAGCAAGTGTGTATGTATGCATTTAAAAAACGTACATATATTTTTATTTTTATTAAATCCCTGGAATTTTTACATTGGACGCGATCATTTGAGCAGCCGTAGTTACTAGAATAGCAACAGAAACAACAGGAACTAAAGTTAGTATTATTATAAATAAAAAAAAACATAACTGAAAACTTATTTTCATTGGAAAAAGATATGAATTCTGTGACGTACTATAGAGGTGAAAACGTGAATCAAGACGACAAATCTGCAGCGAGACATTCTGTCCGCGTAGCTCAGTTGGGATAGCGACTTACTCCGGAGCGAGGGGGACACGGTTTCGATGCCCGCCGCGGACGAACTTGTGTTTTCACAATTCATTGAATTTATTAAAGTGAGAATGCCAATAGTTGCTATTCTTCTTGCATTTCTCTTACGAGAATGATTACCAAAGAAATAACTCAACAAAGAAGAAAAATCCCAAGCTTTATCGATCAGTAATGTAACGGATGAATAATCAGAATAGCCTTAGAAACATAGAAATCACAAACTACATACGCTGATCGTCATTAAGTGATAAAACTCATCTTGCTTTCCTGACTTAAACATTTACTCATCAGTGCCTACATGCTTTTTCCCAAAATACGCTCCATCGCACCCAAGACACTTGTCCCGGTGTGTAACCTATATCCTGCAATGGTGCAGTTGACCGTCCTTGGACAAGGACTTTAAAACCACCTTCGCAGCCTTTTTGTATTCCAAATCATTCTTAAAATGGCGACCTCACAATGGTTTCTCTTTAAATAACGAGAAGTCGCTTGGAGCAAGTTCTGTGCTGTAGTAGTACTCAGCTGAAGGAACAGCTCAGTACTTTTTTTTCAGTATGAAAAATGCTGTACTGTGAATACCCGTAGAATCCAACAGGAGCACACGTGGCGCAACTTACGTGTTCCTTCAGGACGGTCTGGGTGCTTCCATAAGAAAGACAATGGAACCTTCGGTTGTACGTTTCTCCAAGGGATGGCCATAAAAAACTTATAAATACAAAACATGCAAAAGAAGTTTCAAAATATTAAATAGTATTGTAAAATTTTCAATGCCTCCAAAAAAGAAAACGAACACATAATTTTATATTACGCTAATTTATAATGTAAGACAGACGTATATACAAAAATGTTTGTCTGCTACCTTAATCCTTATGCCCATTTTGACTTTTGTGTTAATTTTTTATTATAATTTCAGCATGAAAACTAGGTTAAGAAATTCTGTACAATTTAATATTTTGAGTAATGAAAAAACAAACTTACCTTTGAAATACTAGGTAGTAAAATCGAATATGATTATGTTTATTCAATACCCCTATTACATATCCTTCACTTATAAGCTTCCCGCTTTTCAAAGCAGTTTAACACCAGCTGATCTGATATTAGTGCCGAGTAAAATGTTCAACGATCTTTGCTTGTTTCAATATTCTTGAATTCAGAGAAAAAAGAGAACTCTGAATATTATTAGTAAATTTTTAGGTGTGTCAGCTATCTCATGGCTGCAAAAAAGCTCGATTCTTTAAAAGTTGTAACATACCCGGCTACGTATGAAATAGTCAAAGAACCGTATATTTTTAACAATCTGAAATTCAAAATTCAACGTATAGTTTCAAAAAGCGTATAAATGAATTTCGTACAACCGAACTGAATAAGCAAATAAAACTTCAATACGGATTCTGTGTTGGGAGTGGCGCAGAATTCGTGTAAAAGTGAAAAGCGTGTAACAGAGGTTTTACTGTTTCTAGTGCATCCTATAACTGCTTAATTGTGATATGATAGCTGCTCTCGCAGTATTAATCAGAAGCTCCGAAGCTGATGCCCGTGGACGCCCTTCCCTTTCCAAATCTTCAATATTGTTCCTGCCATTATGCCAACAAAACACACTTGCAAGGGACATCATTTCACCGCTGAAGGCTTCTTGAAACATTTCATATGTTTCTTTCCGCGATTTTTGGATGCAAAAACTAAATTTTATCATGTAACCTTGTTCAAGAGTTGAATGCATGCTTCGGATGCGTGGGCGAAACGAAACACTATTAAAGTCAAAGAACTGGAGCTCTTTTCTCAGTAGGTGGAACAAGACCAGCCGTATCTGTATGCGTAGCCTGCATTTCCACCTACCGTTTAACTTCAGACCCATGTACATTACTCAAATTTAGTTCCGCGCGAAAAATCAGTCCTTATTACGCTTTGATTATTAGTCTTTGTGTAATAAAATATTTTTTCCGCGCATTAATATGCGCGGAAAAAATATTTTTGTTTCCCAGCAAATAATTTCAATAAGCTTTCATTACTATTAAATTCGAAGTTAAAATCTAGCTTAGGATTTATTTTAAACCACCATACGTTCTTTGCTGTTATCGGTGAAATGTTAGTCTCATACAATCATACAGTAAAGTAGGGCTACGAAGTTCAACACTTTGCTGAAAAGAAACAAACATCACTTTTCTCTAACACAGAAATTCAATAAATAAAAATAAATTCATCAACTCTTTACTGCGACATAAAATCTAAGTGAGATAGTGAATATTTTTCTGTCATAGACAGGTCATCTGGAGTAAACTTAATGAAAATAAGTGGGTTCCATCTTGAATTAAATTTTTTCAGTTGCTTCCTAATGCTCTTTGCATTTTTGAATTAATGTCAAATAATTATTTATCTCAAAAATTCATCCACAGAGATTCTCATTATTCACAGTGCAATAAAAGAATACTTCTAATCTCATCGTTTTCTTAATACAAGTATTATACGCTTTCATGTATTATTCTCCACAAGAATAACTCAATATATTTCATAATTTGCTGACTGCTGCAGCAATGCTTTTAGACGGGTACATAGTTTTCTTAAGAACTGCAATTTGTTTTATTTAAACATAAAAATGCAGATGGATAAACTTATAGTATCGCAAATTATCATTCACATTTTTTGAAAAATACTTGAAAATCCTACAATTGTTGCAATTTGAGCTCATACGGGTTAACATTATTATTTCTAAATTACACTAAAATGACTATTGGTAATATTACTGGCACTGTCTTAGTTAAGATATCACTTTTACCTCTTCAAAATCCAGAAAGTTAAATCCTAATTACAGAGAAAACGATGTGTCTGATTTACATACGGCAGCGGCATGGAAAATGTTGAGAGCTAGTGGCTTGCCCAGTGTGTTATTTCCTTCCTCAAAAACTAAAATAACACAGCGATGTGGAATACATAATTGATCACAGCAGGAAAGTGAAAAAGGTTTTGTTGATTTAAGCACAAAGAAAAAGAGATCTCTTGCATAATGGAGCTGCTTGCAAATGTTCCACTTACCAACTGCGATATTCTCTTCCACTCTCTCGAACCTCCGGTTCTCTCCCAAGGGATAAAACAGGCACGCTGGAAGATAAAAGAGAAAAGAAAAAATGTAAATGGGTTGAAACATATACGAGATGCTTGATCGATAGGATACACACTAGAAATCAGTGAAGAAAATTACACACCTTTCAATAATTTAAGTCCCTCGAGAAAATTGTTGGAAAGAAGGAACGTCTTAATTTTCTTCCAAGGTAAACTTTTTAAAAGCTACTGTTTGTAACCGGAACTGAACTCCGAATACAAGTTTCAGAAAAAAATTCATCTAAAAGTAAATGAGGCGGTAACATTTTTTCGTCTTAAAATGAAAGAACTCGTTTCAGAAACAGAAATAGAGACCTTTTCATCCCAAAATTACTATCAAGATTGCTCTATCCTGAACTATAGAGCTGTGAGAACAAATATATAAATATATTTTAAATTATTTAGTAAGCGTGAATTGTATTAACTAAACGAAATCAACAACGCATCGCTGTTTCCCTTCATCATACTTTCCAAGAAGCACTTAAAATTTTGTTTAAATGTAAATACTATGTTTCAGAACCAAGCCCTTTTTTTTTTCAACCAATAAAGTACCCATTTAACTACCCCTATTCTCCGTCTACGAAAAGGCCCTTTTACGGTAAAATAACTTTGTGTTAAAGTCGTAGAACACAAAACAATGCAAATGAATGAAGGATTTGAATTTATAACCATTTATTTGAACTTCTAAGTCGCGGAGTTTTAAGGTAGACAAAGTGCAATGCATTACGGAACTGGTTTATTCAAATATGGATAACATGGGGAAAACCCAAAACCCGTTATGCAAAAAATCCGTTTCGATGTTCGGGCCCGATGTATATACAATAGTCATGATCTTCATTTTAACACAACTGAACTGCCTCGGTGGCGCTGGCTTATGACCATTCGTCCGAGAAGGGTCCTTGTTCGAATCCCGATGAGGTTTACATGTTGTGCTTGTCATACAGCATTGGCTCTCTCCGTTCCCTAGAACCAATGGCCCTAAATTAGGGACGGGCGACTGTTTATAGCCCATTGAATTCCTCACGGTGGTCGTTAAATTATAAACACAAAAAAATAAACAAAACCCGAAATATTTTCTAGTAAAGAAAATTATTCAACCTTCTTGGATTTGCACTATTTTGACTGTCACATCTGACAATAGCGCGTTTGCAATTACTTAAGTGAGTAAGACACACAATTTCCACAGTAAGCCCTACCAATTTCTCTTGAAGCATACCAAAGATTTTCTATTTTGTTTCGCTTTTCCTGGAGTAAATTAATTATGCTACGTTTCTGTTGAGATGTTTTCGTTTCTAGAAACCAATTCTAATGATGCTCTTCCTATCGTATTTTTAAAATATGCATACTCAAAGTTTTTCAGGTTGCTTTTTTTAGCGTATCATTTTTGCTCTAAGTGATTATATAGTCCAAAAGAGCGCCCGATATTATCAGCTTGCACAGTATAAACATTCGAAACGATATTGTCAAACTGCGCAGTATGAAACCGAAACTTATATAAAGTATTCGGTGTAACCGAATACTTTATATAAGTTTCGTATTAGTTTTGTAAACAGACACCTATTACAACAAAAAGTCGTTTTGCTTCCTTCAGTGGGGATGTGAGGTGGGGTTAACGACCAACTTTAAATCCTATAAATAGTTGATTGTCCCTAATTTTGAACCACTGATTCCAGGAAGGTAGAAAGTCATATACAAAGGCACCACTCATGCTGCATCGAGGATTTGAACCCGGACCCATCTCAGACGACTAGCCAAAAACGTAGGCTTCTGGCCGCTCGGCCAACAAAAACTTAGCAAGTGTATTTTCAAATTAGGATATTTGTTTCAAAAATACGTTGCTTTGGAGACATTCAAATGTCTTGCCAACTCTTACGCGAGCGTGTGCACCTAACATTTATTTTAATCAAGTGCGGTCGCATTTGTCCAGCATGTGCTCGCTGAGCACCATGTAAGAACACGGTTTATCTGTCTTCAAACATGGGAAATTATTTGGCTGTCTCTTCGGACATCAGTGCGTGTGCAAGTTAATCTCCAAAAATTCCTTTTAAGGATAAATATTTTCCCTCTTTTCCTGATGTAGCTTTACCTCATTAGGTTATGCAGATGCATGTGTTTGTTAAGATAGCTCTTTCTGTAGCAAAAGAGTCACAAACAATATAATTTCCTTTGTCTGTACGTTTGAACGTTTGTTCCACTTTGGCAGCGCAATAGAAAGAGCGTTTTCTTGTTTTAATTCTCGAACCCCTGGCTCAATCAAAATCAATACATTTTTTTTTATTGTTGTAATGTTCATGTAACATACTTTGACATTCGGGCATCACAAATAAAACGAATACCTGACAATTAAAAAATTACTGTACATATCTTATCCCCCCCCCCCCTTTAATTATTGACGGCCTTTCACCTAGTTGAAAATAATTCGTTTTGACCAGAAAGAAAAAATTACAACAACAATTTTTCACTAATTTCTGTATTTTTTTAGATATTGTGGTGTACAATTTTCCCGCTAGGTGACGGATGCAAATATGTATTTGCATTCATTGAAATGTAATTTATAGGAAGGAAGAACTCGTTTTTTAATGCTATAGAGGTAAACACGTCTAAAGTTCTTGAGGTAATTAACATTCCTTGTACTCATCATACCTGCGAATTCGATATCACCAGTCTTGTGTGCTTATTATTTTATTACTTCGTATTTACTCTGTCAAGATACTTAAGTTGTTACCGTTGGCAATTAAAAAAACGTCTCCTCACTTCACAAAGTTGCACTCTATTGATATTAATAATTTAGCCGATATCTAAGCTCTATCCAGTGACCTGTAACTGTTTTCGATCTAGAGACAATGAGTCAGGATCTGTTGTGGCTTCTTTACTGAAAGAGCGTGTATAAAACTTGTTAGCTCCTGGTGACACATTAGCCTTATGGTGATACAATTTTGAGATGACAGGACGGAGCTCACAAATAGATCTGAAAACATTATTAACAAGAAAGATGACACCGAATTTTCGGGTGTAATAAGCACGTCTTTTGAATCTGTTCTGACGCAATTACATTTTTCAAAGCTATTCTAAGTCACTGGAACCGGTATGGAAAACAACAGTATCTGACAGAAGAAAGAAGTTTTTCAATCGGGTCTTTAATCCCTCAGATATTGCTGTAAACGGAATCGTGAGCTTACGAACTCTTAGAAACAGAGTTATCGACAAAAATAAGATGTGACTTTACGTCCCTTGGTGGGAAAACCACGCATTATTTTTTAGGAAGAAAGTATTTTTGGTGGGAAAACCATGCATTATTTTAGGAAGAAAGTATCCATATGAGCGGTATCGGTCCAAGACAAAAAATTTTAGTCGAGTTTTCAGTAGCCCAGATTTTGCTACAAATACATCAGAAGTAGAAATTAACACTTATGACCCCTGGTGGCCAAACCATTCTTTACCAAACATTAGAAATTACGTGAAAAATATTTTCCGTCAGGTCTTGTAAGCGATACAGGAAGAATTTTTCAAATCGGAGTTTTAGGAGCAGAAAACGCAATTTACCATTGTGCGCCCTAGCGGAAAGTCTATGATTTACTTGAAATTTTTTAATTTATAGGAAAAACATTTTGCATCGGAAACACTATCCAACAAAGAAGGAATTTTTCATATCGGACTTTTAGAAGTAGAGATATTGACAAAAATAAGATATGCATCTACGCTCCTGGCGTAGAAACCATGCATTATTTCAAAAAGAAAATGTTCCTAAAATGTTTGTCGACATGAGTAGTATCGGTCCACAAAAGACTTTTTTCAATCGAGATTTTAGAAGCTCATATTTTGCTGCAAATACATCAGAAGCGGAAATTAAGATTTACGCCACCTGGTGGCCAAACAATTTTTTACAAAAATTTGAAATTGCGTACAAACGATTTCCCATCAATACCGGTATCCGGTGCAGAAAGAATTTTTCAGATCGGAGATTTAGAAGCAGAGATATAGGGGAAAACGCAATTTACCTATTTACCCATCGGAAAGTCTATGAATTACTTGAAAATTTTGAATTTATAGGAAAAACATGTCACACTATAAACACTATCCAGCAAAGAAGGATTATTTTTAAATCGGACACTTAGAAGTCGAGATATTGAGAAAAATAAGAAATACATCTATGCCCCCTGGAGTAGAAACCGTGCACTATTTTAAGAAGAAAATGTTTCTAAAAGATATGTCGACATGAGTAGTATCGGTCTACAAACGATGATATTTTCAATCGAGAATTTAGAAGCTCATACTTTGCTGCAAATACATCAGAAGCGGAAATTAAGGTTTTACGCACCCTGGTGGCCAAACTATTTTTTTACAAAAATTAGAAATTATGTGCAAACGATTTCCCACCAGGAGCTGTATCCGGTGCAGAAATAATTTTTCAGATCGGAGATTTAGAAGCAGAGATATAGGGGGAAACGCAATTTACCTTTACGCCCCCTAGCGGAAAGTCTATGAATTAGGTGAAAATTTTGAAATTATATGAAAAACGTGCGACACGGAAAACACTATCCAACAAAGAAGGAATTTTTCAAATCGGACACCTAGAAGTCCAGATATTGACAAAAATAAGATATATATCTACGCCCCCTGGCGTAGAAACCGTACACTACTATAAGAAGAAAATGTTTCTAAAATGTTTGCAGGCATGAGTAGTATCGGTCTACAAATGACGTTATTTTCAATCGAGAATTTAGAAGCTCATATTTTGCTGCAAATACATCAGAAGCGGAAATTAAGGTTTACGCACCCTGGTGGCCAAACCATTTTTTTACAAAAATTAGAAATTATGTGCAAACGATTTCCCACCAGGAGTTGTATCCAGTGCAGAAATATTTTTTCAGATCGGAGATTTAGAAGCAGAGATATAGGGGGAAACGCAATTTACCTTTACGCCCCCTAGCGGAAAGTCTATGAATTACTTGAAAATTTTGAAATTATATGAAAAACATGTCACACGGAAAACACTATCCAACAAAGAAGGAATTTTTCAAATAGGACTCCTAGAAGTCGAGATATTGACAAAAATAAGATATACATCTACGCACCCTGGCGGAGAAACTGTGGAATATTTTAGGAAGAAAATATTCCAAAAATGTTTATCGATGTGAGTGGCATCAGTCCACGTAAGAATTTTTTCAATCGATATTTTAGAAGCTCAAATTTTATGGCAAATGCATCAGAAGCCAAAATGAACACTTACACCCTCTGGTGGCCAAAGTATTCTTTACCAAAAATTCTAAATTATTTGCAAAAAATTGTGCATCAGGAGATGTATCCGCTGAAAAAAAAAATTTCAAATCGAAGTTTAGAAGAAGAGTTATCGGAAAAAATGCAATTTACTTTTACGCCCCCTAGCGGAACATCTATGCGTAATTTGAAAAAGAGCTATATCCAAAATACTCTTCGACGTAATTGGAATCGAAAGATAAAAGATTTTTTTCAATCGGATGTTTGAAGCAAATATGTGGAATAAAACGTATTTTTGAATTCGACATCATCTGCATTTACGCCCTCTAGCGGCGAAATTGTACATCGTAAAAAAAATGAAATAAAGGATCATCATTCGCATATTTCAAGCTTTCGAATGCAAAAGTAATTTTTCAAATCGGACTAATAGTTGCAGAGATACCGTGGGTACAGACGGACGGACTGCCGGACTGAAGGACGGACGGACGGACGGACGAACTAACGGACAAACCGATAGCATAAGCACCATCTTTTTTTACAAAAGACATGCTAAAAATGTGGGAAGCGAAGTTTGCATTCTTCGATGGGCACTTCAAAACACGGAATGTATAATGAAGCTTTAATCACAGGACTTAGTTTCGCACACAACGGAAAAACAGATTTACAGTATTTTTTTAACAAGTATTTATAAATTAACAAACACATGTGCCACAAGAATTTCTGAACCCATTTGAGCTACTTCCTCTTCCGTTTTCTCTCTCTACGTCTGATCGCTAGCCCATGACAGCAATGATGACGTGACGTCATTTCATTACACGAGTTCACGTTGACTGGAGCAAGAGATGTTAGTCTATTGTTTCGGATTAAAGCTAATAGGATTACGAACAGGAGTCAGGAAATTCGCCTTGTTTACTTCTTAAGGAATCACAGTCAAGATTTAAAAATTTATTGATAAAAAAGGCAAGCGGAAATCATGGAAATAATAAACTTAAAGATTTATAATGAAAATTTAACCTAGTACTTATTCCGACACCTTAATCCGTGGTTCATTCATAGGTAATAAATGAGCAGGGAACCCAGTATGAAAAAGAAACCATTTTTTAAATCAAATGGGTGTTTATCTTCATTTATTTATTACATGCTTAATGGCAACATGCGCTGCTTGGGTATAATGTTTAAAATGCAATCCGCTGCTCTGCTTTTTACAGCAGGGAATAACTGTGTTTTGCGTACCATCTCCTGAATGCCCTAAAAACGAAACATATTAGTTTTTATGTAATTCATGCCTTTAAATGCTGTTAGCACTGAAGTAATAGCATCTTTGGTGTACATGAATACCAAAAATATCTGAGCTACAAAATACTTTTCTTTAAACTATTTTAGTCGTATTTCCATTATATGCAAAAATGTATCTCTCTCTCTCTTTCTCTCTGTCCTTTGTCTTCACCTATTTCCATACGTCCAGCTGCAGACATGAATTTCCTCTTTCAGAGGCAATGTAATAAAAATCAGTTTGGAAAACACACCTTCTATGAACCGCACATAAAATAATTTAACCAACTCATGACCGGTAATAAAGCACAGTATGCTACGCGTGAGAGACGTAAATTTGTCGCCAACTTTCAAGGTCACATGCACTTTTTTCTTAGTTGTTTTGTTGTTTCCGTAAAAATAGCATGACATATATTTTGCTTCGTTTGCAAGCATCCTTTTGGAATTTTGACTTGAAAACAACTCGGGCAACAATGAAAACAAATTGGGAAATTTGGATGGGCTTACCATGGTTTCCCTATGAGTTATGGATGCCACACACACGCACACGCAAGCCTTCCTATTCGTTATCTAATTTCTAAAGAGAATAAAATTGCACACAGTAGTATGCAGGTACTTTGGACTTTAGTGGGCTCTAAGAGCAGTCAGGACGAGGTATTTTAACTTAAATGCCGTTAGGGAGCATAATTCTATCAAAAAGGTTGACAGAGTGGTATTTTTAAACACGAGATAGGTACGGCACGCTGCCCGGCAAACAATGCCTAGAACTAACCTTGCCTGAAACTACTGAATTACGCAGCTGATTGAGTAGCGTTCTTTCTTAATTGGTTTCTAGCCCGGGCATCAGTCGCTTTTTTCCCAAGAGTGAATCTGAGGTAACGTAAATTCAAGAACTGTTTAACTGTACTTGTAACTATACAGGTAGCTGCACGAAAAAACACTGTGACCAAGGAAACTCCCGGATCCCGATGTTCTGATTTATTTTAACGCAAACGCAATAACGTATTAACCATCATACGGTAAGTCCAAGAGTTTTATTTGGCGAGTGTGGCCGGTGGCAAATGTAAATTTGACCTACAATTTTGGATTGAGACTGGATTTATCGTCTCCTTCCGAGCTTCTAGAAGAACAAGAGAGATCAAGGATGTGCCCATAGCTAATTCGAAGAGACGGTAATTTCCCTAGAAATATATCATGTATTTCAAATGGTACGACTCCAAATGTCTGGCCATCTTTAATGCCTCCATCCATCCATTTCAAAAATCGTTTTACATATAACACAAACTCTAAGGGAAATGGTTCGAGTAAATGGTGCGATTCATACATTCATATTCATTAATTTTGCTGGTACTCCCTGAACACTCTGCAATATCATTTCAATTTTTCTCTTGAAAGAAAACATTGATATTTTAATTCCCATTAGCTTTCTTCAGCTACTGTTCTATAATACCGATATCATAACATGCATTTCAAAATCTGTTGAAAGAAAGTTATTTTATTTGACTGGATTTAACGACCTCCATGAGATTTTAAGGCTATAAATAGCCCGATGCTCGTAGTTTAACCACCGGCTCCAGCGAATAAGAAGAACCAGATTAATAAGACAAGCATACCGCACATTTATCACCCAATCGCGAATCTGAGCCGATCTGGTACATCGAGACAGAAGCCCGCTCCTCTGACAAGTTGCCCATCAGGTCAAAAAAGCAGTGGTGTTCTACTTACTGCAGGAAAGCCGCATAAGCATTTTAACGATTTTATTCCTTCCAGTGAAGTGACGACCCCGAAAAATGGCTTTGTGGGCCGATAGCGCATCTCCACCAGTCCTCAAACCCACCCAAAAAATAATAGTAATATTATTGATTAATAAATAAAACGAAATAAGCTGCAAAATTATATAAATTATATGTTGATCGGTATATGCACTACTGTTCGTGAAAATTGCAACACCCTCTATTCAACAGAAATTTGTATCACAGATTCCTCATGTTATAGCAGTTAACTGGTTACATTTGTAGAGCTATACAAGATTTTTCGCTTCAAAACTCGGTATCGTGTGAACCCACTTCGAGCAACAATAATAGCCTGTACACGGGGTGGTATTGAGTGGAAGCGGTGTTCGACATCGTCCTGAGGCTACTTCTATGCGAGCCAAGAGTTCACTCGTAGTGACCGGGCGGAAGCGCTTGACGGGACAGTCGCTTAGCTACCATGTCCCAGACATAATCGATCGGGGACAAATGCGGCAGATGTGCGGTCCAGGGAAGAAGAGGTATCTGCCGTGCATGGAAGAGGCCTGATATGTGAACATTCCTGGCCGCATATGGCCGAGCACTGCCTTGCTAAAATGTAGCGCCAAGAAAATTCTCAAGGAAGGATGGATGCTTTAGATCACCTCTGCATCTAAAGCATCCATGATGTATCGCAGGCTGTTGAGGATTCCCTCAATTCGTATCATGTGAGATCACGAATTGAACCCAATGGTGTCTTAAATTATGACGCTTGGCGTTGGGCTGGTATGACGCTGCAAGGTTCCGTTCACCACGATGTCGTCGAACATGTATGCAACCATCATGGCGTATCAAGTCGAATCGTAACTCGTCATAAAATACGATCTGTTGCTAATCAGCGCTCTAATGTCTGCGTTCGGGACCCCATTGCAGCCTGAAGGATTTGTGGTTGAGAGTCAAAGGAATGTGCAGCAATGGGTTGCTAGCGATCAGTTTTCTCTTAAGAAAACGACGTGTAACTGTGCTCGAGGACAAAGCCTGACATGTGATAGTGCTCCACTGCTGTGCGATCGGTCACTGCCATGTGGTAGAAATGTATGTCATCCCGTGCAGTCGTTCGATTTTATGGTCCATTTCCCGGATTTCTGGGCGTCAGAGCCTCATCTGTCCACTGACGTCACGTTGATATCGCTGTACTGGCGTTTCTTCCATTACGAGTGGCAATTTTACAGCAGGAAAATCCAGATTCTATCATCGCAACAATCCTTCCTCGCTCAAAGTCCATCAGATGTTCTTAATGCGACCTTCTTCGAAGACGGGACATGGTGAGGCACAAGAAATACCCTTTCGACTCAATGACGGCCCTCACTGATTGTAACATATTGTTTGTGCCAGCTCTTTATACTGAAGATCGGACAGTTCACAGGGCGCTGCTCCGAAACCGCATGAGCATTTTCACTGACATTTTAACAATTTTCATGTCCCAACATGTTGTACATATCCTGTGAGGTTCAAGCTAATACCAGTAGTCCTTCATGGTGTTACAATTTTTACAAACAGTAGTGTGCAATCTAAAGAAGACTCGTGCACCTGCTACGCGGAAGCTTCTTTATTTGGGGGCGGGGAGTTAACGCCACTCTAAGCAGTGCGGAGGGAGGGCTATATGCATTAGCATGCCATAATTTGGGGCCCCTGATTCCAAGGAGATGGGTGAACCAACGCCATCACGCAAACGTACAATCCTGGAATCGAATCCGGGCCCAGCTCGGACGAATGGTCAGAAGCCGGCGCCTCAGACCACTAGGCCAGCGGAGCGGCTAATGCAGCTTCAAGGTAAGCCAGCAAGACCATCTTCTAACTAAATTGCTGCCCTTATACCTCTCCTATATACAAATTCTGGAGCTTCCATCGAATCCTACCATGGAGAATATACACTGGCGGAAAGTAAAAAAGAATACCAAGAAGGAGACGTCTGATACCAACGAAATTTATTCAGCATAATAACGGAATACAGAGGATAACGTGATCAAAACATTATGGCAAAATACATCTGTATTTGCTGGTAAACTGAAAAATAACATTTCCATGTAACATGGTTAGTGCGAGGTTGAACCGCCATGAACTGCGTCACACTGTGCAATTCTGGTATGGAGTCTATCGCACAGATGTTGGATGTAAGTTTGGGGTATTGAGTTCCAAGCATCCTCAACCTGGACGCGTAAATCGGGGATGGTCGCGGCTGGCCGTGGAGACCGGATAAGTCGTTGTCCCATAAAATCCCACACGTGCTCAATGGGCGACAAATCCGGTGAACGTGCAGGCCATGGAAGTTGTCTCACACCCTGAAGTGCATGTTGCGTTGCACGTGCCGTGTGTGGGCGTGCGTTATCTTGCTGGAAAACACCACGATGGACCGACCTTACAAATGGCACAACAACTGGCTGAATGATGTTGTTGATGTAGGAGGTGCTGTTTAAGGTACCCGGTACAAACACTAGCTGTGTACGGGAGCGATAGCTGATCGCTCCCCACACCAGGAGACCAGGTGTAGGCCCTGTGTGTCGCTGGCGGATGCAAGAACGGTGGAGACGCTCCCCTGTGCGTCTGCGAACACGCATACGGCCATCGGAGGCTCCCAAGCAGAATCTGCTTTCATCGCTGAACACGACAGATCGTCATTGCGTTCTTCAGTGCAGACGTTGGCGACACCACTGCAGCCGTTCCTGATGGTGTCAGAAGTACACATGCCAGAGGCACATGTGCACGTAGTCCTGTATCCAGTAGACGGTTGCGGATTGTTCACACAGTCACCTAAGGTGCAACGGCAGCTCGGATTTGCGTCGCAGTGGATGTTCTTCTTGACAACGCCGCTGTTCTTATGCGTCGATCAGTCCGCTCATCAGTCCGTCTGTGACTCCCGGTTCCACGTCTTCTCGTGTGGGAATGTTCCTCGGACCATCTACGCCACCATCGTACCACCACCGATGCTTCCCGTCCAATTCGCTCCGCAATACGACGATACGCCCACCCGGCCTCGCGGAGTCCGACTAGACGACCTCGCTCAAAGTCCGATAACTGCTGAAATCGTACACGTCTTCCATGTCCAGGCATTGCAGCTTCTTCGGGGTTTTCGCACGTGTCCGTACGCCGACGACTGATTACATTCACTTCGCCGTACTCCTTAAATACCACCGACGATAATTTGCATATTATGTCGTGCTGTGGCGTATGCGCTCACCGGTTGGTCCCGAAATTAACATCACACCTACGTAAACTTGACGCCATTAACATATGTAAATTTCATGATCGTCCGCCAATTCCTTCTTGGTGTTCTTTTTTCACTTTTCGCCAGTGTATTATATATCGGGAAACGGTTTGTTAGCATCTGGATTTTCTGTTGTTTCTCTTTCTTTTATTTGATGATAAGATCGCAGATCTCATGATATCGACATCATCTTTCGATACCAACAAAAAACACTGGTATTCAGTAGCTTTGCAAAATTAATCATTACTTTTTAACAGGTAGGAAGGTCAAAGAAAAACAAAAAATGGGTTCTGAATGTTGAATTCTTAATGACCGCTGGATTGCAAAGCAGTTTTCACTGAAAATGTAACGAAAATAAAGCTTTATGTCAGCATCTGTTTTAAAGAGGCATTTTAACACGTTGGCGTGATGCCAGGCATATACCTAGATACTAAATGCGATGGGATGTCAATGGTAAATGTATGTGCGTTTTCTTCCTAAATATATGTGCGTTTTCTTCCTAAATGTATGTGCGTTTTCTTCCTAAATGTATACGCGTTTTCTTCCTAAATGTATGTGCGTTTTCTTCCTAAATGTATGTGCGTTTTCTTCCTAAATGTATGTGCGTTTTCTTCCTAAATGTATGTGCGTTTTCTTCCTAAATGTATGTGCGTTTTCTTCCTAAACGTATGTGCGTTTTTTTGCTTTATCCCTTTTTCCATAAATTTGCATCAGGATGATACGGCACCTGAGTACTTCTCATTCTACTTGACAGTTGGCTCCCACGCTAGAGAGGTAAAATACCATTAAATTAAATTGACTGTTCTTTTTCGCGAAATTTAACAGCTGAACGATTTGCTTAATGGCATTCGAACAAGTAACTAGATTCACTAGGCAAAGTTAAAAGAAGACGAACGAAAACAAAGTGCACTAAACTAACAAAAATAGATAACGGCGTCGCTCGACTGGTATAATTCACAGTTATCAATGCTGTTTCGGGCTATAATAGTTTTTCTCTAGACGAAGACAAAATGCGGGAATGAAGCCAGATTAGCAGATTATAAATGGAGAGAAACGGACAGCTGAACTTTTAACTTTTATTAAAACGTCACAATTTTAAGAATTCATTTTTACTTAGAAACGATCCTTGTTACATTAAAAAAATGTCAGCTGTCTTTACTTAGATCAAAAAAGAAATAATTTAACGAATTTTATTTGATATTTTTCTATGAAACATAAGTTCGTTCTTGGCTTCCAGGTGGCAGCCTTTCTAAGAATCTGTGGTCTAACAGAATGTTTCCACATAAATAATCCAATCGAGATTCTTTGTTTACTATTGTTACAATAATTCTTACCCTCTTATAAGTACACAGTTAAAATTCTGTGCTTTGTTAACAACCCACTTCCTTTCGATAAAATATTTACTTGACTTTGTATACTAAGGTCACCTTTCATTGTCTCACCAGACAGACATTTTGAATTAAATGTCAAAATTAAGCCGATATTTTTTTTTTCAGTGGTTGTTTTTTATTTCTATGTGGCACCTTCCCAAAACAATGATAGTTAAATGGTTTTAAAAAATTAGAAAGGTAAACAGCTATAAGTACGCAAAAATGTTTATAAAGCATACATTCATAAAAATACAAACATGATATTTTCATACGCCTCATTATGTTCAAACTGAATGTTATACAATAACGTGTGTCTTTCTGTATAATGTCAAATTTTATCTGGTAGATTTTCACGAAATGACATCATGATGATCAGTGACATCACTCTGGTTGTAGTGACCCCATCTGACAGGTTTTCTTCGGAAAGGGGGACACTACCTGCCCGCTATTGGCATTTAAAGCTGTAAGGAGCCCTCCCTCGTCTCTAATTTAGAGCCAATGGTTCTAGTAAAGGAGAAAAGGCCGCGCTGGAGACGCAAGTACAACACTCATGTTTTGTCCCCGAGTTCGAGATCAGACAGGGCAGTACAAGATGTTAGAAGCCCATGCCCTAGCACGTTCTGTTTGTAGGTCAGTGGTCGATTAGCCAGATGTTAGCCTTTTGATTTCTTGTCCAATCGCGGGGCCAGTCATGGCTCCCGTGTTTGCCCTTCTGGCGCTGAATCTTTCTACTCACTGGAAATACTAGTTCTAAATTAGGGATGGGCGACTCTTCATAACGATAAATACATGCCCATTAATCGTTATACCGCGAATAAAAAAAATAAAGTTCTGTTGGTTCCAAGTACATTATTGCCTGTAGGAAATATAATACAAGAAATATTATTGTAGTTTTTGGGGAGAAGGCTAACGACCACCATGAGCAACTAGATGGGCTATTAGCAGTCGCCCGTCTCTAATTTAGGGCCACTGGCTCCAAGGAAGAGAGAGAGCCAGCGCCGCAAGACAAACGTAACATCCATGCCTCACTGGGATTCGACCCCGGACCAACCTCGGACGAATGGTCAGGAGCCATCCCTTAGCCCACTGCGCCACCGAGGCGGCAGAAGATTATGTAGAGAGAAATATGAACTTTGCGAAAAGCTAAATGAGTAGAGTGAAGATCTGCACAAAAAATGTAAGCTATATCCCTCATTTGTACATAGTTTACTTTAATGATTGCAGCTTTCCATTACCATCATACCCCGATGTATTGCAGAGGCCAACAAAATGTTACATATTAAAATTTATTTGCCTTATGTTGTCATAAGTTCCACATATTTACGGGGTACTAATTGCAAATAAGACTGCACCATGGCGTTAGCTTTTTTTTCTCAAAATGATATAACACGTTGAGCAGAGCATGCGTATAACAGCTGCTAGAAACAACGTAACACAATTATTATTAAAAGCTTACCCATCACTCACACACACACACACACACATCTAAACATTATACATATTTTTTCTTGCATGTAATGAGTTTCAGACTTATCAATATCAGCAGTAGATGCCCATCGAGTTGCCACTCCATTTGCCACGCATTATGGTGAAGCTTTCCACCTTGTTCTTCACTCACAGATCTAGATTTATCTTTGCTTCCTCGTTGAGAGCTTACAGAAGCATTTTCGAGTGTTTCAGGCGACATTGGTATTGGTATACATGGTCCGTAAGCAACAAGTCTACAATAGATGCAAGTTTCAAATACAAAATCTCCATTTTATTTTTAGTGTTGTATCGCAGCAAAAACAGAAATCATTATTATGATTTTTTCGTTGCCTACAGGTCATCGCCACCCCAAAACGAATGGATTTTTCCCTACCTTTTTCCTCCTACCTCAGCTCTTCAGGACGGACATCACTGACCTTATGTAGAACCCATGATTTGTCCTGGTCCCCAAGTTTCACTTCAAAACATGCAGTGCAAGCGTTTCCTGAACAGCCTGTAATGTTCCTCGGTTGAATTTAAACGACAAACTCTCCACACTGATGCAGTAACTGACCGTTCAGTAAATGCATGCTCATGTAACGAAACGAAAACTACCACTGACTACATTAAAACTAAACACAAGTGTGATATACAACTAATAGGCAATAATTCAGAGCAGAGACACACCTCGAACTGGCAGCTTTCAACCTTCTAGAGAGTTGAAGATAAGCTCAAGTGCAAATTCATTCATGTTTGATGTCTGTTTCCACCTGTTTTGTTGCCTTGTTACTCTCCTGCTTTCTCAGTAATTCTTCCTCCCCCTAAATGTTACCAGATTCACCTTCAGACCTGTTACCCAACAAGTTTAGGAAGCAATATTATTTTGTACGTGATGGGACTGAATCAATAAGTTGTAAAGCCTTTATTATTTACTTAACCCGATGATTTAAGAAGTAATTTTGTGGAAAATCTGTAAAGAGACAAATCTGAAATTAATAATTAGCAGACAATAAATCTCAAGCAATGAAACCATTCTGGGCTTTGGTCTACCGGGTGTGACGAGCACAGCGTGCAAGGAGGAGAGCGATCGTGACATATTAACATTACTAAAAATTTATTTTGTAAAACGCTCTCGGTATAGCATAACATCAAAATTTCAGGAACATAAGATAAAGTTTAATTTAGATGAAGCTACTGACAAAAGCAGCTTCCAACATTTACGAAAGTGGTGGATTGAAACATTATGTCTGATGTTTAATGATTGCCTAGGCTCAACTCTGCAAACAATCTAAACATAAAGCGCTGACAAAAGGGGGTAAAATAATAAGATGACTTCCTCTCTTTGTTTTTGCCTTTTTGTAAAAGACAACGCGGCAGATTTTTCCACTGGTGCAGAGACAGAGCGTGTGAATTACAATCGGAGGATGTGATCCGAACGCAAGTGATCAGTGATGCGGAAGCGGAACAATAGAGCATGTGAAGCTAGGTCACGGGCGAAGGATCGCTTTTCTTCTGGAGCAGGGCATCTTCTCAAAGTCCTCCTCGTTAGAACTTATCTTGAGGCTCCGCGGAACTTCATGAACGGGTGTTGCTCAACAGGTAGCACAAAATACATAGTAGCAACTTAGAAAATCGCGTTTCTT
Source organism: Macrothele yani (assembly GCA_039090855.1). NCBI lineage: Eukaryota > Metazoa > Arthropoda > Arachnida > Araneae > Macrothelidae > Macrothele > Macrothele yani. The sequence goes on from CM077008.1 coordinate 77,718,161, forward strand.
TGTTAATCACCGGAACTTTCCGAGCTAGATACAATGCGAGTTCGTAAGGTGAAGTGAAGACAGACGTGCTCATTCCTTCCTCTTTTCGACTTCTTCAGAAAAAAAAAAAATTCGAAACTCTAATGAAACATTGTTCTTCTTTCATCAGTCTTTAGCAAATCTTTAAATACAAAAGGGATATCATTTTGTCTTTCAGAAAACAAGAGATAGAACCCGTTTGTCTATAAAATTTCCAGTTCCATTTTATTTCTAAAAAAGCTATAATAAAAACATAATGATCAGCTTTTGCTTAAAATATTTATTATTCAAGAGGTTTCCGAAAACTCTTTCTACGCCAGCTTGTTACCGGGTCAGCCCTGTGTTAAGTCTCTCTATTGTTCAAGTTAGAACAGCTTTCATCATTTTCTTGGTTTTGAATTTTAGCTTGTAAAAGTACTTTACTGTCAAAAAGGGGGCAAATTACGAGATTAATTCCATTAGCACATTTTCTTTTTTTTATTCCAAAGGAAGCTTTATTTTTGGGATTTAAAAATCACCATGAGCAACTCTACTCTTACGAGCTAGGGCCGCGTGTGGCCTGGTGGTCAACGTTCGTGGCTGCCACGGGGAAGACCTCTGGTTTCGATCCCAAGCAGGTACGAACGCTCGAAGCACCAAATATCCGCCGTGCGTCAGATGGGAACGTTAAGCCGTCGGACCCCGGGTACTGGCCCCCGGTAATAAATAAGGGTGTGCGTCTTTCTCCCACTTCCTACCTCGATTCCGTGTAACTTTCCTATCGGACACTCTACCCCAAATCTCCTAGCTTCCTATTTCTAAGGGTTCTTTAAGACCTGGGGTCAGACACTCCATTCCTAAAATCCTCTACATATAATCTGATCTGATCTTACGAGCTATAAGCAATTGCCAGTCCCTCATTTGGTTGCCATTGGTTCTAGGGAGGGAGGGAGAGAGAGAGAGAGAGAGAGAGAGAGAGAGATATATATCCAGCGCACCATCCATGTTCGGACTACGAGTCAAACTCCAAAGCCTCTGACCACTCAACTACTGGCAGAGCACTTTTTAAGTAATCAGGTTTCACATTTTTAGTATTTAATTTTGAACACATAATCGCCGAAAGAGTTAGTATCGCAATTTGTTTCCACAAATAAATCGAACAGCGTATATCACACTCACGGGGGAAAAATTTATTTGGAAAAGACGGAGAAATTCTTTGCCACCGCATCACTTGTCCGTTGCGAAATGAATTTTCCCAATTCATTTTCCAAAGGCTGAAATTTCACTCCGATTTAAAACTTTTTTGCCCGTCTGACAAAAAAGGGTTCTCTAAACGGAAAATTCTAGAAAAAGAAACGTAAATTCTGTGAATGGTGACAGCTATCCTATGAAAATTAAATTTTTACAATCTGACTTTTGGAGGCAAAGACGTAGTACCAAATTCAAACGTACATTAATGCTTCTTAGCGCACTACTTTTGCATGAAAAAAAGCTGGAAAGCATGCAAAATGCTGCAAAGCTGTCAGGGAATCAACTATCCGTTATCAAAAGTGTTTTTTTAAATAACATATTTAAAGCAAGTTTGTTAAATAAATTGCCTTGAAAAATATGTATCGACAACATTACGAAGTAAATGGTGCTGATCATTGTTAATGCTATCCGATGTTAAATAATATTTTTTAGTTCCATAGTTAGAATTTTTTAAGGTCATGTGCGATTTAAAAATTGCACCTTGCACAAAAGGTTTCATCAGAAAAGGTTGCAAAATACATAATATTTTTCAGTAATGTGACAGCTGTTCAGTGCAAAGAAAATGATCCATAAAAGCATTGTTGGAGCATGCCGGAGTGACATGGAGGCACATCGAAGAAGAAATTAATAGGCGTATATAACTGGGCTCGAGTGTATTTCTAAGAAACAATAAGTTTTTCAAGAGCGATTTATCATTATGCCTTAAAAGGAAAGTGTTTAGTCAGTGAGTTCTTCCAGTTCTTACTTATGCATGAAAGACGTGGACCTTAACTAAAGAAGACATTTAGAATTGTGGAATACTCAAAGAAGCATGGAGAAATGCAAGCCTGGTATAACCAAGAAAGACATGAAAGTTAACTCCTGTATCAAGAAAACGACAGGAATGGATGACCTGATGATCAAAGTAGATACTCAAATGGCAAAGAACTGAAAATAATGGTAGAACTAGCGACCGTTGGATAACTGAAACACTAGTCTAAATACCAAAGGACAAGAACAAACCATGAAGTCCAGGAAAAGACCCAAATGAAGTAGTAAATGGGTTGACGAAATTCGAAAGCATGCCGGAGTGACATCAAAGATATAATTACTCAAGAGAGAGAATTGTGAAAGAGACTTTCGTCCAGTAGTGGATAGAGGATAGTTGATGATATGTACACATACACTCATGTTCATAAAAAACAAAACACCTGAAAGAAGTCGAGGACTTTGATTTTTACAGGGCATGTTCATTAGGCAATACAGAACAAATTATCAGCATTTCGGTATCATACGTACCAGGTGCCTCAATGTAGCTAATGCCGCCCCGGTGGCGCAGTGGTCTAAGCAATGGCCTCTGATCATTCGTCCGAATGGGGTCCGGGTTCGAATCCCGGTGAGGCATGGATGTTGTGTTTGTCTTACCGCACTGTCTCTCTCACTTCCCTGGAACCAGTGACCCTAAATTAGGGACGGGCGACTGCTTATAGCCCATTGAGTTGCTCACGGTGGTCGTTAAACCCCCAATCAAAAACAAAATGTAGCTAATAAACGGTGTGGCCACCTCTGGCTTGTATCATCTGCTGTACAAGCTGAAGCATCGAATCAAATAATGTGTGAACGGTATTCTATGGAATAGCCATCCATGACGTATTGACCCATGTTTAAAGTTCATCAAGGGTTGCTGGTGGACGATTGTACCGTTGCGGCTATCGTTTGATCATGTTCCAGAGATTGTTTATGGGTAATAAATCCGGCGATCTAGCCGGCCACGGCAGAAGTGAAACGTTTTTATCCCTGAAGAATGCACGTGCTGTCGCTGCAACATGTGGAGTGGCATTGTCCTGCAGGTACCGAAGGGTGACCGGCAGCCGTGAAGTGTCACTGGCATAACAGGCACTCGTTATGGTGGTACGGACTCTCACGAGAGATTAGCTGCTTTCGTACCCAGCAGGACCTCAGGCCATAATGCCTTGTGTTGGTGTGGTATGCCTGGTGCGAATACACTCTTCCAGACGCCTCTGGCCTTCTCGTCGGCGGACACAGACAGGAGCGCGTTTCGTCCAGGAACACGACATTGTGCGATTCGTCACTCCGTTCCCTTCGTTCGATGTACCGTTGCAGCCTGGTACTCCGTTGTTCGGTATGGAAGGTATCCCGAGGAGAGGTCTACGAGCCTGTACCCCGAACTGTAATAACCTTTGAGGTACTATTACAACTCACATGGGAGAATGTGTCACAATTCGCAACTGCTGCCGCATCGCCGTTAATGATGAAGAATGGTCACTCAAAGACATCCTCATGACATGACGGCTGTCCCTCGACGTTGTCTGTGTACGACGTCCAGAACCTTCTCTTCGTGTTCTACGCCCTTCTTCCTAACATTCTCTGTACACTCTTGCCACGACGGGCATACTGCGCTCCCAGATGACAAGCAATCTTCCAGAGGGAAGCACTGCAGTCTCTCATTCCCACAATGCGACCTCTGTCGAACTCGCCGATATGACTGCACGACTGTCTTATAAGACAACGGGACATCATTACCCACTGGTGACCAAGCACTGACATGCCAGCCGAGCCACACGGAGCTTGTAACAGAAAAAACGGCCGGTTTCCGGTCTGTGACGTTGCGAGATCTGTTTTTCCTAGACGTGGTACGCATGCACTTATGAAGGCGAAATGCTAATCCCTTCTGCGATATCGCCTTATTAGCATATCCTGTAAAAATCAAAGTCGTAGCTCAACTTCTTTCAGGAGTTCTGCTTTTTTTTATGAACATGGTTAGATATGAATTCAAAAGCATGGTGGAATGACTTAGAAGAAAACTGCTCATAAGAGAGAATTGTGGAATAGACTTTCACCCATAGTAATGGATAGAGAATAATTGATGACATATACACATATATGAATTCAAAAGCATATCTTGAAAGAAAACTGGTCAAAAGAGATGGAACTGTGGAAGAGAATGCCTTCCAATAGTGGATAGTGAATAGTTACTGAACATACATACATATGAATTCAGAAACAAGGTGGAGTGACTTGAAAGATAATTTTTCAAGGAAGAGAATTGTGGAAGAGACTTGGGGAGACCTTCAACCAGTAGTCGATTGAGAATGGTTCATGATGTTGCTGATGATGATGAAACATGGTGCCAAATGCAATTATGCTCTAATTGAATTTGTATGACCTCGTGAAAATACAAACGTCTACGCTGTTTAGTGGGAAAACTAAACATCTCACAAAGCCCGAAAATTCAGAGAAAATGTTTAATCACTACTTTAGTTCTCTCATACAAATCGAATTTCCCTGAATGGACTTATTGAAGTGGAGATATTATTCCAAATACAAAAATAGGTTTCCACGAAGTGTTAAAAAACCGCTGTATTCAAATGAGAGAAAAACGTAAAAATGGTCGCTTTCATGCGTTCAGGTATACAGGAATTTTGGAATCTGAGGAGACACAGTGTCTGCAAGCTGAAGTAGAAATTCGTTCTATACAAATAAATTTTTCTAATATACATTCGTACATCAGAAGACGTGACAGAATTGTAAAACAAATAAGTAGTCGAAATCTAAAGGATATTTTCCAATGTGTAATCGTCATGTCAGTCTTTGAAGTAAAAAGCCTTCAAAACTCAGACAAAACATTTTTTGGATCAAATAAGATTTGCTAGTATTGACATTTAATACCAGCGAACAATTTCATTACCACAATTAAATGCGTACCGCGATGATGGTCTGAATTAAATCCGCATGAATTAACATCCGGCTGCTTGCAGAGCAGCAGAAAGATTTCCTTAAGCCTCGGGTATAACACTCGGGGATTCTTGCAGACATACAGGCAACAGGAAAGGCCAATTTGCTGCCCAACCCTTTGCCCTGCACTTCGGTAGTTATTAGACAGCAAAACATCGGGTGTCCACTACTGGTTCTTCTGTTTGTTGTTTTTAGCAGACCTTCTAATTCATATGCATGTCAGAAAGTAAGGTGCCCATACCATCGTTTTGTTTTCCGCATGCCTATTTGTCTCTCTATGGGCACGTTGCTTGTGCTTCTCAAAGCCGATATTATTTTTTCCCGTTTTACATAACTGTGATATTAACCTAGATCTCTCGAGTATTTTTGGCTTTACCTGAGGCTTAATATTTCGCTGATTAGCTTTATGTGTACATTTGCATTTTCTGGTATATCTTTTTTGATTTTAGAAAAAAAGGATTAGCAAAATTCCTCATTGAATCCATTGAGATAGACGTGTCACAGATTTTCTACCCTTCCTTGAGGCACATGTTTTCCTCCAGACAGCACAAGCTGCGGATAGAAAAAAAGATATTTTTGTCTTTAGTAGATGCAAACGTGATCAAAGTTTCCGATATATATTTCAGTTTTTATTAGCAAGAAATTTTCTTGTGACGTGACGTAAATACATATAAGTAGTAGTCGCTTTACTTACAGAAGCGGAAATATCAGTTTTTGTCGGGCTGCCGTACACAGAGGCCATCTACCAATAATTGTTCCTTGATACGATATTCTGAAACAATAAAAAAATTTCACTTGATACTGAACCTTTTTTTATTGTTTCAGAATAGCAAGTGGGAGACGCCATGTTTGGAATGCCGTAAAAGCAAATTGCTAGTTGGCGAAAAAAAAGCAGATATGTTACAGACTACCTTTTGGTGATACATTCTTAAATTCCCAAAACAACAGAATATGCCAAATGAAAAATTATTTACAGTGACCTGTTTTTTTCATCGTATAAATCTTGCTTAGACATCATGATGTAAATCTTACATTGCAACTGATAGCACAAAGACTTAGCTCACGCTGTAGGAAAAAAAGTTCTTATGTTTTCACATTCTAACCTTCTTATGAATAATTAGAGCTCAAACTGGAATGATAATCGGTAGATAATATCTCCCGCTTTGAATCTTGGACATAAAAAGTATTCGGGTTCTCTATTGTCTCGTACACATTCGTGTATCGAAAAGAAATATGGAAACAGGATTGACGTCCAATGGTCTTCGAATTGGCGTGGGTGATAATGTGTTTGTCTCATGGAGTAAAAATCGATACCAACTGTATGTTCGCTGACACGTAACGGGGAACAGTAAAGTGTTACACGCGCCGATAAATATAGTTTTAAAATCTCTCATACTTCGTTCAGCTTACAATTGATCAATGAATTTTGAAATTGGGTGTTCTCTTGTGTTGTCTTTAAGCTCCGTAACCGAGCGCTTGTTGACAGGAAAATTAATTTTCTTAAAAACATGACACGATACAGCTCACTTTTTAGGACACGACATGCTTTGTGTCGCAACTAAGTGCGATGATTACTCGTGTGGAAGCTTTTCCTCACACATCAATGCTACACGTTAAAGCACTTTTTTTAATTTTTTTAGCTGATAACCCATGACACATTATTACATTAATTCAAGTTTATTAAAGCAGTCAGTAAGCATTACATTCGTTGTATGACGCAGAGACATATGTATATGCATTACAGAATAATGTAAGCCAGTAATTGGCGACATTACTGCTTGATCAAATATTATCTTAAACCAAATGCATAGGCATGTACAATGGAATAAACTAGATTTTTATAACGTGTTACCGCGACGCAGTCTTGTGTTCACATAACAACCAATGTTGATTTCTTTCTGCAGAACAGCTGTTTCACGTGTGGCACACGAGCCGTTAATAACAAAAATGGAAAAATGCAGATATTTTTGTGGCGCCATATAAACAGGGGAAACTTCATGTAAAGAGCTTGAACTTTCTTCATTTGTTACCAGAAGTCGTATTCTTATACACTGGTGGACAAGAATGAAGTCACAGAAATAAACGTTGGCACTGCAACATAGCGATTTAATAAACTTTAATGAATTTTACGTGAGAGGTGCATCAGGCGATGAAAAACAATGAAGGATGTCCAGGAATAATGATGATGATCCCGAAAAATACTTCGCTGATGGTAGCAGAAATGCGTTGTTCTGAAAACCAGTAGGGAGCATTATCGTCCCTGACTGCCAAGTACATTGCATAACTATCATGCATGCTGGTGACAAGATGATGGATGAAGCTGCATGGCAATGAACGCCATTATTCTATTAGCGAAGATTTGCTACTCTAAAAGTTTTCTGGCAGGAAGAGTGAAGAGCAGTAATACGTCTTGAATATGCCCAATAATATTAAGGTTCGAAACACTGGCTGACGACATCGTCTTCTGAATGACTTCATCCTCGAGATAATCGTCGATCATCCCAGCTATATGAGGACGAGTATTATCTTTCATAAAAATGAAGTCCGTGCTTAAAACACCCATGAAAAGATCCGTGATTACATTTTTCTCAAAGAAAATCTTCATGTACATATGGTGCCTCACTGAAGCACACGGAATGGCATTTGGTCATACAGGATCATAATTCCCCCCACTAGAACAACTGCTTCATCCACAGTGGTTTCGTCTCCTGGTGTTGCGGGACTGGTTGCTCGTTCCCGTTCCTTCTAAATGAGCACACATTGGAAACCGCAATCAGACTGAAATGGAATTCATCTGCGAAAATCACACTGCTATTCAGTGCAGGTGTGTTGCTACCTATCACAAATTCTCCATCCTCTTCTCTGAGGCAGAATGAAGAAAAGGCAAGCCATTGACTTCTTAGTATACAGACCCTTCTTTCAGAGTCGTCTGGACACAGTTATCTTGGACACCATTGTGCATAAAGCACAGGCAAACTTGAGAGCGTGATTTTCGCAGATGAATCCCGTTTCAGTCTGATTTCGGATTTCGGAAAGGGAACGAGCAACCAGTTCATATGCCTTCGCTCCCATAAGGCCACATATCGATCATCCTGGAATGTTATGACTTTTTGTCAACTCTGAACTGATCGTCGATAAACATTCCGAAATTCCTGATGTTGTTGCACTTAGCTCAGAGATGACCATCCGAGAGTCCCAGAGACACTATGCGCTCAGACTAAGGTCTGTCCTACCAAACATTCTACCAACGGTTACGAACCTCTCCGAACTTTTCAAGAGACTTCCGGCGTTTGTCTGTATCTTCTTCAACAACTATTGCATGCTGACAGTGTCTTTCGAACATACGATGTACGAGACAACGTGCGCCGTATCCGCAGTGTATTTCACAGTCAGCCGTATTTGCGTGGCATTTTGCATGTTCTAGCGCGAACATTTTTCACGTGACGTATCTTTCTGCATGTGCTTTTTGAAATCCGCTGATGTACCTTTCCACTGAATTTCATTACATTCTAGCTATTTTTATGCTTTCATGTCGACTTTTTTATGTTTCCAACTTAGCTTTTGCCCACGTGTAATTGCTGGTATATAATGCACCTGATTACTCCATAACAGCAGTGGCATTTTGCTGGGCACACATTCTACCAACTGATCTCGTTTCTACAATCAATTCCACTTTTCAGATCGCTAAGATTAGTGATTATACACTAAGTGGCCACTTTATTATGACCACTCCCTCAGTATTTCGTTGGGCCCCCTTTTGTCTTTAATACTGCGTCGATTCTTCGTGGCATGGACTCCATGAGATGTTGATAGGGGGTTTGTGGAATCTGAGACCATGCTTGATGAATAGCACTTTACAGGAGTGTGAGATTGCAGGGTTGTGGATCCAGCTGTCTGATGGCTCGTTCAACTTCATCCCACAAATTCTCAATGGGATTGAGATCTGGAGATCGTGGGTGCCACCTAAGCAAAGTAAACTCACCAGCATGTTCCTGAAACCAATCCTGTACAATACGAGCACTATGGCAGGACGCATTATCTTGTTGAAAGTAGCCATCGCCATTGGGATAAACCATCCCCATGAAGGGATGCACTTGGTCCACAACGATGTTTAGATATGATGTGCCAGTCAGACGTTGATCAACACGAATTAAAAGGGCCCAAAGCATGCCAGAAAAACATTCTCCAAACCTTAACGTTGCCTCCACCAGCTTGAAGGTTTGTAGCAATGCATTTGGGGTCCATGCTTTCGTGCTATTTCCGCCAAATTCTCACTCAGCCATCGGCATGGTGCAACTGAAAACGTGATTCATCGGACCATATAATTTGTTTCCAATTATCGACTGTCCAATCGTTGTGCTCCTGTGCGAACTGGAGATGTTTTCTCTTGTTAACTGCAGACAGCAAAGGTGTTCGAACAGGCCTTCGGCTGCCATATCCCATACGATGCAGTGTACGGCGAACAGTGCGTGCAGAAATCATTTGAGGGGATCCTTGATTAAGATGGTCTGTAATTTGCTGCACTGTTGCCCTTCTGTTGTATGTTACCAGTCTGGACGCTCTCCGTTCTGTCCGACCAGTCACTAGTCGATGACGACCACACGTTGCACGTAGAGACCCAATTTTTTGGCTGACAGTCCAGTCTTTAAACACTTTAACAACAGCTGCTCTGGAACATTTCACGAATGCGGCGGTTTCGGTGATGCTCGCTCCATGGCTCCGAGCTCCTACAATCATCCCACGTTGAAAGTCCATCAAATCGCATTTTTTACCCATCTCGTCACCCAAAAATCACGGCTACTACTGTCGCAAGCACTAAGCTTTCCCTTTTTATACTAGCCTCGCCCTCTGGCGGCAACAGCGTGCAGCCATAGCTCATTTGCTTAAAATTGTCTTGTGGTCATAATAAAGTGGCCACTCAGTGTATATATATATAATTTGTGTTTTGGGGTTTAGTGGACACCACAAGTAAATCTAACGATTATAAGCAGTCGCCCGTCTGCAATTTTTGGCCACTAGCTCCAGAGAAGGGAAAGGACCAGCGCCGTACGACAAGCACGCACCCCCCCCCCCCCCTCATGTCTTATCCGGGACTTGAATCCAGCCCAATACGGAAGAATAGCCGAAAACAATGAGCATATATTCTATTAATCCAGTCTTCCTTCTTTTGGTGTAGTATACCTGATTGGCCTATAACAGCAGCAGTATGATCATGGCCACATATTCTACTAGTCCCTTTTTGCATTTTGGAAAGTAATACTCCCAACTTCTCTATAACAGGGGAGTATTTCTGTGGGTACGTATTCCGTTGGTCTGCATAGATGAACTTGGATTTAAAAAATTAAGTCATCAACTTTTTATTTTCTTGCGAAAGAATCAATACAATTTTTGAAAAATCTTTGACAAAAAACAAAAATACTGGAACTTTTCAGAAAGTCCCTTCCTAAAGAATGAAAAATCTCATTCGAAACTTGAGCTAGATATCTAGTTGAACATTCTTACCCGAACTAAAAGGTGATACGTGTTTGAAAAGTGAAAAAAGTGCGAATGGAATTTTAAAAAATGCTTCACTCATAGAAAAGGTAGTTCAACGAGTACTTAACAATGGTATCGGAAAGTGGAAAATTCTATTTGAATTTTAAGGAGTATTGTTTTCTCGTTAATGAAAAAATGCTACGGAATTTCAATTATTTCTTATTAGTGAAGGAATCAAGAAATATACCTGACTGAAAAGCAGAAAATGTTATCGATACTCAAGAAAGATGTCCTGAATGAATTTAAGAAGGGCACTGACTGAAAACCGGGGATATAATTAACTTTGTAAAATTCATAATTATTTTATAAATTAAATTTTCAGTATGACAGTCTACTTTTGAATATTTTTAATAACTGTTAGATACTATTAATAGCGGTATGAAGTTATAATGTCTTCTCAAAATGATTTTGCTCTACAGCACAGAATCATTTTGAGAAGACATTTCTGTAAATGGTTACGTTGATATATGTCAATAAAGGCATTCGATGTGTTTTATGTAGCCCAAACACAGAAGTCCAACTATTCAAACAGTAAGAAAATCGGTGGTTTTTTTCCCTCACCCCCAGGTAATGACCACCAGGATCTACTTAAGGCGGTGCTTCACGTACATGATGTAACCTATCGTGCCACAGTGCCCTCTTGCCTCACTGACCTAGCACAAGAAAAGGGAAGACCAGCACACGTTACGCGTCACGACCGACCGCTAAAATCCGACAAATCCGCCCTTTTCATACATGCTTCGCACGCAAAGCGTATCAGTTCCAATTATGTCGCCACACGTAATCTCTTGGTGGGAAGTATACGTCTTTCTGATTTCCCTCTATCAAAACGACAAGGTATATATTAAACAGATAATGCCAAGTTTCCATAACAATACTGACTGACGACTTATATTTATTAATTCTGGCTCTTTTGCGGTCAGTAAAGGTGGACTACGGAACTGAACCAACGGTTGATTTTTTGGGGGTAACAGAAACTTTAATTTTGTTATTCTCGCTAACATTTCGGACAGACGCATATACTAGGCCAAAGATAGTTATCAAAATTTTTGGTATAGTCACATTGGTTCAACCAAAACGTTTTGCCTTCATGGAACAGACAGTGAGGATTTAATTCAGTAGTTTCCAGACTTTTCGTTTGCTTCGAGAATACACCTTTTTACCCATAAAACAAAAAAGGAACATGTGTTTCTATACCTCTTATTCAAAATAAGGAAAACAACAGAAATTATGACAACTGAAGGAATTGAAACCATACAGAAATTACAGCAGTAGGTACCTACAGCATATACAGTACATTTACATACCTAATTCTTTCACTTATAGTGGAAAAAGGGACACATACCCTTACAAATTTAAACAACAGCAATGTTGATGTGTATATTTCTGTATTTGGTTGTATGTAAACCATAATTTCGTCTTGAATGTAATCTATGTGTCTTAAATTTGTTTTATAAATTGGACGCTTCTGATATACATCTGTTTCTCCACTTGAAATGAATCAACAGCCTATTTTCAATATCACCCTAAATGTTTGATAAAACTGTTGTTTAACGAGAAGTACAAAATGAACGTTTGCTTATAAATACAACAGATTTTAAAGGAAACGTTGTATCTTTTGCTTCGTACTTACACCGAAGAGCAATTGAATCAGAGATAGCTGCCGTTATGCAAATGTGGTGCTGTGGTCCTGTAAACGGAAACGACATGACGTGCAGCGATCCGACAATATAAGGAGTGATGCAACGGAAATCAGTAAGAGTCGGACGCAGTATGGGTGAGACGAAGGATGTAACCGCATTTGATTGTGGGCAAATTGTCAGGGCCCGACGAATGGGTCACTCCATCTCGGAAGTCGTGCAGCCACTGTGTCACGGGTGCACCGTGAGTACATCGAATTCGGTAAAACCATCCCTGCAAGGGCCAACTGCCATGGACAACAGCGTGTGGATGAACGGGGTCATCGTCGGCTAGCTCGCATTGTAACAGCGGATAGACGGTCCACAGTGCAAGAAATCACTCGGCAATTTAACGCTGGTGCACAAAAACGTGTGCCGCCCCGGTGGCGCAGTGGTCTAAGCGATGGCCTCTGATCATTCGTCCGTAAGGGGTATGAGTTCGAATCCCGGTGAGGCATGGATGTTGTGTTTGTCTTACGGCGCCGGTTCTCTCCCTTCCCTGGAACCAGTGTCTCTAAATTAGGGACGGGCGACTGCTCATAGCCCATTGAGTTGCTCACGGTGGTCGTTAAACCTCCAATCAAAACAAAAAAAAAACGTGTAAGCAGCCACACCATCCAGAACCATCTCCTCGCTATGGGGTACAGAAGCCATCGTCCCACGAGGGTACCGCTCCTGACCGCACATCACAGGGTGCAAAGATTAGCATGGGCGCGGAAAAATCGCCACTGGACCCTAGACATGTGGGAAAATGTTGCCTGGACTGATGAGTCGAGATTCACGTTGGTACATGTGGATAGCAGGATACGAGTAGGGCGCAAACCACATGAAGCGATGGATCCTTCTTGCCAGCAGAGTACTCTTCAAGCTGGTGGGGGTGACATTCTTGTCTGGGGACTGTTTACGTGGACTGAAATGGGACCCCTGGTACGTGTGACATCGTCCCTCACAGATCAACATTACCGGGATATCCTGGACGACAATTTGCTCCCGTTTGTGCGTCTTCAACATCCCACTGGGGACCTCATCCTGCAACAAAACAATGCACCGTGTCATCGCTACCGAATTGTATCCGAATGGTTGGATGAACACTCCACCGACGTGACCTCGCTTCCTTGGCCAGCTACGTCACCTGATCTCAGTCCCATCGAGCACATCTGGAATGCCATCGAGAGAGATGTTCGAGGCTCTGACTCCCTCCATCAAATCTTCGTGAACTGTGGGAGCTTGTTCAAGGGTCGTGGATCTGTATGGGTTCCCAACGCTTTCGATTGCTTGTCGAGTCCATGCCGAGACGAATCGCCGCCGTCATCAGGGCTAAAAGTGGTACTACACGTTACTAGATAGGTATCTCTAATTCAATTGCTTTTCAGTGTATTAATCGGAATCGTTGTCAGGCATCCAATTTGTGTGAGTTGTTAACAATTTATTAAGCGATTTTTTTTAGTTGGTTTTGAAAGTCACCAATAGAACTGGAGTTTTCTGCAAGGTAAATAACCAGTTTGTTAAAATAGCTTCTCATCATGAAGTAACTCCGATGTCTTTTCTTATCAGTTAACATAAACATCACGCCTACAGTGAGATGCTAGTTAGTTAGCTACACCGCCCGCGTCATATAAATGGCTGACTCTAACGCGAAAGATGGCACGTGAGTATGGTGTGCCGTGTAATATAGGCATGCGGCTCTTTGAGCATAAGTTGGTCTGCAATTGAGGGTCGGAATGGGCAAAACGAGTGATCTGAGTAACCGTGAACGCTGTGTGGTATTTGGCGCATGGGCATATTTTCGAGTAGCTCCCTAACAGCGTTCTTATGGGCTTTCCACGCATAACCGTAAGCAAGGATTTACCGTGACTGGTGCAACACACAAAAAGTTCCCAGAATCAGGAATCCTGTGAACAAAAGTAGCTGGTGGATCAGAGGGGTCAAAGAAGAGTGGCTAGTGCAAACACACAAGCCGGCCATAACCGGCAATCACTGCAGAATTTAACATTGGTGTGAAAAGAGACATCTCCAAACTCACCACGTATCAGATCATGTCGCGATTGGGCAACAACACGTGACGGCCTTCTTGTCTCTCTTCGTGTAACCCCTCTGACCCATCAGCTGTTTTCGTCCACAAAAACCGCCGCTATCTAGAATTTCAGATCAGATCATATGTAAAGGATTTTTCGAAGGCAGTGTCTGACCCCACGTCTTAAACAACCCTTAGAAACAGGAAGCTAGGAGATTTGGACTGGAGTGCCCAATAGGAAAGTGACACGGAAGTAAAGCAGAAAGGGAGAGAAAGAGGCCCTTATTTATTACCGGGGACCAGTACCCATCCGACGCACGGCCGATAATTAGTGGTTCGAGCGTTCGTACCTGCCTGGGATCGAACCTGAGATTCCCTTATAGCAATCACGAACGTTGACCACTAGGACAGCGTGTCACGCTTTTTATGGTAAAGCCTTACTGCGGCTGTGCGTGAAATTCCAGGAGAACGGGCGTTTCAAACCGCAACACCAGAAGTAAACTGTCATGCCAGTTTCGAAGTCGCTCATTTCACTCGTTTGCCCATTGGGATCCGCAATCGAACATTAATAGATGCTTGACCAGCTAGTCTGCCTGATTAATACCGCACACGGCGATCCGTACCGTCTTACGTGTTGGAGTGCGAGGGCTGGTGTACCAAATAAACTAGAATCTAAATTTTTTGTAATGTTAAAATCCTTGTGCCGTTGTCAAGTTTTATAACTTCTTAGCCACATATCACCATGTCAATACATATCATACACTGCCGGGCAATTGCTAAGGACGGATGACAATAGCAACGATAGCAACCATAAAATGGAAGGCAGGAAAATGTGGAAATTAGCATAAGTGCGGGATACAGTAAGACGTGTTGTGCGTATGCAAATTTTGGATTGCCGAACTTGTTCGTGACGTCATAGCGCTGATAAGAGATATAAAGGATTTGACGCGTATTGACCGTTGTTGTTCAAACGCAAAGTTGAAAGGGAAAGAATCAATTGACGAACTTGCAATTTTCAGTATGACTTCCCGACATCACCTAGATGATTTTACGCGTGGCCGTATTATTGGCAAGATTGAAGAAGGGCGAAAAATAACAGATGTTGCCATGGAGTTCGACGTCAGCCACAGTGTTGTTTCAAGGCTTTGAAAATCATTTCAAACAAATGGAGAGTGTAGCAAACGCCACGGGGGAGGTCGTGTTCGCAGTACGACACCTGCAGAAGATCGGTACATAGTGCTATCAACAAAAAGACATCGGCGCAGCACAGCTAGTGAGGTAGCAAATCAGTTTATAGCTGCTACTGGTAAGCGGATCTCCCGAAAAACTGTCGCCAGACGTTTGCATGAAGGAGGACTATACGCCCGCCGTTCTGTTGTGTGCATCCCATTGTCCAGACGTCACCGTACCGCCCGTTTGCAATGGTGCCATCAACATCCCAATTGGACTGATAACGACTGGTCTGCTGTCCTCTTCTCAGATGAGAGTAGATACAGTCTATCGTCTGATTGTCGACGACAACTTATCTGGCGTGATAGTGGTACTGCACATTGTCCAGCAAACATACAGGAAAGGGACCGATATCCGACATGTAGTGTCATGGTATGGGCTGGCATCATGATCAATGACCGTACGTCCCTCTATGTGCTTCCAACTGGGACTATGACTGGCCAACGATACATTAATGATGTTCTGCTACCTCATGTTCGCATGTTCCGTTGTGCTGTCGGTGATAGATTCATTTTCATGGACGACAAAGCAACATGTCATCGAACAGTCGCTGTCCAGGAGTGTCTTGAGAGCGAGGATATTCAACGCTTCGTATGGCCAGCATGTTCTCCAGATCTGAATCCCATTGAAAATGTGTGGGATGCTTCGGGGAGGAGTCTTGCTGGTCGCCAATGCCCTGCAATAAACAAGGACACCCTCATCCGTGCACTGACAGAGGAATGGGATAAATTACCCCAACAGCTGCTTGATAATGTTGTGCAAAGCATGACACGACGTGTGGAATCTTGCATCGCCCTCCATGGTGGCCATATCCCGTATTGACATCTTACGCCGGAACGCCTGCGGACGGTAATTGCATTTTTTTCACGTTTACGTATTCTGCACAAAATGGCCTGTTTGTCCCTTGAACACGTTCCAAAGCCTTCTGGATTTCAGAGCACAATAAATTGTCTTTCTTGTAATGTCCTGGCATTCTGACATTATTTTATTTCACTTGGCATCCAACCACACTTACTTTTTTATGCGCTATATAGCCGTTTATGAACCGTCCTTAGCAATTGTCCAGCAGTGTATTAGTCTGTAAAGATCGCGAATGCGTTTATAACGATAAATGCATTGATTATCCGAGTATTCCTTTTGAAACTGATTGCTTCACGAGAACGCGTCGACATCTCAATGACCAAAATTTATACACATCTCTAAAAACTAAAATGTTCATACTAAAGATCACTGGACTAATATATGCTGTATCTCAATAGGAAAATGAAGGTACCAAGAGCTCTACTGAACCTATTACATCTGGTTGCGAAGAATTAAAATTAAGCAACACAGAACGAGAAACAAACAAGTAAAAAACAAATGAGTAAACAGAAAAACTCCCTTTGAACTGCTTTGCTTACGTTAAAAAGAAATTTGTTTGACAATATTTGTGATTTTTGCTAACATCAAAAATGATGACACGTTAGTTTCTCACATAACTGCAACTTGTAGGAAATTCTTCAGTCTAGTTACTTCGAAATGTCTGTCAAACGTCAGTTGGATTGTATTATTGCTTTCACCCAAACACTTTTTTTCACCACTGTTTCATACATTTCGAGATGAGCAACTCTTCTAAGGTGCCACAGTGTCTGAGTAGTCTGAGGTATGGGTTTCGGATAAGTTGTCCAAGATGGGTTTCGGATAAGTTGTCCAAGATGGGTTCGGGTTCCGGAGAAGACATCGGTAGTTCGCTTGTCGGATCACGTTAGCTCTGCTTGTTCTAAGCAGTGCGTGGCCCTAAATCAGGAACGGGCGAATCACACATCCCTTAGATTTGCTCATAATCGTCGTTAAGCTCCAAAACGAAATAAACAAAATCTTAGTCTTCAATTCTCATAGGGTGTCGATCAAATGACAACAACCCAGCCGTTTTAACACAGGTTCTATCCCAAAGTATTCTAGCTATATGGCAGCGGTCTTTCCAGACTTTTTCGTGGACAACTACATGAATACGATCACAAAATCGGCCCTGGGCGCAATCACCAATATTTTCTCTTCATTCTGCGGTGGTTCTACCACTTGGGAAGAGCCAGCTGTGGGAGTCACTACCTGAGAGGACGCTTCGGAACCAGCTCTCTAAACATACAATTAGTAGAAGGTGGATTTTGTAGCTCTACAGATACCTGCTAGCCTGAATGTTAAATAATAGAATCCGCTTTGTCAAATTTAACTTTGTTTTCAGAATATTTCTGTGTGTGCGGGTTTTATTTCAGTTATGTAATGAAAAGTTGCTTAAAATACAAGTATATCTACCAACCAGAAACGAACACCCACATCAGCTTCGATTTTTTCGGTGGGGAGGGGGGGACGGACGGGATTACTGTTGGGCGAGAGATCAGGAGAAGAGCTCCTTTATATAGTCGGCAAAAAAAGAAAAAAAAGAAACTGTAACATCTGCTAAGAGACGGGCGATGTGTGATGAAATGCCTTAAGTATAAAAATTGAACCTGGTGACTTAATGCGCAAAACTTCGTTTTCACTTAATCCTAACCAAAGGAAATGAAATACAGTTGCTTTCCTCTTATCTTCAGGACTTACTGATGATCCCAGGCGATTCCTGACAACGAGAATTGCAACATCTTGTTTGGATTAGAGTGAAATGATTAATGCCATTGCCCTGATAGAATATTGCTTCTATCAAAACTGACAGTTTGAGTCTCAAGAAAAGTTCAGCTCCGGTGACGATTAGATCAACAGCTTATGTCCACATCGTGCGAGTTAAAAGAAAGTTCGTAGTCATCTTTTCAGCTTCCGTGCGGAAACAGGATTTTCATCATTCCTGCCTCTTATTCTTAGCAGGGCAATTTATGGACACAAGCGAGCATTTTCAAAACCAAGTTTAAAAGCTAGAAAGTTTCTGCTAACAAAAATAAGTTTCGAAAATAAAATTCACTGTTTTTCTTTTCATTTTCTCATCCTTTATCAAAAGTGGCAGTTCTTCATGTGTAAGCTATCTGGAGTTACGAGAATTGCCTTTACTTTTTCGTGTGCTACAATGCTAGATTTTCCAATCATTATTTTTATGACGCTTTGATGTAGTGAGAGGAAAACGCGAAAATAAGAATTAAGTGTGCTGAAACATTATATAGTTTCGAAAAATGTTAGTGTTTCTTTATTTATTTCATATCACTCAAGAAGCGGAAACGGTTTTCGAAATAAAACATAGCGTTGCATATGAAAAATTTCCAACTTTTTTAGATACACATTTCTGACAATATCTTCACTATCGTAACAGTTCATACTTCGGAAAATGTTAAAGTTATTACCAACAAGAAACATCTGACATTCTTAAATTTTATAATTAAGTAATTATTTTTAAATTTAAGACCAACATTTTCTCAAACGATGAAATGACAACATTTTGGGAGCACTATACTAATTAGCTTGCTGTTATAAGGAGTGAGATGCGTATGTTAAGATTCGAGATAGTAAGTCATCAAATTGGTATTATGTGGATAACTATCAATTTCATTAACTTGCACTTTTTCACAAAGCACATAGCACGGACTATGTTCAAATGAGTCGATTGTACTGAACTTCATTCAAAAATATATCTAAAGTTAATTGTACAGGAAATTGCGTAACCACGGAGGGCGTTGACTCCGAGAAGGCAAATGGTTATGTGACGTATATTCTAGTTCCGGGGAAGGAGCAAAGCAGCAATAAGCACAGCACTCCTCATATACCTCATCCGGAACTCGAACCCCATCACAGATCGTCTAGAAAATACAAGGCCATGACATTAGAGAGATGAGCTCCATCTTTTAGTGACATCACGCGGAAACCAGGGCTTCCAACGCTGTCGTGTAGGACTTCAAACACGACACCAACGTATCAGGCCGTGTAATATTTGCCTTTTGCTTTCTAAACGGTCTCCGCTCATCTCGGATTATCCAAAGCCAGCGCTTAGACTTCTGGGCCACCATTGGGGCCACACACATGTTCATCATCAAAGCGTTTATTCTGAGTGAGATTTTACTGCGTAGTGATAATCTCAAACGTGCGTACTGCCTAAGTCAGTGTTCCGCAACCTTTCTCTACACGCGGCACACCAGAAATTATACATGACTCAACACGGCCCACCAAAATTTTAATCCCCTCAAAAACGTATGATATGACACTATTACATAAATACGTAATGTGATCAACCTTTTATAATTATTATATTATATTATATTATATTATTATTAAACAGAAATCGACTCGTGCATTTATTAACAATTTATGAACTTTAATTCACTGTAGAAAATACACTTTTGTATTACTATTAAAGTAAATAATTCTACTCATACCTTCAATGTGATACTTGCGCCTGCTTGACTGCACACAGGCGGATGATCAGTGGTGGAATCGTTGACAATGCAAGTTTGATTTCTTCATCGACGGATCTGAGTCTCTCCCTCTTTCATGTTTTAATTTCAGTCAACGTCGAGAAGCTCAGTTCACACAAATATGTAGTTGAAAACGGCAATAACACATTAACTGCCATCTTGGAGATAGCCGGGTATTCACTCCATTTTGCCAGCTAAAATGTGTCCAAAGGCACTTCGAGAAGTTTTTATTTCAATGTTCTGCCTGCTTTTAAATCTGCGTTCCTCTTGTATATTAATCGGAAGCGGTTTTGAATTCGCAACAAATGGATCTCGAACCCAGTCGAAATCTTGAACACTCTCTCCAAAATACGTCTTGAACTTCTACTGCACGATTTCTAAATGTTCTTTAATTAAGTCCATCACCACTTTATTACCGTCAGCAAATAGCCATACTGTCGGGAACATCTCAAACGACCCATTTTCAATTATCTGTATCCAAAAATTGAGCTTATTCACAAATCCTTGAATCTTATGCATACTAGTCAGAATATTTTCGTTGCTACCTTGCATTTTTCTGTTCAGCTCATTCAAGTGACGAAAATATCGAAAAGCCAACTTACGTACCCATTCATCATCTGCAAATAAATCCGCTTACTCGTGCCCCTCAACAGTCAAAAATGCATGTACCTCCTTCTCAAATATTCGCGTTAACATTTTTCCTCATGATAACCACCGTACTTCTGTATGTACCAGGTGTGTAGTGTGTTCTGATCACATTTCCTGACACAAAATGGAAAAAAGCCGAGAATTTAGGGCCGCGATTTGATGAGGTTCACGACTTTTACTACTTCGTCCAGCACAACTTTCAGAAAAGATGGCAAAGACTTAGCAACAATGGCTTCGCGGTGAATGAGACAATGATCGCATCGTATGTTAGGATTTACTTCGCGTACTTTAACTACAAATCCTTTCACTCGGCCTGTCATAGAAGCCATTCCATCTGTACAAACGCTAACGCAATCCTTCCATTTTAATTCATTATGGAGCACATATTCATTAGTCACACGAAATATTTCTTCACCGGTGGCTCGCGCGGGAAGTTCTTCGCAAAAAAAGAAATTAGTTGCAATTACATATCCATCGATGTACCGAATGTAGGCAAGAAGTTGTGCGTGACCGCTAATATCGGTGGACTCGTCGATCTGAAATGAGACCTTCTGACTGCTGTTGATTTTCTCCTTCATAATGTCTTCAATGTCACTGGACATGTCACTAACTCGGCGACTGATTGTATCAGCAGATAGAGGAATTTTTGAAATTTCACTAGCAGCTTCTGAACCAGGACTATTTTCACCATCTCTTTAAAAGCAGGCATTAACTTCAGCTTGTAAATATCGCGTCACACCTTTCGCCTTGTGGGGCCACACTGGTGTGTCGCGGCACATTGATTGTGGAACACTGGCCTAAGTAATGGCATACCTAAGCTTGTATGCATTTGAAATGGCACGTCGTGGCCGCATACGTGTTCATCTTCAAAACGTTTATTCTGAGTTAGATTTTATTGCGCAGTGATCTCAAACTAGCGTACTGCCAAGTAATGGCACATTGTGTACCGGCCCTAAGCTTGTATGCATTTGAAACGGCACGTCGTAGCCGCATACGTATTCATCTTCAAAACGTTTATTTTCAGTGCGATTTTATTGCATAGTGATCTCGAACTTGCGTACTGCCGAGTAATGGCTTTCATTGTGTACTGGCCCTAAGCTTGTATGCATTTGAAATGATGTTTTAAGACATGAGGCGAGTGAGATCAAAAATATTCTACGCAAACAGCAATACCCTCCACATCCGAGTTTTTACGATTCTTCCGCATGTCACGTATCGAATTAAGAAAGTGCAACCCAACTCTAATTTTTGAGCCAGAAAACATACCCTTCGTTCGCTTGAGCTATTTATTTCCTCTTCGTGAACTCCCGAAACGTGGCCCATAAAAAATGCTAGTAATTATCACGACATCGTATAAGCCTGTTTCAAAAGCAGAATGGGAAAAAAATGGAAGATTTGTGTTAGTGGAACTTTGTTTTGGGATTATATCTCCGAAGTAACAAGGTATAAGATTATGATGGAATCTGAAGAACATGCAATCCTTTCAACAAATTGCTATCGTCGCCTTTTCTTTCTTTCGTACCCTCGCTGTTTATCGTCCCGGAATGCACAACAGCAAACAGACGGGTGGTCATCCTTTCCTGGATTAATAGACCACAACTTTACATACCATCTCATCAGGTGGCTCTTGAACTCTCAAGTAATGTTGTTCCTCGGCTAAAGCAGATAATGAGGGGTGCACGACCTTACGACTGCAGGTTGTCATTAGTGCAGCCATTACAGAGGAGAGAAAACATTTTTCTTTTCCTGTTGAAGGAAGTACCCTACAGTGCAAAATACTTGAGAAAAAATATCTTATTATACCGATTACTCTCATTTCAAAACTATGAATCTTGAGAATCGAGTGTTCATTACTTCAAGAAAGAGGTAGTCCTTGAAACCTGAAATATTTAGAGTAACCATACCGAATTTAAAATATCGTTGTATTTATCCACGCAGAGTGTAAATGCAAAATGCTGCCATTTATTTGGTTGTGAAAAAAAATCATGAAGTGAATCTTTTTAGTCATGCTTTATTTAAAGCGAAATTACACAACTGCCGTTCCATCCGAACATTGAAAAGGAGCCAAGGTGAACCATTTACACTCTGTGCAGCCCAGTTTTTAATACGTTACAAAATAAGCATGAAGGCTTTTAAAATGAATTAATTTCTGAAATTGCTGTCGCAAAACATAGCTTCATACATTTAAACATCTTGCTTCTTCCTGGTACCTAACGGAAAACATTTTGTTTATTTTTTTTATTTTTTCGGGGTTTAGCAACGCTTGTGATCATCTGATGATAAAAAGAGCCGCTCTTCTCTAATTTAGAGCCACTGGCTCCAACGAATGGAGAGACACAATGCTGGACAGGCAAACACCGAGATTTGAATACACAACCAGTAATAGAAGTCACACTGTAAAAAATAAGTGATGTGAATTCATGGAAAATTTCTGAAAATAACGTGCAGCAAAGTTGCCGGTAGGTGTTTGTCTGGAAAATTTCAGAAAATAGCGTGCAGCAAAGTTGCCGGTAGGTGTCTGTCTGGAAAATTTCTGAAAATAACGTGCAGCAAAGTTGCCGGTAGGTGTCTGTCTAGAAAATTTCTGAAAATAACGTGCAGCAAAGTTGCCGGTAGGCGTCTGTCTAGAAAATTTCTGAAAATAACGTGCAGCAAATTTGCCGGTAGGTGTCTGTCTAGAAAATTTCTGAAAATAACGTGCAGCAAAGTTGCCGGTAGGTGTCTATCTTTTTCAGAAAAATGGGTTCAAGTTCTTCCGTATTCATATAGGAATTTCTCAAAATCTGAGAAGCTAAATTTTTCAGCCCTGACACCAGATAATCCTTCCGCTGCAATCAGTATCAAACCCCCGTCGTTTGAGTTGTTTCAACAGGTAACGCAAGCCTTTAACCACTGAGCCATAAGCGCTCAGAAATCCGAATCACGTACATCTGAAAGCAAATTGCGCGGCAATTATTTTTTGTGGTCATTAAAGGGAGTGATTTAGTCATTTCATATTCTGTTGGAGCTTATTATTTTTCTGAATAGGTTTGTAATAATTTTTTGTTCTGTAGGAGAACTTTTCACAAACTGAGCATTTTTCAGCGTGATTTTTCGACAAAATGCCTTGCAACTTGATTTTTTTAAACTGGCGATGACTTTCAGTTATCTTTAAAAAAGATGAAGTGTACTTTTTTATAGCATTATTGCACAAAAAAGTCCTTAATACTATAAAATTTACCCTCGATAGCTATAATAGCTTTTGTCTTAAGGGATCCATAGACTGATACATAGACATCGTATAATCATCTGTACAATAAGTTAAGTACCCGGTTTCTTACAATAACACAATATATGTATAATAAATACGAGTAGCTGGTGCACAAAATAGGGGAAAGGAGAAGAAATATCCTGTGCCACAATAAACAAAATTAATGCGATATGCTATCCATAATATCCGATATCGCTATAGAACTTCAAAATTCGACGGCCGATTGAAATTTAAAAGTTAATCAAACCTGAACTATCCTTAACAATCTCTCCTACTACATGTCATTTCTCGTCATACGGATATAGAAAAAATGAGAACGGAATTTTTTCGTTAATACACCAAAAGTAATTACGGAAAGGTTTCTGAAAATTCAGAATTTTCCCGTGGTACGAAAAATCCGTGAAATTCAGGTTTCTTTCTGTCATTTCACGGAAAAGGTTGTATGAGAAATATGCTTCGTGAATTTACGAAAGAAATGACGGAAAGTGGCGCGTGAATTTCAGAAAATGTTTTACAGTGTAGAAGCCCGTGCCATAGCCCACTCGACAACTGACGACAACTTCTGAAATGAGCAGTTTCAGTCGTGTGGAGTAATTATGAGTTCGCAGAAGAGTGCACTGTCGCAGACAGTGTCAGAACAGTCTTTTAAAGTGGCAATTTCTGGATGGATATCAGTTGTTTTTAAGGTGTTAGCTGTCTTTACATTTCAAACTAGAAATCATTTGAATCAACTACGTGATAATGCTGACCAATGTGGCTTCATAATTATACAGAACATTTAAATCTAATGGTTGCAGATCGCTGAGTTTCATTCACGGGGACGAATAATATCGGAATGCTGAAGTTACATTCGTGTGGGCCAATAACATGAGAAAACATTTCAAGGTTGTAGGTTTTCGAACATGCAATCGAAAAGTGAGGATAAAGAGTGTTGAATTTCAATTATGTGGGCTAAAAATGCGAGAAGAGTATGCTACTTTTAAGAGGAAGAGGCGGAATGCTAACTTTCCATCCTAAGAGAGGAAAAATTTAATCATGTAGACCAAAAATATGGGGGGACTGAAAAAAGTTGAATTTCGATAATGTGGGCAAATAATGATAGTTGAAATCAAATACATCGAGTAGAGAGATATCATGGGATACCCATCTAACAACGGGTAGGCCTACTTTCCCCCCGGATAAGGGCAGTCACACGGCACGGCATTGAATTCATTAGCTTAGTAAAGCATTTCACAGGTATCTCCACTCATTCTTACTTCATCACTGTCCATAACTCCGTCGCATATCTGGGTGGAAGATCCAAAAAAGTTCGAACGGACCTTTCCACAGCATTCCACAGATTTTCCACAAAGTTCATGTGCGGAGAACGGGGTGGCCTCTCCAGCGTGGAAACATCTGTGGAATTTCCTTCTGACCATGATCTAGCCACCACGACTTTGTGGGGAGGGGTAGTGACCTGATGGAAGAGTATATTACCGTATGGATGCATGATGATCATGAACGGATTCAGACGGTCCTGAGAGATAGACTCGTAGCGTGGACCACTCAGAGATATATTTAGACGTACCAGAGGTCCTAGTGTGTGCCAGTTGAACACACCCTAGACCATAACCGAGCCTCCACGAACCCAAACGTTTCCTTGTAGACATGTCGAGTCCATCGCTTCGTGCGGTTTCCGCCAGATCCACATCTTCCCGTCTGCGCGAAATAACTTGAAACGGAACTCAGCTGAGCATGCAACCTGTCTCCAATTGTCCAAGGTCCAGCGATGATGTTATTTTGCACGTGTGAGGTGTACATCCCGATAATGTAGCTCTAGAAGTGGGACTCTGGTTGGTCGGCAGCTCCCATAACCTATTGTGGCTAATGATGGCCGATGATCTTGGTGAAGATCTTTCTGGAACCTCCCTCTTTGAAGTCGGCAGTGATTTACGCCACTGTCACTCTTCGGTTGGTTGAAACTATGCGAAACACATGTCGACGGCCATGTTTATCCACCATTTTTGTAGCGATATCAACGATGCGATGTTGTTCCAGAAATGGCGTGTTCACGATAAGACTATTGAGAGTGTTGAATTTGGTGTACCACCTCCACAACATAGTGACCCATTCGTCGAGCACCCTCTTTCAAACTCTATTAACTCACGATTTTTATCCATACTGACATCGAATTACCGTCTATGTCCTCCTACTTATATACCTGCCAAGTGGTGGTTCCGTCCACTAGCAAGGGGAAGACAGCGACGCGTTGCTCAGCAAACAGGTATCCCATGATTTCTTTCCTCTAAGTGTAATAGTAGAACTACATGTTATCTGATCGACTGAGTTTTTGTAGTGTTCTTTCATTAGAATTGAAACACTACGTCCTGCTTTGTAACCTAAAATGATACGTTTTGCTTATGTAAGTCCGCTGAGAAATCAACTGAAATTATGACATAATTTATCCTATCTTACAGCCAAAGGTAGGAAACGCATGCAATTCTACACATGCACACTGAACGAAACCATCATTACGCAGATGCTAGTTCATTTTAAAATACTCGCATAGAAAGCTAATCATTATTACCAAAAACTATACGTTCTCAGTAATGTATCTCTCATTTTCCAAGAGCCCATGCGGAGCCAAAAATAGCAATTACTCGATATAGCGAACATCGAAAAAAATCGTATTCCAGTTTAGTGTGTATCATGCGGTTAGTTCATTACAGTTTCAATAAATAAATCCATCGCTCTTTCCACGTTAAGCAACGCACAGCAACCGAAAAATTGTTATTCGGCCGCCGCCGGAGAATTGAATCCCGAATCTCTCGATATTTAGCCGAGCACGTTAGCCTAACACCACAGCGGCCAACTAATAACAATTTTTCGGTTGCTGTGTTTTGGTAAAAACGTGGAAAGAGCGATGGATTTATTTATTCAAATGACGCCACGTATTTAGAGGATTTTCATAACAGTTTTTTTGTCAGGTTTAGCAAAGTTGGAAAACTAATTTTACGAACTAGATACTGCAATACCTTATCCCGTGTCCTTTACAAAACCAATATTGGCCTTTTAAAATTAAATATGTCCTAACTAATATTCTCTGTTGATCAGATGTGCTCCCCATGTTTTGGCATTTGAAAGAAGATTTCGTTTAATAGCAAAATGAAGAAAAGTTTTGAGACATCAAAAACCCCTAGAAACAAATGTAGAGATCATCTTCGCAAATACATGGATTTTAGGTAACTCACTTCCATGCCCAAAGATACGACTGGTCTACAATCCATTTTTAAGAACGGGAGGGTAACAATAAGTTTGTGGCCTAATTAGAAAGACTGATGCTTTTTGAAAAGGCACTATATTTCTATTCAACATAATGTCCCTTTAACTCTACACTCTTAGTAAAGCGCTCCTCCAGCTGCTTCAAACCCTCTGATAAAACAATTTGTCTTAGTTTGCAAACCATACATTCGCAGCGAGTTTAACCTTCTTATATTTCCCAATATGACGTTCCTTCAGATATTTTTTGTTGCCAATAGACAGAAAATCGTAGAAGGATAATTTTGGGGAATAAGGTGATGGGGCAGCAATTTGAAGTGGAGATCTTAAAGAAGGTCCATTGTTTTGTGGGTTTTGTGTTCTGGAGCATTGTCGTGCAAAAAAATGACTTTTCTGAAGATTTTTTCTTGGCATTTTTCTTTAAGTTTGTGTTATAGTTGGCGTAAAAAGTCTCAATAATAGTGTTTGCTGCTGTTTATTCCGGACTCCATGTAAGCCACGAGAATCACACCTTCACTTTCACAAAAGACTCATGCAGATGACTGTCGTCAAAATTTTCACAAAAGACCTTGTTAGCACATGACTGTCGTCAAAATTTTCACAAAAGACCTTGTTAGCACATGACTGTCGTCAAAATTTTGGGGGCCGTGATGATTCAGAATACCACCATTCCACGAATTATTGATTGTCTCTCGATCACATTGGTGAATCCAGGTTTCATCGGTAGTCACGAGTCGTTTCCCAAAATTCGAAGAATCCTACGCCAAATGGTCGACAACAGCTTTTGCCCAATCTACATTCCCTCGTTTCTGTTGAGCTGTCGAACAGTTTTGGTACCCATTTGAAGACAACTTTCTCATCTGCTACTCATCAAGTGTGACGTGCGTACCTAAGAGGTGATCACATGTCAAGACGGTAAAGTTGCAGCGATAAGCTTCGTTGGTGAAGTTTAATCGGTAGAACAGTCGATTCCGGAAAAGATAGATGTGAGTTTGAATGCCATCACCTGGCAAAAAGAGCTAATTTTCACTTTGACTCCCGAACGTGAAAATGAATCTCTTGGCAGTGAGGTTCGAGAAAGTCGTGTGGTGATTTTTCCACACATGGTCTAGAATTAATAAAGATTCCTTCTTCTACAGCGAGCTACTTAAAGCATGGTCTGCCGGCTGACCCGGAAACCTACGATTTCGTCGCAGCATTGCTCAAAGGGGGATTATGTAACGTACTTACCCCAGTGGTGACACACATGTCAAGACGGAAATGTTACAGCGATAAGCTTCGTGGGTGTAGCTCAAGCAGTAGAATATTCAATTCGAAAGAAGCAGATATGGGTTCGAATCCCATCACTGGCAAACAAAGTCTTATTTTCAGACATAAATAATATGACGTACACATCCATAGGATAAGTTCAGAGCTTTAGAGATAATACAGATACCAGTACGCTGATTTACCGTTATCGAGCTGTTCATGGAATCAGTGTTTTCTCGAGTTCATTGTGACACTGGTCTCTCACTACGAGATGAGTCTTGTATTGACACCCGACCCCTTTCAAATTCGGCCATGGCCGCCCCGGTGGCGCAGTGGTCTAAGTGATGGCCTCTGATCATTCGTCCGAAAGGGGTCCGGGTTCGAATCCCGGTGAGGCATGGATGTTGTGTTTGCCTTACGGCACTGGCTCTCTCCCTTCCGTGGAACCAGTGACCCTAAATTAGGGATGGGCGACTGCTTATAGCCCATTGAGTTGCTCACGGTGGTCGTTAAACCTTCAATCAAAAAAAAAAAAAAAAAAATTCGGCCATCCAGATCTTCACCATGGACAGTCATCAGACATTGTTACCACAATATCCTTTGGGTTCAATCCTTTAACAGAGAAGGTACTTAATTGGCACTCTTCTCTGTCGAAATTCATTTTTCCACACAGTTTCACTTCTGCACAATTGGAAAAAAATAGGAGCTAATGATACGAACTTCATATATTGTTTTTTTAAGTGTTAAAAGAATAAGCTTCGACATGAGTGGATTACAGTCATTCTACAACTACCGGAACCATATTAAGCAACTAACTAATTGATACCTTTTCCTATTTAAGTTTCGTAATGGACCATTATTACCACTCTTTAAGGGCCATAAACAGTAAACACTAACCTGTCCCTAGTTTGGGGCCACTAGATCCAGGGAGAGGAGTGGGCCAGAACCTTGGGACAGGCATATCATCCATATCTCGTCCGATACTAGCTCAGACGAAGAGTCAGAAAGCATCTGACCAATCGGCCACAGGTATGGCTTAGTGTTGTCGATTCTGCAGTAGTAATATTTTTATGAATATCAAAAGCAATAGGAATGAATTTCATGAATGTCATTTTAAACATTAGGTTTGCTCGCTTTTTTTGTCGTTTGCGAATTGTGCCCTTAAAAACTTACTATGTCTTTTTTGCGCTGAGCACTTTTTAAAGAAGAAAAAAGCTGGTGGGGCTGAAAATCTTAGTCATGCTTGTCCCTACTTAGGTATATGATCGCGTTTTTTCCCGGCTTATCGTTTACACACAGAAATTTGACAAACGTGCGTTTATGCCAACTAGGAGAAAAATTCTGAAACAGGAGAAGTTTGAAAATATCTGGAAAATTTTACTCATACAAAGATAAAGTAGAATTTCCTGTTCCCCTTTCCGGAAGAGTAATAGCGTAACAAACATTTCTTTATTAACACCTCCGAGGAGAGAACATGTTACTTGGAAAAGCTGGAGAGTGCACAAAAAGTGTTAAATTGACATCGATTACTATATTCAAAAACATATTCTTTACCCCTTTTCCAGATACAAAGGTATCGTTTCAAACGAAAATTCAAATTCACACAATTTTTAGGAAAAAATGCGTACCTGGAAAAGCTGAAAAATATGTGAAAAATTTTAAGTCTATTCGATCCAAAAGTAATTTGCCCTGTTCCCCTAAAAGAAGGAACAACATCTTAAAAACATGCTATTTTCTACAATCCGCGCAAAAATGGTTTCCAGAAAAATACCGGAAAATATGAGGAAACGTTGGGAACAGCCACATTTGTCGGTTCTCAGAAAAAAATTTAAATCTATTTCTAAACACAAAGGTGTCACGAAAATTGCTATTGTAATGGAGGAAACTATATCAGGAAAGATGAGATGGCATTTTTAAAAAATTGATCTCATTTGCATAGCTCTCATATAAAAACTTTTAATATCTTGTTCACACAGAGACAATACGGTAAGGCAAAGTTTAATCATTTCACCAAAGGAGTGTATGTTGAAAAGCATGGCGACAATATGATCTTTTTGGCCACAACTGCTATTAATATCGTTCGCACCGGCCCTTTTCAAAGTAAGCCAGATTCTGCAATACGAGTCTCATTTTCTTCTGGTTTGCAAAATACGGTGTTCAAGTTCGTTAAACAAGTCAATGCATTCTGAACTTTTCATTCCGTGTGATGTGGCCTCGCTGCATTTAGTATCCTTGCTCCATTTAAAGCTGTAATTATACGTTCACGTTCAGATGCAGAACCGAAGTCACAATGCCATTTCTTGTTCTCATTTAATTTTTTAGAAAAGAAAGCATGCTTCGGTTTCAAAGAAAAAAAATTTGATAATGCCTTCTGCGTTATGGAAATGGATGTCAGAAACTATGATTTAAGAGTTCTTGCACCAAATTTCGCGAAACTACTTGTGAAGGATGTGACACGAAGGAAAATTACATAATAAAACAAAGAACTCACTGTAAAGGAAAAAAGCAAGGTCTTTCTATTGCAATTCACTATGTCCTCCGATTACGAGATTCAACACACCAGAAAAAGAAATGGCGATTTCATTTGCGAAATGAGATAAAAGCACTTTTTCCTCCTTTAGTGACCAGTTCTGTTTTCAGTTTTACTTTATTTACTTCTTTCGTGGAATTCGCTGAGATATCTTTTTTCGCATTATTATTTTTAGAGTGACACAACTGGCATGTGCAACTGCATTTCGTTCATTTTATTTCAATTCCGACAATATTCTGTTCGGCGGTGATTTTCTGTGCGCAGCATAAGAGATCGGCTCTGAAGAAATATAACAAAAGCCTTTAAGAAGACATCATTTTCTGTGTTCTCAGTCAGAATTTTTATCCAACATCCCAGCGGTAGTTATTTATGGAATATCCATCGAAAAATATATCAGATTTTTCCTTCCGGTACAATGTCTATGTGAGAGGCTTTCAGTGAATTCAATGTACAGCTTGTAACTTATTTTAGCAATATTGTACCACTACTTTTTGAAATAGTACCTGGCAACTCAAGTGTATTTAGCTCGTCATCGTTCCAGCTATATTAATACTTGACAAAAAGTATCTTTCATACCCGCAACAGATGTCTCTACGGCCTTATCATATCTGAAATATGTTCAACAGTTTTAACAACTCCAGAGTAGCACAGGATTAGCCAAATGTTCCATAAACTTTACTGGTCAGAAAATTACCTTTTTCTCAAAAATATGTTATTCAGTTTCTTTTGATCTAGCTCTATAATATAAGGCATTAAATTTCTAGAACTCCGAAGACTGATATACAGTGGCTTTCTCGTCATTTTTGTAATTCCGAAAAAAGGGCAATGCATAACAAACACTCTCCACATCTGCCGTGTTGCCGTCGTACTTGGGCTCACGCTGAAAGATATCTCATTATTTTCTGAAAGATTAAAGTACTAGATATTATATAAATAAGTCTTTCACATAGAAAGAAAACATTTTCTGCACACTTTTCTCCTTTGTTCAACACAGTACTCCTGCTAAATGATATAAAGTTCTTCTTATGTTTCTCAGAATTCTTGGTGACGGGTCAAACTTTTTCTTTCTTTATTTTATCGGGTAAAGCAAGATATTTCGAAGCATTTTTCTGTTTATCGGGTAAAGCATGATACGCCTATGATTTTTGGAATGCATTTTTCGTGCGCTTTTGAATTGCATGGCGCGTCATATGTATGGCACGCTTGAATGTATTTTGGTATGATTACTAACAAGAGGCCAACATATAAATAATCACATCATCAGAAAACTGCAGCATTGTAAATGCAGGAGTTCAACTTTTGCCAACGTAATGTACGTGTAAATTTAAAATAGGAAGTTTTCAGAAATTAAACCTACGAGAGTTTCAATGCTTTTGCTGCAGGATAACTCAAAACCTTAAAATTGATAAATTGGGATTCCGAGTTACTTCTACATTGCTCAATGTTTACACATTACTTGAATCTGAGTAAAGGACTGAAAATGCGCTAAAAGGTGGTAAGAGCGAATTCTTATTTTGTGTCCTACTGTGTGGCATTATACGGAAAAAAGAAATCGGTAAGAATCTTTCAAATATCTCGTGTCCATGCGAAATCAGATAAACCCATTAAATATCTACGGCTTTATTTTGTTTATTCTTTAGAGGGTAAAGGAATCCGTACAACTGATGTTAGTTCACGAAAAATACAATAACAGAAATATTAGGAATTTGTGATTTAACCCTATAACGACCATAACGCCCGAAACGCCCTTACATTCAAGCTACCATGACCGCCCGAAAGCCGCCCGTCTACAGTGAGTAGGATTTCTTACTCCCACCAGTTCTTTGAATTTAGACGGCCTCTATGGGATTAGCACAAGACATCCTCAGTTACAATGGTTGTCGCTAAACAAATAAGTAAAGCAGGTATTGCTATCTCCAGGGGCGATATTGTTTACTCTCATGACATCGCATGCCTTCTCCGTGGAACAATGCTATGATCGCCCACGGAGAACGTCTGAAAGTCAACGCACATCAAGCTTACAAATCGGAAGTTTCGTGTAGTGACCGAGCACTAATTCTTCTTTTGTTAATTTGTAAAGGGGAGCGGAGAAATTCTGAAAGAAGCAACGGACAGTTTCGGGTGTTATTGTATTCTGAGCGACACAAGATTTCAGGGCGCTTCGCTAAAGGGTTATATACACTCTAGCTCTTTTATTTTTCCTTTCCGATTAAAAATAACTAGCATCTCGGAACCAATCATGTGGGAGACCAATAACTTGGTTAGGACTAATTAGAAAGGAATGGCGACAGTAATTGAAAACAAACGGAGGTAAGAATTGGGGAATGACTTAACATGGGCTGGGAACGCAATCAGAAAGCCGTTTCTGACTATGCTGACTACCGTACTATTGCAAGATTTCAGAATAGAAAGCAGCAGCTCACCAATACAAAATTGCAACCGGATTTTTTAAACATTTCAATTTCAATTAGCATGCTCAAAGTTAGTAAAACGTTACAAGTGGGAAGTAATTTGGATAAACACTTAATAGTAAAAGATCCAGAAAATAGAAATCGAACATTCGGACTCAAAGACATGAAACGTGAAAAATTGTGTTATACTGGAAGAACCAGCAATTTATGCTCTGTAACAGTCAGCAGTCAGGTTCCGATTATTACATTACATCTCTACATAATGTTACGTAGATAGGGAAAAAATATTCGATTATTCGTGATATATGTCTTGATTTCTTTATCGGAAAATCTGAAGTAAAACGCCTGACTTCATCTCCCAACTAAGCTCAATGTTTATTTCTTTCTGTTGTCTTGGCTGTTGTTGTTGCTGCTGGGTTTTTTTTTTTGTTGTTGTTGCTGTTGTTGTTTTGAGAAAAGGCAGAGCCGCCACTTATACATTTTTTTAATTATATAGCGCTCTTTGTATACACTCAAACCTCGCTCCGTGATACTTTCCAGTATAATCCTTTGGTATTGTGTCAAGATTAGAAAAATAAAACACGCAAGAATCCAGCGAACAGTTTTTTACAGATATCCAATTTTTTCTCACACCATGAATGCCTCAGGGTACGAGGAATAAATTGCTCATCTTTAAAGAAAGGTAATGGTAAAATTCAACTAAGAAGTCAAAAAAGGAAATTGCGAAAACAATAATTAAAGAAAAAAACTACACGGACAGAAAAGTAAAAGTCTCAATCGTTCAATGTTCGCAGATCAATAATCTAGATCATTTGAGTTTAACAAAGCAAATGCCCGCCTCGTTCGTTTTTAATTTAACATTCAAATGTAATGCCCCGTGCTTAAAAACTAAAATGTTACAGTCATACGAAGACAGAAGATTAAAATTTCTGATCACCTGGGTTTAACAAATTGGAAATTTTGATTTGAAATTTTGCTACAGCCTGGGATGTATCAAGCTGTGTTTTAGAGCAGTACATAACTAGAGGAAAATACACGATTTCGAAATTTACTCAAATCTTTCATGTAAGGATGATTGTCTTATCATTTCCCATGTACTACATTTTTCCTTCTTATTTTTCTTGTCAGTTTTTCTGCGTTACAGCCACTTTGCACGCGAACCAAAATTTAACACTATTACCTTTACAATAAGACACAAACCTGCTTTCTTTTTTCAGTTTCCTTCCCTCTCTCTTTGTCTCACTATTTTCCTCTTTGAACCCATCCCCTTACTCCCTGTCTGACAATTCCTGTCTCTTTGTCTTTACCTATTCTCATATTCTGCTTTTTCCTGTCTCTTTGTCTTTACCTATTCTCATATTCTGCTTTTTCCTGTCTTCATTTTTTTTACTGCTATGTCTTCCTTTCTCTCCTTAATCTCTCTCCCACAGCCGTTCCTTTTCCCATTCCCATCTCTCTTTCTCACTAGTTTCTTTACCTCCTCCCTCTGTCGCCTTCTTCTTCTCTGTTCCTCAATCTTCCCTTGTTTCCTGTCTCACTCTTTTTCTTTCTCTCTCCCTTAATCTTTGTTTCTTCATTCCCACTTCACGGTCATATATTTAGATCTATCTTTCTCTCTTTTCCAGTTTCTTTTCTCCTTGCTCTCTTTCTCTTTCTGTTTTTATGTGATTCCGTCTTTCTTTACCTATCTCTCTTCCTCTTCACCCCTCTATTTGCTTCTCGGTCTTTATCTGTCCAACTAAACGAATTACCAGTACTGTAGAATAGTTTTTGTCACATTTGACTTCTAACATCAGCTGTACACCCTTACAAATTTTAATGATTTTCATCGATGTCTACATGAATATCAGTACAGTTTGTTTATAAACATCGCTACGAATAGCAGCTTTATGGATTTCAAAATCACCTCTTTTCACACTCATTATTTTATTATTGGCATTATTTATATAATTAACGAAATAAGTCATTTACAGAGATTCCTAGGAATAGTTTATATTAAAGAAACAGCTAGAAGGTAAAAGTTAATGAAGTATACGGAAAATCCAAAGAAACTGAGGGAACTGCTTTATAATTCTCTTGTGGCGCAGAATTGAAATTGCACCCATTTTACATCCTGATTATCTTGACACTGTCACCGTTGCATTTCAAAATGTTATGTGCTGGCGTTTGGCTTAGAATATTAACTTAAGAAAGTGAGGAAAACGCATAACAAATCACCAGACGTTCTCACTTTTAATGCTTTGCTCGGAGTTGAGCTTAGCGGCCTTGAAGGAAATCATTTCTCCCTTTATGACCTTCCTTAAGAAGATGATGAAACAAGTATCTGAGGTTTGAGTAGAAGCGCAAGATAAGGCGTGGATTCGTTTCTTTCACCACAGACTGAGAGTTAAGACTCTCCTTAACAATTATCTCGAATAAATTTCACGGAAGCACACGTGAAACGTTTTCAACTTTCATTGTTTCAAAAGTCACAGGTTCGGCAACGTTACAACACTTTATGAATATAAATGAAGATTTTTAGATTTAAAAGAAGACTCACCTTGGTGAACCTGGAGCTTTTGAAACCTGCCGGAGTGTAGCATTCGTTTGATATGACACAGGTCTCGCATGAGAAGTGGCAACTATTCTGTGCAACTGGTCAGTCCCTTAATCTTAATGAAGATATTCGAATCTGACAAGTGGTGCCACTCTGTCGTAAATAACTAAAGTTTTGTCTTCATCAGATACATTGCGCTTATGGTATTTGATCCAGGGTACGTTTTCATGAACCAATTTATTTCCTTCTTTTTCAAACTACATTGATTTTCTTAATGGTAGTTTCCCTTTTAAGAGCAGAGAAGGCGAATATGCAGTATGCTATTTTCCTGATAAAAAAGTGTTACTTCAGAATATGTCTCAGTAGATTTGAAAGAGAGCAGTCTGTCCTCAGACCAAATGATTGCTATTGTCTCCTTTCTAACGTGCACACTTATTTAGAAACGTGCCTGTTGATGTCATCATATTTCCGTCCAAATATGCAGAAGATCGGAGGTGCTTGTGCACAAAACTTTCTTTGGAGACCACAAATTGGAGAATTTAATAGTTTCAAGGTTCAACCTTGCTATTTTTCACTGAGAACTGGGAAAATCATTGCTTTCTGCTTTGAGGTCCGATGAACAGTTCTCCCCAGTATTTGTTTTCGGAGGGGGGGGAGGGCATTTTCTCCAATCGCCTCTCTGTTTGGGCGCTCCTGGACACGAGATTTCCGCTTTTGAAAGTGAAATTTTAAAACAGTTTTTTGCGCCTGGTAGCCCGTACCTTAGAAAAGGATATCATAATCAAAAATCATATCGTAGAAGATCATAATTTCTCCGCCATGCGTCATAAAAGTTAATTTTTATATGGCACTCCCCCCTCCCCGCCCGCACCACCAAAAAAATATATTAGAAAAACTTGTTGTGCACCTTCAGCTCCAATCATGGCTTAAAGTAACTCTAAAAATGTTCGTTCCCAAAATCTAGATAAAGATGACTTTCGAAACCATCAGTTTTTAGACAGCTGTTTATTTCCCTCTTTAACATGCTTACACTGCTGGGACACTTTATGAGGATACTTTGATATTACGTCCATTGAAAAGATTTTCCGCATTCTGTGTAACATTTTCATGAGAAATAATGCGCAGATGACAGGCTGAATTTCACATAACCTATCGGAAGCGTAGAAATAAGGATTCAGTTGTTTCATAAGAAATATTGTACAGATCAGAGGCTGAATCTCTTATAATCTATCGGAAGGGTAGCAATAAGGATCCAGTTATTTCATAAGAAATAATATAGAGATGAGAGGCTGAATCTCACATAACCTGTAGGAAGGGTAAAAATAAGGATCCAGTTATTTCATAAGAAATAATGTACAGATGAGAAGCTGAATTTCACATAAACTATCGGAAGCGTAGAAATAAGAATCCAGTCGTTTCATAAAAAATAATGTACACATGAAAGGCTGAATCTCACATTACTCTAACGGAAGTGCAGAAATAAGGCTCCAGTTACTTATTGAATTGCCAGATTATGTGGGAGCTCAAATTTTTCAGACTATCTCCTTTAAAATACACCCCCCCTCCCAATTTTTCATTATATGACTAAAACACTGGGTTCCCACCCATGCTTGCACATGCACTGAAATCACTTAAACAATGAGCCTATTTAATGCACTAAACCTTCCGCATTCTTAGGCCATCACGAAATGAAAAACTGAAATACATCATCACTGATACATTACCGTAGTTATGACACGTTTGACTGTTTTATGTAGACATTGTCTGTGCATCTTTTTTTTTTTTTTTTGGAGGTTTAACGACCACCGTGAGTAACTTAAAGGGCTATAAGCAGTCGCCCGGCCCTTATTTAGGGCCACTGGTTCCAGGAAAGTGAGAGAACCACTGCCGTAAGACAAATACAAAATCCATGCCTTACCGAGATTCGAACACGGACCCCTTTCGGACGAATGATCATAAGCCATTGATCTTTAAGTACATTCATCAGCTACATGTTCTTAGCACGCCTTTTGTAAAAAAAAGATCATGTTTATGCTATCTGTTTGTCCGTCCGCTCTGTGGACGCCATATCTCTGCAACTATTTGTCCGATCTGAAAAATTCTTTTTGCGTTGGGAAGCCTGAAATGTGAGAATGATGATTCTTGTATTTCGGTTTTTCTCCGATGCGCAGCCTCACCGCTAGTGGGCGAAAACGCAGATGATATCGAATTCAAAATACATGTACATTCTATTTTATATATTTGCTTCTAAATATCCCATTGAAAAAACGCCGTTTCCTTTGGATGCCATTTATATCGACGATTATTTTAGGTACAGCCTCTTTTTTTTTTTTCAAGTAATGCACAGAATTTTTGCTAGGGGCGTCAAGGTAAATTACGTTTTCCACAATATCTCTGCTTCTAAACCTCCAATTTGAAAAAAATCTTCCTGTATCGGATACAGCTCCCGATGGAAAACGTTTTGCATGTAATTTTTAATTATTCATAAAGGATGGTTTCGCTACAGGGGACGTGAGTATTTTTTCGGCTTCTGATGTATTTGCAGCAAAATCTAAGCTTCTGAAAACTCGATCAAAAAATTCATTCTTAGATTGATACCGTTCACCACGGAAAGCTTTTTGTGAATGCCCCCTGCTCAAAATAGTGCATAATTTTTCAACCAGGGGGCGTACAGGTATATGTTATTTTAGGTAGATATCTCTGCTTTTAAGAGTCCGATATGAAAAATTCTTTCTTTGTTGGAGAACATTTTCAATGCGAAATGTTCCTTGCATAATTTCTCATTTTTCCTAAAGCACAAGTGTGCCGTTAGAAGGAGTGAGTTCAAGGTTTTGTTTACAGCAATGTTTACTGGTCTAAAAACATGACTGAAAAATTATTTTTCAGTCAGATATTACTAACTATGAAAACTACTTTTCGTGCATTTTCTATTCAAAATAATGAACAATTTCGCCGCGGGTGGCGCCAATATTTAATATATTTTTCTCAATGTCTCTGAATCTACATGTGCGATTTAAAAAAATATTTTACCCCTGGATGGCATTTACCCAGTGGAACACTTTAGGATTTGTATTTGAGGAGTTTCATAGTTCATAGTTCTGTCGCTAGGTCGTGTTTGTGTACTTCTCTTTGCAGCTGTAACTCCACTTCTAAAAACCCTATTGAGAAATTTCTGTAATATCTGGGGGGGGGGGGGTTGTATGCCATTCGCTGCAATAAAGATGTGGGGCGTCATCGCCTTTAAATAATGCACAGATTTACTGCTAGTGGACGTAAAGGTCAAAACCTTTTTCTGCTTCCTGGAGACGTATTTGACCGTATTTTTTTCTTTTTCCTTAGCATAGCATTTTCCATGAAGGATATTTTTTGCCTATTTTCAACTTTTCCATTATGTAAAATTCTTCTGCTAGAAGGCGTAGAGTTACATCCCATTTCGT
The DNA here is from genome assembly GCA_039090855.1 of Macrothele yani. Lineage (NCBI taxonomy): Eukaryota > Metazoa > Arthropoda > Arachnida > Araneae > Macrothelidae > Macrothele > Macrothele yani. The sequence goes on from CM077008.1 coordinate 77,757,290, forward strand.
TCTATATTTCTTTTTTTACTGCCCGATTTGAAGATCTCTTTGTCTCTGATACCTTCCTTCTGCTGTGTAAAACTTTTTGTACGTCATTTGTTGATTTTCGTAACATTCCTTTTAGCCGCTGGTTAAAGTTGGCAGCTGTTCCTATTTCTGGATGTTTTATCGATCATAGAAATCCGGTTATTGTTTATTCTAACTGGTTCCATTAACTTTGAAAAACTTTGATAAATTTTATTCGCATCGGAAATGCTTTTTTCAAAATTGTAGAAGTCGGAGTATATAAAGGTATAGGAACCAGGTCATTACTGCGAAATCCTAGAGACACCCTATCAAGCAGAAATAGGAATTTAGACATAAGGATGATTCGTCGGTATGGACTAGATAGATAACAACGGATCAAGGGTATTTCCGATCATTGTGGTCAAACCAAATGAAAGATATTTCTTTTCGTGATTCTGCCTCGTATAATATAGAGCAGCGAAAACCATTATGACAAAATTTATGAAGGTCAACCCTCACATCACGATGCCAGTACGCTTTCAGTATAATGAGCTCTTCATAAAAATAACGATTTGTGCTTCTTGGATTGTATCACGCTTATCTCGATGAACTTAGTTTTCTATTGAGTTTCGATCTATTCTTCGAGTTCACAATTACAAAGGAAAATGCCTTATGTTCCCGTGAAGTACGATGAAAGGAGTAATCTTGGGCGTCAGTTACGGGTCAGTGGAGCCGGATCCAGCAGACCAGATGACTCAGTTTCGGCGGAAGTGTTACACAGGAGCTTGAGGGGGTGGTCAGCTGGCTTCTGTCCTTTAGTTAACCGCTTCCTGAGGCGTTCTTAAGGTCAGTGTTAAAAATAATCGATTCATTGCCACTAAACTGTATCGAAATTGCTTTTCCCCAGGAACAAATGGTGATGGTAACCTGGACTGGAAAGTAATCAAAATATCTTTTGACAAATAAATTACTGAAAATGACCTGAATTCGGAACGTTCCATAGTATTCCATAATTAGGTGAAACCTCATAGACGAAGATACTATGCCAGCTGGTAGACATCAGTTTGTTTTTGTTTTGTTTTTTCGTTTTCGCTAAATTCAAAATATTTAGTTAGAAAACATCTTCAAAGCTTTGCCATACGCATTCCTATCCACTTCCCCAATTGCTTCTTGCGTCTTACCTACAAGTTTTCTTATGAAAAACACATTTTTACAGTACAACCGAATGGGAATATTTGGAATTATGACAAACTAGGATATATGTGGAATACCTTGGATGTTTTTATCTCTGTCAAACCCTTCCACAACGGGCAATTTTTCACTAAGTCGAGGTCAAAACATTATTATAATTATATGTACGTATTGTACACTTACGTTACTTACGGAAAATTGAGCATAAAGAGGTCGAAAATTACCTGAGCAACTGCCTTGCTCACGGCAATCTGGCCCAAAATAAATTTCACGAATTCATTATCGAGAAACAGAGATATTTTAACAATTACGGAAACAGTCGTACTCTCCATAACTATCAAATTGTCCATTTGGAAGAATCTTTGTTATAGTATTATTTATGCGATGCAAAAGTTTTCCGATCCAGCAGATTTACTGTGTCCTCAGACGTACAAACTGTTTCTATATGTACGTCACTTTTTTTCACACGTAAAAAAATGTAGCATGATTCCACATAATCTTTACAAAAATAATTAAAATTTATAATGTTGCACAATTACGTTGAACCATTTGAAAAAATTTAAGACAAAGATGATACCATGTGTACAGGTAGGTATTATTGTGCTTTTATGATCATTGTTTGGCACTGTACCAAGAAAGAGAATTCTGTACCAGGGAAAACAGGAAAGAAGTTCAATATGCTAAAATTGTATTTGTTCGAAACGAATTTTCACGAAACACATCTATCACAACATATGACAGATGTGTCCGGTAAATATCACTCTTAAAAACTTTCTGTTTTTTTTTTTTTTCAAGATTCTCTTTAGTTCTTCGTAAGCTTTGGAAAACACATTTAATCTTCATTTGAAATTAAATCTTTCAAATTTTCCTGAAGCACGCGAGAAACTCAAGAAAAGTTCCCATAAGTGTAAAACATAATCTGCTAAAAGTTATAAAATGCACCCAACCTGGTTTAAAAATTGAAAGAAAATATGATGAAATGAATTGGAATCTTAATCTTTTTCACATGGACAGGAAAAAAATACGAATGATGTGACTTCCAGATCGTTGGGGGTGGAAGGGGGATATAGCGTACACAGTGTGCAACTCAATGGGCTATAAGCAGTCTCCCATTCTTAATTTAGGGCCATTGGCCCTGAAAAGTGAAGGAAAAGAGCCATGGCTATAAGACAAACACACCACCCATGTCTCATCCAGGACTCGAAAACGGGCTCACTCGGACGATCTTTCAGGAGCGCGCACTTAGACTACTACGTCACCGGTGCAGCGTCAATGATTTGAAAAGCGAATGAAAATTTGGTGAAATTTAAAAACTGGGTAAAAACATTTTGTCCATAAGTACACTGAAGTGCCAGAAAAACTAGTACAGCAGTTTAATACTTGGTAGGTCCCCCACGGGACCGCAGGACTGCAGAAATACGATGGGCCATGGACTCCACTAGCTTCTGGAAATATGCTGTAGGCAATGCACACCATTCTTCTTGCAGAGCGTTCCACAGTTCGGGTGTATTCCGAGGTCTCGGATTACTGTGTTCGATAGCGCGTTGCATGGCATCCCAAATGTGTTCTATCCTGTTCAGATCTGGGGACTTGGGTAGGAATGGTAACACCCCAAACTCAGATGAATACTCCTCTAACCATAATGTGGCGTCTCGACGCTTATGTGGAGGTGCATTGTCCTGTTGGAACAGGCCCAACCCATCAGCATGAATGCAGGACATGAACGGGTGTACCTCGTCAGAAAGGATGTGCATATAACGTTGGCCAGTCACAGACATTTGTAGACGTACCAGGAGTCCCAGTGAAGTTCAGCTAAAAACACACCATACCATTACGGACCCCACCCACCCCCACCACCACCACCACGGAGCTGGTACAGTTCCCTGTTGACAGGCTGGATCCATGACTTCATGGGGTTTCCGCCACATACGAATCCTTCCATCTGCCCGATACAGTTGGAAACTCGACTCGTCAGACCAGGCTACTTGTTTTCAGTCATCAAGTGTCCAGTGGCGGTGTTGCCGTGCCCAATCGAGGGCGATAGCTCTGTGACGTGCACCCATCAAGAGGACTCGAGTTGGGCGTCGGCTCTTAAAGCCCATATCGTGCAGGGTACATTGAACAGTCCGGACACTGATGCTTGTTGAGGCTCCAGCATTGAATTCCGATGATACCTGCGAGAGTGTTGCACTTATCGCGTGACACGATTCTTGACAGCTCACGATGGTCACGTTCACCCAATGTCTTTTTACGGCCACACTGGTATCGTAGGTTTAAGGCTTTGCCGGAATTCTTGTATTCACGGTACACTCTTGGAATGGTCGTCCGTGAAAATCCGAACTTCGTTTCTACCTCCGAAATACTATGGCCCATCTCACGAGCGCCAACTATGACACCGCGTTGAAAATCGCTTAAATCGTTATTACTTGTCATTCTCATGCCGAAAACAGCTCTGACAACTGGCAAGGATGTCTTTATATACGCAGTGGCGGACGAAACCAAGTAGGCGCGTAGGTGACGTTGCTATGTATTTTGCATAAGCTCGTCTGTACCAGTTTTTCTGGCACTTCAGTGTACGTGGAACATTTTGCTCATAAGTCCCACAGAAAACCGTAGGCGTGCTTACTAGATTCCAAAGCACAAATGGTTGTTCCAGTCGCTCTTTTGAGAGCATATATTCGGTACAATCAAATGAATCCTAATCGGCGCTCGACGTTTGAAGTTGCAAATATTGCAAGTTTTCGACATGCGCTGTTCGCCTGAGAAGAAAGGTCAATGTCATGTGTTGTGTCCGCGCTAGTTATTTCGTTAAGTGCTTTGTGTAGTAGCTACACTGACGTTTCTCGAGATGGCATTACTATCGAAGCCTCGAACAAAGGAGCAAAAAGCGGTAATTCGTTTCCATATTGCGGAGAGGGTGTCGCCAGTCGAAACCCAGCGACGAATGGGTGCTGTCATGGTGACCATAGCCTTGGGATATGAGCAGTGAAGAAGTGGAGTCGGCGAATCCGCAGTGGATAAAACTTTCTTAAGGATAATCCACGCCATTGGCAGACAAACATTGTCATCACCGACGGAAATGTGTGCAAAGTGAATGAGCTTTTGCAAGCCAACAGATGCGTGACTGAATGCGAAACTACAACAGAAATTGGTTTAAGTAATGAAACTGTTCACGCGATATTGCACAATCAACTTCATTACCCTATAGTTTGTGCGTAGTTAGTGTCAAATGCCTCAGCGTTGCACAGAAGGAGGAATGTCTGACTGCCTGTTTGATACATTTACAGCAACTTCAGGGAGGGAAAAATTTCTCGATTGTATTTTCACTAGCGATGAGACGTGGTGTCCCCAGTTACAGAATGGAATCAAGCGAGCCAGCCAGCAATGGGAACACACCTTATTGCCACGCCTGAAGAAGTCCAAGATGCAACTAGGAGCACACGAAGTTATAGACACCTTTTTCTTTTGCCACAGTGGACCCCTCCTCATTGACTTCCTGGGGCAAGGTGAATGAGAACCGATATTGTGAGACTAGAACGAAGTTACACCGTGCGATAGATAACAAGCGCCCAGGACTTCTGACGGATGGGGACATCCTCTTCATGATAACGTCAAGGAACAAACCGTACAAGTTTCACGCGGGGCATTAGAGAAATTCAAGTTGTGTGTGCTTCAGTATTCTGTTCACAGATCTGACCTCTGGTCGTGACTTTCATGTGTGACGTCAAAAACAGAAAGTTGGAGCGATAGGTTTTGCCGGAGTAGTTCAGTCGGGAGAATGTCCTGCTCCGGCTCAGGGAGACGTGTCTTCGAATCTCATCACCGGGGAAAGAAAGGGTTTTTCTTCACGTCTTTGGCACTCTTAAGATATGGTTACAGAGCGAAAAATTCACTTAGGACGACATTGTGAGGGCGACGGTTAGACATGCAAGATCGTTTTGAGAAACCAGAATCCACCATCTGGTCGCATATAAGTGATACGGTAACTTCTAATGCTTTGTACCATTTATGTGGGATGTTATAGACGCCGAGCTGGTTACAATCGACTGCGCCACATACAAACATGTTTTTGTGCCCTTAAAAATAATAATTGAGCATCCATGTTCCCGTCATTTGCAAAATTTTTGTGCACCAGGAAAAAGGAGTTTGACTTATGGAAAATCCTTGCTACGCTTACATCTATCGCATGAAAAAATTCACTTCGCCTATACAACCGAAAGCAAAATATTCGAACTGTGCTTTCCCAATTCGCTGAAATTTTTCTAAAATAATATAACGTAATGCCGCAGAGATATTGCAATTCACCCTGGTGAGGTTTCCCTTTGTAAAATTGCTTTTTTTTTATATTGCAGTATATGTTTATTCGTAAACACAGTACGAATACTCTACAAGTTTGCATCTGAGATAACAATTTCATGAATTCGTAATGAACTTACACCTAGTATATAACTTAATTGTACTCATATATAACTCAGAGACATATACATACACCATGCCGAGAAAACCACACTAAGAAACTCTGCTTTTTTTACGCTTTCCAACCGTAGGTTGAAGAAGCGTATATGCTCCGGCTTTGTCTGTCTGTCTGTCCGTCTATCCGTTTGTTCGCGCGATAACTCGCGTAAAAATGATTAAATTTCGATGAAAATTTAGTATGTGGTAGGGGACCCCTTTGGAATGAATTCTATTAAAAATGGGCGAAATGGGATCAAAGGTCAGGATATAGGAGTGGGATCCATTCATTTACCCTTATGCGTCATAACTTGCGTAAAAATTTTCGATTTGGATGAAATTTTAGTACGTAGTAGGGGACCACCTGGGGACAAATTTTGCTGAAAATGGGCGAAATGGGGTCAAAGGTCAGGACATACGAGCGGGGTCCATTTCATTGCTCTTATGCGTCATAACTTACGTAAAAATGCTCGATTGCGACAAAACTTTATCATGTTGTTCCAGAGGTACACTGAACCGGTTCTTTTGAATATCATCGAAATGGGGTGAAAGGTCAGGACACAGGAGCGAGATTTATTCCACAGCCATTATCCTAATAACTTGACTGAAAATGTTTCCATTGCGGCAAAACTTAAGTATGTTGTTCCGGAGGTATACTGAATCGGTTCTGTGTAATATAATCGAAACGGGGTCAAAGGTCAGGACACAGGAGCGATATTTATTCCATAGCCATTATCCTCATAACATAAGTAATGATTTCTGGTATGTTGGAAACCGTATCATAATCAATGCATGCATTGCATGATTTTACTAACTTGTAATTTTTTTCTCTTGAGCAAAACAACTTATGGTCAGTGATAAATCCACATATTCCTAATTTACCGTTCGTCACTTTTTTTTTTCATTTGTAAGTGAAACAAATGGGATTTCTCTTTACTCTCATATGTGATAAGAAATTTATGGATATCACGAATTACTAACGTCTTACTATTCATAGAACCCCTTTCAGAAAAATCCCTTTATTCAAAACGAAAATATGCATAAAGATTATTCATGAACATTTGTGATTCTGATGAAATCTGAAAAATTAATGCTGGTGGAAAAGAATGTTTTATTTATCGATCGTTCTGTCCTCAGCTTCATCTTTTCCTCTATCTCGCTCCTACATAACCTACGTGTTTTATTCTTTTTGAGGAACGTTAGGAGAAGCAAATGCAATGATGCAATAGATCACGAGATACGATGGGGGCTGCGAGAAAATGAAAGAAGTAACATCAGGAGCAATACAGAAGATACCCGACCTTGACATACGACTGAGGATCTGTCTACTTCCTCCTCTCGGTAACTGTAGACGCAGAATAATTCCTCCAGTGGAAAGGAAAAAAATGAACTCCAAATCTGTAGAGAGGCTTTGTGCTTCTCCTTCGAGAAGTTTCAAGAGCAGAAACGAGATTTCATCAAGCAGAGTAGTCTCAACTATTTTTCTGTGTGCTCTATTGGGCTAACGTCTGTGCCGATTTTAATCTTTCAGAGAACGGAAATAAGTTATTGCTCTCGAAGCAGTCCAACAAAAGGAAAATGTGCTTTTTCTCCACAGCAAAGATAAAAATTTTAGTTTTCAAAGCAGACATTTGAATTTTTAGATGTATGTGTTTCTTCTGGTTTAAAAATCCAGCTGCACAAAAAAATCTGTAATAAATTGTGGCCCACTGAAATTTTAGGTTAACTAGCCTAAAGAATCATATGAAATCTTTCAAGACTCAGAAAAGAAAAGAAACCCTAGAAGAGATGCTACCAACAATTTAAGATTCTCATATTTCATACATTTGCTCAAGTGTTGACCCATACACTGTAAAATATTTTCTAAAATTCCCGTGATTCCATTCTTAAATTAACGATGCATATTCCTGATACAACTTCTTCCGTTAAATGACGGAAAATAACCTGAATTTCAGGGGAGTTTGTATTCTTCCGAGAGACTTGACATTTTAGAAGTGGGTTTAGTCCACTGTGAATCGAAATCAGCTTGGTCTCCGGTTTAAAATGTTTTCCACTAAAGAATACATAATTTTTCTTGTCACACAGCTCCTAAATTTTACTACAGTTGCTCTGTAATCCTTACAGTTTCCCTGTTTTGAAACATTTATAACAGACTTAATCCATGAAATTGGAGACGGAGTGGGTAACTGCAGTAAATAAGTAATCAGTGGAACGCTATTTCCCATAGCGTTGAAAAGTCTCACTGGAGTCAACAAATTACAAGAAATCTAACTACTACTCGCCATATAATAATTCTGTATTCGTTTATAAATGTATCAATATATTTATTTATTGTTGATTTTTCACGAACCAGAAACATCTCGGCTAGGAAGAGTCGCCCACCATTACGCTCGACTTTAAACGCTATCTGGGTTAGAAAAGATCTAACACTGTTGGATAAAGCACAAATATTTTTTCATTCGGGAATAAAATCCTGGCATTTGGCCAGATTATTTATGTTTGAATCCGATCTGCCATCTTAACACGCGATGAAATTTATACGATTTACGAGTATGACTTCATTTGACTTAAGATGAAATTCTCTTTCTCTAATTTGAAACTGTTGTTGGGGTTGGTGATGGGTGGGTGGTGGGGGTACCACCATAAGCAACTCAGAGGGATATAAGCAGTCGCCCGTCACAAATTTAGGGCCACTGGTTCCAGGGCCTGGAGAGAGCCAGTGCCGTAAGACAAACACAGCATCCATGCCTCACCTCGGAATTCGAACCCGGTTCCATCTCGGACGAATGGTCAGAAGCTATCGCTTGGACCAGGGCGCCATCGGGGGCGGAGATTTGAAGCTGTAACTTCATTTGATGTGATGCACTTCTATGTATCAGTTCTGCCTCAGAAATTAGCTTGAAAATGTTTGCTATTATTAAATCATTATCAAACAGTACATACTGCACTAAAATAAAAAGACAGCCGGCGTAGTAGTCTAAGCGCTGGCTTCTAAGCAATCGCCCGAGGAGGATCAGGGTTCGAATCCCGCTGATGCATGGATGTTATTTTTGGATTACAGCACTGGCTCTCTCTCTTTCCTGAAGCCAGTAGCCCTAAATTAGGAACGGGAGAGTGCTTATAGCCCATAAAGTTGCTCATGAGGGTCATTAAACCTCCGAAAAGAAGAAGGTACCAATGACCTAAATTTCATACAGAAGTATACTTGGGCATTTTTTAAGCGCAAAATAAGTTGTTTTCTAAAAGCTGAAGATTTCTCAAGCAATAAATGCACAAACGTTTTCATTCTCCTTTTGGCAACAGCTACCGTCAAAAGCAGAAATGTAATCTAACCTCAAACAGAAATATAATACAATATAAATGTAGGCCACCTAACAAGATAGTAAAAATTTCAGTTCCGTCTCAAAATTGTGAAATACGGTCAAAATAACAATCTGAATTTGGGTCATTTATCTGAAAATTTTCACATCTGAGAAAGAGGAAAAATTTCAATCGTAATTCGAGTTATCGAAGCAAAAAGAGCTTTTTATATTGTTCTTTGAGAAGCACAGATGGAATTTCGAACACAAATACTCTACCTCTCTAAAATTCGTATTTACGCCACTTAACAGAAAACCACCCACCGTGTAGTGTGGGGAAGTACATACAAATATATATTTTGCCTATTGTTCCAATAATTCAACGAATAATGATTTTGGAATACAACCTTTTTCAAATGTAGGTATCGTAAAGTTACAAAAAAAAACAAGTTAGTAAAATCATGCAATGCCTTGATTATAATACGCTTTCAAACATACCAGAAATCATTACTCAAGTTACCACTCAAGTTATAAGAACAACGGGTGTGGAATAAATCTCGGTCCTGTGCCCTGACCTTTGATCCCATTTCGATGATATTCAACAGAACCGGTTCCGTATACCTCCGAAATAACATGATAAAGTTTTGCCGCAATCGAAGCATTTTTACTTAAGTTATTATGCATAAGGGCTATGGAATACATCCCGCTCCTGTGTTCTCACCTTTGACCCCATAAAATAATAATAACCACGTATCGCACAGTAAAATGTTTATTCATTTCGCCCATTTTCATTAGGATTCGTTCCCAGGCAGGCCCCAACAACATACTAACATTTCATCCAAATCGAAGCAGTTTTACACATGACGCATAATGGCGATGTTAGTTATTCTGCTCCTATGTCTTAACCTTTGACCCCATTTCGCCCATTTTCAATAGGGTTTGTCCCCAGGTGGTCCCCTACCACATACTAAAATTTCATCGAAATCGAACGATTGTTACGCGAGTTATCGTGCGGACGAATATACACACACAAGGAGGCAGATGGGAATCACGACCATCTGCTCGCAAGAGTGTGACATCATAAAATTTTAATAGGATCCACACAGAACGCCTGGCGTAATGAGACAGATGGCGCGACCGAGCGCCAACATCTCAATCGCGAGATTGTGACGTCATAAGACTTCTAAGAATGGGTTACATTAATGGGACGACGCCATGACACTAAAAACGTGGTAATTCGGGGTGGTTCTTTAACCCACTAAACGAATTTTCCTAAAGTCGAGATCAAGCTAAATCCATTTCTAGTACCAGAATGCGGTCGGTTAACGTCTTTCATCAAAATCCTTAGAGCCGATTTCAAAATAAAATTTACATACATACAAGAATTGCTCCTTTAATAGTATGGGATAAGGGCGATGGAATGGATCCCGATCCTATGTCCTCATCTTTGACCCCATTTTGTCCATTTTGAATAGGGTTCGTCCCCAGGTGGTCTCTTACCACGTATTAAAATTTCATCGAAATCGAACCATTTTTAAGCACGTTATGACGCATATGGGCAATGGAATGCATTCGGCTCCTATGTCCTGACCTTTGACCCCAATTCACCCATTTTCAATAGGGTTCATTCCCAGGTGGTCTCGTACGACACACTAAAATGTCATCGAAATCTAACCATTTTTACGCGAGTAATTATCGTGTCGACAGACGGACGGACGGACAAAGCTTGAGCATATACGTTTCTTCAACATACGATTGGAAAGCGTAAATGATTATTTTTAAGTCGACTAGCGAAACATTTGGGTGCAATAAAAAGTGGAAAACGCCCGAATAATCAAACTCATAGTGCTATAGAGCTACTTAAATATCATTTCAGAGCATGTACATCCTTTCATAGCAACGGTATCCCCCCTTCCCTAGTAGTGCCTTTTTTCAGAAAGATAATGCGCTGTACCACAGTACCGGGATTGTTCGAGAATGACTCTCGGAACATGAGGAAAACTTCCAGGTATTGCCCAGCATTCCAAATTCCTCAGGTATCAATCCAATCGAGCATCCGTTGTTTGTGTTGGAACAGCAAATCCGATCTGCTGCGGCTCAACCACGTAATTTACAAGAGTTAAAGGATCTGCTGGAAACATGTTGGCACCCGGTTCCGAAGCACACTTTTAGAAATCTTGTAGCATATAAAAAAGAGCTGTTTTGACAACACGTGGAGGACTAGCATCATTATAGGCAGGTGATCATAATGTTCTGTCGCTTCGGTGTGAGTGCATTTGCATGTACCACGTTATTTCCACTGCTATAGGTATTTTTGAAATCCAATAATGGTTTAAAGTGCCTTTAACATGCCGGACTGTGGAGGCTCATTTTATTTTCCTTCATAAAACGCATGATCATTATGCCTGAAAATTAGGCGATATCCTTTTCAGCAATCTGCAAGCAAAACTCCCGTGCTAAGGCAAAGAAATAAAAACTGCGATTATTTTTACCAAAATCTTTGATTTCAAGAATGTGTGCTTTACAAGTACTTCATAAAAGCAACTGAATATTTCTGTGAACTGGTATTTCGCTGACCTTACGTGATGTTCACTGCGAAATATTCCCCTTGAACTCTGTTTTACGGAGCCAAATTCTGACATCGTTGGGAACAAGCCAGGAATTGATAACTTATTTAAGTTATTTTGTAAGCTAACAACGCTGCTCTTGCTAGCTAGGGCATCCTCAAGATGCCGTATGATATAAAATCTTGGGAACAAACCACACAACAGTTATTGTTTTTCCGCTAGGTGCACGTATAAAAAAATGTCATGCTTGGATAAGGGGAAGTATCGAAAAGTTATGAGAAACATGGAAGATTCAGCCTTATTCATCTGTTTCGAAGAATACAAAATAGGTAGACGAAGTATCTGAAATAAGAACTATTAAACACAAACAGCTTATTGATTAGCAATATATTTGCCAAACTCTTCAAAAAGTCTGCCAACATTTTTGATTCGAAAGGAGAGAAGAAGCAAAACCTAAAAGTAGATACTTAATATCATCTGTCATTTAATCTCGATCAAGAATAGTAGTTTTCACAACACTTGGTGTCGTCATTTTCCGATCACCTTTCAAGGTAGTAGCAATAATTAAACCATTTGACCTTTCAAGTATTCTGTCGCCAGGAAAAGAAAGACCTTCACCGATATCTTCGGTATCAGCCGTCAGAACAAGTACAATCGAACTCCGCGACCGTAAAAAGTTAATGCATGAGCCATTTAGTTTTCGCTTCGCGGCGGCGTCCTTCATTGAATCATCAATTTAATGAAAGAAACAGTCGCTGCATGACTTTTAATTCGTGAAGTGTCAAGGGACACTGACCTGGTGGATAATGCGAAGCTGCAAGTGCGCAATGAGTACCACTAGTACGTTTAAAAGAATGTTCCCCTGTTTGTTTTCTGTAATTTTTCCGCAGTGCACTTACTCAGCAGTGGAATGAAACCTTGCTCTCAGTAAAAATTTGGGAGTGCGATGAAACCTTGTGCTTTAATACCATTTGTTAATTTAATTGCAACATTAAAGCTTAACCCATTCACTGCCAATTGCAGTATATATTGCGTGACCAATTTATTAGCACCACCTGCCTAATAATATCTTGAATCACCTTTGACCTGATATAGGTACCATTCTCCTGAAATCTCATAAGCTTTAGCGCTAAGTTCAAATGTTTTGCATTAATTCATTTAATTCGGCGAATTTCTGTTATGACAGAACCGGCACGAAATCAAAGAGTTACTCTATACTTGCAGCAAGAATATTATTTGAATCACTGTTTCAAGAATTAATTGCTCATAAATACGGAAACAAGTTTAAAACTGCAGTGTTAAAATAATACAATCATCGCTTTGAAGCATTGTTTCTTAAACTCAACTTTATGTGAAATAAGAAACATCTTCCGGTTGTAGAAAAAAGCTGTTTGTGCTTTATTTGAAGCATATTTTTCTGTTGTAGTACGTAATGTGAATATCATCCTCAAACTGAAGAAACTTAAAAACAGTTTTTTTTTTCATTTAGAGCAATAATGATGAAGAATTACGCAGCAATTAATGCATATAAAGGTTTTTCAGAACGTTATTGTACATACTACTGGAATTATCCTCCAGCTTTCGCAAACAGTACAATTTGTACTTAATTTTGTAATTATCATAAGAATTTTAAAAAAAATTAATTCCTGTAGTTTAATTTTCCTTTCAGAGTGGTGGGGTCTCCTGTTCCAGCAGTGCTCAATTTTAAAGCAAGAAATTCCACAGAAAAATAAATAATAAAACTGGATATGTTATAAAATTATAAAAACTTAGAGAGATTGATATTTTTTTGGAAATGCAAAAGTAACTGATCTGCGTCTTTTAGAAATCCCTCAGAATTTCTCTCTCTCTCTCTCTCTTCTGTTCTTTCATTTTTTCGTTCTTATTCCGTTGCATCTCTCGCTCTTTCTTTCTATTTTCCCATGAAATAGTTGTGCGCGCCCTCCTGCGGCCACATGGGGTGTATTTTAAAAGCACGAATTTCATGGATGATGCGCAGTGTTTGTCTGTGTTCTTTAGCGCAGAGGAACTTAACAAATGCTACAAAACTCATTCATGTGCGACAAAATTGGCAAATTCTAAATCTAACCTAAGACTGACAGAGCAGACAGAAGCTTTGAGCAAATCTCACTGATCAACTTAAAGCTTAAACAATTTAAAGAATAACCTAAAGCCATTATCCTAAAGTTTCATCGGATAAATATTCCTGGTTTTCGCATAAGAGGAAACTTGTACTCACACTGCGACATTTTAGCCACTATCTGCTACCAGGTCAGCGAAATTGGAAGGGTTACGATGTCTAAAATGCAAAACTCGAACTTGCAGTGGTTGTTCGATGCAAGTCCTTGCCCTGTAACCCCTAGACCAAATTTCCCGAAATGCAGCTCATCAATTAAAATTAGTACGGTGCCCACTAAAAATGCAAAAGTACCGTGACCAGTTTGCAAATATATTATAAACGTTTATGCTACTCTGGACAAGGCACTTAAAAAGCAGCTAAAAATCAAAATTTTCTTCTGCTTAGAACTCAAAATTTGCAGCCGCGGTTGTCTAGTGGTCTAAGGCACTAGCTTCTGACCATTCATCTGAGATGTGCCAGGGCATGGATCCTTTATAAGGCATGAGTGGTGTGCATGTCGAAGTGCGCTGGCTCCCTTCCTTACCTGACGATAGTAGCCCTAAATTAGGGACTATAGCCTTCAGAATTGGTGATTGTTAAACCCCGAAACATTAAGAACTTAAAATTTCAAAATTCCGTCAAGTTTATTCGTATATAGCAAAATGATGCTCTGATTATAGTCTCATCCTATTTTGGCATATTATGTGTTACACAGGAAAATGGGCAAATGAAGATATTTCTGACTGTATTCCGTAATTTGCGAAATTTAAAAAACATATATAGTTTTGTTGCATACAAACCAGTAGGCTTAGGCAATTAAAAAAATCCACCCTACGTAAAAAAAAAAAAAGAGGAGAACGAATAACTGCTAAGAGTCAGTCATTATTTCAAATGACATGGTCTCCATTCAATGAATTATAAAAATATATAAGTACCATTTCTGCGATGAAAAATGGAAAATGCGATAAACTTTTTATTATTATATCTTTCAAAAACATTTGAAATACCATAATAAATTTTAAACAAATATAATTCCCAAATTAATTTCGTTTACTCATTTATGCTTCGAAAAAAAGAACATGCTAAACCCCTTCTGTGTTCCACAGATCATGCTCCTAAATCTGAATGAGATAGGAGTTGTGACGTATGTCTGTAATTTAAAACATTATAGAGTGAAGACACCAGAATTTATGTCTATATGTATTCAAATATTCTATGCATGCGTAAACGTGAGTTGACGACTTGTTAAAGCTTTTTCCGTAATTTGGGTGAAAATTTCTGTGGTAGAGAAACTGTTCCTAAGCGTTAAGCTCCCATATTCTGGCAATTAAAAGTAAATATAAAGTGCCGTATCTCGGGACTTTAGATAAACTATGTTAGACACAGTTTGTCTTCAATGCATTTTAACTCCTGAAAATGTTGTTTAATATGTTACAGTTACTATGAAAGTTGCTTCCCATGGAGATAAAATGAGAATGGTCCTAATTCATTTCCCAGACATTCTGCAGCTCTGAAAGATTTCGGCGATATGGACAAAGCTCAGGCAAGAAATGTTAGTATGGACCGTATGTACAACACCTCGGCAGTCACAGAGCGCGTCTCTGATCACTTGACTACTTACAGCGTTCTTCGTTTTGTCGTAAATGAACCGGTGTTACGTAATTCATTTATTCAAAGTCAGTGCGAAGCTCAAAATTGCTAAAAGAAGAACCCACTTTTGATGTTAAACACAAAAGAATCTTCGTACGTGTTGCACATATCCGTGAGAAAATTTGCAATGGAAAATTATGTGTTTCTAGCATAAAATATTTGGAAAACCGACATGATATGTTTCTCAAAGTAGGGAGCATCTTGTTTCAGCTAATTAGCGCACGTAACTGACTTGAAGCATTACCGGAACGAAAGCAATAAGTTTTCGCTTGCTTCTGTTTTTCATCAGAGGATTTGATTTACGCACCAGGCGCTGACATCTTTCAAGACCTAACGAAGAATCTACGCTTTCTTTAAAACTGGAACTATAATAAAATAACACTTTACTCCTTCGGGAGACAAATTTGGCCTCATGGCCTTTGAGCTATGCCTTGACCTTGACTCTGAAAAACTCTATCATAAATTTCCTTACAGGATCCCCTCTCTCTTCTGATGGCTTGTAGCGTTATTCGACCTCAACGAACCAAAGGCATCTCAAATAACGTTTCTTATTAAGGCCCCTCGTTTTTATGAACTTTCGGTGCTTCACTAGAAGAACCTGGAAGATAATTAACTTTATTCATCTACGCAGCACTTCCTTTTCCTTCTAATACTGAATTTTGTCATGCACTATTATTAAACTTTGCTGCTGTTACTTGTTTTAGAATGTGACCCACAAACCACGAAGTATTTCTCAATATCACGCACTTCTAAGCTTATTTTACCCCTACTTGAAGAAAAATTAATTAGATTTATACTTTGAAACAATGCTCACTTAAACAGTTTGACCTATTTCGGGACGAAAAGAAAAAAGTAAGTAGATGAAAAAATGCAACAAACAATTAAACGGCTTTTCTACAAGCTACGTAGGATCAAGGTCTTAGCAGCATGTTAAATGTGATAACAGTGGCCTTTAAAAAAGCATGGTGTACGTACTCATTACTTGCAAGCAGGAAAACTTAAAAGTAATAGACCCACGCTTTTCGACCATGCATTTGATGCGATTTCGGAAATGAAGGTGCCGAAAAAAGGTGCCGAAAAAAGGTGCCGGTACGCCGTACCGCTGCCTATCAGCATCCTTTCTTGCGTAAGTTTTTAGGAATAGGAAGAAAAATTAATACCAAGCCTAATATTATTTATCTTAGTATTACTCTTAAGAATTTAAATCCTTCAAATATCATGATTTTTTTAATTCATGATATTTTTTATTTATTTTAAAAATAAACGCATTAAGCATTACTTATCTGAACTTTTGGTTGATTTTCTTTTCAGGTGTTTAAACCATGGTTAAAAGCATGCATATATTTCTTGCTTTTGTATCTAACAACCACGGTGGGTATCCCAGTGGGCTATAAGAAGTGGCTATAAGCAGCAAGGTAAGTGATAGAGTCAGTGTCGTACCACAAACACAACATCTCTGCGTCACCGGGTTTCGGAGCCGGACCTATCTTTAACGAACTGTCAGAAGCCAGTGCTTAGACCACTGCGCCATCGGAGCAGCTCTTTCTTGCTTTGCATAATGTGCAGTTGTGCTATTAGATGCACTCAATGTATTTTTTTGCAACGTGGTATAAATGTACACTTGTATTTGCCACTATGTATCTGCTTCAAAAAGCCCGATTTGAAAAATTCGTTTTCATTCGATAGCCGCAATTGCAGACATTTTCTTTTCATTTTGCACCCTTTTGTGATGTAAAATATCCCGCTAGGTGGCGTTAATTACCTCGGATTCTTTAGTTCCGAGGCACTTCTGCTGCTAGAGATCCCTGTCAACATAGGCTAGCTTTACGGTCTTGGCGAATAAAATTAACAGGCCATTTAATTTTTCAGATCCATTATTTGACCACTAGAGTAAGTTGCGGTGTATTTCCGCATTTAGAACTTCATCTGGGCTTCTAAGCAATCACTTTGCAAAAATGTTCTTTTTCTTTTTTTCATTGATAGCTTAATACATATGTGTTCAGTCATCTATGTTCCTAAAGTCCTGTTCGAAAAATTACTTCAACATACGCCGTAGCCATTATTTATGTCTTTAACCTTTTAATTAAAACATTTCTTCTGAGATGACTCAAATTTCGAATTTAACCTTTTTCAATTAAAACATTTCTTCTGAGATGACTCAAATTTCTAATTCACACTTCAAAGAAAAGCGTAAACACCTTTATGGTGATAGGTTTGAGAAATTGGCAGACAGCATGCTTCTCGTCTTTCTTTTTTCTCTGTTCTTTTGTGTTTAGGCCCACTTTTGTATTTGTGCATCATTTGTGTCATTTACATACAGCATGTTAAAATACTAGCACTTCAGCAAATGCTTGCAAAACAGATTTGCTATATTAAGGATATCTGCTGTAAAATAATTTCTGAGGCCCAAAAATGATTTTCAGTTGTTAAAAATTGTGTCCACTTTGATACTACATCCATCATCTCTCTCTCTCTCTCTCTTTCTCTCTCCCTCCCTTTTCTCACCCGAGATTCATTAAATACTACTAACATGATACCCTTTCAGAATGCAATACTACTAAAATGATACCCTTTCAGAATACAACTTGCACCATTTTAACTCAGAATGAAAATATTTAAATACATTTCGCTTCTTCTTCATCCCTGTAAGAAGTGTTGGAACATGTTTTGCATGCTATTGAACTGCATAAAAATCTGTTGTTCTTCTCTTAATATATTTCCGATACCTTTATAACATGATAATACTGTACAAACAATGTAAAACATGTTAAGACCTTATTCAACTTCGATGACCGAGTAGTTAGAGGCGCTGCTTTCTGGCTAGTCACCTAAGCTAGGCCCAGGATAGAATCCCGAATGAGGCGTTGGTGATGAACTTGTTTCCTGCCCCTTCCGTGGAAACAGCGGCTCAAATTAGGGACATACGTCTGCTTATAGTCGTCAGAGTTGCTGGTGGTGGTCTTTATCCGCCAAATAAAAATAAAACTCAAGGTGATATACAAGTATATTCAGGAATGTCATTATGCGATAAAAAAAATTATAAAAATGCCTAGAGCCGCCGAATAAAGTTCACACTGATGCGTAAAAAGCGAACACTGAGTTAAGTGGGCTTGGGTGCGTTTAAGCCAATGAGTGTCCAGTGAAGTGAGCATCGAAAAGCATACAATTTGCATGGAATGAAGTGGTTCATACAGTCAACGTCGAATGAATTGGTATAGATGTGCATACAGTGATGTTGAATGAAAGGGGCATTTATGCGCATACAGTGAGCATTGAATGAAGTGGGCATCGATCTGAATACAGTGAGCGTTTCACTGAAGTGGGCGTCGATTTGCATAAATTGAGCAACGAAATAGGCGTAAATCTAATCGAAATGACTGAAATCATCTCAAAATCGAAGAACAAGAAAACGTAATTTTAAACAACAGCTGGAATACTGAGTCTTCCGAGTTTATGAAATTCTTAATTATTTCAACTTAGCAACGTCAAACACAGAAGAGGAAAAAAAGCTCTTGGTCAATTGCTATCGTCAGAAAGAAAGGACATGTCACTGTAGAAATTCAATTTGAGTAAGCAGACATTAATCAACCTTTATTGAAGTAAAATTAAGAGAATATTAAAGGAAATCGGACACAGAAGTAGTTATTATCAACTGTTCCGTTAACTAGTCTAATTTGAACAAATCGACAAAAAGAGTTTTAATTGTAAAATATGTAGCTTTTATGTAAGTCATTTGTGAAGCGAAAGAAATGGGCGTTAACTTAGCAAAAAGCTGTATATTTTTCTAAAGAAACTTTGAAAAGAATAAAATGATTTGCGAGTTCTACTCATTCAGTTGTTTGCAACTCTTTGATTGAGGGAGTAGAAACAACAACGGCAGCTAGTGCAGTTGTGGATTCTAATAGGAAAACTGAAAGACCGGGAAAATGTATGAAAGGACAAACAACAACTAATTCAAGCACTCGACGTGAATCAGGTACACCAAACAGAAACCATCGCTCTTTCCACGTTAATAAGTGAGTTTCGGAAAAATTATCATCTGCCGCCACCGGGAACCGAACCCAGGGTCTTCTAGTTACGCGCCGGACATGCTATCACTGCACGACAGCGTCCTCGAAAACTCCAGACTCACACGTGATGAACTGCCAAACTACAAAGTACATGGCAGGTCGCTTCATGGAGCCCCGCATAATATTGGCCGATGAGAATTTTTCCGAGATTAACGTGGAAAGAGCAATGGTTTCTGTTTGTAACAAACAAGAATGCCGTTAGCAACATTTGGTGCTTTTAGTTCAATGTGAAACTGAACTAGCTAACATAAAATAAAATAAAAAGAGATCTTGATCGTATTTGTGTCGAAGTGATTCTGTAAAACACTATAGCCCGCGGATATTTTTCCACTCCAAGATGCTGATAAACGTTAATGCCGTGTTCATCAAAAATTGCATCTGCTGTGTATTTGATGTACTCGTTTTCATTTTAAAGTTCCTGAGTTCCTTTTATTTGGTGTTTGCACTTCTGTTTAAAGTAATTTTACTTAATTTCTTATTTCGACTAATAAATCTGCTTAACATCTTAGTGGACTATGTGTGGTGTATAAAATTTGGCACTAACACAAATTTTATACATGTGTGTGTTAGTCGGTTGCGGAGGAAAAAAAGCGAAATTTCAATTAATCTGTAGCTATGATCTTAGGACGCTAGCTAGTACACGACTCATGCATATTCTGCAAACCTGTTGCGTGTTTTGCAATTTTCTCTTTGGTAGTGTTGATTCGAGTTCAAGCAACGACTGAAGGAGCAAATTGCGATCGTTCTTTCCGTTTCACTGCTCCGCCCGCGCCACAACCACTTTTACGAGAATCGAAGACTGCAGGTGTTGATCATTCTCAATTTGTAGTTGCTGCTTTGGGAAGGGGAGGGGGTAGAACTAAAGTGAAAGTGCACCAACGCCCCACGCAGGAGTCAAACGCAGGCCTTCGACCTGAAAGCTGCAGCTACTGGAACAGCAGCCGACCCGTCGCTCATAAGAAAAGTACTACCAGCTACTGTGTCACAACTTATCAGGAATTTTTTTAGGAGATAATATGCAAACTGTACCGAATCCAAAAGATTTTTTTCCTTCCTTCTTTAGCGTTCTACCTTAGATCAGCAGCCTGAAAACGCTGGTAGAGAAATCATGAACCATCGAGGAATCGGTTAACCACTCTCAGTTTTCGCATAATGTAAGAGAGAGAAAAATCATTTCGAAATATACTGATTTGGTTATGAATATTTTAAAATATGTTTAATGAATACCGTGAGTTTGTTAGGGGCATAATGTTCCCTCACTCCCCTTCAGGAGAAGCAGAGAAATGATTTCCTCGTTGAATCAGTAGAAACGCAAGATATGAGTCTGAATGTTTAAAACAATATTAGCAACAGTCTGGACTGACAGAAGGTTCGAACAACCCAGGTTTCACTGTTCCCAAAAATTAATCCAGACACAGTCATTGACATCGCACTCGCTCTAGAAGTCTCGAGAAATTTCAGCCATCTTTTCTTTCTTTCTTTGGAGGTTTAATGACCACCGTGAGCAACTCGATGGTACATATGCAGCCGCCAGACCCGAATTTAGGGCCACTGGGTCCAGGGAAGAGAGATAACCAGTGCAGTAGGACAAACACATGGTCCATTCCTCACCGGGATCCGAACCCGTACCCATCTCGGAGGAATGATCAAAAGTCAGCGCTTAGACGGAGGAATGATTGTCCCACCGAGGGGGCTTCTGCCATCTCCAGCAAGCCTTACATCAGTAAGAATATCGTGAACGACAGAAAAGATTGCCTTTGATTTAAGAATTCTGGATCTGCAAGATTAAAGAACAGAGATCTTTGGAATGAAGAGAACATCCCAGGCGTACGTTCTTGGACTCCAATCTAAGATTTCTGTCAACGAAGTAACACCGCTAGAATAGCAGCCTTATGCAAAGTAATTAATTTTAGTAGACAACTTTTTCTTCGCTTCTTTCGCGCGGAGTGTAGCGACAACCGTGTGCAACTCTAACGAAAGTAAACAGTCGCCTGTCCCAGCTTTGAGGCCACTGGTTCTAGGGAGTGAGAAAGCTAGAGCCCTAAGAGATGCGCACCATTAATACCTCAACCAGGACTCGAACCCAGGCTCAGCTTGGACCTATGGTTGAGGCCAGCCGTGAAACCACTTTCCGCCACCGTGGCGATAAACTTTTGACCTCATCTATCTTGTGAATCATACTTAAATTTGAAAATTTCGTATTTCAAACGAAACATTCTGACGACTGCATAAAGTCAAAAATTTCGGATCATTTTCTGTACCACTGCCTTAATATCATTATTATTTTCATTTTTTATTGTTATTCTGACACTCGTAAACGGATTTTCTTTTTTAAGACACAAATCCTAAACCTCAAGAACTACATATCATGCAGAATCAATGACCCTGCACCAACGTTTTTTCCTTTTCAGCATTCACACAAAAAATAAGCGAGCCCCCCCCCCAAAGAAACGGCTTCCAAGAACGCAATTTTTCAACTTCCGACGCATTTCAGCAGTGAGACGGCAAGACAAATTTCTTACCGACACTCTTATCCTATCGGTTTCAAAAATTAGAAAAATTGTCACTTTGATCTGTCCCTCGAATCCGTTACAGCGATTATATTTAGTTAATTACCCTACGCTACGAGCACGACAGAAGTAGTGGTCTAAGCGCTGTCTTCTGGCCATTCGTCTGAGATGGGCTGTAGTCCAGGATACGGCATGGGGGGGGGGGGGGGAAGCTGTCTTACGGCACTGCCTCTCTCTCCATTTTCTACAATGTAGAATCAGTGGCTACTTGTAGCTCTTAAGTTTCTCATGGTGGTCGCTAAAGCACAAAACAAAACAAAAGTTCTTTTTGAACAAGATTGGGTTAAATGAACAAGATTGGGTTAAATGAACAAGAGTTTCCATATATGTATTTTCCGTCTGTTTTAATCCACAACTTTCCGCTCCTGGTATAACTGTCTGTTTGCGTTTATCACATCTCTGTTTCTAGGAGGCAGACTTCAAGATTTTCTTTAGGAACGAATAAACCTGAGCATCTCCAAGACCAGCGATATATTTCATGTTGTTTTCCGCTCACATTAATTTAGATCGGGAAATAATAGCATATTTGTGCTTGTGTCAGTGCCACTGCTTTTCAGTAAAGGATTCGAAAAAGATCTTGTTTCGTACAAACGTTAACTAAATTATAAACTTATGTTTTTAAATTCGTCACGATACTGGTTTATTCAGGAGCACTGAGGCAGGAAATTACCATCTCAGAAAGCCCGTGCTTATAGCCCTAAGATTTGCTATTTGCGGTCGTTAGCCTCTCTTATTACCCCCCCTCGTGGACCACAGCACCGCAACCAGATGGTTCAAGAAACATGGCCATGATCTCCCTGCATTTTATAGATTTCAATAAGGAAACAATTCCATGCTACAGAGGATGAGTCGAAAGTTTTGCAATATTTGCATGAAAGCATGTGCTGCGGCGGATATGTCACGTGTTTAAACTAGTTCAAGTCGCCCACTGCAGTCAGTCGAAAGGGATATAAAGTGGTAGTCGTTGCTGTGAACAGCACTACTAGTCGTCGTTCTGTCTGCCATTGTGACGCCTAAAAGATGAACAGCCACAACCGGCTAATTAGGGAACTTTTGCTTTACGAGTTTGAACTCGGTCATAACGCTGCTCAAGCAACACGAAACATATGTCGTGCGAAAGGGGAAGGTTCCGTGGGCCACAGCACCGCAATTTAATGGTTCAAGAAATTTCGTTCAGGTGACAGAAACCTCGATGATCAGCCAAGATCAGGATGGCCTCGAACCGTGGATTCGGAAGCCGTGCGCTAGGGTGTAGAGGCAAATCCGACAACCAGCACTCGGAGATCATCAAGCGAGCTGGGCATATTACAGACCACCGTGGTTCATCACCTTCAGGACCTTGGCTGCCGCATTGTCCCTCACGAACTGACGCCAGCTGAAGCAAACCGCCGAGTGGAAGTGTCATGAACTCCTAGAAAACCGGACGTTTCATCAAGAGAATTGTTACGTGCTATGAAAAGTGGGTCTATTTCCGTAATCCTAACACACAACGGCAGTGGTTGAGCCGGGCCAGCTCCTTGAACCTGTTGCCAAACGTGGGCGCTTAGAGCACAATGTGATGATCTGCGTCTCGGGGAATTTCGAGGGGATAATTCATTACGAATTTGTTCGAGACGGTCGGACCATCAACGTCAACCTCTACTCTGAACAAGTGGAGCCGATGTGTGCCGTTTTTGGAGGATCAGTGACCTGCAATGGGGAACAGAAAGCGCTCTCTCCTACAGCAGGACAACGCTCGGCCTCATACCGCGCGAACGACCCGGGCAAAACTCCAGGAACTTGAGGGCATCGAACTGATACCACACCCAGCATATAGTCCGGATCTTGCACCGTCGGATTATTACTTGTTCCGGTCCATGGCCCAATTCCTTCGCGGGCGGCATTTCAACAACCAAGAGGAGGTGGCAGCTGGGGTGAAGGAGTTCTTCGCCTCCAACGACAAGAACTGGTACCACCGCGGAATTGAAGAACTGGCAAACAAATGGCTAAAGACGGTGCAACACGATGGCCTATACTTTGAATGCTAGTCAGCGTTCGTCGTAAGGGTTCGCATGAAGACACAAAGTGATCCAAATATTGCAAAACTTTCGACTCACCTTCTGTAAAAGAGAGACTTACGCGTGTATTTGTATTCATTCGCGATATCCCGTGTTTAGAAAAGAGGAAGCAGTGAAGGTCCGTTTGTTTGGATCGAGCAGACATAAGCATGATCAAAGTTTTCTGGTTTCACCTTCTGGGTACTTTCCCAGTGTGTGTCAGCAACATAAAGCATAATTCAAGAAAACGCAGGAAATTGTCTGCGTACATGCGTGCTTCAACCTTTCGTTAAGTTTTACCTTTGATTTGAGAGGGGAGGCATCACATACAGATTCAGACTTTAAGAATAGAAAATTAAAAATAAAAAGTATTATTGTGATTTCTTACAAACTTTTGCTTTCCCGAAAATAGAGAAACTATACTAGTAATTCAATTTACTGGCGTAAGAATATACAGATAAAAGTTTCCAGGCTGTCGCATATTAGCCAGATGGCTTTTACAAGGAAGATAGACAGAAATTGCAATCTGAATAACAGAACGCTTTAACAATTCGAATGCGTTTTATTATTCAGATTGCCGTTTCTGTCTAACTTCTTTGAAAAAGCCATCTGGTTTATGTGCGAAAACTGATAAACGTTTATTTATATATTCTTACGCCAATAAATCGGATTACAAGTATTTTATACTATTTTCTACATAGTTGGTGTATAATTACTCGTTATTAATTTGTCTTTCTCTCTCTTTCGTTTCCTCGCAAGATTTCCTGCCTTTGACGAATCATCGCTTCTACCACCAAGTTGCTTTCACTAACTTTGTCCTATACAAAGAAAATAAGCAGCTCAGATCTGACATCTCCGTTGTTTTGTCAAGCTACTGAATCTATCTTTTTTTTTTTTATATTCCTTTTTCCACACTCATATTAGCCACATTTAACCGCCTTACGTATTCTTATTTTACGCCCAACTCTCATTGTCATGCAAGAGAATACGTCTACACAATGCACTGTAAACAGCCAGTACTGTTCTTTAGCTGACCTTTTTTAGTTTAAAATAGCCTTACGCAGCTTATACAAAATCTTCCCTGCTTTATAAATTATCTTCTACTATTTACCTACTTTTTTTGCCTCGTCAGTTTTTACATCTAGGTAATTAAAATCGTATGCCAGTTTAAGCATGTTCTCCTGAACTACCCAATCAAAGTTACTAACAGTTCGACTTGAAACCATAGATTTAGACTTCACATTCATCCTCATTCCAAACTCCTCACAAGACCTACTAAACTAATTAAAATAAAAGTGTGTGCTAGCAATCTTAGACATAACACCAAATCATCCCTATACAGCAAACTTTTGATACTGTAGTTGCTCCCAGCATCTGTTACAAAGTTACTTTCTTTCCACAAGCTTGTCCACACAAATTAAAGTTGAAAGTAAAGACAACTGAGATCATTGTTTTTATCCCTGAGTTTATCTCAAATCACTTACGAATATTTACGTGAAACTTGACCGTTGCACAAATTTTGCTGTAAGCTTCTGACTGACTTCAGTGGCGCGATCATTGACCACTGGTCATGCCATAACACTGTACAACTCGGTTCTACGAACCTTGTTAAAAGTCTTTTCAGAGTCAACAAACATCAGATACCGTTCTTGGTTCACCCCATGAAATTTTTTAAAAAAGATGTGGATGTGTAAGTAATAACCGACATACCTTCCTTTTCTAAAATCCACTGTATTCTTCACTAGGCTGATTTTCCACCTCCTGTCAAGTTTCTTATTCAATATGCCTTTATAAACTCCGCAATGCACGGCAGTTTAAGGAATTCTCTAGGTTTAAACAATTCTGAATTAATTTGACTCAGAATCTGCAGTTCTACCATTCCTCTGCGGTACCTAATAGAAGAATCATGTTTTCAGCATTTTCTACCTGTCCTCTTGCTTCAAGATTACCATTCAGCAAATCGCTTGAATATTCATTTCATCAATTCACCGCATAGCCATTTGTGACAGTAAAAGCTGAACCACTTTTTCAAGTAGGCCTTGATCTACAGACTTTCCTCCTCTCAGATGTTTAAAGAGACTCCAAAATACTTTAGAGCCTTACCGAAGTTTTTCCTCCCCCATAATGCCCAAAGCTTCTCATGTCTTAATTATAGAATTCCTACACATAATATTGCTTTTGGACAAGACTTTTTACTTTTCTCTCAGTCAACCTTTGGTCTACTTCTAATAAGACGTTTTCCTTTCCTTGACCATTTTACTCACCCTGCTCTTCACAAAGGTGTGGACAGAAGAAGTGAGTAAAGCAATCAGATTACAAGTTTCTTATGATCATTTAATAATGTGAAACTTTATATAAATACAAAGCCTTTTCTGTTCTGTCGAAGGATTTTTTATTACCACATATGATTCGATGACATAGTGCTTGGCGCTTGTTCTTTGTCCATCTGTGTGCATGTGTTTGATCGGTGTTGAAGCATTGTTAGTCAAATGTTTCACTCGATGATGATTGTTCAGTGAAGAAGGGTCGGGGATGATCGAAGAAGGTCGTGCAAAGAACAAAACTGAAAAAGAAGCTTAAACCGTATTAATGTACGTCAGAAGTCGAGCTCTTACAAAGCCTATACGTGGCTTGAAAAACAGGAGGGAACAGCTGTACTTACGAGGTCTATTGGAATGAATGCCAGCAACGAGAATTCGAACTCATTGAATGAGAGGGCTTTGGAATAACCGGACAACAAGATTGGAACGTGAAACCTTCATACACGCTCGTGACTGAGTTAATGCTTCTCGTGACGTTACGGTGCTCAACACAAAGTCGATCGTGTGTGACCACTAGC
Organism: Macrothele yani; assembly: GCA_039090855.1. NCBI lineage: Eukaryota > Metazoa > Arthropoda > Arachnida > Araneae > Macrothelidae > Macrothele > Macrothele yani. The sequence continues at coordinate 77,784,080 of CM077008.1, forward strand.
AGGGACGACACACTACGAAGAAGTATACAGTAAAAAAGCCAAGTGCTCCCAAAGAGAGGAAGGGGCGAAAAATTTCTGCTTTTGATTACTACTTGAGTTTTTTTACCTGCCGTTGAAAATGAAATGAATTAATGAAGTAGTATAATTGCTCTTAAAACTGTGATGATTTGCCAGAAAAAAACCCAGCATACTTAATTAACAGCGGGCGCGTATAAAGTAAATACATAAAACGAAAAAAATGCCATTGATGTTTCCACTGTAACAAGTACATCTTTTCATAAAGAAAACGGGGCATATCTAAAGTGTTCTTTTCCTTCTGTTCCGGGGTATGATGACCACCACGAACAACTATAAGGCAATAATAAGTCGTCCGTTCGTTCATAATTTGGAACCTCTGGTTCCAGGGAAGAAGAGAGAGAACCAGCGCAGTAAGGCCAATGCAAAACTCCTGTCTCGTCCGGAGTCCGAACCTGAGTTCATCTCGGGCGATTGAACTCCAAGTCAATCTAAGAGTGTACTATTATCGAAGGTAGCCAGCTCTTAGCGTCTCCGTGGAGCGCTAGGGCGGTATCAGTTCGCGTCACACTCCACTCCTGAGATCAAGCATTACTCTGGTAATGACCTCTCCCCGATTTCAGCTTTGTGTCCCAAGCACATTGCATCGCCCTTTTCTTTGTGTTGGAGCTTGGACTTCAATGCATTCCAAAACGCTGACGACTATTTGTTGATAGTGAGTGACGTCAGAACCGCAACCGCGGAGCGCTGGCGGTTTTGTTTCTTGTTTGCTGTGACGTGGATAGAAGGAGACGAAGTTCGAAGAAAAAAAATACGTAGTTGCTGAGTGGAAGAGTGTAGAGCTGAATAATGAGTATTACGTGATTTTATCGTACTCAAGGTTTATGTTGGAGTGGTTGTGTCTTCGTGTGTAACATGAGTCTATATTCGTGCATAAAGGTGTAATAAATGTTATCACCTAGCAATCTCATCCTCGTCGCCACTTGTTTTCGTCGGAGTGACTCTTCAAAAACGGTAAGATTTGTTAACTAGGTATAGACACAAAACACAGAACTTTGTACTAGCAAAATAGAAATTTGAAACACTTTCCTCCTTCCCTCTCTCTACGGTTGCTGAAGTACACACCTCGCAGTTTACCTGCTTTCAATTTAGCTTTTCTTTGTTGCGAATGTTGGGAGAAGTCTATCTCACCCCCACCCCCCCCCCCCCCCCCCATGGTCTCCATGCTACGTATATTTCCTAGCTGGACAGTCAGCGGATCAAAAGTGCAAGGCTCTTGATTAACTGATCATGCCAAAACTATTTCTTAAACGAAAAACTTCTCATGCCAAAACTATTTCTTAAACGAAAAACTTCTCATGCCAAAACTATTTCTTAAACGAAAAACTTCTCATGCCAAAACTATCTCTTTTGAAAATTTGTCTTAAATAGGAATTTTTGTCTGATAAACTGCTGAGCTAAATAAATTTATTCTTAGCAATATTTCGGTTGCTTTTCGAACAAAACGCACTTGTGACTACTTTTTGGGGTTGATTTAGGACTTCCGCGATTTCCAGAACAGTTCACTCTACGGTTGCTATGGAGTACAGCCAGAAACATACACTTCTGACATCTTGGCTACCGGGGCAGCAGTAAAATGTTCTACAATTATATGTGTCCTGGAACAAGAGCAAACCAAGCCTGCATTTTACCAACAAACAGACGAAAAACGTCTTCTTTTTCAACTGTTTTATAAATTAGTCCCTCCACTAAAGAAATTCTACACTTTAAGTAAACTAAAAAATTCTCAAAATTCTTACTTCAAACGTTTAGTAACGTACTTTTCCTTCCCTTCCAAAGGATTCCGAAACATTCAAGGAGGAAAAGTTTTGTGAAATGTGAGGTATAAACATGACCTAACTTATCCAAAACACTTTTCGTTACGTCTTCTAAAACAAGAGATATCATCACAACTATACATCAATACCGTAAAATGGGAAATTGTGCACCAGAAGAGAGGGAGTTATATGATAAATAACGTTCATCTTAAGCAGAGTTTACTCTTTAATGCAGTTGTTTAATTAATTAGCTGATGTCCTTGAAGAGCTTCGTAGATAAATTCGCTGAACATATACTTACCCTTTCCAAAATGTCTAAGTAAAGCTAACGGCCATGTAGAAAAAATCAGCTGTTACGTGCAATTTTAACTTCTTATTCTCTATTCACTGGGACTTTAAGACTTCATACAATGTAATCGCCACGTACTAATTTATTCACTGACATGTCAATCTTCAATCATTTGAAAAAATCTGTATTCGTCGATTCACAGAGATATAAAGCAAACTTCAGTATTTTCATAAAACAATAATCTATAATTCTTCAGTTCACTCACATACACTACTGTGCGTGAAAATTGCAACACCAAGAAGGAACCATGCGATTCGAATGAAATTTATACCGCACATTACTGATGTGACTGTGCATAATTGATTTAAGTTTCAGAACAATACCACAATTTTTACCTGCTAAAATCAGTATCTTGTGAAGACTCCGCCAGCTGCAATAAGAGCTTCTAGACGGCGTGGCATTGAATCGAAAAGGCGATGGATGATGTCCTGGATGATTGCTTGCCAGGCGGCATGTATGCGAGTTCACAGATCAGTGGTACTGACAGCTGGAGGACGTTGATCGGCCAGTTGCCGAGTGACCATATCCCAGTTATGTTCAATAGGCGACATGCTTGGCGAACGTGAAGGCCAGGGAAGAAGCAGTATCTGTTGTGCTGCGAAGAGAGCTTGAACATTCCTGACAACATGAGGTTGGGCATTGTCCTGCTGGAATATAGCTCCAGGAATGCTCTAAAGGAAGGCCATGACTTTATCCCGTACAACTTTCCTGATATAGTGGTCGCTGTTGAGATTGCCCTCAAATCGTAGCAGCCGAAATTGCGAATAGTACCCAATGGCACTCCGCACCATCACACTTGGCGTTCGGTCCGTATGACACTCGAAATTCATTCTGGAAGAAGGCGCTCACCATAATACCGTCTAATGCGTATGCGGCCATCATGGTAGTCCAAGTTAAATCGGGATTCGTCCGAAAACACGACCTGTTTTCAATCAGCACGCTGTATTGAGAACCCGATTTCAGCCTGAGACGTCGATAGTTCAGTGTCAAGGGAATCCGCCAAAGAGGGATGCGTGAAACCAGTCCTTTGTGCAGCAGACGGAGTCGAACTGTGGAGGCAGACAATGCCACACCTGTTGCAGTGCTCCACTGTTGTGCTAACACTTGCGAAGATGCGGAACGTTTCGCCATTGCCATGCGGACGAGATGTCGGTCATCCTGTGGTGTCGTCACATTTCTCGGTCCACTGCCGGATTGACGATGCACCTGGTTCTCCTCGGTCCACTGCCGCCACACGCGCACCACTGTCGTGCAGTTATATCCCGTCCGACCCGCAATGTCCCTGTACAAAAATGTACCTTCACGCAGAACAATCATTCGTCCCTGTTCAAGTTCAAACTCTTTCGTATGGTGATATTGCGCCCTTTGTCTTCGCCGAGGCATTATTGAATCCTGGAGACCCTTTTACAACTCGCCTTCTACGATGCACTACTGGTGTGTATCTTAAACAGCTCTCTCTTCACGTCCCTCACTCGACTGTTCAGAGGGCGCTACCAAGCCCAGACATGCGCAATGGCTCTGCACTTCTAATCATTTGCATGTTCTATCCTGCTCTACATATCCTGTAAGTTTCACGTGATCGCCATCATTGCTTCATGATGCTGCAATTTTCACAAACCGTAATTTATATCAAACTTCAATCTCTTTCGCTGTATCAACTCTCTACAATCTATTCACAATTTTTACTCTCTTAAACACCACTATACTATTTACATTCCACGTCGTCTGCTCTGACTCGCGCTCAGTGTTTCCAAATTGTAAAAGCTATTTGAGGAAGTAAGTAATGTGCCGTTCAGTGAAAACATCTTAAATCAAAAATTTGCATAAGAAAACAGAAGCTGAAAAAGTTTAATTAGCGTCGTACGTTATACTTAATATCTGGCCAATACAAAAATTATTAGACCAGCACTGAAGATGCTGTAGCCGCCCCGGTGGCGCAGTGGTCTACGCGATGACCTATGATCATTCGTCCGAAAGAGGTCCGGGTTCGAATCCCGGTGAGGCATGGATGTTGTGTTTGTCTTACGGCACTGGCTCTCTCGCTTCCCTGGAACTAGTGACCCCAAATTGGGGATGGGCGACTGCTTATAGCCCATTAAGTTGCTCACGGTGGTCGTTAAACCTCAAATAAAAAAAAAAGGTGCCGTATCGGCGCACGGATGGACAGACGATGTAGTAGATAAGAGATATCATACACTGTTTGGCTACTGACTTTGTGATTTTAAGAAAATTATCTTAGCTGAAACTTCAGTTCCGCTGAACATACGTGCATGCTGGAGGCAGAGGTTTCTCTATGAAATAACTGTATGTTTTGTATGTTTTCGTATACAGGATTTCTTGCCTTAAGAAGGCAATTAAAGAGGACTGCATAGTAAAATGAGCGGTTGATTATACAGGACCTATAGAGACTTAACAAAGTGATAGTAATGTTGTTTACGTGAAAGTATGTATAATTTTCAAGACCGTTAATAATCTTATAATCGTGGACCCATTTGATTCAGGTCTGAGGGAACTTTCACGATAAAAAATGCAGGAAGTAACCGAATGCGAAGAGTGTAACGAAGCGCTAAATCGCCTTACAGGAAAATTAGTTATTGGATCATATCACCTTAGAAACCGCAAGCAAATCAAGGATATAAAAGTACAAAAGGGCGGGGAGAAAAGACAGAACATTAGAAGATTAAGTTTCATGGACAATGGAGCCACCATGTGTTAGATTTAATTGATTAAGTAGAGCTGTCGTATGCATAATGCAGAATGGTAGCTGTCGACCTTTTGACCTAGCTCAAATGAACACGACCAACAGCAGTGACATATTTTTTTAACTTGTTTTTTAAGCGTCATTAGGATCAACAAGACTAATGGTCGGTAATAGCCTGTCTAACAAACATGAGCTATGGAAAAAGAATCGCGAAAACGTTAAAGCGGAACTATGGATTTGAATGATTTTTTCCCCACTCGATAACAGTTCACTTGTCAGTGTTTTTTTACTACTTAGAAAACAAAATTTACGTAACTTTGTAGGACTACAGGAAACAGCTATGAAACTAGCAAAAACGTTCGTACGAACACGAAACCCCGTAAACACCCGCATTTAAATTTCCAAAACGCAGGATAAGTACCAGAAGCTGAAATATTATTTCGTGTTTTTGTAGTAGATAATGGATTGTCTACGGTGTTCTGTCTGGAGGTGGTCGTCCACAAAGTACACTCGGAAGCACCTAAATGGTCGATCCTAATTATTAAACTTCTATATCAATTAAAATACTTTCCAAAGTGGATGAGATGCCTTCCTTAGGTATATACTTCGGAAATAGCAAAAGCATTGTCAAAAGTATTGTCTTAACTCTTATGTAGCAGCATATAAAATGATCCGCATGGAGTAAGAGGACTATCTGCAATAACCTTAGTACGTTTTGATCTAGCTAAAGGTGACTATAGGATATACTTCTCCTCAAACAGCGAGACAGAGAGAGACAGAGAGAGAGAGAGAGAGAGAGAGAGAGAGAGAGAGAGTTGTAATCACCAAAGACAAAAGAGTCATGGTCTATGACGTAATTGAATGGCCCCTTGATCTAGACATTGTTTGTCCACAATGTGCTCAAAGACCGTAGTTACATGGACAGCATGTAATTGTGATGTCCTTCAAAAGTATTGTCTTAACTCTTACGTAATTAAACGACCATCCTCTATGATAGGTGCAGGGGCGAGAAATTACGCCCCTATGTAAGTTGTGTGATGGACATTAAATCCCATCGATCTTGCAAGATATGAACATTCCAGAACAACTATTTCCGCGTGTATTATTTAGAAACGGATGTAAAACGCGGAAATGTACCAGACCAGGGGACATTCCGATGTGCCTATTTGTCATGACGATTGTATTCACGGAAGCACCGCTATTGTTCCTGGCCAAGGGGAAATGCAAGCTGCAGGGCACACGGGGGCTAGAGGTCAACGAATGAGATAGTTAGAGGTCAGCGAAAGAGTAGCCCAAGGTCAGCGCCGGAATGCATAGGTCAGGGAGAAAGGGTAGGGGGCACCGAGAAGAGGGGGGTCACCTGATCTTCGCGTGCTCCAATTAGAAAGAAGAGGAGCGCCTCAGGCAAGGGAGGCAGCAGCCAATCAGAGGCGAGGAGAAGTCACGGGAGAAAAACTTCAGGATAGGAGTGAGGAACGAAGACAGTTGACGGAGAGTTAGAGCGGAGAACTGTCGACGGACAGCGTGTGCTGTGAACGGTTGACGGGTGCTGGGAGCAGCACGGACAGCGAAAGCTGGGAGCGGTTGGACAGTGCTGGGAAGCAGCACGGACAGCGAAAGCTGGGAACGGTTGGACAGTGCTGGGTGTCAGCCCTGGGAAAAAAGTTGGTGATAGAACGTGCCAGCTAGAGCATGGGGAAAATGATCGTAGTTGGAAGCAGACACGTGGGTCTGTAACGACGTACGGAGAAAGCGATTTGAGAGGACATGTGTTCGGGACAGAACACGAGGCATAGCTTCCGAAACAAAGGAAGGGAGACGAACGGAAGGTTACGATGATTAAAACCTTTCACGTTTGTGATAGAAAAAGAACAGGCAAAGAGTATTAGCAGGAAAGAGTATTATGTAAGGAATAGAAACTCTGATCATTTTTTCGTGGAACTGCAGTTGCAGGAGCTTGGGTCAAGGAACAATAGCTGCCGGAACGATTACTTTTTATTAAACGTTTTTGTTAAGTTTTCAACAAGCCTGAGAGTAAATTCATGCTTGGAATGTCTTGCCATAATTTTTACTTCCCCTCTCCTGAATAGCAGTTTATTTCTAGTAAAGCTGGGAGAGCAAGAACGCCGGGCTGTCTTCAACTGTTCGTTGATAGACAGTCTCCAGACAAAAAGGAACCTTCTAAATAATTTTCCTTCCTGCTGTGGGGAATTTTCATCAGCGCTGGAAGCCAGTGTTGTATAGCCAATGAGTATTAATTAACATAATGAGCTTCCACTCCTACAATAGGATTTCCTGAAAAATCTTAAGATTCGTCTACGAAGTACGCCGTAGTCATACCGGTTGGCGAATCGTCTCAGGCGCTAGTTTCTGACCATAAGTCCGGGATGGGCCCGGGCTCTATCTCCGAATGAGACATGGGTGGAGTGCATGCCTGGTGGTGCAGGCTCTGTCCCTTACCCGGAACCTGTGGCCCCAAACTTTGTTGTTGTTGTTTTTGTTTGTGGTTTTAACGACCACCGTGAGCAAATCATTGGGTTATAAGCAGCCTCCCGTCTTTAATATAGGGCCACTGGTTCCAGGGAAGGTAGAGAGCCAGTGCCGTAAGACAAACATAGCATCCATGCCTCACCGAGACTCGAACCCGTACTAATCTCAGAAGGAAGGTCAGAACCAGAGCTTAGACCACTGGGACAGCTGTTTGTTTGTTAAGGAGTTTAATGACCAACCTGAGCAACTCAATTGGCTGTAAGTAGTCTCCCGTCCCTAATTTAGGGCCACTGGTTCCAACAAACAAAGATATCCAGGAGAATCCAGTGCTTCGTACAACTCGGTTCCCTGGTCGGCTGGCGACTGCTTACAACACTCAGAGTTTGCTCGTGGTTGTCATTAAACTCAAAAACCAAAGAAAACTAATCTCTTTGAAGTAGTTGAGAGTTCGACAATGAATCACGCCAGTTTAAACTGTTTGGTTTTTCATTTGTTCTCTTTTGCTTTTACTCCTGCCTTTCTCCATGTCACAGTTTTTACGATAATGAGCTTAAAAGCTACTACTGCTACAGCATGTGCTGCATTTATTATTACAACGAACTCTCCTCCACCTTACTTTTTCTTAATGCACTAACTGCACTTTTCACGGGTGTATTCCATTTTCTTGAGAACCTATTTCAAGCAAAAAAATTAAATAAATGTTATTCAAACTTACTGACAACCTGATGAAACGAACAGAAGTTATCAGTAGAATCACTGAGTTGGCAAATATTGACAATGATTCTTGCAATTATACGATTTCCCTCAATGAATTGCAATTTCAAGGAAATGAGATATTTAAAGTTTACTAGAAACTTCTTTCATTCCTGAGAATGAAAAAGAAAATGCACAAATCAAAGATAATTCACACCGAGCAATGATTCGGTAAAACGCTAAAATAAAGCGCTTTTGTTTTACAAATATCAGCATAAAGACAACAAAAAACAGCTTGATTTTTCAACAAAATAATGTGGATTATTCACTGGGCAATGTCTTTTACGATAATAGTGCAGTCGTGACCTCCAGCTGCCAAACACAAGACGGATAATGAAAAAGAAAAGAGCAAGTATCCCAAGAGATGGGGTTGAGGGACTGCACCCTGTTAACTTTGCAATTTGGAGATGACCAGGTACTGTTTGCTGGCAGAAGATAAAAATAATTTTTTGGAATCTACGGCAAAAACATAAAAGAAAGTCAAATAGAAGTGACAGCTCTTTGCACGTTTTATAAGTGAGTCACGGAAAAATTACCATCGGCCGCCACCGGTAATCGAACCCAGGGTCTTACAGTTACGCGCCGGATATGCTTCCACTGCACCACAGCTGCCTCGAAATTCTCCAGACTCACAAACGACAAACTGCCAAACCACATATGGTAGGTTGCTCATTTGGAGCCCTGCACAGTGCTAGGGATTCACCAAAGATGAACAGCAGCAACTGAATAAATAATTAGAAGGCGAATGAATGATAAATACACAGTTGACGTGGACCAGGAACATTAAATAGAAGTGACCGCTCTTTCCACATTTTATAAGTAAGTCACGGAAAAATTCTCATCGGCAGATAACGGGTCAGTTGACTGGTCCACGTCAACTGTGTATTTATAAAAGGTTACGAAAGGTGGGGATTGTCTATGAATGTAAACCATCATTAACCATTTTCATTCCACTGCTGGATGAACGTCTCTTCTACAACTCTACCGTCTTAATCAATTCTCTTTTACTTTACTCAGGGAAGCTTTCAATTTCACCTGCCTCATCTCTCATATGGTATTCTTCTGCCCCTCGGTGTCCAGTCAAAGACTTTACTTATCCAACGGTGGTCATGTCTTCTAGACATATGTCCAGACCATTGTCACTTGATGATCTCTACTTTGATCATGACGTCATCAACTCTTGACATTTTTCTGATTCATGAGTTTCTATACCTATCTTTTCCCTCTTTACACCAAGTTTAAGCCGTCGTTGCCTTGAGTCGTCCGTCTCTATGTCACTTTGGGTCGTCCACAGCCTCCGCAAATCTTTCCAGGTTCATGTTTCTGATCCAGAAGTAAGAACTGGAAAGATACATTGATTGAGTACTTTTCTTTTAAGACATAACTCTTGGAAATGGCACTGCCTCTTCCAAATGCTCTCCAGCCAAGTGATATACGTCTATCAACTTCTTATTTGATGCGCACGATATCAGTTGTTTACGCTTTCCAACCGTAGGTTGAAGAAGCGTATATGCTCCAGATTTATCCGTCTGTATGTCTGTCTGCCTGTATCTGTCTGCCCACACGATAACTCGCGTAAAAATAGTTCGATTTCGATGAAATTTTATTATGTGGTAGAGGGACAACCTGCGAACGAATACTATTAAAACTAGGCAAAATGGGGTCAAAGGTCAGGACATAGGAACGGAATCCATTCCATCACCCTTATGCGTCATAACTTACGTAAAAATGCTTCGATTGCGACAAAACTTTATCATGTTGTTCCAGAGGTACACTGAACCGGTACTGTTCAATATCATCGAAATCAGGTCAAAGGTCAGGGCACAGGAGCGAGATTTATTCCACAGCCATTATCCTCATAACTTGAGTAATGATTTCTGGTATGTTGGAAAGCGTATCATAAGCAATGCATTGCATGATTTTACTAACTTGTTCAATATAAATGGTTACTTCTAAGCTTCCCCATCAACCTCTAAATCTTCACTTCTAGTAAAAGCATTGCGATTATTGTAAGGAAAATTTTAATCTCACATCTTGATTCTTATCAGAAAATTTCTGGATAATACTCTGCAACTCTGAGGTGATGCTTGCGAAAATTACCATATCGTCAGCAAAACGGTAGAGGGTAAAATAACTTCCATTTACCTTTTACTGACTGGAGACTACTGGGAGAAGTTAGAGAAGTGTGGAGGCGAATTTTCGAAGTATCACCGTGGTCACCTCTGCACAGCTTGATCATGATGATGAATAGCTGCCTCCATGTTTTCTCAGTTCAATGATTGAAAGGCATTCTTTAATGCTGAAGAGCTTGAAAGTCATGGTCCTACTTTTGTCTCACTCACTTTCCAGTTTTATACGTGCTATTCACTCGAACAGTTGAACCTTTGCTTGCACAGGACAGGCCGATAAAATATTCAATGGAATTTGGTGGAGCGAAGAAACTGTAAATAGATAAAGGAAATCGCTAGGGTAAAGAGCATTTTGTTTTACGGAGCTAAGGCTTGAATATTTCCAGAGATGGAGCGAAGAAAACTAAAAGCGGTACATGTGGATGCTTTGTGATGATCGAACAAAGTTTGAAGTACGAAGTACCAAACGAAAGAGTTAAAGAGATGATGAATATAAAGTAAACTGTGTAGGGAAATATGGAGTAGAAAACTGATTTGGTATACTCATGCGGGACAAGTGACGGATGAAAGATTTTCCAAAATAACACGGAACATACATACTATTTATACGTTCACATTTCTAATGTTACTGTTTAACCCTCTGAGGTGTGGGTTTTTTTGTTACCCTTTGAGAAGTCTGAACGTACCGGTACGTTCATACTCCTGAAAGGGTTAAGGAAAAAGGTGAAGTTTTGGTGTGTCCCCGGTGGCTCAGGCTTCTGATTATTCGCCTGTGATGGGTGAATGATCAGAAGCCTGAGCCACCGGGTTCCAAAACTGGTGGCTTTGAAAACCGGAGCCTCACCGGTTTTCTGGGTTCGAAAACCGGTGAGGCATGGATATTGTGCTTGTCTTACGGCATTGGCTCTCTCCCTTCCCTGGAACAAGTGGCACTAAATTAGGGAAGCGTGACTGCGTATGGCCTATGCAGTTGTGCTCGTTAAACACTCAACAAAAAGCAAATTGAGTGTATTAAAGTTTTAACAATGCATGTGATTTCTTATCCTGTTCTCTGACATTGATTTTTCAACCAAGTAACACTGAGCATATTAAAAGCAGTATTGCAGTTAGAAACTGCAATACTGCTTATAAAATAACGGCATTTTTGAATTTCATATGTCGAAATATTTCAAATGTGTACTACATTTTTTTATGTTTACTGGAGAGCTCTTTCGCAAATGAAAATGCCGCAAAACACAGATAATATTTATCATGTCTCTTAATGCATACAAAATAGGAACTTCTCTGTGATTTTACGTAATCATTTTCATAACTTATATATGTCCCTTTTTCTTGCAGTAACTTCTTTGATGTTCCCTTAATCGTTTCTCTTTCTGTAGAATGCACCGTTCTTCTTTTGTTATCTGTATGATCAATGGATTCCATTGCGTTTCAGTCGCAAAGCGCAAAACGCAGGTTCGTAAAAAAGCCCTCCAACCTTACATTGTGAAGGTGGGTTATTCATCACCTTCCTTGACCTCTTTCTTGCCATGACCTGTTTCTCATTCTTACATGAGATTTCCTTTCTCCGGAATGGTGCATTAGCTGGTCTAATCACACTCCCTTCTCCCATGAGCCTGTAGGATGGTTGGTGGGTGGATAATGGATGCTGAATTACACATTCCAAACAAGAAAAAGAAAGGGATTCTCTCGAGATGATTTGAGAAAGAAGACTTACATGTATTTCATACCAACTCGGAAGTTATTATCCTATTATCCATAGGAATCATGTGGTATTCTGTTTACGCTGGAAAGAAAGTTAATGTGAACTTTTCTTTCCTAACAGAAACCATCCCAAGCTTTATTGTTTATCAAGTACATTATAATACTCGCTGATTATGGGTCGTTAAGCGCGCGCATATTTTATCGATATTCTTAAGTTCGAAAGTTAAAAATTATGGTAATTTAAGGAAATAGTTGGGTCAACTTGTATGTGTTTTTAGGCTTACTTTCCTGTAGTGAAAAAACGATAAAAATAAAAAAATAAAACTAGTAACCTGGTTCTGAACTCACTTTAAATCTCATCTCAAAAACTTCGTAGAATTTCCTCCAGCATTTACGTTTGTTCGCTAATGCTATAACTTAGGAAATACTTCCACAAGATTTCGAATTTTTCGCCTAATGATATACATGTTACTTTTTTTTCTCTTCTTATCCATCCCATAAGATTCAAAACGACTTTGGTGTACTGTCACTAAACTTTGTTTAACACAGCAATCAAATTATTACCAGAACTGGCAAAAATTATGAATTTTGACTTACATATTTAGCTTTTTCTATTAATTCTTACATAAGTAGCCTACATGCAGAGCATTGCATGCACAATGTATTTTAGAAAACGGTGTCACGATTCCTTGAATATCTGTCTGTACTTATTTATTTGCATTTCAGTCTTTCTGCTCTCAAAATTACAGTTACTGTTAACAAAAGTTTGCTTCTTTTATTTGTCGTTTCGCATTGAGCGCGTCCTAAAATATTATATAGATTTTTTTGCTATGGTGAAAGTTTGTTGAATTCGAAATATTGTTCTAGATTCTTAATCAATGGAAATATTTATATAACTGAACCTCCAAGTATAGCCTAACCTAAAATTCGATAGTTTCGTACAAACTTGGGGTGCAGATGAAACTTGCAGTGCTTATTAAACTGGGTTCTAGGGAGCACACAATTAGGTGATACCCGTCCCTTAGCTGTAGTTTTTCAAGATGGCGGCCTTTCAAAATGGCGATGGAGTTACATAGTAAATGCTTTGTATTTCCTTAGCGAATCATCCAATTTCAGTTTTATTTAATTGAAGCTTGTATTAATACGTAGCTAACTTTCCACGTTTTCATGAAGTCTATCATCATAAATTTAGTCGCATTTGCGAGAAACCGAAATACATGAAATTTAAGCCAAAATATATGGGATTTTTCCTTAATGATCTTTGAAAGTCCGCTAAAAGTAATTGTTTGTAAGATTGCGTTGTTCCATAATGACCTTTGCTGCTGATCATTTCATGCAATGATAATCAGTATTTGTTATCTTTGTTTAAATAAAAAAGGCGAATCTTTTCTAAGCACATTTTTGTGAAAATAGTACTATTATTCTCAAGAAAACACTGAACCGCAGATGTTTTCCACAGAACAAAATCAGAAAGCAAAAACTGTAAATTTGTTACCCAACTTTTACAATTGTCCCAGTTGGCACTAAGAGAATCGGTTTCATAATCTTCATTATTTTCCTGGTAGCTAGAATGAACTCTCTGGCAATGTGTTTCTTCACATCCTTTGCATTTACACCCGACGGCACACTTAAGTTTTGCCACTCTGATGGCGCAGTAGTCTAAACGATGGCTTCTGACCATTTGTCCGAGATGGGTCCGGATTCGAATCCCGGTGAGGCATAGATGTGGTGTTTTTCTTACGGCACTGGCTCTCTTCCTTCCTTGGAACCAGCGGCCCTAAATTAGCGACAGGTGACTGCTTATAGCCCACTGTGGATACGTTCGAGAATTTGTGATGCAAAGAGGAAGAGAATAATTTTTTCTCAAAAATATTATGCTGTAAGTCTAAAAGATGCGTCCCTGTGCATCTTTTTTCATTTTAAACAACGTAATTTTGGTGCTTTAGCTATATAAAATTTAGTTAAATAAGGGAGAATCATGTTCAGCGTCCTTTGTGTACTTCATCAGTGTCGTTCATGTACCTTCATCAGCGTCCTTTGTGTACTTCATCAGTGTTGTTCATGTACCTCATCAGCGTCCCTCAATACTTCATTGACTCACGCCCAAACACTCGCTCAGCAAACTTCTACCCTGCACACATTTCTCTTTTACACACTCGCGCAGAAAAAGCATGCGAAGTTTGAAACTTAATTTTTGGAACAGATTTTACGCACTACCTATATTTAACCATGTTAATAAACATTTGTACATTTACTGATCTTTATCCTGATCTATTTCATAAATGGTATGCTTGAAACTTATGATCACAGGACTGCAAGAAACCCAAATAGGAATAGGAAACACTGTATATCTTTTGTTTGTTTGTTTGGGGGTTTAAGGACCCCTGTGAGCAACACTAACGGCTATAAGCAGTTGCCTTTCCTAATTTAGGGTCACTGGTTCCCAGAAAGGGTGACAACCAGTGCCGTAAGACAAGAACTCCACCTATGCTTCATCCAGAACACGAATTCGGACCCATTCGGGCGAACAATTAGAAGCCAGAGCTTTGACCTAAATAAACGAGATAATTTTTAATTTCTTACTCCACCACCGGGGCGGAGTAAGAAATTAAAAAATGATTACACGGACAAGAAATTCACGCAAGAAAACCTTAGGAGAACCCTCGGAACTTAATAACTCAGCTTAAAAGAGAATTTTCAACTCACATCTCAATGTACTGGGAACACGTCCTGTGTTTCTCTGTAGCATTGCATTGGAAAATAACATTAACGCGAGGAACCCTGTACATTTTTACTGCCAAGACTGAAGACTTACGTCGAAACATTAGTTTAAAATAGGCTTTACTTTGTGTGTATTACTCACGGACCACACGCAAAATAGTGTAAATCTAGCGTGCATTAACCACAAAGCACTTCATAGTAACAGCTTGGAGTTTTATAATTTGAACAGATCCCAAACGAGATATTGATCGTCTCAACGAGTTTCGAGTGCTTGTGCGTTTCTCTATCGCACTATCGCGGCGTTGCTAACGTCTCCACATCTTTTTTACACAAACACCTTCAGATTCGCGTCGAATGGGATCTTTGTTGCTCAAGAGGGTCCGATGGGCGAAGTGCCTATCGCCCACGCCAGACGGTGGAAATGCTCAGAGATGGTGATTCACTAACTGCGGTCGTTGGCAGAGAAGTCATAAAAAAACTCATTTACATTTCATTACGCCTGCTAGAATGCTCATCATTTGCTTTCAATGAAGAGACAAAAAATTTTTAAAACTGCTATGCCACATGTGTTGATATGTTGTTTTGAAAATCTACAAGAGATAATTTAGAAAGGCAGAAAAGTTTCTAAACAAAAAAGAAACTGGTTTTGGAAATAATTGTTTCAAATTTTGTTTCTTTCACAAGAATAATATCTCCATCAACACCAAGGCTACAAGCAACAGCGAAAAGTTGATTTACGATTTCTGAATTCAGGAAAAAGAAAGAACAAGAATGGAAGGAACGAGTAGAACATCCATATCCTACTCAGAATTAAAATAATTCTTCACCAGGCAATTCGAACTGAATGAAATAATGAATCTAGCCATTGAAGCAGCAAACACCTACAAACATATGCTCAACATCATCCAAAAGACCAAGGACACGTCCTGACAAAACGCACTAATCCATCCATCCAACTCCATTACCTGGGATCAAAACTCCATATTATATTATTATATCATTATATGTATATCCTCAAGAACACCCTAAGAAAGGCAGGCCTGGGCGTTGAGTGGTCTCTTACATCCTACGTAATGTTTACAAGATGCTGAGAGAGACCTCCAACTAGAGGTCTGCATAGGCCAGGTCGGGCCGGTTTTAGTTTAGAGAACAAAGCTACGAGCCATGCCGAGCTTTTATCCAAACACTTACGGCCGTGCCAAGTAGACCCATTCTTTTTATCGCAATGGTAAAGAAAGAAAACAAGTCGTGTTTCGAGCTTTCCTAGTCTGTTTAACTGTTTTGCTGGCTTTACCTATTTCCACGACTTAGCCCAGGGGCGTAATCACAAAAGCGAGGAGAGACATTCTCAGTGTTTTTACCCTTTGTAGGTATTAAGATGGTAAAAACACTTTGGGGCTTGTTGACAACAAAAACATTCGACCCTGAGCGAGTGTGTGTTGTGTGAAGTAAGCAAATGGGGGTGTCTGCAGTATGTGGGTTGTGTGAATGTGTGTGCGTGCGTGTGTGTGCGTGAGAGAGAGAGACAGAGAGAGAGAGAGAGAGAGAGAGAGAGACAGAGAGAGAGACAGAGAGAGTGGGACGTCATCGATTTTTTCTCCTATCCCTAATACCAATAGGGATTGAATTTTGGAGCGTTACCGCTTTGTAGTTCAGAGAAAGTGACATTTTAAAACCCTCCTGCGGCATTTCACTTGGGGCACTTATCCGCAGCAGAACCTGTTGATGTCTTCATCTGCACACAGTTGCAAATGCAACTCCTTTTACTACGGAATTTGAGAAATTAAAAGAATTGCGCGAAAACATTACCTTAGAAGGATACATCCAAATAGATAATGCAAGCGGAAAAAGTTATATTCGGGCACATTTTAAACTCCTTGGCAGTGCTGAAACCCTTCAGCTACAAAACTTTGTGCAGTGCATTAAGTGAAACAATTTCTTAAGCTATAATTCATATATATTCTTAAGCTGAAACAATTTCTTAAGCTAGTTCAAAATCTGGAACATCTCATCAGAAGAGACATAAATGCGTTTCTGCTCCAAGTTCTTCGTCCAAATTTCCTGTTTATATACTGCATAACAGGAAATATTTCCTGCTGCAATCAGGAATGATAATGTATTTATGTTTATTCGGAGTTCATATAAAAAATTAAATACGCGCTTTGTATTTAATCATTCTTTATTTGTTTAGTCAAGTCATACTCATTTACACTGCTGGCCACCCAAAATGCAACACCAAGAAGGACACGAGATAGCAAAGCCCGATTTACTGGACACATAACAACAGATACAAAGATGAAACGATTGAGCTTACAGGCCTGTGCGTCTTGCGGAACACGCAGACATCAATAGTTCGTGTGGCCCCCATGGCTCGCAATAATGGTCGCTACACGCCGCGGCATCGAACGATAGAGGCTTTGGATGTGGGCTTGGGGTATGTCGGTCCAGGTTGCTTCCACACGTTGCCACAGTTCATCAGGCGTAGCCGCGGGTGGTGCTTGCCGGGCCACTCGGTTGCCGATCAGCGACCAGACGTGTTCAATGGGCGACATTTCTAGAGAACAGGAGGGCCACGGCAGCATTGACACCTGGTGGGCCGTGAAGAATTGTTGCACGATGCGTGCCACGTGCGGGCGCGCATTGTCCTGTTGAAACGTGGCCGCTGGCAGGTCCTGCAGGTAAGGGAGGACTACAGGCTCCAAAATGTCGGAGATGTAGCGGTGGCTATTGAGTGTGCCGGTGATGCGTACCAGAGGGGTGCGGGTGTCATATCCAATTGCGCCCCAAACCGTAACGCCAGGCGACGGACCGGTATGGCGATGCATAATGCAGGCGTCATACAGTCTCTCGCCGCGGTTCCGCCACACGTGGATCCGACCATCGTGGTGTTGCAGGCAGAAGCGGGATTCGTCGGAGAAAACAATGTCGTGCCATTCCGTAGTCCAGGTGCGATGTTGAACGGCCCACTGCCGCCGCAATCGCCGGTGGTGTAACGTCAATGGTAGTCGGAGAAATGGGCGCCGTGCGACAAGTCCCCGCTCCTGCAGACGACGTCGAACGGTACGTGCTGACACAGGTTGTTGCGCAACACACCTTAATTCCTGCGCTAACGTTCATGATGTGGTGGTGCGAGCCGTCAATGCCCGCCGCACAACATGCCGGTACTCTCGTTCGGTGGGGTGCCGCGTCTGCGGCAATCATTCACGTCGGTCCGTCCGTCCCTCCTGCACACACCGAATCCATACTCGCCGCACTGTGGCTGGTTGTCGTCCCACACGGGCGTCGATGTCTCGGTACAATAAACTGCTGTCGCGATGAGCCACTATTCGTCCTCTGTCGAACTCCGAAACGTGCTGGAATGACTGCCGTATTCTGCGACGAGGCATCAGGAAGCTTCCCACGCACAGGTCCGGCAACACAACACACTTCCACTACTTACACCCCGCCTTCTGTACATCCTTCTTATAGTGCTTCTCGGTGGCGTGCCGGGCGCACATGATTTACATATGCCCTGCAATGTTAATCGTTTGCATGTTCTTTCGCGGGTGACGCATGCTGCGAATTTCAGGCCAATCGGATGCTTCCTTCTTGGTGTTGCATTTTGGGTGGCCAGCAGTGTAAATTGTAATGTTTTAGTATTCAATTTGTTATCTACTGTTAGCCGTAAAAAAAGCATCGGTTGATGAGCGTAATCTTGGGAAAATGGTTTTCTCTATTCCTTATGCCAATAAATGAATAGTTGCTTAAGTTTTTAAATAGTAAGGAGTGACGCGCTTTTAGAAGTGGAGAACAGAACACACGCTTGAAAAGCCAAGAAGATAAAACGTCTTGTAAAGCTAAAAAGAAAATCGTTGTACGTACAACAGATCGCACCTTTGAGGTATGTATAACATATTCACCTTGCCTTTATCTATTAATAAATAAAGATGAAACTAAACGTAGGTCAACGTTTTTGACAAGCATTAAAGTGATCTCACTGAACACCTGGGCAGCTCTTTTACCTTTCAAAGTCGAAAAATGTTAAACAAATTTCTTTATGCCCTGCAACACAGCCTACATATCTGCAATGAAAAGCTTTTTAGAAAACTGAGAAATTGAAGGAATCTCCATTAATAGGTCTTTAGAAAATCTTTTCATGAAACAATATTTTTACTGCATCCACCCGAATATCTGTTATTTCACCCTACAACAGAACTTCACGTATTTTTAAATCGGCAGTTCTGCAGAGTCTGTCACTGTCAAAAAATTCTTCTTGTCGACAATGATGAGGAGTAACTGGAAAATCAGTTTAAATTTTCCGTGACTTCGGAAAGTTTTTTTCATAATTGGGGTAATAAATTGTGCAGAAATATATATATATATGACATTAAGGCCGAAGTGGGCTAAAATCAATAATTTTTAAAACGGAATATGTCAAGATGGAAAAGTTTTCACAAACAATTTAATTTGTGGCACATCTGGGAAATACAAATGCTACAGAGAGCAAACTTAATTCAGTATTTTCTCTATGTAACGAGCTCGAGGAGAATTTCCTTTCAAATGGTGGTCTTTTCACAAAATCCATTGCGATTTCTCAGTTTCTGCAAGGTGTACATCTTCAACGTATAATTTTCAAACTCAGTGAATTTTCAGAAAGATATCAGAATTGGTGCTTCTTCAAAACCCATAAAAGAGGGCAAGAATTTGTAGAATACAGACATTTAACGTGGACCAGGAACATCAAACAAGGATCTTCGCTCTTTCCACGCTTATAAGTGAATCACGGAAAAATTCTCATTGGCCGCCTCCGGGAGTCGAATACCTTAAAGTACAGAAAAATTATCTAATTTTACTAACATGTTTTCTTTCCATTTCAAGGGAATACATATGCCAGAATACAATAAGCTAAAAGACAAATACCAGCCAGTTTCCTTTGTCGCAAGAAGCTTTCTTGATAATTCAGTAATTTTCGAAGTTCCAATTTTACAAAGAAAAAATGCGGTGTAGGTAATTTGAACCACACGACATTCCTCTAAAACGGGGAAGTATAGTGTTACTGCATTCCTTTATTGGTAATACGAGTAAGTCAGAGAAGTAATAAGGGATCAATGTCTTCCACGGGAGGTTCTTTTTGTTCGGCTTTTGGATTAATAATTAACGAAAATGATGCCGAAAATCTTGGATAACCGAAGCCTCTGTTGAAATGGGAACATTTTTTATTTCCTTTAATTAAAGAAAGGGCTTCAATTTTTCATGTTACGTGGTATTCTAGAAAGAACTACGTGAAATATTTCAGATAATTTCAAGACAACAGAGATATCGGGTTCAGAGATATTATTTACTTTTTTCAACTGAACTGTGATTTATAGCCAGCCGTCAGCAAAAGGTGTGTGCTCCAAACCGAGAAATCCCCTTCTTGCATCAAAACGCAAAAAAAAAAAAAATTAATTTTTCTGCAAGTAAGACTGAAATTGTGAGCTTTCAACATAACACTGACGCCACCTAGTGGAAAAGCAGTGCGTTCGAAAAAGTTGAAGAACATACGGCAACCCATGTTAAAACTTACGTCTGTTGTGAAAAAATAATATAGTCTCATAAATCCGGAACCCTATAACCCGGAGAATTATATACAAAGAATCCGTATAACCCGGAGAATTATACGGATTCTTTGGGTTTTGGAGAAGCGCGGATTCCAGTGAATTAAGGACTCTCCGGGTTTTTGGAGAATCACTGATTTCGGAGAATTACAGATTCTCCGATGTTTGATTTTAAACTCCAAACGTTTGACAAAGCTTTCCGCTGGCAGGCGAAAGCTCGGCGAATTAAATATTCTTTATTACTACACCAATTACGGATTTAAGAGACTTTATTGTGTATTCAGTTATTTCGGTTTATCATTATTTTATTTTGGACATTTCCTGAAGATTTCTTTTATGTCCGTTGAATAAACGAACCTTTTCATCCCTTTGTTAGAAACACAAATATCGTGTAAAATAGAATATGTGTGTGTGTGTGTGTGTAAACGGTCGAGTCACATTTTTGTGACTACCAGCTAATAACCAGAATAACCGCCGTGTGCAGCGCGGACAGCAACTAAACGAGCTGGGAGTGACCCAATAAGGTGCTGGAAGGTGTTCGCAGGCATGTGAGCCATGCACACTGTAGTGCATCTGACAGCTGCTGGAGGGTACGTAGTGGAGGATCGATAGAGCGAACAACACGATCGTGGTGGTCCCACAGATGCTCAATTGGGTATAAGTATGGGGAATTAGGAGGCCAGGGAAGTACTTTGAAGTCTTCATCATACTCGTCCAACAACTCTCGGACATTTCTAGCTGTGTGACACGTTACATTGTTGTGCTAGCAGATCCCATCCGCCTCAGGGAAGATAATCAGCATGCATGGGCGTACGTGGTCTGCAAGGATGGATTCATTATGAATTCGGACCATGGTGCCTTCCACAGGTATGTGTGGACCTAGAGAATGCCACAAAAACATTCCCCAGACCATAGCGCTGTCCCTGCTACCTTGTGTTCTTCCAGAAATGGTTGAAGAGTGTTTGTTCTCCGATGTTTCTCGCCTTATGCGCCAACGTCCATCCGTTCGATGAAGCAGAAAACATGACTCATCGGAGAAGACAATTGTTTGCCAATCAGTGGAGATCCAATTCCGATACTGCCGTGCACATGTAAGCCTTTTCTGCCGATGCACCTTCCTTAGCATAGGTGCAGTGACCATCCGTCTGTATCGGAGCCCCATACGCAGCAGAGTTCACTAAACTGTCATTTTAAACACACTTCCGGTAGCCCCCTGGTTCATTCGGACAGTGAGTTGTTCCACTGTAGTGTGTCGATCGGCCCTCGCGCACCTTCCAAGCCGACGTTCACCTCTCACATCAATGGCACGTGGTGCTCCGCAGTTTCCACGTCGCTTATTCGCAATGGTGCGATTTCTCCAATCACGATACAATTTAACCACAGCAGCATGCGAACAGTTCACAAAATGCGCTGTTTCAGAAATACTGCCACTCTTGGCTCGAAAGCCGAAAATCTTCCTATTTTGAAAATCTGATAAATCGCGCTTTTTATCCATGACAGCAACGAGTGATATGTATTCAGAATGACTACAGCACACCTTATATACCCTCCAAGGCAGGTCACGACACGTGCCTTCTTTCATTGGCTACGCGCTGTTGACGTCAAAAGTAGGAGGTGGCCACATCACTGTGACTCGACTGTGTATATATTTATGACTACAGAGTTAAATTTGAATAAGAGGAAGGGAGAAGAAACTCTTATCCGTGTCAATAACTATTCAATACAAATTATAGGGGATTTGAAAAAGTAAGTAATGATTAAATTCAATTACATATGCGTATATTATTTTTAAACACGGAAGTCATTTTTCTTTTAGTCGTACACAATAACTGAGGTAAATATACTTAATGTCATGAAAATTCGTTGACATTGGTATTAAAAATTAACTTTTCGTAAAGATTATTGTAGCTTGAGGTGTAAGCAGGAAAGTTCCAGATGTACGTTGGAATATATCTTCCGCTACTCGACTTCCAATACTGTGTGTTGGGTAAATATGTTGACCATCCCTATCCACAAGACATTTCATAGAACATTTTTTGCCAACGCCCTTGATCGTGATGCATTCTCTAAAAAAACGGGAAGAGAACACGGGGAAAGGCTAAGAATATTTACATTTCGTCCTGTTGTTTCAGAAGGTTCACGTTTGTTGATTCATGTGTAACTGAGTGCCGGAAAAAACTGTTCATTTTCAAAGGCCGAACAGACCCAAGTGCCGCCAAAATGCACTAGAAACACAATCCTTTCACACGGGCACACTCACGCATTCTCTTCCTATCTGTTCAGCGAGAGAAAAAATGTGGAAACATAACGATCCACCTATAAAAAGAAGAGGAACTAGGAGGGGGGGAGTGAGGGGTCCCCCAACTAATCAGAAGACAGTAAGGTTGGTGGGATCGTATGTATTATGCTGACAGCACCCGCAACTTTCTTTTCGTCTCTTTTCCTCTCGTGAACATTCGATTCCCCTCGCCTAGCTAATTATATCCTCTGCTGAAGAGAAAGAAGCTTTGTGTCAGAATAACGGTTAGACAGCGGGTCCCGATCTCCGGGATCAACGAGGCACGACAGAAGTGAGTTCGGGAAAACTTTGTCTCAGTGTTTTGCTTAGGCAGCTGCAACTTATCACAGACAAAATAAACTCCTAAGTCACAAAAGGCTGCTTAGTGCTCTACCTACAGCTAAGGCGGGATTAAAACAAACAGATCCATTTCCTCATAAAGTATCTCAAGCGCAGCGGATATCACATCTAAAAATGGATTGATCCCTGATCTTAAACCCGGATTTTAAATAACCCTCCAAAGATGGAACGTCTCTGAAGAGTTTGCTGCTTCCATTTCAAGATCGTCTTAAAAACTGTTGATCTTTATTGCCTTAATTTGCATAATAAAAGTAGAGTTGGTGAACTTAACAAGATGCTTAAATTTCATAATACATCACGTTGATTTTCTGGACGAAACGCAATCCTCATAATGGAGTAAAGTAAAATGTGAAGCACTGTGCCATCAAAATGAAGCTGTTACATAAATTGCAATAGCATAAAGCTACCGCAACCCTTTATGGCGCAGAAGGATATATTATCACACATTTCCTACCTACAAACATGGGTTATATATTTTCCCTGCAAACATATTATTCTCAGAAATTCTAACGCCACTGATGCATTCTTCAAAATTTCGGGTCTTTTGTACTGTTTAAAGAAAAAGTTTTAGTTGTTTAAAGAGAACTGCATTACAGTAGTGTCGGAATCGTAGAGGCAGAAGGGGAATCTACCCCTGTACTCATTTGCATGCTGGAGCGGAACATTACATTTGCCCGCTTACGTTTTCTTCCTTTCTAATTATGTCCATAATCGGAGATTGTATAAATATTTGGATTTTTTTTTCATTTCCTTTCATTTAAAATTTCTTCTGATAAAACTAAACATTGTTTTCTGCTTTAATTTTAACCATCTGGAACTCTGAATTTTTAATAATATTCCACAAACGTGGTGGGTTAAACCATCCTCATTTGTCTAGTGTGAGAGAAAAAAACGTTTCACAAATTATCAGCTTTGTAGTTAGCAGTATGAAATAAACGAAGTACCAACTTTATTAAAAAAATACACTGGTATCTAAAAATTAAGCACTATCATACCCGTATCCAGACAGAGAAGTTGGTAGGGGCGGCTGATGATTGAGGTCGGGCGAAGGATGGCAAAAGACATAAAAAGAGGTGGGATGCGGATGGTCTTAACAAATCATAGGATATACACAATAGGTCAACGTTCGGGACTGCCGCGGAAAAGTTTCGGGATCGATCTCAGGAAGATACGAACGTTCAAACCACATTCGCCATGCATCTGATGGGCACCTGAAGCCGTCGGGCCTCGAGTACTGGCCCCGCAGTTATAAATAAAGGCCTCTTTCCCTCCCTTTCTACCTCGCTTCCGTGTGACTTTCCTGTACGGCACTTTAGCCCAAATCTCCTAGCTTCTTACTTCCAAGAGTTGTTTAACACCTGGGGTCAGACACTACGTTCCTAAATTCCTTTACATAAATTTCTAATTTCTATACAGACATGAAAGAAATACGGGATTACGCCATGAACAAAAAAAAGTGTTTTCTATTACAAAAACGAAAAAGCACAATGAAATAGGCTGTTTACCATACATAGATATCTTAGTGAGAAACTAAATGAGCAGTACCAATCACATAAAAAATAATGAACCAGGAAAACGTACCATTAGCCCAGAATACTGAAAACAGCAGGAATTTTGCGGAGGCGTTTCTGATTTTGTACAACGATTTCGTAAGGCGTATGGGGACCTATTACAGCGATACAAGTGTCACACCGATGTACCATGCTACTGTCAGAGTAAACCAGAATACTCTGTGGGAGCGAATTTCACTCCTGAGCAAGAGCAGATCGAAGTTCCTCGAGAGTTCTGGCAGGAGGTTGACGTCCTGCAATGAGTCTTCCTTGTGCATTCCACACATGCTCTATTGGGTTGGGGTCTGGAGAATGCGCTGGCCATGGAACACGGTGGTTATCTTCACTTTCCAGGTAATTATCTGCAATAGCAGCTATATGAGGTCTGCCGTTATCGTCCATTAACAGGAAATCTGATCCAACAGCACCACGAAAAAGCCTCACGTAGGGATCAAGGATTTCGCCTCAGTATCTCCGACGTGTTAAAGTTCCATCAGAATAAACATGGAGCTGTGTGTGCCCGTTGGACATAATGCCACGCCAGATAGGTACACCATCACCTCTGTAATGGTGCATTTCTCGAATGTTTGCGAGGCAAAAATGGGTTCAAGGTTAACTCCAGAGGAGAACACAACGGCTGTCACTTTCGGGACTGAATCTGGACTCATCTCAGAAGAGGACATTGGCCCGTTGATTTTCGTCTCAGCCTCGATTCTGCCCGATCCACAATACCCTGGCATTTCTTGCTAGCGGAGTGAGTGGGACGCAAACTGCAGGTCTCTTCGCGTACAGTCCTAGTTCGTTCAGCCGTCTGTATACTACATGCCTTAAAACAGCTAGTCCATGAGCCACATACAGCTATAAAGCAAGCGCTCTTGTTGACATCGACCTGTTACGTCTCACTGTTAGTGCCACATACTTATCATCCTGAGCCGTTGTAATCTGTGGACGACCTACTACAGGTTAACG
Organism: Macrothele yani; assembly: GCA_039090855.1. Classification (NCBI taxonomy): domain Eukaryota; kingdom Metazoa; phylum Arthropoda; class Arachnida; order Araneae; family Macrothelidae; genus Macrothele; species Macrothele yani. The sequence goes on from CM077008.1 coordinate 77,809,492, forward strand.
ATTAACATGTCCGGTGTCACGGTACCTTCTCCAAAATCTGGGTGCAGTGAATTGATTCATGTCAGTGACTCTGACAACATTGTTCTACGTCTGACCGGGTTCCAACATTCCGATAATCTGACTACGTGCAAACATATCCACCTACCGTCTTTCTGACAAACTGTTTTAAATAAAAAAAATAATTCTGCTACTATCAGGGCGCGCTAACGACAAGAAAAATCACTTTTCGCATTTTTGCGGCTCTTTCTCAACTCCGCAAATGTGCTGCTTTACCTTTTATGCCAATTATCGTTCGTATCATGGTTTTGCGCCATGATTTCCATATTTTCATGTTCCAGCGCCTTCTGTGCTTTACTCTTCTCCACAATTTCGTTTGTTCTAAAACGTCTTTTTTTTTAATTATGCTTACCTTTTCGACACCGGTGTATATACTATGATTTGTTAAAGGTGGGTTTTTATGAGCAGGAATGTTTTCTATTGCATTTAAGTATAATAAAATCAGCATTTCTTTAAAGGAAGAAAAAATACAGAAAGAAAATGTAAGGGTGAAGGAAACAAAAGGAATGAGATATGTCTTTTTACGTATTTTGTTTGATGTATAACGGAAGGACTATGGTTCTGGTTGAATTCATACTAACATGGAGATGCCGAGATCAATATTGTTTAGCATCGTTTATGATATGAATAAAATGTTTTTCATAGAAAAACCCTATAATACAAACATAAAACCCAAGTTTTATATTAATTCGATTTTATCGATATAATCGTTTTAACTGTAGCATGTACTAATGACGTTATTACGTCTCATTTTACAACAGAACAATAAGTTTTATGATCTGATCAAAATACGTATTATAAACTGATATCTAGCCTCCACTGTCAAAAAATAGTTCTGGCGCCCCTGCAGCATTATATCAGCTAAATCATATACTCATTTTAAGCAAATTTTTCCATGTCATACCTCTTCGTCTTCAGGCATTTTAAACCTGAATAAGTAATCTGGAAACCGCTGTGCCTACAAGGATGGTGCTATCTAAAACACTGAGTGAAATGCAGTTTCGGCAAACCTATGAACTAAACCGCTGTCTCTGTAACTGCTGATCAGTAAGCAGAATTTGCATGAAAATATTTACATTTTACTACCACAGTGCGAACAGTGAGCTGATAAAGAAGGAACTGAATTCTAGTGTGCCGAAGAAGCATTGGCTTCTAATCATTCATCAGGGATGGGACTGGAACTGAATTCCTATGAGTCACGGTTATCTTCCCTCCTCAGGGATGGTAGACATCCTACGGTCAATTGAAATGCTCACGGTGGTCGGTAAACAATCTTTATCAGCATCACGTGGTTTGTTTTTAAATAGAAAACTAGCTTTTTCTGCGTCGTAAAAGAAATGGGTGAAATTACGTTAACCGTAGTGTTTCGCTAGCCACACCCGTGTCTGTTATTTAATCTCCACCAGATACGTGAAGTCTGTGTTCGTTTCCAAACCGACAAAACAAAATTAAGCACTGTAATAACCCCCATTCTCTTCTAAATAAATAAGTTTTATTTCATATCCAAATCTTGAGGTAGAGCCTATTTGGTAAATGTTCTGTGTTTTTCAAATGATCGGAATGTTTTGGTTGTCCCTGTTTTATACCTTTCGCCTGATAAATAATATTGTATTTAACAAACGCCTAGAATAGACCCACAAGTAGTGCTGCGAAAGAACAATTGTTTCTGTCATTAACAATACTGCAAACGGTACATTTTGAACGTTATCTTCCTTTCCTTCGCTTTTGGTATATAAGGATAGTCTATTTTCAGTTACACAGACATTCTTCATATTGTTTTCTAGCTCTGCTTATACGTTCCTTTCTAAGCAACAGAAGTATTTCCTTGAAATTTCATAACTCCATGCTCTTGAACTAAATACGTGAACGAGAATGTGTGTGTGCTCTACTTTAATGACAAATACGTGCTCAAATTTTTGTAATGTCAATTTCATTTTAATGGTTCCGCTTTCTGAATTCAAATTTTCGGTACATATTTTAGAACGATGCGTGCATTCTTTAGTTAAAGGAGAACCTCTCAAGATTGCACACCAAGTAAATATCTTTAGAAGTTCGCAATCTTCTTCACAGAGTTCGCCTTATGCTCGATATTAATTTATGATTCTTTTTATTTAACTTAAAATATCACGGAATCGATTAGAATAATATATAAGATTTAGCCATTAATGATGAACGTTTGGAGATGCACCGCTGAAAGATCTACGTATTTTTTATTGGGGGGTTTGAGGACCACCGTGAGCAACTCAACGACATATAAACAGTCGTCCGTCCCTAATTTAGAGCCAATGGTTCCAGAGAAGGGAGAGAGCCAGTGCTGTAAGGCAAACACATCATCCATTCCTCAGAACATAGCGTTAGACCACTGCTCCACTTGAGCGTCGTACATTTTTTTTTAATTCGAGGATACAAAAACATTGTTGACAGAGTAGAAACCAAAATCCAAAGACATCCTTCACAAACCAAACAGATAATATTAAATTGGTATGTTATCATGACAAAGAAACACAGTAAATTAGAAGCATCAAAAGTAAAAATCTTACGCGCAATTCGTTCTCCATTGTTTACAATATGCCGCCAATTTAATCGCTGTTAAATGTGTTATTGAACGCAAAACCTACGACTTAGAAACGGGCTTTTCGAGGAAAGCATCTAGTAAATGCTTCCTAGACATGGAGGAGACTGGCACAAGACAGACAGTTGTGGAGGAAACTTGGGGAGACCTTCGTCCAGCAGTGGATTGATAATGGTTGACAATGATGATGATGATGATGATGATATCCTAACGACTCCCTAAACAAGTTTACGCCTAGGTGGCCTTGTAGCAAACATTTTGTTAATGTTCTCTGGCAACGTTGAAAGACGCCAACGTAAAGACGCGCCCGGCGACTTCGTTAGAGCGTTGGAGGGCAATGATCAAATGGACATAAGAGATAGGTTCAGCTCTCAAGAAATGAATGAAAATTAAAATCTCTTAAACGAAGTGCGTTTTCAGCTATAAGCCTGGTAAAGGACTGCTCCATCATTCTTCAACAAAACTAATGGAACAAGTAAGAATAATCACTGGAACGGAACGTACAATGTTGAGGAAAACCTTGTTTTTGAGTCTGGTGCTGTAAAATATTTTGAACTGCTTTTCCTAAACTTTTTAGTAGGAATGCAAAGTCGAAGATATGTAATGTAATATTTTTCCCCCTATGTAATGTAACCCTATGTAATGTAATATTTTCAAGAATATTAAATTCCATGTTAAACATTTGTTAATTGAACATAATTATATGCATTACACGATCTACGAAAAACAGATAGTAATCTTTTGTTGTACTTGATGACAGAAACTTTCGCATGCAGGTAAGGAAATAGAGAATGGTTTACTGTGAACTACGATAATACAAAATATCCTCTTTGAGAGGGGGTACAAGAAAGCTCTGAAGTGGCAAGCGTCCACGTCAAAGCTGAAAAAGGGGCCAGTGGAAGTGAAAATTGAAGGTTCCAAAAAGAAGAAATAGTGACGTGCATTGATTCTCACAATACTGATTTTAATGACAAGACGAATTTTCTGCTTTTGATTAAAATCCGGTAGTTTTGTTCAAAAATATCAGTAACCAAGGAGTTCTGTTTTCACACGTTATTCAAATGCCTAGTATTTGAATATCCTTTTAACATGTACGGAGGGCTGCATCGGCCATTTTCATTTCACATTGTTGCCATAATAATTCATGGAAAACATATCAGCGAATAATTTTGTGTACATCTGCAAGTACGTACAAACGTTTAGCTTACTTTTCTCCCAGAATCATTGTTTATTATGGATAGTGTTAATTATTTACTGAAAAAGGCGGTGTATCTCAATCGCCATTCAGATTGTCCTGGTGTAAGTACTGATCTTCATTACGGTGCTACCCAAACCACACATTCGGACAAATTGAGAGTGCGGATTCGATTCCTATTTCAAGACAGTACTATCCGTATGTAAATATTCTGAAGAAATCTCCACATATAAGAGAGTTTCTAGAAGTGTGGTCATTCCTCGAATAACAATTCGTGTTCTAAAAATTGCATGATATTTAATTACTCAGGTAGATAAACTATTCAAAAAATATTTCAGGTATATTATAGAAAAAAGGAGGTCGATAGACAAGAGATGCATAAAACAAAACAAACATGCGAGGGTCTGACAAAAGATGTAATGTGGTTCGGTGTTCAAAAGGGAGAACACCTCATTGAAGAAATGAGAAGCACACGAAGCTTACCTTCGTCAGTCAGTACGTTGATACATCTTCTCAATTGTCCGCAACTTGGCACCTCAACGGCATACTGCAGAGGAAATGATTCAGCTAGTGACATTCACGGAAAAGGCAAAATGTCATAAAAATTCTTAAAGCTCCTCTGCATTGCGTCCAAGACATGTTCCAGACTAAAGTTTAAAGGTAGAGGAAAACCTAGAATGCAGCGATCTACCAATCAAAATCTGAGCTCGATGTGGTCGTGCATTATCATCCACAAGGAGGACACTATGGCATAACTCACCATGGAAGTGTCACAGTGTTCCTGATGATGTCTTCTTGGTACACGATAGGGTTCATTTGCCCTCGACAAATAAACAAAATCATTGATGCCGTCGAAGTAGCTCCATTTCTACACTATACGACTGGATCACCGCTGAACGGATGGACAAGTTGGCATAAATGCTGATTGCCAGGGGTTCCAAAGTTTCTTCAGACACGAAGTCGCCGCCTACAGGAATGTAAGCCAAAGCTGGACGCAGTACAGAATAGAATGTTAAGCCACTCTTCTTGCGATGATGGGTGTTATTGCACCCTCTCTCATCTTTCTTGCTGGTTAGCTCTAGACAGTGGTTTTCGGAGTAATGAACGCCTCGACCATAGGCTTTCCTGATGCGATCTATTTGTAACGTGTGTTTAGCGAGATTTTACAAGATTTTAGAATTAATTATTTCCCAATTAAGGAATCAGTCAGCATGGGAATGTCCGAAGAGGTATCTACTGCAGGAAAGGTAATTAGAGCTGTAAATCAGTGTTCCCAGGCAGTCTTTCTTTGTATTGAAGAGTCGTTTCAGAAAGCGCCATGTGCTTTTTATCGTTTTAGTGGTCTACGCTGCAATCATGTACACTGTGATCTGAAAGGCGCAATCGAGACGGCTTTATTGCCGAGGAGGCGTCAGAGAAAAACACTCTCCCCTTTGAGCTAGGAGAAGTATGCTGGGACAGACAGTAGTCTGGGAAAAGTCTAAAGTTACGAGAGGCATGTTGCAGGATAATGGTTTGAGAAGTAAGAACCCTTTTGTGGGTCCAGACAACGACAGCGGAAGACAATGTAATTTAAGGAAAACCTGCACGTATAAGTTTAGGCAAATAATAAATAATTTGAAACTAAAACTTTCTCAACTATTCCTGTGTCCTACATTTTCCGCAACGAGCTGCAATTAAACTTAAACATCGAAACCGAACATGGCTTATAATTAACGAAACCAGCCTCTTACAGATTACTTGCCGTTTTATTACTTATCGCTGCACCGACAGCACTTCTTAGAGCAATTTGATGTGTCGGCCGGATAAAGTGATGTTTCTGCAAGCATTTAGTGGGACAGATACCCATCTTCCGAGGCAGCATTTATCCGACGACGACCACTTTTTGGTCGTTGTGCGGCATCTCCTAGCTCCCTACAACGCGAATTGAGTCGACACACTTTGGAATACATGAAGAGCTGCTGCAACATCTATCTATCTGAGCCCGGACTGAAGCATTCCGTTATTCTTATTGCGTTTTTGGAACATTAGATATCTCCTCCGCGTTGTTCGCAGTCTGATAGTAGTTTACTGACGCACGCATTTAAGATACACATTGCCTGCTTCATAGTACAATTATCCCTTGTACATCTTTTCTTGGCGGCCCCCGTGACCGAAGGATACAAGACGCTACCTTCAACAGTTTGTCCGAAATAGGTCCAGCTTCAATCCCGGATGAGGTTGTTTTTTTTAATTGGAGGTTTAACGACTACCATGAGCAACTCAGTGGGCTATAAGCAGTCGCCCGTCCCTAATTTAGGGCCACTGGCTCCAGGGAAGGGAGAGAGCCAGCGCCGTAAGACAAACACAACAGCCATGCCTCACCCGGATTCGAACCCGGACCCATTTCGGGGGAATGACCAGAAGCCATCGCTTAGACCACTGCGCTACCGGGGCAGCCCGGATGAGGGTAGATGGTGCGTTGGTTTTATGGCATTGGCACACTACCTTTCCCAGAACCAATGGCCCTAAATTTTTTTTTTTTTTTTTTTTTTTTGTTGGAGGTTTAACGACCACCGTGAGCAACTCAACGGGCTATAAGCAGTCGCCCGTCCCTAATTTAGGGTCACTGGTTCCAGGGAAGGGAGAGAGCCAGTGCCGTAAGACAAACACAACATCCATGCCTCACCGGGATTCGAACCCGGACCCCGTTCGGACGAATGATCAGAGGCCATCGCTTAGACCACTGCGCCACCGGGGCGGCTGGCCCTAAATTAGGGAAGGGCGAGTGTTTACAGCTTATTCAGTTGCTCACGGTGGTCGTTAAACCCCCAAACAAATCAAAAGGATCTTTCTTGCCGCTGCGCGTACGCGAGAGCAATGCGGAGCTCGAAATTTGCATATCGCTGCGTTTTGTACTGTTTCACCTACCATTCTGACTTGCATAAACACGTTCCTGGTCATTTAAATCGCAATATCCCTAACTTTTTTGTGCAGTTTATTATTTTTCGTTTTTACCTTATGCTTTAGGAATGAAATAATATTTAATTCCCAATGTGTGAATCATAGAGTTTTTAATCGCTTGGTTACCAGATGTACACTCAGAGAATAAATACAAAAAAAGTAATTCTTTTTCGGTTTCGTTCCAACAAAATCAAACGTCCCGGCATTGTCTCTCGCAGTCCTGTTAACAGAGATCAAACCGTGGAAGAATCCGAAACAAATATTTTATTTATTTGTTTTTTCATGTTCCATCTGTCTTTCCTTTTCTTTTCTTTTTATTCCATCCGTTTTGCTTACGACCAGGCGTACCTAAATAATACAACAAACCACATGCAGACTTTATCCCGAATTAGTTTAAAGCGGCAAGCTATGGCACTCACTGAGGTTTCGCACGAGATGTTCTTGCTCTTTCGGAACGAATCCGTGCCGGATGGACTTCGGTGCACCCAAGACAAAGAGCCTCACACTGTGATCAATCATACAAGCTGTGCGAACGCAGTCGGAAGGAACCTCTTAAATGGATCTTTTATTTCTCCCTTTCAGTCTATTATTTTTCATGTATTTGTCTTCCATTGATGGAACTTCGAAAATCTCAATTATATCACTCCATGCACATTATTGTAAGGATTTTTCGTTATTTGTTCAGAAACCAAATTACATAAAAGACTGTTTATAATTTTCTTATGTAAAATACACTCTATAGACAAAATATTAGAGCTACCTACTTAATGGCGAGTTCGTCCTTCTCTAGCATGAATAATACACGCTTCGACTCCGCCAGATGCCAGAGGGTTTCCGGAGGCAATGCCAGCCATGCCTGTTGCAGCATTGTCCACAACTACGCCCGAGATGTCGGCCCAGGATCCATGGATTTGATGCTCCTCTTCACGGAATCCCAGAGAGCTTCGACAGGGTTCAAATCCGAGGACCTTGGGAGGCCACTGGAAGGTTCCGAACGTAGATGACGTTTCTCGTGCATTACCCGCGTGGTGAAAATCTTCCAGATACGTGGCGACAATGTAAATGGACAAATTCATCGCTCTTTCCACGTTTTTCTTTAATTAAACACACATCCCAGATATCTTGTTAACTAGCCGAGTGCGTTCTCCTTACGCTACGGTGCCAACAATCCACGGCGCTATGTGTGTTTATCTGTCAGCATCTAACTTCACAAATCTATAGGGATGGGCTCAGCAACTGAGACGCCTCCATGTGGTGGGGCTTAACGGCACAAACTATTTAATTATAGCAAATAAATCCAAAGGGCGAGAGAAAGGGTGAAAATCTTTCAAATACGTAGAGACAATGTAAATAGACAAAGTCATCGCTCTTTCCATATTTTTCTTTAATTAACACACAGAACCAAAAAACTGTATTTCGACACCGCTGGGGGTCTTCGTGCGTCCAGCGGTATCGAAATACAATTTTTCGGTTGGTGTGTATTAATTAAAGAAAAACGTGGAAAGAGCGATAGTTTTGTATATTTACATACTTGGGTGGTTGCAACCCGTGGGGAACCGCATTGTCCTTCTGAAACAAACCATCGGCCACAGGATGCACGAAGATCTTCACATGAAAGCGTGTAGGTGATTAGGCAGCACATGCTGGTAGCGTGTAGAGGGTTAAGGACCTCACCAGGCGCACTAAGGAACCTAATGTGCCCCATGAGAAGGCTTCCCAAGCAATCACAGAGCCACCACCGCTTTGAACAAAGCTGACCTGGCCCGACGGGACCACGCCCTTATGCTGTCGACGCCACACCCGCACCATCCTGTCAGCTCCCTAGAGCTTAAAACGGGACTCATCTGAACACACTCCACAGCGCTATTCCGCATAGGTCCCGTTTGGATGTTTCGTGCGCCAGGCAAGGTGCAATTTTCCGATACAGTCTACAGTGGCACATGAGTAGTGAGTCTGCGCCTGTAGCTCAGGGTATGCAGCGTACCGTTCACTCGCTGAAGCTCCGACATTTAATATGGATGTGATTTGCGCCGCCGTCGTTGCCAAGCCGGTCAGTCTGTACGAGCCTGGATAGCCTACGTCGGCCCTGGTCCTCAATGACGAGTGGTCAGCCACCGCTTTCTCTCTTGGCGCTGGTATGTCCGTCGATGGTATATTCGCAGTACACCCTTGATTCGGTTGCCCTCGGAAACCCTTGGGCTCTTACCACTTGGGCGATAGAATGACCCATCTGTCTTGCGCCAACAATGCGTCCACGATCAAAGTCGCTGAGATCACCACATTTACCCATGTTCATCGATTGCCATACACTGTTGGGAAGCCCTGCTGTCCGCCTATTTATCATCTGCGTTCGGTTTGGGTCTGTTCCATTCTGCGCGGGGGATACCTATGCCAACTGCCCATCACCCTTGTCTCTAGTATTTTGTCTACTGAATGCATTTCTATACATTTTCTTACAGTTTCAGTACCCCAAGTTATTCAATATGCTGTTGGTACCAAGTCGCAGAAGAACAGGTATAGCTCGAGCATAGCACATTTTTCTTTAAAAATCTTTGGAACAGAATCCCGTTCTGAAGACTACTGGGATGTCTACTGAAACACGAGGTTTCGATATACACTGACGGAAAAAAAATCCCAACACCAAGAAGGGATTGTGTTAGATAAACGACAGTTGGTAGGCGGTGAGAGTACATCTGTAAGATGACGTCTATGCAAATTTCGCGCTCGGTGCATACGTGTGGCGCTAGTAGCGCCCCTCGGAACATGCAAAGCCGGTTTGCTGTAAATACACGCTGTAACGTTCGTGAGCGTTAGTTATCGTTGAGATTCGACGTAGGGTGTTGATGTTAGTCAAGAATGCCTTTAAGAAGACGAAGAAGCCGTTATCAACAGCTCACGGAGTTTGAACAATTTCGTGTAATAGGGCTACGAGAAGGTGGATTTTCTTTCCGCAATATTGCAGAACGACTTGACAGGAATGTAGCCACTGTGCATGATTGTTAGCAGCGGTGGTCAAGGGAAGGTACTGTCTCCAGAAGACCGAGTTCCGGTCTGCCACGTGGCACTACTGAGAGGGAAGACCGCCGTGTACGGCGTATGGCCGTGGCGCATCGTACTGCATCTGCGGCAGCAATTCGAGCTGCAGTTGCCACCACAGTGACACAACGAACTGTTACAAATTGGTTACTTGAATAACAGCTCCGAACCAGACGCCCTGTAGCGTGCATTCCACTTACTCCAAACCACTGCCGTTTGCGACGTCAGTGGTGTCAAGCTAGAGCTCATTGGAGGACGGAGTGGAGATCTGTTGTGTTTCCTGATGAAAGCCGGTTCTGCCTGGGTGCCAGTGATGGCCGTGCGTTGGTTAGAAGGAGGCCAGGTGAGCGCCTGCAACCAACCTGTCTGCGGCCGAGACACACTGGACCTACACCTGGAGTTATCGTCTGGGGAGCAATTTCCTATGACAGCAGGAGCACTCTCGTGGTTATCCCACGCACCCTGACGACACAGTTGTACGTCGGTCTGGTGATTCAACCTGTTGTGCTGCCATTCATGAACAGCATTCCAGGGGTGTTTTCCAACAGGATAACGCTCGCCCGCATACCGCTGTTGTAACCCAACATGCTCTACAGAGTGTCGACATGTTGCCGTGGCCTGCTAGATCACCAGATCTTCCACCAACCAAGCACGTATGGGACATCATTGGACGACAACTTCAGCGTCAACCCCAACCAGCATTAACCGTCCCTGTATTGACCGACCAAGTGCAACAGGCATGGAACTCCATCCCGCAAACTGATATCCAGCAGCTTTACGACACAATGCATGAACGTTTGCGTGCTTGCATTCAACATTCTGGCGGTTACACCGGTTATTAATGTACCAGCATTTCACATTTAAAATGGCTCTTCTCGTGCTTACAATAAGCTGTGATCTTGAAACCTTAATCGATTAAATATGTTACCTATACAAATGTATTGCCGCCATTTCATTCCTCTACAACTATTTTTTCGTGGTGTTGGGATTTTTTTCCGTCAGTGTATGTATAAATTATGCACCTTTTCTGAGGAAATAACACGATTTTTTGAGTTATAGAATTTCATGGCAAACAGTTAGCGCAACTATCATGCTTTAAACACCAGGAAAATAAAGGAAATGGTTGGTGTTCGCTTGTATTGTTTGGGAAATTACTCAATCACATGGTTTATCGACTCTCTCAGTTTCCGTTGCTTTTGACTAGGAGCTATTGTCTCAGCTATAACTGAGCAACATAGAATCGCAAATCTAATAAAACTGAGCATCATAGAAACAAATCGGTTGGTCAGAGTTACATGAATATTGAAAGATCAGATGTTAAAAGATTAAAACTCAGAATGTCGAAAACAATTAATCGTCTGTGTATTGCTTGTTCTTAATTAGCCTCACTGGAATCGATTGAAATCTGTTAAGCAGCTGTTTAATGCTCTTGGTCGAAGCCATGATGCAAATCTAGAACTTAAGACTGGTGATCTATTCCCCAAAAACGTTGGGGTCGCAATCGATTTAGAAGGAAAGTATACGATCCGGAACACAACAGAACGCAAAGACGGAGCACTAGAACAAGAAACTTAACAGTACGAAGGGAAAAGTAGGTTATGTATCGAAGCAAACTCTATATCTGAAAATTTTGAACAAAATTTCTTACGTCTGATTTTTGGTACTCCTAGATTGCATGGTTAACAAGTACTTGAGACTAATTTTTCAGTTACTATGAATAGTATTGAGTTCATTCTGCTATATTCTGATAGCCAAACGATTGCATAAGAACGAAAAATTAGTTTCCACAAAACTTGCATACATTATGCATCTGTTTATACTAAAATAAAAAAATTTAGTAACAGGGTATGACTTCATATACTTAAGCACAAATCGGGAACAAATACGAACCTCACACTTACTGAACGCATTGTCTTTAGAAAATGAATATGAATTAAAATTTTCCATTTTTTCCCCACCAGCGGAAGAACTGATGTACAATGCTGCAGGCAGGAGAGATTAACAAAACCTCCTAAAACAAATTTCTTCGCACAAAAAATCAAAAGCAATTAATAATTTCATATCGATGAAGAAAAATATTTCGGAAATATGTAAGAGCGCGCAAGATTATATGAAATCAGAAATCATTCATAAAGTTTAAATCACTGTAAGAATGCTAAAAAGGAATAAAAGAATAACTCAATTAACAGAGCAATGGAACAACTGTTAACGTAATCACGAACTCATCTTTTCCTGCAATCAAGCAAAGAGACAGCAACTGCAATAAATTGCCTGCTTTTTCTTAAACGAAAGCCGAGCGTTGATTTTGTGCTTTTTTTAAGAACAAATTTCAGGTTCTTTTCTTCAGATCCCAATTTTATATATGAATTTTTCTTTTTGCTTTTTTTCATTGAAAAGGCGAAATGATTTTACGAAAAAAAGGGGCATGAGCAAAACATTACACACAGGATTTTTATTAACAGAGATGTCATAGCGAATGCAAAAATCACACGCCACCAAATTAAAACATTTTCTCAGGAAAGCTGAGAAACGCATGGAAAATAATTGTTACACGTGTTTTATTCAAGAATGATTATTCAAAGCCAATAGACGAACAGAAAAGATTGTTGGTCTGATGTAAATACATCAATACGCCGCTAAGACAGATAATTTTGCATCAAAAGCAATTGCAATATGTTTATTGACTTGATCAGAATATGCTCGTATACTTGACCAGGAGTATGCTCATAGATTTGATCACTATCCAGTTTGAATGGAAGACATAGTGCAAAGAAAATAACAAATATGCTGCTACACCACTTCATGTGAAAATATATTTGATGGCAACAGCTATCCGATGAATAAAAGAAATTTTCCCATCGCGAAATCTACAAAAGGGATAATCATGCCTAACGCAAGCACGCATTTTCGCTATATAGGCTGGGACTTTTCACTAGGCACAGTATAACGAAGTAAATTTCTCCGTCATTTTTGTCCACGCCGGGGATCGAACCCGAGTCCGCTTATTCCGGAATAAGTCGCTCTGTGCGTCCTGCGGGGCAGGTACGTAACATCAAACGAACAGAAAAGATTGCTAGCCTGATGTAAATACATCAATACGCCGCTAAGATTACCATATTATTTCAAGAAGAAAATGTTCCTAAAAGGTTTGTCGACATAAGTAGTATCAGTCAACAAATGACTTTTTTTTTTCAATCGAAATTTTAGAAGCTCATATTTTGCTGCAAATACATCTGAAGCGGAAATTATGATTTACGCCCCCTGGTTGCCAAACCATTTTTTCACAAACATTAGAAATTATGTGCAAACGATTTCCCATCAGAAGCTGTATCCGGTCCTGAAAGAATTTTTCAAATCGGAGATTTAAAAGCAGAGATATAGGGGAGAAAGCCATTTACCTTTACGCCCTCTAGCGGAGTCTATGAATTACTTGAACATTTTCAAATTATATGAAAAACATGTCACACTAGAAACACTATCCAACAAAGAAGGAATTTTTCAAATCGGTCTCCTAGAAGTAGACATATTGACAAAAATAAGATATACATTTACGCCCTCTTTGGCGTATAAACCATGCATTATTTCAAGGAAGAAAATGTTCCTAAAAGGGTTGTCGACATGAGTAGTATCGGTCAACAAACGACTTTTTTCAATCGAGATTTTAGAAGCTCATATTTTGCTGCAAATACATCAGAAGCTGAAATTAAGGTTTACGCAACCTGGTGGCCAAACCGTTTTTTTACAAAAATTAGAAATTATGTGCAAAAGATTTCCCATCAGGAGCTGTATCCGTTGCAGAAAGAATTTTTCAAATCGGGGATTTAGAAGCAGAGATATAGGGAGAAACGCAATTTACCTTCACGCCCCTTACCTCCAAGTCTATGAATTACTTGAAAATTTTGAAATTATAAGAAAAACATGTCACACTGGAAACACTATCCAACAAAGAAGAATTTTTTCAAATCGTACTTCTAGACGTAGAGATATTGACGAAAATAAGATACATATCTACGCCCCTGGCGGACAAACTGTGGAATATTTTAAGAAGAAAATATTCCGAAAAAGTTTATCGATGTTAGTGGCATCAATCTACGAAATAATTTTTTCATTCGATATTGTAGAAGCTCAGATTTTATGGCAAATACATCAGAAACAAAAATTAACACTTACGCTCCCTGGTGGCTAAAGTATTCTTTACCAAAAATTTAAAATTATATGCAAAAGATTTTACATCAGGAGGTGTATCCGCTAAAGCAAAAAAATTTCAAATCGGAATTTTAGAAGAAGAGTTATCAGGAAAAATGTAATTTACTTTTACGCCCCCTAGCGGAAATTCTATGCGTAATTTGAAAAAGTAACTACAGTATATCTAAAATACTCTTCGACATAAATGGATTCGAAAGATAAAAGATTTTTTTTTCAATCGGATGGTTAGAAGCAAATATGTGGATTAAAACGTATTTTGAATTCGACATCATCTACATTTACGCCCTCTAGCGGCGAAATTGTACATCGTAAAAAAAAACGAAATAAAGGATCATCATTCGCATATTTCAAGCTCCCCAATGCAAAAAGTATTTTTCAAATCGGACTAATAGTGGCAGAGATATCGTGGGTAAAGACGGACGGACGGACGGACGGACAAGCCGATAACATAAGCACGATCTTTTTTAGCAAAAGACGAGCTAAAAATATTATATCGAATCGGCAACTGCTGGTATATCGTATCTACATGATAACTGACAGAAGGGAAAGGTACTATTATGAAGGCACAATTTTATTGCCCTTGAGTCGTCGTACAGGCGGCACCTGGGCTCGAGTTCAGAAGAACCCATAAGCAGTATGCTTGTCCTAAGCCGTAGGTTTAGTTTTTTCCCCAAGGACCAGTGGAACCAAAACAGGACTGTTTAACCAATCCCTCTCTGTCCCTTAAAAAATAATCTTGAAATATATATATATATATATATTTTTTTTTTTTTTTTGAAAAACTCCTAGAAATCAGGAATGAAACTTAGTTCTGTTTCACAATAATCTCCTAGAAGATCCACTCATTCTTTGAAAGTTGTGTGTTCCAAACTGCAACGTAACCGCACAGTAAAGCATTCTGGAGATATGGTCTGACTGGCCTAGAAATCACCCATGAAGTTCATCGTTTATCGACAGGAATGTTTCTGTTCTATCCCAGCTGGAAAAGTATTAAAAATAATGAATAAACTAAATCGGTTTCCTCTAAAAAATCTTGCACTTCAACAGCATCGTGGATGGGAGCATTGTTGTTTTTTCATTTTGAGATCTTCATGAGAAATCGTAGGAGGAGAACTCACAAATACGCTTACACTTCATTTTCCTATGTTATTTAAAAAAAAATGCATATACTCGAAATCCAAATATTGCGTTTTCTGATACGACATAAAAAAGGTTAACATTTCAAGGTCTGTGAAATGTAAGCTAACATTGTCGTGTTCAGTTCAATATATTTGCTAAATTAGTAATTAATAGTCGCTTTTTCCACGTTTATAAGTGAGTCACGGAAAAATTCTCATTGGCTGCCACCGGGAGTCGAACCCAGGGTCTTCCAGTTACGAACCGGATATGCTTCCGCTACACAACAGCGGCCCCGAATTACTCCCGACTCACACACGTTAACTGCCAAGATAATTTGGCAGGTTGCTTCTTGGAGCCCCGCACAATGCTGGGGATTCACCAAAGATGGTAAGCAGCAATTGAAGAAATAATTAGAAGGCGAATGAATAATTAATACAGACATTTAACGTGGACCAGGAACATCAAACAATGATCTTCGCTCTTTCCACGTTTATAAGTGAGTCACGGAAAAATTCTCATTGGCCGTTACCGGGAGTCGAACCCAGGGTCTTCCAGTTACGCGCCGGATACGCTTCCGCAACACAAGAAGCATATCCGGCGCGTAACTGGAAGACCCTGGGTTCGACTCCCGGTGGCGGCCAATGAGAATTTTTCCGTGACTCACTTATAAACGTGGAAAGAGCGAAGATCATTGTTTGATGTTCCTGGTCCACGTTAAATGTCTGTATTAATAGTAATTAATAGAATCCACGAACGTAACCGTATGTGATATAAAGTTATCCTTCATTTGCCCTTCGCATTGATAGAAAATTAACCACCTTTCGACTACTATGGATCGTTTACATATTGTTCCGTCGCGCAACTAGGAATTTTTTTTTTCTGGTGGGGTTTACGATATCGATGAAAGTTACGTGAACGGACGCCAATAATTTAAATGCAATATCGATATGTTATTGATATCTTTGGGGAAAAGGCATTTTTTTTTTTTTTTTGATTGGAGGTTTAACGACCACCGTGAGCAACTCAATGGGCTATAAGCAGTCGCCCGTCCCTAATTTAAGGTCACTGGTTCCAGGGAAGGGAGAGAGCCAGTGCCGTAAGACAAACACAACATCCATGCCCGACCGGGATTCGAACCCAGACCCCTTACGGACGAATGATCAGAGGCCAGCTCCTTAGACCACTGCGCCACCGGGGCGGCAAGGCATTTTTGCACTAATCAGCATCACTATACAGAGTGATCAGAATTGACCGCAGAATAAACCTACCGGACGATTCCTTGTGGAAAAAAGAAGCCGAAAACCGTTGTCCGTTGTCCGATCGGACGTCGCATTCCAGAGATATACCCGCCGAAAGTTCGTGACTTCACATCTGGTAAGAACATAGACATTAGAAATAACTTACCCAATCACTTTGACAGAAAACATGTAATTTACTGATGTGTACCACTACAACACAAATGATAAAACACGTGGATTTGTGTCAGATTACAGCATGTGTTCAAAATGACTACCTTGTAGTGCGGAACAGGCGGCAGCCGGCCGAGGAATAGACATCTGCACGCGTTGCAGCATAGCAGGGGTTACAGTTCTGAGGGATGCGTGTAAGGTGGCCACTAGGTCGTGCAGGCTGTTCACAGGCCGTCGATATACCAGTTCCAAAGAGGAAGAATTCCCATGGGTTAAGATCCAGCGATCTAGAGGGCCATGCGACAGGACCACCACGGCAAAGCCATCGACCGGAATATTCCATATCTATCCACTGAAGAACGCAGCGTAATGCGTCAGTGCTCCATCATGCTGGAACCATAGATTGCTGACAACAGTCAATGGTACGTTTTCCAGTAAGTCCGGCGGAACATCACGTAGGAACACCATGTAGTTGGCAGCTGTGACACGTCCGGGAAGAAGATATGGTCCCACTAGGATATCGCCCACAATACCACACCAGATATTAACACCCCACCGGACCTGGTGAGCGTGTTCGCGTATTGCGTGCGGATTGTCCAATGTCCAAACATGACTATTATGGGTGTTGCAGATACCCTGCCGTGTAAACCTTGCTTCATCAGTCCACAAGATCCGGTGGATGAAACTATTACCGGCAGCATGTTGCTGTAGCAGCCACTCACAGTATGCCATCTTCGAGGATAATCCTGTGGTAATAGGCCTTGTGTCCGTGTGATGTGATATGGATGCAGGTCTTCGTCGTGTAGAACGACAAGTACGGTACTTTGATGTAAACCGAACTGTCGGGCGATCGCACGGCTGCTGGTCGTTGGCTCCTCCTCTATGAACTCTAGTATGGCGTCCTCGAGGGATGGTGTTCTCACAGAGGGTCCAGCGCCACTGTCTACACTTGCACGTGGTGCGACATTACCTGTGTCGAGCGTCAAGCCGCCGTATGGCCTGGGCGTCCGCGTGCCGTCGTGCTGGGCATCGCTCACTGTAGGCTCTTGCTGCACGCAATGCTGAACCATGGCATTCCCCCAATAGCAGATACATGTCACAATAGTGAATACTCTCTCAAACTGTATGACATATCAAATGTAATAACGCAGTATGTGCTTACCTGCTACCGTCGCCAACGCTTTTTATCCCTACGTGCCGTATCGCGCAGGCGTACAACTGGTGGTTTCAAGCCACCACACCACGTCTTTCGAATTTGCATACTCACCCCGTGCTACATTTTTAAAATGTCGATCGCCTTTTTTTTTTTTCAGTTGGAGGTTTAACGACCACCGTGAGCAACTCAGTGGGCTATAAGTAGTTTCCCATCCTGAATTTAGAACCACTGGTTCCAGGGAAGGGAGAGAGCCAATGCCGTAGGACAAACACAACATCCATGCTTCACCGGGATTCGAACCCGGACCCCTTTCGGACAAATGTTCAGAAGCCATCGCCGTAGACCACTGCGCCACCGGGGCGGCTTGATTGCCTTGTGATACGTGCGTCTGTACAACTATCCACGTCGCTCTTCAACGAGCATGTGTGTTACCGGATGTAACGTCACGAAACTTTCGGAGCGTATATCTCCGGAATGCGACGACCGATCGGACAACGGTTTTCGGCTTCTTTCTCCACAAGGAATCGTCCGGTAGGTTTATTTTGCTGTCGATTCTGATCACCCTGTACATTTAATTGGCATGGCTAAATTAAGTATTATTGAGCAACTTAAAGTATAAAAATTAACAAAGTTATTTAGAGTAAAGAAGATGAACTAATAGATTCCATTAGGAACAATCAGAAAAAAATAATACAAATATATCATAAATATAACGATAACATAAAGGCAATAACACTGAAGAAAGTTCTCTTCTGTCTGGAGTATCTGCTACCTGACTGACCAATGGCGAATGCTTTTTTACGCTTTCCAACCGTAGGTTGAAGAAGCGTATATGCTCTAGCTTTGTCCGTCCGTCTGTCGGCACGATAACTCGCGTGAAATTGGTTCGATTTCGATGAAATTTTAGTATGTGGTAGGGGACCACCTGGGGACGAACCCTATTGAAAATGGACGAAATGGGGTCAAAGGTCACGGCATAGGAGTGGGATCCATTCCATTGCCCTTATGCTTCCTAACTTGCGTAAATATGGTTCGATGTCGATGAAATTTTAGTATATTGCAGGGGACCACCTGGGAATGAACCCTATTGAAAATGGGTGAAGTGGGGTCAAAGGTCAAGACATAGAAGCGGAATGCATTTCCTTGCCTTTATGCGTCATAACGTGCGTAAAAATGGTTCGATTTCGATGAAATTTTATTATGTGGTAGGGGACCACCTGGGGACGATCTTTTGACGTCACAACTCGCGCTTCAGATGTTGGCGCGCGGTCACGCCATCTGTCTCATTACGTCACGCATTGTGTGTGGATCCTATTAAAGTTTTATGACGTCACACTCTTGCGAGCAGATGGTCGTGATTCCCATCTGCCTCATTACGTCACGCGTTGTGTGCGTTTGTCCGTCCGCAAGATAACTCGCGTAAAAATCGTTCGATTTCGATGAACTTTTAGTATGTGGAAGGGGATCACCTGGGATGGAACCCTATTGAAAGCGAACGGAATGGGGTCAAATGTTAGGACACAGGAGCGGGATCCATTCCACTGCTCTTATGCGTCATAACTAACGTAAAAAAGGTTCGATTTCGATTAAAATTTAGTATGAGCGGAATCACTTCCATCGCCATTATGCGTCATAACTTACGTACAAATTCTTCGATTTGGATGAAATGTTATTATGTTGTAGGGGCCTGCCTGGGGACGAATCCTTTTAAAAATGGGCGAAATGGGGTCAAAGGTTAGGACACAGGAGCGGAATCTATTCCATAGCCTTTATGCATCATAACTTACGTAAAAATGCTTCGATTACGACAAAACTTTATCATGTTATTTCGGAGGTATATTGAACCGGTTCTGTTAAATATAATCGAAATGGGATCAACGGTCAGGGCACAGGAGCGAGATTTATTCCACAGCCATTATCCTCATAACGTGAGTAATAACTTGAGTAATGATTTCTGGTATGCTGGAAAGCGTATTATAATCAATGCATTGCATGATTTTACTAACTTGTTATTTTTGTTATTCTGGTAGTATGTTTCGTTGAATGTTCAGTTACTTCCAGAAAGGAGAAATGGTCGTCATGGACTTGGAAGCTTGATCGCAGACATCCATTTTGCCGGATGAATTTTGGTGTTCAGCGGCCACTAAATATTTAATTGGTATCACTGGTGGTTTAGAACTGCCAGGGGAAAGGGGGCGGGTTCATTCCCTAGGAAATTATACCAGCTCCGACTCTGATTAGATGACTTTACCAAAGCAAGTTTATCCTACGTTTTGTCTCAGTAGAATATACGGGCAGTAGGAAAAGTCGAGTAACTGTGTGATCTGTGCTAAATTTATTGTCAGGTTACAGGCAGAAAACCTTAAGCAACATAGGAACGCAGGACATTTACAATTTTGTCTTTGGAGAACTCACTGTAGAGGAAACTTGAATCTGAGACAGAGACATAAGATATAGGGCATATAGCAAAATAGCAGTGTTAATTTCAACTCCCCTCCCCCCACCTCCCAAATAATATGGGTCTTGAAGTGGGTTTTAACTCCTAAAAACCCTGTGCTAGTTGCACCCCTTAATCTGGCTTTTTTCACAGTTTTGATGACCGAGTTTGTTGTTCGGTTGCTGTTGTTACAACCAGATGGCTTGTTGCTGACTTGTGGTTAGGTTGGGCTAAGTTCGATCACTTGCCTTTATTGTGAGTACTTTTCGGGTTCCGGAAATGAATCCCCAGGGCTGTACTTTGACTGTTTCAGATCTTATGTTCAACATTGGGACAAGTTTCGTCCTCGAAATTAAGGCCTTCGTCCGCTAAGCTTCTACCCGCCTAAGAATTTGAAAATGCAAGCTGCGATGGTGTCGCCATCTGTTGGTTTCTACGGTTTTCGTTCCGATCCAATAAAAAGTTCATTTCTATCTTAGAGCTGATTTATCAAACATTCCTCCATACGTAGAGCTATTTGCATTTGAAAAAGTAATGTACAAATAATGTAGTGGAAAGCAGTTTGGGGAAAAAAGATATATGTATTTCAAAAATGCTGAGGCTGCCAGTTTTCCGTATTTGATATGTGTAGCTTCCGAAAAAGTCAGCTGAATTAAAGTTTGGGTACGATTTTTCTTCTTCCTGTGTCTGAAAAAGCCACGGTATAAGGGGTAAATTACTGAAATCAGCAAGAAAATTTTTATTCAAAACTTCTCTATGGGATAGATGCAACTACTGTCAGGGGATTCGGTATTTGGGGTATTACTGTATGTGTGTAGGACTCTTAATTTATGAAAGAAATAAGTATACAAGTACAGTTATGCATTTTCAATAGGTCTTAAATGCTTTTAATACCTATTGCATGGGGATCATCATTTCGTGATGGAAAACACTTTTTAATAACTTTGAAGTAACGTGGAGAATGTTTGCGGTTATCCGGTGAAACCTCTGTTGTACGTTTTTCTAGAAGATGGCTTTAAAAAACGTATCAATGAAATTTCAGAATGTTAAATACTATTGTGAAACTTATGCACTAAAGAAGTAAAAGATGTTCCTTAATAATTATTTATTTAAAGTCTAATTGGAAGTTAAAAAGAAAGAAGTGTTACAAAGTATAATATACTATATCTCATTGCAAAAATTATAAAGCCTATGAATATCAAACCTCTCTATTGACGACTCTAGCTGTCTATAAAAACCCTGATTGTAGATTAAGTGAAATCCTCACAACTAAGAATCTGAGACCAGTGCTTCAGTATGGAACCCATGAAACAGTCTATAAAAATCCTGATTGTAGATTAAGTGAAATCCTCACAACTAAGAGTCTGAGACCACTGCTTCAGTATGGAAACCGTGAAACAGTCTATAAAAATCCTGATTGTAGATTAAGTGAAATCCTCACAACTAAGAATCTGAGACCACTGCTTCAGTATGGAACCCATGAAACAGTCTATAAAAATCCTGATTGTAGATTAAGTTAAATCCTCACAACTAAGAATTTGAGAACATTGCTTCAGTATGGAACCCATGAAACAGTCTATAAAAATCCTGATTGTAGATTAAGTGAAATCCTCACAACTAAGAATCTGAGACCACTGCTTCAGTATGGAACCCATAAAACAGTCTATAAAAATCCTGATTGTAGATTAAGTAAAATCCTCACAACTAAGACTCAGTGTTTTAGTATAGAACCCAGGAATTAACAGCTTTTCTTTTTCTGCAGATTCTGAGTGCGTCCATATGAAACCAGAATGTTGAATGTTGATAATAGGATTCTATTCTATTCTACTACACCACGAAATAGTGGAACCACAAAGGTACGTCCCTGAGAGTTATCAATATTTTAAGTAACGTATATGTGTGAGTCATGAAGTGCAAAACCAATCCTTCATTCAAACCGAAAGTAAACAACACACCCTTCTCTGACGGGATCAAGATTCAACATTGGCTGCACTAAGAAGGAACATAGCAACACTGTCTCAATTATCTCAAAGTTGTAATATACCGGTTTATGTATAAACGAATCAAAGAACCGCGTAGTTCTGATAATCTGAATTTCAAATTTTAAGGTATCATCGTAAAAAGCGTATAAATTAATTACGTATAACCAAGTTATAAAAAGCCAGAGGAACTACAGTAAAATACCGGGACTAACGCAGAATTTCGTAAAGAAGTGAAAAACGTATAACTGAGAAACCTATAACCGGAATTCCACTGTATACGTTATGAGTTGTATGTTTTTAGAAAAGACGAAAGATATGCCAAGTCTTTCCTACCGATACATGCAAGGCATAAAAAATACTATTAAATATAGGAATGTGATCCTCATATTATTTGTTCTAGGGACGAAAGAACTTTGTGAATGTACCCTTCATGGGTGAAGAAGCACCAAAAATCAATAAACAGAATTAATGAAGTAACAGTAGTTAGCCGTCCTTTATTGTAAGAATGTGAAAGGCAAACAAGCACCATCCGTTAATGATTGATTGCCAAAGGTCAAGTTCTTTATAGAAATCCTGCTGTGCGCTCCAAGATGGAAGCAAATGGTCTAATAGCTCAGGTCTAATATCACCAGGCTTCTCCTAGGGTATCTAAAATTAACAGCTTTTAGTCCAAGTGTTGATGAGTTCTTGGAAAACGTTCATAATTCTTGTTGTTCGATCAGTGCGTTTCGACTTAAATACAAAGCTTCGAATTTTTTAAGGCGTTTGGCATATCACGTGTTTCGAAAAACAAAATTACGAGATTCACACTTTTCTTGGTAAAAAAGAAAACAAATTAATTAACGACGTATTCTGTTCTAGAAAAGGATGACGTATATGCTCTAATTTAACTTTCCATTTTAGTTCTGTTTTATTATTTAAATTGTGTTACTTCTCGTTTCGTTTTCCTAACGTTGGATTTTTGGTAAGTATAGGTAAGACATCCATAAAAAGCAGTCAGTAAGACATAGAAAAAAATTCATCCCTTGAGCAATGAGTGTGATATGTGTGATCCAGCTATTTCGAGCTTGTCACTTGTTGTTTTGTCAGTATACTGCAGTTTCTTCGATTTATTGGTGTAAGCAAAACCGTTTGCTACTATATTTTTCTTGACTACATTGTTAATAGTTCGTCAAGTATTCAACGAGTTAACTGTTTGTTTCTTCAACTTCAAGTGTACAAGCTTGAATTGGGCAAGAACAATAAAGAAAAGTGTAGGTGCTCACTATTTCATTCATTTTTTCTTGTCTTATGTAAATAGGAGATACCACCGAATCCCCGTTAGGACGTGATAGTGTGTGTCAATATGAAGTGTTGAGCCATTTTGTAACTATACACGAAAGAAAAAAATCAAATTGTAAAGAACAGTTTCAGCGTACGACTATTCATCTTCATCATCATTGTCAACCATTATCAATCCACCCCCAAGTTTCTTCGACAACGGTCTGGGTCCAGCTAGTCTCCTCCATGTCAGTCCGACATGACAGCCTGTTATATTCATAAGTTCACACTTCATCGCCGAAATACTCATATGTTTTATAATATGCAATTTAACAAGCATATATTTTCCTTCCATATTACAAGTGCTCATTTTGTCTTATACTGAAAACCTCATTTCCATATTCCGACCTCACAGGTAGCGAGAATTTGAAAATCTGACTCTTCTGTGTCCTGAAAGCGTAAGGTTTTCCGAAATTTTCAGGTAATATTAGTACAAAAGGTTAGGAATGTACGGGTAAAAGGCCAGTGTACGATCCGGTGTAAAGTTGAAAAAGTGTTGAAGAACAGGATTGGTTGATGGAAAATTTTATATTAAATCAATGGGTAGCAAAAACTACCCAATAATTTTATAGAAGTAAACTGTTGAATAAATTAATGCTCAAACACTGAAGAGCGGAGAGTTACTGCTGTTAGCAAAAGGCAAACTACTAATAACTGGTGCGCACAGTCATGCAAAATGTTCTGTTGTATCCAAAGTTCCTGACAAGTGCTTCCTTAAAGAAGTCAGCGGAACAGAACAAGTGGACGTGTTTCACACAGTTTTTGGTACGAATAGGTGAACCATGTCAATAATATACTTTATTGGCAAAAACATAAAGGGACACATGCGCACCACAAATGGCAAAATAAAATACAAAACAATGAGCGATACTGATGAAAAATTACAGGTGAATGTGATACGACGGTCAACTAAGGACGTCAAAATGTTAAAATCACTAGTAAGGAACAATACATGCTTGAGGAAAAAGATGCACAAGCAATAGTAATGATTAGCCATGGAGCATCTACATGGTATACACAAAGCAAAATTAAAGTTTATGGTTAGACGTAGGCTAAATTGATCACAAAAGACTATCGACACTCCGGAAAATCCCGCAGAGCACACCGCAAACAATGTTAACAACACAATTGAGTATTTGGTGAAACATAACCATTCTACATGATAAATGATAACTGCTAGGCAAACATTTCACCGAGACAATGCATAACATCATGAGGTATTCACGGGCCTCACAGCAGTGGTTACAAAGGCCAAAGAGAGCACTACAAAACAGGTACAATGCAAAACGAAATCACGAGCACGAAGGCCCGGATCCAAGCCAAAAAGCTGGAGAATCCAAGCCAAAAAGCTGCACAAAGTAGTGATACATCAGGAGATTACATCAGGAGATCCAAGCCAAAAGCTGGAGAATCCAAGCCAAAAAGCTGCACAAAGTAGTGATACATCAGGAGATTACAGCATGTAATGACATTCACAGTGAGAGCAGGGCACAAAACGACAGGTAAATATAGTTAGAAGAATATGGCTGTACAAAGCAGTGGTGCACAAACAGAGACGAACAAGTAGAACACAACGAAAGCATGTACTTTGGTAAAGGTACAGAACTGAACAGTTCCCACAAACGAGGAAACCATACGATATGTGACATAGAAACAATATATGTAATAAAGAGCATAGTGGAACCACCGCACCCGCAGCTGGAGCGCAGTTACTCAGAATGCCCTGATATATCACAAAGTCTTCGACAGATGGGTCTTTAAACAATCCACAGGAAAAAAATGGAAGTGTCACGCCCAATTATTGGAGCGATATTACAAAAAGATACTGCATCTGCGAATTGCCACAGCACAACATTACGCATCCATGTTACCCTAAACTGGCCGCAAAATATAGGGTAGATTTAGACGTCATCGACAGGCAAATTGTCAGAACTATGCTTTCTTCCAACGAAGTTGCCTTGGTGTTGTTCAGAGATGTCCAGAACTGTATGCTTATACATTAAAAAGAACATGGCCACATTATCAAAAATCTGACACTGATGAAAAACCAACCGAAACTATCTCTTTTCTAGTTATAAAGGTACAAGGCTGCTAGTAAAAGACAGTATTTTGCTTCATAACAACGCTAGATATCATTCAGTAGCTTCAATTATCAAAACCATTCAAAAACTTTGATTTTAAGTTTTTCCACCCCAATTGTACAAAATTCAGCCGAGCGGATATTGATCTGGATACGAAGAAACAATCAAATTAACAAAACATATCCCTCAGCATTCAGAAGCTTAAGAACCGATTTAAGAAATATTCGTAAAAGCAAAAGAAAAAGTTCAAAAAAATGTCAGACGCTGTACTTTCACACTCTAAGTACAAAAAAAGAAAAACCACTTCTGGTTCACATTCATGCGTTAAATAACATGGAGAAAAAAGGTGCCGTTCATTTCTTGTGCAAGTGCTCTTGAGAATCAGTTTTTATTTAGGCTATTTTAAATGTAGCAGAAAGCTTCAGCTAAGGTTTCAGTTTCCTTACTCGAAAGCCATTAGTCAATTTCAAAGAAATAAGCAGTGAAATCGTTTGTCTGATAAGTGAATTAAATAATGGAGCTCGAAAACCGCAACTTTTGCTGCACAAAGTAGATAAATTTTCTGAAGCGAGCTTGCTTATGCATTAAGATAACGACCTTTCTTCTGATGTACCGTAAATCTGAAACGTGTTTCCTGCCATTCAATAATTCACTGTACGACGTTTTGATGCTGCAGAACCTCTCTCTTTCTCTCTCTTTTTTCTTCGTACTGCATCACAGATGCGACTTCTCTACTGACTTGGTTTCTAAATCCAGTCGATGTTCATCCGCAACCGAAAGAAGAGCAAAAAAATCTCAAATGGAGCAGGGGGAAAAGGCGTAGCAACGCACCAGACGAACTGCCCGTCGGAGAGCTTCGAATAAGAATGAATGGTCGCAAACGATATCAAGTTTCAAGAAGAAACTTTTTGTTTTTACACACATTTTTCTACATCCGGAATACGTTAAAGTTTCTTATACTTCGACTGGGTCACAAAAGTTGATTCCAATGAACTCGGGAAACCTTTACAAGTTACAGTTCAATTTATATAGTTAGCATTATAGGTAAATAATCTGATAAATAGATCTGTATAACTGGAAAACTACAGGCAAAAGGTACAGAGTCTGCTAGTGGAAGTGGTGGTGTATTCAAGGGTTTGTTTATATATTTTAGCGAAGTATCGGACTGGCGGTGCAAATAATTTTCTCTTTGGATAATAATTTAATGTTGATTCACTTGACGATACGTAAATACGATCGCACAAGGATTTCATGAGGCGCAAACGATTCAAGTTTGCGACAAGAAAATGCAAAACACCTGCTTTAAAATATGTCTACTTGAAAATTCGGTACATAAATTACAACAGCTAAATATCATATCGAGAGTCGCCAGTCGAATTTACAGGGAACAGTAACAGTTGGACCATGACAGAGCAACAAGAACTCGCGAGGCGGTATGAATTTCCGCTAGCAGATATTGTAAGATCTAAGAGATGCTCCTAAGAACTTTCACCATATATGACTGTTAGACCTCATACACACGGTCTAGTCACATTATTGTGACCACCAGCTAATATCCAGAGTAGCCGCCGTGTACAACGCGGACAGCAGCTAGACGGACTGGGAGTGACTCAATAAGATGCTGGAAGGTGTTCACAGGTATTTGGAGCCATGCTGACTGCAGTGCATCTGACAGCTGTTGAAGTATGCGTGGTGGAAAATCCATAGAGCGAACCACTCTATCTAGGTGGTCCCACAGATGCTCAATGTATGGGGAATTAGGGGGCCAGGGAAGTACATTGAAGTCTCCATCGTGCTCTTTCCACCACTCTCGGAAATTTCTAGCTATGTGACACGCCGCATTGTCCTGCTGGAAGATCCTATCCACCCCATGGAAAACAATAAGCATGTATGGGTGTACGTGGTCTACAAGGATGGATTCATAACGAAATCGGTCCATAGTGCTTTCCACAGGTACTAGTGGACCAACAGAATGTCACGAAAACATTCCTCAGACCATTATGTTTATGTTCTTCCAGCAATTGTTGAAGAGTGTTTGTTCCCCGATGTTTTTCGCCTTATACGCCAACGTCCATCCGATTGATGAAGCAGAAAACGTGACTCATCGGAGAAGGCAATCCTTTGCCAATCAGCGGAGGCCCAATTCCAATACTGCCGTGCAAATATAAGCCTTTTCTGCCGATGCACCTTCGTTAGCATAGGTGCAGTGACCATCCGTCTGCATCAGCACTCCATGCGCAGCAGGGTACGCTGAACTGTCGTTTTCGACACACTTCCGGTAGCCCCCTGGTTCATTCGGCCAGTGAATTGCTCCACTGCAGCGTGTCGATCGGCCCTCACGCACCTTCGAAGCCGACGTTCATCGTTCACATCAATGGCATGTGGTGCTCTGCAGTTTCCACGTCGCTTATTAGCAATGGTGCCATTTCTCCAATCACGACCACAGCAGTACGCAAACAGTTCAAAAACAGCGCTGTTTCAGAAATACTGCCACCCTTGGCTCGAAAGCTGATAATCATTGCTTTTTGCAAATCTGATAAATCGCTTTTTTTTATCCACGACAGCAACGAGTGATATATTTTCAAAATGCCTACACCACACCTTATATACTCTCCAAGCCAGCTCATGACATGTGTCTTCATTCATTGGCTACGCGCTGTTGAAGTCAAAAGTAGGAGGTGGTCACAATAATGTGACTCGACTATGTATATGTACTTCCTACATGATCTCAATATATGAATCTCAATATCTGAGCTCTGCCACATTGTTCACGTTACGTAGAATGCCTGCTGAGTGCGTATGCGGAACGGCATTTCCTGGAGGAACCCAAAGAAATGGCCGTAGTACCCATTTGAAGAAGAAAGTTATCCTGACTATCTCGGGTTTATTGCGGGGAAGATGTTGACCACAGTACCCCAAGCTATATGCTAGAAATCGGTTTTTGAAGCACACTTTCATGAGTGAACCTCCTGAATAGATGTAAACACGCAATGTGATATCATTTTGCAGAAGAAAGAACCAGACCATGTTGACGAACAGCATGATTCCCCGTCTGTGCCTGAGTCGAAAACGCGAAACTTCATATCGCCTTGTTTCCATAGAAGGGAACACGTCATAAGACATCGTGTATTCCAATGCTGGCAGAATTTCTTTTCATCCTACATAAACAGTCGCTCACTTCAGCATTCGTGGAGCAAAGGGTAGCCTGAACACAGAGGAACGAGTGCTAGACTGATATAAACTCAGTTTATAATTTAGTTGTATTTGTCTATATCAATATTGGTAGAATGACCAAAGAAAGTGAATGAAAAATACTTCCAGCCCTTTGACATTTACAGTTTAAATAACCATTTTGTTCAAAAAATTAGCTGGACATCTTATCACATGCACCGACGAGCCATTACATTATGACCACCTACCTAATAAGCTGTAGACCCCATTCAGACCCCAAAACATCTGCCACTCAACGAGGCATCAATTCGATGAGGTGGCGATAGGTATCCTGGAGTATCTGGTACCATAATGTCAACCGCAGGTCCTCCCGTGCTCGGCATCAGCTCCGATATTTTCGAGTCTAAAGTTCCGTTTATAGTGCCCTCCCATTTCTAATTTTGTGTTTTTCGTGTATCTAAAGGTCTAGTACATCGTTTTGTTCTACTTTCGGATTCGTAAGTACGATATTTTCTTCATTCCAAGCTTCATTTACCTTCTGGTCGAGCTGGCCAGAAGAACTGCTGGGCGCCGCCATTAGTAATGACGGCTTCTGGTGGAGATGTCATGTTCGGTAGCCCTACTTCCACTCTTGCTGTAACCGGCGACGCTGCTGCTGGCGCTGCTACGTTGATTTCTCCTCATGGCGCTGTTCAACTGCCCTCTTCCGGTGCGTCATTTGGCACCTCTTCTGCTGCTGCCCAGTCAGACAGCTCCTCTGCTTCTGCTTCTACTGTGACTTTTACTGATGCAATGCATACTCACGATGACGTCACTCCTCCACCTTCCACAGCAGCTCGATTGCCATCGTCTTATTCTGCTGCAGCGACCTCTGCATCTGATCGCCAATCCTCGATTGTGTTACAGCAAGTCGATGCTTTGAAACCTCATGTTCGTCGCACCGGCAAGTCCATTCGTCTTCGTATTCCGGTGTCATCTGTTCAAGCTCAAAAGTTCTCCTCGCATATGGCTTTAGGAGTTTTTTTTAAAGCCCTTCCCGATACAAAGTTGAAGGTTTATGCTACGGCAGTTAAGCAGCTTTTATCTCCGTCTGCTATTACTCATCTCTATCGTCGGACTCGGACTATTGTTGTTTATCTTTCTCAACCTGACCACGTGACCTCTCTTTTGCAGAAAGGTATTACTATTAATAATAACCTCTTGATGCCCAAACCTGTGATACAGCGCCCGGTTAACGTGTCTTTTTATCCGGTGCCACCTGAAGTCCCAAATGTCATGCTCTTTTCAGTTATCTCATCTCTTGGTCGCTTTGCTGGGGACGTCGTAACCTACTCGGCAGCGCTCAACGACTTCGCAGATCGCCATATTTACGGTGCTCGTCGCATGGTGCCTATCATTTTTTCTTCTCAGGAAGATATTGCAACTTTACCTACACAACTTATTGTCCATTGTCACGGTCAACGGAGACATATCGATCTCTTAACTGAGTTCCACTGCAGCAAGTGTAAAGGCCTAGGGCATTTTTATAAAGAGTGTCCTGGACATTCCTCTTCTTCTGGACCCTCTTCTGGATTAATGTCTACATCAGTGCCTGTTGATACGCCCCCATCTGGTTCTCGTGCAGAGCCTGACTTACGTGCTCCTGATTTTACTGAAGCTCACTTTCCTCCTCTCCTTGGTTCTTCAACTTCACCTGAACCGTTTTCACCTCCTTACTCAATTTCTGAGCAGAACGATTCTGCTCAGGTGGTGTTTTCTACTTCTCCTGGTGAGGCTCCCTCTACGGAGGTGGCCATGGTTACCATTGATTCATCGGCAACTGATCTTGATGATTACCGCGATGCTTTAATGACTGCTCCGGACACTCCTGGACTGTTTCACCTTCCTATTACTCCTACTGCATATCCCACCAGTGTGGATGACTTGGCCATTACTGATGAGACTGTTGTTGATTCCAGTGGCCGATGCGCAAAACGTACCGTCTTCAAAGCTCCTAGTGCTCCACCTAAACGTGGACGTCCACGAGTGTATCGCTCTCGCTCATCTTCTAGCACTCGTTCTCCTCCAGCGTGTCCCAGGGGTGTAGCCTTACGGAAAATCCAGAGGAACTCGCAGAAGTTGCGCTCCCTCCAAGCGCGATTTGAACAGTTTTGTCAAGATACCGTTGTGCTCACTCGACCCTTTACACATAGACAACTGTTTCGCCTATTTTCGCTCTTCCGGGATCCATCGTTTGATATGGCCTCTTACCTTTCTCACTCCACATTTCCTCCGGATGATGTTCATCGTCGGCTGACGTGTATAAGAGCTGACCGTGAGGCTCTTTGCAAGACTGACTGTACGTTCCTTTCTTGTTATCAACGGCTCTGTGAAATGGAGGACACCGCTCAACTTTCTGCTTCATTTCTTCGTCATTCCCCTGCTGATGAGTAGGACTTTTCCTGACTTATAACTTGCTCCTGGACTAGTCCTGCGTTTTCACAGTTTCTCTGGACTTTCATTTCCTTCCTTATCGGACTTTATAGTACGTCATTGTATGTAATTTATCCCGGATCGTCTCCGGGCCATTTTTGTACGTATGTCATTTTCTGTTCTATATCTGCATCAGTGATTTTATCTTGTTACATGCATTCATCTGTAGATATTGTCATTCATTGTTCTTTTTTATGTTTTCATCGCCCGAGGAGCGATTGTATTATCATTTTCTGAATAAATTGTTGAACTCCAGTTCCTGTGCATTTGGGTAGTGGTGATTTAGCGCGAACCCGCTTTTCCTAGTCGAACCACAAATGTTCGAATGGGTTCATGTCAGGTAAATTTCGAGACCAGGGCTTTAGCAGAAAGTCATCAGCGTATTCCTCGAACCTCCCCTTGACGATTCTGGCAGCGTGGCATGGCGCGTTATCCTGTCGGTAATTGCCATCACCAGCAGGAAACACAGTTCCCATGAATGGGTGAACTTGGTCCGCAACGATGTTCAGATACCTGACAGCTGCCAGGGATTGTACTATTGCGACAATGAGGCCTAAAGTGTCCCAAGAAAACATCACCCACAGCATAATACTGCCGCCGGGGACCTGTTTCATGCAGTGAGCATGGATCTTCGGCTGCGCAGGCCCATGCGCAGAAGGCTGAAATGGACTGTGTGCTGTGATACATTGCCCGGATCACCACTGTTGTAGCTGCGAGTGATCTGTCGCACTGTAGTCCTGCGGTCGCTGTGAATAATGCACAACAGTGTCCGTTCCCGGTTGGCATCGATGAGCTGCGGACGACGGTCATCTGTGTACCACTTCTGGTACGTACTCGCTACAGCGGCATTTGAACAATCCACAAGCCACGCCGTTTCCGAGATCGTAGTTCTGATGCGCCGTGCTATCACAATTTTTCCTTTATCGAACTCCGATAACTCGGCAGCTTTTCCCATTCTGACTCCGAACACTTTACCAACCGAAAATCGGTCCTCGGGTTGTATATGTACATACTGCTCTGTGAACTTCACTTGCGCCACCGATCGGTCTCCAGGCGCGCTCATTTCTCTAGGCTGGGGTGGTCATAATGTAATGACTCATCGGTGTGCATAACAAAATGAATCAGAAACTCAAGGAATTATTGCTTGTGTTTAAAAAGAAGGCATTCTATTTCATACTACAGCCGCTAGTAAAAATTATTTTTTCTCCGATGAAAGCGTTTGCAACTACTTTTATCGGGGAACTGATTTCTATGTTTCCATTAGGGATGCCGAAACAGAAATGTATTTCAATACTTTGTAAACGGCCAAAGTCGCTAAGTTAATGTTCGTTTGCTCACTATGTTCGTTACTACATTACCTCACGCACCTTTCTCATTGTTTTCACGATCATTCATCAGTGATTCTTTGAAATTCACTAAGAACTTGCTTAGAAATCAGTAAAAAAAATTAACGGCTTTTGTTTCTTGAATAAGACTTACTACATGTTTTCCACAGTTCTCGAGCCATTTTAAAAAGTGGAGATATGTGTTTATGATTTTCGCGAAATATCTATGCAGAACAGGGAAGAAGCTTCTCTTTTTATGGAGGGGTTAAATTTTCTATGCTAGCATTTTGATCTATAGTACTAAGTTAAAACTCATGAGCACTTTTCGTGCACGTACGTAAAGTTTTTCAGTGACCTCAACAACTTCGTCTTTGGTTATACCACAAAACATATTTCTCCTAAGTAAATAAACTGGTTATCATAACTGGGGCAGAGCTAACTGCGCAGATCAGGGGTCCGCAATGTCTCTGAGCAAAAGAATGGCATACGAACAACAACAATGCAATTGCGATTTGTAAACAAAATTATACAAGCTATCTCGTCAACATCTAGTCCTGTGAGTTTTAACAACTCGCACTCAAAAATATCTACATAGACCTTCCGCAGACAGAGCATGTCAGCATTCCTAAACATTTTTCTCGACAACCTGCCACGCCGGTTATAAGTATGTTTCTTTTTCTTCTCATTCTCTCTTTTTCCCCGTTTTCTGAATGAATAAAATCTCGTAGTAGGAAAGCCAAAAGCTGTCTTAGATATCTCCAATCTACAAAAAAGAACTGAACCTAGGTTCACTGCACTCCATAGTCCAGTAAGCACAGATAAAATCGCGTCACAGTCTCCATAGCTGAAGGTCATCCGTGAGCCATCAGTTTCCCAATATCCATCAAGAGTTGAGAAAAGAACTGAATCCACATTGTTTGTGTTGGTTTCTAGGTCATATCATTGGCAACTAAAATGGCATCATTTTCATCAATTTCTTCTCAAGTAATACCATTACCCACATAATAATGACCCGAAGACGTACCTATTCTGTATGCGCTTCATTCCTTTCGGTTACTGTTGTTATATCATGGAATTTTAGAAACTGCAGAAACAACTGAATAGCAATTTACTGGGAATCTACAAAATGGGTTTTGAGCATCGGAAACTTTGAAAAATTAACTGAAACCTTTGAAATGTTTCAAATATCAACTAAACCAAATGACACAGCAAAACACCTAAGGGAATGCTTTGTTCCCATTGGCTCTAATCGCAGGTTGTTCTCACGCCAGTTGTTTTTAAAGGGAAATTCTTCTTAATTACAACACTAAGTATATTAGTGAAATGCACAGTTTTGTAGCAGTATAGGTGCACCTCAGATTTATTATTATCTGAAGCTTTGCTGCACGTGGCAACCTTGGATTTCGATCACACTATTTCGAAGCTATTCAAGTGGGAAGCTCTAATGAGTTCGGATTACGGTTAGAATACCTCGAATAAACTGCGATTTGAAACTTTATTGTAAATAGTTCTCTTCTGACACGAAAAAATGCTAAGCAGGAAGCAATTCAGAACACTTTTGAAACATTTCGAAGTTGCTGCGGTGTGAAGTTTTTTTGTCATAATAAGTTCAGATCAGGATTAATGCTTTTTGACCCTATCACAAAGCTAAGTTTTTTAAAACTTTCAGACACGCTTAGTGAGTTTCAAAGTTATTTAGACATTCGTTACAACGACTTTTTAATCTGTTATTAAATGAAAGTACATGTTGAATCTATTATTACGTGACCCTGTATATTATAATGAATGTTTCGAATCGATTATCATGTGATGCAATGTATTGTCACGAGTTTCAATCACCTTAGAGTAATTGGAGCTATAGAACAAGATTCTAATTTTTTTGGATCACGAGCTCAGTAAAACTTCGCAGTTACTTCGATGTGTAGGTTTATGGTAATATATTCGAATTGCAGTTGGAGTATTTAAAAAAGGTCTGATGAATGAAGCTTTCTTATAATGAACTAATACAATCGATAGAGTATTACGAAGTTACCACACTTTGAATCTTCGGAGCAGGAAGTCTGGTTTGCTATAGAATTAATTCAAAAATATATTTCTTCTGTTTCTTTATTTCTTTATTTTTTTTTCGAGATTTATCGACAACTACATAGTAAAAAAATAATTGATGTGAATTCATGGAAAGTTCCTGAAAACAACGTGCAGCAAGGCTACCGGTAGGTGTCCCTTTTTAACGAAATTTCCGTCTTTGAAAGTGCCCGTCTTTTTCTTCAACTTCCGTATTTTCACAGATTTTCCGTAGTCAGTAATTCCGTTTATTTCAGAAAAATCAGTTTCGGTTTTTTCTGTATTTATACAACAATTTCCAAAATCGAAGAGACTGAATTTTTCAGCCTTTACAAAACACTGAGTCCCTTCGCACCAGCGGGATTTTTTCCGAGGTTCTTTGGGCTAGCTCAACAAATAGGCGCGTTTTAACCACTGAGCTAGAAAGACTCTGGAGTCGCACACACTTTCAAGGTAAAACTTAAAACTCCAATCACACGGTAATTATTGCTTTTCTTTTTTTTTTTCTTTTTTTTTTTTTTTTTCATTAACGCGAGTGAATTAGTCATTTTATTCTATGTTGGAGCTTATTATTTTTTCTCTAAAAGGACTTATTATCACAAAGTTTTTTTCATCGTGATTTTTCCAAGCAACAAAATGTTTTGGAACTAGATATCTTTTTAAACTGACAATGACTTTCTGAATTATCTTTAAGAAAAGGTGAAACGCGCTACTTTATAGCATTATTTCACAAAACTCCTAATAATAAAATTTTCTCTTGTTAGCTATAACAGCTTTTGTCTTAAGAACTCCACAGACTGATACATAGACATCTTACAACCTGTACAATAATTTAAGAACCCGGTTTCTTACGGTAACACAATATACCGGGTGCGCTATATAAAAGAGGTTCCGTGGCCAGATGTTGTTAGGCGGGTTAAAGTTGTTTGGTGGGTTTCCAGTTAAAACAGCTTTGTTCCACTTCTAACCGGTTTCTGCGTGTACAGAGACAATATTCATCTCCGGAGTGGTTAGTCACAGCCTGAGCAGTGTAGGTACGCGGTCATAAGTGCAAGTGAAGAGAGAACAAAGGCAACGGAAATTATTTTAAGTACGGAACAGCGGTTTTTTTATTGTGGAACAGTATTTCAGAAATAACTCGTACAAGGTTTTAAATGAGTTCTTTACAGAAAAAATTTCACATTGTGCAGTACCAGCGAAATCAGTGGTACAGAAGTCAGTGCGGAAATTTCGTGAAACCGACACGGTGTGCAACAGGAAAAGAAACAAACCCAAGACAATATTCGTACTGAAGACAATATCAAGGATGTGTGCACAATGATGTTACAAAGCCAACGGAAGTTGATTCGCCGATTATCGTCTGCAACGGGAATATCTGCCACGTCATGCCGACGCATACTTAAGGTGGATTTGCATTTTCGGCCGGGCCTCTTTTATATGACACACCCTGTACAATAGCAAAATGGTGGAGAGGAAACGAAATATTCGGTGCCACAATAACCAAAATTCATGTGACATGCTATTATCCACAACATTCGATCTCGGTGCAGAGCTCCAAAATCAGATCCTTTGGCACACGCTTGAAATTTAACAGTCAATAAAGCCTCAAGTATTTCCACGAATCGCTCCAATTACCGGAAATCTCTCGTGATATGGATATGGAAAAGTGAGAACTTAGTTTTTCCGCTAATATACGAAAGGAATCAAGGAAAGGTTTCTGAAAATTCGGAATTTTCCATTAACACATCTTAAAGACGCAATTTACTGTTCAATACAAGAAAGAAATTGTGGAAAGGTTTCCGAAAATTCAGAATTTTCCTGGCTGGCGTACGAAAAATCTGTGAAATTCAGGTTTCTTTCCTCCATTTCAAAGATTGTATCAGAAATATGTGTCATAATTCCGTTAATTCACGAAAGGAATTACGGAAAGTGACTCGTGAATTTCAGGTGTTTTTTTACCCAGTATGAGCAACTCCAAGAATTGTAAGCAGTCGCCTGTCCCTGATTTAGGGCGGCTGATTCCTGAGAAGGAATAGACCCTAGCAGTAACAAAAGTACACCATCCATGCCTCATCCGGGACATAAGTCAGGCCTATCTCTGATGAATGGTCTGAAGACAATCAGTGCCTCTGATGACTCGGCCACCGGGTCTTCAATTTTCTTTAAATTGAGGCTGTTCCCGTACATCACTGTTCGGCCAAAAATTCGAACATGCAAAATGTTTTGAGTTATATGCTCCACGAATCGTCAAAATCGGCCAGTGGGTTCGGAAGCATGACAGCTTCATCATTAATACAACAGCTGGGAGGATAGATTCTAAAGCCATGAAGTCTTTAATTTTTTTTAGTATCAACATTTATTTTTCCATTATAAATAATTTATCGCAAATAATCCCTAGGATTCTTACTTTACTGTTCAAACAGTATCTGCATATCGAAAGGTTACTAGTAATTAATTTTTCTAAACACCTGTAAGGTGGACGTCAAGTAATTTTGCTTCCTATACTTTCAATGGAAAAACTTCTGTTCACAGTTTCTTCACAATTAATACGTTCCAGAGGATGAAAATTTGAACATCGATTAAAATAGCTTCATTTTATAACTTGGAATACTTAATATTTTCTAAAACATAACCATAATTATATTAAAAATCAATAACTTTTTTTCTTTGGTGGTGTTGAAACCAGAAAATGATGGCGTGACCACCTATACTTTGATGACGTCAGTAGACAAACAAATGTAGGATTTCATGATTATTGTTATGTTTTAGAAAATATTAAGTATTCCAAGTTATAAAATGAAGCTATTTTCATCGATGTTCAAATTTTCATCCTTGGGAACGCATTAATAGTGAAGAAAATGTGTGCAGAAATTTTTCCACTGGAAGCAAAATTACTTGCCGTCCAACTTAAAATTTGGGTTAACATCACGCATTTTTCATTTAAAACTTGTAATATACGTTGACTTTTTTTTTATTGAAGGTTTAACGACCACCGTGAGCACCTCAATGGGTTATAAGCAGCCGCCCGTCCTTAATTTAGGACCACGGGCTCCAGGGAAGGGAGAGAGCCAGTGCTGTTAGACAAACACAACATCCATGCCTCACCGGGATTCAAGCCCGACCCATCTCGGACGAATAGTCAGAAGCCAGCGCTTAGACCACTGAGCCACCGGGGCGGCTAGTTTGACTTCGAAACTTAAATATTTCATTTTTCAAACCGCTGCCAGGCTTGATTCTCCCAATAAATATAGGGCGAAGGTAACGATCAAAATGGGTTTGTAAAGTTGCCCCCAAAGAAATTGTTTCTTCGAGGACTTAATTATCACGATAAAGTATATATCAATCACCTTATGTAATTAGTCAAATAAAACGATTGTTTCATGCAATCAGACAGACAGTCGTACTTGTGAGGTTAACCATTTTACAGCAACTGGATGAAAAACAAAAACGCAAATGACCTTTCATCGAGATTTCCAGCTTGTCCTTAGACGTTTCAAAGACCGGTAGAAAATCGCGCCGATTGTTGTTTTTAACGACGATTTCCGCGTGTGATCGGTGTGATAATCAGATATTCCACCCAGCTTTTATCTGGCCTCATGATCGCTTGCTCCACTTTCTAAGCCACTGGCCGGCTCGGCATTGAATGGTTAGTTTGTGACATTTCTCGACGACTGGTGCTGCTCTATTAAGTGCCCCTAAGAAATTATTCCCAATCGTTAGTTCTGCTCTGGTGGACACGCAGCTAGCAGCTGTGCTATTCATAAAATAACATTCATCTCATCAGCGACGTAGTTACATTTCTCTTATCATTGAGTATTTTACTTTGGCGATGAACAGGCGCTACTCAGCAGTAATTCCCTACACAAGAGAGAAGTTAATGAATGGCTGTTTTCGTAGTGGGATGATGACGTGCAAAAATAAAATAATCACCATTCATGTTAACTAACTGCATATTGATTTCGATTACCGAGGACAGCGCTGAAGTTTTGAATTACCGTATTTCTTTCTTCTAGAAGAAATTTTCCTTTTTCTTCTTTTTTAATTCTAGGAAATAAAAAATTTAGTTTTTGTAAGACCATGCGTAAAATACAAGAGAAATTTTGGTAGGAAAATTGCTAGTCTTCTCCAAAATAAGCACACCAAACTTGTTGAAGTCTATTAGTTCATTTCTATCTCTCTCTTGCTTACAAAAATTGCTACTAAGAAGTAATTTTGAGCATAAGTAAAATTACAAAATTTGCAGCTCAATATCCTTACAAATGAATTTCTGTCTTTTTCCATTTTTGTTGTGACGTATGTATAGTAAAACGTTGTGTATCCTTACTCAGCACATGACTTTCTGTCTGAGGGCTTGATACTTTCACTTTTGAAGGCACATTGCAAATGTTGAAGCTTTTCTACACCTCACAGAAAAAAACATACCTAGCAATTTGCATTCTTTTGTTATTCCTGTCTGTTTGTGGATAATACATCCGATTCTATCTCTAGAATAAACTACTTAGTATCGGAATAATAAAACAAAATTTTACGTATTTATTTCAATAAAGTGGCATAAATGCATATTTCTATTTATGACTTCATTTTTGTCCCGAAATGCTAACTAAAGAAGTTTTTGAAAAGAATAAATATCCCGATTTTCACCAGTAGAGATTTTTTCTCTTTACCTGGCAACAACATTTAGGCAAGTTTTAACTAACTACAAAATAACTGAAAGTACATCCACTATTGCCTTCATATGGACAGAATTCTATTGGTCTCATAATTTTCTTGAAAACTTCTACGCTGTTGCATTCTGAACATTTGTTTCATAATTGAAAGACTTGCTCATTGCATCCATGTATTTTGTTCTGGATTAAACTGTTTAACCTAGTTTAGCATTTGCATTGGCAACTCTGATCCGTTCGCTTAAGTCTGTTCTGAACTGCGCTGCTGAGCAGAACTGACGATTCCAACCGCGAGACGGGTTTCAATCCCGATCTCGCGAATTTTGTTTTTTTTTTTCGATCTGGGTACTATATTTTGCCCATCGAATAGAGCAGTGACGGGACTTAGTAAAAACGCCCTTGTGAGGGCGAAGTTCCGTTCAGCTCGCATAGAGACTCTGGCATCAGTCATCGGGTACGTCGTCGCCGTACCGGTCCCGCGGACGAGGGTCCCTCGCCCGCCCAAAGCCCGAGCGCCCGGTTTCTAAGGTTAGACTAGAGTGGGAGAACCTCCGGGTGCC
The DNA here is from genome assembly GCA_039090855.1 of Macrothele yani. NCBI lineage: Eukaryota > Metazoa > Arthropoda > Arachnida > Araneae > Macrothelidae > Macrothele > Macrothele yani. The sequence continues at coordinate 77,849,261 of CM077008.1, forward strand.
CACTCAGTACTTAGAAGAGCTTTTTTTTTTTTTTCCATCTCTCCCACAGAGATGCCAACTACCCAGAAGGGTAGAGTGAAGTCCAAGGGGGCCCGTCTCTCAAATCGTCCGGGTCAACCCGGACGCAGAAGGTAGCGGCAGAAGCACTACCATGCCCTGTCGGCAGTGCTAAAGGGGTTAGCCCCTCTTCCGAGAGCAGCCGGAAGGTAGAGCCCATTGCTGGGGGAAAACTGTCGAAGACGATTCCCCAGGCGAGAGGCTCTAAAGCCGCTACGCCCACGAAGGGTGTGAGCACCCCCTTGCCAGTTCCGCCCATGGCAAGGAAGGGGAAAACAACACCCCAGCCCGAATCTCGGGTTCCCTGAGGGGTCGTCCGCGGGGTGCCCAGAGGTACCTTCGGTGGGAGGTACGCATCCCGGGACATCCCCTGTGCTTACACCCGAGGAGTTGTTTTTGAAACGCATCTCCCAGCTCACCTCGGAAGTACAGTCCGTGATCTTGGACTTGCGGATCACTTCCTCAGTGAGGGAGAAGGTGTTTGCTGCCTTGAGCAGCATTAGCGATGCTTGTTTTGAGCAAGCAGCACGGGTGGCCTATGTCGAGGGCATGCTATCCATGAGGGAGGAATCGGGCGCTAAGGCCGATGTGAAAGTGGCTTCCTACGGCGAAGTGGCTAGGAAGGGGGCTATCAAGGCGAAAAGGGCCTTCGCCCGCCCCGATTGAGAGTAGAAAGAAGAAGGGTAAGTCAGTAGACAAGAGACACGTGCTCTTAGTCTACCCGACAGTTGAGAGTGCGTCCTCAGAGGACACAAAGAAAACCCTGAAAACTGCAGTGAATCCAACAAAACTGCAGATAGGGGTCAAGAGCTTACGGAGTATAAGGAAAGGAGGGGTCGCCGTGGAGTGTTCCCATCCCGGGGAGCCTCGACCGCCTTGCCCAGGAGTTGAGAAGCAATCCACTGACCAAGGATTGCACACTACCCACGGCCCCACGGAAGAGAAACCCTCGGTTGATTGTGTACGGTGTCGACGAGGGACTCTCCGGGAAAGAGTTCGAGCAGATGGTTTGTGGGCAGAACCCAGAGCTCGAGAACGGGTTCAAAGCCTGTTTTCCCATTAGGTGCAAGGGAGGTAGGGTCCACTGGGTGGCAGACGTGGAACCCAAGGCCTTCAAGGACTTGGTGAGGCGGAAGACACTGAACTTGGGTTGGTCAGTGCTCCGTCTAAAGGAATTTTTGAGGGAGGTCAGGTGCTTTCGGTGTAATGGGTTCTGGCCATTTCCGAGGCAACTGCCCCGAGACTGATGCAAGGTGCGGCAATTGTGGTGAAGTTGGGCACCAGCACCACCGGTGTGCAGCCGCACCGAACTGCAGCAACTGCTACGCTGCGAATGCCAAGTTCCGACTGAAGTTGGACGTTGCTCACTCCAGCTTCAGCAAGACATGTCCTAGTCTTGTAAGGGAACTTGAGCAAAGAAAGAGTCGGGTCAACTATGGTTGACAAATGGAAGTACCCTCGGAGGTACGTAACTCTCAATAATGAGTTTCTCGGTCGACTGACCAAAGTGTTTGATTTGACCCTGGCCCGGGTCAACAACACAGCTCTGGCCCTAGAGCTGTGAACAATGTAAATATTTCAATGTGTGTGATTGTTGTTTAGTATCTTAGTATTGTGAGAGGGGTGCATGCGACCCTCATAGTGAAAAATTTTTGTAATCGTGCTGAGTTTCTAAATAAAGGACAGTAGTCCCAAAACTCGCGTTGGCGGGCGATCTCCCGGCCACGAGATGAGATATTTTAAAAAAGTTGCTTGCCCCGACTGCCCATAGCACGTCGCACACACGGGTTGTGACAGGGGGTGTAAGGTACCAGTCCCGTGGGGAGGCAGATCCCCACAGGTCTCTAGACCGAATCTGTCCGAGTAGAAGACCGTGGTTTCCGGTGACTGACAGGCTGGCTGTCGGAACGCCGGCTAGGGATACCATCTATCCCAAAAACTATTCGAGAGAGTTCCGCATTTCCCTGCGAAGTCAGCACTTTGACGGTGCAGGTAGTGTCATCAGCTAGTGTTGTATTCCTGATAGATCACTTCACTTAACCTGCTTGGGATTTCCTTTGCGCACGATGGTTGGCTGTGTCCCATTAAGTATCATTTCCGATCTGCTGAAAGGAGTCACTTCCAATGCAATTAGTTACGTAGCTTTTGATAAAAAAAAAAAAAAAAGGGACTCCTTAGTTTTTAACAGATGCTTTGCGTAGGAAAATATTTAAAATGATAGAAATCATCTTTCCAGAAATAAATTCAAGTCGATCCCTCAAAGTAGTATTATTCATCATATTTACAAAATAATTCATAGAAAAAATTATAATACTATTATTGAAATTCACAATAATTTTATTTCAGCGAAGAATTCATTTCAGAATGTGTCGACTGTCGCCGTTCACTTACTTTATGTAAAACTTCAAAAAGCATTCCATTTTTCTTTTGAAAAGTAGCAACGAATATGAAAATCGAAAGAACAAACTTCGAACTAGTAGCCTCATTTGAATATTCCACTGAAGCAAAATTGTAGAATGCAATAGATGTGGTCAAATTAGAAGGAAACTCAGACAATCATCTGGATGATGAGTTCACCTGGTTATAGTATATTTCATAATTTCAAGTGATTCGATGTTAAATACATGCATCAACTGAGAGTGTATAAGGGTAAAATGTTCCGGAGTTACTTACAAGATGCATTCTTCCCTAATTTTATTTGCTTTGACGGTGAACTTGTAATGGTTTTGAAATAATCATTCCAACAGCTGCAACTATACTGCACGGTCGGACGGGAACAGGCTGGGGTAGTGGTATCGTGGTATAGAGACTGTTCCCATGGACATCACTTGGTCCACTCATATCTGTTGAACACACCTTCACAGTCAGATTCTAACCTTGCAATGTTTCGAACCAAGTGTTACCCTACATAATGACCGTGTATCCAATTGGGATTGGGCTTTTCATGAAGAAAACGCCCTGTGCTGGAAAGCCGGAATTGGTGAAGAATGATCCGAGGATCATGTCCAAGCATCTCGGTTGCTCCCCTGGCCACCAATTTCCCTGGATTTGAATCCGATCCAGCGTATGTAGGATGCAGTGGAACACGGATTTCCCCGATTCACTCCAGTGCATTCTCCGTTGCGGAACTCTAGGACGTCATTCTGTCCAACTGTAAATAATACCTGAGGACACTTTCCGACATCTAGTGGAGTCTGTCCAACTGTAAATAATACCTGAGGACACTTTCCGACATCCAGTGGAGTCTGTCCAACAAACTATTAAGTATGTGGTTATAATTTTATGGTTCATAAGTGTATATAAAATCAAAATTAAAAATATCTGGCGCATTTGTTCGTTTAGATTTCCTTTAAAGTTCGCTAAAATTTTCGTGATTGTGTGGCATGCTCGCACTGTTTCCTTCCTGCCTTTAACTTGAGATCCCGCTGATAAAAGGATCTCCTGTGCCAGACAACAGCTTTCTCAGATCTTCATTCCATGTTGATGTCATTATGCATGATCGAAGCACTTGGTTTACGTACAGTCTCAGATGGACTTGTTTCATTTTAAACATTAAATAAATCCTTAGAGTTTGAGATCAGTGAAACTTTTTATTCTTGATGCATTTTTTTAACTTCATCGGTCACGTTCAGTTGTAGCGATATTATTTGTGTGAGTGCGCAATAGTAAAACTTTGAAGAACGCGTCAACAAGCGCGAATGTGAGAAATCTTCCGTCCATGAGTATGACAAATGCTTGAAACGTATATCTTAACTTTTCATTTTAGTTCCTCTATCTATGTAAATTCAGTTCGCTCTTCTTAAGCTTTCTCTAAACTTAACGTTCACATTTTCTCTCACGGCGGAATGTTTTTGTGGCAACTGCACTGAGGACGGAGTTTGAATGACGTATGAGAAAAGTAGAGATGAGAACAAGGTTCACGATGTATGTTTAGGCTGACTTTCGTTAAACTTATTTTCCGTTACTCTGTCTCGAGTTAGTCAAATTCTCACTCTTGTTGAATTCGGCTAGAGCTTGCAATTGCTTTGACCGGCTCCGGTGGTGCAGTGATCTAAGCTTTGGCTTCTGATCATTCGTCCGAGATGGATTCGGGTTCGAATCCCGGTGAGGCATGGATGTTGTGTTTGTCTTATGGCACTCTCCCTTCCCTTGAACCAGTGGCCCTAAATTAGGTACTTATAGCCCATCGAGTTGCTCACGGTGGTCGTTAAACCTCCAATCAAAGAAAACTGTTTTGAAAAGAAATTTGTTGTGCTATAGTCGATGTTATGTGTTCAGAGACATATTGTTCATGTATTGAAAATTGTGCTTCATTATTGTTGAAGTGATTACTGTCTTTGCTAACGTGAATAAATGGTTAAGAGTGTAAGTACCTTCCTTGAAGTTTTCTTGAGGTGAGATTTCTGTGTTTAATTAAGAACATTAAATGTTAAGATATCCAGGGTTTCACTTAAAACGAACTAGCTATGATAGTTCATCAAGCTGTACGTAATGTTGGTGTTCTAAGTAAACTGATATTTTTAACATAAATTTACATTCTTAAAACCAAAGAACACATGTTTGCAGGTACTTAACAGCGAATACAGAGAATACGTGGATAGTCCATCGTATTTATAGAAGACGCCAAGATACCTGATGAGTGGTTTATAAGAAAATAAGTTTTCACCTCAAATAGCCATCAAGGTCTCAATTCTTGGAGCGAAACCAGATGCGATTTATTCTCCCTTATCATACTACTATAGGTTTATTTTGTCTATTTATAATGATATAGTGTGTATTTTACTTTAAACAACTGTTGTATACTGAATATGTGTCTTTGTACGGAGATTAAGGGCCTTCGATTTGATTTTTTTCTTTGGCAGTTTTAGCTCAATCTAGACACTACTAATGTCTTCCTCTCGTACGTTTCCCTTTTCTCTATCCTGTGCATCCTCTACTTTCACCTTGAGGTAAATCACGTTCTCCACTATTTTTTTATACATCATTTTCTCTATTTTCTGGGACCTTCATCTCGATTTCTTTTCGCATTGGAATTTCTTCCTCTTTTTTTACGCCGATATGTCTGACCCATTTAGGACGACTCTCCTTAATTTTCCACTATTTTTCTAATTCTGAGATCTTTCCTTATGTAAACACTTCCCTGTTCTTTCTTTTAAATTTTGTTTCGTCCATCTAATTATCTACATTTCTGTTTCTTCCAATGCTAAGTTGCGTGTCCTACCTGCTGTTCGCTCAAACAGAAGCGGGAAACCTGCTGTACTTATTCCGTTTCCTTTTTCCGTTTTGATGGATACACTGGACTAAAAATATATGTTAGAATCTGAGTTTACGTCTAGCATTCAAAAAACTAATTTGCCTATGTAAAGTACGCCAAATCTCCATATATACTTCTATTTGTGTCTACAAGTGACTGAAGATAAGCCCTTTCATTTTAAGCGTTTCATAATGTTACCGTGTGTAAGTTTAAAAGGAATGAATCGTTTCATCAAATTTATGTGGAAAACTGATACCGTATTCTGAGTTTTAATATCCGGAAGCTGCATTTAATGAATTACAGAATCATAAGTAAGGGCCCATAGGTTGGTGCATTCACTTCCTTGCCAACAAAACAAATGGTAGTTATTTACGGAATGCATTCATTGAATTATAGGTAGTTAAATATGAAAACCGCGTGTTCAATGTTTAATGAAACTGGATTGTGCTCTTTATTTTTATTGTTGACTTTTAAATCGACAGGTCCAATAATAAAATTCGCTCTTGCACAAATGTATAAATAAAATAGTATGGTTGGATGAGTTGCAAAAAACAATAGGACCAGTGATCGTTACGTATTTTAAGTAGTGGCCCAAAATAACAAATAAAAATGACCGGAAGAACCGGGGCAAACACATCAAACAGCATCGTGACGAGGAATGTAATAGTCCTACTGCTCTACGTTGTGTCCAACTGCAGGAATATGATAAATGGTGTCATCACTTCAGGCGAATGCATTCAAGAAACAGAAATAACTGTCTTTTCCTGGAGAAAGTTGAACTCGGATTCATGTAACTGATAAAAAAACTATAAATCACATATTCCTCTGTCACAACACATTTTTCTGATAAAAACTTCCTGAATAAACGTTTCAAATCACACAAGTAAAGCAAATCCGATTACTTGTATGTAATTAAGGCAGGTGAGTTGCCATGGGCACAATTTTCCGGAATGTATGAGTCGAATAATCTTAACAGTCGGTTGAGTTCCCAATCTAAAACAAAAAAGAAAGAAACGAAAACATCTCCAGAGACTGTTGCCACACAATTATCTAAATGAATTCGTTTTTGCGTACTTTCTGAACAGCTGAGCCAAGGCGCTTTTGGAGATTTTTTCGTAAGTTCGGCAAACTCGATTGTGTGTAGTGCAAAGCTGTCCATTTGTGAGTTACGTGATCCACTGTCTACTAACACAAAAATGGGGAAACTTACTGCATTTTCCCCTTTTCATTCTCTTGTTTTGATTAGTGGCATTTTTTACAAGTATGACAAAACATTTTCCACTTCGCTTTGAATGAGTTGCTTTATGTTACGCATGCGCAGTCGAAAATGAAAAAAGTTTCCATTAATGATATGTTAAATCTGCATCCACGAAAATTTTATAATTGTTTGTCAGGAATATATAACAAAAAGATTTGGCCGCATTGCACAAAATCTCTAATTCAGACAGAAGCAATGCTTTCAACCTATCATTGTTTGTTTCATGGTTTAATGACTATAATGAGCAATTCTTGGGGCTATGAGCAATCTCTCGTTCCTAATTTGGGTCCACTGGTTCCGGGAGAGGGTAGATAGAGGCAGACGTCCAAGCGGGGTACTAATGCCACATCCGGGCTCGGACCGATTCCAGCTGGGGCAACTTACCAGAAACCAGCGCCGATAAACACTTGAGCGCCAGGGCGATTGATTGTCCGAATTAATTAGTGACATAGGTGTTTGGGCAGACGAAAATTCGGATAATTGGGTTAAATAAAAACGAAACATTCTTATTCAAACAAAAACAAATAAAAAAAAACTATTAAGGCGCTGGCCTCTGACCATTCGTCCGTAAGGGGTCAGGTTCGAATCCCGGTCAGGCATGGATGTTGTGTTTGTCTTACGGCACTGGCTTTCTCCCTTCCCTGGAACCAGTGACCTTAAATTAGGGACGGGCGACTGCTTATAGCCCATTGAGTTGCTCACGGTGGTCGTTAAACCTCCAATAATAAAAAAAAAAACTATTATGGTAATAAAAAACTTTTACCTGAAAACGACCGCGTAAACTGACTCACCTAGTGGACAGAGCTTATGTCTGAGACCAAGCTAACATTCCACAACTGCGGTGGTTCGGTCTCCATACCGCAATCCCATGAAGCGTCAGTGGAACTAAGTTGAACGAAACTCAAAACGTGTTGATCCACGAACACATTTTTTTTAATTCGAAAGATACTATGAAACATGCATGGGTCAATATTTCACAAGAACGTTACCAAAACTTTGTTGAACTGATGCCCAGGAACACTGCTGATGTTTTCAAGGGCAAAGATGATCCAATACATTATCCGTTACGTGGTCCAATACAATATTAGTTAGGTAATTCAACACGTTATGAGTTAGGTGACTCAACAAATTCTTAGTTATGTGGTTCAACACATTATTAGTTAGCTGGTTCAACACAGTGTTAGTTAGCTTGGTCAAAATATTATTAGTTGTGTTCCAACACATTATTAGTTAGGTGGCTCAATACATCATTAGTTAAATGGTCCAACACAGTATTTGTTAGGTGGTTAAACGCATTATTAGTTGTATTCCAACATATTATTAGTTAAGAGCTCCAACGCATTAATCAGGTGTATTTTTGTTTCAGGGTTTAACGACCACCATCAGCAACTCTAAGGGCTATAGGCACTCACCCGTCCCTAATTTAGGGCCACTAGTTCTTGGGAAGGAAAAGAGTCAGTGCCGTAAGAAAGGCACACCAGCTATGCTTCATACCGGGACTTGAACTCGTGCCCACTTGGACGAATAGTTAGAAGCCTGAGCTTAAAGCAGCGAATCACCGGGATTCAACACATTATACACTGTTAGTTTTTTTTTTTTTTTTTTTGATTGGAGGTTTAACGACCACCGTGAGCAACTCAATGGGCTATAAGCAGTCGCCCGTCCCTAATTTTGGGTCACTGGTTCCAGGGAAGGGAGAGAGCCAGTGCCGTAAGACAAACACAACATCCATGCCTGTTTGTTTTTGTTTTTTGTTTTTGTTTTTTTTAAGTTTAACGACCACCGTGAGCAACTCAATGGGCTATAAGCAGTCGCCCGTCCCTGATTTAGGGTCACTGGTTCCAGGGAAGGGAGAGAACCAGTGCCGTAAGACAAACACAACATCCATGCCTGACCGGGATTCGAACCCGGACCCCTTACGGACGAATGATCAGAGGCCAACGCCTTAGACCACTGCGCCACCGGTGCGGCACACTGTTAGTTAGTTCAACATATTATTAGTTAGGTAGTCGAACACGTTATTAGTTAGATTGTCCTAATAAATTGATCACTCAGTGTGCATGTGAAAGTTCGCTATGTTCAGCGTGTATGCTTGCGTGTGTTTGTGCGCGTGCTTATCAAAAGATCATCTGTGAATGAGGTAATAAAGGAAAATCTACATCCGTAATAAGCGATCTTCGTTAAGAACTGCACCAGTTTCCGTTTCCTGAAAGCGGAAAACAGCAGCAAAAACGTATTCAGAAATATTTTATAAAATGATTTCGGAGACGATATATATTACTGGAAAATCACGACATCAGAAATCATTGGCGTGTTAACTTCAAATCATGACCGTCTTCCGATATTTTGTCACGAAACAAGGAAACGTGTGTCGACATTCCGGAATCAGAACAGCTTTTGGCTCCTTACCAGAAAATAAGCTACTGGTAGAGTAACTTTCGATCGCTTATAAGTTTGTTTAAAGAATATTTTAAGAATGAGACTTGATTTTAATCTTGCTGAAATAAGGGATGTATTTTTTTCAAAAGCACTCGTAAGCAAATTTCGCTTTGGAATTAATGCCGTCCAATAGTTGCTACTGTATTTGTTGAAAGCATTTCTGCGAGTATCAGTAGGGAAGATTCGTAGTGTTTTTCTTCGTTTCGGTATAACTAATAACCGAAGGTTGCATGAAGCCCAGTTGATTTATTATAAGGCCAAGAAAGAGTTATGATCAATAGCATACTAAATGAAATATACCGAAAAAATAATCTTATCACTTCTTTCCGTAAGAAGCAGCCACACTGAGTAACTCCTACATTTCCATGCCTTTTTTTCAAATTTTCAACACTTTCTTGCCGTTTTTATCAAAAAAATTAAGGAAGAAATAATATTTCTAACAAAGACGTGGGAAATTTCCAAACACCTTATTTTGATCAATCATATTGCGGTACTGAATTGCCTTTCGCTCAAGGCTACATCTCATCAGAAAGCTTGAATAACGTCGTCCATGGGCGAACCTCGAACCTGCATCTCCCGATTTTCATTCTGAGATGTTACATGGTTGACAATGAATGAAAAGCAGTTTAGCACCGCAACATCATTGCTGAAAATATGGCTTTCGCTTTTTTACGCTTTCCAACCGTAGGTTGAAGAAGCGTATATGCTCCAGCTTTGTTCGTCTGTCTGTCCGTCCGCACGATAACTCGCGTAAAAATGGTTCGATTTCGATGAAATTTTAGTACGTGGTAGGGGAACACTTGGGGACGAAATCTGTTGAAAATGGGCGAAATGGGGTCAAAGGTCAGGCATAGGAGCGGAATTCATTTAATTGCCCTTATGCGTCATAACTTGCGTAAAAAGCGTTCGATTTCGATGAAATTGTAGTATGTCGTAGGAGACCAGCAAGGGACGAACTCTATTGAAAATGGGCGAAATGGGGTCAAAGGTCAGGACATAGGAGCAGGATCAATTCCATTACCCTTATGCATCATAACTTAGGTAAATATGCTTCGATTGCGACAAAACTTTAGTATGTTGTTCCGGCAGTACACTGAACCAATTATGTTTAATATCATCAAAATGGGGTCAAAGATCAGGGCACAGGAGCGAGACTTATTCCACAGCCATTATCCTCATAACTTGACTAAAACTGCTTTTATTGCGACGAAACTTTAGTATGTTGTTCCGGAAGTATACTTAACCAATTCTGTTAAATATAATCGAAATGGGGTCAAAGGTAAGGGCACGGGAGCGAAATTTATTCCACAGCCATTATCCTCATAACTTGAGTAATGATTTCTGGTATGATAATCAACGCATTGCATGATTTTACTAACTTTTTAGTTTTAGTTATTTAATAACTTTCGAAATTTGCTTTAACCTTCTTCTTTTACCGTTTCTTTCTGTGCCTCCAGCCTCATATTTCTTAAATTTCGCCTAAATCAGATGAGACAAAGTTTGTCTAGTTTTCAACAGAGTTTTTTTCAGCTAGGTTCAAAACCTCTCGAGAATTTTATGCACACAATTCCGTATTTAGTTTTCACATTTTTTCCTCCGTCATTTTGGGTCTGTGTAAAACAGGGCTGTCTTCGTAGTTTAGGAATGCGTGCAGTAGTTGCTTAACTAAAGCAAGTTTTTGCAGCTATTTCAGAAGCAAAGAATGAAATTTTGAAGGGTTTTTTTTTATTTTATTGGAGGTTTAAAGACCACCGTAAACAACTCAATGGGCTACTTATTATAAGCAGTTGCCCATCCCTAATTTAAGGCCACTGACTCCAGGAAAGGGAGAAAGCCAGTACCGTAAGACAAACACAACATCCACGCCTCACAGGGATTCGAACCCGGAGCCCTTTCGGACGAATGATCAGAAGCCATCACTTAGACCACTGCGCCACCGCTGCTTGAAGTTCCGAATCATCGATTTGGTTTCATTGCAGTGTTTCAAAGACACCTCTGTAAAATCTCGACAGCAATGTACAACCCATCGCCTGTTTGAAATCATTTTGTGAAATGTCTTTGAGCTTCACGATGAATCATTTTCGAACTTTCACTGAAATGAATTCACGATTTGTAATTTTTTTGTTCTTTGTCTTCCAATTATATAGAGAATAATCGGCGATAATTTTTATATGCGTATATCATATACGTAGCCAGAAAGTTTCATTTTACAAAAAAACATAAAAGTGTATGTGAAAAAATTAGCTTCTTCTGAAGTTGCAATCGCCTCAGTCCCGTAACATTTGCAACTCTTTTGGATACATCTACTGAAGTTTACGCGATAAACGGTAGGCCTGTAGTGTAAACCACGATAAGAGATTCTTTTTATTTGCTGAAATGCATCAAACGCGTATTCCTTTAACGAATACTGCACAAATATTTCCTACTCGAAACGATGAGCTCAGAATAATGTACAGGATGAAAACAAACGATCTTTCCGATTACAAATATTTATTAAGGAAAACGTACAGGCCTTATCAATAAGAAATAAGCGATAACAGAAAGAGCAGCTCACAAAATTTTTCTTTTTTATCCTAAATGAGTTCAACATATGATGCTTTTGTAGCGCGGCAGACATCAAAACGGTATTCGATCTCGTCCCAAACATTGATCAGCAAGTCCAACTGAGCTATGGCAATTGTTTTTGTTATAAGAACTTTCAAGTTGTCAATATCTGTAGGCAATGGTGGGACACAAACTTTATCTTTAATGAAGACTCACAGTAAGAATTGTTACTTCCTAGTTATCACTGATTGCCACGAGTAAAATTCCATCACTCAGAATGCTTTTTTCCCTCTGACTTTCCATTTTCCTTCTGTTCTGTAAGCTAGTGCCACCTGTCGAATCTACGTAATTTTAAGAGGGCAGCAAAACATCTGTTTGAATTGCTCTTTCGCGTAATATCGACAAATTGGGACAGCACGTAATTGCCTTTTTGCCATTTTTTTTTTTTTTGTTATAAGAAAGATATTTCAAAACCACCCTGTACTAAATATTATATTTCAGGCGTAGCTACTGCTTCAGTTTACGCGGAACAGAGATCGTTTTGCTGATAATCTTATCTTCGCTCACAACCTCAGCCTACCATTTCGTGCTTATATGCAAAGCAGGAGTCCAGACATTAAATTTTAAATCAATTGGTAGACGTTGGTCGGCGCAGCTGTAATGTACTCACCACATGCGGTCGTTCTTCAGCTCACGGCTAGAGTAAAAAAAAAAACAGAGCCATGAATCTAGAAAAATGTCTTTATCTCCAGCAATGACTTGATGTATTTATATGAATGGTTACAATGGCACGGATATGTAAAACACAATATGCTCAGGGTTCAAAAAAAGGGAGAAATAAAACCGAACTCGAAGTAAACTAACGTCTTGAGACAGCGCATCGCTTCAAATCGTTTTACTTCAGATGTTCCCTTATCACCAGGACCTTTAAAAACGGTAAAGACTGATTAGCTTTAAAGTGCACAAATGTTAAGACTAGGGGTGAGACATTCGAATCCTCGAATCCTGCGAATCCTGAAAAAGATTCGAAAATTCGAATATTCGAGCGTTTTCGTCATTAGAATCTTTTGAATCTTAACCTAAAAAACTTGGCGTTTGATGCTCGTTCTAGAGTGACATTTGTTCGAATTTCTGTCATCATCACGAGTTCTGACATTAGTAAGCAATCGAAGATCGTCTACAGTGCGTACACAGCTATTTGAAATAGATCGTTACTTCCAAAATTTTAGGAAACTCTCCAACAAGTTCTTAATCACACCACTATCGACAATAATATCAGAAAGACTAGTTGTGACGCACATCAGGTGTCATAACTGATAAAAAACGAAGTAGGCAAGACCAAGAGCGAGTTCAAATGCTAGTGTTTTTAAATAAAAATTTCCATTAAAGGTTTCTTTTTTTTTTTTTTTTACCTTGCCCTGAAAGGGTTCAGTGTTTAGTGTTTTTATTAACTCTTAAAACAAATACGTTTTTTTTTATTTTTCTTAATTTCCTGGAAACAATTTACTCAATTTAGTCTTCCATGTTTAGTGTTTATCTACATTAACTCTTGAAATAATCCTCCACACCTCTACACTTGCTTTGATTTAAAAAGCTTTTGGAACTTTTGTTATTAAAGAAAAATGTCAAGAATGTGAATTGTTACTCAAACAGTTTTTTGTCAAATTATGTTCAGAAAATGAAATGAACCTCAAGACTTCTGTATACTTCACTTAGTAAATGTAAATTATATATTGCATTTTTATCTTCTTAATAAGTATGGGCATATTTTTCGAAAATTGTATTCTTTAATTTGTTTTTCATTAAACACAAATTTCAAATTTTGCTTCAATTAAAAATTTTTAATTTGAACTTGTAGTCTTTTCTTTCCCCTTTTTTTTTCTTATAATTATTCCTATATGAAGGATTCGAGAGATTCGAGAATCTTTTAGGATTCGGATTCGAGAAAATTTAGGATTCGTCCCACCTTTAGTTAAAACTAACGAAGCTCATGAAACTATTCTGCGCAACTCAGCCGGTGGCGCAGAGGTCTAAGCGCTGGCTTCTGACCATGCGTTCGAGATGGGTCCGGGTTCGAATCCCGGTGTAGCATGGATATTGTGTTTGTCCTGTGGCACTGGCTCTCTTTCCCTTACCTGGAGTCAGTTACCCCAAATTAGGGACGGGTGACTGCTTATAGTCCATCGAATTGCTCACCGTGGTCCTCAAACCTTTCAAAAAACAGAAAGAAAACTGTTCTGCAGCCTTATTGGAATCAAGAAACCATGAGCATCTTAACTAAGGTTACGTTACCGATGATCCTTGATGGTAACACTCGCACAAGAAAGAAAAATAAATGTTGGCTAGTAATTGTCTTCTCCGGTCATGTACTACTATTAAATAACTCTGTCGTGAGTGCAAAGCTGTTGAAATGCGAGAACAGTTTTCATCAATTAAAATACTCACTGGAGTTCATTTCCACTTCTTTGTTTTGAAGTTACTTTAAAAATAGTTAAACGCTTCAGTAGCGCACATTCTCAACGATTTTTTCCCTCTACACATTTTTACTTAAATATTCAGACTTCCGTATGTCAAGAAACCTCATAATATGAATATTGCTACATTATACAGTTGCTTTCGGCAAAAAAACCTATTTCCGGCTTCCTGCTTCTACCTACTCTAAAATAAATCTGTCGACATATCGTTGATGGCGATCTTAACATATTCAGTGTGGAACAGCTATCAGACGCGCGGCTTAGCCCTAAGGTATCTGCTCTAACTGGTTCTCACCAATGACCTAATTTTGAGCGCTACGTCTGATACTGCCAGGCGCTCTCGACGTGTTCTTCAGGGAGTGAGGAATAAAGACACGTGAGCTACCTTCAAACACAAACTGGAATTTTCCATTGAGTAAGAACAATTAACTCCCTCCCGTCACCCTCCTTCACAAATAGTTTTTCTTTCTTTCTCCTTTTTTTCTTCAAATCCGAAGCGGAAGCCAATCACGAAAGGAATATGCCACGGCACTAACCAGACAGGCTATTTTTTTTGTTAAAACCGTTTCACGCTGAAGATGAGAAAACACCTGAAACTGTAGTTTGAATTCAGGTGACCTCATAAGCATGCTATCCATTTCAACTTCATGTACAAACCTTAATAATAAATTCCTAAACAATAATCCTTGTGTTAAATCCCTGAGCTTCTGAATCGACTGTTCTCTTAAATCAATGAACTGAGCTTCGATAATTAGATTATAACGCCTGAGTTATCAAAATCATTAAGCATCAGCATCCAAGTGAAAGTATTTTGGTTTTTGAACAAACGTATCTGTTTTGGGAATTTTGTTTCTAAAGCTTTGAAGTGTCGAAAACAGCCACGAACATCAAATATGTGTAAACATGAGATTGCGCTGTCTGTCAGGTGGTAGCGAAATCCGGTGAATAGCCCTTTTATTGGCAATAGAGAAAAAAACACCTAACATTATTTACTTCAGCACTGAGGTACAATTCAAAACATTTTCAGATAATAGGCCAAATAGCATTATAGTAAGATCAACACATGTCACTTCTTGAAATGTAATACTGCTCAGTGATTTGCTAGTGGTAGGACCATACACTGAATTCATACACTCCACGAGAATAAGGAACACCAAACAGAAGTCATCGCTCTTTCCATGTTAATAAGTGAATCACGGAAAAATAATCATCGGCCGCCACCAGGAATCGAACTCAGGGAGTTCCCGTTATGCGCCGGACATGCTACCACTGCACCACAGCAGCCTCGAGTTTTCCAGACTCACAAGTGATTAACTGCCAAAGCACATGCCAGGTTGCTTCATGGAGCCACGCACAATGCTGGGGATTCACCAAAGATGGAAAGCAGCAACTGAACAAATAACTAGGAGGTGAATGAATAATTAATTCATACGCTCGACGTGGATGAGGAACACCAAACAGAAGTCATCGCTCTTTCCACGTTAATAAGGGAGTCACGGAACTTATTAACGTGGAAAGAGCGATAACTTCTGTTTGGTGGACCATACACTTGTGCTGTCATGTACGATGTGTATTTGAATGACTTACTACTGACAGAACCTAATGCTATTTTCGTTTGATCTGTACCAGTCATTCCTAACTTTTGGTATACTTCAGTGGCCTATTTGCGGTGAAGTTAGCATGTTTATAAGATCACTTGAATTCAAACTACAGTTTCGGGTGCTTTGTCATCTTCAGCGTGAAACGGTTTTAACAAAACAAAACAAAAATAGCCTGTCTGGTTTCATTTACTTAGTGGTAAGACCAAGGAGGTTATATTACTGGATACACTACTGGCTCTGCCACCACAGGTAAGAGCTAATCTGTGGTGTGACGTCACAAGCAGGCAAAAACGAACTAAATTATACCGTTGATAAAACAGTAAGCTTGTGTATCATTGATAAAGATTATTGAATTACTCATTTTATCTGTTTATACGCTTAGGAGCTTTTGTTCCATTGGTTACAAAGCAGCTTCATTTCTGCGGCTGCGTCGTGCCTGCTCATGCCGTCATTTGCAGCACGGACGGTGACTTATGGCTGCCAATGCTGCGTGGATAGGAGTGGTGTCTCCAGTGGGTAAGACGAATGCTAATCACGCCAGGCTTACAGTACTGTTCAGCGTCCTACTGGTTAGATTCAAATTGCGCTAAGAACTATAATTCCTCTCACATGTGGCTGTATTTCACTAACTTAGTGGCGAGAGAACCAGATGAAGTTATCATTAACAGCTCGTAATATTACTTGCGTAATCTACATGTAACAGAGCTGAATAACAATACACACTTTCGCCATCGTTCACCATCAGCAGTGATTGAAGAGTAATGCACAACAAGAAATGTTTGTCATTTAAGTGACCCGAATTTTGTAACATTTACGAAGAAACTGTTTCCAAGAATTCCCGCCCTCCCCCTTCCGGACAACATCAGTTTAGACTTCTTCATTTTCCCCCAGGAAAACAAGAGTTTACACTTATTCTCCCCCCTTCTTATTTGTTGGTCATGCTACGCCTGTACCACCACCCCAAAGTTAACTTACATATGAAAGTGATTTTCAAATTTAAAACATTTCTATATCCAGGTTTTACGTTGTTATGCCATCTTCGGATTCGATCTTTGAAAGGGACTGGAATTTGGTTGAAGAGAATTGTTCGTGAAATATCTTCACAGGGAAAATTCTCCTTCTCCTTATGTTATCATTCGTAGAAACAGGAAAACCTAAACCAGCATCGAATTACAGCTCGTTGGCATTTACTGCAGTTGCATTAGAGCACTCTTTAATTTAACTATCCTAGCTCGATAGTACTTTCGAGATCAGACGCACGAAGAAAAGCTAGAAGCGCTAAAAATATCAACTCTTTCCTTTCGATATTTTAAAAAATCTCAGATTTGCGTTATCGAAATCAGAAAGCTATCAAAGCAATAATGATTTGCGGCTGACGTTACTAAAAAATTCTCAGAATTATATGTCACTGGTTTTCGTAAAAAAAAGAGGGTCAAATATATAATAAAAGTATCGAACTTACAGCGGGCCTTAAAATGGTAGAAACTATAAGAATATTTTTTTGTTTTACCACAAATTTGGAAATACACTATACTGACAAAAGTCACCGGACACCCCTTCAAAAGCAAATGAACGGGTCCGCTGCGTTGTTAAGATGTGCGGTACAGCTGCAAACGGTATAAAAACAAGCCTGCAGCTGACCGCGATCATATCGCACTGTGAGGTTGAGTGAAAATGTCGCTGCGGGAGAGAACTGACTTTGAGAAAGGAAAGATTGTTGGGTGTTATATTAATGGGTTGTTCATAAAATAAACCGAAAGGTGTTTAAACATACCCAAGTCAACTGTCTTGGATGTACTGAATAAGTGGAAGACACATGGCGTGCCTGAAGCAGCAAAACGTACCGGCAGACCAAAGAAAATCAGTGATAGAGGACGTCGAAGCCTCAGGAGAGTCGTTACAGCTTATCGACGGACTACTACTACACAAGACCTCAGTCTACAGGTGAGTAAAAATGCTGAAACTTCAGTAGGTACATTTACCATTCGCAAAGAACTTCATTACATGGATCACCGTTGTCGTGCGGCTGCTCATAAGCCTTTCATCTCCACTCGGAATGCTACTCGTCGTTTAGCATAGTGTAAAGAACATTTATCGTGGACCGTAGATCAATGGAAAAGGGTCCTATGGACTGATGAATCCAGAAACACGATCCATCAGTCTGATGGCCGTGTGTAGGTATGTTGGCAGCCGGGGAACCCTATTTATCACAGTGTACTGTTCCTACGGTCAAGTTTGGAGCTGGCAGTGTACTCATGTGGGGCTGTTCTTCGTGGTATGATCCCGGCCCATTGGTTATCGTGGACAAACCTGTTAACCAGCACGTCTACCTCGATATTCTGGACAATTATGCCCTACAAACTCTGTGGCAATACTATGGAACCGAGCCTTGTTGGTAGCACCAGGATAATCCACCGAGCCATAAAGCAAGGACTGTTACGGCGTGGTTTGACGATAATTCCGTATCGTTTGTGGACTGGCCAGCACAGAGCCCTGATCTTAATCCCATAGAGTACTTATGGGATGAATTAGAGCGCCGCATAAGAAGTTTGGAACCAAGGCCTACTACTAAGCAACAGTTAACGGCAGCATTATGCACTGAATGGAAGCGCATACCTATCGCTGTGTTCCAAAACCTTGTCGAATTCATGTCTGGAAGGGTCAGTGCCTGCATTAAGGCCAAAGGTGAACCGACACCGTACTAATGTATGTCACTAAATACTATGTTGTGTTTCTCTTCTAGGTGTCCGGTGACTTTTGTCAATATAGTGTATGTGTGTATATTTGGAATAATTATTTCTGTACAAACGGAAAAATTCAGCATATATGAACGTTTCCAGGTGAACATCAGACAAATTTCAATGTGGATATCAACCAAAACGTCAGATAAAAAAAAATAGCTTTTTCCAAATGTAGACAGTAAGCTCATAAATTGCACGAAAGGGCAGAAAATCGAGTGTAACGTGCAGTTAAACAGTCATCACCCAGGAGCGTAAAAATAATTGAAGACGTACTGCTACGCCTGTTTTTGTATTTCTCTTCCAGTTCTCTAGGAGAAGTTCTTAATCAATTTCTGATATCAGCCTGAATGCTATCGGTTATGTCTTTAGTTTTATTTGTTATTTCAACATATTTGTACTACGTGACAAACACTGGGTTTTAATTTTCATTTCCTGCTACTGCAGCTACATAAGAATTTCTTCTAAATCCGTAGCATCGTTCATTAAGACGTCCAAATTTAAATGTAATTTAAATCCAATTAAGTATTTACTCTCATGTTTTCTCCAAAAAGAAAATGCTTGTTCTTTTGCGTTGCTCATGATAATAACAAATTCCAAGATAGGTGAAATGTAACATTTGCATTTTTTATAATAAGGTAACACATAATTCTGCTACATATGTTCTAAGCCCCAGCAAAAAGAAACACTACTTTACCAAAGCTGAGCGAAACTTTTACGTAGATCTTTTGGAAATAATTAAATCGTTGTTCATCACCTAAACGCAAATTAAGACAGATATTAAATTGCAGTAATTACATATGTCAGTTACCCATGGTGTTTTGAGGTCGTATGCGTTTAGGGCGTCATCAAAAATAATTTAATTTTCTCATCTAAAATGCATATTCCAGTCTCAGAAAGAAAAAACTACCTTAAGGTAATCAAACAAGCGCTTGGTTAGTTTGTTACTTAATGCTTCGTGTGGAAGAAACTCACGCGATCCCGCCATTTGTTGTCCAACTTTGTCGTTCATCTTGTAGGTGCATCAATCTTAAGATATTAAGCTGAACTCCTAGTGGCTTCTTACGCACATACTTTATGTTGTGATCGCCCATTTCTCATTGCTTCCAGCTCTAATATGTACGCTGATGATCTCTTTTACATCCATATTTAGCCAGGCTGAATAAGATGTTCTTTCCGAATCAAATACCGTGCCGCGAATATTGCTTTTAAACACGATCAAATTCTTAAGGAACTTAGGTGAATTGCAAATTCTTGAGGGGAATATATATATTTATTTAATCCCCTATTGCCGTTCAAAAACATTTCCGTTCAAGAATTCTGAAGAATTTAGTGGTCTCATTTTTTTTTTCTCAACGCAAATTTGATATCCAGAATTTGTCTTTTACAACCGCTGATAAAGAGGAGGTAATTGCATTTTTGACACACACACACACCTCATGTAATGGAAATAATCATCAACTACCTTTTCTCGTAACGTAAGAATTACACAACAGGAAGATTGTGGAATGTATGATTCATGAACCGTTAAAATTTTTTTGGACCTCGACTACTAATTTTAATTTGACGACTAGAACATTGCCAGTCAAATACAACTTTCTAGTAGACATGCATCTAACGGGACACGATGGCACACATTTGATAGTTTTGTACATGTTCATCATTAAATATTTTACCAATTTGATATTTTCAGTCGCAAAATATGAGTCAAGGAAGCTGAAATTTCTCCTTTAAAACGGCTATCTTTCTTTTTAAAAGGTTCTGGTGAAAAAAAATGTTTTATTCCCATAAAAGCAGCTAAAACAACTATAAAAGTTAGGCTGTGTAGAGAAAAAATCGGATCATCCTATGAATGATCATGCGTGAATGGCGCTTTTGCGTGAAAAATGAATGAACTCGGAAATGGAATGCTTTATGCCATTGCTGTTTCACACTAACTGGCCCTGTGTGTGTTTTTTGCTTTCCAGTGTTTATCTTACGGCATACTGCAACCATTTTGGTGACGCTACAACGAAACGTTATTATGCTGATAGAAAGCAGAGATCTCGTTCATTTTAAAAGACTAGTAAATAAAACAACAAACCTCTCTCTGAAATAAAATCATTTTCTGATACTTCAAAGGAAGTTAGGAAACCATTAAATTTGCTTTTGTTCGTTTTTTTGTTCTTTCAGAGCAAAGAACTAACAAAAATCCTTAAACCTTAACTAAAGTTACATAAACTCTTAACAATACATAGAGGAACATAGATTGAGTGAATAGATTTGTTTTCTAATATCTCAGAAAGAATTACAAAAATATCGTTTGTCATCTTAGTCAACGAGAAATTCTAGGAAACGTTTCGAGCTCAGTTTCTCAGTAGTTCTACCATATAAAGCCCAGCTTCAATATTAATTAAACGCAGGCCGTTTCTTATGCGTGCGCGACAAAGCTGAAAATTAACGTCTATTTTTTTGTTTTTTGTTTACGGGTTTAATAACCACCATGAATAACTCAGAGGGAAATAAGCAGTCTCCCGTCCCTAATTAAGGGCCACTGGTTACATGGAAAGGACAAATCCAACGCCATCGGACAAACTCACAACTCATGCCCCATCCGGGATTCGAAACAGACTTACCTCGGACGAACGGTCAGTTTCTTTGTTTGTTTCGGAGTTTACCGACTACCAGGACCAACACACACGTTATGAGCAGTCGCAGTCATTCACCTTTACGTAAAGGCCACTGGTTCCAGGCTAGGGTCAGAAACAGCGTCATCGGATAAATGCATTATTCAGGCTTCATCAGTGACTCGCACCCGGAGCCAAATCGGATGAGTGGTCAAAAGCCGTCGCTTCAGACCATTTGACCACAGCGGCGGCAAACTCAATGTTTACGACCATATCATATTGGAAGAAGTTAGTAAAACCATACAATGCATTTATTATGATACGATTTCCAGCATACCAGAAATCATTACTCAAGTTATGAGGATACTGGCTGTGGAATAAATCTCTCTCCGGTGCCCTGATCTTTGACCTCATTTCGATTATATTAAACAGAATTGGTTTAGTATACCTCCAGAACAACATACTAAGGTTTTGTCGCAATAGAAGCATTTTTAGTCAAGTTATGAAGATAATGGCTGTGGAATAAATCTCGCTCCTGTACCCTGACCTTTGACCCCATTTCAATGATATTCACGAGAACCGGTTCAGTATTCCTCCGGAACAACATGATAAACTTTTGTCACAATCGAAGTATTTTTACATAAGTTATAACGCATAAGGGCGATGGAATGGATCCTGCTCCTATGTCCTGACCTTTGACCCCATTACGCCCATTTTCAAAAGATTTCGTCCCCAGGTTGTCCCCTAACACATGCTAAAATTTCATCGAAATCGAACCATTTTTACGCGAGTTATCGTGTGGTCAGACAGACGGACGAAGCTGAAGTTTATACGCTTCTTCAACCTACGGTTGGAAAGCGTAATAAATCAGCAACAAGTTTGTGGTTTATAAGCAATGATGCGATAACTGTTTCAGACAAAGAGCCAAACAAATTTTACTGGTAATAATTGTTTTCAAAGGGGAGCCGCACGAAGTCATTCTTAACAACTTCATCAACAAAAGGAGAAATTATTCACTCAACGTCATTTACATAAACAACTGGTAATATACGATATCTACTGATTTTTGAACTCTTTTTGTTTGCTGCATTTTCTGTTGAAGTCGTATCAGGAAAACGGGCAAGTCAAAGCGGTCATTTCAATTACAGTTTATCACTGAAAACCCTTTCTGACATTTCAAATCTACACTCGACTGACCTAGAAGAAAACGTTTTCATTTGTTGGATACGTTAAGACTTGTTCGCGAAATTTCGTGAAAACAGTTTCTGTTCTTAAATTAGGTACATCTGAGAACACAGTAATTGATCGTTCCTGTAAGGCGAATATCCGATACATTATCGTTTTTACAATATTACGCGTATATTAAAGAAACATTTCTTGGACTTTTGGATAGCAATAATGTAGGGAATATCCAGTCCTTCTCCATCTAAGAGTTCTCAGTTGACTGAATTGTCACGAATAATTTACTCAGCGGGAAACACATTGCAAATACGCCAAAGCTTTCCAATGAGGTGAGTTGTTTTAACACTAAGGCCTCCAGTAGTTTCATTCAAGAAAGGACAAACAGAGATTGATCAGCTTCCCAATTTAAAGAAAGGCCGTCGCATTACGCACTATAAGACCTTCCCCTCTAAGTTCAAACCTCTGAAGAAGAAAATGTGATTGATTAATCCATCTGAGTGAAGTTTATATAAGTCAGGTATTGCAGAAGCGTCAGAAGAACCATGGCCTGGTCACAAATCCATGGGAGACAACAGCAGGTGCAAGAAGCGAAAGCAAGAAATAACAGGTACAAATGTCGTCAAAAGATCCCATGGCCTGGTCACAAAGCCATGGGAGGCAACAACAGGTGCAAGAATTGAATATTTTCCCCAGCGCGGTGTCAAGAAAGTCAGCATTTGAATGTAACATCACACTTCTTTAACTACATTTGATCGATTATTGACAGACGACGCATTTTATTAAAAACTTGCTTCAGTAGGATCAGTAACTGAGATAATACAACAGACTATTGGTATACTTTGTTTTGCTATAACATTATCTTCAAAACAGAAATAAGTTACAGGATTCCTCTACTTCATATCTTTTTAGATGACACATTTCTTAATGAAACTGCCAAGATTAGTGATATTTTGTTCTGCACTTATTTAAAGTACATCATTCGAAGTAAAATTTGAGTTATTTACAATTTTGATTTCGTAATTTGAAATTTCCATTTAGGCAAAAATAATATCGATAAACAAGCAAAGCACAATGCACACGGGAGTGCCTTGGTCTATCCACAATTCATGGCGCCACCAGTTTCCAACCACTGATTGTGATGCACATATAAAAAATGGTTAAATCTCTGATAGATTCGAAAGTATAGTAACGTTCTGAACTACAGATGTGCATTAATGAATTTTTTCTAGTTTTCTTAATGCTACCCAGGTAGCACTGCCTTGCAGTTTAACGTAGGTCCAACAGTGAGCCACCGTCTTCTATTCCTAAAAGACGGTGGCTCAGTGTTGGGCCTACGTTAAGTTGCAAGACTGTGCTACCAGGGTACGTAGCAGAAGGTATGTATTTCATAAAACTTTCTATGAGTACCTGTTTTGTTGTATTCTTTCCTGCAAGTTTTTAATTTCCGAATCATAGTTTTTGAATTTTTTTACCCTTTTCACAGTGAACAGCAACACTTCTTTTATTAGCTGCAAAACAATGATGTTTTTTTTTTTAGTTCTGAATAGTACTTTCCTTGAATTTACGCTACAATATTTGTCTTATTTTTTTCCAGCTCCTATTACATAGTTTTTTTTTGTTAAGATTTTAAATGACTTAGTCTGGTTTTTCTAGTAACCGACTGCTTTTTCTCATTACTCCAAGTCTTTACATGAATTAGTTTGGTTTTTTCTATAATAGTAATCGACTACTTTTTCTTACCACTGCAATGAATGAAAGCAAGTCTGGTTTCAGAACTATTTTCTTTCATTTTATTTTCAAATTTGGTATAATAAAGCGTTTAATTCCTCTAAAGGACCAGTTGAAACTTTCCTAAACGACATAACGCTTTTTATTTGCCTTTTCACGATTTCCATTCACCATATTATTTTTGGTGTTTAATGGCCACCATGAGCAGATCTTAGGGCTTTAGGCAGCAACCCCTGTCCCTAATTTGGGGCCACTGGTTTCACAAAAAGGGGGGAGGGTAGTCTTAGCCGTGGGACAAGTTTACAAACTAAGTCTTATCTGAGACTCGACCCGAAGTCAAATTCCGGAGAAGCGCCTCTAACCACTTGGGCACTGGGGCGTCCCTTTTATTATATTACCCACCGAATTATCGAGGAGCGGAATTTGGGTTTTACATACGAATGTGGATCAAAGATTCTTCACCACCATTTTTACAAGGTATTGCTATGATCATTTCACGATACACGAATGGAAAAACCGATCTTTAATGTCTTCATAGTGGTTTTCATACACATTTCAATATTGCTCCAGCTAGTACGGCATTCCAGACATGGCATTTCTCCTTTTCCCAAAGAATACGGAACACACGCAACTGCACTATTTTTTATTTGTTCCAGAGTATCAGAAGAAATTTATCTACAAGTCGTCACCGTATACGTTTACGGACCGCTGGTGAAATTTAGCGCGGAATTATTTTTATCGGCAGATGCACCCTGTATTCAATATCTCCCCGGCAGGAAAAAGTCGTAAAACAGAGCCATCTGCTGCTAAATGTCATTTGGTATGACATTTTGAGACCTCAAAAACCGCATGTACTTCCTTTACCCTCTCTGATGGGCAGTTACAGGGCTATTCACGGTGTATCTTTCAGCTCCCTATCGCATGGGCTCGTCAAGCTTTCGCTTTTAAGGAAATTAGGCAGTTCCAGACTTTTGGCTGTAAAATGAAAATTCACACTTCTGCAGGGTGCTACTATATTCAATGCTGTGTATGGGGAAGATCACATATGACCTTTGTGCTCATTTCTTTTTCGTGTTTTATATTATTAACACTGTCTCTCGCTGATCTTTCTACCAGGCTCTTTCCTGGGTTACCTCGCCGCAGGTTTTCTTTACAAACTCCCTATTTTTATTTCCAAATTCTTTTTTTCTACTTCAATTCCAGTCTGGGGATCAGACATTCTCCCCACATCAGTTTTCTCTCGGGCGGAGAAATCTTTGAAATTCTCTCTTTCAAGAGCCAGATCAGGACTCCTGCTTTACCGAAATCACTAGGTCAGCTCCACGACCTTTCCCCCACCAACTCCCCTTCATTAGCAACTTACTTTGCACATGTGTCTTTCTGTCTCGTGTGAACCATTGTTCGTTTCACAACCTTCTGAAAAAACGAGATGAGTCCTTATTACTGAAAAAACAAAAAAAGCTCTAAAACGATTTCCAGAGCAATAAAGTAATATAAACTGAGCTCCATGAAGAACAGATTGCAGGGAGAACAGTCAGCAAGGACACTGAAGTAGAGCATGAAGTGGTCAACTTCCCTCTCATTAACACGGCTGGTAGAAAACTATACTCCGAGTCAACCCGAGAGTGAGCCACTATGAAGGGTACGAAAAAGCTGCATCCGCTACAAAAAATAGTTCCTAGCGTTTAGAGCGAAAAGCATCAGAATTATTGCTTAGAATCCATTTTTGTTTGCTCAACAGTTTATCATACAAAATTGCCATCTAAAAAAAAATTCTAGAAGTTAGAGCTCTTTTAGAAATAAATTTGTTCTGAGAAGTTGCTGAATCAAGAGCTTTGCACTTTCGGCTATTTCTGCCCACTTGGGATACAACTCGGATAGGGGGAAAGGTGGAAGACCTCTTCCAACATTAACAACACAGAGGCAATAAATTGGCAATCGGGGAAACTCGAAGGATGCGTTACTTAAACAGGCAGAAGAAAAAGCAGTTCGGCTTCCACTAGACCCCTACTCACAATCCCCACTGCTTGTGAGATGTGTGGGTGGATCAGAAAGGAAACAGTAGAAGAGCACATTAACGCGGATGGATACCGTCGGAGGCGACTTTAGATCATTTGGGGCCCTAGGCGCTAAAAGATTCAGGGGGCCCCCTGCCCCTACTCATCACCTCAGAAATTTTCATCATCCGTCAGATTAACAGAAAGAAAAAAAGAAGTAAAGTCGAGGAAAACGTTTTTACGCGTTTTCAAATTCCATTTGATCTTCCTATTATTACAACGTTTTGTAAAAAATAGTGCCTGTGCACATCGAACTTTTTGTTTTTAGAGATATTTCAAAAATTATTTTTGCTGCTAATAGGAAACCTAAGGATATTAAGTTCGGCACTTTAAATACCGCTAAGTGTTGTCCAGTCGAAAATTCAAAAAATCAAAGTTCTGTTGTGAAGAAACTATGCAACATAAAGGAAAAAAATATTTTTGTGACTCAGATTAAGCTTAACTGGTCCTTCTCAAATATTTAAATTTTCCAATTAGTTCGTTAATTTCCTGCTGAAAGCCAAAAAATTTGTTCACAGATTTTCCAAAAATTATTTTTGCGAACGATCGGACATAAAAATTCGTAAAAATTTTCCCGATATAAATTTCACTATTAGTTCATAAATTTCCCGCTAGGAGTTCTCAAAATGGAAACTTCGCAAATTTTAGCTTTGCGCTACGAAGAGACTATTTCACTTACAACAGCAAAAGTTCTTTTGGAGTTTGATACGTTAGGCAAAACTGATTACTTTAACACCTTTACAGTTGCAAGTTTCTTGGCAAATTTAAAGCTAAGGGCGCTGCAAATGACATTTCGTACAACGCGTGTAAGTTCTCATAAAATTGGAATGCATTTCAATTATAAAACGTACTCTTTCCATTGCTTCAGCTTTGGAAAATCATCTTGTTTTTCTACATTTTGAGCAAATTAGTAGGAAACGAGCATGGTAAGAAGCAAAAATAAAATACTTGAAGATATTGGCAACCGGAAAAGTTCTATACATTAGAAAATTTACGGGCAAAAAGGCAATTTATGCACAGTGCTTCCCTTGAAAAGGGTGGATGACTTTTCGTGGAGGAGTTTTATCATAGACGAATGCCATGGACCAAGAATGGTGGACAGTAAGAATCCATCAAAGTGCAGGAAAGCGAGAATGTGAAGAGTTTCTTGAAAGCATTTTTTCTTATTATTTTCATCGGAAAATTAAGAAGGTCTGCAGTTTTTCGTTTCGGATTTTGAAAACCAAAACAATACTGACAACCCAATCATAGGTTTTCAGGGCCCCCCTCAAGCTCTGAGGCTCTAGGTGCGCGCTTAGTGCGCCTAGTTGGAAATCCGCCACTGGATACCGTTCTCGCGTTCCACGACGAGATGCGATAAGGCTCTCCCGCCTTTCCCAGTAGTACACTTTTAAGGTGAATTTGAGTATAGAAAAGGGACCGACTCAATACCTCGCAAATAACACTAATTAAA
This sequence comes from Macrothele yani, assembly GCA_039090855.1. Taxonomy (NCBI): domain Eukaryota; kingdom Metazoa; phylum Arthropoda; class Arachnida; order Araneae; family Macrothelidae; genus Macrothele; species Macrothele yani. The sequence continues at coordinate 77,876,652 of CM077008.1, forward strand.
AGAGAAATGATTTTATCTTTATAAAATGATATCAAAAATGGTTATTATTAATGTTAACTTCCTCTGAAACTAATGAACTCCGAACTACAGGGCACAAGGAGTGTTATAGGTCTGATCATGGAGTTTGTGTCAGTACCCTGTCTCAAGAGCTCGTTAGACCTTTGCTTGTAGAAAATTCAGAAGATCTGTTGTAAACCTGTATTTATCCCCGATGATGAAAGCGAATAAATAAAATACCAGATAAAATTAAGAGGCGTTCCTTTGCAGTGAAGAATATGTTTATTCCGTGAAGTTAAGGGGAAGTTCTTTTAGCTTTGTTCTGATGTTTTTGTATTATTAACTCGATGATCTGCTTCTGCTTATTTATCTGTGAGGCTTTTCTTCAGTTATCTCGCTGCTAAGCTTTATTTCTAAATTTGATTTCTGTTCGGTCTCACTTTTCGAATCAGACATTTCAAATCTCTATTTTCCCTCGTTTTCCTTCTTTGTTAGCATAGGCCTAAGACACTTACCCCTGGCACGGAGATTTTACCTCCAACCTCCCTCTTCAAACGCCGGTCCAAACTTCCCCTGCTTATTGTCCTTCTCCGCATAGAGCACGCGAAATGCTTTTATCAGGTTCTCTCTCGGACACTTGATCAATCCGATGCCAACCTTGCATTCTCAGACCCCTCGTTAACGCCAAACGTCGCTGTGCATTTTCTGCTGCTGATCCCTCCGGCCTATGAACTGTTCTTCAGCCACCGTGAAAACTGCCTCCATTAAGCTGAAGATGTGAGAATTTCTTGATACGCTCCTACACAGATCATTGTCCACCCACTCCCTTGCAGAGCAATAAAGTCAAAAAACCGAACTCCGCGATTTCCTCGGGTCGGACAGTAACAGCGTTAAGAAAGTGTCCTGCCTCATTAACGTAGCTGGCTTGGAAGAAGGGAATTGGGACCGTCTTCAACTAATCACTAAGAAAAAGGAAGATGATTTAAACTCACCATATTCAAAATGATTATTAATGTTTATGATCCACTGGTAACAGGCCAAGATTAATGTCATGTTTGAAAAGTTTCAGCAGCAAGTGCAATAGTGCCATCTACCCCAACCCCTCCAAAAAAGTACCTAAAACGGATTATAGATTCACCTTTCGTTTGCATGTTTAAAAAAGGTTCACAAAAATATATTACTCGTACATCAAATAAAATGCGCCTCGGCGCGAGAGTACTTAGAAGCGTGGGATTCTGTTTAATCGCTCTCCTTGTTCATGGGTAAATCCTGTCACTCCCTTGCATATAATGGCCCTAACTCAGGAACGGGAAATACCTTATAGAGTTAGGCGCTCATGGTGGTCGTTAAGCCAACAACAATGAAAAAAGTCAACTAAAATAATTTGGCAAAGATTTTTTCATTTAACCTCATGAAAATGTGATATAAGATATGTGATGAAATTCCTGTTGCAAGATCTAGCAGGTACTGAGGAATTTACTTTTTTTGATTTTCTTCGAAACGATACTAAAAAAGAGTTATAAACCCGTAGTGTGTTTTCGAAGTTTCCCTCCATATTCTTAATGAAAGAATTTCTGAGTATCGTTTCTTTCCTCATAAACAACGCGATGTTATTATCCTGGGTCCAGAGCGTGTAGTAAGCTGAAGCAACCGCTCTGCGCAACAGCAAAGAGAGAAAAAGAAAACCATATTTTACCAGATGACTGCCTTTAATGAGAACGGACGTTGAGTTGATAGTGATGATATCTTTTATCCAGTTATCAAACGAAACGTACGATGCAGGGTATGAGATTTTTCTAATCTAAAAAAAAAGGAAACATAAGATATAAAAATAAATAAAAATAATAAAAGATGCTTTGAAAAACTTACACGTGACCATGAGCTTCGCACAACTTTTTCAGACTTCGTGAGAAGAGAAATAAGATAGTAATAATGCCTCTGCGCATCTTGTAGCGCGCAAAAATGCGGTGTAAAAAAATTCCCTTTCAGAGTTCATCGCCTAAAACTAGGAAACCCAGGCGAATAAAAATTTTGGTTCGAACGAATTTCCTTATCTAATTATTAAAAATATTGCGTGTGACGTACTGCAGAGGTGAACCACATGTTAAAGCGGCAAAGTCGCAGTGAGAAGCATTTGTCGGTGCAGCTTAATTAGGAAAGCATTTGGCTCCGGAGCAAAAGGATGCGTGTTCGATAATCGCCACCTGCTTTCACATTGGCGCCCAAACGTAAAAATTAATCTACTGGACTTCAGAAAATATGTGATGTTTCTTCCACACATCGTCAGGAATTAATTATTGTAGAATTCCTTCTTCTACTGAGTTACTCCAAGCATGGTTTGCGGCGGGCCTAAAACCTGCGATTGGGGTCCCCGCCTTTCTCTAGGGGGTGGTGGGTGGGGGGATATATGTAACGTACTACAGACGTGAAGCACATGTCAAAACAGTAGAGTTGTAGCGATAAATTCCGTCGGTGTAGCTAAATTGGAAAAGCATTCCGCTCCGGAGCCAAATGAGCGGATTCGATTCGTTTCACCGGCAAATTTTTGTTTCACGGCTGATAGGTTACAAAATTTAAAAATGTTAGACAGACTTTACAGAACAGTCACTAACTGAAATTCGCTTTTATTTCCCAAGTCTTCGTTGTTTAAATCTTAGTATTTTGATTGGTTCCAAAAAATAAGTTGCACGGTAGAACGTGGAAAAAAATTGCAAAACTAACGTTTCTTCTAATGCGATGCTAATAATCTTTACTTCAGCGATAAAGAATTTAAACTGAAATTTCTTTCCACGAAGATTGTGCGCCTCAGAATTGATAGCTTTAACAAAGTACTGTAAATGATCACCTATCTCAGGGCCAAAGGTTGGGATCTCTCACCTAACAGAGATGACGAAGAAAATGGGCTCGGAGAAAAAGTACCTGAGGACGGAGCTGATATCCGGAAAGAATTTTGTAGGCGGACATGATTTCGATTTATACATTTCTGATACATCGTATGTATGACGGTATATCTCCGCCTTTTTTCTTTTTTTCTTTTTTTTTTCTTTTTTGCGACTGAGGTTTTTTTAAACTGAGGAGATGTGCACTTTATTTTAAATGAGGAAATAAGTACGGTTTTTTAAATAAGAAAAATATGCACGTTTCTTGGAATTTAAAACTTTTGTGCAATTACTGTTCTTCAAATTAGTATTAATAAATACTATTCATGTGTGCGTGTGTGTTCATGTTCGTTCAGCAACGCAAAATTTTCGCTCATCGAAATCTTGTCGATCATAGATAATAAAAGAGACATCGACTTTTAAAAATTCAAAACTAGAAATAACATTGCTATGGAAGAAATTGGAGAAACACGAACTTATTTTTTACATGATCACAATAGGTGCAGCTCTCGTCAAGTGTATAAATTCAATTGTTCGCCATATGGATCCGCTAAGACATTTGCTTTATTCTTCGAAATATTTTATGAAGAATATAAAAAACAGTTTTGGCACTGAATTAAAACGATTTATTATTGGCTGTGGTTGTGGGAATCCCCCGGTAATATATTTTTTCGCTCTCGTTCACAAAATGTACAGTCAGCAATCCAATCAGAGATAAACCTTTTTTATTCATATAGTTTTACGTAATAGCTAGTGGTTTTCTACTGATTATAGATGGAGAAGCTAATTTATTAACACCACCGTTGGTCTAGAGCACAGCAGCAATTCGCCTAGTATTGGTACATTTAACACTTTAGCCAACTGGAACGAATTTACTTGGGGTTAGCATCTTGGGCTGAAATCAGTTCGAACGAATATACTAGCTGTCTATGAAATGGGCTGAATACGGCTGGGAGGAGTAAACCATCTCATAAGAAAGCATTGCTTTCCCTTTAGCTTTGTTATTCAAGGTGGTCATTTAGGGAGATGGTTGACAGTAATTCTTTCTGACTTATTACCTTCTAAAAGAGGCTATAATAATGGCGACGAATACAAGAAAGGAGAGAGAAAACTTTTGGACCACTTGTTTCTACATAGTAGTAGGATGTCCAAGTCAGGGGGAATAGTCTTTCAACATTCCTTAGTTCTCTCTTCCTTTTTCTCATTCAAGGCAGTTAGATAATGAAGAATAGAAAAGAATACTTATCATCAGTTACGGGTTTATGGTCGGTCGTGCTAAGATAAGAAAAGGAAAGCAATTGTTTTGCCGTAGCTTCTGCAAAACAAACTGACAGCTTTGTGAAGATTTCTCTTCGCGGAGCGCAGAAAATTATTTGGTTCATTTACATCGGCACCCTTTAAAGTTAAGTTTTGGGCAATGTTCTCGTGACATTCTTTTAGTTATTGATGAACATTCGTCATATTTCAGCGAATATTTCTAATCCACAAAATATCTGAATTAAATTGAACTAAACATCTGTGGGATGGGCATAAAACGCTCAAGCTGTCTACCGAAAAAGAAAAAAAAAAAAAAAGAAAGAAGTAAGAATTTTAATGTTTTGAATCTAATGATCAGCATTGCTTGTATTCTCGAGCAGTTGTTCTGTTCTTCTCACTGGTAGGCCACGAACGAATAGCTAATTTAATGAGCGGTATAAAAGTCAGAAACTGAAGTTCCATATGAAACAGTGGTTGCTAATGCTTAAATATAATTTATTCATTTAAAAAAATCGAAATTTTACATATTTCGTTACTCCACTTCACGATTACATGTCGTGTGTCGTTCATTTTTATTACGTACATTGTGAAATTCAAACCCTGTCTCTGCCGGTGATGGATCTTGAACCCACATCCTTCTGCTTCGGACCCGAATGCTTTCCCAATTAAACTACGCCGGCAAGGGCTTGTCTATGACACTTGTCCGTCTTGACGCGTGCGTCACCTCTGTATTGCGTCGCTTGAGAAAGGGTGGAACGAAATCGTAGGTTTCCGGGTCAGCCGGCAAACCATGGTATAATAGAAGAAGCCCACTGTAGGAGAAAGAATTCCAACTAATTCCAGAAGACGATATGTGGAAGGAGCATCACACATTTTTCGAAGAACCCGACAGTTAGGGGATTCATTTGTACGTACGTTCGGGGGCCAATGTGAAATTGAAACTGTTTTTCTATCTGCCGGTAGCTGGACTCAAACCCGCATCCTTCTTCTCCGGAGCCGAATGCCTTCCCATTTAAGCTACACCGGCAAGGGTTTATTGCTACAACTTTGCCATCTTGATATGTGCGTCACCTATGTAGTCCGTCGCAGCATTTGTAATGTTTTGCTGCATTCGTACGTCATTTCACTCTCTGTGAAACACATGACTACTAATTTTTTTTCTCTGTATATTAGTACTTAATCATCCATTCAGTAAATTAAAAATTAAAAATGCGCTAAGTGTGTTCGATGAAACTAAAATCCTAAATTCCATAGTAAATCGTGTGAATTTAGATTTGAGTCCGATGCAGAAAGAGTCTAGATTATTTTAAGAATTTAAACAGAAAACGAAAGAACGTATGTTTTTCTACGAGACAGAACCACAGAGATGAGAGTTGTTTGTGTAAAACACGAGAGGTGGAGCAGCTGCTGTGTTATAAGAATTTAATGTTTTAGTGACCCTTTGGTCGGTTCCGCTAATCGGAGGCAGCTATGTAAATAAACCACCGAAAAACCCTGTTAAAATGCGCTGCGTATGCCATGATTCCGCCAAAGAAACATGCTCAGCCTTATAGCAATTACTCTACATGTGAGTGCAAATTTTACACCATCCACATTTAATTAATTACTACTTTCATTTCTTATTTTTTATGATAATTCTAAATTTGGCACGCAACATACACTGCCCTAACATTAATATACGGACACTTGCATATCTACAAAAAATATTTCTTACCAGAAAATTTAATAGTGTGCTGAAAGCTTTGACCCTACAACGGCCTCTAGTCTTCGTGTGATATTCTCCGCTTGTGTTTTGTAAATGTCAGCTCTGACATGCGACCGTCTGAATAGTGATAAGTTAAGCTTCATTTCTGGGGTTATTTCTCCTTCTTCACAACCGGCTATCCAGTTCTTCCCAGAGATGCTCTATAGTGTTTAGGTCAGGACTCTACGCAGACCAGTCCAATTTTCTGGCGCCCATGACCCCAAAATCAGTCAGTAACAACACGAGCCGTATGACCTAGTGCTCTGGCCTGCAAGCAGAGGTGGGGCCTTTCCCAAAGTACTGCCACATCCTTGGTAGTGCATAATTGTCTACGACGTGTACGTAGAGTTCATCGTTCAGGGTTTTTGTCCAAAACGACTAACGGAACCAAGCCAAACTACGAAAAACAGCTCCGTATCATCACGTCACCTCTCCCAAACTTCGTTGACTGTACAGTCCTGAAGGTACCTTTTTTACTGGCATCCGCCACACCCAGAGATAAACACCAGACTGATAGGCTGTGGTGCCGCGACTCCTCACTCCAACGCAGTTTTTTCTTTGTCTGCAGTCCAAGATCGACGTTTCCGCCAATGTGACGCAGTGGTCTAAGAGCTGGTTTCTGGCCATTCGTCCGAGATGGGTACGGGTTCAAATTCCTGTGAGTCATGGACGCTGTCATACGGCACTAGCTCTCTCCGTTCCCTGGAACCAGGTGCTCTAAATTATGGACGGGCAACTGCTTATAGCCCGGCGAGTTTCTCATAGTGGTCGTTAAATGCCCAATCAAAAAAAAATAAAAAATAAAAAAAAATTGGCGTTACGTACACTACGATAACCGGCCTGTATCCTTAGTTGAAGTTATTAGCGGCTTTTAGATGGATGGTCGACGCTCGTAACCCATGTTGTTCAGTGTCTTGCGCATTGTACTGGTTCTAACATGACTTACCGTTTGTCTTATTTGAGCCACTGCTGATTTGCGTTCTGAGCGGATAGTTTTTCGGAGAGCTCTCTTCCTGTAACTTTCTGTTGGCTTCGGCGTTTTACTTCGTCGTTTTTTGGCTGATTCTACCCCAGTCCGCTTCTATTTGCACATAACATCACCAACCGTAGATCTAGAAATCTTCAATGCCGTTAAGACAGAGCAGACCCTTGACGTATGCCTGCTTTTTGAAAGCAGGCATACCTCAAGGGCCGCCTTCAATACGTGTTTCGGTTCCACAATTTCTATATATGAGCTGCGCATATATAGAACTGCCTTGCCTTGAAGCTTCGCTTGCATAGCACTGTTTTTACTCAAAAAAAAATTGCAAAATTTGGTGAACATGTTTTAAACACACTTTAAATAAGATCGAATAAAAATGTAAAAGACAAATTATTATTGTTATTATTATTAACAGCACTTGGGATAACTGTAGGGTGTGCGGAAGGACGGTTATTCTGTCTAGGGCCACCTTTCACTCTGTTACTACTCAATAACGTCATGTGTCGGAACTAGGGAGATGAAACATAACGTAGTATCAAGGACGTGCCAGCGTGAGACAAAACGTCGTTCCGTTTTGAGTTATGCATAATATTAGGCCTCCACTTTTTATGAAAGAAACGCACGCTAGCGTCGATTGGGTACCGTGATGACGTGGAATAAACGAGGCTGATGACATGCATCTTGCGCGGAGTCACAGGGCCATATCAGGGGATCAGAGGATGGAGGTCGACAGACGTGCTGTTTGGGTGTTCCTACGCCATTATTGGAAATAAAAGTTAGCCAACACGGTAGCAGCAGTTAGAAAAATATCTCATTAATGAGAAGCGAGCTTTGGAAGTGGTTGATATCTTACTCCATACAGTTCGGGTCTTCCCCCATCAGACTACCACCTGTTTCGCTCCATTTCCGACAGGGATGGCGCTTCGCTTCACTGGTGGATGTGAAATCTGGCTTCCGGCAGAATGCCCTGAGTGTGTGTGTGGTTTTCTTGGATTATTAAACTTTTTCACTGAAAACGAAACGAGCTTTTGATTCGCCCTGAATGTCACTCAGATTCGAATCAGACTTTATATAGAACTGGTGTAATATTAAATGTCCGAACTTCAGTTTCATCAAACGTTTCCATCTCTACACTCTAACCCGAGTTAAAATGGTTCCAAACAACATTCAGCCGCCCCAGTGGCAGATTGTTCAGAGCCCTGGCAAGACTGATATCAAGGAGGAGGGGGGGGGGGAGGCTGGTCATCCGAGATGGGCTCTGGCCTAAATCCAGGATGAGGTATGAGTGGGCGCTGCCATACTTCATAGTTAGACTAGCTCCCTCCTTGGGATCAGTGACCCTAAATTAGGGATGGCTGACCCCCCATAGGATTTTCATGGGGTCACTAAAATTAAAAACAAAAACAAAAAACAGAAAAGGAAAAGTTCTGTTTTCTTTAAGCATGCAGCAATACGCATATTTGGGAAGCCCTTGCTGGCTGTAATATATTTGGCTTTCACGATCTATCAAAGCAATATGTATTCTGGGAAACAGAGCATCGGAATCATCCACATTACCCAATATAGAAGATCCTGGTGTCCTGCTTTCCATATATCGATCTTGGACTATCCTATCGTACGTTATATTTAGTATCCGACATGAGAGAAAACAATTATTTATTTTTCTCTTTATTACCAGAAACACAAACTGAATTGAAAACTTAGCAGTCATAAATTATAGCAAGCGCAGCAAGCATGAGTGCTAAAAAGTTTTTCATTGTTCTTTAAAAGTTTATGGGGTAAAATGTTTGTTTCTTCATTTTTCTATAAACAGACAAAAATGATAAGCATCCTCCGTGTCTGCTTTGATAAAGCTCATTTATTTCAAGTTACTTACTACCCAGAATAGTGAAACGCATGAAAACCATAGCCAAAATTTAAAAAAATGCTCCCGAAGCCTAAACAGTTGAAATAATGACGCGGTACAAATGAAATCTTGACTTGTTACATAGCAAGCTGGCAGAAATAAATATATATTAAGTACTCAGCAAACAAACGCAGATGGCGGGAGAATCCATGGAAAGCTATACGTTTCTCCGCATCTCTTAAAATCTTGACACAGCTAAAAAAATATATTTATTTCTCATTTGTTCTTCAAAACTTAATTCAACATTCCAACATGTCGGTTTTACTCCAAAACATTTTTACTCTTCGGTCTTTTCAGCAACGGAAACATTTTCTTCCATTTCAGAAAAATTCGAACAGCTCTACCATCATATATTAATTGTAAATATTGTTGGGTATAAGTCTGATTTAAAGCTTCATATTGATAGAATGAAATATTTACCCGTTTAAAAGTTACAAATTTAGGATACATTAGGAGAGATTTTAAGCTTTGTATTGGAATATTTACAACGAAAGTCGAAGGTGCTGTTCCGTACATAGTTTGCGTAAATGGACGCGTCACTTTAAAAGTCAATTGACTTCAGATTAGCGTTGAACACACATAAGTTAAAAACAGATATTACTTCCTTCAATAGAAATGAGACTTAATATCCTAAGATAACATGTTTGCTTTTGCTCGCACATAATGATAATGAAATGCTTCTTAACTAACACATTGCGTTAAAAAAAGAAAACGCAGTTCGATGTATTTCAGCTCGTGAAGTGATTTGATATAGCGCTGAATCATTAGCAATAAACTCCTAATTTACGAAGAAAATATATTTTAGTTTTAATCGAAACCATATAAAATAACAGTCACACTCCTAACTACGAGCATGTGACACCGAAAACACGGCATGTTCTAAGTGTTTTTTTTTTTTTTTTTGCTTGCGAAGCCGAGAAGCGGGAAAGAATATGGAAAATAATGGCACGTGTAAGTATGATATTAGAGTGACACCAGAGTTGTCAACCAAGATTTTGTTTACAGAGAGGACGTGAATAAGTTAAATGGCGGAACTTTTTCCTTGGTTTCATTTTATACACATTTTTTTTCTTTTAATTTTAAGTACTTTATGATTACTGATTCTGATCTCGTAAATATTTACGGTCAGTTGCATATTTTTAAAGAACCTTCAGAATTCCAGCAAAGTTTCGTTGACAATAAGCCAGCTTTGATTTCTGCACAATTAGTGATTAGTGTGTTTTAGAATTATGAAAACATTACTACTCACACTCTAAGCATGTCATTTAAAAAAGAAACTGTTTCATTAAAGCCGGAATTACGTATGTTTAGTTCATGAAATTAAATTAAAAGGGATCACTTTTAAATGAGGTTTTCTTTTAATTTATTGAGAGCAAATTCCATTGTCTTTTTCTTATTCCCTTTAGATCTTTAATGGCAAAGCATTAGTTAACATCATGCCGAATTTTTACCATTTAATTCTTACTTTTTTCTTTGTTGCAAGGTTTTGCAATTGGTAAGCTTTTGTTTTGTTTTTTATCTATGATGTAACCTAGCCTCAATGTTTTTTTTTTTAACTCAAACATCTTTGGTAAAAAACAAAAGCATGTTCGATAATCTGCACATGATTTCCAAGGTTTTAATGTAGTTTAACACATGAAGAAAAAAATTAATTTCTCTGCCATATTTGTCCCCTTCTCTATTAAAATTGCGCAAATAAATGCACGCCTTATTCCGGACATATCAATTATCTTACAGTGGTACTGTCTTAGCCACAAGAGAAAAAAGGTTCGCCCCTCACCATTACAAAAAAAAAAAAAAAAAAAAAAAATAGAGTCTGAATTCGTGTTAAACTACAAACCTGCATGGTTATGTAAATCTCTCAATTTTTTTTATTTCACATATAAGCAATTCATTTAGATTGAAATTTTCTCAGTACCTAAAATTTACTCAGTTTTGTTTGGGATTATATCTTAAAAATATTAACTATATATAATTCCAGTGAACCAAGGCTAACCAATATTCTAAATAAGTAGAAGTAGAATAAAAAACATTCTTCGCAATACATAAAAATCTTAGCTTTAATTTTCAATGAGAAATCAGAACTTGACTTTATTAGCAGATTTATTCAAATATATGGATCACTGGTGGCAAAAAGCTTACAGCTCCTACAACGTTCACTAAAACTGATATTTCACTTTAGTTGTCGTCACTACTAAAAATACAATTCATGTAAAGTCCCTGAACGGAACAACTGTAAACAGACAAGTTTCTCGGTGAAAATATCTGTTTGAATTTCAACGCCACATTTCACGTTAAAGTCAAACTTAAAAGCATTGTACAGTGAGTTAAATACCTTTTCTATTTCGGTAAAACAAGAAATACATGAAAACATATTTATACATATATATGATTTCACGGCTGTTAGACATGATTTCCCTGCGAAAACAAAACAAAATCTCATAAAAATAGGCGCACTTCGCAAATTAAGTTACATGTGTGAATCACCTGACTCAGTATAATTCGTGATGCAATCGTAAAATTTTTTAATCATGTGTCTAATACAGAGATTTTAGTTCTTTGATGTCGTTTCAGGCTGACACATAAACAGAAATCAGTATTATATTACCAGGCTTTGTTTAAAAATGCGATAAAACAAATAAATGTAAAATAATTTTATTTTCCTTACCTTGACCGGAAGCGCTGTGTATATATCCTAGAGTCCATAGTAATATGACTAAAAGCAAATGCTGTCTTTGGTGAGGCATTTTAGCGGTTTTTGACACACTTTGAAGCATGTGAGTTATAGCATCCACTGTCTGCACAGAGCACCACTTGAATCACAAATCGGCACTTGAATCCACAAAAGCAATTTTAGACCACATGTCAGTTCGTTTCAGGATCGCTGACAACTTCTCCAGCAAAACAAATCTGTTAAAACACAAAACATCCGTGTCTTAAAGCTTATAAAAAAAAATCGGTAGACAAGCATACAGGAAGTTTTACATGTTAATTCAAAGAAAGTTGTTCAAAGATGCTGCATTATTTAATGGCATATTTCTTTTGGAAGATGTTATCCTCTAAACTAGTGGACTCGAACCCTAAGCGAGATGACAGCGATGATACCCTTTCTGACGAGGGGCAATGTGGGTTTTACTGCCGAAATGACTCAGAAAGGGTGCTATAAAATCCTCCGATGGACCCACAGTCGGGAACAGGTCCTCCTATGCGGCACTCAATGCAGTGATGTGTGGCTCAGCTGTAGTTCTCAGAGTGAGTGGGAATCGGCGCTACCCTCGTCTTGAGAGGCCTGCTTTGTTGCCTGTGGTCGTGTCGTGGGTCGGTTACGTTGTGCCCCACTTCTGGCGACTTCTTCCTCCTTGTACTCTCAAACCTAACGGACCGTTCTAACCTCCAGGCCTTCTGCCTTTTTCGCCATCACGTCCACGGATTTATTTTTCACAAACGGCAGAACTAACCGGTTTCCGCATTCTGATCGCTCGTCTTTCTGAGTCACCGAGAGATGGCGACAGAGTATTTCAATCCAGAGCGTTTGTAAATAAGCAGTCGTCGCACGTGTCTTGGAGAAGCACAGAGCACCCTTACGCCACGAGATAAACAGAAACTTGTTAGTTCTGCGAAAAGGGGATCTCGGGTGTCCTCCATGATTTTGTCTTAATAATAACTATATACTCATTTCTCTGAACATGCCTCAAATCAAATGAGAATTTTTTTCCCGCTTCTCAGATTTGAATAGCATGGCCTTTGATAAAAAAAACCTGCGCCAGTAAACCAAACGGCCGCCCCGGTGGCCGAATTACCCTACGTGCCAGATAGACCTCGGATGGAGTCCCCGATCAAGCATATATGGTATGCTTGATGGCAATGGCTATATCCCTTCCGTGGAACCAGTGGTCCCGAATTAGGGATGGGAGGCTGCTCATAAATAGCCCTTAGAGCTGTTCAGATGCTCCCATGGCCGAGTGGTCTGAGACGCTCACATTTCACCATGCCCGAGGGTTCGAGTCGCACATGAGGAGTGTGTTGTGTGCTTGACTGATGGCTCTATCTTCACCCTGGAATCAGTATCCCCAAATTAGGGTCAGGCGTACTGCTTATGGCCCTTAGAGTTACTCATGATGGACGCAACCTCCCCCGAAAAAAAAAATAACTTTTAAATACTTCCGTCTTGTCGCTAATGGGAATCTACAGTATTTTCATGATCGTTTTGAAACTATCACTGCGCCCAACCCTTAGTAGTGTTTGGGCACCCTTAAACAGAAAATAATTTAGCAAGAGATTAAGTAATAGTCAAAGAGAAGCAGCCATTACGAGCACGTCTTTTGATGACTCAAAGTTTTAAAATCCCTAGCATGCCAGAATGTTTAGCAACGGAGATATCATGTAGATCGAAATATGTTTGTGTGCTAAGAAACAAATGAAAAATGTTGTCCATGCATAGCTCTGTGTAATACAAAAGGATTGTTCCATTTAGAAATTCAGGTAACGTGAGAAAATAGAAATACATGCGCACATCGTCTAGTAGTAGATAGTGTACCAAAAAAAAAAATATATATATATATTTGAAATGTTTAGTTCTATTCAACTCAGAAAGAGATTTTCTAACCCTGCGGCTACAGAAAAAAACATAAGTACAAAACATAATACTTGTATGTACTAGAGAAAAAACTGTTCATGGTGAAGGAAAACTTGAAAAACATGTGAGAAAAACTTAGACATACATGTACCACATCCGGTGAGAATTGTACTAATTTATCTTCTGAAAATGAAAATATCCCAATAGTGCAAATATGCATTTACGTTAGCTACTTAGGGGTTAAGTTACGCACACACGAAGAGGATCCCGTTAAATTTTAAGCACGGAACCTAAAGCTGTGAATTATACACGGAGCATTAGTGACTTACGCAAAATTTCCACTTTGTTGCTGTGTTAAAACATGCAGATGTCTAAAGATCTTTCGCAAATCTTTATTCTCATTTGCTTATTTCACTTCATGATGATTTACTTTCTGCTTCAATCCAAATTGATTCACATGCAAATTAACTCAGTCACTGAATTGCAGCCTTAATAAATCCCTATAGGTCTACAGCAGTTGTTGTTTTACGTATTGTTGTTTAATATGTCACATTGAGCTACAGCTGGGGATTGCTATTCCTAAGCACAGTTTTGTCTTTTGAAATTACCACTCTGCCCCTTCTTCCGTCAAAAAAAAAAAAAAAATGCCGCTGGTGATGTCGGAAAGCATGAGCATTGACAAATGTCACCAAAATAATGACTGACTTGCGTTTTTCTAGCTTCAGTAAAATAAATGTCTAACACAGAGACCATTCAACTTCATAATTTCTTCAGTTCGACAAATAATTGACATTAAGTTTCGGCTCCGTAAGTGAAGTGCAGCTGGTTCAAGTTTTTGTGGGTACAAATTTTCCCCGCCGCCCCGGTGGCGCAGTGGTCTAAGCGATGGCCTCTGATCATTCGTCCGAACGGGGTCCGGGTTCGAATCCCGGTGAGGCATGGATGTTGTGTTTGTCTTACGGCACTGGCTCTCTCCTTCCCTGGAACCAGTGACCCTAAATTAGGGACGGGCGACTGCTTATAGCCCATTGAGTTGCTCACGGTGGTCGTTAAACCTCCAACCAAAAAAAAAAAAAAAAAAAAAAAATTTTCCCCGAAACAGTTCGGCATCATAGGTTTATCCACGAAAGTTGTGCGTGATTTTTTTTTCTTTTTTTTTTTTTTTTTGCCTGCTGTAAAAGAGAATCAGGGGCGTATATATAAGTTTCTTGGGAGGGCGGCCCACCGAAAATGGAAGTTTTTGAAATCTATCATCAGAACAAAATAAAAGTTAATGAAAAATAGAAGAAAAAAATTAAAGCACTATTTTCTACTGTAAGTTGGTGCATCTTTATTAAATTAAAGCATTTTTTTCTAAGGTAAGTCACATTTTAAGAAAGAAATGAAGTAATTTCGAAGGAGGACAAGGCCCCTTGCCCCCCCCTCCTTTAAAAACGCCCCTGAAAAGAATGCTTCATAACCTGCATTCATAGTGAAACTCATCGCACATAATCTTTCTATTTTATCAGTATAGGTAAATTATTTGCCTTTTTCTTATATAAGCACATAAAATCAATTGAAATAATGATTCCTTTTAAGTGTCCGTGTACGGAAGACATGTGTAGTGGCGTTGGACCCGATGGTGCAAAGGGGGCAGCTGCTCCCATCTATTTTGGATGCAGGGGCGAAACATCCCGTTTGCTCCCTCAATTTTTTGTTGTTGCTTTTTTTTTTATTTTGTCCGTAATTTGAAATCGGATAAATATTTGGAATTTTTTTATTTTCTGCCCTTTAAAATTCCTTCAGATAAAACTAAGTATTCTTTTGTGTTTTGATCATTAAACATCGGGAACTCTGAATTTTTTATGCCATTTCTGCGACGTGGATTAAACTCTAATTCATCGCTTGTCCAGCGTGAATAAAAAGTCTGTCTCACGAAGTGTCAGTCTTATTGAAAAGAGTTATCCTGAAACGTGTTTTTGTTTTATAAGAAGAGGATAAACGTATTCTGTTTCATTTAAATATAATAAAATCAGTCTTCCCTTAGACAAATAATGTAGAAAAAAATATGGAAGGAGGAGGGGGAGAAGGTAATTATATGTATCTCCATACGTATACGTTGTTTGATGATAACGCAAATTGCTGTTGGTGTGTTGTTCGATGATAAAGCGTTACGGAGTTTTTGTAATTCATACTAATGTTGAAGGGTCTGAATGAATACAGTTTTAATATCGTTTAATATACGAGGAAAATGTTTTATGTCCAAAATCCTATAATGTAAATTTAGATTTTCTCAATAGAATCATTTTATCGGTAGCATGTTCTAATGACGTCACCACTTCATGTTTTACAGCGGTACAATAATTTTATGATCTGAACAAAAAATACATTTTCTGATATTTTGCTCCCGTTGTCCTGAAGCTGCGCACTGGAGATATGGAATCCTAGAAAAATCAGCAGCATAAACACTTGGCTGAAATATGATCGTCTTTTGACGTAAATGATTTAAATTTTGATAGTTCCGCAGTGAACGCTTAAAACTTCCGAACGGACTAGGAACTCTGAAGATGGCGTGTCCATGTGTGTTTTTCTTTCTTTTCTTCTCTTCCTACCGCACTATACGTCATGCTACTTATCGGGCGAACTCTATACCACACTGAAAATGTAAAACCTTGGTCAGAAACAACGTTATCCTGCTCAAAAGAGAATTGTTCCAGTTCAGGCTGTCAAAACAGAGACGTTACAAACTCTGATACATGTTTATACCATACAAAGGCAACAGTACAAAAGCCGAAGAGTACTAGGTCGTTCGGGAAGTAAGTGAACACTTTCAACTTACCATAATTCCTGTAATAACAAAGCAATTATCACAATATTTGAGGGTAATTATTAGCAGTTCCCCTCATTATCAATAATGCGTTCCGCAATTGTTGCCAGTTCTCGAACACCATTAAAAGTACCAGTGTCATTAAGTCTGTTGAAAATGTCTGTCCGTTGGAGATCCAAACCCTTTTTGTTGTAGTAGCGAGTACCAAACATCTCCCTTTTGAAATGGCTAAAACAGTTGAAATCTTAGGGGTTTACATCCGGTAAATACGGTGGGTGGGGCAGATCCACTTAACCGTTTTGCCTATGATCATCCGAACAATCCGGGCCAGGTGGGGCCGTGCGTTGACGTGTACGAGGACAGGTCGCTGTACATGATGTCGCAGTGCCCATGTCGGGATATGCCCCACTATGACAGTACCGCTCCAATGACATGGTGATGTTCTCATCATACGTCTTCCAAAAAGTCACACCGCGAGCATCTTAGCCAAAGAACTGCCAGATTTTACTCTCTTGAAACTCTGTGCGGGGTAAAGACGAAGCGGAAGTATCAAATTCAACCAAGAACTGTGACTGATATTGCTGACTGAGTGGGTGAAAAGCCTTCGTCTCAGTAGAGGAACCATGTGAGTGCACTTTAGTACTGCGACGACACCACGGAAGGTTACTCCGTGCAATTTCGTAGGGAGATTCTTTCGTTTTTGAGGCTAACGTGTGCAATACCCATGTTGTTAGTTTGCTGATAAGGCCAAAATTTTCCGTCATCACGGTGTAAAAGCATTGTGTGAGGTATACCGAGTTGGGTGGAAAGGTCACTGACATTCACCCTACAAGACCTCTTGAATGCAACGTTTGGCTTCTTGTCTGAAAGTCGAAATCAGTCAACCGAATCTTGGAGCAACTTTAGTCGATGTCTTGCTTTCTTTATATCATTTCATGAAATTGTGCACCGGCTTTTCTTCAAGAGCATTTTGACCTACGGCTATCCACAGAAGACTTTGTGCTACTTCCTCTAAAAATGTCAGTAAGACGCGAAACTTATAAAGAAAAAGCACACTGTTCTTCCACTGTCACTATAGTTTCAGCTGCTCCATCGTTATTACAACCTTAACTCGCCAATCGGCCGGCACTAACTGAACCCGAGCCCCGAGGTACGTACTGTACAATAGAGATGAGTTCGGGCTCAATTTTAGGAACCCGGGCCCAGATTCTTGGAAAATTTTGCTTATCAAGGCTTGCATTTATGCATTATACACTGGCCAAAGATATCGCCCAAGCAAGGATTAGTTTAAAAATCATTAATTTAAAAAGTTTAGTTCAGTTAATCTACTTCACAATATTAATATGTTTTTAGAAATACTACGCATAAAGCCAAATGTTCTCAAATGTGGATTTGAAAATAAATAAATAATCAACGTGCCCTTCGACCGTATCAGGGCAATCAGTAATTTTGGTAAAAGCTGAAGAAAAGAAAATCGTTTTGAAACAAAAAATTCCATTCGTTATTTCCTTTTGATTTCTAAATTTACTTTTATTTTGAATAAATTGCATTATAAAACGTACAACGCCGTACAGACAGTTGTAAGTGTTTGAAATTTGGACCCTAGAAAACTAATCTTTGCAATATAATTTACATATATGCTAATTGGTAAAGGTAGTTTAGAGTGATTTAGTAGAATATAAAAACAGGAAAGATGACACCGAATTTTCGGGTGTAATAAGCACGTCTTTTGAATCCATTCTGAGGCAAATTAAATTTATCAAACCTATTCAAAGTCAATGGAACCGGTATGGAAAACAATAGTATCTGACGCAGGAAAGAAGTTTTTCAATCGGGTCTTTAATCCCTCAGATATTGGTTTAAACGCAATCGTGAGCTTACGAACTCTTAGAAACAGAGTTATCGACAAAAATAAGACGTGACTTTACATCCCCTGGTGGGAAAACCATGCATTATTTTAGGAAGAAAGTATTCGCAAAAGGGTTATCCATATGAGCGGTATCGGTCCAAGAAAAAAAAATTTAGTCGAGTTTTCAGGAGCCCAGATTTTGCTACAAATACATCAGAAGCAGAAATTAACACTTATGACCCCTCGTGGCCAAAACATTCTTTTCAAAACATTAGAAATTATGTGAAAAATATTTTCCATGAGGTCTTGTATGCGATACAGGAAGAAATTTTTAAATCGGAGTTTTAGGAGCAGAAAACGCAATTTACCTTTATGCGCCCTAGCAGAAAGTCTATGATTTACGTGAAAATTTTGAATATAAAGGAAAAACATTTCGCATCGGAAACACTATCCAACAAAAAAGGAATTTTTCAAATCGGACTCCTAGAAGTAGAGATATTGACAAAAGTAAGATATACATCTACGCCAGGGGGCGTAGAAGCCATGCGTTATTTCAAGCAGAAGATGTTTCTAAAAGGTTTGTCGACATGGGTAGCATCGGTCAACAAACGACTTTTTTTGCAATCGAGATTTTAGAAGCTCATATTTTGCTGCAAATTCATCTGAAGCGGAAATTAAGACTTACGCCACCTGGTGGCAAAACCATTTTTTACAAAAATTCGAAATTATGTGCAAAGGATTTTCCATCAGTAGCTGTATCCGGTGCAGAATTTTTTTTTCAAATCAGAGATTTAGAAGCAGAGATATAGGGGAGAAAGCAATTTACCTGTACGCCTCCTAGCGGAAAGTCTATGAATTACTTGAAATTTTTGAATTTATAGGGAAAACATGTCACATTAAAAACACTATCCAACAAAGAAGGAATTTTTTAAATCGGACTCCTAGAAGTCGAGATATTGACAAAAATAAGATATGCATCTTCGCCCCATGGCGCAGAAACCATGCACTATTTTAAGAAGAAAATGTTTCTAAAAGGTTTGCCGACACGAGTACTATCGGTCTACGAACGTCGTTTATTTTCAATGGAGAATTTAGAAGCTAATATTTTGCTGTAAATACATCAGAAGCGGAAATTAAGACCGCTTCTGATGTATTTGGTGGCCAAACCATCTTTTTTTTACAAAAATTAGGAATTATGTGCAAACGATTTCCCATCAGGAGCTGTATCCGGTGCAGAAAGAATTTTTCAAATCGGAGATTTAGAAGCAGAGATATAGGGAGAAACGCAATTTACCTTTACGCCCCATAGCGGAAAGTCTATGAATTACTTGGAAATTTTGAAATTATATGAAAAACATGTCACACGGAAAACACTATCCAACAAAGAAGGAATTTTTCAAATCGGACTCCTAGAAGTAGAGATATTGACAAAAATAAGATGTACATCTACGCCCCCTGGCCTGAAAAATTGTGGAATATTTTAAGAAGAAAATATTCCGAAATGGTTTATCGATGTGAGTGGCATCAGTTCACGAAAGAAATTTTTCAATCGATGTTTTAGAAGTTCCGATTTTATGGCAAATACATCAGAAGCAAAAATTAATTCTTACGCCCCTGGTGGCCAAAGTATTCTTTACCAAAAATTTGAAATTATATGCAAAAGATTTTCCATCAGGAGATGTATCCGCTGAAGAAAAAAATTTCAAATCGGTGTTTCAGAAGAACAGTTATCGGGGGAAATGTAATTTACTTTTACGCCACCAACCCTAGCGGAAAATCTATGCGTAATTTGAAAAAGTAACTATATCTAAAATACTCTTCTACATAAATGGAATCGAAATAAAAAAAAAAATTCAATCGGATGTTTAGAAGCAAATATGTAGAATAAAACGTATTTTTGAATTCGACATCATCTGCATTTACGCCCTCTACCGGCGAAATTGTACATCGTAAAAAAAAACGAAATAAAGGATCATAATTTGCATATTTGAAGCTTCCCAATGTAAAAAGAATTTTTCGAATCGGACTAATAGTTGTAGAGATGTCGTGGGTACAGACGGACGGATCGACAAACCGATAACAGAAGCACGATCTTTTTTTACAAAAGACGTGCTAAAAAGAGAGAGAGAGAGAGAGAATTGCATCTAATACCTCAGCGCTTCAACTTGATCTTCTTTTCTCCAAAACTCGACCTGCTGCACTAAAAACCAACGTCATCCCAAAAATCGCGGCAGTGAGGAAATTTAAAAAAATAAATAACAATACTTCTAACTGCACAATTTTGGAAATTAATACATCATTTTAAAGATAAGATTCTTCATTTTTAATAAAATACAAAAAATGGGGATGTGATTTTTTCCCAGTTTTTCGATACCAGACCTCCTTAAACTAATCCTTGCTTGGGCCATAGCTTTGGACAATGCATAATACAAGTCTTGCTAAGCAAAATTTGTCTTGCAATGGCAGCTAGCTTAGGAAATTGAAAATACTTCCACCATGATAACAAATCCACAATGAAATTCAACACGTGTAATTCAACAGGTCTCGGAATTACACGTGTTGAATTAATTACAGTAATGAAATTCAAGAAGTGTAATTCCGAGCTCGGGCCCGGGTTTTTTGGTAGTTAATGAATTCTGAGCCCGTCCGAGCTCGTCTCTACTGTACAACCGCCACACATCGCTTATGTTGTCGTGTTGAGTTTCCGGAATATACGCTAATGATAGCGTTCGCGTACCCCCACGAACGACTTTATACGTCGAAACTGTAGATGATATTGAATGTCCAATAAAGCACACAGTTTAGTCAAAAATTATGACCGCCTGTTGGTATGATGTAAGATCTCCTCGTGCCGCTAATACCACAGATATACGGCGTAGCATTGATTCAATGAGGCCTCTGAACCTTTTTGAAAGGATGTTACGCCATGCAGACCCCAGAATTTCTCTCAGATCCTCAAGAGTCATCTGTGGTGGATTCATATGTCGAACCTGTTGGTCAAGATAGTCCCAGAGATGTTCAATGGGATTGATGTCCGGCGAGTACGATGGCCAGGAGAGTAAGTTAAAGTCACTCGAATGCTTCTCAAACCATTCTCGCACACGCGTAGCAACATGGCAAGGGGCATTATCTTGCTGGAAGGAACCCATGCCATCGGGGTAGACAGCCATCATGAATGAAAACACCTGATCCACCACAATGGATGCCAGCGGCATTATCTTGCCTCAATGGAGGCTACATCACTGGTGGTCACAATTTTCTAACTAAACGGTGTGTGGATTTTTCATCTTACAGCTAAAAGGGCAGGCAAGTTGTTCCAAGGTAGACATCCTACGCAAGTGGAGGGATGGACAAAACATGACATAAAATATTGGTCATTTTTTTTCTCACAAGGTGTAAAAGTTTAACAGTTCTATTTCCTGAAGAGGTGATATCACATCTACGTACATTAAAGGGAAAATGGGCACACATTACATTCCCCTTCCTTTTTTTTTCTTTCCATGCTCACAGAAAACACTTGTATGTAAGTCGAAAGCTGAATTAATTGAATAAAGCACGAAAAATCAGGATTAGGTAATAAATTTTCTCACATGTAGAATATTTTTCAGAATACAAATATAAACACCCACCACATCCAGTGTCTTTATGCTGTACATCTAATTTTGAGTATTAAATATCTGGTTTTGAGCAATACGTCAGTTTAATTTTCCTTACTCTTTCATTGAAATTTGTGAAGAAACAAAAAGAAAAAAATGAAAGGAGGGCATATTCTCTATCATTCATTTGCTGCTCAGTTTTTCAGTTTTGCAAATATAAGTAACGAATGAGTGATTCTCAAAAACAGCAGCAGCGGCGATATAACTACTTAGACATCTAAAATGTTTGCTCCGGATATAAACAAAAGTTGAAGAAATTCGATACAGAGTCTTTTGTAAGGAAACAAGGAGAACGGCAGAAAAGGAGGAAAGAACTAAAATTTTAAACTGGAAACTTCAGTATATATAACACAAGTTGCTTGCAGCGCAAAGTCTAAAGTACTTCCAAACTAAACTCCAAAAGTAATCGAGATTTACATTTCCTTGGCGTTGGTTTAATGCAAGAAATTTAAAATTCAATGCAGCAAAAAAGTGTTGCATTACATTTCTAAATCAAGCCGTCTTGTGAATGCAATCAAAGGTCAGAATTTAAGCTAACAACTTCATAGCCATTGATCCTCCAGTGACCACTGGTAATCGCAATAAAATAGATGTATCTTCCTGTGAAAACATGTGTCTTACTAGCATCGGTCCAGCTAAAACTAATCAAAATTTGTGGTGTTATTGTTATTGGCAATTGCTCTGATACTACAGTACTGCACAAATTTTATATCGTTATCTTACAGTTTGGTAACTACATTTCATGCCATTTATCAGAAATTTTATTAAATGGAAGGGAAATAATTTTTCTCTGTTCTTTTTAATGTCAAGGGGTGATTCAAGTATTTGCATTTGTTCCCAGAATAAACCCAAAACCTGTACTTGGTTTCAAAGGGTGAGATTAGAGTCTCTCCATCTCCCTACCGCACACTAACCACACATAAGATTAGTGAAAGCGAGAGGAAGGAGTGTAAATATGCCAGAATCACATGTATCGAATATTTTAGATCTGGATGGATTACTTTAAAACCTAAGAAACGCAAACAGTAAAAAAATAGAAACTAACTCTGGATTCATAGGTGAAAGAGTTTACTCTGTCAAGGCGTTCCTTCAGTTTAAAAACCCCCATGGTATTCCGCAATATGAAACGGATTATCTGGGATTTAAGCTTTGGTGCTGTCTCCATCAAACATGGTTAATGACTCAGAAGACGCCAGATGGTGTCATTGACTTTTCCCTAGCCAATGCTTCTGTACTTCCGAGGAAGCAACATTGGCTTATTCTAACATCATGTAAGTCATGAAAGACATGCTGTTTTACTGATAATAATCTGCCCTTTGTTTCCCTTTTCGCGGTTTTTCCTCCAGTTCTGCACATTTTTGCTCCGAGCAAGTGCCTCCAACTCGAAGTGGTTCGCTCCATTTCAGACCAATCGCTTCAGAACTTATTTCACAGGCTTAGCGTTGTGTTCAGAATATACGGTGATTTCTTTTCTCTCTTTTGTTCTTGTTTTTTTCTTTCAAGTTTGGTGTCACACAGCGATATCTGTGACTGTCAAAAGCAACAAAGAATTGTTTCTTCTCTTTTTCTTCTTTTCTTTTCGCGTCATTTCATTCATGTACGAAAGAGCAGAAAGCTTCTCCCCAATCAATTTCAGCGACCTCGAAAGTTTGAAGAATGGCTGCACATGTGGGTTTCATTGCTCCAGAGAAATCGTTGAAGACGTTATCGTTAAATAACGGTAACTACTTATTTTCTACAACTTATGTGCTTTACTTCATTTTTAATATCTTCTTGTCTGACTTATTGGACAATTACTGACCCAGATTAGAAATAAACCAGAACGCTAGTTTAACGTATTTAGTAATTTTTGCCACTCCAGAAACGAAATCGTTCCATGTTTTTGCCTTGTGAGTCTCTCTACTTTTGATCACATATCTTTATTATTATAATCCCAGATTCAGACTTAAAGCGGCTGAATTTTCCGGGTGAATGCACTGTCATGGGAACATTCCGTGTTCGTCAGTGTAAAAGTTGGAACATAAAGTGAAAGGGCTGGAACCATGAAAGAAAAAATGTGTTTAAATCCTTTAAAAAATCAACCAGAGTATCCGTGTGCTGAGGTAATGCACTATCTACTTCTATTTTTGGTTACCAAAGCTTCCTTTTTACACATCTTTCCTTTCACTAAATTCTGCTTAGCTTTTTCATTTTGCGAAATTCTGCAGATAACATTATTATAGTTTTCTTTTAGTTCCCCTCCATGTTCGCTGAGAAAATATTGCACATGTATTAGAAAAAAGGGCTTTTTTTTTCAGTAGCTCCCACGCTCTTGGTTGTTACTTATATTGTTTTACTCCTACACATAGACGGGATATTTTAGAGACGGAAAAATTTTGAAACCAGAAAACCGGAATCCTCTCATACATACACATACATGTCACTGAGCTGTTCTCTGAGATTCAGAGGTTAGCTCCACAAAGAAATACAAACTACCAGATAATTTTCACTTACTGTTGTAGAATCAAACTTCTCCATTTACAATAATCTTGACACACAATTCGGGCTTCACTGACATCCATCACACGCCGTACACAAGATCTTCTGTATTACATAATCATAATCTTTTTCTCGTGCAGACACTCCTGAATCTGATCCTCTCATGACTTTTTTGGCCTTCCTCTGCCTTTCCTTTCTGCCACTTGGGCTAAAAAGATTTTCTTAGTAAGAATCTCATCACTCATTCTTTCAACATGGCCAAACCACCGAAGCATATTAGTCTCCACTTTGCTAACAGCATTTTGCGTCACATTACGCAACTGCAACACAACTTCATTCCTCACACAATCAGAATGTGTCTTGCCACAAGTCGTTTGTAACTATTTTCTCCAGTACACAAACGCCACTCCTATGTTTCTTCTGTAGTACCCAGGTTTCACTGCCATACATCAGAGTAGGAACAATTACACTTTCATACACAGCCATGCGGGACTTTCTTGAGAACCCATCAGAAGGTATAATAAAGCGAGTGGAGGTGAGCTAAACAAAAAGTGTCATGTCATGCTTCTCTCAACCTGGCTAGATAAATTTTATTTAATATGATAAATTTTATTTATTTAATATGATAAATTTTATTTATTTAATATGATAAATTTTATTTATTTAATATGATAAATTTTATTTATTTTTCCGAAAGTCGGCTTTCGAAAATGTTCAGCTTTTCACTAACCAACTATCAGAGCACAGTACTTCTTCCCTCCTCTTTTACCTTCTTTCCTCTTTTCTCTTCTTTGGCAGGTTCATCATATATTGAAACTTTTGTCCGGGCACAAACACCTGCCGATTTCTAATTTCTTTATTCTTGATTCCAAGGAGGAGAAGAGAGCGAATCCAAAACATAGCAAACACACTATCTAGGTCTAAGCACGGATTCAGAGCTAGACCCAGTTAGAAACACCGTGTGATTAGACTTCATGTCATTTGATAGCAATCTTGTCACATAACGTTTCCTAGCGCTCACGCCGCTCTATCAAGGCACTATTCCACGAGAAACTCTAAAGAACCTTGAGTGAGGATATCTCCTTCAAATGCGACATGAGAGTCTGTGTTTACGTTTCATCCCTTAAAATCCATTTTTCGTCAAATACTCAGTACACGTATTTTTAAACTTCAGTTCAAAACAGCCTCTCGCCGTGACAACACAGCTAGAAATCAGAGATCAGTTCGCCATCGGCCAAAACTGTGCTAGTGTGTTATTTCCATACGTTTAGAATAAGCGTGCATTTGTGTTTATTGATGTTACTGTTAAAGCAGTGGTGAAGGTCGAAAGATGTAAGTATTTGTGTAAGAGCCCTAAGTGATGTTAACCTGACGAGAACAACAGATTTTTTATTACAGTTCAGCTCGCACGAGGACAAAATTCTCGTCAGTACCACAAAACATTATAAGTAGTACTTGGAGATAATGCGTTGCCATATCTTACCGACTTCAGATGGGTGGATTTTTATTGACGTGGAAGAGAAAGCTTCGAGCTTGAGCATGGCGGTGGACACTGACCGGGACAAATGAACATGTGGAAGCCGTGAGGGGTTGCTTCAGCATGGTTGTCGATGGACATGGCGAGATTTGAGTGCCGAAATCCACATTGCACCTTCGGCTGTGTACGTTATTTTGATAAAGGAACTGCGAATGCGCCAAAAATGCCACTAAATTGTGTAACGTACCAGGAGATGTGACGTACCTGCCAGAAGGACGCACACGACATAAAGGCAGATAGGAATCAGAATAAAACGTCCGCGTAGCTCAATTGGTAGAGTAACTTATTCCGGAATGAGGGGATCCGGGTTCGAATCCTGGCGTGGACAGAAATGACGGAGAAATTTACTTCGTTATAATGGCGCCCGAACTATCCGGATGACCCGACCGTTCAAAATCTCTCATTGGTGTGATGTTATTTCCACACCGCGAGATAGGAAAAATAAGAGAATCCCTTCTCCAGCACTTCGAAAAAAAAATAATAAGGGGGAGATGATGTAACGTACCAGGAGATGTGACGTACCTGCCAGAAGGACGCACACGACCTAAAGGCAGATAGGAATCAGAATAAAACGTCCGCGTAGCTCAATTGGTAGAGCAGCTTATTCCGAAATGAGGGGACCCGGGTTTGAATCCTGGCGCGGATAAAAATGACGGAGAAATTTACTTCGTTATAATTGGTGATACACGGCATCACTGATGTGTAGAAATCGCAACGGATGGAAACAGCGCTCCACGATATTCACCAGGTTTGAGTCCGTGTTATTTGTACTTGTTTCGGAAAATAACACAATCCCTTAGAAGCAAGTGCTTCCGGACTATCGATAGCATTGTTTCCGCGTTAGAACGTTCTCAGCTGAAATTGGTTCAAAATAAAACTGCCGACTGAGTTCGACGCCTTCCAGACCTTTAAAAACGGACCGTCCGTTAATGTGGTGAATACGTCGAGGGAATGTGACTGTTTCTGGTATAATCCCTTTCAAAATGTGCTAATTACCACAATGTTGCCACTACAAGGAAAATGGCCTTCGTACATTCGCCAGACTGTTTGATGATGACACTTATAGAGCCGAACCCGTATATACCGAAGTTGATTCGGTGGTTAAAAACATTCGATGTATGCGAACTTCGTTATAACCCGACAGACCAGAAACGGCAGATTACTTTTAAAATTTGCATATTACATTATGTTAGGTTAAAACTTGTCAACCATAAACTGTTGATCAATATCAACGGTGAAAGACACTTTTTAATTAAAAACTGTAGCTAACAATAAACATATATATATATATATATATCATCATCGGGATGTAAGGTCAGGTGATGCGTAACATCACAGCCTCTCCTTGACAAATGTCAACCCCGCCTTCTCGTGGTGCATCCTGTTCCCACTAAAGGGGCTCTGACGACCGCCAATAGCGGTATAACTATACCATCGGGATTAGAGGAAATTCTATCCCACACTCACCAACCCGCTTGGCCAGCGTGGTGAGTTATGGCCAAACCCCTCCAAAATGATTCCACAACTTAAATCTTGGCCCTCAGTCTCCGGCAGCTGGAATGTACCTGGCCAAGGCAGCGGTCAGTGCGACATGAAGGCAGAGGGTGCTAAGAATCCCCGGAGGACCGGACTAGGCTGCCATCTGATGCTGACCTTGGCTACTTACAATGGACGCTCCCTATCTTCTGATTCAAGGCTTCTTGAATTGGAAGAGGAATTACAAAGGATCAAGTGGGACATCGTGGGGCTAAGTGAGGTAAGGAGAAAAGGAGAAGATCTCATCGAACTGAAAAGTGGACATCTCTTCTACTATCGTAGGACAGATACTGGCAGAACTAGTGGTGTTGGATTTATAATAAACAAGAAACTGAAGGATAAAGTTGTAGAAGTTGAAAGTTCCTCTGACAGAGCTGCACGACTTGTTATCCAACTCTCGAAAAGATACCAGGCTCAGATTATTCAAACTTATGCACCCACCACAAGTCATCCTGAAGAAGAAATTGAAGAATTTTATGAGGAAATTTGTCATCTAAATAATAAAGGTAAGCAGCACTTAAAAATAATTATGGGAGATTTCAATGCAAAAATAGGGCAACAGCAACAGAATGAAACTTCAGTAGGTAAATTCGGTCACGGCAACAGAAACCAGCGTGGAAATACTCTCGTTGAGTTTGCAGAGGCAGAAGGGTTTTTCATCTTGAACTCCTTCTTCAAGAAAAAGCCACACAGGAAATGGACATGGAGACATCCAAATGGGACGACAAGTGAAATTGATTTTATTATGTGTAACAAAAAATTCGTCATAGAAGACTGCAGTGTGCTAAACAAGTTCAACACAGGTAGTGACCATAGATTGGTGAGATGTGAGATGCACCTCAACACTAAACTTGAACGTGGCAAGCTCATAAGACAAATAAAACCTATTGACATAACCAACCTTAAAAAACACCATAATACCTTCAAGTTGGAACTGAAGAACAGGTTCTCTGCTTTGGAAGGCCTAACATCGGAAGAAGTGGACATCTCTGAAGTTAACAGAAAAGTAACCAAAGCTCTTATGGAAACAGCAACAAAATTAGCTGGGTCTAAGAACAAGTTGCATGTAAACAAATTATCAGGAAAAACGAAAATGTTGATGCAAAAAAGAAGAGAGATGAGGACAACTAAAGAAGATGTGACTTCCAAAGTGGAATATATAGAGCTATGCAAGACAGTAAGAAAAAGTATCACTGAAGACGTAAAAAAATTCAACTGTGAACTAGTGAGGAAAGCAATTGAAAACAACCAAAGCCTAAAGATAGCAAAGGGACATCTGCCAGAAGGACAGATCATCGATGGACAGCCGAAATTTTGACAAGAGTGAAAGATTTCTACTCCAAATTATATGAAAGGGATGATACATGCACTCCAGACATCATGAAAGATACCAGTACCAGAGTTCCTCCAGTCCTTCCAGCAGAAGTTGCACATGCAATCAAGAACATGAAGCGGGGAAAAGCTCCAGGAGAAGATGGAATTACTGTAGACATCATACAAGAAGCAAGTGGAGAAATCGAAACAGTACTCGCCCAAATTTTCACTCGATGCCTTACTGAAGGAAAGATTCCTGAGGATTGGAACACCGCTACAATGATCCTGCTACATAAGAAAGGTGACATTGAGGATCTCGGAAACTACAGACCTATCAGCCTCCTATCAGTAGTTTATAAAATCTTCACTAAAGTTCTTTCACACCGCTTGAAGGTAACACTGGACATGGCTCAACCGAGAGAACAAGCTGGATTCAGGAGTGGCTACAGCACAATAGATCATATCCACGTACTGAGAGAACTAATTGAAAGAGCGAGGGAATATGAACTTCCATTGTGCATGGCTTTTATCGATTAAAAAACGGTCTGTCTTGTGCCAGTCTCCTCCATGTCACTCCCGCATACATTCGAATTTTATCCACCCATCTTCCATGTGGTCTTCTTCTGGGTCTTTTCCTGTCCCTTGGAATCCAATCTAAAATTTCGGCTGTCCATCGATGGTCTGTTCTTCTGGCAGTATGTCCAGCCCATTGCCATTTCAGGGATTTAACTCTGATCATAATGTCTTCCACTCTTGTCATTTTTCGAATCCACGAGTTCCTCTTCTTATCTCTCCTGGTTACACCAAGCATGCACCTCTCCATGCCTCTTTGAGATGTCTGCAGCCTTTGTATGTCTCTTTTAGCTAAGGTCCACGTCTCTGCACCATACGTAAGCACTGGAAGGATGCATTGATCAAACACTTTTCTTTTAAGACATAATGGTATATTGCTCTTGAAAATTATGCTGTTTCTTCCAAAAGCTCTCCAGGCAAGTTTTGTACGCCGATTAATTTCTTCATCAATGTGCCCCTCACTTGATATCTGCTGTCCAAGATAAACGTACGTGTCTGTTATCTCCAGCTTTTCTCCATCAATCGATAAATCTTCATTTCTTGTAAAAGCATTGTACATCACTTTTGTCTTCTTAAAGTTCATTTTTAATCCCACTTCTTTACTCTTGTCAGCAAGTTCCTGGATCATACTCTGTAGTTCTGATGGGGTAGTTGCAAAAAAAGGAAGCATCTGATTGCCCTGAAATTCTCAGCATGTGTCGCCCGCGAGAGGACATGAAAACGATTAGCATTGCAGGGCATATGCAAATCATGTGCGCCCGGCACGCCACCGAAAAGCACTATAAGAAGGGTGCACAGAAGGCGGGGTGTAAGTAGAGGAAGTGTGTTGTGCTGCCGGACCTATGCGTGTGAAGATTCCTGATGCCTCGTCGCAGAATATGGCAGTCATTCCAGCACGTTTCAGTGTTCGACAGAGGACGAATAGTGGCTTATCGCGACAGCGGTTTATCGTACCGAGACATCGGCGCCCGTGTTGGACGACATCCAGCCACAGTGAGGCGAGTAGGGATTCGGTGGGTGAAGGAGGGACGGACGGACCGACGTGAGCGATTGCCGCAGCCGTGGTACACCACCGAACGAGAGGACCGGAATGTTGTGCAGCAGACATTGACGGCTCGCACCGCCACATTACGAACGTTAGCGCAGGGATTAGGGTGTGTTGCGCAACAACCTGTGCCAACACGTACCGTTCGACGTCGTCTTCAGGAGCGGGGACTTGTCGCACGGCGCTCGTTGCTCCGATTACCATTGAGGTTACACCACCGGCGAGTGTGGCGGCAGTGGGCCGTTGAACGCCGCACCTGGACTACGGAATGGCACGACATTGTCTTCTCCGACGAATCCCGCTTCTGCCTGCACAACCACGATGGTCGGATCCGCGTGTGAAGGCACCGCGGCGAGAGACTGTATGACGCCTGCATTATGCATCGCCATACAAGTCCGTCGCCTGGCTTTAGGGTTTGGGGCGCAATTGGATATGACACCCGCACCCCTCTGGTACGCATCGCCGGTACGCTCAACAGCCACCGCTACATCTCCAACGTTTTGGAACCTGTAGTCCACCTGCAGGACCGGCCAGCGGCCACGTTTCAGCAGGACAATGCGCGCCAGCACGTAACACGAATCGTGCGACAATTCTTCACGGCCCACCAGGTGTCAATGCTGCCGTGGCCCGCCTGTTCTTCCGTTATGTCGCCCATCAAACACGTCTGGTCGCTGATCGGCAACCGAGTGGCCCGGCAAGCACCACTCGCGGCTACGCCTGATGAACTGTGGCAACGTGTGGAAGCAGCCTGGACCGACATAACCCAAGCCCACATCCAAAGCCTCTTTCGTTCGATGCCGCGGTGTGTAGCGGCCGTTATTTCCAGCCATGGGGGCCACACGAACTATTGATATCTGCGTGTTCCGCAAGTCGCACGGGCCTGTAAGCTCAATCGTTTAATCTTTGTATCTGTTGTTATGTGTCCAGTAAATTTGGCTTTGCTATCTCGTGTCCTTCTTGGTGTTGCATTTTGGGTGGCCAGCAGTGTAGATCTTTCTTCCTTGATAACTAACATGGTAATTAGTTCCAAATTCCACCTGTTCTGCAAACTCTCGTGAACTAATCATCTCTTTCGTTCGTCAAACTAAAATCAATACAAGAATTATGGAACAGCCGGGAGTGTATGCGGTATTTGATTATTAATTGCTGGTTTCTGAAACAAAAGTTATTGAATTCACATCTACGATAACTCATTAGTTCCCAAAGCATCTTCCATTCAATTAACGAATGTTAAGAAGATGGCGCAACTGAAACATTGCAGGCTAATGAATAACCGAAGTTTTGTCATTATAACATCTGAGGTGATTTTATTTGACTTGTTTCGTGAGAATCTATTTGCAATTATGCAAGTACTTTGAACTGTTTGTTCATTGCTTAAAATGAGTAAACCTTTACGTGATTACCACAAACAGACCAAATATGTCTGAAATTCATGAACAGCCTGTAATATTTCATTTCTCTAGTTGTACTGGAGCAAAGTATTCAGACTTTTGTGGAATAACAGTATCGGAAAATACTAAGGAAATCAGGGTGAGATTCATTTTCTACTAAGAAATTTCAATACACCTTTGGGCAATTTAATCTAAAAGAAGAAACGCCGCTGGTTGTGGCTGTCTGTTTGTCGGTATCTCGTCAACCAAACCATCGAATTAAAAATCAGCAAAAGTATAACCCCTCCCCTAATGTCGTGCACCTAAACGTCACGCTTTGTTCTATTAAGGAGGGGTGTTTTTATTAAATGCCTATATGGGCGGTGATTTTACATGAAAGCAAATCCTGGTAACTAGGACAGTTAGATAACATAACAGTGTCCTTTGACCTCTGTTGATGAAGTAAAACTAGTGATGACATTTGTTATCACTAGATTTGTGATCTTGATTTTCGTGATCGCGGCCTTTGACCTCTGTTGATGAAATAAACTAGTGATGAAATTTCTCAATCACTAGATTTCGTGATGACATTGTGTTAGCAATGTATCTGTAAATTAAAGTAATCAAACTATTCCACTTAAAATAGTATACCTATACTAGTAATCCGAATTTCTTGGCGTAGATTATATATCAAAGTTTCCAAGCTTTCTCACATCAACCAGGTGGCTTATTCAAGGAAGGTAGACAGCTGACTGCAAACTGGATAATAGAACACTTCAACAATTTGAACGCAGTGACTTGATTAGACAATAAATGAATAAGCGCAAATGTGATCAGTCATTCGAAGAAACGAGATCGCGTTGGTTGGGCACGCCGTACCGTCGTAGAAAACGCATTATTTGAAGAATTAATTCCAAATGCGTGGCAACTCGAGAGAGACGCTATCATTGCAAGCTTCGCTACTGGTGAAGATTTCCAAAGTTTCTCGAATTGCAGTAAATTTGGGTGTGGAGTATGCAGCTAATTTCTGTATATCATTCCACATAGGATCAGCGGACTTGAACTTGATCTCTCTTGATATGGCAGTGGTTATTTTGCCGTGTTTTGTATCTATTTTATGTTCGTTGATTCTAATTCCGAACGAACGTTTTGTCATTTTCATGTAGTATCGCCTGGAGCCGTCCGGATATTGTAGTGGGAGGACGGCATAAACACCTGCCTCATTGAGAAAAGGGGACTTGTCAATATTTCTCTTAAGCATCGTGTATAACGATACCTGAGACCTTATGCCGACACCGAAGTTCATCCTTTTGAGCGCATTTTAGAGTTGATAAGACTCTTTTGGTATGTAGGGAATAGAGCCCAGGTAGCAAAGTTGCGGCTTAAAATGAACTTCGGTGTCGGTACAAGGTCTCTGGTATCTTTATACACGATGCTTAAGAGAAATATTGACAAACCCCTTTTCTCAATGAGACAGGTATTTACGCCATCCCACTGCAATATCAGAACGGCTACAGGCAATACTATATCAAAATGACAAAACGTTCGTTTGGAATTAGAATCAACGAACATAAAATAGATACAAAACACGGTAAAATAACCACTGCCATATCAAGAGAGGTGAAGTTCAAGTCCGCTGATCCTATGTGGAATGATATAGAAAAATTAGCTTCATACTCCTTACTTAAATGTACTGCCATTCGCAAAACCTTGGAAATCTTGGCCAGCAGCGAGGCTTGCAATGATAGCGTCTCTCTCGAGTTGCCATGTATTTGGAATGAATTCTTCAAATAATGCGTTGTCTGCCACTGTACGACGTGCCTAACCAACGTGACCTCGTTTATTGGAATGATTAATCACATTTGCGCCTATTCATTTATTGTCTAGTCAAGTCACTGCGTTCAAATTGTTGAAGTGTTCTATTACCCAGTTTGCAATTAGCTGTACACCTGCCATCTGATTGATGTGTGAATTAGCCATCTGGTTGATGTGCGACAGTTTGGAAACTTTGATTTACAATCTGCGCCAAGAAATTCGGATTACTAATGTAGTTATACTGTTTGAATTGTAATTGGTGTGCAATTCTTTGCTATTAATTACAAACTATTTCAGTTGCGAATTTGGATTTAGCAACCTAATTTATTTATCAACCTGTAAAAAAAGTTTCCGGAAAAAATCGTATTTGACATTTGTAATGCAAGATACTGCGTGCCTGCGGGGACGTAAACGTCCCAGAGTGCTGAGCGCGAAAGAATAGATTCTCAGGGCAGAACATACTCTCTGGTGGTGGTGATTAGTCGCACTGACGACGATACGGTGGCGATATCAAAGGAAGATGTGCGTACAACATTGCTATATGAATATTTGAACGGCGTGAAAGTTATTGAAGCACTTGGAAAATTGCGAAATGCGTTTCGTGACGATATTATTGGACAGAGTACTTGCTATGACTGGTACAGAAAATTCGACACTGGTGTACGGGATCTGTCTGATGAGCCCAGAAGTGGCAGACCCAGTAAGGTTGAATGAAGATGATACACTCCAACACGTGCTACCGACCAAGCCTGATGCAATCCTACGGGACTGGCAGAGGAACTGAAGACCACTCGTACGACCATTAACATCGCACTTCGGATTTTTGAATATTCGTGTAAACTGTGAAAATGGGTACCTCATGATTTTTTTGACCAGAATCGGATGCAACGCTAATCCACTGCTGTTGCTCTGCCTGAAAAGAGAAAAACGGGAGGACTTTTTTTGAGGGGGGGGGCATCGGTTCGTCACAGGTGGTAAAAAACGGGCCACATATTGAATGTTGCGCGACAAAGAACATGGACTCAGCATGGACAAACTCCACAGAAGGTCTCTAAGCCACCCGTTCATAGACGGAAGGTTATGCTGAGTTGCTGGTGGGATTGTCGCAGTGTGATTCACTATGACCTCTTACCCCGGAACAATACCTTCACAGTGGATGCTTACATTCAACACTTGGTCCATCTCCATGCTGCACTGCAGGAAAAGCGCACAGAGTTGATTGATCGCCATGGAGTTGTTTTTCACCAGCATAACGCTCGTTCACATGTCGTTTTACCGACCTAGCAAAATTTGCACGAGCTGGAATGAGAAGTATTGTCACACCACCTTATTCCCCGCCCCTTGCCCGTTCAACGTTCATCTCTACCGGTCTTTGTAGAATTTTCTCGCTGAGAAAAACGATGCTCATGCCGATGATATGAAATGTTGCATGGATGACTCCTTCAACTCCCACTCGCCAGACATCTATCGCAATGGAATATTTCAACACGTAGATCGGTGGAACAAGGTCATCAGTTCCAATGGGGACTACCTGGGTGATTAGGCTAAGTGTTTTGCACGATTCTTTTAAGCTTGAAATACATGCTTCTCTATATTCTGGATACTTTCTTCATAACGTGATATTTCGGAGGTTTAGTGTTGCTTGCAATCTGCTTTACAGTAGTGATGACATAGATCATTCCTTCTTGTGTGTTCATTCGTCATTCACGCAAAAAAGCCATTCACGAATTATCCAATTTCCAGGTACGTTCACTGAGTAAATCATTTGTTGCAAGGATCTCGTGTTGTGTTTTCAAGGACATAGCTCTTTTTGACAAACTGTTCAAAAGAGCGTGAACAATTTAACCATTCATTTGTGACGAGCGAACGATTAGGGCACACCATTCAAATGTTTGGCATTCGCGTATCATTCCCATTCTTATATTATTTCCTAGCTGACTGCTAATTTTTTACTCACATAATGGTTGATACTTATTAATTCTCGACGTTACTTTTAGTTTCTGAACTCAAGCGGGAGGAAGAAACTTGAACGCGCTGCGATTTCAGTGTGTGTCGCAGTAATGGAACACACAATGATCATTCAGAGAGGTAAGTGCGCAACATTCACTATTCACGATGAGGAATCATTCGTTGTGAACGAATCTTTCAGAAATGGTCCATCGCTACTTTATAGCACAAAGGTTTTGCCAGAAGGCTGTATTCGTATTCGTCTACGATTCTCTCAGTGTCATCAACAAAAAAACTTTTGTGTGAATGTCATACTGTCTACAAAGAATTAAGAGAGAACTGTGGTGATCATATTTACTTAAAGCTAAATAACTTCTATCACACAGGCGTGCTTGCTATTTTTTGTCTTTGGACCAAACGCATCACAAACAAAGTGGCAATTTTGCCGTAAAAGAGGTAGCAAACCTAAATAGGCCGCCCCGGTGGCGCAGTGGTCTAAGGCGTTGGCCCCTGATCATTCGTCCGTAAGGGGTACGGGTTCGAATCCCGGTCAGGCATGGATGTTGTGTCTGTCTTACGGCACTGGCTCTCTCCCTTCTCTGGAACCAGTGACCCTAAATTAGGGACGGGCGACTGCTTATAGCCCATTGAGTTGCTCACGGTGGTCGTAAAACCTTCAATCAAAAAAAAAAAAAAAAAAAACCTAAATAGGTTAATATTTAACATTACAAAATTGATCATATATGCTAGTAGTGAAAAATACGGAGCACCTTACATAATGCGAAAAGAACAGAAAGTTTTAGTAATGGTTTCAGCTGTCCAATAGAAAACAATTTCTCCTGTGCCACTTCTTGAAGTGGAGATGTCATATCAAATAAAAACTACTTTTGCTTTAACTGAAGAAAAGACCATGAATTATAGAAAATGGTAACTACAACAATGGTCAAGTATAAAATACCGATTAGAAACACTATAACAACTTTTGGTGTAGAAACCATATACACTGGTCATAAAAAGTTGCGGATATTGCATGAAATGAAGGGTGTATGTACGTATCTGATTCAAGTAACACGCATTGAAATAACATCAGTGAGGCTACGTAACACAAACGATAGAGAGCGCATTTACAAAAACAATTTATTGTGCAATTTCTGCACACAACAAAGTAGCACTGCAATATAGACAAAATAGTAAATTCGAAGAATGTCCATCCGCTGGGTTTCATTACCCGGTTACACCACCTCTCTGCCGAAGAACATCCTGACATCCACGAGGCATAGTTGCAATGCCATTAATGGTAACTGTCTGGGGCAGCTCGTCCCATATTACAAGTAACACTTTACGGAGGTCAGCCACTGTACTGGGGCAAAGAACGTGGTTATCCAGATATCGCTGTACAATGTCTGAAATGTTCTCAATAGGATTAAGGTAAAGAGATTTGGGAGGCAGCTGTAACGACTCAATTCCATGATTTTGAAGCTCCTGAAGCACGCTCTAGGTACGGTGACAGGTTGCATTGTCATCGAGAAACCGAAATGCATATCGAACAGCAGTATGTAACAGTGTCACAATGGGGGACAATGATCTCGTTCCGGTAAAATTCATGTTGCCATGACAAACATAAAAGGAAGTACTGCCATTAAAACACACCAATTTCCAGACCATAACTGACTGCCGCTGGGGATGGTGGAAGAACTGAGCATAACGTGGTTGCATTCGAGTGCCGGATCTCCACTACATGTGTCCTCGTCGAGTATCAGGATAAAGAGCAAAAACGGAGTCGTCTGTGAAAAGTACATGGCCGTCCCGGTGGCGTAGTGTTCTAAGCGGTGGCTTCTGCTCATTCGTCCGAGAGGGGTCCGGGTTCGAATCCCGTTAGGCATGGATGTTGTTTTGTCTTACGCCGCTGGCTCTCTTCCTTCCCTGTAACCAGTGGCCCTAAATTATTATTTTTATTTGAGGTTTAACGACCACCGTGAGCAACAAATAAGCTATAAGCAGTCGCCCGTCCGTAATTTAGGGCCACTGGTTCAAGGGAAGGGAGAGAGCCAATGCCGTAAGACAAGCACAACATCCATGCCTCACCGGGATTCGAACCCGGACCCCTCTCGGACGAATGATCAGTAGCCATCGCTTAGATCATTGCGCCACCGGGGGCGGGCAACTGCTTATAGCCCATTGAGTTGCTCACGTTGATCGTTAAACCTCCAAGCAAAAAAAAAAAAAAAGTACATGGTGCCACTCTTTATTCTATGACATGTATTGTCGGACCCAGGTACATCTTTGACCTTGGTGAGATGACCTCAATGCTATACATCTAAACATCTAAGCGGCCTCCTTGCTCTGAGTCCGTATACTCGTGAAGACTGTTTCGTACCGTTAGAGTACATATTGTGACACCGGAAGCAGCTCGAAGTGATTCACGGAGTTGGCCACTGGTGATACTAGGCCTTTTCCCAGCACTTACGGTCAGGTTGCCATCTTGCCTCTTTTTGGCTATTCTCGGACGACTACTCCTGGGTCGATCTGCAGCATGTCCATGCCAGTAAATCTCGTGTGTAGCCGACCAACCGCACTTTGCGAAATTCCTAGGGCAGCAGCCACATCGACCTGCTATACACCTGCCTATAACATGGCAGCAGCCCTATTTCTGTTTTCAAGGCTTAAACGTCGTCTGGACGTCATTTCAGGTTAATTTTAATTCCATACTGAAAGCAATACATTAACCAAACTTCTATACCAAACGATGAAACGACCCGTTTTCTACTTCTCGCAGGTTACTTTTATCGCAGCTCGCACGCCACATGTTGTGTTGTCATGATGCTAATTTACATATGACGAAGCTACCCACGCTGATTACCGATCTCCAGTGGTTGCTAAATTTGCATATCACCACGTTTTGTCTTCGAAACCGCAATATCCCTAACTTTTTGTGACCAGTGTATAAACGTAGTTATATCATATCTACGGACGAACGGATGAACAAAGAGTCATAACTGATAGTACAACATTTTGGGCATACATTTGTATCTCAAAACAAACCGGACTAAAATGTACTATAGTTAAATGACATGATTATTTGCACTGTTCCCGGCTCAAACCGAAGATACTACTCTAACTAGCTTCCACGAACAGTGCGAGCGTAGTAGATTTTTTCTGATAGTGGTTTACTTTATTAGGTTGATCATTCTTGTACGGTGGCGTAGCAAAAAAAAAACTGTGGGGACGGAGGCCTCCGAGATGACTATTGGGTTGGTGCGAATGAAATGTCTGGCGCGAATGAGCAGTGGAGACAGGCCCCCACCACAGCGAAATGGAACCACCCACAGGTGTTGCGAGTATTACGCCATAGAGAGTTACTATAAATAGCTAGCATGTGTGTGAAGAACAAGGTTCAGGATTGGTTTGTTTGGACATAACGTGGCTTCCAAAGGAAACATGCAGACCTCGGATTTGAGAGTCATCTTCCTGTAGGAATTTAAATTGGGCCATTCTCCAGGAATTGCCGCTCGAAATGTTAGCAAAGCGTTTGGAGAGAATACAGCCAACGAGCGAACCATTCGGCGATGGTTTGTGAAGTTTCGAACCTGGGATACGGACCTGCAAAGCGAAGAACGTGGTCACCGACCTGTTGCCGTTTCTGACGATGTTCTGTTACGTGTGGTTAAAGCGGACCCCGAAAAATGTGTCGTGAGATAGCAGCAGGGGTAGGTGTCCACCACACAATAGTTGTTCGGCGTCTGGCTGCGCTGAGTTAGGTAAAAAAGCTGGACATGTGGCTGCCCCATTAGTTCACAACTACCAACAAAATTAGACGTTTGGAAGTCTGCATGTCGCTGCTTGCAAGGGATAAACAGCAACCTCTACTGCATCGAATCGTCACCTGCGACGAGAAGTGGGTCCTTTATGATAATCGGAAACAATCTGCACAATGGTCAAGCAAGGCACAGCCTGCTGGCCGACATCCTAAGTCACCCCTACACACCAAGAAGATGATGCTCCTTGTCTGGTGGTCCACAGCTGGGATAATTCATCGGAGTTTCTTGGCAAGAAGCCAAACCATCACTTCAGAAGGTTATTGTGCTGAATTACACCAGATGCACAGGAAATTGCTACAGGAACAGCCGGCTTTGGTCAACAGACATGGTGTTCTTCTGCTCCAGGACAACGCTCGCCCTCATGTCGCGCAACGAACGATGCTGACACTAAATGCCTTGGGCCATGAAGCACTAACTCATCCTGCCTATTTCCCGAACTTGTCTCCGAAAGACTGTCATCTATTTCGTTGCCTGGATCACTTCATGTCCGAGAAACAGTTCACGACAGACAATGAGGTTCAACGTGCAGTTGTTGATTTCTTCGGGTCCCAGCCACAAGACGTTTTTCGTTCCGGGATCATGCTCTTGCCGGACAGATGGCAACTATGCGTCTATGCTGAGGGGGATTATTTTGCCTACGTAAGTTGCCCTACTTTTCTGTTCTCGACGTCCACGTTTCCTGGTTCTTTGCCGGACATTTCATTCGCACCAACCCAATATTACTTTCAGTTGTCCAACGCTTCTGGCAATATGCCCAGCCAATTCCCACTTGAGGTGTTTTTCCTTTATCGGGTCATCAACTCTTGTTATTTCCCTAATTCCAGCGTTCCTCTTTCTATCTTTTCTGGTTATACCAATCATGCATCTCTCCCTGCTGCTTTGAGTTGTTTGCAGCCTGTATGTGTTCTATTAGTTAAGATCCGTGTCTCTGATCCACAAGTAAAAAATGTAAGTATACATTCACTAAGCACCTTTCTTTTAAGACATGATGGCAAATTACTCTTGAAAATTGTACCGTATATAATAATATAAACATTATACAAAGGTCAAAAATCTGTGGTGAGGGGAAGTCAGTGCATAAAAAATCAAAGGAGTAATGGTTAAGTGGGGGAGATCTCTTGCTGAAGAAAATTTTACTATTTAACAGCTTAGCTGATCTCTGTTTCAGACACCGACCAAAGATCGTTACTCCTACACATCTCTGAAACAATTGGCATCGGGGAGGCATCTCAGTTCCCCAGACCTAAGTGAGCCAGTCCACTGGGAAAGCAGTCAAAACGTTAATTAAGATCAGTTGTGGCGATATAATACGTCCCCTCTTCCTCCACGTGGGTTGCAATTAAAATATAAAAACAGGAACAGCTTTGAAGTCTAAGTTATGTAAGCATGATTTTTATCCGAAATTTATCATTGACTGTTATACAATGATAAAATAAATTGCAGCAAATGTTAAGAAAAATATTATTTACAGGGATTACGGGGCCTGAAAACAGGCTGATGTCAAAGTATTATTTTTATTTTAAGTGCAATGCACAACTTTCACGTGTTATAATATAGAAAATTTTACGGAACGCGGTACTTTGTTCCTTAAGCATATTACCAAAATACCTACGACTAATTAATTCTGTTGATTAAAATAAAAGAAAGTAAATATTTCCAACAGTGAAAACTTTGAAATTCTGAAATTCTTCTATAATGCATAAAAACGGTTGAAAATGAATTTAGAATTAATTTCTTTCTCGGTTCAGTAATTATAAAAGCAGTTTTCTTACAAAGATTCTAAATTTTATTTAAATATTTCATTTGATACGTTACATTTTCAAGGAGCCATACAATTCTTTTGAAATCTGAATTTCGGATGTATTGAGGGCTGTAAAGAGTTTTGCCGCACCGATACGAATACGTAATCTTTCGTGCGAAGTTAGAACATCTTTGACTTCAACCTTCCGTTTCTACTTTGGTTCATGTCAGACGTTAGAAATATTCAATATCAAGTAATGCGTGTTCACCTCTCTTTAGGCGTAGATCTTTGAAATCATTTTTTTGATTTATTCGGTTAGGCCACGTAGATCTGATGTTTTATATATCAGAGTTTCCAAGATTCGTATCGGATAACTGTGTGGAATAATGATTTCTCCGAAGATTTGAAAAGATTATCGAAGCTTGAAAGGAAAGGGTGTAGCACAGGTAAGGAGCAACGCACTCCTTTTCGTTTCCTCGCAGAGTCTTGAAAGAAAAGCAAGATGCCCTCTCATGCGGAGCAGAGCTACTAAAAAACAAAGCATCGATAAGGCATGACGAATGAAATGTTCGATATCTTCCGGCAAGGTCATATACATGTTATCTTTCTTTTATACTGACCCACTGGGACGAGCAACAACAACAAAAAATAAGAAAGAAAAAAAAAGGTGAGAAGGAAAAGGGAAAAAATCAGAAGAGGAAGTGAGATCATGAACTGATACAGACAAAAAATGGCGTGTGCATGTTTCGGGAGCACCATTTTTTCAGATTCTATGTATTGTTTGAGAAAAACAATTAATTTTTTGAGGGGAGAACGGATGACAATGAATAAGGAAACACAGTACTAGCCTGATTCTCAAAAGTTCAGGATCACTATGGAAAAAGAATAGCCATGAGCGAAAGACACGGTTATAAAGGTGTGTGTCCGGAGAAAATTTTAGTTCTATTCATATACCTTCCTATCTAGGATCACTAGCAATAAATCTGCTTGACGAAGTGCTTGATGGAAGCATTTTAAATCATATGAAGCATTTCA
The DNA here is from genome assembly GCA_039090855.1 of Macrothele yani. Taxonomy (NCBI): domain Eukaryota; kingdom Metazoa; phylum Arthropoda; class Arachnida; order Araneae; family Macrothelidae; genus Macrothele; species Macrothele yani. The sequence continues at coordinate 77,918,513 of CM077008.1, forward strand.
AGAGTAAAACTGGCAAAGTTACTTTTACAATTTCCAAAATATTTGTTAGACCCCAGAAGAGATGCAAGAATATATTTGGGACAACTAAATCTTTATGAACTTGTAGTATTAATATATTTTCAAGGACTTCATGGACATTGTAGTAGAGCGCATATGACGTGACCCTTTGGGAATGTACAAAAACTTGGGAGGTGTAACGATTTTATTTATAACATTAGGACCTTTTTGTAGGTTTGAAATGGCGAAAATAACATTTAAGCTATTCTGAACGTATTTCATAGCCGCCCATGGCGCAGTGGTCTAGGCGACGGCTTCTGATCGTTCGTCCAAAAAGGGGTTCGAATCCAGGTGAGGTATGGATGTTGTGCTTGCCTTACGGCACTGGTTCTCTCCCTTCCCTGGAGACAGTGGCCCTAAATTAGGGACGGGCGACTGCTTATAGCCTACTGAGTTGCTCACGGTGGTCGTCAAACCTCCAAAAAAAGAATTTCATTACGTTCATTTTCCACCTGAAGTACATTTTTGTTTGATATCATAAGTGGACCATATTGACATTACGCATTTGAATCATCTAGACTATTATATTTTGTAAACGTTTTATTCATGGAAATGATTTAATACCCATAATTTTTAAGTATGTTGGAACGGGAAAATATTATCAGTTCGCCGCTGTTGTTAAAATATTTTTCCCAAAATGTATCTCATTTCGAATATGATTCTCACAATGGGGTCATACTGACTTCAACAGTCACTACTGTAAAACAATAAATTCTGTTAATATATAGCAAAAAGTGCTGTGGACTTCTAAAATTTTATGAAATATCACAACCTGCTTAAGGAAACTATTTTTTGTTTGCAATTCGTGTGTGAGGGTGTACTCGGTTGCGTGGGTATACGGGCATATATGTGTATTGCTTACATTGCATCATTATAAATGATAATATTAAGTTTGTTTAATTATGTATAATATTAAGTTTGTTTTATCACAAGATATGTCTTAAGACAAAAACTAAGTGATATATTTACATCATGAATGGAATACGGGATTACACCATACAATACAAATTTTGGAGATGACAATCCGTTTTTTGGTGTAAATATGACAAGGATGGTAAGTCAGCTGATATCCGAAAACTTGAAAACTTCGTTGTCCTGGAGAGGGAATCGAACCCGCGTATCCCAGATATCACCCGGGTATGCTAAAGGACTACATAGACATACCCGGGCGCTATCTGGAAGACGTGGGTTCGATTCCCGCTCCAGGACGACGAAATTTTCAAGTTTTAGGATATTATTTGATTTACATCCTTTTCATATTTACACCAAAAAACGGATTGTCATCTCCAAAATTTGTATTATATGGCGTAATCCCGTATTTCATTCATGATTTATCTGCTCCACTGGGCAATCACGGGATATGATTCTTAACCTTCAGATTCGCTAAACATGAATGCCGGTTGCTTTGACTAGCGAATCCTGTGATGGTTATATTAATTAATCGGAAACTCCTGGCTTGGTCGTTCTGGGTGGTGTAGTGGTTAGCATACCCGGGCTCTATCTTTGTGATACGGTATTCACACCAAAAAACGAATTGTCATCTCCAAAATTTGCATGGTATATTAACATCTTGTAAATACCAGTGAATTGTTGGACCCCAGAAGAGATACAAAAATATATCTGCAGTGTGTAATTATAGATAAAATATTTTCAGAAGTCTCTACATACCGGCAAAGAACTTTTTTACTTTATCACCCTCTCCCACGACTATGAGGGGACTGCAGGTATGCAGATAATTTTGAAATAAAAATGTTATATACACTGGAGATATATTCTTGTATCTCTTCTAAGCTCTAACAATTCATATATATTATATTATTTATATACCGGTAGTGGAATTTATATTAAAATACTTAAATCTTGAAAAACATGTGCTTGGGAATTGCGTTATGATCCGATAATCTAGATGTTACAGTCATGAATAAATAAATAAAAGTGTTCGTTCTCGTTTAAAACGCTTTACGCTTCCAACGTCAAATTGTTTGCCTCAAATCTTAGAATTTATACATTTTTCCCATTTACTGTTCTCTTTTCGTGTTCCGAGACATATTTCCAAACAAAAATTCTTTACCGATGTTAATGCTCCCCATCAACATTAAACACATATTCGAGCATGGAATTTCTTTTTCAGTTTCGAAGTTATACAGGGTGCCATTTTGCTGTTGTGCTTCAGGCAAACTGATTCTCTTAGAAGTCTGAAGTTCTCCTACATCAATACTATTTTAAATTATTCAAACAAATTCTTAGTAATATCAAATGCCAATATATTTTTCCTTTTTTTAAATATTTTTCACTGATGTTTTAAACACCTAGTGCAAGAAAGTTACCTAATTATCCTTTAGTACTCACTACTGCACCTCTGGTGCACCAATAATATTTTAAAGGTTAACAAAATTTCACTAGCGCCAGACGACATACGCTTCTATGCTCGTGAAAGTCGAAATCCCGAAGTACACCCATTCCTTTTCTAAATCATACCTGCACAAGCGCGGATACAGAATGGGGAACAAGGGTCCAGCGCCCCCTATTTGTACAGGGTGATCCATTTAAACCAGTGCCCTGAAAAAAACTTACATTTTTGCAAGGGATCGCGCAAGGAACTTCTTTTTCAATAGAAGCAGCAACTCCTGCAGAATGAAAACCGCCACCGTGAAGAAGATTGTTAATCGTAACTGTAACTCAGCTCGTGATTTCTTTGTTGTTGCACTGTCATTCACTTGCGTGCATTCGGAAACATGCAGTACTCTGTTCCAGAGCGTGATTTTTCAGTGAAATCGTATTGGGTAACCAATTCTGTCATCAAAACGCAACGAGCATTTCGAAGAGAGTTTGGAGTTCGAAAAGTGCCAAGCAAGTCAACAATTCTGTCGATGGTAAAAAAACTGGAGCAAACCGGTTCTCTTCTCAGCGGTAGCGGTAGACATCACCCTCCGATGCCTCAAACGCGTGTGAACGATGTTCGGCAACGTTTACTTCAATCTCCGACGAAATCGTTGCGCAGATTAAGCCAACAGACAGGATATTCATACAGAACTTGTCAAAGGACAGCAAAAAAAGCGAATATTCGACCACTTAAAGTGCACGTAATCCATCAGCTGCAGGAACCGGACAAGGGAAACAGAGTAAGTTACTTCAAATGGTTTCAAAATTTTCTTAATTTGCGATCGATCTGATATTCTCTCCATCACATGCTTTACAGATGAAGCCTGGTTTCATCGGTCAGGCTACGTCAATTCGCAAAACAACAGATACTGGGCTGCCGAAAACCCACACGTAATGTGTGAAACACCGATGCATTCACAAAAGGTTGGTGTATGGTGTGCGGTTTCGTCTACGAAAATTATTGGCCCCATTTATTTCTCTGAGACTGTCAACACTAACGTTTATTGCCGCATATTCAATGAATTTGTAGAACAACTTGATGACATTGAATTGATAGCAGGCTACTTTCAGCAGAATGGCGCTACGTGTCACACATCGAAAGTCTCAATGGAACTCATAACCAGCTTCTTTGATGACAGATTAATTTCAAAAAATATATGGCCTCCCCGATCTCTGGACTTAACTTCCCCTGACTTTTTTTTATGGGGCTACTTAAAGGATAGAGTTTACAAAACCCATCCAAAACCATTGGATGCATTGCGTGAAACAATCACGACTAAATTTGGCAATGTTACTGCTCGTACTCTACATGAGACATCACTGAATATGGTGCGGCTTGTTCAACTGTGTTTACAAGAAAATGGAGGAAAATTCCAACATTTGCTTTGATAAAATGATTCTCCAATACCACATGTATAATTCTAAATTACTGTATGATTTTGTTGTTATTTATAAAAAAGTTATAAGTAAATCACATGGTACTGGCTCAAATGGATCAACCTGTATAACGTGTGTATCAGGGACATTTATTTTCTTTATGTAGAAAAAAATAATTAAAAATATAATTTTTGATCCAGAATTTCAATGTGTCTGTAATTTTTTCAATTATGACTTTAAGTCGTTACTTAATTCGAAAATAAATCACAAACATGAACTTTTAAATTTTTATACATAGAGGGTGCCCATAAATGATTACCTTGATTTACCTGTTATAGCTTTTAAATGAACTCTGGTAATTAAACCCGATTTAAACAGAAGTAGGTAAATATACAAAGCTTTGGTACATAGTTAATGAACTTCTACATGTGCATATTTAGCGGCATGTAAAATTTCTGAACGACATTCACACTCGTGCCACACAGTTTTTAATGCTTTTGGGATATATGTTCCTATCGTATCTGCGATGCGTTCTGGAAAGGCTTGATGCCTGATTCATATTGCTTAAACCATATCTTTAACATAACCCTACAGAAAGGAATGCCGCGTTGACATGCCTTGTGATCCTGGAGGCAGGATCACAAGGTCCGTACCTGAAAGTTCATCGATTTGGAAATGTTGCGTTGAGTGCCCAGTGAGGGTGTGCCCCATCTTGCTAGAATATGACAGCTGGCTGCCTGTTCTGCAGATGCAGTACGCAGTAGTTGACGATACACATTTGCGGAAAGGATTTCCTCAGCGAAAGAAAAAAAAAGACCAATTATCCAGACATTAATTTTCGGGTTATCCAGAATATGCGTGCTTACGACATGTGGGTTTTCCGTTTTCCGATGCCCAAATACACACATTCTGTCTGTTGACTGTCCCACTAAGATGAAACCTAGCCTTGTCTGAAAAGCAGACCCGTCATTATCCTCGTCAATGGAGATCAAATTGTAATTAGCAAATGTTTCACGTAATGGCTGGACATCAGGCTGAAGCTCTTGAAGAATTTTAACTTGTAGGCGTGTAACTGCAAACGATTGTGTAGTATCTGGTGCACCGTAAACTTCTATATCTGCACTTGGTTTGAAACTTTTCTCACCGATTTCTGTGGTGACCATGTAAAAGCAGTTTGAATGTTTCCCACCGTGGGACACTGAAGTAATACTAGTGTTCTTTCCCTTTTCCACTATTCTTGCTTCCAAGAATTTTGTTATCCACGACTTAATTAACTCCGCATCAGATAGATTCTTTTCATTCTTTGTTCTGAGCTTTCGCTGAACGCTAATAAAAGGTTTTGTTTCTTGCCATCTACGTACAACACGCTGTGTCTCCTCTGTCACAGATGCCATTTTTACTGCACTCTGCAACAGCGCTCCTAGTAGCGGATGCGGTAGACGAAACACACCATCACAGAAACTGTATGATTGTACGAAATCACTTGCAGAAAAGCAGGATGTTTAAGGCTCATCATTAAAAAATTATAGCATACTGTAATCAGGATAACTTTCATGGAGCCCTCTTTTATTGTGAAATTTCTGTTATCGGCTCTAAGTTTTACACTTTAATAATGGAATAAATTTTCATATACATATATATACTGTTTTGTACGGTGTTTAAGAAATGGGATTTCCATGTTTATAGCGTCCATGAAATATCGCGTTTTCCGTCGCATCGAAAAGTGTCGCTTAATTAGGTAGCTGTATACATAAAATACAATGGTGTTTTCGAATATGATGAACGCAGTGTGTACTAAACCATTCATGTGAAGGCTAAATTTCATTCCTGTATGAAAACCTCGAAATAAAAAAAATATTACGATAATAATTGAAAATATATTTTAAAAACCAGCAGTTTAATGGATGCAAAGGTACTCATTCCTCGCTGCTGTGCATATCTATGATACCTGTTTTCTCTTATTCTTCCTCCTTATCGCAATACGGTTATTTTGTCTGTCTGTCTTCCTCGCGCGCTGTGACCTCTTTGTTTTGCAACGTACTTTTGTTTCACTATTTTTTTGCTTTTTGCTCTTGAACTTTGGCCTGAATAAGTCCCACTCCCCGTTTTTTCTTCTTCCTCAGTGAATCTCTTAAAAGTCTAACTTTCGCTCTAGTAGCCAATTTTCTTCTCTCTCCTGACTCAATCTCTCAGAGTCTTTCTCTCTCGTAGTCTATTTTTATCTCTCCTGACTCCATCTCTTAGAGTCTATCTTTCTTTTTCGTAGCTTAATCTTTTCTTACATTGTACTACAATACCTCTGTTTTGTTATAAAAGTCATATTATCTTCTGTCTTCTCTCTCTCTCTCTCTCTCTCTCTCTCTCTCTCTCTCTCTCTCTCTCTCTCTCTCACTCTTTAACTTTCGGAAGATGCGTGCCAGTTTACCTCTTTCTGACTCCGTATCTTACTCTATATTTGTTTTTATGTATCCATCTCTTTGTTCTTCTTTGTCACTTCACCCATCTCTCTCTCTCGCTCTTAGTCTTTCTGACGCTGTTTGTCAGTTTTCCTGTTTTTGACTCTGTACCTGACTCACTGTGAGTCTTTCTGTATCTCTTTCCTCTCTCTCTCTCTCTCTTTCTCTCACTCCATTTTTTTGTCATTTCTGCCATCTCTCTCTCTCTCTCTCTTTCTCTGTGTGTGTGTGTGTGTCTCTCTCTCTCTCTCTTTCTCTGTGTGTGTGTGTGTCTCTCTCTCTCTCTCTGTTTGTTTGTTTGATTTTTTTTTGTTTGGTCGCTTCTCCCATTTCTGTGTCACCTTAATTCATACATGCCCAAATTATATATATTCCGGAAAATATTTAGGGCTAAAACCTTGCCATTTAAAGCACATAAGACATCAAACATGTAAGATCTGCAATTAATATTTACTTTTGTGATTATTAAACAACCTCTAGAGTAAATTATTTAAGCTCCTCTGGTGCATATTCCAAGATAAGAAGATCTATTTCTTCTGAGATTTTATCTCGATGAAAACTTGCGTGTGAACGAAAAGTCTAGATCTCTTGGAAGACGGAAATAATTATTCCCATCTGATAAGATGCTTTTTTTTTTTTTGCAAGTTCCACTGTTTCAAACACTAACTAGTTGGTTCCGTTTTCAGAATTACTTTTCCGCGGATGAAGGATTCCATCACGCTCTGCTGAAGAAGATGGAATAAGATTTAAACCAGCAACACTTTGTTCTAAAATGTGTTTTTCTGCGTCAGATACAAACACTGAAGAAATAAATAGATCATAGTGAGTTTAATGACGCGAAAATACGGGAAAAACAGAAAAGGTAGTTATAGTTCTAAAATAATGAAATTTTATTGCGCTATTTTAAACAGTTATCCAATCATTTTTCTTGTCCGTTTTATTTTGAGTTTCCTCCGTAAACACCTTAACTCATTCTAAATTTCTGAGCTTTAGAAATTAACTCATTTTCTGGGCCTCACACCTTAACTCATTCTAAATTTCTGAGCTTTAGAAATTAACTCATTTTCTGGGCCTCACACCTTAACTCATTCTAAATTTCGTTTCCTCCGTAAACACCTTAACACTTGCTCAAATTTCTGGCCTCAGAATTAAACTCTAAACGAATTACCCGTCAGAAAGCTGAATTTCTGCATGATATTACGAAGCTGTAAAATATTTTTGATACAGGCGCCTTAGACAGAGAACTATTCATGTATCAACTACGGAAACCCATAATAAAACAGTGTATAGCCATTGACTGAAATAAAAAGCTCTGTCTGCTACTAGTCTCAAGGTTCAAAATATTAGACTACTTTGCCAGCATGCTATTCCATTAGTTCGTAGAATGAAACACTCTAACGCTTATGACGTAGTCTAGAAAATTTTACCGTTTAACTTAAAAAAGTCGAGAGAATACTCCGGTATTCTTTGTAGAAAATTTATGCTCTGCATCCTTCGCATAGCAAGACCTTCGTGAGTGTGAAATAAAACGAATGATTCGACAGTATGCATTTATTTACGTACAACACACTGCATTTATTCGAGTCACTCACGACCACACTGAGTCACAGTCCAGTACATACTAAGTGGAATTAAATCATAACAACGAACAATAAGGTTCACTAATTCTTGACATTAAGCGGTACTTAGGTATGTGTGTTAATGAATGTTATTATCGTAAAACCAATGAAAGAATAGTTATATGTAAGCCATAAAAGTAAGTACTTTGCTAAACTGTGTCGATGGCAGTAGTAAGTATTTCGACTGCTTAGTTTTTCAAAAACAATATTTATTATTATTATTATATGGTATTCAAATTTAGACGAACGCAGGAAATGACTCTGACACCGATGAAATATGATGTAGCTACGAAAGTCCATCTGCGCATGTGCAAACTAAAATCTGACTTCAAAGTAGAAAGAAAAGCTGAATCGCAAATGTGTTAGTGAGTGGGATGGGTAACTGTTCGTCTAGAATATTTCCAAGTTTTTCCGCATCTTGCTTATACATTATTTTAAAGCTTTCGAGAGGTAGCCAAATTTTGCTACGACGCATGGCTATTGTAGCATCAAAAATGCGTTTTTGTAATAGCTTTTATCACGCTTAGCATCGGGTTCTCGTAACTTACGCAGAGTGTAAGGAGTTATTGTTACGTTTATGTAAAACGTGATGAAATAATTTTCGGCGATAGTTTAGTAAAATATATTGTTGAGTAACAAGGAAATTAACTTATTGCTGCGTCACTTAAGGGAAAGCATTCAAAAATCAGATTTAAACAATGTTTTGCACTACTCCACTTACCCATTTTCGTTACGTCGAAATGTTTTACTTAGGATTTACTTTACTACTCTCGGGAACGATTCATAGCATCAAAAACTACTTCATAACGTAAATCTGAAGTACATTAAAAAAAGGAAAGGCATATTATTTGATAGAACTGTTATTTATAAGATAAACCTGATAACATTTATGAAGTAATTTAATGGGTGTGTGAATGAATTTCGGTGAAAGTATGGAATATATTTTTTGATTCGAGTTTTTATTTTTACGATAAACTCCAGGAACACTTCAAATCAACAAAATCAAGGTCCAAAATCATTTTATCAAACTGAATTAAATAAACTATTATAATGTTTTCCATTGGAATTCTAACTTGTATAGGATCATGAGAACTTTTATTTTTAATTAAAGGTTTAACAACCACCGTGAGCAACTCGATGGGCTATAAGCAGTCGCCTGTCCCTAATTTTGGGCCACTGGTTCCAGAGAAGGGAGAAAGCCAGTGCCGTAAGACAAACACAACATCCATGCTTCACCGGGATTCGAATCTGGACACGTCTCGGGTGAATGGTCACAAGCCATCGCTTAAACCACTGCGCCACCGGGGCGGCGATCACGAGACCTAATTCTCACTGAAGAACTCCCTTTCGGCATTATTCTTCTGTTATTAATCTCAGCATTCTTCAAAAGACCACTAAGTAAACTAAGTAAAACTTTAACTGCCCCAACCCCAATTTCTGCTAATAATTTAAAGCAAATTGTGAAAATAAAATTCAGAACGTAATGATGAGCACACATTTCTGAGAAAGAAAGTTTGAATTGTTGATTAACGTCCTAGATTAGCTTGGAATCTTCAAAAACAATTCCAATTCAACGGAGATGGCATGTTTACAGAAAAAAAAGGGCTTTTTATATCCTACTAAGAGAAACAAGAATAATGACATCGAATTCTCGGTTGTTATGAGGGCATCTTTTGAATCCTTTCCTACATGATAAAAATACTTCCAAACAGATTTTCAGAAAACCTAAATATTCAACTGAAACGAAAATACTATTGCATCATCTAGAAAACGAAAGCTGCTCATAATTTAAAATATGCAGTTAAGCGGAGTTGTTCATAAGGATTGGAGTTGGTTACAAAAAAATAGCCGCAATTCTACGCAATCGATAAAACATTCACACATAGACATAACCACTTATTCCCACAAGCGGCTGAATAGTATGTTACGGAAATTAACAGATTGTGCACAAAACAGTTTCCCATAACGGAAGATATCAGAGGCAAAGGCGATTTTCAAATCGAACAATTAGAAGAGATATAGAACATAATGAGATATAACTTGACATGCTCTAGAGGAAAAGCTCTGTGTTACCTAAAGAAGAAAATGGTATACAGTATTATCCTACGGCAAAAGGATTTGTCAGAGGGACTTTTTAAATCGAAATTTCAAATACAAACATACATTGACCCTCCTGGAAGCAGAATTTTTCAGCCGCTATAGCTGGAAGCAGAATTTTTATAATGAAAAAGTAGAAAAAATGCGAAAATTATTCTTCGTACCAAATGTCATGCTAAGGAAAAAGAATTCTCCAAATACGTCTTTTCGGAGTAGAGACAGCGATAAAAATGTTTCGACATTTATTAATGAAAAAACTGCGCATTACTTAAAGATAAGAATTTTCGCAATCTTTACTGTAGCGACATTAAAAAGAAAAATTCTTCAATGAGATTTTTAAAAGTGGAGATACAGTTGCAAACAGAAATGCTTAGTAACATGGACTAGCGCCAGAGCTGTTAACTACAAAAAACCTAAGGGCACATGTAAAATGTTCCACGGGATGAATGGAATACGGTGTTGAAAGATTTTTTAAATCGGACTTTTAGAAGCAGAGATATCGACATAACGCACAAACCTTTTCCGCCACCTAGCTGGACAGTTGTGTAGTTTGGGATGGGGGGGGCAGGAAATGCGAGTAAAACATTTTCGTGGTTAGCAGTATCTGACCGAAAACGAATTTTTCAGTCGCACTTTTAGAAGCGTCGATGTTGCTGCAAATATGCTCTATACAGAAACGTGAACTTACACGATCTAGTGGCAAACTTGTGCTTTAATGAAAATTTGTAATTACTGTATATACAAATCATTCCTCACCAGAAAGGCTGTCCGACAAAGAAAGCATTTTTCAGATCGGACTGTTAAAAGCAGAAATATGGAGAAAAATAAGATATATCTACGCCACGTGGCGGAAAAACTGTGCATTATTTTAAACAGAAAATTTATGCAAATGGTTTTACTTGGTGAGTGGTATCTGATCGCAAAGAAAGTTTCTCTATTGAGTTGTCAGAAGTGCCCATTATACTGCAAATACATCGAAAACGTAAATATATGTTTACGCCCCTAGTGGCAAAACTTTTCCTCGCCAGAATTAGAAATTATGCGTAGAACATTTCCCACTATGAACTCAATCCGACACAAAAAGGATTTTTCAAATCGGACTTACAGAAGCTGAGATATCGGATAAACTCTAATTTGTCTTTTAAAAAAACCTTCATGACTTGAAAAAGATACTCTACCCAAATTAGCCGTCGTTATAAATAGTACCTCAGGAAAGAAAGAATTCTTTTTGGCAGTCGGATATTTACGTAGAACCAAAGGTATGAAATGAACTGTATTATGAATTCGATAGCATCTGCATTTAAGCCCTCCAGCGGTAAAGTTATGCATCAGAGAAGAACCTGAAAGCAAGGATCATCTCTCTCACATTTCAGAATTCCAAATGCAGAAAGGATTTTTCAATCAGACTAATAGTTAAAGTGATATAGGGACCCACAGACAGACGGACGAATGATACTATAAGCATCTACGTTTATACCAAAGACGTGCTAAAAAGAACATGTTCGGTACGGAGAAAACAGGAAAACAATGGTTACGCTTATCTTTGCATGATTCGAAACGTATTCTCTAATCATTTTCCCAAAACTACAGATATCATGACAAATACGAATACACAGTCATACTAGCTAGCGCCAAAAACTGTAAATATATAAAACCTGGGAAATACACGTGTACAGGTACACATACCAACACTGAATCAGAAACTTTTTCAATACCGGGTTGAACCTCCATCAGGCCAAATTATAGCTCTTATGCGATTTGGCATAGACTCCACAAGGCGTTGGAGTCTATCTACGTCTACACTATACCAGGTATTCTCCAGACAGTCATTTAACTTGCTCAGATTTGACGGAAGAGGATTTTGCACCCGGATTTGTTTTATACCATATCCCATACATTCTCAATGGGGTTCAGATTCAGGCATTGTGGTGGCTAGGAAAGATTGTTATAGTCGCTGTCATGTTCTCTGAACTACTGCTAAACACATCTTTCGCGATTAACAGCAGCATTGTGGTCTATGAAACCGCAGTCACCTTCTGGATAAAAAATCAACATTGCAGGTAGGACTTGTTTGGGAAGAATATGTAAAAGTATGTCCTTGGATGATGTCCTACGCTCCAGCACTATCAGGTGACGCGTTCCTTACCAACAGAAGGCACCCCACACTATGGCACCACCTCCAGAATCTTGAGTTGTGTTTACCAAGCAAGCTGGTCCATTGCTTCATGGGGCGTCCGCAAAACTCTCTGTCTACCGTCAGTACAAAAGAAAGTGTGCCGCAACTCGTTGGACCACATGACTGTTTTCCAGTCTTCCAGTGTGCAGTCAGGGTATTCCTGACCCTACTGTAGGAGAACTTACCACTTCGTCGTAGAAATTATGGTTTCCGAATAGACGTGCAAATTCCAATACTGATTCTTATCAATTCCCTGCGCATATTTCGCTGAAGTATGGGTCGAGAACAGCCTTCATTGAATGCTTGGGTCAATTGCTGCACACAGGAAGTCCTGTTTTTTCGTACAAGCTTTCTCTGACGACGGCGATCTCGTTCCTGACAGATTGTCGTCGCGCCACAGTTTTGCATCTTAGATAAGCAATGTGTTCTATTTTTCCACTAATAAAAGACCACCGATATCTCACCTTTTGAAAAACAAGTGCGCTCTGCTGTTTTCCAAATCGTCGCTTCAGGCAGATAGTCACCCATAATAAGTCCTTTGTCGAATTCCTAAAGATCCTTTGTTTCTCTCATAGTGATCAACACAACTGGCAATTACTGAGAAGCTGCTGTCTTAAAAAGTTGCCTAGATCACGTAGTGACATGTTTTGCATATATGCCGCGTAAGTGACGTTTACGTGCATCTACATGAAGGTTTCTACTTCAATGGCCGGTGTGTATACTTGGTCATAATAATTTTTGTGATTCGTCATCTAGAAATGGAGACGTAAAAAAGAACTGATTACGATGTTTGTGATATTGAGATAGATCAAACAGACAACCTTTACTCACAATTGTACTTTTTTTAAGTTCTATTACAGTTTTGCTGAGCATTTGACTCATCTTCATCAAACCAAATAGAGTGCAAATATTTCAGACATTTCATTTACTAACAGAAAGATAAAGAGGTCACAGAAATGAGTTGGTCATCCTTTTCTATAACCAAAGTGAAAAATAGTTTCACTAGGGTTTCTAGAAGTTAACACATCGTGCTCACAGACTGACGGACGAAGAGAGGAAATAACATTAAACGTTTTTTTTTGTTATATTTTAATATATCTGTCGAAATATTAGTCATAAACTACTGGACGTGTAGTTAGTAACTGATCTTTTGATTCTATCCTTTTAACAGCAATAGCCGATCTTTTGACAGATGATTTGACTTTGAGAGTACTTTTGCAGCAGTTCCAAAGAAAAAACGCACATTACTGGTTCAAACTGTTTTTCTACGAAATACCGCAGAAGCATCTGCAGAACCCTCACGGAAAACATTTAAAACACAGATGTGTGATCCAAAGAGTCATAATGTTCTCAGCAAAATATGGGGCAGGATTCCCAATTTGTCCTTCAGAACGGATAAAAATTATTTTGTAACCCTCTGTAGGACTGAACATCCTATGAATACCATCATGAACCCACACCACGCGGGAAACGATGCGAACGCTCTGTGATTACATTGTTAGGGATGAACGCAGCTCCCTGACAGTTTCAACACCCTCGGGTGAAAACCCCCAGGGTGTCGAAAGGGGACAGGATAAGCATATTTCACATGTCTTATAAGAGGCTCGGATTTTTTTTTTTTTTTATTAGAGGCTTAACGACCACCATGAGCAACTCAATGGGCTATAAGCTGTATCCCGTCCCTAATTCAGGACCACTGGTTCCAGGGGAGGAAGAGAGCTAGTGCCGTAAGACAAACACAACATCGATGCCTCACGGGATTCGAACCCGGACCCCTTCCGGACGAATGATCAGAGGCCATCACTTAGACCACTGCTCCACCGGGGCGGCGTAAGAGGCTTGAACTCGGGTCCAAGTGGTATCCAAAAACCGAGGCTCTTGCCTCTGGACTTAAAATGCAATTTGTCAGTTTAAATTGTGCGTATATTCCAGGAACAATTGTGAAGAAACTTACTAACCCATTCCAAGCTGTTGATCAGAACATCTTTGGCTACTCCTCTGGAATGAATGCCTACGAAAAAAATATTCGATATATTTTATTCCCTATGCATTACTTTTGCATGTGTTCCAAGTCTGAAACGCTTCACTCATACACCAAGCCTACCAAAATTACGCTGCAGAAAAAGAGCTCTCCCGCCCACATAAAGGGGATTTAGTTAATGCTATACGGCTTACTTTCGCTTACATGTTTGATCCGAAGAGCGAGGCAAAAAAGTCTTTTAGAAACGAAGGAGCAGAAACGTGGGAAAACAAGAAGCTGCGGTCTGCCATTTTCCCTTGTGTTAACATGTCCTATATTCGTGTAACTCTGCTCGTGATCCCACAGCAGTGAAAGTGCCCATGCCTTCCATTGTTGACTCAGCATGAAGAAATGCAAAGAACTTAATCTACGGATTCTTGTATTGGCACGAAAGTGAAGAAAAGTTCATTGTTCATCGGCAGGTAACCTGAAAAATGGAACAACCATAAATTGCGACACTCGAAATAACTACCCTTGCGGTGTGTTGGTAATTCCCCGGCTCTCTTTTCTCGTTGTTAATTGTCGTCCGGGCAAGAACACCTTTTGTGCGAATGGAGTTTGAAGGGTTTAGTTTCACTCAAAGGAAAGTAATTGGCAGGGCCAATTACGTTCGCAACGTTTCTTTCTCTTTTCACTTTCAACTGAAACCACTTTTAATCCCTAAATAGCTTCGCATTATTTTCCGTGCTTAACACGGGAAAAGCTGTATAAACCAAGTCTATTCTAAAATAAGAAGGGTCGAGTTCTGCCTGGCATGATATGCCCCATTCTAAATCCCAGTTGAAAGCAGTTCTTAATAATGTAGGTTAATCATGCATTTCTATCTTTTACTTTATCGGTATTCTCATCTATGGACTAACATTGTACTTCGAAGGTCTCAGTTGTGTAGAAATTCATTTAAACGCACGAGTAATTCCTCGGTGATCTTTTTCTATGTATTTTGTTCACGCAGGTCATGTGATATAATATTTCTGGGTATGTCACAAACATTCTTTTAAAACATATAACAGTATTTCGAAAAATTATCACAAAGTGTAAATTATGCATGGCCTAACACTTCCATATTTGCAGATATTCTACTAATAGTAAAATGTATTGAAACATTCCCGCCGAAGCATTCAATGACTTCATGATCGTATGGCAGAAAAAAAGGAAAAGAAAGAAGGGATAAACGAACAGAGAAAGGGTAAAGTTGGATTATAATTGATGAAGAGGTATTGCGCTCCGATTAAAAATGCTATATAATTAACAGTACAAGACTGCGATAGGAAGAAGATATCTAATTAAAGCTGTTGAGGATGAATGTCTTGAACCTGCGTTGCGTACGTGCGCTTGTTCGTTTCATTTTTCTGAGCTGCGTATTTCAAGAGCGGTGTTTCTTCGACACTTAGAGATTCGAACTCTCACAATCTGTCATCTAGAGTTCATGTATCATTGGTTTCCTGCTGCTGACGATGTCCACGTGATTGATAAATTTCCGTCAGTCAAAGGTTCCCAGAATCTCTTCCCTGAGAGTTTTATAAAAACGCTTGTTAAATTACCTTGTGTGCACTTTGAAGAGGATGTCTCAAAGAGCCACCGGCTGAAATGGAGGGTCGTGTCATGCCAGCAATGGGGTTTCGTTTGCTAATATTTACTGCATGATTGTAACTCGACAAAGCTGCAGAACCTATGTTCATACACTCATTGTCATAAAAATCCGCGCACCAAGAAGGAGGTGTCGGATTGAAATGAGATTTTAGAAGTGAGATTGTACATCCCAAGGATAGAAGTTATTACAATATCGCGGCAGCAGGACGATTTCACGCGGACATACGGTAAACATTCTGGTCTGCGTTAGTACCGCGTTGGACCGCCTCGTGCTTTGATACATGCGGTGATACGGTCCGGCATGGAGTCAAAGAGACGCCGTATGTCATCCTGGGACAGACTGGCCCACCCTTCTTGCAACTGACGCTCTAAATCTCGAGCACTGGGACATGGAGAAAGCTGGCGTCTCATCTGGTCCCACACGTGCTCGATGGGCGAGAGATCAGGCAATCTGGCAGGCCATGGAGACGTCGAAGCATGACGTAGACAGTCCTGGGAAACCAGAGTCGTGTGCGGACGGGCGTTATCTTGTTGTAAAATGGCTCCGGGCCGCCCGGCCAGAAAAAGCATCACATGGGGCCGCTGGATCTTTTGTACGAAGCGCTGGCAAGTGTACTACGGAGTACTGAATATAAAGTGTTCATTTAGGGGTTATCAAGAGTTTTGTCGCGTGTTTATTCATGTGTCTGTCGTGTTGTGGTTAATAATATCGGTGAAATACCACTTCGGAAAATAATTGTTATTTCTCAAACATATTTCGTTTTTAGTGCTTTCTCAAATTCATATATTCAGAATAAAACGAATGAAGATCTGAAAGGCCGGCCCAGGAGTCCCATTGGTCTAAGCGATGGCTTCTGATCATTCGACGGAAAGGAGTCCGGGTTCGAATCCCGGTGAGGCATGGATGTTGTGTTTGTCTTACAGCACTGGCTCTCTCCCTTCCCTGGAACAGTGGCCCTAAATTAGGGACAAGCGATCCATTGAGTTGCTCACGGTGGTCGTTAAACTTCCAACCAAAAATAAACTGAAAACAAAAAAAGATCTGAAAGAAATTTTTAAAGTTTTAAATGCACAAATTTTTCAGATGACTGAAGTTTGTGTTGTACCATTTTTGTGAATTTTGTCCCCTTCCTCTTGTAACCCATAAACTTTCAGTATAATTATATCACCACAAAAGTCATTCAGGATGCCAAGTTATGACCACAAGGGAATGTCGAAGATGAAAAATGCTAAGATGATGAAAAGCAATAAAGCTCTGAAATAATTCCGAAGTATATTACGACCAGCATCAGTGTTTGAAGAAGTTTGTTGAACTTAGTGTAGCGTCATAAAAGTATCACAAGAAATAAAATAAAAAAGTTATTTATAATAACAAAGAATTTGTTTGTTGTCTTTAAACCTTAGCAATCCAAAGAAGAGCAAAGAAATAAAAGGAAGAAAAACGTGGAATGCATGAGAACGAATTACGTTAAAAGGTAATTTGCCACCATGTGAACAGATGGGAAACACATTATCTAATTTGCCAGATAAGAGGTGTTAGCTTAAGTGTTTATATACTTCGCAAAAACTGAGATATATAAGTTAAACTCAATAAAGGAATTTTCCAAAAAATGATATTGTCAAAAGTTTAAATGTGTTACAAGACGATTATTTTAAGATGTCCAAAAGCTTTAAATAAAAGCAATTTTAAGGAATTCAAATGTTTTGCATAAGGAACATTTTAAAACTTTAAGCACTAAGTTCAGATTTCACGTTAAAAATACGTAATTTAAAGATAAATTAAAAATAAAAGTACTTTTCTGTTGTTTAAGCTGTAAAATACTTTCTAAAGTTTTATGTAAGTGTATTCGTAAACAGAATTAGAGATATTTTAAAACAGATTTGAATTTTAAACTTTTTGCCAAGAGAATCTTGTTAACAAATTTCAAATGTTTTTATGTTATGTTTTTCTATTTGCATATTTTTTATTGAAGGTTTAACGTCAACCATGAGCAACTCAGTCGGCTATAAGCAGTCTTCCGTCCTTAATTTAGAGCAACTGGTTCCAGGGAAGGGAGAGAGTCAGCGCCGTAAGACAAACACAGCATCCATGCCTCACCGGAATTCGAACCTGGACCCATCTCGGGCGAATGATCAGAAGCCATTGCTTAGACCACTGCGACACCGGGGCGGTATATTTGCATAATTGAAAACATCTATAAATAAATTCAATTATAAAAACGAAATCGAAGATATTTTTGAAGAATCTTTAAACATAACTTAAGGTATTTAAACTTTTTAGCAGATATTTTTAAAGGGCGAAAGTATCTTCATAACAATTAATACACACAATTGACGTGGATTAGGAACATCAAACAGAAGTCATCGCTCTTTCCACGTTTATAAGTGAGGCACGGAAAAATTATCATTAACCGCCACCGGGAATCGAAGGCGGCGTGGATGTTAAGTTTAAAGCATACAGAAGCAATTCAGCTTTGTCATTATTGAACGATATTTCTAGTGATTCGAAAGCTTTATATTCGCCTGCTATGTTAGGAGAATTTCCACCTTTGATTAAAATTTTATTTGAAAAAAAAAAAGTACAATTTGTATGTTGTGGAGAAGGAAGCCAATAGGGTAAGTTTCTCCCGTTATGCTGAAATTACTCAGTTTAGAAAGGAACTATTATCGCATGCCCTGACAATGAAAAACACTGAGACGAACATGTGATCCAAACACTGAAAGGAGATCTTGACCAGGAGATTCAATCAGCTTCCAGGTATTGATAAAAGTTATATGTGTTAATTAAAGTACAGCCACAAAATACTGAAAATTAAAAGATACATTTGGTAGACAATCTCAGTTAAGTTTTTTTGCCGAAGCGAAGAATAAATTCCATGATCTGGGTGATATTTCTTCCAGGAAAACCCAAGAACGATAATAAAAACGAGATCATGAGTTAAAACAGATTCCTGCAGGAAGTATAAAGGAAAAACAACATTGTTCCTCAATGACTGAATGTAATTTCAAGGAAGTGGAATTCCAAACGAGACGGGAACGGAACAAGAGCTTTATGAGGATCATTACATTGTCGAAATGCTTGAACAAAAAAGATAAAAAATTAAAGCAACTGCCTCGCATAGAACATTTTTATCCACACTATTATTTTCATTCTTGTGAGAAGGAATTCCTCCCATGGTCGTGTAATAAAAGGTTAGTTAATGCAACTAGAGGTACAGAGATCTACAGCGCGATGGGGTCATGTTCACAAAGATTGCAAAAGCGTTGCCAAGGACTTTCTACTTCTCCATTAAGTGATATATGTCTATCTTTCCAAATTGTTTGAAAAAAAAATACTCTTACTGAAGAATGAAACTGCTGAGATCAAGATAGAAATACCTTATTAGCATGATAAATTACGGTGATTATTCATTCAGTGACCAAGGACAGAGTTTTATTAACCTTATCATTCTCCAAGGATAACTTTATAATAACGAACACGGGAGATGTCATTTAACAATGAAGCATGCAAAACATGGAATTGAATTGTTTTGATGGAAATGATTCCAATTCAATGACAGCATGCCAACTTAAAATATCTAGGACGTACAGAAACCATAAAATTTTCCATTTCATATTTTAGGGGTGAGATAAGAATGTGAAATGTGGTACAGTTTTTCTTTGAAAGCGGAAAAGTATTTGCTTCAGACTTGTTATGGCTATGAAGATAACCTTATGTAAAACTATATCAATTCTTCAGAGATTTTTTGGCAGGAGGTTGTCCCATGTTAGTTTTTTGTCTGAAAACTTCTATTATTTTGCGATTTCGTTGACGCTTTTCTTTTACTATAAACGATTTAAAAACGCTTTTTCTTTCTCCCAGCCGATTACGAATT
Source organism: Macrothele yani (assembly GCA_039090855.1). Taxonomy (NCBI): domain Eukaryota; kingdom Metazoa; phylum Arthropoda; class Arachnida; order Araneae; family Macrothelidae; genus Macrothele; species Macrothele yani. The sequence goes on from CM077008.1 coordinate 77,938,162, forward strand.
TTTAATCTTAAAAAAAAAATGCTGACAGAATTAATTATATGCTGCCAAATAGGATAAATAATCCAAGAACATATTTGAGACGAACTGTTAGAAACCACGTTAACTAAAATATATGGCAGTTATATTCTCTAAATTGACAGTTCTTCTCTCTCTTGCTATGAATGATAATCATTTCTTTTAGTACTGACACTCTGGTAATGATAAATAATTTCACAGACATTTAAAATGATCATACATATTAATAAAGAAGGCATTTCTGCTTCTCACTAAGTTTCATCTTCCACTTTGTCATCATTTCTCAGGGTTCTAAATATCTGCTTGTAATATGCTCTATAAATAAAGAGCTTTGCATAGCTCAACAAATCTATCATGAATAGTCTAGGACTGACATCATCAAAGAGGATAAAATGTCTCTAAAATCTGCAGGAATTCCATCGAATTTCGGCAAAATATTAGACTTCGTATCCCAGAAACCGTCGTTAAGGTAATAAGGCGCTCCTCAAATATTTACAAACGGTTTTGTAATTACAATTTTCTCAGTTTAAAAACACTACAAATGAAGGCAATGCACAAAATGTTCAAACTATTGCACAAGAGAAATATTTTCTTTATTAAAAAGCAGCTTTTTTGTTTGGAATGCTTCAGAAGTGTCAGTAGATTGAGTTTCAAAATGAATCAGCAAATAGGTTAAGTTCAGTAAAGTATTCCCTGAACTTTCCTTATATTTCTAGCGAACGAACTCATAAGTTGCTATAAGAGATGATTGTTTTTATGGTTCATCTCCTTCGTACCTATTGCTGCCAGCGTAACAGCTTTTTTCTCAGATAGTTAGATATTTCCCAATTAATTATGATTTTTGTTGCTTGTTTGGATGTTTATCGACCACCGTGAGAAACGCGGTGGCTTGTGGGCAGTCACTCCTCTCTAATTTGGGGCTGCTGATTTCGGGGACGGGGAGGATCACTTGGGGATCGAGTTCATGCCCGTTACGACGAGCTGTCAGAAAGACAACGATTAGATCACTACGCCACCGGGTTTGCATATTGCTTTTTGAATGAACATCAAACAGAAGCCATCGCTCTTTCTACTTTTATAAGTGAGTCGCGGAAAAATTCTCATTGACCGCCACCGGGAATCGAACCCAGGTCTTCCAGTTGCGCGCCGGATATGCTTCCACTACCCCACAGCTGCCTCGAATTCCTCCAGACTCACATACACTAACTGCCAAGCCAATTGGTAGATAGATTCTTCAAGCCCCGCTCCGAGAAGCAATAGGTTTGGCAGTTAGTTAGAAGCCTTGGCTTGGCAGTTGGTGGATGTGAGTCTGGAGGAATTTGAGGCCGCTGTGGTGCAGTGGAAGCATATCCAGCGCATAACTGGAAGACTCTGGGTTCGATTCCCTGTGCCGGTCAATGATAATTTTTCCGCGACTCACTTATAAACGTGAAAAGAGCGATGAATTCGGTTTCATGTTCCTAGTCCACATCAAATATCTGTAATAATTTTTGAATGAAATCATGTACTAGCATTTTTGTACACGGTACTTACAAACTGATTATTCCTTGTAATTTTGATTCAAATTGACATTACGTGTGGAATAAATTTAATTTCATCAGCTGTGTCTACCAAGTATCATCTAGCCAATGATGATTTTCGTTGAAGATATCATACTTTCGTTGTTTTTCATAAAATATTTTATATTTCTAACCAATGAGCAGATCCTAGCTTATTTCTTCTGCAAAAAAATTTCGTCTGTATCGTTTTAACATACATGCTTCTCCTATGATCATTTTTATTCTTCCGGTGATCATGCGTGGATAGCTTTTATTGCACCTCCCCAGAGACCGAGTGGTCAGAGGCCCTAGTTTCTGAAAAATCATCAAGATTTCTTGAGCCCCAAGATAGATGCTGGCATGGAGCCAGTGTAACGTTCTACAGAGGTCAAAACATATGTCAAGACGACAAGCCTGCTGCGAGACATTCTGTCCGCGTAGCTTAGTTGGAAGAACCACTTATTTCGGAGTGCGGGGACACGGTTTCGATGCCCGTAGCGGACAAACTTGTGTTTTCCCACCAGCACCTGTCCCACGGCTCTGGCTCTCTCTCTCTTTTCTTAGAGTTAGTGACCACAAATTACGCTGTTAGAAATTTTGTAGTAGGTTGTATCAAACATTAGTGCTGCACTACTTTTGGGACAGAACTAAACCATCGTGTGGTGTATGAAACATACAAAAGTATGGTGTAGTAGGTACAACTTCGCCCATTCATGATGAATACCATAATATGGTGCATAATTATTTGCATCATGTTTTTGTATGTTTCATCCACCACACAATGATTTACTTTTGTCCCAAAAGTTGTGTAGCTGGTGTAGTGCCACTTTTTGGTGCAATATAGTAAAACGTTTTCAACAGTGTATGTATGAGTTACTGCTTATATAGCCTTACGAGCTGCCCATGCTTATCCTTAAACCCGAAAAAAGTGAAAATTACGATACCTGTATGGGAACAAGTATCTTAAAGCAAATGCGTGATTTCAGAATTCTTCGAAGCAATTTCTGTGTTTGGGCTGTAAGTTGAATAAAATGTCAACCTTTCTGCTTCGATAGTGGTCCTCTTAAAAATACTGATTCGGGTTTTCGAAACATTTCTTCAAGTTCTACAGCTTTTTTTTTTTTTTTTATGAAGGATTTTCATTTTTTGGTAAGTTTACCTGTAATGTTCGTATAGATAGAGCTGACTGAACACTACATAAATCAGTTCTCAAAAACTTCCCCTATAGTGAAACAGGAGTCATTCAAGAGAACGTTAGTTACTTACGATTAGTCCCTAATTAGCCAGTAATCCTTTGGCACTCAGCAAGGCGTAACTACAACTCTTTTTTAATATCACTATCTTAATCAGACAAACGGGAGTTAATAATAAGAACATTTGGTTCAGAAAATGACAGCAACACTAGAATATAACACGCAGCTTTCAAATAGCTTCAATTAGACAACATCTCTTCCACAATGAACCTAAAAGTTCCACCATCGCCCTCCATACTTTTACTGCTGCTCAAACATCATATAACGTTCAGTTTTAATACGATACATACACACGTTATACGTTCTGACCTCATGGTTTTCTCAACCATACTCTTGTGAGAGAGAAGATGAAAAACGCTAAAGGAGAATGAACTCAAATTAAATTTACATAGAAAAGGTAACTACAAATGAAAGTTAAATTAGAATATACGTCATATGCTGAGAATGTGAAACTGAGCTTCTAAAGCACTTTAGTGATGCAAGGTAAAAGCATGTTAAGAGATAAAGATTATGAGGCGTTAAATACAGCAAAATTGATTTTGTCTAGACATTCATGGTGTACCCTATCACTTGTTCGAATAACCTCCAGTGATATTTTCCTCAGGAAATGTTCTCTTGAGGAAGATTCGAAACTTCGGAACAAAGTTTCTACAGAACTTGTTCCTGTTAATAGCAATTAATTGTGTATAAGGAAGTATCTTTTAAGCGTTGGAGCAGTTCTCTTAGCGGAAACTGTTTGACGAATTTTAAACTTTGCCGTTCAAAGTTACACCCAGAAAACTCACCCCAGGCATACTTCCCACACACAGACAAATGCATTGCTTAAAGTGAGCAGAATTTCTTAACACGTCTTTAATGACGGAGAACGATAGCCATTCTGAGACCAGCAGATAAATAAGCAGGCGTTCGACTTATTTCTGGTCTCAGAAATCAGTTTTTACATTCACGAAACCTGTCCCAATTCATCGGGGGAAAAAAGGCACATGGAAAGAAAGCTCCGTTTTCCAAATTTGTCCTCCATTTCAACTACCGGCCTTGTCCAGCATGTTTTTTCGATATCATGGCTCGACCTCGAAGATTTCCGTACCTGCCTTATATCTCAATCCGTGATCACGGCTTTTTTCCTTCCATTGTTGCTACCAGTTACGTCGATAATGTATTCATTTGTTCTTTAAATGGGAAATTGTATTTACCGACAAGCTGTTTTTTCCCCCGAAGGTGTTAATATCTTTTCCAGATTTCAAAGTACATAAATTGTCGTTAAAAGCATTCACCTTGATCAGATTTGTAATCATTTATGGCTAACCGTGGTTATTTAAATCTCTGAAGTGCATGCCTGCACCATTATAGCCACCTCGTAATGGTATGCTTGGTTATATATCGCAAGGACACGGAACTCTCGTACTCAGTTACCCAATAATTTAAAACCTGATATTTCAGAGTTAGTACCTAAAAACAAAACACTGGTGATTTGAATGAACCAGTGTCAAAATTCCATATAATCGGCTTCATGATTTCGTATCAAGTAAGTAACTATTAGAGTACCTAAAGATCATTAATTGTCATTAATTAACTAAAGAGCACTTTTCGGAATTTGGTTTAAGTTAGAACCTGATTACTTTAAAATAAGTTGATCAGTTGTCTGGGGTCTAATGCAAAATTATATTCTGGCCAAAACTTGTTCGGAGAGCATTTTTTTAGACTTACTACAAAACTTGTCTGAAGAGCAGTTGGAAGGAACAGTAAAATTTTTAAGAGCAATTTGAAATTATGTCTCCGATCATTCGTGCTTAAAATTTAAGCTACAAAATAGCGGAAAATTAATTTTAATAAGGACAGTTAAATGATCTCATGGTATCACTATCATCAACAACAATCCTCAATCCACTGCTGGATGACGGTCCCCTCAGGTACCGCAGCTCACTGTCCTGAACGATTTTCTGCCATGTCACTCCGGCATACATTCGAATTAAATCCATTCATCTCCTACGTGATCTTCTGCTGGGTATTTGTCTTTTTTTAACTCTTGTATCCAGTCAGGTGTTTCAGTTATCTAATAATTGTTAGTTCTAACAATCTTTAGAAAACTGAAACAGTCCACTACTAATTGAGGGTATTTACTTCGATCATGATGTCATCAACTCCTGTCATTTTTCTGATTATTAGTTCCACTTCCTATCCTTCCTAATTGTACTAAGTGTGCATCTCTCCAAGTTACTTTGAGTTTTCCGTAGCCTTTGTGTGTCTTTTTTCAAGTAAGGTGAATTTTTGGGCCATAAATCAGAATGTGAAAGATCCATTGATTAATTAACGCTTTTCTTTTAAGTCATAATCCTAAATTGCTCATGAGAACTTTAGTATTTCTTCCAGATGCTCTGTAGACAAGTTTTATACGCCTATTAATTTCTGATGGCATTTATTGTTTTTAATCGCTTGGCACCTATTGTTTTAAATGTCGTCGTTACTCAAACTTCGTTACTCTTGTCAATAAGTTTCTGAATCATACTCTGCATCTCTGAGGGGGAGCCTGTAAAAACGGACACGTCTTCACCAAAACGAAGGTGGGTTAAACTGTCTCCATTAATTTTTAATCCCGTGTCTTCCCGGTTGAGTAAATAATTTAAAGACATTTTGGGTTTTGTCATTGGAAAAGTTGGAAGATATATTTTGTGAAATTGTCTCTCTCGGTTTCCAAGTTTTGTGCTTGCTATACCGACGAATAATCAAACTTTTGCAATTGCATTTTCATAAGAGTAATCAATGATAGTAACGTATCAATTCCGCAGGATTTCAAAAACATTAGAACTATTGATGGTTGCACGGAATAATGACGAGAAGGCTTTTTATAATAAGTAAAAGCTACACCGATAAGCCATTACATTATGACCACTCCCAGCCTAGAGAAATGAGCGCGCCTGGAGACCGAACGGTGGCGCAGGTGAAGTTCACAGAGCAGTATATATACAACCCGAGGACCTGCTTTCGGTTAGTAGAGTGTTCGGAGTCATAATGGGAAAAGCCGCCGATTTATCGGAGTTTGATAAAGGACAAATTGTGATGACACGGCGCCTCGGAACTACGATCTCGGAAACGACGCGGCTTGTGGGTTGTTCACGTGCCGCTGTAGTGAGTACGTATCAAAAGTGGTGCACAGACGGCTGGACGACGAACCGTCGTCCAGCCGTGTGTCGTCCGCAGCTCATTGATGCCAGTGGAGGGCGGAGACTGTCGCTCCTTGTTCACAGCGACCGCAGTGCCACAGTGCGGCAAATCACCAGCAGCTACAACAGTGGTGATCAGGGTATTGTGTCACAGCACACAGTTCATCGCAGCCTTCTGCGCATGGGTCTGCGTGGCCGAAGACCCAGCCGGGTCCCCATCCTCACTGCACGTCATCGCCTACAACGTATGAAATGGGCTCAAGATCATGGAGACTGGATCGTCTATGATTGGACGAAAGTGGCCTGGTCTGAAGAATTAAGATTCCTGATGCATCACGTAGAGGGTCGAGCGCAGATACGTCGATTACCAAAGGAGGCTATGGCATCTGGATGCACTGTTGGACGCAAACAGGCTGGCGGCGGCGGTGTTATGCTGTATGCGACGTTTCCTTGGGCTGATGCTCATAAGTTTGATATACAACCGGCCCATTATCAAGCCATGGTATGGAGGCAGTCGGTCTTATCAGGCCCTGTATTACCGCCACCCACTACCATGGGATAGAAAATGGTTGATGAACAGCTTATTCCAAATCTGCTATCACTCCAACTAATTCCGCAATCCTGCAAAGACATCGTCTCCTGTGGATGTAAAGGTTGGTTGTATATCCGCTAATTGTTCATGCAGAAAAGGCAAGCTTGTATGTACTGCAGCTTGCAAATGTGCAGATAATGGTAGTAAAGAATGCATGAATATCCTTGAGTAAAAAGAAGTTTGTATAAATAATAAGGATCGATATCTTACGGATTTTCTACATATTGTTAAAATATTATGATGATGTTAGACTTTGCATTATATTACTTTGTGCCATTAGTGCCATCCAATCATGCATGATGTAATGTTCTGTGCCAATTTTTCAGCTTGTAATATTGTATTAAAAATATGTGGTTATACATGACTCGGTGTTATTCATCCAAAAGTGGAAGTTTCTGTGTCTCGCAGAATGGTGGCCATATTTTTTTCTTTTAGCAATAAAAACCATGTAACATCAAATTTAAGAGTAGAAATTGAAATTTGGATTTAATATACCTAAAAACGTAATGTTAGACACCAAGATCACTAGTTTACTATCGTTACTTCAAAAGTTATAAGTACTTCATTTCGCATGGTTGCCATTTTGTTTTTTAGTGATTTGAAGCATAGAACACCAAAATTGAGAGTAACAAACAAAAGTTTCGAAATCAGCACACAAAAAACATACAAAAAATATCATTTGCCAGCTTTTCGTCAAAAATGCCTCCTACACTTTTTACAGCTTCATTCCTCAGAATTTGTCCCACTCTACCGGAGTAAATTTATCACAGAGCTAAATTTCAGCTTTCAGTTCGTGAGGAAACAAAATTTTAGGGAATTTATTCATTAAGTTTTAGTTATGAAAGCAAACAGAAATCGCAAAAAAAAAATGAAGTATTATGACTTTATTAATCAACCATGTTTTTACGAACTGTTGTGCAACAGACTTCAGATTAACCTGAGTATCTTCATCCTGAAGATTTATTTGAAAACTGAATTCCATTTCCAGTAGCAGAAGATAAAATTCACGTGAAATATTGCTTTTCGGAAAAAAAAAAAAAACAGGAGGAGAGGCTTGCAAACTGGAGAAAACGTTTTTGTTAGTTTTTTGTTTTTTTTTCATTTTAATGTGTGCAAACTGCACAGAAGCTTATCAATGTAACCACAACAGTAATACAACCAAAAACGCTCGAGTAACATTTTTAAAATTGTATAGATATTTCCCTGGATTCTCTTAGTTTTTAGAGTGATCATTTTACGTGATATGTAAGGCGAAAGGAATTTCTTTTAAAAAAGAAATTTTACATGTTTCATTTTTTAATCAAGAATTACATCTATACTGTTAATAGTCAGAAGCCAGCACTTAGAACACTGCGCCACCGGGACGGCAATATATATTTATAAACTAATGTGCACTTGTGTTGGCCGCCGCCCCGGTGAGGCAGTGGTCTAAACATTCGTTTGAAATGGGCTTGCATTCCGGTGAGGTATGGATGTTATGCTTGTCTTACGGCACTGGCTCTTCCTCGCTTCCCTGGAGCCTGTGGCTCTAAATTAGGAACGTACGACTGCTTACAGCTTATCGAGTTGGCCATGGTAGTCGTTAAACTTCCAGACAAACAAATTCCTTTGTCGTTTCGTAAATTCAAGTTCGCAGTTCACCACGTATTGCGTTACAAATTATCCAGGGGGCGTAGTGATCTAAGAGATGGCTTCTGACATCTCGTCCGAGATGGGTCTGGGTTCGAATCCCGGTGACGCAGGGATGTTGTGTTTGTCTTACGCCACTGGCTCTCTTCCTTCCCTGGAGTCAGTGGCCCTAAATTAGGAACGGGCGACTGCTTATAGCCCATTGAGTTGCTCACGGTGGTTATTAAACCCTCAATAAAAAAGAAACATATATCCAGGAAATTCATTTCTCATTAAGAAGTGATAAATTGGACCCTACTGAAATTATTCTGAAAATCAAATATTAATTTCTTCAAATTCAAAATCTTTTTCAGCGTACTTATTATATTCGTCATGATTTTCAAACTGAAGACACGAGGAAAAAGTGGCTCATACAGAGCTAACCATAAAAGTTCTATAGGTAATTGCACGATCATAAATAAGTCAAGGTATCCCAGAAAATTCCCTGCTGTTAAGCAACATGAGCGAATTCTGTGGAAAAAGATCTATTTGCATATTACCGTACCTGGAAAAAATGAGGTCATTTCCCGCTAGTTATTCCCCCGTTTCTTTGATTTTAACTCCGTTGCTTTTATCGCAGGTGGATAAAATTAAGCTGTTCATGGATGAAAACGTAGAGCTCCACTTTTTTTTACATGATGTCAGTGAGAATTATTAAACCATCAAGTAAACAAGAACGGAAATAAAGGAAGCAACCTGTGTAAGAGAGCATCGCAAAGAAATAAAACGAGATCAGTGGACTTACAACAGCTGCACGGAATTCGAACCAGCTTTTCCTTAAAAAGAAAGATATCTCACACGCAGATCATTCTTGAAAGGAAGATTATTTTACGACTTTACGTTTACATGAAATTGCCTCCCGGCTGCAAGATTTTTCTTATATGAACTTAGCAATAAAAACGAAACAAAATGCTATGAAAGCGATAATTTTCTGTCAAGCCTATCCATACAAAACAAAAATTTTAATATTATGCCTCAGAATTTCTGTTATGGTACGTATTTTTTTTAATCCGTTACCTTCAAACATATTTAGTAGCAAGCGAAACATAGAAAATATTGTAGAATTGATTGCAAAACATTTGCATTTTTTTTCGGTACTCAACGGCCACTGTGAGCAACTCGTAGGGATACAAGTGGTCATCCGTGCCTAATTTAGGGACACTGGTTCCAGGAAAGAAGAGAACCAGCATCATCAAAGTAACACGCTCCCCACGTTTCACTTGAGACTCAAGCGTAGGCTCCTTTCGAACGAATGAACAGAAGCCTACGACTCAGACCAGTCGGCTACCTGGGCGGCATATTTGCATTACTGCCGCATTTTCTGTTTCAAAAAATATTAACTTTTGTCCTAGCCACGTGCTTTGAAAGTCTAATCATTATTTTCTACGCTATCGCACATATTTATTTATTTATTTATTTACTAAATGAGACCTCAACGGATATAATGAGACATCTCAAAGGATATAATGGGACATCTTAACGAATATACTGTATGTACGTGAGTCTGGCAAATTAAATGAACTTTAGCCTCTACCTTTTCAGTATCTTATTTGAATACAGCTGATTTCAGATTTTTCGATCTATTTCTGAAACGGTCGAGCATATTTATAGTTGTGTCAGTGACGTGGATACAGATATTAACGATAAGGCAGTGTTGGAAATAATTGCTACAAGGCAGTTATTAAACATAATTTTCGAAAACATGGAGCTTTGAATTTGTTTGTTTCTTTCGAGGAATTGAACTGACTACTAAAACATGGTGTATAACAGAAGACGGGAAACCGCTGTGATTACTGCACGTCAAAAATGGTATGAAATCAACGGATACTTCAAAAACAGATGTATACTTTTTTTTTGAAGGTGTAATGCCCAACATGAGCAACTCGATGGGCTACAAGCAGTCATTTTACGACTTTACGTAAAATGGTTCCAGGGAAGGGAGAGAGCCAGTGCCGTAAGGCAAACACAACATCTATGCCTCACCCGGACCCTTCACGGACGAAAGGTCTTTTTTCTTTTTTTTTTTTTTTCTTTTTTTTTTCTTTTTTTTTTTCTTTTTTTTTTTTTTTTTTTGATTGGAGGTTTGACGACCACTCTGAGCAACTCGATGGGCTATATGCAGTCTCTCGCCCAGAATACGGCACTGGCTCTCTGGTTCCAGGGAAGGGAGAAAGCCAGTGCCGTAAGACAAACACAACATCCATGCCTTACCGGGATCCGAACCCGGACCCAGCTCAGACAGATGATCAGAAGCCATCGCTTAGTTAGACCAATGCGCCATCGGGGCGGCGTACATCCTTTTCAAAAATTAAAATGGAAAAGCGATCGGCAGGACAAGTAACAGTATCCGTTACTCTCTCATCATGATCATTCAAGACAAAAACTTTACTTAAGACAGCACTGCACAGTTTCAGTTTTGCTTCACATTCACTGCATGTTAAAATTCAAAATATGGAATTCATTTTTTAAATGAGATTTTACATCGAGCTCCGTAAATCATCGAAATCTTATCGACATTTTGGACATCGCCGAAGTTCAGTACATTGAAGTCCTAGATTGCCGAAGAAAATATTGAAAACCTATAGATTGTATAATATATAATATTGAAATCCTAGGTTATTCTGTATTGCCGAATAGTGAAATCCTAAATATCCGAAGTCTTGAATATTGGAATCCTAAACTTCCGAAGTCTTGTATATTGGAATCCTAAATCGCCGACATTTTTTATATTGACATCTCAGATTGCTCAGTTTTGTATATTGAGATCCCAGATCATAGAAGTTGTTTTTATATTGAAATCCTAGATTGGTTGGCAAAGTCTTTTATGTTGAAATCCTAGATTGCCAACGTCTTTTATATTGAAATCCTAGATTTGCGAAGTTTTGTATATTGAAATTCCAGACTCCCGAAGTTTTGAATATTAAGATTCCAGAGTAGCAAAGTTTTGCCTGTTGAAATCTTACATTGCAGAAGTTTTTACTATATTGAAAAATTGCAAACTGGAATTTTCCATAAACCTTAGAAAATAAAACAACACAGCTCATGTTAGAAAACATATCAACTTCCACAGAATCGCTAGAGGGCAAGAGGGAAATAAAAGAATAACCTTTCAAGGAAATAAAAGAATAACCTTTCAAGGAAATAAAAGAATAACCTTTCAAGGAAATAAAAGAATAACCTTTCAAGAAAATAAAAAAATGCGTTTTCCTCAAAGCTAGCTATAGGGCTAAGTTCTTTCCTCAAAAATACCGATGTAAATAAATCTCGTTTAATAAGCATTTTTAACAATTTAGGTGCAAATTAAATCCGTTTTTCGAGTTGCTATGTTTCCCTTTTAAATACTGTTCTTCAAATGTATCTTTATTTAAGCCTGTTTAGCTTCCTAAACCTTTAATTATCCGCAAGTTCACAAAAGTGATGATAATAAAGTGATATGTTCGAAACAATTTGAAGAATCAGAAACTTTACCTAAAATGCACATTGTGTTTTGATTTGATTAACCTATAATCATTTGTCGCGTAAAGCATTAAATTATAACAGCATTTCTTCCCTTCGTGCGAAATTCAGTTTCTTTTGAAATAAAAGTTTCGTGAAAAAATATGCACTGAAGTTTCAGTTGAAGTCAATGCTGAACTCCCACATTTATCCTTTCGTGAAATTTAAAGGTAAAAATGAAAATAAGAATTCTAGTTATCTCTGAATAATATATACAAATGTTTAAAAATGGCGCGAGAAACAAAAAATAACCTGTGATCTTATTAATTGGCACCTATGTTATTTTAAATTCGTCATAATCAATTGAACTTCTTTATGTACACACACGTGTATGAATAAGAATTTTTACATGGAATCAATTATTTTTCATTTCATTTTTTTTTAATTTAACGGCCGACTCCCGTGGCGTAGTGGTCTAAACGCTGGCTTATGATGTTTCGTCAGAGATGGAGTCCGGGTTCGAATCCCATGTGAAACGTGAATGATGCGTTTGCCTTACGACGGATCTCTCCCCTCCCTGGAAGCCGTGGTCCTAAATTAGAGACTAGAGACTGCTTATAACCCTTTGAGTTGTTCACAGTTGTTGTCAAACTCCCAAATAAAAATAAATAAATAAAAAAGCTAGAAAGATTTCACCGTCATAATTTCAAATCATTTGTGTCAAAATCTTTTACCTCACCTTGATTCTTTGAAACAAAAGAAATGGTCTTCTATCATTATCTAGGAGATATAAAGGATATATAGGCTATCCTCTTCCTTACGCTCGACTGCTAGATAATCAGCTCTTTTGTAAGTTATAAAAATCTTTTGCACATCAAAATCACCTTTCGCACACCAATTTTCGACTTTCGTGCTTCAGTTGAAGAGTAAACATTCGAATTATCGCATACATTAGAAATAAATTAAACCGTGCGAAATAAATATTTAAAGTGTACGTAGTTCAGTTAAAAAGACTCAAACTGTTTGTAGATATATGGATCAGGAATACTTAAAACAACGGAGAATATTTGTATATAACTGGATACGAAGCTGTTAAGATTAGGAATAGGATAAATTCTGTAGATAAAAATGTTGCTCTCTTAACACGTGGAAGTACACTGAAGTTCCATAAAAACTGGTACAGACGAGCTTATGCAAACTACATAGCAACATCACCTATGCACGTACTCAGTTGCGTCTGCCAGTGCGTATATAAAGCGATAAGCATCCTTACCAGCTGTCAGAGATGTTTACGACATGAGAATGACAAGTAATAACGATTTAAGCGATTTTCAACGCGGTGTCATAGTTGGCGCTCGTGAGATGGGCCATAGTATTTCGGCGGTAGAAACGAAGTTCGAATTTTCACGGACGACAATTGCAAGGGTGTACCGTGACTACAAGAATTCCGGCAAAACGCCCAACCTACGATACCAGTGTGGCCGTAAAAAAACATTGGGTGAACGTGACCATCGTCGGCTGTCAAGAATCGTTTCACGCGATAGGCGTGCAACACTTTCGAGGTATCATCGGAATTCAATGCTGGAGCCTCAACAAGCATCAGTGTCCGGACGGTGCAACGTACCCTGCACGATATGGGCTTTGGGAGCCGACGCCCAACTCGAATCCCCTTGATGGGTGCACGATTCAGAGCTATACGCCTCGCTTGGGCACGGCAGCACCGCCACTGGACACTTTATAACTGGAAACAAGTAGCATGGTCTGACAAGTCGCGTTTCAACCGGGCAGATGGGATTCGTGTGTGGCGCAAACCCCATGAAGCCATGGATCCCACCTGTCAACAGGGAACTGTACCGGCTGGTGGGGGTCCGTAATGATATGGGGTGTGTTTAGCTGGACTTCACTGGGATCCTTGGTACGTCTACAAACGTCTGTGACCGGCCAACGCCATGTGCGCATCCTTTCTAACGCGGTACACCCGTTCATGTCTTGCATTCGTTCTGATGGGTTGGGCCTGTTCCAACAGGACAATGCACCTCCACAGAAGTATCGGGACGCCACCTTATGGTTAGAGGAGCATTCATCTGAGTTTGGGGTGTTGCCATTCCCACCTAAGTCCCCAGATCTGAACGTGATAGAACACATTTAGGATGCCATGCAACGAGCTATCGAACACAGGAATCCGCAACCTCGGAATACACCCGAATTGTTGAACGCTCTGCAGGACGTATGGTGTTCTTTGCCTACAGCATATTTAGTGGAGTCCATGCCCCGTCATATTTCTGCAGTCCTGCGCTCCCGTGGAGGACCTACCAAGTATTAGATTGGTGTACCAGTTTTTCTGGCACTTCAGTGTACATCAGAATTATTGACATAACAATCAGATATGCCTGAACTGTCATATTTACTGTTCAGCAGGTAACATCAATCATGTCAGGAAACTTAAAAATTGCATCGCCCTGGAGCAGGAAATGAACCATCACCTTCTGATTTCTTTTCGATCATGGTGCCGTTACACCACCTAGGACAATGAAGTCCAGGACGATGTAATTTTCAAGTTTTTTTTTATGTCATTGAGGTTACGTGTTGAACAGTAAATACTGGCAATTCAGGCATATCTGATGGCTAACGTTGCCGTCCCCGGGCGTAGGCTTCTGACCATTCTTCTGAGATGAGTCCGGGTTCGAATCCAGTGAGGCATGGATGCTACGCTTCGTTTACCTTGAATTGTACTTAAAGAAAGAATGTAATCAAATTCAGGAAGTTCCGTAGTACGTAGAGTTCTTAACAGGGGTACAGCTCATCGCACAATACGAAGTCAAGGTCAAAATATTAATATTCGACCTTCACTACCTTATGTACTGTTCCAAAAATGGTGAATGAAGGTTGAATTTAATCATGTTGGTGCATGTTAATTGGTGTTACTGCTTATGTTGAATGATATGGCCATCTCACTGTAAAACAAACATGGCAAAATGTGTTTTTCGGGTCACAAATATCTTGTGAAGTGTAAATTCTGTTTGTTTCTGCTTTATATAGCAGCCAAAAATGCGTCTGATACTCTCTGATGTGTTTTCAGAAAATTAAGTGAACTTGGTTGAATTCAAGTATGTATTCATTGATGCAAGTGTCTATGTGTTCTCCCATAAATAAGGAATTTTTATGCTTTTAAGCACCCGAAAATGAATTTCCAGCGAAACATTTTTTGCTTGACTTTTGTACATTCAGCTTTCCCCTCTTATTTTGGGAATGCATTATGATTGTATAAGAAATAGACTGCCTGTATCTCTAAATGCGGTGTTTTCTGCTGTATAACGTGCATTACTCTGTAAAGACTTTTAAACCAAGGATAAAAACAAGAAAGATGACATCCAATTTTCGGGTGTAATGAGCACGTCTTTTGAATCCGTTCTGACGCAAATTAAATTTATAAAAGCTGTTCAAAGTCAATGGAATGGTATGGAAAACAATAGATCTGACGAAAGAAAGAAGATTTTCAATCGGGTTTTTAATCCCTCAGATATTGCTGTAAACGGAATCGTGAGCTTATGAACTCTTAGAAACAGAGATATTGACAAAAATAAGATGTGACTTTACGTCCCCTGATGGGAAAATCATGCATTATTTCAGTAAGAAAGTATTCTCAAAAGGTTTATCCATATAAGCGGTATCGGTCGAAGAAAAAAATAAGTCGAGTTTTCAGGTGCCCAGATTTTGCAACAAATACTTCAGAAGCAGAAATTAACACTTATGACCCCTGGTGGCTAAACCATTCTTTACCAAACATTAGAAATTATGTGAAAAATATTTTCGATCAGGTCTTGTATGCGATACAGGAAGAATTTTTCAAATCTGAGCTTTAGGAGCAGAAAGAACGCAGAAAATGCAATTTAAGTTTGTGCCCTTTAGCGGAAAGTCTGTAATTCACTTGTAAATTGTGAATTTATAAGAAAAAATTGCGCATCGAAAACACTATCCAACAAAGAAGGATTTTTTCAAATCGTACTCTTAGAAGTAGAGATATTGACAAAAATAAGATATACATCTACGGCCCCTGGCGTAGAAACCATGCATTTTTTCAAGAAGAAAATTTTCCTAAAAGTTTGTCGACATGAGAGTATCGGTCAACAAACGACTTTTTTTTCAATCGAAATTTTAGAAGCTCATGTTTTGCTGCAAATACAACAGAAGCGGAAATTAAGATTTACGCCCCTTGGTGGCCAAACCATTTCTTACAAAAATTAGAAAATATGTACAAACGATTTCGCATCAGGAGCTGTATGCGATGCAGAAAGAATTTTTCAAATGGGAGATTTAGAAGCAGAGATATAAGGAGAAACGCAATTTACATTTACGCCCCCTAGAGGAAAGTCTATGAATTACTTGAAAATTTTGAAATTATATGAACCGCATGTCACACTAGAAACACTATTCAACAAAGAAGGAATTTTTCAAATCGGACTCCTAGAAGTAGAGATATTGACAAAAATAAGATATACATCTACGCCCCCAGGCGTAGAAACCATGCAGTTTTTCAAGAAGAAAATTTTCCTAAAAGGTTTGTCGACATGAGTAGTATCGGTCAACAAACGACGTTTTTTTCATTCGAGAATTTAGAAGCTCATATTTTGCTGCAAATACAACAGAAGCGGAAATTCAGATTTACGCCCCCTGGTGGCCAAACTATTTTTTACAGAAATTAGAAATTACGTGCAAACGATTTCCCATCAGGAGCTGTATGCGGTGCAGAAAGAAATTTTTAAATCGGAGATTTAGAAGCAGCGATATAAGGGGAAACGCAATTTACCGCTACGCCCCCTAGAGGAAAGTCTATGAATTACTTGAAAATTTTGAAATTATATGAAAAACATGTCACACGGAAAACACTATCCAACAAAGAAGGAATTTTTCAAATCGGACTCCTAGAAGTAGAGATATTGACAAAAATATGATGTACATCTACGCGGAGAAACTGGGGAATATTTTAAGAAGAAAATATTCCGAAAAGGTTTATCGATGTGAGTGGCATCAGTCCACGAAAGAGTTTTTTCAATCGATATTTCAGAAGCTTTGATTTTATGGCAAATACATCAGAAGCAAAAATTAACACTTACGCCCCCTGGTGGCCAAAGTGTTCTTTACCAAAAATTTGAAATTATATGTAAAAGATTTTCCATCAGGATATGTATCCGCTGAAGAAAAAAATTTCAAATCGGAGTTTTAGAAGAAAAGTTATCTGGGAAAATGTAATTTACCTTTACGCCCCCAAGCGGAAAATCTATGCGTAATTTGAAAAAGTAACTGTATGTAAAATACTCTTCGACATAAATGGAATCGAAAGATAATTTTTTTTTCAATCGAATGTTTAGAAGCAAGTATGTGGAATAAAACCTATTTTTGAATTCGATACCATCTGCATTTACGCCCTCTAACGGCAAAATTGTACATCGTAAAAAAAAAAAAACCCCAAATAAAGGATCATCATTTGCATATTTCAAGCTTCCCAATGCAAAAAGAATTTTTCAAATCGGACTTATAGTTGCTGAGATTTCGTGGGTACAGACGGACGGACGGACAAACCGATAACAGAAGCACGATCTTTTTTACAAAAAACGTGCTAATGAAATGCAAGCTGTATAAAAAGAACTTTTAATTTTTGCACGCATGCTCTATAAACTGCTCTCATATATAATAAAATATAAAAATTTTGTGATCAAGCAGAAAAACTAGATTTTTGAAAAGAGAGAGAGATGTAGTAAAATCTGTGTTTGAATCTAAACTCTGCTCATGCTATCTGAATATTCTGAAGAGAAAGAGAAGGAAGACAGACATTAGCTATATTGATTCGCATATCTGTTCTTTATTACTAATCTAAAACCCGTAAACCGAGTTCGACAATACCCCGATTAACCTACATCTAAATTCTACTTTATGAATACGAATGCCTTTAAATCGAACGATTAATTTAGTTTAAATTACGAGTCATGCATCTATATTTATTAATTTAGAATTGAAGGGGCAATGACATTCGAATTGTTTTTTAAATTATTTGTCGTTTTTCCAAAGTCTCTATAGCGATGAAAGTATCACAGTTACTGTGGTGCATCTAATCTCATCAAGATGAGCCTCAATTTCATAGAACGGGAGAACAGTAGTGAGCCATTACCTAGACAATCTGCATCTAAACCCTCCGTTATGCATGCAAATTCTTTTAAACGAAAGTACAATGGTACAGCCATTACTTACTTAAAGTTATATCTTAGCTGTCTAAGGGAAGAAAAAAATCATGCAGCACAATATCTAAATTCTAAGTGATGCATCTACATTATCCGGAAAGAAACTTTAAATGTCGCAATCCTTACCTTGGATGCTTTTTTCTCGAATTTTGGTATCGTACGTCCAAACATTTTCCAAGACTAACGAAAAATGGTTTTTACAATTCTAAAGATACATTTGGCTTTAAATTTTCATATGAATTCTTCACTATTCCCTAATACGGGAAAAAGTAGCACCGCTTCAGCATTGATTGATTTCATCTTATTGATATCTCATACATCTTTTTTTTTTTTTTTTTTTTTGTGGAGGGGGTGTGGGGTGGGGGAGCTATTGGTTTCTGGAAAGAAACCGAGCAGCTCCATGTAAGCACGCCACACATTGCTCATCAGGAAATCTCGCCTGGGCCCATCTCGGAAGAATGATCGGATGCCAGCCCATCAGACCATTCAGCTGCCGTGGAGTCTATTGCACATCCTAGTAGAGATGAGTTCGGGCTCAATTTCAGGAGCACGGGTCCGCCCCGCTTTCTTTGATTCCATGTGTTTGCTGAGCCCGGGTCCGCCCCGCTTTCTTTGATTCCATGTGTTTGCTGAGCCCGGGCCCGGATTCTTGGAAAATTTTGCTTATCAAGGCTTGCATTTATGCATTATACACTGGGTAAAGATATGGCCCAAGCAAGGATTAGTTTAAAAATCATTTGTTTAAAAAGTTTAGTTCAGTTAATCCACTTCACAATATTAATATGTTTTTAGAAATACTACGCATAAAGCCAAATGTTCTAAAATGTGGATTTGAAAATAAATAAATAATCAACGTGCCTTTCGACCGTATCAGGGGAATTGGTAATTTTGGTAAAAGCTGAAGAAAAGAAAATCGTTTAGAAACAAAAAATTCCATTCCTTATTTATTTTTGATTTCTAAATTTACTTTTATTTTGAATAAATTGCATTATAAAACGTACAACACCGTACAGACAGTAGTTGCAAGTGTTTGAAATTTTGCCTCTAGAAAACTAATCTTTGCAATATAATTTACATATATGCTAATTGGTAAAGGTAGTTTAGAGTGATGTAGTAGAATATAAAAAAAGCACGTAGGGAAATTTCCAAAATGAAAAAAAGAACGTAAAAGCGTTCCAGACTAGATTATTCTGCATTTTGTAACATAAACAAAGCTTTGCGCTTAATAGTATAATAATCACAATATTATCATATGTGTGTGAAGTTTCCAGATCAAGTTCATCATGAAAAGAGAGAGAGAGAGGGAGAATTGCATGTAATACCTCAGCGCTTCAACTTGATCTTCTTCTCTCTAAAGCTTGACCTGCTGCACTAAAAACCAACGTCACCCCAAAAATCGCGGGAGTGGGGAATTTAAAAAAATAAATAATCATACTTCTAACTGCACAATTTTGGAAATTAATACATCATTTTAAAGATAAGATTCTTCATTTTTAATAAAATACAGAAAATTGGACTGTGATTTTTTCCCAGTTTTTCCATACAAGACCTCCTTAAACTAATCCTTCCTTGGGCCATAGCTTTGGACAATGCATAATGCTAGTCTTCTAAAATTTGTCTTGCAATGGCAGCTAGCTTAGGAAATTGAAAATACTTCCACCATGGTAACAAATCCACAATGAAATTCAACACGTGTAATTCAACCGGGCTCGGAATTACACGTGTTGAATTAATTACAGTAATGAAATTCAAGACGTCTAATTCCGAGCCCGGGCCCAGGTTTTTCGGTAGTTAATGAATTCTGAGCCTGCCCGAGATCTCTACATCGTAGTTCACTAAAGTTGGAAACGCAGCTCAACGGTGATTTCGATTATTTAAAATTTGAGCATTTTGTTATACATTCAGTTTCTCCAAATTCACAGAGAAGTAATACTGCCACTTTCTAGATACATTTTGCAAAGAAATACCGTGCCATACATCAAAAATATTTAAAATGAAGGTAAACAAACAACACGGTTATTTAAGGTAATTTTGTTTAATCTGAAATTTTGCAGTCGGGAAGGTTTCTGAGTTTTGAATAAGGTCAGGAAAAGTGTGTAAGAAGTCCATTCCATACATTGGCACCCATATTATATTATATTATATTATATTATATTATATTATATTATATTATATTATATTATATTATATTAAACTTTGCATTTTCACACATACTTAAATCTGGGGTATCAGTTTTGGACAAATTTTATTTTGTTAATTTATATTTCAAGCCACATTTCCCCAAAAAATTCAGGTAGGCTCAGTTTTGATTGAGTCGTCAGTTTGGAACGTAGATCTACGACTTGTAGTCGGAGAGTTGAAATGAGCTAGTCTAGTATGGTTTCAAAGTGTTTATTTAATTTGTTATAGCCAACACAGGTCTATGACATGAAAAGTAGCTTATGTAATTTTTACAAATAATACCGGATACATTGCGAACACAAAGCAGATCGATACACGAATTACCCAACATGGTGCTCTGTCTTCTTGGGATTCTTACATTCCTCATCACTTGCTGTTGCCTCTAGTTTTTATTTCCTCCACTTTTGCTTGCGTTCATTCTGCGATTCCGCGGCATTGTAGAAAATGTTAACCAGTTCACACGAAAACAATTTTTAAGAATTTCAGTTTAAACTATTGCGATATGTTCTTTATATTTTTTGAATAGATCTCGTCGAGAGCTTTAAAACGATACCTCGCACAGTCGTTTTGCACTGACGGTTGTCCAGATAAACCGTGATATTGTCTAAAGTGTTCACAGGTTCACTAGAAAACATTTTTTTAATTGTTCAGTGTAAACCACTGCGAAATGTTCTTTTTATATCTGAATAGATCTCGTCGAGAGCTTAAAACGATACCACGCACAGTTGCGTTGAGCTCACGGTTGCCGAGATAGACTGAGTCAAACACCGCGGCACGCCCAGAAATATTGCATCATCTCCCCCGCTCACAAGGCGCGAGGGGAGCATCGTGCGCACAATGTATTGCGCAGTACGCGAATTGGACTCCATGCTGTTTACGAATATGCTAACAGGATTAGTGTGCGGCATGTATTTTTAACGCTATAACTATTTCAAATGGGACCTGTTTTTGTCACAGGCGGTCGGCCGTAGATCGCCCCGTACTGTCCTCTGAGTTAGACGTAGTCCTACGTCAAAATAAAGTTTTCACACTGTGTTCTGAGTTCTTAACATGCCTTTTATTGGCATAATGTCAAAGCATTAGGAGCCACTGTATGTATTAAAAGCCACTAACATGAAACATTAGGAGCCGCTGTGAGCATTAAAAAGCCATTATTATATTGACATCAAGCATTAGAAGCCGGTGTAGGCATTAGAAGTAGGTGTTGACATTAGAAGCCCTAATATAAAGTATTAGAAGCCGGTGTAGGTATTAAAAGCCACTAACATCAATCATCAGAAGTCAATGTAGGTTAGTCGATTTTGCTTATTTATTTATCCTTTGTGGGTTGTACCTACCCTTATAAGTGCTAAATGCCAGGAGACGTAGCTTATATATGTTTTTAAATAGAGAGAAATATAGATAGAAGCACTTGCAGTGTCTGCAATCGACCACTGATATAACTGCCACGGTATCACTGATACAACTGCCAGTTACAACTGCGGCGATTTCATAACAAATTGTGGAACAAGTTTTGAATATATTGCCCATATCATTAAAAGACTGGGATAGCTTGTAATAAATTGTAAATATAAAGATTTCAAATAGATTGCCATCCGTTTCACAAATAAATAAATAAGCACTGAAAGAACCAGAATCTTTTTTTAAGAGCTGCGAAACTCTATGATGCGCATCATTCTCGTTTAAGCGTTAAACTATAACAAAAGTCATGTCATTCTTGAAAGGAAAGTAAGTTCAAAAATGAAAGGCAATAACATTTTTTGGCCATTTACATATTTTAAGGCGACTAATAAAACAAAATTAGGGAAAATATTTCTCAGAAGTCTACTAATTTCGTGTGGTTATCGGCATCTCTGGCCTAGAAGAAACCAAAAGAAGAACGGTTAAGGTGGCACTGATTTCTTCGATAAAACAAAA
The DNA here is from genome assembly GCA_039090855.1 of Macrothele yani. Lineage (NCBI taxonomy): Eukaryota > Metazoa > Arthropoda > Arachnida > Araneae > Macrothelidae > Macrothele > Macrothele yani. Next base: position 77,960,158 of record CM077008.1, read on the forward strand.
AAAAAAAACGTTTTCTGTATCGAATGTTATGTACTTGCTAAGTGTGCTTTTAAGGATGCGCGTCATGAGGTTTGAGGGAAGAGGACGTTGATTTCTTTGGAAATGACAGGGAACGTCCAGAAAACTGACGGCCTACTTTGGCATCCTCAGCACAAATGGAGTTGTTCTTTGTTGTTCCGAATAATGGGTAGACATCCTGGAATGATGTTTTAAGCGCAGTCATTTTATTCAAAAGCGGTGCAGTACCATTCCGTCGTGATGCACAAAACCCATGAATTTATATCTAAATTCTCCTGATGCAGCGGCTCGCTTGTTTCTTTTCTTCTGCTTTTGCTTAGATTTCATAAACTGTCAGAATTGCTTTTTCGAAAAGTGCCGTGTCAGTTTGCTTCAAAAGAAAGTAATGAAAAGGAAAAGAATGGATATCCTGATGCGTTTTGAAATCGAGAACCTGGGAAATGGGTGGAATATGTAAACGAGATTAAGCAACGCTACCATGTTCATTAAGAGACCCCGAAATAAATTAAATTCTCTTTTATTCTCCTAAAGAAAAAACTCAGAAGTAGTGTGTGAATTAGAGCCGTTATGTTAAATATAGAGGAAGCAGTTTTATAATGAAGCAAAAGCACACACAAAAAAAAAAGGTCGCAACCTAAATCAAATTAAGAGAGCGCCGTTTTTATTACAGTCTGACTTCCCCAAGAGTGAAAGTGGGACTACAATAAAGGAAACTACAGAAATCCCATGTTCTTAATGACGTTATAGGAACCTGTATTTGCATCATAATTGCATAGTTTCCTTATATTAATTTAAGAGGACAATGTTAACATTTCCTTCGGTTAAATAATGCAAAATCGTTTTATTTAAATACGTCATCAAATGTGTGGAGAGAAAACGAGGGAAGAAAGGAAGAGAAAACGTAAAAGAAAAATTCCGGACGTAATCAAGTCCAAGTCCCTGCTTGCAAATCAAAAGAGTAATGAACACCCCGCTTTTCATTAGATCAAGATATGGAAACAACGTAAGCCAGACAACGAGTCATATCATGATGCAGTCAATGAATACTAAGCAGAAAGATGATTATGCCATGCAAAAGAAAACAGAAAAGGAAAAAAATTCACGTTGGCAGCTTACACGATTCTTAATTCGCAAGATTTTTTTTTTTTTTTTTTTTTTGCTTTTATGTTTCACAATGTAACTAGTTATTTCATTGTTCTTAATTTTGTCATTTAAAACATTTTGATTTAAAGAAAAATAGGATTTTAACTGAGAAATTCGGTAAAAAAATATTTCCTTTTACATTACTTTCCAATATGCAGTGACCTTCGAATAATTTTTTAAGTTCTTAATTATTCCAAGTTGTAAGACAACAGGAAAGTGTTCATTTTTTTACTTTTCTGGTGAATTTGAATTTTTCCCTCTTTTGGTGAACCAATGTTCTTTCTTAAACAAGGTAGTTTTTACGAAAAATAATAAAAAATACTGAGTTATATTGAATACCCAACATTTTCTCACAGCAATCATAGAACCAGTTCCAAAAAAAAAAAAAAAAAAAAACACAAAAAAAAACAACAGAAATACGCTTTGTGTTTTTGAATAAAGTTTCCCTTTTCTTTCATGAAATTAAATTCAGCTTTATCGTGTAAAGCTGGTTTTATAAAATAGGGATTTTAAACTGCAACAAAAATGAGACTGGAACTGAACGAGAACACACATTCTGCAACAAAATAGAAATATTTGTTGTTGTTTCGTTTTAATTATTATAGGTTATAACGAAGTAAATTTCTCCGTCATTTTTGGTCTACGCCGGGAATCGAACCCGAGTCCGCTTACTCCGGAACAAGTAGCTCTACCAACTGAGCTACGCAGACGTTCATTCTGACTCCTATCTGCCTTTATGTCGTGTGCGTCCTGCTGGCAGGTACGTCACATCTCTCCCCCACCCGAAAGAGGGCAGGGGGCATGGCCCACGGGTCAGCTGTGACCATGAATCGTTGCAGGCAGCCATCCGCTGTAGAACATGCACTCGAGAACTCCCAGTCAATCTAGTGTGTGAAATGCAACATCACACATTTTTATTTTTTGAAGCGCTGGAGAAGGGATTCTTTGCTTTATCCTATCTCGCGGTGTGGAAAGAACATCACACCAATGCGAGATTTTGAACTGCCGGGTCATCCGGAAAGTTCGGGCGCCATTGTGACGAAGTAAATTTCTCCGTCATTTTTGGTCTACGCCGGGAATCGAACCCGAGTCCGCTTATTCCGGAATAAGTCGCTCTACCAACTGAGCTACGCAGACGTTCATTCTGACTCTTATCTGCCTTTATGTCGTGTGCGTCCTGCTGGCAGGTACGTCACAAGGTACATTGGGATGTATTTGTGATAAAAATCTATACTTGGTAAACACAGAAAAATTTGGATATTCATGTGATTGAAGATGTCATTCTGCAACAAAATAGAAATATTTGTTGTTATTTCGTTTTAATTATTATAGGTGCATTGGGATGCATTTGTGATAAAAATCTATACTTGGCAAACACAGAAAAACTTGGATATTTACGTGAATAAAGATGAACAGGCTATGAAAGAAAGAAAAGACACCATAGCTGCAACGACCAAACATTAATTTGTTCCTGTTACGTCGTTTACTACAGTTGATTTTATTTGGGGGCGTTAACTACCACCGTGAGCAACTCGATGAGCAATAAGCAGTCGCGTGTCCCAAATTTACGGTCACTGGTTCTAGAAAATAGTGATTTCCAGTCTTGTAAACCAAACACAACATCTATGCCTAGCCGGAATATCGAACTCGGACACTCTCGGGCGAATGATCAGAAACCAGCTCTTAGACCACTGTGCCACCGGGGTTGCTAATTCGTTTAGAGAGACACGAACTGGTACTCACGTCATCCTGTTTTCAGCGTCTGAATGCTCAAACATTTTATCCGGAAACATCTCTCCCTAAGCCGTAATTTAGATTAGTCAATCAATACTCCGAATTTTTCGGAACACCATATCACCAACGGCCGTGAAGTCGTTTATTCAAATGATTGCAATGTCTAATTTGTTTAAAACTGTGAGATGATGTCATTTAAAAATTTATTTTACTATTAAGTATTGTGTTGAAACTTCCCTAATAGCTATAAAATACTTTCGCAGATGTGTCATATATTTCTGGTGAAGCCTAAGCTTGTCTGTGAACTCTATCGAAATGCGTTGAGCGTTTCGTGCAGCTTTACCTAATATTATTATTACGCAAAAATAAATAAAGTCGTTGTAAGGGCGAAAAGTAATAATGGAATGCATATCAATTAAGATATGATCTAGTGCTAATTTATGTACATAAAAACAAGGAAATAACTTTATTTCATTAACTGTGTGCATATACAATGCTCAAGGTTAGAAGGGCGCCAGCTTGTCTGGGAAGACTGAATACGTCCTTGGTGTAAAAGAATGTCAGTATTGTTATATGCTTTATTCTGTTTGTATAGAGTCTGGTTTCCACGTACAGAAGTCCGTTAGATGGAATGTGTGGTATGTCGTCGGGCACGGAGATAATAAGCGAGGGAGAGCGATATCCCCAGAAGCAGGAGCGGCTGGGGTGCGGATTCGAAGAAAGGGTGCCTGCGGACAAAGGTCAGGTTTGCTCCAGGACCTGACAAGGTCAGCGCCGTGTAGTAGGTCAGCGCCTCGTGATAGAGGGGGGGGCCGAAAAAAGAAGGGAGGGGTCTTCTGGAGCGAGGGGGATAAGAGATAGCTTCGAAGAGAGAAGGAGGATTGCGAGGTGCGCTTGGACATCGGGTAGACGTGCGGCGTCTATGCTCCGAGGAACGTAGTTCCTGTTATTTGCGAGAAGCTAGAAGCTTCGGGAGAAAGCGTAAAAGTTTGCAACGAGCGTCTGGAAGACGGATAGACGTGCGGCGTCTATGCACCAAGGAACGCAGTTCCTGTTATTTGCGTGAAACTGGAGGCTTCGGGAGAAAGTGAAAAGGATTTGCAACTAGTGTCTGGAAGACGGATAGACGGTGGATATTTTATGCTCCGATGAACGCAGTTCCGGGTTTTTAGCGTAAAACAGAGTGTTTCGAATTACAGAGTGGAGTCGGAACGACTCGGATATTAGAGTGGCGTTAGGGCAACGGATTGGAGATTGACCAATTCGTGACGGACGACGAATGCCACAAATTCATCGACGCGGACATTGGCACCGGAACCAGACTCTCACTAGTACTTTGATTCATTAAATTTATTATCTTTCATATTCACGAAGTATTTATTGAAGTTGATGAAGTGCCTTACAGTAGCCATTCTCTCCCTTCTTTGATTCGCGGATAATTACACAAAAAGGCGGAGGAAGAGGGGCCTGAATTATAAATTTATTATTAATAAATTACGAGAGTGAGAACCTCAGATTATTTGCTGTAGGGGGAAGTTGTTAAATTAACTCACGGACGCCTATCGGAAAGGCGGGACTTAGCACGAAAGTCTATGTCTCACCCCTACAGCAAAGTAATAAATGGCGCAGTCGGTCGGATGAATATTTGATACCAGGTAAACCTGAGGAGGAGAAGGCGAGGCTACGAAATAAGTGAATAAGTAATTCTTGTTGTGAGGAACAACGGAAGTCAACCTCTGCTACTAGGACTCTGTGTACAAAGAAAAGTGGTGATTTCATCGACGGCAGTGACAGGGAGATCCGTAACCAGGATCAACGGACGAGACCGACAGACGCAGTGACAGGGAGATCCGTAACCAGGATCCACGGACGCGACCGACAGACGGCAGTGACAGGGAGATCCGTAACCAGGATCAACGGACGAGACCGACAACTACGAAGATCGCAACCGGATTCAGGACGAGAGGAGCCGGCAAGGCGAGTTACCAATACTCGACGGAGAGAGCCGACGAGGCTCTGACCCAGTGTGCAAAACAGAATTCCGGGAGACCACGTCTCGCGTCACCAGTGAGACCGGACTTTCCCTGTTTAGGAAGTCCCATCGCGGGCCGCAGTTTAGCTGCAACAGAGAAGCTGAGGGGGCCCAAGGAACCCGGTAAGTACTACTTTTGAAGCCGCAATTTGATTACCTGTGTCGATACCTGTGCATAAGTTAGAAATAGCTGAATAAGTTTCATCCGGACACTAGGAGTACTAGAGGTAACTTTTCTAAGATAAATTTAACTTAAGATTAGCGAGGATATAGTAAGAAGAATTTGAGATAATAAATTGTGAAAGTATATTTTTTTTATGTGAAGAAAGAAAATAGCGTACAGAGAAGGATAGGTACTAGCCTAGATAAAAAGAAAAAGTAAAAGGTCGAGATCAAAATAATATTTAACTAGGTATCTCAGCGAAGTAGATAGAAATTAGTAGTGTGAGAGCAAAGGCTAACCATCGGGGAATTGTATTATTTTGTTTCAGTGTATATATATTTTTGCATTAAGTGTATATTATTGTTTCATAATAATGGCTGAACAGTTTTTGGAAGGGAAAGCTAGTGAAGAACTCGATGACCGTAATTCCGAGGGAAGCAAAAGAGAAAAGGAGGGAGGAACAGATAATGAACTGAATTCTAGCAATGAAGTAATAATTAATGACAAAGGAATAGAAGGGAATTCGATAAGTCTAGAATGGGAATATAAATTTAGGGTATTGGAAATGGAACAGAAAATCCTAGATTTAGAACAACAGCGAATTGAGATGGAGCTAGCCGATAGAAAAGAGACTAGGGCTTATGAGCTAAAAAAATTACAGATAGAACAAGAACGCGGCGTGGCATCAGCGTCAGGGAGACAGTCAACGAAGCTGGCCGACTACATCAGAATTCTAGAGAGGAATTTACCCAAAAGCCCTACAAAACCCGAAGAGATATTGGATTTTTTGACACCTTAGAGAGAGCGTTTATTCTGCATGACATACCAGAGAGCATGCAAGGGCGGTTAGTGATTGCGTTATTCAATGCGGATTGCGTAAACCATTTGTTCCGACGTCTGACCGTAGAGCAATATGATAATTATGATACTGTCAAGGAAGCTATTCTCAGTGAATGTCATTTGACTCCAGATGTATATCTGAAGCAGTTCGAGGCGATACGCCGGAACAAGGGGGAGAGCTTCCAACAGCTAGTGGGACGGATTGGCAGGTCACTCAGGTATTATATAGCCAACTGCGGGGTAACCGAGTTCGACCAATTAGTAAATCTGCTAGTGTGTGATAAGTTTAAAGGATTACTATCCCCATCCTTAAAAACCTATTTACTGCAGAGAGGTGCGGTGGGTAAGCTAGTCTTGGCTAAAGAATTGGGGGAGTTATGTGATTCATATGAGAGTCATGTGGAAGCACTAGAGATAGGAAAGGTGAAGGATAATTTTTAGTCGAATTACAATGCCAAAGGGAGTCAGTATATTTCTACGGGAAACGGATTCGTGAAGAGGGAGAGCGGGAATAGTAGTGGGCAATTTCAGAAGGAGAAATTCCAAGCGCCTGATAGGAAGTTCGGGAGTAAGGTAGAAAGAGAACGACCTATGACAAGTCAGGATAACCCTAGTTTAGATCGAGGCATAATCTGTTTTTATTGTAGGGAGCCGGGTCATCGGCAATCATTATGTCCCCAGAAGGGTAGCGTAATACCGGAAGGCAGGAGTAATTCCTATTATTGGCGGAACGACTGGGGGGGGAGTAGGAAGGGTAGCTGTGGAGAATTATCAGGAAGTAGAGAAACCTAGAGAGGAGACCGGAGTAAAAGTAGAACAGGATGTTAGAAAGATGAGCGCAAAGGTGGGAAGAGTTTTCGGATCTAACCAAGCAGAGATTAAAAAGATAGAAATACCGGTAGGAGAACAAATGATGGTAACTACAGAGGCAGGGCTCGAAGCCAATATACTGGTAGATAGTGGGGAAGAATTCAATTGTTTAAAGAGAGGATTATTGGGAGAAAAAAATTGGAGGAAATTGGGAAGGTAAAACTGACAGGATTTGATGGAAGAACAGCCGTTTTTCCCATAAAAAGGGTTGGAATTAGGATTATGGAAGCAGGTCTAGAAAAGGCGGGGAGTAAAACGATAGGAATCAGTGAAATTGTTTGTGCCATAGTACCTAATTTGAGTAATGAGTTTATTATTACTCCAGAAGATTACGTAAAAATGTCAACGGTTAGAGACTGTAGTCCCGAGTGGGAGGTTAATTTACAGAAAGCGCTAGAACCTAAACAGGAGAGGGAAGAGCGAAAGTACGAAGAAAGGGAGGATTCGATAGCGGAGAATGAGAGTACGGAAGGCCGTACCCACCAAGCTAATATCGCGGTGAATCAGGTAGGGGTTGAGGAGGAACCGGAAGCGCCTAAGGCAAAGAGCGAGCCGCCGCCGATGGAGGAGGGCGTGGTCGAAAAGGAGGCAAAATCGGACAGCCAATCAGGAGACGAAGAGGCAGGCGCACGGGGAGAAAGTAAGCAGACGGAGATAGCTCGTTCGGGCTCCGGCGAGGATATTGGAGATTCTCCGCAAGTAAGCAGATCCGATCACGCGGTATTTGCTGGCCAACAGGAGGAAGATAGGACCTTATCGGAAGTTCGTAGAGTGCTAAAGAGGAAAAAGGAGGTTATGTTTACATAGAAGGGATGCTCTACCATAGAGAAAGGGTGTTAGGGCAATTGACAAATCAACTTGTAGTCCCGGAGATTAGGAGAAAACAAGTGCTAAGCATGGCCCACGATTCGGTATTTTCGGCGCACTGGGACACAAAAAGACGCTAGAGAGGATTCGATATTCGTTCTATTGGCCAACCGTGAAGAGAGACGTTCGTCAGTTCCGTGACGTATGTGAGGGATGTCAATTACGACGTCCTGTCACAAGAGGAGATAGGGTATCTATAACTGCAGTTAGAAGGCCCGCTCTACCTTTTCAGGTCGTCAACGTGGATCTGATCGGCCCAATAGAACCACCTTCTAGCAAGGGGCACAGATGGATTTTGGTGATGATGGACCAACATACACGTTGGCCGGAGGCCGTATGTCTGACCTCCTTAAACGCGAAGAACACTTGCGATGCGCTTTTGGAGATCTTCCAGCGCACGGGCATTCCGGAGGTAGTGGCGATGGACAGGGGCACTAATTTTGTGTCGGGACTGACACAAGAGATCTTGAAGAGGTTGAGTTCGACTCCCAGATTCTCGGTGCCAGGAAATCCCTCCTCCAATGGGTTTATCGAGCGTTTCAACAGGACCCTCAAGGGGATGTTACACCACATAATAAGGGAGGAGCCAAGGCAGTGGCATAAGGCACTACCTTATCTTTTATGGGCGTATCGGGAGGTGCCCAACGTTACCACTTGCGTGGCGCCGTTCCAAATATTGTACAGTCGGGAACCAACGGGACCGCTAGCAATCTTGAAAAAGAACTGGGCCGGAGAGTGCAGGCTACCCATTGGTATTTCAGTGTCGGCAGGGCAGTACCTCCAAGAAATGAAAGAAAGGATGGAAAAGGTGGCGCTCCAAGTAGAGGAGGTGGCGGAGGAGCAGCAGCGTCGGTACACTTCCTACTACAACCGACGACTGCGGCAGAAGTCCTTCGAGGTTGGGGATCAGGCTATAGCTCTCATTCCAGATTCCCGGAACAAGCTTTATGCCAGATGGACAGGCCCCGTGCATATTGTAGAAAAGAGGGGGCAAGCAGCTATGTGATTGAGGTAGGCAACGGGCAGAGGCGCCATGTTCACGTAGGCAAATTGAGATAGTTTAAACCCCAGGTGAATGTGGTGGGGGTAATTTTTGAATCAGATGGAGAGTTCGGGGAGATTCGGGAGGTGCCCATGGAGCCGAAAGATGGAGAGAGGAAGGATCCCAAGCAGCTGAACGTAGAAAGTCCAGAGATCACGCAGCAACAACTTTGGGAGCTACAGGCGTTGGTAGACCGCTCGAAAGTATTTTTTTCGGGGGAAGTAGGAAGAACCACGTTAGGTAACCACGAGATAACGGTTAAACCGGGGAGTGTGCTACGTACTCAGCACAGATACAAAGTGCCCCAATCTATACAGCGGGCGGTGGATGATCAGATTCAGGAGTTATGGGACAGAGGGATGATAGAAGAGTCGGGGGAAGAGTATAGTCATCCAATTTTTTGTATTGCTAAACGTACAGGGGAAGTCCGATTGTGTCGTGACTTTAGAATGCTCAACGCGCACACCGTCGCAGATGCATTTCCCATGTCACACATCCCGGATCTTTCAGCCAAGGTGGGGGCAGCAAAATACATCACAACTTTGGATATGCTGAAGGGGTATTATCAAATACCGATGGACCCCGGAAGCAAGAAATACACTACGTTTGCTACCCACCGAGGATTGTTCCAGCGGAACGTAATGCCCTTTGGATTGTCGGGGGCCGCTGCAACATTCCAGAGGATAATGAACAAAGTGTTAAACCCTCATTTGGATTATGCAGTAGCTTACCTCGATGACGTTGCAGTGTTCTCCAAGATTTGGGAGGAGCACTTGCAACATTTAGAGAAGGTAATCGGTAGCTTGGTGGAAGCGGGGTTTACGGGGAACCTAGAGAAGTGCTGCTTCGCTAAGGAAAAAGTGCATTACTTTGGGCACGTGGTCGGTTCTGGGAGTCACCAGCCGGACTCGGAGAAGTTACAGGCGGTCAGGGACCTGTTACCGCCGAAGACGAAGAAGGAAGTACGTAGTTTCTTGGGACTCTGCAGTTATTATCGGGAATACGTACCGGATTTCGCCGAGATCGCGAAACCGCTAACCGATTTAACGGGAAAGAAAGCCGCGGATAAAGTGAGTTGGACGGCAGAGATGGACATCGCATTCAAAAAGCTAAAGGAATGTTTATGTACCGCACCAGTACTAGCGACGCCAAGCTTTGACCGTCCGTTCTTATTGTACATGGATGCGAGTTCATTTGCCGTAGCCTGCTGTTTAGCGCAGAGAAGTAACGGGGGAGAAATCCGACCGGTAGCTTATGCCAGCCGGAAGTCAAATGACACGCAGGCTAGATGGGCCGCCAGTCACAAGGAGTCATACGCCATAGTATGGTCACTCCAGAAGTTCGAAGGATGGATTTTCGGGCATCCAGTGGAAGTAATGTCCGATCACAATCCGCTAGTTTATTTGACTAGCGCCGCATCCCAGAGCTCTAAACTACAAAAATGGATGTTGGCCATCTCACAATTCAACCTTAAAATAACGCACATAGCAGCAAGCTAATCCCTCACGCTGATGCTTTCTCTCGGTTATCTTTTGAGGCAGGTGATCAGCGTCCTGATGAACACAAGAGTATCACTACACAGGTAGAGACTCAGTGAGGCTCGAAGGTGGTACTGTTGTACGACAAAAAAAAAGGAGAAAGGAACGGGGGAAGTGATATTATTATTTTCGCCTGTTTGTGTCTGTATGTGAGGAGATAAACTGAAAAACAATATATATAAAGAAACTCAAGTGAACAGGACTCACCATGCGAAGTAAGGACCCCGCATGTTTCGTCTCAGGGGCCGAGGCCTGTAAGGGCGAAAAGTAATAAGGAGATGCATATCAATTAAGATATGATCTGGTGTTAATTTATGTACATAAAAACAAGGAAATAACTTTATTTCATTAACTGTGTGCATATACAATGCTCAAGGTTAGAAGGGCGCCAGCCTGTCTGGGAAGACTGAATGTCAGTATTGTTATATGCTTTGTTCTGTTTGTATAGAGTCTGGTTTCCACGTACAGAAGTCCGTTAGATGGAATGTGTGGTATGTCGTCGGGCACGGAGACAATAAGCGAGGAGAGCGATTTCCTAAGAAGCAGGAGCGGCTGGGGTGCGGATTCGAAGAAAGGGTGCCTGCGGACAAAGGTCAGGTTCGCTCCAGGACCTGACAAAGTCAACGCCGTGTAGTAGGTCAGCGCCTCGTGGTAGAGGGGGGCCGAAAAAGAAGGGATGGGTCTTCTGGAGCGAGGGGGATAAGAGATAGCTTCGAAGAGAGAAGGAGGATTGCGAGGTGCGCCTGGACATCGGGTAGACGTGCGGCGTCTATGCACCAAGGAACGCAGTTCCTGTTATTTGCGTGAAGCTGGAGGCTTCGGGAGAAAGTGAAAAGGATTTGCAACGAGTGTCTGGAAGACGGATAGACGGTGGAGATTTTATGCTCCGAGGAACGCAGTTCCGGGTTTTTAGCGTAAAACAGAGTGTTTCGAATTACAGAGTGGAGTCGGAACGACTCGGATATTGGAGTGGCGTTAGGGCAACGGATTGGAGATTGACCAATTCGTGACGGACGACGCATGCCACAAATTCATCGGCGCGGACATTGGCACCGGAACCAGACTCTCACTAGTACTTTGATTCATTAAATTTATTATCTTTCATATTCACGAAGTATTTATTGAAGTTGATGAAGTGCCTTACAGTAGCCATTCTCTCCCTTCCTTGATTCGCGGATAATTACACAAAAAGGCGGAGGAAGAGGGGCCTGAATGATAAATTTATTATTAATAAATTACGAGAGTGAGAACCTCAGATTATTTGCTGTAGGGGGAAGTTGTTAAATTAACTCACGGACGCCTATCGGAAAGAAGGCGGGACTTAGCACGAAAGTCTATGTCTCACCCCTACAGCAAAGTAATAAATGGCGCAGTCGGTCGGATGAATATTTGATACCAGGTAAACCTGAGGAGGAGAAGGCGAGGCTACGAAATAAGTGAATAAGTAATTCTTGTTGTGAGGAACAACGGAAGTCAACCTCTGCTACTAGGACTCTGTGTACAAAGAAAAGTGGTGATTTCATCGACGGCAGTGACAGGGAGATCCGTAACCAGGATCAACGGACGAGACCGACAGACGCAGTGACAGGGAGATCCGTAACCAGGATCCACGGACGCGACCGACAGACGGCAGTGACAGGGAGATCCGTAACCAGGATCAACGGACGAGACCGACAACTACGAAGATCGCAACCGGATTCAGGACGAGAGGAGCCGGCAAGGCGAGTTACCAATACTCGACGGAGAGAGCCGACGAGGCTCTGACCCAGTGTGCAAAACAGAATTCCGGGAGACCACGTCTCGCGTCACCAGTGAGACCGGACTTTCCCTGTTTAGGAAGTCCCATCGCGGGCCGCAGTTTAGCTGCAACAGAGAAGCTGAGGGGGCCCAAGGAACCCGGTAAGTACTACTTTTGAAGCCGCAATTTGATTACCTGTGTCGATACCTGTGCATAAGTTAGAAATAGCTGAATAAGTTTCATCCGGACACTAGGAGTACTAGAGGTAACTTTTCTAAGATAAATTTAACTTAAGATTAGCGAGGATATAGTAAGAAGAATTTGAGATAATAAATTGTGAAAGTATATTTTTTTTATGTGAAGAAAGAAAATAGCGTACAGAGAAGGATAGGTACTAGCCTAGATAAAAAGAAAAAGTAAAAGGTCGAGATCAAAATAATATTTAACTAGGTATCTCAGCGAAGTAGATAGAAATTAGTAGTGTGAGAGCAAAGGCTAACCATCGGGGAATTGTATTATTTTGTTTCAGTGTATATATATTTTTGCATTAAGTGTATATTATTGTTTCATAATAATGGCTGAACAGTTTTTGGAAGGGAAAGCTAGTGAAGAACTCGATGACCGTAATTCCGAGGGAAGCAAAAGAGAAAAGGAGGGAGGAACAGATAATGAACTGAATTCTAGCAATGAAGTAATAATTAATGACAAAGGAATAGAAGGGAATTCGATAAGTCTAGAATGGGAATATAAATTTAGGGTATTGGAAATGGAACAGAAAATCCTAGATTTAGAACAACAGCGAATTGAGATGGAGCTAGCCGATAGAAAAGAGACTAGGGCTTATGAGCTAAAAAAATTACAGATAGAACAAGAACGCGGCGTGGCATCAGCGTCAGGGAGACAGTCAACGAAGCTGGCCGACTACATCAGAATTCTAGAGAGGAATTTACCCAAAAGCCCTACAAAACCCGAAGAGATATTGGATTTTTTTGACACCTTAGAGAGAGCGTTTATTCTGCATGACATACCAGAGAGCATGCAAGGGCGGTTAGTGATTGCGTTATTCAATGCGGATTGCGTAAACCATTTGTTCCGACGTCTGACCGTAGAGCAATATGATAATTATGATACTGTCAAGGAAGCTATTCTCAGTGAATGTCATTTGACTCCAGATGTATATCTGAAGCAGTTCGAGGCGATACGCCGGAACAAGGGGGAGAGCTTCCAACAGCTAGTGGGACGGATTGGCAGGTCACTCAGGTATTATATAGCCAACTGCGGGGTAACCGAGTTCGACCAATTAGTAAATCTGCTAGTGTGTGATAAGTTTAAAGGATTACTATCCCCATCCTTAAAAACCTATTTACTGCAGAGAGGTGCGGTGGGTAAGCTAGTCTTGGCTAAAGAATTGGGGGAGTTATGTGATTCATATGAGAGTCATGTGGAAGCACTAGAGATAGGAAAGGTGAAGGATAATTTTTAGTCGAATTACAATGCCAAAGGGAGTCAGTATATTTCTACGGGAAACGGATTCGTGAAGAGGGAGAGCGGGAATAGTAGTGGGCAATTTCAGAAGGAGAAATTCCAAGCGCCTGATAGGAAGTTCGGGAGTAAGGTAGAAAGAGAACGACCTATGACAAGTCAGGATAACCCTAGTTTAGATCGAGGCATAATCTGTTTTTATTGTAGGGAGCCGGGTCATCGGCAATCATTATGTCCCCAGAAGGGTAGCGTAATACCGGAAGGCAGGAGTAATTCCTATTATTGGCGGAACGACAGGGGGGGGGAGTAGGAAGGGTAGCTGTGGAGAATTATCAGGAAGTAGAGAAACCTAGAGAGGAGACCGGAGTAAAAGTAGAACAGGATGTTAGAAAGATGAGCGCAAAGGTGGGAAGAGTTTTCGGATCTAACCAAGCAGAGATTAAAAAGATAGAAATACCGGTAGGAGAACAAATGATGGTAACTACAGAGGCAGGGCTCGAAGCCAATATACTGGTAGATAGTGGGGAAGAATTCAATTGTTTAAAGAGAGGATTATTGGGAGAAGAAAAATTGGAGGAAATTGGGAAGGTAAAACTGACAGGATTTGATGGAAGAACAGCCGTTTTTCCCATAAAAAGGGTTGGAATTAGGATTATGGAAGCAGGTCTAGAAAAGGCGGGGAGTAAAACGATAGGAATCAGTGAAATTGTTTGTGCCATAGTACCTAATTTGAGTAATGAGTTTATTATTACTCCAGAAGATTACGTAAAAATGTCAACGGTTAGAGACTGTAGTCCCGAGTGGGAGGTTAATTTACAGAAAGCGCTAGAACCTAAACAGGAGAGGGAAGAGCGAAAGTACGAAGAAAGGGAGGATTCGATAGCGGAGAATGAGAGTACGGAAGGCCGTACCCACCAAGCTAATATCGCGGTGAATCAGGTAGGGGTTGAGGAGGAACCGGAAGCGCCTAAGGCAAAGAGCGAGCCGCCGCCGATGGAGGAGGGCGTGGTCGAAAAGGAGGCAAAATCGGACAGCCAATCAGGAGACGAAGAGGCAGGCGCACGGGGAGAAAGTAAGCAGACGGAGATAGCTCGTTCGGGCTCCGGCGAGGATATTGGAGATTCTCCGCAAGTAAGCAGATCCGATCACGCGGTATTTGCTGGCCAACAGGAGGAAGATAGGACCTTATCGGAAGTTCGTAGAGTGCTAAAGAGGAAAAAGGAGGTTATGTTTACATAGAAGGGATGCTCTACCATAGAGAAAGGGTGTTAGGGCAATTGACAAATCAACTTGTAGTCCCGGAGATTAGGAGAAAACAAGTGCTAAGCATGGCCCACGATTCGGTATTTTCGGCGCACTGGGACACAAAAAGACGCTAGAGAGGATTCGATATTCGTTCTATTGGCCAACCGTGAAGAGAGACGTTCGTCAGTTCCGTGACGTATGTGAGGGATGTCAATTACGACGTCCTGTCACAAGAGGAGATAGGGTATCTATAACTGCAGTTAGAAGGCCCGCTCTACCTTTTCAGGTCGTCAACGTGGATCTGATCGGCCCAATAGAACCACCTTCTAGCAAGGGGCACAGATGGATTTTGGTGATGATGGACCAACATACACGTTGGCCGGAGGCCGTATGTCTGACCTCCTTAAACGCGAAGAACACTTGCGATGCGCTTTTGGAGATCTTCCAGCGCACGGGCATTCCGGAGGTAGTGGCGATGGACAGGGGCACTAATTTTGTGTCGGGACTGACACAAGAGATCTTGAAGAGGTTGAGTTCGACTCCCAGATTCTCGGTGCCAGGAAATCCCTCCTCCAATGGGTTTATCGAGCGTTTCAACAGGACCCTCAAGGGGATGTTACACCACATAATAAGGGAGGAGCCAAGGCAGTGGCATAAGGCACTACCTTATCTTTTATGGGCGTATCGGGAGGTGCCCAACGTTACCACTTGCGTGGCGCCGTTCCAAATATTGTACAGTCGGGAACCAACGGGACCGCTAGCAATCTTGAAAAAGAACTGGGCCGGAGAGTGCAGGCTACCCATTGGTATTTCAGTGTCGGCAGGGCAGTACCTCCAAGAAATGAAAGAAAGGATGGAAAAGGTGGCGCTCCAAGTAGAGGAGGTGGCGGAGGAGCAGCAGCGTCGGTACACTTCCTACTACAACCGACGACTGCGGCAGAAGTCCTTCGAGGTTGGGGATCAGGCTATAGCTCTCATTCCAGATTCCCGGAACAAGCTTTATGCCAGATGGACAGGCCCCGTGCATATTGTAGAAAAGAGGGGGCAAGCAGCTATGTGATTGAGGTAGGCAACGGGCAGAGGCGCCATGTTCACGTAGGCAAATTGAGATAGTTTAAACCCCAGGTGAATGTGGTGGGGGTAATTTTTGAATCAGATGGAGAGTTCGGGGAGATTCGGGAGGTGCCCATGGAGCCGAAAGATGGAGAGAGGAAGGATCCCAAGCAGCTGAACGTAGAAAGTCCAGAGATCACGCAGCAACAACTTTGGGAGCTACAGGCGTTGGTAGACCGCTCGAAAGTATTTTTTTCGGGGAAGTAGGAAGAACCACGTTAGGTAACCACGAGATAACGGTTAAACCGGGGAGTGTGCTACGTACTCAGCACAGATACAAAGTGCCCCAATCTATACAGCGGGCGGTGGATGATCAGATTCAGGAGTTATGGGACAGAGGGATGATAGAAGAGTCGGGGGAAGAGTATAGTCATCCAATTTTTTGTATTGCTAAACGTACAGGGGAAGTCCGATTGTGTCGTGACTTTAGAATGCTCAACGCGCACACCGTCGCAGATGCATTTCCCATGTCACACATCCCGGATCTTTCAGCCAAGGTGGGGGCAGCAAAATACATCACAACTTTGGATATGCTGAAGGGGTATTATCAAATACCGATGGACCCCGGAAGCAAGAAATACACTACGTTTGCTACCCACCGAGGATTGTTCCAGCGGAACGTAATGCCCTTTGGATTGTCGGGGGCCGCTGCAACATTCCAGAGGATAATGAACAAAGTGTTAAACCCTCATTTGGATTATGCAGTAGCTTACCTCGATGACGTTGCAGTGTTCTCCAAGATTTGGGAGGAGCACTTGCAACATTTAGAGAAGGTAATCGGTAGCTTGGTGGAAGCGGGGTTTACGGGGAACCTAGAGAAGTGCTGCTTCGCTAAGGAAAAAGTGCATTACTTTGGGCACGTGGTCGGTTCTGGGAGTCACCAGCCGGACTCGGAGAAGTTACAGGCGGTCAGGGACCTGTTACCGCCGAAGACGAAGAAGGAAGTACGTAGTTTCTTGGGACTCTGCAGTTATTATCGGGAATACGTACCGGATTTCGCCGAGATCGCGAAACCGCTAACCGATTTAACGGGAAAGAAAGCCGCGGATAAAGTGAGTTGGACGGCAGAGATGGACATCGCATTCAAAAAGCTAAAGGAATGTTTATGTACCGCACCAGTACTAGCGACGCCAAGCTTTGACCGTCCGTTCTTATTGTACATGGATGCGAGTTCATTTGCCGTAGCCTGCTGTTTAGCGCAGAGAAGTAACGGGGGAGAAATCCGACCGGTAGCTTATGCCAGCCGGAAGTCAAATGACACGCAGGCTAGATGGGCCGCCAGTCACAAGGAGTCATACGCCATAGTATGGTCACTCCAGAAGTTCGAAGGATGGATTTTCGGGCATCCAGTGGAAGTAATGTCCGATCACAATCCGCTAGTTTATTTGACTAGCGCCGCATCCCAGAGCTCTAAACTACAAAAATGGATGTTGGCCATCTCACAATTCAACCTTAAAATAACGCACATAGCAGCAAGCTAATCCCTCACGCTGATGCTTTCTCTCGGTTATCTTTTGAGGCAGGTGATCAGCGTCCTGATGAACACAAGAGTATCACTACACAGGTAGAGACTCAGTGAGGCTCGAAGGTGGTACTGTTGTACGACAAAAAAAAAGGAGAAAGGAACGGGGGAAGTGATATTATTATTTTCGCCTGTTTGTGTCTGTATGTGAGGAGATAAACTGAAAAACAATATATATAAAGAAACTCAAGTGAACAGGACTCACCATGCGAAGTAAGGACCCCGCATGTTTCGTCTCAGGGGCCGAGGCCTGTAAGGGCGAAAAGTAATAAGGAGATGCATATCAATTAAGATATGATCTGGTGTTAATTTATGTACATAAAAACAAGGAAATAACTTTATTTCATTAACTGTGTGCATATACAATGCTCAAGGTTAGAAGGGCGCCAGCCTGTCTGGGAAGACTGAATGTCAGTATTGTTATATGCTTTGTTCTGTTTGTATAGAGTCTGGTTTCCACGTACAGAAGTCCGTTAGATGGAATGTGTGGTATGTCGTCGGGCACGGAGACAATAAGCGAGGGAGAGCGATTTCCTAAGAAGCAGGAGCGGCTGGGGTGCGGATTCGAAGAAAGGGTGCCTGCGGACAAAGGTCAGGTTCGCTCCAGGACCTGACAAAGTCAACGCCGTGTAGTAGGTCAGCGCCTCGTGGTAGAGGGGGGCCGAAAAAAGAAGGGATGGGTCTTCTGGAGCGAGGGGGATAAGAGATAGCTTCGAAGAGAGAAGGAGGATTGCGAGGTGCGCCTGGACATCGGGTAGACGTGCGGCGTCTATGCACCAAGGAACGCAGTTCCTGTTATTTGCGTGAAGCTGGAGGCTTCGGGAGAAAGTGAAAAGGATTTGCAACGAGTGTCTGGAAGACGGATAGACGGTGGAGATTTTATGCTCCGAGGAACGCAGTTCCGGGTTTTTAGCGTAAAACAGAGTGTTTCGAATTACAGAGTGGAGTCGGAACGACTCGGATATTGGAGTGGCGTTAGGGCAACGGATTGGAGATTGACCAATTCGTGACGGACGACGCATGCCACAAATTCATCGGCGCGGACATTGGCACCGGAACCAGACTCTCACTAGTACTTTGATTCATTAAATTTATTATCTTTCATATTCACGAAGTATTTATTGAAGTTGATGAAGTGCCTTACAGTAGCCATTCTCTCCCTTCCTTGATTCGCGGATAATTACACAAAAAGGCGGAGGAAGAGGGGCCTGAATGATAAATTTATTATTAATAAATTACGAGAGTGAGAACCTCAGATTATTTGCTGTAGGGGAAGTTGTTAAATTAACTCACGGACGCCTATCGGAAAGAAGGCGGGACTTAGCACGAAAGTCTATGTCTCACCCCTACAGTCGTTATGACAATTTTTTTGTAATTTTAATGGTAGTACGCGTGAATCTTTCAGTTATGTTATTCGTAATGTTACACTTAGTGCGTTTATTTGAATAATAATTTTACAAGAACAGAAATAGATTTTGTTGACCAGGTTAAATAATTTTCCTGTGGAATATAGTTTTGATGACTTGCGTGAGTGCTACCACTCGGGAAATATTTTAAATCTGCACTGACCTGTTTTTGAAATTTACGGAAAGAAAACCTTCAAGTGCATTTTCACTAATGTTTTATGAGCAGCAGGCTGTCGACCTTTTGGCCTTCTTATGAAAAACATACTCATTCCAAGGAAGTTCTGCTCAAAAGTCTGAATTTATGCGGTCAAGAAACGTTCCGCAAATACTTGTCATGAAGAGAAGAACTCTTTCATATCAACCCTTTCATTTCAAGTAGCCAAGACATGTTTCGTATTCTTCTTTTGCGCGTAAAATGAATTATTCAAACGGACTTCACCACTTCACTCCTCTTTGTTACAGCGAAAGAAGTACACATTCCCCTTTTACCTCTCCATGTTTCGAATGTAAAAAGAAAACAGAACCACACTTTTGAAGCAAAAAGACGACAGAGAGGTTTTGTTACGACAATTAAATTTCCCAGAGGCTTATACTGAAGATCACCTGGCTTTTTTCCCTAAAGATAAAAAAAAAACTACTTAAATAAGAGAGACACGGTTTGTAGATATTTGCGCTATATTTGAGATCCGCTTTCTACGGGCATTCATAAAATATACGTCGGTCAAAATTTAAATCAGGTTCATTCCGATGTGAGAGATAACGGGAAAATTTAAAAGTCATTTCGGTCTCACAGCTCTTTGAAAACTTTGAAGGTAAAAGAAATTACATTGAAGAAGTTAATAAGAACATGTAAGCTACAGAATGGTACAATGTACGATCCGCAAGGAAATGATGAATTTACTCGCCTACTAATTTCAACATCTAATATGTTTTCTTTGCCAAACGTGCTTACTAAGTATTCAAATTCATTCCCCTGGTCTATCTCTGTACCATATAGTCTGATCTTGCATTCATTACCAGCCTTTACTCGCTCAAAAATCATAACTGGCTTTTTTTCCCTCTTGTTTATACACAGTATGAATTTCATACAAACTTCGTACATCTGACACAATACACTGTACAACTCTCAAGAGACCTTTACGATTTTGTTAATTCGATCACTGAAAATGCTTATCAACATTGGTTTAAGTACCTAAAGAAACGCAGAAGACAAGAATTTTTATCGGCGGACCGTAAATAGGGATTGAGATAAATGAGTTCAACGTTCGACGAAATTTTTCTTTTGATTTGTCGTTTTTAGCCACTAGAGGCGCTGCAGTCAACACGAACTGCAGAGACTGCCCTACAGTTCTTAAAATAAGCTTACTGTTCCTTCCATTTTTGTCTGAACCACACAATCATTCTTACGGTATACAATAGTTGCAATTAAACATGTATGTGTCCGTTGAAAATGCAATAATACCAGTTATTCTGTGAACTTTGAACATCTGTAACTTTCGTCTCATCAGCGGTCCGCTGATAAATGCTGTCTCTTTAGATGTTCCTTAAGGTGCTCTATCGATTGGGCTATGCATTTTCAACGATTGAATTCACAAAATCGCGAAGGTCATTTGTCAGTTTTGTTCTTAGACCAGCAATTACAGCAATTTTCACACATGGATATTAATAAGACATAAACCAGTATTGCTTATTTTAGAAACACGCGTGCATGCATCCATAAATATATTAAACAGCCAGGATGAAATTACACAGTCTTGTTTGACACTTGCACCAATAGGAAACCATTTCGATAAAACCGTTCACTCGTACGCATACTATATTGCCAGCATACATAGCTTTCTCACTTTTAAGCAGATTCGCAGCAGTACAATATAGTCATTTAAGACCTTCCACATGAGTATCCTGTTTACTCGGTTAAAAACTTCCTCTAATCTAAAAAGGCAGTGCAAAATTCCTCACCAACTCATGGTTCTTTTCATTCATCATATATAAGCACGTACTTTTCACTCATTATATCATCATCATCATCATCATTGTCAACCATTATCAATCCACTGCTGGACGAAGGTCTCCCCAAGTTTCCTCCACAACGGTCTGTCTTGTGCCAGTCTCCTCCATGTCACCCCTGCATACTTTCGAATTTCATCCACCCATCTCCCATGTGGTCTTCTTCTGGGTCTTTTCCTGTCCCTTGGAATCCAATCTAAAATTTCGGCTGTCCATCGATGATCTGTCCTTCTGGCAGTATGTCCAGCCCATTGCCATTTCAGGGATTTAACTCTGATCATGATGTCTTCCACTCTTGTCATTTTTCGGATCCACGAGTTCCTCTTCTTATCTCTCCTGGTTACACTAAGTATGCACCTCTCCATGCTTCTCTGAGTTGTCTGCAGCCTTTGTATGTCTCTTTTAGTTAAGGTCCACGTCTCTGCACCATACGCAAGCACTGGAAGGATGCATTGATCAAACACTTTTCTTTTAAGACATAATGGCATATTGCTCTTGAAAATTATGCTGTTTCTTCCAAAAGCTCTCCAGGCAAGTTTTGTACGCCGATTAATTTCTTCATCAATGTGACCCTCACTTGATATCTGCTGTCCAAGGTAAACGTACGTATCTGTTATCTCCAGCTTTTCTCCATCAATCGATAAATCTTCATTTCTTGTAAAAGCATTGAACATCACTTTTGTCTTCTGAAAGTTCATTTTTAATTCCACTTCTTTACTCTTGTCAGCAAGTTCCTGGATCATACTCTGCAGCTCTGATGGGCTAGTTGCAAAAATGACTACGTCATCAGCAAAACGAAGGTGGGTTAGATAATCTCCATTAATCTTTATCCCCTTGTTTTCCCAGCTCAGTGACTGAAAAACACCCTCCAATATGGCATTAAAGAGCTTCGGAGATATGGTGTCACCTTGTCTCACTCCCTTTCCAATTTTTATGTGTGTTGTATTTTCAAACAGCCTAATCTTTGCACTTGCATTTTCATAGATGTTATTAATAATATTAATGTATGCATCTTCAATACCGCAGGTTTTCAGAGCCATTGTAACTGCTGATGGTTTCACCGAATCAAAGGCTTTTTCATAATCGATAAAAGCCATGCACAATGGAAGTTCATATTCCCTCGCTCTTTCAATTAGTTCTCTCAGCACATGGATATGATCTATTGTGCTGTAGCCACTCCTCAATCCAGCTTGTTCTCTCGGTTGAGCCATGTCCAGTGTTACCTTCAAGCGGTGTGAAAGAACTTTAGTGAAGATTTTATAAACTACTGATAGGAGGCTGATAGGTCTGTAGTTTCCGAGATCCTCAATGTCACCTTTCTTATGTAGCAGGATCATTGTAGCGGTGTTCCAATCTTCAGGAATCTTTCCTTCATTAAGGCATCGAGTGAAAATTTGGGCGAGTACTGTTTCGATTTCTCCACTTGCTTCTTGTATGATGTCTACAGTAATTCCATCTTCTCCTGGAGCTTTTCCCCGCTTCATGTTCTTGGTTGCATGTGCAACTTCTGCTGGAAGGACTGGAGGAACTCTGGTACTGGTATCTTTCATGATGTCTGGAGTGCATGTATCATCCCTTTCATATAATTTGGAGTAGAAATCTTTCACTCTTGTCAAAATTTCGCCTCTATTTCTTGTTACAGAACCATCTTTTTTTCTCAGTGCCATAATCTGTTTTCTTCCCTTACTGAGATGTCCCTTTGCTATCTTTAGGCTTTGGTTGTTTTCAATTGCTTTCCTCACTAGTTCACAGTTGAATTTTCTTACGTCTTCAGTGATACTTTTTCTTACTGTCTTGCATAGCTCTATATACTCCACTTTGGAAGTCACATCTTCTTTAGTTGTCCTCATCTCTCTTCTTTTTTGCATCAACATTTTCGTTTTTCCTGATAATTTATTTACATGCAACTTGTTCTTAGACCCAGCTAATTTTGTTGCTGTTTCCATAAGAGCTTTGGTTACTTTTCTGTTAACTTCAGAGATGTCCACTTCTTCCGATGTTAGGCCTCCTAAAGCAGAGAACCTGTTCTTCAGTTCCAACTTGAAGGTATTATGGTGTTTTTTAAGGTTGGTTATGTCAATAGATTTTGTTTGTCTTATGAGCTTGCCACGTTCCAGTTTAGTGTTGAGGTGCATCTTACATCTCACCAATCTATGGTCACTACCTGTGTTGAACTTGTTTAGTACACTGCAGTCTTCTATGACGAATTTTTTGTTACACATATATATATAAGTTACATATATATATATAAGTATATCATTATATATAAGTAGGAATTTTGTTAATTCAGCGCGCTGGATGACATTGAAGCTCGAGTTGTGTATAAAGATTGCTGAAAATGACTACGTTTGTTGAATCATCATCGTTTTTAAACTTTAATCTGGCAGATGAGCTTTCTTTGAGTTCACCGCTGAATCTCAAAGAATACCTTAATAATATATGTAATAAGAAAATGATATTTATTGAGATGCTAAAATGGGAAAATTTATTTTTGTTGGTAAGCACCTTAGAAATCCTCATAGCCAACTAATGTTTGTTATTAGTAGGATGGTATCCGAGACAAATATATCTCAAAAGTTGCTTCTCTCCGAATGGGAGTATTTTTTATCTAAGCCAGCGGTTCCCAAACTTTTTGAGTTGCGGAAACTTTTCAGGAAAGAAATTCGTAACGGAGTTCTATGGTCGCTCTAATGCCAAAGGCACTTATAGCATTTTTGGCAGTTTTTACCAAACTGCATTTTTCAAGTTGTAGTCGATATTTTATCGTACAGCAAAAACACGAATTATTTTTCGAATTCTGAATTGCTTAAAGTTTGATCTAAACTTAATTTTCGCCATTGAAAGTCATTAAAAACTGGAACTTTAAATATCGTTTTCTCAAAACATCTGTTTTGCACATACGTGTCTTTGGCATAAGAACGACGATATTTTCCCCTAGCACCTACATAGGTACTAAACCTAATGACAGTAGCATTGACGATGGAAGGTACTTTTAAGCATTAGGGCATGTTAAGCATCAAGATTTATTTCATTCGAAATGTTATAATTGTTGGTAGGTTCTGACTTCAGCTTTCATAAACGAAAAATAACAACAAAAAACATAAATTAAGGCAACACATTTGAGAATGAATTCAAAGCAAGTATTGTAAATTCACAATATGTTGCGCACGTAGATATGGTATTTAAACCCATTTTTACACTTGCAAAACCAAAAATGTCATTTGGCATTGAAAGAGAACGATAAAGTATAGCCGGGAACTTAGATTTTAATTAGAGGGATAGAACTGTTTTGATTTGCAGAATATGGCTACATCTGGTTGAATTTGGGACATCTTCAACTGAACATCTGGCTCTGCATTTAGGTGGGATCTGTATTTTGTTTTAGTAGCCGCATAGGCTGATTCACGTAAGTAAGTTGTTGCAAAGGGCAGAAGAATAATTTTCACTTTATCTGACAAACCTTTAAATTCGTCTCTTCGCTGACACCAAAATTATGGTAGTGACTCCTTAGTTGCAAAATTCTCTTTAACCGCAGAATCTGATATCAGATCAATAAAACACTCTGATTGCTGCGATGTCAGATAGGCTGGCTTTTCCTACACAGCAGAGTATGGGTTTACAACCCAAATATGTTCTTTAATTTTTTCGTGGAGCTCTTCCCGAAAATAACAGGTGAAACTATCAAGCAAACTTAGGAGGTGAACATGAAACTAAGTTAAGATATCTCCAGATATGTCGGAATCTAGTTTTTTCGAAATTCTTTTACTACTGGAAAGCTATCTAGATTTCGATTTTTTTTCTTTGATTCTGCCCAAAACTTGATTTCTTTTTAAACGCTTGTACTTTATCGCTGGCGCCAAAAACAGTTACTAATTTTCCTTGAAGTGAGAGGCGTAAGTCATGAACTTTTTATAAATTTCTGCTAAATACGCCAATTTCATGAACCAACGCTCATCACACAACCTGTCTCTCAAAGCAAAGTCGTTGTCAATCAGGAAAGTTTTGACTTCAGCCCCCATTTCGAAGAGCCTAGTCAAAGTTTTGCCGCAAAAAAGCCACCTTACTTCGGTGTAAAGAAGTAAAGACGTATGTAGACTTTCCATGTCATCACACAACATTTTGAATAGCCTTGTATTCTTAGGTCGTGATTTAATGAAATTAATTATTTACAGCTTTCGTCTAAGATTTATTTTAGGGAGGGCGACATTTTTTCACAGGAAGGGCATGGTGGAGGAGGGCGCAGGAGCTACTGCTGCACTCCTTGACTTTTTGTTTATTCTTGAGATTACATTGGACGTCTTCCCAGTCATGGTATTTGCGCTGTCTGAGCACACATCAACGCAGTTATCCTATCGGATGCCACTTACTGTGAAAAATTCGTCTATTAATTTGAAAATCTCAGCGCCGTTTGTGTTAGTCGGTAACTGCTTGCAGAGAAGCAGATCCTCTTGAAAAGACTCCAAGTACTTTTAGCGCACACATACTATTAAAATTGCCAACCCTGCCACATCCGTTTATTCATCCATTTGGAGCGGTGAAAATAAAGTAGCTTTCACTTCCTCGGCTAAGTCCCCGATTCGTCGCGAGATTGTGTTATTTGATAAAGGAACTGTGCTTACTAGTTCGTGGCTTTTCCATCCAGCCTACATTCAAGTATGCCCTTTATGCAAGGCTTGATAAGGTTTTCAGTGATGGTATGGCCCTTGCCAGCTTGAGCAACTCGGTAACTGACTAAGTAGAACGTCATCAAAGACTTTTCGTTAACTGTTTTTGAGTGACAGGATATAATTTTCTGGGCTTGTTAAATTCACCGTACTTCCCTCTCAAAAAGCCGGCGCATTTTTGCTGGGAACATCGCACTGTTCGGCAACACTTTACCGAAAATTATGCACTGTGGTTTGTTGTCAACCTAATATCCAAGTAGGAATCGCGGTACTTCCTCTTTACCATTCTTTTCCCTGTGACACTGGTCTCCGAAGAACTACGCATTTGGTTCAACACTTCAGGAGGTTCTGTTGCACTCGCTGCCGCTAATTCGCCCCAAAACCCTTCATCCAGTCCAATAATTTTAGCATTAGCAACTGCTCCATCTTCTTCTACACTACAATTGAAAAATAATATTCGTATCACCTGAGTAAATAATAATAATCAGGGTTGGGTAAATAATATAAAAATAACTTAAATTTGAACATGCCTTTTAGCTGTTGATGCTTTCACAGCTACTGGAGATACTGTGACGGATGTTTTGACAATTTTTAAGGATCCAGACTTAAGCCAGCGATCCACTAAAAGAAAATCAATGATATTTTCTGAATTACTACTTAGCTGCTCCAAAAAATCTGCAACGGGCAGGTTTTTCCGTCCACAATACGGAAGATCCGAAAAGTTGTATCAACGTAACTTTTTACAATAAGAAATATTAAATTGAAAATCACACGCTAAAATCACTCACAAATAAATAAATAACACCGCACTTCTACTTCATTCGTTTCGACTCTCGACTGAACTGCAACTGACTGAAAGTGTGAAGAAACACGAGGTTTTAACATGCAATTGAAACTTTCCAAATAATTCCAGAAAAGTGTCGAAGCTAACAATGGGATCTGACAGCGCGGCGAAGTTCTCACAGAGGAGACAGGCAACGGATGATGATTATTTCATGCTACCAAGAATATTCCTGTTTTTAAATGCTGTCAAAGCACGATAAAAAACACATAAGATTAAAACTCTTCAACTATGCAAACATCGTACAATCCTAAAATATCTACATGCTAAAAGTTTAAAATATCTATAAGATGTTTCGCACGGGCAGCCCGCGCATTACAAAAGCTCCCAAGAGCTAATTATACCCTTATATATGTTTAATCAGTGACGTGTTAGTAGTTCTGTCATCCTGGTGATGTGATTGGAAATCAAATTTTTCACGTGAGCTTAGTTATTCAACCTGCAGATACTAAAATATCTTACGATAGCCACAATTAATGAGCGGCTATGTTGTCATACATAGTATGTGTTTGTAACTATGGATGCAGAGAACATTTTAGTGAATAAGAGTCTCATCCAAGGAACAAATATGAGTAAAATGGGTTATGTTCTAGACGTCTTTTACGAATATCTAAATGAGTCATTAATCGCGTTCAAGGGAGTGGGATGACCATTCGTAGTTCTTCATAACAACATCGGTTTGTATAAAAACTTATATACAAACTTTCGGTAAACAAAGTTGAACGTAGTAATTAGTAACACTGTGCTAGTGATCCAATTTATTGGCGTAGGAAATAAACACATAAGCGTTTCCAAGCTTTCGCACATCAACCAGATGGCTTTTTCAAGGAAGTTAGACAGAAACTGCAGTTTCTGTCTAACTTCCTTGAAAAAAACTTCCTCGAAGCACAGTTTGAGAACTGCTGACCTGAGCTTTTTATTTGAGGAGATCAACTCATTCTATCGTCTCATCTATCCATCCGTTTATTTTCTCTCTGGATTCACACTTCTACTTCAAAATGTAACAAGAAAGATGACACCGAATTTTCGGGTTTAATAAGCACGTCTTTTGAATTCCTACTGACGCAAATTAAATTTATCAAAGCTATTCAAAGTCAATGGAACCGGTATGGAAAACAATAGTATCTGACGGAAGAAAGAAGTTTTTCAATCGGGTTTTTATTTAATCCCTCAGATATTGCTGTCAACGGAATCGTGAGCTTACGCCCTCTGGTTGCAGACTTGTGTTTTAAGAAAAACATGAATTTATATGAGAAACATTTCGCACCTGAAACGCTGTCCAACATAGAAAGAATTTTTCAAATCGGACTCTTAGAAACAGAGATATCGACAAAAATAAGATGTGACTTTACGTCTCCTAATGGAAAACCATGCATTATTTCAGGAAGAAAGTACTCTCAAAAGGTTTTTCCATATGAGCGGTATCGGTCCAAGATAAAAAAAAATTTAGTCGAGTTTTCAGGATCCCAGATTTTGCTGCAAATGTATCAAAAGCAGAAATTAACACTAATGCCCCCTGATGGCCAAACCATTCTTTACCAAACATTGGAAATTATGTGAAAAATATTTTCCATCAAGTCTTGTATGCGATACAGGCAGAATTTTTCAAATCGGAGTTTTAGAAGCAGAAATAACGCAGAAAACGCAATTTACCTTTGTGACCCCTAGCGGAAAGTCTATGATTTACTTGAAAATTTTGAATTTATAGGGAAAACATTTCGCATCGGAAACAGTATCTAACAAAGAAGGAATTTTTCAAATCGGATTCCTAGAAGTAGAGATATTGACAAAAATAAGATATACATCTACGCCCCCTGGCGTAGAAACCATGCATTATTTTAAGAAGAAAATGTTTCTAAAAGGTTTGTCGTTATGAGTACTATCGGTCTACAAACGACGAATTTTTTCAATCGAGAATTTAGAAGCTCATATTTTGCTGCAAATACATTAGAAGCGGAAATTAAGATTTACGCCCCCTGGTGGCCAAACCATTCTTTTACAAAAATTAGAAATTATGTGCAAACGATTTCCCAGCAGGAGCTGTATCCGGGTACAGAAATAATTTTTCAAATCGGAGATTTAGAAGCAGAGATATAGGGGGTACGCCCCCTAGCGGAAAGTCAATGAATTACTTGAAAATTTTGAAATTATATGAAAAACATGTCACACTGGAAACATTATCCAACAAAGAAGGAATTTTTCAAATCGGACTCCTAGAAGTAGAGATATTGACAAAAATAAGATATACTCCTACGCCCCCTGGCGGAGAAACTGTGGAATATTTTAAGAAGAAAATATTCCGAAAAGGTTTATAGATGTGAGTGGAATCAGTCCACGAAATAATTTCTTCAATCGATATTTTAGAAGCTCAGATATTATGGCAAATACATCAGAAGCAAAACTTAACCCTTACGCCCCCTGGTGGCTAAAGTATTCTTTACCAAAAATTTGAAATTATATGCAAAAGATTTTCCATCAGGAGGTGTATCCGCTGAAAAAACTTTTTTTCGAATCGGAGTTTTAGAAGAAGAATTATCGGGGAAAATGTAATTAACTGTTACGTCCCCTAGCGGAAAATATGTGCGTAATTTGAAAAAGTAACTGCGAATATCTAAAATACTCTTCGACATAAATGGAATCGAAAGATGAAAGAGTTTTTTCAATCGGATGTTTAGAAGCAAATATGTGGAATAAAACGTATTTTTGAATTCGACATCATCTGCATTTACGCCCTCTAGCGGCGAAATTTCACATCGTAAAGAAAAACGAAATAAAGGATCATCATTCGCATATTTCAAGCTTCCCAATGCAAAAAGATTTTTTTAAATCGGACTAATAGTTGCAGAGATATCGTGAGTACAGACGGACGGACTGACGGACAAACCGGTAACATAAGCACAATCTTATTTTGCAAAAGACGTGCTAAAAATGGTAAATGGTAATACACAGGAGTTTTGTCTTTGTTTGGGGAGCAGTTAATGACCACCGTGAGAACTCGATGAGCTGTAAGCAGTCGCCCGTCCCTAATTTGGGGCCACTTGTTCCAGGAAAGGGAAAGAGCCAATGCCTTAAGACAAACACAACATTCATGCCTCACGGGATTTGGACTCAAACCCATCTGGGAGCAAAGGATTTTCCACACACTTTACAGCTATTTCCAGTGTAATATCTTTTGCATGGTGTCTTAGAAATGATTTGTTTGTTCACGGTATCTTTGCTTTTTGCTGCTACAAAACGGATTACGAATATTCTTTCTGAACGAGACATTTGTAGAGTTTCAGGATCCAAAGCTTTAAAGTAGACTGGTATCAAAAAAGTGATTTAAAGATACTCCTAACGGATGTTTATTTGCAGTAAAACACTGTACAGAGCACCTAATAGTAACTGAAAATAATTCCACAATCGTCCAGCATTTCGGAAATTAAAATTTCCGAAATGCTGGTAATTTTTTAACATAGCAGCGGTTGGAAACATAAGTACGTCTCACATCAGTCGCTGTTGTTCTCTCTTGCAAGAGAAAACGCTGTTTATTATTTCTAACAGCTCTGCGGTAACTGCGTTAAGTACTAAAAGTGTCACGTGACCACTTCGTGGAAAACACCTGGCATGGGAAAAGATTTTTCGCAAGCTTTCACACGCTTAGTGTCGACCCCCTATTATGATGGTAGTTCCGTTTTACGCTGCGATGTGTTTCGCAAGCAATGCTTACGTCCTGTGTTCTGTGTTTACTTTCAACTGATATAATTTCAAAGATCCATTTATTCCATCAGTGCGTCATATGTGTGTCATCGTGTATACCAGAAAAACTTTAGTTTTAAGCACGTCTTCGTCTTTTTACTGGATAACTTTATTCAAGGTGAGTGATTTCTCTGCATACAATAATTTCCGAAGTTTCTAGTCCGTCCACTGGAACGTACCGCTATAAGCATACCGAAGGCAAGAAGTGTAGATACACAAACATCCCGTTTTCCCATATCACACTAATAATACAACAACAACAATAGTAACAAATATAACCTTAGCCTGTCTCATCGATCGTTTCGATGCCGTTGTTACTCTCTCACTTGACACACTAGTTCAGCTGCATGCCCCTGTTTTATCTAAGTCCGATGGTACCTAGTACCTAAAAAAAATTCTTGGGAGTTCGGACATGACGTTCCGTGCAGAAAACATAATAAAAGGTTGTAAAGTTCTAATTAACCATTTAGTCATTTGTAGTTAGTTTTATAATCACAAAATGCTTAAAACTAGCACTTCAATGAATACCTTAACGGTCATAGAATTCGAGAAACCAAGAAATGGCACTTAGAGTTCAACAGACGATTTTTTTTATTCTAGACTTGTTGTTGGAATACACTGAAGAGCAAATGAATTAGAGACAGCTGGCGTTATGCAAATGTGGCGCTCAGGGCGGCCCTGTAAACGGAAACGACATGACGTATGCAGCGATCCGACAATACAAGGAGTGATGCGATGGGTATCAGTAAGAGTCGGACGCAGTATGGGTAAAACGAAGGATCTAAGCGCATTTTATCGTGGGCAAATTGTCGAGGCCCGACAAATGGGTCACTCCATCTCGGAAGTCGTGCAGGCTCTGGGATTTTCACGAGCCACGGTGTCACGGGTGCACCGTGAGTACATCGAATCCGGTAAAACCATCCCTGCAAGGGCCAACTGCCGTGGACAACAGCGTGTGGATGAGCGTGGTCATCGTCGGCTAGCTCGCATTGCTGTAAGAGCGGATGGACGGTACACAGTGCAAGAAATCACTCGGCAATTTAACGCTGGTGCACAAACACGTGTAAGCAGCCACATCATCTCCTCATATGGGGTACAGAAGCTATCGTCCCATGAGGGTACCGCTGCTGCCCGCACATCACAGGGTGCAAAGATTAGCATGGGCGAGGGAACATCGCCACTGGACCCTAGACATGTGGAAAAATCTTTCTTGGACTGATGAGTCGAGATTCACGTTGGTACATGCGGATGGCAGGGTACGAGTAAGGCGCAAACCACATGAAGCGATGGATCCTTCTTGCCAGCAAGGTACTCTTCAAGCTGGTGGGGGTGGCATTCTCGTCTGGGGACTGTTTACGTGGACAGAAATGAGACCCCTGGTACGTGTGACATCGTCCCTCAGAGGTCAACGTTACCGAGATATCCTGGGCGACCATTTGCTCCCGTTTGTGCGTCTTCAACATCCCACTGGGAACCTCATCCTGTAACAAGTGCACCGTGCCATCGCTACCGAATTGTATCCGAATAGTTGGATGAACACTCCACCGACGTGACCTCGCTTCCTTGGCCAGCTAGGTCACCTGACCTCAATCCCATCGAGCACATCTAGGATGCCATCGAGAGAGTTGTTCGAGTCTCTGACCCCCTCCTTCAAATCTTCGTGAACTGTGGGAGCTTGTTGAGGGGTCGTGGATCCGTATGGCTTTCCAACGCTTCCGGTGTCTTGTCGAGTCCGTGCCGAGACGAATCGCCGCCGTCATCAGGGCGAAAGGTGGTGCTACACGTTACTAGACAGGTATCTCTAATTCAATTGCTCTTCAGTGTAGAACGCAATTTTGTAGAAACAAAACATATCTTTAAAACGACACAATTCCAACTTCAACTGAAGCTAGAACAGTGTTCGTGAGATGAATCACGCTCGCAATATCGGAGAACAGCAAATAGTACTCAGCTCACAGGATATTTTATCACTTCTCACTTCACACAGAAAGCAGCATTTATTTACTTTTTTACGCCTTGCTATTTGCTTCTAAATCGTTGGAAACTTTTGGAAGGTACGGCATGACGTTAGAAGAGAGCGCACGTGAGAGGCGACAAAATTTACATAAGGAACAGAAACTAAAAGTGGAAAGATAAAATAGTGAATACTCCAGAAGGTTGCCAAAATTTACATAGGAGGCAAATACTAAATGTGGAAAGTTAAAATGCTCATGTATTTCACGAGGCAACCAAAATTTACATAAGAGAAAGTAAACAAAATCGGAAGGTTAAATACTAGTTAGTATATGTGACACAGTAATGAAATAGGTTTTGCAATTTTACCAGGAACAGAATTCGTCAATTCCTTGGACGCAACACTTCGTCGATAGAAGGCACTTTCATTTGTGAATGTGATATCAGGCGTGGCAGGCTTCATACGATGCGGAAATATTGTAGAATTTTCTAATTGTGTCTTTTTTGGCTCATTGTTATTCCCACAACTACTGTGGTATCCCGTTAAAATTATACTTTAAAGAATTCAAAACTTCTCACATTTTCTGTGCTGTTAAACAATGAAAACTTATTTCTGAAGTTCTGTAAACAATAGTTACCTATTATTTTATTTTTCACACTTAATCACCAACACACATAAATTGTGCATCGGGGATCAAAAGCAACGTACCAACACACACACACATTCACAAAATTCCAAAATGGCGTGTACGCTGACTGATCAATAAGTAACTTTCGATCCCTTTGGGGGAAGATTCCGGATATTTAAATCTTTGCTTTCCGATGTCATTTTACTTTTCTGACTAGCGGATGTTGTTTGGCAAACTAGTTTGAAAAAAAGCCAACCTATTGGAGAACAGATTCAAGAGAAAATGACGACGGTATGGCTTGGGAAATAAATCTTTTATGTTTGCTTTCTTTTCGATTTTAATAAAGATATTATCCGTCTACTGCCACGGATTTGCTTAACATTGCATCAACATAAGTGATGCAATGTTAAGCACTACCCTTTTTTTCTACGTTAAAAATGCTGCAAAATGTTACTCTAATATCACAGAATATCACGAAAATTCAGCTACTGCGAACACATTCAAAATTGAAACTTAAAACTGGAAAATGACAGTGACGTTGACCAAAAGTGGTATTTTTAAACAAGATCATACGGGCGTACCGCATTATGTCTACTGCATATATTTTCTTTTTTCTTTGGAGCGGCAAAAGGTGGACATTTTGCTCTTTTTTCCTGATGGTCGTTCACTCCTGAATTTTTCTGTTTTCTTGAATATTTTCTACTAGAACTTTTAAAGAGCACTGCATATATTTTCTTTTTCTTTTTCTTTATTTTTTACTTTGGAGTTGCGAAAGGTGGACATTTTGCTCGGTTTTTTTCTAATGGTCGTTATTCACTCCTGAGTTTTTATGTTTTCTTTATTACCCTGCCCTTTACAGGGTATCCGCGAACCACTACTACGTCTTATTCGCCGCAGTGGAACTAATTTAAATGGCCAAGAATCTGCAAAATCAATGTACCCCCAAAATTTTGTCTAGTGGTGTCAACGATGAGGTTGGATTCCCTAAATAAGGGTCTTCAAACTCAGGGTCGACAAATGCATCGCGTTGTGTTTCATATGGGACAGCTTGGGGTTTCCACGCTCTTCCACATGCCGCAAAGAAGTTTATTTGAAGAAAAAAAAAAAGAAACATAGGTAAATATATCACTGAACTGTAATTTCTACAAAACCTTAGAAAAGTGACTGAGCGACACAGTTAAATTCAAACTTAACAATTTATTCATAATAGGTGGTCGTAATTCTAGGTACATGAGTACCGCTGGAGTTATTTTCTTTTAGGGAAACATTCTAATATTATAGTCGACTGCAGTATTTAAAAAAAGTTATTAAATTTTTAAATCGTTCAATTACCGAACTTTAAAAGGAAACACGGTGCGCTAGAGAAACACATAGTATAAAACTGCGACTGAGACCACTGGGAATTGATCCTGCATAGCACATGCAACGCTATTAGGCGTGATTCAGAAATGTATCTTACCATCTCTTCTTCCTCCTATCTCTGTAATAAACTAACCTATCTCCGTCATCAGCGCCTTGGACTTAGAAACTTCTCAAGCTGTCAGTCTTGGACTCAGAGACTTCTCAAGATCCTCAGTCTCATCTCGTAGCTCCTAACTTTCTACACCTAACCCCGCGACCTTTTTACTTCATCTCCCTTCGTGCGACTATTTCTCTACCTCGCCTCTACTCTGAAATTTCTTTTCTAACTAACACTTTCTGACTTCTCCATAAAAACATATATAAGTTCGAATCTGCATATCGCTAATTATTAAGATTAAAATTAAAAATAAAATGTTCTCGGAATACGGAGAATTCCGCGGTAACAACTTGAACATTTTCTACTAGAACTTTTTTATGTTTGGGAGTTTATCGACCACCATGATCAACTTATTGGGCTATAAGCAGTCTCCCATCCCAAATTTGGGGTCACTGATTTCAGGGAAGGAACGGGTCTCATCCGGGGCTAGACTCGATCTCGAACAACTGAGCCAAAGCCAGCGTCTTAGACCACTCATCCACCGGAACGGCGTACTGAGAACTTCAAAAACTAGACAAGCTTGAATTCGATTTGTGAAATGTCAGTTTAGTCATTGAAAATGATTGAAAGGTGAGTTTCCCCTATTAATGTGCATCTGCTGTCTCATTCAAAAAACCCTTCTCTGTCAATTTCGTTCCATACCTCCTTTTTTTATCAAAACCAAAATAAAGAAATTTGTTTGCTTTTGAATAACAGAAATTATATCATGTCATTGTTCTGTTTCCAAGTTATGTGAGTCAGAATCATTTCGCGGCTACTTTAGAATCATTGTAACACGTTTTTTGAATTTTTAGAAACTCCATCAACGTAGTCACAAAAAAAAAAAAAAAAAGATCAAACTGACGGAAATTCAGGTTATGAGAAGTGCACTGACGTGCAAAAATTAAGGACGAGACGGTTTTTCGAATATAACGTCGTGCAGAAGTACTTCACGCCGACTCAAATCATACCATAAGATCCCCAAGATGTAAGAATATGGGACAAGTGAGCGAAACCGTCCAAACAAGGAATACAAAAGATACAAAGGCACTTTATTGAAAAGGTAGCTTCGAGCACAACTGGACAAAAGACAGAAACGTCCATGTGATAGGCGGCTGCCAAGAAAAATCCAGTCTTTAGTAGGGGATATGATCACCCCTGACTGCGTTGCAGGATTTACAACGTCTGTCCATGCTGAGGACGAGGTTGTCAAGGAGCTGCTGAGACATCGCTGCCCATTCCTCTTGTAGCGCCAACCGCAACTGCGGAATCGTTGCTGGCGGTTGGCCACGTGCTGCCAAGCGTCTCCCGAGAAGGTCCCACACGTGTTCGATTTGATTTAGGTCCGGGGACCTTGCGGGCCAATCCATGCGTTGAATATCTTCACTCTCCAACAGCTCTGCGACAGCCACTGTACGATGAGGTGTAGCGTTGTCATCCATGAAGAGGAACTCAGGACCCACAGCACCTCTAAACAGACGCACGTGAGGCAGGAGAACCTCGGTACAATAGCGGACACCGGTGACTGAACCTCCTTGGAAGATGTGGAGATCAGTACGGCTGCCAATCATGATACCTCCCCAAACGAGAACTTCGCCACCTCTAAACCGCTCCCTTTCGATGATGTTGGAGGTGTGATTGCGTGTTGACTGCTCTCTCCAGATGTGTATACGTCCAGAATCGCTCGTCAGACTAAATCGGCTCTCTTCCGTAAACAGAACTCGACTCCATTACTGATGTGTCCAGTTCTTGTGTTCCTGGCACCACAGAAACTGCCGTCTCCGATGAGCAGGCGTTAATGGCACACACCGTACTGGTCGTTGTGCAAATAAACCACCTTTGTGCAGCCTTCTGGCCACGGTAAAACGCGATAACTGACGTCCAGTTGTCTGTTTCATGTGCCTTGCGATTTCTCCCGCTGTCTGTCGTCTGTCTCTTCTCGCATGTAGGACAATATACCGGTCGTCCCCCGCCGTGGTTGCTCGTGGACGACCACTGCTAAACTCTCGGACAGCTGTTCCTGTCGTTTGAAATGCTCTTCAAGCTCGTGAAACGATGCTGTGAGCGATCCCGAACTCCTAGTCAACACTAGTCACACTTCGACCTTCTTCCAACTTCCCAATGATGCGACCACGGGTAAAGTCATCCAGATGTCGTCAACGGGATTGCCTGTTGGCCATATCACACGATGGCAGCAACTCGACGTTGTTCAAACCGATGTACACCGTGCAATAGTGTTCACCGAATTGCTGAGCGTACACCGCCCGTGTGCTTTATACCCTTCGTACACTATCGCTCTCCCCCGTACGTCATGCTGCATATATGCGCATGTCCTACCGTACCGGACACTACCCTATCTCCTGAATCTCTTGGTCCGTTCTGCCTGCTCGTTCCGCTGTTATGCTAATTTCTCCTCTTCGTCCTTAATTTTTGCACACCAGTGTATATGACATAATGGGAGTTCAAGTGCAGATACGTACAGAGAATGCCATTGTACCTACGATTAATCTATCAAATATTCCCTGTATCTGCAACAACTTACCGGATCTAAATATCATAAACTACTTTCAAAGAGCATCTGAAAAAAGCATATTATGAGAGCAGATTCTTTGTGAGGGCAACTTGTATGTTATGTTGTCCAATTACGTTTCTGTCTAACGAATAGAATTTTAAAATTGTTACGGTGTCCTACGACTCTAGGTGACGGGGTAATGAATGTTCCCGGAATGAATTTATTGCTTCCTTCTGTCAAGACAAGTATTCCTTAGTCGGAGACAGAAATTGTCATTAAAAAAAATGGGTTTGGAGATTTCTTGGAGATCCACGCCGATGCTTTCCCTATTGAGATCTGGCCCACTGAGTTTAACACAGCAGGTATCCTATCCTGAACGCCAAATCTATGATAATTGGAGTTCATTCGCCCATGGACGGAGTATATTAGCCTGCACAGCTGGCACCTAGCCAATGGAATGCTTTGATTGTCAGTTCCACCTGCTGCGGTTATGGAGTCTGTCCTAGGTTTTCAGAAGTTTGAATATTCATTCTAACGATTTACTAGGTTGGTAAAGGCGAACACACAGTGAACTTTCACGTATGCACTAATGTGTATCCAGTCTCTATTGCGTGTCCCACATTTACGAGTTGGTATGAAATAGTTGAAGCTTTTAATATTTAGGAACTGAATTATAAAAAGTACTCCGTGCAGAGTTGATATCATTTTTATTCTTATTACTAGTCACTATCAGCATGCTCTTCTACAAAAATGCTGCGCTCAATTGTGTTGCTACCTTATCTGTTTTCCTTTATCCAGTAAATTCGTATTTGTACTAACGCTCTCTTGTTGAAATATGGAATACCACACCTTTCTAAAATACCCGTGAACAAGGTTGGTGTTCCGAATTCTCGATTGTAATGAAGTGTTCTTTCACAAAATGCATCAACTTCTGTAACTTCAAGGCATTTTTCTTAGTTTTACTCAGGTAAGAAACTAGATGTTGTCTTAGAGCTGAAGACTTCGCAGTCTATATTGCATATCTTTTTCCAGTACCATGTCAGGTCGAACACAAACATACGCTCACTTCACCTAGCGAGATATTTACGCATCACAGTTACAGATATATAATGAAAAGGTGTTGACCCTTTACCCTATAGAAGCGGAGTTATGCTTACCCAAGAGCAATAATATACACTGAAGTGCCAGAAAAACTGGTACAGACGAGCTTATGCAAAATACATAACAACGTCACCTATGCGCGTATTCGGTTGCGTCCGCCAGTGCGTATATAAAGCGATAGACATCCTTGCCAGCTGTCAGAGCTGTTTCCGGCATGAGAATGACAAGTAATAATGATTTAAGCGATTTTCAACGCGGTGTCATAACTGGCGCTCGTGAGATGGGCCATTGTATTTCGGAGGTAGAAACGAAGTTCGGATTTTCACGGACGACCATTGCAAGGGTGTACCGTGACTACAAGAATTCCGGCAAAACCTGCAACCTACGATACTAGTGTGGCCGTAAAACGACATTGGGTGAACGTGACCATCGTCCACTGTCAAGAATCGTTTCACGCGATAGGCGTGCAACACTCTCGCAGGTATCATCGGAATTCAATTCTGGAGCCTCAACAAGCATCAGCGTGCGGACTTTGCTACGTACCCTGCACGATATAGGCTTTAGGAGCGGACTCCCAACTCGAGTCCCGTTTATGTGTGCACGACACAGAGCTATGCGCATCGCTTGGGCACGGCAACACCGCCATTGCACACTTGGTGACTAGAAACAAGTTGCCGGGTCTGACGAGTTGCGTTTTCAACTGTATCGGGCAGATGAAACAATTCGTGTGTTGCGCAAACCCCATGAAGCCATGGATCCCGCCTGTCAACAGGGAACTGTACCGGCTGGTGAAGGGTCCGTAATGGTATCGGGTGTGTTTAGCTGGACCTCACTTGGACCCCTGGTACGTCTACAAACTCCTGTGACCGGTCAACGCTATCTGCGCATCCTTTCTGACGAGGTACACCCGTTCATGTCCTACATTAACGCTGATGAGTTGGGCCTATTCCAGCAGGACAATACACCTCCACACATGTGTCGGGACGCCAGATTATGGTTAGTGGAGCATTCATCTGAATTTGGGGTGTTGCCATTTTCAACTAAGTCCCCACATCTGATCGTGATAGAACACATTTGGATGCCATGCAACTCGCTGTCGAACACAGGAATCCAAGACCTCGGAATACACCCAAATTGTGGAACGCTCTGCAGGAAGTATGGTGTACATTGTCTACAGAATATTTCCAGAAGCTAGTGGAGTCCATGCCCCGTCGTATTTCTGCAGTCCTGCGGTCCCGTGGGGGACCTACCAAGTATTAGACTGGTGTACCAATTTTTCTGGCACTTCAGTGTACGTTTAAAAATTCTATCGAAGAAATTCGAAAATGTTGCGATATTCGTGGCAGCGGAAAACGGAATCCGGAGCAAAAGTAATTTTTTCATCAGGTGTTTAAAATCGGAAATGCATCTATTAGAAATATGCACTTACGTCATCAAATGTGCGATGTCGGTTCTCCGTTTTCTGCGTTATTTCTGCTTCTAAAACTCCGATTTGAAAAATTCTTCCTGTATCGCATACAAGACCTGATGGAAAATATTTTGTCACATAATTTCTAATGTTTGGTAAAGAATGGTTGGGCCACCAGGGGGCATAAGTGTTAATTTCTGCTTCTGGTGTATTTGTAGCAAAATCTGGGCTCCTGAAAACTCGAATAATTTTTTTTCTTTGACCAATAGTGCTCATGTGGAAAAACCTTTTGAGAATACTTTCTCCATAAAATAATGTATGGTTTTTCCACCAGGGGACGTAAAGTCACATCTTATTTTTGTCGATATCTCTGTTTCTAAGAGCCCGATTTGAAAAATTCTTTCGGTGTTGAGAGCGTTTCCGGTGCGAAATGTTTCTCATATAAATTCATGTTTTTCGAAACGCACAAGTCTGCTACCAGTGGGTGTAAGCTCACGATTCCGTTTACAGCAATATCTGAGGGATTAAAAACCCGATTGAAAAACTTCTTTCTTCCATCAGATACTATTGTTTTCCATACCGGTTCCATTGACTTTGAATAGCTTTGATAAATTTAATTTGGTGAGAACGGATTCAAAAGACGTGCTTATTACTCCCAAAAATTCGGTGTCATCTTTCTTGTTTTCTGATAGATCTACTTATGTTTACGCTTCCCAGATGAAAAACTGGTCATTATTTTGAGCAGAAGTTATATATAAGATTCTTTTCATAGTGAGCAGTATCTTTCCAAATAAAAGAATTTTTAATGGGGTTTCTACAACGTGTATACGGCTGCAAATATGTTGCACCCAGAAATATAAACTTACGGCACGTAGTCCCGAAATTGGAAATCATAAAAAGTTAGAAATTATGGGTAGAATATTCTCCAATACGAACGCTATCGGAAGCAAAACGATTTTTTTTTTCAAATCGAAGCTTATAAGAAGAGGTATCAGGGAAACGTACAATAATGGCAGAATTTTTTTATTTTTTTAAGCAATTGATATTAGCAGAATGTGTTCCGGGCCTAATAGTACCTGTAGATACTACTCCAAATATATTGAATACAGAAAAATGTACTTAGGTTTTCTAGTGGCAAAGTTGTACGCTAAGTAAAATTGGAAAATATTTTTCTGAACATATTAAAATATTTTCACCATGAACGTTGTCCGTCAAAGAAAGAATTTTTCGAATCAGACTGTTGAAAGCATATATTGAAAAAGAAGTGGGGGAATATACATTTACGGTGTAGATGAAAACTGTACGGTACTTTGAGGAGGAAACGTTTGAAAGATGGTTGTTCCCTTCGTGAGCGGTATCTGACCGAAAATAATTTTTTAGTTGAGTTTTTTTACGTATACACTGACTACGTTTCTTTCCTTCCAAATTGTGTGTTACAAAAAATTTGAAAGTGTATGCAAAATAGTTTTCACCATGGATGCTATCCACCGGAAAAAGAACTTTTCAAATCGGACTTTTAGAAGCTGATATATCACGGAAAAAATGCGACTCCTAGCGGAAAGACTGTGTATATTTGTACAAGAAAGTGTACAAAGATATCGCAGGAAAAAAAATCTTCAATTGGATTTTTGCACCAATTATATATAAAAAAAAATATTTTGTATTCAATAGTACCAGCAGTTATACCCCTAGAGGCAAGTTATGCATCGGGGGGGGGATGCTACGTATCACCATTCACTCGTTTAAAGCTTCCCAGTGCAGGAGGAATTTTTATTCAAATCGGATTCATACGTGCAGAGATATGATGTCCACAGACTGACGGACGTATACAGTGGTAACATCCTGTATACAAAGGAACTATAAAGAAGACGTGCTAATAAGACGTCTTTTTGTATTTGTGTAACTGTGGATGTGGGACTGAGTGCGTCGGTTAAGTGAGATGTTACGCTTTCCATACCTCTAAAAGGGAAAGGCCCACTGTCAAACATGGCATGTCACACACAGCTTGATCCATGCCTAGCTAAGTGCAGCATAAATGCAAACCATTTAGTCATCTTACGTTATTTAATCTTTTAATTACTATTTCGTTACCATCCAAGTGATAACATAGCCGGACAATCGTGTGGAACATTACTCTTGCTAAATGTGGTGGATTTTATTGCAAATAATTGTGTGTGTGTGTGTGTGTGTGTGTGTGACCTTGGTCTGAATATTACCTCCAGTTTGTCTGCGCATAGCCACGTTTCTTCCTTTTGTAAATTTGCTTTAAAAAAATAGCTTTCGGCGCGAAGCAATACCTTTTTTCTCTGAATAACTTTCACAATAGCAGAAATCACAAGTTATTTTGTGTTGTATGGCAAAATCAACCATCAATTCCCGTCGTGCTGTGCACTTTTCAACACTTCCTTCGAGAAAACAGTATCTGCTCATCACTTTCTTCGTCCGTCTGTGGACAACAACATCTCTACTACTATTAGACCGATTTGAAAAATACTTTTTGCATTGGGAAGGTTTGAAATGTAAGAACGATTATCCTTGTTTTCCAGTCAGTTTTACGAGAGACTGTTTCCTGAAATCAGCATACCAGAGCTCATAAAAATCAGTAGAAATCTGTAGAACAGATATTTTTGCTTGAAATATGCACCACCTGACGTATGTATTTTAGTATTGGATGTAATCTCCATACAAAGGAAAACTAAATCTACTGGTATGTCAAATATTACCAGTATTCCACAAACTACTTTTAAACAGTGGAATAAGTTATGATGATCAGCTTTATAAAATAATGCTCATCATTAAAATTAGTGTTGGTGTAAATAATAATAGCATTTGCCTTTTAATGTAGTCAAAATTGGATCGGCCCCGCTTCTTGTCTTCCTAAAAACAAAGAGTTATATACTTACACTTCTTACTAAACGATATCCAGATTTTCTCCAAAGTATGTGAAATAAGTGCTATACCCAAAAACGTATCGTTATTAACACAAATATCATCATACTATAGACGTTTTCCTAATATTCTGCGTTTTAACAAAACTAGGGAAAATCTTTGTATAACAGACTAATTATTTATCTAGAACAAAAGAATATTTCATGGTAAGCAGTTGTGACGTATATTCTAAATTAACTTTCCTTTTTAGTTTCTTTCCCTATGTAAATCTTGAGTTTATTCTGTTATTCTTCACTGTTAACGTGATATCTTTCTCTCAAACGAATACGTTTGGCAACATAACTGAGGTTGAATGAACGTGATGTATACCTGAGTTTTGATAAGAACAAGAGATAAAAACGACGACTAATCTATTGCTAGAGAGCGCTGGGTTGTAAACTGATTATTGAAAAGAGCGTTGTGTTGTGTGGGGAGAGTTTAGTGCAATATGCTATGCTACGATGTGTTTGCTACATCCTGAATAAAGCACCTTTTCCGTAAGTTTGACTTCTGTTGTTCACATGTTTCGTCTGGCCGTTAAGGTTTCTTTCATTTAGGAACTATTTCTTAGTATGTTGATGTTTTAAATTAACGTAGAAGTAA
The DNA here is from genome assembly GCA_039090855.1 of Macrothele yani. NCBI lineage: Eukaryota > Metazoa > Arthropoda > Arachnida > Araneae > Macrothelidae > Macrothele > Macrothele yani. The sequence continues at coordinate 78,002,793 of CM077008.1, forward strand.
GACAAGACTTCTACGTCATACAGTATGAATTTAAAAAAATAATAATAGGTAGCAGAGGTTGAATAATTTTAGTATTCATTTGCTTTTTTTCTTCAGAGTAGTTCTGAAATGAGTCTTGGCGATTGGATCAGTAGATAGCGAGTACTGAAAGAATGCAGACATTCTTAGGCAGTACGTTACTAAATGTTTATGTGGTCTTAAAACAGTGAAAAATGAGTAGATAACGAAAATCTATTAGTAGACATAAGTCAAATTCAGTAAAATGGCAACACTGTTTCCGGTTCTTTTCCGATGCATAACTTCGCCGCTAGAGGGCGTAAGCATATGTGCTATCGAATTCAAAACGCATTGGGTATATATATTCCATATATTTGCTTCTAAATATTTGATTGAAATCTTCTTTTTCTTTTCCTTTGATGCTATTTGTAACGAAGTCTACTTCGGGTAAAGTTTCTTTTTCGAATAATTCAGAAATTATGGGGTAGGAGCGTAAAGTTATACCACGTTTTCCTCTATATCTCTTCTTCTAATCATTCTATTTAAAAACCCTTTTTGCCTCTGAAGTCTTCCGCTATAAGAAACTTTTTGTGCACAATTTGTAAATTTTGGTAACACATTTTCCAGCCGTAGTGGAAGTAGGTAAGTAGCTATTTCTATTTGTGGATGTTTTATCGATTGCAACAATTATGGTGATTTTTGTCTTTATAACCCCACCTATTTACTATGAATAAGATAGCTCACACTGCGTATTTTAAATTATTCGCAGTGAAATATTTCTTTGGTGTCGGAAAGAATTCAAAACACATGTTCATTACAACCGAAAATTCGGGTGTTATATTTCTTTTTTCAATTTTAACAATACACTCACAAATTATCTCCATATTTCTTTCGATCTGGCGGAATACGTACACTTATATCAAGTGATTCAACCCTTCTACATCATAACTTTGGAATTTTCTGCAAGAACTTTGCACAATCTGAGTTAGGAAAAACCGAAATACTTCTGAAAACTTTTTTCTTATGTTATATTCCTTCTAAATTGTTATACAGAAGGAAGTTTTAATTTATACGTAAACTCACGTTACTTCATGATCATTTGGAGACAAATATTCCCGTGTCTACACGAACATTTATGACGTATATTCTAACTTAACTTTCAGTTTTAGCTTTCTTTCCCTGTGTAAATTTTGAGTTAGTTCTCTTTTAGCGTTTCAATCTTAACGTTATATTTTCACACTCACTGAATGTTATATGGCAACAGTCTTGAGATCAAAGGTGAATGACGCATGCATGGTTGATAACAAAACGTTGTATGTACGATACGAGCGTTGAAAATGAGGTTAGAGTAATAAATGTTATCATTTGTATGTGCCTTCTTCTCGACTAAGAGTTATACGATTTAGCTTTCTTCTACGAAGTTCTTGTGATTCGAGTACTATTGTGATTAGTAACATTCAGTGCTGAAAACGAGACTGGATGAATAAAAGCTGAGTGCTGTTATTATAAGTAACTATTTCTCAAGTTTTCTTGAATGACATCTGTCTCGTTAAGTTATCCAGGGTTTCACCTGTATAAATTGAACTAGAAAAACAAACTTCACATAGCGTTCCTTAGATTGAGCCGACATTTGTGTGTATACAAGTTTAAACTGGAAACATTACACAATTCTAAATTATAAAAAGGAATAAACAAAGTGATAAAAATTAAGCAGAAACGAAAAACAAAGTCATTCATTTTGCTTAGCTGAAGTCAATGCTAAGTATATTTAGCTGTTTACTATATGAAATATGTCGACATTCCTTCGTATGTGAAGGAAAGAACAAATATCCCGGAAACGTTCCGTCTTCAAAATACATGAAAATTGGAATAATCAATTATAGAAAGAAATTTCGATTGAGATTAGAGAGATTGATGGAGATAAGTCCTTCCGTATAAAACTTCCGAATGCGGAAGAGGTTTGCAAAATGGAGTAATAAGGAACTGACTGATTGATATCTGGAATGTGGATGTGTGTGTGTGTGTGTGATTAAGCCAATGTCAACGAGTCACGTACTTCTTCTAATACTGTCACGTTATTAATCATTCTTTCGCACGCTAGTCACATCATCATCACCGGCTCGCTTTCATCCAAAGAGAGATAACATAATATTTGTGTCATATCTGATGACCAAGATGAAAGATAACCAACTGAATAACAAATCCAAATGAATACAGGATTCCATCATGCATACACAGCCGGCAGCTAAAGAACATTTTTCTTGCTGTTTCCCACAAAATCATCTCGAAAGACAAAGCATAACGCTAAGAATATTTTTTAACACGTCTGTTGAATAAAAAAGGTACGTGCTTATAGTATCATTATGTACATCCGTCCGTCTCTCTATCTCTGTGTAGAAATCATATCTCTGCCCCTGTTAGTCCGATGTAAAAAAATATTTTTCATTAGGAAGCTTGAAGTGTGAGAACGATGATCCATGCCCATTGGTCTTTTTTCGATGTTTAACTTCCCCTCTAGAGGGCGTAAATGCAGATGCTTTCGAATCCAAAATACAATTAATTTCAGGTTATTGGATCTCAATATCCAATTTTTAAAACTCTTTCTGTCTTTCGATACCATTTGCAACGAAGACCACTTAGGTACAGTTCGTTTTTTCAAATAGTGCACAGTTTTTCTGCTAGGAAACACAGATGTAAATCGTGTTTCTTCAGATATCTGTACTTCTAAAAGTCTAATTCGAAATATTCTTTTTGCGGAGGGATAAAGTTCGTGGTGAGAAATGCTTTGAAAATAATTTCTAAAGAGGACCATGGAATGCGTTATCTTCGCGCCGCTTGTGAGTACGCCAAATATGTTTTCTGTTAGCAACTGCCGGTCTTGACAGAATTATATATAATTTTGTTACTTCAGCACAGCTCGGCAGCTTAGTTTCTACAAATCGCTCATTTCGGACTCTTCAGAAATTCCAGACATCGCAGTAAGCTTCGGGTTACGATCAGTTCTTTCCTACAATTTTGAGCAGTTCTGATACCAGTTTTTTTGTTTGACTGTCTATTTTTGTTTACCAAATGGACCATTTCTGCACCTTTGATATTGAAGGTGACTGAAATCCAGCTGCACTTTTCAATTTTTGTTTATTACCAAAACAGCAACTAGCTGAAATTAGGTTCTTTCAGATGTTTGTTATTGTTTCTGCATAGAAAAATCAGCGCTATAATGTGCATTTATTTCATTGTTTAAATTGCTTTCTTTGTCAGGAATACTATTTCTTACATATTACATACACCCCATATGTTATTATTAGACTCTGTAGAGAATACTCAAAAGTACTATTTTCTCTACAGAGTGTTACTAAAAATATGTTGCTATTTGTAACTTGTAATTAACAAGCTTTGAGAAAAAGATTAACTCACTAAACACACATGTTCTTATAATCTCAACATAACAAAAGAATAAACATGCATCTCATATCCTATACTGAAGTAGCAAATTATTAGGAAAACCCTATAGCAATCAGACACATGACATGCCATCCTCATTTAGGTACGCAACTATAGCGTTGAGATGGCTTCATAAATACTATAGCGTAGAGATGGTTTCATAAAAAGTATAGCCTTGAGATTGCTTTATAAACAGCTTACACTGTAAATGATTTAGACGTGTAAGAAGTGTAGATAATGGTAATATGGGAAACACTCATTATTATTGATAATGATAATGAAAGGTAATGAGTAGAGTTGAAAACGGGTCAAAAATTTTCGACCGGGACCCGACCTTGACAAATCTTCTTTGAATTATAAATTTAAATATATCATCATCATCATCATCATTGTCAGTGATTATCAATCCACTGCTGGATGAAGGTATCCCCCAAGTTTTCTCCACAACTGTCTGTCTTGAGCCTGTCTCATCCATGTTACTCCGGCATGCTTTCAAATTTCATCCACCCATCTCCCGTGTGATCTTCTTCTGGATCTTTCCCTGTCCCTTGGAATCCAGTCTAAAATTTCGGTGGTCCATTCTTCTGGCAGCATGTCCAGCCCATTGTCGTTTCAGTGATTTTATTTTAATCACGATGTCGTTCACTGTTGTCATTCTCCTAATCCACGAGTTCCTCTTCTTATCTTTTCTGGTTATACCAAGCATGCATTTCTCCATGCTTATTTCAGTTGTCTGCAGTCTGTGGTCTTTGCACGTAAGCACTGGAAGGATGCATTGATTAAACACCCTTCTTTTAAGACATAATTGCATATTGCTCTTAAAAATTGTATAGTTTCTTCTGAAAGCTCTCCAACCAAGTTTTTTTACGCCAATTAATTTCTTTATGAGCCTCGGTTGATATCTACTACCCAAGGTAAACGTAGGAATTGGTTATCTCCAACTTTTCCCCATCAATTGATAAATCTTTATTCCTTGTTAAAGCGTTGTACTTCAGTTTTGTCTTCTGAAAATTCATTTTTATTCCCACTTCTTTCTTCTTGTCAGCAAATTCCTGGATCATACTCTGCAGCTCTGAAATATTCTTTCAAAGACCTCTGAAAGGTTCTTGGATTTTTTTCTTTTGAAAAGTAAAACGGAAATAAAACTTGGTCGAAATCGGGTCACGAACACCCTGATCCGAACCGTTTGACCCGTAAGAAATTGTCAACCCGGTGACCTGTTGATCCGCTGACCAGCTTCCTTCTCTGGTAATGAGCTCTAAGTGGACTGGTGCAAGCGTGTTAGAAACGGCAGTCCTTCTCGTCTATACAAGAACAACTGTATCGTGGGTGTACAGTGAGTGGTGAACAAACAAAAAGAAAAGCAGTCAGCGGTCATCCTGTGGGTGGAAACGACTGGTTGATATTCCAGAGCAACGGCGGCTGAAGAGGGTTGTGCGAGGAAACAGATAAACTCCTTTGCGTCAAGTTACTGGGAGTACAACCGCGGTAGAGAAAAGGATTTCATCAAACAAACACAGACCATCGCATATTGGCGTGAATGGGCTATAACAACAGACATCTTTTTTCCTGTATCGCTTGTATTTGCAAAAAGTTGACAAATTTGTCGGCGGTGGGTACAGGCTCAACAACCAGGACTGGAAAAGGGTGGCCATCTGCCTATCATTGACTGTGATGACTAGTGGACTGGTGTACGTTATGTAGTGGTCTGGGATCTGTTTTCATGGCGAGCATTGGATTCAATAATACCACTGGAACAAAATTTGGAAGCCAAGAAGAGGAGTAATATCATTGCGGCCCAGACATACACGTACATGTAGATGGTGTCTCCTGATGAAGAAAGATACTTCCATCAGGATAATGCGCCATTCTCCAAGGCTGCTATCATCATACAGTGCTTCCAGGAAAGTACTACAGTGACTTCAATTAGATAAAATGGTTCCCACATTTATCAGAGCTTAACCCAAATTGAACACCTGTGAGATGAGATTGATAGAGTCATTTGAAACAGAGATCTTCCTGCAGCGAACATTCGGCAATTGGCAGACGCCATCACGTCTGCTTGGCTGAACATACCATTAGAACAATATCAGCACCACGTTGAATCCACACTAAATGGAATCGAGGCTGTTCTGAAACCCAACACGTTATTAGGTAGGTGTTCCTAATACTTTGCTACTCCAGTGTGTATTTATAATCATCTTCATCATACCGTTGTTACAGTTACTCACAGAAGTGATTAAAACCTTATTATCACACTGAAACTAGACAATTACTTTTTGTCGGTATCTCTACTTCTAACAGTCCTAGTTGAAAAATCCTCTCTCTGTCGAAGAGAGATTCTGGTGCGAAATGTTTTGTATATATAAAATTCTTTCGTGGTCTGATACTACTCACCAGGACAAACTTTACCACATGGCACTCATTTTTAGTATGTCTTTGGTAAAGTAAACAAGTCAGTAGAATCATGCAATGCACTGATTATGATACACTTTCCAACATACCAGAAATCATTACTCAAGTAATGAGGATAATGGCTGTGGAATAAATCTCGCTCCTGCGCTCTTACCTTTGATCCTATTTCGATGATATTCAACAGAACTGGTTTCGTGTACCTCCGAAATAACATGATAAAGTTTTGTCGCAATCGAAGCATTTTTACGTAAGTAATGATGCATAATGGCTATGGAATAGATCCCTCTCCTGTGTCCTAACCTTTGACCCCATTTCGCCCATTCTCAATAGAATTCGTCCCCAGGCAGGCACCTACAATATACTAACATTTTATCCAAATCGAAGCATTTTTACGTAAGTTATGACGCATAATGGCGATGGAAGTGATTCCGCTCCTATGTCCTGATCTTTGACCCCATTTCACCCATTTTCAATAGGGTGTGTCCCCAGGTGGTCCCCTACCACATATTAAAATTTAATCGAAATCGAACCTTTTTTACGTTAGTTATGACGCAGTGGAATGGATCCCGCTCTTTTGTTCTGACCTTTGAAACCATTTCGTTCACTTTCAATAGGGTTCCTTCCCAGGTGGTCCCCTACCACATACTAAAATTTCATCGAAATCGAACGATTTTTACGCGAGTCATCGTGCGGACGGGCATACGCACACAACGCGTGACGTAATGAGGCAGATGGGAATCGCGACCATCTGCTCGCAAGAGTGTGACATCATAACACTTTAATAGGATCCACACACAACGCGTGACGTAATGAGACAGATGGCGTGACCGCGCTCCAACATCTGAATTGCGAGCGTATGACGTCATAAGATTTCTAAGCATGGATAACATTAATGGGTCGACGCCATGACACTAAAAACTTGGTAATTCGGGGTGGTTATTTAACCCACTAAACAAATTTTCCTAAAGTCGAGATCAAGCTAAATCGATTTCTAGTACCAGAAAACGGTAGGTTAACTACTTTCATCAAAATCCTTAGAGCCGTTTTCAAAATAAAATTTACATACATACAAGAATTGCTCTTTTAATGTGAACGTGAAATAATTTTGTTTCCTGTACTTCGAATGGAAAAATTTCTGTACACATTTTCTTGCCAATTAATGCGTTCCCAAGGATGAAAGTATATCGATTAAAATATCTTCATTTTATAACTTGGAATACTTAATATTTTCTAAAACATAACCATAATTATGCAATCCAACATTTGTTTGTCTACTGACGTCATCAAAATACAGGTCGCGCCATCCTTTTTCTGGTTTCAACACCACCAAAGGAAAAGTTATTGATTTTTATTATAATTATGGTTATGTTTTAGAAAATATTAAGTATTCCAAGTTATAATATGAAGTTATTTTAAACGATGTTAAAATTTTCATCCTTGGGAACACATTAATTGTGAAGGAAATGTGTACAAAAGTTTTTCCATTGGAAGTATAGGAAGCAAAATTACTTGACGTCCACCTTAATAATATGGGATAAGGGCGATGGAATGGATCCCAATCCTATGACCTGACCTCTGACCCCATTTCGTCCATTTTTAATAGGGTTCGTCCCCAAGTAGTCCCCTACCACATACTAAAATTTCTTCGAAATCGAACCGTTCTTACGCACTTTATGACGCATAAGTGCAACAGAATGTATCCCGCTCTTATGTCCTGACCTTTGACCCCACCCCACCCATTTTAAATAGGGTTTGTTCCCAGGCGGTCCCCTACCGCACAGTAAAATTTCGTTGAAATCGAACCATTTTTACGCCAGATATCGTGCGTACAGACGGACGGACGGAAAAAGCTGGAGCATATACGCTTCTTCAACCTACGGTTGGAAAGCGTAAAAAAAAGTACACGCTTATGGTATCACTTTGTCCGTCCGTTTGTGGACACTATATCTCTACCACTATCAGTCCAATTTTTAAAAAAAAGATTGCATTGGGAAGCTTTAAGTATGAGAAAGATGAACTTTCCTTGTCGTCTTTTTTTTTTTTTTTTTTGTTACGGTGCACAACTGCGCCGCTAGAAGGCATAAATGCAGATGCTATCGAATTCAAAATATATTTTATTCCCTATAAATACTTTCAAATATCCGATTGAAAAATTTTTTTCTTCGATTCCATACCATTCATAACGAAGACTAGTTTGATTATAATTTCTTTTTTCAAATAACGCATAGTTTTCCCGCTAGGGAGCGTGAAGTTACATTACGATTTCTCCGGTATCTCTGAAAGTCCGATTTGAAAAATCCATTTTGTATCGGATAGAGTTCTTTGCTGGAAATCTGCATATAATTCTTATTTCTGATAAAGAATGGCTTGGCCACTTGGGGGCGTAAATGTATATTTCGATTTCTGATGTATTTGCAGCAATATCAGCGCTTCTGAAAACTATTTCAAAAATTCTTTCGCAGTCAGATATTCGTACTGCTCACCACAACAAACCTTTTAAGAATAACTTCTGCTTAAAATAATGCATTGCTTTTCTGCCTGGAGACATAGATGTTTATCGTATTTTGGTCGATATCTCTGCTTCTAACCATTCGAGTTGAAAATTTATATTTTTCTCGGAGAGCGGTTCTGGTGAGAATGAAATGTTTTATTTATTTATTTATTTATGTATTTATTTATTTTTGTCGGACCCCTTTTGTACGTGTCATCATTTGTACTTTGTCCTTGTGCAGCAAATTCTTGTCAGTCGGTCATTCCTTCGATTGGTGTAACCTTGAAATCAAGATAATGACCAACACTAAACTGTGACGTACTACAGAGGTGAAAACATGTGTCAAGACGACAAATCTGCAGCGAGACATTCAGTCCGCGGAGCTCAGTTGGGAGAGCGACTAACTCCGGAGTGAGAAGACACGGACAAACTTGTGTTTTCACATTGACGCCTGCTGGCACCAATTGATACGGTACCGGGCCGAGCAATATAATTTATTAACGTGGTCTCGATCCCGCCGCAGTCGGCAATTTATCCGCTATTTAGATACGAGACCTGTGGGTTGTTGTAATTCGGGAGCGGGCATATTTTAGCGCGAATGTTAGCGGCTTGCTGAAACACAGGAATTTACTACAAAGAATTATCTACAACATCAGAGACTTTAGAACGAATAGAGTAAGATTAACAATTAAACATCTTTATTTTTAGGAGGAAACTTTATCCCGGGGCATTGCCCACAGTGATGCAAACACATGTTACGCTCCCTCTTCGGAGCTAATATCATCTACCTCTGGATTCAGGAATCAGACTTCTGCCTCAAAAAGGGCGTATCATAGTTCAAATTTAGAGTCTGGGTTCAATTAATGTTCTCAGTTCCTCCTCTCAGTGTCAAGAAAACAATAAACAGAAAAAAAGTACTCACTTATTGCTGACTGCATGCTGTATAATCCAGGCTATACAATGCACTATTCAAATTATTATGAGACTCGGTCGGCACCACACACACTGTTGCGCTATATTTTTGCTTGATAGTCCTTTCACCTGTGTGATTTAAGCGCGGGAGTATTTTTTACTTCCTTCGATGAGTACCAACATCGAAGAGCGATTTCACCTGTGTGTAACAGAGGGTCTTCACTAATTTGTTGGCTTTCCACTCTTTCTTTCGTCGACGCAGAGAGAGAATTCCTCCGCTCTTCCCCGACCGCTCGTGGGAGGGGGAAAGTAACACCCAGCGCTGACTCCTCTTCGCCAAGCAATCAGTCCATGCAGTTCCCCCCCCTCCGAACTCGGCAGAAAGGACGCTGTAAAATAGACAGGGGTAGCTCTCTTTCGAACTTCGTCAAGAAACTTCGTCGGCAGCAAGGGAGAAACGTTTACGTTTTGCTTCGGACAGGTCGATGACCTCTCCATCCACTAGTGGGATGGAGAGGGCGTTTTCGGAAGGCTGGTTCGCTAGTCGTGTTTCACTAATGTTTTTTAGTAGACATTCTCAATTTGGCATATTTGGTGGTCTTACCCTAGCCGTCTAATTATTGTTAAGCTCTCTTCTTTCCTCGTACTCTGGCGGCTTACCGCTGCACTCGAAGTACAGTTGCCGGACGTCGGCTTCGCACATCACGGTCTCCCTACGACTGACCCTGCGTATGGCATAATATTACCTTCGTAGCAATTTCTCAGTGCGTCTTACAACAGCGTACCGAGATCACTGTCTCTTTTTCTGCCTGCTTTCGGCTATTCTCTGTCACGTGGCTTCATCTGCTTCTTTTCTGTCGACACTTGAGATTTCTCCCATGTCTTTCGTACAGAGCGCCGTCGCTTCTGCAAGTATAGTTCAGCCTTTGACCCTCGCCCCTCATAATCGTAGTTTTCAGCATTCCCTACAGATTTTTGTCACTAATGGCACACTTGAAGTCGTATTTATGAGAGTCTGTGTGCCTCTCAGATGCCGTCTGGGTGGTCCCCTGCTGCTAAGCAGACCCCCAGAGACGATCTCCTAATTCCCTTTGTGTCCACCCAGACAAAGAGAAATACACGACTTCCCCAATTAAACGAGTTAATTTCCCAATTTAATTTGCAATAGGCCGAATATTTAATTTAATCATCAACATAATTTAACCACGCCTATCAAGTCCATCTCCCATTTTAATGGTAATTAATTTAGACCCAATTTTCGTATCAATATAATTATATCTAATTAAGACTTTCAGCTACAACGAATAAGGGTTTTGTAGTGAAGCTAAATTCGCTCATGCTGCTAATCAAGTTAAACTTAAACTTTACGAGCTAAGCTAAACTTCAAGTGAAGTTAAGGCTAAAGTTAAACCTAACGCAAAAAATTGAATTCTCCAAATTCAGTGAAATATTTTTTTGTTATAACTTCTTGAATAATTAAGTTATTATTAATGGCCAGAGGAAGAATCAGAAATGATTCTTACGTATAAGAGCAACGTCTTCCTTTATTTGTTCTACTCACGGGAAGTTCAAAGGGACATCGATATATTCGACTAACACAATATATCTCGTTGGTCTCAACACAAATCTCAAATTTCATCAGTACTTATTCGTCGATCAGATATATACACATCAAACAGGTTTAATCTCTTTCTCAATATCAGTGTTTCAGACACACACACACACGCACGCGCACTCGCACACACACACACACACACACACGCACACTCACACACACACACACTCACGCACTCACACACACGGATGCGCACCCACACACACGGATGCGCACCCACATACACAGTCTACTAGCAATCCCTCTACATCTCCACAAAACGCCACAATCCTATCTATTCTCTGACGACAATGATGATGATAGTTTTTATTTCCTTTCTCCTTCTAGGTAGGAATTAGGCATCAATTTAAAGTCACTTCCCACTTTTACGGGCAACCGGCCGATGTTAAGCTAAGCTTGATGATTCACTGTCAGCGTTGCCAGAATATAAAATCTGCTAGGCGAAGTAATATGCCATTCAGTTAGAAAACACTTAACCAAGAAATAACTACATTTACATAAGAAAATAGAAACTCGAAAGGAAGGTTGAATAGAAGCATACATCACACATAGCGAGTAATAAGTCCTTTTTAGTTCTCTTCGCATTTTATCGTGCATTTTCACTTTGCTCAAAACACAGGGCTATCGATTAAAGAAAATGGCATGTGTCCTCAATATCAAATACGATCAAGAAGAAACTGAAAATGTACAGGTTTTGCTCGAATGAACCCTCGCAATGTAACCGAGTGCGAGATTTGTTTTCATGTGTCACTCAGGCTCGAAATAAAAGTCTTCCGCTCTAGAAAATAATGTTTTGGGCAAAGAAAAGTCTTGCAATGAAATAAGTCAGTAACCTGTGTGACAAGAAAAAAATAAGGACATGCAAAATTTTAATCAGTAATATACAGTGACCCTACACGTATAGATGTTACTTAGTTTTCTTGTTGAACACGAAACATATGTAAATCATATTTTGTAAAGAGTGAGAGGAATAAAGCTACTCCTTGAGCGGAATAATTTCTATTCCGTGTGTTATTTCTCCTATTAAGAACTTTATTGTAAATGGCATCAAAAGAACGAAGTTATATAACAAGTAACTGATCATTTACTAGCACAGATTTCAAACAACGTTGCCAAACTTCAGCCGAAATTAAAATTCTTCCATTGATTTCATTCCATGCAGTATGGGAATATAATAAAGCAAGTTATTAAATCACCATATTGGAGAAAAAGTTCTTAATTTTTGATATTATGAAATTTGTTATGTTAGACTGAAGAGTTATTTAAAATGCCGCTTTTTCCGGACAAGGGGGTGAAATTCCCAGTTAAATTTCTTTGCGTATTAATGAATGAAAAACCACTTTGTTTGGATGCTGGTAAAAAAAAATGTTATTCAAAAGTGAACTCTACGCTTGATCCTCGCTTAAAATTAATTCCGGAGGACATATATTTTTATTTTCTGTTTATTTACCTAAATTTATTCATCACATTTAATAATTACTCTTCCGTGTCGTGTTTCTTATCTTAAAATTTTCTTTGTTACAACTCTTCCATTAATTATACTTCCTTCATCAGAAATACGACGTTTCTGTTGTTTTTAAAGACCCCGTTTTCCTTTCAGGTCATACCAGTTTTTTTATCACAAAGATACACATTCTGTAATTATTTCACGATATGAATTATTTCTTTTACTGATTTTTATATTTATCATGAGCGCACTTTTTCCTTTACTATGAAAAACTAATGGTTTCTGGGTATTGGGAAAAAATATTTATGTGGGTACATAGTACTAAAGATCAGTCGCAGTATTTTTCGGTGGCAACAAAAAATTTAAAAACTTTTTATTTAGACATTACTATGTTCAGCTGGTCTCTGGAGCATTTGTCTCCCAAATTTTGCACACTGTTTTACATGGTAGCTTTAATTTTTACCAACTGTGTATTTCTAATAGCAAAGAGGTATTTTTAAACATTTTAATTTTTTCCTTGTTGTTGAACTTAGTTTAATTGGGAAACTTTATTTCAGTGTAGTAGTTAATTTCGCATTGAAGATAAATTGAAGACAATTTATTAGAGCTGGATTATGAAGTTTGACATAGTTTTTAAATATGTAGGGAAAGAAATGAAATGAAAAGTTAAATCATACCTTTTGTGCTTCTCGAGATACAACAAATATCCAAGTGCCCCGTAATAAAAATAGTAATATATCACAGTTGCTTTGCAAGATACGACGCGATATCTCCTGAAATTACTTTTGCGCGATTTGAAATTCGCGGTTTCCGGTTTCCACCTCCACTAAAGCATCTGTTACCTGCTCCTAGCTCTCGTCGTTAATGTAGCTAGGAAGGGCAACACCAGCGGACGATATACCTGCTGGCAGGAGCTCAAGATGGAATGGAAAACGGACAGAGAAAGAGAGGGTCGTACACCTGCTGAAACGGCTCTTCTGGCCCGATGGACATGACCTAAATTCTTACCCGTCTTTGAGCGAACGTAGGAATTGCTTTGAGCTCCACTGCGTGAAAAGATTCGTGATTGAAATATTTAAAAAAAAACGCAGAGAAGGCGACACCAAAGATGAAAACAAGATGGTAGAACGAGACACACCTCCGCAAGCGATACATGGAATTCAAGCGTGACTTCACATAACTCGGAAGAAATGTTTTACATGGATTACCATGCCGGATAACGGACAAACGCCTGAGATAGATATGAGGGAGGGGAGCAATTTAACTATTCCATATATCGTCAGCGAAGAACTTCACCATAGTAAAAATAAAAAAGAGAACTGATTTCGTTTATTATTCATCCGTTTTGTAGTCAAGGTCGTTCATGTTGCAAACAGCACAGTTTAGACTGAAAAGTAGTGCAGAAAAAAATGATGCGTCTTAACTCCCCAAACAATGAGTACGCAAACACGCACACACAATCTACCACTGATCACATATCTGTTGCTGTGCGAAGTGTTACATTTTTTTTTTTGCACAGTACCGTACGCTTCCTTTAGCGACCATAACACGCATTAGCGCAACCTAGCGAGATAATATCTGTTAAAAAAATGACCACGTTCTTCAAAAGCAGTAAAAGATACAATGAAAAAGCGTTTGTTTACATTAAATGAAAGCAAAATTACTTGTCACTAAAGTCAGAAAAATGTATGAAAACTCTTGAAAACTATACGTTTTTATTTTTTTTTATTTTTGGTTTCTGCAAAATGAAAAATGAAATTCAAACATCGAAATATAGGGGATACCCAGTTTTAATTTAGTATATTGGCTACAAAGAGGGAAGAGCGGTAAATCTTAAAGAAAACACATCACGCACATCTTACCTACGAGAACGAACAAAGGTTTTCATCCAGCAAGTTTAGGATTCCAACGCTTATAAAATGGACGACGAAACCTTGAGCATGCGTCTTTTTTTTTAATTCGTTAAAATATAATTTTGACTATCTCTATTCTAGTAGATGATCATATATCACATCCACACGGATATGGACAGACAGACAGTCACACAGGGCCATCTTTCGCCGCTACGGTACGGTACGTTCATATCGGATATTTTTCTATTTTCTAGAAACAAGGACGTCATTAAAGTATTAAAAGTGCAAAATACATTTATGCCATCTAAAAGAGAACAACATTTGTTAAAAGTACAAATAAACATCATTAAAGTACAAAATATATTTGTGCCACCTAGATGAGAAACAGCTTGGAAGAACACGGAATCCATTTTTCCGTTCTGGGATGGCTGAGAGGCCATAGGTGCAGGCTTCAGGCCATTGGTACAAGCTGGACCCTAGTTTGAATCCTGGATACGCTGTGAGTGCTTCGGCGCTGGTCTTGTTGTGCCCTTAAGTTAGGAACGGGTGCTGCCTGACAACCGTAGACACTCATGGGTCGTTACACCTAAAATAAAAAGGAAACAAAGAAAACCGCCTGTGGAGGTATTTCCCTCTATCTGATCTTTCTGATGTAGAATTTTGGTGTGTCTGTCTGTGGTACGGACAGGTAGACAGAAAAACTGATGGCATAATAGCATCTACACGTAAATAACCAAGGTTGCTTGATTCATTATAAATTTGTTCTTCATACATAATTTGTTCTTCATTTTGCGCAAATATGGCTTCACCTTGACAAGCCTCAAGAAGGAATTCCAAAAACTGCAAATTAAGGGAACTAACCCCTAACAGAGATTACAGTCGTCTGGGATACATAATCAGTGTAGTTATTATAACGGGCGGCATGAATGACATGAATTTCAATATTTCTAAATTAAATAACCCAAAAAAAAAACATTTCGTTTCTCCTTCTAGAAATGTGAAACAAGTTTTTAATAATTTGACCAATTAGAATTTAATTAGACTATAAAATATCCGTAGGAATTACACTTCAACAACTTTAAATTTAGGGCGACTAACCCAATAATTCGGAAGATTAAGCGTCCAATGGTCTCGGGACGCTCGACATCTGGTAATCAAGTGCCAACCTCATATCCACGCGGTCCAAACTGTTCTCACAAAAGGAACACTGCCGACAGAGTTTATAAAAATATAACATCACGATATGGCCCAATGCCATCCCTCACTCATAATTTTGCCTGGTGCTTAACACACTAATTCATTCCTAGTTTATCCAAGATCTGGAAAACTGTTTGCCGAAAAAGGGCATCCAGTATTAAAACTTACCTGAAGCATTATGAAACGAGGGTCCAAGGAAGAACGATAAAGATCGAACTTGTACGCTCATGCGTTAAGAAGAAAAGAACTGAAATTGTGCATTGGACATTAGTCATGAACATGGAGCTGCCCGTAGAGTTTAATTTACAAAACACTAAGATACAGAAAAAGAGAGAAAGCGCGAGATGATAAATGCATAAATACAGAACTCAGTACAGTAGATAGATGTATAGTAGAGAGTTATATTATACACTGACGAAAAAAAATCCCAACACCACGAAAATATAGTTGTAGAGGAATGAAATGGCGGCAATACATTTGTATAGGTAACATATTTAATCGATTAAGGTTTCAAGATCACAGCTTATTGTAAGCGCGAGAAGAGCCATTTTAAATGTGAAATGCTGGTACATTAATAACCGGTGTAACCGCCAGAATGTTGAATGCAAGCACGCAAACGTTCGTGCATTGTGTCGTACAGGTGCTGGATGTCAGTTTGTGGGATGGAGTTCCATGCCTGTTGCACTTGGTCGGTCAATACAGGGACGGTTAATGCTGGTTGGGGGTGACGCTGGAGTTGTCGTCCAATGATGTCCCATACGTGCTCGATTGGTGAAAGATCTGGTGACCTAGCAGGCCACGGCAACATGTCGACACTCTGTAGAGCATGTTGGGTTACAACAGCGGTATGCGGGCGAGCGTTATCCTGTTGGAAAACACCCCTGGAATGCTGTTCATGAATGGCAGCACAACAGGTTGAATCACCAGACCGACGTACAACTGTGCCTTCAGGGTGCGTGGGATAACCACGAGAGTGCTCCTGCTGTCATAGGAAATTGCTCCCCAGACGATAACTCCAGGTGTAGGTCCAGTGTGTCTCGGCCGCAGACAGGTTGGTTGCAGGCGCTCACCTGGCCTCCTTCCAACCAACACACGGCCATCACTGGCACCCAGGCAGAACCGGCTTTCATTAGAAAACACAACAGATCTCCACTCCGTCCTCCAATGAGCTCTAGCTTGACACCACTGACGTCGCAAACGGCAGTGGTTTGGAGTAAGTGGAATGCACGCTACAGGGCGTCTGGTTCGGAGATGTCCTTCAAGTAACCGATTTGTAACAGTTCGTTGTGTCACTGTGGTGGCAACTGCAGCTCGAATTGCTGCCGCAGACGCGGTACGATGCGCCACGGCCATACGCCGTACACGGCGGTCTTCCCTCTCAGTAGTGCCATGTGGCAGGCCTGAACCCGTTCTTTTTGAGCATTACCTTCCCTTGACCACCGCTGCCTACAATCATGTACAGTGGCTATATTCCTGCCAAGTCGTTCTGCAATATTGCGGAAAGAAAATCCACTTTCTCGTAGCCCTATTACTCGAATTCGTTCAATCTCCGTGAGCTGCTGATAATGGCTTCTTCGACTTCTTAAAGGCAATCTTGACTAACATCAACACCCTACGTCGAATCTCAACGATAACTAACGCTCACGAACGTTACAGCGCGTATTTACAGCAAACCTGCTTTGCCTGTTCCGAGGGGCGCTACTAGCGCCACACGTATGCGCCGAGCGCGAAATTTGCATAGACGTCATCTTACAGATGTACTCTCACCGCCTACCAACTGTCGTTTATCTAACACAACCCCTTCTTGGTGTTGGGATTTTTTTTTCCGTCAGTGTAGTAAGTGCTCCAGGAAAAGAATGTCAAAAATGTAAACTACAGATATAATGTTGGTTTTTACGATGTCTGAGGCTGTGTAACTGGTTTCAGATATGATGAAGAGATTAACAGGATAATAATACACTGAAATGCGTGACGATGATAATAAACATTTTTCTTTAGATATTAATGCAACTCAATACTGCACAACAAGGGTGGTTATCTTTCCGAGAGACATGCCATTTTTTGCGGGGTTAGTTGCAACTTGCTTGCTGTAAAATATTGGAATCCGTTTGCGGGAAAGATATAATTAACGAAAGAATAAAGGCTTTCAATCGAAAATGTACTTTAAATGATTGTTCCTATGCGTCAGCGTGCATTTACCAATTCCAAAAGCGGCGGGACCGAATGCTCATGTAGTTCAAAACTACATCGAATTTGCAAAATGAGGACATTATTATTATGTGCTGTGATAGGAAAGCACAGTAAGACAAGTATCATGCAGTCACAGTCCAATTTGAAGTGGGAACATAGCTATGGCGTCTCATCTGGAAAACGTTACCAAAGAAGAACGCGCAGTTATATAGTTCTTGTGTGCAAAATGATTACAACCTGTAAGAACTTACGAAAGTATGTCTGGTCTATACGGCAGCCATTGTGTCTTCCAGATAACCCGTAACACTGTATAACGTACAAGTTTAGTGTTACGGGAGTTTATAAACTTGTAGGTTATACATATATATAAACCTACAAGTTTATAAACTGTAAACTTGTAGATTATACAGAGTTACTGTATAATATACAAGTTTACAGTTGGGAGAGCGACTTACTCCGGAGAGCGACCGGAGTAAGTCGCTCTCCCAACTGAGCTACGCGGACATGTGCTCACACTGCTGTCTGCCTTTATCTCATGTGCGTCCTGCGGGATAGGCACGTCACAACTGTCATAAATGTTTTAAAGAAACATTTATGACAGTTGTGACGTTGAAAAATTGAGTATGTCTGAGCGACGATGCGGACCAATCAATGTCCAGTGTAGCTTAAATTTACCTACGAGCTGATGGAGTATATCAACGAAGTTGTTCGCAAAATTCTGAGGTAGCCATTTTAACCTCAAGTGAGAAGGTTGATGCTTCTGTTACATTTACCTTAACATTTTGTACAAATCTGCTCGTCCTCAAGTCCTTCTATAATTTGTCCCATTGACATAATTGGCATACTGTAAGTGATCAGATGCTGTACTAGGCAACGCAAACTTTTGACTTTTAGACCAGCTAAGGAATGAACTTGAGTGTCATAGAATCAAGCTACAAAGGCTCACATTGGTAACCAAACTTCTCATGATCTTTCAGAAACTGTGGAAGGCTGTAATCCTTCTGTAATCTGTCGTTGAAGAGTAGAAAGCCTACCGGGCATGTGGAGTGTGACGAAGGAACTAACAGACAGTTGAAGTTACTGAACGTAACGTCAAAAGCAACGTTATAGTTATCCAGGTAACTTTTTTCTATTGTGGAAATCATAGTGCATTGAAGATTCTGACCAGCTTGAAGATTCCCCAGATAATAAATAACATGATCGGGATGGCTAGTAAGAAAAAATGTTCTCGCGGAATGTTTCATGAATGGTCACACTACTTTTCGATTCCCCTAGTAGAATTCAATTCTTGATTTATTCAGTTCCGGAAATTTGAACGATAAATACGGAACGCCCACACAAGGTAATCGTATCTCAGTACGGGCTGAAAGCTAAGATATCAGCACAAGAAGATTGCACGGGTACGTCTGAGAACCTGGTTTCACTTTCATTGTACACAAATGAAGAAATATGTATGAGCATTATGCCTCAAACTAAGTCACGCTCTTACGCCATATTATACCCGTTCTTACCCTCCACCCCACCCCCACAAAAAAAAAAAAAGAACGAAGCACTCAAAAGGAATCATCAATCGAAATGAAAATCGATATATGCAATGTGTATGTATAGGAAAAGAAATGACTAAAACTCCAGAGCAGTTGGGCTATTTATTCGGATAAAACAACTACACGAGTGGAACAAGTCAACCTATGGTAACCGAGTGGAACAAGTCAACCTATGGTAACCGAATGGAACAAGTCAACCTCTGGCATCAAGTCCACCTCTGGTATCCGAGCCAGAGGTGGCTCGGATACAAGCGGTTACCCAGCTTGGCATAGACGCATAGAGTTCACGGATACTCTATTGAGATGTTCAAATTGCGGGACAGTTCTCTGACGTTCCGGGATTTGCGTAGGTGGCGTCCCAAACATGTTCGATCGGTGAGAAGTCGGGCGACCGGGCAGGCCATGGAAGGATATCGACATTATGGAAAGAGGGCTGGAACAGCCGTGCCTTGTGTGGCCGGACATTATCCTGTTAAAAATTGCTCTGTGATGTTACTGCAGGAATGACAACACAACAGGTTGTAGAATGTCGTGGATGTACCATTGAGCCGTGACGGTGGTACTGAGGACTACCAAGGATGTCCGGCTATCGTAAAAAATAGCTCCCCAGACTGTCACTACCGGTGTACGAGCCGTGTACCGTTACACGGTAAAGGCTGGATCCATGTACTGGCCTGCTCGTTTCCAGACACATATGCGCTGATCATTGAAGCCAAGTTCAAACCGTGACTCATTACTGGAGACAACACGACGCCACTGGACGCTGTCCTACGTTGATCGGGCCCAACACCACTGCAGCTGGTGCCGGAGATGCTCGCTGATCAGTGGTAGGTGTCGGAGTGGCAACCTCGAATGCAGTCTTTATGCCGCAAGTCGTTTCGCAATTATACGGATGTCCACTTCCGTACCTGTAGACGACGCAACATGGCCACGGATGGTTGATGCGGATGGCCACTTCCGTACCTGTAGACGACGCAACATGGCCACGGATGGTTGATACGGATGACCACTTCCGTATCTGTAGACGACGCAACATGGCCATGGATGGTTGATACGGATGACCACTTCTGTACCTGTAGACGACGCAACATGGCCACGGATGGTTGATACGGATGGCCACTTCCGTATCTGTAGGCGACGCAACATGGCCACGGATGGTTAATACGGATGGCCACTTTCGTACCTGTAGACGACGCAACATGGCCACGGATGGTTGATACGGATGGCCACTTCCGTACCTGTAGACGACGCAACATGGCCATGGATGGCCACTTCCGTATCTGTAGACGACGCAACATGGCCACGAATGACCACTTCCGTATCTGTAGACGACGCAACATGGCCATGGATGGTTGATACGGATGACCACTTCTGTGCCTGTAGACGATGCAACATGGCCACGGATGGTTGATACGGATGGCCACTTCCGTATCTGTAGACGACGCAACATGGCCACTTCCGTATCTGTAGACGACGCAACATGGCCACGGAATGTTGATACGGATGGCCGCTTCCGTACCTGTAGACGACGCAACATGGCCACGGATGGATGAGAGAGACGAGTTCGATTCTGTTCGTGTGAATCTCGCAATTGCTCGATCCTCGTGTTCTGCTGTTACGCACGACCGTCCACTGCCCGCTTGCCGCTGGGTTGTGCCCTCCTTGACCCATTGGCGCCAACATTGTTCGAATACCGTGTCTCTCCGACCCAAATGCCTGGCGATACGGCGACTGGACGTACCGGCTTCTCGCAGCCCAATTATACGTCTTTTTTCAAACTCGACCAACTGCTCGTATTGTGCACGGATCCAACGTCGAGGTATCCTCACAATCCGTGGATGTTAATGTAACCGCAATCCGCTGACAATTCTCCCTAGGCGCGAGCTTTGGTTTTGGTATACTTTCCTCGATAAGCGATTCCCGTGCGCTGTGGAGTGCCACTATTTCGGCATTAGCCGTTATTTTTTTAATTATTTGCATATTCGGCCCTGAGGTACTTGCATGCGGAGTTTCATCAGGATCAAACTACTTTCTCGGTCAGTATGCTTCGTTCTTCTTCTTTTTCTTCTCTTTTTTTTTTTTTCGAAAAATGTGTGTTATGACTGTGGGGGTGAGTCTATGGCCCTTGTGCTAAGTCCCGCCTTGCTGAGGAGGTCGTCCATTGAATTTATTTAACAGTCACCCACTCAGAGCAAATCAACTGAGGTTCTCTCACAAATAATTTATATAATATAAATTTAAGGCCCAGGCGCTCTCTTCCTCCGTTTTACTTGGGAGATCTGCGAACCAAAGAAGGGAGGGAAGGTTTTAAAATAAGGCACAAAAATCAAAGTTGCAGTAACTACGCCGTATTAGAGAATAAAGAAATTTAATGATTAGAAATTAGATACCGAGAGTCTGGTTTCTCTCGAAAAGTCGGCGTAGAGAGAATGCCTAACGTATTTCGGGTCCCCCACGAAATAACCCGAATCCGATTGCTGATAATTCACTTATCTCTGCCAGCTATTAATCTCCGGCAACGAAGAAAGTCTCCGGTTGAATATTTTTTACTCCAACCCTGCTCCTGTTGAATAATTCGGTGCCTTCTTCCACCTCCCACACTCGAGTCATCCTGACTCTACGCTTTCCTACGGAAGCCCTTGGCTTCTCTCCAAAGCGCGATCTATTTTTTCGGGAGCTCCTGCTTCCCACGTCTGGATACTTCCAAAACGTACTTCGAACTCTCTCTTCACACCTTTTCTCCGCGTGACCTTCTTCGCTAAGATATGCGCAGCTTATAATGCCTGATGAAGTGGCATTATACGCTGCGCATACCTTTTATTCGTGGATTCTAGCAAAAGTAATGAAGAATTTTCTAAGACTTCTTGTCCAACTTAAAATCATTCCACTTGCTCCGTTGCCCCGAGGCATCGACCTCTGACCTCTCAGATACCGGATAGAACCGGACTCTAGCTCTCAGGCTATCAGGCTTCTCCGTAGGAAACGTGGCTCTCGCTGGCCCTCCTTATCTGCCCCCGGCCATCCTTATCGTATTCTGCGATCAACTCGTGGCATTTCTCTACTGGCCTTTCCGCTTGAAAACCAGAGTCCCTACAGATACACGAATTCATTCAACAATAGCAGCATACTTTCTACATAAAGGAAGTTTACAGACGACCAGACCTACTGGCGCCCTTTTGATATAGAGTATTGCCTGGGTCTGTTTTGATACTGTTACAGTGGACACCCCCCCCCCCATCCTAAAACCTGAAGAAAACTTTAAAATTTGTCCGCCATGTCGCGTATTGTATGAGGCAGCTAGGAATCACAGTTCGGCAGGCTCACATGTTCTTTTACAGTTCAGTTTTTTTTTATTTATTTCTCATTTACGTTGTTTTTTCTTTCGGATGTTCTCTAAATTAATTAACAAAATTGCGGGATAATTGGGAAGTCGCTCCAATGCTCTTGAAGGCAAGAAACGCAATATTTTTGCCATTTTTGAATTATTTCTACCTGTGGGAAAAGGTAGCACTCAATGGTTGCTCTGGAAATTGATAAGAGCAAAGCGATAGGCCCAGAAGAGGACTTCTAGATTTCTTGAGGAGGGGCCGATGTTACGACTCCACCCCCGCCATTAATTTAGTAATTAATGGGCGTGGTTGATGTGTGAAATTAATTAAGTATTAATTGTTCGAGGCTTGATTGGAGTTTAAAAGTGTAAACAGCAGATAAAGTTTTATCTGGGGTTTGGAAAGAAAAGAGGCGAAGAATTCTCTCTGGCTGGGTGGTCTCAGAATAGCTCTGTTAGGTCATAAATATCAGGGCGCAGCTGACGGGCAGCCTATGCAACACGGAAAGGGAAAGAGGAATACGTATCGAATGAGCCACTTGAGTAGGAATGAATGAAGATAGGGGACAAAAGGTTTAGCGAATAATCGTAAATTAGTCGATTGTTTGGGGCATTTTCGAGAACAATTGCTCTCTGTGTGGTCCGTGCAGAAAAATAAGAGTTCGCACTTGGCATGAAAATAAGGAAGAAAGTTTAGTTGTCTGTGCGCTCTCCGATGTGAAAGGCTGGATGCCTTGGATCTGCAGAAAAATGAATTGGGAAAAATGAAGCAGCAAACCTCCCCGCATTTGGTAAGAAATGGAGACAACTCGAGGCAGCTGGAGATGCCAGTTTGCCATAAAGACAGCAGAATGCCTAAATCCGCAGGATAAAGCAGAAATTTCTAGGCTGGAGCGTAATGGAACTCAGCGACTGTTTGGCCTAATGAAAGCCAAGTTACAGGCGAATTAAGAAGTCTGCGAGTGGACAGTGGTCATTCCAATGAGAAGCGAAGCCAAGCAAAAGTCGGGTTCGGATGCCAACCACTGCAGTGTGGAATCGTCACCCCCATTCATCCCCTACTGTGGAGGAAGTGAAGAGATGCGCTTGTCTTACGGGGCGAAGCGAGGCCCCATGTGTGCGTGTGTGTGGTCGCGTAAGCAGCGAAGCCACTACGTGTAAGTGCGACGGGATAAAAACATGTCGAAAGAAAAATATGAGCGTAAGAGCGGTGGCTTCGATACCTAACAAATATACAGGTGAAATGTTGAGTTGCCGATATACGCTTAAGGTAAAAGCACGTCTGATTTCGCTCGGCCGAGAAAATTAATCTTGGAAACCGCAACATCAGATGTGAGAGGGCCTATTTTGCTTAACGGCCACCTTCAAATCGTCACGAGAATAGATCAGTGTGCACTCTAATCATTGCAACAAAGTGCGGCGTGATATTACCATTTTTAATTGTGTGCTTCATTTACATCAAGCGTCAAAGTGAAGTGTTGAATCATCGGTGCTGCCACATGGTGCAAGTGTCTGTGTGCGTGTTTTTTTTGTCGAGTGATATTATGTGATGCACAACGGATTTGCACAGCAAAGTCACGAAACTGTAAGTAGATGAATATTTCCTTTTTCTTTCTTCGCACATCTGCGAACTTGTGCCATCCCGACACCCAAAGCTGCATGGACATAGATGCAGTAATGCTGAGTGACTGAACCTCAGAGGAAATACCTGCACATACAGATTTCAATTTCTTACAGGGCCCATTTCCTGATTACTTTTTTTACATGAATAAGGGAGAAGGTGTGGCCACAAATTCCGCTGGGCGGGACAGTTTCTTTTAACTTTGGTTCAGGACCAACGTCAGCGGGGCAGGGTTCTGCATGTGCATGCTTATTAGATTTAGTTAATTAACTTTGCAGTATTTCGCACCTATAATCTTATACCGCAAATTAACGTGCTTGTGTATTTTGTGTCGCGAGTATTTTTAATGTGATCGTTTGCATATAATTTTTTTTTTCATTCTCTAAGCAATTGTATATGAATATCACCTGCAGCTCTATTTAGTGTGTAAACGAGTAGTATCTCTTGTTCAGATAGTCCGGTGGAGACTCAGTCGGCTGCGTTATCCGACAGTAAAGTGTGACACCGTATGCTGCCCACATATGAGGGGCAATTGTCTATGCGCCTAGAGAGCGCCGGATCTGTTTAAATCTCGCAGAACGTTATTAAATGTTGTGTTGTGTATTTGAGAATCATGTGTTATTTGCGAAAGTGAGTGCTGTACTGGCTGGTTGGGGATTGAATGTACCGGAGTAAGATCCGGACCACTACACTCAGTCACGAATTGGTGATTGCGGGTGAACCTCATCACAACTCTGATCCCAAAGTATCATTTTTTTTTAGATTATTTTATTTTTTATTTGTTGTTGTTATTTTGTTCACAAGGTGGATTCACCCAAGCCTTATGCTTCGGGTCATTCTTCAACTTTTCATTTTTTATGTTCTGGTGTGAATCTTTGAGTGCAGCAGTGCACCTGAGATTCTCACCTGGTGCCGTGGCCAACTAAATTGTACTTCAGGTCTCAAGCACCGTTACCGGCAGACTCGGCAGGAACACTGCTAGTGCCGTGTAACATTAATGATGCCGTTGTCCCAGGATCGATACCTATATTTTGCAGCTAGCGGAACAACACTCATGTTCGTAAAATAAGTGCGAATTGACTGCCATTACTATTTTTATTTAGTTTTGTTCGGTGCGAATTTTGTATAATTTAGCATTAAGTAAGCCTTAAGCTGTTTTCTAAGAACTGCCATAATTTTAGTGGGTAAGAAAAACAAAATGGCTAACACGAAGAAATCGTCATCTGCGAGTCACGTGGATTCAGATGATTCTGGTGGTCACTCTGACGGAGAACATGTGAGCACTGGGGCTGCAATTGTTCCGGAAGAGAGTACACCTGTTACAAGTACAGCGGGTACATCACAGCTGAGACAAACAGCTTTAGCCGCACCTATGGTTTACGGTGAGCAAATAGCGGGATGCATAAACATGTTGAGGCTATTTACAGGCACTGATCCGCTGTATCGTGCTAAACACTTTTTTCAGGATGTCGAAAGTGTAGCGATGGTGGGTAGATGGAGTGAGCAAACTAAACTCGCGATTGCAAAATCTAAATTTCGGGAGAGCCCAATGTGGATGCTACAGTCGGGCGACCCAACGCCCTCCGCAGCAATTCCGCCTCCCTCAGAAACAGAACCCTTTGCAGCGCGAACCCGCATGATTGTGGATCCCTTACGAGTGCAGGGAAGCCAGGTCAAAAGTCCTCCAATCATTTCGCGGGCGTAGGAGCATCGAACGTGAGAGATCTGTGGAACTCGTGGATTCTCGAAGCTATGCCTCATATTTAAATTTTCTTTCCGCCTATCTCGACGGGTAGCAATGAACGTGTGATGAAATCCTTAAACTTTCCTTCCGCTCTCAGGGCACTTAAGTCCGGAATTAGGTGCCTTGCGACGGTGGGAAAGGGTTGAGTGTTTACAGTTAAAAAAAAAAAAAAAAATGGAATGATTGGATGAATAAACTTCATCCAGTCATCCCTTTTTTTTTTTTCTTTCATGGGGGGATGGAATGTTACAGTGGACACCCCCCCCCCCATCCTAAAACCTGAAGAAAACTTTAAAATTTGTCCGCCATGTCGCGTATTGTATGAGGCAGCTAGGAATCACAGTTCGGCAGGCTCACATGTTCTTTTACAGTTCAGTTTTTTTTTTATTTATTTCTCATTTACGTTGTTTTTTCTTTCGGATGTTCTCTAAATTAATTAACAAAATTGCGGGATAATTGGGAAGTCGCTCCAATGCTCTTGAAGGCAAGAAACGCAATATTTTTGCCATTTTTGAATTATTTCTACCTGTGGGAAAAGGTAGCACTCAATGGTTGCTCTGGAAATTGATAAGAGCAAAGCGATAGGCCCAGAAGAGGACTTCTAGATTTCTTGAGGAGGGGCCGATGTTACGACCCACCCCCGCCATTAATTTAGTAATTAATGGGCGTGGTTGATGTGTGAAATTAATTAAGTATTAATTGTTCGAGGCTTGATTGGAGTTTAAAAGTGTAAACAGCAGATAAAGTTTTATCTGGGGGTTTGGAAAGAAAAGAGGCGAAGAATTCTCTCTCTGGCTGGGTGGTCTCAGAATAGCTCTGTTAGGTCATAAATATCAGGGCGCAGCTGACGGGCAGCCTATGCAACACGGAAAGGGAAAGAGGAATACGTATCGAATGAGCCACTTGAGTAGGAATGAATGAAGATAGGGGACAAAAGGTTTAGCGAATAATCGTAAATTAGTCGATTGTTTGGGGCATTTTCGAGAACAATTGCTCTCTGTGTGGTCCGTGCAGAAAAATAAGAGTTCGCACTTGGCATGAAAATAAGGAAGAAAGTTTAGTTGTCTGTGCGCTCTCCGATGTGAAAGGCTGGATGCCTTGGATCTGCAAAAAATGAATTGGGAAAATGAAGCAGCAAACCTCCCCGCATTTGGTAAGAAATGGAGACAACTCGAGGCAGCTGGAGATGCCAGTTTGCCATAAAGACAGCAGAATGCCTAAATCCGCAGGATAAAGCAGAAATTTCTAGGCTGGAGCGTAATGGAACTCAGCGACTGTTTGGCCTAATGAAAGCCAAGTTACAGGCGAATTAAGAAGTCTGCGAGTGGACAGTGGTCATTCCAATGAGAAGCGAAGCCAAGCAAAAGTCGGGTTCGGATGCCAACCACTGCAGTGTGGAATCGTCACCCCCATTCATCCCCTACTGTGGAGGAAGTGAAGAGATGCGCTTGTCTTACGGGGCGAAGCGAGGCCCCATGTGTGCGTGTGTGTGGTCGCGTAAGCAGCGAAGCCACTACGTGTAAGTGCGACGGGATAAAAACATGTCGAAAGAAAAATATGAGCGTAAGAGCGGTGGCTTCGATACCTAACAAATATACAGGTGAAATGTTGAGTTGCCGATATACGCTTAAGGTAAAAGCACGTCTGATTTCGCTCGGCCGAGAAAATTAATCTTGAAACCGCAACATCAGATGTGAGAGGGCCTATTTTGCTTAACGGCCACCTTCAAATCGTCACGAGAATAGATCAGTGTGCACTCTAATCATTGCAACAAAGTGCGGCGTGATATTACCATTTTTAATTGTGTGCTTCATTTACATCAAGCGTCAAAGTGAAGTGTTGAATCATCGGTGCTGCCACATGGTGCAAGTGTCTGTGTGCGTGTTTTTTTTTTTGTCGAGTGATATTATGTGATGCACAACGGATTTGCACAGCAAAGTCACGAAACTGTAAGTAGATGAATATTTCCTTTTTCTTTCTTCGCACATCTGCGAACTTGTGCCATCCCGACACCCAAAGCTGCATGGACATAGATGCAGTAATGCTGCTGAGTGACTGAACCTCAGAGGAAATACCTGCACATACAGATTTCAATTTCTTACAGGGCCCATTTCCTGATTACTTTTTTTACATGAATAAGGGAGAAGATGTGGCCACAAATTCCGCTGGGCGGGACAGTTTCTTTTAACTTTGGTTCAGGACCAACGTCAGCGGGGCAGGGTTCTGCATGTGCATGCTTATTAGATTTAGTTAATTAACTTTGGCAGTATTTCGCACCTATAATCTTATACCGCAAATTAACGTGCTTGTGTATTTTGTGTCGCGAGTATTTTTAATGTGATCGTTTGCATATAATTTTTTTCATTCTCTAAGCAATTGTATATGAATATCACCTGCAGCTCTATTTAGTGTGTAAACGAGTAGTATCTCTTGTTCAGATAGTCCGGTGGAGACTCAGTCGGCTGCGTTATCCGACAGTAAAGTGTGACACCGTATGCTGCCCACATATGAGGGGCAATTGTCTATGCGCCTAGAGAGCGCCGGATCTGTTTAAATCTCGCAGAACGTTATTAAATGTTGTGTTGTGTATTTGAGAATCATGTGTTATTTGCGAAAGTGAGTGCTGTACTGGCTGGTTGGGGATTGAATGTACCGGAGTAAGATCCGGACCACTACACTCAGTCACGAATTGGTGATTGCGGGTGAACCTCATCACAACTCTGATCCCAAAGTATCATTTTTTTTTTAGATTATTTTATTTTTTATTTGTTGTTGTTATTTTGTTCACAAGGTGGATTCACCCAAGCCTTATGCTTCGGGTCATTCTTCAACTTTTCATTTTTTATGTTCTGGTGTGAATCTTTGAGTGCAGCAGTGCACCTGAGATTCTCACCTGGTGCCGTGGCCAACTAAATTGTACTTCAGGTCTCAAGCACCGTTACCGGCAGACTCGGCAGGAACACTGCTAGTGCCGTGTAACAATACTTTCCAAAAGCAAGATTTTCTGTGTAAGGTATTGTCCCTCTGAAACACTGTATTTCCGTGGTCGAAGTTCACCTTGAGCCGTTAATCGCACGTCAGACATCTGCATTGTACAACCACACTGTGAACGACAGAAAGTTATCCCCTCAGGGAGAGAAAAGTTCTTCTCGAGGTGACACTTCGTCGTCCATCGAAACACGTGGCATAGTTTTTTTTTTTTCACACGCATAAATTAACATGAATTTATACAGTAATTTACATTCGTAGCATTATTAGTTTCCTCCCTCACAATGACCATCTACCTAACTGCTGTACAGCACCTCACTCCGATAATTCCCTGCATGCAACGTGTTATCGATTCCACTAGACCATGGAAAGCATCATCAGGTGTTTTGTAACAACTGGACAGAAAACATCCTGAAGTTCACCAACGGAGAGAGGCACTGGCGCAGGCTTGCGAATGCTGCGTCCAACAAATATCAAATGGGATCAACATCCGGGAATTTTGGCACCCACAGAAGCACATGGAATGTTTGCAGTTATTCCTGAAACCATTCCTGCCCAATGCGCGCCTTTGACATGGAGCTTTTTATCTCTTCTTTGTAAAGGATTACAGTACCATCTGGATATTCGGTGATTATATAGGGAAGCACTTGGTCCGAAATAATGCTGGATATGATCTATCGGTGAAAGTATGTGCAGCGGGGTTAAGGGGGCCCAGTGACTCACAGGAGAACAATCCACATACGTTGAAACAGCCATCTCGGGCGAGTTTTCGTCTAACTCTGCAGTCTAGTTGCAGCTGCTCACCTGTGTTCAATACGGACCTGTCCATAGCTATGCTGGAACTGGAGTCATTGGACCGAGTTGCTGTTTCCTTGTAAGCTCATGCACATTGCAGACGGAGCTGGCGATGTCTATCAGTTAACATGGGCACATGAATGAGCCACTGACTCCTCACCCTTAGACCCATCGCAAGAGTGTCCGCGTCACTGAGTGCTTGGAAAAGCACCTCTGTGCGTCTTGGTTGCAGTATGTTAACAAAGGGATCTTGAGCCGTGTGTTGTACTGGACACCACTTGAAAACGGCTGTCACATCGTCTGTCAGCCAGTAACTTTTAACTGTTTTCGGCACTTCGAGTGAATGGGTACATCCTTCTTTGGAACATGTGACGTATGTTCTAAATTAACTTTCCTTTTTAGTTTCTTTCCCTATGTAAATCTTGAGTTTATTCTGTTATTCTTCACTCTTAACGTAATATCTTTTCTCTCAAACGAATACGTTTGGCAACACAATTGAGGTTGAATGCACGTGACGTATGCCTGATATTGATAAAAACAAGAGATAAAAGCGACGACTAAATTGTTGCTTGACGAGCGTTGGGTTGTAAACTGATAATTGAAAGGAGCGTTGTGAAAAGAGCGTTGTGTTAAGAGTTGTGTGGTGTGTGGAGAGTTTAGTGCAATATGCTATGCTACAATGTGTTTGCTACATCCTGAATAAAGCATCTTTTCCGTAAGTGTGACTTTTGTTGTTTACATGTTTCGTCTGGCCGTTAAGGTTTCTTTCATTTAGGAACTATTTCTTAGTATGTTGATGTTTTAAATTAACGTAGAAGTAAGACAAGACTTCTACGTCATAAACATTCTCACCTAACTTTCACTACGGTAACACTCGAATAGCTAACAATGCGTGGCTTCCGATAATGATTCCCCATTGAAATTGTGGCAAGTTCTTCCCTTTCCTCATTGCACGTGTTTCGCCCTGGCGAACTAACACGTCAGTCGGTGACGTCACTGATTCATGCTGTGAAATGCGCACACTGGTGGACACAGATGATTTGGCAGATGAGTGTATATAAATCAGAAAACAAAGCGGATTTTAAACGCATGCGCGTATATTTGTTTTGTTTTTTTATGGTTATTAAATTTAAATGTGAGATGAACTTATCAGTTCTTTTATTTACTGGCTATCGTGAAGGAATCGCAGTAACATTTTTACGAAAACCCGTACGTAACATTAAAGAAAGGCAATTTTCAACTGAATTCAG
This sequence comes from Macrothele yani, assembly GCA_039090855.1. Classification (NCBI taxonomy): domain Eukaryota; kingdom Metazoa; phylum Arthropoda; class Arachnida; order Araneae; family Macrothelidae; genus Macrothele; species Macrothele yani. Next base: position 78,033,621 of record CM077008.1, read on the forward strand.
TTCAACGCTGCGATGAAGCAGAGCTCTCCTTTTCGTTAAAGAAGAGTGGAAAATATGCCCTTTCGAGAATGAAGAGAACTGTTTTCCGTTCTACAAATAAATTTTGATTTAATCTTCTTAGGAAACTGTGACAATTTACCATGGGTAATCTATCACACCTGTCGATTCTCTGTTCGCAGCTGACAAGATAATTTGTTACCCTTTTTGACAAGGCAGAGGTATGATGAAGTGGCATTATACGCTGCGCATATCTTTTATTCATAAATTCTAGCAAGAGGAATGAAGAAGTTTGTAAGGCTTTTTGTCCTACTTAAAAGAACAGCTGAATTTTTGCCATCGGTTCGTAAACGGATTTAAAAAGAATTGCTAAATGCAGATTTTCCAACGTAAACAATCGATGGCGCAGTGGTCTAAGTGATGACCTTTGATTATTCGTGCGAAAGGGGTCCGGTTTCGAATCCCGGTGAGGCATGAATGTTGTGTTTGTCTTATGGCACATGATCTCTCCCTTCCCTGGAACCAGTGACCCTAAATTAGGGACGGCGACTGCTTATAGCCCATAGAGTTGCTCACTGTGGTCGTTAAACCTCCAACCAAAAAAAAAAACGGATTTCTAAGCTTTTCTTCCATTTTAATTTTAAATAGGAATCCATGATTATACAAACAAACAAAATTGTGCCATCATAATGCTTTATGTGCGATAAGTCATGCCCATGCGTTATCTGTTCAAGGAGAAAGTTATGTATCACTAATACATTGCCTCCAAAGCTACAAGAAACAGCACTATACCACTTTTGTAATACTGCAAGTACGATTAGTTATGTGTTCGATGACAAAGTGATACACTATTATCATAATTCGCTCGTAATGTGTGATCGTACTTACTATTAATAGCAGTTCACCCAATGTATGATCGATGGATTATTCGGGATATAGAAATACCACAGTTATGCTGCATGCATAGTGTTTTATGAATGCGTAAAGTTAGCATTAAAAAAAGTTTGCATTGCCCTTATACTGCACACACGATGCGTCACTCGTACGAGAAAATTGGTTTTCCACCCGTAAAATACATGCATGTTTTAAAGTTAAAGAAATGTGCCATTATGTATTTGAAAAATTCGAAACTGAACAAAAAAATGTGGGAAATATTTTCGCACGGCTTCAAAAAACCATGCGAATTTTTTAATGCAGTGACACGCTAACCTAGTCTGCTTTCTATTATTGTCTCTTTCAGTAAAGCGTCAACACAGAACATCTTCCTACCTGTTCTTAAGTGACCTCGCTTTAATCACTTCTAAGTCTTGTGTGAAAAAAAGTGCTGTTACGCTTACCAACCGTAGGTTGAAGAAGCGTATATGCTCCAGCTTTCTCCGTCTGTCTCTCTGTCTGTCCGTCCGCATGATAACTCGCGCAAAATGGTTCGATTTCGATGAAACTTCAGTATGTGGTAGGGGACCAGATGGTAATGAACCCTGTTGAAAACGGAAGAAATGGGGTGAAAGGTCAGGACATAGGAACGAGATCAATTCCATTGCCCTTATGCATCCTAACTTACATAAAAATGCTTCGATTGCGACAAAACTTTATCATGTTGTTCCGGAAGTATACTGAACCGGTTCTAATGAATATCACCAAAATGGGGTCAAAGGTCAGGAAACAGGAGCAAGATTTATTCCACAGCTATTATCCTCATAACTTGACTAAAAATGCTTCTATTGCAACAAAACTTGAGTATCTTGTTACGGAGGTATACCGAACCAATTCTGTTTAATATCATTGAAATGGGGTCAAAGGTCAGGACACAGGAGCGAGATTTATTCCACAGCCATTATCCTCATGACTTCAATAATAATTTCTGGTATGTTGGAGAGCATATCATAATCAATGCCTTGCATAATTTTACTAATTTGTTGAGTAAATAATCTAGTCTGAGAAAAGTTGATATTTTTTCCATCTCCCGTGCATACACCGAATAGACAAAACATTATGACCACCTGCCTAATATGATATTGTTCCCCCACGTGCGGCCAAAATACACTATCTACCAACAAGTAATTGGACACCTCTGCAATCGAAGATATATGCGGTCCTGGTACACGTCACGGCCGCCGCCGTTAAATATCGTGTGGGAAACAACAACGCAGCCAGTCGCATGCAAGATGCCACGCAGTTCGGAGCTCTCTGATTTCGAGAAAGGTGCAATCGTCGGGTATCACAGATATGGCCGATCCATACGTGACATATCCAGCGAGTTGAAGTACCCAAAATCTACAGTGGCCTACGTGATTGGCAAGTGGAAGATGAGAGGTGACTGTCGGAATGTGCCCCGACCCGGAAGACCACAAAACTGGGAGTTAGAGACCGACGGGTGCTGGCCAGAGAAATTCGGAAGAACCGCACCAAATCGATGGGCCACATCCGGGAGGAGTTTCAACAGTCATCCGGGAATGTTCTTTCGATCGATGAATACCATCCGTAAGGAAGCCCATCTGCTCGGTTATCATGGACGTGCTGCCGCCCACAAGCCTTTGATCACCAAGTCCAACAGCGCTGCTCGGCTAACGTGGTGCAAAGAACGTCGACAGTGGACCGTTGAACAGTGGAAACAGGTTCTCTGGAGCGACGAATTAAGGTTCACTCTCTATCGCTCGGATGGAAGGGTCTGGGTTTGGCGTCTGCCTGGAGAACGCCTCCTGCCGGAATGTATTGTGCCAACTGTGAAGTTCGGCGGCGGTGGAATTATGCTATGGTGATGTTTCTCCTGGTATGGCACGGGACCCTTGGTCGCAATTCCTGGTAGACTCAACGCCGAAACCTACTGCACCATTTTGAATGACCATGCGTTTCCTAAGTTGTGGCAGTTTTACGGGGTGGACCCATGTTACTTTCAGGATGACAATGCCCCCTGTCATGTTGCGAGGTCTACCATGGCTTGGTATGGTGGCAGTGGGGTTAATCGAATGGACTGGCATGCGCAGAGCCCGGGCCTTAACCCTATCGAGCACCTCTGGGACGAGTTGGAGCGTCGACTTAAGGGGTGTCCCCACCGTCCGAAATCGGTGAAGAACCTGGCCTGTCTTCTCCAAGCCGAATGGAAGAAAATACCGCTAGCCGTCGTACAACGCCTGGTTGAGAGTATGCCCCAGAGGGTCGCAGCTGTAATCGCCGCTCGTGGAGGCTCCACAACTATTGAAGGTGAATAAACTCCGTTTTCCTTTGCTATCACAGGTGTCCAATTAGTTGTTGGTAGATAGTGTAGCTCTTACCCGACAAGGCATGGATGCAACAAGATTTTAAAGGTATCTTGTGATATCTCATATTAAAACATTGCCAGCAGATTATTTTAACTTCTGTAACTTACGTGGTTGAGGCACGTTGGATCGGATTTGCTGTTCTAATACAAACCACAGATATTCGATTGGATTGATGTCTGGAGAATTTGTAGGCCAAGTTTTCTACATGTTTCGCGAACCTTTCTCGAACAATCACTGCAGTGTGGCATGGCGCATTATCCAGTGAAAGTAGGCACTACTAGAGAGGAATACAGTTGCCATGAAGGATTACCTGGGCTTCAGTGGTGTTTTGGTAGGTGGTGGACGTCATAGTTTTCTGCACATGAATGACTGGACCAAGGGTTTCTCAGCAAAACCCTGCCCAAAGCCATCACCTCCAACGGTTTATTTTCGTCCCATAGTGTATCCTGGTGCCACCACTTCCCCACGTAAACGAAGCACACGTACCCTGCCGTCCACATAGTGGAACCGGAAACGAAATTCATCGGACCAGGCGACCTTTTTCTAATCATTCAAGTTCCAGTTTTGTTGCTCGCGTGACGTTGTAGGCGCTTTCGAGAGTGAACCGAGGATAGCATGGGCACTCGGAACGGGTTACGACTTTGCAGCCCCATTTCCAGCATGTACGATGTACTGTATGTTGTGACACATTACAGCATTCAAATTACCGGCGAGTTGCGCCACAGTATCCCTTCTGTTAGCTGGTACCATACGGGATAGCCTTCGCTCACCTCTAGCATCGATCATAACTGTGGTAGGCCTACACTTCACCGGCGGTTTGTGTTTTTTCGTTCCACGGGCCACTTTTTGAAGGTACTCACCACGGCTGACAGTGAGCACTCGACAAGCCCTGCCGTCTGGAAAATGCTCTGGCCCAGTCGTCTGACCATCACAAATTCACCTTTGTCACTCTCGCTTAAGTCTGCTGCCTCTCCCATCTTAAGAACTACAATAACACTGATTAACAGAGTCAAGTGTAAGTTGTTATTTATACCGTTTCATGACCTTCTTCCCAGTCTGTGTAACGTAAATATTCCAACAAGATGGCTGCCCACCACATTTCTTGAAGGGGATTCTTGTCTTCCTCATCACAACTAACATGGCAAATAGATTTACTGCGGGGTTGTGTTCCATGGCCTGCAAGATCATTTAACTTAATGATTCACGTTATAGGGCAATGTTACAGCCATCGAGCCTATGGATTTCGCAATATAGGACTATCTTAAAGATAATGTCTACATGCGTCTGATACCTAACCGAATTTCAGAAGCCAAGTTGCAAGTAGACCGTGCTGTGTGGGCAGGATGTGAATTATAGCTGGGATATATACCGTGTTACAGAGGGAGAACATATTGAACTCATGCAGTATAAACTTCAGTTTAAATTACTAAGTTTTACATGAGCTGCGAATTTTTAAATGAGTTACCGAAGTTCCTAATTTCCATTTCTTTCATTCCTATCGGTTAGCATCCTCTGTGTACGCTATGGGCTCAGACAGAGGTAAAATTTCATTAGTACACTTTTTTTGATGCTATGTATCTTTCCCGTTAATAGTAAAATAAATCCCAAGTAAAAAATTGCTATGTAACGAAATTGGGTAACGGTGCGTCATTGTGAAAACCATTGGTGATCCTATGCATCTTTCCTTATAGTAGTAAAGCAAATTCCAAGTAAAAATAATTGGGTATAATGAAAATGGATAACGGAAGTAGTCAAACCCACTGTTGAAATCTGATTTCTGAATGCTATCCAGCGAAGTGGCGCAACGATAATTAATTTCAATGTCACTCAACAATATATTTTACTAAACTATGGCGGAAAATTATTTCATCACGTTTTACATAAACACAACAATATCTCGTTGCAATCTGCGTAAATTACAAGATCCTGACGCTAGATGTGATAAAAGCCAGTACAAAAATGCATTTTGATGCTATTCATCTTTCCTGATATTAGTACAGTATGCGTCATGGATAGAGAGAAGTGGAGAAAGACTCTAGCTGATCTAAATGGTCGAGGAAATCCGTTTAGTAGTGGAAATTCCTGATGATAACACGTCGTGACGAAATTTGACTTTCCCTTGACCACCTCGCTCAAGATGAGATTATCTGCTGTTGACGAGAGCTTTAAAATTATGTATAACAGGGTAAGTGTAACTTGTAGATATTCCAAACCAACGGTAACCAATCCCCCTCACTAATACAATTGCAATTCAGTTTTTCTCTCCGTCTTGAGGTCAGATTTTAGATTGCGCATGTGCAGATGGACTTTCGTAGCTACATCATATTTCATCGTTGTCACGACCGTTTCTTACGTTCGTCTAAATTTGAATAATATACAGGGTGTCCGAGAATTATTGGACACATTACAATATTATGTAAAAAAAAACCTATGAGAATTGTCTGTTTTTCTATGTCCCGTATTACTAACACGGTTTCTATATTTTTATTTTGCAGAATTGTTATTCCCGGTATTCGATAGATGGCGCTACCTGATGAGGAATGTATGAAAAATGCGTAATCAGTAGTCATGTCATCCGTACAGCAGAAGGCGATGTGTGTGTTATGGCTTGAGGAATTAAAGTCTGTCATTAAAGTTAAAAGACGGTACCGTTTAGAGTATGATTGTAATCCTCCGTTAACGAATTCAGTTAAGCGGTGTATGAAACGGTTTAAAGAAACTGGCAATGTGGAACATCGTGGAGGAGCCGGTAGGCTTAGCGTCAGCGGTGAGACGGTTGACCAAGTTAACTAAAGTTTCCGACGAAGCTCCAGGAAATCCGTTCGTATAAAGCAAGCAGAGAAATGTGCATTCCGAAATCGACAGTTCACGATATCTTGCACATGAAATTAAAGTTTCATGCGTATAAGATTCAAATAGTGCAAAAGATGCATGTAAATGATCACACTCTGCGATACGATTTCGCTGTGGATATGCTGAATCGAGTGGAAAACGACGAAAACTTTCTCAGTACTGTAATTTTTAGTAATGAATCCACATTTCATGTATCAGGTGTTGTGAATCGTCACAACTGTAGGATATGGTGCAGTGAACCGCCTCATGCTGCTATTGAACTGGAATGTGATTCTTCCAAAAGATAATGTGTGGGTGGTGCGCCCTATCAAAAAGAGGAGTGATTGGCCCTTTCTTCTTCTGGGAAAAAACCATAAATTGTGACATTTACTTGGATATGCTAGAAAATTTCGCTATACCACCGATCAAAAGATATGACAACGTCGTTTTCCAACAAGACGCCTCCGCATTGATGGGTTATTTCATGTGGGGTTATGTGAAGGATCGTGTCTATCAGACACCTTGTACTGATTTGCAGGAACTGAAGCAGCGCATCACAGCTGCTATTAATTCCATAACTCCTCAGATGCTTGCCGATGCATGGCATGAAATCGAGTATCGCTTGGACGTACTACGAGCAACCAAGGGATCTCACATCGAAATTTATTAACTTGTGTAGTTATATTGTAAGTTAGTACAGTCAGTTTCTTTCTATCTGATTAATGTTTTGTTTTATATAATTTTGTAATGTGTCCAATAATTCTCGGTCACCCTGTGTAATAATGATAAAAATAATAGATATTAATTTCGACAAACTAAACAGTTGAGACACTTACTATTGCCGCCATAGTTTAGTAAATATTTACTTTTATGACTCACTTATAATAATTATTCTTACTTTTGTTTTATGACAGTAACATTCAGTAATACACCTTACAGATGAGTTCGGGCCCAGGCCTCGGAATTACACCCCTTGAATTTCATTACTGTAATTATCAACAAGTGTAATTCCGAGCCCGGTTGAATTACACGTGTTGAATTTCATTGTGGATTTGTTACCGTGGTGGAAGGATTTTCAATTTCCTAAGCTAGCTGCCATTGCAAGACAAATTTTGCTTAGCAAGACTTGCATTTTGCTTTGTCCAAAGCTATGGCCCAAGCAAGGATTAGTTTAAGGAGGTCTGGTATCGAAAAACTGGGAAAAAATCACATTCCTATTTTTTGTATTTTATAAAAACTCAAGAATCTTATTTTTAAAATGATGTATTAATTTCCAAAATTGTGCAGTTAGAAGTATTGTTATTTACTTTTTAAAATCTCCTCACTCCCGCGATTTTTGGGGTGACGTTGGTTTTTACTGCGGCAGGTCGAGTTTTGGAAAAAAGAAGATCAAGTTGAAGCGCTGAGGAATTAGATGCAATTCTCTCTCTCTCTCTCTTTTCATGATGAACTTGATCTGGAAAGTGCACACACATATGATAATATTGTGATTATTATACTATTAAGCGCAAAGCTTTGTTAATGTTACAAAATGCAGAATAATCTGGTCTGGAATGCTTTTATTCTTTTTTTTTTTATTTTGGAAATCTCCCTACATGTTTTTTTTTTATATTCTACTACATCACTCTAAACTACCTTTACCAATTAGCATATATGTAAATTATATTGCAAAGATTAGTTTTCTAGAGTCAAAATTTCAAACACTTGCAATTGTCTGTATGGCGTTGTACGTTTTACAAAGCAATTTATTCAAAATATAATTTAATTTAGAAATCAAAAAGAAATAACGAATGGATTTTTTTGTTTCTAAATGATTTTCTTTTCTTCAACTTTTACCAAAATTACTGATTCCCCTGATACGGTGGAAGGGCACGTTGATTATTTATTTATTTTCAAATCCACATTTTAGAACATTTGGCTTTATGCGTAATATTTCTAAAAACATATTAATATTGTGAAGTGGATTAACTGAACTAAACGTTTTAAACTAATCCTTGTTTGTGCCATATCTTTGGTCTGTGCATAAATGCAAGCCTTGATAAGCAAAATTTTCCAAGAATCCGGGCCCGGGCTCTTAAAATTGAGCCCGAACTCATCTCTAATCCACCTACCTAAGTACCGCTCAATGCCAGAAATTAATAAACCTTATTGTTTGGTGTTATCATTTAATTCCACTTACTGTGTACTGGACTGTAGCTCGGTGTCATTGTGGGTGACGTGAAAAAATGCAGTGTTGTGCGGAAATAAATGTATACTCTCGAATCACTCGTTTTATTTCACACTCACAAAGATTTTGGCATGCGAAAGATACAAAGCATAAATTATCTACGAAGAGTATTCACTCTTTCGATTTTTTTCACTGGTAAGTGGGAAATGTTTAACGCGACCTCCGTGAGCAACTTTGATTCCTTTGAAGTAATTGTCCTTCTCTAAATAGGGGCCATGGTTCCATGGAAGGAAGAGGTGAGCGTCGCGCAGGACAAATGCCCTACTCACTACTCATGCCTCATCGAGGATTCTAGCCGTTGGATGAATAGCCACGAACTTACGCTCCTGACCACTGGGTCACCAGGGATCGTAGACGTTCTGTCTCTACTTCGTTTAATTTTATGTTCCCATATGTGAACCAGCACTCGTAGTTATATGAGAATGTACGGTTGTATACGCACAGCACATTTCAGATTTAAAGATGATGAAGCGTAAAGATTTAGTGTCCGTCCACCTGCGGACACCATATCTTGGCGCTCGGTTCTTTGATCTCAAAAATGCTTTTTCCTTTGGGAAGCATGATCTTTATGGATGATGATCCTTTCTTTTCTGTCTTCTTCCGATACGCTCTTAGAGATAACTGCTGCTGAAGAAGTTGCAGGCATTTTGTGATGACAGGATAATTTCCGAACCACATACGAATCCTTTTTAAGTTGCTATGTTTTGTATGATGATTTTTTTCTCAATTCTGTAAGTTAGCCGTGGTTTATTGTTATTGCCTTTGGTGGAAGGTATATTAGACTATGAGCTGTCCTACTTCGACTTCAGTTTTGAACAACATTGCAGTGGGACACTAGTTATTTATAACAAGTGTTCTTCTTAGCTTTCAAAAAAAAAAAAAAAAAAAAAAAAAAAGAAACATGATTATATTGTCACTATATATTTTTTAATTTTACTCTTTTTATTACGGGATTTAACGATTACCACGAGCAACGCCGAGAGCTATCAGCCATCTCCGTCCCTAATTTAGCTTCACCAGTTTCAGAAAAGATGCACAACCAGGGCCAACAGACAAACCCATTACCCGTGCTTCATCCGGGGTACAAACCCAGGCTCATCTCGGACTAATGATCTGAAGGCAGAGCCTCTGACCGCTGTCGCCATGATCGTCTGTCCACCTATGGACACCATATCTTTGCGCTTAGTTGTTTGATCTCAAAAATACGTTTTGCTTTCGGAAACATAGCTGTAAGGATGATGATCCTTTAATTTCGGTCTTCTTCCGATACATAACACTCCGCGAGGGAGCGAAAACGCTGATGCTATCAAATTCAAAATATGTTTTATTTTACATCATTTCTTCTTAAAATCAGATGGAAGCTATTCATTTTCCTTTGATGCTATTTTTGAACGTGGACCATTCTGTGTACAATTTATTTTCCAAATAAAACACAGCTTTCCGCCTGGAGGTCTGAAAAATATCTTGCATTTCCCTCGATACCTCTGCTTGTAATATTAATATTTGAAAACTTTCTTCTGCATCGGATAGAGCTCGTGAAAAATAAATTTGAATATGATTTCTAATTTCTGGGGAGAACAGTTTTGGCACTAGGGCGCGTAATGGCGTATTTCTGTTTCCAAATTTTTTGTAGCAGTGTCTGCGCTCCTAAAAACTCGATTCATAAAGTTATTTTTCTGTCAGGTCTGCACTGGCATGGCCCGAATCGGAAAGCTCGAGCCCAACCCCATGGGCCCTATAAGTCCGGCCCCCCGACTTCATGGTCCTCTAGCCAGATCGGACTTTTTTTCATCAGTTAAGTGAAAAATGAGTCTGGGCTCCTGCTAGACTGGGCCTGTACTGGAGTGGTTAGCATTTGGCGTCGGGATTAAAAAACATCTTTTCGTTTCACAGACCTTCACGCAGACCTCTACACTCACGACCTAAAACTTAGACTGACTTGTTAAATAATTAAATGGCAAAGTCCACTGATTGAAACGAAAGACCCCATCCGCAACCGGATGCATTAATTACAGCTGAAACCGACAAGCCGGACTGCAAGATAGAATTCTGAAATAGGTCAGTTTATTTCTTTCAAGATTGGAATCAAATTCCGTTTTAACTTCGTTGGTTTTAATACGTGGCTTTCTTTTTCTTCCGAGAAATGTTTACAAAACTGGAGTTTTCTGCTTCAATAAACCAAAAATAAAACGAGCTTCTGGCGCCATTCCTTGCTGTAACGGAAGTAAGAAAGTTCGAAGTATTTGTGTTACACATTTGAGGATCGAAGACTACCTTGTTTATACTCTAGTAAAGAAGAGGAAAAGTGTTTACATTTTTGTTACACAAGTGTGTCAAGTCTGTGGGTGAAATTCCTACGAGAAATGTTATGTGTTTCTGTGTTGCATTCGCTTTACTACTAAGGTAGTTTAGTTCGGTTCAGCAGCTTTGTTTCTCTAGAATAGGAATGGCGAAACTATCACACGCGTGCCACTGGGTGGCACACGAACACTGTTTGGGAGGCAGACTGATATGAAAACATTAATATTAAATAAAAATTTAGTTTTTGAAAACAATAATTTAATATTTAGATATTTTTGGTTGGATATTTTTATTTTATAGGTTAGATATTTTTGTTAGATTTCCTTGTGGAAATGTAATGAGGGAGGAATTAATTAAACTGCTTGCCAACTATGATCACAGGGAATTATATAGAAATGTGTAAAGTGGAGCAGAAATTTGTAGTAAAAATGGGGATTGACTTAAAATAAAATAGTGTATGTGACTGCTGACGGTGCCCGTAACCTTGAAAACAGTAGGTTATGTACCGAACATGGGCGAGTAACATTCAGCAACAAGTTTCACACTAATCTGATTATGTGAGTATGATGTTTTTAATTGTCTTCTTACAAATTAAATCAGGTTCAAATTGAAATTGTCTTAGTCTTAAAATTCACCTACTTACCTATTCTGTTAATGTCATTTTTATGTTATTCGCAAAAAAGTTTCATGACGAAAAAAAAATTAAAAAACAAAAACAAAAAAAAATGCAAGAGAGGTGGCACAGTAGACACTTGAAAGCAGTAAAGTAAACTTTAAGTGGCACACTAGTCAGAAAAGGTTTGCCAGCCCTGCTGTAGAACATGGGAGTCTTCAACCTTTTCTGGAATGCGGGCAACATGGAACAGGTCTCACGGGTCACATGAAAGATGAGTAAAAGGGTATGTTTTTATTATGAATAATGGTAACTTCGCAGAGGTTTTGAATCCAATTAAAAATTTCAACTGTAAAATTTATCTCAGCATAGCTCATAGCGGATTTGGGAATTCAAACGTACCTGGATATTAAATTTTCCATTTTAAAATGTAATTTTTTAGAATTTTAGAATTTTCTTTGTGGGCAGCGTCTCGCGGGACATTAAGCCGTGCTCCGAGGACCACTGATTAAAAATCCTCTGCTGCAGAGGAAGCCTTGCGTTATTTGCTATAAATGGCGGAGAACGCTTGATGAAATTTGGAATCCGATCGGTCCGGACCATAAACGGGAAATTCTGCTCCGGACTGGGCTCAGCAAGGACACCTAAGTTTTGGAACGGCCCGAAAAAAATAAAAAGTCCAGTGTAGACCTCTACGCTCACAATCTAAATCTTTAAGTTCCAATTTCCTGCGCATGACAATTCATAGTTTCTCCAAAACAGGACGTTGATGAATATCTTGCATTCCTTAACATATCTGCTTCAAGTAATCCGATTTTAACAGCTCTTATTGTGTCAGAGAGCTTCCTGATAAAGAACAGTTTGCATAAATTTTCAAATTTTTCTTAAAGCTTAATTTCGCAACTACAGGGTGCGTAAGCGCCTACTTTTGTTTAAAACGTATTCGCAGGCTTATCTACGCTTCCAAAGCCCTAATCAAAAGAATTACATTTGGCGGTCAGATACCCCTCACTACCAAAAGATTTTATGCGCATTTCTGCCCAAACATAACACGCAATTTATCCACTGTGCATGAAATCCCAGGAGAACGTCCGTTTGGGAGATGCTCTAACTGGTACTCGTGGCACCAACAGTCATGCCTCATTCGTAAGCCCTCAAATCACTCGTTTTACCCATTCTGATACTCAATCGAACTCTCGAACAGCCGGTTTTCTTGATTTATACCACCCAATGCGCTCACATGTGGTTTTACCTGTTGGAGTGAGCTATTTATGTGACAAAGGCAGGTGTGCCGAAAACAAACCTATACGCATATTACTGTCACGATTGCTTTCTAACTTATCACAGCTTCTTTAGTCGGCTTTTGTTTCGCCGGAATATAAAGTACTTTCGTTGCATTGATCATTATAACCCACAAATTCAGTTTTTGGATTATGATACATTTACGAATGATGGTGCGCACATCACATTATTCACTTTTCCTTCAGTGGAGCGTGAAATAAGAAAAGTCAGGAATTTTTATCTCTTTGTACATTAGATGTGTTAAAAATATGTAGTACAGGTGGGAGCAGTTTTGGGAATTTCTGAGATTATCGGAAAACTAGACATACCTTTCACAAAACAAGCCCGTAAACCAAATAAAAACTTATTTCAGAGTAAACGAGTAAGGCATTACTGATGTGACTTCATTAAGCCAAGAAACGAACCAATAATTTTTTAAAAGATCGAATTAATTTTTACACGCCTGCTAAATGAAAATTAAGAATTAAATATTCGTTCACAAAAATACAACTACCATCACGTACTGAGTCATTTGAATGCCCTTCAATTATTAGAAAAGTTAATTACCTTTTTACTTTCCCGTAAGGGCCTTCTAAAAACTGACATGAAGCAAATATGATATAAAATTGAGTCATTTGAAGAACCTTTCTCTTATAGGAAACAAAATCAGAGTTAGCCTTAAATGAAAGTTTAGTAGCACATGAGTCACAAGTTTTTAAAAAGATTGATATCCTGAAAGGTCTTCATCTAGATATCCTGAAAGGTCTTCATCTAGATATTCTAAGAGGTCTTCAAGAATTCCGGAAAGTTAGCTGCACATGTGTTAGTAAACTGGCTCACAAAAATCGGCAATGTAAATCGATAGATAAAGCCCAAGTGAAATAACTAAACTATTTGCAAACTACGTTCGACATAGATCAACTCTTCGAAAAGTTTCAGTCGTGGAAAAAATTAGATACGTGTGAGCACGCACGTAAAACGGCTGACAGGAACTCATCGAATCAACATATAAGAAGCATTTTTCTCTGTAATTTCGGCACGTTTCCTCGAAAACATTGCGATAGACACAAGGACTACGGTCAAGCAATCACACAAAGACTACATGAGGTCGTTTTACTACAATCCCGTATCCACCCTGGCAATAAATTGTCCGCCGTCATTAATAATCCTTTTAAAACCGTCATAATCCTTCTTTAAAATTTCTGCATCTCTTTTTCAAAGAATTGCGCATCTGCTTTGCAAACAACTTTGCAAAAAAAAAAAAAGTAATTTCTTTTCTCCATGTAACGATTTTCATGGAAGATCATTGGCACATACGTTTTTTTTTTTTTTTTTTTTTTTGTGATTTTAAATAAATGGAAAAGTACTATACCGAAAAAATTGTAATTGAATGAGCAGATAATTACACTTGCTCGAAGATGGGTAATTTACAAGAAAACGAAAGCAATAAATTCAGTGTTAATTGAAAGTGGTATTAATAAAAGACCTCAGTTAGTTCCTTACTCAGACGCGCTTCTCCTGCTTAATAAATATATGGATATTGGGCATTTTTCATCTTTTCAAAAAGCAATCTGTGTATCGGAAAAGCTGTCAACATTTTTCCATCGTTCATAATGTGCGAGAGTTGGAGTGCCCTCATATTGACGCTTCCTTTCATTTTAAAGTGGTGAATCGATTCTGTTTCTCAGCGAGGAAGTCGACCCTACAAAACGCTCTATCTGTCTCTCTTTCTCTCTCCCCGCCCCTCTTCCCCTCTCCACCTGGATTTTCCATTTGCCATCTCAAAAGCATAAAACCATATTTTTTTTAATATTTCATATATTTTTCTTTGAAGCAGAGCCCTTATTTCATACTAACCGCAATAGTTCACTGATTCGAAAAAAATCACCTCCAACATTTCATACCTGCAGTCGATACCTTTTATTTTTTCTTCCATCCGCCATTTCCCAGGAGGTAAAAGATGTTAACGCATCACATTTACTGATACCCGATAAAAATGTTTAAGGAAAACAGCCAAATAAATATATATATACAGGGTGCATAGGAAAGTCCCTTTTGCCTAAAATAACTTGCGAACGGATAGAGGTACAGTTATGCAAGTGAGATAACAGTATAGTAAAGCGACTACGCTCAATCGAATGCCACCTATAGCAGCGCCTCTAGTGGCGAAATGCGGACGTTAGCTATTGCAAATCAAAAACGAAAAGATGTAGAGCAAAATTTCCAAACACAAAGTTGTAGACCATCAATTAATTAGTACAAAACGACATTTGTTTCACACGGATAAGATAAATTGTCTCCTGAATACCCTAAAATGTCCGAAATCGATGCGCGACGATTCAATTATGCATATTCCCATTTCGCAAATGTAGCCGTATGCAAATGCAGATTGTGACGTTGTACCGTACCTACGATATAAAATCCAGTAGCAGGATGTACCCTGCTCAGAAGTTTAGGTCTACGTACGCTGTATGAGAATGGCGAGCTTCACTCACTCCCAATATTGCGAGATGGTGCTTATTTAAGGCGAATACCAACGAAACGCGGCGATAGCTGCACGGGAATATGCCGTCTGTTTTCCAGCTGGACCACATCCAAGTGCGGTTACCATTGCAAGTGTTGTGAGACGGGTCAGGGAGACAGGAAGCCCTAAAGGTCGTTCTCGTTCTGGCAGACCAGTGTGTGCATGTATGCGTATAAAGGGAGAGGATATTTTGATACAGACGCAATTTGGGTGAGCAAATACACACACTTTATTTATAATAAATTGCGTGTATTTGCTCATACCTATGCCTGTTCCCTTCAAACGCTCACACAAAAGGTCGCGCATCGATTTCGGACATTTTAGAGTACTCAGGCGACAATGTATCTTAACGGTGTGAAACAAATGTCGTTTTGTAGTAATTTTTTTTTTTTTTTTAATTTTAGGTTTAACGACCACCGTGAGCAACTCAATAGGCTATAAGCAGTCGCCCGTCCCTAATTTAGAGTCACTGGTTCCAGGGAAGGGAGAGAACCAGTGCCGTAAGACAATCACAACATCCATGCCTCACCGGGATTCGAACCCGGACCCCTTTTGGGCGAATGATCAGAGGCCAACGCCTTAGACCACTGCGCCACCGGGGCGGCTGTAGTAATTAATTGATGCTCTAGAACTTTGTAATTGGAAATTTTGCTCTATCCCTTTTCGTTTTCGATTTACAATGGCTATCTTCCGCATTTCGCCGCTAGAGGCGCTGCTATCTGTTGCATTCGATCGGGCGTAGTCGCTTTACTACACCGTTATTTCACTTGCATAACTGTACCTCTCTCCGCTCGCTAGTTATTTCAGGCTAAAGGGACTTTCCTATGCACCCTGTATATATACACTGAAGTGCCAGAAAAACTGGTATAGACGAGCTTATACAGAATACATAGGAACATCACCTATGCGCGTACTCGTTTGCGTCCGCCAGTAAGTATATAAAGCGATAAACATCCTTGCCAGCTGTCAGAGCTGTTTTCGGCATGAGAATGACAAGTAATAACAATTTAAGCGATTTTCAACGCGGTGTCATAGTTGGCGCTCGTGAGATGGGCCATAGTATTTCGGAGGTAGAAACGAAGTTCGGATTTTCACGGACGACCATTCCAAGGGTGTACTGTCACCAAAAGAATTCCGGCAAAACCTCCAACTTACGATACCAGTGTGGCCGTAAAAAGACATTGGGTGAACGTGACCATCGTCGGCTGTCAAGAATCGTTTCACGCGATAGGCGCGCAACACTCTCGCAGGTATCATCGGGATTCAATGCTGGAGACTCAACAAGCATCAGCGTCCGGACTGTGCAACGTATCCTGCAAGATATGGGCTTTGAGAGCCGACGCCGAACTCGAGCCCCTTTATGAGTGCACGACACAGAGCTATGCGCCTCGCTTGGGTCCGGCAACACCGCCACTGGACACTTGATGACTGGAAACAAGTAACCTGATCTGACGAGTCGCGTTTCCAACTGTATCGGGCAGATGGAAGGATTCGTGTGTGGCGCAAACCCCATGGAGCCATGGATCCCACCTGTCAGCATGGAACTGTACCGGCTGGTGGAGGGGGGGGTCCGTAATTGTATGGGGTGTGCTTAGCTGGACTTCACTGGGACCCATGGTACGTCTACAAACCTAACCAACGCTATATGTGCGCATCATTTCTGACGAGGTACACCCGTTCGTGTCCTGCATTTATGCTGATGAGTTGGACCTGTCCCAACAGGACAATGCACCTCCACATAAGTGTCGGGACGCCACATTATGGTTAGAGGAGCATTCATCTGAGTTTGGAGTGTTGCCATTCCCACCCAAGTCCCCAGATCTGAACGTGATAGAACACATTTGGGATGCCATGCAACGCGCTATCGAACACAGGAATCCGAGACCTCGGAATACACCCGAATTGTGGAACGCTCTGCAGGAAGTATGGTGTACATTGCCTACAGCATATTTTCAGAAGCTAGAGGAGTACATGACTCATCGAATTTCTACAGTCCTGCGCTTCCGTGGGGGACCTACCAAGTATTAGACTAGTGTACCAGTTTTTCTGGCACTTCAGCGCATATACATGTATATAGGCAAATAATAATTGAAACAGACCAAGGAAACCCACAAACACCCAAACGAAACAGACAATACATGCCACCAAAAGAACATACAATTCCCACATATTTGCAATAAGCCCTGGACCCTAGAACACATAAGTACTCGAACCCATTAGACGGCTAGAGTACCAAATGGAGCCCAAAATACAAACAAGAAACAAATACAGAACAGCACCACAGCTGCCTCACTTTAAAAGGTGAAACACAAAACAAACAAAGAGCCGAGACGATACTCAAATCAAATTAAAACGGTCGTCATCAGGGAAGCACCCGTTTCTTGTAAGTGGCTTTTCTGAAACCAAGAAAGGGACGGACAAAATCCAAATGTCCCCTTGGTCGTGGCCCCAAAGCCACAAGACCAAAAGAAGAGAAATAAAGTACAAACACTACAACAAACTAAAAAGAATAAGTACATCAAACAAACATCTTCGCTCTTTCCACGTTATAAACGTGGAAAGAGCGAAGATCTTTGTTTGATGTTCCTGGTCTACGTTAAATGTCTGTATTAAGAATAAGTACAATCATGATTAGTCCTACCTGGACACAGAAGGCAGGAAACGAAAATAACCAAAGAAAGCAAGAACGAACTCAAAAAGTAACGTAAAACCACAAATATCTTTACAGCACCTAACACCAAGAATCACAAAAAGAACCAAGAATGACGAAGCTGCACAAGGGCAAAAGTTAAGCTGATAAGAAAGCAATGGTATGCGGTTTAAACAAAACAAATAGAAGAATATAGTTTACTTTTCACCAAATTCCCAGGTTTCGGTGCGGTGGAATTCAATTTTTTTTAAATTGTTTTCTTGCTCCGTTTTTAACGTCATTTATATATGTAGTTATATTTAATTATTGCAGCCCTTTCCTTGATGTCAGCTTTGTGAAGCTCTCTGCGGACGGTTTTTGTGGGAACAGTCTTCCAAGTGATATTGAGGTTTGCTGCGGTAGTTCTGCACTGCAGTGTGCTGAACAAGTTCAACACAGGTAGTGACCATAGATTGGTGAGATGTAAGATGCACCTCAACACTAAACTGGAACGTCGCAAGCTCATAAGACAAACAAAATGTATTGACATAACCAACCTTAAAAAACACCATAATACTTTCAAGTTGGAACTGAAGAACAGATTCTCTGCTTTAGAAGGCCTAACATCGGAAGAAGTGGATATTTCGGAAGTTAACAGAAAAGTAACCAAAGCTCTAATGGAAACAGCAACAAAATTAGCTGGGTCTAAGAACAAGTTGCATGTGAACAAATTATCAGGAAAAACCAAAATGTTGATGCAAAAAAGAAGAGAGATGAGGACAACTAAAGAAGATGTGACTTCCAAAGTGGAATATATAGAGCTATGCAAGACAACACGAAAAAGTATCACTGAAGACATAAGGAAATTCAACTGTGAACTAGTGAGGAAAGCAATTGAAAACAACCAAAGCCTTAAGATAGCAAAGGGACATCTCAGTAAGGGAAGAAAACAGATTATGGCTCTGAGAAAAGAAGATGGTTCTATAACAAGAAATAGAGGCGAAATTTTGACAAGAGTGAAAGATTTCTACTCCAAATTATATGAAAGGGATGATACATGTACTCCAGACATCATGAAAGGTACCAGAGTTCTTCCAGTCCTCCCAGCAGAAGTTGCTCATGCAATCAAGAACATGAAGCGGGGGAAAGCTCCAGGAGAAGATGGAATTACTATAGACATCATACAAGAAGCAAGTTTAGAAATTGAAACAGTACTCGCCCAAATTTTCACTCGATGCCTTAATGAAGGGAAGATTCCTGAGGATTGGAACAATGCTACAATGATCCTGCTACATAAAAAAGGTGACATTGAGGATCTCAGGAACTACAGACCTATCAGCCTCCTATCAGTGGTTTATAAAATCTTCACTAAAGTTCTTTCACACCGCTTGAAGGTAACACTGGACATGGCTCAACCGAGAGAACAAGCTGGATTCAGGAGTGGCTACAGCACAATAGATCATATCCACGTACTGAGAGAAC
This sequence comes from Macrothele yani, assembly GCA_039090855.1. Classification (NCBI taxonomy): domain Eukaryota; kingdom Metazoa; phylum Arthropoda; class Arachnida; order Araneae; family Macrothelidae; genus Macrothele; species Macrothele yani. The sequence continues at coordinate 78,052,767 of CM077008.1, forward strand.
TAATTGAAAGAGCGAGGGAATATGAACTTCCATTGTGCATGGCTTTTATCGATTATGAAAAAGCCTTTGATTCGGTGAAACCATCAGCAGTTACCACGGCTCTGAAATCCTGCGGTATTGAAGATGCATACATTAATATTATTAATAACATCTATGAAAATGCAAGTGCAAAGATTCGGCTGTTTGAAAATACAACACACATAAAAATTGGAAAGGGAGTGAGACAAAAGGTGACACCATATCTCCGAAGCTTTTTAATGCCACATTGGAAAATGTCTTTCAATCACTGAACTGGGAAAACAAAGGGATAAAGATTAATGGGGATTATCTAACCCACCTTCGTTTTGCTGATGACGTAGTCATTTTTGCAACTACCCCATCAGAGCTGCAGAGTATGATCCAGGAACTTGCTGACAAGAGTAAAGAAGTGGGATTAAAAATGAACTTTCAGAAGACAAAAGTGATGTTCAATGCTTTTACAAGAAATGAAGATTTATCGATTGATGGAGAAAAACTGGAGATAACAGATACGTATGTTTATCTTGGACAGCAGATATCAAGTGAGGGTCACATTGATGAAGAAATTAATCGGCGTACAAAACTTGCCTGGAGAGCTTTTGGAAGAAACAGCATAATTTTCAAGAGCAATATGCCATTATGTCTTAAAAGAAAAGTGTTTGATCAATGCATCCTTCCAGTGCTTACGTATGGTGCAGAGAAGTGGACCTTAACTAAAAGAGACATACAAAGGCTGCAGACAACTCAAAGGAGCATGGAGAGGTGCATGCTTGGTATAACCAGGAGAGATAAGAAGAGGAACTCGTGGATCCGAAAAATGACGAGAGTGGAAGACATCATGATCAGAGTTAAATCCCTGAAATGGCAATGGGCTGGACATACTGCCAGAAGGACAGACCATAGATGGACAGCCGAAATTTTAGATTGGATTCCAAGGGACAGGAAAAGACCCAGAAAAAGACCACATGGGAGATGGGTGGATGAAATTCGTAAATATGCGGGAGTGACATGGAGGAGACTGGCACAAGACAGACCGTTGTGGAGGAAACTTGGGGAGACCTTCGTCCAGCAGTGCATTGATAATGGTTGACAATGATGATGATGATGATGATGATTTATTTATTTATTTATTTATTTATTTATATATACAGGAGTTTGACAAAAAAATGTTGACACCTGGAAAATAAACGATATTATATTAATACGGTTTTGGACCACCATTTACATTTAACACATCTTCCAACTCTTTTAGAACAAATTCTTACAGATTTTAAACCATTCGACGATCAGAGCATCAGGAAGTTGCTTCCGAGATGTTGGAGGAGGGAATCTGCTTTTCATTCTGCTGCTCTCCAAAACTTCGCACCATGATTCGACGATATTTAAGTCAGGCGGTTGAGCTGGCAGGGGCAGATCTTTAAGTTCGTCTTGGTGCTCCTTAAACCAAGACTGAACTGTTCTCGTTGTAAAATGAGCGCGTTATCATCTGGAAAAATGGCATCATTGTTGGGAAACAACTTCTAGACTACCTATAAGATGCACCTGATCACCTAGATTGTCCAAGTACTCGCTGGAAGTAACTTTACCATGTATGGTAACGATACTGCTAGCGGAATACCAAGGTATGACTGCCTAAATCATCACCCCATGTTTGACTGCTGGAACGAGATATTCCGAATTGTGTTCTTCCTTGGGGTTTCTCCGTACATAAACTCGACCTAGGTTCAATGGAAGGTCCCCAGGTTCAAACCTGCGCTGATCTTCCAGAGATGGTGTGGTTTGCTAACAATCGCTGAATATCCGCCGTGCATCGGACGAGTACGTTAATTGACGGCCCCGAGTTGGACCACCGGTTATGTTGGGTATCCATTCCTACTCCCCCCCCCTCCTGACTTTCTCTCACCCCTCTATGAGCAACACCGTACTTATACGGGTGCGCCATCTACTGTGCTCTTTCTCACTCCCAAAATGTTCTGTCAAAGCCATTAAACTTGCTCCCATTCCTTCCGTTTCTGTGTCCTGCTCAAAAGGCGGTCCCGTTTGGGCCTAAACCTTCTCTGTGAACGGAAGTCGTACATGAAATGGGCTTGCTGGAATGGAATGTCGGAGGAATAATGTAAATGGGGACCCATCGGACCATATCACTCATTTCCAGTCATCAGCTGTGCAGATTTTATATTCATGACACCATCTTCTTCGCATCGTAGCTTTGGTTTCTCTGATTAAAGATTTAATTATTGCAGCCCTTTCCTTGATGTCAGCTTTGTGAAGCTCTCTGCGGACGGTTTTTGTGGGAACAGTCTTCCAAGTGATATTGAGGTTTGCTGCGGTAGTTCTGCATTGCTTGGACACAATCCTTGTTAGTGCTCGACAGTCCCTCAATCTCAGTTTTCGCCCACTATTCTTATTCACCAATGAAATCTTTCCATGCTGTGTGTAAGCAGTCATAATCGTGGAGGCTGTTGCTCTTTAAATACCAAACAATTTGGCTGTTATGGTTACAAACGCTGCTGCTAAACGAGTTCCCACAATCTGCCCACTTTGGAAGCCTGACAGGTCATCCATTTCACGGACCGCTCGTACGAACCGCTACTGAAAGCTTGTAATAAACTGTCATAAAACCTAGATAATACACTGGCGGAAAGTGAAAAAAGAACACAAAGAAGGAATTGGCGGACAATCATGAAATTTACATATGTTAATGGGGTCGAGTTTACGTAGGTGTGATGTTAATTTCGGGACCAACCGGTGAGCGCGTACGCCACAGCACGGCATAATATGCAAATTATCATCGGTGGTATTTAAGGAGTACGGCGAAGTGACTGTAATCAGTCGCCGGCGTACGGACACGTGCGAAGACCCCGAAGAAGCTGCAATGCCTGGACATGGAAGACGTGTACGATTTCAGCAGTTATCGGACTTTGAGCGAGGTCATCTAGTCGGACTCCGCAAGGCCGGGTGGTCGTATCGTCGTATTACGGAGCGAATTGGACAGGAAGTATCGGTGGTGGTACGATGATGGCGTAGATTGTCCGAGGAACATTCCTATACGAGAAGGCGTGGAACCGGGAGTCACAGACGGATTGATGAGCGGAACGATCGACGCATAAGAAGAACGGCGTTGTCAAGCAGAACATCCACTGCGACGCAAATCCGACCTGCCGTTGCACCTGAGGTGACTGAGCGAACAATCCGCAACCGTCTACTGGAAGCAGGACTACGTGCACGTGTGCCTCTGGCATGTGTACCTCTGACTCCAGCCCACCGCCAGAAACGGCTGCAGTGGTGTCGCCAACGTCTGCACTGGAGAACGCAATGGCGGTCTGTCGTGTTCAGCGATGAAAACAGATTCTGCTTGGGAGCCTCCGATGGCCGTATGCGTGTTCGCAGACGCACAGGGGAGCGTCTCCACCCTTATTGCATCCGCCAGCGATACACAGGGCCTACACCTGGTCTCGTGGTGTGGGGAGCGATCAGCTATCACTCCCGTACCCAACTAGTGTTTGTTCTGGTTACGTTAAACAGCACCTCTTACATCAACAACATCATTCAGCCCGTTGTTGTGCCATTTGTAAGGTCGGTCCATCGTGGTATTTTCCAGCAAGATAACGCACGCCCACACACGGCACGTGCAACGCAACATGCACTTCAGGGTGTGAGACAACTTCCATGGCCTGCACGTTCACCGGATTTGTCCCCCATTGAGCACGTGTGGGATTTTATGGGACAACGACTTATCCGGTCTCCACGGCCAGCCACGACTATCCCCGATTTACGCGTCCAGGTTGAGGATGCTTGGAACTCAATACCCCAAACTTACATCCAACATCTGTACGACAGACTCCATGCCAGAATTGAACAGTGTGACGCAGTTCATGGCGGTTCAACCTCGTGCTAACCATGTTACATGGAAATGTTATTTTTCAGTTTACCAGCAAATACAGCTGTATTTTACCATAATGTTTTGATCACGTTATCCTCTGTATTCCGTTATTATGCTGAATAAATATCGTTGGTATCAGACGTCTCCTTCTTGGTGTTATTTTTTCACTTTCCGCCAGTGTATATACAAAGAAAAGACACACACAAAAATACACCGATGCATTATAACCAGCCCCAGACCAGAGAAATGATCTCGCCTGCAGACCCAACAGTGATGCAGGTGAAGTTCACAGAGCAGAATATATACAACAAGGGACCGGCTTTCGGTTAGTAGAGTGTTCGGAATCAGAATGGGAAAAGCCGCCGATTTGTCGGAGTTCGATAAAGGGCAAATTGTGATGGCAGAGCACCTCGGAACTGCGATCTCGGAAACAGCGCGGCTTGTGGGTTTTTCACGTGCCGCTGTAGTGAGTACGTATTAAAACTGGCGCACAAACGGCCAAACGACAAACCTCCGTGCGCAACTGATTGACGCAAGAGGGGAGAGGAGACTGTCGCGCATTGTTCACAGCAACCACAGGGCCACAGTGCAACAAATCACCCGCAACTACAACAGTGGTGATCAGGACAATGTGTCACAGCAGACAGTTCATCGCAGCCTTCTGCGAGTGGGCCTGCGTAACCGAAGACCCATCCGGGTCCCCATGCTCACTGTACGTCATCTCCAACAACGATAATCGAGATTGGACCGTGGATGATTGGAAGAAAGTGGCCAATCGAACATTTGTGGTTCGAATTGGAAAAGCGGGTTCGCGCTAAATTACCACCACGCCGAAATGTGCAGGAACTGGAGGACCTGCTGTTGACATTATTGTAGCAGATACCCCAGAATAACTATCGCCACCTCATCAAATGCCTTGCTGAATGGCCGCTGTTTTGCGGGCTAAAGTGGGTCCTACAGCTTATTAGGTAGGTGGTCATATTGTAATGGCTCATGGGTGTAATCACATTTGTTGTTCTCAGTGTAGCCGAGACGAATGACATTAACCTCTGTAAAGATGGTGTTCACGTTATTTTGTCCAATTCCTGTACATATATATAATCATAATCAACAACAACCATTCTTGATCAACTGCTAGATAAAGGTCTCTCCAAGTCTTACCACGGCTCTGAAATCCTGCGGTATTGAAGATGCATACATTAATATTATTAATAACATCTATGAAAATGCAAGTGCAAAGATTCGGCTGTTTGAAAATACAACACACATAAAAATTGGAAAGGGAGTGAGACAAGGTGACACCATATCTCCGAAGCTTTTTAATGCCACATTGGAAAATGTCTTTCAATCACTGAACTGGGAAAACAAAGGGATAAAGATTAATGGAGATTATCTAACCCACCTTCGTTTTGCTGATGACGTAGTCATTTTTGCAACTACCCCATCAGAGCTGCAGAGTATGATCCAGGAACTTGCTGACAAGAGTAAAGAAGTGGGATTAAAAATGAACTTTCAGAAGACAAAAGTGATGTTCAATGCTTTTACAAGAAATGAAGATTTATCGATTGATGGAGAAAAACTGGAGATAACAGATACGTATGTTTATCTTGGACAGCAGATATCAAGTGAGGGTCACATTGATGAAGAAATTAATCGGCGTACAAAACTTGCCTGGAGAGCTTTTGGAAGAAACAGCATAATTTTCAAGAGCAATATGCCATTATGTCTTAAAAGAAAAGTGTTTGATCAATGCATCCTTCCAGTGCTTACGTATGGTGCAGAGACGTGGACCTTAACTAAAAGAGACATACAAAGGCTGCAGACAACTCAAAGCAGCATGGAGAGGTGCATGCTTGGTATAACCAGGAGAGATAAGAAGAGGAACACGTGGATCCGAAAAATGACGAGAGTGGAAGACATCATGATCAGAGTTAAATCCCTGAAATGGCAATGGGCTGGACATACTGCCAGTAGGACAGACCATAGATGGACAGCCGAAATTTTAGATTGGATTCCAAGGGACAGGAAAAGATCCAGAAAAAGACCACATGGGAGATGGGTGGATGAAATTCGTAAATATGCGGGAGTGACATGGAGGAGACTGGCACAAGACAGACCGTTGTGGAGGAAACTTGGGGAGACCTTCGTCCAGCAGTGGATTGATAATGGTTGACAATGATGATGATGATGATATGTAATACATATACTATATTGACAAAAGCAACCGGACACCCCTTCAAAAGCAAATGAACGGATCCGCTGCTTTGTTAAGATGCGCGGTACAGCTGCAAACGGTATAAAAGCAAGCCTGCAGCTGACCTTGACCATACTGCACTGTGAGGTCGAGTGAAAATGTCGCGGCGGAAGAGAACTGATTTCGAGAAAGGAAAGATTGTTGGGTGTTATATTAGAGGGTTGTCCGTAAGAGAAACCGAGAGGCGTTTAAACATACCTAAGTCAACTGTTTTGGATGTACTGAACAAGTAGAAGACACATGACGTGCTTGAAGCAGCAAAACGTACCGACAGACCAAAGCAAATCAGTGATAGAGGACGTCGAAGCCTAAGTAGAATTGTCATAGCTAATCGACGGAGTACTGCACAAGACCTCAGTGTGCAGGTGAGTAAAAATGCTAGAACCTCGGTATGTACACGTACTATTCGCAGAGCACTTCATTCCATGTGTTAACGGGGTCGTGCGGCTGCTCATAAGCCTTTCATCTCCATTCGGAATGCTACTCGTCGTTTAGCATGATGTAAAGAACATTTATCGTGGACCGTAGATCTATGGATAACGGGTCCTATGGGCTGCGAAATACAGATATACGATCCATCAGTCTGATGGCCGTGTGTGGGTATGGCGGGAGCCGGGAGAACGCTATTTACCACAGTGTATTTATTGTTCCTACGGTCAAGTTTGGAGCTGGCAGTGTACTCGTGTGGGGGTGTTTTACGTGGTATAGTTCCGGCCCATTGGTTATCTTGGGCAAACCTCTTAACCACCACGTCTACCTCGATATTCTGGACAATTTTGCCCTAATAGAACTTTTTGAAGGGCAGTTGCAAAGAAGAGTGCCCACTGGCACCACCTTGCGTCAAAACTGCACACTTTGGAAATTCCAAGGCTATAAGAAAACCTAATAAATTCGAAATGTGCCGTATTTGCACGATCTACACACAAGCTGACGACACTAAGTGATCTTAGATGAGATGTTTATTTCGTAAAAATTATAGTTAAAAACATATTTACAATTAAAACCATTAGATATTTTAACCGTACGTTAAGGTCATCTTCAGATGGAGACACCATATAAAGATAATAGATAGATTTATTCAAATATCTTTTAATGATGCCTCAATATGAAGGTGACCTTAACGTAAGGTTGAAATATCTATGGGTTTTAATTGTAAATATGTTTTTAACTTATCATTTTTACGAAATAAACATCTCATCTAAGATCACTTAGTGTCGTCAGCTTGTGTGTAGATCGTGCAAATACGGCAGATTTCGAATTTATTAGTTATTATCAGCACGAAAATCAAGCACATATAGAAAAATCATTCCGTGAAGTGAATTGTATGAGAAGTTAAGTTATATACAATTGGGAAACGAATTTCTCCGAATAAATAATTCTTCATAAATACATGGTACACATTGTAACGCTATTGTTGGCATATTTTCACTGCATTCTATGTAACCACTTCCTTCCGAAAACTTAGAGAAGTTAAAAAAAAATTTCAAACCGGGATTTTACAAGCAGAGAAGTCGAGAAAAATATACAGTACTTTTTGCTTCCACTAGTGAGTAAATTGATAATTATTTTACTGGGAATAAGAATAAGTTGTTCCTGCTGGTGATGGTGGCTGAACGAAAGCGCGTTATTTCAATCGTTTTTTTTTTTGTTTTTTTTTTACTCTTATATCCGGTGCAAATGAAAAAGGGCGTAAGCTCACGGAATTGTGAGCTTACGCCTTTTGGTTGCAGACTTGTGCTTTAAGAAAAACATGAATTTTAATGAGAAACATTTCGCACCGGAATAGTTCTCCAACATAGATAGAATTTTCGAATCGAACTCTTAGAGACAGAGATATCGACAAAAATAATATGTGACTTTACGTCCCCTGGTTGGAAAACCATGCATTATTTTAGGAAGAAAGTATTCTCAAAAGGTTTTTCTATATGAGCACTATCGGTCAAAGAAAAAAAAAATTTACTCGAGTTTTCAGGAGCCCAGATTTTGCTACAAATACATCAGAAGCAGAAATTAACACTTATGCCCCCTGGTGGCCAAACCATTCTTTACCAAACATTAGAAATTATGTGAAAAAAAATTTCCATCAGGTCTTGTATGCGATACAGGAAGAATTTTTCAAATCAGAACTTCAGGAGCAGAAATAACGCAGAAAACGCAATTTACCTTTGTGGCCCATAGCGGAAAGTCTATGATTTACTTGAAAATTTTGAATTTATAGGAAAAACATTTCGCATCGGACACACTATCCAACAAAGAGGAATTTTTCAAATCGGACTCCTAGAAGTTGAGATATTGACAAAAATAAGATATACATCTACGCCCCCATGTGTAGAAGCCATGCATTATTTCAAGAAGAAAATGTTCCTAAAATGTATGTCGACATGAGTGATATCGGTGAACAAACCACCACTTTTTTTCCAATCGAGATTTTAGAAGTTCATATTTTGCTGCAAATACATGTGAAGCGAAATTGAGTCTTACGCCACCTGGTGGCCAAATATTTTTTTCAAAACTTAGATATTATGTGCAAAGAATTTCCCATCAGGAGCTGTATCCGGTGCAGAATAAAATTTTCAAATCTGAGATTTAGAAGCAGAGATATAGGGGGAAATCAATTTACCAATACGCCCCCTATAGGAAAGTCTATGAATTAATTAAAAAATTTGAAATTATATGAAAAACATGTCACACAGGAAACACTATCCAACAAAGAAGGTTTTTTTCAAATCGGTCTGCTAGAAGTAGAGATATTGACAAAAGTAAGATGTACGGGGCGTAGAAGCCATGCATTATTTCGAGAAGAAAATGTTCCTAAAAGGTTTGTCGACATGAGTGGTATCGGTCAACAAACCACTTTTTTTTCCAATCGAAATTTTAGAAGCTCATATTTTGCTGCAAATGCATCTCAAGCGGAAATTGAGGCTTACGCCACCTGGTGGCCAAATAATTTTTTCCAAAAATTAGAAATTATGTGCAAAGGATTTCCCATCAGGAGCTGTATCCGGCGAAGAAAGAATTTTTCAAATCGGAGATTTAGAAGCAGAGATATAGGGGGAAAGAAATTTACCATTACGTCCCCTAGCGGAAAGTCTATGAATAAATTGAAAATTTTCAAATTATATGAAAAACATGTCACACAGGAAACACTATCCAACAAAGAAGGAATTTTTTCAAATCGGACGCCTAGAAGTAGAGATATTGACAAAAATAAGATATACATCTACGCCCCCTGGTGTAGAAACCATTCAATTATTTAAAAAGAAAATGTTTCTAAAAGATTTGTCGACATGAGTACTATCTCTCTACAAACGACGAATTTTTTCAATCAAGAATTTAGAAGCTCATATTTTGCTGCAAATACATCAGAAGCGGAAATTAAGATTTGCGCCCCTAGTGCCAAACAATTTTTTTACATAAATTAGAAATTATGTGCAAACGATTTCCCATAAGGAGCAGTATCCGGTGCAGAAAGAATTTTTTAAATCGGAGATTTAGAAGCAGAGATATAGGGGCAACCACAATTAACCTCTGCGCCCCCTAGCGGAAAGTCTATGAATTACTTGAAAAATTTTTAATTATATGAAAAACATGTCACACTGAAAAAACTATCGAACAAAGAAGGAATTTTTCAAATCGGAGTCCTAGACGTTGAGATATTGACGAAAATAAGATATACATCTACGCCCCTTTCGGAGAAATTTTGGAATTGTTCAAGAAGAAAATATTCCGAAAATATTTATCCATGTGAGTGGCATCAGTCCACAAAAGGATTTTTTCAATCGATATTTTAGAAACTCAGATTTTATTGCAAATACATCAGAAGCAAAAATTTGAAATTATATGCAAAAGATCAGGAGACGTATCCGCTGAAGAAAAAAATTTGAAATCAGAGTTTTAGAAGAAAAGTTATCGGGAAAAGTATAATTTACTTTTACACCCCCTAGCGGAAAATCGATGCGTAATTTGATATAATTTACTTTTACGCCCCTAGCGGAAAATCGATGCGTAATTTGAAAAATAACTATATCTAAAATACTCTTCGAAATAAATGGAATCGAAAGATAAAATAATTTCTTCAATCGGATGTTTAGAAGCAAATATGTGGAATAAAACGTATTTTTGAATTCGACATCATCTGCTTTTACGCCCCCTAGCGGCGAAATTGTACATTGTAAAAAAACGAAATAAAGGATCGTCATTCGTATATTTCAAGCTTCCCAGTGCAAAAATAATTTTTCAAATCGGACTAATAGTTGCAGAGATATCGTGGGTACAGACGGACGGACAAACCGGTAACATAAGCACGATCTTTCTTTACAAAAGACGTGCTAAAAATACAATATATTTGGTCCCACCTACGCTAGCGAGAAAACTGTACCTTATTTGGAAAAGGAATTATTCGCAAAAATGTCTTCGTTATAAGGCATCAAAAATAAAAATTGTTTCGAACTGATTTTTTGGAGCAATGACATGCAATAAAATATATTTTGAAGTTGATAGACTTTGGGTTTATGCACACTAAAGGCAAAAGTGTGCATCGGAAAAAGACCAAAATGCAAGGATAATTATTGTTCTCACACTTCTGGTTTCCGAATACAAAGAGCATTTTCAAATCAAACTAGTCATTGCAAAGATGCGTTGTCAACAGACCGATGGACATAATGATACAGAAGCACATGATTTGATTTTTTTTATTTTAAAAAAACGCGCTCAAGAAACATCCGGAACATTAATTTTTAGCACGTCTTTTGTAAAAAAAGATCGTGCTTATGTCACCGGTTTGTCCGTCCGTCCGTCAGTCCGTCCGTCTGTACCCACTATATCTCAGCAACTATTAGTCCGATTTGAAAAATTCGTTTTGCATTGGGTAGCTCGAAATATGCGAATGATGATCCTTTATTTATTTTTTTATCTTTTTTACGATATACAATTTCGCCGCTTTCGTCATTTAAATGCAGATCATGTTGAATTCAAAAATACGTTTTATTCCACATATTTGCTTCTAAACATCCGATTGAAAATAATCTTTCATTTTTCGATTCCATTTATGTCGAAGAGTATTTTAGATATAGTTACTTTTTCAAATTACGCATAGATTTTCCGCTAGGGAGCGTAAAAGTAAATTACATTTTTCCCGATAACTCTTCTTCTAAAACTCCGATTTGAATTTTTTTTCTTCAGCGGATACGTCTTCTGATGGAAAATGTTTTGCATATAATTTCAAATTTTTGGTAAAGAATGCTTTGGCCACCAGGGGGCGTAATTTTTAATTTTTGCTTCTGATGTATTTACCATAAAATCTGAGCTCCTAAAATATCGATTGAAAAAACTCCTTCGTGGACTGATGCCACTTACATCGATAAAATTTTCCCGAATATTTTCTTCTTAAAATATTCCACAGTTTCTCCGCCACGGGGCGTAGATGTATATCTTATTTTTGTCAATATCTGTTCTTCTAGCAGTCCGATTTGAAAAATTCCTTCTTTGTTGAATAGTGTTTCCAATGTGACATCTTTTTCATAAAATTTCAAAATTTTCAAGTAATTCATAGACTTTCCGCTAGGGGCGTAGAATTAAATTGTGTTTCCCCCTATACCTCTGCTTTTAAATCTCCGATTTGAAACATTCTTTTTGCACCGGATACAGCTCCGGATAAGAAATCCTTTGCACATAATTTCTAATTTTTGTAAAAAAATGGTTTGGCCACCAGTTGGTGTAAGTCTTAATTTCCGCTTCTGATGTATTTGTAGCAAAATATGAGCTTCTAAATTCTCGAATGAAAAAAACGTCGTTTGTAGACTGATAGTACTCACGTTGACAAACCGTTTAGAAACATTTTCTTCTTAAAATAATGCATGGTTTTTACGCCAGGGGGCGCAGATGTATATCTTATTTTGGTCAATATCTCTACTTCTAGGCGTCCGATTTGAAAAATTCCATCTTTGTTGGATAGTGTTTCCTGTGTGACATGTTTTTCATATAATTTGAAAATGTTCAAGTAATTCATAGACTTTTCGCCAGGGAACGTAAAGGTAAATTGTCCCCCCTTACCCCCTATATCACTGCTTCTAAATCTCCGATTTGAAAAATTCTTTCTGCACCGGATACAACTCCTGATGGGAAATCCTTTGCACATAATTTCAAATTTATGTAAAAAAATGGTTTGGCGACTAGGTGGCGTAAACCTTAATTTCCGCTTCTGATGCATACGCAGCAAGATATGCGCTTCTAAAATCTCGATTGAAACAAAAGTGGTTTGTTGACCGATACTACTCATGTCGACAAAGCTTTTAGGAACATTTTCTTCTTGAAATAATGTATGGTTTCTACTCAAGAGGGCGTAGATGTATATCATACTTTTGTCAATATCTCTACTTCTAGGAGTCCGATTTAAAAAATTCCTTCTTTTTTGGATAGTGTTTCCGATGCGAAAGGTTTTCCCTATAAATTCATATTTTCAAATAAATCACAGACTTTTCGCTAGGGGGCACAAAGGTAAATTGTGTTTTCTGCGTTATTTCTGCTCGTAAAACTCCGATTTTAAAACTTCTTCCTGCATCGCATACAAGACCTGATGGAAAATATTTTTTACATAATTTATAATGTTTGGTAAGGAATGGTTTGGCCACCAGGGGGTATAAGTGGTAATTTCTGCTTCTGATGTATTTGTAGCAAAATCTGGGCTCCTGAAAACTCGACTAAATTGTTTTTTTCTTGGACCGATACCGCTCATAAAGAAAAACCTTTTGAGAATACTTTCTTCCTAAAATAATGCATGGTTTTCCTACCAGGGGACGTAAAGTCACACGTTATTTTTGTCGACATCTCTGTTTCTAAGTGTCCGATTTGAAAAAAAATATTTCTGTGTTGGAGAGCGTTTCCGGTGTGAAATGTTTCTCATATACACTGGCGTGCAAAAATTAAGGACGAGACGGTTTTTCGAACGTAACGTCGTGCAGAAGTGCTCCACATCGACTCAAATCATTCCATAAGGTCCCCAAGATGTAAGACTATGGGACAAGTGAGCAAAGCCGTCTAAACAGGGAATCCAAAGGATACAAAGGCACTTTATTGAATAGGTAGCTTCGAGCACAACTGGACAAAACACAGAAACGTCCATGTGACAGACGGCTGCCAAGAAAAACCCAGTCTTTTGTAGGGGATATGATCAACCCTAACTGCGTTGCAGGATTTACAACGTCTGTCCATGCTGAGGACGAGGTTGTCAAGGAGCTGTTGAGACATCGCTGCCCATTCCTCTTGTAGCGCCAATCGCAACGGCGGAATCGTTGCTGGCGGTTGGCCGCGTGCTGCCAAGCGTCTCCCGAGAAGTTCCCACACGTGTTCGATTTGATTTAGGTCCGGGGACCTGGCGGGCCAATCCATGCGTTGAATATCTTCACTCTCCAACAGCTCTGCGACAGCCACTGTACGATGAGGTGTTGGGTTGTCGTCAATGAAGAGGAACTCAGGACCCACAGCACCTCTAAACAGACGCACGTGAGGCAGGAGAACCTCGGTACAATAGCAGATACAAGTGACTGAACCTCCTTGAAAGATGTGGAGGTCAGTACGACTGCCAAGCATGATACCGCCCCAAACGAGAACTCCGACACTTCCAAACCGGGCCCTTTCGATGATGTTGGAAGTGTGAGCGCATGTTCTCTTCTCTCTCCAGATGTGTATACGTCCAGAATCGCTCGTCAGACTAAATCGTCTCTCATTCGCAAAGAGAACCCGACTCCATTGCTGATGTGTCCAGTTCTTGTGTTCCTGGCAGCACAGAAAACGTCGTCTCCAATAAGCAGGCGTTAATAGCACACACCGTACTGGTCGCCGTGCAAATAGACCACCTTTGTGTAACCTCCTGGCAACGGTAAAACGCGATAACGGACGTCCACTTGTCTGTTGCACGTGCCTTGAGATTGCTCCAGCTGTCTGCCGTCTGTTTCTTCTCGTCTGTAGGACAATATACCGGTCGTCCGCCGCCGTGATTGCTCGTGGGCGACCACTGCTAAACTCTCGGACAGCTGTTCCTGTCGTTTGAAATGCTCTCCAAGCTCGTGAAACAATGCTGTGAGCGATCCAGAACTTCTCGGCCACACTAGTCACACTTCGATCTTCTTCCAACTTCCCAAAGACGCGACCACGGGTAAAGTCATCCAGATGTCGTCTACTGGATTGCCTGTTGGCCATATCACACGGTGGCAGCAACTCGACGTCGTTCAAACCGATGTACACCGTGCAATAGCTTTCACCGAATTGCTGAGCGTACACCGCACGTGTGCTTTATACCCTTCCTACACTCCCCCTGTACTTCATGCTGCATATATGCGCATGCCCTACCGTAACGGACCCTAGGCTATCTCCTGAGTGGTCTTTCGGTTCGTTTTGCCTATACTCGTCCCGCAGTTATGCTAATTTCTCCTCTACGTCCTTAATTTTTGCACACCAGTGTATATTTATGTTTTTCTTAACGCGCAAGTCTGCAACCAGACGGCGTAAGTTCACGCTTCTTTTTACAGCAATATATGAGAGATTAAAAACCCGATTGAAAAACTCCTTTCTTCCGTGAGATGCTATTGTTTTCCATACCGGTTCCATTGACTTTGAATAGCTTTGATAAATTTAATTTGCTTCAGAACGGATTCAAAAGACGTGCTGATCACACTCGAAATTTCGGTGTCATCTTTCTTGTTTGAGTTGGCACCTTTTTTTTTTTTTAACAGTTCACCGTCCCTCACGGGCCAGACTCTTCTTTTATTACCGGATTGGCGGGTAAGGACTTAAGACCCCATGAGTACCAAGGCTACAAGGTGTCTCCTGTCCCTAATTTAGGAAAACCGGTTCCTGGTAAGGGACAGAGTTAGTGACATAGAGCAGACAAAAAACCCATGCCTCACCCGCTGTTCAAACTTAAACCCGACTCAATATAAGGAAGGTCACTGGGTTTTTCTTGGTTCGTTATAAAAAAAATCAAAACGAGAAACTATTGGCTTTTCACAAACATTTGAAATATGTTTTAAAACATATAAATTAAAAAAGGGAAAATAATAATTTTGTTTAACTGAGAAAACTTTGAATTGTAAACTATTATTCGGAAAACCTGAAAGCGCAAATTGCTGCCGAGTATTACAAATAAGAAGAAAAAATGCAGGAATGTATTCAATTCAGGAGAGCAGAGAAAATTTTGGATTGGAGTCATTAAGCAGGGTCAGGGTAAACACAAGAAACTTGGGGCCGAGTTGCGCTGGAAAGTCAAAAAAAAAAAAAAAAAAAATGGAGGGAGAGTGAAGCTGTTGGGAACGTACATAAAGAATGTGTAATTAAAAATTGGGAAAAGAAGCTAAAAACCCTTGCGCGAAGGTAGAAATATTAATATTATAACCCATTCAGCGTGGCGTCATGAAGGGCAAGGCATGTAAAATGTTCTTCCTATCTCTACCACAATCTACAGTTTAGGTTTTTTCTTGTGCCGTTTACATAAAAAAATTTAAAACTACTTGTAAAAATTATATATTAAATTTTATTAAACTTTGTTTGACCCAACTTGAATAGGCGAAAAACAAAGTCCCAAAATTAAAGGTAAATAAATGAACTATTTCTTTTTAAAAAATAAGCCAAATTTTACTAGAAAAAAGTTAAAATGAATTTGAAAATTAGTTAACGGAATTAAGAAATAAGTAAACGGCACAGCATTGAGCGACCCACAACAAGTTGTGCATGAAAATGAATAAATTTTTCATATTTTAATTGGCTTTTATTTTCGATTTTATAGAAATTCCTTTCAAAATGGTTTTTCCTTCAACTGCAAGAAAAATTAAACAAATCATTTGAGTTTCTTTTCCAGGCGTCCTGCGAAATGAAAGTCCCTTCCCAGAAGTGTTACACCCGTAGCCTGAAGCTTGAAAGACAATCATTCTACCAACTTCTCTACATCAAGCTAATCACTACGTTATAATCACATGAAATACTTGAATCACAAATACCATTGTCAAATCTAGTTGACTAGAAGAAATAAATTTGTCAGCTGTTACCAGAAAGTAGGGCAAACGATCAGATCGGTATTTCTTCCCGAACAATGAACTTTTGCACTGGAAAGCCTTTTGCGTCAAGGTGACTATTCCTCTAATAAAAAAATTCAATCTGGTTGACCGAGGTCAGTAATTCATCTCACTTTCCCGTCTTTTTTATTGCAGCGATGCGTGCATAATTTTTTTTTCACCTCTAAACGATTAAATGCTGTATTCTTTCATTGAACTTGAAGTCTTTTTCCCAACCTGTTCTTGAATGCAGAAGAGCTTCATTGTGACTTTCTGTCCAGAAAAATATGTAGCAAGAAAAAACTATGAAAAAAACAAATTAAATAGCCCAGAAAATTTTCCATTTTTGTTTAATTGCGGTTAAAACTTGGAAAAGATTCTATAATCTACCCGCTTTAAGTACGTCTTTCTTTTATTTTCCAAAATTTTTACGTCTGGAGTTTCGAAAAAGTTTCTTCGGAATTTTTTTCAACAGTAAGTATGTTCTGTAGTGCATACTTCAAAGGAACTCTTATGGAATAAACATTACTGTTATGCATTTTCTGTAAAACGCATTATTTTGATACTCCCCAAAATTATCGTCTACATATTATATACACTGAAGAGCAATTGAATTAGAGATACCTGTCTAGTAAGATATAGCACCACCTTTCCCCCTGATGACGGCGGCAATTCGTCTCGGCATGGACTCGACAAGACAGAGGAAGCGTTGGGAACCCATATGGATCCACGACCCCTGAACAAGCTCCCACAGTTCACGAAGATTTGATGGAGGGGGATCACAGCCTCGAACATCTCTCTCGATGGCATCCCAGATGTGCTCGATGGGATTGAGCTCAGGTGACCTAGCTGCCCAAGGAAGCGAGGTCAGGTCGGTGGAGTGTTCATACAACCATTCGGATACAATTCAGGAGCGTTGGCACGGTGCGTTGTCTTGTTGCAGGATGAGGTCCCCAGTTGGATGTTGAACACGCACAAACGGGGGCAAATGGTCGTCCAGGATATCCCGGTAACGTTGACCTGTGAGGGACGATGTCACACGTACCAGGGGTCCCATTTCAGTCCACGTAAACAGTCCCCAGACGAGAATGCCACCCCCACCAGCTTGAAGAGTACCATGCTGGCAAGAAGGATCCATCGCTTCATGTGGTTTCCGCCGTACTCGTATCCTGCCATCCGCATGTACCAACGTGAATCTCGACTCATCAGTTCAGGCAACATTTTCCTACATGTCTAGGGTCCAGTGGCGATGTTCCCGCGCCCATGCTAATCTTTGCACCCTGTGATGTGCGGTCAGCAGCGGTTCCCTCGTGGGACGATGGCTTCTGTAATTCATAGCGAGGAGATGGTTCTAGATGGTGTGGCTGCTTACACGTTTTTGTGCACCAGCGTTAAATTGCCGAGTGATTTCTTGCGCTGTGACCCGTCTATCTGCTGTTACAATGCGAGCTAGCCGACGATGACCCCTCTCATCCGCACGCTGTTGTCCAAAGCAGTTGGCCCTTGCAGAGATGGTTTTACCGGATTTGATGTACTCACGGTGCACCCGTGACACAGTGGCTCGTGAAAATCCCAGTGCCTGCACGACTTTCGAGATGGTGTGACCCATTCGTCGGGCCCCGACAATTTTCCCACGATCAAATGCGCTTAGATCCTTCGTTTTACCCGTACTGCCTCCGACTCTTACTGATTCCCGTCGCATCATTCCTTATATTGTTGGATCGCTGCATATGTCATGTCGTTTCCGTTTACAGGGCCGCCCGCAGCGCCACATTTGCATAACCATATTCACAGCAGTCCCCTCTTCATGTACTTTCAATCGAAAATAATTTCTAAGAGTTCTTTGTGATTAATTACCCGAAGATATTTTGAAGCGGAGCATTTGATTTACAGTTACTTCCCAATGAGATACTATCCCAGTACTTTGACAAGGTATCGTACTATATTCGCTTAAATCACAAATTATTGTGCACATTGCATCCATCCACTAACCTGCCCTAAATTTACCACCGAAATAATGCACTCAGCTGAAACCGCCTGCAGGCTATATATACACTCACGTTCATAAAGAACAAAACACCTAAAAGGAATCGAGCAATGACTTTGTACTGTATTTTACAGATATGTTCATTAGGCAATATAGAACAAATGATTAGCATATCGGTGTCATACGTACAGGTGCGTCGATGTAGCTAATAATCGGTGTGGAAACCTTTGTGTTTTATCACCTGGCATATGCGCTGAGGCACCGAATCAAATAATCTGTGAATGGTGACTTGTGGGATAGCATTCCAGGCTGTATTGACCCGCTTTCAAAATTCATCAAGAGTTAGCGCTGCATCTGTCGTTTGAGTATGTCCCAGAGATTTGCTATGGTTGATAAATCCGGCCATCTAACTGGCCACGGCAAAAAGTGAAACTTTGTTATACCTAAAGAAGGAACGTGCTATCGCTGCAACGTGCGGTGTTGCATTGTCCTGCTGAAATGTGGACCCGGAGACGTCCTGCGTGATTGGAAGTGCGACCGCCCGTGGAATGTGCGGGTTGCATTGTCCTGCTGAAATGTGGCCCCGCAGACGTCCTGCATGTACGGAAGGGCGACCGCCAGTGGAATGTGCGGTGTTGCATTGTCCTATTGAAATGTGGCCCCGGAGACGTCCTGCATGTACGGAAGAGCGACCGCCCGTGGAATGTGCAATTTTGCATTGCCCTGCTAAAATGTGGTCCCGGAGACGTCCTGCATGTACGGAAGGGCGAACGCTCGTGGAATGCGCGGTGTTGCATTGTCCTGCTGAAATGTGGCCCCGGAGACTTCCTGCATGTACGGAAGAGCGACCGCCCGTGAAACGTGCGGTGTTGCATTGTCCTGCTGAAATGTGGTCCCGGAGACGTCCTGCATGTACGGAAGGGCGACCGCCAGTGGAACGTGCGGTGTTGCGTTGTCCTGCTGAAATGTGGCCCCGGAGACTTCCTGCATGTACGGAAGAGCGACCGCCCGTGGAACGTGCGATGTTGTATTGTCCTGCTGAAATGTGGCCCCGGAGACGTCTTGCGTGTACGGAAAGGTGACCGCCCGTGGAATATGCAGTGTTGGATTTTCCTACTGAAATGTGGTACCAGAGACGTCCTGCATGTACGGAAGGGCGAACGCTCGTGGAATACGCGGTGTTGGCATTGTCCTGTTGAAATGTGGACCCGGAGACGTCCTGCATGTACGAAAGGGCGAACGCTCGTCGAATGCGCGGTGTTGCATTGTCCTGTTGAAATGTGGCCCCGGAGACGTCCTGCATGTACGGAAGGGCGACCACCCGTGAAATGTCATTGACGTAACGGACAATCGTTATGGTGGTACGGACTTACACGAGAAGCGATCTGCTTTCGTATCCGATTGCACCCTTGGCTATAATGCCTCCTGTTGATGCGGTACGCCTGGTGCGAATACACTCTTCAGGACGCTTCTCTCTCAGTCGTCTGCGGACAAAGATGCGGCCGTCATTTTCGCCTAAACAGAAGCACATTTCGTCCAAAAACACGATATTGCGCTATTCTTCGCACCACTTCCTTAGTTTGATGCACCATTGCAGCCTGGCAGTCCGTTGCTGCGAAGTCAAAGGAGGCTTGTGGAGGGACCGCCTAGTCTGCTGTCCAATTTGTAGTAACCGCCGACGTGTTGTTACAGCTGACATGAAATAATGCGTCACAGTTCGCCACTGCTGCACTTCGTTAGTGATGCAGAACGGTCACTCAAAGACATCCTCATGAGACGATTGTCCCTTGGCGTTTTCGGTGCACGACGACCAAAAACATCTCTTCGTATCCTACGCCCTTCTTCGTGCCATTCCCGCCACACTCTTTCCACGACAGACACACTGCGCCCCACACCACCGGCAATCGCCCGAAGGTAAGCATTGCAGTCTCTCATGCCAGAAATGCGATCTCTGTCGAACTCGCAGATGTGACTGTACGACTGTCTTACACGACGACGAGGCATCTTCACCCACTGCTGACCGAGCACTGACATGCCGACCAAGCCACGCGGTGCTTGTAACAGTGAAACGGCCGTACGGTCGGTTTTCTGTCTGTGATGTTGCGCCATCTGATTTGTCTAGATGCCATACGCTTGCACCTATGATGCCAAAATGCTAATCATTTCTGCCATATTGCCTGATTAGCATATCCTGCAAAAATCAAAGTCGTAGCTCGACTCCTTTCACGTGTTCTTTCTTTCAGGTGAGTGTAGGTCAGATATCTCATTGCTGCATAGCATACGTGAAACTATGATGATAGGAAAACAGGGTGTACTGCGTGGGAGAGTTCGATCGTGTGCTGACAGTCGGGCCGATGAAGATGAGGTGCTCCATCTCCGCAATTTCACAATGTATGGGATTTCGCGTCTGATCGTCACACATGTGTACCGGGACTGCATCGTAACAAGCAACCGCCTGAGAAAATGTTTCTGTAAGCAGATCGTTGATGCTGTCTGGTATCGTAACATCGGAACGAAATACTCCAGCGAAGAGGATAACATCATCATTCAACGACAGGTCACCTACAAAGATTTGTGCGGAGACCATTGGACACACGGTCGTAGGTGCAACTAGGATGTGACACCTACATCGGGTACCAAGTCAACAGTATGTTACCATGCCATCAGGCTGCAGTGGGTGAAGGAATGCTACCACTAGACGGTGGAAACTGGAAATGGGTAACTCGATCCCACCAATCGATGTTCCCCATACGATAGCAGAGTGCGTGTTTAACGTAAATCCCACTAGGCCATGGACCCCAAATATCAAGTCATGTTGTTACAGCCAGGTAGAGGCCGTATAATTTTCTGGGGTATGTTTACGTCCGCCATCTTGTAGCCTCGTGTGCTTGTTGAGACTAACATTACCGTCACACGTTGTTGACCACCTTCAGCCATTCATGGCTATCCAATTTCCCCCAACATGATTCTTTCAGCAAGACAGCGCGCGCTGTCTAATCGATCCCGCTGTTTAGCGATTCTCTCTCTCTCTCTGTATATATATAATATACAGAGAGTTATAGTGTGACAGAAATCATGAGATACCTACCTAGTGACGGGTAGGCCCACCTATCTCCCGTACAAGGGCACTACCTGGCGAGACATTGACATTAAGTCCACTAGATCACGAAAGTGTTCCACCCAAGCTCACCGCACCGCTGTCGATAATTCCATCGCATCCCTGGGTGGAGGATTCAAAAATCGAACGGACCTCTCAGCGGCATTCCAAAGATTTTCCACCGGTTTCATGTTTGCTGAACGTGGAGGCCATTCCAGAGTAGGAACATCTGCGGAATGCTGTTTAACCATGTTCTAATCACACGGTTCTGTGGCGAGGCGCATTATCCTGCTGGAAGAGTTCATTGCTTTCCTGATGCATAATGATCATGAACGGTAGCAGATGGTCTGAAAGGATTAATACGTAGCGTGGGCCATTCTGAGATACATCTAGACGTACCAGAGAGGTACCAACATGTGCCAGTTAAACATGCTCCTGACCATAACCGAGGCTCCACCAGCCCTAATAGTTTCTTGTTGGCATGCCGGGCTCACGGCTTGGCACGGTTTCCGTCAGATTCGCATCCTTCCGTCTGCGCGAAATAACTAGAAACGAGATTCATCGGACCACAAGACCCGTTTCCAATCATCCATGGTTTAGCGTCGGCGTTCTTTCGCACAGCTGAGGCGTACAGTGCAGCAATGTGGCATTATCAATGGGGATTTCGTGGGACGGTGGCTGCCATTACTTATTGGAGCTAATGATCGCCTGATGGTCTTGGATGAGACATTTCTGGCACCTCCCTCGTTGTAGTCAGCGGTAATTTGTGCCACTGCCACTCTCCGGTCGGTTACAAATATGCGAGACAGACGCCGACTGCCACTTCATCCACCACCTTTTCCTGCGCACAGCGCTGTCGACGATGCGATGTTATTCCGGAAATGGTGTATTCCCGATACACTCTTGATACTTTCAAACGGGAGTACTGTAATTCCTGTGCGACCTCGGTGATAGAGGGATCTATGCGTGCGGTAACCACTGTCATTTCTCTTTCAAATGCTCTGTTAACTCACATTTGTCCATACGGACATTGAATTTCCATCTACGT
Source organism: Macrothele yani (assembly GCA_039090855.1). Taxonomy (NCBI): domain Eukaryota; kingdom Metazoa; phylum Arthropoda; class Arachnida; order Araneae; family Macrothelidae; genus Macrothele; species Macrothele yani. The sequence continues at coordinate 78,075,097 of CM077008.1, forward strand.
GAATATAGAGATGCCCTTCTATATACTATATCATATATACCTGGGAAAGGATGAGCTCGTCCACTAGCGAAAGTGGTTACACCTTTGTGTTGCAGGAACACGGTATCTCATGATTTTTGCCCTCTCGGTGTATATACAGAACATAGATACGTGTGTGTGTGTGCGCGCGTGTGTGTGTGTGTGTGTGTGTGTGTGATGTATTTCTATAATATGAAATTACGAACAATCATTGGAAGATTCATTTATAAATATGTATTAACTGCTGTGTCCTACCTACCATCCTGTATATATCAATGTGACCTATTGTGTACACGGTGTAACTAAGCGTATGGATTTTAGAGAGTTACAGATCGATACATTTTATAACGAAATCAATTATAGCTGAAGCAGGATCGGATTTCTCCCTTTAACTCAACTACCTTCTGATGATGCTGCCATTAATTTTAAATTAGTTATTGATTATTCCATTAATCTTAAATTACATACACTTTCGCAAACACCCTGCACTCGTGGTCTTCGTCAAGAAAATGCCGTCTTTCTGATTCTTTTGTTAGAATGGGAACGTTAACATTATAAGAACGGTATCTCCGAATTTCGTACATGAGCGTTGAGAAGCCTCGAGTTTTAAGAAAACATGTAAATATTCATTGTCTTGCCGAAGAACTAAATGGACCTAGAACAAAAAGTCTCTCCCAACAACAGAAAAGGGAATTTATACCTTTTGACCTCTGACAGACACTGAGGAATACATCATTAATTATGACAGAAGGCACCTCTATGGTAGCGTTAAATCGCTGCTATGCGACAACCAGCAGCAGTAGAGAAATACAGAACAAAATAGCCAGTCTCTTAGGTAACATCCTTCGCTATTATAAAAGAAATTATATGAGAAGCCGCGTATAAATTCACAAGATTTTGGGATGTGATGCTCCGAGAATACGTTAGACCCCTGGTAAATTAAGAAAGTGCAAGACTGCCACGAAAAGAATTCCCGCCGAAAACGTCTTTTACTGGACAGCGCATTCTGTCTGTTTTGGTTTCCCTTTTTCTTTTCTCGGTGTAGCCCATTGCTTTTTTTTTTTTTTTTTTTAACATTATCAAAATAAAACCGGTCAGGCAGAATATGTATAGAGAGAGAGTTTAACATAAAATGTTCTCATGTAAAATAACTTTTCATTTCAGTATTCCACAATGTAAGTAGCCACTTCTCTTCATTACGTCAAAACAGCTGCGCAACTCTTCTCTTTAGTTTTCTGAAAAACTTTTCAGAATGCTTTGACTCCTTAATGCACTTCTTTCCATAACTATTTCAATTCAACTTTGCTTCACTTTCTGCGTTTAGTAGTCAAATTTTACATTTGTGTCATAACCGAATGCCTCACCATCTTATCTTGTCCAGAAGGAAAAGAAAATATTAATTTTTATAGGATCCGGAAAATGAAGCCACTTCCAAAATGTTCTTCAGTTTTAATTGCATTTTCTGAGAGGCCGAAGAATGTTTATTCGCTGTTCGGTGTAAGACTCTGGCAACTACGACTTCAGCCCGCGTTTTAACAAATCAGATGATTCTTGTTTCTGTAATTGCCGTTAATCCTAACAGCAAGGGAAATTAGCTCTCAGGACGAGAGTCAAGTGCGTCTCTACGGAAACTGCACCTCCCTGAACGTCAGAAAAAAAGTAATGAGCGAAACGAGGGCTATTTTGGGTGTAAGCATGCTGAGAGAATTAATCTGACTTTTCTCTCATTGGTTTTTGCTTTCACCTCAACAAACAGATAGCAAGTGAGATGAATTATAACACGTTGTTACGTAATGCAAAGAAATAAAGTGAAACCTCCGAATAACGGTCACTGCTCGGACCGGAAAGAAGGTGACCGTTATTGGGAGGTGGCCATTTTTCATAGGTTAGGACGAAGTTAACAGTACTAGTCCGTTGTGTTTGTACAAATGCAGAAAATTACATGAAGCTTAGGCGCAAAGAAACCTGTTGCAGTGTTTTCTCCCAATGCTGAATAAAACTCAATGTAATTAGGTAAACCACAGCGTAGAGAATTTTAAGAAGCACTGTGTTTCGTCTGGTCTTTAACAGCTCTTAGGAATAGGAAGCCAGAAGATTAAGGTTAGGATACGCTATAAGCAAAAAAAAAGGAAAAAAAAAAAAAAAAAAAAGGAAAAAAATGTTTGACAGTGAAGTGCAACACCACAATTACACTGCTGGCCACCCAAAATGCAACACCAAGAAGGAAGCATCCGATTGGCCTGAAATTCGCAGCATGCGTCGCCCGCGAGAGGACATGCAAACGATTAGCATTGCAGGGCATATGCAAATCATGTGCGCCCAGCACGTCACCGAGAAGCACAATGAGAAGGGTGCACAGAAGGCGGGTTGTAAGTTGTGGAAGTGTGTTGTGCTGCCGGACCTAAGCGTGAGAAGCTTCATGATGCCTCTTCGCAGAATACGGCAATCATTCCAGCACGTTTCGGAGTTCGACAGAGGACGAATAGTGGCTTATCGCGACAGCGGTTTATGGTACCGAGACATCGGCGCCCGTGTGGGACGACATCCAGCCACAGTGAGGCGAGTATGGATTCGGTGGGTGCAGGAGGGACGGACGGACCGACGTGAGCGATTGTCGCTGCCGCGGTACACCACCGAACGAGAGGACCGGTATGTCGTGCGGCGGGCATTGGCGGCACGCACCGCCACATCACGAACGGTAGCGCAGGAATTAGGGTGTGTTGCGCAACAACCTGTGTCAGCACGTACCGTTCGATGTCGTCTGCAGGAGCGGGGACTTGTCACACGGCACCCATTGCTCCGATTACCATTGACGTTACACTACCGGCGAGTGTGTCGGCAGTGGGCCGTTGAACGCCGCCCCTGGACTACGGAATGGCACGACATTGTCTTCTCCGACGAATCCCGCTTCTGCCTGCACCACCATGACGGTCGGATCCGCGTGTGGAGGCACCGCGGCGAGAGACTGTATGACGCCTGCATTATGCATCGCCATACCGGTCCGTCGCCTGGCGTTATGGTTTGGGGCGCAATTGGATATGACACCCGCACCCCTCTGGTACGCATCGCCGGTACACTCAACAGCCACCGCTCCATCTCCGACGTTTTGGAGCCTGTAGTCCTCCCTTACCTGCAGGACCTGCCAGCGGCCACGTTTTAACAGGACAATGTGCGCCTGTACGTAGCACGCGTCGTGCAATAATTCTTCACGGCCCACCAGGTGTCACTGCTGCCGTGGCCCGCCTGTTATCCCGATATGTCGCCCATGGAACACGTCTGGTCGCTGATCGGCAACCGAGTGGCCCGGCAAGCACCACCCGCGGCTACGCCTGATGAACTGTGGCAACGTGTGGAAGCAGCCTGATCCGACATACCCCAAGCCCACATCCAAGGCCTCTTTCGTTCCATGCCGCGGCGTGTAGGGGCCGTTATTGCCAGCCATGGGGGCCACACGAACTATTGATGTCTGCGTGTTCCGCAAGTCGCACGAGCCTGTAAGCTCAATCGTTTCATCTTTGTATCTGTTGTTATGTGTCCAGTAAATCTGGTTTTGCTATCTCGTTACCTTCTTGGTGTTGCATTTTGATTGGCCAGCAGTGTAGTTTGCGGTGCGTCGGAAAGTAGGATCAGAACTCACAGGTGCCAAACCAAGAGGAATCATCGCCAACAGGCAAATTTTCTGGCACCAGAAACCTCTTCCGCTGCTCTCGGGGAGACACTAAACCATACCTGTGATCTCAAGTTTGTTTTGCATAAAACTAAACTTTAATTCCTTTAATTTCACTTAAGCACCCGCCGTGAACCAACTCATCTCGTCCGAGGCCCAGTTGCTTCAGAAATATCTGATCCTTCTCGAGTGCCGATGAATATCAAGTAGAATCATATGTAAGAAGGTGTACGTTAGATCTCCTTCTGGACTAACTGGAGTGTCCGTTGACCTCTGTCAAGAGATGTTATTGTTCGGAGGTTGTCGTTAATGTTAATCCTACAGTAGCTGTTCTGTACCAATCAAAACTTGCCGTCGCTCGGAGGCTAATGTTGTTCGGAGGTGTCAGTTAATGGAGGTTTCCTTGTAATTGCAACACTATACATCTGATCAGTTATCCACCGTTCTACAATTTTTAGTCACTTCTGAATTCCATCTTTGTCATCGGTAAACAAACAGTGTGTGTATCTCTCTGTGGAAGACGTTGGGGAGTGGCTGACTGACCCGAAGGTGTGTCTACAGGAGTTATCCTTTACTAGGGAAAATACGAGTTAGCGCGTATGAAAAGGGTGTAAGAAATGTAAACTGCTAATTGCCTTTTGTGTATTAACCCGTTCACCGCGTTACGACCCACCCGTGGGTCGTAACGCGTTAACTTCAACATTTTTCAGAGGAGAAAAGAAAAGTTTATATACATTAATCTGTAGTGGATATCAGTCACTTTATGTAAATATCTTTAAACGACCCACCGGTGTGTCGTACAGCACTGTATTGAAACAGTTACGACCCCACCGGTGGGTCGTAACGTTCTACAAAAAAAAAAAAAACTCCGAAAAACATCGCCGCAGCGAACGTGCTAACGGATCTAAACACTCGAAATATTTTTATGAATGTAAACCTTCAGCACACATTGGTAGAACCCGGGGCTATGTGATGCTCAACCGTCTGCATAGCGGGATCTATGTAGGACTGTAATGAAGCTACTGCGTATTTTTTTTTTGTCAATTTATTTCATAGTAAATTACACGAATAACAATAAAAACAGTTTGTTTTGATTTTGTTTTTTGTTTTAATGACCACCATGAGCAACACTAAGGATTGTAAGCAGTCTCCCATTCCTGATTTGGGGCCCCTGATTTCAGGGAAAAGAGAGCCAGTGCCGTTGCACAAACACACCACCCATGCCTCATAGGCGACTCGAACATGGACTCCGCTATGAAGAGTAGCCAGAAATCAGTTCTTCTGACTACTCGTCGACTGGAGCGACTAAAAAGAGAAAGAGTTTCTTCAACCTACCGTGCCGAGGTTTCAATTTTGATTTACATATGTAAGGAATTCTGAATGCTAAAAAACGCGTTTCATGTAAAATTCAAAGACGAACAGCTAAAATAACTTAAATAAAAAACATTTAAAATTAAACGTTATGTTATCAAACGTTTAATAAATGAACGGTAAAGCTTTGTGCACGAGCGTTGAAATGGATTTATAAAAACATTAGTGTTCTGCAGTCAAAGGTTGAAGTACAGAGGCCGTTTTTGTTCCCACATGAAATTATATATAACTACACGTATAATTTGTCTCTAAATTTTTTTGGTGAATACTATATTGTGGCCAACAAATTTCCTGGTAGTTTTATAACAACAATTTAGAATCTGGTGGCCATTTGCCTTGTGCCTCAGTTTTCAGCGCAAAGCGTTCTTCCAAATTCCATGCATTCCCCCTTGAAGAGAAACCAGTTTATTCCTTCCTTTACTCTTAGCGCCAGAAATTCCTGTAGATATGCAGAAGGAAATTACTAGTACAACCGTTCCCATTGTAGTTATGCTGAGGAAAATTACTGGTACAACCGTTCCCATTGATTCATCTTAAGAAGTGAAAGTTCCATTTGAGTTATATATTCTTTGTGCTATTTCATCTGAATTTGCTTGAAAAAGACGTTCAACACTGAGAAATGCGGCAAAATGTTTATACTTCTAATGAAACATCAAATTAATCTTCGCAAACCAAGAAATATAAAATTTCCATTATTTACAACAACACCCAGTTTCGGACTGGGTGTTGTTGTTTTCAACATCTCTAGCTTTCCTTCTAGCTACAACCCTACATGGGCACACAATAAATAATATTTTCCTTTTTCTTTTTATTTTGTTAATTGTTTTCCGTCAGTTCTTTGGATTTGGCATTTCACACTTCCTGTATTCAGAATAACCAGTAGGATGTTCTTTTTTAACGTCAGTTCAATCTTGTGTGAATTTTTATATAATTTACACGGCTGAAATTTTATATGTTATGGAGGAAAATTTTGTGGGATAATTTGTTCTACACGAACTTCGCCCCGTGACTTCAAGGTGAAAAAGCACTTCATGGTCATTGGCTGATGCAATATCACCTTCTGAGATACCAAGTCTGAGACACGCAGTGTTTAAGACATCGAATGCGCACGTGTTCCCATATTCCGATTTTCATTTGCAGAATACCTGATATTTTCTGTTACCTAAGCTCTTTTCTCCCCGCATTTATTCTTTCCTGAGTTTCATAATCATTTTACGTAGTTCGGTCATTTATGAATATATGCCCCTATTACGTCAGAGTAGGTATTCATATTTCGACGCATCCGTATGAGTCTACTAAATAAAGATACAGTATATACGATGAAACACCCTGCAAAAGTATTTCCTTTGTTACCAGGAAGCTGAATATTGCTGCTGGGAGTTCTGATGCCGATTTGCTACGTTTTTCATACTACGTAACTCGGTGTTTCTCAACAACGGTTCAAGGACAACTTCTGGTCAAAGTCATTTCTCTGATGTACAAATTTGTTATCTACATGTGAGCTTTTATCTTTTATTGCAGTGAAAATGTTAGCTTTTATATTTCAAAAGCAGCTGCAAAACTCTTAGAAATTTCTGACATAAAATGAAACACTAGGATTTCCAATAACATCCTCAAGCTTTCATTTGGAAAATGCTTTTGAGAGTTTCATGACTGCATGTGGGTGGAACATTTCTCTTTCGGTCTTATAACGAAGTAAATTTCTCCGTCATATTTGTCACACACTTGAGAACTCCCAGTGAATCCGGTGTGTGGAACGCAACATCACACACACATTTATTTTATTTTTCGAAGCGCTGAAGAAGGGATTCTCTTATTTTTCCTGTCTCCTGGTGTAGAAAGAACATCACAATATTGCAAGAACTTTCACGGCTATTAAAGTTCTCGGAATGGTGTGATGTTCTTTCCACACCGCGAGACAGGAAAAAATAAGAGAATCCCTTCTTCAGCGCTTCAAAAATAAAAGTATGTGATGTTGCGTTCCACACACCGGATTGACTGGGAGTTCTCAAGTGTACGTTCTTCAGCGGATGACCGCCTACAGCGATACATGGTCCCGGCCCTCTTTCGGAGGGAGGGGGGGAGTGTGACGTGCCTACCCCGCAGGACGTACACGAGATAAAGGAAGATAGCAGCGAGAAGATGCGTCTGCGTAGCTTAGTTGGTAGAGCGACTTATTCCGGAATAAGAGGACTCGGGTTAGATGCGCGGCTTGGACAAAAATTACGAAGAAATTTACTTCGTTATAATGGCGCCCGAACTTCCCGGATGACTCGGCCGTTAAGGTTTAATTTAGGAATTCTTTCATCGTATGGTTATGTTTTAGAATAACGTAAGAAGAGCGATAAAAGTTCAAGCTCGAAAACAGATTACGTTATAGTCTCTAGCATATATACATGTGTGTGTCTGTGCGTGTTGCAGTACATTTAATATCCGGTTATCTGCATGCTTGTAAATCCTCTTTATTTACAGAAAACACAATATTCTGTGCTGAAACCTTTGGTCCTTATGACGGCCTCTAGCCTTCGTGGACTACTCTCCACCAGTTTTTTGTAAATGTTCACCCATTTGTTCCACCATTCGGCCTTTAAAGCAGTGACCAGTTCAGATTTGCTTCTACCGGACGATCAAATTCGTCCCGGAGATTCTTTATAGAGTTCAGGCCAGGAATCTGTGCTTACCAATTCAACTTTTCGATGCTAATTCCAATCTGTAGCAATGTGAGTGGTATGCCATGGTCCATTGTCCCACTGAGAGAGATACAGGCCTTTCAAAAAAATGCTGTGACAGCATTGATAGTGAGTGTATAATTGTCCAGGGCGTCTTGATAGAGCTCAGAATTCATCGTTCGTACCAAAACCTTTAATGGACCCATGCCAAACTACCAAAATTGCACCACACCGTCATGCTGCCTCCACCAAACTTCTTTGACTGGACCATACAGTCCGAAAGGCACCTTTCATCTGGCATTCTCCACACTCAAGAATGACCATCAGACTGATAGACTGTGTATCATGACTCATGAGTCCAAAGTGCGGTTTTCCATTGGTCTGCAGTCCAAGATGTATGTTCCTTTCAGCACGCTAATACTCGAAAATGTTCGCTGCTTGTGATTGGTGCTCGATCGTTGTAACCCGTGTCAGGCAACATCCTGCGCACTGTAGTAGTGCTAACATGAGTCCCAGTAGTCTCACACAGGGTTTGACTGTGGTAGTCCATGTCTTTCAGCCTCCTACGTACTGTACTGGTGCTAACATGAGTCCCAATAGTTTCACATAGGGTTTAACAGTGATAACCCATTTCGTGCAGCGTCCTACTCACTGTACTGGTGCTAATATCAACCCCAATAGTCTCACATAAGATTAAACTGTGGTAACTCCTGTCGTGACGCAGTACAGCACAGTACGCACTGTACTGCTGCTAACAGCAATCACAATAGTTTCACATAGGGTTTGATTGTCGTGCAGCGTCCTACCCATGTTGTGCAGCGTCCTACTCATTGCACTGGTGTTAAAATTAATCACAATAGTCTCACATAAGGTTTGACTGTGGTAACCCATGTCATGCAACGTCCTACGCACTGTGCTGGTTCTAACAGCAGTCCCAATAGTCTCACATAGGATTTCAGTGTGCTAACTCGTGTCGTGCAGCGTCCTACTCACTGTACTCGTGCTAACACCAATCCCAATAGTATCCCATAGGGTTTGACTGTGGTAACCCATGTCGTGCAGCGTCCTACGTGTTGTAATTGTGCAAAATTCAGTCCTAGTAGTCTCACATAGGATTTGATTCTGTAACCATGTCGTGCACTGATGCTAACGTCAATCCGAATAGTCTCACATAGGGTTTGACAGAGGTAACCCATGTCATGCAGCATCCTGTATACTGTACTCAATAGTCTCAGATAGCGTTTGTGTGATTTCAAGTAATGTTGATTTGCGTTCTGAGCCAGCAACACGTTGCAGAGCTGTTATGTCACGTACTGTTAGCTTTGGTTTACTTAATCGTTTCTTGGCGGATTCAGCTCCTGTCCGCTACCGTTTGCATACTGCATCACCAACCATCAGCCAAGGTATATTCCCTACTTCTGAAGTATCACGTACCGAGCGATTGATTATGTGGCACCTTATTATTAATATAATAATCCGCGCTGGATTAAAAAATCGCTCTAAGTAACTTGCATTCACAGTCTCATCAAGCGTGGTGTATGCGTAGGATTTAATTTACTATCAATAGAGAGTGTCCGTATATTAACAGCAAAGCAATGTACAGTGTATGCACCCTTAGATTCCAGTTCATTACATACACCTTCTCTCGTCACATAAATGGCTCACTCCAACACTTGAGAGGCAAGTTAACATGGTGTGGGATGTGAATGAGACAAATGAGCTGGCAAAAAGCGTCTCCAGCGATAAGCGATCCTGTGGACGGAAACATTTCGTGGATCAGAAGGTTCAAAGGAAACTGATGAAAATCGTGCAAGCAAACAGACTGGCACTATTCTGTAATCACTGCGAAATTCAATATTGGTATTCCACAGCGCCATCTTTGAACACACATTGTAAACATAGCACCATCTTCGGACAGTGTCGTATATAGGATACAGTCACCTTTGACTCATCTTGTCTACCAGCTGTTTTTCGTCCACAGGATTGCCGATTGATGAAGTTTTGCACTTTCCGAGCCATTCAGCGGTAAACCCTTTCTACGGTTTTGCGTGAGTATCCCGAAAAGGGGAGAGGGGCGGCTGTTTGGGAGATTCTCAAACCTGTACGTTTGTCGCATACTATCATGCTTTGCTCAAAGCCGTTCAGGTCACTCGTTTTGGCCTTTTCGACCCTCATTTAATGCCAACTGACGCTCGATAATCTGGTCTGCCGGATTTATGCAGCACAATACGCTCATGTGTTACGTGTTGGAGTGAGCCATTCGTATGACGATGGCAAGTGTGTCAAATAAATAGTTTGTATATACACTCATATTCGAAAAAACAGAACATCTGAAAGGAGTCGAGCTTAGAGTTTTATTTTTACAGGATACGCTAATCAGGAAATAACGCAGAGCTGATCAGCATTTCGGCATCATAGGTGCATGCATACATACCGCGCCTAGTCAAATCAGATCGCGAAACGTCAAAGACCGGAAACCAGCCATTTTCTCATCAAAAGCGCCTCGTGGCTCGTTCGGCATGTCGGAATTTGGTCACCAGTGGGTAATGATGCCTCTTCGTCGTGTAAGACAGTTGTACAGTCACTTCGATGAGTTCGACAGGGGTCGCATTATCGGCATGAGAAACTGCAATGCTTCCATCCGGGCGATTGCCGGTGGTGTGGGGTGTAGTGTGTCCGTCGTGGTAACAGTGTTTAGGGAACGGTACGAAGAAGGGCATAAAACACGAAGAGATGGTTCTGGACGTCGTACACAGACAATGCTGAGGCACAACCGTCATCTCATGAGGACGTCTTTGAGTGACCATTTTGCATCATCAAAGGCGTTGGTGCACCGGTGGCGAACCGTGACGCATTCTCCCACGTAAGTTGTAACAGTGCCTCGCCGGATATTACAATTCGAACTGCAGGCTACTCGGTCCCTCCTCAGGATACATTCGACACCGCAGCAACGGACTTCAGGCATAATGGTGCATCGAACGAAGAGAGTGGTGTGATGAATAGCACGATATCGTTTTCGTTGACGAAACGTGCTTCTGTTTTGGAGAAATGATGGCCACATCTCGCTCTGCTGTACCTGCAGAACGTCCCCGTACCTATATTTCAGCACGCCATATACAGCCTGTATGGATGTTCCACATCGCACCAATCACACATTATTTGATTCGATACTTCAGCGCGTACAGCTGATGATACAAGACAGACGTGGCCACACTGATTATTGACGCACCTAGTACGTATGACATATTGGCTACATTGACGCACCTACTACGTATGACACCGAGATTCAGATCATTGGTTCTGTATAGCCTAAAGAATATGTCCTGTAAAAATGAAAGTCGTAGCTCGACTGATTTCGGGTGTTCTGTTTTTTATGAACATGGGTATATACACTGAGTGGCCACTTTATTATGACCACCCTCTCAGGTACTGCGTTGGGTCACCTTTTGCCTTTAATACTGCATCGATTCTTCGTGGCATGGACTCCACGAGATGTTGATAGGTGGTTTGTGGAATCTGAGACCATGCTTGATGAATAGCACTTTCCAGGAGTGGGAGATTGCAGGGTTGTGGAACCAGCTGTCTGATGGCTCGTTCAACTTCATCCCACAAATTCTCAACGGGGTTGAGATCTGGTGATTGTGGGGGCCACCTAAGCAAAGTAAACTCAACGGCATGTTCCTGAAATCAATCCTGTACAATACGAGTACTATGGCAAGACGCATTATCTTGTTGAAAGTAGCCATCGCCATTGGGATAAACCATCCACATGACAGGATGCACTTGGTCCGCAATGATGTTTGGATATGATGTGCCAGTCAGACGTTGATCAAAACCAATTAAAGGGCCCAAAGCATGAAAGCATTTCCCAAACCATAACGTTGGCTCCACCAGCTTGAAGGGTTGTAGCAATGCATTTGAGGTCCATACGTTCGTGCTGTTTCCGCCAAATTCTCACTCGGCCATCGGCATGGTGCAACTGAAAACGTGATTCATAGGACCACATAATTTGTTTCCAATTATCGACTGTCCAATCCTTGTGCTCCTGTGCGAACTCGAGACGTTTTGTCTTGTTCACTGCAGACAGCAAAGGTGTTCAAACAGGCCTTCGGCTGCCATATCCCATCCGATGCAGTGTACGCCGAATAGTGCGTGAAGAGATCATTTGAGGAGATCCTTGATTAAGAGGGTCTGTAATTTGTTGCACTGTTGCCCTTCTGTTGTCTGTTACCAGTCTGGACACTCTCCGTTCCGCCCGAGCAATTATTAGTCGATGACGACCTCACGTTGCACGTAGAGACCCAGTTTTTTGGCTGACAGTCCAGTCTTTAAACACTTTAACAGCAGCTGCTCTGGAACATTTCACTTTTACGAATGCGGCGGTTTCGGTGATACTCGCTCCGTGGCTCCGAGTTCCTACAATCATCCCACGTTGAAAATCCGTCAAATCGCATTTTTTACCCATCTCGTCATCCCAAAATCACATCTACTACTGTCGCAAGCACTAAGCTTTCCCTTTTTTATACTAGCCTCGCCCTCTGGTGGCAACAGCGTGCAGTCATAGCTCATTTGCTTAAAACTGTCAGGTGGTCATAATAAGGTGGCCACTCAGTGCATATGTTGTTAAAACAAATGCGATTTTGCTAAATGTTTTATTACCAAAATTTGGTTTCAAGATTTTCTTGCTTGCGGATCGCGTTCTCACGTATTGGTAAATTAAATTTGAGTCTCCAGTGGCCTATGATTAATGTTTTCAGTCTGAACAGAAAAATGAAAATCTTTAAAACGAAATTTAACACTTATTTATATCGCAGTCGAAAGTTATTTTTCTTTCAGCAGGTAGTTGTTACAGAACTTCTCAGTAATTCCAAAATGTTCTCGTCAGTTTCTGTGTGATTTCGCAAACTTATGAACTTGAATCTTAATTACTGGTAAGGAATATGCAAAAGAACTTCGTTCGCAGTTCTGCTGCTACTATCCATTGCGAGACTTTCCCATTAATAATAATCCCATGTTTTTAATCGTCGCAAAACAAACTCAGTGACAATGAAAAAGGAAAAATCCAGTTTCGGAATTGGAATTCCAATCAGCGTTCGAATTTGACTCATTTTTGAGTTGAAGCAAAGCCGAAATATTAAACTCTCACAAAAGCCAACGAAAGCGGTATGACGTTTTACAGCTTCGTGTTTATGTGAAGCAGTATTTTTGGTATGAAACACTGAACATGAAAAGAAATCGTTTGTGTATATGAGATTAGCCATGTTTTTATTACAAATACAAAAAAAAAAGTACAGGGTAGGAAAACAACGATCACATGTAAGCAAGTATATATCTTAATTCCACATGAGGAAATTATATTTAACAACAGGTACATGAAGTTGCTTACGTAGCTGTTTTTAACTGCTCGTATAATCTCTTTATTTGGATTTACGTTGCATATTAGTAATAATAAATGAATGTAAATATAACTTTTGCAAAAATAAATTAAGTCTACTTAATAATTTCAGATACTGTGTATTTCGATTTAATATTTTTAACGGTTCGCGATAGAGATTTCAGATGTATTATTGGGACAGAGAAATCCTGCTACAAAGTAATTTGCCTATGGCGTGCGTAACTTTTATTGCGCGATCGGACTCCATGTTCAATGAATGAGCAGCGGAAGTAAAACAAACTGCTAAGGACCTTCAGCTTTGTATAAAACCAAGCAGCTGCTGAAATCCTAGTGATGCGTACTTGAAAGCTGTATCTTTTCCAGGAAGTTTATTTGCCACTTCTTGGTGCCACTGGCTCATCTTTATACATTCCGCTCCCCCCATAACTTCTGTAAGATAAGTTATTCAGCAGAAATCGTCCTAACTTTCAATACCACCCCTAGAAACTCACGGGTGAAAATCTGTAAAATTTATGAAATCTCATCATTTATTTATAAATTTGTGAAACAATAAATTGGCTATTTTGTATCGAAAAGATAAAATACAGAGATTGATTTCTAAGTTTGGTGTCCTATATAGCGAGTTAATTTGATTTTGAAGCACACAATTCGAGAAAAACATTAAAAAAATGCTTTTAACCTGTACTTAAAGTGAAATTTCACATTTATTACAGATACAAAATAGATTTTTAATGTCGTGGACAGTTCTCTCTTCATCGAATACTATACAACTGCTTCGATTAGCATTCCAACAGCTTAGAGACATAGTAAAGTCACTCTGAAAAGCAATTCGCATGTAACTGCAATCATATTAGATTCTATCAAATGCAAATAAAAGATGGAGGCACACAGGGTGTATGAGTCTGCATATTTAGGTTGGTTGGTTGGTTGTTGGATTTTATTGGCGCAAGGGCCAGGTTTGGCCAAAGAGCGCCAGACAAAGAACGATCAGCCACAGATTTTTAAAAACGTGGAAAATGATTAAGATCAGACAGGCTTGGTAAAAGTTGAAAAAGAGTATGAAGAAAGCAGTGAAGAAAAGGTAGTTAATGAAGTTTATTAAAAGTAACATATTTACTAATGGAAAAGGACGAACCGTCACTCTCCTCCCCCACACTCCTCTGCAATGCTGGCAGAGGGCGGGGACGAACTGTCACTCTCCTCCCCCCATGTTCCTCTGCAATGCTGGTAGAGGCTGGGGACGAACTGTCACTCTCCTCCCCCCGTGTTCTTCTATAATGTTGGGTGAGGGTGGGGACCTCGCAGAGGCAGAGACAGTTTGATGGACACCGCACACCTTTGCGGATTGAGGGCCGGGTCTTCCGCACGTGCAGGCTGTCTGCTGGGAACCGGAAGAGGCGGGCGTCTTCAAAAGAGAAGGCGAAGACGCAGCTGGTCGAATAAGCTGGAGCTCGGTGAAATCCACCTGTGTCGCTTGTTCAGCTGTAGATCGCTTGGCAAGTGCGGCGAGAGCTACAGGGCGCGGAACAAAAGGCTGCACGGGTTGTGGCTGAGACTGAACAACTGCGGCAAAAGTACGCTGTCGGTTGTTGGGAATACCCAACTTGGCCTTGGCAGCAGGGTACGAGAGGCCCTCCAGGGTCTTGAGGCGCTGGATCGCCTTCTCGTCGTTCCACTTCGAACAGGACCTGGCATAAGCAGCGTGGGAGTCACCACAGTTTACACAGCAGGGCTCTGAAGTGCATCCAGTCCCTTCGTGGTCGCGGGAACCACAATTGGCGCACCTCGCAACACTGTTACAGGACCGCTGGGAATGTCCATACCTCTGGCACTTAAAACAGCGTAGAGGATTTGGTATATAAGGACGAACTGCACATAACAAGTAACCAGCCTTTATTTCAGTAGGTACCTTCGGGCTGTTAAAAGTCAAAATAACATTTCGTGATTTGATCAGCGCGCCATCGCGCCTGAAAGTCATGCGTCGGGCAGCTATGACACCCTGATCAGCAAGTTCACACACAAGTTCATCTTCATCGCAGACCAACAAGTCGGGCTCAGAAATGACTCCCTTGGAGGTGTTGAGATACGGATGTGCCGTCACTTGAACTGGAATATCCTGAAGTCTGGTCAACTGCAGAAGAGATTTGCTCTGAGAGAGAGTGCAAGTTTCCACAAGCAGGTCACCAGAGCGTAGCTTCTTCACTGACTTCAAAGAGCCAGCAACACCCGCAAGTGCCTTCGAGATGAAAAAAGGAGACTTTGAGGAAAGTTTCAACATCTGGTCAGTAGAAGAAATGACGAGAAAAGTAGCTTGAGGTATCGAATCTGCAAGTGTAATGCGACGTTTCTGAGCTGACGGCTCAACACCTGGATCTAAAGATACGTCGCGGTGATGTCGTTTTTCAACGAAAGTTCTCTTCAGTGTGTTATGTGTGGGAGGTGGTTGAGGCAAATTTGGCCCCTGATCAATCACCATATCCTGTGGTTTTTTAAATTTTGAGGAGGGTTTATGTTTCCCCATGGGAGTAAGAAAAAATTCATCAGCAACGTACTCCGCCCACAATCGAGCCCAACAGGGGAGAACTGGAGGTCCGCAAGCCAAACACATGACGCAAGACACAGTTCTAGAGCTTAGTTGCAAATATAGTCCGTTGGCTGTGATCACACGCACTCGGCGGACACTTCGGCCTCCGGGTACCGTCATGCCAACGCCTTTGGCATGATCCCACAGCCCCCGGGCTCACCCTGCCGTGCAATACGACAAAAAGCCGCTAAAGCCCTGCACACAACTTGGTACAAGACTTCTGACCAGAGGTGGGTTAGGCTCTAGCCTCCCGTTTACAGCGAAGCCGGGGTCGAAGAGGAGTGTTGGTACACAGGAGGCACTTAACCGGTCTCCTGCGACCTCAGCCGCCAGACATCCCATTTCCGCCTCACGGGTCTCCGCACGCGGCAAACATGCAGGTAGGTCTAGCACCCAAACCAGCTAAAAGGAAAAAAAGAAATCCAAAGAAGACAAATCCTGGAAGGGAACCTAAACGGAATCTCAGCAACCTACGAACTGAGCGGTTAATATAATACAGTTAGTGGTGGAGGGTAACAAAACCACAAGACCGGGGTGTTAGTTGTTAGTGCATAACGTGGTAGCGATTAGGTAAAGTATACAACACGGGCAACTAGCCAGTGGAGAAACTAAATAAAAACGAAAAAGCGAGACACAAGACCAGCTCGGGATCGTGGGGCCGCGACTCCCCAACAGCTGGATGAACAGCCGTCCCTGCAAACACCAACAGCACCAAAATAAGAAAAAAACAAGCTGTGGCATGACATCAGATGTTGACCAGTCACAAGGTCAGCTCGGGCCG
This sequence comes from Macrothele yani, assembly GCA_039090855.1. Taxonomy (NCBI): domain Eukaryota; kingdom Metazoa; phylum Arthropoda; class Arachnida; order Araneae; family Macrothelidae; genus Macrothele; species Macrothele yani. Next base: position 78,091,582 of record CM077008.1, read on the forward strand.
TGGGGGCGCCGCTCCCCAAATAACTGGAAAACCAGTTATCCCCGTGCGGGTCTGCATATTTAGCCGCCATTTGGATCTACTGCGTTCGTTCACTAAGCCTGGTGTGACGTACCTACCTCAGAGGTGACGCCGCACAAAATAAGACGACAAAGTTGCAGCGGCAAACTTCGTCAGTCTAGCTTAATCGGGAAAGCATTCGGCCCCGTAGCAGAATGCTGGTTCGATTCCCGCTACCGACAAATGGCTTTTACATGATCAAGATTTAACATAGGGTCTATTTAATCCCTGAGTGACGGAATCTTCTAGCTGCTTATAGAAGTGTCGTACGCACGACATTTTCCTAGAACAATCCGTTGGTTCCCATGATCGTACAGTGCGAGAAACGTTGTCTATTCAAATTTTCTCCCATTGACTCTGAGAAAAAAAATACAAGATCCACAATCAAAACACAAGCATTTCACTTATTCTAATATCTTAGCCATCAAGGGAACAGCTGCATGTACTTATACAAATGCTACCGTGTTCAACGGTAGCTCCCCTGCAATTATTCTGCTTTAATCACTCCCTTGTAGTTTATTCGGTTTTAATCACAAACAGTAATCTAGTAAAAGTTCTTCAAAAGGTGGAGTGATTGATCTACTGAGACTCAGATTAATACCAAAAGAATTAATCAGATTAATCTAAAATAATTCCAATAGAAATATTTATTTGGAAGACATTTCTTTCGCAAAACGGCATGGTGTTCATTTTTAATCTGATCTGGAGATAATTTTAATGACCTCCTTGAGATTCGTCCGCTGCCTAATTTAGTGTTACTGATTTAAAGGAAGGGAAAAATCCCGAATTTTAGAATAAACAAAGCAATAATGTGTGGGACCCGATGTTAGATAACGCTAGTCTTAAGCGCTAGAAGCAGGACGTGAACAAAGATAAAGTATAACATATTCATTAATTCTTTAAAGCAGTTCGCCAAGGTGAAAATTATAAAAGGTCGCGCACTGGGTACTTTGCGTTTTCTATATTGCTTCCAAAGCGCATTTAAGGTGAAAAGTCAAATTTGAACTTTTCAGCTTGGGTGACAGGAACTCATAAAATAACAATAGTCAAATTTAAGCTAATTATCTGAACTCGTGCGCTTTCAACTATAAAGGCAGTTAACTTCATTCATTTCTCAAGAGTCTTCGTCACTGAATATTTCTAAACTGCAGTTTTATCCATTATAACGGAACATTTCATCCAAACTACATAAAAAAAAACAAAAAAAAACTGAAGTCAGATGCGATTTAATGTCAACAATGGTGAAAACTGGGTCACGTGTACCGTTTTACTCTCTCTCTCTCTCTCTCTCCCTTTTTTCCTTTTGTAAAAAGGCATTTCGGTAAAAGCATATTTTCATGACAAAAACCTAGTAATGTAGGATGTCGCCTTGATATTAAAGCGTGTATTTAGAATGGTGGCATGAGCACAATAGAGGGAATTTATCTCTGTGGATACAGACCGAGAAAAGTGCCGTGCTATTTCATGCGAGGCTTAAGCCATTTGAAGAAAGTGTGGTAAAAAAACATTCCGCACATCGTAAATGGCACCTTTGCTCTGCATTTTTTGCAGACTGTCCGAATTCAAGAAATAATTGCTGACTTTTCCTTGCCCGCCTTTGCTCAAAAACATGAAAATGATTTATGGCGAGGAAATGAAATACATGACGCACGTTGAAAAATAAAGAAAATATTCCATCATTAAGCTGTTTAAAAAAAGGAATTGCAATGCCAAAAAAAGAGGAATGATACCGAAGCCTAGATTTTTAATGAGTACGTCATTCTAGCGAGAAAAAAATAGATAGCGTCTTCAATTTGGAATATTCCATAACACTGATGTATAATCTTTCCGAAAATTCCAAGACATGTCGTGTCGAAAAAGACAATATAATATGCACTGTTCATCTTCAAGTAGCATTTTTCTAATCTGTTCTCTCAAAACAGAGATACTTCGCAAATCAACTTCATGCTTCTTAAAAGGCAAACTGTCAACCATAGAATTAAAAAAAGTATGCAAAATTGCTATCCAGAGTAAACAGTCCGTTCAATGCGCACACTGTAAAATATAAAAGGGAAAATACAAAAAATTCTTGAAAATAACCTGTAGCAAAGTTGTCGGTAGGCGTCCGTCTTTTGACGAAATTTCCGTTTTTAAAAATGCCCGTTTCTTCTAACACCGGTATTTTGACAGATATTCTGTAGACAGTAATTCCATTTATTTCATAAAAATCCGCTTCGGGTTTTTCCATATTTATACAGAAATTTCGGAAAAACTTCAACGTCCTCAGTCGCTTTACGAAATCCTACATTTGACCCATACTGGGACTCGAACCACGGACCCTACCTACGAGAACCGCTTGGGCTAACACTAAACCAGCGAAACACGTGATCAGGAGGCACGTATGGGGTTTAACTTAAAGTGCTCGATTATTATTATTTTTTTTTTTTTTGTAATTAATGTGGGTGAATTAGCCATTTTATTTTCATGTTTTTCTTGAATAGGTTTATAACAATTTTATTTTTTTCTGTAGAAGGACTTATTACAAATTACGTATTTTTTCACCGTGATTTTTCGAAACAACGGAATGCTTTTGAACTTGATATCTTATTAAGCTGAAAATAACTTTCAATTATCTTTCAAAAACGGTGAAATTCACTGCTTATAGTATTATTTCACAAAACTCAAAAATAAAATTTTTATAGCTGCAATAGCTTTCGTCTTAAGGGTTCGACAGAGTGCTACATAGACATCGTACAACCACTTGTACAGAAATTTAAGTACTCGATTTCTTACAGTAACGCAATGAGACACAAAGTGGGGTAGGGGAAGGAATATCCGGTGCTACAGTAACCAACATTTCATATGATATGTTATCCAGAATACCTCAGCTCGCTACAGAACATCAAAAATCAGGTCCTCCGACAGACGATTGAAATTTAATAGTTAATCGAACCTCAAGTTCATTCCCGCGAATCGCTCCTATTACCGGAAATATTCCGTCATACGGATACGGAAAAAAGTGAGAACAGAAATTTTCCCGTAATATTCCAAAGGAATTGCGGAAATGTTTCTAAAATTTCAGAATTCTCCGTTAACTATTCTTAAAAAGTTAGTAAAATCATGCAATGCATTGATTATGATACGCTTTCCAACATACCCGGAATCATTACTCAACTTATGAGGATAACGGCTGTGGAATAAATCTCGCTCCTGTGCCCTGACCTTTGACCCCATTTCGATGATATTAAACAGAATTGGTTCAGTATACCTCCAGAACAACATGATAAAGTTTTGTCGCAATCGAAGTATTTTTTCGTAAGTTATGACGTATAAGGGACTTTGAATGGATCCCTCTCCTATTTCCTGACCTTTGACCCCATTGCGTCCATTTTCAATAGGGTTCCTTCCCAGGTTATCCCCTACCACATACTAAAATTCCATCGAAATCGAACAATTTTTACGCGAGTTATCGTGCGGACGGACAAAGCTGGAGCATGTACGCTTCTCGAACCTACGGTTAGAAAGCGTAAAAAACGGCAGTTTATCGTCAATATACGAAAGTAACGGCGGAACGATTTCTGAGAATTCAGAAATCTCCTGGCGGTTAGAAAAATCCGTGAGATTCAGGTTTTTCCCGTCATTTCACGGAAAAGGTTGTATTAAAAATTTGCTTCGTTAATTTAGGGAAGGAATCACGGAAAATGGCAAGTGAATTTCAGAAAATGTTTTATAGTGTACAGGTATATATGGTAAAATTTCAGTATACTTGCTTGTATATCGATTTTTCTCTAGATAAGGAATTAGAATTACTGAAAACAAGGTTTTCCAACTATAAAAATTCTTCATTTATAGCCCCTAGTGTAAAAAGTTTGATACAATGGAAATTGGAATGCGTATGAAATTTTTTTAACGTTATTTCTATCCATTCCAAAGAAAATGTTTTAAACACATCTTCTAACAAGAGATATCGCGACAAACACAAATCCTCATTCGTGTCAATTAGCAGGACATCAATTATTTAGCAAAAGCAAAAACATTAAAAATCTTTGTTTCTTTTATCGTACGAAAAAAAAAAAAAAAAAAAAAAAAGCTTTCTTTAGTAGAATTGAAAGCATCATATTCAGGGGCGAAAGGAGAAAAACAATAACACAAACTACTGACATTTTACAAATGCATATATGCATATTAAATAATGTGCCAAGAAATAAATAAAATTAAATGTTTATTTCATTTTGTCAGATCTTATTTCTTCATCTTTAAGCTGGTGGAAACCACCAAATAATGCCTTTAAAGGATTATACAGACAGATGAAATTCCGTTGAAATACATTATTTAAACCAGATTATCAGTTTGTTCGGTCCATAGAGACGCAACTCACAGCAGATGAAAGATTAATAGAATAACTAATAAGTGGAATACCTGCTGGAATTTAGACGATATCGAAATAATTAAATTTATATGGTGATTTGTTGTTAAATTAGCAGGTCATCTTTCCTCGTATGTTATTCGTAATTTAGATTATATCTACTTACGCCTATTCATGTCCTATGTTAAATGTCGCTGTGTGGGAATTATCGGATTTTGCGAAAGCGGAAAATTAGATCTGGAAACTGTTCATCCCATTGATCGGAAACTGTTAACTTATAGTCAATGTTGTCTATTCAACAATCGCAGGCATTAGATAAACACAATTAGACGTCACTTTAAATACGCAGGTGCATTGGGAATCGCAGGAAATTTTAGACGGCTTAAGAATGTCATAAATTAAATCATCGGTTTCATATTAATTCATCCATTGTTCTGCAAATAGTGCGTGCACTCCCCCAAGAACCTACTGCATGAGGAAATTAATGTCGTATCCCATTAGGCCTAAGAGAAGCAAGAGAAAAGGTTTATGAATGAACGCTTACAAACCTACACAGAGTTGTCTAAAATAAAAAGGGCGTTTAAATTTTTTTCTAGTCGTGTTTTGTGTTTTAGGCAACTCTAAGACAATCGCTTCGGTGCTCGTGGGGTAAAAAGCGGGAGTTTCTGACCCCCCAATACTGCATGTTCACAAGCTTGTCCCGATTTTTATATTCTATAATACTCCTTTTATAGTTTGCACATTGATATGTTTCTGCTTATTCTTTTTGATTTCTTGTTCCATCTGAATTGTTCAGTTATTTGTTAAATGTTATCTGATACTCATTTCATAACATCTCTTCTGAAAAATTATTGAAAAAAAGGATATTTTCCTTCAAAAATTTTTCCGCGAGAACCCCTTTGTGTATGGTTTGTACTTCAAATAATCCCACAGTCTTTCCGCTGTGAGGCATTAACACAGTATATATATGTTTTGAATGTGTCTGTTTCTATACGTTCGATCTAAAAATTGGTTCTTGCGTCGGAGAGTGTTCATGGGGAAAATGTTTTTCATAATGTTTCTAATTTTTCACAACAAAACATTTTTGCACTAGCGGCCGTAAGTACCTATTTCTCTTTGCAATTTATTTGTAGCCGTATCTACACGTCTAAAAATCCGACTGGAAGCGTTTTTATTTCGTGAGATATCACTCACTACGGAAAACATTTTACGCATATTTTCTTTCCAAAGGAATGCATAATTTTTCCTATAGAGAGAATGAATGTATTTTTTAGTTTTCTCGATATCCCTACTTTTAACATTGCGATTGTAAAACTTTTGATGACATAGAATATCATTCTCAAGCGAAGGAACTTTTGTACATAATTTTTTAATTCCTCATAATGCCCACTTTTGCCTCTAGGTGGCGTGAGTGCGTATTTCTGTTTGAACCTCTATCTCCGCTTCTAAAAAACTGAGCGAAAAAACTGTTTTTGAATTCCATGATTGTGACTATTATCCATTATGCTTTTTGCGCAGTTTACCCACTAGAAGGGGGTAAACTATGTATATACCTTTTCTTGCACTCTGTTTCTTAAAGACGTATTTGAAAGATTATTTCTCCTTCGTCATTACGAAAAATGTTTTGTATGCGTTTTCTACTTTTTCATAGTGTGCAGGTAACCCTTAAATGGGCGACAGTGTATACTTCCATTCATAAGAGAACATTTGATTCCGAGAATACGGTTGTAAAATGCCTTTCCTGCTGAGATACTTTTGATTATGAAGCACATTTTACATTCATTTTCGTCTTTAAATAGTGCACAGTCATGTTACGTTTTTTCTATTTATGTTCGCTTCGAATTATTCGATTTGAAAAAAATCGTTTTATACTTCGGATCTTTTTCTCCATGAGGGACATTTTGCTTGCATATTTTTATCTCTGTCACCAGAGGACGGAAATAGATATTTTTGCTTGCAAATAGTTTCGCAACAGGCTCCATTCACTGTGGATAACACTGTGTAGATTGGGTATTTTAAACAGTGCAGGTTTTCTGCTTGGGGTCGTAAAGGCATTTCGTTTTTCATTGATCTTTCTCGTATTGTAAAAGTCCTCTATCAAAATTATTTTTCAGTCGGAGAGGGTTCAAAAGACGTGCTCATTACACCCGAGAATTTTGTGTCATCTTTCTTGATTGTAAAGTGATGACAAATTATACAGACGGGACAATGACCGATAATCTTGATTGCTGGTCGCGATGAGGTCCATACAACTCACCAAAATCCGTGACTGTCAGAACTCTGATGATGTCACAATGATATGAATTTTTACGCTCCATTCGTCCTGATGATGCCGAGCCAAACACTCTGCGAAACTATTATAGTCGATGTTAAATAAGCATCTAAATGTGAACAAACGTTGCTATTGTTATTTAATATCAACATCACAAGCTTTTGTGGTAAAAAATAATACATTACAGCAGCATGTAACATATTCGATGGCAGGTCCAAAATGGTGCGTTGTATGGCTTCTTTCAGTTCACTTAGTGAACGAGGTTGGTCTCTGTATACTTTGGACTTCAAGTAACCCCAGAGCCAGAAATCAATTGGAGTCAAATCAGGGGAACGTGCAGGCCATGGGAAAGGAATGTGACGTGCTACGATTCGGTCAGAGAAATGCTTTTGCAGCTCGCCTTTCATGCTAGTGGTTACATATGGGGGAGCAGCATTTTGCATTCGAATTACATTCTCCAATGCATTCCGTTCTAGCAGATGCGGAATGGCATAGTTTGTCAGCAATGCGGCAGAGCGGGCGCGTGCTACAGTGCGTGCTCATAGTCCTCGAGGGGTAACTTCCTCAAAAAAAAGGGAAAGGAAAGAAAAATAAGGCCCCAAAACAAAATTGCTAGTGTCTGACCAGTGCAAACAATTCTTTGAGCTCACTTGCCCTGTTTAGTTAAAAGGGGCTTCATCGGCCCAAAGAATTCGCAGTGGCCAGCTGTCATTGGCAATGTACCGTATGAGAAGTTCATTTACGAAGTCTATTCGGAGTTCACGGTCTCCGTCTTGTAACAAGTGCACGCGATGAAACCGGTACTGAAACATGTGCAGAACTGATCGGAGAATTTTCATCACGGTGCTCTTAGGTATGTCCAACGTCCGTGCAACACCTCCTGAATCTTCATGGAATACGTGGTGTATTTCCGCTACATCTTTCACAAAAGTTTCAAACCTCCAGATAATCCAGACCTATCACACGTGCATCCTGTATCTTCAAACTTACGGGTCCAGTCACGGACAGCTTGAGTAGAGCACGGACCCTGGCCTATATGATTATTCCTGAGGAAGACATGTAATGCAGCTGCAGCATTGCAGCCATTCAGGTAATCACATTTCACAAGTTCACCCCGTAGCTTTCCTGAGGGTGGCATCTCGAGTGTTTCTGGTATTCGGCAGCACGCTGCCTTTAAACAGTATTTTAAGTGATATCATATCATTTGTTTATCGCTGCCTACTACATCATCTCATGTGTGCATCCAACAGCAGTGCCGTTTGTCGTGCTAATTCGTACTTCGCATGCGTCCTTCATTTGGCGGTATCTCGTTAACTATTTGATCTACTGATACCATTTCAACGCCGTTTACCGTTTTTCGCGAGCGCATGCCGCGTAACATCTCTGTTCTGAATTTCCATTACAGCCATCCCTGGAGACCGTTCATTTGGCAAAGTGGTTTTTAGGCCACCCTGTATATAAGTACACCGAACAAAACAATTAGTCACCCCTAACAGAAATGACAGTAGGTAGTTGCCGGTTGCACATAGGACGCCGTGGTAGCATTGTTGGGAGATAAATAGAACTTACGTGGTCTACAGGATCATTTCTGTCTCGTGCTGTGGTGAAGAGCAACGTGTGTGTTGAATTTAGTCTGCAATATGGGTCGTAAGACAGACATTACTGAGTGGCAAAAAGGAACCATTGTGTTTGGCCGTGCCCACGGACACAAAGTGAATGAAGTCGGCCAATTTATTGGTGTATCGAAGCGTACTGTACAGCGGTCTACAAACAGTGGTGTAGTTCGCAGTCAACTGCAAATTGGCAATGTAACTCTGCCTGGAAAACGATTCTAACCAAGAGGAACGGTCGCGATTCCAACCAATTTCCGAAAAGACATTGCGACGAGAACTGCATGCGATGGACATCTGGAGCAGAGTCTTACGGAAGAGGAGTTTCCAAGTCGCACGTTTTCAATCAGCTCAGAAGCACCAAACCTTTACTGTGCAGGATTGGAATCGAGTAAATTGGTTTGATGAGTCTCGTTTTTAATTTTACTCCAATGATGGGAGACGACGAGTGCATCGCAGGCCCCATGAAGCATTTGATCCTGATTATGTCGAAGGTGTTGTTCAAGCTGGAGGGTTCTGTGATGTTTTGGGGTTGTTTTTCGTACCACGAAATGGGTCCTCTCGTTGCAGTGACGATGAATTTGAGCTACCATGCGTACCTCTGCATTTTGAATGATGAAGTGTTTCCCTTTGCACTACATCTTCAGGGGTAGAATCATATTATCACTCCTGTCTTCCAAGACAACAATTCCCGTGTGCACAGGGCTAAAACTGTATCTGAGTGGCACGAGGAACAATCAGCAACACTGTCTCACCGCGACTGGCCAGCCAAATCACCAGATTTAAATCCTATTGAAAATCTGTGGGATCATTTGGAACAGAGGGCGAAACGCCGGAATAGACACCCACGTACTCCAGCGGAACTTCAGAACCAATTGGCGCATGAGTGGTTGGAAATCAATGTTTAATACATCCACAAACTCGTGAAGTCTGTACTACACCGGATTCATTCTGTTGTCTAGGCAAGAGGCGCCGTCACCCGTTATTAGGAAAGTTCGACAGGGGTGGCTAATGTTTTGTCCGGTGTGCTTATATATTCTGGCGTTACGTCAAGGGTGGCGTTATATCAAATTGACCAATTATTTTTATTTTTTATTATTCCAAAATTTTGTTAATTATGCTTCTTCGAAATCATAATTAGCATTAAATTAAACACAAGTTAATTAGAAAAAAATATGTTGTGTTCTTAGTCTGTTGTTCGGCATTTCCATCTCAGAGGCTTCTGGAATGCATTAAATGCGGAATAGGAAGACAAGATTAACCTTTTATCTTTAAGGAAATGAATAATAAAATCATGTTATGTTGCTAAAACTTTATAAAGTGAAAATTAATTACATTACACAAAATCATTTCACATTCTTCAGTTTACAATAACAATAGCAAAGCTTTTCACTATAAAATGTTTATTATACATCGACTATAGTTCCGCAGAGCGCTTGGCTCGGCATCATCAAGACCAAATGATGTCCTGATGATGCAGAGCGTTTGGCTCGACATCATCAAGACAAAATGATGTCCTGATGATGCCCAACCAAACGCTCTGCCAAACTATAGTCGATGTATTGTAAGAAACTTTGCTATTTTTATTCTATCTTAGCACCACAAGCTTAGTTGTAATAATTTATATACACTGACGGAAAAAAAATCCCAACACCACGAAAAAATACCTGTAGAGGAATTTTTTTTTATTGGAGGTTTAACGACCACCGTGAGCAACTCAATGGGCTATAAGCAGTCGCCCGTCCCTAATTTAGGGTCACTGGTTCCAGGGAAGGGAGAGAGCCAGTGCCGTAAGACAAACACAACATCCATGCCTGACCGGGATTCGAACCCGGACCCCTTACGGACGAATGATCAGAGGCCAACGCCTTAGACCACCGCGCCACCGGGGCAGCTGTAGAGGAATGAAATGGCGGCAATACATTTGTATAGGTAACATATTTAATCGATTAAGTTTTCTAGATCACAGCTTATTTTAAACGCGAGAAGAGCCATTTTCAATGTGAAATGCTGGTACATTAATAACCGATGTAACCGCCAGAATGTTGAATGCAAGCACGCAAACGTTCATGCATCGTGTCGTACAGGTGCTGGATGTCAGTTTGTTGGATGGAGTTCCATGCCTGTTGCACTTGGTTGGTCAATGCAGGGACGATTAATGCTAGTTAGAGGTGACGCTGGAGTTGTCGTCCAATGATGTCCCATACGTGCTCGATTGGTGAAAGATCTGGTGATCAAGCAGACCACGGCAACATGTCGACACTCTGTAGAGCATGTTGGGTTACAACAGCGGTATGCGGGCGAGCGTTATCCTGTTGGAAAACACCCTCTGGAATGCTGTTCATGAATGGCAGCACAACAGGTTGAATCACTAGATCGACGTACAACTGTGCCGTCAGGGTGCGTGGGATGACCACGAGAGTGCTCCTGCTGTCATAGGAAAATTCTCCCCAGACCATAACTGTAGGTGTAGGTCCAGTGTGTCTCGGCCGCAGACAGGTTGGCTGCAGGCGCTCACCTGGCCTCTTTTTATCCAACACACGGCCATCACTGGCACCCAGGCAGAACCGGCTTTCATCAGAAAACACAACAGATCTCCACTCCGTCCTCCAATGAGCTCTAGCTTGACACCACTGACGTCGCAAACGGACGTGGTTTGGAGTAAGTGGAATGCACGCTACAGGGCGTCTGGCTCGGAGCTGTCCTTCAAGTAACCGATTTGTAACAGTTCGTTGTGTCACTGTGGTGGTAACTGCAGCTCGAATTGCTGCCGCAGACGCGGTACGATGCGCCACGGCCATACGCCGTACACGGCGGTCTTCTCTCTCAGTAGTGCCATGTGGAAGTCCGAAACCCGTTCTTCTTGAGGCAGTACCTTCCCTTGACCACTGCTGCCAACAATCATGCACAGTAGCTACATTCCTGCCAAGTCATTCTGCAATATTGCGGAAAGAAAATCCACCTTCTCGTAGCCCTATTACACAACCTCGTTCAAACTCCGTGAGCTGTTGATAATGGCTTCTTCGTCTTCTTAAAGGCATTCTTGACTAATATCAATACCCTACGTCGAATCTCAACGATAACTAACGCTCACGAACGTTACAGCGCGTATTTACAGCAAACCTGCTTTGCATGTTCCGAGGGGCGTTACTAGCGCCACACGTATGCGCCGAACGCGAAATTTGCATAGACGTCATCTTACAGATGTACTCTCACCGCCTACCAACTGTGGTTTATCTAACACAACCCCTTCTTGGTGTTGGGATTTTTTTCCGTCAGTGTATAATTCATCGGTTTCTTTCGAAAGACTATTTTCATTTGCGTTCTAGATTTCAAACCAATTATTTTCAGAGAGCAATCTAATTTAACAAGTGCTCATCTAAAATATCGCCATCCTGTAAATTTGCTTCAAATAATCTTATTAATGTTAAAAGACACTCTCTGATTGAATCACTGTTTTTAACATTAAAGTTCGCTACAACTGAATCTCGGTCAGAAGAAACTAGACGGGAATTCTCACACATCTAGCAAATGGCGGTACATCAAGTATGTTTTGTGTTGAGAAAGACAGGTTGGCGCGGTAATATACACTATATTGATATACTGACAAAAGTCACCGGACAACTAGAAGAGAAACACAATGTAGCATTTATTGGCATACATTAGTACGGCGTCGGTCCACCTTTGGCCTTAATGCATGCACTGACCCTTCGAGACACGCTTCCGACAAGGTTTTGAAACATAGCGATAGGTATGCGCTTCCGTTCAGTACATAATGCTGCTGCTAACTGTTGCTTAGTAGTAGGCCTTGGTTCCGAACTTCTTATGCGGCGCTCTAATTCATCCCATAGGTGCTCTGTGGGATTAAGATTAGGGTTATGTGCTGGCCAGTCCACATACAATACGGAATTATCGTCAAACCACGCCGTAACAGTCCTTGCTTTATGGCTCGGTGCATTATCCTGTTGGTACCAACCAGGCTCGGTTCCATTGCATTGCCACAGAGTTGGTAGAGCATAATTGTCCAGAATATCGAGGTGGACGTGCTGGTTAACAAGTTTTTCCACGATAACCAATGGGCCGGGACCATACCACGAAAAACACTACTACACGAGTACACTGCGAGCTCCAAACTTGACAGTAGGGACAGTACACTGTGGTAAATAGCATTCCCCCGGCTGCCGCCATAATCAGACCCGTCCATCAGACTGATCGATGCCGCCCCGGTGGCGCAGTGGTCTAAGGCGCTGGCCTCTGATCATTCGCCCGTAAGGGGTCCGGGTTCGAATCCCGGTGAGGCATGGATGTTGTGTTTGTCTTACGGCACTGGCTCTCTCCCTTCCCTGGAACCAGTGACCCTAAATTAGGGACGGGCGACTGCTTATAGCCCATTGAGTTGCTCACGGTGGTCGTTAAACCTCCAATCAAAAAAAAAAAAAAAAAAAAAAGACTGATCGATCGCGTATCTGGATTCATCAGTCCATAGAACCCGTTTTGATCGATCTCCGGTCCACGATAAATGTTCTTTACACCATGCTAAATGACGAGTAGCATTCCGAGTAGAGATGAAAGGCTTATGAGCAGCCGCACGACCACGGTCACTCATGGAATGAAGTTCTGTGCGAATGGTACGTGTACATACCGAGGTTCAAGCATTTTTACTCACCTGTACACTGAGGTCTTGTGCAGTACTCCCTCGATTAGCTGTAACGACTCTCCTGAGGCTTCGACGTCCTCTAACACTGAATTTCTTTGGTCTGCCGGTACGTTTTGCTGCTTCAGTCACGCCATGTGTCTTCCACTTGTTCAGTACATCCAAAACAGTTGACTTGGGTATGTTTAAGCGCCTCTCGGTTTCTCGTACGGACAACCCTCTAATATAGCACTCAACAATCTTTCCTTTCTCAAAATCAGTTCTCTCCCGCCGCTACATTGTTACTCGACCTCACAATGCAATATGATCACGGTCAGCTGCAGCCTTATTTTTATACCGTTTGCAGCTGTACCGCGCATCTTAACAACGCAGCGGACCCTTTCATTTGCTTTTGAAGTGGTGTCCGGTGACTTTTGTCAATATAGTGTATATTGGGATTGGTGTACGCCAAGGGTATGGAAGTATACCAAGGAATGAGCGAATGTTTTACATAGAGCACGTCCGTTCAGACCCAAATTGTGACGTTATTCAAGGCAAGCTGTAAATCGAGGGATGGTACATCGAGTGTTGTCTGCGCACGTCTACCTCCAACCGCTAAAGAAATAAACTCCAGTTACAGTGTTTACGAAACACCCGACATTTCACGATCCAAGTCAAAAATCGTCGATTAAATGGAGAATTTGAGAATGTCAACAGGTAAAGGATTATACTGTACAACCAATCCCATAAAAAGGAAGTAAATAATTGTTCAGCAGCGCACATAAACTACTTTTACGAGAACTGATTTTTTAAAGACAACATTCGAATTGTATTTCCACGACCGCATATAATCACCTCCGTTTATTATACTTTCTTTGGCTTTTCACTCAAAAGCGCCCTGTACCAGAAGTTAAACAAGAAATATGATACCGTATTTTCGGGTGTAATAAGCACGTCTTTTGAATCCGTTCTGACGCAAATTAAATTTATCAAAGCTATTCAAAGTCAATGGAGCTGGTATGGAAAACAATAGTATCTGACGGAAGAAAGACGTTTTTTAATCGGGTTTTTAATCCCTCAGATATTGCTGTAAACGGAATCGTGAGCTTACGCCCTCTGGTTGCAGACTTGTGCTTTAAGAAAAACATGAATTTATATGAGAAATATTTCGCACCGGGGACGCTCTCCAACACAGAAAGAATTTTTCAAATCGGACTCTTAGAAACAGAGATATCGTCAAAAATAAGATGTGACTTTATGTCCCCTGGTGGGATAACCATGCATTATTTTAGGAAGAAAGTATTCTCAATAGTTTTTTCCATATGAGCGGTTTCGGTCCAAGAAAAAAAAATTTAGTCGAGTTTTCAGGATCCCAGATTTTGCTACAAATATCAGAAGTAGATATTAACACTTATACCCCCGGGTGGCCAAAGCATTCTTTACCAAACATTAGAAATTACGTGAAAAATATTTTCCATCAGGACTTGTATGCGATACAGGAAGAATTTTTCAAATCGGAGTTTTTGAAGCAGAAATAACGCAGAAAACGCTATTTTTCTTTGTGCTCCCTAGCGGAAAGTCTTATGATTTACTTGAAATTTTTGAATTTATAGGAAAAACATTTCGCATCGGAAACACTATCCAACAAATGAGGAATTTTTGAAATCGGACTCTTTGAAGTAGAGATATTGACAAAAATAAAATATATATCTGCGCCCCATGGCGTAGAAACCATGCAATATTTCAAGAAGAAAATGTTCCTAAAAGGTTTCTCTACATGAGTAGTATCGGTCAACAAAAGACTTTTCTTTCATACGACATTTTAGGAGCTCATATTTTGCTGCAAAAACATCAGAAACGGAAATTAAGTCATACGCCATCTGGTCTCCAAACCATTTTTTACAATAATTAGAAATTATGTGCAAAGGATTTTCCATCAAGAGCTGTATCCGTGCAGAAAGATTTTTTTCAAATCGGAGATTTAGAAACAGAGATATAGGGGGAAACAATTTACCTTTACGCCCCCTAGCGGAAAGTCTATGAATGACTTCAAAATTTTGAAGTTATATGAAAAACATGTCACACTGGAAACACTATCCAACAAAAAAGGAATTTTTAAAGTTGGACTCCTGGAAGTAGAGATATTGACAAAAATAAGATATACATCTACGCCCCCTGGCGTAGAAACCATGCATTATTTTAAGAAGAAAATGTGTCTAAAAGGTTTGTCGACATGAGTAGTATCGGTCTACAAGCGATGTTTTTTTCAATCGAGAATTTAGAAGCTCATATTTTGCTGCCAATACATCAGAAGCGGACATTAATATTTACGCCCCCTGGTGGCCAAACCATTTTTTTTTACAAAAAATAAAAATTATGTGCAAACGATTTCCCATCAGGAGCTGTATCCTGTGCAGAAATAATTTTTCAAATCGGAGATTTAGAAGCAGATCTATAGGGGGAAACGCCATTTACTTTTATGCCCCCTAGCGGAAAGTCTATGATTTACTTGAAAATTTTGAAATTATATGAAAAACATGTCACACTGAAAACACTATCCGACAAAGAAGGAACTTTTCAAATCGGACTCCTAGAAGTAGAGATATTGACAAAAATAAGATTTACATCTACGCCCCCTTGCTGAGAAACTGGAATATTTTAGTGACATCAGTCCACGAAAGAATTTTTTCAACCGATATTTTAGAAGCTCAGATTTTATGGCAAATACATCAAAAGCAAAAATTAACACTTACGCCCCCTGGTGGCCAAAGTATTCTTTACCAAAAATTACAAATTATATGTAAATGATTTTCCATCTGCAGATGTATCCCCTGAAAACAGAAAATTTCAAATCGGAATTTTGGAAGAAGAGTTATCCGGAAAATTTTTATTTTATGTTAACGCCCCCTAGTGGAAAATATATGCGTAATTTGAAAAATAAACTATATCTAAAATACTCTTCGACATAAATGGAATCGAAAGATAAAATATTTTCTTTAATCAGATGTTTAAAAGCAAATATGCGGAATAAAACTTAATTTTGTATTAGACATCATCTGCGTGTACGGCCTCTAGCGGCGAAATTGTACATCGTAAAAAACAACGATATAAAGGATCATTATTCGCATATTTCAAGTTTCCGAATGCAAAAAGAATTTTTTTAAATCGGACTAATAGTTGCAGAGATTCCGTGGGTACAGACGGACGGACAACCGATAACATAAGCACGATCTTTTTTTACAAAAGACGTGCTAAAAAACGACAAGGTAGAGAAAGCTGTTTATTTTGTGAAAACCAGCAGTTAATGTATGAACACTTAAAGCTCTCTGTAATGCATTTTGTTAAACCTTAATGTGAGGAGTAGGAATTTTTTATCAACGCATCATTAGAGAAATTAACAACTCATACATTTCATTCTCCGCTGATTTAGTAACTCGTTGCTCAATTCTAGGACCTTTGACGAAGTTTGTTACTTTTCACGTCATTAATTTTCCGAGTGATTTGTTTCTTCTTTCCAAAATCCAATATTAATAAAATTATGGAGTACCGCTATTAAACGGCAATTAACGCTACAATAAATGGGTTAAAAAGATTGTCTCGTTTGCCGGATAAAAGCACAAAGTGATTTTGTTGCAAAACTGGCGTTAAATACCGAATCAGAGCCACTTAACCCTTGGCTGCTCTTATGAAAAAAGTGTCGCTAACACTGTGTCAGGACACAAGCAGCGTATCGACGAATAGCAAGGCACGATCCACTTATTCTGCTACACACACACAAACACTTTCTTTAAATTAAGCTAAATGCCTCGGTTGCTTTATGTGTAATATTTCGGGATTGCGCTTAATTCTGAAAAAAATGAATTTTGTTGTATTTAAATAGGATGTGAAAATTTCGGAATTGTCTTTAATCCGGACATAAATTTCATCGCTCAAAGTATATTGGAAAACGACCTCAATAGCAGCAACAAATTTATTATTTCAGAAAATAATGTGCTCTGTTGCTATCTTTTTAACTGTACAGCTCGAGAATGTAGTAGTCGAGGTTTAAAAACTTTCTCATATCTTGGCAATGTATTGGGGATCAGTGCTTCTAGTTGTTGGAGGTACAATCCTTACTCGGATGATAACACGCAAGGAACAGATTGGCTTTGGAATAATATGCAATATATATAAGATAATACAACTATACTAGTTATCCGAATTTATTGGCGTAGATAAAATCAAGGTTTCCAAGCTTTCGCATATCAACCCGATGGCTTTCTCAAGGAAGGTAGACAGCAAACTGGAAAATAGAACGTTTCAGCAATGTGAACGCGGTGGCTTGACTTGACAATAAACGAAGAGATGCGAACGTAATTATTCAATAAAAACACGAGGCATCATGTTCGTTTTGCACGCGGAATCCTTGGAGGAAAGCAAAAGGCATTCATTATTTGAAGAATTGGTTCCAAATTGGTGGTAATTCTAGCGAGACGCTATCATTGCAGGCCTCATCATTGGTAATGATCTCCAATGTTTCCCGATTGGCAGTGGATTTAGGAGTAGAGTAGGCAGCTATTTTCTTTATGTCATCCTACATAGTATCGGCGAACTTGAGCTGGGCTTCTCTGGATAGGGCCGTGACCAAACGTTCATTTAGAGTTAGAGCCAACGAGATTAAGAGCAAGACATAAAGAACGGCAAATTAACCATGGCCCTATCCAGAGAAGTCCAGCTCAAGTCCGCCGATTCTATGTGGGATGACATAAAGAAAATAGCCGCCTACTGTACTCCTAAATCCACTGCCAATCGGGAAACATTCGTGATCATTACCAATGATGATGCCTGCAATGATAGCGTCTCGCTAGAATTACCACGAATTTGGAACCAATTCTTCAAATAATGAATGCCTTTGCTTTCCTCCAAGGATTCCGCGTGCAAAACGAACATGATGCCTCGTGTTTTTATTGAATAATTACGTTCGCATCTCTTCGTTTATTGTCAAGTCAAGTAACCGCGTTCAAATTGCTGAAACGTTCTATTATCCAGTTTGCTGTTTGCTGTTTGCTGTCTACCTTCCTTGAGAAAGCCATCTGGTTGATGTGCGAAAGCTTGGAAACCTTGATTTTATCTACGTCGATAAATTCGGATAACTAGTATAGTTGTATTATCTTATATATAGTTGGTGTACAGTTTCTTGCGTTATTAATATGCACTATGTTGACAAAAGTGATTGGACACTGTAAGTAAATACAAAAACAATACTGTATTTACATCAGTAGCGGGTGGGTCCTCCATTTGTAGAGATTACAGCAACCACCCATCGAGGTAAACTGTCCACAAGCCCATGGAGTACGGAGAGCTGGATGTTCCCCCATTCCGCTTTCAGTACATCGACCAACTCTGTCAGTAAAGAAGGTCGTGTCGGTCCAGACTTCACCCTTGGTTCAAGTTCATCCCACAAGTGCTCAGTGTGATTGTGGTCTGGGCTCTGAGGGGGCTAGTCCATCCGCGAGACCTGATTTTCCTCATACTACTCCATTGTAGCCCTGGAAATAGGAAAAGTGGCATTGTCATCCTGGAAAAAACAATCGTCATGTCCGTAGAACAGTCACAACGTTGGGATCATTGAGCTATTCGGGATAACTGTACCCAGCACAGAGTTCATGTTACCATGAATAACAACCAGTGGACCTACACGGTATACCAACTGAAACAGCCTCATAATATAACTCCACCGCCTCAGTGCTTCACAGTCTTCACTGTACACTCCGGAAGCAGACGTGGTCGGGGTAACAGCCAAACTCAGTCACATTCATCCGATCGCTAAAATGTGAAGCGGGATTCGTCTCTCCCTAACCCCTGCCGCCGGTGTTCCAATGTCCAATTTTTGTGCCAGCACACCATCGAATCTACGTAGCTTTATTTGTTTTTCTGATGAGAAGTTTATGGGCAGCTGCTCGTGCATGATACCTTAGTGCATGGGCCTCTCTTCGAAATATCTTGGTGGAGACCATAACATCGATTGCCATCTGGACTCGTGTGCTATGGCGTGCATTGGTGCTGATCTGCTTTTCCGGATCTCCCTCTGGAGCCCTCTCCGGCCCTTGGAGTGCAGTTTCGTGGGTCTTCCAGGGTGACGTGTATTCCTGCAATGTCCCTTCTGCTTCCACTTGTTGATGACAAAGGCCACAGTCGATTTAGGGACATGTCTGACATCAGCAATGCATCATATGCTCATACATCCAATTGAGCAGCCCATTATAACGCCCTTTCCAAACTGGGAGAGCTCTCACTCGCTAGCCATTTTAACAGCGATTGAACTGAGCATACTACCGTTGCTGTTTTTATACCTTACCGACCACGTGCTTGCTGCGGGAGCATACTATTGCGCCTGCGTGGAGGCGTCCAATCACTTTTGTCCTCATAGTGTACGTGTTGATTCGCCTAAACGTAGCTGGTAGTCGCTCAGGCTCAGAGACAAAAGCACTGGCTTTTAACCATTCGTCCTAGTGGGTCCATGCTTGAATCCTTAATGAGATGCAGGTCGTGTGCTTGTCTTACGACGCTGACTCTTTCCCTTTCCTCGTACCAATGGCCCCAACTCAGGAACGCGAACGACTGTTTATTACCCTTAGAGTTGCTCACGGTGGTAGTTAGGCCCGAAACGAAAAATGAACCTGCGTTTACATATGCTTTAAAGATAATTTTGATTTGTCGATAGAATTTTACTTTAAACCATTTCTCAGTAACATTGCCCTTCATATTACGGGCCTGAGATTCGTTTACCTTTGAAAGAACGAATCTAAAGCATGTGGCAATGAGACTGCAAAGAAGCCAGAAACTCTTCTTTCGTCGCAATACCAAATTTTGTTAAATTTCCACAATTTTGCTCACGTACATGAAGTTTAGTTTCAGTGGAATAGCAGAAACTCAACACTGCGCCACATTAGTGAGGAATTCCAAGAAAAGGTGCCTTACCGACTACTTTTAACTTTTTTGAAGGGAACCTTTCGAAAGTTTCAATAAAATTTTATTGCTGAGTATGAAAATCTCAACATTGTGAGAACGTTGATTTACAAATTGCAAAACTTTCAAGTCACAAAGACCTGGCGAAAACAAATAAACGACCAGAAAATGGAGTGATAGAATGTAGCATATCTGCATTTGTTCACGAGTGTTCATTACAAAGTTGGTACACCTTGGAGTTGTTATACAGGCCTGCAGATGACGAAAGATACCGTCAGTGAGATCATCAATGGTGTGTATGGTATTCCACGCAGCAAACTACCGGGGAGGCAGCTGTTGCAGATTCACTGTTGGAAGAAGACGACAGAGGTGGTGGCCCATAATGGTCCCACACATCCTCCTTAGGCGACAGGACCATTCTGTTTACCAGCCGTGGGTAAATTTAAAAGCTCTGGGAACTGTCCTTACGAACAGTGTGTGTGTTGTTCTTTGCAGGATTGTTACCGGCTTAGTGGCAAGGAAACGCCGTAGGAAGAGATTGATAGTGCCATTGACGTAGCATGTCGCTGCCAGAAGAGGTGTCTTGTTGTTTTTCGGATTCCGCCACACACACACACCATTCAGTGTAGCACGTCGGAATATCTGGCACGCCGAAACAGGACCTTGACTCGCCTGTGAATAATGCAACCCTCCATCGATCTTACAATCCAGGGGCTTCTCTTTTCCTGTCTCTGCCCCATTCTGAAAGAAAGTCACTGTGATTTGGTAACACAGGGAGGTACAAGAGTGAGCGTCTCTCCCGTAGTCCGACGTCATGTAAACGCAATCGTATAGCTTCTTTGGACACCTCTGTGACCATAGCAGCTCACAGGTCACGTTGCAGCTCGGTGGCGAAAGAGTAGGGAACAGCTCCTTTATGGACCGGTCCACCTTTACGTAATGTGACGGTCTGTCGTCTTGGGACACTTCCTTTCTGTTGCGTCATTCGTTGCTAAATCACAGCGTGATATGCAACGTTGCGGCCGTAATGCAGCTGTCATGGCGAAAATTTTAACCTCTGGTGAATTTCGGAAAGACCTGATCAATCTTTCTGTTGGTTTATCGGAGATTAATTAATGCAAAAATTTTCTCCCATGACATACGTTAGAAGAAAATTCCTGGTTGAAAGGCAGGGGAATTCATGCGCAAAATTCGCTTGTCTTAATCACAACCAGGAAAACAAAATTTCATGTTGGAGAAAGAAAAAAAAAAGAGAAAAAGAATAATATTTGATTTAACTGACTTTGGGCTTTTGAAAATAATTATTTTATCTGTTCTTTTATCGCGATAGGAAAAGGCGAGTAGGTGTGCAGCTCAGAGAATCAAAATTAATTTTACTTTCACATCACGGAACGAGAGAAAAAGAAAATTAAAATTAGTGATTTTCTGCAAGGCAAGAATTCGCCATTTTTGCGTTCCTGTTTCCAAACGTCGTGAAAAAGTCGCCCAAAAGTAACATCTTTTCGTCTTTTGGGTAAGGAATTCAGCAACAGAATCTATTTTTAGACCTCAGGGTCAAAAGCGGGGTCCCTACGTGTGAAGGTCAGTGTGTCACCCCTGGCTTGCGAGGGAGAGAAATTCCGTTGGGGAGTCGTTAGTTGCTAGGCTGAAGTTTCGACCAATGGGAGGGGTCAGCGGTTTCAAGCACCCCAGAGTTTTATCCGTTGAGAAAACACTTTTGTTCTGGTCCTCTTGCTGGCTGGGAGAAAGAGGGGACGGCCGAGTCTCTCCTCGCCTTTTGGTGGTGAGAGCATTTTTGCTGACCACCATGATTTGACATCGATGTAAAAAGGCTTCAAGGAGCCTAGTAGCGACGGTCTTCTAGCGTGGGGACCTGTCCGGTTCATGGTTGGTTACATAAGAAAAAAAACTAAAAAGGAGCTCAGGGCTTGCTCACTGATTCCACCGGGTGAAAAGAAATTATGAAGAAAGGACAGGACCACTGTAGGACGAGACCTCCTCGGGGCGCAGCGAAAGATGATCACCGATGCACTCCTAAGCATTCTCGTGAGAGCTGATGGATAAAGAAAGGGGAACCTCCGCGCCTTTGCCGTCCACCTTCCAATGCAGCCGACCAAATTCCTACCAGGGATGGGCATCGAAAAGGACAAGGGAGAATTACTCCCTCTGAGAGGGTCCATCATCACCAGCTTCGGGATGTCTTTTGTTTTCCCTGTGTTCAGGTGAAGTGCTCGGGCACATTGTGTCCAAAAAGGAGAGAGAGAAAGACATTATTGGAGGCGAAGAGAGGATCAACAGTGACAGTGTGACGAGAAGATTTTTTTTTTATTTGAAACAAGTTGTTCCTGCCCAGCCCAGAAGGTAAATTCTTTCTCGATTTTTTTTGTATTATGTTGTGACCGCTGCCGAATTGTTGAACGAGTGGGTCAGCAGTGTGAAATCAAATTTATAGTTCTGCGAAAAAAAAAAGGAAGAAACTTTCTGTTTTTTTTTTTTTTTAGGTTAACTGGATGTGGGACAGATGTCCCCATATTGTTGTCGTTCAGTTTTCAAAATTAAGACTTATTAGTTCCTCAGGCATGAGTTCGAAAAAAAAAAAAGAGAGGGAAGTTGAAAATGTTTTCATTTATATTTTTTTTGTGTTGTCGTGTCTGGTACTGTAGCAACTTCCCAGGCCAGTAAATTTTGATGTATCAGAAAAATTTAGGTTAATGTTTGGGCACAGTAAATTTTGGTGCATCGATAATAGTTTAGTTGGGCATGTGATAATTGAAAAGCAGTGTTATTGTGATGTCGTGGGTGATAAAATAATAGTAAACATTCCTCTCTAGTCTTTTACAGCGTTGAGTTATTTTCTTTTTGAGTGAAGATAAATTATGGGATGATTTATATTGGAATTTTGGGAACATATTATAGTGTGATGAAATTGGAAACCTAAAGTGCTGTTTACATTCTTGGAGTGTTGAGTGTCGAAATTAAGATGGCAGGAGTGTTAATTGAGGACCAGTATTTTACATGCTCCAGATGAGTGTTAATCTCCCATTGGAAAGGGGTGATCTTAGGGCAAACCGGGAACTTGTCCTAGGGCAGAGGGCTCTGAGTAGGGAATTTTCACCAGGATGCGATATGTGCAGAATAGAAGTTAAAGTATTTTTTGTTCTCAAGTTTAGTATTTCACAAAAAGAATGAACATCATGGGTTGAGAAGACACACTTTTGCTCACCAGTTCCAGTATTAATTGTTCTTTTCTTTGGCCTAAATTTTCTTGTTTTTACTATAAGGTTAAAAGTCTAAATGTAATTTTAATTTTCAATAAGGTGAAAATATTTAGTGGGTTATGTAAATGGTCAGTGTTATTGTCTGAAGTGGACCTGCTCATTGCCATGGTGCAGAAGAATTTCCTTGCTAGTGATTTTTCCTGGGATATATGTGGAGAGAGATAAGTGGTTTTTCCTGGGATATATGTGGACATAGAGATAAGTGATTTTTCCTGGGATATATGTGGATATTGTGATTTAGGATTTCTTGGGATATATAGAGAGATAAGTGAATTTTCCTGGGATATATGTGGATATTGTGATTTAGGATTTCTTGGGATATCATCATCATCATCATCATTGTCAACCATTATCAATCCACTGCTGGACGAAGGTCTCCCCAAGTTTCCTCCACAACGGTCTGTCTTGTGCCAGTCTCCTCCATGTCACTCCCGCATATTTACGAATTTCATCCACCCATCTCCCATGTGGTCTTTTTCTGGGTCTTTTCCTGTCCCTTGGAATCCAATCTAAAATTTCGGCTGTCCATCTATGGTCTGTCCTTCTGGCAGTATGTCCAGCCCATTGCCATTTCAGGGATTTAACTCTGATCATGATGTCTTCCACTCTCGTCATTTTTCGGATCCACGAGTTCCTCTTCTTATCTCTCCTGGTTATACCAAGCATGCACCTCTCCATGCTGCTTTGAGTTGTCTGCAGCCTTTGTATGTCTCTTTTAGTTAAGGTCCACGTCTCTGCACCATACGTAAGCACTGGAAGGATGCATTGATCAAACACTTTTCTTTTAAGACATAATGGCATATTGCTCTTGAAAATTATGCTGTTTCTTCCAAAAGCTCTCCAGGCAAGTTTTGTACGCCGATTAATTTCTTCATCAATGTGACCCTCACTTGATATCTGCTGTCCAAGATAAACATATGTATCTGTTATCTCCAGTTTTTCTCCATCAATCGATAAATCTTCATTTCTTGTAAAAGCATTGAACATCACTTTTGTCTTCTGAAAGTTCATTTTTAATCCCACTTCTTTACTCTTGTCAGCAAGTTCCTGGATCATACTCTGCAGCTCTGATGGGGTAGTTGCAAAAATGACTACGTCATCAGCAAAACGAAGGTGGGTTAGATAATCTCCATTAATCTTTATCCCTTTGTTTTCCCAGTTCAGTGATTGAAAGACATTTTCCAATGTGGCATTAAAGAGCTTCGGAGATATGGTGTCACCTTGTCTCACTCCCTTTCCAATTTTTATGTGTGTTGTATTTTCAAACAGCCGAATCTTTGCACTTGCATTTTCATAGATGTTATTAATAATATTAATGTATGCATCTTCAATACCGCAGGATTTCAGAGCCATTGTAACTGCTGATGGTTTCACCGAATCAAAGGCTTTTTCATAATCGATAAAAGCCATGCACAATGGAAGTTCATATTCCCTCGCTCTTTCAATTAGTTCTCTCAGTACGTGGATATGATCTATTGTGCTGTAGCCACTCCTGAATCCAGCTTGTTCTCTCGGTTGAGCCATGTCCAGTGTTACCTTCAAGCGGTGTGAAAGAACTTTAGTGAAGATTTTATAAACCACCGATAGGAGGCTGATAGGTCTGTAGTTCCTGAGATCCTCAATGTCACCTTTTTTATGTAGCAGGATCATTGTAGCGTTGTTCCAATCCTCAGGAATCTTCCCTTCATTAAGGCATCGAGTGAAAATTTGGGCGAGTACTGTTTCAATTTCTCCACTTGCTTCTTGTATGATGTCTATAGTAATTCCATCTTCTCCTGGAGCTTTCCCCCGCTTCATGTTCTTGATTGCATGAGCAACTTCTGCTGGGAGGACTGGAAGAACTCTGGTACCTTTCATGATGTCTGGAGTACATGTATCATCCCTTTCATATAATTTGGAGAAGAAATCTTTCACTCTTGTCAAAATTTCGCCTCTATTTCTTGTTATAGAACCATCTTCTTTTCTCAGAGCCATAATCTGTTTTCTTCCCTTACTGAGATGTCCCTTTGCTATCTTAAGGCTTTGGTTGTTTTCAATTGCTTTCCTCACTAGCTCACAGTTGAATTTCCTTACGTCTTCAGTGATACTTTTTCGTGTTGTCTTGCATAGCTCTATATATTCCACTTTGGAAGTCACATCTTCTTTAGTTGTCCTCATCTCTCTTCTTTTTTGCATCAACATTTTGGTTTTTCCTGATAATTTGTTCACATGCAACTTGTTCTTAGACCCAGCTAATTTTGTTGCTGTTTCCATTAGAGCTTTGGTTACTTTTCTGTTAACTTCCGAAATATCCACTTCTTCCGATGTTAGGCCTTCTAAAGCAGAGAATCTGTTCTTCAGTTCCAACTTGAAAGTATTATGGTGTTTTTTAAGGTTGGTTATGTCAATACATTTTGTTTGTCTTATGAGCTTGCCACGTTCCAGTTTAGTGTTGAGGTGCATCTTACATCTCACCAATCTATGGTCACTACCTGTGTTGAACTTGTTCAGCACACTGCATTCCCACCTAAAATAGTTTTAAAAAATATATATATGTCATGTCCTCCGCATGCAAAGATTATTAAGTACACTACTCGTGTATTTTATAATATTTCTCATGTATTCTGGAGAGTTAATTCTGCTCTTTCTGATCATACAGATCCACAGTCTTAAGTTTATATATTTTTTTCTCTGGTTAAAATCTCCGCGAGTTGGCTTCTTTCTGTTTGAGGAGGCCATCAGCCCCACCCTCTCTGCCCCCCAGCGACTAGGGAGTGGCGGAAGAGGTCAGCCATGTTTTACTCTTGTGAGGAGAAAGCTTTTGTCACACAAGAGGTAAGCTCTCTTCCTTGTTTTTGGGTTCTAGGTTTTATAAGTTCAATGTTTGTACTTCATGTACTTATTCTCTGTTGATTTTTAGCTTTTCAGCTTTTAGGCACTGGCTTGTCTGTCAACATTTATGCGGGTTTTAACTCTTTCTTTTCTTTGTAACTTTGCGCGTCTTTTGTGGTACCTAGGAACAGAAGTTGGCTAAATAGAGAGATAAGTGAATTTTCCTGGGATATATGTGGATATTGTGATTTAGGATTTCTTGGGATATATAGAGAGATAAGTGAATTTTCCTGGGATATATGTGGATATTGTGATTTAGGATTTCTTGGGATATATAGAGAGATAAGTGAATTTTCCTGGGATATATGTGGATATTGTGATTTAGGATTTCTTGGGATATATAGAGAGATAAGTGAATTTTTCCTGGGATATAGTTGTGTTGGTTCTGGGCCAGATGTGCCTGGAGTATTTAGGGTTGAAGTACGACAGGCTCTTGCAGGCGTGGTTGATCAAGGTGGGATCATGCATTGGTTCGAAAAGCGAGATCCTTGAGGACGTGGATTTTGGGGGAAAACTTGTCTTCAAACCCCCCAGTAGTTTCGCTGCTCACGGAGATATGTACTGCCAGCGAGGGTCGGTCGAGCGTTGCTTCAAGAAATGTGGTGAGATCATGTTAGAGGAAATTCTGTGCCTGATGATGATGTGTCGCACTTGAGGATTTTTTTCCTTTCCTTTTGCTTAGGCTGAAATTGGATTCACGACCCAATTCCACGCCTTCAGCCTGACTTGGTATTTTCTTCCTGTGTTGGTTCTCAAAAAACCAGGGTAGTGTCTGAACTGAGAGTATTTGCCTCACCGCTACCTCAGTAATTCACTGCAGGTGTTAAATTTAAGTTTGTTTAGTGATTTAAAGTATCTAAATTTATTTGTTTATGATTTGCTGTAGTGCTAGGGATGTAAATTCTGGTTGCTAGTGTTAGTGAGCATGATATTTAGTTTGGAAATTTAGTTAATTGGTATTTTGAGCTTTTGTTTACAGTATAGAGTTATTAAGTATCTTGAGCTATTATGTGAAGTGCAGAGTGAGGTGATTTTTATGAGCAAGCTAGTGCAAGAAGATTGTTTGAATTTCTGAATTATGTTGATGTTATGAGTAGTGATAATTCTTAAGTTAGTGAGGTTTCTTTATAAGTGAAGTGGGTTCATTCAGGGTAGTTCTATAGGTTATGTAATGTTAATTAATGCTTGTGCTCAGTGTAAATTCTGTTTTGAGGATAATTTACTTGGTTTGTTTACTTGCTGATAGTAGATTTGTTAAAGTATAATTTGTGGCTCTTAAAATAACTGTAAATTTAAATTGAAGTCTTCGAAGCTGGTCTGGGAGATTGCGGAGTTTGCTAAGATTGTTTAGGTGCTGTAAATTTAAATCAATAAGTGTAAAATTGTAAATTTGTCATTGAGCTAACTAGGTGAAAGAGAAGAGAGTACGTTTCAAAAGAACAAAACTTGTCCACCTAGTGGAATTAAAAATAATCCAGTATCTTTTTTTGTGTAAGCTATGTGAATCATGGTATAATTTTGGATGCATGCCTAGTGTTCAAACCAACTGTGTTGAAATATGCAAAGTTGTGCTGTTCATAAGGCCAGTGGCCAAAGAGAAGTAGAAAAAGAAATTGAGATTCTCTTTTTATACTGCTGTGTTTTAGCAAACAACAAAAAGGAAATCCCATCTGATTGTCCACTAAATGACCTTATTAAGTTTTTAAAGAAAAATAATAAATACAGGCAGTAGCCTTTCAAAAAAAGTCCAAAATTAGTGCAGTGTGAAAATTTTTGTGTGCTGTTGTCTTCCATGACTTGAGCCCATGTACTCCACCTTAGCTTGACTAAGGCTATCGATCCGAATCCTGGTTTTATAAGGTATTTCATAACTGCAATTTTTGTCCTATCCTTTTAAATTGACTTTCACCGCCTCCACAAGTTGTTATTGAACGAGTACATTTTATCGTATGACTTATAGTGACACATTTTCATACACATGCAACAATATTCACTTATTTTTGCACTTTCAGGTGACTCAACTCTGCGTAAACACAAACAACGCAAACTTTCCAATAACTTCGTGTGGAATGTAAATTTTCAGATGCATTTTTGTTTAGGATGTTCATGGCCTTCTAATACTTAGAAAATATTTTTTGTTTCGAAATGCATCCACCCATCTCCCAAATTTAATTTTTCTATAATTTCCATATTAAATTGCAATACCAACATAAATATAGCAGCGTATTTAATAAATAACAATCAATCCAATACAAAACAAATTAAATTATATTTTTTTTTTCACCAAAACGCAGCTCATCCGTGAGGACATTTCTCGTTAAAGTGAGTTCCAGCTCTAGTAAATACACTGAAGAGCAATTGAATTAGAGACAGCTGGCGTTATGCAAA
This sequence comes from Macrothele yani, assembly GCA_039090855.1. NCBI lineage: Eukaryota > Metazoa > Arthropoda > Arachnida > Araneae > Macrothelidae > Macrothele > Macrothele yani. The sequence goes on from CM077008.1 coordinate 78,119,984, forward strand.
TGTGGCGCTGTGGGCGGCTCTGTAAACGGAAACGACATGACGTATGCAACGATCCGACAATATAAGGAGTGATGCGACGGGAATCAGTAAGAGTCGGACGCAGTATGGGTAAGACGAAGGATTTAAGCGCATTTGATCGTGGGCAAATTGACGGGGCCCAACGAATGGGTCACTCCATCTCGGAAGTCGTGCAGGCACTGGAATTTTCATGAGCCACTGTGTCACGGGTGCACCGTGAGTACATCGAATCCGGCAAAACCATCCCTGCAATGGCCAACTGCCGTGGACAACAGCGTGTGGGTGAGCGGGGTCATCGTCGACTTGCTCGCATTGTAACAGCGGATAGACGGGCCACAGTTCAAGAAATCACTCGGCAATTTAACGCTGGTGAACAAAAACGTGTAAGCAGCCCCACCATCCAGAACCATCTCCTCGCTATGTGATACAGAAGCCATCGTCCCACGAGGGTACCGCTGCTGACCGCACATCACAGGCTGCAAAGATTAGCATGGGCGCGGGAACATCGCCACTGGACCCTAGACATGTGGAAAAATGTTGCCTGGACTGATGAGTCGTGATTCACGTTGGTAAATGCGGATGGCAGGATACGAGTACGGCGCAAACCACATGAAGCAATAGATCATTCGTGCCAGAGGGGAATTCTTCAAGCTGGTGCGGGTGGCATTCTCGTCTGGGGACTGTTTACGTGGACTGAAATGGGACCCCTGGTACGTGTGACATCGTCCCTCACAGGTCAACGTTACCGGGATATCCTGGAAGACCATTTGCTCCCGTTTGTGAGTCTTCAACATCCCAATGGGCACCTCATCCTGCAACAAGCCAATGCACCGTGCCATCGGTCTGTATCCGAATGGTTGTATATACACTCCACCGACGTGACCTCGCTTCCTTGGCCAGCTAGGTCACCTGACCTCAATCCCATCGAGCACATCTGGGGTGCCATCGAGAGAGATGTTCGAGGCTCTGGCCCCCCTCCATCAAATCTTCGTGAACTGTGGGAGCTTGTTCAGGGGTCGTAGATCCGTATGGCTACCCAACGCCACCGGTGTCTTGTCGAGTCCATGCCAAGACGAATTGCCGCCGTCATGAGGGCGAAAGGTGGTGCTACACGTTACTAGACAGATATCTTTAATTCAATTGCTTTTCGGTGTTAATCGACAATCCTCTGGTACTCTATGTCCGTCAATTGGTCATAGGAAGTCCGTTCGGCGTATTCATTAAATTTTCGATGAACGCCCTCGAACCTTAAAGTTTACCTTAGTATCAGGTGAGCCTGGTAAGGCACCGTCATTGAACCCTGCTCAGTCGGCATCCATGTGACCGACTGCAGCGAAAATTCTATCATTTACATATTTCAGGTACACAATTAACTCTTACAATTTGCATGTCCGTACGGCATATCCATGCTGATGACACCCTTTTGACATTGATTATGAAATACCAATCCGTAATTGTGATGGTCGTTCAGGGCATTGAATAGGCAAGTGAAGAGTGGGTTTGATACCCCGGTGGCGCAGTGGTCTAAGCTATGGCCTCTGATCATTCGTCCGAAATGGGCCCGGGTTCGAATCCCGGTGAGGCATGGGTGTTGTGTTTGTCTTGTGGTACTGGCTCTCTCCCTTCTTTTGGAACCAGTTACCCTAAATTAGGGACGGGCGACTCCTTACAGCCCATTCAGTTGCTCACAGTAATCGTTAAACCTCCAATCAAGAAAAAAAAAACAAAAAAAAAAAAAAACAAGAAAGATGACACCAAATTTTCGGGTGTAATAAGCACGTCTTTTGAATCCGTTCTGACGCAAATTAAATTTATCAAAGCTATTTAAAGTCAATGGAACCGGTATGGAAAACAATAGTATCTGACGGAAGAAAGAAGTTTTTCAATCGGGTCTTTAATTCCTCAGATATTGCTGTAAACGGAATCGTGAGCTTACGAACTCTTAGAAACAGAGTTATCGACAAAAATAAGATGTGACTTTACGTCCTCTAGTGGGAAAACCATGCATTATTTTAGGAAGAAAGTATTCTCAAAAGGTTTATCCATATAAGCAATATCGGTCCAAGAAAGAAAAAATTTAGTCGAGTTTCAGGAGCCCAGATTTTGCTACAAATACATCAGAAGCAGAAATTAACACTTATGACCCCTGGTGGCCAAACCATTCTTTACCAAACATTAGAAATTATGTGAAAAACATTTTCCATCAGGTCTTGTATGCGATACATGAAGAATTTTTCAAATCGGAGTTTTAGGAGCAGAAAACGCAATTTGCCTTTGTGCGCCCTAGCGGAAAGTCTATGATTTACTTGAAAATTTTAAATTTATAGGAAAGACATTTCCCATCGGAAACACTATCCAACAAAGAAGGAATTTCTCAAATCGGACTTTTAGAAGTAGAGATATTAACAAAAATAAGATATGTATCTACGCCCCCTGGCGTAGAAACCATGCATTATTTCAAGAAGAAAATGTTCCTATAAGGTTTGTCGACATGAGTAGTATCGGTCAACAAACGACTTTTTTTTTCAATAGAGATTTTAGAAGTTCATATTTTGCTGAAAATACATCAGAAGCGGAAATTAAGATTTACGCCTCCTGGTGGCCAAACCATTTTTTTTTACAAAAATTTGAAATTATGTGCAAAGTATTTCTCATCAGCAGCTGTATCCGGTGCAGAAAGAATTTTTCAAATCGGAGATTTAAAATTCTATATAAATCTCCGATTTGAAAAATCGGAGATTTATATAGAGAGAAACGCAATTTACCCTTACGCCCCTACCGAAAAGTCTATGAATTACTTGAAAATTTTGAAATTATGTGAAAAACATGTCACACGGAAAACACTATCGAACAAAGTATGAATTTTTCAAATCGGACTACCTAGAAGTAGAGATATTGACAAACATAAGATATATATCTACGCCCCCTGGCGGAGAAACTGTGGAATATTTTAGGTAGAAAATATTTCGAAAAGGTTTATCGATGTGAGTGGCATCAGTCCAGGAAATAATTTTTTCAATCGATATTTTAGAACCTCAGATTTTATGGCAAATACATCAAAAGCGAAAATTAACACTTACGCCCCTGGTGGCAAAAGTATTCTTAACTAAAAATTCGAAATTATATGCAAAAGATTTTCCATCAGGAGATGTATCCGCTGAAAAAAAAATTCAAATCGTGGTTTGAGAAGAGTTATCGGGAAATATGTAATTTACTTTTACGCCCCCTAGCGGAAAATATATGCGTAATTTGAAAAAGTAACTATGTATATCTAAAATACTCTTCGACATAAATGGAATCGAAAGATAAAAAGAAGTTTTTCAATCGGATGTTTAGAAGCAAATATGTGGAATAAAACGTAATTAGGAATTCGACATCATCTGCATTTACGCCCTCTAGCGGCGAAATTGTACATTGTAAAATAAAAACAAAATAAAGGATCATCATTCGCATATTTCAAGCTTCCGAACGCAAAAAGAATTTTTCAAATCGGACTAATAGTTGCAGAGATACCGTGGGTATAGACGGAAGGACTGACGGACAGACAAACCGATAACATAAACACGATCTTTTTTTACAAAAGACGTGCTAAAAAGGGGTGGGTTTTGGCAGGGTGTCCCGACGTCATAAGTGACTGTACGTGTCATTTTAGAGAAACACAAACTACTTTTCTGTCCTGTAGTAGGAAGGATAAGGAAGTTCAAGTACCTCTATCTCTCTTTGCTTCCAACAGCGGTGCCTAAATTTTGTAAGGTCCCACCCTGAAAATTTGAACTCCTGAAAAAATATTATATTGCCAAAATACGTTCCACACACAAAAGCTTGAACACCTTTAATCTCACCCTTGAAAGCCATCGAAAAATACAGTCAACCGTGTTCCACACAGTACTTAGAAAACGAAGGGGGGGGGGGACACATAATCTCAAGTTGCCATCTAGTTGATAATATTGAAGTGAAAAGAAATTTGTTTTGAAAGAAGGTCGAAAGTTAATTAAACACGGCTAAACTTCTGTGCAGTAGACGCACATTAGAATTGAACTTGAAACGCTTTTCAAGATGAAATGTCATACTCGCCAATAATCTTCAGTTGCTTAAACTAATAGGTACCCTTGTAAACGGCTTTAACTTTTCTGTCCTATTATAAGAATGCTGACTTTCTCACGACAAAAAAAAAAAAGGAAAAAGTCCATGATTTTCACATTGTATTTAGTTGACCGAGCAGAAGTTATACAGGAAAGTTTTCTAATTGGGAATTATCCTAATCTAATAATTTCTGTTGTAATCGCGTACGGAACGCTGTATTTCCGTAGCAATAAAACGGTTTCTATATCTGTAAGTCTGTATGACATCAAGAATGTTACATCCCATGTCCAAAGCAGTCTCATCTTGGCATTCAGAATAGCGTAGTTTCAGCACTTGCTTAGAAACTCGAAAATAAAATCGTGACGTCACGGCTCTTCGGCGTCTCAGTTTTCGCTCATGATAAGCAACCTTTTGGAAACAAATACAAGAGTCTGAAAATAATTAAACAAGGTATTTTCTTCTTGTGTAACTATAGAGAGAGGAAGGTGGAGTGAATGAATGAGCAAACAGAATTACATAACAATCGTGTTTTTAGTATGTTATTTTGTACAAATGGCAGACTCACTCAATCACTCCGGTACAGCACTTTCAAAGGTAATGTTAAACACTTCAATTCAGTCGAAACCCCAAAGCAGTAAAACGTATACAACTCTATTTTAAAACTGGTGAAATCAGAAAAAGCTCTGTAGCGTTCCGTTTAGGGTAAGTTGTGCTGTACTTGGCTACATTTTTTATTGGTGCGTCTTTTACCATGAGCCGACGCTTCATGCACCTTTGTGTTGGTGCGTGCTATGGCGCACATGCACCTTTTGCGTTGGTGCGTGCTATGGCGCACATGCACCTTTTGCGTTGGTGCGTGCTATTTCTTGGGACGGGTTGGGACCGCAGTGTCGCCTAGAGGTGATTTTGTGCATTACGGCAATGTGTCCCAAGTACTCCTTTGCAGAAGACTCATCCAGCGGTGAAAGAGGCATCGATAAGAAATAGCACCGAGTAACGCCCGGCTTACTCTAATCAGCTCTACTTGATCTTTTCTGGTTTCACTAGTTTTTTTAATGGAATTTCACTTGTTGTTTTGTTGTTCGCGACCAAGTAACTCCGAAATCATAAGAAGCACATAAAACAAAAAGAAAACTCAAAAGATAAGAGATTTCCTATACACGTATGACTACTTTTTGTTTTTCATTTTTTTTTTTTTTTGGTTCTATGGGCAATATGAACCACAAGGTAGAACTTTAAATTAATAAATAGTTTCTTTAGATTTCGTTTTCGGTTATGCTCAAGGGCCCCGCTAGGAAGCGTATCTATTTCGCAATCCGAAATATTCAATTTTTGCAAGTGATTACATGCCTTAGGAGCACTTTAGGATTGCTTCTTTTCTTTTGTTCTGTCCTTTTTTTTTCATTTTCAAAAGACGCGCACTTTATGCTCTGCAGTCTGTTACTTACTAGTTATTTTTCTTTAAGACAGAAACCCATGTTTTATATAATTGCACTATGCATATACTCTACGAGGAACGAAAAGTTTTGACAAACCAGAGAATTTACTGAAGAAAGAACGTATTTTACGTACTTAAGTTTTCATTTGCTTTTTGAAATTGCGCCATGTCTGGAAGGAAATGAAATTTCTCTAACTATTCCGAGACTCTTTTAAAGCTTTCTTCAGAGGAGCATCTTAACCTTTCGTAGAAAAAGCCTTTGCGACCCTCGATGGAGACATCGAAACAAGTCACGTTGTCAGAAAATTGTTTCTGTTATTCCTCTTAGCAGCAACTTGGGGATTTCCTTGTGTGCAGATTACATTTTCCTAATGCATCCAGTTCGGATGTTCAGCGGAGTCCAGAGCCAAAGTTCAGGCCTCGTATTCTCAAAATTGAAAAACAAATTATGATCGTGTGGGTTGTTTTTGTTGATCATATAATTCAGTACAATTTAATGACTTTCTTGCCTTCCTGTCTTAAATAAAGAAAAATAACTGTTAAATGCGTAGTTAAACTTTTATAGTAATATTCAACATCCTTTAAACCTACTGATCGATTTCTTTTGGACCTTTCTCATTTTTTCTTCGGAAATTTAATATTTCATAGCTTGATGGGTCGTTGTTATAAACTGAAGGGACAAATGATTTTATACACTTACCTAACAACGTGTTGCTCCATCTGTAGCCCTCCCAACAGCAGCCAGGCCTTTTTGTTAAGGAAGCAATGAAGTGTTACTGCCTCCCGTAAAGCGAGAATTGTGTATCGTAGAGCATTCATAAGTTCCCGTGGGGTAGGAGAGCTCGAACAGATTTTTGTAATCGTCCCACAAATTCTCAAAGGGGTTGAGACCTGGCGATCGAATGGGCCACTCCAATGTGATAAACTCACTTGGATGTTCCTGGAGCCAATTGGTCGCCACTCGGCAAATATACGTGTGTCCTTGTCCTGTTGAAAGACGGCGTCATTGTACGAAACAAAGGATCATTAGGAAATAGTGTAGTTAGTCTGCTACCATCTGACGAAAGCCTTTGCCGGTAAGACGAACCCAAGAATGCGGATGCATGCACCGCCTCCATCTGCTTGTGTTACCCGAACATGGAAAGCTGGGCCCATCGCTCCATGAGCTTTGCTCCACATCGACATGATAGATTTGAAACCTTGACTCCTCAGACCACATGACATATTTCCATGCTCCTGCACAGTTGCGATAGGCTTTTGCAAACTGCAGCCTAATCTTTCTGTACCTTGCCATCAACGACTTTCTCGGCAGCAACAAAGTAAATCTCAAGTAAAAAAATTGACGAAAATGGGTAACGGCAGTAGTCAAAATCTTTGCTGAAATCTAATTTTTAGCACGTCTTTTGTAAAAAAAATCGTGCTTATGTTACCAGTTTCTCCGTCAGTCCGTCCGTCCGTCTGTACGCACGATATCTCTGCAACTATTAGTCCGATTTGAAAAGTTATTTTTGCATTCGGAAGCTTTAAATATGCGAATGACGATCCTTTATTTCGTTTTTTTTTCTTTTCACGATGCACAATTTTGCCGCTCGAGGGCAGATGATGTAGAATTCAAAAATACGTTTTATTTCACATATTTGCTTCTAAACAACCGATTGAAAAAATTCTTTTATCTTTCGATTCCATTTATGCCGAAGAGTAGTTCAGATATAGTTACTTTTCCAAATTACGCATAGATTTTCCACTAGGGGGCGTAAAAGTAAATTACATTTTTCCCAAAAACTCTTCTTTTAAAACTCCGATTTGAAATTTTTTTCTCCAGCGGATACATCTCCCGACGGGAAATCTTTTGCATATAATTTCAAATTTCTGGTAAAGAATACTTTGGCCACCAGGGGGCGTAAGTGTTAATTTTTGCTTCTGCTGTATTTGCCATAAAATCTGAGCTTCTTAAATATCGAATGAAAAATTTCTTTCGTGGACTGATGCAACTCACATCGATAAACCTTTTCGGAATACTTTCTTCTTAAAATATTCCACAGTTTCTCCGCCAGGGGGCGTACATGTATATCTTATTTTTGTCAATATCTCTACTTTAAAGAGTCCGATTTGCAAAATTCCTTTTTTGTGGGATAGTGTTTCCAGTGTGACATGTTTTTCAAATAATTTCAAAATTTTCAAGTAATTCATTGACTATCCGCTCGAAGGCGTACAGGTAAATTGCATTATCCCCTATATCTCTGCTTCTAAATCTCTGATTTGAAAAATTCTTTCTGCACCGGATACAGCTACTGATGGGAAATCGTTTGCACTTAATTTCTATTTTTTGTAAAAAATGGTTTGGCCACCAGGTGGCGTAAGTCCTAATTTCAGGTTCTGATATATTTGCAGCAAAATATGAGCTTCTAAAATATCGATTGCAAAAAAAGTCGTTTGTTGACCGATACTACTCATGTCGACAAACCTTTTAGAAACATTTTCTTCTTTAAATAACGCATGGCTTCTACGCCAGGGGCCGTAGATGTATATCTTATTTTTGTCAATATCTCTACTTCTAGGAGACCGATTTGAAAAATTCCTTCTTTGTTGGATAGTGTTTCCGATGCGAAATGTTTTCCCTATAAATTCAAAATTTTCAAGTAAATCACAGACTTTCCGCTAAGGGGCACAAAGGTAAATTGCGTTTTCTGCGTTATTTCTACTTCTAAAACTCCAATTTGAAAAATCTTCCTGTATCGCATACAAGACCTGATGGAAAATATTTTTAACATAATTTCTAATGTTTGGTAAAGAATGGGTTGGCCACCAGGGGGCGTAAGTGTTAATTATTGCTTCTGGTGTATTTGTAGCAAAATCTGGGCTCCTGAAAATTCGACTAAATTTTTTTTTTCTTGGACCCATACCGCTCATATGAAAAAAAAATCCTTTTGAGAATACCTTCTTCCTAAAATAATGCATGGTTTTCTCACCAGGGGACGTAAAGTCACACCTTGTTTTTGTCGATATCTCTGTTTCTAAGAGTCTGATTTGAAAAATTCTTTCGGTGTTGGAGAGCGTTTCCGGTGCGAAATGTTTCTCATATAAATTCATGCTTTTCTTAACGCACAGTTCTGCAACCAGAGGGCGTAAGCTCACGATCCCGTTTACAGCAATATCTGAGGGATTAAAAACCCCATTGAAAAACTTCTTTCTTCCGTCAGACTCTATTGTTTTCCATACCGGTTCGATTAACTTTGAATTGATAAATTTAATTTGCGTCAGAACGGATTCAAAAGACGTGCATATTACACCCGAAAATTCGGTGTCATCTTTCTTCTTGAATGCTGTAACGGAACAATAGCTAATGAAGTGGCGCAACAATACTTAATTTCATTGTTACTCAACAATATACTTTACTAAACTATCACAGAACACTATTTCATCACGTTTTACATAAATGTAACAATATATCATTGCAATCTATGTAAATTACGGGAACTTGATTCTAAATATGATAAAAGCCATTACAAAACTGGATTTCTGATGCTGTGAAAACGGTGAGTCGTAACGAACTTTGGCTTCCTCTCGACCTCCCCCTCCCCCAGGTGAGATTATGTGCTGTTGACGGGAGCTTTAAGGTGATGTAAAACGTGATGGGATATAACCTGTAGATATCCTAGACCAAACGTTACTATCCAATCCCCTTCCCTTGCGATTCCGCTTTTCTTTCTATATTGAAGTCAGATTTTAGTTTGGGCATGCGCACAAGGACTTTCATAACTACATCACATTTCATCGGTGGCAGAATTGTTTCTTACGTTCGTCTAAATCTGAATAATATATATGAAAATGATAATTTTTTTTTTTTGAAAAAGTAAACAGTCGAAATACCCACTATTGTCGCCGCCATAGTTTAGTAAACCCCTCTCCTGCCGGCCATCCAGCCTGCGGTTTTTGCGGGTTTCTTTCGCAGACTCCCAGTCTTCGGCGAGGCGAATGCGTGGATGGTTTCCTCTGAAGTCGGCCCCAGATGCACTTTCTCCATGGACCCCCTTTCTATAGGATGCCTCGGTTCACCAGATGAGTGGTGGTAAAACATGGTAGTAAAACAATGTAAGAAGAATGAAATCTGATGCAGTGTGGTATTCGGCACCTATGGGACTATTACCCATGGTTGTTGTTATTGTTGATGATGATAATGATGATGATAGTTTAGTGAATATTTATTTTTATGACCTACATATCTTCTTTCATTGGTTTTACGACAAAAACATTCATTAATCCACCTACCTAAGTACAGCTCAATGTCAGGAGTTTGTAAACCTTATAGTTTGTTGTTATGAAATAATTCCACTTAATATGTACCGGATAGTGGTTCTGTGTGGTCATGATTGACGCGAATGAATGCAATGTGTTCTACATAAATAAATGTAAACTCTCGAATCACTCGTTTTAAAATGTAAACTCTCGAATCACTCGTTTTATTTTTCACCCACAAAGATCTTGGCATGCGAAAGATTCATAACATAAATTATTTACAAAGAATGTCAGGGTACTTGCTCTCCCGTCTCTTTTTAGCACGTCTTTTGTAAAAAAAGGTCAAGCTTCTGTTATCGGTTTGTCCGTCCGTCTGTACCCACGATATCTCTGCAACTAGTAGTCCGATTTGAAAAATTCTTTTTGCATTGGGAAGCTTGAAATATGCAAATAATGATCCTTTATTTCGTTTTTTTTTTTTCGATGTACAATTTCGCCGGTTGAGGGCGTAAATGCCGATGATGTCGAATTCAAAAATACGTTTTATTCCACATATTTGCTTCTAAACATCCGATTGAAAAAAATTATCTTTCGATTCCATTTATATAGAAGAGTATTTTAAATATAGTTTCTTTTTCAAATTACGCAAATATTTTGAGCTAGGGGGCGTAAGGTAAATTACTTTTTCCTCGATAACTCTTCTTCTAAAACTCCGATTTGAAATTTTTTTTCTTCAGTGGATACATCTCCTGATGGAAAATCTTTTGCATATAATTTCAAATTTTTCGTAAAGAATACTTTGGCCACCAGAGGCCGTAAGTGTTAATTTTTGCTTCTGACGTATTTGCCTTAAAATCGGAGCTTCTAAAATCTCGATTAAAAATTTATTTCGCTTACTGATGCAACTCACATCGATAAACCTTTTCGGAATATTTTCTTAAAATATTCCCCAGTTTCTCCGCCAGGGGGCGTAGATGTGCATCTTATTTTTGTCAATATATCTACTTCTAGTAGTCCGATTTGAAAAATTCCATCTTTGTTGGATAGTGTTTTCCGTGTGACATGTTCTTCATGTAATTTCAAAATTTTCAAGTCATTCATAGATTTCCCGCTAGGGGGCGTAGCGGTAAATTGTGTCCCCCCCCTATATCTCTGCTTCCAAATCTCCGATTTGAAAAATTCTTTCTGCACCGGATACAGCTCCTGTTTGCACGTAATTTTGAATATTTAAAAAAAATAGTTTGGCCACCAGGGGGCGTAAATCTTAATTTCCGCTTCTGTTGTATTTGCAGCAAAATATGATGTTCTAAATTATCGATTGAAAAAAACGTCGTTTGTTGACCGAGACTACTCATGTCGACAAACCTTTTAGAAACATTTTCTTCTTAAAATTGTGCATGGTTTCTACGCCAGGGGGCGTTGATGTATATCTTATTTTTGTCAATATCTCTACTTCTAGGAGTCCGATTTGAAAAATTCCTTCTTTGTTGGATAGTGTTTCTAGTGTGGCATGTGGTTCATGTAATTTCAAAATTTTCAAGTAATTCATAGACTTTCCACTAGGGGGCGTAAAGGTAAATTGCGTTTCCTCCTATATCTCTGCTTCTAAATCTCCGATTTGAAAAATTCTTTCTGCACCGCATACAGCTCCTGATGGGAAATCGTTTGCACACATTTTCTAATTTTTGTAAGAAATGGTTTGGCCATTAGGTGGCGTAAGTCTTAATTTCCGCTTCTGTTGTATTTGCAGCAAAATATGAGCTTCTAAAATCTCGATTGAAAAAAAAGTCGTTTGTTGACCGATACTACTCCTCATATCGACAAACCTCTTAGGAAAATTTTCTTCTTGAAAAAATGCATGGTTTCTACGCCTCTTGGCGTAGATGTATATCTTATTTTTTGTCAATATCTATACTTCTAAGAGTACGATTTGAAAAATTCCTTCTTTGTTGGATTGTGTTTCCGATGCGAAATGTTTTTCCTATAAACAAAATTTTCAAGTAAATCATAGACTTTCCGCTAGGGGGCACAAAGGTAAATTGCGTTTTCTGCGATATTTCTGCTCCTAAAAATCTGATTTGAAATATTCTTCCTGTATCACATACAAGACCTGATGGAAAATATTTTTCACATAATTTCTAATGTTTGGTAAAGAATGGTTTAGCCACCAGGAGTCATAAGTGTTTATTTCTGCTTCTGAAGTATTTGTTGCAAAATCTGGGCTCCTGAAAACTCGACTAATATTTTTTCTTCGACCGATACCGCTTATATGGATACACCTTTTGAGAATACCTTCTTCCTAAATTAATGCATGGTTTCCTCACCAGGGGACGTAAAATCACACCTTGTTTTTGTCGATATCTCTGTTTCTAAGAGTCTGATTTGAAAAATTCTTTCGGTGTTGGAGAGCGTTTCCGGTGCGAAATGTTTCTCATATAAATTCATGCTTTTCTTAGCGCACAAGTCTGCAACCAGAGGGCGTAAGCTCACGATTCCGTTTACAGCAATATCTGAGGGATTAAAAACCCCATTGAAAAACTTCTTTCTTCCGTCAGACTCTATTGTTTTCCATACCGGTTCGATTAACTTTGAATTGATAAATTTAATTTGCGTCAGAACGGATTCAAAAGACATGCTTATTACACCTGAAAATTCGGTGTCATCTTTCTTCTTGAATGCTGTAACGGAACAATAGCTAATGAAGTGGCGCAACAATACTTAATTTCATTGTTACTCAACAATATACTTTACTAAACTATCACAGAACACTATTTCATCACGTTTTACATAAATATAACAATATATCATTGCAATCTATGTAAATTACGGGAACTTGATTCTAAATATGATAAAAGCCATTACAAAACTGGATTTCTGTTGCTGTGAAAACGGTGAGTCGTAACGAACTTTGGCTTCCTCTCGACCTCCCCCTCCCCCCAGGTGAGATTATGTGCTGTTGACGGGAGCTTTAAGGTGATGTAAAACGTGATGGGATATAACCTGTAGATATCCTAGACCAAACGTTACTATCCAATCCCCTTCCCTTGCGATTCCGCTTTTCTTTCTATATTGAAGTCAGATTTTAGTTTGGGCATGCGCACAAGGACTTTCATAACTACATCACATTTCATCGGTGGCAGAATTGTTTCTTACGTTCGTCTAAATCTGAATAATATATATGAAAATGATAAATTTTTTTTTTGAAAAAGTAAACAGTCGAAATACCCACTATTGTCGCCGCCATAGTTTAGTAAACCCCTCTCCTGCCGGCCATCCAGCCTGCGGTTTTTGCGGGTTTCTTTCGCAGACTCCCAGTCTTCGGCGAGGCGAATGCGTGGATGGTTTCCTCTGAAGTCGGCCCCAGATGCACTTTCTCCATGGACCCCCTTTCTATAGGATGCCTCGGTTCACCAGATGAGTGGTGGTAAAACATGGTAGTAAAACAATGTAAGAAGAATGAAATCTGATGCAGTGTGGTATTCGGCACCTATGGGACTATTACCCATGGTTGTTGTTATTGTTGATGATGATAATGATGATGATAGTTTAGTGAATATTTATTTTTATGACCTACATATCTTCTTTCATTGGTTTTACGACAAAAACATTCATTAATCCACCTACCTAAGTACAGCTCAATGTCAGGAGTTTGTAAACCTTATAGTTTGTTGTTATGAAATAATTCCACTTAATATGTACCGGATAGTGGTTCTGTGTGGTCATGATTGACGCGAATGAATGCAATGTGTTCTACATAAATAAATGTAAACTCTCGAATCACTCGTTTTAAAATGTAAACTCTCGAATCACTCGTTTTATTTTTCACCCACAAAGATCTTGGCATGCGAAAGATTCATAACATAAATTATTTACAAAGAATGTCAGGGTACTTGCTCTCCCGTCTCTTTTTAGCACGTCTTTTGTAAAAAAAGGTCAAGCTTCTGTTATCGGTTTGTCCGTCCGTCTGTACCCACGATATCTCTGCAACTAGTAGTCCGATTTGAAAAATTCTTTTTGCATTGGGAAGCTTGAAATATGCAAATGATGATCCTTTATTTCGTTTTTTTTTCGATGTACAATTTCGCCGGTTGAGGGCGTAAATGCCGATGATGTCGAATTCAAAAATACGTTTTATTCCACATATTTGCTTCTAAACATCCGATTGAAAAAAAAATTATCTTTCGATTCCATTTATATAGAAGAGTATTTTAAATATAGTTTCTTTTTCAAATTACGCAAATATTTTGAGCTAGGGGGCGTAAGGTAAATTACTTTTTCCTCGATAACTCTTCTTCTAAAACTCCGATTTGAAATTTTTTTCTTCAGTGGATACATCTCCTGATGGAAAATCTTTTGCATATAATTTCAAATTTTTCGTAAAGAATACTTTGGCCACCAGAGGCCGTAAGTGTTAATTTTTGCTTCTGACGTATTTGCCTTAAAATCGGAGCTTCTAAAATCTCGATTAAAAATTTATTTCGCTTACTGATGCAACTCACATCGATAAACCTTTTCGGAATATTTTCTTAAAATATTCCCCAGTTTCTCCGCCAGGGGGCGTAGATGTGCATCTTATTTTTGTCAATATATCTACTTCTAGTAGTCCGATTTGAAAAAATTCCATCTTTGTTGGATAGTGTTTTCCGTGTGACATGTTCTTCATGTAATTTCAAAATTTTCAAGTCATTCATAGATTTTCCGCTAGGGGGCGTAGCGGTAAATTGTGTCCCCCTCCCCCTATATCTCTGCTTCCAAATCTCCGATTTGAAAAATTCTTTTCTGCACCGGATACAGCTCCTGTTTGCACGTAATTTTGAATATTTAAAAAAAAAATAGTTTGGCCACCAGGGGGCGTAAATCTTAATTTCCGCTTCTGTTGTATTTGCAGCAAAATATGATGTTCTAAATTATCGATTGAAAAAAACGTCGTTTGTTGACCGAGACTACTCATGTCGACAAACCTTTTAGAAACATTTTCTTCTTAAAATTGTGCATGGTTTCTACGCCAGGGGGCGTTGATGTATATCTTATTTTTGTCAATATCTCTACTTCTAGGAGTCCGATTTGAAAAATTCCTTCTTTGTTGGATAGTGTTTCTAGTGTGGCATGTGGTTCATGTAATTTCAAAATTTTCAAGTAATTCATAGACTTTCCACTAGGGGGCGTAAAGGTAAATTGCGTTTCCTCCTATATCTCTGCTTCTAAATCTCCGATTTGAAAAATTCTTTCTGCACCGCATACAGCTCCTGATGGGAAATCGTTTGCACACATTTTCTAATTTTTGTAAGAAATGGTTTGGCCATTAGGTGGCGTAAGTCTTAATTTCCGCTTCTGTTGTATTCGCAGCAAAATATGAGCTTCTAAAATCTCGATTGAAAAAAAGTCGTTTGTTGACCGATACTACTCCTCATATCGACAAACCTCTTAGGAAAATTTTCTTCTTGAAAAAATGCATGGTTTCTACGCCTCTTGGCGTAGATGTATATCTTATTTTTTGTCAATATCTATACTTCTAAGAGTACGATTTGAAAAATTCCTTCTTTGTTGGATTGTGTTTCCGATGCGAAATGTTTTTCCTATAAACAAAATTTTCAAGTAAATCATAGACTTTCCGCTAGGGGGCACAAAGGTAAATTGCGTTTTCTGCGATATTTCTGCTCCTAAAAATCTGATTTGAAATATTCTTCCTGTATCACATACAAGACCTGATGGAAAATATTTTTCACATAATTTCTAATGTTTGGTAAAGAATGGTTTAGCCACCAGGAGTCATAAGTGTTTATTTCTGCTTCTGAAGTATTTGTTGCAAAATCTGGGCTCCTGAAAACTCGACTAATATTTTTTCTTCGACCGATACCGCTTATATGGATACACCTTTTGAGAATACCTTCTTCCTAAATTAATGCATGGTTTCCTCACCAGGGGACGTAAAATCACACCTTGTTTTTGTCGATATCTCTGTTTCTAAGAGTCTGATTTGAAAAATTCTTTCGGTGTTGGAGAGCGTTTCCGGTGCGAAATGTTTCTCATATAAATTCATGCTTTTCTTAGCGCACAAGTCTGCAACCAGAGGGCGTAAGCTCACGATTCCGTTTACAGCAATATCTGAGGGATTAAAAACCCCATTGAAAAACTTCTTTCTTCCGTCAGACTCTATTGTTTTCCATACCGGTTCGATTAACTTTGAATTGATAAATTTAATTTGCGTCAGAACGGATTCAAAAAGACATGCTTATTACACCTGAAAATTCGGTGTCATCTTTCTTCTTGAATGCTGTAACGGAACAATAGCTAATGAAGTGGCGCAACAATACTTAATTTCATTGTTACTCAACAATATACTTTACTAAACTATCACAGAACACTATTTCATCACGTTTTACATAAATATAACAATATATCATTGCAATCTATGTAAATTACGGGAACTTGATTCTAAATATGATAAAAGCCATTACAAAACTGGATTTCTGTTGCTGTGAAAACGGTGAGTCGTAACGAACTTTGGCTTCCTCTCGACCTCCCCCCTCCCCCCAGGTGAGATTATGTGCTGTTGACGGGAGCTTTAAGGTGATGTAAAACGTGATGGGATATAACCTGTAGATATCCTAGACCAAACGTTACTATCCAATCCCCTTCCCTTGCGATTCCGCTTTTCTTTCTATATTGAAGTCAGATTTTAGTTTGGGCATGCGCACAAGGACTTTCATAACTACATCACATTTCATCGGTGGCAGAATTGTTTCTTACGTTCGTCTAAATCTGAATAATATATATGAAAATGATAAATTTTTTTTTTGAAAAAGTAAACAGTCGAAATACCCACTATTGTCGCCGCCATAGTTTAGTAAACCCCTCTCCTGCCGGCCATCCAGCCTGCGGTTTTTGCGGGTTTCTTTCGCAGACTCCCAGTCTTCGGCGAGGCGAATGCGTGGATGGTTTCCTCTGAAGTCGGCCCCAGATGCACTTTCTCCATGGACCCCCTTTCTATAGGATGCCTCGGTTCACCAGATGAGTGGTGGTAAAACATGGTAGTAAAACAATGTAAGAAGAATGAAATCTGATGCAGTGTGGTATTCGGCACCTATGGGACTATTACCCATGGTTGTTGTTATTGTTGATGATGATAATGATGATGATAGTTTAGTGAATATTTATTTTTATGACCTACATATCTTCTTTCATTGGTTTTACGACAAAAACATTCATTAATCCACCTACCTAAGTACAGCTCAATGTCAGGAGTTTGTAAACCTTATAGTTTGTTGTTATGAAATAATTCCACTTAATATGTACCGGATAGTGGTTCTGTGTGGTCATGATTGACGCGAATGAATGCAATGTGTTCTACATAAATAAATGTAAACTCTCGAATCACTCGTTTTAAAATGTAAACTCTCGAATCACTCGTTTTATTTTTCACCCACAAAGATCTTGGCATGCGAAAGATTCATAACATAAATTATTTACAAAGAATGTCAGGGTACTTGCTCTCCCGTCTCTTTTTAGCACGTCTTTTGTAAAAAAAGGTCAAGCTTCTGTTATCGGTTTGTCCGTCCGTCTGTACCCACGATATCTCTGCAACTAGTAGTCCGATTTGAAAAATTCTTTTTGCATTGGGAAGCTTGAAATATGCAAATGATGATCCTTTATTTCGTTTTTTTTTTTTTCGATGTACAATTTCGCCGGTTGAGGGCGTAAATGCCGATGATGTCGAATTCAAAAATACGTTTTATTCCACATATTTGCTTCTAAACATCCGATTGAAAAAAAAATTATCTTTCGATTCCATTTATATAGAAGAGTATTTTAAATATAGTTTCTTTTTCAAATTACGCAAATATTTTGAGCTAGGGGGCGTAAGGTAAATTACTTTTTCCTCGATAACTCTTCTTCTAAAACTCCGATTTGAAATTTTTTTTCTTCAGTGGATACATCTCCTGATGGAAAATCTTTTGCATATAATTTCAAATTTTTCGTAAAGAATACTTTGGCCACCAGAGGCCGTAAGTGTTAATTTTTGCTTCTGACGTATTTGCCTTAAAATCGGAGCTTCTAAAATCTCGATTAAAAATTTATTTCGCTTACTGATGCAACTCACATCGATAAACCTTTTCGGAATATTTTCTTAAAATATTCCCCAGTTTCTCCGCCAGGGGGCGTAGATGTGCATCTTATTTTTGTCAATATATCTACTTCTAGTAGTCCGATTTGAAAAATTCCATCTTTGTTGGATAGTGTTTTCCGTGTGACATGTTCTTCATGTAATTTCAAAATTTTCAAGTCATTCATAGATTTTCCGCTAGGGGGCGTAGCGGTAAATTGTGTCCCCCTCCCCCTATATCTCTGCTTCCAAATCTCCGATTTGAAAAATTCTTTCTGCACCGGATACAGCTCCTGTTTGCACGTAATTTTGAATATTTAAAAAAAAAATAGTTTGGCCACCAGGGGGCGTAAATCTTAATTTCCGCTTCTGTTGTATTTGCAGCAAAATATGATGTTCTAAATTATCGATTGAAAAAAACGTCGTTTGTTGACCGAGACTACTCATGTCGACAAACCTTTTAGAAACATTTTCTTCTTAAAATTGTGCATGGTTTCTACGCCAGGGGGCGTTGATGTATATCTTATTTTTGTCAATATCTCTACTTCTAGGAGTCCGATTTGAAAAATTCCTTCTTTGTTGGATAGTGTTTCTAGTGTGGCATGTGGTTCATGTAATTTCAAAATTTTCAAGTAATTCATAGACTTTCCACTAGGGGGCGTAAAGGTAAATTGCGTTTCCTCCTATATCTCTGCTTCTAAATCTCCGATTTGAAAAATTCTTTCTGCACCGCATACAGCTCCTGATGGGAAATCGTTTGCACACATTTTCTAATTTTTGTAAGAAATGGTTTGGCCATTAGGTGGCGTAAGTCTTAATTTCCGCTTCTGTTGTATTCGCAGCAAAATATGAGCTTCTAAAATCTCGATTGAAAAAAAAGTCGTTTGTTGACCGATACTACTCCTCATATCGACAAACCTCTTAGGAAAATTTTCTTCTTGAAAAAATGCATGGTTTCTACGCCTCTTGGCGTAGATGTATATCTTATTTTTTGTCAATATCTATACTTCTAAGAGTACGATTTGAAAAATTCCTTCTTTGTTGGATTGTGTTTCCGATGCGAAATGTTTTTCCTATAAACAAAATTTTCAAGTAAATCATAGACTTTCCGCTAGGGGGCACAAAGGTAAATTGCGTTTTCTGCGATATTTCTGCTCCTAAAAATCTGATTTGAAATATTCTTCCTGTATCACATACAAGACCTGATGGAAAATATTTTTCACATAATTTCTAATGTTTGGTAAAGAATGGTTTAGCCACCAGGAGTCATAAGTGTTTATTTCTGCTTCTGAAGTATTTGTTGCAAAATCTGGGCTCCTGAAAACTCGACTAATATTTTTCTTCGACCGATACCGCTTATATGGATACACCTTTTGAGAATACCTTCTTCCTAAATTAATGCATGGTTTCCTCACCAGGGGACGTAAAATCACACCTTGTTTTTGTCGATATCTCTGTTTCTAAGAGTCTGATTTGAAAAATTCTTTCGGTGTTGGAGAGCGTTTCCGGTGCGAAATGTTTCTCATATAAATTCATGCTTTTCTTAGCGCACAAGTCTGCAACCAGAGGGCGTAAGCTCACGATTCCGTTTACAGCAATATCTGAGGGATTAAAAACCCCATTGAAAAACTTCTTTCTTCCGTCAGACTCTATTGTTTTCCATACCGGTTCGATTAACTTTGAATTGATAAATTTAATTTGCGTCAGAACGGATTCAAAAGACGTGCTTATTACACCTGAAAATTCGGTGTCATCTTTCTTCTTGAATGCTGTAACGGAACAATAGCTAATGAAGTGGCGCAACAATACTTAATTTCATTGTTACTCAACAATATACTTTACTAAACTATCACAGAACACTATTTCATCACGTTTTACATAAATATAACAATATATCATTGCAATCTATGTAAATTACGGGAACTTGATTCTAAATATGATAAAAGCCATTACAAAACTGGATTTCTGATGCTGTGAAAACGGTGAGTCGTAACGAACTTTGGCTTCCTCTCGACCTCCCCCTCCCCCAGGTGAGATTATGTGCTGTTGACGGGAGCTTTAAGGTGATGTAAAACGTGATGGGATATAACCTGTAGATATCCTAGACCAAACGTTACTATCCAATCCCCTTCCCTTGCGATTCCGCTTTTCTTTCTATATTGAAGTCAGATTTTAGTTTGGGCATGCGCACAAGGACTTTCATAACTACATCACATTTCATCGGTGGCAGAATTGTTTCTTACGTTCGTCTAAATCTGAATAATATATATGAAAATGATAAATTTTTTTTTTGAAAAAGTAAACAGTCGAAATACCCACTATTGTCGCCGCCATAGTTTAGTAAACCCCTCTCCTGCCGGCCATCCAGCCTGCGGTTTTTGCGGGTTTCTTTCGCAGACTCCCAGTCTTCGGCGAGGCGAATGCGTGGATGGTTTCCTCTGAAGTCGGCCCCAGATGCACTTTCTCCATGGACCCCCTTTCTATAGGATGCCTCGGTTTACCAGATGAGTGGTGGTAAAACATGGTAGTAAAACAATGTAAGACGAATGAAATCTGATGCAGTGTGATATTCGGCACCTATGAGACTATTACCCATGGTTGTTGTTATTGTTGATGATGATGATAGTGTAGTAAATTTTTATTTTTATGACCTACATATCTTCTTTCATTGCTTTTACGACAATAACATTCATTAATCCACCTACCTAAGCACAGCTCAATGTCAGGAATTTGTAAACCTTATAGTTTGTTGTTATGAAATAATTCCACTTAATATGTACCGGATAGTGGTTCTGTGTGGTCATGATTGACGCGAATGAATGCAATGTGTTCTACATAAATAAATGTAAACTCTCGAATCACTCGTTTTAAAATGTAAACTCTCGAATCACTCGTTTTATTTTTCACCCACAAAGATCTTGGCATGCGAAAGATTCATAACATAAATTATTTACAAAGAATGTCAGGGTACTTGCTCTCCCGTCTCTTTTTAGCACGTCTTTTGTAAAAAAAGGTCATGCTTCTGTTATCGGTTTGTCCGTCCGTCTGTACCCACGATATCTCTGCAACTAGTAGTCCGATTTGAAAAATTCTTTTTGCATTGGGAAGCTTGAAATATGCAAATGATGATCCTTTGTTTCGTTTTTTTTTTTTTTTTCGATGTACAATTTCGCCGGTTGAGGGCGTAAATGCCGATGATGTCGAATTCAAAAATACGTTTTATTCCACATATTTGCTTCTAAACATCCGATTGAAAAAAAAATTATCTTTCGATTCCATTTATATAGAAGAGTATTTTAAATATAGTTTCTTTTTCAAATTACGCAAATATTTTGAGCTAGGGGGCGTAAGGTAAATTACTTTTTCCTCGATAACTCTTCTTCTAAAACTCCGATTTGAAATTTTTTTCTTCAGTGGATACATCTCCTGATGGAAAATCTTTTTGCATATAATTTCAAATTTTTCGTAAAGAATACTTTGGCCACCAGAGGCCGTAAGTGTTAATTTTTGCTTCTGACGTATTTGCCTTAAAATCGGAGCTTCTAAAATCTCGATTAAAAATTTATTTCGCTTACTGATGCAACTCACATCGATAAACCTTTTCGGAATATTTTCTTAAAATATTCCCCAGTTTCTCCGCCAGGGGGCGTAGATGTGCATCTTATTTTTGTCAATATATCTACTTCTAGTAGTCCGATTTGAAAAATTCCATCTTTGTTGGATAGTGTTTTCCGTGTGACATGTTCTTCATGTAATTTCAAAATTTTCAAGTCATTCATAGATTTTCCGCTAGGGGGCGTAGCGGTAAATTGTGTCCCCCTCCCCCCCTATATCTCTGCTTCCAAATCTCCGATTTGAAAAATTCTTTCTGCACCGGATACAGCTCCTGTTTGCACGTAATTTTGAATATTTAAAAAAAAAATAGTTTGGCCACCAGGGGGCGTAAATCTTAATTTCCGCTTCTGTTGTATTTGCAGCAAAATATGATGTTCTAAATTATCGATTGAAAAAAACGTCGTTTGTTGACCGAGACTACTCATGTCGACAAACCTTTTAGAAACATTTTCTTCTTAAAATTGTGCATGGTTTCTACGCCAGGGGCGTTGATGTATATCTTATTTTTGTCAATATCTCTACTTCTAGGAGTCCGATTTGAAAAATTCCTTCTTTGTTGGATAGTGTTTCTAGTGTGGCATGTGGTTCATGTAATTTCAAAATTTTCAAGTAATTCATAGACTTTCCACTAGGGGGCGTAAAGGTAAATTGCGTTTCCTCCTATATCTCTGCTTCTAAATCTCCGATTTGAAAAATTCTTTCTGCACCGCATACAGCTCCTGATGGGAAATCGTTTGCACACATTTTCTAATTTTTGTAAGAAATGGTTTGGCCATTAGGTGGCGTAAGTCTTAATTTCCGCTTCTGTTGTATTTGCAGCAAAATATGAGCTTCTAAAATCTCGATTGAAAAAAAAAGTCGTTTGTTGACCGATACTACTCCTCATATCGACAAACCTCTTAGGAAAATTTTCTTCTTGAAAAAATGCATGGTTTCTACGCCTCTTGGCGTAGATGTATATCTTATTTTTTGTCAATATCTATACTTCTAAGAGTACGATTTGAAAAATTCCTTCTTTGTTGGATTGTGTTTCCGATGCGAAATGTTTTTCCTATAAACAAAATTTTCAAGTAAATCATAGACTTTCCGCTAGGGGGCACAAAGGTAAATTGCGTTTTCTGCGATATTTCTGCTCCTAAAAATCTGATTTGAAATATTCTTCCTGTATCACATACAAGACCTGATGGAAAATATTTTTCACATAATTTCTAATGTTTGGTAAAGAATGGTTTAGCCACCAGGAGTCATAAGTGTTTATTTCTGCTTCTGAAGTATTTGTTGCAAAATCTGGGCTCCTGAAAACTCGACTAATATTTTTTCTTCGACCGATACCGCTTATATGGATACACCTTTTGAGAATACCTTCTTCCTAAATTAATGCATGGTTTCCTCACCAGGGGACGTAAAATCACACCTTGTTTTTGTCGATATCTCTGTTTCTAAGAGTCTGATTTGAAAAATTCTTTCGGTGTTGGAGAGCGTTTCCGGTGCGAAATGTTTCTCATATAAATTCATGCTTTTCTTAGCGCACAAGTCTGCAACCAGAGGGCGTAAGCTCACGATTCCGTTTACAGCAATATCTGAGGGATTAAAAACCCCATTGAAAAACTTCTTTCTTCCGTCAGACTCTATTGTTTTCCATACCGGTTCGATTAACTTTGAATTGATAAATTTAATTTGCGTCAGAACGGATTCAAAAGACATGCTTATTACACCTGAAAATTCGGTGTCATCTTTCTTCTTGAATGCTGTAACGGAACAATAGCTAATGAAGTGGCGCAACAATACTTAATTTCATTGTTACTCAACAATATACTTTACTAAACTATCACAGAACACTATTTCATCACGTTTTACATAAATATAACAATATATCATTGCAATCTATGTAAATTACGGGAACTTGATTCTAAATATGATAAAAGCCATTACAAAACTGGATTTCTGATGCTGTGAAAACGGTGAGTCGTAACGAACTTTGGCTTCCTCTCGACCTCCCCCTCCCCCCAGGTGAGATTATGTGCTGTTGACGGGAGCTTTAAGGTGATGTAAAACGTGATGGGATATAACCTGTAGATATCCTAGACCAAACGTTACTATCCAATCCCCTTCCCTTGCGATTCCGCTTTTCTTTCTATATTGAAGTCAGATTTTAGTTTGGGCATGCGCACAAGGACTTTCATAACTACATCACATTTCATCGGTGGCAGAATTGTTTCTTACGTTCGTCTAAATCTGAATAATATATATGAAAATGATAAATTTTTTTTTGAAAAAGTAAACAGTCGAAATACCCACTATTGTCGCCGCCATAGTTTAGTAAACCCCTCTCCTGCCGGCCATCCAGCCTGCGGTTTTTGCGGGTTTCTTTCGCAGACTCCCAGTCTTCGGCGAGGCGAATGCGTGGATGGTTTCCTCTGAAGTCGGCCCCAGATGCACTTTCTCCATGGACCCCCTTTCTATAGGATGCCTCGGTTCACCAGATGAGTGGTGGTAAAACATGGTAGTAAAACAATGTAAGAAGAATGAAATCTGATGCAGTGTGGTATTCGGCACCTATGGGACTATTACCCATGGTTGTTGTTATTGTTGATGATGATAATGATGATGATAGTTTAGTGAATATTTATTTTTATGACCTACATATCTTCTTTCATTGGTTTTACGACAAAAACATTCATTAATCCACCTACCTAAGTACAGCTCAATGTCAGGAGTTTGTAAACCTTATAGTTTGTTGTTATGAAATAATTCCACTTAATATGTACCGGATAGTGGTTCTGTGTGGTCATGATTGACGCGAATGAATGCAATGTGTTCTACATAAATAAATGTAAACTCTCGAATCACTCGTTTTAAAATGTAAACTCTCGAATCACTCGTTTTATTTTTCACCCACAAAGATCTTGGCATGCGAAAGATTCATAACATAAATTATTTACAAAGAATGTCAGGGTACTTGCTCTCCCGTCTCTTTTTAGCACGTCTTTTGTAAAAAAAGGTCAAGCTTCTGTTATCGGTTTGTCCGTCCGTCTGTACCCACGATATCTCTGCAACTAGTAGTCCGATTTGAAAAATTCTTTTTGCATTGGGAAGCTTGAAATATGCAAATGATGATCCTTTATTTCGTTTTTTTTTTTCGATGTACAATTTCGCCGGTTGAGGGCGTAAATGCCGATGATGTCGAATTCAAAAATACGTTTTATTCCACATATTTGCTTCTAAACATCCGATTGAAAAAAAAATTATCTTTCGATTCCATTTATATAGAAGAGTATTTTAAATATAGTTTCTTTTTCAAATTACGCAAATATTTTGAGCTAGGGGGCGTAAGGTAAATTACTTTTTCCTCGATAACTCTTCTTCTAAAACTCCGATTTGAAATTTTTTTTCTTCAGTGGATACATCTCCTGATGGAAAATCTTTTGCATATAATTTCAAATTTTTCGTAAAGAATACTTTGGCCACCAGAGGCCGTAAGTGTTAATTTTTGCTTCTGACGTATTTGCCTTAAAATCGGAGCTTCTAAAATCTCGATTAAAAATTTATTTCGCTTACTGATGCAACTCACATCGATAAACCTTTTCGGAATATTTTCTTAAAATATTCCCCAGTTTCTCCGCCAGGGGGCGTAGATGTGCATCTTATTTTTGTCAATATATCTACTTCTAGTAGTCCGATTTGAAAAATTCCATCTTTGTTGGATAGTGTTTTCCGTGTGACATGTTCTTCATGTAATTTCAAAATTTTCAAGTCATTCATAGATTTCCCGCTAGGGGGCGTAGCGGTAAATTGTGTCCCCCCCCCTATATCTCTGCTTCCAAATCTCCGATTTGAAAAATTCTTTCTGCACCGGATACAGCTCCTGTTTGCACGTAATTTTGAATATTTAAAAAAAAAATAGTTTGGCCACCAGGGGGCGTAAATCTTAATTTCCGCTTCTGTTGTATTTGCAGCAAAATATGATGTTCTAAATTATCGATTGAAAAAAACGTCGTTTGTTGACCGAGACTACTCATGTCGACAAACCTTTTAGAAACATTTTCTTCTTAAAATTGTGCATGGTTTCTACGCCAGGGGGCGTTGATGTATATCTTATTTTTGTCAATATCTCTACTTCTAGGAGTCCGATTTGAAAAATTCCTTCTTTGTTGGATAGTGTTTCTAGTGTGGCATGTGGTTCATGTAATTTCAAAATTTTCAAGTAATTCATAGACTTTCCACTAGGGGGCGTAAAGGTAAATTGCGTTTCCTCCTATATCTCTGCTTCTAAATCTCCGATTTGAAAAATTCTTTCTGCACCGCATACAGCTCCTGATGGGAAATCGTTTGCACACATTTTCTAATTTTTGTAAGAAATGGTTTGGCCATTAGGTGGCGTAAGTCTTAATTTCCGCTTCTGTTGTATTTGCAGCAAAATATGAGCTTCTAAAATCTCGATTGAAAAAAAAGTCGTTTGTTGACCGATACTACTCCTCATATCGACAAACCTCTTAGGAAAATTTTCTTCTTGAAAAAATGCATGGTTTCTACGCCTCTTGGCGTAGATGTATATCTTATTTTTTGTCAATATCTATACTTCTAAGAGTACGATTTGAAAAATTCCTTCTTTGTTGGATTGTGTTTCCGATGCGAAATGTTTTTCCTATAAACAAAATTTTCAAGTAAATCATAGACTTTCCGCTAGGGGGCACAAAGGTAAATTGCGTTTTCTGCGATATTTCTGCTCCTAAAAATCTGATTTGAAATATTCTTCCTGTATCACATACAAGACCTGATGGAAAATATTTTTCACATAATTTCTAATGTTTGGTAAAGAATGGTTTAGCCACCAGGAGTCATAAGTGTTTATTTCTGCTTCTGAAGTATTTGTTGCAAAATCTGGGCTCCTGAAAACTCGACTAATATTTTTTCTTCGACCGATACCGCTTATATGGATACACCTTTTGAGAATACCTTCTTCCTAAATTAATGCATGGTTTCCTCACCAGGGGACGTAAAATCACACCTTGTTTTTGTCGATATCTCTGTTTCTAAGAGTCTGATTTGAAAAATTCTTTCGGTGTTGGAGAGCGTTTCCGGTGCGAAATGTTTCTCATATAAATTCATGCTTTTCTTAGCGCACAAGTCTGCAACCAGAGGGCGTAAGCTCACGATTCCGTTTACAGCAATATCTGAGGGATTAAAAACCCCATTGAAAAACTTCTTTCTTCCGTCAGACTCTATTGTTTTCCATACCGGTTCGATTAACTTTGAATTGATAAATTTAATTTGCGTCAGAACGGATTCAAAAGACATGCTTATTACACCTGAAAATTCGGTGTCATCTTTCTTCTTGAATGCTGTAACGGAACAATAGCTAATGAAGTGGCGCAACAATACTTAATTTCATTGTTACTCAACAATATACTTTACTAAACTATCACAGAACACTATTTCATCACGTTTTACATAAATATAACAATATATCATTGCAATCTATGTAAATTACGGGAACTTGATTCTAAATATGATAAAAGCCATTACAAAACTGGATTTCTGATGCTGTGAAAACGGTGAGTCGTAACGAACTTTGGCTTCCTCTCGACCTCCCCCTCCCCCCAGGTTAGATTATGTGCTGTTGACGGGAGCTTTAAGGTGATGTAAAACGTGATGGGATATAACCTGTAGATATCCTAGACCAAACGTTACTATCCAATCCCCTTCCCTTGCGATTCCGCTTTTCTTTCTATATTGAAGTCAGATTTTAGTTTGGGCATGCGCACAAGGACTTTCATAACTACATCACATTTCATCGGTGGCAGAATTGTTTCTTACGTTCGTCTAAATCTGAATAATATATATGAAAATGATAAATTTTTTTTTTGAAAAAGTAAACAGTCGAAATACCCACTATTGTCGCCGCCATAGTTTAGTAAACCCCTCTCCTGCCGGCCATCCAGCCTGCGGTTTTTGCGGGTTTCTTTCGCAGACTCCCAGTCTTCGGCGAGGCGAATGCGTGGATGGTTTCCTCTGAAGTCGGCCCCAGATGCACTTTCTCCATGGACCCCCTTTCTATAGGATGCCTCGGTTCACCAGATGAGTGGTGGTAAAACATGGTAGTAAAACAATGTAAGAAGAATGAAATCTGATGCAGTGTGGTATTCGGCACCTATGGGACTATTACCCATGGTTGTTGTTATTGTTGATGATGATAATGATGATGATAGTTTAGTGAATATTTATTTTTATGACCTACATATCTTCTTTCATTGGTTTTACGACAAAAACATTCATTAATCCACCTACCTAAGTACAGCTCAATGTCAGGAGTTTGTAAACCTTATAGTTTGTTGTTATGAAATAATTCCACTTAATATGTACCGGATAGTGGTTCTGTGTGGTCATGATTGACGCGAATGAATGCAATGTGTTCTACATAAATAAATGTAAACTCTCGAATCACTCGTTTTAAAATGTAAACTCTCGAATCACTCGTTTTATTTTTCACCCACAAAGATCTTGGCATGCGAAAGATTCATAACATAAATTATTTACAAAGAATGTCAGGGTACTTGCTCTCCCGTCTCTTTTTAGCACGTCTTTTGTAAAAAAAGGTCAAGCTTCTGTTATCGGTTTGTCCGTCCGTCTGTACCCACGATATCTCTGCAACTAGTAGTCCGATTTGAAAAATTCTTTTTGCATTGGGAAGCTTGAAATATGCAAATGATGATCCTTTATTTCGTTTTTTTTTTTTTTTTCGATGTACAATTTCGCCGGTTGAGGGCGTAAATGCCGATGATGTCGAATTCAAAAATACGTTTTATTCCACATATTTGCTTCTAAACATCCGATTGAAAAAAAATTATCTTTCGATTCCATTTATATAGAAGAGTATTTTAAATATAGTTTCTTTTTCAAATTACGCAAATATTTTGAGCTAGGGGGCGTAAGGTAAATTACTTTTTCCTCGATAACTCTTCTTCTAAAACTCCGATTTGAAATTTTTTTTCTTCAGTGGATACATCTCCTGATGGAAAATCTTTTGCATATAATTTCAAATTTTTCGTAAAGAATACTTTGGCCACCAGAGGCCGTAAGTGTTAATTTTTGCTTCTGACGTATTTGCCTTAAAATCGGAGCTTCTAAAATCTCGATTAAAAATTTATTTCGCTTACTGATGCAACTCACATCGATAAACCTTTTCGGAATATTTTCTTAAAATATTCCCCAGTTTCTCCGCCAGGGGGCGTAGATGTGCATCTTATTTTTGTCAATATATCTACTTCTAGTAGTCCGATTTGAAAAATTCCATCTTTGTTGGATAGTGTTTTCCGTGTGACATGTTCTTCATGTAATTTCAAAATTTTCAAGTCATTCATAGATTTCCCGCTAGGGGCGTAGCGGTAAATTGTGTCCCCCCCCCCTATATCTCTGCTTCCAAATCTCCGATTTGAAAAATTCTTTCTGCACCGGATACAGCTCCTGTTTGCACGTAATTTTGAATATTTAAAAAAAAAATAGTTTGGCCACCAGGGGCGTAAATCTTAATTTCCGCTTCTGTTGTATTTGCAGCAAAATATGATGTTCTAAATTATCGATTGAAAAAAACGTCGTTTGTTGACCGAGACTACTCATGTCGACAAACCTTTTAGAAACATTTTCTTCTTAAAATTGTGCATGGTTTCTACGCCAGGGGGCGTTGATGTATATCTTATTTTTGTCAATATCTCTACTT
Source organism: Macrothele yani (assembly GCA_039090855.1). NCBI lineage: Eukaryota > Metazoa > Arthropoda > Arachnida > Araneae > Macrothelidae > Macrothele > Macrothele yani. The sequence continues at coordinate 78,149,195 of CM077008.1, forward strand.
CTAGGAGTCCGATTTGAAAAATTCCTTCTTTGTTGGATAGTGTTTCTAGTGTGGCATGTGGTTCATGTAATTTCAAAATTTTCAAGTAATTCATAGACTTTCCACTAGGGGGCGTAAAGGTAAATTGCGTTTCCTCCTATATCTCTGCTTCTAAATCTCCGATTTGAAAAATTCTTTCTGCACCGCATACAGCTCCTGATGGGAAATCGTTTGCACACATTTTCTAATTTTTGTAAGAAATGGTTTGGCCATTAGGTGGCGTAAGTCTTAATTTCCGCTTCTGTTGTATTTGCAGCAAAATATGAGCTTCTAAAATCTCGATTGAAAAAAAGTCGTTTGTTGACCGATACTACTCCTCATATCGACAAACCTCTTAGGAAAATTTTCTTCTTGAAAAAATGCATGGTTTCTACGCCTCTTGGCGTAGATGTATATCTTATTTTTTGTCAATATCTATACTTCTAAGAGTACGATTTGAAAAATTCCTTCTTTGTTGGATTGTGTTTCCGATGCGAAATGTTTTTCCTATAAATTCAAAATTTTCAAGTAAATCATAGACTTTCCGCTAGGGGGCACAAAGGTAAATTGCGTTTTCTGCGATATTTCTGCTCCTAAAAATCTGATTTGAAATATTCTTCCTGTATCACATACAAGACCTGATGGAAAATATTTTTCACATAATTTCTAATGTTTGGTAAAGAATGGTTTAGCCACCAGGAGTCATAAGTGTTTATTTCTGCTTCTGAAGTATTTGTTGCAAAATCTGGGCTCCTGAAAATTCGACTAATATTTTTTCTTCGACCGATACCGCTTATATGGATACACCTTTTGAGAATACCTTCTTCCTAAATTAATGCATGGTTTCCTCACCAGGGGACGTAAAATCACACCTTGTTTTTGTCGATATCTCTGTTTCTAAGAGTCTGATTTGAAAAATTCTTTCGGTGTTGGAGAGCGTTTCCGGTGCGAAATGTTTCTCATATAAATTCATGCTTTTCTTAGCGCACAAGTCTGCAACCAGAGGGCGTAAGCTCACGATTCCGTTTACAGCAATATCTGAGGGATTAAAAACCCCATTGAAAAACTTCTTTCTTCCGTCAGACTCTATTGTTTTCCATACCGGTTCGATTAACTTTGAATTGATAAATTTAATTTGCGTCAGAACGGATTCAAAAGACATGCTTATTACACCTGAAAATTCGGTGTCATCTTTCTTCTTGAATGCTGTAACGGAACAATAGCTAATGAAGTGGCGCAACAATACTTAATTTCATTGTTACTCAACAATATACTTTACTAAACTATCACAGAACACTATTTCATCACGTTTTACATAAATATAACAATATATCATTGCAATCTATGTAAATTACGGGAACTTGATTCTAAATATGATAAAAGCCATTACAAAACTGGATTTCTGTTGCTGTGAAAACGGTGAGTCGTAACGAACTTTGGCTTCCTCTCGACCTCCCCCTCCCCCCAGGTGAGATTATGTGCTGTTGACGGGAGCTTTAAGGTGATGTAAAACGTGATGGGATATAACCTGTAGATATCCTAGACCAAACGTTACTATCCAATCCCCTTCCCTTGCGATTCCGCTTTTCTTTCTATATTGAAGTCAGATTTTAGTTTGGGCATGCGCACAAGGACTTTCATAACTACATCACATTTCATCGGTGGCAGAATTGTTTCTTACGTTCGTCTAAATCTGAATAATATATATGAAAATGATAAATTTTTTTTGAAAAAGTAAACAGTCGAAATACCCACTATTGTCGCCGCCATAGTTTAGTAAACCCCTCTCCTGCCGGCCATCCAGCCTGCGGTTTTTGCGGGTTTCTTTCGCAGACTCCCAGTCTTCGGCGAGGCGAATGCGTGGATGGTTTCCTCTGAAGTCGGCCCCAGATGCACTTTCTCCATGGACCCCCTTTCTATAGGATGCCTCGGTTCACCAGATGAGTGGTGGTAAAACATGGTAGTAAAACAATGTAAGAAGAATGAAATCTGATGCAGTGTGGTATTCGGCACCTATGGGACTATTACCCATGGTTGTTGTTATTGTTGATGATGATAATGATGATGATAGTTTAGTGAATATTTATTTTTATGACCTACATATCTTCTTTCATTGGTTTTACGACAAAAACATTCATTAATCCACCTACCTAAGTACAGCTCAATGTCAGGAGTTTGTAAACCTTATAGTTTGTTGTTATGAAATAATTCCACTTAATATGTACCGGATAGTGGTTCTGTGTGGTCATGATTGACGCGAATGAATGCAATGTGTTCTACATAAATAAATGTAAACTCTCGAATCACTCGTTTTAAAATGTAAACTCTCGAATCACTCGTTTTATTTTTCACCCACAAAGATCTTGGCATGCGAAAGATTCATAACATAAATTATTTACAAAGAATGTCAGGGTACTTGCTCTCCCGTCTCTTTTTAGCACGTCTTTTGTAAAAAAGGTCAAGCTTCTGTTATCGGTTTGTCCGTCCGTCTGTACCCACGATATCTCTGCAACTAGTAGTCCGATTTGAAAAATTCTTTTTGCATTGGGAAGCTTGAAATATGCAAATGATGATCCTTTATTTCGTTTTTTTTTTTCGATGTACAATTTCGCCGGTTGAGGGCGTAAAATGCCGATGATGTCGAATTCAAAAATACGTTTTATTCCACATATTTGCTTCTAAACATCCGATTGAAAAAAAATTATCTTTCGATTCCATTTATATAGAAGAGTATTTTAAATATAGTTTCTTTTTCAAATTACGCAAATATTTTGAGCTAGGGGGCGTAAGGTAAATTACTTTTTCCTCGATAACTCTTCTTCTAAAACTCCGATTTGAAATTTTTTTTCTTCAGTGGATACATCTCCTGATGGAAAATCTTTTGCATATAATTTCAAATTTTTCGTAAAGAATACTTTGGCCACCAGAGGCCGTAAATGTTAATTTTTGCTTCTGACGTATTTGCCTTAAAATCGGAGCTTCTAAAATCTCGATTAAAAATTTATTTCGCTTACTGATGCAACTCACATCGATAAACCTTTTCGGAATATTTTCTTAAAATATTCCCCAGTTTCTCCGCCAGGGGGCGTAGATGTGCATCTTATTTTTGTCAATATATCTACTTCTAGTAGTCCGATTTGAAAAATTCCATCTTTGTTGGATAGTGTTTTCCGTGTGACATGTTCTTCATGTAATTTCAAAATTTTCAAGTCATTCATAGATTTCCCGCTAGGGGGCGTAGCGGTAAATTGTGTCCCCCCCTATATCTCTGCTTCCAAATCTCCGATTTGAAAAATTCTTTCTGCACCGGATACAGCTCCTGTTTGCACGTAATTTTGAATATTTAAAAAAAAAATAGTTTGGCCACCAGGGGGCGTAAATCTTAATTTCCGCTTCTGTTGTATTTGCAGCAAAATATGATGTTCTAAATTATCGATTGAAAAAAACGTCGTTTGTTGACCGAGACTACTCATGTCGACAAACCTTTTAGAAACATTTTCTTCTTAAAATTGTGCATGGTTTCTACGCCAGGGGCATTGATGTATATCTTATTTTTGTCAATATCTCTACTTCTAGGAGTCCGATTTGAAAAATTCCTTCTTTGTTGGATAGTGTTTCTAGTGTGGCATGTGGTTCATGTAATTTCAAAATTTTCAAGTAATTCATAGACTTTCCACTAGGGGGCGTAAAGGTAAATTGCGTTTCCTCCTATATCTCTGCTTCTAAATCTCCGATTTGAAAAATTCTTTCTGCACCGCATACAGCTCCTGATGGGAAATCGTTTGCACACATTTTCTAATTTTTGTAAGAAATGGTTTGGCCATTAGGTGGCGTAAGTCTTAATTTCCGCTTCTGTTGTATTCGCAGCAAAATATGAGCTTCTAAAATCTCGATTGAAAAAAAGTCGTTTGTTGACCGATACTACTCCTCATATCGACAAACCTCTTAGGAAAATTTTCTTCTTGAAAAAATGCATGGTTTCTACGCCTCTTGGCGTAGATGTATATCTTATTTTTTGTCAATATCTATACTTCTAAGAGTACGATTTGAAAAATTCCTTCTTTGTTGGATTGTGTTTCCGATGCGAAATGTTTTTCCTATAAACAAAATTTTCAAGTAAATCATAGACTTTCCGCTAGGGGGCACAAAGGTAAATTGCGTTTTCTGCGATATTTCTGCTCCTAAAAATCTGATTTGAAATATTCTTCCTGTATCACATACAAGACCTGATGGAAAATATTTTTCACATAATTTCTAATGTTTGGTAAAGAATGGTTTAGCCACCAGGAGTCATAAGTGTTTATTTCTGCTTCTGAAGTATTTGTTGCAAAATCTGGGCTCCTGAAAACTCGACTAATATTTTTTCTTCGACCGATACCGCTTATATGGATACACCTTTTGAGAATACCTTCTTCCTAAATTAATGCATGGTTTCCTCACCAGGGGACGTAAAATCACACCTTGTTTTTGTCGATATCTCTGTTTCTAAGAGTCTGATTTGAAAAATTCTTTCGGTGTTGGAGAGCGTTTCCGGTGCGAAATGTTTCTCATATAAATTCATGCTTTTCTTAGCGCACAAGTCTGCAACCAGAGGGCGTAAGCTCACGATTCCGTTTACAGCAATATCTGAGGGATTAAAAACCCCATTGAAAAACTTCTTTCTTCTGTCAGACTCTATTGTTTTCCATACCGGTTCGATTAACTTTGAATTGATAAATTTAATTTGCGTCAGAACGGATTCAAAAGACGTGCTTATTACACCTGAAAATTCGGTGTCATCTTTCTTCTTGAATGCTGTAACGGAACAATAGCTAATGAAGTGGCGCAACAATACTTAATTTCATTGTTACTCAACAATATACTTTACTAAACTATCACAGAACACTATTTCATCACGTTTTACATAAATATAACAATATATCATTGCAATCTATGTAAATTACGGGAACTTGATTCTAAATATGATAAAAGCCATTACAAAACTGGATTTCTGATGCTGTGAAAACGGTGAGTCGTAACGAACTTTGGCTTCCTCTCGACCTCCCCCCTCCCCCAGGTGAGATTATGTGCTGTTGACGGGAGCTTTAAGGTGATGTAAAACGTGATGGGATATAACCTGTAGATATCCTAGACCAAACGTTACTATCCAATCCCCTTCCCTTGCGATTCCGCTTTTCTTTCTATATTGAAGTCAGATTTTAGTTTGGGCATGCGCACAAGGACTTTCATAACTACATCACATTTCATCGGTGGCAGAATTGTTTCTTACGTTCGTCTAAATCTGAATAATATATATGAAAATGATAAATTTTTTTTTTGAAAAAGTAAACAGTCGAAATACCCACTATTGTCGCCGCCATAGTTTAGTAAACCCCTCTCCTGCCGGCCATCCAGCCTGCGGTTTTTGCGGGTTTCTTTCGCAGACTCCCAGTCTTCGGCGAGGCGAATGCGTGGATGGTTTCCTCTGAAGTCGGCCCCAGATGCACTTTCTCCATGGACCCCCTTTCTATAGGATGCCTCGGTTTACCAGATGAGTGGTGGTAAAACATGGTAGTAAAACAATGTAAGACGAATGAAATCTGATGCAGTGTGATATTCGGCACCTATGAGACTATTACCCATGGTTGTTGTTATTGTTGATGATGATGATAGTGTAGTAAATTTTTATTTTTATGACCTACATATCTTCTTTCATTGCTTTTACGACAATAACATTCATTAATCCACCTACCTAAGCACAGCTCAATGTCAGGAATTTGTAAACCTTATAGTTTGTTGTTATGAAATAATTCCACTTAATATGTACCGGATAGTGGTTCTGTGTGGTCATGATTGACGCGAATGAATGCAATGTGTTCTACATAAATAAATGTAAACTCTCGAATCACTCGTTTTAAAATGTAAACTCTCGAATCACTCGTTTTATTTTTCACCCACAAAGATCTTGGCATGCGAAAGATTCATAACATAAATTATTTACAAAGAATGTCAGGGTACTTGCTCTCCCGTCTCTTTTTAGCACGTCTTTTGTAAAAAAAGGTCATGCTTCTGTTATCGGTTTGTCCGTCCGTCTGTACCCACGATATCTCTGCAACTAGTAGTCCGATTTGAAAAATTCTTTTTGCATTGGGAAGCTTGAAATATGCAAATGATGATCCTTTGTTTCGTTTTTTTTTCGATGTACAATTTCGCCGGTTGAGGGCGTAAATGCCGATGATGTCGAATTCAAAAATACGTTTTATTCCACATATTTGCTTCTAAACATCCGATTGAAAAAAAATTATCTTTCGATTCCATTTATATAGAAGAGTATTTTAAATATAGTTTCTTTTTCAAATTACGCAAATATTTTGAGCTAGGGGGCGTAAGGTAAATTACTTTTTCCTCGATAACTCTTCTTCTAAAACTCCGATTTGAAATTTTTTTCTTCAGTGGATACATCTCCTGATGGAAAATCTTTTGCATATAATTTCAAATTTTTCGTAAAGAATACTTTGGCCACCAGAGGCCGTAAGTGTTAATTTTTGCTTCTGACGTATTTGCCTTAAAATCGGAGCTTCTAAAATCTCGATTAAAAAATTATTTCGCTTACTGATGCAACTCACATCGATAAACCTTTTCGGAATATTTTCTTCTTAAAATATTCCCCAGTTTCTCCGCCAGGGGCGTAGATGTGCATCTTATTTTTGTCAATATATCTACTTCTAGTAGTCCGATTTGAAAAATTCCATCTTTGTTGGATAGTGTTTTCCGTGTGACATGTTTTTCATGTAATTTCAAAATTTTCAAGTAATTCATAGGCTTCCAGCTAGGGGGCGTAGCGGAAAATTGTGTTTCCCCCTATATCTCTGCTTCTAAATCTCCGGTTTGAAAAATTCTTTCTGCACCGGCTCCTGTTTGCACGTAATTTCGAATATTTAAAAAAAATAGTTTGGCCACCAGGGGGCGTAAATCTTAATTTCCGCTTCTGTTGTATTTGCAGCAAAATATGATGTTCTAAATTATCGATTGAAAAAAATGTCGCTTGTTGACCGATATTACTCATGTCGAGAAACCTTTTAGAAACATTTTCTTCTTAAAATAGTGCATGGTTTCTACGCCAGGGGGCGTAGATGTATATCTTATTTTTGTCAATATCTCTACTTCTAGGAGTCCGATTTGAAAAATTCCTTCTTTGTTGGATAGTGTTTCTAGTGTGGCATGTGGTTCATGTAATTTCAAAATTTTCAAGTAATTCATAGACTTTCCGCTAGGGAGCGTAAAGGTAAATTGCCTTTCCTCCTATATCTCTGCTTCTAAATCTCCGATTTGAAAAATTCTTTCTGCACCGCATACAGCTCCTGATGGGAAATCGTTTGCACATATTTTCTAATTTTTTGTAAGAAATGGTTTGGCCACCAGGTGGCGTAAGTCTTAATTTCTGCTTCTGTTGTATTTGCAGCAAAATATGAGCTTCTAAAATCTCGATTGAAAAAAAGTCGTTTGTTGATAGATACTACTCCTCATATCGACAAACCTCTTAGGAAAATTATCTTCTTGAAAAAATGCATGGTTTCTGCGCCAGTGGGCGTCGATGTATATCTTATTTTTGTCAATATCTCTACTTCTAAGAGTCCGATTTAAAAAATTCCTTCTTTGTTGGATAGTGTTTCCGGTGCAAAATGTTTTTCCTATAAATTCAAAATTTTCAAGTAAATCATACACTTTCCGCTAGGGGGCACAAAGGTAAATTGCGTTTTCTGCGATATTTCTGCTCCTAAAAATCTGATTTGAAATATTCTTCCTGTATCACATACAAGACCTGATGGAAAATATTTTTCACATAATTTCTAATGTTTGGTAAAGAATGGTTTAGCCACCAGGGGTCATAAGTGTTAATTTGTGCTTCTGAAGTATTTGTTGCAAAATCTGGGCTCCTGAAAACTCGACTAATTTTTTTTATTCGACCGATACCGCTTATATGGATACAGCTTTTGAGAACACTTTCTTCCTAAAATAATGCATGGTTTTCCCACCAGGCGACGTAAAGTCACATCTTATTTTTGTCGATATCTCTGTTTCTAAGAGTTCGTAAGCTCACGATTCCGTTTACAGCAATATCTGAGGGATTAAAAACCTGATTGAAAATCTTCTTTCTTTCGTCAGATCTATTGTTTTCCATACCGGTTCCATTGATTTTGAATAGCTTTTATAAATTTAATTTGCGTCAGAACGGATTCAAAAGACGTGGTTATTACACCCGAAAATTCGGTGTCATCTTTCTTGTTATGTTTGCGACTGTATCTCCGGTTCGAAAAATACTTTTGAAAAAAAAAATTTCCTTTACTGTTTGCCATTCGCGATGAAAAAGTTTACGAACAGTTTTAAATAGTGCACACTTTCACGCCCACGGAGAGTATATGTAAAGACTTCTCTCCCCCCCCCCTTTTTTTTTTTTTTTTGCTGTCTCTGCATCTGAAGTCGCACCTGACAAAAATGTTTTCAAACCCCACAATTTTTGCAGTAAAGAGTATGTTGCTGACATTTTCCACTTTTTCATAATTAACAATTCTTGCGCCAGTGGTCATCAACATGTATATCTATTTAAAAAGTAAAGAGTATCTCCAATTTAAAAAATTCATTGGATTTTTTAGGAGGATAACTCACAGCTTTTCCGTTATGTCTCCCAACGGGAAAGCTGTGCGTTATTTGAAGACGCAGATGAGAATAAAATATTCTTCAAAGTGAAGGGTATCTTCGAAAAAAAAAAAAAAAGTTATAGATAACGCACAGTTTCCCGTAACGTCTCTTAAGGGGAAAGCTGTGCGTTATTTGAACACGCAAATGAGAGAAAAATATTCTTCAGAGTGAAGGATATCCTACGAAAAAAACCAACAAACAAACAAAACAAAACAAAACAAAACAAAAAAAGAATTTTTGTAGAGTCGGAGATACTCTTTAATTTTTTCAATAGATATACATGTTGATGACCACTTGCGGAAGAATTGTGAATTATGAAAAAGTAGAAAATACCCGCAAAATATTCTTAATTGCAAAAATTGTGGGATGGAAAAATATTTTTTTTAAATGCGACTTCTAGACGCAGAGATAGCGAAAGAGAAAAAAAAGTCTTTGCATGTACTCTCTTAAGGCGGGAAAAGTGTGCACTATTTAAAAAGGATAATGTTCGTACTCTTATACGTTGCAAATGGAAAACAGTAAAGGAAAAAAAATTCCAAACGATTTTTAAAAGCGGAGATACCGTTACAAACATAAAAACGCACCAAAGTCCCCTAGCTTCAAAACATTTAAATTAAATTAATTCTTTCCATATCCCTTCTTACAGTTCCATATAGAAATTGCTTCAGCCTCGGATATCTTCCGCTATGTGGGTAATATTTTTTGTGCAATCTGTAAAAGTATTATATATGTAGCTGATTTTTTTGCTTTTTCTAAAAATCTATTCGGAAAAACTGTTTACTGTCGAAAAGGATTTGAACGACATACTCATTACACCCGAGAGCTCGGGGGCATTTTTCTTGTTTACGCTTTCCAACCGTAGGTTGAAGAAGCGTGTATGCTCCAGCTTTGTCCGCTTGTCCGCACGATAACTCGCGTAAAAATGGTTCGATTTCAATGAAATTTTAGTATGTGGTAGGGGACCACCTGGGGACAAACCCTGTTGAAAATGGCTGAAGTGGGGTCAAAGGTCAGGACATAGGAGCATGATGCATTCCATTGCTCTTATGCGTCATAACTTGCATAAATATGGTTCGATTTCGATGAAATTTTCGTATGTAGTAGGTGACCACCTGGGGAAGAACCCTATTGAAAATGAACGAAATGGAGTCAAAGGTCGGGACACAGGATCGGGATCCATTCCATCGCCCTTGTGCGTTATAACTTATGTAAAAATGCTTCGATTGAGACAAAACTTTATCATGTTGTTCCGGAAGTATGCTTTACGGGTTCTGTTGAATATCATCGAAATGGTGTCAAAGGTCAGGTCATAGGAGCGAGATTTATTCTACAGCCATTTTCCTCATAACTTGAGTAATGATTTCTGGTATGTTGGAAAGCGTATCATAATCAATGCATTGCATGATTTTACTAACTTGTTTAATAGTGTGATGGATTGCCTTTTTTCATAAGCTTGTGGAGGCCTTTTCATTAAATTTCAACGTTATCTACTCCGCGGTGTCAGGGCAATTCTTTATAACGATGAGAAACAGTGTGCGCTGAGAGACAGTGTGTGAACCAAATGAACGTTTACGGCCACATTCTTCCGTCGGTTGAAAATTTTGCTGTATTGCGCATTGTACTGGTATACATATGCGACGGTCGGACGTGGAAATTGAAAAAAATTAAGAAGCTGCAGTGTTTGAACAACTAGCCTTCCTCGCAGCTACTATCTCACCACTGTCAAACCCATTTACGTTGTTGATTACTGTTCCTTTACTGGTTTTCAGTTCTTAGGAAACTGCTCTGTTTATAGGTATTGTGTAGGAAATGGGTCACGGAGCGAAATAAGTGTATGCTCACAGGTCGGATGGCCCATGGGAAGTATCTATGGCCCATCCACACAGGTCTCCATGGCCCATCCACACAGGCTTCCATGACCCATCCACACAGGTCTCCATGACTCATCCACACAAGTCTCCATGGCCCATCCTCACAGGTCTCTATGTTTCAGAAACACAGGTCTCCATTACCCATCTACACAGGTCTTCATGACCCATCCACAGCTTGGATGGGGCAAGTTTCGGACTGTATGGAAGATAGGTTAGGATCTCAATCCATTTCAATTCCTGTAGTTTTCGGCAGAACACTCTGGGGTATAACTTGGGGCCTTATCTGCCTGCAAAAACGCCCGCTTCCTATCGATGAGGGTTGGGTAGCGTTGGCGAAGATACCATCCACAGCCTGACCATCTGGCACAAGTTCCCAGTTCACAGGATCCTCACAATCTCACTTAACGCACAGCGTAACTTTCCTCTCGAACCGCTTTTCTTTGTACCACTCACTGGCTGTGGATTTGAGAGTAATCTGCGACAGATAGCAGCACTTCGTTCCGATTGCGGGGATGACAACTCATGGGGAACCATTCGATGGCGCCTGGAGGAAAAACCAAGCTGGTTTCGCTGACGAAGAACAGTGGGTTGGGAAGGTCCCACCTCAGCTGCCAATTGTTGTGTAGAGGTACCGGGATTTTCTGTCACACCTTCAACGAGAGTGCGAATATTGGGGGTTGTTAGACGTTCTGGCCTCGGCTTATATCTTCGAGAATGATGTCCCCAGTATTGAAACTCCGGAACCATTTTTGTTCAGTGCTGATGTTCACTGCTTCCTCGCATTGAACTGCAAAAACTTCTCTTCCTGTTGCTGCCATGTTTAACGCTTTTTTCAAATAATAACTCAAGAGCAACCGAACAGCATATTTACCGACCTCCATCCTCTGTTTACCTAATAATGCAACGTGGCTTCGTGTCAAATGTACTTTATCAGCCTTGTATATTTCACGTCATCACGGCATCCAATCGTCTCTGCTGCGTATTTCTCACAGGAATTGGGACCCAACATTATTAGTAGCTCAGAACGTGATGAACTTTTAGCTTACCCGGGAAATTTCAGACTTCGCAAATGTACAGTACTATTTTACCTCTAGCTGGCATAACTGCATATTTGGATTTGTCACCGCAGAAAGTAAAAGTCACATTTTCGTGATACTCATTACATTGATAATATGATCCATTACATTGCAGTAAGTTTAAACCGAATTAAATATGTCTGCCCATTTTTCCTTTTTTTTTTCTTTTTTTTTTCATTTTTATATTTCTACCCATTTTTCCTTCTTCCCCTAAATTCCGGCTGGTGTTCCATATTTTGATTCTAAATTCAACCATGCCCTCGCCTTAATGTAACAGATCTGAAAAGTTTTTTCAGTATTTTCTAAATACATGTATTACCACGGTCGATATTATCATACTCAATCATTTTCCAACTGGGATTTTACCCACAAGTTGGCGTTAACTGTATATCAGAGGCGTAACAGACATTTATGCTCGCGGGTGCAAACCACCAAATATTGGGCTTTTATCTGTCATTTTTTTCTTCGTTTCGGAAATTTAACGACCACCGTAAGGAATTCCAAGCAATATATGCAGTCGTCAGTCTCTAATTTAGGGCCCCTAGTTCCAGGAAAGGAAGAGAGTCAATGTTGTAAGACAAATATACCACCCACGCCTCATTCGGGACGCGAACTTTGGCTTACTCGAACTAACACCGACAAAACAAAATTAACGACATACCCCAATGGCATCTTTATTAAGGAGTCAGAATCAAACTCTGCCGCCCTGGTGGCCGAGTGTTACGAGGCGCTCGTTGCTAACATGCGTCTGAAGTGAGCCATGGATTTGGTGTTTGTCCTACGGCACTGACCCTCTCCTTTCACTGGAGCCACTGTCCCTAAATTAGGGACGGACGACTGTTTATAGCCCATTTAGTTGCTTGCGGTGGTCATTATACCCCCGAAACAAACACACAAGCAAACTAAAAGCAATCAAACATGTTTATGCAGCTTCTCCCAGTTGGGAAAAATCATTACTGACAGCCACAGTAATGATAGGATAGCCAGCAGAGAATCTTCGACAATGCGAACGACATCTTTATCTTTGAATGCACATACAACCGCGCCTTCAATTCTGAATGTGAGCAGCTAACTAATATCTCTTGAACATTTTGAGGAAGAAATCTGAATTTAAAGCTGTCAAGGCTACCGAAGCTGGCGAAACATGTAAGCAAATTCTGTAAATCGACAAATGACGGAAGTATGGCCCGAAAATGTTGTACCAAAAACTCGTGCAAGAGCTTTGATTCCAATTTTAATCGAACTGGAGGCAGCAAGTATTGCGCCTTCTCTTGCGATGTGCCAGGGGCAGACATCCCCCCTTTTCCTCCCTAGTTACGCCCTTGGAATGTACCATTTATTTCCACCTCTGGAAGCATAATTTTTAATATTCTTAGGAACCCATTTCAGATATATTAACTTCCTTCTTCCAAATTTTGTTTGTACTTCAGAACTTTAAGTGGTCACTAGGAAGAAAAGTGAATCTGTTGTCGTTGGGTTAATGGATATATTTCACACTTTGAGTAAATCAGGAAAAAAAAGCCTTTCCAACAGTTTGTGTTGTTTGTGTGCGGTTGTAAAAAAAAAATCGTTATTACACGTCCTTGGTCCTAAATTGTCGAAATCTCAAATTTCTTAAATTTTCTTGGTTTTAATCATACATTTCCGAGAGTTTTTCCGTTACAACAAAAAATCTGACAGTACTTAGGCTCATCACTTTTATTTTAACCTACCTTGTATTTTAAAAAGTCTATTTACACTGGTCCTCAAAATTAAAAGATTATTTATAAATTCGTACATAACTGGAAGTATTTATGAGGAAATTAAATGAAATTTGGTAGTTTTATTGTTACAATATTTATGCAACTCAAGCTTGTAATTTACATGAAAGAGCAATCCATAGAGCAATATGGAAATTATTTTGCTTTAGACATGTAGTATTTCAGTATCACCCCTGACAGATATGCAGCTCAAACAACTATTCCTCATATTGTTTACGATGGTATTTAGGAGGTCTTGAGTAATTAATGACCATTCCTCAACAAGAGCTGTTCGGAGTTCTTGAAAATGCAAACTGGCGAGCTCCAGTGTGTCTCCCAAGAGCATCTCATGCATGCTCAATGGAACTGATGGCAGATTATCTGCGTAGCCATTCTATTCGGCAAATATCTTGCTCTTCGAGAAGATCGTCGATCGAATGAACACGATGGGGTTGGAAATTATCGTCCATAAGAATAAAATCTGAAATGGCGACTCTCTTGAATGGCCTGACATACGGAATAGCGTTTCTGTACCACATGGCAGTTACAGAGTGACTCGAAAAGATGTGCAGGTCTCTGCGCCAGTTCATCATAATTCCTTGCCAAGCTATCATGCCACCACCACCACCAGAGCAGTCCCTTCCTCTTGTGTTAGAGGGACCGTTCGCGATCCCTGGTTCTTTCCAGATGAGAATGCGTCGCGAATCAGTACTTAAGCAGAATCGTGATTCATCTATGAACAGAACATTCGTCCACTGGTGTAAACTCCACGTTTGATGTTGGCAACTCCATGTTAAATGAACTCTCCGGGGATGGGAAAACTGTTCTTCCATAAAGGCATTGCTCACGAAGCCTTCTAGAAACACTTCGTCTTGAAACCCTCGTCCCTGTTGTAACTGCAAGCTCCCTAGCTGATATCTCTGTGTTCTGTCTGGCAGTCAGATTCATATACCGAGCGTTTGCAGCAGTTGTGGCTTTCGGACAGCCTTGTCCTGGCAGACGAGGAATATCTCTTCTCTATTGAAACTGTCGCCAAAGTCTGGACAGGACATATTGTGAAACATTCAATGCTCTGGAAACTTCAGTCTGGAGTGACCTGATTCCATCCTACAAAACGCTCTCCACCGCTGAAAACCATCCATAAGATGTCTTCCTGACAGAACTAGTTCTACGTACCCCTGAAATTAATGCAAGAGTTGCCTAGAACAGCTGCAATAGGCGAGTATGCAGGCGCGTCTTTTTAATCCAATCCTAATTTGCACATTCTAGGTTACCTGTGGCAAAAGTAAATACAGGGCGAAATTTTCATGTTCGCAAATTATTATTTTTTTTATTGAAAATTTAACGACCACCGTGAGCAATTCAATGGGCTATAAGCAGTCGCCCGACCCTACTTTTGGGCCACTGTTTCAAGGGATGAGAGAGAACCAGTGCCGTGGACAAACAAAATATCCATGCCTCAGCGGGATTCCAACCCGGACCCTTCTCGGACGAATGGTTATAAGCCAGCGCTTAGACTACTGCACCACCTGGGCTGCCCAATTAAATTTTTCAGTGGATTATTTTACATACATCTACAACCGTATATTTTTTTGTAGTACACCTCTTAATTTTGATCACCAGTGTAGAAAC
This sequence comes from Macrothele yani, assembly GCA_039090855.1. Taxonomy (NCBI): domain Eukaryota; kingdom Metazoa; phylum Arthropoda; class Arachnida; order Araneae; family Macrothelidae; genus Macrothele; species Macrothele yani. The sequence goes on from CM077008.1 coordinate 78,164,210, forward strand.
ATCCTCGTCGGCATATGAATATGTTGAATAACAATAAAAGTAGCAGTTCTGTTTAAATTTAAATAAAAAAACTAAACATTTAAAAAATAAATATTAAAAAAATTATAAACTATCCTTACACAACGTTTAGGTGTTTAATAAGTAGAGCAACTAAATTATTTAAAATTTTGTTTGATTTACAAAAAATTGCAATTCAATTTTGAACCACTTTCATAATATGCATATATATGTATTAGCTCAATGGAGTTACTAAATTATGGCTGAGGGTGCACCGAATAAAATAATAAATCAGATACAGAACCATCCTCGCTTCATTTCTGTGCACATAAACACAGCTCATTAGCTATTTGCAGTGGTTTTAAATGAAAATTTTGAATATATTTCGCCTATGCTGTCTTCATTATTTGTATCTGTATAATAGAGCAAACAAAACTGTGCGTGTTCAAACAACGAATAACCTAACTACTAAGAAAAACTAAAGGCAACCAAAAAAGTCTGATGTTTTCGATTTTCATTTATCCCGATATCATAGTCAGAACAGTATCGTATAAAAAAACGTTTAAGGGAAACCATCACTCTGTATCTAACTCGTTCAAAACACGCTTTTTATCCCTCAAATAATTTACCCAAAGGCAACATCGAACGAACAAAGCTTACTCATTTGTCCTCCAAGGCATTCTGCTCTTTTAGAACCTAACAGCGGAAATAAAGTTCCTTTTACTTAGGTGATGTTAACGTTTTTTCGCCATGAATGAAAACATCTGGTGTTGACATTTCGATGAGAAAAATTAATGCTGCGCAAGAGGATCAAAAAAAGTTCTTCCTAAAGTGAAGACACTTTTAGGGGTTTTACGCCGCTCAAGCAGCAAATATTGACTTTCCATTAACTCTTCAAAAGGTACGCAGTATTAAGCAAAAAGGCATTGTACAAGTTGTTTCGTTTAATGTTTAAAAAGATTTACTTCGGTGCGTAGTGCCGGTTATTGCCCCGAAAGTTAGTCGTCAAATTTCTTTTTCTCTCTTTTTGTGGTTTGGAAATTTTAAGGAAATTAAAAAAATATGCCCTCCTATTTTTCAGAAATCAACTTTCATTAAAAACAACTATTAGTTATTACACACTATTCCATGATAAAACTTTATAAATAATTTAAACTGAATCCGAAAATAAATTGCCGGAAAGACCGATTTTCAGTCAAACGGGCCAAATGAACACTAGGATTTCTTTGCTCTGTTCTGTATACACTGCTGGCCACCCAAAATGCAACACCAAGAAGGACACGAGATAGCAAAGCAAGATTTACTGGACACATAAAAATAGATACAAAGATGAAACGATTGAGCTTACAGGCCCGTGCGACTTGCGGAACACGCAGACATCTATAGTTCGTGTTGCCTCCATGGCTGGCAATAACGACCGCTACACGCCGCGGCATCGAACGAAAGAGGCTTTGGATGTGGGCTTGGGGTATGTCGTTCCAGGCTGCTCCCACACGTTGCTACAGTTCATCACGCGTAGCCGCGGGTGGTGCTTGCCGGGCCACTCGATTGCCGATCAGCGACCAGACGTGTTCGTTGGGCGACATATCGGGAGATCGGGCAGGCCACGGTAGCAGTGACACTTAGTGGGCCGTAAAGAATTGTTGCACGATGCGTACCACGTGCGGGCGCGCATTTTCCTGTTGAAACGTGGCCGCTGGCCGGTCCTGCAGGTAAGGGAGGACTACAGGCTCCAAAACGTCGGATATGGTGCGGTGGCTGTTGAGTGTACCGGCGATGCGTACCAGAGGGGTGCGGGTGTCATATCCAATTGCGCCCCAAACCATAACGCTAGGCGGCGGATCGGTATGGCGAGGCATAATGCAGGCGTCATACAGTCTCTCGCCGCGGTGCCGCCACACGCGGATCCGACCATCGTGGTGTTTCAGGCAGAAGTGGGATTCGTCGGAGAAGACAATGTCGTGCCATTCCATAGTTCAGGTGCGGCGTTCAAAGGTCCACTGCCGCCGCACTCGCCGGTGGTGTAACGTCAATGGTAATCGGAGCAATGGGCGCCGTGCGACAAGTCCCCGCTCCTGCAGACGACGTCGAACGGTACTTGCTGACACAGGTTGTTGTGCAACACACCCTAATTCCTGCGCTAACGTTCGTGATGTGGCGGTGCGAGCCGTCAATGCCCGCTGCACAACATGCCGGTTCCTTTCGATCGGCAGTATGCCACGGCTGCGGCAATTGCTCACGTCGGCCCGTCCGTCCCTCCTACACCCACCGAATCCATACTCGCCTCACTGTGGCTGGATTTCGTCTTACACGGGCGCCGATGTCTCGGTAGGATAACCCGCTGTCGCGATAAGCCACTATTCGTCCTCTGTCAAATTCCGAACGTGCTGGAATGCCTTCCATATTCTGCGACGAGGCATCATGAAGCTTCCCGCGCACATGTCCGGCAGCACAACACACTTCCACAACTTACACCCCGCCTCCTGTGCACTCTTCTTATAGTGCTTCTCGGTGGCGTGCCGGGCGCACATGATTTGTATATGCCCTGCAATGCTAATCGTTTGCATGTCCTCTCGCGGACATGCAAACGATTAGCATTTCAGGCCAATCGGATGCTTCTTTCTTGGTGTTGCATTTTGGGTGGCCAGCAGTGTATAAATTGTTTTTCTAGTCCAACTTGAATCGGCAGCGATATCAGGCCTTCAGACACAGTCACGGGTAAAAACATTTATCCACTTAATTTCTAAACGTATAGCAGCATTGTCTTCTGCAACCAAATGGAAGTAGGTGCGAAGAGGAGAAACGTGAGCAGTCTTTTTTCTATCTGGTTCAAAATGAATATTTTGATCCGATGTCATTTTTTGGTGGGGGGACATGATTAATGACCACCCTGAGCAACTATAAAGTATATAAGCAATCACCCGTCCCTAATTTTGGATCAGTCGTTCCAGGTAAGGGACAGAGCCACGTCAGACATACACGCTACCCATACCTCAACAGGAGCAGGAACCCGGTCCCATCTCAGACGGTCCACTATGTCACTGGGACGGCATCTGTTGTTCAGACGCAAATGTGACAAAACTGCTTGTAGGATAAACAGAATGTGTGTCATACAATAAGTATGTCAAAGGCCCCGTTGAAAGCAAAAAACTGAAATAGAAGTAAATCAAATCCAACCGAAAAAAACACGAACAGTTCTCTCTCTCTATCTGTGTGTATCTCTCTACCTGTCTCTCTCTCTCGCTCTCTCTCTCTCTATCTGCGTGTATCTCTCTCTCTCTCTCTCTCTCTCTCTCTCTCTCTCTCAAAAGCTAATAGCTCACTGCTAGCAACAATCATTTGTAAGATATCCATTTCACTTAATATCGAAAAATCTCTCCCGTATTTCATTTTGCATTTAGCCGTTTTAAAGTTTTACATTAGGAACAGCCTTACATGATCAGGATTAGCGTCGATTAGAGACATGCACCGATTGAACCCAAATCAAAATCCCTTACATCATTTGTTTAAATAGGGTGTAAAAATGTAAATAGCATGTAAAAAAAATTATTCTCATAGTATAACTACATTGCTCTTATACTCCATTGCTTTTAACACCATAATTATATAACTTCATTGCTCTTATACTCTATTGCTTTTAACACCATAATTATATAACTTCATACTTTTGTCTGCAAGGACAACAAAAGCAACTTGAAAATTCTTCTTTAGTTTTGTGGTTGACATTCTTTCCCTCGCGCATTTTTTATCGACGTATGGCGGGAAAATGTGCTGGTTTTGTTATATATGCCCCTTACTTTCCTTGTTTTTTCTTGCTTTCTCTTTTGCAAGTCATTTCATATGAATATACATATCTTTCAAAAGAAATAACTTTTTGTGCAGCTGGCTCGCACCGTGTAACATTATTCTTTTGTCTATAGGAAATCAAATGCAGCCTTCCTTACGTTGTGCTGAAAATAAGAGTGAAAATAAGGATTTCTGCTCTTGGCTGATCGGATACGTTCTTCTAATGACGATGCAGAGATATTTAGCCTTCTGCTTAAGAAAGTAGTGACGTAATATGTAAAGTATATTATACGGGTGCCGAGCCGAGATCACCACAATTTGGTGAGAGCAGTCAGTTCACAGATGTCAAATCCCCAAACAGTTTTTCAAGGAATGAAAGTTATCGATTAATCCTTTGCCTGACATTTACTCACGATCAGTTATTCTGAGCTGTATATCACACCGAAGACACGGCATTGTGAAATATTATGTTTGGAAAACGCAACTTTAAAGCGGTTGGTAAAGAGATGATCTGCAGTGCAATGAATGCGATATTCTTTATGTTATGGCAATCTCTTTATTATTATTATTTCTTCACCGGTATAAATAGAGAATCAAAAGACAGATGGGATGCGAAGGAATTATTTTACTCAAGAGATTTCAATGATATCTTCTGCCCCGTCAGCAACATGCAGGATGTCGGAGTTTCCTGAGCTTTAAACAAGAAGCTCTGATGAATGATTGTAGTGATTAATCATCAAAATCTTCCGGTTCGATAAATTCGAAGAAATGGTTAAGGCTCTGTGTCGCAACTCCACGCATTTCTCAGCTGTTCAACCATTTTGAAAACAAAGCCACCAAACAGTACAAACGTATTTTTCCCTCAGCTTCCTGCTAGTGAACGTCTGGTGAGTTTTCGATTCCTTTTGTTTTGGAAACCCATCTGTTTCAAAGTACTTCGAAATGAAAAGGATAACAATACTGGCTGTTAGTGCGTAATGCAATAGAGTAACGATACTTCACCATGAAACAGCAGAAGTCTACTCATTTATTGTAGATTTTTTTGCGCAATGGTACATTGAAAAATAATTACTGATAAACTTTCAATCGAAATGAGCGCAATACAGATCTCTCTTTCCATCTCAGAAATCAAATCATACAATGAAATATAAATGCATGCGTATATACATAAGGAAAGGAATCTAAGAATTACTAATATAGATGAGTTTAGAAAATTAGTACGAACTAATTGATACAAAATTATAAATCGCCACCTGAACTTCATTGCCTCAAGCATAAGATACATTCTACTTGAGGACGTTAAATATGTGAATTTCAATTAAATTCTCCAAAACACATTTTATTTTAAATTTTTAAATATTGTTGCTAGTGCATGTCTATGTGATCTTTGGCAGTGTTTCTAAATTTATTTATGTGATGGCATATTAATATAATGAAAAAAATAATTTGCAACTGAATTTTTAACTGCCTTTCTACAGAAGATATAATACACTATCTACCAACAAGTATTTGGACACCTGTGATAGCAAAGGAAACAAAGTTTATTCACCTTCAATACTTGCTGGAGCCTCCACGAGCGGCGATTACAGCTACGACACTCCGGGGCATACTCTCAACCAGGCGTTGTACGACGGCTAGCGGTATTTTCTTCCACTCGGCTTGGAGAAGACAGGTCAGTTCCTTCACCGATTTCGGACGGTGGGGGCACCCCTTAAGTCGACGCTCCAACTCGTCCCAGAGGTGCTCAATAGGGTTAAAGTGCGGGCTCTGCGCAGGCCAGTCCATTCGATTAACCCCATTGTCACCATACCAAGCCATGGTGGACCTCGCAACATGACAGGTGGCATTGTCATCCTGAAAGTAACATGGGTCCACCCCGTAAAACTGCCACAACGTAGGAAGCGCATGGCCATCCAAAATGGTGCAGTAGGTCTCGGCCTTGAGTCTACCAAGAATTGCGACCAAGGGTCCCGTGCCATACCAGGAGAAACACCCCCATAGCATAATTCCACCGCCGCCAAACTTCACAGTTGGCATAATACATTCCGGCAGGAGGCGTTCTCCAAGCAGACGCCAAACCCAGACCCTGCCATCCGAACGGTAGAGGGTGAACCTTGATTCGTTTCCACTGTTCAACGGTCCACTGTCGACGTTCTTTGTACCACATTAGCCGAGCAGCGCTATTGGACTTGGTGATCAAAGGCTTGTGCGCGGCAGCACGTCCATGATAACCGAGCAGATGGGCTTCCTTACGGATGGTATCCATCGAAAGAACACTCCCGGATGCCTGTTGAAACTTCTCGCGGATGTGGCCCATCGATTTAGTGCGGTTAACATCGGAAATTAGGGGGCCAGGGAAGTACTTCGAACATTTCTAGCTGTGTGAAACGTCGCATTGTCGTGCTAGAAGATCCCATCCGCCCCAGGGAAGACCATCAGCATGTATGGGTGTACGTAGTCTGCAAGGATAGATTCATAACGAAATCGGTCCATAGTGCCTTCCACAGCTATGAGTGTACCCAGAGAATGTCACGAAAACATTCTTCAGACCATAACGTGGCCCTTACCAGTTTGTGTTCTGCCAGCAATGGTTGAAGAGTGTTTGTTGTCCCATGTTTCTCGCCTTATACGCCAACGTCCATCCGTTCGACGAAGCAGAAAACGTGACTCATCGGAAAAGGCAATCCTTTGCCAATCAGCGGAAGTCCAATTCCGATACTTCCGTGCAAATGTAAGCCCTTTCTACGGATGCACCTTCGTTAGAATAGGTACAGTGACCATTCATCTGCATCGGAACCCCATACGCAGCAGGGTTAGCTGCACTGTCATTTCAGACACACCTCCGGTAGCCCCCTGGTTCATTCGGCCAGTGAGTTGCTCCACTGCAGCGTGTAGATCGGCCCTCACACACTTTCGAAGACAACGTTCACCACGTCTCACATCAAGGGCACGTGGTGCTCCGCAGTTTCCACGTTGCTTATTCTCAATGGTGGCATTTTACTAACACGATACACTTTAGCCAGAGCAGCACGCGAATAGTTCACAAACTGTGCTATTTCAGAAATACTGCCACCCTTTGCCCTAAAACTGGTAATCATCCCTTTTTGCAAATCTCATAAATCGTTCCTTTTATCCATGACAGCAACGAGTGACATGTTTTCAGAATGCCTACAGCACACCTTATATACTCGCCAAGCCAGCTCACGACACGCGCCTTCTTTCATTGGCTACACTCTGCTGACGTCAGAAGTAGGAGGTGGTCATAATAATGTGACCTGACTGTGTATAAGTGGCTGCTTGCTGATTCTTTACCCTATATATATTTAGGAAGACAAGCATCATGTCAACTTCCAGCCTTACAGTTTTTAATACTGGAGGGGAGGAATTGGTGGTCGCGTAAACATTTTATTCTCTTGGCTCCCCAACACATAACGAGGGGCAATGTGCTGGAGAAATAAGGATGAAATTATCTCTAGGGAGAAAGGCAATGACAAATTCAGGGAAAATTATGAAGGATAAAAATATCTCAATGGCTACAAAGATTAGAATTGTTAAAGCAGTGGTCTTTCCTGTGGTAATGTATGGTTGTGAAAGATGGACATTGCGGAACAGTGAAAGTAAGAAGATAGATGCTTTTGAATTATGGACCTGGAGACCACTACTTAGAATTTCGTGGTAGGCAAGAAGAACTGATCAATCAATTCTTGACCAAATCAAGCCCAGCTGCTTCCTTGAGACAATGATCTGTAAGCAAAACTCACATACTTTGGACATGTGATGCGTGCCAATAATGGGTTTGAAAAACTGATCACGCATGCATGTTGAAAACATCTGGCAAGTTTGAAAGGAGCAGAAGAAGGGAGAGACAGAGAACAAGATAGTTGGGTGAAATCAAAGACGCTTGTGGAATGACCATAGAAGGGTTGCAGCATCTTGCTGAGAGCAGATCAAGATAACGAGCTTTTGTTCGTACAATCATCAAGAGTCGGAAACGACTCGATGGAACCTAACAACGATAACAACAAAAGCATATACTTTATTATATGCAAGGAGATTGGTAGGATGCATATTAAGTCGGGCTGTCCGCAAGTGTATCGAATGCCTAAATAGTGGTCAGCAATTAAGAAGTGTTTGAGAAGTACTGCTGGAAGATGTGAAGTTATTATAATTAACGGTACAAACACATAGCAAATTCCAAACAAGTTATTTCTTTAAAATTGCCACTATGTCATCAGGAAAAATGATTTTCTAGAACTTTTTGTGAACTGTTATAAATAAACTAAAGTGAATTTAATTTCGTAAATCAAGTAATCGGGGTAATCAGGCTACGGTATTTTCAGAAAGAATTTCGTTCGTATGATCAGACATTGGTGTGCTATCAACATTTCTCTATGTCTCTAGAAGAAGAGTTCTCAAAGGCATTGAGTGATTTCTTACGCACCACAAAAGTATTTTTTTTTATTTTATCGACAAAAATATTTGCTTCGATCTCGTGCGTTAAATTTCTTTTTAATGCATTCCAATTTTAGTTTGAAGAAATTGCTCCATCGCAGTAGAGTATCTTTGCTTAGTCAACACTTCCAATCTTTTGAAAAAAATAAAATAAAAAGTAGTGAGACAAGACCTAACAAATTATTTCTTGTTTTTAGTTTTTCTTTTGAGATCTTTTTCTTTCTTGAAGCTTCTTATTTTAGTCGGCGGATGCGTGGAAAATAAAGCGGCGATTAATAAAATAGAAAACTCCGTTTCCCCGTTTTCCTTTAAGTGTGATATTTTTCTTTGCCAAACACAAAATACCATTAATTTTAACTCAGGGTGGAAGAGCGTGAAGAGCCTATCTTTCTATTTTATTTTGAAACCGTGCATTATTTGTTAGAGAACGATAACGCAATCTCGCAAACTCTTCAGCCTTCAGAAAATTGGAACAGTTTACATTTTCTTGCGATCTGTGCCACCATTTTTGTGAAAGTCAATATTCGATAAAGAAAATCCGTTCCAGAACAGGAGTTCTTTGCAATTGTTTTCATTGTACACAGTGTATAAAGAAACGACGAAACGAAATTAAGCAGAGAAAAGCTCTGGCAGGTTGAATGTTGGGTTTACTTTTTCCTGCTTGAAAGGCGTATATAAAGAGGGTGAAATTCGCCTGCTACGTAAACTCGCAGTGACAACACTTACCAAAGCACATACAAACTCATACAATAAGAACACCTGATTCGAAGTTAAAACAGTACAAAAAGCATGAAGTTAGAAACCACACACCGTGAAAAATTGGTTAAGGCATCTAAACATCTGTGTCTGCTGATAATAGCAGGAAGTTTTTCGCGTAAACAAATAAACCATATCTACGAATAATGCAAGTGTTGGCAACGGTGAATGTTAGTTCATAATTGGTAGACCTTTCTAAATTCAAATTACAAATAAATGCTACCGCTCAGAATTTGTTCTGAAGCTTTTTTCATGTTGCATTGTAATTTTCATGTCATTGAGACCCAGTAAAACGAGAAAGCTTCTTGACAAAAATTACTCAAACATAAAATATTTTACAGTTTTACAAGATACTATAGAAAACGAGAAATTCTGATGCAACGGAGAAACATTTTTTTTATTGAAGGTTTAACGATCACCGTGAGCAACTCAATGGGCTATAAGTAGTCACCCGTCCCTAATTTAGGACCACTGGTTCCAGGGAAGGGAGAGAGCCAGTGCCGTAAGACAAACACAACATCCATGCCTCACCGGGATTCGAAACCGGGCCCTTTCACGGACGAATGGCCAGCGCTTAGACCACTGCGCCCCCTGGGCGGCGGAAAAAGTATGTTATCTTGTGTTTAAAATTGCTTTACTTTACTCTTATCTAATGAAAACTTTGCATAATGGTAAATTGCAAATACAGTGGACTATCGGTTTTACGCTTCTCCCGTTACACGATTTTCACTTTTATACGTAATTGTGCGCTAGTCCTGATATTTTACTTTCGGCCACTTTTTCAGGTCAGTTATATGTAATTCATTCGTTCGCTTTTTACAATTATACGTTAAATTTTGAATTCCAGGTTATCAAAATTACACGATTCTTGGATTCTCTTATATGTTCGAATCAGTATATTACAACCTTAAGGGAATTGAGACAGCGTTTTTGTTTTGTTTTTCTTTACAACCATGAAACAGATAAGGCATCTAAAATTTCGCTAAACAACGTTCGCAGCTCTTTTTCTTTCAATCAGTTAAAGAAATTTTGAAACAAAAAAAGATTAGTGAATATTTTTCTAGGCACTAATGCTAAACCAACTAGTGGACAAATTGCTTTGAAAAGAGCGATGTTTGTGAGTAAAGAATTTGTAATAGGAGAATTGAATATAAAACAAAATTGCACTCGAATTTCCCGCCTAATATTTCAGAATTAACAGTGGTTTGTTTTTTTTCATATACACATGTGTATTAAAAATATGAAATCAGACTGAATTTCTTAACCCAGTTTTTATAACGAAATTGGAATGAAAAAATGAATGCAAAATCCAAAATGGACATAGACTGAAGGTGGCAAACAAAGTATTTATGTACACTGAAGTGACAGAAAAATTGGTACAACAGTCTAATACTTGGAAGGTCCCCCACTGAAGCGCAGGACTGCAGAAATACGACGGGGCATGGACTCCACTAGCTTCTGGAAATATGCTGTAGGCAATGCACACCATACTTCCTGCAGAGCGTTCCACAATTCGGGTGTATTCCGAGGTCTCGGATTCCTGTGTTCGATAGCGCATTGCATGGCATCCCAAATGTGTTCTATCACGTTCAGATCTGGGAACTTGGGTGGGAATGGCAACACCCCAAACTCAGATGAATGCTCCTCTAACCATAATGTGGCGTCCCAACACTTGTGTGGAGGTGCATTGTCCTGTTGGAACAGGCCCAACTCATCAGCATGAATGCAGGACATGAACAGGTGTACCTCGTCAGAAAGGATGCGCACACAGCATTGGCAGGTCACAGACGTTTGTAGACGTACCAGGGATCCCAGTGAAGTCCACCTAAACACACCCTATACCATTACGGACCCCCCTCCATTCGTAACAGTTCCCTGTTAACAGGCGGGATCCATGGCTTCATGGGGTTTGCGCCACACACGAATCCCTCCATCTGCTCGATACAGTTGGAAACGCAACTCGTCAGACCAGGTTACTTGTTTCCAGTCATCAAGTGTCCAGTGGCGGTATTGCCGTGCCCAAGCAAGACGCATAGCTCTGTTACGTGCACCCATCAAGGGGACTCGAGTTGGGAGTCGGCTCCCAAAGCCCATATCGTGCAGGGTACGTTGCACAGTGCGGACGCTGATGCTTGTTGAGGCTCCATCATTGAATTCCGATGATACCTGTGAGAGTGTTGCACGCCTATCGCGTGAAACGATTCTTGACAGCTGACGATGGTCACGTTCACCCAATGTCTTTTTACGGCCACACTGGTATCGTAGGTTGGAGGTTTTGCCGGAATTCTTGTAGTCACGGTACACATTTGCAATGGTCGTCCGTGAAAATCTGAACTTCGTTTCTACCTCCGAAATACTATGGCCCATCTCACAAACGCCAACTATGACACCGCGTTGAAAATCGCTTAAATCGTTATTACTTGTCATTCTAATGCCGAAAACAGCTCTGACAGCTGGCAAGGATGACTATCGCTTTATATACGCACTGGCGGACGCAACCGAGTACGCGCATAGGTGACGTTGCCATGTATTTTGCATAAGCTCGTCTGTACCAGTTTTTCTGGCACTTCAGTGTATATACACAGTCGTATAAGAATAATATGACCACCTACGTAATAATGGGAATAACCACACATGGCCCGGATGACAGCAGCAAAACGGCGTAACGTGGACGCCGTGAGGCCCTGGAAGGTTGCCCGGTAACACGTGCCCATTCTGACTGCAGCAGAGCACAAAGATCCCTGACATGACGTGGTTGTGGTTCGGCACGTCGAACCTGTCGATCCAAATAGTCCCACAAGTACTCTGAGGGATTGAGGTTGGATGGTTTCGCCGGCCAGGGGAGAACAGAGACATCGCTGTCGTGTTCCTGGAACCAGTTACACACCCCCTTAGCGACGTGGCACGGTGCATTGTCCTGTTGGTAGACACCATCACCTCCAGGGTAAACGTCCAACATGAAGGGATGCATGTGGTCAACGAGAATGAACAGATAACCGTTGGCGCTCAGGGACCCATCCAGTGGTACCAGGGGTCCGAATTCATACCAGGAAAACATCCCCCAGACATGCACACTGTCACCGCCGGCTTGTACTTAACCGACAAGCGTGTTCTGGTATTGGTTCTCGCATGTCTGACGCCGTATGCGCCAACTCCCGTCACTTCTATGGAATAGAAACCTCGATTCGTCGGAGAAGGCAGCCTTTTCCCACTCTTCTACTGTCCAACGATGACAGTCGCACGAGAACTACCGGCGTCGTTGCCGATGGACCTGAGTTAACATGGGCGCCTTGACGCTGCGTCGACTCCGGTGATCCATGCGTAACAGGGTTCGCTCTACTGTTATCGGAGACACGTTCCTGGGTGTCCCAGCGTTCATGTGCGTGGTTAATTGCTGCGCTGTTGGGCGTCGATTGCTCTTTACCAGTCGACGGAGGCGACGTTCTCGTCTGGGGTTGATGGCCTTTGGGGCTCCACAGTTATGACGTCATGAGGTACTCGGTGTGCCAGTGATCCGTTCTTGGTATACTCTTACTACAGCACCTCGTGAACAGCCCACAAAGTTTGCTGTTTCTGAGATGCATTCTACCCTTTGCACAGTAGCCGATGATCATTACTTTTTGAGCGTCTGTCACATCACTATCTCTGCCCATTGTGCTCATGTTACGCACTATGGCTTATCTACCCTGGCCGGCCGCTTATATCTCTATGTGGTCGACCTCTGTGACGCGCCTGGGGTGGTCATACTATTATGATACTACCGTGTATGTATGTATGTCTTACAACATAGGTTAGCGTGATCTAAAATTACGAGTCCCCACTCTCCTTTTTTTTCTCTTTTAGGAGGCACTCAAAATTTTACATTAGTATTTAACTTTTTTAAATTTTTCTTATACGTTTTCAAGGCCATCCTCTAGGAAAGCTTATAGCAGAGGTCCACTGTACTTGTTCTTATTTAAGCCTGTTTGATCTTGAAACGTTTAGAACCTGTTTGTACAAACAGAATAACATACTAAATGCAAATTTAACATTTTGTAATCGGAAAAACTGCACTAAGAAAAAACTGAGAAAACATGTAAAGCACGGCAGCCAGACTTACGTGGTTAGACCCGAAACGATTTTTTCTAATCGTCTTCTAGAAACAGAGATATCGTAACAAATGTAACACATATTTATTTCTACCCGTGAAATTTTAGTCTGATTTGCGTCCATTTTGCACAAAAGGATGTTCCAGTACCACATTAAAATGCCGTCATTTCCTATGCATTTCTTATGTGTGTTCTATGTGAACAGAAGTGCTAAAAATATGGGAGATTTCTTTCATTGTAGGAACTATCATAAACATTTCAAAATGAGTTCTGTATGTTAAACTGATGCTTTACGTTATATGCATGTTGCTTGCTATATATAGTTTTTATAATTTGTTTGGTTGCAAGGCTTATAAATATGCGGTAGAATGTTTTAATAATTTTTGTTTATCGCACATTGTGTAACGCGACATAGCAAAGTATAAATCCATACGAATCAAGTATAGAATGCTTGCGTGTACGTAATTTTTTTTTCTTATTTTCATTTCTTTTTTCTTTTTTTTTCCTTTGGTGGTTTAAAGACCACCGTGAGGAATATAAGCAATAAAACCACCTAAGGGATATAAGCAGTCGTCCGTTCCTAATTTAGAACCATTGCCACCCTATTTTAGGACCACAGCCACAGAATTAGCACCATACGACAACCGCAATATTCATACCTCATTCGACATTCGAACTCAAACCCATCTCGCACAAATGGTCTGAAGCCAGCTCCTTAGACCACTCGCCAACAGAACTTCTAAGCACTTTTAAGAAAGGAAAAATCATGTTGCGAAAATTAACATCGTGAATGGACTTTAAGTTATCGCTGTTCGAGTAAAACTTTGCAGGTTTGCTGTGGGAAAATACACTCCTAGGGGAAAAAATCGAAGCATCTCAAAGCAAGCACTTCATCGTTGTAAAACGTAGCTCGTGCATTTAATATCACAAAATTAGAGCTCTTTGTTTTAGGAAAAAGATAATATAACTTTTGCAGATTACCTCGTAAAGCCCCTTTGGCTGCGATACACTCTGATATACTGCCTGGCATGGGGTCAAACAAACTCCGATGTTATCGGGAGACAAACTGTGCCATGTGCCAATGTCCTGTTGCACAAGATTCCTTATATTTCACGATGGCCTCAGCTGACACCCCTGTATATCTCAGGTATGTTCGATATGAGAAAAATCCGGTGACCTGATTGGCTAAAGGAGGTTTGTAACACTGCAGAGACACTCCTGGGAGTGACAAGCCTTGATCTGACATTACCCTTCTGGCAAATGGCCCATGGCAGACGTTATATGATTCTTCTACCCTGTCCTCCGTATGCAAATGCGGTAGACAACCGCTCCAGGGAGGAGCTGGATTCGTCAATAAAAACGATGCGAAGACAGTCGAAGGCCCACCGAGATTCTTGGCTACGATATCACTCCAGACGAAGCCGCCACTTTAGAGTGGTAAGTGGAAGATGTCGAAAGGGGTGAAGAGAATGGAGACCTGTTTCTGCAAGCCGTCTCGCATTGATGCGCAATGACACAGTATGCTACGCACATGCAACTACATCTCGCTGGATAGTGGACAGAGAAGCCGTCAATTGGATCGGGTTTTCGGATTATGAGATGATCTCGGCGTGTATAGGTGCCCTCACGTACCCACTACTTCCAACACCGTCTCACTGCTGCATCACTACGGCCCAAATGGTGGGCGATTCGTCCATACCACTAGCCTGTTTCCAGCAGTCCCACGACGCATTTCCACTTAAATGAGCTCTGTTCGTGTGGTCTAGGGCATCATCGTGGCGTGAACAGCGGCAACTTAGGTGGAGGCATCCGATAACATAGTCAGAATGTTCGCAGAGAGCATTGAGGAACCTTTACTAAAATAAGCTGTTCGACGGCCCTAAAATAGATGATCTACTAGGCAACAGTGTGCGTGATTCAAATCCACTCTGGGAACGACCTGGACGTTCATTGGAGGTGAACTTAAACTTTTATATGCTTGTCCGGCTTTCACGGTTCTGGGATGATTTTATCGGGGTAATAAGAATGCATATTTGCCGTAATTACTAGCTCACTCAGATATATATTAATTGGCACGACCTATCGCAAACGATTACACCCCTAAATGTACAGTCATTCGAAAAACCTTGAAGATCCGTACTTACAATGAGGTTTGCAATGATAGCGTCCCTAGAGAGCTGCCAAGAATTTGGAACCAGATCTTCAAATAAAGCCTTTTTCTTAGAGTAGAGCGATATGTACCGCGTGCCCAACCAAAGTGATACCTCGTGTCTTTGCATGAAATTTACATTCGCATGTATCCGTTTATTGTCTAGTCAAGTCACCGCGTTCAAATTGTTGAAGCTTTCCATAATTCAGATTGCAGTTTTCTGTCTACCTTCCTTGAAAAAGCCTTCTTGTTGACGTGCGAAAGCTTGGAAAGTTTATTTATATTTTTTGCCAATAAATCTGATTGCTAATATAATTTTACTACTTTATATATTTGGTGTTATAGTTCCTCGTTCTTAATTAACATTTGTTATTTTGAAGTGATTGAAAATCAACGTTGTTCTAGTGCTATATTCCAACAAGAGTAAATAGGGGCATTGAAGTTATAAGTACTGTTTGCTGATTCATTGCCTATGGACTGTTTAATAGTATTATAATTTCAATACCAACAATACTAGTATCATTTAATTGTTACGTGCTGTGGAAATATATAATAATATCATACACCTTAATAAAAAGTGTGTATGCTTGTATGAAAACTCTTACACGATGCACTTTAGTAGCTAAGGACACTTATGAACATTGAAGTATATTAAGCCTAATGTATAACAACTAATATATATATAAAGTCAGCTTACCGTGGATGGTCGCAGATATTCTGGTTAATAAGCACTGAAAGTCAACCTACAGCAGATGTTCCTAAACTACAGTTCCGGTGGAGTTTTCCGAGATTAAGTACTTGGTCGCATCATGGAGAACTGTTTCATGCGTTGTTGTGTGTGTGTGTGGTTTTTTTTTTTTTTGTTTTTTGTGTGATATTTGCACATTGGACTTCCCACAGAATTTCTTATTTGAATATGATGAATATATACACAGATGTGTTTTAACGTATGTCTCTAAATTATTCGCATAGATAACTTTTACAACAACAATAGTAACGGATAGCTCATACACTTTTAATTATGTAAAATTTTTATGAAATAAATATCAGTATTTTATATATTAGTTGTCATCCATTAGGCTTCAATGTTCATAAGTGTCCTTAGCTACTCAAGAGCAGCGTGTAAAGAGTTTTAATACAAGCATACGCACTTTTTATTAAGGTGTATGATATTATTATATAATTATATTCTATGCTTAAGAGTAGTTAGTTAATGGCAGTTTTAATGCATAGTTAAGCTTAGAATCTTACATACTGCAACTTCTACGAGCATGAGTTAAACTAAGCCTTTAGGTTTCAACACTTAAATCTTTATAATTCGGCGACGACCAAAATAACGTATTTTTTACGTATGAGTTTCTCTTTCTTTAAATATCCCTTTCTCAATTTTATTCCGTTTCTTTCTCTCTCTCTTTTTATTAATGCTTACATTTTATTCCTTCCGTCCCTGTCTGTGCAATTAATTTTATTTTGATAAGAGTTGAGCCTATACGCAAGTATTTCTTCCTTGGTATTACTCTGCCTCATATGCTACTTACACTCCCTGTATTCTTATCTCTTTCTTCTACTCGGAAAGAATATCGTTTGATATATCTTTCCATTTCTGTCTGCAAACTCTCATTCATTCGCATTACATTTTAGTAAGATGAGCTGCGCAATAGACGTTGTACAAATGCTTTCTAAAGTTCAAAATGTGTTTTGATTAATAGAAATATATTTTAAGGAATCCCTTATAGTAAACAGAGCGCAAAAATAATTGCACTGACAAGGACGGAGCTTTGAATACCCTCCTAACCAAGAGAGTAGAGCTCATCTAAACACTTAAACATAATGCATTAATCTTCCATTCATTAAACTGATATACACACAGAAAAAAATTTAATAATAATTTAATTTTTCTCGGAAGTTTCGAGATGGATGTATTCAGCTTATTTAAATTCAGTCAGTGAAAGTAAAAAGATCATTGAAATGTTCTGCACTGGCATTTAACAAAAGCATGAAGAAATGCGGAGAGACTCCCCATTATGATGAACTATTCACAAAATTAGTAAAATGAATTAATCCAGGCAGTTAAGTGAGGAGAATGGAGATAACTTAATGGAGCGAAATGTAAAAAAATTGATGCATATGAAGTTCAGTATTTTCTAGTCTACTGGAGCTTATTATTATGCTGTTATCATCGAGGAATATCAAAATATGATTGTCAAGCGACACGAAGAGACACTGGAGGAGACACTGGAGGAACATGAAGAAAGCGAGCAAGACACACTTTCGTGACACTCATTATGACAGTAGCGACAGTTTTTCTCCTCCAAACCTTAAACAATGCCGAAGTTGACCTCATTTGCCTATTGCATATTTGACCCCTTTTGGTATCTGGAACTTGAAGATGATACTCGTGATGGAAGTGAAATCATGATCACTTCAGCTGTCCTTCGGGCTGATGTGCAAACACAGGAAATTCTAATTCAAAACCGAGAAAAAATGCAGCCCCTTTTACCCTTTTTATTTATTTATTTTTATTTCAGAAAATCACGATGGCAAAAAATGCAGCGTTTATACATGTATTGTTCAAGTATCTGTACGTGTTTTATGTCTTAAAAAATAGCACAAAACTTGAACGAAACGAAATCCTTAAAGTAATGGCTGGACGAAATATTACTTTATCCCGCGTAATTTGTTTTCGCCGAAATATGCAAAATTAAATGTTTTATTCCAAAGATTTAGTTTAAACTATTTCGAAAATTATAGCTGAAAACAATATTGAATTGGTATAGAGCACGTTCACGATTACCCATGTCAGGCAAGACGAAAAGACGTGATAGTCAAAGTTAACATGCTATATTATTTATGTGTCAAAATGCATTGATGTCAGTGGCGAATCCAGGGTGAAGCGGTTTGGGCGATCGCTTCCCCCACCCCCTCTTTAAAAATAAAAAGGTGAAACGTCTGATATTTTTATTTTTCGAAAAATGTGCAGGTAAAATGCTTGATTTTCCTGAAAAATTGAACTGAAACAAGGTTTTAGTATATAAATATATAATGTATGTATTTTTATATATGTACAAAATGTGTGCATATATATATATATATACACTGAATAGCAATTGAATTAGAGATACCTGTCTAGTTCGCCTTGATGACGGCGGCTATTAGTCCCCGCATGGACTTGACAAGACACCGGAAGCGTTGGGAAGCCATACGGATCCACGACCCCTGAACAAGCTCCCACAATTCACGAAGATTTGATGGAGGGTGGTCAGAGCCTCGAATATCTCTCTCGATGGCATTCCAGATGTGCTCGATGGGATTGAGGTCAGGTGGCCTAGCTGGCCATGGAAGCGAGGTCACGTCAGTGGAGTATTCATCCAACCATTCGGATACAATTCGAGAGCGATGGCACAGTGCATTGTCTTGTTGCAGGATGAGGTCCCCAGTGGGATGTTGAAGGCGCACAAACGGGAGCAAATGGTCATCCAGAATATCCCGGTAGCGGTGACCTGTGAGGGACGATGTCACACGTACCAGGGGTTCCATTTCAGTCCACGTAAACAGTCCCCAGACGAGAATTCCACCCCCACCAGCTTGAAGAGTACCCTGCTGGCAAGAAGGATCCATCGCTTAATGTGGTTTGTGCCGCCCTTGTGTCCTGCCATTCGCATGTACCAACGTGAATCTCGACTCATCAGTCCAGGCAACATTTTTACACATGTCTGGGGTCCAGTGGAAATGTTCCCGCGCCCATGCTAATCTTTGCATCCTGTGATGTGCGGTCAGCAGCGGTACCCTCGTGGGACGATGGCTTCTGTACCCCACAACGAGGAGATGGTTCTGGATGGTGTGTCTACTTACACGTTTTTGTGCACCAGCGTTAAATTGCCGAGTAATTTCTTGCACTGTGTCCCGTCTATCCGCTGTTACCATGCGAGCTAGTCGACGATGACCCCGCTCATCCACACGCTGTTGTCAACGGCAGTTGGCCCTTGCAGGGATGGATTCACCGGATTCGATGTACTCACGGTGCACCCGTGACACAGTGGCTCGTGAAAATCCCAGTCCCTGCACGACTTCCGAGATGGAGTGACCCATTCGTCGGGCACCGACAATTTGCCCACGATCAAATGCTCTTAGATCCTTCGGCTTTCCCATACTGCGTCCGATTCTTACTGATTCCCGTCGCATCACTCCTTATATTATAGGATCGTTGCATGCGTCATGTCGTTTCCCTTTATAGGGACGCCCACAGCACCACATTTGCATAACGCCAGCTGTCTCTAATTCAATTGCTCTTCAGTGTATATACATATATGCACTGAAGCGGTCATGGGATAGCAGTATGCAATGCCGTTGTATATAAAGGCTTCGACGCACGCCGCGTTTTTTATTAGTTGCGATGTGCAATCTCGTGAGTCAAGTTGAACAACCTTCAGTAGGATTATGGCAAGTCAACGTGAATTATTGGAGTTCGAACGAGGCAAATAGTGGGAGCCAGACGGATGGGACATTCAATTTCCGAAGTTGTGCAAACATTCAATATTCCTCGATCCACGATGTCACGTATGCACTAAGAATACCTCATGAAAGACATTACCACCCACCGTGGACAGCGCAGTGACCGACCACGGGTGCTGAATGACCGTGACCAGCGGCGTCTAACCAGGATTGTTCATGCTAACAGACAAGCGACACTGGCTCGAATAACATTCGCATTCAATTCAGGAGGTACCAGAGACATGTCCATCATATCAGTGCAACGTAATTTAACGGCTATGGGGTATAGGAGCAGACGACTCACCAGAGTGTCTTTGTTAACACCACGACATTGGACACAGCGACTCACCTGGGCTCGTGAACACAGTAATTGGATCCTGGGAGACTGGCAACATGTGACGTGGTCCGATGAGTCACCCTACCAGTTGTTACGAGCTGATGGTAGGGTTCGGGTATGGCGCAGACTCCGAACACGTCATTAACCGGTAATCGCGTTACTGCTCTACTGGGTGACCGTTTGCAGCCCTTCATGGACTTCGTGTACCCCAAAAAGGTTGGGATTTTCCAGGCGGACAATACACCATGTCATCATCGGGCCCAAGTTGTCCAAAATTGTCTCGAGGAGAATTCTTGACAGTTCCGATGGATGATGTGACCACCACGTTTGCCCGACATGAACCCCATAGAGCACTTATGGGACGTGGTGGAAAGGTCCATTCGCACCGAAGCTCCTGCACCTACAAGTACCAGGAAATTGTGGGCGGCTATTCAGACTGTATGGCTCAATATCTCTGCAGAAGTCTTCCGGCTTATTGTGCAATCGATGCCACGTCAAGTTGCTGCACTTTGTCGGGCTAGAGAAGGCTCTACACGGTACTGGATGCGTATCCCATGACTTTTGGTACTTCATTGTATATGCACATGCATACATACAGACATAATGTATATATATATACAGGAGTTGAACAGAATAATGTGCACACCATGCTCAGATATGTGACTTTTAATGCAGCTGCCTACATCGCAATATACAAAGGTATCTACTACTTTTTGGTTGGCATAGCTTTGTTACGAACCTCAAGGTCCTGTTTAAGTGTATTTATAGTGTCTTGTTACAAATTTCCTTTCAGGGTGACAACGAAATGAGCGATTTAATGGACTTCGGAAGAGGGCTAATTGTTGCTGGCCGGCTAGTTGGTGCCTCCATGACAACAGTCGCCAAGGTAGTGGGAGTATCGAGAGCTACTGTGTCTAGCGCCATGACAACATACCGTTTCCGTGGCAAAACATTGTCGGCGAAACACAAGAGCGGCCGGGAAACGACCCTGACTGATAGAGACAAGAGAGAATTAAAGAGAATTGTTACCCGCAATAAGAAGACCACGGCGCCGAAAATTTGTGAGGATCTCAATCTGCATCTCCAGACCCCAGTATCAACGGAAACAGTGCGCAGGAAACTATATAGAACTACATAAACAAGATATTAATGGCAGAGCTGCTATTGCAAAACCTCTGGTGACCCGGGTGAATGCACAACGGTGACGACAGTGGCGCCAGGAGCATACAACGTGGACTGCCGATGCATGGAAGCGTGTAATGTGTCTTTACGTGTGGAGAACACAGTCAGAAGCGTACAACCCAGACTGTCTGCTCCCAACAGTGCAGCATGGTGGTGGTTCTGTCATGCTCTGGGCGGTCATATCGTGTTTCGCAACAGGTCCCCTGATCACCTTGAAAGGACGTATGACTGCCAGGGCGTATGAAACCATTTTGGCAGACCATTTCCATCCAGTGGCTCAGGTAATGTTTCCAGCAAGAGATGCCATTCATCAAGATGATAACGCCCCAATTCACCGAGCTCGGAATGTTCAATCATGGTTTAGAGAATATGAGGACGAACTTTCACACCTTTCTTGTCCTACCTAATCACCAAACTTAAACACCATTGAACCACTGTGGTTTGTGTTGGAAAACAGAGTAAGATCCCGTTATCCTCCTCTTGAATCTCTCAAGTTTCTGCATGAAGAATGGTGTAACATCCCACTAAACACCATCCAGAATTTGTATGCGTCCATTCGATGGAGGATTCAGGCGGTTTTGAATGCCGAAGGTGGTCCCACACCCTATTAGGTACGTAAAACCTTCTTTTCCTAAGTGTTCATATTATTCTGTCCAACCCCTGTATATATATACATATATACGCAGTGCCGTAACCAAGCAGGTGCAACGGGTGTACATGCCTCAGGACGAAGGGGTCCCTGAAACGGAATTAACAAAAAATGCCGGGATAAATAAAATTTGAGTTGTTTAAATAAAACGCTTCTTTCGTTGCGTCTAGTTAAAGATTTTTGCTATTAAGTAGTCTTGTATCAGTCAGTCATGATTAGAAGAGCATCTTTTTAAAATGATGCTTAAGGGTTCTTTTTAAAGGAGTGCATGCTGTCATGAGAGGAAGGGAAACCTCGTCCAAAAATCAAACTTCTTCCTTCTTCACGTGACCAGAGCTCCTGTCAAGGTTAGTAAAGGAGTGATCTTCGGGCGCTCTCGCACCTCTTGGCTTTGTCGGCTGTTTCATGTGGTTTATGGTTCAGCATCTGTACCTGTGACGTCACTGAGCAGGGGAGGCACAAGAATTACGTCGATGAACTAGCCCTGCATAATTTCTGTTGAGTAAAATATCGTTCAAGATATAAATTATGTTGATGTAATCAACAAATTTGCTGAAATAAAAGCCAGGAAAGTACAATTAAAATAACTATTTTCATTAATAAATGCATGTGAATGATCTTGTATATTTCTTGTGTACACAAAAATTATTTATAAACAATTGTTCTATAGTATTTGTTTTATTATTTCTTCCCCCTTCCCAAAAAATTTAAGGGGGCCCAAAAATAAAGCCTTGCGCAGGGCACATGAAACACTAGTTACGGCACTACATATACATGTACGTAACGTAAATTTATCTTTCGTCTTTCGATTATGGATCAAATGTCCCCCCTCGTTATTTTGTACTCCATCGGTCTTTGTTTGCTGCTAATAAATACACTCATCGTCAAAAAAATAGTTGCACCCAGAAGGACATGTCGGATTGCAATGCTATTCGGGAGGAAGGTAAAGGTTACCCGGAACAATATACACATGTGTATGATTAAACATTAAGACTGATATGGGCAATATTAATTGGGCAACACGCCAATAGGTAGTATCTCTCAGTATGGCGTCGGGCCGTCATGTTTGCTCACACAGCATGCCAGACGTCTCGGCATGGAGTATTGTAGGTTCCTAATGGTGTCTTGCGATAAGCCATCCCATGCAGCTTGAATCTTCTCACTCAGTTCCTGAAGATTGTGCGGGAGGGATGAAGTGTGGATAGCGCGTCCAAAAACATACCACACATTTTCAATCGGGGATAGGTATGGCGATGTGGCTGGCCATGGCAGAGTGTCACTGTTTTGACGGCAAGTTCTCGAGACAGCAGCAGTATGCGGACGAGCGCTGTCTTGTTGAAAAATCCCACCGGAGTGAGCGTACAGAAAAGGTAGGGAGGGCCACTGGTTGCTGGACCTCATTAGAGTAACGTTGGGCTCTCAAATTGCCTTTAATGAACACCAAAGGTGATCTGGCACCATAGGCAGTTGCGCCCCACACCATGACACCAGGTTTTCTAAAAGTGTAACGCTCGACAACAAACCGTTCATTTTGGCGTTGACCTAGGCCCCTCCACACACAGATTGGTAGGTCGTCTCCTTCAAGACAAAAACGGGACGCGTCACTGAAGATCACCCGCTGCCATTCTGAGTGGCTCCATGACAATCTGGCACGACACCATTGCAGTCTTTGGAGACGCTGTAATTGTGTTAAGGGCAGTCGTCGTAACAGTCTGCGTGCATGTAGTCCTACGTCGTGCAGCCGTCTGCCAATGGTGCTGGCACTAATCGAACGATGTATGGAGGGCACCACTGCTCGCTGAATATCTTAAGTCGTGGCTGTTGGGTCACCCCGCGCATGTGGGATAATCCGTCGGTCTTCTCTCTCGGTGATTGGTCTAGGTCACCCAGGCCCTTCCTGTCACTGCTGCGTGCCTTGTTCTATCTACTGCCGCCAACAGCGTGCTATGGTGATATCCGCACGACCGGTATGATCCGCAATACGGCGATAAGACCATCCCATTTCCCGGAGCCCGACGACGCGGCCACTTCAAGTGCTCGAATTGCTTCCGAACTTTTTTCCAAGGCATACTTCACTTGCAAAGGATACAACCAACACAACAGCACGAGTCAGAATGGCAAGCACGCGCAACGGTATGACCTTATACAGTATAGTCTGTCAGGCACAGCGCTACGACCTCTCCTTGCTTGCGTCATATGCGCGGCCGAGCGTCATACTTGAATCATTTGCATGTCTCACGATGTCAAACCTACCCACCAAGTTTCACTCCTGTCGGTTGCATCCTTATGGGTTCAACTACTTTTTTAACGATGAGTGTAATTTGCAATATTTATAAAATTTTTGCACTCTTCTTGGAAATTTTATTTCTCTCTCCGACGTAGCGTCATTATGGGCGGAACACCGATTGCTTATGTACTGCTGTCATGTGTCAACTCTCCGAAATGCTACGCTCCTGTTCTGTTTCTTTTCTTTTTGGCTCAATTTAGCAGAGACACTAAGCATATCTGTATTAGTCATATGCTTGAATCTAGGATCACACGAGTCAGTTCACAGCCACTCTGTGAGGTTCTCATTTTTAAAACTTCTGAAATATTTCCAAACTTTCAACAGAAGCTATAGATTTTCTTCGGATTCATAACACAGTATGCTCTGAACAATTCATCCTCCCATTGAAGCTGGCGCAACCTATATTTGCGTCCTTCTTCAATATAAAATCACAGGTAAATAAACACCCACAAAAGCGTGTTCACCATGCTTTTGGTCATTAGCATTATAAAGCTGGAAGAATTAAAAATGGTTAGCTGGTTCAAAATGCTGACAATAATTTAATTTGAAGAAGAATATATTTTAAATCTGCATGTAAGTGAAAGACTGAAACAAAGAAAAAAAAAGAAAATTTACAGAGTGACTCGTCGAATCCATTTTTCTAATACGTCACTAATAATGATAACACCGAATTTTCGGGTGTAATTAGCACGTCTTTTGAATCCGTTCTGACACAAATTAAATTTATCAAAGCTATTCAAATTCAATGGAACCAGTTTCGAAAACAATAGTACCTGACGGAAGAAAGAAGTTTTTCAATCGGGTTTTTAATCCCTCAGATATTGCTGTAAAAGGAATTGTGAACTTACGTCCTCTGGTTGCGGACTTGTGTGTTAAGGAAAACATGAATTTATATGAGAAACATTTCACACCGAAAACGCTCTCCAACACAGAAAGAATTTGTCAAATCGGACTCTTAGAAACAGAGATATCGACAAAAATAAGATGTGACTCTACATCCCCTGGTGGGAAAACCCTGCATTTATTTTAGGAAGAAATTATTCTCAAAAGGTTTTTCCATATGAGCGGTATCGGTCCAAAAAAAAAAAAAAAATTGTCGAGTTCTCAGGAGCCCAGATTTTGCTACAAATACATCAGAAGCAGAAATTAACACTTATGCCCCCTGGTGGCCAAACCATTGTGACATGCCTGCACTGCAGGACGCACCTGAGATAAAGGCAGATAGCAGCGAGAACATGTGTCTGCGTAGCTCAGTTGGTAAAGCGACTTATTCCGGAATAAGGGGACTCGGTTTCGATGCCCGGCGTGGACAAAAAACGACGGAACAATTCATTTCCCTTCGTTATACCATTCAAAATTCTTCGTTTTACTATTCTTTACCACACATTAGAAATTATGTGCAAAATATTTTCCATCAGGTCTTGTATGCGATACAGGAAGAATTTTTCAAATCGGAGTTTTAGAACCAAAAATAACGCAGAAACGCATTTTACCTCTGTGCCCCCTGCGAAAATTTTATGATTTACTTGAAATTTTTGAATTTATAAGGAAAACATTTCGCATCGGAAACACTATCCAACAAAGAAGAAAGTTTTCAAATCGGACTCCTAGAAGTAGAGATATTAACAAAAATAAGATATACATCTACGCCCCCTGGCGCAGAAACCATGCATTATTTCAAGAAGAAAATGTTCCTAAATGGTTTGTCGACATGAGTAGTCTCGGTCAGCAAATGACTTTTTTGCAATCGAAATTTTAGAAGCTCATATTTTGCTACAAATACATCAGAAGCGGAAATTAAGACTTACGCCACCTCGTGGCCAAACCATTTTTTACAAAAATTAGAAATTATGTGCAAAGGATTTCCCATCAGGAGCTGTATCCGGTGCAGAAAGAATTTTTCAAATCGGAGATTTAGAAGCAGAGATATAGGAGGGAAAGCAAGTCTATGAATTACTTGAAAATTTTGAGATTATATGAAAAACATGTCACACTGAAAACACTATCCAACAAAGAAGGGATTTTTCAAATCGGACTCCTAGAAGTAGAGATATTGACAAAAATAAGATATATATCCACGCCCTCTGGCGGAGAAACTGTGGAATATTTTAAGAAGAAAATATTGCGAAAAGGTTTATCGACGTGAGTGGCATGAGTCCACGAAAGATTTTTTTCAATCGATATTTTAGAATCTCAGATTTTATGGCATATACGTCAGAAGCAAAAATTAACACTTGCGTTCCCTGGTAGCCAAAGTGTTCTTTACCAAAAATTTGAAATTATATGCAAAAGATTTTCCATCAGGAAGTGTATCCGCTGAAGAAATTTTATTTCAAATCGAAGTCGGAGTTTTAGAAGAAGAGCTATCGGAAAAAATTAAATTTACTTTTACGCTCCCTAGCGGAAAATCTATGCGTAATTTGAAAAAGTAACTATATCTAAAATACTCTTCGACATAAATGGAATCGAAAGATAAAATAATTTTTTCAATCGGTTGTTTAAAAGCAAATATGTGGAATAAAACGTATTTTTGAATTCGACATCATCTGCGTTTACTCCCTCTAGCGGCGAAATTGTACATCGTAAGAAAAAAACGAAATGAAGGATCATCATTCGCTTATTTTAAACTTCCCAATGCGAAAAGAATTTTTCAAATCGGACTAATAGGTGCAGAGATATCGTGGGTACAGACGGACGGACGGACGGACGGACAAACCGGTAACATAAGCACGATCTTTTTACAAAAGACGTGCTAAAAAGGGGAAGAAGGAAAAAGACAAAAATAAAAAGTAAATGGGTTAATCATGGTACGGCATTAAAGTGCTTCAATTTTCAAAGACGTGTCGGTGAATTAGTGAATGCAATAACATTACAACTGCAAAAAAATCAAAGTACCACCAAAAGGAATATGAGTGATGCTTGAATTTAAGCAAGCATTAGGGAACTTATCAAAATAAATTAAAAATAAATGTCACTGTAGGTTCTAGTTGTCGTGTATGCGTTGTGAGTACAGTCGGTAAATTTTGCTGGATTGTCCATGTTTTGAATATTCGTATATCTTTCCCCTTTATTCGTGTAATATGCTTTATAATATATATAAACATCCAGATCTTTCTTGCTATATAATAACACGCCATCACTTTGAAATGTCGAAGTGATCGCGTGCTACTACTAATAAATACCCAGATCTCTCTCTCTCTCTCTCTCTCTCTCTCTCTCTCTCTCTCTCTGTGTGTGGAACGCTCTCGAGGTGTCAAAGTGATCGCGTGCTAATTTAAAAGCATTGGATTATCAATGACTCGAGTTCTATTTTCCGATCTACAAAATTCGAATTGAAATCTTACTGTCACTTCAAGTTGAGTTTGTTAATTAATTTTCTTTTGCGCAATTAGAATATTAATTTGTACACTTTAATTATTTTTTTCTTTTCTAATTTAACTAACTTTCCGAGTTATATTATACATTTTGCAAATTATCGATCTACCTAGAACACTCTAACCTGCAATAAAAACTGAAATCTTGAGATGCCAAAGTGAGCAAAATTGCATCTAAAAACAGATGTCGCCCCAATGGCACTCTGTCGATAATTTAGATAGTTCCGTTTTGTAATATCAGATATCGCATTATTTTTTGTAGAAAAAGCTTCGGTATGAAGTTTCAAACTAACCGTCGAATAAGACAGTCTAAAGCAAGCCGTGAACAGAATAACAAGTGTGCCGGAGAAAAAGTCATTTAACGCGAAAAATCAAAGCAAAAGTTATTAAGGTAAGTTTACACGAAAACAACTGGACTACAAGGAAAATTGTTAAACTACAATAAATATTTTGCGCAGAATGTTATTTATAGCGAGGTATTGTAGAAAATGGAAATAAATAGAATATAATTTTCAGTTCTAACAAATGAGTTTTTACTATATAAGTTTTTACTATATTTTCTTACAGAAATCCGGCGTCTATTTGATTTGTTTTCAATCTGCTTCAATTAAACTTTTCAGCCCGTCGTCAAACTGAGTCTCTTTCTGTGCTGTGATTATTTTACTTTTCTAAAATTATTCCTTTTAGCATGATTAATTACACATTTCATTGTGATTGTATTCATTACTAGAAGTGTATAGCTAAGTCGTATTAACATAGATATTATTATTTATTTAAAGCTTAACAAAAATCGTCCTAAGACTGGCTGTGAGGCAGTTAGTTATATTCAATAAAATAGAAATCATTGTTTCTTCGGTGCATACCAGAAGACTGCTTTTACTTAACACACCCTCATTCTGTCAAAGATCAAGATCTAGCTCGCGTGTGGATGTTTTTGAAAAATATGCCCGATTTTTCATTATTATTTCTTGTAATATTTTTATATTTAGGAAAATTATTTTATATCGAGGAAATGGTGCTTAATGATATGCCTGATTTTGGACTGATTTCATCTTGTGACTTCAAAATTTGGAAATATTCCAAGTTAGTTTGTGATAAAACAAATCTTCCCCAGCCTTGCAAAGAAACATTCTCAATACACTGCCGGATGTATTGAGAATGTTTTTACTGCTCTTTATCTTTAGGAATTTTCTTCCGTGTCACTACGGCAGGCATGCTTTATAATTTTATTCATCCATACCGTAGGAAATATTTTAGCGTTGTTTTTAAAAAATACGTACCTGAAATTTTGTACATAGCCAGCTGTCGCCCAAGAAACAGCAAAACCACTTTTGAAATTTTCAATCTTTTGATTTTCTGAAACATTCAAGCTTCTAGCAAACCTACGTCCGTTTTTTTTTTTTTTTATTTTAGTTCATGTATTCCTGACACCGCTTTTGATTGATGAATTTGCTCATAAAAGACATAGCTATGGACCATACAGGTATAAAAAGATGCAGGTGGAAAATCATACAGGTATAAAAAGATGCCCGTGGAAAATCATACCGGTATAAAAAGATGCCCGTGGAAAATCATACAAGGACTCCGATCGCAAGTCAAGTAGAGCTTCCTGAAATCAATAACCGACCTGACTAACGTGTTGTTGTAGCAGAATGGAAGACAGTTCTCGCAACATGGTACCAAAATCTAGTGGAAAGCCTTCCCAGAAGAGCGGGGGCTGTTGTAGCAAAGGGTGGACCAACTCGGTATCAATTTCTTTCCTATTACCGGGAGGTTGTGGATATGCAAGTACCCGAATACATTTGGTCCGATAGTGTATGCATGAGCAATGAGGAAATTTTCTTCACAGTGTTCTCTCGTTTTCGAATGTAACTATAGTAAATGTGATGGGATGTCAAACTGAGTCTCTTTCTGTGCTGTGATTATTTTACTTTTCTAAAATTATTCCTTTTAGCATGATTAATTACACATTTCATTGTGATTGTATTCATTACTAGAAGTGTATAGCTAAGTCGTATCAAGCGGAATGTAGATTATTCCGAAAACTAGTCGTTTTCCTGATCATAGCTCAGGAAGCGTATAATCACTTGGCTAACAACTTTTCTAACTTCGAATCCTATTGAACTGCTGATGTGCGTTACGCAAACTCAAATGAAAGCATTTAATGATGCTCCCAGGGAAAATAACGTGGGCAATTTCAATCAAAATCAAGGTTTTGTATGTTCTTCTTATTTTTTTTATTCTATGGCTAAATATTGTCCCTGAACATGTTGTCTTCAGATATTTATTAATTTAAAAAAAATAATATTTAATATTTTTAATTATACGGTACCCTTTCCTCTGAGTTTTCCAAAGTTTCATGCTGAGACTGAAATGAATGGAAATTCAAAGTGCGTAAATATTTAACAATAGTATGATTTCACTGTAAACATGAAGAATGACACAAATATTCCCTCCATCAAAAACCTTTACTGAACCTTTCTCGGCGTCCTAAGAGTGCGCATATCTGCGATTTTCCTGAAAAGCCTTTCGCATTCTTCAGAGTGCAAAGTGGTCATACGAGAGGGGGAATAAGGAAAAAAATTCTTCTAAGAAACAAAATATAAAAGCAAAGTGCTTTTCCTGATATCAGAAAGAAGCCAATCCTTTATGGTACCTTGCCATTTTATATTCAGTATGCATAAGTTTTTTTTAGTTTTTCCCTTTGAGTGTTTCCAGTTTCAGCGAAATGCTGCTTTTTTGCATTTTTTCTCAAAAATATGCTAGCGGTGTTTGAAATATGATGCTTTAAAATTTAATATTCTAGTCACAATATACTCCTTTTACCCTAAATAGAACTTAAGACGGCCCTTGATTTTTTATTTAACCTTTTTTCCGCATATGGAAAGGTTATATTCACAAAGACTTTCAACCAAATTGCGCTTAGTACTTAACCATACGTACAGGAAAACAGTTCAGCCAAACTTACAAAGTTAACAATGGCCACCGGCGACCAATTCTCAGAATATCAATGGTAATTAATATAATTATACGCAACTGATTGTTCTCATTCATGATAAGGTATAGAATCGGCATTCACCTTATTGTGGATATCCATGTTTCGCTATGATATGCGCCATTCTTTTTAAATTCCATTGTTTGTATTGCTCATACGTACATTCTTTTTTTAAAAAAAAAGGTACTCTTTTCTTGATTTTCCTTTTCTATTCACCCTTCCAATGTTTATATATATATAAGTATAGGGATGTAAGGTCAGGTGATGCGTAACATCACAGCCTCTCCTTGACAAATGTCAACCCCGCCTTCTCGTGGTACATCCTGTTACCACTAAAGGGGCTCTGACGCACGCCAATAGCGGTATAACTATACCATCGGGATTAGAGGAAATGCTCTCCCACACTCACCAACCCGCTTGGCCAGCGTGGTGAGTTATGGCCAAACCCCTCCAAAATGACTCCACAACTTAAATCTTGGCCCTCAGTCTCCGGCAGCTGGAATGTACCTGGTCAAGGCAGCGGCCAGTGCGACATGAAGGCAGAAGGTGTTAAGAATCCCTGGAGGACCGGACTAGGCTGCTATCTGATGCTGACCTTGGCTACGTATAACGGACGCTCCCTATATTCTGATTCAAGGCTTCTTGAATTGGAAGAGGAACTACAAAGGATCAAGTGGGACATCGTCGGGCTAAGTGAGGTAAGGAGAAAAGGAGAAGATCTCATTGAACTGAAAAGTGGACATCTCTTCTACTATCGTGGGACAGATACTGGCAGAACTAGTGGTGTTGGATTTATAATAAACAAGAAACTGAAGGATAAAGTTGTAGAAGTTGAAAGTTCCTCTGACAGAGCTGCACGACTCGTTATCCAACTCTCGAGAAGATACCAGGCTCAGATCATTCAAACTTATGCACCCACCACAAGTCATGCTGAAGAAGAAATTGAAGAATTTTATGAGGAAATTCGTGATCTAAATAATAAAGGTAAGCAGCACTTGAAGATAATTATGGGAGATTTCAATGCAAAAATAGTGCAACGGCAACAGAATGAAACTTCAGTAGGTAAATTCGGTCACGGCAACAGAAACCAGCGTGGAAATACTCTCGTAGAGTTTGCAGAGGCAGAAGGGTTTTTCATCTTGAACTCCTTTTTCAAGAAAAAGCCACACAGGAAATGGACATGGAGACATCCAAATGGGATGACAAGTGAAATTGATTTTATTATGTGTAACAAAAAATTCGTCATAGAAGACTGCAGTGTGCTAAACAAGTTCAACACAGGTAGTGACCATAGATTGGTGAGATGTAAGATGCACCTCAACACTAAACTCGAACGTAGCAAGCTCACAAGACAAACAAAATGTATTGACATAACCAACCTAAAAACATCATAATACCTTCAAGTTGGAACTGAAGAACAGATTCTCTGCTTTAGAAGGCCTAACATCGGAAGAAGTGGATATTTCTGAAGTTAACAGAAAAGTAACCAAAGCTCTTACGGAAACAGCAACAAAATTAGCTGGGTCTAAGAACAAATTGCATGTGAACAAATTATCAGGGAAAACCAAAATGTTGATGCAAAAAAGAAGAGTGATGAGGACAACTAAAGAAGATGTGACTTCCAAAGTGGAATATATAGAGCTATGCAAGACAGTACGAAAAAGTATCACTGAAGACCTAAGGAAATTCAACTGTGAACTTGTAAGGAAAGCAATTGAAAACAACCAAAGCCTAAAGATAGCAAAGGGACATCTCAGTAAGGGAAAAAACAGATTATGGCACTGAGAAAAGAAGATGGTTCTGTAACAAGAAATAGAGGCGAAATTTTGACAAGAGTGAAAGATTTCTACTCCAAATTATATGAAAGGGATGATACATGTACTCCAGACATCATGAAAGGTACCAGTACCAGAGTTCTTCCAGTCCTTCCAGCAGAAGTAGCACATGCAATCAAGAACATGAAGCGAGGAAAAGCTCCAGGTGAAGATGGAATTACTGTAGACATCATACAAGAAGCAAGTGGAGAAATCGAAACAGTACTCGTCCAAATTTTCACTCGATGCCTTAATGAAGGGAAAATTCCTGAGGATTGGAACAACGCTACAATGATCTTGCTACATAAAAAAGGTGACATTGAGGATCTCAGGATCTACAGACCTATCAGCCTCCTATCAGTGGTTTATAAAATCTTCACTAAAGTTCTTTCACACCGCTTGAAGGTAACACTGGACATGGCTCAACCGAGAGAACAAGCTGGATTCAGGAGTGGCTACAGCACAACAGATCATATCCACGTACTGAGAGAACTAATTGAAAGAGCGAGGGAATATGAACTTAAATTGTGCATGGCTTTTATCGATTATGAAAAAGCCTTTGATTCGGTGAAACCATCAGCAGTTGCAATGGCTCTGAAATCCTGCGGTATTGAAGATGCATACATTAATATTATTAATAACATCTATGAAAATGCAAGTGCAAAGATTCGGCTGTTTGAAAATACAACACACATAAAAATTGGAAAAGGAGTGAGACAAGGTGACACCATATCTCCGAAGCTCTTTAATGCCACATTGGAAAGTGTCTTTCAATCACTGAACTGGGAAAACAAAGGGATAAAGATTAATGGAGATTATCTAACCCACCTTCGTTTTGCTGATGACATAGTCATTTTTGCAACTACCCCATCAGAGCTACAGAGTATGATGCAGGAACTTGCTGACAAGAGTAAAGAAGTGGGATTAAAAATGAACTTTCAGAAGACAAAAGTGATGTACAATGCTTTTACAAGAAATGAAGATTTATCGATTGATGGACAAAAGCTGGAGATAACAGACACGTACGTTTATCTTGGACAGCAGATATCAAGTGAGGGTCACATTGGTAAAGAAATTAATCGGCGTACAAAACTTGCCTGGAGAGCTTTTGGAAGAAACCGCATTATTTTCAAGAGCAATATGCCATTATGTCTTAAAAGAAAAGTGTTTGATCAATGCATCCTTCCAGTGCTTACGTATGGTGCAGAGGCGTGGACCTTAGCTAAAAGAGACATACAAAGGCTGCAGACAACTCAAAGCAGCATGGAGAGGTGCATGCTTGGTGTAACCAGGAGAGATAAGAAGAGGAACACGTGGATCCGAAAAATGACAAGAGTGGAAGACATCATGATCAGAGTTAAATCCCTGAAATGGCAATGGGCTGGACATACTGCCAGAAGAACAGACCATCGATGGACAGCCGGAATTTTAGATTGGATTCCAAGGGACAGGAAAAGACCCAGAAGAAGACCACATGGAAGATGGGTGGATGAAATTCGAAAGTATGCGGGAGTGACATGGAAGAGACTGGCACAAGACAGACCGTTGTGGAGGAAACTTGGGGAGACCTTCGTCCAGCAGTGGATTGATAATGGTTGACAACAATGATGATGATGATGATATAAGTATACACTGATGAGCCCCAAGCCTAGAAGAATTAGCGCGCCTGGAGACCGAACGGTGGCAAAGATGAAGTTCATAGAGCAGTACATATACAACCCGAGGACCAGCTTTCAGTTTGTAGAGTGTTCGGAGTCAAAATGGGAAAGGCTGTCTATTTATCGCAGTTTGATAAACAACAAGCGGGTTGTTCACGTGCCGCTGTAATGAGTACGTATCAAAAGTGGTGCACATATGGCCAAACGACGAACTGCCGTCAAGCTCTATGTTGTCTCCAGCTCACTGATGCCAGAGGGGAGCGGAGATTTTCGCGTATCGTTCACAGCGACCGCAGGGCCACACTGCGACAAATCACCCGCAGCTACAACACTGGTGATCAGGGCAAAGTGTCTCAACACACAGTTCATCCCAGACTACTGCACATGGGCTTGCGTAGCCGAAGACGCAGCCAGGTCCTCATGCTCACTGCATGTCATCGCCAACAACGCATAAAATGGGCCCAAGATCACCGAGATTGGATGATTGGAAGAAAGCGGCTTGGTCTGACGAATCAAGATTCCTGGTGCATCACCTAGACGGCCGAGCGCGGATACGCCGTTTATCAACGGAGCCTATGGCACCTGTATGCACTATTGGGAGGAAACAGGCCGGCGGCGGCGGTGTTATGCTTTGGGCAATGTTTTCTTGGGGCACTTTAGACCCATTATCGCAATGGCGCAATCCCTAACAGCTGCTAGGTGTCTGAACGTCGTTGCAGACCAAGTTTACCCATTCATGGCAACTGTGTTTCCTGCTGGTAATGGCCATTTCGAACAGATAATGCGCCATGTCACACTGCCAGAAGCGTCAAGGAGTAGTTCGAGAAACATGCTGGTCACTTTCGGTCAATTCCCTGGCCTCCGAATTCACCTGACATGAACCCAATCGAACATTTGTGGTTCAACTTGGAAAAGCGGGTTCGCGCTAAATCGCAACCACCCCGAAATGTACGGGAACTGGAGAACCTGCTGTTGACATTATGGTACCAGATACTCCAGGATACCGATTTCCACCTCATCGAATCGATGCCTGACAGAGTGGCAGCTGTTTTGCTGGCTAAAGTGGATCCTACAGCTTATTAGGTAGGTGGTCACATTGTAATGACTCATCGGTATATATATATATACTGTATATAATGTGTGTGTGTGTGTGTGTGTGTGTGTGTGTGTGTGTGTGTGTGTGTGTGTGTGTGTGTGTGTGTGTGTGTGTGTGTGTGTGTGTGTGTGTGTGTGTGTGTGTGATATAAACTTAAGGAAGACGTTGCAAAATTAAAACATCTCCGTATATAGCAATAGTACCCTAACACAAATTTACTCAGCACCTTGTATGGGAACAGGAGCATGACGTGTAGTTTACGTGAGGTGAGAATAGCATGTGCTCACGCAGTCCAATGACATTAGTTGAAGGGAAGTCACCGGACGGTGTGAATAAGTGTTACAGACATTCAATTGTGTTTATTATGTGCTAGAGACGACGGAACGACCCGTCGAGAACGTTCTGATGATTTTCCTCATGGATGAATAATCGGGAAACTCGTGCAGGAACGAACCGTGATGAGTGAGTTCCAAGAGTTTAGTATCTCCCATAGCATGGTATCAAGTTCATGGTCCGCATTTAAGTTTAGAGACACAGCTGTGTGAAAGACCGGTGGGAGCTGTCCGCCAAGAACCACCCCCAGTGTGGACTGCAATCTTCTCCTACACGCCAAGAGAGATCAACACCAAACTGCAAGTAACCTTGCAAAGCAGTTGAACATGAGCTCAGGAAGCACAATATCGCGGTCTACAATGGCCAGGCAACTACATAAAGATGCTGTTTCCCCGACGACCAGTACGCTGTATTACATCAAAAATTGCTCACCAGAGATAGCGTTCACGGTGGTCTAGAGCACATAAGGATTGGACAGCAGAATCGTGATTTATGGTACTCCTTACTGATGAGAGTAGATTTAGTCTCTCTAGCAATTCTGGACGTCAGCTAATCTGGCGTGAGGTAGACACTTGGTATCGCCCCGGAAACATCAATGAAAGGTATAGATATGGCGATCTTGGTGCTCTCGTATGGAGAGGGATTCTGATAGATAGACGTACGGAGCTCCAGATACTTGAAAGAGGTACTGTAACCGGTGCACGCTACTGTATAATGATATAATTCTGCCCCATGTTTGTCTGTTCCGAAGTGCCATGGTTCGTGTTAATGGACGATAACGCCACATCCCATCGTACAGTGGCTGTTGATGAGCTGTTGGAAAGTTAAGACATTCAGAGACTGGATTGAGCAGCACGTTCACCTCACCTAAATCCCATAGAATATGTGTGGGCGCGTTCCGGGGAGACGTGTTGCGGCACGCCAACACACACTGGAAACTGTCCAACACCTGAAGACGGCGCTGAAGGAAGAGTGAGCAATTTTACCGCAAGGACTCGTCAACAACCTAGTGCAAAGTATAGACAGTAGCGTGGAGCGAAAAACACTTTTTTTATTTGAAACGTCACCATGTGCAATTGTTGCGATTTTGTTACTGAAACGACCCCCCGAAATATGAATGACGCTATTCGATATCTTAGGATTCCCCAAGAACCTCGAAGTTTGTAAGTTATAGGGAAAAATGCTTTAAAAGCACCCGCTTTCTCCATTTTGTAAATATAAAAAAATACTGTGTCACCATGTTATTTAATATCACCTTTGAGTGTATAAATACGGGTAAAAATTCAGCAGACGTGAGTTAATTTCTGAGGCTTCCCGAAGAACTCAAATTTTGTCATATTTCTCTGAAAATGCATAAGTTATGTAAATATGATAGACACCAGCCTTACCTAGTAGTATAACTTGAGAAGTGAGTTTATTTCGCTTGGAAATCAGACTTTTTTTCAAAACTTGGCATCAGCTTCCTGTCCAAAATTTTTGCTCTGATGAATCTATCTCTTGTATGAAGGACGCACACATGAGCTGTTACAATCTTAACCATCCTCTCTACTGCATGAGAATGGCAGGGTATTTTTGTATATTCGGGGCAAGAACTTTGATATTTATCCGGCTGTAGTAATTCCAGAAACTCATCGTCTTTCCATTTCCGGTGTCATGGGAGGCCCAGTCAAAATACCCTCTTGCCAGTAGATTCGGTCGATGTAATTATTGCTCTGGAAATTCAGCTTAGGAACCTGAAACTTCCTGATGGTAATTTGTAAGGGTCGCCCGCAATCAAACTGTCAATTATGAATTTATTTAATTTTAATAATGTGATGAACACGTGCGGACGGACGTTTCATTCCGCCATTTTGTTGTTTCAGATAAGAACTGATATTCTTCCCCACCCACGTGGTACAATTTTAATCCTATGTGGGATTAAGAGAGGGGTGCATGAACACCTGGGGCACCTGACCTTGAA
Source organism: Macrothele yani (assembly GCA_039090855.1). NCBI lineage: Eukaryota > Metazoa > Arthropoda > Arachnida > Araneae > Macrothelidae > Macrothele > Macrothele yani. The sequence goes on from CM077008.1 coordinate 78,201,614, forward strand.
GAGTCAGCTGCTTGAGTGCTTCTGTTAAACAAGTGGTCATACTGCTTTTGTATACGTGCAAGGTTGTAATCGCCTGCGGGTATCCGACGGCATTCCTGAGTTCAGGTATTTCACGTGCTGACCGGGGAAACCAGTTTTTCTTGCGCATTCGTGGTAGAGGACAGAAAGGGCGAGGAGAATTGAGTGAGGCAGTGGAGCTTCGGTCATGAGATATATCTAAAGACCTTGCTTCGGTCGTCAAAGAGAGAGGGTCCTGGTTTGGACGCCGGTTTCTGACGGAAGGGCTGCGGTTATCGCAGACGTGCAGCGTGGTGAACGGGAAGGAGGATTCCTTCGTCCACCGGGTATCACGGAAAGAATTGTGGAAAGGTAGCACGTGGTCAGCACGGGAACCTGAGCGGAAAGTCATCGGAAACCCGTGAAGCAAATGTTATCGGAATAATAAAGTCTTCCTGTTGTGTTTATTTCCGTGTGCTGGACTGAGTTTTGTCGAGGTAATTATTCTTCTACACAAGGACGCCTTGATAGCCAGATCGTATAGTAAAGGTAGCTTGCTATACGGCGGGCTACCGCCTTGATATGTCTGGCCCTACAGTAGTTGTTTCTTCGAAAGATTCCCTGGCCTTCATGATACGTTGAACAGCAAGCTCACGGACATACCTTCTGTCGTCAAACAACATTGCAGCGAGCAAGTTTTCTGCATGCGCAAAATACGCGTTGTCTTGGAAGACTCTTTTTACAATATCCTTTAAATTATCTGAAAGACATTGAAACCGAGATATAAAAACCTGCAAATTTCTTGGACCATCTTTACAGGTGGTACCGTTACATTTGATCGTGAACCACGATGGTGCATATACTTTCATTACAAAGGTGGCTAATGAGACAAGTTGTGGTGTTGTATCACTAGTTCCAACATACAGACGCAAAATGTGATTTGCGAGGGTCAGCCAACGGAAATTTGCAAGTGTTCCAGGATCCCGATTTGCCAGATCTTGTGGGCCATCACCTGCAGAGACTGCCTTACAAATCTCCCACAAATAAAGTTGATCTGAGCTAAGATCTCTAAAGTTTATGTCAGACTGAAACGAAAATTCAGTTTTCTGGAAATTAACGATAGGAATTTTTGCACACGTCTTCAGGCGCTTTCCAATAAATCCACTAAATCCTCTTGAACCTGATGTTTTCTCGTCGAGTGCTTCAGTGAAGTGGCGTAAAGGCACTTCATTAAAATGAAGTTGACATATAATCCAGTGCACGGGAGAATTGAGCTTATCTTCAAGGCGCCTAATTATGCCTGCATTTGTGCCGATATTAATCGCTTCCCCGTCACTTCCAATAAAGACTAACTCCAACAAGTCAAAGTCCTTCTGGTCCAATAAGCTGAGGATATGGTTGGAAATGTCCTTTGCACTCTTGATCTTCGGTGCAAAATGTCTCAAATAGACCGAACCCGGTTCTTCAACAAGTGTAATATGCACTTTCCATTCTTTTACTTTGTGCCACTTGCCATCATCTGTCTGTGTATTCGTAAGAGTTTCATCAATTCTTCCGTCCAAAAACAGAGCTACAATCTTGTGACCAGTCAAGGTTACCTCATTTTGAATTGTTTAACGGGTTTTTTTCCTTTCTCGTCGTATTTTGTCCAGGTCAATAAGAGGTGCATTACATTCTTTTGACTGAACCTGTTCACTTACATCATGAAGCAACGCCGACACAAGATCGACTACCGTTCGATCGCTGATGCCACGCCTATCGCACTTTCTAGAAAATAGCAAACAGTGTCATTTGACGCCTCGGTTTTGAAGAGCGATGTGGAGTGAAATCACAATCTTTCTCCGAGGCCAACAAATGACTAAGACCCGGCTCGTTCGGTTTTACTGCAAAATTAGTATTTGTATCCTCTTGTGAAGTATCATCCTCGACTCGCAGGGCCGATTTCAGTGATGCAGTTTTCTGTAATTTCCTACGGACATGCTCTTCCCTATCACTCTTTCGAGCTGATCTTTTCTTCAGTACACTGGTGGTTTTTGCGTCAAGCCCACCTACTATCATTGTTTTGTTTGTTCTCTATTCTATTAGAAAGTCTCGCTCTTTCAAGGGCACTTTTTTTTTGCAGAGCTGCACTTGCAAGCTCTAAAACATATGCACTTGCACGAGCATATGTCAAAGATACGTTGTGAATCTCCGCGAAATTGTTCAACCTTATTCCGGTAGGTTTGATACATTCTTGCATTGTGTTTTTTCGGATTTTGGATTTCAGTGTTGTATGCTGTAATACGCTTTACAACTGATTTGTAGAACGATGTCGAAAGAAATGCTTTCTTCCATACACTCAGCTCTTTGTCCACGACAATACTTGCTATTTCTGCTGCAGAAGGCTCATAATTTGCACCTTCCTGCCTAACAGTATTCCTCACAAGGTAGTGATGGCGCATTACATCTTCGTATGTAGGCAACACGTTTTTATGCATCTTCTTATAACTCTCAAGGATAAGGAAATGAACTTTTTTTTTTTCAGCCATCATAAGTAGTAGAACGACAAAATGAAAATGCCGTAACCTCCAATCAACGTTACTAAGAGTGAAAGAAACTGTTGCATCATTATGACGCACCACCAGCCAACACTCTCTCCCAAAAGGATCTGTGCGACTGTGATGAGATGACTCAGCGAGTCCGCAAAGAGAGCTGCACTGTGAGGGAGGTGGTGGGAGGAGGTGAAGAAAGTTAAAACAAAGGAGAGCGCAAGGTCGCAAGTTATGCATCTGAAAATCAATACGAGATTTCTAGAAAGTATGAGAAGGAGGGATTGTTAATGTTAAGCCCTAATTGATAACGTTAAGGCTGCTGTTGAACAACATGATAAGTTGCCATGCTTTTTATCATACCATTTTTGGCGAAAAATTGCATACTTTAAGGGATCTGGGGACGCCTAAGAAATTAACTCACGTCTGCTGAATTTTTACTCGTGTTTATACATTCAAAGGTGATATTAAATAACATGGCGACACAATATTTTCTTATATTTACAAAATGGGTGTTTTTAAAGCGTTTTTCCCTATAACTTTCAAACTTCGAGGTTCTTGGGGAAGCCTAAGATATCGAATAATGTCATTCATATTTCGGGGGTCATTTTAGTAACAAAATCGCAACTATTGCACGTGGTGACGTTTCAAATAAAAAAAAGTGTTTTTCGCTCCACCCTAATAGACAGACAGTACAACTTATGCATCGACGTTAGGGGTGATCATATCCCGTACTAAGAACCTACTCTCCCCTTCGTACCGTCCTTGGCAGAGATGCATCTGTATCATGGCACCCATTGCTATGTAGCCAATTCGGAATAAAGTTCTTTAGTATCTGCAGTTGTGTTGACGTTGTTTCCGTCATCATTTTGGTAAGTAATGGAGTCCTATGGTTTTTTTTTTTTTTTTGGTTGGTTGGAGGTTTAACGACCACCGTGAGCAACTCAATGGGCTATAAGCAGTCGCCCGTCCCTAATTTAGGGTCACTGGTTCCAGGGAAGGGAGAGAGCCAGTTCCGTAAGACAAACACAACATCCATGCCTCACCGGGATTCGAACCCGGACCCCGTTCGGACGAATGATCAGAGGCCATCGCTTAGACCACTGCGGCTCCTATGGTTTGAATTTCACATATCCAGGCCGCTCCTGTGCGATGCTACAGATGAAAACCTGGTTCGTCCTTAAGTTTTACATACTAGTGTATGCATACTCTTAGACGCCAGTTTATTAGGCACAATTGCCCTCGTTACAAAAAATTGTTCACTCCTAAACGTAAGACGGTACGTGAGCGTGATTTACGGTATTAATTAAGCAGACCATCCCATCGAGCATCAAGTACCTTTCGATTGAGGGTTGGAATGAGCAAAACGACAGATCTGTATGACTTTGAGACTAGCATGATAGTTGGTACCAGGCCTTCAGGTTAGAGTATCTGCCAAATGTCAGTCCGTCTGGGTTTTTCACGTACATCCGTAGGAAGGGTTTACTGTGAATCGCGCTACACGCGCAAAACTTCCAGCAAACGGTGATCTCGTGGAGGAAAAGGGCTGGCGGACCAGATGGTCTAAGAAGACGTAAGAATTGTGTAAGCGAACAGACGGAACACAGCCTGGTAAATCACTGAAGAATTTAACATTGGTGTGCGAAGTGACATCTCCAAACGCACCACGTATCTGATCATATCGTGCGTTGGTTACAACAGCCGACAATCATGTTACCAGTTTCCATTGACGAACTGGTTTTGTCTACAGGATCCAGATTTGCTGGAATTTTTTTGCTTGTAGCATCATTCACGGTAAATCCTTGATGCGATTGTACGTTATGATCTCAGAAGCTCGTGCGGAAGGTTGTCGCTGTTTTCGTTTGGAATTTAACGACAACCGTGAGTAACTTAGTGGTTTATAAGCTGTCTCTCGTCCCTAATTTGGGGTCACTGGCTCCAGGGATAGGAGAGGGCCAGTGCCGTAAGGAAAACACACCACCCATGACACACCTGGGATTCGAACCCGGACCAATCTCGGATTAATGATCAAAAGCCAACGCTTCCTACCACTACGTCACCGTGGCGGCGATGGCCGTTTGGAAGGTGCTCGAACCAAGACGTTTGGCGCCAACTATCATGTCACGTTCAAAGTCACTCAGATTACTCGTTTTGCCCATTCCGACCCTCAATCGAAAGTTAACTGATTCCCGACGAGCTGATCTGTGTGATTTATACTTCGCTCACGTACCAACTTAAGTGTTAGAATATTAAGCCATTTATGTGACGAGGGCAGATGGCATCTCAGCGTATATTTTTAATTGTTTGTGATCGCCCTCTAAAGATGCATCGTGAGAGGATTAAGATGAACACTTCCTTTCCATTACTTCTCAAAAACTAAAACTACACCGTGTTCTTCCATACTTTCCTCGTTACTTTTATTTCTTATGTGTTCACTTTATTTTCACCATTCTTCCAGAAAACCTATTCTCAAACACATTACAATGTACCTTAACAGTGTCTGCGTGAAAGTTCAGTATTTTTTCTAAAGCCCACTCGCTTTGTAAATCAGAAAGTGTTCTCGAGACGGTGACATTTTCTTGCTTCGAAAAAGTGCGATAAACGATTTGCTCGCAAGTTTATAACCAATACGTCGACGCGTGCCTGTGACAAACGTTTTGGGCAGACCAAGGCCATATCCAGTGAGTTGTTAAAACAATGTTTGACATTTACCGTTAAAAAGTTCTCTTCTTATGTTTATCTTTCCCACGAGCGTAATTTGATCCTCAACCTATTTACTTCTATATCTTCGTTGGGGATGTTATCCTATTATCCTTTCCAAATAAATCAATGGAATATGTTTGTGTGCACACATAAGTGTCCTTGGCTGACGTCAGTAGAAAACTAGCAAAGGTTCACCGCGGAACTGAGGAAGATGCGATGTGTACCTCTCTTTTCTTCAACAAAGTGGAAATTTTGTATTAAATTATCGAATGCCTAAAAATACATAAGTGTAAATGTGAAGAATTGTTTTGCTCATTACTTTTTGTGTTCCACACTATTTCATATGTAAAAAATGGCTACCGAAATTGCACTTTGCACCATCGTTTATCCAGTTTAATCCGTAATAGTCAATCATATCATTGCTGCGCTGTAATGTAAAATCATTCTTTGTGGTTATCAAAAAAAAAAACCTTCAGTCGATCCTCTGCCCATGATATACTTAAAATATCAAGAGGATCGCATTGAAATGTCAACAATTAGCTTGAAATTATTCATAATAAATTTCGGTGCTTACTAGGTCAGTTGTTTTCAATCCATTTCTTTATCAAATCATGCCGATTGCTATGTCGAATTTTATCAGATTTCAGCTACGGCTGGTATTTTTCTCAAAGGTGCCTCCACCTAGAGGTCGGATTGCCAAAATTCGTTACAAATGCGTATTTTTATTAGAATGAATATCTGAGGCGTTCAACTTTCTCTGACACATGAATTTTATTAGTGGCGGAATAATTTTAATTTTTTATTTGCAATATCTCCGCCTCTAAGAATCGGAATGGAAAATCTTTACTTGCATTTTGGCAAATGGAGCCATATGCAGAAGTTTTCACTCTTTTTCTGACATGCATAGAGCGTAGTTTCTTTATTTAGTGGCTTCAAAATGTAATTCTGTGAGGCAATGTTTATAATTGGTTTAGTTTTGTAACGATGTTTCCGCTTGTTAGAATACGATTTAAAAAATTCCTTTTGCTTCTGATACCTACAAAAGTTTATTGATGATTACAGCTATCGAAGAGTTACAGCCAACTATCATTTCGTTTTCCTCTGAAATTTCCAGGTAAATGTTGTAAATCTGCCTCTTTTGTTCAGTGCAGAACGTCTTCTAGAAATCGAAGACAGTCTTTGGACACGAATCCCGCTTCTGTATGGGAACGGACGACCACCATGTCAGAATGTGGAGGATCACAGGTGTGCACTACAATCCAAACCTCACTGTACAACGGCACACGTCTCGAACTGCAGGCGTGGTGGTCTGGTGAGTCATCGCGTATGACAGTCAGACTTCTCTCACTGTGATCCGACGGACGTTGACAACCCAGCGCTGCGAACAGGAGATCTTGCGGCCTCATGTGCTGTCTTTCCTGGAGGGGCTGCCCGGAGCCATTTTCCAACAAGATAATGCCCGTTCGCACACGGCTCGGGTTTCCCAGGATTGTCTACGTCATACTTCGACGCTTCCGTGGCCTGCAAGATCGCTTGATCTCTCACCTATCGAGCATGTGTCGGACCAGGTGGGACGCCAGCTTTCTCCATGTCCCAGTGTTTGTGATTTAGAGCGCCTTTTGCAAGAAGTGTGGGCCAATCTGTCCAGATTGAAAAAATACGGCGTGTTTTTAACTCCATGCCGGACAGTATCACCGAATGCTTCCGAGCACGAGGCGGTCCGACCCGGTACTAAGGCTGACCGGAATGTGTACCGTATGTCCGCGGGAAATCGTCCTGCTGCTGTGATATTGTAATTACTTCTGTCCTTAGCATGTACCATCTCACTACTAAAATCTCATTTCAATCCGACGCCTCCTTCTTGGTGCGCGTATTTTTATGACAATGAGTGTATATACAGTATATACTGTATATATGTATATAGCGTACCACGAAACCTGTGTTGTAATGGAAGCTTCTAAACGTTTCGCCCATATTGGTGCAAACTTTCACGATCTCTTTTGCTCTATTGTAAAATTAGATAACAACGAGGTTTAAGAACTTCTTACATTTCCGTAACTGGCTTTGAGGAACGAAATATATGCACTTACTTTATTCTTTTGTTTTTTCGGTATATTTAGTTCACAAAGTCAAAACATATATGAAAAAATAACTTACAGGACCATCGAACTGAAAACCGTTGATGGCGTGCTTGTTTTTTTCCTTTATTCACATAATGATATTCTTCAGCAACCTGATAAAAAAGACAAGAAAATGATAGACGAAGACAGAGGTCATTAGCTTACAATCGCTTGGCGAATGCAATGCATGCTAATCAGAATTCTTCTAAACAACGTCCTTGATTTTGAGTGTGAAAAGCTTTCTTTGTATGTTACATTTTTAAAAAACTCGACACGAAGCAACATAACAAGCACCGTTTTTGAAAACTCAAAAGAAGGGAAATTGTTTTTCACGTAATTTAAAACTAACAAGCAGGGAATCATCAGTTTGGTTTCTTGTGGTTGCCTATGGCTGAAGCAGACCGCAAATAGAGCACGTCCAGTTCATGACTTGGCTTTCACTCACAACACAGAAAATGAAGCAGACAAATTCGATGACGTGATTCACGAAGACGAAACATCTAATTTGAATACAGAAGGAATGTTAATGTCTCACAGCTTTAATAATAGCAATGACAAAAATATGTAATGCCTTGTATTTTTAGTTTTACAAGGGCCGAGGAGGTTTTGCGTTATGCTTCTAAGTTGTTATCTGTCTTTAAATAAACTTGAGTTGAAACACGTATTTTACGGTTCAAAAAATTTGCCTATGCATAAAGAATTATAGATAAGCGCCAGTTGTTTCTTGGTTTTGTTCTTTTTACCTGCTAACACAATTACACGACGGCTGAGTACTCAGCCTCCATGCCAAAGAATCTAAATGATTGAAATGAGATTATATTACGCACCGTTTCAAAACTTCATTACGTAAAAACCCGAACTTTTTTCCGTCCCTTCCAGTTTTCATCCTCTCTGTCTCTCTCCTTCTCCCTCTCTCTACGAGCTTACCTGTCCCTTTGTTTGTTACTAAGTCTTGATTGAAGAGGACGATTATGGAAATTATCGCTAATGAGCAGGAATAACCATATAAAAAAGATCATGTTAAAGACTATGTCGGAATATCATAACGGTGGAAGGGTCAATTTGCCAGGGCACAGTGGTTGTTCGAGTAATTTGGGACATGAGCTCAAATGCAGGGTAAATCATAAAAGGGATGTTTCACTATTGTAATGCTGGTTCTGCCCGTTCCCTTCCCTCCCACAAGTGGGTCGGGCTGTTCTTTCTAGCCTTAAATGATCATGGGACTATAAAACGTAAATTAAATAAGAAACAAGACACCGAATTCTTGGATGTAATGACCAGGTGTTTTGAATCCTTTTTTGACACAAAAATAGTTTTTTCAAAGTAGATTTTTTTGTTTTTAAAAAAAGGCGGAATTCAGGAAAAAGGAGAATGCCTTAACGTCTCCTAGTGGAAAAACTAAAATTAAAATACGCAATGCGAATATTTTTCCTCGAAGTGAAGTGGAACCAGCTGTAAAAAAAAATCAACCGGATTTCTACAATCGGTAAAACATTAAGAAAGAGAAATAGCTACTTCGTGGAAGCAATGTGTATTAAGAAAATACAAAAATTGTACACAAAATGTTCTGAGACAAAAAGAGATTTTCAAATCGAACAGTTGAAGAACAAATATAGACGAAAATTTTATATAACTTTACGTCCCTAGCAAGACAGCTGTGCGTTATTTGAAGAAGAAAATGGGGACAAAATGTGTTTTATAATGAAAGGTATCCTACTAAGAAAAGATTTTTCCAAGGGATTTTTGGAATTGGTGGTTCTCTTTGAACCAGAAATCTCTGCTGGCGCCTCCTTGGAACACAATTGCGCATTTTAAAAAAGTAGAAAATATGCACAAAATATTGCATTTTTCATATTGAAAGCCACACGAATGAAAGAAAATTTCCTAAATACTTCTCCGAGAAGTAGATATAGTGAGAGAATTTTTTATTCATACACGCCCTAGCGGGAAAACAATGCATTATTTAAAAAGGAAGATGTTTACAATCTATGGATGCCGGTCAAAACGCCGACAATCAAAACACCGACAGGTCAAAACACCGACACCGAAAAACCGACAGGTCGAAACACCGACAGTTCAAAACGCCGACATGTCGAAACACCGACAATCAAAACACCGACAAATCATAACACCGACAATCATAACACCAACAGTTCAAAACGCCAACAATCAAAACACCGACAATCGATGCAAAACACCGACAGTTCAAAACGCCGACATGTCGGAACACCGACAATCAAAACACCGACAAATCATAACACCGACAATCATAACATCGACAGTTCAAAACACCGACAATCAAAACACCGACAAATTATAACACTGACAGTTCAAAACACAGACAATCAAAACACCGACAAATTATAACACTGACAGTTCAAAACACAGACAATCATAACACCGACCCTTCAAAACACCGACAATCTTAACACCAACATTTCAAAACACCGACAATTATATGGACTCTAAGTCGGCGAGTAGAGGAACTTTATTCCGAGCGATTGCAAAATCACAGTGGGTGGTATGGGGGATGACAACACCCAACGAATAGATGTGCTTCCCCCTAGCGGTGGACGATGCAACTTTATTCATTTCTATTCCGACCGACGGCAACATATTTTTATTCCGAGATATGGCAACATCTGAGTGGATGGGTGGGAATTGGAATGCATAGGAGTTGGATATGTCGATGCTTATGTGCTGCCCCTAGCGGTGAACAATAGAACTGCATAAATTTTTATTCCGACATCTGGCTACATATTTTAATTCGAGCAATGGCAACATCTGAGTGGATGGGTGGGAAGGGGATGCATAGGCGTTGGATATGTGTATGTTCATGTCCCCTAGCGGTGAACGATAGAACTTTATTGATTTCTATTCCGACCGACGGCAACATGTTTTTATTCCGAGCGATGGCAACATCTGAGTGGATGGGTGGGCAAGGGGGTGCAAAGGTGTTGGATATGTGGATGCTTATGTGCTCCCCAAAGCGGTGGACGATGGAACTTTTTTGAAGTCTGAACAAATTATCAGTAAAAACCAAAATGTTGATGCAAAAAAGAAGAGAGATGAGGACAACTAAAGAAGATGTGACTTCCAAAGTGGAATATATAGAGCTATGCAAGACAGCACGAAAAAGTATCACTGAAGACGTAAGGAAATTCAACTGTGAGCTAGTGAGGAAAGCAATTGAAAACAACGAAAGCCTTAAGATAGCAAAGGGACATCACAGTAAGGGAAGAAAACAGATTATGGCTCTGAGAAAAGAAGATGGTTCTATAACAAGAAATAGAGGCGAAATTTTGACAAGAGTGAAAGATTTCTACTCCAAATTATATGAAAGGGATGATACATGTACTCCAGACATCATGAAAGGTACCAGAGTTCTTCCAGTTCTCCCAGCAGAAGTTGCTCATGCAATCAAGAACATGAAGCGGGGGAAAGCTCCAGGAGAAGATCGAACTACTGTAGACATCATACAAGAAGCAAGTGGAGAAATTGAAACAGTACTCGCACAAATTTTCACTCGATGCCTTAATGAAGGGAAGATTCCTGAGGATTGGAACAATGCTACAATGATCCTGCTACATAAAAAAGGTGACATTGAGGATCTTAGGAACTACAGACCTATCAGCCTCCTATCAGTGGTTTATAAAATCTTCACTAAAGTTCTTTCACACCGCTTGAAGGTAACACTGGACATGGCTCAACCGAGAGAACAAGCTGGATTCAGGAGTGGCTACAGCACAATAGATCATATCCACGCACTGAGAGAACTAATTGAAAGAGCGAGGGAATATGAACTTCCATTGTGCATGGCTTTTATCGATTATGAAAAAGCCTTTGATTCGGTGAAACCATCAGCAGTTACCACGGCTCTGAAATCCTGGGGTATTGAAGATGCATACATTAATATTATTAATAACATCTATGAAAATGCAAGTGCAAAGATTCGGCTGTTTGAAAATACAACACACATAAAAATTGGAAAGGGAATGAGACAAGGTGACACCATATCTCCGAAGCTCTTTAATGCCAAATTGGAAAATGTCTTTCAATCACTGAACTGGGAAAACAAAGGGATAAAGATTAATGGAGATTATCTAACCCACCTTCGTTTTGCTGATGACGTAGTCATTTTTGCAACTACCCCATCAGAGCTGCAGAGTATGATCCAGGAACTTGCTGGCAAGAGTAAAGAAGTGGGATTAAAAATGAACTTTCAGAAGACAAAAGTGATGTTCAATGCTTTTACAAGAAATGAAGATTTATCGATTGATGGAGAAAAACTGGAGATAACAGATACGTATGTTTATCTTGGACAGCAGATATCAAGTGAGGGTCACATTGATGAAGAAATTAATCGGCGTACAAAACTTGCCTGGAGAGCTTTTGGAAGAAACAGCATAATTTTCAAGAGCAATATGCCATTATGTCTTAAAAGAAAAGTGTTTGATCAATGCATCCTTCCAGTGCTTACGTATGGTGCAGAGACGTGGACCTTAACTAAAAGAGACATACAAAGGCTGCAGACAACTCAAAGCAGCATGGAGAGGTGCATACTTGGTGTAACCAGGAGAGATAAGAAGAGGAACTCGTGGATCCGAAAAATGACAAGAGTGGAAGACATCATGATCAGGGTTAAATCCCTGAAATGGCAATGGGCTGGACATACTGCCAGAAGGACAGACCATAGATGGACAGCAGAAATTTTAGATTGGATTCCAAGGTACAGGAAAAGACCCAGAAAAAGACCGCATGGTAGATGGGTTAATGAAATTCGAAAATATGCGGGAGTGACATGGAGGAGACTGGCACAAGACAGGCCGTTGTGGAGGAAACTTGGGGAGACCTTCGTCCAGCAGTGGATTGATAATGGTTGACAATGATGATGATTCCGACCAATGGCAACATATTTTTATTCCGAGCAATGGTTTGAAGGGGAATACATAGGTGTTGGATATGTCGATGATTATGTGCAGCCCCTAGCGGTGAACAATAGAATTACATAATTTTTCATTCGGTCAGATGGCAGCATATTTTAATTCCGAGCGATGGCAACATCGTCGTAGATGGGTAGGAAGGGGGATGTATAGGTGTTGGATATGTGGATGTTTGTGCGCTGCCCCTACCGGTGAAAGATGGAACTTTATTGATTTCTATGCCGACCGACGGCACCATTTTTTTATTCTGAGCAATAGCAACATCTGACTGGACGGGCGGGAAGGGGGATGCATATGTGTTGGATATGTTGATTCTTATGTGCTGCCCCTAGCGGTAAACGATGGAACTGCATAATTTTTTTTCCGACCGATGGCAACATATATTAATTCAGAGTGATGGCAACATCTGAGTAGATGGTTGGAAAGTGAGATATATAGGTGTTGGATATGTGGATGTTCATGTGCTGCACCTAGCGGTGAACGATGGAACTGTATTAATATCTATTCCGAGCGACGGTAACATATTTTGATTGCAAGCGATGGCAACATCTGAGTGGATGGGTGGGAAAGGGGATGCATAGGTGTTGTATATGTGGATGTTCATGTGCTGCCACTAGCGGTGAACGATGGAACTTCATTGATTTCTCTTCCGACCGACAGCAACATATTTTTATTCCGTGCAATAGCAACATCTGAGTGGATGGGTGGAAAGGGTAAGGCATAGGTGTTGGATATGTCGATGCTTTTGTGCTGCCACTAGCGGAGAACGATGGAACTTTATTGATTTCTATTCCGACCGATGACAACATATTTTTATTCCGAGCAATGGCAACATCTGAGTAGAAGGATCGGAAGGTGGATGCATACGTGTTGGATATGTCGATGATTATGTGCAGCCCTAGCGGTGAACAATAGAACTGCATAAATTTTTATTCCGAGGGACGGTAACATATTTTTATTCGGAGCGATGGTAACATATGAGTGGATGGGTGGGAAAGAGGATGCAAAGGTGTTGAATATGTGGATGCTTATGTGCTGTCCCTAGCGGTGAACAATAGAACTGCATAAATTTTTATTCCGACCTCTGGCAACATATTTTAATGCCGAGCAATTGCAACATCTGAATGGATGGGTGAGAAGGGGGATGCATAGGTATTGGATATGTGGATGTTTATGTCCCCTAGCGGTTAACGAAGGAACTTCATTGGTTTCTATTCCGACCGACGGCAACATATTTTTATTCCGAGCAATAGCAACATTTGAGTGGATGGGTGGGAAAGGGGTGCATAGGTGTTGGATATGTTGATGCTTATGTGCTCCCGCTAGAGGTGAACGATAGTACTTTATTATTTTTATTCCGAGAGATGGCAACATCAGAATGGATGCTCAAATGGGTGGGTGATAGAAGGGTATGACAACAACGAAACGATGCTTATGTGTTGCACCCTAGCGTTGAACTCGGTCATTTGAAAAGGCAACTTCTTCGCTGCGCCGTTCCTTCGACGTCGGATATTTTCTATCGCCGAATTTCTGATTCACATTGCCCTCTGTTGATTTTATTGTAGCCGTTGTCTTCTTACGATCTTCGAAAAAGGAAGAAAATGCTTCTCAAATGAACAACAACGCTGCTTCTTTTGCTACCAATTTAGCTGCATCCACTTCTCATGGTATATCTCAGGAAAATCTAACCGAACATCACGTTTCATTGGAAGGAAATGAGGTGGCAAAAGTGAGTGATTTCACAGTAGTCTAAGCGATTACCTCTGGTCAATCGTCCGAAAGGGGTCCGGGTTCGAATCCCGGTGAGGCATGGATGTTGTGTTTGTTTTACGGCACTGTCTCTCTCCCTTCGCTGGAACCAGTGACCCTAAATTAGGGACGGGCGACTGCTTATAGCCCATTGAGTTGCTCACGGTGGTCGTTAAACATCCAATAAAAAAAGGCAAGAAAGATGACACCGAATTTTCGGGTGTAATAAGCACGTCTTTTGAATCCGTTCTGATGCAAAATGAATTTATCAAAACTATTCAAAGGCAATGGAACCGGTATGGAAAACAGTAGTATCTGATGGAAGAAAGAAGTTTTTCAATCGGGTTTTCAATCCCTCAGATATTGCTGTAAACGAAATCGTGAGCTTACGCCCTCTGTTCTCAAACTTATGCGTTAAGAAAAATATGAATTTATAAGAGAAACATTTTGCACCGGTAACGCTCTCCAACACAGAAATAATTTTTCAAATCGGACTCTTAGAAACAGAGATATCGAAAAAATAAGATCTGACTTTACGCCCGCTGGTGGTAAAACCATGCATTATTTTCGGAAGAAAGTATTCTATAAAGGTGTTTCGATATGATCGGTATCGGTCAAAGAAAAAATAATAATTTTAGTGGAGTTTTCAGGAGCCCAGGTTTTGATGCAAATACATCAGAAGCAGAAATGAACGCTTATGCCCCCTGGTGGCCAAAACATTCTTTACCAAACATTAGAGATTATATGAAAAATAGTTTCCATCCAGTGTTGTATGGGATACAGGAAGAATTTTTTAAATCGGAGTTCTAGAAGTGTATGTAGATGACTCAGTGTATGTAGATGAACTGGAGGTAATCAGGGGCAAATGCCTAGACTACATGTAAACATAACTATGGCTGATCCTGTACTTTGGGATAGAATACTAGATTGTTTCCTGGCAGGCGACAGCAAACAATAAATTTATATTACAAATTATAACTATTACTTCCATAAATTAAATGACAATAAACTGACTTTTTTATCAATATATGGATAATGGTACTTGCCATGGAAACAATATTTTTGTCACATAAAAAGAAATAGCTGGTTCCTAAGATGTTGAAATATTTGAGACACAATGCCCTTGAAAATTGCACAGTTTCTTCCATAAGCATCGTTTGGTTGTTATCATTCCCTTCTATCACCCACCCATTTGTGCATCCACTCCAATGTTGCCATCTCTCGGAATAAAAATAATAAAGTTCCATCGTTCAACACTAGGGTAGCACATAAGCATCGACATATCCAACACCTATGCAACCCCTTCCCACACATCCACTCAGATCTTGCCATCGGTCGGAACAAACATTAACGCAATTCCATCGTTTATCGCTAGAGGCAGCACATAAGCATCGACATGTCCAACATCTATGCATCGCCCTTCCCACTCATCCACTCCGATGTTGCCATCTCTCAGAATAAAAATATGTTCCCTTCGCTTGGAATAAAACTTCATAAAGTCCGTCGTTCACCACTAGGAACAGCACGTAAGCATCGTTTGGTTGTTGTCATCCCCTTCTATCACCCACACATTTGTGCATCCACTCAGATGTTGCCTTCGCTCGGAATTAAAATATGTTTCCATCGGTCGGAATAAAAAATTATGCAGTTGCATCGTTCACCACTAGGGGCAGCACATAAGCATCGTTTCGTTGTTGTTATCCCCTTCAATCACCCAGCCATTTGTGCATCCACTCCCATGTTGATATCTCTCGTAATAAAAATAATAAAGTTCCATCGTTCACCGCTAGAGGCAGCACATAAGCATCGACATATCCAACACCTATGCATCCCCCTTCCCACTCATCCACTCCGATGTTGCCATCGCTCGGAATAAAAATATGTTGCCATCGGTCAGAATAAAAATGTATGAAGTTCCGTCGTTTACCGCTAGGGGTAACCACATCCATCGATTGGGTGTTGCCATCCCCTTTCCCACCCACTCTGTTGTTGCATCGCTCGGAATAAAGTTCTTCTACTCGCCGGACAATTATATTAATCCATATAATTGTTGATGTTATGGTTGTCTCGGTTAGGATTTGTCGGTGTTTTGAACTGTCGGTGTTATAATTGTCGGTGTTTTGAACTGTCAGTGTTATGATTGTCGGTGTTTTGAACTGTCGGTATTTTGATTTGTCGGTAATGTGATTGTCGGTGTTTTGCACTAGAACCACAATCTATACCGTCACGATGACATAGGGTATCAAAATAATTTTTTCAATAAGATTTTTTGAAGCAAAGAGAAATTACGTACTAACGCCATCTAACGTACGATCTGTTCACTATAGAAAATCCAAGAGTTGATTCAAAATGTTCGTCGGACTGAAAGGTATATGGAGTTGAAATAATTTTTCAAATCTGACTTTTAAATGTAGAGATATCGGGACAAATGCATTTACACTCACGCTCCTATAGCGGGTATGTTGTGGATTATTTTAGGCAATAAATATGTATAAAATGTTTTTGTGGTGAGCGATATGTGACAGAAAATGTATAATTTCAGTTAGGCTTTTAAACGAGCAGAAAATGCTGCTTATTATAGGTAGTGAACGGTGTCTGACAGAAGAAGAATTCCTTCGATTACGTTCCTAGAATCTCAGATACTTGTGCAAATATATCGGAAACAGAAATATACACTTATGCCACCAAATGGCAAAATTGCACATTTCTAAAAATTTCAAATTATAGGCGAAACACTCTTCACCCCGAACTCTGTCCCACGCAAAAGCAATTTTTCCAATCGCACTTTTAGAAACGGAAATATAGGGGGAAATAAAATATGTATTTACGCCTTCTAGCGGTAAAACTGTGCGTTGTTTGAAAATGAAATTATAAGCAAAATGGTCTTCGTTTTAAGAGGTATTGAAGTTATTTTAATCAGTTTTTTAGAACAGTTTATGTAAAATAGGGGATGGTGCGAATGAAATGTCCGGCGCGAACGAGCAGCGGAAACAGGCTCCCACCACAGCGGAGTGGAATCACCCACAGGTGTTGAGGGTATTACGTCACAGAGTTACTATAAATAGCTAGCACGTGTGTGAAGAACAAGGTTCAGCCGTGGTTTGTTTGGACGTAACGTGGCTTGCAAAGGAAACATGCAAACGCCGAATTTGAGAGTCATCTTCCTGTGTGAATTTAAATTGGGTCATTCTGCAGGATTTGCCGCTCGAAACGTTAACAAAGCGTTTGGGGAGAATACAGCCAACAAACGAACCATTCGGCGATGGTTTGTGAAGTTTCAAAGCGGAGATACGGGCCGGCAAAACGAAGCACGTGGTCACTGACCTGTTGCTGTTTCTGACGATGTTCTGTTACGTGTGGTTGAAGCGGATCCCCCGAAAAACGTGTCGTTGGATAGCGACAGTTGTTCGGCGTCTGGCTGCGCTGGGTTAGGTCAAAAAGCTGGACATGTGGCTGCCGCATGAGTTGACAACTGCCAACAAGACAAGGTGTTTGAAAGTCTGCACGTCGCTGCTTGCCAGGAATAAACAGGAACCTCTACTGCATAGAATGGCCACCTGCGACGAGAAGTGGGTCCTTCATGATAATCGGAAACGATCTGCATAATGGTTAAGCAAGGCGCAGCCTGTTGGACGAGATCCTAAGCCACCCCTACACGCCAAGAAGATGATGCTTCTTGTCTGGTGGTTCGCAGCCGGGTAATTCATAGGAGTTTCTTCGCATACCAGATGTACCGGAAATTGCTGCAGACACAGCCGGCTTTATTCAACCGACATGGTGTTCTTCTACTCCAAGACAATGCCCGCCCTCATGTCACGCAACGAACGATGATGACACTAAGTGCCTTGGGCTATGAAGCACTGCCTGATCCTGCCTATTCTCCGGACTTGTCTCCGACAGACTATCATCTGTTTCGTCGCCTGGATCACTTCCTGTCCGGGAAACAGTTCACGACAGACAACGAGGTTCAACGTGCAGTTGATGTCCCAGCCACAAGAATTGTCTCGTTCCGGGATCATGGCCTTGCCGGACAGAGGGCAACTATGTGTCGATGTCGAGGGGAATTATTTTGCCTAGGTAAGTTGTCCTACTTTTCCGTTCTCGCCGTCCACGTGTGCTGGTCCTTTTCCGGACATTTCATTTCCACCAACACAATATACTTTGAATTCGTTAGCATCTGCATTTGCTCCCATCAGCGGCCAAGTTATGTATCGAAAAAAAAAAGGCAGATAAATCGTTCCCATGGTTCAGGCCACACGGGATTTGAACCCAGACTCCTCTTGGATGAACGCTTCGTAGTACTCGGCCATCTGGGCTGCTTAATAGGTAAATAATCCAGCTTTACTGCAATACTATTTCGCTTTCGTTCTTGCATTTTTGGGATAGTGCATGATTTGCATTCCAAAAACGTCTACACATGTTTGCTGTATTCTAGAGTAAAAAAGGGGAGGGTAAGACTGGTTCTATGCATATTGATAGAGTTAGCGCAATTTTATTTAACGTCGTTCTGTTGGAAGCCCAAAGAACGGAAGAAAATTAGTGGTTTTACACAGCGTTTAAAAATTTTAACACGTCTTGCCGTTAAATTAATACCACGCAAATCATTACGTGCGTATACATATCATGATCTTGATGATTGGTTCTTGAGCTGTGTCAACACCAATGGGATTAAACACGTACCAAAGGAGAGTTCCATTATCTCCTCTTTTCCTCCAGAAAAGAATTCCTGAGAATTTAAATCGATCAGAGACAATTTCCCGAAACCACTATTAAATTTATAAGTATGACTTTAGGCTAAGTTTGAAGTTTTTCGTCTTGATGGATATACAATCACATCGAATTTACCCTTTAGTTGTAAATGAATAATAAACTGCGCTGCAGGAAAATCTTGAGGAAACCAAAAGTGAAAATCACTTTGAAATGTGTTCTGACATCATCTCGTCATTTGATTTTTTGAGTGATTGGCGCACATGTTTAATTAGTGGGGGTAAGAGAGAAAGACTTTTCCCCCATCTCTCCCGTCATGTGTGTTACAGGACTGTTCACTGTGTTACTTTTAGCGTCCCGGCGCTTGGGTTTTCAGGCCTTAGCTTGTAAGGAAATTAAACAATTCCGTAATTTTCGCTGTATATGGAAACTCACTCTTCTGCAGTTGTGCTCTTTATTTAATACTGTTTATGAAGAATAACACGCATGAGCCTCGTCCTGACTTCTTTATTGTTGTTTCATTACTAACACATTGATCTGTTCCTACTTATTCTATTATCTTCCTCGGTTACCACGCTGCTACGTTTTCTCTTTCCAAACTTAATTTCTGCTCCGATTTCCCACCTTGGTGTGGGAAATTCTTTGGCGACAAACCTTATTGAAAATGGGTGAAATGGGGTCAAAGGTCAGGACAGCGAAGCGGAATCACTTCCATCGCCATTATGCGTCATAACTTAGGTAAAAATGCTTCGATTTGTATGAGATGTTAGTATGTTGTATGGTCTTGCCTGGGGACGAATTCTATTGAAAATGGGCGAAATGGGGTCAAAGGTTAGGACACAGGTGCGGGATCTATTCCATAGCCCTTATGCATCATACATAACTTACGTAAAAATGCTTTGATTGCCACAAAATTTTATCATGTTATTTCGGAGGTATACCAAACCGGTTCTGTTGAATGTCCTCGAAATGGGATCAAAGGTCAGGGCACAGGACCGAGATTTATTCCACAGCCATTACCATTATTCTCATAACTTGAGTAATAACTAGAGTAATGATTTCTGGTATGTTGGAAAGCGTATTATAATCAATGCATTGCATGATTTTACTAACTTGTTTTTCTTTTTTTTTTCTTTTACGCACAAAAGATTGTGTTTCGATAAAAAACAAATTCACGGGAGGTATAAAGATGTATCTCTTTTTAAACTCACTCCTCCAAAAAAAAAAATAATAATAATAGGGGAAAACTTCCTTTTCCCCCTATTCTTGTTTCGCCTATTCCTGCTACGTCGAAAGTTAATGGGACCAGAAATGTAATAGCATTTTCTCGCCCCATTAACTTTCGAAGTAGCAGGAATAGGCGAAACAAGAATAGCGGGAAAAGGAAGTTTGCTCCAGGTGAATCTCTCCCCTCTAGCAGGTGAAAGTTTTAGGCCAGACAGGAATAGGCAAATCAAGAATTCTTTCCGCACCTAAAATGGCGGAACCGATTAACTTTCGACGTACCAGAAATAGGCCAAACAAGAATAGGCGAATGCGGAAGGCACGGAAAATCATACGTGTTTAAGGTTAAGGAAGGCGCTCTCTTTCATCACCTTTTCCGAGAAAAAATACCCTTGTGGGTATATATGTACATACAGTTTCCGGACTTAAAAGAGTGTTGTTCTTACATGTGTTTTGCTTCATTGGTGCCAAATGCCATAAAATGCTGTATAGTGCAAAAGAGTTTATGCAGCCTTTACAGTAACAGCAAGAGGGATTTTTAAAAGGCATGATTCAATATAGAAAGGTATGGTTCGATATCCGTTTGGCTATTTAGAAAGGTATGATTCGATATCCGTTTTGTCGTCATTTCGTCTTGAACTTATGACTCTTCGATAAGCCTTTATGAATATTGAGAACAGCATAAACGTCAAAACAAAAGATTTGATTCACCTCTGAAAAGGTTCGGGCAAAATAAGTTTTACAATAATGTTTTGTGAAAAAAACTGAATGAACAGTGACGTATCTGTTTAAAGCAGTGACATTTGTAAAACACTTGTCTGTGTCATATCATATTAATACTGGAGAGAAATAATGTTTTCTCAGATCTTGGGTAAAACTGATAAAGAAACAAAAGAAATAAGAATGAATAAGAAAGCACATCATACGCAAGGGCTAAAACACAAAAACATCGGTTCAGCGAACAACTTCTTTTACCACAAAACTAAATACGTGTTAATTATCTTCAGTAGCAGCATGAAACATCTATCTTCCTGTGCGTTCCAAATACAGGGTGTCCCATAAAGGTGTAACTAATTTCAAGTAATCATAATAGTTTTAATATAAATGATCTCAATACACAACTTGTGTTGATTGACAGAACAGATCACGAAGTTTTATAGACATCCGATATGGGCACCGTTTGTCACCCGAGAAATGTCTAAACGGTATTCCAGTTTCAACCATGTCTAAACGGTATTCCAGTTTCAACCCTGTCTAAACCATGTCTAAACGGTATTCCAGTTCCAACGATGTCTAAATGGTATTCCAGTTTCAACCATGTCTAAACGGTATTCCAGTTCCAACCATGTTTGTTCGAGAATGTCCGTATTAACTTTCTTCAGCGCGTGGGTAATCCTTCTCTTAGGTCAGCAATATCTGCAACAGGGGTGCTGTAAGCCTCACCGTTTATGAATCCCCATAAAAAAAAGTCACAGGGTGTTAAGTCCGACAAGTGTGGGGACGATGCAATGGGACCACCACGCCCAATCCATCGATTGGGAAATTTGGTATCCAGAGACCTTCTCACAATCAAAGCCCAATGAGGTGGCGCCCCATCATGTTGGAAAATTACCGGAGTTGCAAGTTCATCCAACTGTGGATACACAAACTGCTCAATCAGGTTCAGGTAATAATCAGATATCACGGTCGCTAAAAGGGTCCAATAACACGGTCGACCATTATGCCTCACCAAACATTCACCTTTGAGCTAGCGTGTTCATGTTCCATTTTGCAATGCTGGTGTTCAGTTTCCCAAATTATCACATTCTGCTTATTTACCTGTCCAGAAACATGGAAAGCGCACTCATCCGAGAAACAGATTTGTCTCAGGAAAAATTCAGCACTTGCAATGTTCTCCAACATCTGTTCAGCAAACTGTTTACGTGTCACATGGTCACCTAAAGTTATGTGGTGGGTTATCTGCAGTTTATACGGATGCATTTCCAATCTTTGAAGTAACGCTGTGTGCACTGACGACTTGGGGATGACCAACTGTCGTACTTCTTGTTTGATTGACTTTCGAGGACTACGAGTGAATGTTTGTCTCACAACCTCCTCCCTTTCTGGAACCAGAGATGGTCGCCAGGGCTTTTCTTTGTAATGACGCTACCAGTTTCCTTGAATGGCTTTTACCACTTTCTGATACTGTTACGTATGGGTGGTTTGCTCCCATATTTTGTTCTGAAATTCCGCTGAACCTGCGTTTCGGATCGGGTTTCAATAAACCACTCCACAATCTGTGCTTTCGTCCCAGGATCCGTTGGGTACACTTGTAGAAAACTTGAGGGTCTTTACCACTTGTGACAAACAGAATGCTGATATTAGTTTTGTATCAGAAGTTACCATCATTTGAAATTGGTTACACCTTTCTGGGATGCCATTTATTATAACCTTTTTTTTTTCCAACAGCGGAATTCGATTCTTCCGACTCAGGCGGGGCTGTTCTCCCAATGGAACTATAGCGGCAGGGTTTTCGCTGCTTCATTGTCCATTTGATCATACGTCACATCATCTCTCCCTTAAGAAAAGTGGAGGCACTAATCGTTCAGCAGGCTTCGGGTCAACCGACAGCAACACTCGGTGAGCATTTTATTATAAAATTATTCATTTATTATTTACGTACGTTGTTCGGAAGAACCGTCACAAAACTATATTTCTTTTCAAACCTCTCTCGGCCAAGAAATCCTTTTTCGTTCGGGCGCCTGTATAACCTTTCTTTTGTCAGCAGTGGGATTCGAACCCACATCGTCCTACTTGGGAGAGGCTGTTCTTCCAACGGAACTGCACCGGGGGGGGGGGATTCGCTGCTTTTTTATTCTACAGTACTTCTTCAATTATTCTGTGCGTTTTCGTCCATCAGAGGTAAATCTGCCTCTCCGGTGGCGCAGTGGTCTAAGTGCTGACTTATGACCATTCGTCCGTAAAGGGTACGGGTTCGAATCCCGCTAAGGTATGGATGCTGTGTTTGACTTACGGCACTGTCTCTCTTCCTTCCCTCGAACCAGTTTCTCTTAAGAAGGGACGGGTGGACTGCTTGTAACCCATTCTGTTGCTCACGGTGGTCGTTAAACCTCCAAAAAAAATTATTGCAAATCTTTCTCTTACGCACTGCTGAGAAAAGAAAAACTATAACGTTCTACCAGAATTGTTACTTCTGAAAAATTAATTTGTATACCAATCATTTGATGTCTCTTCTTGCATACTCCGGGAAACGAAAAATAATTTCATGTGTCTGAAACTAGATCTTCACTACAGTACGTCGTTGAAGTCGTGCTAATCACCAAATAAACCAAAAAGTTGCTGTCGATGCACGATAAAACTTGAAGAAGCAATTAAAATCAAGTTAAAAGGTTTAATACTATAAAGTTACATTAACTAAAACACAAGACCTTTCGAACTGATAACCAGTCCGTCCTAGATGAGCACAAGCAAACCAAATTTATATCACTGACATGTGATAAGTTCGTCGTGACAAATAGAAAGCAAATGGCGCAGTCTCGGTGCACATACGTGACGGGGTCGGTAGAGGCGATTTGCCCGTTCAGGGGTGCTGGTGAAGTGCAGTGTGCAGATGTATCATGCATGATGCCTCCAACCAACAATCTCCAAGGTTGAGGGATCGCATGAGGAATGTCTTCATTACAACATACACTGCCGTTGCTGTGTATGAGCAAACAACAGAAACTTTGTTGCTACAACAAACAGCACGAGGTTAAATAATATTATCACCTGTACGAGGTTAAATAATATTATCACCAATACGAGGTTAAATAATATTATCACCAGTACGAGGTTAAATAATAATATCCATAACTCTAGTTTCTTTTACGCTTTTAATGCTGTATAATAAATATAAAACTATACTAGTAATCCGATTTACTGGCGTAAAATAGCGTCATCGAATTGGCCATATCTGTTTTAGGTACATGACTTGTCGAAAAGAAACAAAATCAAACATTCTAATCTTCCTATACCGCAGCTACGCTAACTGGGCCCAATTCTCTTTATGGCAAATGTTTCTAACCAACTCAAAAATACATTTTAGAAGACGAACTACGGTGTTGCCATAAGGTCTTCTGCATTTTTATAAATCATGTTTAAGAGAAAAATGGGCAAACCCACTGTTTCCAACAAGGCAGGTGTTTATGCGTTCCCCTTACAATATCCGGATGGCTCCAAATGATACTACATCAGAATAAGTAAAGGTTCTTACAGAATAAGAATAATCGAGCATAAAAAAAGACGCAGACTACGGTAAAATAACCACTGCTCTGTTCTGTGAATCCAAATTCAAGCGTGCTACTCCTATGTGGGATAATATAAAGAAATTAGCTCCCTACTCCACCCCTAAATCTAACACCATTCGAGGAACTTTAAAGCTTATTACCAACAGCGAAGGTTGAAATGATAGCGTCTCTCTAGAGTTGCCAAGAATTTGGAACTAGTACTACAAATAACGTCGCTTTATTTCCAAGATACCGCGCGTCCGACCAACATGACGCCTCTTGTCTTTGAATGAAAATTATATTCGCATCTATTTGTTTATTGTCTAGTCCAGTCATGACTTTCAAATTATTGAACCGTTCTACACTGCCGGAAAGTGAAAAAAGAACACCAAGAAGGAATTGGCGGACGATCATGAAATTTACATATGTTAACGGGGTCGAGTTTACGTAGGTGTGATGTTAATTTTGGGAACAACCGGTGAGCGCTTATGCCACAGCACGGTATAATATGCAAATTATCGTCGGTGGTATTTAAGGAGTACGGCGAAGTGAATGTAATCAGTCGTCGGTGAACGGACATGTGCAAAGACCCTGAAGAAGCTGAAATGCCTGGACATGGAAGACGTGTGCGATTTCAGCAGTTATCGGACTTTGAGCGAGGTCGTCTAGTCGGACTCCGCGAGGCCGGGTGGTCATATCGTCGTATTGCGGAGCGAATTGGACGAGAAGTATCGGTGGTGGTACGATGATGGCGTAGGTGGTCCGAGGAACATTCCCACACGAGAAGACGTGGAACCGGGAGTCACAGACGGACTGATGAGCGAACCGATCGACGCATAAGAAGAGCGGCGTTGTCAAGCAGAACATCCACTGCGGCGCAAATCCGAGCTGCCATTGCACCTAAGGTGACTGTGCGAACAATCCGCAACCGTCTACTGGATGCAGGACTACGTGCACGTGTGCCTCTGGCATGTGTGCCTCTGACTCCAGCCCACCGTCAGGAACGGCTGCAGTGGTGTCGCCAACGTCTGCACTGGAGAACGCAATGGCGATCTGTCGTGTTCAGCGATGAAAGCAGATTCTGCTTGGGAGCCTCCGATGGCCGTATGCGTGTTCGCAGACGCACAGGGGAGCGTCTCCACCCTTCTTGCATCCGCCAGCGACACACAGGGCCTACACCTGGTCTCCTGGTGTGGGGAGCAATCAGCTATCAATCTCGTACACAACTAGTGTTTGTACCGGGTACGTTAAACAATACCTCCTACATCAACAACATCATTCAGCCCGTTGTTGTGCCATTTGTAGGGTCGGTCCATCGTGGTGTTTTCCAGCAAGATAACGCACGCCCACACACGGCACGTGCAACGCAACATGCACTTCAGGATGTGAGACAACTTCCATGGCCTTCACGTTCACCGGATTTGTCCCTCATTGAGCACGTGTGGGATTTTATGGGACAACGACTTATCCGGTCTCCACGGCCAGCCACGATCATCCCCGATTTACGCGTCCAGGTTGAGGATGCTTGGAACTCAATACCCCAAACTTATATCCAACATCTGTACGACTGACTCCATGCCAGAATTGCACTGTGTGACGCAGTTCATGGCGGTTCAACCTCGTACTAACCATGTTACATGGAAATGTTATTTTTCAGTTTACCAGCAAATACAGCTGTATTTTGCCATAATGTTTTGATCACGTTATCCTCTGTATTCCGTTATTATGCTGTATAAATTTCGTTGGTATCAGACGTCTCCTTCTCGGTGTTCTTTTTTCACTTTCCGCCAGTGTATTATTCAGATTGCAGTTCTCTGTCTCCCATCGTTGAAAAAGTCATTTGGTTGATGTGCGAAAGCTTGGAAACGTATATTGATATTTTTATGACAATAAACCGGATTACTTATATAGTTTTACTATATACCTTATTTTTCCGTGTATAAAACGACCCCTACTATTTCGAACCGAAAATTAAAAAATCAATATTTTTATTACGAAAAAGGACACATTTGATATTTTTTAGTAATTAGGTTAAATCATTGAAGTACATTTAGAAACTAGATAATATCACAGACAAAGTCTGTGGTAATATATAAAGAACAGAAGTTTGGAAATTTATATTATTTAGAAATTTGGTAATATATTTAAGATACAAACTATGAAATTATACATCACTTTCTTCAGCACTATTAGTTCCAGACATATCACTTTTTTCAACCTCAACTGCATCACTGCTGTTGTCTGAGTCACTGTCTGTATACATTAGATCATCCTCAGTTCCATCCATGGCATTGCTGATTCCACATTTCTTGAAGGACTTCACAACCATCTCTTACTTGACTCCATTCTATGAGTTTAGGACCCAGTTGCAGACTTCAGTAATGGTTGTTTTTTTCACTCTCCCTGTCGGTGTCAAGTTATTACCTGCTTTTTGCATCCATTTATTCCATTCTTCTTTCATCAGGGCTTTGAAGAGCTTGTTGATGGAAACATCTAGAGGCTGTAGCTCACGTGTAAGTCCACCAGGAATAACTGCTGTGTGTTCGCAAATTCTCTGCAATCCTTTTTGTCTTTTCTGTTAAATGTGCTCGGAACTGATCAAACACGAGCAGAGCTGGCTTCTTCGAGAGCCCTCCAAGTCTTATGGACCAAATTTTGCAAACCAAGTAGCCATAATCTCTTCATTCATCCAGCCCTTCTCATGAACTTGGACAATAACTCCAGGTGGTATGGTCTCTTTAGGATACGCTTTCCTCTTAAAAATTAGCATAGGAGGCAGCTTGGTGCCATCTACACAGCATGCAAGGACAGCAGCATAGTGTGTCTTTTCATGGCCACTTGTTTTGATTGCCACTGTTTTGACTCCTTTGATATCAACAGTTCTGTTGGAAGGCACATCAAAATTGAGGGGCACCGCATCCATGTTTGCAATTTGACTCGGTTCAAAATCATATTTTTTTCCGAAGTTTTGTGAAAAAGGATTGAAACTGTAGGATTTTATCCTCATAAGCTGGTGGCATTTTCTGGGCCAACTTGGTTCGTGTTCTCATGGCTCTCCTCATGAAGTTGAAGCACCATTTGGGTTTCCCTGGGAAATCAAGAACGTTAATTTCCCTTGCAAACTTTTTTGCCTCATATTGAATAAGCTTGGTTAATACACATTATCCCATTCTGGCGCTGCTCCATAACCATGTCTTCAGCCTCTGCTCCAAGTTTGGCCATTTCTCTCTAGTTTTCCTCGTAAGGCTTTCTTTTTGTTTGGCATCTTAAGGAGTTGTTCTTCCTGTTTTCTCCACTGTCTGATTTTACACTCATAGTCAATAAATAAAGTTGCAGAGAGACAGTTTAGTATGTCCAAACGGTCTCTCTGGAGCTTTATTTCCATGTTCCTTTGCGTAACTGATGACTTTCAACTTGAATTTTGCAGAATATCACAATTGTTTTTTTTTTATTTATGGACATTTTATGGGGCTAATGCTAATGCATTAAATTTTGCATTTGCATCTACGCACGCGCTGTTCAGGGAGTACTGACTGATCCAGTTCAATGACGCCAAAACGCTAGCCCCCCACCATCGGAGTTGCAAACGTACGGATGCTTTCAGAGTTCTGATTGTTTCGTTCAGAATCAGCCGTTAATGACATCAATCGATCGAATTGCCAAAGGCTAGTGTGATTACAAGAAGTTTAACAAAAATACATAGCTATGACTCAGTAGGTTTTTAAGTCGTAGTGAGGAGTGGGGCTCAGAGGTACTCTCGGTTTCACCGCGGTAACCACAGGGTTCTCTCAACCGGTTACCCCCCCCTCCCGATGTGTATAAGACGACCCCCAATTTTTGGTCTAAAAAGTTTGGAAAATACAATAGTTGGTGTACATCTTCTTTATTAATAATGTTGTATTCTATGTTTGCATCGGATTTCCGTTTGTTTGTTTCGGGGTTTAACGGTCACGGTGAGCATCTAACGCTGTAAGCAGTCATTCCTTCCAAATTTGGGACTGTCGGTTCCGCGAGTGTGGAATTCAACGCCGTAGGAGAAACGTGCCGCCAATTCTTCATCCGAGGCTCCAGCTCGAGTCCAACTTTGATTATTAGCTAGAATCCAGGGCCTGCAACCCGAATTTTGCATACATTACTTTTTCTTGTTTCTCTTAGCCGTCTTAGGTAGTTGAAATTAACACATCACCCACGTTCAGGTGCTATCTTCGCTCTTCGTGAGCTTAGCATATCTTCGCTCTTCGTGAGCTTAGCATATCTTCGCTCTTCGTGAGCTTAGCATATCTTCGCTCTTCATGAGCTTAGCATGCAGCCCTTAATGATCGTTCTTCTCAGCAGTCAGTTTTTTAACCTTTTATATACGACAATCTATTGTTTTTTCCAATTACCATGACTCTTATTTTACATAGATTTAGAAACAGCATTATTAAAGTATAAGAGAAAGGCAAACGGCTTTCGATATACTCGTACTAACGGAATATCTCTTCAACTTTCCCTTTCAAGTGAGGCCCGGAAAATGTTTTAAGCGTCTGTGCTACAACTGAAAGGAAATGAGTTTGTTGAAGTTTGATATAAGGTGATTATCGACAAATCACCGGAAATGGACAGAGGTGGTTAACCACCTCTGTCTTACTAAAAATTTTGGGTGTTTCTCTCGTCGTTGTAGTTCGTTTGCTAGTACTTTGAAATTTGACATCCACTGTGTTATAAATGACACAATGAAATTGATAGATCTCCGGTTGAGTGGTTTGAAACGATTTCTTCAAAGGGGGACGGTTCCTCATTACCTGCACTTGCTCGATTGAACTAAGAATTTACCTTTTTTCCTTGAAGTATGTGTGTTTTAGAAAGTGATACCTTTTAAAGATAGATGGTCATGCTTGACAGCAAAATGGCTCTTAGATTCCTCTGTCTCACAACACTGAATAAATGAGATTCACGCCACTGATCTGTCACAGGGAAGTGTCGACACTGTTTTGATTTCCTATTGACAACGAATTGCGCCCCTTGCAAGTAAATGAGCTAGATAAACAAATCGATGAAAAAGAAACACAGTACTGTTATCTTATTCTGAAGCATAGAAAGCCCCCTACGGCATTTTATGTTTTCTATCGCGTTCTCAATGTATAATTGCTGCATTATTTCAGAAAGTGTATCTCGTGTACAAGTTATTAGCATATTCTTTGCTATAAGGACCGAAGTATTAGTTGACTTTCTAAACCGACTTTTCTCCCAGTCGGCCTGGGCGGTTACTGCTGTACTCGGTTTTGTTATTTGATTGTTCTCGCGATTTTCTAGAGCAAAAGGAGTATTCGGAGATGAAATAAGTTCGGAACAGTACTCAAAATCGGCCCAAACTGAAATGTAAAATGCTTTCCCCTTTATTTTGAAGTTTCAAGGCATAGATTCACAATGGGGATATCTGTAATTCTATTTTCAATTAGACTTAATGAACAACTTTAAAACCAGTTTATAGTAAGAAATCAACCGGTTCACATCAGTGATTTTTTTTTTCTGATGCAGGATATGGCCTAATCATGAAATTTATTGAAGACTACCTACACTAAATTTCGCGAAGATTTGTATTCGTCTTCATTTGAATTTCAAAATGCTGCTTGGATAATGCATGAGTAAAATGTGGCTGACAGCTTCACATACTTTTCATCTACGTTCCTGCGTGGAAGGGTAAATCTGTATTTCTGTTTACATTAGTGTAATCTGAATTATCTATTTTTTCACGATAGACAGTGGAGCTTCGGTTATGCATGTTTTGCTTTTATACGTAATTCTGCGCTAATCCCAATATTTCACGTTAGTTTCTATCGCTTCGTTCAGTTCGTTATATGTAATTCGTAAGCATAATCGCAAAGGTTGTGCACTCTTTGCGATTATACTTACGTTAAAATTTGAATTTAGATCATCAAAACTACACGGCCCCTTGATTCTTTTATATTTAGCCCGGTATACAACTTTAAAAGAATCGATACAGCGTTTTGTTTTTAGTCATGAAATAGATAATGCAACTAAAAATTTACAAATTAATTTCTGAATTCAAGCAAGGAAGGTTAGTGAATATTTTGCTCTGTAGTAATGCTAAATCAGTTAGTAGACAAACTGTTTCGAAAAGTGTGATGATTATAAGGATGTGTAATAGGGGTATTAAATATAATGCAAAAACGTGTTCGGATTTACTATTTATATTTCAAAGGTAAGTATTTTTTTCTTGTATTGAAAATATGAAACGGTACAGAAATTCTTAAACTAGTTTTTTTAATGAAATGAGAATAAAAAATCAATATAAAATCAAAATAGACATAGTCTTATGGTAGAAAATAAAGTATTCCTATATATATGTCTTACATTATAAATAAGTTTTCTGAAATTGCGTGTGTGTTTTTTTTTTGTTTTTTTTTAGTTTTTTTTTCTCTTTTTGGAGGCATTCGGAATTTTACAATTGTATTTTTAACACTTCGAAATTTCTTTTAAACGCTTTTTTATATCTGTACGTCTTTAAAGCCATCTCCTAGAAAAACATATAACCGAGATTCCACTGTATTTGTATTTTAAAAACATATTGGAACAAAAACTGTAAATGTTACAATGAAGCAGCCATTTTCTTCTTTAGTCTATGATTTGTGCTGTAGATTGTAGTAACAGTTCTGTATGGTTAAAAAAAGATGCATGGTACTGTCTCCTCACAGACACGGTATCTCCTTTGTTTTGAAATTCATAGGATGATTTCATGCCAGTGGGTAATAATACATGTGATATTCTAAGTTTGACATTGCATTTTTTTTAGTTTCTGAGAAAGGCATGCTTAATACATCTGAGACTGATGTGGGATCCCATTTTTTTAATGAAACGAATGGAGGTAATGTCCGTTCTTAACTTTGCGATAGTGACTAAGAAAGAAGATTTGAGCCACATAACTTATTTACCTACCTTACATGCTTTACCCAGTACTAGAATTATATAAAACTAATTCCTATGTCCACATTGCTAATGAGACGGCTTAGTGAAAGCAGACCTGAAATTACATACATGTGTTGATGACCTACATGCAAGCAAAAAACAGTCCAATAAATGGTTTCAACTAGTTTTATCTTCCGTTTTTGTTTGTTTTTACATGTACAGGGCATTAAAAATGTAACAAATCAACACCAGACGGAATAACCGTATAATAAAATTAGTGCATGAAAGGTAGAACATGCGATGTCATAAAATTGCTTTACTGAGAAATTTCAATTTTTAACTTTCAGTCTGACGCGACTGAAATCCAGGCAAAATAAAAATACGGCAGACATTACTAAAATGAAGTTTAATATGTAGATAGGAGCTATACAAAATTCATAAACAGAAATTTAGTGTATACGTTAACACCACGGAAAACTGGAAAGAAACAGGTAATGTCCTAATTTTTCACTCATCAGCACTGGAAATGTCCACCATTCCGGTTAGTACGAATACATCAAAGTTTCACTGATGAGGCAACGTCTCGTAGAAGTGCTGTGCTTCAGGGTGGCAGAATCTCTTCAGAACCTGCAAGTCGTCATACTTAGCTTGCGAAATCGGCAGATGTCCATGGTAAGCACTATCTGGAAGCTATTAAAACTCCCCTTCTCTGAAAGTCCTGTTAGCTGTAGTAATGGTTATGTAGCCTTGGTAGTTTCCTTCTGTTTAATGCATATTTGGTTGCTTAACCCGGCCGGTGAGGTCAAAACTTCGAAGCGCAGGTTAATTTCCCGATTTGATTTTGTCATCCTCTCACAGGTGAGTAGGGAACATTTCTTTCCCAGTTGCGCGTGGTCATCGTTTGTTTTTAACCAGTAAGCCGATTCTATAAACCTAATTTTTGAGCACACTGTTACTTTTTAACCCGATGTGATTATACAGCCGTACTCATTACAACCAAATTAATGAGCTATACAGCGAAAAATAGCAAGAAATGGACATCGCATGTTCTTTTCCCTTACTCTTCAGAAAAGGGATTTCGCAATTTCGTGTTCCCTGAGAGAGCAAAAACGATTCTCTTCCAAAAATGAGAAAAATATATTAGCGTAAATATCATAATTGATTCGGTCTGTGAATGCGCAACGTACCACATACTTTACAACTTGAACCTGAAGAAAGAAGTATTTAGTATTAACAAGGGAGCACTTTATTACCCGGAGAACACTGTTTCACTTTCTAACTACAACAGTGCCTATCTGGAGTAAGGGGTCATTTAATTTTTTAGTTTCCTCTTATAGCTTTACGAAGAGAACCTATGTCTTAGCAGAAATTTCAATCCAAGGAAAGCCAGAGTGCTAACCATTCGATATAGCTTAATCTTACATTTTCATCTATTATTCTTCAAGTGAAATATAAAATCGATATTAAAGCGCGCGTATTAGCGGCCTTCAATGTAAGAGTTTCAGGTTTTAGTTTAAGTTTGTAACCTTCTGAGGATATTCTGCACATTAGTAATCCAATCTTTTCTTCCTAATGTTCAAGTTCACTAGTTCGTTTCGCGGAACGTGCAACTCCTACTGATATAATTGCACACATAGTTTCATGAATGGAGCGTCTTTACGTACAATCACTCCTCATAATACCTCATCCAAAGGACTACCGCAAATAGTGGAACGTAGAAATGTTCCCACGTAGAACTTCACACAGAATGCTCCTATAGATTTTTCAAATGAGTGGTTCATTTTCATGTTGAACCGCTCCTCGTAATGCCCCACACAGAATACTGCCTACAGGTAATTTTCATGCGATTCATATTTTTAGGGACAACTACTGCACCTAGAATCTCATCCAGAATGTTGCCAAGAATTTAGCGGAACATCTTTAGGTGGAACTACTTCACTTAGATCCTAGTAAAGATAATGCCACAGACGGTTTTAATTATCAGAGCATCTTTACGTAGAACTACTTTATGCATATACACTATCTAGCAACAAGTAATTGGACACCTGTGATAGCAAAGGAAAACGAAGTTTATTTACCTTCAATAGTTGGTGGAGCCTCCACGAGCGGCGATTACAGCTGCGACCCTATGGGGCATACTCTCAACCAGGCGTTGTACGATGGCTAGCGGTATTTTCTTCCACTCGGCTTGGAGAAGACAAGTCAGTTCCTTCACCGATTTCGAACGGTGGGGGCGCCCCTTAAGTCGACGCTCCAACTCGTCCCAGAGGTGCTCGATAGGGTTAAGGTCCGGGCTCTGCGCAGGCCAGTCCATTCGATTAACCCCATTGTCACCATACCAAGCCATGGTGGACCTCGCAACATGACAGGTGGCATTGTCATCCTGAAAGTAACATGGGTCCACCCCGTAAAACTGCCACAACGTAGGATGCGCATGGTCATCCAAAATGGGGCAGTAGGTCTCGGCGTTGAGTCTACCAGGAATTGCGACCAAGGGTCTCTTGCCATACCAGGAGAAACACCTCCATAGCATAATTCCACCGCCGCCGAACTTCACAGATGGCACAATACATTCCGGCAGGAGGCCTTCTCCAGGCAGACGCCAAACCCAGACCCTGCCATCCGAACGGTAAAGGGTGAACCTTCTTTCGTCGCTCCAGAGAACCTGTTTCCACTGTTCAACGTTCTTTGCACCACGTTAGCCGAGCAGCGCAAAGGCTTGTGGGCAGCAGCACGTCCATGATAACCGAGCAGATGGGCTTCCTTACGGATGGTATTCATCGAAAGAACACTCCCGGATGCCTGTTGAAACTCCTCGCGGATGTGGCCCATCGTATTGGTGCGGTTCTTCCGAATTTCTCTGACCAGCACTCGTCGGTCTCTAACTCCCACTTTTGTGGGTCTTCCGGGTCGGGGCACATTCCGACAGTCACCTCTCATCTTCCACTTGCCAATCACGTAGGCCACTGTTGATTTTGGGTACTTCAACTTGCTGGATATGTCACGTATGGATCGGCCATTTCTGTGATACCCGACGATTACACCTTTCTCGAAATCAGAGAGCCCCGAACTGCGTGGCATTTTGCATGCGACTTGTTGCGTTGTTGTTTCCCACACGATATTTAACGGCGGTGGCCGTGACGTGTATCAGGACCGCAGATATCGTCGATTGCAGGGGTGTCCAATTACTTGTTGGTAGATAGTGTAGATCTCAAGCAAGATATTGCAACAGATTTTTTTCATCAATAGAGCATTTTAAGTAAAGCTACATTATGTAGATTTCAACAAAGGTATTGGCGCCGACGGTTTTTATCATCAGAACATCTTTAAGTACTGCACGAAGACTTCGGCAAAGATACTTCCACAGACGGTTTTCGTTATCAGAACATCTTTAGACAGAACTTCTTCACGTAAATTAACCTCAGAAAGGACATCGCCACAGAAGATTTTCGTCAACGGAGTATCTTTAAGTAGGACTACTTCACGGAAAAAGACATTAGCAAGGGTATTGCTACAGACTATTTTCATCACAAGAACATCTTTATGTCGAATTACTTCGCGTATCCCTCAGTAAGAACAGTACCAGATTGTTTTTATTATCAGAACATATTTAAATAGAACTACTTCACGCAGACCACAGAAATTATATTGCCACCTACAGTTTTTAGCATCAGATCACCTTTAAGTATGAAGTACTACTTCCCGTAGACTTCAGCAAGGATTAACAATATAACAAGGAGCACGAATGCACCAAATTAATAAACTTTGGTGTAACATCCGTTGATTTTATTGGTGTAAAAACAAACTAGCATAGCCGAGCTTTCGCTCAACAACAGGTTGCTTTTTCAAGGCTGACTGATACTAACCTATACGGAGAGAACTAACAGTAAATGTTAACATTTGCAAATACATACTTGCTTTGAGTTAACTTCAAATTGTGCACAGAATGGGAAATGTGCTCGTGAACAAAAATTAACACACAAAGCAAAACAAAACAAAGTCTTAAGTTAAAGTCTTAATATTTCAGTAAATCTGTCCAGTAGGTCGCGCGAGACGGCACCGTTTCATTGTATTCTGTTGTAAGTATTTTCAATAGTATCTCTGGGTAGCGGTCTCTATTTGGGTATGAGTATGGCGCCAAACCGCCATCAGAGAGACAATTGAAATACTTACAACAGAATACAATGTAACGATGCCGCGTCGCGCGACCTGCGCCCCCTACGGATATATTTCCTAAAATATTAAGACTTTGTTTGTTTTGCTTTGTGTGTTATCTTTTGTTCACGCGCACATTTCCCATTTTGTGCACAATTTTGAAGTTAACTCAAACCAGGTATTTATTTTCAAATGGTATTATTATAATTTTTTATTGAAGGTTTAACGACCACCGTGAGCAACTCAGTGGGCTATAAGCAGTCGCCCGTCCCTAATTTAGGGCCACTGATTCCAGGGAAGAGAGAGAGAGAGCCAGAGCTGCGCCACCGTTTCAAAAGTTAACGTTTTCTCCATATAGGTTAGTATCAGTCAGCCTTGAAAAAGCCACCCGTTGATGAGCGAAAGCTCGGCTATGCCAGTTCGTTTTTACACCAATAAAATCAACGGATGTCATACCAATGTTCATCAACAAGGATATTGCCACAGACGGTTTTCATTAGCAGAACATCTTTAGAGAAAACTACTTCATGCTTACCTCAGCAAGGGTACTGCCACAGACGGAATTCATTTCTCAGATTATTTTACTCTGAACTACGTCATGCAGACTTCAACAATGATACTGGCACATCGATTTTCATCATCAGATAATCCTTAGGTCGAAGTATTTCATATAGA
This sequence comes from Macrothele yani, assembly GCA_039090855.1. Classification (NCBI taxonomy): domain Eukaryota; kingdom Metazoa; phylum Arthropoda; class Arachnida; order Araneae; family Macrothelidae; genus Macrothele; species Macrothele yani. The sequence goes on from CM077008.1 coordinate 78,237,589, forward strand.
CCTCAGCGAAGATACCCATAGACGGTTTTCATTATCAGCACACATCTTCAGGTAGAATTCCCCTTGCCTTTCCCCCTCCCTGTGAGCGAGTGGTCAGAAAATTAGATTTTTTACTTTTCGTCCGAGTACTGCTTGAAGTATGAGTAGTGTGTTTGTCTTACGGCTCTGGCTCCCTCCATTCCCTGGAACCAGTCACTCTAGATTAGAGATGGGCTACTATTTATAGTTTCTAGAGGTTCTTATGTGGAAGTTAAACCCCTCCTCTCTTTCTCTCTCTCTCTCTCTCTCTTCCGCGGAAAAACTTCCGGTTAGCGACTTACATAGAACACTGCCACAGAAGCTTTTCGTGAGCAGAACATTTTCAGGCAGAAGCATTTCAATAGCGTCTGAAAAAAAAACTGGCACAGATAGTTTTCATAAAACCATCTTTAATTTGAGCCTCCCACATAATATTACTCCCTGTGGTTTTCATGAACCTCATTCAGATCATTTCCAGAGATTATTTTCATGAACGGAACATCTTTAGTTAGAATCCCTCCTCGTAGCGGAGTTTCTCGCATTGTTTTTCCATAGAAATAAGAAGTTTTGTGAGTCAAGAAATAGAATTTCAAACGGAGAGATCTCAGCATCCTCGAAGTTGGCGACAGCAATAGTGCGATCATTCTTCCTGATCTCAAAGGGACATTTTACTTACGTATCCCTAGAGATCGCAAATGGTCTCAAGGCAGACTGGCTAAAAATGTGGTGTTTAGAGAGTTCCATTAACAGAAAGGGAAAAACTTAGAGGGAACACCTAAATTAGAGGACCGGTATTTTATGTGTTAGAAATGAATGTTATTTCGAACATTTTGCAAAGGTTTTTAGTCCTAGTTCAGTTTTCCTGCAATCAACTGTATTTTTGTGTAGTGTCAAAATTACAAAATTTACCGTTTTATTCCGTGCATTCTTGTCCTACATTCTTAGATTTTTTTCGCCTTTTTTACCCTATCTCTGGCGAAACATTACCTCACGGTTAACAAATGTGAACTTTGTATTACACGTTCTCAAGTATTTTTTCTCTGTGTTCTTTTAAGAAGTTTGCATGAATGGCATGATTTTTTAATGACATGCATATGAAGAATAATGCGATGTTGTTAAAGTCCAAATTCTGCAATTTACCCTGGCTCTTAATGCCGTGAGGAATCCGAGCCTCACTTTTACGAAGTGATGCGATGCCAAAGTTAAAAACAAATGGAGCATAGCCAGACTTCCGGTCCAATTCATTGTGGAATAAGACGGTGTGATGTCGCCAGAGTGCCTGTGGAACGAAAATACATATTTTTATTTTTGTTGCAATGATAACATGCCCTAAAACCGAGGCCACTCCTTTGTTTCAAAAATTGCTTCAAAGTATTATAATTGCATTCTGCGCTTCTCGGTAATAATCCCGGTAGGCATTTTTGTTTGTTTCTTTGTTACTCGTAAAAAAGACGGTTGTTAAGGCTATCATGCTTTCGGAAATGACATGAAAAGCTTTAATTGGCCCCACTTTAAATTAATTGAGTTTGATGGCTTTTCTCACAAATAAATAAACACAGTTGAATAACGTAATAAGAACAAATGCAAAAATAAGAGAAAAATATTACGTGAATGTTTCGCTATGTGGTGTTTAGAAGAGTTCATTATAAACAAAATAACGAAAGATGAAAAAACTACAATGCAAATAATAAAGTACTTCTTTTACTAAAAGCAAGCATTTTTGTTTCAGACATTTGATGACATCCTGTCTACAAAATGTGCATCCCTTGTGCGAAATACTTGGGGCAGAGAAAGTTTCGAACTCCGGAATTTTCCGGATTTTGAAATACCTGTAAGCAACGTGCATTTTACCTTTATTCATTATCTTAATCTTCAGATATAATGTTTTGATTAAGTGATTGTTGTTACAGGCTTTAGTTTGGTTTTACACTGGTGTCCAAAATTAAAGTCCGGAAGGCGTCCGCTGGGATAAAAAGAAAAACGCGTAACATCAGGCAAGTAAAGAGACACAATCATAAGGGCAATAAATATTTTATAACAGACAAAAATGCACATAGTTTGCGTATACAGGGTCACATCCGAAAATGTCACTAAGGTGAGGTATGAGAATGCAATCTAAAAATGTCTTAATAAGGAATATGTTCACCTCGTTCGGACAGACAGCTCTCACAACAACGATACCTACTCATCACCATGTTGTTGCTGAACTCTGGAGCCAAAGAATTCCATTTCTAGATGAGGACGGTTCGTAGTTCGGGGAGGTTCTGGGAGAAGGCTGACAATCGTGTCGTTCCGGAGCATTTCAGACATGTTCTATAGGGTTCAGGTCCGGATACCTGGCTGACCAATTTATTATATTCTCCCTATGCAGGAAGTCCTCGACAAACTGAGCCCTGTGTGGGAGTGCGTTATCATCCATTGAAAGGAACTGGGGACCAACAGCTTCCCGAAAAATCTGACTTAGGGCTCTGGGATCTCGCCCCTATAGCGGTCAGCATTCACATTGCCTCCTGCGGGTACGTGGAGTGGTGTGTGACAGCTGAACATAAAGCCACCCCACGCGAGCAGACGACCGCCTCAGAAATAATCTCATCCACAGACGTTTGCAGAATCATTACGGGTTCGCTTTATTCTCCAGATGAAATGTCGACCCGTTTGAAGAATGAATCTCGAGTCGTCTCTAAAAAAAAAAAGAAACATCGGCCCACTTGTCTGGGCTCTCTTGGACTGGTGTTGTGTGCACCAGTCCAAGCGAGCTTTCCTGTAAGATGCTGTTAGCGGGACACAAAAAAAGTGTCTCCTGACATCAAGGCCGATTGCATTATGGTGGTCGTCAAGTTATTTTACTTCCTATACTTCCAATGGAAAAACTTCTGTACACATTTTCTTCACAATTAATGCGTCCTCTAGGATGAAAATTTTAACATCGATTAAAATAGCTTCATTTTATAACTTGGAATACTTAATATTTTCTAAAGTATAACCATAATTATGCAATCCAAAATTTGTTTGTCTACTGACGTCATCAAAGTACAGGTCGCGCCATCTTTTTTCTGGTTTCAACACCACCAAAGGAAAAGTTATTGATTTTTAATCTAATTATGGTTATGTTTTAGAAAATATTAAGTATTCCAAGTTATAATATGAAGTTATTTTAATCGATGTTCAAATTTTCATCCTTGGGAACACGCTAATTGTGAAGGAAATATGTACAAAAGTTTTTCCATTCGAAGTATAGGAAGCAAAATTACTTGACGCCTTGATACCGTCCTAAAGGCAGTGGAGAGTTCTGCAGTTAATTATTGGGCTGTATAGGATCTAGACGCCTTGCAGTTAAATCGACATTACGGTCTTCACGAGGTGTCGTACGCCTTGGACGACCTTGAGCAGGCTTTTGTGACGCCCCAACTATTTTTTAAATTGCAGTCATAACCGTGAAACCAGTCTAGGGTGTGTATTCAAGTCCCTTGCGACCTGGGCCTGAAGCTGGCCTGCTTTTTTTCTTATCATCACTCGGCACGGTACAACGTGCGATACACGTGTATGAAACATAAGGAAAGCATTTGCAGCCTCCGTACGCTTCTTACACTCGCTGGGAAAGAGTAATTCCACTGACGTTCTCCGTTCGCATTAAGTATGCAACTCAATTTACATATTGGACAGCATTTTTCTTACTGATATGCAAACTTCACTGCGGCTATTTCTTTTCGTGTCAGTTTCTATGTTCTCGTGAACATCGTAACATTTTGTTCAGCGCTTTGGATTATTTGCCAGCTATTGCTTTCCGGACTTTAATTTTGGGCACCAGTGTGTATGTGATGCACAAACAAACAGGGCATTAAATTTTAAAGATACAGGACAATCTTCTTTATATCGTTCCTTCTGTAACAGCCACTTCGAATTACGCCTCCTAAAACGTATTTTTGAGGATTCCAGAATTTTTCGGACTTTGAAAATTTAGATATACGATACTCCGCTCTGCACATGGAGATCACACTAGATAATTCTCCACCACGCTTCTTCTGGGTTGAAAATTATCAAAGAAAAAACTGAAATTTTTAATACGTGAAGAAAAGTATAAAAAAAAAAGAAGTGACATATTTAGATGCAGAGTGAAAACCATAGAAATCTATCAGAAGTAAATTTTGCGTGCAACTTTCTCGCAGAAAATTCCAACGTGTTGTGCAGTATATTACCTATATGCTGTCTTTTTCTGTCTCCCTGAAAGTAAGAAACTCGTAATCCATGAAAGAAAATCAACTCCATTTTTCTTATATCGTATCAGGGACTCAGAGAAATGTCTCTTCCGTGAAGTCAGAGTTTCGGTTTCATATGTCTTGAAGTAACCCATGAAGAGACTTTGAACAATCCATTTGCTGACATCACCAACTTTAAGCTTTCTCCGCTGATTCCCAGTTGCATTAGAAACTTCCTGTGTATTGCATACACTGCTTGTACTCGCTGCACTCTTAACAAGAGTTCTATTTCCGTAAACGTTTTGTAGAAGTGTGTGTGTGTATACACTCACGGACAATGAAATTTGCGCACCAAAGGAAGCATCGGATTGAACTGAAATTTCATGGACGTAATGAAACAGATGAATGATCCACATGATGGCAAAAACAGAGCTGCAGGACAATTACAGAGGATCTATGGCACGCAGTCCGGTCATCTTCAATAGCTCGTCGCACCGCTTCGTTCGGTAATACATGCTGCAATACGGTCCAGCATGAAGACGAACAGACGCCTGATGTTGTCCTGCGGAAGACTGCTCCTCACGTGTTGCACGATGTACTCCAAATCCCGTATAGTGCGGCACGGTGGCAGCTGGCGTTTCCATTGGTCCCACACATGCTCGATAGGGGCATGTCCGGGAAGCGGAAAGGTCATGGAAGTGTCTGGACATGACGTAGGCAGTCCTAGGCAACTCGGGACGTGTGTGGGCGTGCATTATCCTGCTGATATAGCGCACCTGGAATCCCGGCCAGGAATGGGACCACATGGGGCCGTAGGATCTCCTCAACATACCGCTGGGCCATCAATGGCCCACGTACTACTACTAGAACTGATTGGCTATCGTAGGCAATGGCTCCCCAGACCATAATGCCTGCAGTGGGGGAGGTGTGGCGCTCGATAGCGAGATTGAGATTGTCCCGTTGACCCAGGGACCTGCACACCCATACACGATGATCATCCGTTCTCAAAACGAAGCGGCACTCATCGCTAAACACCACACATCACCAGTCTGTGGCGTTCCACGTCGCTCTGGCCTGACACCACTGCAGACGGAGCCGGCGATGTTCCGGTGTTAATGGCAGCACACGTAAGGGGCACTAGGGTTGCAGGTTAGCTTTCACGATGCGTCGGGGCACACAGGAGCCGCTACATCTGCCTGTATAGTGAACTGGGTCCCCGTGGGAACCGTTCGTGTCTGGAGCACGATCCGTTGATCCTCCCTACCGGTGGTCCTTCTGGTCAGTCCGGAGCCGCTACGACGTGTGGTAGTCCAGTTACGTGTCCATTGTTCCCAACACAGTCGGTGGTCGGTGGTACGCCGACCACCCTGCGGTTTCCAGCCCGATAATCAAGCTTCTCTCAAAGTCCGTAAGTTGCGTAAATCTACGTCTTTAGCGTCAACCCAGCATTCTTGTCACTGTACTCTTGCTTGCGTCGGCTGGTGCTTTTCGCTTTCATGGGGCATCGACTACATGCCGTTTTATAACGCTGTCGGTTCTTGTTTGCAGCGCCACCACAGGGTGTGAGGTGATGCGCAATCGCACCAAACAGGGATGATTTGCATACCAGCACGCTGTCTAGCTATTTACAAAGTTTCGTGGCTGTAGCATGTTTACTTCTAGATGCGAAAAATTTCATTGTCCGTGAGGGTATATACATTGTTCTCCCCCCCCCCCCCAAAAAAAAAACGGAAGCACCCCAGAAGGAATCATCCAATTGAGATGAAAATTGGTACCGGAAATTGTAATTCACACGTATAGGAAAAGAAATTATTGCAATTCCAAGGCAGTTGTGCCATTTAATCGGATAAAACAGCTACACGAGGGGAACAAATCAGTACGTTGTAACGCCACCTGTGGCTCCGATACAAGCAGTTGTCCAGCGTGGCATAGAGGCATGCAGTTCACGGATATTGTCCTGAAGTATGGCATGCCAGGTGGTGTCCAAACTGCGATCCAGTTCGCCGACATTCCAAGATGGGCACAGGTGACATCCCATCATGACCCAATCATCATATGTCATCGGTGAGAGGTCAGGCGATCGAGCTGGCCATGGAAGCTGGTTTGTGCCTTCCTCGACTCACTGGTGCCAAAATCGTCCAATTGCCGGGTCGCTCCGACCCAAAATGCCTGGCGATGCGGCGACTTGACCACTCGGCCTCTCTCAGCCCAATTATACTTCCTCTCTCAAACTCGCTGAACTGTTCGTATTGAGCGAGTTTGAGAGAGGAAGTATAATTGCAGGCATCCTCACGGTCCGTGGAGGTTAATGCAACCGCAATCCTCTGTCACAATTGTACCTGCGTGCGAGCTTTGTCCTTGATATACTCTCCCCAATGCTTGGTTCCCGTGGGCTGTGGCGGGTAACAGTTTAGTTGTTGCTCGTTATTTTTTAATTATTTGCATATTCGGCTTCGAGTAATTTGCATGCGGAATTTCGTCAGGATCGAACGTCTTCCTCGGGGCGCTTCGTTTCTGTCTTTTGTTGTTGTTGTTTTTCGCAAAGAGTGTATATTCAACAGTTTTCTTCACATTTCTTAAAGCTCTTAATAAGTTTTATTTCGGTTTTGGAAATTTTTTAATTCTTTCTAGTAATATTTTCCGTAAACATAAAAAAAAAAAAGAGTTGGGGCAAAACCATTGTACACTACCGTGCAAAAATTAAGGACGAGACGGTTTTTCTAATGTAACGTCGTGCAGAAGTGCTCCACATCGACTCAAATCCTACCATAAGATCCCCAAGATGTACGAATATGGGACAAGTGAGCAAAACTGTCCACACAAGGAATCCGAAGGATACAAAGGCACTTTATTGAAAAGGTAGTTTCGAGCACAACTGGACAAAAGACAGAAACGTCTATGTGACAGGCGGCTACCAAGAAAAATCCAGTCTTCAGTAGGGGATATGATCACCCCTGACTGCGTTGCAGGATTTACAAGGTCTGTCCATGCTGAGGACGAGGTTGTCAAGGAGCTGTTGAGGCATCGTTTCCCATTCCTCTTGTAGCGCCAATCGCAGCTGCGGAATCGTTGCCGGCGGCTGGTGACGTGCTGCCAAGCGTCTCCCGAGAAGGTCCCACACGTGTTTGATTGGAATTAGGTTCAGGGACCTTGCGGGACAATCCGTGTGTTGAATATCTTCACTCTCCAACAGCTCTGCGGCAGCCACTGTACGATGAGGTGTAGCGTTGTCGTCCATGAAGAAGAACTCAGGACCCACAGCACCTATAAACAGACGCACGTGAGGCAGGAGAACCTCGGTACAATAGCCGACACCAGTGACTGAACCTCCTTGGAAGATGTGGAGGTCAGTACGGCTACCAAGCATGATACCGCCCCAAACGAGAACTTCGCCACCTCCAAACCGGTCCCTTTCGATGATGTTGGAGGTGTGATTGCATGTTCCCTGCTCTCTCCAGATTTGTATACGTCCAGAATCGCTCGTCAGACTAAATCGGCTCTCATCCGTAAAGAGAACTCAACCCCATTGCTGATGTGTCCAGTTCTTGTGTTTCTGGCACCACAGAAACCGCCGTCTCCGATGAGCAGGCGTTAATGGCACACACCGTACTGGTCGTCGTACAAAACGACCATCTTTGTGCAGCCTCCTGGCCACGGTTAAACGCGACAACGGACGTTCAGTTGTCTGCTGCATGTCCCTTGCGATTTCTCCCGCTGTCTGCTGTCTGTCTCTTCTCGCCTGTAGGACAATATACCGATCGTCCGCCGCCATGGTTGCTCGTGGACGACCACTGCTAAACTCTCGGACAGCTGCTCCTGTCGTTTGAAATGCTCTCCAAGCTCGTGAAACGATGCTGTAAGCGATCCCGAACTCCTCGGCCACACTAGTCACACTTCGACCTTCTTCCAACTTCCCAATGACGCGACCTCAAGTAAAGTCATCCAGATGTCGTCTACTGGATTGCCTGTTGGCCATATCACACAGTTGCAGCAACTTGACGTCGTTCAAACCGATATACACCGTGCAATAGCTTTCACCGAATTGCTGAGCGTGCACCGCCCTTGTGCTTTATACCCTTCCGACCCCCCGTCATGCTGCATATATATGCGCATGCCCTACCGTACCGGACCCTGGTCTAACTCCTGAGTGGTCTTTCAGTCTGTTCTGCCTGCTCGTTCCGCTGTTATGCTAATTTCTCTTCCTCGTCCTTAATTTTTGCACACCAGTGTACATCTTCGAAATCTTGAAGCCATTACAAATCAGATTGTTCCTATTATTAAAAATATTAATTTCCAAAAGTCCGTTAAATTCCATTTCGACTAACGCTTCTGAACGATCTAGTAAGTAGGAGGACCAAAAGAAAAAAATTAATCACATTAGCAGTTCATTGAAAAATTCACCTGTTTCTTTTTTAAAATTTTGCATTGCTTAAAGCAATATTAAAAAAAAACATGCAATAGCGAACCTCCAATCTCCTGGAAACAGAAGAATTTTATAAATTAGCAGAGTTAAGCACTTAACACTGTTTCTGCAGAATGACACTTCGTAGAGCATAACTGGAGTTGTTGTTTTCTCCAGATTTAAAAACCACAATGAGCAACTCTAAGAGCTAAGTGGCTCGCCCATCGCAATTTTGGGTTAGATGGTTTCAGCGAGGGGACAAGGCTGGAACAATTCGACAGGCTCATGAGCCATGCCTCATCCGGGACCCGAGCACGTGCCCATCTGAGATGACTGATCCGAAGCCGGCGCCTCAGACCACTCGGCCACGAGTGCGGCGAGAAAGGGTTTCACGCACAATGAAAGTAAGATACTGATGACGCTACCTCACGCCAACACATTACGGTTCCACGAAGAGCGTCAGACAGTGACAAAAAGTCGTAGTGCTGAGAAAAACACTTGTGAAATCATAGATTAAGAATGAGAAATGATTAAAACGTCGTCTCCTACACAAAAACCCATATTGTTGAAAAATACCTTTCTTTTTAGCACGTCTTTCGTAAAAAAAATCGTGCTTATGTTACCGGTTTGTCTGTCCGTTCCGTCAGTCCGTCTGTCTGTACCCACGATATCTTTGCAAATATTAGTCCGATTTGAAAAATTCTTTTTGCATTGGGAAGCTTGAAACATACGAATGATGATCCTTCATTTCGGTTTTTTTTTTTTACGATGTCCAACTTCGCCGCTAGAGGGCGTAAATGCAGATGATGTCGAATTCTAAAATACGTTTTATTCCACATATTGGCTTTTAAACATCCGATCGAAAAAATATTTTATCTTTCGATTCCATTTATGTCGATAAGTATTTTAGATATAGTTCCTTTTTCAAATTGCGCATAGATTTTCCGCTAGGGGGCGTAAAATAAATTACATTTTTTCCGATAACTCTTCTTCTAAAACTCCAATTTGAAAAGTTGTTTCTTCAGCGGATACAACACCTGATGGAAAATCTTTTGCATATAATTTCAAATGTTTGGTATAGAATACTTTGGCCACCAGGTGGCGTAAGTGTTAATTTTTGCTTCTGATGTATTTGCCATAAAATCTGAGCTTCAAAAATATCGATTGAAACAATTCTTTCGTGGACTGATGCCACTGACATCGATAATAAAATATTCTACAGTTTTTTCGCCAGAAGGCGTAGATGTATAGCTTATTTTGCTCAATTTCTCTACTTGTAGAAGTCCGATTTAAAAAATTCCTTCTTTGCTGTATAGGGTTTTCGGTGTGACATGTTTTTCATATAATTTCAAAATTCGCAAGTAATTCATAGACTTTCCGCCAGGTGGCGTAGAGGTAAATTGCGTTTCTCCCTATATCTCTGCTTCTAAATCTCCGATTTGAAAAATTCTTTCTGCACCGGATACAGCTCCTGATGGGAAATCCTTTGCACATAATTTCTAATTTTTGTAAAAAAAGAATGGTTTGGCCACCAGGGGGCGTAAATCTTAATTTCCGCTTCTGATGTATTTGCAGCAAAATATGAGCTTCTAAATTCTCGATTGAAAAAAACGTCGTTTTTAGACCGATACTACTCATGTCGACAAAATTTTTAGAAACATTTTCTTCTTAAAATAATACATGGTTTCTAAGCCAGGGGGCGTAGATGTATATCTTATTTTTGTTAACATCTCTACTTCTAAGAGTCCGATTTGAAAAATTCCTTCTTTGTTGGATAGTGTTTCCGATGCGAAATGTTTTTCTTATAAGTTCAAAATGTTCAAGTAAATCATAGACTTTCCGCTAGGGGGCACAAAGGTAAATTGCGTTTTCTGCGTTATTTCTGCTTCTAAAACTCCGTTTTGAAAAAGTTCTTCCTGTATCGCACACAAGACCTGATGGAAAATATTGTTCACATAATTTCTAACGTTTAGTAAAGAATGGTTTGGCCATCAGGAGCCATAAGTATTAATTTCTGCTTCTGATGTATTTGTAGCAAAATCTGGGCTCCTGAAAACTCGACTAATTTTTTTCTTGGACCGATACCGCTCATATTGAAAAACCTTTTGAGAATACTTTCTTCCTAAAATAATGCATGGTTTTCCCACCAGGGGACGTAAAGCCACATTTTATTTTTGTCGATATCTCTGTTTCTAAGTGTCCGATTTGAAAAATTATTTCGGTGCCAATTGGAGAGCGTTTCCGGTGTGAAATGTTTCTCATATTAATTCATGTTTTTCTTAACGCACAGGTCTGCAACCAGAGGGCGTAAGCTCACGATTCCATTTACAGCAATATCTGAGGGATTAAAAACCCCATTGAAAAACTTCTTTCTTCCGTCAGATACTATTGTATTCCATACCGGTTCCATTGACTTTGAATAGCTTTGATAAATTTAATTTGCGTCAGAACGTATTCAAAAGACGTGCTTATTACACCCGAAAATTCGGTATCATCTTTCTTGTCTATTTTTATTTTTTATTTGTGTTCTTATTTGTTTAATTTCTTCGCCATCTCTATTGCAGCGTACGAAATTCATTAAAAGGAACAAACAAATGTATATAAAACTCCGTTTATTGGTGCGAAGATATATTAAACGAATTAACAAGGGAAAATGGTATCTCCCGAGCTTTCGGGAGATACCATTTTCCCTTGTAAAGTATCCCGGTTAGAGAGCGGTTGCGACTTCAAGCGTTTTTCTCCTCCCGGTTGCGACTTCAAACTTTAACGTTTGTAGTCCTTGAGAGATACTCCCGGTTGGAGAGCGAAAGTTCGAGAGATACAATTTTTCCTTGTATTTCGTTTGATATATCTTCACACCAATGAACAGAGTTTTATATAGTGTTTGTTTGTTGTTTTTAGGCGTGAAAACCGTTCAATAAGCCATTAGAAGGATGTAAAGCAAGATCCGTTATAGCGTTCCTCAAGGCGTCGTTTATTATGAGTGTTAAATATGCAAATCTGTAAAAGATATAAATTCGCCCATTTATGCCTGTTTAATCACGGTTTCCTGTTACAACACACATTTCTCGTAGCGATACTGGACGCTCGAACATGGTAAACATATTCGGCGACATTTTTTGTTTTTTCGCTCCTGGAATATGCAAAATTACGTCTGGGGGATATTTCAGGGGTTCCAATTGCTTTTCCGAAGTTGAGTTTAATGTTAAAGTATTCAAATATACCTCTTGGCCAGTTAAATACGTTTCATTCCCCGATTTTGTCAATTTTACCAATGATTTTCCTTCGTTATGATGAATTACAACGACGAAAATAAAAAATGTCCTCTACGAATTTAGCTCATTTTGTTTCTCTTATATGGAATATACACCGATGAGACATTCCATTATGACCACCCCTATGCTTAGAGAAATGAGCACTCCTAGGCACCGCACGGTGAGGCAGGTGAAGTTCACAGAGCAATGTATATGTGCAACTCGAGAACCGGTTTTCGGTTAGTAGAGTGTTAGGAGTCAGAATGGGAAGAGCTGCCGATTTATCGGAGTTTGATAAAAGACAAATTGTGGTGGCACGGCACCTCGGAACTACGATCTCGGAAACGGCGCGGCTTATGGGTTGTTCACTTGCCTTTGTAGTGAGTACGCATCAAAAGTGGTGCACAGATGGCCAAACGACGAACCGTTGTCCAGCTGTGTGTCGTCCGCAGCTCATTGATGCCAGAGCGGAGCGAAGACTGTCGCGCATTATTCACAGTAACCGCAGGGCCACAGTGCGACAAATCACCCGCAGCTACAACAGTGCTTATCAGTGCAATGTGTCACAGAACACAGTTCGCCCAGCCTTTGCGCACTGGCCTGCGTAGCCGAAGGCCCATCCGGGTCCCCCATGCTCACTGCACGTCATCGCAAACAACGCATAAAATCAGCCCAAGATCATCGAGATTGGACCGTGGATGACTGGAAGAAAGTGGCCTGGTCTGAGGAATCAAGATTCCTGGTGCATCACGTTGACGGCCGAGCGCGGATACGCCGATTACCAACGGAGGCTATGGCACCTGGATGCACTGTTGGGCGGAAACAGGCCAGCGGCGGCGGTGTTATGCTGTGGGCGATGTTTTCTTGTGACACTTTAGGCCCCATTATCCCAATTGTACAATCCCCACAGCTGTCAGGTATCTGAACATCGTTGCGGAACAAGTTCACCCATTCATGCAACTGTGTTCCCTGCTGGTGATGGCCATTACCGCCTGAATAATGCGCCATGCCACAGTGCCATAATCGTCAAGGAGTGGTTCGAGGAACATGTTAGTGACTTTCTGTTAACGCTCTGGCCTCCAAATTCACCTGACATGAACCCAATCGAACATTTGTGGCTCTATTTGGAAAAGCGGGTTCACGCTAAATCAGCACCATCTCGAAACCTAAGGGAACTGGAGGAGTTCAACAATAATTTTATTCATAAAATGATGATACAAGCGCACCTCGTGCGATGGAATCAAAAAGAAGATCAATGATTGACAATACCTACAGATGAAAACATGTGGAAAGATAAAACACGGATGCAGAAGTAGTAACAGAAATTGACATATGTACAATAAAGGCTCGGAAATAATCCGGAAAAATTACATTCAATGACACACTATAAAGTCCAATCTGGAAGAAAAGGATAGTCCAGAAACGCTGTAGATACATAGAACCAGTACAGGAGCAAGTATTAAGTCAGAAAAAGTCTTATTAATCAGCAGGGGAGTGACGAAGAAATGAAGCAGACAATTGAGCGGTTTCCCCCATTCCACAGAGCCGAAGATGACAAGGAAGGAGTGTACAGTCAGTCTTACAAAGAGCCTCAAGATCAGATCTAATACACGTTAGTCGACGATAAACATCATCTGGAGGGAAAGTGGAGTACGAAAGGTAAGCGGCCATGTCAAACGATGGATCCCGGAAGAGCGAAAATAGACGAAACAGTTGTCTATGGGTAAAGGGTCGAGTGTGCACTTCGTCATCTTGGCAAAACTGTTCGAATTGCGCTTGAAGAGTTGCTTCTGCAAGTTCTTCTGGATTATTCGTTAGGCAACACTCTCTGGGGGACGCTGAAGGAGAACGAGTGCTAGAAGATGAGCGAGAATGATACACTTATGAACGTCCACGTTTAGCTGGAGCGCTAGGAGCTTTGAAGATAGTGCGTTTTGTGGAACGACCACTGGAATCAACAACAGTATCACCAGTAACTGTGTGGTCTTCCACACTGGTAGGATCTGTAGTAGGAATAATAGGAAGATGAAGCAGCAGTTCGGGAGCGTCCTGAGCAATTCTTAAAGCACCGCGAGCGCCGCAGTAATCATCGAGATCAGTTGCCGAAGAAGCAGTGGTAATCATGGCTACCTCCTCAAAGGGAGCCTCAACAGGAGAAGTACAAAGCACCACCTGAGCAGAATCGTCCTGCTCAGAAATCGAGCAAGTAGATGTAAACGGTTCAGGTGAAGTTGAAGAACCAAGGAGAGGAGGAAAGTGAGCTTCAGTAAAATCAGGAGCACGCAATTCAGGCTCTTCACGAGAACCAGACGGGGTGTATCAACAGGCACTGGTGTAGACAACAATCCAGAAGAAGGTCCAGAAGAAGAGGAAGGTCCAGGACACTCTTTATAAAAATGCCCCAGGCCTTTACACTTTCTGCAGTGGAACTCAGTTAAGAGATCGATGTGTCTCCGTTGACCGTGACAATGGACAGTAAGTTGTGTAGGTAAAGTTGCAATATCATCCTGCGAAGAAACAAATGACAGGCACCATGCGACGAGCACCATAAATATGGCGATCCTCAGAGTCGTTGGGCGCTGCCGAGTAGGTTACGACGTCCCCGGCAACGTGACCAAGAGATGAGATAACTGAAAGGAGTATGACATTTGTGACTTCAGGTGGCACCGGTTAAAACGACACGTTAACCGGGCGCTGTATCACAGGTTTGGGCATCAAGAGGTTATTATTAATAGTAATACCTTTCTGCAAAAAAGAGGTCACATGGTCAGGTTGAGAAAGATAAACAACAATAGTCCGAGCCCGACGATAGAGATGAGTAATAGCAGACGGAGATAAAAGCTTCTTAACTGCCGTAGCATAAACTTTCAACTTGGTATCGGGAAGAGCTTTAAAAAAGACTCCTAAAGCCATATGCGAGGAGAATGTTTGAGCTTGAACAGATGACGTCGGAATATTAAGGTGAATAGAGTTGCCGCTGCGACGAACATGAGGTTTCAAAGCATCGACTTGCTGTAACACAATCGAGGATTGGCGATCAGATGCAGAGGTCGCTGCAGCAGAATAAGACGATGGAAAACGAGCTGCTGTGGAAGGTGGAGGAGTGACGTCATCTTGAATATCCATTGCATCAGCAGAAGTCACAGTAGAAGCTGTATCAGAATAGCTGTCTGACTGGGCAGCAGTAGGAGAAGAGGTGCCGAATGACGCACCGGAAGTCAGCGCAGCGTCGCCGGTTACAGGAAGAGTGGAAGTAGGGCTACCGAACAAGACATATCCACCGGAAGTCGCCATTACTAATGGCGGCGCCCAGCAGTTCTTCTGGCCAGCTCGACCAGAAGATAAATAAAGCTTGGAATGAAGAAAATATCGTACGTACGAATCGGAAAGTAGAACAAAACGATGCACTAGACCTGTAGGTACACGAAAAACACAAAATTATAACTGGGAGGGCACTATAAACTGAACTTTAGACTCGAAAATATCGGAGCTGATGCCGAGCAAGGTAGGACCTGCTGTTGACATTATGGTACCAGATAACCCAGGATACCTATCGCCACCTTATCGAATCGATGCCTTGCCGAGTGGCCGCTATTTTGCGGACTAAAGGGGATCCTACAGCTTATTAGGTAGGTGGTCATAATGTAATGGCTTATCGGTGTATTAAGTTACGAAGATAGAAATCACGGTTTGCTACCCCCTGAGTGGTCAGAGGCGCGGGTATCTGGCTAATTTCCCGAACTGGGTCCGGCCCTGAACCCCGAATGAGGCATGGTTGGTGCTCCAGCCCCATGGCGTTGGCTCTAGAAACTAGTGACCCAAAGCTTAGGGTGGATAATTGCTTATAGCCTTAAATATTGTGATCGATAAACCCATATCTAAAAAGAAACAGTTTTCTTTATGTAACAATAGTGTTCCATTGCGTGAAACTTAAATTTATCCATCTCTTTATTTCTAATCAGGGATATATGCAATTTTTTTAAAGAGAATTAAAATTTATTTGCTGTATTCGATTAAGTAGAGCTATAGTGCATGAAAGATATTAAAACATAACTACAATCAAAACGTGTAGAGTCTGCTGAAATCCCACGTGAATCCATATTTTTCTCAACTATCTTTATTTGCCCCGTTGCTGCACTTCAACTGAAGTTTTTAAAACTAAAATTAACATCTGATTTTGGAATAGTCGTTTCTGATGCCGCTTTTAACTAACGATGGGTGAAAGCAGATTGCAAAGTAGAGTATCGTTAAATGCAGAAATATTAAAACGGTTATGTTACAAATCGCTAAATGGTGACTCAGAAAAATATCGCAGAACACAAGAAAACGGCAAATCAGGATTTCACCATACGTTAATTAAAGTTCATGTCATTGATACAGATTTGGCTGTTGCCTCAAGATCGTATTTCTGGAAATTACGGAAAAGTGAGCGCATTTCCTAACTTTCAGCGCAACGTTTTCTGTAAAAGTAATTTCTGTACATTTCTCTGCTAATTTATAAATTCAGGAAAATGAAAAGTGTTCGATTTTTCTGTCTTGTATGACGAATCCAAAGTGAATCATCGTACTGACAGTAATTATCAATTATTAAACGTTTGTGTGAGGTTTTGATATAACTTTTGGTCTGAAGTAAATTATGCGCGAGAAATCACCAGTCATTATTGAATGTTATATATGAGTTACATGTCGGTAAAGTTTCTAGTTTGAGGAATTGCATAGATATTTTTGGTTGGCAACGCATATTTCATGTAAAAAGATGCAATATGGGAATTAAGAAGCAGCCGGTGAGGCTGTAAAAAAAAAAAAAAAAAGAGGAAGCAGAAAATAAAAGAGACTAGGAACAGCTTTAGCATTTCTCTTATATGATGGAACAAGAGATTAAGCAAAAGCATCTATAATCACTTATCAAATCATTTTAAATATGCTTAATGTTTTTATCCTTTTTCAACACTAATTAGCGAAAATGACATAAAAATTTAGTAACAGTGTCTGTGCAACAGTAGTGTTCTACATATCCAGTTGTTTCGGTAAAGTAAAATGAAGGTAACAGATTTTTGCAGCGAATAATTTTTACGAGGCTGGGGCGCCATCTCTCGGGAAAATCTTAAGTAACATTATTTCTGAGAAAGGTTGTGTTGTGAAAAACACGTATATTAAATACGCTGCGACTAACCGAATTAATTCAGTTTTTAAGCGTGTGCATTAAACCGAGTTTTGCTGCCTAGCCTAGTTAATTAAGGTGGAAGAACGTTAAGAAATAGGTCTATGAAAAATTATGCATTTAAATTAGGTAAGCGAAATAAGAAGGCACCTTCAAAGGGCAAAAAAGAGAATTACAATCGTCATTAAAGCCACTGTAACAAAGCGAATAAATAATTAAAAAAGGGGCGTAAACTTTTGGGATAGGGCACATGGCAGGCTGAAAAACATTATCTTTCATGCCCCTTTTAGGGAAGTATGATCGTATACTTGGAATTCGGAGAGAAGCTGCAGAAATAAATAGCGAAACAGAAGCGTTTTATCATGTTAAGACGTGGGCAAACTTGAAGTTGAGGCAAGTATCAACTATCCTCCAACAGCGGATGACTAACTAAAAATGTGAAGGATGGACTTAACAGTATCCTATTAGCAACCGAGGAAAAATTCCTGGACACTCAACAGAAAATGTCGAACAGCACAAGAAACTTACCTTGTTCTGAAAGTGTCCTTTTCCAGCAACAGGTAAGTTACTTCTGTGACAAACTACAGAGGAGATAGTAGATATGCAAGCTTTATTTCATTTTTCTTTCGTGATTTTTATTTAAAGTTCAACACTTTTTCATAAAGCTCATAACGTTACTGATTGGTTGTTCGAGTATCACTCTTTCCATGGGATTTATCAAAGGAATTTCAAATTGGATGATGTTGTAAACTTCTGGGGAGTGTTGCAAAAAAATCGGGTAAGGGGCGAGTATTTTGCATGAAGACAAATGTTTTGAAAGTTGAAAATTATTATGATAAATTTTACCCTAAAATGTAGTACTGGTGAATTTTTTTGAGTTAAAAATTATTAAAACCGGGAATCGTTTTTCCAAAGCCACACATTGTCATTTCGTTTTTGTGCTATTTTTATTTTTTATCTCACGTGTCTAAATCTTTGCTTAAATTAAGCTAAAACGGAAAAAAAAAATTACCATGGTTTGATGAAACAGTAGCTATTGATATCTACAAAATTTGTGGTCGGCTCTAATGAAGAGATACGGGCATAAATTTTGTGGTTGCAATGACTGACTTTAAACATATGCTTTGAACAAAATAAAACTGAAAATAAACGTGAGACTGGTATGTACATTGAATTCAATAAAAAAAAATAAAAATTATTGCATTGTGGTAAAAGCTACTACAGTGACGAATTCATGCAGATTCTAACTGAAAGAATAAATGCTAAAAATTAAAAAAATGTACAAAGGCCGTTCCATAAAAACTGAGAGTAATTTTTTTTGAGTTGGCAACAGTGCGAAGTGGGAAAATAACCACGCAGACGACTAACTGAATAAAGGAAGTATCTATAGCAACGGTTATTAGCCGTGGCAGACTATTCTGGTTTTGTTATTGCGCAGTTGTTTAAGGTACGTCTGCATTTCGCCATACAGCTATGGAGGGGAGTGACTCAGAGTTAAGAAGTGAAATGCGTTGTGAGATAAAATTTTGCTATCCTTTGGGTAAAATGGCTCCAAAAACAGTTGATTTAACGAAAAAAAGCCTACAAAGATAAATATTTGGGTGTGTGAATGATTTCTAGATGACACCATGATTTCATAAAAAGCCGTTTGTCGGCAGAACTCGCTCCTAGGCCTGGTCGACCTGAAAGTGTTGTTACGGAGCGTATTGTTAACACTGTTTGGGCAATCCTGCAAGAAGATCGACGAACCAAGTGTGAAGTCATAGCGGCGTCAACTGATATTTCAAAAATAACGGCATTTCGCATTCTACGCGACAAATTACTGCTGCATCGTGTGTGCTCCAAATGGGAACCTCATCACCTGACGAGAGAACTATTTTTAGCCAGAGGTCAGGTGTGTCATGAATAGAAACAAATGATTGCAAAGGATCCAAACTTTCTGAACACATTAATAACTGCCTATGAAACATGAGCCCACTATTTCAACCCCCTCATGAAGCGCGCAACGAGTGTTTGGAAACACACAGGCTCGCCACCTCCGAAAAACGTCCGCTAAACCAAATAAGCTAAGAAGGTGATGATGATAATTTTCTTTGATGATAGAGGTGTAGTTTACCAGCATGCCGTTCCTCCACGAATTACTGTCAATGTTGAGTATTACATTTCAGTCTTGAAGCGTCTGTGACGACACATATCGATTAAGCGACCAGAACTGGCGGGCAAGTGGATCCTACACCATGATAACGCCCGTCCACAGGTTGTTGCTTGTGTTGGATGCTTTCTTACGAAATGCAGTATTGAAATCATGCTACAGCCTGCCTACAGTCCTGACTTCTCCCCGTGCGAATTCTGGTTGTTTCTAACAATGCAGGAGAAGTTCCGTGGCTCAATAATCAACACAGATGCTGACGTTATTCAAGCTGCACAGGGGTCGCTAAAGCAGCAAAATGCCTTCACCACATGCTTTGAGAAGTGGACTGAACGATGGGACCATTGCATATCCTCCGAGGGAAGATACTTTGAGAAATAATAACATATATTTTGCTGTACCTATATGTCTTCATTTTGTGTGATTTTACTCGCGGTTTTTATGGAACGGCTGTTGTATATATAAGTGTGCGTGTGTTTTACACACCTTCAAATGGAGAGGTGAGATTTTTTTATATGAAGCTGTCTGATTAAATTTAGGGATGCTGGGGAAATGCATAAATCCCTGACTGGTTTGCAAGTAAACCGAAAATTCCAGTAGGATACCAGAAGTCTATTTTTAGAAACAGTTCCTGGAAGAATGCTGAATCTCGCTGATCTTACTGAATGAAATGTTGTAAAACTACAAGTTTTATCTCCACTATAAGTAGAGAAAATTATAAAATCAAAGTGTCTGCATACGATGAATCATATTTAGTTTTAAACATGGGAAAATTCTATCTATTAGTTACAGACGAGTTTTAGTACCGCAGACTGGAAGTTATAATGGCTTTATCTTCCTTTTTTTTTTTTTAATTTTACAAAAGAGATTCAGTTTAAGCATTGGAAGCGAAGCTACAGCATACACCGACAAAGAGCATCGCTCTTTATATTTTACTATTTGCGTTATAAATAACTCCTTGTGGAGAAAAAATTCTACATTTGTAAAAATTAAGAAACCTTGATCTCTCTTTCCTCTATGCAGAATGAAAAAGAAAATTCGAAACCTTATCTAAAAACACTGGGAATGAAGTAAAATATATACTAATGCGTTGTTAAGCCTCATGAAGAAATAACTCTCCAGAGCGGAAAAGAGGAAAACATATAGAAAATCATTGGCATTGGATACCCCACAAAATGAACTTAATCTCTTCCTCTATTGAGAGCAGTGATACTGTTTTAAACACAGCCGTACAAATATTCCTCTTAGTGAGAAAATTATGCCCTGTAAAGATCCAAGGTATGTGAAAAATCCTCAGCATTCTTAGTTCTGTCTGATGCAAGAAATAATTTTTCCTGCCCAACTTTAACAAACAAAGATATAATTTGAAATATTTTATTCCGTATTTCATGGTGTAACAATTTATAAAAACACGCAACAACTAAATGCCGGTCTTTCACACTCCGAACGGGAGCCTTTCTCAAGGCCAGTGAACACAAGAATGTCTTCGGGAACAACGATAATTTGAAATCTTGGAGCGCGAATCTACTGCGTGTCCAAGTGATTTTGTGTCACGCGGAAGGTGGTGTCTCATGACCTACCTTGCAAACATTCTCTCTCTTTCCCCCTATTATCCTATGTCAGTAGGATCTTCCATGCAGCCAAGAGTTCGAGGGAAGGGCTCTCCTTGCATGAATATAAAATGACATTTATATATACAATGCCGGAAAGGGAAAAAGAACACCAAGAAGGAGACGTCTAATACTAACGAAATTTATACAGCATAATAACGAAATACAGAGGATAACGTGATCAAAACATTATGGCAAAATACAGCTGTATTTGCTGGTAAACTGAAAAATAACATTTCCATGTAATATGGTTAGTACGAGGTTGAACCGCCATGAACTGCGTCACTGTGCAATTCTGGCATGGAGTCTGTCGTACAGATGTTGGATGTGAGTTTGGGGTATTCAGTTCCAAGCATCTTCAACCTGGACACGTAAATCGGGGATGGTCGTGGCTGGCCGTGGAGACCGGATAAGTCGTTGTCCCATAAAATCCCACACGTGCTCAATGAGGGACAAATCCAGTGAACGTGCAGGCCATGGAAGTTGTTTCACACCTTGAAGTGCATGTTGCGTTGCACGTGCCGTGTGTGGGCGTCCGTTATCTTGCTGGAAAACACCACGATCGACCGACCTTACAAATGGCACAACAACGGGCTGAATGATGTTGTTGATGTAGGAGGTATTGTTTAACGTACCCGGTACAAACACTAGTTGTGTACGGGAGTGATAGCTGATCGCTCCCCACACCAGGAAACCAAGTGTAGGCCCTGTGTGTCGCTGGCGGATGCAAGAAGGGTGGAGACGCTCCCCTGTGCGTCTGCGAACACGCATACGGCCATCGGAGGCTCCCAAGCAGAATCTGCTTTCATCGCTGAACACGACAGATTGCCATTGCGTTCTCCAGTGCAGACGTTGGCGACACTACTGCAGCCGTTCCTGACGGTGGGTTGGAGTCAGAGGTACACATGCCAGAGGCACACGTGCACGTAGTCCTGCATCCAGTAGACGGTTGCGAAGTGTTCGCACAGTCATCTCAGGTGCAACGGCAGCTCGGATTTGCGTCGCAGTGGATGTTCTGCTTGATAACGTTGCTCTTCTTATGCGTCGATCGGTCCGCTCATCAGTCCGTCTGTGACTCCCGGTTCCACGTTTTCTCGTGTGGAAATGTTCCTCGGACCACCTACGCCACCATCGTACCACCACCGATACTTCCCGTCCAATTGGCTCCGCAATACGACGATACGACCTCGCTCAAAGTCCGATAACTGCTGAAATCGTACCCGTCTATCATGTCCAGGCATTGCAGCTTCTTCAGGGTCTTCGCACGTGTCCGTACGCCGACGACTGATTAAATTCACTTCACCGTACTCCTTAAATACCACCGACGATAATTTGCATATTATGCCGTGCTGTGGCGTAAACGCTCACCGGTTGGTCCCGAAATTAACATCACACCTACGTAAACTCGACTCCATTAACATATGTAAATTTCATGATCGTCCGCCAATTCCTTCTTGGTGTTCTTTTTTCACTTTTCACCAGTGTATATATCGAAATATTCATGCGCCCCAACCCTTGCAACGAGAGCCCTTCCCTCGAACTCTCGGCTGCGTAGAAGATCCTACTCACATAGGATAATAGGGTAAAAGAGAGAGAATGTTTGCAAGGTAGGTCACGAGACACCACCTTCCGCGATACGCAATATCACTTGGATACGCAGTAGATACGCGCTCCAAGATTTCAAATTATCGTCGTTCCCGAAGACATTCTTGTGTTCACTGGCCTTAAGAAAGCCCCCCGTTCGGAGTGTGAAAGCTCGGCACTCAGTCGCTGTGTGTTTTTATAAATTGTTATACCATTAAATACGGAATAAAATACTTCAAGTTGTATAATACTAAGGTGTACGTTCCATTATTGTAAAGATGTCATTGTACGAGGGTGGTTGAAGGTTGACCTGGACTTTTTATAGTAACTTTTCATGTTCTATGCCGATTGCAGCAGAATCCGTACGGTAAATACATGTGTCTTCTTTTCATGCCAGTAGTAGTTCGTCCAGGCGGCGCATGCAAAGTGCTTTTTAGAGAAGTGCGGAGTCCATAGGGTTTCAGTGAGTACGGAACAGCGTTGTATTATCAGATTTATTTCGTAGAAGGGAAGGTGAAACTTGCTGAAATTTCATGAAGATTGCAAGCATAGTACAGGGATCAAACATTGTCAAACGAAGGTGTCTGCGATTGGTGCAACAAGTTTTCAGGGAATCCAGTAAATGTAGCAACAGATCTGCATGGGCATGTGTTGGCTAGTGTTGTGACCGAAGTGAACATCGATTGGATGCAAAAGGTTGTTTTGGAAAACAGGAAGCCAAAGGGGCGTGACATATCTGCAATAGTCAACATCTTTTTATTTTTTATTATTGGAGGTTTAACGTCCACCGTGAGCAACTCAATGGGCTATAAGCAGTCGCCCGTCCCTAATTTAGGGGCATTGGTTCCAGGGAAGGGAGGGAGCCAGTGCCGTAAGACAAACACAACATCTATGCCCCATCGGGACTCGAACCCGGAGACTTTTCAGACGAATGATCAGAAGTCATCGCTTAGACAACTGCGCCCCTGAGGCGGCAGTCAACACCTGTTGTTGGTAGTGCGGAAAAAATCGTCTTTGAGCATATGTTGCTCAGAAAAGTGTTTGCACGTTGAGTACCAAAGGCGTTGGCATTTGATCAGAAATCGCTTCGTGTCGCCATCTGCACAGAACTTTGGCATCGCTTTAAGTCTGAGGGAGATGCGTTTCCTCTGCAGACTGTAACCAGTGACTAGACTTGGACTAATTATTTTACTCCAGAAATCAAGGGTTCCCTACTGCCGAAGAAATTCAAGGCAGTGCCACCTGCAGGCAAGCTAATAGCTGTTGTGTTTCAGGATGCAAACGAGGCAGTAGGGTGTTTCATATTATAGGGTTAAAATAAAAACATAACATTTTTGACTTTGCTCATGCCCTCATTTCTATTGATATAAAATGGATATCTGACAAATTTAAGGAAGATTGGGTAATATTTAGAGGCTGCACACTTTTCATACTAATATATAATATATAGGCTAAAGAAGCAAGATTTCCAATGATTATTATTTTTTTTCTCAAATCCATCCAACGAAACTAAACTTCAAAAAAAACTTAGATGAAACAACTTAAATAACATTCATGTTATCTACATTAGTTAAATTTGTTAGATGAAACTCTTGTTTTCGTTTGCTTGGTAACTACTTCTCTGTGGTGCTCGACAATCTTCGAAAGGAACTGTTTCTGGTGTTAATCCAGGACTGACTCATTGGATTTCTTTGTTAGGGTTATGACCCTTTCGGCAGTGTCATTCACCATTTTAAGGGCATTGATGGAGCTTTTTAGCGCATTGCTGCAATATTCCTCCACATCGTTGACCTCAAACAATCCAAAGAATGTTTTTGTCTGGCTGGTAACAAAATCGCTCTGGTCTTTCTCTTGAAAACCTAGGTTTTTTCCATCTAATCGTGTCATTCCATTTTTCTTTTCAATCTTCTCTAAATTCTGAAACGTCTTTTCCTTCTCAGATTTTTGGTATTCCTTGTATTACTTCAGAATAGCAGTTCGAATATTCTCCTCCGTCATTACAGGGATCTTTGCTTGCTTCCGCACTTCCTGCAGTTTGATACTTGTGGACTTTGCAGCAGCAGAGTCCACAAGGGATGGTAGATGAAAACTAATAGCACCTCTTCTCTAGAGGGGAGCCGAGCCCCCGGAAATTAACCACTTGGCATCTTCTGAAGTAACCAAATTCCTTTTCTAATATTCATTTTCACAACCTGAAAACGAGAAAAGAATTAGCACACTACAATTTCAGGAAGGAGTAGAGTACACACATGCTGCAGCTCTCTAGCAAGAAAAAAGCTGAACCCTACAAAAGTGTGCAATATTTAAATATTATTCCATTTGTCTAACATTTGGCACAAGGATCACTTAGATGAATAGAACCAAGAGGATGAGCAAATTGACATGAAAGTACGAACTTTGGGAAATTGAAACACCCTACGAGACAGTCTTGGTAGATTTTCTTGCACGAGTAGCAACCATGAATGTACGGCATAGCACTACGGTCGTAAAAAAGAAGCTATGGCCCACATCCTCAAAAACAGCCAATAAAATTGTCGGAACAGGTCATCCTGTTGCATGACAGTGCTAGGCCACACATGGCACATGTGACAAAGATAGCTATGACATCAATGCGCTAGGAAATATTCAAGCACTCCTCCTACAATAACTATAGGAGGAATGTCTGAGTACGACAGCAGAAATCACCCCCTGTTCTACACTGCTGGACAATGGCTAAGGACGGATCATAAACGGCTATACAGCGCATAAAAAAGTAAGTGTGGTTGGATACCAAGTGAAATTAAATAATGTCAGAATGCCAGGACATTACAAGAAAGACAATTTATTGTGCTCTGAAATCCAGAAGGCTTTGGAACGTGTTCAAGGGACAAACAGGCCATTTTGTGCAGAATACGTAAACGTGAAAAAAATGCAATTACCGTCGGCAGGCGTTCCGGCGTAAGATGTCAATACGGGATATGGCCACCATGGATGGCGATGCAAGATTCCACACGTGTCGTGTCATGCTTTGCACAACATTATCAAGCAGCTGTTGGGGTAATTTATCTCATTCCTCTGTCAGTGCACGGATGAGGGTATCCTTGTTTATTGGAGGGCATTGGCAACCAGCAAGACTCCTCCCCAAAGCATCCCACACATTTTCAATGGGATTCAGATATGAAGAACGTGCTGGCCATACGAGGCGTTGAATATCCTCGCTCTCAAGACACTCCTGGACAGCGACTGTTTGATGACATGTTGCGTTGTCGTCCATGAAAATGAATCTATCACCGACAGCACCACGGAACATGCGAACATGAGGTAGCAGAACATCATTAATGTATCGTTGGCCAGTCATAGTCCCAGTTGGAAGCACATAGAGGGACGTACGGCCATTGATCATGATGCCAGCCCATACCATGACACTACATGTCGGATATCGGTCCCTTTCCTGTATGTTTGCTGGACAATATGCAGTACCACTATCACGCCAGATCAGTTTTCGTCGACAATCAGACGATAGACTGTATCTGCTCTCATCTGAGAAGAGGATAGCAGACCAGTCGTTATCAGTCCAATTGCGATGTTGATGGCACCATTGCAAACGGGCGGTACGGTGACTTCTGGACAATGGGATGCACACAACAGAACGGCGGGCGTATAGTCCTCCTTCATGCAAACGTCAGGCGAAAGTTTTTCGGGAGATCCGGTTGCCAGTAGCAGCCATAAACTGATTTGCTACCTCACTAGCTGTGCTGCGCCGGTGTCTTTTTGTTGATAGCACTATGTACCGATCTTCTGCAGGTGTCGTACTGTGAACACGACCTCCCCCGTGACGTTTGTTACACTCTCCATTTGTTTGAAATGATTTCCAAAGCCTTGAAACAACACTGTGGCTGACGTCGAACTCCCTGGCAACATCTGTTCTTTTTCGCCCTTCTTCAATCTTGCTAATAATACGGCCACGCGTAAAATCATCTAGGTGATGTCGGGAAGACATATGAAAATTGCAAGTTCGTCAATTGATTCTTTCCCTTTCAACTTTGCGTTTGAACAACAACGGTCAATACGCATCAAATCCTTTATATCTCTTATCAGCGCTATGACGTCACGAACAAGTTCGGCAATCCAAAATTTGCATACGCACAACACGTCTTACTGTATCCCGCACTTATGCTAATTTCCACATTTTCCTGCCTTCCATTTTATGGTTGCTATCGTTGCTATTGTCATACATCCTTAGCAATTGTCCGGCAGTGTATAATGTATGAAAAATTTTAGCACTTAAGATGGAAGAA
The DNA here is from genome assembly GCA_039090855.1 of Macrothele yani. Classification (NCBI taxonomy): domain Eukaryota; kingdom Metazoa; phylum Arthropoda; class Arachnida; order Araneae; family Macrothelidae; genus Macrothele; species Macrothele yani. The sequence continues at coordinate 78,264,240 of CM077008.1, forward strand.
ATTCACTACAAGTGAAAAACTGCAGGTGTGTTTTGTGCGACAGCAGCCCAAGTCCTAATACGTGGTGGGAATACATAGTCTTCCACGCAGATGGGACAAGTTTGTTAATGTTAAAGGAAAGTGCCTAAAGGTGGACCCGTCAGTGTTAGTATCATTACATATTCGTGCAGACTTGTATTAATAGATATTATGGCGGCCAATTCCCATAGCACGATGTATATCTTTCTGCTACACTCTGGACCCATCGTCAGATGAACATAAAAACATGGAGTAAATCATTTAAAATATACAAGCATAATAGGCTCGTGATTTAACGCATATGTTCATGCTTATTTGAGTCATGCAATAATTTATGAACGTGAAGATAATATCTCAAATGCTAGGTTAGACAATCAACATTTTGTCGCAAATATGCAGCATATAAGGGCTTTTAAGCCTCATTCATTAATTCATTTTCAATTAAGTAATTAATCATATTAACTGGTGCCCTTATTAATTATATAGTTAGTAATATGCAATGAAATATTATAAAAAACAATATTTAAATATAATTTCCAGTTTAGTTATATTCTTCAGAGTATCTATACATCGTGCTAAAGGTCTTGGCCGTCCTAATATCTATTAATTAAAGAATTACCCGTCGTTTTGTAAGTGTGTTCTTATTCGTTTCTTTTGTGCAAAAAAACGTCCAGGTGAGCCTTGAACTACCTTCGCAGTCCCGCTTCTGTATGTATAAAACCTAATGAAAACATCTGACAGTATTCTGTACCACCCACCCAGATTATTTTGAATTCTGATTCAACACTCGAATATCCTCTGAGAAGGCGCCAATGAGTAATGGTGCTCAAAAGACAGGCGAATCTGTCAGCCACGTCACTTTCTTATTTGACCACATTTCTTGAATTCAATGGTTTTCATTCAATAGAATATTCTAATGAGGCTACTCGTTTAAAGTTTGTTGTTTTGCTTTTCGTACTAAATGCTGATCCCTGAAAGAAATATGGAATGCTCTTTGAAGTTTTACGTAAAGGAAAAAGTGAATGGGAAAGTGAATGGAAAAAAAGTGAATGGAAAAGTAAGAAAAAATTAGTGGAAGTCAACACTCCCTAAAGTGAATTCTTTGCTGAAATGAAATTTTTGGAAATTTTAATACTATTTTTTTCTATGAATTGTTTAGTAAATGTGATAGATATCATTGCTTTGAAGGATCGCCATGAGTTTATTTTTGAAAAGATGTTTTCTAGTATTTTAAATATTTACCATTGCAAAGCATGTGTTATAAATTCAGGTGTCCTTCCTGTTCTTATATCAAAGGCTGGTTTTGTTTATCAAAAGCTATATATCTAATTGCATTGGAAGTGACTCCTTCCAGCAGATCGGAAATGTTACTTAATGTGAGACAGCCAACCAGTTCCTTTACTTCGTGCGCGAAGGAAATCTCAAGCAGGTTAAGTGAGGTGACCTATCAGGAATGCAAAGCAGACTTAATTGAACTGATCGGAGTAGCCAATGCGAATGCTTAACTGGGTTAAACAGTTTAATCCGGACAAAATACATGGATGCAATGAGTGAGTCTTTTGCCTTTTGTTAAAAAATACTGTCTCAAGTTCAGAATGCAACAGCGTAGAATTTTCCATAAAATTCTGAGAAAAATAGATTTCTGCCCATAGTGAGACAATACGGGATGTACTTTCAACTATTCTGTAGTTTGTTGAAAATTGACTAAATGTTGCTGCCAGGTAAAGAAAAAAATCTATACTAGTATAAACTAGAATATTTATTGGTCATGTAAACTTCTTCAGTTCGTATTTTGGGATATAAATGTAGTGATAAAAACCAATATATGCATTTTTAACGCTGACTGAGGAAAGCAAGCATTAGAAAAAGCTGGAAAATAGCAAAAAAAAGGTAATAATAGGAATACTTGCCTCTGTCTGACACAGTATTTTTCGTCGGTTCCAACTGGTACGCAATTAGGGAGAAAAAGTGGTATTTTTTTGCTTTATCCGATACCTAAAATTTTCATACCAGCCGACAGAATCGGAAATATTATATCCACAAACCAACAGGAAGAAAATAAGAATGCATATTTCTAGGTATGCTTTATTTTTTATTTATTGTTTTTTCTGTGACGCGCAGAAAAGCCTTAACTTTTGAAATGTGCCTTCAAAAGAGAACATATCAGGCCTCAGATAGACAGCAGGTACTGATTAGCGATACACAACTTGGTAAGGATTCTGTTTTAACATTTTCGCGCTAAAATTTCCACAACTGCGGAACTTCTCCATCAGTGCACTTCAGAGCTCGGGCATCGTTCGTGGTGGCGATGTTCTCTTAGCTAGACATCTTCCCAAAGCATCCCGAACATTCTCTATTGGATTGAGATCAGGAGAATATGCTGGCTCCTCCATTCGATGGATATCTTCTTCCTCAAGGAGTTCAGCTACAACCGCTGAACGATGGGGGCGAGCATTATCGTCCATAAAAACAAACTCTGGTTCGATAGCTCCACGGAACAGGCGAACATGACAGAGGATGGCACCATTACAGTACCGTTCACCGGTCATAGACCCTCGTTCTACCAACTGCAACCCGGTACGGCCATTGACCATAATTCCGGCCCAAATCATAGTTCCCCCAACACAATTTCTATCTTTTTCCACGATGCTCTCTTGACCAGAGGCGAATTTAAATCTTTTGAGGCCCTAGGCGCTAAACAATTCTGGGGGCCCCTCCTTCCCCTTCTTATCGCCTCAGAAATTTTCATCTGGCAGATAAACAAAACAAAAGTAAAGTCAAGAAAAATGTTTTTGAGCTTTTTGAAATGCGATTCTATCATAAATTATTAGGATGTTTTGTCAGAAACAGTGCTAATGTAATCAGTTTGACTGTTCGCGCACATCGAACTTTTTGTGTTTTTACAGATATTTCAAGAATTATTTTTGCGGCTAATAGGAAATCAAAGCCCACTAAATTTGGCACTTTAAATATCCCATTTTCTTTACGAACTTGCGACTAAAGGCTTTCAAATTCGAACATTCAAGAAATTAATGTTTTCTTGTGAAGAAAAATTTTTGTGCCTCTCAGATTAGGCTTAGCAGTTCTTTCTCAAATACTTAAATTTTCGAATCAGTTCATTAATTTCCTGCTAGAGCTACTTACTGAAGGACAGTAAATGTGGTTTTCACAGATTCTTCAAAAATTATTTTTGCGAATGATAGGACATAAAATTTCATTAAATATTGGTCATTTTAAATTTCCCTACCAGTTCATAAATTTCCCTCTAGTTCTGGAATTGGAAATTTAGTAAATTTCAGCTTTTACACTACGAGAGACCATTTCGGTTACGGCAAAAGTTCTTTTTGAGTTTCATACGTTTGGCAAAATCAGCTACATTAGTACATCTTCAGTTGCTATAGTTACTTGGCGAATTTAACGCTTAAAGGCGCTGAAAATGGAGTTTCGCTAAATTCATCAATACATTTCGTATAAATTGTCATGAAATTGGAATAAGTTTCAATTACAAAACATGCCCTCTCCATTGCTTCAGCTTTAGAAAATCACCTTGTTTTTACGTTATGAGCAAATTAGTCAAATTAGTAGGCAACGAGCATGGTATCCAGCAAAAATAAAATACTTGAAGACACTGGCAACCGGAGAAGTCCTCCACCTTACAAAATACGGGTAAATTTCAATTTGTGCACAGTACTTCGCTTAAAAAGGGTGGATGACTTTTCGTGGAGGAGTTTTCTTGTGTCGAACGATTCTCTAAATGGAAGAAATTTAGCCGTCTATGGCATAGACCAGTGGTTCTCAAACTTCTTATCCCATAGAACCCTTTTTTCTACAATGTCTAAAAACGGAACCCCTCCATAAATACCGTGAAAAATTAATATACTTATTTTCCAATTATATATCACTGATTTTAAATAAAAATGAAATGAAAAAAATAAGCAATTAGTCAATAAAAAAGATAATACTTACAAAAAGGTAATGTAGAGCCAATAAAATTTATTATGCCAATGATGCTAGTAATCATTAATGAAAAATATTAATGTGATGAATGGCTTTGATTTTTATTGCCACATAGTTCTTTAAAATTTGGTTCTATCGAAGAAAGTTGTAATCTCATACCGGGCTTTGCATCCAGCTTATTGTGGTGCTTAGTGTTTGTTCAGGCTTACACAGAAAGGCCTAAATGGTAAGAATACTAACACAGCATGTAGCAAATGGTAAGAATACTAACACAGCTGTTTGCGATAATAATGGATATTCTCCTTTCAAACTGCACCAAAATTCTGCCACTGGCACTGTTTTATAAAGGGATGTCACTGAGAAATCCGCCGTCATCAGATCAATAAATTTCTCATACCCATCAGATGAAAAGCATGGAGCTTTTTCATTAATAACAAATGGATTTTTAATCCATAACTGACTTTTTAATTTTTCGTGCTGCTCATCAGGAAAATAGTGCCCCATTGAATCACGGAAAGCTTCCAGATTCTGGGTGATTTCATCACATTGTTTGTTTTATATTTATGAGCCATTGCTTGTTTTATATTTATCACAGGGATGCGAACCCAGACCGCTCTTGGAAAAATGATCAGAAGTCATCCCTTTGACCACTGCGCTTTCGGGCTGTGCTATTTCCTTCACTCGGAGAGACACTGTATCGCTTGATAACGGAATTTTCGCTATTTCTTTGGCCGATTTTTCACCAAGCATGCGCTTTAACCATGTCAATAGTACATGGCTTGATAAGATTCTCAGCTATTGTATAAGGTTCACCTGCTTATGCTATTTAATAACTTACTGAAAGGGAAACCTCAGTAGCTTTTTCATCCAATGTATATGCTGCATGAAAAAAACTTTTTCACTTTTAAAAGTTCATTATGCTTGCGTGCAAAACAAATCAGCATTTTTATCTTTGAGCTCTAGATGTGTACTCCCTAAATGGCGCCGAAGTTTAGCAGGGGCCATTGAGCTATTATGAAAAATTTTGCTGCATATTACACACTGCGGATTATCATCAGTGTTCATAAATCCGAAACTAATGTAGCTCTGATCGTACTTTCTTCTTTTCGCAAACTTGACAGTTTTATCTTGATCACACCTTCCAGAACCAGAGGCGACTTTAAATCTTTTGAGGCCCTGGGCGCTAAACGATTCTGGCGCTCCTCCTTCCCCTTCTTATCGCCTCAGAAATTTTCATCAGTCAGATTAACGAAGAAAAAGTAAAGTCAAGAAAAATGTTTTTGCGCTTTTTGAAAATGCGATTCTACCATAAATTATTAGGACGTTTTGTCAGAAACAGTGCTAATGTAATCAGTTTGACTGTTCACTCACATCGAATTTTTCGTTTTTACAGATATTTCAAAAATTATTTTTGTGGCTACTAGGAAATCAAAGGGCACTAAATTTGGCACTTTATATATCTCATATTCTTTATGAATTTACGACTAAGGGCTTTCATAGTCGAACATTCAAGAAATTAAAGTTATCTTCTGAAGAAATATTTTTGTGCCTCTCAGATTAGGCTTAACAGTTCTTTCTCAAATACTTAAATTTTCGAATCAGTTCATTAATTTCCTGCTAGAGCTACTGAGGGACAATAAATGTGGTTTTCACAGATTCTTCAAAAATTCTTTTTGCGAATGATAGGACATAAAATTTCATTAAATTTTGGCCATTTTAAATTTCACTACCAGTTCATAAATTTCCCTCTAGTTCTGGAATTGAAAACTGAACAAATTTCAGCTTTACTCTACGAGAGACCATTTCGGTTACAGCAAAAGTTCTCTTTGAGTTTGATACGTTTGGCAAAATCAGCTACATTAGTACATCTTCAGTTGCTATAGCTATTTAGAAAATTTAACGCTAAAGGCGCTGAAAATGAGTTCCGCTAAATTTATCAATACAATTCGTATAAATTGTCACGAAACTGGAATAAGTTTCAATTACAAAACATGCCCTCTCCATTGCTTCAGCTTTAGAAAATCACCTTGTTTTTACGTTATGAGCAAATTAGTCAGATTAGTAGGCAACGAACATAGGTATCCAGCAAAAAAAAAAAAAAAAAAAAAATGCTTGAAGACACTGGCAACCGGAGAAGTCCTCCACCTTACAAAATACGGGTAAATTTCAATTTGTGCACAGTACTTCGCTTAAAAAGGGTGGATGACTTTTCGTGGAGGAGTTTTCTTGTGGCGAACGATTCTCTAAATCGAAGAGATTCAGCCGTCCATGGCATTGACAAATGTCATGGACCAAAAAAGTTGGACAGTAAGAATTTCATCAGTCAGTGCAAAAAGGCGAGAGAATGAAGAGTTTCTTGAAAACATTTTTCCTTATTACTTTCATCAGAAAATTGAGGTCTGCGTTTTATTTTACTATGTCAAAAAGATGCGTAAGATTTTCTTTATACCTCCACCGCAGTTATCAGAAACAGAAGCATAAGGATTAAGTGCAAAAGATTCAGCTTGAAAATGGAAAAGTATGAACCACAGTTTTTCGAGTAAGAGTATCATTGAAACTTTTATTGGCGGCCCGAGTGGCGCAGTGGTCTAAGCGCTGGCTTATGGCCATTTGTCCGAGATTGGTCCGGGTTCGGATCTCGGTGAGGCATGGATGTTGTGTTTGTCTTACGGCACTGGCTCTCTCCCTTCCCTGTAACCAGTGACCCTAAATTAGGGACGGGCGGCTGCTTATAGCCCATTGAGTTGCTCACGGTGGCCGTTAAACCTTCAATAAAAAAAAACGTTTATTGTTTTTTCAAATGTTAATTTGTTGTTAATTTAAGGAATAGAAAAGGTGAGAATACTTGATAATTATCAGTATTAAACTAGGGGAGGAGAAAACAATAAGAAAATGCTATTGCAATACAACAGAAATTTCTTTTAACACTATTCAATAAGAAAAAGATAAATAGTGCAACATTTTCGAATTTCTTTATTTTGCAGCCTAAGCATACGCTTTTTGTGAAAAGAAAAAAAAAAAAAGTACGAAGCACCCCGAGAAAGTTCTTTGATCCTAATGAAACTCTGCATGCAAGTACCTCAGGGCCGAATATGCAAATGATTAATTTCAAAATAACGATTGCTCACGGTGGTCGTTAAACCTCCAATCAAAAAAAAAATAAAAATAAAAAATAACGACCAATGACTAAATAGCGGCCCGCGAAAGCGCATGGGAACCGCATCGAGAAGGGTATGTCAAGAGCAAAGGGCGACACAACAGGTCGTAGAATGCGTCGAATGTACCGGACAATTGTGACAGCGAATTGCTGGTACATTAACCTCCAGACTCTGAAGATGCCACAACGACGGATCCGTACACACCACGAGAAGTGGAACGGGTTTGCGAGAGGATATATAATTGGGCTGAGAGAAGCCGGTTGGTCAAATCGCCGTATCGCCAGGCATTTGGATCGGAGCAACGCGGTAATCGGACGATGTTGGCGCCAATGGGTCGAACTGGGCACCACAATTCAGCGGCACACGGGCAGTGGAACGCGAGAATCGAGCGTTTGTGAAAGCCGCATGAACAGAACCGAATTCGTCATTCTCAACCATCCGTGGCCTTGTTGCGTCGTCCACAGATACGGAAGTGACCATTCGGGCCGTTGCCAGACTAGTTGCGACACAGGGATTGTATTCGAGGAGGCCAATTCGCAGCGTACTACTGATCAGAGAGCATCGCAGTCTCCAGTTGCAATGGTGTCGGACCCGATCGACGAGGGATAATGTCCAGTGGTGTCATGTTGTCTTCAGTGATAAGTCACGGTTTGCACTTAGCGCCGATGACCAGCGCATGCGTGTCTGGAGACGAGCCGACCAGCGCATGCGTGTCTGGAGACGAGACGACCAGCGCATGCGTGTCTGGAGACGAGACGACCAGCGCATGCGTGTCTGGAGACGAGACGACCAGCGCACGGATCTTGCTTTTACCGTGCAACGCACAGTGCTCTGACACCAGATCTGATTGTCTAGGAAGCTATTTCCTACGATAGCTGGACACCCTTCGAAGTCCTCCGTACTACCCTCATGGCTCAACGGTACGTCGACGCATTCTACGACCTGTTGTGTTGCCCTTCCCGTAGCACATCACCTAGTAATTTTGCAACAGGATAATACCCGGCCACACACGGCACAGCTCTTTCGAGCCTGCCTCTGTAATGTCGACACCCTTCTAGGTCAGCCCGATCACCCGATTTCTCACCGATCAAACATGATGGGACCCCACCTACACCCATCCCGGAATGCCGGCGAGTTGGCCCACAATTTGGACACCATCTGGCATTCCATACCTCAGAACAGTTTCCGTAAACTGTATGTCTCTGCCACGCTGGGTTTCTGCTTGTATCCGAGCGAGAGGTGGCGCTACAACTTACTGACTTCTTCTACTCATGTAACTGTTTTATCCGAATAAATGGTCCAACTGCTGTGGAATTGCAATCATGTCCTCTCCTATACTTGTTCATCACACATGCCAATTTTCATCTTGATTCTATGATTCCTTCTGAGTGCTTCGTATTCTTTTTGTTGTTGTTGTTCTTCTTCTTTCTTTCTTTTTAGCGAAGATTGTTTTAGCTACTTTGGTTTAGGGTGTTGTAAGAAGATTAGGGCTAAGGAAGAACTTGATTATACTACCCCAGAGAGAAAAGGTAGTAAACAGCAAACACCCCGGGTCATCAGGACAGTTTCTGCAAGCACTCTTCATCGCAGCTCAGGAAAGACAGGTAAAAAGTTTCAACACAGATGTTTTTCCTTGGCTGGAAATCATATGAAAGTAGTTTATATCACAGCCAGCTAAGTATTCGCCTTAAACAATGAAAAGTGTGGGAAGCGTCAATACTTGCTTCATCTACCACTAAAAGGAAGGCTAGGTTATTTTAACAGTTTCTTTCAAAACAAGTACATCGATAGCAATTCGAAACTTTAAAATGAGAAAGTAAATTATCAATTGACGATAAAGTGGTCACTTTAAGGATTCATTTATTTCGGTCCGTGAAAAGCAATACAAAACTGGCAATACAATTATACGTTTTCGGGGCCCCTCAAGCTCTGGGTCCCTAAGCGCGCGCCTACTGCGCCTAGTCGAAAATCCGCCCCTGCTCTTGACGGTATACTCTGTACTACGTTCTTGCCAGATGTACTGACGCTCAGAATCAAACGTTAAATTGAATCTGCTTTCATCTGTGAATAAGCGCTGCCCCATTACTCATTCACTGTGTTCTTGACACAATCTCAAACGGGCCTGTTTTAGGCCACCGTAGCGTAAGGTGAACGCACTCGGCTAGGTATCGAGAGATCTGGAGTGCGATCCCAGCAGTGGCCGGAAAACAATTTTTTGGTTGCTTGTGTTGATAAACGTGGAAAGTGATGTCTTTGTTTATTCACTGTATTTAGAGGATTTTCACTCTCTGTGCCATGTTCACTCCGACTTTCCAGTATGTTTCCACTACATCTCAAAACGCCAATGAAATAACGGACTTCACTAGCACAGCAACTACTCACAACAAGCGTTCACTGACTGTTTCGTGCGCCACTTATGTTGGAATGTGCCATTTCGGTGTGGGGTAAGTCGGTAGGGACGCTGCCATTAATATTGAGTATATGTATGGTGTGCTTTAGTATTTGTGGTGTATTGAATATTTGTGCAGTGTGATGTGGTTGTGTATTTGTGTGGTGTACGGTCAATTTTTCCGTTTGTTAGGAAAATCCCTTTCGTGCTTAAGTTTTGGAGATGTGTTTAGAATAGAAATGTTAAAATCTAAAGTTCACAGCTTTTTAGCACATTTTTTTCGCTCTAACTATAAGTATAAAAAAGACAAAAACAAAAAATAGGTGCATTCGAATTTCACAGAAGGTCCTAAGTGGTCTACCGTTTTGTACCAAAATCACTAATTGTACATAGTATATCCCAGACTTCAGTTTCATACTTTTGAGTTATAGGCAATTAATTTATTTCTTATCTTGCCGTTTTTTGATCATAGATGCAAAAAAAGATAATCGACTCCAAAAATCATAGGAAAATATAAACATATCCATCGCAAAATTAAAGGGAATATACCATCGAAAGCTAATCCTGAATAGTTTATGAAAACTTGTGGAGTGCGCAACACACCGACCATGTGAACCTAACTGTGCTGAGCCGCCCCGGTGGCGCAGTGGTCTAAACGATGGCCTCTGATCATTCGTCCGAACGGGGTCCGGGTTCGAATCCCCGGTGAGGCATGGATGTTTTATTTGTCTTACAGCACTGGCTCTCTCCCTTCCCTGGAACCAGTGGCCCTAAATTAGGGACGGGCGGCTGCTTATAGCCCATTGAGTTGCTCACGGTGGTCGTTAAACCTCCAATCAAAAAAAAAAAATAAATAACTGTGCTGAAAGTTTTTAATGAGATACGGTGGAGTTTCCGGGTCACAACCAACACCAAAAGTAAGACTTTGGTTCATTATGTCATGTATAAATTAAAACTACTAGATTCTGCAATTGAAACAAACACACAAGCACATGTTCTATCTGCCAACAATATACATATTTTGTTGATAAAAGACAAGTTTGTAGAACACATACACACACACAGAGATGGGCCAGTTCTTTATGATCACTTTTGTCCTCATGTCCAATCGTAGCAAGGTTTTTCTGTGAATAATGTGACACGCACAAACTTCTAGCAATAAACGATCATGGTGTTGTAGCACATTTGCGATATGGTCCAATACGTGGTGACTCTCGGCACACGAATGTCGAATTCTCAAGTGATTTGCCAAGTTGTATGCCGTCTGTTTGCTTGCACGATTCTCGCAAGTATTGTTTGACCCCTCTGATTAACCATATGTTTTCGCCCATAGGATCACCTATTGCTAAAAACTTTTTGCATGTCACACCGTTTCACGATAAGCCTTGCTACGGCTGTGAATGGAATTTCCAGGAGGACGCGCGTTTGGGATGTGTTCGGACCGACAGGGACCAACTTTCGTGCCACGTTCATAGTCGCTCAGTCGAATTCGTGATAATCGAAGAGCTAATTTTCCTTATTCATAGCTATCACGTGTCGTCCTACGTGTTGGAGTGAGCCATTTAATGCGTCTCAAATAAACTTGTATTTCAGTGTACATAAAATTTTCATTATGCTGTTGTGTCAAAACATGTGTTGGGTAGCGATTCACAAGTAGCATGGAAAGCATAACTCCCGATAAAAAAAAATAATATTTCCTATCGCATGATGTCATTACAACGTGATATGTCCCAGCGTAAACATGGATTACCCATTTTTCTCATCGTGTTGCAAAGTAGACATCTAGGCCTCCTATATATCGTAGAATTGGTTGATTTGATTGATGGCTTCGGGTGATTAAACCATATTATTTCTAGAATCTTGTTTCATCTAGATTGCGACGATGTATCCAAAGCACTATTCCACTTTAAATCACTTACCATAATACCATTTTAAAAACACAACACTTTATTACATAAAAATGACACGTAGACATTCACGAGCTCTTCGGTACAAAACTCCACGCCTCTCTCTGCAGAGGAGAAAGTCGAAGTGAAGCTCTCACGTCACACATAGTCTCTCTAATGTCGTGTGCCTCTGGCGCCATCTATTAAGCCAAATAGTAAGTAAAATATTGGGAATTACAAATTTAACAACACTGTTAAATCATGGAGGTAGCTCGATTTGTCGGTGATCTCAGGGCATAGGATTTTCCATGAAGAATATCTTTCGCCTATTTTAAACTTTTCCGTTATGCAAAATTCTTCCCCTGGAAGGCGCAGATTTATATCATGTTTCCTTCTATATTTCTTCTTTTAACTGTTCGATTGGAAAATCTGTTTGTGTCTTATATGCTATGAGAAACTTTTTGTACGTCATTTGTTCATTTTTGTAACATACTTCTTAGCTGCTAGTGGAAGTAAGTAGCTGTTTCTATTTCTGGATGTTTTATCGATTGTAGAAACCCGGTTGATTATTTTCCTAACCGGTTCCATTGACTTTGAATAACTTTGATAAATTTTATTCGCGTCAGAAAGGAATCAAAAGACGTGATCGTTACAACCGAAAATCCGATGTCATCTTTCTTGTTTAAAAGTCCTGTGACTGCTATAATGCACTGAAATAAGATTTTCAATTCCTTTGTGTGACCGTATACACCGCTGCAAATTGAAATGGATTTCATCAAAACGGATGATAACACCACTCAGCGCAGGAATGGTACTGGTATACAAAGAATTTAATGGCCTGCATTTTCACAAGATCGTATTCCCACTAAATATCTGGGATATTCTTTGGGAAGATTGCTACTACCCTCTAGCCCACTCCCGCCATTCTCGAACCTTCTGAGACTACTAGATGGCTCTGTTTTGCCAATCGTTGGGTCATTTTGCTGATTGCATGACTCGGCTCTATGACAAGAGTCTATATTACTTCCAAAAGTATTCACATTTCATGTAAATTGAACGTTTAGCATTCCAAACGCTCAACATGTCTCGGGATTGTATCTTTGACGCATGTCTTGTGTATCTCATAACGAAGTAAATTCCTCCGTCCTTTTTGTCCACGCCGGGCATCGAACCCTGTGCCCCTCATTCCGGAATAAGTCGCTCTCCCAACTGAGCTACGCGTACGTATGCTCTCGCTGCTATCTACCTCATGGGCGTCTTGCGTGGCAGGCACGTAAAATCTCCCCCCCCGAAAGAGAGCCGGGACCATGTATCGCTGTAGGCAGTCATCCGCTGAAGAACGTACATTGGAAAAATCCCAGTCAATTTGGTGTGTGGAATGTAACGTCCCACACATTTTAGTTTTCGAAGCGCTGAAGAAGGTATTCTCTTATTTTTCCTGTCTCGCGGTGTGGAAAGAACATCACACCATTGGGAGAACTTTAACGGCCAGGTCATTCTTGAAGTTCGGGCCCCAGTATAACGAAGTAAATTTCTCCGTCATTTTTGTCCACGCCGGGCATCGAACCCTGGGTCCCTCATTCCGGAATAAATCGCTCTCCCAGCTGAGATACACGGGCGTATGCTCTCGCTGCTATCTGCCTTTATCTCATATGCGTCCTGCGTGGTAGGCACGACACAATCTTTATGGTATATCGCTTTGTAGGTGCGTGCATTTTTTTGTAAAGTATATATATCCGATACGTAGAATGCATATACGCGATCCTATACAGTTGTAAGCATATACACTAGATTATCAAAAGTATGATACCACAATATTTTGGGACAAATGGCTTTATTATGGCAATTTGTAGTTAGTCAGTCCACCTTTTGCTTGTATGACAGCGGCAACGCGTCGAGGCATACCATGAATGCCTCGACGTGGTATTCATGGTTTCCAGGAGGAATGGTAAGCCATTCCTTCCGGAAATCTGCTGCCAGAGTGGAGAGCGAAAATGGTCTTCGTGGTCGATTTCTTATCCGTTGCTCCAGTTTATTCCACAGGTGTTTTATAAGATTAAGACCAGGACTCTGAGCAGGTCAGTTTAAAAATTCCACATCATTTTCAAGAAACCAGTTCTGCACAAGCCGTTCAGGTGTGCAGGGAGCTCGATCGTGTCGGAAGAGACAACGGTCATTTCCATAATACTGCCACATTATTGGTAGAGCAGAATTATCCAGAACGTCGAGGTACACTTCAGAGTTCATGGTTTGTGGTATAACAACCAATGGGCTAAGTCCCATCCACGAAAAACAGCTGTATACCATGATGGAGCCTCCACCGAACTTGACAGTTCGAAGAACACAGTCCGACGAAACTCGTTTGCCGGGCTGTCGCCAAATCCAAACACACCCATCAGATTGAAAGAGTGAAAAGCATGACTCATCACTACAACGAACAGCTTTCCAGTCGACCAGAGTCCAGGGACAATGGGAGACACTCCCCTCCAAACGGCGTTCCGTAGTGATATGTGGCTCATGTGTTGCTGCTGTACCATAAAAACCCACCCTGTATAACTCTATGCGGATAGTTACGGTACTAACCGAGCCATTACAAGCGTTTCCTACTTCGACAGAGAAGGAACGAGAGTTCTTAACATTTCTTACCGTGGCTCTTTTGTCACGTTCCGTCAGTATGTGCGGCCTTCCTGAAGGATTTTTTTTTTTTTTTTGCTGTAGTTGCACCGTCCTGCTTCCATCTCTTCACGACATCACTGACAGTTGATTTTAGTATGTTCATTTTAACTGCAATGCTCCGTATGGAAACGTTATTCAAATGACATCCTATGACCAGCCCATGCTGCAATGCTGGAACTCGGAAAGTTCACCGTCCACTAGGGTGGCCCGAAAAAAAATCGAAATTGAATTTGGAAGAGGGTAGAAAAATTGCCGCTTACCTTCAAATTATGCCTGTATTTTTTAAGTATTTTTTATTCAAGGTCTTGAGCCCTCTACCAAGCATTAAGTAAGTAATGACGAATATTATTAAAAATAAAATAGAGTCGTATTGCCATTTTCGCATTTTTATTATACATGTTAATTTTATTATACATATTAATGGCACAAATATAACTACGTTTTATCAGTTCAACCATTATTTTAATGTTTTATGTCTGAAATGTATCTTTTATCAACTCTGTTAAGAGGAGAAAGTGCGAACTACATCGCAAGGGCGGAATCATACTGGTCTAGGCGTTCTACAAATTATGAAGTGTGCCCAGAGTGTTGCAATAACTTGACCTTGAAAGATGCGCGCGCCATATTTCCCTTACAGATCAGGTGTAGAGGATTTTAGGAAGGGAGTGTCTGACCCCAGGTCTTAAACAACCCTTAGAAATAGGAACCAGGAGATTTGGGCTGGAGTGCCTGATAGTAAAAAGACACGGAAACAAGGTAGAAAGAGGGAGGAAGACGCCCTTATTTATAACCGGAGGACCAGTACCCGGGGTCCGACGGCTTAACGTGCCCATCCGACGCACGGCGGATATTCAGTGGTTCGAACGTTCGTACCTGCCTGGGATCGAACCTGGGGTTTCTCCGTGGCAGTCACGAACGTTGACCACCAGGTCATCCACGGCCACTTCTCGTATAGAAAAGCCAGGTTCATCTTATATAAGGCACGTTACCCCAACTTTAGGTACAGCTAAAGGTACTGCTGAAAGTATTCTGAATTTTTTTCAGCGAAAGAAAGTTGAGTCTAGGCCACCTGGTGGCAATAGGTTTTGATGGTACGGCTTTCAATACTGGAAGCAAAAAGCGGAGTTATAGTTTGTCTTGAAATGAAATTAAATCGTTCACTCCAATGGTTCATTTGCCAATTTCATGTCAACTAATTGCTTCCGAGACACTTATTTCGTTATTTAGATGGAGTTACAACAGGTCCAAAAAAAGAATATTCGGGAGCAATTGGGAAATAATTAGATAAATGCGAAAAACTTCCAGTTGCAAACTTTACGGCTATTTCTCGTGATTTACCAAAACTCGAGATGCAGGATTAAGTTCAGATCACAGATATTTGTATGATATTTGCAAGGCTATTTCTTTAGGACAATGCTCTACGAATTTAGCTGATCGTCAACCTGGAGCGCTATCTCATGCTCATTGGCTGACGACGACTGCAAAACGTGTTCTACGATACTACATCTCGTGTGATAATCCATCAGCAAATTTAAAAATTATTTCAGAATTTATTTTTAGAGTTTATGCCCCAATGTGGTTCATGATAAAATGCCATTCTTCCTGCAAAGACGGAGCTTTGCATGTTTTCAAGACGATAAAGACAACCCATTATTTAAGTGTCGAATTGAAAGCTGTAATTAACCCAGTTTTTCAAAGGAATACATACTTTATTTACCCTTAGAATATGCTCCTTGCGATGATCAGGGATGAGCGCCCCAACATTCGTGAGCTGGAGCTAAGGAGGATTCTGAGGGCTAGACAAAGAATGACTAACACAGAAAGAACATTCAAATTTCCAAACATTAATTTGAAGCTATTGACTGCATCGATCTGATTAACTGGAAAGAGTGTCATTTTTGTATCTCCCCCTATTTTGACAAACGCTACAAATGAAGACATTGAATCCCTTATAAATCTTCAGTTACACCTTCTTTAAAGTTTTTTCGATGCCCTTGTCACATATAGGCTGTGGAAAGGTGCTTAAAATTGGTGTCAGAGGCATCAATATCTGCCATTGGACCAGAAGCACATGCTGGCTTAATCTGTGCTAAAATCCAATTCCGGCAAATTATGCCAAATTTTGATCATAAAAATCAGTATAAATTGGCTGAATAATTATCATTAACCTTTTTATGTTTAGTTGTCACATATTTATTTTTCATTGTTTAAAAATGCAATTAAATTGATATTTATTTTTCAATGTTTGTTTTATCAACATGTTTCATTCATTTTTGAATTGAAAGAAAATCTGCAAAATATCACAATATTTGAATTTTTCTTTCGTGTGTTAAAAAATATTGTATACTGAAAAAGCATTTTCTTGTATCAATTAAGTTCTTTAAATATAATTTTTTATAATTATTGAAATAGTTTGTAAATTTTTAGACATTTAACTTTTTCTTGGAAAGGCTGAAAACACAAAAATATAAAGCCCGGTAGAGGGCTCAAGACTGAATAAAAAATCTAAAAAAAATTATGGACATTTATTTGAATGTAAGAAGCAATTTTCCCTTCCAGATTTAAATTCAAAATATTTTTTCGCCTGTTTGAACGGCCCACCCTAACGTCCACGCTGCATATCCACTTCAAAGTTACTTATAAGACGAAAAAACATCTCATCTTCATCTCAGCTCGCAACGCACCTTTCTGCGCAACTGTTCTTTACACTTATACAAATATATGGTAGTGTCCGAATAGTTTTTATATTATAGTGTATATATTGTTACGACTTTTGGGTACGGAAATGAATTCGATTAGCAGGTTTTGCAATAGGCGGGAACAGCATTAATTATCGGGTGAAAATTAACAGCTAGTGGTTTCCCGCATTGCAAAAGAGGAAGAAGATAGATAAGGGCCCCTATTCTTGGAAGGTAGAAATCTTAGCCTGGTGTGGGGAACGCGATGCGTCGCCCCCTAAGCTCGCGGCGGTCAAGTTGGATGGCAATTAGAGTGTCAACATAGCGGAAAACTTATGGCGTTTGCTACTCCGAACCTTGGCAGGACAAAGGAGTGTTAGTTAAGTTATGTGTTTTCCGTACTTTTCGGGAAGTGGACCCACCACATATTCTGAATACAGAGGCATGTATTTCTTACCACTTCACCGCGCGAATGTTTTCAGGCTGACAAGAGAGTTTAAACAGATCCCTAAGAAGGAGAGCAAGGAATCTGTGAACGACGTAAACAAGCGAAAAAGAGTAGTCTGGTTCCGAGCCGTGAAGGGAACGAGTCTCGGGATTGATCCAGCTCGGAGTTAACGGCGGAAAAAGAGCTTCTGCCTGCCGAAGATGTCGGCCAGCTAACCAAAGAGCGGCCGAGCGGTTGATATTACCGCGAAGAAATAAGAGGGAGGACGATACCTCTTTTCCTGGTGCTAGATTGCACGTAAGAGAAAGCCAGCAGCATCCCGGAGGTCACACGATGTCATGAAATTACAGCCCCGAATTATGGAGATGCCGACCGGTGTTGTATGCGAGAATCACCTTTGGAGAAACAAACGGATCCTTCTACACGTCAGCGGCTTCGTTCCACCACGACATTAGTGCGCATAAACGCGTCCCTGATTTCATGCAGGTGAATGCCGTGCACGAGAGAAAGTGGGAGATGGGGTTCGACTCCCCTCTCCATTGGTTATACTGCGCGCTCTGAAATGGGCGTGTCATCACACAGGTGCGCTTCCAATATAAATACATCAAACATGGATACCTGAAGAAACAGCATATCTGTAAGTACGGAACTTATGTATGCATGCCAGTTGTGATTAGATTGGCTCCGGTCAGCCAATAGACTCTCGTCGGCTGAGAACTGTGTTTTTAAAGTTGGACTGTATAGGCCACCAAATAATCATTGACTTTAATGATAAATTCAGCCTCAGAGCTATCCCGAAAGGGACGAGTCTACTTGACGCCCCTCCTTCGCAATCCTCTGTATATAGACGTCTTCATCATTATCCTCATATTTTGTTGTTAATTGATTAAATGTCTGTTGTCTCGTGCCAGTCCTGAAGTTGCATGACTAATTAATGAGTGTCAGAATTTCTTAGTTTTGATTGGCTAAATTGCAGGATAAATTCTTTTCACCTGTACGTAAGATTTCGGCGATAAAAAGAGCTCACAAGTAATTATTCGTAATTCTAATGTCCACCTCCGAGCCGTCAGCCATTGCCTGACATCCTGACATCTAAATTCTTAAAGTTTATTTTTATTCGATAATCTGGAGTCCCTGGGTGGAGCAACAATATCATTTCACCATGCTGTGAAGTGTGAATTTTGAAGAGCATTGTAGATATGTTGTCATAAAGATGTTGTACGGTATGTATTTCTTTTGAAATACCTCTCGTACTTTTAAAATCTCTCTATTTCGCGATGAAATACATAGTTGAAAAACAGTATCATTTAACGCTGGCGCTAACAACAATCAGCAATTTGATGGAGGGGGTTCACGACCACTGCCAGCAACTTTGAGAACTACACGGTGTAGTCACATTATTGTGACCACCAGCTAATATCCAGAGTAACCGCCGTGTGCAGTGCGTAAAGCAGCAAGACGGGCTGGGAGTGACTCAATAAGGTGGTGGAAGGTGTCCACAGGTATGTGGAGCCATGTTGACCGCATGACTGCAGTGCATATGACAGCTGCAGGTCGGTGAGTGGTGGAGGACCCATAGAGCGAACAACACGATCAAAGTTGTCCCACAGATGCTCAATTGGGTTTAAGTCTGGGGAATTAGAGGGCCAAGGAAGTATTTTGAAGTCTTCACCGTGCTCTTTCAACCTTGTTCGGTCATTTCTAGTTGTGTGACACGTCGCATTGCCGTGCTGGAAGATCCCATCCGTCCCAGGGAAGACAATCAGCATGTATGGGTGTACGAGGTCTGCAAGGATAGATTCATAAAGAAATCGGTCCACAGTGCCTTCCACAGGTACGAGTGGACCCAGAGAATGCCACGAAAACATTCCCAAGACCATAACGCTGCCTCCACCAGCTTGTGTTCTTCCAGCAATGGCTGAAGAGTGTTTATTCTCCGATGCTTCTCGCCTTATACGCCAACGTCCATCCGTTCGATGAAGCAGGAAACGTGACTCATCGGAGAAGGGAATCCTTTGCCAATTAGCGGAGGTCCAATTTCGATACTGCCGTGCGAATGTAAGCCGATGCACCTTCGGTAGCATAGGTGCAGTGACCTTTCGTCTGCATCGGAGCCCCCCATACGCAGCAGGATTCGCTAAACTATCGTTTTAGACACACTTCCGGTAGCCCCCTGGTTTATTCGGCCAGTGAGTTGCTCCACCGTAGCGTGTCAATCGGCCCTCACGCATCTTCGAAGCCGACGTTCACCTCTCACATCAATGGCATGTGGTGCTCTACAGTTTGCGCGTCGCTTATTCGCAATGGTGTTATTTCTCCCATCATGATATACTTTAACCACAACAGCACGCGAACAATTCATAAACTGCGTTGTTTCAGAAACACTGCCACCCTTTGCGCGAAAGCCGATAATCATCCCTTCTTGCAAATCTGATAAATCACTCCCTTTATCCATGACAGCAACGAGTGAGATGTTTTAAGATTGCCTACAGCACACCTTATATACCCTCCGAGCCATGTCACGACACTTGCCTTCTTTCATTGGCTACGCGCTGTTGACGTCAAAAGTAGGAGGTGGTCACAATAATGTGTATAAGCAGTCGCCAATTCCTAATTTATGGCCACCGTTTTTGATGAGAAGCCAGTGCCGTAAGACAAACAAACCACCCATTCCTCATCTGGAACTCGAACCCAGACCCACTCGGACGGACGGACAGATACCAGCACAAATACCGGGGCGGCACAATTGTTTTCAATAGGATGCTTTGGCGGTTTTCAAGCCTCAGCAGAACAGATATGTAGAGGAATTTCTATTGTGTTACAAAGAAAATTAACTGCCCAACCATTACACATAAGAGCATATTTGCATTTCTGATGTCAGAAAAAGTATGAATCACGTGATCGTTGAGATTCTTTATGCGCATGAGGTAATTTTCTTCGGCATCGATGGCTTTAGAAAAAACTGTTAATGCAGGATAACAGTAAAATTCCATCCATTCCATGCTTTGTGTTGTGATGACCAAACCATCAGAGCAATTTATCATCATGGATGCTGCCCCGAAGCTAAGGCGTTTGTTTGCTGTCTTTGATTATTGCAGCTGTTTAACTGCTTTGACTACCGCATTATTATGCTAACTCCGTTACTCAGAAAGGTTCTCGCACAATTAGCCACGAAATAACCCTCGACCTTCTAGCCTTACCTTCTTCCTCATTTGAAGGTAAAGTGGGCCACAGAAGATTTTCCTCTCTCCACCCATAACGTGACGAAAATCTCCAGCTTCAGCTTTCACTTAATTTTGTATTTTGTTTTGAAAGCCTTCATGAAAAATCATCGCACCTCTTTTGTGTTCTTAGCCGTTGCTCTTGAGTTAAACAAACAGAACGTGGTTGTAAACACTGGAGAAAATTGAAGGAAAGCTTATAATTGATTTATTACCGAAAGATATGTTAGGATTTACTGTTATCCTAACGAATAAAATAATGCAAGCTATGCAGCCTCAGATATACAGACACAAAGAAAAATGAGGAAGGAAGAAAATAAATTCCGGACTTGCAGTTTTATAGTCCAAGTATCACTCAAAAACCGTTTACGGAGAAATCCCAAATACGTTTTTAAAAGTGATTCCAGCATACTAGACTTTTGGATTTATATGATTTTAATCATCTTTAAAAAGATTCCAGGAAATGTACAAAACTCAGACCTGCTAACTTCTAGAAAATTTTCCTGTAATTTTTATTTTTAACAGATAGAAGTAAAATAAGGGATAAAAATATTCAAGTCTAATATATTACATAAAAAATCTGAAACAATGGGTCAGTGTGTTGAACAAAAAAAATGCCGAAGAGTGCTCAAATCTGTGGGACGATATAAAAATATCGAGTAATACTCAAGTCAAGTGAAAGATCAAATACAACCTAGTGCAGCACTAAAGCCTGGTAGGAATCATGAAAAATGTTGAACACTCAACCGAATGAACGACGGAAGAAACTGCTAAGCCTAATGGACGAGAGAAAATATCTGGAACTATTATCAGGATTAATAGATTTTATCAAAAAACTCGCACTTCGCACTGTACTGCTGAGGAGAATCTACCTTCACGAGGTAAAATGTTTCCAAACATTTAGTTTAATTTGCAAAATCTGGGACATATACAAGGTTATCCAAAACATAGCACGTGTATATCTTTAAACTTCTAGTTCATGTTTTAAAAAGTTTGAAACATCAAATGTTTGCATTCAGAAACGTCACATACATACACCCAGCCTCCAAATTTATATTTTAGAAATACTGAAACATTACATGGGCAACAATATTTCGACCGATTGCGCGGTCTTCGGAAGTGGTTTAGAACGTCACATCAGAATGTGTAAGTCTCCTTATTTGTCGTAAATTTTCTTATTTGTTTAAAAAAAATTGTGTTCCCATGTGTTTGCAGTCAGTGTGCGCAGCCCAGAAATGTTACACTGCATTTTAGTGATGATCGTCCCAATAATTTGATTTTAAAAAGTTACAAATTTTAAAGCTTAAGGAAGGGGTTCATGAAGACTTAAATCAGGCCATGACAAAAGCAGTGTACTCGTACTTTGTAGTAGAAATATTGCTATCGACTCTTTTCTTAAGTAAACTCTTACCCGCTTGTAATGCGTTTTTTTATATCAGGTATTTAACACCAACATTAGCAACTTCAAGGACTATCCTTAATGAACAGTTTTCCGTCCTTACTTTGGGGCCACTGTGTCTGGAGAAGGAAGAAAGTTAACCCTGTACGACAGACACACCATCCGTCTTTATTCGGAACTCCATTCCTGAAACAGTTCAACTGAATGGTCAAAAGCCAACGCCTCAGATCTCTTTACTACCTGGGTGGCAAGATTCTTTTAGGAGAAGCTTCATATGCTAAGGGCTGCGTTAGAAATCCAATAAACACATGGATGGCATATTTCTTAAATGGTTCATTTTAATGTCAAGCATCGATCATTGAAAGCTACGTTTTCTTTACACTTTATTTCCCTTTAGTTGGTGGTTATCGCTAAGACAGAGGCATAAAGAACCAATATCAACTTAATTTTGAAACCCGTAGCAGTGAACTGAATACAGGAATATCTGTATCCCTAAAGAAGTTCTTTGATTGCCCGCACAGTACCAAAACACCTTCACTAATTACACTAGTGTTTGTGAAAATTGCAACATCAAGAAAGAATCGCGCTATTCAAATGAAATCTATATCACAGATTCATCATGTTACAGGAGAAAACTGATTGCATTTCTAGAGATCCTTCGCTGCAAAACTTAGTATCGTGTGAAGCCACATCAGAGCAACAATAACAGCCTCTACATGGTGTAGCATTGAGTGGAACAGGTTATTGATATCATCCTGGGGAATAGCCTGCCAGGCTGCTTCTATGCGAGACCAGAGCTCATTTGTTGTGACTGGCGGAGGCGCTTAACAGGCCAGTCGCTTAGCTACCGTGTCTCAGACATGCTCGATTAGGGACATATCCGGCCAAGGTGCAAGCCAGGGAAGAAGCTGTATCTGCCGTGCATGGAGAGGTCCTGGCCACTCCTAACCACGTGTGGCCGAGCATTGTCCTGCTGGAATACAGTACCAGGACAATTGTGAAGGAAGGGTATCACGTCTTCCTCTAAAACAACCCTGATGGCTGTTGAAGGTTCCCTCAATTCGCATCAGGCGAGATCCCAAATTAAACCCAATGGAGCCCCAAACCATGACTCTTGACATTGCAAAATACATAGCAACGTCACTTATGCGTTGCTACGGTGACGTTGCTATGGTTTTGGGATATTTCTTTATAGTACCCTTGGCATTGAGTTTACTTATTTCTTTATACACTGAAGAGCAATTGAATTAGAGATACCTGCCTAGTAAGGTGTGGCACCACCTTTCGCCCTGAAGACGGCGGCGATTCGTCTCGGCATGGACTCCACAAGACACCGGAAGCGTTGGGAAGCCTTACGGATCCACGGCCACCGAACAAGCTCCCACAGTTCACGAAGATTTGATGGAGGATCGGACATCTCTCTCGATGGCATCCCAGATGTGCTCCATGGGATTGAGATCAGGTGACCTAGCTGGCCAAGGAAGCGAGGCCACGTCGGTGGAGTGTTCATCCAACCATTCGGACACAATTCGGGAGCGATGGCACGGTGCATTGTCTTGTTACAGGATGAGGTCTCCATTGGGATGTTGAAGAAACACAAATGGGAGCAAATGGTCGTCCAGGATATCCCGGTAACGTTGACCTGTGAGGGACGATGTCACACGTACCAGGGATCCCATTTTAGTCCACGTAAACAGTCCCCAGACGAACTTGAAGAGTACTCTGCTGGCAAGAAGGATCCATCGCTTCATGTGGTTTGCGCCGTACTCGTATCCTGCTATCCGCATGTACCAACGTGAATCTCGACTCATCAGTCCATGCAACATTTTTCCACATGTCTAGGGTCCACGATGGTCCCGCGCCCATGCTAATCTTTGCACCCTGTGATGTGCGGTCAGCAGCGGTAGTCCAGTGGGACGATGGCTTCTGTACCCCATAGCGAGGAGAATGGTTCTGGATGGTGTGGCTGCTTACACGTTTTTGTGCACCAGTGTTAAATTGCCGAGTGATTTCTAGCACTGTGGCCCGTCTATCCGCTGTTACAATGTGAGCTAGCCGACGATGACCCCGTTCATCCACACGCTGTTGTCCACGGCAGTTTGCCCTTGCAGGGATGGTTTTACCGGATTCGATATACTCATTGTGCACCCGTGACATACGTGAAAATCCCAGTGCCTGCACTACTTCCGAGATGGAGTGACCCATTTATCGGGCCCCGACAATTTGCCCAAGGATCAAATGCGCTTAGATCCTTCGTCTTGCCCATACTGCGTCCGACTCTTACTGATTCCCGTCGCATCACTCCTTATATTGTCGGATCGCTGCATACGTCATGTCGTTTCCGTTTACAGGGCGGCCCACAGCGTTACATATGCATAACGCAGCTGTCTCTAATTCAATTGCTCTTTAGTGTAGTACCCTTGGGTTATTTCTTATAGTACCCTTGGCATTGGGACGGTACGACGCTGCTGAAAAGTGCCGTTCATCACGATGTCACCGAACACGTATGTGACCATCATAGTGCATCAAGTCGAATCGTGACTCGTCAGAAAACACGACTTGTTGCCAATCAGCACGCGAACCCATTGACCCATTGCAGCCTGAGGAATCTGTGGCTGAGGGTCAAAGGAATGCGCAGCAATGGGCTGCTTTGACCCTCAACTCTTTGACCCTGAACCACTCCACAGCTGCGCTAACATCGTGGATGTCGCTATGCGATCAGCCACTGCCATGGGGTAAAGGTGTCTGTCATCTCGTGCAGTCGTGCGATTTCGCGGTCCGTTTCCCGGATTTCTATCCGTCCAGGCCTCATCTGTCCACTGACCCCACATTCGCATCACTGTACTGGCGTTTCGTCCCGTTGGAGTGTCAATTTCGCAGTAGGAAAATCCAGCTTCTCTCATCCCAACAATCTTTCCTTGCACGAAGTCCGTCATGTGTTCATAATGCGACCTTCTTTGGCGACGGGGCGTCGTAAGACATAAGAAATATCCTTTGCACTAATTATCGGCTCTTCACTGACTGCAACATCTCGTTTGAGCCAGCTCATTACACCCAAGATGGGACAGTTCAGAAGGCGCTGCTCCAAAACCGCATACGCAATTTGACTGACATTTTAACCATTTGCATGCTCCAAACTGTTGTACAAGGGTGTTCCCAGAACAGTTGAGAATATTTTTATAAATAAAATGTACGTACTTTAATTACCAAAGAAGTGGTCATCTTTTCAGAAAGGGTTGGTAGTTTCGTGTTTAATGGCGCAAGGGCCTCAATGGGCCAAAGAGCGCCGATGTTTTTCGAAATACTGTCAGTTCCATCGAATACGGGCGTCCCAGCTTGCCTCCCACTTTTTGAATACCTTCTGGAATTCTTCTGAAATGCTGTTGAAATATCCCTGTGCACCTGTAACAAGTTATTGATCAGTCTCGAATTGTTGTCCCTGTAATTTCTTTTTAAAATTGGAGAACAGTAAAGTTAAGATCTCAAGATTGAGAAGGTCTGGACGTCATGAAAGAACGAGAGAATAACGAGTTTCAAATGAATCGACGGACACAAGACCAAGTGGCTGGCCTAGAAGAAGATGAAGCAACAATATGGGAGAGATCTAAAAAGACTGAATATGGAAGAGTGGTCAGTGATTTGTGATGGACAGAGATAAACGGAGGAAGATTAGATTAAGAGAAATGAATATAGAAGAGTGGTCAAGGATCGCCGTAGATAGAGGGAAATGGATGAAGACTGTATCTAACGGAACTGAATACAGAAGAATGGTAAAGGACCCGTGATGGACACAGATAAATGGTGAAAGAGTTGACGTAATGGAATTCAATATAGAAGGCTGGTCAAGAATTCACAATGGTAAATGGAGAAATATCGGATCTAACGGAACTGAAGAGAGAAGAGTCGTCAACGATCATACTGAATAGAGAAAAATTGTATCTAATTGTAAAGATCTTAATTTAGAAAAGTGGCCCAGTTCCTAGACAGAAAGAAACGTACAAACATCGTGCTTCCAGTCAAGAATTTAAAAGTATCATCGTGATGAAGAAGATTATTCTTTATGGCCAGAATATACTGTAGTACTCGTTTTTCGAGATTCTCAAAATTTTGTGATTACTCAAAATCAAATTTCAATAGTTAATCAGGAATTTCCTTTCGTAGGATCTGTTTTAAATTTCATCATTTTTTTTGTGGAAAGCATAACGAGAAGCAACTAAAATATACATAATAAGCAGCAAAAAAAAAACGTTAAGTTAAATAGGTAATAAACCTCACAATTCCATTTTTACTTTACTTGTATCAGGCGCAGAAATAAACTAAATTCCAAGTGTGTGCGTGCGCGTGTGTGCGTGTGTTTCACTTTTAAGCAATCAGCTGCCCTAATCTTACACATCGCTTTTATTACGTAATAAACTTATACTCCTAAGTCCTAAGTATCTGCTAAATAAAATGCAGGATTGAAATCCATTCAGACACATATTCATGTAGCTCCTTTCATGCTTACGAAGCTAATCATGTAATAGAAACGCATTTACTAAAGAAGTAGGTGGTGCGGGTTCGCGCTGACAAATAAATTATGGATTTCCTCAAAGCTCTGTAACAAAATGACTTATATAATTTTTTTTAAATCAAAATGCCCCAATTGTCGTTTTTTTATGTATATACTAGTAAAGTAGTGACTTTTTCAACTAATGAAGATGTATGTGAGTTCTGTTTGCTCGTATATCCCAAAAAAACGTTTCTTTTGTAAAAGTCTGCAGCAATTTTGAAGAAAAAATTAAAGATTTCAACTTACTAAAAAGTTCATATTGACCAGTAACCAGTTCCTACTTGTGACTAAAAAATGAAACTCAAAACGTAATTTGTTATTCTCAGATTTAGTTTTTGACATTAGAAAAACACTCAGATTCTAAATGTTTATCTTTGATAAACATAGGAAAAACTTCACGGGGTTTTTTTGTAACATTTACAAGTGGTAAATCAAATAACTGCAGTTCCAGGATTTTTGCTAAAGTAAGCTGCTTGTAGTTGTGAAGCAAAACTTGGCAAAAAAAATGGAATTTCAAATTTAGCGAAGTACTACTTATATCAGCTGAGGAAGCTGTTCAACTTTCAATGATTTTTTTTGCTGTGCAGTTCAATGTTCACTTCGTTATCTCAACGTCCTGTTTAAAATGTATGTTCCATTATTCAGTTCCTCGATTTTAAGAACTACCGACAGAAAAAGTGTAATAATTAGAGGGAATAAAGAAATTCACAAAAGGTGCGAAAGCAAATCAGATTCATAGGAGAATGTTCAAACATACTTTCAATTACGTTTAACATAACATAAAGACTATTGACAGATAGAACTGTTTAAAAAGGGTAGAACAATTGCTTAATATCTTTAGTCCATCGAAAATAAGCTGGTGTAGGAGAATGACTTCTAGTTACTGATGCAGTGAACGTTAGTCATACGACTGTACGTAAAGAATGACGGTAAATTTTTTGCTCATCATGGAGATACAAGATCAGCCAAAAACTTTGCTAAACAACAGCCAAAAACTTTGCTAAAAGAATGAATACGCAGTGCGTCAAAGAATTTTTAAGACTGGCGCTAGATTTCAGCCTACGGTGGCGCCACCAGTGTAATCGCGAATGCGTTTTAAACCGTGACCATCTGCTTGCTTTCTGCCAAAAGTACTGCGCAATTGTTAAATAACTCAAACGAAACGGGCGTTCATTAGAGAAGTAAAATATTTTTCTTGTTGAATTATTAAGATGGAACAAAGGACTGTTATTAAATTTAATGCAAAACTTTGTAACAGTGCCTCGGAAACGTACCAAATGATGAAACAAGTTTATGGTGAGTTTTGTTTAAGTAGATCAAATGTTTTCCTGTGGCACAAACGTTTTTTGGACGAAAGAGAGACGCTAGAAGATGATAAGCATACCGGAAGACCAAGTTCATCTAGGACACCTGAGATTATTGAAAAAGTGCATGATTTCGTGGCAAACAATCGATGTGCGTCACTAAGAATGATGGAAGAGTCTTTAAACATCAACAAAGAAACGATTTGAAACATCCTGCATGAAGATTTGGGCAAAACGAACGTCTGTGCTAAATTTGTTTCACACACGTTAACCAATGAACAAAAATCAAGAAGAAGTGCACATTGCAGAGACATCATTTCAGCCGCTGAAAATGATTCAAACTTCTTAAAACCGATTGTTACTGGTGATGAAACATGGTGTTTTCAATATGATCCTAAAACAAAGCGACAAAGTGCGGAATGGAAGTCAAAAAACTCACCACAAGCTAAAAAAACAAGAAAAGTTCCATCGAAAATCAAAACAATGCTCATTACATTCTTCGATAGTAAGGGTATTATCCACAAAGAATTTGTTCCAAGTGGACAAACAATTGCTGGTGAGTTTTATTTAAATGTTTTGAGGCGTTTGATGGGCAGAATTCGTCGCATTCGTCCAGAATATAGAGATGAAACCAGTTGGTGTTTGTTGCACGATAATGCACCCAGTCACACCTCACTTCTTGTTCGTAGATTTTTGGCGAAAAATAACGTCTGTGTGTTGAATCATCCACCGTATTTGCCTGATTTAGCATCCTGCGACTTTTCTTTGTTCCCAAAACTTAAAATGATGTTAAAAGGGTGTTATTTTGATGATATTTGGACCATACAAACAGCTTCGACGCGTGCATTGGAGGCAATTCCGCAAAGTGAACTCGAACAGGCATTGGAATCATTATCAAATCGCTGTAACAAGTGTATTGAAGCCGAGGGACTTATTTTGAATAACAAACCAAAACAAATTATAATTTCTTGTTTCTACTTCATTTTACAGACTCAGTCTTAAAAATTCTTTGACGCACTGTGTACGTATTCGTCTCACCAGTCCTAATGTATTAAAAGCAAAGAGAATATACGGAAAATAATTCAATTACTACTTTTTCTGGCATTTGTTTAAAAACTGAATGATTGAATTGTCGTTACTTCTTCACTGACCTCGAAGCATCTCGGAGAGTAGGGTCTGTCGCAAGAAACGCAGTAGTTATAATAAATTATTCCAGCTCTTTTCAGGTTAGCCTTTCCTTCAGTTGCGAAGCACTGACATGTTGATCCGCGGATTAAAATTAAATAAAAAAAGCGAGAAAATTTCGAAAGTTCGTGAACTTCTCTTCCGATGAGTGATCTCTCTCGTCTTCCTTCTCTGAGTATCATTACAGTTACACGTGTTGTGCTTCTCTAAGACAGATCGATAGAGTGTAAAGGCTGATATTCCTCGGTTAACTCAATTACCTCCATGAAAAGATGAAGCAATAGATTCTCATTATTTCGCATCAGATACCACTCTCGAACTACCCATATCGCTTACTCTCCTCCGTCTAAGTAATTGATGCACGCTTTGAAATAATAATACATCAAAAACTGTGGCGCGAACGCTTTGCTGCGTACTCATTTAATAACGTACACCGCGAAAATGCCGAGTAAACACAAAGCTCTGGCCGATTTAAGGCAGCAGCTGCAAG
Source organism: Macrothele yani (assembly GCA_039090855.1). Lineage (NCBI taxonomy): Eukaryota > Metazoa > Arthropoda > Arachnida > Araneae > Macrothelidae > Macrothele > Macrothele yani. The sequence continues at coordinate 78,293,598 of CM077008.1, forward strand.
TACACGGAGGCGCCAGTTTGTTAGGCACACCTTCCAAAAAGTCTTCACTGGCTTGGAAACCCGAGACTTACATGACCCTCAAGCCAGGCAGGGTTTTTTTTTTTTCATTTTTTTTTTCATTTCATCAATTAAGCAAAACGTTCTGGGCTCGGGCCGGGTGGGTCTGTACTGGAAGGTTTAACATTATTTTGCTCTTGCAATAAAAAAAAATGTTTTCGTCTCATAAAACGAAGACTGATTTGATAAACAATCAGATGGCGAAGTTCACTGAGTGAAAGGAATCTGCCACCGGATGCGTTGAGTAATTACAGATTCAACCGACTAGTCGGGTTGTAAGATGAGAGTCTGAAATAGGAAGGTTTTTTCTTTTTAAAATTCCGTTTTTTACGTCGTTGGCTTTATTCACTAAAACACGTGGCTTTTTTCTCTTTTCCGAAAAATGTTTACATGAACAGAGTTTTAACAGATTCTCCAAACCAAAACGAACTTCTTGCGCCATTCGTTTGCTGCAGCAGAGATGAGGAAGTTCCAAGTATTTGTTTACATATTTGGAAATCGAGGATTATCTCGTTTGTATTTAAGTGTAGAAGAAGAAAAGCATTACATTTATAGCAGAAATATGTAGTTACGCCGAAACCTTAACCATGTATGGAATTCCTACGAGAAATGTCACGTCTCTCAGTGTGATATTCCCTCTACAACTAAGATAGTTTTGTTCAGTACAGCACATTTGTTTCTCTATACCTAGGGATTTTAAAACTTTTCTGAATCGCAGAAAACACGGTAAAACGGAATACGACTCGATTGCCACATGCAAAAGGATAGTAAAAAATGCAAATGTTACAAAGAATTCCAAAATAGGAACTTGATACGGCTACATTTTTCAGTGCGCTTTAAACATTGTGTGTGTGAGACAGAGTGAGAGAGAGAGAGAGTGCGCAGATATTCAAGTCTTCATTTTGAAATCGTATTTTTTTTCATTTTAGAATTTTCTTTGCGGACAACGCCTCGCAAGCTTTTAAAAAGTGTTACGCAAGCCACGGGTTGAAGTCCCCTACTCTAAAGGAAGAACTGCGTTTTTTATAATAAATGGCGGAAAACGCTTGCTGAAAGTGTAAAACAGGTCGGGCCGGGCTCTTAAAGTTCGGTCCCAGGCTAGGCCGGCCTTTCCAAATTAATGTCCGTGCTACCTCTACATCTTCCCTTGTCACAAAATGACCCATTCCAACGTGTAAGAAACCACGTGACCACGTTATGCGATGTAAATCAATCAGATCAACTCGTTGAGCATTAGTTAGCTTTCTATTGGAGGTCGGAATGAGCCAAACGTGTGATCTGAGTAACACCAAACGTGACATGATAGTTGGCGCCAGACATGTAGGTTCCAGATTCGACCATTCGGCCGTCCTCCTTGGCAGGGCCGGTTGGACCATCGGGGCAACCGAGACGGTCGCTCCACGCCTTCACGGGGCTCCGCAGTTTGGGGATATCTGCGGGAGTAAAGATTCGATTGAAAAAATTATTTTTCGGTCATATACTACTAACTATGAAAGCTCATTGTGGATGTTTTCTTTCCGAAATAATGCACAATTTCGCCGCTAGGGAATGTAAATGTTTAATTTTTTTTTTCAATACATCTGCTTCTACGTGGACGATTTAAAAAGTCCTTTAACACCGGTTACCATTTACCTTCTGGAAAACTTTAGGTTTGTATTTGAGCAGTTTTGTAGTTCACAGTTCCGCTGTTAGGTGTGGCTATGTACTTCTGTTTGCAGCTGTGTCTCCGCTTGTAAAAACCCTATTAAAAAACTTCTTTTTCGTTGTATGCCATTCTCTATAATAAAGATGAGGAGCATTATACACTTTAAATAATGCACAGTTTTCCGGCTAGGGCGCGTAAAAGTCAAAACCTTTTTCTCGTTATCTATGTTCCCGGAAGGCGTATTTAAAATTATTTTTCCTTAGCATAGCATTTGCCATGAAGAATAGTTTTCGTCTATTTTCAACTTTTCCATTGCAAAAAATTCTTCCGCTAAAAGAGTTATATCATGTTTCCTTCTATATTTCTTTTTTTACCTGTTTGATTTGAAAATCTCTTTGTCTCTGATATTCCTTGTGCTATGAGAAATCTTTTGTCCTCCATTTGCTAATTTTCGTAACATACGTTTTGGGCCGCTGGTAAAAGTAAGTAGCTGTTTTTATTTGTGGGTGTTTTGTCGATTGTAGAAATCCGGTTGATTTATTTTTTTCCTAATCAGTTCCATTGACTTTGCATAACTTTGATAAATTTTATTTACGTCGGAATGGATGCAGCTGACGTGCTCATCACAACCCGAAATTCGGTGTCATCTTTCTTGTTCAATTACCTTTCAAATATCCTGGAAAAGACGTGCAAGGAAATTTTTCCAGGGTTATTGAAACTCTGTTTATCTAAGATACAAAAAATAAGAACTTTTAGAGATTGACTTGTCTAAGAAATCCCTGTAATCTTATTTATGGCCCGAACTACATTTACAGTATATATGCTGCTCCACTGTAGGAGCGAGAGATGAAAAGTCTGTCTTGTTTTTAACAGAAAATCAATCAACTAATAGAAAACGCCATTGTAGCTTACACATTCTTTTTCCAAGCACTCAGAGAGTCTTAACATACTTTCCGGAGTTATTTTCTTTTTTTCAGACATCGATAAATCTGTTCGGGAGCGTAGTACAAATCCGTTATCAGGGCCAAGAGGCGGTAGTTGTTGCCAATAATTTGCATCCAGCGTTCCAGTCGAAGCTTTCTTTGTAGGAAACCGCACTTTCTCCCCGTGATGGATGAAAATAATTGAATTGGAGGCCAAGGTCGCTCGCAGTAGGTAAGAATAAAAGCATACATACCGTTAATTCCGCAATGCAAGGTTGGAGCAACATATAAAAATGAATACAAACATGTGCGGTGATTGCAGCACAAAAAGTGGCCTCAGACTGAAGGTCATATTGGAAATTCCTTGATAATGACAGCGTTTTTCTTGGACAAAGTGATGATGGAAAGGCGTCGTATCATACGTTCGTAATTATTCATAATGATCTGATATTATCAGTTTCTTTTGATTTGTAGCTTTGTAAGGAAGCAGAATATCAAGTGACTGCTGTTTCAGCAGGTTTGTTGCTCACTAGTAAACAGTTGTGAATGTCATCAAGCAAACGGGCTGGACATAATGAATGTTGCGTAAGTGCATCATACCGTACATTGTATACGTACTGGCGTCCGAGCGGATGGGAAGGAAGGTTACAATTAGTAGACACCCAGGGCCCTGTAATCTTCGGGACCCAATAGTGTCCATTTCTCCTTGATTTTTACGTAAAATTTAATGCAAATGTTATTGAAAAATTCAATTTCAATTTGTAAACATAGAAAGATCCATGAATTTCAGAATTACATGCCGTAGAGTAATTCTGAAATTCATATCCTATGCTTATAAATTTCGAATCTTGAAAAACGGTTCTTTAAATAAGAAGCGACTTGGAAATTGTTTTTATAGCCAGGGCCCTGTAATCTTCGGGACCCAATAGTGTCCATTTCTCCTTGACTTTTACGTAAAATTTAATGCAAATGTTATTGAAAAATTCAATTTCAGTTTGTAAACATAGAAAGATCCATTAATTTCAGAATTATATGTCGTAGAGTAATTCTGAAATTCATATCCTTTGCTTATAAGTGTCAAATCTTGAAAAACGGTTCTTTCAATAAGAAGCGACTTGGAAACATTTTTTATTGATCCCAGTTTGAATCGAAATATCAAAGCTCATGAACTCCTTTCGTGCCCCGTTTCTATCGCTCCCCTTATATCACACGCAGAATGAGTCACTTTTGGTTCTACGTCAATTCGTCGCGTGCGTCAATTCGTCGACTGCGTCAATTCGTCGACTGCGACGATTCGTCGCGCGTCAATTCGTCGCCTACGTCAATTCGTCGCGCGTCAATTCGTCGACTGCGTCAATTCGTCGAGCGTTAATTCGTCGCGCGTCAATTCGTCGACTGCGTCAATTCGTCGCGGACAAATTCGTCGAGTACGTCAATTCGTCGACTACGTCAATTCGTCGCGTTTACAGATTTTGGTTTCATACAAAACGAATGCAGGAAAACGTACGATTTCGAACGTCTTGCTCCCTGATCAAATTTATAAAGTTTGGACACGCAGACAGGATAGGAATATTACGTTTTTCTTTGGCACTAAAAATATTAGACGGTAAACGGTTTTTGGAACGGGGCAGGGCCCGGTTGGTCAGAGCCCCCCATATACAAAATTTTCGTAAAATCTACAGTTTTCAATTCAGAACCACCAAATCTGGTATACTATCTCGTGGTATTCTAACTTAGACTGTAGACAGTTTTGGGAAGCGGTTGCAGAAAGCTGACCCCCCCCTCCCTACAGAATTGCCGTAAGATATAGTTTTCAATTTAGAACTACCAAATTTGGTATATTATCTCATGGTACTCTAACTTAGACGGTTTTTGGAACGGGTCAGGGGCCCGGTTGGTCAGAGCCCCCATACACAAAATATTCGTAAGATCTACAGTTTTCAATTCAGAACCACCAAATCAGGTATCCTATCTCATAGTACTCTAACTTAGACGGTTGTCGGTTTTTGAACGGGTCAAGGCCCGGGGAGTCAGATATCCCCCCCCCCCGTACATACAAAATTTTCGTAAAATCTAGTTTTCATTTCAGAACCATCAAATTTGGTATCATGAAACTCTAACTTAGACGCTAGACGGTTTTTGGAAGGGGTTGGAGCCCGCGTGGTCGGAGCCCCCCCTCATAAAAAATTTCATAAAATCGACAGTTTTCATCTTAGAACCACCAAATTTGGTATACTATCTTATGGTACTCTAACTTAGACGGCAGACCGTTTTTGGAACTGGTCAAGGCCCGGGGGTGAGAGCCCCCCCCCCACATACAAAATTTTCTTAAAAACTACAGTTTTCAATTCAGAACCACCTAATCTGGTATACTATCTCATTGTACTCTAACTTAGACGCTAGACGGTTTTTGGAAGGCGTTGGAGCCCGGGGGAGGGGGCAGACCCCCCCGAATAAACACTTTTTCGTAAAATCTACAGTTTTTAATTTAGAACCACTAAATTTGGTATACTATCTCATGGTACTCTAACTTAGACGCTAGACGGTTTTTGGAAGGGCTTGGAGCCCGCGGGGTCGGAGCTCCCCCCCCCCTTATAAAAAATTTCGTAAAATCTACAGTTTTCATCTTAGAACCACCAAATTAGGTATACTATCTTATGGTACTCTAACTTAGACGGCAGACCGTTTTTGGAACTGGTCAAGGCACGGGGGTCAGAGCCCCCACATACAAAATTTTCTTAAAAACTACAGTTTTCAATTCAGAACTACCTAATCTGGTATACTATCTCATGGTAATGTAACTTAGACGCTAGACGATTTTTTGAAGGGGTTGCAGCCCGGGGGGTAAGGGCCCCCCTCATATAAAAATTCGCAAAATCTACAGTTTTCAATTTAGAACCACCAAATTTGGTATACTATCTCATGGTGCTCTAACTTAGACGCTAGACGGTTTTTGGAAGGGGTTGGATCCCGGGGGTCAGACCCCCCCGAATAAACACTTTTTCGTAAAATCTACAGTTTTCAATTTAGAACCACCAAATTTGGTATACTATCTCATGGTACTCTAACTTAGACGCTAGACGGTTTTTGGAAGGGGTTGGAGCCCGCGGGGTCGGAGCCCCCCCTCATAAAAATTTCGTAAAATCTACAGTTTTCATCTTAGAACCACCAAATTTTGTATACTATCTTATGGTACTCTAACTTAGACGGCAGACCGTTTTTGGAACGGGTCAAGGCACGGGGGTCAGAGCCCCCCACATACAAAATTTTCTTAAAAACTACAGTTTTCAATTCAGAACTACCTAATCTGGTATACTATCTCATGGTAATGTAACTTAGACGCTAGACGATTTTTTGAAGGGGTTGCAGCCCGGGGGTAAGGGCCCCCCTCATATAAAAATTCGCAAAATCTACAGTTTTCAATTTAGAACCACCAAATTTGGTATACTATCTCATGGTGCTCTAACTTAGACGCTAGACGGTTTTTGGAAGGGGTTGGATCCCGGGTGGTCAGACCCCCCCCCCCCCGAATAAACACTTTTTCGTAAAATCTACAGTTTTCAATTTAGAACCACCAAATTTGGTATACTATCTCATGGTACTCTAACTTAGACGCTAGACGGTTTTTGGAAGGGGTTGGAGCCCGCGGGGTCGGAGCCCCCCTCATAAAAATTTCGTAAAATCTACAGTTTTCATCTTAGAACCACCAAATTTTGTATACTATCTTATGGTACTCTAACTTAGACGGCAGACCGTTTTTGGAACGGGTCAAGGCACGGGGGTCAGAGCCCCCCACATACAAAATTTTCTTAAAAACTACTTATTTAGATATTTTGACCTGTTGACATTTCGTACATTGTACTTGCACTCGGTCAAAAAATATTACTTACAAGGACTCTTTAGTAACTTTTAATCGCTGTGGTCGTATTTATAAGGTTTACATAACAAATCAAGTTAAAAATGTTGCGCTTTCACTTACCGTCTGCCGCTAAGTTAGAGTTTCATGACACAAAATTTGGTGTTTCTGAATTGAAAAATAAAGATTTTAAGAAAATTTTGTATGTGTGGGGGAGGGGGTCTTACCCCTGGGCCTTGATCCGTTCCAAAAACCTTCTACCGTCTAAGTTAGAGTACCATGAGATAATATACAAAATTTGGTGGTTCTAAATTGAAAACTATAGATTTTACGAAAGTTTGTGTGTAGGGGGAAGGGTAACCACCCTTGCCCCGACCCGTTCTGAAAACCGTCTACCGTTTAATTTAGAACACCATTATATAGTATACCAAATTTGGTAGCTCTAAATTGAAAACTTTAGTTTTTACAAAAAAATATTTATGGGCGGAGGGACTCTGACCCCGTGCCCGACCCGTTCCAAAAACCGTCTACCGTCTAAGTTAGAGAACCATGAGAGAGTATGCCAAATTTGGTGGTTCTAAATTGAAAACTGTAGATTTTACGCGGCATTTTTATGGGGGGCTTTTACCCCCGGGCTCCAACTCCTTCCAAAAACGGTCTACTGTCTAAGTTAGAGTACCATGAGATAGTATACCAAATTTGGTGGTTCTAAATTGAAAACTATAGATTTTACGAAAAAGTGTTTATTCGGGGGGTCTGGCCCCCGGGCTCCAACGCCTTCCCAAAACCGTCTAGCGTCTAAGTTAGAGTACAATGAGATAGTATACCAGATTAGGTGGTTCTGAATTGAAAACTGTAGTTTTTAAGAAAATTTTGTATGTGGGGGGGCTCTCACCCCCGGGCCTTGACCCGTTCCAAAAACGGTCTGCCGTCTAAGTTAGAGTACCATAAGATAGTATACCAAATTTGGTGGCTGTAAGATGAAAACTGTCGATTTTACGAATTTTTTTATGAGGGGGGCTCCGACCCCGCGGGCTCCAACCCCTTCCAAAAACCGTCTAGCGTCTAAGTTAGAGTTTCATGATACCAAATTTGATGGTTCTGAAATGAAAACTAGATTTTACGAAAATTTTGTATGTGGGGGGGGGGCTCTGACTCCCGGGCCTTGACCCGTTCCAAAAACTGACAACCGTCTAAGTTAGAGTACCATGAGATAATATACCAAATTGGTAGTTCTAAATTGAAAAATTTAACTTACGGCAATTCTGTAGGGAGGGGGGGGTAGCCCTCTGCAACCGCTTCCCAAAACTGTCTACAGTTTAAGTTAGAATACCACGAGATAGTATACCAGATTTGGTGGTTCTGAATTAAAAACTGCAGATTTTACGAAAATTTTGTATATGGGGGCTCTGACCAACCGGGCCCTGCCCCGTTCCAAAAACCGTTTACCGTCTAATATTTTTAGTGCCAAAGAAAAACGTAATATTCCTATCCTGTCTGCGTGTCCAAACTTTATAAATTTGATCAGGGAGCAAGACGTTCGAAATCGTACGTTTTCCTGCATTCGTTTTGTATGTAACCAAAATCTGTAAACGCGACGAATTGACGTAGTCGACGAATTGACGTACTCGACGAATTTGTCCGCGACGAATTGACGCGCGACGAATCGTCGTGGTCGACGAATTGACGCGCGACGAATTGACGCATGCGACGAATTGACGCGCGACGAATTGACGCGCGACGAATTGTCGTAGTCGACGAATTGACGCGCGACGAATTGACGCAGGCGACGAATTGACGTAGTCGACGAATTGACGCACGCGACGAATTGACGTGACACCGTCACTTTTAGCACGTCCTTTGAAAAATCGTCATTATTTTGTCATTATGTTAGTACGTCCGTCTTGGAAAACACATCTCTGCATCTATTAGTCCGTTTGAAACATTCTTCTCATACTGGGAAGCCTGCAACTGTAAAAAACAGTTATTCATGACTTTTGGCATTTTCCGATGTACAATTTTGCCGTAAATGCAGACGCTAATGAGTACAAAATATATATCATTCTATATCATTGCTCCTAGAAAAAGTGTTACTTCATTACCTTTCACCACGAGGACCATTTTCCTTATAGTTTCTTTTTTCAATTAAATCATAGTTTTCTCGCTAGAGAATGTAAATGTATGTTACATATTTTCTCATATCTCTGCTTCTGAAAGTTCGATTTGAAACATTCTTTTCGCGTCATTTTGCATTCATGGTGAACAACGCCAGCTCAAAGCATGTGTTCTTTCCGATACAAATTTCCTCTTTGGCCCTCCTTTATGAACTTTCCGCTGGAAAAAAATTACATAAAATTTTTGAATTTCATGTGTATACATGCATTTTGCTTTCCCCTTTCACCCTAAAAAAGTTAGAGGTTTAGTCACTTTCAATTATACAGTGGCATAAATTGTCACGCGGTAAATGGTGATTTCATTCACGTTAACAGATGTGTCTTAAAAGATAACACTTTCACTCTTTATTCATGTAAAATTTTAGCACCTCTTAGGTTTGCTTCAAACAAGACATGTAAACCTGTTTTTCGATCTTCAGAAAAAAGTAGAAGAAAGGGATCTGGAAGATGCACAGACAGAGGCGAAAAGCAAGATAGCCTGTGGACAAAGAAAAGGCAGGATAAATTGGTCAGTGCCGTTTTTGGATTTTAAAACCACTCCTAGTTTTTGTCGGCTGTGTAAAACGAAATAAGGCAATAGGAGCTCCAGAAATATTTTTTCGCACAGAGGCTAGTTATCGTTTAAAATTTTATAAGAGTTGCGTTTTCAATGGCGCCCCCTCTAGAGAAGGTGTCTCTACGCTTTTCATACTTTGTTTACCGGCGGCTTGTGGCTTGCTTCCCTGATGGTAAAGAATACTTGGCATGTAATTTTCAACTATTTATAAAGCAGAAATTTGTCTCAAGGGAATGCCAGCAATTTCTGTTTTCAAGAGTATCTCCAATTCCAAAAATTCGATGGAAATATTTTTTTCTGGTAGGATACTCTGCACTAGAGGTCTGCAGAAAGCACGAAAAGAAGCTCAGGGCGGGCATGGTTCTTCTTTTCTTTTTTTTTTTTTTTCATCGGTTAAGTGAAAGATTCCAGGCTTGATCCGCGCCGGGCCTTTACTGTAAAGTTTAGCATTTTGCTCTTAGATTAAAGCAAAACATTTTCACTCAAAAAATGAAGACTGGCTTATTAAATAATTAAGTGATGGAGTTTACTGAGTGAAACGAAAGAGATCGAAGTGCACCCGCCATCGGATGCGTTGATTAATTACAGCTGAAATCGCCATGCCAGGCTGTAAACTAAAAAATTTAAATGGGCCGGTTTTTATCTTTAAAATTTAAAGTCAAATTCCATTTCCACTTCGTTGACTTTAATTTTCAATAACATTATGACCGCAACATAATTACCATTAACATTATGACCCTACGCATAACTTTAACACATGATGCTGTTACTTCGTGGCTCTGTGGGAATGTTTTTATGTTCATATTTGGAAAGAACGACGACGAAAATTCCTGATAAGGCTTAGTCCCTCATTCCTACAGTCCGATAAAATATTTTATGCAATAATACCAAGGAAACCGCCGTCCCTTAAAATGGGCAAGCGGCTTTTTCGGGGGTCTTTTTCTCACAAATATGGAAATTTTTGTTCAGCAAAACAAACTCTGATAACAATGATGACGAAAACTCAAATGGTTTAGAGCTTTTCTAGCTGCAACTCGCTGTCTCTTGGAAAGGCTGGAAAAAAAAATAGAAGCGGGGAACAGAAATGCTCTCCAAGGGTTGTCAAACTTTTTTGTCCCATGGCTCCCTTCACTCTATATAAATTTGCGACGGCTCCCAAATATGCAAACCATGTTATAAATTTATATATGCATATTTTCATAGATAATTTTACATTTGTTGATCAAAAATGTGTGAAAAGCTTACCTTTAAATATAAATTTTTAAAGTTAAATATTAACTAAAATATTATTACTTATTATTATTAAACGAAATAGGTAGGTAGTCGTAAATTTTTTTAATGAAAACAGTATTTTCTACAAAACAAATCTTAAATTTAATCAACTTACATTTCTGTATTAAATCAAGTAGTGTTAATGGGAAGGATGAGCTTCTTTTTTCTTCATTCGATTCTCATATCTCGGGACAAGTTTAGAAACTGCAATTCTCATCTCCTTCTCGCCGTTCACTGTGGATCTGTACTTGGTTTTGATGACAGCCACTGCAGAAAATCCCGTTTCACATAAATACGATGGTGCAAAGGGAATCAAAATTCTTAAAGGCTTGTTAGCTACTTCAGTGTACTCTTGCTTCATCGATCACCAAAATTCTGGTAGGGAAGATGACATAAGCGTGGGTTTCAATGTGGAGTTTGATGAGATATCGATAAATTGTTCTTGTTCTGCAGTTGAGAACGTTATGGGAGGATCAGCGCTGATCCAATTGTGTTGTTAAACATCTTCTGGAAAGTACTTCTTAAAATGATCAATGAGTTCCGACAAATAATCCAGAACATTAACTTCTCGGTTTCATTCAATTTTAAATCATTTTCATTTAAAAATGTGTGCAATGTAGGAAAGCTGTAATTTAGAACTCCCTCTTCCATTTTTTTCTTCGACAGGGCACATTTTCTTTCGAAGGAAGAAATTTTGACCATTAGCAGGAAAATGTGGATCGTATACCTTGCAGGAATACATTTAATGAATTTAGCTTTTCAAATATATCACACAGATATGATAGCTTTGAAAGAAAGACACTGTCTTCGAACTTCTTGGAATATTTCTGGTCAAGAAGATAAGAATGAAGTTCCCTTCTAAGTTCATGAAAGCCCAGAGAGATTTGCAGTAGAGAAGTAGAGAACAGCCCCCTTCTCAGCCACCATATCTGCACACATTTATTCAAAACATCTTGACTTAAGTGGTCGAGTTTTAATGAAGTTTACTACTTCGATTACTGACTGTAAAACTTCGTGTAGAACAGGGCTGATATTCTTAGAAGCAAAAACCTCCCTGTGGATGCAATGTGTCCACATGTCGTGAGAAGCTTTTTTTCAATGAGCGCTTTTAGTCCCCCAAAACTACCTGTCATAGAGCGAGCTCCGTCTGTCTACGCGCCTACACAGTTTTCCCAGTTTACACTATTTTCTGCCATAAGAGAATCTCTTATCTGAAGCAAGTCTACTGCTTTTGTATGTAATGTTATACCGAAAAGAAGATCGTGAAATTAATTATCACCTTCTATAAATCTCACATAACAAATCAAATGCGCATCGTTATGGCTATCAGTGGCTTCATCCAATTGAATGGGAAAATCCTTGCCCTTTAGTTTTTCATTTAACTGGTCATTAATATCGTCAGCCATATCGAGAGTTCGACGACTAACAGTATTATCTGATAATGGCACACTTAGTAGTTGCTTGGCAGAGGATCCTCCTACCATAATTGAAACCATGTCCATAGCAGCTGGTAAAATGAGGCTTTTAGCAATAGTGTGTGTGGTTTCTTGCTCTTTGCTACTCGATAAGCACCTTTGTAGGATGAAAGAAGAGCCTTTGTCGGGATTGTAGCTTGTTTAGTGAAAGTTGCCTTTTGCTCAGCCATTCCTTTCAACTTAGAAGAAAAATACTCACGTGGTTTGTTTACCAAACTTCCATGAACTGTTTCCAAATGACGTTTCGTTTTATTGGGGAGCATGCTTTCAGCGGCTAGTACTTTAAAACTGTGGACGTTCTTCATTTCCCACAACAGTACACGTGAGCCCGAAATCTATTTAGCTTTCGTCATATTTCCTGTATTTTCGCTTCTTGTCGTCTTTTAAACTGTATGTTATTTCCGAAACGTCACGTTTTTTACTAGCATTTAAAAACCTTTTCATCTTGCTTATTCTTAAAACGTAAAGAACATAAAGACGAAAAATACGGATAGCTCACAAGCCACTACACATCCGTTATCACGAACAGTAAGCACAAGAATGAGTCCAGTCTTCACGCGGCGCTGCAACAAAAGGGTGCCTTCCCTGCAAAGCTAATTGAATCATCAGAAACCTATCAAATCACTTTTGCCCACATTGTTTTGATCCTTGGTAGAGGCCACGTGACACCCCTTTTCAGCAAATTCCAACGGTGCGGCGGCGACTCCTTTGAGAAAAGACCCGTGACGCACAGTTTGAAAAGCTCTGCTCTAACATGAAAGTTCAAAATAAAACAATGAATAGTGAGGAAAAGATTAGAGTTTTAGAAGTATGCGGTTTTGCGTTAAGCTGCTAGGTGTTGTAAGCTGTCCTAACATACTTACCCATGTGTAGTCCAATTAACACCAGCACCAGCAGAAAGAGGGAAGAGGGCAGAGAACAAGAAAAGGGGGAACCTAAAAATAAAATAAAACAGACTGCCTCAAACAAACTACGCGAAAAACACACTATTTGTCACACAAATACCATTAGAAGAGCCACTGTATTTTTGCACCAACTTTGCTCGCCATGTGAGAAAACGCGTTTGCGAAATTCATGGACGTCGAAAGTTACCAAATTTTTGGACTTAGACAAAATTTCAGCATTTCCACACAATTAGACCCCCCCTTATGTATTGGCTTTCTTGAGCAGGTTTTTAATGGGGTTTTTTTCTGGTACAGTTTCCAGAATATACTTTGGTCTTTTGAAATCTACTGGGTCCTTAATACAAGGTGTCCGAATAATGGCTGTGCACTGAATGTACGAATGGATTTTGAAAGGAATTACAGTAGAAGTTATCCGCCACGTGGAAGTGCTCTGTGTCTGGTACCCTTCATGTCTCCCCACCCCAAGGAGCGCGCGAGCTGTCATTTCAAGGGAAGGTCACTCCCTAGCGCTTGGTCGATGGAGGCCAACGTGTAGATTGATCACTCGTCTCGGCACGAGGGCAATGGTGCTGACGGTTGAACAGAAAGTGTGTTTTTGGTGGAACACGTCTTTCGCCGTGGTGACAAGTACACGAACGAAGTGCAAAAATAGTTCGCTAGTAAATTTCGTAATGCAGACGTCCCCCACCGTAATACGGTGCGTCAACTCATAGCAAAGTTTTGGGAAACTGGCACTGTTACGGATGTTCCCCGCCCCGATAGGCCGTCCACGGCTGACGAGACCGAACAGGATATCCAGGACAGGATACAGAAGAGTCCACACAAGTCCGTGAAGCCGCTGTCACAACACGATAATGTGCCAAAGAGTGCAGCCCACGATATTCTGAAAAGGAATTTGCGTATCCACCCGTACAAACTGTCTGTCGTGCATCAGCTGAAAGAAACAGACCACGTGACCCGTGTTCGGTACCTCACGTGGTTCCAAGGGTTCCTGTCTGAAGAAGGTGAGGACATTCTGGACGTGACTTTCTTTACAGATGAGGCATGGTTTCGCCTGTCCGGGTACATCGACAACCAAAACATTCGCCTGTGGGGTACCTACGAATTTAAGGAAGTGAAAATTCCTCAATCCTAAAGTGAATTTTGTGAAAAAGGAAATCCTCACGAATTTAAGGAAGTGCCTGTCTACAACCAAAAGGTCGGTGTTTGGTGTGCCATGAATCGCACGTGCGTTATTGGGCCCATTTTCTTCAGTGAAACCATTAACTCAGAAAGGTACTAGGCCCTGATTATCCAACCATTCATATCCGAACTCACGGAACTGGAAGTCAACGAAGGATTGTTCCAGCAAGACAGTGCAACTTCTCACACCGCTGGCGCATCAATACAGCTTCTGGAGGATTTCTTCGGAAATCACATCATCTCCCGGGGACTATGGCCTGCAAAGTTACCGGATCTGACACTGCCTGACTTCTTTCTGTAGGGAGCACTGAAGGGGAAGGTGTACGCAGGTAATTCGCATACCCTTCAAGAGCTACAGGCTGCAATAACGACCCACGTCCAACATATCATACCACATATCCTGAAAAAGGTCTTCACACTAACATTCAGAAGCGTGTGCAGACATGTCTGGACGTCGGTGGGGCCCATTTCCAGCACCTATTGTAGGAACCAGTTCGACATGGTAAGTGTTACTTTCAGTGCACAGTTATTTTTCCGATACCCTGCATCATAATCAAGGGCCTCCCAAACTAAAGGATTCCGATTAACTCTATCTTTTACATAGTACCTTGTTGCTGATTCATTTATATGTGTAATAAAGAAAATTTATTTCCAACATGTTTCTAATTTCTTGATTATAGAGATACGTCCATCCAAACCCGTCATTATTCTGAGGGTTTTATTTTGAAAAGTGGTAATTTTCTTTTCTGCTTTCTTGAACAGACAGCCCATATGGTACTGCCATGGGCAATTACGGGACAAAAGCAGCGTTTTAACGCAGGTCTTGGCTCTGAACAGAGTTTTTCTTCAGAATTTTAAAAGGATGGCAAGTCACGTCATATTAGCCTCTCTCGCCGAGGAACTCTGTTCGATTCCTGATAAGACACGAGTTTTGTGCAGTTCTCGACATTCCTCACTTCTTCTACTCCCCTCATAGATCCTGTGAGTGCCATTACGAACCTGCAACCCTCAGCTCGCGATGAACGTCCTTAATTCTTTGAGTTTTATGGAAAGGCTTAGACGCGGAACGGATGGCCGGCGCCGCCCCGGTGGCGCAGTGGTCTAAGCGATGGCCTCTGATCATTCGTCCGAAAGGGGTCCGGGTTCGAATCCCGGTGTGGCATGGATGTTGTGTTTGTCTTACGGCACTGGCTCTCTCCCTTCCCTGGAACCAGTGACCCTAAATTAGGGACGGGCGACTGCTTATAGCCCATTGAGTTGCTCACGGTGGTCGTTAAACCTCCAATAAAAAAAAAAAAAACGGATGGCCGGCTCCAGGCTTTGGAAGGGGATAGGACAAAGGTAATATTCATGTCTTACCCAGGGTTCAAACACAGGCGCAGCTTATACGAGTAATGAGATGCAACGGACTTGATTACCCGAGTATTGAAACTGCAAATTAGAAAAAAAAATTTCCTTCTACACATATCTTAACTCTTAAGTTTCTCTGGGCTAATAAACTTAACAAAAAATGCCCCACCTGGGAAATTCACAGAATTGAATGACTTTTCCGAGAATAGAACTGAAATGAACCACTTCCGTAGTTTCATTAGAATTTATCCTGATCGCACAGAGTTTATCCTGATTAAATGAGAAATTTGCGTTTTAATCAAAAACAGAAGCAACTGCTACTGTTTTATGTCCATCGTAAAGTTAGTATGAAATGTGGAATTCTTTTTGAATAAATTGATGTAGCCCTTAAAATGCCGTTTCTCTTTTTCTCTCCAACCCTCGTTTACTCGAAGCCAGAGCAGTAAGAAGGCAGCTCCATCTTTCTATTGAAATCGGCTGCTGCCTTCGTGTGAAAGGGATGGTACCTGGATGCCTTCGAGTTTGGGCCACAACCTCGGCGTAAGTTCTTTTCTGTTCCCTGGATTTTTTCGTCCTTCTGGGTGTATTATGCGGGTACTCCTTTTAGGAAGTCCTTCTTCGCTTCCATCTGTGCTCTCCTGGGCTTTACGACAGCCAACACTTCTCCAAACTCTGCTTTGATCTCTTCTTTGAGGCTTAACAGCTCTTTCTTGAGAACCTTTCTCGGATGCTTCTCTCAATTTCATGACGGAATCGAAATCTTCTTGCTTAATTTCACCTCCAATGAGGTCTGTCGCCTCATGACGTTTTTACTCATCAATCTTTTGTGAAGGTTCCCAGTCAGAGCACATTGTGGAATGAATACAAAAACTGTATAGTGAGAAGTAGTGTTACCTAGGAATGGAGTGTCCCACCCCAGGTCTAAACTGCCCTTAGAGAAATCAAAAGTTAGGAGATTTGAGTAAATGAACTCGACTGGGAACGAAAACAAATAGATTAGAGACAAAGTGTCAGTGCAAGTGCTTGGCACATGCGAACAAAAGTGTTGTTCTATACTTGAATCAGTTATTTCTTAAGCCTTAGCTTTCACCTGGGAAGTAGTAATTTCGGAAATATTTATTTACATATTTGGAGATCGAGACAACCTTGTTTGTACTTAAGTGTGGGAGAGGAAATTTCTTTACATTTGTAACAGAAGTAGGTTATGAAGTAGTTATGAAATCTTAACCACATCTGTTTGAGGAATCCCTACGAGAAATGGCATGTCTTTCTGCGTTACATTCCGTTTACTACTGGAGTAGTTCAGCTCAGCAGAGAAGCTTTGTTTCTTTAGATGAAGAACTTTGCGTTATTTGCACTAAGTGACAGAGAACGTGAGACAGTGGCGGCTCGTGATAAGCTGAGATGGGGGCTGCATCTCAATTTTGTAGATATCGCTTCGAATAAGCTAGGTTACTACTGAGCCTGTGCTGATGCTGCCCGTTTAATAATAATAGTATATATATATATATATATTGATCGAAAGTTTGTTTTTTTTTACAAGAAATGAATATTTAGATTTTATATTTAGCGATTGATAGGGAAAATGTAGAGGTACCGATACCTAAATTAGGCAACAGATATTAAGCGATGGCCACATTGCCACATTTATGAAGAAAATAATTGAACTATAAAACTTGGTCAGATGCATTATTTCTTAAAAAGAAACTGTTTAATCAGTGCATCCTTCCAGTTTTTACGCATGGAGCACAGGCATGGACCTGAACTAAAATAGACATACAAATGTTGCAGACAACTGAAAGGAGCATGTAGAGATGCATGTTTGATGTTACCCGGAAAGATACAAATACACTGCTGGCCACCCAAAATGCAACACCAAAAGGGAAGCATCCGATTGGCCTGAAATTCACAGCATGCGTCGCCCGCGAGAGGACATGCAAACGATAGCATTGCAGGGCATATTCAAATCATGTGCTGCATCCCCCTCCTTCCCAAAAATATGCGCAGCTTATTTTGGGGAAGGAGGGCGGAAGCAGGAGAAAAACTTTTTACCCAGTGGAGTGACTTCAATAATTTTTGGTGAATAAAAATTTACGTGAGTTTAAAAGCGAAAATTTCGTTGTGCTTGGTAAGTGAAGAAATCAATTGTGTGCAAGTATTTCGCTGCCGAAATTAATCTCTCTCTCTCTCTCTCTCTCTCTTTTTTTTCAATTTATCCCATACTGAATTCTATTCTTAATCGCAATTGGTCACATGCCCATTTTGACCAGAAGAGAAAATATAAGTAAAGTTTTTTTGCAAAAGTCCCGGCAACTGAGTATTTGTCATTAGCAAACACAAATATTTTACATTTCGATGGTGTTAGAATTATTACGTTGAATAAAAGCAGGAACAAACCAAAAATTGGAAGGAAAAAAAAACAAAAACAGGTTGAGAAATACATTCAAACATACCTTATTTAATACTTTATTTCAACATTCGTCATTATTTTAATTCATTCCCCTATTTTATTTCTTATTAGGAAGCACAAGAACCGTATTAATCAACAAAGCACACAGGTCCTGCGATACATTCCCACCCAACGAGAGACTGCATTCGCGAGCAACCCGTGCTAGCGAGACTGCCATCAATGCAGTCCCCAGGGAAGTTTTATTCAAAGGAAACGAACTGATGTGGGAATGGGCAGAGTTTCCCTCGTGAGTTGGTTTCAACACCCGTCAGGGCTGCAAGCAGCGCAGTCTGGCGCAGTCCGCCAACGTTCCTTGCGCTCCCAGTGGTGTTATGCAGGGAAAACTTCCAGTTGAGTTCAGAAAATTTCTCTCTCTCGGTACGGCATGAAAATAAAACTGCTTTGGGTAGGGAGTGGGGGCTGCATCCCCACAGCCCCATAGCAGGAACCACCCCTGACGTCGGATGAGAAAATCTGAAATGGCCAGGGCGGCAAACTAGAAAGTCTGAGCCGGGTCGGGCCTCTAAAGTTCGGGTCAGGGCCGGGCTAAGATTTCCAAATTAAGACCCGTACATATACACGTACATATATTCTCCACTATGAACTTCTGCACGCATTTTCTTATTAAAATCATCCCAGCTGAAACATTTGGGTACTTTTCTTTCAAATGAGACTCAGTGGTACGATCTTATATTAGTGTAAAATTACTTGAGTGGATCGTTTTACTTATTCCTTTTTTCTGTATAGTTCACGACTTGTACAGAAATATGATACGCAAATAAGTTATGCGAGATTGCAGAGCATAACGTTACACATTTTCTTCTTATATTTTTTCTATGAAAAATAATAGTTATTTTGCAATGCGGCTTTCATACCTACATATAATTCGTAGATCTTGGTGAACAAGTCATCGTTCACAACATAAAGCGACTGATTAAGTGAAACCTTTACTTTCTTTTTCAGACTTTCTATGCGTGATCTTTCCCGTAATATCGGAACAGCTCCACACATCGAATAAATGATACGTCGGAATACGAGTAAGTGATGATATAAAACTCCATTTCTCATTCGAATAAGTAATTTGCAATGGGTATATCGCATTAAACATAAAAATGTTAACTCTCATGTTGAGAATCGACAAATTCGCAGGAAGTCAACCTAATTACGAGTTGTAATGGGAATTAACTCCCACCGCTCTAATGAAGCACGTCAAGTCGCCTTAAATATGGGGTGCAAGGGGAATGGGCTGATACCACTCGAACGAAGCACGTATGACCTTTGCGTTCAAAGTAGCACCGAAGAAAAATATCCCAAAGCAATTGGTTTTGCGGTAGTTGGAACTTCCAATATGTTTGATAACCACTTCATTATCATTTTCAGCAAGCATTATCTTCTTCACCGGTTTTGATCAATTGTAGCGGTAAGGGTTACTGCACATTAAGTAGCTATTTAATATTTCCGAATGTGAAAATTACGTATGTTGTGAATAATTAATGGGCATCAACGGACAGCTGTGATGAATACTTGATATTTGTGACTTACATTTGATGGCTATTTCACGTAAAGGCACGAAAGAAAATTCCTTCGTAAAAAAAAAATTAAACTAAAAGGAGCATGAGCCTACCAGATAAGTGTAAACTTCGCATCGTAAATCACAATGGAAATCCACAGAACGAATAGATGGGGAACAATCTTATTAGCACCGAATGACTCTTGGCATTGTGGAAATCCGTTGTGTTGTCTTAACGGCAAGGAGTCGCGCCAGGGAGTCGTTGATATACGAAGGTGCAACCGGAAATGTTTAATACTTGTATTAATGATGCTGTATGGGATTACTGTTTCTGCTGTTCTGGTAACCGTT
Source organism: Macrothele yani (assembly GCA_039090855.1). Lineage (NCBI taxonomy): Eukaryota > Metazoa > Arthropoda > Arachnida > Araneae > Macrothelidae > Macrothele > Macrothele yani. Next base: position 78,313,303 of record CM077008.1, read on the forward strand.
GACGAAAAGTACGATCTTTGTGTAAACCATGCGGTGTAGATCAATTCTCGCGTGAGCAGTTGTTTTGCATGAACCCATGACCAAAGCTAGGGGGTTATAGACAGACGCTAGGAACGAGAGACAAGACTTCTTGTCTGGCGCAGATTGCACTCTCACGGTGAACGCGGAGAGAGGGAAGAGACGGGAGTAGTCAAGCTCTCAATAGCTTTCGGGCATATGTTAGAAGCAGTGACTTTGTTAAAAATGAAAAATGTTCCAGAGCGATAAACGGATCAGGCTTTAAGAGCCCAGAAAGATCCGTAAAACTTTCAAAAGTTTATTAGGGTTTGACTTGCTTTTACCATTTAGCATTTTAATTAGATTTTTGTTATTAATTATTTTTATCAATTTTAGGCAATTAAATATAATTTAAAATTAAAATAAATGTATGATTTAAGCAATTTAAAACAAAAGAAAGAATGTTGCGTGGGAGTATCGTGCTATGAATATTAATTTGTTTTTATTTCTTTAAGGAAAGAAAATCTTGAAAGTCTTGGTGAATGTCATTTTAAATTATTTCAAATATTCAGTGGGAATAATACAGGGTGTGTCTAAAGTCTTTCCCTGATTACGATAAATTGTATAAAATAAACCCCGCTCGTTAGACACATACGGTTTTCCAATATAGCTTACCTGAAATCCAGAGATTTTTCCCGGGTCATCAGCATACCTCAACGTGGGTTCCTTTTGTTTCACGGAGGACATCCAGTCGGTACTCTCTCTCTCTTTCCATGTCTGCTGCAACATGTCATCTGTGATGGTCGCAAACGCTTCAGTTATTTTTCCCTTCAAAGTGTTAATATCTGCAACTGTTGTTGCATAAACTTGATCCTTAATGTAGCCATATAAAAAGAAGTCAAGGTACGTAATGTCTGAGGATGTTAGTGGCGAATGTATGGGACCATCTCTGCCTATCCATCTGTTAGGGAATTTGTCATCTAAGAATTGACGGGCAGGTAAACCCAGTGCGGGGGCGCACCGTCCTGCTGGAACATTACCCATGGTTGCAGCTCTTTCAGTTGAGGTTCAACATACAGTTGCATCATGTCGAGGTAAATACCCGATGTAATGGTGGGCTCAATATAAAACAAAATGGTCCAATTACTTTGTTGTGCATTAGTCCGCACCAAATATTGAATTTAGGGCTATTCCTCTGTTTCTCCAAAACCACATGTGGGTTCTCTGAACCCCAAATACGGGCATTATGCGTGCTCACTTTACCTGCGGTATGAAAAGCTGATTTGTCTGAAAAACAAATCCGCTTCAGGTAATCATTATCTTCGACTATTCGTTCTAGAATATCCATAGCGAATGTCACACGTCTGGACCGATCGTTAGGTTCCAAGGCTTGAACAATGTGCAATTTGCATGCAAAAAAACGAAACAACTTTCTTAAAATGCGGTGCACTGTCTTCATAGGTATTCCCAGTTCACTAGAAATATGACGAATTGATTTCCTTGGGCTTCGTGCGAATGCATCACGCACAGCGTCGACAGTTTCCTCACTAATGGAAGGTCTTCCACTTCCTGCACGGTCACCTACACTGCCCGTTTGTTTAAACTTTTGATACCAGTTCCTAATGCTCTTCACATCAGGCGAAGCTCTATCATACTCACGCCCAAACTTCCGCTGCACTGAAATTGCAGATTGGATTTCATGAAACCAGAATACACAGTTAGCCTTCTCCTGCATAGACGCAATTTCTCTGACTGATACTTTCAACAACAAACTACGCTGCAGACTTGCAGCGCACCTATTGTTCTAAAAGTACAATGAACAAAAAACGTGAGAAAATGACCCAATCAATGCAAAAAAAACTGCGTACGTCTAACTAGCTCGGTTCATTTTATACGATTTATCGTAACCAGGCAAAGACTTCAGACGCACCCTGTACAAATCAGGTACATTACATACATGTGACTTGTAGAACTTTCCTATGATTTGGGAGCGGAAGTAATGGATGTTCATTTGTGCCCTGTGTACGTGTGTGTGCGCACGCGTGCGTGTGTGTGGTCTGGGATTTAACGAGCATCGTGAGCATCGAAGACCATAGGCAGTCGCCTGTTCCTGATTTAGGGATACTAGGTCCGGGGCCCTAGGGAAAAGGGCCAACGCCGTGGAAAGGGTGCTCGGGGCGTGCTAATTCCTGTTCTCGTGTCTGAGATCAGCTTCAACGATTAGTCTGAATCCAGCATCTCTGGCTACTCGTCAACCTGTTGTGTTACCCGTAAGGAACCAAGGAATGATCTTACGGGATTGCTTTCATTGAAGCCATGGCGACTCTAGGAGAAATGCCCTTTGAAACCATCAAACATTTGTCAATCAGCCTACATGCTTGTTTAATTTTACTTTGTTGATTTTCCTGCTATGAGCAAAGTTTTGAAGTACGGAGAAGCCACCTCCTAGAACGACATTTTGAAAACTGCGGTCTGGAAAAATAGTTATAATTCCCTTCACACTAGAACCCTTGCGATTCATGAAACGTCCTACTGCGGGAGCCAACTGTTTAGCTTCATCCTGTAACATGAACATCCTTTTAATATGTACGAATATGCTTGCATATAAAGCGCAGCACTCGCTGTTTTTGTCTACTAGGTCCACGAAACAAAAAATGTCCTTTATCCTGTTCCTCTTGCCAATGTAGATATGAAAAGGGCCTTAGCAAAGCTAAGCCTAGAAAAAAAGTGTCTTGGCGGGGCTAAGCCGTGCTAAGACGTCACTGGTTAAAGGCTCCCGGGATTAGGGAAGTCAGATCAATACCGATCTGGCTTATATTTGTAATAAATTTTTAAACTTGTAAACGGACTTTGTGGACACTGTAAATATTGTTTTTGAAAACTAAAAAGTCGAAATACTTACTATTACCGCAGCCATAGTTTAGTAAATATTTACTTTCATGACTCACATACTTTCTTTCATTGATTTTATGACAATAACATGCATTAACCCACCTATGTAAGTACCTCTCAATGTCATAAATTAGTAATTGTTTGTTGTTATGGTTTAATTCTATTGATCTTCGCATGCGAAAGATGCTATAGCATAAATTATCTACAAAGAGTACCAGGGTACTCTCTCGTGTTTTTTATTTTTTAATTTTAATAAAGAACATACGTGATGTAATTGATTTTAATACCAGTAAAATAAACTGGGTGAAGCTTCAGTTCCAAAGTTTTCATGAAATTCCCAACAGTTCAATGTTAACCATACAGTACTTCTAAATTCTGCGCCAGATATCGTACTCTCGAGGTTCATACAGATCTAGTTTTTTACTTTTTGCAAAAAAAAAAAAAATTAGGATATTGGATTTTTTGAGAAAACTCGCATTTCAAAACAAAGGAATTAGCAGTTTTGAGCATAATTAAAAATGAAAAATAAATAAAAATACTTCAGATAGTCATAATGTCACTAAAGCCTCCGTTATACATACGCAACATGTTGTTGACCAAAGAGCGTTTAAATTTCAAATGCGCCTGAACTAAGCTACCGGCACCAGAAAAATATTTTCCCTCGTTTTTATTTAAATTTTAACCAACTTTTAACGAAATTCTTCCGAATTTTAGTGTCATTATTTTTGTGCCAAGTTTGTTTGCAACCAAGCGTTAAAAACTTGAAGGAGTTCAGATAAACTGAAAGGGCGAGGGTACTCGAATTCACCTACGATGGCCGCCCCGGTGGCGCAGTGTTCTAAGCGATGGCTTCTGATCATTCGTCCAGAAGGGGTCCGGGTTCGAATCCCGGTGAGGCATGGATGTTGTGTTCGTCTTACGGCACTGGCTCTCTCCCTTACCTGGAACCAATGGCCCTAAATTAGGGACGGGCGACTGCTTATAGCCCATTGAGTTGCTCACGGTAGTCGTTAAACCTTCAATAAAAAAAAACAAAAAAAAAACAGCTACGATGCTCGAAAACTTAATAGTTGCTATGCAAAAGAGAAGCGCTTCAAAACGGCAGTGAAGGATTAGTTTGTGAAGGCCGCGTCGTAGCTAGTGGTTTCAACAATTGGAGCAAAAAACCGTCTCGTAATGATTTCTCTGTTCTTGAACGCAAAATAGGCACCGGCGAGATTCGAACTCACGATCTCCTGTTTACTAGACAGGCGCTTTAACCAACTAAGCCACGGCGCCATGATTCGGGAATAACATATAATTGTTCTCAAGTCAATTTCAGGAATGCCCTATATTATCTGTCTTTCAATTTGTTAAGGTCAAGATTCCTTTTAATAGGTTACGAAGTCTTAGTGAAAGAATTTGCTAAGTAGATGAAAGCAGCTTCTGTTTATCAGATAAACGCTTTAATTGACGTAGGCAAACCTCTGATTCCGGTAGTGTATGGGATAAAAATTATATTATAATATCCTGAATATTCACAACAGTTCAATGTTAACCATACAGTACTTCTAAATTCTGCGCCAGATATCGTACTCTCGAGGTTCATACAGATCTAGTTTTTTACTTTTTGTAAAAAAAAAAAAAATTAGGATATTGGATTTTTTGAGAAAACTCGCATTTCAAAACAAAGGAATTAGCAGTTTTGAGCATAATTAAAAATGAAAAATAAATAAAAATACTTCAGATAGTCATAATGTCACTAAAGCCTCCGTTATACATACGCAACATGTTGTTGACCAAAGAGCGTTTAAATTTCAAATGCGCCTGAACTAAGCTACTGGCACCAGAAAAATATTTTCCCTCGTTTTTATTTAAATTTTAACCAACTTTTAACGAAATTCTTCCGAATTTTAGTGTCATTATTTTTGTGCCAAGTTTGTTTGCAACCAAGCGTTAAAAACTTGAAGGAGTTCAGATAAACTGAAAGGGCGAGGGTACTCGAATTCACCTACGATGGCCGCCCCGGTGGCGCAGTGTTCTAAGCGATGGCTTCTGATCATTCGTCCAGAAGGGGTCCGGGTTCGAATCCCGGTGAGGCATGGATGTTGTGTTTGTCTTACGGCACTGGCTCTCTCCCTTACCTGGAACCAATGGCCCTAAATTAGGGACGGGCGACTGCTTATAGCCCCTTGAGTTGCTCACGGTAGTCGTTAAACCTTCAATAAAAAAAAAAAACAAAAAAAAACCAGCTACGATGCTCGAAAACTTAATAGTTGCTATGCAAAAGAGAAGCGCTTCAAAACTGCAGTGAAGGATTAGTTTGTGAAGGCCGCGTCGTAGCTAGTGGTTTCAACAATTGGAGTAAAAAACCGTCTCGTAATGATTTCTCTGTTCTTGAACGCAAAATAGGCACCGGCGAGATTCGAACTCACGATCTCCTGTTTACTAGACAGGCGCTTTAACCAACTAAGCCACGGCGCCATGATTCGGGAAAAACATATAATTGTTCTCAAGTCAATTTCAGGAATGCCCTATATTATCTGTCTTTCAATTTGTTAAGGTCAAGATTCCTTTTAATAGGTTACGAAGTCTTAGTGAAAGAATTTGCTAAGTAGATGAAAGCAGCTTCTGTTTATCAGATAAACGTTTTAATTGACGCAGGTAAACCTCTGATTCCGGTAGTGTATGGGATAAAAATTATATTATAGTATCCTGAATATCCGAATTCTAAGTTTCTGAAAAACTTGTACATCTTTGAATTTTTCGGAAACCCTTTCTTATTGACTAAATCAATTGAATAGCATCGGAAACATCTGAATCATGCTGCCAGCTACGATTGTTTTCTTTGTTGCTAATTTGTAGCCGTTCTCGTGGCACAATAATTTTCAGTATTCACCTTCTCTGAAATCACTATAGCAAGCAGTGTTCGAAATGGGAATTTTGAAGTGCCTCATATTTAGCTATAAATCATCTGGAAAAAACACCCTCGCCAGAAAATCTCCAAAACTGAAACGCAGTAAAAAAATCCCTGGAAGAAAAACTCCTTTGTGTGAAAATGTAATTGACAATTCCGTGGTATGATCTTTTGCACCGTAAGGCAGAAACGATCGCGGTCGATTTCAGTTGGTTGGTTTGTGCATGATGCAGCGGCACTACTTATGCTACACCGAGGACTGGGGTTAGACTTGGTTATAACGAGGAGTCCCCGGGACCAACGGATTAATGAGACTTCCGATCCTCGGCTAATCATTAGTTATTCAGTTGGACTTGAACCCAGAACATTTAAGATCCCGAGCCGAGAAGACAGTCAGCCCCCTTCCAATAGGGACTTTCGTGAAATAGAAAGGCGGACAATAAGAATGAATATTCAGTCTTAAATTGATAGCAATCTCACCACCCTCAAAAAAAAAAAAAAAAAAGAAGTCCGGTCCGAAGTGTGGAAAAAGTTTATACTCATTCTTGCAAAACTAAAATTTGGGTTCAGTCTATTATTCCAAGTTCTTCATTCTATGAGGAAGCTCTTCAAATTGAATATATTAAATTAATGATATAAAAATTAGAGACATTTTTAGAGCGATGATCTGGGGCTTGGGCAAGATGTGGTCATGCGTTATGGATCATTGGCTTTATTTCCATCCTATGTGATTGTACGCTTCATTTCCACCCCTTGAAGTATTGAACTTACAACTCAAGTGTACACCGCTCCCCTACTCTTTACGGTTCCCACACAACTATTTCTCAAGGGTAAGAGGCACATAAAGTTTTTTATGTTTAAATATACGCTCTCGCAAGTCAGGGGGGGGGGGAAATCATTTCTGAAGTTCCCACTACTAAAATTAGTGCCGGTATGTAAATTCCGCATAAAACAAATGCCGGTGTGAAATCCTAGGAAAAAAGAAGTGCTGGTATGCCATACAGGCGTATACCGGCCCATTTTGAGCGCTGATAGCAAAAAATTTAGAAATGAAACTTAAAACTGATCAAGAGGGCGATACGATAACTGAGAGTTGTATTAAACGAAATGTTATTATTCAGTACGTTAGACGAAGGGCTATTGTAACATATGATACTGAACATTCACTTGAGAAAAACGTTTCATTTGCAGCAATTATAAGACCAAAACATTTTTAAATTACGAAGTTCAGCTTGATAATGAACACCAATTTCGAATAACTGAACTGCTTGAAGGAAGAAACCATTTTGATACGGTGTAGCACGGTGAAACAGTCGCCCATTGTCTATGTAAGAAATTCACATAATTATTTTTCGGCCCGTGAAGACGTGCCTATGAAATTAATTTAGTGTAAGAACATGAAAAAAATAGTGCAGTGTAATTACCTGTTTTTATTTCGTAGGTAGACAGTAAATTTAGCCAAATCACTGAACAATTAGTGAATAAAGTAAAATTGCTATCATCAGTGACGTAGCGCGGCTTAGTGGCGCAAAGGCACTATTTGCAGTTTTATGGCTACAGAAGCACAGAAAATATTTTTTTAGATGACTATGCAGGTAGAAATAGCGATCGAATAGTTTCATATGTAGGCACATTCGCATATTAAACGAATGTTCGCATTACAGAATGAGGCTAAGCAGTCGGTTCACGCAGTACGGTGTATCATGAGTCACAAAAGTTCCACAGTAAAGAGAATGGTGATTATTCCTTTGTCAAGGCCGCAGTTTTAAAACTGACTTGAAAGAAGCTGGTTTCATCATGTGTTAAAACTTCACCGATTGGAGGAAAATAAACACAGTAAAATTAAGCAGGCATGACAAGTGTTTTATGATTGTAATAATCATTTCTGCTAAAGTTGCCACGGACATCTATAAAATAAATCCCCTGAACTCATCCCTCGGTTCTCTACGGGTTACATCGGTGTACTGGTGGTCAGAGGCGCTGGCTTCTGCCTAATCTCTTGAGCTGGTCCCTAACCCAAGCCCAGGATGAAGCATAGCCGGGGTGTCCACCCTTCGGGGTTGACCCTCTCCCCTCACCGGAACTAGGGGCCCCAAATCAGGAATGGGCGACTGCCTATGGCATTTGCTGCCCACGGTAATCCTTAAACCCCCAAAAAATACAGCACAAAATATATCTTTACTGCCACTCTAAAACCTAGGAAAAGCGGCCTGTAAGTAACACACATGTTCAGTGTTCCTAATTCATATTATTCACAATGAATATTTAAAATCGTTTAGAATGGTGTTCGTCGTTAAGGCACTTCTTTTTTAGCGTCGCTGGGAGAAATGATAAAAAAAAAGATATTCTTAGCACGTGGCTGTTACGAAACGTTCTTTTGTTTTAAATTGCCTAAATTGAGCAATTTTATTAAAAATAAGTAATAATAAAAATTTAATTAAATATGATAAATGAAAAAAACAGAAAATCAAACTTAAATAAGCTTTTGAAAATTTTGAAGGTTAAAACCAAAAGGTTTCTCTCAGGGTTTTTTTTACCTACTCCATTCATTGCTAAAGCACTTATTTCTTAGAACTACGTCACTGTTAAGATGTCAGAAGATTTTATCCTTATTAGAGCTGATTTCAAAATTTTTACCGCCATTCCAATCGAAGGAAAAGCTACAGAGCACAGCACAGAAAACCAAATCTCTGAATAAATAATTTCATCATCCTCAACAACAGCCGTTCTCTATCTTCTGCTGGATGAAGGTCTCCCCAACTCACTTCCACAACTCTATTTCTTATGCGAATATCCTCCACGTCACTCCAGCATGCTTTCATCCATCACCTCATCAACTCACCTCCCACTTGTTCTTCTTCTCGGTCTTTTTATCTCCCTTGGCATCTAGTCTAGTATTTCAGCTGTGGTCAGAACTAACAATATGTGCAGCTCATTTCCACTTGAGTGTCACTATAAAAAAGATTTGCGATCATTTCCTGTTACTGATGATACAGTTTTGTTTTATTCTCTACGGGTGTGTGTGTCTTGGTGAGACCACATTTCCGTTTCTGAAAGTTCGACAAGAGAAAGTTTTCCAATTCAGGTAGATTTATCTCTGAAGAACATATTGCGTGAATTTTTTAATGCTGTAATTCAGTTCTGGTGAGGAGGCAAAGGAATATTTCCATTTTTAACTGTTTTTCTGCTTCTAAAAGGCCGATTAAAATAGCTTCTTTTATCGTACTATATAATTTATGACTAACAGATTATTAATTATGATAAACCCTTATTTATAGGATTTGACATGCGAATTGTGATGCATGCCTCTGTTTAACCTTCCTTTTGAGTTTCTGTTTTCTTATGTAAATTTCATTACTTCTGTTACACATTTTATCACTGAATGGAACATTATTCACCCAGACAGCTTGTACATGTTGGCAACGCTGACGGCGAGTCAGGGCAAAATAAATGACGCCTTTGAATGTAAGTAGTGAGATTGTAGAGAGAGAGACTACGAGTAGATTGTGAAGAGTTGATATAGCGAAAGAGATTGAAGCCTGTTGGATATTTACGGGAATCGACGAATACGTACTGCTGTTATATGATTGAAATCCACGTTTATACAAAAAATGTTATTTCCGTCAGTGGATTGTAAAAGGTTTAAATTACACGTAAATGGTAATTCTTTGATCCTGGCCGTCGGTATTATTCATTTAGGTATTGCAGAAGTGAAATATGTGTTCAACAAGTTTAGTTAGTGAAGAACATTAGTCAATTAATTAAACAACTGCAATCAGACATCACAATAAATATTAGATGATTATTACGTATTATATTTATTAAACAACTGCAATCAGACTACAATATTAGATAATTAATTAAACAACTTCAATCAGACTACAATATCAGTTAATTAATTAAACAACTGCAATCAGACTACACAATAAATATTAGATGATTATTACGTGTTATATTATCACATACTCTTCTGATTCAAAAGGCTTGCTCATTACGCTCGATAATTCGGTTTCGTCAGGAAGTGGCCATGTAGACAACAATTAATGGACGCATTTCTCTACGAAAAAATCTGATTGTCCTGTGCATTAGAGATTAAATCTTCGCTGATTTTTATATAAGTGGTTCGTCAGAAAGCTTTCAAACAGGGATGTTTGTTCGTTCCTTCTAAACATTTGCTCCACCCATTCCTTACGGTAGCTCAGAAAAATGGAAATCAAGGACACGAACATTGCCCGGGGCGTATTCTTGCCGTTATTGGAGTAAATAACGGTTGCGACACCTTGGAATTAAATGGGAAAAAAATCTTGGCAGTAAGGTTTTGTCGCGAGCTATTATCGTTTGTCGCTTTTTGAAGGGCAGAAGAGAAGGGGACAAAACGGAATTTTTATATACCTCTTCCAGACAGTTTATCAGAACGATCAAGGAAGGAACGTTATCGAGGTGTCCAGGCATTTCTGATTCACAGGTGTGCAGTTAGCGGACAAGGTCAAGGTGGAAGAGAAACTGCAAATTCTGAAAAGAAATGGAAACGCAAGTACGCATTCGTTACGGCAAATCAATCAAAATGTACGTTTATGTCTTTCAAACACTGCAAAGAAGTTGTAGGAAAGAACAAGAAAGATGACACTGAATTCTCGGATGTAATGATCACGTCTTTTGAATGTTTTCCGACATGGAAAAACATTTTAAAGCAGATTTTTAGAAAAAAATTCAGCAAGAAAAAGACTTCATTTAGGCCTCCTGAAGAAACTCTATGCATAACTTAAAATGTGCAGTGAACGCAGTGTTGTTCACATAAATGTTAATATATACAAAACAAAACAATGATATTATTCATCAATAAAAACATTAATTACTTTACACCAATAAATCACAACAAACAATTGCACTACAATAACGAGTACGCTGAACAATAACCAAGCATCTCAATATCATTACAACAAATAAATTAAATAGCAAACTAAGATTGTAAATAAAATAGCCAAATAGCGAATGCATATAAACAAAGCAAAATACGAATTATAAGGATTACATGTAAAATCAAGAGCAGCTATTTATGAAAAACAGTAAAAATAAAAGGGACCGTTTCAGAGTCATTTCCTTCTATTTAAATTGTTCAAAAAGGATTACCCATAGTTTAATCACACTTCATTGTGATAAAAAATATAGCAAACAAAAAAGCAAGTAATCGTTCCACACATTCACATAAGTATGATAAAAAAAATTCATCACATTCACATAAGTATGATAAAAAATTTATCACATTCACAAAAGTGTGATTGAAAATTAAAAATTCTCACATTCTCACTAGTGTCATAAACACTAAACTATTCACACTAGTGTGATAAAAATAAAATCTCAGCAACATGTAAACATTACAGTTAAAAATAACATTACATTAAATACCTTAGTAACGACAGCCAAATAGTGAATGCATGCAAAACAATACCAAACATGAAACACATGGATATTAATATATACAAAACAAAGCAACGCTGTTGTTCATTGATAAAACATTAATTACATTACACCAATAAATCACAAGAAGCAATTACATTACAATAATGAGTACACTAAACAATAACCAAGCATCTTAATATTATCATAACAAATAAATTAAATAGCAAACTAAGTTTGTAAACAAAACAGCCAAACAGTGAATGCTTATAAATAAAACAAAACACGAAGCGTATTACATCATAAAAGGGATTTCTCATAGTATAGTATTGCAAAAAGCAATTAAGCAAAAACACTGCGTACATTAACGTTACACTAAATACATTAACATTACATCAAACATATTAAAATAAAAAATATGGCATATTATGGGAACTTAGATAGTAGTTTCCATATTATGTTTCATAATATGCCATATTAAAATATGGCATATTATGGAAACTTAGATAGTAGGTAAAACAACCAAATAGTGAATGCATATAAAACGAAACAAAACACGAAACGACTGGATAGGAAGGTATGAAAAACAAAACAAAGCTATTATAACATTAATTGCATTACGCCAATAATCTACAACAAATAATTACATTACAGTATTGATTATACTAAGCAATAATCACGCATCTTAACATCATTACAACAAACTAATTAAATAGCAAACTAATATTGTAAGTAAAATAATCAAATAGTGAAGACTTACAAAACAAAACTAAACACGAAACATACATGGTCTTCATCATTAAGAAATAAAACATGCTTCTACGGACAAAATTCACAGATTTTCACTACATTTTAAATGACCCACCTCAGGGCAAAATTCATTTTTTCATTGAAATAAAATTTCCCTTCAGAGCAAAATTCATCTTCTCATCAAATAAAAATGAAAAAGGCCCTTTTGGGGATAAAACTCATTGTTTCCCCAAAATCAATAATTAAGGAGTAAATTAAGCAACCACAATGAAAAGTAATAACATTACACCAACCATATTAAATTAAATGTAATGTAAAGTAAGTAAATTAAGCAAACACAATGAAAACAATAACATTACATCAATTGAATTGTGCACTAAGTAAATTAAATAAATAATTTCAGCATCCAAGTATGAACAAATTGCAACAAACAAAAATAATTAATGCTTGGCCCTTGAAATATAATCTCTCATTTCAACTACCTTCAAATCCATCTTTATAATCAGATTCATACAAAAAAAATTAACTCCCCCTATATAAAACTAAAATATGAATATAAAAGCGTGATAATTTAATTTATTTTTCTAAATGTTAAAATAAAATCAATCATGACGCCAGCCATAAAATTAAAGAAACTCCTTAACTTACATATTCCAGACCTTGTACTATATTTATAAATAAATAACATAATGCCGCTCCTAACAAATACTGTACATAAATATAATAAATAAAATATAACGATTAAGATAAACGTCAAACATTCCTGTATGAAATACAGCTTTTCACCTGCTGAGCATTTAGGAGGGCAATGCATATACTCTAACTCTAATTTTTCATTACTTTTCTTTAAAACTTTCCTATCTGAACACCTGTTCATATTTCTCCTTTCAAGGCGGTTGGACCTACGGCGTCACGTCTTTTCCGGTCATCTAAGGCTCGGTTGAGCTTGCATGTTGCCGACTAAATCTTTTGAGCGAACCAGTAACCAAAAGAGGGTTTTCAAAATTATTGAACTGTGTGCTTCAAAATTTTGAACCTTCCGTTCTTCATTGATCGTGATCGTGTTCTTCATAGACTGTTGAACTGGTTTCAAAACATATATAGATTGCAACCTCGTTTATACGTTTTTTTAGGGAATGGCCTTAAAAACGTATAAACAAAATTTTATTAAATACTATTGTAAAATTTACGCTTAGGGGAGTACAAAATGTTCGTTAATAATGATTTATTTAAAGTCGAATTGGAGGCGAAAGAAAACAAGCGTTGCTAATTATAATTTAGTTTCTCGCACTTAGAAATCATAAAGCCTATGAAAATCAGACTTTTCCTTTGCCGACCCTGTCTGTCTATAAAAATCCTGATTCTAGATTAATAGAAATCCTTAGAACTAAGAATCGGGGCCAATGCTCAGTATGAAACTCACGAATTAACAGCTTCCTTTTTTTTTTTTTTTCTTTTTGCGAATCCTGAATGCATGGAAACAGAATGTTCAATATTGATGATATCGTTGCGTCCCAGAAATTTATCAACTTTTAAACAGCGCATATGCGTGTGAGTCATGGAATGCCAAACCAATTTTTCATCCAAACCGAAAGTAAACACCATAATCCTTCTCTGATAGGCTCAAGATTCAGTTTTGGCTGCACCAAGAAGGAACAAAACGAAGCTGTCTCAGTTCTCACAAGGTTGTAACGTACTCGTTTGCGTATAAAAGGATCAAAGAACCATGTGTTTTTGATAATCTGAAATTCAAACTTTGACGTATAATCGCAAACAGTATCTAAATGAATTACGTATAACCGAGTTAAAAAGACGATAAAAACTTCAGTAAAATATTGGGACTAACGCACAATTGCGTATAAAAGTGAAAAACGTATAACTCAGGAACGTATAACCGGTAAAACATCCACAAATATTAGGTGTGCAACTTAATTCTCGGTCACAGGCACGACACGTTGACAGCAAATTATAACAAATCGAATACGTACCTAATCAGGGAAATAATCCCCGTTGTGTTGGATATATTTCAGCCATCGGTCAGGGAGCTGCCGAATGCCACTGCAGAAAACCGAGGGCTGTTTCGAGTTGATAAAGTCATCAATACTTCTGTGGACCTCCTCGACAGAAGTGAAATGCGTATCACTCAGGTGATGTTGCAGGGAGCGAAAGAGGTGATAATCTGACGGGGCGAAGTCTGGAGAATACGCCGGGTGGGACAAAATCTTCCATCCCAGGTCGGTAATCGTGTTTAAAGTCGTTTAAGCGGTGTGAGGACGCGCGTTATCCTGAAGCAACAGGACCGACCTTCTGCACTTGCCGGTGTATGGCCTTTTCGCCTCCATTGCGTCACTCATACGAATGAGTTGCTGACAATAACGCTCAGCATTGACCGTTTCACCAGGTTTGAGCAACTCACAGTGTACGACACCGCGCTGATCCCGCCATATGCACAGCAACAAATTCCTGGCATGGATATTCGGTGTGGCGGTACTGGTGGTAGGCTTACCTGGATAAACCGACGATTTGCGCCGCTTAGGACTATCGTAGAGGATCCACTTCTCATCACAGGTCAAAATCTTGTGGAGGAAATCCTTCTTCTCGAATCTGGAGACCAAGGACACAGCAACATCGTAGCGCCTAGACTTGTTCGCAGCTGTGATTTGGTGGGGCACCCAACGGCCCACCTTGTAAATCCGTCCAAACTTTTGCAGGCGCTTTGCAATGGCTTGTTTGCAATGGCATTATTTTGGACGCGGATCCCTGTGTGCGACAGGGATCCGCGTCCAACAGTTGTTCCAGTTCCTCATCGTCAACTTTCTGTGGCTGCCCCGGACGGTCTGCATCACGAAGATCGAAATTTCCCTGCTTAAACTGCTGGAACCACTTCTTACACGTACTGTAGGACACAGCAGTCTCACCCAAAGCAGCACAGATCATTTGCTGGGCTTCCGCGGCACTTTTTTCCCGCTGAAACGCGAACAGGAGGCAATGCCTCATATGTTTCTTCTCGAACGACATTGCTTTCACCGTCCACTTTCGTCCCTTCTGTCATTACAGCTATGAGCGGTTACGGTTACCTGGAAAGCTGTTTGATGGCGCTGCAATCAGTCATTATCTCACACAGCTATGCATTTTCCGACGTTCTATGACCGCTTGCGGTTAGGGGCCAAGAATTAAGTTGCACACCTAAGAGTAATTATTACTTTCGAAAAATAGCGCCTGAAATGTGTGCTACGAAAAGTGCCGAATTGTGCACAAAATGTTTTTCATAACGGAATATATCCAAGGCAAAGGAGATTCTTCAAGTCGGGTTCTTAGAAAAAAGATACGGTTCCAAATATGGTACAAATAGAAATTAATACTTACAAACCCTAGTGGAAAAACTCTGTGGTATATATAAAATATATGAAAAATGTTCATCGATATAAACGCTATTAGTAGCAAAACGAAATTTTTAAATCGGACTTTTAGGAACAGGAGATATCATCATTACAGAGTATTATATTAACACCTACCAATGGGAAAACTAAACATAATTTTGAGAAAAAGGTACACATGCCGCGGTGAGTAACGTACTGCAAATGAATTTCTTCATTGTTATTCTAACATTTTGCATGGTCACCTCTAGAATGACATCCGCATTTGCAGGTGGCGACAAGGGGACAGGGCACCCACTGCGGTTGCATCTTCAAATCTGTCACTTCCACGTTTAAATTCTGCAACCCATTGCTTTCGGCTGCGTCGTATGAAGAAAAGGGTTCCCCTACTGTTTGCTGTAAATCCTTGTGAATTTTTTTCGGCTACATTCCCTTCAAATGGAGGTATACTCGATCACTCCACAGTTCTTGATTCTCTCTCAACAGTCGCCGTGTTCATGCACCCTCCGTTTCCCACTTCGACGTTCTCTGTAAAGAAAAAGAAAATAGCTGCAAAACTAAAATTTTCTGTGAACGTACTGGAAGACATACCACGTAAATTGATAATATTGCCTTTCACAAAGCCCTTCGCACTCTGTATTGGGTTAAAACGTCTTTAGCCCGCCTCAGTAATTTTCATTTCAATTAATATTTTGTTTTCATAAGTAACACAGCCCAACAAAAAGAAATTTCTGGTGCCTCGGAAGTTAGACCTATTCTTGGGTATATTTGGAGCGCTAATTCTAAAAATGGCATCAGTTTTGCCCTATCATCTCTAGTTTTGGAGATAGGGCATACCCGCTTTATATGCTGGTGTGCAGAAATATAGTTATTTTATGTGCGTAAAGTCAGTGTATATTATTATTTTATGAGTGTAAAGAAAGTGTCTGTTAGTCTAATTGGGAGTTTGCGAACAACTATTCGACCAGATAATCTAATGTGATCTAATTTTGTAAATCTAATGTGATCTAATTTTGACAACAGAGCCAAACACGACCGCTGTATAAGAAAAGTGTGGCCTCTCAGAAAATATATGGTAGTTGGAGAATAAAATGTCATTAAGGAACCTTTGGTAAGCAGAGACAAAATCATCCTGCCACCTTTTACGTATCAAGCTAGGCCTAATGAAACAATGTGTAAAGGCGTTGAACACAGAAGGTTTGTGCTTTAGCTATTTATCACGTACATTCCCTGGACTCAGCACGAAAAAACTGAAAGCAAGGATTTTCGATGGTCCCCAGATAAGGCAGCTTATAATCGATCCATATTTCATAGTTTCAATGGACAACATTGAGTCGTGTGGTTGAACTTGGTTTGTCCTAGTTGTCAAAACCTTTCTTGGAAAAAATAAGACAGACAACTACTCTGAATTTAGTTGAGGACATACTCTCCAACTTTAATAAGCTCGGCTATAATATGAGCATCAAGGTCCATTAATTACACAGCCGCCTAAATCGCTTTCCAGAAAACCTTGGTGATTTAAGCAAAGAGCAAGGTGAAAGATTTCACCAAGACATATAAACTGTGGAAGACAGATACCAGGGTAGATGGGATACCCACATGGTGGCAGATTACTGCTGGACCATTCAGCGGGAAAGTCCTATAAGAAACGTTTCTCATATGTTAAATGACTGATCAGTTTATATGCTCTTGTGTTGAAATATACAGATTTAGTAATACGTGCTTGTTTCAATAGTATGCATATATGTAGTATTGATACGAAAATTGGATCTAAATTAATTACTATTAAAATGGAGGACAGACTTGATAGGCGTGGTTAAATTATGTTGATGATTAAATTAAATATTTGGCCTATTGCAAATTAATTGGAAAACTAACTCATTTTTAATTGGGGAAGTCGTGTAATTCTCTTTGTCTGGGTGGGAACAAAGGAATTAGGGGATCGCCTCTGGGGGTCTGCTTAGCAACTGAGGGCCACCCAGACGGCATCTGAGAGGCACACAGACTCTCATAAATACGACTTCAAGTGTGCCATTAGTGACCAAAATCTGTAGGGAACGCTGAAAATTACGAATATGAGGGGCGAGAGTCACAGGCTGAACTATACTTGCAGAAGCGACGGCGCTCCGTACGAAAGACCAGTGAGAAATCTCAAGTGTCGACAGAAAAGAAGCAGATGAAGTCACGTAACAGAGGATAGCCAAAACGTGGCGGAAAAAGAAACAGTTAGTGGTTTCGGTACGCTGTTGTAAGTCGCACTGAGAAATTGGTACGAGCAGAATAAGCAATAGGGCCCTACGCAGTTGTCAGACGTAGAGAGCCCGCTATGTGCGAAACCTGACGTCCGACGCTTACCTAAGATTGCTACGGTACTTCGAGCGCAGCGGTAAGCCGCCGAGTACGATGAAAAAGGAGAGCTTCACAATAATTAGGCGGCTGGGTAAGACCACCAAATATACCAAATTGAGAAGGTCTACTAAAAAGCATTAGTGAAACACGACTAGCGAACCTGCCTTCCTAAAACGCCGTCTCCATCCCACGTGTGAAAGTCGCTTTATTTACTGTTTCTTCCTTCAGCAAGGAAGAAACAGTAAATAAACGTTTCTTCCTTGCTGCCGACGAAGTTTCTTGACGGGGTTAAAAAAGCAACCCCTGTCCGTTCTACAGCGTCCCCTCTGCCGAGTTCGGAGGGCGGAATATGCATAGACTGATTGCTGTGCGAAGAGGAGTCAGCACTGGGTGTTACTTTCCCCTCTCCCACGAGCGGTCGGGGAAAAGAGGAGAAATTCTCTCTCTGCACTGTCGAAAGAAAGAGTGGAAAACCAACAAATTAGTGAAGATACTCTGTTACACACAGGTGATGTCGCCACTGTTTCGGTACTCATCGAAGGAAGTAAAAATCCTCCGGCGCCTAAAACATACAGGTGAAAGAACTATATCGAGCAAAAATAAAGCGCAACAGTGTGTGGAAGTGGTCAACGGAGCTTCATAATAATTGGAATAGTGCCTTGTATAGCCGTGATTATCAAACAAGCAGTCAGCAATATGTGAGTACTTTTTTTCTGTTTATTGTTACCCTGTCACTGAGTGGAGGAACTGAGAACATTAACTAATCCTAGACTCTAAATTAGAACTTTGATACGCCCTTTTTGAGGCGGAAGCCTGATTCTTGAATCCAGAGGTAGATGATATTAGCTCCGCACAGGGAGCGTAACGTGTGTTTGTATCACCGTGGGCAATGCCCCGGGATAGAGTTTCCTCTTACAAATCATCATCATCATCATCATCATCATTGTCAACCATTATCAATCCACTGCTGGACGAAGGTCTCCCCAAGTTTCCTCCACAACGGTCTGTCTTGTGCCAGTCTCTTCCATGTCACTCCCGCATACTTTCGAATTTCATCCACCCATCTTCCAAGTGGTCTTCTTCTGGGTCTTTTCCTGTCCCTTGGAATCCAATCTAAAATTTCGGCTGTCCATCGATGGTCTGTTCTTCTGGCAGTATGTCCAGCCCATTGCCATTTCAGGGATTTAACTCTGATCATGATGTCCTCTACTCTTGTCATTTTTCGGATCCACGTGTTCCTCTTCTTATCTCTCCTGGTTACACCAAGCATGCACCTCTCCATGCTACTTTGAGTTGTCTGCAGCCTTTGTATGTCTCTTTTAGCTAAGGTCCACGTCTCTGCACCATACGTAAGCACTGGAAGGATGCATTGATCAAACACTTTTCTTTTAAAACATAATGGCATATTGCTCTTGAAAATTATGCTGTTTCTTCCAAAAACTCTCCAGGCAAGTTTTGTACGCCGATTAATTTCTTCACCAATGTGACCCTCACTTGATATCTGCTGTCCAAGATAAACGTACGTGTCTGTTATCTCCAGCTTTTCTCCGTCAATCGATAAATCTTCATTTCTTGTAAAAGCATTGTACATCACTTTTGTCTTCTGAAAGTTCATTTTTAATCCCACTTCTTTACTCTTGTCAGCAAGTTCCTGGATCATACTCTGCAGCTCTGATGGGGTAGTTGCAAAAATGACTATGTCATCAGCAAAACGAAGGTATGTTAGATAATCTCCATTAATCTTTATCCCTTTGTTTTCCCAGTTCAGTGATTGAAAGACATTTTCCAATGTGGCATTAAAGAGCTTCTGAGATATGGTGTCACCTTGTCTCACTCCTTTTCCAATTTTTATGTGTGTTGTATTTTCAAATAGCCGAATCTTTGCACTTGCATTTTCATAGATGTTATTAATAATATTAATGTATGCATCTTCAATACCGCAGGATTTCAGAGCCATTGTAACTGCTGATGGTTTCACCGAATCAAAGGCTTTTTCATAATCGATAAAAGCCATGCACAATGGAAGTTCATATTCCCTCGCTCTTTCAATTAGTTCTCTCAGTACGTGGATATGATCTATTGTGCTGTAGCCACTCCTGAATCCAGCTTGTTCTCTCGGTTGAGCCATGTCCAGTGTCACCTTCAAGCGGTGTGAAAGAACTTTAGTGAAGATTTTATAAACCACTGATAGGAGGCTGATAGGTCTGTAGTTCCTGAGATCCTCAATGTCACCTTTTTTATGTAGCAAGATCATTGTAGCGTTGTTCCAATCCTCAGGAATTTTCCCTTCATTAAGGCATCGAGTGAAAATTTGGGCGAGTACTGTTTCGATTTCTCCACTTGCTTCTTGTATGATGTCTACAGTAATTCCATCTTCTCCTGGAGCTTTTCCTCGCTTCATGTTCTTGATTGCATGTGCAACTTCTGCTGGAAGGACTGGAAGAACTCTGGTATTGGTACCTTTCATGATGTCTGGAGTACATGTATCATCCCTTTCATATAATTTGGAGTAGAAATCTTTAACTCTTGTCAAAATTTCGCCTCTATTTCTTGTTACAGAACCATCTTCTTTTCTCAGTGCCATAATCTGTTTTTTTCCCTTACTGAGATGTCCTTTTGCTATCTTTAGGCTTTGGTTGTTTTCAATTGCTTTCCTTACTAGTTCACAGTTGAATTTCCTTACGTCTTCAGTGATACTTTTTCGTACTGTCTTGCATAGCTCTATATATTCCACTTTGGAAGTCACATCTTCTTTAGTTGTCCTCATCACTCTTCTTTTTTGCATCAAAATTTTGGTTTTTCCTGATAATTTGTTCACATGCAATTTGTTCATAGACCCAGCTAATTTTGTTGCTGTTTCCATAAGAGCTTTGGTTACTTTTCTGTTAACTTCAGAAATATCCACTTCTTCCGATGTTAGGCCTTCTAAAGCAGAGAATCTGTTCTTCAGTTCCAATTTGAAGGTATTATGGTGTATTTTAAGGTTGGTTATGCCAATACATTTTGTTTGTCTTATGAGCTTGCTACGTTCGAGTTTAGTGTTGAGGTGCATCTCACATCTCACCAATCTATGGTCACTGCCTGTGTTGAACTTGTTTAGCACACTGCAGTCTTCTATGACGAATTTTTTGTTACACATAATAAAATCAATTTCACTTGTCGTCCCATTTGGATGTCTCCATGTCCATTTCCTGTGTGGCTTTTTCTTGAAAAAAGAGTTCAAGATGAAAAACCCTTCTGCTTCTGCAAACTCTACGAGAGTATTTCCAATCTGGTTTCTGTTGCCATGACCGAATTAACATACTGAAGTTTCATTCTGTTGCCGTTGCCCTATTTTTGCATTGAAATCTCCCATAATTATCTTCAAGTGCTGCTTACCTTTATTATTTAGATGACGAATTTCCTCATAAAATTCTTCAATTTCTTCTTCAGGATGACTTGTGGTTTGTGCATAAGTTTGAATGATCTGAGCCTGGTATCTTCTCGAGAGTTGCATAACGAGTCGTGCAGCTCTGTCAGATGAACTTTCAACTTCTACAACTTTATCCTTCAGTTTCTTGTTTATTATAAATCCAACACCACTAGTTCTGCTAGTATCTGTCCCACGATAGTAGAAGAGATGTCCACTTTTCAGTTCAATGAGATCTACTCCTTTTCTCCTTACCTCACTTAGCCCGACGATGTCCCACTTGATCCTTTGTAGTTCCTCTTCCAATTCAAGAAGCCTTGAATCAGAAGATAGGGAGCGTCCGTTATACGTTGCCAAGGTCAGCATCAGATGGCAGCCTAGTCCGGTCCTCCGGGGATTCTTAGCACCCTTTGCCTTCATGTCGCACTGGCCGCTGCCTTGGCCAGGTACATTCCAGCTGCCGGAGACTGAGGGCCAAGATTTAAGTTGTGGAGTAATTTTGGAGGGGTTTGGCCATAACTCACCACGCTGGCCAAGCGGGTTGGTGAGTGTGGGATAACATTTCCTCTAATCCCGATGGTACAGTTATACCGCCATTGGCGGTCGTCAGAGCCCCTTTAGTGGGAACAGGATGTACCACGAGAAGGCGGGGTTGACATTTATCAAGGAGAGGCTGTGATGTTACGCATCACCTGACCTTACATCCCCTAAAGATGTTTAATTGTTAATCTTACTCTATTCGTTCTATAGGCTCTGGTAGTGTGGATAATTCCTTTTATTAAATTCCTGTGTTTCAGCAAGCCGCTAACGTTCTCGCTAAAATATACCAGGACCCGAATTACAAGAACCCACGGTCTCGTATCCAAATAGCGGATAAATTGCCGACTGAGGCGGGATCGAGACCACGATTATTAATAAATTATATCGCTCGATACGTTCGTATCAATTGGTGCCAGCGGCGGTATCAATTGGTGGCGAGCAGTGAATACATAATCCGGCTCGGCCCGGTACCGTATCAATTGGTGGTCAACGGTGGGACAATGACCCATGAGACCGCAACAATTGGTAGAGAGGCCGAGTTCGCATTAGTGTCAATGTTTGTCAAGATCATGACAAAAATAATCCTATAAAAGACGTTTCTCATATGTTGAATGACTGATCATTTTATATGCCCTTGTGTTGAAATATACAGATTTAGTAATATGTCAAGATCATGCCAAAGGTAGCAGATCATGTGTTGTAGGATCCCGAAATTTGACGGATGACCGGTGGAATCAGCATATAAGGTGGTATGCCCTATCTCCAAAACTAGAGCTGATAGGGGCAAAACTGATGCCAGTTGTGGACTCCGCGCCTCAAATATACACTGCTGGCCACCCAAAATGCAACACCAAGAAGGACACGAGATAGCAAAGCCAGATTTGCTGGACACATAACAATAGATACAAAGATGAAACGATTGAGCTTACAGGCCCGTGCGACTTGCGGAACACGCAGACATCAATAGTTCGTATGTCCCCCATGGCTGGCAATAACGGCCGCTACACGCCGCGGCATCGAACGAAAGAAGCTTTGGATGTAGGCTTGGGATATATCGGTCCAAGCTGCTTGCACACGTTGCCATAGTTCATCAGGCGTCGCCGCGGGTGGTGCTTGCTGGACCACTCCGTTATCGATCAACGACCAGACGTGTTCGATGGGCGACATATCTTCAGAACAGGCGGGCCACGGCAGAAGTGACACCTGGTGGGCAGTGAAGAATTGTTGCACGATGCGTGCCACGTACAGGCGCGCATTGTCCTGTTGAAACGTGGCCGCTGGCAGGTCCTGCAGGTAAGGAAGGACTACAGGCTCCAAAACGTCGGAGATGTAGCGGTGGCTGTTGAATGTACAGGCGATGCGTACCAGAGGGGTGTAGGTGTCATATCCAATTGCGCTCTAAACCATAACGCCAGGTGACGGACTGGTATGGCGATGCATTATGCAGGTGACGGACTGGTATGGCGATGCATTTTGCAGGCGTCATACAGTCTCTTGCCGCGGTGCCGCCACACGCGGATCCGACCATCGTGGTGTTGCAGGCAGAAACCGCATTCATCGGAGAAGACAATTTCGTGCCATTTCGTAGTCCAGGTGCGGCGTTCAACGGCCCACTGCCGCCGCACTCGCCGGTGGTGTAACGTCAATGGTAATCGGAGTAATAGTCGCCGTGTGACAAGTCCCCGCTCCTGCAGACGACGTCGAATGGTACATGCTGACACAGGTTGTTGCGCAACACACCCTAATTCCTGCGCTAACGTTCGTGATGTGGCGGTGCGAGCCGTCAATGCCCGCCGCACAACATGCCGGTCATCTCGTTCGGTGGTGTGCCGCTTCATCTATTTAGTAAACGGAGCAACCATCACACCGAGATTTTGCATAACATTCTGTGACTTTATGACTCGTTTATTCTCAGCTGGCAGTCGCCGACGAGGGTCATATTTCTGTGACTTTTTGCCTCATTTAAGTAGTGCTGATAATCACTTACCTACGAAGAGCATGGCATTAAACTTCCACAGACTTTAAGCAAGCGATCATAAAAGCTGGTGAGTCTCACAGAACTGGAAATTATTGCTACATAACACTCTTCCATTAAAAACACCTTTTCATTAAAATATCTCTCAGTCGTCTTTCATTAAGAATTCAGCCACTTTCCCTCCCTGTCTTTACTGACAGACGCCTGAAACTGTTGAACAGCTTGGAAACTGTTGAAATCATTCAAACAATGGCTCAAAGTATTTGGAGACTAGTGATTTGTTCACGGTAAGTTTTCCAGGTGGAGAGAATTTTTTCTTTATTGTGAGTTTAACTATTCACATGCTAAAAGGAGTCTTTCATCCGGAAACAGGATCACTGATTATTGTGAAGAGTGAAAGTTATTTTCACAAGAACGATTACACTTATTTACCTGATTTTTATCATAGATTGAAATATTACACTGCCCATCACACATTTTGGTGCCTTGAAAGTTAAACCTATTCTTGGATATAATTGGGACGCTTATTCCAAAAATGGCATCAGTTTTGCACTGTCAGCTCTAGTTATGGAGATAGGGCATACCCACCCTATATGCTGATTCCATCGGTCATCCGTCAAAATTCGGGATCCTACATCGCATGATCTGCAATTTTTGACATGATTTTGTCAAATATTGATGCTATTAATGTTACATAATATTTAAAAAACAAGCACATATTACAAAATCTTGAATACACTGCTGGCCACCCAAAATGCAATACCAAGAAGGAAGCATCCGATTGGCCTGAAATTCGCAGCATGCCTCGCCCGCGAGAGGACATGCAAGCGATTAGCATTGCAGGGCATATGCAAATCATGTGCGCCTGGCACGCCACCGAGAAGCACTATAAGAAGGGTGCACAGAAGGCGGGGTAGTGGAAGTGTGTTGTGCTGCCGGACCTGTGCGTGGGAAGCTTCCTGATGCCTCGTCGCAAAATACGGCAGTCATTCCAGCACGTTTCGGAGTTCGACAGAGGACGAATAGTGGCTTATCGCGACAGCAGTTTATCGTACCGAGACATCGGCGCCCGTGTGGGACGATATCCAGCCACAGTGAGGCGAGTATGGATTAGGTGGGTGCAGGAGAGACGGATGGACTGGCGTGAGCGATTGCCGCAGCAGCGGCACACCCCCGGACGAGATGACCGGCATGTTGTGCGGCGGGCATTGACGGCTCGCACCGCTATATCACGAACGTTAGCGCAGGAATTAGGGTGTGTTGCGCAACAACCTGTGTCAGCATGTACCGTTCGACGTCGTGTGCAGGAGCGGGGATTTGTCGCACGGCGCCCATTGCTCCGATTATCATTGACGTTACACCACCGGCGAGTGCGGCGACATTGGGCCATTGAACACCAAACCTGGACTACGGAATGGCACGACATTGTCTTCTCCAACGCATCCCGCTTCTGCCTGCAACACCACAATGGTCGGATCCGCGTGTGGTGGCCCGCGGCGAGAGACTGTATGACGCCTGCATTATGCATCGCCATACCGGTCCGTCGCCTGGCGTTATGGTTTGGGGCGCAATTGGATATGACACCCGCACCCCTCTGGTACGTATCGCCGGTACACTCAACAGCCACCTCTACATCTCCGATGTTTTGGAGCCTGTAGTCCTCCCTTACCTGCAGGACCTGCCAGTGGCCGCGTTTCAACAGGACAATGCGCGCCCGCACGTGACACGCATCGTGCAACAATTCTTCACGGCCCACCAGTTGTCAATGCTTCCGTGGCCCGCCTGTGCTCCCGATATGTCGCTCATCGAACACGTCTGGTCGCTGATCGGCAACCGAGTGGCCCTGCAAGCACCACCCGCGGCTACGGCTGATGAACTGTGGCAACGTGTGGAAGCAGCCTGAACCGACATACCCCAAGCCCACATCCAAAGCTTCTTTCGTTCGATGCCGCGGCGTGTAGCGGGCGTTATTGCCAGCCATGGGGTCCATGCGAACTATTGATGTCTGCGTGTTCCGCAAGTCGCACGGGCCTGTAAGCTCAATCGTTTCATCTTTGTATCTGTTGCTATGTGTCGCTTCTTGGTGTTGCATTTTGGGCTGCCAGCAGTGAAGACGGAATGCGTGGATTCTTCATAATCATGAATTGCATGTCGAAAAGCACACAGGGAACGTTAATATAAATTTATAAGTGATAAACAGATAATATATACTTTTTTATGTTGTTATATCACGAAAAAGGGAGGTATTCTTTTGGGGGGGGAGGTTAACGACGCTTTTGAGTACCTAAGAGTGCAAGCAGTCGCCCGTCCCTAATTAAGGGACACTGGTTCTAGGGAAAGGGAAGAACCAGTGCCATTGGGCAAACGTCCTCGGATGGTGTTTGAGTTAAATAATTCTCCATAAACACTTTAAACCTAACAGTCCAGGAACTCGAATACTAAAAAACGAATTTGCAGTTTCTAACATATTTTTCATGCCACACGTTGCAGGAATCACTCACGCGGTCGCAGCACTGTTTATTGAACATGACATTTTAAACTTTTTTTATTGAAGGTTTAACGACTACCGTGAGCAACTCCGTGGGGTTATAAGCAGTCGCCCATCCCTAATTTAGGGCCACTGATTCCAGGGAAGGGATAGAGCCAGTACCGTAATACAAACACGACATCCATGCCTCACCGAGATTCAAACCCGGACCCATCACGGACGTATGGTCAGAAGCCATCGCTTAGACCGCTGCGCCACCGGGGCGGCCATTTTAAACTTGCAGAACACACAAATTGATTGAAGATTTCATAAAATGTAAATTAACTTAGTAATACCAAAGACTTCAATAAATATTAGTGTGGGTTACTAAGGACTGAATATGAACTTGTAATAAGTATAGTGTCATCGTATAAATAAAATAGCAATTGATCTTAAAAATGATATCATCTCAGCACGTATCACACAAAACACACAGTGATTCTACATTGATGAGACCACCTACCTAATAAACAGTATGACCCCCTTTAGCCCTCAAAACAGCGGCCACTCGGCAAGGTATCGATTTGATATGGTAGCGATAGGTATCGTGCGGTATCTCGTACCATATTGTCAACAGCAAGTCCTCCAGTTCCCGTACATTTCGAGGTGGTAGTGATTTAGCGTGAACCCACTTTTCCAAGTCGACCCACAAATGTTAAATTGGGTTCATGTCAGGTGAATTTGAAGGCAATGGAATTAACAGAAAGTCACCAGCATATTCCTCGAACCACTCCTTGACGATTCTGGCAGTCTGGCATGGCACATTATTCTGTTGGTAATGGCCATCACTAGCAGGGAACACAGATGCCATGAATGGGTGAACTTTGTCCGCAACGATGTTCAAATACCTAACAATTATCAGGAATTGTGCTATTGGGATAATTGAGGCCTAAAGTGTCCCAAGAAAACATCGCCCACAGCATAAAACCCCCGCCTCTGGCCTGTTTCCGCCCAACAGTGCATCCAGTTGCCATAGCCTCCGTTGGTAATCGACGTATCCGCACTCGGCCGTCTACGTGATGCACCAGGAATCTTGGTTCGCCATACCAGGTCACTTTTTTCCAATCATCCACGGTCCAATCTCGATGACCTTGGGTTCATTTCATGCGTTGATGGCGATGACATGCAGTGAGCATGGGAACTCGGCTGGGTCTTCGGCTACGCAGGCCCATGCGCAGAAGGCTGCGATGAACTGTGTGCTACAGCAGTGGTGATCACATTGCCTTGATCACCACTGTTGTAGCTGCGGGTGTTTTGTCGCACTGTGGCCCTGCGGTAGCTGTGAACAATGCGCGATAGTCTCCGCTTTCCTCTGGCATCAATAAATCGGCAGCTTTTACCATTCTGGCTCCGAACACTCTACTAGCCGAAAGCTGGTTCTCTGGCTGTATATATACTGCGCTTCGCCTGCGCCACCGTTCTGTCTCCAGCAGCTCTCATTTTTCTAGGCTGGGGGTGGTCATAATGTAATGGCTCATCGGTGTATATTATGTTTGTTCCTTCAGCTTTGTCCTACTGCCAGAGGTACCACATCAATAGAAACTTCTGG
Source organism: Macrothele yani (assembly GCA_039090855.1). Lineage (NCBI taxonomy): Eukaryota > Metazoa > Arthropoda > Arachnida > Araneae > Macrothelidae > Macrothele > Macrothele yani. The sequence continues at coordinate 78,340,961 of CM077008.1, forward strand.
GAGTTCACACGTGACGTTAAGTTCAGAAAGTGTAATCAAGAAAAAAAAACATAATTTTCAGAAGCGGTAGCAACAAAAACGGAAAGTTAAATTGATTATGTACGGCGTGTGATACCTCTTGTGTGTGGCGTATGATGGATGTTAATGAAGCTCGTGTTGTGTGCCAAAATCGTGGAAAATGGAGACATTTGATAGACCAACATTAAATAAATTTTAGTTCCATCAGGTAAATGTTTACTTGGTAGATGGTCCTTCTTTGAGGAGCTAACCTCTGAATCTCAGAAAACAGCTTAATATTATGTACGTATGTATGTACGTCACATCTAGCTGGGGGATTAGCGTGAGTACCGCACCGCGTCTGACCACTGGCTGGAAAACTTTAATATCTTACATGTATCCTACATTTATCAAAAATATCCTACGTTCACACTTTCTGCGCTATAAATGAACTTCAATCAAGCAAACACAACAATGTTCCAGCAATGATGTTATTGTGTATCATGAAGTGAATCTTTTATTCTTGGTCTTGACAAGGATATTTGCGTGTGTATCCCAAAACGCTCAGATAATGCCGTCCAATACAGATTTTCAAAATGCAGTATATTTAAGAAGCAAAAACAAATGCTCGAATAACATCAAATATTGACAGTCTTCAGTTACCTCACCTCTGAGGACTATAGAGAGAAGATAACAGTGTCAGGCTTGATGGACGCCAGGTCCATTTGACGGTTTTGGTATGACAGGAAGAAAATCAAATTTAAAAGTTTTGAAGAGAAAACGTCAGAGCACAGCCTGAACAGGAACTACACTGCTGAGAGTTTTTTTTCTTTCAAACAGTGAGAAAACGAATGCTGTAATTTTGGCATGAACCCTATGCTCGACGAGAGCAGTAACAGAAGAAAAAATCCGGTTTAGAAATAAAAGCAAACTAAATCGTAGGGATTTCCCCACCTCCCCTTCGACAAAAAAGTATGCACCATGGAGTTAATTTCAAAACAACTGTGACTCCAAACTCTAGCGGCCACTTTCTGGCTCTGGAGCGTTGAACAGGGCAGCTCTTCGTATGACCTCTTGATAGATTGCCTTGCCTTCACATCCGCCTTCTCAACACTTTGCATCCTCACAGCTATCTTTGTTCTTTCCTTTGATTAAAAAATGATGGCCCATGGCACGATGAATCTTGTTCTCCTTGACCAACTAGTCCTTACTATGAATTTCTTAGTCTGTTCATTTCCTTCTGCCATAAAATCCTTTAATCAATAAGCTGAGCTAGCAACACGCGTAAAAATTGCATATTTATATTACACTTCCGTGTGATGCAGAAAGAAAATAAGAATATTCAATCCATGCGACTCCCACCTTCGACCATCAACTCCTGTTCTGCATGCCTAGCTTAAAAATTTAACATAAATTCACGTACAGCTGAAGATTGAAATCCGCTGTCAGCGCCTCGGCAATTTCGCTTAACTTTTAATGACTGAATGGCCTTCGAAATTATATAAGAGATATTATAGAACAGCAACTCCGCCCTTTGTTTTCCGATTTTTATAAGCTTGCGTGAGCGATTTGTTGAATAACTAACACCTAAGAATTAGTGGTTGTTGTTTTTGTTCACTCCAACTAGGTTACACGTGTTCTGTTCCTATGAGCTTTAATTTAAAATGGGTCCCTCTGTTATTCAAAACTGTCAGTGGCGCACCCAGCATTACTTTATGGGGTGGCCTAAAATGCTGAAGGTGTCCGGAAATTTTGCATGAACAAGAAAAAGAGGGTGGGGACGGATTCCATTGTCACCATGTATCCTGTCCTCTGTTTAGGATACCTCCCATCTTTCGACAGCAATCTAATATCTAACGATATTTTTTTTGTGTGTACAGCCTAAATTACCGCGCTGACCCCCGTTTTTGTGACTGATCCGTAGCAAACAAAAGATGCAGCCCAACTTTGTAATTGATAGTTTTACTCTACCTATGATAATTTCGGAGTTCAGGAAATAAGTTCGCGAAGTTCCCGCTAGGAGCGCTGACGTCGAACCGGTAGAATTTCCCTTTCTGGCACTTTCACTAATCCCGTTGGTTCCACATCGTCTGTTCATCTGTGAAGGGGTAAATGTGTGACTTTATTAACACCCTGTATATCTCTATAGAAAATCATTACCGGTCTTATGTTTAACGAACTTTATTTTCATCACTATCTGTGATAAAATAAGTTTCCAATGTTTGGTCAAACATTTTAGAAACACCCTGTATACATCAGAAGAGATGCTAAAAATGGATCTCTTTCTCTTGAATGAGGTCATGTATTTTCATTAAACAACTTCGTAGGCTATCTTTGTACCCTTGTGTGGGGTGCATGTGTTTCTCATACCACTTCTCGTTCCGACAAAAACCGTAGTTCAGTGATATATGAGAGTAGTTAGGCTCATTATAAAAGTTAGTGGCACACCGAGGACTTTTTTATGGGGTTGGCCTACGGAAAGCGCAAATAACAGTACACCGCAGAAAACATCTTCCGAAATATTGGGAAGTGATAAAAACATCTCCACCATATAAAGTGCGCTCCCATTGATTCGGAAAACACGCTCTCTGCCAAAAAAAAAAAAAAAAAAAGGCGCCCCGATAAAGTCGTTCGATCCTGATGAAACTACGCATGCAAGTGTTTCAAGGCCGGATATGCTTATGACTAAAAAATAACGACCAATTACGAAATAGTGGCCAGCCACAGCGCATGGGAACCACGCATCGAAGAGGGTATATCAAAAGCAAAGCTCACGCTCAGGGAAAATTGTAACAGTGGATTACAGTTGCATTAACCTCCACGGACTGTGAGGATACCTGGACGCCTGACCGTGCACAATACGAGCAGTTGAGCGAGTTTGAGAGAGAAGGTGTAATTAGGATGAGAGAGGCCGGCTGGTCAAGTCGCCGTACCTCTAGACATTTGGGTCGGAGAGACGCAGAAATCGGACGATTTTGGCACCAATGGTTTAAGGAGCGCACAGCCCAGAGGCACGCGGGCAGTGGACGGCCGAGGGCAACGACTAAACACGAGGATCGAGCGATTGTGAGAGACGCACGAACAGAACCGTAGCTCTCAACCATCTGTGGGGATGTTGCGTCAGCTACAGGCACGGAAGTGGCCATGTTGCTTCGGCTACAGGCACTGAAATGGCCACGCAGACCGTTGCCTGACAACGTGCGGCACGGGGACTACGTTCGATGAAGCCACTCCGCCGCTTATCGCTGACCAGCGAACATCGCCGGCACCTGTTGCAGTAGTATTGGGCCCGAACAACGTGGGGTAGCGTCGTGTTGTTTTCAGTGATGAGTCACGCCGATAACTTGCGCATACGTGCCTGTAGACGAACTGGCCAACGCACGGATCCTGCCTTTACCTAGGAATGGCACACGGCTTATACACCTGGAGTGACTGTCTGGGGGAGACATTTCCTACGATAGCCGGAAACCCGTGGTAGTCCTCCGTACCACCCTCACAGCTCAACGGTACGTCGACGACATTCTACGATCTATTGTGTTGCTATTCCGTCGCAGCATCACCGAGCAATTTTTCAACAGGATAATGCTCGGCCACGCACGACACGCCTCTTCCAGGCCTGCATTCGTACTGTCGACGCCCTTCCATGGCCAGCCATATAGCCCGACCTGTCATCGATCGAACATATTTGGGAAATGATGGAATGCCTCCTACTCCCATCCCGGAATGTCGGCGAACTGGCACACGATTTGGACACCATCTGACACGCCATGCCTCAGAACACTATCCGTGAACTGTATGCATCTATGCCACGCCGAGTAATTGCTTGTATGGGAGCCAGAGCTGGTGTTACAACGTGCTCATTTGTCCTACTCGTGTACCTGCTTTGTCCGAATAAATGGTCCAACTGCTCTGGAATTGCAATCCTTTTTTTCCTACACATGTACATTGCACATACCAATTTTCATCTCGATTGGATGATTCCTTCTGGGTGTTTTTTTTTTTTTTTTTTGCGAAGGGTGTATATATTTAAAAATGTATATATTTGAAAACAAGCAGCCAACAGCAAAGGACGAAGGACCAAATGATACCTTATGGGGAGTACCGAGTCTTTAGGCCACCCCAACTTGGTACAACACTGACAACCGTGCTCTGTGGTAGTGGATGCACCAACTAATACAGGCACCAAATGTGACATTCATTCCACTGAAAAAATAACAAAGAACTGGGAATAAGTTTTCACGTTTTGTAAGGAAACATCAGAGTATCGAAGTAACATCATGTCCAAACCTGCCGCAAATCTTTTTACTAACGCTAAGTCATCCATTGTCAATGGCAAATAATCATCATAATTAATACGCCATTTGTAGCAAAAGAAAAACATAGCATTCCGTTTAGCTAAACGTAATAGCATAACTTTAAAATCATGTTAAGCCGAATATTAATGAAATACGGGGTGTGTTTAAAGTCTTTCCCTGATTACGTTAAATCGTATAAAATGAACCGAGCTAGTTAGACGTACGTGGTTTCTTGCATTGATTGGGTCACATTCTCAATTTTTTTTGTTCGTTGTACTTTTGGAACAATAGGTGGCGCTGTATGTCTGCAGTGTAGTTTGTTTTTCAAAGCGTCAGTCGGCGAAATGGCGTCTATGTAAGGAGGAGGCTAATTGTATTCTCTGGTTTCATGAAACCAAATCTACAATTTCAGTGCAGCTGAAGTTTAGGCGTGAGTATGATAGATCTCCGCCTGATGTGAAGAGCATTAGGAACTGGTATCAAAAGTTTAAACAGACGGGCAGTGTCTGTGACCGTGCAAGAAGTGGAATACCTCCCATTAGTGAGGAAACTGTTGGCGCCCTGCGTGGTGAATTCGTACGAAGCTCTAGGAAATCAGTTCGTCATGCCTCTAGTGAACTAGGAATACCTATGAAGACAGTGCACCACATTTTAAGAAAGCGGCTTCGGTTTCTTTTTGCATGCTAATTGCAAATTGTATAAGCTTTGGAACCTAATGATGGGCCCAGAGGTGTGACATTCGCTATGGATATTCTTTAACGAATAGACAAAGATAATGATTACCTGAATCGGATTTGCTTTTCAGACGAATCAACTTTTCATACCTCAGGTAAAGTGAACACGCATAATGCCCGTATCCGGGGTTCAGAGAACCCACATATGGTTTTGGAGAAACGGAGGGATAGCCCTAAAGTCAATGTTTGGTGCGGATTAATGCGCAACAAAGTAATTGGACCGTTCTTTTTATTGAGCCCACCATTACATCGGGTATTGACCTCGACATGATGCAGCTGTATGTTGCACCTCAATGGGAAGAGTTGCAACCATGGGTAATGTCCCAGCAGGACGGTGCGCCCCCGCACTGTTGTGTACCTGTCCGTCAATTCTTAGGTGACAAATTCCCTAACAGATGGATAGGCAGAGATAGTCCCATACCCTTGCGACCAAGATCCCCAGACATTACGTAAGTCCTTTGACTTCTTTTTATGGGGCTACATTAAGGATCAAGTTTATGGAACAATTGCAGATATACACTTTCAAGGAAAGCAGACATGGAAAGAGATAGAACAGCAGACATGGAAAGAGATAGAGTATCGACTGGATGTCCTCCGTGTAACTAAAGGAGCCCACGTTGAGGTATACTATTGACTCGGGAAAACATTCTGGATATCAGGTAAGCTATATTGGAAAACCGTATGTGTCTAACGAGCGTGGTTCATTTGATAAGATTTATCGTAATCAGGAAAAGACTTTAGACACACCCTGTATGTTGTTCGCAAATGTTATATGAAGTTTTAAGTTATTTGAGAAAATTTTAGGTTTGCTGTTTGAACTAGTTGGTTTCATTGTACTAGTACATTTAATGTTTCAACTTTAATTACAAGCTGTAAGATTTACTTCTTTAAATGTCAATGTTGCCTAAGCTATGAACTTGTGAACATAATATCAATCTCTGGCACTTGCAGAATAACACTACCTGCCAAGGTATGGAATGAATCAACATGAATTCACGATTAATCCACTTTTTTATTCTCCGTTATGACACTTCAGCACATGTTGATCACATTAGCCAGGAAACAACTTGTTGGCTGCAATCATCTGTTACTCACAATACATAAGTTTATAACACGTAGCTATACCAACGTACTTCTAACAAGTCGATCTCGTAAAATGAACCTCTTATCCCTATCATAAAATGCACCCCTAAAAATTCGTTACCTCAAACGACTCTTAACAAATTGTTATCTCATACTGCTCTGCCCTCATCTTTATTTCAAGCAGCACACTTACTACATTTAGTTATTACATTTTATTGACATCTGATCCACCACCAGTGATGCCCAATTTAGAAAGTCCGTCAGGGAAAATAATACATCGTTAAGTCAGAAAACGTTTAACGAGAAGAAACTGAATTTACTTCAGAAGGCAGAAACTGAAAAGGAAGGTAAAATCACCTGCGTACATCACACACAGCTATCACTTTACAGTGAAGTTCTATTCTAGGTAAGTTGTAAGTTCACAAGTTAAGAGATGATTTTCGTTAACAGTAATAATTACTGAATTTATTATTTGCATTGTCGAACTCAATGTTTTTACATTTCGGGAACTTTCTGGACACGGAGTAATTTTTTTACTTCAGAAATCACCATGCAGAATTGTTTGCTTTGTTTCACATTTTTTTTCCGAAAAAAGAAAGGAAAGACCTTCAGACAAGACCACTCCTTGTGCTTGATTAAAAAATTTTATTGTCGAAATGGCTGGTTTACAGACGCAAATATTATTTCTCCTAAAAAGTCACTAAGGCAATCAAGTGCTTCTTGGAAAAGTTTTAATTTTCCGTTTTGAAAAGTTAAAGAACTGACTACCAATTTCTTACTTCAGATATTGAAAAACGCTTAATTTTTTATCCGAACTGAGTGCAAATTAATTGTGATTCCATTTTAAATTATGAAATTTAATTCACTAATTTGGCAAATTATTTTTCAATATACGCTACTGCTTGTGAAAATTGCAAGACAATGAAGGGCTTACAGTATATGTACAACATGTTGGGACATGCAAATGCTCTTGAGGTTTCGAAGCAGTGTTCTCTACACTGGCCGGTCTTGAGTATAAAGAACTGGCTCAGACGCGTTGTTTCAATCAATGAAGAACAGCCGACATCGAGTCGAAAAGGGTGTTTCGTGTGTCTCACTATGCCCCGTCGCCGAAGAAGGTCGCATTGTGAACACCTGACACACTATGAGAGAGGAAAGTTTGTTGGGATGAGAGAAACTGGATTTTCCTACCCTCGAAATTGCCACGCGTTCTGGACGAAACGCCATTACAATGATGCGAACGTGACGTCAGTGAACAGATGAGGTGCGGACGTACATCTGGGAAATGGACAGCGACATCGCACGATTGCACGGGATGATAGACACCTCTACCGCATGGCAATGATCGATCACACACTTATTGATGTCCACGGAGTTGGCGCAGCAGTGGAGTACTGTCACAGGTCAAGCTTTGTCCTTCAGCACAGTCCGACGTCGTCTGCTAAACAGAGGACTGCTCGCTAGTAGCCCATTGCTGCTCTTTCCTTTGACCCTGAACCGCAGACGCCTTAGTCTCTAATAGGGTCTCGAACACAGACATTGGCGCGCTGATGAGCAACATGTCGTTTTTTTCTGATGAGTCACGATTCAGTTTGATGCACCTTGATGGTCACATACGTGTTCGGAGATATCGTGGCGAACGGGTGCATTTTGCAGCATCATTCCGGCCCAGCGCCAAACGTCATGGTATGGGACAACATTTAGTTCAATTCGCGATCTCGCTTGATACGAATTGAGGGAATCCTCAACAGCCAGCGATACATCAGAGATGTTTTAGAGGCAGAGGTGATACCGTTTCTTCGGAATTGTCATGTGGCCGAGCAGAACAATGCTCGGCCACATGTGGCGCGTCATGTTCAAGACCTCTTCCATGTACAACAGATATCATTCTTCCCTGGCCTGCGCGTTCGCCTGATATGTCCCCAATCGAACACGTCTGGGACATGGTAGCTAAGAGACTGGCCCGTCAAGCGTCTCCGCCAGTTACCACAAATGCACTCTGGTCTGGCATAGATGTAACTTGGCAGGCTATTCACCAAGATGATATCAAAAACCTCTTGCATTCAATGCAACGCCGTGTAGAAGCTGGTTTGTTGTTCGACGTGTCTTCACGCGATACTATATTTTGGAGCGAAAAAAATCTTGTACAACTCTACAAATGTGTTCAGTTATTTTCTGTAACACGAAGAATCTCTGATATAAATTTTATTCGAATAACGCGATTCTTTCTTGGTGTGGCAATTTAACGAAAACAGTAGTGTAGATATTTCTTTTAGGCCTTTGCCCTCCAATGATAAGAATTGGCGACCATATACATTTCTTCTCTCATACTTTTATTTATGCTTCATCATTGTAGAGTACGTTGGTTATCTTCGATACCTCAAGTTAATAACGCCTCTGAGTCAAATGTTATATGCCTCATTATTATGAAATCATGTGTGCCAGAACTATCACTTCTTTTATGTCGTGTGTACCTAATATCGTTTTCAAAATGAATTTGAAAGCGTGTTTATGATAAATCTATTTTAAAAAGCCAGAGTGACGAACAGGAGACTCATCCTCTCCGTCAAACCATCGCTGAAAGTCTAGCATTTGCTGTGGCCAAAGTAATGGAGAAAGCAATTCATAAATAACTAATGTCTTATTTGGAATCAGTTAAGCTCATTAAGTTCGTCAGCTTGATTTTTGTTCATACGGATCTGCTGACGACATTTTAGTTTCTTATCCATGTACTTAATCGACCATGAAGAATTGTAGCGAAGTTCAAGTTGTGGTGTTTCATATTACAACGGCTGAAGTGTTTCGATTTAGTGTTACTCTCTATACGCTTTAAACCTAACGGTCCAAGAATTCAAGTAGTAGAAAAAGAGAAAACGTTTTATTACATTCGTTGCAGGAAGTACACACTTGTTACACACGGTTGTAACATGCTACCTTGAATCCAAGTCTTTCTACTCCAGAGCTGCTGTTCTCCCAACTAAACTACGCCGGCAGGCTAATCTCTGCTTTATTGTCCATTTGACTCATGTGTCACCTCAGTAGTGCGTTATCTACGTCATGTCACCGAATACGTTGCAGGATGGCAGAGCCACTTACTAAACACAACGTTTAAACTTCAAAAAAAAAAAAACACAAAATATCAGATTGAGGCTTCATAAAACCTATATTAACATAGTAGTACCGAATAGAATTTACAAATTGAATTTGTTTATAAAAGACCATGAATTTGTAACAAGCAGATTATCGTCGTAACAATGAAATAGCAAGTGAGAATAACGCTGATGTAATCTCACCACTTATCACATAGGCACACAGCAGTCCTTGAATTATATCTGTTGCTTGACCTCTGATAGACTACCTGTGCTGCCATATCAAGAAAAACTTTTGGGAGTTCAGTCGTGACGTTAAACTCAGTGGTCTAAGCTATGGCTTATGACTAGTTGTCCAAGTTGGATCCGGGTTCGAATGCCGGTGAGGCATGGATGTTGTGTTTGTCTTACGGTGCTGGCTCTATCCCTTCTCTGAAACCAGTGGCCCTAAATTAGGGACGGGCGACTGCTTATAAAGTTGCTCACGGTGGTCGTTAAACCTTCAATAAAAAAAACAAAAAAACTCGGAAAGTCTAATTGACAAGTAAAGAAAATTTCCATAACAATTCTGGCACCGCAGCCTTCAAAATAAACTTAAGTTATATGGTCTTCATCCAGCACTATTTTCTGTCTAACTTTTTTCTGGCAATTTTACATGGGCATGTAATTAAAGTGATGTGCTGTAGTGCATTTTTCTTAATTCAGTTGCACTTCAGCAACAAATTCTGTCACTTACTCTTGTATTTTACAGATTAGCGACTTCTTTTCCAGGGCAATTAATTCCATTCACAGCTTTGTTGAAGAAGGGACTCTCTATGCATTTTATATCCGGGATTATGGCATGATTGTAACGGGCATCAACGATAGCGTTGCAGGGTTGCCAGAACTGAAGCCACGAAGACAATCTTTAAAGGTTTGGCTTTTGCAAAATCCTATCCCTCGCTGTAAATAGCATGAGAAATCAAAATTTTCTCATTTCATGTTAGGTGAACTTCCGACACTAAGAACAAAAGGTAAAACAAATGAAAAGCAAAGAAACGCGTCAAAGTGGGATTTCCTACGGCAAAACCGCTTTTTCTTCATTTACAGGTCTGCGTATTTCTTCCAACTTGTCTTGGAATGGCTGCATTTCTTCAAAAATGAAATCTGCTTCTAGAACGTTTAACATTTCCTTTTAGCGCTGAAGAATAACTTGTGACACTGCGTCTTTGTTCCAACACATTCATTCCAATTACACCATGACTTCGGATTTTTATCGGTTACATATTCCCAGAAATATTACAATCTTCAAATATGTATGAATCATACGCGTAGCCAAGGAAGGGGGATCCTCGGGTCCGGACACCCCTTGAGGAGAGATTTTGCAGGAATTTAAAGCGATATAAAATATGTATATATGAGGCTTTCACCAATGAACCAAACCCATGGACCCACCTTCTTTAAGAAATATCTGGCTACACCACTGGTATGAATCAGAAATAAATATAAACTACCGTGATTCGTTTTAAATTTAAAAAACGGAAAACGAAATTAATAAATGTTTCAGCATTCCTTCAGTTTTGCCTTTCATGATCAACTTTCCATTTAAAAAACCAGAAAGAAAAGAAATCATCTCATAATATCAGCTATAGGAACTATGTCGGATGAGAGTGACTTTGGAAAACCAACCATGCCTGGATCAGCAGTTCTTTTATCTCATCACGTCCGGTAGTTTCTTCTGGTGTCACTCCTCTGAGCTAGAGACCCAGAGAGCAATGATGCATTGGTCGTCTGAGGGATTTCCTCCTCAGAAAAGTTTCGTAGACAACCATTTGCTGCCGACCAGGTGGCGCTATAGTCTAAACGCTGGGCTCAGACCGTTCGTCCGAATGTGTCCCGGCTAGAGACCCAGTGAAGTATGGGTGGTGTGTTGTCTTACACTCTTGACTCGCTTCCTTCCTTGGGATCAGTGGCCTTAAATTAAATACGCGCAACTGCTTAGAGCGCTTAAAGTTACTCACGGTGGTTGTTAAACATTCAAAAAGAAAAAAAAAAGAAAAGAAAAAAAACTACTGCCTATAAACTGATGTTTACAGCATTTTTCGAGCCCAGAAGGATGTTCAGTTGTTTACCTTTGTTTTATTGACTAAAGCAAAGCTTTTGACTCTGTGGAACATGCAAGATTATAGAATGTTTTGAGGTTTTTGGGAGTCTCCCAGAGCACCTAATCATTCTTTTGAGAAATCTTTTCTGATTCCTCAAACGTCATCATTCTTTTGAGGAATCAGAAGCCACTGTGAGACCTGAATTTAGTGAGACTGAATGGTTTGGGTTAAGAAAGGGAATGCGACAGGGTTGCATTCTGTCTCCATATATGTTTAACTTGTACAGCGAATATATTTTTAGAATGGCAGGCCTGGATGACATGACAGTTGCTATTTATATTAGAGATCAAACCATCAACGATTTAAGATATGCAGGTGACACCTAGCACAACTCTTTTGGCAGAAAATTGATAAAATTGATAAGACAGAGGACATCATCAAGAAAGTAAAATTTGAGAGTGAAAAATCATGTTTAATGTTAAACATAAAACTTAGTTAATGTTCATATCCAACAATGCTCATGTCAATTTCCAGTCTTGCAGACGTTTTAATTGACTGGGAGGAATTGGACGTCGTAGACAATTTTATTGTCTTGGGCACCAGAATAGATAACGAGGGGCAGTGTGCTGGAGAAATAAGGAGAAGATTCCCCATAGCGAGAAAGGCAATGACAAATTTAGAGATTATGAAGGATAAAGACATCTCAATGACAACAAAGATTAGAATTGTTAAAGCAATGGTCTTTCCTGTATGGTTGTGAAAGATGGACATTGAGGAAGAGCGAAAGTAAGAAGATTGATGCTTTTGAATTATGGACCTGGAGACGGCTATACTTAGAATTAGTAAGCAAAATGTAAGCAAAAACACATATTTTGAACATATGATGCGTGACAGTGATGGGTTTGAAAAAATTATCATGCTTGGCAAGGTTGAAGGAAGCAGAATAAGGGAAGACAGAGAGCAAGATGGTTGGATGGAATCAAAGACGCTTGTGGAATTACCATAGAATTGCGATATCTTGCTGAGAACAGATCAAGATGCAGAGCGTTTGTTCATATAGTCACCAAGAGTTGAATACGACTCCATGGAATTTTACAATAACAAGCAGTTACATTTAGATTAGTACTGTTCCAAGAGTTTTGCATCGATATAAATAATTTTGTTCCTTGAGATGACTCATACTGCAAACTGTCTCTTTATCAGATGAGAACACGAATTTTCATGTTCAGCAAAAGCGTTCACAATCTTGTTTCCAATCAGAAAATCACTTCGTAGATGAAGCTTAAGGCTCTACAAGACCCGCCATCTTGTATTGCTGCCTTCTCTTATTAACCAACGGGCAAGCGTATTTCACAAATTGCTCGGGCAATTTCGCACATTTTGAAACACCGTTTGTGGCTAACGCAAGATATATGATAAATTAGGAGTTCCCTGGTTTCAGAATTTTTATTGACCTTTCCCTTCATTTTTTATCTGCAGCGAAAGTTGTACCAAGGCGTCTTCCATAGTTTTATTAATTAATAAAAAATACTTAAAGGGTCCAAGAGGAAAATCTGAAACCAGAGAACTCTTTATTTATCATACATCTTGCGTTAGTCACAAACGGTGTTCCAAAATGTGCAAAATTGCCCGAGCAATTTGTGAAATACGCTTGCCCGTTGGTTAATAAGAGAAGGCAGCAATACAAGATGGCGGGTCTCGTAGAGCCTTAAGAATTTTTTTCAATACAACTTGTACACTCAACAAAAAACAATATCAGCTGATTCGGAAAGAATGAGGCATTTTCTCTTCACTTTCTCATTGTTACATTTGTGATTATAAAAATAATTCACTGTTAAACGTCCCTTATTTTTTCCTATTCAACATCCTTATTTGGCCAAAGTTTGCTCACTTTGATTTGATAGATATTCTCAAAACTTTTCTTGCATTTTCTTTATGATATTAGTTTGTAAGGAAGAGACCACGAAAATTTGGTACTACAACATTTTCACGCAATAAATTAGCACTAGGAAAGTGTTGAGGCATATCTGATAGGTTTTCCATGTTTTAAGGTTTCAAAATGAAGAGGGCCGCCCCGGTGGCGCAGTGGTCTAAGGCGTTGGCCTCTGATCATTCGTCCGAAGGGGTCCGGGTTCGAATCCCGGCGAGGCATGGATGTTGTGTTTGTCTTACGGCACTGGCTCTCTCCCTTCCCTGGAACTAGTGACCCTAAATTAGGGACGGGCGACTGCTTATAGCCCATTGAGTTGCTCACGGTGGTCGTTAAGCCTCCAATAAAAAAAAAAAAACAAAAAAAAACAGTAAGACGTTTTGTGCGTATGCAAATTTTGGATTCCCGAACTTGTTCGTGACGTCATAGTGCTGATAAGAGATATAAAGGGTTCGACGCGTATTGACCGTTGTCGTTCAAACGCAAAGTTGAAAGGGAAAGAATCAACTGACGAACTTGCAATTTTCAGTATGTCTTCCCGACATCACCTAGATGATTTTACGCGTGGCCCTATTATTGGCAAGATTGAAGGAGGGCGAAAAATAACAGATGTTGCCAGGGAGTTCGCCGTCAGCCAAAGTGTTGTTCCAAGGCTTAGGAAATCATTTCAAACAAATGGAGAGTGTAGCAAACGTCACGGGGGAGGTCGTGTTCGCAGTACGACACCTGCAGAAGATCGGTACATAGTGCTATCAACAAAAAGACACCGGCGCAGCACAGCTAGTGAGGTAGCAAATCAGTTTATGGCTGCTACTGGCAAGCGGTTCTCCCGAAAAACTGTCGCCAGACGTTTGCATGAAGGAGGAATATACGTCCGCTGTCCTGTTGTGTGCATCCCATTGTCCAGACGTCACCGTACTGCCCGTTTGCAATGGTGCCATCAACATCGCAGTTGGACTGATAACGACTGGTCTGCTGTCCTCTTCTCAGATGAGAGTAGATACAGTCTATCGTCTGATTGTCGACGACAACTGATCTGGCGTGATAGTGGTACAACATATTTTCCAGCAAACATACAGTAAAAGGGAGTGATATCCGGCATGTAGTGTCATGGTATGGGCTGGCATCATGATCAACGGCCGTACGTCCCTTTATGTGCTTCCAACTGGGACTATGACTGGCCAACGATACATTAATGATGTTCTGCTACCTCATGTTCGCCTGTTCCGTGGTGCTGTCGGTGATAGATTCATTTTCATGGACGACAACGCAACATGTCATCGAACAGTCGCTGTCCAGGAGTGTCTTCAGAGCGAGGATATTCAACGCCTCGTATGGCCAGCACGTTCTCCAGATCTGAATCCCATTGAAAATGTATGGGGTGCTTTGGGGAGGAGTCTTGCTCGTCGCCAATGCCCTCCAATAAACAAGGACACCCTCATCCCTGCACTGACAGACGAATGGGATAAATTACCCCAACAGCTGCTTGATAATGTTGGGCAAAGCATGACACGACGTGTGGAATCTTGCATCGCCCTCCATGGTGGCCATATCCCGTATTGACATCTTACGCCGTAAAGCCTGCGGACGGTAATTGCATTTTTCACGTTTACGTATTCTGCACAAAATGGCCTGTTTGTCCCTTGAACACGTTCCAAAGCCTTCTGGATTTCAGAGCACAATAAATTGTCTTTCTTGTAATGTCCTGGCATTCTGACATTATTTTATTTCACTTGGCATCCAACCACTCTTACTTTTTTATGCGCTATATAGCCGTTTATGATCCGTCCTTAGCAATTGTCCAGCAGTGTATTAGTCCGATTTGAAAAATTCTTTTTGCATTGGGAAGCTTGAAATATGCGAATGATGATCCTTTATTTCTGTTTTTTTACGATGAACAATTTTGCCGCTAGAGGGCGTAAATGCAGATGATGTCGAATTCAAAAATACGTTTTATTCCACATATTTGCTTCTAAAAATCCGATTGAAAAAAATATTTTATCTTTCGATTCCATTTATATCGAAGAGTATTTTAGATATAGTTACTTTTTTTCGAATTACGCATAAATTTTCCGCTAGGGGGCGTAAAAGTAAATTATATTTTCCCCGATAACTCTTCTAAAATTCTGATTTGAAATTTTTTTTCTTCAGCGGATACATGTCCTGATGGAAAATCTTTTGCATATAATTTCAAATTTTTGTAAATAATACTTTAGCCACCAGGGAGCATAAGTGTTAATTTTTGCGTCTGATGTATTTGCCATAAAATCTGAGTTTCTAAAATATCGATTGAAAAATTTCTTTCGTGGACTGATGCCACTCACATCGATAAACCTTTTTGGAATATTTTTTTCCTAAAATATTTCACAGTTTCTCCGCCAGGGGGCGTAGATGTACATCTTATTTTTGTCAATATCTCTACTTCTAGGAGTCCGACTTGAAAAATTCCTTCTTTGTTGGATAGTGTTTTTCGTGTGACATGTTTTTCATATAATTTCATATAATTTCAAAAATTTGCGTTTCCCTCTCTGCTTCTAAATCTCCGATTTGAAAAATTCTTTCTGCACCGGATACAGCTCCTGATGGGAACTCGTTTGCACATAATTTCTCATTTTTGTGAAAAAAATGGTTTGGCCAACAGGGGTCGTAAATCTTAATTTCCGCTTCTGATGCATTTGCAGCAAAATATGAGCTTCTAAATTCTCGATTGAAAAAAACGTCGTTTGTTGACCGATACTACTCATGTCGACAAACCTTTTAGAAACATTTTCTTCTTAAAATAGTGCATGGTTTCTACGCCAAGGGGCGTAGATGTACATCTTATTTTTGTCAATATATCTACTTCTAGGAGTCCGATTTGAAAAATTCCTTCTTTGTTGGATAGTGTTTCCAGTGACATGTGTTTCATATAATTTGAAATTTTTCAAGTTATTCATAGACTTTCCGCTAAGTGGCGTAAATGTAAATTGCGTTTCTCCCTATATCTGTGATTCTAAATCTCCGGTTTGAAAAATTCTTTCTACACCGGATACAGCTCCTGATGGGAAATCGTTTGAACATAATTTATAATTTTTGTAAAAATATTGTTTGGCCACTAGGTGGAGTAAGTCTTAATTTCCGCTTCGGATGTATTTGCAGCAAAATATGAGCTTCTAAAATCTCGATTGAAAAAAAAATCGTTTTTTGACCGACACTACTACTCATCTCGAGAAACCTTTTAGGAACATCTTCTTCTTGAAATAATGCATAGTTGATACGCCAGGGGCGTAGATGTATATCTTATTTTTGTCAATATATCTACTTCTAAGAGTCCGATTTGAACAATTCCTTCTTTGTTGGATAGTGTTTGTAGTGTGACATGTGTTTCATATAATTTCAAAATTTTCAAGTAATTCATAGACTTTCCGCTAGGGGCGTAAATGTAAATTGCGTTTCTCCCTATATCTCTGCTTCTAAATCTCCGCTTTGAAAAATTCTTTCTGCGCCGGATACAGCTCCTGATGGGAAATCGTTTGCACATAATTTCTAATTTTTGTGAAAAAAATGGTTTGGCCAACTGGGGGCGTAAATCTTAATTTTCGCTTCTGATGTAATTGCAGCAAAATATGAGCTTCTAAATTTTTGATTGAAAAAAACGTCGTTTGTTGACCAATACTACTCATGTCGACTAACCTTTTAGAAACATTTTCTTCTTAAAATAGTGTATGATTTCTACGCCAGGGGGCGTAGATGTACATCTTATTTTTGTCAATATATCTACTTCTAGGAGTCCGATTTGAAAAATTCCTTCTTTGTGTTTCCGATGCGAAATGTTTTTTCCTAAAAACTCAAAATTTACAAGTAAATCATAGACTTCCCGCTAGGGGGCAGAAAGGTAAATTGCGTTTTCTGCGAAATTTCTGCTCCTAAAGCTCCGATTTGAAAAAATCTTCCTGTATCGCATACAAGACCTGATGGAAAATATTTTTCACATAATTTCTAATGTTTGGTAAAGAATGGTTTGGCTACCAGGGGTCATAAGTGTTAATTTCTGCTTCTGATGTATTTGTAGCAAAATCTGGGCTCCTGAAAACTCGACTAATTTTTTATTTTTTTCTTGGACTGATACCGCTTATATGGATAAACCTTTTGAGAATACTTTCTTCCTAAAATAATGCATGGTTTTCCCACCAAGAGACGTAAAGTAACATCTTATTTTTGTCAATATCTCTGTTTCTAAGAGTTCGTAAGCTCACGATTCCGTTTACAGCAATATCTGAGGGATTAAAAACCCGATTGAAAATCTTCTTTCTTTCGTCAGATCTACCGGTTCCATTGACTTTGAATAGCGGTTCCATTGACTTTGAATAGCTTTGATAAATTTAATTTGCGTCAGAACGGATTCAAAAGACGTGCTTATTACACCCGAAAATTCGGTGTCATATTTCTTTTCCTGACTGGCAACAAGCCAGTGAATGTATACAGTTCGGCGTTGATTGTCCGGCTATCCGAAACGAGCTCAAAGTGTTTCATACCTTCGTAATTCTACCAGACATAGAACATAAACTTTTTCTCGAAACATCCATGCTTGGGGGACAGGAAAAGCTGGTTCACCTGGACCTACCCAACAACTTGTTGGAGGTCTCCGAATTACATAGGTAGATTCAGTTCTTATCCGCAGTCGCTATCCACTTTGATGATCCGAGTGTCACGCAATTCTTGGAACAGTTCTTTGTAGACTTCAATGCGTCGTTGAACCTAAAGTAGTATCAAATTATGCATCACGGGCACTATCTTCTGCAGTCCTTTCCGAGTTTCTGCAGGTGGTTAACGATGGTGTATTTGTTCGATGTGCTTCAACAATCGTGAGCAGGGTGTCGAAATCAACCACAGATATCTTTCTGGAGCCTTTCTTCCTCTCCATGTCTCCAGCTGTAAACTTTTTGAACCAGACTTGCGCTGAGGGACTAGGGCCGTTTCTATCAGTCGGCGGGGCGGCTACTCTCCCAGAATGGTGATACCAAGGACGTAACTACATGCTCTGAGAGACATAAAAACAGAAATACACAACGTGTGAATAAATTTACTGAACCTGTAACTGAAAGAAAAAGTTACACACATCAGTATTTTCCATTTTAAGGACTAATTAGTAGTGTACAGTATTCCGTGCAACTAACTAAGTAATCTACTCTGTGAGGTATGGATCCCTCATATGCATGAAAAGAATTGTTGAAATTCTTGAGAGAGAAATGTCAAACAATTATAAGATATTCTTTACCTCCGTTACTTTTCTGAATACACCTTGGGGATGAAAAGTAAATTAACCATCGGTGTACTTTTGCAGAAAGCCCCTCTGAGCGTTTAATCTTAAAGGGAATTTTTCGAAATCCTGCCCAGAAAGCATCTTCCTATTGTTACGTTCACTATCTGATACTACTCATTCATTCTATGTTGTTCGCTTATCATTCTTCATTTCTGTGGAGTGTTGTGTTGTCGGCATTCACATAACTTTTACGTTTTACTTGATATTTGCAACAATTGGCTCCTGGATATCTACCTCGTATTAATAATTAAAACAGAACACCTGAAAGGAGTCGAGCTACAACTTTGATTTTAGCAGGATGTGTTCATTAGGCAATACAGAGCAAATGATTAGCATCTCGGTGTCATACGTACCATATGTGTCGATGTTGCTAATAAATAATCGGTGTGGCTACCTCTGGCTTGTATCACCTACCCTACGCACTGAGGCATCGAATCAAATAATGTGCGAATGGTGTCCCGTGGAATAGCCATCCAGGTTGTATTGACCCGCGTCTAAAGTTCATCAAGAGTTGCTGGCGGACGGTCATACCGCTGCATCTTTCGTAAATTAAAAAAGTGACAGCTATCAATTTTAAAAATTCTTCAATTTTAGAAGTTTGATACGACAACAGTAAGTAAAAATATCTGGTAGTTTGTATTTCTTTGTGGAGCTAACCTCTGAATCTCAGAGAACAGCTTAGTGATATGTACACTGAAGAGCAACTGAATTAGAGATACCTGTCTAGTAACATGTAGCACCACCTTTCGCCCTGATGACGGCAGTGATTTGTCTCGGCATAGACTCGGCAAGAAGCCGGAAGCGTTGGGAAGCCATACGGATTCACGACCCCTCAACAAGCTCCTACAGTTCACGGAGATTTGATGGTGGGGGATCACAGCCTCGAACATCTCTCTCGATGGCATCCCAGATGTGCTCGATGGGATTGATGTCAGGTGACCTAGCTGGCCAAGGAAGCGAGGTCACGTCGGTGGAGTGTTCATCCAACCATTCGGATACAATTCGGGGGCGATGGCAAGGTGCATTGTCTTCTTGCAGGATGAGGTCCCCAGTGGGATGTTCAAGACGCACGAACGGGAGCAAAGGATCGTCCAGGATATCCCGGTAACGTTGACCTGTGAGGGACGACGTCACACGTACCAGGGGTACCATTTCAGTCCACGTAAACAGTCCCCAGACGAGAATACCAGTCCCACCAGCTTGAAGAGTACCCTGCTGGCAAGAAGGATCCATCGCTTCATGTGGCTTGCGCCGTACTCGTATCCTGCCATCTGCATGTACCAAAGTGAATCTCGACTCATCAGTTCAAGCAACAGTTTTCCACATGTCTAAGGTCCAGCGGCGGTGTTCCCGCGCCCATGCTAATTTTTGCACCCTGTGATGTACGGTCAGCAGCGGTACCCTCGTGGGACGATGGCCTCTGTACCCCATAGCGAGGAGATGGTTCTGGATGGTGTGGCTGCTTACACGTTTTTGTGCACCAGCGTTAAATTGCCGAGTGATTTGTTGCACTGTGGCCCGTCTATCCGCTGTTACAATGCGATCTAGCCGACGATGACCCCACTCATCCACACGCTGTTGTCCACGGCAGTTGGCCCTTGCAGGGATGGTTTTACCGGATTCGATGTATTCACGGTGCACCCGTGATACAGTGGCTCGTGAAAATCCCAGAGCCGGCACGACTTTCGAGATGGAGTGACCCATTCGTCAGGCCCCGACAATTTGCCCACGATCAAATGCGCTTAGATCCTTCGTCTTACCCATACTGCGTCCGACTCTTACTGATTCCCGTCGCATCACTCCTTATATTGTCGGATCGCTGCATACATCATGTCGTTTCCGTTTGCAAGGCCACACACAGCGCCACATTTGCATAACGCCAGCTGACTCTAATTCAACTGAGTTGCTCACGGTGATCGTTAAACCTCCAATAAAAAAAAAAAAATTCAATTGCTCTTCAGTGTATGTATGTATGATAAATCCGGTGATCTGGCTGGCCACGGCAGAAATGGAACGTTGTTACACCTGAAGAAGACACGTGTTGTCACTTTAACATCTGATGTGGCTTTATCCAGCTGAAATATGGCCCTAAGGACGTCCTACAAGTACGGAAAGGTGACCGGCAGTAGAATGTCATTAACGTAACGGGCACTTGTTATTGTGATACGAACTCTCACGGCCGCCCCGGTGGCGCAGTGGTCTAAGGCGCTGGCCTCTGATCATTCGTCCGTAAGGGGTCCGGGTTCGAATCCCGGTGAGGCATGGATGTTGTGTTTGTCTTACGGCACTGGCTCTCTCCCTTCCCTGGAACCAGTGACCCTAAATTAGGGACGGGCGACTGCTTATAGCCCATTGAGTTGCTCACGGTGGTCGTTAAACCTCCAATCAAAAAAAAAAAAAAAAAAAAAAAAGAACTCTCACGACAGATGATCTGCTTTCATACCCGATAGCACTTCAGGCCACAATGTCTCGTGTTCGTGCTATATGTCTAGTGCGAATATACTCTTCCCGACGCCTCCCCTCTGTCGTCAGCGGACACAGATGCAGCCATCATTTTTGCCTAAACACAAGCGCGTTTCGTTCGAGAACACGATATTGTGTCATTCGTCACGCCACTGCCTTGGTTCGATGTATCATTGCAGCCTGGCAGTCCGTTGCTACGGTGTTAAGGATAGCCTGAGGAGGGACCGATAAGCCTGCAGCCCGAACTTTTATGATAAGCATTTTATAATAATAATGACTGCATAAAGATCATCACTTTATGCCCCCCCACCAATCGAATATGAAGCCCCCACCCCCACCCTCAATAATCTCACAGTAATCTCCAAAGAACTTTTTTGTTTAAATGAAAACCCTAAATTTCTAAAACTTTACTAAGTTCGGAGTATTGTTATTATTTATTTTGCATCAATGATCCATCATCGAAAAATAAAAAAAGAAAGAAAATAAGCCAATGATGAAGTTACATTTGACCATTATATGCTACTGAAGAACGCGTCGCCGCCCCTGTGGCGCAGTGGTCTAAGCGGTGGCCTCTGATCATTCATCCGTAAGGGGTCCGGGTTCGAATCCCGGTGAGGCATGGATGTTGTGTTTGTCTTACGGCACTGGCTCTCTCCCTTCCCTGGAACCAGTGACCCAAAATTAGGGACGGGCGACTGCTAATAGCCCATTGAGTTGCTCACGGTGGTCGTTAAACCTCCAATCAAAGAAAAAAAAAAAAAAAGGAGAACGCGTCAGGAACAGCCTTTTGCTTAAAGACGTGTCTTGCGGATTGTGGGGTCTGTTATGCGGTTCGCTCCGAAGCCTGGTACCCTGTGGCGTCGCCACCTCCATAAGCCAGACCACCCACCCAGCACTATGCGCTCTGTCCCTTAGCTTAAATTTCGGGGGCTATAAAACTAAGCATTTAGCTTCCATACTGTCTGTATACAGAATCTGTTGCTCGTCTTAACAAAGGCTCCACATACCCCCCTCTTCTAAACAGAAGAAAGGCGTGCCCATTACAGAACTACTCAATACTCCTCACCGCTACAAAGCAACTAGGGGCTATCTCCATATTCTAAAAAACTCACGGAAAATGGGGAAAGTTCATCACTTAAATAATATTAATAATGCTCTAAAATTAATCAGAAAACTGAAATTCTCGGGGTTACATTGTTTGTGCATTAGTTGAATTATTTTAAATTTAGGATGCAATTAAATTAAAAAAGTGACAACTATCAATTTTAAAAATTCTTCATTTTTTTTTTTTCAGTGCGGAAGAAGGAGATGGAGGTAGTGAAAAAAAGTGAGCTTCCCCCTCCCCGTTCTTAGTCTAGCGACGTCCCTGTTTGACTTGTCATTTCTCTGCTGATTTAAGTCAGCAGTATGAAGAGGTTACCAGCTGATTAGGACTAATCAAGTCACTCTTCATTTTACACGTTAAAATCTTTTTGTTCATTTATCAGCAAAATCTTCTAGCACTGCACTGGATCAGCGTCCTATCTCTTTCAGGCATAAAATCTTAAGGACCCTGTACTTTAAATCACAAAACATGTCCCTGTCTTGCTCAGGTTTTACAGTTCTCTCCAGCCCAAGGTCATTTTTTTAAACCCGAGCACGGAAATTTGTACAAAACTGGAAGCAGTGGCGTAACCAAGTTTCAAAATCTGGAGGGGGGGGGTCTAATCACACATACAAAGTGATGGTACACCCTCCCCCTCCAATTATATGTATACATATATATACAATAATATATACATACTGTATAAAATAGTTTGGACCCCCCTCCCCCTGCCGTACACACACACACACACACACACACACAAGAGCAAAGCAGTTTGCGCTGAGGCGCAATCTAAAGAGCACGACATAGGCGCCTCTGTTGGTGAATTGTGCTGGAACTTAGCGAGCAGAACTGTAAAACTATGATGGATAGGTCAGAAATGTAAATCGCAAAGTTGTAAAGCTGACTTTGCTTATTACGAATCGATATCGCTGTTCTATTAAGTTCACATAACACACTTGTTTCCATTCTAAGAAAAATCACAATCTTATATTATTAAATTTAGTTGGTTCACATCATAAATAAGAAAGATGACACCGAATTTTCGGGTGTAATAAGCACGTCTTTTGAATCTGTTCTGACGCAAATTAAATTTATCAAAGCTATTCAAAGTCAATGGAACCGGTATGGAAAACAATAGTATCTGACGGAAGAAAGAAGTTTTTCAATCGGGTCTTTAATCCCTCAGATATTGGTGTAAACGGAATCTTGAGCTTACGAACTCTTAGAAACAGAGTTATCGACAAAAATAAGATGTGACTTAACGTCCGCTGGTGGGAAAACCATGTATTATTTTAGGAAGAAAGTATTCGCAAAAGGTTTATCCATATGAGTGGTTTCAGTCCAAGAAAAAAAAATTTAGTTGAGTTTTCAGGAGCCAAGATTTTGCTACAAATACATCAGAAGCAGAAATTAGCACTTATGACCCCTGGTGGCCAAACCATTCTTTACAAAACATTAGAAATTATGTGAAAAATATTTTCCATCAGGTCTTGTATGCGATACAGGAAGAATTTTTTTAAATCGGAGTTTTAGGAGCAGAAAACGCAATTTACCTTTATGCGCCCTAGCCGTATTTTTTTTTCTTGGTCTTAAATGATTTACGTGAAAATTTTGAATTTATAGGAAAAATATTTCGCATCGGAAACACTATCCAACAACGAAGGCATTTTTCAAATTGGACTTTTAGAAATAGAGATATTGACAAAAAAAGGATTTACATCTTCGCCTCCTGGCGTAGAAAGCATGCATTATTTCAAGATGAAAGTGTTCCTAAAAGATTTGTCGACATGAGTAGCATCGGCCAACAAAAGACTTTTTTTTTCAATCGAGATTTTAGAAGCTCATATTTTGCTGCAAATACATCAGAAGTGGAAATTAAGACTTACGCCACCTGGTGGCCAAACCATTTTTTTTATTACAAAAATTAGAAATTATGTGCAAACGATTTCCCATCAGGAGCTGTATCCGGTACAGAAAGAATTTTTCAAATCGTAGATTTAGAAGCAGAGATATAGGGAGAACCGCAATTTAGCTTTACGCCCCCTAGCGGAAAGTCTATGAATTACTTGAAAATTTTGAAATTATATGAAGCACATGTCACACTGGAAACACTATCCAACAAAGAAGGAATTTTTCAAATCGGATTCCTAGAAGTAGAGATATTAACAAAAATAAGATATACGTCTACGTCCCCTGGCGTAGAAACCATGCACTATTTTAAGAAGAAAATGCTCCTAAAAGGTTTGTCGACATGAGTAGTATCGGTCCACAAACGACGTTTTTTTTTTAATCGAGAATTTAGAAGCTCGTGTTTTGCTGCAATTACATCAGAAGCGGAAATTAAGATTTACGCCCCCTGGTGGCCAAACCATTTTTTTTACAAAAATTAGAAATTATGTGCAAACGATTTCCTATCAGGAGCTGTATCCGGTGCAGAAAGAATTTTTCAAATCGGAGGTTTAGAAGCAGAGATATAGGTAGAAACGCAATTTACCTTTACGCCCCTAGCGGAAAGCCTATGAATTACTTAAAAATTTTGAACTTATATGAAAAACATGTCACATGAAAAACACTATCCAACAAAGAAGGAATTTTTCAAATCGGACTCCTAGAAGTAGAGATATTGACAAAAATAAGATATACGTCTACGCCCCCTGGCGGAGAAACTGTGCGATATTTTAGGAAGAAAATATTCCTAAAAGGTTTATCGATGTGAGTGGCATCAGTCCACGAAATAATTTTTTCAATCGATATTTTAGAAGCTCAGATTTTATGGCGAATACATCAGAAGCAAAAATTAACACGTACGCCCCCTGGTGGCCAAAGTATTCTTTACCAAAAATTCGAAATTATATGCAAAAGATTTTCCATCAGATGTATCTGCTGAAAAAAAAATTCAAATCGGAGTTTTAGGAGAAGAGTTATCTGGGAAAATGTTATTTAATTTTACGCCCCCTAGCGGAAAATCTATGCGTAATTTGAAAAGGAAACTGTGTTTAAAACACTCTTCGCCATAAATGGAATCGAAAGATAAAAGAACTTTTTCAATCGGATGTTTAGAAGCAAATATGTGGTTTAAAACGTAATTTTGAATTCGACATCATCTGCATTTACGCTCTTTAGCGGCCAAATTGTACATCGTAAAAAAAAAACGAAATAAAGGATCATTATTCTCATATTTCAAGCTTCCGAATGCAAAAAGGATTTTTCAAATCGGACTAATAGTCGCAGAAATACTGTGGGTACAGACGGACGGACGGACAAACCGATAACAGAAGCACGATCTTTTTTTCAAACGACGTGCTAAAAAATGTGCATTATATCATTATATTCCCGAAAAATTGGGGGGAGAGCCTTTACATTGGGAATCCCCAACTCTGAAAATCTGGAGAAGTCAAGACCCCTCCCCCCTCCCCCTAGTGGATCAGCCTCGCCTATGACTGAAAGGTTTCTTTTCCCGAAAACACTCATTTCGTTTGTTGTACACTTTTTTTTTTTTTTTTTTCGAAATTTTGCAACTCAAATACACAGCATTTTGGCCCCAGAGGTAAACACTAAACACTCCCAAAAATGAAGAGAGGGACACACACACAAACACGCAAACAAATTATTATTAACTAATTTAAATTTTAGGTTGAAACACCGTCCTTCTCACTCGCCGCAGAACGTCTTCACCGTTCAAAATTAAAAAATAATGTTTTGTGATATCCAGAAAGCGGATTCCCATGCGTATCATTACATACTGCATTTTTATTTACCTTACAGCCTGATAAAAACCATTAATGTGGGGGTGGGGAATTTTTAGACTTCACATGGCAAATGAAATGTATTGAACTCCTCCTCGTAAAAGTTTTAGTTCTTTCCTAAGACAAGGGATCAGGGTTTTCAGACTAAATAAAAACATAAAAATTTATAACATTGGAGAGATAAAAAGTGCTGTCCTCTATCAGGTGGAATGGTAAACATTTGGTATCTATGATAATGTTTAATCTGCAGTTTTAATAGCGAGCTCCCCAAAGCACAGAACATAAATTTCAAAAATGTTTGCTATATATGAATTTATTTTCAAGGTACTGTATGTAATGAATTTATAACTTACATTTTTTTTCACAGGCAACATGTAATGTATATTGCAATCGCATTACACATTATTTTCTAATAAATCATTCCCATTTTAATAGGAGGATTAGAATAATTTTCGCATCATCATCATCATCATCATTGTCAACCATTATCAATCCACTGCTGGACGAAGGTCTCCCCAAGTTTCCTCCACAACGGTCTGTCTTGTGCCAGTCTCCTCCATGTCACCCCTGCATACTTTCGAATTTCATCCACCCATCTCCCATGTGGTCTTCTTCTGGGTCTTTTCCTGTCCCTTGGAATCCAATCTAAAATTTCGGCTGTCCATCGATGATCTGTCCTTCTGGCAGTATGTCCAGCCCATTGCCATTTCAGGGATTTAACTCTGATCATGATGTCTTCCACTCTTGTCATTTTTCGGATCCACGAGTTCCTCTTCTTATCTCTCCTGGTTACACCCGGGCATGCACCTCTCCATGCTTCTTTGAGTTGTCTGCAGCCTTTGTATGTCTCTTTTAGTTAAGGTCCACGTCTCTGCACCATACGTAAGCACTGGAAGGATGCATTGATCAAACACTTTTCTTTTAAGACATAATGGCATATTGCTCTTGAAAATTATGCTGTTTCTTCCAAAAGCTCTCCAGGCAAGTTTTGTACGCCGATTAATTTCTTCATCAATGTGACCCTCACTTGATATCTGCTGTCCAAGATAAACGTACGTGTCCGTTAACTCCAGCTTTTCTCCATCAATCGATAAATCTTCATTTCTTGTAAAAGCATTGAACATCACTTTTGTCTTCTGAAAGTTCATTTTTAATCCCACTTCTTTACTCTTGTCAGCAAGTTCCTGGATCATACTCTGCAGCTCTGATGGGGTAGTTGCAAAAATGACTACGTCATCAGCAAAACGAAGGTGGGTTAGATAATCTCCATTAATCTTTATCCCCTAGTTTTCCCAGCTCAGCGACTCAAAAACACCCTCCAATGTGGCATTAAAGAGCTTCGAGATATGGTGTCACCTTGTCTCACTCCCTTTCCAATTTTTACGTGTGTTGTATTTTCAAACAGCCTAATCTTTGCACTTGCATTTTCATAGATGTTATTAATAATATTAATGTATGCATCTTCAATACCGCAGGTTTTCAGAGCCATTGTAACTGCTGATGGTTTCACCGAATCAAAGGCTTTTTCATAATCGATAAAAGCCATGCACAATGGAAGTTCATATTCCCTCGCTCTTTCAATTAGTTCTCTCAGCACGTGGATATGATCTATTGTGCTGTAGCCACTCCTGAATCCAGCTTGTTCTCTCGGTTGAGCCATGTCCAGTGTTACCTTCAAGCGGTGTGAAAGAACTTTAGTGAAGATTTTATAAACTACTGATAGGAGGCTGATAGGTCTGTAGTTTCCAAGATCCTCAATGTCACCTTTCTTATGTAGCAGGATCATTGTAGCGGTGTTCCAATCCTCAGGAATTTTCCCTTCATTAAGGCATCGAGTGAAAATTTGGGCGAGTACTGTTTCGATTTCTCCACTTGCTTCTTGTATGATGTCTACAGTAATTCCATCTTCTCCTGGAGCTTTTCCCCGCTTCATGTTCTTGATTGCATGTGCAACTTCTGCTGGAAGGACTGGAGGAACTCTGGTACTGGTATCTTTGATGTCTGGAGTGCATGTATCATCCCTTTCATATAATTTGGAGTAGAAATCTTTCACTCTTGTCAAAATTTCGCCTCTATTTCTTGTTACAGTTACAGAACCATCTTCTTTTCTCAGTGCCATAATCTGTTTTCTTCCCTTACTGAGATGTCCCTTTGCTATCTTTAGGCTTTGGTTGTTTTCAATTGCTTTCCTCACTAGTTCACAGTTGAATTTTCTTACGTCTTCAGTGATACTTTTTCTTACTGTCTTGCATAGCTCTATATATTCCACTTTGGAAGTCACATCTTCTTTAGTTGTCCTCATCTCTTCTTTTTTGCATCAACATTTTCGTTTTTCCTGATAATTTATTTACATGCAACTTGTTCTTAGACCCAGCTAATTTTGTTGCTGTTTCCATAAGAGCTTTGGTTACTTTTCTGTTAACTTCAGAGATGTCCACTTCTTCTGATGTTAGGCCTTCTAAAGCAGCGAACCTGTTCTTCAGTTCCAACTTGAAGGTATTATGGTGTTTTTTAAGGTTGGTTATGTCAATAGATTTTGTTTGTCTTATGAGCTTGCCACGTTCAAGTTTAGTGTTGAGGTGCATCTTACATCTCACCAATCTATATATATATATATATAATTTTTCCATAATTTTCAATAATATTTCATATTTCATAATTTTCCCAATTTAATAGGAAGATTAGAATAATTTGGGTAAATTATAAATT
Organism: Macrothele yani; assembly: GCA_039090855.1. Taxonomy (NCBI): domain Eukaryota; kingdom Metazoa; phylum Arthropoda; class Arachnida; order Araneae; family Macrothelidae; genus Macrothele; species Macrothele yani. The sequence continues at coordinate 78,369,480 of CM077008.1, forward strand.
TGATCTGTTTTAGGCTATTGATTTAGGAGTTCTTATTTCTCAAATCTAATCTAATTTTGTGTAGCTAAAAAAATCCCATTTTTGTGTGAGTGACATACTTGCTTTTGTTCCAGCTTTCAGTGTTTCTTAAAAATCGTTTAATATTATATTTAAAGTCAAAACTTTGAAAGGTAAGCACGGCATTCTTTATATTAATATATTTTGTGGTTGTTGTTTCTTTCAGAAAGTTACCATTTCAGCCGAAGAAAAAAAAATTCTTTATTGGTAATTCACGATTGATGTTTTAAAAGGATTTCCAGCGAATTAAGTATTGATATTTGCAAAATATAGCATTCCTTTTAAGAGAAAGATTGTCATATATCAATTATTTACTATATAGGAAGTGAGTTTGCTGCTTGAATGTATCTCGAAGGGTGACATGAAAAACTGCACTCTTCTTTCAGTACGGTTATGAAAGTTTATGAAAACGTTTGAAATCATGTAGAGCAGGAATAAATGCAAATGATTTTTATAACGGATATTTATTATATTCACAGGTTTCAGAAACTAATCGTATATTTTTTACAGCATTCAGAAACTAATCATATATTTTTATTGATCGTATTTTTACCTAAGATATTCGATTCAACAGCGTGAATCATAAGGCACCTCAGATTTCATTAATTCTGAAACTAAACTTCGCCATAAAAAAAAGGGGGCAGGGGGTCATTAATTTTGTTAGACCGTTTCCTTCTTTTGACCATGAACTACTTTGGTGAGATATAGTCTAAAGGCAAAGCGAACTGTGTGTGTGTGTGTGGGAGTAAAAATAAAAGGCAAGAACTAAAAATTTTGTAATTAAAATGAAAACTCTAATATCACAAACACTTTTTCTCAGAGCAGTAAGGCGTTCTTTTTTTTTTTTTTTAAACTCTTAGAATTCGTTTATTGTATTCCTACTCAACCAATGGACGGTAAAATTATCTAACTACTGTCATCTTTAATTCCCTATCTTATAGCTAGCTAGCAATATTATAACCGTATTCCGCTGCCCAAATTCTGAGAGGGGGTAAAAGATATTTGAAGCAGGGGCGCCGACTTCTCCTAATTATTGGGGGGGAAAGGCATGAAGAGATCAGACGTGGGAGGGGCATGTTTCTTCCATTGTCAGGAGGAAAATAAGGGGGGGGAAGATAAACTTAGAGATTCGGCGTATATTTTAAAACGCAATTGTAATTGCTCCTCAGCAAATGAACAAGTAAACAGAAACATTATTTCGCTGAATATTAATATTTAAAAAAATAAAATTCAGCCTGTGATTTTATAAAAATATCCAGAGAGATTTTATTTCCAAAGTTCAGTAAAAAATATGAGAAATTAGCTGATTTACTCAAACAAAGAAGAAGAAGCACAAAAAATAAATAGTTAAATGAAGGCGCTAGATTATACGTTTTTGTATTTTATTTACGATAAAATTGTTTTAATCATTTACCACATATCACGAAGACATGTTAAACACTATTAATACTGGCCTGGTAATCCAGTTTCTTATCAAATGAGCAATGCTGAGAATGGGAAAAATCTTTTTATTTATTTCGTTATTTATTAATGGCCTCATAAAGCGGAGCTTGGTCCACCTTATGAGGCTAAAGCGATTATTTAATTAAACGAAACCAAAAATATTCGGTGGGCGCTGCCCCCCCAGTAAAATTATCGGAGGGGAAAGATGAATATTGCCCCCTATACAAGGGCGCCCATAAGGGGGGACGGGGCTCAACCCCTCCCCTTACCCCGGCCGTTGGAATAGCGAAATTTTTGTTAAATTTAAAAGACTAAAATAGACGAAACCTTTTTTTAAAGCATTTTTAAAAATAATAAGATATTAATGATTGATTGTATCAATTATTTTTGTTGTATTTTGTACATTTACAAAAATGTTTGACAATTTCTTGGCCCCCTCCCCCCTAAAAGTACTCATATGGGCGCCACTTTCCCTATAGTCGGCGCCTATGATTTGAAGGCAAAGCAGTCATGTGCAAATATCTTCTCTGATTATCGGTGTGAAGCTGGCTAATGTTGAGACATATCAACAAAAAATAAACTTTTAAAACTGCAAAATTAAGGAGACGAAAATTAGTTTCTCTGTATAGTGCGACAGCATTTCTTTCCCTTTTTTTTCTTTTTTATTTAAGCATAATTTTTTTACCACAACTACTTCGTTTTGAGAAATGTCGTTTCCTTTGCCAGTTTTTTAAAGAATTATCGTTCCAACGTTCCACCGACTTTCACTGCTGATCACCAGGAAAGAAAGAGAAAAAAGCTTTTTAAAAAAGCACATGGCATGTTGACATGATATTTAGCCAGAAAAAAATGAATGTTTGAAACCACATATTTTTTTTCGAGTGATCTATTGGATTTTAGAAATGAGGATGTGTCGGAATTAATAAATATGCGCAGTATTCCTCTATCAAGGCGGTAACTACCAGTGGCGGCCCGTCAGATGAGGCAAGTGAGGCGCCGCCTCACCTGAAATTCCGCAGAATGAGAAGTGAAAGAAAAAAAAAAAAAACCTGTCAGTAACAAAGATATAAGAACTTTGCAGGATAAATGAAACACTGAAATTCACATTGTGATTCATGAATTAGGTTAAAGAAAGGCTTTCGAGAAGAGGAATGAATCATTATTTTTGCAAAGCAGCTGCATGTTTTAAGCGCTTAGAGGCGACCGGCTGAATCGTCTCGATGAGAAGCCGGTTTTGGGAACTGGGGATCAGAGAAGAGCCCTACAGACTGAACCCACCCCCACCCCACCCCCACGGTCCGAGGTCTACCCAAAGAGGTGCCGGACCGGCCGGACTTCCAGTAAGAGAAAGGAAATTTCTGAGGCGACCCTCCATTTCGCTTAAACTGGAATCGCATCTCCGCTGTTATTGGAGAACATAAGGATTGTGTATCCAATGGGCGCGGGAAAATGAGCAGATGACCCTTGTGAAAAGTGGTTTCACAGGCGATGACGCCGTTCGCCTCTATACGCTTTGGAGTACGAAGATTTCTACGTAGCTTTAACTATTCGTCAGAGTGTATTTGAATCTAACTTTTTGTAGTGTGTTTTCAATCCTCTCTTCTGCGGGTGTTTGCTAGTTCATAGTAATGTTGAGTTTTTTCTTTTTTTATTTTGTTATTGTTACTAAACAGCATATTTTGATTTTGGTTGGAAAATATGAATGGCCCAACAAACGACGTGATTTGTGTTCTGGAAGAAATTCCTTTTAAACACTGGAAAGATTATGATAACAAGGATGTTCTCATATCTGGAAGACCGACACCTATAATAAGTTCAATATCTAAAGATAAGAAGTGCGGCAAATCGTTTTTTAGGTCTTTCAATAAATCATAGTACGAGATTTTTCCCTGGCTTTCTGGTAGCTATTACAAGCAAACTCTTTTTGCTGGCCATGTTTACTTTTGAGCAATAAGAAAAATGTGGAATACAACGGGTTATTTTGATCTAAAAAACTTTTCTCGTAGTGCAAAATTGCACGAAAGCTCTAAAGAGCATTGAACTAACCACGTAGGTCTAAAACGAATGGAAAAAAAAACAAACACTATTTCTGATATGCTCAAAGAAAATGCTGCTCTTCATAAAGTCAAGTTTAATGAAAAGGTCAGACTAAATAGGCTTTTTATGGAACATATAATCGATTTAGTTGTCGTTCTAAGCAAGCAAGAACTGCCTTTTCGAGGACATGATGAAATAAAATAAAGGTAATTTCAAGGAAATGTTCCAAATGTTACTACCTCATTAAATAAAGGTAATTTCAAGGAAATGTTCCAAATGTTACTTCGTAGGAGCACCCCAGAATTAAAAGCACATTTTGAAGAAATACGAAGCTTATTTTCTGGACAATCTAAAACGATACAGAATGATTTAATGGAGTGTATTCATGAATATATAAAAGTCCAAATAAATACAAGATTTGAAGATATGGGAAAGCTCGAGTTTCTGCAGCTAGTTGACAGCTCAAAATACCATAGTTATTCAGAGTCATTTCCATCCAGTGCCCTTAACACTCTCAAAAAAATTTATCCAAACATTTTTACAGACACACAACGACTAAAAAACGAATTAGATTTTTTATATAATGATCACAACTTCAGGGAACTCAGTTTTCAGAAAACAATGAAAGAAAACGAGCTGAAAGATGTGTTACCAGAAGCCTACAAATTATTTTCTCTTGTATTGACACTGGCGTCAACAAGTTCTTCTGCTGAAAGGAATTTTTTCTTGTTTGAAGAGAATTAAGACTTACCTCCGTAATACAACGGCACAAGATCGTTTGTCTTCACTCGCTAAAATTTCAATCGAGAAAGAATTGCTGAACCATCTAATGTCCACTCAACCATTTTATGATCTGATCATAGACAAATTTGCAGCCAAAAAGGATCGCAGAATTGAACTTATTTATAAAAAATAAACTGAAAGCATTCTGTTCGAGACCAAAGCAAATTAATATCGTATTCCTCTGTTTTTAATTCCAGGTTTTAATTATTTTATACTTTTTTTATATAGAAATGTGCTTCCTTAGCTTGACTTCTCCTGTACATAGTTATCACGAGCCTGGACTTCAGTTTGTGACCCGTGCTAAATGCACCTTCACTAATATGCCAATCGAACTGTGACTTTTATTCAAGCTCAAGAAACACTTCGTGAGAAAAAAAATTATATTCAAATGATTTACTTTGAATTTTTTAAGAAGTGGATCTCCGATTGGCGTTGGGATGTGAGTGACGCATTGACAAGCTAAAGAAATCGCGCAAATTGCGTATTTTCGCTCAAGTGTATTATACATAAAAGAATACTGTTGAAATATTTCTTTCTTTGTTGTAAAATTATCGAATAATTGTTTTCATAAAAATATTGTTGCAAAAGTAGCGTATATTACACACACACACATATATAGAGAGGTATATGTACATTTTCCCTCTAAAATTTTTGGATTTTTCGTGAAGAAAGACTCCCCACGCCATGTTTCATATATTTCTATAATTTTATTCCATTACTGTTGAATAATATTTATATATAAGGGCTAAATGACATGGGATGGAGCCCTAAGGGATGGGGTTTACAGCTGTTAATAACAAGGCGCCGCCTACCCTGGACCAATGGCTTAACGAGACTTCCGAATCTCAGCGGATTTTAATGATTCAGCCGACTCGAACCCAGGACTTCAAAGATATCCAATGGGGGATACTGCCTTTGACATGAAACTTTTTGAAGGGCGGGGGGTTCTGCACTTCTGCTGTATAACTGTGTATAAGTACATATAACAATTTTTTTGGGGGGGGAGCTTCGACAAATATTTTCCTATTGGTACGTACGCACATCTTGAATATTAATACAAAATGAAGCTAATTTAATAAAATGAAGAAAATGCAATAAATTATAGTTGTTTTAATAAAAATTTAATAAAGCAACTTCTTTGGCCGCTTTGCTTTACTTTCTCTTCTACACTGCTGGACAATTGCTAAGGACGGATCATAAACGGCTATATAGCGCATAAAAAAGTAAGTTTGGTTGGATGCCAAGTGAAATAAAATAATGTCAGAATGCCAGGACATTACAAGAAAGACAATTTATTGTGCTCTGAAATCCAGAAGGCTTTGGAACGTGTTCAAGGGACAAACAGGCCATTTTGTGCAGAATACGTAAACGTGAAAACAATGCAATTACCGTCCGCAGGCGTTCCGGCGTAAGATGTCAATACGGGATATGGCCACCATGGAGGGCGATGCAAGATTCCACACGTCGTGTCATGCTTTGCACAACATTATCAAGCAGCTGTTGGGGTAATTTATCCCATTCCTCTGTCAGTGCACGGATGAGGGTGTCCTTGTTTATTGGAGGGCATTGGCGACCAGCAAGACTCCTCCCCAAAGCATCCCACACATTTTCAATGGGATTCAGATCTGGAGAACGTGCTGGCCATACGAGGCGTTCAATATCCTCGCTCTCAAGACACTCCTGGACAGCGACTGTTCGATGACATGTTGCGTTGTCGTCCATGAAAATGAATCTATCACCGACAGCACCAAGGAACATGCGAACATGAGGTAGCAGAACATCATTAATGTATCGTTGGCCAGTCATAGTCCCAGTTGGAAGCACATAGAGGCCAGCCCATACCATGACACTACATGTCGGATATCCTGTATGTTTGCTGGACAATATGCAGTACCACTATCACGCCAGATCAGTTGTCGTCGACAATCAGACGATAGACTGTATCTACTCTCATCTGAGAAGTGGACAGCAGACCAGTCGTTATCAGTCCAATTGCGATGTTGATGGCACCATTGCAAACGGGCGGTACGGTGACGTCTGGACAATCGGATGCACACAATAGGACGGCGGGCGTATAGTCCTCCTTCATGCAAACGTCTGGCGACAGTTTTTCGGGAGATCCGCTTGCCAGTAGCAGCCATAAACTGATTTGCTACCTCACTAGCTGTGCTGCGCCGGTGTCTTTTTGTTGATAGCACTATGTACCGATCTTCTGCAGCTGTCGTACTGCGAACACGACCTCCCCGTGACGTTTGCTACACTCTCCAGTTGTTTGAAATGATTTCCAAAGCCTTGAAACAACACTGTGGCTGACGTCGAACTCCCCGGCAACATCTGTTATTTTTCGCCCTTCTTCAATCTTGCCAATAATACGGCCACGCGTCAAATCATCTAGGTGATGTCGGGAAGACATACTGAAAATTGCAAGTTCGTCAATTGATTCTTTCCCTTTCAACTTTGCGTTTGAACAACAACGGTCAATACGCGTCAAATCCTTTATATCTCTTATCAGCGCTATGACGTCACGAACAAGTTCGGCAATCCAAAATTTGCATACGCACAACACGTCTTACTGTATCCCGCACTTATGCTAATTTCCACATTTTCCTGCCTTCCATTTTATGGTTGCTATCGTTGCTATTGTCATCCGTCCTTAGCAATTGTCCGGCAGTGTATTATCAAGAAATTACATTGCTTTCCTAGTTATATAAAAATCAAAGAATTTAAATAGGGAAATTATCTATAAAACGTACTTAGAAAAAGCTAACTGTCTCGCCTAATAAGGGGGGTGCAAACCACGACTCCCCCTGCTACGCCACTGATATATATATATATATATATATATATATATTCGTATAACGTTATACGAATTTATATATTTTTCAATAACATATGTTTTACTGTTTTACATTTACATCAAGACCGTTCGCCTCACCAGCATTTTACACCACGAGCCGCCACTGGTAACTACCGGAAGAGATAACCTCCCAAGATGGTCATATCCAGGGGCGTAAATTCATGCTCTGAGGGGCGCAGAAAACAGAAAGTTATGCGCTTTAGTAATTTTTTTTTATATATAAGATTTTAGATGCATGCACGTTCCTTTCTTCCCCTACCATTTTCTTTCTTTTTCTCTTTCTTTGAAGAAAACTGATTTTAATATTCTTAAATGAAATAGAAAACGTTCTCCTGCTCTTATAAAAACACAAGCTTTCGGGATAACTAGAAATATTCAAATGTTTCTATTTTGAACATATGAATAATTCAAGATAATTTCAAAATAACTTTCTTATTAATAATGCTGGTACTTAGTGAAACAGTTTCTCCCTCCCTCCCTCTCTCTCTCTCTCTCTCTCTCATACTGAACGAGCGACGAGAGTTTAACCAGCACCTAGGAAATGGCATTAAAAAATTCAGGGTTCTATATGGTTAATAATTAAAATATAAAGTAATGTTTAGTTTTATAAGAAGAAATTTTAATGGCAGGAAATAAAAACAATCCAAATATTTATCCGCTTTCCGATTATGGATACAAATAAAAAGGAAGAAAAAGTGAGGGGGCAAATGTGATGTTTCACCCATGCACGCATAAAAGCACGGGGCCAGATGCCCCTTCTGCCCCCACGGTTCCGACGTCACTAGGGCCCGAACCAATCGCAGGCGAATGATTGGAATGCAGTTTTTCATACCAATGGGCCACCGGAACAGCCAATTTTTTTATGGAAAATGGGTTCAAAAAATTCGTGCAATGCCAGTTTATACGTGTATGTGTGACCTTCCCACAAATAATTTTTTTTTCTTGGCACCCCCGTAATGTGCGCATTTACATCCGTCCAGTTCTCTAAATGATGCCCCTACCCCCTTGCCTACTACAGCTCCTACCTCAGTTCGCTTCCTTTCACTATGACATCCGTTTTGTACTTTGTGCATCAAATTGTTGATCTTCAATCTGACAACCTTTAAAAAGCGGCAGGGATTTCATTAATCACTCACTTGTCCCCAGTGTTTCTTTCAGGCATACATCCAGGGGGGGGCTAAGCCCTCCCGGAAACGACCCCCCACCCACCCGGAGACATTTTAGGTTACCGAGTCAAATTTTAATAAATCCAGGCTATGATGGAAAAGGAAGTTTCGTTTCTTTTTATGCTACAAATATTTCTCCAATTATATTTTTTTAAATATTTGTTCAAATGTTAGTAGTTATAGTTTATTTTATTAAAAAGTGTATTACGACGCATGGTATTTTTCAAAATATAATAAGTAGACTAATCATACCTAATTGACTGGGAATCGTGATTCAGGAACAAGAGGGGCGTTGAATGCATTTTAATAGATAAAAATTTCAAGCCTGCGGACACCCCCACCTCCCTCCTTTAGCTGAAAACAGGTTGTTATTCCTGAAATATTTGAAGAAGAAGTAATTACTATATCAGGGATGCATATAGAATTTTTCGTCAAGGGGGGACGAAAAAATGAAGTTTTTGAAATCCACCATGTGGAACAAAATTAAAGTTAATGAAAAATTGAAGAAAAATTAAAGCATTTCTTTCTAATGTAAGTTGATACATTTTTATGAAATTAAGGCATTTTTTTCTAATGTAAGTCGCATTTTAACCAAAAACAAAAAACTGAAGCATTTTCCGGGGAAAGAGGGCCCCCTCTAAATGTGCCCCTGTGCTAGATATATAGTAATTACTTCTATATGTATAATATAGTAGTTGAAACTTGCCCCCTCTAAGGTTACACCCCCCCGGCCAAAAAGTCCTGAAAGAAACACTGCTTGTCCCATTGTCTCCTATTCTTCGCAAATTTAATTTACCATGAGCCGCTGAGCAAATAACTAAATACTAATATTTTAAAACGTCATGATACGAATCTCTTGTATATCATAGTTTATAACATCTAAGTAAAATAAAATGAAAATTAAGAATCTTGCATAAAATCCTAAACTTTCAGTAAACCTTTCAAGCGCTGCTGCCATCTAGCGGGAAACTTTTCATAGACAAGATTTAAAAAAATCAGTAGCGTCTGTCTCTCTCAGACTTCGATATCGATTCCAGCTGTTCTGAATGGTCGTCTTCCAAACAAGGAGAACCCCATCTTGAAAACTCACAGCATGTGGCGTCACTCAGATGCTGGGGTAATTCTTGTTAGTTCCGTATTTCGACTGTGCCTACATTCGACAGCTGAGCCAAAAATCTTTTTCTTCAATCCAGCAGTTTATTTCAGTTTACCGCTTGGTAATTCTGCTACATCATCCGTCTCTTCGTCTGCCCAAATTCGGCAAGCCTGACAGCTAACTATTCTATAGACACACCGCACACGTATTTTACAACAAGTTGTCTCTGTGGTGTGCTCGAAAGAGATCACGATACATGGATATGCATTAAAATGCCAAAAAAGAAAAAGGACAAAAACTGTGGTCTTCTAATACTGCGTTGGTCCTCCTCGCGATCGGATAACGGTAGAAACGGGACGGGGTATGGACTTTACGAGCTCCCTGCAGCCAGGGGCGGATCCGGAGGGGGTCTGGGCGCGCGCGCCTTCCCTCAGGACCAAGGAAAAGCTTCGATTTGTTAAGTTTTAATAACAAATTGAATAATGTTTCGTGAAAGAAAGTATTACTTAACAGTATACTACTTTCCTTAATTAATTGGAAGAATTTATAGACATACTAAGAACACTTTTTCATTTTGAGAAAAAAATATCAGAAAGGTCACCGGTTATTCCCGACACATGCGCCCCCCCGCTCAAGAAAATCCTGGATTTGCCCCTGCCTGTACTCTGTAGTACTTTGGAGACAGTACATACCATCATACTTGCTGAAAACGTTCCACAATTCCGTAAGAGGAAAATTCCTGGCATTGACGACACGTTGAATAACATCCCAAATGTGCTCAAGATGCTAAACTCCGTGGAATGTTCCTCCAGCCATAATCAAGCGACTGTGAACGTGTGCGGTGGCGCTCTGTAGTGTTGAAAGAGATCGCAACCCCTTGGAGTTGTTTCATGACATAAACGATGATCCCAAAAGATGGTAACGTAGCCTCTACCGGTCAGAGCCGTCTGCAGACGTATGAGGGGTCCTAATGCGTGTCAGCTGAAAACACCCCACACCATAACAGAGCCCTGCCGTCCTGCACTGTCCCTTGTAGGCATGCGCGATCCATTGCCTCGTGGGGTTGTTGCTACACCCGTATTCGGCCATGTGTCAGAAACAGTTGGTACCGCAACTCGTCGGAACAAGCAACACGTTTCCAGTCATCTTGCGTCCAATGGCTGTCTTCCCGTCGGGTCAGCAATGACAACTGGGTGGGCCGTCGTCACCGGCACCCCATACAACACAGAGAACGTTGCACTGTCCGAACGCTGATGCTACTATACTGTCCCCGGCATTCAATTGCACTAAGATTTGTAACAATGTTGCACGTCTGGTGGATACTACGATGCGTGCCAGACGCCGCTCTCCACGATCGTCCAGAACTTTTCTACGGCCACACCGGTCTTGCATTCTGGATGGTTTCCCTGAGTTTGTGTAGTCCAGGTACACCCGTGAAATTATTGACCGCGCAAATCCAAATTTCATGGTGATTTCCGAGATGGAATGACCCATCTTCCGGGCTCCGACTATCATACCACGTTCGAAATCGCTTAAATTCTAATAAGGTGTCATCTGAACTGCGAATGCTACTACTACACTTCAACTTGCAGAAATTTCTTGGGGGGGGGGTGTCATGGGTTTGGTTTATTGCTAAAAACCTCGTATACACGTATATATCGCTTTAAATCTTTAAATTCGTGCTCAGTCTCCCCTCAAGGGAGGGGTTCAAACCCCGAACCGTCCCCTCTGGCTACGCCACTGCCGCCTGGGTGTGTGTGTGGGGGGGGGGGCATGTAATGAAAATGGTAGCGCCGTTCCCAGTCTTTTTGGCACCTCAGTGCATGTTCAGCAAACTGTTCTAATTCCTGGTGGCAGGCGCGATTACAAGGCGACTTTATGCAGTTTGTATTACACTTATAATTTGTTGTGATTCTTGTAATTTTTATAGTTTTATTCAGTTTTGTTGCGGGTTATAAACGGATTCTGTAAAATTTATTTGTATTCAAACGATGTGCATTGGTTATTTCACCACATCATAATTTCACTGTTTTAGATTTGATTTGCATTTATGGCCTCTATTTTGTAAGTTTCTTAGATCCACCCCTTATCTGGTGCCAAACAGGTTAGAGGTTATAGATGCTCCATGCACTCAATTTTTTTTATTTATTTATTTATTTATTTAAAGAAAGATAGTTCATCTTACTTTAGGTGAGTCAAATTAATTGTCTTCTATGCTGATATTCTAATTATATTGATTTCAGATGTCCAACGATGCTAAACTTTAAGCGAGTTTCTCCGATTACTTTCTGGAGTTGCCAGACTGAGGCCACCCGGTTGTATACAGGGTTATTGTAAACTCCTTCAACAAAACAAGAGGAGTGATATTACACATCAAGACGAACAATATTTGCAATGTAACCTAGGACAGCATTTCACTCCTAGTGCCGGGAAAGAGTAAAGTTACATATCCCCGTTGAGTCTTCAACAGTGAAAACAAAGAGACATCCCGAATTTATTAGTTGCACAATTCCAACAGCATCAGAGAAAGACTCAGAGGAGCTGCTCAAACTGGCGTCAAAGGCAGTCGTTGCATAGCCTACACCGGTGAATGAAGGACTGTCGCACTCTCTCATAGACTCCCGGTGTGGTGTTGATCCCGTCAGCAGCAACAGCGATTTGCGCGACGAGATCTTCCAGGGAGTCCACAGGTGTCTCGTACACCAATGTTTTCATGTGCCCCCAGAAGAAGAAGCCCAGTGGATTAAGGTCCGGGAAGCGATGGAGGCCAAGCCACAGGTCCACCGCGTCCAATCCACTGCCCGGGATACGTCGCATTTAGGAAATATCGGACCTCGGGGACAAAGTGTGCTGGGACCCCATTATGCATAAACCACATGTCCCTCCGTGTGGTGAGCAGACCATCCTGCAACAGACCAGGAAACACTTGCTCCAGAAACACACGGTACGCTGCGTCGGTCTGACGTATACGTCAATTCTCATGTGATGTTCGCACGGTAATATCGCTGAATGGGTTCAGCTGCGTTTTTAAATGTTTGCTCCTCATCGTCTACACACGTGTTCAGCGCATCTTATTTGCATCTTGTGCTTCTCATGCACTGGTTGTTGGAACTCCATATGACTGCTGGACGTTTTTCGAACGTGCTCTTTTCTGGCACTAGGAGTGGAATGCGGCCCTAGGTTCCATTGCAAATAGTGTTCGTCTTGATGTGTACTATCATCCCTGTTGTTTTGTTGAAGGAGTTTACAATCACCCTGTATATGAGCTTTTCCTTTCGTCTCCTGATATTCAGTGGAAAACTGAGTTCTCGTTTCACATACCAACGAAAACAAAATTGCGCGAGACACGAATCCATATTTGTAACAGAAAACTCAGCTTTAAAAAAAATTGTGTAGAGAAAAATAATTCCTGAGCTGCTAGTATATAAGTGCAGTGAAATTTCGAAACTTCAGTTTTGTATATAAAGCAAATGCAGTGGCTTAACCATGTTTCAAGATCGTGGGGGGGGGGGCTCGATCACACATACACACGTTATATGTATACATGTATATACGATATTATATATACATAGTGTATAAGATAGAGTTTGGGACCCCCTCCCCCTACACACACATACACACACACAGGAGCAAAGCAGTTGCTGAGGCGCGATCTAACGGGCACGACATATACTGTGGGCGCCTCTGTTGCCGAATTGTGGGACTTAGCGAACACAACTGTAAAACTATGATAGATAGGGCAGAAATGTAAATTACAAAGTTGTAGAACTGACTTTGCTTATTAAGAATCGACATCGCTGTTTTATTAAGCACACATTATACACGTGTTTGCATTCTACGAAAAATTACAATCTCATACACTGAAGGGAAAAAAATCCCAACACCACGAAAAAATAGTTGTAGAGGAATGAAATGGCGGCAATACATTTGTATAGGTAACATATTTAATCGATTAAGGCTTCAAGATCACAGCTTAATGTAAGCGCGAGAAGAGCCATTTTAAATATGAAATGCTGGTACATTAATAACCGGTGTAACCGCCAGAATGTTGAATGCAAGCATGCAAACGTTCATGCATTGTATCGTACAAGTGCTGGATGTCAGTTTGTGGGATGGAGTTCCATGCCTGTTGCACTTGGTCGGTCAATACAGGGACGGTTAATGCTGGTTGGGGGTGATGCTGGAGTTGTCGTCCAATGATGTCCCATACGTGCTCGATTGGTGAAAGATCTGGTGATCTAGCATGCCACGGCAACATGTCGACACTCTGTAGAGCATGTTGGGTTACAACAGCGGTATGCGGGCGAGCGTTATCCTGTTGGAAAACACCCCCTGGAATGCTGTTCATTAATGGCAGCACAACAGGTTGAATCACCAGACCGACGTACAACTGTGCCGTCAGGGTGCGTGGAATAACCACGAGAGTGCTCCTGCTGTCATAGGAAATTGCTCCCCAGACCATAACTCCAGGTGTAGATCCAGTGTGTCTCGGCCGCAGACAGGTTGGTTGCAGGCGCTCACCTGGCCTCCTTCTAACCAACACACGGCCATCACTGGCACCCAGGCAGAACCGGCTTTCATCAGAAAACACAAAAGATCTCCACTCCGTCCTTCAATGAGCTCTAGCTTGACACCACTGACGTCGCAAACGGCAGTGGTTTGGAGTAAGTGGAATGCACGCTACAGGGCGTCTGGCTCGGAGCTGTCCTTCAAGTAACCGATTTGTAACAGTTCGTTGTGTCACTGTGGTGGCAACTGCAGCTCGAATTGCTGCCGCAGAGGCGGTACGATGCGCCACGGCCATACGCCGTACACGGCGGTCTTCCCTCTCAGTAGTGCCACGTGGCCGGCAGGAATCCGGTCTTCTTGAGGCAGTACCTTCCCTTGACCACCGCTGCCAACAATCATGCACAGTGGCTACATTCCTGCCAAGTCGTTCTACAATATTGCGGAACGAAAATCCACCTTCTCGTAGCCCTATTACACGACCTCGTACAAACTCCGTGAGCTGTTGATAATGGCTTCTTCGTCTTCTTAAAGGCATTCTTGACTAACATCAACACACTACGTCGAATCTCAATGAAAACTAACGCTCACGAACGTTACAGCGCGTATTTACAGCAAACCTGCTTTGCATGTTCCGAGGGGCGCTACTAGCGCCACACGTATGCGCCGAGCGCGAAATTTGCATAGACGTCATCTTACAGATGTACTCTCACCGCCTACCAACTTTCGTTTATCTAACACAACCCCTTCTTGGTGTTGGGATTTTTTTCCGTCAGTGTATTATTAAATTTAGTTGGTTCACATTATAAAAAAGTGGGCATTATATCATTATATTCCCGAAAAATTTAGGGATTCCTTTACATTGGGGACCCCCGACTCTAAAAATCTGGGAGGTCCTGATCCCCCGACCCCCAGTTGTTACGCCTATGAGCAAATGCGAATATATATTTTCGTACATTGTAACATCACAGACACTCGATCACAACACAAAACATTTATTACTTTACACAAAAACATAAACTGGAATACACTCCGCCGTACAAACTGAACTTGTTGTCTTAGCCAAAGCTCGGCATGTCCTCCTCCTTCAATATCTCTCTCGCAACTCTCCACATCACTCACCACACGCTCAAGTCATTAAATGTGGAAGTCGTACTTTACAACATACGCGCGTATGTATGTGTAGATTACAGGACCGTAGCAACCCTTTCTTATCCGGATGGCGAGGCTTGAAATGACGCCCGTTCTAGTTCAAAATTACGCCCCCTTCGAGATCAAAATTACGCTTCTTCGCGTTCCACTCAAATAATACGGGTTTTTATTTTCTCACACACGAAAGTGTTATGATCGTTCAAAAATCGCAATTCAGGCATTTAGCATATTTTCACTAAGCACCCAATCGCCACAGATTGTAAATACCAAGTAAAGTGAACCGCGACTGCACAACACTCAACAGAAATGCAGAACGAATGAGTATCAAATAGATATGATGAAGACACTATCGTGCTAATTGATACACAAATAAGGAAGATAGCTGTCTAAGCACGAACACTTTAGATCAAACCAATTGTAACACTCAGATGAAGATAAGACGTATCACCGGTATCAAAAGTATACACAGTTAAAAATAACTTTTAAACCTCAATGGAATGAGTAATTCGTGTCGTCATAATTTTTAACTATGTATACTTTTGATACCGGTGATACGTCTTATCTTCATCTGAGTGTTACAATTGGTTTGATCTAAGGTGTTCGTGATTTGACAGCTATCTTCCTTATTTGAGTATCAAATAGTGAACGTAATAAAGCTTCAGGGGGTAGGGCTTGGGAATATTTCGTTCAAAGTAAACGCTCAGAGAACTTTCTGAGACAAAGAACAAATGATAAAGCTCTCCATTCCAACGATATGTTCGGAAAGGTCATGGTGGTTAACATATTATGTTTTCTATGGATCTCTTCATGGATATGAGATATTCACACCTCATAGTGTATGTTACTCTGTACCCTGGTTAACAGCATGGAATACTGTATGAGACTAACAAAGGTATTTAAAAAGAAAATACTGAAGGGTGTTACTTTCTTTTTTTAGTTACAATTTCTAGTTTTTACATCACCCAGAGAATGAATTTACGCCCCTGGGACGGCCATTCGGGGGAGGCAGCCGCCCCCCAATACCCATCCATATCAGTCCGGCATGTTTTCCAATTTCTTTTTCTCTCACGTGATCTCTTGAGTCTTTTTTCTTGTCCCTTGGCATCCAGTTTAGTATTCAGTTACCGGCGCTGGTCATCGTCTAGAAATATGTCCATCCTATTGCTACTTGAGGATCTTTACTGTGATAATGATGCTATCTACTCTTGCCATTTCTCTGATCCATGAGTGACTTTTCTTGGCTAAACGAAGCATGTGTCTTTCCGTGCAACTTTGAGTTTGTCCTCAGCCTCCTTTTTCTTGGTTAATAAGGTCCATCCATGTCTCTGATCCATGAGTAAGAACTGGAAGGATGTATTGATTAAAGATTTTTCTTTGAAGACATAACTGCTCTTGAAAATTGTAAGGTTTCATCCAAATGCTCTCCATCCGTGTCTCATACTCCTATTAATTTCTTCTTTGATATGACCCTAGCTTGATACATTTTGTCCAAGGCTGACGTAGGCATAGTAACAGTAGAACCCGCTTATAATGCGAAGTTCGGGGCCAACGAAAGCCCTCGTTAAATCCAGGTACTCGCTAAATCTGTGTTTGGGTGAAAATTCCCATGTAAACATATGCATATCCTATAATGAGCATATGTACGATATATCCATAACAACTGGATGTACCTGAAAGACTTAATTAATTAACTACATTATTGCAAAAATTAATTACTTTAAATATTTCAAGTGGATTCAACTTGACAGTCACGTGAGGCCGACCGCATTTTCATTACACAACATACATGAAGCAAAAGCAACTCATATCTATTTATTTACAACGTAGCGCTCACTTGAAGAGTGAAAGGGACAACAGGCACAATTCCAGGAATTATCTCCTGTTTCTGTTTAGACATCTCCTTTCTATACTCCCCTTCCCTCTATGTGATTGTCGCCCAGAAATCCACTTTCATGTGCGTAAACCTCACCCACCCACTTTTTGCAAAGGAGTATATCACCTGTTTTCATCTCTGCTGACGTGATACACCCAAGGCATAATCCCATGGAGTAAGTGGTTGAGGCAATCAATCTCTTGAACAACTCACTTGTTCAGCATTCTTCCACTAGCGCACAACGATTCCCCTACGCTGTTGCAATTTCGTCCTGTATATGCCCCCATTTCTATAATCCTCTACTCCAGGACAATGCGTAGCGGATTTCCTCTGCCTCGTTACATATACAGGGTGTACGAAAAGTCTTTCCCTGATTACAAACGCTATGTAACATACGTCCGCTGTACGTACGTTACAGATGTGAAACTGGTGCCAAAATGTTGGAAAACTAACCAAGTTTTTTTTTTTTTGCAGATTTCCGCAACGTAATTGTAGTGTAGCAGCGTCAGTGTCCAGGAAACCGGAAATGTTCACAAATCATATACAGAACTTTTTATCATGTACATAACTTTTTGGCATCTGTAATTCACGTGAGGCCCTACGCACTGATTTCTTGGGACTTCTCACAAAAGACTGTCTCACTGCTTCCACCCTTTCAGCTGAGTTTGATGGTCGGCCAGTTCTCGGTAAGTCAGCAACAGATCCTGTGGTCTTCAACTTGTCGTACCACGACTTAATGCTCTTGATATCGGGCGGCTTCTTTCAATACGTTGTTTGAAAGTTCCTCTGCACTGTTATTGGTGACCGGGTGTCGTGATACCAGAGGACACACTGAGCTTTTACCTGATTTGTGAACATTTTCGGTTTCCTGGACACTGACATGTAGTGTTTTTAGAAGTGGCAATACAGCTGGAAACTGAAATTCAAGAACACTACCTACAGACAAGAACTGTGAACTACAAAATATCTCATATAATAGCCTAAAGTGTTCTACAAAGAAAATGGCATCCGGCGTGGAATTTTTTTTCAAATCGCACATGTAGAAACAGAGATATTGAGAAAAACAGATTAAACATTTGCACCCCCTAGCGGCGATATTGTGCATTATTTTGGAAAGAAAATACGCACACAAAATTTGCGTAGTTAGTAGAATCTGACCGAAAAAAGTTTTTCAATCGGGTTTTTAGATCCGCAGATATTGCTGTAAACGGAAATGTAAACTTACGCCCTCTGGTGGCAAACTTGTTCTTTAAGAAAAATTTCAAATTATATGAGTAATATTTCGCAGCGGAAACGCTCTCCAACAAAGAAGGAATTTTTCAAATCGGACGTTTGGAAGCAGAGATATCGGCAAAAATAACATATATATGTCTACACCATCTGGCGGGAAAACTATGCATTATTTTAAGAAAAAAGCATTTTCAAAAGCTTTTTCGATGTGAGTGGTATCGGTCCACCGAAGAATTTTTTCATTCGAGTTTTCAGAGCTCAGATTTTGCTGCAAATACATCAGAAGCCGAAATAAATACTTACGCCCTTGTTAGTCAAACCATTCTTACCATTCTTTACCAAATATTATAAATTATCCGCAAAGCATATTCCATCAGAAGCTGTATCCGGTGCAGGAAGAATTTTTTCAAATAGAAGTTTTAGAAGCAGGGATATCGGAGAAAATACAATTTACCTTTACGCCCGTGGCGGAAAGTCTATGAATTACTTGAGAATTTTGAAATTACATAAAAAGCATTTTGCACTGGATACTCTATCGTACAAACAAGGAATTTTTCAGATCGGTCTTTTAGAAGCAGAGATATTGACAAAAATGAGATATATATCTACGCCATTTGGCGGAGAAATCTTGCATTATTTTAGGAAGAAAATATTCCGAAGAGGTTAAACGACGTGAGTGGTGTCGGTCCACGAAAAAAGTTTTTCAATCGAGATTTTAGAAGCCCAGATTTTGCTGCAAATGCATCAAAATCAGAAATTAGAACATACGCCCCCTGGTGGCCAAACCGTTTTTTACCGAAAATTAGAAATTATATGCAAAAGATTTCCCATCAGAAGCTGTATCCGCTGCAGAAATTTTTTGAATTTTTCAAATCGGAGTTTCAGAAACAGAGATATCGGGGGAAACGCAGTTCACTGTAATTTACGCCCTCTAGCAGAAAATCTGGGCGTAATTTGAAAAAGGGACTATTCCTGAAATAGTCTTCGACGTAAATGGAATCGAAAGGTAAAAGAATTCCTTCAATCCGATGTTTAGAAGCAAATATAGGGAACAAAAAAATGTTTTGAATTCGACATCATCTGCATTTAAGCCACCTAGCGTCAAAATTATACATCGTGAAAAAAAAAACCGGAATAAAGGATCATCATTCGCGCATTTCAAGCTTCGCAATGCAAGAAGAATTTTTCAAATCGGGCTATCAGTTGCAGAGATGTGGTGTCCACAGACGGACGGACGGACGGACGGAAAAACTGATAGCATATAAGCACGATCCTTTTTACAAAATACGTGCTAAAAACAACTTTTCAGTTAGGTCTCCCGGAAGCAGAGACAGCGAAATAAAAAGTTTCGATCTTTACGCACCTACCGGGAAATCTCTGCATTATTTAAAAAGGATAATACTCCATATTTCTGTTGTAGCGGATGGCATACAGTGAAAAAGAAATCTCCCAATGGTGTTTTTAGAAGCAGCGATAAGCTGCAAACTGAAGTACACAAACACCACCTGCCGACAGGAATGTGAACTACAAAATTTCTCATATAATAGCCTGTAAAGTGTTCCACAAAGTAAGTGGCATCCGGTGTTGAAAGAATTTTTAAATCGGACATGTAGAAGCACAGATATTGAGAAAAACAGATTGAACATTTACGCCCCTAGCAGCAAAATTCTGCATTATTCCGGGGAGAAGATACATACACAGAGTTTGCACAGTTAGTAGAATCTCACAGAAAAGGTAGTTTTGCAATTGGGTTTTCAGTCCCGAAGATATTGCTGCTAACGAAAACGTGACTTTCTCCCTCTGGTGGCAGACTCTAGCTTTTAGAAAATTTTGAAATTATATGAGAAACATTTTTCAGCGGAAACGCTCTGCAACAAAGAAAGAATATTTCAGGTCGGACTGCCAGAAGCAGATCTGTGAACAAAAATAAACTATGCATCGACGCCCCCTGGAGGAAAAAACCATGCATTATTTTAAGAAGACAGCATTTTCGAAAGGTTTTTCGATGTGAGCCGTATCTGCAAATGCATCAAAAGCAGAAATTAAAGCTTACGCCCCATGATGGCCAAACCATTTTCACCAAAAATTAGAAATTATGTGCAAACGATTTCCCATCAAAAGCTGTATCCGCTGCAGAAAGGATTTTTCAAATCGGAGTTTTAGAAGCAGAGATATCGAGGAAACCGCAATTTACCTTTATGCCCCCTAGCAGAAATTCTGTGCGTGACTTGAAAAAGTGACTATACGTAAAATAGTCTTCGACATAAACGGAATCGAAAGGTAAAAGAATTTTTTCAATCGGATGTTTAGAAGCAAATATATGGAATAAAATGTATTTTGAATTCAACATCATTGGCATTTGCGCACTCTAGCGGCGAAATCGTGCATCATATCAAAAACACAAAATCAAGGAACATCATTCGCACATTTCAAGCTTTAGGGACTGAACTATCTTAAGATATAGAAAAATAAATCACATTATCTGAATTTGCTTAATTGTAGTTAAGATGCTAGTTGGAAATTAATTTCCAACTAGCATCGAAAGACGAGATTTTTTTTTAGTTTGTTGCTCTGGCCCCTTTCTGTAGATCCAAGTAATGGCATCGAGGAGTTATTAATGTAATGTTTCGACTCTTTCTGATCCTGTTCTTCAGATCCACTTTTTCTCCATTTTTAATTGAGCATTCTACTACCCTGGTGCTCGGAAGTACCTTCTTCCTACCGTAGTCAACAGCCAAAATCCCTCCCTTACCCACTCACAAGCTAAGAACTTTCGGGTTCCCACCTACAAACCTATTCTCTTCCCCACAAGCACCATAAAATCACTGCTACGGCAAAGAACGTGAAAGTTCTTTCTCTCTCTCTCTCTCTCTTTCTCTGACGAGGATTTCCCTTTAGCATTATTTTCAGACATCTAGAGGAATACCTTTGTTATGAGGACGTTTTAACGTCCTTATAACAACACTTCTTTGCGAGCAATTAACTACCTAGAAGTTTTTTAACAGCAGCTTAGCATCTCATAGCCAATTTCCAAGTAAGGAACAGTGTTTTAGCCTTCTGCGCAACTACATCTCAAATTTCGTCTCTATCTCTCTCTCTCTCTCTCTCTCTCTCTCTCTCTCTCTTTTAGCAATGTTCATCCAAAATTTACATTTCGTCTTAGGAAAAGACACTTCTCTGTTCCCTGACACTGAACATCAACAAGCCCTATGTCTATGTGGCAGAGAATCATTGATGCATGATCCTACTAATTCACCTGGTGTAGTCATTTCTTTTGAGATATCGGTCGTTCGTGCTGTTTCATTACAGTTTTGCTTCATAACAGAAGCGCGCAGTACACTAATAAATAAAGTAAAGTAGTTATGCTTATAATGAATTACATAAGTAATTCTCATAAACCGCCAAAAATAGAAGTTCAGCTAATTTACAACAACGTCTATTTTTCAGGGATGCTTATTTGACTCGAAGAAAAACTGAGACCCCTGCAGGTCTTGTGTGTTACATGCAATTTTTTGAGCAGTATTAAGGAAATAAAAACTTTCATTTATCGCCTTAATGAAGGGAAATCAAATCGCGAAAGAGCCAGAAAGGAAACGAAGGGGAAAAGATACCGACAGTGAGATAGAAGTTAATGACCTGTTTCCGCCAACTTTTTCGTAGGAGTCGCGTCATCAGGGCGTTTCTGTGTTTTCTAGCATCTGGTGTAAACCCAGCCCTCGGCTGAATGTGTAGCCTTTTCGCCACTGTTCAAATTCGTGAAGGCTTCTTGAAAAAAAATTTATAAATGCATGCGAAAAAGAAAGAAACAAAGAATAATTCAAGATTAGGTAGGCAGGCTTAACATCACGAAACTAACCATGCCCTTGACACATGCACATATATGCACAGTGTGATCTGAAAGTTCCTCTGAGGTTTATTTTGCTGTAACTTTATAAATCTCCGATTCTTCTAACGGTTTTGAAGATAAAAACAAAAACAAAATAAGCAATCCACTGCTGGATGAAGGTCTCCTCATGATTTTACCACAACTATCTGCTCTGAGCCAATCCCTTTCTTGTTACTCCAGCATGCTTTCGAATTTCATTCTCCTATCTCCCACTTGGTCTTCTGGATCCCTTTATATAAATTTTTATTAGGTGTGTGCAAAAGTTCTACCCGTTTTTGTAATAGATGCAAATTGCGATCGTAGTAGTTACGTCACAGATGACGCTGCGGTGCCGAATTTTCAGCCAATAAAACGTGCAGCAGTAGAGCATATAGGGACACTAGGTTTGTCCGAGTAAGTCATTCGTAACGGAAATCACGGACGGTGTAACATGGCATGCGATAAGGAGCACATTAGACATCGTTTGCTGTACGTGTTCGATAAAGACAGTACTGCAGCCGCGGCTTGCCGCAACATCTGTCAAGTTTATGGGGTGGATGTAGTTGATGATAGCACATGTCACTGTTGGTTTCGGAAATTCCGGGACGGAGGCAGAAGCTGTAAAGATCAACCACGTCCTGGACGTCCATCCGTGGTTTCTGACGAGGATGTGGACCAACCCATAACACATGACCCACATCCAATCGTTTAGGAATTAGTGAAAACGTTGTCGGTACACAGGACAACAGTCGAAAGACGGAATGCGTGCGCTTGGGTTCATCACCAAGTTCGATAACTGGGTTCCGCACCAGCTTTCTGCAAAGCAACGAGAGGAGATTATCCGTACCTGTGTTTCTTTGCTTTCTCGTCACAGAAATGAACCGTTTTGGGGATGAATTGTAACGAGTGATGAGAAATGGGTGCTGTACCGTAATGTAAAGCGTCGACGAACTGTGTGCCAAGGTACGAAGCCTAACTCCTTGGACCTCAAAAGGAGGATTGCATCCCAAAAATGTTTTTTGAGTGTTTGGTGTGATGTCCAGGTAGTAATCCAATGGGAGGTGTTGGCATCTAACCGAACGATAAATGCCGACCTCTACTGCCAACAATTGGACAGATTGCTAGAATATCAGACATCGAAGCGGCCAGCACTCGTCAGTCGCAAAGGCGGGATACTTCATCATGGTAACGCCAGACCTCATGCAGCTTTATTCACTAGGCAAAAATTACTGGACTTTGGTTGGGAAGTGTCCCGGCGTATTCCCCTGACCTGGTACCTACGAACTACCACCCTTTCCTATCGTTACAGAACGCCTTCGCTCTCCAAACCTTCGATGATGTGGACGATGAAAAAACGGCATTACATGACTTTGTTTCCTTAAAACACAGGAGTTTTTCCGGCGTAAGATTCACCTACTCATAGACAGATGGCAAGAGGTCATACAGAATGATGGAAATTATGTGAAATCCTATGTAAGTTATTCGTTGTGTTCTCCTCCTTTCTTTGTAGTCTACAAAAACGGGTAGAACTTATGCACACACCCAATATTACAGATTTACAGAAATCTCTTCGACGTAATGAATTTGCACAATGAGATCGATAATCCAAAAAAAAAATGTATTTGGTGCTTAATGACGCGCGCATGCTTAACAAAGAGTAGAAGGTAAGGTAATTATGCTTATAATGAATTATGCCAGCGTAACTTAATTGTGAAAGCATTCAGCCCCGGAGCAAAAGGATGTGGGGTGCGAGTCTGCACACCTGCAAAGTGAGGGCTTGGATTACACATTCACGCGGGAAAATGGATCTAATGGCGTTTAGGTTCTTCGAAACATGGGTGATGTTCTTTCCACACATCGTCTCGAATTAATAAGAATTGCTTCTTGGCTTCGAAAAATGTGTGAAATTTCTGCTACAAATCGCCAGGAATTGGAGAGGATTTCTTCTTCTTCAGAGCGTTACTTCAAGCATGGTTTGCGGTGGTACCGAAACCTGCGATTTCGCCTTCCTCAATGGGGAATATATGTGACGCACTACAGAGGCGACGCACATGTCAAGTCGGCAAGTAGTAGTGATAAGCCCTTGCAGGCGTAATTTAATAGGGAAAGCATTCGGCTCTAGAGCAGAAGTATGTGGGTTCGAAATTCTTACTGTCAGCGGGAGGGTTTGTGGGTTTCACAACCACTGTGAGCATCTAAAGCTATAAGCAGTCATCCATCGCTAATTTTGAGCCACTGATTCCAGGGAAGGGAGAGAGAGCCAGTGCTGTTAGACAAGCACAACCCTCATGCCTCACCGGGATTCCAACTAGAACCCATTTCAGAGGAGTTGTTAGAAGCCAGTCCATAGACCACTGCATCACCTCCTTGCTCGGAGGTCACACTGGTACGTGCTCCGTATTTTGTTCCCTGTTTCCCGGTTATTTAGAGTGTTCTGTTCTCACTAACCTTGTGTTTAGAGGTATGCTCTATCTTTCTGGATTGTTCTGCGCCTTGGTGAGTCTTTATATTGCATATTTTCTTCGTTTTTTGTCGTCTTCCTGCGATGTTTACGTCGTATCGTACACTGTCATCCTTTGCTCTGACTGCCTTACCTTGACTGTATGTTCTTCCACTTCTCCCATCTGTGCTACGCAGCCTGCCCCAGCTGCCAATGCTTCGCTCTCCTTCTTGCTGAGTGTTGTGACCCTGGTCTTCTCTTAATTTCAAGCGCTTCTTGTGAAGGCGCTGGACTCTTTTATTGCTCGTCACAGTTTTATGCTCACTGCAACTGTCTGTGGGTCCTCATCCTTGGGTAAGTCCATGTTACCTACTCTTCGCCTTGCCGTACGTTATGACGCCTTTCCTGATACTAAGCTGACTACCTACACTTCTGCGTTGTACTCCTTTCTCCAATTTGGTGCCATTACCATGTTGATCTCAAGCATAGGTCCTTTTTTATTTTTTATTTTTTATTTTTTGCTACTCCTGCTCTGGTTGATCAGGTCTAGTCTACAAGTACGTATTTTCGTTGGTGATCACAGTTTGATTACCGTCTCTCTTTCCCAATGTCCTGTTTTTCTCACCATGTATCCTGTTCCGCCCGAAATTTCTAATTCCTTGCTACTTGCTTTTCTTTTGTTGTGACCGCGTTGTCGGCTCCATACCCACGTTGCCTGCTGCTCCCTCCGATCAAGCTGATTGTTCTCATTTGAGCTTCTTTCGAAAGGTCTTGTTACTTTCCTTACTGAATATTCCGTTTCCTCTTGCTCCACCACCTTTCGGATGTTGCTTGGTTGTCGCACTTACACTGACGGAAAAAAAACCCAACACCAGGAAGGGGTTGTGTTAGATAAACGACAGTTGGTAGGCGGTGAGGCTACATCTGTAAGATTGCGTCTATGCAAATTTCGGGCTCGGCGCATACGTGTGGCGCTAGTAGCGCCCCTCGTAACATGCAAAGCAGGTTTGCTGTAAATACGGGCTGTAACGTTCGCGAGCGTTAGTTATCGTTGAGATTCGACGTAGTGTGCTGATGTTAATCAAGAATGCCTTTAAGAAGACGAAGAAGCCATTATTAACAGCTCACGGAGTTTGGACGAGGTCGTGTAATAGGGCTACGAGAAGGTGGATTTTCTTTCCTCAACATTGCAGAACGACTTGGTAGGCATGTAGCCACTGTGCATGATTGTTGGCAGTGGTAATCAAGGGAAGGTACTGCCTCAAGAAGACCGGGTTCCGGCCGGCCACGTGGCACTACTGAGAGGGAAGACCACCGTGTACGGCGTATGGCCGTGGCGCATCGTACCGCGTCTGCGGCAGCAATTCGAGCTGCAGTTGCCACCACAGTGACACAACGAACTGTTACAAATCGGTTACTTGAAGGACAGCTCCGAGCCAGACGCCCTGTAGCGTGCAGTCCACTTACTCCAAACCACTGCCGTTTGCGACGTCAGTGGTGTCAAGCTAGAGCTCATTGAAGGACGGAGTGGAGATCTTTTGTGTTTTCTGATGAAAGCCGGTTCTGCCTGGGTGCCAGTGATGGCCGTGTGTTGGTTAGAAGGAGGCCAGGTGAGCGCCTGCAACCAACCTGTCTGCGGCCGAGACACACTGGATCTACACCTGGAGTTATGGTCTGGGGAGCAATTTCCTATGACAGCAGGAGCACTCTCGTGGTCATCCCACGCACCCTGACGGCACAGTTGTACGTCGGTCTGGTGATTCAACCTGTTGTGCTGCCATTCATGAACAGCATTCCAGGAGGTGTTTTCCAACAGGATAACGCTCGCCCGCATACCGTTGTTGTAACCCAACATGCTCTACAGAGTGTGGACATGTTGCCGTGGCCTGCTAGATCACCAGATCTTTCACCAATCGAGCACGTATGGGACATCATTGGACGACAACTCCAGCGTCACTCCCAACCAGCATTAACCGTCCCTGTATTGACCGACCAAATGCAACAGGCATGGAACTCCATCCCACAAACTGACATCCAGCACCTGTACTACACAATGCATGAACGTTTGCGTGCTTGCATTCAACATTCTGGCGGTTACACCGGTTATTAATGTACCAGCATTTCACATTTAAAATGGCTCTTCTCGCGCTTACATTAGGCTGTGATCTTGAAACCCTAATCGATTAAATATGTTACCTATACAAATGTATTGCCGCCATTTCATTCCTCTACAACTATTTTTTCGTGGTGTTGGGATTTTTTTCCGTCAGTGTATTTTGTTAATGTTTTCCCTGCGTTTCATTGTTTTACCTGTAAATATCCGGGTCACCTTCGTGCGCAATGCCCTCGTTCTGTCCTGGCTGCTTTTTCAGTTTCCGGTTGCAATGTATCATCTTCCGTCCCGTCTGTTGCTGCTGTTCCTTTATCTTTCCCCAATACACTTGAAGATATTGTGCCTCCGTCATCCAGCTCCTCGTTGCCGACTTCCTGTGGACTCTTTCCAGCTGCTGCGGTTACGTCCTCCTCGACGCCTCCTGTGCAAAATTCTCTTACTGCTATTCGCTCTAATTAATACACACTATTGACGTGGATTAGGAACATCAAAGAGAAGTCATCGCTTTTTCCACGTTTATAAGTGAGTCATGGAAAAATTCTCATCGGCCGCCACCGGGAATCGAACCCAGTGTCTTCCAGTTACGCGCCGGCACTGTACCACAGCGGCCTCGAATTATCCAGACTCACATACGACTAATTGCCAAACCACATGGCAGGTTGTTTCTTGGAGCCCCGCCCAATGCTGGATATTCACCAAATATGAAAGCAGCAACTGAACAAATACTCTGGTGTGCAAAAATTAAAGACGAAGAGGAGAAATTAGCATAACAGCGGAACGAGCAGGCAGAACGGACCGAAAGACCACTCAGGAGATATACTAGGGTCCGGTACAGTAGGGCATGCGCATATTTGTAGCATGACGTAAGGGGGGAAGGGGGAGTATCGGAAGGGTATAAAGCACACGGGCGGTGTACGCTCAGCAATTCGGTGAAAGCCATTGCACGGTGTACATCAGTTTGAACGACGTCGAGTTGCAGCCACCGTGTGATATGGCCAACAGGCAATCCAGTAGACGACATCTGGATGACTTTACCCGAGGTCGCGTCATTGGGAAGTTGGAAGAAGGTCGAAGTGTGACTAGTGTGGC
This sequence comes from Macrothele yani, assembly GCA_039090855.1. Classification (NCBI taxonomy): domain Eukaryota; kingdom Metazoa; phylum Arthropoda; class Arachnida; order Araneae; family Macrothelidae; genus Macrothele; species Macrothele yani. The sequence goes on from CM077008.1 coordinate 78,397,187, forward strand.
CGAGGAGTTCGGGATCGCTCACAGCATCGTTTCACGAGCTTGGAGAGCATTTCAAATGACAGGAACAGCTGTCCGAAAGTTTAGAAGTGGTCGTCCACGAGCAACCACGGCGGCGGACGACCGGTATATTGTCCTACAGGCGAGAAGAGACAGACGGCAGACAGCGGGAGAAATCGCAAGGCACATGCAACAGACAACTGGACGTCCGTTATCGCGTTTTACCGTGGCCAGGAGGCTGCGCAAAAGTGGTCTATTTGCACGACAACCAGTATGGTGTGTGCCATTAACGCCTGCTCATTGGAGACGGTGGTTTCTGTGGTGCCTGGAATACAAGAACTGGACACATCAGCAATGGGGTCGAGTTCTCTTTGCGGATGAGAGCCGATCTAGTCTGAAGAGCGATTCTGGACGTATACACATCTGGAGAGAGCAGCGAACACGCATTCACAACTCCAACATCATCGAAAGGAACCGGTTTGGAACTGGCAGAGTTCTCATTTGGGGCGGTATCATGCTTGGTAGCCGTACTGACCACCACATCTTCCAAGGAGGTTCAGTCACTAGTGTCCGCTATTGTACCGAGGTTCTCCTGCCTCACGTGCGTCTGTTTAGAGGTGCTGTGGGTCCTGAGTTCCTCTTCATGGACAACAACGCTACACCTCATCGTACAGTGGCTGTCGCAGAGCTGTTGGAGAGCGAAGATATTCAACGCATGGATTGGCCCGCAAGGTTCCCGGACCTAAATTCAATCGAACACGTGTGGGACCTTCTGGGGAGACGCTTGGCAGCACGTCACCAGCAAGAGGAATGGGCCGCGATGACTCGATAGCTCCTTGACAACCTTGTCCTCAGTATGGGCAGACGTTGTATATCCTGCAACGCAGTCAGGGGTGATCATATCCCCTACTAAAGACTGGATTTTTCTTGGCTGCCGCCTGTCACATGGACGTTTCTGTCTTTTGTCCAGTTGTGCTCGAAGCTACCTTTTCAATAAAGGGCCTTTGTATCCTTTGGATTTCTTGTTTGGTCGGTTTTGCTCACTTGTCCCATATTCTTACATCTTGGGGATCTTATGGTATGATTTGAGTCAATGTGGAGCACTTCTGCACGACGTTACATTCGAAAAACCGTCTCGTCCTTAATTTTTGCACGCCAGTGTAACTTGACTCACTTATAAACGTGGAAAGAGCGATGACTTCTGTTTGATGCTATTCGCTCTTCTGCTCCTCTGGATGGTACTTCAACCAGTCTTCTGTTTCCTCGGACTGTGTTTCTTTTGGCAACCGCTCATGTACTAGCACTCTCACCTGTTCTCCGCCGCATTCACCGGCCGTTGTTTCATTGCCTGCCTAGTTTTCGGTTGCTCCTGCTGTGGCTGTTGGTCCTGGACTGCTTATTTCTCCGTCTCAGACTGCTGCCTAGTTAGGTGCTATTCAAGATTGCGATGTTCACCCTGCTTGTTGTTGTTTCAGTTTCACCTACTACTGGAGTTGTTGACTCTCGGTTCTTCCCTTGGTGTTGTGCCTGGACCTCCCAGCCGCTCCGCCGCCTCCTTGCCTTGTGTTCTTCCTGCTTCTGATGCTAAGCCCAAGAAACGCTGCCAGCCTCCATCTCAACGGACACGCAAAAAACGTGCTGCCTCTTACCTCGATCGCTCCTATTGCCCTTGCTCCGCCGTCTGATATGCGGCTTCATCCGCCTGTTCCCGAAGATTTTGCCTCACATACGGAATACTTTATAGCCCTTACCACGTGGGAAGCTGCGACTGCTTTTCACGCAGAATGTATTTATTCCTTTAATGAGCCCATGGATCCACATAATTGGTGATAGTTCTCTTTCTTCCATGTGTTCTTCCCGGACTGTGAACTTTGCTTCTCCCCCTGGACGCTGTTCCTGATGCTGCTGTGCGTTTCATGGACTCCGTGCTATATATGTGTTGCATAACTTCCCTGCTCTGTATTTGCTACGATTTTTCCGTGTTTTCGCCTTCGTGTTATACTTCTCGTATGTAATTTTTGGATAGTGTACTTTGGTATTGTAAATTTTCCCTTTTACGATGTACCATCTCCCTGTTTTGAATAAAGCGAATTTTGAAACTGCGCCCCCGGTATGGCCAGTATTTTCAATACGAGAACAATGAAGATTCTTATAATAAAAATATAGAACAATGAAGATTTTTTTATTTGCCACCGGGATGGCCAATATTTTCAAGACGGGAATAATGAAGATTTGAAAATTCCATTTTATTACAATGTGTTGAAAATAACTTCACCACACCGAACTTCACTGTTAAAAATTTCAGTTCAACGTTTCCCCATTATATGGTTTAATTGAATGAGTTTCACCAAAAATTGGTTATTTCAAAATTAAGGAAGCAGACACTTAAACCAAATTTGGGTGAAACCCGCAGCAACAGTGTTTTTTTAGCGATTTGGTTCAACCATGGTTCAACCTCTCAACCAATAGCACGGCTGGAAATCATTTGCAATGGCGGAGATAGCCGGAGAATAGCAATCAGCAACTAACGGTGCCGTAGTCAGATGGGGGTTTGGGGTTAGAAACCCTCCCTTGAGGGGAGACTGAGCACGAATTTAAAGCGATTTATACGTGTATACGAGTCTTTCACCAATGGAACCCCCTTCCCCCTTAAGAAACTTCTAGCTACACACTGGCAATGACCGCGACCGTTCCAAATGAGCCAGCCATTCGTCTGTGAACAATGGCGGATCCTACACCACACACTTTGCTGTGTGTGAAGAAAGCGTGAGTAGATACTTTTTAAAATTACGTTTATTATAATAATAAAAATAACGACATCGGTTACTCATGTTTGTTATTAGGCTCACGAACTGTGTACATGTATTTTGGAGCAAACCAAAATGGCACAAGCAAAAGCATGCGATTTGAAATAAAGCCTAGTTTTAATCGTTGCGTTTGGGAACAGCGTTAGTTCGCTGAATTTTGACAATGTTATCTCTGAACAAGCCACTTAATGCTGGTCGAATAGCTTTGTCACGGGAAAATCAATGTAGTGGGTTGTATTGTTAAAGATTCCTTTGAATTTGGGGTAGGTAAGTCATTCTAAATATACTATCTATTTTACTGTAAAATGTGATACAGTGCTTTACTTTTCTTGGTTGGGGCGTACGTCGCTCTTAATCTCTTCGGGGCCTTGGGAAGAAGACACTATGTAATTTTTTGAACATGTAAAATAATATTTTTGAATGTTTCTTACATTAGAAAAAATGCTTTAAATTTTTTCACTAGCTTTTATTTTGTTCTGGTGGATTACAAAAACTTCCATTTTTCGTCAAAGAACCTCCCCTTCCCCGAAAAAAATTCAATATACGCCCCTGTATTCAGCCCTGACTGAATCCTACAGGCACTTATCAACTTGTTATCCTGAGATTGGGGAGGCATTCACTTCTGCTTTATAGAACAGCAGCTAGATTTGACAGCTTTCTTTTTCTTTTCTTTTTTTCGCATTCTGAATTTGTTTACGTAAAACAACTGCGCGAAGGCACCACAATTTGTGATGTACGTCGCTCTTAATCTCTTTAAGAAAAAGACACTATGTAATTTTTTGAACATGTAAAATACAGGGTGGTTCAGAAAATTTGATATTATTTGAGGTGTAAATATCTGAGTAACTAAATCGTCTAGGCAAATGAAACTAAACAGGTTTAGTGTTGAGCAAAATAAAATTTATTTGTCAAAATTTGAATGAAAAATTCAAAGTTATGTGGTTTCATGAACGATTTCACAAGTTTTCAATATGCGCACTGCCTGTGACACAGCACATGTTAAGTCGGTAGTCCAGCTTCTGCCAAACACAATGCAGCTTGTCCCTGATGTGCTCAGTAGCGGAAGAGATGGTCGTGCAGGTTCGGGAAACATTTCTGCGAAGCCCTAGGAAATCCATAAGAAGAGCAAGTCTGGAAACCCAGATTACTCCAACGATAGTTTGGCGTGTCGCAAGGGAACGCTTCCGAATGACACCCTACAAGCAAAAGCGTAAGCAATTCTGTGTCAGAGAAACTTGAAAAAAACGAGTTTAAAAATCGTCGTTTTCAGTGAGGAAACCACATTTCATACGGATGGCAAAATCAACAAGCATATTGTTCTCATTTGGGGCGAAGAAAATCCGCATGCGACATTTGAGCAAATGAGGGACATGCTGCATTGTGCTTGGCAGGAGTGTGACAGGGACATTCTGCATCGTGCTTGCAGGTGTGTAGCAGTGTCACAGGCCATTTTGAAAACTTGTGAAATCACTGTGAATTTAACTCTTTGCCGATAACTACATACATGAAAAACTACCGAAATGACACGATAACTATTTTAACTCCAATGTTAAAATATTTAATATATACATTTAAAAAGATGATATAATAAAACATGTACACACATGAGATCTTTCGGTACCCAAAGTGGGTACCATCTTCAGATGCTGTTAAAATTCACCAAACGAACGTGACAAGCACTGATATTTATATAAGACACACAGTCGTAATGACGTAACTAGTATGAAATGGGCTTAACCAATGAGTGGGATAACATTTGTTACTGGTCAAACATAATAGTAATAGGTTAAGTCTATTGATTTATTAATATCTAACCCGACAAACCCAAGTATTTTTTCCACGGTATAGGTATAAAAATTCTGGTAAATTATCATTACATGCTGTATTCCCATATTTCATAATATACAAACTCTCAACAAATCTTAAAGTTGATCTAGATTTTGGTGTGTTGAGAATTTTAATCTCATCCCAGGTAGGAAGATAATTCTACACCAGGATTTATGGCCTACAATAGGCTCTAGCAAAGTTGCTGAGATAAGACACGTACAGTCTGAGGATTGCAGTATTTTTCAAATTCTCAGCCAATGGAAGCAAGCTAATATTTTCAGGGTTATGTAAACAAAATCTGTTTTATTAAAGCGTTGAAATTAAAATTATGTACCAAAGCATAACCTTGGTTTTCAAGTCGTGCTAAAGCTGTGGTTGTATCTATTTTTAACATCATATTTATGTTATTTTAAACTAACTGATATTGAACGAAAAGTATAGCCTATGTATAGTGTTTGTTGTTCAATTTCTTCTATGCTGTTAAGAGGGATAATATATACACCATGTTTCATATCAAAAGGCACAAGGTCTCCTCTGTCTTTCAGAAGTAAGGACCTAATGTTGTTTGTGTTTCTTCCAATATCAAAATCATATTTATGACATATCGTTTTCATGGAATAGCCCAGTTTCGGTACAAACTGAAGAGAACCAATGTATTTTCTTTGTTTCGGTTCATATATAGATGTTAATGTTGTAGTCCTGTTCCTTTTAATCTTGGCTACTATCCTATGTAGGGTTTCATCTGGATATCCATGATTACGGGTGATATTATAAATGGTATCCATTTCTTGCTTTTAAAGAGCTGTGGTGGACGAATGACTGAAAGCTTTTCTTATAAGAAAAGATGTCGATGATTCTTTGTAGCTCCATAGGTGTGCTGATGCCCAAGGTATTAGTATCGTATCTGATTCTGGTTTTCTATATACTGAATGATTTATAGTTGATTTAGATGGGTTTCTATTGAGCATGATATCTAGAAATGGTAAATTATAATTACTTTCATATTCTGCAGTACATTTTACTGTTAAATACATTAGATAACTCAGATACAAATGTTGATAGGTATTCCAAAGGATGGTTCCAGAGTACCAAAATATCATCTACATATCTGAGATATAATATAGGTCTGTACCTAGTTGACCGAAGAACTTTGTTTTCCGAATCTTGCAAGCAGATTTCTGCAATGGTTGGGGAAAGGGGAGATCCCGTTGGTGCCCTTCACATTGCTGACATATTATCTCATCGAACTTAAAGTAAGATCTCTTGTAAACTAGAGATAGTGCTTGTAATACAGCTTCCACCCCAGGAAATGGGGTGCCCAATGTCAAAAGAGAGGATTTTATGATGCCATGTACCTGTTGTACTGCAACACTCGGGAACAGAGATACAGCATCTAAGGAAAGCATGGTAAAGGGTTGTGTAATTGGAGAAATTGATTTAATTTGATCCAGTACTTGAGTGGAATTGGTAACAGAAAAAGTTGAGTTATTAATGAGAGGTCGAAAATATTGAGCTAAGGCTTTTTCCAGTGGGCGGGTGGGATGCTATGTTGAGCAGCAACTAATAATCTAAGGGGGTGTCCAGTCTTATGTAACTTTAGTTTTCCAAATAATTCTGGGACTCTAGGTCCTGATGGGTTAAACAATTTTGAAGTTAATGGAAGTGGGAAGTAGTGAATGATTTTTTAATCTGTTAACAGCTGTAATTGTAGCAGGATAGCGTACCTTAAGTTTGCGTACCCACAGGATAAATACAAAGACTTCAATATTGTGCTTCAACTAGAGAAAATTGTTGGAACCATTCAACCTGCAATTCAACAGCAGACTAGGTATGAACTTTTAAAAACTTTGAACTCTAAGAACTATGGTATTCATAATGAAGAAACTTTAAACAATAGAGAAGAAATCAAACAGTTGCGAACATTACACAACCAGTTAGAACTTTCGATATTTCCTGCGGACCAGTCCCCACAAATAGTTATTATGAATAGAGGTTAATTTGTTGGCCATCAAATTAAATGCTTACTATAAAGATTGGTTGGTTTTGAAGAGACTGTTAGAAACATGCATTTCGTTAGGAAAAATTCTTTGAAAATATAGAGTCTCTCTTTTTCACTAATCACAAGATATTAAGAACAAAAAATAAGAATATAATCAAAGTGAAATGAGGAGGGAAATAAACAACAACAACAAAAAAGAATATGTAGCTTGGTAAGTAAATTTCAAAATTCTGAAAATCACGAAGCATTATCATCCGTGCTTAAAACAATCATTTTTGGACTGCAATCAAATTGAATGTTGAAGTTTGTTTTTGTGAAGCAGCAAAATACTGGATGGTACAAAAGAAAAGATTAATTTAGTGGTTTTATCTCGGTTAATAGTGAATTCAACTCCAGTTAGAAATCAAAGGGTAATTAATATGTTGACAAAATTTAACTTTCTATTGAATCCATACCACACTGTGTTATCCCTAAAGACCCAGTCCCTGCTACAATTACAGCTGTTAACAGATTAAAAAAATCATTCACTACTTCCCACTTCCATTACTTCAAAATTGATTAACCCATCAGGACCTACAGTCTCAGAATTATTTGGAAAACTAAAGTTACATAAGACTGGACACCCCCTTAGATTATTAGTTGCTGCTCAACATAGCATCCCACCCGCCCACTGGAAAAAGCCTTAGCTCAATATTTTCGACCTCTCATTAATAACTCAACTTTTCTGTTACCAATTCCACTCAAGTACTGGATCGAATTAAATCAATTTCTCCAATTACACAACCCTTTACCATGCTTTCCTTAGATGTTGTATCTCTGTTCCCGAGTGTTCCAGTACAACAGGTATATGAATCCTCTCTTTTGGTACCCACTTTGGGTACCGAAAGATCTCGTGTGTACATATTTTATTATATCATCTTTTTAAATGTATATATTAAATACACTGCTGGACAATTGCTAAGGACGGATCATAAACGGCTATATAGCGCATAAAAAAGTAAGTGTGGTTGGATGCCAAGTGAAATAAAATAATGTCAGAATGCCAGGACATTACAAGAAAGACAATTTATTGTGCTCTGAAATCCAGAAGGCTTTGGAACGTGTTCAAGGGACAAACAGGCCATTTTGTGCAGAATACGTAAACGTGAAAAAATGCAATTACCGTCCGCAGGCGTTCCGGCGTAAGATGTCAATACGGGATATGGCCACCATGGAGGACGATGCAAGATTCCACACGTCGTGTCATGCTTTGCCCAACATTATCAAGCAGCTGTTGGGGTAATTTATCCCATTCCTCTGTCAGTGCACGGATGAAGGTGTCCTTGTTTATTGGAGGGCATTGGCGACCAGCAAGACTCCTCCCCAAAGCATCCCACACATTTTCAATGGGATTCAGATCTGGAGAACGTGCTGGCTATACGAGGCGTTGAATATCCTCGCTCCCAAGACACTCCTGGACAGCGACTATTCGATGACATGTTGCGTTGTCGTCCATGAAAATGAATCTATCACCGACAGCACCACGGAACATGCGAACATGAGGTAGCGGAACATCATTAATGTATCGTTGACCAGTCATAGTCCCAGTTGGAAGCACATAGAAGGACGTACGGCCATTGATCATGATGCCAGCCCATACCATGACACTACATGTCGGATATCGGTCCCTTTCCTGTATGTTTGCTGGACAATATGCAGTACCACTATCCCGCCAGATCAGTTGTCGTCGACAATCCGACGATAGACTGTATCCACTTTCATCTGAGAAGAGGACAGCAGACCAGTCGTTATCAGTCCAATTGCGATGTTGATGGCACCATTGCAAACGGGCAGTACGGTGACGTCTGGACAATGGGATGCACACAACAGGACGGCGGGCGTATAGTCCTCCTTCATGCAAACGTCTGGTGACAGATTTTCGGGAGATCCGCTTGCCAGTAGCAGCCATAAACTGATTTGCTACCTCACTAGCTGTGCTGCGCCGGTGTCTTTTTGTTGATAGCACTATGTACCGATCTTCTGCAGGTGTCGTACTGCGAACACGACCTCCCCCGTGACGTTTGTTACACTCTCCATTTGTTTGAAATGATTTCCAAAGCCTTGAAAGAACACTGTGGCTGACGTCGAACTCCCTGGCAACATCTGTTATTTTTCGCCCTTCTTCAATCTTGCCAATAATACGGCCACGCGTAAAATCATCTAGGTGATGTCGGGAAGACATACTGAAAATTGCAAGTTCGTTAATTGATTCTTTCCCTTTCAACTTTGCGTTTGAACAACAACGGTCAATACGCGTCAAATCCTTTATATCTCTTATCAGCGCTATGACGTCACGAACAAGTTCGGCAATCCAAAATTTGCATACGCACAACACGTCTTACTGTATCCCGCACTTATGCTAATTTCCACATTTTCCTGCCTTCTATTTTATGGTTGCTATCGTTGCTATTGTCATCCGTCCTTAGCAATTGTCCGGCAGTGTATTTTAACACTGGAGTTAAAATAGTTATTGTGTCATTTCGGTAGTTTTTCATGTATATACTTGTGAAATCGTTCATGAAATCCACATACCTTTGAATTTCTCATTGAAATTTTGATGAATAAATCTTATTTTGCTCAATATCAAGCCTGTTTAGTTTTATTTAAGTAGACTATTTAGTTAGATATTTACATCTCAAATGATATAAAATTTTCTGAAACACCCTGTAATATTTTTTAATGTTTAATTTGTGACGTACGTTGCTTTTAATCTCTTTGTAGCTTTGGGAAGAAGACACAATGTCAGACACTATGTAATTTTTTGAACATGTAAAATAATAATTTTGAATGTTTAATTTGTGACGTACATTGTTCTTAAGCTCTTTGGAGTGGGCTTAAGCCCCCTCCGTGGGTGCGCCAATGATTTGCACGGTTGAATACAAAGGTTGGCTATGGAGTACAGATATGTACAGACATATTCTTTTATTTATGTTATATTAATGAAGAGGAAATAGTCAAACAGCTTATGAACTGGCATCTGAGTACATTGTGTGTATAACAGTGGTTCTCAAACTTTTTTCTTAAAGTACCCCTTGGGAATATTTTAGCTGAAAAAACTGCGTCCGCTTGTGTATTAGGGGATACCTTATTACTAAATGAAAAGTTTATCCCACTGCATTTATGTGTGTATGTATGTGGGTATAAAAAATACAAATACACGTATATTTGCAAAAATTGCATACATTGATGTTACAGAAATTGCATGAATGGCTAGAAAAATCAAATAAAACTGATAAAGTCTCATTTAGTATCAATGAGATGTATGAGCTTTGCAAAGTTCATAAAAATATTTGGAGTTATCTATAGGAACATGCGACTCAAAATACTTTCTATATTAGGTTCGTAGCCCTTTCAGCAGGCAATCAGTCAAAGAGAACTGTTGTCTATTTTATCCTCCTAATGAGCACTTTGAATAACAAGGCTAATAACAAATGCCTCCTAATCATCCCCTAAATGATTGCTTAAGATAAAACTCTTTCTGATATGCAGGCCCAATCGTTTCAGCATTATTTTACCCACTTTTAAGACTGCGAACCAGGGTTGCGGTTTCAGTGATTTTAACATGAGCATTTAAAACTGGTTTAAACCGTGAAAAACTGTCAGAAACATATAACATGCTTTTAAACAATTTGTAAGCATTAATAGATATATAAAATAGTAAGAAACTTGCCTTCAAGCAAACTGCAATATTCGTCTTTATTTTTATAATTATTTTATTACAATTATTAAGAGTGGAAAAGTTTCAAAAAATTTTATTCGTTAAGATTTTTGTTCTGTACAGAATTGATTTCATTGATCTAAAATTATGCAACTGCCAATGAACTGCAGAACCAGTAGTCTGGTTCACTTTTCCCTCGTAGCATCCGATAGCACATTTGTTGACACCTAAATGATTCCTGAGCTTAGAGTGTATAAATCCATAGAAAAAGCTTTCAACTGAAGCTGAGCTGGCAGGACTTGACAGCAGAAGTATTGCTAGTTCAGAGGCAGGCTCAGTTGTAAAGCCATTAAATTTAGAAATTCCTTTCCACCAAATCATGGGATTCGTATGGATGAATAAAGTCTGGGTAAATTTGTACCTTAGCGTCCTAAATTATTTCAACGGAAAAATTTAACTGTGTGGGAAAAGTGCGATGTACAATTTTTTAAGCATGCAAAATAATGGAGAAAGGCGCAAAAATATAGTATTTATAGAGAACAGGAAATAATTTCATTGAAGTATTTACCTGGGATTGCGATGGTTTGGAAGAGTACGTGCGGTAGGCCTAGGGCAACAGAGCGGCGACAGCGTCAAGGTGTAAGCCGGTGAATGGAAGCTTCGTTGAGAAGGGCAAGTTACAGGCGGAAGAATACAACAGGAAGTGGTTGAGCAGTACGTAGTCATACAAACGTCTTGTAGGAATACATTGAAGGAAAGAGGTCCGCTTTACGCAGCATTGTTAGTGGTGTTAGTAGCTTTTTCAACAGCGTTAGTGGCTCTTTCCAAAGTCATGAGTCTCCATACTTCATTTCGGATTTCGTTAGGGCTTAAAATTTCATTTTCCGGCACAATATGACAACAAGCTCTTGGGCTCCCTGCCACACTACGATTTTTGAATTAAAGAAACTCCTTCATTTTCAAAAAGACCCGTTTCAGGAGGGGAAAATGTGAGCTACGATGTACGGAATAAAAGCACAAATACAAATGAATTGGTTGAACAAATCTACTACCCTGTACATCTTCAACACCATAATCAAAACTTGCCATTCAACCGGAACCTAAAGTTCATACCGGGCACTTCTGTGGTACATGAAAACATTTACATTTCTTTGCATTTGGAAACATTGTGAAACTAATAATGACATTTCACACATTTCTTTCTCAAAAATTAATAAAACATCTGAACTACTTCTTTCTACTTGCACACAATTACACGATGCATAACACTCCTCCGAAAAATATTTGCCACTCTTGTATTCTTTCGCGCATTCACTACCAACTGTTACTACCTTCCGAGCACGGAGCCTTGATGTCGTGTCCGTTAGCATCGCTTCACCCTCCCGCACGAACTGCTGCAAACCATCGTACTGACAGGTAAATACTTCGGAAAAAATATTTCCTTTTATCTAAAAGTTCTATTTTTTTCGCACCTTTTCCTATTATTTTGCATGCTTAAAAAATTGTACGTCGCACTTTTCCCACACAGTTAAATTTTTCCGACGAAATAATTTAGGACGCTAAAGTACACGTTAACCAAAGTCGGTATCCCTTCTTGGGATGGTAGAATTTCTGTTTTATTTTCAGATTGACAATGTTTCCACACTAGTGTGTTGCAGTTACAGTGGCAAGCCATTTTGCGGATTGTTGTGGAGACAGACTTGAAATGCTATTTTGCTTGGTTAACAAAATATGTGAAGGAGATCATACTCTGCTCTTTAGGTCCAAAAAAAATGCCCCCACCCCCCAATAAACTTATGGAGGGAAAAGCTTTGAGATTGAGATCAAGTGATTCGAAGTCCTTGTATGCTCTAACTCCTGAAAATAAAACAAAAGGACTAAGGAGACCTAAATACTACCAAAAGATGAAAGAGATATACACTACATTTTTTGTGCAAGAAAAGCCTCAACACCCCCAAAGAAACTCCTTGAGGGGGCCCTTGGAGGTGAAAAGCCTTGAAAATGAGATCAAGTGATCCAAGGTGCTGGTGTGGTTCTCAATCTCCTGGAAAAAACGAATGGTTACCTAAATACTGCTAAAAGGGATCATGCACTACATTTTTGGTCCAAAAAAGTATCACCCCTCCCCCCCCCCTCATCAAAAAAACATCCCTGGAGGTAGCATGGAGCAAGAAAAAACTTAAAATAAATAATGCAAGCGGTAAATAACACGATCACTTTACTTAAAAATAGAAATGATCCTGAAATACAAGAAACAGAGATTTGGGTGTTAAATACCATGTAGAAAAGGCTGCAAAAATAAAAAAACCAACGCTGAAATATAACTACACGCTAAAGAGCAAATACTAAATGAAAAACTACAAAACTATGTAAGAACGATTAATAATGTAATTGCTTTAGTTAAAATAGAAATGATGCTGACGTATAAGAAATGGTGATTTAGGTGATAAATACCATGTTGAAAAGGCTGCAAAAATAAAAAATAAAAAACCAACACTGAAATCTCCGCATGAATTCAGCGAGATATGAATCCGTTCCTCTTTGTTTTTTATTTCGCCATTTGCATGAACTCCACCATCTCGGTGATGATGACCCCTGCATTGGGCACCCCACTATGAACTCTTTTTTCATGATGTTTATCCTTAGTGATATCATATTACCATCAATATGAGTGCACTGATGCCCTACCTAGCGGTGGTTCGTTTACTAGCAAGAGGGGTGACAGCATCGTGTTTCCTCAATATCTATACACACACTGGTAGCTTTAAAATAACTATATGTCACTCTTCTTAAAATAACTATATAACCAAAAGGGGAAGATTAGTATATAGATTCTCAAAGTTGTAGCTATTTATATCTATGGGACTGAGGCTAAGCACTGCAAAAATCGCTTATGAATTGTTAATAATCAGGGCTTGAAAAATACTGTGCCTGATATGCCCGGGGCATATAAATTATTAGGTAAAGCTGGTTGTATGTGTGTGCCACGGAAAATTTATCTCTTAAGATAACAAATCAGAACCCTCACTTTTTTACATATTTTGCATTTTCGTTTAAAGGGTCTATACTCAAAATGTTCAGTGCATAAAGTGCGTGATGATGCTGAGATTAGTATTTGAGAAATGTAGTAATCTGCCATACCATGTAGTAATCTGCGATGTCATGTTCCTTTTTTGGAAGTTTTCACCCATCGTCAATAAACACAGGCTGGTAGTTCCATCAGAGGCATGCATTCAGTCACTGGCTTTAAACAGCATTTGAAGCAAAATTATATATGCTTCCAATTTCTGGACCTAGAGCATAATATAATTAAAGAAGGGATATTCTTCTGTACTTGGCACTCCGTAACAATAATAAAACTTCCAGTGATTGGCAGTGAAAAGCAGCATGGCATGAGATGACTGTCCTTTTTTTTTTTTTTTTTTTTTTTTTTGTAGTAGAAAATTCTATTCTGAACTTTATTTTAAAATTTAATTGCCCAATCTGAGCAACTAGATTTTTTGTTTACCAGCCTAGGCCAATGATTCACATGCCTCGGGCATGATACCCTGATACATATAAGTAAAAATATGTACAGTACATAATTTCATACTTATAGATTAATTAAAACATTTATTTCTTTATTACTACTTTAGCAAAAACTTCCCATTACAAAAAAAAAATTACGTTTGCTTGTCTCTATGGACACTATTTCACAATTACAGCATTGCAATCTTATGCGTAACGAAAATTTCTGTAGTACATACTAACTTTTCAATGAAAATTTCGTAATGTTTTAAGAAAATTATACTGCTGCAGAATTTTTTCTGTCCCCCATGAATTTTGTTATAACGAGCTTCTACTGTTACTCTTTTTTTTTACTTAATCTGGTAAAAGCTGGCCACGAAAATGACAGGAAGCTATATCATGTACAGTTTCTTTTCTTTGTAACGTAATTAATGTTAAATGAAAAAAAAAATCGATTACGTTCTAAATTTCTGTGAGTGAAATCTTTACCTGTGTCACTTTAAACAGGACTTGAAAAATATCTGAAATATCACATGCACAGCTGGGTATGTACACAAATTATTTACGTACCCAGATAGTAAAACATGAATGCCGAGGAATATTTATATTTTAAGATAAATCAGAAGCTAATTCATTTTTAAGTTAAAAGATAGGAATTTTTTTACATGTTATGCATTTCTGTTTTAAGATGATAGTGCACAAATTGGTACAAAATGATACGATGGAATTGTTTTTGGAGAAATTTGGGGATTCTGCCGTGTTCCTTTCATCGAAGTTTTTTTTTTACCCATTGTCACTAAACACCTGATTTGCACATCAATGAAAAATTGTTTCACTATCTTCAGGTATTCCCAAGATATTATAAATACAACTATTTAATAGCATTCCAAAAGATTTTTGTGTTCCGAAATGGTTTCCTTATGGCAACACACCAAGGGAAGGACCACGTTAATCACTGAAGTCATTTCTAAAACATCCCATACAAGAAAATTTAACATTTTAGAAATATTGATGGTATTCGTTAATGTTCTAGAATGATTCATTCAGAATCAGGGTCTAAGCAAGCGTTTCTTCTCTGGGTGGGGGTTCTGAGATTTGAAATGATGCCCCATCAAGTTCAAGCTTCCACTTCTACTCAAGTTTTTTTTTTTCTGATACCTTAATTATGGGGAATCAGTATGATCTTTCAAAAGCAGCACTTCCAGTTTTTGATATAATTTTACTAAAAATGTGAAAAGTAGGTAAATATCCAAAAATTAGAAATGAGAAACGACCGTAAAAGTTGAGGTAACACTGACAACACAGTGCTCAGTAGAAAGTAAAATGAAATAGCACACAAGGTAGTGAATGTGAAAACAAGAAAAGCCTCACTCAACCCTGTGTGAAATGTAGTACTAGTCAAAACCTTAATGAAAAACCAACTTAAACACCATTGTGGATTGAACACCCTATAGATGCAATGTACTTGGATACCAGTTCGTAGATCTGTTTGTCATGAATATAACGTGTAATGTCATGAATATAACGTGTAAATATAAGAATATGCCTGTATGTGTCTTTACTACATAACTGTCCTTTGTATTCATTTATGCAAATACTGTATTAGTACATGTGCAAATTAAAATGTCTAAAAGGAACAATGTATTGTTCAACCAATTGTGTACAGAGTTCGTAAAGCCTAATATCAAACAAATCTGTGTGTAACTGATGTCATTATTTATCAAATTGTAATAAACCTAATTTTAAGATAAGAAAATATCATTACTCGCATTTAAAACTGAATTGATTGGTAATAAACCAAGCATCAAACACTTTCACACTCACACACTTCCACAAAAAATGTGCATTTACTGTAAAAGTCGTGTGACTACTTGCCATGAGGCTGAATATGGTCAAACTATAAATACAGGGATTGCTCTGAAATTCAAATGAGCAAGGTCAAACTTTTTAATTTCAGATTACAACTTAACTGAAAACTGTATTCAGTTAATTAAGCCTGTGAAATTCAGTCTTAGCTGAATTCAGTCAAACTGTATTTTTAAGGAATTGCTCTTCAAATTGCGGCTTAACTGAAAACGGTAAAATTTTATTTTTACGTGCATTACTATGGTTTAACTGAAAATGGTCGAATTTTATTTTTACGAGCATTGCCCTTCAAATTACGGGCTTAATATTTACGGTTGAGATCTTAATTTTACTGGCTTTCACAAAAACGGGCCAGGCCGTAATTTTACGGGCAACGGTCGGAAATTAGCTGTCGGGCGCTGCCCGTAATTTAAAGGCGAAATTTTTAACAGTGTGTAAGGGTAAGTTTACTTGTTAAACTATTTGTTGTTTTTTAAGTGACCCCTGCATGTTTTTAAATGTGATGTTTTAAGTTTATTTCAAGCACTTATACAGAACGGTAGATCACAAACCCTAAGCCTTATTTGTTATTAGAAAAGGTATGGCCACAGTTTAGTCTTTTTGTTTATTTTTTCAAATCTTATGATTGCAATAGTTATTTTATAGCCTAAACTTATTACATAATTTTTTTAAACAATTTCTCAAATACATGTATTCCATAATTTTTCGACTGCCATCTGGCAAGCTCCTTCATTCCCTCAAAAAATTGCAAGCAATGACCTATTTGCAGTGTTAAAATTAGATATAAATATGCTACAGGCCCAGCGAACCACTCGAATTTCCAAATCACTGGTCCGCCAAAAAAAAAAAAAAAAAAAAAAAAAAAAAACAGTACACATTTACAGTATATGTAGAAAATAAGGTATCATTTTCATTGGAGTATATCGCAAATTTAGAACAATGTGTGCGTGTACACATGAAGACATTTCTAATGAATAAAACAAAACATGGTACGCAGTGGGAGAAATTTGGGAAAAAAAATGTGACCAGTGTTTACCAAAAGTTGGTAGTTCTCTTATTTTTATTGGTCCAGAAATTGCACAAAATATACTAATACATACTTGCCAACTTTTACGGTTTATCTGTAAAATTTATGGATTTCTGCTTGATTTTACAGGTCTTTTATGGATACAGGTCTTTTTTACGGATTTTTTAATATTTCGATTGCTCAATCAAAATTATTGCAATGAAATTATCAATGAAAACTCAATCAAAATTATGTACAATGATTGCTCAATTGCTAATCATTGCATATATTGCAATAAGAAAGGTCACACTAAAAATAATTGCTGGCATACTTACACCTAAATATACCTATTTATTTTAAAGATAATAGTATTTGATTTTATATTTGACAGTAGCTTACTTGCACATAATAAATCATTTGATATGATCTTTATTTACAGCCCATTTTATATAAATAAGGATCAGTACATGTTGTGAGGTTGAACTGAACATGTACTGATCCTTATTTATATAAAATGTGCTGTAAATAAAGAGCATATCAAATAAAAAAAAATAAAAAAATTCGGCGTTCGGTTGGACCATAATTTGGAGCTAGGTTGAACCATAATTTTGTATTAAGTTGAACCATAATTTGGTTCAACCTAACGTCAAATTATGGTAAAGCTTGAACCATAATTTGGCGTAAAGGTTGAACCATACTTTGGCCCAAAGGTTGCACCACTCCTTGGTATGAAGGTTGCCCCAAGTAATGGTTGCAGCTAATTTTTTCCTGACTTAGTCCATATTTTGGTGCAACCTTTCACCAAATTTTTAACAGTGTTCAGGGAGTAAGATTTTATTTTGAAAATGAGTTGTTGTGAAATGCCCTAACAGCACAAAACAGTTTAGTTCAACTGTACTCACGGAATGATTCTTATATTTTCGGTATCCAGTCACCATCAAAATTTTATTTAAGGGAAGGACACTACACATCCATAGGATTAAGCGTTTCACACGCACCAATGAAAATACTTTCCAAACCGTTGATTGAACCAATTAGCCACGCAACCATTGTAATCTCTTCCAGATCTAATTAAATAGCCGTTACCTAGAATGGTCTGTTTTAAATATATGATGTGGATAAAGGAAGTTCACCGTAAGGATATCCCAAGGCAGTCAAAATACACTGCTGTTAATAGAAATTGCAACACCGAGAAAGAAACAAGAAATCACAATGAAATTCATGGCCAAACCATTCTTCAGCAAAAATTAGAAATTACATGCAAACCATTTCTCATCAGGAGCTGTATCCGATGCAGGAAGAATTTTTTATACCGGACTTTTAGAAGAAGAGATATCAGGGTTTACCTTTACACCCTTTAGCGGAAAATCTATGCATTACTTGAAAAAGAGACTGTACATAAAATAGCCTTCGATATAAATGGCATCGAAGTGGAAAACAATGTTTTAAATGGGATATTTAGAAGCAAATATACGGAATAAAATGTTTTGAATTCGATATCTGCATTTACGCCCTCTAACGGCAAAGTTGTGCATCGGGAAAAAATGGAATATGTGATCTTCATTTTCACATTTCAAGCTTTCCAAGGCAAAAATGATTTTTCAAATAGGACTAATACTTTCAGAGATACGGTGTCCACAGGCGACGGACGAACGGACAAAGTGATAACATAAGCACGATTTCTTTTTACAAAAGACGTGCTAAAAACAGATTTCATTTGAATATCTATGAAGGATATAAGACTTTCTTTTAATGAAATAAATGTTTTACGAGCACAGGGTGATCACAATTAAAGTGGTGTCTAGAGCTCTCCGTCGAAAGAACTATATGACGAATCTCAACCGAATTTTATAATTAAACAAATACATCGCCCTTTCCACGTTTAACTAATTGTTTAATTACTGACGCCACGTATTTGGAGGATTTTCAAATTTGGTATACATAATTTCCTGAGTTTCAAAATTTTCTTTGATTTCCTGAGTTTCAAATTTTCTGATTTACTTTGATTTTCGAAAAAAGAAAAAAAAGTTTAAAATTTAGCAACTAGGGTGAAATTTGGCGCTGTTGTACCTTTTATTTTCATATTACATAGGTTTTTTAACGAATTTTGGGTATATAAAGGAGTCGCACACCATTTTTCACAAATCGGTGGGCGACTCCTTTATATACCCGAAATTTTTCACGAATGGGCACCAAAAGCCCCGGGTACTGACTAGCTCCCCGATAATAAATAAGGGAGTCTTCCTCTCCCTTTCTACCCCGCTTCCGTGTCAATTTCCTATTGGGCACTGTAGCCCAAATCTCCTGGCTTCCTATTTCTAAGGGTCGTTTAAGACCTGGGGTCAGACACTCCCTTCCTAAAATCCTCTACATGTGATCCGATCTTTTTCACAAATCTTTGAAAGGTGAAGAGTCATAGTGTTCACTTTACGCGTTACTCGAACTCTTCTGTCAACGAAGCAGCAATGCCAGTGCTGCACTTAAAGAATTTCGTCGGTTGAAAGGTTTTCGAAGTGGACCTGTGACTATTACTAATCTTAGGAAAAATAATTTTGCGGTTTCAGGAAACTGGAACTTTCGTACTGTGAAACCAGGATGTGGGCGCCAACCGATTGAACCTTTGAAAACGGCGGAAATTGCAACTGCCGTAGTGGAGCACGGAATGGAAAATTCTCAAGGCAGCACTAGTGCACCTGCAATATCACAGCAATTGGACATGCTCTATACGACCGTGGGGAAAGTCTTGCGAAAAATCTTGCAATTTTTCCTTTACAAGGTATTCCACAATCAAGAATTGGTTTCTAGTGTCTCCTACGGGAAATAGCAAACTCAATACTAACATTTTTAAAATGAAAGATCCTTTCCTTTTTTACCTTGGTGAATACTGTACTAAAATCTCTCAGGACGTTACGATATTTACACATTTCTGTCCTTCAATTAGCACTCTTGCGCTGACATCTTGGTGCCAGTTTTTTTTATTGCTATTTTACCGGGGTTTAACGATCACTATGAGCAGTTGCCCTCCCTAGTGTAAAACTGTTGGTTCCAGAGAAGGGGTCGTAGCAGAAATACAACACCAATGCGTCACCTGAGACTCGAACCCGGGCCCATCTTGGACGACTAGCAAAACCGGCTCTTCTGTCCACCGAGACAGCTAGTAACTGTCTGTGTGGGTCTCTGCAAGGTAATTACAAATACTACTAGCTGAAGGCCTGTCCATAATGACGGCGAAAAAAGAGATATGCAGAATAATTTTTTAATACACAAGTATTCTTTTTGTTTGTGATGTCCAAATGTGAAAGAATGTATTATGAGCATTATAACAATGAACATTAATAATAGTTGTCTAAAAAACTGGTTATTTTTTGGACTTCTCTGTACTGCCCTGACTGTTCCGAACAGTCATGCACCTAATTATGTACTGGCGCCATCTAGTGGGAAAAGAGGCAAGCGCTCTTTCCATTGCGCCACCAAAGTGGGACAATGTTCGAAAGATCAGACGAAGGAAATTATATTGTTTGTGATAAGTATCCTGGCTCATTCTTTCTTCTGCATTTTTTACTGTCTATTGATATGAAAAATTACTAGATCACAAGAACCTATCTCAAGATTTTAGATGAAGTCATTTGAATACAATTTTCTCAGTACGAGAATTAAATTATGAGAATTCTGTATCTTTCTTCTTTTTTATAGCACGAGGAATTAAGCTCGCACGGTAGAAAATATATGTATATGAGCAAAAAAGATTTCAGTTCCGGGTAATAAATTGAGAATCGGAGATGCATAAAATGAAAATTCGGCAGCTCTGTTCGTTTGCAGGTGTCAGTTTACTTCCTATTCAAGCGCAGTGGTGTCAGATAAAATATTTAATCGGCAGAACTACAATAACGGATGAAACGTTTTCCATCCTCCACCTACACAGATCTCTGAAACATTCTGAAACATACATGCTGACTAAAAGTAGTTAATTTATCATTGTTTTTGTAATTCTCTTCCCTTGTAAGCATACTGGAATAATGTTTGACCAACATCTATTAACAGCAGTGACCAGTGGCGTGGCCAGAGGTCACTGTGGCCGCAGCCGTAGCCAGAGGTATATACGTGTATACGAGGCTTTCACAAATGAACCAAACCCATGGATCCCCCCCCCCCCTTAAGAAATTTCTGGCTACGCCACTGAGCAGTGATGATTCTAAGATAACGTTTGTTGACACTATTTCAGATTTTCAATTCTGATTTGCGCGGTATTTTGCATTTTTCTTTCTGTTTCTTTAACCACCATGCAGTATTTGCCCGTATCTTTCTATTTCTATCTAATTCTTGGCTTCATTTATTTCTTCTAATTTTCCTACATATCACTTTTTTCCCTCTCACTCCTTTTATTTTCCTTTCTTTCTTTTTCTGTTCCCTACATCCTTCTTTCTCTCTGTTTTAATGTATTTCTGTCACCTTCTTCTGTTCTCTTCTTAATTTTCCTAACTTATCTTTCACTTTTCCTGTCTTTCTTCTTCGCAGCTCATATCTGCTGCTTTCTCTTACCTCTTTCTTCTCTTTCTGTCTCTACTTTCGGTTCTGGTTCTTGCCTTTCGATCTCTCGTGCGCTCCCCCCCCCCTCTCTCTATGTGTTTCTCTCAACCGATTTGTTTCGGCCTCTCTCTGTTAATCTCTTCTTCTTCTTCTACTGCTGCCTTATGGCGTTTGCGACTATCAGATTGTATCTCTCCCTATCGTGCACTGTGTGTAGAATTTGTGCAGTTGTTAGACCGGGCCAGCTTTTAATATTGTCCATCCACATAGTTTTCTTCCTGCCAGGTCTTCTTTTCCCATCTACTTTATCTTCCAAAATGATTTGTAGCAGGTTGTATTTGCTGTTATTCCTTGCTATGTGTCCTATAGTTATTTACACTTCCGATCAATGATTATTTTTAAAAGCTCTTGGGCAGTGTTCATATCACGCGGGACTTGGATGTTTGTTATCCTGTCAGTCCAAGAGATTCTGGCCATATGTATGTAGCATTTAAGTGTTCTCAACTTGAGCTCGTTTCTAACGCTCCTGTCAGATAAGAGTGACTTCCATTTCATAAATGCACTTCTAGCTTGTTCAATACCACTTTTTATTTCCAGCTCGTGTTTTAGCTGTTCATTGATTATAATTATCAAATACCTCGGAGCAATAATTATTACTCCGAGGTATTTGAAGTTCTGAACTTGTTCAAGTTTTTCGTCATTTAGCTTGATTATTCGGCTAACTTTCATTACTTTCGTTTTATTTTTTTATTTTTGATTCCCAGTTTTGGCTTTCGGCTCTTATCTCATCCAGTATTCTTTGTAGATCTTGTTCCGAGTCGGTAATTAGTGCCGTGACATCTGCATAACGCAAGTTATTAATGAAATGTCCATTCAATTGGATGCCAATATTCTTTTCAGCCAAGATTTTATCAAAGATTGCTTCTGAGTAGACGTTGAATAGAATTAGTGATAGCGGGCATCCTTGTCTGACGCCTTTTTTATTAGGATTTCTTTTGTCGTTTGATTGTTATATTTAAGTATTATGGTTTGATTCCAATATAGAGTTGTGATGAAATTGACACCTTTACTTCCTAGCCCGATTTTCTTTAGTTGAAAAACTAATTTATCATGATTCACGGAATCAAAGGCTTTCTCATAGTCAATAAAGCAGATGTACACATTTTTTTGGTGTGTATATGCACACGTCTTTTTGGTGTGTAGATGTACACATCTTTTTGGTGTATCACTTTTGCTATCAATCGCTTTGCTTGCCTACGCGGTGGGGCAAGTAGTACGAAGCGTTGACTTCTGATCATTCGTCCGAGATAGGCGCGGTTTCGAGTCCCGGGTAATGTGTGCATCGTGTATTTGTCTTACAGCACTGGCTGTCTCTTTTGCCTAAAACCAGTGGTCCTAAATTAGGGACGGGCGACTGCATATAGCCCATTGAGTTGTCAACGGTAGTCGTCCCCCCCTAATTCATATCTCTCTATCATTTTGTGGCTCTTCTGTTTTATCTCCAGTGATTTAATCACTGCTATTTCAATGGGGCTAATGACTTCTAAAATATAATGAGATCTATAGCAATCTGTAGCATTAATTATTGCATCATACAATACGTGGGATTTTCAGTTATAGTTCTTCTAGTGAGAAAAAATAACGTCAGATTTGTATTTGTGGGTTGTAGACAGTTAAACGCGTTGTTTTTCACTTCTTAAAATAACAATTCCGGTGTTTGAGAAGCTAAAGCAGGGTCACTGGCACAAATCATTTCAGACGAAACAATGACCACTGCGTCCGTTAAGCTGTCCAGCTAGAGAGGAACACAGACACTTTTGTTGTAGCGTGTGCCTGAATCCTTCTATTTTGAGGACAGCGTTAAAGTCATTACCAATCCCATTGTCTTAGAAAATTCTTTTCCATGTCGAAAAAATATTTTGCTTCTTTTGATTGAGTCAGGTTTCTAGGCCGGAGTAAAAATATGACTGAACACTTGTAAATAACAAAGGGACCTTTGAGCAAATATTTCATCAGCTGAGTAACAAACGAACAAGTAAAAATTATCATGGTAACAATTCAATTCCCCAAGTCTAGAATATCAGAAAAAGAAAAAGTGTACTCAAGATAAAATTTCAGTTTGACTTCAAGTTAAATATGGAAAATTGCCGGTCAGCGTTGATAAGTTCTGCAATCCACATCGAGGGTTGAAGAGCATCCCTACTTTTCCATACGCATCCGTTGTTTCTCCAAATGTAGGTATGGTTTTTCTGGACTTATTTCCCTGAAAAAGGAGTTTATTCACTACGCTAATCCTTATATATCAAAGGCTAAGTTGCCGACGACCTGGATCACCTTTTAACTCGTCATAGCAACAACCGAGAAACAAATGTTTGTGACGTCACGATTAGCTTTTCATGATTTCGTGCAGGTGACGTCATCAGCTACACGTGAACAGTTCACGCGTATATATATCACTTTCTTTTGTTGTCATAGCAACAAGCAACACAGCTGCTGCAAATCATTCTCACATGACGCCAGAGATGCGTTACGTCACACTGCCAACTCTTTAGAAATACGAAAACTACGTTAGGAATTTTGGTTCCACTTGACACACTCTTGATATGCTTTATTACGCTGTTTACCACAAAAAGACAAACATTTATATTTCGGTGCTCACATCCGTGTTATCCGTAACCGCTTCTGTTTAACGTTTTGTTTACATCTTTTTTCTTTCGTTCGAAGTTAGAGGGGTTTTTTTTTTTTTCGAGTGCAGTGGAAGTGAAATAATTCAATTCTAGGCTGTAAGATGATTATTATTGATATATTCAAACAAACAAGATTATTATTTTTTCATGCATTTTCCTCCTAAAAATATTTAATAGCCGTTAATACTTATAAATTTATTAATTTTAATACGTACTTTCAACGACGTGGATGACTTTTATTTCAGTAAGGCAAGGACGAACGTTAGTGCCCTTCGTGAACTTGACTGTTGTTTTAAACCTCTCCTATTCCGCGTCAAAAAAGAAATTTACATCCTTCATTAGACGAAGAGATTGAAGGTAAACGCAGCAAAGCCTATTTGTCGCTCCGGTGGCGCAGTGGTCTAAGCGATGGCTTCTGCTCCTTCGTCCGAGCTGGGTCCGGGTTCGAATCCCGGTGAGGCATGAATGTTGTGTTTGCCTTACGGCACTGGGTTTCTCCTTTCCCTGGAACCAGTGGCCTTAAATTAGGTACGGGCGACTTAAAAAAAACTTGGTTGAGAGGGGTGACGGTTTTTTAATTGTGTATAGCTACAGCTTTTAAAGTAAAACGGGCCCTACCCACCTTTAACGCCAAAGCCGCTATCGCATTTCCGCCAGCAAAGCAATCACCAATAAAAATACGGACTGCTTATAGCCCATTGAGTTACTTATGGTGGTCGTTAAACTCCCAATAAGAAAAAAACCCTATTACGATCGAGCAAGGCGCGAACAACGCACTGCAGTCGAAAGGCAAAATGTTAATTTCCGGAATGCCGAACATGCCAGAAAAAAAAAGGACAAAAATGCAGTGCAGTTGAAAGAAATTCTGAAATTCGGCGTTTGCGTGATCGTCGTACTAATAATATGACGCCGGAACATATTGAAGCTGAATCTCAGCGCATGACAAATGTACATATTGCAGAGGCACAAAATAGGACCCCCGAACAAAGGAATGAACGCTGTGCTCGAGAGGTTCAGAGGACATTAACGAACCGACAACAAGAAACAAATGCTACACGTCATGTGGCTTTAAAACATATAGACGATGAAAAGACTAGCGAGACACTCATGTGGCACTCTTGAGCAAATTTGTGAATTTTGTAAAGCCAAAAAATTTTCCGGAGAAAGACTTCCAGATGGCAAATTTTCTAAATATTGCTCAAAATGAGCAGTAAAATTAGATCCTATTCGCACTTCCCCATTAATTGAACCACTTATGAAATCAGCATGAGCATTCAAAACACTTTATGGTTAGCATACGGTCGATTAATAGTTCTCTTGCATTTGCATCGATGGGAGCACAAATGGCTCCTCCACCAGGTTATGGGCCTCATTGTTTTAGAATAAATGGATCCATCTATCATCCAGCAGAGGCATTGAATCCTGATAATGGTGAACAGCGGAAATACGCGCTATTCCTGATGAGGCTGCTGCCCAAAGAGTGCAAATACGAGAAAATAGTGGGGGCAATAACGATCTGTTACAAACACTGAATATACATTCATGACAGAAAATAATCCATTTGTGGAAGCATGTAAAATGCTTTATGAAGTTGAGCAAGAGAGTATTCGAGATGCTCAAATGAATAATGCTGTTCCTTCTAATGTATCTATGGCTATTATTCAAGATCGTAGAAATGATCAAAGGCTAACTCTATAATGCTCCAAGATCTAGTGAGGTTGCTATTATATTATAAACCATACTTAAGCTCTGATTCAATTGATGCCGACGGCGAAGAAAATACTGAACGGTATTATCCAATAGAATTTTTAAATGAGCAAACTCCATCAGGAAGGCCACTTCACAGACTGAAGTTGAAGATTGGAGCTATTATCATGCTCCCGAGAAACCTCAATACACAACGAGGTTTATGCAATGGAACAAGACTGATAATTAAAGAACTAAAACCCAATTTGGTCATTGCAGAAGTACTCACAGGCTCAGCATGTGGTAAAACTGTTTTTATTCCGCGAATCGACTTAGCACCTACTGTTAGAGACCTTCCATTCACATTTAGACGACGACAATTTCCTGTAAAACTTGCCTTTGCTA
This sequence comes from Macrothele yani, assembly GCA_039090855.1. Classification (NCBI taxonomy): domain Eukaryota; kingdom Metazoa; phylum Arthropoda; class Arachnida; order Araneae; family Macrothelidae; genus Macrothele; species Macrothele yani. The sequence continues at coordinate 78,423,198 of CM077008.1, forward strand.
TGACCATTAATAAGTCTCAAGGTCAAACACTGGAGAAAGTAGCTACCTACCTTCCTGAACCAGTGCTTAGCCATGGACAACTTTACGTTGCATTGTCAAGAGTTCTATGGTTTGATGATGTCACAGTTAAAGTAGTCCATGGGCCAGAACAAGGAAAACTACTCCCAGATTCCGAAAAAATATTTACAAAAAATATCGTGTACAAAGATATTTTCCGACGCCGTTAATAAACGCTTGAATAGCAATAAAGGATTTTTAGAACCCATTGTATTCTTATCACAACGGGCTTTACAACTAGTTTACATATAATCGTTCAGTTGCTTCGAATCCTCAGATTTACGAAGCATCTATCTGTCTGTATGTCTACCTATAAAGAGCTTGCCGTTACAGTCGGATACACCAAACAGGTTCACATAAGGAGGTATCAGAAAAGTCTTCTCATTCAGCTGCTCGACCAAAGAATAAGAGAAACAACCATTGTAGCACATATTACATCAAGCGATAGAAAACACCTCTTTTTTTCTTTCGGATTTTAGTGACCATCATGAGCAACTCAGGGCAATAAGCAGTTGCCCGTCCCTAATTTGGGGACACATGTACCAGGTAAAAGAAAGAGCCACCACCGTAGGAGGAAAACACCACCCGTCCCTCATGCAGGACTCGAACCTTGATCTCCATCTCGGAAGAATTAACAGAAAGTAGCGCTTCACATCTTTCGGCTACTTACTGCACGAACGATGTGTAGAAATCCGACTACACGAGCGACTTCACGACCTGTAGGGTTTAATCACAACCCGTTCTCGGTATTCAAAATGACGAATACAGTTATGGCCATCATTCAAGACGCCAGTGTCTGTCACCTGAAAATTTCCTTCGGTGATTATATTTAATATCAAACATGGCTACTACATGTACACCATGAGGAATAGGCTATTCTTGGAGTGGGAACTGTGTAGCGGTGAAACTCTTTTCATATGTTAGAGAGCATTTAACCATCACAATGCATTGTTAGATCAGCCGTCAAACTGCAACTTATAATATCACTTGATCATCAGTATCGGTGGAGCATTGAAGTATGACCTGGTATGTTTGGTTATATTCTGATTCACATCCTTTCAAAGCAAACTGGTTTAAATCATCAACGAATGCGATGTTCATGATGTCAGCCCTACCATACCGATGGAACGCATTCTCTCCTTAGATTAGATTAGAAGTCTACATGGGCCTTGATTCGGAAAGCCCGGCCCGTCCTGGACCCGAATGTTAGGTTAGTGCACCGGCCAGGTTCGAAATTTCCAGTTTACGGCCTGGCCCGTTTCAGACTTTCATCAAGTGACCTCCGCCACTTATTGCAACGAACGCAAGGCTTCATCTTGCAGGGGTCTTCAACCCGTGACCTGCGCAGCATTTTTTAATTGCCCGTGAGACGTCCGCAAAGAAAATTCTGAAATGAAAAAAAATACGTTTTTGAAACGGGGAAATTAATACTCAGATACCTTGGCTGCATGGACTTTGAATTCCCAAATCTGATATGAGCTATGATGCTATAAATTACATAACTGAAATTTTTAAAGAATACTGAAAAATATAGACATATTAGGTACCTACTTTTCAATTCTTTGTAACATAGATATCATGTTGCTGCATCGTTTCTTTTTCCGAAAGTTAAGTTTTAAGTTCCAAAATTGCCCTGAAATAATTGATGTTTATCTTTAACTCGTGAATTTTTACTCTTCCTTTTGGTGTTTTCCGTGAGTGCTACTATTCCATTTTGCCATGTCCGCGATTCAGAAAAGGCTTAAGACCTCTTGCTGTAAAAAAGTGCTGTATTGAACTGACTTAGTAGTAAAAGGAATGTAACCCTACAGACTACGTACCTCTGTTGCATAAACCAATGTTTGTGAAAATTGCAACACCGTAAAGGAATGATGGTAGTCACGTGAAACTTATAGGATATGCAGAGCAGGGTAGTACATGCAAATAATTAGAAGTGCAGAGTAATTGCGCAGGTCTGGGTCCGGAAGTGCCTTCTGAACAGTCGCGGGAGGGGTATAAAGAGAGGGCTGTTTAGGATACACACCAGTAGTGCATTGCGGATAGCGAATTGTAAAACGGTCTCCAGGATTCAATAATGACTCGGCGACGACGAAGGGCGCAATATCACCACACGACAGAGTTCGAACGGGGACGAATGATTGGTCTGCTTGAAGGTGCAATTTTCTTACCGCGACATTGTGGCTCGGATGGGACATAGCATCACGACACTGATGCATGTGTGGCGGCAGTACACCGAGGAAAACCAAGTGCACCGACAATCCGGCAGTGGACCGAGAAATGTGACGACACCGCGGGATGACCAACACTTCATCTTCATGGTAGTGACGAACCGTTCCGCATCTTCGCAAGTGTTAGCACAACAGTGGAGCACTGCAACATGTGTAGCATGGTCTGCCTCCACAGTTCGACGCCGTCTGCTGCACAGAGGACTGGTTGCACGCATCCCTTTGCGGCGGATTCCTTTTACCCTGAACCATGAACGCCTTTGGCTGGAATGGGGTTTTCAATACAGGCAATGGCGTTCTGATTGGCAACATGTCGTGTTTTCTGACGAGACCCGATTCGTCTTGGACTGTCATGATGGCCGAATACGCATTAAATGGTATTGTTGTGAGCGCCTTCTTCCATCATGCATTGTCGAGCGTCATTCGGGCCGAACGCTAAGTGGGATGTTATGGGGTGCCATTTGGGTACCATTCGCGATCTCGACTGCTACGACTTGAGGGCAATCTCTACAGCGACAGCTACATCAGAGAAGTTGTACAGGCAGAAGTCATACCCTTCCTTCAGAGCACTCCTGGCGCTATTTCTCTGCTGGGCAATGCCCGACCACATGTTGCCAAGAACGTTCAAACCATCTTCACATCACGGCAGATACCGCTTTTTCTTTGGCCCGCAAGTTCGCCAGAAATGTCGCCTATTGAACAATGTCTGGGATATGGTCACTCGGTAACTGCCCATCAAAATCCTCCAGTGGTAAGTCCTAATGATCTGTGGACTTACACATATGCCACCTGGCATGCATTTACCCAGGACATCATCCAACACCTTTTCGTTTCAATGCCACGCCATCTAGAAGCTGTGATTGTAGCTCACATGATACTGATTTTTGGAGATAAAAATTATTGTATTGTTCTAAAAATTAAATCACTTATGTACAGTGGTATCAGTAATGTGTGGTATAAATTTCATTCGAATCACATGGTTCCTTCTAGGTGTTGCAATTTTCACAAGCAGTGGTGTATATGTAAACGCTTTTTCTCTTCCACACTTAAGTGTAAACAAGGTAGTTCCACTTCCCCAATTACGTAAATATATACTTCGAACTTCCTCATCTCCGTTGCACCAAGGAAAAGTGCCAGAAGTTGGTTTTGGTTTCGTGCAGCAGAAAACTTTGTTCATGTGAACCAGTGGTTTTTAATTACTTTTCATCAGGGGCCACATTTTTTTTCTTTTCAGGAAACTGGGCCAGAGGGTGTGCACACTTAATTTAGTAAATGTAAGTTACGTATCATACTGATACTCATGTAAACATTATCTTTATTTTAAGATTTATTAAAGGTAATGTGAAAATTATAAAATAAACTTTACATAGCAGGTAAATGAAAAAGAAATAGACAAATTTCAGAAACTATCAAATAGAAGTCATCGCTCTTTCCACGTTTCTAAGTGAGTCACGGAAGAGTTTCTCATCGGCAGCCACCGGGAATCGAACCCAGGGTCTTCCAGTTACGCACCGGATATGCTTCCACTGCACCACAGCGGCCTCGAAATTCTCCAGACTCACAAACGACAAACTGCCAAACCACATGGCAGGGTTGCTTCTTTAGAGCCCCGCACAATGTTGGAGATTCACCATAGATGAACAGCAGCAACTGAACAAATAACTAGAAGGCGAATGAATGATAAATACACAGTTGACGTGGACCAGGAACATCAAAGCATATCCGGCGCGTAACTGGAAGACCCTGGGTTCGATTCCCGGTGGCGGCCGATGAGAAATTTTCCCATGACTCACTTAGAAACGTGGAAAGAACGATGACTTCTATTTGATGTTCCTGGTCCACGTCAACTGTGTATTTATCTTTCAGAAACTAGTTACTTGTATTAATGTAAGATTACAAGTGATGATTTCGAATAACTTGCACTTAAAGAAAATATTTCAGTTTTCTGGTTGTCTGATCCAGGAGGAAACTCCTGAATAAAATTCACATGTTTAGTGCCGAAATGGCGCCTTAAATTGTATTCTTCGCGAACAGACACAGTTTAGTTGCAGATCAGGCATAAAGGAATAGCTCTTTTCTCCGTGTCAAAATAAATAAATACTTCTCTGTCCAGTCACTGTCAAACTTGCGATTTTCACTGTCAACTTTTATCTTCTTTGGCGTTGAGAACGACATTTTGAACAATCACAATAGTTAGAGCAATCACAATAATTTGAGCTATCGGCGCTGCACGAAGCACAATACGGAATAAACCGCAGGAAGAGTTAGCTCCAAACACTGCCAGCGAGAATTCATAGATGTCGCGTCGAGTGGAGAACTGAACACACGTATATGAGAATCCTCCTTACTCTCTGCCGTGACGCCTAGCAGAAGGTTGAATAGGAGCGTCAGGTAATCCCGCAGAAAACTACCGAATTACGTTTATCATTTGTCAGTGTGAATGCACATTCCGAAACCTTTAAACACCGTCACAGAACTAAATGAAATGAAAATGTTTATACTGTTTTATATTATAAATATTGATAAACATTCTTTCTTTTTTTTTTTTTTTTGTCTGTGGATTTCATGGATTTCTTTTCAGTTTAATTCTTTACCTCAAGCCAGACAGACAACTTTCGCGGGCCGCCTATTGAGAACAACTGATGTAAATATTTCTTGGCAAAGAAAAACACTCACGTGTTTTAGTCGTTATGGCCAACGAAGTGAAAACGGAATTTCATTTCCACCATTACTGAAATACCCAGTTCCATTTCAAACGTTTATCTTACAGCCGGTTTATCAGTATCAGTTGTAATTAATCAACGCATCCAGTGGCTGATGAGGTCCTTTTATCCTGTGAACTTCGCCATTTAATTATTTAACAAGCCAGTCTTCGTTTCATGAGACGAAAAGATTTTTAATACAGGAGCAAAATGATAAACCTGCCACTACAGACCCGCCTGGCCCGAACCCGCAAAATTTCACTACATGAAAAATTAACTGATGAAAAAATAAAGCCGGACCAGTCCCATGCAGACTCTAAATCAGAGGTCAGAGAGTTCCGAGGTACTGTGTTGCAGTGCAGCACTCAGTGGGGGGTAGCCCAGGGGCTCCGGCCCTCCCAATGAGGTATCATTTTGTCCTTCGTTACTGGCTACTTATCTTTAAATATATGTCTGTATATGTTTTCAAATTACACTCATTGACATAAAAATCCGCGCACCAAGAAAAAAATGTGCAATTAACGCAAAACTCGGCGAATAGCTACGGGGAGGGCAGACATGCAAATTATTTAAGTTTCATGCGATTCCGCATGCCCGCGCGTCCAAGATAGGAGCTGTAATCGCAATCCTTGGGGCTTATAAAGCGCCCCGCAGGGGAATCTACATTCCTGCCGCAAAGCACTGTAAGAGTCAGGTGAGATCCCTGAGCAATAGACATGCCGAGGAGCCGCCATAGATGTGCGTACGGACAACTGGAGGAGTTTGAACGAGGCCGAATGGTCGGGATGAGAGAGAAAGGGTGGCCGGCGCGCCAAGTCGGCCGCCATTTGGGCAGATCGGATAGTACGGGGCGATCTTGTTGGGAACAATGGACACGGGAAGGCACCCAGACACGGTAGACTGGCTCTGCAACACCTAGACCACCACCAGCAGAGAGGGCCGTGGGATCGTGATAGCGGCACGCACAGATACAACGACGTCTTTGTCCAACATCCAGAGGCATGTGGCGGCTGTACAAGGGACTCCTGCGTCCGCTAGAACTATTTCCAGCCGCCTGGTAGAGGCAAATCTGCACTCTCGACGGCCCTTACGTTTTGTTCCATTAACACCCGAGCAGCGTCGGCGTCGATTGCAGTGGTGTCAGCAGCGAGCAACGTGGAATGCTACGGACTGGCGACGTTTAGTGCTCAACGACGAATCTCGCTTCTGTATGGGAACGGACGACCACCTTGCCAGAGTGTGGAGGACCACAGGTGAGCGCTACAATCCCAACCTCACTGTAGAGCGGCACACATACCAAACTGCAGGCGTGCTGGTCTGGGGAGCCATCGCGTATGACAGACGGACTTCCCTGGCAGTGATACGATTGACGTTTGACAGCCCAGTGCTACGTACAGGAAATCCTGCGGCCCGGATCCATTTTCCAACAAGATAACGCCCGTCCGCACATGGCTCGGGTTTTCCATGGCTGCCTATGTCATGCTTCGACGCTTCCGTGGCCTTCCAGATCACCTGATCTCTAGGCCATCGAGCACGTGTGGGACGAGATAGGACGCCACCTTTCTCCATGTCCCATTGTCCGTGACTTAGAATGTCAGTTGCAAAAAGTGTGGGCCAATCTCTCCCTGGATAGCATGCAGCGTCCCTTTGGCTTCATGCCGGACCGTATCGCCGCATGTATCAAAGCACAAGATGGTCCGATGCGGTACTAACGCTGACTGGAATGTGTACCGTGTTTCTGCAAGAAATCGTCCTTCTACTGTGATATTGTAACCACTTCTGTCCTTGGTATGTATCATCTCACTACTAAAATATCATTTCAATCCGACGCCTTCTTCTTGGTGCGCGGATTTTTAAGACAATGAGTGTATATATAGGATTTATACACGCACTCCAAACACCCCTCCAACACCCCTAAATTTCTTCAATACTCCCTATAAAAAAAGGCACAACACCCCTCCATTTGAAGGTGTGTAACACACACAGACATTCATAAATATAATAAAATATATGTATTTTATTATCATATAGCACAGTTGTCAATAACGCAGCGTTTATTTATATGAATTCCTCAGCTCTACCTTTTAAGTATCTTCTACCATAATGCAATGTTATTGTTGTTTTTTCTATTTGAACTGTATATGTATGTAACAGTCTAACGTTTCGTTTTTACTTTTTTTAATTTAGCACATGCTTACAATCACTGCTATCACTAAATGTATGTACGCGTCTCTTCACTTTAATCAGATATATTTTTGAATCACTTCAGCATGCAAAAGATTTGTGACAATATCAATATCTGCTGTTTCAGCAACCCATGTTAATACTTAGTTGCTTTTGCCTTGTTTAGGAAAGCGTTTAAACATGAAAAATGAAATATAAAAACAGCGCAAGTACAAAATGAACGTTTATAATTTTGAAAAATAAAAAAATCACCGTTTTAACCATTCTTAACTATAAAAAATTCAAGAATTCTCAACTGTTAAAAGCTTTCCCCAATTTTATTATTTGACGCAAAAAGCCAAAATAATTCATTATTAAAAAACAATTCAGCATTCGAAAATTTTTTTTCCATCCAACACTTTCCCTAAGATTTTTTCAACACACCTCAAATTTTTTAGTACCCCTCCAATTTGAAATTCCTTTATAAACACCTGAATATAAAATTATGAGTAATTGGAAATTGGATTTAATATGGCACTGATATTTTTTTAATCGCTTCCCTGTATTTTGGGAGATGCTTCCTTCGGGGTAATTTTATTTGCATATTCAATGTTTGAACCACTCCCTGAAAGAAATCTTGGGTACGCCAGTACTTTGTTGATTAGCTGATCAATTAAATGTGATGGTTCTATAAGTGGCTTCCTCGTTCCCCAGACCTTAATATTGCAGACTTTTTGCTTAAGGGCTGACAAAATCTTGTATCTTGTAACTGCACCAAGCAGTCTAGAAGATTTGGAGGAATATGCAGCAATTGCCTCTGTCAGAGACAATATGGTCATATGTACTCATTAAAATGTTTATCAAAGACATTTTGAAGCCCCACCACCGTGTAGTCATGGCTTCCTACATCAATAACTCAATAATGTCAACCGAGCAACATATGTTTCATTGTTTTAAAAAAGTGGTTCTCAGTGTCTAGTTGAAGAAGCAATTGTAGAATTTACGTTTTACGAATGCAAGCTATAGCCATTTGACATCTCATTGCGTTGGTTAGGGGTGTTCGTCATTTCTGTCCTGATATTAAATCAGGTATAATACGTAGTAGTAGTAAAGTACATTTAATACGGTAATCTTATTCCGAAATTTCTCTTATTCTTTCTCCTGTGCTAGCACACATGTATGGATTTTTGCGAAACTTGGGAAGAAATCAAAAATGGAGTTGCCACAGAAACTACTGAGTTCGATGATAAATACTAAACATGTGCAAGCAATACGAAAAGAATGTACATGGGTTAGAATTCTAGTTACAGGGTGAAAAGGAACATTCGCTCTATTGTATTGTAAGGGCACAGATTTGGTTCTACGAAACATCGATTGTATTGTAAGGGCACAGATTTGGTTTCTGCGAAACATCAAGTCTGAATTCAGAAAATTGGACCGTTGCAGTAAATTTAGGTGAAAGGACTCCACGTAGCTTATGATACTAATCAGGATAATTAAATTACAAAAATGGAGTCTTTTAATGGCGCAGAAGAATGAATTCTTTGTATGATGTAATTAGTTGTGTACCTATTGTGCTCGAGAAATGATTAACGTAGAAATGATTAACGTTTTTACTGAAAAATTGATGGAATGGCTGGACACAAATTTTTTGTGTTTCAATATTGAAAAAACTAAAATTATGATTTTTAAACAGGGAGATAGACAGATTGTTGAGCCACCATCTATTTGTGTGGAGAAGTGTACCCTTGAAATAGTAAAAAATATTAAATATTTGGGAATAATAATCGAGGATAATCTGAAATGGAATATAAATATTCAAAATATTGTAAACAAAATTTCGGGGGTATTGGGTTTAATTACGAGAATTTCAAATAATTTAACAATTAAAACATTAAAAATGTTGTACTACAGTCTGATTTCTCCATGTTTGACTTATTGTTTATTAGTAAGGGGGCAAACTACTAAGACGAATTTATATAAATTACAATCATTACAAAATAGGATGGTCAGAATTTTAAATAACTTTAGGGGAATTAACTTGAATATAGGGGCACGGATAAATTCATATGGATTTTTAGATAGAGAAATTATGGCAATTTAGATTATTAGGATTCATGTATAAAAGGATAGAACAGAATATGTATCAACATTTAATTCAACTGAACACTGTAGGTCACGACTATCAAACAAGAAATAGAAATGCATTTTTGTTACCAATGCCTAACATTTTAAACCAAAAAGATTTATTGATTGCCAGGGATTGATGTTATGGAATATCCTACCTTGTCAATTAACACATATTAATAATTGTAATTATTTTCGAAAGCAACTAAAAAAATATTTGCTAACAAATTAAAATATAAAATTCTATGGTAAAATTTATTTATCAGACCACATATGAGTAAATTTTATATGTGCAGGACGTTTGACTTGACTACGTACCTTAGGGGAATTGGGATTCGCTCAGGCTATACATATATAGCCTTTTACTCAATTTCCTGTTTTGTAGTTACCCTGTACATAAGTATTCACATTATATATGTTGTTTTTCTTAATACTATATATCATAAAATTAATTTTGGAATGTAATATAGTCAAATGTAACCCCATAATTAAATAAATGAAATGAAATGAAATGCAATAGGGTAAAGTAAAACATTGCTGTTTGTTGTTGGTATACTCAGGCAACGTGGTTTTGGAGAATTTAATTGTTTTTTATCACTACTGTTGAAAGAAAAATGTGATCTGTTTAGTTTTTAACTGCGTTTTAAGAATAATTCAGTTTATCTTGAAATATGCGAAATTGAAAAAACTTGGGAGTGACATTCAATGTAAGAGAGCAGCATGACATTTAAATCATTGTTCAGCCCCTGGAACTCGCTGAAAAGCTTACCTGTATGATATTACCATATATGGTAATATAATGAGCTCCTCTGTAGAGGAGCTTGTTAAAAAGCTTTAAACATGGTAAAAGAAATTACTTCATAAAATCTGGGGGTCGTTATGTTAAAAACCTTATAAGCATTGCTTTTTTTTCAAAATCTCTGAAAATCATAGACCTAAATCATACTTCAAGCGAATTTTTGAACTATGTTGTATTCATTTGCATTTTCCGGGTCTATCTACTTGCTGAGAGTGATATTATTTTTCATTTTAAGTATTCTGAATGAGATAATTCTCAAATATTAATACTGCCGACTTTTGCCTTTTAGAGTTGCCAAGTAATACATCTTCAGTTTTGTCAATCTTTATATCTTTAGCTACTTTTTTCTCATTTCCAACTCCAAATTCTTTATTCACACTTCCAATAATAATTACATTTTCCCTCGGTTACAGTTACTTACATCCTCAAAACTATCTTTAGTCCTCAAAACTCAAACCTTACAAAAGAAGATATTTGCTGGTCTATAGGTCAGCATGACATTCAAGTTCATATACTGACAAAGTTTGAAATAAGTGCATCCATAGGCGAATGATTAATTCATCACTCTGCCATTGTGTTATTTGTCCAAAGGGTGACAAGGTCAACCTATTCAGCATTTGGCTTTTAGCTTACTACCAAATAAAGGACGTGGTGGCCTAGGACAAAAGATAAACGAAACTATTGTGAGAGTGAGTGCGATTTTATTTGCTCCTACCTTACTGTGCATGTAGACGTGATTGTTTGTTTGCGGTCATACATTTTATGATGATCAACTGAAGAACGCGTGCATGGGTTGTTCAAGACTATTTTTAAAGCTTCTGTGCTAGAAGGAATATAGCATGCACGAGATGAATGAGAAATGTACATTTAAAAAATGCACCTTCACTAAATAAAACTGAATTTAACTGTATGAAAAAGTTTAGCAAGACTGCTTCTGTTCAGTTCATAATGAAAGGAGCTTTGTAGCACAAAGGATCTCAAAAAAGACGAAGTACAAAGTGCTTTTTTGGGGGAGGGGTTGATAAGAGTATAATTTCCTTCCTTTACGAAAAGCAAATGTAGCATTTTAAAAATGGTGCGTGTGTCACGTTCTAGGTTTATGCGTATGCTCCAAAATCCTTCATCTTACTGATCATTTGCCGTACTGTTCGCACGTTATGACCACGTGTGTACAGTATGAGGACCTTTGTAATCAGCTAATGAATATCATGTGCATGGCATTCAGTGGAAAGGTTAATGAAAAACACAGCACGGGAATGCTCTCGGAGAACACCACATTTCTTGAAATTTATGGTGAGTGACGCTACGGTGAGTAATGGAGTCCTTGTTCTGTTTCACTGAAGATGATGCAACTTTATGGCGAGTGTTATGAAAATTTATAGTGAGTGACGCTATGGTTAGTAATGGAGTCCTTGTTCTGTTTCACTGAAGATGATGGTGATGCAACCTGATAAGTGACGTACCTGCCAGCAGGACGCACACGACATAAAGGCAGATAGGAATCAGAATAAACGTCTGCGTAGCTCAGTTGGTAGAGCGACTTGTTCCGGAATAAGCGGCCTCGGGTTCGAATCCCGGCGTAGACCAAAAATGACGGAGAAATTTACTTCGTTATAATTTTAATGTGACTTTAGTGCAACCGCACCCACTATTACATCCTGTGGGGCATGAAAAACTGATGAAATTCAGTACCATGTCACGTGTTAGAGTGGTAGCTTGTGGCAGCATGACAAGTATGTACTCTGTAGTGGTCGACGAAATGTGCTAGCCAAATTCTAATGGCTCCAATGGAGTGGATTACTTAGATGGGCCGACCTACAAAGTGCGGTTTGCAGGTGCGCCCGTTTAGAGTGCTGCTGTAGCGCAGCACTATAAAGCTGTATTGGAGGAAATCAGTTTTATAGTGTTGCATAAGACTGATTGCAACATTATAAAACTGATTGTGTTTTAGGCAATCTAGAGAGTGTCGGCATGCATGTTATTTCTTCACTGGCCATTTTCGTCTTTCACAAACGACTATGCATGTTTTCAGTCAAGGTTACCCCAGAACAATAAAGATAAGCAACAAATCTGTCACACTGCTTTAGTACCACTGTTTCTTCAGACTTCGGATCACCAATAGCACATAGTGTCCCTGTAAACGTTTTGGGAGCGTTCGCCGTGCGAACTTTATCAATCCCAGCAAGAGATGAGGTAGTGTAGCAACTAGTTAGAGCATGGGCTTCTAGTACATTGAAGAGCAATTGAATTAGCTGGCGTTATGCAAAGGTGGCGCTGTGGGCGGCCCTGTAAACAGAAAAGACATGACGCATGCAGCGATCCGACAATATAAGGAGTGATGCGACGGGAATCAGTAACAGTCGGACGCAGTATGGGTAAGACGAAGGATCTAAGCGCATTTGGTCGTGGACAAATTGTCGGGGCCCGACGAACAGGTCACTCCATCTCGGAAGTCGTGCAGGCACTGGGATTTTTACGAGCCACTGTGTCACGGGTGCACCGTAAGTGCATCGAATCCGGTAAAACCATCCCTGCAAGGGCCAACTGCCGTGGACAACAGCGTGTGGATGAGCGGGGTAATCGTCGGTTAACTCGCATTGTAACAGCGGATAGACGGGCCACAATGCAAGAAATCACTCGGCAATTTAACGCTGGTACACAAAAACGTGTAAGCAGCCATACCATCCAGAATCATCTCCTCGCTATGGGGTACAGAAGCCATCGTCCCACGATGGTACCGCTGCTGACCGCACATCACAATGTGCAAAGATTAGCATGGGCGCGGGAACATCGCCACTGGACCCTAGACATGTGGGAAAATGTTGCCTGGACTGATGAGTCCAGATTCACTTTGGTACATGCGGATGGCAGGATACGAGTACGGCGCAAACCACTTGAAGCGATGGATCCTTCTTGCCAGCATGGTACTCTTCAAGCTGGTGGATGTGGCATTCTCGTCTGGGGACTGTTTACGTGGACTGAAATGGGACCCCTGGTACGTGTGACATCGTCCCTCACAGGTCAACGTTACCAAGATATCCTGGACGACCATTTGTTCCCGTTTGTGCGTCTTCAACATCCCACTGGGGACCTCATCCTGCAACAAGATAATGCACCGTGCCATCGCTCCCGAATTGTATCCGAATGGTTGGATGAACACTCCACCGACGTGACCTCGCTTCCTTGGCCAGCTAGGTCACCTGACCTCAATCCCATCGAGAACATCGAGAGAGATGTTCGAGGCTCTGACCCCCTCCATAAAATATTCGTGAACTGTGGGGGTTTGTTCAGGGGTCGTGGATCCGTATGACTTCCCATCGCTTCCGGTGTCTTGTCGAGTATATGCCGAGACGAATCACCGCCGTCATCAGGGCGAAAGGTGGTGCTACACGTTACTAGACAGGTATCTCTGATTCAATTGCTCTTCAGTGTATATCCGTTATACACTGCTGGACAACTACTAAGGACGGATCATAAACGGCTATATAGCGCATAAAAAAGTAAGTGTGGTTGGATGCCAAGTGAAATAAAATAATGTCACAATGCCAAGACATTACAAGAAAGACAATTTATTGTGCTCTGAAATCCAGAAGGCTTTGGAACGTGTTCAAGGGACAAACAGGCCATTTTGTGCAGAATACGCAAACGTGAAAAAAATGCAATTACAGTCCGCAGGCGTTCCGGCGTAAGATGTCAATACGGGATATGGTTCTACGTCAATTCGTCGCGTGCGTCAATTCGTCGACTGCGTCAATTCGTCGACTGCGACGATTCGTCGCGCGTCAATTCGTCGCCTACGTCAATTCGTCGCGCGTCAATTCGTCGCGTGCGTCAATTCGTCGCGCGTTAATTCGTCGCGCGTCAATTCGTCGACTGCGTCAATTCGTCGCGGACAAATTCGTCGACTACGTCAATTCGTCGCGTTTACAGATTTTGGTTACATACAAAACGAATGCAGGAAAACGTACGATTTCGAACGTCTTGCTCCCTGATCAAATTTATAAAGTTTGGACACGCAGACAGGATAGGAATATTACGTTTTTCTTTGGCACTAAAAATATTAGACGGTAAACGGTTTTTGGAACGGGGCAGGGCCCGGTTGGTCAGAGCCCCCCATATACAAAATTTTCGTAAAATCTACAGTTTTCAATTCAGAACCACCAAATCTGGTATACTATCTCGTGGTATTCTAACTTAGACTGTAGACGGTTTTGGGAAGCGGTTGCAGAGAGGGGGGTTAGAGCCCCCCTCCCTACAGAATTGCCGTAAGATATAGTTTTCAATTTAGAACTACCAAATTTGGTATATTATCTCATGGTACTCTAACTTAGACGGTTTTTGGAACGGGTCAGGGGCCCGGTTGGTCAGAGCCCCCCATACACAGTTTTCAATTCAGAACCACCAAATCAAATATCCTATCTCATAGTACTCTAACTTAGACGGTTGTCGGTTTTTGGAACGGGTCAAGGCCCGGGGAGTCAGAGCTCCCCCCCCCCCCCCCGTACATACAAAATTTTCGTAAAATCTAGTTTTCATTTCAGAACCATCAAATTTGGTATCATGAAACTCTAACTTAGACGCTAGACGGTTTTTGGAAGGGGTTGGAGCCCGCGGGGTCGGGGCCCCCCCCCCCTCATAAAAAATTTCGTAAAATCGACAGTTTTCATCTTAGAACCACCAAATTTGGTATACTATCTTATGGTACTCTAACTTAGACGGCAGATCGTTTTTGGAACGGGTCAAGGCCCGGGGGGTGAGAGCCCCCCACATACAAAATTTTCTTAAAAACTACAGTTTTCAATTCAGAACTACCTAATCTGGTATACTATCTCATGGTAATCTAACTTAGACGCTAGACGATTTTTTGAAGGCGTTGCAGCCCGGGGGTAAGCCCCCCCCCTCATATAAAAATTCGCAAAATCTACAGTTTTCAATTTAGAACCACCAAATTTGGTATACTATCTCATGGTACTCTAACTTAGACGCTAGACGGTTTTGGGAAGGGGTTGGAGCCCGGGGGATCAGACCCCCTCGAATAAACACTTTTTCGTAAAATTTACAGTTTTCAATTTAGTACCACCAAATTTGGTATACTATCTCATGGTACTCTAACTTAGACGCTAGACGGTTTTTGGAAGAGGTTGGATCCCGGGGGTCAGACCCCCCCCCGAATAAACACTTTTTCGTCAAATCTACAGTTTTCAATTTAGAACCACCAAATTTGGTATACTATCTCATGGTACTCTAACTTAGACGCTAGACGGTTTTTGGAAGGGGTTGGAGCCTGCGGGGTCGGAGCCCCCCCCCCTCATAAAAATTTCGTAAAATCTACAGTTTTCATCTTAGAACCACCAAATTTGGTATACTATCTTATGGTACTCTAACTTAGACGGCAGACCGTTTTTGGAACGGGTCAAAATTTTGTATGTGGGGGGTCAGAGCCCCCACATACAAAATTTTCTTAAAAACTACAGTTTTCAATTCAGAACCACCTAATCTGGTATACTATCTCATGGTAATCTAACTTAGACGCTAGACGATTTTTTGAAGGGGTTGCAGCCCGGGGGGTAAGGGCCCCCTCATATAAAAATTCGCAAAATCTACAGTTTTCAATTTAGAACCACCAAATTTGGTATACTATCTCATGGTACTCTAACTTAGACGCTAGACGGTTTTTGGAAGGGGTTGGAGCCCGGGGGTCAGACCCCCCCCCCCGAATAAACACTTTTTCGTAAAATTTACAGTTTTCAGTTTAGAACCACCAAATTTGGTATACTATCTCATGGTACTCTAACTTAGACGGTTGTCGGTTTTTGGAACGGGTCAAGGCCCGGGGAGTCAGAGCTCCCCCCCTACATACAAAATTTTCGTAAAATCTAGTTTTCATTTCAGAACCATCAAATTTGGTATCATGAAACTCTAACTTAAACGCTAGACGGTTTTTGGAAGGGGCTGGAACCCCGGGTGAGAGCCTCTCCCCCTCCTCATAAAAATTTCGTAAAATCTACAGTTTTCAATTTAGGACAACCAGATTTGGTATACTACTTATGGTTATCTAACTTAGACGGTAGACGGTTTTGGGATGGGGTCGAGGCCCTGGTCAAGGTAGCCCCATGCAAAATTTTCGTAAAAAGTTTCGTTTTTAACTCTTAAGAATACCCTATTTACGTTCTAAGGCGCTCTTTGGCCCTTTGAGGGCCTTGCACCATAAACCATCAACCAACCAACCAACTAACCAACTAACCAACCTACGGTCTAAGTTAGGGACTGAAGATAACAATAAAGTGCAAAAATATGCGTTTAATGGTGTATTAAAAACACAAATCTATATAGTTTAGCTTTCACTACCAACGAACGGCTTATCAGAAAGAAATATAATGTAATGTAAACAGAGAGTTCCAGATATTCAAAATTCAAAACGGTAAGAAAAAAGATTATCAATGCCAATGTGAAGTCGTATGCATGCGACATCACATAGGTACATTGCATTTCTGTGTCGCGGGATTCACAGAAGCACACGACAGATGTACGGCAGTTCTATAGATGTCTCCTAGAAGGTAAGTATTCCCATTCCTTCTTCTTTCTTTTTTGTTTCGCAAAATTAAATTAACTAAATCAAAAAATTTAAAATAAGTTTACTGGAAAATTGCAGGAATATCTTTTTCATTCATTAACTTTCACCCGCTGAACTTGGTGATTCCACAAATAGTAATATGTACCTGGCAAATAACTGGTATCCCTGCTAGTACAAATTATATTAATGATTTATTTGAGTCCAGTTCAATCTAGTATGTCCATAAGAGCGTTTGGGCCGGTATGAAAAATACATTTCAACGTGTGCCGCTACGGCGGCGGAGTGATCTAGGCGCTGGCTTCTGACCACTTGTCGAGAAGGATCCTGGTTCAAATCCCGGTGAATCATGGACGTGGTGCTTGATTTCTGGCACTGGTTGTCCCCCTTCTCAGGACCAGTGGCCCAAAATTGGGAATGTCCGACTGCTTATAGCCCACTGAATTGATCACGGTGGTCGTTAACCCCCCCCCCCCCCCCAAAGATTGCGACGTGTCCATTGCTATTTGTTGTGGACCGTACAAAAAGTATGTTTTTGATATCAAGGTGTCCACTTCCATGTAGGCTGGCCATAAAATGTTAGGGGACCGTACAAAATTGCACTTTTGTTTTCACCTTGTCAGCGCTTCGGTATATGGTTGAAGTATACGTATATATAGTTGGGCCATTTCAGCACGTAGTTTGGTTTATATAGAAAATCAAGATAGTGTTACATTTTTACTCAGCTACAACACATTAATCCCAAAGGCTATTTGTTGAAATCTTTAATCCGCCGTGCTCATATTCACAACGTTAACATAACATGTCAAGTTATTAATGTTGCAGTTTTACCCTGTCACAAAACTTTAGTTACAAGACCTTAGGCGTAAACGTTTTTTAGGAATTTTTAGTCCGACGTATTCATAAGGTTTCGATAACATGCCAAGGTTATGGTACTGCGTTTTGACTGAGGCACAAAAATTAATAAACAGGCCTTAAGCCTTTTTATCAGTTTTTAATCAACCGTGCTCATATACATAAAATTTTCAGAGAAAGTCAAGTTTACTGTGTTGCGCATTTACTCGAGTGCAAAACTATAAACAGCCATTAACTTTCACCCGCTGAACTTGGTGATTCCTCAATTCATCCATTAACAAGTCTTTTAAGTGATTGTATGCTATGGTCATATTGATAATGTTTGATGACAAGTCAGGTTAATGATGTTGCACTTATTAAAGACTTAAAAAGGTGTAGAGGCTAGTAATTATTATTTGAAGTCTAAGTAAAAGCTCATTTTTAACTTGACTCGTCATGAAATCCTTGTGAATATGGCATTTATTTTATTTTGTACATTTTACAAAGCGTATGCATTTTTTTTTGGCATTTGTTTTATTTTGTGTTGTACTTGTTACATAGCGTTTCGCATTTTTGTAATGCTTGTGACTTGTGATTGCATTTTGAATTTTTATTTGTTTCACATTTTGGATTGCATTTTGAATTTTTATATGTTTCACATTTTGGATTACTTTTTGACAATTTATGTTTTTGACATGCTATTTTGAAAATTTTGACTTTTTTAATTTTGCGTTGTGTTTTACATTCTTGCATCTTCGGCGGAATTACATTCTTGAAAAATTCAAATACAAGTTAGTAAAAGGTATAAATCAATTAGTGAGAAATACCAGCACATTTTAGTAAAGGGTAGAATTATATGAAATTCCTCTTAAAATGTCCAGCATGTTAACATTGTCTCTGTGCACCAAAGAAGTTCGAATTCCTTTTTATCTTGCCAGCGTTTCTCTTCTGGGTGGATTTGTTGGAATCTGTGCTATCACTCTTTCGATTTTAGCCATAGTTGTTCTCTGCTCTTTCGCAATTTCACTGATTATTTCGTACAGTCACAGTTTTTCTCTCCCAGAATTGTATTCCAGCGTCTGTCTAATCTTTCAAGTTCGTTTTGTGTTCTGGGAAAGCCAAATAAATAGTTTTCACTAACTGACCAAATTGTTGGCGGGAACAGCGGAGGGCTTCTGCTTGGATTGTTTCTTCTGCTTCCACGAAATTTTCCAAGAACATAATTTTCCTCAAACCACTGAACTACAGAATCTGCATATTCTAGTAAAATTGATTTCACTTCTTCAAAAGCAGCTGGAATTTCATCAGATGAAAAAAATGCGAGTGCTTGCAAATGTCTGACTTTGAGAGCAAACTCACTGTTTTCCTTATATTCCAAGGCTATGCCAGAGGATGGATATTCCTCAGCACATTTTTTTCCGAGATGAAACCAACAACATTTGTTTGTGCTGCTTCCAAATTCCTTTTTAGCAGCATTATAACGGTAGCTATTTCAAAATCTATTAGTATGCGTATATTGTGGTGCAAGCTGAATATCATAGTCTGATGCATAGTCTTGTAAATCCTACAAAAATACTTTATAATAGTATTATATTATTTATACTTGCTGGAAAGTAACCCATAAACTAGTGGGACAAGTCTCTGCATCTCTGGATTCGTTTCAACCATAGCATGAATGGAACATAATTGCCTAAAAAGGGTTGGACAAGTTTCAAATGTCCCATCCATAATCCAGAGGGGTGCTTCTTTAAGCTTTCGTAAATTATTCTCTGTTAAAAATAAAATAATTCTTTGATGTCCAAATGCGCTATCTCTGCCAAGAAATTTTGCACCATCTTCTCCTGTAAATTTATTGGGGCATCGATCCGTTCTGAAGTCGTAGGCTCCGCAGGCATGTCTTGGCATGTCTTCTCTTTTTTACAACTTGCCTTAGTGCATCCATATTAGGCATGTAAGCTGCATTTACTGTAGCCATTGACGTTGTCACGGTTTGAATAATTTGTGCAGGGGCTTCGTCCGTATTTCTCGCTCTTTCTTTTATTTGCGCTCTTGCAACAGCAACATCACTTTTCTCCGATCTTGGAGCATGATTATGTGGTTTCTCATTGCGCATCCTGTGTTCATCTCCAATAAGAATAGTACTAGCAAAGCCAGTACAATTTCCATAATTTCTTTCAATACAGTGACAATACCGTAAATCACCTCGCACTCTGTTATGGCAAAATAAATACCCTTTCCATTTCAGCAAATCATTTTCTTTTTGTGAGTTAACTATTTATGTTGCATTCTTCATCTGCATAGTGCCTTCGGAAAACAATGCACTTTCTCTTTCCAAAATATTTAGAATGATATATTTCCACTATTATCACTTGACAACGCACAGCAAAGGTTTCAACAAGCACGTTCTCTGTTCTCCAGTCAACTATGAACTAATGAGCAACCATTCAATAAAACACTCAGAATACAGACAATCACGTGAAGCTTGTTCCTCCAGTTAGGGTTTAAGCGAAGTTCAAGATTTTCGTACCTGCGGTCACAAGAAGTGGTTAATTTTAAGGATCGGCATCTTATCTTTTATTTTTCCAAAACGCAGAGGTACATGTATTTCACAGCTGGGACGCTCCAGGCGGGGGATCAACAGATGCGAAAAACCCGGGAGCCAGGTTCCGGAGGCGGCAGCAGGCGCGGACTGGGCAGCTGTACTCTGGGCCGGTAGGCGTCATGCTAATTCTCAAAAATAAATTCAAATTTTTTGTGTTGCACCATGCGTATGAAAGAAAATTGTTATACTGAAAAGACAATTTGTTTACCCCGTAACATATTAAACGAAACCTACGTCCCTACGTGCCAAATGATCTGTAAGCCAAACACAGTTTTTCATGCAACACCTTCCCCCGACTTTCTAAGTTCAGATCTGTCTCGTTCGACTTATTTCCTGTTCCGCCCCTCTCTTTCGCTAATTGCAGTTAATTGCCGTGAAATTGGTGTTTTAAGTTGGGGTGTATTGCCGCCCGTCCTGAAGACTATAGTGAAAGCGGTGAACCCCAGGGGAAAAAGTATTCCATCAAAAGCAACAGAAATCCAATGCGAGAGCAAAACTTTGTTCGTTGGCATTACATCCAAGCAATTTAGGCGAAGTAGGAAGTGTGTTTTTCTACTACGACACCAGAAGATTGTCGCGAATGCTCAGGCAATTACGATACAGATGTGTCCTTAAGACTTCTCTTTCAAGACGTCCAAAGGCCGGCACTAGGGGATGGGGAGGGATACAGTGCGGATGCTCTTTTTTGTTGCAGTTAGAAATTCTTAAGCTCATTCTTCCTTAAAACTTTGCCTGGTTACCAGTAAGTACTGTCTCATGCCTCAACCCTTGCACAGATTTGTTGTTTTTGTTTTCATTCTTTGAGTTAACAGCGGGAAAATATCTGAACTGCGTTGTTTCAGTTGGAAATATTTTTTTTTACTTCAGCAACAGGGCTTCACGTATAATTGCAAAATACTTCGATAGAATAAACATACCTTACATAAAGAGTTTGCATGGGAAAATAGATTAATAATAAGAAAAATATTCTAAAACCCAAAAAAAGAAATTGCGGAACCGAAAAAGCTAGGTAGAGGAAACAAAAGGCTCTAAGAAAACGTTCATATTTAAAGAAACCTGTAGTCGCTTAATGAGTAAGTGGTATAACTCAATACAAAATCATGTGCTGTATTTGAAAAAAAAAATTAGAAGCAAGTAGGCATCGTGACTGTCCACAGTTTCCCCTTTTCATCCTGTCGACATTACAACCACCACAGAAAAGAAAAGAACAAAAACATAACAAAAACACCCATACAAAGTAAAATGCCCAAAACATAAAAAGAAGTAACCACACAAAATGAAATGCCCAAAACATTAAAAAAACTGCAACCACACGAAACAAAATACCCAAAACATGGTAAGAAATTCTGTTTAAAGCATAATGAAGGTATACGACAGGAGAAATATATGTTTTTAAAACTTAATACAAGTGTCAAAACTGAAATAAAAAGAAAGAAAAAAAGAAATATTCCAAATTTCATTGTTACTTTAGATAATTTGACCTGTTGACATTTCGTAAATTGTACTTGCACTCGGTCAAAAAATATTACTTACAAGGACTCTTTAGTAACTTTTAATCGCTGTGGTCGTATTTATAAGGTTTGCATAACAAATCAAGTTAATAATGTTGCGCTTTCACTTACCGTCTCCCGCTAAGTTAGAGTTTCATGACACAAAATTTGGTGGTTCTGAATTGAAAAATAAAGATTTTAAGAAAATTTTGTATGTGGGGGGTCTTACCCCCGGGCCTTGATCCGTTCCAAAAACCTTCTACCGTCTAAGTTAGAGTACCATGAGATAATATAAAAAATTTGGTGGTTCTAAATTGAAAACTATAGATTTTACGAAAGTTTGTGTGTAGGGGGAAGGGTAACCACCCTTGCCCCGACCCGTTCTGAAAACCGTCTACCGTTTAATTTAGAACACCATTATATAGTATACCAAATTTGGTAGCTCTAAATTGAAAACTTTAGCTTTTAAAAAAAATATTTATGGGCGGAGGGACTCTGACCCCGTGCCCGACCCGTTCCAAAAACCGTCTACCGTCTAAGTTAGAGTACCATGAGAGAGTATGCCAAATTTGGTGGTTCTAAATTGAAAACTGTAGATTTTACGCGGCATTTTTATGGGGGCCTTTACCCCCGGGCTCCAACTCCTTCCAAAAACGGTCTACTGTCTAAGTTAGAGTACCATGAGATAGTATACCAAATTTGGTGGTTCTTAATGGAAAACTGTAGATTTTACGAAAAAGTTTTTATTCGGGGGGGGTCTGACCCCCGGGCTCCAACCCATTCCAAAACCCGTCTGGCGTCTAAGTTAGAGTACCATGAGATAGTATACCAGATTTGGCGGTTCTGAATTGAAAACTGTAGTTTTTAAGAAAATTTTGTATGTGGGGGCTCTGACCCTCCGAGCCTTGATCCGTTCCAAAAACGGTCTACTGTCTAAGTTAGAGTACCATAAGATAGTATACCAAATTTGGTGGTTCTAAATTGAAAACTGTAGATTTTACAAAAAAAAAATTATTCGGAGGGGTCTGACCCCCTGGGCTCCAACCCCTTCCAAAAACCGTCTAGCGTCTAAGTTAGAGTACCATGAGATAGTATACCAGATTAGGTGGTTCTGAATTGAAAACTGTAGTTTTTAAGAAAATTTTGTATGTGGGGGCTCTGACCCCCGGGCCTTGACCCGTTCCAAAATCGGTCTGCCGTCTAAATTAGAGTACCATAAGATAGTATACCAAATTTGGTGGTTCTAAGATGAAAACTGTAGATTTTACGAAATTTTTATGAGGGGGGGGGGCTGACCCCCCGGCTGCAACCCCTTCAAAAAACCGTCTAGCGTCTAAGTTAGAGTACCATGAGATAGTATACTAAATTTGATGGTTCTAAATTGAAAACTGTAGTATTTACGAAAAAGTTTTTATTCTGGAGTTCTGAACCACCGGGCTCCAACCCCTTCCAAAAACCGTCTAGCGTCTAAGTTAGAGTACCATTAGATGGTATACCAGATTAGGTGGTTCTGAATTGAAAACTACATAGAAATGTTATTTTACTGAAGAATAAAGGCAATTTTGAAATGTAGTTTTTAAGAAAATTTTGTATGTGGGGGCTCTGACCCCCGTGCCTTGACCCGTTCCAAAAACGGTTTGCCGACTAAGTTAGAGTACCATAAGATAGTATCCCAAATTTGGTGGTTCTAAGATAAAAACTGTAGATTTTACGAAATTTTTTATGAGGGGGCCCGACCCCGCGGGCTCCAACCCCTTCCAAAAACCGTCTAGCGCCTAAGTTAGAGTACCATGAGATAGTATACCAAATTTGGTGGTTCTAAATTGAAAACTGTAGATTTTACGAAAAAGTTTTTATTCGGGGGGTCCGACCCCCGGGTTCCAAACCCTTCCAAAAACCGTCTGGCGTCTAAGTTAGAGTACCATGAGATAGTATATCAGATTAGGTGGTTCTGAATTGAAAACTGTAGTTTTTAAGAAAATTTTGTGTGTGGGGGGCTCTGACCTCCCGGGCCTTGACCCGTTCCAAAAACGGTCTGCCGACTAAGTTAGAGTACTATAAGATAGTATACCAAATTTGGTGGTTCTAAATTGAAAACTGTAGATTTTACGAAAAAGTTTTTATTCGGGGGGTTTGACCCCCGGGCTCAAACCCCTTCCAAAAACCGTCTAGCGTCTAAGTTAGAGTACCATGAGATAGTATACCAGATTAGGTGGTTCTGAATTGAAAACTACATAGAAATGTTATTTTACTGAAGAATAAAGGCAATTTTGAAATGTAGTTTTTAAGAAAATTTTGTATGTGGGGGGCTCTGACCCCCGTGCCTTGACCCGTTCCAAAAACGGTTTGCCGACTAAGTTAGAGTACCATAAGATAGTATACCAAATTTGGTGGTTCTAAGATGAAAACTGTAGATTTTACGAAATTTTTTATGAGGGGGGGGGGGGGCCGAACCCGCGGGCACCAACCCCTACCAAAAACCGTCTAGCGTCTAAGTTAGAGTTTCATGATACCAAATTTGATGGTTCTGAAATGAAACCTAGATTTTACGAAAATTTTGTATGTACGGGGGGGGGGGCTCTGACTCCCCGGGCCTTGACCCGTTCCAAAAACTGACAACCGTCTAAGTTAGAGTACTATGAGATAGGATACCTGATTTGGTGGTTCTGAACTGAAAACTGTAGATCTTACGAGTATTTTTCGTATGGGGGGCTCTGACCAACCGGGCCCCTGCCCCGTTCCAAAAACCGTTTACCGTCTAATATTTTTAGTGCCAAAGAAAAACGTAATATTCCTATCCTGTCTGCATGTCCAAACTTTATAAATTTGATCAGGGAGCAAGACGTTCGAAATCGTACGTTTTCCAGCATTCGTTTTGTATGTAACCAAAATCTGTAAACGCGACGAATTGACGTAGTCGACGAATTTACGTAGTCGACGAATTTGTCCGCGACGAATTGACGCATGCGACGAATTGACGCGCGACGAATTGTCGTAGCCGACGTATTGACGCGCGACGAATTGACGCAGGCGACGAATTGACGTAGTCGACGAATTGACGCACGCGACGAATTGACGTGACACCACTGGATATGGCCACCATGGAGGGCGATGCAAGATTCCACACGTCGTGTCATGCTTTGCCCAACATTATCAAGCAGCTGTTGGGGTAATTTATCCCATTCCTCTATCAGTGCACGGATGAGGGTGTCCTTGTTTATTGGAGGGCATTGGCGACCAGCAAGACTCTTCCCCAAAGCATCCCACACATTTTCAATGGGATTCAGATCTGGAGAACGTGCTGGCCATACGAGGCGTTGAATATCCTCGCTCTCAAGACACTCCTGGACAGCGACTGTTCGATGACATGTTGCGTTGTCGTCCATGAAAATGAATCTATCACCGACAGCACTACGGAACATGCGAACATGAGGTAGCAGAACATCATTAATGTATCGTTGACCAGTCATAGTCCCAGTTGAAAGCACATAGAGGGACGTACGGCCATTGATCGTGATGCCAGCCTATACCATGACACTACATGTCGGATATCGGTCCCTTTCCTTTATGTTTGCTGGACAATATGCAGTACCACTATCCCGCCAGATCAGTTGTCGTTGACAATCAGACGAAAGACTGTATCCACTGTCATCTGAGAAGAGGACAGCAGACCAGTAGTTATCAGTCCAATTGCGATGTTGATGGCACCATTGCAAACGGGCGGTACGGTGATGTCTGGACAATGGGATGCACACAACAGGACAGCGGGCGTATAGTCCTCCTTCATGCAAACGTCTGGCGACAGTTTTTCGGGAGATCCGCTTGCCAGTAGCAGCCATAAACTGATTTGCTACCTCACTAGCTGTGCTGCACCGGTGTCTTTTTGTTGATAGCACTATGTACCGATCTTCTGCAGGTGTCGTACTGCGAACGCGACCTCCCCCGTGACGTTTGCTACGCTCTCCATTTGCTTGAAATGATTTCCAAAGCCTTGAAACAACACTGTGGCTGACGTCGAACTCCCTGGCAACATCTGTTATTTTTCGCCCTTCTTCAATCTTGCCAATAATACGGCCACGCATAAAATCATCTAGGTGATGTCGGGAAGACATACTGAAAATTGCAAGTTCGTCAATTGTTTCTTTCCCTTTCAACTTTGCGTTTGAACAACAACGGTCAATACGCGTCAAATCCTTTATATCTCTTATCAGCGCTATGACGTAACGAATAAGTTCGGCAATCCAAAATTTGCATACGCACAACACGTCTTACTGTATCCCGCACTTATGCTAATTTCCACATTTTCCTGCCTTCCATTTTACGGTTGCTATCGTTGCTATTGTCATCCGTCCTTAGCAATTGTCCGGCAGTGTATATGCTTCGTGCGCTGTTTTTACACCATTTATATCGATTATTGATCGGTGCTCACTACATTCTTTCATGATAATTGGTGTTGATATGTGTCGGATGCAAACGTAGTATGCCAAAAACAGTAAGACGTCTGTGTCATCAAACCTTACTCGTATTGGGCGCTTTGGTTGAAGTTCTGGCTCTCGTAGGGCTATGTAAACCATACTCAAGTCGGCTTCTTCGTTTGTTATTGGTGAACCCAACACGCCTGCCTTAACCTCTATCAGTGATGGCCCTGGACCAGTGGTAATATGTCTGTGGTTTGTGTGTGTATCAACATCCATTAATGATGTCACGATCAGCGTAATCAGTTGTTCTTTCGTATTTGTGGAATTCAAAACTAATTCTCTGTTTGGCAATGGAAATGCCAAAGACAGTTGATATTGCGTAGAATTTCCTTCCTGCCGTTTCCGTCGTGTGGGAGCCTTGATAATTTTGTCATAGTATCTGTCAAATACTACAATGCAGGACAGAAGTTTGTTTGAGTTGCCTTTCCACCATCGCTGTGAAAGGGCACACATAGGTCTTCACGGTAGCCGGCTGTGCTGGCCACGCTGCACACCAAAGTATAACACAGCCATCAAGAATGATGGAGTGGGGAATCGATGTGAAGGTTCGAGAACTTTTCATGACAGCGAGTTTTCCTTTGAGCACACTCTTTGGAGTGGTCCGCATATCATCTTCTCCATTGAAGAGAGCAGCAAGCACTGTGACTAATTCATGGCTGAGAGTATCGTCCATGTCGATATCTCGTGATGATGTGAATAAACCCATGGTGCGAACATAAATAACAATATGATCCACAACTACTTTCGGTACAGCAGTCGTACCTATAGCTTCACTGATTTAGTGACTGCCGTTATTGTTTTTACTTTCTTACTAATAGTTAAACCTTGAAGGCCAGTCACCCGCAAACGCACTAAACTCACTGATATCCTGCATTGTACACATTAAATGAGCTATCGTGCAGAATCTGGTCAGTGACAATGTTTATCAAACTTTTTTGGGGTGACTGCTGACATCAAGAGGATTGTTGCATGATGCTAGATGCTCCCGGATCTTCAACCGCTCTGCACAGTCGTCCTTGATACGTGTACGAGCTTCCTCTGTGTGGCAAGTCACTACATTATGTTCACTCCCTTCCTTCATGTCTTCCAGGTCCTTTTGTATCTGACCAAAAACGTGTAGTGACAGGGCCCACAATGCCAACGTCTTTGGTTTTGTGGTGAATCCAATGATGCCACCAGATCTGTGACCATATCGCATGTACAGTATTTTTTTTTTTTTTTTGATTGGAGGTTTAACGATCCCCGTGAGCAACTCAATAGGCTACAAGCAGTCGCCCGTCCCTAATTTAGGGTCACTGGTTCCAGGGAAGAGAGAGAGAGAGAGAGAGAGAGAGCCAGTGCCGTAAGACAAACACGACATCCATGCCTCACCGGGATTCGAACCCAGACCCCTTTCGGACGAATGATCAGAAGCCATCGCTTAGACCACTGCGCCACCGGAGCGGCTTCCTTTGAGTTATGCATCGTCTGGAATGACCGGGGACCTTTCTGATTGTTTCCTCCAAA
Source organism: Macrothele yani (assembly GCA_039090855.1). Taxonomy (NCBI): domain Eukaryota; kingdom Metazoa; phylum Arthropoda; class Arachnida; order Araneae; family Macrothelidae; genus Macrothele; species Macrothele yani. Next base: position 78,450,752 of record CM077008.1, read on the forward strand.
ATGAAAAAGTGTTCTAAGTATGTCTATAAATTCTTCCACTTAATTAGGGAAAGTAATATACTTTTAAGTAATACTTTCTTTCACGAAAAATTATTCAATTAATTTAGTGCTAACAAACCAAAGCTTTTCTTCTTTGGCCCTGATAGGAGGGCATCCCCCCCCCCCCCGCTGGATCCGCCCCTGTTATGAACACAGGCTTCAAAAGACACAATCAGTTCATAGCTTGGATGTCTGAGTACTTTCTGACTTTTTATCAATCAGTTCCATAAGATCAGTGCACTACATGCCAGAGAAGATGCGATGCTCTTTAAATGTGAACGTCTCTTCTTAATATTTTCTCTGGCTGTTGGCTTCCGGAGACTCCTAACGGCTGCTATCGCTTAAGATGACGATCAATGTGATGTTTGCTGCAGTACTTTAACAAGCAGTTTTGGTGACACCAAACAGAATCCAGGCCTCCTAGTTGCAGATGAAGATTTTCGTGCCATAAACTTGCTTGCGCTATTCTTTGTACCCTTTCAGACTTCTTCACGTTTCTTCTGCCAGCACAGAATATACAGGTTTTTGTCTTATCCATTTTTAGATTCAATCATTAACAACCTGCAAATAATAAAGAAATTCAATCGATTAACAACTGATGGAAACAATTTTTTGCAGAAAATAACAATGTGGCATCACTAATTAATGCTTTGTACGAAAACCGCTGCACGCAGCAGAAATTTCTTAAACAACATATTTTTCGGGAATTCAATTCCTTTTACTTTTGCTTAGAATAAATGTTTCCATGTGAGTAACGTTTTTATCATTACATGGCCACAAACGGGAATTCACGAGAAGCGGCAGCGCCCCATGGCCGCGTGGGTACTAATGATGAACTGTGACATTTCCCCAAGGTTTAGAGAGTGATTTGGAATCAGCTCCTCAAAATCATATAAAAATAGTTGAAAAACTTTATGCGTGTCGAAATTCAAGGTTCGGCTAAAAAAGGCCTGTTCTCCCCGGACTATACCGATTCCGGGAACGGGGCAGACCGTGGTGCGGACGCACCACTCATGGTTCATTCTCCGCTTGGGCACGCAAGCGGCTCGGTAGATTAGCCAGAAGCCAGCGCCTCTGACCACCTGGCTGCTGCCATGTTCTTTTGTGTTACTCATAATAAATCAGAGATTAGTCTCAGAGGATTACTTTGTTGGAACGGTGAGGAATTTAGTATAACTGCTCTTCGCAACCATAAAACGCTTGTCACTTAGCCACAGAGCCCATTTAAGGGGGCTAGGGGGGTCTGCAGTCCCGGGCCCAGCATTTTCAAGGGCCCCAGGATTATGAGAGATGTTAAAGAATTGAGTTTTTTAAGAGTTCTACATTTTTTTTCTACTTCCACGTTTTTAGGAGGAGTCTGCAAAAAATATAGTAGTCCCAGTAAATCCTCAAATCTTTCGAAAGCTTTACGGAAGTGTTGTTGTTCTTGTACACATCTGTAATCGGGGGAAATTTTCATGCATTAAGAATTCGTTTGAATCATGATATTTGGATCATATTATTTTGCCCACTACTTCGATATAATTTCAACAAGCTGAACCCAACCCTGGGAGAAGGGCGTGCGGGTGAGGATTAAAACAGAACTGAACTGGTGTCCATTTTTCAGCTATGCATTTTTACATTTTCTTGCTACCACTAATTCGTCCATGAATCATGAAATACACACTTCAATACGTCGGGGATATTTTTATGACTTCCTCATCATATTTTGGGAATGCTTTCTCCTGGGTATTTATTTATCCACCCATAATGAAATCCTATATGTGCTATTTATGCTGAGGCCCCAAACCACTGTCCAGTCCCCGGGCCTCCTGTCTCCTTAAAAGTGCTCTGCTGAGCCAACATGCCTGTTTCATTCTTTTGTGTTGAATTACCTTCCTTGTCTTAAAATAAAGACAAGCCACTAGCTATAACTTTATTTTGAAGACTGCCATCTTGCCAAAGGAGTTGCTTTTCTTTTTCTACTGGAACTGTTGTGATTCGTAAGAAGCTCTATTACATGATCCGACTGTTTAGTTCCATCGCTGCAGTACGAACATTCGGTTAAGATATGCTTTCATATAAATCAAAAGTGTTCCCAATTTATGCATATACACCTAAAAACATTCTTTTGCCCTGCTTTTCTGTCCAGATAAACACGAAAATTGCCCTAGCGCTTAGACTCTTCTACATCACTGTCTCCAGCTAAGTTTTATATGCTGGAGACAGTGATGTCGAAGAGTCTAAGCGCATTCTTTGATGTGGCCCTCACTTGATACCTGTTGTCCAAGGTAAATGCAAGCGTCAGTTTCTTCTATAGTTTGTCATATCAACCTTGTGACGTACCACTGAGGTGACACATGAATCAAAACGCCAAGGTGCAGTAATAAGCCTAGTCGACGTAGTTCGGTTGGTAGAATATCCCGCTCCTGAGTAGGAAGACGAAAAATTTGAATCTCACCACCTGCAGAAAAGGCTATTCCTTCACACTGGCGTCCAAACATAAAATGAATGCCCTGGCTGCAGGTTCGAAAAAATATGTGTGATGATTCTTCCACACATGGTCTGGAATTAATAAGAATTCCTTCTTCTACAGTGAGCTCCTTCAGGCACGGTTTGCCGGCGAACCCGAAACCTACGATTTCGTTCCCCAAGCTTTTCTCAAGGGTGGGATGAATGTGACGTACCACTGAAATGATGCATGGGTCATAACGGCAATATTAATAATCAGTGTTGCATTCAGAAAACGTTTTCTGTGGGGCAATTACAATTTTTTTGGGGTGGTGGTGAAACTTATTGTCTGATTTAGATACATATAATCACAATTTTGTTATTTATATATACATTAACACATGTAAAAATTTTAAATAGAGTATACAATTTTTCTTATGCTCGTACATCTCAAATGCGAATTCCAAGAAATCTACACATACAAATGATTAAAGTGTAAAAATGTTATACCTTTCCTTTCATTTAGTAATGCATCACGGATTTCACCATGGGGTGGTGTAAAATATTGTGGATGCTAGTAAGGTAATGCTGTGCTGGAGAAAATCCCCCACTCCCAACATTAGGAGGAGTGGTAAAACTGTCCTCGCCTTACTACAAGCGTGTTTCTGATTACTAAGGAATCATTACAGCGTTACCTGAAAAAGTATTGTGTAAACCATTCCCCTGCCATTTGGGTTCAGCACCTTTAGATTATTTAAATTAGCACATAGTAAAAAAAAACAAAAAAACTAACTAACTAACCATTTTTGTGTGTGGATGATAGTTTGAGGTGCCTTGATTTTTTTTTTTTTTTTTTCACAGAGCGTAAATCACCCACTGCTATGAAAAAAAAAGAAAGAAAAACCTTTTGATGAGAACAATTTCTTATAATTTTCTGTTGTTAAAAGTTAGCAAATATTTTGTTGTATTAGAAGCATCACGTTAGCTACACTGAGGCTTAACCATTTACATGGAAAGTCGGCATCCAGAAGACTTAAATAAAGCTGAATGCCAGCTTCCAAAATATGATGATGTATTGCAAACATCTCTACTCTGTGGCATTGGGTTTTTATTGCGAAAGTAGTCTGAGTTGTCAGTGCTTGAAAAATTGCCCCTTCAGCGAGGACTGTTTAAGGTTTTATTGAAGGTGATAGAAATTTCAGACTGAAGTCCATGTGGATGTTGTTTTTTAATATTTTAATATTTTCCCCCATTTTCTTAAGTTTTTCCTTTTAATTAATTTCTCCAAATATACAGCTATAAACGAAAACAATTAAATTAAATACAAGGGGAGATCGTTCAAAAACCTACGGGGGAGAAGGAATTTATGGATTGCGGGGGGACTAAGCTCTCCCGAATAGATGCCTGAATACATCACTGTTAATAATACAATCAATTATTTCATCCCAGTTTCCATAGTTTTCAGGCCACTAGTATTCTAATAGGTGGGGTAAACATAGATTTGTATTTTTCACGCTGTATCCCTTTAAGGTATTGAAAGTAAACTGAAGATGTTGTTCAAACACATAGGAAGAATTAAAACGGATGAGAAGAATAAAATTAGTGATAGAAATATGGAAAACTATCAGTAGAAAAAAAAAAGATGAATAAGCATAGGAGGTCGTCCTTTGCGCGGACGGCTACGTTCTTGATCACTCCGTGAGTGTAACACTGACTTAGATCTCTTATAATTCATTCGCTTCTTCGATATTCGGATTTTCCTCTTAGGTAAATGCTGATTTGAACTGAATACAAGATCGTAGCTAAAAGGAGTCTGGAGAAGGCCTAACTCCTCCCTGTAAAACGGACGCACTGTGAACTTTAATTTTCGGTGGTTAAATACTTAACCTTATTTATTCCTGTATTACACAGTTTTTAATTCTAAAGCACAACTGAAATGGTACTGCACTAACGATGGATAACTCAAAATCAATGACTACTCCAGGTGAATCAGTAGGAACTGCTGTGCCAATGATTCTCTGCCATATGGGCAGAGGAGTTGTGGTATTGAGAGACGCCACTATGTTAAGAGAAATGGAAACGCCTTTTCTTTTTCTTTTTTTTTTCCTCGGAAAAAAAGTAAACTTTGGAAGAACAGTACAGAAAAAAAAAATAATAAATAACATGTGGTGGTAGAAGCCTAGTTACGCAGAAGGCAGAAACCCTTTTCTTCGCTTGATAAGTGATTCTGAAATTTTAAGCTGCTGTTAAAAAATTCCATGTTGTCGTGGGTACGTTTTAGTTAAATATAATTATTTAGACATTGGAAAATAGTGCTGGAGGGAAATCCCTGTGCGCGCGAGAGGAAGAGAGAGCGTTCCACTTTTCTTGTCCATCGCTTTGCTTTCAGTAAGAGTGTTTTTACGATGCTGCATGTGGGTAAAAATGGGTTGTTTGTTGGCTGGAATCTGAGGGCTCCTGGTTTCTAAACCACTAAAGAAGAGGCTATCTTCGAGCTTCAGAAAAGAAAAAACAGTAGAAAGAGTCAAAATACTTCACGAATAAACTTTCAACGTCATTGCGTGAATCCACGGAAAGGGACCGTGGATTTAACTCTATATAAATTTTTGTAGGTTTTCCATTTCAGTTGGGAGTTATTAAAGCAATTCTCAACTGAAATGGCAAATTCAGGTAATGTATTTTTTTTTCAAGAAAGTTTCGCGTTCTTTGTCTCCTTTTCTTTCTTTTTTTTTTTTTTCATATCTTTTATTATATGCTATTGGTTTTTTTTTTTTTTTTTTTTTGGCATGGAGAAATATTTGCTAGTGGATTAAGTTAACAAGTATTCGTGGAAAAACGTAGTTTGCAGATAAACCCAGAGTTAATCCCCAGGTTCTAAATACGATATTTTTATCTTTTAATGCGGGCAGAAAATTTTTTTCCTAGGGTCCTGCAGAAGTAGACATGGCCGCTCTTAATACGAAATTTCATTAGGTTTGGCAGGGACATAGCTTTTATTTAAAAAATGATATACTATGTTTGTGTCTGTGGGAGATATATTTTAATCCCTTTAAATCTTTTGAAGGTTATTTAATTCTGGAATATTGTGTAGCATTGTAAATTTTAATCTTACTTTTATTGTTGGTATTGATAAAAAATACAACCAGGAATTGAGTGGAACCCTCTGTGTTCAGGCTGAATTCCTAAGGGGGAAGGGGTTTGAAAAGCAATAAAAAAAAAAAAAGAACAGAAAAGAAACGCTTCGAATAAACGTGTAAGGAATTCCAAAATATGTGGCTGGGAAGGACTGAAAAATTAAGAAAAAACGAAATGTTTATTTAATGAGTCCTAAGGAACAGAAAAGGAATATTTTCTACCAATCAACCCATTTTTACGCATGCTGATGTACTGGTACAGCAAGATAAGGAACTTGACACTGAAATAAAATAAGGATAAGTTTTCCTTTTCACGTTAACAAATGCATTTAGGAGGGAAAACAAATAGTTCTTAAGGATATCAGTGTCAATAGTGAGAAACAAAAGTCAGTGAAGCGTGGTGGTATGTTAGTGAAGGGTGACGCATAAGTAACACTGGAGGGAACCGAATCATTACGTAAGATATCTTAGTTCAGCATTAATGCACTCAATTGATAGGAGTCAGTGATGTCTATCTAAGACTCGTACAAAAGGGCTATCGTTCCTGCCTAAGTCCGAACGTTAGCACGATGAGTTGTTAAGGAAAGAGAAAAATGCTTTTGTTTCTTCAAAGCCTACATAGATTATACGAGTCACACGGAGATGATAGAAAAATATGGCCTGACTTATTTATGCTTCGGTTGTAATAAGAGTGCCTGAATTATATAGAATGTTTGGATGGACGAACAGAGAAAGAAATAGGTTCGCATTGAAAAAATGTGTGTCAAATCTCAAGCGATGGAAGTGCAGAATTTCAGAAATGGATAATACTAGTTCATTCGTGCGCTTTTTTTCTCTCCCTCTTTCTGGTCGTATACAATGATAATTTATTCTATCAGTCACCGAGGTAGCCACGAGGCATAACGTAAAAATCTGAGAATAAACAAGTTACGTGTGGCACAACTGCAGGTAATTTTAGCTTTCATAGTCTTCAAAAGTAAACGACGTCCAACTTTTATCACTTTGACAGTCTGCCTCTCATAAGGAGCACTGGGGATATACTGTTAAATGCCTTTGAGAAGTTTTTATTATTTCTTTTGAAACTGCGCCTCCGTTCAGTCGTCGATGCCACAGGCTTTCTTCATAATGTTGAGTCTGAGTTCGAATCCCATTAAGACATGAATATTTTTTCGTTCTGACGACACTGGCTGTATCATTGTGGACGGGCGTGTTCTTCTAGACATAGGTGCTCTGGGGGGTTGATAAATTCAGAAAAGCAAAGAAACAAAATAGCAAAAATACCTAAATAAACAAATGCATTGAGTCTGAAAACTAGGCCTTCTCTCCTTTTTATTTTTTAATTCTTGCTTCGTATGAACTGATCTTAGATTTTGCCCTCATTATGATATTTTCATGCGTCTTGATCAACGAAACTTGTTCTGAGTTTTGGGCCCTAAAGCAATACTTATATGTACATGGGGCCCTAGCCAGGAACGTTTTATAAGGACATACTTTCAAAATTGTTCACTGCATCTGAAGGAATTCTGAAAGGTTGTTTTTTTCTTTTTTAAATGCGGAATTTAAACTGTTAAATAATAATTTAAGCTGTCCTATCCGTCCCACTGTATTCTATCATCTCATGATTTATTTTGACTCCGTTCAGGAAAAGACACTGACCATCTGTAGCTTTAAGTTGTGCCAGATTTACGTGGTACCTAAGTTTAATTATAAATTATTCAAAAAAAGAAAAAAGAAAAATCAGATGAATGGTTGAAGATTAACAAATGAACATGAAATTAATGCGATAGATGTCTGCTATTTTCTTAATAAAAATAGTAATTGCATGAGGTTAACCTAGTAAGTTTTCATAACAGCGTTACGGATCAGATAAGATATTAAAACTTTTCTGATTTTTGAGAGCAATGCCACTGATTATGTCTTATAAGAATGAGTTGCGAAGTTTATCACTTTCAGTGTTCATGATGCTTAGCTTAGAAGTCTTTTCTTGTGATATTTTCGTAAAGATTCGCTAAAAATCCTAACGGTTTAAGTATTTTTGGATGCGTCTCTATAATTTGTTCCTAAGGCAAGTGTCAAAGCGCTTGGTCTTCCAAGAAAAGTTAATGTGTATCAGTATCTTCTATGAAGTCTTTTATAAGGGATCTAACATTTTTGGTTAGATGATTTCAGAGACATTCAAATCCATGAAAAAACAAATCATTAGTACATGTTATTTCTCTCTCTGAATTGCTTTCAAGCGCATCTGGATCTATCTACTCTAGAAACATCATTTTCCAGGAACAGAAGACATACATAACACGCTTCGTTTTTTTGTTGTTTTTTATTTTGTTTTTGAGGGCTGCAAACAATGTCTGGTTCATAAGAACGAAAAATAAAAACGTGCCGTACTAATATTACGATATTTCAATCAGTCACAACAACATATCATTAATTAATTTTGATTCTTTAAATTCTCAGAAGCATTAATCATTCTGAGACCTGCAGTGCGCTTTCAACCAATTCCATGTCTTTGAATAAACAAGTACAGTCAACAGTGTACATCCCGAAATACATCGCTGAGACCCCAAATATTGTGAGCACCCCTAAGCATTAGCTTACTTAGCATATTTAGATCTCCAGTATTTGTTGTTGTTGTTGCTTCGGGGTTCAACGACCACGGTGAGCAACTCAACGGCTTATAAGCAATCACCCATTCCTAATTTGGGGTACCCCTTCCTGCTTAGCTTCCGTGTGACTTTTCTGTCGAGCACTATAGCCCAAATCTCTTAGCTTCCTACTTCTAAGGGTTATTTAAGACCTAGGGTTAGACACTTCTTTCTTAAAATCTTCTACATGAATCTCTAAATCTTTAGTTTGTGACCATTGGTTCCACGGAACGGATAGAGCCAGCGCCGTCAGATAAACATAATGCCCATGCCTCATTAGGATTCGAACAAGGAATTCAGTTTCTTCATTCATTCTTCATCTCTGCTGTAGTGTGTTTCACACAGGTATTTTCTTTTAGGAGTCAGTATAATTATTCATCACACAATGCTTTGAAAAAATATGGAAGAATAATTTTTTTACAGCGACACATTTTGTGTATAAAGTTATAGACACGTCTATTTTTATGATTGTCAATGAGACATGCATACAATACAAATTTGAAGTTGTGATTCCGTCTTTTGGGATAAATTATGACGAGAGTGGTAAGTCAACTAATATCTGAAAACTTGAAAATTTCATCGTCCTGGAACGGGAATCGAACCCACGTCCCCCGGTTTTGCTCCCGACTTTGTTAACCATTACACGCCCCAGAACTAGGGTCTTAAGTTTTCGGGTTTTACTTACCACTCTCGTCATATTTTACACCAATAGACGGGATCACAACTTCAAATTTGTATTGTATACTGATGTAATCCCGTATTTCATGGAGACATGCATACTTTCTTCAGTCATTCGATTCCTACGTAAAATTCAAACAAATTCGCTAAACAGAAGTTCCACTTGTATTTGAAAAATAATGAAATATTCTGCTTATAAGTTGTACCTCACTTTTATAAATGTGAAAATTATTCAGTTTTTGAAGGCACATACTTGCCTACGTGGCTGTTCCTGTGCCTGCTCTCCACGACCGCTAAATGAAAACGTTTCCGTTTTCAGGATAGATGATTTAATTACTGATAACACTTTCCTTCATTACTGCGTCGCCGCTGCGGTTTAATATTCTGGTCAATAACCCGAGAAGAAATAATGAAGGCTTCCAATGTACTAGCAGGCCCCCTACCCAAAATGATATCGACCCCAGGTGGAGAATACAGCATCAATCAGCCCTGTACCTGGCATTCTGACAGTGTGCTATAACAAATCATCGCGGGAAAAGTGCTCGTGGCATCTTCCACTTCTGTCCCGTGGACTATTCTGAACTTCCGCAACTGACCTGCGTGATCTAAACCAGTAACCCACGGGCAGGACTTAATAGCATGCCCTTATCCTTAGACCTACACGGCTTTCGCATCCAGTGAAATGTTTTGATTCCCTGAAAGCGTCCGTCGAAGCCTGCTGGCCTCCACGCCGGGAAAAAAAAGTTTTCTTGTTTCCCCATTGCTCAGACTCCATCTTTCTCCCCGTCGTTCGCGACTAGGAGAAGCCCACTAAGCTTGTGAAACCGGTTTCTGAGGCGCGTGGGGGCAACGACTCAACTCACCCACCAAGGTTCCGTGGAAAGTTACCTCCTCCTTTTCTTCGGAGACCTTGCTGGCTTGCTTGCCGATCAAGCAATGAATTTAGCTGACATTCGGCGAGAACGCACCGAGTCGTAGCAGTGTTTACTAGGATATCGCCAAAAGGATATGTGTATATAGTGGATTACTCTACAAGTAATGAATGTTTGAAGTAAGTTTATAAGGCCTTTTTTATGAATATAATCTTTTTTCAAAGGGTGGAGAAATAATGAGCATGTGTTGTGGGAGAGAACAGTAGGTGTTACTCATCGCGAAGGTGTAATTTGGTTAAGCTGGAAGAGAAATGTCACCGGACGAAGCCGGTTATCCTTTACGTCTTACACCTGTCAGGAATGCCCTTACTAATGAATCGTTTTTTATTTTGTTTCTTGTCTGCTGGTTAAATTAATACCTTATGTTTCTGGAACCCGGCAAAACAGCATTCTGTACATATTTTATTGGCTATTTCCGAAAATTGCTCTCATCAAAGTGTGACATTTCCTGCCAATGCAAAAGCAGTTTTTGAGTACGGAGCACTTTGTAAACGGGATTGTGTTTGAAGAATGAATGTCTCCTCCACATTTATTAATTGCCCAAGATCACGTAAAAGAGAAAATTTCTCATGACGGCTCACGTGAAAACTCTGCACATATCTTGGTGAGGGAGGGTACGAAGTTTTAGCCGTACTCTTTGTGTCTAAAATTTCAGAAATATCAGTCGTGATTTTTGTTGCAATGTTTAGATCGTCCTTTTTCTGCTCCGTTGCGTAATCTTGGGGCCAGATGCAGCTTGAAATCAATTTTTGCAGTAATAAACTGTGTTTCACGAGCAAAATATTGAACTTTTGATGCAATGGCTTGCAAGAAACGTTTCAGCTTATTCGTTTCAAAACAACATCGACTGAATAAAATCAAAATCGAATAGTATACAAGAATTGCCATCCTTATTGGTTATTGAAAATTATTGTTCAAATACAGATTTCTCATTTGTCTGCACCGAGTTGTATTACTTTCGACAGCTGCCGCGACGGAAGAAAATCATTCTTCAAAATGAAATTAATGAAAATTTAAGAGAAATGTTATAACTAAGTCGATTGTTAGATTTAGCCATGTTGAGTATTAAATAAGAAAAACCAGAATGTATACGAAGCTATAAGTTATTTAGCCAACGAAATTGCTTGTTATTTGGCTCAATTGAGAAGCTAACTGAAAGTATCTATTTTACCTCCAATTATATTTATTTGTGTAAAAAAATGAACAAAGTGGTTATTCGCGTAAAACATTTAACTAAACACAATGATAGTAAAATTTGTTAGTGCTGAACTACTATTTAACTGAAAGCGCATTTTGTAAATACAAGCACTTGTTGCGGATAAGAGATGCTATTTGGAATTAAAATTTAAATACATTTTCAATGTGTGGATCATTTTTGTGTTAAAGATGGTAGCGTGGAACAGGGACGCCGGCGAGTAAAAGTTCTTGTCCGCAGTGGCCGACTGGCCATCCATCAACGGTCCTGGAAGCGGAGATTTCGCTGCCCATTTTGGAAAAAAAAATATCTAAATACCCCAACCCTAGAATATTAAGGCTATATCAGCATTAACATTTAAACACAAGCTTACGAATTATCGCAGTGTTTTCATTGAGGCAATAATTAACTTACATTTTACATATTATTTTAGAATTCAGCATAAGATATTCCTAGTTAAATTTAATGTAAGAAAAAAATTACTTTCGTTGCTGAAGCAACAGACAAGGTACGTTCTTTATTCCATTCTTACGAATTTTATTGCGATTGCTAAATTCAGAACTATAATAGTTTCTTCACTTTTAGTAAAAAGAGAAATCCAAATGCGCTAACATGGTTTTTCTTTCTTTTTTCGTGACTTACCGATCATGAACAAAACTTTCGCGAAAAAACCATCTTGAAGTCATTGAAAATTTCTGAAATTGTAGGAATATCAGTGCAAATTTATAAAGTGACAGAAAGTAAAGAATGAGGAGATGAGTGTTTATTTAATTATTTTCAAATGGAAGCAGCATTTTTTAAAAGCTATACAGAAACAGACTTCCCAAAACTGTAGTTCATTAATTCGTGTAAATATAAGCCAAAAAAGTAATAAATCAGATGGGAATCTCGTTATAAGAAAAGCATATACGTAAACAATAAATGTAAAGTAACCCAAATGCTTTACCGTAGGTGAACCTGAATTCGTTAACGTATCAATGAATTTAGAGTTTATTTCCCGGATTATTGATAGTATATTTGATGATATTGTATTGATTATTCAACTATCAAAAGCGGGTTGAGTTACAAGAAATCAGCGGAAAGGAACGAACTATAGTTTGAAAGTCGAAAGGGGGAGAGGCTTGTATAAGAAACAGTGTTTCGCTCAACAGAACGTTTGATACGTAAATTTATTTTTATTTCTTCTCTTTTAGAAGCCGTCAAACTGGTAAACAAAGTTTGCCATCGGATCATAATTTCGTTTGCTTCTATAAGCATGGTGAGGGACAAATATATACATATATATATATATAACGACCGCCCATAGCGGTATAACTATACCATCGGGATCAGAGGAAATTCTATCCCACACTCACCAACCCGCTTGGCCAGCGTGGTGAGTTATGGCCAAACCCCTCCAAAATGATTCCACAACTTAAATCTTGGCCCTCAGTCTCCGGCAGCTGGAATGTACCTGGCCAAGGCAGCGGCCAGTGCGACATGAAGGCAGAGGGTGCTAAGAATCCCCGGAGGACCGGACTAGGCTGCCATCTGATGCTGACCTTGGCTACTTACAATGGACGCTCCCTATCTTCTGATTCAAGGCTTCTTGAATTGGAAGAGGAACTACAAAGGATCAAGTGGGACATCGTGGGGCTAAGTGAGGTAAGGAGAAAAGGAGAAGATCTCATCGAACTGAAAAGTGGACATCTCTTCTACTATCGTGGGACAGATACTGGCAGAACTAGTGGTGTTGGATTTATAATAAACAAGAAACTGAAGGATAAAGTTGTAGAAGTTGAAAGTTCCTCTGACAGAGCTGCACGACTTGTTATCCAACTCTCGAAAAGACACCAGGCTCAGATTATTCAAACTTATGCACCCACCACAAGTCATCCTGAAGAAGAAATTGAAGAATTTTATGAAGAAATTTGTCATCTAAATAATAAAGGTAAGCAGCACTTGAAAATAATTATGGGAGATTTCAATGCAAAAATAGGGCAACGGCAACAGAATGAAACTTCAGTAGGTAAATTCGGTCACGGCAACAGAAACCAGCGTGGAAATACTCTCGTAGAGTTTGCAGAGGCAGAAGGGTTTTTCATCTTGAACTCCTTCTTCAAGAAAAAGCCACACAGGAAATGGACATGGAGACATCCAAATGGGACGACAAGTGAAATTGATTTTATTATGTGTAACAAAAAATTCGTCATAGAAGACTGCAGTGTGCTAAACAAGTTCAACACAGGTAGTGACCATAGATTGGTGAGATGTAAGATGCACCTCAACACCAAACTTGAACGTGGCAAGCTCATAAGACAAACAAAATCTATTGACATAACCAACCTTAAAAAACACCATAATACCTTCAAGTTAGAACTGAAGAACAGGTTCTCTGCTTTAGAAGGCCTAACATCGGAAGAAGTGGACATCTCTGAAGTTAACAGAAAAATAACCAAAGCTCTTATGGAAACAGCAACAAAATTAGCTGGGTCTAAGAACAAGTTGCATGTGAACAAATTATCAGGAAAAACCAAAATGTTGATGCAAAAAAGAAGAGAGATGAGGACAAATAAAGAAGATGTGACTTCCAAAGTGGAATATATAGAGCTATGCAAGACAGTAAGAAAAAGTATCACTGAAGACGTAAGGAAATTCAACTGTGAACTAGTGAGGAAAGCAATTGAAAACAACCAAAGCCTAAAGATAGCAAAGGGACATCTCAGTAAGGGAAGAAAACAGATTATGGCACTGAGAAAAGAAGATGGTTCTGTAACAAGAAATAGAGGCGAAATCTTGACAAGAGTGAAAGATTTCTACTCCAAATTATATGAAAGGGATGATATATGCACTCCAGACATCATGAAAGATACCAGTACCAGAGTTCCTCCAGTCCTTCCAGCAGAAGTTGCACATGCAATCAAGAACATGAAGCGAGGAAAAGCTCCAGGAGAAGATGGAATTACTGTAGACATCATACAAGAAGCAAGTGGAGAAATCGAAACAGTACTCGCCCAAATTTTCACTCGATGCCTTAATGAAGGAAAGATTCCTGAGGATTGGAACACCGCTACAATGATCCTGCTACATAAGAAAGGTGACATTGAGGATCTCGGAAACTACAGACCTATCAGCCTCCTATCAGTAGTTTATAAAATCTTCACTAAAGTTCTTTCACACCGCTTGAAGGTAGCACTAGACATGGCTCAACCGAGAGAACAAGCTGGATTCAGGAGTGGCTACAGCACAATAGATCATATCCACGTGCTGAGAGAACTAATTGAAAGAGCGAGGGAATATGAACTTCCATTGTGCATGGCTTTTATCGATTATGAAAAAGCCTTTGATTCGGTGAAACCGTCAGCAGTTACAATGGCTCTGAAAACCTGCGGTATTGAAGATGCATACATTAATATTATTAATAACATCTATGAAAATGCAAGTGCAAAGATTAGGCTGTTTGAAAATACAACACACGTAAAAATTGGAAAGGGAGTGAGACAAGGTGACACCATATCTCCGAAGCTCTTTAATGCCACATTGGAGGGTGTTTTTCAGTCGCTGAGCTGGGAAAACAAGGGGATAAAGATTAATGGAGATTATCTAACCCACCTTCGTTTTGCTGATGACGTAGTCATTTTTGCAACTACCCCATCAGAGCTGCAGAGTATGATCCAGGAACTTGCTGACAAGAGTAAAGAAGTGGGATTAAAAATGAACTTTCAGAAGACAAAAGTGATGTTCAATGCTTTTACAAGAAATGAAGATTTATCGATTGATGGAGAAAAGCTGGAGATAACAGACACATACGTTTATCTTGGACAACAGATATCAAGTGAGGGTCACATTGATGAAGAAATTAATCGGCGTACAAAACTTGCCTGGAGAGCTTTTGGAAGAAACAGCATAATTTTCAAGAGCAATATGCCATTATGTCTTAAAAGAAAAGTGTTTGATCAATGCATCCTTCCAGTGCTTACGTATGGTGCAGAGACGTGGACCTTAACTAAAAGAGACATACAAAGGCTGCAGACAACTCAAAGAAGCATGGAGAGGTGCATGCTTGGTGTAACCAGGAGAGATAAGAAGAGGAACTCGTGGATCCGAAAAATGACAAGAGTGGAAGACATCATGATCAGAGTTAAATCCCTGAAATGGCAATGGGCTGGACATACTGCCAGAAGGACAGATCATCGATGGACAGCCGAAATTTTAGATTGGATTCCAAGGGACAGGAAAAGACCCAGAAGAAGACCACATGGGAGATGGGTGGATGAAATTCGAAAGTATGCAGGGGTGACATGGAGGAGACTGGCACAAGACAGACCGTTGTGGAGGAAACTTGGGGAGACCTTCGTCCAGCAGTGGATTGATAATGGTTGACAATGATGATGATGATGATGATATATATATATATATATATATATATATATATTTCTTGAGTTAGCATGAGGCCTACCGGCCTAGAATATGGTGGCCCACCAGAAATTGTCCCGGCGGCCCAGTCCGCGCCTGTTTTACAGGAAAAGAGCCAGCTTGCCATTTTTCAAGGAGAAATTGAGAAACCTTTATGTTGCTGCCGCTCAATATTTATCTTGGGGTGAAGCAGAAAGTTCAGAGTACCCCTTCTCCCTCGTTTTTACGGCGTACCTTTTATTAAAGTGAGGGTGGAAAGGAGGGACTTTATGAGGGGCAGTTTAAAATATACGCAGTGCCGCATACAAATTTATCGTTATTGTCCTGCTCATATACGAGTTTTCATGATGACGTGAAAGTATTTAGACACTTATTGAGTCACTAATTAGGTATTCAGTACAGGAGCTCCTTTTCCATGGCGTCTGGTTAAGAGACAGTCCATTTTGTATTACGAAGCACATGGAAGATGTAAATCTACCAGAAAGGATTGATGCGTACTTTAAATGAGTTGTCTACGTATAGAAATAAAGTTTTGCTACTTGTTTTAGTGCGCTGGGAAATCGAATAACTTTGCGCCCTCATCTTCTCTTTTATTAGGTGAGTTTGTGAAATACAGTAAGGTTTAAATACCGCAAATATTAACAACTGGTTCGCTTCACTTAATACCTTAACACAGTGGCGGCTCGTATTTGGAAAAATAGGTGAAGAGGTACAAGAGCAGTATGAAAATATATCTACTGTCTACAATGAAAATCCCTTAATGAGGACTTACTTATTTTTTTATATTAAATCATTTTTTTTCCTTTTAAAGCTGAAGATTTGTCGATTATGTCGTCATAAGATGGTTAGATGGTTGTTTCTTCGTGAGCATCAATAAAATGTCTTCCTGAATGTCTTCCTGAGAAGCAGCAAGTCTATCTTGGGAACTAATGTTTCTTGAGCAAGTTTGTATTCTTTCAAGAAAACTTCTTTCCACTGGCACACTTGTAGATGGAATTGTTAAACTGAGGAAAACCAATTTATAATCTTCTGTAAAAATGTCTTTGTCTCCGTGAAACACTCGAAGGAGTTCTTGAGTCAATATATTCCTTAATTTTTCATCGGCATATACAAGACTCGCCGCCCCGGTGGCGCAGTGGTCTAAGGCGCTGGCCTCTGATCATTCGTCAGAACGGGGTCCGGGTTCGAACGAATCCCGGTGAGGCATGGATGTTGTGTTTGTCTTACGGCACTGGCTCTCTCCCTTCCCTGGAACCAGTGACCCTAAATCAGGGACGGGCGACTGCTTATAGCCCATTGAGTTGCTCACGGTGGTTGTTAAACCTCCAATCAAAAAATATACAAGACTCAGTTCATTTTTAAGGCGCTGTGTTTAGTAAATATGTTTCCGTAAAAATGTAGATTTTCAAGAGCGCGAGAGGGAAAACATGCATTAAATTATTCGAATTTGGTTGTGTCAGCAAGTCAGACAAATGGAAGTTTCTTACAGTCTTGAAATCTTATATCCATTTCCATAAGAATATGGTCCAAAATTTTAAAATGCAATTGTTTATAATTTTAAAAAATTGTTTCCTGTGTAAGAGCAGCATATTCCTGTGCTTATTTCTGTGATTTTGCTAGCTTTTCCAAACTGTGCTTCAAATAACTCATCATTCTTTTTATGGCTCAAAATTTCACGAGTTTTTTTTTTTTTTTTTTAATTTGAGTTACACAGTAGTTTATGTTTAGTTATTTTTTTCTTCAAAAGTTCGAATAATAGATCGGTGGAGCCAAAAATGTAAATTCGAAAGTGTTAATATCATTCAAAAACCCCTTGGCAAGATGAATTGATTTTTTGTCTGATTATTCGCTATTCGTCAGAAATCCGAACGCTTCCTTCAATTTATTCCAATCTTGAACAACTACACTTACTAATTTCGAAGTGGAGGGCCATCGAGTTTCTGCTATGGTTGGTCTGCATCTTGCGGTTTTGCCGCCCCGGTGGCGCAGTGGTCTAAGGCGCTGGCCTCTGATCATTCGTCAGAACGGGGTCCGGGTTCGAATCCCGGTGAGGCATGGATGTTGTGTTTGTCTTACGGCACTGGCTCTCTCCCTTCCCTGGAACCAGTGACCCTAAATCAGGGACGGGCGACTGCTTATAGCCCATTGAGTTGCTCACGGTGGTTGTTAAACCTCCAATCAAAAAATATACAAGACTCAGTTCATTTTTAAGGCGCTGTGTTTAGTAAATATGTTTCCGTAAAAATGTAGATTTTCAAGAGCGCGAGAGGGAAAACATGCATTAAATTATTCGAATTTGGTTGTGTCAGCAAGTCAGACAAATGGAAGTTTCTTACAGTCTTGAAATCTTATATCCATTTCCATAAGAATATGGTCCAAAATTTTAAAATACAATTGTTTATAATTTTAAAAAATTGTTTCCTGTGTAAGAGCAGCATATTCCTGTGCTTATTTCTGTGATTTTGCTAGCTTTTCCAAACTGTGCTTCAAATAACTCATCGTTCTTTTTATGGCTCAAAATTTCACGAGTTTTTTTTTTTTTTTTTTAATTTGAGTTACACAGTAGTTTATGTTTAGTTATTTTTTCTTCAAAAGTTCGAATAATAGATCGGTGGAGCCAAAAATGTAAATTCGAAAGTGTTAATATCATTCAAAAACCCCTTGGCAAGATGAATTGATTTTTTGTCTGATTATTCGCTATTCGTCAGAAATCCGAACGCTTCCTTCAATTTATTCCAATCTTGAACAACTACACTTACTAATTTCGAAGTGGAGGGCCATCGAGTTTCTGCTATGGTTGGTCTGCATCTTGCGGTTTTGCCGCCCCGGTGGCGCAGTGGTCTAAGCGATGGCCTCTGATCATTCGTCAGAACGGGGTCCGGGTTCGAATCCCGGTGAGGTATGGATGTTGTGTTTGTCTTACGGCACTGGCTCTCTCTCCCTTCCCTGGAACCAGTGACCCTAAATTAGGGACGGGCGACTGCTTATAGCCCATTGAGTTGCTCACGGTGGTCGTTAAACCTCCAATCAATCAGT
Organism: Macrothele yani; assembly: GCA_039090855.1. Lineage (NCBI taxonomy): Eukaryota > Metazoa > Arthropoda > Arachnida > Araneae > Macrothelidae > Macrothele > Macrothele yani. The sequence goes on from CM077008.1 coordinate 78,469,236, forward strand.
CATCTTGCGGTTGTTGATATAAGTGTATAAGACCGCTTCGCAGAATGGTGAACAAACGAAGCAATTCCACTGAGCCATGCAAAAAGTATTCGACACTTAGAAATTTTAGAAAAACTCTGGTGTAATACAAGATTCAAACGATGAACTAAGCAATGAACAAAAACAGCTTGAGAAGCTTTATCCTTAACTTTTTTTTCGGTAGCCCATTTAAGTGTCCAGACATTATACTTGCCCCATCGTAACATTATCCTATTTATTTGTGTTGGTAATCAGACTGTTCCAAAATTTTGTCTAGCATTTTGTATAAAGCTCCTGACGTTCTATCTTCATTCACATCATGGAAACCCAAAAATCCCTCAACCAATACACCTTCCGAATCAACAATCAAAAATTATTTAATTTTTGACGTGATCGTTTATATATTCAGAAATACATTCAATTAATTCATTTTGAATAGTTTTTTATCCTTTCGTATTGATTTTCAATTTCTAAAGAACTTCTTCATATCAGCAATGAAAGTAATTCAATGAAATTTCCACGATTTATCGAGCCCATGCTTTCGTCATGGCCATGGAATGCTAGTTCTTGTTTGCTCAAATACAGTACAGACTAATACTGCATCAATTACTGTATGCAGGAAAAGTCTATTTAAACGAACGGTTTCGTTAAAATGCGTTTTCAAAAGCCTAGCATTTTCCCTCAGGGCATCGGCAATGGTGTTTTGAATTTTTTCAAAATTCCTTAACATTAATCCGCATTTCAAGTGTTCGCTAGAATCCCGATGTTTATGAAGTGACCGTGTTACGCTTAATAAATCTGAGAATCCGTCTTTATTCCACGCCGAATGTTTATTACTAAAAAATAAGCTGGGCAAAAAAAAAAAAAAAAAAAAAAATTAACACCCGCTCCACCGTGATCTTTCACTACTTTACGCTCAAAAACTGAAAGATGCAGAGGTAAGGCGCGTGCAGCTGAAACACTTCACTTGAGCGAGCAGATTGGGGAGGGTGACGTCACGGTTACCATGACAACTCGGCCAAAAATGCAGACTTCCAAGCATTCTCATTTCGGCTCCTCACTTGCGCTGTTTTGCGTGTTAGTATTTGTTTTCCGTATTGAGCGCGCCATGTGAATTAATATCTATTCAAAATTTTGAGTATTTTGGAACTGAATAAAGGCAAAAAAGAATATATTATAAAAAAATACTGAATAAAACTTTATTTTGAGTAAAATAGGTGAAGAGGCACTTCACCTACTTCACCTGAGAAGCCGCCACTGCCTTAACAGTTAGAGAATTAAAGACTGCTGTTGTTATATGTAAATATTTTTTTACTACATCAAATGCATCGGAAACTTCTAGCAAGCAATTTCTGGATATCTGGTGGTAACTGTACATCATTTTCCTCGTTTTTAGGATGAAAACTTTATCATTTATCTTGTCGCAGTTAAAGTACGTTCGATTGATGAGATAAATTGCACGCTATCAGCGTGTGCTGGCTGATCCCCTACACCAAGGGTGAGGAATCTGCGGTCTTCTAGGCCATTTAATCTTAAAATGTGCGGCCATTTTAATCTTAGTATGACAGTATTTAAAATAAAAAAGAGTAAAAGAAGATTCAACGAAATAATGCTCCCCGACTGACCGCCACAATTAAAACATTAGTAAGTCATAAGGGCTCTTTTGACATCTGCTTCTACGGTTCCTAAAACAGATGGAATTGATTGAGCTTTCAGGAGATGACATTTGCGAGTAATTATTTGACGCTAAGAAAGATCAAGTTGAAATATGGAAAAATGCAATAGAATACCCACGCCTTCGGCATCATGCACGAAAAATGCTTTCTTGCTTTATGGGAGCCATTTATTGCTGCGAATCTACATTCTCCTACCTAACCCAAATCATGACGTCCTTAAGGTCAGCTAAAGTGCGGACCTCCATGTTGCAACAAAAAATTCAAATGTTTTCCAACAACAAGTTATAGTAAAAACATGCAGTGCATTGATTATGATACGCTTTCCAACATACCAGAAGTCATTACTCAAGTTATGAGGATAATGGCTGTAGAATAAATGTCGCTCCTATGTCCTGACCTATTATTCCGTTTCGCCCATTCTCAATTGGGTTCATCCCCAGGTGGTCCCCTACCACATACTAAACTTTCATCGAAATCGAACCATTTTTACGCAAGTTATGACGCACAAGGACAATGGAATGGATTCCGCTCCTATGTCCTGACCTTTGATCCCATTTCTCCCATTTTAAACAGGGTTTGTCCCCAGGTGGTCTCCTACCACATACTGAAATTTCATCGAACCCGAACCATTTTTTACGCAAGTTATGACTCATGAGGCCAATGGAATGGATCCCGCTCCTGTGTCCTGAACTTTGACCCCATTTTGTCCATTTTTAATAGGGTTCGTTCCCAGGTGGTCCTCTGACACATACTGAAATTTCATTGAAATTGAACCATTATTACGCGAGTTATCGTGCGGACAGACGGACAAAGCTGGAGCATACACGCTTCTTCAACCTACGGTTGGAAAGCGTTAAAAAGCAATCACAATAAAGTCATTAAAAGGTTAGTTAACTTTATAATTTTTTTCATTGTGGCGTTAGTTAGGACATAGTAAGATTTTTACAAAATAATGTACATTTCGAAATATATCTAATTCAAGTTTCTTGAATGCGGCCTTGTTAGATTATAGCTAACTTAATTCGGCCTTCCAACATAAAAAGGTTTCCCAACTCTGACCTACCCGCTTTCATGGCGCGTTCGCGCATCCTGCGGCCGATGGTCTGTTTCAGCAGGACAATGCTTTCTGGTCGTATGGTCCAGGGTTAATGTCCGATGCTTCTTGTTTTCTGGTACAGGGTTTAAATCCACCGGGCCGCAAGGAACTCTCGTCTGAGTTTGGAACCATACAGTGGCTCCCATGATTCCCGGATTTAAACCCTATGGAAGCTCTCTGGGATGCCGTGGAGCAGAACATGAGATCCATGGATGCCGGACCAACGTCTCGGGAGAAGTTGAGGACAATCCTGGTTTTCTCAATAAACATGTTGAAAGCTGCAACAGGTATAGCATTACCTCCAGAAACCCTCCGGCATCCGGTGGAGTCTATGACTCAGCGTGTTCTGTTATTCGCGCTAGAGAAGAACCAACATACCATAAGGTAGGCATTTCTAATGTTTTGTCCATTGAGTGTATGCCATATGAGTGATTACTAAAATAATTTTTAAAAAATGCTAAAGTTTTTTTATAGAAGCAACGCGCGGCAGCAGTCCTAATATATTGTATTTCTCCAGTGGAGCCTTTTAAAACTAATACTGAGTTTGACTAAATGATTAATATCACCCAACAATTAGTTTTCAAGAGGCTAGAAAAACAAATGACAAAATGAATGTTCGCTTGTCGTTAAAACATTCGACGATTATGCAGCAGGCTGATTACTCTGATTTTTTGTATAAACAGTTTCTCAGCACCCTCATTTTTATTTGCTGCTGAGCTGTCGTGTTATCAAATGTAACATAGTTTTTTGCTTATCATTTGATAAACATAACCTGTGTGCTTGACCTGGTAAGAAGAAGTCAATTCTCTCTCTCTCTCTCTGTGGTGCCTCTGATATTACTTGTACAATCACTCGTCCATTTAGCTCCGCTTCTAAATGTCAAAATGGGAAGATTCTCCTTTTAACGAATAGGAGTAAGTGTCTGCAATGTTTTCCATGTATCTTAAAAAAAATATCTTACTAACTTCTTCGTAAATTGGATAAAACACATTGATCAACAGATTCGCGTGAGTATACGACCAAGATTTTTCCTTTCTGTTTGTATAATACATTTCGGTTTATTTGCCGAATACCCGATGAAAATTAAAATCTAGAGGAAAGCATGCCACAAGTTTCCACACATTTTTCAGATATCATTTTTAGGTGAAGAACTTATTCGCTCAGTGACGTAAATGTACATCGTATTTGTGACGATAACTGTGTTTCTAAATGGAATTGTAAATTTTTTTTTACCCGATGTACGAAAGAACCCGAAGGTTTTGGAGCATTTTGTTTTTGCTTTCCCTCTATTTATCCATTTGTTTATTCGTTCTTTTAGCTGTGTAAATGATCTCATCAGATATTGGGCTGAAAGGATTTTATTTTTTTATTTGTTCCCAAAGATTTATAGAGAAGAATTATCCAGTTCAATCGTCACAAATGCAAACTTCATGAAGTGTCTGCTTCTAGGAGATGAACAGGGTGTCGTAGCTAGGTTCCAGAACCTGGGAGGGGGTAAGGAGTCACTCGTGTTCAACTACAAACTAACTTTTCCCACGTTTACAGGTGCAAGTTTTGTTGTGTTTTTTCGTCGCTCCTCTTGCTAATTTACTTCACCAGCGAATAATTTCCCCATGCCAAAAAGAAAAATACAAAATGCGAAAAAAGGGGGGGGGGAGAAAGAATTATTATCAAAAACTGTGCTATTTTGAAATATAAAAAAATAAATCTCGTTCTCTGATTCGTTTGATGGTGGTTGAGTTACAGGCTACCTATTACTGGAGGCAAAATAACTTCTAACTAGCACCGGAAAACTATTTGTTTAGTTAACTATTCTGGTCCCTTTTCGTAGATTCAAGCAATCACCGATGAAATATTGATGTATTTTGATTCTTTTCGCTCCTCTTCTTCGGCTATACTTTTTTCTCCATCTTTAATCGCATTCTCTTTCCTTACTGTGGTCAACAGCCAAACTGCTTCCCTTCCCCACTCAAAGACGTAGAGGCTTCAGGTTCCCTTAAATAAATAAATAAATAAACTCCTTTGGTACCCCACAAGCATCGTAAAACTACTCCTGCAGACCGCAAAACAATGAACGCGAAGAAGTTGAAACCTCTTTCTCTCTCGCACAAGAATATCCCTTCAGCACTAATTTCCAATGCCCCGAGGGATACATTTAGTTAAACATCCCCACGACTTCTTTGCGGACAGTTAACTATCTGAAAGTTCTTAACAGCAGTTTAGCATCTCATAGTTACTTTCCAAGTGATAAACAATGTTTCAGCCTTTTGCGCAACTGTACGTTTTCACCTCCGCTTCTCTCTCTCTCTCTCTCTCTGTATCTCTCTCTCTCTCTCTCTCTCTCTCTTTCTCTCTCTCGAATTTTAAATTATTTCGGGGGTAAAAGCGGTAGTTTTCTTTTCCCTTACCTTTAACTCCAAAAAGCCCGCCCATGTGGCAGAGAATCATTGGCGCAGCTGTTCCTACTGATTCACCCCGAGAAGTAATAAATACCTTTTTAATGACCCATCGTTCGTGCTGTATCATTTCAATTTTGCTTTCTTTTAAACAGTGCAATACACGAATAAATAAGGTAAAGTATTTATCTTAACAATGAAATACAGAGATAATTTTCATAAACCACGAAAAATAAAAATTCAGAGAATTTGCAAAAACGTAGATTTTCCAGGGGGCTTGCTTGCCTTACAGGGAGGCTGATGCCCCTCTAGACCCTGCTAGCTACAGCCCTGAAGACTGACCGAAAATATTTATTATCTAGACGGAATCAGGAAAGGGAAAATAAACATAACCAAGATTTGTTTTCAAAGTTTCCAATTTTCTGATAAAATGCTACCCCGCAGATGCGTGTATTTTACATGGAAGGAAAACAATATTGCCTTCTTTTAACATGGTATTTCCGTTGGCTTTAAAACTTTCTCATGAGAAATTTCTAAAATTTAGGCCTATTTTTTTCTATTAAAGATTCTTTTCCTTCTCTACTGCATAGCCCTGCCACAAACGAACAGGCTTGTGTGTTGTTGGCTAACTTCCAAATAAGGTGTTGTGTTACCAACACGGACCAGTGAAAAGGGAACGCCCACAGGGATTGTAACAATTGAACCGTCAGCTACTGCTAAAAACCGTTCCAAATTAATGTTGTTCCAAAAAATATCTACGGAAAAAAAAAGAATTTTTTATTGTTCATATTTAAAAGCATGGAAACATATACACTGAATCAGTTTTCTAGCTCATAATTTTAATTGTAAGCATGAATAAAGAAATGACAATTGAATGTTGAAATGACAACAAAGTCATTCTTGTCTGCATGAATTAAATGGATGTCAACGTGTGGGTGGATATTTTTGGCAAAGTTTTACCCAGAATCACGAGGGTGTGGAAAAAAAAATCCTGGAACAAAAAACTGAGGTCTCAAATACTTTAGTTCAAATGATCTTGCACTTTGATTAATAAATAATCGATACTATTGTTTAACATCAGAGCCCATTTAAGAGGGGGCTAGGGGGCTGCAATTTCAAAGCGCCTCAGAATTATGCAGGATGCTTGAAGAATTGACAGAGTTCTACAGTTTTTTTCATATTTTTCTGCATATAGCACAACAAAAACTACAAGAAACTGCCTTGTGAAAAAAACTTTCTATTTCTTTCCGATTTTTTAGGAGGAGTACGCAAAAAATATAGTCGTTCCCAGTTCATCCTCAAATCTTTCGATGGCATTACAGAAGTTTTTTTTGTACACATCTGCAATTGGGGGAAATTTTCATGCATTAAGAATTCGGATGAATCATGATATTTGGATCATATTAATTTTTCCGCTACTTCGATATAATTTCAGCAAGCTCAACTCAACCCGATGGGGGGGGGGGGGAGCAGAACTGAACTGCTATCCATTTTTCAAACACATGCATTTTTACATTTTCTTGCTACCACTGTTTCGTTGGAATACGGCCTGGATATTTTTATATTTTTATGGCTTCCTCGTCATATTTTGGGAATGTTTTCTCCTTGGTATATTTATTTCATCCACCCGTAGTGAAATCCTAGATGTGCCACTAATACTGGGGCCTCAAAATACTGACTAGCCCCCGGGCCCCCTGTCTCCTTAAATGTGCTCTGTCTAGCACTTAGATAGTTTGTGTTAAATTCAACTTGCCTTCCATGCCTTATTTCTCGCAGAACTGTTGTTTAAAATCTTATATCTATGAGAGCATCTTTACATCGGAATAATATGAGATGGTCATTATAAAATGGTCTAACAGTGTACAACAAAGTGTCGTTCCCACGTTGTCGGAATGTCATACAGATCTAGTAATTCATTTTCTCCGGAATGAAAGCAGCAAGGGGATAACATAGTTTCGTTTTTCTTCTTCCATTGTGTATGTCTTCATATGCGTTTCTTCAAAAAAGGTGAATAATTAGATCACCCGTATGACATTCTGACAGCATGGGAGTGAGGCATGTTTACTTTTAAGTCCGGAACATGTAAAAAACACAAGAAGAAAGGTACTATCAGTAATCTCTGTGTGTGGGACGAACAATGAAACGAGACTTGTACTTCCTGTTGGGAGAACAAGAAGAGTATGAGACGCACAACTCGTTTTGTCGATGAACTCACGTGATACGCTTAACTAAAGGAAGGTACTCCACACAAAACCTTTTCAAATTAGGACTGGGACAAAGACAATGATGCATCGTCTTGTAGTGATGGTGTGCCAATAGTGCTGTCTTGTAATTTGGAACTTATTTTTTTACTTGCTCCCATCTCCATTTTTGTTTTCTGCTTTCGTACGCGTATGAGAACCAAAAAGACAAAAGCAACAGTAATTGGAAGCCTTTTTATTTTCATTTTATTTTTTCAGCTGCCAATACTGAGTTACTCAAGTGAGTGAGAAAATACAGGCCTCTTTGATCAGACTCAAGGAATGAAGAAAAGACAAGAAAACAAAAACAAAACAAAACAAAAAGTGGAAAAGAAGCGAGATGTTTTGAGAGTCTGCCGAATTTTGTTCCGGTTCTCTGGGCTGGCCTGAACGAGAGCTATTCACGTTAATCTGTTACGGGTTTTCCAGGATTTCGACATAAAGGTGATAATCAATTTCTTGTGAAATGACTCGGATAAGCTGTCATTGCTGGCCAAATTCAGTTCAACCCGTATACGATACGTATAAAGAAGTTGAAGGGGGAGTCAAAAACATTCGATGCATGTGAACTTCGTTATAGCCAGGCAGATACAATAAAGGGAGCTCTTTTTGGCATATTACACTTATGTCAAGTTAAAACTAGTCAATCATAAACTGTTTATCTATTAATAGAAGCTAAATAATACTTGTTAATTGAAAACTATAGCTAGCAAAATATATGAGTTAGATGTGCAACAAGCGAAACATTCAACAAAAGCAAAAATTAAAGCAACAGCCACAAATTTGAAATTTTTACATGTTACGCGGGGTATACGAGCAGCTTCTTGCTTGTCTTATGGTTATCATTATCGCCGTTTTAAATGTTTTTCAACTTCCTCTGACACCATAGTTAAGATCTTTCTTGACGCAAAATCAATCTTAAAGAGTCTGTAAACAGGGATACAGTGACTGAAAGGTGACAAGAGGATGGGATAAAAACGGGCAAGAGGATGGATAAAATTGGATAATGTGGCAAGAGGATGGATAAAATTTGCCCAGGCGATGTATGTTTGGCAAGCGTAGGTGGAGAGTGGGTGTTCCTGATATGCGATTAAATTAGCAAGCAAGAATATTACGAAGTTCAAGGGATCTATAAAAACTTCGGTTTATGCCATTTGTATTATACTTTTATTATACCAGGTCATATGTGGGTTCGACTGTATATTTTGTGAGTTTTGCTCATGACAGATTTCTCGCTAGGCTGTGGAATTGTACACTCAGTAGACAAAACATTAGAGATAGCGGTGATGGGCAGCTGACACTGGCATCCCCCGCGGAGAGTGCAACTCACCCAAACCGAACGCAGGCGATACATAGGTAGACCTCCTGTCCGACTTCCCAACAGTTTATCACAATTGACGAACATACACTGCTGGCCACCCAAAATGCAACACCAAGAAGGAAGCATCCGATTCACCTAAAATTCTCAGCATGCGTCGCCCGCGAGAGGACATGCAAACGATTAGCATTGCAGGGCATATGCAAATCATGTGCGCCCGGCACGTAACCGAGAAGCACTATAAGAAGGGTGCAAAGAAGGTGTGGTGTAAGTAGTGGAAGTGTGTTGTGCTGCCGGACCTGTGCGTGAGAAGTTTCCTGATGCCTCATTGCAGAATATGGTAGTCATTCCAGCACGTTTCAGAGTTCGACAGAGGACGAATAGTGGCTTATAGCGACAGCGGTTTATCGTACCGAGACATTGGCGCCCGTGTGGGACGACATTCAGCCACAGTGAGGCGAGTATGGATTCGGTGGGTGCAGGAGGGACGGAAGGACTGACATGAGCGCTTGCCGCAGCCGCGGCACACCACCAAACGAGAGGACCGGTATATTGTGCGTCGGGCATTGACGGCTCACACCGCCACTTCACGAATGTTAACGCAGGAATTATGGTGTGTTGCGCAACAGCCTGTGTCAGCACGTACAGTTCGACGTCGTCTGCAGGAGCGGGGACTTGTCGCACGGCGCCCATTGCTCCGATTACCATTGACGTTACACCACCGGCGAGTGCGGCGGCAGTAGGCCGTTGAACGCCGCATCTGGACTACGAAATAGCACGACATTGTCTTCTCCGACGAATCCCGCTTCTGTCTGCAAAACCACGATGGTCGGATCAGCGTGTGGTGGCACCACGGCGAGAGACTGTATGACGCCTGCATTATGCATCGCCATACCGGTCCGTCGCCTGCCGTTATGGGATATGACACCCGCACCCCTCTGGTACGCATCGCCAGTACACTCAACAGCCACCGCACCATCTCCGACGTTTTTGAAGCCTGTATTCCTCCCTTACCTGCAGCACCTGCCAGCGGCCACGTTTCAACAGGACAATGCGCGGCCGCACGGGACACGCATCGTGCAACAATTCTTCACGGCCCACCAGGGTCACTGCAGCCGTGGCCCGCCTGTTCTCCCGATATGTCGCCCATTGAACACGTCTGGTCGCTGATCGGCAACCGATCAGCGACCAGACGTGACTGCAGCCGTGGCCCGGCAAGCAACCGATCAGCGACTGCAGCCGTGGCCCGGCAAGCACCACGCGCGGCTACGCCTGATGAACTGTGGCAACGTGTGGAAGCAGCCTGAACCGACATACCCCAAGCCCACATCCAAAGCCTCTTTCGTTCGATGCCACGGCGTGTAGCGGCCGTTATTGCCAGCCATGGGGGCCACATGAACTATTGATGTCTGCGTGTTCCGCAAGTCGCACGGACCTGTAAGCTCAATCGTTTCATCTTTGTATCTGTTGTTATGTGTCCAGTAAATCTGGCTTTGCTATCTCGTATCCTTCTTGGTGTTGCATTTTGGGTAGCCAACAGTGTATTTTAACGTGGTGATCTGAGCCACTTTGATCATGAACGCATTGTCGGCGCAAGACAGATGGGTCATTCTATCGCCCAAGTGATGAGAACCCTGGGGTTCCCGAGGGCAACCAGTGTGTACAACAAGTATACCATCAACGGACGTAGCGCTCAGAGAGCATGCGGTGGCCGACAACATGCCATTGGCGATCGGGGTCGAAGTAAACTACCAGGCTCCTACAGACCAATCGCTTGGCAACAGTGGTGGAAATCACATCCAGGTTAAATGTCAGAGGCCCAACCAAGCAGCGTCTGCGAGCGAACTGTGCGTCGCACGCATGAATACCATGGGCTACGGGAACCGACGTCCTACTCATGTGCCACTGTTGACTGCGCGTCGTCAAACATTACGCCTCCCCTGGTGCCGGAAACATCAAAACTAAACCTCTACATAATGGCACCGCGTCGTGTGGTCAGATGAATCCCGTTTTCAGTTGTACCGAGCTGACGGGAGAGTGCTGGTGTGGTGTCGACAGCATGAGGCCATTGCCCCGTCGAGCCAGGTTGGCTCTGTTTAAGGCGATCGTAGTTGTGTGATGGTTTGGTGAACCTTTTTGTCTTCAACATTAGGTTGCTTAGTGTGCCTGGAGAGGTACTTAACCGCTGCGCGCTACCACCATATGCTCTCTGATCACCTACACGCTTTCGTGGCCTTAGCGCACCCTGCGACCGATAGCCTGTTTCAGAAGGACAATGCGCCGCCCCACCGGGCCGCAACCACCCTGGCATGGCTCGAGGAACACTCATCTGAGTTTGGAACCATCCAATGGCCTCCAAGGTCCCCAGATTAAAACCCCGTGGAAACTCTAGAATGCTGTAGAGCGGAACATCAGACCCATGGATCCTGGGCAGACGTCTCGGGCAAAGTTGGGACAATGCTGTTACACATGCATGGCTGACATTACCTCCGAAAACCGCCCGGCATCTTGTGGAGTCGATGCTTCCACGTGTATAGGCTGTTCGTCGCTCTAGAGGAGGACCAACACGCTATTGGGTAGGTATCTCTAATGTTTTGTCCATTGTGTCAAGTCTCGATCCTAAGCTTCGATATAGAGGATGGGTTCACGAGTGAGGAATAATGCTCTGGCTCTGTCCCTTTGTTCTTATTCTCTCTTCTGTGGGGCCGTTGACCTTAAATGAAGAAAGGATTTCCCCATTATTCAATTGTCAAGGGTTTACTTACAAAAAAAAAAAAAAAAACGGAATGAAAGAAAAACGAACATTGTACACAAAATTTCAAAATACGTATATTGTTACCTTCTCTACCTTGATGAAAAAAACCGAAAAATAGGTCGATATAACTTTCTAGTTTTTCGATTTTCAAAAGTGTATTTTAGCCAGGAAAATGAAGAAAAGGCAAAAGGAAAGAAAAGAAAAGAACTAAGAGAACATGATATACGAAATTACCAAACAGGTTGTCATTTACACAGCCCAGATGAAAAAAAAAAAGCAGGCTCATGTAAGTAATGATAAGCATGTAAGCATTCGACAGTACAATATTTGTTCTTTTTTTTGTTTTGTTTTTTGTTTTGTTTTTTTCAATTTTCGCCCTTCAAATGAAGAGTTCTCAAATGAGAAAAACAAATTGGCATGTATTCAACTCGTCGATTTGAAGAAAGAAAATTGCCAAATTCCTTCTTATGCTTCATTTCGTAGCATCTGGAAACCAAGAATTGTCTGCAAATGTGCAAACGACGGTCTTTTCCAGTGATGTATTAAAAAAAAAGAACCAGCGACGAAAAAAGAGAGAGAGAGAGAGAGAGAGAGACGGCGCCGCTGTTTAATAAACACAGAACAAAAAAAAAATTCCAAACAGAGCGATACCGTTACTGTGTCAGATACATGAACTCACAAGAAAGAAAAAAAAAGAACGGAAAAGGCTAAAAAAATAGAAAAGGAAGCAGCGTCGATGCCAGACTTAAAAGGTTCAAAAGAAAAAAAAAAAAAAATGAATTCTGGTCCTAACACAGACGACCATTTGCATTAGCAGGAAAGGTCAAAGAAGAAAAGGGAACACTGTGTCAGAGGAGGAAAGAATACCAGCTCCTTTTTGCATGCTTTCAATATTATTGTTATGATTATAAATGCTGTTTGAACCCAGCAACAAAATAACTCCAAAATTTTCAAGAGTGTTCACCGAAATTTTAGTCTGTATGCAGCAGCTTCTAGCCACAGCTAAACTGAAAATTAAATTAGCAGAATTTCGATTCGTTAATGCGAATGGAAATATTCTATTCCTTAATACGGTGTAAAAAATAAAAGTACAAATAAAATAAAAATAAAGATGACACCTTATTATTATTTCTATTCATAGGAATTTTAAGCATGAGCTTGAAATTCCCATGTATAGAAATAGGAGCAATACTTCGTTGTACTGTGGACTTTGGAGTCAACTTGACAAAAACAGCCTCGATGGATATAATTTTTTTTTTTTAAAGCTTTCTGGGGGTGGAGGGAGGGAAGGGGCGTGAACATATTCGCGATGTATCCGACTCGGAGGAACTAATTGTGATACAAATGGAAATATGCCAGGAGTTACGATTTCCTTCCGCGTCAAATGGCCCGGACAGAAACTTCCTGTCTCGTTTTTTTATTGGCATTTCATTTTCTACATTAACTAAATCTTTAAAGAGAAAAGTGAAAAATTTCAGATCACTATAAAATTCCTTGTACAACTGAAACGATGAAAGTTTTCCGTCTTTAGCACGATTTAATGATTAAAAGATGAGAAATATATACAATTAAAACCATTTTCTCATCTTTTAATCATTAAATCGTGCTAAAGACGGAAAACTTTCATCATTTCAGTGATTAATGTCGCACGAGTCTTCAATATTTGTTGCTCCTTGTACAATATTTTTATTCGCTTATTCTACTTTTCCACATTTTTCCTGTAGAGTGCGGTGTGCAATGAAACATAGCATCTCTCTCTCTCTCTCTCTTTTCCTTGATGCGATAACGTCGGAGACGCACGTATCTTACTGAAGACGCGTTTCTCTTTCCGTTAAATTAGCCCTATGTTTTACAACAGAAGCATGAAATTGCTATCTCTGATCTTGTATATACAGGGTGAGTCAAAAGTCGCAGGACACCCTTGTATTTCAGAAACGGGAGGGAAAATGAAATATCTTAATACCCAGCAAAGAATCGGTGAGGGTGGCCTATCTGTTAGGCTATTTGTGGAACTCAGAATCGGTGATTTTGGCCAATCTGTTGGGCTATTTCCGGAACTTAGACGCCATCTTGGAATCCGCCATACTGGTTCAGGATCAAATTTTTTCGAATGGTAAGGGGGTCATGTTGCATATCAAACAAGACCAGAATTTTCTCAGAAATTGATTGCCGTAATCAGATTTGACATATGTGTTGTGGTTCACAAGTTATCAACACAGAAAGTTGAAACAACCGTTGTTTGTTGCAGGTAACTGAAGATGGCATTGACGAAAGAGGAAAGAATTGTGGTAATCCTAATGCCTGGGGAACGCAACTGCCGTATCATAGCCGCAGGCTTCAACTAACCGACACCCAGAGAGACCGCGAATTTCGCATAGCACTGTCGCATACCTGATATCCAAATTCCGAGAAACTGGAACTGTGGACGACAAGCTACGTATGGTCGGCCGAAAACTGCTACCGACGAGGAAACCTCAACAATGGTGTTGGCATCATTCGCAAAGAGTCCACAACGTAGCATACGACGTCTCGCAGCAGAATGTTGTATCGGTCAGTCAGCCCTTGTACGGATTCTTTACACCGCTCACTGGCATCCGTTCAAGATCCCGATGCAACAGCAACTATCAGAGGATGACCCTGATAGACGTGTCGAGTTCTGCACCTGGGCTTTAGACCAACATCAACGGGATTCCTCATTCACACAGGGCATTTTGTTCAGTGACGAGGCCAGTTTTTATGCCAGTGGTTAGGGCAACCGTCAGAACCACAGGCACTATAGTGACAGGAACCCTCACTGGACGGAACCATCCAAAGTCGTTGGCAATGTACAGGTTATGGTGGGATGTGAAATATAGAACATCAGTGTAATGGGACCCATTTTCATCGACAATAACTAAATGTTCAGCGCCTCCTGGAAATGATACAGGAAACAGTGTTCCCTTCCCTTCTGAATGAAGACGGCAGTTTCCCCTGTTATTTCCAACACGATGGGGCTCCATCACACTAAGGAGCACCTGTTAGTCAATGGCTAGATGCTCAATTCTCTGGTCATTGGATTGGCCGGCGTGGTCCTGTGGAATGGCCACCCAGATCCCCCGACCTCACGCCACTTGACTTTTATCTGTGGGATTATCTGAAACATCTGGTGTATGCTGAGAAAATCCGCGACAAACACCACCTTCAGCAACACATCATGGAGGCCTGTAACCGTATTTCTCGCGATATTCCCGTGCGGGTGCATAAATACTGGATCAAGCGCCTTCAGCTCTGTGTTCAGCAACCGGGACAACACATCAAATAGCTGCGCATCACAGGGTACTTTAGAGGTTGTTATTTCAACTTTCTGTATTGATAACTTGTGAACCACAACACATATGTCAAATCTGATTACGGCAATCAATTTCTGAGAAAATTTTGGTCTTGTTTGTATGCAACATGACACCCTTACCATTTGAAAAATCTGACCTTGACCCAATATGGCGGATTTCAGGATGGCTGCCATGTTCCGGGAATAGCCTAAAAGTTAGCCCCCCCCTTACCGATTCTTTTCTAGTGTATTCAGATATTTTCATTTTCTTCCCTTTGAGGGTGTGCTAGGGGTCCTGCGACTTTTGACTCACCCTGTATACGTTAATTGCATATTCTCTTTCAGCCAGAAAATTGAGTCTGCATTCTTACTTCTCGGTTTTTTTTATTCACGCTGAATTAATATCCAAAGTTTTTCACTTGTCTGATATCCGATCTAGAATGATAACGGCAGTAAAGTTCCCGGAAAGGTACAAGCGTTCCTTCACTTCTTATGGGTTTCGTTCGTGACACAGAGTAGTAGGACGAATAATGAATGTTAAAAAGACTGAAAAAGAAATAGAAACCAAAAGCTACGTGCTTGCCGGAAACGAGAAGAAAAGTGAATATTAGAAATCGTTCAGTGCCAGTGAAGAACCAAAGAATAATTCTGCGTTGTTCGGTTTCGTTTGTGATTGGAAAGTTGGATAATGTTTTGTTACTAAAAGATACCCGAAATGCGAACAAAGAATCTGACGTCCCGTCGCACAACTCTCTCAAAAGAGTAATGTTATTTTAAATACACCAGATCGTGAATAATCAAGAAACGCTTATATCGTATTAAATCCGTTTATTTTTGTACTGTAATAAGCACAAAGATTCGCCAAGATTTCGCTCTCCACTGGGAGGCTTTTTTAAGGCTATGGTAGACATACGTCTCAGTGAAGAACCAAAGCCTTTCATGTCTACCATTTTCATGTCTACCTGAGAGGCTTTTTCATGTCTACCATTGTTTTAAAAAAAGCCTCCCAGTGGAGTGCGAAACTTTGGCGAATCTTTCTGCTTCTTACACCACAAAAATAATTAATGCGCTATAAGTGTTTCTCTCAAAGAGTGCTGGAAGTAAATTAGCTTTGCAGCTCGAGCATCTCCTTTATCAATTTCTTCAACAAATACGAATGATTTTTGACATGTGTTCGGCATTGTATGCTTCTGTACTCAGATTTCATTTGTCTTTTTGTGTTTCATACTTGATTTTTAGAAGTTTAGTCTGTACAACTAAAGTAGAACAACGGTTCTAATTCATGTAGCAGTGATCCGTGATTCTATTTCATTTGGACCAACTTTGCAATAACTTAAATGCTTAGCTTTCTTTACATGTTTCTCAAAATGCCTTAAATCCATCGTGAAAAAGCCTCCCAGTGGAGAGCGAAAGCTTGGCAAATCTTTATGCTTTATACACCCCTAAATAAACGGATGTACTATGCTATAAGCCCTTCTTGGATGTCTAGGCTACTGCCATTACGCGACGTTACTTGTGATATCTAAATTTAAAGCGTCTAGGCCACTGATGACACTGGCCGTGTTGTCAGTATCATCAGTTCCGAGGGGGTTGTGCTACAGTGAAAAGGATTATCGGGTCGGAGCCAAATTCGTGTCATTTTCTTATATGAGTTTAACTTTGCAGAACGTGCATGAGACGCAACATCAATACAGCATTTGAGGAGGGCATCGTTAGTGAACGTAAGTCACAACGTTGTTTTGCTAAATTCCGGTCGCGGTGTGAGGACGCGCGTTATCCTGAAGCAACAGGACCGACCTTCTGCCCTTGCCGGTGTATGACCTTTTCGCTTTCATTGCGTCACTCACACGAATGAGTTGCCGACAGTATCGCTCAGCATTGACCGTTTCACCAGGTTTGAGCAACTCATAGTGTACGAAACCACGCTGATCCCGCCATATGCACAGCAACAACTTCCTGGCATGGATATTCGGTTTGGCGGTATTGGTGGCAGGCTGACCTGGATAAACCCACGATTTGCGCCGCTTAGGATTATCGTAGAGGATAAACTTCTCATTACAGTTCAAAATCTTTTGGGGGAAGTCCTTCTTCTTGAATCTGGAGAGCAAGGACACAGCAACATCGTAGCGCCTAGACTTGTTCGCAGCTGCAAGATTCACAAGGAGGGCTGTTGGGTGGAGCACCCAACAGCCCTCCTTGTGAATCCGTCCAAACTTGTGCAGGCGCTTTGCAATGGCTTGCCGCGTTACCTCGAGTTACTGGGCGAGCTCTAACTGTGTGCGACAGGGATCCACGTCCAACAGTTGTTCCAGTTCCTCATCGTCAACTTTCTGTGGCTGTCCCGGACGTTCTGCATCGCGGAGATCGAAATTTCCCTGCTGGAACCACTTCTTACACGTATACTGTAGGAAACAGCAGCCTCATCTAAAGCAGCACAGATTATTTTTTGGGCTTCCGTGGCACTTTTTTCAGCTGAAACGCGAACAGGAGGCAGTGCTTCAAATGTTGCTTCTCGAACGACATTGCTTTCACTGTCAACTTCCGTCCCTTCTGTCACTACAGCTGTGAACGGTTGCGGTTGCCTGGAAAGCTATTGGATGGCGCTGCAATCAGCCATTATCGCACACAGCTATTTGCATTGGCCGACGATCTATGATCGCTTGCGGTTAGGGGCAGATAATTAAGTTGCACACCTAATATATGTTTAAAACACAAGGCCGTTTCTTTCTACAATCTGCCAGCGCCACCCACTCGAGCGATTTTCATTTTTTTTTTTTAATGAAAGCTACTGACTCATAGATTTTTCATCCCTAATTTTTATTGTCATAAGTAATTTTTTTTTTTTTTTTACCATGGCATTTTCTTTGTAAAATCCGCTGTAAGCTGAACGTTACACGGGAAATCGGGAACTATTAATACTTGAAAGCGTTCTGATTCGGTAGTACAGCCAAAAATAATAAGCAAATACCGTAAACGAAATAGCCTATGCCCACCGGAAAGAAGTAAGCTTCCCAACGGTGAAAGAATTATCCAAATCGGTTCAGTAGTTTCCGAGATTAGTAAAAAAATCCGTATATTATCGTGAACTACTTTCTTTCACGTTGGGTGTGATCAGGTTGTGTACAAACAAAGTGGAACGATACACGGGAAATCGGGAATTACTTAAAGCGATTGATTCGGTAGTACAGCCAAAAATAATAATAAATAAACGAAATAGCCTATGTCCACTGGAAAGAAATAAGCTTCCCAACGGTGAAAGAATTATCCAAATCGGTTCAGTAGTTTCCGAGATTAGTAAAAAAATCCGTATATTATCGTGAACTACTTTCTTTCACGTTGGGTGTGATCAGGTTGTGTACAAACAAAGTGGAACGATACACGGGAAATCGGGAATTACTTAAAGCGATTGATTCGGTAGTACAGCCAAAAATAATAATAAATAAACGAAATAGCCTATGTCCACTGGAAAGAAATAAGCTTCCCAACGGTGAAAGAATTATCCAAATCGGTTCAGTAGTTTTCCAGATTACCTCAAACACACAGACAAAGTTTCTTTCTTTATATATTAGTATAGATTATATAATGATACCTAAAAAAATTGTTGAAACCAAATTGGCAAACTAAAACACATTTTTAACCCCATTGGGTAGTTATTTAGATACGTTATCATTTCGGGTCACTGAAAGAATACCTAATACTCCAAGGCAAGCACGTCAACGATAGGTAAGCACATGTTTATACGTACAATAATGAAGAACGTCATCGTTAAATTCGTATACGAGTAGTTGAAAAAATTAAAAATTGATGGGAATATTACGAAAATTTTGTTGTGGTGATCCATCTTATAGACTGCCCATTAATAATTCAACTGTTTATTAAAGTCATGCATTTTATTACGATTCGTGTTATATGACAAGAAAACATTTCACTCACAGCTTTTTCAACTGTGCATGGCACGGGTTACTGACTAGTATTCATTGAAGTAGCAAATTATAAGGAGCACCTGCCTAACAACGTGTTGGGCCGCCTTTAACCTCCAAAACAGCGTGGATTCGATGTAGCATGGATTCGACGATGTGCTGATATCGTTCTTCAGGTATGTTCATCCAAGCGAATGTGATGACATCTGTCAGTTGCGGAATGTTCACTGGAGGAGGATATCTGTTTCGTATGGCTCTACAAATCTCATCCCAGAGGTGTTCGCCCCTCGTACCTTTCCACCTCTTTATAACTGTACTTGCGATCCCGCAGACAGTCATCACATTTTATTTTATTTTATTTCGATCAGCCTCAGACAAGATGCAGTCAGTTTCTCTTTATTTTGTTAACACTTTTGGGGAAACTGACTTCGTTCAACACACAGAATAATCATATAGGTAAAATAAGAGTCTAGGCTTTTCTTTAAAACAGTAAAGAATAAAAACGTTTAATTCAGTTTACTCCAGCTTAGGAATTATCGCTTGGGCGATGGTTTTATTATCGCTTGGGCGATGGTTTTTATTCTTTACTGACATGGTCTGCGTCCGTATGATGGACTCAGACTCCGTCGTGCTTCCTGAAATCAGCGTTAAAAAAAAAGAAAAGAAAGAAAGAGAAGAAGCGAGAGAGAGAGAGAGAGAGAGAGAGAGAGAAAACGCTTTCCAAAACGTCTCTCTCTCTCTCATTTCTCTGACGCCAAAGACCGCCGCGCTGGCCTCGCAAAAACCACGTGTTCCTCCTAACCAAAGAATTTCTACACGCCTTTCGTTCAGGCACTTTTTTCAATCCCTTCTTTACCACCTGTCTTAAGGAGTTAATCCTTACCTGCCTGGCTATGTGTAAATTGCCACTAAAGCGTGCATCTCCCATTCACACACACACACACACACATACACACACACCTTATTGCGAAAATTCCTTGTCAACAACATAAATGGAGCTTTATGTAGAGGATTTTAGGAAGGGGGTGTCTGACTCCAGGTCTTAACCCATAGAAGTAGGAAGCCAGGAGATTTGGGCCAGAGTGCCCGACATGAAAGTCACAGGGAAGCGCGATGGAAAGGGGAAGGCAGACGCCCTTATTTATAACCGGTTCGCGGCGGCAGTACCCGGTGTCCGACGGCTTAACGTGCCCATCCGAAGCACGGCGGATATTTAATGGTTCGAGCGTTTCGTACCTGCCTAGAAGAAATACTGAGGCTTTTCTGTGTCAATCACGAGTCTTGACCACTAGGCCACCGCGGCCCCCAACAACATAAGCACAATACTTTGACATACTGATATTCTTATCGCAAATCTAATGCGGCTAATCTCTTGTTCATAAACGCAAGCAGATTCAAAGCATGCTTATCTTGATGAATCTTCCAAAATGGCAAGAACAAGAAAAATTACACGTGTGAATATTAAACTATATTTACAATGAATATATCAGACCCGGGGTTCAAGAATTTTGCATTGTTGAATTGGGTTAAGTTCTGGGAACTGTGAAGGCCGATTTACTTTTGAAGTTATTGTCGTGCTGCTGGAACCACACTGTGACAATCCGAGCCCTGTGTCATTGCGCGTCGTTCTGCTAGAAGCAATTCCCTCCACCAGGAATACCATGAACATGTACCAGTGTGTCTTCTCCGCAGTGATGTTAAGATATCTCGTGGCATGCAGATGCTGTTCCGAAGATATTAAGCAGCCGAATGCAGCCATGAAACCAGACCCCAGACCATTGCCCAGCCTCCACCAGCTTGTACAGTTGACCCTGGGCAGCTGGAATCCATCGATTCGTGCTGTTGACGCCATATTGTGGTCCAATCTTTGGCATGTGTTAACTGAAAACGATTTTCATCGAACTAAGCGACCTTCTTCCAGTTCACGCCCATCGAAGAAGATATTGTCGATTTTTAGCACAAGCGAGTGCTACACGAAGGGGACGTCTCCTGTTCTAGCCCATTCTCGCTAATGTGTTATTGGCTGTGTATGCTGAAATTCTCCTCTCTAAACAGCTCTTGTACTGTGCTGTTAATTGGAGCAATGGAGCTCATCTGTTACCTCATACAAGGTCACAAGGGGCATCTTGAAAGTAATGCCTCCTCCTTAATAACTTTTGAAATTTTGAGGTGATTTTAATGAAACAGCATTGACATGTACTATGATATGTTACCAATATGAGAACATTTTTTTTTTCAGAATAGGAAATAAAGATCATAAATGACAGAGAAAAGCAGCGAGCCATAATTGAATTCCTGGAAAAAGAGGGATGTGAGGCTCCAGAAATCCACAGAAGACTCCTGGCGGTGTATGGAGCTGCCACAATCGATAGCAGTAATGTCCGAAGATGGATGAAGAGGTTTTGAGAAGGAGAAAGTTCATTGTCGGACAAGAAACGGAGTGGAAGACCCGCAACTGCAGTGACAGATTCCAACAGGCAACGAGTGAAAGACCTCATTACAGCTGATCGTCGTTTCACCATCCATGCGTTGCAACAATAAACAGTGCTCACTATGTGCAGACATTGAAGAAGCTAAAAGGGAGCTATCAGAAGGAAAAGACGTGACATTCCACTTCATAGTGTTATTTTACACCATAATAACACACGTCCCCACACCTCAATGGTGACTTCACAGGCTATTGCCAAAATGGGGTGGACGGTGATGCCCCAACCCCCCTACCATCCTGAATTGGCACCCTCAGACTTTTTCCTGTTTGCCCCTTTGAAAAACACCCTTCAAGGGGAGCGTTTCGACGATGTGACAGACGTTAAACTGGCTGTGAACTCATGGGTGAAACGACAACCTCGGGAATTTTTCCAAAATGAATGTTACCAATGGGTTCCAAGATGGCGGAAATATATAGAAAGTGATGGACTATACTTTGAATAGGCTAGCATTATTAACAATATGTCCAAGTATTTTGCCACCAAGTTTCACATTTTTGCTGAGGGACGAGGCATTACTTTCCGGATGACCTTTGTACAGTCCTCTCCCGCCACCGTTGCCCTCGAACATCAACTAATCATTTCCATTCACAGGGAAAACGTTGATTGGTTGTTTCATTGTTTTTGCACAACTTATTGCACACCCTCGATGTAGTTGTTTCTGCACAGCCGAATATGTTTGCCGTTTCTGAGTTGATTACACCTGCCCGCCTAGCGGCCGCTATTCTGCCCTTTCAAAGTTGCTTAAGTCACGAGTCTTTCCCATAGTGTCGCTATTTACGCTTCATACACGTCTCAATATTTCGCAGAGCGTTGTTTATAAAGCCATCTTAACGTTATAGTTGCGAAGGCTTAAATGAGGATGGCATGTGTCTGATTGCTATTGGAAGTTCCTAACAATTTGCTGCTTCAATGTACTTCAAATAATAGTTCTTAAACGTAGTAGTAAATTTGGAAATGTGCCCCTGCACGTCTTTGAAATTTTCTGCGAGCTTCGCATCATAACAAAACTGACGAATACTTACTGAATCTGCATGAGCATTCTAGAATAAAATGCGGTATTTAAGAAACTAGGTACAATATTCAAAGCAAACACTAGGCCACCCGCGGCCTAGTGGGCAACGTTCGTGACTGCCACGGAAATGACCTCAGGTTCGATCCCAGGCAAGTACGAACGCTCGATCCACTAAATATCCGCCGTGCGTCGGATGGGCACGTTAAGCCGTCGGACCCCGGGTACTGGCCCCCTGGTAATAAATAAGGGCGTCTTCCTCCCCCTTTCTTCTTCGCTTCCGTTTCACTTTCCTATCGGGTACTCTAGCCCAAATCTCCTAGCTTCATATTTCTAAGGGTTGTTTAAGAACTGTGGGGTCAGACACTCCCTTCCTAAAATTCTCTACATATGATCTGATCTGATCTGATTCAAAGCAAACAGAATATAAATTCTGAATTTGCTTGTAACATTTACGGGTCATCCATGTATAACATCTCTCAGAAAACTTGAAAATCTCATCATCCTGGAGCTGGAATCAAACTCGCATCTCCCAATTTCCGTTCGAGTATGCTAACCGTTACACCACCCAGGACAGTGAAGTTCCAAGCAACTGAGACTAAGCAAATATAGCTTAGGAATCTGAACATCCTCAGATTATTTTCGCTAGTCGAAGCATCGTTGCTTCCTCATAGCGTTTGACCCATCTCCCATCCAGAAACGGATGTAGGTCGGAAATCACCAGTACCACAGATAGATCAATAAAGGAAAAATATTCCTCATAACACATGGGAAATCGATAGAATATTCAAAATAAACAGAATATAAATTCTGAATTTGCTTGTAACATTTACTGGTCATCCGTGTAACCTAAGCTAAGTTTGCTTAGTCTCAGTTGCTTGGAACTTCGCTGACTTGGGTGGTGTAACGGTTAGCGTACTCGAACGGAAATCGGTAGATACTGATTCGATTCCTGCTCCAGGGTGATGAGATTTTAAAGTTTTCTTAGAGGTGTCACATGGATGACCAGTAAGTGTTACAAGCAAATTCAGAATTTATATTCTGTTTGCTTTGAATATTCTATCGATTTCCCATGTATTATTATGAGGAATATTTCTTCCTTTGATTTAAAAAATTAGGTTTACATAAAAAAAGAGTGAAATATGTTAAGCTTCTTTTTCTCGGAGTGTCTTGAACAGGAAAAAATATAATGCGACCTTTGAAATATGGATTCAGCGTAAACCGCAACTAGGGTGAACTAGTTCGTGTTGTATTTTACGTCACATTCTGAGCGTTCTTCAGTTAAAATCGCCGGCGATCTGGTGGGTTTTCCTTGTAAAAGGTTTGAAATTTCCTTAGCGTTTCTGGAACGTCTGCAGTTTCTACCGGAAATTGCTATATTCACCTTGCGGTGGCGAAGTCTGTCACTCTTTCAGAGAATTTCTCAGTACGAGAACTGAATGAGCTCATTTCAGAAGTGAGTTATCTTGGAGGAAATAAAGAAGCAACGTATAACATTGAGCAATTCGCAGATTTTTTTTTCTTTTTGCAAAGGAAAAGACAGTACACAACAAAGTGCTTCGAAACGGAAACGTTTGATTTGCGCAAGTATGTGCTCCTCAACTGTCTTTCTCGTTCATTTTTAGAAAAACTACAAGTCACTATACTCATTTTCCCTCACTTACCATGATAAGTTACGCAAATTATTCTGATGGATGTAATAAGGAATGCTCCCCAATTCATAAAGAAACCGAAGAAGTTATATTCAGGTAAATAACCTTCATGTTGTTATCTCATCAACTGTCAGTTATTCCTAAACACATCTGTATGCTTACTAAATCAACGAAGTTAGTTAATTTATGTAATTCCCAAGTGTCAGGATCTATGAAACTTATGTCACCCATTGATGTAGAAGGGGCTTAGCAGCGCTAAGGCACTTTTGGTAGTTAGCACAAAAGGAAAAGCACTAATTGTTTTAATGATCGTGAATGCAAAAATAGAGAAAACTGTGTTCTACATGCAAGCATACTAGTATCTTTAAAACCGAATGTTGGTACAGCAGAGATGACCGCCCCGGTGGTCGAGTGGTCTGAGGCACTGTACTCCGAGCTTGGCCCCAGCTTGAGGTATGAGTGGTATGTTTGTCTGATAACGCAGAATCTGTCTACTCGACCGCCGGGGCGACCTGTCTCTAGTTTCGAACTAGTGTCCCGAAACTAGAGACGGGCGGCTGCTTATAGTCTTACAAGCTATTCATGGTGTGGTCGTTAAACTCAGAAACAAAATTTATACGAATGTATAGCGTATACAGATGAGCCGATGCAATCGGATCACGCACTAGAGTGTCTCACGAATCATAAGGGTTCTAGTGCAAAGACAGCATGTGACTTGCACTAGAACTCTTATGATTTTTGACGCCAGTGAAAATAAAGTTACGGCGGTGAAAATAAGCGAATGCCGTCCAGGTGGCGCATGCTTTTGATCATTCGTCCGAGATGGGTCCGGGTTCGAATCCCGGGAGGAATGGGTGCGTTTGGCTTACGGTACTAGCTTTCTCTCCCTTCATTAGAACCAGTGGCCCTAAATTAGGGACGAGCGACTGCTTATAGCCCATCGAGTTGCTCACGGTGGTCGTTAAACCGCCAAACCAAAAAATAAGAAAACACACACAAAAAAAAAAAAAAGCTGAAAGAAATGAACTATTCGTGACGGCTGAGTGATAAGCAGTCGTCACGAATAATATAGAAATTTAGGGAGCTCTTTTCGGGTTGTGTTTTACCAATCCTTTGACCGCTAAGGTACTTTTTCATTTAGAACTACATCACTGGCGTCACCTCATCAATATCGCTCTCTGTACGCATGTATTTTTCAACCTTTCTGAGCAATCTAGACGGCCTTTATGAACTAGAATTGTGTCACACGTTGTCAGTCTATACGTATCGTGTGAACTAGTTTACGGAAATTCTCTGTAACTACCAGAGCTGAGTTCGGGCTCAATTTTAAGAGCCCGAGCCCGCCCGAGCCCGATGATTATGATTAACCTGTTTAGTCATTAAAAAAATCTTCTCTTCCAGACTTCCAGTCTTTCCTACCCGTGCAATTAACCGATGTCTTTCTCAGCACTGCGGAGTGGGAAAGGGATGTCTACCTATTTCTATAGTTTTTTTTTTACCATTCATTTCTTCCTGAAATGTTTCGGGAGGAGTGGGAGGGGGGGGGGGTATCCGGAAAAATCGGGAGGCATAACAATCTACGTCGTACGTTGCTCAATAGAATCAGCAGGGAGCTGCCCCTTTGAGGTAGGGAGCAAAATTTCGTCAGCTTGCTATCTACTGTGTACAGTTCTTATAGAAACTTTTCCACCGTAGAATTCCTGTAATTCATGGCCTATGGAATCTTGTTACCCAAGCCCGGAATGGATAGCCCTGCCGAATTCCTACTCCCCATCTAGACCCAGTTGCTGAAGAATTCTATTTAACAACTCGAAAGTGTAAAAAAAGTATCGTGTGATAAATCATTTATTAATAAAATCACATTAAAATAAAAAGGAAGAAAATTCTCTCCCTCTTTCAGAGCCCGTCTCAGGTCTTGTAACTTCACTCGAATTAGCATCCTTTATATAAAAACGAAGTCAGTTTTTCCCATCTTACGGAAAATGTACGTAATTATGTTATCACTTTAAACCGATGAGAAAAATTATTTGTTCCATGGGAAGCTTTAATTATTATGAGAGCGATGATCCTTGTCCTTTGGTCTCTTTCTGAGCCACAAGGTGGCGTTGTTATCCATAGAATTTCATAGCATTTGCACTGGCAAGGTTGCAAATGCTATGGAATTCGAAGTAGGTATCATGGATTGCTTCTAAAATTCCGATTGAAGCAATTCTTTTCTTCGATACCGTTTACCACGAAGACCATTTTGCACACAATTTCCTCTTGAAAAAATTATTCTCTCTTTAGAGTGCGTAAATATATATCTCATTTTTCCCAATATCTCTGGTTCTAAACGTCCGATTTGGAAAAACCTTTTTGCCACAGATAGTATTTACGGCGAAAAATACTTTGCATATAGTTTCTTGTTTTTCGTAATGCAAACTTTGCCATCAGGTGGCACATAAATGCATATTTTTGCTTGCAACACATAAGGAGCAAACTGTAAACCGAACTTGGGGGTGGGGAATCATTTTTTGGTCAAACACCACTCAGAACGGAAAATATTTGGCGCATAGTATTTAAAAATAATATACAGTTTCCCAACAAAGGGAGGTAAATGCGCATAATACTTTTTCCAATGGATAGCGTCCATAGTGAAAAATATTATGCACATAATTTCCAATATTTTTTACTCACAGTTTTTCCGCTACAGGGCGTAAATTCACGTTTCTGTTTACAACACATTTGTGGCCATACTTGCGCTCTTAAACACCTGATTGAACAAATAGGTTTCTTTTGGTCGAATGTTCGTAGCTGTAGAAAACATTTTATTCGTATTTCCTGCCCAGAATAACAGTTTTCTCGCTAAAGGGTGTACAACAATTCTGAGACAGGCCGAGGCCAGGTTCGAACCGGGTTCGGGCTTGATCTAACTCAGAGAGAGAGAGAGAGTTTTCTACTTTTTTTAACGTAATTCTGTATGATTTAGCATACTAGACTACTCTTACACTTTCTAGTGATACAAAAAATTTTTCAGCAACTGGGTATAGTTGGGATGTGGGGACTCTTGGGGGGGGGGGGGTATTTATTCCGGGTTTGGGAAACAAATATCACAGGCCACGTGTTAGAAAAAGCTTCTTCAAGAGCTATAGATACTAGATAGTAAAAATCCCGCCGTGAAATTTTGCCCCCTGCCTTCACGCAGCAGGTTTTTCTATTGCTTATTCCTGCTTATTCTATTGAGCAAAGTACGTAGATTGTAGCACCTCCCGATCTTTCCGGCCCACCGAAACATTTCAGGAAGAAATTAATGGTAGAAAAAATAGTGCAGCTGTACTATAAAAATAGATGTAGGTCCCTTTCCAGTTGAGAGAAACACGTTTAATTGCAGGGGAATGAGAGAGTGGAAGTCTGGAGGAGGAGTTTCTTTTTATCAATTCCTAAACAGGTTAATTCGAGTTTTCAGAATCATTCGGACTTGTGCTCTGTCTTGCAATACAAAATTCGTGCTCGGGCTGACATAATTCGGGCTCTAAAAATTGAGCCCGAACTAGTGCGGGGTGTGTTACATGTATCTATTTCATTTTCTACATTATCTCAGCTTCTAAAAGTTAGACTTGAAAAATTCTTTTTGCATAACATATCAGTCATTTCGGGAAACATTTTGCATATATTTTTGAATTTTTCATAATGCATATTTTTAAATCTGAAGGCGTACGTGCGCGTTTCTTGTGCACTTATGCCACCGTTTCTAAAAATCTTATTGTATTGCACTTTGTTCTTTTTATTAAGGAACTCGAACATTATCCACTTCAAATAATGCAGTTTTCCCGCTAGTGGTTATATATTCATAAACTAATTCCTCGCTATTTCTTTTAAAAATCGTATTTAAAAAATTCATTTTTCATCCTGCTATAAAAAATATTTTGAGCGTATTTTCACTTTTGTGTAATTCTTCACTGTTTTGCCGCTGGGGGTGTAGGGTATATTTCTAACTGCAAGTGTATTTCCGATCGTAAAAACGACTTTTTTTTTTTATCTGTCGGAGTCGGAAGACCTACACTTTGAAAACTATTTTTCACTTATTCTCGTGTTCAAATACCGCACAGTTCTCTTTTTAGAGGGCGTTAATTTACATTTTCCACTACATCTCTGCTTTTAATAATTCCCCTGGGAAATTCCCTTTGTCTCGGATATCGTCCGGAATAAGCAGCATTTTACGCACAATTTGTGATTTTTAATAACGCGCCTTTCTACTGCTTTTGGGCATAAGTAGCTATTTCTATATTCAAATGTTTAGCCATTTTAGCAGTCCACTTGATAAAATTATTTTTGTGATTGGTCCAATTTACTACGGAGAATATTGTTGTTCCATTTACTACGCAGAAGTGCACATTATTTCCATGCGCAGTCTTTCCGTTAGGGGTGTAAATGCTTTTTTTTTTTTTCTTTTTTTTTTTTTTACGTTGATTCCCTATGGTTCTAAAACCCCGGTGAAAATTATTTTTATATCGGAAACGATTCAAAAGATGTGATGACACCTGATTCTCAGATGTGCCAGAGAATCCGATGTCATCTTTGTTAACTTTATGCCAAAACAAATCTTATAATACATTTAATCCAAAAATAAAAATATGTGTAAATTCGAAGTTGTAAAAAATAAAAAATAAAAAAAATAAAAAAAAATAAAAAAAAATAAAAACTAGTAATACACCAGACAAGGCCAAAGAATTTCAGACTTCAAAATAATTTTAAATTTATAGTTTGTTGTATGCACTTCAAGTAGCTTCCAGATGAATTTTCTTTACCGAGAATGTCAATAATTTGTTTCTTTTGGAACATAGCCATACTTGATTGAAATAATTCTTTCATCAAAAAAATTATTTTTATCTTTATCCGAAGAATATTTTTTCATCTAGACTAAATGAAATTCAGAGAAAAATAATTGAAAATCTACTACTTTTTTGAAGAAACACACTTCGCGATTTTCGTGCTACATTGTTGAGATCGTTCAATTTATATTCACTATATTCGTTTACTACAACTGTGAACTATTTAACTACATGGGTTCTTATCTGTTAATTCTTATTTCTTTTCATTTACTTCTGCAGTAAGTCCTGCTGTGCTATTATCACCTTCAGTTCCATACTATTGTTGCATCATTTTAAAAGCATTTCTGCATTTTTTTCTCTCGTGAAGTCTTCTTCAACCTTTCTTTCAGTCATTTGTATCGTTACTGTAGCTACGGAGGTTAACCAAAATTCACCGAGATCAATCATTTTTCTTCCAATTTTTAAGGCGATCCTTACATTATCATTTTTGTTTGTTTGTTTGTTTGTTTGTTTGCTCGCCTGTTGCCACGGCAACTCAGGGTCATTGAGGTTGTCAGGTAAAGGGCAAACGATCTCATTGGCTACGGAATGTTATTTTATGGGCATGTATAAAGGTTTTGATCACTGAATTGAAAGATAGTCGTCTTTATCTTCATTTATTTGCTTATTTTTGAATTAAGCTACTGCTATTCTTTTCCCCATTCTATTTCTTTTTTACGCTTTCCAACCGTAGATTGAAGAAGTGTATATGCTCCAGCTTTGTCCGTCTATCCGTCCTCACCATAATTCACGTAAAAATGGTTCGATTTCAATGAAATTTTAGTATGTGGTAGGGGATCACCTGGGGATGAATCCTATTGAAAATGGACGAAATGGGGTCAAAGGTCAAGACATAGGACCGGGATCCATTCCATTGTCATTATGCGTCATAACTTGCGTAAAAATGATTCGATTGCGACAAAATTTTATCATGTTTTTCCGGAAGTGTACTGAACCGGTTCTGTTGAATATCATCGAAATGGGGTCAAAGGTTAGGACAGAGGAGCTAGATTTATTCTACAGCTATTATCCTCATAACTTGACTAAAAATGCTTATATTGAGACAAAACTTTTTAGCATGTTGTTCCGGAGGTATACTGATCCAATTCTGTTTAATATCATCGAAATGGGGTCAAAGTTCAGGACACAGGAGCGAGATTTATTCTGCAGCTATTATCCTCATAACTTGACTAAAAATGCTTCTATTGAGACAAAACTTTAGCATGTTGTTCCGGAGGTATACTGAACCAATTCTGTTTAATATAATCGAAATGGGGTCAAAGATCAGGGCATAGGAGCGAGATTTATTCCACAGCCATTGTCCTCATAACTTGAATAATAACTTGAATAATGATATCTGGTATGTTGGAAAGCGGATCATAATCAATGCATTGCATGATTTTGCTAACTTGTTTAATTCTTACGAGTATTTGTGAGCACTAAGTTCTCTTTCGATTTTTTCTGCGGATATTCTCTTTTTAATCATAAAGCATCTTGCAACTTTCTTTTTCATTATACGTAGGCATAATTTATTGTATTTCGTGAAGCAAGAATTTTAAATCAGTAGCTTTTCTGCTCTCCGCTTTTAATCTCTGTGCTTTACTTGCAAGGGAGGAAAAATAAGCACCAATCCAACGGCATTCTTCAGACATTAAATCTGTCACTTAGTGTAAAAAGTCGTTTCGCAGCCTTATCTTCTTAAGCAGCTGATTTTTACAAAAATATCTGTTCATTACATAATGAATCACGCTCAAAAACAAGACGACCGATTTAGGGTAGACTGAACAGTTCAGAATTGAATAATATGCATTACAGGCATCGAGTTTCTTGCCGTGCATGTAAAACACGATTTTGCCCTGTTATCATTCCGATGTGAACGTTTTGGTAAAAATAACAAATCGTTAATCTAAATGGAATTCCTTGTTTGATGATTTGGTGGTGACAGAGTCGTCGCGTCTATCTGCTTTTCCCTTCCAAGACCCCCTTCCCCTGTGGAAATTGAATCATGTTTTCATTTGTTATTACTTTGAATTTCGAAGACCATCTCTCGTAACGATCATCAGGACTATTTATGAAAAACAAAAAGCTGTAGCAGTACACACAAAAGGGGAGGAGTTTTAATGAAGAATGATGTTTTGTGAACGAGAGGTCGACCCCATCCTTATCGGAACCTATTTTCTTACTTCCTGCTTGAAAGAAGTGCTTAAACGAAATCTCCAAGTCTAAAACAAAACGCTGTTGTAACTTGTGATTTTTCTTATTAAATTCATTCCACAGAAGAAAACAGAAATAATTCAGCAAATACCATTTCAAAAAGCAGACTATAAATACCCAGTTCTTTAAATTAATATTAAGTCTATGCATAAATTACATCGGTTGCCTTTTTTTTTTTTCCTTCCTTTTCTATTCCTTTTTTTCCCCTATTTTTATTATTTTTTGTTGAAGCTACGGGCTGTTGACCTACAAATTAAACTAAAAGTAATGAGTAAGATTAATGTTAGCAAAAAGCTGCATCTCACTCATCAAGTCTGGGTTCATTTTGGTTTAATGTTTTTGTACCACGATATGCAAACGGCGTTTCTTTTTATAGTTTTTTCTTGTTTTTCAAAGGGTGAACGCTAGCGTATGTAATGCTTCCCTTTACAGAGTAGTTCCTCTTGCAGTAATTACATCATGTGATGTTCTTTATGTTCTCCATCGCAATTAGAACGGGGTAAAGAGCACTGGTGCACTGTTACTGTCTTCTCTACAACTCTTAATTTTTATTTTTGTTCTCCGGCTTGAATACTCCTCCTGCTTTGGTCCGAAGTTAACGTGGTTACCAAAAACTTGTGACGAAGTCTTTTATGTTTTCTCTTATTTTCTCATATCTGCATGTTCTAAAGCCGCGGAGACCATGACACTTGAGAATTGTTTTTGAAAGTTTTAAGTAGTGCACCTCATATTCTCTTTCAAACTCTTCTTCTGACTTAAACGGTTGATCAGTATGGTCGATCTGGTCGTCGCTGAATCACAAGTATCACTGCTGTGTTTCTGCTTTCTTTTTTAGCACGTCTTTTGTAAAAAAAAATCGTGCTTATGTTACCGGTTTGCCCGTCCGTTCGTCCGTCCGTCTGTCCCCACGCTATCTCTGCAACTATTAGTCCGATTTGAAAAATTCTTTTTGCATTGGGAAGCCTAAAATATGCGAATGATGATCCTTCATTTCGTTTTTTTTTACGATGTACAATTTCTCCGCTAGAGGGCGTAAATGCAGATGATGTCGAATTCAAAAATACGTTTTATTCCACATATTTGCTTCTAAACATCCGATTGAAAAAAATATTTTATCTTTCGATTCCATTTATGTAAAAGAGTATTTTACATGTAGTTACTTTTTCAAATTACGCATAGATTTTCCGCTAGGGGGCGTAAAAGTAAATCCCATTTCCCCCGATAACTCTTCTTCTAAAACTCCGATTTGAAAACTTTTTGCTTCAGCATATACACATCGTGATGGAAAATCGTTTGCATATAATTTCGAATTTTTGGTAAAGAATACTTTAGCCACCAGGGGACGTAAGTGTTAATTTTTACTTCTGATGTATTTGCCATAAAATCTGAGCTTCTAAAATATCGATTGAAAAAATTCTTTCGTGGACTGATGCCACTCACATCGATACACATTTTCGGAATATTTTCTTCTTAAAATATTCTAAAGTTTCTCCGCCAGGGGGCGTAGATGTATATTTTATTTTTGTCAATATCTCTACTTCTAAGAGTCCAATTTGAAAAATTCCTTCTTTGATGGATAGTGTTTTCAGTGTGACACGTTTTTCATATAATTTCAAAATTTTCAAGTAATTCATAGACTTTCCGCTAGGGGGCGTAAGGGTAAATTCGGTTTCTCCCTATATCTCCGCTTCTAAATCTCCGATATAAAAAAATTCTTTTTGCACCGGATACAGCTCCTGATGGGAAATCGTTTGCACATAATTTCTAATTTATGTAAAAAAGTAGTTTTACCGCCAGGGGGCGTAAACCTTAATTTTCGCTTCTGATGTATTTGCAGCAAAATATGAGCTTTTAAATTCTCGATTGAAAAAAACGTCGTTTGTAGACCGATGGTACTCATGTCGACAAACCTTTTAGAAACATTTTCTTCTTAAAATAATGGATGGTTTCTCCGACAGGGGGCGTAGATTTATATCTTATTTTTGTCAATATCTCTACTTCTAGGAGTCCAATTTGAAAAATTCCTTCTTTGTTGGATAGTGTTTCTAGTGTGACATGTGTTTCATATAATTTCAAAAATTTTAAGTAGTTCGTAGACTTTCCGCAAGGAGGCGTAAAGGTAAATTGCTTTCCCCCTACATCTCTGCTTCTAAATCTCCTATTTGAAAAATTCTTTCTGCACCGGATACAGCTCCTGATGGGAAATCCTTTGCACATGATTTATAGTTTTTGTAAAAAATGGTTTGGCCACCAGGTGGCGCAAGTCTTAATTTCCGCGTCTAATGTATTTGCAGCAAAATATGAGCTTCCGAAATCTCGACTGAAAAAAGTCGTTTGTTGACCGATACTACTTATGTCGACAAACGTTTTATGAACATTTTCTTCTTGAAATAATGCATTATTTTTGTCAATATCTCTGCTTCTAGGAGACCGATTTGGAAAATTCCTTCTTTGTTGGATGGTGTTTCAAATGCGAAATGTTTTTCCTGTAAATTCAAAATTTTCAAGTAAATCATAGACTTTCCGCTAGGGTGCACAAAGGTAAATTGCGTTTTCTGCGTTATTTCTGCTTTTAAAACTCCGATTTGAAAAATTCTTCCTGTATCGCATACAAGACCAGATAGAAAATATTTTTCGCATAATTTCTAATGTTTGATAAAGAATGGTTTGGCTACCAGGGGGCAAAAGTGTTAATTTCTGCTTCTGATGTATTTGTAGTAAAATCTGTGCTCCTGAAAACTCGACAAAATTTTTTTTCTTGGACCGATACAGCTCATATGGGAAAACCTTTTGGAATACTTTCTTCCTAAAATAATACATAATTTTCCCACCAGGGCACGTAAAGTCACATCTTATTTTTGCCGATATCTCTGCTTCTAAGAGAAAAAAAGAAAGAATTTGAAAAATTCTTTCTATGTTGGAGAGCGTTTCCGGTGTGAAATGTTTCTTATATAAATTCATGTTTTTCTTAACGCACAAGTCTGCAACCATAGGACGTAAGCTCACGATTCCGTTTACAGCAATATCTGAGGAATTAAAAACCCGATTGAAAAACTTCTTTCTTCCGTCAGATACTATTGTTTTCCATAACGATTCCATTGACTTTGAATAGCTTTGATAAACTTAATTTGCGTCAGAACGGATTCAAAAGACGTGCTTATTACACCCGAAAATTCGGTGTCATCTTTCTTGTTACGCTTTCCAACCGTAGGTTGAAGAAGCGTATATGCTCCAGCTTTGTCCGTCCGTCTGTCCGTCCTTCCATCCGCACGATAACTCACGTGAAAATGGTTCGATTTCGACGAAATTTTAGTATGTGGTAGGGGACCACCTGGGGACGAACCCTACTGAAAATGGGCGAAGCAGGGTCAAAGGTCAGGACATAGGAGCGGGATCCATTCCATTGCTCTTATGCGTCATAACTTACGTAAAATTTGTTCGATTTCGATGAAATTTTAGTATGTGGTAGGGAACCACCTGGGGACGATCCCTTTTGAAAATGGGTGAAATTGGGTCAAAGGTCAAGACATGGGAGCTGGATCCATTCCATTGCCTTTATGCGTCATAACTTGCGTAAAAATGGTTCGATTTCGATGAAATTCTAGTATGTGATAGGGAACCACCTGGGCACAAACCCTATTGAAAATGGGTGAAATGGGGTCAAAGGTCAGGCAGGGCATAAGAGCGGGATATATTGCATTGCCCTTATGCGTCATAACTTGCGAAAAAATGGTTCGATTTCGATCATATGTGGTAAGGAACCACCTGGGAACAAACCCTATGAAAATGGGCGGAATGGAGTCAAAGGTCAGGACATAAAAGCGGGATCCATTCCATTGCCTTTATGCGTCATAACTTGCGTAAATATGGTTCGATTTCGATGAAATTTTAGTATGTGGTAGGGAACCACCTGGGCACGAACCTTATTGAAAATGGGCGAAATGGGGTCAAAGGTCAAGCAGGGCATAAGAGCTGGATTTATTCCATTGCCCTTATGCGTCATAACTTGCGTAAAAATGGTTCGATTTCGATGAAATTTTAGTATGTGGTAGGGAGCCACAGGGGACGAACCCTATTGAAAATGGGCGAAATGGGGTCAAAGGTCAGGACACTGGAGTGGGATCCATTCCATTGCCCTTGTGCATCATAACTTACCTAAACTGCTTGGATTGCGACAAAACGGATGTATAGTGAACCGGTTCTTCTGAATTTCAACGAAATGGGGTCAAAGGTCATTGCACAAAAGCCATATTTATTCCACAGCCATTATTCTCATAACTTGCGTAAAACTGCTTCTATTGCAACAAAACTTTAACATGTTGTTCCGGAGGTATAGTGAACCGGTTCTGTTGAATATCATCGAAATGGGGTCAAAGATCAGGACACAGGAGCGAGATTTATTCCACAGCCATTATCCACATAACTTGAGTAATAATTTCTGGTATGTTGGAAAGCGTATCATAATCAATGCATTGCATGAATTTACTAACTTGTTTTTTTTAGCAGCAGTGGCATTTTAATTGCTGCTCTTTAACGGTACATGACCTAAAGATTGGTATGTACCAAGCTATAATTTAATCGGTATCACATTTTGCGATGCATTTTACACTGATTACCGATAGACAGTGTGATTTCTGAAGTACAATTTTGCAATTCAAGTTTGCATGTTACAAGGAAAATTTAAATATTTCCTGAAATATGGTATTAATTTATTTTTTGAGAGGGAGTCTTTTTTGTGGCAGTAATACAGATTCACTATGAGATGTTTCAAAAAGAAATGAGCAGTCCAGTGTTAGTGAAATCACTCTATGTGACCACTCTGAGCCGTGGAACAGTAGCCTAAGCTCCGGATTCAAACCATTCGTTTCGTCCGAGAAGGGCCTGCATTTTAATCCCAGTGAAACACAGTTGTTGAGTTTTTGACTTACGGCACTGACTCTCTCACTTCCCTAGAGCCAGATGTCGTAAATTTGGAAAGGGACAATTGCTTATAGCCCAGCGAGTTACTCATGGTGGTCGTCAAATCCCATCTACCCATCTTCCACTTGGTCTTCTTGTGGGTCTTTTCCTGTCTCTTTGTTTCCAATCTAGTACTTCAGTTGTCCAATGACGGTCAGTTCTTCCAGCAATACTTGTATATCCAGTCCATTACCACTTAAGGATCTTCACTTTGATCATGATGTCATTAACTCTTATTTCCCTAACCCAGTGTTACTCTTATCTTTCCTGGTTACCCCAAGCAAACCGCCCAGGAGGCGCAGTGTTCTAACCGCCGACTTTTGGTAATTCGTCCGAGATGGGTTCGGGTTCGAATAATGGTGGCGCAGTGGTTTAAGCGCTGGCTTCTGATAATTCATCCGAGATGGGTTCGGGTTCGAATCCTGGTGGCGCAGTGGTTTAAGCGCTGGCTTCTGATAATTCGTCAGAGATGGGTTCGGGTTCGAATCCCGGTGTCATAGCTATTGTAATTGTCCTACGGCACTGGTTCTCCCCCTTCCTTGGAACCACTGGCCCTAAATTAGGGACGGGCGACTACTTATAGTTCATCGAGTTGCTCACAGTGGTCGTTAAACAAACAAATGTACAACAACAACAAAAACACCTAGCATGCATCTCTCCAGGCTTCCTCGAGTTGCTCGCAGCCTATGAAAATCTCTCTTTCAGTCCATATCTCTGCTCCATAAGAATTGGAAGGATGCACTGATTAAACACTTTTCTTTTAAGACGTAATGGTAAATTACTCTTGAAAGTCGTACTGTTTCTTCCTAAAGCTCTCCAACCAAGTTTTATATTCCTATTAAGTAATCTTCTTCTTCATATGGACTTCGCTTGACATCAGTTGTCCACTGTAAATGCTGGTATGGGTTACTTGTAGATTTGCCCCATCAACTTCCAAATCTTCAGTTTTTGTAAAAGCATATTGTATATCAATTCTGTCAGTTCGTTTTAAGCATACGATTTTACTGTTGTCAGCAAGTTCCTGGATCATAAACTGTAGCTTTGAGGTAATACTTGCAAAAAATACTATGTCGTCAGCAAGCGAAGGTGGTTTAAGTAATCTTCATTAATCTTTATCCCCTTATCTTCCCAGTTAAATTATTAAAAAACATTCTGCAATGTGGCATTGAGGAGCTTGCTAGATATAGTGTCACCTTATCGCCCTCCCTTTCCAATTTTTATAAGTGCAGTGTCCCCGAAATGTCGAACCTCTGTGCTTGCATTTTCTGGAAATTATGAAATATGTTATTTGTGCTTAACTCTGTCCGCTATGAGAAAACGTTTCTAAACGGAGTTTTAGAAGGGATGTGTCCATTGTCGGATGGACTAGCAGACAAAAACACAGGACGTGATTATTTGACACATATATATGTATGAATGAAATGTCCAGAAGCCTTCTCAATATCACAAAAATTCTGAACGTACACTTGAGTTTGAGTATATGCAAAATCAGTTGTTCAAGCTTTCAACATTCATAGCATGACGCTTTCGCCAAGAAAGAAAGTGGGTTCAGATTCGGCAGTAAATTGCTTTGCTATCTCAAAGGAAGCTGGGAAATATTTTGATGCCACATTCTTTTGCTTTTTTTTTTTTCCCCCTTTCACCCACTCGCAAATCCAGTTTCACATTTATCGCACTGAATAAAAAGAACCTGACAAGAACAAAGGGAAAAGGGAGTTGTAGAATTCGTGTCAGGTTCATCTACTACTACTTGATTTCAGTTCATGTTTGTCTCGGAAGGAATCATAATTTTCTGACACAACGACCTACTTCTATTCGAAATTCTCTAATAAAAGTAAAATTAGCCACGAACCTAAAATTTTTTGCCATTATATGGTGATTGAAGAGTTCTATTTCTTCAATCACTTTGTTATAAGGGGCCTCAAAAAATATGTAATTGGTTGAAACTCTCAAATGCAAATGTCCCAGGAAGCATATTTAGTTTTAATTTTCTCCTGCAATGTTTTAAAATTGTGGCTAGCGGGTTCTTATCTGGGATTTTAGACTGGAGGGGGAAAGCACACACTTGTTTATATAGATCACTTTGTCTGTCCATATGTCCTTGTTCGATATGGTATTCCGGCATCTTAAAGCTGGATTCGAAAAAATCTGTTTTAGTATCTCATACTGTTAACCACGAAAATGCTGATTCAGATGTTTAATAGTTTATGAAGTAAATAGTTTTCTACAAGAAGGTTGAAATGCAATTTTATATTCGGCAATGACATCCACACTACACCAAAAAAGTTCATTTTGTGTTGAGAAACTGGAACTATGAACAGAACTTTTTTCATGTACTCTATCAGCCATAAGTGCATAATTGCTTTTCTTTACCTTATTAATTTCAAAAATTCCTTTTGTGTTTAATAGCAATAACTGCCTCCAGACCATGGGCGAACTGATAGCCTCGCAGCCCCCTCGTGGGGGGGGGGGGGAGGGCTCATGGCTATAAGGGCCTCTAACCTCAACAGAAGGATTTTCCAAATTTTTTGCCGGAACTTCATATGAAACTGGTTAAAGGAACAATAAGGAATTTTTGACAGAAGCTTTGAATGAAGTATTAAAAAGAAAAGCAATGTTTGGTGTTTCTTTCTTTCTTTTTCTTTTTTCAGTAAATAAGTAAAATCTTCAAGAAACCATTTTCTGAATAATTAAATCCATCGATCTTTCCACGTTAATCACGCAATGCAACCGAAAAATTGCTATTCGGCCGCCGTCCGGGAAACGAACCCCGAATCTCTCGATATCCAGCCGAGCGCGTTAGAATAACAATTTTTTGGTTGCTGTGCGTGATTAACGCGGAAAGAGCTATAGATTAATTGTTCAACTGACGCCACGTATTTAGATGATTTTAAACCATTTTGTCTTTAGTTTATAAAAACTCGGTGACGAGAAAGCCATTATTCCAAAGGACTTGAGGCCCCTTTTCTCTGCCATAGCAATAATTCCTATACATGTATGTTAACAAGAGAATGTTAATGAAATATCAGTTGAATAAATGAAATTTTTATGTCAATGACGATAAAGCGTTATATATTACCCTTTTTTGCACATAACTGTGCATCCTTCAAAATACAATGAGCTAAAAGGTGTTCTTCGCGGAAACGAAAAATGCAGAGACCTGTGTCATTCTTTAATAACAGAGTCAAAAGAAAAATTTTTTGCTACGTGCAAAACATTGTAACGTTATGTTAAATGTTGCTTTTTTATATTCAAGAGTAAATAATTTAAGCAATTTTACACTTTTTGTGCCACAATTCTTAATTGTCACTTTTTAATTTGCTTACTTATGTTCTGTACTTTCGTACAAATCGGAAAAGGTCATTATGTGTTTTGTGTGTGTGATCGTGAGGCATTTCAATGAGGCTGGCCTTAGTTCTCTAAAAGAATAAAATTTACATGATATGATTCACTTCGGCGTGTTTTGTAATACTTTGTATTGGTATTAAACTAGGGCAGTCATTTTAATTACAGCGTGTACATTTATATTACAGCAATAAAATGTTACAATTTGGGTCTTACAAAAAATTCCTATAGGTTCCAAAGAATTTGATTTACAGAAAGCTCGTAAAACCTAATGTAATACGAATTTAAAAATTTCAGTGAGTGAAAGTAAATAGATTTTCGCAAAAGGGCCTCAAAGATTTTTTTTCTTTTGCGGGGGGCCTCGAGTTTTTCAGGTACGCCACTGTTCCAGACATTTTCGTAAAGTTTTTCAGCTTTTCGGAGCAAAATTTTTCCACTACATAAAATTGCGTTTTTTATTCGTCGACATTTAATCATCTACGGATTGGGCAGGAAAATTTATTTAATGCAGGACAGTAAT
The DNA here is from genome assembly GCA_039090855.1 of Macrothele yani. Taxonomy (NCBI): domain Eukaryota; kingdom Metazoa; phylum Arthropoda; class Arachnida; order Araneae; family Macrothelidae; genus Macrothele; species Macrothele yani. The sequence continues at coordinate 78,509,000 of CM077008.1, forward strand.
TAATATTATTCACATACTATCTGATTTTCCAGGACCACTTGTTTCCCGCTAAAAGGCAAAACAAAGTATTTATGTTTGTTACTATAACTGACCTTCTAAAGATTGTTCTGTAACAATATGATGCTGTAGATTATTCACAAATTCTGCACCTTTTCTAGGTATAAAACTATACTCGTTGATGGCGAACACGTGTACTTTATTTAAACACAATGCTTCCGTTTGTACCTTCAACATTAATAAAATAATTTTTTCATCGCTAGATGTAACCTCCAAAATATTTCAGTTTTTCTTCAGTTTTTTTACTAGGTGGCATAGCAATTTTTTATTAGGTAGCGTACACTTAGCACCATTTTACTTCTTCTGGTTGAAGTTAAAAATTGAACCGGATTAGGGTCGTAGCTAGGTCTCAGAACTGGGAGTGGGGGGGGGGGAGGAGGTGAACTCATCTGCGGGGCTCCGTGGTCAAACTATTTATTCATCAACGAATAGAAATGCATCTTTTGCTTTCTATCTTCGCTCCTTTTGTTAATTTATTTCACTAGTACAATTTCTCCATACTGAAAAGTAAAAAAAAACAATTAATTCAAAATATGAAAAACGGGGGCAAACTGAACTCTTGAAATATAAAGACTAAATCGCATTGTCCGACTTTGTTTGACGGTGGCTGAGCTTCAGGGTCATGATCGAATGCAAAATATTATTTATTGTTTTGTTTACTCTTCTGGTTACATTCCGTGAATCAGCGAAGTGGCATCGAGGAGTTATTGATGCCGAATTTTGGCTATTTCCTCTCCATCTTTAATCGCGCATTCTCAATCGCTGGTGCTCGGAGATAGCTTCTCTTTGCCGTGATCAACAGAACAACCTTCCATCCCCACTCAGAAAACCAAAAGCCCTCAGATTCCTTCCAATAAACACTTCTTTTCCAACACATGCGCCGCAAAATCACTTCTACTTACGGCGAAACAATGAACAGGAAGAAGTTGAAAGTTTTTTCAATGTCTTTCGCACAAAGATTTCCCTTCAGCACTGTTTTACGTCGCCTAGAGGGATACATTCAGCTAAAACGTTTGTATGTCAACAATGTTTTTTATTACATTTCTCAAAAAACAAACAGACCCCTCTCTCGAAACCCCACACGATTTCTTTTACCTGGCCCTTAGCAGCAACAAATCCGGTGCCCACGTGGTTTAGAATGATTGGCGCAGCTGTTCCTACTGATTCACTTCCTGACGTAATTTCTTTTGAGTTCTTTTTTTTTTTTTTTTTTTTTTGATTGGAGGTTTAACCACCACCATGAGCAACTCAATGTGCTATAAGCAGTCGCCCGTCCCTAATTTAAGGCCACTGGTCTCAGGGAAGGGAGAGAGCCAGTACCGTAAGACAGACACAACATCCATTCCTCACCGGGATTCGAACCCAGACCCCTTTCGGACGAATGATCAGAAGCCATCGCTTAGTTTCAATATTCGCTTTTATTCACTTAAAAGAATTACAACAGAACATCCCCAACCTCACCCGCACTGTGAGAGAAGGGGAGAAATAAAACAAAATGTAGATATTTACAATGAAATGATAATTGTACAAATGAGCAATGACAGGCATTGCATTGTTTGCTGTAAACAGCAGTAGCTCTGGGATAATTGTTCATTGAAGTCTTGGAACATCACTGGAGCGAAACAATTTACAGGAAAAAATTGCGCAGTTCTAGTGACATGGGAATCACTGGTGGAAGAGAGTCACTGTGAGGATGAAGAGAACTGTGTACAAAAGGTGACATCAGCAGGAAGCAAACACAATCCAGTTCCAGGAGGAAACTTGGTGAGGGAACAGTAAAAATAGAAAGTTCCGACGTAGGCTTAAGAGTATTAAAACAGCAGATGAACAGCCTGGGCACTAGAAAATCGAAACCAGGGACGACACGGCGACCATGTTTTGAAGAAGGCAGGTAACCGTGCCGTGTCATTCGCCAAGGAGTATTCCAGGGTGAGTCTGGCTTTAACCCTGTTGCGGTAGTGTGCAACTAAGGAGGTAGAGAATGTGATAGGATCTGGATCTTGTAACTGTAGCAGGTGAGAGAAAATAATATATTTAGCTAGGATAAATAAATACGAACAAACTGGTAAAATAGAGGGGAAACTTGTAAAACTGTGGCCGAGGAAACGATAATCTTCTAGGGTGAGATCACTGGTACAAGAGGGATGTGCAAGTTGGAACATACTGTGAAATAGTGGGAGCAGCGTCGGACAGTAAACAAACATGTGTAAGACGTCTCCAACGACGTTACAAAAAGGACAGAGATCTGATGATACTATATTTCTCCGGAACAAAGTCGAAGGGACAGGCAGTCGATTGTGCAAAAATCTCCAGTGCACATTAAGTTCTGAGGAGAGGGCCGGTGAATGTTGGGAAGTAGACCAGACCGAGGTTAGTGCAAAAGAAGGAACAGAGGGAATAGGGCAAGGTACCGCAGAAGAAGAACGGAGAAAACGGTACAGGGTGCGGGTGGAAAGACTGTGGAGAGGGAGGAGGTCACCGGAAAAGGGAAGGAAGAACGGGAAAGGGAGAGAGGCAGAGGAAACGGAAAGGAGGCCAGAGGAATCGACTAGGGAAGGAAAAAGTGATTGAAGAGCATGTTTAAGTTGGAGGAAGTTATCAGAGAGTTCGGGCGAGGGTGGAAAGGTGGGGAAAATGTCGGAAACGGGTTTTCATGAAAAATCGGGGAGGACCAGTTGGGAAACGGAGACTACACCAGCGTGTAGCCATGCAGGGAAAAAGAAAAAGTTGGCAGTAGGGGGATGGAGGACAGAGGAGAAAAAAAGAGGCTCGGAAGGAAGATCAAGAGTGGAAGAGGGGGTTGACGAATGAGCGGTAAAGAACGAAGGAACTGAACAGCTTCATGGTAGACTAGAGGAAAACGGGGGGGATCACAGTGTGAATATCCATCTTGAGAAGAAGATGGACGGTGAGGCAGGTATTAAGGGGGGAAGTCAGAACATTAAGCAGAAGAATGGAAGCGGAAGAGTCTGGTTGAACTGTCAAACGGAGGAAATTGAAAATTCTTACAGCTTTATAACGTATGGTAATCTCTGGCATATTGAGGCCACCACAAGTCGAAGGTAGAGATAATACTGAAAAAGATAACCAATGAGTGGATGACCAAATAATGCTGAGCATTGCTGATGTTGTTGCAGTTTGAACGTAGGCTGGTGGCGGTTGTGCAATCCAGGAATGATAAACTAACGAGAGGATGTGGGTGCCAGCAAGCCGTGCACGACTGTGGTAGGTCAGACAACACTTGAGCTTGGATCAGTAAGCAGCGGTGTGACGTAGTTTCCTGACGAGAGGTCTCCAGGTGGCAGCCGCTGCTGAGATCCGGCTGCCAATGTGCACCCCAAGTATCTTTTGACTGGTGGAAGTCCAATGAGCGCCCCACGGTGCATCGGGGCGATGTCTCCAGGAGCCACACCACAAGCCTGTACACTTTAAAAGGTTTAACGAAGCGCCGGAAGCCGTAGCATACACTTGATACCATGCAAGAACAATTGTGAATTGCCATTCTTCTCGGATGAGAACTGTGAGATCATCGGCGTATGCAGTAAGAACGATAGAATGGCGCCTGGTGCTATGCTGAATGATGGAGGGGAGGTTGTAGAAGAGAACTGATAGAGCAAAGAAAAGGCTCAAAGACTAGAGAGAAAAGTTGTCCGGAAAGAGGACATCCTTGACGGATGCCCTTACGAAACGGCATGGGGGCTGTAAGGAAGGAGGCCGTCCGGATATGGACAACTGAGTCCTGGTACAGGGCAAGGAGGGCTGTGATGAAGACAGATGGGAAACTGAAGGCAGAGAGCACAGAGGCAAGCCACTGATTACTCACGTTATCAAAGGCCTGCCTCTGATCAAGATTGAGGAAGGCTAAAGGTTCGGAGGGAAGTGGGCAAGACAATATGAGTCACGGAGGAGATTAATATTAGTATGAATGCTTCGGCCAGGGATGGTGTACGTTTGGTTGGGATGTATGACGGTGGGAAAGACAGGGTTCAATCGAAGAGAGAGTATTTTAGTATAAATCTTGTAGTCAACATTAAGGATGGATATAGGACGCCAGTTATCCAACTCCAGCAGACACCCTTTCTTTGGAAGAAGAATGATGTGAGCTAGAGTAAAAGCGGATGGAAGAACAGATAAAGAAAAAGCAGCTGTAAAGCAAGGCAATAGGAGAGGGTGTAGGAAAGGAAAACGTACGAAAGAAATTAACTGTCAATCCGTCAGGACCTGGTCTGGTACGATTCGTCCAACGACGATTGGTCCAATGCCGATTCGTCCAAAGGTACGATTGGTCCAATGCCGATTCGTCCAAAGGTACGATTGGTCCAATGCCGATTCGCCCAAAGGTACGATTGGTCCAATGCCGATTCGTCCAATGGGCGATTGGTCCAATGCCGATTCGTCCAATGGACGATTGGTCCAATTCCGTCCTATCTGTCCAAAGTGCTACTCATGTTATGAAAATCTCAACTGTTCTGATTTTATCTCTGATGTTATACGAAAGTGCCAGTAGTACAAAGAATGTAAAATAATGTTATATTTCATGCGTAATATTGTGGTTACAGATTTTTTTTTCTACTGTCCTTTCTGCCGTATGAAGTTACTGATGTACGAGCCCTTTAATTAACTTCAATGTTTCTCTTTTGCATGAAATAATATAAAATACTAGTTTTCCGTTTCTGTTTGTAGCATGCAGTGGAGTTCCGCCAACTGGCCAATGGAAACGTTCTGGTCGGGTTCGGACAGAGGCCTTTTCACAATTTTTATTCTAGCGATGTTTACATATCAAATCAAATTAATAATATTGCACTTTTACTTAAGCACGAAATATTAATTCATAGGCTATAAGCCTAGGCCTTTTTAGCACTTTGTATTCTACCGATGTCATATTCATAACGTTTATATATTAAATCAAGTTATAATAATATTGCGCTTTTACTTAAGCACGAAATGTTAATTCCTAAGGCCTAGGCCTAGGCCTAGGCCTTTTTAACAGTTTTTATTCTACCGATGTCAGATTAGCAATGTTTACATATTAAATCAAGTTAATAATATTGCGCTTTTACTTAAGCACAAAATATTAATTCATAGGCCTTAAGCCTTTTTAACAGTTTATATTCTACCGATGTCAGATTAATAATGTTTACATATCAAATCAAGTTAATAATATTGTGATTTTACTTAAACATGAAATATTAATTCATAGGCCCTAGGCCCAGACCTTTTTAAAAAAATGTATTCTACCGATGTCATATTCATAACGTTTACCCATCAAAGCAAGTTAATATTGCGTTTTTACTTAAGCACGAAATATTAATTCACAGGCCCTAGACCTATGCCTTTTTGACAGTTTTTATCCTACCGATGTCAGATTCATAACGTTTACCTATCAAGAAAACTTACTAATATTGTGTAGTATTTTTCACTTTACTTAAACCTTAGAATATGACATCAGTAGAATAAAAAGTGTTAAAAGGCTTAGGCCTAGGTGCATGTAAAGAGCTAAGAAATGATACGATGAGTGCCTTTTATTAGATTTTATAACATATTTACAAATACCAAATACCTAGGTTGTAACTTAAAGTCTTCCAAAAAGGCCCGCGGCCTAGGTGCCTGGTAGAGAGCTGAGAAATGGTCAGTTGAATGCCTTTTCTAAGGTTTTATCAAATGTTTACAAATACCAAATATCTAGGTCGTAACTTAAAATCTTCTAAAAAGGCCCGCGGCCTAGGCGCCTTGTATAAAGGCCTGATAAATGATACGATGAGTGCCTTTTATTAGGTTTTATAACATATTTACAAATACCAAATATCTAGGTTGTAACTTAAAAGCTTCTAAAAAGGCCCGCGGCCTAGGTGCCTTGTAAAGACCTGATAAATTATACGATGAGTGCCTTTTATTAGGTTTTATAAAATGTTTACAAATACCAAATTTCTAGGTTGTAACTTAAAATCTTCTGAAAAGGCCTACGGCCTAGGTGCCTTGTAAAGAAATGAGAAATGATATGATGAGTGCCTTTTATAAGGTTTATAAAAGGTTTACAAATACCAAATATCTAAGTTTTAACTTAAAATATTCTAAAAAGACCCGCGCCTAGGTGCTTTGCAAACAGCTGAGAAATGCTCCATTGAGTGCCTTTTACCAGGTTTATGTAAAATGTTTACAATTACCAAATATACGGAAATGATCTTTCAAAAGGATACAAGGAGCAGAATAATTTAAATCCTTATTCCTTTCTGGAAAATAAAACAGTTTACCGTTGGTAAGATGATACCATTGGACGAATCGGCGTTGGACCAATCGTACCATTGGACGAATCGGCATTGGGCGAATCGGCATTGGACCAATCGTACCATTGGACGAATCGGCATTGGACGAATCGGCATTGGACCAATCGTACCATTGGACGAATCGGACAATGGACCAATCGGCATTGGACCAATTGTCCCTTTGGACGAATCGGCATTGGACCAATCGTCCTTGGACGAATCGTCCGGGACGAGTCAGGGGTAGGTGACGAGTGACAGTTAAGTAAGGCAAGTGACTGTACTACTTCTGCTGGGGTGATAAGCATAGAAAGAGATGTAACAAGATGCGATGGAATATGTGGTAAGGCACGAAGAATCGAATCAGCATGCGGGGAACTTGACTAGAACTGAGCAAAACGTGACTGAAAATATGTTCTAACACCGGAGCAAATGAGAGTGGGGTCATTAGTAACAGTTCCATCGGGTAACTTCAGATTACGGAGGTGATGAGCAGAACGTTTGTGGAATTCCAGTTGTTGAACCTGTTCACATAGATAGTTATTTGGCTGGAGATAAAGGAGCTTGAGGCGGTGAAGAGCTTGTTGGGAGACAGGAAGTAGCAAGGCACGAAGTTCAGCTTGGTAATGAGAAAACAGCGGAGAATCAACATCTAGGGTGGAAAAAATCGAGCGTGCAGCATCAATCTTCATAGAGGCGGTAGTACGTTTTTCGTGGGAATATTGTTTGGTATAAAGACGAATTTGGGATTTGACATTTAACCAGTGTTGCAAGGGACAAGAAGCAAAAGGGAGCATATATAAGGCTTGTTGGAGCTGCGATTGGATGGAATTTACGTAGGTTGAATCAAGTAAAAGATCATCATCAAGGGTTCAAGTTCGGTAGTATTGCCGAGGAGATGGACCGGTGTGAAGACACATTACGACACAGCTGTGGTCGGAAGAAACTGTCGGTGTGTGAGAAAGGGAGATAACTGAAGGAAGAAGAATTGAAGAAACATAAAACCGGTCAAGTCGGGCAGTTTTAGGGGAGGAAGTGGAGTAGGCGCGCCAGGTGTACGAACTAAGAAATGGGTGAAGGTGTCGAAAAGAATCTTGGAGTTGTAGCTGGTTGATGGCTGTAGAAAGTGCTCGGGTAAGAAAATGCCTGGTATCCGTGGAACCGTCCGATCTGTCGAGGGATGGGTCAAGGGTGCAGTTAAAATCACCACCTAAGATGACAATATCAGTAGCTGGAAGACCTTGAACACAGGAAACAAAATGCTCAAAAAGACAGTCTGCATACTGTTGATTGCCGGAAACATAGATGTTGAAGATATGGTATCGGAAGTTGTGAAGTCGGAAGGACAGAAGCTGCAGGAGGTCACGATAAATCGGTTTGACCGTGATATCAGTAATGAAGGATCGAAGACGAAATTGGATGGCCACCACAAGTCCTGCGTGAAGACTAAGTCGATGGACATGGTAGAATTGAAATGGCCAGGTTCGCCACCGGTGGTATGGGGTGTTGGGATGACAGTTAGTCTCCTGTAGCAATAATATATCCGCATCATGCGGTGTAATGTCTTCAAACACTAACGCATTGGTAGGAGGGACGGAGCATCCCTTACAGTTGAAAGAAAGTAATTTTAACTTGAAAGAGGTTGTAGTAGTTGAATATTACTATCAGCACTTCTGTGAAGACTGGTAACACGTTTCTTTAAGTTAGATGTCTGCGCATTAGTGACTGTGTCAATTTTCGGCAAAAGAGCAAGTAGATTCTGAAGTTGGGTGATAATAGTAGGAAGCTGAGCATTACGTGATTGAACGCAGTCTAGCTGCTTGAGGGGACGTGACGGTTGATTGAGTATGATGAGAGCAAGATCAGACGGCGCCAGCGGCCCGTCTAATGCAGGGAAGGTTTCCAGATATTCTGCGAAAGCTTTTTGATCCAACAATTTTGGAACAGCTGGGGACTTAAGAGATGTAGAAACTGCAGTTGGAGAGAAAGACTGTCGAATTGGCGAACGGAAACGAGAGCAGCGTGGAGAAGACGTCACCGGCGAGATTGAACTCTGTCTAGTACGTTTCAACGTGGGAACGCCGGGAGAAGCTGGTGGGTATGGGACAGTTAGATCTGACTCCACATTAGGGGATCCAAGGGAAGAAGATGAAGCAACACGACGGAGGGGTTGCCATTCCTTTTCGGAGGTAATACCCTCCGAAGAACGTAGAGGTACCACAGCAGCAAGTGGGTCCAACGATGGAGAGGTTGCCAAAGTTCCCGTAGTAGAGATCGAAGACTTGTAGACTGCTGACGAATCATCATCTGCTGGGGGAGAAGCCTCTGTAACAACAGTAGCAGGGATCAAGGACGTCTGTGGAGCCGAACTTGGTGTGGCCAGAGAAACTGATGTTGAGGGTGGGGTGTTGACTGCTGGCGGTATGGGAATAGGTGGCTTGGCAGATGCATGTGGACAACGTGATTGGATGTGGCCATATGCCTTGCATTTAAAACAATGCAAGGCAGTAACGATATCGATCCGGAAAATCTGCTTCCCTACAGCCACAGTGATGTCAGTAGGGCAGTCAGCAATGGCATCTTCAGTAGGGAACTGGATCCTTGCTTGGCGACGCAGACCAAAGATGTTCCTGTCATCTGGGCCGGTTGGTGAGGAAGACAGAGTGGAAATGGAACCAACTACTTTTCCACAACGGGAAAGGGCCGCCATTAAGTAACGGTCCTTGATTTCTGGTGGTACGGGGTAGCACGTAACAAGTACGGGGCGCTGCGTGAGCGGGATTCCGAGTAAGGTATGATCCCCAATATGCAGTCCGTCGGATATGACGCGCTCCACAAACTCTGGCTTCGCAAAATAGATGAGAACAGTCCTAGGTTTCCTTGCCATATGGGTGATCGCTCCCTTAGGGAGGATTTGGAGGACGGCTAAGGAGTATTTCTTAAGGCTGGTGTCCGGGAGGGCATCAAAACATATGCCAAGTTTCTGTGTACGTAAAACCTCTTGCCCAGCAGCTGAAGTTTCCGGAATTTCGATGCGTAATTTCTTGTTGTCTCTAGTGACAATCATATCAAGAGGCATTGTACATGGATTCTTCGCTGTAGATGAAGATGAACTGATACCCTTCACAACGGAAGCATAAGGTAGAGTTGCCGTAGGAATGGACGGAGATGGGGAAGGTCGAGACACAGTGCTCGCAGCAGCAAATGAAGTACCAGAAGCAACGGATACTGAAGAAGTTAATGACGTCACTGTGGTGGAGAATGTCGGGAAATCAACATCCATAGAGTTGGAAGAATACGTGGTAACATCAGATAACGCGGCTTGGAAACCAGCTGCGTGTGGTAGTGACGATGACCGAACGTGGCCAGGCGGGGGCGGAGCTTTGCTATCAAGCTTCATACCTGGCCTATCAGATGCGGTCGCCACCATTTGCAATGGCTGGCCTGCTAAACCCGACCCTGGGCAAAGTCAGGACGGAAAAAGAGTTAGTACAAGTAAAGTTTTACTTACAGGACGTCAAGGTAGGACTCAATCGACAGAGGAGACGTTCACAACACAGGAGATACACAAAATGACGGCACACACACAAAAGAACACCAATAAATGCAGGTCAAACACGGAGCACAGGTCAACACAACCTTTACAAAGCCATCGCTTAGACCACTGCGCCACCGGGGCGGCTTCCTTTGAGTTATGCATCGTCTGTGCTGTATCATTTGAATTTTGCTTTGCTTTATAGAAACATGCAATGCACGAATAAATAAGGTAAAGTATTTATGCTTATAATGAAACACAAAATAAATTTTCGTACGCCCCCGAAAATAAAAGTTCAGAGAATTTGCATCGGGGGGGGGGGGGGCTTTCTTGCCTTGCAGAAGGGGTTGAGCCCCCTCTAGCTCTATGCTAGCTGCGGCCTTGAACCCGGAAACTTAATAATATGACTAAAATTACACCCATATTTCATGTTTCTTAATTGTTCTTATGAAAAATTTTCGCCGCCCCGGTGGCGCAGTGGTCTAAGGCGCTGGCCTCTGATCATTTCGTGCGTAAGGAGTCCGGGTTCGAATCCCGGTCAGGCATGGATGTTGTGTTTGTCTTACGGCACTGGCTCTCTCCCTTCCCTGGAACCAGTGACTCTGAATTAGGGACGGGCGACTGCTTATAGCTCATTGAGTTGCTCACGGTGGTCGTTAAACCTCCAATCAAAAAAAAAAATTCTTATTGACATTTTTTTGTTAGATGCGATATTTCTGTTCCTCCTATTCCTCCCCCTTTTCTTTCTCTCCCTCCCTCCCTACTTCCCTATATTTCCTATTGTAAAATTTTGCACTATGTGGCATACACATACATCTGAACTTGCCATGATTACTCTCTTATCTCATATTGAAAAAAAATATTTTTAAATCGGGCTTTATAGAACATCACCATGTTTATACACGTGTTTTTAAGATTTTCAATTTTTACAAAAATTCTGAGTTATCCATTATAAATTATTTTGAAATATCGCTAGTCCGTAAAAGTGAGATTTCTCAAAAACATATGTTCTTCATTCGAAAGTTAAGTTGCATCATTATTCATCCTTCTTGTTAAAAAGATTTCCGCAAGGAAAAATATTACGGCTAATATTTTTAACAGTTTTTACAATAAAGCTGTGAAATTTCCTGTTACAGTTCAAAAAATGTAATGCGAAAAGGAAATAAAAAAATTAAGATTTCGAGTTTGTTTTTAAGAGTATTGGTGATTTGCACTTGAAAAAACTGCGAAAAGAGTTTGTTCCATGCAAAGTCTGTCCCGTTGCACAAGCTAATTTGTACTCGTCGCAGATTCTTGGTGTGGGATTGCTGCACTCAGAGACTTTCTGGAATTATTTCCCGCTCTCAGGGAATTTGCTCTCACAGAACTGTAAGTACACGTGTGCATGTATAAATATGCACATATGTTGTTAATTTTTCTTTTATACGTATATATGTTACCGGCAATGTGTGAAAAGCTGTTGGCAAGGCATGAAATATTTATGTTATTTTAATTTGTATTAGGTGCTTGAATTAATTCTCACTGTTTCCCAATAGAGCGCAGCAGTGGTACGCTGTGACCCTGGCCACACGTGATCTCCCTGTGCACGCACGTACCATCCGTAGTCTGGGCGAAGCAGTGTGTGACACACGATCGGAGGGTACAGAACACGAGTTTGTATTGCATTCACGATGTCGAGTTTCGTACCAAAAAAGGAGCATTTGTGGGAAGCATTACTCTTCTGCTTTCATACCAAAAACTCTGCAGCGGAAAGTCATCGTTTGCTAGTGCAGGCCTATGGGGAACATGCCCTAAGGGAAACAACATGCAGAGAGTTTTTCCGACACTTCAAAGCCAACGAATATGACGTGAAGGACAAAGAGCGCCCTGGGCAGCCGAAAAAGTTCGAAGATGGCGTATTGGAGGCCTTTTTGGACGAGGATTCATGTCAGACGCTCCACGAGTTGTCTGAAACACTACGGGTCAATGAGTCAACGGTTAGCAAACGTTTAAAGACAATGGGAATGATCCAGAAGCTCGGAAACTGGATCCCACATGACGAGGTTATTCTTCTCCACGATAACGCTAGACCTCATGTCACCAAATCCGTGAAGGAACTCTTGGAGGCACTTGGCTGGGACTTCTTACTCCACCCGCTTTATTCCCTCGGACTTCCATTTCTTCCGGTCGCTACAACATGGCCTGTCAGAGCAGCACTTCCTTTCTGTCGCGGATATCCAAATATGGCTCGATGAATGGTTCGCCTCGAAAAAACCTGCATTTTCCTACCGCGGAATCCATTTATTACCCCAACGGTGGGAAAGGGTCGTAGCTACCAACGGACACTACTTTGAATAGACTATCCTGTACCGTTCTGTGGCAACACACAGGTGTTTGTGTGGCAAAAAACAGCGGGAATTAATTCAAGCACCTAATATATACTTTTCCTAACCATTTTATGTAAATCCTTGGCATTATATTAAACGACAAGAACTATTTAGGCGAAGTATGATAACAGAATCATGAAATGGCCTTTATTGAAAAGACGTATATGAAAATCGAGGAAGAAACTCAAAGTAAAGTATACGATTTTCTTACTGAAAAAACAACAGAAAAGGACTAGCACTGACCTATACTTGTTGCAACAAGGAAGGCTAAAATGGCATTTTGAATTACATTTAATTGTCTTTTTCACACGAGCGCTTCATACACTGACGGAAAAAAATCCCAACACCAAGAAGGGGTTGTGTTAGATAAACGACAGTTGGTAGGCGGTGAGAGTACATCTGTAAGATGACGTCTATGCAAATTTCGCGCTCGGCGCATACGTGTGGCGCCAGTAGCGCCCCTCGGAACATGCAAAGCAGGTTTGCTGTAAATACGCGCTGTAACGTTCGTGAGCGTTAGTTATCGTTGAGATTCGACGTAGGGTGTTGATGATTAGTCAAGAATGCCTTTAAGAAGACGAAGAAGCCATTATCAACAGCTCACGGAGTTTGAACTAGGTCGTGTAATCGGGCTACGAGAAGGTGGATTTTCTTTCCGCAATATTGCAGAACGACTTGGCAGGAATGTAGCCACTGTGCATGATTGTTAGCAGCGGTGGTCAAGGGAAGGTACTGCCTCAAGAAGACCGGGTTCCGGCAGGCCACGTGGCACTACTGAGAGGGAAGACCGCCGTGTACGGCGTATGGCCGTGGCGCATCGTACCGCGTCTGCGGCAGCAATTCCAGCTGCAGTTGCCACCACAGGGACATTCCACTTACTCCAAACCTCTGCCGTTTGCGACGTCAATGGTGTCAAGCTAGAGCTCATTGGAGGACGGAGTGGAGATCTGTTGTGTTTTCTGATGAAAGCCGGTTCTGCCTGGGTGGCAGTGATGGCCGTGTGTTGGATAGAAGGAGGCCAGGTGAGCGCCTGCAACCAACCTGCCTGCGGCCGAGACACACTGGACCTACACCTGGAGTTATGATCTGGGGAGCAATTTCCTATGACAGCAGGGGCAATCTCGTGGTTATCCCACGCACCCTGACGGCACAGTTGTACGTCGGTCTGGTGATTCAACCTGTTGTGCTGCCATTCATGAACAGCATTCCAGGGGGTGTTTTCCAACATTATAACGCTCGCCCGCATACCGCTGTTGTAACCCAACATGCTCTACAGAGTGTCGACATGTTGCCGTGGCCTGCTAGATCACCAGATCTTTCACCAATCGAGCACGTATGGGACATCATTGGACGACAACTCCAGCGTCACCCCCAACCAGCATTAACCGTCCCTGTATTGACCGACCAAGTGCAACAGGCATGGAACTCCATTCCACAAACTGACATCCAGCACCTGTACGACACAATGCATGAACGTTTGCGTGCTTGCATTCAACATTCTGGCGGTTACACCGGTTATTAATGTACTAGCATTTCACATTTAAAATGGCTCTTCTCGCGCTTACAATAAGCTGTGATCTTGAAACCTTAATCGATTAAATATGTTACCTATACAAATGTATTGCCGCCATTTCATTCCTCTACAACTATTTTTTCGTGGTGTTGGGATTTTTTTCCGTCACTGTATTTTGGCATTTGGTCTTCCACATACACCTCATGAATCTTTGACCACTTCCTGTGGACTGAGCGGTAGCAGCTGATCTAAGAGGAATTTCGTGGTCAGGAACGTCTTCAACTCTGAGTAAGTCCTTTGGTCATAAAGTGAATTGTGATCTGGCATAGAGTTGGTTCAAAATTCCTCGAGTAGTAGTTCTAAATCCGTAAAAACGTCTTCTGTCACATTCATAATAATTGCCAGCAGATTGCGCTAGTCACCCCGTCTCTTATCGACGTCAGGAATAGTAACTCGGACAGTAACCCCCAAAGATGCAGGAAGAATTTTTTTTTTTTGTCAGAGTCCGTTTTCATTTTTTTGGCCTGTATTCCCAGATTCAATTCAGATTCAATTTTACTTTTGACAGCATTCTCAATTTTGAAGCAAAGAGTGCACAAAATATCAACCCCATAACCTTCCACTTTCTCATCTCCATCACTGGAGGGAGTATTTTGTACTTTGCCGATTTGCTTTTTGGCATTGCATAGAATGCCTACAAAATGTGTGAAATGTTAGGCGTTTCATACTTTGACGTCCCATTTTCAGCATTCTGTAAAATGCCTAATTTCAGACATTGCCGGTAATATGCATAACATTGGGGCTTCGATTCAGGTGCATAACATTTGGGCTTGGATTCCGATTGGATTCATGTAACATGCATAATATTTGGGCTTGGATTCAGATTCGGAGCGAGCATTTCTTATCTATGGAGGCGAGACTTGAAATTACGCCCTTTAGAGCTCAAAAGTTCCCATCTTCTCTCAGATATAGTACGCCGTTTTTATTTTCTCTTACCTTCATACCCCGTTATGCGCAGGCATGAGGAAGTATTACGCGGGCATGAGGAAGTAACGGTTTGCAAGGCAACTGTTCAGAGTAGAGGTTGGCATTGATGGTCCGACCGTCTGGAACAACATCGTTTCTAAATACCTTCCTCCAATGTTTCGGACAACATTCATGCACGTGAGGGGGATACACACCTCACAGAGTAGATTATTCAGTACCTTGGTTAGCTGCAGGGAAACACTATACTGCTAACTAAATTCTTTAAAAAAATTCTGAAGTGGATACCTTTCTTTTTCAGTAAATGTATTTACACGTTGTGTATTCTTTTATGTCCTTCAGAGCATGAATTTACTCCTCTAATACGACCACTCTAGGAGAGCAACTTCCCCTCTTGCCCCACTGGTAGTTACGCTCCTGCTTGGATTGTTCTCTGGTGGAATTGATAATCTGTTAGTGTTACCCAGGCTTGGAGGATGAATCGTCATTCCCCTAAAAGTTACTTTTTGTTAAATTTTTTAGCTTTATTTTACTCTTTTTTTTTCATTTGTTTTTCTAGCTTTTTAATCTTTTTTAAAATCTTTTTCCTTTTTCAGTTCTGATATCCCATCACTGCTAGGGATTTCTCCATCTCGTTAAAAATCATCTCTCACAGTGATTTGACACAGATTTAGGAAATCTTGAAACTGACCCCATTTTGTGGTCTCGTAAATTTCTGCACACTTTCTCCCCATTTCTTATGTTTCAGTTTTGTGATTTGCTACTTTTCATGCAAGCTATTTAAATAATGTTTATAGGTAAACTTGAATTCGCTTGATTACATCGATAAAAGCGATTAGATTTAGATGTGGTGCACGAAAGCTGCCATCAAAGCCTGAGGGATACAATTCGCATGCATTTGTAGTTCAGTAGGATGTAATGCTTGAGGACGCGCATAAAGACAGAGAAAACTGTGCTTATTCCGCAGTATAAGCGTCCATTAGGAAATCACTGATTCTAATAACTCGATCATCTGCAGATTGTTCAAACATTAAATCTTCCAGGAAAGAATCTCCAAAAAATTCTGCG
Organism: Macrothele yani; assembly: GCA_039090855.1. Taxonomy (NCBI): domain Eukaryota; kingdom Metazoa; phylum Arthropoda; class Arachnida; order Araneae; family Macrothelidae; genus Macrothele; species Macrothele yani. The sequence goes on from CM077008.1 coordinate 78,524,783, forward strand.
GTTTTTCACATTTACACCTCCTAGTAAGCAAGGGCTGGGTGGATGTAGGCAGCAAGGCAATGCTGTTTCCTTTCTGAGTGCAATTGACCTATCAGATTTTGGAAAGGAATCAGGGTGAGTGCAACCCTGACTCCTGCCAATTTTCGAAAACGACAGCTTGTATTGCAGCAAAGAGTTTGGGTGTGCCAGGATATGTTTTCCTCGAACCAGCTTATCGGTCATAAACTCATAAAAATCTGGAGTTGGTTTCTCAAAAAAAAAAAAAAAAAAAAAAAAAAAATTATCTTCAAGGATAAATAAATGAAGTGAAAATGATTATCTGTGTGAGGACAGTCACATGCTGTTTCGCATCTGCCTGCAAATGTGCCTCAAAAATTAATAATTTAAGAAACCATTATTTTTCCTTTTGTTTCATTTCAATAAAATTCTGAGAACTAAAAATAAGCGGAATAGATGACGATTTGAGCAAAGAGTTTTTTTTTCTTTTGTTTATGTAAAAAAATCACCACCTTTGCATTTTCTTTGGCATCCCGCTATTTCATTAATTCAATCACTAAATTCCAATTATTGAAAATTTAAAGTACGTAGTTACTACAGGAAATTCTGTGCAAAGGTAGCAAGTTTCATTTCATTATACATTTTAAAGCCCCCCCCCCCCCCAAAAAAAAATAAAAAAAAGCCAGCTCCTTTGAATTTTTTTCTGCACTAATGCTACTCCGTGTACTAAAATTTATAGAATTATAAATTTTTAGCGTACTTTATTTTTCCTTTACGCAATTATCAGATATAATATTAATGACTGTGATAATTATTCTATATAAACTTCTGATACTGAAAATGTAAACTATATTTTTCTAGCAAACTTTGAAGAACCAATTCGACAATTCCACCGAAGTTTCGCAGTTATAAGCGCGTCTTAATGATAAAGAAAAATAGAAAAAGAAAGAAAAAGGAAAATATCCTTAAACTTTGAGCTTCCTCAATTTCTGGAATCAGATGGAAATTGAGGAAAATTCAAAGGCAACTGAGTCATGTTCACAGAGATAGTAAATGTCCGGTAGTCTTTAACTATACGTTACTGCATCTTTGCAGCTACATTAGGAAACCCTGTATGTACAAATGCTGGAAATCTTGTCCACACATACATCTATTAAATAAACAACGAGCTGGAGAAAGACGTACCAGAAAGAAACTGAAAAACCTTGCCCATACTTAGTTATGTTCAATTTAAGAACGTTATGTATCGAATCCGTGATTTGGGTACCAAACATGTATCATTATCAGCACATCTTTTCAGAAGAAACTATACTTACTTAAGTTGTCTGTTGTTGGTGGTGATTTCACGTTATCATCCATTAAGGATTATTGATGTCATCAACTGCGTACCTTCAAGTTGCAATATTACTCCACGACTGTTTCGTCGAGGTTGTCGGATAGTACAACTTCTTTCTCTACAGCAGGTTTTCAAATTCTCTGAAAGGAAATACAGCTGAAAATAATATAACAAGAAAGATGACAACGAATTTTTGGTTGTAATGAGCACGTCTTTTGAATCCTTTCAGACGCAAATAAAATTTATCAAAGTTGTTCACAATTAATGGAACCGGTTGGGAAAAAAATCACAACCGGATTTCTATAATCGATAAAACATCCAGAAAAAGAAACAGCTACCTACTTCCACACAGTGGTTAAAAAGTACGTTACGAAAATTAATAAATGGTGCACAAAAAATTGGTATAAGAAAAAAATATTTTTTAAGTCGAACAGTTAAAAGAACAAATATAGAAGGAAACGTGATGTAATACTACGCTCCGTAGCGGAAAAACTTTGCATAAAGGGAAAGTTGAAAATATGCGAAAAGTATTCTTCACAGCAAAAGCTACGCCAAGGAAAAATAATTCTTCAAATACGTCTCCCGGAAGCAGAGATAGCGAGAAAAAGTTTTTGACCTTTACGGCCATAGCTGGAAAGCTATGCAATATTTAAAGTGCATAATGTTCCCCATCTGTATTGTAGCGAATATCATACGGTAATTAAAAAAAAAGAAATTCTCAATAAGGTTTTAGAAGAAGAGATACATCTGCAAACTGAGGTACTTTTTTTTTTTTTTTGATTAAACATTTTCGTCCCCTAGTGGCGAAACTGTGCATTAGTGTGGGAAGAAACGCGTCTCGCTCAGTCTAAGCGCTGGTTTATGACCAATCGTCCGTGAAGGGTATGGGTTCGAATCCCGATGAGACATGGATGGTATGTTTGTCTTACGGCACTGGCTCTCACCCTTTCCTGGAACCATTGGCCCTAAATGACTGCTTATATTTATAGCCCATGGAGTTGCTCACGATGGTTGTTAAACCTCCATTAAAAAAAAAAAGGAAGAAAGAAAATACGCACAAAATGTTTTTATTGTTAATAGTATCCACCAAAAAAGAATTCTTTCAATCAGGTTTTCAGTCCCACAGATATTGCTACGGACATCTAAACGGAAACGTGAACTTACGCCCTCTAGTGGCACACTTGTGCCTTAAGAAAAATTTGAAATTATATGAAAAAACATTTCGCACTGGAAACGCTCTCCGATAAAGAAAGAATTTTTCAAATTGGACTCTGAAAATAAGATGTACATCTACGTTCTGTTGCGGAAAACTATGCACCATTTAAGCAGGAATTATTCTCAAAAAATTTTCCGATGTGAGCGGTAGTGGTCCACGGAAGAATTTTTCCTATCGAGTTTTCAGAAGCTCTGATTTTGGTGCAAATACACCAGAAACAGAAAATAAAAAAAATGAAAAATATTTACTGAAGTACACAAACACCACCTACCATCATGATGGCCAAATTATTCTCTACCAAAAATTAGGAATTCCAGTATATGCGGAACATTTTCCACTAGGAGCTGAATCCGATGCAGGAAGAGTTTTTCGAAAAGGTTTCTTAGAAGCACAGATATCGGAGAAATCGCAATTTACTTTAACGCCTCCTAGCGGAAAATCAGTGAATTACTTGAAGGAGAAGCTGCACACAAAATGGTCTTCGTTATGTGAGTGGCATCGAAAGGAAGAAATAATTTTTTCAATTGGGTATTTAGAAGCAAATATATGGAATAAAATATATTTCGAATTCGATTGCATCTGCATTGACGCCTTCTAGCCGCAAAGTTGTGCCTTGGAAAACCCCGGAAAGCAAGGATAATTGTTTTCACATTTACAGCTTCCCAATGCGAAAATAATTTTTCAAATCGGACTAATAGTTACAGAGATATGATGTCGGCAGATGGACAGGCGGGCGGACAGACGCACGGACAAAATGATACTGTAATAAGCACGTACTTTTTTTACAAAAGGCGTACTAAAAAGAAGTCGCATTGCCCGTAAAAAATAATGATTGTAGAATATATACAACGATACATGATATACACTATATTGACAAAAGTCACCAGACACCTAGAAGAGAAACACAACATAGAATTTATTGACATGCATTAGTACGGTGTTTGTCCACCTTTGGCCTTAATGTATGCACTGACCATTTGCGACATGCTTTCGACAGAAGTTTTAGAACACAGTGATAGGTATGCGTTTCCATTCAGTATATAAATCTGCCGCTAACTGTTGCTTAATAGTAAGCCTTGGTTCCAAACTTTTTCTTATGCAGCGCTCTAATTAATCCCATAGGTGCGCTATGAGATTAAGATCAGGGCTCTGTGCTGGCTACTCCACACACGATTAGGAATTATCGTCAAACCACGCCGTAACGGTCCTTGCTTTATGCCTCGGTGCATTATCCTGCTGGTACCAACAACGATCGGTTCCATAGTATTGCCACAGAGTTGGTAGGGAATAATTGTTCAGAATATCGAGGTGAACGTGCTGGTTAACAGGTTTGTCCACGATAACCAATGGGCCAGAACCATACCACGAAAAACACTCCCACACGAGTACACTGCCAGCCAGCTCCAAACTTGACCGTAGGAACAATACACTATTTAGACTGATGCATCGTGTATCTGGATTCATCAGTCCATAAGACCCGTTTCCATTGATCTACGGTCCACGATAAATGTTCTTTACACCATGTTAAACGAAGAGTAGCATTCCGAGTGGAGATGAAAGACTTATGAGCAGCCGCACGATCACTGTAACCCCATGGAATGAAGTTCACTGCGAATGGTACGTGTACATACCGAGGTTCCAGCATTTTACTCACCTGTACACTGAGGTCTGGTGCAGTACTCCGTCGATTAGCTGTAACGACTCTCCTGAGGCTTCGACGTCCTCTATCAGTGATTTTCTTTGGTCTGGCGGAACGTTTTGCTGCTTCAGGCACGCCATGTGCCTTCCACTTATTCAGTACATCCAAAACAGGTGACTTGGGTATGTTTAAATGCCTCTCGGTTTCTCTTATGGACAACCCACTAATATAACACCCAACAATCTTTCCTTTCTCAAAGTCAGTTCTCTCCCCCGCGACATTTTCACTCAACCTCATAGTGCGATATGATCGCGGTCAGCTGCATGCTTGTTTTTATATCGTTTGTAGCTGTACCGCGCATCTTAACAACGCATCGAATCCGTTCATTTGTTTTTGAAGGGGTGTCCGGTGACTTTTGTCAGTATACTGTATAAAATAAAAAGCTGCCAATAGCAGCAGAAGCATGACATATAAGCAGGATAAAGCAGTGTATACAAGAAAGAATGCGAGGCCAACTAATAAAATTTGGGCAATGTAGCAGGGAGTTCACATACCATAGAAGCGCTTTAACGATTCAATTGAACGTGAAGAAGGAAAGTCACAAGGTGTCAACGACACAAGAGTCAGAAGTGCAAAATTGCTGGAGCACAGGGAGACGAGGACATCACAATGACTAGAGAATCTGGTAGCTGTCAACGCCGAAACAGACCAGCTGGAATAAAATCGAGGAACAGAAGAAGTGCGGAGAGCTTCGTATACTCAGCCTGGAGTCTGGCAAGCACACGGTTCCGGAAATGGCAGACGATAAGTTGGTCGACTATGTTGACAGTGACTGTTGTAGAGTTGATGGAACGATTGGGGTGAAACATGTAGATGATATGTTTTGCGAAGATAACAAAAATCTGATTTGGACTTTCTCAGTCCTAATTCCCTTTGATGGGTTTCGAATCGGGTTCGTGTTCAACGGCAGCCGCGCGCGCTACTGTTGAGCCAGTAAGACCCAGATGACACAGTCATATATAAGGTACAACGCTAATCGCACACGATAATAAAATATTTTTTGCTATTAATTCGGGTGAATCGGTCATTTGAATTTCTGTTGGAGCTTATTATTTTTCTGAATAAGTACGCAACATTAATTTTTGTTTGTAGGAGGACTTATTACAAATTACGAATTTTTTCATTGTGATTTTTCGAAGCCACAGAATGCTTTGGAACTTAAGATTTCTTTAAATTGACTATGACTTTCAATTATATTTAAGAAAAGGTGAAACGCACTATTTTATAGTATTATTTCTCACAAAATTCCTAAATATAAAATTTATACTTGATAGCTACAATAGATAGCTATTTGACTTCACAGGCTGTTGTTACCTAGACATTATACAATCACGCTACAATTATTTAAATACCAGATTTCTTACGGTAACACAATGTGCAACACCTGGTGCAAAGAATGGTGGAGAGGAGAAGCAATATCCGATGACACAATAACCAAAATTTCATGAGATATGCTATTCACAATATCCGCTATCTGGCTTCAGTACCTCAAAAACAGGTCTTCCGACAGACGACTGAAATTTAATAGTTAATTAAACCTCAAGTATTCCCGCGAATCGCTCCTATTACCAAACATTTCTGTCACATGAATACTAGAAAAAGTATGAATATAATTTGTCCTTTAACGTAGAAAAGGAACTGCGAAAAGGTTTCTGAAAATTTACAGTTTTCCTAGCGTACGAAAGATCCGTGAAATTCAGGTGGTTTTTTTTTTCATTTCGCGAAAAAGATTGTATTAAGAATATGCTTTGTTAATTCACGAAAGGAATCACAAAAAAATGGCTCGTCAATTTCAGGAAATGCTTTACTGTTAGTTAGCGTTATACTACCGAAAAGGAATTTTTTTTTAATAGGGCTGGTTAGACACGCAGATGCGGGTGCAAATACGTTATAAACAGAAATATACTCTTAGTCTCCCTAGTGGAAAAATTGTTCATTATGAAAACTTAGAAATCATATGCAAAACATTTTTCACCATGAATACTATCAGGCGCAAAAATAAGTTTTGAAATCGGATGCTTAGAAGCAGAAAAATCAGAAAATATGCAAAATAACCTTTCGACCTCTTACTGAAAAACTATTGTTCGAAGGACAAATTGTTCGCAAAATGCGGTTCGTTGCAAAAGGTAACGAAGTAAAAGAGAATCGTTTGAATCGGAGTCTTAGGAGCAATGATACGGAATAGAACATATTTTAATTCGATAGCAGCTGCGTTTGCACTCTCCCTCGGCGAAGTTTTGCATTGGAAAAAGAACCGAGGAAAGGAGCGTCGTTCTCAGAGTTCAAGCGCCCAACGCAATAGGAAATTTTCAAATCAGACTAACACGTGTATATATATGGTATCCGCAGCGCGCCGGAAGGGCGGAAATAGCGATAGCAATAAGCACGTCCTTTCTAACATGTCTTTAAAAAAAAAAAAAAAGGTACGTGCCATAGTATCACCATGTTCATTTTTCTGTCTATGGACACCATATCTCTGTAACTATTAGTTCGATTTCAAAAATTCTTTTTTCTCGTAAGCCTTAATTGTGAGAGAGATTATTCATTCAATTTGGTCTTTTTCCGTTGAATAACCTCGTCGCTAGAGGACGTAAATACACATGCTTTTTCAATTCAAAAATGTTTTCACTTTCTATATATTGTTTCCAAAAACCTATTGAAAAATTTATTTTTGCCTTTCGATACCTTTTATCACGAAAGCTGTTTTACGTAAAGTTCCTACTTTAAATAATGCATGGTGTCACCGCTAGGGGGCTTCTTTTTTTATTGGAGGTGTAACGACCACCGTGAGCAGTCGCCAGTCGCTAATTTAGGGCCACTGGTTCCAGGGAAGGGAGAGAGCCAACGCCGCAAGACAAACACAACATCCATGCCACACCGGGATTCGAACTCGGACCTATCTCGGACAAATGATCAGAAGCCATCGCTTAGACACATTGTGCCAGCGGGGAAGCCTAGGGGGTTTCAATATTTATTGCATTTTCCCCGAAGCCTCTGCTTCTAAAAATAATTTTTGCCTTAGATGGAGGTCACGCCGATGAACATTTTGCATGCATTTTACATTTTGGAGCAAAATGATTTCCCATTAGAGGGCGTAAGTGCATAAAACACGTTGCTATAGTATCTTCGTTTCTGAAAATCTAACTGGAAAAAAAAATTATTTTGAAGTCAGAAGCCACTAACTGCGGAAAACATTTATTTCTCAAAATAATGCTCACTTTTCTCGTTAGGGGGCGTAAATGTAAATATTTGTAATGATTATATCCCCACTTTCGTCCAATTAAAAAAATCCTTTGCTACTGACAGCGTATGTGGCCTGGAATATTTTTCATATATTTGCCAATTTTTTGTACCACACAGTTCTGCCGCTATGGTTTGTGAATCTTCACTTCAGTTTGTGCCACACTTGAAAATACTGGAGCCGTATCTTCTTTTCTGAGAACCCGATTTTAAAATTCCTCTTTGCCCTGGATATTTTACGTTGTGAGAAATGCTTTGCGCACAGTTTGTGATTTTTCGTAGCACACATTTCAGGTACTAGTGGCCAAAAGTAGCTATTTCTATTTGTTGATGATTTACCGTTTGTGTAGAACTCCAGTTAATATTTTTTGTTTGCTTGTTATGAAACCGATTCAATACACTATAAAGAGCTCTTTTTGTACTGCTCATTTTAAATTACGCGAAAATTTCCTCTAGGAGACAAAAATGCATTCTCTTTTACGCCGAATTTTTTCTAAAACTGCATTTTTGACATACTTTTTTCGTATCGGAAAGGATGCAAAAGGCGAGCTCATTGCACCCGAGAATTAGGTGTCATCTTTCCTGTTTTTGTTGTTGGTGTTTTTTTTTTTGTTTTTTTTTTTTTCAAAAGACGTGTAAAATTTTTACCTTTCTGTCTGCGGAAAAGGAAATATCGTCTTCATAAACGGGGAAAAAAAATGAAACAATAGCAGCTAGTAACACTGGCATATATAAGAGAGAGACACATAAAAGAGGAAATTAATAAAAATTGCGTATAGTGAATTTTGGAGAAACAGTACAATTTTCAAGAACAATTTACCATAATGCCTTAAAAATTATCCATTGTGTTTAAGGAAAGTGCACCTTTCCTGTTCTTACTTATAGAACAGAAACATGGACCTCTAACTACAGAGGGTGAGTCAAAAGTTTTGCAATATTTGGATCACTTTATGTCTTCATATGTACCTTTACGACGAAAGCTGACTAGCATTCAAAGTATAGGCCATCGTGTTGCACCGCATTCACAGTAGCTATCTGTCTGCCAGTTATTCGATTCGGCGGCGGTACCATTTCTTGTCCTTCCAGGTAAAGAACTCCTTCACCCCAGCTGCCACCTCCTCCTGCTTGATGAAGTGCCCTCGCAAATGAAGTAGGCCATGGACCGGAACAATTAATAATCCGACGGGGCAAAGTCCAGACTATATGTTAGGCCCTCAAGTTCCTGGACTTTTGCCCTGGTCGTTCGCGCGGTATGAGGCCGAGCGTTGTCCTGCTGTAGGAGGAGAAGTGCCCGGCACTGTTCACCAGTGCCGGGTACTTCTCCTCCAAAACGGCATACATCCGTTTCAGCTGTTTCGGGTAGAGGTTGGCGTTGATGGTCCGACCGTCTGGAACAAATTCGTAATGGATTATCCCCTCGAAATTCCACCAGATGCAGAGCATCACCTTGTGTTCGAAGCGCCCACGTTTGGCAACAGGTTCTGGAAGCTGGCCCGATTTTAACTACTGTCGTTGTGTGTTAGGATTACGGAAATAGACCCACTTTTCATCGCACGTAACAATTCTCTTGATGAAACGTACATAGCGCGGGTTTTCTAGGAGTTTTGTGCCCACTTTCACCCGGCGGTTTGCTTCAGCTGGCGTGAGATCGTAAGGGACAATGCGGCAGCTCCTTTAGACCTTGCCGAGTTCCTGAAGGTGACGATCCAGGGTAGTCTGTGATATGCCCAGCTCGCCTGATAATCTCCGAGTGCTGGTTGTCAGATTTGCCTCTACGGCTTGGCGCGCGGCCTCCGAATCCACGGTTCGCTGCCTACCTGACCGTGGCTGATCGTCGAGGTTTTTGTCACCTGAGCGAAATTTCTCGAAACATCTGGTTGCAGTGCTGTGATCCACGGAACATTCCCCTTTTGCATGAAAAATGTTTCGCGTTGCTTGAGCTGCTTTGTGGCAGAGTTCAAACTCGTAAAGCAGAAGTTCCCTAATTAGCCGGGTGTGGCTGTTCATCTTTTAGGCGTCTCAACCACTGACAGAACGACGACATGCAGTGATGTTCACAGCAACGACTACCACTTTATATCCCTTTCGACTGAGTGCAGTACGCGACTTGAACTAGTTTAAAGACGTGACATACCCGCCGCAGCACATACGTTAATGCAAATATTGCAAAACAGACAACTGAATGCTGTATGGAGTGAGATGCATGCTTGGTGTAACCAGGAAAGATAGGAAAAAGAACACACAGATAAGGAAAAATGACAAAAGTGGATGACATAATGGTCAAAATAACGACTCTCAAGTAGCAATGGGCTGCACATGTTGCTAAAAGAACTGACAACCGTTGGACAACTGAAATATCACATGAGTTATATGAAAACCTTGAAAGTGAGACAAATATTCAATATACAGCGTCATTGTCCTGTAATGACTAAAAGATTTTCTTACAGATGGCAGCACGGGGCAGACAAGCTTCGTGACGTCACAGTAGCAGTGTAAAGATGGCCGCCACACTTGAAACATGTAACAAAGAGGAGCAACTTTCTGTCATTCGTTTTTTGAGTAGTGAAGGCGTGAAACTTATTGAAATTCATCGTCGAATGAAGTTTCAGTATGGTGATGCATGTCAATAACCCCAGCAAGTGTGCGAATGGACTAGGAAGTTCCGAAACGGCGCGAGTTCTGTGACAGATTCTCCTCGATCGGGTCAGGTACACAGAGTAGTGACACCAGAGTCCGTTACAGCAGTTGAACGCATTGTGATGGGAAATCGCAGAGTGACGGTGGATGAAATAGTCGCACTTTTGAAAATGGGCGCCCATTGTTTAATTTTTAGGAGGTAGCAAACAGAAATTGTGACTACGAATAACATATATACAAACTCCAAATGCAAATTTCTCTATGGCTTCTTGTTATCTAACCGTTTTTACCACACTATCAACACTAATTTAATTGGAAAAAAGAAGACCTAACAACTAAAAAAAAAAAAAAAAAAAAAAAAGAAAGAGGCGGCTATAAATGAAATTAGACAGCACCTTGGGATTATAAGGTAATTTCTCTGTCGTGCTTTTGATAATTTTGGCCACTTGTGACACATGTGCCACGAAACCCTATAGACTACTCAAGTGATCATCAAGAATGAAAAAATACCCTTGAAACTAATTTTTGGGGAATGATTTTGAGTGATCTTTATCCAGCAGTGAATAGCTGCTGTAGAGTATGATATATTTTACACTTCTTCGCATTTCATACTATTCCCTACAGTACGTACAGTATGTACGCTGTACTCCAACATGCAACAGGGAATGTCACTATGACGCCTTGGTGGCACAGTGATCTAAGCGCTGGCTTATGACCATTCGCCCATTCTTCCGAGAATGGTCCGGGTTCGAATCCCGGTGAGGCATAGACGTTGTGTTTGTCTTACGGCACTGGCTTACTCCCTTCCCTGGAACCAGTCACCCTAAATTAGGGACGGGCGACTGCTTATAGCCCATTGAGTTGCTCATGGTGATCGTTAAACCAAACAAAAACAAAAAATCTCACTATTATACTTTCTACTGTAAATTTTCGCTTTTTCTACTGAAAATTCCCAATTTTTTCTCGTTCTTACCACAACACACCCATTCAAAATATTCTAAAGAAAAATTAGCAGTCCGAATTAGTGTTATCGCGAGAATCTCTGTAGTATGTTCCAAGAAGAAATAGGGCAAGGTCCGATTTCAAGGGAAGGACAAATACCCTCTCTTGCTCCCTTTTATGGGCACTCATGCTTTTGAATATCAGCCATGGTTCAACGCACCACATCATCCATAATGTGCCCTTGTTCAACAAAGTGTCTGCACGGTGGGTGCCACGCCAGTTGACTCCAGAATCGAAACAACGACGTGTTGATGCCTGTCAAGAACTTTTGCGGCACTTTGAAGTAGAAGGCGGTGGCTTCCCATAGAGAATTGTTACTGGAGATGAAACCTGGGTTCACCAGCATCAACCAGAAACCAAGAGAGCGAGCAAAGAATGGCGCCATCTCTCTTCACCAAAACCGAAGAAGTTCCGCATGCAGCCAACTGCAGGGGAGTTATACTTACTCTCTTATCGGATGAATAAAGCTTAATTTTGAAGCACTGCATGCCGAGGAGGAACATTGTAATCAATGACACGTATGCAGATCTTATCAGGAATCATCTTCGACCTGCCATCAAATCCAAATGACGTGGACTTCTGAATAGTGGTGTCTTGTTGCAACATGACAACGCTCAGCCCCATACGGCCCGTGCAACGGTTACGTCCATACAAGACCTGCACTTCGAGTGTCTCCAACATCCGCCGTATTCATATTCACCAGATCTTACCCTTGTGATTACCACATCTTTGGACCACTCAAAGATGCGATGGAAGGGAAGACTTTCAGGTCCGATGAAGAGGTACAGTAGGTGGTGCGCATGAATGGCTGAACACGCGACCGAAATAATTTTTTTCTACATGAGTCTATGCACTTTGTAAGCGTTGGAGGAGTTGTACTGCACAAAATGGAGATTGCATTGAAATATGATATAGGTGTGTACCACTTTTGTTCAATAAATTGTGAGAACAAATTATTTAAGGTTTCCAGTTGACTCTCCCTTGTATAATACTAGACTAAATTCCAAGGGACAGGGGAAAAAACCCAGAAGACCACATAGGAGATGAAAGCATAACATTCGCAGGCATGTCGGAGTATATAGACGTGAATGGCTGTAGACAGAGAGATGTGGAAAAGACTTGGGGAGATCTTCAGCAGTGGATTCATAATAATTATTGATGGTATGAGTTTGTCTTACGATAGCAATGCTAGGAATGAATCTCCAGTAAAAAAAGGGATTGCATAGTAGTCTTTTCATCTCTACAGTTAGGGGATGTCCACCCGAGCTCTCATCGGAGGGTGGAATTGGGTTTGCAGAACATCTGAAGGAAGACGAAGCTCAAAGGAAAAAAAAATATTTCCTTAAAAATATGCTAAGAGAGATAAAATAATATTATATTCAAAAACTGAAAATTTGGACTGTTTTGCAATGAAGAGGATTCGTTGTGTGTGTGTCTTCCAACCATTCGTTTTGTGTGTGACCTCGTCTCATCGAGTTTTTAACTTAATAAGATACGACCTCAGCAGCAAGATTAATGCTTCATTAGGCGCGTTCAGGGTCAGAGGTCAAGATCCAAAGGAATCAACACAAAGGAATTAATAAAGATTGCCTTTCTCACAGGATCTGCGGTTTGTGATCGCAGATGATGCGTTAAGGTAAGCAGTCATCAATGCACATCGTTGCATGACTTTCACAGCATCGTTCTATGCCAACAGCGTAACAACTCCTAAAGAAACACTGGAATTCGTTACTGAAGATGCGATGTCATATTTCCGCTTGAGCAAACTTACCCTCTCTTTCTACAATTGCTTTTAAAGAATAATAGAAATAATGATGTAATCAGTGGCTGTGAATAACACGTAGTTTGTGAAGGTGAGGAGAACTCGTTTTCTATTAACTGAATTTCTATAAAAGATTAAAATTATTTCTTTCAAGCGTTCGGGACTAAGAAATTCAGATAGATATTTAATTTCTGTTTCTGTGGAACTGGGAGGTTCAGTACAGCATTTTGTTGATCAGATGAAATGAAAAAATAAATCGTTTTGAGAAAATCTTTCGACACACATGCCATAAAACGACATGCTATTATCTTGCCAACATGTATCTGTGTATTGGCTGATATACAAATAACTCGAATTTTGCCTCAGATAGCTGTAATGTTTAGAAAGTTTTCGCATTTTTTTCCCATTCTTTGTGGTGCACAATTCTTTGGCTGGATTACACAAATGTGCACAATTCTTCGGCTGGATTACACAAATGTGCACAATTATTCGGCTGGATTACGCAAATGTGCACAATTCTTCGGCTGGATTACACAAATGTGCACAATTCTTCGGCTGGATTACGCAAATGCATATTTACGTTTGATACGTCCTCTGCTTCTCTGTGAGAGAGTGAAAAAGAAAAACCTTCTCAGATCTAAATTATATAAGACTGCCTAAAATTAACCGTCATGTTTTTGATTCATACCGCACCGTACTGTGAATGAGTTTTACAGAATCATACACACACACATCGTGACGTCGGCCGCTCCAAAGGTGCAGTGGTATAAGGGCCGTCCTCTGACCGTTCGTGTCAGATGAATCCGGGTTCGTGTACCGCATGAGGCTTGTATTTGTCATACGGCGCCGAGTGTTTCCCTTTCCTGGAAATGGCCCCAAATTAGGGACAGCTGACTGCTTATAGCCCGACGAGTTGCTTGTGGTGTGATCATTAACTCAAGACACACACACACACAGACAAAAAGGGACGTCGAACAAGAAACTGTAATTATGAAACGTGAAAAGGAAGAAAATAGGGGCAATTCACAGCTGATGCATCGATTTTTTTAAGTTTCATCATGGACTTGAAACACAGTGACATTGAAGTCAATACCAATTCCTCTCGCTTTCGAACCACTCTGTGTAAACCATTAACTTCTTATGCAGTCGAAAGATCAAAGGGGTATTATGCTTCACTCTATCGTGGTGAAAGATGACATAGGCCATCTGTGTCCAGAGAAGGGTAAAATCAGGTACTTGGGCCTTGGCATGCTTAGTGCTTTTATGTAAACACGTTTGTAGGGATCTGTTAACATACTATATATTTTTAGTTTGCTTTGAGAGCAAATTTTCATCCTCATCTTTACATTATCCGTAAGAAGTTTGCTGCTTCTGCTTCAGAAAACTATCTTTTTATGACTACTAATTTTTGCCATTTCTTCCCTAATATCGCTTTAATCTGGGAGTTCTATCCAACAATCTATAATATGATTTGAACGCTTTTGTCAAGATAAAAAAAAGTAGAATATATTAAAATTGCCAAATTTTGACATTTTTTACAGAAATGTAAAGTTTCATTAAAATGTAAAGTTTCATTTCATTCAATAATTAAATCAAATAATTATTATTTATTACGGAAACACCATAATAGATCTTGTGATATAGAAAATGATATCCGCATACTGTTCTGTACCGTACATCCGCTGGGTACTTATTTCTCATATGAAACTAGAACCTATTTTTACTGGCTCTTTTCTTTTTCTTTTTTATTTTTTTTTACTGTGTGATGTTGCTCAATGTTCAGATCACTGTGACTAGGGCACACTTGATAGAAAACGATTGGCTTACGACTTAGATACTCATTGAAATATATTTATTGTGTCATCCCAGGATGAAGTTTCACATAAAAACAGAAGACACAACTGTCGTTTGGCGATTAGTACGAAGGACGATGATATAAAATTTTAACAAACTATTAGTAGAAACAGCTAACGTGAAAACACGCAACACAATTAATAACAATTGTTCAACTTAGATAAAAACCTAACATTAAAATAGTTCGTTGGTTATTTGGCTCGACGGTTTTGCTTAAAGGCAACAATCAATTCGATGTCAACGAATTTTTGACCACCCCTTTTTACAACAGCAAGATCGTATACACCGAGCATTTCTAAAATGTTAGGCCAAATTTCGAGACCTTGTTCTACCGCCGATTCTGAAGAAAAAGGACATGTTAACTAACATAGCGCCAGAAACTCTTTCCTACAAAGACATACAGGGTAGTAAAGTCTATCACCAGCAGCTTTACAAGCGAACGAAGGCTTATAATGACGTAGGTGCATTGAGATTAGTATAAATGCCAGAAGGCTGATCCCATCATTCAGCTTCAACTCCGCTGGCAACAAATTCGCAAACTTAGCTCACTTATTTCCGAAAATATGATAGAGCAAAAATGTCAATTGCAAAGATGAAGACCATCATTCGTTTGCTACGAATCGGTCATGAACAATGAGGTCAACGGGCAAATTTAGGTTGTACGTTGAGTCGAAAGTATCCGAGGGCATTTCTGAGTGGTGCAATATCATTAAATTCCTGGCTAGAGATGGGACAACCCTTAAACAGAAGAGAGGATATATTAGAATCCGCCTTTCCAGCTCGTACGAAACTACCAGGTTGTTTTCGTAAGTTGCAATTCCATCCGCTCGCATGCCGGAATCACAGTTCCATACGGGCGGGAAAGGATCACAGTGCCATGATGTATTCCATCTCCTCTGTTTAGGAGTCCTGTCATCTCCAAATAGAAATCAAATGATAATGCGCCAGTTAGAAATTCCCTCGAATACTTTTCTCTCCTCAGTGCAAGGCCTAAGTTGGCCCATTGTCCCTCACTTTTTTATGACCAATTTGTAGCAAACGAATGATGCTCTCCAGCTTTGTAATTGACATATTTCCTCTGTATGCCTTATTTTCGGAGTTACAAAAGCTAATCTCGCGAATTTCCCTTTAGCGGCGCTGAAGTCGAGCTGATGCAATCGACCTTCTGGCACTTACACATATATCGTTCCTTTCACATCCTAATGAGCCTCTGTTCGCCTCTGAAGCGACTGATGCTCGACTTTACTGTACTCTATGTACACTGCAGTGCCAGAAAAACTGGTACACCAGTCTAATACTTGGTAGGTCCCCCACGGGAGAGCATAACTGTAGAAATACGACTGGGCATGGACTCCACTAGCTTCTGGAAATATGCTGTAGGTAATGCACACCATACCTCCTGCAGAGCGTTCCACAATTCGGGTGTATTCCGAGGTCTCGGATTCCTGTGTTCGATAGCGCGTTGCATGGCATCCCAAATGTGTTCTATCACGTTCAGATCTGAGGACTTGTGTGGGAATGGCAACACCCCAAACTCAGATGAATGCTCCTCTAACCATAATGTGGCGTCCCGACACTTGTGTGGAGGTGCATTGTCATGTTGGAACAGGCCCAACCCATCAGCATGAATGCAGGACATGTACAGGTGTACCTCGTCAGAAAGGATGCGCACATAGCGTTGGCCGGTCACAGACGTTTGTAGACGTATACCAGGTGTCCCAGTGAAGTCCACGTAAACACACCCCATGCCATTTCCCTGTTGACAGGCGGGATCCATGGCTTCATAGGGTTTGCGCCACACACGAATCCTTCCATCTGCCCGATACAGTTGGAAACGCGACTCGTCAGACCAGGCTACTTGTTTCCAGTCATCAAGTATCCAGTGGCGGTGTTGCCGTGCCCAAGAGAGGCGCATAGCTGTGTCGTGCACCCATCAAGGGGACTCGAGTTGAGCGTCGGCTCCCAAAGCCCATATCGTGCAGGGTACGTTGCACAGTCCGGACGCTGATGCTTGTTGAGGCTCCAGCATTTTCCGATTATACCTGCGAGAGTGTTGCACACCTATCGCGAGAAACGATTCTTGACAGCCGAAGATGCTCACGTTCACTCAATGTCTTTTTACGGCCACACTGGTATCGTAGGTTGGAGGTTTTGCCGGAATTCTTGATGTCACGGTACACCCTTGAAATGGTCGTCCGTGAAAATCCGAACTTCGTTTCTACCTCCGAAATACTATGGCCCATCTCACGAGCGCCAACTATGACACCGCGTTGAAAATCGCTTAAATCGTTATTACTTGTCATAGTCATGCCGAAAACAGCTCTGACAGCTGGCAAGGATGTCTATCGCTTTATATACGTACTAACGGACGCAACCGAGTACGCGCATAGGTGACGTTGCTATACATTTTGCATAAGCTCGTCTGTACCAGTTTTTCTGGCACTTGAGTGTACATCTCTGTGAAAAAGCGCTTCGGGCCGTATGTATGTATGAGTTTTTCCATCAGAATCGGCGGCAGAACAATTTCGCAAAATTTTGGCCAGACATTTTAGAAACACCCTGTTTTTTCTCATTTGATTGACCATCAGTGAATTCCTAAAGACAAACTTTTGGGAGTTTCAACATGACGTTCAGTTCAGAAAATATAAGCGAGAGATAATCAAAAATTACATAAGAGACAATGAACAAAAACGGAAAATTAAAAAGAACAGGAGTGATTAATATTTGGAATGTTCCACAGCTTTACACAATTATGTAAATCGATGGGAATAGAGGTATCTTGTAAACGGACCTGTGACGTACCTGCCAGCAGGACGCACATGACATAAAGGCAGATAGGAATCAGAATACATGTCTGCGTAGCTCAGTTGGTAGAGCGACTTGTTCCGGAATAAGCGGCCTCGGGTTCGAATCCCGGCGTAGACCAAAAATGACGGAGAAATTTACTTCGTTATAATGGCGCCCGAACTATCCGGATGACCCGGCCGTTCGAAATCTCGCATTGGTGTGATGTTATTTCCACACCGCGAGACAGGAAAAATCAGAGAATTCCTTCTCCAGCGCTTCGAAAAATAAAAATGTGTGATGTTGCATTCCACACAGCAGATTGACTGGGAGTTCTCAAGTGCACGTTCTTCAGTGGTTGTCTGCCTGCAACGATTCATGGTCACGGCTGATCCGTGGGCCATGCCCCCGGCCCTCTTTCGGGGGGGGGGAGATGTGACGTACCTGCCAGCAGGACGCACATGACATAAAGGCAGATAGGAATCAGAATACATGTCTGCGTAGCTCAGTTGGTAGAGCGACTTGTTCCGGAATAAGCGGCCTCGGGTTCGAATCCCGGCGTAGACCAAAAATGACGGAGAAATTTACTTCGTTATAGACCTACTAGGTCGTTTCTCCAGTTGTACTGTAGTTTCTTATATCCAGAAAGAATATTCCATTCAAAGTAAAACTGGTACACAGTCGAGTCGCATTAATGTGACCACCTCCTACTTTTGACGTCAACAACGCGTAGCTAATGAAAGAAGGCACGTGTCGGCTTGGAGGGTATGTAAGGTGTGCTATAGGCAACTGAAAACATATCACTCGTTGCTCTCATGGATAAAAGGAGCGATTTATCAGATTTGCAGAAAGGGATGATTATCGGCTTTCGGGCCAAGGGTGGCAATGTTTCTGAAACAGCATAGTTTGTGAACTGTTCGAGTGCTGCTGTGGTTAAAGTGTATCGTGATTGGAGAAATGACACCATTGCGAATAAGCGACGTGGAAACTGCGGAGCACCACGAGCCATTGATATGAGGGGTGAACATTGGTTTCGAATGTGCGTGTGGGCCGATTGTCACGCTACAGTGAAGCAACTCACTGGCCGAAAAAACCAGGGAGCTACCGGAAGTGTGTCTAAAACGACAGTTCTACGAGCCTTGATGGAGCTCCGATGCAGACGGCTGGTCACTGCACCAATGCTAACGAAGATGCATCGGTAGGAAATTCTTACATTTTCACGGCAGTACCGGAATTGGACCTCCACTGATTGGCAAAGGATTGCCTTCTTCGATGAGTCACGTTTTCTGCTTCGTCGAACGGATGGACGTTGGCATATAAGGCGAGAAATATCGGAGAACAAACACTCTGCAACCATTGCTGGAAGAACACAGACTGATGGAGGCAGCGTTATGATCTGGGGAATGTTTTCGTGGCATTCGTTAGGTCCACTCATACCTGTGGAAGGCACTATGGACCGAATTCGTTATAAATCCATCCTTGCAGACCACGTACACCCATACATGCTGATTGTCTTCTCTGGGGCGGATGGGATCTTCCAGCACGAAAATGCAACGTGTCACACAGCTAAAAATGTCCAAGAGTGGTTGGAAGAGCACGATGAAGACTTCAAAGTACTTCCCTGGCCCCCTAATTCCCCAGATTTGAACCCAATTGAGCATCTGTGGGACCACCTCAATCGTGTTGTTCGCTCTATGTATCCACCACTACGCACCCTCCAGCAGCTGTCAGATGCACTGCAGACAGCATGGCTCCACATACTTGTGAACACCTTTCAGCTCCTTATTGAGTCACTCCCAGCCCGTTTAGTTGCTGTCCGCGCTGCACACGGCGGTTACTCTGGATATTAACTGGTGGTCACAATAATGTGACTCGGCCGTGTAATTCCGAGTTCTGTTTGGCAGATAAAGTATTTCTTAAACTGAACTTTTGCGATAATGGTGGGAAATCCGAATTTGCATGTACGCCAACTAATGGTAAAGGTGAGCAGCGGCGAAATACTTGGAGTAGTTTTTGTATTCCTACCTTTAACAGACCTGAAAGTGTTTTTTAAACGGTTTTCTAGTATCAGAACCATTGTGATGCACCATGATATACAGTACTTGCATTTCGTGATGGAAAAACAACGCATCAAGAAACGCGAAAAGTACGTATATGGCTACCCTTGATCAGACAAATCTCTTTCGAAGTCAAAACAGTCCTAGGAATACACTCTTACAAACAGAGATGTAGCATGAACCCTCTGGCTCTTATAGAAAAGTACAAGTGGAAACCTTTTCGTTAAATTTACGCCTGATCTTAAGGGAGATTTTTGAATCCACTATTTAGAAACACATATAGGTTCTTCAGCAATTCAGTTAAACAATTGTAAGTTAAGGAAAACAGCCAATAGGTTCATATCCATAGCTAGCAATGTTTTTATTACTTTAAGTCATCATTCAAGCTAATGTAGGAGAGGACTGGTATTCACAGAAACAGTTAACGGTTGTTGAATTAAGGACACTCTCGCTCTCCGTTGTTCGTCTCCATTTATTGCTTCATAGCAGACTCAAACCAGAGTAGCAACATTTAATGATGATGCAAATTCTAGTTAGGATCACGATAATCAGTGCTCACTCATCCAAAGTGGATTCATAAATTGGAAAACATGGAATGTATTAGATTTGGAAAATGTTATGCTTATCCGACTCTTGTGTCCTTGGTGTGTATGCTGCAATCCAATTTCACGTGATATTCCGTCTTTCTGTCATTTCCAGTGGCGACGCCAGCCCTTCAGAACTGGGTGGACTATTAGGGGACCTAAGCATGATGGGAGGGGAACACAAATTTTGAAGTGTTTGGCAGAAATTTTGGCAAAAATTTTGTTCATGTGCTTTTTACCAAACGCTGATAATGCCATCCCCAATGAAAAAAAATAAAATAAATTCAAGTGAACACTGTACATAGTATTTATTCAATGTATATAGAATGGGAGCCATGGATACGAATCTCTATGGCAACTTAATATTTCTTCACAATTTTATCTTAGGTCGTTTTTAGCACGTCTTTTGCAAAAAAAAAATTGTGCTTATGTTATCGGTTTGTCAGTCCGTCCGTCCGCCTGTAGACTCCATATCTCTGCAACTATTAGTCCAATTTGAAAAATTCTTTTTGCATTCGGAAGCTTGAAATATGCGAAGGATGGCCCTTCATTTCGTTCTTTTTTTTTTACAATGTACAATTTTGCCGCTAGAGGGCGTAAATGCAGATGATGTCGAATTCAAAATACATTTTATTTCACATATTTGCTTCTAAACATCCGATTGAAAAAAATATTTTATCTTTCGATTCCATTTATGTCGAAGAGTATTTTAGGTATAGTTACTTTTTCAAGTTACACATAGATTTTCCGCAAGAGGGCGTAAAAGTAAATTACCTTTTCCCCGATATCTCTTCTTCTAAAACTCCGAGTTGAAAGTATTTTTCTTCAACCGATACAGCTTCTGATGGAAAATCTTTTGCATGCAATTTTTAATTTTTGGTAAAGAATATTTTGGCCACCAGGTGGCGTAAGTGTTAATTTTTGTTCCTGATATATTTGCCATAAAATCTCGGCTTCTAAAATCTCGATTGAAAATTTTTTTGGTCGACCGATGCCACTGACGTCGATAAACCTTTTTGGAATATTTTCTTCTTAAAATATTGCATGGTTTCTCCGCCAGGGGGCGCAGATGTATATCTTAGTTTTGTGAATATATCTGCTTCTGATGGTCCGATTTGAAAAATTCTTTCTTTATTGGACAGAGTTTCCGGTGCGGCATGTTTTTCATATAATTCAAAATTTTCAAGTAATTCATAGACTTTCCGCTAGGACACGTAAAGATAAATTGCGTTTGCCCCGATATCTCTACTTCTAAATCTCCGATTTGGAAAATTCTTTCTGCACCAGATACAGCTCCTGGTGGGAAATCCTTTGCCTATAATTTCTAATTTAAGTAAAAAATGGTTTGACCACCAGGTAGCGTAAGTCTTAATTTCAGCTTCTGATGTATTTGCAGCAAAATATGAGCTTCTAAAATCTCGACTGAAAAAAACTCGTTTGGGGACCGATACTACTCACGTCGACATACCCTTTAGGAATATTTTCTTCTTAAAATAATGCCTGGTTTCTACGCCAGGGGTCGTAGATATATATCTTATTTTTGTCAATATCTCTACTTCTAGGAGTCCGATTTGAAAAATTACTTCTTTGTCGGATAGTGCTTTCGATGCGAAATGTTTCTCATATAAATTCAAAATTTTCAAGTAAATCATAGACTTTCCGCTAGGGAACGCATAGGTAAATTGCGTTTTCTGCGTTATTTCTGCTTCTAAAACTGCGATTTGAAAGAAAATTCCTGTAACGCATACAACTCCTGATGGAAAATGTTTTTCACATAATTCCTAATATTTGGTAAAGAATGGTTTGGCCACCAGGAGGCGTAAGTGTTAATTTCGGCTTCTGGTGTATTTGCAGCTAAATCTGAGCTGCTGAAAACTCGACTAAATTTTGTTTTTCTTAGACCTATACCACACACATCGAAAAACTTTTACTTTTTAAGAATATTTTATTCCTAAAATAATGTGGACGTAGATGCATATCTTACATTTGTCCATATCTCTGCTTCCAAGAGACCGATTTGAACAATTCTTTCTTTGCTGGATAGTGTTTCCGCTGCGAAATGTTCTCATATAAATTCACATTTTTTTTAACGCACAAGTCTGCAACCAGAGGGCGTAAGCTCACGATTCCGTTTACAGCAATATCTTCAGGATTAAAAACCCTATTGAAAAACTTCTTTCTTCCGTCAGATATTATTGTTTTCCATACCGATTTCATTGACTTTGAATAGCTTTGATAAATTTTAATTTGCGTCAGAACAGATTCAAAAGACCTCATTAGACCCGAAAATTCGGTGTCATGTTTTTTCGCTTTTATAAGGCTGTTTATGAATTTTAGTAACCTGAGAAGCAAAATGTATTTCTCACTCTCTCATCGTTTTAAACTATAATTACAAAAATGATATATTTCTACTACTCTCATAAAAATTCGCGTTCAGAGGATTCCCTGTATTTCACATAAGGACAAACACTAAATTTAACAAAGAATTCATTTTATATAACAAAATTTCAGTGAATTCGAGAAATCCCCATATATTTATCCAAGTTTCCAAGATTCTTAGATATCCAAGTTTCCCTACAATCTAAAAATGGTTGCTCCTGCCATATGTTTGAACTGCTTAAAAAAAAAATGGGGGGGGGGGGGGGCGTAGCTGAAGCCCACCCGTAGCATCGCTCCCGGTCATTTCCCCAAGAAACAATGGTGATGACACGTAGCATGGTTACGCTGATTCACGTTCAGAGAACAATATCACTTGTGAGTTGCTTCAAATTACTCAGACACACACACACACCTTTTCCTAGGGTATAAAGATCACGAACCGAAGGGGTTTGATGCACATCTAAGTTCAAATGATAATATCACTTAGAGTTGCTTTAAATTATTCAGCACTTTCCTTCTCTTTTTTCTACGGTATAAAAATACGAGGGTCATTTCAAAAGTTTTGCACGCTGTGGGTCATCTCTTAAAAAACTAATTTATTTTACAACTTACGGGCCTTCTAAATAATCTCCGTGCTTCTTTATGAGAGCGGCCCAATGTTTGGGCAAGTCTTGTATTCCAGTCAGGACACCTCCATTGCTGAGGCGTCGAATTACTCGGGTCACCTTATTAGAAACATCCTGAATCGTTTCCCACGGAGTGGCTTCTTCAGTTTTGGTAACAAGTCATAGTCTGGTGGGCACATATGTCAGGACTGTATGGAGCATGGGGAAGCAATTCTCATCCATATTTTTCCAGAATGTCTTTTATTGTACGGGAAACATGCGGCCTCGCGTTGTCGTGCAAAATGATGACACCAGCTTCGAGCAAGTCGGGTCTTCTTTGGCGAATCTTTGGGCGCAAAACATTTTGCAGAAACCTGTAGTATTCCATTGTTACAATGGTCCCCTCTGGCACTCTGTCTGTTGCTATCACCCCGAACTTGTCATAGGCCATGATTATCATCAGCTTAACCATCAGCTTAACCTTCGACAAGAACTGAGATTTCAGTTCTTGTTCAAACTCTCGAGTCTAGGTTTCGTCTATAGCAACAATTCTGTCCAAAAACTGCTCGCCTTTTGTCTCGTACCGCTGAAGCAATTCTTCTGCGATCCCGTTACGAACTGCTTGCTGCTCTTCACTGAGATTATGCGGAACACATTTGTCAGCCACTTTTCTCTTCTGTAATTTTTCAGTTAGGATTCTGAAAACCGAAGCGGTAGACATGTTTGCTTCATATACAATCTCTTTACATGTTTTTCGTCGATCTTTATCCAAAACGCTGTTGACGATAACCACAGAAGTGACGTCACTTGCATCTGATGGCCAGCCGCTTTTTGGGTCTGCTTCGATGCTTTCTCGACCTTGGCGGGAAAGGAGAAGCCCACCGTGACACTGCTACGATCCACTACACTAGCCCCACAAACTTCACGCAAAGCTTTTTGGATTTCGGCAGGGGATTTTCCTTGCAAAGTTTCAATTTTAATGTAGGATCGCTGATCTGACTCACTTTCTTCCTCCTCCATTTCTAGGCAGAATTTTTCTGAAGAGGAAAAAATTATCCAACAAACGTAGACACAACTTTGTATACTGAAGTCTGACTCACAACTGGCGTAACGATCGGAGCGATTGCATCATCTTACGAGCAGCGCCTGCGCAGAGTGTGAAACTTTTGAAATTACTTACGCACATGGTGTAATATTGGACGAAGTCTATTCCAGAAACAACAACGGGTATGCAATTCGTAATATCTGAAACTGCCGCTCTTGCGAAGTATGCGCCGTAGTGGCTGCGGTTGTTCAGAAACAAATTCGAAGTTTTTCATGAGATTTCACACTTATGGGTCGATCCTGTAAACGAAGTCGGGAACATGTGTGTGTATGTCGTTTTATATGATGTCAGTGCAGAGCAGGCTATGTTTCACCTGTAGCATTCTCAATATAATTTTCTTTTCTTTTACTTCAGTCATAGTATTTTACGGTTGACCTTCCCATAGCCATGTAGTCAAATAAAAAGCTGGTGTATGCAGTTCGCAAGAAATACAGGTCTTGTCTCTTTCCCAATGTAGAATAATTTTAATTAATGAATGAACTTATTTTTCTTCTGTTTTGCTTGTGTATATTCATATAATTATTTTTTTCGTAGGTGCTCATGACGAAGGGTCCAGGGAAACAAAGGAATGGGTGGACATGGCAACACGTGTGAAAGTTTTCCTGTTCCTCATATGAGAAACTTCATTTTTTTATTGGCACTACTGAGCCTTTTTTGCAGGTGAGAAAAAATTTATTTTCAAATATTTTATCATGACAATATCGTACTTTCTTATGTTTCTCAAATGTACCTAAAAATATAAAATATCTTATGGTTGCAATAAATAAAACATAAATAAAAAAATAAAAGAAATATAAATATCTTATAGTTGCAATACAAAATATCTTATATTAGTTGCAAAGAAACTATAAGATATTTTCTTTTCATCGTTTGTAAAGTGCAATCAGTATTACAATATGGGTCACACAGCGCCGATTTTCAGGTCATTAATTACCCTGTGAAACGGAAAGGCTTGCGCAGTTTATAGCTCACTTTGTAACATCTAAGTAAAAGCAAGGCAGTCGAATGATTTCCCTGGCATTGTAATGCTATTGTTGCATAAAGAGCGGTTTAATACCTGCTTTGTAAAACCTCTTTCGTTTTCAGCTTAGGCAACGTAAAACCATGCTTTATTGCGTTTAATGGCGCAGGAACGAAAAGGAAATGCAGAAATTTCTTGGTTACCTGATAGGTGTGGGATTTCTCCGCAAATGCAGATCGCAAAGGTGTCTCTTGATCCCTATCCTGGGTTTTTCTTCTCGAAGCTCTTCCTATAGATTTAACCAAAGGGTCTTCCCATCTCATTGGATGCCTTCTAAGTTTTCTTTTTACTTGCCTTAGATGCCAGTTGATATATCTTCAAGTTCATCTGTTGTCCCTCTGTCTAGCCACATAACCAGCCCATCTCAGTTTACTCTAGTGTATTCACCTCCATCTTTATGCTCCACCACATCTTTTACTTATGCCTTGGGTACCAGTCAATGATTACACAAGTCCATGTGTTGTTTCTCAGTCTTTCCACTTGATCAGCCTATCTCAGTTTTCTCTAGTGTATCTGCTCCACTACATCTTTTAGGTATGTCTTTCGTACAAGTCGGTGATTCTGCAAATCTGTCAGTTGTCTCTCAGTCTCGCCACTTGATCAGCCCAGCTCAGTTCACTCTCGTGCATCTGCTTTGATACATCTTTTACTTATGCCTTGTGTACTAATAATTGATTCTCCAAGTCCATGTGTTGACCCTCAATGTTGTCACGTGACCAGCCCGTCTCAGTTTAATCTTGTAAATCTGCTTCAATACGTTTTTTACTTATACTTTGTGTACCAGTCAGTGATTTTGTACGTCCATCTATTGTTCCTCAGTCTCGCCACATAGCCAGCCCATCTTAGTTTATTCTCTTATATCTGCTCCGATACCAGTCAGTGATTCTGCAAATCCATCTGTTGTCCTTTAGTCTTGTCACTTGACCAGCCCATCTCAGTTTACTCTGATGTATCTTCTTCAATACAACTTTTATTTATACTTTGTGTACCAGTCAATGATTTTGTACGTCCATCTATTGTCCCTCAGTCTTGCCACATAACCAGCCCATCTTAGTTTATTCTCTTATATCTGCTCCAATACATCTTTTAAACCTGCCTTTTCACGTATATTCGAGTTTCTGATGTGGTTCATTTTACTGATGTTACACATTCTGAGTTCAATTACTCCCTAGGTTATTCTCAGACTCTCCTCGTCTCTTGCTGTTGTGTTCGATGGTTCGCATCTGTATACCAGTGATGGTAAAATGCTTGTGCTAAGCAGATTCCCGTATTTTACACTCAGGTTTTGATCCATGGTTGTAGTCTTCAGACAACTGTAAAAGTACCAAGCTCCCTTTTCCTTCTCGCAAGCTCTACTGATACGTCATAGTTCATTTTGATGTTCTGACCTGCATAGCAGTAAGATTCAACTAGCTCTATAATGGTGTTGTTGAGGTTTATTACATAGTTCGGGGTAAAGTTGTTTTTCATCCATTTTGTTTCATTTAATTTCCAATCCAATATGGAAGCAGTTCGTTTGAATTTGTTGTACCATTGTTTCGAGTTCTGAGGGACCTTGGGATATAAGGACTATCATCTGCATACAATAGGATCTCTAACATTTTGCCGTCAATTTTAATTCCTCCTTTCCAGTCTATATCTCTTAAAGCGATTTCCAGTGTTCTTGGGAAGAAATTCGGAGAGATTGCGTCTCTCTTTAACGCACTCCGCTTTTAATGTTGACACATCTATATGTATTTAGTACATGGGCATTTGCCTGTGTCATTTCTGATCTTTTAATATCTTTGTCAAAAGATGAAGAAATGACACAGCCAACGCCGGTGTGCTAATTCAGCAACAATCCACCTGAACTGTAGCTCATTTTGCTTTCGAAAGCGTGGCCGAATGGTCAGAGGCGCTGGCTTCTGGCTAGTCACTTGGATTGAGTCATGGGCAGTGCGCCAGCCTCACGGCTCTGGCCCGTGAAGGCTGGCTGTTAGATTGTTAGCGGGAAAAGAATTGTTAGCAGTTTAACCAGAGGCCCCAAATTAGGGATAGGCTGCTACCTATATATGCTCACAGTAGTCCTTTAACTCCGAACGAAACAGAACACCACGCAAGAGATATCCGATATCAACTAATCTTTGCACAAAGGGTGTATAAGTCGCATGTATTTAGCGTGACTGATATGTGTTATTCACATTGAATTTTCGGAATCGTATAAAATTAGCAGAGCAGTATTTAAACAGAAACTTATTTTTAGTATCTGAACCCCACGTAACATTCTTTCTTTTATTAAAACTGCCCAGATTTAGCAACTTTGATGAAAACTGATAAAAAAATAATAATAAACAAAACAAAAAATACTAAATGATAAAAACAAATTAAATTTTAAATTACTTCGAAAATTTTGAGGGTCTTCTTTTCGAGTTTGTTTCACCTAATCCTTTCACTGCTAAGGCACTTAAGTTTTTTTGAACTACATCACCGGGTAAAACCCTTTTAACTGAAATTCTCTCTCAAATGAATATATAGCTCAAAGTATTTCTCCATGGATCGAGCTTACCTTTGTACATTATTTGGTAAGATGTTTCGTCACTCTCTGACCAAATACGACTTGCTCCCATTCTCTTTTAAATAAGCAATAAAGTATTCCTAAATTTATAGAAAAGAGATAGGGTAAAGCAATGTAAAGTGAAAGTGTGCTAGAAGATATTAACTAAAAGTATTTGAGTATGCGAGGTCTATAGAATCAAGTCTGCTTCGACTAAGTTGAAAAGGTTGCAATAAATTTTATGTGCTGATACTTGCAAAAATATTGTGTGAAAGAAAGGGATGGTGAAGAGAGTAGGAACTGAATAGAATACAGCTAGCTGTAAATCACCAAGGAATAGGGTGAAACTATGTACACGCCTCAGACAATTGATCTAAGTTATTACAAACTTGGCTGATCAGGATGAAATATAGGAATATTAAGTGATAAGCAAAATTGTTAGCGGAAATAAACAATCTTGTTAGTTAAGTCTCGATGGAAATTTGTACCCAAAACAGAAATTTGAATCCTCTTTTGTTATAGTTTATGTGAACACAGGAAAATATTTCTGATTGCCATCGTCAATATTATTCCCGGACAACAACGATGAGTTTGATAACTTGCTGTTTCTCGGAAGGATCCGAAAAAGTAAAGGAGAAGGGCATAAACATGAAGAGGGCAGCAAAAAGGAAAAATTTTCTTTCCTGGTAGTGAGTTTGGGAACTGAGAGTTAAGGGGATTACTTTTCGCGGGGAGGGATAAGGATGGGATCACATCATAGGTATATCACATTTCATAAAGGCTGAGTGAGGTCAGTCAGATGGGAATGCGTGTTGGGGGAAACTGGATCCAGCGTGAAGAATGCATTTACTGTTACGTATTTTAAAATGGGCTTAGCCCTTCCTCTATTTTTCGTCCTTTCACGAGTCTCCATGTTACTTTCACCTGGTTACGGGTATGATACAATTCAAAACGGGGCATGATATATTTCAAGCAATACGCGCCACTTGCAAAGTGGGGATTAACCAGGGCCGTAACTAGACCTTCGTTTCGTTTTTTTTTTTTTTTTTTTTTTTTTTGTTGTTGTTTTGTTTTGTTTTGTTTTTTAACTATTCCACAGCAAAAAATATATCTTATCTATCTATCTATCTATCTACCTAATCACTTAACAAAAAATAAACTCTTTAATTTTTAGTTATTAGTATTACTTAGCGAGTAATGACACATGAACTTATTCAGTATTTACAGAAAAACAAACTGAACAATATGAGACAGAGATCACATGAAAACAACAAGACCACACAGGAGACATGATGAAAGCAAGTATAGTCTGAAAAATGAAAATTATAAAAAAAAATTTGAAATCTCCTTCACGAAGTGGACTTCAAAAATTCGATAACGATACACGAAGCCACCATACCAAGGGACTTTGACGTTGAATTGGCCGTCTAATAGTTGCTATCATAGCAACGATGGTAATTTTCATGCATTTCTGACTGTAAGGTTCCGAGTTTTTTCTGGGGATTCTCTGCTTGCAAAGCATTTCAAATTAGGCGCAGCAAACGCGCAATGTACCAGTCCCTTAATTCAAAACCAATTTATCAACATTTGCAGAAACATTATTCAGGATACAATAGTAAAAAAAGTAAATGCTACAAAATGTTTCACCGCGATG
The DNA here is from genome assembly GCA_039090855.1 of Macrothele yani. NCBI lineage: Eukaryota > Metazoa > Arthropoda > Arachnida > Araneae > Macrothelidae > Macrothele > Macrothele yani. The sequence goes on from CM077008.1 coordinate 78,554,248, forward strand.
GCGGACAAAACGATGGAAATTTCGTAGATCGAACAAGTGTCAATATATCTACGGGATGTAATCACTCACTGCGCTCTCGCATTTCTAAACACAACCCATCATAGTCCTGCATCTTGATGTTATAAAGAAACAATAAACTACTATTCCTACTGCCATTTTTTTACGTCTGTCTAAACACGATAAATGAATAAATAAATAAGAGATCGCAAAAGTACCTGATAATGGAACAATTCCGATTAATAAAATGCCAGACACAAAGATTCCTGTACTTCTATAAATTTGTTACTGCTGACCAGTGGGTATAGTGAGAAAAAAATGTCCTTCTGAAGTAAGGTTTATCAAAGGAAATAACAGAAACAATTTGTAAAAAAAATGAAGAAAATAACGGGGACTCCTGTTGATGTAATAACTTACGATAAACGAACAAAAAATATTTTGCCCAAAATAATTCGGGTGGGGGGAGGGGGCGTTTGGACCATAAAAACCTCTCCCCAGGATACGGCCATAGGATTCACATCGTCAAACAATCCCTATAGGCTACGTTTTGTTTGTAACATTATATTAAGTGTCCTGAACTAAGGCTATTATGCACTCACGTGCGAGGGATGATAGCAAAAGGCAGAGGAAATGTGCTAATTTTCTCATAGACATCAATCGCAAGAATGAAATAGTAACAGAAGAAGTAAAAACGAATAAATTGAGAAAAAAAATGGTGTCATCGTTGTCAAAAAACCAGTTATTGAATTAAGCAATAAGTGTGCTACTGTGTTGTTAGGTGAGCACCAAAAAACGAAAAAAGGTTAATGCAGGTGGAAGTCATGAAGTAAAATTCCGAATAAAACAGAATTGAAGAAAAAAATGAATTAGCTGATTGAAATGCATTTAGCTGATTTGATCAAGATCCATGATAAAACTAAAATAATGCCATGAACTTTAGAGACATGAAGCAACAGAGGCAGCTGTTCTCTAGCAGTGTATGGGAAATGAGTAAACGAACATTTAACAGAAAGTCCATCCCAGGCGAAGTGAAAAAACAGATCATGAATCGCAGATTCAAAATTCTGAAGCGAAGCTTCAGTAACTTTGAAAACCGTCTTTGATTACTGGTCCCTCAAAAGATTTAGTCGCCCGTATGCAATTCAACCGAATCTTGACAGACGAGAAAGACGTGATGCCGTAGGTCCAACCGTTTTGAAATTAGGAATGAACAGTTGTTCAGATAGGGAACCCCCATGGCCATGGCTCTCTTTTGTATAAGATGTAACATGGGATTTAAAATTAAGACACAAAAGTATATATATATATATATAATCGGTTTATTGGGATGTAAGGTCAGGTGATGCGTAACATCACAGCCTCTCCTTGACAAATGTCAACCCCGCCTTCTCCTGGTGCATCCTGTTCCCACTAAAGGGGCTCTGACGACCGCCAATAGCGGTATAACTATACCATCGGGATTAGAGGAAATTCTATCCCACACTCACCAACCCGCTTGGCCAGCGTGGTGAGTTATGGCCAAACCCCTCCAAAATGATTCCACAACTTAAATCTTGGCCCTCAGTCTCCGGCAGCTGGAATGTACCTGGCCAAGGCAGCGGCCAGTGCGACATGAAGGCAGAGGGTGCTAAGAATCCCCGGAGGACCGGACTAGGCTGCCATCTGATGCTGACCTTGGCTACTTACAATGGACGCCCCCTATCTTCTGATTCAAGGCTTCTTGAATTGGAAGAGGAATTACAAAGGATCAAGTGGGACATCGTGGGGCTAAGTGAGGTAAGGAGAAAAGGAGAAGATCTCATCGAACTGAAAAGTGGACATCTCTTCTACTATCGTGGGACAGATACTGGCAGAACTAGTGGTGTTGGATTTATAATAAACAAGAAACTGAAGGATAAAGTTGTAGAAGTTGAAAGTTCCTCTGACAGAGCTGCACGACTTGTTATCCAACTCTCGAAAAGATACCAGGCTCAGATTATTCAAACTTATGCACCCACCACAAGTCATCCTGAAGAAGAAATTGAAGAATTTTATGAGGAAATTTGTCATCTAAATAATAAAGGTAAGCAGCACTTGAAAATAATTATGGGAGATTTCAATGCAAAAATAGGGCAACGGCAACAGAATGAAACTTCAGTAGGTAAATTCGGTCACGGCAACAGAAACCAGCGTGGAAATACTCTCGTTGAGTTTGCAGAGGCAGAAGGGTTTTTCATCTTGAACTCCTTCTTCAAGAAAAAGCCACACAGGAAATGGACATGGAGACATCCAATTGGGACGACCAAGTGAAATTGATTTTATTATGTGTAACAAAAAATTCGTCATAGAAGACTGCAGTGTGCTAAACAAGTTCAACACAGGTAGTGACCATAGATTGGTGAGATGTAAGATGCACCTCAACACTAAACTTGAACGTGGCAAGCTCATAAGACAAACAAAACCTATTGACATAACCAACCTTAAAAAACACCATAATACCTTCAAGTTGGAACTGAAGAACAGGTTCTCTGCTTTGGAAGGCCTAACATCGGAAGAAGTGGACATCTCTGAAGTTAACAGAAAAGTAACCAAAGCTCTTATGGAAACAGCAACAAAATTAGCTGGGTCTAAGAACAAGTTGCATGTAAACAAATTATCAGGAAAAACGAAAATGTTGATGCAAAAAAGAAGAGAGATGAGGACAACTAAAGAAGATGTGACTTCCAAAGTGGAATATATAGAGCTATGCAAGACAGTAAGGAAAAGTATCACTGAAGATGTAAGAAAATTCAACTGTGAACTAGTAAGGAAAGCAATTGAAAACAACCAAAGCCTAAAGATAGCAAAGGGACATCTCAGTAAGGGAAGAAAACAGATTATGGCACTGAGAAAAGAAGATGGTTCTGTAACAAGAAATAGAGGCGAAATTTTGACAAGAGTGAAAGATTTCTACTCCAAATTATATGAAAGGGATGATACATGCACTCCAGACATCATGAAAGATACCAGTACCAGAGTTCCTCCAGTCCTTCCAGCAGAAGTTGCACATGCAATCAAGAACATGAAGCGGGGAAAAGCTCCAGGAGAAGATGGAATTACTGTAGACATCATACAAGAAGCAAGTGGAGAAATCGAAACAGTACTCGCCCAAATTTTCACTCGATGCCTTAATGAAGGAAAGATTCCTGAGGATTGGAACACCGCTACAATGATCCTGCTACATAAGAAAGGTGACATTGAGGATCTCGGAAACTACAGACCTATCAGCCTCCTATCAGTAGTTTATAAAATCTTCACTAAAGTTCTTTCACACCGCTTGAAGGTAACACTGGACATGGCTCAACCGAGAGAACAAGCTGGATTCAGGAGTGGCTACAGCACAATAGATCATATCCACGTACTGAGAGAACTAATTGAAAGAGCGAGGGAATATGAACTTCCATTGTGCATGGCTTTTATCGATTATGAAAAAGCCTTTGATTTGGTGAAACCATCAGCAGTTACAATGGCTCTGAAAACCTGCGGTATTGAAGATGCATACATTAATATTATTAATAACACCTATGAAAATGCAAGTGCAAAGATTCGGCTGTTTGAAAATACAACACACATAAAAATTGGAAAGGGAGTGAGACAAGGTGACACCATATCTCCGAAGCTCTTTAATGCCACATTGGAGAGTGTTTTTCAGTCGCTGAGCTGGGAAAACAAAGGGATAAAGATTAATGGAGATTATCTAACCCACCTTCGTTTTGCTGATGACGTAGTCATTTTTGCAACTACCCCATCAGAGCTGCAGAGTATGATCCAGGAACTTGCTGACAAGAGTAAAGAAGTGGGATTAAAAATGAACTTTCAGAAGACAAAAGTGATGTTCAATGCTTTTACAAGAAATGAAGATTTATTGATTGATGGAGAAAAGCTGGAGATAACAGACACGTACGTTTATCTTGGACAGCAGATATCAAGTGAGGGTCACATTGATGAAGAAATTAATCGGCGTACAAAACTTGCCTGGAGAGCATTTGGAAGAAACAGCATAATTTTCAAGAGCAATATGCCATTATGTCTTAAAAGAAAAGTGTTTGATCAATGCATCCTTCCAGTGCTTACGTATGGTGCAGAAACGTGGACCTTAACTAAAAGAGACATACAAAGGCTGCAGACAACTCAAAGAAGCATGGAGAGGTGCATGCTTGGTGTAACCAGGAGAGATAAGAAGAGGAACTCGTGGATCCGAAAAATGACAAGAGTGGAAGACATCATGATCAGAGTTAAATCCCTGAAATGGCAATGGGCTGGACATACTGCCAGAAGGACAGATCATCGATGGACAGCTGAAATTTTAGATTGGATTCCAAGGGACAGGAAAAGACCCAGAAGAAGACCACATGGGAGATGGGTGGATGAAATTCGAAAGTATGCAGGGGTGACATGGAGGAGACTGGCACAAGACAGACCGTTGTGGAGGAAACTTGGGGAGACCTTCGTCCAGCAGTGGATTGATAATGGTTGACAATGATGATGATGATGAATCGGTTTATTGCGTCTGACATCACCTTCCGATCTCCAAGAATTTTTTCCATCTTTCTCTATCTAAGCACCATTTTTCCATCAGGCCAGTTTGATTAAGTGCTCTCTCTTTATTCCATCAGACCATGTTCTTCTAGGTCGGCCCCTATTTTTTCTTCGTTTGTTTGATTTAAATTTCATTGGTCATTCTTTTAACATGGCAAAACCAATGTAATTGTCTCTTCTGTATGTCTTCTAAAATTGTTTCTTTCACTTCCATCAATTCTTTAATCCTGTCATTCGTTATTTTCTGTCTTCTAGACACTCTACAAGATCTTCTTAAAGCACCCATTTTTACAGCTGTTATTTTCTTTCTATCCGTTTCTGTTAATCGCCAGGCCTCAGCCCCATATAAGATGTTCTTAACAATTCTATTATAAACACCCGATTTCCTTTTTCTGGTTATTTCATCACTCCGCTAGATGCCATTCAGGCGTTTAACAAAGCTTTTCTTTCCTGTGCAATTATATTTCTTAATTCTATTGTATCCCTACCTTCTTGTATAATTTTAACACCTAAGTAATTATAATGATCACATCTTTCAATTATTTCATTATCTTCCAGCTGTAGGTTTGTTTTACTTCCAGTGCTTAAATATTTTGTTTTATTTAAATTCATAGTTAATCCTCAGTTTTCATATTCTTTTATTTTTCTAGTCATATACTCCAAATCATATTTATCTTCTGCAAGAAGTACTTGATCATCAGCGGTTGTAAAGTAAATACCATCCTTAGATACAAAAGTAAAGACACTTAAAAATGCGTTTCAAAAGATCTTTAAAATGCTAGTAAACACGCTGAGCCCCAAGGGATGTAAGAAAAAAGAACAATTCTACAGTGTACAGAACAAAGGACTTTCAGTTTCTTTTTTTTTTTTTCAAGTTGCGCAGAAGTGATGAAAAAAAGAAAAGAAAGATTATGGCTGAGTGAAAATGCATTTTGTTTTACATTAGCCGAAAGAAACTGGGTCCCACGCAAAAACTCAAGTGTTAAAAGGAGTTTTATGGTTTTTTCATTGTCGAAGAACATATATAAGGATGTCGATGTAAAAACAAAAAAATAAAAACGGGTTCTGACCAAACAAAATTGAAAGGTGCATTTTGACCTGAAAAAGAATTTCATTAATATAAATTAATATTTCTGCAGATAAAATAAGTGATATTCCGAAGTAAAGGAAGAATGGTGTACAAAAGTCATTAGAATGTTATAAGAAAATCATGGTGAGTCTGGTATGGGTATATTTAAAAAAAATGTTTGCCTTTTGAGCCCTTGGTTTTTCCTGCACATCCATGTTCCGATGTTAAACTGGCAACTTCTGAAAATTGCGAAGTACTACAACTAGCCATCAGTGTTCAGTTCGGGCTCAATTTTAAGAGCCGAACTCAACACTGGCGGCACATCAGAAAAGATCTTCTCCACTACAGAAACAGATCTGTAGTCTTCATCGATGACTTGGCTATCTGCACTGCATACCAGAAGGGTAGCCAAGAAGCGGGGTTCCTGGGTCCAGACCCCCCCCCCCCCGAGTGTGGTTTGAGTACAAATTTAAAGCGATACATGCAGTATGTGTATACGAGGCTTTCACCAATGGACCTAATTTATGGACCTCCCTTAAGAAATTTCTGGCTACGCCACTGCTACCTACTTCATTGTGAAGAACTTCCGTTCTTGATATACCAAGTGTGAGATTCTACAAATCTGTATGAATATTGCCACTAATCTTTGACTCGGACACACCTCCAAAGTGCTGTGCTTATCCTTTGACAGCAGATATTGTAAAGTTCCTGTATTCTTTATATTGCGACTTGTACTCTTACAAAAATTTTCTGCATATACAAAATTATATGGTTTTATTTAAATAAAGCTCCAAATTTATTAACACGTCTTGAGACATCAGTTCCTGTCCATCATTCCCTTTGCAAAAAGCTGGCTGAGTTTTTTTTTCCGGAGGGAGGGGGGGGTCACAACCATCGTGAGGAACTCAATATGCCATAAGCAGTCGCTGTCCTTAATATTAGGGTGACGGGTTTCAGGGAAAGGAAAGAGCCAGTGTCGTAAGGCAAACACAACATTCATACCTCACCTGAGATTCAAATCCGGACCAATCTCGGACGAATGATTAGAAGCTAAATCTTCGGCAGCCGGGGCGTCAAAGACGCGTCACCTGGGATCGGTATCGTTGGTTCATCTGCGATGTTCTTTGGTGAGACTTATTAATTCTTTGTCTTTCATAAAACAGTTTTTTTTAACTCGTGCAGTCCGCTCTCTACGTTGCATATTACTTATTTCATCTTATTTATTACGATAATCTTACCGCACGAACAAAGTGATTGAAATAAAGAATTAGATAGTAAAAGTAAATTAAAAACGATACTGCCTAATGTACTTTTTTCTAATTGGGTTCCTTTTTTTCTTGTTGTTTAAGCAAAATGCCTTGGCCAAATCAACCGACCGCCAGAATTTCTTCGTGGAGGTGACATGGATAAGTTTTCTATCCGTGAAGACACACCTGTTGGTATGTATTATCGGTATTCATTTCTATTATTATATCTTCTTTCTCTGTCAATCACCAGAAATGATAGGTTTTAGAGTATGAACAGTTTCTCAAGTCCCAGAATACCATCTGTGATGCTGAAATTGCACCGGGTAGAAGAGGTTTCAATGCAAATCGCCAAGTGAGAGTATCACTGTGGATAAATTATATGGCAGGTACACTTTTATAAGGCAAGATATATACACTGAGCAGCAATTGAATTAGAGACAGCTGGCGTTATGCAAATGTGGCGCTGTGGGCGGCCCTGTAAACGGAAACGACATGACGTATGCAGCGATCCGACAATATAAGGAGTGATTCGACGGGAATCAGTAAGAGTCGGACGCAGTGTGTGTACGACGGATCTAAGCGCATTTGATCGTGGGCAAATTGTCGGGGCCCGACGAATGGGTCACTCCATCTCGGAAGTCGTGCAGGCAATGGGATCTTCATGAGTCACTGTGTCATGGGTGCACCGTGAGTACATCGAATTCGGTAAAACCATCCCTGCAAGGGCCAACTGCCGTCGACAACAGCATGTGGATGAGCGGGGTCATCGTCGGCTAGCTCGCATTGTAACAACGTATAGACGGGCCACAGTGCAAGAAATCACTCGGCAAATTAACGCTGGTGCACGAAAACGTGTAAGCAGCCACACCATCAAGAACCCTCTCCTCGCTATGGGGTACAGAAGCCATCGTCCCATGAGGGTACCGCTGCTGACCGCACATCACAGGGTGCAAAGATTAGCATGGGAGCGGGAACATCGCCACTGGACCCTAGGCATGTGGAAAAATGTTTCCTGGACTGATAAGTCGAGATTCACGCTGGTACATGCGGATGGCAGGATGCGAGTACGGCGCAAACTACATGAAGCGATGGATCCTTCTTGCCAGCAGGGTACTCTTCAAGCTGGTGGGAGTGACATTCTCGTCTGGGGACTGTTTACGTGGACTGAAATGGGATCCCTGGTACGTGTGACATCGTCCCTCACAGGTCAACGTTACCGGGATATCCTGAACGACCATTTGCTCCCGTTTGTGCGTCTTCAACATCCCACTGGGGATCTCATCATGCAACAAGACAATGCACGGTGCCATTGCTCTCGAATTGTATCCGAATGGTTGGATGAACACTCCACCGACGTGACCTCGCTTCCTTGGCCAGCTCGGTCACCTGACCTCAATCCTATCAGAGAGATGTTCGAAACTCTGACCCCCCTCCATCAAATCTTCGTGAACTGTGGGGGCTTGTTCAGGGGTCGTGGATCCGTATGGCTTCCCAACGCTTCCGGTGTCTTGTCGAGTCCATGCCGAGACGAATCACCACCGTCATCAGGGCGAAAGGTGGTGCTACACGTTACTAGACAGGTATCTCTAATTCAATTGCTCTTCAGTGTATATCACTGAATCGACTAAAAGCTCCGCGCGTTTACGGGCAGCAAACCTGAGCTGTGTCGTCACATTCAGGAGGCTATTGTACGACAGCAATTCGATGTGTGAAACTCTTCCTTTAAGCATGTTTCAGGTAATGTTATTTTCTCTCTTATACAATATTTATAATTGGATAGGGAATGCTTGTATTCGTTTCTAAAATGAAAATGGCCGCCCCGGTGGCTCAGTGGTCTAAGCGATGGCCTCTGATCATTCGTCCGTAAGGGGTCTGGGTTCGAATCCCGGTGAGGCATGGATGTTGTGTTTGTCTTACGGCACTGGTTCTCTCCCTTCCCTGGAACCAGTGACTCTAAATTAGGGACGGGCGACTGCTTATAGCCCATTGAGTTGCTCACGGTGGTCGTTAAACCTCCAATCAAAAAAAAAAAAAAAAAAAAAAAAATGAAAATGAAAAGATGTATTTTTATGGGTCACCCAGAGCTAAGCGGTGACGAAATGTTTTCACTTCGCAGGTGGAAGCCTATGTTACCAGGTCACAATAATATTCGCTATCGTGGTCATCACCCCCCCCCCAATGATGTCATTTAGCCCACCCTGTAATAAAGGAATTCAGTGTATTTTGCTGTTTTTCTATTTCTCTTTTTTTTCCGTGTCGTGTATACTTGTATATATGTTACATTCTAATGCTGTTTATTTAATTTATTGAAAGTAACAGCGTAACTAACAACCAATGCTTTTATAGCACGTGTTTTGTAAAAAAAGATCGCGCTTATGTTTTCGGTTTGTCCGTCCGTCCGTCTGTACCCACGGTATCTCTGCAACTATTAGTTCGATTTGAAAAATTCTTTTTGCATTCGAAAGCTTGAAATATGTGAATGATGTACAATTTCGCAGCTAGAGGGCGTAAATGCAGATGATGTCGAATCCAAAAATACGTTTTACTCCGCATATTTGCTTCTAAACATCCGATTGAAAAAAATCTTTTATGTTTTGATTCCATTTATGTCGAAGAGTATTTTGAATATAGTTTCTTTTTCAAATTACGCATAGATTTCCCGCTAGGGGCGTAAAAGTAAATTGCATTTTTCCCGATAACTCTTCTTCTAAAACTCCGATTTGAAAAAAAAATTTCAGCGGATACATCTCCTGATGCACTTTTGCAAATAATTTCGAATTTTTGGTAAAGAATACTTTGGCCACCAGGGGGCGTAAGTGTTAATTTTCGCTTCTGATGTATTTGCCATAAAATCTGAGCTTCTAAAATATCGATTGAAAAAATTCTTTCGTGGACTGATGCCAATCACATCGATAAACCTTTTCGGAATATTTTCTTCCTAAAATATTCCACAGTTTTTCTGCCAGGGGGCGTAGATGTATATCTTATTTTTGTCAATATCTCGACTTCTAGGAGTCCGATTTGAAACATTCCTTCTTTGATGGATAGTGTTGTCCGTGTTACATGTTTTTCATATGATTTCAAAATTTTCAAGTAATTCATAGACTTTCCGCCAGGGGGCGTAAAGGTAGATTGCGTTTTCCCCTATATCTCTGCTTCTAAATCTCCGATCAGAAAAATTCTTTCTGCACCGGATACAGCTCCTGATGGGAAATCGTTTGCACATAATTTCTAATTCTTGTAAAAAAATGATTTGGCCACCAGGGGGCGTAAACCTTAATTTCCGCTTCTGTTGTATTTGCAGCAAAATATGAGCCTCCAAATTCTCGATTGAAAATAACGTCGTTTGTAGACCGATACTACTCATTCCGACAAACTTTTTAGAAACATTTTCTTCTTATAATAGTGCACTGTTTCTACGCCAGGGGGCGTAGATGTATATCTTAGTTTTGACAATATCTCGACTTCTAGGAGTCCGATTTAAAAAATTCCTTCTTTGTTGGATAGTGTTTTCCGTGTCGCATGTTTTTCATATAATTTCAAAATTTTCTAGTAATTCATAGACTTTCCGCTAAGGGGCGTAAAGGTAAATTGCGTTTTCCCCTATATCTCTGCTTCTAAATCTCCGATCTGAAAAATTCTTCCTGCACCGGATACAGCTCCCGATGGGAAATCGTTTGCACGTAATTTCAAATTTTTGTAAAAAATTGTTTGGCCACCAGGTGGCGCAAGTCTTAATTTCCGCTTCTGATGTATTTGCAGCAAAATTAGGGCTTCTAAGATCTCGAATGAAAAAAGTCTTTTGTGGACCGATACTACTCATGTCGATAAACATTTTAGGAACATTTTCTTCTTCAAATAATGTATCTTTTCTACGTCAGGGGCGTATATGTATATCTTATTTTTGTCAATATCTCTACTTCTAAAAGTCCGATATGAAAAATTCCTTCTTTGTTGAAGAGTGTTTCCGACGCGAAATGTTTTTCCTATAAATTCAAAATTTTCAAATAAATCATAGACTTTCCGCTAGGGCGCACAATGGAAATTGCGTTTTCTGCTCCTAAAACTCCGATTTGAAAAATTCTTCCCGTGTCGCATACAAGACATGACGGAAAATATTTTTCACGTAATTTCTAATGTTTGGTAAAGAATGGTTTGGCCACCAGGGGTCATAAGTGTTAATTTCTACTTCTGATGTATTTGTAGCAAAATCTGGGCTCCTGAAAACTCGACTAAAATTTTTTTCTTGGACCGATACCGCTCATATGGATAAACCTTTTGTGAATACTTTCTTCCTAAAATGATGCATGGTTTTCCCACCAAGGGACGTAAAGTCACATCTTGTTTTCGATGATAACTCTGTTTCTAAGAGTTCGTAAGCTCATGATTCCGTTTACAGCAATATCTGAGGGATTAAAGACCCGATTGAAAAACTTCTTTCTTCCGTCAGATACTATTGTTTCCCATACCGGTTCCATTGACTTTGAATAGCTTTGATAAATTTAATTTGCGTCAGAACGGATTCAAAAGACGTGCTTATTACACCCGATAATTCGGTGTCATCTTTCTTGTTGTTGTTGTTTTTTTTATTCTTTTATTCAGTGTTTAACGACCACTATGAGCAACTCAGTGGGCTATAAGCAGTCGCCCGTCCCTAATTTTGGGTCATTGGTTCCAGGGAAGGCAGAGAGCCAGTGCTGTAAGACAAACAAAACATCCATGTCTCTCCGGAATTCGAAATCGGAACCCCCTCGGACGAATGGTCATAAGCCAGAGCTTAGACCACTGTACCACCAGGGCGAGAGTTGTTTATTCGCGTCTTACATGTATGTGTGTGTGTGTTACCCCAAGAAGCATAATAGCAGACATCATATTTGCTTTCACATAACTCACTGACTGCCGAGAAGGAAAATCCTCATGATATAGGAATTGGAGCAGATGTTAGATAGAAGGTCCAGGCGTGAAACGCATAATTTCCTAAACAAAAAAATAGTTCCTATGAAATATGTGCAACTGATCAAGAAAATATGCGGAAATTCCTTTATATATGTCAAAAGCAGCGTAGCGCATCCAAAGAAATTCTGCGAGAAAAATGGAATGCACCGAGGATCAGACTGACCCCTGTTCTTATTCTATATCGTTATGAATGTGGTAACTACAGTACTTGGCGCAGAGCTACACTTTCTTATTTTATTTTATTTTATTTTATTTTATTTATTTTGAACATGATAAAGTGTTCTGTGCCAAAACTGAAAAAAGAAAAAAAAAAAAAAAAAAAAAAAAAAGAAAGAAAGAAAGAAAAGCTGAAATGTTGAAAAAGAGTATTAGGAAATTTAGGACTAAGAAAAAGTAAAACAGAAACAGAATAACCACATGCAATGCAAAGAAGGAAAAAATCGAAATGTTATATTAATAGCCAGGAAGAAGTAATGAAAAGAGACTAGAGTACCCAGGATAAGTAAGATCGAGATATGAAGGAAGAACTAAGTAGCGGAGTACAGGCAGAATGGAATATCTGAAAGAAATTGTCAAATGCGGTCTGTGCAAAATGGATGCCAGTATCGCAGAAATTGTGCCAAGTTTTTAAAATCGTTCTAAGAACGGTTATGCTGCCCAATACTGTAACTTTGGAACGTTTGCTGACAGGAAGTTTCTGAAATGGATATGCGGTATTACCAAAGAGGACAGAGTACGGAATGAAAGTACGAAAGTGACATCTGAAGCAACAGATCTTTCACTGAAAATTAAAAGGAAGACTGCGCTTCTTTTAAGAAACGAAGTGTACTACGTAGACATTTGACACAGGGTTTTGAAGAAAATGGATGAGAGGAAGATCTAAGATGAGATTATGGATTTGTACACACACAAATAAAAGTTAAAACTGAGGTAACGTAAGGAAAAAATAAATGGAGGAGAAAGATACGCAAGAGTGACTTCACCTAACTGTGGGAATAACCATGAAGTATGTGTTGGCAGTATGCGTGTTTCCGCCTAGGTAAATTTCTATTTACTCCATTAGTGGGTGTAAAGTTCTTTGTTTTGTACTCTTCTCTCATCATCTAGCATCAAAGTTGTTGAGTGTTTAGGTTTTAAGCTGTGATCCCATTTTTCTTCTCAAGGTTTAAATCATCTGGACTAAATATGAAAATGACACCAATAGTGTCACGCAAGATCTTACCTTAAAAGAGAAAAAATACTACAGTCCCAGAGAATTTAAAGCAAGGTAAAAATATAGAGAGTGAGGCAAATTATTGTGAACATCTGCAAAAATTTATTGACAGGAAGTTGGATATAATTCACTACTGCAACTCAGTTGTTTGTATTATTCATCATACAAGGGTCGGTCAAAAAATAACGCATAATCAGTCAAAAAAATTCTATATCTGTCGCAGAAGAGGAATCTGGTAAAGATAAAAGCCATCTTTTTTTCTTTTTTTTTTTTTTATATCTTTGTGTAGGAATTATTCGATATACCCATCTTCGTATTCTGCACATTTGTCTAGCATTTTTGCCAGTCCACAAAAGCACGTTGGTAAAATGCAGGTTTCCACCCTTGGAACCAGTTCTTGACATTCGTTATGAAGTGTTCATCTAAATCAAATGCTTTGCCACCTAAAAGTCTATTTACTTTACCAAAAAGAGAAAAAAATCCGACGGCTCTGAGTCAGGACTGCATAATGGTGAGACTCTAAAGTCTGTCTAAATTTTGCAATTTTCGCAAAAATCAGATACGACGTGTAGGGTTTTGCGTTATCCTTATGAAACTTAATCTGTACGTATTTTAGCTGAGGCATCCTTGGTTTTAATGACACTCTGAAGTTTCCTTAAGGATTTGCAATACTTTTCTGTATTAATATTGCCGCCGTTTTTCAAATGTGTCAAGTCCATACCATGTTGGTCCCAAAAGACCATCATGATTTTGTTCTTTGATAGAGAAAGCCTAGGTTTCTTTCTTAGCTGGGGATGTTCTATGATTCCATCGCATTGACCGAAATGCATAGGTCATAATGGTAAAACAAATTGTCATCGGATGTTATGACCCCCTTAAAAGCCTCCGATGGCGCACCAGAGAAATTTTCTAAACGGAAAGCCCAGATTTCTCTTCGTGATAGCTTCATCTCACAAGTAAGAAGCTTTGGCATCGGGTCCGGATTTAGATGAAATTTGCCCCGGGGCTGTTTTTTTTTCATTTGCCTCTACCCCCACCCCTTGGCTATTCATTACTTTTCTTTTATATATTGACAGTTTGTTAGAAATTTTCGGGTGACTATAAAAACTAATTTTCGTATTTTATTTTGATAAAATCTTTAAAAAGCGTCTTTATTTTTATTATTGCTTATTATTTATGAAATTTTAAAACGAACGGATAAAATTTAAACAAGTAACATAATCACTCAGTCAATTAGTAATGCGGCAAGGTAAAATAATAAACTTACCTTTCATTATGCATTTCGAAGTTCAGTGAAGTTCATTAAAGTTCTCCAATGATGGATGCACAGATCAGTGGGAAAATTCGCCCCCTCAAAGATTCGCCCTTGGGCTGTAGCTCGGTCAGCCCCCACCCCCTATAATACGGCACTGTTGGCACCCACCATGAGCAAATTTTTCGATATCCAAAGTTTAAAAGGCAAAGGCATAACACTTCTTTTAGACATTGAAAGTTTTTCCATTATCTGATTTGTTGCCATTGTTCTGTCAGCTTGGAGCATTTGTTCAAGATGGGCTCCATTTTCGTCCGTTTGTTTCGGTTGCTGGTCTATTGGACCTAGCAGTGTCAAGGACATCAAAATCATCGTTATTTAAGCTCTAAATTGATCTCTAGATATTGCTCCTGTCAATGGTTCCTTCGACATAAACAGTTTTCAGTTTTTCGTGAATTACATTCGCTGAAGTTTCACCGGTATTTAAAAGGAACTCGCTGACAGACAGTTGTCTGATTCTGGTGTTCACTTAAGGTTCCATGAATTTCGACTTACAACACACAAAAATTTTTCTATAGGTATATTTATAAAGACAATAATAAAGAATGTGGACTAAAAATTATGCTGATCGTACAATTATATTTTTTATGACCCACTGAGCATTACTGTTTGACCGACCCTTGTAGCTTACGAAACTTCAGTGCGTGCACAGTATGTTGCCGAAAACAAAAATGAGAGTGAACTTCCAAATGCTTAGTACTAATGGCGACCAAATTGTGTAACAGCTGTTCACATCCAGTCCTTCAAACGTACGGTGTTGATAGAAACGACGTAACCTAAAAGTGATCCTTAACAAAGTCCCACAGGAAAACATCGAAAGGAGTGAATTCTGTTGACAAAGGAAGCTAGGCCAATGACGTTCCCTGACCCTTTCCACTGCTCAGCCAGTATTGCACTCAAATATTTTACCACAGAGTTGTGAATGTCTGTGTGCTCTGACTTGTTAGATAAACACCGCTGGATATGCTTTCTAGTAGCCGAGGCATTAACCACAACTCCTCACACAACGCAATCTCATCTAATAGATGCCCATCATGTTATGTATAGACGCTAAATGGACGTCTATCGAAGTCTAGATTATGTCCATCGCAAGGCATCGGAACATGTAATGGCCGCCCAATGTCCCTCCAAATCACGTCTAATAGACGTCCATTAGCCTTCTACGTTACGTTCATTAGATGTCTAAAGGCCGTCCAGTGTCACTCCAGAGCATGTTTAGATTACGTCCATCACAGTCATCGGGACGTCTAATGTTCCTCCTTATCACGTGTAATAGACGTCCGTTGGTCGTTTATCATATTACGTATAGGCGTCCATGTAAGCCTAGGTTGTCCATTAGACCTCCAAAAAGAAGTCTTCTAGACGTGTGATACATGCATAAGTATTCAGAAAACTTGACATTTATAGATTACATCACCACGACTAAAGCCAACTGTATAACCTTGACAATGTATGAAATTCTTAAGATTTGAATTCGTTAGAAACCTATAGTCAGAGAACTTGGCAGGTTGTACAGAACTGCTTCTTGCCAACTTCATTTTTATTAGAAAGCATGCTGCACACACACGACGACAAATACACTTAGAAAAACAAAAAATAAACAAAAAAGGATAATTTAGAATAAATTATCAACGTTTTTTCACAATTAAATGTTTTATTAACATCGACTATAGTTTCGCAGAGCATCTGGCTCGGCATCATCAGGACGAATGGAGCGTAAACATTCAAATCATTGTGACATCATCAGAGTTCTGACGGTCACGGTTTTTGGTGAGTTGTTTCCACGCGCTTGAAAGAAATGGCGTAGACGTCATGTCATTGACAAGTCGTGAAGAATTCTGGTATATGTGGAAGGCTTCTAATACATTAAGCTTGTTAGTCGAATCAGGTTTGTCAATAAGAATAGCGTTTCCAAACAAAAATTTATGGTTATTTTCGTGACAATGTTGGGCTATTGATGACTTCTTCAGTTCATAGTTCCGTACGTAAGTTTTGTGCTCCTTCACACGGAAACTTAAAGCCCTGCGGGTCTGTCCTATATATGAAAGTCCACATTCACAAGGTATCTGATAAATTCCCCAGGAATTTATGTCTTGGACGTAGTCTTTTGATCCGTAAAAATTCATCTTATTTATGGGTTTGAAAATCACTTTGAAATTAAAACTTTTGAGAATTTTTGAAATTCTGAAGCAAATCTGAGGAGCAAATGGGATAACCGCCCAATTCGTTCGTAATGGGAGGTCTACTGGCGTGAGCGAGCAGACGGGCTTCGGTTTCCTAAATTTTTGGACCGCTTTTTCTATCACGGAAGGGCTATATCCTCTGTGTACTGCAGTTCGTTTAAGAAAAGCAAGCTCTTTCTGTAAGGAATCCTCAGTTGAGCATATATGTACTGCACGATATACGTATGTGTAGAAAGCAGACATTTTTTGTTTCCATGGGTGATTTGATTTTGCATGTGGAGGCAAGGAAACAGCAAATGGCTTTCGATAAACTGTTGTACTAAAGGATCCTTCAGAGCGTGACACCAGGACATCTAGGAACGGTAAGCAGCCATTATTTTCAGTCTCACATGTGAACTGTATATGAGGATCAATTGAATTGATAAGTTCAACTAATTTAGGTAGTTCAGAATTCCTGCCTTTCCAGAGGACAAAGGTATCATCTACATATCGAATCCACAGGTCGAATGTAACGAGCTGAAACAGTTTGTCCTCGAAGTGACGCATGTAGACTTCGCATAAAACAGGCGACAGTGGGCTACCCATTGCAAGGCCTTCCGTCTGTTGAAAAAATCTTCCACGAAATAAGAAACTGTTTTGTTTGATACAAATTTCCACTAATCTCAAAATTTCTTCAACTTCCGGTTGGCTGAAATGATGATCAATGAGACTTGCTTTCAAAGATTCGAGGGCTCCATTTAGTGGAATACTGGTGAACATGGATTTCACATCGAAGGATAACATGAACTGATCGTTGTATGGATGCTGTTTAAGCACATTTACAAATTCAGTGGAATTTTTTACAGCAGTTTTGTTTGAAGAAGTCGTTATGGTGGACAGTTTCGAAGATAGAAATTTGGCCAACTTATGAGTAGCAGAGCCGATATTGCTGACGATGGGACGGAAAGGAACGCCAATCTTGTGTATCTTCGGAAGGGCATAGAAACGCGGACAACGGGCATACGAAGGTTTCAGATAATTTTTTGAGCTTTGGTTAAGAGTAAAGCAACTTGTTACTACTTTCCGAACTTCTTTTAAATATTTTTCCGATGGATCTTTTTTAATTTCTTTATACGGTCCCTCGGAAATAAGTTTTTCGACCTCTGCCTCATAATGTTTTTTGTCCAGAATAACAACTTGTCCTCCTTTATCGGCTTTAGTAATGATGATATCAGGATTTGACTGTAATTCTTTTAAAGCTTTATATTCTTCCTTATTGAGATTGGGTTTGAATGATGGAAACGAATTCGACGTTATTACAAGGCTGACACAATGTCTAATCGTTTCTTTCTCATCAATGCTTAGATCGCTTTTTGTCAGGGAATCTTCAACTGACGCAACGATATTGGATACTGGTATCTTTTTTGAAATTGCGAAATTTGAATTGTAATGTAAAACTCGTTTTTGAATTTTGCTCGGGTTAAAAGAAGAAAGGTTAGATATTACTTCGTTATCCGTAAAGACTTCATCACTTTGAGAAGTAGAATTTCCTTTATTGTTGATATTATTCGATAGTTTTTCAAATTTTCGTTCTAGTGTCATTTTATGAGTAGACGACATATTGGAACTCCTAGACCAAGTTTTGCGGTCCAGGTCCGAAAATTCTGGTAACGTTTTAGCCAGCAATAGGTGCAGGTCATACAGTTCAATCTCAACGTTTGCAATATCCTTCCTAGTATCTTTAATTATAGCTCTTAATAGTGCAAACGAAGCATTAGAGATCGCTTTGTTGATGTTACGGGAAAGTCCCAAGTGAATGTGGACTTTCATATATAGGACAGACCCGCAGGGCTTTAAGTTTCCGTGTGAAGGAGCACAAAACTTACGTACGGAACTATGAACTGAAGAAGTCATCAATAGCCCAACATTGTCACGAAAATAACCATAAATTTTTGTTTGGAAACGCTATTCTTATTGACAAACCTGATTCGACTAACAAGCTTAATGTATTAGAAGCCTTCCACATATACCAGAATTCTTCACGACTTGTCAATGACATGACGTCTACGCCATTTCTTTCAAGCGCGTGGAAACAACTCACCAAAAACCGTGACCGTCAGAACTCTGATGACGTCACAATGATTTGAATGTTTACGCTCCATTCGTCCTGATGATGCCGAGCCAGATGCTCTGCGAAACTATAGTCGATGTTAATAAAACATTTAATTGTGAAAAAACGTTGATAATTTATTTTAAATGAACATCACAAGTGTGTAGTCTTGAATTATATAAAAAAAGGATAATACCTGACTTACTGCTAATAAATGAACAACTTCAAACTGTTGTTAACTTCTAACTTCTACTCGGCTGGGCGCAATTGTCTCGCACTTTATTGTTTATCCACTGTATGTGTCAGATTCAGCAAATTAAAACAGTGGAAGCAGAATATTCAAGGTGCGCATGCGCGAATAGCTCCATAATTGATCCACAAAGGACGTCTATTAGAATTCCTATGAATGATATCCGATGGACGTCTAGATGTGGTAGCGCCAGAATTCGTTTATTAAGGACGTCCACTGGACATCTATGTGATGTCTGATGGATATCTATATATAGACGTCCACTGGACGTCGATGTTGCATCCATGACGTCTACTGGACCAGGTGGATGTAATATAGACGTCCATTAGACGTCACTGGTTGTGTGGGTCCGTAGCACAGGAGGCAGTTCCGTGAATCGTTATTTCTATTAAAGAGAAAAAAAAAAGGAATGGTCTACTGAAAAATACTTTGCTATAACAGCGAAATAATTTTGCTTACAGTGGTCGTTAAACCTCCAATTAAAAAAATCAATTTTTCAACAGAAGCAAGGTTTTTGGTTTCTGTGGTAAACATTATTGCTGCTGTAGCAACAGTTTTGCTGGGTCTGGCAAGATTTCTGGTTTCTGTGATAAGAAGTACTTGCTGCTGTAACAACAGTTTTATTAAATGTAGTTTCTGTGGTAAGCATTTCTTGCTGCTGCAACAACAGTTTTATTAAATCTAGTGAACTTTCTGGTTTCTGTAGTGAGCATTTCTTGGTGCCCTGACAACAGTTTTTCTGAGCCTAGCTTAGCAAATTTTCTGCTACAGACAGTTTTGCAGCAAATAAGCATACTACTTCAGCATGTACCACTAGCTGTTTTAAAATACACGGGGGGGGGGCATTCGTTTGGGTCAGGATACCTTATTATCATGTAGGAAGATTAAATATCTTTTCTTTCCTGATGATTGTCATTAATGCGATTAGTTTTCAGATGAAAGCTCTCAAAATCACGTGAAGTACCTCATTTGGATGAAACGCTAAATATGTAGAGAAATGGGCTTAAGCATTTTCAGCAACTCCGAATACGATGTTGCAACAAATATTTAAATTTACTTCGAAAAATCACCGCACAAGTTTTGTTTAAAGTAGACATTTGTTGCGTGGTAAAAATACCTATGTAATTAAATGCGTTTAAACTTTCCTAACCTATAAATCTCTGAATAATATAACTTGGAAGGTCCCAGCTCTCTGCTGCTGTTATATTTGACAAAACTGTTGCATTTGAAAACTCTATAATTACTTTGTGGAATAACTTTTTTACGGGTCTTATAGAGGTTATTTTTCATGAAAGTTGGTTGTCAAATTTTCGAACTAAAGCCTAGTTCGTCATCAGGACTATGTCACTGGAGTAGTTGCTGCCACTCAATTGGAAGAGTCCATCAGCAATTATCGTTAATTGTGGTACTTCTTCTTGCTATTTCGATCCCTTCTTCTAGTTTCCTCTTTACTAAGTTTGACTGGTGGGCGATTATTTTCACTGAGTCCCAATTTATGGAGTATCCACTTGCTTGTATATGTCTGTCTAGCCCTGTTTTGTTCCTAATAGCTGCTTGGTGTTCTTTCATTCGGACCTTAATACTTCTCCCTGTTTCTCCTATATAGCTGAGTCCGCAGTTACAGTCGATGCAGTAAATTACTCCTTCCTGCAATTGGATGTCCAATTCTTTCTGCTTTAAAGCTGGCAGCTATATAGGAGAAACAGGGAGAAGTATTAAGGTCCGAATGAAAGAACACCAAGTAGCTATTAGGAACATTGGGAACAAAACAGGGCTAGACAGACATATACAAGCAAGTGAACACTCCATAAATTGGGACTCAGTGAAAATAATAGCCCACCAGTCAAACTTAGTAAAGAGGAAACTAGAAGAAGGGATCGAAATAGCAAGAAGAAGAAGTACCACAATTAACGATAATTGCGGATGGACTCTTCCAATTGAGTGGCAGCAACTACTCCAGTGACATAGTCCTGATGACGAACTAGGCTTTAGTTCGAAAATTTGACAACCAACTTTCATGAAAAATAACCTCTATAAGACCCGTAAAAAAGTTATTTCACAATGACTATGAATAGAGGTGCCATAAATGCATTTACAACTAGGTTTATAATTACTATAATGATAGGAGCATTCAGAATAAACAATCCCCAGGGTAACGTACAACTCCATTCCTAGTGCTGCACGTAGGAAATGGAGATGGCAATGAGTGCAGGAAAGACAAAGACACACGGTCATGGATAATATGTGTAGCAAAACGTATTTTCTTGCAGGGAGTTCCCGGTATCACCAAGTCTTTTGCGTCCAGCTAAATATTTAGCTACAAGTTTGCTGCAATTGAATAATTGTTAATGACAGTAAACATGGCATACATACCTAGCATAATTAGTTCGTTCAGCAAAGAGCATTGTACTGCTTACAAATTTTCAGGTGCAACAACTAAATTCTGATTAGCTAAAACACTTGAAAATGACTTGTTATAGAAAAAAATATTCTTGCTTCTTATGGCAACTACGAGTATTGCTTAATGTGGAAAAATTAATGTAGTAATATATCTCTTGTTGATGCAGCAAGACTTGTTTTTTCAGTGTCTATAAGTTTGGTGAAAGGCCATCGCACATTGGTTTTGAATTATCTCTCAAATGTTCAGCGACAACGTGTGCTTTTACCACTTGATTCGCGGGTGTTATATTCATTGGCTTTACGCGAAATACCAAACGTTGCCTTTAGAATGAAAAGGATAGGTTGGTAGCAAAATTTCGATTTTCTCAGTATAGAATGTCATGTTGAAACAAAATTCAAAACGTAACTTTTTTTTTTTTTTTGTCATTGCCTACAACTGTAACTGGTAAGGCCGATGATCATGTCTCTTTCGAAGAATTTTCCGTGCAGTTTTCTGCAGTACATTCAACTCGCGACCACACTGACATGTTGACTTGAGCGGACTTCGCAGAAGCTACTACCAAATGTGATGAATGGTTCCCCGTCACTGGTATGCGGAGAGCCTGAACTTTCCTCTTTGCAGACGAAACTAGTTTCCGTAAACTTTGGATACCACTTTTAATCGCCGCGGGCTTTATTTCTTGATACTTTTCTGAATTCTAGCTGCATAGTTCGAAGGCTGCGCGTTTCATGAACAACAACACGCAAAACACCTTCACCTGCGAACTCGCCATTTCTGCAATGAGCACTGGTGGTGAAACGTTGGAATGGTGAAATGCCTAATTCATTCTCATAAATTTTAGTGGTCGGGGTTTCATTCCCATTGACCCTGTAAATGAAATCAGTTTGTACCTGTCGGCTGGGACATTTTAAATCAAGAGTGCTAATGGGAACTGCCAGTGGTCTGGGAAGTAAATGTGCTAGCAGAAATCAATGAGAAATTAAGAACAAGTTACCCAATAGCCAGGCTGTGAAGAGTTCTCAATATGTCTTGGACTACAGGTACCCTGGAAAATTTAAATTTTCTCATATGTACATACAAGCTGAATATTTTTATCTGAATATAGTTTTATATGATGCTGACCAGATAACACTTTTAAGATACAAAATGTATATTCTGATTTTTACTGCAGTAAATGATTAATGTGCTTTAGTACCATTTCCTAAACTCCCTAACTATAATCGTGGGTGCGGTAGTTCCCCCCAAGCTGGGTACTTTGCGTGCTTTCGTGTGGTCCTGTCGTCTCGGTTGCTTCGGAAGATTTGTTTTTCTCTACCCTTTTTTTTTTTATTGGAAGTTTAACAACCACCGTGAGCAATTCAATGGGCTATAAGCAGCCGCCCGTCCCTAATTTAGGGCCACTGACTCCAGGGAAGGGAGAGAGCCAGTGCCGTAAGACAAACACAACATCCATGCCTCACCGGGATTCAAACCGGACCATTCTTGGACGAATGGTCTAAAGCCAACGCTTAGACCACTGCGCCACCGGGGAGGCCTTCCTCCCTTCGCGCTCTCTCTCTCTCTATCTCTCTGTTTTTCTTTCCTATCAAATTCACTTACTCACATCTCTTATCTTCTAATTTACTTAGGAAAGTTATAGACCTGTGGTCAGACACCCTTTTACTAAAATTACCCATCCTTCAATTCAATACATTCCCTGTCAATGAGGTATTTGAACATAAACACCAAATATGACACCAAATTCTCGGATTTAATGAGCGAGTCTTTTTAATATTTTCTGACACGAAAATCATTTTTAAAAATAGGTTTTCAGAAGAAAAAACATCAGTGAAGAAGAGAATGCTTTTATGTCTCTAAGTGTAAAAACTGCACATCATTTAAAATACACAATGTGTGCAGTGTTCTTCACAGTGAATGGAACCACAATAATAATAATAATAATAGTAATAATAATAATAAATTCAGTCGGATTTCTAGAATCGGTAGAGCATTCAGTAACTACTTATGCCCACTAGCAGCATAAATGTGTGTTACGAAAAATCACAAATTATACCCGAATTGTTCCGCACTGCGAAAGATATCCGAAGAAAGGGATTTTTTTTTTTCATCGCATACTGACGTCTCGAGGGATGAAACCGTAAATTATGAAAATATAGAAATCACGCGCGAAGCATTTTCTTAGTGAGAGCTATGCGATGGAAAGAAAATTTTTCAAAGTCGACTTTTAGAAACAGAGACATCATGCATTTTTTTTTTTTTTTTTTTTACGTGTAGGTTCTCTCATCGGGAAAACTGGGGATTACTTAAAATGGATAATGCCTGCAATGTTTGGCCTACCGTGCAAAATAAATTTATTCTAGCGAATTTTTAGAAGCTGAAAAACAATTTGGCTTCCTGAAAGAATGGAAGATTTTTCTGACGTCGAGATAGAATAATGAGGGCGATATTAAGTTGGAAGCTAGGTAACCAAGAAAAACGCCTGATAGAATAAGAAGGGACAGAACAGTGTGTAAACAATAAAAAGAGTAACATAGAAGTTGTTTGCTTGGGATTTGAAGTTTAAAGCGTCATAGTTCGCCTTGTCAAATTCAAGTATGATGCTCACGTGATTGATTAGAGACTACGCTTGCGATCTTTCTTTTCGATCACTGGGCTAGAAGTTACGGTAAAAAATTTCTGAACTTGCTAGGCTGCTTAGAAACTGTTTTTTCTGTTTTGAGAACACAGAGGAGAAGTTTACGACCTTTCGTGGAAACTACTTTACTCCAGCGTATTTCGAGCAAATTTAAATGTCGCTCGATATACGCAGGAGTAAAGTTAAATAATTTTGGCTTAGCTCCTTGTTATTTTTCTCTACAACATTATATTCAGACTTTGTAATTTTGAGAAAGAATAGGTTGTGGAACACCAAGACCTTGTTTGCTGCGTGTGCGTTATCGGTATTTCTCTTCCTTTATAGGCCGGTGTAAAAAAAAAAAGATGCTAAACCCAGTTTTCTTTAAGCTCTGCTCTCTGTTAAGGCAAAGAGATAAACCGAGCAAAATTTATAAATGAGTGAATTTAAAGTTAATTTACTAATTAACACGATAAATAAGATAATCCCTAATTCAAATAAGAAAATCGATAAGACCAATAGCAATTCTGAATGAATTTTGCTGTAAATGGCGATTCTCCAAGTTTCTTCTTCCACAACAGTCTGCCTTGAGTCAGTTTTTTTCATGCTTTCGAATTTCATGCACCCATCTCCCTCTTGTCATCTTCTGGATATTGTTTTTTCCCTTGCTATCCAGTTCAATATTTCAACTCTCCGTCGGTGGTTCTTTCTTCTAGCAATATGTCCATCCCATTGCAATTTCAGGAATTTTGACCATGTCTTCCACTCTTGTCATTTTCCCGATCCACGAGTTCCTATTTGTATCATTCCAGGTAACAACAAACATGCATCTCTATTTGCTTCTTTCAGTTGTCTGCAACGTCTGTCTGTCTATTTTAGTTGAGGTCCATGTCTGTGCTCCATGCGTAATAACTGGAAGGATGCACTGATTAATCAGTTTCTTTTTAAGAAATAATGTATCCGACGAAGTTTTATAGGTCGATTATTTTCTTCATAAATGTGACAATGTGGCCATCGCTTAATATATGTTCCCTAATTTAGGTATCGGTACCTTTACATTTTCCCCATCAATCGCTAAATATAAAATCTAAATATTAATTTCTTGTAAAAAAAGCACTTTCGATCAGTATATATATATATTATTGTTATTGTTATTATTATTATTATTATTAAACGGACAGCGTCAGCACAGGCGCAGTAACTTAACTTTCGAAGTGGTATCGTGATATCTACAAAATTGAGAGCCCCCCATCTCAGCTTACCACGAGCCGCCACTGTGCCAAACCCAGACCCTGCCATCCGAACCGTAGATTCGTCGCTCCAGAGTTCAACAGTCCACTGTCGACGTTCTTTGACCACGTTAGCCGAGCAGCGCTATTGGACTTGGTGATCAAAGGCTTGTGGGCGGCAGCACGTCCATGATAACCAAACAGATGGGCTTCCTTACGGATGGTATTCATCGAAAGAACACTCCTGGATGCCTGTTGAAACTCCTCGCGGATGTGGCCCATCGATTTGGTGCGGTTCTTCCGAATTTCTCTGGCCAGCACCCGTCGGTCTCTAACTCCCAGTTTTGTGGATCTGCCGGATCGGGGCACATTCCGACAGTCACCTCTCATCTTCCACTTGCCAATCACGTAGGCCACTGTCGATTTTGGGTGCTTCAACTCGCTGGATATGCCACGTATGGATCGGCCATTTCTGTGATACCCGACGATTACACCTTTCTCGAAATCAGAGAGCTCCGAACTGCGTGGCATCTTGCATGCGACTGGTTGCGTTGTTGTTTCCCACACGATATTTAACGGCGGCGGCAGTGACGTGTATCAGGACCACAGATATCGTCGATTGCAGGGGTGTCCAATTACTTGTTGGTAGATAGTGTATATTTAAAAAAAAATAAAAAAATTGGGTCTGATTAAAATATTTCAAAATGGAGTTTGAGGCGTTTTGCTTGAGTTGCGTAATTCAACAGAAATGTTCCTGTTTTAATCATGTAAAAAAACTGTGGCAAGTAATTCCTTGTATACTTTCGAACTCTTTTTTTTTTTTTTTTTCAAACTGAAGCCTCCCCGGACTGTAGAAGTTGCTTGTTTCTAAGCTATGCCACTAACACCTTAGAGAAAACGATGACGATTATGTTAAGGGCAGAAGGGAAAATGTTAATTTAACGGTTAGATCTCATCACGATGCATTCCGCCTGTCTTTGTGTCACATCCCGATATGCATTAACGGCGCATACGTTTTGCGTCGGTTCTTTGCTTTTGAAGATCTCATGAGGTTGCTTTATTACCGTGTTATTGAAATTCTTTCATCTTGCATTCAAAGCACGTACAACGCGAAATTAAACCTAAGCATAAATTTGATGGTGTCACGCTCGACGTTTCGTTGAAGCAACAAAACTAGTGGGTGGTTAGTTGATAACGCTCGGCACCATGTACGTATATACTTTCCCTGACCACCAAACACACGATCGCAAAGAACGCGGAAGAAATTACTAGTCAAGCAGCTCATGCTGCAAAACCTTCTATTGTGAAACTTACGTCTGAGAGAAACTGGTAGTTAATAACCCAACACGCCTGCAAGAAGGTTGCGGAAACTTGCTGGTGGGGGAAGTAAAGAACGTATTTTCATAAGAATCAAAGTATATAAATGCATTTAAATAGGGATTTTCAGTGACTGATTTAGAATTTCCGGAGCCCTTCCCACAGCATCGGTTTTTGGTGCCCCCGCTCACTTTGGCCGCCATTCTTGAGAAATAATGTGTCTTCTTGCCGCATAACCCTCATTCTTACATTCTCACACTAA
The DNA here is from genome assembly GCA_039090855.1 of Macrothele yani. Classification (NCBI taxonomy): domain Eukaryota; kingdom Metazoa; phylum Arthropoda; class Arachnida; order Araneae; family Macrothelidae; genus Macrothele; species Macrothele yani. The sequence goes on from CM077008.1 coordinate 78,580,944, forward strand.
TGTATGAGGAAGTACTGTATTGTAATCACACACAAAAATGTCGACTTCAAGATTTCAGTAGAAATACACATTTCGTGTGCCTCCTGACATGATTCAACTATTTTCACAGTGGTGTATGTATGGTTTATTGTTGCCATAACTCTAAAACTATTGTATCTATCAAAATCAAACTTAATGTTTGTGGATGATACCTGATGGAGAGGAAATGGAGGAATTTACAAGCGGGAAAATCTTTAAAAAAGAAACGTGATAACTTAAAGATGGTGACCAAAGCACAGTTAGCATTTTTAACATGTTGCATATGGTTAGTTTATGGCACTGCTTTAATTTCCATTTATGCTATATGCAGAGGATTCTGAAGTCGTCTATCATCAGATTCCATCCCACTGACAGTAACACCTGGATGAAATACATCTGTGTGTCTCGTAAAATTAGCTTTTCCAATGCGATTTTACTCGTATAGTGACAGTCACGTGATTGTCTCAAAAGAAATTTCAAGGGAAAGATGGTGGTCAAATTAAATACCGAATTAAAAGGCAAATGTCCATTGCAATCTAAGCAAATCAGTCAGAAATAATATCCCAATCTCTGAGATCAAAAATATCCAGTGTAGTATTTAGTAATATTACTCTCAAAAAGATTTTTAGTCAACTGCACTTAAGTCAGTAAATTATTGTTTGTAGATGACATACTTTGAGTTCGGGAGGATTCATACTCCCGAAAAGCGAATTTAATCCTTCATATTATGCCTTTATTTTTTTAGAAGTAAAAAAGGAATAAAAAAAAATAGCATTACAGGGAATCCTTACGAAGTCCCCTGGCCTGGGCTTCGTGGGCTTCCCTGTAAATCCGCCTCTGTTTTTATGTCTACTGTAGTTTTGCAGGTACCCTGGTTCAAATTCGTCAAGACAATAACGTATTGTTTTCTTGTGATGACCGTTGCTTGTATCACGAGTCACGTTGGTGGCCACAGGTTTTGATTAGTACATTCCGTCAGTCTCACGTGTCACATTGGTGGCTACTGGTTTTGATTAGTGCTTTCCGTCAAACTGTAGTAGACATGAAAATACCTTGGTAATTGCATCGACATATATATACTGATTAAATTTATGTGTGTATTTAATGAACTATATATATATAGTATAAGAGGAACTCGTGGATCAGAAAAATGGCAACAGTGGAAGGCATCTTGATCAGAGTTAAATCCCTGAAATGGCAATGGGTTGGACATATTGCCAGAAGGGCAGACCATCGATGAACAGCTGAAATTTTAGACTGGATTCCAAGGGACAGGAAAATAGCTACAAGAAAGCCACATGGGAGATGGGTGGATGAAATTCGAAAGTATGCGGGAGTAACCTGGAAAAGACTGGCACAAAACAAACCGTTGTGGAAGAAACTTGGGGAGACCTTCGTCCAGCAGTGAATTGATAATGGTTGACAATGATATATAGTATATATACTGTATACCACTGTTTGTGAAAACTGCGACACCAAGAAGGAACCATTCGACTCCAATGAAATTTATACCACACATTACTGATACGACTGCACATAAATGATTTAATTTTCAGAATACAACAATTTTTACCTGAAAAAATCAGTATCTTGTGAAGCCTCCGCGAGCTGCAATAAGATCTCCTAGACGGCGTGGCATTGAATCGAAAAGGCGTTGGATGGTGTCCTGGGTAATTGCTTGCCAGGCGGCATGCATGCGAGTCCACATATCTTTGGGACTGACCGCTGGAGGACTTTGATTCGCCAGTAGCCGAGTGACCATATCCCAGCCATGTTCAATTGGTGACATGTCTGGCGACTCTGCATGCCAGGGAAAAACGGTATCTGCAGTGCTGCGAAGAGGGCTTCATCATTCCTTGCAACATGTGGTCGGGCATTGTCCTGCTGGAATATAGCTCCAGGTGTGCTCTGAAGGAAGGGTATGACTTCTGCCTGTAAAACTTCCCTCGTGTAGCGGTCGCTGTTGAGATTGCCCTCAAGTCGTAGCAGTCGAGATCGCGAATGGTACCCAATGGCACCTCACACCATCACACTTGGCGTTCGGCCTGTATGTCGCTCGACTATGCATGCTGGAAGAAGGCACTCACCACAATACCATCTAGGTAGTCCAAGTTGAGTTGGGACACTTCCGAAAACATGACATGTGGCCAAACAGCGCGCCATTGTGCGTATTGAAAGCCCCGTTCCAGCCTGAGGCGTCCATGGTTCAGGATCAAAGGAATCCGCAGCAAAGGGATGCGTGCAACCATTCCTCTGTACAGCAGACGGCGTCGAACTGAAGAGGCAGACAATGCCACAACTGTTGCAGTGCTCCACTGTTGTGCTATCACTTGAGAAGATGCGGAACGGTTCGTCACTGACATGTGGATGAGGTGTCGGTCATCCCGCCGTGTCGTCACATTTTTCGGTCTACTGCCAGATTGTCGATGCACCTGGTTCTCCTCGGTCCACTGCCGCCACACACGCGTCACTGTCGTAGCGTTATGTCCCGTCCGAGCCGCAGTGTCCCGGTACGAAAACGCACCTTCACTCAGACTAATCATTCGTCCCCGTTCAAACTCTGTCGTATGGTGATATTGTGCCCTTCATCGTCGCCGAGGCGTTATTGAATTCTGGAGACCCTTTTACAACTCGCCGTCTGCGATGCACTACTGGTGTGTATCAGATCAGATCAGATCATATGTAGAGGATTTTGGGGTGTGTATGACCCCAGGTCTTAAACAACATTTAGAAATAGGAAGCTAGGAGATTTGAGCTAGAGTGCCCGATAGGAAAGTCACACGGAAGCGAGGTAGAAAGGGGAGAAAGACGCCCTTATTTATTACCGGGGAGCCAATACCCGGGGTCCGACGGCTTCGCGTGCCCATCCGACGCACGGCGGATATTTAGTGGTTCAAGCGTTCGTACCTGCTAGGATCGAACCCGAGGTCTTCTCGGTGGCAGTCACGAACGTTGACCACTAGGTCACCCGCGGCCCACGTACTGGTGTGTATCCTAAACAGCCCTCTCTTTATACCCCGCACTCGACTGTCCAGAGGACGCTGCCGGGCCCCAGACATGTGCAATGACTCTGCATTTCTAATCATTTGCATCTCCTACCCTGCCCTGCATATCATGTAAGTTTCACGTGATTACCATCATTCCTTCATGGTGTTCTGATTTTCATAAACAGTAGCTTATACAGTATATATATATAGTTCAACACACACACACACACACGCATGAATAAATGAATGTTTTAATATTGTCTCGTTTCCGTTGTCTCATCCGAACACTTCTCTCATTATTTTCTCTATTTCCTTTACATAGGCTGCACAAATAAAAACTATGTAGCATTCGCACTAAATTAGAACAACCAACAAGTAAGAATCAAAAGGCGCGATTTTAAAATATCCGATACTTGCACACGTACGATTCACAAATACGTTTAGCCATTTCTGTAAACACTACTAGGACGTGCTTTGTAGAAATATGCAGCGTGCATGGGGCAAAAGTTACTTTACCATAATATTACTTTATTAACACAATTATATTTCAATAAATAAAGTGTACATCAAGTAAATTAATAATCAAGTTAAATTAAATGTTCAAAATGATTTCCTTGTTCCCCTAAACAGAGTTGGCACTTCTTAGACACAGGGTGACAAAGTCTTCTTCTCAACTCATGATAATTTTTCAATTTGACAAATTTTACTGTAATTCTTTTTTTCAATTCATGAAGAATTTCTGGCTTAGTCTTGTGAACTTTTATTTTTGATCATCACCCAAACTGCGAAGTCACATGGCGTTAGGTTAGGTAACCTTGGAGGCCATTCAACAGTTCCCCTTCTTCCAATCTATGTGTCGAAAGCGTTAAAGAGAAATTCTCACACATTCCTACCAGTGAGGAGGTGAAACATTTATAAACAAAAATTAAAAAGAAATTACAAAACAATAACATTACGATAAAGTAACTAAATCAAAAAGAAATTAAGGAAAAATAATAGCACGATAAAGTAATTTTTGGCCCAGTGAAGTAACTTTTGGCCTACACTGTAAGTTCTGGGTCCCACGTGGATAAAATATTCCAATAACAAAAGTTCCACGTTTTCAAATATCAGTACTATACTTCCAAAATGTTAGTAGTTACTTGTATAAACGCTACAATACCAAAAAAATATTCTGTTTGCGGTTTAGAAATGGAAATAAGCCCAAAATATTCACTTCAGAGTTTTGGGAGCATTCGTGGATACCAAAATACTTAGGTGCAAAAATAAAATATGCAATGTATGTAAATCTCGGGGAGCAACAAACAAGAAAACCAGAATTATTGGAACTCTTAACCCTTTAACAGGATGCAAAGAATTAAATCGAGGTTAGCAAAATGGGCCGAAATCAGCTCGAACGAATACATACTGTATATTCGCTGTCTAAGACGTGGGCCAAACGTAGTTGAAACGAGTGAGCCTGCACATCAGAAAGCGTTGCTTCTTTTTTAGCCTTGTTATTCAGTTAGAAGAACGATTGACACTATTAATCCTTTCTGACTGGTTACCTGCTGAAAGGGCTTTAACAATGTCGACAAACCTTAGAAAGGAGAGAGAATATGTTTGAGCCAGTCGTTTCTACCGAGTGGCATGATGTCCGTGTCAGGGAGACTCGCCCTTTCCCATCATACCTTGGGTCATGAAGAGAATAAAGGGCTAGAAGGAAGACCTTATCACCTTTGACATGTTTATTGTCGGCACTGCTGAGATGAGAGGGGAAAAGAAATTGTTCTGACGTACCTTTCGTAAAACTCGGTCGCTATATGTGAACATTTCTGTTTGGAGAGCGCAGGAAATTTGGGGCACCATTTAGTTCAGACACATCGCGGATACTTAAAGGGTTAAAGAAGCGGGGGCCACATCTTGTTCTGCATTACATGCAAGTGATTTCCCATGAAAAATGTTCCTTGAGAAAGATAAATTGAACGTACCTCAAATGTGATACGTAGAATGTTGCATTTCGTTGGAAAGTAAAAATAAATAACTTGCACGAAATATAATCTATAAAACGCCAAATTTTTCGGAACCCATACGTAGATTTTGCGTAATTTTTTGGTTTTAAACACGCGCCATAATTTTGAATTGAAAGTCCAACATCCACAACAAAACGCTCATGAAATAAGTCGACTTTATTCTTACAGTTGTAAGTGTCCTCTGTTATGTTTCTAATTCCAGCTTTCTCTAGCTTTTACACTCATCGTAAAAAAAAAACAAAAAAAAAAACAGTTGCACCTAGAATGAAGCAACCGACAGGAATGAAACTTGGTGAGTAGGTTTGACATCGTTAGACATGCAAATGATTCACGTATCACGCTCGATCGCGCATGTGACGCAAATAAGCAAGAATGGGTCGTAGCGCTGTGCCTGACCGGCTATATAAGGTATTCCCGTTGTGCGTGCTTGCCATTCTGACTCATGTTGTTGTGTTGGTTGCATCCTTTGCAAGTGAAGTATGCCTCGGAGAAAAGTTCGGAAGCAATTCAAGCGGTTGGAGGAGTTCGAGAGGGGCGGCAACATCGGGCTCCGGGAAGTGGGACGGTCTTATCGCCGTATTGCCCGCCATACCGGTCGTGCGGATATCACCATAGCACGGTGGCGGCAGTGGATAGAACAAGGCACGCAGCAGCGACAGGATGGGTCTGGAAGACCTAGACGAAACACGGAGAGAAAAAAGAGAGAGGACCGACGGGTTGTCCGACATGCGCGGACAGTGACCCAACAGCCACGATTGCAGATATTCAGCAAGCAGTGGTGCCCTCCATGCATCGTCCGATGAGCTTCAGCACCATTGGCAGAAGGCTGCACGAAGTAGGACTACACGCACGCGCACCGTTACGACAATTGCCCTTAACAACAGTGCATCACCGCAAAAGACTGCAATAGTGTCGTGCTATACTCTCATGGAGCCACGCAGAATGGCAGCGGGTGATCTTGAGTGACGAGTCCCGCTTTTGTGTTGGAGAAGACGACCACCGAATCCGTGTTTAGAGGCACCGTGGTCAGCGCCAAGATGAACGGTTTGTCGTCGAGCGTCGCACGTCCAGAAGGCCTGGTGTCATGGTGTGGAGTGCAATTGGCTACGACGCCAGATCACCTTTGGTGTTCATTACAGGCACTTTGACAGTACAACGTTACGTTAACGAGGTCTTGCAACCAGTGGCCCTACCTTTTCTGATGAACGCTCTCTCCAGTGCGATTTTCCAACAGGACAACGCTCGTCAGCATACTTGTGCTGTTTCGAGAGCTGGCCTTCAGTTCAAGTCACTAACACTCTGCCATGGCCAACCGCATCACCAGACCTATCGCCGATTGAAGATGTGTGGGATGCTATTGGACGCGCTATCCGCACTCCACCCCTACCGCACAATCTGCAGGAACTGCGTGAGATGATTCAAGCTGCATGGGATGGCTTATCGCAGGACACCAATAGGAACGTGTAAAACTCCATGCCGAGACGTCTGACATGCTGTGTGAACAAACATGGCGGCCCGACACCATACTGAAACATACTGCTTATTGGCGTGTAGCTCAATAAATATTGCCCATATCAGTCTCAATGTTCAACCATTTATTGCTCCTGGTAACCTTTACCTTCCTCCCGAACAGCATTGCAATCCGACACGTCCTTCTGGGTGCAACTATTTTTTTGACAATGAGTGTATGTTCTAATTTATTGCTTTTTGTGTACTCTCTATTTTCGTTTTCATTTAGTCCCTATAGATTTCATATTCCTTCAATTTGCGTTCTAGTCCCAGCTTTTCATTTCGCATTCCTGTTCCGCCATTTCCCCGTATCATTTCGTATTCTATATAGTTCAATCTGATTTAGTATATTCCGTCGCTTTCATTTTTTCCCCCATCTCATCACTCATCATTCTTTTTGCATTCTAATTCCACTTTTGATCTCTCTCCGTCTGTCTCTTTGTATTCTAATTCCATTTCTGACCACTCTCCGTTTCTTTGTATTCTTATTTAATACCTGATCTCTCTTCGTCTATCTCTTTATGTTCTGACTCCATTTCTAATCTCTCTCCATCCTTTTTTGTTGTTGTTGTTGTTGTTGTTCTTATTCTATTTCTGATCTCTCCTCAGCTGTTTCTTTATATCGTAATTGAAGTTTCGATTTCTTTTCTTTCTTTGTATTCTAAATCCGTTTCTAACCTCCCTTCCTCTGTTTCTTTTTATTCTAAATATGTACTTTTCTGATCCCTCTCAATCTGTTTCTTTATATTCTAATTCTATTTCTAATCCCTCTTTGTTGCTTTTTTATCCCAATCAGCGCTCCTTTTACTTTCGCATTCTAATTGACCAGTCGTTCCAAAAATATCCAAATATAATTTTAATTTGCTCCAAAATTCAAAACTAATTTGATTCTTCGTTTCTTCAGCTGAAAGTTTCAGAAGGCGCTTATTTTTATTATTATGGCGACGATAACCTAAATAGAAAGTGAAAAATTCCAGTCAACAAATTAATGACTGGGACTCTAATTGTTTTGATTACTTACAAAATATAGATACTGTATTTTCATCTCTGCTGATTTTGTAGTGTAAATATCTTGAGCAAATGGTAAAATTGTTTCTTCTGTATTATAGGTGCTTCTGTATACACATTAAAAGCTCGGGACCCGGAAAACACAAGGGTTCACTATTACATCAGTGGAGACTCCTTTACAGTGGAAAAGGATACTGGCATTGTTCGTCTGCTTCGACCGTTAGATCGAGAAAATGAAAATACTGTTGATGTCATTATTAGTATAACAGACGATAAAGTTCAAGGGCAAAACCCTAACACGGTAAGTTAAGCTTTTATCTCTTGCATTTCATTTACCAATTTTAAAGTTAAAAATCTAACAAGTATCAAGTGGGAAAATATATTGTTCAGTTTCGCTTGGTTACGAAGTCCCAGGTCAGACATTTGAATTGTGTTTGTTCTTCAGTTACCTTTCTTTTGTGGAGCCAGTAACCTTAACTATGTGCGAGGTGCGAGTTTTGAACTACTTACCCCTATGCCTCGTAAAGCTAAAAAATGTTTTTATCACTTACTGCTTTAAATGCAGAGAAAAGGGTAGGATGATGGTTCTAAACATGACAAATAAACAATGTGTGGAAGGTAGTCAAGGCACGGCCTGTCATACACACTGAGATACCAGATTACTAAATATACCTGCCCTCGTTACATAAAGACTCACTCCAACTCCAACAACTAAGATGCTACCCACACAACCAGCGACGCCTAACGCATGTCTATATTACATCCACCTGGTGCGGTAGACGTCATGGATAAAATATAGACGGGCAGTGGACGTCTATGTATAAACATCCATTAGACATCACGTGTAGATGTTCAGTGGATGTCCTTATAATGGACGAATTCTAGAGCTACCACATTTGGACATCCAATGGATGTCATTCATAGGACATCTTTTCTTTATATGGACGTCCTTTGTGGATGAATTGTGGAGCTATTCGCTCATGCGCACTTTAAATACCAATAAAGTACGAGACCACTGAGCCAAGCGGAATAGAAGTTTGAAGTTAATAATAGTTTGAAGTTGTTCACTTGTTAGCACTAAGCCAGGTGTTATCTTTTTTGTTGTTGTTTATTTTTTGTTTTTCTAAGTCTATTTATGGTCGTGTTTAAAGTTGGCAGGAAGCAGTTCTGTACAACCTGCCAAGTGCTCTGATTATAGACTTCTAAGGAATTCAAATCTTATAAGAATTTCATACATTATAAGGGGATCCATTTAGCGTATACACGTAACATCAAGATTACGTAGATCAAACGTAATCTGGTAAGACACTGGACAGCCATTGGTTCTCACGATTACGTTTAATAGATGTAATCTGGACTTTCATGGATATCCATGAAAATTCTACACGTAACGTGGTGAACGTAAAATGGACGTCTAGTATATGTGATTGTGCTGTGTATGTTGGTGGTGTAATCTATAAATATCCAGATTATTTAATACTCATGTAAGTATATTGTAAAAAAATTCTGAAATTCACGAACCATTTTTTGCGATTCCTTTCTTAAATTAACGATGCATATTTCTGATGCAACCTTTTCCGTGAAATGAGGGGGGAGGGGGGTAGAGCTGAATTTCACGCCAAGAAAATTCTGAATTTTCAGAAAACTTTGTGCAATTCCTTTCTTATATTTACAGTAAAGTGTCGTTACTAAGAGGTGTTTACGGACAATTCTGAAATTTCAGAAACTTTTCAGCAAATCTTTTCATATATTAACGGAAAATTCTATTATCACTTTTTCCGTATCCACATGATGTAAAAAACGTTTATGTATGTCTGAGGTACCTTTAAGACAAAAGTTATTATAGCTATCAAAAGTAAATTTCATACTTAGGTGTTTTATGAAATATTATAAAGCAGTGCATTCGCCCTTTTCTTAAAGATAATGGAAGTCATTTTCAGTGTAAAAAGATCTCGAATTCCAATAAAGCATTCTGTTATTTCGAAAAGAAAAAAATCACCATGCTACAGAAAAATAATAAAATTATTACAAACGTATTCAGAAAAATAATTAGGCCCAAAAGAAAAGAAAATGACTAACTCACCCACATTAATAACAACTAAGTAACTAAATAAATAAGCATCGTGAAATTAGTGTTATAACTTGCATGCGAGTGGTGTTAACAGGAATTAGTGGCTCCGTGGTAAGACACCCCCGCTTCATAATCGCAAAGTCCTTGGTTCGAATCTCGCTGGAGCAAGTGAGGAAGGTTTCATTGTGTCAGACTGGTACGGTAGACGGAGGAATTTCCTGTGAATGCACGCCACTTTTTTTTTTTTTTACGTATCTAGACTCACGTCCATTTGACGTCCATTTAGCGTCTGTACGTAACATCCAGATTACGTAGATTAAACGTAATCTGGTAAGACATTGGACAGCCATTGGTTCTCCAGATTACGTTTACTAGACGTAATCTGGACTTTCATGGATGTCCATGAAAGTTCCACACATAACGTGGTGAACGTAAAATGGATGTCTAGTAGATGTGATTGTGCTGTCAGCGCTTTGTGCGATATACATTAGGATGACCGGGGTGTCAAATTAGCATTCGTGACTACGAAGGAAAGCACCTTGGTTCAATCCTAGGTGGTGACGAATGTTAAACTTCACTGAATAATTCATAAGATCTTTATTGTACTTAGAAACAGGTATAAGAACCCCTGTACAAACTATTTACAAAATAAATACAGAAGAGCCAAAAACCGCACACAGGTGGCATACTGGCAGTAGTAAAAATCTCATTCGCAGATGAGAAGGCACTCGCAGGCAACCAAAATAAAATTGAAACGTGGGTAGATATGACAGTCAAAATAATTCCGGCGAGCTAACCGAGCAAAACTATAAGAGTCTATGAGTTGCTAGATCACAGAATACAATAACTACAAAAGTTCAAAGAAGCAGCATCCTGAAGATATTCGACGAAGGAAGGACAGCAGACCAAAGCAGTGGTTCAGGATGAGTGAGGACACAGTGACCTCAGTAGATCACTGAATCGAAAGAAGTCAGCAATCCACAGCAGCGGAGAAAGGCATCTACACGACGACATTAGTGTTAAATATTTCTAAACAATTAAAATCTATAATTCCTTTAAGTAACGCAGTAAGCCACTTACCAGCTGCAGGAAGATCTATCCTTAGTAATCACACATAAAAACGCTTCAAATGACAACACACTAATATTTATTGTACATCTCCACAAAAAAGGTAATAACTCACTATTCCAACACGCACACCCTCTACATATCACTGACATTGTTGTTGTTCTGTCAAAGATCAAGCACTTAGATTACTAACCGACGTGAGCAGTAGAAAGGGATCTTCTTCTCAGGCAACGCTCGCTAGAGTAAACAAATAAAAACGTTTCGAGCAGCGCCACCTGCAATTCTGTTAAATGTTCGCTGAGGCGTCTGGTTCGAAGAACTCTGACAGCCATATTTCTTATAATAATTTCTAACAGTCTCCCACTTGGCTGGAGGAGTTCATTTTATCATGCCTAGTGTCAGTCTAAGTTTTTCAAACTTGGGTCCAGCCAATGGCTTGGTGAAAATGTCCACAACCATTTGAGAAGTATTACAGTAGTTTAACTGAAGAATAGTTCCACTCAATTCTTTCACAAACTGATACAGCACCATAATGTGTTTAGATCTGGAATTGATCTTTTGATTTTCTATAAGATGTATAGTTGATTTGTTATCCTGAAATATTGTAGTGGTTCCAGTCTGTTCACAATAAAAATCCTTGAGTAACTCTCGCAACCACAATAGTTCTTTGCTTGCTTCTGCAGTGGCGATGAACTCTGCTTCGGTTGTCGATAAGGCTGTTGTTGACTGCTTACGGCTGGTCCAACATATGGCACTCTTTCCAAGCATGAAAACAAATCCAGATGTTGATTTCCAGTCAGTCCGGTCTCCTGCCCAGTCAGCATCTGCATAGCCTTTTAAAATTAGTGGGTCTTGTGAAGATAGTCTTAATTTAAGGTTTACTGTTGATTTCAAATAATAAATTAACTTCATAATGGCTAACCAATCTTGTTTACTTGGTTTTTCTACTTTTCTGCTTAAGATGCCTATGGCAGTTGAAATGCCTGGTCTTGTTACTGTAGATAAATACATGACAGCTCCCACTACTTCTCTATAAAGTCCATTATCTTTTAGAAGTTCTTCTTCTTCTTGAATGTTCTTTCTGTAGTCTGTACTAATTGGTGTTTTACTTTCCTTATTTTGATCTGTAGCATAACTTTGTATAATTTCCTTTATTTTATTACTTTGACTCAGAAGAAAACTTCCATCTTCTTCTCTTTCTATTTGAATTCCAAGATAATATGTTATGTGGCCTAAATGTTTGACTTCAAATTGATTTTTCAACAAATTTGCAGTTTTCTTTATATTTTCTGTGTTATTCGATGCAATTAATATATCATCTACATAAATAGCTAAACAAGTTGTTTGTTTTCCATCCTTTAGTGATAGTAAGCAAGGATCTGTTGTACTTTGTTTGAAGCCCTTGTTGAACAAATATTCTGTTATTGTTTTATTCCAATTTCTGGCACTTTGTTTGAGACCATATATGCTCTTATGCAATTTACAAACTTTTTCTTCTTTTCCTGATTCTCTGAAACCTTCTGGTTGTTCCATAAATACATCTTCTTCTAATTTTCCATACAGGAAAGCAGATTTTATATCAAGATGATGAACATTCCATTTTCTATTTGCTGCAACTGTTAAAAGAGTTCTTAAAGTGGTATGTTTTCTTACGGGTAAAAAAGTTTCTTCAAAGTCTAATCCCGGTTATTGTGTATACCCCTTTGCAACAAGTCTTGCTTTATAGCTTTCGACTTTTCCACTTGGATTGTATTTTGTTTTGAAAATCCATTTATTTTTAATGGCTTTCTTTCCTTCTGGAAGATCTACCAAAGTCCATGTTTCATTTTCCTTCAATGTGTCATGGCGAAAATGTTAACCTCTGGTGAATTTCAGAGAGACCTGATCAATCTTTCTGTTGGTTTATCAGAGATTAATTAATGCAAAAATTTTCTCCCATGACATACGTTAGAAGAAAATTCCTGGTTGAAAGGCAGGGGAATTCGTGCGCAAAATTCGCTTGTCTTAATCACAACCAGGAAAACAAAATTTCATGTTGGTGAAAAGAAAAAAAAAAAAAGAATAATATTTGATTTAACTGACTTTGGGGTTTTGAAAATAATTAATTTATCGGTTCTTTTATCGCGATAGGAAAAGGCGAGTAGGTGTGCAGCTCAGAGAATCAAAATTAATTTTGGTTTAACATCACGGAACGAGAGAAAAAGAAAATTAAAATTAGTGATTTTCTGCAAAGCAAGAATTCGCCATTTTTGCGTTTCCAAGCGTCGTGGAAAAGTCACCAAAAGTGTAACATCTTTTCGTCCTTTGGGGTAGGGAATTCAGCAACAGAAATCTATTTTTAGAACCTCATGGGTCGAGAAGAGCCTGGTCTGCACGTGTGAAGGTCAGAGGTCACTCGAGGCGTGGGAGTGAAGATTCCGTTGGAGAGTCGTGAGTTGCTAGGCTGAAGTTTCGACCAATGAGAGGGGTCAGCGGTTTCAAGCACCCCAGAGTTTTTATCCGTTGAGGGTCACTTTTGTTCGGTTCTTCTGGCTGGCCGTCAGAGAAAGAGAGGACGGCGGAGTTTTTTTCTCCTCGCCTTTTGGCGTTGAGGGGGCAGTCAGAATGAGATGCACTGGGGTCTGTTGGCCCTGTGTGAAAGAAAAAAAAATCTCTCATAGCAATATTAATATCTTTCCTATTTGTGCATGTTGTTATTGTTGTAAAAATAAATACAGGCATTAGCCTTTCAAAACCAAATTTTGGTATAAGTTGGCATTCGATTTTTAGGTGTGTCTCATAGATTCTGAGCCATCGCACTCATCAACCAACGCTTTGACGTTGGCCTAGGACAAGAATCTGGGTTGTGACACAATATATACCAATGTCTATTTAGTAAAATGAAGTGATGATTACACGACCATTCCTTTTTGATGCTTATATACACGAGTTCCAAAATTACTGATTTTTCCAGTGTTGACACATTTATACACGTGTAACATGAATACAGTGTGATGTTATAACATATAGAAATAGTACAAGTGGTGAAAACAAAATTGTATCTGTGTACACACAAGCTCACCTACAAGTGAAAACCTCACACACAATTGTCAATTCAAGGTAACAAGAATATAGCCACCATAAAAACACTTTGGGTTCCGAAATGCCTCTACCCATCTCCCGAAGTGAAATTTTAGTCTAAATTCAAAATTTTCCTTCAGGTTTGCTTTTGGCTAGCTATTATAATCACCTTACATAACGTGGCTGAGATTTCCGCCACAAAACAATTGGTGCCGTGACCTTAGGATGCATACCCTGTGATGAAATTCAACTTCACTGCACAGAAAAATTAAAGAAAAATCTTAAAGTTCATTTGATACAAATAGTAAGCTGATGAATAAAGAAATGTATGTGTTTATATGATAACTTACTTTGAGTTTAGGTAAATTCTAAAGTGGATGCAGTTTTGTCAGTGAATGGTGTATGTCAGTGAAAATTTTTTTTTCTCGTTGCTCTCTCTCTCAGTGATAACATAGTAAAAGTGTTAAAAGTTGTGTTTTTCTCGGTGGTGAAATTTTTCTGGGTTCCAGATGTTCTCTCAGTGGTTTACGTTAGTGAAAGTTAAAATTAATTTGTGTTTACTCTAAGTGGTTTAATAAGTGAAAGTGCAGATGATAATTCTAGTATTTTGCCGTTTATAATTTTTGGATCAATTTTCATATGTAACATTGTCAAATTGAATAGTGTATAATTTCAGTGTATGAGTGTGGTGTATATAGTGTATTTGGCGGATAATGTCAATAATTTCATGAGTATACGTACACATACAAGCAATTTAGTGTTTTGCATACAAGCAATTTTGGATTTCACACACTTCTCTTTACAAATAATTTCTTAATTGCACTTACATTGCATTGTGTCATACATAAGTAATTTTGTGTTTACATATCATCTCAAGTGTATTTTTCATGTGCTACATTCAAGCAAAATTGATAATTTGAGAATGAGGTTAGGAAAGTGTTAATTTTGACATCCAAACATGCTTGTGGTAATGTAAAATTTGTAAAAACATACAGCGAAAATTGTAAGAAGTGTAAATTCTCTCCTCTCCTCAGATTGAATAATTTAGTGCCCGAGAGCGCTGTTTATTTAAGGTTAGGCTATGGCTTATTTTCTAGTGCGGTATAAAGTCAGTGTTAGATGAGATTATTACTTCAGTGATAGTTAAGTTAAGAAGTGATAATAATCAGTTTAATTTTTTTAAATTAATTTTCTCAGATTAAATGATAGGTTAGAGTTTTGAATCATCGCAGAGATAGATTTTCTTCGTTCCGTGAAATTTTTGGCTTGTAAAAAAATTCTTCGAGTAATTCTCTCGTTGATGTGAGTAGTAGACAACTGCATTTCGAAACATTTATTTTTCTCGTTGAGTGGTAGCCATGTTGGAACGGAAGTCAGCTCACCGGAGGTAGGTGGCGCTGCAGGTTTGTTTACATTCATCGGTTTGTTGACATGGTCGGAGCACATGTTTGTGTTGAGTAGTAGGTAGAAGCGAATTTTCTGAGATTTTATTTTATGTTTCGACTCGCTTTGCTCGTCTTTTTCGCAGGGGGAATGTATTTGTCATGGCGAAAATTTTAACCTCTGGTGAATTTCAGAGAGACCTGATCAATCTTTCTGTTGGTTTATCAGAGATTAATTAATGCAAAAATTTTCTCCCATGACATACGTTAGAAGAAAATTCCTGGTTGAAAGGCAGGGGAATTCGTGCGCAAAATTCGCTTGTCTTAATCACAACCAGGAAAACAAAATTTCATGTTGGTGAAAAGAAAAAAAAAAAAAAAGAATAATATTTGATTTAACTGACTTTGGGGTTTTGAAAATAATTAATTTATCGGTTCTTTTATCGCGATAGGAAAAGGCGAGTAGGTGTGCAGCTCAGAGAATCAAAATTAATTTTGGTTTAACATCACGGAACGAGAGAAAAAGAAAATTAAAATTAGTGATTTTCTGCAAAGCAAGAATTCACCATTTTTGCGTTTCCAAGCGTCGTGGAAAAGTCACCAAAAGTGTAACATCTTTTCGTCCTTTGGGGTAGGGAATTCAGCAACAGAAATCTATTTTTAGAACCTCATGGGTCGAGAAGAGCCTGGTCTGCACGTGTGAAGGTCAGAGGTCACTCGAGGCGTGGGAGTGAAGATTCCGTTGGAGAGTCGTGAGTTGCTAGGCTGAAGTTTCGACCAATGAGAGGGGTCAGCGGTTTCAAGCACCCCAGAGTTTTTATCCGTTGAGGGTCACTTTTGTTCGGTTCTTCTGGCTGGCCGTCAGAGAAAGAGAGGACGACGGAGTTTTTTCTCCTCGCCTTTTGGCGTTGAGGGGGCAGTCAGAATGAGATGCACTGGGGTCTGTTGGCCCTGTGTGAAAGAAAAAAATCTCTCATAGCAATATTAATATCTTTCCTATTTGTGCATGTTGTTATTGTTGTAAAAATAAATACAGGCATTAGCCTTTCAAAAACCAAATTTTGGTATAAGTTGGCATTCGATTTTTAGGTGTGTCTCATAGATTCTGAGCCATCGCACTCATCAACCAACGCTTTGACGTTGGCCTAGGACAAGAATCTGGGTTGTGACACAATATATACCAATGTCTATTTAGTAAAATGAAGTGATGATTACACGACCATTCCTTTTTGATGCTTATATACACGAGTTCCAAAATTACTGATTTTTCCAGTGTTGACACATTTATACACGTGTAACATGAATACAGTGTGATGTTATAACATATAGAAATAGTACAAGTGGTGAAAACAAAATTGTATCTGTGTACACACAAGCTCACCTACAAGTGAAAACCTCACACACAATTGTCAATTCAAGGTAACAAGAATATAGCCACCATAAAAACACTTTGGGTTCCGAAATGCCTCTACCCATCTCCCGAAGTGAAATTTTAGTCTAAATTCAAAATTTTCCTTCAGGTTTGCTTTTGGCTAGCTATTATAATCACCTTACATAACGTGGCTGAGATTTCCGCCACAACAAATGCATCTAGTTCTTCCTTTATGGAATTCAACCAGTTTCCTTTTTCTACTTCGTTCATGTCCTAGATTTCGTTTAAATTTTGAGGATCCTTTTTATACTGAACTTTTGCAACATATGCTAATCTTTCTGGTGGTTTTCCTTTGTTTATTCTTGAAGACTTTCTTTGAACATTTTCAGGTTCTTCTCTATCATTATTTTCTTCCACAGTTTCTGATGACATTACTTCATTTCGAACGAAAATTTCTTGCTCATCTTCTTTCCTTTCAGCAGGTTTACTTTTTATTATAGCTTGCTGATGTTCATCAAATTTTACTGATCTGGTAATGATTATTTTGTTTGTTTCTTTATTTAATACTCTGTATCCATTAGATCTTTGATCATATCCTAATAAGATTCCCTCTTGTGCTCTATTGCCAAATTTTCTTCTTTGTTGCTTTGGTACATATACATAAGCTTTTGATCCAAATACTTTTTAATATGACCAAGATATGGTTTAAATCCGTTCCATAATTCAAAAGGAGTTTTTTCTGTTGCTTGTGTTGGAACTCTATTTTGTATGTAAGCTGCTGTTATTACAGCTTCTGCCCAGTATTTACCTTCCATATTAGCATCTAACATCATAGTTTTGGTCATTTCTGTCAAAAATCTGTTTTTCTTTCAGCAATTCCATTCATCTGAGGACAGTATGGAACAGTTGTTTTATGTTCTATTCCTTGTTCCACTAAATAATTTTCAAAATTTCTTCCACAATACTCTCCTCCATTATCTGTTTTTATTGATTTTGGCATTTTTCCAAATTTGGTTTTCACTGAAGCTACATATTGCTTAAATTTTACTAATGCTTCATCTTTACTTTTAAGCAAATAGATGTAACAGTATCTGCTATAGTCATCTATAAATGTGATAAAATACTTGTAACCACTAGGACTGGCCTCAACCATGGGATTACAAATATCTGTGTGTACTAATTCTAATACAGCTTTGGCCTTAAAACTACTTTGTTTGGAGAATGGCTTCTGTGTAAGTTTGCCTTTTATGCAAAACTCACAATTTTCTTCCTTTTTACAATTGGAAAGAGTTATTAATCTTGCTAACTCCTTTTTCTCTATTTGTTTTATCATTTCAATATCCCTATGACCTAGCCTTCTGTGCCATAAATTCAAACAATTCTTATTTTCACATGTAGTGGCCAAATTTGCCTTTTCATCTAATATTTGTAGTTTGTCCAAATTATCTGAGGCATCTATTAATCCCATAGCTACAATAGTATCCCCATACTTAATTGTGCATTTTTTATTCTTGAATAAAACTTCAAATCCTTTTTCTGTGTCTAAATCTGGAACATATAACACATCCTTTACTTCCACTTTTCAAACTTTTCCTTTTCCGATTTTGCAGTTTAGGGTTATATTTCCCTTGCCTTCTGACTTTATCTGAGAACCGTCGGCAGTAGTGATCAGCTCTGATTCACCTTTTGAAAGTTCTTTAAAGAGTGTTGCATGATTTGTCATGTGACACGTTGCACCGGAATCAATTGACCAACCTTTGGATATTTTGTTGGGTTTTGACTTTGTTTCTAATGAGAAATTTTCATTTTCTCTTTTTATGTCATTTTGTTCACAATCTAATTTTGTTTTTCTTGTCTTCATGGCAATATTACTGTGAGACTCTGTATGTGGGTTTATTTTGTGAAACTTACCAGTGTTACCTTTATTTTGATTCCTTTTGTAATGCCAACAGTCATCTTTGACATGATTCTTTCTTTTACAAAAAGTGCAAAATCTTTCTTGTTTAGAGCTGTAATTTTTCTTTTTATAACTTGTTTTCAAAACAGTTGTGTGATCGGTGTGTGCCTGTGAGTTTTCTTTCCTTCTATTAGATTCATCTATCACTTTACATTTGATAAACTCAAGCGTTAAATCTTCTTCCTGTCTTGCTTCTAATGCAGTAACTAAATTTTCATAGGTACTTGGTAAACTATTTAGCAAGATAGCACCCAAATGTGTGTCTTTGAATTCCTCTCCCTGTGCTTTAAGCTTGTGAACTATTTCCAGCATTCTATTTACATGCTCTTGCATAGTTGATCCATTTTCTTGAAAACGTAAACTATACAGTTTTCTAAGCAAATACAATTTACTACTCAAACTTTCTCTTTCGTAAACCATTTTCAAAGCCTTCCACATTTCAGAACTTGTTTTCTTATCGCGTACGTGAATAATTTGATCATCAGACACGCAAAGTGTTATTGTAGCTTTAGCCAGTTCGTCATTTCTCAACCATGCATCACTCTTTTCTTCTGGAATTGGCTCTGAAACAACCTTCCATAAATTATCTTTAATAAGAATCATTTCCATTCTTACTTTCCAAATTTGATAATTAAAATTATCTAAATTTGTTATACTGTACATGCCGCTTCCTATGAATGACGCCATTTTGTTCCGCTTTCGATTTTTGAATGAGGAACTACGCAGTAACAAATACGCCTTCAATCCACTCGACTCAAATGCTTGATGAATTTGACGAACTTTGCTTTTAATCTTCCTGACAGCAGTGAGATTTCAGTCTCATAATCAAGATTGTTAAATATTTCTAAACAATTAAAATCTATAATTCCTTTAAGTAACGCAGTAAGCCACTTAACAGCTGCAGGAAGATCTATCCTTAGTAATCACACATAAAAACGCTTCAAATGACAACACACTAATATTTATTGTACATCTACACAAAAAGGTAATAACTCACTATTCCAACATGCACACCCTCTACATATCACCCACATTGTTGTTTTTCTGTCAAAGATCAACCACTTAGATTACTATCCGACGTGAGCAGCAGAAGGATCTTCTTCTCAGGCAACGCTCGCTAGAGTAAACAAAGAAAAACGTTTCGAGCAGCGCCACCTGCAATTCTGTTAAATGTTCGCTGAGGCGTCTGGTTCGAAGAACTCTGACAGCCATATTTCTTATAATAATTTCTAACAATTAGAGGGTGGGAGAAGTAGAAGGCAGGCCACGAAGAGGTTGTCCTCAACATCCTGTAAAGGCGATGGTAAACTATCAGCAGCACACGAAGAGCAAGCGTCATCAAGTTGCGGAGACCAGGTGGACATGAAAGCAGCAGTGTCGTCTTTGGCCCGGGCAGTGTCATATTCGAGTTGAAGGATAGCGACAACAAAATGTCGATAACGACGGCAAAGGAAATGACGTGCAGAATTGTAGCGTCGGAGAGATGGCTGATCGATGATAAAGCAGATGGATTGTGTATTTGGTTTGGAGGATTAAAAGAGAACACACTGGATTATGAGAAGGTGCAGATGGGTAATGATGATGGAGAACATGGAAGCCAGCCATAGTGTGCAGATGTGAACAAACATTTTGAAGAAGCGAAAACAATGGTTGCAAAACAAGACACAAAAAAAAAGCATAGTGGGCATCACCAAGAGTGTAACAAAATGAGGTGAAATGAATGACGAAAGCGATGGAGAGTCTTGGGTGTAAGTAAACGGCGATGTTAGTGCAGCCAATGAATATCTCTGGCTTCCCGTCCTGGTGTCGTGCCTGGGACGAGCCATCAGGCCGCGGGTACCTCCCCTTCCCCCATATAAATAAGGACGTCTTCCTCCCCCTTTTCTACATTGCTCCCATGTGACTTTCCTGCAGGGCACTTTAGCCCAAATATCCTGGCTTCCTACTTCTAAGGGTTGTTTAATATCTGGGGTCAGACACTTCCTGAAACCCTCTACATCTGATCTGATCATCCAGCATCAGTTAGTATTCAGTTGAGGGGATCGGAATGGGCAAAAATTAGTGATGTGAGCCACTTTTAATGTGTCATATAATAAGTGGTGGCTTACTTTACTACGATAGGACCTTCTTTATATATCAATAGATATACGGAATAGGAGGAAGGAATGAAGACCTGATGAATGTGAAAAATCCAAGGATTTGTGGGCAGGTACAATTAATGATGGTAAAGTTGTTTGTGATATTATGGAAATTAATGAAGAAATAAACTTTGCAAATATGTGGTAAGCACACAAGCTTGTTATTTTTGGCATAGTAGTCCCAGAATTGACTATTATCATGTAGTCAACTACTCAGAGGTTCTGGTTTTGGGCTAGTTGTCAAATCCTGGTTGGGATCCCAGAGAAAGCATGGATTGTGTTTCTGCCCTACGGCATGGGCGTCGCTCGCAAATAGAAACTGGGGGGGGGGGGAGGGTTCTCAAGTGTGCAGTAATAATAGCCAATTTCTTTGTTTTTTAAAAAGTTTTTTCAAAATGTACTGGGGACTTCTAAGCATATTGAATAAATGCATATCTGAATGCATTGCAATAATTTTCATTTTTAGTATCGCAATTATTTTGCAAAATTAAAAAACTGACAGCTTTTATTTACGTTTTTAGGCACAAAATATAACGTAGGCAGATATTGTGTATTGTATTTGTATTTATCAAATGGGAACAAAAAAGTACTTTACCTTACACTATAGGCTAAAGATTCTTTCTTCTCTTCTAGCAACATAAATGAAAGCAAAGCTGTCTGGCTCACTCGCTCAATTTGCTTATTTGACAAAAGGTGGGCCATGGTGGTGGTAGAGGGATGCTGTGGCCATTAAAATATTACACAGGAACCCTCTGCTCCCATGTGGCTAGCAACCATTGGAGTCAACAGTCAAGTGACCTCTCAAATGTCCTTATGCAGATGGGAGAGTCCAAATGAATAGTTCAGTGAGTGACGAGAGAATGAATGAAAAAAATGCAAAACACGAAAAGGGTTGCAGTCAGAAATATTGGAGGGGATATCTCCCCACCAGTGACGCCCATGCCGTAGGCATGGGCTCTTCCCCATCCCTGAGATCATTGGCCCCAACTTAGAGACCATGCGACTGTTTATAACCTTAAGAGTTGCTCATGGTTGTCGTTAAACCTCGAAAACAAGAAACAATAAAAAAACTTCTCAGAACATTTGCAAATTGCATCACACCGGAGCAGGAATCACACTCGTATAATTTATTTCAAACAATTGAAGTTTTTATATTCGGGGTTTAATGACCACCGTGTGCAACAGTAAGGGGCTGTAAGCAGTCTCTCATCCTTAATTTAGGCCACTGGTTTCAGGAAAAGAACAGAGCCAGTGCGCATTCGACAAGTGCACTCCCCCTGCTGGGCTCAAGCCCTGGCCCACCACGGATATGATCTGAAGCCCGCACCTCAGACAACTCGGCCACCAAGGCAGCCAACTGAAGTGTAGGAATCTGAACACTCATCAGAATATGATGGTTGGCGCACCTATTGTCTCCGCATCCAACGATCATTCCAATCCGGAATCAGATCTGAAACAAAAACAAAAACATCACTTCTGATACCATAGAGACAATAAAAAATTTGTTCACACAAATACATGGTAGGTGTATGAGCTCATTTATTTTGGTATAGAAATGCTGTAATTAAGCATAACCATATGCTTTTATTCTCAGAACATACTTGAAATTACAAAATACAATTTCGACTCCCACTTTAGGGCAACACAGTTTTAGTTGGTTTTTTTTTTTTTTTTTTTTTGCTGATTACCGACGCACCTTTTTTTTTTTTTTTTTTACCGTGGCTTTTTTCATGATGACTGTTGATACTTTCTTTCCATTTTAAATATGGTTTCCACTCTTTAAAATGGAAAGAAAGTATCAACAGTCATCCTGAAAAAAGCTCTAAAATCTCTTCAGAATGGTAAGGCTCCAGGAGTTGATGGCATAACTGCAAAGATGTTGAAGTATGGTGGTGACTATAATTGACTGGTTAACTGAAATTTGCCAGTTGTGCTGGGAGTTAGGAATGGTCCCTCGGGATTGGAAGGATGCGATCATTGTTCCCTTGTATAAGGGAAAAGGTGATCAGACTGAATGCAAGAACTATCGTGGTATTAGCTTACCGAGTGTGCCAGGGAAAGTGTTTGGTAAGGTTGTTATTGAAAAAGTACGGGGTCTTACATCAGAGAAAGTGTGGGATGTTCAGAGTGGTTTTATGCCTGGTAAAGGCTGCACTAACCAGATTTTTGCATTACGCATGATGATTGAAAAGTATCTGGCTGTTGAGAAGAAAGTTTTTACTGCCTTCATAGATTTAGAGAAAGCTTACGATCGAGTCAATAGGACACTTTTGTGGAAGGTATTGAATGAATATGGTATTACTGGGAATCTACTTAATGGTGTAAAAGCCATGTATGCTGGTAGTAGAGCTTGTATACGAGTGAATGGTGTTTTATCAAAATGGTTTTCCATTGGTGCAGGAGTTAGACAAGGTTGTGTAATGTCACCATGGCTGTTTAATATATTTATGGACGCATGCATGCGTGAGGCCAAAATAGATAATAGTGGTTTATGTCTTGGTGATATCCGTGTGTGCAGATTGCTGTATGCTGATGACACTGTCCTGTTGGCAGAGAGCAAAAGTGAGTTGCAGAGTATGTTGACTCGGATGCACGAAGTTTGCATGAAATTCAAACTGAGTATAAATAAGGGAAAAACCAAAGTTATGGTGTTTGAGAGAGGAATGGGTAGCACTGAATGTAATGTAAGTATAAATGGCACTGTGGTTGACCAGGTGAGTGAGTTTGTGTATTTAGGAAGCATGTTTGACAGAGAGAACAAGTTGGATGGTGAAATCAGTAGGTGAGTGAATTCTTCTTTGAAAGTCATAGCTGCTCTGGGAGGTTTTCACAGGAATGATGGGTTCTCTAG
This sequence comes from Macrothele yani, assembly GCA_039090855.1. NCBI lineage: Eukaryota > Metazoa > Arthropoda > Arachnida > Araneae > Macrothelidae > Macrothele > Macrothele yani. The sequence continues at coordinate 78,604,377 of CM077008.1, forward strand.
AGAGTCCCGCATGGCTGTGTATCAAACAGTAATTGTTCCTACTCTGATGTATGGCAGTGAAACCTGGGTACTGCAGAAGAAACATAGGAGTCGTTTGTGTGCTGGAGAAATGCGTTACTTACGTGGGGTTTGTGGCAAGACACGATCTGATTGTGTGAGGAATGAAGATGTATTGCAGTTGTGTGATGTAAAGCAAAATGTTGTTAGCAAGGTGGAGACCAATATGCTTCGGTGGTTTGGCCATGTTGAAAGAATAAGTGATGAAATGCTTACTAAGAAAATATTTTCAGCCCAAGTGGCAGGAAGGAAAGGCAGAGGAAGGCCAAGGAAGACATGGGTGGATCAGATTCAGGAGTGCCTGCATGAGAAAAAGATTATGAGTATGAAGTATAAAAGATCTTGTGTACGGCGTGTAATGGATATCAGTGAAGCACGAGTTGTATGTCAAGAACGCTGTAAATGGCGAAGTTTGATACGACAACAATAAGTAAAAATATCTGGAAGTTTGTATTTCTTTTTGGAGCTAACCTCTGAATCTCAGAGAACAGCTTAGTAATATGTATGTATGCAACTCATACTGTCAGCTTACATACAGGGTGGTTATAATTAAAGTGACCCAACTCACACAGCACTGGAACAGATCCTAATCAGCATTTTTTCAATGAAACTTAACATATATGTATTATATATTAGTTGGGGGATTGATTTACGAAGAAAAAACATACATACATACATATCACTAAGCTGTTCTCTGGGATTCAGAGGTTAGCTCCACAAAGAAAAACAAACTACCAGATAAAAAACAATAGTTCAAATTTCCGCCATCACATCATTTGCATTTATGTGGTAATTGGCATAATGTTTTTGCCTGTAGGTAAAAATGTTATGCCAATAACTGCATCTCTTACCGAAGAAGCTAGCAGAGTCATTGCAAGGAAACCGCACATTGATAGTCATCACAGCTTTCAAGAAAAAAATGACCATCCTCTCTTAGTAAAGTTATTTATCAAAACAGTAGCAACTTCTTGGCTGCACTTAGAGAATATTGACATTTGAAAATACTGCAACGGGGATCCTTTTTGGATAATGGATTAAAAAAGATGATTAAGAAATTTGAAGAAACTGAAGGTTTTGTTCATGACAACAGGAAGAACACAGGGACCTCTCTGACACATTCTTTGGACACATTCTTTGTTCACATGCATTCTTTGTCCAGTGCCAGAACGGTATCACAAGAATCGTCCATCCCCTGGTCAGCTGTCTCAAAGTGTTGCAGTCCATTTTATTCTAGTGCTCGTGCAAGATTCATATGGTGCATCAATCAGAACCACAAGATCTGCAGGAACACACCAGTTTTGCTCTATGGTTTCTCACAAGGATGGCAACTGGAAGACACGTGGCCTTGGAGTGTCCGTGGACCAATAAGATACATTTTTCACTAGATGATGTAGTGACTGCATAGAACTGTGGCATATGGGATGTGCCGCACCCACAATCTATGTTTTACCTCCCTCTGAAGTCAGCCTATGTCAGTATAGGTACGGATTCACCACTAATTTTATTCTTGGTTTGTTTACCTTTGAAGACGTCACACCACGAGGATCAATGAGATGTTATCGTTAAGAGTGCACATTATTGTAAACTCCTTGCTGCCTAGCAAGAAAGAAAATGTTTAGTGAACATTATCTTCATGCAAAATGGGGAAATACCACATGTTGTCTTGTCCATTAAGGAACTGATTCATGCCGCTTTCAGAAAATATCAAATAATTTTCAAATTCGTAATTCCCAGGTTCCCTGGACTTGAGTCCCTGTAACTTCTGTCTGTGAGGATATCGGGAAAATCAAATCTTGTCTATAAATGAAGTGTTCAGTCTCTGGCTGAACTGATGGGAAGCATAGTGCGGTAAGTTACTGCCATTCTGCCAGAAATGCTTCTTGCAACCATAGTAGTGTTTCCTTTACTATGTGTTTGTCCTTACAGTGCTTTAATTACTTTGGAGCTGAAAAATTGAATTACTGATTTTTTTTTTTTGTAATACACATCCATATGGTCCAATTAAAATATATATACCCAGTTTTGTTGAAATTTTTTAATTAGAATCCAATCCAGAGCTCATACAGGGTCACTTATGTAATTCTTAAAATTGGCAACATCATTCCTCTGCAGGAATAGGTGAACAAAGTCTGTCCACATTGATATTAGGTACTTTCATTAATTTCAATGATTAAGGGATCCATGCTGAAAATACTGAAAATGTGGATGAGCTATCGACATCAGATAAAGAGATAAAGTTGCCAACATACTATCGTGACTGGCTAGGCCTGGCATGGACACAAAACAGACTCAAATCATCACTACCATGATCAAGCTGAAGTTTCTCATTCTGCTGTAATATAGGATTACCCGTATCTATAATGACTCTGCATGAGTAGAAAAACAGGTTAAATAGCCTTTACTTGCTCTGAAATGAAAAGAAAAATGTCCAGCTTTTTGAGGAGTTGGTTATATGGCAACACTTAATTATGGCATTTTTATGCTAAAAATAATAAAGATGTCAGTGATGGTCAGCACTGCCTCAAGGCATATTTACACCTTGATACAAAGTGCCACTTCAGCAACCCTTTGTGAGCTTTTCGCTGAAGAAAATCTTACATAATGTTTTTTTTAATTCAAAAGCATTAGGTAGATTTCGATAAATGTTCTTTACACTATGATAAATGATGAGTAGCATTACGAGTGGAGATCAATATGAGCAGCCACACTACCACGATAACCCATGGAATGAAGATCTTTGTCAATGGTACGTGTACATACCGAGGTTCCAGCATTTTTACTCACCTGCACACTGAGGTCTTGTGCAGTACTCCGTCAATTAGCTGTAACAACTCTCCGGAGGCTTCGACGTCCTCTATCACTGATTTTCTTTGGTCTGCCGGTATGTTTTGCTGCTTCAGGCATGCCATGTGTCTTCCACTTTTTCAGTACATCCAAAACAGTTGACTTGGGTATGTTTAAACACCTCTCAGTTTCTCTTATGGACAACCCACTAATATAACATGCAACAATCTTTCCTTTCTCAAAGTCAGTTCTTTCCCACCGCGACATTTTCACTCAGCCTCACAGTGCGATATGATTGTGGTCAGCTGCAGGCTTATTTTTATACTGTTTGCAGCTGTACCGCACATTTTAACAATGCAGCGGATCCGTTGATTTGCTTTTGAAGGGGTGTCTGGTGACTTTTGTCAATATAGTGTATGTAACAATAATGAAAATGTTCAAATGTATATAGAAAGTCAGTGCCCCGCTGGTGTTTTAAACAGTTCAGTTACTAATTACTATTTATTTAACTATCTTAAACATCATTTGATGCCTTTGTTTAAAAAAATAGAATGCACAACACACACACAAAAAGCTCCTCATTTTTTCCTCTCTTAACTGCTTTAAAGTACATTACATTAGTATTAACAGCTCTGTAGCAAAAGCATTAGATCTACAATGATAGCAGCCAGTAATATTTTTGAGACAGTAAAACTTCTCTGCTCATTTGGACATAAGTAAAATATATTTTTATTCTCATGCAATTTGTGTGACCTATACTGCACTGTATTTTACAAATAAATTTAATCATATTTTTTTATTGCTATTATTGTTTCTTTGAAGATATCAATCAAGCGAGAAATCACAGTTTTGGACCAAAATGATAACGCACCTGTGTTTCAGAATGTTCCATATGCATTTCTCATAGATGAGGTAAGTATGACTTGTACAAATGCTGTAATTTTAAGACAACTTTTCTTCCATTGATTATCATAATAGTTTATGTGTATAAATTCAGATATTCTAAGGCCAATAACATCGTATGCATAGATGTTACTGAAATCAACTCCAGAAAAAAATTATGTGATACTGTGAACTTAAATAATGGCACTGGATACAAATCCATCTCTCAATGTGAACTTGTGCTCTTCATGTTTCTACACAGAATCTTCAATCGAGGAAATTCACAAAACAAAACATTCCCACTACTCCTTGACTTTAAAACTACATTTTTTTTAAATGCATAGAGCTATTCACATGATTTGATATTGCAATATATTTTATTCCTTTTCACATAGGTACCTTAAAAATTAAAATTTTAGTGTTATAGGGATTACTAGGATGAAATTTATTATCCTTGTAAACAATGTGGAAGAAATATTCTTTACATAACACATGACCAATACGTCATGATATAATCAATACAGCATTTCTCATGTAATATCGATCACATCAGAAAACTAAAAAAATTTGTCGCCCTGGAGTGGAAATCGAACCCGCATCTCCCGATTACTGGTCGAGCATGCTATCCATTACACCATCCAGGACAGCAAAGTCCCAAGTATCTGAGTGTTAAGAGCTTCGGAATATTCTCCGACTGCGTTCATAATTTTTTTTTCTTGCTTTGGTTAAGAACACAGTCAGAGAATATTCCGAAGCTCTTAACACTCAGATACTTGGGACTTTGCTGTCCTGGATGGTGTAATGGATAGCATGCTCAACCAGTAATCGGGAGATGCGGGTTCGATTTCCGCTCCAGGGCGACAAAATTTTTAAGTTTTCTGATGTGATTGATATTACATGTGAAACAGTAATTACAGTCAATTCAGCGATGTCTGATTGCTGTGATGATTATATCAGGATTATTATCCTTGTAGTCAAATTTTTGGGTTGTCACTCAGGCGATAATACCCAGCCTTTGTGTTTGTTAACTGTGACTTCTTTTTCTTTCAGTTTGTAGACTTTCTTCCAACTTCCTTTTCACAATGTGCTGTTAATGTGATAGAATTTTTATGGAGTCCCAATTAATTGAATATCCAGTGCACTAAATGTGTCTGTCAAGTCCTGTTTTCTTGTTAATATTTCTTAAGCTGCTTTATATTCTGCTACATGGGATCAAAGATGTCTCCCAGTTTCTGCTACGTAGGTGTTCCCCCCAATTACAATTTACACTGTAGGTGACTCCTTCTTGTAGCAGGATATTATTTTCTTTTTGTTAACCGAAGGAAATAATTTTTTAAATTGTATTGTTTAGGCACCTTAAAAATCAAAATCTATAATACAAGTAAATTAGCTTTTGAGAATATTATTTAAACTATTTAGATTTCACTAATAACATTCCTCAAAATTTGCAAATGAAATGCAAACAGTTCTGATTCATGTCCATAACAGACAGCTGAATGCATTGGGAAATCATGTTATTTATTTAAACACTGCTATTATGAAATGATAAATAATGAGCAAAATATGTTAAATCCAAAGCAAAAGCATATTTATTTGTATTTTTTAGTGTGCTACGTATCAGTAAATTCTACATAATTTTAGTATAATATTTAACGAAAGCACCAAAACTGAACTTTTCAAAACTTGGACTTATGCAGCAATATAATTCACATTTTAATTGCTTCCTGTAAAATTCTGTAATTCTTTGTTATCTCTGATATGTTCGGCTTGTTCACATGAAAAAGAAAGGCATTTGCTTTAATTAAATGGTTAGATCTCACAAATAAATGAACAAAAACTAAAATATTATGAAGAGAATGGGCTGTATGTAATGCATCAAAATAAATTGCAGCCTTCACTTTTTTTTTTATTTAAGTATGTAATTATGGTAACAATTTCACTATAAAAGTATTTGGTGCTGTTTCATCTTATAATGCGTAGTACAAATTTTTTGACATTTCCATATAAATTATTTACTAGATGTCCTTGTTTCAAAAATTCATGATTTGTGTAACTGCAAAGTTTGCAAGTCTTCCATGTCTTGTTTTTCTATTTCAGACTACTCCAATAGGATCTGTTGTTTACCAAGGCATCTTAGTAAGTGATGCAGATATTGGAATCAATTCCGAAGTTGAGCTGTCTTGCCTGAGTAGTGTGGTATGTATAAACAGTTAGATGTCTGCTGACATTAAAATTAAATAACTGCACCATGAAAATGGGATAAAAAGACATAAGTTTATTTGTTAGATAACCCACTTAGAAAGAATTATCCAATATTGAGAACACAGTGTTCATTCATATACCATAAATTTGCTGAATGAAATTAAGTTCAGAGGGAGTTTTGGAATTTTCTAGGAAATTATGGTTCAGATACCATTTTTGCCTTTAAACTTCATATGCAATATGCTACTGACATCCTAAATATGGATCTGATGCTGTTATCAAGTCGTTTATTTTTTATCACTGTTCACTGAAGATGATTTGTCTTGTTATTATGAAGGTATGCAGTTGACCATTCCTACACATTGAGAAAAATGAGTATGAGATTATTAGAATGATGAAAATGATATTACCTATTCTTTTAGTAGAATCATCAGAGCTTACAAAATACTCGAGGGGCCTGGGGCATGTAAATTATTGGCCTGGATAGGTAAATGAAAAATCTAGTTGCCCAGTCTGAGCAACTAAATTTAAAAATAAAAAAAGTTTGGAATAGAATTTTGTACTACAAGAAAAAAAGACAGTCATCACATGTTGTGTTTCATTTCACTGCTAATCACTGGAAGTTGTATTATTGTTATCGAGTGCCAAGGACAGAAGAATATCACTTCTTTAATTATATTATGCTGTAGATCCAGAAATTGGAACCATATGTAATATTTCTCCAAATGTTGTTTATAGTCAGCTACGGGATGCATGCCTCTGATGGAAGTAGCCTTCAGTGTTTAGTGACAAAGGGCAAAAACTTCGACAAAAGGAACATGGCAGAATTACTAAATTTCTCAAATACTAATTTCATCATCATATCATTTTGTATCAATTTCAGCGTCATCATTTTAAAACTTGAAATATATGGTTTTGTGCATTGAACATTTTGAACACAGACCCTTAAAATGGAAATGCAAAGCATGTAAAAAAGTTCACAAATATTTTTTACTTTAACAAATCATGCCCCTCATTTTTTTTTATCTTAAAAGATAAATTTTCCTGGGGATCCAGCTTTTACAAGTAAATAATTTAACATCTAAAAAAATCTGAAATTATTTACCTAAACAGGTAAATATGTAACTTTTCAGATATTTTTCAAGCCCTGATCATGCTCAGAGTTTGGATCCTCAGAACGAGGTTAAAAATAAACTTATCCTCTGTCACAGAAAGCCCCTGTGAGTGTTTAACCTTAAACGAAATTTTTCCAAGCCCTTCTCTGAAATCCTCTTCCTATCACTACGTTCACTATGTGATACCCACTCATTCTGTGCTGGTACGTTTTCCATTCAGCATTTCTGCAGTGTGCTGTATTGTCAGGGAGTTCACATTGCTCTTATTTACTTGATAGTTAAAACCATTGGCTCTTGAGCATTTTACCTAGTTTTCACATTTTTAGTAAAATTATGTCCAAAACCGGAAGGGTGAGTTTTTAAAGATCATAATATGTTTCAACAAAGGAGGTAAGAGAAAGTAAAAACTGCTTACTATTTGAGTAAGTGGGGCATTTTGAACTCGAAGAAGTGGCATAATTTCAAGTCTCGCCCCTCCAGAGTAGAAAAGCTTGCTCCAGCCTTGCATCTATCACATTCCATTTGAGTATGTCATACGGCCTTGGTCATAATTGAAGAAACTACCTAAAACTTCCATTGCATGACTGAATTTGAGAGTTATTTACAAATGCATAGATTTACCCCACTATGTTTACACTTACAGGCAGATTTTGCTTTCTGAAGTGGCTATGCTAGTCATTAAAATGAGAAAAATTTCTAAATATGTGCCCAACACTTTTCTCATACTTTCCATTAAGTTTACTGCTTCTGTTCCTCTTCATTTATGACATTCAGCAGTGCCACTCTAAGTATTCTCTAAAGTCTTCAGACTGACTTCTTTAACTTGCTTTGTTCCTGGTGAGCTAAAAATATAACTTTGCAGCAATGCTCCAGCCATGTATCTGCACTTCGCTTATAGGGATAAAACATGTTAAAATAAAATAAGTGAATTCGTTTGCTCCTGTGCTGTTATATCTCATGATTAAGTAATGATTTTAGTACATGATACATTATTTTCTATACCAACATTCCAACATGCAAACAACTGCCTCATATTCTGGTGATGTTGCAGAATTTTAATTACACGAAGTACTTTGGCTTACAGATAATATTAAATTTTCATGCTGAACTGATATTTCCATTTATTCTTTTTATATCCTTTTTTTTTTTTTGAGTTTTTGAAACAGTCTGTTTTTTGTTTTGTTTTTAATTTCAGACTCCACTGGCCTGTGAAAAATTTGATGTCAAAAGCTACAGCATTGGAGATGGAAGTTTCAAGGGAGAGGTTGTACTGAAAGATCGTGTGGATTATGAACAACGTTCTGCTTACACAATGACAATAATGGCTGAAGTAAGTCAAACAAAGAAAAAGGAAGTTTAATTTTTGGTTTAAATAAAATTTGGATGTTATTGGAATATTTTTTTTTACTAAATTTTTTTGTTTTGATCTCTAAATTTTGTTCAGAAGTACCATTCATTTAATAAAAAAATACTAGTTGTAAATGCATTTATGGCACCTCTATTCATAGTGATTGTGGAATAACTCTTTTACGGGTCTTATAGAGGTTATTTTTCTTCAAAGTTGGTTGTCAAATTTTCGAACTAAAGCCTAGTTCGTCATCAGGACTATGTCACTGGAGTAGTTGCTGCCACTCAATTGGAAGAGTAAAGTTGTGACTTACATTTGTCGCTTTTGCACTTACTCCTTTCTATCTTTCTGATGTTTCGCCATATATCCAGCCCGTATGTGGTTTTAATCCTAGTTGTAAATGCATTTATGGCACCTCTATTCATAGTGATTGTGGAATAACTCTTTTAAGGGTCTTATAGAGGTTATTTTTCTTCAAAGTTGGTTGTCAAATTTTCAAACTAAAGCCTAGTTTGTCATCAGGACTATGTCACTGGAGTAGTTGCTGCCACTCAATTGGAAGAGTAAAGTTGTGACTTACATAAAAGATCTGGTTACAGGGATATTCAGAGTTTAGACAACAATGACAGCATGTACACCAAAGAGCCAAACTATTATGACCACCTGCATAATATGATGTTGGTCTTCCATGTGTCACCCAAACAGCTTTTACCCAGTGAGACATGGACACTACAAGATTTCTAAAAGTGTCTTGTAATATCTGGTATCAACACTTTAGCAGAAGATCCTTTAACTCTTGTAAGTTATGTGGTTGAACTGCCACAGATTGGATTTGCTCTTCCAACACAAACCACAGAAGCTTGATTGGATTGATATCTGGGGAACTTGGAGGCCAGGACAATACCTGGAAGTCTTCTCATGTTTTGCAAACCATTCTCAAACAATCTGGGCAGTATGGCATAAATCAGTATCCTGTTGAAAGGAAGCACTACTAGAGGCAAATATGGTTGCTGTGAAAGGATGTACCTCATCTGCAATGATGTTTAGGTAGTTGGTAGATGTCACAGTTTCTTGCACATGAATGACTGGACCCAGGTTTTCCCAGCAGAATGGTTCGCAAAGCATTACACTTCCTATACACTGGTTTGTTTTCATCCCACACTGCATCCTGGTGCCAATACTTTTCCAGGTAAATGATACATATGTACCCAGCTGTCCACATAGTGCAACAGAAAAAAAGATTCATCACACCAGATGACCTTCTTCCAATCATTCAAGGTCCAGTTTTGATGCTCGTATGCCCATTGTAGGCATTTTCGATGGTGCGTCAAGGTTAGGATGAGAACTCTGAGTGGCCCCATTTTGAGCAGCGTTCAATGTACTGTGTGTTGTGACACATTACTCCTGTCACCAGCAATAAAATTACAGGTCAGTTGCACTACAATATCTTTTCTGCTGGCTTGTACCATGTGGGATAGCCTCCACTCACCTCTAGCATCAATGAGCTGCAGTTGGCCCACACCTTGCTGGAAGTTTGTGGTTTTTCCTCCTTGGACCACTTTTTGAACGTTCTAATCATGACTAACTGTCAGGTCCCCAACCATGGGGGAGGAAAGGGGACAGATTCCCGGGACCCGGAATTCCAGGGGGCTTGCCTTTCAGCAAAGCAGGTCAAGTGATAATTTAAATTATGAACAAAAAATGTGGATAAAATCGGAAAACTTTAAACTAAATTTTCAACTGTACAAATCCACGAAGATTGAACCTTGGAAACAGCCAATAGCCAAGTGCAGTTTTCTCATGGATTATCGCCCCTCCCACCTGTGAGAATGTGTAGGCAGTGCAGAATAGACAAAACCCTGGCGAACATCAGCAGATCGCAATTGCCCCCCCTACGAATGGACAAGGGATTAACCAAATAAATAGGAAGTTGTTGAAAGTGGACTTTTGATTTTCTGTTTCTCTCCCCCTTGAAGGTCATGGTCACATGCTCTTGGTCACTAATGCTGGTTTCAAAACACTGTACTTCTTTTGGGTGCTGTATTCCAGGGAATGAAGGGAGAAAGATTACCGTTTGTTGCCTAAAGGCAAAAACACCTTACCGTTTGTTGCCTAAAGGCAAAACCCAGTAAATTCGAATGTCTGTATCAACTCTATTGAACACAATGTCGTAGGAGCTAGATGAAATTGAATATCTATGCCTTCGTATATTTCTTAGACCCAAAATCATTTGGCAATACATTTTCCTGTAAAATTTCTTTCATGCAGTAACATGGACGTCTGCAGGAAATTTTTAAAGGGGGTGGGGTCAAGTGTATTTAATTAAGGTTTGGCTAATATGTAGAAAACAGTAATTTGTGAAAATGAAAGATTAATACTACACTGCCGGACAATTGCTAAGGACGGATGACAATAGCAACGATAGCAACCATAAAATGGAAGGCAGGAAAATGTGGAAATTAGCATAAGTGCGGGATACAGTAAGACGTGTTGTGCGTATGCAAATTTTGGATTGCCGAACTTGTTCGTGACGTCATAGCGCTGATAAGAGATATAAAGGACTTGACGCGTATTGGCCGTTGTTGTTCAAACGGAAAGTTGAAAGGGAAAGAATCAATTCACGAACTTGCAATTTTCAGTATGTCTTCCCGACATCACCTAGATGATTTTACGCGTGGCCGTATTATTGGCAAGATTGAAGAAGGGCGAAAAATAACAGATGTTGCCAGGGAGTTCGACGTCAGCCACAGTGTTGTTTCAAGGCTTTGGAAATCATTTCAAACAAATGGAGAGTGCAGCAAACGTCACGGGGGAGGTTGTGTTCGCCGTACGACACCTGCAGAAGATCGGTACATAGTGCTATCAACATAAAGACACCGGCGCAGCACAGCTTGTGAGGTAGCAAATCAGTTCATGGTTGCTACTGGCAAACTGATCTCCCGAAAAACTATCGCCAGACGTTTGCATAAAGGAGGACTTTACGCTCGCCGTCCTGTTGTGTGCATCATATTGTCCAGACGTCACCGTACCGCCCGTTTGCAATGGTGCCACCAACATCGCAATTGGACTGACAACGACAGGTCTGCTGTCCTCTTCTCAGATGAGAGTAGATACAGTCTATCGTCTGATTGTCGACGACAACTGATCTGGCGTGATAGTGGTACTGCACATTGTCCAGCAAACATACAGGAAAGGGACAGATATCAGACAGGTAGTGTCATGGTATGGGCTGGCATCATGATCAATGGCCGTACGTCCTTCTTTGTGCTTCCAATTGGGAATATGACTGGACAACGATACATTAATGATGTTCTGCTACCTCATGTTCGCATGTTCCGTGGTGCTGTCGGTGGTAGATTCATTTTCATGGACGACAACGCAACATGTCATCGAACAGTCGCTGTCCAGGAGTGTCTTGAGAGCGAGGATATTCAACGCCTCGTATGGCAAGCACGTTCTCCAGATCTGAATCCCATTGCAAATGTGTGGGATGCTTTGGGGAGGAGTCTTGCTGGTCGCCAATGCCCTCCAATAAACAAGGACACCCTCATCCGTGCACTGACAGAGGAATGGGATAAATTACCCCAACAGCTGCTTGATAATGTTGTGCAAAGCATGATACGACGTGTGGAATCTTGCATCGCCCTCCATGGTGGCCATATCCCGTATTGACATCTTACGCCGGAACGCCTGCGGACTGTAATTTCATTTTTTTCACGTTTACGTATTCTGCACAAAATGGCCTGTTTGTCCCTTGAACGCGTTCCAAAGCCTTCTGGATTTCAAAGCACAATAAATTGTCTTTCTTGTAATGTCCTGGCATTCTGACATTATTTTATTTCACTTGGCATCCAACCACACTTACTTATTTATGCGCTATATAGTCGTTTATGATCCGTCCTTAGCAATTGTCCAGCAGTGTATTACTACTACTTACTACACTAGAACACTACTACTACTACTATTATTATTATTATTAATAATTGATGCTGCTCTTGAAGAAAGTGTATGTTAGTAATAGTCATGTATTATCATGTACATTAGTAACTGTTTTCAAAATAATGAACAGTGTCAAGCAGGGCCACGTCAAGCCTTTTAAATTCGGCACACACCACTCTGAGTGGAACTTGTTTGGGCATACTACCTTACGGTTTGCTAGGTTTTCTGCTTTCACGTTATCGTTTTCCAATTCCAAATTTCCAATAAAATTGGGATATTAAATTAAACGCCCAAACTCCATCTTTCCTTGTGGTCCAGTTCTGTAAGTGTAAAAAAAAAGTAATAAATAAAATAAAATAAAGGGAAAAATAATTCTACAGGGGGATCAAATGACCACTGTGACCCCCTGCTCCCCTGTCGGCGCCCATGTGCAGTAAGAGCTGAAAATGTCATATAAGCACAAATCAGGAAGCCAAAAATGTAAAAAGCAGAAGGTTAAGCAGAGCAATGAAGAGAAAGGATGGCAACATCAGCAGATCGCAATTCCTGTAGACATATGACATTTTTTAATGATTCTTAAAAAGTTTTGCAAAGAGCAGGTAAATAGCTATTCGTTTTTAATTTTTATCAATATTCTATTTAAATTTTATAGCTTGTGAAGTCGTGAGTAACTGAAATTTCTCTTGTGAAAAAATCAAACTAAGTGGAGATTTTTTGTGTGCAGGAGAGAGAAAGGAGCAAGCCTGGTTGGTCCTTATTACAGAACAGATTTCTTTTTTTCTAAGGTGTTTTTATTACTTTTAAACCTTTTTTTAGCTTTTTTTTTATACGAAAGGTTTTTCTAAACTGATCTTCTATTGATAAGCATAATTTTATATTTATTTGTTTTATAGCCACTTCAAACCATGTGCCGATGCTCAGACTTGGAGCTTAAGATGGAACAGCTAACACCATGCATTCTCATCGATTAAATTTAGTTTACTGCTTATTAGTCAGGGGCTAAGCCTGTGAAACTATAAAACTTCGTATTTGGGGTAGAAATTTTAGGAGGAAAGAATATGTAAAACTTTAAGAAGCATTCGTCATCCAATGGTTTTTCTAGACTTTTTGCTGCGTGATTGTAACTGTGCAAAAAATATGTACGATATCTTAATGCTTTTATTTATCTTTCATGCTGTTCATAAACCACAGTAAAGCGGAAACCACCGTTATATAATTTTTTCATTTGTTTTGATTGCACAAACTAATTTTGTTTCATAGAAAGGGCCTATTGACATTCCAGAGGGAAGGCGAGGGTGGGGGAAGAGGTGGGGTGCCCGTTCACTTACTTTTTCCCTAGGCCCGTAAATTGATGGTTGGGCACTGCTAACTGTTAGCACTACACAAACCTTGCCGTCTTGGAAATGTTCTGACCCAGTCATCAGACTATTACAATTTGGCTTTTGTCAAACGCGCTTAAGTCTGCTGTCTTTCCCATCTGAAGAGCAAGAATAACATTGATTGACAGAGCTCAGTATCAGGTGTTATTTATATTGTTTTGTGACCTTTATACGTGCCATCATTTACCTGCAATTTCTTTGATTTACTTAAAGATGTGCTGGTCATAATATTTTGAGCTCTTTGGAATATGTATACTATTACTAAAAATCAGTATCTCTGGTTTTATTGCTTCCAGTAATTTCTCAGTAGTTCACTAATTTATATATTATACTTTGCCATAATGATCAACTTCAAATAATATAGTAAATATAGGTATCAAAAGAATATAATGTGAACCCTTAGGTGTTACGACCAACTGGTACCACCAGCTGTGGGCTATGGTCCCCACACTACTATACTTTTATGATTTTTAAGACACAAAGAATGAATTTATAAAATTCAGATGTGGAATATGTTGGACCTACCACACTTGAGAAGGCTGGCTCACTATGGAATAAACCTGGAACTAATAAATGGCGTTTGAGGAAAAAGATCTCTGCTTAGCGAGTATAGTGAAATAAGTGAAGATGTTTAGTAGTGTTGAATAAAAATACTGATTAAATAAATTTAAGGTTCTTAAATTTTGGAATAAGTGGACTTAAGATGAGAAATTAAAGGTTTCATTTTCACACATCAGAAATTCTGTCGCACTTTTCGTGGTATTGTGACAATTTTTTTCAATAAATTTAGAAACTCAGCATTTCCACACTGAAGAATAGCATGTTATGTGAATACATAAAAATATCCTGTTCCTTCTGATGAATACAAGCTCAAAACTGATGGCTGGGACATAAAAATTGCTGCAAAAGAATTATTTAAATATTGCCTAAAAGAGTAAGTAGCATTTTGTTAGTATGTGACAATTAAAATAAGTTTCCATCTTTATTTTCTGAAGGGTAGTTCAATCAGAATTTAACTTATTGATTAAATAAAAAATAAAAAATCTGTTACTAATCAAAAACTACTTTTATGGGAATTTTTACTAGGAATTTTTTTCATTTTAATTGCAAATTTTCGGAGAAAACTCTTCTCCTTCTTCAGGCTGTCTTTTTGTTGACACTTATTCTCGTTACTATCGCGGTTACGGTTAACCTTGACAGGTATGGTTAACCTTGACGGTTACGGTTATTTTTCATCAAATCCTGCCAGATGTTAGGCAGGGAAAATCCTCTGCAGTCATTGATGATGGAATTTTGATTTTTCTCAATCTCTATTCCTTCTATTAGCTATCTAATAAAAAATCTGTGGATGAGAAAGAAACTCATAATTTCAAATCTAATTTTTGTGCAATTCAAGGTATTTTATGTAAGTGACCCTTGTCATTTTTCTGTGTACAAAATAGCATTATAACATTATGGCATACAATAAAGTGTTTTATGAAATTTCTATTTGTTTTTTCAGGACTTGGGTCTGACAAATCGGCTTAATTCTACAGCCAATATTGTCATCGAAGTTAAGGACATTCAAGATCAACCACCTATGTTTCAGAATTCCCCTTATACTGCTACTGTCATGGAAAATAGTCCATCTGTAAGTTAGCATTGGAATTTTACTTTAAAATTGTCTATTGTCTATGTTCAGTAAGTTCTGTGTTTGATCAACACCACAAATTTCTTCAATCCTACTTAAAGAATGATTTTTTGTTACTTATTATATAATGACGAACATACATGTATGTTGTCTTAATATTTACATTAAAAAGAAAGCACAAAAGGCGATCCCAGCACTGAACAATGCTTTTTGGTGCGAAATGATAGTTTTCCAAAACTTGTAGAATTTACAACGGAAAAATCATTTAAAAGCTCCTGATTTTCCTGTAAAATAAGTGTACATAAAAAGTTGTTGGATTTCAGAAATGCTTGATAGCAAAACTTGGTGTAAATAAAGTATAATTTTAGTGAATATGTTTTCCTACCATCTGAATGTGTGTGATTCTGAGTATGTCAGTCAATACAAGAATCTTTTTTTTTTTAATATTTTCTGTAAATTTCACATTTTTTTTTTATTTTTTTTTATTTATTTATTTATTTTTTTTGCTTGCTGGAAGCATCATCATTAATTCCGATATTAGGCAATGCTTCTTGGTTACTAAGTAACATGGTAAACTGTTTTTAAAAAAGACTAATACATAATTTCTTAAAAGATGTTATCCCAATAGAATAACTAGCTTGCATGTTAATTTGAGGATGGGTATCTCATGTATCCATCCTCAAATTATATATAGGCAGGGATGGGAATTAACTGATAGGCAGGAATGGGAATTCCCTGCCTATCAGTTTTCATCTGTTTTGTTAGCTAAACTTTGCCCTTGCACCAGAAACTGTGTAAAACAAACCAACTGCAAATAGAAATACTTAAGTAATTCATGTACTCTAAAAATCGATCACACATTTTTTCTTTATTTATATTCTTTGTTCCTAATTCCCAATTTTCCAATTCAATTTCTTTTAATAGATATTGCATTAAAATACCAAATTTTATTTACTTTATTTCATTTTTTGTATTCAGGGTACATCAGTTTTGAGCATATCTGTACGTGACGGGGATACTGGAGATCCACGACCAATAATTTTAATGATTCAACAAGGTAAGGAGAAGTAAGATATGCATAATTTTTATATAGTTTGATGTAAAATATTGTATGTTTGAAATTTTTGACTGGATTCTAAGAGGGGGGATTAGAAATAGAAAATAATACACATTGTTTTTTTCATTAAATGATATGAGCTCAGAATGCTGGACTATTCATGTATTAGAGCACCACACTTATTTTTCACTATCTTTATTATGTAATTAATCCGTCAGTGCTCTGTATGTGGTAATAGCCTTGAACCATATTTGTTGTCATATACAAAGTAGCCTTATAAATTTTTTACTTCTTTGTTTATCTATTAGAACTTTAGGTATTAAAAATTCCTATTTAAAATGGAACAAGGAAGCAAACAAGAGTCTCAATATGTTACTGAGTTGTTTGGTTTTAAAACAGCACATTTCTATTGGCAATTTAAAAAGACATCTTTGTCTTGTGTCATTTTTGGAATGACACAAGACAAAGATGTCTAGAAATTTTTAATATATTTCCATCTGTGAGTAAACCGCAACTATAATTTGCTGCCCTCAGTATTTAGTTTTATAAAGTCTTCAGACATCTCTTTCTAATGCCAATTTAATACCATAATGATGTGAACTCTTTGTATCCACAAGGAAAACAAGGTTTCTTTATAAAGATTCTGCTACACTGCTGTCCACTTCTGTTTTAAAATACTACAGTAAATTAACTTGTGCAATACCAAAAGATTTGGTTTTGACTATAATGGGAATTCCTTGCCTTGAAGTATCTGTAATATTTACTTACTGAATCCATGGTGCAATGGCCATGTGAGCCCTTGACCACTCTCACAAGAAATTCTATTTGGATGTGTTCTGCATATCTGTTTTCTGGTTCTCACCAAGTTCCTTTAAACCCCACTTCACATTACTCTCCCATCTCAGTGGGAGTCTTCCCAGTGGTTTTGTTCCTTAAGGAGCACTTTTTATAATCCACATGTCAATGGAGTTCATATCTAGCAGCATGTCTTGCCCATCTCAGTCTTCTGGCCTTTAGAGTATAAATTCTTCATTGTAAAGAATTCCCCTTTCGTTTTCTCATCTTATGTAAGTCCAAAGATTTTTCTTAGCATTTAATTTTCAAATACAAGTATTTTGCATTCAGAGCTTTAGATCAAAATACACACTTGTCACATCCATATGTGATTGTAGGAAAGATTATAGCTTTACAGATTTTTAATTTGAGATTCCTCATACTTGTTTGGATGCAAAGATTTTTGTAGGGAGTAATAGCATGAATTATGGGCTTGTGGTCTCTGGATGATTTCTTTGACATTGTTGTAACAGTTGATCATAGCGCTTAGATATTTGAAGTTAGTTGTGACCCTGTATGTCTGAGTTCCTTAGGGTGAACATATTTTTAATGCTTTTTTTGTTGTTGTTAGTAAATGGCATTTTTCATAACAACTTAAGCCATACCTTAAGGCTATTTATTGTATACCTAAGTGGAAGAACTATTGGTTAAATAAGAAAAAAATATTAGCATGCATTCAGCTGTTAACAATGCAAATTGTGTGCTTTATCAGACATATTTAATACATTCCCTTACTCATCTAGTAAGTCAATAAAAGATTTTATAAATTTACATATTGTACAGAATTCAAGTTATCTTACTCCATATATGTGCATGCTGGCTTTTTTTATTTTATTTTAACTTCACTGTCACATTTATTTTTAGTGGGATTCTTTTTTAACAGCTAGTCTAGAACATTTTTTAATTTTCCTACCAAGTGATCATGCCTGTATGAACTTTTGGTCAGACATCAGTTACAGACAGAAACATAAGAAAAAGCTGATTAACTCAAATAGTGGAAGAAATACTTTGCCATAATGTATTTTCTAAAACCTTATTTAGTTCTATAATCAAATAAATCTTCCAGCTGTAATAAAATTCTTAAAAAAAACTTTTGTATCTAACTTTGGAGAAATAAATTCTGAATTTGTCCTGTAAGTTCTACTAAAGCTGACATTTCTTGAGAATTATATAAAGCATGGTAAAGCTTTTGGCAACCATTAATAATAGACATAACTAAAAATATTTGAAAATCTTACTGATCTTAATCAGGAACCAAACTTGCATTTAATTATTTGCAATTTGTACAGAAAACTGGGAACAGGTGATGGGAATTCAGAAACTGGGAAGTGAAAATTCAACTCATGCTTTTTGAAAGTACAGCAATTGAAACTTTTGAGGAGTTCTCCACATGGATGACAATTGCCGCTGTGCCAAAATATTCCTCACCATGTGTGAGAGAAATCATTGAGTTATTCTCATGATATTTCTTGTTAATAGATCAATCGTAATATGACATAAATTATTAACATTTAGCCATTACTAATTTTCACCATGTACCTTGAGTTTGTCACAATCATTTCATGCATATTGCATGTACCTTTTTGTTGTTATTTCTTAATAAATCTTATACCAGCATGATAATTTGTGTTTCACTTGGTAGTGCTGTGGAATTGAAAGAAATCTTAAGTGAAATAGACTGCAAAAGGGTTTGTGGTTATCATATTTGAAGAAACACAATGGTCTTATCTTTTGGGTGCCAAAATTTTTGAGAGAACCTTATGAGTACCTGTATTCTCAGTTTTATTTTAGCATTTTATATTGGCATGCAAATATTCATATTCAATTACAGACAGAAACAGCTCAAATAATGGAATTAAAATTTGGCCACTACATGTGGCAGGCTGCTCATTACATAGTTAACATCATCCAACCTATAAGCTGACAGGAATAGACTCAGACTTTAAAGTTGATCACTAGAGGCCAGTATACAACACCTTATCAATCACAGGCCTACATGTTCTTGAAAAGGTTTTTTTTAATTCCAATTTCAACTAAAATGCACGAAATAGAATGCATAGAAAAGGAACTGAAAAGCATTTTAAAAAATAGGAAAAAGTCAAAAGACTCATAAATCTGAAAATTTTTGTATTCATTTTTGTCTTCTTACTAATTTTTAATATCAACTTTCAGATTTATTTTTCTCTATATTGAAATAAGTAAAATGGAGTTGAAATTCTCAGTTTGTGTCTTGCATCATTTAAATTAGATCAATCCTTGATAGTCTATGCTCAGAATCATCTGTAAACTTGTACCACTTGAGATCTTTTGTTCACTGAAAAACCCCAACATGGATTTCAGCAATTTTTAAAGCCAAACTAGATGGCTATAATTTTTCACTGTGCATTATGAACTCTCTTTTTTCAGTTGTAAGACTTATATGCAAGAATTTTTTTATTTAATCATATACTTACTGATCCAACATATTAATTTCATGAACTCTTCTAAGAAAGTGTACCTCTTTTTACTTTCCAGATGAAAATAAATATTTTCAGTTAGGTCAAAAAGTCAGTGCTGGAAATGGAGTTATCACTACAATTTTAGAAACAGCAAATCCAATTGACAGAGAAAATAATATTATTCTAGATAATGGAGGCTTGTACACTTTTCAGATAAAGGTCAGTATATCATATGAAATATTATTCACTTTATAAAACAGTAATGCTGAGTTATGCTATTCATTTCAGCAAACAGTTTTTTTTTTTTTCACAGAATTTTTTTTTTTTTATTGGAGGTTTAATGACCACCGTGAACAACTCAATGGGCTATAAGCAGTCACCCATCCCTAATTTAGGGCCACTGACTCCAGGGAAGGGAGAAAGCCAGTGCCATAAGACAAACACAGCATCCAGACTCACCGGGATTCGAACCCGAACCCATCTTGGACGTGATAGAAGCCATCGCTTAGACCACTACGCCACCGGGGCGGCTTTCACAGAAATGAAACATATATATGTCTACATTTGTAACTGACACTCCAATGAGTGAGTAATCATAACTTATCTGCTAGTCATTCTGTAGATTTTACACACACACACATACACTATCTACCAACAAGTAATTGGACACCTGTGATAGCAAAGGAAAACGAAGTTTATTCACCTTCAATAGTTGGTGGAGCCTTCACGAGTGACGATTACAGCTGCGACCCTCCGGGGCATACTCTCAACCAGGCGTTGTACGATGGCTAGCAGTATTTTCTTCCACTCGGCTTGGAGAAGACAGGTCAGTCCCTTCACCGATTTCGGACGGTGGGGGCACCCCTTAAGTCGACGCTCCAACTCGTCCCAGAGGTACTCAATAGGGTTAAGGTCTGGGCTCTGCGCAGGCCAGTCCATTCGATTAACCCCATTGTAACCATACGAAGCCATGGTGGACCTCGCAACATGACAGGTGGCATTGTCATCCTGAAAGTAACATGGGTCCACCCCGTAAAACTGCCACAATGTAGGAAGCGCATGGTCATCCAAAATGGTGCAGTAGGTCTCGGCATTGAGTCTACCAGGAATTGCGACCAAGGGTCCCATGCCATACCAGGAGAAACACCCCCATAGCATAATTCCACCGCCGCCAAACTTCACAGTTGGCACAATACATTCCGGCAGGAGGCATTCTCCAGGCAGACGCCAAACCCAGACCCTGCCATCCGATGGTAGAGGGTGAACCTTGATTCGTCGCTCCAGAGAACCTGTTTCCACTGTTCAATGGTCCACTGTCAACGTTCTTTGCACAACGTTAGCCGAGCTGTGCTATTGGACTTGGTGATCAAAGGCTTGTGGGCGGCAGCACATCCATGATAACCGAGCAGATGGGCTTCATTACAGATGGTATTCATCGAAATAACACTCCTGGATGCCTGTTGAAACTCCTTGCAGATGTGGCCCATCGATTTGGTGCGGTTCTTCCGAATTTCTCTGGCCAGCACCCGTCGGTCTCTAACTCCCAGTTTTGTGGGTCTGTCGGGTCGGGGCACATTCCGACAGTCACCTCTCATCTTCCACTTGCCAATCACATAGGCCACTTCGATTTTGGGTAGTTCAACTCGCTGGATATGTCACGTATGGATCAGCCATTTCTGTGATACCTGACGATTACACCTTTCTCGAAATCAGAGAGCTCCGAACTGCGTGGCATGCATGTGACTGGTTGCGTTTTTTCACACGATATTTAACGGCGGCCGCCGTGATGTGTATCAGGACCGCAGATATCATCGATTGAAGGGGTGTCCAATTACTTGTTGGTAGATAGTGTATATCATCATCATCATCATCGTCAACCATTATCAATCCACTGCTGGACGAAGGTCTCCCCAAGTTTCCTCCACAACGGTCTGTCTTGTGCCAGTCTCCTCCATGTCACCCCTGCATACTTTCGAATTTCATCCACCCATCTCCCATGTGGTCTTCTTCTGGGTCTTTTCCTGTCCCTTGGAATCCAATCTAAAATTTCGGCTGTCCATCGATGATCTGTCCTTCTGGCAGTATGTCCAGCCCATTGCCATTTCAGGGATTTAACTCTGATCATGATGTCTTCCACTCTTGTCATTTTTCGGATCCACGAGTTCCTCTTCTTATCTCTCCTGGTTACACGAAGCATGCACCTCTCCATGCTTCTTTGAGTTGTCTGCAGTCTTTGTATATCTCTTTTAGTTAAGGTCCACGTCTCTGCACCATACGTAAGCACTGGAAGGATGCATTGATCAAACACTTTTCTTTTAAGACATAATGGCATATTGCTGTTGAAAATTATGCTGTTTCTTCCAAAAGCTCTCCAGGCAAGTTTTGTACGCTGATTAATTTCTTCATCAATGTGACCCTCACTTGATATCTGCTGTCCAAGATAAACGTACGTGTCTGTTATCTCCAGCTTTTCTCCATCAATCAATAAATCTTCATTTCTTGTAAAAGCATTGAACATCACTTTTGTCTTCTGAAAGTTCATTTTTAATCCCACTTCTTTACTCTTGTCAGCAAGTTCCTGGATCATACTCTGAAGCTCTGATGGGGTAGTTGCAAAAATGACTACGTCATCAGCAAAACGAAGGTGGGTTAGATAATCTCCATTAATCTTTATCCCTTTGTTTTCCCAGCTCAGCGACTGAAAAACACCCTCCAATGTGGCATTAAAGAGCTTCGGAGATATGGTGTCATCTTGTCTCACTCCCTTTCCAATTTTTATGTGTGTTGTATTTTCAAACAGCCGAATCTTTGCACTTGCATTTTCATAGATGTTATTAATAATATTAATGTATGCATCTTCAATACCGCAGGTTTTCAGAGCCATTGTAACTGCTGATGGTTTCACCGAATCAAAGGCTTTCTCATAATCGATAAAAGCCATGCACAATGGAAGTTCATATTCCCTCGCTCTTTCAATTAGTTCTCTCAGTACATGGATATGATCTATTGTGCTGTAGCCACTCCTGAATCCAGCTTGTTCTCTCGGTTGAGCCATGTCCAGTGTTACCTTCAAGCAGTGTGAAAGAACTTTAGTGAAGATTTTATAAACTACTGATAGGGGGCTGATAGGTCTGTAGTTTCCGAGATCCTCAATGTCACCTTTCTTATGTAGCAGGATCATTGTAGCGGTGTTCCAATCCTCAGGAATCTTTCCTTCATTAAGGCATCGAGGGAAAATTTGGGCGAGTACTGTTTCAATTTCTCCACTTGCTTCTTGTATGATGTCTACAGTAATTCCATCTTCTCCTGGAGCTTTTCCCCGCTTCATGTTCTTGATTGCATGTGCAACTTCTGCTGGAAGGACTGGAGGAACTCTGGTACTGGTATCTTTCATGATGTCTGGAGTGCATGTATCATCCCTTTCATATAATTTGGAGTAGAAATCTTTCACTCTTGTCAAAATTTCGCCTCTATTTCTTGTTACAGAACCATCTTCTTTTCTCAGTGCCATAATCTGTTTTCTTCCCTTACTGAGATGTCCCTTTGCTATCTTTAGGCTTTGGTTGTTTTCAATTGCTTTCCTCACTAGTTCACAGTTGAATTTTCTTACGTCTTCAGTGATACTTTTTCTTACTGTCTTGCATAGCTCTATATATTCCACTTTGGAAGTCACATCTTCTTTAGTTGTCCTCATCTCTCTTCTTTTTTGCATCAACATTTTCGTTTTTCCTGATAATTTGTTTACATGCAACTTGTTCTTAGACCCAGCTAATTTTGTTGCTGTTTCCATAAGAGCTTTGGTTACTTTTCTGTTAACTTCAGAGATGTCCACTTCTTCCGATGTTAGGCCTTCTAAAGCAGAGAACCTGTTCTTCAGTTCCAACTTGAAGGTATTATGGTGTTTTTTAAGGTTGGTTATGTCAATAGATTTTGTTTGTCTTATGAGCTTGCCACGTTCAAGTTTGGTGTTGAGGTGCATCTTACATCTCACCAATCTATGGTCACTACCTGTGTTGAAATTGTTTAGCACACTGCAGTCTTCTATGACGAATTTTTTGTTACACATAATAAAATCAATTTCACTTGTCGTCCCATTTGGATGTCTCCATGTCCATTTCCTGTGTGGCTTTTTCTTGAAGAAGGAGTTCAAGATGAAAAACCCTTCTGCCTCTGCAAACTCAACGAGAGTATTTCCACGCTGGTTTCTGTTGCCGTGACCGAATTTACCTACTGAAGTTTCATTCTGTTGCCGTTGCCCTATTTTTGCATTGAAATCTCCCATAATTATTTTCAAGTGCTGCTTACCTTTATTATTTAGATGACAAATTTCCTCATAAAATTCTTCAATTTCTTCTTCAGGATGACTTGTGGTGGGTGCATAAGTTTGAATAATCTGAGCCTGGTATCTTTTCGAGAGTTGGATAACAAGTCGTGCAGCTCACTTTCAACTTCTACAACTTTATCCTTCAGTTTCTTGTTTATTATAAATCCAACACCACTAGTTCTGCCAGTATCTGTCCCACGATAGTAGAAGAGATATCCACTTTTCAGTTCGATGAGATCTTCTCCTTTTCTCCTTACCTCACTTAGCCCCACGATGTCCCACTTGATCCTTTGTAGTTCCTCTTCCAATTCAAGAAGCCTTGAATCAGAAGATAGGGAGCGTCCGTTGTACGTAGCCAAGGTCAGCATCAGATGGCAGCCTAGTCCGGTCCTCCGGGGATTCTTAGCACCCTCTGCCTTCATGTCGCACTGGCTGCTGCCTTGGCCAGGTACATTCCAGCTGCCGGAGACTGAGGGCCAAGATTTAAGTTGTGGAATCATTTTGGAGGGGTGTGGCCATAACTCACCACGCTGGCCAAGCGGGTTGGTGAGTGTGGGATAGAATTTCCTCTGATCCCGATGGTATAGTTATACCGCTATTGGCGGTCGTCAGAGCCCCTTTAGTGGGAACAGGATGTACCACGAGAAGGCGGGGTTGACATTTGTCAAGGAGAGGCTGTGATGTTACGCATCACCTGACCTTATATACACGGTCATATCAGAATAATATGACCACCCCTGGAATCACAGTGTACTCACCTAGACACGTCACAGAGTGCATCTGACAAGGTCGACCACACATAGATATAAGCGGCCAGTCAGGACAGATCAGTCATAGTGCTTGATATGAGCACAATGGGTAGAGGTAGTGATTTGAGGGATGTTAAAAAAGGAATGATTATCGGATATGCGCCGAGGGTGGAAGCATCTCAGAAACAGCAGACTTCGTGGGCTGTTCGCGAGGTGCTGTAGTAAGGGTGTACCAAGAATGGACTGCTGGCACACTGAGTACTGCCCTATGTTATAACTGTTGAGACCGAAAGGCCATCAACCCCAGAGGAGAACGTTGCCTCTGTCGACTGGTAAAGGACAATCAACACACAACAGTGCAGCCGTAATTGACCATGCAAATGAATGCTGGAGTACCCAGGTACATGTCCCCGATAACGATAAAGCAAACCATGTTATGCATGGGTCTCCGGCGTTAACGCTGCACCAAGGCACCCATGTTAACCCAGGTCCATCAGCAACGATGCTTGCAGTTCGCATGGGGATACCGCAGTGGCGGCTCGTGGTAAGCTGAGATGTAGGGGCTGCATCTCAATTTTGTAGATATCACGATACCGCTTCGAAAGTTAAGTTACTGCGCCTGTGCTGACGCTGTCCGTTGAATAATAATAATAATAATAACAATAACAATAATATATATATATATATATATATACTGATCGAAAGTGCTTTTTTTACAAGAAATTAATATTTAGATTTTATATTTAGTGATTGATGGGGAAAATGTAAAGGTACCGATACCTAAATTAGGCAACAGATATTAAGCGATGGCCACATTGTCACATTTATGAAGAAAATAATCGATCTATAAAACTTCGTCGGATACATTTTTTCTTAAAAAGAAACTGATTAATCAGTGCATCCTTCCAGTTCTTACGCATGGAGCACAGATATGGACCTCAACTAAAATAGACAGACAGACGTTGCAGACAACTGAAATAAGCATGTAGAGATGCATGTTTGTTGTTACCTGGAATGATACAAATAGGAACTCGTGGATCGGGAAAATGACAACAGTGGAAGACATGGTCAAAATTCCTGAAATTGCAATGGGATGGACATATTGCTTGAAGATAGAACCACCGACGGAGAGTTGAAATATTGAACTGTATAGCAAGGGAAAAAACAATATCCAGAAGATGACAAGAGGGAGATGGGTACATGAAATTTGAAAGCATGAAAAAAACTGACTCAAGGCAGACTGTTGTGGAAGAAGAAACTTGGAGACTTTCATCCAGCAGTGGATTGATGGTGGTTGCAAATTATATATACATGCATATACTGTACGTGGGATGTAAGGTCAGGTGATGCGTAACATCACAGCCTCTCCTTGACAAATGTCAACCCCGCCTTCTCGTGGTGCATCCTGTTCCCACTAAAGGGGCTCTGACGACCGCAAATAGCGGTATAACTATACCATCGGGATCAGAGGAAATGCTATCCCACACTCACCAACCCGCTTGGCCAGCCGAGTTATGGCCAAACACCTCCAAAATGACTCTACAACTTAAATCTTGGCCCTCAGTCTCAGGCAGCTGGAATGTACCTGGCCAAGGCAGCGGCCAGTGCGACATGAAGGCAGAGGGTGCTAAGAATCCCCGGAGGACCGGACTAGACTGCCATTTGATGCTGACCTTGGCTACCTACAACGGACGCTCCCTATCTTCTGATTCAAGGCTTCTTGAATTGGAAGAGGAACTACAAAGGATCAAGTGGGACATCGTCGGGCTAAGTGAGGTAAGGAGAAAAGGAGAAGATCTCATTGAACTGAAAAGTGGACATCTCTTCTATTATCGTGGGACAGATACTGGCAGAACTAGTGGTGTTGGATTTATAATAAACAAGAAACTGAAGGATAAAGTGGTAGAAGTTGAAAGTTCCTCTGACAGAGCTGCACGACTCGTTATCCAACTATCGAGAAGATACCAGGCTCAGATTATTCAAACTTATGCACCCACCACAAGTCATCCTGAAGAAGAAATTGAAGAATTTTATGAGGAAATTCGTCATCTAAATAATAAAGGTAAGCAGCACTTGAAGATAATTATGGGAGATTTCAATGCAAAAATAGGGCACCAGCAACAGAATGAAACTTCAGTAGGTAAATTCGGTCACGGCAACAGAAACCAGCGTGGAAATACTCTCGTTGAGTTTGCAGAGGCAGAAGGATTTTTCATCTTGAATTCCTTTTTCAAGAAAAAGCCACACAGGAAATGGACATGGAGACATCCAATTGGGACGACAAGTGAAATTGATTTTATTATGTGTAACAAAAAATTCGTCATCGAAGACTGCAGTGTGCTAAACAAGTTCAACACAGGTAGTGACCATAGATTGGTGAGATGTAAGATGCACCTCAACACTAAACTGGAACGTGGCAAGCTCATAAGACAAGCAAAATGTATTGACATAACCAACCTTAAAAAACACCATAATACTTTCAAGTTGGAACTGAAGAACAGATTCTCTGCTTTAGAAGGCCTAACATCGGAAGAAGTGGATATTTCGGAAGTTAACAGAAAAGTAACCAAAGCTCTTATGGAAACAGCAACAAAATTAGCTGGGTCTAAGAACAAGTTGCATGTAAACAAATTATCAGGAAAAACCAAAATGTTGATGCAAAAAAGAAGAGAGATGAGGACAACTAAAGAAGATGTGACTTCCAAAGTGGAATATATAGAGCTATGCAAGACAGCACGAAAAAGTATCACTGAAGACGTAAGGAAATTCAACTGTGAGCTAGTGAGGAAAGCAATTGAAAACAACCAAAGCCTAAAGATAGCAAAGGGACATCTCAGTAAGGGAAGAAAACAGATTATGGCTCTGAGAAAAGAAGATGGTTCTATAACAAGAAATAGAGGCGAAATTTTGACAAGAGTGAAAGATTTCTACTCCAAATTATATGAAAGGGATGATACATGTACTCCAGACATCATGAAAGGTACCAGAGTTCTTCCAGTCCTCCCAGCAGAAGTTGCTCATGCAATCAAGAACATGAAGCGGGGGAAAGCTCCAGGAGAAGATGGAATTACTATAGACATCATACAAGAAGCAAGTGGAGAAATTGAAACAGTACTCGCCCAAATTTTCACTCGATGCCTTAATGAAGGGAAGATTCCTGAGGATTGGAACAATGCTACAATGATCCTGCTACATAAAAAAGGTGACATTGAGGATCTCAGGAACTACAGACCTATCAGCCTCCTATCAGTGGTTTATAAAATCTTCACTAAAGTTCTTTCACACCGCTTGAAGGTAACACTGGACATGGCTCAACCGAGAGAACAAGCTGGATTCAGGAGTGGCTACAGCACAATAGATCATATCCATGTACTGAGAGAACTAATTGAAAGAGCGAGGGAATATGAACTTCCATTGTGCATGGCTTTTATCGATTATGAAAAAGCCTTTGATTCGGTGAAACCATCAGCAGTTACCACGGCTCTGAAATCCTGCGGTATTGAAGATGCATACATTAATATTATTAATAACATCTATGAAAATGCAAGTGCAAAGATTCGGCTGTTTGAAAATACAACACACATAAAAATTGGAAAGGGAGTGAGACAAGGTGACACCATATCTCCGAAGCTCTTTAATGCCACATTGGAAAATGTCTTTCAATCACTGAACTGGGAAAACAAAGGGATAAAGATTAATGGAGATTATCTAACCCACCTTCGTTTTGCTGATGACGTAGTCATTTTTGCAACTACCCCATCAGAGCTGCAGAGTATGATCCAGGAACTTGCTGACAAGAGTAAAGAAGTGGGATTAAAAATGAACTTTCAGAAGACAAAAGTGATGTTCAATGCTTTCACAAGAAATGAAGATTTATCGATTGATGGAGAAAAACTGGAGATAACAGATACGTATGTTTATCTTGGACAGCAGATATCAAGTGAGGGTCACATTGATGAAGAAATTAATCGGCGTACAAAACTTGCCTGGAGAGCTTTTGGAAGAAACAGCATAATTTTCAAGAGCAATATGCCATTATGTCTTAAAAGAAAAGTGTTTGATCAATGCATCCTTCCAGTGCTTACGTATGGTGCAGAGACGTGGACCTTAACTAAAAGAGACATACAAAGGCTGCAGACAACTCAAAGAAGCATGGAGAGGTGCATGCTTGGTATAACCAGGAGAGATAAGAAGAGGAACTCGTGGATCCGAAAAATGACGAGAGTGGAAGACATCATGATCAGAGTTAAATCCCTGAAATGGCAATGGGCTGGACATACTGCCAGAAGGACAGACCATAGATGGACAGCCGAAATTTTAGATTGGATTCCAAGGGACAGGAAAAGACCCAGAAAAAGACCACATGGGAGATGGGTGGATGAAATTCGTAAATATGCGGGAGTGACATGGAGGAGACTGGCACAAGACAGACCGTTGTGGAGGAAACTTGGAGAGACCTTCGTCCAGCAGTGGATTGATAATGGTTGACAATGATGATGATGATGATACTGTACGTAAGGACAAAAAATTTAAAAAATTAATGCGTGTGCCAGTGGTAGCGGAGACACACTCAAGGTCATGTACGCGTTACATGTTCTCAAGTGTCTCATTGTGACCCCTAGAAATATGACAATATATATTTTTTCTTCTGATACACTATCCCTTTGAAACTTCGACTTGATACCGACCACTACAACTTGGACGGCGATGAAAAACATTTTGTGGAATTTTGAAGGGTATTCCAGAATTTCGCGACGAGTTGTTATTGCGATACTCACACACCGGCATTCTCTTTGATAAAAACGGATTGCAAACATATTCAGTCCAGTTTTAATTCTGAAGCTATCATGATAACAATTTAATTGTGTAGAAAAATTTGTTTTTCAAAATTTACCAACTTCGTAAATTTTCTAAACAATGATATCTGATTAAATGTTCTTTTCAAAGTAATTAAGTACACTACCTCAATTGAAATGCGCAGCTGATTTTTTGGAGGGAGGGGGGATGCAGCAGAAAAATAAAACATATCCAGTGGAGTGACTTCAATGATTTTTGGTGAACAAAAATTTATGTGAGTTTAAAAGCGAAAACTTCGCTGTGCTTGGTAAGTGAAGAAATCAATTTTGTGCCAGTATTTCGCTGCAGAAATTAGTATATATATCTCTCTTTTTTTCTCAATTTATCCAATACTGAACTCTATTTTTAATCGCAATTTGTTCACATGCCCATTTTAACCAGAAGAGAAAATATCAGTAAAACTTTTTGCAAAAGTCCCGGCATTCCGGCAACTGAGTATTTGTTATTAGATGGGAGCAACATTGTTGTTAGAATTATTACGTTGAATAAAAGCCGGAACAAACCAAAAATTGGAAGAAAAAGAAAAAACCAGGTTGAGTAATACATTCAAACGTACTTTATTTAATACTTTATTTCAACATTCGTCATTATTTTTAATTCATTCCCCTATTTTATGTCTTATTTGGAAGCACAAGAACCGTATTAATCAACAAAGCACACAGGCCCGGCGATGCATTCCCACCCAACGAAAGATTGCATTCGTGAGCAACCGTGCTAGCGAGAGCTGCCATGAATGCAGCCCCCGGAGAAGTTTTATCCAAAGGAAACGAACTGGTGTGGGAATAGGCAGAGTTTCCCACATGAGTTGGTTTCAATAGCCGTCAGGGCTGCAAGAAGCACAGTCCGTAACGTTCTTCCCGCTCCCAGTGGTGTTATGCAGGGAAAACTTCCAGTTGAGTTCAGAAAACTGCAGTCGTGGCATTATGCTGGGAAAACTTACAGCGGTGTTCACAAAACTTCTGACTCTTGGTACGGCATGAAAAAACTGCTTTGGGTAGGGGCTGCAGCCCCACAGCCCCATAGCAGGAGCCGCCCCTGGGCTACCGTCATTGGACACTGGAATAGTGGAAAAAGGTTACCTCCCCCAATGATTGAGGTTTTTACTCCACAGAAGTGACAAGCGGTGGCGGATATGACGTCAGACACATGAGAACCAACACCCGGACACGATTTTTGGTCAAGTAGAGGCCGGCAGTGTGCATGTGTGGATGATGTTTTCCTGGTATGACCTGGGACTGCTGGTACCACTGGATGGGTCCCTGAACGCCAATGATGACTACCTGTCCATCCTCACTGATCACATGCATCCCTTCATATTGGACGTTTAGCCTGGTGGGGATGGTGTCTTCCAACAGGACAATGCACTGTGCCATGTTGTTAAGGGGGTGCATCACTGGTTCCAGGAGCATGACAGCT
The DNA here is from genome assembly GCA_039090855.1 of Macrothele yani. Lineage (NCBI taxonomy): Eukaryota > Metazoa > Arthropoda > Arachnida > Araneae > Macrothelidae > Macrothele > Macrothele yani. Next base: position 78,635,388 of record CM077008.1, read on the forward strand.
CAACGATGTCTCCATTCTCTCTTGGGTAGGGAAATTCCCAGCCCTCCATCCCAATGAGCAGTTGCGGGATTATTTAAATCAACAGGTTCGATGTGCCGACCCAAAACCACATCATGTCCGGGATCTCCATGCTCTTCTACAGTCCGAATAAGCACATGTGTCTCGGGCAACCTTTTAGGGCCTCAATGCATCCATGCCATGCCATCTTGCTGCTGTCATCTGGGCCAAGGGTGGTTATTCCAATTACCAGGTTGGGGGTCATATTATTCTGATACAACTGTGTATATATTGCATGGACCAAAGAAAATATGTAATTTGTGTGTGTGTGAGAGAGAGAGAGAGAGAGAGAGAGAGAGAGAGAGAGAGAGAGAGAGAGAGAGAGAGAGAGAAAGAGAGCGCCATCTTGAAAGTATCTACCGTTCATGCATCATTCCCATGCAAGTATTCACTTCAGAGTCATGCATGTGCAGTTGTATTGCCTCATCCATTAGCCAAGCCCTGATGTTATTTTGTGAGGTCGTGCTTTTGTTAAAGGTTTGTGCTGTGCATTAAATTTTTTTTTATGTTAATAGAACGACCCACTGACTGTGAAGTCTGGTCTGTGATAAGATTTCTGAATGCCAGAAATGTCAGACCACGGGAGATTCACCAGCAAATTCGCACAGACAAAACCCAATGAGTGCAGAAGTGAGTTTGATTGTTTAATGAAGGACGACAGAGCTTTCATGACGAACTGCACAGTGGTACGCCTTCTCTGGTCATGGAAGATTTGGTGGAGAGAGTGAACGAAAACATTAGAGAGAACCAACGCCTCACAATTTCTGAAAATTCAGAACATTACCCCGAAGTTTCAGAATCATTACAGAAAAGCTTCAGTACCATAAAGTGTGTGTGTGCATGATGGGTACCAAAGTTGTTTACGGAAGAGCACAAAATGAAGCGCATGGGATCTGCTCTGTAAATTTTGAGGCAGTATGCGGAGGAAGGCAATGATTTTTTAAGCTGTATAGGCCCAGCAAAAACACAAGTGCTGGGAAACTGCTGGCCACCAGCTGGCAGTGATGGGTCACTGCTGGCTGAAATCTGCCGCTCACGGCCCGGTAGTGGTCCGTTGGTGGCAGCGCTATCAGTTGGCGAGCCATTCATGGCCCTGCAGCATCGCCGTGAATTGTGGGCCTCCAAGCAAGTGCCACTAGTGGACTGTTGCTGGCAACCAATGCAACCCCCAACAGCAGGTGGAAGCATCGGGACTGTGCATGCGCAGAAGCAACACTTGCTGTGTCTCTCATGGTACCAGTTAGTTGAAGACGACGCTATCGCCATCGTGTTATTTTAGTGGATGTTAAGAAAAAAATTCATATGTGGAGAGGCGAATTAATTTCCTAATGAAATTTTACGTCGACGAAGATATCAGATTAAGCCGTGAAATACTAGATTATGGCCGTGAAATACTAGATTACAGCCATGAAATACACCCACTCCATTCCCATGAATAACAATTCATGGAATGGAGTGGATGAATAACAAGAAAAAATTTGAAACCGCTTGAAACACATATCCTGGAAAACCATTAAAATAGCGTTTGTTGGGGGAAAAAAAAAGAATTATACGCGTACAAAATTTATTAATTATTTGAAAGAAAAAAAAAGCAATGCTATGTGGTGTACTCATCCATGGGTTGAATACACAAGACTGGGAGGAATTCGCTTCTAAAAATAACGAGAAGTAAAATAAAATATCTTTTACTCTTTAAAACAAATGTAGCTTCGGACAACGGAAAGGAAAGACACAATGTTAAAAATGTAACAGAATGTGACATGAACCCGGGTAAATATATATTTATTCAACAATCTCTTTCCAAGACAGCAAGGACAGTACAAAATTTTGGAAAGCGACTCTAAGTATGTACACGCCTTGAAAATGAGTGAAGTTCCCTTAAGGTAAAAAAAAACTATCGTTACGTTGAAAAAATAAATTTATGAATTATATGAAACTGACTTTTATAAAAAATACCTCGCAATATTGTAAAATGAAAGAGGGAAGCATTCGATTACAAATTGCATACCAAACAGATAGCTTCCAGCACATGTCCGAGCGTAGTGAATTAGTCCGGTCGGTAGCGACCGGACTAATTCAGCGCGGCTTCCACGCAAACGGCCAGGATCAAATCTAGTCAGATGCAAACGAGCGTTTTTCCAGTCTGTTGAGAAAATTTCCCTAGCGCAGTGCGTTAATTCACAAGCTTCGTAAAGGTAGATAAAAAAAAATTGTAGCTTTAGGAAACTGCGGTTATCCTTGCTTTTTTTTTATTATTATTATGGCTACTACTGGGAAATTGCAGGACAAGATTCGGCAAGCCACCAGTTACGTCACGTGGTTGCTGGCTGCCACTAACGGCCCACTAGCGGACCACATTAGGCTAGCCATCATTTCTGGCACGTGCTTGCAGGGCCACTGAAGGGCCACTTGTTGCAGCTACTGCCTGTGATGGACCACTGATGGCCCTGTTGTGGCATATGACAACTGATGGGGTGCCAACTGTTGGCCAGCTGTTGGCCTGAACTGCTGGCCCTTCTGTTGGCCGCCCGGACATTTTATTGACGGTTCGGCAGTGGCAACATAGTGCTGGGCCAGCAAGACTGTTTTTGCTGGGGGTGATGAGATTTGGGTCTCCCACATCACACCTTAATCGTAACAGCAGTCCCTGCAATGGAAACAGTTCCCAGCTGTTTGATGATGAAGATGACCTGAACATGACAGTTCAGCAGGGGCTCAAACCCAGCAAACAGACTTCTATGAGAAAGGTATCCAGAAGCTTGTGCCACAATATGACAAATACTATAATATCCACAGGGAATATGTTGAAAAGTAGATTAAGGCATGTAGAATTCATCACACATTAAAAATTAGTTATCAATATATTTTTTTATTTTGAAATAGTACGTACTTTCTGGATGGCCCTAGAGTATATACCAGGGACAAATACTCAGGGTGTGCTATGTGCGTGGGGACACCCCCACAGAGTCGCAATTGATTTAACCTATGCTATTAATATTACATTTTTGGATTTATTTCTAATAAAACTCGCTAGAGTTTGTCCTAAAGCTTTGAGTGGTGTCTAAAATTAATTCCCCCACACAATGTTTTCCTTAAGAGGAGGAAGTTCGTTCAGTAATCGTAATATCACATTTGTGCTAAGAATTTCAGGAATGGTTTCGTGACAACACATCTGAGGATGCTTGAACAAGCGCTCCCTAGATGGCGCTGCAGGACAAGTTTTATTTCCCTGTGGTTTCAAGCATTACAGCTGATCTCTCAGGGGGTGCTAGCCAAATAGAGCACTACTTGCAATCCCACAGAGCAATGTAATTCAATGTTGTGATGTGAGTTGCTGTTATATTATGTTTTTGGATAAAAAAACTCACCAAAGTTTGACTTAAGGCTTCGCGTGGTGGCTAAAATTAATACTTATACAATGTTTTTGTAAAGTGGAGAAGGTTTGTTGCTTTGTTGAGTAACATAACATAGTAAGTAATATTCATATCCATAGGTGTGCTGTTTGGGTAGCGGACACTAGAGCTGAGTTCGGGCTCAATTTTCGAAGCCCGAGACCATCCGAGCCCATGGTACATCAACCCGAGTCCGAATTTTATATTGCAAGATAGAGCCCGGGCTCAAACGAGCCTGAAAACTGGCTAACCTGTTCAACCATTAATAAAAAAACATCTCCTTTTTCACACTTTCATTCTCTCCTCCTCCTGCAATTAACCAATGTATTTATCAAATAGGGAGTGGGGAAGGGACCTCTCTCTATTTTTATAGTGTAACTGTACGATTTTCTTTGACCATTCGTTTCCATCTGAGTGCTTCGGGCGGGCGGCCATCCAAAATGATTATGCGGTGCAGCAATTGTATGTTGCTCTAATATTATCGAGCCATAATGCGCTGAAATATGTACGTTGCTAAATAGAATTAGCAGGGAGCTTATGTGTGGAGATAGGGGGTAAGTTAATGTTGGCAAGCTATCAACAATCCAATATCTATAGTTCTTGAAAAAGCTTTTTCTGTGCAGGAACACACTAATGCGCGGCCCTATGTCATTTCCCACTCAAGCCCGAAATAAATAGCCATCTCGAATGCATGCTCCCCAAACAGAACCAGTTGCCGAAGAATTCCCTTTACCAACTAAAAAGTGTCTCATTTGCTAAATCATATAAAATCACATTTATGCATAAAAAAAAATTATCTCGCTCTCCCTCTCTCTAACAGCCCGAACCGCAGTAAATATTCTACAGCCTGAACCCGATTTGGGCTTGGGCTCAGCCCGTCTCAGCTCTAGCGGACACCCAAGGCCTGTAAAGAAACTGTGATACAAAGCTCCCCAGATGGCGCTGCAGGTCGCGCTTTAATTTCCGTGTGGTTTCAATGCTGAAACTAAAACCCTCCCTGGGTGTGCGCACCTAAAAATGCACTACTGGTCATACATTTGCGTTTGGAATCGAGTGGAGTCATAAATACAATTCAAGTGCGAATCGATGTATTATTTACGCTTTCCAACTGTAGATTGAAGAAGCGTATATGCTCCAGCTTTGTCCGTCCGTCTGTCTTTCGGCACGATAACTCGCGTAAAAAGGGTTCGATTTCGATGAAATTTTAGTATGTGGTAGGGGACCACCTGGGGACAAACCCTATTGAAAATGGACGAAATGGGGTCAAAGGTCACGGCATAGGAGCGGGATCCATTCCATTGCCCTTATGCGTAAAAATTTACATAAATATGGTTCGATGTCGATGAAATTTTAGCATATTGCAGGGGACCACCTGTGGATGAACCCTGTTGAAAATGGGTGAAGTGGGGTCAAAGGTCAGGACATAAGAATGAAATGCGTTCCATTGCCTTTATGCGTCATAGCGGGCGTAAAATGGTTCGATTTCGATGAAATTTTATTATGTGGTAGGGGACCACCTGGGGACGATCTTATGACGTCACATTCTCGCGCTTGAGATGTTGGCGCGCGGTCACGCCATCAGTTTCATTACGTCACGCATTGTGTGCGTATGTCCGTCCGTACGATTACTCGCGTAAAAATCGTTCGATTTCGATGAACTTTTAGTATGCGGAAGGGGATCACCTGGGAAGGAACCCTATTGAAAGTGAACGAAATGGGGTCAAAGGTTAGGACATAGGAGCGGGATCCATTCCACTGCTCTTATGCATCATAACTAACGTAAAAAATGTGCGAAATGGGGTCAAAGGTCAGGACATAGCAGCGGAATCACTTCCATCGCCATTATGCATCATAACTTACGTAAAAATTCTTCGATTTGGATGAAATGTTAGTATGTTAGTATGTTGTAGGGGCCTCCGGCTTGGAGACGAATCCTATTGAAAATGGGCGAAATAGGCTCAAAGGTTAGGACACAGGAGCGGAATCTATTCCATAGCCCACATGCATCATAACTTACGTAAAAATGGTTCCATTGCGACAAAACTTTATCATGTTATTTCGGAGGTATACTGAACCGGTTCTGTTAAATATAATCGAAATGGGATCAAAGATCAGGGCACAGGACCGAGATTTATTCCACAGCCATTATCCTCATAACTTGAGTAATGATTTCTGGTATGTTGGAAAGCGTATTATAATCAATGCATTGCATGATTTTACTAACTTGTTTATTTATGATCACAGATTTAAAAACAGAATATAGGTGGGATAACAAAAAATAATTCCATATAGGATGGGATAACAAAAAAATAATTCTTTTTTTTTTATCAAACAACCCCTAAATAAAAAAAAATATATATATATATATATATATTCATACAGCATTGCAAATGTCAAATGCCATCTAGTGCTTAATTATTCACGTGCTATTTAGACATAATCTATATTTTGAGGTTACTCACCTTTATTCCCAAAATCGTTTAGGAGGTTTTCGTCTCTACACATTTCCAACACGTATTTTTCTTATTTACATCGTGGTTGAAGGCAGCAAAAAAAACCAAAAAAAACATCTTTTTCAACTCACGCAAACTTCGTTCCCTTCCCTTCTTTTCCCTATGACCAAATACGGATTCAAAATAATCTACCACAAATATAAATAATTGAATTCCCTAAAACACTTATATCTAATTAAAACTTCAATCAATAAAACTTATTCAAAATAGTATAACTATATACTAAAAATCCGAAAATTTCTTGGCGTAGAATAAATAATAAAAATTTCCAAGCTTTCGCACATCAACCAGATGGCTTTCTCAAGGAAGGTAGACAGCTAACTGCAAACAGGATAATAGAATATTTCAACGCTTTAAACGCGGTGACTTGACTAGACAATAAATGATTAGGAGCAAACGTAATATTTCGAAGAAACGAGGTCACGTTGGGTGGGCACATGGTACTAGGGTAGAAATCTCAGCATAATTTGAAGAATTGATTCCAAATACGTGGTAACTTCAGAGAGACGCTATCATTGCAAGCCTCACAGCTGGTCAAGATTTCCAAGGTTTCGTGAATGGCAGTAGATTTGGGTGTGGAGTATGAAGCTAATTTCTTTACATCACTCCATATAGGATCGACGGACTTGAACTTGACTTCTCTTGATAGGGCAGCGGTTATTTTCCCGTCTCTTGTATCTCTTTTATGTTGGCTGATTCTAATTCCAAACGAACGTTTGGTCATTCCAATGTAGTATCGCCTGGAGCCGTCCGGATATTTTAGTGGGTAGGCATAAATACCTGCCTCATTGAGAAGAGGGGCTTGTCAATATTTCTCTTAAGCATCGTGTATAAAGATGCCGGAGGCCTTATGCCAACACCGAAGTTCATCCTTCTGAGCGCGTTTTTGAGTTGATAGGAAATGTTTAGTATGTAGGGAATAGAGTCCAGGTAGCGAAGTTGCGGCATAGAAATATTATTAGCACTGCTAGTTCTGGCTCTTTTCAATGAGGCAGGTATTTATGCCATCCCACTAAAATATCCGGACGGCTCCAGGCGATACTACATCGGAATGACCAAACGTTCGTTTGGAATTAGAATCAGCAAACATAAAAGAGATACAAGAGACGGGAAAATAACCACTGCCTTATCAAGAGAAGTCAAGTTCAAGTCCGTCGATCCTATATGGAGTGATATAAAGAAATTAGCTTCATATTCCACACCCAAATCTACTGCCATTCGCAAAACCTTGGAAATCTTGACCAGCTGCGAGGCTTGCAATGATAGTGTCTCTCTGGAGTTACCACGTATTTGGAATCAATTCTTCAAATTATGCTGAGATTTCTACCATAGTACCGCGTGCCCAACCAATGTGACCTCGTTTCTTCGAAATATCACGTTTGCTCCTAATCATTTATTGTCTAGTCAAGTCACCGCGTTTAAAGTGTTGAAACGTTCTATTATCCTGTTTGCAGTTAGCTGTCTACCTTCCTTGAGAAAGCCATCTGGTTGATGTGCGAAAGCTTGGAAATTTTTATTATTTATTCTACGCCAAGAAATTTTTGGATTTTTACTATATAGATATACTATTTTGAGTTTAATTTGGTGTACAGTTCCTACTTTTTCAATAAAACCTATATTACACATTTCCTAAAACGTCAAAGTTAAAAACTGTAACCCATAATTATTTACAATTGCACATCAGTTCCCAATTAAAACAAGCCTAACTACCTGACACAACCACTATACTCGACTATCACGGACCTCTGTCCACTCAGAAATAAGCATAATATCCTAGCACTTTCAGCCTCTGCCCAGGCCATTCTCAAGGAGTGGACGCAACAGATAAACCACCCATCACCACCCACGAAACGTAGCAAATGTTTCAGAGCTCGTGCAGCATCGTCTCATTCCCGCTCTCCGTCGTTCAGGCGCACTGACGCCATCTATCAGATGACCCAATAGCCAAAATCAGTGCATGAATTTTTAAGTTCGGATTACATAACAAAATTTTGGTGTGTTTCCTTTTCCCGTAACAATGCACACCCAACCTAAATGGGCGTGCAATGCCACAGGTATATATATATATATATATATATAGTATACAGTGGCCAGTGTGACATGAAGGCAGAGAGGGTGCTAAGAAGATTCGGCTGTTTGAAAATACAACACACATAAAAATTGGAAAGGGAGTGAGACAAGGTGACACCATATCTCCCAAGCTCTTTAATGCCACATTGGAAATGTCTTTCAATCACTGAACTGGGAAAACAAAGGGATAAAGATTAATGGAGATTATCTAACTCACCTTCGTTTTGCTGATGTAGTCATTTCTGCAAAAACCCCTTCATAGCTGCAGAGTATGATCCAGGAACTTGCTGACAAGAGTAAAGAAGTGGGATTAAAAATGAACTTTCAGAAGACAAAAGTGATGTTCAATGCTTTTACAAGAAATGAAGATTTATCGATTGATGGAGAAAAGCTGGAGATAACAGACACGTACGTTTATCTTGGACAGCAGATATTAAGTGAGGGTCACATTGATGAGGAAATTAATCGGCGTATAAAACTTGCCTGGAGAGCCTTTGGAAGAAACAGCATAATTTTCAAGAGCAATATGCCATTATGTCTTAAAAGAAAAGTGTTTGATCAATGCATCCTTCCAGTGCTTACGTATGTTGCAGAGACGTGGACCTTAACTAAAAGAGACATACAAAGGCTGCAGACAACTCAAAGCAGCATGGAGACGTGCATGCTTGGTGTAACCAGGAGAGATAAGAAGAGGAACTCATGGATCAGAAAAATGACAAGAGTGGAAGAAATCATGATCAGAGTTAAATCCCTGAAATGGCAATGGGCTGGAGATACTGCCAGAAGGACAGACCATCGATGGATAGCCGAAATTTTAGATTGGATTCTAAGGGACAGGAAAAGACCTAGAAGACCACATGGGAGATGGGTGGATGAAATTCGAAAGCATGCAGTAGTGACATGGAGGAGGTTGGTGCAAGATAGATCATTGTGGAAGAGACTTGGGGAGACCTTCATCCAGCAGTGAATTGATAATGGTTGATGATGATGATATACTATATATATGATGATGATATATAGTATAACATCATCATCATCATCACTAACCATTATCGATCCACTGCTGGATGAAGGTCTCCCAAAGTTTCTTCCACAATGATCTATCTTGCACCAACCTCCTCCATGTCACTACTGCATGCTTTCGAATTTCATCCACCCATCTCCCATGTGGTCTTCTTCTGGGTCTTTTCCTGTCCCTTGGAATCCAGTCTAGAATTTGGTTGTTCATCAATGGTCTGTTCCTCTGGCAATATGTCCAGCCCATTGCCATTTCAGGGATTTTACTCTGATCATGATATCTTCCACTCTTGTCACTTTCCTTGTCCATGAGTTCTTCTTCTTATCTCTCCTGGTTACACCAAGCATGCATTTCTCTATGCTGCTTTCTGTTGTCTGCAGTCTTTGTATGTCTTTTTTAGTTATGATCCACATCCCTGCTCCGTACGTAAGCACTGGAAGGATGCATTGATTAAACACTTTTCTTTTAAGACATAATGGCATATTGCTCTTAAGAATTGTACTGTTTCTTCCAAAAACTCTCCAACCAAGTTTTATACATGAATTTTTTTCTTCATCAGTGTGACCTTTGCTTGATATCTGCTGTCCAAGGTAAATGTAGGTATCGGTTATCGCTTCAGATTTTTCCCATCAATCAATAAATCTTCATTTCTTGTAAAATCATTGTACATCGGTTTTGTCTTCTGAAATTTCATTTTTAATCCCACTTATTTACTCTTGTCAGCAAGTTCCTGGATCATACTATGTAGCTCTGAAGGAGCAGTTGCAAAAATGATTATGTCATCAGCAAAACGAAGGTGAGTTACATAATCACCATTAATCTTTATCCCTTTGTTTTCTCAGTTCAGTGATTGAAATACATTTTGCAATGTGGTATTAAAGAATTTGGAAGATATGGTGCCACCTTGTCTCACTCCCTTTCCAATTTTTATTGGTGCTGTATCCTCAAATAACCGAACCTTTGCACTTGAATTTTTATAAATGTTACTAATAATACTAATGTATGCACCTTCAATACCACGGGGTTTCAAAGCCATTGTAACTCCTGATGGCTGTTGGTTTCACGGAATCAAAGGCCTTTTCAAAATCGATGAAAGCCATACATAATGGGAGTCCATATTTTGTTGTTCTTTCAATTAGTTCTCTCAGTACATGGATATGATCTATATTGCTGTAGCCACTCCTGAATCCAGCTTGTTATCTCGGTTGAGCCATGTCCAGTGTCACTTTCAAGTGATGTGAAAGAACCTTAGTGAAGATTTTGTAAATCACTGATAGGAGGCTAATGGGGCTGTAGTTCCTGAGATCCTCAATGTCACCTTTTTTACGTAGCAGGATCATTGTAGCATTGTTTCAATCCTCAGGAATCTTCCCTTCATTGGGACATCTAGTGAAAATTATTATATTTGCACTTTTAAGGTATTAAACCCCTGCAAAGTGCGCATAGTTTATGTGCAATTCATAATTGATATACTATTAAAAATCATCAATCACTTACTCTAAAGATCATGGTAATTTCCATCCACAAAACACTTCAAGCATGTCAATTATCGTAATGTTGTTGGCCTTCAAAGGCTTACAGACACCTTGCCTACGATTCCTTCTTCTGGTGATGAAACATCGTATTTTTTTTTTTTTTTTGCTAGACAAACAACGCTGGTTTTTTAAGCCATATGAGATGAAACCATAGCTTTTCAATTCCATAAAAATCACACAAGCATACTACTCATTCATACATTCAATTAAAAAACTATGTACATATTTACACTACATTACATTCCCAGGTGGTTAAACCTTTGTCAACTGTGAGTAACAAAATGCTCCATCTGTTTCAAAACCCGTGCTAATCCTACAGCAAGTGTCACCCTCAGGAGGATTGTGTGTGAGGGGCTGAATGAGGGTGACACTTGCTGTAGGATTAGCACGGGTTTTGAAACAGATGGAGCATTTTGTTACTCACAGTTGACAAAGGTTTAACCACCTGGGAATGTAATGTACTGTAAATATGTACATAGTTTTTTAATTGAATGTATGAATAAGTAGTATGCTCGTGTGGTTTTTATGGAATTGACGAGCTATGAAAAACCAGCGTTGTTTGTCTAGCAAATAAAAAATAAAATAAAATACGATGTTTCATCCCCGGAAGAAGGAATCGTAGGCAAGGTGTCTGTAAACCTTTGAAGGCCAACAACATTACGATAATTGATGTGCTTGAAGTATTTTGTGGATGGAAATTACCATGATTTTAAGGGTAAGTGATTGGTGATTTTTAATAGTATATCAATCTAGTGAAAACTTGGGTGAGTCTAGTTTTAATTTTTCTATTTGCTTCTTGTGTAATGTCTATGATAATTCCATCTTCTCCTGGAGCTTTTTGCCATTTCGTGTTCTTAAATGCATGTGTAACTTCTGTTGGGAGGACTGGAGGGACTTTGGTACTGTTACTTTTCATAGTGTCTAAAGTAGATGCATCATCTTTTTCATATAGTTTTATGTAGAAATCTTTCACTCTTGTCAAAAATTTGACTCTATTTCTTGTTTCAGTGCCATAATCTGTTTTCTTCCCTTTCTGAGTTGCCCCTTTGCTCTCTTCAGGCTTTGGTTGTTTTCAATTGCTTTTCTCACTAGTTCACAGTTGAATTTCCTTACATCTTCAGTGATACTTTTTCATACTGTCTTGCATAGCTCTATATATTCCACTTTGGAAGTGACATCTCTATTTGTCCTCTCCTATCGCTTCTCTTTTGCATCAGCACATTTGTTTTGCCTCATATTTTCTTCATATGCAACTTGTTCCTAGTACCACCTATTTTCGTTGCTGTTTCCATAACAACCGTGGTTAGTTTTCTGTTAACTTCAGAGATGTCTACTCTTTCTGATGTTAGATCTTCTAGAGCAGAGAATATGTTCCTCAATTCCAATTTGAAGGTATTATGATGCTTTTTAAGGTTGGTCATGTCAATACATTTTGTTTGTTTTATGAGCATGCCACATTCAAGTTTCGTGTTGAGGTGCATCTTACAACTCACCATTCTATGATCACTCCCTGTGTTGAACCTGTGTTCAACACACTGCAGTCTTCAATGACAAATTTCTTGTTACACATAATAAAATCATTTTTACTTGTCATTCCATTGTGATGCTTCCATGGCCATTTTCTATGCGTTTTTTTCTTGAAGAAGGAGTTCATGATGTAAAACCTTTCTGCCTCTGCAAACTTTACGAGAGTATTTTCATGGTGGTTTCTGTTCTCATGCCCGAATTTACCTACAAACGTTTTATTCTGTTGCTGTTGCCCTATTTTTTCATTGAAATCACCCATAATTATCTTCAAGTGCTGCTTGCCTTTATTATTTAGATGCCGAATTTCTTCATAAAATTCTTCAACTTCTTCCTCAGGATGACTTGCGGTGGGCGCATAAGCTTCAAAATCTGAGCCTGGTATCTTTTTGAGAGTTAGATAATGAGTCACACAGCTCTTTCCGAGGATATATATATATATAGCATGGATCAAAGAAAATACCTAGATTTTCATTTGTATACTCATGAAATTTGCTTTGTATTATATTGCAAAAAAAAAGAAAAGTAAACAAAAAACGAAACATGGAGAAAATCTCTGAGAAAAAAATTCAGAAATTTGAATATCGGTTCCAGTTCTTAAAACAGCATGAACAAATAATTGAATTCAAAGATCTGTGTGTGTGTGGGGGGGGGGGATGGGCGCCTGCAGGAAATTTTTCAATGGGGGTCAAGTGTAAGTAATTAAGGTTTGGCTAATATGTAGAAAACAGTAATTCGTGAAAATGAAAGATTAATACTATTACTACTACTTACTTACTACACCACTATAACACTACTACCACTGCTACTACTATCATTGTTATTATTAATTGATGCTGCTCTTGAAGAAAGTCTAGTCATGTATTATCATGTACATTGGTAACTGTTTTCAAAATAATGAACAGTGTCGAGCAGGGCCACGCCAAGCCTTTTAAGTTCAGCACACACCACCCTGAGCAGAACTTGTTTGGGCGTACTACCTTACGGTTTGCTTGGTTTTCCGCTTTCACGTTATCGTTTTCCAATTCCAAATTTCCAATAAAATTGGGATATTAAATTAAACGCCCCAAACTCCATCTCTCCTGGTGGTCCAGTTCTGTGAGTGTAAAAAATAAATTAATAAATAAAATAAAATAAAATAAAATAAAGGAAAAAATAATTCTACAGAGGGGCTCAAGTGACCCTCCTTGTCGGTGTCCATAGGGGGCCCTGCAAATTTATTCATTTATTTTTTCATAGCAATTGCTATACACATACATATCACTAAACATTTTGCTGAGATTCATTGGTTAGCTCCCTCAAAGCAAGATCTTCTGCTAAATCAAAGCTATTTTGAGCTTTGAAAATCAATGGAATATATCAGTATGGAGAATCAGCCCATAGCTGATGGTTCCAGTTGGTCATTCCAACTAATAATTCTTTAACAAAACACAGTAAGGGGGAGTCTTTTGGTCAATATCACACTGAACTAGCTGGTACCTCAACAATAATTGCACTAAAACTTAATTTTGCATCAGCTTCTTAAATTCATGCAGGCCCATAAAAACTGCCATGTGGTTATACATATTTCGTAATAAAAACTCACAATCATTTTTGGTGGAAGCACAAAGCAGTTGTTTGATAAAATTATTTGTAAGTGAACCAAAAATCAGTCATTTTTAGTGGTTTGTTTTCTTAACATTTGAATTAGAAATTTTTCTGACATGTTTACGAAACTAACTCTTGTAATCCCATTACATTATTCTCAGGTATGTATCTTATAACAAAAAGAATCTTAGGAAAGTGGTAAAGACTTAAACCTTGATCTTCCTATGAAAATTTAATGATGGAAAAGTTAAGTATGTGAAAATCATATTGCATACCACCATATTATAACAGACAGCTAGCCATAGGTGATGCCTTCAGTAGAAAAATGTACAAAATGTCAGACAAAAATTGGTGTGCTCAAATGAAATGGTTGCCAGGCAAAGATGTTCTGAGTGATGATTGGACTTTTATAATCACGAGAGCCAAGAAATGATTCCTACTTCAGTAAACCTGCATACAATTAAAATAAATAAAATAATGGGAAAATATGTGCTCTTGTCAAGAATCATCTGTTCAAAATACAGTTGAACTCAGTTATAGCATCAAATGCTGAGAGGTACTAATGAAAATATGTGAATTAATTAGTATCTCCTTCATGAGTATGTATGACATTTACCGTAATTTCAGGTAAATAAGCCGCACTGGTGTATACGCCGCAATGATAAAAAAAGCGGCAGAATTACCCCCCCCCCATATACGCCACACCTTCACAGTAAGGTGGGGTAGTACCATGGCAGAATCTTGAAAACATTACGTAGATAAAAATATAGTGTGTGATCTTTCAAATAATAAATTAAAATATCAATTAAACAAGATTCAATCTTAAGGATAACACTTACCCTACTACCTATTTTATAAAAATTTACTCGAAGAATTCATAAGGCATTTGAACCAATTATAAAACATTTATACCTCAAGAATTTAAAAAATACACACACAACATTCTGAAAAAATATGGTTCACATAGTTTTTCCCTCAAACCCATCAAAATCGAAAACTTCACTGTCCGAATTAAAAAGTTTTAAAAGCTTTCCATCTAAAAACTTCGGGGTCATCCACATCACTTTCGCTATCTTCTGGCGTTTCACCGCAGTTTTTAGAAATAATGTTTGCTTCAGTGAAGCCCGAAATAATCGTCAAAGTTTTGATGTTTTTTCAGGATTCGGAAAAACATATTTATTTACCATTAGCTTAAAACTAGAAGTCTAACTTCTGCACTTCGTCATTTTACTTTCCATGAGGACGTAGAACTATGTGTACCTACTCGAGAAAATGCGATTTGGCGAACTGAATGCAACGAACGCTCTCGTCACTGACAAAATTTGCACGTGCTGTCCTGGAGTCATTGACCAATGACAATCGATCTTGGATGGCAGTTGAATATCATTGCTTTTGATTGAATATCACGTTTCAAGAGGGGAGAGAGAGCAAAGCTGATGACGTCAAGAGTTCAAAGAAAGTTAGTTGCTCAGAGCATGAAACAAGGGCAATCCTTGCCGACAAGATTGATTTCCTGCAAAGTTTCACCCCACCACGGATTTTTTCCGAGTTTTATCAGAGTTACCTCTCTTTTACCTGTCTCACCTCAATCCTATAAACTACTATTGTCATGTCTTGTTTTAAGAGGGGGTGGGTGGAATTAATTGCACGTGGCTGTAACATTGTTATTCTATTCCCTCTCTATTAAGATATCTTCCTGCGGGAAAAAGAATGGAACAAGCCAAAACATTTTTTGTTACACATAATTTCGCTCCGCCAAAAAAAAAAGAAAAAAAAAGCCGTATACGCCGCCATGCTGTATAAGTAAGCCGCACGGGCTGAAAATTTCATTTTGAACTCATATATGCCGCGGCTTATCTACCCAAAATTATGGTACTTATAGCAACATAAATGTCGAGATCTCTTCACTGTTATTATAACCAAGTTTGACTCTGTGTGTGTGTGTGTGTGTGTGTGTGTGAATAGAAAACATATTAGTAATACTCACTAACATAATTAGCAATATTTCTAATATGTTTTTTGTTTTATGCATGTATGTAAAAAAAACAAAAACATGCAGTGCTCCTTTTTTTCATCTGTAAGCATGCTAATTTCTGTTTTTGACACTGAACCAATAAATATTTATTTTGGATTTGGATAAATATAAGCACAACCAACATATTCTGAATATTTTCTTTTTTCTTTGAGAGAAATTTTTGCTCTGGAACTCCGTCTGTTGGTTTCGGAATGCGTGATTTGAAATAAATAAATCTGACCAAGATTTTTTATCTGCTTTCCTGCAATGTACCTTTAGTTTGTGTAAATGTCGACTCACATCTGTCATGACATCTGTATTTTCTGGAAGACAGACAAGGTTTTCCATAATTTTAAGATATAGAAACCTCAAGTTATGTGACAGTTGTGGCAATTGCATTAAAAAAAATACAATACTGCTTGTTAAAATGATATCCCTTTGATGGCTGAGAGTTTTAAAAAGGCATCAGATGACTTTAGAATAACACAGCATTAATTATCACAGTAACTATTCAGTACTGAGATAATTAATGTGGAATCCACATAAACTCCATGAATATCAATTGATGGTAACTGAATATTTATGAATGTATGTTATAATACACAGCATTTTAAATTTGAGTCTCAAGATACACACACACACCTGAGACTTTGCAATTTATTATCTAGATGTTGTGCATATTTGTCTGCTTTTTAATTTTGCATCTTCAAAACAAATCTATGCACACATATATATACACTGAACACTAACTGAATAATGACCACAACCTAATATTTTACTGGTCCTTTCGGCCAGAGAATAGGTGCCACCACTGTGGCATTGATTCCATGAGGTATTGGTACAGTTGTGCAGGAATCTGCAACCAGGATTTTTGTATTGTGGTCCACAGTTCAGGTATTTAGTGGGGTAGTGTGTTTGACTGCCTCACCTGGCATTTCACAACATCCCACAGATGTTCAATTGGTTTGAGATCACACAAGTTTGGGGGCCATTCAAGATACCTTGTATAAGCACTGTGTTTGTCAAACCATTCTGGCACAAGGTGGACCTGCTAATACTTATGTTTACTTTCATTTCCAGCTTGTGTGTTTTCCCCCTGTTATTGCTATGTATTTTCCATATTTATTCCTTGTGAATAAAGCGATGTTGATCACAAGGTGGGCCTGATGACATATGGTATTATCGTCTTGAAAGAACCCTTCCTCCTTTGGGTGGTAGTACAATATTGAGGGTTGTACATGGTCTGCAAATAGTCCCTGGTACTAGTTGGTATCTGTGTTCGTTCACATACATCATGGGTCCCAGTTCATGCCAGCTGAACATACCTCAAATCATATAACCACCCTCACCATCCTAGATAGTTGATGTCATGCTTGAGGGATCCATAGTCTCCTGCTGTTGACACCAAATGTGGACTTAACCACTTGCAGAATAGGGTACATACCAGCACACCTTCTTCCAGCCTTCTGTCTTTCAATCTGCATGCTGCTGACACCAGGAGAGCCATTTACATCGGCAAACTGTGACATATAAGGCATCTGCTCTTCCTTGCCATTCATACCAGCTTGCAACACATAATCGCATGGGTTATTGTTTCTGGCTGACCCACACGGTATTGGGCCATGGACTGCAAAATACTGCTGAGCCAATGACCCTGTACAAAGTGATACATGTGTCGTTCACTTCTGGAATTCACCTTTCCACATCCTTCACAGGTGTGTTGCCCATTAGTTATTTTGGCATTTTGTCACTACACGTGGTTCACTTTAACCACAGAGGCCATTAACAATCCATGAGTGTCTACATTTCTGGAATGGATGCAGCAATTTCTTGAGCAACCACATTTTGGTCTTTTGTAAACTTCAATAGATCCTTCATTTTACCCATCGCATTTCTAATTTTATTCTCAACTGAATCGTCAACTTTGTATGTACACCTCTTTAGCTTACACACCATGCCCTCTTCCCCATTATGCCAGTATCTTGTGTAACTCACTTTGCAAAAAGGAGGTTGTAATTAAGTGAGCACTCAGTGTATATGTGAAGCTCATACTACCTTTTATAGATTATGATTTTATATCAGGCTAAAATTTTAAGTTCTTAATTTTTCTAGCAACTTGGCTGAATACATTGTTTGTGTAACTAAAGTTTCTATCTTAATAAACCCAGTATTTTTCAATTACTAATCTAAAGCAAATGTTATGGGAATTTTACTAGGAATTTTTTTCATTAATAGCAAATTTTCGGAGAACACTCTTTTCCTTCTTTTATTTTAGTAAAAGGTACACGTATAGATGCTTATATACAGTATAAGTGCTTTGACAGATTCTTTTTCTGGGTAAACTATTCTTAATAAAATTTCAGTAAGAGTTTTGATGGGAATTCTCTGTGTTTGGTGATATTTTACAAAAATAGAATGACTCACTGGAACATATGTTGAAATCTACCTTTACTTATGGAGAAATCCAAGGCTTTCCCATGTAATGCTTACTGCCACTTGAAAATAAATATAGATAGCTACAAAACATTTGTTTGATTTTCTCCAGGAATACTGTGTGAGTAATTATTATGAGCAGTTGCTTTCTTTGAAACATTCATATTTTCTCACATACCGACATTGGTTCATCCATTATAAAACTAGAGTTGAACAAGCATATTTTCTCATTCATGAATTTGTCACTACACATACGAATTAATATACTGTACACATTCAAGTATGAATCAAGAAATTCTGAATATCTTGAAGTGCTGTTTTGCCTTATATCTGGGTCATGCTAAGTATCTACATGCAGAACAGGATTTGAAACAATTTTTCTAATAATTTTTTGTTTTCAGAAATATTCACTTTGTTCTTAGATCTCTATAGGACAAGTGCAATGCCCAGATTTTTTGCACATTGGGTTTCAATTAATTTTGGTAACACACTGTTTTGTATAAAAAATTCAGGCCTTTTTTGACTTTTCTGCATCCAAAATTTGCCCACTCCTGTAGCGTAATGACCACATCAAATTATTGTTTATGATTTACTCTGACCAGTATAAATGGTGCTGGTCTATGAATGATAGCCTTCATTTTCAATTTTTATACCACCTACGTTTGTTATAGTGCAATTGTTGCATTTTGATCTAAAGTGCCTTTGTTTTAATCAGAAGTGCAGTTGACAGTACTGCTAATCATGTGAAATCAGTTTTTAATTTACTCTTTAAAAGTGAAAGTGTAGTTGAAATAAATACAAATGAGTTTCATACGAAAATATTCTTACAGAAGTTTTCCAGTACTGTATCAACATATTTTCTACTTCACATGGCTTAAAACTAAGGGTCGGTTTGCACTTGAGTAACTATGGTATTCCAGTCTCAGTGTATATTGAGTTTCAGTACTAAATGAACTTGTTAGCGTAAGACCACCACTTATGCTCTGACGGATGTCCAAAAAGGAAAGAAAAACTCTAATGTAAACATTATTCATTTTATAAGTCAAGAGAGGGTGCTCTGATGCAACTAGCTCTCTCTCTCTCTCTCTCTCGCTCGGACAGAAACAAAAAACAGCAACTCCCTTTCCACAAAAGAAGCTACACAGATGTGAGTGAAGTTCCTGCCCTGAAAAGTCATGTGATTATGCATCTTTATAGAAGTGTTTGTATTTATTCTGTTTCTTCTCAACAAACAATGAAACTCAAATTTATAGAGGTTATGTTCCTGATCTTAAATATTCCCTTCCTTCTTCAAGAAGAAATTATTTCTCTGTGATTCTTTTAAATGACTGAGAGTGAAGGTCATACGTTCGCTTCTCACCTGGAGAACCAAATAATTTGTGCAATGCACCTTTTGAATCAAGTCATCAGATATCTAAGCAACATGAATACAATATAGATTATGAGAGGCAACAGAACTCATGGCTATTCTAATGTTATTTTATAAACTTAAATTTTTCATGAGAGGTGTGAGGCTGCAAAATTTCTATTTCGGGATAAATGTTCGAAATAGTACGTTTTCATTATCAGATCCTTCAATCCATTTTGAGATCCTTATGAAAGAAACATGTTGTTTTCGAAAATTTGTCCAAAACTAGTGGAGCTCTGACAAGAAAAGGGGAAGACAAAAGACCCATACAAACTTTTAAAAAAGATACTTTTTCAGTGTTTAAATGCTTTTATAATAGATGAATTACAAATGCTGCGACAATAAAAAAAAAAAATATATATATATATATATATATATATATATACACATAATGTGATTGATAAACTACATGCAATAATGATTTTTTTAATAAACAAGTGACAGATTTGATTTGTCCAAAAATTCGAGCTGTAAACTTGTAAATGTAAAGATTAACAGGTTGTTGAAAATCACCAAGGAGATTATGAAACTTTTTGTGTTCTGATGTTTGGACTCGCCTAATCTCAGTGCAATTTAGGCTGGCCTTTTTAAATGAGAACGAATTATTGAAATAACAATTTCTGAAAGCAACTGAACATTAAAAAAGTGATAATGTGACTTGGTTGGGTACTTACTTTTGACAACTGAAGGACACAGAAGTTAAGCCAGTCCAGGTGCCTAAACAGTCTGTTGGAAACCATGACGACAAAGGAATTTTTTGAGAAACTGTAATAAATACCACAAGAAGGAAAACAGGGCAGAAATGGGGAAATCTAGTTGTTGGAATAAAAAAAAGGGCCAGGTTATGTAAAAGGTAGTTGAATAAAACTGCTTTAAAAGACGAATGCAATAATATGATTTCATGCAGGTGACGTTACAACTTCAAAAAACCAACAAAGTACTCTACGAAGTTGTGGTAATGATGTGACATAAATGAGTGTTAGGCAATGCAGGTAACAAACAAACAAATTAAGAAGAAGGTAGTGTAGAACACGCTAAGTTACATATAAAAAGTTTAAGGCAAATATATTTCAGCCATTACTATGGCCTTCGTCAGTGTGACTGAACGCTGCAAGTGGAAATATCATAGTCGCACTGATGAAGGCCATAGTAATGGCTGAAATATATTTGCCTTAAACTTTTTATACGTAACTTAGCGTGTTCTACACTACCTTCTTCTTAATGATGTGACATTTAAAAACAAAGGAAGAACTAAAATGAAATAACATAATCAGAATGAAATTATTCCAAAACGTTAAAAAAGGACTAGTCCTATGTATTTTAGCAATTTCCACTTGCCATTATTGGGGACAAAGATCTGTCCACTATCTTTTGTGCTGTTCCTCATGCATTGACACATGCCCAAAGACCCTATACCCATCAAGCATCCTATCCAATTTACTATTACTTTTCATTTTCTAGATGGTAAATGTTTTTCCCCCAGCTTTTTGCTAGTGACTTCCTGGAAATAATACTGGACGCTGCAAGTGGAAATATCCTAAGCATTTTGAAAATTTTTAAAGGAATCTTAACTAATGCAGATCTCAACTCATCCATAAATTTGTCTCTGTAACTCAAATGCTAATCAAACAGAGAAACATGCTTTAATATTAGTACAGAATAGCATAATTTTAGAGGTGAAAATTGCAATATTATTCACCTTTTTTTTTTCTTCTGAAACTAGAAAGTTATTATGTTTGCTTTATTTCAAGTTGTTAAGCACTTTATTTTGACAATTTACTATTACTTTTCATTTTCTGAATGATAAATGTTTTCCCCCAGCTTTTTGCTATTTGAGCAACACTAGTAAGTCTTACAAATGTAATTCACTGTCTGTTGTATACTGATGTCTTTATTTTCTTGTTAGGCAATAGAACTTATTGATGGTGAACCTGTAGGTGACTCAGTGAGTACAAACATCACAATTGTGGTTGGAGATGTGAATGACCAAGAGCCAATATTCAACCAAAATGAGTTCAACATTACCATTCCTGAAGATATTGGAGAAAACACTCCACTTCCTGGTTTAAATATAGTTGTTGCCGACATGGATGTTGTAAGTGCACAAGAATTTTTCTCTCTTTCTCACAAAGTAATTTCAAACCTTTCATCTTTAAAGGAAAATAGTCATACTACATACTTCAAAAGTTCCAAGACTACAGAATCACACACAATGATTGTCATGAAGAAAATGTAATTCATATTTAAATAGTTGATATTGAGAAATCATACTTAAACATGGTTTTTGCCATTTAATTATTTTAACGTATGTTATGTATCTCTAAAACATTCAAACATTAGGGTCTATTGACTACCTGTTATGTCCTTTCATATTCATTCTATCAAAGTCAAACATTTGTAAAATAAATTAATAAAAAGGGGAATTTCATAGCTGTAGTCCTGTTCCTTTTGACCTGGGCTTTCTTCTATTCACTTTTTCATGCAATGGTAAGTATACCATTAAACAGTAGATATGTTTCTAATATTAGTTTAATTGTAGC
This sequence comes from Macrothele yani, assembly GCA_039090855.1. Lineage (NCBI taxonomy): Eukaryota > Metazoa > Arthropoda > Arachnida > Araneae > Macrothelidae > Macrothele > Macrothele yani. The sequence continues at coordinate 78,657,479 of CM077008.1, forward strand.
ATTTGCTTCAGTTAATCAAAATGACACTTTTGTCCTATAGCAACTCAGAAGTAATTTGTTTGAAAATCTACTTTAAAAAAATCTTCAACACTTTATCTTAAAATAGCTTTTTCAATAATCTACTTCTGAGTTGCAACACATAGAAGTTCCAGTGTGACTGATTGAAGCAAATGTGATTCTACTAATATTCTACATAGCTGAATGTTTCATCAATGCACAAAATTTTACATGTCACTCTTTATATTATATAGATGTTGTAAGTAGATGTTGCAGTAAGTTTTAGTCAAATTTGCTGGTGTCGTTTCTTTGAGTTCCAGTGTCAGTTCTTTAGCCTGGTAGTAGCACTTTGTATTGCAGAAATACAGAACACAGGTTCATAGTTTATAGTTCTCATGATTGTTAAAAGTGCTTCTATTCTAAAAGAACCATAAAACAAATACAGAATGCATTTACCATCAAATTAAGAAATGACATACACAAAGTCCATGGCAGAAGGAACAGGACTACAGAAATGAAAAGACCCTTTTTATTAATTTATTTTACAAATGTTGGCCTCTAGGAAAGTGTATCTGAAAAGAACATGTTAGGTGGTCCTGCAGCACAATGTATGAATGCTTCGATATATAACATCTATTAAAAGAAATTAATATTATTTGGCATGTGTGTAAAAAAGTCAGTGAGAGATACTGTGATATAAATTTTTAAAATCATCCAAAGAGACCACTAATAATAGCAGAAAATACTTTAAAAGTGAGAAAATTTACAAAACAAATTTTTTCAAGAACTTTTAGAGGTTTGGGAGAGGATTTTAAGGTAGACGTCTAGTGATTTTGTTTTCTATACTTCCAATGGGCAAACTTCTGTACACATTTTCTTCACAATTAATGCATTCCCAAGGATGAAAATTTCAACATCGATTAAAATAACTTCATATTATAACTTGAAATACTTAATATTTTCTAAAACATAACCATAATTATATTAAAAATCAATAACTGTTCCTTTGGTGGTGTTGAGACCAGAAAAATGATGGCACGATCTGTACATTATTTCTAATATCGGTTCAAATCGTTATTTCTAACCCTTGAACATCACTGAATTCTTTGCAAGATATCACAGAAATCCCGTCATTCTTCTGTTCCTCACGTTTTTAAAAAATTTTCGCTAAAAATCACGATGTCTGGACCCCATAGCTTCCTATTTAACCAGTGGGTGTCATACTGTAAGTGAATGATATATTTATTAAAATATGAGCTAAAAACAATTAATTCCTGAAAAATGAGGATAAAATAATAGCCTTGCTACCTTTTTTTGGTAAGCAGCTTCTTTCTGACTAACTGCTCTTGGAATAAATTCATTATTACTATTGGCCTTCGATAAATCGGTATTCTTCAAGAATGAATAGCATAGTCAAAAGATTTCACAAATGAAAGTCCCCACAAGCAACATGTAGGTAGCAGAAGGAATTGTGAGTGGCAGTTAATTTGCAACGGAACCTCAACAATTGACCATCGAAATATTTATGATAGCTAAAATCCATAAAAATTTTAATTGAAAAACTTGTCTTCAAAATAGAGATTTGAAAGAAATTAATCAAATGAAATAATAAAATCAAACTAAAATCCATTAGTCCAACCTCAACTTCAAATGAAAATGATATGCAAAACTTCCCTACCGAGGAATCCAGACTTCGAATTTCCGACGCGCATTCCGGCACACATTTTTCGTTGCCATTTTCAAAGGTATTTTGTGCTGTACTGCTCCTTGCACGTTACCTACTAGTTGAGTCGATGGTGCTGCCATCCCTATCGTCTGCATCATCCTCGTGCTTATCACGTAAAACATCGTTGGCGCCATCTAGTGTCGTCCTGTTTCTTAATCTTCTTTGCATTTGTCGACTTGATCTTCTTATTTGTACAATTCGTTGTTTTTCTTGTTTTATCATGTTCAACCATGCTGGTGATAATTCGACTGGGACATTTAAATTTCAATTATATGCTTTGGTCTTCTCGATCATAATGGCCTCAGCTGTCAGGATCTTTTTATGTGTGTTGTGAGAAGTAACCAAACTTATATTCTCCCAGTCGGGCGTGGCCTCGTTATTATGACAATATTGTATAAGTGAAGTTCGAATTTGGCCCTTATTCCAGTTATTTAAGTGTTCACATAATCTGATATCAACATTTCTCTTTGTGCTACCTATGTAAACTGTTTTATTATCTAGGTTCTTGTTTATATTAATAATTGGTATATGATATACACCTGCTTTACGTAATATGGAACTGTTTTCATTGTTTGATTGCAAAAGTCTGCTGTTAAGTACCGTGTCTGCAATAAGTAATCCTGCTCTGTGGCATTCCTTTTTTTAAAGGAGCAGATATAGGTGGACAATAGGTAGTTTTCCACAGAATCTATATGTATCAGTCAGATTCTGCCTTGGTCTATTTTGGTTATTCTGAATTTGTTTGTAAAGATTGTCAATCAATCTCTCCTTGTAGTCGAAGTCTCCAGCCAAATGTTTTACGTGATGAGCACGAGGATGACACAGACGATAGAGATGGCAGCACCATTGACTCAACTAGTAGGTAACGTGCAAGGAGCAGTACAGCACGAAATGCCCTTGAAAATGGCCACAGAAAATGTGTGCCGAAACGCGTGTCGGAAATTCTAAGTCTGGATTCCTCGATAGGGAAGTTTTGCATATCATTTTCATTTGAAGTTGAGGTTGGACTAATGGATTTTAGTTTGATTTTATTATTTCATTTGATTAAGTTCTTTCAAATCTCTATTTTGAAGACAAGTTTTTTCAATGAAAAGTTTTATTTGTTTTAGCTATCATAAATATTTCGATGGTCAATTGTTGAGGTTCCGTTGCAAATTAACTGCCACCCACAATTCCTTCTGCTACCTACATGTTGCTTGTGGGGACTTTCATTTGTGAAATCTTTTGACTACACAATTCATTCTTGAAGAATACCAATTTTTCGAAGATCAATAGTAATGATGAATTTATACCAAGAGCAACTAGTTGGAAAGAAGCTGCTTACCAAAAAAAGGTAACAAGGCTATTATTTTATCCTCATTTTTTAGGAATTAATTGTTTTTAGTTCATATTTTAATAAATATATCATTCACTCACAGTATGACACCCACTGGTTAAATAGGAAGCTATGGAGTCCGGACATCGTGAATTTTAACGAACCTTTTTTAAAAACGTGAGGAACAGAAGAATGACGGGATTTCTGTGATATCTTGCAAAGAATTCACTGTACATTGATGACGTCAGTAGACAAACAAATGTTGGATTGCTTAATTATGGTTGTGTTTTAGAAAATATTAAGTATTCCAAGTTATAATATGAAGTTATTTTAATCGATGTTCAAATTTTCATCGTTGGGAAAGCATTAATTGTGAAGAAAATGTGTACAGAAGTTTGCCCATTGGAAGTATGGGAAGCAAAATCACTAGACGTCCACCTTAAAAGAAGCACACAACAGGGTAAACATGACTGGCTTTCCTGATATGTCAAATGCTGTTTCAAAGCTTTTGTATTTGGTGCAATGTAATTGCACATTTATGTTCTAGTAAGATAGGCACCTAATCTAATCCCAACATAAGAGTTTTTTCTCTCTCCTAAATTGTTGCTGATGTGTTCTTATATAAAGGTAAAAAATGTAATTCTGTCTTTTATCTTTATGTTGTACAGTATATTGTATTTGATAACAAAGTGGTTTGTGTAAGTGACTAATTTTTGAGATATGAGGATTATAAAATCTGAATTTTAACAAGAATATGAGTTTAGTTTAAGAACAAATCTTGCTAAATACTATTGTTTTTAGAAAAAATCCAATAATGTTTCAATATTATTGTTTTTAGTGAAATATTAATTATAAATCTATGAGAAAATGCCACTGTCTGCTGGCCAGATAGTTATAATGTTAGCTTTGTGCATCAAAAGCCAAGGTGCGAACATGAATTTAGGTTTATATTTTGGTTCTGTGCATATTTAAAAGCCAGTAAGTCTAGTTAACTGATGAGTGATTCTAATGAAAAATGATGAACTGGGTGCTAATGATTATAATTAAGTTGTTCTAATTATTAAGATCTTCCTAAAAACCATTTTAAGTGAATGGTACCAGCAAGGAAATTATAACATGTCAAACATCAACAGTATTAAAAGAGGAAAGATATTTATGTCTTTTGAAATACATGAAAAGTATTTTGAAAAACATGTTTCAATAATGTTTGACCAAATGTTTTCCAACACAATACTAAATGTTTGTGGGAAATTTTGTAATGATAGAATAAAAGGATGGTTCAATTGGTTCAATAACAAAAATAGTTTCTTTATTATATTTATCATGCCAAAAAACGTTTTTCTACATTTATTTGATCATTTAGGATTTTTGCAGACGCAGTGCAATCAAATTTGAAGTTAGGTGTGAAACGATAAAAATCTCAAACCCATAAAAGCACTTTCTTATTTTTTGTTAAAAAAAGGTGAAAAAGATGTATTTATTGATAATTTGCTTTTCCAATGACTTATTCACAAAGATACACGCAGAGTGCATGTTGTGTGGTAACCCAAAATTACAGTTACATGAACTTGTTCTGCTCTAATTGACTGAAAGCAAGATATAATGGAATGTATTCCACAATATGATTACTTTGCTAGTGAAGCTATCAGTAACTTATGAAAGTATTTGAGATTTTTAGTGCTTTCTTGAGTTTCTAGACTTTCGACAAAGATCATGATTTCAAATTTTAACTGGGACATGTACTGCTTTCACATGAACCATGAATAGTAAAATAAATGTGAAAAAAATGTTTCTGTAGTTTGACTAAGTCAATCAGCAAATATTTAAATAATCATGTTAAATCAAATGCTGTGAAAACATACCTTTTTTTCAGTGAAATCTGTTACTAAGAATAGTGCATTTCTGATAAAACATATTTCTGATATCCTAGTAGAAATGTTTATTTTGATAAGACATCTTTCTAAGATTCTAGTAGATATGTTTACAAATATTTTCTTTTTATTTTCCAATAATGTGCCACTGTGTACATCGTAAGAATAAAGAATACTTTTGTTAAAACCTTTACAGACTCAAAGAGTCTTTTCCACCCATGTATTGATTGAAGAGTTTATATATACCAGGTTTAATAAACAGCACTATAGTTATCAAATTTTGTATAATTACAATTTTTATTTTGTAGAATGCATACTTGTCAAAAATGCTGCAGACAATTATTCTGGAGTTTCTCCTTTTTGCAGGGTGACAATGCAAAGTTCTCTCTCTTTTTGGAAGATGTTCAGAATTCAGAAGGTGTCTTTTCAGTTTTCCCAACAGCTGCTGTGGGAAGGACCCCAGTGATTATACGAGTAGCTGATGCTAGCAAACTGGATTATGAGTTACCTGATAAGAGAACTTTCATATTCAATGTAAGTGATTTGCCAGTATATTTGAAAATTTTAAACGAGTAAGAAATGGCATGAAACTCCATGAACAAATTTTATACCAAAAGCAAGTAGTAATGATGTACATATCATGTGTGCTTCTCACTGTGTATGCAATATATCTTTCTCTCAACACCTTGAAGGTGATATGCTTAGTGTACTGCTACCTGATTCATATCTTGAAGGAACTGGCACTAAATGGAGTGTTTCCTAATTTCCACATTTAAAACAACTGACACTAGGGGACGTGTCACATAATCACATACTGAATATATTGAAAATCTGCATGGCTAAAACAGCTACAAATGTGGACATGTGTGCACGAGCACGTGCATATACACAAACTATATACTTCAAAAACTTGAGTGCTTTTCCATCCATAAGAAACTGAGTAGCATATCAGAATATTGTTTTGTATTGATTATGAGTCTTTGTTTTTGAACTAAACTGTGGGCTAAAAATCAAAACACAAATACCTGAAGCTTTTAATTCTGTACATGCTGTCCCTAATCATGACAGAACTGAAAATTTATTATGATGGACACAGTTTTAAGCTTGAAATGTAGATAAAAATATACAGATTTATGAAAATGCCAAAGTCCAGATCAGGTCATTAATTTCAGCAGTACTATGGGCCAATAAGGCTCCTTTCAATATTGATAGAATGTGTAATGTTAAAAAAAACCTCACAGCTACCATTTTATAACCAACTCACATGTCAAATAAGATTATGAATGCTAACTAAAAGAAGAAACTACATACACAACTATCTCCTTTCACACACACACACACACACACACACACACACACACACACACACACACACACATCACTTCCTATTAAGAATACGACTTCTTATTGCAGAGCAAGTGGGAATTAACATGTTCACATGAATATAAATGCAGTGGAACTTTAATTATACAATTTTCACTTTTGTACAGAATTCTGCATTAGCCCCAATATTTTACTGTAGTTTCTATTCCTTTTAATTCAGCTATACCTAATTCATTTATATGTTTTTGCAATTATACATTAAATTTTGAATTTTAGATTATCAAAAATACACTGTTCTTTGATTCTTTTATACATAACTTGGCATATTACAAATTTGAGAGAATCAAGACAGTTTTTATTTGAAGCCATAAAACATGATGCAACTAAACATTTACTAAATCGCATTCACAGTTCTCTCTCTGTCTCTCTCTCTCACTCTCTCTCTCTCTTTTCTGTACTCAAGAAATTTGAAACAAGCAAAGAATAGTGAATATTTTACTTGGAACTAATGCTAAATCACCTAGTAGACAATCTGCCTTGAAAAGAGCAATACTTACTGTATAAGTAAAGTATGTGTAATAGGGGTATTGAATATAAAACAATATTGTATTATTCAGATTAACTACCTAGTATTTCAAAGGTAAGTTTTTTGTTTCTCACACATTGAAGATATAAAATCGTACAGAATCCCTATAATGAAAATAATGAAATTATAATAAAAAAACGAATACAAAAGTCAAAATCGGCATAGACAATAAAGCATTCTTGGTATTCAAGTTGCAAACAATGTATTCATGTACATATTTATGTCTTACATTATAAACTAGCATAATGTAAAATTATGTGTTCACTTTCCTTTTCTTTTTGGAAGCATTCAAAACTTTAGAGTAGTATTTAACATTTTGAAATTTCTTTTATATGTTTTTATAAGGCCACCACTTAGAAAAACTTATAGCTCAGGTTCCACTGTATATAACTTAACACCTTTGAAGACTGTTTTTATTTATTAAGTAACGTAATACCCATTAACAGCATTTGGCTGATTGCTTCTTCTCCATGATTTTTTAAAACCTTATGTCAAAGCAAACATTTTCTCAACTCATCTGTCTTAACTTGATTTTTAATAATTTTTTCCTTACATTTTCAGATCAAAGCTTCCCAAGGTGGCCATTCAGAAAGTTCAGCCAGAGTAACAGTGACTTTATCAGATGCAAATGACAATGCTCCTGTGTTTGAGCATGATCAGTACACAGTTCAAATTCCTGAGAATGCACCTCCAGGCACCATTATTTTTACTTTACAGGTACTTATTTAATTTTATATATATAGGTACTTATTTAATTTATTTATATTTTATACATCATAAGTGCTATAATTAAAAGGTGAGCATTTTATCTTGTGAATGTTTCACTTTGCCAGCAAAGTTGCTATGGCATTACTAAGTGTTAGTAGAAGGTGTACCATTTTCTTATATTGCATTCACTTTATGGTGATAAATGACCTAGGTTTATTGTATCTATATTAATTAAACAAATAATCACGTAAGAATGATGAATAGATCAAGAAGAAGGCAAGTTATGCTCATATTCTTACGAGATTATTTATTTAATTTGTATTGATTTGACACATTTTTACTTAAAAGCCAATTAAGAATGTTTTTGACATCCTCATAAGTAATTGTGATCTGTATCTATATATTTTACCTGAGAGGGTAAGAAAATTCCAAACTATTGAAAGGTCTAAAAACTCTCTGAAATGCAAAATAGAAAATGTTCTAATAGCAGATAACACTTAAAGAACTATGTACATATTTTAGATGTCAGACCCAAAATAGCATGAAACTCAGCTCCCTGGGCAATCATCTTTGACTTCCATGTGTCTTCACTTGTGAGCAAGCCTGTGAGCCAGCAATGGTGATGTAACATTATCCAATTTCAAAGTTTATTATCACAGTACTTCCTTTCCAGTGTTAATGCTATAAGAATATGCAGCCAATGAAATGTATTCTCTCTCTGGATTTAGTGTTTGTGTGAAAATGAGAGGAAGCACTGTCAATAGGTTTTAGAATGAGGCTCTCTCACAGTAGGGAACTGGGATTGGAATGCTAGTTTCTGGTGGCAACAGGCATAATGTCGGAGTATTGGCAGACAGGTAGATAAACTAATGTGGATTTTTCCACTTAAGGAAGTGAAAGCTGACCACAATTAGTTGATGGAGAGATTTGCTTCCTTTTCATTGACGAGAATGTTGAAGTGCTTGAGATGTACGTGCAAAACTTTGAAGGGACAAATGCATAATAATTGAAACCAGTATTTAATATGGTTTTTTTTTTCTGTTACAGCACTTTAGTTTCTTTGATCTACTCTGTCATTTGTGTTGTCTTAACATGACTATAACACAGTAGCACACAGCTAAACATCAATATCATCAGGGCATTTAATTAAAGGTGTCCTTGGTCACAGCACCCCCAACTTTTATGTTCAGGGCCAATGATTCCATGTGTGCTACTCATAGTACCAACATAACCTCACAAAGTTAATCTGTAATAGGTCTTGCAATTTTTGTGTCCAAGAGTGAATTTAATATTTTCAGCAATTACCTCCTCATGTGAAGACTTTTCAAAAGTCTGATATGGCCCTGGTCTCTTTAAGTCTGAAGACTTCTGTACTATTGATAACTAGTTCCTTTTTACATTCTTTTTGAGGACATACTGGATTAGAAAGGTCTTTGTTTCTGTTCCTCTAGTTGAGTGCATTCTTCCCTTTTCATGAAAGCAACACATTTTACTGCCATATCAAAATATTTTGGTCCTCATACAAAAGCTTAAAAAAAAATGGTGGAAAAGTAATGGAGGTATGTGGAACACAAACAATTTATACTCATGATGCAAGTAAAAACATGTTTCAATAGTAAATCTTGTATTGTGTAAACATATATTGTTATGGATGTCAGATGTAACAACACAGAACATAATAAACTAAATGTAAGCAGAGAGTTGTTTCCCACAATGAAGTGGATCACTCTTGTAATTTATTTTATTTCATGTTACTCAGTTAAAAAAATGCATACTGTGTGTGTATTTTGCTTGGAGCAAAGATAGAGGCTACAATGAAAGTAATTCTTCTTTTTTGATTTCAAAGATATAGTGATGTTATTAGACCAAGTAAAAGGCTGAAGGAAGAGTTTGAATTACAGTTTGTTGAGGCAGGTTGTGAGAGAGAAAGAGATGAAAAGATACATTTGAGTTGAAATGAGAGAGAAAATTACAGTATGACAAAGAAAAGGAGGTCATTCCATTGATAAGACACCTCTATTGTTTATATCTCATTGGAAAACAAAAGGAGAAACATAACTGTTACCATATGTGGATAAAACTTGATAGGTATAGTAAAAATAGTTTGTTTTCAAAAGACAAAAGGAATGAACAATTAATCTGTTCGAGAACAATTTCATTGTATGTGACATTTAATTACAAAAGGTGTTACCTGGTAAATTAAATCCCACAAGAAGAGCATGTAAATGTATAAATTAAATAATTTAATATTTTCCCTCAGCATTGATAAATGGAATATTTATTCATATATTGCTGCATTATTGATCCACTGTGTGAATTCATTACTATCTTGACAAAAAAAAAAAAGTTTCAATGGGATTCAAACTCTGACGATGTAAAAATATCTTTGCGCCACATAAACCGACCCACAGCACAGTTTTCATGTAGATCTATTAATCAGGCAATGCATGCTTAGAGAAAATAATATTCAATTTTGTGGCACTGTAATTTTACATAACTAAATTACAATATCATAAAATTTGTTCTTATTAAAATATTGATTGTGAATGCAGATTTTAGGTCTAATTAAATCTCAATATGACATAAGATTTAAGTTATGTTTACACAAATAATTGATATCATAAGATTTAAGTTATATTTACACAAATAATTGATATCATAAGATTTAAGTTATCAATTTACTTCCGATATTGGAGGTTATATTTTTGACGTGCATTAATGCATTTGCATTTTTGAACTTCCCTTATTGTTGGTAAAGTTCGATTAACACTTACCGCACGTGGGGCTTGGCTTTCAATTCTTATTTCCGTTATGTGGATGCGGCATGGGGGTTTTTCATTTAGTCACGGGTCCACTTCATTTTTTCCCCATTGGTATTTATCTGGCCTCGTCACTAAATGAGTTTTTTTCCTTTGCTGCCTCCTCATTTACTTCATAATTTTTCATAACCCTAGTACTTTCGGTAATACTCTATTACCGTCATCGAGGATGTTTTGCTCTGACTAGCATGGACCGTGTCAGCTGGGCATTTCGGTGGTTCTCGCGGGCTGCATCTGTCATCGGCTATCGCTTCTTCTTGGGCATTGTGGCGCCATCTCTTGTTGGTCACTGATCTCATTTTTTGAACTTTTTCATTTTTTTGCTCAATTTTAATTAAATTTCTCCAGCTGTTTCTCAAAATATTAGGGTCATTATGGTTGCAAACTTTTGCCCTATTTTTTTCAATCATTACCGACTCTGCTATTCTGAGGTGTTTTTCGGATTTACAGCTTTTAATGATTTTTATATTTTCGAATTTAGGATATTTTTGGTTATCCAGACAGTATTGAATAAGTGCTGTTTTTTCTTCTTTTTTCTGCCAATTTTTTACGTGTTGTTTTAATCTGTGTTTAAGCTTATTTTTGGTACTTCCTATATAAGCCATTGGAGGATTTTCAGTAATAGGAATTGAGTAAATACCTGCTTTTTCTAACATTTTTATTTTTTCATTATTTTTTATTACCATATTTTTGATGGTATTTACTTTTCCTCCAATTTGAATGTTATGCTTTTTACAAATATTATTAATTTCATTGGTAGTACCTTTAATGTAAGGAAAACCATTTAAATATTTGACTTCTTTTTTATTTACTACAGCATTATTTTTTATTTTCTTTATTACTTCTGTGTTCCATTTTTTTATTAAATGGTTAGGATAACCAAAGCTACCTGCAATTTTTTTATTAATTTGATTTCTTCATTGATGAACTGACTATTTTCAGAATGCGTTTATGCTCTTTTAATTAAGGTTTTTAAACTATTGCATTTTTGAGGATAAGGATGTGCCGAATTGTACGGGATTAGGACCGGAACAAATGAACTTTTCCGATAAACCCTGTATCGTAACTTATCTGTGGATTTGATAACTTGTACGTCCAAAAAGGCTATTGCATTATTTTTTTTATATTTCAACAGTGAGTTCTATAGTTGGATATAAAGAGCTGTAACATTTTGTTAATTTTTTTAATTCTTCTTCGTTCAGTTTTGATAGAATGAAAATATCATCCACGTATCGACAGTACACTTCTGGTTTTTCTTCCATACGATGCAGAACATTTTCACCATCAAGAACACGTATGAATTTATTGAGAAAATTAAAAATGTAAAAACTGGCGTAAAGGACTTAAATATGGCAAGCATGGACGTTAAAGCATTATATCCAAGCACTCCTGTTCCAGAAGCTATTAAAATTATCATTAAGAAGTTGCAAAATCTTAAAATTTTAAATAACACAAATTCATAATTTCAAAAAAGTTTTATTCTATTTATATGAAAATAATATTTTTACACACAAGAACAAAATATTCAAGCAAAATTCAGGAGGCCCAATGGGCTCACCATTATCAACTTTATATGCTGAGGTTGTGATGAACGAAATTGAAGAAAATGTCCTGCATCGTATGGAAGAAAAACCAGAAGTGTACTGTCGATACGTGGATGATATTTTCATTCTATCAAAACTGAACGAAGAAGAATTAAGAAAATTAACAAAATGTTACAGCTCTTTATATCCAACTATAGAACTCACTGTTGAAATAGAAAAAAATAATGCAATAGCCTTTTTGGACGTACAGTTATCAAATCCACAGATAAGTTACTATACAGGGTTTATCGGAAAAGTTCATTTGTTCCGGTCCTAATCCCGTACAATTCGGCACATCCTTATCCTCAAAAATGCAATAGTTTAAAAACCTTAATTAAAAGAGCATAAACGCATTCTGAAAATAGTCAGTTCATCAATGAAGAAATCAAATTAATAAAAAAAATTGCAGGTAGCTTTGGTTATCCTAACCATTTAATAAAAAAATGGAACACAGAAGTAATAAAGAAAATAAAAAATAATGCTGTAGTAAATAAAAAAGAAGTCAAATATTTAAATGGTTTTCCTTACATTAAAGGTACTACCAATGAAATTAATAATATTTGTAAAAAGCATAACATTCAAATTGGAGGAAAAGTAAATACCATCAAAAATATGGTAATAAAAAATAATGAAAAAATAAAAATGTTAGAAAAAGCAGGTATTTACTCAATTCCTATTACTGAAAATCCTCCAATGGCTTATATAGGAAGTACCAAAAATAAGCTTAAACACAGATTAAAACAACACGTAAAAAATTGGCAGAAAAAAGAAGAAAAAACAGCACTTATTCAATACTGTCTGGATAACCAAAAATATCCTAAATTCGAAAATATAAAAATCATTAAAAGCTGTAAATCCGAAAAACACCTCAGAATAGCAGAGTCGGTAATGATTGAAAAAAATAGGGCAAAAGTTTGCAACCATAATGACCCTAATATTTTGAGAAACAGCTGAAGAAATTTAATTAAAATTGAGCAAAAAAATGAAAAAGTTCGAAAAATGAGATCAGTGACCAACAAGAGATGGCGCCACAACGCCCAAGAAGAAGCGATAGCCGATGACAGAAGCAGCCCGCGAGAACCACCGAAAGGCCCAGCTGACACGGTCCATGCTAATCGGAGCAAAACGTCCCCTCGATGACGGTAATGGAGTATTACCGAAAGTACTAGGGTTATGAAAAATTATTGAAGTAAATGAGGAGGCAGCAAAGGAAAAAAACTCATTTAGTGACGAGGCCGGATAAATACCAATGGGAAAAAAAAATGAAGTGGACCCGTGACTAAATGAAAAACCCCCATGTCGCATCCACATAACGGAAATAAGAATTGAAAGCCAAGCCCCACGTGCGGTAAGTGTTAATCGAACTTTACCAACAATAAGGGAAGTTCAAAAATGCAAATTTAAGTTATATTTACACAAATAATTGATATCATAAGATTTAAGTTATATGCTTCACAAATAATTTGATATCTCAAATACATTTCAGGCATATGATGCTGACACCGATATCTTTAGTCAATTAACCTACTCTATCAAGGGATTTGGATCTGACAAGTAAGTCATTCAAATACATATTTAAAATTTTAAAACTGTTGTTTTTCATTTCTTTTATTTTGTTCATTACTCATTGCTTTACCAGAAGGCAACTGAATTATTGTTTGATGTTTGTTTGCACAAGAAAATTACGCATTCATCAAGATATATGTATATAAAGAATCTGATTAATTCTTTGTTGTTTGTGTTTTTATAGAATCAGAGTTGAACCTGACACTGGAGTAATAAAAATTGCAGATTGTGGCAAACCATCATGTTTAGATTTTGAAGCCCAGCAAGGATATTCATTAACTTATGAAGCTCAAGATGGAGGAGGAAAAGTAACATCAGTTAATTTATTTGTAGAAGTCCTTGATGTCAATGATAATGCACCACAGTTTGTGAGAGATGTATACTCACATGAAGTACAGGAAAATTCTCAAAAAATTCTACCTCCACTTTATATCAAAGTAAGTGAAATTCAATTTAGTTGCCAGTTAATATTTTCTTTAATCCATTTCAGTTTTGCAATTTTAAAGTAAAAAATACAAGAAACTGAACAGTAACTAAACCAAAATATTTTGACACAGTACTGTGTCAGTAATCCACCAAGCTTATGTTCAGCTGTTCTCAAGAGTTTATTGCCAGACATATAATACTGACACTGGTATTAGTTAAATGAAAAACAGCATGTTTTATTTATTTTCTGAGTTACATAATAATTTGAAAATGCTTCAGGCCTTGAGGTGAAAAAAAAAGTTATCCATTAGTAAAGACAGCAATAGTGAAACACATTGAAATATGAAAATATAAATCATAATAGCAGAGGTGGAAACGTTTTTGCAAACTGTTTCTGAAAATTTTCATGAAGCGGTTTACTGTGAAGCATTGCAAAAGGGTTTTGGTGTCCTGTATATTTAATTGTATGGTGGTGAATTTGAATTATTATGTATGTGTGTTTTACATACCTCTCTAATTCTTAGCTTTATAGGGATTTTTTTTTCTGATGGACATAAATGATACTCATTTAAATTTTTCACAATTTCTTGCAATGCCTTTCAAAATGCTATCTGTTATAATATAGCTAAAATATAACTGTAAAGTTCTCTGAAGCACTAGAACTTGTGACCTACATCTGACCCTGTATGTGAGAAAAGGCCGTGGCGATGCTACAAGAAAGCATGGATAACTTTGACTAGTTCAAATCTGAACGGTTCTCAGATTTCTGAGCTACATCTGCTTAGTGCTTAGCTTCAGTTGTTTGGAACTTCCTTGTCCTGGGTGGTGTAATAGACAGCATGCTTGAATACAAATTGAGGCATGCAGGTTCGACTACCCCCCCCCCCTTCCAAGGGCAATGAATGTCATTTTCAAGATTAGAAGGAGTTGCTGCATGAAAATAGTGAAAATACGACACATTTGTCACTTAGATTTGTAAAATATTAGTCTAACAAACCTGCATGCTACATGAATATATTTAGTTCATGTAAACCTATTTTATGTACCATACTTCGTCTATAAATACCATCATATTCAATCAAGATATTTTTCAGTACCTGCAAAAAATACTTCTGTTACTATTTTTTAACTAGTTTCAGATTGTTTCTGGATAATACCATTATAAATTCTGCTGATTTCTAAAATAAATATTTTTTATGTCAAGCTATCACAACATGCTGTCCATTTAAGTTTATTTTTCAAGCTGCTAAATTAATCCAAAATGCATTTTTTGTATTTAACCAACGCAGCAGTCACAGAAATGTTATCTCATAGCAGTAGCGAAGTGTGACCTTTTTGATATCGTTTCCAGAATCTTGCAGCGGAATGCATAACAAAAAAATGTCATAATTAATAACAAAAACATTATGATAAATCTCCACACTTTAACTGTCAAAAACGTGTGTCTCTAAGATATTACAAAACAAAACCCATGTATTTTTGACACCAAAACTGTGACGATAATTTTCCACTCAAAGAATCTGAAAATGGATGTGCCGCCCCGGTGGCACAGTGGTCTAAGCGATGGCTTATGACTATTCGTCTGGAAGGGGTCCGGGTTCGAATCCCGGTGAGGCATGGATGTTGTGTTTGTCTTACGGCACTGGCTTTTTCCCTTCACTGGAACCAGTGGCCCTAAATTAGGGACGGGCAACTTCTTACAGCCCATTGAGTTGCTCACAGTGGTCATTAAACCTTCAACCAAAAAAAAAAAAAAAAAAAAAATGGATGTAGAAATTAAAATGAAAGGAGAGGGAGATTACTTTGTTCTTGTGTTTCACATTGATAGGAAAGTGCAGATTTTTATAATTTTTTTCAAAAGAAATTTTCTTGATAGAAATGGGAAATAGTGTGGAAAGCCTATGTTGTAACTGCCTGTTATTAAAACAGCAGTTATTTTTATTTTCAGAATCTTTAGCTCCACAATGATCTATGAAAAGTAATTCTTGTAGTTGATATATATGTGAAGCAGGGAGAATATATTCTCTTTGAACATGTGAAATAAAAAATTAATATTTGGTAGAAACATCAAATGGCACCATGAAAACCAATGTAAGAGTCATACATGTTATACACTGTCATTTCTATGATGCAATATGTCATGTCTGTTATGCACTAAATAGAATATATATATATATTTTGTACTAGTATACTCCATACTTGTGGCACATGTGTATTTGAACAATACAATGGTTAACAATACAATAGTTTCTCCCCGAAATTTAGGTTGGCATGATCGTTAGTGTAAGTTGTGAAATCCGCAATTTTGCCCCACATTTGATCCAAAGAATGCTGTAAAAATGCATTGCTTGCTAGAAAAGTCATAGTGAAATTAATGCAATTGAACAGCTAGACAGACTCAGACATATGTAGCCACATGACTAAGATTTAGTCATTCTGTTATCATCAACAAATTCCACATTATCTGAACTCAAAAAGAAACAACTGCAAATGAGTACATGTGAGATTATCACTAAATCATGGTGATCAAGATTACACCACTGAAACAGTGCCTGCATTTTCCATGATCGTTATTTAAGAAATACACATATATGGATGAAAAGAAAACTCGTTTTTTTAGGAATGTATTTGATTCCTACATAATATATTGTATTTCTCAATTAGACTTACTATGATCTGAATATTTCCAGTGATTGGAAGTAGCACTGCAACTGTAGCATGCTACTTTTACAGTAACAAGACATATGACACTTCTACAAACAGAAAAATGTAGTTGTAGCAGTAGAACACTGTGAAATAAAATAGCTTGTAGCAGAAAATAATGCTACAAATCATGTGAAATTTACAGATTTTCTGAAGTGTTATTTGCTGGGATGTAGGGGCTAAGTGTACCCTGCTTAATCATACATCTGACTTAAATTATGTAAAAACTAGACAAACTATTAACTGGGAAATCTTCTTAGTCAGTCTGTGAAGACAGCAGGTATGAGCAACAAGAGTTCTAGCTGTTTTTTTAGTGTTGTTTATTGCAAATTTCGTGCCCTTAGTCAAAGAGAATGAATTTACTGATATTTCTTTACATGGTTTTTATTTGGATTCTCTGGGCTTTCCGTCTAGTCCAGCTAGCCTGGAATATACACTTCTGAATATGTGAAATGTGTTACATATCATGATCAGAGCTGAGGTGAATTTAAAGATACATTATTTGTACATTTTACCTTAGTAGTTTGCCTTGAATGCCATACGGAACAATGTACATATGAAGATTTTCCTCGGAATTTGCACTTTTAAACTAAGTCTGAGCATAAAATTGTAGCTAAAATGTAGGAAAGGTAGCTACTTTTCAGAAAAAGTAGTTGTAGCTAGCTGCTTTTTAATTAATGTAATTGCAGCTGCAGCTAGCTACTTTTAAAAATACTTTTTCAAGACAACTGTACATTGTACTGTATATAGCACTGTATCAAGATTTTTCCTTAAGAAATATTTAGTAATTCAATTCTTTTTGTCAGGTCTAGATTTTTAGGCAAAATTTACTTCGTTTTTTGGTTTTGCATTTTGCTAAGCTTTTTACTATTTTTTTTCAGTATTATAAATATTTAACGGGAATTATAGAGGATAAATTTATTAAGGTACTTTACCTCTCAAATTTTCAATCTATACACTAGATCATCGTCAGCAGGTAAAGTACCTTAATAAATTTATCCTCTATGATTCCTGTTAAATATTTATAATACTGAAGTAATTAGAGGAAGCCATGAGGTCATTAATTATTATTTTTTTCTTTTTGAGACATTCTGAGCTTATTCTAATTTTCTGTTTTCTGGTGCAGGAAGCCTTGTGCCTGCTGCTTTTTTGAGCCCTTACAGTTAAATTTAAAACAATCATATGATTTTTATGGATTTTTTTTTATTATTATGGGGAAGGGTTTCATGCTTCCTCTTTTCTTTTCTTTGCTTTTCTTTTCTTTTCTTTCCTTTTCTTTTCTTCTTCCTTTTTTTTTATTTTTATTTTTTTTAATGCGTAATAATTGAATTGAATTGAATTATTCAAAGACAGAAGCATAGCTAGGCATTTGTGTACCCAGGTAAAAACACAAAATATTGTCCCCCAGAATTTTTAAGACAAAAGAGCATTATTGCCTGAGGTATTATAATCCTACTTGTTGCATGAGTTTTCAGGATAGTAAAATTGGTCTTGTCTGACAATTACGGACCAATTTGCATTTAATACCCACATGCATACGCAATTAGTTTTTCAAGAGAACTAGCACTGGCCAGCAGGAGTTGCTTCTGTTATTTCGCTTCACACTGCATTTTATACTTTTTTTATCATATTCTCTTGTAATTAATTGATAACTAATAATCACTAAACGTTGTGCAATCGATTTTAAAAAAGGGCTAGTTTTTTAATAGACCAGAGGAAAACCTTTCCGAAGTTATTGTCATTTTAATTGTATTTTAACAACCTAACTTAAATGTTTTTTCATTAAGGTAGGATACTGCAAACAGGATATTAGGGAACTAGGTGTCATTTCTTATCCCAAACAAGGATGGCATTTTACCCTCATTATTTGTGTCAGAAAAAATTAGGAAATGAGTACAGCACTCAGCAGAAGGGTTTCATGCGTTTCTCTTACCCTCACTTACATCAAGGATGTTCTGAGTGGTGAAGCTGAATTGGATGCAAAATGCCATTTAGAGTTGTAAAATACAAAATGTGAAGAGAGCAGTGAGATTCCCAACTGCTCCAGAGTTCTGACCTTTTGTACCACATTAAACAAACTGAATGTAGCTTGCACTAGTAGCAGTGATGATCAAATTGCCCCCAGAGAATCTTGAAAAATATGAATGACATCCTTATCTTTTAATTTATGAACAACCGTGCCATCATTTCTAATTATGAGCAACTTACATTCCCCACACATTTTGAGGAAGAAATGCAAAATTTTAGCTGCCAAGCTACTGCAGTTGGCAAAAGAAATTATAGGTAAATTCTGTACCAGAAACTGATGCAAAAGTTTCAATTCCTATTTTGATCAGATTGTATGCAGTGATTTTTGTACCCTCTCTTGAGTTGCACGCAGGGCAGCTGCCTCACCTGCTCTTCCCTAGTTATACCTCTGGAATTACTGAATACTTCTAAAGGAAAAATCTTGATACAGTACCATGAGCTATGTGAATCATTCACTTCTGAATGTACATGTGTTGAGTGACAAAAAGTTGAATCATACTTAGGCTTACCATTCATTCCAGTTTTACAGGGATTGTCCATATTTTAGGGTCTTGTGCCAACGGGTTGGCTGCTTTGTTCCAGTCAGAATGAAAAGCAGATTTATTAAACAATAAAATGTAGCTGCAATATTGTCAAAATTTTTAAAATATTCCTGCTGCTGGCATAGTTTGTCTCAGACTGGCTGTATGAAAACATGGGATATATTCTTTTAGAAATGATAGAATTTACACTGATCCAAGTATTTTATAATAGTATCACTATAATTTGAAAATATCATTTATAATAAGCATCCAGAACTTCCCATTTTGAACTTGAAAACTGTAGTAATCCTAGTTATAATAAATATGAAAGATGATAAACATTTTTGAGTTAAAAATGTAAGGTTTAATACATGTGAACAACATTTGAGATTAAATTGACCAGATACGCAGACCCTTACACATAAATCCATTTAACAAGTAGAGGACAGTGGCAGAGATCTTACAAGCTTACGGGAAAACTCATAGATGAAAATATACAGTTCACAGCCAATATTAAATCAGCCTACCTGCAAAGATTTTTGTTCTTTAAATACAAGAAGTTAGCAATTGCATAGAAATGGCATATTTTTTACAAAGAAATTGTATTTCAGGGTGTCAACATATGCGAGATCCTTATATTATTTTCTGAATTTTCTTTATTCCTGATAAGGGATGAGTGCTGTTGACTACATCAGGCAAATTTCAACCATTTTACATTACAATGAGAATTTGATACTTTGTGCCAACATTTAGGTGTGGTCATGAACCATAAAAGTATAGACTACTAGACAATGTGAAATTTTCCATCTGTGGGTTCAATTCCCTGGCGGCGGCCGAATACAATTTTTTGGTTGCTATGTGTTTCTGGAATGTGGAAACAGTGATGTATTTATTTATTTACTGATGCCACGTATTTGGAGGATTTTCACCAATTTAGTTCTGTTTCTCTTATGCAGATTCTCTTTATGCAGTTATTTTTTCATCATTTAAGAACTATATGTATGTATAAATATTTTTTTCTTGTTAGGCTACAGATGCTGATGGGCCAACTCAAGGTGGTGGGAAAGTATCATACAGCATTGTATCAAGTGAATTACATGACTTTGGAGCAATAACAATAGATTCAGAATCTGGAGAGGTATTATTGCAGCGTCCCATCAAATTTTCTGAGACTCCAAACAGAAGTGGGTTAATATCCATTGTTATTCAAGCAATTGATGATGGCAATCCTCCTTTAGCTTCAAAATCAAAACTTATCCTTAAGGTTAAAGTAAGTAAAAAAGTCTACTTTTTAAAAAGCACTTAAAATAATTTCTTGTGTAAAGAAGAGATTTGTGATGAGCAATATTACAATGAATGTACATATGTACATAAAGTTGAAATAAATTTGCAATCTCATTATCTCATATCATATTAAAATAAACCTGTATGTAACTCTTCCAACTGAGTGGCAGCAACTACTCCAGTGACGTAGTCCTGATGACGAACTAGGCTTTAGTTCAAAAATTTGACCACCAACTTTTTTGAATACTAAAATCTATAAGACCCGTAAAAAAGTTAATTTCAAAGATAATTTTTGTTAATTATAGTGAACATCATTAAGCTCCTCCTCAAAAAAAAAAAAATCTGGGGAGGAGGAGGGGGTTAGATATCACCCCAAGCAAACCAAAAGACTATAAACAGTCCTCATCCCAATTTAGTGCCACACATTGGTGCCAGGAAAGGGACAGAGCCATTACTATTAGACAAACACACCATCCATGTCTTATCTGGGATTCACCATCCATGTCTTTTGTCTAAATAGAAACTACATGAAATTTTAAAATAAAACACAAAACACACCATCCATGTCTTAATAAATAAAATACAAACACACCATCCATGTCTTACCTGGGATTAGAGCCTGGGTACATCTTAGATGAATGATTCAAAGATAGCACTTCAGACCACTCATCTACTGTATTACTGTTTTTGAAAATGGCCACTTCTCTTTGTAAAATATACAAATACTAATTTGAAGCTGAATAAAAAAAAAATGTCGTTGGCCTTTTGGCTTCAGAATAGGGCTTCTTTAGATAAAGTACTTTTCCTTAGTTGCAGATTTTCATCTTAACTCCTTTTCCAACAGTAGATAAGGAAATTATATACAAAAAATGATGAATGACAATGCTAAATTGACAATCATTTTAACATATAATCAAATGAAAAATAAAATCCTGAAATCCACCATTAAATGTTATTGAATTTAGAGTTTATCAGACCTTGAAAGTACATGAAATTTTGTTGAGAACAGCGAGCTCAAGGTCTAGATTTTAAAAAAAAAGTCAGAAAATTTTAAAGTATTATCTTGGTTGTTTGGTTGTTAACTTCTGATCAGATGCTACTTATGTTTCACAATGGGCCAAATGACTAACTGGGTAAGGCAAGGGATGGACTTGCTGATAGTGAGGGCTTTCTACCATGGAAAGGAGTCAAGGTGGTGAATAGTGAAAACAAATCATTCAGTACCAATAGCTTAAAGTGACTTCTGAACCCTGGAGCTCATGTCTTGATGTAACTTTTAAACCAATGAGGGTGTTTAATGACAGTGTGACATCAGGAATTTTCTTGGCCCAGGTTGTGCGCTGAAAGCAGTCCTCATAGCCATTGTATTAGTATTATGAAAATAAAGTGTGTTTTTTTTTTTAATGTATCATCACATACTGCATTAGCAAGAAAATGAAAGGTGAACTTAATTGGTTACTTTTAACCCTGTTATTTTTAATTTTTTTGACAATGATCAATAAGGATTGGTCCCAGTTGGTGGTCAATATATGTATTGTATTAAGGTTTTGTAACATTCACACTCTCAGAATGTGATATAAAAATAATTAGTAATCATGTGTGACCTGCCAAAACAATTTTTTTAAAAGCATGGATTTTTTTCTGACTTTCTTAATGGTAATGGTTAGTTTCCAGTTTTTTTTTATGCTAAGACAAGTAGAAATCATTAAACACACTTTCAAGGTGAGATATAAAATGTCAGAAATTTCATTATTTTATTTTTTGTAGGTAACTGAAAAATAAAACTTTTGAGGATTGCTAAATTTTAGTTTGTCTAAATAGAAACTACATGAAATTTTAAAATAAAATAGGCTACAGGGAATTTTTTCTGTTATAGTACATATAATTTTTTTAAGTACAGGGAATCTTTTTGTAATCTGTTATGAAATGACCATAAGAAACTGAAAATGCTGAAGCTCAGCTTTTCAGTTTCTTATGATCACAATTTGTGAACTCAGAAATCTTTGAAACTCATTATTCAAATGCAACTGCAATGACTTTCATTAAGCATCGTTGTCCCTGCTTATGAAATTCTAAACATTTAAGGGAATGCAAAAATGGTAACAACTATAGATTTGGTGGACAACTTGGAGTTCTGGTAGAACTTAGTAGTTGAGAAGAAAGCTCTGTGTGAAACAAAAGCACTCTAGGTTTTTATTCAAAGTACTTAGGGCAATTTTTTTTTTTTGCAGAAATGTTTTTCAACATTTTGAAAACACAATATTTTATACACTCCTAGAAAATATACACTGACAGAAATAATTTAGACCTCTGTTGTAACAACTTTGTTGACAGAATTGAAATTGGATAGTGGTGTGGAACTCAATGAATAGTTTGAGTGCATATTTTCCACTGCTTAAGGAAATTAGGTAAATAGAGTTGATAAATATTTCTGTCATAAACATTACAGAAATCATCCGATATGAGATTTCAAAACCATGACAATCATATGTTTTTGTCACGGAAATGCTATCTTAAAATGGCATCCATGTGAATATTTATATTTTACCTTTCTCAGGACTTTCATGTATTAGAGAATTTTTAATCCATACATATTGAACTGATATATACAATACGTAGTGAGCTAAAAATACTTTTCAATATGTATGCACTTTTATCGTTGTACTAATGTGGTAGGGAATTTTTGTTTGTTTGATTTTTGTTACAATATTTTGCAAACTACAGCTTAACTCCCTACACCTGATTTATGTATGTTACATGTTTTCTTTTTCTAGAAAGAAAATGATGGTGCTCCTGAGTTCATTGGTGAACCATATGAAGCAAATGTCAAAGAAAATTCGCTGGGAGGTACTAGAATATATATATTTATTTACCCTAAATTTACACAATTTTATTTATGAAAACATTTTTGCAACAATATTTTTATGATGTGATTATCAAAGGATACACAATTACAGAAAATTAAACAAATGGTAAGATAGAAATAAGATTGATACATACACCGTCTTTGCACGATAATTTAATGTTTAAAAGATAACAGATATTTACAAAGTTAAAAGATTAAAAACCCATAAGCACTTTCGGGTAGGCAGTAGTATCCGTCTTCAGATGGAAGAGAGTGATTGCTGCTAATGTACTCCAATATATACTGTACATCTGAGCATGATCATGTGTTAAGTGTAGAGCAGCGTCGCAAGGGTATCATACTGTTTGCATGGCATCATAGCTGAATTACAGATTAAAATAAACCCAAGTAAGAATATGTTAAGCAGAGTGCATTATGCAGAATGTGGGTATTTGTCGAAGTTCACATGTTAACAATCAATATTATTATTTAAGTTCATAGCTGCAATGTATCATTTCCATGTTCTGGGTAAGTCAACTGGAGAGTTGTCGTTGCAGCAGCGGTCCCCATAGGCTTTGATATATAAGCCTTCAGTGAAATGTAGTGAGTATATTGATGTGGGGGTGTGTAACAATTGAATGTTGTTCAAATCTGGTTGAACAGTTATACATGCTACATTTCTGGCAAGTGATGTATTGCTGTGGTTTGAAAAACATTCAATTGTTATATTCACTACATTCAATTGTTATACCCTGGCATCAATATACTCACTACATTTCACTGAAGGCTTATATGCATATCAAAGCCTATGGGGACAGCTGATGCAATGACAACTCCCCAGTTGACTTACCCAGAATATGGAAATGATACATTGCAGCTATGAACTTAAATAATAATATTGATTGTTAACATGTGAACTTTGACAAATACACACATTCTGTATAATATGCACTCTGTTTAACATATTCTTACTTGGGTTTAGTTTAATCTGTAATTCAGCTGTGATGCAATGGCAACAGTACGACCTGTGCGACGCTGCTCTACACTTAACACATCATCATGCTAAGATGTATATATTGGAGTACACTAGCAGCAATCACTCTCTTC
This sequence comes from Macrothele yani, assembly GCA_039090855.1. Lineage (NCBI taxonomy): Eukaryota > Metazoa > Arthropoda > Arachnida > Araneae > Macrothelidae > Macrothele > Macrothele yani. The sequence continues at coordinate 78,681,887 of CM077008.1, forward strand.
CATCTGAAGACAGGTACGACTGTCGACCCGAAAGTGCCTATGGGTTTTTAATCTTTTAACTTTGTAAATATCTGTCATCTTTTAAACATTAAATTATCGTGCAAAGACAGTGTATGTACCAATGTATTGTATATAGCACGAAGTTTCACTTGTAATATATAGAAATGAGATTGTTTTCACTTACAATGAATATATTAAAAATGCTTCAACAAGATTTGAAGCAGAACACTGAGAAATTATGGTTACCCCAAAAGTTTAGATAATTAAAACCTACTTTTAATTTCCACAGTATTTTCTCGGCACTGCGATGTTGAGAAATATCATGCAAAGCAAGTTTTTTCTAAATACTGAATGAAGAATAAATTTCAATAAATTTTTAAGATATTTAAAAATAATCATCATATGGCTTTACAGATAATCAAGATCCCTTGTCATTACCATCCTCCAAACTTTATCTTCCAGTTGCATCTCTCTGCAATTCCCAGTCCTTCTAGGTCTTGTCTTATACAAGTCCATCCACCAACCACTTTCTTGGTCTTCCTCTAGGTCTCATTCCAATAATAGTGAGAATATTCAAACATATGAAATTTTGTGTACTATTAAAAATCTTCAAATGAAATTTTTACTTTAATACACTTTGAATTATGACACTCCAACACAAAAATTATTTCTTCGTACTACCACTGTGAACTTTTTAAGCATGCTTTTCCTCTCTGTGGTCTAAATACTTTGAATGATACACATTAAAATCAGAAAATATTCCTTTATAAATGAATATGTATTCTAACATTGATAGAATAGGATTTAAAATTTTCATCATCATATTCATTAAAAAAAATTCTCCTTTTCCTTTTTTATTAATCATGTCTTTTAACCTACAGATGCATGTCCAAACGTTATGTGCTTACAATATCACTTAGCTCTCCAACCAATATGGACATAATAGCCTTATATCTATGGGCCAGGTTAAATGTGTATTTGAATTCTTCATGTCATTGTCTAAGCAGTAAATATGAATCATGGTGAAAGATCACGAGTTTTACTCTTCAAGCCCTCTATTTCCCATCACTTTGTTGGTTCTATGTCTTACAGCCATTTTATTTTTCATAAACTGAGCTGAATATTTAAATCTTTTTTCTGTAAGTTTGCTGTTAAACCTGTTCTACAACTTCTACACTAATTCTGAAAGACAGATATTCAATTAAACGCTTTGATTAACCAGGTTTTTATGCTATTCCAGTCAATACCATCTCAGGTGTGACCTTTATTATTGGAAGTACCTACCATAGTATTAATTGACATACAGTGGAACAAATTTCTAATGCGAAGAAAGGTAATCTATATACTTCATTTTCAGTATTAACCAAAAGTGACACCTCCAACATACCCAATTAGGAAAAACATGAAACATCTTACACCTTTCATTAATCAGAAATCTCTCAAGTATTACAAAAGTATTGAAATTTACCTTTTCCATTACAGTTGTAACACAGACTAGTCATTGTTATATTTATGTCATGGAAAATCCATTATCAAATCTGCCAAAACTTGATTCAACGTGTGTTAGCATCTCATGTTTTTCTCATACATTCCAGAGCTGAGGAAGGTAACAGTCACTGTCCACAAACATCCCATAAGATAATTTTCTTTAAAAATGTAACTTAAAAGCATAGAAATCATTTTCAGTGTCATATCAGGAATACTTGCCATAATATCTTTTTAAAATCATCTTGTTATATGGATTTCTGCCATTCCTTGTCATTGTGTTCTTCTGAAACCTTAGTTGGCACCTAAAAATCAGATTTGAAAAATTCTTTTTGCATCTGACAGCTGTATTTACGACTAAATATTTTCAGGCCTTGTCCATATTTCCTGAAAATGTTAGGCTATGAAAATTTAGATCTTTTGTTTGATGACATTCTAGCTGTTGCAGAGGTCAGACTGAAAAACTTCCATCATAATTGGCTAGCTGTTGCACTGATCAATATCATTCACATACTTTCCGACTTTGCACTGTTTTCCTGGAGTGGTGTAACAGTTGTCAGGTTTCAGAGTTTAATGAACTATGAAAAGAATGTTATCAAAGGTTAACAGATTTACAGGATAAAGTCCAGAATGTTTATTCAATGATTCCAACGTGACACACCATCTGATGAATCAGATAGTAGTTCTTAGAGGTCATCAAACACAAACAACAGTAATAACACACAAAATTAAACATTACATTCAACAGTTTTTAAACTTAACAACAGAAAATGTAACAGCTTAATGTGATAACTCACAGATCACTGACACCTAACACACTATTCAGATAAACTGTCCTGTCTATATTTGGCTCCTTTACTTGACTGCCTGTAGGGTGACCTAAAGAAAATTTCTTAGGAGTTTCATTATGTTCAGTGCCAAAAGCATAAAAAAGAGGTAACCAAAATTTGCATAATAAAAAGTAAAAAGAAGTGGAAAGTTAAATAAGTAGCACAAGTTAAATATATGCCACACAGCATGTTTATAAACATTCATCAACTTCTAATGCGAAGAGCTCTTTTCTGCACCTGATTGCAATAACAAAGGCCAAATTTTCTATGCATGTTTAAACTTTTCTGATATAGAATTTTGCTGCAAAGTGGTACAAACTTAGATTTTTAGTTCAACAATATCTCAGATTTTACATGCTGAATTGAGCAGCTTCTTTTGCATTGCTATGTGAAACCATAAATTACAGTATTTTATGGACATACTACAAATATTTCATATATTTTATTTTCTCAGTAAGTGAGTAAGAGTATATTTGTATTTGGTACTATGGTATAGTACTCAAACTGGTAGAAGCTGAAATACAAAAATTGTCTTTTTTAGATAGTTGCAACAATTAGTACAATTTTCAGGTATTTTTTTTTCAAATATTCAGTTTTCTAAGTATGTAGCATAACAAATACATTTCCAATAACCCCATATCTTCTCTTCAAGATGGATTGCAAAATTCTTATTTGAACAAATGACTAATACTACAGCCAGGATTATCCACCTATTTTTCAGCTGTTCTAGAGAGAAAACTGTCCTGCTATGGGTCATAAATTTATATTTTACGTTAGACATGATACACACCTTTCCAACCTTTTTAGAATGCAAAATTTTACATCTGGTGGTGTATCTGTGCATTTATATTTATACTTTTTTTTCTTTAATTTTCAAGTCATATAAGAAATGAAAATAGCTGTGCCAAGTATCAAGAAATGACTAATAGCTGTGACAAGTATCAAGAAATGACTAAGTACAACCACATTGTTTTTGAGATTTAGAGATTGGGATAGAGAGCAGTTTATCATCCAGGTTTTAAAGAATAATGGATTCAATGATTTAAATACCTTAAATACCTTTACAATACTATATTTGAGACTTTTTTTTTTCTAAAAGACATTCCCGAAAGAAATCAGTAATATTTTTCATGTACATTTCTTTGTTTTCTTCATAATGAAATCCATGCAAAGTACAATAAAAATTAAATGAAAAAAGCTTATAGTTTTTTCCTTCCCCTAATTGGAAGTGAATTTAAATTGTAGTTTCAAAGATACATGAATACATAGGACAATTTGTTTTCACTGCTAAATTTTTCCTGATCTTGATGAGTTAGTTTTGGGAAGTAGAAAGACCAGGAAGAGAAAAAAAATGTGTTTAAAATATTCTTAGAATTACAACAAAGGAATTTTCTTGGTGAAGCATAAATTTTCATGATATTTCCTATCTATTTCAACTGGCAAATTCTCATAGTCTGATAATTGTTTGCCAATTATTAGGCTGAATAGTGGCTGGTATGTAAAGGAGAGCTCCTTCACCAGGAAATTCTAAATAACAAAGTCAGCTTGACACACTTCATGCTGAGAAATGCACAGTTCTGGGTGATAAAATAACCAGTTGATTTCCATTCTTGGCTCTAAATTAGATGCAAAGTTGATTTCCATTCAAGAAAAAAAAAAAAGGATTTTGGGGGGGGGTGTTGGCGATTGCATTGTTGACTAATATAATACATTATTTTTTATTACAAGTTTGTTTTTGTGTACAATCCAATCATATTTCATATTATTTTTCATGCACAGCAAGGTAACAGAACAGTGTTTTTTGGGAGGGGGGGGTGAGTTTATGACTGCATTGTTGCCTAATATAATACATTATTGTTGATTACAAGTTCGCTTTTGTGTACAATCATATTTCATATTATTTTTCATGCACAACAAGGTAACAATTTTTAATTGACAATAAACTAAAACCTGTCTGTAATTATTCTTGTACTATATATATAGTATAGTGACTGTGTCAGATTTTGATTGTTGTTTTATGCTTCCCAATCTGTTCAGTACTTGGTGGGAAATTTTATTTTGTAGAACCTTTTTATGCCATTTCCTTTTCAAACAGAATTGATTATCTCTTTCACCCATTCTAATTTTCATGTTGTATTTTAATGTTATTGAGGAAATGTTGAACTTTTATGCTCAAAAAGCTTTCAACTTTCTGAACATATCAGACATAATAACAGATACAAATTTTTGTAAAGGGCATGATTTGTATCATGTGAGGATCAATAGAGGTGATAGCCATGAGGATCAATAGAGGTGATACTTAATATTGGAATTAATAACATGTGTAATTTGACACTTTTTCAAGTCCAAAAATATCTTTAAACATTCAGCAAAAATATTATTTTCATAGTCCACTGAATGGGGTAACATTGATTCACCTCAAAACTTACTGTGTATGATGGACATATAACATACACATATTTCCATCGATGATATTCCAGGCTGCAAGAACTGTACATTTTTACTAACTTTTTCCAATTGAAAGCAATTATGAACCTCAAAAACTCATCTTTGTACTTAAAAAAACTCCTATGTACTAAGATAGAATTTTTTTAAATGAACTAACATAAGTGTAAACTTGTGTTTTAAGGTTCATTCCTCAAAACCCCAACTTTACACTTTAAAAACTCCTATGTACCAAAAAGAGTTTTTCAAATGTACTAACATAAAAGTTTTTTTAAGTGTGAGTTTTTTTAGGTGCAAAATTGGGGTTTTAATGTTTGCAATTGTTTTTGGTTAGGAAAAGTAAAAATGTGCAGTTCTTACAGCCTGGAGGATCAATAGAGGTGATATGTGTGTGTTGTATATCTGTTGCATAGTCAGGTTTGAGGAAAGTTAATGTTACTCAGCTCAATAGACCATGAAAACAATACTGGATTGTTATATAGCTTATTCAGTAAATAGAAGTTGTATATTTTGCCTTCCTTTTACATGCAGAAAGCTTAAAAATGTACAACACTTAAAAACTATTTTTTGTTTTTCAGGTACAAGCGTTCTGAAAATGGTAGCATCTGATCCTGATGGGCCTGATGCCAATATAACATACTACATTCATAGTGGTGCCAAAGATAATTTCATTATAGACAAAAACTCAGGGTTAATCAGTGTAGCTTCAGGTGCTAATCTAGACAAAGATATTTATGGAAATGAATATAAAGTTGTGGTAAGGAGCTGTTATAATTTATGTTCATCGCTAATTACAAAAATTATTTTTACCACAATGAGTTTACTATACACATAAGTATATTTATTTTATGTCTGTATACATGTATACTTATGATTTAAACTTCTTAGGAAACACAGGAATAATGAAGCCACATGGGTACGGTGAACAGATCCTTATCCCACATTTGGGCCACAAAATGTTTATAAATCTTTAACACATGGCAAAGATCCTTCAAGGACATATCAAGGGAAGTTCGTGTTAGTTTAGAAAAAGAAAATGCATCCAATGATAAGTCTCTCATGTGTAGATGTAAATGAGACACTTTCTTGAATTCCATAAAAAAGAGGTGTTTCTCAGTCTACGTTGTGTTAAAAGTACTGCCCCCTACCCATTCTCCTGATTATTCATTGTATGCAAGATTTACTTTATGAGAAGATGTGTATGATTCAAGTAAGCACATCAAATAATTTAATAAATAGTTAAAATCTGAATTATTCATAGAAAAAGGAATTGCATACTGAATGTAGCATCTCATCAGAAAACTTGAAAATAACATTTTCCTAGAGTGGGAATAATCTTGTGAATTTCCCATGTATTTATATAGAATATGTCTTCCTTAATTTCTATATTTCGAATCTGTTGAGCAAACATGCTCTTCTTTATTTGGCTTGAAGAAATCAATGTTCAATATACTGTTGCATTATGAAGTTAACAAAAGGGAGTCACTGTTGTCAAGTATTGAAGAAACCTAAGATGCAATTATTTCTTGATGTTTTCTTAGGTTTTATGTGTCACATAGTTCAATAACCTCAGTGTGATAACTGTGACCGACAGTTGTTGATCTTTGTTTAAGAGCTCGGTTTAGCTGAGCACGTTTGCAGATCAAGTCAGTTGTGCTGTGGAGCCATATAGAACAAGGTGTTTACGATCCTGTATACACGATGCTATAATAATATAATAAATATATTAAATCATTATCAAAGGTGTCTTATCACTTGACGTCTAGTGCTGATAAACAGTGGACCATAAAATGTGATATGGTGTGCAGCAGTAGCGCTAGATCAACTCACCATTCTTCAACTTGCTATTTTCTTTCTCCTTCCAAAGAACATGCTTAAGCATAACCGTTTTAAAATAGTAAGTATTCTATTTTGATTAATTCACGATGGAATTGAAACCGCCTTCACATACGAGACTAGATGGTAATTTGGCTGATAATTGGACGAAGTTTAAACAACGATTTTTCTTGTATTTGGAAGCAACAGAAAAAATGGCAAAACCAGATAAGCTTAAATTCACCCTCTTATTAGGCACTATAGGTGAGGACTGTATAGATATATTTAATAGTTTTAAGTTGAGCACTAAAGATGCAGATAAATTCCATACTATGCTCCAATCTTTCAATATTTACTTTGAGCCTAAGAAGAATACTGTTATTGCAAGATATAAATTTTTTAATTGCCCACAGCAGGAAAACGAAACTTTTGAATTGTTTGTTACTAACTGAAAAATTTTGGCTAAAGATTGTGCTTTTGAGGCCCAGGAAGATAGCTTAATTCGAGACCTCTTAATAATTGGAATTCGAGATAAAGCTGTCAAAGAAAAAATTATTGATAGATAGTGATTTGAGCTTGGACAAAGCTGTGGAATACTGTAGAGCACAAGAATCAAGTGCACTGCAAGTTAAACTTCTAACAAAAACCAATGAAGCCAAAATAGAAGTAGTGAGATGTGAGAAACTTAATAGAATACCAAACAAAGTTCACAAGCGAAGGGATGCGTATGAAGGTTCTAATAACGAAACTAAAACTTATCCCAAGGTCAATATCAATAAAAGCAAACCTTGTTCTAAATGTAATACTAACCATGGATATGGTCAATGTCCAGCATGGGTAAAAAATGCCATAAATGTAGGAAACTCAATCATTTTGCTATAGCCTGCAGGAATAAAAGAATACATGAAGTAGGAAATAGTGATGAGGAGTCAGCCATAGGAGATGTTGAAATTAGAATCTGTTTGTCAGATACAGCCTGTCAAGTCAGAATGGAAAGAAACGATTCTTGTAAATAAAATTGAACTTACATTTAAAATAGATACAGGAGCGGAGGTAAATATTCTTCCTATAAAGAAACTTCAAGCACTTGGTTTAAATCTAAATCTAAAGAAAACCAACAAATGCTTGAAATCTTACACTGAACAAGTCTCAATGTCCTGGGAACATGTAGACTGTCTTGTACAGTTGGAAGTAAATCTGAATTTCTCGAATTTTATGTTGTGAATCAAGAATCAAATGCTTTGTTAGGATTGCAAGCATGTGAGCGTTTGGGTTTAATTGCTCGAGTAAATGTTGTCATTACAGACAAATTAATAAAAGAATACGATGATGTCTTCACTGGAAAATTGGGTAAACTACCATATGTATATGATATTAAATTAAAAGAAAGAACAGAACCTAAAATTGTTCCACCATGAGTCATACCTTTCTCTTTAAAAGCAAAGTTAAAGCAGAATTGAACAAAATGGTACAGGAAGGTGTTTTGAAAAAAGTAATTGAACCTACAGATTGGGTTCATCCCATAGTGGTAGTACAAAAACCTAATAAACAGGTTAGAATTTGTATGGATCCTAGACCTTTAAATAGATATCTCAAAAGAGAACACTATCCAATTCCTACTCAACAGAATATATCTGCTCAGTTGGAAGGTGCCAAATATTTTTTAGTTCTTGATGCTTTCTCTGCATTTCTACAAATTCCTTTGGGAGAGGAAAGCTCCAAGTTATGTACCATAGTGACACCATTTGGAAGATATAAATTTTGTAGATTACCTTATGGTCTTGCTAGCTCTCCAAAAGTATACCAGAAAACAATAGACAATATTTTCATGGATTTGGAAGGTACTCTTGTTTATATTGATGATATTCTTGTCTTCGGCAGTACGGAGGGAGAGCATGATAAAATATTAAAAGTAGTGTTAGACAGAGCTAGAAAATATGGTTTGAAACTTTCTAAAGGAAAGAGTCAAATAAAAAGAAGTTCTGTTAAATATCTAGGGTATATTTTGTCCAAGGAAGGTTTGTCTATGAATCAAGACAAAATAAAAGCAGTGACCCAGTATAAGCCTCCAAAAAACAAAATGGAACTACAGAGATCTATAGGTATGATTACATTTGTAGGTAAATTTATTCCCAATTTATCGAGTAAGACAGGAATTCTTCGCAAGCTTCTTAGTAATAAATGCAAGTTTGTGTGGACAGCAAATGAACAAAAGGTTTTTGACGAACTCAAAGACTGTGTGGTAAATACGCCAGTACTATCATAATTATTTTGACCCAGGCAAGAAATCAACGATTTCTGTTGATGCAAGCCAATATGGCTTAGGGGCAGTCTTACTTCAAGAAGATCATCCTGTAGCATACGCTTCAGTCTCGCTAACAGAAACTCAACAGAGATACAGCCAAATCAAAAAAGAATTGTTAGCAATCCTAAATGGATGCAAGAAATTTCAGTAGTATATATATAGAACAAGTTTCACAGTTGAAACTGTCAACAAGCCTTTAATTGGCTTATTACAAAAGCCAATTGAGAAGTTGTCTCCCAGACTACAAAGAATGGCACTAGAACTTTTCAGATATGATTTTTAACATAGCACATGTGCCAAGACTACAGAACTCAGAGAAGCTTCTGGGAAAGACCCTGAACTTTGACAACTTAAGGAATATATACAACATGGATGGCTGTCAAATATAAGCCAATTACCACCAGGTCTAAGGCAATATTGGGATAAAAAGTCTGAGTTACATTGTTTTAATGACTTGGTATTCCTAGGATTAAGGCTAATAATTGCTTTGATAAAAAGGAAGGAGGTATTGTCAAGATTGCACTTGGCACATCAAGGGGTGACCTCTTATCAAAGAAAAGCTAAACATACCGTGTATTGGCCGAATTTGATGAATGATATCAAGCTTTTTGTAAACAACTGTGAAATATGCAAAACATACCAAAGGGCAAATTCAAAACAAATAATGATACCATATGAGATACCGAAATTGCCTTGGGAAGATGTTGGACTGGACTTCATGTATTTACTGGGCGATAACTTCCTGGTGATCATTGATTATCATTCAAAATTTATTGAGGTCAAAAAGCTAACGCAAAGAACAGCAGATGCTGTGATAAGTGTCCTCAAACAAGTTTTATGTACACACGGCATCTCAAGAATGCTTCATTCAGACAATGGTCCACCATTCGATAGCAGAACTTTTCAGATCTTAGTGAACCAATATGACATGAAACATGTGACATCTTCACCAAGGTATCCAAAATCCAACGGAATGGTGGAAAGGGCCATAGGAACCATGAAGTCAATTTTGACCAAGGTTAAAGAAGCTCAGGGCGATCCAAACTTGGCATTAATGGAGTAAAACAACACGCCAAAATTTAATTTTCTATCACCCGCACAAATGTTAATGGGTAGATCTTTGAGATCTTTAGTTCCGACTAGATCAGTTTTTTTAAACCAAGGTTCTCCATCACCAAAACTTATCAGAAGTTAAAAGATAATCAAAGAAATCAGCATAAGTATTACAATAAATCAACGGTTCACTTACAACCTCTAAAACCTAAACAACCTGTGTACATTCAAACGAAACACCAAAGTGGACCCCAAGCACTATCATTAAAAAATATGAAACTCCACGTTCTTACATCGTGAAGACTACATCAGGAACTGAATTGCAAAGAAGCAGAATTCACTTGAGACTGGATAAAAGTGAGGCAAAGACTTCCGAGAAGGTAGGAAATGACATGGAAACAAGCTCTGAAATGGTGAATGATTAAGACCAAGTGTCTCCTCCAAATGAACCTTTTCCATTGCCAAAAGATCCGTCTGAAGGTGAGTTGGAAACTATCCCTAATCCAGGACGAAAGGAACTGTCTGAAGGTGAGATGGAAACCATCCCCAATCCAAGACGAAATGAAGTGTCAACTCCAAAATGGGAGCAACCTAAGAGACTAATTAAACGTCCATTACGTTTACAGGACTATTGTTGTTAAGAGACTAATTAATTGTTCGTTATGTCTACAGGACTATTATTTTATAAAGAATTAAAAAAAAAAAAAGAAAAAGAGGGCATGTCACATAGTTCAGTAACCTCAGTGTGATAACCATGACCGACAGTTGTTGATCTTTGTTTAAGAGCTCGGTCTAGCGGAGCGTGTTCGCAGTTCAAGTCAGTTGGTGTTGTGTTGTGGAGCCATATAGAACAAGATGTTTACGATCCTGCATATACGATGCTATAATAATATAATAAATATATTAAATCGTTATCTAAGGTATCTTATCACTTGACGTCTGGTGCTGATAAACAGTGGACCATAAAATGTGACATTATGAATCTGAGTTGCTAAAAACTTTATTATCCATAATGAATTTAAGAGACTAACACATCAACTCAGCCGTTTTCTTACATTTACATTACCATTATAGACATTGAAAGCTTATAGATTATTACAGGATTATTTTGCATATTGTGAGAAGAAAGAAATCATGGTGAATAATAATCTTCTAGTGAAAAAAATGGTTTAATGGGAATGACAGACAACATGTACTTACCACAGGTTATACAATAGTAAATATCTATTGAGAAACATCTAAGAAAGATTATCATACTGAGCAGAAAATATTTGAGCTCAGCACATATAATTTGATTTCTCAAGGTTATTGTGGGCTATATTGAATTCTGTAAGCCTTTCCATGGAAACAAAAACTCTTATTTGTGGTTCCCATGAGTCCAGAAGATATGGTGGTACAAACCTTGGTAATGAACTTCCACATTTTGAATGTTTGAGGATTTTCTCATGTATTTTGTCAAAAAACTGTATATTGATATTTTGCTGCCAAGTATACAATTGTTTTCTATATTAAATAAAACAAGCAAGAGTAATGAATACCAGAAGAATTTATGATTTTCTGAACAGCGTTTACAGACAAAGTTGTGGGAAAAGGCCATATAATTCACTGCAAAGTTTTTCTACATATTTGAGAGATAAACCATAGGAAAAAAATATTAATACAATGCAAAAATCTGAAAGGAACCTTCTCAAACAGAATGATCTGATTAAATATAATTTTTTTTATTCCAATGGGCTAGACTTTTTTTTCTTTCGATAAAGGGGACAGGATTTTGAACATTTGCTAATATACTAGTTAATAGTAGAAAAGAATGTTTTATTGACAAGGTTCAAGGGTGTACTTAAACCTTGTCAATAAAACATTCTTTTCTACTATTAACTAGAATTATCTATATGATTTAATTTTCAAATCATTTTCTAAAAATAAAGTTAGCTTGATAAATATGAAAATTTACATATGCTATGCTATACAGCAGTGCAACTAATACACAGCCAAAAACTAGAAAACATGTACAGCCTTTCAAAATGTTAAATTCCATCAGCTCCAACATAAAAATTATCTTTCTTTTAGAAGCACAGGGATTGTGCAAAGTACATACAAGTGATTACTTACATTATCAAGCTGAAAAATCACATGCCAAGTAGCAAATATATGAAACATATAGTCACACTTATATTATGACAACATAATTACAAAAAAATATACCTGGAAAATTTAACAGAAAACTTATGCACCACAAAAACCTGGAAAGCAAAGAAAATCTTTACTGTTCTTACATATCTGAAGAGATTTGTTTTTCACTTTGACTTCTGAAAGTGGGAAAGGACAAAATAATCACATAAAATGTTCTTTTCAAAGTCACACACAAATGCCAAAAGAATGCTAAAAACAAAAAATACTCTAGCACAAGGGTGTACCCATGGGAGGGATGCAAAGGGCCATATGCCCCCCACCCCATAACTTTGACTAGTATTAAAAATTGATGAAAATTGTCGGTGACATTATTTTGCTAGTGTCACCATTCTGTTCTTCCTTAAATTGCTGTTAGTTACTTCTTTATTTAGAATGGTTAGACGAGGTCACATGTGCCTATTGTTAATGCCTATCCCACCCCACCCCTGTGTGCATTTCCCACTTGTATGCCACCAAAGAAAGAAGAGAACGAACTGATGTTGTAGTGGTCAGGGCGTCAGTCTAATGAAGGGGGGGGGTAAGCCTTTTATCTTGAGTACATACCATAGCAGGAAAACAAAAATGTAGAGAATGAACATTACTTTGTAATGAATAGTATTTGAGAAAAATAAAAATGCCTGTTCTGATGCACATTTTTTCATCACTTTAGGCAGGAATGATATCATAGCTGCAGTGATAAAACCAAGAATGTGAGAATTTTTTGATTGTTGACTTTGTCATATAAAATTTTATCCACTGATGCATAATACAGATGCAACTTGATGTAAATGTTATGTATAGTGCTTGAACAGTATGATGTAGTTGCAAAAGTGATTCTTTGATTAAATATTTAATTTTTAGATAGTGATAAGTCAAACTACAAAATTTCACATTCATGGTTTTGACATTGCAGCGGCGATATGCACCCCCCCCCCAAATTAATTTCTGGGTATGCCACTGCTCTAGCCTGCACACAGAAGTTGCAACATTCAAGCATGTGTAACTTTGGAACTTAGTATAAAGAAAATTAAATATATTTATTTTGCTATTTAATAGCCAAACATTGATTTAAGATCAATATATCTGTGGAAATGATGAAAATGAAGAAAGTGATTTTACAATAAAAAAATTTCAGTAAAGAATTATGTGCGCTTATACGTACTTCAGTGGTATACATTGTGTAAATACTGCCATGTCTGGTCGCATGTAATCTTTGTCAATTCTTGGCCAGTATATACTGTATAACTTAATGCTCAGTGCACTTAATCTGTGCAAGCAGAGCAGGAATACAACTGCTCCTTTTTTTAAAGGAAAAAAATCCTAAAAATAGCCTGAATAAAACCCCTTTTATTGTTTTTTTTATTTCTTATGGTCCATTTTGTTTAAACTTTTCTTTTCACTGCCAAGTTTATCTTCTGTTTAACCCAATCTCTTCTTTACTATCATAGAACATGCAATTTTTTTTCATTAAAACTAGACTGCATAAATGAATGGTTACTAAACTACATCCATTTTCCAGTTTGTTCATACTTAAAACTGAAATTTGATCTTATAAAAACAAATTTCCTTCTCAACAAAAAGTTCAAAACACAGAAAACTCATTATATTATTGCATAATAAACACTACCATATGTGTGTGACATAGCACCACACAGCTAGATCTAAAGGGAAAAGACTGAAGTTACACACTGCTATATTCTAAGAGGGATCTGAATTGTAAGATTGTATTCTGTATGTCACAGGTCTTGATTCAGGAACACAGTTTCTGTTACTTATCCCTATATATATATAAGAATGCACTGTAATGTTGGTTTTTGTATATTGCAGGTTCAAGCTCTTGATTCAGGAATACCTTCACAGAAAACGGCTACAACAACAGTAATAATTTCTGTAGAAGATGTCAATAATAAGCCACCAGTCTTTCATGAGGAATCATATGTTCATTACATATCAGAAAGTATGTTCTCATAACTCTTGGTTTTTAAAAATAAACTGCGCATGTAAATAAAAAAAAAAATTGCAAAATTTAATTTTGGAAATGAACTGTGCACATGACTGAACATTGAAATTAGAAAAAGAAAATGCATTATTATGAAATTGTGTTGCATTTTTCTAAAACAAATTATATTTATTTCTAATAATGAAATAATTCAACACTATCTCCAATTAATTTTAGAAATGTATAGATGTATTTCTAAAATTGACTCCATATAGTCTTACTACTACTACTTTTAGACAAAGTTATGAAAACAAGACTTCTTTTTTTAATCTGTAGACTCCCAATTCCCCTTTCTCAGTGCCTCTGCAGTCGTTTAAAATTAGCTGCTTGGAACAACTTTTTTGGTACTGACCCACTTGTGTGACCACTGACAATATAGAGTCACTCAATTTCAAGCCAAATTTTCTTTTTTTATAATATCCTGTTAATGACTAATAACTTAAAATGATTCTCAGTGTATTTCATGATCATTTTCTCTTATATGCGAGGTTCAATCAAAAAGTTCTGAGACTAGACCGATATACAACAAAGTACTTATGTTTCTTAAGTCTGGCTATGATCTCCCTCAAATTAGTCTTCTTGAGCAGCGATACACCACTGCCAGCGTTTTTGCCACTGTTGGAACCATCCCTGGAAGTCCTGTTCGCGAATCCTGTCAATCATCGTTTGCGAATGCGATTTGTGCTGGTTCTCATTAATGGTTTCAAAACGATGCCCCTTGAGCTTCAGCTTCATCTTCGAGAACAGAAAGAAGTCGCAGGGGGGCCAAATCTGGCAAGTAAAGCGGATGAGGAAGGGTAGTCATGCTGTTGCGTCTGCAAAACTGGCGTGTTGCTGACGCTCTGTGAGTGTCGTGATGGAACAGGAAATCGCCCCTACGCTACATTTCAAGTCGTTTGTGGTGAAAGTCCTCCCTAAAACGCCGGAGAACATTACAGTAAAAAAGGGCGGTTACGGTCTGGCCCTGGGGGAAGAATTCACGGTGCACAACCCCACAAATGTCAAAGAACACGATGAGCATGCTTTTGGTTGCGCTCCGGACCTGTCGGGCCTTCTTCGGTCGTGGAGATGCCGGGCTCTTCCACTGCAATGACTGTTGTTTGGTCTACAGGTCGTAACCATAGACCCAAGGTGACAAGAACGCTGGTTCATTCACCACCTGCTGACGGAGATCTTGACAAATCTGACGCAGATGATGCTCACTTGCTGCTCTAGTTTGCAGTCCATACTGAAATCGCAGCTGTGTTCTGCACGTGGTCACCAAATATCGTGTAGCACAGCTCCCAATGTTCACAGAATGATGCCACTTGGCACAATACTCATGAAGGTCACTGTCTTTGACTGCTGCTTACGCATCCGTGTACTGCAATCAGTTGCCGCACTACATGCCTAGTCTCGGAATTTTTTTTATCGCACTACGTACTATCCATCCAAATTTCATAGTTGTTTTGAATATTGCTGATTATTCTAAATGTAAGTTTAATTTTATGGGGATTATTAGCATGAATTTTGTTGAGCAGTGACAAAAAAACAAATATTATCCTAGTAATCCTTAAGAAACTAAACTGAAATTTGCAATATTTTGTCACTAGGATTTGCCATGACTTCATTAATGTATTGATGATTTATGTTACTAATAATCTTTCAGTTGCCAATCAATTGCACCAATAAGAGATATAGCTAACCATAAATTTTACTTATCATACATATTTCTTTGAATCTCTCCAAAATATTCCTAAGAAGTTTAAAATAAGAAATTCTACACCAGGTTACAATAAGATTTCTCCACAAAATAAAAATGTCTTACTGCAACAGGACGTTATCTAAAATTAGAAGTGTAGCTGTGGGCATTTATACATAGGAGACTAATCAACAACTGAAAACCCATCTTGAAGAGAATAAATAATCAATAAAAGACATCTAATTAAGTTGTGTTGAACAGAAGTTAATGAGAAATTAGTCCCAAAATGAACCAGGAATCACTTAGAGGTATATGTAATCAGAAAGATGCAATAAAAAGAAATTAAATAAAGCAGTTGAAAATGAAAAGTAGTCTATCATCAGCAGTCATATGGGTTCATTACTACCACAACAGTAGGCCCAAATGGTTAATTACAATTGTAAGAGAGGCAGTGACAAAATGGAGTTGGAGGCTTGGTGATGGAAACATGTTTTTAAAACTTTTCCCAGAAATGTTGGTAACGTATGAAAAAGAAAGTCATAATAATGTAAGCAGTTAATTTTTAAGTTACATTTATGTAAAAAATATATCTGGCTCTGGCATTTACAACTCTACGTATGTGGTAAAAAACTACACTGTCCAGAAATTATCCAATTTTTAAAATGAAAAAAAATTTAGCATGTCCATAACCGAAAAATCATTATATGGTACAGAAAAGAAAATAACTAGTGAAGTACAAAACTCTAATGTAAGGGGAACTAATGGATGCAAAGTTATCCATGAAACTGCTACTAATTACTGTTACTTTCACAAAGTTTGCAAAATCTTGCCAAAATATATCATACTAAAAATAACTTGGTCTCTTCTTCTCCTTTCAATTCCTGCTTTCTCCTTTTTTATAAGATCTATTTTCTTCCAAACAATGTATATTAACCCAAGCTCAAGAAACCCAACTATTATGAGCACAAATCCCCTACTAAGCTTCCTCCTTTTTTATAAGATCTATTTTCTACCAAACAATGTATATTAACCCAAGCTAAAGAAACCCAACTATTATGAGCACAAATCCCCTACTAAGCTTCCTAAATCTACTAAATATGCAAGTGCCTTTATTCCTTTGAAATGCCCTGGAGTTAAAGTCTTAACTTTGCAGCTTCAGAAGTCACATGCCATAATTATAGCACCATTCAATTAACTCTCAAATAACAGAACTTAAAAGAAATTTTTAAATTAAATAAGTAAAGGAATAAAACAAAATATCCATTTGTCTCCTCCTCAATTCTTTACTCTGGAAGACACATCATATATCTGCTTTGCCAGACTGAGATTCATTCAACACACATATATATACACATCATCATCATCATCATTGTCAAATATTATTATCAATCCACTGCTGGACGAAGGTCTCCCCAAGTTTCCTCCACAATGGTCTGTCTTGTGCCAGTCTCCTCCATGTCACTCCCGCATAGTTTCGAATTTCATCCACCCATCTCCCATGTGGTGTTCTTCTGGGTCTTTTCCTGTCCCTTGGAATCCCATCTAAAATTTCGGCTGTCCATTGATGGTCTGTCTTCCTGGCAGTATGTCCAGCCCATTGCCATATCAGGGATTTAACTCTGATCATGATGTCTTCCACTCTTGTCATTTTTTGGATCCACGAGTTCCTCTAATTATCTTTCCTGGTTACACCAAGCATGCACCTCTCCATGCTTGTTTAAGTTGTCTGCAGCCTTTGTATGTCTCTTTTAGTTAAGGTCCACGTCTCTGCACCATACGTAAGCACTGGAAGGATGCATTGATCAAATACTTTTCTTTTAAGACGTAATGGTATATTGCTCTTGAAAATTATGCGGTTTCTTCCAAAAGCTCTTCAGGCAAGTTTTGTACGCCGATTAATTTCTTCATCAATGTGACCCTCACTTGATATCTGGTGTCCAATATAAACGTACGTGTCTGTTATCTCCAGCTTTTCTGCATCAATCGATTAACCTTCATTTCTTGTAAAAGCATTGAACATCACTTTTGTCTTCTGAAAGTTCATTTTTAATCCCACTTTTTACTCTTGTCAGCAAGTTCCTGGATCATACTCTGCAGCTCTGATGGGGTAGTTGCAAAAATGACTACGTCATCAACAAAACGAAAGTGGGTTAGATAATCTCCATTAACCTTTATCCCTTTGTTTTCCCAGTTCAGTGATTGAAAGACATTTTCTAATGTGGCATTAAAGAGCTTTGGAGATATGGTGTTACCTTGTCTCACTCCCTTTCCAATTTTTATGCGTGTTGTATTTTCAAACTGCCGAATCTTTGCACTTGCATTTTCATAGATGTCATTAATAATATTAATGTATGCATCTTCAATACCGCAGGATTTCAGAGCCATTGTAACTGCTGATGGTTTCACCGAATTAAAGGCTTTTTCATAATCGATAAAAGCCATGCACAATGGAAGTTCATATTCCCTCACTCTTTCAATGAGTTTTCTCAGTATGTAGATATGATCTATTGTGCTGTAGCCACTCCTGAACCCAGCTTGTTCTCTCGGTTGAGCTATGTCCAGTGTTACCTTCAAGCGGTGTGAAAGAACTTTAGTGAAGATTTTATAAACCACTGATAGGAGGCTGATAGGTCTGTAGTTCCTGAGATCCTCAATGTCATCTTTTTATTTAGCAAGATCATTGTTGAGTTGTTCCAATCCTCAGGAATCTGCCCTTCATTAAGGCATCGAGTGAAAATTTGGGCGAGTACTGTTTTGATTTCTCCACTTGCTTATTGTATGATGTCTACAGTAATTCCATCTTCTCCTGGAGCTTTCCCCTGCTTCATGTTCTTGATTGCATGTGCAACTTCTGCTGAGAGCACTGGAAGAACTCTGGTACTGGTACCTTTCATGATGTCTGGAGTACATGTATCATCCCTTTCATATAATTTGGAGTAGAAATCTTTCACTCTTGTCAAAATTTCGCCTCTATTTCTTGTTACAGAACCATCTTCTTTTCTCAGTGCCATAATAATCTGTTTTCTTCCCTTACTGAGATGTTCCTTTGCTATCTTTAGGCTTTGGTTGTTTTCAATTGCTTTCCTCACTAGTTCACAGTTGAATTTCCTTACGTCTTCAGTGATACTTTTTCGTACTGTCTTGCATAGCTCTATATATTCCACTTTGGAAGTCACATCTTCTTTAGTTGTCCTCATCTCTCTCCTTTTTTGCATCAACATTTTGGTTTTTCCTGATAATTTGTTCACATGCAACTTGTTCTTAGACCCAGCTAATTTTGTTGCTGTTTCCATAAGAGCTTTGGCTACTTTTCTGTTAACCTCAGAAATATCCACTTCTTCCGATGTTAGGCCTTCTAAAGCAGAGAATCTGTTCTTCAGTTCCAACTTCAAGGTATTATGGTGTTTTTCAAGGTTGGTTATGTCAATACATTTTGTTTGTCTTATGAGCTTGCCACGTTCGAGTTTAGTGTTGAGGTGCATCTTACATCTCACCAATCTATGGTCACTACCTGTGTTGAACTTGTTTAGCACACTGCAGTCTTCTATGACGAATTTTTTGTTACACATAATAAAATCAATTTTAATTGTCATCACATTTGGATGTCTCCATGTCCATTTCCTGTGTAGCTTTTTCTTGAAAAAGGAGTTCAAGATGAAAAACCCTTCTGCCTCTGCGAACTCAAGGAGAGTATTTCCACGCTGGTTTCTGTTGCAGTGACCGAATTTACCTACTGAAGTTTCATTCTGTTGCCGTTGCCCTATTTTTGCATTGAAATCTCCCATAATTATCTTCAGGTGCTGCTTACCTTTATTATTTAGATGACGAATTTCCTCATAAAATTCTTCAATTTCTTCTTTAGGATGACTTGTGGTGGGTGCATAAATTTGAATAATCGGAGCCTTGTATCTTCTCGAGAGTTGGATAACGAGTCGTGCAGCTCTGTCAGAGGAACTTTCAACTTCTACAACTTTATCCTTCAGTTTCTTATTTATTATAAATCCAACACCACTAGTTCTGCCAGTATCTGTCCCACAATAGTAGAAGAGATGTCCACTTTTCAGTTCAATCAGATCTTCTCCTTTTCTCTTTACCTCACTTAGCCCGACGATGTCCCACTTGATCCTTTGTAGTTCCTCTTCCAATTCAAGAAGCCTTGAATCAGAAGATAGGGAGCGTCCATTATACGTAGCCAAGGTCAGCATCAGATGGCAGCCTAGTCCAGTCCTCCAGGGATTCTTAGCACCCTCTGCATTCATGTCGCACTGGACACTGCCTTGGCCAGGTACATTTCAGCTGCCGGAGACTGAGGGTCAAGATTTAAGTTGTGGAGTCATTTTGGAGGGGTTTGGCCATAACTCACCACGCTGGCCAAGCGGGTTGGTCAGTATGGGATAGCATTTCCTCTAATCCCGATGGTATAAATGATCAAAATTCACAATAAAAATGAAGTTTTACATATTTCACTATTTGTTATGTACTTATTCTGAAAAAAGGGGAGGGGCAGTGTTAACTGCAAATAAAATATTATTGCTTGTTGATTCTAACCCTTTTGGAGACATAATTTTGGGTATTTAAAATAAAGTATGTTTGACAGTAAAAAAAGTGATGGAATATCTTTAACATTTTTCTTTATATTTCTTATTATGAATGAAATATTTTTATGATTTTCGTATAACTTTTTATTTATTATGTGATTTTTTTCTTCTATGGTTGCAAATAAATAAACAGTTCCAATAAGAATAGGAAAAAAGACAATGAAGATACTGAAAAGTTCTCAATTATAGATGAAGCTTATACAGTCACAGCTTTCTGAAAAAGTAGAATCAGTGTTATTCAAATAGAAGTTAGATTTAAAAATATTTCTCATCTCCATCAGTAATAAAAGATTTTCATTCTTCCACCTTTTCCTGAATTGCTCACCTTAATGCACCCATGTATCCATTGCAAAAATTTTAAGTTTAAAATGAAAATATTTTTCTGGTGTATCATCAAAATATGGAAAAAAAATGAATATCATAGTTGGCATTTTGATACTTTTTCTATTACATAGCAGTGTTGTTGCATTCTGCTTTGACAAGTTTGTTGGAAAATATGTCTAAGAGCACCAAGCTTTGGATGACCCTAAAAGCATCTGTTTCATGGAACAAAACATTCACTCATTTAAAATTAAGTTTTGGAAATGAATACTGAAGTTAGTCACTGCATTTCTGAATGAACATTTGAACCAGAAGCTTCATGGTAAAATCAAAGATCAATAAAAATTTGACAAACACAATTTGTCCTATGTGTTGAAATAAAAGAGGGCGATACAAATTGATGCTAGCAATTCTTGTGTAGTGAAATATTGATCTTCTAGGTGGGTGAAGCATCATCATCATCATCATTGTCAACCATTATCAATCCACTGCTGGACGAAGGTCTCCCCAAGTTTCCTCCACAACGGTCTGTCTTGTGCCAGTCTCCTCCATGTCACCCCTGCATACTTTCGAATTTCATCCACCCATCTCCCATGTGGTCTTCTTCTGGGTCTTTTCCTGTCCCTTGGAATCCAATCTAAAATTTCGGCTGTCCATCGATGATCTGTCCTTCTGGCATTATGTCCAGCCCATTGCCATTTCAGGGATTTAACTCTGATCATGATGTCTTCCACATATATTTACCTTTATAATTTTTTACATAAAATACGTGATGGATAATAATGGCATGCTAGTAGTAAAATAAAAAATATATATTTCAAGTAAGACAGCAAACAAAATCCACAGCAAACAAAAACTGTATACATTTTCCTTCTATTTTTTCATTATTGGTAAACTTAGTGAAATAATGCAATTAAGTAAAATCTACATATAAATAATTAAAATAGTAATTAGCTCACTGTATTCATATTTTGTGGAAGATAATAAAATAACAGGAAGTTAACTACACAATTTTAGTATCCACAGAGCTTAACTATCTGTGAAATTACAACAGTAGTTTAAAACTCAGGCATCACACGACAATAACACATAAACATAGAAAACGAGTAAAAACACAGTCACATATGGTAAAAGATTTGTTTAGCGGTAGCTTTCGATCGTCCACGACCTTGATCACCCGCGATCGACAGGATGGGCAGTTGCCAGAACTACAATTTGAAGTTGGGGTGTTGGAAATGTTGCCAAATTTTAGAAGAGAGATCCAAATAAATGGGATTTGGTGAGGGGTCTCTGAATTACAGTTTTTGGTGAACAAAATTTCAATGCTTTCTTGGAAACGTAGAAAGCTTTGAAATTTTGTTCACCAAAAACTGTAATTCAGAGACCCCTCACCAAATCCCATTTATTTGGATCTCTCTTCTAAAATTTGGCAACATTTCCAACACCCCAACTTCAAATTATAGTTCTGGCAACCAGCCCATCCTGTCAATCGTGGTGATCAAGGTCGTAGGACGACCAAAAACTACAGCTAAATGAACCTTTACCATACATGACTCGGTGTCTTTTCGCCCATTTTCTATGTTTACAACACTAGTTCAATGAAAATCACTATTCAGTAATGTATGTATTGCAAATATAACATTTTGATTTCAGTTTAGAAGAATAAAATGTAAATCTTTGCTCTTTCTTATTAGCCTGGAATGATTTAAGTTAAAATACATGATGCAAATTAATTAAGTAAACAACTTTCTGTTTTTTATTGTGATAATCATTTGCAGTCAGTATTGCTATAAAATGTTTTAGAGCATAATCTGATTATTTTGAAACCATAGTACACCATTTTTTACCATTAGTTCTTTGTGATATACTAATTAGATAATGGCTCATCTCTGACCACTATTTTTATATTTATAGAGCTTCAAATATTCACTTTTTCATAACTGTAAAAATATTTTCTGTACTTTATGTCTAGGCCTTGGCATTGCCGAGGAGGTTATTACTGTTACAGCATCTGATCCTGATAAGGATTCCAAAATCCGTTACTCAATTGTGGAACCCATTATTGCAAGAGATAAAACTGGGGCTGTTGTCACTTCATCTTCAGCATATAATTACAAGGTGAGACAAATAAACTTAACCACCTGTTAGCAATCATTTATGATCGTACAAATGCCCTATCTTATAGTAGATTATGGTACCTTAAGTCATAATTTACTTTGTAATGTCTGAGAGTATGGGTAACAAGCATATCAAGAGAAAGAAAAACAAAACGAAACAAAAATACTGCTTTTTGTTACTATGCTGTTGCGAAAGTATGCAAACACATATCTGTTTTCAGTAGATTGTCATATCTAGTTGTTACATACATCACATACATATCACTAAGCTGTTTTCTGAGATTCAGAGGTTAGCTCCAAAAAGAAATACAAACTTCCAGATATTTTTACTTATTGTTGTCGTATCAAACCTCGCCATTTACAGCGATCTTGACATACAACTCGTGCTTCACTGATATCCATTACACGCCGTACACAAGATCTTTTATACTTCATACTCATAATTTTTTTCTCATGCAGACACTCCTGAATCTGATCCACCCATGTCTTCCTTGGTCTTCCTCTGCCTTTCCTTCCTGCCACTTGGGCTGAAAATATTTTCTTAGTAAGCCTTTCATCACTCATTCTTTCAACATGGCCAAACCACTGAAGCATATTGGTCTCCACCTTGCTAACAACATTTTGCTTTACATCACACAACTGCAATACATCTTCATTCCTCACACAATCAGATCGTGTCTTGCCACAAACCCCACGTAAGTAACGCATTTCTCCAGCACACAAACGACTCCTATGTTTCTTCTGCAGTACCCAGGTTTCACTGCCATACATCAGAGTAGGAACAATTACTGTTTGATACACAGCCATGCGGAACTCTCTAGAGAACCCATCATTCCTGTGAAAACCTCCCAGAGCAGCTATGACTTTCAAAGAAGAATTCACTCGCCTACTGATTTCACCATCCAACTTGTTCTCTCTGTCAAACATGCTTCCTAAATACACAAACTCACTCACCTGGTCAATCACAGTGCCATTTATACTTACATTACATTCAGTGCTACCCATTCCTCTCTCAAACACCATAACTTTGGTTTTTCCCTTATTTATACTCAGTTTGAATTTCATGCAAACTTCGTGCATCCGAGTCAACACACTCTGCAACTCACTTTGGCTCTCTGCCAACAGGACAGTGTCATCAGCATACAGCAATCTGCACACACGGATATCACCAAGACATAAACCACTATTATCTATTTTGGCCTCACGCATGCATGCATCCATAAATATATTAAACAGCCATGGTGACATTACACAACCTTGTCTAACTCCTGCACCAATGGAAAACCATTTTGATAAAACACCATTCACTCGTGCACAAGCTCTACTAAGCATACATGGCTTTTACACTATTAAGTAGATTCCCAGTAACACCATATTCATTCAATACCTTCCATAAAAGTGTCCTATTGACTCGGTCGTAAGCTTTCTCTAAATCTATGAAGGCAGTAAAAACTTTCTTCCCAACAGCCAGATACTTTTCAATCATCATGCGTAATGCAAAAATCTGGTTAGTGCAGCCTTTACCAGGCATAAAACCACTCTGAACATCCCACACTTTCTCTGATGTAAGACCCCGTACTTTTTCAATAACAACCTTACCAAACACTTTCCCTGGCACACTCAGTAGGCTAATATCACGATAGTTCTTGCATTCAGTCTGATCACCTTTTCCCTTATACAAGGGAACAATGATAGCATCCTTCCAATCCCGAGGGACCATTCCTAACTCCCAGCACAACTGGCAAATTTCAGTTAACCAGTCAATTATAGAGTCACCACCATACTTCAACATCTCTGCAGTTATGCCATCAACTCCTGGAGCCTTACCATTCTGAAGAGATTTTAGAGCTTTACACACTTCTTCTCTTGAGATCCCTCCTGTGCTTTCATCTCTCATTGTAACATCATCTGCATCTGTCTCAGAATCATTTTTGCTCTCCTGATCTAATAACTCACAGAAGTATTCCCCCCATCTGTCACTTAACTCATTGGGCTCCCATATCATTTCTCCAATCTCATTCTTTACACAACTTACAACTTTGTTTCCCCTATTTTTCCTGAGTCTCGTGTACTTCCAGAAGGACTTTCTATCTTTCCAAAAGCCAGTTCATGCCTTTCCACTTTCTCTTTCCTATCTTTTGCCTTACTGTGGCGAACCAGCTCAGCAGCTTCACGCTTCTTACAGCGATATTCATCCACAGAGACTCTACCTTGCAAGATCCCCAAATAGGCTTTCTTCTTTTTCTGTACTGCCTCATCAATCTCACTATTCCACCAAGCATCACCGCTATTGTTACCCATTATTGTGGTGCCACAGACCTCTTTAGCAGCAGTAACAACACAGTTCTTAAAACATTCCCACTTATTTCCTACATCCCTCTCACAAGATTTCAGATCCTTCAGTCGTTCTCTGAGTAAGTCAGAATACCGCTGATGATCTTCAAGGAACCTATCAACCTTTATTCTTTCTATCCTGGGTCTCTTCCTATTCCTTTTCCTCCAACCAACATTAAGTTTCACTCGTGACACTACCAAGTAATGATCAGACCCAACATCCGCACCTCTCATCACACGTATGTCAACAACTAAGTGTTTCAAACGCTGATCATAAACAAAAAAATCTATCACACTCTTTTGACCAAGAGTACAATTTTCCCAAGTATATGTGTGTATATACTTGTGGTTGAAAAATGTATTAGATACACACAAATCATTCTCAATGCAGAGTTCAATTAATCTTTCACCATTATCATTCACACAAGGATCATTAAACTTACCCAGAACATTATCAGAAATTGCATTTTGCACACCTACTCTAGCATTGAAATCCCCTGCTATTATAACTTTTTATTTAGCACCAAACTGGCTCAAAACAGCTTTTAGCTCATTCCAGAAATCTTCTTTCTTATCAGAAGGTTTCGAGTCACAAGGAGCATACACTACAACAATTACAATTCTCTGAAGTTTCACTTTCAAATGAATCCAGAGAATTCTCTCACTTATGCAACTATAGTGAATCAAGTTGTTCTTCATCTTTTCCCTTAAAATCACACCTACACCAGCCTGTCCACTCATATTATCCAATACTCCAGACCACACACTCACTGTGCCATTCACTTCTTCTACCCCAATTTCCTTCTTTTGGGTTTCACTTACACACAGCACATCCAGTCTATACTTATTCATCTTCTCAATCACCTCACTCATCTTGCCATTTATACCTCTAGTATTTCATACACCAATCTTACATTCACTCAGCCGAGATCTCTTTCTCATACGCCGTTTAGAAAGTCCAGGTCGATTCCGTGGTGGACCGTCCTTCTCAAGTGTGGTAGGTCCACCATATCCCACACTTGAGTCATTCTTAATATTTCTTTTTGTCTTTTTAATCAGGTAAGTACATCAGTGTGGGTGATTAGCCCACAGCTGAGGGTTCCAGTTGGTCATTCAACCTAAGGATTCTGGAACAAAACCCAGTGAGTTGGGGTCTTTTCGCCAATGTCACACAAAACTAGCTTGCACCTCTCCAAGATTCACAGAGGCCCTAGTTGCTGTTGTGTGTGCCATTGTTACCACGGAGCGCCCCGAGGAGGCAAACCCATCGCTCACTACGACCGCCCGCATATCTAGTTGTTTCCCAAGTTAATTTATGTACAAGTGTGACTGAAAATATTAGGTTGTCGGAAAAGTCATGACGTATTTTGGCACCCGATGGCGGTTGGGCGGTTTTGGAAGTACTAGAGGCATGCGCAGCTCTGTTATCGCTATGGCATTCGACAGGTGCCAGTTCTAGTTGCTGTCTAAAAGGAATAGTGAGCAATTTGGTTGATTTGCGGAGATTTGACATCAAGTTGAAAATGGAAGACCAAACTGTGCATTTTCGCCGTATTTTACTGTTTTACTTCCGTAAAAGGAAGAACCC
Organism: Macrothele yani; assembly: GCA_039090855.1. Classification (NCBI taxonomy): domain Eukaryota; kingdom Metazoa; phylum Arthropoda; class Arachnida; order Araneae; family Macrothelidae; genus Macrothele; species Macrothele yani. The sequence goes on from CM077008.1 coordinate 78,708,630, forward strand.
GCTTCAAGCTTGTGAAAAGTAGCGTAAAGTGTACGGTGATAATGCTCTACAAGAGCGTCAGTGCCTGCGGTGGTTCACAAAATTTCATGCTGGGGATTTTGACCTCGACGATGCTCCTCGGTCCAGGAGGCCCACCGAGGTTAATGACAACTAAATCAAGGCATTGATCCAGTCAAACCCATGTTACACAACACGAGAGATTGCAGACACATTGCACATCCATCATTCAAGCATTTACAACCACCTGAAGAAGCTGGGATACGTAATCAAGCTCTATGTGTGGGTTCCTCATGAACTCAAAGAAGCATAATTGACTGTGAGTATTAACATCTGCGATATGCTCATTAAACGCGAGGAAAACGATCCTTTTTTGAGGCGACTGATAACTGGTGACGAAAAGCGGATTGTGTACAACAATGTGCTGTGCAAACGGTCTTGGTCTCGACGTGCTGCTTCGCCTCAAACGACATCGAAAGCAGACATTCATCAGCGGAAGGTTCTGGTCTCAGTGTGGTGGGATTTTAAAGGTGTCTTGTTTTTCGAGCTCTTACCATGGAACCAAACAATCAATTTGAATGTGTACTGTCGGCAATTGGACAGTTTGAACGAATCCATCATCCAGAAACGTCCAGAGCTCGTTCATCGTAAAGGTGTTGTGTTCCATTATGACAACGCAAGACCACACAGAAGTTTGATCACCCGCCAAAAAGGATTGGAGCTTGGGTGGGATGTGTTGCCACACGCAGCATACTCGCCTGACCTTGTGCCATCAGACTTCCACTTGTTTCGCTCTCTTCAACAGTCCTTGCGTGGTATAACGTTCAATTCAGATGAGGCTGTAAATCAGCACCTTGTACAGTTTTTCGCCATGAAAGACAGGTCCTTTTATGAACGAGGCATTCTGCAGCTCACTGAAAGATGGCAAAAGGTTATTGAACAAAACGGGCATTATATCATTGATTGATCTTTGTTCTTTTTATCAATAAATGACCTTTGCAAAACATGGCTAAAATACGTCATGACTTTTCCGACAACCCAATATATCACATTAACAGAAATGTTACAATGACAGATCATATGATTTTCTAAACTTATACAGTTGGTGAGACATTGTAATCAGATGTCATCCATTGCTATTTGCTGAAATGCACTAGGATCAATCATTAGGAATGTGCTGCAGTGATGAAAGATTATTGGGGATATAGTTGTATGCATACACTCATAGGTGCTGATTATGTGAGTGTTCTAGTGCTTAGGGAGTTATGTTTTTCAATGGGCATGGAGCACCAATTAAGTAATTTCTTCATTACTAGCATTATGAGCTCAGAAACAAAAATAAATTTTCCATAAATTGTTCTTTAAATTTTTAGACAGTAAACCCTTTTTTTTTCCTTTGTTCAATGCTTTTAAAAAAATCATTCATTACAACATGTGCATGTTATGAACAAATCCGATAGGTCTCTTTAGTTTCTGACATTTGGGGAAAGTACAAGGTTAGGTGATTCACATAGTTAGGGGAAATATAAGCCATTATGAGGAGCTCCACTTATGAAATAAGAATGCTTACAAAATTCAGTTTTAAATCATATGCCAGTAGTGATGATATATGTAATATTATTAATAATATATGCATTGTATTTTTCAGAATATAAGGTGCACCTTTATTTTTTGAGAGAAATTTTAGCTAGAAAAATAAAATGTCATTTTAAAGATTTTTATCTAGAAAAAAAAAATGAGATTTTATGTGTAAAAACAGCAGCTTATGTATCACTGAATCTTTACAATTTGCGAATTAGCAATGTGTGATACCACTGATGAAAACAACATAGAGAAATGCCACTCAGTCCATCAGTTAATGGTGTACATGTGCTACAGAATTTGCCCGTTACATTACACCTTCATACAGCCCAATGGCCTTCATTATTGCTTGGTTCGGATGATTACCTCACCATGTGGCTGATGTATCAATGTAACATGGTCTTGGACAAAATCTATTGGCATTCTGTGGCATACAAACAATTCCTAAGAATGGGAAAGTGTGCATTTTTTTAATCTAAAACTTGCCTAGAACTGTTCGAAATAAAAAAATATCATCAAAGAAGCATACAGGTTAACCTCAGCACATTGTTGGCAAACAGCAAGAAAGTGAAACTGTCAGTTGTGGTGTCATCTTATATTGCAAAGTGCAAATACAGGTACTTTCCCTCCAGTTAAAATTCGAGTAAAACTTGCACATTTCACGAGTTAATTTTTTCCAAAAATTACTTCAAAATGATGACCACAGTATTTATGTTACTGTGAATGAATAATATTTTTGCTTTTTGCCTTCGAAAGTTCTGCATAAACTGAAGAATTTGCAGCTCCAATAATGCAGGTAGTGCTAATGCTTTTACACCCCTAGTTTGCTGGCGGATGTCTTAAACATTTGCTGTGATGTTTCATTCTTAGACGTGGTTCTTTCGTTTCTTTTTCTATCACTTTGGTTTTTAAAGAAATTATTATAAATATTTAATGGGAATTATCGAGGATAAATTTATTAAGGTACATTACCTCTCAAATTTTTTTATCTATATACTAGATCTTCGTCAGGAGTTCTTGCGTTAACTACTTTCATAGGTCGAGCGACCAAATGGATTTTCCATCCAGCATGGTCATTGATGTTGCCACGTTGTGTCTTATAAATTTCCAAGAATTCCTCTAATTTCCAGATAAATGCGTGGGATTGATGTTTGATCACTTTTAAGGAGTCCCAGTCCATTTTGTGGCCAGTTTGTTGTATGTGCCTGTCTAATCCTGTTTTATTTGAGATGTTCCTTATTGCTGCTTTGTGTTCTTTAATTCTGGTGGTTAACCTTCGTCCTGTTTCTCTTATGTATGGTAATCCATATGAACACTCTATTTTATAAATGACTCCTTCCTGGAGTAAAGTATTTTCTCCTTTTTGTTTTAGGGATGGTAAGTATTTTTTAATTTTGTTATTTAAACCTGGAGCTAACCTAATTTTATATTTAGTGTTGATTTTCTTCAGTTTTTCAAACAGTCCCTTGTGGTAAGTGACTTTTCTTGTGAATAAATATTCAATTTTCTCTTTATTTTTGTCTGTAGTACCAGTTCTATTCCTAGAAGGATTTTCTTCCAGTAGTTCACGAATTTCTTTTGAAGGGTAATCATTTTCTACCAAGATTGATCTTAACTTATTTTTATGTTTCTTCTTTGCTTCTGAAGATAAATTCAGCTTTTCAACTTTTTCTTTAAATTGTAAAGCTACATTTTTCTTTATATAATTAGGGTGATCTGATTTATAATTTAAAATGTTTCCTGTATTTTAAGGCTTCTTGTACTGTATTATTCTGTGGTAATATATTTTCCTTCTCACTTCAAAGTAATATCTAGGTAATTTAGCTTATTTCCATTTTGCTCTTCTAAAGTGAATTTTAGTGATTCATTTTGGGAATTAAAACCTTCTAGAATTTTTTATGAGTATCCACTCGAATCTTGATCTATGATGAAATAGGGAATCATCCATGTATCTAGTATACATGCAGAAAATTGAAGGTTTCAATAGGAAGGCTTCTTCTATTTTACTTACGTAATAATTTGCTAGGAGAGGTGCTAATGAAGAACCCCACTGTTAGCCCACATCTTGCTTATAGAAGCAGCCTTGGAATTGAAAAAAATTGTTGTTTAGAGCAAACACTGTAAGTTCATGAAGGCCTATTGCTTCTTCTTTATTGTATTCATGAAACACTACTAGGTCAGATAGGTCATCTGCTATGTAATCTATGAGTTTGTCCAGGTTAATATTCGTATACATGGACACAACATCCAAACTTGCCATGGAAGGGTTTTCTAATTCTGGAAGTTCTTCTATTTTCTTCAATAGCTCTTCAGTGTTCTTTATCAGTGCCTTAGGTTTAGGAAGCAACTTTGATAATGAAACAGTAAATAATAATGCAAATTGGGCAGAGGAGAATATTTTGAGTCAATAATAGGCCTGATGGGTTTGACTTGGACTCCTTAAAAGTGATCAAACATCAATCCCACACATTTATCCAGAAATTAGAGGAATCCCTGGAAATTTATGAGACACAAGGTGGCAACATCAATTATAATGAATACTCTTTATTTGCTTTCCTCTAAGCTAATTATAATGGATAAGCTCTTTCCACTGAGCTAAGTATAGTATAATGCTTCTGCTACAGAATGATATGCTTGTACTAAGCTTCAAATAGTGAATTCAAATAGTTGTTGTTACTAGTTAATTAAGAACATGAATAAAGTCTCCTGCTAGTAGTGTAGTAATAGTATTGAACAAACTTGTAACTGGTAGTAATGTTGTAGCAGTAATTAGGATGAATAAAGTCTTAACGCTGGTTGTTAATAGTAATAAACTAATGACATAAACCTAACAGCCAGACAGAGGTCTGACAAAAACTATGAATTGAGAAAGACGTACTTACGACAACGCTCTTTTATTATGTAACTCTTGATCATCCAACGCACACACACAACTCGTTTCACAATAATGAAGAATCAAACTAATCACATAGAACGAAGCTCTCAATACAACAACAACAACAAACTCTCTCCTTCACAACAACAACGCTCCTCTAGTATAACAACAAACGCTCTCCCTATAACAACAAAAGCTCTCTGTGGCTATCGTTGAACGCGCCTATATATACTGGCTACCACCACGTCATGACTTACACTCATTGCCAGATCTCATTCAGCGGGTGAAATAATATTTCGTTCAGTAAGAAGATAATTTACATAGTAAAATAAAATAACCAGAGATAGTAAAATCAAAAGGAAAGTGAATATAGAGTATACGTTACACAATGACCATGCTGGATGGAAAATTCATCAGGCTTGGTCATTAATTATTAGAAAGAAATGTGGAAGTAGTTAGATGCAAGAACTCCTGACGAAGATCTAGTGTATAGATTGAAAATTTAAGAGGTAATGTATCTTAATAAATTTATCCTCGATAATTCCCGTCAAATATTTATAATACTGAAAATAATAAGAGGAAGTCACGGAGTCATTAATTATTAGAAAGAAATTATGATAATCCTTCTATGTACATCTGAGATTACTATTTGCAACATATGAGGTATGTACTTAAACTGTATTTTACATCATTAACTCATGAACACACTGGTATGCACACTGGCACAATTACACATGTCTAGCATTATAGCAGGCCTGCCTCATAACATGCACACACACACACACACACACACACACACACACACACACACACAGAGTTGACAACTGACAAACAAAAAAGTATAGTATATACAAGCATTCACGATAAAATGACATTGCAGAACAAGTGCTGATGAATATCAACTGGTATACTTAAGATAAAGTAATAACATTTTAAATTCAATTTCTAATCAAAACTTCTATTATGGGAATTTTTACTAGAAATTTTTTTATTTTAATTGCAAATTCTTGGAGAAAACTCTTCTCCTTCTTCAGGCTGTCTTTTGTTGTCACTTTTTCTCGTCATTATCACGGTTACAGTTATTTTTCACCAAATCCTGCCAGATATTAGGCAGGGAGAATAGTCTACAGTCATTGATGATAGAATTCTAATTTTTCTCAATCTCTATTCCTTCTTTTAACTATCTTATTTGAAAATTGCTTTGGGAACTGATGACTTTAAGGAAATTCCTCTCCATGTTGTGACCAGTTTCTCTAACATGCCTATCTAAACCTGTCTTGTTGGAGCAAATTTTATAGCAGCTTTATACTCTGCTATACGAGTTTCTAGTCTGTGATCTGTCTCACCTATATAAGACAGTCCACAACTACATTTTACATCATAGACAACTCCTTGCGCTTTTTAAAGTATCTTCTTCTCTGTGAACTATTTTAGGGACATTTTTTTTAACTTTGCTCTCTAAACTGGGATCTAGCCATACATTATATTTCTTCCTAAAGAAGGAGAAGAGTTTTCTCCGAAAATCTGCAATTAAAATAAAAATTTTCCTGGTAAAAATTCCTGTAATAGAAGTTTTGATTAGTAGTTGAATTAAAAAACTAGGAAGCCAATTTTCAACATGAGCATTATTCAAAGAATTTTAAACTCATTGAGCAGTCTTTATAGCAGCATACATGAATATACATTCATGCTGATGATAATGACGTTCAGTGTATAAGATGCATAGGGAATTTGACACCAAACTTTTTTGCAAAAGAGTGTATCTTATATTCCAAAAAATGTGGTAATTCAAACATGCATATACTAAAGCTTTCCATTTGTTCCCTCTCTCCCTCCTCTGATTCCTTTCATCTAGTAAACTGACATACCTGCTAGGACTGTTGTTGAATGCTTAAGCACTCATTGGATCTATGAAAAGTTAGTGCCTATGTACACACATTAAGTAAGCGACAAAGATTGAACAGGAAATTGAGAAATAAAGCTACCAGTTCTTCACAGTGGCCTCTGGAAAAAAATGCTATCAGTTATGAAAATGTTGACAGATGTAATAAGTGTAGCTTACCATTTAGAGGGAACTACATTGCCTTATTTTTCATGGCTTAGCCGCTTTTTTTTTCTTTCGAACCACAAACTCGTGTGTCCCAACTACTATTGTTTTCGTCGACTGTGCTCCTCCTCTTTGTTTGCACCGTGCTCTTCTGCCTTTCTATTTTATCCGGCAACTGTATTGCATAACAATATACATAATACATGAATTACCCATGTTCTGTTCATAAAATGTATGCCTCGGGTGTTGACACCTGATGTCTTTTATCATTCGATTTTTTTTTGTTTTATGGAATGGTTTCCCACTTGCATCATGTATAGACCATCTCATTGTCACTCATTGTTTTGACATTTTAATTTGCTGTCGAGCGACTCATTGTAACATACCTTGTTTTAATAAAGAATTTGAACAGCACCCATCATTTCTAGCATTTTAAACACAGGCTCTATAAAGTAATAAGCTGCATTCTACTATGTCTCAGTAACACAGTCCAATATTATCCTGCATTATTTCAACTACAAAATTTAAATAGGTAGTGTCATGTTTTCCTGGTTGGAATGGGTCCGTTGGTTACTTTTCTTGGAAACATCACTACTGATACATATGTAAACATTTCAGATATTTGCAAACTGACAAACTAGAGCATTAATACTCCATGCCAAGAGAAGAGCAAACCTAATATCTAAATAGTTTTAGAAAGACAAAACTATTTAAATAAATCTGATACAAAATCCTAAACAAAATAATATTTAACATTTTTGGGATGAACTAGAACATCAGACCACAGCAATAACTAGGGCACATCATAACTAATGAATTGGTGCAATGTGTGTTCAGGTCAAATGGTGCAATATTTCAGCAAGTGCAACTGAAAACTTAGAATGTGTGCATGGAAAGGTAGAAACCTGCACCAGAGCTAAGTATGTGCTGATACATTATGAGATTGCCAATAAAAAGCTAAAATGTTAAGAGCTATATAGTACATAGTTCTCCTTTATAACTGTTAGGTCAGGTTTGTTATAATGAATTACAGTACATTTTCACTTCTTTACAGTCTCGTAAAACACAGTAAGTACATATGCACCAAACAGGATCTCTATCAGTGAGAGTTAAGCTCGTTATTTCTTACAAACTTCCTTTAATAATAAAAGAAAAGGTCATTTCTCAGCAGATATACTAATTCATCACAAACAGCCATATTAGCAGATGTGCATTTATTTATTTTCTTTCTTTTCTTCCCCTCACAACTAAAACTTGGTTACATTGTCACAGCAATATATTTTCATATTTTGAGGGCCACTCTTTCTCTTTATTTAGACCACAAAACTATTTCATCACTATTCACCAAGCCACAAGAACAATGAAAATAACTCATCTCTTCTCCTTCCCAGATGTCACCACATGTTATTTTGGCTATACAAGGCTTAATTCATTTCACACACCACCTAATTTTTATTTTTGCGGTGCAGAGATCCCTGTGCTAGTGCGTTTCTTGAGCCCACTACATTGAATTTTCAATACGTTTTCACTTTTTATAGTCTCATAAAACATTTTTATTTTTTTATTATTTATTAATGGGAATTCTTTTAGTTCTATTTTTGAGGGAGGGGGAGGGACTTTTAGATTTTCTCTATTTTATTTTAAAGTTTATTTTATGATATGATCCAGCCATGACACACAGGCAGACAGAAACATGAATATGTTTACTGGGTTCACCAGCAGGCAGAGACTTACTATGTTGCCTCTTACTCTTTCACCAATAGTATGAACAAAATCATGTATGTATCATTTGCCAACATATTTGTTCTTATAAAAAAATTGAAAAAAAAACATTTAAAAAAATTACGGAACCTAAGATTAGAGCATGGGGAAACAAAATCAAACTAGTTAAAATAAATCAGGGCTAAAAGATATTTATCTTGCATTTAGAAATGTGTGAAACAATAGTAAAAAGAAAAAAAATATAAAGAAAAAATACACAGAGGACCATGTAAAAGTGAACTATAATATTAATTCAGATAAAAACAACTTGCTAATGTGTTTGACACATTTCTATGAAACAGCAAAAAAAAAAAAAAAAAAAAAAAAAAACAGCTTTTGCCTGAAACTGCAAAGAAAAAGTTCTACATTCATCAGTACTCAGAAGTGTATTTTATATCACATATTGAAAAATACAATGCATTCAAAATTGTACTCCCTACTTTGATTAATTAAATTTGATGAATTCTTACCTTGTTTTTACATAAGAGTCATATTGAGTTGCATAACATGCTAGCTTTTTAAGTGCAAAATGTAACAAAAATAAACATTCTGCTGATTTGTGTACATAAAAATTTTGTGTTCCAATTTCATAACTACCACCAAACTTGAAATTTACCTTAATTTTTTTCCATTTCAAGGCAGCATTTAGAATAGATGGAACCACGGGTAGAATAACTGTTAACAAGCCTTTGGACTATAATGCAGCATCAGTGATCATATTAACAATACAAGCAATAGACTTAAATGCTGTTGATGCTGCCATTGGTGGAATACAAAAATCTTCTGGTAAGATATTAATTTTTGAGCTTTATTTCATATAAAAAAACATTTTTCAGACTTCCATTATATTTATTTACATTGGCTGATAAATAATAAGTGATTTAAACATTTTTGGGAAAAAAATCTCAATCAAATACAACAGTGGATCATTAACAAAAAGTACTGAAAATCAATAAAATCAAGAGCCAAAACAAATGAAAACACACAAATGTGAAAGCTTTCATAAGAACTAATTCTTTAGATTTTAAGTATGGAAGTCTTTTAATCCATTTCCTTCATCATTTGCTTCATGAAACATCAAATGATTATGATAAATATTGCATGGGTAACCAATTCTTGCACTATATATGTAATATTATTGGAATCATTGGTGTGTCTGTGTGTGTGTGTGTGTGTGTAATGAGCTAGAGGTGTACGTAGAAATAATTTTTTGGGGGTGCATCTCTTTTAAGTGATTTTAAAATTCATTAAAAATTCGGTTAATAACACTGTCTTTGATAATAAAAAAATGGTGAGAAAAAAGAGTGACAGTCGTAGGAGAAGAATTTTCTCCAAAAATTTGCAAGTTAAATTTAATAAATTCCTAGTAAGCCCTTACTAGAAGTTTAATTTAATAAACTAAGAGTCCAATTTTCAAAATGAATTTTATTTACAAAAAAAATCGTATAAAAAACCCTACTTTAAAGCTGGTAATGTAATGCAAAAAAAAAAAAAAAGAAGAGAAAAAGAAATATGGCTATAAAAACGTAATTAAAATTCGTACTACAGTAAAGTTTTGTTCACTAATTCTTTGTAATGACACAAACATCAACCAATTCGAAATCAAAAAAATTTTTTATGCAAATAATGCCCTGCAGTTTTCAATACCAAATATTTGATCAGGCAAAAAATATGTACTGAATTGTTCTAAAAGAAAAAAATTCTGCTTTTTTTAATCAGTGCATTTAAGAACAAAGGAATAATACGAAATACATCAAAAAGTAGGAACTGTACACCAAATTAAACTCAAAATAGCATAACTATATACTAAAATTCGGAAAATTTCTTGGTGTAGAATAATTAATCAAAATTTCCAAGCTTTCACACATCAACCAGATGGCTTTCTCAAGGAAGGTAGACAGCTAACTGCAAACTGGATAATAGAACGTTTCAACACTTTAAACGTGGTGACTTGACTAGACAATAAATGATTAGGAGCAAACGTGATATTTCGAAGAAACGAAGTCACGTTGGTTGGGCACGCGGTACTATGGTAGAAATCTCAGCATTATTTGAAGAATTGATTCCAAATATGTGGTAACTCCAGAGAGACGCTATCGGTGCAAGCCTCGCAGCTGGTCAAGATTTCCAAGGTTTCGCGAATGGCAGTAGATTTGGGTGTGGAGTATGAAGCTAATTTCTTTACATCACTCCATATAGGATTGGCTGACTTGGCTCGAGGCTATACTACATTGGAATGACCAAACGTTCGTTTGGAATTAGAATCAGCAAACATAAAAGGGATACAAGAGATGGGAAAATAACCACTGCCCTATCAAGAGAAGTCAAGTTCAAATCAGCCGATCCTATATGGAGTGATGTAAAGAAATTAGCTTCATACTCCACACCCAAATCTACTGCCATTCGCGAAACCTTGGAAATCTTGACCAGCTGCAAGGTTTGCAATGATAGCGTCTCTCTGGAGTTACCACGTATTTGGAATCAATTCTTCAAATAATGCTGAGATTTCTACCATAGTACTGCGTGCCCAACCAATGTGACCTCGTTTCTTTGAAATATCCCATTTGCTCCTAATAATTTATTGTCTAGTCAAGTCACCGCGTTTAAAGTGTTGAAACGTTCTATTATCCAGTTTGCAGTTAGCTGTCTACCTTCCTTGAGAAAGCCATCTGGTTGATGTGCGAAAGCTTGGAAATTTTGATTAATTATTCTATGCCAAGAAATTTTCGGAATTTTAGTATACAGTTATGCTATTTTGAGACGAAATACATCTTCAATGAAATAAAAACGTTATCAATACTGAACTGGATTTTTTGTGAACTGTAGGACTTAACAAAATATCTGTACTAAAATCATGACACCATGAAATGTGCATAGTATTTTACAAAATGATGTCCAACCTTCTTTTACATTTTTGCAAAACATTTAGTACATCACCTTTGTTTAAAATAACGACAAATATTGTTACTTTCTTTTGCTCATGTTAAATTATACTGGAATCAAGGATGATATTAATTTTTCTGAAATTATTCCTCAAAAAATCCCATGGAGTAGACACCATTGAAATATTATTTATACCTTATTTGGATTCCAGGATAGAAGCATAATTGTCTTCACTGTTTTGAGTGTCAAGTGCCCCCCAGTTTCTTCTCTGTATCCCTTTCTTTTCACTAAGAAACAAAAAAAGAGATACCCGCCTCTCTCTCATTTTCCAAACTGCCATACCACTGCTCCCAGATACAGTTTCTCCCTGTGTCCCATGTTGCCTTCTACTCACAGGGATGACACCTCTCTCAGGTATAGTCCTGTCATAGAATTGGAGACTGAACATCCATATAAAGAAAAGTTCAAATGCCTTGCAAAATATCCCTAGTCCCAATAAAACTTTTCATGCTATTGGTGCACAGTGCAATAAAATGCAGCTGACAATGGGCAATACCACCCACAATGCAGTGACCAGGTGCCAATTAGGCAAGCAAAATTGTTGCACACAGCTTACCAAGATTTAACTGATCTTCGACCATATTAAATCTAAGCTATATGAATAAAATTTGAAACAAGATTCTTCTGTCATTTTTAGTTATTTAAAATTTGGAAAAACAAGAAAGTGAATGATGTATATCCAATAAAAAATCACCTTTGCCTGCCCCCTCCCAATATGCCACTAAATGAATTGCTTTTATTTTTGATGAAAACAATGTAGAATTAATCAAGCACAGTGAAAGAACAGGTGTCCTTTTATTACAGGATCATTCATTTTCTACGAGGAATCATTAGGTCCTTAGGATTATGATGAGATTTGTGACTATGCTAATTTATAAAAATGGGAACAGGAAGGGCTCTCATGACTACTGTTACTTCTCATTAATTAGAGCTCCCTGAAAAATAACAAACTGTAATAAACAGTGGTAAAAAATCAGATGAGTGAAGAACAGAGTGTGTCTTTAGGAGAGGTATAGGATTTTCAGGTAGCACAGTTTTGTTCAGACAGCTTTTAGTCAAGGTCTAGAAAGAAAAGCAGGATTTTTAGGTGGTGCTCATTGATTTGGAGAAGCGTTCGACAGGATGCTCAAGAACAAACACTTCAAGGTGCTAGAAAATTACAGGGTGAGAATTGAAAAGGCAAGTGGAATTAATTATACAACGTGAAATATTTAATCTGTATTGAATGGTGTAACAATTTATAAACATACAACGATCCCTTACAATTAGTGGAAAAGAACACATAAGGGACATTAAAGCAGGAAAAACACAAACAGCGCTTTGAACAGAAGTAGCCCAATATGACGCAGTACCGAAGTGGAAAAACATGAAGAGGATCGCTTGGTACACTGACTACATAGGAACTCTGACTAGAGAAAACGTCGAAATATTCATGCACCCCAACCCTTGCAACGAGAGCCCTTCCCTCGAACTCTTGGCTGCATGGAAGATTCTATTGAAATAGGACATTAAGGGGAAAAGGAAAGAGATGTCTGAAAGTTAGGGCGTGAGACGCAATATCACCTAGACATGTAGTAGATACGAGCTCCAATATTTCAAATTATCGTTGTTCTTGAAAATATTCTTGTGTTCACTGGCCTTGCGAAAGCCTCCCGTTCGGAGTGTGAAAGCTCGGCACTTAGTCTTTGTATGTTTATAAATTGTTACACCATTCAATACGGATTAAATATTTCACGTTGTATAATACTCAGGTGTAAGTTCCATAATCGTAAAGTGGGGTTAAGTTGAAAGTTTTTACTCTAAGAGTCCACCAACAGTCAACAAGAGAAATACCAGTAAGTAGATTGAGATGACTTTACTGTGTGATAGGAATGAACATACACTTACTAGGTTTTTGTTCTTCCTTTATGTTGACATGCTGACTAACAAAAGTAGCTTGCTGTATACTAATGCTTTAATATTGATTTAGAATGATTTTAGTGGCTAGCAGTATAATCTCAATCAACTGAACAGGATGTGTGAAGAATTTGGAGATAAAAGAAATATTGAGAAATCTAAGTTGGTACTCTTTCTTTCTCTCTTTCTCTGAGTCAAAATTCTTTCCCTCAGTGAGGAAAAGTTAGAATGGAAAATAAGTTTTAATTTTTTAGGTGTAGTAATTATTTAGAGTAGACAATGAAGCTATAAAAGGAATTGGGTTCCAAAACTATTAAACCAGTTAAAAAAACACATACAAAGAAAGCTGGCTGTGTATACAAGATAATATTCAAACCTACCCTTATTTATGGTAGCAAGAGTTTGATGTAAATAAGGATATCAGTAGTTGGCATGAAAGTCATAGGAGGATTATCAAACAAACAAATAAAAAGAAAGAGATCATGTGTTATGACACCATTAGTAATGCAGAAATTATACCTGAGTTATGGAATTCTGATTGAAGACAATATTGGTGAAAAAGAAAGCAACAACAAAAATGGTGGTGCTTGTTATTCTGTTATAGAATGCCATAATTCACTAGTCATCCAGTAATCACTCTACAGGAAACTTAAAAATGTGTTGCCTCAAAGCAAGAAAATGTTTTACATTTTTCTGAGGAGTAGGCACAGTGAATTACTGCATTTCTACACCAGAAATAATATCATTTACCTAACATGATTTGAAGATTTATTTGTTATTAATTTCTGTAATATGTATGAATAGACAGTAAATTACTGCACTTCTACTTTAGAAATAGTGACTTATTTAACCAAAGGACAAACCCAGGAAAAGATGGGTTGAAAGTGTAAAACCAGGCATTAGTGTCAGTGACAACAGTATATCAGAGCAAAGAAACTAACAATGCATTAAAAGAGTTCGAGAATGTTTGTGGTACTCTAGCATAAATTCCTGTTTAATGTCTTTTCTTTTGCAACTTGAATTTGTGCTTTTTTACCTTTTCAACTTAATGCAGGCATGCAAGTATGAAAAATTTATGATAATGATGTAATTTTATATAGTTTCTATGTGGGTATCTTCAGTTCTTCATAACAATGTCCATGTTATAAGTTACGAAAAATGTAATTCATAAGACACCTTATAGGTTGTCTTATGTTATAAACATGCTTTTAATTAAACTATACATAATATCTAAGGTATTTTACCTGCTATTGTCAAAGTATTTCTCAAGTTGTTTACTCTGTGTGGCTCGTGCTCCCAGCTCCGAGAGGTCTCTCACGTTACGGACCTTTGGTTAGTTTTAAAAAAAATTTGGAGAAATAAAACAGTTAGGTTATATATTTTCAGTTCCACATTCATTCACTTGCACAATCAAACGTTTAAAATTTATTATTAATTAAAAGATTTTAGTAGAAAGAGTTATACTCATCCGGTCAGGAGACGTATCACGCGGGGTTTGTTGTTATGGCGAGCGCTTTCTGCTGTACGTTTACCTCCATCTTCGGGCCATTATTTCTACACGAGGGTTCTTCGCGTGTGTGTAGTTTTGGAGTTGCATGTCGGGAATCGATGGGAAGGTTTGCTGCCTGTATGTGTTAGGTGATTTGTTTCCAATGTGTCGCCATCTCCGACATGCAACTCCAAAACTACACACACGCGAAGAATGGCGACACATTGGAAACAATTCACCTAACACATACAGGCAGCAAACCTTCCCATCGATTCCCGACATGCAACTCCAAAACTACACACACGCGAAGAACCCTCGTGTAGAAATAATGGCCGGAAGATGGAGGTAAACGTACCGCAGAAAGCGCTCGCCATAACAACAAACCCCGCGTGATACATCTCCTGACCCGATGAGTATAACTCTTTCTACTAAAATCTTTTAATTAATAATAAATTTTAAACGTTTGATTGTGCAAGTGAATGAATATGGAACTGAAAATATATAACTTAACTGTTTTATTTCACCAACATTTTTTTTATAACTAACCAAAAGTCCGTAACATAAGAGACCTCTCGGGGCCGGGAGCACGTGCCCCACAGAGCAAACAATGTGAGAAATACTTTGACAATATCAGGTAAAATACCTTAGATATTATGTATATGTTATAAGTTGTTTCATTTAAAGTGCCTTGAAAATTACCGCAGGGACAGCAGCTGTTCATCCAGCTGATGGGGAGTAGCGACCCCACGGCCCCAGCCGACATGTTATGTTTGATTCTTCCCATTACAACTTTGTGTTGCCACCACCTTGACAGCACCCGCCTCAGTTGTTGGTTGCTGAGGTTGTGATTATGCGCCAGCCCTTTCCTTTCCTCTCGCTTTCCTCTCCCTTTCCTGTTTTTACTTTCTTCTCCACTACCTGTTCTTCTTTTCTACTCCATTTTCTACTCGACTTGCTTCTCCATTTTCTGTTCCTCTCTTGTTTTTCCGGGCTGGTTTTGCTAGACCTACCTGCACGTTTGCCGTGTGCGGTGACCCGTACAGGTGGAAAAGGGGATGCTGGAGGCTGAGGTTTCTGGTGGCCAGGTTGTTGTTGTCGCCAGTCGCCAACACTCCTCTTTGCCCCCTGCTTCACCCTAAACGGGCGGCTAGGAACTAACCCACTCCTAGTCAATCGGCTTGTTGTTTCGTACAACAGGGTGAGTTTGGGGATAGTGCGGGCATGCCAAAGGGGTGTTACCGAGACCTGGGAAAGTCTCGGTACTCGCTGAGCGCATGTCTGCACTATCAACATGCTATATCCGTTGCTTAACCCTAGAGTCGTGTCCTGCGTCCAATTGGGCTTGCGGACATCCGGCTCTCCCCTGTTGGGCTCGGTTGTGGGCGGGGAAATCGGCTGACGAACTTTTCACTTCTATTCATGGCAAACCAAAAAATTCCCAAGAACTTCAAACAAAGCGGCCCATTGAGGAAGGGTCACCCCATCCCAACAAGAAACCTACACCTGATTCTGCCAATGTTCGGTTCTTTTGCATCCACTCCTTGGACGCTTCAAACCCATTAAACACCAGAAGCCCCTTCTGGATAAATAAAGCATTGCAATCAATTGCCAGCTCTCCTAAGAGCGTTAAGAAGCTCCAATCTGGAGATCTTCTTGTCGAGATGTCGAGTCCCAGATATGCTACAGTGCTTTTAAACACTACCTCTTTTTTAGATTGTCCAGTAAAAGTTACCCCTCACGGCTTCCTCAATTCCTCACGAAGTGTTATCTCTTCTCAAGACCTTCTGGAGTGTAGTGACCAAGAACTTCTGGAGGAACTGAAAGACCAACAAGTGAGTGGAGTCCGGCGCATCCTATTTCGGCGAAATGGCCAATCTGTCCCATCTCGAAACATCATACTGACCTTTAACACCCCATCCCTGCCAACATCAATCAAGGCAGGGTATCTACACCTTGAAGTGCAACCCTTCATACCAAGTCCTCTACGATGCTTCAAATGCCAAGCATATGGTCACTCCCAGCAGTCTTGCAGGAGCACTGCTCGGTGTGGGCGTTGTACAGCAACAGACCATACTTTGCAAGATTGCCATGCCGAAGCCGAGCTGTGCTTCAACTGCAAGGGATCTCATGCAGCATCATCGAGAGACTGTCCAAAGTGGAAAGAGGAAAAAGAGATCCAACGCATTAAGACCGTTGAGGGAATCTCCTACCCAGAGGCCAGAAGAAAGGTCGCTCCAAGTCAATCAAATCGGCGATCCTATGCATCAGCGGTTGTTGCAAGGACTACAGTCGGTACACAGACTGATAGCCAAATCCCAGTGAATTGTCCCTACAAGCTAGACGACATCATAGCTGCTGGTCTGGCAGCACTGCAATCCCGAGCTAGGGACGCGAAAGCTCCAACAACCACTGTGCCTAAACCTGCTGCAACTAACACCAGCACCACCGGGACTTCAACAACCCCGGGAGGAAAGAGAAAGGAAAAAGAAGAGAAGAAGAAATCTCCAAAAGTCTCATCACAAGAACCAGGATCGGGCAAGATCATCTGCGACACAGGAACCAAAATACTGCCCCATTTTACCACCAAAGACTACAGGGCGTCGGACAAAACAGTCCCAAGCGCAAATGGACATTGCTGACGAAATGATGGAATCGGACAACTATTAGTTGTCCCAGTCTTTCTCGGGTTTTGTTTTTCTTTTTTCTTTTTCTCATTCACCACACTTCAAACCATGGGTCAAATCGTTCAGTGGAACTGTCGAGGCTTTCGGACAAGACATGACGACGTGAAACATCTGCTTTCGTCATACTCTCCGGTGTGCCTTTGCCTCCAGGAGACAAAACTTAAACCATCAGACCTCCTTTCAGTTCGAGGCTACAGTGCATTTTGGAAAGATAATGTTTCAGGAGATATAGCTTGCGGGGGAGTTGCCATCCTTGTCCCCCACAGTGTTCCAGTTTCTCCCATTGCGATCTCAACATCTTTACAAGCCGTTGCGGTGCGTATCTCCATGCCTGTGCCTCTAACTGTTTGCAGCGTCTATCTGCCACCGGATGAGGACGTGAGCGTGTCCATTCTTGAGAGCTTAGTTGAGCAGCTGCCGTCACCTGCTCTTCTTCTGGGTGACTTCAATGCTCATAATCCATTGTGGGGTAGTGTCAGAACAGACACACGAGGCCGTAGGATTGAATCTCTTCTTTCCTCGACCTCTTTGTGCCTGTTTAACACCGGTGCTGACACTTACTTCCACGAGCCTACACGAAGTTTCAGTGCGATCGATTTATTTTTGGGTCAACCATCGGTTATGGCCGACTGGTCGTGGACGGTGTGACGACCTCCATGGAAGCGACCACTTCCCAATTGTACTTAGGTATAATGTGAGCGTGCCATCTTCTGCCTCCCGCCCTCCTCGTTGGAGGATGGATCGTGCCAAGTGGGAGGTCTTCACACCATCCGCAGTAATATCTTTTGCCATGGTGACCCGTTGGTCAATTGACGCAGCTGTAACTGATGTCACAACGTGTATCATTCAGGCAGCAGATCTCTCTATCCCAAAAACATCAACGACGCTCCCAAGACGTCCGAAGCCTTGGTGGAACCCTGATTGCGCAGCGGCTAGGAGAGTTCAACATAAGGCCTGGTGTACTTTTCGGCGTTATCCGACCGATGCTAATCTTGTTAAATTTAAAAGAGCAAAATCTTACGCTCGGTTGGTGCGTCGACGAAGCAAGAGGGAGTCTTGGATGAAGTACGTTTCATCTATCAATTCACGTGCCAGTTCAAAAACTGTTTGGGAAAAAATTCGTAGGATTCGGGGAAACTATGGTTCCCATCAGATAACTATTCTTGAGAGTAACGGCTGCACGTATGCTGAAGTCAGGGAGATAGTGGATTGTTTGGGTAGGGCGTTTGCCTCTGTTTCTAGTTCTGAGGTGTACCCTCTCTCCTTTCAGAGGACTAGACCAGCTGCTGAGCGCCAGAGACTCTCCTTTGCGCCTTTTCATAACACCGAGAATAACTCCCCTTCAGCATGGTTGAACTCCGGGTGGCTCTGCATCGGTCCGGTGCAACATCTGTAGGTCCCGATGGCATCCACTATGACATGATCCGTCATCTCTCGAAGTCGTCTCTCGAGAATCTGTTAGTGCTTTTCAACCGCATTTGGTTGGAACACAGTTTCCCAGACTCCTGGCGAAAAGCTTTTGTTTTACCTTTTCCCAAGCCTGGCAAAGACCCCAAGTCTCCCTCTAGTTATCGGCCAATTGCCCTCACTAGCTGTCTGTGCAAAATCCTTGAACGCATGGTTAATTCTAGGCTAATTTACTTCCTAGAAGAACATCAAATTCTGTCGCCATCACAAAGCGGCTTCCGTCGTCATCGTTCAGCTCCTGACCATCTCCTGCTCCTTGAGACGTCTGTTCGTGAGGCGTTCGTACGTAGGCAGCACCTGGTGTCTGTATTTTTTTTTTGACATCGAAAAAGCTTACGATAGAGCGTGGCGTCACGGTATCCTCCGTGACCTCCACGAGAGTGGGTTGCGGGGAAACCTGCCAGCCTTCATTGCCGACTTTCTTCGTAACCGTGTGTTCCAGGTGCGCCTGGGTACAACGCTCTCCGCCTTTTTTCATCAAGAACAAGGTGTTCCTCAAGGCAGCATTCTTTCGGTGACTCTGTTCATCCTCCGCATTAATTGTTTGCTCAAAAATCTTCCTCCTGCGGTTTCGGCTACCATTTATGTTGACGACCTTCACATCTTCTGTTCGTCATCCAGCATGCATTTCGTTGAAAGGCAGCTGCAGTCTGCAATTACCCAGATTGTTAAAGCGGCTAACAATAATGGGTTTGTTCTTTCTCCCGACAAGACAGCCTGTGTCCATTTCTGCCGGAGGCGTGGCCTCCATCCTGATCCAGAGCTCTATTTGGACCGTGCAGCCATTCCAGTTTTGCCGGAAACCAAGTTCCTTGGTTTGACCGTTGACCGTGCTCTCACCTTTCGCTCGCACGTTCGACGGCTAAGGACTTCCTGTCTGAGAGCCTTGTCAATCCTTAAGGTCCTTGCCTCAGTCTCCTGGGGTGCAGACAGGACTTCTTTGTTCCGTATTTACCATTCTCTCATTCGGTCTAAGCTGGATTATGGCTGTATGGTGTATGGCTCTGCGCGTCCTACCGTTCTCCGGCCGTTGGATACCATCCACCATCAAGCGCTGCGTCTTTGTACGGGAGCATTTCGCACGTCACCCATTCCCAGCCTTTATGCCGACGCGAACGAACCGTCGCTTCATTTACGCCGTCTGCAGCTGTCTCTTCAATTTTACCTGAAACTTAAATCTCTCTCAGACCATCCTTTATACGATGCAGTTTTTCATCCCCAGCATGCTCGTTTGTTCGAGATCCATCCCTCGTGCATTCGAACCTTCGGTCTTCGTATGGCGGCCGTAGCTCGTGATGCAGGGCTCGACTTGTCACTCGTTGGAGAGACCAGGGGCTTTGAGGATCCCCCATGGCATCCTCTTGGTGTCATGGTTGATACCAGCTTTACATCTTTTGACAAGTCCTCAACCCCTGCGTCAGTGTACCAGCAGCTCTTCGCTGAACACCGTTACGTCAATGCAGACTTTATTCCTGTTTTCACCGATGGATCTAAGGCGGCTGGTGTTGTTGGATCCGCCGCTGTCTGCGTTGACGAAGTTTCTGTTGCCCGCATTCCTCCTGAGGCCACGGTGTTTTCGGCGGAGATGCATGCTGTGTATCTTGCACTTGTTCACGTGCAGTCGAGCTCTCATCAGCATGCTATTGTGTACACTGATTCGTTGAGTGTTGTGCAATCGTTGTCATCTTTGGATTTCTCTGGCCACCCACTTCTTTTTACCGTACGGAGACTTCTTCGTTCTTTGCTCGAGGCTGATGTCCAGATTCGGTTCTGCTGGATTCCTGGGCATGTTGGGATCCCAGGGAACGAGTCTGCCGATGCTGCTGCTAGATCTGCCTCCTCTTTGGTCGTCACACCCTTGCCACTGTTTCACCGTGACTTTCGCTTTGTTGTTCACGATCATATCAGACGAACGTGGTGAGGTCTGTGGGACCAACAGGTGGAGAATAAACTGCACCGTGTAAAACCTAACCTTGGAATCTGGAAATCATCGTGTCGCCGGAACCGTAGGGAAGAAGTTGTTCTTGCGCGTCTCCGCATTGGGCATTGTCGCTTCACGCATAGCTATTTGCTGTGTGGCGACGCTGCCCCAATGTGTGAGGCGTGCAACTGTTTACTCACCATCTCTCATGTTTTATGTAGTTGTGTTCGTTTTTGTAATCATCGGTTTCACCATTTTCAGTCTCATCTACTGGATGACGGTGCAGCTACACTGCAGAAGCTTTTGGGCGACCACTGCGACACTTTCGCAGTATTTTCGTTCTTTAAGCAGATTGATTTTTTAAAACTCATTTTAAAAAAAATAAAATAAAAAAAATAAAAAAAATAAATAAATAATAATAATAATAATTTATAATGATTATAACAGTGAATTAATAAATTTATTTATAAACCTATTTAACTAACTAGTCTTCACAGCTTTCATCATTCTCTTTTCTAACTTTTACCAAGCCTGTCTGCTCTTAATCATTTCACCCCGCTTTTAAAAATCTTTAACTGATAGTTCTGTGTCTGGCGCTCTTTGGCCAAACCTGGCCCTTGCGCCACTAAAATCAATTAACTAACTAACTAACTTGTAAAATATGTTATGCAGTAGCAGAGATGGCAGTTTTAATTTTGTTCCACTGGTCCTGGAAATTTATCGCAGGGTAAAACATCTTTCACATTCCTCCAAGCAAAAAGAAATAGCCTGGTAATATTATATTCAGGAGAAAAGGTTTCAACATCTCTTTATTTTTGAACAAAAGTAGGAATAGAGTGATTGTGAAACATAAAATTACAGCAATGAGTACATACATGTGAAAGATGATATGTACAATATGGCACTGAACAAGATACACAGGCCAGTGACAATGAGTGACTCATGATGTAGATAATATAATGGTGAACATGGTGACAAAGGTGTTCGAGTATCTCAATAAACCCATCAGTCAGCAAATGCATTATCAAGTCTTCTCCTCACAAGCAGAAGCTACTTGTGCTGCAACAGAGTCCAAGACAGCACTTTCTGAAGCTGATGTTCAACAAATAGTTCCAACATATCATAGAGCACACTTCTAATCACTGTTTTGTTAATTAAAAAGTATGGCCCATTAACGCAATCATGCATTAACACACCACATTTTCAGCTTAGGACATTATCCCGGCTGCTGTGTTCTCATGTAATGAATGAGGCAGCTAAATGATCTACAATTCATTTAGTGAAGTGTTGCTTTGCTTAATATGCAAACTTATCAAATGTATTGCCCTAGCATTGAGGGTATATCATCTGCAAATATTTACTGAAGAAATATGCTATCACTCTTACTACAGTTCAGCAGTCCAAGATCTACAGACAAATTTCCTTGTTTGTTTGTTTTTTTCCTTGTAAAGCATGAACAATTTGTACAATTTTAGCCTATGTTTTTAATGTACATAACTTTTATCTAGTTATAAAGTATCTTGTTACTGATGGAAATCATACTTCAAATCAAGATTTTTTTTGTCTGTATAAGTTTCTTACAACTAATCAAGTTTCCTTTTGTTTTTTGTAATACTTGAGAGACACCTGCATTTCAGTCCATGATAATGATGCAAAAAAGTATCAAAGATATGAGTAAAAAAAAATATTTCTGACAAGAACTGAGTGCAAAATGTTGCTTTTTATAAAAGTGAATTTTACCTCCATTACATATTCACTCAAATATGCATACTTCTGCAGAGTAACATGTTTCAAATGACATGAAATTTGATACTTTTTTTTTAACAGTTCACCCAATACCTTCAATTTTCAACAAAATGGGAAGATATATTATCAACTTTTTCTATTGTGATGACTGCCAAATTATGAAATTTTTCAGTATATTTCATTATTTGTTTGCCACAACCAGGTGTGATTAATATACTCTGTTATTAATAGATGCAAAACAACAGCAACATACACGCATATTTCTATTAAAAAAAAGAAAAATTGAATTGATCCTGTAGTTGACTTGATTCAACCAAGTCAACTACAAAGTTTGAGCAATATGTGAATACCAAAGTGCTTTTGCTATGGCATGTGAAAGACTTTAATTTGGTTCTTATGCACACAAAATTTAATGCCACAATGACTAATTTTTCCAAACAGTGTTCATGCACACATGCTCTAATGTGGTTACTAGAATGCGATTAATCCTTGGAAATAATTATAGCTTCTTTTGGAACAATAGTGTTCTGGAGGTAGTAGATTTATTCTTTATAAGCACCACACTTCCACGTAGGAGAAACAATATAAAAATATATTGGTGTGATTTATTATTTTTATGTAATTCCCTTTAAGAACATAATACTTGAACGTAATACTTGTGGGAAATTAAAGATATTTATTCATAAAATGTATTATTAAGTTTGAAAAAAATGGAATCACTTATTTTTATTTTATTTTATTTTTTCAGTTGAAGTGACTATATATATTAGAGCTCAAAGTGAAATGAATCCAGTGTTTTCACCTCCCTGGACTACATCCAACCCAGTGATTGAGATCACTGTACCCGAAGAAGCATCTGTTGGCTCAACTCTTCTCACTCTCTCAGCCAGGGATCCATTAACACATCGACCTGTCACACAGTTTGAGAAAATTTCAGGGTCTGATCCTGATAATTATGTATCTGTCAGTCCAGTTTCAGGTATGTTATTTATGTACGTCTTGCACACGTTTCACTTTTACAGATGAAAGTGAAATATTTTTAAATAGCTTCTTAAAGCAGTTTAGTTACTTAATGTGCAACTGGTAAAATGGTAAATTTCCTTTCCCTCATAATGCAGTAAAATTTTTGTTTTGCATCAAGCAAATGCAACTCTGTTATCATAGGTCTTGTCCTTTGAGAATGCACTGTACCCATGTGCAGTAGCACCTAACCTATAGGGACAGTGAGAGCACATTCAATATTGTATTACTCGCATTGGTACATAAACTTTCTGTTCAACATGTTATTTTATTAACACTTCAGATATAGGCTGTATGGTCCCAAGTTTCAAGTTTAATATCAATTTTGACAGTTTACCATAGATATCAAGAATAAAAATATTCATAAGGCTTACCCTGCTGTTCCACTACCAAATTTGAATTACAAGAAAAGAATGAATAATAAAATAAGAATCTTTACAGATCCAGCCGCAAGAGGGCATGGAACATTTGATGATGTATGCATGATGCCCGACGTCAGAGCACCCAACTGCCCCAGTATCAATCGAGAAGATTGTACCAGCAATAGTAGTGCTGAAGACGCCAGGACGGAAACCTGAGCAAAACGCGTCCGGACAGTGACAAATAGACACGAATGAGGTGGTGGTGTGATTCCGAGATATCCGAAGTTGAATTCTCACAATAGGGTGCTGTTTTGCAGGTTGCATTTGGTCTTCGGCTTAATATTGGCGTTTCTTGGATATCTTCGTCCATAAGGGACACACTTGAATTTATTTCTTGTTCCTATCTGACTGATTTTTTAAGAAAATCGTTTTAAATTGCTTGTTACTTAATTCTTGGCTTGGACATCGACTTTTGCTGTATAACTCTGCACTTAAGTGGTATACTTCAGCTGGAGCATTTGTACATAACAATAGTACAGTAGGAAGGTGAGTGCTGCAATAAAAAGCTGTTGAAGCAGAATACCTTTTTTAGCTTTGTATGCAAGGAAGCCTGTCTTTTTTAAAAAAACCCTTGTAAATAGATGATTTTAGGCTTAAGCAATGTATTATCTTTGAATTTTATATGCTAACAGACTCTATATCGAATTGAGTACATGAAGTCAACATTTCAGTACATTTGTACCAACAAGTAGAATTGGATTGAAAGAATAGCAAAACATACGACGAAAGAATTTCGTGACAGTGAGACAGCAGGGTAAGCCTCATGGATATTTTTATTCTTGATATTCATAGTATACTGTCAAAATTGATAACATGTTGAACAGAAAGTTTATTGTGGAATAACTTTTTTACGGGTCTTATAGAGGTTATTTTTCATGAAAGTTGGTTGTCAAATTTTTGAACTAAAGCCTAGTTTGTCATCAGGACTATGTCACTGGAGTAGTTGCTGCCACTCTGTTGGAAGAGTCCATCCACAATTATCGTTAATTGTGGTACTTCTTCTTGCTATTTCGATCCCTTCTTCTAGTTTCCTCTTTACTAAGTTTGACTGGTGGGCGATTATTTTCACTGAGTCCCAATTTATGAAGTGTCCACTTGCTTGTATATGTCTGTCTAGCCCTGTTTTGTTCCCAATGTTCCTAATAGCTGCTTGGTGTTCTTTCATTCAGACCTTAATACTTCTCCCTGTTTCTCCAATATAGCTGAGTCCACAGTTACAGTCGATGCAATAAATTACTCCTTCCTGCAATTGGATGTCCAATTCTTTCTGCTTTACAGCTGGCAGGAATTTCTTTATTTTGTTATTAAGATCCGGAGCTAGCCTGATATTATATTTTGCTCCGATCCTTTTCAGTTTCTCGAAAAGTCCCTTGTGGTACGCAATTTTGCTGGTGAATTTGAAGTTGGTTTTTTCCTGCTTCTTTTTTGGCACTTGTCTAAATATTTTCTCAACATATGGGGAGGGGTAATTGTTTTCTGCCAATATTTCCTTTAATTCTTCTTTGTGAAGATCTTAATAACAAAATAAAGAAATTCCTGCCAGCTGTAAAGCAGAAAGAATTGGACATCCAATTGCAGGAAGGAGTAATTTATTGCATCGACTGTAACTGCGGACTCAGCTATATTGGAGAAACAGGGAGAAGTATTAAGGTCCAAATGAAAGAACACCAAGCAGCTATTAGGAACAAAACAGGGCTAGACAGACATATACAAGCAAGTGGACACTCCATAAATTGGGACTCAGTGAAAATAATCGCCCACCAGTCAAACTTAGTAAAGAGGAAACTAGAAGAAGGGATCGAAATAGCAAGAAGAAGTACCACAATTAACGATAATTGCGGATGGACTCTTCAAACTGAGTGGCAGCAACTACTCCAGTGACATAGTCCTGATGACGAACTAGGCTTTAGTTCGAAAATTTGACAACCAACTTTCATGAAAAATAACCTCTATAAGACCCGTAAAAAAGTTATTCCACAATCACTATGAATAGAGGTGCCATAAATTCATTTACAACAGAAAGTTTATGTACCAATGTGAGTACTACAATATTCAATAAGGAAACACATATATTCTTGCTCCTTATATAATACATTCGTTTTGAGATAAAGCAAATGTACTACAGGGAGCACATTCCTTAACAGTTCACAGGTTTTGTGGACATTGCCCCTAGAGGTTCCAGAATCCACAAGATCTTAGTAAGCTTCATGATTTCCCGCTTGTATGATTTTTTTCTGTATTTTTTAAGCTCACACCAAATAGAACATCAAAATGCTTTAGGAATTCTCCTGATGCTATCTAACTAACCTTATTTTCTACATTGACGTATTTAACTCTGAGCCTAGAGCTTAAAGTAAAGATGCTGTCTCTCCCATGCTTCACAGGGTCACATCTACCAGTGTGTCCTTATCTATGTCCATGCCCTCCACATACCCATAAACTGATTATTTGTTTCCTTCGATTTTGACTACAATACATTGACTGCATACCTTGGTCTAAGGGAACGGTAAACATTTCTCCCTCACAGAGCGAGAATGAACTAAGACTAAAAATTGCTGGAAAGTCATGAAATGATTTTCACTCTGAAGTATTGCTAACTGTTTAATATATGCCACAGCAAAGAGAATTCCTCTCAAGCAGGAGCTTTTTTTTTATTTCTCTTTCCTTCTAAGGGAACGAGAAGGTTCCGTAATCTAAATATTTCTCCAGGGGACAGGACATATTTGAATTACCTCATTTGTCTGATGGAGATTTTTCATAGTCACTAAGACCACTACACATAAATGGAAAACATTTTGCTTATTTTGTGTTCCTTGTGTAATTCTGCAAATTTGAAAACTAGCTGTGCACCTACCAAAACCAAACATGAAATGGAGCTGAATGATATGGCTGGGAATTTTGTTCCACGAGAGAGTTGTTTCTGGAAAAGCATCTTCAGAAAATTCTAATGTTTTGTTCATAACGTCAATTCAGTAAGTGCTACATGTAACTCCTGTATTTTAGAATACT
This sequence comes from Macrothele yani, assembly GCA_039090855.1. Taxonomy (NCBI): domain Eukaryota; kingdom Metazoa; phylum Arthropoda; class Arachnida; order Araneae; family Macrothelidae; genus Macrothele; species Macrothele yani. Next base: position 78,735,488 of record CM077008.1, read on the forward strand.
TGATTCATGCCTTTCCCTTTACCTAGGTGAAAGATTAATTAAAATTGCTTTAATAACACAAATACGTTTTTAATTTGTAGCAGCAACATTTTCTGTCATAAAAGCTTTAAAATACTAATAATGCTAATAAAAAGCATTGATGATTTTTTAAGGGGGAGAGGTTAAGAACCACCATGATCAGCTCTAGAGGTTGCAGGAAGGCAATTATCTCATTTGGTACTACTGGCTCTAGGTACGGGTCAGTGCCGTGATGCTAGCACATTTCCTATGCTTCACCTGGGACTCAAGCCCACACAGACAAATGGCCAGAAGCTGGCACTTAGACCAATGACTTATGCCAAGGGGGCAAAAAGAATTTCACAAGTTATTAAAAGAATGAAGGTTTAGAATTTCACAAACCTTCATTCTTTTTTATAAAGGTAAAACCACATGAATCAAAACATTAAAATTTTTACTTGATAAAGCAATCTAATTTTTGTTCTAGAGAAACTGAAAACACACACCCACACATGCACGCACGCATGCATATACGCTATATTGACAAAAGTCACCGCACACTCCTTCAAAAGCAAATGAACAGATACGCTGCATTGTTAAGATGCGCGATACAGCTGCAAACGGTATAAAAACAAGCCTGCAGCTGACCGCAATCATATCACACTGTGAGGTTGAGTGAAAATGTCGTGGCGGGAGAGAACTGACTTTGAGAAAGGAAAGATTGTTGGGTGTTATATTAGTGGGTTGTCCATAAGAGAAATTGAGAGGTGTTTAAACATACCCAAGTCAACTGTTTTGGATGTACTGAATAAGTGGAAGACACATGGTGTGCCTGAAGCAGCAAAACGTACCAGCAGACCAAAGAAAATCAGTGATAGGGGGTGTTGAAGCCTCAGGAGAGTCATTACAGCTAATCGACAGAGTACTGCACAAGACCTCAGTATACAGGTGAGTAAAAATGCTGTAACCTCGGTATGTACACATACCATTCACAAAGAACTTCATTCCATGGGTTACAGTGGTTATGCGGCTGCTTGTAAGCCTTTCATCTCCACTCAGAATGCTACTCATCGTTTAGCATGGGGAGAACATTTATCGTGGACCATAGATTGATGGAAACAGGTCCTATGGACTGATGAATCCAGATACACGATCCATCAGTCTGATGACCATGTGTGGGTTTGGCGGCAGCCGGAGGCATGCTATTTACCACAGTGTACTGTTCCTACGGTCAAGTTTGGAGCTGGCAGTGTACTTGTGTGGGGGTGTTTTTCATGGTATGGTCCCAGCCCATTGGTTATCGTGGACAAACCTGTTAACCAGCACGCCTACCTCAATATTCTGGACAATTATGCACTCCCAACTGTGTGGCAAAACTACGGGACTGAACCTTGTTGGTACCAGCAGGATAATGCACCGAGCCATAAAGCAAAGACTGTTATGGCGTGGTTTGACGATAATTCCGTATTGTGGGTGGGCTGGCCAGCACAGAGCCTTGATCTTAATTCCATAGAGCACCTATGGGATTAATTAGAGCGCCGCATAAGAAGTTTGGAACCAAGGCCTACTACTAAGGAACAGTTAGCGGCAGTGTTATGTGCTGAATGGAAGTGCATACCTATCGCTGTGTTCCAAAACCTTGTCGAAAGCATGTCTCGTAGGGTCAGTGCATGCATTAAGGCCAAAGGTGGATCGACACCATACTAATGTATGTCAATAAATGCTATGTTGCGTTTCTCTTCTAGGTGTCCAGTGCCTTTTGTCAATATAGTGTATATATTATATATGTTTTGAAGAATATGGCCCCACACAAAAAATTTGGGTTAGGTGCTACTGCCCATGTGACTATTCTCTTCATGTGTGCTAGAATATAAAATACAAACTGTATTTTCTTCACTTCCAATAAGGCAGTAAAAAATTAAAGAAATTATCAGCCTTCACATATATCATATGTGAAGGCTGTTAGAATTTCCACACATAATACACCATACCACTTTGAAAAATGATGTTAAATGTTTTTCAACCTAAAACATTTTAAATGAATGACTAGAGGGATTATCCTCAGTCATAGGCATAATGACTTTCTGTGATTTTTTGCTGAACATGTGTTTTGAATAGGATGTGCCATTAAGGAAATTATGTACAAAACGTTCTCACAAAAACTTCAAACAGTAGAATAATTGAAACACAGTGGTCTCATTTTTTTAAAACATTCTTTTTTTATCAACAATGGTGACAATAAAACTCATGTTTCAAAAAACCTACAGGGATTAGATAGAGGTAAACCATTGCATTTATACAACTATTTTGCTCCATAGTATGGTAACAATATAAGTATTGTACCTACCTGATGTGATGAAAAAATTATCCTGTTACATGAAGGCAAGAAAACTCAAATTTTCACTATTTTTTGACAAATTAATGTGTTAATAACACGTCCAACAAAAAAAATTGAGTATGTGTTTAAACTATTTTGTGAAGCTGCATGCTCACTGGTTGTATTTCAAAAAACAATAAAGCAATTTTTTTCCCAGGTGTTGTAGCTCTGAATCGTCGCTTGGATTTTGAAGAGTTGCCTTTGAAGCATATCAGCTTTAAAGTAAAAGCTATGTTTGGTGAAACCAAAAATCTTAGATCAAGTGAAGCAACTGTAACTGTTAATGTTCATGACATTAATGACAACAGCCCTGTGTTTGTACAAAATGTAAGTAAATCATATTATTGATTTCTTACAATTATTTTTGTCAAGAAATTTTCATTGTGTTTATAGTATTTTCTTGAATGGTTTTATGATGTTTTAATATTGTCTATTTTATAAATTTCAGTATTTTGCATTATTGCATGATGACTGAGTTGCAAGTTGTACAACAAAGTTAACTAAAACATGTAGTTTGAATTTTTCAAAGCTACCCAGAATTAGATAACAACTTAGAAAAATGATAAAAAGCAAGAAAGGCAAAAATAAGTTCAGAAATGGTTACATTTAGGTTACCAAAATATTAGGAACACATAGTGATTAAAAACAGACCATTGCCTAATAAAAATACAAACCTGTTATATCAATTTTTTTAAATATAAGGAAACTTAATGATGAATCCCAGCAGTAAATGAATTCAGTGTACATTTGATTTAGATTCAGCTAAATCTTGATCTAATCTAAGCTTTATTGCATAAATGAAATACAGTAGATTCTGATTAATTCAGACACATCGAGACTAGAACACAATTATGGGTGGATCCAGAGGGGGTGCACATCCCTCCTCAGGAACCAAGGAAAAGCTTCCATTTGTTAGGTTTTAATAACAAATTGAATATTTTTTTGTGAAACTTAAAAGCATATTATTTTTGTTAATTAATTGGAAGAATTTATAGACATACAAAGAACACTTTTTCATTTTGCAGGAAACTATCAGAAAGATCTCCGGTTATTCCTGACACTTGCACCCACCCTCATGAAAATCCTGGATCCGCCCCTGAACATAATAAAACAGCTGCCAATTATGCGATGCTGTGTCCCAAAGAGCTAATTTGGGATGTTCTTCAAGAATTCTCCCATATAAATGGCTGCCCCAATTGACCAGTGGCCCAATTAACTGGGATCAATTGTATTTGTCTAACAATTGAAATAATATCACCACAGTTTAAAACTCAGGCTTCACGCTACAATAACAGATAAGCATAGAAATCGAGCGAAAACACACAGAGTCACGTATGGTAAAAAGGTTCATTTAGTGGTAGCTTTCGGTCATCCTATGACCTTGATCACCAGTGATCGAGTGGATGGGCTGGTTGCCAGAACTACAATTTGAAGTTGGGGTGTTGGAACTGTTGTCAGATTTTAGTAGAGAGATCCAAATAAATGGGAAAAGAAATACAATATCCCATTTATTTGGATCTCTCTTCTAAAATCTGGCAACAGTTCCAACACCCAAACTTCAAATTGTAGTTCTGGCAACTAGCCCATCCAGTCGATCGCGGGTGATCAAGGTCGTACATAGGATGATCGAAAGCTACTGCCAAATTAACTTTTTTACCATACGTGACTCTGTGTGTTTCCGCTCGATTTTTATGTTTATATAAACATCACCACCACAGAAGTTGTTTAAAATGAATATGAAAGTATCAGTATCTATGAGTAGGAAATATTTGTAGTTGCTGATTTAATCCATATTTTTAAAAGTGCTTTCACTCAAATGTATTTATGCACTATAAATATTCGAAATATTTTTACTTTAGCATACATATTGAAATTGCTGTTTTTATTATGATTTAATCACTGTTCCCATCATTTCTTTGTTGTACCAGGAGCCTTTTACATTTTCATTAAGGCAGTGGATCCAAAAATGGTAGACCCACTCTGAATACAGAGAATGTAAGATTATTGTTGGGCATCAAATTCAAAAAGTGTTAGCACAAGTGATAGCAAAACACTTGCAATAATTTATCTCTCATGTACTCGTCTCACTAAAACAAAACCTAATTTTTTATTAACAGAAGAACCTTGAAAAATTTGGGTTTCTTATAGGTAAACTTTTGACATGCAAAATATCTTTCATATATTAAAAACAGATACATATACATATATATATATATATATATATATATCATCATCATCATCATCAGCCATTATCAATCCACTGCTGGATTACGGTCTCCCCAAATTTTTTTCACAATTGTCTGTCTTGGGCTTGTCTCCTCCATGTCATTCCAGCATACTTTCGAATTTCATCCTTCCATCTCCCATGAGGTCTTCTTCTGGGTATTTTCCTGTCCCTTGGAATCCAGTTTAAAATTTCGGTTGTCTATCGGTGGTCCATTCTTCTGGCAACATGTCCAGCCCATTGCCATTTCAGTGATTTCACTCTGGTCATGATGTCGTCCACTCCTGTCATTTTCCTTATCCACAAGTTCCTCTTCTTATCTTTCCTAGTTACACCAAGCATGCATATCTCCATGCTTCTTTGAGTTGTCTGCAGTCTTTGTATGTCTTTTTTAGTTAAGGTCCATGCCTCTGCTCCATACGTAAGCACTGGCAGGATGCATTGATTAAACACTTTTCTTTTGAGACATAATGGCATACTGCTCTTAAAAATTGTTCTGTTTCTTCCAAAAGCTCTCCATCCAAGTTTTATATGCCGATTAATTTCTTCATCAATGTGACCCTCACTCGATATCTGCTGCCCAAGATAAATGTAGGAATCGGTTGTCTCAAGCTTTTCTCCATCAATCGTTAAATCTTCGTTTCTTGTAAAAACATTGTACATCACTTTTGTCTTCTGAAAGTTCATTTTTAATCCCACTTCTTGTTTCTTGTCAGCAAGTTCTTGGATCATACTCTGCAGATCTGAAGGGGTAGTTGCAAAAATGACTACGTCATCAGCCAGCAAAACGAAGGTGAGTTAAGTCATCTCCATGGTGAGTTAAGTAATCTCCATTAATCTTTATCCCTTTGTTTTCCCAGTTCAATGATTGAAAGACATTTTGCAATGTGACGTTAAAGAGCTTGAGAGATATGGTGTCACCTTGTCTCACTCCCTTTCCAATTCTTATTTGTGCTGTATCCTCAAATATCCGAACCTTTGCACTTGCATTTTCATAGATGTTATTAATAATGCTAATGTATGCATCTTCAATATCGCAGGATTTCAAAGCCATTGGAGAGAGGTTTGTCCTGTTTGTCCTGTTTGCCAAGTTTTATAAGGTCTTTCACACTGGTTTGTTATAATGTTTGGATCATTATAATTGCAGATATTATTCCTATTTTTTTCAATGCATATTACTTCTGATGGTCTTAAATGTCTGTCATTCGCAGAGATAGTCAATATTTTAATTTCATCAAATTTTGAGAATTCATTATTTTCCATTCAATATTGAATCAATGCTGTCTTTGTTCCTTTTTGCTGCCAGTTTTTGATATGCTGATTAAGTCTATGTTTTAGTTTATTTTTAGTGCTTCCAATATATGACATCTGTGGATTCCTGCTACTTGGGATTTGGTAAACTCTTGCAGAATCTAAAAACTTTTTGGTTTCTCGATTGTTTATCCAGAGTTAATATTGTGTCCAAACTGCAAGTATAATTTTTTACTAATTTTGTTGATGTCATTTGTCAAATTCTTTATGAATGGGAAAGCACTTGCATATTGTATGTTATTTTTATCACTTTTTTTTTTCAATTTTTTTATTATTTTATAATTTATCAGTTTTCATTTTAAATATATTTACAGCTAATAACCAACAAATTTGTACTGATTTATGCAGTTGAATTATACAATATTTAATGAAGAAATAGAATATTCACGTCATAAATTTACAGTTCATGTTATGGTAATCTGTAATCTACAATTATTTTAAAAAAAATGAAAGGCAAAAAATGCCTCACATTATAGGAAATCGTAAAGAACTTATGCTCTTTGAAGTATAGTTTGAAGTATAAGTTTTATAGTCAGGTACAAATAATATATCAAACAGAATCTAATTAGACTAAACATTAATCAGTGTTTAAACTTATAATATTATCTCATGGATTACTTGTACTGACTATAACACAAATCACTTATACCGCACTGAGCATAATGTAGTTACAAGAGAAAACTCTGTGAGTCATTTAAAATGGTAATATAGAAATTCTGGTTAAAAACATCTATAGCGGAGGCCAAAGCGTTCTTAAATTTATGTGCATACTAATATAATATTTACAAGGTTGATTACCTCTTTTCACATTTCACAACACGTTACATTCTTTCTGCCCGTCATGCTTGGTTTAGGCTTCTGGTGCAGTGTTCCATTTTTGGTTTTCAGGTTCTATCAAATGCTTTACCAACACTCAAGTCCATGAAGTGCGTTGTTGTCCAGGTTGCAAAATTGTATCCTCCCCCTTCCCACCCTTCCCACAATCTTGTAAAACCTAACTTTCATTGCTAAAAACCAATTGTTGAACACAAAATCTTTTGATATTATAGACAACTATGAAACGCCTATTTACAAACATACAAATTCCGAACGAAAAAATTTAAAAACCTATATACAAATATTTACACACAATTCATTCCTTGGACTCCTCAACACCCCACGAACAACCAACCATACCCTAAGCCACTGCCAAGAAGATTGCCTCGAGTACTTTCAACCCCCTACTGGGTTATCTTCAGGAGGTGTTTTCTCTCCTGCCACTGCAGCAAGAGTGAGCGATACGCCCAGCTTCTTCGTCCCGCCCCATCGTCATCCACGAAACGCTTCCACCATGGCTCCATCTGTCATTGACTTTAGTGAACTCTAAAAAAAACCCAAAAACACAGAAAAGAGAAAAAGAAAATGAAGAGTTCACTAAAGTCAATGACAGATGGAGCCACGGTGGAAGCGTTTTGTGGATGACGATGGGGCGGAGCGAAGAAGCTGGGCGTATCACTCACTCTTGCTGCAGTGGCAGAAGAGAAAATACCTCCTGAAGATAACCCAGTAGGGGGTTGAAAGTACTCGAGGCAATCTGCTTGGGAGTGGCTTAGGGTATGGTTGGTTGTTCGTGGGGTGTTGAGGAGTCCAAGGAATGAATTGTGTGTAAATATTTGTATATAGGTTTTTAAATTTTTTCGTTCGGAATTTGTATGTTTGTAAATAGGCGTTTCGTAGTTGTCTATAATATCAAAAGATTTTGTGTTCAACAATTGGTTTTTAGCAACGAAAGTTAGGTTTTAGAAGATTGTGGGAATGGTGGGAAGGGGAGGATACAATTTTGCAACCTGGACAACAACGCACTTCATGGACTTGAGTGTTGGTAAAGCATTTGAAAGAACCTGAAAACCAAAAATGGAACACTGCACCAGAAGCCTAAACCAAGCATGACGGGCAGAAAGAATGTAACGTGTTGTGAAATGTGAAAAGAGGTAAGCAACCTTGTAAATATTAGGTAATATCATCATCATCATCATTGTCAACCATTATCAATCCACTGCTGGACGAAGGTCTCCCCAAGTTTCCTCCACAACGGTCTGTCTTGTGCCAGTCTCCTCCATGTCACTCCCGCATACTTTCGAATTTCATCCACCCATCTTCCATGTGGTCTTCTTCTGGGTCTTTTCCTGTCCCTTGGAATCCAACCTAAAATTTCGGCTGTCCATCGATGGTCTGTCCTTCTGGCAGTATGTCCAGCCCATTGCCATTTCAGGGATTTAACTCTGATCATGATGTCTTCCACTCTTGTCATTTTTCGGATCCACGTGTTCCTCTTTTTATCTCTCCTGGTTACACCAAGCATGCACCTCTCCATGCTTCTTTGAGTTGTCTGCAGCCTTTGTATGTCTCTTTTAGCTAAGGTCCACGTCTCTGCACCATACGTAAGCACTGGAAGGATGCATTGATCAAACACTTTTCTTTTAAGACATAATGGCATATTGCTTTTGAAAATTATGCTGTTTCTTCCAAAAGCTCTCCAGGCAAGTTTTGTACGCCAATTAATTTCTTCATCAATGTGACCCTCACTTGATATCTGCTGTCCAAGATAAACGTACGTGTCTGTTATCTCCAGCTTTTCTCCATCAATTGGTAAATCTTCATTTCTTGTAAAAGCATTGTACATCACTTTTGTCTTCTGAAAGTTCATTTTTAATCCCACTTCTTTACTCTTGTCAGCAAGTTCCTGGATCATACTCTGTAGCTCTGATGGGGTAGTTGCAAAAGATTCGGCTGTTTGAAAATACAACACACATAAAAATTGGAAAAGGAGTGAGACAAGGTGACACCATGTCTCCGAAGCTCTCTAATGCCACATTGGAAAATGTCTTTCAATCACTGAACTGGGAAAACAAAGGGATAAAGATTAATGGAGACTATCTAACCCACCTTCGTTTTGCTGATTAGGTAATATAGAAGGTATAAAATGTGCTTTTTTTTTCTGTGTTAAATTAGCCATTACCAAAACAAATGAGAAACTAATCGAAATGGGAAACAAGCTTATTGTTGGTTACAAAACATACTTTTGACAAAAAGTAATGTATTCTGAAAAAAAAAAGAGTTTTACCAATAATTCTTCAAAAAGACATGAAACTATATTGAAGAGTTTGCCTTCAGAAATGAAAATGACTACATGTGTATACACATTCTGTTATATAGTCATGGGTTTATCTGAGTACCACAGTTTTTTCATGCTTAAAACATTCTTTTTCAGTCTTACAAGACCAGTATCCCAGAATCAGCTGTACATCCTCAAAGTCTGTTGACTGTGCTGGCTTCAGATAGAGACAGCCAAGAAGGCTTCGGAATCGTACAGTACTCTGTATCTGGAGATGGAAGTAACATGTTCGATATTGACAAGAAATCGGTAAGTTGTTTTCCCTATGCCTTTTGTTTTGTTTTGTTTTAAGTCTCTGATAACCAATGCATTTACACTCAAGAACTTATAAAATATGTTATGTGGGATTTAGATTTTAATGCGGGGAGCATGGTTGCTTGGGTTTGCAAATCAGTGGTGAAGTGTAAAAGTTTTGATACTGTTACCAAAACCCTGTTATGGGAAGAACATATGGCAATTCCTAATAACAAAATAAATGTCATTAAAATGATATTCTATTATTGTGCTATGTATTTATTTACTCTTCAATTTTTTAAAATCACTAATGCTGAGTCATGTCTGTATTTAAATGTGGCTTCTCTGACAGTTTCTGTTTTCTTTTCTTTGCTTTGTAAGCACAAATATACACATTTGTATTGTCAAAAAACTTTGTCTCTCAAACACTGTAGAACATAACCACACATTTTTAACACCAGAATTGTGGTGATCATTCTCCTCTCAAAGAATATGAAAATGAATAAAGAAATTAAAATGAAGGAGAGAGAGAGAGAGAGATTTCTTTATTCATATACTGTATTTCACATCGGTACAGTGGTGCACATTTGCAGCAAAATTCCTATAATAAAATCATAGAAAGAAGGATTTTTATAATTAAAAAAAAATATTTTTCCAATAGGAATGAGGGATAGTGTTTTTCAGCTTCACAGTGATCTCCGAGTAGTAAATCTTGCTTGCCTAAACAGGATACTATGCTGATTTAGGTGATGACAAAATACCATTATTTTTTTACAGGTTCATTGTGTTTTGCAATGTTTTTCTTAAATGCTGAGCTCAAACAAAATTTCGTTTTTTTCCAAACTGAATCAAATCAGCCACAGAATCAACATGTCCCAGAGATATTTTGTAGCATAGTGTTAAGACTCTGGAACTGTGTGAATGGTACACACAATTTTTAGGCCAAGCTTTTGTTTCTGGAAAAGTAGAAGATACAGCCAACAGCCAAGTCAGTTTGAATTTTGCTGCCAGATAGCAGTGATATACTAAGCATCAGAAAAAGCATGTAAAAACGTACATTTTAAGTTTTTTTCTTAATATTTTAGGTAAGGAGTGGATCTGCATTTTTTAATTAATTCCTTTTCTTCATTCTTATCATAACTTCCAGCAGAAACATGGGTGCCAGCAACGAGGATCAAGGAGGGTCAAGTGATACCCTGGAATTGGATAACTAAGAAGGTTCTGCTGGCATTTCAGTAATGTACGGCATGTGTCTTAATAATTTAGATGCAGAATCAAGGTCATGGCAACACTTTTGGAAAGACAAGTTGGTAGTGGAAACAGAAAGGATTTCCCTTTCAGAAAGTATGAGGGAAGTGGAGAAATTTTACCCAGAAGTTTCAAGGGCTCTACAAATTGCACAGCCACACTCCACAAAAACAACACATACCATTGAAAGATCTCCCAGTACCCTGCATAGGGTGAAGTCTTGGATGAGATCAACCATGACCAAGGAGAGACTAGATGGTCTCTGTGTATAGAAAGTGTCCATTCAAATTGGATTCAGTAAAATACAGATTTTATAAGAGATATTGTCAATCAATTCGAGAAAAGCAATAGAAGACTGCACTTTTTATTTTCTTCCAACCAGGAGTAACACAATCATAATCCAGCTTAATTATCATAAGAAGTTGTTCTTTGCAAGCTAAATAGGTTTCACAACATTTATTTAATTATTGTTTACTTAAATTGTCACTAAAAACTTTGAAACATTATTTTTCTCTTGGTCTTTAGAAATAGATACAGTATATTTCCCTTTATGCAGTGAGACAGAGACTGCATTTCTGTCATTTAACTTGAATAACTTAGAACTTAGAGGTCTTGTTTGCTGGATCTTTGCTTTGACCCCCATGAAAAAAGTTTTGAGGGCACCCATAGGCAGAAAACAAAAATTCATCAAACTAACTATGCAGACATGCTCTATCATGACACTAATATATGAAAGTTTCATTGTAGATCTACTGTTCATTCTGATTTTTGAAACACAGCTTGAAGATAAAAATAAATAAAAATAATGAGCTAAGAGTAATAAAACATTTGTCCACATGAGGTAGGTAGCTCATAGCACAAACACAGGGAAAGCATTGGATTGAAAGAAAAAAAAAATATTTACAACCTAAAAATATACCATGCATCCAATCGCTCGACTGGTGACATCCAGATTGTGATGAGTGGTTATAGGTGCGCGCATATATCTGCTTGAGCATGCGAGTGAATCGGCAGAGTGTTTCTTTACCCGCCTTAAGCTTAACACAGCACATTCCAGCAGCCTGGACTCGGACTGCTGAACATGAACTTGAGAGACTTCGGACACGGATTGATTACGACTGACATTCGTGCGATTGAAGACCCAAGACAAGATGGAACTGTGCTCCCAATTGATTTGTGATACGCGGATTGTACGTTTCTCTGTGCCTGTAACTTTTCCATATAAATGTGTGTCAATGTGGTCGTAATCTTGTCTATTTTGTTTGAATGTGGATTAAAAGCCATGTGCCCAAAAGAGATGTTTCACGTGGCGAACTGGTCTCCCAGGGATGTCTCAGTGGAGTACACGGTCCATCGTGTATGACCACTCTAGTTAGCACCACCTGTCAGTGTGTCCGAATCTGCAGTCCCTGGATCAGGATTGGTACCATAACGTTTACAGACAGTAAACGTGAATAGAGAGTTCCATGAAACCCTGCAGAGTCTGCTGATGAATGGAGCAGGTTGACAACTCATCAACAACTTACCAGGCAGGCTGGCATGTGATATCTTTGGAAAGACAATATGGACTAAGTGACTTCATACATAACTTGCAGGGCATTACTGTCTTTCCAGTTTGAGCAAACTATAGTTACCATATATACCCACATATGAGCAGGAAGTTTTTGGAAGAAATCCTGCTTTCAAAGTGGGAAGGTCGGTTTATGCGTGGGTCAATAAAACATAGGGCTGGACTTCCATGAATTCTCCTGCGGAATATATCAGTGAGTCCACATCTTTTTGTGCATCACTGCACGATAGTTTTCTAACCTTCTGAAAATTATCGGCGAGTGACATGATCACATCCTCAGCTGTGACCCCACTTTGAAGAGGGGGGGCATAGCTATGGACAATAACTGGTAGGTATTGTTTTTCCGCTCTTAAGACATTATGAAGAAATGACACTCCTATCTGCCAATGGCATACACGTGATGCAAAAAGAGACTTTGATTTCGCACCAAAAGAGAAGAAAACTACGATTACTGAGATTTTTTACATTCCATTCTACGTATTTTACTTGTATTCATTGCAATATATATGTATCCCTTCTTTAAAAAATCCAACCCTATTTTGTATTTCACTATTTATATTACATAGCAGCACATGGAAAGCCGCAATCTCAAAGTAAATAAATTGCCGAAAACTGCAGTGCAAGAATCCACATAACTCTTCTTTGGAAGTACTTCAACATAAATAAATAAATAAATAAATAAATAGTTTTCCACCCAGAGTAGAATTTATTTGGAAATAGGTGCCACTATTATGATAAGCAAAAAACCTAATCCCATTTCAAATTGAGATCTTGAAATTTCTTGCTCATTATTTCCCATGTGCAACTGCAGGATGCTATCATTTGAACTAGACATGAAGTGAGTCAGACACCATGTAAATCACTTGGCTGTTGAGGTGGGCCACAGCCGATCAGGCATCTCTTCTCTCCCAAACTTTTGTACCAAGTGTTGGCATGTATGTCTTCCCCTCCGCACTGGCAAAAGCCATCAGCACTATGGAAGAGCAAAGATACAGTGTTTTACAAAAGGTGGTAACTTGAAAGAAAGCCAACATTGCATAGTTACTTCTTGGATGAAAGAATTGTGGGATGCAATTTCACCAAAAATGGTTATAAAGTCTCTCAAAAAATGCGGCATAAGTAATGCAATGGACGTTACTCAAATTATTTGGAAACTCCAACAGTGAGTCTGAATTGTACTTTGAAGATTTTTACAGAAGATACTCTCAGAAATTTGCATCATTCATTTCAACAAATGCTTTCCAAAATCTTGAAATTTAAGGTCGACTTGTATGTTGATCAAGGTTTTTCACAAATTTTTAGCTCTTGAAGAAGGGTTGTCGGTTTATATGCGAATATGTATGGTATTTACCCAAAACTGTTTCTAATGGTAAGTCAGGATACTAACATTCTTCACCCCTGTCTAAATTTGACTTTTCATAGGTGAAATTAGCCTAACGGTTTCACTCTACAAAAGCAAGATGCTTATGTTCACACACAACAACCAGCCCTTAAATTTGATCAATGCTACTTTACCTATAGCTGCAGCTTATACATGATAAATTTGTCAATTATTTATTTGAATATGGTGGCAATTACTAATTCATTTTAATTGACTAAAACCATAGAGTAACAAGTGTGCACCCATAGATCACATTTCAAGTTTATAGCTTTGCCTTTCATTCATGTAGATATACAGAAGATTTCATATGAAAGTGCAAGGTCAGAGAAATTGGCTAAACATCAACTAAATTTGCGCATTAAATTATCCACCAGTTTAGTATAAATGGATAGTTTGCTACCTGTTGTGGTACCAGTACCAAAATTAAGCTCTAAGAAGCATGAAATGATCAATTTGTTCAAATAAGTTTCTTGAACAATAATAGCTTTTGTTTCAATTAATAAAATGGATAAATATTCTCTTGCTAAGTTTTTCATTAGGACATTTTTTTTTATCTCCTCATGGTGCTTTTGATGCAAAGGCTACATTTAAAAATGTATGTTTCATTTTCTCAGTAGATAATTCCTCTGAAATCAGTTTCTGATGAGATGCAAATTATGGGTCTGTCATTTCTTGAAGTGGCTATCATTCCATTAGATGTGCAGTACCACAGTGGAGAAATTTCATACTGCTGATTGCTAATCCACAATGCTGAACTTACTAATTAACTCTTGTTTTTCTTTCACCTATATTAATTGCACCAGTATAGTTTCCTATTGAACATAAGGCATGACTATAAAATAATGAGGCTGTTTTAGTAGTAAATATAGCTGAATTTGTACATACAAATAAATGCTGTACTTTCAAAGTTGCCATATGTTGAGGCAATATGCTTATTCTAACAATGCTGCTGCTCAAACATTTCTGTTACCCATTTGAAACTACCTTCAGACAATGTATCATATTCTCTTAGATCTTCACAGTTGTGGAAAATTTGCACTCTTTGATGGCGGATCAGACTTTCAGAAACAGCTGGAAGGCATTGAGAGCTGAGTCTTGAGCATCATTTTTATGCACATTACACCACAAAAATTAATGGATTTATTAGGCTATAAGCATTTCATGAGTATAAGATAGGTGACATTGCTTTTGGTAAAGATTTATTTTACTGAAATTGTGATAGTACCTTTAACGCAATACAAATGTTATGTACTCATATTGAATATAGTTGATTGCACACGACTAACTTGGTGACCTTGAAAATTCAGTTGCTACAAATTAAAAAAAGTTCTATTAACATTCTGCATATATATCTCAACAACCCACATACAAACATCAATCTCAGTACTTTACAGTCACATCTTTTATGGACAGCATTCATAGAAATTAATGTGGTCATCTTGCATGCTAAGTTTTACTACACCATAGAAAATGCTGGTGTTGAGATCCACTTGTATGTCATTACCAAGAATTGAAAATGTCATGTGGGACATTTTTGAATTACTCTTTTTTCCAAGTTAAAACCTTTAAAATGCCTCACCAAACAAAGAATTACTTGAAAAAGCTTAAATACCCAAATTACACTTCAATGAATATCAGGTACAGATTATTAATTCAGTGATAATAAATGTTCTTTGTGAAGACCTGATGGGTAAAGTTAAAAGATCAGCTTAGCTTCTAGGAAGAAAAAAATACTTTAAATACAAATTGTTCTTGTATGCAATAATAAGCGTTCATTCAATATATAAATACATATACATTTATAAATAGGTGTATGTTAATTTTTCACAGAACAAACACTAAAACCAGCATCAGTCCAAAAATGAAGTAGGAAGAGATAAGTAGCTTTACCCATATAAACTTCATTTGATGTATTACCATTTGAGAACATGAACATGATTCATTCCTATTAATATAATATCACACCAAGAACAATCAGACAAATGTATGAGCTGAATACCCCTCTTCCAACTTTCATTTTTTTTTCACAAACGAAATAAAAAGAAGATAATGGTTGCAGTAAATAATATTAGTCCAATAACTCAAGTTCTCTTTTCATAACATTATTTTTTAGCATATAGTAAAGTAAGAACATTACCTTTAGCACAGGAATGTCCCCATTACGTATCACATAAGTGGCCAGTTCTCAAAAAAAAAAAAAAAAAAAAAAAAGAACTGTGTTGCACTGATCAGATGCTACAGGTTTCAAGTCTCCTGAGGAGCCAATCACATGGGTGACATGTGTCAAAAATTACAATAATTTGTACTTGTCATGCATTTAAAGATTAGTTTTTCATCAATTCCTACATTTTTATAAACCAATAGTCTTTTTATGTCACTAGTTAGGAAGATGTGGCCATAGTTAGTTCTTAAGCATTTCTGCTATGTTAATTAAGTACAGGGGGAGAAATAAGTTCCACTGCATGTTCATACTGATCTTTGATTACCATAACTCTACAAAATGTGTAAACTTATTGTGTTGTATATCCACTACTGCATTTAGTTATCTGATAAACTTTAAACTTTAATATGACAGATGAGATCTTTTTTGAGGAACTAACTTCTGAATCTCAAAGAACAGCTTAGTGATATGTATGTGTAGGTAGGTCACAGAAGCCTTTTTTCTTCTGTTAGAAGAATTCTGTCATAGATTGTTATTGATCTTTTTTTTTTTTTTTAATTCATAGTTATACAGGAATTGTTAGAGGTAGAAACCGCAAAAAAAAAAAAAAGAACACAGTGAGTGCAATTATATTCATTAACTATTGTTTTGATTCAATGGTTTGAACATTAAATCACCCATCTATCCTAGCTGCATACTTTATTAAGAGCTTAAGAGCATGCAAGTGCAAACTGATGATCATTTTGTCATAATCATGCTTAGACCTTATACAATATCACTGCAATCATGCTTGGCCCCTAAAATGTTAAATTTGGCATAGATTTTGCTGCCTCTTTTCATTTAGTGACTTTATATAATGCAGCTCAACACTCTTTGTTTTTCTGATTATCAAAATGGAAATTCATGAATTTAAATAGCATGAAAAAATGTTTACTGAAGCTTTCCAAATATTGTATGTACAATGTACATGCATAATTGATTAGGTAGCAGCACTGTGGCCAAAGCATATATGTAACTTAAGTAATATTCAGTTTAATTGGAAGTTGACTTTGTGTTGTAAATTAATATCTATAAAATGTTTATTGCTATATATAAATGTTAATATCGATAAATATTAGTTTAATTGGAAGTTGACTTTGTGTGGTAAGTTAATATCTATAAAAAATGTTTATTGCTGAGTAGCATGTATATTTCAACCTCAGGTTTGTTACAGTTAGCAGACAAATGAATATTGGAATGGAATGCTGCTATATAAAGTAAATTTAAACATATATTAATTTAAACTTGAATTTCATAGAAAGCTTTTACATAGAGAATTTTTTTTATTACAGTTTTATCTGTTGTATTCTAGTTATGTAAAATTATGGTCCCCTTCAAAGAACTGAGTCCTTATTTTAGATTATTAGCACATGAAAACATCAGTTTTTTCATGATGTTAATGAAAAATAAGTAGAATCCTTCCACAATAGTTGAGGCTGATTTACAGAAATAATCTGGCACAGATAAAGTATTAAAAAAAAAAAAAGCCCACCACCTTTTAACTAGGCCAGATGTAAACTTCAAAAAAATTATGTAGGCATGAATCTATTTACCTTCCAGTTAAAGGAACTGAAATAGCAAATAATGATTTTGACTTCATACACTTACATGTTTTGTTGTCATTTTGTTACACATTCAAAATTGTAAATTTGTTTCAAAAGACCAACACCATGAAATAATTTTTGTCCTGACCCTTTATATACTTTTGAAACAAGTAGCAGATAGGGAAACTGAATAAATCACTTCATTTTCCTGATGCTCATTGAAGTTCTTTTTTTTTTTTTTTTGTGTAAAATAAAGTAAGCATATTTTGTCTCTCTTTCAAACGATCCTTACTCTTGTTATGGAAAGTGATACTTCCTTAATTAACACCCTTTCTATTACTCAGGGTACAATTTTTGTACGTGAGGGAGCAACACTAGATAGGGAAACTCAGGAAACCTATAATTTACAAGTCACTGCCACAGATAACCCAGATGGTGAAGCCAATCAACGAAGGACTTCAGTATTAGTAAGTATTTGTTTTTCTAAAGAAAAGTCACCTCTTAGCTTATTCAAAAATTTTCAAGCCTTGTTTATATATTTTCTTTGCAGTTAGTAAAAAATTTTAGTTTTTCATTTATTTACTCTATTACCCATAGCAAATAAAAAATATTATGCAAACTTTTTGAGTTTTCCATAAAATTTCAATCTTTGCATATTAATTTTTCTTGTCTTAAAAATGATCAATTAAAACACCTGAAAAAATCATTAAAATGATCAATTAAAAACACCTGCTTTAAAATCCTGTCTTACTATTTCTTGATTTACAATTTTTAGTTTTTTAATGCCAAGCTGTCAAAGAAAATACACTTGTTTGCATGCATTTAAGCTGTTTGGCACAGCCAACAAAGATGATTATGAATGGGCTTTTCAAAACACAGAGCTCTGTATTTGTTGTGTTTGTCTTATGGCACTGGCTCTCCCCTTCCCTGGAACCAGTGTCCCTAAATTAGGGATGGGCAACTGCTTATAGCCCATGGAGTTGCTCATGGTGGCCATTAAACTTTCAATCGAAAAAAAGAAAGACTTGGGGAATTTTGTGGGGATTTACCAAAATGCCTAAAATGTGCTTCAGAATCCTGTTAAACATATGAAAAAGGGTAACAGGTCTCTAACTGATGTGTACTTGAAAAAGATGGGCAGGTTCTGATACTGAGGATGCAGTGGACTTAATGTTTTGAAGGTATGTTGAATTAAAATTGAGATATTCCTGGGCAGGTAACAAATGATAAAATTGTTAGTAGTGATGGCAGGAAGACTGAAGGTGTTCAAGAAGAAAAAGATTCTGTTTTATCCCTAAAATGCTGTAAAGTGGTAGGTTTCAGTGAAATAAATTGAACATAGAGGTAGTGGCAAGTTTTAATGGAAATATACACTATCTACCAACAAGTAATTGGACACCTGTGATAGCAAAGGAAAACAAAGTTTATTCACCTTCAATAGTTGGTGGAGCCTCCACGAGCAGCGATTACAGCTGCAACCCTCCGGGGCATACTCTCAACCAGGCGTTGTACGACAGCTAATGGTATTTTCTTCCACTCGGCTTGGAGAAGACAGGTAAGTTCCTTCACCAATTTCGGACGGTGGGGGCACCGCTTAAGTCGACGCTCCAACTCGTCCCAGAGGTGCTTGATAGGGTTAAGGTCCGGGCTCTGCGCAGGCCATTCCATTCGATTAACCCCATTGTCACCATACCAAGCCATGTTGGACCTCGCAACATGACAGGTGGCATTGTCATCCTGAAAGTAACCTGTGTCCACCCCGTAAAACTGCCACAACGTAGGAAGCGCATGGTCATCCAAAAGGGGCAGTAGGTCTCGGCATTGAGTCTACCAGGAATTGCGACCAAGGGTCCCATGCCATACCAGGAGAAACACCCCCATTGCATAATTCCACCGCCGCCGAACTTCACAGTTGGCACAATACATTCCGGCAGGGGGCGTTCTCCAGGCAGACGCCAAACCCAGACCCTGCCATCCAAACGGTACAGTGTGAACATTGATTCGTTGCTCCAGAGAGCCTGTTTCCACTGTTCAACGGTCCACTGTTGACGTTCTTCGCACCACGTTAGCCGAGCAGTGCTATTGAACTTGGTGATCAAAGGCTTGTGGGTGGCAGCATGTCCATGATAACCGAGCAGATGGGCTTCCTTACAAATGGTATTCATCGAAAAAACAGTCCCGGATGCCTGTTAAAACTCCTCGCGGATGCGGCCCATCGATTTGGTGCGGTTCTTCCGAATTTCTCTGGCCAGCACCCGTCGGTCTCTAACTCCCAGTTTTGTGGGTCTGCCGGGTCTGGGCACATTCCGACAGTCACCTCTCATCTTCCACTTGCCAATCACGTGGGCCACTGTCGATTTTGGGTACTTCAACCCGCTGGATATGTCAGGTATGGATCGGCCATTTCTGTGATACCCGACGATTACACCTTTCTCGAAATCAGAGAGCTCCGAACTGCGTGGCATCTTGCATGCGACTGGTTGCGTTGTTGTTTCCCACACGATATTTAATGGCGGCGGCCGTGACGTGTATCAGGACAGCAGATATCGTCGATTGTAGGGGTGTCCAATTACTTGTTGGTAGATAGTGTAATTAAGAATTGATTAAGCATGGTAGAGAATGATAGGTATCTTGTGGTTACACAGAACCTCCAAATTGGAATGGAAATATGGTTTGTTTTCTGAGAATGGGCAGAAAGTATTGTGCAAATTTACAAGAAAGCAAACAAAAAAGATTGTAATAACCACTTAGGTGTCTTCATGATTAGTTTTCTTGGGAAGGTTTATTCAAGCATTCTTGAGTGAGAAGCTAAGTCAGGTTCTACAAGTTCAGGTGAATAATGGACAGTGCTACTACAATGGTTTGTGTGTGTGTGTGTGTGTGTGTGTGTGTGTGCGTGTGTTGTTTTGTTTCTCAGTATAGAAAACACCATAAACACATTGTGCTATAAGTAGTCACCCATCCCTAATTTACAGCCACTAGTACTAGAGGGTAAGAGGGACACAAATGCACTACCCATGTCTCATCTGGGACTAGAACTCGGGACCAATTCAGATAAAGGATCCAAAGCCAATGCCTAAGGCCACTGTGCTACTGGGATGGTGCAGTGAGGTTAAATTCTGTCAAAATAACGATAATGTATTAGTACTCATGCAGCTAATACAAGTTGTGCAAACTCAGCTGAGTAAAGGTCCATGTCCCTTCAGTGGAGTTAGAGGATGTCAAGATGATGTACAAAATCAGTTGAGTAAAGAATGGTGCCACTTCAATGGAGTTAGAGGATGTCAAGACGATGTATTAGTGCTCATGCGACTTTCTGAATGTTTTGTGTGATGAATCAGTATTTATCTATGGGTTTACTGAATTTGAAAATGCTTTTAAAAAAGTATCTTAGAACCAAGTTTTCAGTATGTTAAAAAGTTATGTACTGAAAGGCAACTGTTGGAGTCACAGTCAGCAGCTAAGAGTCTTGCAATCAGGGGCAGCACCAGGGGTGGACCTGGCTTACCTGGCCCAACCCATGTGTTCACCCAAAAATTTGATGCTGAAAAAGTTAACTTCGTACGTTAGTCTAATATAGAGTCAATGTTTTATGGCTACTGCATATGCAGTCTTTTACATATTCTAAGAACCAGAAAGCTAAGGCACAGCTCACTTGTTTTGAGTTCTGAGAATTTGATACCCACGAATATTCGTTGATCATCGGTGACACAAAGGCAAATGCTGATCCTCGGTGACAACACCAAGGATCAGCATTTGCCTTTGTGTTCATACAGCATGGGAGCAGGACATGGAAATTCTGTGAGTTAGAAAGGTGGATGTAATGTTACAGGTCAGGTGGCAGTTGGAACAGCATCTCTTTTTATCAGGAGCAGCAGCGGCGATGGTGGCTAAATTAAGTGATTGGTGCTGTACATCGTACTTGATGTTTTAGCAGCAGTTTGAGCAAATCTTTCTGTTGAGTAAGTTACCCTATGTCCAGTGAACAATTTGTATGTGGTGTTGTGTGTTGGTCTATGTTTAATGTATTTAATAATGGTTGATTTGCCAAAGGGTACAGGTACAATTAGTGCATATTCTTTTAAATGGTGTGGTAGAGTAACTTATGGTAGGAAAACAAAATAAATTCAAAGCGAATGTACCAAGTACAAGTGAGGAAAACCCTCAGCACAACCTCACAACTGATGACAGTGAGCAATAAACTAATTCACTGGTTGTAGACAATTGTAGGGATGATGTTACTGAAGATGAAATATATTGTGAAGTTACTAATGACAACAGTTATCCTTTTGGAAATGAGTGTGATGACATAGGTGCAAGTGTTACAAAACCTTGGACATATCCACACCTTTTACGGATGACCCAAAACAACACAGCTTAAGAAACTTTCCTGTAAAAATATTAGCTGGAAGAAATAGAAGCTTCCAACCGGCATAGTAAACACTTTTCCCATGGTGGAATATTGTGTGGAAATTGACTCGCTATTTTGCTTCACATGCAGGATGTTCAGTGCGGATTCCATGAAAATGAATAAAAACTTAAGTTTTATCAATTTAGGTTTCTCCAATTGGAAAAGGGCCACAGAAATGAACTCTGGTTTAAAGAAAAATGAGAACAGCATGTTACATAAAAACTACATGGTTTCATGGGAATCTTACAAGAAAATGTAAAACAAAAAACAGATTTAATGGTAAATAGCTTCAACTTCAAGTGTCTTATTATGTTTAATTGGGTTTTTAGTGTTTTGTCATAATTATACCTTATGCACATCATTTTCCTTATGATTTGTTCCTTTATTTCAATATATTTGAAAATATTTTTTTTCTCAGGTTGATTTTGTTGAGTTCTGGTCAGTTATTTTTACTATTTCACTTTTACAGGTTGTCATAAAAATACTAGATGCTAATGACAATGCTCCTAAATTTAAACAAGAAAT
The DNA here is from genome assembly GCA_039090855.1 of Macrothele yani. NCBI lineage: Eukaryota > Metazoa > Arthropoda > Arachnida > Araneae > Macrothelidae > Macrothele > Macrothele yani. The sequence goes on from CM077008.1 coordinate 78,757,664, forward strand.
ATATACAGCAGTTGTTCCAGAGAATGTGCCAATAGATTTTAGTGTTGTCACTGTTAAAGCTGTTGATGTTGATGCTGGTAAAAATGGAGAGGTACAATACCTAATTCTAGATGATCCAGAGAAACAACCAGTCAGTAAGTGATTATGTAGCTGGTATTATAATCTACACACGTTTTAATTTCAGCAATGCAGCTTATGTAAAAATTTATTTCTTTAGTTATTGTTTTAAACGTGTATGCTTAGCACCTTCTTTGCATAGTTACCATAACTGTTTTATTGGATTTTTCTGATTATGGTACCTGTAGTAAAATTAGATTAATTAGACATAAAACATAAATGCATGATTTTGTGCAAAACTGTTTGAATAACTATGTTGTGCATTTCTTTAACAGACTTTTGAATATATTTTGATGATGCAAGCATAAGTGGCTCTAATGCATTTCCACAGGTGGGGATATTTAAAAAAATGGCGAACATATTATAGATCCTATAAATTGTTTTAATAATAATTACTGCAGGTCTTATATAAATTACTTTTAATAATAATAATAATAAGAAGAAGAATTGCAGGTCCTATAGATTGTTTTTAATAATAACAGCAAGAACATTAATTCTCAATGATTTTCATGAAATTTGAAAACACAAGGTACAGAAAGTTTGAACACTTCAAGTTAAAATAGCTATGAGTTAAAAGGAGGAAGTGAGAAGATGCATCAGCATCTCATTGAAAGTTCACAAAAAGGCAGGAAAAGCCAGCAGTTCACCAACACTTCAAAATTACTCAAAACTTGTTTACCTTTTATGCATGGATTTCATCAGTTCATTCTTTATAGAAAGCATCAATAGAGCATCGAAACGTTCTTTACTGATCATGTTCTTCAAGTAAATTTTCACGCACTTCAATGTAGAGGAACACCTTTCTGATTCAGATGTTGTCTGTGGTGATGATAATTTCTAGAAGTCTGTTTGTTTCACTGAAAATTTCTTTTACATTATTTTGCTCAAAAAAATGTAAAAGTAATGTTGCTGACATTATACTACTTAGGAGATCTTTGTGCCCATACAAAATACTTAGCTCCGTTTTCAGTTCATTTTTTTCCAAAACTGGATAGTATTCTACTGCAGTATTTAATTCTTCTTGAGGGAAATGACACTATTCTTTAAACGAATTCACATCAACTAGTTTAGCAGCAATTAGGTGATCACTGCCTGAAAACCTGCCTTTGGCGTGTAAAACAATAGCATGGCATGCTTTTTTCATAACCCAATTAAGATCAGTACATGTAACTTTACTTTTCTTGGCTGAAGGTCCAGTTATGTTGTCTTGGTAAAGAGATGCTAACTCATGATTTATGCATGAATACTTACTGAAAGAAAGACATGAACAAAATGGGCATCTAAAGATTTATCAAAATGCATGGTAATCAGAGCTCTTTCAACAAAATCATATACGTTCTCTGAAGGGGTAAATCGTTATATTGAGGAATAAAACATGTGAAAATTTAATTTAAGTCATTCTGGGAAGCTCTGCGTTTTAAACTTCAAAGAAATCCACATCAACAATAGACTATGTTGACAAAATAATGGACTAATTTAGCTCTTTCAAGAAAAATGAATTTCTTTTTTTTTAATTGTTGTTTTCATGTATTATATGTGCATTATAAAAATATTAGCAACATTTGGTTCAATTAATTTTCTTGTCACAGATTTAGTATATTTAGTTATTGTATAATATTTCATTCAGTAAAGTATAAATTAATCTTTTTAATAAGAAATGTTCTGCTAAAGCGTTTTGAAACAAATATTTCTCACAAGAATTTGTACTGTTTTAATATGTTTTAATTATGCTCATAACACTAGGGTAAACACATGAGCTTTCTTATATCCCACATCTATTGCCTTGCACACTGTAGCAAATGGGAATACAGAAGTACATGACTCCACTGCTTGGAGAGATGGCCCACAGATGTCCAGGAACAAGGTGCACTTTGCTAAGAACCAGCCCCCATAAGGGACCACCAAAATCCTCCTCTCCAAGGAATTTTGTACATGTGCGCTCCTGCAGACTTCTAGAGCACAAAAGAGTTTTGATTAGTTCATTACAAACAATGCTACACAATGCTAAGAATAAATGGAAAGCGTCCCTTTTAGTGCAACATCAAGAAACGACACATGGCACCCTTGCTTTTAGGATACAGTGACACTGAGAGAAAGGAATAGAAAAGAGACAGAAAGCTAAGGGAAGTCAAGGCAGACTCGGAGATTATAATATTTAGAGACTTTCTATATTATATCATCATTAAAAAAGTTTTGGCTTCTAAACTTCCAGTGGGGATAGACACCACAATACCCTTGGTAAGAGCCACCACTGAACTTTCACAAACACTTACAAAAGTAGTACTAATGCATTTATCAGGACAGTTTCACACTTGCTTGTAATGGTCTCTTTACAGGTTTTCTCAAATTCTATTCATTATTTTAAATTGCCCTGTACATGAAGACACAAGCACTTTAACAAATTTTTACATACTACTCATACACTGCATACAGATTATAAGATTAGTCAAAGACATGCTAAAAATCAGAACGTCCATAAGTAAAAACAAAGCATGGAATCACACAACTGATACTGACCTTCCCCCTCTTCCTCTAACTGCCTCAGACAATGCTGTACTAAGAGATTGATTGCCTTTTGTAATGACATGCTTTGAAAACAGTGAGTCACATCAGTTTCTATAGTTGCACTAGCCCAAGCTGTAACTAGGGTGGGACAGCCACCCCATTTGCCCCGGGCACAGCTCAAGAGAGGGCGCAGGAATCACTGTTTGGAATGTGATTACAATTAGAACTGAAACTTTTACATAAGTTTTTGGCACAAATACAATTAGAACTTTCTCCTCAAAATGTTCAGCAGTTGTTAATTGCTCACATGCAGTAATGAAGGCATTGTTCTATAGTCCGTCCAACTGAAGAAGAACCATGGCCTCCTTCTACACCAATGGGGTCCCCAGTACTTCTTTAGTTGGATGGACTATACGTGCGTTGCAATATAAGGATGTTGTTCACATTTTTTAAGATTCTCTGGGGCCATTCAGTCTTTATTGTGGCTGCATGCCACGACTGTCAGGTAAATTCGGTCCGCTTGATGTGGTGCCAAACGTCTGAACTCCGAAACAGTTCTGAAAAGCTGTAAAAACAATCACATTTTGAATGTGCCTTTTTTACGTCTAGTTTTATTAGAACTTAGAAATGCATTTTTACGCCTAGTTTTGTTAGAAAGTACTGTTATATTTTTGAAATTGTATCTGCTTTTTGCTATCTTTAATTTAAAGCTATTTTTCTTGAAAAATCTTCTCTGTAGCTTGTGCTCGCTTAGATCTTAGATTTTCAAAGCTGTTTTTTGTTCTTTTGGTGTCTGTGAAAGAGAGAGAGAGAGATAAAGAGAGAGAGAGAGAGAGAAAAAGAGAGATAGATAGAGATAAAGAGAGACAGAGAGAGAAAGAGAGATAGAGAGAGAAAGAAAAAAATAGAGGGAGAGTGAAAGATATATATATATATATATATATATATATGGGATGTAAGGTCAGGTGATGCATAACATCACAGCCTCTCCTTGACAAATGTCAACCCCGCCTTCTCGTGGTGCATCCTGTTCCCACTAAAGGGGCTCTGACGACCGCCAATAGCGGTATAACTATACCATCGGGATTAGAGGAAATGCTATCCTACACTCACCAACCCACATGGCCAGCGTGGTGAGTTATGGCCAAACCCCTCCAAAATGACTTCACAAATTAAATCTTTGCCCTCAGTCTCCGACAGCTGGAATGTACCTGCCCAAGGCAGCGGCCAGTGCGACATGAAGGCAGAGGGTGCTAAGAATCCCCGGAGGACCGGACTAGGCTGCCATCTGATGCTGACCTTGGCTACGTATAATGGACGCTCCCTATCTTCTGATTCAAGGCTTCTTGAATTGGAAGAGGAACTACAAAGGATCAAGTGGGACATCGTCGGGCTAAGTGAGGTAAGGAGAAAAGGAGAAGATCTCATTGAACTGAAAAGTGGACATCTCTTCTACTATCGTGGGACAGATACTGGCAGAACTAGTGGTGTTGGATTTATAATAAACAAGAAATTGAAGGGTAAAGTTGTAGAAGTTGAAAGTTCCTCTGACAGAGCTGCACGACTCGTTATCCAACTCTCGAGAAGATACCAGGCTCAGATTATTCAAACTTATGCACCCACCATAAGTCATCCTGAAGAAGAAATTGAAGAATTTTATAAGGAAATTGGTCATCTAAATAATAAAGGTAAGCAGCACTTGAAGATAATTATGGACGATTTCAATGCAAAAATAGGGCGACGGCAACAAAATGAAACTTCAGTTGGTAAATTCGGTCACAGCAACAGAAACCAGCGTGGAAATACTCTCGTAGAAATTGCAGAGGCAGAAGGTTTTTTCATCTTGAACTCCTTTTTCAAGAAAAAGCCACACAGGAAATGGACATGGAAACATCCAAATGGGACGACAAGTGAAATTGATTTTATTATGTGTAACAAAAAATTTGTCATAGAAGACTGCAGTGTGCTAAACAAGTTCAACACAGGTAGTCACCATAGATTGGTGAGATGTAAGATGCACCTCAACACTAAACTCGAACGTGGCAAGCTCATAAGACAAACAAAATGTATTGACATAACCAACCTTAAAAAACACCATAATACCTTCAAGTTGGAACTGAAGAACAGATTCTCTGCTTTAGAAGGCCTAACATCGGAAGAAGTGGATATTTCTGAAGTTAACAGAAAAGTAGCCAAAGCTCTTATGGAAACAGTAACAAAATTAGCTGGGTCTAAGAACAAGTTGCATGTGAACAAATTATCAGGAAAAAACAAAATGTTGATGCAAAAAAGAAGAGAGATGAGGACAACTAAAGAAGATGTGACTTCCAAAGTGGAATATATAGAGCTATGCAAGACAGTACGAAAAAGTATCCCTGAAGACGCAAGGAAATTCAACTGTGAACTAGTGAGGAAAGCAATTGAAAACAACCAAAGCCTAAAGATAGCAAAGGGACATCTCAGTAAGGGAAGAAAACAGATTATGGTACTGAGAAAAGAAGATGGTTCTGTAACAAGAAATAGAGGCAGAAATTTTGACAAGAGTGAAAGATTTCTACTCCAAATTATATGAAAGGGATGATACATGTACTCCAGACATCATGAGAGGTACCAGTACCAGAGTTCTTCCAGTCCTCCCAGCAGAAGTTGCACATGCAATGAAGAACATGAAGTGGGGAAAAGCTCCAGGAGAAGATGGAATTACTGTAGACATCATACAAAGAAGCAAGTGGAAAAATCGAAACAGTACTCGCCCAAATTTTCACTAGATGCCTTAATGAAGGGAAGATTCCTGAGGATTGGAATAACGCTACAATGATCCTGCTACATAAAAAAGGTGACATTGAGGATCACCGGAACTACAGACCTATCAGCCTCCTATCAGTGGTTTATAAAATCTTCACTAAAGTTCTTTCACACTGCTTGAAGGTGAAACTGGACATGGCTCAACCGAGAGAACAAGCTGGATTCAGGAATGGCTACAGCACAATAGATCATATCCATGTACTGAGAGAACTAATTGAAAGAGCGAAGGAATATGAACTTCCATTGTGCATGGCTTTTATCGATTATGAAAAAGCCTTCAATTCGGTGAAACCATCAGCTGTTACAATGGCTCTGAAATCCTGTGGTATTGAAGATGCCTACATTAATATTATTAATAACATCTATGAAAATGAAAGTGCAAAGATTTGGCTGTTTGAAAATACAACACACATAAAAATTGGAAAAGGAGTGAGACAAGGTGACACCATATCTCCGAAGCTCTTTAATGCCACATTGGAAAATGTCTTTCAATCACTGAACTGGGAAAACAAAGGGATAAAGATTAATGGAGATTATCTAACCCACCTTCGTTTTGCTGATGATGTAGTCATTTTTGCAACTACCCCATCAGAGCTGCAGAGTATGATCCAGGAACTTGCTGACAAGAGTAAAGAAGTGGGATTAAAAATGAACTTTCAGAAGACAAAAGTGATGTACAATGCTTTTACAAGAAATGAAGATTTATCGATTGATGGCGAAAAGCTGGAGATAACAGACCATACGTTTATCTTGGACAACAGATATCAAATGAGGGTCACATTGATGAAGAAATTAATCGGTGTACAAAACTTGCCTGGAGAGCTTTTGGAAGAAACAGCATAATTTTCAAGAGCAATATGCCACTATGTCTTAAAAGAAAAGTGTTTGATCAATGCATCCTTCCAGTGCTTACGTATGGTGTAGAGACGTGGACCTTAACTAAAAGAGACATACAAAAGCTGCAGACAACTCAAAGAAGAATGGAGAGGTGCATGCTTGGTATAACCAGGAGAGATAAGAAGAGGAACTCGTGGATCCGAAAAATGACAAGAGTGGAAGACATCATGATCAAAGTTAAATCCCTGAAATGGCAATGGGCTGGACATACTGCCAGAAGAACAGACCATCGATGGACAGCCGAAATTTTAGATTGGATTCCAAGGGACAGGAAAAGACCCAGAAGAAGACCACATGGAAGATGGGTGGATGAAATTCGAAAGTATGCGGGAGTGACATGGAGGAGACTGGCACAAGACAGACCGTTGTGGAGGAAACTTGGGGAGACCTTCGTCCAGCAGTGGATTGATAATGGTTGACAATGATGATGGTGATGATATATAAAATATTTCAAAGGTGTACTACAAAGTTGCCCTACCCATCTGGGAACTGTGCACTGCAGCAAGAACCACTGGTGGAGTATATGTCAAACTCTCTACACCTTCAACCAAGAACTTCCAGTAGAAATCCCTAAATCCCACTAAATTAACACACACAAACTAAAATCAAAACTCTCACAATTCACATACAAAAAAAAAAAAAAAAAAAAAAAATAATAATAATAATAACAATAATAATAATTTTCGCTGTGACTTGGATATCCTTTCTCTGTAATACCCCACAACTGAGTCAGAGATTTGGATCCGAATATGGATACCAGACTGGCATCGGAAGGAAGTTCAAGAAAGCTTTCCTTTTCCTGGTGAGTTAGCCTACAGGAGTTCAGATCTTCTGTGAAGAGATTCCTTAAACTTCTGCGATAGGTGTTCAAAAAATTTAGATCTAGATTTCCTTTTTGACTCCATTTCAATTCAAAAGAAAAATAAATAAAGTCACTCGTTTCTCATGGACTGGCAGAAAAAAACCCTCGCAGACCAGTGATGGTCCATGGACTGGCATTTGGGAAACACTGGCCGAAATGATGTGGTGAAACTCATGATCCTGTGTTTTGCCTATGCACTGACTGCATAAGTGAAGTTTACATACATCTGCATAAAGGTTTCTAATTCAGCAGCCAGTGTGTGTATTTTGCAATGGAGTTTGTTTCCTCAGATGAAAGTTGCTGCTGATACATGAAAAAAAAAAAAAAGAAAAAGAAAAAGCTGAGTGGATAGAATGAAAACACCAACGTTTACCACAATAAACCTTTTATTGTGGTAAACGTTGGTATTTTCATTCTATCTCAACACTACAAGTCTGTAATCATAAATTATATAAGCTGAGTGGATTTGCCAGTGTGAAAGGTGTGCTTATTCAAAGTAGTAAATCACCCACGTAATGATAATACTGCATGAATATCAGCAACATAGCAGACAAGTTGAGGTTTATGCTTTGCTCTGGGTTTCATGCTCTCGGGTATAGCAGCAGGTTTTTAAAATAATAGTGGGATAGCTTTAATAAATGGTGGCACAACTTTGAATATGAAATGCTGTAATGGCAGTTGATACATTTTGAGTCATAATGAATGTCTGCGCAATGTGGAACTTAATGAAAGAGTAAGAGAAAATTAAGAAGCTATAAATCTTTAAAAGATGAAAAGTAATCAAATGACTTGCACATTGCTATATCACCCATAATGACGTCATCTTGAATAATTTCTAATAACAGGGTATCTGTAAAAACTCCAACTGATAATTTGCTACCATGTGAGAATTTCAGCTACACACACTTTCTAAGTAAATCAATTCGTTTCACAGGAACTGCAAAGAAGGATTAATCCCTTAGATATTAGCAAAGAATGTTTTTATTTATTTTACAGCAGAAAATAAAAAACAATTAAAATATTCTTCACTGAAGTGATCATGCAAAACTTTTCTCCCATTTTTACTTACAGAAGAATTTACTCACAACTGCTGAAACACTGTATGACTCAGCAATACATTTTTCTTTGAGGTAATAATTTGTTTCAAAACTGACGAAAAGTCTTACTCTGCCTGATTTTGCATTTGAAAAAACTGTAAATATTTCTGCTGGCCTAGAACAAACAGTAAGTAGTATCAATTTCCAAACTGAGACATGCATTCAGTATCAATACTCATCTTTTTAAACTGATACAAAAATTAGCACTTGAAACCTCATGAGGAAGTGTCAGTTTGTACAGTTTTATACATAGAATTTTATTGTATATTTCTATATAAAATATGGTTTTAAATATCCATCATGGTTCTAAAAACTGGATTGTGCATATGCTTATCTAACAATATGCTGCCCAAAGTTTCTGTTTCTTTCAGTATATCACTAAATAACACCATGCTCATGAGAAGTAGCTCATGAACTCCCCAGAATATAATACAGTTTATCATTCTGAATAATATATATTGATTCTTGTCAAGTTGTTTTTGATGTTGAATAGAAGCATGGGTGCCATCATCCAGCTAGGCTGTAATGTTGACCAAACATAAAACTTTACACCATTATTAATGTGGACAGCTGACAGCCTATGCAACTTCGGTACACTAAATATTTGAAGTCAGCAATCCCAGTTTTTGTCCAGTTGCTGTTTTCTCTGCCAAATAGAACACACACAAGACAAAATGATTTTTTTCTTCACTTTCAATGGATTCTTTCCAAACAATAAAGGTTAAAATGCTATTTTAAGTTTTATCCACTTTGCCCAAATTTGCAATTATTAGATTGAAATAGACCAGGTTTAACTGGACATTTCCTCCCAAGGTCAAAGTGTAAATGTCAGATTCTTAATTAATTATTACCTTATAGATAACAGTAATTCTGTAAGTCAAAACAAGTAGGTACCATAAATACATATGGGCAGCAAACGATTTTCCTGGAAATTCACAAAAAGACAGAAATCGTACAAATCCCAACACAACCTATGGTGAGTGGGAGTAGCTAAGGGTTATTCTGAATTAGTTCTGTTTAAAACACTTTATACAAGGCAAAAACTCATTCCCAGAGGTCCACAATAATACAAAGTGTTTCAATATGCGCCTGCACTGTACTAGTTGCAGGCCTGCCTTGCTCAGTCTACTATACACCATTAAGGTATGAAAAGTGTGCGAGACTTTCAAAACTGTTTGAAAAATTCAGTATGAAGAACTACTTAAAATTCAAAAACAACAACAACACTAATTACATTAGAAAATGTGGTAGCACTTAGCCCCAACAGGCCCTTAATGGTGCTGAGTTACTGTTTGAAAGAGACAGAGAAAACAGTTAACACATTTTTAGAATGACAGTTAATAGTGAAAATTCTGGAGTTTCCTGGACACAGATGGAATTATATTGGGTACTGGAAGTAAAATTTTTTGTTGAATCCATTTTTTAGTTTTTGATTCATACATATTGGGCTAGTTAGTTTCTTCTCTGTCTGAACGCATATATGTGTTTGCAATGTAAGCTATTATTATTCTTTACCTAATATTTCTGACATCACCTTATATATTCGCAGATTTTTTCTCTGTTGATTCACAGACTGGCGTGGTGTCAGTAATTAAGCCACTTTCAGGAAAAGGACGCACAGAGCCATATAAAATAAGAATTCGGGCAATGGACAAAGGTTCACCACCACTTCACTCTGATTGCCATCTCTTAGTAGTCGTAGGAGATGTATCAACAAATGATGGAGTTCCACAATTCATAAGACCAGCTCCTGGGGAAGTGGCTTATGTACATGAAGTAAGGACCATTTAGATTTTGTCAAATTTAAAAATTAGTGCTCACAATGTAAGAAATTTTTAAAAGTCTTAAGGACCTAGGAATAAATCTGTAGATGCTTTCGAAGTCCTAAATTAAGTCTGCCTCCCTTTTTTTAAATCATAATTTTAAAAAGGGAATAGCAATATGACAAAATAATAGAAACATCTGAAAGTGTAGATAACAAGCTAGGAGGAAGAATAAATTAAAGGAATGGGTTTTATCACTGCATGCCCTTAAATGTATGGTCTTCGAACAATTTATTTGAAACAGCATGCCTCACAGGAAGAACAGTTCCTATCCTGTATCCATGATCTTCAAATTTATAATGCATTACTAATGCCCAACAAAAATTCCAAAGTAGGAATAACTTCATGCAAATGTAATATCATTGAAAAAGAAGCATAAACAGTGCAAAGACAAATTTTACTTTTACAGTATATGACCATTAATATGTTTTCTGAACATCACTAGTATTTTCTCTCTGTCCTTTTTTCTTATCCACAGACAATCATTTTTAAGTAGTTTAGTTTAACAACAGATATTTGAAAATTTACCATCACTGAGGTAATGAACTCCTGGAGAAAGAACTGAACCTGCATCTTCTGATTCCTGTACATGTAGCAATATTATTAGATAAAAAAAAGATCTGCAGCCAGCAGGACCTTTTTAACAAACTGAATGACAACTTAGGACCCATGCAGCAAAATATAAACTATAAGAATTGTTACCCACAAAATGGGACTTAACAGGCATATTGAAAACATTGGACCTTCAATTAACTGGGACTCCATAAAAATTGCATCATATCAATAACACTTTGTGAAAAGGAAGAAAGAAGGTATACAAATTGTAAGAAGATAATCCACAATAAACAAACAGCAAGGCTGGGTATTACCATAAGAGTAGTAACGCCCGTTTTTTTGAGTCAGTCTCAATGACAGCTAGGTGTGTAACCCAAAAATTTGATTTAAAAAAATCATACTAGTAATCCCTGTAGAACTAAGGACGTGGACAGTTAAAGACATTTTACAACAAAAATGGTGTGGACAAAGAAGTGGGGACCTACAAACTTCTGCAGGGTGTGTAATGAAGCTATGGAGACTAGCCTCTCCAATGGTAAAATGACTTGGATATTTTGGATAAGAAGCTCAACAAATGCTCTGTAACTTGAAGCCCTTTATCATCTTAGTAATCCTGTGTATTAATGAAGTCAAGAAAAATTCTAGTCATGAAATATCTTAAAAATCTAACTTTGATATTGTGGGGATTACTAAGATGAAACCTATTTTCATTGCTGTCAAATTTTCAGGTTACACACCAACCCATCATGAGGACTGATTTAACTGACAATGTGTGGGTGCAACTTAAAAATTTGACAACAACGAAAAATAAGTTCCATCCTAGTAGTCACTGTAATACTAAAGTTAGATTTTTAAGCTCAGTAATTTCATTCAAAGCAAAATAGTAATTAAAAGAATGCAGTATAATGGCAAAGAAGAAATACAGAGGAAGGCTTGACCAAGAAAGAAAAAAAAATCAGTATAGAGATCATAAAAGACTGGAGGGCAGAGACAGCTTGGGTTAACTACCAGAAGATCACAGTGCAAATATTAAGTGGTGACAAACAAGATGATGTTGATGGGATTATATTCACAGAGTGTACCATGTTCAAAGAACCATAAAATAGCCACAACATTGAAAATATAAGTAAGAACACACAGCAATATATCATCATTTCTGTTTTTTTTATGTTTACAGTAAATCCTGTTCATATATATATATATATATATATAAGAGCAATTTTTCGTCAGCTGTATTAGTACTGGTCTTGTAGACAAGGGTCAGAATTTATAAAACATGGGTCATATCAAACTTTAGATAAAGCTTTGCAAGCCAAAGCAACTATGAAAAAATTAAATATGTTCAGTCATAACAAAACACCACTCTGCTATATCAGTAGTGTGTTTTTAATGATTTCTCATATATACTTTATGAACTATGCATTGCTCTCATGTACATGTATTTTGAATTGATCATGAGCTGTTGTCTTCCCCATTTGTTTCCAATGTCCACCATCACTGAGTCAGCACTCTATTGTGTGCATGGTATTAATTATTCTTTCTACTTCAAGAAAATAAAGAAATAACTAGTGTAAATATGAACATGTTTCTGAACATACCAAAGTGAAACTAATTATCTGTATTTATATTAAACTATATACCTTTATACACTATCTACCAACAAGTAATTGGACACCACTGCAATCGACGATATCTGCGGTCCTCATACACGTAACGGCCGCCGCCGTTAAATATCGTGTGGGAAACAACAACGCAACCAGTCGCATGCAAGATGCCACGCAGTTCGGAGCTCTCTGATTTCGAGAAAGGTGCAATCGTCAGGTATCACTGAAATGGCCGATCCATACCTGACATATCCAGCAAGTTGAATTACCCAAAATCGACAGTGGCCTTCGTGATTGGCAAGTGGAAGATGAGAGGTGACTGTCGGAATGTGCCCCGACCCGGCAGACCCACAAAACTGGGAGTTAGAGACCGACGGGTGCTGGCCAGAGAAATTCGGAAGAACCGCACCAAATCGATGGCCCACATCTGCGAGGAGTTTCAACAGGCATCCGGGAGTGTTTTTGATGAATACCATTCATAAGGAAGCCCATCTGCTCGGTTATCATGGACGTGCTGCCGCCCACAAGCCTTTGATCACCAAGTTCAATAGCGCTGCTCGGCTAACGTGGTGCGAAGAACGTCGACAGTGGACCGTTGAACACTGGAAACAGGCTCTCTGGAGCAACGAATCAAGGTTCACCCTCTACCGTTCGGATGGCAAGGTCTCGGTTTGGCGTCTGCCTGGAGAATGCCCCCTGCCGGAATGTATTGTGCCAACTGTGAAGTTCGGCGGCAGTAAAATTATGCTATGGGGGTGTTTCTCCTGGTATGGCACGAAACCCTTGGTCGCAATTCCTGGTAGACTCAACACCGAGACCTACTGCTCCATTTTGGATGACCATGCGCTTCCTACGTTGTGGCAGTTTTACAGAGTGGACCCATGTTACTTTCAGGATGACGATGCCACCTGTCATGTTGTGAGGTCCACCATGGCTTGGTATGGTGACAATGGGGTTAATCGAATGGACTGGCCTGCGCAGAGCCCGGACCTTAACCCTATCTAGCACCTCTGGGACAAGTTGGAGCGTCAACTTAAGGGGTGCCCCACCGTCCGAAATCGGTGAAGGAACTTACCTGTCTTCTCCAAGCCGAGTGGAAGAAAATACCGCTAGCCGTCGTACAACGCCTGGTTGAGAGTATGCCCCGGAGGGTCGCAGCTGTAATCGCCGCTCGTGGAGGCTCCACCAACTATTGAAGGTGAATAAACTTCGTTTTCCTTTGCTATCACAGGTGTCCAATTACTTGTTGGTAGATAGTGTATATTAGCTGGTCAAGGGTCATAGGACAAATATCATTATCAGCACAAAGGTGTCATGCTTTTATGTTTCCTACTGTTTTTTGTGTAGCCCTTTTTTCATAAAACTTAAAAATCTCATTGCCCTGAAATAAGAATCAAACCTGCATCTTTTGATTTATGTTTGAGCATGGAACATTGTTCAGCTTCCTAAGTTTCATCTGCTTATTTTCAGTTGCTTGGAGCTTAGTTGTCCTGTGTGGTGAAATGGTACCCTACTTAAATGTAAATCAGAAGATGTGTGCTTGATTCCCATTTCAGAGCGATGTAGTTTCCAAATTTTCTGAAAGATGGTTTACATGGGAAGCAATAGAAAACATGGCGCATATGAGCCAATAATAATATATGGAGAATTATTGCTTCAGTGGGATTTGTTTCCTATTTATATCAATGAAGTGTTATAGGAGCCCACTGGTGTGATACTAACTGGAGGGAAATAATAATACTAACTGGCGTGATACTAACTGGAGAAATCAGAGCAACTGGCCATAGTTTGGAGGCTCCTGTTATATATACAAACATCTGTAAACAAACAATAAAATTATCTACACATGAAAGTCTACAACTTGCATCTGAAAGAATTCTGAAATGTGGCTTCTCAAATGCAATAACAAATTGATGATTTATGGCAAAATTTTAAACATCACAATACATGAACACAAAATTTAAGAACTGCAATATATCCAATTTTTGAAGGTCATAGCTTGTTTATCAAGTTGAGCATTGCAACCCAAATTTTTTGGGAAGTGGAGTAGGGTGAATTTTTTTCAAGTTTACTACTAAATATTTAAATAATTAATTCTCAAAGCATTCTGATGCACATTTAAATTATCAGATCCTCTAAAAGATGTTTACCCATACATTCAGAAAAACTGTTGCATTGTGGCTGAACTGAAAAATACCTTTTCTAGTTATCCTTAATTCAGAAGAATTTTGGTAATTTGTCACATGATTAACAAATTTACTTCGTGGTTCATTAAAAAAAAAAAAGAGTGCACAGTTGTTTTTTTTACACACACAGAGACTGATATACAGGCTAACATGATTAAAGTTTCTATAACAGATTTACATACCTTTTGTCATAAAAATCAGATTATCATGCACAAACTACACTGGCGGAAAGTGAAAAAAGAACACCAAGAAGGAATTGGCGGACGATCATGAAATTTACATATGTTAATGGGGTCGAGTTTACGTAGGTGTGATGTTACTTTCGAGACCAACCGGTGAGCGCTTACGCCACAGCACGGCATAATATGCAAATGATCGTCGGTGGTATTTAAGGAGTACGGCGAAGTGAATGTAATCAGTCGTCGGCGTACGGCGGACACGTGCGAAGACCCTGAAGAAGCTGCAATGCCTGGACATGGAAGACGTGTACGATTTCAGCAGTTATCAGACTTTGAGCGAGGTCGTCTAGTCTGAATCCGCGAGGCCGGGTGATCGTATCGTCGTATTGCGGAGCGAATTGGACGGGAAGTATCGGTGGTGGTACGATGGTGGCGTAGATGGTTCAAGGAACATTCCCACATGAGAAGACGTGGAACCGGGAGTCACAGACGGACTGATGAGCAGACCAATCGACGCACAAGAGCGGCGTTGTCAAGCAGAACATCCACTGCGACGCAAATCCGAGCTGCCGTTGCACCTGAGGTGACTGTGCGAACAATCCGCAACCGTCTACTGGATGCAGGACTACGTGCACGTGTGCCTCTGACATGTGTACCTCTGACTCCTACCCACCATCAGGAACGGCTGCAGTGGTGTCGCCAACGTCTGCACTGGAGAATGCAATGGCGATCTGTCGTGTTCAGCGATGAAAGCAGATTCTGCTTGGAAGCCTCCGATGGCCGTATGCGTGTTCGCAGATGCACAGGGGAGCGTCTCCACCCTTCTTGCATCCGCCAGGGACACACAGGGCCTACACCTGGTCTCCTGGTGCTATCACTCCCGTACACAACTAGTGCTTGCACCGGGTACATTAAACAGCACCTCCTGCATCAACAACATCATTCAGCCCGTTGTTGTGCCATTTGTAAGGTCGGTCCATCGTGGTATTTTCCAGCAAGGTAACGCACGCCCACACACGGCACATGCAACGCAACATGCACTTCAGGGTGTGAGACAACTTCCATGGCCTGCACGTTCACCGGATTTGTCCCCCATTGAGCACGTGTGGGATTTTATGGGACAACGACTTATCCTGTCTCCACGGCCAGCCACGACCATCCCCGATTTACGCGTCCAGGTTAAGGATGCTTGGAACTCAATACCCCAAACTTACATCCAACATCTGTTCGACAGACTCCATGCCAGAATTGCACAGTGTGACGCAGTTCATGGCGGTTCAACTTCGTACTAACCATGTTACATGGAAATGTTATTTTTCAGTTTACCAGCAAATACAGCTGTATTTTGCCATAATGTTTTGATCACGTTATCCTCTGTATTCCGTTATTATGCTGTATAAATTTCGTTGGTATCAGACGTCTCCTTCTTGGTGTTCTTTTATTACTTTCCGGCAGTGTATTTAAAGAAAGTACCTAAGTTAAAATTATGGTTAAACAGTTCACTAAAACATTTAATGTCATTGTAATCATTACCTGATGGTGTTTCATAAAGTATGTTTATCATAAATAATAGTGACATGAAATGAATTCAATAAAATTAAATAAAACTATGTGATATTTATATGTGTATATATATTTTTTCAAATCGCACAGAATGTTTCTATTGGAACACCTGTATTCCAAGTTGTAGCTTTTGATCCAGATAACCCAAATACAGCAAATGGAAAAGTAGCATACAAGTTATTGGATGACCAAAGCTCTGCTGATCATGAATATGAATTCACCATTGATGCTGTCACTGGAATCATTAGTACTCATGCCGCTTTAGATCGTGAAAGGAAGGAAAACTATACTGTAAGTATGAAACAACTTTTAATTTTAACATAAAGTGGCCACTCAGTTTTATGGATAATGATAACATCTTTTGCCCAAATCCAAACTCAAAATATTGAAGCATTAGATGTTTTAAAATATGCACCCTACTTTTCATCGTATAATCTGCAGACCAGGAAATTCATGGAAAGAAACCCTCCTCATTTAGTCCATGGCAGTGTATAAGCTGCAGACCATGGAATTAAAAAAAAAAAATTTGTCGTATAATTCTCACCTGTGATGTTGATGTCGAACCGTATTTTACGGAAAAGTCACGATTTGTGGGATTGCCCAGCAGTCCAAATAAAGACGGGGGAAAATATCTTATCATAAAAAGAAAAAAACTGTCATTTTTAAGTCTTTTTCTCTTTTGTTCTTTTTTCACATGCTTCAAGTGTATAAAGGGCAAAAAATCATGAGTTTTTTCAGCATTACATAGTTTCGTAGTTAGACCTGTGGCACCCAGGAATGTCTGGGATACTGAGATTCCCACAGCACATGAACGTCCATGAAAGCAAATGATACTGCCTTCATTGCATCATATTTTCTGTCAAAATTCTTGGACTTAAAGAAGATAAATGTGAAAGAAAAATGTTTGGTTAACAATGATGAATGGACTAATATTGTAAAAAGTACTGGAGTGCAACACAGCAGTCAGTTACAAATAAACTGTTCTTGACTTAGTACTATAAGTAAGTTACCACGCATCTAATTAAGCCAGATAATTAGTATTTCAGTAATTACAACACTTTGGAGCTGATTTTAGACATGATATTTGTGCTTCAGCACATGGTGGGACAATTGTAGTGGCAAAATATGGTCCTGCTGTATCTACAAAACCCAGTCCTACTCTAACTACATAATTCAGTTGTTAGTTCTTGAGCGATATTTTACAACAATAAAACTTTTGCTGGCCCCGATGAGCAAAAGTTTTCTCATGATAATGAGGAATAATATTTGAGCAATAAAGAAAGCAATCATGAAATTTTAAATGAAATTGGTGATGAAATACCTGAAACTAAATTTCACTCTGATTTTAAATAAATGTGCGTTTGACAATATGAGAAAAGTATATAAATCTGAAATCATTTTCAATTATGTATTACAGTAGAAAAGTAAATCACTTTGTTTGCTTTTTGATATTAAAACTTGCTAGATTAGTCTTGTGATAACTGGAGTTGGCTTTTTGGAATTTGTCTCATTAATTTTGATCAAAAAAAAAAAAAAAAAAAAAAAAAAAAAGGAGAAAAATGATTTGCTTACTGCCATTTCTTTGTAGAGAATTAACTGTACACAAAAATATGTTTAATTTCTTTTTCTTATATTACAGATGATAGTTGTGGCTCATGATTTTGGATTTCCACCACAAGAAGCTCACAGAGTCCTCAGAATATTTGTCATGGATGTAGATGACAGCGATCCAATGTTTTCAAGACCTGTAGTAAGTTGGTATTACAATTACTTTAGTTCTTCAACGACTTATGTAGTAGGGACTGAATAAAAAAATTGAGCCTCTTTGAAAATCACAGCTGATGTTCTAACAAGATCAACTTTCATGAATTTTTTTAGTTTCATAGATAAAAACTGAAATTTTTCATACAAAGAAGAAGGAATTTGACCTAACTCTTGCCACTGTGAAAAAGGGTCAGTGGAAATGCTGTATTGCTCTGCCCCAGTGGTGCAGTGGTCAAGGTGTTGGCTTCTGACCATTTGTCTAAGTAGGCCTGGGTTTGAATCCCTGTAAGGCATGGATGCTATGTTTGTCTTATGGCACTGGCTCTCTCCCTTCCGTGAAACCAGTGGCCCCAAATTTGGGATGGGTGACTGCTAATAGCCCTCAGAGGTGCTCATGGTAGTCATTAAACACCAAAACAAAAATAATATTGTTTATTGTAAATAAGTTCAGTTCTGTGATTAACCGTTTTCTTTTGCGAGAACATTCTGTATTAGAATATGTAATAAATAGTCTGGTATAGGAATGTTTTTACTAAGAAACATGTTAACGAGAGAATCATACTTGGTCTTTACAATGTGGTGTTTAGACTTATGTGCTTTTACAGAGAGAGAGAGAGAGAGAGAGAGAGAGAGAGAGAGAGAGAGAGAGAGAGAGAGAGAGAGAGAGAGAGAGAGAGAGAGAGAGAGAGAGAGAGAGAGAGAGAGAGAATTGAGTGCACAATAATATACCTATAACAGACTGTATAGGAGGTTTGAAGCTACAGATATGAGAGTGGTAAAAGGAATATCTGGGAGCAGCAGGTGGATCCAATGCACAACAAAATTAGTAATGATGACTTAAGAACTAAGGTAAGTGCTTCTTATGTGGAAGAATAAGTGAGTATGAACATGCTGAAATGATGTGGACATATACACAGTCGTATCAGAATAATATGACCACCCCTGGAATCACAGTGTACCTGCCCCAGGCATGTCACACAGCACATGTGACAAGGTCGACCATGCTGAGATATAAGCGGCAGGCCAGGACAGATGAGCCATAGTACATTATCTGAGCACAATGGACAGAGGTAGTGATTTGACAGACATTCAAAAAGAAATTATCATCAGCTACTGTGCCAGGGGTGGTAGTATCTTAGAAACAGCCTGAAAGATGCTGTAGTAAGGGTGTACCAAGAATGGTCTGCTGGCACACTGAGTACCTCCTGACATCATAACTGTGAAGCCCCAAAGGCCATTGACCCCAGAAGAGAATGTCAACTGGTAACAGGCAATCAACATGCAACAGTGCAGCAATTGACTACACAAATGAACACTGGGGAACCCAGGTATGTGTCCCTGATAATAGTAGAGCAAACCCTGTTAAGCATACTGTTTGCGTCAAGGTACCCATGTTAACTCCTGATAACAGTATGTGACCTCTGTTAGTTGATGCTGTGTCAAGGTGCCTATGTTAACCTCGGCCCATAGGCAACAACACCTGCAGTTTGCATGGGACTACCATCATTGGATAGTGGAAGAGTAGAAAAAGGTTGCCTTCTCTGACAAATCAAGGTTTCTACTCCACAGAAGTGATAGGTGGTGGCAGATATGGTGTCAGACACATGAGAACCAAAACCTAGACATTGTTGGTCAAGTACAGGCCAGTGATGGCAGTGTGCATGACTGGGAAATGTTTTCCTGGTATGACCTGGGACCATTGTTACCACTTAATGGGTCCCTGAATGCGAATGGCTTCCTGTCCATCCTTGCTGAACACATGCATCCCTTTACATGTTGGAAGTTTACCCTGGTGATGATGGTGTCTACCAACATAGCAATGCGCCATGCCATGTCGCTAAGGGGATGCATGACTGGTTCCAGGAACACGACAGCGATGTCTCTGTTCTCTCTTGGCTGGAAAAATTGTCTGACCTCAATCCCATAGAGCACTTGTGGGACTATTTGGATTGACAGGTTTGATGTGCTGGTTCGACGTGCTGACCCAGAACCACATCATCATCTCTGTGTTCTGCTGCAGTCCGAATTGGCCTGTGTGCCTCAAGCAACCTTCCAGGGCTTCATTGCTTTCATGCCACACCATCTCGCTGCTGTCATCCAGGCCAAGGGTGGTTATTTCCATTATTAGGTAGGTAGTCATATTATTCTGATACGACAGTGTATATCAAATGGGAGGTGGAAGATTTCCAAAACAGGTGTTAAATTGTGTAGTACCAGGCTAAAACAGACTAAGAAGGTGGGTTGAAAATGTGAAATCAGTTATTAGTGGTCAAGGAAACAATACAGTGGGAATTAAATCTTGTAATGGCAGGAAGAGATAGAATAAGCTCATTGTGAACAATGCCTGAATTCCATACAGGATGATAATGTTCTCATATTGTGTTTTGCAATGTTTTTTTGCATCCTAAAAAGTGTTGAAATAAGCAAGTTTGCAAACTATTAACAATAAAATATTTTTTTTAAATAAAGAAAAGAAACTGTTTTCTTTGAAAAATAGTGGGTGATATCTCTGTGAAAACTTAAATTATATTTTTTTCAGTTAGTAGGAAACAGGGACTTTCAGATCTCTACAAAGTATTTGACAAAGAAAACAAATGTGATGTTAACAAAATCTTGCACGTAACAAATCTGCTTTCCAAAAAAAAAAAAAAAAGGAAAAAATTTCAGAAAGTTCTAAAACATTCTACAATCCCATAGAACCCTTTATAAAATATGTAGAGATAAATACAAAAATATATGGAAAATATGGGTTGCATTTATGTCTTCAAAAAAAAAAAAAAAAAAAAAAAAGTGCCTTTCCAAAATGATTATTTTTCAGAAGCAAAGATAACATACAGAGTGAAAGATCAATAACATAAATACATGATTTTGTCAAAAGATGTTAAGACATAAAGGTACCAGAGATTTTAAAACCTTGAACGGAATTTGAACCTGTGAATTTAATAGTTTTGAAACTCACCTTACCGTTTTTAAAGAAATACAAAAACCTTTGTTTTTCATGAAATGTTTTTGGGAAAGGGAGGTAATGCCCCATTGTATTTTATTGAGCGTATGAACTTCCAAGGTCTATGGTTTTGTGCCCTGTTAAGAATGAATTCTCAGGTATTGAGTTTGTCTTTTGAAAAAAAAAATATTCATTAAAGTTATTCTAAAATACTGAACTGTGAATAAATGCGAATAAATAAGATCACCACAACTGATTAAAATCTGAAGACTTCCTACACAACATGTGGTTACAATTGGACATATTGCTGTATGTCTGATTACTTCACTGTGCATTAATTATTTTTACTTCACTGTGCAGCACTTCAACTTGTAGTAGCACAGATATCATGTATAATGTAAATAAATGTATGTGTATGTCAATGAATAAAAAATATTTTACAAAAAAATCATGGCCCTGCATCAAAATTTTAAGCAAGTGTAATATGTAGCTTATGTTATCCAATGGAAAAATAATTTTGACGAACTGAAATGCATACATTATTCCTAATATGAATAAATAAGAAATATATTCTTCCAAACTGATGTATAGAAGCTGAAATATTATCAAGCCAAAAACAGCAGAAAACATTTGCCTTCAAAAACTGAAAAATGCATGGGAAATTATGATCATAGTTTTAACTATCAGGTGCAAAAAGAATTTTCAAATGGGAAATTTAGAAGACTGGGTATTCTGCCATTGAGAGTCATACATCTTAGAATTAAGAATGTACAATTATAATACTGATTACTGTTTGTACAACCATATGACCCTAAAATAATTTTTTTAGCCTGACCTGATAGTGTGCCACTGCTTTGACATAATTTTGGGCTGATAAAAGTCTGAAAAATAAACATTTAATGAAGAATTATTATTTTACTGTATTAATGTAATTGAATTCAGTGCTGTCCCAGTAACTATTCTGTACAAGAAGCAAGTAACAAAAACACTTGTAAAAATTTAGTGTGCTTTTTAAAGAGAAGAAACAGATTAGTGCTTTGAAGACATTTTTACTATTAAAATTTTTTGAAAAATATAGAAATCATTATGTTTCATAGATAAATCAGACAGGATATATGTACACAGTGACAAATATTTTGTGTAAGAGAAATATATAAAAACCTACTAACAATAAAGCAATTTTAGACTATTAGTCAAATCATCTCATGTAAACAAATGTGCTTTCACAATGTTCGGTAAAAACAAATACACTCAATTCTTTAGAAGATATAAAAAATCCACAAAGGAAGAATTAGAGCTGATCTTAGAAGAAAATAGTTAGCCTACCCTACAAATCACAAGTATCTCTAATAAAAAATAAAAGAAATCAAAAATAAATAGTGGCTTGGTTACAAAAGTAGCATACCATAAAAGACTGAAAAACCTCAACAGATAAAGCAAAAAAATTCATGTAAGACATACTCCAGGATTGCATAATAAAGTAAAAAGATTATCTTTCTAACATAAAACAAAAAATAAAACATTCTATTGCAAGGTCTTATCTGCAACATAAAATTTGAATGTCATCTAGCTATTGTGGAAGAAATGTGTAGGCAACTTAGAACAAGAGTGACAAAATATGTAAAGCTTCAATTAAGAACATTTCAAACAAAACAACTTTGGACAGACATGTACACAATACTGGGTGTAAAGTTATTTTTGACTCCAGACAAAAGTTTTTTAAAATAAAAGTTTTTTAAAAGAAATATACCAGCAGGTATATAAATAGAGAGAAGAAAAGGAACTAGGTTAAATGATAAAAAGGTTGGGTTTTATCACTGGAATGGCAACACTCATCCTGATGACTCAAGTAGGGGATAATGGGTAGGTCTACTGCCCAAAATTTAACGAGTAAATAAATCATGTATTCCTCAGAGAAAAAGCTTAAGTTCACACTGCTATGTTAAAATACTATGATGTTTTTTCATAACATGTAGCATTAAGAGTATAACTGGTGGTATGTCATGGCAAACACACTGCAGCTCATAGGTTTTTGTCTCCTCCTTTTATTTTCAGAATTCACAACCTATTGAGTTGTACCTCAAAGAAGAAGTACCCATAGGAACTGTTGCTGGTAAAGTGAAAGCAGTAGACAATGACACAGGGGAGAATGCAGTCATTGATTATCACATTATTGGTAAGAATTGTATGTAAAGTTATGTAAATTTTGTTACAGACTGCTGCATATTATATTTCATGGTAAAGGTATTTTTTTGCTTTTATAATTCTTAGATTACTGGAAAATTTCACTATTTCAAGAATATGTTACCCTTTAATAAAAAGAAATTGTTTCATTTATTCTTAAGAGAATTTGAAACTGGAAAAAAACACTATGATTTGGAAAATAACCAACTTAAAGTAAAAGCTGCCTTGAGTGATAATCACTCAAATAGTATGATTGAATCCTTTATTGATAAGAATTTATTGATAATAAAGGATGACATTGCTATTCCTAGAAGTTATTAATCTGTAATTCAAAATAATATGGGGTTTACTTCAGACTCTGTTGTTTTCACTCACTAGTCAAATTTTCGGGTAGTATCTTTACCCTTCTTCCCCGCTTGTCCTATTTATTACCAGTCCATCTTCTGATTTTTTTCTACAGAGCCCCAAATCACTTTATGTTCTGTATTTAATGATGTCTTCCCAAATATATTTTGTTTGAAATGCTCTTAATTCCAGCTTTACATCCTGCCAATCTAGTTTAAATCAAGTCAGAATTTCATGTTTGGATTTATGATTCAAACAACAAATTCTGACTTGACTTAAGGAAATTATAAAATTAACATAAAAATAGATGAGCATTCAGTAGCAGTTCATGGGAACAAAATAATGAAAAAAAAAAAGTATACAGCATTTGGAGTCAAGTTCCCAAATGATTCATGTGCAACAGAAGCAACTCTAAGGACATAAACTCATTGCATAGCACTGGGATCTCAGTGGTCATTGTAATTGGTGTTCCATCGGCATGATGTAAGGCGTAATACATTTGACATGGCTCTCCTATGCCACAGTAACAATATATCAAATCTCTTGAGAGAAAATGTTGTAGACACCACTCCATTTTTTTATATATATATATTTTTTTGTGCCTAATGACAGAGATGTAAAACAGATGAAAAAAGAGGATTTGTGTCTACAACTCCAGTATGTAAAAGAAACAAAACAAAAAAACACTGTCTTATTGCCACAGGATCAGTCAAGATGTCACTGATCTCAATTCAAATGGACTTGTTTCTCTAAGAAAGTTAAGAGAACAAAGGGAACATATTGTTTTGCCCTGAAATTTCTCTTATGAAGCATGCTGTTCGTCTAAACACTTTTGACACCATATAAGTCACAATGCTGCCCCAACCTATAGAGTACTTTTTGTTTGCCCTGAAATTTCTCTTATGAAGCATGCTGTTCGTCTAAACACTTTTGACACCATATAAGTCACAATGCTGCCCCAACCTATAGAGTACTTTTTGCACCTAATAGTAATGCAGCCAGATGAAACCTAGAACTTTTTGATCCTGTGCATGGGAAAAGCAGCTTGTTTGATTAAGAACTCAGCACTTACTGATTCTGTCCAATACTTCTTTCATAAGCAACCCTGTGTATCTTCTACAAGTGATCATGGGCACTGCTGTCAAATGTTATCCAACCTCCAAATGTTTCTCACCCTGTACCCATTTTATGTCCAGATGAGTAAGGGCTGCATCAATTTCTTTATTAGATATCACTGTTTTGGGCTTGCTGAGATAACTTCACAACAAACTATTGATTAGCCATTAAGATTTCATTTACTCTCCCTTTTCTGACTTTTTTACTTTCTTGCAAACAGTTTTGGCCTTTGATGCCTGTCAAGACCTGTTTTCAATGCTAAATTTAATGTGGCACTTCTGACTGACAGTAGATTTTTGCTGTAGTTTTTTTTTTTTGTTGAACTTTACATGTGATCAACTTTTTAGGACCTACTCTGTCTGTCTGTCTGTCTTTATTACCTTAATCACCTGAAAGTGGGAAGTTTGAAAATTACATCTGCACAATTTAGTACTGTTCTGTATGTATTTTTTAATTTTGCAATACTTTAATTCTTTTAAGGTGGTATACTACACAAATTAGGCCACCAATCTCTTCTATGCTCCGTGATTCAGCACCAAAGCTCTTGCTAGTTGTCAGATCACCCATCCAGCACAGTTCCTTTTTTCTTAATCATTCTTTGCCATGTGATCTTTGAGCACCCACCCACTCTTCCTTCTTCCCATTGGTACCCAAGTCATTGCAACTCAGGGTATTCTGTCATTTGCATGTACAACACACATGTCTGACCCATTTCTACAGAGTTTAATTTCACTTACTATATATCTATTATAGTAAAAAGTGTGTAAAAGCAAAAATATACTACCATAAGGTAAATTTACACAATCTGTGAATGTATCACCCCTACTTTACATTCGTTCATATGGAAAAACTAGCCATGGATAATGCATGGTCTTCAGGAAAGCATCCCTTGCCTAAAATGCAACAACCCTGTACATACTGTTAATTGAAGTACAGGTATGCAATATGAACCACGCATGAGCATTTTCCCTACAGGAAATTCACACCAAGATGGCGAATATAAGGTATAATACACTGAGATGTATAACTATTTGTTTACTCAAATACTTACAAAGACTTTGGGCATATGATTAAGTATTTCTCATACTAAAAAAAATTCAAGTAAAATTATTTTGTTAAAGATATTTAGATATATTTATGTAGAGATCATTATGTGTTATTTGTAATTAACTTATATCTCTTGTAGGTAGTCAGAATGAGCAACTTTGATTTACAAGCACATACTACCCAATTCAAAATGTCACAATGTTACTAAATGTCATACGCAGTCATTAGATATGAACATTACATTGAGCAAGAATTCAAGAATTTGGTAGTAATCACGAGTACAGTTTTAAAGATTTAGTATTTTATGACAAGAAAAAAAGGGGAGAAAAACAATGTAATTAATGACTTCACTGCTTCCTCTAATTACTGTCAGTAACAAAAAAGCTTAATGGAAATTGTAAAGGATAAATTTATTAAGGTACATTACCTCTCAAATTTTCGATCTATACACTAGACCATCATCAGGAGTTCCTACATCTTACTACTTTTACAGGTCTGGCAACCAAGCCTGGTTTATTTGTCATTCAGTATGGCCATTGATGTTGCCACCTTGTGTCTTGTAAATTTCCAGGGATTCTTCTAATTTCGAGATAATTGAGTGGGATTGATGCTTGATAACTTTTAAAGAGTTCTAGTCTATGATGTTTATTTATAAATGAATACTTTATTTTATAAATGACTCCTTCCTGGACTACAGTACTTTCTTCTTTTTGTTTTAGGGATGGTAAGTAATTTTTAATTTCATTATTTAAACCTGGAGCTAACTAATTTTATAGTTATTGCCGACTTTTAGTTTCTGAAAAAGTCCCTTGTGGTAAATGACTCTTCTTGTGAATAAGTAGTCAATTTTTTCTTTATATTTTTATAATAGTGCTTGTTCTTCTTCTAGTAGCATTCTCATGCAATAGTTCTTATATTTCTTTTGATGGGTAATTATTTTCTAAAAAGATGAATTTTAATTTAATTTTTTCTTTATCTTTTGAAGATGAATTCAGTTTTTCTACTTTTTCTTTAAATTGTAAATGCCACATTTTTTTTTATATATTTAGGGTGACCTGAGTTATAATTTAAAATTTTATTAGTATTTGTAGGTTTCTTGTATAACTTTGTGGTAAGATTTTTGCCTTCCCATTTTAAAGTAATGTCCAGGTAATTTAGCCTATTTTACTTTTGTTTCTCTATTGTAAATTTCAAGTAGTCATCTTCGGAGTTAAAACCCTAGGAAAAATGTGGTTGAATCAAATACAACAGCGTAAATTGTGGTACTGCTAGGAACTGGTCATGCGAAATTATGCAGCGTAATTACTCACTGCATTTGTTTCACATGGTGTTTCATACCTTCTATATTTCAACTACCATATGTGCATATTCTTTTGAACAGTATGATAATGAACAAGGATTTGATAAGAGTTACTTAAAATACTTACATAGATGTTTCTTTTAATATGATACCATAAATTAAATAAATAAAAATAACTTTTACATTTTTCCTTGTATTTCAGATGGAAACAGTGATGAAGTTTTTGAAATAAGGAGAACTAGTGACAACGAGGGAGAGATTATAGTTCAGAAAAGAGTAGATAGGGAATCTGTGCCCAAATACACTTTGACTATAAAAGCCGGCAAAGCACTGATGCCTTTAAGTGAGACAATAAATGAATATGACTCTCAGGATTTGTCTCAAATCCAAGTGGCTATCATTTTGGAAGATGTAGATGACAATCCACCAACCTTTGAAACATCCAGTTATGTTCTGGGTAAAGTACTTAGGCTATTTATTATTTATCTTATGAAAGATTTACCATTTTATAAAAGTGTTAGTTTTTGTCCATACCATATGGTATGATTTTAATAGAAATTAAAACAGATATCTTATAAGTTTTATATAATTTGTTCATTTTCTAGGTGCAAAGACAACTACTGAAATCGATACTGAGTTGGTTGCTCTCCAGGCTTCAGATCCTGACACCTCATCTGGTCTAGTCACTTATAGTATAAAAAATATGACATTCGTCAGGGTAAATATTTATTACATTTAAAAGTGTCTATGTTAGTTTTATGAATAGAATGAATGATAAAAACATGAAAAAGATGCACATATGAATACCAATACAAGTAACTGAATAACCCACATTTATTTATATTTCCATTTACAATGATTATAACACACAATGTGAAACCTCATCTTCTGTCATGCAGCTCACAAGCCAATCTTGTACTTCATATTTTTTTATTAGAATTCTAAGTCCCTCCCCCTTGATCTTTTCAGCACTTAATAGGTCATCCTAGAAAACATGGTGCCTTTGAGTACACTATTTTTTGGAAGAATACAAACCAGCAATGAAAAATATCCACCAGTAAAATAAGATTAGACAGACAACTATTGGGCTGTCCCACTGTTTTTCAAAGGCAACGAGGGAATTTTCTAACCCTCATATATGCCCATTGTGTCTTTTTACTTTGCCAGAGGTGTGAAAAGTAGCCTCATCCAAAAAACACACACACCCTGCAGGTGGTTGACCTCAATTACAAAAGTAGTGCAATGTGAGTAGTTTTCCACCCGCAAGGCTTGAACAATGTGCACTTTGTATGCATACAAACAAAGCCTTTTTGAGTAAAATTTTCTTCAGTGTAGTGCAGAGGATTCCGATTTCAGAAAAAGCTCAGCGGGTGGATTTCGAGATGACTGCCTACAAAAGCTGTTAGCACTGCATCAATGGTTTCTTCGCTAATACCCGGTCGGCCTGTTTGTTTTCAGGCATCAACACTCATTGTCTCCTTAAACACTACATAACAAGCTGTTATGCTTTGATAATGTTATGCCTTCAGTCATCACCACCTGATTATAATCTGATTATAATCAGGTGGTAGATGACTGTACTCTCTTCTGAAATTACGCTGAACGGTTATGGTTAATTTGGTCTCGTGACACCACAGAACACACTGCACTTTTTCTTGCAAAGACGCCATTTTGACTTATCGTGCTGGCAGCGCCACCTAGTTATTACTCAGCATGCACCTAAAAAAAAACCAAAAAAACTATTTTTTCACAACAAAGATAGAAACATATTAGTTGGAATTTTTGAAATGCTTACCTTCTCTTTGCAGAACAACTACTTTCAATTCAAGAAAAAAATTTTCATTCAAAAATCGGGTCTAGCTATGGGCTCCCCACTCTTAGCTAACTATAATGTGGGAAAACTAGAAGAAAAGATACTAGTACAAACCACATACTTCTGCTTATATAGCAGATACATGGATGACATATTTTTTATAATAGATAGCTCAGAAATTGTTCCCAAAAGAATTCTAGACTCATTCAATGAATTAGATGATTCCCTTAAGTTCACTATTGAACTTCAAAAAGAAAGAAGAATTAACCTCTTAGATATTACTATCTATTATGAAGATGAAAAATTCCTCACTAGTTGGTATAAAAAAACCAATGAATACTACTAGACTATTAGATTTCAATTCCTATCATCCAGTTTCTATAAAGAAAAATGTAGCAAGTCAGTTTTTAGAAAAAAATAATAAAATAGTTTCTACAGCAGATAAGAAAGAAGCCCATAAAGAAGAACTTAAAGTCATACTTGCAGAAAATAACTATCCTAAAGAAGAAATTGAGAAGCTTCTGAATTTTAATGGTACGAAGAACCCACAAAAGCAACAAGTAAAATTCACTAAAAAAATTCTTATCACAAAGGTTTATTTGAGTCTTTAAAGAGAATTAGTAAGAAGTACAATATTAGGCTAGCTCCAAGTTTAGAGAACAAGGTTAAAAAAATTTCCCTAAAGTGGTTCAAAGAGAAGATATTTTAAAAATGCAAGGAGTAGTCTATGAAGTAAAGTGTAGCTGTGGACTATCTTACATAGGTGAAACAGGTCGCAGACTAGAAACTCGTATAGCAGAGCATAAAGCAGCTATAAAAAATTGCTCCAACAAGACTGGTTTAGATAGGCATGTTAGAGAAACTAGTCATAGCATGGATTGGAATTCCCTTAAAGTCATCAGTTTCCAAAGCAATTTTCAAAAAAGAAAGCTGAAAGAAGGAATAGAGATTGAGAAAAAGCAAAATTCCATCAACAATGACTGCAAAGGATTTTCCCTATCTAACATCTGGCAGGATTTGATGAAAAATAACCTAAACCTTCAAGGTTAACTGTAACCGCGATAGTGAAAGGAAAAAGGTACAACAAAAAGACAGCCTGAAGAAGGAGAAGAGTTTTCTCTGAAAATTTGCAATTTAAATGAAAAAATTTCCTAGTAAAATTCCCATAATAGTTGTTTTAGAATAGCAATTGAACAAAAAGCTATTAGTTTACATGATCATGCCATAAACTGTTGGTTTCTAAATATTATAGTTTTATAAATAAACAATTATTTCTTTTGGACAACTTTAAGCAGCTCTATCAATAGTTTTTGAGATAATGGTATCTCAAGGTTAAAAATACATATTTTAAGATGAAAGCATTCAAAAATAGTGCCAGCATAGTCTTATTTAATTGGCATTTTTGAAAAGTATTTAAAAATACAAGGTAGAAGAGCTAACTCCAACAAATGATATTTAAAAATACATTTAGCTGTTAAATAACAAAAAGACAGCCTGAAGAAGAAGAGTTTTCTCCGAAAATTTGCAATTTAAATGAAAACATTTCCTAGTAAAATTCCCATAATAGTTGTTTTAGAATAAGAATTGAACAAAAAACTATTAGTTTACATGATCATGCCCTAAACCGCTTGTTTCTAAATATTATAGTTTTTTCAATAAACAATTTTTTCTTTTGGACAACTTTAAGCAGCTCTATCAATAGTTTTTGAGATAATGGTATCTCAAGGTTAAACATACATATTTTGAGATGAAAGTGTTGAAAAATAGTGCCAGCATAGTCTTATTTAATTGGCATTTTTGAAAAGTATTTAAAAATACAAGGTAGAAGAGCTAACTCCAACAAACGATATTTAAAAATACATTTAGCTGTTATAAATTAATAAATTACATATTCGTTTTTTTTTTAGAAACTGTAGTTTTAAAAAATGCAGAAAACAAAGTTTTTTTTAATTTTTACTCACAGACCTTTAAATATTCCTTATATAATTTCCAACATAAGTATTGCTTTTGCTTATAGAATTTCTTGAAATAGAAAACTTTTTTTTGTTTATTTGTTTGATTCCAGCAATTTAAATTGACTTTTTGGAGTATCTCTGTAGTCAAAGACATACCTTCAGCATTTGTTATCCATGTGAGAAAATCAGGAGACATAAAAATTGCACAATTTGGACAAAACCTACACTTCAAATTACTGTCTGAGTATGACAGATATTAAGCCACCAAAAAACAGTGCTTTTGTTAGCCACATAAGCAATGTTATGTTGAATTATGGACCTACATTTACAAGTGAATATGCTTAACTATCCACAGCAATCATTGTCCTTCCCAAAAATTGACATGCACATTATTTCTTCTCAAAAAATGTTGAATGTATTCCATTATCTGAATCAGTGAATCAAGTTTCACATAAAATAAGAGAAAGTGGAGCACACAGTTTCCAGACAATGAAATGATAAGGTAGCTTTATCCAGCTACTTGTCTCCACAAATATTATTGAAAAAATATTTATCAGACTTTATTTCTCTCTACTATTCAGATTAATATTTTCATTCCCTCACTCCATATCCCTGAGCTTCTTTTGCAAATTCTAAAACTTTATCAAGAAGCATTTTGAGTAATATTTTTATCTGATTGCACTCATTCACTGCAAATGTGGAACTGAGTTGTCTTTTCAAAAATAACTTATAACACCATGTTTGTAATACTGCACTGATTGATTATGGTGACAGTATATTTTTAAGAAATTGTTTTATTGATCATGTGAGCATAATCAGATTTTTTTAAAAATGAGTTTCCTACAAGTGTACATCAAGATAGAAAAATTTACCTGTATATTACTATTTTTAGTTTTATCAGTCTAGACAGAGAGAATTTAGGTAAAATAATCTCAGATACAATAATGTTCTAAAAAATGTCGCAAAAGAATGTTTTATAATTTCAAACCAATTTCTGTGGTTAGCAAAAGTGAATTTTTAGAATGTCTTCTTTGATTAATAGACTGATATGTTACACATGTGATATAAAAACTTTCCTTTATTCCTGTTATTGTTCACCAGAAAAAATTTCAATAATGTTGCCTCATATGCATGTTGAAATAATAAAAAAATCTATAAAAATTAGCATGTACATACCTGAATATGCTAGATGCCACCAATATTTTTTAAAACCACAACAGGCTTTTAAAAAATACACTCAGATCATAGTACTCAGAAGATTTATATTTAATGAAAGTTGAAGTCAACATCAGCATTTTTCTCTCATCATGTCTACTAGATTGAAAAAAATAAAAAATACAGAACCTCACGCATTTGCTCCTTTATGTGGCATCATGGTGCATTTTTTGTGTTAAGAATTTTGAATTCTTTCAATGAATTCTTTGTACAGTTTCTGGGTCCATGCTTTCTCTCCAACACAACTGAATTTTCTGAAGTTAATGTGTTTCACTAATGCATCATGACAGTATTCTCTTCCAAAACAGATAGCTAGGTAACATTTATTTTAAAGATATGTATATATGATTTTTGTAGAATAAATATACTTTGCTTTTTCTATAGTTGTTTTTTATTTCAGTACTTATTTTACAAAAAGAATGTGCTTGAAAATAATATTTTAGAATTCTAGGATGAATTTGTGTATCAGAAAAAATTAAGATTTTGGAGAAAATATTTTAGAATATTTGGATGCATTTCTGTTTCAGCCATCTACGCAAGAAATTCTACCAGTCAGTGAAACTTTCCACATCAACCCTAAAACTGGGGTATTGAGCAACAACCAACCACTTGGGAGATATGTTGGTGGATTTTTTGACATAATTGTTGAGGCAAAAAGTTCACCTGGAATCAGAAACACTGCAATTGCAACTGTCAAGGTAATATTGACTTAATATTTTTTTTTTTTTACTTCTCCTTTTTCTTCTTCTTTTTTTTTTTTTTTTTTCTTGTACTGCTTCTTCCACTCTTTCTCCATACTTCTATAAAGGCACTTTACCAATTTACACTTACATTCTTATAGAATTTTATATGCTTGATTCTGGAAAATATATTTCAAGCCAGTTATAAAGGTACTCAACAAAAACATGCACATCAGAGTTGAAGCACTAGAATTATGCATGTCAAATCTGATGAGCTGCGAAGTTAGTCCTATACAACATCAACATGCATTAAAACTGTTACTACAATAGCCAAGTATGCATTCATGCCAAAAATGTTTAAAAAACTTAATTTTCCAGTCCATTCAAGTTCTAATGTTCTTAATACCATTTGAATGGTAGTAAAAATATACAAAATGATACAATTTAAAGATGGATTTAAAAGGTCAATTTTTGTTAAGTGTGCATAAATTGGAGGTTATACAGTAGCGAACAAAAGTATTTAGCGAAACACTTTTTCAACCATAATTTTTTTCTGCTGGACCAAATTGGGTCATTTTGGGATATGATATGTGTTATTCAGTTGTAAACATGACCCATATGCAGATGGATCAGAAACCTTAACACAGATCAGGTACCGAGCTGAATCGCAAAGATCGTACAAATTGACCAACAAAGTAAGTGTGTATCACATTCATTTAATGCAACGATAACAGAAAACAAGTACGAGAAAACGACAAAACAATAACTAATACTTAGTGGGATAACCACGAGACTTAATAACAGCTGCACAACGGGCCGGCATCGAGTCCACTAGCTTCTCGATGGTGACCTGCGGAATTCGCGCCCATTCTGTAGACAGCTGGTCGAACTTCTGGGCCCTATTCCGGAAGGTATTCTACACACATCGTCTCTCCAGCTCCTCCCACATGTGCTCGATGGGGTTGAGGTCTTGAAATTGGCTTGGCTAGTCTAGAAGTGTGACCTGTTGCTGCTGGAAGTCCGCCTTCGCTACTCTGGAGGTGTGCTTCGGGTCGTTGTCTTGCTGCATGATCCATCCGGGTGGCATGTTCTGGTTTGCCCATGGGAAGACATCATTGATGAGCATGTTCGTGTAGCTCTGGCCGGTCATTATTCCGTCAGTCTTGATGATGGGGTCCATTCCATTGCGAGAAAAGGTGCCGTAAACCATGAGCGATCCTCCTCCGTGCTTGACAGTCGGCTGAACGAACTAGGGGTTGAATCTCTGGCCACACGGACGTCGTACGTATCAGATGCCATCACTTCCGAACAAGTTAAACTTGCTCTTGTTGGTGAAAAGCACCTTACTCGAGTCCGCCGCGGTCCAGTGTCGATGACGGCGTGCGAACGCGACTCTGGCTCGTTGATTCTTGACTCCGATGAGTGGTTTTTCGGCAGGGCGTCTTCCATTCAATCCACCAGCAATGAGAAGATGGAAGATGGTCATTCGGCTGAAGTTCAGGTCGTCACTGTCGCGGAATTCGGTGGCGATGTCCACAGCAGTCAAGGTGGGATAAGCACGAGATCAACGGAGGATGCATCAATCCCGGCGCAACGTAGTGGAGCAAGGCCTACCACATCGCGGACTGTTCTCAACAGTCCCAGTCTTCTTATAACGTTGCAGGATAGCTGAAATGGACTGGTGTCGGATCTTCAGGGCCCTCGCAATGTCGGTGATGCGCATTCCGGATTCCATCATGTTCACGGCCGCCTTGCAAGCTCCAACATGGATCTCCGCCTTTTTACCCATTTCTGAAAAAGCTAAGATTGACTTATTATCACACTACACATCACAAACCCCACAAAAATCACAAGAGAAACATTGATACATGCAGCAAACAAATGGGTAATAATTGGTGGCTCTTGAATATGGCCCATTTTGAACGACAAATTCGCTCTGAGCAAAATACAAACTACACGGCATTGTAACCCACGAATCAACACATATCATATCCCAAAATGACTCGATTTGGTCCAGCAGAAAAAAAATTATGTATGTATACATATGATGATGTAAAGGTCAGGTGATGCGTAACATCATAGCCTCTCCTTGACAAATGTCAACCCCGCCTTCTCGTGGTGCATCCTGTTCCCACTAAAGGGGCTCTGGCGACCGCCCATAGCGGTATAACTATACCATCGGGATCAGAGGAAATTCTATCCCACACTCACCAACCCGCTTGGCCAGCGTGGTGAGTTATGGCCAAACCCCTCCAAAATGATTCCACAACTTAAATCTTGGCCCTCAGTCTCCGGCAGCTGGAATGTACCTGGCCAAGGCAGCGGCCAGTGCGACATGAAGGCAGAGGGTGCTAAGAATCCCCGGAGGACCGGACTAGGCTGCCATCTGATGCTGACCTTGGCTACTTACAATGGACGATCCCTATCTTCTGATTCAAGGCTTCTTGAATTGGAAGAGGAACTACAAAGGATCAAGTGGGACATCGTGGGGCTAAGTGAGGTAAGGAGAAAAGGAGAAGATCTCATCGAACTGAAAAGTGGACATCTCTTCTACTATCGTGGGACAGATACTGGCAGAACTAGTGGTGTTGGATTTATAATAAACAAGAAACTGAAGGATAAAGTTGTAGAAGTTGAAAGTTCCTCTGACAGAGCTGCACGACTTGTTATCCAACTCTCGAAAAGATACCAGGCTCAGATTATTCAAACTTATGCACCCACCACAAGTCATCCTGAAGAAGAAATTGAAGAATTTTATGAGGAAATTTGTCATCTAAATAATAAAGGTAAGCAGCACTTGAAAATAATTATGGGAGATTTCAATGCAAAAATAGGGCAACGGCAACAGAATGAAACTTCAGTAGGTAAATTCGGTCACGGCAACAGAAACCAGCGTGGAAATACTCTCGTAGAGTTTGCAGAGGCAGAAGGGTTTTTCATCTTGAACTCCTTCTTCAAGAAAAAGCCACACAGGAAATGGACATGGAGACATCCAAATGGGACGACAAGTGAAATTGATTTTATTATGTGTAACAAAAAATTCGTCATAGAAGACTGCAGTGTGCTAAACAAGTTCAACACAGGTAGTGACCATAGATTGGTGAGATGTAAGATGCACCTCAACACCAAACTTGAACGTGGCAAGCTCATAAGACAAACAAAATCTATTGACATAACCAACCTTAAAAAACACCATAATACCTTCAAGTTAGAACTGAAGAACAGGTTCTCTGCTTTAGAAGGCCTAACATCGGAAGAAGTGGACATCTCTGAAGTTAACAGAAAAATAACCAAAGCTCTTATGGAAACAGCAACAAAATTAGCTGGGTCTAAGAACAAGTTGCATGTGAACAAATTATCAGGAAAAACCAAAATGTTGATGCAAAAAAGAAGAGAGATGAGGACAAATAAAGAAGATGTGACTTCCAAAGTGGAATATATAGAGCTATGCAAGACAGTAAGAAAAAGTATCACTGAAGACGTAAGGAAATTCAACTGTGAACTAGTGAGGAAAGCAATTGAAAACAACCAAAGCCTAAAGATAGCAAAGGGACATCTCAGTAAGGGAAGAAAACAGATTATGGCACTGAGAAAAGAAGATGGTTCTGTAACAAGAAATAGAGGCGAAATCTTGACAAGAGTGAAAGATTTCTACTCCAAATTATATGAAAGGGATGATATATGCACTCCAGACATCATGAAAGATACCAGTACCAGAGTTCCTCCAGTCCTTCCAGCAGAAGTTGCACATGCAATCAAGAACATGAAGCGAGGAAAAGCTCCAGGAGAAGATGGAATTACTGTAGACATCATACAAGAAGCAAGTGGAGAAATCGAAACAGTACTCGCCCAAATTTTCACTCGATGCCTTAATGAAGGAAAGATTCCTGAGGATTGGAACACCGCTACAATGATCCTGCTACATAAGAAAGGTGACATTGAGGATCTCGGAAACTACAGACCTATCAGCCTCCTATCAGTAGTTTATAAAATCTTCACTAAAGTTCTTTCACACCGCTTGAAGGTAGCCCTAGACATGGCTCAACCGAGAGAACAAGCTGGATTCAGGAGTGGCTACAGCACAATAGATCATATCCACGTGCTGAGAGAACTAATTGAAAGAGCGAGGGAATATGAACTTCCATTGTGCATGGCTTTTATCGATTATGAAAAAGCCTTTGATTCGGTGAAACCGTCAGCAGTTACAATGGCTCTGAAAACCTGCGGTATTGAAGATGCATACATTAATATTATTAATAACATCTATGAAAATGCAAGTGCAAAGATTAGGCTGTTTGAAAATACAACACACGTAAAAATTGGAAAGGGAGTGAGACAAGGTGACACCATATCTCCGAAGCTCTTTAATGCCACATTGGAGGGTGTTTTTCAGTCGCTGAGCTGGGAAAACAAGGGGATAAAGATTAATGGAGATTATCTAACCCACCTTCGTTTTGCTGATGACGTAGTCATTTTTGCAACTACCCCATCAGAGCTGCAGAGTATGATCCAGGAACTTGCTGACAAGAGTAAAGAAGTGGGATTAAAAATGAACTTTCAGAAGACAAAAGTGATGTTCAATGCTTTTACAAGAAATGAAGATTTATCGATTGATGGAGAAAAGCTGGAGATAACAGACACATACGTTTATCTTGGACAACAGATATCAAGTGAGGGTCACATTGATGAAGAAATTAATCGGCGTACAAAACTTGCCTGGAGAGCTTTTGGAAGAAACAGCATAATTTTCAAGAGCAATATGCCATTATGTCTTAAAAGAAAAGTGTTTGATCAATGCATCCTTCCAGTGCTTACGTATGGTGCAGAGACGTGGACCTTAACTAAAAGAGACATACAAAGGCTGCAGACAACTCAAAGAAGCATGGAGAGGTGCATGCTTGGTGTAACCAGGAGAGATAAGAAGAGGAACTCGTGGATCCGAAAAATGACAAGAGTGGAAGACATCATGATCAGAGTTAAATCCCTGAAATGGCAATGGGCTGGACATACTGCCAGAAGGACAGATCATCGATGGACAGCTGAAATTTTAGATTGGATTCCAAGGGACAGGAAAAGACCCAGAAGAAGACCACATGGGAGATGGGTGGATGAAATTCGAAAGTATGCAGGGGTGACATGGAGGAGACTGGCACAAGACAGACCGTTGTGGAGGAAACTTGGGGAGACCTTCGTCCAGCAGTGGATTGATAATGGTTGACAATGATGATGATGATGATATACACTGAAAAGCAATTGAATTAGAGACAGCTAGGGTTATGCAAATGTGGCGCTGTGGGCGGCCCTGTAAATGGAAACAACATAACGTATGCAGCTATCCGACAATATAAGGAGTGATGCGACGGGAATCAGTAAGAGTCGGACATAGTATGGGTAAGACGAAGGATCTAAGCGCATTTGATCGTGGGCAAATTGTCAGGGCCCGACGAATGGGTCACTCTATCTCAGAAGTCGTGCAGGCACTGGGATTTTCATGAACCACTGTGTCACGGGTGCACCGTGAGTACATCGAATCCAGTAAAACCATCCCTGCAAGGGCCAACTGCTGTGGACAACAGCGTGTGAATGAGTGGGGTCATCATCGGCTAGCTCGCATTGTTACAGCGAATAGACGGGCCACAGTGCAAGAAATCACTTGGCAATTTAACACTGTTGCACAAAAACGTGTAAGCAGCCACACCAACCAGAACCATCTTCTCGCTATGGGGTACAGAAGCCATCGTCCCACGAGGGTACCGCTGCTAACCGCACATCACAGGGTGCAAAGATTAGCATGGGTGCAGAAACATCGCCACTGGACCCTAGACATGTGGAAAATGTTGCCTGGACTGATGAGTCAAGATTCACGTTGATACATGTGGATGGCAGGATACAAGTACAGCGCAAACCACATACAGTGATGGATCCTTCTTGCCAGCAGGGTACTCTTCAAGCTGATGGGAGTGGCATTCTCGTCTGGGGACTGTTTACGTGGACTGAAATGGGACCCCTGGTACGTGTGACATCGTCCCTCACAGGTCAACGTTACCGGGATATCCTGGAGACCATTTGCTCTGGTTTGGGCGTCTTGAACATCCCACTGAGGACCTCATCCTGCAACAAGACAATGCACCGTGCCATCGCTCCCCAATTGTATCCGAATGGTTGGATGAACACTCCACCGACGTGACCTCGCTTCCTTGGCCAGCTGGGTCACCCGACCTCAATTCCATCGAGCACATCTGGGATGCCATTGAGAGAGATGTTTAAGGCTCTGACCCCCTCGATCAAATCTTTGTGAACTGTGGAAGCTTGTTCAGGGGTTGTGGATCCGTATGGCTTCCCAACGCTTGCGGTGTCTTGTCGAGTCCATGCCAAGACGAATCGCCGCCGTCATCAGGGCGAATGGTGGTGCTACACGTTACTAGACAGGTATCTCTAATTCAGTTGCTCTTCAGTATATATATATATATATATATATATATCAGTGGCATTGCATGCCTATTTAGGTTGGATGTGTGCTGTTACGGGGAAAAAAACATGTAAAAATTTTATTATGTAACCCAAACTGAAAATCTCATGCATTGATTTTGAACATATAAGTGCATTTTTTTTTATTTAGCGGTCATTGAATAAAAAATATGAATGAATTTTTGTTATCCTATCCTATATGGATAACAAACTTAAAATTCTGTTTTAAATCTGTGCTCATACACTCATTGATTCGCACTGCGACAAAAAGACAGAAAAACTGCAACTTGTGGCAGAATGTTGAATTATATTTATGACTCCACGCGATTCCAAATGCAAACATATGACCAGTAGTGCTTTTTAAGACGAGCACACCCTGGAAAGTTATTAACCTCTGCATTGAAATCACAAGTAAAAAATAGAAACATGACCTGCAGCGATATCTGGAGAGCTTTGTATCACAGTTGTTTTACTCACTTTGGGCATCTGCTGGCTAACAGCACACCTGTGGATGCGAATATTACTTACTATGTTTTGTTTACTCAACGAAGCAACGAACCTTCTCCACGTTATGAAAACATTATGTAAAAGAATTAATTTCAGCCACCACACGAAACCTTCGGACAAACTTTGGTGCTTTTTGTTATTAAAAAACATAATACTGTATAACAGCAACTCGTCTCACATCATTGAATTGCGTTGCTCCATGGGATTACAAGCAGTGCCCCATTTGGCTAGCACACCCTGAGAGATCACCTGTAACGTTTGAAACCACAGTGCAATAAAAACGTGACCTACAGCGCCATCTAGGAAGCGCTTGTACCACAGTTGCTTGAACACTGTCAGATGTTGTGTAGGGAAACCGCACATCCAAGGATCTTAGCGCAAATGTGATATTATGCTTACTGAACAAACCTTCTTCTCTTAATGAAAACATTGTGTGGCGGAATTAATTTTAGCTACCACTCGAAGCCTTAGCACAAATGCTGGTGAGTTTTATTAGAAATATATCCGAAAATGTAATATCGATAGTATAGGTTAAACAAATTGCGACTCAGTGCAGGTGTGCACCACGCACCTAGATGACGTGGGAAAGCTTAGAAGCATTGATTTGTATTTTTACACCAATAAAATCGATTACTAGTACAGTTTTACTATTTTATGAAATGGCATGTTTATGCACAGCATCAGGAAGTTTTGCAGTTGACATGGGTGAACTATTTCACTTACAGAAGCAATGTCCCAGGGTTGAATGAACTTGTGAGTTTTATAATTAGCAGGTGCACAGAGAGGATTGTCAAGCTCATGGGAGAATCTTATGAAACAAACATGGATATGAAAAATCATTGAAAGAAATATGCAGACAAGAACAGACAGAGAACTACGTGGAAATCAAATGGTTTTGATCTCTTTAGCTACTTTCAGGGGCTGGATTTTGCAAATGTCGGATTCCATAAGTTTTCTTCCTCTAATAACAAAAGGCCACAATATTGCAGTCTGTGAAATAGGAAATACTAGAGTCCAATAACTAATATTCATTACACTGGTCTACAAGGTTTTTATAACATGAACAAATTTAGCTATTTTAAACTAATTTTTGGGTGCTGATTTCAGATCTGATCTTACAAAATGGCCACCATGTCCCGTTTTTTTTGTTGTGGGACATTAAATATGTATTGTTGTTCCACATTAGTGCTTGTAGGCATGTAAAAGAACACTAGATCTTTTTATTGTAATATTTCACCACCAGACATGTTACGGGTGGCAACACTGAGTTTTTCACAGGTAGAGAATATGTAACCGCAATCGAACCGCCATCACTGTTTTTTACACTGAAGGAGAAACATGTGCTGCATGCTTATGAGCAAATGTTGGCGAAATGGAGAAAAAGGATCATCGCAGATATATTAATATTCCGGATAAGTTTTGCTATGTGTGCAAACAGTATATTATAAAATCACAGTCATTAATCGACAAAGACTGTGAACAAAGCCTACTATTTGTATTTCGGATGCCATGTTGGAGATCAAAATAAATCGTGGGCTCTATATTAATTGAATGACCTTGTTCGAAAGCAAAGCAGGAAAATGTCATGTCATCGAGCCCCACTTGATTGAGCAAAATGAACTGAATGACCTTGTTCGATAACAAAGCAGGAAATGAGTCTGCAACATTTCCTGCTTTGTTGGCCTGAATGAATGGTTGAAAGGCAAGCTGAAATCCATGCCTTTCACAGTTCTGATTATTTGACATGAGCCAACTGATCACGTCGAATATTGTTATTTTTGTTTAACCAAAGTGAGTGGCTTTTCAAAGAAGAATAAAAGTAAAATACAGTATCCAAATTCGCCATTAACCTTAAGGCCTGTTCTGCATGGGGAAGATCTTCCTATACCAAAACCTCCATTGAACTGTGAAGAGATAGAATCAAATTCATCCAATGAAGACATGAACACACATGAAGATCCAGGACCTCACTTAGACTAGACGAGCCACACTTGATTGAGCAAAATGAACTGAATGACCTTGTTCGAGACCTACATCTTTCCGAACAACAAGCTGAACTTTTAGGTTCCTGACTGCAAGAGTGGAACCTGCTAGCGAAGAGTACACGTGTCTGTGTTCAGAAATAGAAATTTGGATCTATGTTCTTTCTATGAAATGCAGGATGGTATGTGTGTCTGTTCAGATACTCCAAGGCTAATGACAGAATTAGGAATATCTCACAATCCTGCAGAATTGCATCTATTTATCAACTCGTACAAGGTTATTTTAAAAGCTGTCCTTTTGTCCAACGGAAACCATAGGCCTTCCACCTTCCATTCCAGTAACACATGCTGTAGGAATGAAGGAGACCTATCAACGTATCAAAGAATCATGTACGAAATTCTTACTGCAATACAATATGACCAGTTTAGGTGGTCAGTATGTGGTCATCTGAAAGTGATATCATCACTCATGCTTGGGATTCTTTTTTTTTTTTTTTGTTTGGAGGTTTAACGACCACTGTGAGCAACTCAGTGGGCTATAAGCAGTCAACCGTCCCTAATTTAGGGCCACTGGTACCAGGAAAGGGAGAGAGCCAGCACCTTAAGACAAACACAACATCCATGCCTCACTGAGATTCGAACCCGGACCCAACTCAGATGAATGATCAGAAGCCATTGCTTAGACCACTGCACCACCTGGGCGGCTC
The DNA here is from genome assembly GCA_039090855.1 of Macrothele yani. NCBI lineage: Eukaryota > Metazoa > Arthropoda > Arachnida > Araneae > Macrothelidae > Macrothele > Macrothele yani. Next base: position 78,799,884 of record CM077008.1, read on the forward strand.
TTGGGATTCAAAGTGGCTTCACCAAATTTTGTTGTTTTCTTTGTATGCGGAACAGTAGGGCCATAGCAGAGCAATACAAACGAACAGACTGACCTAAATGAGATGTTTTATTCCTGGAGAGAGAGTAACATTTGTCACAAGCCCCTAGTTAATCCGTATGATGTGCTGCTTCCACCACTTCGTATCAAACTGGAGCTGATGAAAAACTTTGTAAAGGCTATGGATAAATGTGGCCTTCTTGCATTTAAAGCAAACATTTCCACAATTAAGTGATGCAAAGCTCAAAGAAGGCATCTTCATGGGTCCTCAGATATGGAAACTGCTGTGTGATTCTGTTTTTATCGAAAAGCTAAACAGCATGGAGCTCGTCGCATGGCAATCTTTCACATCTACGGTCAAGGGATTTCTGGGTAACTACAAATCCCTTGCCCAGTGTTATCATCCTATGAATAACTTGAGTCTCAAGATGAGTAGAGAATGTTATTTATGATGGAAAGATCACAGAAGAAAATAGAGAGAGAGAGAGAGAGAGAGAGAGAGAGAGAGAGAGAGTGTGTGTGTGTGTGTGTGTGTGTGTGTGTGTGTGTGTGTGTGTGTGTATTTGGTAGAAGTATTTGGAAGGTTTTAATGCCAAGTTTAATCGAATGTCTTTGTAACATAAGCACTGCAACTTGTGTTTTACAAAACTTTTACATAGTTACAGTTTAAACAGCATTGAGATAAAATGTAATATCACCTGTTAGCTGATCAGAATGAAAGAAATATTGTTGATCAATCAATGAGGCTTGGAAATTTCCAGATAAGAAAGAAACTGTCCAGGAATATCAGAGTTATAGACATTGATAGCTTGATGTACAAGTTGTTTCTCATTAAATGTTTTTTTTTAATTTAATTTAAGATTATACACAGGGCTCAGTATTTTCAGAAATATTTATGAAATTCAAACTGAGTATAAATGAAGCAAAACCCAAAGTCATGGTTTTCCAGCAAGGAACTGTTAGTACTGAATGCCAGATTAATCTAAACAGTACAGAGTTAGGCCAGGTGATTGAGTTTTTGCATTTAGAAAGCTTGTTTGACTGAGAAAAGAGATTAAATGGTAAAATTAGTAGACAAGTGAATTTACTTTACAGAAGTGTGTGTGTGTGTGTGTGTGTGTGTGTGTGTGTGTGTGTGTGTGTGTGTGTGTGTGTGTGTGTGTGTATCTGTGGCAAGACTCATTCTGATCATGTCTGGAATGAATGTGTTGCAGATGAGTAATGTGAAGCAAAATGTTGTTAGTAGGGTGGAGATATATATTCAGAAGTAATTCAGCTATGTTAAAAGAATGAGTGATGAGGAAACCATGGTCAGACTAGTTTCAGGAATGCTTGCAAGAGAAGATAATGGGTATGAAGCACACAAGGTCTTGCATGATATGTGTGATGGATGTCAGTGAAGCTCGAGTTACATGCCAAAATTGCTGTAAATGAAGATGTTTGAAACATCAAGTGTAAAAAGAAAAAAATCTAACACCATCAGTACCTTTGTTTTGGTGGATGATTTCTCTTTGAGTAGCTGACCTTTGACTCTCAAAGAACAGTTAGTGATATGTATGCATGAATGTATTATTTAGTTTCCAATTAGGCCTTATGTTAGAGAGTGCTTTCCTTTAAAGATACATACACATTCATGCACGTGATCTGTGCCAAGAATGTGATTGAACACCAAATTGGTATGTAGACACTTAAACATTTTTCAAAATTAATTGCAAAAGGTTCTGAATAAATAACCATGTTTTCTGTGCTGATGTAAAAGTGACTTCATTGTACACCTTACATTTAAACAAAAAGTTAAAGGTTGACAGTTTTATGCTTGGTAGTGTTTGCTAGTGTTTGGTACAATGAACATTTTTTTACCAGAACAACTATTGCTTACATGCTTCACTAAAATATTGTAAAGGCAGTGACATCAAATGTTTTATTCAACTTCACTATTTTCATTTAACAAAATAGATATATATTTTGCAAGAACAAGATCTTCTGAAATTTGTGTTCTACAAAAGGCCAAATGAAGTAAGAAACATCATTCCTCAACTGAAAAAGTAAGCAATATTTCTATGAATTTATATCTTATCTTATTAGATGTGTTTTAAAACCTTGATCATTTTAAAATCACAGAATAATGCCATAACAGCATATCAGAGTAAATTTAATTAAAATGAAAATTTTAATTCAGGAGTTTTTATTGGTCCATACCACATGATGGTATGCCATGCAATGAAAATTCAGATGAAATTTTATCTAAGGACAGCAGGAAATTTTACTCCTGAAATGTACTTTAATAATTTTAGATTTAATAGAAGATGACAAGAAAATGGAACAAAGATTTCAAACAATTCCCAATTTCTGTAAAGTAAAAACAGTCATATCCTTAAAAACAGACCTCAAACGAGAAAACATTGGAGTGGATAATGTATCACCAGAAATGCTAAAACTGTTGGAGAAGTGGGTGCAGCTACTTTAAAAGACTTGTGCAACTGAATTTATAATAAAAGCTGCCCAAAATCCTAAACATTCAACCTTCATTCATTTTTTTGTTTGTTTGTTTGTTTGAGATTTATCAACCAACTTGTGAGAGACTCAAAAGACTATATAAGCAGTCATCATTATTTACGGTTACTGGATCCAGGAAAGGGACAAAGCCTGTGCAGTAAGACAAACACAATATCCATCATCCATGCCTCACCTGGACTTTGAACCCAGTTCCATCTTGAATGAATGCTTAGAAGCCAGCATCTTATACCATTCAGCCACTGCAGTGGCTCTTCATTCCTTCTAAGTGAATTACATATTTGAAATAAAAACTTCCATTTCCATTCTGATATACATTATATTGACAAAAGTCACCGGACATCTACAAAAGAAACACAACATAGCATTTATTGACATACATTAGTACAGTGTCAGTCCACCTCTGGCCTTAATGCATGCACTGACCCTTTGAGACATGCTTTTGACAAGGTTTTGGAACACAGCGATAGGTATGCACTTCCATTCAGTACATAATGCTGCCGCTAACTGTTGCTTAGTAGTAGGCCTTGGTTCCAAACTTCTTATGTGGCACTTCTAATTCATCCCATAGGTGCTCTATGGGATTAAGATCAGGGCTTTGTGCTAGCCAGTCCACACACGATACGGAATTATCGTCAAACCATGCAGTAACAGTCCTTGCTTTATGGCTCTGTGCATTATCCTGCTGGTACCAACAAGACTTCATTCCATAGTATTGCCACAGAGTTGGTCAAGCATAATTGTCCAGAATATCGAGGTAAGCATGGTGGTTAACAGGTTTGTCCACGATAACCAATGGGCCAGGACCATACCACAAAAACACTCCCACACGAGTACACTGCCAGCTCCAAACTTGACTGTAGGAACAGTAAATTGTAGTAAATGGCATTCCCCCGTCTGTTGCCATACCCACTCATGGTCATCAGACTGATGGATCATGTATCTGGATTCATCAGTCCATAAGACCCGTTTCCACTGATCTACGGTCCATGATAAATGTTCTTTACACCATGCTAAATGACGAGTAGCATTCTGAGTGGAGATGAAAGGCTTATGAGCAACCACACAACCACAGTAACTCATGAAATGAAGTTCTCGGCGAATGGTACATGTACATACCGAGGTTCCAGCATTTTTACTCACCTGTACACTGAGGTCTTGGGGCAAAGCTTTGCATAATTGTTGCAGCCGCTTAATTGGGCCAAAGTGTTCTAGCCCTGATGTGTCCCAATTAACTGGAATCTACTGTATTTCACTGAGAATTTTGATTTCCTTTAAAATGTGCAATTTTTTGAAACACACAGTTCTTTAAAGAGTACATTATAATGTAGTTATATTCATATTGTATCTTTCATCTTCAAGCAAAATAGTTGGAACTAAAAATTTTACTTTCATCAGTCCTGAAACTCTTGCTCACAACTAAAAACAAAAGTAAACAAAAGTCATTAAAACAATGCATTGTTTGAAAAATCTTTCAATAGCATCATTTAAAAAGCACTGATATGAAAAAAATGAAATTGAAGTTAGTAAATATTGCATTTTAATTCCCAAAACCAAAATGGGCATCGAATTATGTCACACCACTTCTGAAAGGCAAAGTTTCCATCGTGAGGTGTGAAAATACTTGAAGTTCTCATTTATTTTTCTGATAAAGTCAGATGTGACTTAAAATCAATGTAAAATTGTTAATGTCTCTTCTGTGCAAGTGTTACTGGTGTTTAGGCTCAATACCAAAGATGTGCTAGTATCATCTATGTTTTTTTTGTTCTTAAACTCAAAATTTCTCATTTGTTTCTTTGTTTTTCACCAGTGATTAATTTCCTCGTGTTTTACTACTGCAACATACGTGCTGCAGCTAGTTCTTAGTTTTCTAAATCATTATTATAAAATTAGCTTCATGAATATTTTTATTAGGGGTGTATATTTTGGGTGAGCAAGGTGTGTAGTTTCATTTTATGCAGAAATCAAATTACTCATTTTGCCATGTACATTTGGTCATTTAAACAAGTGAGGGTTATTCATGAAATGGTTTATGCCACAGTAACTTTTTTATCTATAAAATAAAGGAAGTTATTTTATATATTTTAGATTTATGATGTTTTCTACTAATGACAGCATTGAACTAACAGTCTTAGAAGTTGGTGATGTGCCATAAAATACCGTGAGCTGTTATCCAGTCATTTCACAATAAACTTTAGTTCATATGCTGGTAAACTACCAATGTCACAACTTCTGAACAGAGCAAATGTTTGTGCAAATAAAAAGAATTTGACTTAGAGATATGATGGGAAAAATTGTTGCAGCATGCTTTGTTGGCTCTCTGTGTAAAGATATATGCTGCCTTGCGATGCTGCAAATTTTGCTTTTACAAAAGCACAAGGTTTCAAGCAAACATTTTTAACTTTCTTTTATCTTTTTTGCTGAAAACAAAGTAAAATCACAAGCTAATTTTTTCATCTTAAACCTTATGTGTATACAGATTGTACACTATCAATGCTGTTGGGACACTTCCACTCACTGAAGAATGTTGTCAAATATTTCCTAGAATATATAACTGATTATGGGGTTTACTTAGGAATAAAAATTGGTTTTTAATGGTCAAAATTTTGGGCAGAACCCCTACCCTTCATCAGGACTTCACTATAGTAAGTGTTGCCAAACTTGGGTGAAACTCCAAACTTTAAAATAGTTTAATATAGTGCCTCTTATTTTCTCTATTTTTAGGCATTCCAAGAGTTTTCTCTTGAAGAAGTGCTGCTGGTGTGATAAAACTTCTACTGAGTCCCAAAGAATTTTATGTCCAGTATTCCTAAGTAAATCCCATAATCAGTTATATATTCTAGCATATATGTTCCTCCTATCAGTGGTTTATAAAATCTTCACTAAAGTTCTTTCACACCGCTTGAAGGTGACACTGGACATGGCTCAACCGAGAGAACAAGCTGGATTCAGGAGTGGCTACAGCACAATAGATCATATCCACGTACTCAGAGAACTAATTGAAAGAGCGAGGGAATATGAGCTTCCATTGTGCATGGCTTTTATCGATTATGAAAAAGCCTTTGATTCGGTGAAACCATCAGCAGTTGCAATGGCTCTGAAATCCTGCGGTATTGAAGATGCATACATTAATATTATTAATAACATCTATGAAAATGCAAGTGCAACGATTCGGCTGTTTGAAAATACAACACACATAAAAATTGGAAAAGGAGTGAGACAAGGTGACACCATATCTCCGAAGCTCTTTAATGCCACATTGGAAAATGTCTTTCAATCACTGAACTGGGAAAACAAAGGGATAAAGATTAATGGAGATTATTTAACCCACCTTCGTTTTGCTGATGACATAGTCATTTTTGCAACTACCCCATCAGAGCTACAGAGTATGATCCAGGAACTTGCTGACAAGAGTAAAGAAGTGGGATTAAAAATGAACTTTCAGAAGACAAAAGTGATGTACAATGCTTTTACAAGAAATGAAGATTTATCGATTGATGGAGAAAAGCTGGAGATAACAGACACGTACGTTTATCTTGGACAGCAGATATCAAGTGAGGGTCACATTGGTGAAGAAATTAATCGGCGTACAAGACTTGCCTGGAGAGCTTTTGGAAGAAACAGCATAATTTTCAAGAGCAATATGCCATTATGTCTTAAAAGAAAAGTGTTTGATCAATGCATCCTTCCAGTGCTTACGTATGGTGCAGAGACGTGGACCTTAGCTAAAAGAGACATACAAAGGCTGCAGACAACTCAAAGAAGCATGGAGAGGTGCATGCTTGGTGTAACCAGGAGAGATAAGAAGAGGAACACGTGGATCCGAAAAATGACAAGAGTGGAAGACATCATGATCAGAGTTAAATCCCTGAAATGGCAATGGGCTGGACATACTGCCAGAAGAACAGACCATCGATGGACAGCCGAAATTTTAGATTGGATTCCAAGGGACAGGAAAAGACCCAGAAGAAGACCACATGGAAGATGGGTGGATGAAATTCGAAAGTATGCAGGAGTGACATGGAGGAGACTGGCACAAGACAGACCGTTGTGGAGGAAACTTGGGGAGACCTTCGTCCAGCAGTGGATTGATAATGGTTGACAATGATGATGATGATGATGATATGTTCTAGGAATAGCCATGACTTCATTACCAAATATTTCCTTGTTCGAAAATACATTGGTTCAAGTTTTGTGTGGACACTCTTTCTCTATATGTTTATGTGAATATTTACAGCATTTGCAAAATATCAATTCAAAGTCAGATTTGAAATACTATAAAAAATTATAGGCTTGTGCTCACCTTCTGAATAACAGAGAAATGGCATAAAACAGATATTTCAATGCAAAATTATCATCTACCATAATATTGTAATAATAAGGTCATACATGAACATACTCTGAACAATTGTACAGACACACGTGTCAAATGTGTGACTAACTATTCACTAACTTCAACTTCATACTGTGTTCTACCCAATAGTGAGCATTATTCCCTAGGAGGTTAGAATCGTACTTCTGGAGATGCCCCGAGTCTCTTAACCGTGAAGCCACAAACTGTGGGAATTTGATGTTGTTTACACTACACCTATGTAATTTCAATTGCGTGTATTTTGGAATAGCATGGTTTTTGGTTGCAGAAACCGTGTAATATCAAACCGGAATGAATTATACTTCTCATACGAGTGAAGTTTTCAATTGTAACGTTATGTTTTGTTTAGAATTTGCACTACATTCGTGTATTTCAATTTAAAATAAAAATGGGAAAGAGCCTCAAAATAATTAAGAATTTTATAAATTTAGCACTTTCTCACACATCTGCAGCAAGTTACGATGCGAAATCGGAAACATTTGTGACTGAAGAAGGCAATTCCACTAACACGAGATGCATTGCAATAGACTTAAAAACCATCAGCTTTCCAACACTTTGGCAGCCATCTCTTGCGGTTATAGGCTTCACGCAAAGTGGTACTGCACCATTAACAAGGGCATCTCCAGATATCTTATTCTAACCTCCTTGATTATTCCTCAGTGAAAGAGATGAGTCATAGGAATATTTAATTTTTGCCATATGACAAATGTAATAATATGGATGTAATAATGCATTGTATTTATGTAAACACAAAATCTTTAGATATTAAAATTATCAGAATGTTTTAATATTATTAGGGATATCAAGTTGGCCCTCGCTCAACCAGTTTCATTGAATGTTTATGACACACAGTTTTATGCACGAAATGATGGAAGCCTGGATTTTGAAAGGTAAGAAAGATTGAAACATGTTTCCAATTGTTGAAAATTGATAAAATACACAATTCATATGAATATCCATTTAATATTCACAAAAACGCATTTTCCTAATGTATTTCAAAGAAAATAAGGTATGTTTTATTCTTTCCAACTATCAGTAAATTATCATAATCAAACTTAGAGCTGCTGTCTTTATGTTTCTTCTTCCTTCCAGTGGTTTGTTGGTTTTGAACCAATGTGCTGCCCAGCCACTATGAAATAATTCCTTAGTGATCATCTGCCACCCTCTAGTTTTCATTTTGAGAGCAGTTTCAGGAGATTTAACTTTATTTTAAATATACCAGAGTTGAATAATAATGAAACGCATATAGCGTATTAAATCCGTTTATTTTTGTGGTGTAGTCAGCACAAAGATTCTCCAAGCTTTCTTGCTCCTCTGGGAGGCTTTTTCAAGGCAATGGTAGACACGAAAATGCAGAAAATTGGAACACGTAAAGAACGAAGATGATTTTTGAAAATAACGCGGGTGACATCACGAGCATATTATATGAATTTTTATCACGTAATTATACAGTGTGCCGTGATCTTACAAAGAAAAGGCGGGTGTGTAAAAGAAAGAAAAGACGGGTGTTATGCTATACCGTTGGTATATCCTGACAACACGGAAAAGATATATATAGGAATGACAAAGCGATCCTTGGACACTAGATGTAAAGAACATGTACGAAGTGTGAACCAGGACATGCAGAATACAGCCCTCACCAGAGAAGTCATGCATTGCTCGGCCACTCCTGTATGGAATGATATTAGAAGAATTGCCTCTTACACGAATTTCAAAGCGATTGCCATCAGGGAAACAGTGGAAATCCTATCTAGCAAAATGGCATGCAATGATATAGCCTCTACTGAACTACCAATGGTTTGGCATGTGTATTGCATGTAATATGCTCGTGATGTCACCCGCGTTATTTTCGAAAATCATCGTTCTTTACATGTTCCAATTTTCTGCATTTTTGTGTCTACCATTGCCTTGAAAAAGCCTCCCAGTGGAGTGCGAAAGCTTGGTGAATCTTTGTGCTGACTACACCACAAAAATAAACAGATTTAATACGCTATATGCGTTTCATTATTATTCAGGAGATTTAGCTTTTTCAAGCCTACACGCCAGACAAAAAAATGAATACTTTTAGGCCCATAAAAGAAAAACTTATTCCACTTCTTTGCTTTGTGTTTTTGACAATGGTTTTGATGGCTCAGCACATAATGCACGAAATATGTGCAAAAATAGAAAAAAAGAGGAGGGTGAGAACAGTGATGAACAAACCAATTTTGAAACTAAGGATGATTCATATATTGAAGAGCTGCATCATAAGACAAAGCAATCTAACTGATGGGAGGGGTCACAAATGCAGGAACTATTATCAAAATAAATAAATGTATTGTACTCATTACAATGTTTTCATGCCATTTAAAATTGGTACATTTAAAGCCAATACTTTTTTCTTTTTGCAGATTGATTACCCATTCCAATGATTTTTACATTAACTTAGTGTCTCACAAGTCAATATAAAAATAACTGGAATGGTGACTAATGTGTAAAAAGAAAAAATATTATTTTTAAATTTGCAAATGTTAAATGACATGAAAACATGGTAATGAGTACAATAAATTTAATTATTTTAATAATCAGGAGATTATTTAACATTTAGCAAAGTATTGCATGGGCTTTTGAGCTTAAGCTGTACATTGCACATTGTAAATTTTAATAATCACCACCAACAAGCTTTCTGAGGTCAAAGCTAAAATTAGTTTTCATCTTTCATAAAATATTGTTTGATTACAATTGAAATTATAAATAAATACAAGGCATGGCAAAATTAAAATCTTCAAAAGAGAACTAATTTCCAGCACAGTCATGGGTGATTTGTTTGTTTGAGAGCTTAACAACCATTGTGAGCAACTCGGTGCGCTATAAGCAGTCACCTGTTCCTAATTTGGAGCCACTGGTTCCAGAAAAGGGAGAGAGCGAGTGTCCTACGACAAACACATCTATGCCTCACTAAGATTCGAACCCAGACCAATCATGGACAAATGGTCACAATCCAGTGCTTAGATCACTGCACCACCATGGTGGCAATCGTGGGTGAGGTATGGATGATTTTCATATATAATTGATTAAATTACTTATTTCTGTATATGAAGCAACATTCATTTGCAGGGTAATTTCTTGTAAGAATGATTGTGATCTTGGGACCCATTTGAGCAGCAAGTCACCCTGTGTGAGTTATAATAGTATAAACTTCACAAGAATGCTACCATTGTTTAGTATGGGTCAGAAAAAATAATTTTTACATTGAGATATTTAAACATTCTCTCGATTTGCATAAACCAGGTTGAAAAAAATACCCTGAAAAGATGTCTGCTCAAAAATTAGGAGAGATCAGCGAAAATGATAAAAGGGAAAGAAGTGAAAGTGAAATAGCACAAGCATATGGAATCCCACTTCCAATTCAGCAAATTGTGTAAAACATTGATGAATAACAAGTGCTGCAGAGAGGTGCTGTTTCAAAAGAGGGACAACTTTTGGTGCTAAAAAAAAGGGTGATACGAAAATGAACTGTTCAAATAGTTTTGCAATGCTCTAGCTGACATAACAAACACGGTTGTATAGTAAATAAAAAGGCCGATGAAATCACACTGAAGATAAGAGTTGGATTAAAATAATAAAATGGATGGCATTAATATGGCACAAAGTTTTTATGTGGATGAAATAATTATGTTTTACAATGTGCAAATAAAGACGATTTGAGTCATATTTTAAAAAACAATAAACTACTATCAAGGTTTCACAAACTTAACTATAGTTTGCAGGCTTGCATTCTTATGTAAATTGATTTAAATTACGTAGTATGTGCTTAAATAAAAACCAGATCTATCAGTTAAATAAGAAAAAAACATAGTTTATAACATAACATTAAGAATTCAACTACTCACATAACAGGAAAATCATTACAAAATTCATTTTTTGAAATTACTCAATTTGAAGTCTAATTTTTTGGTCCCAAGCTCTTAAAATTAAGGAAGTTATACTACATCTAGTTATACAACTTACATCTGTCTCTAGAGAAATTTTAATAACAATTACATTTATATGGGATACTAGAATATTTTTTATGGATTAATTTTCAAGGAAACTGTCCTCTTAACACCCTTAACACCGCAATCTAATTTTATTAGACATATTTTAATTGTCTAATTAGGTGAGTCTAGAAAGACAATTTTAGCAAAACTGAGGTCACAGCGAATTGAAATTCCCCTTAAATTTTTAGCTATTAGCAGGACATCATGGAAAAGAAATTAAAAGGACATGAAACTGAGGACTTCATCATCATCTGGTCTATGAGTAATCATCTAATGAAGATGGATTTTAAAATATGTTAAGGAAAATGACACAAACAATTCTGGATGAAATATAAATTTCCGCACTATTTACATTAATTTGTGGTTTAAACAAATTTTTTCTATACATCAATTTGTGGATTACAATGTGTACTCATTTGACACTTGGGATGTATCTACATTATGATAATCAGAAAATTTAAAGATGTACATTAATAAGCACATATAACTTCATAATTATTTCTGTTATATGGTCCTAAAGACACTTTATTAGTCTGAAAACAGGCATAATTTTATTTAATGGCATTAAGGAGTTCCATCCAGAGTTGTAGCTGAGTTAGGGGGGGGAAGGTCCTCGGTTCCCGATCTCCCCCTGAAAGGGATTGAGTGCAAATTTAAAGTGATATATATATATATGTATGTATGAGGCTTTCACCAATGAACCAAATCCATAAACCCATCCCTTAAGAAATTTCTGGCAACGCCACTGGTTCCATTTCCTGTTCACTATAATTATCAATTCCAAGACCTCAGAGCTTTGTCAAGAACAAATAAATAAAGCATTGTAATAAGTCTAAACAGTTTTTTTCACCTAAACTTTTTATTCTCCTCCGAAAAGCCTAAAGGAAATAACACATGACACTGTAATACTTATTACCCACGACATAAACTATCTTTACCACCACCAGTCATGAATACTGTATCTTGATAACATTTTTGTTCCTTCATTGCAATAGTTGAATGTGTGAGAAGTAACCTTCAAACATCTTTTTAACTAGTTGTATGAGAGTAACATGGCAGTTCCTAATTTACTGTAATAACTTGAAAAATATTTATGTCTGTGTGATGTAACTATGAAGATACAGCTGCTACAACTTTATAAACTGTATTAGCATATTTTCAACATGTTGCATTATTTTGCTTTCTTATGAATTCCAAATCAAAGATCCTGTATTGATTTGGACTCTATACAGAACTTCCTGCTTTTGTATGTTGTTCTGCAATAATTACCTTGTAAATCCAGGCATTCCTGCTTGATGCCCAGTTGCCATTTTGATTTCCCTGTACTTCTTGTATGGATCATGTATGCCTTGTTTGTCAATAAAGCGATTTTGAACTTTAAATCAAAGATGGCTACCCTATCAGACATTTGGCTGAAAAAAAGTTTTGCCCAGCTTCTACTCTTGATAAGAAATTGGTTAAAAAGTGTTCCTTTATAACTGAAAACTGCTCATACTTTATCTCATCTACTAAAGAATTTGTTAATTGCTTCCAGATTTATCAGCACCTAATGAATGCATGTTCACTCTGGATGTTGTTTCTCTGTTTTCCTCTGTGTCACTGTTTGATTCTCATATGCTTCTAGTTCACAAACTCATGGACCTTAAGGATATCTCTGGCACAATTGCCAGGGACCTGCATGACTGCTTCTACACTTTATAAGAAAACTGTTGCTTCAGCTACAAAAATAAATCCTATCTCCAACAACAAGGAGTCCCAATGGGATCTCCACTATCACTCCTTCTAGTAGAAATTTTCTTGAAACATACTGCAGATTCTATCATTGCTAAATAACTTATCCAATCCACTGTCTGGTTTTGATATGTCAGTGACGTATTTGTTGTCTTGCCTCATTCTTTTCAGGATTTACTTAAGCTCACCTCAAAAGTCACTGAACTTTTCCTTAAGTTTACCTTTTGTGAAGAGGTCAACAATACCATTAATTTTCTGGATGTTTGCCTTTTCATAAATGGGAGTAACATTGAATGTTCTATTTTTTTTATTTTTATTTTTTTTTTTTTGTAAACCTATTGTTACTACCAATATAAAATCCTTCACTTTGCACACTTTTGGTGCCTACAAGTTTTCTGTGCTCACTACTTTTATTGCTTGTACCAACATCATCTGCAACAGCCAGCATCTCTTGCCCTTGAATACAAGAATATTATAACCATTGCTACTCACCACTAATTCCCTAGTGGTTTAGTGGACAAACTGATAAAAATGTTTGGAGTCAAGAATTCTATACTCTTCAATCTTCAGAGGTCAGCAGATGATTTCAATTTGCTAAATGTATTCCATTTCTTGATCAGTTTACCTACCAGTTGCATCAAATTGTACAATTATTTGATTCATATCAAATCCAGTCCTACCATCATAAAACTCATTGTACAGCACAGAGACAAAGTTGAAGACCTTAATGTTCCTGGTGTGTACAAAATTCCTATTTTCATTTCAGTTGGTACCACAGTTTACATCGGCAGCACATTTTGCAGCATTACTAAACATCTGGCTGAGAACAAAAAGTATGTTACCCAAGGTAGATCTAATTCTTCACGACTGCTTATAGCCCATTGAGTTGCTCACGGTGGTCGTTAAACCTCCAATCAAAAAAAAAAAAAAAAGATCTAATTCTTCCTTGGCTTTACAGAATCTCTCAAATACTTCATAATTGCCTTCCTGGAAGAATAAATGCTGAGAAAATTGCTCTTATCATCAACAAAAGGGATCTATGTTTTTGTGAGAGCACTGAAATACCTACCTCTTCAAACTGCTATACTGACAGTCCTTATTTTATCCCCATCATTTGAAAATCCCTCCTATCATTTGGCTACAAACATGATAAAGGACTTGAAATTCCAAATCTGGCAGCCAGTCTCACTCTAAATGTTCAGAAACGATCAAGACTCAAGCTGGGTGAAATTGCTTTTGTGTTTTTAAAATTTCTTAATGTGACCAGAATGTTTTTCCTACACCTTCAGTTATTTAAGCATTTTATGAAAACCTTTGAGTTTAAAATGGGTAACATCTCAATTTAATGTCAGTATTTCTTGTTCTTTAATAATCTCTATGAAAATAATCACTTAAAAAGATGTAGAATGGTAGAAAGTTTTTATGTAAACATTAGCCAATCTTTAGTAAAAACTGCATGCAGGTTTGTTTGCTAAATCTTTGAGCCAGAATGCATACACTGATAGGCATCTCTAGGCACATGATGTTCATTTGTGTATGGACGTGTGTGAAGATATCTCCTTTCTTCCTCTTCTTTTTTTTTTTTTTTTTTTTTTGTTCATGCATGTTTCAAGAGGAGAAAACCTTTTATTTCATGATTCTAAGGTATGTAATATCTCATACCAAAATATGGTAAGAGAATAATATAACTTATTTTTGCAGTTTAAGTTATGCATGTAGCTTTTAATTTACTATATCCCTTCAGCCCAAGAAAAATGCTAGTTCCTTCACTGATTGGGGGTGAATGCTAACATTTGGTTGTGCATTCATTTTGAAGCATTCAGCTCTGAAAGTTTGTTGACATTGAATGTTAACATTAACTTTATGCATTCATTTTGCAGCATTCAATGGTAGTAAACTTTAAGAAGTGAAGTTAGCAATGAGAACAGGCCTTGACATCCATCAAAGGCCAGACACATCTGCAGAATGAAAATTTTTTCCCAGGATGAAAAAAGTGCATTTAGCCTTGCACTCACCAATTCATTTAATACATGATTGAGCAAGTGTTTGCAGTTTGCATGAGAGATGAAAAATTATGCAGAAAGATATTCAGTTGTATGGTACCAGTTTATATGCAAAGTATAGTAGACATAGAATAAGGTGAAGTGAAGGTGTGAAATTAGCCATTAGTAATCGAAAAAGCAATATTTTACAGGCAGAAAATTTTGCAATGGACAGAAAGTAGTGCAGAAATGCACTGCAAATGACAGCTACTGTTATTATTACTACATTTGTATTATTAACATATGGTTTGTGCCAAAAAGTATCCCTGATCACTGTACTGGTATACACATACGAGATGATGCAATTCTAATGATCAAATATTCCTAAATGATACTTGTGCTATTTAATTTTATCACTTAAATTTAATATCTATATAAACTGTTAATAGCTATATTTAACACAATTGAAATTGTTGTTAAGTTTATGCCTTCATGAAAAATGCTACTCATTTTCAGCACCAGCTCATGCTTCCAGCTATTAGAAAATGATGTCATAATTGATCCCAAGACAGTCATCAAAATATTGAACAGGGAAAAATCTACTTCAGTGAACAACTTATATCAAAATTATAGCATTGTTTCAATTGAAGTGAGTATGCTAAATAACAGTTTTGCCTTCCTCTATGAAAACTGAGTAATACAAAAAAGGACATTTATGAACTTTAAAATCTAGTTGTTATTGATTAATATGATGCCTTTTGATCAGCAATTATTTATTTGATTTATATTTAACAAATTTTATTTTAATACGGTTTGTCTTTTTAAACAGTGATATTTTACATAAATTACTGAAACCTATTATGAATTGAAAACAAGATTGAAAAAAAAACCCTATCATTATCAGTCTCTGCATTTGTTTGCCACAGGTCTAGCAATACTGTAAAAAAATTAAATATTTTGCACATCTGATCATTCTCTTTTCAAACATATCCAACAGATGATACTTCTCCAAAAAATGAGTTCATTTTCTGATTATGTTGTTTTATGAGAGCGTCACTTATTTTTGTCATAATCAACTTCATACTCAACTACATTTGATTAAAGTGTATAAATTCTACGATTCCAAATCATTTTGAGAATGCACAAAAATTTCCTTTTTTAACATTGTTAATATCAATAGTTTTTAAACTTAGTAATGAAGAAGCCATGGCTTTCCTAGATGATCATATGATAGTTACATTAGACAGATTATGGGAATTACTTTGGAATAAGGATGTTAATTCTTAGTGTCAAATTTTCGGGTAGTAACCCTACCCTTCATCAGGACGAACACTACAGTAAGTGTTGCCAACATTGGGTAAAATCCCAACCTTTAAAACAATTTAATGTAGTTCCTCTTCTTCTCTCAATCAAAACTTCAAAGGATAAGCAAAAAATTTCAAATCAGACTAGCTCTAGGTTTAGGAAATAAGATCAATAACTACCTTCCTAAATTAAAGCAGCAAGAAACTAACATCTTGTTAAAAGAAGGAGTAGTCTATAATATCAAGTGTGAATGTAGTCTTAGCTATGTAGGAGAAACAGGCAGACAGCTAAAGACCAGGCTGAAAGAACATAAAGCAGCCATAAAAAACATTACAAATAAAACTGGCCTTGACAGACATCTTCAATCTACTGGACATAAAATCCTATGGGACTCGGTAGAAATTCTGACCCACCAAAAGCATTTCTTCAAGAGAAAACTGTTGGAAGGTTTTGAGATTGAGAGAAAAAGAGGCACTACATTAAATGATTTTAAAGGTTGGAGTTTTACCCAATATTGGCAACACTTACTGTAGTGTTCGTTCTGATGAAGGGTAGGGTTACTACCCGAAAATTTGACGCTAAGAATTAACATCCTTATTCCTAAGTAATTCCCATAATCTGTCTAATGTAACTATCATCAATAGTTTTATATTAGGATATTACAACTTATAAGGGAGAGTATATGTTGTAAACAATCCTAATTTTCCTAACATGCTGCTGAAATTAAAACTCCCAATTTTATGGATTTTCGGTTTTCTTTTCCCATTTTTCCTTTATCATATCTTTTGAAAAAAAAAAAAAAAAGGGTATGTGCTTACATTACCATTATATTCATTCATCTGTGGATACCATATCTGTGCACTTAATAGTCCTGTATTTGTGAAGAATTATTTCTTCAGGGAGATTTGTTTCCCACTGATATGTAAGATATAAAGATATGATTATTATCAATAATAAAAAACCTACCAATCTTATAAAGCTGGAACATAAATAATTCTGATTTACAGTATTGATCAAAGAAAAAAAAATTCTACATCGGAAATACTGAAAACAAATTAAAACACTGATTAAATCAACAGATTAATAACTGGTTAAAAAAAAGGAGAAAAAACAGCTTTAATACAGTACTCTAACAACCATGAAACATCTCCTGATTTTGAAAATATACAAATATTTAACAACATACAGAGACTAGCAGAGGCCATATTATTACCTAAGACTAGCAGAGGCCATGTTATTGAGAAAACTAAAGAAGATAATTGCAATAAGAACAATGGCTTAGAGTTACAACTCTCATGGCCATGATGATAACGGACAAAACTTGTAACAAGAGATAACTAAATTGAAGGTGAAGTAGATCACACCTTGTTACATTAGAAGTTTATAACTTTTAAAGAGGTTATAATTTGAGACCTTTTGACCTTAGCTTAGGTGTTCATCATGCCAAATGGAGGACTAAGATTGGTTTCCAGATTCTGAGGTTAAATTGAATTATAGTTTTTGTTGCCAGAATCTGGAATAGATTTCCAGATCATTGGGATGTAAAGTGGAGACTCAGAATTTTGCAAGTCTGGTGAAAAAAGAATTTCCACACTTTCATGTTAATGGAGAGCAAACCGATTCTCAAAAGGAGGAATATGCCATGTTTCATTCCAGTGAGGAACTGTAGAAATATCTTCAATGGTTAGAATAAACAAGGTACTATTTGTGTTACCTGTCAAAATGGCAGAAAACCCGAATATCAAAGACATTCGTCCTTTGGTGTCCACGTGATGCATGTAGGCACACGTACTTCCTGAGGATGGCGCAAATGTGGCACAGAAGTTTTTAAAGTTATAACTTCATTCACTGGAAAGAAAGTTTTTAGATAATTGTAAATGGATTTTATTCCTCATCATCTACAGTTTTTACTTACTGAGTTTGTAATTAAAATTTCAGTTGTGCAAGGTGTGTTGTGGTGTTCATTTATCTACAGCAATACAGGGATGAAATTTGCCAACAGTCCACTGCTGAAGTTTTGGCAAAGCAATTACTATTTTACTTAACATCTACCCCTGCCGATTCCTTGTTCAGCTGGCATTGTACAATTTGAACCAACTTTTGGCACTGAGGAAATCTTTGAATAGCTTCTGTGAACAATAAACTGACATTGCAGCATTGCCTGTAAGTAAATAAAAATCTTTCAGTACCATAAGGTATTCTAAACCCAGAATTATGAATTTCAAATCTTGAAGCTTTTAACCCTAACAACGACCACCTATTGTCCATACATAACCATAAGAAAGATTTGTGCTGAACTTAACAAGGCATATGGTATTCTGTAAGTACTTTTGAGAACTTCTCTGAAAAAAAAAAAAGAAATCTGGAGAAAGTTTGTACTGAGAACACGAAGTGCATTATTGTTTATGGTATGTTTTCATTAATTATTAATGACTGAGCATGTTTAACATCAATAGTTCTAATGTTTACCTTTATATTTATTACATATAATTACTTCTGAAAATCCAGTTGATGCATTTTATTTTTTGTTTAATATCTTTTACCACAAATAATTTTGTATACAGGTTCTTCAGAAAATGCATAGTTTTCCTGTTGAAGGGTGTAAAGGTGTATCATATTTTATAAAAGTGCAACTGAAAAAATTATTTATTTGGTCAAATACCACTCACAAAAGAAAACATACATGTTTCCTCTTTAAAATAATGCACAGTTTTTTGCTAGAGGTGTAAATATATATTGCATTTTACCCTGTATTTCCATTTTTAAAAGTATAATTTCAAAAATTATTTCTGTGATACATAGCATTCATAGTGAAGAATATTTTATGCATATTTTCCAATTTTTTTGTAATGATATTTTTTGGCTAACAGATATGAAAGCATATTTCTATTTACAACATATTTGCAGCTGTATTTATGTATCCAAATACACAATTCAGAAAAACAAATTGTGGTCAGATATAAAAACCATTCTATTCATATTTGCATTTTCCTATAATAATGCACAATTTTCTCTCTGCCCTCTGAAATATACAGTTTTCCAATAATGAAAACTGTATATTTCAGTTTTCATGATTGGTATGCTTCTGAAAGTACAATTTGAAAAATCCATTTTGTATAAGATACCATTCATCTTGTGAAACATTTTGCATATTTTTACTTTTTTATTTTTTGTAAGGCACAGTTCTGATGCTAGGCAGGGTGCATTTCTGTTTGCAACTGTATTGCCACTTCAGAGGGGGTTTTCGGGTGAGGTGTGAGCTTCTGGCTTGCTTGGTCTGGGTTTGAATCTCAGGGCAAAACATGAGAGTTGTTTTGTCCTTCAACTGTTGGTTCTCTCATTTTCCTTGAACCAGAGGCACTAAATTGGGAATGAGTGAACTGTGTGATCTTGGATGCTCCGACGGATTATCAACTCCCAAAAAAGCTATGTGTAAGGGAAATAGACTTTTTATACTGTTTCCACTGTAATTAAATTACTTTAAACATTATTTAAAACTTTCAATTAAAAGTAACTTCCATTTGTTTTCAATCTTTTGCAAAAATTCAGTGTACTGAAATATTAATTTATTGCAGTTTCTGACTGATGGGAAAAGCATATTAAGATTTTAATTTTTATTTATAGATTTGACATTACACACAAAGTAAAAATAATAACATTTAAATTTTAGTAACTTAAAATTTCACTCAATGTTGTATTTATCATTAAATTGTTAGAATAATATCCTCATCAGTTCTTGTATTCTTTCAGAACTGTGTTCCAGGAAGAGAGCCATATAAAATGTCATGGAGTGAAGTTATGGTCCTGATAATTGCTGCACTCATAGCTGTTGCAGCATTTGTTGTTTCTGTGGTTCTATGCATCTTATATTCCAGGTGACTTATAAAACATTTTATCTCTTTGTGTTTTTACATATATATATATATTAATAAAATGTATTTAAAAGTGCATTTACTATGTATGGTCACAAAACATAATCAAAATGCATATATATTCATATATATGCATTGAAAAAAAAATAGGTATTAAATGTCAGTTAAGAGTACACCAAACTCTTCCAGTTCAAAATGCTTGTAGTGTAGTAAAAACCCATTTATTTAGTGAGATAATACAGTATACTCAAGTCATCACACTTTCACTGGCAACTGGAAGGCTTTTTCAAGGCATTTTATGTCTAACTATTAGCTTGAAGAAGTCTTCCAGTGGAGAGTGAAAGCTTGGTGACATGTATGTGAAAGCTTGGTGACATGTATTATTGTGAAAGCTTGGTGTATACAATATTACACAACTGAATAAACAATTTTATACTATGCTATAAGTATTTTTTATGTTTTAAGTTACATTTTCATATATGCATGAAGTCAAGCTGGACAATGTCAACAAATTACTGTATATATGTGTATATTCACCCATGTATGTTTACTGATATTCAAACTACACATAATCAAAAGATGTGAATAAGATACTCATCTACATGCCAAATAAACTTTAGACAGACACTATATATAGAATTAAGCATGCAAACATGTTTTATACTTAAAAATACCTGATGACAGCAACTATTTCAACTGCAAATAAGATAACACAATGCAAATCAAAGTGCATTGTAATGTCTTTATTTAGTTGCCAAACCAGTTGTTCTTGTAACATAAATCAATAATTACTAGGAACGTGGGTTGTTGTGGCAACAAGGTTTGTATGGTAATGGCGGTGTTGATAAGAAGCGAACGAGGATTGTTGTTATGAAATTAAAGTTTATGTTCTAGATGGGACTTCGTAATTACTTAAAGTAAGTTCATTATATTTTATTAAGGCCTAAAATTTGACATGGTGTCAGAATCGTAATGGATAGGTTTCATATTTCCGAAGAATTAAAATTTTTCGGGCAATGTTGCCGAGAATTGGAAGAAGTGGAGACAGAAGTTAGAAAATTTTCTCCTAGCTGCCGAGAAAATCAACAAACCGGATAAAACAAAAGTCGCCATTTTTCTAAATCTTATTGGTGATGATGGAGTGGAAATATTTAATACATTCGACTTAGACCCAGAGGCGGCTGATTATTTTACCAAAGTCTTAGATTAGTTTGAATCATATTGTTTACCACGGAAAAATGTTGTTTTCGAATGATTTAAATTCTTCAAGTGTACACAACAAGAAGGACAACCGTTCGATCAATACCTTACGCAACTCAAAACCTTAGCTAAAACTTGTGAGTTTGGAACTCAACAAGAAGGGTTAATACATGACCGTGCAGTCTTGGGTTTGATCGATACAACACTTCAAGAATAGCTTTTTGTGGACCGGATCTTACACTTAAAAAAACGGTGGAACAGGTAAGGGCTGCTGAGATGAGTAAAGAACAGATTAAAATTATGAAAGAACAAGATGAAGCTGTGAACATAATTAAAAATAAAACAGCTGGGAAAACGTTCATGAAAAGAAGTATTAAGCCAAATGTAGTTTCTAAAAGTTGCAGTGTAACGGAGCCATATCTTTGTAAAAAGTGTGGTAGAAAGCACAAGGTAGGAGAGTGTTTTGCATTTGGAAAAATTTGTAATAAATGCAAAAGGTTAAATCATTTTGCTGTAGGGTGCAAAGTTAAAGTAAAATCTGGAAGAAGAGTTTATGAAGTACAGAAAGAAATTAAGGAAGGAAGAACCTATTTTATATGTGGATACTATACAGAACCCATGTGTAGATAAAGTTGAAGCTGAAAGTATAATTCGTGAGAAGTCGTGGAATAAAAACATACGGATTGAAAACTGTGAAGTAGAGTTTAAATTAGATACAGGAGCTGAAACAAATATTCTGCCTCTAGAAACGTTTGAGGAAATTTGTTCTCAGGTTAAGTCTCAAAGACCAGAACTCCAACATACTTCTACAATGTTAACCACGTATGGAAATTTTATGATAAAACCAAAAGGGAAAGTAGTTCTTAAATGCCCCACTGAGAAGGTTAAACAACAGAGAATACTGTTTAATGTGGTGCAACAGGATTCTAAGTCAATATTAGGATTAAAAGCTTGCTTACAGCTTAATCTAATAAAGAGAGTTGATCACATTAAATCTACTTTAAGTAAGGAAGCTGTTATTGAGAATTATGCAGATGTTTTTAAGGGTCTAGGGAAGGTGCCAGGTGATCCATATCACATAGAAGTGAACCAGGGTACTGTGCCAGTGATAAATCCTCCAAGAAGAGTGCCTCAAGTACTACATAATAAATTGAGACAGTTACTCCAACAGTTGGAAGAAAAACACATTATCTCTAAAGTAGGCAAACCCACTAACTGGGTACAAAATTTGGTTATAGTAGAGAAGCCAGATGGAAATCTTGGGTTGTGTCTGGCAGTGCTAAGACGGGCCGAGCCCGAAGTAGAGCCCGAGCCAGGGCTGCGTAATACTTACTGGAGTTCGGGTTCGGGCTCTGAGAAAGGGAGATAATTTTCTTCCTTTTTCTTTTAATGTGATTTTACATGTTTTATCACACAAGACTTTTTTACACTTTCGAGTTGTTAAACAGAATTCTTCGGCAACTGGGTCTAGATGGGGAGTAGGAATTCGGCAGGGCTATCCATTCTGGGCTTGGGTAACAAAATTACATAGGCCATGAATTACAGGATTTCTGCAAAGGAAAAGTTTCTTTAATTACTATAGATAGTAGATAGCAAGCTCACAAAATTTTGCACCCTACCTCAAAGGGGCAGCTCCCTGCTAGTTCTATTGAGCAACGTACGACGTAGATTGTTGTGCCTCCCGATTTTTCCTGATTTCTTGATACCCCCTGCCGCCAGAAACATTTTCGGAAGAAATGAATGGTCAAAGAAACTATAGAAATAGATAGATATCCCTTTCCCACTCCGCAGTTGAGAAAGACGTCGGTTAATTGCACGGGTAGGAAAGAGTGGAAGTCTGGAAGAGAAGACTTATTTTTTAATGCCTAAACAGGTTAATTGTAAATAAATAAATACATCGCTCTTTTCCCGTTCCAGAAACACACAGCAACCGAAAAATTGTTTTTCAGGCGCCGCTGTGGAATTGAACCACAGAACTTTCGATATCTAGCTGAGTGCGTTACATTTACACCAGGGTGGCCAACAATCCATGGTGCTATGTGTATTTTTAAGTCAGCTTCTGACATCATAAATCCGTAAGATGGGCTCAGCTACTGAGACGTCTCCATCTGGTGGGCATTAACGGCACTGGCTATATATATATTATAGCAGTTAAATCCAAAGGGCACATCTCGCTTTTTGAGTTAAATCCAAAGGGCAAATCTTGCCCTTTGGATTTAACTGCTATAATATATATATAATCCAAAGGGCACATCTCGCTTTTTGAGTTAAATCCAAAGGGCAAATCTTGCCCTTTGGATTTAACTGCTATAATATATATATAGCCAGTGCCGTTAATGCCCACCAGATGGAGACGTCTCAGTAGCTGAGCCCATCTTACGGATTTATGATGTTAGAAGCTGACTTAAAAATACACATAGCACCATGGATTGTTGGCCACCCTGGTGTAAATGTAACGCACTCGGCTAGATATTGAGAGTTCTGTGGTTCAATTCCACAGCGGTGGCTGAAAAATAATTTTTCGGTTGCTGTGTGTTTCTGGAAGGTGGAAAGAGCGATGTATTTATTTATTTACTGTCGCCACGTATTTGGAGGATTTTCACCTAGGTTAATCGTAGTTTCCGGGCGCGTTCGGGCCCGGGCTCTATCTTGCAATATAAAATTCGGGCTCGGACGGGCTCAGGCTCTTAAAATTGAGCCCGAACTCAGCTCTGGTGTCTGGACCCAAGATATTTCAATCAGGTAATAAAGTGAGAACATTATGCCATACCATCCATAGAAGATATAATAAGCAGGCTAAATGGGAAAAAAGTTTTTTCAGCATTAGATTTGAAGGAAGGGTTTTGGCAAGTTCCTTTAGATGAAGATAGTGCAAATTTGTGTACTTTTAACTCTCCCTTTGGTAGATTCCATTTTAACAGGATGCCATATGGAATCAATTCAGCACCAGAGGTCTTTCAGAAAAGAAATCTAAAAATCTTTGGGGATATACCAGGGGTAGAAATTTATATGGATGATATTATCGTTTCAGGCATTGATGAAGGAGAACATGATAAACTTTTGACTGAAGTGCTAAAAAGGGCTAGAAAATACAATGTGAAGTTGAATAGTGCAAAATTTCAGTACAGAATAAATGAAGTTAAATATGTAGGACAAATCATATCTAAAGATGGTATCAAAATAGATCCACAACATGTAAAGGCCATTGAAAAAATGCCAATTCTAAAGGATGAAACAGATGTCAGAAGACTACTAGCAATGATGAATTATATGTCTTAAGTTTATACCTAATTTGTCCAGAATCACATTCCCATGGAGAGCTTTGACTAAGAAAAGCCAGGAATTCAAATGGGACTGGGAACATGAGAAGGCCTTAAAAGAATTGAAACATCGTTTGAGCTCAACACCAGTTTTAAAAGTGTTTGATAGTTCAAAGAACATCATAATACAATGTGATAGCTCTAGAGATGGAATGGGTGCGTGCCTCATGCAAGAGGGACATCCAGTTTTGTTTGTGTCAAGAGCATCGACTGAAAATGAGCAAAACTTTGCACAAATTGAAAAGGAGTTTATTTTTAAATACACCAGAGTTGAATAATTACGAAACGCATATAGCATATGAAATCCGTTTATTTTCGTGGTGTAGTAAGCACAAATATTCGCCAAGCTTTTGCACTCCACTGGGAGGCTTTTTCAAGGCGATGATTTTTGTGTCTATCATTGCCTTGAAAAAGCCTCCCAGTGGAGTGCGAAAGCTTGGCGAATATTTGTGCTTACTACACCACGAAAAAAAACGGATTTCATATGCTATATGCGTTTCATAATTATTTTTGAAAAGGAGTTATTAGCCATAGTTTTTGCCTACGAAAAATTCCATTATTTTGTTTATGGCAGGAAAGTAACAGTGCAGTCATATCATAAACCGTTGGAGTCCATTGTGAGAAAACCGCTGCTTAAAGTCACACCAAGACTGCAACGCATGATGCTAAAACTGATGAAATACACTTTTGCTGTGCAATATGTACCAAGCTGTAAGATGTACATAGCCGATACACTATTCTAGGGCATTTCTAAGTGGTGAAAAGACCCAGAGCGATCCAGAGTTGCAGAATGTGATACACGGTGTGTCCAAGTACCTGCCAATGAGTATTGAAAGAAGGGCACAATTTAGACGAGCCACCAAATAGGATAAAGTACTAAAAGTAGTCATGGAATATTGTACAAAAGGGTGGCCTAAGTACTTTGAAGCTGAGAATGGGGATTTAAAGCAGTATTACAAATTACGAAATGACTTACACCTTGAAGATGGTCTGATATTCTTTGGTGACAAATTGGTGGTACCCAGGGATTTAAGGAAAGATATGTTACTGCTAATACAAGAGTCACACCTTGGAATGGAAAAGTGCAAACTAAGAACAAGGGAAATTATGTACTGGCCCAGAATGGAGTTTGAGATTGATCAAGTTGTATCTAAGTGTGAAGTGTGTGAGAGATTCTAATCTAGCAATACCAAAGAACCTTTAATTCCTCATGCAGTTCCTCAAAGACCATTTCAGGAAGTTGCTGCTGATTTTATGGAGTTTCAAAATGTCACTTATTTGGTCCTAACAGATTACTATTCAAAATGGATAGAGGTCTGCAGTCTGAAAACAAAGACAACTCAAGAAGTGATAAGCAAATTAAAAGCTGTCTTTCCTAGGTTCGGAGTTCCAGAAATTTTTGTTTCTGATAATAACCCTTTCAACAGTTGGAAGTTTAAGGCGTTTACTGAATCATGGGCTAGCGTGATCAAGTCACCTTTCTTTGTTAATATTGTTACGTGTTTTGCCCATAATCGTCATCGTCAAGTCCAAGATATCCTAGGAGTAATGGCATGGCAGAGAAGGGAGTGCATATTGTGAAACAAATTTTCAGAAAGGCCAAGATGGACAACAGGGATTATTATGTTGATCTGATGGAGTACCGAAATACACCAATAGCAGGAATCATGCTCTCTCCTGCTCAGCTGGTCTTTGGTTGCTGACTCAGAACCAAATTGCCGATAAAGGAAAAACTATTAAATGCACAACTATTTGAAGACGTTGAAGAAAGATTAAAACTAAGACAATGAAAACAGAAGCATTACTATGATAAGTGCTCTAAACCTCTTCCTTCATTAAAGGAAGGAGACAGTGTGCTTATAAGGAACTTAAACAATGCATCATGAGAGCCATCAACAGTTGTTGGAGTGGATTCTAGTCCTAGGTCTTATACAGTTAAGAAGGCCGATGATGCTGTTGTGCGCAGAAACAGAATCCACTTAAGAAAGTCTTACAATCCAGCCTGGAATCTGCTATCTAGGAACTTTGAGACAGAAGAGCCCAGTGGTGAAACAAATGATAGCTCTACAGACCTGAGACAAGAGGAGAGTCAGACAGAAGAATTGCCAGGAGTGGAAGCTGTACAACCTAAAATTCAACGGGTGACAGTCTTCCTGTGTCATTAGAAGAGACTGGTGTGGACAGGCCAAGTCTTCCTGTGTCCTTAAAAAAACTGGCGTGTACAGACCAAAACGACAAACAAGACCACCAACTTATTTAAGACATTATGTGTTAAAGTAGTTGTATATGTGAAGTATTCTTGATTGTTCAGAAAGGAAAGGAGATGTAACATAATCAATGATTACTAGGAACGTGGGTTGTTGTGGCAACGAGGTTTGTATGGTAATGGCGGTGTTGATAAGAAGTGAACGAGGATCATTGTTATGAAATTAAAGTTTATGTTCTAAATGGGACTTCGTAATTACTTAAAGTAAGTTCATTATGTTTTATTAAGGCCTAATACTTGACAGTTCTTACATAAGGAAATACCACATGGCCAAATTTTAATGGCATGTTGATGTGTCATGTTTAATCTCAACAAAAAACATTTTCATTTTTAGCCATAAAACTACAGTCAGCAGCTGGTAAGCATATGGATAACTTCATCGAAAACTTGAAAATTCTATTATTCTAATATGGGAATCAAAACTGTATTTTCCATTTTCCATATGCTAAGCATCACACAACTCGAAACAATGCCTTTCCAAGCATATAAAGTATTTTAAGCTGCATCATCAGTTAAAATGTGTTGATGAAAAACCCCTGACTTCATACAATATACATTATGTGCCTTGATAACATCCATGCACATTAAAAGTCGCCAGTTTGATGAGCTAGAAACATTGCAAAAATATATATTTAATTTCCAAAGCACATGGTAATCCACAGATATTTTCATGGGATATGGCACACAGCTGCTGTCAACAAATTGCTTCCACACATGAACAACTATTATGAAAACTTGAGAATTGTATTGTCATCAGAAATTAAGAGAAATGCATTTGACTTCTTATTCAAGGCAATGGAGTTTTCTAGCTTTGTAAAGAATATTTCACAAAGCTTGAAAACTCCATCGTGACAACCTGATGACAGTTGAGTGCAAAAATAAATGATAATGCATTTTGAATTACTTAATGATTTGAAAATTATGTTTTCTGTGAAAATTTTGGTAAGTGTAATCTGAATAATTGTCTATATTAATGTATTTCAAAATTATAAACTAGTTTTTCCTATTTGATTAATGCATTTTTTGAATCTCGTGAAATATGAGTGATTCTTTTCTTTACAGGTACAGAAGAAAATTAAAGCGATCATCATATTGTAAGTAGTTTGTAAATTTTCGTGAATCATTTACAACATGGATGATTCTCCTAAAGAATCACAAATTATAAAACTGTTTAAACATAATACAATAAGGAATATTTATGCCCATAAATTAAACAATTTATATTAATTTCTCCTGACTTTGAAGTTATATGTATGACATTTAAAACCAAAAGAGGAAGATTAATGCTCCAAAATTACACAATTTAAATCACTAAGTCTTTTTCGAATTTGAAATCATATGCTCTATCCCCCCAAAAGTTAGAGAGTTAAACCCAAACCTTTCTGCAATGTGAATAAAGTATAATTGTAAGTTGTTGTGGATTCTATACAGAGCATTAAACATGTCATAAGAATAGCACTAGACATTATGATAAGTAATTATTTTTTACATCAAAATGTCATTAAATATTATTTGTGCAGCTAACTCCTCAGGAAACTTGAATATTGTGTTGTCCTGGAGCAGGAATTGAATCAACATCTCTCAATTTTTGTCTGAGTAATTACTGTCCAAATACATTATATTCACCAGACACCTAGAAGAGAAACACAACATAGCATTTATTGGGTTCTAGTACAAAACACCGACAAATAAAAATACCGACAGTTCAAAACGCCGATAGGCCGAAACACCGACCAATCATAACACCGACAGTTCAAAACACCAACAATCATAACACCGACAGTTCAAAACACTGACAATCATAAAACCGACAGTTCAAAACACCGACAAATCCTAACCGAAACAACCATAACACCGACAATTATATGGATTAATATAATTGTCCGGCGAGCAGAAGAACTTTATTCCGAGCGATGCAACAACAGAGTGGGTGGGAAAGGGGATGGCAACACCCAATCGATGGATGTGGTTACCCCTAACGGTAAACGACGGAACTTCATACATTTTTATTCTGACCGATGGCAACATATTTTTATTCCGAGCGATGGCAACATCGGAGTGGATGAGTGGGAAGGGTGATGCATAGGTGTTGGATATGTCGATGGTTATGTGCTGCCTCTAGCGGTGAACGATGGAACTTTATTATTTTTATTGCGAGAGATGTCAACATGGGAGTGGATGCACAAATGGCTGGGTGATTGAAGGGGATAACAACAACGAAACAATTCTTATGTGCTGCCCCTAGTGGTGAACGATGCAACTGCATAAATTTTTATTCCGAGCAATGGAAACATATTTTAATTCCGAGCGAAGGCAACATCTGAGTGGATGATTGGGAAGGGGGGTGCTGTGTTGGATATGTCGATGCCTATGTGCTGGCCCTAGCGGTGAACGATGGAACTTTATTATTTTTATTCCGAGAGATGGCAACATCGGAGTGGATGCACAAATAGGTGGGTGATAGAAGGGGATGACAACAACCAAACGAGGCTTATGTTCTGCCCCTAGCGGTGAACGCCGGAACTTTATAAATTGTTATTCCGAGTAATGGCAACATCTGAGTGCATGAGTAGGAAGGGGGCTGCATAGGTGTTGGACATGTCGATTCTTATGTGCTGCCCCTAGAGGTGAACAATGTAACTTTATTATTTTTATTCCGAGAATGGGAACATCGGAGGGGATGCACAAATGTGTGGGTGATAGAAGGGGATGACAACAACCAAACGGTGCTTATGTGCTGTCCCTAGTGGTGAACGACGGACTTTATGAAGTTTTATTCCAAGCGAAGGCAACATATTTTTATTCCGAGCGATGGCAACATCGGAGTGGATGAGTGGGAAGGGCGATGCATAGATGTTGGACATGTCGATGCTTATGTGCTGCCTCTAGCGGTGAATGATGGAACTGCATTAATGTTTGTTCCGACCGATGGCAAGATCTGAGTGGATGTGTGGGAAGGGGTTGCATAGGTGTTGGATATGTCGATGCTTATGTGCTGCCCTAGTGTTGAACGATGGAACTTTATTATTTTTATTCCGAGATATGGCAACATTGGAGTGGATGCACAAATGGGTGGGTGATAGAAGGAAATGATAACAACCAAACGATTCTTCTGGAAGAAACTGTACAATTTTCAAGGGCATTGTGTCTCAAATATTTCAATATTTTAGGAACCAGCTATTTCTTATTATGTTACAAAAATCATGTTTCCATGGCAAGTACCATTATCCATATATTGATAAAAAAAGTCAGTTTATTGTCATTTAATTTGTGGAAGTAATAGTTATAATTTGTAATATAAATTTATTGTTTGCTGTCACCTGCCAGGAAACAATCTAGTATTCTACCCCAAAGTACAGGATCAGCCATAGTTATGTTTGCATGTAGTCTAAGCATTTGCCCCTGATTACCTTCAATTCATCTACATACACTGAGTCATCTACATACACTTCTAGAACTCCGATTTGAAAAATTCTTCCTGTATCCCATACAACACCGGATGGAAACTATTTTTCATATAATTTCTGATGTCTGGTAAAGAATATTTTGGCCACCAGGAGGCATAAGCGTTCATTTCTGCTTCTGATGTATTTGCATCAAAACCTGGGCTCCTGAAAACTCCACTAAAAATTTTTTTTTTCTTTGACCGATACCGATCATATGGAAAAAACCTTTTGAGAATACTTTCTTCCGAAAATAATGCATGGTTTTACCACAAGAAAGCGTAAAGTCAGATCTTATTTTTTTCGATATCTCTGTTTCTAAGAGTCCGATTTGAAAAATTCTTTCTGTGTTGCAGAGCGCTCTTATAAATTCATATTTTTCTTAACGCATAAGTCTGCGAACAGAGGGCGTAAGCTCACGATTTCGTTTACAGCAATATCTGAGGGATTAGAAACCCGATTGAAAAACTTCTTTTTCACTCAGATACTATTGTTTTCCATACCGGTTCCATTGACTTTGAATAGTTTTGATAAATTTAATTTGCATCAGAACTGATTCAAAAGACGTGCTTATTACACCCGAAAATTCGGTGTCATCTTTCTTGTTTTTTTTTAATTGGAGGTTTAACGACCACCATGAGCAACTCAATGGGCTATAAGCAGCCGCTCGTCCCTAATTTAGGGCCACTGGTTCCAGCGAAGGGAGAGAGACAGTGCCGTAAAACAAACACAACATCCATTCCTCGCCGGGATTCGAACCCGGACCCCTTTCGGACGAATGATCAGAGGTCATCGCTTAGACCACTGTGAAATCACTCACTTTTGCCACCTCATTTCCTTCCAATGAAACGTGATGTTCGGTTAGATTTTCCTGAGATATACCATGAGAAGTGGATGCAGCTAAATTGGTAGCAAAAGAAGCAGCGTTGTTCATTTCAGAAGCACTTCCTTCCTTTTCGAAGATCGTAAGAAGACAACTGCTACAATAAAATCAACAGAGGGCAATGTGAATCAGAAATTCGGCAGTAGAAAATATCCGACGTCGAAGGAACGACGCAGCGAAGAAGTTGCCTCTTCAAATGACCAAGTTCAACGCTAGGGTGCAACACATAAACATCGTTTCGTTGTTGTCATACCCTTCTATCAGCCACCCATTTGTGCATCCATTCTGATGTTGCCATCTCTCGGAATAAAATTAATAAAGTACTATCGTTCACCTCTAGCGAGAGCGTATAAGCATCAACATATCCAACACCTATGCACCCCTTTCCCACCCATCCACTCAGATGTTGCTATTGCTCGGAATAAAAATATTTTGCCGTCGGTCGGAATAGAAATCAATAAAGTTCTATCGTTCACCGCTAGGGGACATGAACATACACATATCCAACGCCTATGCATCCCCCTCCCACCCATCCACTCAGATGTTGCCATTGCTCGGAATTAAAGTATGTTGCCAGATGTCTGAATAAAAATTTAAGCAGTTCTATTGTTCACCGCTAGGGGCAGCACATAAGCATCGACATATCCAAGTCCTATGCATTCCAATTCCCACCCATCCACTCAGATGTTGCGATATCTCGGAATAAAAATATGTTGCCGTCGGTCGGAACAGAAATGAATAAAGTTGCATCGTTCACCGCTAGGGGAAAGCACATCTATTCATTGGGTGTTGTCATCCCCCATACCACCCACTGTAATTTTGCAATCGCTCGGAATAAAGTTCCTCTACTCGCCGGCTTAGAGTCCATATAATTGTCGGTGTTTTGAAATGTCGGTGTTATGATTGTCGGTGTTTTGAAGTGTCGGTGTTATGATTGTCGGTGTTTTGAAGTGTCGGTGTTATGATTGTCGGTGTTTTGAACTGTCGGTGTTATAATTTGTCGGTGTTTTGATTGTCAGTGTTTTGAACTGACGGTGTTTTGATTGTCTGTGTTTTGAACTGACGGTGTTATGATTGTCGGTGTTATGATTTGTCTGTGTTTTGATTGTCGGTGTTTTGACCTGTCGGTGTTTTGATTGTCGGCGTTTTGAACGGCATCCCATTTATTGACGTACATTAGTACAGTGTTGGTCCACCTTTGGCCTTAATGCATGCACTGACCATTCGAGACATGCTTTCGCCAAGGTTTTGGAACACAGCGATAGGTATGCGCTTCCATTCAGTACATAATGCTGCTACTAACTGTTGCTTAGTAGTAAACCTTGGTTCCAAATTTCTTATGGGGCACTCTAATTCATCCCATAGGTGCTCTGTGGGATTAAGATCAGGGCTCTGTGCTGGCCAGTCCACACATGATACAGAATTATCGTCAAACCCTGCAGTAACAGCTCTTACTTTACAGCTCGGTGCATTATCCTGCTGGTACCAACAAGGCTCGGTTCCGTAGTATTGCCACAGAGTTGGTAGGGCATAATTGTCCAGAATATCAAGGTAGATGTGTTGGTTAACAGGTTTGTCCACGATAACCACTGGACCAGAAACATATCACAAAAAACACCTCCACACGAGTACACTGCGAGCTCCAAATTTGACCGTAGGAACAGTACACTGTGGTAAATAGCGTTCTCCAGGTTGCCACTATATGCACACATGGCCATCAGACTTATGGATCATACATCTGGATTCATCAGTCCATAGGACCCGTTTCCATTGATCCATGGTCCACGATAAATATTCTTTACACCATACTAAACGATAAGTAGCATTCTGAGTGGAGATGAAAGGCTTATGAGCAGCCACATGACCATGGTAACCGATGGAGTTCTCTGCAAATGGTACATGTACATACCGAGGTTCCAGCATTTTTACTCACCTGCACACTAAGGTCTGGTGCAGTACTCTGTCGATTAGCTGTAATGACTCTCCTGAGCTTCGACGTCCTCTATCACTGATTTTCGTTGGTCTGCCAGTACGTTTTGCTGCAGGTATGCAATGTGTCTTCCACTTATTCAGTACATCTAAAACAGTTGACTTGGGTATGTTTAAATGCCTCTTGGTTTCTCTTATGAACAACCCACTAATATAACACAACATAATCTTTCCTTTTCTCAAAGTCAGTTTTCTCCCGTCGCAACATTTTCACTCAACCTCACAATGCAATATGATCGCAGTCAGCTGCGGTGTTGTTTTTATATTGTTTGCAGCTGTACAGCGCAGCTTAACAATGCAGCGGATCCATTCATTTGCTTTTAAAGGGGTGTCCAGTGACTTTTGTCAAATAGTGCATGTTATAATTACAGGCAATATCCAAGTATGGTGCTGTTATGCATGACAGTAACATATTTGCATGGAAATTATGAGGAACAAGTTTGATCCCTGCTCCAGAAAAATATTATTTTTAAGTTTTACGAGGATTTGCTTACATGAGGAAAAGTTATTTTAATTACTGCATTTTTATACCAAAACAAGTCTGAGTGCCTGCTCTGTATTTGTGGAAATGCATTTCTATATTAATTTTTAAGCCATTATTATGAGAAGGATGTTACAATGTATAGCAAAACAGGTTTTAAATTGTCTCACAAAATATTTCATTTAAATAAGGGAAGTGTGTAATACAAAATTTACTTCTGAATACATCACAACTGGACACAGCACACTTGTTACTACTCTTTGTGTTATTTATGTGGTTTTCCCACTAAAATTAGTAAATAAAACAATATACATCATTAGTTGCATCTGAAAGAAAATATTTTGATTTTGTTAGTGCTCAAAGCAATGATCATAATCCCTTTGGATTACTTATTACACACTAAAAATATAGTATCTAGATGCAAAATAAAGATTCTAATTATTCTATTACAGATAATTTTAAATATTTTAATATTTTTGTACCATTACTGGAACTTTAGATAACAGTAATTTACGTGGGAAATTTTTTGACAGTTTTTGCACATCATAGACTTTGCCAACAGACTATGGTACAGTGTATTTTTTCACTACCATAAAGACAATTAGATAATTACTTGATCTGAGCTCTTGGTTTGCAGTTTTCTAGTATGTTCATTTCATCTACTAATATTTTAGTTCTCGTTACTTTTAAGATAAATACCCAAAACTCCATTCAGCTGGATGGCAACTTTTTTTCTATGCTAGAAACACAGTTTTCTAAAAATTGTTAGTAAACTATACAGATTTGACCATCAAGCAAAATGAATGATTACTGCCCCAGTTTACTGAGGATACTGTAATCATTCAATCTCACAAAATTTTTCTTTTCACTAGCTATGCAGTTTCAATTCTACTAATTGGTACTTTGGTGGGAATGAATAGAAAGTTCCTTTCTTTGTATTTTGGGGTTTTTGTTGCATGCAAATTTAGCGTGCATTGATTAATTTCATATTATCAAGCAAGACTAATATCTGGTCATGACATAGTGTTCATTAATCGAAGCATTTTATCCCTCGAGCAGTATAATGATTTTTTTATCATTCATCAAGGCAATGTTTATTTTTCTCTCACATACCATTAAGGTGTCTATATGTTACCTAAAGAAAAATAGACAACAACATATCAGCACAGAACTTATATGCATTAAAACATACGAAATTGAATGGAACTTGGGTCATAGAACAAGGAAAATGTAATTTACAGATGATTATTACTTTAAAAGTCAAGCAAGGATTTCACAATTTTTTTTTTTTTTTTGGTTGGAGGTTTAACGACCACCGTGAGCAACTCAATGGGCTATAAGCAGTCACCCGTTTCTAATTTAGGGTCACTGGTTCCAGGGAAGGGAGAGAGCCAGTGCCGTAAGACAAACACAACATCCATGCCGGACCGGGATTCGAACCCGGACCCCTTACGGATGAACGATCAGAGGCCAGCGCCTTAGACCACTGCGCCACCGGGGCGGCATCACAAAACTTCTACTATGTAATAAATTTTTAGCAGTAATTCTTACACATGCACACATTGATCGATGAAATTAATGTAACACTAACAGTGTATACAGTTCTTTAGATTTTTATCTGAGAACAGGTTGAAAGTTCTGAATACGCATTCAGTATTTGCATGAAACATGAAGGTTGTTATTGGTATTTCTAAATTTAATAACTTCCTTGGATTAATTACTGATGCTATGGATTTCATTGCTTATTTGCTTGATACATAAACACATTTCCTGATCTCACACTATGGGATTTATTATCCAAACTGGTTTTTCTCTTAGAAATGTCAGATTTGCAGTATGTACTATATTTCACAAATTTCTTGCACAACTCCTTTTTTTTTAAATCTGAAAGCAATTGTTTACTTACAGTTTCTTTAACAATAACATTTCTTTTATATGGACACATTTTAATGGTATGAGGATTTTGTGGAAGGAATATTTTTCACAAATACATAGAACACCTACAGGATTGTTAAGGGGCAAACAGAATTGCTCACTGTTTAACATGTAATACATTAGAAAACTTGAAAATTACAGTGCCTTGAAACAGGAATCTAACTTGAGTCTCCCAGTTTCTGTTTGAGCATGCTATCTGCTACACCCAGAAGTTCCAATTATCTGATGATTGACAATCTGAGAAACTTTAGATTTTACAGCAGGCAAAGCAAATCAGGTGCTTTCTCTTAGCATTTTTAATAAATCACGAGAATTTCAGATATAGTTATTTTGTTTGCGGCCTTAAAAACTATGTAATCATTCCTGTATTTGTGAAGAAAATTTCTTCCATAATCCTCATGTTTGAAATACTGGTAATTTACTAAAAATGAAGTTGTTCCGATTTTTATTCATCAGATACTTGGAAATTCATTGTCTTGGGTGCTGTAATGGGCAGCATGCTTGAATTGAAATCAGGAGGCCTATTTTGTCATCTCTTTTATGTTAAAGAATTCTGGAGTGAACAGAACAGTACATACTGCCAATACAACATTTTTTTCCTGAGGGCACAACTGGGATGTAGTGTAGTACACATCAGGGAAACCTAAGGAGCCTAGCAAACCTCTACCTTCTTTGGTTATTGCTTACATGGTAGTTAGAGGAGGTTTGATGGCTAATATGTGTTCAAATTTCCGAAGGTTTTAAAAGGTGAAGGATGAACAGTAGGGAATGTGGAACCAGTGAATTCTCAAAGTGGTACAGTAGATGGGGAAAGGTAACTGATACTCTGTGTGTGTGTGTGTGTGTGTGTGTGTGTGTGTGTGTGTGTGTGTGTGTGTGTGTGTGTGTGTGTTTGGCTTTACTTTTTTTTTCTTTTTTATATATAACATTGCTGATTATGCCAGGAGGACATAAGATAGTGAGCAACTATTTTTTGGATGACAGCATACCACTTTTGCAAAGAAAAGGAATTACCGTATGTACTTGCATATAAGTCGAGAAATTTGGGACAAAATCAGAGCTTCAAAGTAATGGGGTCGACTTATATGAGGGGTCTAAAAAAATCGTCAGTCCAAAAGTTCTTCCCGTGAGGCAAAAGGCAATCCATCCCAAAAGAAATAAAAATGCCGATGCGGTATTAATTACGAAATCGCAACCCTCCGAAGGAAAAAGAAAGAAAGAAAGAAAGAAAGAAAAAACACCGATGTGGTAGAATTACGAAATCGCGACCCTCCGAATTTCTCAGCGCATTGAAAAGTCTTCTCTCTCTCTCCTGGCTTTGCGTATCCACAGCGCAGTCACAGCCGCGCATAGAAAGCTCCGCCCTTCCGACTACCAGTTGATTGCGCTGACCTTCGACGTAATGGAGCCATGCGACAGCCAGTGTTAGGTGTTGCTTGTTCTTAATCACACGTGTTTTTCTTGTTCTTAATCGCACGTGTCTCGCTTCTCCTATTATGGGTGACACGGATTGTGTTTGTGTAGAGAAACGGATGTCCTATAACGCAGGATTCAAGTTGAAAGTGGTTTCTTTTGCAGAAAATACTAACAACTGTGCTGCTTCACGTCAATTTGGCATTAACGAAAAACTGATTCGAGATTGGCGTAAAAAAACCCGGACTTGGTGAAAATCCCAAAATTGCAAAAGGCGCTGCGCCGTGGAACGACATCTTTCCCAGAGGTGGAAAGTGTCTTGAATGATTGGATTATGGGCTGCAGACAAAATGGTTACATTGTAACGCAAACTGGTATACGTTTGCGAGCAATGAAGCTCGCAAAAGATGAAAAGTTTGCAGCCGCAAATAACACTTTTCGTGCCTCACCAGGTTGGTGCACAAGGTTCATGAACCGCTATGGGTTGTGTCTACGCCAGCGCACCAAAATTGCACAAAAGTTACCTCGTGACCTCGAAGCAAAGATAATGGAATTTCAAAAGTATGTAATTTAAAAGAGAAAAGAGACTGCTTTTGAACTTTCCCAAATAGGAAACATGGATGAAACCGCCATGTGTTTCGACCTTCCTGGAAATAAGACGGTGAACCAAAAGGGTGAAAAAAATATCTTGATCAAAACGACTGGCCATGAAAAATCCAGTTTCACGGTTGTTTTTTCCTGTTTGGCCGACGGCAGTAAGCTACCTCCGGTAATTATTTTCAAATGCAAAACTCTGCCGAAAAGCGTTGTCTTTCCGTCTGGTGTGCTCGTTCGTGCCCATGAAAAAGGATGGATGAACGAATCCAGAACAATTGACTGGTTAAAGAATGTGTGGAACAAAAGGCCAGGTGCACTTTTGAAGAAACCTTCTCTTTTGGTGTGGGATATGTTTGTTGCACACCGTTGTGCAGAAGTGAAAAAAACTGCAGAAAATTCAAAAACAACTCTTGCTGTCATCCCAGGTGGGTTGACATCTGTTCTTCAACCACTAGATGTCTGCCTTAATAAGCCCTTCAAGGACAATGTGCGGAGGTAATGGGCAGATTGGATAAGTTCCGATTTGCCGACTGAAACCAAGGGCAGAAATCTAAAGAAGCCGGATATCGTTTTGATTGCGTGATGGGTCAAGGATACTTGGGATGCAATACCTGCGGAAATGGTCGTGAAATCATTCAAGAAATGTTGCATTAGTAACAAACTTGATGGCACAGAGGATGATGAGATTTTTATGAGTGATGATGACAGTGATTCTGATTACACAGGCATAGATGGGAATACTGATGTTTATGATGACGCGGCGATGACGGAGAAAGACTTTTTTGAACTGTTTGGCGAGTCTGACTCGGAATCGGATTTTGAAGGGTTCCGATGAAGTTTTGGGGTATGCAAATTAAATTTAGTATTATATATATAATGTTTTTTGTTTTCAAATGTTTTTGAATAAATTCATTGAAATTTTTTTTTTCTCATTCCGGGATCGACTTATACATGAGTTTCCGATTTCTTATGATTTTTTCCTCTGAAAGTGTGTGTGTGTGGGGGGGTCGACATATACGCGAAGTCGACTTATACGCGAGTATATACGGTAATTCAAATTACATTGGCATTGCAGATAAGTGATTTTAAAGCTGAATTTGTAAGAATGGGCAGAATTAGAGTAAAAAGTGATATTTGAGCAGCAGTGTTTTCTGTGCACGAAACATTTTTTTTCTAGTAATTTGCAAGTCTAAGAAATTTATGCTGTTATCAGTATGACAAAGGCTGAAATTTAGCTGAAAGATCTTACTGTAAACTTAAATAATAAATATATAATAAATAATTAGCATGAAAATATGAACTTCCATCATTGATTTAATTATATTATATTATATTATTATTATTATAATTAGTATGTGAATTGCCCTCATTTAATGATTACCTGTTCTAGTACAGCCCACGAACAATTGCTCCTTTATTTAACAAAGATTTACTGCAAACATAAAAAATCAGAATATAGCGATAATGTAAAAAAAAAGTACTGTATTTTTCAGCTTTTAAGTCAATATTCAAATGTGTTAAGTTTCTGGATTTCTTATCTTTGTTCATAGATAAGTCGGTCATGAGTATAAGACGAGGCTAGAACAATTGCAGTGTTCCACAATTCTGTAACTATATACTATATTTTTAATGTTGAGAGAGAGAGAGAGAGAGAGAGAGTTGGGCAAAAAAAGTGGATTTTGTAAGCTTATTTTTTCTTACCAACTGACCCTACAGTGTTCCTTCATTCTGACTGACCAGTAAATGCCTTCACCACACAAAGGTAATAATAAAAAAAAGGCCTAACAAGTGTTCCAAACCAGAGTGGTGTTTGTTGTTGCTTTCTCACAGAGTTGGATTGAATTATGAAACCAACAGCTTTTGATTTCTATCAGAAACATGAAATAAATTAAGATAAGCACGATATATGGAAGCAATCCTCAATTTTAATTCAGTTGAGATATATAGTTCAGAGATTGACAAAGCAAAAAAAAAAAAAAAAGACTGCCTTTCCTAACTGCTGGTCATTTCTGTTCTTAAAGTGCATGGGTCCCCAACTGCCAACATGATTGTCATCAGACAATCAATTTTGTGGCAACAGTGGGTTTCAGTGCTTTAGTCATTGTGTGATAAATGAGTGGTTTTGCAAAATCAGGGATGAATGTCACTCAAATGGTCTTGGAGTGATAATGAGGATGATGCAATTAACATACAACAGCTGCCACTCTAAATTGGTCAGAATGATTTTAATGATTTTCCTGCCGAACAGAAATGTCCATTTCAGCAAATTTTATCTAAACAGCTTCTTAGCAAACGAAATATTACATTTTGTATGTTTTCGGAATGATTTCTTATGAACATAATATTGTGTTTTGGGTGCTCAGATCACAAATGAATTTTATGATATATATATATATATGTACACTATCTACCAACAAGTAATTGGACACCCCTGCAATCGACGATATCTGCGGTCCTGATACATGTCACGGCCGCTGCCGTTAAATATCGTGTGGGAAACAACAACGCAACCAGTCGCATGCAAGATGCTACGCAGTTCAAAGCTCTCTGATTTCGAGAAAGGTGAAATCGTTGGGTATCACAGAAATGGCCGATCCATACGTGACATATCCAGTGAGTTGAACTACCCAAAATCGACAGTGGCCTACGTGATTGGCAAGTGGAAGATGAGAGGTGACTGTGGGAATGTGCCCCAACCCGGCACACCCACAAAACTGGGAGTTAGAGACCGACGGGTGCTGGCTAGAGAAATTCGGAAGAACCGCACCAAATCGATGGGCCACATCCCCGAGGAGTTTCAACAGGCATCCGGGAGTGTTCTTTTGATGAATACCATCCGTAAGGATGCCCATCTGCTCGGTTATCATGGACGTGCTGCCGCCCACAAGCAAACTTTGATCACCAAGTCCAATAGCGCTGCTTGGCTAACGTGGTGCAAAGAACGTCGGCAGTGGACCGTTGAACAGTGGAAACAGGTTCTCTGTAGCGACGAATCAAGGTTCACCCTCTACTGTTCGGATGGCAGGGTCTGGATTTGGCGTCTGCCTGGAGAACGTCTCCTGCCGGAATGTATTGTGCCGACTGTGAAGTTCGGCGATGGTGGAATTATGCTATGGGGGTGTTTCTCCTGGTAGGGCACGGGACCCTTGGTCGCAATTCCTGGTAGACTCAACGCCGAGACCTACTGCACCATTTTGGATGACTATGCGCTTCCTACATTGTGGCAGTTTTATGGGGTGGACCCATATTACTTTCACAATGACAATGCCACCTGTCATGTTGCAAGGTCCACCATGGCTTGGTATGGTGACAATGTGGTTAATCGAATGGACTTTCCTGTGCAGAGCCAGGACCTGAACTCCATTGAGCACCTCTGGGACGAGTTGGAGCGTTAACTTAAGGGGTGCCCCCACCGTCCGAAATTGGTGAAGGAACTGACCTGTCTACTCCAAGCCGAGTGAAAGAAATACTGCTAGCCGTCGTACAACGCCTGGTTGAGAGTATGCCCCGGAGTGTCGCAGCTGTAATCCCTGCCCGTTGAGGTTCCACCAACTATTGAAGATGAATAAACTTCGTTTTCCTTTACTATCACAGGTCTCCAATTACTTGTTGGTAGATAGTGAATATATCATCATCATCATCATTGTCAACCATTATCAATCCACTGCTGGACGAAGGTCTCCCCAAGTTTCCTCCACAACGGTCTGTCTTGTGCCAGTCTCCTCCATGTCACTCCCGCATACTTTCGAATTTCATCCACCCATCGCCCATGTGGTCTTCTTCTGGGTCTTTTGCTGTCCCTTGGAATCCAATCTAAAATATTGGCTATGCGTCGATGGTCTGTCCTTCTGGCAGTATGTCCAGCACATTGCCATTTCAGGGATTTAACTCTGACCATGATGTCTTCCACTCTTGTCATTTTTCTGATCCACGAGTTCCTCTTCTTATCTCTCCTGGTTACACCAAGCATGCACCTCTCCATGCCTCTTTGAGTTGTCTGTAGCCTTTGCATGTCTCTTTTAGTTAAGGTCCGCGTCTCTGCACCATATGTAAGCACTGGAAGGATGCATTGATCAAACACTTTTCTTTTAAGACATAATAGCATATTGCTCTTGAAAATTATGCTGTTTCTTCCAAAAACTCTCCATCCAAGTTTTGTACGCTGATTAATTTCTTCATCAATGTGATCCTCACTTGATATCTGCAGCCCAAGATAAATGTAGGAATCAGTTGTCTCAAGCTTTTCTCCATCAATCGATAAATCTTCATTTCTTGTAAAAGCATTGTACATCACTTTTGTATTCTGAAAGTTCATTTTTAATCCCACTTCTTTACTCTTGTCAACAAGTTCCTGGATCATACTCTGCAGCTCTGATGGGATAGTTGCAAAAATGACTACGTCATCAGCAAAATGAAGGTGAGTTAGATAATCTCCATTAATCTTTATCCCTTTGTTTTCCCAGTTCAGTGATTGAAAGACATTTTCCAATGTGGCATTAAAGAGCTTGGGAGATATGGTGTCATCTTGTCTCACTCCCTTTCCAAGTTTTATGTGTAATGTATTTTCAAACAGCCGAATCTTTGCACTTGCATTTTCATAGATGTTATTAATAATATTAATGTACGCATCTTCAATACCGCAGGATTTCAGAGCCATTGTAACTGCTGATGATTTCACCGAATCAAAGGCTTTTTCATAATCGATAAAAGCCATGCACAATGGAAGTTCATATTCCCTCGCTCTTTCAATTAGTTCTCTCAGTACGTGGATATGATCTATTGTGCTGTAGCCACTCCTGAATCCAGCTTGTTCTCTCGGTTGAGCCATGTCCAGTGTTACCTTCAAGCGGTGTGAAAGAACTTTAGTGAAGATTTTATAAACCACTGATAGGAGGCTGATAGATCTGTAGTTCCTGAGATCCTCAATGTCACCTTTTTTAT
The DNA here is from genome assembly GCA_039090855.1 of Macrothele yani. Classification (NCBI taxonomy): domain Eukaryota; kingdom Metazoa; phylum Arthropoda; class Arachnida; order Araneae; family Macrothelidae; genus Macrothele; species Macrothele yani. The sequence continues at coordinate 78,842,185 of CM077008.1, forward strand.
GTAGCAGGATCATTGTAGCATTGTTCCAATCCTCAAGAATCTTCCCTTCATTAAGGCATCAAGTGAAAATTTGGGCAAGTACTGTTTCGATTTCTCCACATGCTTCTTGTATGATGTCTACAGTAATTCCATCTTCTCCCGGAGCTTTTCCCTGTTTCATCTTCTTGATTGCATGTGCAACTTCTGCTGGGAGGACTGGAAGAACTCTGGTACTGGTACCTTTCATGATGTCTGGAGTACATGTATCATCCCTTTCATATAATTTGGAGTAGAAATCTTTCACTCTTGTCAACATTTCGCCTCTATTTCTTGTTACAGAACCATCTTCTTTTCTCAGTGCCATAATTTGTTTTCTTCCCTTACTGAGATGTCCCTTTGCTATCTTTAGGCTTTGGTTGTTTTCAATTGCTTTCCTCACTAGTTCACAGTTGAATTTCCTTACTTCTTCAGTGATACTTTTTCGTACTGTCTTGCATAGCTCTATATATTCCACTTTGGAAGTCACATCTTCTTTAGTTGTCCTCATCACTCTTCTTTTTTGCATCAACATTTTGGTTTTTCCTGATAATTGTTCACATGCAACTTGTTCTTAGATCCAGCTAATTTTGTTGCTGTTTCCATAAAAGCTATGGTTATTTTCCTGTTAACTTCAGAAATAACCACTTCTTCCGATGTTAGGCCTTCTAAAGCAGAGAATCTGTTCTTCAGTTCCAACTTGAAGGTGCTATGGTGTTTTTTAAGGTTGGTTATGTCAATACATCTTGTTTGTCTTATGAGCTTGCCACGTTTGAGTTTAGTGTTGAGGTGCGTCTTACATCTCACCAATCTATGGTCACTACCTGTGTTGAACTTGTTTAGCACACTGCAGTCTTCTATGATGAATTTTTTGTTACACATAATAAAATCAATTTCACTTGTCATCCCATTTGGATGTCTCCATGTCCATTTCCTGTGTGGCTTTTTCTTGAAAAAGGAGTTCAAGATGAAAAACCCTTCTGCCTCTGCAAACTCAACGAGAGTATTTCCACGCTGGTTTCTGCTGCCGTGACCGAATTTACCTACTGAAGTTTCATTCTGTTGCCGTTGCCCTATTTTTGCATTGAAATCTTCCATAATTATCTTCAAGTGCTGCTTACCTTTATTATTTAGATCACGAATTTCCTCATAAAATTCTTCAATTTCTTCTTCAGGATGACTTGTGGTGGGTGCATAAGTTTGAATAATTTGAGCCTTGTATCTTCTCGAGAGTTGGAAAACGAGTCGTGCAGCTCTGTCAGAGGAACTTTCAACTTCTACAACTTTACCCTTCAGTTTCTTGTTTATTATAAATCCAACACCACTAGTTCTGCCAGTATCTGTCCCACGATAGTAGAAGAGATGTCCACTATTCAGTTCGATGAGATCTTCTCCTTTTCTCCTTACCTCACTTAGCCCGACGATGTCCCACTTGATCCTTTGTAGTTCTTCTTCCAATTCAAGAAGCCTTGAATCAGAAGATAGGGAGCGTCCATTATACGTAGCCAAGGTCAGCATCAGATGGCAGCCTAGTCCGGTCCTCCGGGGATTCTTAGCACCCTCTGCCTTCATGTCGCACTGGCCGCTGCCTTGGCCAGGTACATTCCAGCTGCCGGAGACTGAGGGCCAAGATTTAAGTTGTGGAGTCATTTTGGAGGGGTTTGGCCATAACTCACCACGCTGGCCAAGCGGATTGGTGAGTGTGGGATAGCATTTCCTCTAATCCTGATGGTATAGTTATACCGCTATTGGCGGTCGTCAGAGCCCCTTTATTGGGAACAGGATGCACCATGAGAAGGCGGGGTTGACATTTGTCAAGGAGAGGCTGTGATGTTACGCATCACCTGACCTTACATCCCTGTGAATATATATATCTATGTAAAATGTTCTGTTTAGATATATTTTTTCCTATAAACCGCACCTTGTTTGCCACCATCTAACATTTGCACAGCGATCCTATGGCAGTTACCCTGAGTTGTTTCTGGTCTTCTGTCTCTTATGACATCAAATTTTATATTCCACAATGCTCATTTTTCATCACTTTTCATTTATGCTTTTCAGTTGGTCGGCCTATCGCTCTCCATATTTGTGTTCCCAGTCATAAAAATTCTCTGCATGGGTTGTGAGGTAATCTTCTAAATCTACTTGCAGATTCTATAACTCAAACTCCACTTTTTCTGGGAAGCAGAACATAAAGCAGAAACTGAAAACAATTTATAAATTGCTTCCACTTCTGTAAACTTCAATGGTGCAATTTCTAATTGCTTCTACAAATACTCATGTACACAATTCAATAACGTACTAAGAAAATATCATCACAAAAATTGATCCTCCTCTAAAGCTGTTCAATGTGACAAATATCCAGATGCTGATTTTTCCTTATCTCCTTACTGTTCCCCATCAAGTACATAACCTTCAGATCATTACCACAAATAAACTATGGTTATTAGATATTTAGTACCATTAATTGCAACATTGTTACATCAATGTATACTACACCGATGAGTCATTCCATTATGACCACCCCCAGCCTAGAGAAATGAGTGCACCTGGAGACCAAACAGTGGTGCAGGTGAAGTTCACAGAGCAGTATACGTACAACTCGAGCACCTGCTTTCATTTAGTAGAATGTTCGGAGTCAGAATGGAAAAAAACTGCTGATTTATCAGAGTTTGATAAAGGACAAATTGTGATGGCACGTAGCCTAGGAACTACGATCTCAGAAACAGTGTGGCTTGTGGGTTGTTCACATGCCGCTTTAGTTTGTACGTATAAAAAGTGGTGCACACGTGGCCAAAGGATGAACCGTCATCCAGCCGTGTGTCATCCACAACTTACTGATGCCAGAGGCGAGTGGAGACTGTCATGCATTGTTCACAGCAACTGTAGAGCCACAGTGTGACAAATCACCTGCAGCTACAACACTGGTGATCAAGGAAATGTGTCACAATTCACAGTTTATCACAGCCTTCTGTGCATGGGCCTGCGTAGCTGAAGACTAAGCCGGGTTTCCATGCTCACTGCATGTCATCGCCAGCAGCGCATGAAATGGGCCTAAGATCATCAAGATTGGACCGTGGATGATTGGAAAAAAGTGGCCTGGTCTGATGAATCAAAATTCCTGGTGCATCATGTAGATGGCCGAGTGTGGATATGCCAATTACCAATGGAGGCTATGGCATCTGGATGCACTGTTGGGTAGAAACAGGCTGGTGGTGGCGGCGTTATGCTGTGAGTGATGTTTTTTTGGGACGCATTAGGCCCCATTAGCTCAATAGCACAATCCCTGACAGCTGTCAGGTATCTTCTGAACTTCGTTGCGGACCCAGTTTACCCATTCATGGCAACTGTGTTCTTTGCTGGTGATGGACATTACCAACAGGATAATGTGCCATGCCACACTGTCAGAATCATCAAGGAGTGGCTCGAGGAACATCCTGGTGACTTTCTGTAAGTGCCCTGGCTTCCAAATTCACCTGACATGAACCCAATCAAACATTTGTTGTTTGACTTGGAAAAGCAGGTGCCTGCTAAAACACCACCACCCCGAAATGTACTGGAAATGGAGGACCTGCTTTTGACATTATGTACGAGATACCCCAGGATACCTATCGTCACCTCATCGAATCAATGCCTTGCTGAGTGGCAGTTGTTTTGCATGCTAAAGGGGGTCCTACAGCTTATTAGGTAGGTGGTCGTAACTTGATGACTCGTAGGTGTATATTTACATGGTATAATGATAACATATATTTGTGAAATAACCCAAGGTTATCTCATGATTGATAACTCTGTTACTCACATTTAGTATTAGAATACACAGCCACAAGTCACAGTGATGTATATACACTGGTAATAATGTTTGCAAATCTGATTAAATCAAGTTTTCATCACATGCCATTGCTTGATGGTAAACTTCCCACTTCATGTTGACGTCGTTGTCATCAAAATCTTCATGGGTCCGTAGTTCCTCGAGGACTCTTGTATAGTAGACGATGTGCTGTGTATTGCAAGACTTAAGTTGATAAAATTTCAAAAAAAAAAAAAAAAAACACCGAATACTCAGAGCCTGATTTGAATTTCCAGACATGTGAAATGGCATTGATGTTCTAAAAGCTAATAATGAAGAAATGAAATTAACTTTAAAATACTAATACAGGATTGAGGTGAAAAAGATAAAACTGCACGATATGAAACAATAAATTATCTCAGACCCTTGGCTATGTTTGCCAATCTAACATTTGAAGTTGTTAAAAACATCAATTTCCTAAAAACAAGCAAATGAAGAAATGAACAGAATGAAGTTTAAAAGAGTTGAACACAGTAAAATTTCCTAAGGAAAGCACAAAATGTCTTATCACAGTTCTATGGCTACGTCTTTTGCTCTAGATGCATTATTAGAAAACAATAGAAGACAGCAACAGCGAAGCAAGTATGAGAAAGATCAACAGTATATTAATTATATCACATTAGATGAACTCACGCATGCTCAGAGACATAACAACAAAACAGATGACATAGAAATACATTGCCCAACAGTGAAGTTTAGTAGAGGAGGCATCATGCTCAGTGACTGTGTTTCATGGTTTGGGTTGGGCCTCCTAGTTCCAGTGCCTGGGAATCTTAACACTGCAGTCTGTAATGACATTCTTGACAATTATGTGTTTCCAACATTATGGCAACAGTTCGATGGTCCTTTTCTTTACCAACAAGACAATGCCCCTGTCCAGGGCTCATACTTAGTCCCAAAAGATCCAAAATGGAAATCAAGTCCTCAAAAGTCCCCTTTTTAACCCCAGATCTCTGAAGTCCCTAAAAATGGGTACATGATTTTTTTTAAAATAATTTATGTAAATTTTTATGATTTTCAGCATAATTTTTTGGCCAAGCTGTAGCAATTCAGGACTGATGTCTTTAAAATTTGATATTTCAACCTTTTGTTCTAGGTATGACGTTAAAGTGCCTCTTCAGGGTCTTTCCCCTTGTTAAGTTTTTTTTTTTTTGCCCTGGAGTATTTCCTCTTTGGTTTGCATTTCTTCTGGTAGCTGTAACTTTCTTCTTTCCTGAAGGTCTCTTTTGGCCACTTGTGTTTTTCTCCATCTTGAGACTGTTAAGGCTTATTGAAGGGCTAAGATTCTGTCTATAAATATGCTTAATATTTTTGAGGGATACTAATTTTTTTTTACTAATTTTTCTTGTTACAGGTGCTTGGAGAAGATGCAAAAAAATTAGAATGTTAGGTCAAAAGTTTAACTTTGTTAAGTGAAAATGGAGAACTGCTGTCCTAGAAAAAATTGGTTGCTACAAAAGGATTCATTTGAAAATCAAATTGGGACATGGGCAAAAATTACACTGAAGTGTTATGTATGGTTTGTGACTCTAAAATAAATGTTACAGCTGAATCCACATGTAACAAGCTCACATAATACTACATTCCACCTAAATTGATTCCTTGAACTTCTTGATATTTTCCCATGTTACTTTAGCTGCATATTACAAACAATTTTTGGAGAAACCGCATATATCGAAGTTCAGCACTGTTATAAGCAAACAAAACTCTTTTACTGGGAAACAAGGCATACCCATAGTTCCCCTTACAGATAGGACAGTTTGTATGAAGACAAGAATGTTTCAGTTGCTTTTTTATCCCGCCCCCTTCCCCCCAAAAAAATAAGGTTTCCAAACATACATCTCCTGGGCAAATGCTGTCTTCTATTCCTCACCCTTTGGCATTTTTCAATCACTTAATCTCTGTTTAGAAAATCCTTAGAGCTTGTTTTGCATCTAGAAACATCTTGACTATTATGTCAGAGGAAGTTGAAAGCCCTTTAAAACAGCAATCATGACAAGCACAAAACAAGCAAGACTTAGCTCACATATCCAACGTAAACATATAATAGGTTAAATTAAAAAAAATGTTGTTACTATCATTTTTACATTCATTCAATGTTTTTCCTGTTGCAGATTATTTTATTTTGCTAGCAATGGTTTTCAATTACCATTCCCTATTTAAATAAATTATAATTATTTGTTAACACTGTTTCCAGTAACTTTTACAAATTTTGCTGGACAAATGCAGTTATGTGCAACTCCATACATTGGCAGTATCAACTTGCTATCGTGTTAATCAGTTGATGGCTGAGGAAAAAAGAGAGAGAGTCAAGGGCACTAGATCCAGAATAATTCATTTTTACAGTATAACTCCATTTCTGACACTCATTACAAAAGCATGTCTATTTTTTAAAATTAATGATTGAACCCCTGAACATAACTTCTTACACTTTCTTTCTTATTTTCAGTTCACAATGTATATATGGCAGAGAATGGGTAAGGTAACCTTTCCTTTTTCACAAGTATTGTGCATGCTGTGCTTTAAGGTTTGTCATTGGTTTAGTTAATATATGTTTTTCTTTTATGTATATCTTCATTTTATGTTGAAATTTTGAATTCTTGTAACTCTTAACAATACTGTTAAAAATCATACACATATATTGATATGCAACTAGTGTTTTATAGTTCCCTTTGATGATTGTTTTTGACAAATTGTGGAAAAAATAACCTTTTTCTTTTTGACAAATTGAAGAAAAAAATAATATTTTTTTAACAAGCTAACATAGCACTGCTACAGCAAAATGGTGGAAAAAGTTTATATACAGTTTCCTATAAAGCATGATTTTTTTTCTATGAGAAGCAATCTCAAAAATTTCTATGTAGTGATAATAAAAGCATGAAGGAAATACAGTTGAAAACTGAGCAAATTTAGATTTATACAATTATCAAGTTTTCAGAAAGCAATAGTATAAGAATTAGATGCTTTCAAATGTAGGAGTTCAGTTTGGTAATCATGTGCTGTGTATAAAGGTCAAAATATGCATTTATTAAGAGAAGTAGAGATACAAGGAGACCTAGCCCAAGTGTCTCAAAGAAACAGACAGTAATAAACATAGTGATATTTACAGTGATGATCAGCGTAGCCAACTAGTTACAAAAGTAACATACCATTAAAAGAAGGTAAAACCCCACAAACAGTGGTTAAGCTGGAATTTTTTCTCTTGCAGCACTTTGGCTATTTTATCAGCAAAAGTTGTAGCAAAATGCTATGCAGATTAGCTAAATTTACAGCTCTATTTGTAACTATATTTACATATGAAAATACAAGCACATTGGCTAAATAAAATTCTGTACTTTAAATAGAATTCGAGAATGAAAACAAATAGGCTTTTATACTTTTAATTTTAATAAAAAATACTTTACATTTGCTGATACACACAGTTTGTAAAAAAATATACAAAGATCAAGACTCGGCAAAGCCACAACCGACGACACACCAACTGACCGGTCGACCCAACCAAAACAGCGCGTACTGCTGCGGCAGCGAACCGGTAAAGAAACAAACGAAATGCCTCTTTTCTTAACCATCGCAGCAAAGCCCTTGCGAGAGGTGTTCTCGAGGCTCACCGGTGCTTTTGTGCCATAGGAAAAACGACAGCAGAGCGAAGCAGCGTGTGGCAGCTATGCGGGGAAAACAAAAATGAAGGGGAAGGATACTAGGTCGGCAGGGCGAAGAAGCTATGATAGAGATAAAAACAATGCAAGTGCAAAACAGGGGTGAGAGGGATGACAAAAGAAAAAATGACTGCAAACATTCATTTTTTGGCGATTTGGTGGCGACTTTTTGTCGCGAAATTACCGTCTTTATCACGATTTGACGAAAATGCGAGCACCAGCTTAAACATTGCCCACAAATGCGAAGGTTGAGCAGAGTCCGCCAAAGCAGTGGTAGCTAATGCATGGACAGAAAGAGCGTGCGTGTGTGAAGAACAGTCACTTCAGAGGGAAAGACAGGAAGTCGACCCTGTGATGGTAAACCAACCAGAGTCCTGTGTCCAGGTTGAGCGAAAAGAGTCCCAAGATTGGCGATGAGGCTGCAGTGGAATATTCAAGATGGAGGCAGGCGGTGAGCCACACTCAGAAAAAGGATCAAAGAGTTTCACCAGCAGTCAGGGTGGAGAGCGGCGCTGGAGCAATGCGCTGGTGCTGGTAGAATACATATAATATGTTTCACGAGAATGAAGATATATATGCAAACTGCTGGCTGTGTCTAGAAGTTGACAGAAAATGAAGTCTATGAAATTCATTTGGTGGAATGCACTTGTTAGTACCTCTAGAACAAAGGTAGATTATGGAGTACTTGGCTCACCAATGTTTCATTAAATCTGCATTTCATATAACATGTACAACAGTAGCACCTGTTGTTGTAAATAGATAAAAGTGATATATTTTCTGTTCTGTTTATGCAGATGAAGAATGAACGTTAGCAGTCTAATAGAGCTTAATTATTCTACAAAATTTGAATCTCCAAAACTGCTGGAAATGGAAGGGAGAGGCATCAGAACTTCATGCCTTCTCAACAGTGGACATCCAATTGCAAGAAGGAGTAATATATTGCATCGACTGTAACTGCGGACTCAGTTATATAGGAGAAACAGGGAGAAGTATTAAAGTCCGAATGAAAGAACACCAAGCAGCTATTAGGAACATTAGTAACAGAACAGGGCTAGACATATACAAGCAAGTGGACACTCCATAAATTGGGACTCAGTAAAAATAATCACCCACCAGTTAAACTTAGTAAAGAGGAAACTAGAAGAAGGGATCGAAATAGCAAGAAGAAGAAGTACCACAATTAACGATAATTGTGGTTGGACTCTTCCAACTGAGTGGCAGCAACTACTCCAGTGACATAGTCCTGATGATGAACTAGGCTTTAGTTCGAAAATTTGACCACCAAATTTTTTGAATAATAACCTCTATAAGACCCGTAACAAAGTTAATTCCACAGTACACTATGAACAGAGGTGCCATAAATTCATTTACAATTAAAAATACTGAGGCCATTGCTCACTGATATTTTAAGAAAAAAATTTACTGGTAGCTAAGGTCTCTCTATTTCTTCAGGGAAAATTATGATGTGGATCTTGAAACTGTACCTTCTCTTATTCATGCCAACCTCATTCTTTCTGTCCAAAACAATTATGCTATTGCCCCTGTGAACAGATACATGAAAAGAGGAATCTCAGACATTGAATATTATTTGTTTAAAAGTTTTAAACACATACTATTCAATGAATGAAGATTACAAACCAGTTCAGTCTAATATTTATTTCAAAAGTGCAAAAGTAGTGACATACTTAAAATTCAGAGATGAGATTATTATGCATTTCTTCTGTGTAAACTGAGATCTAGAACAATGCCAGAAAGAAATTTTCAACAGAATGCCTATTTGCCAAGTCATTTTCTTTGGTAGGTAGGATGATTTTTACAGTAGCGATTCCCTACCCCAAATCGTTATTTATAGCAAGCATAAGACAGGCACATATTAAATTACATATATTTTTTTTTGCATCTGTACAAGTCTCTATCAATGGAAAATTATGGGGCACAATTTGCTTGGGTACAAAATCAAGTTTAAAATTCCATAACAGTAACATATCTTAAAGTAACTAATGAAAACTAATGAGTGCAAAATGGTGAAATGCAAACAATTTACAGTGAACATTAGGAATAGCAGGTGTGAGACACCTTCTTGTACTTTGTATATATTGGGTTGGAAAGAAAGTAATGTCTGCAAATGCAAGGCAACAGAAAAGTGCTAATAGCCCAGTAAATAAAGGACTTGACCCGGAACAAATTAGGTAAAAGCTGAATTTTTGCAGGCTGGCAGAACTCCTCAGGCTAAGCATTTTCACAAAAGTCCCCACCCCTCCCCCACTTGCTTCCCCCTACACCCCCATAAAGGGGGAAAATTTGGTCTAATACTAATCCACTCGTAACTCCCGAAATAATTGGCGTACAGCGATAATTTTTTTTTAATTTATTCCTCTTGATATGGTCTATAAATTTTGTTCTATTCATTTTTACTATATCTCCTATAGTTTTGCGGCAATTTTTGAAAACCCGCAAAATAGCACCTTTTTCTCGACATTTTACCCAATAATTGCAATTAACGCTTCACAGAGCCAAAATTTCCGAAAAAGGTTTCAAATAAAAGTTGTAGCAAACTTCATAAGCTTTACAACGATATATTACTTGTCTTAATACGCTTTATAGTTTACCTTCTGTGGTATCGAAACTGCGAATGCATTGTAGCCACAAAATGACAAAAAATCGGGCAAAACATGCAATAATTTTACGGGAGTATAATTTTCAACGATAGGTTAAAAATAAAAAAAGGAAAGAAAACTCAGCTTCGCACCTGCAAAAAAGTCACCAACTCTTGCCTGTTTGCTTCACCCCCCCCCCCCGAGGGGTGGGACTAATGATTATTATGTGCAAACGAATTGTTGAATTGAAATATGACAATGTCATTTTTTCTTCTTTATACAATGCTTATAAAGTAAGAATTTAGTTCCATGCACTGGTGCTGTTTCTACAATTTCAAAATAATTAAAAAAAAAACATTTTCATTTTCAAATTTCCTAAATGAACTAAGATTAAAATTTCGTAAAACTGTAATTAAAAAGAAAAGGCTACAAACAAAAGCGGTGATGATTAAATTTATAACTTTTAAAATGATATATACTTTGTCTTTCATTGCTTCTGTGGTTCTTTTGAATATCGCACAGTTGTGGCAGAATTGTCATAAATCGATATCAATGTCGTCACTCATATCAGGCTTGTTTGTGCACGACAGTCCACTGCAACGTCCACACATAGCAAAACATGAGAATCCGGCTTTTTCGCAGCTGCAGGAAATCATGCATTCTTTCTTACAGTTGCATGAAATTAAACACAAAAGTTCATCACACCCTGTAATGGCATGCGTGAATAACAGACATTTGCGTACATGGCTGTAAATAGATATCAGTTTTTCAATGCTGTAAAATATTGGAGGTATTGCAGCAGTGCCCGGTTTGAGAAAGTACAAAGATTTTGTTTCTTCTGGCGCCAGTGCAATTAATAAGATGATAGGGCCTGTATCCGTACCTACGGTGACTACAGTAGGATTTAGTTTCAACATTTCTATAGAGGTTTGAACTATATCTACATCAGCATCATTATTAGCCGTGAGCACCATGATATTAGTGGCAGAGAGGAATTTTTCTTTTAATGCTGCAATTATTCTTTTCTCATTGTGAGGATTGGACAGAAAATCTGTCTGCGCTGTGGTGCATTCCATGTTATTTGTAAATATAATGTTCGCTGACATCCTTTTAGCAGTTCTTCTAGTTTGTTCTTCCTGCTTTGTTGTTGGCGTTTCAGGGTATCCATCAAAGACAACGTAGCAATTTGTACCATAATGGGAAAGTACATGAGATATATAATTTTGCAGAATTTGATCAAATGTTGTGCGCTTAGGCCACATTACTGAATGAAGGAGATAACCACCATCTATTATAACAGCTGCACCAGTAGGTATATCCTCCTGTTCAACAATACCACCAACAAAAGATTTAGTTATGGAGGATTTTGTACCTTTTCGCAGTGACACTTCGTCAAATAAAGATGGTGGACGAGATGCTAGTTCATATCTGAAGTATAATTTCAATTTCAAAGGACTGTCACAAACACAAATAACTCTGTTGAACAATTGTTGTGTACTTATTGAAACTTGGTAGTGTCGTAAATCATTTTCTGTATGTCCTCCCTAATAATTTCTACTGCTGCTTCAACAACTCTTCTTCGTTCACAAACCTTATCCTTCTTTCTCTCATTGTACCATTGATCAGTCAGCAATTTATGATTAGCATCTGTCATACATACAATATTCTTCTTCCCAGAAATATTTGTTATTACTATCCTGTCTCCGAAATGTTGTAACAGTCGCTGCTTCAAATATTTATCAGTAATGGTTGTAGAAAGGTCATGATCTTTCATGATATTTTGTAAATCCTTTAGGGTGTATTGGCATCCATCTGTTTTCTCAATATAGTAACACAAGAATGAGAAAGCAGTATCAGTGCTCTGATCTTGCGGCTGACCAGGTGCTCTAAAGAGCTTTATTTTTCTGAATTTTCTGTAGCACTCAGAATGATATCGTGCTTCAACTGCTACTAGGTCAATAACCCCAAGAATTTTTGACTTCACATTTTCCCCCCATTCATCATTATGGTGTTCACAGAAAGTTAAAATTTTATCTTTCATTTCTAGAGTCGATACCATATGGACCGCTTTTCTGTATTTGAGAGGAAGCTTAATATTCAGAGTGGCTTCCTTTTCACAGAATAAGCACTTGTTTTTAAAGTCAAAAGTTTGTTGAAAACTTCGTAAAAGTGGATTTGAAGATGTTGATGCTAACAAAATACTTGCAACATGTGAACCCTTAATACTACTTTCTCGCGTGTAATTCCGCCGGCAAGTCTGGTGAACCATAATAGAAGTAACATTCTCTAATTTTTCATTTTCATGCAAACTGTCTTTTCTTTTCAGGCTAGAATCAATTATCCTTTTTAAACCTTTGGTGACAACTACTGATTCTCCCTCACAGGTATGGTTATCACAAATCATGCATTGGCCCATTTTTTATTCCGTTAGGTAAACCAATACGGGAATGCATTAAGAATTTGGTTAACTTTTTAGAGGCTAAAAAACTATCAACTTACATTTCGTTCATTGTCTCAGCGAACCTCCCGTGCGGACATCTTGCCTATCCGATTATCTAATTCTATTTGCTTTTGTGGCATATGTGCGGACAGTGGGGGAATTTTAGGAATGCATTTTATTCTCCCCACGTGTCAAATAAATAAACAAACTGCGTGAGCCAATGCCTCTTATCTCTCTATCAGCACTATGTTCTTCCCGCGACAAATTCTTCGTAACAGAAGTGCTTAAAGTGGTTCCAACTAAAATATCTGCCTTATGTTTCCAATGGTAAAACTTCTTTACACATTATCTTTGCAATTTATGTATTCCCAAGGATGAAAATTTGCACATCGATAAAACTTACTTTAAGTTATAGCATGGGATAGTAAATTCTTGCTAAAACATAACCATAATTATATTAAAAATCGACCATTTTTTTTAGTAATGTTCAGACCTGTTAATAAACGGTGCGACCTGTACATTAATGACGTCAGTAGACAAACAAATGTTGGATTTCTAAATTATGGTTTGTTTTAGCAAGTATTAGGTATCTCATACTATAACTTAAAGTTAGTTTTATCGCTGTGCAAATTTTCATCTTTGGGAATACATTAACTGAAGAAAATATGTAAAGAAGTTTTACCATTGGAAACATAAAGCAGACATTTTAGGGGGAACGACCTTAAGGCTGACATGATTTAGATACAGTGTAAGCAAAACTATATATTGCTGCAAGACAAATAATACATTGTAGTAAAGGTTATAAAATTTGCTACAACTTTTATTCGTAGCCTTTTTCGAAAATTTTGGCTCTGTGAAGCGGTAATTGGAGTTAATCGGAAAAATGTCAAGATAAAAATGTGCTATTTTGCGGGTTTTCACAAATTGCGGCAAAACTATTGGAGATGTAGTAAAAATGAATAGAACAAAATTTATAGACCATATCAAGAGGAATAAATTAAAAAAAATTATCGCTGTACGCCAATTATTTCGGGAGTTACGAGTGGATTAGTCTTAGACCTCATTCCCCCCTTTATGGGGGCGTAGAGGGGGAAGCAAGCGGGGGAGGGGCGGGGACTTTTGTGAAAATGCTAAGCCCAATGAGTTCTACCAGCCTGCAAAAATTCAGCTTTTACCTAATTTGTTCCGGGTTTGACCCAATTTTGGCCTTTATTTACTGGGCTATATGGACCATATATACAAGTACAAATCAGTCCAAAATGTAGTCGCCATCATTTGCCACGGCCTGCTTCTATCATCTGGGCAGTTGTTGGATACCATCCCTGTAGAATTAGAATTGCTTGACATTGTCCCGCTTGGTGAACTGCTGTCTGTCCAGGAAATGCTGCAACGACTGGAAAAGGTGGTAGTTACTTGCGACAATGTCCAAGAAATAGGTTGGATGTGGCAGCAGCTCCCAGCCCAGCTCCCTGATCTTGTGACAGGTCACCCATGCTGCGTAAGGTCTCACTCCATCCTGCTGTAGGAGGACGCCCTTGCACTTCAGCAGTGCTGCTTGTTTCGACATATGTGATGTGCGCAGATCATTGAGATAACGGCAGTATACATCAGTGGTGGTGTCTGGAAGCAGCTCAAAAAAACATGACATCCCTCATATCCCACTAAACAGCAGAACCGTACATAGGTGTTAGCTGGCTTTGGAGTCTGGCATGGGTTTCTGTTTTGGGTCCAACCACTATTTCTGGGTGCTGACATTGTCATATAGGACCCACTTCTCATCACCTATCACAATGCAGTACAAGAATGGTTCAACTTGGTCACATGCAAGCAGGGAAATGCATTCACTCGTACGATTTGCTTTCTGCTCAACAGTGAATTGATACGGTACCCAAACTCCCCTTTTGTGCATCTTCTCAGGTTGACCCAAGTGCATGATAATACTCATGGGGGTAGTCCCCAACTGTTCGGCCAACTCCTGCAATGTTACATGTGGGTAAGTCTCCACTAATATCTTCAGCATGTCCATATCCACTGCTGCGGGTCTTCCGGCTTTGGGGGGGGGGGGGGTCTGACAGGTCAAAATTTCCCTCTTGAAACTGGTCAAACCAATGACAGCACTAACGATGGGATATGGCATTGGAGTACACACTGGTAATGTTCCTTACAGAAATTGTGGGGGTGCTATCGCAACAAAACTAATTCTGCATGCAATGGCTGATGTTCTCCTAGTCCACTTCCATGTTGGATGGTGCTTATACTCCTCACCTTCTGACAGCCAACCGCCACTGACTTAAGCCACTTACTTGCTATGTCATGCTGGTGTGCTGTGCAATCTCAGGGACTAAAGTGCGCTGTGGTCGGGGATTTGACTTCAGATACCTTGTCATCAGACATTACTTTCTTTCCAATCCAATATACATAGGCTTACCAGTTCATCTGGTAGACCCGTATGTGGAGTAATTATTGAAATAATAGCTGCACATAAGAATTTTGACTTAGGGAACAGAGAAGGATGGTTCATAGTTTGTCAAGCAGGTAGAGCACACAGATGGGATGACAACTTAATCTGACAAGATGAATCACTAATAAGAACTGATGTTAATATCTTATATAGGCATACACCTAAATGATATCACATTCTTAAAGAACACCCCACTTAGAAAACAGTGATGCAGTCATTTTATTAACATTTATTGTTATTACTTTACAAAACTGTGGGTAGCTTTGATTAATATAGTAGTACCAAAACACTGCATGTATACTAAATGATACAATAATGACACAAAGGAAGATTGTATGTATAGCACTGATCACTGTGAACATTTCTTTTTCCAAAGCATATAATGCATTAAATTTAATTAAATAAAGCTACAATTGGATGTTATATTATAATCAGTGTTTTTATAAAATGCCAAACTTTTCAGGTGAAAACACTGCATGACATTTAGAAAACATTTCATGTGATATTGTAATTAACTACATAAATAAAAATATCTGCTAGAGTTTGGAATTGTATTTATCTAAAGTAAAAAGACTACCCTGAAAGTTCATTCATTAGCAATAAGTACAAGAAACAAACAAAGGATCTTTTTCACAACTGCATTAATTCTTTTGAAAGTTTCAAAACTAAACTTTCCGACTCATTCTGTACCCTTTGCTATTGCCACAATTCAATATCCAGCATGAAGGCACATTCTGATTTCCAGTTTGTATTCCAACGAAGAAGACAACACAGTGTTCCAGCAAATAATCTTCAATATTCATAATTACAGTACAGCACTTGATTAAAGGAAGTAAAATTAGTGACAACAATTTTTTTTTTCCAACAAAGTTGTGGCGAGACAGTAAGAAGCTGCCTATCATGTTACTGTATGGCTTGTTGTTGACTTTCAAGTAGAGTGATTAACTACATATCAGATATCTTCTCAGAGGGGTCTTATGTTTGGCTTCCAGTGTCAAACTGAACAGAAATTATTTCTGAACTTTAGGCTACTTTGAATGTTGATAAATGCAAAGTGTGCTTTCCTTTGCCTGACAAAATGTTTTGAGAGCACATAAAATAACGCTTTCAATCTTCAAATTTTTAAACACATTCATTATATTTTTTTGCTAGTCGAATAAAATACCCCAGAATATAGCAAGTAGAGCACAGGCTTATATACCCCACTGGATGAGCCACCTCTGGGAAAAAAGTCAACATAAAATGACAAAATTTATCATGGCATCACATTTCAGGAAGATGGGATCATTAATATCATAATTCTTGCACTACAAGAAACAGCTTCTATAGCATAAACATTTTATTTTCCACAGAATACCTTGAAGTGCCACTTTATTAGGTACAACTGCCCACCTCACTCAAACATATATGGCAGCACAATGCACAGTATAAATCATGCAAACCAGCTCATCAAGCATCAGTTAGCATTTGATTGAGGACCAGAATATGCAAGACAGGTGATCTGAGTGATTTTGAATGTTGCTGCAATAGTTGGAGTCAGATGTGCCAGTTCAAACATTTTCCAAATGCCCATTCTCCTAGGCTTTTAATACACAACCATAGCAAGGGTTTACCATGAATAGTGCAACATGCAGAAAACTTTCAGCTATCCTGTGGACGAAACAGCTGGTGACCCAGAGGTGTCAAAGCAAACTGGTGACAATTGTGTAAATGAATAGCCAGAGCAGAACCTTGCAAATCACAGCAGAATTCAACATTGGTGTGCCAAGGGTCATCTCTGATCATCCATGTTGTGAACAGGTTACAACAACCAACAACTATGTAGCCAGTCTACTTTGATCCACAGGATCAGTGATTGCTGTAAGTTTGCTGCAGCATTCACAATAGACTCTTGCTATGACTGTGCATAAACAGCCCAGGAGGATGGCTGTTTAGAAGATGCTTGGACCAGGATGCTTAGGGCCAACTATCATGCCATGTTCAGAGTCATAGCACATCACTTGTTTCTCCAATTGCAACCCTTTTTAACTCATTAAAGGTTTTTAACTTGTAAATAACATCATTTCAAGTTTTATATTATTGTGTTGGAGTTGGCTTTTTAATAAATCTCATTTTTAGCACAAAATTTTCATTGTCTTTATGTCCTTAGCAGCTTTTAAGGAATTCACTGCTACTTGTGCCTTTGTTTTAACATGGAATCTTCTACTAAGAAGTTTAGTGGATCACGACAGAATCTTGCTAGAGAAGTCCACCTTTCTTTCGTCTCGAATTGTCGAGACTTATGTGTTACCCCATTGTAAACCCATTTCCTTTCAAGATTCTACCATCCTGAGGAATGCTGAATGTAAATGACTAATTAATTACCACCATCAGACTTAAGTGTGCCTACATTGACTTTCTCCAGAGGAAAGCGTACGAAGCTTATCAAAGCCTTGCTGCAGATGTCCACCCAATTCTTCTGGATAAATATTTTATGGTCTTTCATGCTACAACTACTACTGAACTACGGAGACTGCAGGATATGCACATAAAAAAATTAAGAAATCTGGTTGCTGACAATACTTATCTGGTTTGTTTTTTCCCCATCTATACTCCGGAGGCCCCAAATAACTACCACTGATGTCACTTACTTAAACTTCAGCGATGTTAATCTTAATCCCTTTCAAGTTCGTGCCTTACAGAAAGGCTTCAAATTTGCTTATCCACCCAGGAAGCCCAACCCATTTAAGGTTATACCTCAAACGGAATCCATTATAAATTCCTTCCCCCTTCAAGAACAGGATTATACTCATTATAAATTACTTAAAGCTCTTCAAAAGAAATGAAAACAGTCCAGCCTTCCAACATCACAACAGTTTGATGAAGAACGTCAACAACTCTAGTTGCTTCGTAGGAATTCCAGCATAACTATCTTGACAGCTGACAAAACCAACCAGAATATTTTATTAAACAAATCAGATTATATGAAATTTTTTTGCAGCAATTGAAAGTATCCCACATAAATTTTATTACAGGTAACCCCAATGCTTCCATGTCAGAAACCTTAAAAATCGCCACCCCCTTCCACCTTCGATTTCTTCAAACCTGTGACCCCCTTGCGGTGCCCATAGCCCTCATTTGTTTGGGAAGCTCAAAACTCACAAGGTCGGGCACCCAGTTTGACCATTTGTTTCAAGTTATGCAAGCCCAACTTGCCCCCTTGAGAAGGCCCTTGTCCAATTTTTTGAAACCTTTGGTGGCTAATTCAAACTACTTTACTTCCAGTTCTATAACACTTTACAGGGGTTCGAGCTTTTACCTTCGATTCTCCTTATATTCTTGCTTCACTAGATGTAGTATCACTCTTTCCAAGCATTCCCATTGACACTGTTCATCAGCTCATAGAATCTAAACTGAGGACACTCAACCTATTTTCTTCAGTAGATATCCAGGCCTTCCTTTGTGCATTAAGACTAGTTCAAAAGCGATCATACTTTCAATTCAATGCAACTACTTACCTTCAGACTATGGGTGGCCCCCTGCTCACACCATTATCCCAAATCCTTGCCAAAGTGATTATGCAAACCCTTGAGGAGCACGTTCTTGGCTCAACTAATCTAGCTCCGCTGCTATATGTAAGATATGTGGACGATATTTTGGTCTCGTTCACATTCCGATTTAATAGCTTTTAAAGAACAAATGTGTACTCAATTCCCCTCCATCAGTTTCACATTGGAATCTAATTGTCAACTTCCTTTTTTGGACTTCCTAATTGAACATAATCCTGGAACTTATACCATCCAAACCTCTGTATATCGTAAACCAACAGCTATCGCCTCAATAATACCAAACACGTTTTCCCATAGAATAATAATGTTTTGCACAATAAAATGTTTATTATACATCGACTAGTTTCACAGAGCTTTTGGCTCAGCTTCTTCAGGACCTCTTTCCATCCTGCGAATTTCAAACTTTCGGCATTAAGGTTTATGTTACGAGCTATCTCGCACTCCTCTAACTATACTAGACGCCAAGCTGAACTAGGAAAGATTATCAAGATCGCTAACGCATATGGTTATGACAAAAATGCTGTTAATGCCTTATGCAGGAAATTAAGTGCTCCACGTTACTCTACTTTGCAAAGGGAGGTAAGAAACTTTAAATTTATCAGTTCTATTTCTTACCACTTGACTTTGTGTAATGTTCTGAAAAACATTTGTAAAAAACAAACTAGCCTTTGGTGTTAAGACCAATAATATTTGGTCTTTGATACGTAATGATAGGGACCCAGTACCCATCACCAACAAATTTGGTATTTACAATGTTACCCTCAAGGCCATAAACCAAGAAGAATCCAACCTTTATTATATTGGTTCTACAAAACGTACCCTACAAACCAGATTAAGGGAATGCCAATATAATATTCATGTTGGCTCCAGGAACACAGCTCTTGCACACCTTGTTCATGGAGGAACTCACTACCCCAACTGGTCAAGCGCAACCAGCTATTTTAGATACGCCATCCTATCAATGCCATTTACTTCTTACTGAAAGTTTATTCATTTTATGGTATGGAAATCTGTGTTGCAACAACTATGTACCATCTAGTGTTCCTCAAGTATGGTGTACAAGCATCCCCCATTTAATACAAGAACCTGCTGATGCCCCTCCTTCAAATTAGTTTTATGTTCGGGGACCCTTTTCAGTTTTTGCCCTTCTGCGCATAAGCTATACGTCATTTTGAAGTCCTACTTTAGACATTCGCATTACTCATTGTACATATTAGTTTCACCTGATAATGGACCTGTTCAACAGGATTCGAAAGATCTTGTGTATTGTGTGTTTTTTAACTTGTAAATATCATCATTCCAAGTTTTATATTGTCGTGTTGGAGACAGCTTTTTAATCAATCTCGTTGTCTTCATTTGCAACATTCAATTAAACGCTGAAGCTCGACAAACTGGTCTGCCTATTTTATACCATACACTGTGGGGTCTTGTATGTTGGACTGAGCCCCATTTATGTGACAAGGGCAGGTGAACCAAATAAACTTACATCTCACTAAATGATGTAGCTAAAATACATACCATTCATGCACGAGTAGTATGATTTCATTTCACTAATGATATTCAATGTGGTTTATTTTACTACTTTTTTGAAACTCAAGATGTCAGCTCTCTGGTATACTTGCATGAATGTTACTTTTAGTATTGTTTACTTGAATGTTTCTTCTGTTATAACTACAACCATATGAATTAGCTGTTCATTGCTCCTTTTAGGTGTCTTGGATAATAGCCCTAGTAAATGTTTTATGAAGAAATTGTTTCATTAAGATAGTTCACTGTATGTTGGTACTTAAAGTAATTTCTGTCTATTGCTTGTTTGCATTAAGCTTCATTAATACTTTAAAATCTGTATTGATAAAATACTGTAGTTATCAAGTTCACCTGTTTACTCATAAGGCAACTTCAGACTTGATCCTTTCTTCCAAAGAAAAACTAACTTTTAACTACAGTATTTTATCATTACAGATTTTAGGCAGTCGATGTGATTTACATTTCTATAAGATGAAATTGTGATTCTTTGAGAATCCTTTCTGTTGCTCTTGGGGATACAAGTTTTTCTGTCATTCACTGGGTACGTTTATCACATATTTATCTGTTGTGAGATAAAGCAGTGGTAAGTCACCACAGTTTGATGACTTACCAGTCTGTGTACGAATCATCTAACCATAGCAGTCAGGAACGTGGAAGTCTGTGTAGCCAAGAACAACTGCAGTCTGTGCTGTCAGAAACATGGCAGTCTGTGAAGTCACCAAACAATGTTCAGTGACTTGTGCACAGCCTTCCATGTTCCACACAAGCACAGATAAATTGAGAATATAATACACATAATATACAGAGATAAGTTCAAATAGTGTTCCAAACACATTTTTCTAATGTTATCTGTCAGTATATATAATGATGTCTAATGAACTGCAAATTTCAGGATGACTCTTATACCAAGTTTATCCCTAATGTCAAAATGTCCCCCTAAATAGTAATTATTTTTTTTTCATGTGCTTCTTTTATGTTTATGCAGCCCTAGCCTGAAAATTAACATATAAAAACTGCTCAATTTCTCTGACTCACAGATTCTAAATTTGTTTAAAATTGGCAGCAGATGGCACTTGTCTGAATTTAATACAAGCAAAAGTGTAGGACAACATTCTTGGTTACCCAAAATTCCTCTCTCACAGAGAAAAAAAAAACAACTCCCTATCCAATACAAACAGATCATAGCAGTTCAAGAGATCCCATATACTGTTGCTTATTAGATAACTAATGACATTTTTAGCATGTCTTTTGTAAAAAAAGATCATGCTTATGTTATCAGTCCGTCCATCCATCCGTGGACACCATATCTTTGCAACTATTTGCCTGATTTGAAAAATTCTTTTAGCCATTGGGAAGCTTGAAATATGCGAATGATGATCCTTTAATTCATTTTTTTATGATATACAATTTCATCGCTACAGGGCATAAATGCAGATGATATCAAATTCAAAATACATTTTGTTCCATATATTTGCTTCTAAATACCAGATTGAAAAAAAATATTTTACTTTCTATTCCATTTATGTTGCAGAGTATTTTAAATATAGTCACTTTTTCAGGTTACGCATAGATTTTCCGCTAGGGGGCGTAAAAGTAAATTTTGTTTTCCCCGATATCTCTAGGGAATCTTTTGCATAATTTTTGTCTAATTTTTGGTTAAGTCTACCAGGGGACTTAAGTGTTAATTTCTGCTTCTGATGTATTTACCACAAAAACTGAGCTTCTAAAATCTCAATGGAAAAAATTTGTTTGTGGACTGATGCCACTCACGTCGATAAACCTTTTCAGGATATTTTCTTCTTAAAATAATACATGCTTTCTCTGCCAGTGGACGTTGATGTACATCTCTGCTTCTAATGGTCCGATTTGAAAAAAAAAAATAAAAAAAAAAATTGGATAGTTCCCGGTGCGACATGTTTTTCATATAATTTCAAGATTTTTCACATATTTTATATAATTTCAAAAAGTAATTCATAGACTTGCCGCTAGAAGCATAAAGTTAAATTGCGTTTTCCCCCAATATCTCTGCTTCTAAAAATCCGATTTGATTTTTTTTCTTTTTTTATTAATTTCTTCAGTGGATACAGCTCTAGATGGGAAATCTTTTGCATATAATTTCTAATTTTTGTTAAAAAATGGTTTGGCCACCAAGGGGTGTAAGTGTTAATTTCTGCTACTGATGTATTTGCAGCAAAATCTGAGCTCCTGAAAACTCGACTGAAAAAATTATTTCCTGGACTGATACCATTCACATCAGAAAACCTTTTGAGAATATTTTCTTCTTAAAATAATGCATGTGTTTCCCACCAGGGGACATAGATGCATATCTTATATTTGTTGCTTCTGAGAGTCAGCTTTGAAAATTTCTTTCTTTGTTAGAGAGCATTTCTACTGCAAAGTGTTTCTCACATAATTAAAATTTTTTCTTAATGCACAAGTCTGCCACCAGAGGGCATAAATTCACGATTCCATTTACAGCAATATCTGTGGGATTAAAAACCCAACTGAAAAACTTCTTTCTTCATCAGATACTACTGTTTTCCATAACGGTTCCACTGACTTTGAATAGCTTGATAAATTTAATTTGCATTGAAACGGATTCAAGATGTGCTCATCACACCTGAAAATTCGGTGTCATCTTTCATGTTTTTGTTACTTTATAAATGTTATGACAAGTTCAGTTTGTGTCAGTGAATTCCTTCTTATGAAATTGCTATTTGAAAGGTTAGATTGAGCATGAGTGTTCCTTTTCATGGATACAATAAGATGAGGTTATTTAATGAAGTAGCCATTCAGTGCACATATTTATATATTTCTCTACTTTGGAGTGAGCAATAACGTTTAATCTAACAGATGAGGATTGAGGAATCCTAAAAATATTTTTTCACTTTTTCTTCTGTCTTAAAATACAGAACTGAAATGACTATATATACATATACTGTACAGGGTGCATAGGAAAGTCCCTTTAGCCGGAAATAACTTGTGAACGAAGAGAGGTACAGTTATGCAAGTGAGATAACGGTATAGTAAAGCGGCTACGCCCTATCGAACGCAACCAACAGCAGCGCCCCTAGTGGCAAAATGCGGAAGTTAGCCATTGTAAATCGAAAATGAAGAGATAGAGAAAAATTTCCAATTACAAAGTTGTAGAGCATCGATTAATTAGTACAAAATGACATTTGTTTCACATGGATAAGATAAATTGTTACCTGAATACCCCAAAATGTCCGACATCGATGCCCGACGATTCGAATCTGCATATTCCCATTTCGCAAATGTAGCCGTATGCAAATGTAGATTGTGACGTTGTACCATACCTACAATATAAAAACCAGTAGCAGGATGCACCCTGATCAGAAGTTTAGGTCTACGTACGCTGTGTGAGAATGGCGAGCTTCACTCACTCCCAATACTGTGAGATGGTGCTTATTTACGGCGAATGCCAACGAAATGCGGTGCTAGCTGCACGGGAATATGTCATAGTGTGACACCTTCCATGCTGAGGAATGTGCATGCAGAGTTACCTTCACTAATACAAATGTGCATCGTGGGCAATGGCAAACTCTTCGAACATACTCGACATTAACTTTTTATCACTGTGCGCCAGTTTGCTTTTTTTGTTTTTGTTTTGTCTGACGTCATCAAACTGTATTGACATAAGTACGCATTTATGCAATAAATTGTGTGTATTTGCTCATACCTATGCCTGTTCCCTTCAAACGTTCACACAAAAGGTCGCGCATCGATTTCGGACATTTCAGGGTATTCAGGCAACAATTTATCTTATCTGTGTGAAACAAATGTCTTGTACTAATTAATTGATGCTCTACAACTTTGTATTTGGAAATTTTGCTCTATCTCTTTTCGTTTTCGATTTGCAATGGCTAACTTCCGCATTTCGCCACTAGGGTCGCTACTATCGGTCGTGTTAGATCGGGCGTAGTCGCTTTACTATACCGTTATCTCACTTGCATAACTGTACCTCTCTCCGTCCGCAAGTTATTTCAGGTTAAAAAGACTTTCCTACGCATCCTGTATATACAGCATACATACACGGTCGAGTCACATTATTGTGGCCACCAGCTTCCAGAGTAACCGCCGTCTGCAGCGCGGACAGCAGCTAGACGGGCTGGGAGTAACTCAATAAGGTGCTGGAAGGCGTTCACAGGTATGTGGAGCCATGCTGACAGCAGCGCATCTGACAGCTGCTGGAGGGTGTGTGGTGGAGGATCCATAGAGCAAACAACACGATCGAGGTGGTTCCACAGATGCTCAATTGGGTTTAAGTCTGGGGAATTAGTGGGCCAGGGAAGAACTTTGAAGTCTTCATCATGCTCTTCCAACCACTCTCGGGCATTTCTAGCTGTGACACGTCACATTGTTGCGCTGGATTATCCCATCCACCCCAGGGAAGACAATCAGCATGTATGGGCGCACATGGTCTGCAAGGATGGATTCATAACGAATGGACCATAGTGCCTTCCACATGTATGAGCGGACCCAGAGAATACCACGAAAACATTCCCCAGACTATAACTCTGCCCCCACAAACTTGTGTTCTTCCAGCAATGGCTCAAGAGTATTTGTTTTCCGATGTTTCTCACCTTATACACCAACGTCCATCCATTCGATGAAGCTGAAAACGTGACTCAGTGACTGGTGCCATTTCTCTAATCACGGTACACTTTAACCACAGCAGCATGCGAACAGTTTGCAAAATGTGCTGTTTCAGAAATACTGCCACCCTTGGCCCTAAAGCCGATAATCATGCCTTTTTGCAAATCTGATGAATCACTCCTCTTTTATCCATGACAGCAACGAGGAGAAGGCAGTCCTTTGCCAATCAGCAGGGGTCCAATTTCGATTCTGCAGTGCAAATGTAAGCCTTTTCTGCCAATGTACCTTCATTAGTATAGGTGCAGTAACCATCCGTCTGCATCATGTTCAGCCGGGTTCGCTGAACTGTTATTTTAGACACACTTCCAGTAGCCTCCTGGTTCATTCGGCCAGTGGGTTGCTCCACTGTAGCGTGTCGATCGACCCTTACGCACCTACGCAGCCAACGTTCACCTCTCACATCAATGGCATGCAGTGCTCCGTAGTTTCCACTTCGCTTATTCGCAATGGTGCCATTTCTCTAATCACGGTACACTTTAACCAATCAGCGGGGGTCCAATCGAGCATTGTACACGTTCTATTCTAAGCATTCATGTGCGCAAGGTGTCCTTTCGTACTAAATCGATGATGCTCTACAACTTTGTAATTGATTATTTTCCCGTATCTCATATAGTTTTCAAGATCGGCAAACTAACTCCTGACTTTGCCTCTAGGAGGCGATGTAAGCGGTCTCACCGAATAGCCACTTTACTATACCTAGACACCGTTTTTATGGCTATAGCTGTCGGCATTCGAAAGTTACGGGGCTGAGAAAGGACTTTACTGGGCACCCTGTATAACATACATGGCCCAACCCACAACATACATATACACTATCTACCAAAAAGTAATTGGACATCTGTGATAGCAAAGGAAAACAAAGTTTATTCACCTTCAATAGTTGGTGGAGCCTCCACGAGCGGCGATTACAGCTACGACACTCCGGGGCATACTCTCAACCAGTCGTTGTACGACGGCTAGCGGTATTTTCTTCCACTCGGCTTGAAGAAAATAGGTCAGTTCCTTCACCGATTTCGGAATGTCGGGCACCCCTTAAGTCGACGCTCCAACTCGTCCAAGAGGTGCTTGATAGGGTTAAGGTCCGGGCTCTGCGCAGGCCAGTCCATTCGATTAACCCCATTGTCACCATACCAAGCCATGGTGGAGCTTGCAACATGACAGGTGGCATTGTCATCCTGAAAGTAACATGGGTCCACCCCATAAAACTGCCACAACGTAGGAAGCGCATGGTCATCCAAACTGGTGTAGTAGGTCTCGGCGTTGAGTCTACCAGGAATTGCGACCAAGGGTCCTGTGCCATACCAGGAGAAACACCCCCATAGCCTAATTCCACCACCGCCGAACTTTACAGTTGGCACAATACATTCCGGCAGGAGGTATTTTCTCCAGGCAGACTCCAAACCCAGACCCTGCCATTCGAACGGTAGAGGGTGAACCTTGATTCGTCGCTCCAGAGAACCTGTTTCCACTGTTCAACGGTCCCCTGTCGACGTTCTTTGCACCACTTTAGCCAAGCAGCGGTGTTGGACTTGGTGATCAAAGGCTTGTGGGCGGCAGCACGTCCATGATAACCGAGCAGATGGGCTTCCTTATGAATGGTATTCATCAAAAGAACACTCCCTGATGCCTGTTGAAACTCCTCGCGGATGTGGCCCATTGATTTGGTGCGGTTCTTCCGAATTTCTCTGGCCAGCACCAGTCGGTCTCCAACTCCCAGGTTTGTGGGTGTGCCGGGTCGGGGCACATTCCCACAGTCACCTCATCTTCCACTTGCCAATCACGTAGGCCACTGTTGATTTTGGGTACTTCAACTCGCTGGATATGTCAGGTATGGATCGGCCATTTCTGTGATACCCGACGATTATACCTTTCTCGAAATCAGAGAGCTCCGAACTGCGTGGCATCTTGCATGCGACTCGTTGCTTTGTTGTTTCCCACACTATATTTAATGGCGGCGGCCGTGACGTGTATCAGGACCGCAGATATCGTCGATTGCAGGGGTGTCCAATTACTTGTTGGTAGATAGTGTATATATATATATATATTATGTAAGTTAATATAACACAGCATACCAAGCAAAAACCAATCACCACCACCTTAATCTTCAGGGGAATGCAGGTGTGTACGGTACAGTGGCTTTTCATATTCCGTAAAAGGGAAGATAAATCATAACCCCACAGTAGCCACACATTGCAAAAACAAAAAGAACAAAACAAGATAGCGAACAACAGACAGTTCATCTCAAGGCAAGAGATAAGACACATAATTTGAAGTCAAGAGGTCACAGTTTATGTAGGCAATCATGGTTAAAGGTAGTGTAGTAGGTAGGTGAGGCATATAGCTGTGTGATTACAAAGATATAAGCTGTGCTGGGAGTTAATGGGGAAGGGGCTGGAAGTGACCGACCCACCAGCAGATGGTATATATACAGGGTGCATAGGAAAGTCCCTTTAGCCTGGAATAACTTGCGAACGGAGAGAGGTACAGTACAGTTATGCAAGTGAGATAACGGTATAGTAAAGCGACTACGGCCGATCAAATGCAACCGATAGCAGCACCCCTAGTGACGAAATACGGAAGTTAGCCATTGCAAATCAGAAAAAAAAAAAAGAGATAGAGCAAAATTTCCAATTACAAAGTTGTAGAGCATCAATTAATTAGTGCAAAACAACATTGGTTTCACACGGATAAGATAAATTGTCGCCTGAACACCCTAAAATATCCGAAATCGATGTGCGACCTTTTGTGTGAACGTTTGAAGGGAACAGGCATAGGTGCAAATACACACAATTTATTGCATAAATGTGTACTTATGTCAATACAGTTTGACGACGTCAGACAAAACAAAAACAAAAAAGGCAAACTGGCGCGCAGTGATAAAAAGTTAATGTCGAGTATGTTTGAAGAGTTTGCCATTGCCACCGATACACATTTGTATTCGTGAAAGTAACTCTGCATGCACATTCCTCAGCATGGAAGGTGTCACACTATTGCAATCATCTGTAACACGACGGCGTAGATCCAGCAGACTTGTAGGCGCTGTTGCATACACTTGATTTTTTACGTAACCCCAGAAACCCAAGCTCGCCATTCTCACACAGCATACGTAGACCTAAACTTCTGATCAAGGTACATCCTGCTACTAGTTTTTATATCGTAGGTACGGTACAACGTCACAATCTGCATTTGCATACGCTACATTTGCGAAATGTGAATATGCAGATTCGTATCGTCGTGCATCGATGTCGGCATTGTAGGGTATTCGGGCGACGATTTATCTTATCCGTGTGAAACAAATGTCGTTTTGTACTAATTCATGCTTTACACAACTTTGTAATTAGAAATTTTGCTCTATCTCTTCGTTTTCGATTTGCAATGGCTAACTTCAGCATTTCGCCACTAGGGGTGCTGCTATCAGTTGCAGTCGCTTTACTATACCATTACCTCACTTGCACAACTATACCTCTCTCCGTTCGCAAGTTATTCCAGGCTAAAGGGACTTTCCTATGCACCCTGTATATTTTGAGCAAGCTGTTATATTTCTCTAAAGTTTTGCTTCAAGAATTAAGGACTTGGTGTGACTGGACAACAGCCAAATGTCCTCCCTTTATGTAAGCTGATTACTTACCCACACACATGCCGGTCAGATATCTAACCAAGTGATTTGATGGAAATTCAAAGGTTGCTGTGAAATGCTTGTGTGTTCCTGTATGTGTGGATATGAGCGGGGGCTAATTTATTGTTGTTTGAGGTGAGTAAAAGACAGTGCCCCATAAAGTGGAAATAACTGGATTCATTACTACAATGATCAGAAGCACAGGATCAAAGAGAAATTGATTGGAATCAATGTTTATAAGCTGTCTTGTCATGTAAGGAGTGTCTACCACAGGTAAAACAGATAGCTTCTTACATTACAAAATTTAGTGTATTTGGTGGTTCTGATTAAAGATATCATAACTTCCTCTGTTAAAGCTAATTAATAAGTGAGTTTCTACGAGTATTAAGAGGAAAACAGATGTTTTAACAAATATGTAAAATTTTCTAAAGTGAGACCCTCGTTTGTCATCAGGAGTAATTCTAGAAAACTGGAGACCATGTGGGATGAATTTGCCAACTTGCAGGATTGTTGGTATTGCCAGGTTTTGAGAGAAAATTTTCGAGTGATTCTTCTAGCTTTCAGATAATTGGGCTGGCTTGATGTTTTATTATTTTAAGGGAATCCCAGTCTATTTTGTGACCTGTTTGTTGAGCATGATGATCTTGTCCCATTTTATCGGAAATATTCCTAATAGCAGCTGTGATTTACTTTACATCGGTGAAATAGCCTGCAGATTACACACCATGATGGAAGAATATAAAGCAGCTATTAGGAATCACAATTACCTATAAGGACGTCAAAAACATTCTTAATAGGCTTTTTAATAAAAACCTGTCAAATCAAATAATCTTATAAGAACATAAGTATAACCCAACTTCTTATTGATCTATTAATTTTCCCACATTTATAGCACATTACTTCCTTCAACTGTCCGTTCAGACATAAAAACAAATGGACAGTTGAACAAAGTAATGTGCTATAAATGTGGGAAAATGAATAGATCAAGAACAACATTAAATGTGAAAGGTTGGAATTTAGCTAATCAATGGCAACACCTACTATAATGTAGTCTTGAGGAAGTGTAGGGGTGCTACCCAAAAATTTGACTAAGTAATTTCCTTTATTCCTGTGTAAAACCCATAATTTAGTGAAATTGATGGTGTATCAAGTCTAGGAATAGCCATGACATCAATTATTACCAAGTTTAAGATCAAGAAGGTGAGTTATGCTCACATTCTTACAAGATTATTTGTTTAATTAGCTATTGGGAATACTTCCAATAAAATGTGACTAAATGTTCAACAAACAGGTCACAAAAAATAGACTTGGACTCTTAAAATAATAAAACGTCAAGCCAGCCGCCCAATTATCCGAAAGCTAGAATAATCACTCGAAATTTTTCATTCAAAAACTGGCAACATCATGCAGGTTGCCAGATCTCTGGAATTATCCCTAATAATGAACGAGGGACTCATTTGAAATTCTGTGGTATTTTTTTTAAATATAATTTTCCCTCTTAATACCAATAGAAACTCATTTATTGATCAGTGTGTTTGGTTTTAATAAATGATCCATAAGAATAACTAATAAGATAAAATTTTACAGATTAGATTAATGTCTTTCTTCAGTTCAGTTCCATGCACTATGAGTCTGTTCGACAATAAAAAGGCAGGCCAAAACTTTAAACTATGGAAGTGGGAAACATCAGAGCAACTAATCAGTATTATCCCACCCCCTTTGTTTGCAAATTATGATTTTTATTTTTTACTATATACAGTTCCAAATGGATGAGCAGCTTCTAATATTTTCTGCATAGTCATAATCCAAGCACATGACAATGATTGACACATGCCTATATTTTGCCAATGATTTTTTCTAAATTAAAAAAGCAAAATACTTTTCCCAGCAAATACATTAATTAGTCAAACACAGAACTTAGTGATAGCATGTTCAGTTGAATAGATTGATTCATCAGTTACTGAAGTGGGCAGTAATTCAAATGACTGTTGAGTCACTTGGTACGAGTATTACAGAGGACTCAAGTGTGATTTGATGGTTCTTTGATCGCAATGAAGTTTTCTCCAAATGCTTCGTGCAAGACTTTACACGTGATAGTGTTAAATGTAGCGTATGATTGCTGGAATCATTGCTATACTATGTATGCAAAAGCAAAAATGTGTCTCACATAGAAATAAACACATATATAAATTACCTGTTTCAAAACTTTTAATATAAATACTGTCCACTAATTGTCATTCTTTAATGATGAATTCATCTGAATTGAATTGGTATCCTATTGTTTTACTTCTAGGGGCCATCCATCAATCTTAAGTCCAGCAGAGTAAGTAAACAGTTATGTTTTGAATATATGCTACTGATGCAAATATATAAGAAATTAAACAATGCTGAAGTATCAAATATCTCAACTGATGTAAACACAATAGTTAGTAGTAATGTTTTTCTGCTGTACCCTTATTCTTCAGCAGAACAAAATATTCATTATCCCTTCATTCTTCTGTAACTCAGATACACACCCACTATCACTTAATGATCACTGATTTCAGAATGAGGAACATTGGTGAGAAAAAAAAATACAATAACATGAATCTGACTGAAAAACAAAAAGAACCAAGATACATGTACACCAGTTGCTGTGAACGTAATAATTTGAAGAAAAAAATGCAGAAATATGTATATATTCTTACATTGTGCATAAATATTGGAAATTGTTACACTAAAATTTATTTTTGTCAAATTAATCGTTTCTTAATAAATACTCAGATGGACAGTGGCAGAAACTTGGCATGGGATGATATGCAAAATAAGTACACTTTTCAATAGCTTGAGACTAGAAATATTCCATGATGCTATTTCTAAATGTTTTACCCCAATCAGTTTTCTGTGTGTATTTAAAAATACATAGCTTAAAAATTTTCATTACCTTATTTATGCCATAATTTTTACTAGTAAAGAATGGAATTAACTTCAGAAATTTTCAAATCCATGTAAAAACTATCCTGCAACCATATGGAAATAACTAACTTTTCTCATTTTTTTTTTATTGTGGGTAATTATTTTCCTAAAAAAGAAAAACAAATTAAACCTACTTGCTTTAGAATTTATGTATCATGTGGAAGGTGATATAAACAACACGTGGTAAAAATTAAAACTTCACGGTCGAGTCACATTATTGTGACCACCAACTAATATCCAGAATAACCGCCATGTGCAGCGTAGACAGCAGCTAGATGGGCTGGGAGTGACTCAATAAGGTGCTGAAAGGTGTTCACAGGTATGTGGAGCCATGCTGACAGCTTCTGGAGGGTGTGTGGTAGAGGATCCATAGAGTGTACAACACGATTGAGGTGGTCCCACAGATGCTCGATTGGGTATTAGGGGCCAGGGAAGTACTTTGAAGTCTTCATCGTGCTATTCCAACCACTCTCGGACATTTCTAGCTGTGTGACATGTCGCATTGTCATGCTGGAAGATCCCATTCACCCCAGGGAAGACAATCAGAATGTATGGGTGTATGTGGTCTGCAAGGTTGGATTCATAATGAATTTAGTCCATAGTACCTTCTACAGGTATAAGTGGACCCAGGGAATGCCATGAAAGCATTCTCCAGACCATAACGCTGCCCCCACCAGCTTGTATTCTTCCAGCAATGGTGGAGGAGTGTTTGTTCTCCGATGTTTTTGCCTTATACGCCAACATCCATCTGTTCGATGAAACAGAAAATGTGACTCACCGAAGAAGGCAATCCTTTGCCAATCAGTGGAGGTACAATTCCGATACTGCCATGCAAATGTAAGCCTTTTCTGCCGATGCACCTTCATTAGCATAGGTGCATCGGCCGAAAAGGCTTACATTTTCTGCCGATGCACCTATTGACCATTCATCTGCACCGGAGCCCCATATACAGCAGGGTTCGCTAAACTGTCATTTTAGACAAACTTCCGGTAGCTCCCTGGTTCATTCGGCCAGTGAGTTGCTCCACTGTAGCACGTTATCGGCCCTCACACACCTTCGCAGTGAACGTTCACCTGTCACATCCATAGCATGTGGTGCTCCGCAGTTTCAACATCGCTTATTTGCAATGATGCCATTTCTCCAATCCTGACACACTTTAACCACAGCAGCACGAGAACAGTTCACAAACTGCGCTGTTTCAGAAATACTGCCACCCTTGGCCTAAAAGCCGATAATCATGCCTTTTTGCAAATCTGATAAATCACTCCTTTTATCCATGACAGCAAAAAGTGATATGTTTTCAGAATGCCTACAGCACACCTTATATACCCTCCAAGCGAGCTACATTAAATGATTTGTTTGCAGAATGACTACACAGTTTAGATGGGATGTCCTGATATTGTGAAAGATGCTAATTAACATGCATCAGGCACTCAGTTTTCTTGCATGTTTTCATATAACCACTACTGTATCCAACAATTGTTTGGCAGCTTTACCAGGAGTAATGTTTTCATAAACACGTGTTTCAAGATCATGTACTCCTTTTATATGAGCATTACTTCCTTGTACCAATGTGTACATTATATTTTTGTCATGATAAATTGCATTTCATAGGGGTTAAAGAAATTTCAAGTCATACAAAAGTCAAGGTTAGAAGGACAGAAATACAAGATATGATTGAAACACAGTTTTACCAAATGACAACTTCTTGAGAAGTAAAAGTTATCAGGTAGATCTAAAGTTTCGTAAAACTTACAAGCATCCAAAATTTGGAGCATTTCCCTCAAATTTAGAATTATTGGTTTTAGGAATAATGGATGTTTCCTTTAACAAAACCTAGGCTCTCAGTTTGAGAATTTAGTACTATAACCACTTAGTTGTCAAATGGCATCCTCCTTTACAAGCTATAAAAAATGTCCCTTCGGGACTGAGCTATTGTCATTGCACAATAATTGATACATTTGTACTTATTTACCTATATCAAAGGTTAAGTATATCTAAAATAGCACTTCATGATCCAATTCTGGCAAGTAATTTCTCTCCTATAGGCATTGTTGAGGGCTAAAAAAATAGCACTAAGCAGATAAAGCAATTAGACTGATAGCTATGCAGACTAGTTTTTCTGTTATTGCTGCACTAAAAATTAAATACCCTAGTATTGTATCTCTAATAAAAATTTTAAGTCTGTTTTGTTGTCCAAATTCAATCTGCATTTTAGCTGTTCAAAAGAATTTCTTCCTTTTACACATATTTTAGAACTTTGATTAAAATAGTATTTTTCCTCTTAAAATACACAAAATTTCACTCTTCCAGTTTTCAAAATGTTACTATAAAAGCAAAGTAAAAAGTGTTAAAAATCTTATATATTTTCCTGGAATAACAAAAGTTTGATCACACACTGCTGTTCCTTAATGCTATTTCAACTTCCCTGCAAACTTAATGAAAATAAATTCTGACTAGTTTCAGTGATCACTGTGTTACCATCTTCAGGAAAATCTTGGAAATGTTGAGGCAAAAATCTTACTCTACCAATCCTCTTAATGAAGAAATTTTTACTTTGATATGTGTCATTGTCTTTTTTGCACACATCGGTGATTGTCCTCCATTTTTTCATGAACAATGGTGTCATTTGTTAAATGCAATCTAGATACAGAAAGTATATACACAGAGAAGATTTTTTTTTTCGAGTTGTAATCAGTGGCGGCTCATGAGTACATCTACAGGGGGTTCACAATTAATAATTTTCAGTTTTCGAGATACACTGTGTCATACACTTGTGTGTTACTTACAATATTCATATAATTTAGGCGCTGCTATACCTTGATGTAATGTATTAATTTTGAAACGAAATGTTATTATAGATATTACTGTACTTTAACTGTTTCACAACTTAATAATAAAGGATTACTTTATTGATCATACTTGTTATAATATGCTAATTGTTCTTTTTTACTGAAACAATTATTTTCATTTAATTTTAAAGTAAAATAAACACAAAACAGAAAGCTTGTTTTAAGTGTTAAATATTTAGATAGTTAGTCATAAGGCCTCATGCTCTCATTTATTAGATTAGATTATTAAACACACAGAAAAAGGAAAACAATCAAAGCTGCTGCATATGATGGTAAGGTCTAGTATTTACTTACACAAATTTACTTGGATGGTAGCTTACACAAATATTTTCTTTAAGTACCGTTTTTGTAAACAAAGTCCATCCTTCTATCTTTTCTTGACACAAAAACATCAATAACTCTTTCATTGAAATTATGGATGTTAGAAATCATTTCCTTCTCGATTGCAAGCATGGCTAAAGCTGTAAGCCTCTCTTGACACATCGTAGACCGCAAAAATGTCTTTATCCGTTTTAGGGTTGAAAAACACCTTTCAGCTTCAGTAGTCGTCATTGGTATTGTTGCAATAATTAATAACAGTTTATAACTTTCAGAAAATGATGACAATAAGTTGTTTTCAATAAAAAACTGTAAAAGACTAACAGCACCATGCATGTTTCTGAAATCAGTTCTTTTGTAAATGATTTCAAGCTCTGTCTTGAGGCGATTTTTTTCAAGAAATGAATACACATTTACTGTATCTTCAAGCAATTTCTCGGGGAATTTTTGTTCAAACTCTTCAAACTTTTGTGATTCAAAAAGAGATACAGTTGAGCAAGATGTTGTGAATGAAAATCTTGTTTTTATTTGCATTGTAATAATGTCACAGGTTTCCTTGGCAACCACTGTTCTACTTAAGTAAAAATCTTCTTCACGCCTCGATCGTTTAGGTGCATTTTCTGGGTACTGATTAACCAGCTCTGTCACTTTGTCCATGTTACCTCTTTCCTTATCAATGGCTTTGACGAAGTGGTCAACATTGGCTTTAGTTCTCACAGTATCAGTGTAAGTTAGCTGTAATTGGTTGTACAAAATATCCACATGTGGCGTCAATTTGTGAAAAACAGAAAGCCAAAATATGAACTTATTATCTCTAAGGAGACGAGCCAGAGCACCAGCTTTAATTATGGTGGTTGGTTGCTTAGAGGTTGATTGGATTTCCTCCATACATTCAATTAATTTCTCTCTGTACTCAAAAACAGTATTAACAGTTCTGCTCTTTAAATTCCACCTTGTAGCTGATGCTCGAGGTATTCGTTTGCCAACTATCTTGTCCAAAACAGACACTCTCTGAGGGGAATTCGAAAAAAAAAATGTTATATCACTTAAGTCCGAAAAAAAAATTCTGACATCTTGGTTTTGGCTTGTTGCTTGAGCTACAATCAAGTTCAACTGATGAGCGTAACAGTGAACAAAAAAAGCATGTTTATAGGTTTGTTGCACTATGGTCTGCACGCCAGCATGGTGCCCACTCATTACATTCGCACCGTCAAAGCTTTGATATACGAGTTTTTCTGGATTTTGCACAACATAATCTAAACTGGTACAAATACATTTGGCTATAGATTCTGCGTCGTGCCCTTCAGGGTTATCAAATTTCCAAAATCTTTCAACTGGTTGGCCATTAGCTAAAACATAGCGGAAAACTACACTGCTGGACAATTGCTAAGGACGGATCATAACCGGCTATATAGCGCATAAAAAAGTAAGTGTGGTTGGATGCCAAGTGAAATAAAATAATGTCACAATGCCAGGACATTACAAGACAGACAATTTATTGTGCTCTGAAATCCAGAAGGCTTTGAAACGTGTTCAAGGGACAAACAGGCCATTTTGTGCAGAATACGTAAACGAGAAAAAAATGCAATTACCGTCCTCAGGCGTTCCGGCGTAAGATTTCAATACAGGATATGGCCACCATGGAGGGCGATGCAAGATTTCACACGTCGTGTCATGCTTTGCACAACATTATCAAGCAGCTGTTGGGGTAATTTATCCCATTCCTCTGTCAGTG
Source organism: Macrothele yani (assembly GCA_039090855.1). Lineage (NCBI taxonomy): Eukaryota > Metazoa > Arthropoda > Arachnida > Araneae > Macrothelidae > Macrothele > Macrothele yani. The sequence continues at coordinate 78,878,429 of CM077008.1, forward strand.
CACGGATGAGGGTGTCCTTGGTTATTGGAGGGCATTGGCGACCAGCAAGACTCCTCCCCAAAGCATCCCACACATTTTCAATGGGATTCAGATCTGGAGAACGAGCTGGCCATACGAGGCGTTGAATATCCTCGCTCTCGAGACACTCCTGGACAGCGACTGTTCGATGACATGTTGCGTTGTCTTCCATGAAAATGAATCTATCACCGACAGCACCACGGAACATGCGAACATGAGGTAGCAGAACATCATTAATGTATCGTTGGCCAGTCATAGTCCCAGTTGGAAGCACATAGAGGGACGTAAGGCCATTGATCATGATGCCAGTCCATACCATGACACTAAATGTCGGATATCGGTCCCTTTCCTGTATGTTTGCTGGACAATATGCAGTACCACTATCACGCCAGATCAGTTCTCGTAGACAATCAGACGTCAGACTGTATCTACTCTCATCTGAGAAGAGGACAGCAGACCAGTCGTTATCAGTCCAATTGCGATGTTGATGGCACCATTGCAAATAGGCGGTACGGTGACGTCTGGATAATGGGATGCACACAACAGGACGGCGGGCGTATAGTCCTCCTTCATGCAAACGTCTGGCGACATTTTTTCGGGAGATCCGCTTGCCAGTAGCAGCCATAAATTGATTTGCTACCTCACTAGCTGTGCTGCGCCGGTGTCTTTTTGTTGGTAGCACAACATACCGATCTTCTGCAGGTGTCATACTGCAAACACGACCTCCCCCGTGACGTTTTCTACACTCTCCATTTGTTTGAAATGATTTCCAAAGCCTTGAAACAACCTTGTGGCTGACGTCAAACGCCCTGGCAACATCTGTAATTTTTCGCCCTTCTTCAATCTTTCCAATAGTACGGCCACGCGTAAAATCATCTAGGTGATGTCGGGAAGACACACTGAAAATTGCAAGTTCGTCAATTGATTCTTTCCCTTTCAACTTTGCGTTTCAACAACAACGGTCAATACGCGTCAAATCCTTTAAATCTCTTATCAGCGCTATGACGTCACGAACAAGTTCGGCAATCGAAAATTTGCATACGCACAACACGTCTTACTGTATCCCGCACTTATGCTAATTTCCACATTTTCCTGCCTTCCATTTTATGGTTGCTATTTGTTGCTATTGTCATCCGTCCTTAGCAATTGTCCAGCAGTGTATAACTAACTGAAATACAGACAAGACGTCTGATGTTTCGTCCGCAATCAAAGAAACATACTGTGCAGTTTTTATTTCTTCTATTATGTTTTCTGGACATACAAAAAGCATACAATCTAACAATTCATTTTGAATTTCTTTCAAGGTACCTTTAAAGACAGTAGCTGTACTCAAATGTTCTTTCAAAGATGAGTCAAGTTCTGCAGAAAAGTTTACAAGCCCTTTAAATATGCCAGGATTTAAGGAATCATCATCCTCACGATAACCTCAAAGGGCCAACTCAAATGCACCACAAAATTTAATACAGTCTATAAGCTTAGAAAGGACATACCTATTTTTAGTCACTTGTTCATTGTGCTTTTTAATATTTTGTCGATAAGCACTGTCAAGCTGCTGACGAACGTCAACCTTTCCCAGCAAATTGAAATCCAATGTAGCACTTATGTGTCCATGAGAACTTGCGTGTTTTTTAATTTTTTGTGTCAAATGAGCTAAGTCACAAACGCCGTTTTTCACCCAAGTAGGATCGCCCTTTTCACGGGAAAATAACAAACAAGGAAAGCAAAATATTTTGTTTGTTTGTTTGTTCACAACCACAAAGCCAAGGAATTTTTTCGTATAGCTCTTCTTTAAATTCTCTTTTAAAAGTTCTAGATTTTGATGTCGATGTTTGACTTATATTAAGTCGGGGCGTTGGCCTGCCACTCTCTTTTATTGCTATTTTAACTTCTATGGGTAAATTGCCAAACGCTACTTCCTTTAAATTACTAACTGAGTACTTACAGGTACTTTCCATTATTGTACAGTAAATAAAAACAACAGTTCACTAGCTACACTACAATAGATAAACTGTAATAAGTGTAATTTCAACTAAAATTTTATCACCAAAAAAATAATCGAAACTGGGAACTCCAAAACACAAATGTAACACGCGCGCAAAGGTTAGGAGCATCTGACGTCAACTACACGACAACTGAGCTGAGCTGAGCTGTGTCACAGGCAGCTCATCGGTATTCTCCGTTAAGCCGCTTGTAGACGTTTCCCCCCTACCGCGAGCAAATGGACTCGCCCGTCTGTCGCATATCCTGTGTGTCCAGTATCGAGAGCGGCACATTCAGTCCGCTCCTAGCCACAGGCGCGTCATTACACTTAACCTCACTTTGTGCGTTCTACGCTGTTTTTCATTGTCCGCTCTTTTAAACTTACTGAAGATAAGCTATTTAGTACTGCGTCAATAAAGATGTATTATTTATATCGTATAATTATTTTTTTATTTTTTATAGGGGGTTCACGTGCTCTTGTGCTCTTATGACTACTGGTTGTAATGAAGATTGAATTTCAATAAGACACACTTTACTGAAGTTTCAATTAGATATATAATTTGGCAGGAAGTCAATTTATGGAACAATAAAAAAAAATCACATCCACTTTTAGCCTCTGATAATACCTACAGAAGAGAAATTTCACGTAAAAAAATTAATAAGGAAGTGAAATTTTTACCTTGGACAATATTTTTATCATTACACATTTCAGCACTGTTCATCTGAAATGCAAAATCACATTTCAATTGATTTGTAATGAGCATGTACACAAAATCATAGCTAGCACAAGCAAATATTCACTAATTTTTGCCCATGAAAACCGTGTACTCAATAGGTATCCTTATGGATGAATCAAACAAAATTGATCTACACTGAGGTGCCAAAAAAACTGAGAAGAGAGCTATCATTTCCATTACATGCTACCACACCCAGATGCGGTAAATGGTATAATCCTTCAAACGACATACATATAGAGGTAGATATATCTGTAAGCTCAAGTAGTAGCATTCACAGTTCAGATGGCAGCTTATCAAGATTATTTCAAACATGGTATGATAGTTGATGCCTGGGAGATGGGTCACTCCATCTTAGAAATTACGATAAAATTTGGATTTACATGGCCAACAATTTCAAAGGTGGACCTGGACTACACACACTCAGGTGGGAAATTCAGAGTGCGAGACCAATCTGGCCATACAAAAGCCCTGGATGATCATGTACAGCAGCGTCTGGCAATTATCATAATATTCGCCCGGCAAGCGACATTGCCACAAATCACAGTGCAATTCAATGTTGGGGCCAGTAGTAGCATCAGCATTCGAATAGTGCAACATTCCCTGGGTTCTGTGGAGTTCTGGAGCCAACAGCCTACCCAGGTGCCATTGCTGACCCTATTAAACAAGGCTGTGCACCTCGCTTAGGATCGAGAACACTACCATTGGATGCAAGATGACTGGAAACGTAGCTTGGTCGAACGAATCGCAGTAACACCTGTTTCAGGCAGATGGCCAACTCTGGATGTGGAAACACCCCCATGAGGCAATGGATTCCTCATGCCTACAAGGGACAGTGCAGGCTGGCGGTAGCTCTGTCATGGTGTGGGGTGTTTTCAGCTGGCAAGCATTATGACCCATCATATGTCTGCAGACTGTTCTGACCAGTGGGGGCTACATAACTATCCTTGGGGATCATTTGCACCTGTTCATGTCATGCAACCATTCCGACGAGTGCAACCTCGTTGACAAAAATGCACCACTGTACACATCCACAGTCGCCTGATTATGGCTGGAGGAACATTCCACGGAGTTTAGCATCTTGACTTGGCCCCCTCAATTGGCGGATTTAGACACCATCAATCCTATTTGGGATGCTGTCCAACGTGCCGTCAATGCCAGGAATCCTCCACTGGCGAATATTACAGAATTGTGGAATGCTCTTCAGGAAGCATGGCATGCACCATCTTCACAGTACTACAGACAGCTCATGGAGTCCATGCCCAATTACGTTGCTGCCATTTTCCAATCATGAGGAGGACCAATGCGGTATTAGAGGTATCCCAATGTTTTTGGCACTTCAGTGTATGTCCAATGGAAAAAAAATTCTCAGTAGCTGGCTTAGACTTTTAAGATGCACAGTTCATCTGTAACATCTGAGATCCATAGAAATGGCACATAAATCATTACAGATTTTACCATTTTACTTTAAAAAAACAAAAAACAATTTACTTCATTTAAATAAACCGTTTAACCATTTACTCCATGAAACTGGTATACTCATACATCTTGCCGATTACTCACTTGTATGCATGAGCCATCAGTGGTGCTGTATGGCATCACTTAAAAAAAAAAAATTAAGCCGTAAGACATCTCAGCATCAGTTATTTTTGCAACTCAAGCTGGAAAATCAATTTCTACAAAACCATATCACTTCACACAAGCTCCAGAACCTTGGATATTTTAACTAAATTTTACAATAATACTAACATTTCCAACTGTATTTTTAAAGCTCAAAGAAAAAAGATAAGCATTAACGACATAAAAGCAAAATATGCAATTTAACCACAATGTTCCTGTAAATGAGAAGCAATTGGTTATAGGAATCTATATGTCACTTTTTGATTTGAATGTTTATGTTAAAATGTTTTTGTTTTGTTTGCTCAAAAACTATAAGCTTGTTAATCGAGTAATGTACTCTTTCCACACACTCTCACCGTAAAATATTAAAAAAATTCTGTATGTACACTGAGCAGTTATTTCAGTTAGGTATACCTACTAAATAGTGATTAGGCCCCTCTTCTGTCATTAGGTAGCCAGATTTCTTGGTGCATGGGATCAATAATGTAACACAAGAATGCCACAGAAATGCTGGTTTATGTTAACTTAGCTGCTTCCCATAAGTTGTTCAAGATTCTCTCTGTGGAGGTGAATATCTACTAAATACAGCTCATTTCACCTCACCTCACAAGTATTTGAACTGACTTCTGGAACTGGAAATACCAATAGTCACCTGAATTTACTGTCACAACACTGAAATTTTCCCTGTATGACCAAGGCCCAGCCACAAGCATTGTCTTACTGAAAAAAATTCATTTATAGATGAAAACAGTGCTTCTATGAAGGGATTAACCTGGTTGGCAATGACATACAAACATCACTATATTAGTATAATGGTAACTGGTGTGTCTTGAAAATCTCCCCGCACAAACACCAGCCTCTTGACTTGACTTCCTTCCGGATGGATCCGCTGCCCTGATGGTCCAAGGCACTGGGTCTCTTCAGGACTCCCTGGAACCAGTGGTCCTAAATTAGGGATGGGCAACTTATAAGAGCTACTTGTAGCAATTGTTAAACCCTGAAACAACAGGGTGGATCTATTAACTCATATAGTTTTTAAAAGCCACATGTAATTTTCCCATTAGCATGAAATAGTCAGTAGACCAACATTTTTCATCCTTGATTTATTCAGCATTTGTTTTTGTTTTGTTTTTTTGTCCCACAGCAATAACTTTGTTTTTCATCAATAGGTTGTCAGCTATCTTACCACATTCACAAGGTACAAGAAATTGTTTACTCTTATTTGCCACATCCCCCCACCACAACTGTTGTATAGTACTTAGCCAATGAATGTGGTCTCTCAGGATTTTAACAATCAGATATGCCTGAATTCTTAGTTTTACTGTTCAATAGGCATCATCATCACATCAGAAAACTTGAAAATTACATCACCTTGGAGAGGGAATTGAACCCACCTCTCCCAATTTCTCAGATACTTGAAACTTCATTGTCCTGGGTGGTGTAACAGATAAGATTGCTCCAACTGAAATAGGAAAATGTGGGTTTGATTCTTGATCCAGGGCAATGTAATTTTTGTTTTCTGATGTGACGTTACGTATTGAGCAATAAAACTGGCATATCTGATTGCTAAAATCCTGACCTTGTTCTAAATAATTAAGTGAAGATTATTTCTTGCATGCAGTCTCTTTTATTTTGTGCAGGTCATGTCAGCCTCCACTCACCTCTTTTAACAAAAAGCTGTTTTCAACCCCAGGACTATCATTGGCTATTTTTCAGGTGTTGGAACACACATTTCTTGACACACCCAACTAAATGTCATCAGTGAAACCAAGATAGCACCAACTTGTGTGCCATATTTAAAGTCAGACTGATTGTTTTGCACATTCTCACTGTATAAACCACATGTGCACACATGCACACTGACCCTAACCCAAGATGATTGACTATGAAGAGATATCAAAAACTTGTCTATCTTGACACTGAATGAAAGATAAACCAGTAATTTTTATGCAATGAGATGAGTGCTTTACACATTGTCACTGCAAAGCAGGGCTGGATTAAGGCCGTAGTGGGCCCCTAGGCTAAGACACCTGAGTGAGCTCCCAAAGTTACATCTGAGTAGGCCCCCAATGGACTTATGACGGAAAATCATTATCAGTCCATTGAAAGACAAAACTGTAGCAATATGTTTGTGATAATCAATACATAAGTGCATTCTTCAAACTAATAAATTACTTGTAGTTTTCATAAAAAAGTCACTGCATTTTCCACAGTTCTCACAAGAACACAGCTAAGATTCCTAGATTTGTCTTGAAATTTTTAATAATTTAGGATTGTATACTTTTCTTGGTGCATCTTTTTTTTGTTATGCAATCTAAAGTAGCAGTAGATTTCTCCCATTAACGGTTCCAGGTGCAAACAGAAAGGTGTGGGTGGATGCTAGTGAAAAAGCTGAAACTGTGTGCTGACCCTGCTGTACACAGCGACATGAAATGTTTACCCTTAGTGAGTCATTACCTTGAAATCTGTTAGTCACTGCATCTTCTAACCTCTGTTTGTGATACAGTGGAAATCATATGAGACAAAAAAAGAAAACAATTTTACTTCTCTCTTTGTATAAATATATAAGCTGTGTATTATTTTCAGTGTAAAGGCATGCCTCCTGGGCCCTTGGCAATGGTGGGGCACCTAGGCTATAGCCCCATTAGACTCCCTCTTAATCTGGACTTGCTCCAAGTTGACATTCTTCTCCCCTCTATATTACACTCATTTAATGCTGTCTTTGTAGAACACCGTAGACCACCTCAAAAACTAATTTCACCTTAAAAATCGCAATGTATTTTTCAAATCCATTTTTTGAAATTTAACATTGGAATGTAGAAAATTGCTTACTGCAGTATAACAGTAAGGCTGCTACTGGTTGTTGTACTATTAGACTGACCATGAACACATTGGAATTTTGTGGAGAATCGGGAAAGTGAAGAACATTTTGACTTTTCAGTAATTTATTTTTGATTGAAGATGATTTTATCAGTAAAGTTAATAGTTTTAAATTTCTATGGAATTTTCAGATGTTATACACTGAAGAAACAAACAGGAAATATTTGTGGAAAATGTAGATTATACTACGGATATCTTGTCAGAACTTTTTAACTTGAAGACTTGGTAAAGTGCAATGCTAAATACTTAGCAAAGGAAATTGTTCTTATGCACTGCAAAGCAATATGTTAAATAATGTATATGATAAATGAACACAGAAATCACACCCTCGTTGCTCTGAAATCATCTACATTCCTGCCAACCTTAAAAAGAGAAATCCAGTAGATTTAAGAAAAATCTACAACAAATACATACATATCATAAGTTTGGAAAAGTAGGTACTTTCAAACAATGCCAGAATAAATTTCATACGCAAATACTTATTTATAATTATTTTTTACGTGAGTAGCAGAATTTGCTTTACGTATTTGCTGATATCTTTGTTTCCCTCCCAATTCTTTATTATTATTTCTTTCTTTTTACATGTATTAGCTAATATCTTTGTTTCCCTTCCCATTTCTTTATTATCGTTTTTTTTAATGCCCTTGGATGACAATTTTATCCATCATTAATGCATGACAGCTTTCACTATTTTAGATGAAAGATGAACAGTGTAACTTTGAAAATATAAATACTTTTGAACACCATGCATCAATTTTTACAAATTACTTTTGGGGGGGATGATATATTTAAGAATACAGAATACATGTTCTGATCATCGTTGGCGGGAAAAATTACAGTTACAGGGGAAATCTTTGCTACGTCTGATTTCCATTTTTGGACATTCCCCCTCCCTTTTGAAGTTCAAATACAAATATTTATGAAATAAAATGATATTTAACAACAATACTAGGCAGAGGAAACATCACGTGAAAAATAAAATTACGATTACGGGAGAAATCTTCATTGCGTCTAACTTCTGTTTTCGAAAGTTTTGAAAGATGTAACTTCCTCTTTTGAAAGTTTCAGGCGGAAAACATCCTCCACCACTACTAATTGCCCCAAAATTTCTATTCAGTTATGCATCGATCTGGAGGATAACACAAATTATGATAGAAAAGGAAAAATTTCTTGAAGCCGTCGCACTCTCATGCCTAAAGATTACAGCGAAATTTTTTCGCCCTCGAATTTCTGTTTCTGGAAAATTTTCCTCCATTTTCAAACTGAAATACAAATATTTATGGAATAAAATGATATATAACAACAATACTGGACAGGGGCAACATGACAGGAAAAAGAAATTATGATTACGGAAAAAATCTTTATTTCGTTTACTTCCGTCTCTGAAAAACTAAATACCATCCCGATGCGTATTTTTACGAATTGCTAAAATTCTTCGATAAGTAGTTTTACGAGGCGAGAAAAATTCACCATGCATATTTTCACAAGTAGAGAATCCGCCCGTAAATTGGGCGGCGCATCGAGCCTTCATTTCAACTGAGCAAAGCTTCGCATTGTTGCGGTAGAGTTGTGTTACGCATGCCGCAGCTTCTCTTCACAGCGTCATACTTGGAGCTAAATATTACGGTGAAAATCTTTGAGCTGCATTTTAAATATACAACTTTTTAACCATTTGCCAAGAAATATCATACTTTAAAATCTGTACGTCGCGCTTTTTCGACATACTTCAAAATTGTCGGCGAAATAATTTAGGATGCTAAACTACACGTTTACCAATGCTTCCTTGGAAAAAACCCCAAATTTGGGGAATTCTAAGAAAGTGCCGGAAAGCCGGGAGATTTTCGTTTAAAATCGGGAGACCGGGAGAAAGCATGGAAAACCGGCAGTCTCCCGGAAAATCCAGTAGACTTGGCAGGTATGCATCTATGATGAAATGGAAACTGTATGATGAAAGAGGTCCCTTGGGGGCCCCAAATCAGGAGGATGCAGCTGAATTTTGTGTGTTCATAGCAACTGTGGGAGCATTTTTATGAATACAACAAATACATTTATTACGAATGTTACCATGTCTCTTCTGCTTTACCTGATTAATAATAATCCCTAGTAATGGAATGCATTTTTCAGAGGTAATCAGCCAGGATGACACCTTACAAAATAAAAAGAAAGAAAAAAAAACATTTTATAACTTGAAATGAGTAGGGCAAAATAAAATAAAAACACTAAAGGGAGGGGTAAAAAAAGTTTGCTTTTCTCCTATTTAATAACAGTTTGAACAGGTTGATGAATAAAGAACTTGTACTGAAAATCATCTTTTAACAAACACTAATGATCACATCGTTTTTCTCAAAATTTCGTGTGACTGCTTCTGTGCTAATCATTATTACTGACAAGTTATGGCTTGGATCTATAAAAGTATGTTAAAGAAATCCACACATTAAAGGATTAGTGTGAAGAAACCAAGCCATATTTATTTTACTCTGCTGCTATACATGAAATTCTTTGACCTCAGAAGTGTAGCACATAACATTTTCATAGTAATATCCTGTTTCTATTTTTCAGGCAACAAAGAATTTATGAATGGCAAGAAATGAATGCACCATTAGCTGATGCTGCCTCATTCAGAAGTTATCCAACATTACGATGAATTGTCCATATGCTGTCTTCATTACTGTGAAATACTGTAAAATTACCATTTTTGTACAGGAAAACATGAAATGGCATCCTCTACTATTTATTTAAAAAACATTTTTCTATTTTGTGTACATGTGTCAGAAAATAAAAAGTAATCTTAACTTCACTTAAATGATCTCTTTAATGTACATAAAAATTACTTAGCATGCGCTTCCAGTTAAGTATACTTTTGTATTATGATGTGATCACACGCAAGAATAATTCTGATTCCTGGAACCAGATTATAGGACATGCAAATTTTGAATAAAAATTCACACAGAACACCAAACTCCAAAAGAAGCCTATATAAGATGTAAATCCAACTGTACAATTAACTATTGAGTTTGGTAGTAACATCAAAAATGGCAATAAGCATCTTAATAAAGTTGCTAACTTTATAAGCACTACAGTTATGTTTCTAGGAATACAAAACAGCCAGTAGCATTCTATGAACATATTCTGTTTGATGGTAGGAATGATGGAATGAAAAAAACCTTGTGACTTCCGGTGTATTGGTGCAAACAAAGGTAAGACATAGTTCCCACTCTTTTCCCACCAAGAAAATCAAGGGCTTTTCAAAGACTCATAAAAACTTTCAAGGCTAAATTCATGCCCAATAAGAACTTTCGTGAAACACTAAAAATAAGTTGTAACAAACAGTCAAAAAGTTCAATTAAAATTATAGTTATATCTAAACATAGAGGCATACTTGGGTGAGGTATTATTGCTCCACAAGATAAAATCCCTGAAATGGTGATAAGCTGGACATATTGTCAGAAGGAGAGACCACCGATGGACAACTGAAATTTTAGACTGCACTCCAGGGCTACAAGCATTCAGCAGATCGCAAACCTGGTTTGAGATGCTAGTACCCCGAACCCCCTCGCATTCGCTTATCGTAGTTCACAATCACAACCGTGTGAAAACTGGAAATGTGACAGCTACGTGCACCTGCTTCCAAGAGAGCGTTCTACAATACAGCGCAGCAACCTGTGACATTTTGGCGATAGCTTCTCTTCAATGAACTGCGGCTACTCTGAAATTTGGTGAACAGAAAAAAAAATTAAAAAAAAAAATCAAGTACTTCTCAAGGACTCTTACAAAATGCATGGGCCCTTGAAAAGGGAAATTAAATTCAAGGAGTTTTCAAGGACTGTGGGAACCCTGGTAAGAAGAGTTCCCACAGCAACTCAGCATGTCTACTGGCTTTCAGAATATTATGAGTCAGTTTTCTGACTCATAATTTGACTGAATTTCTGAGCTTTATAGACACCTTGATACTTCACTTCTACTCATATGGATGCATAAAGAATAAAAAATTTCTGACCTGAAATAACGATTTTTCCTAGATACTTGGCATTTTTTACTTTCCAAAGATTTTCATGACTTACCTGACCCACTGCACTGTCAGATGATTCAGTCATAGAATTACACACCACCCTTTATCATAATCAGATTAAATAAAGTTCCTGCTTCAGTTTGTCAAACAAACATGCTTATTTTCATCAACACTCCTTTCTGTGAGACAAGAACCATGACATAGTTTAAAATCCAGAGATTTCTTTCTTTTTTTTTTTTTTTTTTGATTGGAGGTTTAACAACCACCATCAGCAACTCAATGGGCTATAAAGCAGTCGCACGTCCCTAATTTAGGGTCCCTGGTTCCAGAGAAGGAAGAGAGCCAGTACCGTAAGACAAACACAACATCCATGCCTCACAGGGATTCGAACCCGGACATCAAATATGTTGCAAAGAGTGCTACGGCTGTCACTTTATGGGCAGAAAACAACAAAACCAAGCAAGCTTTTGTATCTTACAATGTGCTTTGCTCTGGAAAAAGAGTTATTTCCTATTATTGTCTATAGGAAGGTAGTCACAACTCAGTTTTTAAGTGGATTACAAAAATCAAAAGGATAAAAATAAAAAAAAATAAAAAGATGACACCAGATTTTCGGTAGTAATGAGCACATCTTTTGAATCCGTTCTGATGTGGATTCAATTTACCAAAGCTATTCAAAGTCAATAAAACTAGTTAGGAAAACAATCAACCAGTTTCTACAATCAATAAAACATCCAGAAATAGAAACAGCTACTTACTTCCAGCAGCGGCTAAAAAGCATGTTACGAAAACTAACAAATGATGCAAAAAAAATTTCTCATAGCACAAGGAAGGTATCAGAGACTAAAGAGATTTTCAAATTGAACAGTCAAAAGAAGAAATATAGAAGGAAACATGATGTAAGTCTACACCTTCTAGTGGAAGAATTTTGCATAATGGAAAAGTTGACAATAGGCGAAAAATATTCTTCACAGGAAAAGTTATGCCAAGGAAAAAGAACTTTTCAAATACATTACCTGGAAGCAGAGGTAGAGAAAAAAAAAAAAGGTTTCAACCTTTATGCCCCTAGCAGGAAATCTTTGCATTACATAAAACATGTTGACTGCCATGCGGAATCTTATATTAAAACAGAAAACCTCAGGCCAAAGCATTAGACATGCATGCACATTATGTTCTGCAAATAAAAAAATGCTCTGTGGGCCAGTCAAAGGCAAGACAAAATATTAAAAAAAAAAAAAGTCTTACTGTCCAAATTGCCGTAACCAACCTCAATTGTGCATACCATGTTTCACAACTGTTTGTTCAAAGTAATTTGTTCAATAAAACTGTTTATCGTTCAACATTATAATGTTACAATAATTTATGCATCCTATTATATCCTGTTTACCATCCTTCCAAATAACTACTTAGATCGTTAGTGACCAGGCCATACAACCGTCACCATTTACATGCGACACAGCCCACAGGAAAATTAACGTCTCACCCGAATTCGGGTTGGTTGGCTGTTGAATTTTTATGGCACAAGGGCCATCCCGAATTCGGGTGACCTAGCATACAGTAAAAATGAAATTTCTCAACAGGAATTTTAGAAGTAGAGATACAAACTGAAGCACACATAACACAAACTACAGACAGAACTATGAACTGCAAATTCCTCATATATTAGCCTAAAGTGTTCCACAAAGTAAATGGCATCCAGTATTGAAAGAATTTTTTAAATTGCACCTGTAGAAGCAGAGAAATTGAGAAAAACAGATTAAACATTTGTGCACCCCTAGTGGCAAAATTGTGCATTATTTTGGGAAGAAAATGTGCACACATAGTTTGCATAGTTAGTAGTATCTGACCAAAGAAAGAAGTTTTTCAATCAGGCTTTTAAGTCCCGCAGTTATTGCTGCAAACAGAAATGTGAACTTACGTCCTCTGGTAGCAGACTTGTGCATTAAGAAAAATTTGAAATTATATAAGCAACATTTCGCACAGGAAACGCTCTCCATTAAAGAAATAATTTTTCAAATCAGACTTTTAAAAGCAAAGATATTGACAAATATATGATATATATCTATTCCCCTGGTAGTAAAACTATGCATTATTTTGCAAAGAAAGTATTCTAAAAAGGTTTTCCGATGTGCGCAGTATCAGTCAAAGAAAGAAAATTTTCAGGAGCTCAGATTTTGCTGCAAATACATGAAAAGCAGAAATAAACACTTACGTCCCCTAGTGGCCAAACCATTTTTTTTTACCAAATACAAGAAATTATATGCAAAATATTTCCCATAAGGTGCTGTATGTGATACAGGAAGAATTTTTCAAATTGGGAGTTTTAGAAACGGAGACATCGGGGGAAACACAATTTACCTTTACGCCCCTAGTGGAAAGTCTATGAATTACTTGAAAATTTTGAATTTATATGAAAAATGTTTTGCACCGGAAATGCTATCCAACAAAGAAGGAATTTTTCAAATCAAACTCTTAGGAGCAGAGATATTGACAAAAATAAGATATACATCTACGCCCCCTGCTAACCATTCATTATTTCAAGAAGAAAATATTCCGAAAAGGTTTATCGATGTGAGTGGTATAGGTCCATCAAAGAATTTTTTCAATCAAAATTTTAGAAGCTCAGATTTTTGCTGCAAATACACCAGAAGCCGAAATTGACACTTACGCCCCTGGTGTCCAAACCATTTTTCACTAAGAATTAGAAATTATATTCAAAAGATTTCCCATCAGAAGCTATATCCCCTGCAGAAAGAATTTTTCAAATTAGAGTTTTAGAAGCAGAGATATCAAGGAAAACGTAGTTTACTTTTACGCCCTCTAGCGAAAAATCTTTGCGTAGCTTGAAAAAGTGACTATACCTAAAATAGTCTTTAACATAAATGGAACTGAAAGTTAAAATATTTTTTTCAATCGTATGCTTAGAAGTAAATATATGGAATAAAATGTATTTTGAATTTGATGTCATCTGCATTTACATCCTCTAGCAACAAAATTGTGCATCATAAAAAATAAAAAAAATGAAGGAACATTTATTTGTACATTTCAAGCTTTCCAATGTCATTTTTTTTTTCAAATCAGACTAATAGTTGCAGAGGTATGGAGTCCACGGACGGATAATATAAGCACGATCGTTTTTACAAAAGACGTGCTAACAATGATAAAACCCAAATAGAGGGGATCGCCAAGATATACAATTCGATGGTACAGCATAAAAATTTAAAACGATTAAACATGCATATACTTAAATCTGAGAATTAATATATATTTAAACACAAAGAACTTTCATGTACAGTGAAGTTTATCTATAAAAAACATGCAAATGAGAAGCAAACTTCAATCGTCGTCCACATCAACTGCAGATTCCACAAAACCTTGTACCTTGAAACACGTTATAGCATAAAAGTCATGCAACTAAACAGCGGACAGAAGGACACACAAAAAGAATTGAACACTGTGAATGCAGGAAGAAAAGCCCGGATACAGGGGGAGGAGCTACGAAGCACTTCACAGAAATGGGGTCAGTCATACTCTTGCATTATGCTGCCCTACAGCAAGCACAGTTTAGCGGCTAGTCTGTGCAGTTTACTGGACAGCAATGAGTGGCGCCGGGTTTTTAAACTGCGATTTCAACGAAACTGGTGAGAAAGGTGACAACCCTGAAGAAAGGAGACTCGCTCCGAGGCCTGCCAAGTTTAAAAGTACTTTTTTTTTTTTTTTGCAATTTCAGGCCAATAATTATCTTAAAATAGTAGTTTTTAGCAATGAAAATTTTATCCATGAAAAAAACAACAACTATATGTACTATAATAAAAACTAAAAACTCAAAATAAATATTTCAAAACACTTTTTGGGTCCAAAAAAGACCAACAATGATTTGTTTAGCAGACAAAACTTGTTTCCCCACCTGATATGTCTTGCAAGCATTTCAATGTACAAAGCTATACAGCATTGCGTTCATCCAGCATTTTGTACTATTACACTACTATTTCAAAGGAGTTGAGGGCTTACATATGAGAGGAAGTTAGCTAATAATTTTCATTGCTAATAATTTTCATTGCATACATGCCAACCTGAGAAAATTCAGATGTGTAAAATTGCATGCAAAAGGCATTTCTAATGATTTTTTTTAAACTATGCGTGAACAACATTTATAATGATTTTTTTAACTATGCGCAAACAACATTTTTAATGAATTTGGCTATGTAAATGCAAATATTTGTGCCTTTCATAATTTTTAGACGTTTATAATATAAACAAATTATATCAGATTTTGATACCATACTCAACGTTTTCCGTCATCCGTAGCAGACCGACGATTTCCATAGCATATTCGACGTTTTGCGTCATCTGCAGTGAACCGACGATTTCCATAGCATACTCGATGATTTTGTCGTCCGTAGCAGACCTACGATTATTATAGCATGCCGGATATTTTCCGTCGTCCGTAGCGGACCGAACACTTCCATAGCATACTTGATATTTTCTGTTGTCCATAGCGGACCGACAATTACCATAGCCTACTCTATGTTTTCCGTCGTTCGTAGCGGACCGACGATTTCCATAGCATCCTTGATGTTTTCCGTCGTCTGTAGTGGACCGACGATTTCTATAACATACTCAATGTTTTCCGTAGTCCTTAGTGGACCTACGATTATCATAGCATACTCAATGTTTTTCATCGTCTGTAGAGGACCGACTATTTCCATAGTGACTACATAAAATCCGCAGCAGAGTGAGTCCCTGAATCTTTCTTCCCACCACATGATCTTTACTTAGTGTCAAGCATAACAGTGTGCACGGAGAATTTACTGTGCCGAAGTCCCGACGAGGCACAGGTGTTCTGGTGCACAGTGGCGCAAAATTCTCATCTGATCTCTGTTATATATTTTATTTATAGGGATATTTTTAACAAAAAATACAGAAAATTTTAAAAATCTGGAAGAAAAGTTCTTCCAGCCGGAAAACCAGAAGAATGTATAAAAAAAGCGGAAAACTTCCGCAAATTCCGGAAGAGTTGGCAGGTATGATTTAACTGAAATAATAACAAATATTTCTCAAGGAAGATTAAATTTTTTTATTTTTTAAATATACGGAAATGCATATTAAAAAGCAGTCTATGCGTAAAATCATAAAGAACAGTTAAAATGCGTAAATTTTATGTGTAAAAGTTGGTAGGTATGTCATTATCATCTTCACTGTTATACTCTTGAATATTCTGTCAACAATTTTTAGATTGATCACAATGTGGAAAGCATAATCATCTGTATCACTTTTCATCCTTTATGTCATTCTTTTCGTTCCACAATTAGAACCAGGAATGTTCTTAATAATTTTAAGAAGTTCAATTCCTTGTTTCTTCAGTGTCCAACTGTTTTTCCATACAGTTTCCACTAGACTTTGTGCAATGTTTCATCTTTAACACAACTCCATGAATCAGCAAGCAATAAGCACACTCTTTCAAGTTAAGACTAATGAAAGTTCAACACATTTTCATCATCATCATCATCACAGAGAAAAGTTTTTAAGAATTGTGTCCTGTACAGCTTTTTTAATTAAAATAATCAGTACTTCCTTCTTGCAATTAGGAATATCATTTTACTGTAAAGAAAATGACTTTTTAGCCTGATTTTTTAAGATTTTGAAAACCTATCCTATATGGTTTTTCTTCTTGTTATGCCAAAAAAAAAAAGCAACTTTTGCAAAATTTCTAAAATTCTAGGGATTCTTTTTTTCTTGAAGATGGACTACCAGTAACAATACATATTTTGTTCTTCATGTACTACTTATACATGAGTGTTATAGGGAATAAAATTGGCCTATTATTCAAAAAGGCCATTATGTATTATGAGCCTAAAACTACAAAAATTAACAATTCATAAGGTTAATTTTAAACATACAGGGGAGAAAGAAAGGATTTAGCCTTGGTTCATTCAAATCAAGTTTGGAGTACACAGAAAAAGAAAAAAAAGTTTTACACTGAGCCCTGTCTGACTTCTGTGCTAATTGCAGTAAAAATATAATAGCTTATAGATAAAAAGGTCCAAATGCAATTTCTTTTTCTGTCTGTACGTACAATAAACAATTGCCTATAAGGAGCAAAAGTTTCTAAAAAAAAAAAATTCAGTGTAGTAGTTCACATGATGTGTGTGTGTGGTTTTCGAAGGATACTTGTTGTAAACAAGTATCATCATCATGAATAATAATGAGGTGATCATTTGCTGAACTGACATTATTATAAATGATAGCTACAATATTGTCTCATTCCATTTCAAATCAGTCAGAGGTCTGTCAGTGACCCTTTGGAATTCCCTGAGAAAAAAAAATGTTTGGAAGCCCTAGACATATGTGATAAAGAAATATCACTTCTGAATTATATATGGGATAAGGAACACATGAATTAGCGAAATGACCCCCCCTTCAAGTCTCTTTCACAACTTTAGTTAGGGCCAATCTCCCCCATGTCACTCCTACATGCAGTCGAATTTTATCCACCCATCTACAACGTGACCTTCAGGGTCTTTTCCTGTCTCTTAGTAGCCGGTCTAAAATTTTGGTTGTCCATCAGTGGTTTGTTCTTCTGGCAATATGTCCACCCCATTACCATTTCAGGGATTTTACTCTGTTCATGACGTCTTCTATCCCTGTCATTTTCCTGATCCACGAGTTTCTCTTCTCATTTTTCTTTGTTACACCGAGAATGTGTCTCTCCAGGCTTCTTTCAGTTGTCTGCAGCCTTTGTACATGTGTTTTAGTTAAGCGCTCTGCTTCGCATGCAAGAATTGGATGGATGCATTGATTAAACAATTTTCTTTTAAGACATAATGGTAAAAAAATCTGAGAACAAAAATTATATATATAAGGCGCTAGACATTTATAAATTCGTGATTTTGCACTGCAGTTAAATGTTGGTATAGCAAGATGTCATGAAATTGTAAAGTCGCACATGAAGATGTCTTTGTGCAAAATGGGTGCTATGTGATCTTACTGAAGAACAAAAACAAATACAGCATTGAACTTTGTCTTGCTTTTCTTCAAAGAGTGGAAACAGGATCAGACTTTTTGAATTGAATTGTCACTGTAGACGATTCTTGGATAAAACATTTTGATACAGATTCAAAACAACAGTCAAACACATGGAAATACACAGATTCACAGCCCCCCCCATTGATTTTGTTTTTTGATGCCCGTGGGATAGTAATGCAGCACTGGGTACCCGAGAAACAAACTGTTAATTCACAATAGTATGCTCACATTCTGCGAGTTCACCTGAAGGGAGCAATGCACTTTGGAGAAAATTGGTAGGCAAAATCTATTACATCCCCCCATACAGCCCAGACCTCCCACCCTGTAATTTCTGGGATTTTCCAACACTTAAGAAAGAGTTGAGAAGAATGAAGAGGAAGTGAAGCATGCCACATCTGCTTCCTTAAAGCAACTT
Organism: Macrothele yani; assembly: GCA_039090855.1. NCBI lineage: Eukaryota > Metazoa > Arthropoda > Arachnida > Araneae > Macrothelidae > Macrothele > Macrothele yani. The sequence continues at coordinate 78,897,111 of CM077008.1, forward strand.
TCACAAAATGGACTGCAACATTGTTTCAGAAGTTTGTGGACAGCCGTATATCATGCTTCACTTCCTCTTATATATATATACAAAATATGTTTTTAGAATGATATGCTGTAGTGTAACCTTCACAGAAAATTTCTGCAGTTTAGGAATTTGTAACTCTTGCAATTCTAGAGCTAGAGTTAAGATTTTTTCCCCCTTAGGAAGCACAACATGGGGGCTTTAATATGCAATATTATTTTTAATGTGTCCGTGCCTCATGACTATATAAAAAAAACCTCAGCAAAATGTAAAAAAAGCAAAAAGAAATGCAATTTGAAATTTGTTTCAAGAAATTCTGCAATTGTTTGTTTTTGAAAATTCATGTACAGTTGCTAATGTTTGATAAAAAAGTTCTTTGCTGGCCTGCACTTGAATTTTACTTTTGCAATGATAAAAGGATTCAAATACTGAAAAAACAGATTAAAAAAGTGTCAAATTTTAAAAATCAGGGAAAAAGTCATTTTTTTTAAAAATCTGAAATTTTTGTAGACAATCAGATGCTAGTAGAACACCCCCTATTAAAAAGGTAGTATTTCAGTCACAAACTTTTTATATTTAGCCTAACATGGTACATCTCACAAAAAAATCCTTGTGGAAAGATGAGCAATAGCTTAGAAAAACAGAAATGGAAGAAAAAAAAAAAGAACATCAAATATTATATTAAATGTTTGAAATTAAGGAACTCTATAATATTCCATTTGACAGGCTATGAGGATGCAAAAATTTAACTGTTAAATCTTTATTTTTTTATACAACTCTTACTAACTGCCCAATCCACCTGTTTTGTTCATACAATAAATGCCTGTAACAAAATTATCTCACCAACATCATAAGGTCCGTTTCCATGGCCACTTGCACTGAAAAGCTGCTTCCTTTTACTGCCAATTTTTTTTATTTCACTGAGCAGATATGTTTTTATATTATGCAGCAGTTCCCCCCCCAAAAAAAACAACAACAAGTTGTTTGCCTAAATTCAACTTGATCACTGGACTTAATCCACTCTCGAATTTTACTGATGGAAAGCTGAGCATGAACAGAAGTACCATATCATCAGAAACAACAAAACATTGAATTTTCCCTTTGAAACACAATATAAGTGTAAATATGGATATCTGGGTATTTTCCCAGTGATATGCCTGGATTTCATTTTGTAGTGTAACATTCCCGTTCTCAGCAAAATCACAGTGCAAAACAAGGAATTTTTTTTCCCATTTTGTCTCTTTCTACTGAAAAGCCACATCATCTCTGAAGTTCATGAATGTAATCATGGGAGATTCATTTCAGCATCCACTTACTTCAGAAAGGAATCTTCCAATGGGATAACTTTAATTAAATTTCCATTTTTCAGTTACAAAATGTAATTTTACTCAATGCATATTCATTCAGTTTTAATGTCTTCAAAGTGATACCTTTAACACATGGGCACTTTCCACACTCTTGTAGCCAATAACTATCTGTTGGTTTGTGGAACATACACTGGGAGCAGTTGAATTAGAGATACCTGTCTAGTAACGTGTAGCACCACCTTTCGCCCTGATGACGGTGGCGATTCGTTTCGGCAAGACACCGGAAGCGTTGGGAAGCCGTATGGATCCACGACCCCTGAACAAGCTCCCACAGTTCACAAAGATTTGATGGAGGGGGGTCAGAGCCTCAAACATCTCTCTCGATGGCATCCCAGATGTTCTTGATGGGATTGAGGTCAGGTGACCTAGCTGGCCAAGGAAGCGAGGTCACGTCGGTGGTGTGTTCATCCAACCATCCGGATGCAATTCAGGAGCGATATGGCACGGTGCATTGTCTTGTTGCAGGATGAGGTCCCCAGTGGGATGTTGAAGACGCACAAATGGGAGCAAATGGTCGTCCAGGATATCTCGGTAACGTTGACCTGTGAGGGACGATGTCACACGTACCAGGGGCCCCATTTCAGTCCACGTAAACAGTCCCCAAAAGAGAATGCCACCCCCACCAGCTTGAACAGTACCCTGCTCGCAAGAAGGATCCATCGCTTCATGTGGTTTGCGCCGTACTCGTATCCTGCCATCCGCATGTACCAACATGAATCTCAACTCATCAGTCCAGGCAACATTTTCTCACATGTCTAGGGTCCAGTGGCGATGTTCCCGTACTCATGCGAATCTTTGCACCCTGTGATGTGCGGTTAGCAGCGGTACCCTCGTGGAACGATGGCTTCTGTACCCCATAGCGAACAGATGGTTCTGGATGGTGTGGCTGCTTACACGTTTTTGTGCACCAGCGTTAAATTGCCGAGCGATTTCTTGCACTGTGACCCGTCTATCCCTTGTTACAATGCGAGCTAGCCGATGATGACCCCACTCATCCACACGCTGTTATCCACAGCAGTTGGCCCTTGCAGGGATGGTTTTACCGGATTCGATGTACTCACAGTGCACCCGTGACACAGTGGCTTGTGAAAATCCCAGTGCTTGCATGACTTCCGAGATGGAGTGACCCATTCGTCGGGCCCCGACAATTTGCCCACGATCAAATGCACTTAGATCCTTCGTCTTACCCATACTGCGTCCGACTCTTACCGATTCCCGTCGCATCACTCCTTATATTGTCGGATCGCTGCATACGTCATGTCATTTCCGTTTACAGGGCCACCCACAGTGCCACATTTGCATAACGCCAGCTGTCTCTAATTCAATTGCTTTTCAGTGTACATAAAACAAATAAGGATTACAACAGTTATGATAACTGTAAGTATTAATGGGTAACGATTTTATGATGAAGTAAAAAAAAAGTCCAAATTATGTACAAACTTTTATGTTTCAAGGCACTTCTTACATATCACCAGTACTGTGAACTTTTCATACAGACTGATTTCTAATCAACTGCACGATGTGCTGTCATATCACAAAATCAATACAAAAACTTACAAAAGTAGTTAATTTATTGCTTTAACTGTACAACATAACAGTACTTTGCCACAATCATGACTGAAATGACTTGATCCAGGTCATGATTCTGAAAGAGGATGCTTTCTAAACACCCTAATGTGAATAGCAGAGTTAGCTCTTATTTGTGTCTGTGGTTCTACCTCATCAACTTCTGGCTCAAAATCATCAACTAAGTCAACAGTTGATGTATTAGTGCCTAATCCAAGTGCACCTGAGTTGTTTGCCTGCAACTGAAGAGCAGCATTAACTGCCCTGTTCACAGCTTTTCCAAGTCCATGAATGAATATTTCATTTTCACCATCATCAAACAGCTTCTGACAGCGTTTCAACTGTGCAATAAAATTTGTTTTCATGTTTATATATACATCATTTCTTCGCTTTGGTAGGCACCTGGGTAACCTCTTACGAAGTTTGTACTCTTCAGGATCAAACCTTGTCTTCTCTCGGACTTCAAGGGAGCTATCGTGCTGCTGACTTGCAGATGCCATCTGAAAGTAAAAATTATTTTGTAATAGAAATCCTCTATGACACAACAAACAATTCATAGCAAGACATTTTGTTCATTTTTTGAATATTCAGTATAGATATGTGCAAAATGTTTAGACTAAAAGTCATTTCATGAACTGCATACAAGTCAATCTTTCTTAAAAATGGATGCTTTGCAATAATTACAAATCTCAAAACATAAAAAAAGGAAGATGGGAGGAAAAAAGTGACTAATCAATGAATTTTTATTGCTGTGGCAGAAATTCAGCAATGACTTATAATATGACACCCTGAATATCAGTTGTCTAAAGTTTATCATACATACAAAATCCACGTTAAGAAAATCTCACATATTTTATTGTGCATGCATTAACATTTGGCGGCTTCGTAGAGAATAATGGACAGAATACCTAGATTCTTGCATATTTTGTTTCCATAATTTCTTTTCAAATATATCTAGATATACACTCGTCTTTGTCATAAAAATCAACGCACCAAGAAGGAGACGTCAGATTGAAATGAGATTTTAATAGTGAGATGGTACATACCAAGGACAGAAGTGATTACAATCACAGCAGCAGGACATACCTGCGGACATACGGCATACATTCCGGTCAGCGTTAGTACCATGTTGGACTGCCTCGTTCTCGGATACATGCGGTGATACAGTCCAGCAAGGTGTCAAAGAGACGCCATATGTTATCCTGGGACACATTGGCCCACACTTCTTGCAACTGATGGTCTAAATCATGAACACTGGGACATGGAGAACGCTGGCGTCCTATATGGTCCCACACGTGCTCGATGGGCAAGAGATCAGGTGATCTGGCAGGCCATGGAAGCGGCGAAGCATGATGTAGACAGTGCTGGGAAACCTGAGCCATGTGTGGACGGGTGTTATCTTGTTGAAAAATGGCTCCCGCCCTCGGGCCACCCCGCCAGTAAAGGCAGCACATGGGGCTACACGATCTCCTGTATGTAGCACTGGGCTGTTAACGTCCCTCGGATAACTGTGAGGGAAGTCTGGCTGTCATACATGGATAGCTTCCCAGACCATCACGCCAGCAGTTTGGGACGTGTGCTGCTGTTCAGTGAGGTAGGGATTGTAGCGTTCACCTACGGTCCTCCACACTCTGACACGGTGATCGTCCGTTCCCAAACAAAGCCGGAATTGTCGCTGAACCTGAACACTATACGTTGCCAGTCTGTAGCATTCCACGTTGCTCACTGCTGACACCACTGTAACCGACACAGACGATGGCCAGGTGTTAATGGCAGAAAATGTAAGGGTAGCCGAGATCGCAGATTCGCCTCTGCCAGGCATCTGGAAATGGTTCTGGCAAACACAGGAGTCCCTTGTACAGCTGCCACGTCTCTGGATATTGGACAAGGACGTTGTTGCATCTGTGCGTGCCACTCTCACGATCCCATGGTCCTCTCTTTTGGTATGTGTTTGGGTTATCCATAGCTAGTCCGCCATGTCTGGTTGCCTTCCCGTGTGAATTGCTCCCAACACGATCCCACTGTACTGTCCGACTGGCCCGAATGACGTCCAATTCGGAGCACCGGCCACCCTGCCTCTCTCATCCCGACGAACTACATCAGTTTCCCGTACGCACATCTACGGCGGCTCCTTGGCATGTCTATTGCTCAGGGATCACATTCACACCTGACTCTTACCGTGCACTTCAGCATGAATGTGGAGTCCACTGCGCGGCGCCTTATAAGACCCCAGCGCTGGTCTTAGACGCACGGGCATGCGGAATCGCATGAAACTTTAATCATTTGCATGTCTGCCGTAGCTATTTGCTGAGTTTCGCATTAATTGCACGGTTTTTTTCTTGGTGCGCAGATTTTTATGACAATGAGTGTATTAACAGATTCTGTCATGCATAATGAAATAGCACATGACAGGACCATCACTCACCAACCCATGCATGGCCAGCAATGCCTCCAAATGACTTAACCACTCAAAATTACTGTTGGATAATTGAAATGTGGGATATTGGTGTATGAAATTCAAAAGCATGCCAGAATGACTTGGAACAGAATTGCCAACATCGATAATTGTGGAAGTCTTGGTCAGACCTTCATCCAGCAATGGATTGAAAATGGATGTTGATGATATAAAAGACTTGAAAAATATCTGAAAAGTTACATGCCCAGCTGGGCATGTACAGAAATTATTTACCTGCCTGGGTAGCAAAGCTGGATGCCCAAGAAAATTTATCTTTTAAGATAACAAATCAGAACAGTCATTTTTTTTAAGTTTAAAAGGCATTATGAACTTTTTTTCACATGTTTTGCATTTCCATCCTAAGGGTCTGTATTCAAAATGTTCAATGCACAAAAGCTTGTATTTCTAGTTTTAAGATGATGCTGAAAATCGTTTTAAATGATATGATGATGAAATTGGCATTTGAAAAATTTAGTGATTCTATCATGTTCCTTTCGTTAAAAGTTTTTGCCCTTTGTTACTAAACATCTGAGGCTAGTTCCACTAGAGGCATGCATTCCGTCGCTGACTATAAACAATATTTGGAGCAAAACTACACTGCTGGCCACCCAAAATGCAACACCAAGAAGGACACAAGATAGCAAAGCCAGATTTACTGAACACATAACAACAGATACAAAGATGAAACGATTGAGCTTACAGGCCCGTGCGACTTGCGGAACACGCAGACATCAATAGTTCGTGTGGCCCTCATGGCTGGCAATAACGGCCGCTACACGCCGCGAAATCGAACAAACGAGGCTTTGGATGTGGGCTTGGGGTATGTCGGTTCAGGCTGCTTCCACACGTTGCCACAGTTCATCAGGTGTAGCCGCAGGTGGTGCTTGCCTGGTCACTCGGTTGCCGATCAGCGACCAGACCTTTTCGATGGGCGACATATCAAGAGAACAGACAGGCCACGGCAGCAGTGGCACCTGGTGGGCTGTAAAGATTTGTTGCACGATGCGTGCCACGTGCGGGCACGCATTGTCCAGTTGAAACGTGGCCGCTGGCAGGTCCTACAGGTAAGGAAGGACTACAGGCTCCAAAACGTTGGAGATGTAGTGGTGGCTGATGAGTACCGGCGATGCGTACCAGAGGGGTGCGGGTGTCATATCCAATTGCGCCCCAAGCCATAATGCCAACAGGCTCTCGCCGCGGTGTTGCAGGCAGAAGCGGGATTCGTCATAGAAGACAATGTCATGCCATTCCGTAGTCCAGGTGCGGCGTTCAACGGCCCACTGCTGCAGCACTCGCCGGTGGTGTAACGTCAATGGTAATCGGAGCATGGGCGCCGTGCGTAAAGTCCCCGATCCTGCAGACGACGTCGAATGGTACGTGCCGACACAGGTTGTTGCGCAACACACCCTAATTCCTGCGCTAACGTTCGTGATGTGGCGGTGCGAGCCGTCAATGCCCGCCGCACACCATGCCGGTCCTCTCATTCAGTGGCATGCCGCGGCTGCGGAAATCACTCACGTTGGTTTGTCCGTTCCTCCTGCACCCACTGAGTCCGTACTCGCATCACTGTGGCTGGATGTCGTCCCACACGGGCGGCGATGTCTCGGTACGATAAACCGCTGTCGTGATAAGCCACTATTCGTCCTCTGTCAAACTCCAAAACGTGCTGGAATGACTGCCTTATTCTGCGACGAGGCACCAGGAAGCTTCCCATGCACAGGTCCGGCAGCACAACACACTTCCGCTACTTACACCCTGCCTTCTGTGCACCCTTCTTATAGTGCTTCTCGGTGGCGTGCCGGGCGCACATGATTTGCATATGCCCTGCAATGCTAATCATTTGCATGTCCTCTCGTGGGCGATGCATGCTGCGAATTTCAGGCTAATCGAATGCTTCCTTCTGGGTGTTGCATTTTGGGTGGCCAGCAGTGTACATATAATTCCAATTTCTGGACCTACAGCATAATGAAATTAAAGTGATATTTTTCTGGTTTTGGCACTCCATAACAATAATACAACCTCCGGAGTTTACCAGTGAAATTAAGCATGACATGTGATGACTGTCTTTTTTCTTGTAGTATGAAATTCTGTTCCAAAGTTTTTTTTAAATCCAACTGCCTGAACCAAGCAACTAGATTTTTTATTTACCTGCCCAGGCCAATAATTTACATGCCCTGAGCATGGTATTTTTCAGGCCATATAGGGTTTAAGGGAAAGTCCTTATTCAGGACAATAACTGGAAGAAAGGGTCCGAGTGGTTCACAAGTTAGGTCTATGTATAAGAAAGGGATGATGGCTGATCAAATGAAAGTGATTGGAGCCCCCTAGCGGCAAAGGTAAGAAGTTAGGAAACCTAACTTGCCAACAACACGAGATCGAAATGAAAGTCTAATTACAAGTAGCAGAGCAGCATGGAATTAGTAGGAAGTGACATAGGGTACACACGAATTATGTACATGGATGGCTCGAAATACTGTTAATTTGAAATTGGTAAAGCACATAGAAACAGGCAGATAATGACACGAGACAGAAGCTGTGCAGGCTTATTTATAATACTGAAAAATGTTTACAAGAGATATGCCCAACAGTTACTACATCACTATCAACATTTACATATGCAATTGAATTGTTCTCCATCGTGGGCCAGTATTTTGCATTGCCTAACCATCCAGCGACTGTGTGCATTTTATCAGCATTTCAAGCTGTCCATGTGCGTAATTCATGCGTACCCTATGTTGCTTCCTACTAATTTCATGCTGTGCTACAACTGTGTAATTGGACTTTCGTTTCGATCTCGCACTGGTGGAGAGTTAGATTTTCTAACTTCTTACTTTTGCAGCTAGGGGCACTCCAATCATTTTAAAAATTCGATCGGCCATTGTCCCTTTCCTATACATAGACCTAACTTGTGTACCACTCAAATCCTTTCTTTTGCAGTTATTGCCCTTAATAAGGACTTCCCTTTGAGCCCTATATATACACTGAAAGGGCAATTTACTATACATACCCACTTAACAACACTAGTGGTGAAAGATTAACTGAACTCTACATTGAGAATGGTTTGTGTGTATCTAATAAGTTTTTCCAACCACAAGAACAGATGTTTATTAAAATAATGGAAACATTTACTGTTTGTGGATAACTTTGTATTCATAAGCAGTAGGTCCATCTTGGGCTTTCATTCTTTCTGTAAAATAAAATATGTCCCAACTGTGCTACGGAAACTAAATAACTCTGACTGGTGTTCAACTTTGCTGCTATGTTCTTCTGTTGAATAATCCGTGCTAACATTCGCCTATCCTATCTCACATCTTTGTATGACATACACAATTAGAATGTTTGGAAGCAACACTGTGTCCTTTCTGATAGATGGTCATAATCAGGGGTCAAAAAATGTGGTCGCCTGGTCGCCCAGGGCGACCAAAAACTTTGTACGGGCCACCACGGAAAACATCACTAAAAAACATATACCGTAATTTTCGTCGTATAATCCGCAGAAAAACGCCAATTAAAAAAATATATATAAAAAAGTTTTTGCGGCAGTTTGATTAAAAATAAATAAATTCCGCAGGATGATTGTGCAGGAGAGGGAGTTTACTGGAAAAGGAACTCCCTCGGAAAAATTTTCCTCAGTTCATGAGTTTGTACGGAGCGGAGAGGACTGAGGGAGGGGTGTCATAATGAAAGGCAGCGAAAGTTGTAGGGAGGGATGGCGGGAGTTTTGTCTTTGTATTGTTGGGAAACACAAAACGCTGACTGCGCTTGTGCCCTCTCTTCGTCAATTGGCCAATAAAAATATACGCACAGCGCTCGCTGCACGAACCCATAATGCACGAACCTACACATGCACGCCTCGTTTCAAAGTTTTATGTTCTAGATCTCGTGTGCACTGTACTTTAGTTTGTCCTTTGCCATTTTGACCAGTCTTTGCTGCTGATATTTATGATGTCTCCGAAAAGGAACCGTTTCAGTTACACTGCTGAATTAAAACTTAAAGTGGGAGCACAGTTGAGGATATGATCGTGTAACTACGCAATAGTTTTTAAAAGGTCAGAAAACGCGAAAAGCCGCTGTCTAAAACGTAAACAAACCGGTCTGTAAACTCCGCGGGAGAATTCACGAAAGTCCAGCCTTATTTTTTTTGTTAACCTGTGTATAAGCAGACTCTTTTACTTTGAAAGCAGGATTTCTTCCAAAAACTTTCGACTTACACGCTAGTATATAAAGTATTTCTATGAATTGTTCTGTATCAGCGTTTCATCATTGGCAATGTATAATGCAATTAGAGCTGCTGCATCGCCGTGATAAAATTTGTGTTCCATGGATGCCACGCCACTAAGCTTCTTTTGTGTCCAAAGATAAAAATATAATACAATTTTTCCTTTAAAAATGAATTCCTTTATTTAGCAAGATAATTTTTCTTTATTTCTTCAGACTCCGGGGTCTTTATGTAATCGACTTTTCTGTCGAAAATTCCACTTCTGTAACAGCATTTGTGATGTGCTGATTATACGGCAATTTTTTTCTCTGAATGTCCCAATCTGCGAATATGAAGGTAAAGAAAAAAAAAAGTGCGAATTCCAGGGTCTGGGGATAAACGGCTAAAATTACGGTATTTTCAAGAATTTGCGAAACCCAGACAAAAAAAAAAAAAAAAAAAAAGTACTTTTTTTTTGCCAGGGAAAGATAAGCTGAGAGTAGAAATTTTTTGGACAGAAGTGTACATGACTTTGATATTATATGCACCCCCTCCCGCAGGTCCAATGTCTGGCTCCTAAAAAGTTTAGCTGGCCACCAGATTTCAGAATATTTTTCTATCCCTGGTCATAATCTTCAATACACTTCGTCGTTTTACATCTACTATTTCTGCTGTTCTAGTTACTGAAGCTCCTGCAAGGTGCACACCAATGATCATGCCCTTTTTGAGGTCACTGAGATCTAAAACTGTAAACAATTATTCCACAACAGCTGTTTCACCAGAAACTGACACTGCTACGTAATAGTCAACATCCTACTGCATCCTTTTATGCACCTTATGTCGTGGATGATGTCCTCCTCATGATTTGCATATGGCACATTGCGTGTACTCCAGTGGCAGCCCGTGTTTCCGTTATTTTGATAAACCCTTGAACATCTACATGCATATAAGGAAGAATTCTACTTTGGGTCAGAAAAATGTAATACATTTTGTTGTTCATGATCAGCATCCTGAATGGTTCTTTACAATTATGTGATGAGAGGTGCAGATGTTGGATCTGTTCATTACCTTTTAAGCGACTCTGAAAGTTGGTTCCAGAAAATGAAATAGGAAGATGCCTGAAAGAATAAAGGTTGAAAGGTTTTCTGAAGAAATCAGTGTTATTCTGAAATACTCAATGAACCACTGAATGAGTAGAAGGTATGTGAGAGAGATGTGGAAAAGAAGCTGATATGTTTTAACCCTGCTTCTGTGTTCATATCAAGCGCACGCACGCACGCTGTGTTTGGGTCCAAATGGACCCATGATGTGTAATTTGTAATACAACTTCAGTTGGAAGTTAAAAACAAAACAAAACAATAACACATTTATTAACTCTACTACAAATTTTAATGTAATGCTTCACAATATTTTTTAGTAAAAAACCAAAAAATAAGTAAATGCAAGTGGAAGTTATGAAAATTTTAATTTGTTACACAACAAAACATATAAATTGTTCAGTAAACTGTTACTTACTGAATAACAGCAGCAGTGCAGTGTCACATACAGTTTGTGCATATTTGATGCAAATGCCATTTACAAGTGTATTTGCCATATCTCACACAGGTGTTTTGAAACTTATCTGACTGAGGACACAAATGGCAGCTACCACTTTTTCTGCTTGTGCTAGCTACATCAAGTACCTTACAGGTACAGTGTTCATCTTCCTTTGTTTGGCGTTGTTGATTTTGTACCATTTAAATGGCTGCTTTTTCTCTTGGAAGCACCTCTCGTCTACGAATGTGTTTTTGTACTAGTGACATACCCAGATTTTCAATAAAAAGTCGTAGACCTTTTTCTCAGTGACTTCTGTTTCCAGTTAGGATTTACCTTTCTAAATAGGATGTACGCATTCACTGCTCAAATATCAAGAATGTTTGTGAACACTATAACTGGCCATCTGTTAGTTTTTCTCCTACAGGTGTAACATGAAATCATGTTATCTAATGTGTCTACAGCACCCTTAACATTTTTTTAAAGTGTAATGTACTCTGAACAACACACTTATTTTTTTTTTTTAGGAATATATGACACAAACATGGTATTATTTGTGAATGCAAAGGTTGATGAATGAACTTTTTTGTTCTTGGTCTGGAGCTATTCAGGTGGAATGGAAGGTTTGTTTTTCCTAACTGTTCCTATCATAGTTACATTTATTTTGAGTAACATTTGACCAAGTAAGTATGATGTGAAAAAAGTTATCCCAGGTGGTGATGTATCCCTTCAAAACAAAAGACATGTACGGCTGAATATTCCATACATAACTGGATTGATTGTCACAGAGAATCCAAAATTTTATACCATACTTTGCTGGTTTACAGGGCATATACTGTTGGAAAGGGCAGTTTCCTTTAAATGAAACATTTTGGCAATATCTCCACCCACATATCCCACAAGTCATGAATGGTTGCAAACTTGTCTTTTTGCCTCCTATAGGAACAAATTTTACGGTCATCAAATATCAGAACACGTGAAATTTGAAAAAAATCTTTGCAAATTTGTAGTTGCTCTGAAAACTGCTCTGATCTCTGCATCCCACAGGCTTTCTGTTGATCCATTACAGGACTTAACTCCAGCTAGTAAAAGTAAACCTACATAAGCACTGAGTTCACCACTGTCAATAGTTTTCCACTTATTCTCGTACACACTAACTCCCTCTGTATTCGAGTTTATGAGGATAAATTTTCCATATCTTTTATAAGAAACAATTGAAAAGCAGAAAGTTCATCTACAATACTTGAAGTAGCATACCTGGTAGGTCATGGTGCAATATTAAGAAAGGGGAATTCCCTGTCGAGCTGGGAAGCGCCCTCGAGCGGGGAGTACTGAAAACAAGTAAAAATTGGGGATCCCCTAATGTGAAGTCTAAAGATACTAGCATGTATTGTCTTGATTATATTAGCGGAAAACTATGTATTCAGAGATGCCAACCTGTTTCAGATATTTTCAGTAGTACTCGTACAAATTTTCAGTAGTAATACCAAAAAGAACATTTTTAAGCAAGGAAAACAACTCATTTAATTTAATTAGCATTTTTTTCCTTATTCATTTATATACATGAAAATATGTATCAAAATATTCCAAATTTTTCACGTGGAAAATAATATACACCATGACTGATACATTTTTTTCACACAACAAAAAATTGATTAAACAGCTTTCTTTAGTGATTTCGTTGTACATTGTTTTGCAGATTTGAGTTCCTCAGCAGAAAATCTTTTTTCATAACACACTTGCCCAGAGGAGAACGTATTCATTTTTGCACAGAAGTGCTTCTACAGTTTCTAAACCTAAATTAAGTTGGAAAATCTCTCTTACTCACAGCATTTGAGTGTGGAACTACAAATATTATTATAAATGGAAGGCATTTGATTATGTGTAATACAGAAGTAAATTATGTTATGGCTCTAAGTGAAGGATCTACTACTTCTGCATGTTTTAAGAATTCATCATAGATCAGTATCTTTTCTTGAATATAAGAACATTCTTCAATGTGAAATCTTCCAACAGATGTATAGAACTTAGAAAGTTCATTTTCGTTTAAAATGATTTCGCTTAAATACATTCTTGTTTTTACTCTAATTACCAGTTGTGTCCTTTCAGATTTTTTTTTTTTTGGATAACTGTTATTTGAAAAATTAAGCTCAACATCACCATCAGCTACGATAGTAAGCTTCACAAACTCCTTGGATGATAATTTTATCCATCATGCTGAAAGAACTTTCAGTTTGAGGACCATGAATGCATGAAAGCTTTCACTATTTTAGGTAAAAGATAGTGTAACTTGGAGAATATGAATGCTTTTGAATATCATGCATCAATTCTTACAAATTTTTCAGCTTCGTCACTTTTGTTTTCGGACTCTCCCGCAAACCTTTTTTGGAGGAATATTTAAGAACACAGGATACACGTTCGGAACATCGTTGGGAAAAAAAAAATTACAGTTACGGGATAAACCTCTGCTACGTCCGATTTCCATTTTCGGACATTTCCCTTCAATATCCAAGGTGAAATACAAATATTTACGAAATAAAATGAAATTTAACAACAATACTATGCAGAGGAAACATCGCATGAAAAATAAAATTACAATTACGGGAGAAATCTTCACTGTTTCCGAAAGTTTTGAAAGACGAAATTTCCGTTTTCGAAAGTTTCAGGCGGAAAGCATTCTTCACCACTACCAACTGCCCCAAAATTTCTGTTCGGTTATGCATCGATTTCGAGGATAACCCAAATTACGACGAAAAAGCAGAAATTCCTCGAAGCCGAAGATTACACAGGAACTTTTGCGCCGTCGAATTTCCATTTTCGGAAATTTCCTCTCCGACTTCAAAGTGAAATACAAAGATTTATGGAATAAAATTATGTATAACAAGTACAACAATACCGGACAGAGGCAACATCGCAAGAAAACAAAATTACGATTACGGAAGAAATTTTTATTTCGTTCACTTCCGTTTTTGGAAGGAAGTCCCAATGCATGTTTTTACGCGTTGGAAAAATTCTTCGATGCATAGTTTTACGCGTTTCTCGATGTGTGTTTTTGCGTTTCTCGATGCATATTTTTACGTGTTGATACGTACTTTACGCGCTTCATGACGTGTATATCTACGCGTCGTGAAAAATTTCCTGATGCATATTTTTATGCATTGGTAAAATTTCGATGTGTACTAAGATGCATAATTACGTATTTTGGCGAACTCTGCAACGAAATCCAAGCATACTTTTCTGCAACGCAAGAAAAAAACTTCAAAATATTAATTACTGAAATGGATGGTCGACGCACGATAAAAAAAAACTTTGATGCCAGGCAATGATACGTTCTTCACCAAACGATTTTCAACAGCTTGTCGCTGCACTGCGAAAGAGCTTCAGGCCAAACTCCGCCCATGTCCACCAAAGTGAGCTACGCTCAAAAAGTCCCCAGAATGTTGCATGCTGGGGAGAGAGGGTTTTCACTTAGAATGACTCAGCGCAAGGCCACACTCGTCGAATGCCGGCCGCTCATGCTAAGATTCGAGCAGCTTTGAGAGGCAGAACTGGAAGTGCAGGCAGCATCGCAAGCAAGACGAATTACGGATCGTCAAGTGGCCACCGTTGCGTTGGGAAGAGGAACAAGCAAAATAAAAATTAATAACTTCCATTAATTTTCCATAGAAAAATCACGGTTTTCCGTATTCCGTAGTACAAGAGCTTTTCCGTAGTTGTTGGCATCTGTGTATTTGTTCTATTGTGAGAAATGGGAAATGATATTTTGATTTCTGCAAATGAACATGTATTTTTTCATAAGGGTCCAAAACGAACCGAACAAAGTATGTGTAAGTTTTTTTATTACAAACTGTTGTTCAAATAGCAATAAAAACCATAAGTATTTCTTAAAACACTAAAAGAAACAAAGCTACAAAGTGATATCACCATTATTTTTAGTTTTATTAAAAAATAAAATTGCTTTTGGGACCAAATGGACCCGAACCAGAGTTTAAGCTAGCTTAAAAAATGCTGTAGCAAAAATGCTAAAATGGGGGAAAAAGTTGTAACAAAATGTTAAAGGTAGGTAGCTGCTTTTGTCACTTGGAAAATCGTAATGTTACGATTTCAATCGAATCATTCACACCACCAACAATGCTTTGGACATCTGTGGAAAACTAATTGTTTATGGCCTCGGGGGAGTGCCGTAGATATTGCAGCTGATTCTGAATGGGAGAGGGGGTCTAATCACTATAGCCTCTGTTAGAGTTTACCAAAATGCGCAATTATGCATCGAAAAGTGTTTACACATCGAAAGTTTACTAACGCGTAAAAATATGCATTGGGAATTTTTCTCAACATGTAAAAATATGCATCAAAAAATGCGTAAAATACAAACCGAAGAGTTTTACCAACGCGTAAAGATATGCATCGGGGCGGTATTTCGTCTTTAAAAACGGAAGTAAACAAAATGGAGATTTTTTCCGTAATTGTAATTTCGTTTCCCGTGATGTTACTACCTCTGCCTAGTATTGTTGTTATATATCATTTTATTCCATAAATATTTGAATTTCAGTTTGAAACTGGAGGAAAAATGTTCAAAACGTAAATTCACCGGCACAAAAATTCCCCCGTAATCTTCAGGCATGGGAGTGCCAAGGCTTCGAGAATTTCTCCTTTTCCGTCTTAATTTGCGTTATTCTCGAAATCGATGCATAACTGAACAGAAATTTTGGGGCAATTGGTATTGGTGAAGGATGCTTTCCACCTAAAAGTTCCGAAAACGGAAGTTAGACGCATTGAAGATTTTTCCCCTAATCATAATTTTATTTTTAACGCGATATTTCCTTTGCCTAGAATTGTTGTTACATATCATTTTATTTCATAAATATTTGTATTTCACCTTGAAAATGGAGGGGAAAATGTTCGAAAACGGAAATCGGACGTAGCAAAGATTTTCCCGTAACTGTAATTTTTTTCCCAACCATGTTTCGAACATGTGTCCTGGGTTTTTAAATATTTCCCCAAGAAAGGTTTGCACTTCATTTTGATAAGGGGAGGGAGGGGGATCCAAAAACGAAAGTGATGAAGCTAAAAAGTTTGTAAGAATTGATGCATGGTGTTCAAAAGTATTAATATTCTCAAAGTTACACTTTATCTTATCAAAAATAGTGAAAGCTATCATGCATTCAGGGTCCTCACAGACTGAAAGTTTTTCAGCATGAATGAATGATGGATAAAATTGTCATCTAAGGGCATAAAAGAAAAAAAGTGACAATAAAGAAATGGGAAGGGTAACAAAGATATCAGCAAAATGAAAATTTAAGCACTGGATGCTGCAGTCAATAAAAGACAAATGTGGCTGTGGTACTTGGTGAGAAGTTTATTAGATGTTTTTAGATGTCTATAAGAATCTCAAAAGTGCAATGTATTCACTTCTTGAACACATTGATATTGCATGTGGTCATTACAAAATATGATAAATTTAACGTTATTGTTTTAAAATACGAATATTATCTTTATTACTGAAACAAGAAGCAAAATGGATCCAAATTCTAAATACTGTGAGTCTAGTGAAATTTTTATTATGAAAAAAAAAAAAAATCTGGATTGATTTTTCATAATCGCCCAGCATTTTTATTTCTCTCTTTTACACACACCTGTTAAATTTTCTAAAATACTCCCCACTTTACCGTGCCCACATCCTTTATGGAGTGGTCTGGAGTGTATGGATGGGGAGGAGGTGATTGAACCAACAGGGGATATAGCAACATACCTTAAAGATTAAGAAAATAACATTAGTGGAGGGCAAATTGCTGTCAAAATTTCAGAAACTTTAGTTTTCACAGAAATAGAAAAGCCAGAGCAAAGTCTGCTGATGGGTTGATATTCAGACAGCTGGCATCATTTTGCTATGGACACAAATTGTTCTCTTGCATTTTGGATTAACTCATAGCATTTCACAAAAATAGCAACTGTAGTTTAACCTCTGACCCAAACACAGTAGCGGTGTTAAGAACTATGTTGTCACTGTCACTGAAGAGGTCTGCAGTATTGCAACAATTGGTAGCATTAAATGTGAATCTTGGTGGAATAGTGTGAGATTAAAGAAGAAAATGAGAGAAACATATTTTGAGAGGTGGCAAGGTAGAGTTTCTAAGGATGAATATTTGCTGTAAAAAATGTAAAAAGCAAAGCTGGTTTGTCAGAGTAAGGCTACAGTGGAAAGGCATAAATTGTTTTTTTGGAAAAATAAGAAAACATTCTGGAAGTCAAGGCTAGGAGTAATAAAAAAATTCCGGACAAACAATATGGGCCATAATATGGTCATTATCTGGAATGCAGAAACTTCACAAACAAAATTTTTTTATCCGATCGTATTTCCCCTTACTTTAGTGAATGTGAGAATAGACTAAGTAAAAAAAAACAATATTTGTTATCAAACTACACTTTCAAATTATACAAAATGGGACACTGCACATATTCAACAGAATTGTGCATAAGTTGGTCATAGGGAGGTGACCTAAACTATGATTGTAGTGATGCATTTGATTGTGGCTTTTACAGTTTATTTATTTACTTATTTTTTTCAAAACTTGGATATCGCTTGGCGAATTTTACTTAAGTTTTTTCTTTTTGTGGTTTTGTCAGTTGCTTGTTTCCCACAGGCGGCATCATCTGGAAAACTTTAACTTCCCTCATATTATTTTCTTTAACACTACTGTCCAATTTTTGTTTTGAAGCTTATTTTCTTTGTTCAGAAGTTTAATGACCACTGAGAACTACTTGATGTGCTATACAAGGTTCATACTCTTTGAAGCAAAAGAAATTCCAGCACTTTTCAGTTTTCAAGGACTTCTTAAAACCAAATTATCATGTGTGTGTGTGCTGTCGGTTGGCCAGTAGGTAGGTATTTTAGGAAATTGAAACCATTAAACTTGGCTGGGATGGCCACACCTTCAATGATCTGCCTGTTACCCAGTGCCCCCATTGGTTTATTTTATTAACTTTGAATTGCCTCTCTGTTTTGGCATTTTTTGAAATAATTTTATTTTGTGGATTTTTTTTTCACCCTCCGGCAAGAACACTTCCCTAAACCAGTCAACAGAAGCTCATCACGATTTGCGAATACACCATTCCACTTATTTTACTCCTATGGCTGATGCTTTACTCTGTAATGATGCCATAGCCAAGGTACCAGCTGCCTGTGCGCTCCCTTGAGTTGAATGCAAGTTCTGTGCTATTTGATCAGCTTGGTGTTCTTATTGGAACTACACAGAAATTTCCTATTTCTAGAACAAACAATTATTTTGTGCATGCTCTTTCACATCATTACTTAAAAAAAACAAACATTTTTTTCAAGTACTATTTACAGAGTCTTAAACCTTTTCAACTACTTTCAAGGACTTGAAAATGAACTTCCTTTTTTAAAGAACATTTTAAGGTTCTTTAAAAAAAGGAAGTTACCATTGATTGTGGACCAACTGACCTGATTGTGGACCAACTGACCCCTGAAAAAAGTGGAAGTCACCCATCCCTAATTTAGGGCCACTGCACAATGGTCCCAAACGTGAATCTAGCGGGACAAAAGTAATTTTGGCCACTCTTGAAAAAATAAGTAAAAACAGTTCAGTAATATCATAAACATATTGCCCTAGTGTAATTCAACCTTTTAAACAACACCAATCTAAAATATGACTGTGTTGCAGAGCCTCAAAGTGGAATGTTGTGATCACTGACCTTGCATTTGACATCAGACAGTTCATGTCTCTGCAAAATTAGTTAGTGGCTGCAAGCGAGTGTGAACAAGTGGAAGCTTTTATTTCTGATGGATAATTTAGTTAAATATATGTGTAACCTTTTGATATAACAATTATACAAATACTGAGAGCTGTGTGTCCATGCTATTTATTAACTAGCATTCTTTGTGGAAAAAATAAATATTTAATTACTCATTATTTTGAAACCTTCAAAGTGACTTTTAAAAAAACAAACATGTCCGAACATATCCATAAAATGCAAGTATATTATGGAGAATTTTATGAGCTATAAGGGGCATTAAACTGCAGCATGCACAGCTTGTGCCTTTCTCTGATATTTGTCTTTTTTCCCAACCCAAGCTGATAAACACTTAAAAAATCCTATAACCAGGACTTGATCTTTATCAAAAGCAGGACGTCGGATCAGTACCATACAAATTGACATAAAAGAGCAAAAAACTCCATGTAAATGCAAATAAGATGTTTATTTTTAAAAGCAGATTTAATTAAATGTAGCTATTACATTTAATTTATATGAACTTAATGCATTGATGAAAGTTAAATTTATCAGATTAAACACATAGGCTGAACAATTGGGATTTTGATGTTTTCATAATGCTTATTAAATTATTAGTTACTATTATTACAAAAGACTGTACAGATTTTTATTATTTAAGAAAATAAGAAAATCAGAATTTTCATTTACAATGGTGGATGGCAAAATATGCAATGCTGTTAACTGACACTTCTTTGCAGACCTGTTATATTTGTGATGTCATTTGCAAATGCACAGATGAAGACAAGATGGGAAAGATTGTAGTCGATATTACCACATATAACTTTGGCATTTCTCCCTAACATGCCTAGTTTAGGTTTTTTGAATGCCTACTCTACAAATGGGTTACATCTGAAGAAGTGGCAAATTACAAAAGAAGAAAAAGCTTCAGTGAAAAAAAAAGAGATCTTATACATAGAAATTTTAAAAAGAAAATGGGATTGATTGTGGACCAACTGACCCCTGAAAAAAGTGGAAATTCCAAAGACAGCCAATACACCTTGCAGCTTCCTTCAGAACCTGAAACTTCCAGCAGACATTGATCAAAATTGAATACAGAGATTTAGAACCATTCTCAGACCTCTTCTTCTGGTTTCTCAATAAATCCTAAAATACTTGACCTTTACACACGTGAAACAAAAAAAAAAATCTGTTCTTAAAGCTGTATCCATGTTTTTATATGCCTGTCATTGTACATAAAGTGCTTATACATTGACCACATGTCACTGAATATGCCCATTGTCATACTTTCCAAAGAAGCGCAAGAGGCCAGGAATAGGCACATAAGAAAATTCCGTGAAAGCCATGCACGAAAAACTACACGGAAAGATGCAATGCAAGAGGTTCTGAATCTACTGCTGATAACTTTAGATTCTTTCATCTCAAATATACGTACTTTACACCAGAAGAAGAAATCTACTGTACCCTTGGAAGTCTGACAGCTCCTAAAAGAATCACCAATTAAAAGCAAGAAAATGGAGAGAAGAAACTGTCACACCTGCAGAAGATGAAGAACAAGAAGATGATGACAGCGATGAAGAAGAACAACAAAGAGAAGTCTTCTATTGATGAGGAAGAGGAAAATTATGAAGAAATTTCTGCTATAGATGATACCGATCAGAATATTTAGTAATAAGATAGTCATATTTGTTACGTATGCATGTATCAGGCGATAAGAACGTAATGCTTTAAATAATACTGTATCCTTATATTGTCATATTAAAAAATATATGATATGATGATATTATCATACAGTACAGGGTGATCAGAATCGACCGCACAATAAACCTACCGGACGATTCCTCGTGGAGAAAGAAGCCCAAAACTGTTGTCTGTTCGGACGTTGCATTCCAGAGTTATACGCTGTAGGGCCAGACATATCAATTCTTATATAAAACCTTTTGTTTCCCGCCGTATAGCGAGCTACCGCCTCGCCTTTACCATACGATCTGGCTATGAAGGCGGCTGAAGGCGTCCTTGTGTAGAAGAATAATTACCTCGACAAAACTCAGTCCAGTACACGGAAATAAACACAACAGCAAGACTTTATTATTCCGATAACATTTGCTTCACGGGTTTCCGATGACTTTCCGCTCAGGTCCCCGTGGTGACCACGTGCTACCTTCTTCCAGGATACCCGGTGGACGAAGGAATCCTCCTTCCCTTTCACCACGCTGCACTTCTGCTATACCGCAGCCCTTCCGTCAGAAACCGGTGTCCAAACCAGAACCCTCTCTCCTTGATGACCAAAGCTCAACCGTCTCACTCAATTCTCCTCACCCTTTCTGTCCTCTACCACGCATGCGCAAGCAAAACTGGTTTTCCCGGTCAGCACGTGAAATACCTGAACTCAGGAATGTTGTCTAATACCCGCAGGCGATTACAACCTTGCACATATACAAAAGCAGTATGACAACTTGTTTAACAGAAGCACTCGAGCAGCTGACTATTCAAGGTCAGATGCCCCAGGTGTTCATGCACCCCTCTCTTAATCCCACATAGGATTAAAATTGTACCATGTGGGTGGTGAAGAATATCAGTTCTTATCTGAAACAACAAAATGGCGGAATGAAGCGTCCGTCCGCACGTGTTCATCACAACATTAAAATGAAATAAATTCATAATTGACAGTTTGATTGCGGGCGACCCTTACAGGCCCGCACCAAATGAACGAGAGATACGGTCTTTTGCCGTATTCTCAAGTCTTTTCACTTGCTCACGGATCTTGAGTGACACAACATAATTCACTTTATCACTTCTCGCTCGTTCTATCGCACGTTATGTAACATATACACTTGTACCACCTTGAGACCTTCTGTGGATCTCCACCTGTGCCGTGATACATTCTCACCCTGGCGCTGCACTACTCTTTAGAACTGAGTCTTGACAACGCATAGGCGTGAGGGATTAGTTTAGCTCGCGACATGAGATATGGATAAATTAAATTGGGAAATAGCCAAACTCCAACGCTGTAATTTTGAACTTTGCGATGCGGAACGGGTGAGAAAAGTAAGGGGGTTGTGATTGGACATAACTTTGACCCGGTTACCGAAAATCCACCCTTCAAACCTTTGCAAACCCCATACTATGGCGTACGCCTCTTGATGGCTGACCGCCCATCTGGCTTGCGTCCCATTTAATTTTTTGCTAGCATAGGCCACTGGCCTAATGTTGCCTTCCTCATCCCTCTGACTCAAACAACATGCCACCGCAAAGGAACTCGCATCCATGTGTAAGATAAAATGCTTACTGAAATCCGGGGTGTTTAATACCAGTGCCTTACACAAATTTTCCTTCAGAGTCCTGAATGATTCCTCCAACTTTTCCGACCAAACTACCCTATCTGCCGCCCTTTTTCCTGTGCAATCTGTTAAAGGTTTAGCTATCTTCGCGAAGTTGGGTACGTAATCACGGTAATACCCCCCACATAATCCCAAAAAGTTACGTATTTCCTTTTTCGTCTGAGGGGGCAAAAGGTCCCTGATGGCCTGCAATTTCTCGGGGTCCAGCCGGTGATGGCCCGAGCTGACCATGTGCCCTAAGTAATCACCTCCGTACGAGCGAAACAGCATTTGTTCAAATTTCCTGTAAAGCCTGCCGCCTCCAAACTTTCAATTACTCCTTTCAAATGTTTCAAATGCTCCTCCCATGAGCCAGAAAAAATAGCCACACGTCGTCCAGGTACGCTATCGCATAGTCTTGGTGCGGGGTCTAAACCTTATTCATGGCTTTCTGAAAAGTAGCTGCCGCTCCTGATAACCCAAAGGGCATTACTTTCCATTGATGGAGCCCCTTATGCGTTGCAAAAGTGGTATACTTTCTACTGTTGGGGTCCATTGGGATTTGATAGTACCCCTTTAACATATCAAGCGTAGTAATATACCAGGCTGTCCCCACCTTCGCTAACAAATCTGGGATATGAGACATCGGATATGCGTCCGGAACAGTGTGAGAATTTAACATTCTGTAATCTACACACATCCGAACCTCTCCATTTTTCTCAGCCACGCATACTACCGGATGACTATACTCTTCTTTTGATTCTTCAATCATCCCGCGATCCCACAACTCCTGGACCTGGCTCTCCACTGCTCTCTGCATTGATTGTGGCACCTTGTACCTGTGCTGGGTACGAAGTACGCTTTCCGGCTTGAGTGTAATTGCGTGCTTCCCCACTGACGTCTCTCCCACTTCTCCCGAAAAGAACTTCTTCATGCTGCTCACCAGCTCCTGTAACTCCCTAAGCTGCTCCCGAGTTATCCTCTCCGTATCTATCCTGATTTCTTCAGGTTCTTTTGCTTCTTCCGTTTTCCTCACCGGAGCCTCCTTAATTTTGCCGAACTCCTCATCGGTCTCAAAAATCACTCCGACTACACTGATCCGGGGCTTAAACTCTCTTAGCTTCCCCACGTGTACATGCCGAAGCTGCCCGTTTCCCTAGTTCAACTACATAGCTATTAGACCCCCGTTTATCAGTTATGTGTACTGGGCCGGTCCACCTAGCATACACCTTGTTCTTGGAGTCCGGGACCAGGTCTATCACTTGATCTCCCACCTGAAAGGATCTCTGTCGCAGTCGACGGTTAAAATACGACGTATACCGTCGCTGCTGTTCTACCACCACCTCCTCCACTTGCTGAGCCGCCTTCTCCATGCGCTCCTTTATTTGCTGCAGGTACTGCTCCGCCGATACTGATATGCCAATGGGCAGCCTACATTCCACCGCCCAATTTTTCTTCAGAATGGCCAGCGGTCCAATGGGCTCTCGCCCGTATAGCAACTGAAACGGGGCCGCGCCCGTTGTAACATTGGGAACCTCTCTATAGGCCCATAATAAATATGGCAAAGCCTTATGCCACTGCCGAGGCTCCTCCCTTATCACATGATGAAGCATTCCTCTCAAAACTCTGTTGAATCGCTCGACAAGACAGTTCGAAGCGGGATTTCCCGGGACGGAGAACCTAGGAGTCGAACCTAGACGCCTTAGGATCTCTTGTGTCAACCCCGACACGAAATTTGTGCCCCGGTCCATCGCTACTACCTCCGGAATCCCTGTGCGCTGAAAAATTTCCAGTAGTGCGTCGCACGTACTCCGGGAATTCAATGAAGTCAGACATACGGCTTCCGGCCACCTAGTATGCTGATCTACCATCACTAATATCCACCAGTGACCCTTGCTCGACGGTGGTTCAATCGGTCCGATTAAGTCCACATTAACGACCTGAAATGGTCTGGGGGTCTCCTAACTGCCCCAATCGGAACCCTGTCTGCCCTTGTTATGGGACGTCTCAACTGACACGCTTCGCATATATCACAATATCTACGCACATCTTTCTTCAAGGTAGGCCAATAGAAAGAATATCTGATCTGCTCTAGGGTCTTCTTGTGGCCTAAATGCGCGCCAAAAACCGAATCGTGTGCCAGCTTTAACCCTTGCGCCCTCCGCTCTTCAGGAACTACCAACTGTAACGTAACCTGTCCCAACACTTGCTCCCGATGATACAACATTCCATCCGTATAGAGATAACCTCCTCTACCATTTTCCGCCTCATTCCTAGCGGCTGCTAACATCACACACCTCTTTTGTTGCTCTGTAAACAAGCGTCTGTCTGAACTCCCCTGAGCTTCACTCGTATCCAAATCAGTAACACTATCTCCTGTTCCCTCGCTAGCTGTCGTAGCCTCCTCTGATTGGTCTGACTGCTGTTGCCCTCGCGGATTCTCCTCGCCGCCTCCAGCACTGAGCGCTAATATCCTGGGGCTATTTTGCTCTTCAAGCCACGCTCCACCAACCAAGCGCGCTTGCTTCTCCTCCGCTGAAATATCTGTGCTCACAGGGCTTTCCATTCCTGGAATATCCTCCTCTTCGACTAGCGCTTCGCCAGTCTCAGTTTCTGGATGCACATCCGGCCTATTCCCTAACTCTAACGCCTTTTCACACGAGGTTGCCCACATCGGAGTAGCTTCCCTTAAACTTTTCATGCGCTGGTAATCCTCCGTTGCTATAATTACCCTGTTTACCAAATTAGGAACAATTGCACACATCACTTCGCAAAAACTTTCTGCCGCTTCTCCTGTTTCTAATCGCTCTTCATCTAACCGGAGATTCAATTGTTTAATGACAAACTCTCCCTTACTACCATCAAAGCCTCTTAAAATTATTCTACCCTTTGGTTCCAACAGCTCTCCGCCAAGTAACCCTCCTCTTACACAACTCACCTCCGTGCCCGAGTCAATAAGGATTTCGGTGCTCTTTCCGCATTCCGACTTACCCTCTTCACTTCTCCTAACGGAATTTCTATTACCTCATTCTGACTTCCTTCCTGGCCTAAAACTCTATCTACCTTAGCAGTCATTCTTTTATCATCGCTGACCTCTACCGTCTCTATCCTTCTCTCTGAAACATCTTCAGCTCCCTTTTGTCCCACCGCTACTCTGTTTACATTATTTGGGGGGTCTTTCCTCCAATTCTGAGAGTAAGATCTGGGAGTACTCTGGGATGCCTTCTGGTTACAATTTGCTTTACGGTGCCCCACTACTCCACATCTAAAGCATACAATTCCCTTATCCAAACTGGAATTCCCTATGATAGGCCTCGCCGCTGAGTAAACTGGCTTATTTCCGACGCTCTGATCTGTCCCGGAAAACTTTCCTTTCCATTGATTTTCGCCTGTCGGAAAACTTCTCTTCTTCCTGGGAGGCTTCTGATTGACCTCCTTTGAAATGCGTTCCCAAGGGATGACTGGGTTTGCATCTTCCTACTTCTATTCCCATAGCTCCCACGTGACTCGTATAAATCACAAAGTTATCTTAATTCTGTCGAAGGAACTAACTTCCATACGGAACCTCTTTGAAGAATGTAGGTCTTCAGTTCTGGGGACAACAAAGTTTTGAATTTGTCGCATACCAACAAATTGACCAACTGATCGAACTCTTTCACTTCACTACTACTTATGTAGTATGTTATGGTCCTCTTAATACGTCCGGCTAACTGCAAGTAACTTTCCCCTTTGTTCTTACAAATCTCAAATTGTCTCAAATAAATATCCAGAGTCAAATGGCATTCCACCAAAATTGCCTCCTTAACTGTTTCGTACTTATCGTACTACTCTATAGTCAAACGACGAAATAAGTGGTTCACACATTCTGAATTGAATAAGGCTATCACCAAACGACCTTTCATTTCTTCGGGTACCGAGTGTAATACAAATGCCCTTTCTAACGAATCGAAGAAGTCCAGAATTTCTTCCGGCTTATTGGGACTTCTGGGTAAAGTTTTTTCTACGATTCTCATGTAGTCGGCCAACTTACCCTCATTTTTACTTTTAATAGACTTCTTCTCTTTCTCATTAATTAATTCCAATTTTCTTAACTCAAATTGCCTTTCTTCTTTCCTATCGGCTAATTGTAATTCTAGTTTTCTTTGTTCCCTCTCAGCTTTTCTCTCTTCTACCTCAAGCATTTTAAATTGAAGTTCCCATTCCATTCTAGCTGCATTATTTTTCTTGTCTTCCATATTAATGCTTACTTCTTTACTAGAATCTAATTCTGGATCACTAAGAATACTATTCTCTTCGTTCTCCGCATCTAAATTATCCTCAACTTTCCCTTCCAAAAGCTCAGTCATGATAATACACTACAATACACATTAGGGTGTCCCAGAATTCAATGTAAAAAAAAAAAATTCTTAAAAAAGGAGGGTCTCACCCTCTAAAAAGTTTCTTCTACTCCTATTATTAAAATATATGAAGTTAGAGCTCATTTGGAAAAGATTAAGAAGTCCCTCAAGGTCACACAAGCAACATTGATTTACGTGAAAATCTGGAATTTTAATCAAAAGCATAAATGATGATCAATTATATATTTTATTTTCATTATTAATAAATTTTTAGTATCTATAAAAAATAATAAAAAGCATAATTAAATATAAAAACATAATTAAAAGCTGCGCCTGCTTCTGTAGTGCAATTATATATCTATATATGATTTCTAAACCTTAACTGTAACCACTAGCATCACTTATTGCACATGTGTTGTTGTTTGTTCTATTGAGTGTTGCCTTTTGCTGTTTGTTGAGATGGGTATTTTTGCTGTTTGTTGAGATATTTCTATTGTATGTGTTGCCTTTTTGCTGTTATGTCCAGAAGAGAAATTTGTTTTAGTGTTTCTTTTTAATACAATGGCAAAACAAACGAGGAGTAGTAATTATGTATGGCTTATTGGATATCCTACTGAATCAATAATAAGTTCACGTCTGCCATCTGGAAGAGATGTTATGACCAATTTTATGTACTTTCACTGTACTAAGAAGCATTCGATCAGTGATAGTGCTGTTCTTGTAAACAATAATATTGTACCATTTTGGAAAAAATCAAGGTTGCCAATAAGACATAAGCAGCATATCTTAAAAAAGATTAAAGATTTATATGGCAAACAAGTAGCCTTAATGAGAAATCAAAAAAGGAATAATGCAAAAGACCAAGATAATCAAATAATGTATAGTGAAAATCTGGATATGTTATTTGACATAAGTCACGCTAATTCGGAACAGCTTATTAAAAATGAAGAGGATCGTCAGTTTCTCAGATTACAAAGACAATCTAGGACAGGTTGTATTGGATCTCTGGACAGAAAGCTTTGTACACTGGAGAAAAGATCAACTGAACGACAGAAAAAATTTCCAAAGCGATTAAAAGAAGCTGCTTCATCTCAGAATTCCTTTGCTTTATCAACTGCATCTTCTACGTCAACAATAGACGAAACTGAGACTGAAAGTGAAAACTCTAAAGAAGACTGATGATGAATATGCTGCAGAAATTACAATACAAAAAAAAAAAAAATTATTACGTGAGAAGCATACAGGTAAAGATGAACGAAGTCGTAGGTCTGTCATAACACCAAAAGTTGCTGCTGCTTTTGATAGAAATAATATAAGTATAAGAAAGTCAACAATTTTGCTTGTATCTGTCTTAAACATGGCTGGTGGGAGTGGTGGTGGTGAAGCAGACTGTTCAAAGAGTAATGAAACTTTAAAATCTGTAAAATTTCAAAAAGTACTGTTCATCGTGAACGTCAACGCTTACGTAGTGAAACTGCGCAACAGATAAAAATGGAGTTTAATGCCTCAAAATCAGTAGTTCATTGGGACGGAAAGTTATTACCTGATTTATCATTAAATGAAACAAGAAAAGTTGACCGTTTACCAGTGTTAGTTTCCTCTCTAAAAGATAGTAGTACAAAACTTCTTGGAATTCCTAAGCTGTTATCTGGTACAGGGGAAGCAGCAGCTAATGCGGTTTTTGAACTTTTACAGTCATGGAAATGTGATTCTCAGGTTATTGGTATGTGCTTCGACACAACCTCCTCAAATACTGGAAAGTTCAAAGGAACATGTGTTCTTCTTGAAAATAAAATAGGAAGAAGCCTTCTGTGGTTAGCCTGTATACACCACATGTTTGAAGTGTTACTTTCAGATATATTTCATGTATGTCTTGGACCGTCGAGTGGACCTGAAATTATTATGTTTAAAAGATTTCAAGAAAAATGGATTGAACTTAACCACCGCAACCCAAAATGTCAAACAACGCCATTGATAGCAGCATCCGACGCTTTGAAATTTTTTATTACTAATCACCTTCAGACAGCTGCTAAACACTTTCCTAGAGATGATTACAGAGAACTATAAATCTTTCCGCTCTTATAATTGGAATAGATGCGAACAATATTATTCGGAAACCAGGAGGTCTCCACAGAGCTAGATGGATGGCAAAAGCCATTTATTCATTAAAAATTGAACTACTGTTTGATGGAAATGAATCTATCATACAATTGACACCTCAACAATTTCAAGGCCTTCAAAGGTTCAATCGGTTTGTTGTATGCGTATACATTCCATCATGGTACACATGTCAGTCTATTGTAGATGCACCAGTGAACGACGTTTTACTGATACAAAGATTGCGTGAATATGATGACATACAAATATGCAAAAAACAGGATTAAAGATGATTTTATGTCACTCCTGGTATTTAAGTTAAGAGCTTGCCACTCCTTGTTTGTTTTCAACACTCCTTAGTACCAAGGAGAAATATATGTTAGTTAGTAAAATCAGTGAAAAAAAGAATTTGCACCTATTAAAGAAACTTCCTTTAAAATTTGATGACTTAAATATCTCTCACACCTTCTTTCACACCGCACAAATAGACGACAGCTTCCTAAGCGTGCCTGGTGAGAAATGGCCAGAAACACAATCTTTTAAAGAAGCTGAAGAAATTGTTAAACATTTGCCATGTGTTAATGACTGTGCTGAGTGAGGCATAGCATTAATCGAAAGTTTTAATGATGCAACAAAATTAAGATAAAGAACAAAAACAATATTTATTGCAGGTAGTTGAAATGCATAGAAAGAACTTCGCGAAGTGCAACCGTAAAGATCTTCAAGATATGTAAAAAATTATTAATTATGTTATTTATAGAATGTTATGCCATATTTCCCTCTTTATTATCTTGTTAAACTTGACAGGTGAATTTTGCTGTAAAACATTCTTTTTACATTGCATTTTGCAATGTTGAATAAAGTTCGTTTTTTGTCATTTTTTTATTAATTTTTCTTATATTTTCTACACTAAATGTTACCAATAGGGTACATTTTTTTAGAAACGACATATTAAAAGCATGTATTTAAGCATTCTGAGTAATTAGGACATCTATTGTCCTAATTTACTCAGAATACTTATTTCCTCTGTCTCTTTCGCTACACGTTACTATTTTCTTTTTTTCTACGCTATTCTAGCTTCAAATTTCTTAAATCGTAAACATGAAAACTCGACTTATCTAAACACACTTATTACTTAATGAAAATATTTTGACACTTTGCATTCTCTAGCAACTGACATAAAATTAACTGTTACAAAATTTTACTTTACAATGCTTTCCTCTGAGAATATCTAATTATCAGCTTTCCCTTTCCTTTCTAGTACCATGATGAGAACTTCTACTCTTAACCCTAAACTATACCAAATGCACAGGCAAAGACACAGAAATAATCTCAGATAAAAAAATGTGGTATGTTACCAGAGCACTCACCCCCCCCCCCCCCTTCTGCTTCTTCTGTTGTCTTGCTTGTAAGTCCTCATCCGGCTTAGGATTTCCGTACGTTGAGGTGCACACTGTCTATGTCTCGGTTGACACGATGGATGCCTTATCCCGGCTAGCACGCTGGTGTCTCCTTGTTCCGGTCGGTACGTTGTCAGAGTTCTGTCATTCGGTCACGGGAATTTTCACAAAGAGTCCGTTGTTCCTTCTTTACGCGTGTCGCCATTCACGTCATTCATGAGCTCGCTTTCAGGCTAATCCTGCCAATAGACTGCGCCAACTTATCTGGCTGTAGGGCCAGACATATCAATTCTTATATAAAACCTTTTGTTTCCCGCCATATAGCGAGCTACCGCCTCGCCTTTACTATACGATCTGGCTATCAAGGCGGCTGAAGGCGTCCTTGTGTAGAAGAATAATTACCTCCACAAAACTCAGTCCAGTACACGGAAATAAACACAACAGAAATACTTTATTATTCCTATAACATTTGCTTCACGGGTTTCCGATGACTTTCCAATCAGGTTCCCGTGCTGACCACGTGGTTACCTTTCCACAATTCTTTCTGCGATACCCGGTGGACGAAGGAATCCTCCTTCCCGTTCACCATGCTGCACTTCTGCTATACTGCAGCCCTTCCGTCAGAAACCGGTGTCCAAACCAGGACCCTCTCTCCTTGACGACCGAAGCTCAACCGTCTCACTCAATTCTCCTCGCCCTTTCTGTCCTCTACCACGCATGCGCAAGCGAAACTAGTTTTCCCGGTCAGCACGTGAAATACCTGAACTCAGGAATGTCGTCGGATACCCGCAGGCGATTACAACCTTGCACGCAGGGCAAGATTTCATCTTTTTTGCTCACTAGCAAATTTTGCTAGTGACCAAATAGTTTGCTAGCAAAACATTTGCATGACTAGCAAGTAAAACTAAATCACATTGTAACTTATTTTCTAATAAAGTTACACAGAAATTTAAATATGTGTATATTTATTTTGACTTACCTTTTTGAATAATGAATAGAATTTTAGATAAGTTTAGTGACTATCTTTATTATTAATTTCTAACAAATTCTCATACCACATGAATATATTTCACTGACATTCTAATTCAGATTTCTTCCCATATGGTTTACGCTCAGGGTGTCGGACTTTGTCATCATACCACTTTATAACTGCTGACCGTGGATTAAAAATCTCTTCTTGTGGCCCTTCTATTTCAATTGTCATCAGAGCATTTAAAGTTTCAACAGACAAATTGTTCCTCCAATCCCCTTGTATTCTTTTTAAAAAACTGAATCCCACCTCACAACATGTAGTACTAAGTGTAAGTATCACACAAATTTCTGCTAAACTTCTACACACTTCATATCTGCCAACTACCACACAATGCTGTAGTTTCTACGGAATTAGTTGTCTGACTACGGAACTCACTATCAAAACTACGGATTCTACAAATTTTCACTTTGTCTCAATTTTTTCTTTTGCTATTATTTTTATGATATACAGCAGATTCTTACAGGGATTCGCGGAATCCTGCTTTTTTTTTGTCATCAGTTAGATCATTCTGAAGATCGATATTTGGGAGAGGGGGAGGTCGTTTTCCATCTGGAGACGAAATTTAGTACTTCAAAACTTTCGAACACAGTAGTGAAACGGAGTAAGAAAATTTTGTCGTAATCGCAAATTTTTCTCCCAATGTTGTCTTTGTGTCCGCTTTTCTTGTTAAATATCGTTTTATTGCATAAATGTTTGCATTTTAGCTTGAAACTGTGGAGAACAATTTGCAAAAACGGAAGTTGGCTGCTGCAAAATTTTTCTGTAATCATGAGATTTTTCCGCGAATTCAAGGAATTCCGGCTTTTTTCGTTATTATTGGAATTCCGTCTTTACGAAACTAGAAAACGAAAGGTCGACGGAATTTGGATTTTTTCTGTAATCATAATTTATTTTTTTCTCATGATGTTGCCTCTGTCAAGTATTATTGCTCATTAACATTTTACTGGATAAATATTTGTATTTCAGCTTGAAAATACAAGGAAAATTTCCGAAACCAGAAGTCAGACGAAGCAAAAGTTTCTTCCGTAATCGTTTACCCCCTCCACGAACACGTTTCGTAAAAAAGCGTCTATCTATGCCACGCAATAAGGCTAGTTACTATGGATAAGACTTTTGCCAGTGTTGGCAGACTATTTTCCAGTAACATTTTGGTTTGCTTCTTTCGGTTTTGTCTACCATCCGAATAAGTGGAATTATTCTTGCTTATTCATCACTGATCATTAGAGCGCAGTATTTGATGTGTGCACGACTATCAACACTTGTGGAAGTAGGCGATCGCTTCGCTTAGGGTACGACAGGAGTTGAGGACAAAGTTCGTGGGGCAAAAGAAGGGAGGGTGGCAGAGCAGGTGGTCAAACAACTGATCCATCCCAGAGGTCTGGGTTGCCACAGCGACCATTGCCGACGTCACGTTCAGTTTCTGTAATAGACCAATGAGGGCACGATGGAGAGAAGTTTCAATGTACGTCAGTTTCCACTGGAAGGGATGAAAGATATGGGGAGGATGGGTATTAAGTGTCGAAAGGAAATTGGCGAAAGAGAATCGCTGATCGTCGCTGTTTTAACAAGTGATAATAGAAACTGTTATGTAAACTTCGTGGATTAATAATGATTTTTGGTTACTTTAAATAAAGAAATTACCTTACTAGCAATATTTGCTACTGCGATTTTTTTTCACTAGCAAATTTGATTTTTCACTAGCTATTTGCTAATCAGTGAAATCGCGCCCTGCTTGCACGTATACAAAAGCAGCATGACAACTTGTTTAACAGAAGCACTCGAGCAGCTGACTATTCAAGGTCAGAGGCCCCAGGTGTTCATGCACTCCTCTCTTAATCCCACATAGGATTAAAATTGTACCACGTGGGTGGTGAAGAATATCAGTTCTTATCTGAAACAACAAAATGGCGGAATGAAGCGTCCGTCCGCACGTGTTCATCACAACATTAAAATGAAATAAATTCATAATTGACAGTTTGATTGCAGGCGACCCTTACATACGCACTGAAAGTTTCGTGACGTCACATCCGGTAATGCACATGTGCGTTGAAGAGTGATGTGGATTGTTATACAGACACACGTATCACAAGGAAATCAAGCCGCCCGGTGACGCAGTGGTCTAAGGCGATGACTTCTGATCATTTGCCTGAAAGGGGTCCAGGTTCGAATCCCGGTGAAGCATGGATGTTGTGTTTGTCCTATGGCACTGACTCTCTCTCTCTTCCCTGGAACCAGTGGTCCTAAATTCAGGACAGGCAACTACTTATAGCCCACTGAGTTGCTCACGGTGGTCATTAAACCTCCAATTTAAAAAAAAAAAAAAAAAAAAAAAAAAATGAAAAGAAAAAATCAACATTTAAAAATATGGCACGAGGTGGGTATGCTAATTCGAAGGACGTGATGGCGTGAAACCATCAGTTGTACGCCTGCGCAATACATCAGGCAGAGATAAAAAGAGTTGGCGACGGTAGCAGGTAAGCTCATACTGCGTTGGTACATTTGACAGTAGTGTGGGTAGCGATATGTCGTACAGTTTGAGAGAGTATTGTGACATCTGGCATGTATCTCCTATTGGGGGAATGCCATAGTTCAGCATTGCGTGCAGCAAGGGCCTACAGCGAGCGATACCCAGCATGACGGCACCCGGACGCCCAAGTCATACGGCGGCTTGACGCTCAAATGCGCAACATAGGCAATGTCGCACCACGTCCAAGTGTAGACAGTGGCGCTGGACCCTCTGTGATAACACCATCCCTCGAGGACGCCATACTAGAGTTCATAGAGGAGGAGCCAACGACCAGCAGCTGTAAGATCGCGCAACAGTTCGGTGAGCACCAGAGTACCGTACTTGCTGTTCTACATGACAAAGACCTGCATCCATATCAGATCACATGGGTGCAAGGCCTATTATTAGCCCAGGATTATCCTTGAAGACAGGCATACTGTGAATGGCTGCTACAGCAACATGCTGCTAATAGTTTCATCCACCGGATCTTATGGACTGATGAAGCAAGGCTTGCACGGCAGGGTATCTGCAACACTCACAATAGTCATGTTTGGGCATTGGACAATCCGCACACAACACGGGAACATGCTCACTAGGTTCGGTAGGGTGTTAATATCTGGTGTGGAATTGTAGCCGATATCCTTGTGAGACCATATCTTCTTCCTGAACGTGTCACAGCTGCCAACTACATGATGTTCCTACGTGATGTTCTGCTGGACTTACTAGAAAACGTACCATTGGCTGTTCTCAGCAATCTATGGTTCCAGCATGATGAAGCACCGGCGCATTACGCTGCAAATGTTCGCCAGTGGCTGGACACACGCAACACGTGAACATGCTCACCAGGTCCGGTAGGGTGTTAATATCTGGTGTAGAATTGTAGGCGATATACTTGTGGGACCATATCTTCTTCCTGAACGTGTCACAGCTGCCTCCTACGTGATGTTCTGCTGGACTTATTGGAAAACGTACCATTGGCTGTTCTCAGCAATCTATGGTTCCAGCATTATGGAACACCTGCGCATTACGCTGCAAATGTTCGCCAGTGGCTGGATACGGAATATCACGGTCGATGGCTCAGCCATGGTGGTCCTGTCGCGTGGCTAGCTAGATCGCCGAATCTTAACCCATTGGACTTCTTCCTCTGGGGTCATCTAAAGGAACTGGCATATCGACGGCCTATCAACAGCCTGCACGACCTAGTGGCCACCTCACAGGCAGCCCTCACAACTGTAACCCCCGCTATGCTGCAACGCATGCAGATGTCTATTCCTCGGCGGTCTGCTGTCTGTTCCGCACTACAAGGTGGTCATTTTGAACACATGTTGTAATCTGACACGAATCCACGTGTTTTATCATTTGTGTTGTAGTGGTACACATCAATAAATTACATGTTTTCTGTCAAACTGATTGGGTAAGTTATTTCTAATGTATGTATTCTTGATGTATCCGGATGTAAAGTCATGAACTTTTGGCATGTATATCTTCAGAATGCGACGTCCGATCGGACAACGGTTTTCGGCTTCTTTCTCCACGAGGAATCGTCCAGTAAGTTTATTGTGAGGTTGATTCTGATCACCCTGTATACAATATTACTTTCTTTTATTCATTTCCTATGATCATGATATATTACACAGTTCTTAAATTAAAAAAAATTAAAGTATGACAAACAACTGTGCCATGCAATTTTTAGTGATAAAATTATTAATTTTTTTATCAGTCATATAACTAACAGTCTTAATAAGAAAATCACCATGCAATTTCACTATTTTGGAGATTTTCCTTGTTTAAGCTACAAGATCTATCAGTTTCAAGTTACAATAAATTTGTCCCACTATATTCACATTTGGGACCACTGTGCACTGGTTCCAGGTGAGAGAGCCAGTGCCGTAAGACTACACAACATCCATGCCTTACCAGGATCCAAATTCAGCTAAATGGTCAGAAGCCAGCGCTTAGACCACTGCACCACCAGGGTGGCTTTTTAAAGCTTCAAACAAGAGTCTGTGTAATGGATTTTCTTCAATCACCAAGGACTTCTCTGCATTCAATAAATCAGCTATTTGTTCTTTAAGTTGTGCACATTTTTTTTAATTCTATTTCAATGGATTCTTCTTCTTCTGCCTTCTTTCTTTTTGCTGTTCTAAGTATGAAGCATATAGTGCACGGGACTGCTTCACACAATTCAAGAGCTCTCTAGTAATTGGAATGCAATGAACAGTTTTCATGCAATCGGACTGCATCTTTACACAGACATAAGATCGGATGCATGAAACCAAAAGAGAAAAACTTTCCTTTGTAACAACTCAATTATTTTGAGAAAACCCCTTTTTGTGTTACCAAGTGATGTTGTTAGATACATTTTAACATAGCCTGATAAAGAGCCAAATACTAATGCACCAGCAGAATCTTTAATGCCAGTAACCTCAGCCCAATATTTACAGATATTTTCATCTTTAGTTATTTATAGTCATAACTTGATCATATAAGGTTACCCTGAAAATTTCACTCGAATCCAATGAAAATTTATTGAATTATGCATAAAAAAATTTATTCAAACATTTAGAGAAACACCGCCATTATGCTTCATGGAAACTGACAACTTTAGGCCATTAGGAATGCTGATTTTTTTTAGTGGTGGGAGCTATTGCTGCCTGTTATCAATAACTTGTGGAGAAGAGGGAGTAGGAATGGTTGCAAGCGGTAGTCATAACATTCTAACTCAGGACAAGTTCATTATTTTCACCATTGCTGATTGCACCTGCTTTCAATTAAAAAAAAAAAAAAAAAAATACAGGTCAAATTTCAGAAGTGAATAATCATTCTTTCAAAATTTTAGGAATTTCAGACAAAATAGTAAAAAGTTAAGACTTTTAGGACATACAAAAGAAAAATCAGGAATATCAAGACAACTTCTACCCCTGGGAAAAACACAAGATACAGGAAAAAAGGAACTTAAGTTTTAAGTTGTGTCAAGAATAAAATCGCAGAAATGATACGAGAACTCATGAGTTAACACACACAGGCACTCTCTTTAATTAATGTAGATCAAAAACAAATTCAGTTTTCACCTTCTAGCCATGACTTCAATTTTCTGTACAAAATTTAGTTTTAAAGTTATGTCAAATGTAATTGTTGGCACGGATGTGACATAATTTCACTGTTTCCAAGTAGCAACTCCTTCAGAAAGGTTGAAAATTATATTGCCTTGGAGCGGAAATCGAACTTGCACCTCCCAATTTCTGTTTGAGCATGCTATCTATTAATTACATCACCCAAGACAAGGAGATACATTTGCTTGGAACTTCCTTTATCCTGGGTGGTGTAACAGATAGCATGCTCGAACGGAAATTGGGAGATGCGGGTTCAATTCCCGCTTCACAGCAATGTAATTTTCAAGCTTTCTGAAGGAGTGAAAATGACATGGAAGACAGTGAAAATGTGGCACATTTATGCCAAGTATTACCTTTCATGTAGTTGTGAAGAATGATTTCTTCTGGGAGATTCACTTCCTACTTATATATGCAATAAAATTGTATCTTCATAATTTAAAAAAAAAAAAAAAAAAGCTACATTTCTAAGTCTGTGGTTTGAATGGACTGCTTATTCGGTCTGTTTTTTGTGTGATAATACAAAAAATACACTAGCTGTCCATTAACACCTACTGATTAAATACTTAGGGCCAAAACCAGGGCCAAGCTAGATTTCTTCCAGGCCCGAGCGTTGAAGGAAAGTTTATATGTTGTGATGTCACGAGAGGAGTCCGTACAAGAGCACCAACGCTTGATTGCCACTCGGTTTGGCGGGCGCTTTGACCGTAGCCCCGTAATGGTGTTGATGGGTGTTTCTGTGTTGATAAAAAGGGAAATTACACGTAATCAAAAGATAAGTTCATTAACGTTAATGAGTCTTATTATCGTGTTGCTAACGATAAACTGTCGAGTCTGGTCATGTACGGTTTATTTTTGTTGAGCACGTGGTTAGGCTTAGCACGTTGGAATGCTGGTGAATATGGCATTACTTACATTGGTCGCAATCAAAGCTCAGTAATGTATTGGACATATAAATAAGTTTTGAGGGATTTGATCATTTGAGGTGAACAAAACACGTTGTTGGAGAACAGAAACAATATTTTAATATTAATTGAAGTAAGCTCCTTCTGAAGCTACAACTTTACCCCATCTTTCGGGCAGTGAAAGTATGCCCCGAAGGAAGAATTCCGGTTCATTGGAAGAGATCTAGTTGTCCAGCCAATTTTTGATGTCTTCATAAGAACTAAACTGTTCTCCAGAAAGTGCTGACTGCATCGACCGGAACAAATGGTAATCCGATGGCGCAATATCTGGCAAATATGGCAGGTATAATATCTGGCAAATATTCCCAGTCGGATCCTTCTAAGTACTTTTTCACAGGTCGAGAAACATGTGGCCTTGCGTTGTCATGCTGTAAGATGACTTTGTTGTATCTATTCTCCCATTCCGGCCGTTTTTGCGTGAGAGCTTGTTTTAAACGCATTAATTGGGTTCAATACGGATCACTAGTAATAGTTTCCGACGGTTTCAGCAGTTCATAGTGGATCACACCCTTCTGGTCCCACCAGATACACAGCATCAGTGGTGGAAATGGGCCGGAATGCCAATCTGGGAGTGAAACCCCGCGTTGCGGCATTCCGTTATTGACACCAAAAGAAAGGGAGCATTTAATTTTCATAAAACATTTTGTAAGGCATTATACATTTCAATTAATGATAACATCTTGTATTAATTGTTCTTCGTTTGAAATTGTTTTTTTTTTTTATTTTCCTCTAATAAAGCTCACTCGCCATTTGTGTAGGTACTACCGCAATTGCAGCTGAAGTTCTCAAAAAAATTTCTCTTCGCCAACTGGCGTCCTTCCTTCTCGATTTCCCGACATGGTGACAACTGCAACGCCGCTGAATTCCACGATGAGTGCGAAGTGTTTGCGTGAGAGCGAAGGTCATGACAGGAGCTGATTGCTCGATGACCTTGCAACCTCTCTCCTCTCTTGACATAAAATGACTTCACAGTTCCTGTAACCTGGCAACGAGCTTAATTACTACACTCTACACATGCTGTCACTTCAACTCCAGCTCCTGTCGTGGTATGACATGACTTTTTGATTGATATTGTAAGTTTTAATTAGTTCTTGTGTGAGAAAAGAAAACAACTGAAAATAATGAAAAGAACACTAACAGATTGCTTTGTGAAAAAAGATGAACCAAAAGGGAAAAAAACAGAACTCGGGAATTGACCCCCCCCCCCCCGTTCAAGCTCGGACTCCGTATTAAGTATCGCCAAGAAAATCGCCGAAAATACAACAGTCAAAGGAAATCACTGCATCAGGAAGTTCATTAGAAGAATCTGAATCTCGGCAAAGTTCAACAAATGGTAAACCCGAGTGTTGGACTGAGGATCAAAGTACGTATTTTTTGAAAGAGTACTTTTGGCTTGTTTAAAAAAGTGGGTGTTTAGGATGTGCCGTCTGTAAAACCGCCGGAAATATGGACGTTTCAGGAATATGATTCCAGCCTTGGCTTTGCATTTTAAAGCTGCATCTGCTGATGCTTCAAGGGATAGTAAAGAAAGAAGCATGTTTTCTGGCTTACTGAAAAGACTTACGAGCACATGCTTCCTGGAAAATTCGGCACTAATGAAAACCGCCTTAAAGGAACTTAGTTCACTGTCACTGCGTCTTCAAGGAAATTCTGTATTGTTACCAGAAGAACATTCGCATATCTCCCTTACAGTGAAAGTTTTCCAAGTTTAGCTGATGGTGATTTTGACGAGTTTTATTTAGTAGCATCAGATGCCGTAAAACAATATGGTATTCAAAGGGGTGGGCTTACATTCAAGGGGATATAAATCTGAAGGGAAAATAAACCGTGTTCAGTTTTTTCGGAGTGTTGCCAACAATTTATCTGCCAGATTATTCAGCAGCGAGGACATTGTAAAACAACTTCAGGTTTTGTATCCGTCTTTTTGGCCGACCGACATAGATATTTTATATGGAGAATGAGAGGTTCTAAGTTTATGCCGAATACTCGGATTGAAGGAAGAAAGGAAAATCATTGAAAAGTTCAGCTATTTCAAGGAAACCAAAAAGTTTCACATAATTTAAAAGTCTTATTAAAATCTGTTGCTGCGGTTGCTATATCAGATACAGCTGAGTGTGAAAGAGGTTTTAGCACCATGAATTTGATAATAACTGATTTAAGAAAAGCTTTAAATGTTACACACGTCAGCAACCTCATGTTCATAAAAATAAACGGACCTCCTTCAAAGATCTTCAATCCCGAGCCGTACGTACCGAAATGGTTGAGTGACGGAAGGAGAAATGCAGATTTTTTGGCTTGCAGAGAACGTGAAGAAAAGATGCAAGATGACTTATTGAAACAAAAACTTGAGATTTTTTAGGAGATTATTTTTTTTTTCAAATCGAAGTTATAATAGATATTACAGCTAAATAAATGGATA
Source organism: Macrothele yani (assembly GCA_039090855.1). Lineage (NCBI taxonomy): Eukaryota > Metazoa > Arthropoda > Arachnida > Araneae > Macrothelidae > Macrothele > Macrothele yani. Next base: position 78,937,184 of record CM077008.1, read on the forward strand.
TTTAAGACAAAGCCGAATTTCTTTACTTTGCCACCACATATACAGTAGTTACTTACATATCTCTGCCTCAAATACGAGCAGACGTTCTTTCTCCGATGTTTGTTATTTGAGGACACCTCCAAAAAGGGTGATACCTTTAATTGCACCGGCACACATTCGCGTGGTCTTTCTAATACGAAACATACTTCTGAATAAAGAAAACAACTCTGACTTTAGCTAAATGTGACTATTTCATTTTAAAGTTTAATAACGAAATTTCCTTATATGGTTTTATGTGTACAGCAAATGGGTTTGCGAATCTTAAATTTTTAATGCATTCACTTGTACCGTTGTAGTGTTGTCGCCTAAACCCGTCAAAACTGCGTTAAGCTTTTTTGACGAATTCTGACTATGGAGTCAGACATAGACAAAACGTTGCGACGTCATTTTGACTAGTTTTGGCGACAACACTGCAAGTTGTACGTTGCGTTCCAGCAGCGAAAAATTCCCATTTCCACCACTGCACAGCATTACCTTTGAACCATGGATATTGCGTTTTGTCGTTAAAGAACTTGGTTCACCTGGCTTCACCCATGCTTTCTACCATTTAGGGTTATCGTACCATATCCATTTCTTGTTGGCAGTAATAATATGGTGCAAAAAACCCTTCGTAAATGATAAATTCGTAAATGATTTTTCCACGTTCAAGGTTTCTTTCCCGCAAAGCATGTGGAACCAAATTCCCTTCTTTTTGCACCATTCCCATGGCAGCTAAATGTTGTGAAATGCATGGTTGACTAACATTTAATGCTGCTGCTAGTTCTTTTTGGGTCTGGCACGGATCGTTGAGTAAAGCTTCCAATTCGGCATCAGCAATTTTTTTGGGTGGTCCAGAACGTTTTTTATCACTGACATCCAAATCGTTCCTTTTGAATCGTCTAAACCAATAATCACATGTTTTTATGGATGGGGAATGTTCACCATAGATTTCTGACATTAAGCGATAGCTGTCGGCAACACTTTTCTTGACAATAAAGTAATGCACTAACACTTCCCGCAAATCTGTTTTGTCGAGACAAAAGTTGCCATTTTCCATAGAATAAAACAAACACGTCTTAGCACCTCAATCGAATGCCGTATACTGACTCTGACAGCTGGCGTCTCGTACTGTGATATCGCAGTGTTGCCACCTTAAAATACATGCGAGCAGTAATAAGTATGACACCGAACAGAAATCCCTCAAAACTTATTTATATACCCAATATTTTAATCAACAAAATGTAGATCAGGAATGTACTTTAATCGGCGAAATGTAGATCAGGAATGAATGTTTGTTTCGGCAGAAACCTCGGGAATATTTTTGTAAAACTCACGAATGATCTGAAATAATGTTATCGCGAGACGCCATTGTAATATACAAATGACCAATGTAAAAATAGCTTTCCTAATCTGTTTGTGTATAAAGAGTTTTAAAACATTAAACTTGTAAATCATAAATTTAACCTAACGTTGAGTATAACTGTAGTTTAGTAAATGGATTAAAATGTTTTGTCAAAATATCAATCGGTTTGGAAATAATGACTTGATAAACTACTGTCTTAAAAATGGTTTTTGTTGGATGCTTTTATGAGTGTTTCCTATTTACACAAGAATGGGAATTTTGCTAGAAAGGTATGGTATTACTTTTCTCTAAATATGTTCAGTAATATTAGCGATAAAAATGAAAGTAACTTTAGTTTAATAAACAAATTTCTATTCCCTTGGGATGTTGATTGCTGAACTGAGTAGAAAGGAAGTAGAAAAAATAAAATTGAAAAGGGAGTAGAAAAAAATAAAATAGAATTTGGGTAGTACAGCCTCAATTTATGTTAAGTACATGTTAAAGTGTCACAAACCCATTTTAAATGTAGAATGTACCATGATTTATCTGCATAAACATAACATTAATTTCCTCAGCCATTCACAGTAGCCCAAATTTAAAAATTAATTAGCGAAACAAAATGCTTAATATATACTGCAGGGATCATAGCATACTTCTGGAAAATTTTAGGTAGGAATTTTAGGACTTTTTAGAAAAATTTTAGGAAAATTTTAGGAGTGTATTTCAATAAAAACTAGATGTATATTTGTATACATCTAGTAAAACAACTTTGTATATATTGTAAAGAGTTTGCTTCACACCCTTCAACCATATATGCTGATAGACTGCACATGACATCAAAATTCCTGGCTCCAACATAAAATCACATGACAACAGTCAAAAAGATGGGTTACACCTGCTGTGCTTATGGTTGCTCTGAGCGATATAGTAAAGAAAGTTCTATGATTTTTCATGGGTAAGAAACGAATTAAATACCTAAGTCAATAAAGTTCAATTACTTAACCAGAAACTTGCAGCTATTGATATAAAAATATAGTAACTTAAGAAAAAAAAAATGGAATGCATGTTCCAAATTTTTCGCAAATGTTCATCACATTATAAATCACAAAATGTAAACAACACGATCATGCATGTATATAGCTCATAAGTAAACTTACCTGAAGAGTTTTCATTATATATGAGGTCACATAATACACCAAAAACACTGAAGTTCTGCAGCGTAAATTAGTAATCATAACAGCATTTTTACACGAAATTTGGAGTCTGATGATGACGTGCCCAATGTCTGAGCCATGGCGGCTTTGATGCAGCTATTGCCAATGCGCAGTCCATTAGTATATATGGTCGAAGTTCACACCCAAATTTTTTGCATAACGTCTAATGTCTAAAGTTTAAGTATGATTTACTTCTAATGTTCAGTTCTTATCTTTTCACGTGTTATTATCATATTCAAGTATATTTACAACATTCAAGTTTCACTTTGAACATTAATATGCTGTTGAACCAGGAGCAATTCACGATTTTCACAGTAAAGTTTTCAGGTTTCACATTAAATTATAATATCCTAAAAAGGTAATTGAAAACCAAGAACTATGTACAATTGTTCACTGAATTACTTTTTCATATTATTGTTTTAACCTTTTCCTGATTAGCCTATCTTTTTCTGCTTCCACCACAACTAATTTACTTTCAGTTTTCTTTATTTCAGCTGAACCTTGTATGATCAAGTTAGAGGCAGCTGCTATTTCAACAGTATTTTGTTTTTCTACAGCTTTTCTCATTCTTTCTGTTCCCTCTTGAATTACTGTTAGGGAGGCTTCTTTATCTTTTTTAAGTCTATTTATTTCTGCACCATTTTCTTTTATTTTGTCATCAAACTCAGCTTTTCTTTTTTTCTCTAGCTGCTTTTCCTTACTTTCCCTCTCTTTCTGCTTCCTTTCTTTTAACTTTTTTGATTCTTCTTCCTTCAGCTTATCAACATACTCTTTATAAAATTTATGTGAATCACGAACACTATTTAACAAATTTCTTGTTATGGGAACTTTACTTACACATCCATAGTGTTTAATGGCCCCTTTAACTATTCTTAATGATGTTATAGTTGAGTCTTTTAAGTTAGCCTTGTCCTTCCTTAACAGAGCAGTGTTAACCGAAAATCCCCTTTCTGCATCAGCATTACCATGAGGTAAAACTAAAATTGACTTTATGAGTTTAGCAAGATTTGAGTATTTTTCTTTTCCGCTAGAGTCTTTAATACTAAATATATTACGCCAGTAATGATCAATCCGCACTGGAATATGCCCTTCCTCTGAAAATTTCACTAGTTCATCTAGAGTTCGCTTATCGCAATTTAAAAGTTTCCACTCTTCTCTTACTCTATCAATTTGTTCCTCAGAAAGATGCAAAACACTTGAAATTCTGGTTATTTCCGAAAGTCCTTCAGTGACTGAAAGTTGAGTTGTCTCTTTCTTTGGTTCTTTTACCTTTAAAACTTCTATGTCTCTTAGCTTTTGATTGCAGAATGGCAAATTTGACTTTAAATATTTTGTGGTTGCAATTAGTGATGATCTTACATCTAAGAGAAATAATTTCTGCCTGGTCTCCTGAACATTCCTGAGGAGATTTTTTGTCTTCATACCAACTTCTAACTCCCCTAGTTTTTTCCATGAATTTTTGTTTTCAAAATCTACATTCTTTAGGTCTTCTCCAAATTTCCCTGCAATAACATCATCTTGGATAAACTGAGCCATAACATTCCTCATTAAAGTATTTAAATCAGAATATAACTGGTGTATTTTTGGTTCTTCACTCTGATAACATAATGAAAACTTTTCAAAATTTTGGCGTGAAAATGAAATTAATGCTAAATAGCAAGGAGTTAGCTCATTTTTCAGGAAACAGTGAATTATTTTATACCTTGCCGAATTGCGTAGTTGTTTTTCAAATATTTTTTTAGATGGCAAGAAGTTTAAAAAATATTCTGTAATATTTAGCCATTGATCCAAGAGCCTCTGGGCTACAGAACCAACGGTTAACCATCTGTTGCTGACATGACGCAAAAGAAATTTGGCAGTGACCAATGTTATATCCTCGACAGATTTATAATCCTCTCGTCTTGCAGCACTACTCTTTAAAAAGTAATGCATATCAGTAGCAAATTCGTCAAAATCTATATTTAAGCTTGTCAAAAAAAATTTAAATGCATTACTAACAACATGCAGGTTGCAAAAACCTAGTTCCAAAGATTTCTGGCCTGTTTCTTGTTTTACAACTTCATTGAATTTGCGTAAAAAGCACTTATTTACATTTGGGCTGTCCATGGATACACAAATAATTCTGTTCGACGAAATATTGAAGGATGATAACACATCAAGAATTTCTTTTAGCAAAATATCTGCTGTTGCATGACCCAGAAAAACGCTTGTTAGGTAACGGCAAGAAACTGAATTTATTTCTGAAGACCAGTACCTGAGATACACATCCAACTGCCGTTTCACTTGTGTATTTGTAGTTTCATCAAATGCTATAGTAACCTTTCCTGGGCTACTAGATGCAATGTCTTTTTTCAAATCCTCTCCAAAATATTTTGACAATCCATGTGATATCACATAAGCAACTTTTTTTCTTTAAGTTGCATTTTGGCTGCAATAGCAGAATCAGGAAACATTTCTTTGAAAAGTTCAACTGTTTCAGTGCATGAAACAAAAGACATATTGTCCTTAGCAACTTTCATGGCCCATAATGCTTCGGCTTTAGCCAACTGTAAATCATGACTCAGTACTTCACTAATGTTTGTTTTGGGCTGAAGATTCCGTCCTCCAAAAGCTTTCAGGATGGACTTATTTTGAAATTTACTTTGAAATTTCTGCAAATGTTTTTTTCCTTTATGATGCGCTTTTACTTGTGAAAAGCCACTATTAGAAATGTTGAAAGTTTCTGAACACAATATACACTTAGCAGAAAATATTGCTTCAGTTGCAGAACACCATTCTTTCAACTTCACTCCGTCCAATTCTTTGGCAAGCCACGCATCTTGAAATTTCGTTTTGGATTTAGGCATCTTAAACACTTGTATTACTAACCAGAAAATGAAAGGGAAGTACAAAAACACGTTCCAATATTGCAAAACCAAACAACTTCCCGAAATTTGGCTGCGAGGATGTCAGAAGATAGAAAAAAAAAAAAAAAAAAAGCAGGTCACCACTAGAGAACTGAACCTGCACAGAGAACACCATAAAAGACACAAAACCAGAAACTATCATATGTCATCTCACGCAAGTTCAGTCAAAGCGAGTCGGAGCCGAGATATATTGCGCATTGAAGGTCGCTGTCGCCGACGCACGATCGAAGGTCAATGATCACGTGCTCTACTGCCTGTCACGATAACACTCAGCTACCATCCCATCGTCATTACCGGAGGTTACGGAAGGAGATCACATGTTTCCTCTTTGCTTCCACCCACCTGCAGTTTACAATAACAAAACATCAGCAGAAAGAGGAGGTTCCACAAGGCATGTACAAAAATAAAGTACGATCTTCTGCGTGCCACGGAGTTCGTCTGCAAAGCGCAAACCAGGGGTGAAAATGACCCCTCCCCTTTTCCCTTAGATCTCTTGTTACTCTCGAAAACTGTCCGAAGGCAAAAAGTGGAGCGCCCGCCCCGAAGCAAGTGCATCTCGATGGCATCATTTTCCCTCCCTTCAGCAGCACAGCATATAGGCCGTGTTTCTACAATAACAGGTCTTTTTACTTTACCGTAATGGTAAATTTATTGGCGTTAATAACGGTTGTGTTTTTAATAAATAAGCTTACGAAAATTTTAGGATGAATAGCAAATTTTAGGTATAATTTTAGGAATTTAAGGAGGGTCACAAAATATTAGGAATTTTAGGAATTTTAGGAGGAATGCGATCCCTGATACTGTTTTGTTTTTTTCAGAAATATTGGTCTTGCCGTTCACCCATTTGAATGTTAAGTTAAATTTTATTATCTACAAATAACTAAATTATTGCACATAACCAAAAAAAAAAAAAAAAGTTGCTGAAGGGAAGACTGGGGGGGGGGGGGCAGTTTAAAGTCAGTCTTATTTAATTTAAGGGGGAAAGTGCCGTTAATTGCAAATTCTATGCACATATATTCTAACCAATAAATTAATGATTTAGAAAGACAATTTTGACGTGTTACTCTCATCTGTTTGTATTGCAAATGTGATGTCTACACTAACAGAATCAGGCTTCACATAAGTTTTAAATTCATCATATCAATAATAATAATAATAATAAATTCCACACATGGCAAGTCGTTGCATGGTAAAAGCATGGAAATGTAAAAAATTTTCTGCCTGAATATTAAAAATATTTATATGATGCAGACTTGATGTACGGTATGATTTCCAACATCTACATTTTCCCAAGCATAATGTATTGGTGTAGTGCTACTTCCTATTATGAGAATTAATCCTAATTTATGTATTCACAATCGAATTCATTTTTAATGTCAATTAGAAAAACATACCTTAATATGGTATGAAAGTTAAATGTGTAAATTTTGAAGTTGTCATGTTTAAAGGGATTTGTGTATGTAAAATATGACTTTCACTATCAAACTAAGTTCCATCCATTTCGTCATATTCACGTAACTTAATTATGCGGTTATGAATGGTTTTTATACAATAATGACACTTCTCATGATTTTTATTAAGTGGGTTAGAGTAAGAATGGGTCACACACAATTTTCTTATATGTCATCTGAGAATGTGACGGGGGAAATCCAAGTATTGTGTGAATACATATTTTAAACGGCTGTATATTGTTTCCAACATGTTTTTTTTCTTTTTTTGATTGTTGGTTTAACGACCACCATGAGCAACTCAATGGGCTATAAGCAGTCGCCCGTCCCTAATTTAGGGTCACTGGTTCCAGGGAAGGGAGAGAGCCAGTGCCGTAAGACAAACACAACATCCATGCCTCACCGGGATTTGAACCCAGACCCCTTTTGGACGAATGATCAGAGGCCATCGCTTTGACCACTGCGCCACCGGGGCGGCGGTTCCAACATGTTCCATGAGGGTTTTGTTTTAAGGTAGTAGAAAGAAACTAAAGTACAAACAGTAGTAACTGCTTCAAAATATATACAGACCTATGCAGGAAAGTAAAATAGTAAGTCACACAGTTTGTGTCATACCGTGAATTTGTCAGAATGTAGCATAAAATATTTTTCAGAATTTTTACTGTAGTTTATTGCATTACATGCATCTCACTGGAAACAAATTCTGACAAGATAGAAACGATGCGAAATAGGTAAACAAAAAGAGAGACAGAGGAAATAATTTGATCTTTGCAATACTTATGTATATTGAGTAAATGCATCGACGAAAGCTTTTCCAAAATGTTTTACTTATTTTTTCCTTCCTTTCGTAAACGCGATCTGTATAATAGTGATATATATATATTTTCCAGTTCCGAAATTACTGTTCACTACCCCGTCATATTTGAAGTGAAATGGAATAGTCGAAAATAATGAAATGAAAAGTAGTCAGATAACTTGGTCTTATCATTTCTGATATTAAAATTGCATACTGAAAATCAATTGCTCAGTCTGCTGTTTCTAATTAAAAAACAACAACGGATGATATGATTGCTTATGTCATTTCATCTGTTTAATTATATTTTCCAGTTTTTGTGTGTGCGTGCAGTAAGCATTCGTGACTACAAACGATGCAAAAATTACTCCCATTGTTTATGCTGATATGCATATATTCAAGTTGTAGTAGGTAAGAAAATACATCGACAATACCCCGTCATTCGGAGGAAGAAATTGTAGGAATAGAAGAAAATTTGTACATTAAGTGACGATGCAAATCACGCGTTTAGTGGTGAAACTATTGCTGTGAGCTTTAACCATCGGACTCCTTTCAGAAGCGAGGGCGTGGCAGGCTCAGGCCCGAAGAATCTAAAAACAGGGCAGCAGAAAAAGAGTGATTTTTTTTTTAATTAAATGTACACAAGGGAATTTCAGTGATTTTTAAGGAATAAAAATTCAGGTGAGCTAGAAAGCAAAATTTTGACCCACTAGGCAAGTGAAAAAATGAATTTTATGCAAGTATTTTGCTGCATTGTTTTGTTTGCAATGTATTTGTCACCAAATTTATGCATATATCACATTTCAAAGACCAGAATTTTTTTTTGCAAAAATCATAACTGAAATTTTCTTATTAGCAAGCAGATATTTTTCTCCAATTTGATGGGAGTCACATCACTATTAGGAATATTACTTTCAATAAAAGCAAGACAAATTCAAAAATAAAAAATATGGTGAAACTATCAAATAATACATTCAGCATCACAGCAATTGTATAAAGTAAAACAGTGATGCATCCTACTACATCACTAGCCACAACTGTTGTGTGAGCCAGCTAGGGTTGCAGCAAAAGAGCTCCGAGTGAGGTTTCATTCCACAGAAACTAACTGATGCAGGAATAAGCTAAGATTACCACATGAGTTGGTTTGAAGACTTGGGTGCTGTGATCAGTTCCGCTCCAAGTGTATATACCTATTGTTTGACTAAACAAACAATAGGTTGGGTGTGTTACCCAAGAAAAACTCCTAGCTGAATTAAAAAAACTTTGGTACAAAATGACAAGAAATAACTGCTTTGGGTAGGAGACAGGTTGCTGCAACCACATAGAACCAGCCACCACTGTGTTTGAACAGAAATTAGGAGATGTGAATTCAATGCCTATCTGGCAGGCAGCCAAAATGTTCAAGTTTTCTGATTTTTGTATCTGATATACAAAAATCAGTAAACTAGAGCAATTTATCATAATCTGATTGCTGCATGAACATGATTTTTCTTGGGCATTTGTGACTATTATTTCTTCCTGAATTTCCATGTCTTTTTATAGATCTTTACAATTTTAATGAACAAAATGCTGAACATACTTAGCCCAGTTTTTCAGTTATGTTAGACCAGCCTTGGTTTGGCAAAACACTGAATGAATGCATGAAGTTACCTAAATACATATTAACAATATTCCTGCATACTTGTCTTCATGAGAGCAGTGTCACTTTTTGATCTACCTGAAGACAACAGCTTCATTTTATGCTGATTTGATATTTGCATCTTTAGTCAACTGCTGGGAGCCCAGCGACTTTACGCAAGGTCAATCTGTTTTTAACTACTGCTGGGTAAATTTGTGGAACAGACTATATAGTATATGCCAGCATGTAAATTAGGTGCTTTGCATTGGGGGGGGGGGGAGGCAACTTAATCGTGTTGGCATCACGTGCATTTGGTGATGCAAATAATTACAGAACTTATTATTATGCCTTTAATTTTTTTTTTCTCATTTAGTAAACTTAAAAAAAAGTTTTGCAAAAAAAATTAATTTGAAATGTTGACACAGGAGTTTTACGTAGGAACAGGCTAATATGTACTTAAAAATAGTGAATTTACTGCATATATAGAACGTCTAAAACTTACATAGTTATTGAAAACTATTTAAATTAGTTTTCCTGTCTTACTATTAAAATGACAACAAACGTAGTATAAAAATGTGAAAACAGTCCAACTTACAATTCAAGAGATAGCCTAAACCACAAAATTTAAATACAAAACTAATGGATTTTCCAAGCTGCATCTTTCACTTCTCATCAACTAAAAATAAATTCGAGTGCATTTCGTTATACGATTCTGATTACGATGAGATGGCCACAGACCTTGGATGAGAATAGACTGGCAAACATAACGGCATAATGATATCCCTTCCGAGGCAACGAGCAACAATTGAGATAGCAGCGCCATCTGCAACCGCGAGGACTTGGTGTTTGATTCAACGCATAATATAAGGTATAAATAGCGCAGAAGGAATATTCAGGTGCGAATGCGAACCAACAAATTTCCAGATCAAAATTTAATTATCAAGTTCTTAATTTTGATGAAAATCGGCTATGAAATAGAAAATACGCCGCTACATACAATGAACACCTGATGCGTGAAGTTGCAGCAATGGGAATTTAAATATACCGCATTATCGTTCCTTCATATTACTCTTAATCACCCCATTTTTGTTCCTCAAACTGCTTTATTGAAAAATATTTTTACCCCATGAGCTCATGAAAAATGAATATGGCATAATTGAAAAAAAGGGGATCTACAGATATCATGTTTACAAAACATCACGGCTTTTCCTCAGACATGCAGAGCTCTTTATATTTATTATTAGTTGCAGTGCAGTATTCACACTCAATAAACTAATTTTGAAAGTACCCCTACATATAATTTGAAAGAGTAAGACAGCACTTTATCTCATCTAATTTTCTAAACCAAGCACTTCTATGCCTCAGTAAACACTATATGTTCTTATGAAGCAAATGAACAATTAATACATCACTCCCTCTAACTGATACATGCATGCAAAAATCATTTTCTTACTAATTTTTTTTTTTTTTTGACTACAGACGTGTGAATTGGGGTTTTTTTTTCTAAGAAAAGATGACTATATAAACCTTTTTTCAAAATTATCTTGTAAAAGATCAAAAAGGAGAACATAGCACAATATAGGCACTAAAACAGTTGTAAACAAGCTTTGTTTTTCTTCCTGCAATGAGGATGTAGCACGTGATGTCATCGAGATGTTTCAGTGAAGTGGCAACAGTGCCTGCAAGTTTCTGAAGGAGAAGCATAGCTGGCTGTCCTGCACTTAGTGTGTAAAGTGCAATTATTAGCGGTAGGTGTTTATAAAAATTTGAAGCCAAAATGTCTAGATTTTTGGCATTATGAATTGCGGTAATAGAGGAAATCGAGACCGTAAGTCTTTTTCAAGCTACTAAATGCTGTCTCTAAAGGCAGTACCGAAATTTTTTTTTTTCTTGATTGGAGGTTTAACGACCACCGTGAGCAACTCAATGGGCTATAAGCAGTCGCCCGTCCCTAATTTAGGGTCACTGGTTCCAGGGAAGGGAGAGAGCCAGTACCATAAGACAAACACAACATCCATGCCTGAACGGGATTCGAACCCGGACCCCTTACGGACGAATGATCAGAGGCCAACGCCTTAGACCACTGCGCCACCGGGGCGGCCCGAAAAAATTCGCTTATATGCCAAACGAACGCTTCCCAGAGCTTAGAAAACACCTTTTATTGAAAACTGAAGAGTTTTTGAAAAGTTAGACTCTTCATTTCTGGTAAAGCAGAGAGAATCTATCTTTTTCTTGTTCAAACGCTTTTGGAGTGCAATGCTTGCACTTATCGGGCCAGGCGTTTCATTCGTCGATTCAAAGATTTCAAGTTGAATTTAAAAGGTGTTGGCTGTTTCTTTGCGTAGATTTTATTGCTACTGATTATTTTCTTTTAGAACACCTTTTAGAGTTTGTCTCTTAGTCAAAATATTTCTTAAATAAGCGCTTCGATTCCCAATCGGCACAACTGTGAACCTGTTTTTTTTTTTTTTTTTTTTTTTTTTTCTCGGAACTTCTTTTCAGAAGGTTCCTGGTTGATCTATTGTATGTTAAAACTTTTTATAGGGCTATATTGTCAGCAAGGGCTATATAGGGTATATTGTTATATTGTTATAGGGCTATATAGGCTATATGTCAAGGGCTATATAGGCTATATTGTTATAGGGCTATATAGGGTTAATTTGTCAGCAAACCTGACTTTCAGTCATAATCATATCTCTGGCTCTTCTGTATATTTCAGAGCTCGAGCACACCGTTCCCTTGACTCACTTTTTTTTTTTGCGAGTTTTCGGCTTTCCACTTTTAAGGTTATTTGGCTGTTGGTGTTGGGGTTTTTTTAGTTTATTACTTTGTTCTATATGATATTTCCTTCCCAAACTGACGTTGATTTTATTTTTAGTAAACCCGGATTTTTTTTTATTATTGGAGGTTTAACGACCACCGTGAGCAACTCAAATGGGCTATAAGCAGTCGCCCGTCCCTAATTTAGGGTCACTGGTTCCAGGGAAGGGAGAGAGCCAGTGCCGTAAGACAAACACGACATCCATGCCTCACCGGGATTCGAACCCGGACCCCGTTCAAACGAATGATCAGAGGCCATCGCTTAGACCACTGCGCCACCGGGGCGGCCCCGGATTTTTACCTGAAGCTGAAGCACACTTTTGTGGGAAAATGCAAATATTATGGCTAAAATTATTGTTGGTGTCTAGATCTGTTTACAGGCTGGTGTGATGCTGCTAAATTTATTTACGGTTAAATAGATTATGGGACACAAATCCCAGCAAAATTATTTTGTTTTTTCACCAAAATTTTATGAAAAAAAAATATATATATATTTTGCTCATTTTTCTAAGACTTGAAAATCGCTTCCCAGAGCTTAGAAAGACACTTTTTAGTGGAAGAGTTAAACTCTCAAAAAGGCCTAGATCCTTTCAAGGGTGAGTTTTATCCAAAATCAGCGATTTCTGGAAAGAAAGAAAACCTATCTTTTTTTACTCAGGTCTCCGCACCTGGGAGGGAAGAGAACCTTACTTATTAAGGCAGCGTACCTATTATCTCCATAAAATACTGATTCCTCATGAATTTGTGATCGTACTAAATAACTCTGTAAAAGAATATCGACGACGAGAAATTGTTATATACTTCGGAACTTTTACATGCCTCGAACTGTTCTGCTGTAAAGGCACTTCGACCAAAGACGAAGTAATCGAAAAACATTACTATTTGCATTTTCAGAAAACTTTTCGCATCACCTTCGAAGTTACTTGCATTCAACACGTAAGGATATTTCCTTCAATCTCTTTAATTTTTTCCAAATACTGCATTTTGTACTCGGAAGTTAAAATTTCAAAGTAAGACGCCATCATTTGAACGGGGTTGGTCGTCCTTCACTTACGTTACTAAGGCTCATTGCTATGCTGATAGTCACGTGTCTACTACATCCTCATTATGATTTGGTCAAAGCTAGCTTTAAGATGGTTCCACCTAAAATCTCGGCCTTATGTTTGCAATGTAAAAATGTCTTTACATATTTTCTTCGCAATGAATGTATTCCCAAGGATGAAAATTTGCACATCGATAAAACTAACATTAAGTTATAGCATGGGATGCTTAATACTTGCTAAAACATAAACATAATTATATTAAAAGGCAATCATTTTTCTTTGAGTAATGTTCAGATCGTTCATAGATGGCGCGGCATGTGCACTGATGACGTCAGTAGACCAACAAATGTTGGATTGTTTAATTATGTTTATGTTTTAGCAAGTAGTAAGTATCCCATGCCATAACTTAAAGTTAGTTTTATCGATGTGCAAATTTTTATCCTTGGTAATACATTAATTGCGAAAAATATGTAAAGAAGTTTAACCATTGGAAACATAAGGCAGAGATTTTAGGTGGAACCACCTTAATATGAACTGAATGTCAACAAACTGTTCTGTAATGAAGTGATGTTTAGACCAACTCAGCACGGAATACGCCGATCGCCATGAGTGTAACTTTTACCGACGAGATTGTAGGATGTTTCTCTCGATAGCCAATCTGAGAATGTGCTGCGTTATTTTCAATCGTACACATTGTATGGAATGATTGTGTAGCAACATTTGACAAAATTCACTTCGCCAAGCTGTTACCCATTGGCACCTTGTATTCAACTATTGTATGCTGTAAGCAAGCACAGAATAGCTGTGTTTATCACAACCACAGCAAACTGAATGGGTAAAAATACAGAAAATTCACTTCACCAGTTGTGATCGAATAAAATGAGAATTGTGTTACACTTTGACATGAACACATCCTTCCATTTGACATTATTCTGGTTGTTATACAACACAAAATTTACTTCACCCAGCTGTGATCGAATAAAATTAGAATTACATGACCACCTGACACTTTGAAACGAGCACACCTTCCATTTGAAATTGTTCTGTTAACACATTGATATTGTGCAGTGGCTCAGCGTTACTTGATAACCATGTCACATGGGCTTACAAACCTGACATACTTGGTTATTAAACCAAAGAATCTTACACGTCACAGAAGAATTAGCTTTCAGGGGTCACAAATGCTGTGTATTTCCAGCTTCCGTGGGAAGATGAACTTTGAAATGTTCAATGAACGTTGTTGATACCAAGGAGGTTAGAATAGAATATAGATGGAGTAAGGACGACGTCACAAACTTGAAGCACTTTGAGCAGACGAATTTAATGCTCAAACGTCTCACCATCATGGTGGCAGAGACTGTGATTGGCTACGACTCGTCAAACACGTCTCACCAACATGGCGGCAGAAACTGTGATTGCCTGTGACGTTTCGGTGGCTTCACTTTGATTGCACAACGGGAACGGCTGGCCCTTACTCCATCTATTCTAATCTCCTTGGTTGATACACTGTCCAGAGAAGCGGAAAAAGTTTCCACATGTTTTTTGCCGCGTTTCTGGCAATTTAACTCAAAACATGTTTGAAATTTTTGAATCTATAACACATATTAGTTTCCGACTGGTGTGTTGCAGCAAATTAAAAACAAGGAGGGTAATAATTTATACAATCTTTCCAAAAGAGCTGGAGCGTACAAAAGATGTTTACGCAGAGAGCTTTGGAGGCTTTTCATCATGCAGAGCCGTAGCGATGAAGGGGGGGGGGGGGCACAGGGTGGCCGCCCTGGGCGCCGAGCCGGAGGGGGCGCCATCGAGACGTAGATTTTGTTTATAAATGTAAAAAAATGTGAAATTAATTTATACGCGTAATTAAAAAAATGTATACAATTTAAACTTCGTTATGCTTTAAAGATAAAATGGTGACCAGGTTAACGCACCTGGCAATTCTGTCAATAGAAAAAGATATTGCTAAAAATATTAATATGATCAAATAATAAATGATTTTGCTGCTATTAAAGCTCGAAAGGTGCATTTGTAAATACAAAATCTTTCTGTTAAGGCTCATGCATAATTTTAAACAAATGCTAATTGTACATATTTTTTCAGTTGTTCATAAGCACTTGAGGTAGCAATTAATTATAAAGTGAAAATTATTCTTCATTCAAACTATGTACAATGTTTTTTCTTCTTCCCTATTGAAGCTCATATAATCACCACAGGCTATTGAATAGGATTACGTACATAAGTTATTTAAAAAAATGTTATATTATGAGTAATATTTTATATAAAAAATTAACATTTTCCTACTATTTCATACAATTAGCAAATTATATACGGGACAACAATTGCAAATAACAATAAAAATCGCAATGTTTTTATTATACAGGTATTGTACTATATCTGCAAACAGGTATATAATAAAATCTGACACCGTCACCTGTTCCAGTTGAACTGGGGCAGGAAGGCGCCAATTTTACATTTTACACAAGCGGCTAGATCCAGCACCTTGGCACACATCCAAGATTCTCTCGTACAGGAAGCCACGCCTCTCAGCCGTCAATCATTTAGGACTGTCAACATGGTCTGGTATTTTGTACCGTACAGGTAACGCAGATTTTTGAATCCGATCTGTTGTGACATCCTTCGGCGTGTTTTGCTACGTACAGAGCGTTGGTTACCCTCTTGGTCGTGTCTGCCATACGAAAGCATTGAAAAATTTAAGTAATTTTTAGAAGCTCATATTTTTTGTTAAACTGGTTTTTTTTTTTTTTTTTTTTTTGATTGGAGGTTTAACGACCACCGTGAGCAACTCAATGGGCTATAAGCAGTCGCCCGTCCCTAATTTGGGGTCACTGGTTCCAGGGAAGGGAGAAAGCCAGTGCCGTAAGACAAACACAACATCCATGCCTCACCGGGATTCGAACCCGGACCCCGTTCGGACGAATGATCAGAGGCCATCGCTTAGACCACTGCGCCACCGGGGCGGCAAACTGGTTTGTCAGTGTAAATTTTTTCTGTGTTTGACATATTCTTTTTGCTTGAATACTCTCTTTCCATGTTTCAAATTCCTCCAGAGATTCGAATGATAGCACACGATCTTCTAAATTATATCCATGAGTGTAGCATAAATGTTGCTTTAAATCTTCAGAATACAATGCAATTCTATCTTAAAAATGGAAAACACTTCTGTGCGATGTATTTATTGTGAAAAGAAATTCAGTAGTGTTAGAGATCGAAATATGCACGTTAAAGTGATTCACAAATCACAGAAATCCTTTGATTCACTTTGAAATTTCCATGTGCAGTAGAAAACTGTAATATTGCATTGTATTCTGAAGATTTAAATTAACATTTATGCTCTAATCATGGATATAATTTAGAAGATCGTGTACTAACTTTGGAATTGCTGGCGGAATTTGAAACATGGAAAAAGAGTATTGAAACAAAAGATAAAGTTTTTTTTTTTGCCAAAGTCAGAGGTATTTTCGTTAATTTTGCTACAATTTCAAAACACTACATAAGCTAAAAAGCGCGCAAATCACAGCAAAATATGACGTAGCCATTCACAGTAAATTGCAATGAACTATTAAATCCCAAAGAACTGAAAAATATCAACAAGCTGAAGTATGCTGTCAAACACAGAAAAAAAAATTCTACACTGACAAACTAGTTTAACAGAAAATATGAGCTTCTAAAAATTACTTAAATTTTCAATGCTTCCTTATGGCAGAAACGACCAAGAGGGTAACCAACGCTATGTACGAAGCAAAACACGCCGAGGGATATCACAACAGATCGGCTTTAAAAATCTGCGTTACCTGTACGGTAGAAACTACCAGACCATGTTGACAGTCCTAAATGATTGACGGCTGACGCAAAGGCTCACGGGCCGCCCCGGTGGCGCAGTGGTCTAAGTGATGGCCTCTGATCATTCGCCCCAAAGGGGTCCGGGTTCGAATCCCGGTGAGGCATGGATGTTGTGTTTGTCTTTCGGCACTGGCTCTCTCCCTTCCCTGGAACCAGTGGCCCTAAATTAGGGACGGGCGACTGCTTATAGCCCATTGAGTTGCTCACGGTGGTCGTTAAACCTCCACTCAAAAAAAAAAAAAAAAAAAAGGCTCACGGCTGAGAGGCGTGGCTTGCTGCACGGGAGAATCTTGGATGTGTGCCAAGCTGCTGGATCTAGCTGCTTGTCAATTTTACTGCTTGCCCAGGGCGCCAATACCTCTAGCTACGGCCCTGCATCATGTTTTAGGTAATCTTATTAAAAAAAATATGATTAAAAGTTTAAATCCATAGGAGAAAATTAGTTTCCAGCTGGTGTTTTTCAGCAAATAAAAAAAAATGTAAGGCCATAAATATATCTCATCTTTTCACAGGGAAGGAACATCATATCCCTTTTCACAGGGGTGATTGTCGAGGAACTGTATTTGTATTCTAGTGTTCCCAGGCACAATTTAGAAATTCTGTTGTCTCGAACACATAGTTTTTGATATCTTCAGTATCCCATGTTCGAAAACCTCAATTGCAAACAATCATTAAGCCCCAAGTGTGACTATTTGGATGTCGAACATGTGTTCCAAGGTTTAATTTCTTGAACATGGAATATAAAAAATTGAAATAAACAAAAGAGGGTGTTTCAAAAATTGTTAACAGTCCTATATTCAAACCAAAAAGCATCGTTTTATAGATAATTATTATATTTTGAACATGATGTAATGTACATATATTCGTTCATACTTAAAACATATATTCCTTCATACTGGTAAAAAATCATCATCTATGCAATTACAGCCAAAGACATTATAAACTACAATGAGCAAAACATTTAACTTACTGGTGAAATTTTATCCGTTTTTTATGTCGGCCGCATTCACCTTAGTGTTATATTCATATCTAACACAGTACTTGACCCAAACCTGACCATATTTACTATTTATAACAACTATTTAAAGCACCATTTGCAACACTCACGCAACCGCCAGATACTCATGAAGAGCTTTCAGTCCTCGCTAACAAAGGAACATCCGGTTTTCAAACACTGACTGAATTAAATAGGTATTTGCCAGTCTATTCTCCTTCAAAGTCTTTGGAGATGGCAGAGCCACGGCTATTTACAGATATAAACATTGCAGAGCTACATATAGAAAGTTTTTCTCGCTATAGACAAGGATTCCATTACGTCAAATTGTAATATTCATAAAAGTCCGCTGTTAATCACATCTCCATATCTATTTTGCTTCAAAAAATGTAACATATTACAAGAGACAGTGGCGTAGCCAGAAGGAAGTAGAGGGGGTGGGGTTCGGGGTTTGAATCCTTCCCTTCAGGGGAGACTGAGCACGAATTTAAAGCGATATACACGTGTATACCAGGCTTTCACTATTGAACCAAACCCATGACCCCCCCCCTTAAGAAATTTCTGGCTACGCCACTGACAGGAGAACCCTTTTTTTTCTTTTTTTGTAGCAATTTCTCTTCGTTGCTTCTCGTATACTAATAAGTTTGTTAGCTGAAGCATTAATCAGTAGTTCATCTCACTTTTATTCACGCAAGTAACAACAAGACTGCAAATCATTTTGAAATTAGGAAAATTTGTTAAAATCATTCAAGTAAAACATTAATCTTTCTTTCTGTTGTTGTTTTGTTTTGTTTCGAGGTTTATCGACCTCAGCGAACAACTCGATGAGCTACTGTATAAGCAATCCCCGTCCCAAATTTATGGTCATTGGCTCCAGGGAAAGGAGAGAGCCAGTGCCGTAAGACAAAAAAACATCCATGCATCACCGGGTACGAACCCAGCCCTTCACGGACGAATGGTCATAAGCCATCGTCTGGACCACTGCGCCACCGGGCTGATCGTTAACCTTAATCATCATAGGAATACATATGTTTATGATTTCATCAGAGCTAAATCTGTATTTATTACAAGTACTGTTTATTAATTATTTCGCGTAGTTGTGTTGTATTGAAGTCCTAGAAACGTTGAAGCTTCCCAATCAAGTGCAATATTTACAAAGTATCATAGCGCCTAAATCATAATTCGAAAACTGTATCCATTTTTACATTTTTAATCTCTTGCATAGTATGTACCTTTCTCATTCAAATCGTCTTCATTTCCATCATTTAATTTATACTGTTTTCTGTTTATATCAATGAAATAATATTATGATAGTATAATTTTTAATTGCTAAAAGAATCACGATTGAGTTTTTCCTCTACAGTTATGCTCTTGATATTTGTCATCCTTGTTTTGTTGCCTCCTGGCCAAGTGATCTGGAGCATTAGTTTTTGCATCTTCGATTTTGCTTTCTTTTTTTAAAAACGCTATTTTACGATGGAAAAAGCTATTGACAGCCGATTTAGATTTGCTGTTCTATATACAAGAAATGAAATTATCCTACCTAAAGGTGTGGAAGCATTCAATGCTTGCCAACTAATCTATACAATGATGAAATCTAAATATATATAGATCGTTATATTTGACGACTTCCCACCTGGTAGGCACAAAAGTGCATGTTTCTGAAGCGCTTCAGGTTTTGTTTTTTTCAGTCCCATGCAAGCTAGCATTCTTAAAAAATGAATACTTCTCCTTTCTTCCATAAGACAGCATAAGTTGTGGAGTCATCAGTCTGCAGGTTTGTCGCGCCATGTAGTGACAAGTGACATTAACAGATGATTTTTGTTTCCAGATCTGTACCACCTGACTATTATTACACGGTGACTCCATAATTCTTGAATGATTGCTATTGTTTTATGCGCACGGGCTATTATAACGTAAACAACGTCCACTGTTGGAGTTCTACTGATATCAAAGCAGGGCGGTTTACCGGGAGGGTAGAGAGGGTTGTTGCCTTCCTGGAATGGTCATTCTAGGAGCGTAAATTCATGCTCTGGAGGATGTAAAAAATAGGAATTGTTAACTAAAAAAGTTATACCCTCCGGTATTTTGTTTTTAGTGAGTTTGGTTAGTCTCATACATTATTATGTAGTTAACTAGGGTACAAAGTAACATACACTATGAGATGTGAATATCTCATAGGTGGCGTAGTGGTCTCAGCAATGGCTTCTGATCATTCGTGCGAGATGGATCCGGGTTCGAATCCCGGCAAGGCATGGATGTTGTGTTTGTCTTACGGCGCTCACTCTTCCCCTTCTCTGGAACCAGTGGCTCTAAATTAGAGACGGGTGACTGCTTATTACCCAATGAGTTGCTAACGGCAGTCGTTAAAACACGAATCAAAAAAAAAAAAAAGAAAAGAAAAAATAGAACATCTTATATCCGTGAAGGGAATTTTCCAAAACAGTGAATGGAGGCATAGAAAACGATATGCTGATATGTCTAACCTCCATCACATTTCCGAACATGTCATTGGGATAAAGAACTAATTAATCATCTGTTCTCTGCCACAGAAAGTTCTCTGAGCGTTTAACCTAGAACGGAATGTTTCCAAGCCCTGCCCCTAAAGTTTATTCCTATTTTTACATTCAATATTCAATACTCATTGTTTTTCGTTATACATTTCTATGGAGTGCTGTGTTTTCGGCGTTTACATGATGTTTGCGTTTTACTTGGTATTTACAACCTGTGGTTCTTGGATATTTACCTAGCTTTTACGTTTTTAATAAATTTATGTCAAAAACCAGTAATACGATTTTTGAACGGTCATAATACTTTCCTATAACGGCGGTATGTGAGAAAGTAAAAACTACGTATTATTTGAGTGGAACTCGAAGATGCGTAATTTTGAATTCGAATGGGCATAATTTCAAGTCTCGCCCTCTCAGATAAGAAAAGCGCGTTACGATCCTGTATCAAAGGCTAAATTAGTGATCATTCTTCTACTGTTGATGCTTTAAAACTTGATGTGCATTATTTGGCATGTAAATGTAGAATAACCAGTCCGACAGTTCGATACAAAACATTTTCGCCTCGTGTCAAAAACGGAAGAATTGAACTGATCCTATGTGGGTCCTGCAGTCCAACAAAGAGCTGTACTATAAATTTAAGTCTCCTTCTAAATTAAAACAAGTTAGTAAAATCATGCAATGCATTGATTATGATACTATACGTTTTCCAACATACCAGAAATTATTACTCAAGTTATGAGGATAATGGCTGTGGAATAAATCTCGCTCCTGTGTCCTGACCTTTGACCCCATTTCGATGATATTCAACAGAACCGATTCAGTACACCTCAAGAATAACATACTAAAGTTTTGTCGCAATAGAAGCAGTTTAACGCAAGTTATGAGAATAATGGCTGTGGAATAAATCTTGCTTTTGTGCAATGATCTTTGACCCCATTCCGTTGATATTTAACAGAACCGGTTCACTATACCTCCGGAACCACATGATAAAGTTTTGTTGCAATCGAAACATTTTCTGGTAAGTTATGATGCACAAGGGCAATGGAATGGATCCCACTCCAGTGTCCTGACCTTTGAACCCATTTTGCCCATTTTCAATAGGGTTCGACCCCAGTGGCTCCCTACCGCATTCTAAAATTTCATCGAAATCAACCATTTTTACGCAAGTTACGACGCATAAGGGCAATGGAACAAATCCCGCTCTTATGTCCTGCCTGACCTTTGACCCCATTTCGCCCATTTTCAATAGGGTACGTGCCCAGGTGGTTCCCTACCACATACTAAAATTTCATCGAAATCGAACCATATTTACGCATGTTATGACGCATAAAGGAAATGAAATGGATCCCTCTCTTATGGCGTGACCTTTGACCCCACTTCACCCATTTTCAATAGGAGTCGTCCCCTGGTGGTCCCCTACCACATACTAAAATTTCATTGAAATCGAACCATATTTACACAAGTTATGACGCATAAGGGCAATTGAATGGATCCTGCTCTTATGGCGTGCCCTTTGACCCCAATTTGCCAATTTTCAATAGGGTTCGTGCCCAGGTAGTTCCCTAAAACATACTGAAATTTCATCGAAATCGAACCATTTTTACGTGAGTTATCGTGCCGACAGACGGACGGACGGAAAAAGCTGGAGCATATACGCTTCTTCAACCTACGGTTGGAAAGCGTAAACAAGTTAGTAAAGTCATGCAATGCATTGATTATAATACGCTTTCCAACATTACAGAAGTCATTACTCAAGTTATCACTCAAGTTATGAGAATAAAGTCTGTGGAATAAATCTCGGTCATGTGCCCTGACCTTTGATCCCATTTCGATGATATTCAACAGAACCGGCTTGGTATACCTCCGAAATAACATGATAAAGTTTTGTCGCAATCGAAGCATTCTTAAGTAAGTTATGATGCATAATGGCTATGGAATAGATCCCGCTCCTGTGTCCTAACCTTTGACCCCATTTCGCCCATTTTCAATAAGGTTTGTCGCCAGGTGATCCCCTACCACATACTAAAATTTCATCGAAATCGAACCTTTTTTACGTTAGTTATGGCGCATAAAAGCAGTGGAATGGATCCCTCTCTTATGAACTGACCTTTGACCCCATTTCGTTTACTTTAAATAGGGTTCCTTCCCAGGTGATCCCTACCAGATACTAAAATTTCATCGAAATTTTTAGTATCTGGTTGTTACGCGAGTTATCATGCTGACGGACATACGCACACAACGCGTGACGTAATGAGGCAGATGGGAATCGCGACCATCTGCTAGCAAGGTGTGACGTCATAAATCTTTAGTAGGATCCACAAACAACGCGTGACGGAATGAGATAGATGGCATGACCGCGCGCCAACATTCTCAAACGCGAGTTGTGACGTCATAAGATTTCTAAGCATTGGTAACATTAATGGAACAACGCCATCACTAAAAACGTTATCGGGGTGGTTATTTAACCCACTAAACGAATTCTTCTAAAGTCGAGATCAAGCTAAATCGATTTCTAGTACCAGAAAAGGGTAGGTTGACGACTTTCATCAAAATTCTTAGCGCCATTTTCAAAATAAAATGTACATACATACATACAAGAATTGCTACTTTAAGGTGGACGTCAAGTAACTTTGCTTCCTATACTTCCAATGGAAAAACTTTTGTACACATTTTCTTCACAATTAATGAGTTCACAAGGATGAAAATTTGAACATCGATTGAAATAGCTTCATTTCATAACTTGGAATACTTAATATTTTCTAAACCATAACCGTAATTATGCAATCCAACATTTTTTTGTCCACTGACGTCATGAAAGTACAGGTCGCGCCATCTTTTCTCTGGTTTCAACACCACCAAAGGAAAAGTTATTGATTTTTAATATAATTGTGATTATGTTTTAGAAAATATTAAGTTTTCCAAGTTATAATATGAAGTTATTTTAATCGATGTTCAAATTCGCATCCTTGGGAACACATTAATTGTGAAGGAAATGTGTACAAAAGTTTTTCCATTGGAAGTATAGGAAGCAAAATTACTTGACGTCCACCTTAATAATATGGGATAAGGACAATAGAATGGATCGCAATCCTATGTCTTGATCTTTGACCACATTTCGTCTATTTTGAATAGGGTTCGTCCCCAGGCGGTCTCCTACCACATAGTTAACTTTCATTGAAATAGGACCATATTTACGCAAGTTATGACGCATAAGGGTAATGGAATGACCCCGCTCCTACGCCGTGACCTTTGACCCCATTTGTCCCATTTTCAATAGGGTTCGTCCCTAGGTGGTCCCCTACGACATACTAAAATTTCATCGAAATCGACCAATTTTTACGCCAGTTATCGTGCGGACAGACAGACGGACAAAGCTGGAGCATATACGCTTCTTCAACCTACGGTTGGAAAGCGTAAATAAATTAAAAAGATTTGACGTGCTTTAACTCCTATAGGGAAGCTTCAACGTTTCTAGAACTTCAATACTACAGAACTACACGAAATAATTAATAAATAAAAATTACTTGCAATAAACACAGATTTAGCGCTAATGAAATCATAAACATTATGTATTCCTATGATGATTAAGGTTAACGATCAGCCCGGTGGCGCAGTGGTCTATGCGCCAGCTTATTACCAGGCTGCCATGAAGATTCCGGGTTCGAATCCCGGTGAGACATGGATGTTTGTGCTTGTTATACGGCACTGGCTCTCTCCCTTCCCTGGAACAAGTTACCCTAAATTAGGGACGGGCGACTGCTTATAGCTCATCGAGTTGTTCACTGAGGTCGTTAAACCTCCAATAAAAAAAAAAAAGATTAGCCCACGACTCATGCACGCTCCCTGGCGAGCTGTAACATTAATGATCCATTTTGCTAGGTGTTGACTTTATGAGGAGTTGTATCATCTGAATATCATACACCATGGTCCAAGTTGAAACAAAGTTCAAAATCCAGATGAGGCATACGTATTGTGTTTGTCTTGCAACTCGGACACCTTGTCTTCCACAGAGCCAGGCGCCCAAAATTAGGTACGGACGATGGTTCACAGTGCTACTTGTTGCTGGCGGTGGTCATTAGACCCAGAATCAGCAACAAAAGAATACCTCTTTTCATTCTTTTTTCTCGATCATATCTTTGATGTTCGTTACAGTTTTTTTACCATTCGATTTTTCGTGGTGTTTACCATTGATTCTGTTTTGTGTATGTGCGTGGGTTTAACGATCACTATGATGAGCAACTAAATGGGTTATAAGCAGTCACGTGCTCCTAATTTCGGGCGACTGGCTCCAGGGAAACAAGAGCGCGTCAAGGGCATTTACCATCCGGGTGCAAGCTCAGGTTTGCTGCCCCATGTTCGAGAATATTTTTAAATTTTTATTTTCATAAAACACAGTTGTCTTATACAAAGCTGAAGGTAAAAAAAAAAAAATCTGTAAAACTCTAGTTCAGATAATGCTGCGAATAATCCAAGAAATCAACTTCCTATCTGTCAATTTACACGAAAGTCCGCTTTACCGGTAAAAAAAAGAAGTCTCGTCATGTACAAATATGTTACAGCTTCCCCCATGGAGGGAGGCAATTGTGATACATATATATATATCATCATCATCATCATCATTGTCAACCATTATCAATCCACTGCTGGACGAAGGTCTCCCCAAGTTTCCTCCACAACGGTCTGTCTTGTGCCAGTCTCCTCCATGTCACTCCCGCATATTTACGAATTTCATCCACCCATCTCCCATGTGGTCTTTCTCTGGGTCTTTTCCTGTCCCTTGGAATCCAATCTAAAATTTCGGCTGTCCATCTATGGTCTGTCCTTCTGGCAGTATGTCCAGCCCATTGCCATTTCAGGGATTTAACTCTGATCATGATGTCTTCCACTCTTGTCATTTTTTGGATCCACGAGTTCCTCTTCTTATCTCTCCTGGTTACACCAAGCATGCACCTCTCCATGCCTCCTTGAGTTGTCTGCAGCCTTTGTATGTCTCTTTTAGTCAAGGTCCACGTCTCTGCACCATACGTAAGCACTGGAAGGATGCATTGATCAAACACTTTTCTTTTAAGACATAATGGCATATTGCTCTTGAAAATTATGCTGTTTCTTCCAAAAGCTCTCCAGGCAAGTTTTGTACGCCGATTAATTTCTTCATCAATGTGACCCTCACTTGATATCTGCTGTCCAAGATAAACATACGTATCTGTTATCTCCAGTTTTTCTCCATCAATCGATAAATCTTCATTTCTTGTAAAAGCATTGAACATCACTTTTGTCTTCTGAAAGTTCATTTTTAATCCCACTTCTTTACTCTTGTCAGCAAGTTCCTGGATCATACTCTGCAGCTCTGATGGGGTAGTTGCAAAAATGACTACGTCATCAGCAAAACGAAGGTGGGTTAGATAATCTCCATTAATCTTTATCCCTTTGTTTTCCCAGTTCAGTGATTGAAAGACATTTTCCAATGTGGCATTAAAGAGCTTCGGAGATATGGTGTCACCTTGTCTCACTCCCTTTCCAATTTTTATGTGTGTTGTATTTTCAAACAGCCGAAGGTCAGGTGATGCGTAACATCACAGCCTCTCCTTGACAAATGTCAACCCCGCCTTCTCGTGGTGCATCCTGTTCCCACTAAAGGGGCTCTGACGACCGCAAATAGCGGTATAACTATACCATCGGGATCAGAGGAAATGCTATCCCACACTCACCAACCCGCTTGGCCAGCGTGGTGAGTTATGGCCAAACACCTCCAAAATGACTCTACAACTTAAATCTTGGCCCTCAGTCTCCGGCAGCTGGAATGTACCTGGCCAAGGCAGCGGCCAGTGCGACATGAAGGCAGAGGGTGCTAAGAATCCCCGGAGGACCGGACTAGGCTGCCATTTGATGCTGACCTTGGCTACCTACAACGCACGCTCCCTATCTTCTGATTCAAGGCTTCTTGAATTGGAAGAGGAACTACAAAGGATCAAGTGGGACATCGTCGGGCTAAGTGAGGTAAGGAGAAAAGGAGAAGATCTCATTGAACTGAAAAGTGGACATCTCTTCTATTATCGTGGGACAGATACTGGCAGAACTAGTGGTGTTGGATTTATAATAAACAAGAAACTGAAGGATAAAGTGGTAGAAGTTGAAAGTTCCTCGGACAGAGCTGCACGACTCGTTATCCAACTATCGAGAAGATACCAGGCTCAGATTATTCAAACTTATGCACCCACCACAAGTCATCCTGAAGAAGAAATTGAAGAATTTTATGAGGAAATTCGTCATCTAAATAATAAAGGTAAGCAGCACTTGAAGATAATTATGGGAGATTTCAATGCAAAAATAGGGCACCGGCAACAGAATGAAACTTCAGTAGGTAAATTCGGTCACGGCAACAGAAACCAGCGTGGAAATACTCTCGTTGAGTTTGCAGAGGCAGAAGGATTTTTCATCTTGAATTCCTTTTTCAAGAAAAAGCCACACAGGAAATGGACATGGAGACATCCAATTGGGACGACAAGTGAAATTGATTTTATTATGTGTAACAAAAAATTCGTCATCGAAGACTGCAGTGTGCTAAACAAGTTCAACACAGGTAGTGACCATAGATTGGTGAGATGTAAGATGCACCTCAACACTAAACTGGAACGTGGCAAGCTCATAAGACAAACAAAATGTATTGACATAACCAACCTTAAAAAACACCATAATACTTTCAAGTTGGAACTGAAGAACAGATTCTCTACTTTAGAAGGCCTAACATCGGAAGAAGTGGATATTTCGGAAGTTAACAGAAAAGTAACCAAAGCTCTTATGGAAACAGCAACAAAATTAGCTGGGTCTAAGAACAAGTTGCATGTAAACAAATTATCAGGAAAAACCAAAATGTTGATGCAAAAAAGAAGAGAGATGAGGACAACTAAAGAAGATGTGACTTCCAAAGTGGAATATATAGAGCTATGCAAGACAGTAAGAAAAAGTATCACTGAAGACGTAAGGAAATTCAACTGTGAGCTAGTGAGGAAAGCAATTGAAAACAACCAAAGCCTAAAGATAGCAAAGGGACATCTCAGTAAGGGAAGAAAACAGATTATGGCTCTGAGAAAAGAAGATGGTTCTATAACAAGAAATAGAGGTGAAATTTTGACAAGAGTGAAAGATTTCTACTCCAAATTATATGAAAGGGATGATACATGTACTCCAGACATCATGAAAGGTACCAGAGTTCTTCCAGTCCTCCCAGCAGAAGTTGCACATGCAATCAAGAACATGAAGCGGGGGAAAGCTCCAGGAGAAGATGGAATTACTATAGACATCATACAAGAAGCAAGTGGAGAAATTGAAACAGTACTCGCCCAAATTTTCACTCGATGCCTTAATGAAGGGAAGATTCCTGAGGATTGGAACAATGCTACAATGATCCTGCTACATAAAAAAGGTGACATTGAGGATCTCAGGAACTACAGACCTATCAGCCTCCTATCAGTGGTTTATAAAATCTTCACTAAAGTTCTTTCACACCGCTTGAAGGTAACACTGGACATGGCTCAACCGAGAGAACAAGCTGGATTCAGGAGTGGCTACAGCACAATAGATCATATCCACGTACTGAGAGAACTAATTGAAAGAGCGAGGGAATATGAACTTCCATTGTGCATGGCTTTTATCGATTATGAAAAAGCCTTTGATTCGGTGAAACCATCAGCAGTTACCACGGCTCTGAAATCCTGCGGTATTGAAGATGCATACATTAATATTATTAATAACATCTATGAAAATACATATATATATATATATATATATATATGTAAGAAAGATGAGAAGAAAGAAGAGAAACTCGTGGATAAGAAAAATGACTACAGCGGGAGACATCATGATCAGAGCAAAATCCCTGAAATGGCAATAGGTAAGACATACTGCCAGGAGAACGGACAACCGACGGACAACCGAAAGTTTAGATTTGATTCTAAGGGACAGGAAAAGACCCAAAAGAAGACCACGTGGAAGATGTGTGGATGAAATTCGAAAGCATGCGGGAGTGACATGGTGGAGACTGGCCGAACGAACACAGCCTGTTGTGGAAGAAACTTGGGGAGACCTTCATCTAGCAGGGGACTGATAATGGTTGATAATGATAATATATAATATTGAACATAAATGGTGTTTCTTTCACTATTCTAACCGAAAAATATCTCGTATGGGTACATATATAAATAAGTTGTATACAACTAAAACCAAATTCGAAATAACTAGTTTTCGTATTAAAACCCCGAATGTTCTACGTTTCCCTCTCTATAAACTAAATGAAAGTTGACACCGAATTTTCGGGTGTAATTAGCACGTCTTTTGAATCCGTCCTGACGCAAATTAAATTTATCAAAGCTATTCAAAGTCAATGGAACCGGTATGGAAAACAATAGATCTGACCAAAGAAAGAAGATTTTAAATCGGGTTTTTAATCCCTCAGATATTGCTCTAAACGGAATCGTGAGCTTACGAACTCCTAGAAAGAGAGATATCGACAAAAACAAGATGTGACTTTACATCCCCTGGTAGGAAAACCATGCATTATTTTAGGAGGAAAGTATTCTCAAAAGGTTTATCCGTATAAGTGGTATCAGTCGAAGAAAGAATAATTAGTCGAGTTTTCAGGATCCCAGATTTTGCAACAAATACTTCAGAAGCAGAAATAACCACATATGACCCCTGCTGGTTAAACCATTCTTTACCAAACATTAGAAATTATGTGAAAAATATTTTCCATCAGGTCTTGTATGCGACACAGGAAGAATTTTTCAAATCAGAGCTTTAGGAGCAGAAATAACGCAGAAAACGCAATTTACCTTTGTGCCCCCTAGCGGAAAGTGTATGATTTACTTGAAAATTTTGAATTTATAGGAAAAACATTTCGCATCGGAAACACTATCCAACAAAGAAGGAATTTTTCAAATCGTACTCTTAGAAGTAGAGATATTGACAAAAATAAGATATACATCTACGCCCCCTGGCGTAGAAACCATGCAGTTTTTCAAGAAGAAAATTTTCCTTAAAAAGTTTGTCGACATGAGTAGTATCGGTCAAAAAACGACGTTTTTTTCAATCGAGAATTTAGAAGCTCATATTTTGCTGCAAATACAACAGAAGCGGAAATTAAGATTTACGCCCCCTGGTGGCCAAACTATTATCTTACAAAAATTAGAAATTATGTGCAAACGATTTCCCATTAGGAGCTGTATCCGGTGCAGAAAGAATTTTTCAAATCGGAGATTTAGAAGCAGAGATGTAGAGGGAAACGCAATTTACTGCTACGCCTCTTGCGAAAAGTCTATGAATGAATTGAAAATTTTGAAATTATATGAAAAACATGTCACACGGTGTAAGGGTCGCCCGCTATCAAACTGTCAATTATGAATTTATTTACTTTTAATATTGTGATGAACACGTGCGGACGGACGTTTCATTCCGCCATTTTGTTGTTTCAGATAAGAACTGATATTCTTCACCACCCACGTGGTACAATTTTAATCCTATGTGGAATTAAGAGAGGGGTGCATGAACACCTGGGGCATCTGACCTTGAAGAGTCAGCTGCTCGATTGCTTCTGTTAAACAAGTTGTCATACTGCTTTTGTATACGTGCAAGGTTGTAATCGCCTGCGGGTATCAGACGACATTCCTGAGTTCAGGTATTTCACGTGCTGACCGGAAAAACCAGTTTTGCTTGCGCATGCGTGGTAGAAGACGGAAAGGGCGAGGAGAAAGGAGTGAGACAGTGGAACTTCGGTCGTCAAGGAGAGAGGGTCCTGGTTTGGATGCCGGTTTCTGACGGAAGGGCTGCGGTTATCGCAGACGTGCAGCGTGGTGAACAGGAAGGAGGATTCCTTCGTCCACCGGGTATCGCGGAAAGAATTATGGAAAGGTAGCACGTGGTCAGCACGGGGAACCTGAGCGGAAAGTCATCGGAAACCCGTGAAGCAAATGTTATCGGAATAATAAAGTCTTGCTGTTGTGTTTATTTCCGTGTACTGGACTGAGTTTTGTGGAGGTAATTATTCTTCTACACAAGGACGCCTTCAGCCGCTTTGATAGCCAGATCGTATAGTAAAGGCGAGGCGGTAGCTCGCTATACGGCGGGAAACAAAAGGTTTTATCTAAGAATTGATATGTCTGGCCCCTACAGCCAGATCAGTTGGCGCAGTCTATCGACAGGATCAGCCTGAAAGCGAGCTCATGAATGACGTGAATGGCGACACGCGTAAAGAAGGAACAACGGACTCTTTGTGAAAATTCCGGTGACCGATTTACAGAACTCTGACGACGTACCGAAGGAACAACGGACTTTTTGTGAAAATTCCAGTGACCGAATGACAGAACTCTGACGACGTACCGACCAGAACAAAGAGACACCAGTGTGCTAGTCGAGATAAGGCATACAGCGTGTCAACGGAGACAAAGACAGTGTGCACCTCAACGTACGGAAATTGCAAGCCGGACGAGACCTTACAAGCAAGACAACAGAAGAAGCAGAAGGGGGGCCTGAGTGCTCTGGTAACGTACCACATTTTTTTTCTGAGATTATTTCTGTGTCTTTGCCTGTGCATTTGGTACAGTTTAGGGTTAAGAGTAGAAGTTCTCATCATGGTACTAGAAAGGAAAGGGAAAGCTAATAATTAGATATTCTCAGAGTAAAGCATTGTAAAGTAAATTTTTGTGGCAGTTAATTTTATGTCAGTTACTAGAGAATGCAAAGTGTCAAAATATTTTCATTAAGTAATAAGTGTATTTAAATAAGTCGAGTTTTCATGTTTACGATTTAAGAAATTTGAAGCTAGAATAGCGTAGAAAAAAAAAAAAAAAAAGAAAATAGTGCGAAAGAGACAGAGGGAATAAGTATTCTGAGTAAATTAGGACAATAGATGTTTGGGTAATGCATGAAGGTAGAGATAGGTTAGAAACAAAACAGGAAAGAGAGTAACCTTCGATGATTCAATGCAGAAGTTTGCATGATTTCTTTTCTTATTTCTTCGCATGAGTGTATTATTAGTATGTGTATTGTAGTGTATTATCATGACTGAGCTTTTGGAAGGGAAAGTTGAGGATAATTTAGATGCGGAGAACGAAGAGAATAGTGTTCTTAGTGATCCAGAATTAGATTCTCGTGAAGAAGTAAGCATTAATATGGAAGACAAAAAAATAATTCAGCTAGAATGGAATGGGAACTTCAATTTAAAATGCTTGAGGTAGAAGAGAGAATGGCTGAGAGAGAACAAAGAATGATAGAATTACAATTAGCGGATAGGAAAGAAGAAAGGCAATTTGAGTTAAGAAAATTAGAATTAATTAATGAGAAAGAGAAGGAGTCTATTAAAAGTAAAAATGAGGGTAAATTGGCCGACTAAATGAGAATCTTAGAAAGAACTTTACCCAGAAGTCCCAGTAAGCCGGAAGAAATTCTGGACTTCTTTGATTCGTTAGAAAGGGCATTTGTATCACACTCAGTACCGGAAGAAATGAAAGGTCGTTTGGTGATAGCCTTGTTCAATTCAGAATGTGTGAAGCACTTATTTCGTCGGTTGACTATAGAGCAGTTCGATACGTACGAAATAGTTACGGAGGCAATTTTGGTGGAATGCCATTTGACTCCGGATATTTATTTGAAACAATTTGAGAATATTAGTAAGAACAAAGGGGAAAGCTACTTGCAGTTAGCGGGACGTATTAAGAGGACCCTAACATACTACATCAACAGTAGTGAAGTGAAAGAGTTCGATCAGTTGGTCAATTTGTTGGTATGCGACAAATTCAAAACTTTGTTGTCCCCAGAACTGAAGACCTACATTCTTCAAAGAGGTTCCGTAGGGAAGTTAGTTCCTTCGACAGAATTAGGAGAACTTTGTGATTTATACGAAAGTCACGTGGGAGCTATGGGAATAGAAGTAGGAATATGCAAACTCAGTCATCCCTTGGGAACGTATTTCAAAGGAGGTCAATCAGAAGCCGGGAAGAAGGGATGTTTTCAGACAGGCGGAAATCAATTGGAAGGAAAGTTTTCCGGGACAGATCAGAGCGTCGGAAATAAGCCAGTTTACTCAGCGGCGAGGCCTATCGTAAGGAATTCCAGTTTGAATAAAGGAATTATATGCTTTAGATGTGGAGTAGTGGGGCACCGTAAAGCAAATTGTAACCAGAAGGCATCCCAGAGTACTCCCAGATCTTACTCTCAGAATTGGAGAAAAGACCCCCAAATAACGTAAACAGAGTAGCGGTGGGACAAAAAGGGATACGAAGATGTCTCAGAGAGAAGGATAGAGATAAGCGATGATAAAAGAATGATGGCTAAGGTAGATAGAGTTTTAGGCCAAGAAGGAAGTCAGAATGAGGTAATAGAAATTCCGTTAGGAGAAGTGAAGAGGGTTAAGTCGGAATGCGGAAAGAGCACCGAAATCCTTATTGACTCAGGCGCGGAGGTGAGTTGTGTAAGAGGAGGGTTACTTGGCGAAGAGCTGTTGGAACCAAAGGGTAGAATAATTTTAAGAGGCTTCGATGGTAGTAAGGGAGAGTTTGTCATTAAAGAATTGAATCTCCGATTAGATGAAAGGGATTAGAAACAGGAGAAGCGGCAGAAAGTTTTTGCAAAGTGATGTGTGCAACTGTTCCTAATCTGGTAAACAGGGTAATTATAGCAACGGAGGATTACCAGTGCATGAAAAGTGCAAGGGAAGCTACTCCGATGTGGGCAACCTCGTGTGAAAAGGCGTTAGAGTTAGGGAATAGGCCGGATGTGCATCCAGGAACTGAGACTGGCGAAGCGCTAGTCGAAGAGGAGGATATTCTAGGAATGGAAAGCCCCGCGATCACAGATATTTCAGCGGAGGAGGAGCAAGCGCGCTTGGTTGGTAAAGCTTGGATTGAAGAGCAAAATACCCACAGGATATTAGCGCTAAGTGCTGGAGGCAGCGAGGAGAACCCGCAAGGGCAACAGCAGTCAGACCAATCAGAGGAGGCTATGACAGCTAGCGAGGGAACAGGAGATAGCGTTACTGATTTGGATACGAGTGAAGCTCAGGAGAGTTCAGACAGACGCTTGTTTACAGAGCAACAAAAGAGGTGTGTGACGTTAGCAGCCGCTAGGAATGAGGCGGAAAACAGCAGAGGAGGTTATCTCCATACGGATGGAATGTTGTATTATCGGGAGCAAGTGTTGGGATAGGTTACGTTACAGTTGGTAGTTCCTGTAGAGCGGAGGGCGCAAGTGTTAAAGTCGGCACACGATTCGGTTTTTGGCGCGCATTTGGGCCACAAGAAGACCCTAGAGCGGATCAGATATTCTTTCTATTGGCCTACCTTGAAGAAAGATGTGCGTAGATATTGTGATGCATGCGAAGCGTGTCAGTTAAGACGTCCCATCACGAGGGCAGACAGGGTTCCGATTGAGGCAGTTAAGAGACCCCCAGACCATTTCAGGTCGTTAATGTGGACTTAATCGGACCGATTGAACCACCGTTGAGCAAGGGTCACCGGTGGATATTAGTGATGGTAGATCAGCATACTAGGTGGCCGGAAGCCGTATGTCTGACTTCATTGAATTCCCGGAGTCCGTGCGACGCACTACTGGAAATTTTCCAGCGCACAGGGATTCCGGAGGTAGTAGCGATGGACCGGGGCACACATTTTGTGTCGTGGTTGACACAAGAGACCCTAAGGCGTCTAGGTTCGACTCCTAGGTTCTCCGTCCCGGGAAATTCCACTTCGAACGGTCTTGTCGAGCGATTCAACAGATTTTTAAAAGGAATGCTGTATCATGTGATAAGGGAGGAGCCTCGGCAGTGGCATAAGGCTTTGCCATATTTATTATGGGCCTATAGAGAGGTTCCCAATGTTACAACGGGCGCGGCCCCGTTTCAGTTGCTATACGGGCGAGAGCCCATTGGACCGCTGGCCATTCTGAAGAAAAATTGGGCGGTGGAATGTAGGCTGCCCGTTGGCATATCAGTATCAGCGACGCAGTACCTGCAGCAAACGAAGGAGCGCATGGAGAAGGCAGCTCAGAAAGTGGAGGAGGTGGCGATGGAACAGCAGCGACGGTATAGGTCGTATTATAACCGTCGAATGCGGCAGAGATCCTTTCAGGTGGGAGACCAGGTGATTGCCCTGATCCCGGACTCCAAAAACAAGGTGTATGCTAGGTGGACCGGCCCAGTACACATAACTGAGAAACGGGGGTTCAATAGCTACGTAGTTGAACTAGGAAACAGGCAGCTTCGGCATGTACACGTGGGGAAGCTAAGAGAGCTTAAGCCCCGGATCAGTGTAGTCGGAGTGATTTTTGAGACCGATGAGGAGTTCGGCGAAATTAAGGAGGCTCCGGTGAGGAAAACGGAGGAAGCAAAAGAACCTGAAGAAATCAGGATAGATAGGGAGAGGATAACTCGGGAGAAGCTTAGGGAGTTACAGGAGCTGGTGAGCAGCTCGAAGAAGTTCTTTTCGGGAGAAGTGGGAGAGACGTCAGTGGGGAAGCACGCAATTACACTCAAGCCGGAAAGCGTACTTCGTACCCAGCACAGGTACAAGTTGCCACAATCGATGCAGAGAGCAGTGGGGAGCCAGATCCAGGAGTTGTGGGATCGCGGGATGATTGAAGAATCAAAAGAAGAGGATAGTCATCCGGTAGTATGCGTGGCTAAGAAAAATGGAGAGTTTCGGATGTGTGTAGATTACAGAATGTTAAATTTTCACAATGTTCCGGATGCATTTCCGATGTCTCATATCCCAGATTTGTTAGCGAAGGTGGGGGCAGCCCGGTATATTACTACGCTTGATATGTAAAAGGGGTACTATCAAATCCCAATGGACCCCGACAGTCGAAAGTATACCACTTTTGCAACGCATAAGGGGCTCCATCAATGGAAAGTAATGCCCTTTGGGTTATCAGGAGCGGCGGCTACTTTTCAGAGAGCCATGAATAAGGTTTTGACCCCTCACCAAGACTATGCGATAGCGTTCCTGGACGACGTGGCTATTTTTTCTGGCTCATGGGAGGAACATTTGAAATGAGTAATTGAAAGTCTGGAGGCGGCAGGCTTTACGGTAAATTTGAACAAATGCTGTTTCGCCCGTATGGAGGTGAAATACTTAGGGCACGTGGTCGGCTCGGGTCATCACCGTCCGGACCCCGAGAAGTTGCAGGACATCAGGGACGTTTTGCCCCCTCAGACGAAAAAGGAAATACGTAGCTTTTTTGGGATTATGTAGGTATTACCGTGATTACGTACCCAACTTCGCGAAGGTAGCTAAACCTTTAACAGATTGCACAGGGAAAAGGGCGGCAGATAGGGTAGTTTGGTCGGAAAAGTTGGAGGAATCATTTAGAACTCTGAAGGAAAATTTGTGTAAGGCACCGGTATTAAACACCCCGGATTTCAGTAAGCATTTTATCTTACACACGGATGCGAGTTTCTTTGCGGTGGCATGTTGTTTGAGTCAGAGGGATGAGGAAGGCAACATTAGGCCAGTGGCCTATGCTAGCAAAAAATTAAATGGGACGCAAGCCAGATGGGCGGTCAGCCATCAAGAGGCGTACGCCATAGTATGGGGTTTGCAAAGGTTTGAAGGGTGGATTTTTGGTAACCGGGTCGAAGTTATGTCCGATCACAACCCCCCTCACTTTTCTCACCCCTTCCGCATCGCAAAGTTCAAAATTACAGCGTTGGAGTTTGGCTATTTCCCAATTTAATTTATCCATATCTCATGTCGCGGGCAAACTAATCCCTCACGCCGATGCGTTGTCAAGACTCAGTTTTAATGTGTAGTGCAGCACCATGGTGAGAAGGTATAACGGCACAGGTGGAGATCCACAGAAGGTCTCAGGGTGGTACAAGTGTATATGTTACATAACGTGCGACAGAACGAGCGAGAAGTGATAAAGTGTATTATGTTGTGTCACCCAAGATCCGCGAGCAAGTGAAAAGACTCGAAAATACGGCAAACGACCGTTTATCTCGTTCACTTGGTGGGGGCCTGTAAGGGTCGACCGCTATCAAACTGTCAATTATGAATTTATTTACTTTTAATATTGTGATGAACACGTGCAGACGGACGTTTCATTCCGCCATTTTGTTGTTTCAGATAAGAACTGATATTCTTCACCCCCACGTGGTACAATTTTAATCCTATGTGGGATTAAGAGAGGGGTGCATCAACACCTGGGGCATGTGACCTTGAAGAGTCAGCTACTCGAGTGCTTCTGTTAAACAAGTTGTCATACTGCTTTTGTATATGTGCAAGGTTGTTATCGCCTGAGGGTATCCGACGACATTCCTGAGTTCAGGTATTTCACGTGCTGACCGGAAAAACCAGTTTTGCTTGCGCATGCGTGGTAGAGGACAGAAAGGGCGAGGAGAAATGAGTAAGACAGTGGAGCTTCGGTCGTCAAGGAGAGAGGGTCCTGGTTTGGACGCCGGTTTCTGACGGAAGGGCTGCGGTTATCGCAGACGTGCAGCGTGGTGAACGGGACGGAGGATTCCTTCGTCCACCGGGTATCGCGGAAAGAATTATGGAAAGGTAGCACGTGGTCAGCACGGGGAACCTGAGCGGAAAGTCATCGGAAACCCGTGAAGCAAATGTTATCGGAATAATAAAGTCTTGCTGTTGTGTTTATTTCCGTGTACTGGACTGAGTTTTGTGGAGGTAATTATTCTTCTACACAAGGACGCCTTCAGCCGCCTTGATAGCCAGATCGTATAGTAAAGGCGAGGCGGTAGCTCGCTATACGGCGGGAAACAAAAGGTTTTATCTAAGAATTGATATGTATGGCCCTACACACGGAAAACACTATCCAACAAAGAAGGAATTTTTCAAATCGGACTCCTAGAAGTAGAGATATTGACAAAAATAAGATGCACATCTACACCCCCTGGCGTAGAAACCATGCACTATTTTAAGAAGAAAATGTTTCTAAAAGGTTTGTTGACATGAGTAGTATCGGTCAACAAACGACGTTTTTTTCAATCGAGAATTTAGAAGCTCATATTTTGCTGCAAATACAACAGAAGCGGAAAGTAAGATTTTCGCCCCCTGGTGGCCAAACTATTTTTTACAAAAATTAGAAATTATGTGCAAACGATTTCCCATCAGGAGCTGTATCCGGTGCAGAAAGAATGTTTCAAATCGGAGATTTAGAAGCAAAGATATAGGGGGAAACGCAATTTACCGGCACGCCCCCTAGCGGAAAGTCTATGAATTACTTGAAAATTTTGAAATTATATGAAAAACATGTCAGACGGAAAACACTATCCAACAAAGAAGGAATTTTTCAAATCGGACTCCTAGAAGTAGAGATATTGACAAAAATAAGATGTGCATCTACGCCCCCGGGCGGAGAAACTGTGCAATATTTTAAGAAGAAAATATTCCGAAAAGGCTTATTGATGTGAGTGGCGTCAGTCCACGGAAGAATTTTTTAATCGATATTTTAGAAGCTACGATTTTATGGCAAATACATCAGAAGCAAAAATTGACACTTACGCCCCTGGTGGCCAAAGTATTCTTTACCAAAAATTCGAAATTATATGCAAAAGATTTTCCATCAGGAGATGTATCTGCTGAAGAAATTTTTTTTCAAATGGGAGTTTTAGAAGAAGAGTTATCGGGAAAAATGTAATTTACTTTTACGCCCCCTAGCGGAAAATCTATGCGTAATTTGGAAAAGTAACTATATCTAAAATACTCTTCGACATAAATGAAGTCGAAAGATATAAATTTTTTCAATCGGATGTTTAGAAGCAAATATGTGGAATAAAACGTATTTTTAAATTCGACATCATCTGCATTTTCGCCCTCTACCGGCGAAATTGTACATCGTAAAAAAAAACAAACGAAATAAAGGATCATCATTTGCATATTTCAAGCTTCCCAATGCAAAAAGATTTTTTCAAATCGGACTAATAGTTGCTGAGATATCGTGGGTACAAGCGGACGGACGGACAAACCGATAACAGAAGCACGATCTTTTTTTACAAAAGACGTGCTAAAAACTGAAACTTCCAGAAAGCGCAAACATACGTAGCTTCAGCTAAAATTAACTTTTGTAACTTTTTAATTTTTTGTCTACAAACATTCTAACGATGTCCGAATTTTTAAGGTCTGTAGAAATTTTGTTGTCAATACTAACCATACTTATATTTGAAAAGTCGTTCCTGTTTCATATTTAATCAAAAGTAACTTTTGACAGTAAAAAAATTTGGACAGTAAAAAATGCAAAATGTTTGGACAGTAAAAGAGGGTTTTGTGAACCTTATTGCCGTTATCAATTCTATGGAATGGAAAAGGGGGCATTGCAATTTTAAAGACCTTGTTAATTTTTACGCAGCGTAAAAACCACAAAATCCAAAAAAAAATTTTTTTCGTTTAACGTAACATGAGACACGTGTCCCCTCCCTCCAAAAGCATTTTGCAAAAGGCATAATAAAAAATATTCTTAAAGCTACTGAATTGTTTGAAAAACACTCCGTAGCTATATAAATAGAATCATTTATAAACATGAGTCATTTGAAAATATGGATTCTAAAGCACTTTATGGGTTCATGTGATGCTTAACATAAGTCCAAAGAATTTCAGTTCAGTCACACAAAACTGAAGCAATTATATCATATTTTTTTGTGCAATACGTGGCAATTTCACTTGTAAGTCCATACAATATTCCAATTTTTATATCTTTGCTTAGTGTCAAAAAGGTAATTTAAAAACTGAAAGTGTCAGAAAAGGTAATTTAAAAACTAAAAACTCTAGTTATGCGTGTTCAGGTGTTCGAACCGTTCTTATCGTTGTATCAAAAAATAGGAAAATTATTATTTTTATTTCCTTTCGACAGATCAATATCTCATCTGTATTTTGGTACTAAAATCCCTTTTGTTAATTTTTTTTTCTTACGTGGTGTAACCAGTTCTACAGTTGAAAATTCTGTTTCGCTATCTATTTCCTCGGGAATTGTTTTATCTTCAGCTAACATACCCTTAAAACCCCCATGTGTTCTACATTCTTTTAAATAGCCATTTACTTACTTTATCATTTCTATTATGATTGGTATAACTACAACAGATTTTGGCATTAATTTGCTACTTACACTGATTTTTGAAGAATGTAACAAATCTTTCTGGAATAAATAAACTTGCATGTTTTTTTCATTTTCATTCTTTTTTTTTTAGGAAAGAGTGGTTAAATTTCGTGTATCATCTCTGAAAGATTCGTTAAAGCGTTAATACAATGTATCGTGGATTACATCCAAAGTGTACCCCAGTCCTCATTACCCTTATCGCATCGATCCTATTTACTTACTTTGCTTCACAGCACGGTTTTGCTGTCAAAGTTGGAAGCTCTTTCTGTAAAATTTGCCAACTGTAAGTAATTCAGAAAAGAAAGCATATATTTCTTGAACAATGCTGAAAATGTTCACAATTTCTAGAGAAATTGTTTCGTCGTTGTTTATGACCAGATTTAAAGTATTAGCCGTTCAAAGTACATAAAATGCATACGGGTTTTACGTTGAAAAATTGCGTTTTTTGAAGTCCATTGTGTTTTCCCTTCATATTGGCCGCATTGAACCCTCGCTTGGCGCATTCCTTCAGCCGAACACAAACTTAATATCAGGAAGATCAATGTCAAGCGTCGGCTGGGGTGGTGTAGTGCTCCCCGCTACTATCTTGTTGTTGTTGATTGAAGGTTTAACGACCACCATTACCAACTCAATGAGCTGCAAGCAGTCTCCCGTCTCTAATTTAGAGTCACTGGTTCCAGGGAAGGGAGAGAGAGCCAGTGCCGTAAGGCAAACATAATATCCATGTCTCACCGGGATTCGAACCTGGACCCGTTCCGGACGAATGGTCATAAGCAATTGCTTCGACCACTGCGCCACCGGGGCGGTCCCCGCCACTAGATTCTAGAGCAGTGGAAACACGTTCTACGGAGTGATAAATCACGCTTCACCTCCCGTCAATCAGGCGAGCGAGTCTGGGCAAGGCCTTTTAGAAAACACAAGGCCATGCTATTAGAGAGATGAGTTTCCAGCGGAAACCAAGGCTTCCCATTGGTTTCAAACACTCTCGTGTATGACGTCAAATACGACATCGACTTATCAGTCCGTGTAAGATGAGAGTGACGTCACAAATGGAGGGAACTCATCTGTTTAATATCATTGCCTTGTGCTTTCTAGACTGCTTTAGTCTGGGTGGAAGGCTTCCACGAGAACGCTCTCTGTTCTACTGTGTTGTGCCAACAGTGAAGTTTGGTGGAGGAGACATCATGAATTAGGGCTGTTTTTCAAAGTTTGCTCTGGGCTCCCTAGCATGAGTTCTCGGGAATCTTAACGCTGCTGCTTATAATGACATTCTTGACAATTTTGTACTCCCAACGTTATTGGAAAAATTCGTTGAATGTCCTTTTCTTTAACGAAGAGAATAGTGGAGAAATAATGACTGTCCACAAAGCGAGATTATTGCAGGAATGGCTTGATGAGATGGATGTTTGAGAACTTGACTGGCCTGCACAGTTCCCTGATTTAATGGAACACTTCTGGAATGAATTGAACGCCGACTGCGAGCCAGGCTGAACCACCCGACATCGGCGACCAACCAGGCTAATGGTCTTGTGGCAGAATAACTGGCAATTCCCGCAGCAGAATACCATAATCTAGCTGCAAGCCTCCCCAGCAGAGTTGGGGTCTTGATTGCCGCAAAGGGTGGACCAACTAGAAATTCCTTTCTTATAGCAGGGAGTTTGCGGAGAGCCAAATGTCCGAATACTTTTGATCAGGTAGTGCGTATATAATTACACAGTTAAAAAAACTATGTCATTACGCTGTGCTAATAGAAAAGTTCAAACAAATGCCTTAAACCGCGACCAACATTT
Source organism: Macrothele yani (assembly GCA_039090855.1). NCBI lineage: Eukaryota > Metazoa > Arthropoda > Arachnida > Araneae > Macrothelidae > Macrothele > Macrothele yani. The sequence goes on from CM077008.1 coordinate 78,978,636, forward strand.
ATTCATAATAACCAAAGAGACCGTCTCTCAAATGTTTCAGAACAGGTGGAAAGTAATCTGTAATATAAACAGTAAATTTCTAAGGTTTGTTGGCGTTTCAGGCATCAGATTCCAACATTATAGCACGCCAATATACACTCAAGAGCAATTGAATTAGAGATACCTGTCTAGTAACGTGTAGCACCACCTTTCGTCCTGATGACGGCGGCGATTCGTTTCGGCATGGACTCGACAAGACACCGAAAGCGTTGGGAAGCCGTACGGATCCACGACCCCTGAACAAGCTCCCACAGTTCACGAAGATTTGATAGAGGGGGTCAGAGCCTCGAACATCTCTCTCGATGGCATCTCAGATGTGCTCGATGGGATTGAGGCCAGGTGACCTAGCTGGCCAAGGAAGCGAGGTCACGTCGGTGGAGTGTTCATCCAACCATTCGGATACAATTCGGGAGCGATGGAAGGAAGGTCCCCAGTGGGATGCTGAAAACGCACAAACGGGAGCAAATGGTCGTCCAGGATATCCCGGTAACGTTGACCTGTGAGGGACGATGTCACACGCACCAGGGGTCCCATTTCAGTTTACGTAAACAGTCCCCAGACGAGAATGCAACCCCCACCAGCTTGAAAAGTACCCTGCTGTCAAGAAGGATCCATCGCTTCATGTGGTTTGCGCCGTACTCGTATCCTGCCATCCGCTTGCACCAACGTGAACCTCGACTCATCAGTCCAGGCAGCATTTTTCCACATGCCTAGGGTCCAGTGGATATGTTCCCGCGCCCATGCTAATCTTTGCACCCTGTGATGTCCGGTCAGCAGCGGTACCCTCGTGGGACGATGGCTTCTGTATCCCATAGCGAGGAGATGGTTCTGGATGGTGTGGCTGCTTACAAGTTTTTGTGCACCAGCGTTAAATTGCCGAGTGATTTCTTGCACTGTGGCACGTCTATCCGCTGTTACAATGCGAGCCAGCCGACGATGACCCCGCTCATCCACACGCTGTTGTCCACGGCAGTTGGCCCTTGCAGGGATGGTTTTACCGGATTCGATGTACTCATGGTGAACCCGTGACACAGTGGCTCGTAAAAATCCCAGTGCCAGGCACGATTTCCGAGATGGAGTGACCCATTCGTCGGGACCCGACAATTTGCCCACGATCAAATGCGCTTAGATCCTTCGTCTTACCCATACTGCGTCCGACTCTTACTGATTTCCATCTCATCACTCCTTATATTGTTGGATCGCTACATACGTCATGTGGTTTCCGTTTACAGTGCCGCCCGCAATGCCACATTTGCATAACGCCAGCTGTTGCTCTTCAGTGTATTCAATCGCTCTTCAGTGTATGTAATCCACTAGGGTATCTTTCGTTTGTTATTTCGTCTTATGTGCAGTCACAGCCATTAATAGCTCTCTGCTTAAATGTAAGGTAGCGAAAGCCCTTTGGTGGTCCTTCAGGTATTTAATAAAAGGCTGCAATAAAAAAAATATGTATACTGAAAATTGTTAGAGTGCATTGTGTAAAATCCTCCAAGAACACTCGTTCCTTCCGTTTTTTATTTTTTTTTATTTTTTCAAAATCTCCGGCATTCGGAGGTACTGAAGGTCTTAGAACCAAAAAAGCTTGAAAACTTTATTCGATGAAATGCAAAGGTAATTTATGCCTAAGCACATGCTAACAAGACAGCCTTTCTGGCACATTTATCGGTTTGCTACAGACGGAAAAATGTAGTATGCATGCGTAGTATCAGGAACGCCCTGTATTTTTCAACGAAAAGCATGCACTGTAAAATGCACACATTGGTGGCTTCAGTAGTGTACATCTAAATGCACAATCATTGGTATTTCTCATAAATCGGAAAATCATAAGTGCTCCGAACCGCCTCATTGCTGCTCACGTATGCAATTAGTATTTGGTAGCACTGAATTCCATCGAGGATATGTTTTGGTTCATTTTTGTATGATCTTGGTTTCATGTTAAGTATAATCATACTTTTGATGCGCGCGCACACACACACACGCACACACACACACACACACACTATGTCCTTCAGAGACGTAATGTACCGTGTATCACACTTTTAACAACTACAACGGACAGTTGAAAATCTTGTTCGATAATGAATAATTCGCCGATCCGAGGGCAGCGTGGGTTTGAGCAGGCTTCTGACTATTCGTCTAAGGTGGACCCGGATTCAAGTCACGCATTCAGAATGGATAGTGTGCTTGTCTTATGACAGTGGCCCTGAATTAGGGACGGGAGATTGCTCATAGCCCTTAGAATTGCTCATGGTGGCCGGTAACCCCGGAACAAAAAATGGATAGATGATATTGTCATAATTATTTGATCGAAACTTATGCTTAAGCGACGCTGTTTGAATAAGACCCCCCCCCCCCCCACACATACACAATGCTGTACATCCAGCTTAGAATGAACCGGCTGCATAACTTCTAAATGGATGAGTTAAATGGGCATTTATCTGAATTTTCTGAGATATAGAAATCGCGATCGTAAGACTTTCTGCCAAGAAAATTTTACGATCGCGATTTCTGTATTCTGCCTGGATCACACTTCACTCAGTATTGCAGGTTAAAGTCGCAAAGATACCAGGAATTCGGTACGCTCATGTGTGCATACAGTATGTTACTACGTATTATACGGGGTGATCCTTTTATCACGCAACACGGCATTCAATGGCGCAGAACAGGGCATTTGGTTGTTGTAAAGGAAGAAATTGTGTGACATGCCGGTAGATGGCAGTATAATGCTCCTGAGATAGGAAGCGCAGGTGCGTGGTTAGTTGCGTTCCAGACCAGCGAGAAGAATGCTATGTTTGCGGAAGTTGTTGACGGATATTACAAGATGCCATTTTCAACGGCACAACAGGTATTTATTGTGGAAGTGTATTTTCAACAGTAATCGTATGCACACTTACAGAAGCAATTTCATCGAAAGTATCCTTACGTGCCTCTGCTCAACAAATCAACAATTATGCGAGTCATCATCCGTTTTTGAGAGACTGGGAGTGTTGGTGACAAGAAGAAGCCGAGGAAGTCCCATGTGTTAACGGACGCCAAACTCGAGGAGGTACGGGCAGCATTACAACATTTGCCAACGAAGAGTTTGCGTAAACTGGCGTTACAACAACAGATGTCGTATGGAAGTGCACACAAGGCCACAAAGAAATTATGTCTCCGTGTCCACTGTGTACTAGAACTCAAAGAACCGGACACGGACCAACGAATTGCGTTCTGTATGTTGCTAACGACATTGGTGAGATGTCACGAAATAGTCCTGTTGGATAAAGTGATTTTCAGTGATGAGGCGTAGTTTCACCTTAGTGGATACGTCAACAGTTAGAACAACAGATATTGGTCTACAGAAAACCCACATGTGTTGTACGAAACTCCGTTACATGCATTGAAAGTCCGGGTGTGGTGTGCAATTTCACGACGACGAATAGTGGGGCCCATAGTTTTTGACACGACCCTCAATAGCCAGTCGTACCAGGACATTATTATGCAATGTATTGCACTTCTGGAAGCAGACGAACGTTATTGTTACCTGCAACAGGACGGGGCAACGTGTCATACGTCTCGTGACACCCTGCAGTTTCTTGACAACATGTTTGATGACCGCCTGATTTCAAAAGGTTTATGGCCTCCCAGATCACCTGATTTATCTCCACCGGATTTTTTCCTCTGGGGGTATCTCAAAGGTTGTGTATACCGACAGAATCCACGTACTGTAGACGAACTGAAGCGGGGCATTACCAGCGAGATTATGTCTATCAACTGTACGCTCTTACGCCAGGTGGCATCCAACATGGTTTAGAGGGCTCACACCTGCCTTGAAGCTGCGGGTGGACATTTCGAACACTTCCTGTAAACAAGTACGTATGTAATTTGGCATTTGTTGTCAGTATCTCGTTTTCCTATTAAACCCATGATATGTCCATATTTCACTAGTTTTCTACATACCATATTGAACACATTCTGAATGCAGGGTTGCGTGATAAAATGATCACCCTGTATATACTCGTGGGTATAAGGGGAAGTGAACTACGGGATATCCCACTCGGAATTGGCCCCGGTTTTTTCCGTATAACTTGCGAAATAACCAACTGATGGACATGTAAATTAAAAATGGACTTACCTTGGTCCATGGGATGAATGATGCTATCAAATGAAGTGCTGGAAGTGGCCTCCGTCGGCATGCAGACATGCTTGAACGAGACGCTCCATGTTATCGGAGGTTCGTACCAGCTGTTCGGCAGTCACAAGCTCCATTTCGCGGCGAATGTTATCTTCCAGTGCCGCGAGAATCTTTGGCTTGTCTCAGTTCACTGTACCTTTCAACACGCTCCACAGGAAGAAATCAGGGGGTGAAAGGTCTGTCGAGCACGATGGCCACAGTTCCTTCGAGATGGCAATATCAGGAAAAAAAGACTGGATTAGAACCATGCTCACTTTGGAGGTGTGACACATTGCCCCGTCTTGTTCGAAGTAGCCGGTAGTGAACTCCTCGTCATCCAGTTGCTCCACAAAAGCAGTGAAGATGTCCATGTACGCAGCCGTATTCACCATTGTGTGTGGAAAAGATTCGGGGCCGGGAGACAGCACACCAGACCCCCAGTCTTTCAGCATGAAGATGTTCCTCGTGGAGTGCGTGCGGATTACCACTCGCCCATACACGAGTGTTTTGGGCATTGACATATCCACTGAGGTGGAATCACGCTTCATCGCTAAACAGCGTTTTATCCAGTATGTTTTGATTTCTGGCGACAAAGTCCTGAAAATACCGACAGTACGTGACTCCCTTTGCATGATCGGTCGGTTGCAATTTCGGAACAATTGTGATGCGGTATGGATGAAGCTTGTCGGCTTTGGCAGCACTTTGGCATGTGCTTTTGGACGTTCCCATTTCTTGTCCCAATTTCCACAAGGACTTCGTCGGAGAGGCCGACAGGCTTTGTGTAACGTCCCCCATTGTTGCCTGGGACATCTTCGGCCGACCCCTGCCGTGAAAATTCAGCAACGTTCCCGTTGTTTCCAGTTTTTTCACAAATTGCTGACTGCAGAACTTTGCTGGTGGTTTGCGACCTCCAAATTTCGCAAGGAATTGGGTTTGGCACGCCTTGATAGACTCACTTGTCCAATAGGTCCGGACCAGAAAAACACGTTGTTTAATTGTGTACCGATTGATGTTTCAACGGAAACACGGAAACAAAGCACAGCAGTCTCGCCTGCGAGGCATACGCGACCGTTGCTAATTCCAGACTGACCTTGGCAGTTCGTCTTGCGTCTGCGGCCGAATGACATACGCAAGGCCACCTGCGTTTGGAAAGACCAACAGTCTCGCTCCTTACGGCGTTTCTTTCTCACGCTCTCCCGTTCGTCTTCCCAGAGTTTCTATTTCGTACTCACCTTCTTTCCAAAGTTATGCGCAAAACTCCGGGGCCAATAGCAAATGGGACACGCTGTGCCAGTGAAAGCTGTTGGGAAAATGATTTTGTGGCCAATATCGTTTACGCTACTAATGTATTATGTTATAATCACTGATAAATATTATTATAACCACTGATAAACAATCGTGTCGAAAATCATTCTGCTCCTCTTCTCTGATCCCAAACGTGAGAACGATTTTACAAAGCATCATAAAATCCAGGCGCTTGTGCTATTTGCATCTGGTTAACTCATGTAGAAGACAAAAAGTATCACGTCTACCAAATTCGTTGCGAAACATGAAAAATGGTTATATTATTTTTATTGGTCCGCTGAAAGCGTTGTCACTGACGTTATTTTGTCCTTCCAAACTGTTGCCCGAAATCATTGGAATGTACACTGAAGTGCCAGAAAAACTGGTACAGACAAGCTTATGCAAAATACATAGCCACGTCACCTATGCGCGTACTCGGTTGCGTCCGCCAGTGCGTATATAAAGCGATAGACATCCTTGCCAGCTGTCAGAGCTGTTTTCGGCATGAGAATGACAAGTAATAATGATTTAAGCGATTTTCAACGCGTTGTCATAGTTGGCGCTCGTGAGATGGGCCATAGTGTTTCGGAGGTAGAAACGAAGTTCGGATTTTCACGGACGACCATTGCAAGGATGTACCGTGACTACAAGAATTCCGGGAAAAACCTCCAACCGACGATACCAGTGTGGCCATAAAAAGACATTGGGTGAACGTGACCATCGTCGGCTGCCAAGATTCGTTTCACGCGATAGGCGTGCAACACTCTCGCAGGTATAATCGGAATTCAATGCTGGAGCCTCAACAAACATCAGCTTCCTGACTGTGCAACGTACCCTGCACGATATGGGCTTTGGGAGCTGACGCCCAACTCGAGTCCCCTTGATGGGTGCACGACACAGAGCTATGCGCCTCGCTTGGGCACGGCAACACCGCCACTGGACACTTGATGAGTGGAAACAAGTAGCCTGGTCTGACGAGTCGCGTTTCCAACTGTATCGGGCAGATGGAAGGATTCGTGTGTGTCGCAAACCCCATTAAGCCATGGATCCCGCCTGTCAACAAGGAACTGTACCAGCTGGTGGTGGTGGTGGTGGTGGGGGGTCCGTAACGGTATGGGATGTGTTTAGCTGGACTTCACTGGGACACCTGGTACGTCTTCAAACGTCTGTGACCGACCAACGCTATGAGCGTATCCTTTCTGACTAGGTACACCCGTTCATGTCCTCCTGCATTCATGCTGACGGGTTGGGCCTGTTCCAACAGGACAATGCCCCTCCACACAAATGTCGGGACACCACATTATGGTTAGAGGAGCATTCATCTGAGTTTGGGGTGTTGTCATTCCCACCCAAGTCCCCAGATCTGAACATGATAGAACACATTTGAGATGCCATGCAACGCGCTACCGAACCCAGGAATACGAGACCTTGGAATACATCCGAATTGTGGAACGCTCTGTAGGAAGTATGGTGTGCATTGCCTACAGCATATTTTCAGAAGCTAGTGGAGTCCATGCCCCGTCGTATTTCTGCAGTCCTGCGTTCCGGTGAGAGACCTACCAAGTATTAGATTGGTGTACCAGTTTTTCTGGCACTTTTGTGTATATTTTGAACGGAAGCTGGAAATGTTTGACAACGGGAACCTTTAAAGCCAACATTATGTGAATTGCAAGTCAATATAACAATGAATGGACAAATTATTATACACTATATTGACAAAAGTCATCCGGGCACCTAGAAGAGAAACACAACATAGCATTTATTGACATACATTAGTACGGTGTCGGTCCACCTTCGGCCTTAATGCATGCACTGACCTTTCGAGACATGCTTTAGACAAGGTTTCGGAACCCAGCGATAGGTATGCGCTTCCATTCAGCACATAATGCTGCCGCTAATTGTTGCTTAGTAGTAGGCCTTGGTTCCAAACTTCTTATGCGGTACTCTAATTCATCCCATAGGTGCTATATGAGATTAAGATCATGGCTGTGTGCTAGCCAGTCCACACACGATACGGAATTATCGTCAAACCACGACGTAACAGTCCTTGCTTTATGGCTCGGTGCATTATCCTGCTGGTACCACAAAGGCTCGGTTCCGTAGTATTGCCACAGAGTTGGTAAGGCATAATTTTCCAGAATATCGAAGTAGACGGTATTATGGGTACAAGAAATCGCACGGCCACCACGGGGCACATTACATCGAAATTTAGTGAGGGTACGTCCACAAACTTCGGACCATGCTAAAACAAGTTAGTAAAATCATGCAATGCATCGATTATGATACGCTTTCCAACATACCAGAAATTATTACTCAAGTTATGTGGATAATAGCTGTGGAATAAATCTAGCTCCTGTGTCCTGATCTTTGACCCCATTTTGATGATGTTCAACAGAACCGGTTCACTATACCTCCGGAACAACATGATAAAGTTTTGTTGCAACAGAAGCAGTTTTACGCAAGTTATGAGAATAATGGCTGTGGAATAAATCTTGCTTTTGTGCAATGACCTTTGACCCCATTTCATTGATATTCAACAGAACCGGTTCACTATACCTCCGGAACAACATGATAAAGTTTTGTCGCAATCCAAGCATTTTAGGAGGGTTACGATGCACAGGGACAATGGAATGGATCCCACTCCAGTGCCCTGACCTTTGACCCCATTTTCGCCCATTTTCAATAGGGTTCGTTCCCAGTGGCTCCCTACAACATACTAAAATTTCATCGAAATCGAACCATTTTTACGCAAGTCATGACGCATAAGGGCAATGGAATAAATCCCGCTCTTATGCCCTGCCTGACCTTTGACCCCATTTCGCCTATTTTCAATAGGATTTGACCCAGGTGGTTTCCTACCACATACTAAAATTTCATCGAAATCGAACCATATTTACGCATGTTATGACGCATAAAGGCAATGGAATGGAATCCCACTTTTATGTCCTGACCTTTCACCCCATTTCGCCTATTTTCAATAGGGTTCGTCCCCATGTGGTTCCTTACCACATACTAAAATTTCATCGAAATCGAACCATTTTTACGCAAGTTATGACGCATAAGAGCAATGGAATGGATCCCTCTCCTATATCCTGACCTTTGAATCAATTTCACCCATTTTCAATAGGGATCGTTCCCAAATGGTTCCCTACCACATATTAAAATTTCATCCAAATCGAACAATATTTACGCAAGTTATGACGCATAAGAACAATGGAATAGATCCCGCTCCTATGTCCTGACCTTTGACCCTGCTTCGCCCATTTTCAATAGAATTCGTCCCCAGGTGGTCCCCTACCACATACTAAAATTTCGTCGAAATCGAACCATTTTCACGTGAGTTATCGTGCGAAAGGACGGACAAAGCTGGAGCATATACGATTCTTCAACCTACGGTTGGAAAGCGTAAAAAAAGGCTATGAAAGACAGCGTCCAGATCGTGTCCCCTTGTTAACTTGCAAGGCGCGAGAAAATTTGGCTGCAGTTTACAGAAGCTCATCGCAAGCGGAGTGCGGAGAACTTGAAACGCGTCATCTGGTTTGTTGAATCACGGTTTCAACTCTATCACGCCGATGGCAATGTGCGTGAGTGGCGTAAACTACACGAAGCGATGCCAAGTTAGGGTGGTACAGGCAGGTGGAGGCGGTGTAACAATTTGGGGTGCGTTTACATGGGTTTTTTTGGGGCCCTTTGTACCCGTCCAGACCTCTATCACCGGCACAAGGCAGGTGAACATTTTCGCTGACCATCTACACATACCTGTTCGTAACGATTCTCCATTCGCGCAATGACGCCATCTTTCAACAAGACAACGCCACTCCTCATACTTCTCGAGTGGTGAACAATTGGCTCCAGAAGCACTCCAGTGAGTTTACCATACCTGAATGGCCCTCTCGATTACCGGAGCTCAACCCCATTAAGAATTTGTGGGACGAATAGGAAATATCTTTTCGAGCCCGCCAACCTCTACTGGAAATTGTGAAGGCTCTACGAAGGCGATTATCGCTTCATGGGTGGCATCTCCGTGCTTTCAACACCTTATTGGGTCTAGCAAGATGTCTGGCTGAAGTTTTGAGGTTGAAAGGTTATTCGGTAGGTGTATATAATAATTTGTGCATCATTCAGTTTATATTTTATCCGATGATATTTATAACGTTGCGAAGACTTTTTTGCTTACTGATGATAAAAATAAATTTGAAGAAATTGTTGATTTTGAATGAGAAGTGGTGGAATAGGTTCCATATACAAGTTATTGTACAAGTGACCTTAAATATTGAAGTGGGCACCAAATGCGGCACACGCATTTCCTTTCTAGCACCAGAAGAAATAATTTAGAAATAAAATTAGTTTTTTTGTATGCTCTCAAGAGTTCTTTTGCCTGGCTGTTGTTCGCTACGTTGATTTTCGAGGTCCTGGCTTAAATTGCTGGAGTTTTAGAAGCACATATTTTCTAATTTAGCATCCCAAAAGGGAAAACCACAACACGGTTACTCTTAGAATGCCGTCGCTGCACGATATAACATATTACTGAAAGTTAAAATGGACGATGAAAATGACTATTAAACTGAAACAAAAGTTGAAAGTCATAGAATACCTCAATTAATTTTACAGTTGAACTGGAACAAAATTATGCTTTGCCATTCTTGGATTTCACGTTGAACAGAAACCCTATATTCCAAACTATTTTTTTCTCCGTATACCTCAAGCCTAGTGCAACATCAGTAATTATACCATATCATTCAGTACACCCTATTTAGAATACGAGCTTCTTATTCGTAGAGCTTACACCCATTCCTCAAGTGTTAACACCAGGAAACGAGAATTAAATCAAATAATTGCCATAGAAAACGCGTAGGGGTACTCTAAAAATACAGTAAACCAGAACCATTGAAAAATAAGAACACATTTTTCTACGTTGACTGAAGAACCCAATCAACGGAGATAGGTTGTATCAGTGGATTTATATTCCAAAAGTTATGAATATACTTGGAACTTTCTGTTAAAAATACAACTTGGATTTTGTGATTAAAACCTAAAACTTAATGTCAACTATTAAAAAAGATCAGGACCCAGTCCCGTGTAATAGCAGATTCAGAGTTTATAAAATACCATTAAAAGCTCTGGATACCGTTGATAAAGATCGCATTTATATTGGATCCACCATGAGAAATTTGAAGTTCCGTATTGCGGAACACAAGTACAGTGTCAAAACACATTCAAACTCTACCACACTTGCAAGATTAGTTAACCAAGGAGCCCACATCCCTCTTTGGAATGAGGCAAGAGTTATTTCAAGTCACAGAAACAGGAGTACGACTTTGCTAGCGGACAGTTTACCCATCGTTAATAACGCTGATAAATGTTGTAATGATGAAGTACCCAGATTCATCCCTTCACCTTGGATAACGTTAATTTCGAACAACAAGGACCAAATAAACTATTAACTCGAACTTTATTTCAGAACTCAATAACAATTAAGACAACAATCATCAGTCATAGCTGGGTGACTTTTTTGAAGTCATTCGAGAGATGAACGCGGTGTGTTTACATTAGAGTGACGTTCCACGGTGGACTCTTTTTCACATTTTTACAATATCTCATTTAAAAATTCACCTGAGGATGTGATGAAAGCTAGCAAGAAAGACCTAGTGATGTGATTTTGACTTTCAACTTTTACTTCAGTTAAATAAAGTCATTTTCATCGTCCATTTTGACTTTCAGTAATATGTTATATCGTGCAGCGACGGCGTTCTAAGAGTTAGTGTTATTGCAACGAATTTCTTCAACAACTTAACCACAACACGGACAGAATTTGTTCATTCACTGAACGCTAAAGTTAGTTTCATTTAGTTTACCCCCAAGTGTAGTGAAATGTTTTGCATTCTGTAACTGTCTGTCGAGTTTTTCCAGCCATTGAGTGCCTTTCTCGATTACTTGCTAAATCGAAGTTCTCTGTCTTCATGATCTTCTTCTCTTCTAGTATCTTCATTCCTTGTTCCGTCATTATCTACGTAATGGACGCTGTTTTTGTTGGGGAGCTTACTGAACATCGTCGTAGCTGACTTATTTCTACCCAGTTAGATTTTCGTTCTCCTTATGCAATTCTTTTGTTTCGTGGTTTAACGACCACCATGAGCAACTCTAAGGTCTGTAAGTAATCATCCGTCCCTAATCTGGAGCCACTGGTTCTAGATAAGGGAGAAAGCCAGCGGCGTAAGACAATCACACCACCACTGATTTATCTGGGCTCGAATCCGGATTCAACTCGGATGACTAATCAGAAACATACGTATTTGACCCTTCGGCCCAGTGGTGACCGTTGGCATTTTGACGGCGTTCTTAAAACAATCTGTAACGTATACTCTATATTCACTTTTCTTTTGATTTTACTATCTCTGGTTATTTTATTTTACTATGTAAATTATCTTCTTACTGAACGAAATATTATTTCACCCGCTGAATGAGATCTGGCAATGAGTGTAAGTCATGACGTGGTGGTAGCTAGTATATAGGCGCGTTCATCGAGACTTAGAGAGAGCTTTTGTTGTTGTTATGAGAGAGTGTTGTTGTTTACGGAGAGCGTTTATAATACGAGGAGAGATTCTTCATTATTGTAAAACAAGTTGTGTGTGTGCTTTAGTTGACCAAGAGTCTTAGAATAAAGAAGTTACCGTAAGTTAGTCTTTCTCAATTCATAGTTTTTGTCAGACCTCTGTCTGGCTGTTAGGTTTATAACACTTATTTATTACCATAAATAACCAGCGTTAAGACTTTGTTTACGTTCGTAATTAACTAGTAACAACACCCTTTTGAATTCACTATTTTGAAGCTTAGTACAAGTATATCATTAGCTAGCTGGTAGGAAGAGAATCATTCATATTAATTAGCTAAGCGGAAATAAAATAAAGCTAATTCATTATAAATCAAAATGAAGTCTGTTATTTCTACTGAATTTATGATGAAGACGACGTAACTCTGTGTTAATCCGTATAATGAGCGCCTCACAAAACTTGAAAATTACTCGCACAATATAGGGCGGAAATCGAACTGCATATCCCAATTAATGCCTGAACATATATAATCTTAGCACCGCGCAAAACAATGTATTTCCAAGAAACTATTTTGAACAAACAGCCCGATTGCTCAAATCGATTCATGTTATAGGTGCCGTTTGATATAGATAACAAGACGGATAGATAGGTCTATAAAAAGATCACAAATTGGTAGTTCTAATAATCGTTGTGACGTATATTCTAATTTAACTTTCATTTTCAGTTCCTATTCCTATCTAAATTTGAGTTTGTTCTCTTTTGCACTTTCCAAACTTAACGTGATATCTTCTCTCTCACATGAATGAGATTGGCAACACTTCTGAAGTCAGACAGAGTGACGTAGGAATGTGATAAAAACTTTAGATAAAAAGGACGATGCAGCAGTTGCTTAGTGTGTGTGTGTGTGTGTGTGTGTGTGTGTGTGTGTGTGTGTGGAGATGTTCAATCGTTGTCAAGACAGATTATACGACAGATAATAAGGCATTATACACTATCTACCAACAAGTAATTGGACACCTGTGATAGCAAAGGAAAACGAAGTTTATTCACTTGCAATAGTTGGCGGAGCCTCCACGAGCGGCGATTACAGCTGCGACCCTCCGGGGCATACTTTCAACCAGGCGTTGTACGACGGCTAGCGGTATTTTCTTCCACTCGGCTTGGAGAAGCCAGGTCAGTTCCTTCACCGATTTCGGACGGTGGGGGCACCCCTTATGTCGACGCTCTAACTCGTCCCAGAGGTGCTCGATAGGGTTGAGGTCCGAGCTGTGCGCAGGCCAGTCCATTCGATTAATCCCATTGTCACCATACCAAGCCATGGTGGACCTCGCAACATGACAGGTGGCATTGTCATCCTGAAAGTAACGTGGGTCCACCCCGTAAAACTGCCACAACGTAGGAAGCGCATGGTCATCCAAAATGGGGCAGTAAGTCTCGGCGTTAAGTTTACCAGGAATTGCAATCAAGGGTCCCGTGCCATACCAGGAGAAACACCTCCATAGCATAATTCCACCGCCGCCGAACTTCACAGTTGGCACAATACATTCCGGCAGGAGGCGTTCTCCAGGCAGACACCAAACCCAGACCCTGCCATCCGAACGGTAGAGGGTGAACCTTGATTCGTCCCTCCAGAGAACCTGTTTCCACTGTTCAACGGTCCACTGTCGACGTTCTTTGCATCACGTCAGCCGAGCAGCGCTATTGGACTTGGTGATCAAAGGCTTGTGGGCGGCAGCACGTCCATGTTAACCGATCAGATGGGCTTGCTTACGGATGGTATTCATCGAAAGAACACTCCCGGATACCTGTTGAAACTCCTCGCATACGTGGCCCATCGATTTGGTGCGGTTCTTCCGAATTTCTCTGGCCAGCACCCGTCGGTCTTTAATTCCCAGTTTTGTGGGTCTGCCTGGTCGGGGCACATTCCGACAGTCATCTCTCATCTTCCACTTGCCAATCACGTAGGCCACTGTCGATTTTGGGTACTTCAACTCGCTAAATATGTCACGTATGGATCGGCCATTTCTGTGATACCCGACGATTACACCTTTCTCGAAATCAGAGAGCTCCGAACTGCGTGGCATCTTGCATGCGACTGGTTGCGTTGTTGTTTCCCACACGATATTTAACGGCGGCGGCCGTGACGTGTATCAGGACCGCAGATATCGTCGATTGCAGGGGTGTCCAATTACTTGTTGGTAGATAGTGTATATGAAGTGACAAACTCTCAGTGCTATATTTTGGATTTCATCAAATATTGCTGGACCAATTAAAGGTTATCATAAGTTTGGCTTCTGTATATGTTTCGTCTGCCGTAAAACTTAATTTGAGCTATCCTGTGCAACTATTGCATCGTATTCTAATTTAGTTCAACATTTCCTTAGTCATGTTTTCAGACATAGCGTAACACCAATCTCGCACACGAAAAAGAGTTACGTTATACCGTGTCTGAGAAATTAATGAAGAATAAATCCATAAATCCCACAGTAGGGGAAAAATATGATTGTTTTTGACTACAAAATACAACGATCTATTTATAGTTTTTTGAGTGATTTTCTTTTGTTTTGAGGTTTAATGACCACTATGAGCAACTAATTATAAGCAGTCTTCCGGCAAATGGGAGCCATTGGTTCCGGGGAGGGTAAAGATCTAGAGCCGTGGGTCAGGCGCATCACCCGTCTCATATGGGGCTCGCTCCTGGGCCCAGCTCGGACGACTGGGCAGAAACCTGCACCTCTGACCACTCGGCCAATGGGATCGCATTGTGTGTGGTGCCAAATTGAAAACAATCGCTAGTTTTTAATTGCCTTTCGAAAAAAGAAAAACACCGTCCCTTTTATTTATGTATACATAACGCCACAAAAAGTGTTCGGACACCAATATTGTAAAACATACTGATGAGCCCGCCTTTTTCCCTGAATGATAGCTTCAGTCCATCAAGTCGTTTGATTCTGTTCTCTCCTTACAGTATCCTCATCCAAGCACAGAAAGTGGATTGCATTGGACTTTTCTTAATCTGGCATTCTATTTGATTCCCCAGATACTCAATAATATTTCGAGCAGAGCTTCGTACAAGCCAGATCAGCGTAAAACACTGTTTCGCCCAAATTAGTCAGGTATAACCTCTGCAGTAGAACATAAATTGTTGATAAGTATAAATGACAGTTCCGAAGTATTTTTTCTCTCGGTTTAAAGACTACCATGAGGAACTCTATAGGCTATAAGCAGTCGTCCGTATTTGAGACCACTGGTTTCAGGAAAGAGGTGTAGCTAACACCTTTGGACAAACACAAAACACATGCTTCATCCGTAACTCGAACCCAGATCCACAAGGACGATGAGAAACCTACGCCTCTGATCACTCGACCACCGGGCAGGTCCAAAGTATTGAGTTGATGCATAAGTTCATGCCCTTTTATTTCACAAGTGTTTCCCAGGTCAGCAGTGACAGTGCAGATGGTCAGTTGTATATCAAAATGTAGCCAGTAATATCGTGTATCTAAATCATATTGCGTTGTGTGATTGTGGCTAATGGTTTTTTGGTTTTCAGGTCCGGAAGTATGGAGTGCCAAGCAGAGAGGAATGAACATTTCCGACATCTGCTCCCTTACGAGTCTAACAAGGGATCTACAGCTGCCGAGGCCACTCGACAAATTTGTGCTGTGTATGGGGAGGATACTATTGCTCCGAATACAGCCCCCAAATGGTTTGAGCGACTCCGAGATGGCAATGTTTTCCTCAACGGCTCTCCACGCCCAGGTCGCCCATCCACTTTGATGAGGATCGTTTGAACCATCTCATCCACTTGGATCCGCGTCAAACCACACGCGAATTGACCACTGAGATGGACTGTGATCAGGCCACAGTGGTGCGACACCTGAAACGTATGGGAAAGGTCCAGAAATTGGGGTATTGGGTGCCTCACGCTCTCACCGAGAACAACAACAATAAGCGTGTTGCATTATGTGGTTTCTTGCTCGCCCGTTATCGCAAATGTTCTCAGCAACACAAACCGGTTCTGTCACGTATTATTACTGGAGGTGAAAACTGGTGCCTGTACGTGAATTTCAGGCATCAAAGGGAATGGTTAAGCCCAAACAAGACGCCCACATCACGTCTAAAACATGACTTTCATCCTGAGAAGATCATGTTGTGTGTCTGATTGGACATGGAAGGCATTATTCATTAGGAAATGCTGCCGAGGAATCAGACCATCAACGCTTCGCTCTATTGTGAGCAACTCCGCTGTATGAAGGGAGCAATTCAGCATAAACGGTCATATCGGCACCATGGTGTCCTCACAGTGCAAACATGATCAAAATGGCCATCCAGGACATGAAATGGGAGATCCTTCCTCATCTGGCCTATTCCCCAGATATCGCCCCTTAAGACCATAACCTGTTCTGATCTCTGTCGAATGTACTCCGTGGCAGAACATTCAACAATGGTGTTGATCTCCAGAATTTTCTTGATGATTTCTTCGCAGAAAAACCTGAGCGTTTTTTCAAGAATGAAATTGCAGACCTACCCAGATGTTGGGACACCATCGTAAACAATGGGAGGGGATACATAGTTGATTGATTCCGTTTTCCCTTCTGATGAAAAAAATCTGATTCTGATTTTCCACATTCCTGTAGTGCAGTAAAAAAAAAACGGCATGAACTTATGCATCAACCCAATATTTTCAGGGTGTCAGTACGTAAAATGGAATTTTTAAAAATGGTTTTCGTATGACTTCTGATTTAGGATTTTTAGAGAACTACAAATGAGGGATATGGTCTAATTTATGAAATGGATCGCCAGAATTACCACACTGTCTCCTACAGAGATTATAGTGCTAAACATTCAGGTTAGTGAGCATGAAAGCGGAATCTCTACACCCAAGTGCAGTCATCCAACTCGAACAGCTTACAGGCAGCGGTGGTAGTAGAGTAGTACGAAGCGTTTTGCTTCTAATAATTCATTCAGGATTTAAGTGGGTTCGAATCCCAGAGGAGGCATGGGTACTTGTCTTATGGCACTGGTTCTTTCCCTTCCCGCGAGCCACTGGTACCAAATTAGGAAAGCGCAAGTGCTTATCGTTCACTGAGTTACTTTACTGAGTGGTAGGTAAACCACCAAACAAAATGAACCAGCAGCATGATAATTCATAGCTACTGTAGATCAAGAATCAATAAGCGAACGCCAGCACAGCTTCAAATGGTGTTCAGACCTTCTGTACTGCTAAATATTGGAATGCAGAGTTTGTGTGCTTTTGCTGTGTCACGATATTTTAGCCATTTTGTTTTTGATTGAGAGTTTAACGACCACCGTGAGCAACTCAATGGGCTATAAGCAGTCGACCGACCCTAATTTAGGGTCATTGACTCCGGGGAAGGGAAAGAGCCAGTGCCGTAAGACAAACACAACATCCATGCCTCACCGGGATTCGAACCGGGACCCGTCTCGGACGAATGATCAGTAGCCATCGCTTAGACCACTGCGCCACCGGGGCGGCATTTCAGCCATGAGAGCAGACATGCTTAAGAAAAGTAGTTGTTGACCTCTGACTTGCTGCGGTGATGGCTTCTAAGAACCTCTTCCGAGTTTCACAGACAACTTCCAGCTCCATGTTTTGCTTTACTGATATATTTCTTTGTATCTCTTGATTTCCTTTATCGTTTTCTGATCGTAGTAGCTCACGTATTTCGATATTTTTTCATTACAGCAAACTCTCCTGAGTTCGAAATGTTCAGACAGGTTGCGGAGGAACGCAATGAAGAACTAGTCAAATATTAGGCAACGATCAACATCTCTGGCAATGTCTGCATTCTTTTTATCGAGACCCACTGAAACTCCATTAATGCATGTGAGAGGCTGTCAAGTTTGGTGGCGCACTGTAATGGTTTGCAGCCGTTTCAACTGAATGGGACTTGGCAATGGTTGTGGTACCATTCCAGCCTCGATCTGGGTATTCTGAAAAACTCCAAAGTTCTTACACTGCGACAGTACTTATATATGGACCTCTTCTTGTTTCAGCATGACTGTGCTCCATGCCACATTGCACGATATAAACCCGACTAGTTTATGGAGAACAACGTTGAAATGCTGGATTGGTCTGGACCTCAAGACAATAGGAACGCAGTGGAACGCCGCATCAGATCTCTACCACACACCGACCTTTCTCTAAACCAGCTTTGGTTATAGCTTTGCAGAAATAACGGGGAAATGTTCTGATCGAGACTTACTGGGATTTAGCAGGAAGGACGACTCCAAGGTTTGTTGTTGTTATAAAACCAGAGGTGGCCCCACTACGTACTAAGATTCCGAAATAAAAGTGGCTGTTGCAGTGAAAGACAGGTACCCGAATATATTTTGCAACATAGTGTATGCACAGACACACTGAGTTAGTTTTGCACTAGGAACACCCTTCGCTTTGCATATTCGGAATGATAACGAAGTAACACGTGATATCAACGTCATGTGAGGCTACTATAAATTCTGCACACCTATCCTCTGTACGTAATCAGTAACTGTTTGCCAGTAATGGAGAAAAGGTGGCGAATTAAGAAAATTTGACCACGGCCAGACAGTTGGGAACCGTAGGGCAGATTCCAGTATTTCCGAAACAACCGCACTTGATGGCTGCTCCCGTTCTACTGTATCAAGGGTATTCCAGCACGGGATTAACCATGCACAGACAATCAGCGCAAGTGCTCGCATTGGTCAGCCATGCGCGGTTGAACCTAGAGGTGAGCGTCGGATGTTACGACCGGTATCTCAGCAATGACGTGAAACAGTCACCTAGCTTACACATCAGTACAACAACGGTACAGTTCGACCTATTTCCACATGCACCATGCGCCGTACCTTGCTTCGCCTGGGGTTCCACAGCCGTAGACCAACGGGGCTACCCATAATGGCGCCCGTCTTTGTAAACAACCCCTCGCAAGGACAAAGGAAAGTCGGCAATAGAGCCTCGAAAGATGTAAGATGGTCTTTTGGAGTGATGACTCCCGTTTCCTGCTGCACCATACTGATGGCCGGGTTCGCATAAGACGCATAGAGCGTGAAGCCCTGTCTCCTGGTTGAACAGTTGGGGTTCAACAGGACGGTGAAGGCGGCATTCCGGTCTGGGGAGCTTTTCCCTGGCAAGCTTTAGGTCCTTTGGCTTTCAAATGCTACAAACACTGAATGGTGGACGCTACAGGGACCTGTTAGCCAACCATCTCCATCCATATCTGCAGGAGATTTACCAGGACCACAATATCATCTTTAAATAGGACAACATACCGTGTCATCGGGCTCGTATAGCTACTGAGTTGTTGGAGGAACATGACAAGGAATTCACCACATTGCATTGGCGCCAAAACTCCCCTGACTGTAACCCAATTGAACATTTATGGAATGAGCTAGAATCGGGTGTGAGAACTGCTGATCCTCCTCCACGGAATGAGCGTGAACGACGGTGCTGTTACACAGAACATGGGTCAAGTTACGCATGAAAAATGTTCGACACCGCGTAGACTCTGTTCCTAGGTGTCTGCGAGCTGTGACTGCAAAGAAAAGGTGGACCAACGCGTTATTATGTAGGTGTTCCTAATGCAAAGCTAACTCAGTGTACACCGATGAGCCATTACATTATAACCACCTACCTAATAAGCTGTAGGACCCCCTTTTGCCCGCAAAATGGCTGCCATTCGGCAGTGCATTGATTCGATGAGGTGGCGATAGGTATCCTGGAGTATCTGGTACCGTAATGTCAACAGCAGGTTCACTAGTTCACGTACGTTTCGGCGTGGTAATGATTTAGCGCGAACCCGGTTTTCCAAGTCGAACCACATATGCTTGATTGAGTTCATGTCAGGTGCATTTGGAGGCTAGGGCATTAACAGAAAGTCACCAGCATGTTCCTCAAACAACTCATTGACGATTCTGGCAAATGTGGCATGCCGCACTATCCTGTTGGCAATGGCCATCACCAACAGGGAACACTTTTGCCACGAATGGGTGAACTGGGCCCACAATGACGTTTAGATACTAGACAGCTGTCAGGGATTGTGCTGTTGCGTTAATGGGGCCTAAAATGCTTCAAGAAAACATCGCCCACAGCATCACACCGCCGCCGCCGGACTGTTTCGGCTTAACAGTGCATAGAGGTGCCATAGCCTCCGTTGGTAATCGGCGTATCCGCGCTTGGCCGTCTACGTGATGCACCAGGAATCTTGATTCGTCAGACCAGGCTACATTCTTCCAATCATCCACGGTTCAATCTCGATGATCTTGGGACCATTTCATGCGTTGTGGGCGATGAAGTGCAGTGAGCATGGAGACCCGGCTGGGTCTTCGGTTACGCAGGCCCATGCGCAGAAAGCTGCGATGAACTGTGTGCTGTGACACATTGCTCTGATAAAAACTGTTGTAGCTGCAGGTGATTTGTCACATTGTGGCCCTGCGGTCTCTGTGAACAAGGCGCGACAGTCTCTGCTCCCCTCTGGCATCAATGAACTGCGCACCACCCACGACTGGACGACGGTTCGTCGTTTGGCCAACTGTGCACCACTTTTGATACGTACTCACTACAGCGGCACGCGAATAACCCGCAAGCCGCACCGTTTCCGAGATCGCAGTTCCGAGACGCCGTACCATCACAATTTGTCCGTTATCAAACTCCGATAAATCGGCAGCTTTTCCCATTCTACCTCCGAACACTCTACTAACCGAAAGCCTGTCCTCGAGTTGTATATACAGGGTGATTCAGAACTCATGGGACAAACTCAAAGGAGTGGTAGAGCACACTGCAACAAACATTTTTAGTATAGGAATGTATAGGCGCAAGTGACGCGTTGAGGCACAAACACAAGATATTCCCAGCTCATGTGCTATTCACAGATGAGGCGATTTCTACACACGAAGGTGTTTTCAATGTGCACAATTGTCATGTGTGGGCAACCTCTAACCCACATGCTACACGTCCACATGCGTACCAAAAACGATTCTCTATGAATGTGTGGGCGGGTGTTGTGAACGACTTCCTGCTTAGCCCATATCTACTACCAACGCGACTCTATGGCAAATGTTATCGTATTTTTCTGGAAGAGGTTTTACCAGAATTGCTCCCAGATGTACCACTGGCCCTCCGAGAAGCACTGTGGTTTCAACATGATGGGGGCGTCAGCCCATTTCAGCATTAATGTGCGCAATTACCTGGATGCCACTTTTGGGGCGCGATGGATTGGCCGTGGTGGACCAGTCCGTTGGCCATCCCGATCGCCCGATTTGTCGAGCCTCGATTACTTCTTATGGGGACATCTGAAGGCCCTCGTTTGCGAGACTCCAGTTGACCCTGTTGAGGACCTCGTCGCTCGAATATCCGTTGCGGCTGCACGTGTGCGAGAAATACCTGGCATCTTTGAAACTGTACGCCAATCACTCCGTCGACGCTGAAACGCATGTGCTGCTGTTGGTAAACGCAATTTTGAGCAATTATTGTAAACATTGCTGTAAATAAGCACTTGTCAACGATGCTGTAAGTAAACAATTTATGTTTCCTTTCATGTCTATTTCTTGCGTTTGTGCCTCAACGCGTCACTTGCACCCATACATTCCTATACAAAAAATGTTTGCTGCAATGTGCTCTACCACCCCTTAAAGTTTGTCCCATGAGTTCTGAATCACTCTGTATATATACTGCTTCGTGAACTTCACTTGCGTCGCCGGGGCCGCGGGTGGCCTGGTGGGCAACGTTCGTGACTACCACGGAAAGGGCCTCAGGTTCGATCCCAGGCAGGTACGAACGCTCGATCCACCTAAATATCCGCCGTGCGTCGGATGGGCACTTTAAGCCGTCGGACCCCGGGTACTGGCCCCCGGTTATAAATACGTGGGTCTTCCCCCCCCCCCCCCCCCTTTCTACCTCGCGTCCGTGTCACTTTCCTATCGGGCACTGTAGCCCAAATCTCCTAGCTTCCTATTTCTAAGGGTTGTTTAGGACCTGGGGTCAGACACTCTCTTCCTAAAATCCTCTACATATGAAAAAAAAAAAAAAAAAAAAAAAAAAAACCAAACTTGCGTCGCCGTTCGGTCTCCAGGCGTGCTTATTTCTCTAGGCTTGGGGTAGTCATAATGTAAAGGCTGATAGGTGCATAACTTAGGGGATTTCAGCGTATGCAAGACGAAGCAGTTCAATTTTAAGGACGGGCGTTCGAATGAGTTTGTGTTTGGTAAGTTGTATACATAAAGCGGAGATTAGAATAACTGATCATGATGTTCAATATTGCACGATCTCAAATTATTGTTGTGTGATGTAACTCACGCTTCCTGATTTTCCAAAATGCTGCATGGTTAAAAACGTTCATCTCACCCTCTCACGAAATTTCGAAATGTTAAAAGATGAGTTCTTTCTATGTATTATAAAATGACCGGAAAAAGAAGAGTATCTGCTGCGCTGAAAGGAAAATTCCAATTCTTTCCTTCATATTACAACTCTAATGAGGAAAAACTGCAACTTCGGAAGAATGTTTCGCAGTCGGGAAAATGGAAAATCTTGCAAAGACCTTTTTAACAAGGTTTCAGGAACTGGTATATATCCTGAAAGTTTTATATTTTACGCAGAAAAGGAAGAGAAGCGACGCTATTTTATGCCACTGTTTCCATCAGAAAACGCTTTTAACAAGAACACCAATTAATAAGGTAGAATGCGCGTTGCTGAAATTTTGTGCGAAGTATTTTTAATTTGATACATGCAGCATCTGGGGCGACGTTAATCCTCTGCGAAAATTTCAAATATACTGGATCTCGAAACAACAGAAAAATGATTTTATATCATCTCTCATGTTTTCAAGAAACCCGAGCAAATGTAAATACGATATAATAAGCATAGCCGTAAGGAGATTTAACAGACGCATAAAAAATCTGTTACAGCCATTCGTTTCCTGCTGCTCTAAGATAACACTCAAAACAGATGCGAACGTTATTAGTCAGAAAAAGTTGCAGAAAAAAACCTAGTTCCCCAAACCCTAAGGCAAAGTGGAGAAAAAAAAACATAGTTAAAGAATCTATGTTTAAATGTATACATTTATAAACAGAACATCACAAAGTCGCGAAACTCATTTTGAAGGAATCGAACAAGAGTGATGCCGTCTCTGATTATGTTTTTTAACATAAATGACTTGAAAGTTCTCTATAAAGATACTTGGAACCTGCAAGTAATTTTCAGGTAATATTTTTCTATATCGGAGCCATTTCACGTCTCATTTTGGTAAAGCTTTCTTCTGCGACAGTCGTTGAAATTCTTCATACTAGGTGTGTGTGAAAAGTTGTCTAAGGAAGAAATTTTAGCAGGGAGAACAAAGCAGTTCTGCTGGAAAGTCGTGTTTAAGTTGGTGCAGTAAAATCTTCTCTTTATGGATGCAAGTACTGAGCAAAGAGTGATAATCAAATTTCGTCTTTACAGCAGGAAAGAGTACAACCAAAACAGTTGCAATGGTGCGTACAACTTATGAAAATGAAAACTTTAACGACACAACATTTTCTGCTGAAGGAAAAGAAGATGTTCAGGACGACGTGGAGGCCTTCAAGCCCCCTCCCTCGACCTTCGTAGGTACTCCAACATTGACATACACTATCTACCAACAAGTAATTGGACACCTGTGATAGCAAAGGAAAACGAAGTTTATTCACCTTCAATAGTTAGTCGAGCTTCCACGAGCGGCGATTACAGCTGCGACCCTCCGGGGCGTACTCTTAACCAGGCATTGTACGACGGCTAGCGATATTTTCTTCCACTCGGCTTGGAGAAGACAGGTCAGTTCCTTCACCGATTTCGGGCGGTGGGGGCATCCCTAAAGTCGACGCTCCAACTCGTCCCAGATGTGCTTGATAGGGTTATGTTCCGGGCTCTGCGCAGAGCAGTCCATTCGTTTAACCCCATTGTCACCATACCAAGCCATGGTGAACCTCGCAACATGACAGGTGGCATTGTCATCCTGAAAGTAACATGGGTCCACCCCGTAAATCTGCCACAACGTAGGAAGCGCATGGTCATCCAAAATGGTGCAGTAGGTCTCGGCGTTGAGTCTACCAGGAATTGCGACCAAGGGTCCTGTGCCATACCAGGAGAAACACCCCCATAGCATATTTCGACCGCCCCGAACTTCACAGTTGGCACAATACATTCCAGCAGGAGGCGTTCTACAGGCAGACGCCGAACCCAGACCCTGCCATCCGAACGGTAGAGGGTGAACCTTGATTCGTCGCTCCAGAGAACCTGTTTCCACTGTTCAACGGTCCACTGTCGACGTTCTTTGCACCACGTTAGCCGGGCAGCGCTATTGGACTTGGTGATCAAAGGCTTGTGGGCTACCGCCCACAAGCCTAGCACGTCCATGATAACCGAGCAGATGGGCTTGCTTACGGAGGGTATTAATCGAAATAACACTCCCGGATGCCTGTTGAAACTCCTCGCGGATGTGGCCATCGATTTGGCGCGGTTCTTCCGAATTTCTCTAGTCAGCACCCGCCTGTCTCTAACTCCCAGTTTTGTGGGTCTGCCGGGTCGGGGCACATTCCGACAGTCACCTCTCATCTTCCACTTGCCCATCGCGTAGGCCACTGTCGATTTTAGGTACTTCAACTCGCTGGATATGTCACGTATGGATCGGCCATTTCTGTGATACCCGACGATTACACCTTTCTCGAAATCAGAGAGCTCCGAACTGCGTGGCATCTTGCATGCGACTGGTTGCGTTGTTGTTTCCCACACGATATTTAACGGCGGCGGCCGGGACGTGTATCAGGACCGCAGATATCGTCGATTGCAGGGGTGTCCAATTACTTGTTGGTAGATAGTGTAGTTTGGCAGCTATTAATAGAAAATAGTCGCCTGCCTCTTCGAATGATAGGATACCGTGCGTTCGATTGTTGGCGAAGATCTGGAAAAAGGAAAGTGTGCTCATGCTCCGTACCTCATTGAATGACGGCGGAGCAGAAGCAGCGAGTCGCTGTGTGTCGGGATCTGATTGGAGTGGAAAACGGTGATTCAAACAAAAAAGAAAAAAAGAACTTGTGATTGTTCCTGGTGCTTTACACACGATGACGAAACAAAAAAGAAAATCAGCTACTTGTGTTGGAGAAAATCCACCGAAGCCGAAGAAGCTCTTGTCGCCGCCCCGGTGGCGCAGTGGTCTAAGGCGTTGGCCTCTGATCATTCGTCCGTAAGGGGTCCGGGTTCGAATCCCGGTCAGGCATGGATGTTGTGTTTGTCTTACGGCACTGGCTCTCTCCCTTCCCTGGAACCAGTGACCCTAAATTAGGGACGGGCGACTGCTTATAGCCCATTGAGTTGCTCACGGTGGTCGTTATACCTCCAAACAAAACAAAAAACAAACAAAAAAAAAAAAACTCTTGTCACAAAAGTCTCAAACTGATGTTGGGAAGTATTTTGATTAGCAATGAGTCTGTGCTCAAATAATTTCTGTCTGAAGGGCAGATTGCAAACTCTGAATTTTACAGTGAAGAAAAGGCTGTTGAAAAGAATTCGGCGCGTTAAACCGGAAGCGACCAAGTCAGATGAGTGGTTCTCACAACAGGACCGGTATCCGCCCAGTACTCAAGTGGTCTGAGGCGCTAGCTTCTGACCATTAACCCGAGACGGGCCAGTTTTCAAGTCCTGTATGAGGTATGGGTGATGTGCGTGTCCCATTGCGCTGGCTCCGACCCTTTGCTGGAGCCAGTGGCCTCAAATTAGAGACGGGTGGCTGCTTGTAGCCCTTAGAGTTATTTCTTTTTAATTTTTTGTATTGGAGGTTTAACGACTACCATAAGCACCTCAATGGGCTGTAAGCATGCACCTGTCCTTAATTTAGGGCCACTGCTTCCAGGAAAGGGATAGAGCCAGTGCCGTAAGACAAACACAATATCCATGCCTCATCTGGATTCGAACCCGGACCCCTATCGGACGAATGATCAGAAGCTATCGCTTAAACCACTGCGCCACCGGGGTGGCACTTTAGAGTTCCTCATCGTGGTTGTTAAATCTCAAAACAAACAAGCAAACAAACAAACAAACAAACAAAAACCTACGGGACCACCATCAAGAAGTTTTTTGCTGGAATGCTTTACCATTCCCCGTAAGTGCCGGATTTGTCACCTCTTAATTATTTTCTGTTTCGCAAAGTCAAATCTCACCTGAGGTGCAGAGGTGGAAACGGGTAACGGGTCACAGGTCAACGGGTCGACAATTTCTACCGGTTCAAACGGGTCGGGTCAAGGTGTTTCTGAACCGATTTCGACCCGGTTTTATTTCCGCTTCATTTCTGAAAAGGAAAAAAAAAATTCTAAGGAAAATGCGCACTGTGGAATTTTGTGCTCGATGCTGGTGTCCGCGGACTGGAAAATGATTTATCAAATTTTTGCTTAATTCAAAAACATTGACTGTACGCCATCAAAATTAGGTGGAACAGCCTTAACATTACTGCGCATGGACTTTTTGACAGTCGCAGATGTGTTCGAAAACGTGTGTTAGGTTATGTTTTCCAAACGAAGGACGACAGTTTCAATACTTCCTCAAAATAAAAGAGTACATTGACGTTCCTATAATACATTTATTGGATTTCCATAAGATATCCACTGCGGAGAGATTTTTTTAGCGCCCTGTATATATATATATCCAATCTAAAATTTCGGCTGTCCATCGATGGTCTGTTCTTCTGGCAGTATGTCCAGCCGATTGCCATTTCAGGGATTTAACTCTGATCATGATGTCTTCCACTCTTGTCATTTTTCGGATCCACGTGTTCCTCTTCTTATCTCTCCTGGTTACACCAAGCATACAATTCTCCATGCTGCTTTGAGTTGTCTGCAGCCTTTGTATGTCTCTTTTAGCTAAGGTCCACGTCTCTGCACCATACGTAAGTACTGGAAGGATGCATTGATCAAACACTTTTCTTTTAAGACATAATGGCATATTGCTCTTGAAAATTATGCTGTTTCTTCCAAAAGCTCTCCAGGCAAGTTTTGTACGCCGATTAATTTCTTCACCAATGTGACCCTCACTTGATATCTGCTGTCCAAGATAAACGTACGTGTCTGTTATCTCCAGCTTTTCGCCATCAATCGATAAATCTTCATTTCTTGTAAAAGCATTGTACATCACTTTTGTCTTCTGAAAGTTCATTTTTAATCCCACTTCTTTACTCTTGTCAGCAAGTTCCTGGATCATACTCTGTAGCTCTGATGGGGTAGTTGCAAAAATGACTATGTCATCAGCAAAAGACAGGAAAAGACCCAGAAGAAGACCACATGGAAGATGGGTGGATGAAATTCGAAAGTATGCGGGAGTGACATGGAGGAGACTGGCACAAGACAGACCGTTGTGGAGGAAACTTGGGGAGACCTTCGTCCAGCAGTGGATTGATAATGGTTGACAATGATGATGATGATGATGATGATGATATATATATATTATAGTTCAAAGCAGATTTGTTCGGGTCGGGGTGGAGTCAGTTACAGATTCGGGTCGGGTCCGGGTCCAAAAATTTCAACCCGTTTCCAACTCTGCTGAATGGCACCACCAAAAACAGCTTGACGAGAGAGTTAAAGATGGTTCTACAAGCTCAATTCCACAGAGAAGTACAGACGCTGTACGACCGTGCAGAGAGGTGTATCCAGTTAGTACTTTGGAAATTAAATGAATTTTTTTTTTTTTTAGATTTCCATTCTTTAGAATCTAGTCCTAAAATGTTTCAGACAGTTTTCGTTTTTGTTTGGAGCTTTAACGACCGCCATGATCAACTCGGTAGGCTATAAGCATTCTCCCGTCTCTAATACAGGGCCACTAGTTTCAGGGGAGGGGAAGAGCCAGTGCCGTATGTCAAAACTAACATCCACGCTTTAACAGGATTCGAACCTGTACCCATCTCGAATGAATGGTAAAAAGCCAGCGTTTAGAACACTACTCTGAAGGATGCGGCCTTTTCAGACACACCTTGTAAGTTGACTCTGTAACAATGCTGTATCACTTTGTTACTCAGTTGCTTTGATTACGGAGACGGCAAAGACTTGGCCAAAACCTGGCTGATACCAAATTCAATAGCTGTTTCCTCTTTCACATCCATCTAACATTTAGTGCTCCGTAGTCAAACCTCGTGCACTAAAACTCAATATCTCATTTTAGGCCATATGTCCTAGCAAGAAATCGCAGCTTAAAAAAAAAACAAAAACAGTTTTAAAGGTTTACTCAATCGTTCATCTCTAATTTGGAGCCACTGGTTCCGAAAGAAGAAAGAAAAGGAATAACAGGTATATCTGTGAATCCACTGGTCCAAGAATTGCTTTAAATTTCAAAGAACATGATTTAAAATTATATTTGATGACATTTTGCAATAATTTCTTTTACCATTTTGAAGGTTAAAAATCTTTGGATGTTAATTCTTGCAAATGGAAAATTGCATCCCTTGCTGTTAAACATATTTTATTTAGACTATATTTATACTTGCTGTTAATAGGAAATTAAAAAAAGCTGATTATGAGGATTTCAGGAGTAGGGAAAATTCGTTTTGAAATTTAAGACGATATTAAATATTTCGTTTGAAGAATAGTGCTCTGACACAGATGCATTTAAAAATTTTTTGATTTGTTAAAAATACGATAAAATTTTCCGCACCGTTTGAAGCCGTTGTTTTCTATCATTAAAATTTCTGAATATTTGAAATCCGTTATACTAGACAAAACATAACGATACAGTATATTTACCAGAAAAACAGTTTCTATGGAAATATTTTTTTTTCTTTAATGCATATTGCTTGTACATTAATAGTTTGTGCCTCTAATGTATGAAGAAAACTCGTTCGAAATTTGTTGTATACTGAAAAGTATTAATTTTTTGGTAACTTATAGGGAAGAATTCGTATAATTTTTTAACCGCCTTAATCGAATCCGTGATGGCCAACCATACAATGAAAAGTTGAAGATGTTTGTAGAATGCAATGTAACTTATAACTTAATATTAAAATACATCAGAGATTATTATTATTTAATGATATCAATTCAGGTTAGTAAAAATAATTTTTAGATAACAGGTTGTATACGTGCGATCATTATTTTCTACCGAAGTTGTTGAGAAAATTACTTCAAATTGTCTAGTTCTACAATTGTCCTGAACTGCAATTTTTTTCACTTAACCTTTTTAATTGATTTTCAGCATACGGAATTATTTTAACCATTTATGCTCACATTTAGTATATTTCATCCAGTCGAAACTATTTCGGAGATCGCCCCTTTAATGACCTCTTCTTACAAGGAATTTATTACCACAAATCAGGCACAGTCAAGATCGTTCAAGAATTTCTGTTTTTTTTGTTGTTGATAAAATAAATGCTGTAACTCCGTTGTGATCGTTTATCGCACGTAATAGTAAAATTGAGCTGTACGGTTCTGCCATCTATAATACAAAAATGGAAGTTTTCACAATTCCAGAAAATGTATGATCTCCATGATGCTAGGCAAATGTCGGAAAATAATAATTTTTTCAAATTTTTATTTTCGAGACTTCGATAATGAGAATTTGAGGATGAACAAATAAGTCGGTTAGGAAGTCGTGCGAAAGTTTCGCTGCGGTGAAGGCAGACAAGGGTTAATTACACTCATGTCCTTTATATTATTTAAAGTGAAAAACTAAAATTCACGATCTAATTAAACAAATTACCGATCGCGATTTCGTGCCTCATAATGTGCCACATAAAACGCATATATAAGCTTTTCTATCACAATACAACCTTAGGAAAATTTCTTGGTCTACCAGTCGGGATTCTGACTTCTCGTCCTGCTATAGGCTTGAGCTCGAATTCCAGGACATTACATGAATGTTGTATTTGTCCTTAACCCACTGGTTGTATTCCTTTCATTGGGCCAGTGGCTCTAAATTTGCAATAGGCGACTTCCTACAGCCCTAGATGAATGCTCATGGAGGTCTTAATACCCCGAAACTTGTCAGTCGAGTCAAAAAACGGGTGTTGTGTTTATTAGCATGAGGTTCATTTAGTCAGGAGAATGAGAAATACATGTAATTCATTCCAGGTCCAAGCCTGCAGACGATAACTTTTAGTGTTCCATCAAAATCATAAGAATGTTATTTTAAAAATATTAATTTAAAATTTTCAGTTTCCTTTAAGTTGAATTGTAGTGTTATATTGAAGTGAAATATTATGAAAATTGTAAAGAATCATATCAAATAAAAATAAAAAAATAAAAAAGATAAATAACTTTCTTTTGATTTTCTGTTTTCATAAAGTGAGAATATTTCTAGACTTTTACTCTAAGAGTTTTCCTAGTCCTTCACTCCAAGAGAGAGAGAGAGAGAGAGAGTTTTCTTAGAGACAGAACAACATAAAATCATTACATTGAATGTAAGACAGTGGAGTTGAAGAGATGTCGAGAGATTAAGAATAGATTATTAAACTGTTATAAAACCTGTTGAGATACATGTGATCTACGAACAAGCGGGTTTGTTATAAAATTGATGCCTATGTTAAACCTAGCGAGATTATACTCTGACAGTGGATTAAATTGATTTCGATTGGATATTTCCATGACCGGAACAATAACAACAGAGTTTGTTAAAATGTAAGTGCTGACTGATTCTTCTAGCTTGGCCGCTGAGATCCCTATTCATGTAATTTCTGTAGAAGTAAAATATATGTTCAACGAAATTCCCTACGAATATTATCTAGCAGAAACACATAAATAATCACGCTAAATTACTGCATATTTAAAGCTAAAACTCTGTAGAAGAGATGAATAATTAAGAAAAAATACTTAGCATCAATTATAACCACTAAATGAAACTGCAATGACAGAAAAAATAACTATAACTCTTTTTCATACTTAAGTAATCAGTTTAAAAGTTTTCTATAACTTTTGAAAGTGATTCACCTAATATTTCATAGGTGAGTTAAGGGTAAGAGAATAATAACATAAGGAATAGCATAAGGATGAATAAAAAATTTTTCGTGCAGTAGTTATCTTCAAGTACAAGAAGTCATAGCCGTCTAAACACGCTTTTACACTTTAAATAAAAAATTAAAACATTTACGAGTTAAAACTATTTATCTATAATACAATAAAATTATCCAAACATAAGAACTTTCGGATCTACACTTGATCCATCCTCAGATGAAAGACAAGTGAACAAGGTAGAGCATAGCATATAAGTATACATGGGATATTTAATGACGCAATAAATAAGCGTAGACGCAGATGCTCAAATGAAAAGTTTCGAGGGATGGTAAACAGATGTACTTTACATAAGCTAAATGCTATGTGGGAAAGTTGTTTCCTTCATAAAAAAAGTTCACTTTTTTTAAAGGTTTAGCAACCACCGTGTGAGCAATTCAATGGGCTATAAGAAGTCGCCCGTCCCTAATTTAGGGCCACTGGTTCCAGCAAAGGGAGAGAGCCAGAGCCGTAAGGCAAACACAACATCCATGCCTCACCGGGATTCGATGCCCGGACCCCTTTCGGACGAATGATCAGAGGCCATCGCTTAGACCACTGCGCCACTTGGTTGGTTCCTGTAGATAAAAATCTCCACGGCTGTGGGATATATCTTGGGATACTATCGTCATACACTGGCGGAAAGTGAAAAAAGAACACCAAGAAGGTAACGTCTGATACCAACGAAATTTATACTGCATAATAACGGAATACAGAGGATAACGTGATCAAAACATTATGGCAAAATACAGCTGCATTTGCTGGTAAACTGAATAATAACATTTCCATGTAACATGGTTAGTACGAGGTTGAACCGCCATGAACTGCGTCACACTGTGCAATTCTGGCATGGAGTCTGTCGTACAGATGTTGGATGTAAGTTTGGGGTATTGAGTTCCAAGCATCCTCAACCCGGACGCGTAAATCGGGGATGGTCGTGGCTGGCCGTTGAGACCGGATAAGTCGTTGTCCCATAAAATCCCACACGTGCTCAATGGGGGACAAATCCGGTGAAAGTGCAGGCCATGGAAGTTGTCTCACATCCTGAAGTGCATGTTGCGTTGCACGTGCCGTGTGTGGGCGTGCGTTATCTTGCTGGAAAACACCACGATGGACCGACCTTACAAATGGCACAACAACGGGCTGAATGATGTCGTTGATGTAGGAGGTGCTGTTTAACGTACCCGGTACAAACACTAGTTGTGTACGGGAGTGATAGCTGATCGCTCCCCACACCAGGAGACCAGGTGTAGGTCCTGTGTGTCGCTGGCGGATGCAAGAAGGGTGGAGACGCTCCCCTGTGCGTCTGCGAACACGCATACGGCCATCGGAGGCTCTCAAGCAGAATCTGCTTTCATCGTTGAACACGACAGATCGACATTGCGTTCTCCAGTGCAGACGTTGGCGACACCACTGCAGCCGTATCTGACGGTGGGCTGGAGTCAGAGGTAAACATGCCGGAGGCACACGTGCACGTTGTCCTGCATCCAGTAGACGGTTGCGGATTGTTCGCACAGTCACCTCAGGTGCAACGGCAGCTCGGATTTGCGTCGCAGTGGATGTTCTGCTTGACAACGCCGCTCTTCTTATGCGTCGATTGGGCCGCTCATCAGTTCGCCTGTGACTCCCTGTTCCACGTCTTCTCGGGTGGGAATGTTCCTCGGACCATCTACGCCACCATCGTACCACCACCGATATTTCCCGTCAAATTCGCTCCGCAATACGACGATACGACCACCCGGCCTCGCGGAGTACTACTAGATGACCTCGCTCAAAGTCCGATAACTGCTGAAATCGTACACGTCTTCCATGTCCAGGCATTGCAGCTTCTTCAGGGTCTTCGCACGTGTCCGTACGCCGACGACTGATTACATTCACTTCGCCTTACTCCTTAAATACTACCAACGATAATTTGCATATTATGTGGTGCTGCGGTGTAAGCGCTCACCGGTTGGTCCCGAAATTAACATCACACCTACGTAAACTCGACCCCATTAACATATGTAAATTTCATGATCAATGTAAATTTCATGATCAATCCACCAATTCCTTCTTGGTGTTCTTTTTTCACTTTCCGCCAGTGTATATCTTATATGTTTAGATAATTTTTATTGTAAATAAATAGTTTTAACTCGTAAATGTTTTAACTTTTTACCTAAAGTGTAAAATCGTGTATAGACAGCTATGACTTCTTGTCCTTGAAGATATAACATAAGTCCCAAGGGTTAGCTTTGCAATGATATTTTTTGCTTTGATTCTCGGTGTTTATTTTTGTACTGTCTTATGAGCATGAAGCTTGAGGTTGGTACTGCGGAACCTTCATATACTTTTGCGATAGGAAACATCAGCAGTTAACAGACCAAACAACAATGGAGCAACAAACATCCATCTTGCATGAAGTTAGCAGCAAAATCTGGCCATGTAGTTCATTTAGTAGATTACACTAATTAACATAACTTATTAGATCTAATAGAAATGTATAAAAAATAAATAGACAAAATTTAAGAAAGAAATTCACGATGAACTTTATTAATTAAATATCGACTTCTGTAATAAACTAGATCAGGAGAAAAAGATTAGAGCCTTGTTTAATCACGTTTCACATTTTTGAGAACTCGCTAGTTACGTATTTTTGCCTTGGGTTTTTTAACACAATTCTAGCACAAAGAAAAGCCAGCAAAAGTTGTAAGTAGTTCCTCTGTTCTACCTTCAAAAATGACAGTATAGAGCTGAGTACTTAGTCGCATTTTCATCATTATTGCTAAAACCCATGTTATTTTCTCCAATTACATTCTTCATATTTCGGAAAAACAATAGCAACAGAATTCACTGTTGCCCTTTGTTTAGTGTTCTTTCTAGGCACGAAGAAAAAGAAATTTTAAGTGGAAATAATCAAAACTTTCTTTATTGTGCTCAAGAAATCTTGGTTTAACGTTAGGATTTTTGTAAATTTCAAAGCCGGATGGCTGAGTTTGATTAAAAAAAATGAAGTGGTTTATATTGTGGTCAAAAGTTGGAAATACTTACGGATCACGTAATAGACCCAAACTATCGGATTAAGAGCCTTGACCTCTTCAAGAATCGCGCTATTTTTCCCAAAGAAGAAAAGCCTGTTTAGAGAAAAATGGAAAATCTCTGCACGACTTTGTTCATGATATTTTTCGGAACATTTTCTTCCTACATTTCTAATGCGGTACACGAGTAATCAAACTTTCCAGTGTTTTCATTTTTGATAACATCCTGAAAATCGAGTTCCGTTTTCATAAGAAAAAATAAGGCTGTTTTTGTTTATCCTGATATTTCACATACCATTTAAAAAAGTGTGTGGCATATACTCTAATTTAACTTTCGTTTTTGGTTCCTGTTATCTATGTAAACTTTGATTCATTCTCCCGCTACATTTTCTCTATAAGTGAATGCTTTTGCGGCAACGTGAATTGACGTCAAAAGTTTAATGACGTCTGTTTACGAGACAGATAAGAGAATGATGTTTACGTTTGCATGAGGCTGTCCTTTCATTAGATGTACTGACTGGCTCCCGTTAGATGTATTCATGCTCTCACTAAATGTATTGAATCTCTGTCTCGCTCTTGTTAGTAGTCGGCTAGTTTGTGAGTTGTTATATTGCTTTGGAGATAAAAGTTAAGGAAGTTTAAAAAAATTTGTTGCTGATTAATTCGTTCACGTTGAATATTGTGTTTTTTTGGTGTTGAGCATTCAATTGTTGTCAAATTAGTAAGACTTGAGGAGTTCATTATGCTACGAATAATCTGTTGTATCCAGACGTCCATGTACTGGATAATTCTGTGATGTGTGCTGATATTTAAAGTGTACTAAATTAACGGTTGAAGTTTTTATGTACAAGACTTGTTTTTTACCTGGCCGTTAATGCTGTCTCTAAGGGCCTTATAGGGCAAGTACGTCCTGAGACCAGAAGGCCAATGGGCTGTCCGTCCTTTTAATAAAATGGACGAGGCCATAGAAGGAATCCAAAATGTCAAAATGAATTTTGATCCAACTAATGTAACCTTGGCGGAAATAAGTAGGCTAAAAAACCATTCGGACTTACCCGTGGAAATTAAACAAGGATTACAACCAAAGGGTACCAGAGCTATTTATAAAGGTCAAGATCCATAAGGACGGACAGCCCATTCGTCTCCTGGTCTCAGGACTACTAGCCCTACAAGGCCTTTAGAGACAGCATTGGCGAGATATCTAGCACAATTAATCAAGGGATATCAACATTCGGCAAAGGGAACAGTCCAAGCTATAAATAAAATAAAAGAATTCGAACATAATAATAATAATGAGCCATTTATAATGGCCTCATTAGACGAAATTGCTTTATACCCTAATGTACCCAATGCAGAAGCGCATGAAATAATAAGGAAAAAAATTAACAACGCTTGGAATACTGTCACATAATGAGATCCAATCAATCATTACAGCGCTAAGGATGAGTCAAAAACGTACATATTTCAAATTTGAAGGGGATAATATTCCGACAAACAGGGGTAGCTCCAATGGCCCCCCTATCAGCCATACCTGCTGAAGTTGTATTGCAACATATGGAGGATAAAACATTATCCGCGTATCCACAGGCCCGGCATTCTACATAAGGTATGTAGATGACGTACTTGTGTTTTGGACGCATGGCTTGGAAGCACTGGATCAATTTGCAGAGACCCTATCATCGCAATTTCCGACAATAACATTCACTGTAGAGACGGAAAAGGAATGCTCGTTACCGTTCCTGGACTTCCAATTTAGGCGAGACCCTGTGTCAAATATGCTACACCATTCAGTATACAGAAAACTGTCATCTGGTGAGTCACTCATTCCCAACTCGTCTACACATCCGCAAAAATATAAAACTCCCTTCCTTGGCATTCATGTTGCGAAGGGCCTACTCGCACTCTTCTACCGATGAGATACGACAAACAGAGATTCAAAATATTATAAAAATAGCAAAAACGTTTGGTTACTCTGGATATGTGGTTAAGAACATTCTCAGAAGACTAATAGATTTTGGTCAGCCAACTCTACAGCTCGACCAACCGCAACCTAAATCCATAGGATCAATGATATAACAACCCCCCCCCCACACACACAGCAAACCCAATTTTAAAACAAATCTATCGAAGAATAGGTCTGGACTTTGGGACAAGAGTGCGAAATATATTGGCAACCATCAGGAATGATCGTGACCCCGTAGGACAAAGGGATAAACATGGAATCTACACTGAGTAGCCACTTTATTATAACAACCTGACAGTTTTCAGCAAATGAGCTATGGCTGCACGCTGTTGCCGCCAGAGGCAGAGGCTAGTATAAAAAGGGAAAGCTTAGTGCTTGCGACAGTAGTAGAAGGGATTTTTGGGTGATGAGATGTGTAAAAAAATGCGATTTGACGGACTTTCAACGTGGGATGATTGCAGGGGCTCGGAGCCATGGAGCGAGTATCACCGAAACCGCCGCATCGTGAAATGTTCTAGAGCAGCTGTTGTTAAAGTGTTTAAAGACTGGACTGTCAGCCAAAAATCTGGGTCTCTACGTGCAACGTGTGGTCGTCATCGACTAGTGACTGCTCGGGCGGAACGGAGAGTGTCCGGACTGGTAACAGACAACAGAAGGGCAACAGTGCAGCAAATTACAGATTATCCTTAATCAAGGATCCCCTCAATTGATCTCTGCACGCACTGTTCGCCTTACACTGCATCGGATGGGATATGGCAGCCGAAAGCCTGTTCGAACATCTTTGCTGTCTGCAGTTAACAAGAGAAAACGTCTCCAGTTCACACAGAAGCACAAGGATTGGACAGTCAATAGTTGGAAACAAATTATGTGGTCCGATGAATCACGTTTTCACTTGCACCATGCCGATGGCCGAGTGATAATTTGGAGGAAACAGCACGAAAGCATGGACTCCAAATGCATTGCTACAACCCTTCAAGCTGGTGGAGGCAACGTTATGGTTTGGGGAATGTTTTCCTGGCATGCTTTGGGTCCTTTAATTCGTGTTGATCAACATCTGACGGGCACATCATATCTAAACATCATTGCGGGCCAAGTGCATCCTGTCATGTGGATGGTTTATACCAATGGCGATGGCTACTTTCAAAAAGATAATGCGTCGTCCTGCCATAGTGCTCGTATTGTACAGGATTGGTTTCAGGAACATGCCGGTGAGTTTACTTTGCTTAGGTGGCCCCCACAATCTCCAGATATCAACCCCATTGAGAATTTGTGGGATGAAGTTGAACGAACCATCAGACAGCTGGATCCACAACCCTGCAATCTCACACTCCTGGAAAGTCCTATTCATCAAGCATGGTCTCAGATTCCATAAACCACCTATCAACATCTCGTGGAGTCCATGCCACGAAGAATCGACGTAGTATAAAAGGCAAAAGGTGGCCCAACGAAGTACTGAGGGGGTGGTCATAATAAAGTGGACACTCAGTGTATAGTATTCCATTACGAAGTGTGGAACAGGATGGACCCGAAAAGATCTAAATAGGATCCACAGGACGCACCCTAGGGACAAGGATTACAGAACACAAATACAGTATTAAAAATGGTTCGGCATCAACATCATTATCAAGTCTGGTGAACGAAGGTAAGTACTACTCTGTTTGGGAGGAGGCCTCCCTCATCGCTACCCGACTGTCAAAATCGTCTTACTTGTTTACGAAAAATTTACACATCTTTTGTAATGAACATATATGTTGTAATGACAATATTCCTGCACACATACCATAATCGTGGAGATTTTTGTTCTTGAAAAATAGTACTAATCATCAAGAAGAAACTGAAAGTCAAAGATTTAAATAATTACAATACGTATTATAAGCACATAACTGTGTCTATTACAGAGCGTGATGTATTCTCACAAGACGTATGCACCATGACATGGCTACGTCACTAACTACTAAACAGTCAATGTATAAAAGATTTGTCTCCATCCACGCAATTTTTAGTCTAACACCTGATGATGAACCGAATGTAAGGTTGAAAGACCTTGTGTAT
Organism: Macrothele yani; assembly: GCA_039090855.1. Taxonomy (NCBI): domain Eukaryota; kingdom Metazoa; phylum Arthropoda; class Arachnida; order Araneae; family Macrothelidae; genus Macrothele; species Macrothele yani. The sequence continues at coordinate 79,016,661 of CM077008.1, forward strand.
TTTACTGTGTAAATAAAGTTTTTAACCAGTAGGGTTTTTATTTTATATAGTAAAAAAAATGAATCGTGTAAAGACGAGGCCATTTTTTTCTCTATCTAAATATCATGTTTCTGAATCGCAAATTCTCCTTCAAAATAGGTACTAACGATATCTATCACCAAAATACTTTTTACAGAAACTAATATTTGTTTGCGCTAATTCTTATGATTTAATACATGGTGACTGCGTATTTACTGCTGGTACATACCCGTTCCAAAGAAGGAAAAAGCAACAGTTTAAAACATATGTAAATTGCATTGAATATCTCATTTTATGTGGTAGAATTAAAAACCAATAACAGCATTGGTCTTCATGCACAGCGCGATTTGTATGCAAGGGTAACCAATTAAGAAATTAAGCCTGAAGACACTTCAATTACACGTAATTGTAATTTAACTTATTGCCCTATAAACAGCTCGAAGTAGTTTTCCCTCTTCGAGTCGGATCTGCATGGAAAGAAACAAAAATGTGAGGTTTGGGTCAGATTGACAATATTTCGACTAATTTTTACATCGTGTTTGATAAGAATATTTACAGCAAGATTTTGTTTTTAAAAACGATGTCAGGAACCGACCTTAAATATTCAAAGCAAACAGAATATCAATTCTGATTTTCCTTGTAAAAACAAGCAAATTCAGAATTTCCCATGCATTATGAGAAATATTTCTTCCTTCATTGACCGACCTTAAAATTTCACATCAGGATTTAACTCGGAAATTTTTTTTTGAAACGTATTGATCTACACAATTTGAGACCAAGACATATTTAAAAACAACCAGCCTTCTTCAAAGATAGTAACTAGGTATTATTCAGGGAATTAGACACTCCGGAGTGTTTGATGACTCCTAATTTTACAGGAGCTGTATTCAATGAAAAAGTATCTAAGAGTTAAAATATTACTCAAAATATTTTTCCAACAATTAAAGGAAGTTTTCAGAGAATAGGCTCAAAAAGATTTGAAAAATTTCCCCCGACCCAGAAACACAACAGTAATTACTCACTTCACGGGAAAATCGCTTAAATCATCTGTTATACACTGGTGGACAAAAGCTAGGATTTAAGCGCAGAGACATACACTGAAGTGCCAGAAAAACTGGTACACTAATCTAATACTTGGTAGGTCCCCCACGGCAGCGCAGGACTGCAGAAATACGACGGGGCATAGACTCCACTAGCTTCTGGAAATATGCTGTAGGAATGCACACCATACTTCCTGCAGAGCTTTCCACAATTCGAGTGTATTCCGAAGTCTCGGATTCCTGTGTTCGATAGCGCGTTGCATGGCATCCCAAATGTGTTCTATCACTTTAAGATCTGGGGACATGGGTGGGAATGGCAACACCCCAAACTCAGATGAATGCTCGTCTAACCATAATGTGGCGTCCCGACACTTGTGTGGAGGTGCATTGTCCTGTTGGAACAGGCCCAACCCATCAGCATGAATGCAGGACATGAACGGGTGTACCTAGTCAGAAAGGATGCGCACATAGCGTTGGTCGGTCACAGACGTTTGTAGACGTACCTGGGGTCCCAATGAAGTCCAGCTAAACACTCCCCATTACGACCTCCCACCAGCTGGTACAGTTCCCTGTTGACAGGCGGGATCCATGGCTTAATGGGGTTTGCGCCACACACGAATCTTTCCATCTGCCCGATACAGTTGGAAACGCGACTCGTCAGACCAGGCTACTTGTTTCCAGTCATCAAGTGTCCAGTGGCGGTGTTGCCGTGCCCAAGCGAGGCGCATAGCTCTGTGTCGTGCACCCATCAAGGAGACTCGAGTTGGGCGTTGGCTCCCAAAGCCCATATCGTGAAGGGTACGTTGCACAGTCCGGAGGCTGCAGCATTAAGTTCTGATGATACCTGCGAGAGTGTTGCACGCCTATCGCGTGGCACGATTCTTGACAGTCGACGATGGTCACGTTCACCCAATGTCTTTTTACGGCCACACTGGTATCGTAGGTTGGAGGTTTTGTCGGAATTCTTGTAGTCACGGTACACCCTTGCAATGGTCGTCCATGAAAATCCGAACTTCGTTTCTACCTCCGAAATATTATGGCCCATCTCACGAGCGCCAACATGACACCGCGTTGAAAATCTCTTAAATCGTTATTACTTGTCATTCTCATGCCGAAAACAGCTCTGACAGCTGGCAAGGATGTCTATCGCTTTACATACGCACCGTGGGACGCAGCCGAGTACGCGCATAGGTGACGTTGCTATGTATTTTGCATCAGCTCGTCTGCACCAGTTTTTTCTGGCACTTCAGTGTAAAGTGACACAACAGCATAACGACTTTAAGGAAATTCAGGTGAGAGGTACGTCGGACCACGATGCTAAATAACATGAGAAGCGTACGACCTGAAAATTTTCATTCAACGTCGATTTTATTCACGAAACTCGTCAAATACCTGCTTTGCCGGGAAGTACATAAGTTTGACAAACAAGTACGTGTGTCGTATATCTCTAAATTATCCTTCCTTTTTAAGTTTCTGTTATGTAAATTATTAATATATTACTTCTTTGTTATATTTCTTTCAGACCGACACGCCAACGTCTCCGAATTTCCTTACACTTTTCGGCAACGACTGACAGTACGTACGTAAGTTGATCTTTTGTTTGAATTTGGACCACATGCTATCTTGATGATCTATACGCCGAATAAGTTTTTCTACAATATTGATAATGTGATTCAATCTATAAGGCTGTTTTAGTTGTACAAGGAGGAATTGTGTTGATATGTTTAAGTTGTAATTCGATAAACAAGAAGCTGAATAAAAGAGTTCTTTGCGAGTTCCATTTCTTTCTATATCTATCTCCGTGATCGTTAGAGGTCATCTAGGTTTTCGTATTAAGTACTTAGTATTTAGTGACTGTTGTTTCAACAAACAAATACAAAAAAACGTTAAAACATTACAGAAGTTATTAATTAATATTTGAGAAGTTAGCGCATTTGCTTTCTTGTAATCAACGAATTATATTTCACAGAAATTTTTCATGTCGTCAGGGGTGCGTTTTTCTGCTTTCTTGCACAGTAAGAACATGGATATTGAATTCCTTCCACGGATCGAGCTCTCTTTTTTCTCTACAACCAGTGCTCCTAAATCAGGAATGGGCGACTTCTCCAAGCTTTAAACGCACACAAACATCGTAAATGCTAAACAGAAGAAAGAACATTATACTAGACAACCCTCCTTGTCGGGCTGGTGAATTTAACTGTAGAAAGACTAATTACCAAGTTTCATTCATAGCGCAACTAGTAGTCCGCATGAGTTCTATGAGTGCAGTTTTCATTCCACCACAAATATTCTGCATCATTCTAATTTGCATTAAAAGTGGAAGAGCGAATTTTTACTAATTTTTAAATCAGAGCAAATGAGAAGCAACTTTAAAATATCCCTCATAACATGAATTATGTGGTGGTTTTTATGACGTACTTTGATGTCATTTAAAGCGATGTTATCTTTGCTTACTGTCGCTTGAACCCGAAGCATGCCTTAGCCCTTCCAGTAATTTGTTAATACCATCTCGATCTTAATATGGAGAGAAAATCATTTCTGCCACTCCAGCTGAAATATTTATTTAATGCCCTGGGCTCTTTTGCAATGTGTTATCAAAGTGGTTTAGTACTCGCAGTAAGGAAAACTTAGGTAATGACTTTCGGGTCATTGTGTAGAAAACATGATATTAAATTTTACGATCTCGCCGGATTCGCTTCGCTCAACGATAACGGAGATATTAATGCTATAACACGCAGCTTATGAGATTCTTATCAATTCGAAGAGCAAAGTACTTAAATCCGAGCAGCAAGTAAAGGCCGACTTTCCCTGCACCTATTTGACTGCCGTAAAACGCAAAACAATTTTCAGAATGAATTTATGAGCGTTATCGTGTAAAGACAACAATGCTTTAAAAACTGCCGTCGTAATCAAAATGTTCAAGCAGCTAAATAAAAATTTTCTAAGCGTGTTTTTTGTTTCTCTTAAGATACTCCAGAAGTTTACAGTGTATTCTAACTTTCCGTGGACATATTAAGGGCGAGATCCTATTTTCATGGTCCCTCGTTTTAAGTACGTTCTACGGCATCGGAGTCAAGGAGGAATGAGCTAGCTCTAGTTAAGGGTTGATGAGGAAAGGGAAAAAACAAAACAGAGCAAACACAACGCACGTGTCTCACTCACTCAGAGCTCGAACTTGAACTCCCTGTAAGATGATGACTTCGACCTTCTCCGCCAACTATCTTGCTCTGCAGAGTTTAATGGTACTTTTTCGAGAAGCTGGTTGGAAGCCGTTGCGAGAGCAATCCGGCCAGACCCCTGATTCGGATCAGCATAAATATTAAACACATCTAAGCTCTTGCTCACCTTACTAGAACTCCTTGGTCCTTTGTCCTCTCTGCCTATGGAATAAGAACTCTTTTTCGACTGCAAGTGAAGAATAATTCAGTCCTAGGTGAAACACCTCTGCCGTCTGGACCCTGAAAACAAAAATTTTTTTCATTCCTTAAGGACGGATTCACCAAAGTACTCCGGAGAGATGCCATGACCCGTGAGCACTTGGTTGACAACACGTTCGTCTGGACTCCTTTGATCGAGACTCGTGGGAAGATCCCGTAAGTCCTCCTCACCGTCTTCCTTTCATCCCATCTGTTCTACCACTCTGTCATTCATCATTTGGGTCCGCACACTTCGCAGTAGCGTTTTGGCTGGGATATCAACTCTTTTCGTGGTCTTCTTGGTCAACTCGTTAGCGATGATGATGAAACCCTCAAAGGGTTCAGAGCACTACGTTCTGCAACTCACTGAGTCTTTTGGAAAGGCGGAAAAATATATAGAATGAATAGAAGCGGGAACAGGGTGCTCTGCTAGGAAAGATTTTAAACTAAATGCAAGGCAAAATTAGAGTTTTTTGGAGTATACTGTTTTCCCTGTTAGGTACTGGAGTTATAAGCTCCCCTAACATACTTACCTGCCTGCAGAATGGTGCCACACCAACACCACAGCAAGATACTGAAAACGGGAGGAGCAAGGGAAGGGGGAACCTATAAAAAATAAGAGAACTTCGCAAATAAAATACGCGAAAAACATAAAGTTTTTCACAGTTGTCCGTGAAATTCTCCTTTCTTTTTCTTCGCTAACTTGGCAGGCCATGTGCAAAAACGCTGTTATGAACGTAATGGCACCAAGAAGTTTTTAAGTTTTGGACTGCGGAAACCCATTTATTTAATTACATATTTTTATTTTTTCCTCTCAAATTCAAAAATATTTTATAGATTCAAGCAAACAAAAGTCCATTCTTTACCACCAGTACGAAAAGATACACTGCTGGCCATCCAAAATGCAACATCGAGAAGGAAGCATCCGATTGGCCTGAAATTCGCAGCATGCGTCGCCCGGGAGAGGACATGCAAACGATTAGCATTGCAGGGCATATGCAAATCATGTGCGCCCGGCACGCCACCGAGAAGCACTATAAGAAGGGAGCACAGAAGGCGGGGTGTAAGTAGTGAAAGTATGTTGTGCTGCCGGACCTATGCGTGGGAAGTTTCCTGATGCCTCGTCGCAGAATACGGCAGTCATCCCGCACGTTTCGGAGTTCGACAGAGGACGAATAGTGGCTTATCGCGACAGCGGCTTATCGTACCGAGACATCGGCGCTCGTGTGGGACGACATCCAGCCACAGTGAGGCAAGTATGGATTCGGTGGGTGCAGGAGGGACGGACGGACTGAAGTGAGCGATTGCCGCAGCCGCGGCAGGCACACCACCGAACGAGAGGACCGGCATGTTGTGCGGCGGGCATTGACGTCTCGCACCGCCACATCACGAACGTTAGCGCAGGAATTAGGGTGTCTTGCGCAACATCCTGTGTCAGCACGTACCGTTCGACGTCGTCTGCAGGAGCGAGGACTTGTCGCACGGCTCTCATTGCTCCGATTATCATTGACGTTACACCACCGGCGAGTGCGGCGGCAGTGGGCCGTTGAACGCCGCTCCTTGACTACGGAATGGCACGACATTTTCCTCTCCGACAAATCCCGCTTCTGCCTGCAACATCACAATGGTCGGATCCGCATGTGGCGGCACCGCGGCGAAAAACTGTATAACGCCTGCATTATGCATCGCCATACCGGACCGTCGCCTGACGTTAAGGTTTGGGGCGCAATTGGATATGACACCCGCACCCTTCTGGTACGCATCGCCGGTAAACTCAACAGCCACCGCTACAGCTCAGACGTTTTGGAGCCTGTAGTCCTCCCTTACCTGTAGCACCTTTCAGGGGCCACGTTTCAACAGGACAATGTGCGCCCGCACGTGGCACGCATCGTGCAACAATTCTTCACGGCCTACCAAGTGTCACTGCTGCCGTGGCTCGCCTGTTCTCCTGATATGTGGCCCATCGAACACGTCTGGTCGCTGATCGGCAACCGGGTGGCCTGGAAAGTACCACCCGCGGCTACGCCTGATGAACTGTGGGAACGTGTGGAAGCAGCCTGTACCGACATACCCCAAGCCCACATCAAAAGCCTTTTTCGTTTGATGCCGCGGCGTGTAGCGGCCGTTATTGCTAGCCAAGGGGGCCACACGAGTTATTGATGTCTGCGTGTTCCGGAAGTCGTACGGGCCTGTAAGATCAATCGTTTGATCTTTGTATCTGTTGTTATGTGTCCAATAAATCTGGATTTGCTATCTCGTGACCTTCGTGATGTTGCAGTTTGGGTGGCCAGCAGTGTAGTTCCTTTTTGAAGAGATTGCTTTGGCCTTTAAATGTTTTTCCCCTTTTTGGTATTTTTGTGTGTGTTTTCTCCCTTATACGTAGCAACCTACTTGAGATTAAGCAGTAAGAAGGCAATCTCCTTCCTCCTTTTTTATCATCCAGCACTACGGTTTCCGAGGAAGCTGAGGTTCTTAATGTACTTACTATGTCAACAGTAAGTACAGGCTTTGCCAGTACCTTGAGCGCAGCTCTATCGCATTATGCTGCTACTAGAACTGGGAAATTTGCTGTTTCCTCTGCCTATGAGAGCTGATGACTTTGTCCTCGTTGAGAGTTAACGATAATCCTCCAGCACAACTCGACAATTAAAAATAGTTATCGATCCGGGCCAGACGAAATCCTCAGTAAAGAAGGTTAGCATCTCCCTTAGAGCACCAAAATAATAGGTTTCATAGGTATCCTCTCCAGGTTTCTAGTGATAATCCTGTGCTTTCCTAACTCCTCAGAAATCTCCTCTTTTTGGACAGTTTCGTAGCAACACCTTTTCTGCTGGGCTTTCACTATCTGCTTTTGTTTCCAGTTGGAAAGCAACCATGAATTCCTCGAGTTACACTGTTACTATTTTTCTTGTTCTTTTCTCGCAAACTTGTCAGCTCTCTCCTTCTTACTGATTCCGACATGGTTTCGGACCCAATGGAAACTATCGCAGTAAAAGCCAATGTTTTAAAATGAAGGTCTGATTCCCTTTACTAGAAGGTTTTGGTTTTTAACTTGCCTATTGCATTAGAGCAGCTTGGCTGTATGAATACACTTTTATTTCCTAACTGCCCCTGTTTGGGGTTGCCCAAACCAGAACTTCTGTATCGCGAGAATCTCTGCCTAGAAGGCAGAGGCATTATCCCATGCCGCCTCGGTGGCGCAGTGGTCTAAGGCGTTGGCCTCTGATCTTTCGTCCGTAAGGGGTCCGGGTTCAAATCCCGGTTAGGCAAGGATGTTGTGTTTGTCTTACGGCACTGGCTCTCTCCCTTCACTGGAACCAGTGACCCTAAATTAGGGACGGGCGACTGCTTATAGCCCATTGAGTTGCTCACGGTGGTCGTTAAACCTCCAATCAAAAAAAAAAAAAAAATTGTCCCATAGTTTAAATCGACCGCCTCTCTACCATCCGAGAGCACGCTATTGGGTAGTCAGCATTCTTAAACGTTTGACCACCAGGTGATTTTTTGTGACCGAGGTATTATTTTTTCTCAGCAGGTATGTTCCTGCCGCAAAAGAAAATAATAAACAATATCATTGATTTTCAATGTGTTGGTAATTCCTAAATATACGTAAATCTGCATTAATATCAATCTTTGTTCCACCCTCAGTAGTACTCAGCCGTCTCGTTATTGCAAGTAGGATTAGTCTGCAATGCCAAAGTAAAATGAACTTATTATTTAATGCTGTTATTCAGTTTTATATCCAATATAACACGTGGGACGTTGCACATAATCATTTAATAATAATGGGGAAAAAATAACACTTCATGCTTAAACCAATCACAATTAGGAGTTTTTTCAACACTACATTACAACACAGCAAGACTTTTTTCTCTTTCGAGTCCACACACACACACACACACACACACACATACAGTACATACACACACACTCTAAATCCAACGTTCGTTCGTCCCCGCCGAAGGTAAACCCCGATCCGCAGCGCCACCTATCACTCGCAAAAAAGGAGCGCCCTAGGTGAATGGAACGCGGAGCCAACAGACATATACAGTACACTGGTTTACTTAAGTTAAGGTAAAAATAGAAAAAACGCAATAACTCAAAAAGCACATGATGAAATGTTCTGAAAATTGGTGAAGACTTGTATCATACCTTAAATTAAAGAAAACCCCTAAAACATTTTCTAAGAAACACTTAATTACGCCAAAATGTTCACATAAAGAACCAGGTAAAAAATAAAGTGTCAAAATGAAATAGCCTAAATACACTGGTGTGCAAAAATTAAGGACGAAGAGGAGAAATTAGCATAACAGCGGAACGAGCAGGCAGAACGAACCGAAAGACCACTCAGGAGATAAACTAGGGTCCGGTACGGTAGGGCATGCGCATATATGCAGCATGACGAAGGAAGGGGGGGGTGTCGGAAGGGTATAAAGCACACGGGCGGTGTACGCTCAGCAATTCGGCCGCAAGTGGCCTAGTGGGCAACGTTCGTGACAGCCACGGAAAGGACCCCAGGTTCGATCCCAGGCAGGTACGAACGCTCGATCCACTAAATATCCGCCGTGCGTCGGATGGGCACGTTAAGCCATCGGGCCCCGGGTACTGACCCCTTGGTAATAAATAAGGGCGTCTTCTTTCCCCCTTTCTATTTCGCTTCCGTGTCACTTTCCTGTCGGGCACTGTAGCCCAAATCTCCTAGCTTTCTATTTCTAAGGGTTGTTTAAGACCTGGAGTCAGACACTCCGTTCCTAAAATCCTCTACATATGATCATATGATCATATGCTCAGCAATTCGGTGAAAGCTATTGCATGGTGTACATCGGTTTGAACGACGTCGAGTTGCTGCCACCGTGTGATATGGCTAACAGGCAATCCAGTAGACGACATCTGGATGACTTTACCCGAGGTCGCGTCATTGGGAAGTTGGAAGAAGGTGGAAGTGTGACTAGTGTGGCAGAGGAGTTCGGAATCGCTCACCGCATCATTTCAGGAGCTTGGAGAGCATTTCAAACGACAGGAACAGCTGTCCGAGAGTTTAGCAGTGGTCCCCCACGAGAAACCACGGCGGCGGACGACCGGTATATTGTCCTACAGGTGAGAAGAGACAGACGACAGACAGCGGGAGAAATCGCAAGGCACATGCAACAGACAACTGGACGTCCGTTATCGCGTTTTACCGTGGCCAGGAGGCTGCACAAAGGTAGTCTATTTACACGACGACCAGTTCGGTGTGTGCCATTATCGCCTACTCATCGGTGACGGCAGTTTCTGTGGTGCCAGGAACACAAGAACGGGACACATCAGCAATGGGGACGAGCTCTCTTTACGGATGAGAGCCGATTTAGTCCGACGAGCGATTCTGGACGTATACACATCTGGAGAGAGCAGGGAACACGCAATCAACCTCCAACATCATCGAAAGGGACCGGTTTGGAGGTGGCAGAGCTCCGCTTTGGGGCGGTATCACGCTTGGTAGCCGCACTGACCTCCACATCTTCCAAGGAGGTTCAGTCACTGGTGTCCGCTATTGTACCGAGGTTCTCTTGCTTCACGTGCGTCTGTTTATAAGTGCTGTGGGTCCTGAGTTCCTCTTCATGGACGACAACGCTACACCTCATCGTACAGTGGCTGTCGCAGAGCTGTTGGAGAGTGAAGTTATTCAACGCATGGATTGGCCCGCAAGGTCCCCGGACCTAAATCCAATCGAACACGTGTGGGACTTTCTCGGGAGACGCTTGGCAGCACGTCACCAGCCGCCAGCAATGATTTCGCAGCTGCGATTGGCGCCACAAGAGGAATAGGCCGCGAGGCCTCAACAGCTCCTTAACAACCTCATCCTCAGCATGGACAGACGTTGTAAACCCTGCAACGCAGTCAGGGGTGATCATATTCCCTACTAAAGACTGTATTTTTCTTGGCAGCCGCCTGTCACATGGACGTTTCTGTCTTCTGTCCAGTTGTGCTCGAAGCTACCTTTTCAGCAAAGAGCCTTTGTATCCTTTGGATTCCTTGTTTGGACAGTTTTGCTCACTTGCCCCATATTCTTACATCTTGGGGATCTTATAATATGATTTGAGTCGATGTGAAGCACTTCTGCTCGACGTTACATTCGAAAAACCGTCACGTCCTTAAATTTTGCACGCCGGTGTACTTCAATAGGGAGTGTTGTCACTCCTCACAGCAATGTTTTATGCTGTTGGGGATGTTGTCAAGAGTTCAGTAGGTAGCAAAGATAATTGTTTTTACAAATCTTGTCTAAGCCCCTCCAGGTTTTGAGGAGGGAGGCTGAGGACTGGAACACGCCACCCTGGAGCATTCCAGACATGTTCTAGAGGATTAGAGTAGTGATACCTGCCCGGCCAATCCATACGGACAATGGTCTTCTCTTGAAGACATTGTCCTGCTAGCCTCGCTCTGCGGTGACGAGCTTTATCTTCTTGTAGGAGAAATGTACCACCTATGGCATGGAGGTACATTTCTGGCACTTGCATAAGGAAGAACATAGGGGTCCAAGACATCATCACTACAGCATTGAGCATTCACGGTTCCTCTTAGAAGCACATAGAAATCATAGCGTTCACCTAATGAGATGCCACCCCAAAAAAATATTCTACCACCACCATAAGTGTTCCTTTCATGAGTCACAGAGGGGTGATAGTGTGTCCCTCATTCTCTACAGACCAGAGCACGCCTGGAATCTCTCTACGAAACAAATCTGAATTCATGTGTGAAGAGTACTGACTTTCGCTGGTTTTCAGTCCTTTTGACGAGAAGTCTTGCCAAATTGCGCCTTGCCTCCCCGAGGTGGGGAGGTAAGGGGCACGCATAGTGCTGGTCGCCTGGCAAAAAAATCTACTTCGTGAAGATTTCTGCTCACAGTGGAGCAGATACCACCGTTCATGAAGTCGCAGGAAGGGCAGACCGCAGCTGTGTTGTGGTAACCGTCCTGTTCCAGTACTCAGTTAATCAGAGATATAGGTCACTCACGGATATTGTAGCACAGGCCTTCCTTCAATGTATCTTCGGGGAGCTGTTTGTGTGCTTTGAAATTGGTTCCACAGTCTGTGGACCACAGAATGACACACATGCAGCTATTTTGCAACTGACTTTGGCCTGCCTCTTGTCTTTCGATCGCTACGCACCACAGTTCATCTGTTAAATGACGTCTGGCAGCCTTTACAGCAATCTGCTATCCCTAAATCCTTTCTTTACACTCCGCAAACGATGTGACGCACATCCCCGCAACAGCCTCTTTCATGGTGCGGCTCATTTGCATAAACCGATATAATTGTCACTCATTTGCGCACGATACTCTTGCTTCGCATTATATTTCACGTCAATTACCCAAGTTTTGTGCATTTTCAAATCTTCTTTCACAAATAATCGTGAATGTTTTGTTTTTTCAATCGAACATTTCTTGGATACAGTAGAACGTAGCATTCACCGGTACACAGCAGTTCCTCGCCTTGCGAGGTCAGGTCATTCTGACCATCTAGTAGAGAATACCCGAAGATACCCTCCGTATGTTATTGGAGGTGATACCACGCCGGATGCAAGCGGTTATTACTGAGAAATGTGGCCCAATACGGTATTGGGTAAGTGGTCATAATTTTCTGACTGTGAATTTAAGTCTGAAGGAACTCGGTGATGCCATTGGTTTTATCTTTCTCTTCATGGAGAGATTCATATGTCAAATATCAATAATAATTATTTTATGCGGATGCTACACGCAGTTCAGGAAAATCCTTATCATGTTGTGAAATTGTCGCGTGACGCGCTTTATCTTGACAGCGATGCCACTGCTTTGAAAGGAAACAACTCGGAACTCTGTTAGAGTGTTCTGATTATTCTCGATTCCGTACCAAAATTAAATTTAAAATAAAAAATAGCCTCAGCTTAATGGCAAATATGCATTCTTTGAGCCATAGTGATCGTTTAGTTATAACGACTTCAAATTTCTACAACAAAAGCGAATGCACTCAGTTACCATTCAATACTCCTACTCTGTAGGAAAATAAAAAAGAGTTGTAAATAGCTAAGAACAATGCTTTTCTGAGCATATTCTTGCTAACGCTTTTAATAAAAATTCACGGCAGAGATTGCAGAGTTGAAGGATTCGTTTCATGAATCAGATCTTGTTGCAACATAAAAGTAAAATGGCGAATGTTGTCGTATATTTAACTCAAACGACGCAAAACAACTCTGTCGACAAAGGCGAGCGATAACCAGTTGCATCGTTACATTTTCTGCATAGCAGATGGTTCATTTTAATGTATAAGTTTGCTACCGTATCTACGTGGTTTGGCCACGTACTTGTGGTATGTTCTTTTTGCTTTAAGGATAAGAGTCGGCAATGAAAATGCTTTTACAATATCATTGAATGGCGAGTCATATAACAGTACTTTAATACGCGCTTTCTTATCATAGACATTTCGGCTTTCCTATCGTAAAAACTCACCACACCTGACAGTTTTCTATTCAGGTATCTTAAAGATGTTTATTTTAATTACCCCGGGAAACTTGAGGTGCTGAAATGTAAAACTGAACCGACCGTTTATAGCATTGACAGAGAAACAATACTTTAAAAATCTCACGAAACGCACCAAAAAAAAGAGGGAGCTGGTTTTTGAGATGTTGTGAAAATGAAGCATTTACTGGAAAGCTGTTCTGTAACTTACTTAATCTCATTCCTCAATAAATTATACTAACAAATAATCGTTTGTTATTACGTTGATGTAGTTTGAAAGTGTGCTTTAGATACATTTTTTCTTCGTTTTTGTATCTCGAACTAAGATATTAATTTTTGAAAAAAATGTATCTGTTGGTTTGAGATACATTTTTTCTTGTTTCTGTCTTTAACCTTTAAACAGGCTGCAACAAATTACAAATTAGATCGGGGCCATTAAATGGGTCTGCAATCAGCTTAAACGATTATTATAGTCGCTGGCTAAGAAGAGGGTCGAAAGCGGCTGGAACAAGCAAACCTGCGCATCAGAAAGTGTTGCTTTGCTCTTAGATTTGTTATCGAAAGTGTTTTTTTATGATGATTGACACAAATCCTTTTCGACGGATTACCTTCTAAAGGGGGCATATAGATAGATGCTTGAATCAGTTGTTTCGTGGCATATTATCTGCTTCAGGGTGACTAACCCTTCTCCACTAGGCTTAGGTTGTGGAACAGAGAATAAAGGACTAGAGGTAAGCGCTTATAACCTGTGACAGGTTTATGGACGAAACTGCTAAGATACAAGGGAATAAGGTACTGGCTTGATGTTGCCTTCGTAAAACCAAGCCGCTACGTGAACATTTCTCTTCGGAGAGCGAGGGAAAGTTTGGGAACCATTTGGTTTAGGTTCATCGGCAGCTTAAAGCAATAACGATCACCATGCAGATTTGGTGGGGAGAAGGTCAATTGTCTATGAGATCCAATCTATGGGGTCGCCAAAATGTTAGGATGATGTTGCCGCTAAAATTGAAAATGTGTCCCGCCAATTAATTTTCTATTTTTCAAAAATACACTTTTCACATGTACTTGGGGCATTCAGAAATGATTGAGACATGTTTCGTAGGAGTACGCATTCAGACAGAATTCGCCGGAAGACCACGGAAATCGGTAGGGTAGGTGTCGCTCTACAAAATGCCAACAGATGGCGCTGCGCAGTGCACGAGGCGGCGTGTAACAGGCTGCTCGTTCAAGTATTGCTGAGTCAAGAGCGAACGGGAAGGACTGGTGGAAGGTGATTGTCACGGGCAACGTCGGACGGCGTGGTTTTTGTGGAAACAAGGCGTTCGCGCAGGTGATATTCACCGTCGTTTAACAGCAGTATGTGGAGATGCCGCCCCAAGCCGTGCAACTGTGTTTCGATGGATTCAGAACTTTCAGAACGGGGATCAAAGTCCGGAGAAGCGTGTAAGCACCAGTTGTCCGAGAACGTCACACACTCCGAATATGATCCAGCGAATTTCCGATCTGATCATAGAAAACAGGCATGTGACTGTAAAGCAATTGCAGACACAGACAGGTATATGTCTAGCGACAATTCACTCGATTGTTCGCAATGAATTGAAAATGTCATAGCTATGTGCACTCTGGGTTCCACATGAACTGACTCAGCAACAAAAACAGACCCGGTTAGACTGCTGCAAGGAGCTTCTTGCACTTCATGACGCCGGTCCAGCGGACTTTCTTGCTCGTCTGGTGACTGTTGACGAGTCGTGGTTCAGCTGTGCCAAACAGCAGAAGAAACAAAAGTCAATGCAATGCTTCCATTACAATAGTTCTCCGAAAAAGGCCCGTCAAGCACTGACTGTAGAAAACAATTGGTATCTGTCTTTTGGGACACCCAGGGAATCCTGCTTATCAACTGGCTTCATAAGGGCGCGAGAGTAGACAGTAACATCTACTGTGTCATTTTGACTTGCCTGCGTCGCCGAATTCAAAAGCTGTAGAAGGGTAAGTAAGCCAAGAAAGTGCTCTTGTTGCATGACAATGCTCGCCCACACAGACAAGAGCTACACTGAATGAAATTGGATGCATGGTCCTTCCACATCCTCCTTACTCTCCCGACTTAGCCCCCTCCGATTACGCTCTCTTCGATAATATAAAGGGCCCTTTAAGAGACCAGACATTCGCAGACGGAGATGCCCTGAACGAGGCTGTCCACCAGTGGTGTCGCACTACCCCAAGAGATTGGTTTCTGGAGGCCATCATGAAGCTCCCACAACGCTGGCGTCACTGAATAGAACTGCAGGGAGACTACGTCGACCATTCTTGAAGCTTCCATATTTCCACAGTTCGTCATTACGAGTACATGAGGTAAGTCTCAATCATTTTTGAATGACATAAATAAAGCATTTCCTCGCAAGTGAATGTTCACCTCTTTTTTTTTTATCGGAGTTTAACGACCATCATGAGTACTTCTAAGTGTAATACGTAGTCGCTCGTCCGTAATTAAGCCCCATTGGTTCCGGTGAAAAGAAAGAGCCATCGCCATCAGTCGAATGCACCACCTATTTATAATCCGGGATTTTAACTCATGTCCATCTCAAATGGATGGTAAGAAGCCTGCACATAAACCGATCAGTCGCAGAGATGGCAATTTTTAGTTTTGTTTTTTCAGATGGTATGCATTTTTGGTGCTCCTTGATTTGGCTCTGCACTAATTCATGGCATACTGTTTTTTTCCGCTGTCTAATCTAGGTTTAAGTTAATGTTTTCAACAGTATTATGATATGAAACTAAATTTGGTTTGAAGTAACTCTCAGAATATATAAAATATAAAAATAGAACAAACTTTTATCAAGGAAATGCTTACAGACACTCAAGTCACTTCCCGACATCATTTTCTCAATCGTTTGTGTTATTTTCCAAGGGGCGCAAATTATTTGCGTTGTCTTGCCCCTGGGCGCCAGTTAACTTCACCACGCCCCTTCTACCATGAGCAATTCAGTGGGATCCAAACCGTCGCGCGTCCCTAATTTAGAGCCTATGGTTCCAGGGAAGGGAGAAAGACAGCAGCATCGGACAAGCGCACCATACATGCCTCATCGGGAACCCGAACCCTGGACCATCTTTGTTGAATTACCCAAAACCAACTTCCGGGATGCATTAAAAACAGCATACCTCATATCGTATCTTAATGGTTCATCACTTTGAAAACTTGAAAGCAGTTTTAATGAATTCGATTCACATTGGATCAAATAACACATTTCCTGAAGATTGCTTCGGTGTAGTGGTGCACGTTATCAAATTTTAGGCTGGAAAACGAACTGGTTGTAACACGTAAGAGCGATAGGGCAGAGAAACAGTGGAAAGGGAAATTCGGAGAAAGAGCGAGCGAGCGAGCGAACGAGAGAGAGAGAGAGAGAGAGGAGATGAAGAATGCAACGCCCCTGAAGTAGACGATGAAGAAGGACAACCAACAGACCTCGTCCGTGTCGGCTGCTTGGTTCCACGACGTTGGAATGATTGATGCCTTCGCAATCATTCTGTCCCCACGTTACGTTGGCAGTGTAAAGGGCTGATCGAGGAAATTAATGGTTCATATCGATTAAGATGTCAACACTCATGAAGAGACTAAGCATCGTCACTGTGTACGTTAATGCATTAATCTTATGCAAGAGCTTTAAAAGTAGGAGGACAGGACTTTTGTTGTGGTCAGGGCCTGCAAAATGTCGTATATATGACACATTCTGCCTTCAG
Source organism: Macrothele yani (assembly GCA_039090855.1). Lineage (NCBI taxonomy): Eukaryota > Metazoa > Arthropoda > Arachnida > Araneae > Macrothelidae > Macrothele > Macrothele yani. The sequence continues at coordinate 79,033,340 of CM077008.1, forward strand.
CGGAATATTAATATACCCGAAAGAACAGCATTAATGTCATTTTCTTAAATATAATATTGTGGCGCGTTTTATGTCCGGCACACATCAAATGAATTTCCTGATTGCGTGTGCGCGTGGGAAGAGAATTTATTTCACAAATTAAAGTATGCGCATTAGAAGCCTGAAATTTATATTTTTATTTGACATCCTACGGTATTTGTATACATCAGCACTATTAATAACATCTGTGAAAATGCAAATGTTTGGATATTTGAGATGTGACGTACGTACCCCAGAGGTGACGCACATGTCAAGACGGCAAATTTGCAGTCGGTGTAGCTTAATTGGGAAAGCAATCTGTTCGGGAGCAGAAGGATACGGTTTCAATATTCGCCACCGGCAGAAGGCTTTTTCTTCATGAGGACACAGCACCAATAAAAATTGGAAATGGAGTGAGACAAGGTGACAACATATCTCGCAAAACTCTTTAATGCCACATTGCAAAATATCTTTCAATCATTCAACTGAGAAAACATGGTGATAAATATTAATAAAGATTATTTAACTCATCTTCGTTTCGCTGACGATATAGTCATTTTTGCAACTATCCCTTCAGAGCTGCAGAGTATGATCCTACAACTTGCTGACAAGAGTAAAGAAGTGGGATTAAAAAGGAACTTTCAGAAAACAAAATTGACGTACAATGCTTTTTCAAGAACTGAAGATTTTTCAATTGTTAGGGAAAATCTGGAGTTATTATCGCTCGGGTTCCTTATTGGGTTCACCCGGCGTAATATTGGGAGCCAAGGGGGTGTCGAGTGGATTGTGATTCTGCGATTCCCTGATTTAGGGCTGACGCAGCTTCAGGATCCACTGACGGGGCGTTGTGTTTCACATAGCAGATTTTCCTTTGGGAGTCAAAGGGTCCGCTGTGTGCCGCAATATTTTTTTGAACGTCTAGATTTAAAATAAAAAGCATAAATTAACAGATTTGCTAAGTTCCGGTTCCAAAAGATATATTTATTCTCCAAATAATCTAGGGCTGAGCACACATGTTGTAGTTAACGACACACTCATCATAAAACTTAGACAAAATTAAGTAACAAAAACAAATTTATTGATTATGATTTGGCATAATAATAAATGTACGCTCATGATACTAGCAAAAATGATTTAAGACTCTCTGACAGGAACCTGTACTCAATTAGCTATTTGCTTATAAAAAAATATTAATTCTATGTGTGGACTGCTCCGATAAAGATTTTGTGAGGGGACACGAAAGAAAGAATAGGATGGATTTCCTACCTTAACATCCGAATCTGGCCTAGATATCGCGCTGCTGACCACTCCTGATCCGGGAGAATTCTCGTCCTGTGGTTATTGTAGCTTCCATCCGCAGTTGCGACCGTCTATGGGCCCTAATGGTCCTTAGTGGGGGGTCCGTTCATCCGGAAACCTTGGTTTCGGTCTCCCATCTGCAGCTTACGGTAGCTTCAGTCCTGCCGCTTCCTAGGTGACAGTCATGGAGGACAGTGCACGCGATGCACGCCGCGAAACCAGCCAAGGTAAAGTTTCGTGCAAAAACTGTAAACGTGAAGTGACTCGTGTAAAAACTAAACGTGAAGTGACGAAGTTCTTCTCTTCCCTTGTAAAATATTTCGACGACCCCCAAGAAGACCCACACTACCTCAAAACATCCCATCATCCAATCACTAGCTGGCAAACGCAAGCCTCCCTGAATTAAATTCCCCAGTGTAGATCTTACTGGTCGGAAAATTAACATTTTGATCTTCCATTCGTTAGGGGGTCAAGATTCCTAATCGTTCCAGTGAAATTCTGAGAACCCCTCGTTACGTTTCCCGCGTGATACTACTTTCGGCCGTAAATCCTTACCCCAATTAAACTGCTAGCTCTGGTTCCAACAAGTCTCCGGTCTGCCCAACACGCATTGTGGATTCTATAGACGGTGGACACTTCTATTGCCTCAATAAAACATACTACAAAGCCAGCTCGCCGATGGCTGTCGCCAGCATTTTCTTACAGTGTCGGTCTGTCCTGTGCCGCTTTGTGCTGTCTAGCTAGTCTTACGCCTTGTGCTGGGAGAGGGGGGAAGGAGAGGAAAAAAAAAGGAAAGATTCACCCGAAAGTATATGGCAAAATAAAACGTACTCTTTCTTCAAAAAATACACGAATTAATAAAAATGAATAAATTAATAAATAAATGAATAAATAAATGAATAAATAAAATAATAATTAAATAAATAAATAAACTAGGAAATGGGTTCTCGACTAAATGTGCAGCGCTCGAGTTTGGGCGCTGTCACAACTTCCTCCCATCACGGACCTGAAAAGAAAGAGGACCGGGCTAGAAGATCCGGACCTGAGTATGTTCCCGGCAGATTGAGTCGGTAATAAATTAACTTAATAATAATACACAAAATGCATAAATATATCAGCAAATAAAATGCACACTAATTTTCATCGAAATGAACACAGTTTCATAAAACAGGGTCCTGTAAAACAAAGAAATAAACCATGACAAAATAATGGACACAAATGTGCCTTCCTTTGAGCAAAAGATAGGATGAATAAATCTCGTCCTCGTCACAGTACACGACATATCCTAAGTCCGCTAGAAATTAGCATCGTGAGACTATCATAAGACATTTCTTTCTTTTTTCAGTTCATGGAGTTTACTCCCATTTGAAATGACAAAGTTTCTAGTGAGAAATATTGTTCGTACGCACCACCAGAAAGTTAACTATTAAGAAGTTTTTTTTTTGAGTTGTTTTGTTCGCAATGCGGTAATGCTTTCCGCCATTTGGAAGGAGAAGGTACTTCCTCTTTGTTCCAGAGTCTGTGTTGGACTCCATCCGCATTAGTCCTACCGATCGTGCCCTGCCGCATTCTGTCGAATCGGCCAGTATCGCACAACGACCAAGTCCACAAAATCGTCGCACAACTCTTTGCCGGAGGTTATCAGTAGCAACACCAACCTTTTGGTCGGTCGACGCTGGGCAGAAGCGTAGCCACTGGAATAGATAGTCCGCTCTCGCTGCACCAGTAGCACTGTTGTGGAACTGCGATCCCTGCAGCCACCACTTTGACTTTCTCACTCTGTTGCTTCGATTGTTTGTTTTTTCGCTGAGTACAACGAGTAAGAGAAACCTCGCTAGTTCTGTAAACAATGTCCAATTCCCATGTTTGCAACTGTTAACGCGCTATCCAGGCATCCCCGTGCTTTATTGCGCCAATGGATTAGCAGAGTCTTTTACAGTCGTTTTCTCAGGTGCTAGTGTCCATTCATCAGGTTGAATGTAACCCCCCCAGAGTTTTTTTTTTTTAGCAGTTGACACGAAGCAGTGTTTCGTTCTGCCGTAACACCAGTCTGGAAGAAATGTGGTTAGCATATGTAAGGCATATAGGAAATTCCACCCTTTTTGGGCCCCTCTCGAAGAAAAAAAAAACATAATTATAAATTCCCTTTTTTTCTTTGAGGATAATGTTCCAGTCAGAAAGCCACTTAAAATTAGATTGATTCATTTACACTTCATTTCGTAAACACTTGGTGAATTCATGACAAATATTCATCGAGATGACAAACTCTATTTCGCTTTATACCATTACAACACTAGGTGAATTAATTACAAATTTTCAACGTTACAACATACTCTGATTCATAAACAAGACTGCAATAGAATACTTAAACAGTTAACCCGTTGGGTGCTCAATCCTAAATTACTGGATATAACTTCGAATAACTTCACCATGGATTACTGTACATTATTACTTTTTTTCTTACGTACCATTCGCTTATTTATCGCCCTTTGGAGAATTGCTTCTCCCTCTCTCTTTCTTTCTTTATTATTTTATATATACATATATATATATATATATATATATATATATATATTTTAGTGTCACACATTTATTCATGAACTCTTATTCACTTATCTCTTATGGCCCACTTTTTTCTTCTATTTCTGTTCATCTCACTCATACGCCACTTTGTACATTAGTCGTTCCCTCTTGATTTACGGTTCAAAATTAGTCCCTTTTCCTTTCTACTATTAATTACCATACACTTCGTCTATTTCTTAACTACAACCCCCCTTACTTCTGACGAATTCAGTTCCTTCACTTTCTAACGATTCCTGGTTAACTTCCTCAATTAATTAAACTTCTTCTAAATCACTGTCGTGTTAAGACATCTCCTGCATCATCCCGCCGTTTCTCGTTGCATTAAATGCTGCTATTTACCTCTTTCTGTTAGGCCCGTTTTGTTTTGTTTTTCTCTGTTCTTAAATTTTTTTCTCTGTCTCATGGGTTAAAACTTTGCGCCTATCCTAGACAAGAAATCTTTGAACGCCATTTCTTCTTTCTTCCCTTTTGACCGGAAGCTTCATCTGGACTTAATTCCCGCGTATCGCCATACCAAAAAAATCTCTCTCACCTAAGGGATCCGAACGTTACCATGGCGACGCTTTAACTATACTCTGCGTTATGAGAGAGGGGTGACATCTCAGCGACCTTTACTGACCTCTAAGCGACTATTTCTACTTCCTGTCGGTAATCGTTAGCTTCCGTTTTTAATTAGGAAAACTTCCAAAAATATCTCGTTCTTTTAAGTGACACGAAAATACAATCCACTTCTTCAGTAACCTCTGGGATGTTCTAGTCAATGGACTACGATATTCTGCTCTGATTTCTGCGTGTTTTTTTATTCTCGATGCCGTGCTCTGCGGAATCATCACCTAACTGCATTGTCTTGGATCTCCAACACTTTCTCTCCAATCCCGAGAATTTTTTTTTCATGCCTTTAGCGTACAAAACGCTTACCCTTTACGGTGAGATACGTCGAGCGCTTTCATCCGTACCCGAGTACACTCCAGTACTTTATGGCTCTTGCAGTTGCTTCCCCCTTTTGGGCCTAAGCTTGCATGGAACCACTGCTGTTACAAACGGCAACCTCTTTTTTCTTTTGTCTGTTCAAGACAACCAACTTCTCCCTTTGTGCCCTCTCATGGATTATCCCACTGAACACAAACAACAAAGGATTAACCGGCCAGTCACAAACAAGGTAAGTACCTTTTTCTACTCGTTACCGCTACTGCCGTTAGTCCGTCTTGCTTCCCTCTGCAATTACAAATACTTGCACTCTCTACAGCATTGCTTTAAATTAGGAATTATTTCACTTGGAAAAAATAATTGCCTCGATCCTTCGTAACCTTGGAAAACATTTTAAATGAAAGTTCTGAAATACCTACTCAAGTTATATTACAATGTGCTACGTATTCCTCCTGACGTTTAATCATAATATATTAATTAATCAACCATCAATAATTACATGAACTAAATATGCAAATGTGATTAGTACGGCAAGTAAAAATTTTATGGCACCAAATTATTATTCTATACCCTATCTTTGAACGATAATAAGTACCAATGAACGATTAATTCGTACCCTTCTTTTCCCGATTCTGGGTAACGTGATAATCACCTTCACGTAAATTCACACAACATAATAACACAGTGAAACTTAGTTATGTTACTATTTACACACCTGCATTACGCAAAATAAATCTTTAGCAAAAATTAAAAATACACATGAATATACATAAACTATATTTTTTTCTTCACTATTTGCAGGATCATCACTGCCTTGCTTACTATCTCTCGTTAAACAAGTGTCTCGCTGGTTACCGGCCGTAACTCGGTGTAAGAAGGGTTCGCGTTACTTACGATAGGGCCTCCCTCTTCAGGGTCCCAATTATCCTGAATAATTTTAGATAACCATCGACTTTCAATATTCACCCAGGAATGCGTCGATGCTTGCTCCTGTTCATTTGTGCACTGCACTCGTTGTACAGGTCTAGTGTTACCGTCGTACTGTAAATTATTTATATGCTGGGTGAAGGGCATCTTCGGCACCGTGACTTGGTTCACGGATCGCTCTAACACGGGGACCCGTGACCTCAATGGATAAGGGTCTCTGGTCACCCTTTCAGACGAAATTTCAACCTTTTGCGTTTCCTGTCTTCCGTTTTCTTTTGGGACTGCCCTGCTGTGGGCATCCCGCGCTGCGTTTTCTTCCAAGTTCCCAGCTACTTCTTGCTGTAGTGGGCAGCTGACTGTCCCTCTCGGAATGACTTCATCTCCATTCCTTGAAACTTCTTGCTGCGGCGTACTTTTAACGGTGCTTCTCGGAGTATCTGTCCAGCTGGAAAATGGCACAAATTCATATTCTTCGGTATCTGAGCTATGCTGACTTCCTTCCGTGGTTGAATCACACGGCTCTTGCGCTTCATCAGATTCCTGTGCAAATGAATTATCGACTAGATATGGCCGGCGCTCAATTTCCTTGACAGTTTTAATCCCTTCGCTTTTTCCTTCCTGAACACGGAGTGCATGCAGATGCGCTCTATCTTTAATTCTTAAATTCTTTTCTTTAGCAGAACGGTCGGTGCATTTTTCTTGATTCTCCGGAACTTCATGTAAATTTCCATGGACAGGTTCGTTTGTACCTACCGACGGTTTCACGCACACAACCCTCGTGCGCCTGGGCAAATAGTACGGTCTCTTGGTTGAATTTGATATCGAAATTAGTATCTTTCCAGAAGCATCAATTTTGTTTTCCGAAGGTTTAACTCTGACACGTCCATGAGCATATCTATTCAAAGGTTGTACTAAAACTTGCTCTTTTAAATTTCCAGAAAATGATGGAATTCTAACCCAAACTATCTTCTCTGCATTCGGAGGAATTACCTCTTTCCTCACTAATCTTCCTGTTCTAGTCTCATCCGGTGGCAAAATTTCCTCCCTAAACCTTTTCTGATTATTCCTTGCATCCTCCTGTGCTACCATGTTTACCCTTTTCGGCCTGTGGGCTCTACCTCGGTTCTGTTTCTGCGCTTTTCCTGATTTCCTCTCCAAAACACCTGTCCGAGCATCAAAGCTAAAACTATGGGCTTTCAAGAAATCCCATCCTAAGATGACTGAGTAATCTGGATGCAACTCGTGCTGAGTGACATGGAACGTGTGCCTAATCGTATCATTTCCTTCTTCTATGGGCAACTCGTAACATACTGAGGTCTGTGGGAGGGCACCAGTAATCCCTTTTATATGCATTCCTGAGCTTTTGGGTCTACTGCGCAATTTTCCTTGAAATTTCCGAACTTGTGATTCCTTTATTAATGATACACCTGCTCCACTATCGATCAGTGCGTACGTTCGCACTCCCATAATCCTAATTCCCACTATAGGTAGCTCTCCGTGCTCCTGATCTATACAAATCGTAAGTACCATAGGGACTAAATTTCTCTTTTGACCGAAAGCATCCCTGCGATTCCGGTCACCCTCTAGTTTAAATGATGATTTCTCCGTCCTGAATTTCCTGATGTCCAATTCCTCTCTTCTCTGAATCTCACTCTAGGTTCTCTTCTATCATCACGCCTGTAGTTAAAATTCTCATGACGATCACCTTCCGATCGCCCGCCGCCATTCCTGAAATTTTCGCTGCGCTGAGAGTAACTCGGCGCTCTGCTACCAAGGGAGAAATAACGCTCTTCGTGATTGCTCCGTGCCGAACGGGTTGATGAAGCCTGGTTCTGAATGCGCCCGCTAGAGGGAGCTTCCCTTGCTCTCCTCTCCTCTCTCTCTCTGTGCCTAAAGAGTTGAAACTTTCTGAACTCCGATTTCTCTGTGACCAAGGGGGATAATGCTCTGAATTAAGCCTGGGGCAATTGCGCTTTAGATGAGTGAAAGAATTTCAAATAAAACAAGAACGCTGATCCCGTGAAGGAATGCCTCTATCAACCGTTTCCAGGGTTTTATCCTCTTCAAACCTCTGGAGTCTCTCCACGTAATCATGATGAAATTTTTCTGTTGCTTGTAGTCTCTTAGACAACTCTGATGCTTCTGTCCTAAGTGCATTCACCTGCGATTCGTGCTCCGTCATCTGTCGTGCCATTAAAGTACACAAATCAGCTATCGAGTTATCCAGATTTCCTGATTTTTCCTGGGTTCCATAATTCTCGCTGTCATATGGTCCTGCCGAGGCAGCAAAAACCTCCTGGGAAACTAGTTTCGAATTTTGCTCCTCTAAAATTGCACGATTAACGGCTTCCATAAAAGTTGTAGGGGCAAAAGACAACACCATGCGCTTCAACTTAGGGTCAAGCCCGTTAAGGAATTGGGACATTTTTGTCTGATCAGCCATTTCTTTAACCTCCCTATTGGACTGATCCACATGCCCTAAGTACTGATGTGCCAGCCCTCTTAATCTGGCCACATATTCCGATACCTTTTCACCTGGTCGTTGCCGACAAGTGGTGAACTTCTGCATTCTAACCATAACTGGTTCTTGAGCTTCAAATCTTTGAATAACGGCTTCCTTAAATTTTGCATAAACTGTTTTATTCCTGACATCAATAGCGTCCGTTAAAAAATGACTCGCTGCCTGCCTGTCGACACTTAGCTTTTGCTGAAAGAATTTTAACTGCATCTGTCCATCCAGCTACCTGTGCCACACTATCGACCATTTCAAAAAATTGCTTTGCTGTTGGACCCTCTTCCGTGCCCGTAAAATTTGGGAGATAACTTAACATACCAGACATCGACTGAATTGTTCTTTGCGTAGCAACTGCTGAATCGAACTTGTAACGTACCAGGAGATGTGACGTACCTACCAGAAGGACGCACACGACATAAAGGCAGATAGTAATCAGAATAAAACGTCCGCGTAGCTCAATTGGTAGAGTGACTTATTCCGGAATGAGGGGATCCGGGTTCGAATCCTGGCGTGGACAGAAATGACGGAGAAATATACTTCGTTATAATGGCGCCCGAACTATCCGGATGACCCGACCGTTCAAAATCTCGCAATGGTGTGATGTTATTTCCACACCACGAGATAGGAAAAATAAGAGAATCCCTTCTCCAGCACTTCGAAAAAAAAAAAATAATTGCGAGATGATGTAACGTACCAGGAGATGTGACGTACCTGCCAGAAGGACGCACACGACATAAAGGCAGATAGGAATCAGAATAAAACGTCCGCGTAGCTCAATTGGTAGAGTGACTTATTCCGGAATGAGGGGATCCAGGATTCGAACCCGGATCCCCTCATTCCGGAATAAGTCACTCTACCAATTGAGCTACGCGGACGTTTTATTCTGATTCCTATCTGCCTTTATGTCGTGTGCGTCCTTCTGGCAGGTACGTCACATCTCCTGGTACGTTACAAACTGCATCGTACCGTTCTCCTGAACTTCACCGCTACCTGGCGCTCCGTTAATTTCCTGTCCTTCCGTATTATCACGTGCCTCATGAAAACTAGCACTACCCTCTATACCGTTAACTGCCATCCCGAACATCTATTTGCAATACCTTAATCAAATGACAACACTCTCCTAAGTTCTAAATTCTACAAAAAACTCAATAAAATCTCTCCTGTTCGGACCTACTATCACCTCTAATTCTCGTAAAAATAGCAAAATTAACCTTCTTTCAGAAAAAGAGAAAACTGCATTATTATTATTTTTTTAGCCGATTCAGCACACTACTCAAAGTAATCAAACGTGATCTTATGACTATTAATGGTATTATTAATCATCCCTAAATTACTCTTATCAAATTCCCATACAGCAATATTCAATACGTAAATCATGAAAAAATACACTTCATTGCAATAATAAAATACAATAACACCAAAATGATCAAGCACTAATAAATCAATAATAAATCTGACCAAATCAAATCACTCGTAATATTTCACTATGCAAACTCTTAATTATTGAACTTCAAATTAGCTCGTAATATTTCACTGTGCAAATTATTAATCATTGAAACTTCAAATTAACTATAATATTTCAATGTGCAAACTCTTAATCATTGAAGCTTCTAATTAGCTCGTAATATTTCACTGTGCAAACTCTTAATCATGAAACTTCAAATTAACTCGTAATATCTCATTGTGCAAATTCTTAATTATTGAAACTTCAAATTAACTCGTAATATCTCACTGTGCAAATTCTTAATTATTAAACTTCAAATTAATCTGCTTACTGAATAGTTTTTGTAAAATCTTTCACTTTTACACATATACACACAAAACCTTGCTGATGAATTATAATTCTCAAAACAAAACACTAATTTCAGCATACTCAATATTTACTACTTTCATTCAAAAATATATACTGCTTTTCGTTCAAATTATTTATGCAACACTATTGTTCATCATTACACTTTCTTTACTTTTACTGTTGAAATTTTCAATATTTTCTGTTATATCGAATGAGTAATAACACACATGAAATATTTGCTTTATTCCTTCACTGCTAAAATTCTGAATCTGTGCTATTAAAAGACCCATAAATTATCTTCCTTTCCAACTTCTTAATACCAAATCCAAAAATATCGTTAACTTTCCTACTACTACCAAAAATTCACCTACTATGACCATTGGAAAAAACTTTGCTTTTTAACATACCCAATAATTGCTCCTCAATAACCCTTGGTGCGACCAAATCCTGGTCCAACGGCACCAAATTATTATCGCTCGGGTTCCTAATTGGGTTCACCCGGCGTAATATTGGGAGCCAAGGGGGTGTCGAGTAAATTGTGATTCTGCGATTCCCTGATTTAGGGCTGACGCAGCTTCAGGATCCACTGACGGGGCGTTGTGTTTCACACAGCAGATTTTCCTTTGGGAGTCAAAGGGTCCGCTGTGTGCCGCAATATTTTTGTGAACGTCTAGATTTAAAATAAAAAGCATAAATGAAGTGATTTTCTAAGTTCCGGTTCCAAAAGTTATATATATTCTCCAAATAATCTAGGGTTGAGCACACATATTGTAGTTAACGACACACTCATCATAGAACTGAGACAAAATTAAGTAACAAAAACAATTTATTGGTTATGATTTGGCATAATAATAATGATATTAGCAAAAATGATTTACGACTCTCTGACAGGAACCTGTACTCAATTAACTATCATGATATTAGCAAAAATGATTTACGACTCTCTGACAGGAACCTGTACTCAATTAACTATTTGCCCATAAAAATATTAATTCTATGTGTGGACTGCTCCGATAAAGATTTTGTGAGGGGACACCAAAGAAAGAATAGGATGGATTTCCTACCTTAACATCCGAATCTGGCCTAGATATCGCGCTGCTGACCACTCCTAATCCGGGAGAATTCTCGTCCGGTGGTTATTGTAGCTTCCATCCGCAGTTGCGACCGTCGTATGGGCCCTAATGGTCCTTAGTGGGGGGTCCGTTCATCCGGAAACCTTGGTTTCGGTCTCCCATCTGCAGCTTACGGTAGCTTCAGTCCTGCCGCTTCCTAGGTGACAGTCATGGAGGACAGTGAAGGCGATGCACGCCGCGAAACCAGCCAAGGTAAAGTTTCGTGCAAAAACTGTAAACGTGAAGTGACTCGTGTAAAAACTAAACGTGAAGTGACGAAGTTCTTCTCTTCCCTTGTAAAATATTTCGACGACCCCCAAGAAGACCCACACTACCTCAAAACATCCCATCATCCAATCACTAGCTGGCAAACGCAAGCCTCCCTGAATTAAATTCCCCAGTGTAGATCTTACTGGTCGGAAAATTAACATTTTGATCTTCCATTCGTTAGGGGGTCAAGATTCCTACCCGTTCCAGTGAAATTCTGAGAACCCCTCGTTACGTTTCCCGCGTGATACTACTTTCGGCCGTAAATCCTTACCCCAATTAAACTGCTAGCTCTGGTTCCAACAAGTCTCCGGTCTGCCCAACACGCATTGTGGATTCTATAGACGGTGGACACTTCTATTGCCTCAATAAAACATACTACAAAGCCAGCTCGCCGATGGCTGTCGCCAGCATTTTCTTACAGTGTCGGTCTGTCCTGTGCCGCTTTGTGCTGTCTAGCTAGTCTTACGCCTTGTGCTGGGAGAGGGGGACGGAGAGGAAAAAAAAAAAAAAGATTCACCCGAAAGTATATGGCAAAATAAAGCGTACTCTTTCTTCAAAAAATACACGAATTAATAAAAATGAATAAATTAATAAATAAATGAATAAATAAATGAATAAATAAAATAATAATTAAATAAATAAATAAACTAGGGAAATGGGTTGTCGACTAAATGTGCAGCGCTCGAGTATGGGCGCTGTCACAGAGGCAACCGATACCTATATTTATTTACCTTGGGCAACAGATATGAAGGAAAAGTCACGCTGATAAAGAAATTAATCGGCGTATAAAACTTTATTGGAGAGCGTTTGAAAGAAACAGTACAATTTTTCAAAAGTAATATACCATTATATCTTAAAATGAAAGTGTTTAATCAAAGCATCCTTCTTGTTCTTACGTACGGAGCAGAAACTTGGAATTTAACTGAAAAACACAAACAGAGGCTGCAGGCAACTGAAAGAAGCATGGGGCGATGCTTGCTTAGTATACGCAGGAAAGATAAGAAGAGTAACTCGTGGATGAGGAAAATGACAAGAGCGGAAGACATCATGATCAGAGTAACATCTCTTAAATGAAAATGGGCTGGGCATATTAAGAAAAGAACAGATCACCGATGGACAACCGAAATTTTAGACTGGCTGCCTGGATGCAAGGGACAGGAAAAGACCCAGAAGAAGACCACGTTGAAGATGGTTGGATGAAATTCAAAAGCATGCCGGAGTGATATGGGGTAGACTGGACTAAGACAGAATGTTGTGGAAGAAACTTGAGGAAACCTTCATCCAAGTATCACATACCACTGTCAGATCTCAAATCATGATGATAATGAGGATGATTAGATGCCTAACAATGGTATGTGAGAAGCACAGAAATTACAAAGCTACTTTTTAAAAAGTAGCTGGTTACTGCTACAACTGCATTCGCGAAAAAGTAGCTTGCTACGGCTACAACTACTTTTTCTGTAAAGTAGATACTTTCTCTCTTTTTTTTTTTTTTTTTGACCTTTAAGTATAAGTTAAACGTGCAAATTATGACGATGATCTTTATAAACTTTCTCACATATGGCAATAAGGTAAAAACACCAAGATACATTACACAAATAATTTATGCTTCTATTTACCTCAGCTCTGATCATCATATGTATAAACATTCAGTGGCGTATATTCCTAGCTTGCGAAGCCCAGCGGATTCTAATAGATTCCACATCAAGAAATATCTGCTCTTTGACTAAAGGAATCGAATCTCGCTATCAGCAGTCCCAACAAAACCTCTAGCGCGATTGTCTGTACGCGCTCTCTTCGAAGGCTGACTCTTCTAATTAACATTATGATAAACAGTTTGGCTGTTAACATACGAGTATAGCTTTTTAATGCAAAAGCTGTACTCGTACACACGAGAATAGCTTTTTTAATGTAAGGAAGACTTACCTGACTTGACTTATATTGTAAGGAACAGTGTAACTCAAGTCAAGTACGTGATTGTAAGCAGGGCACACTCAGCTCTCCCTGTTCCAGCCAATAAGGATTAGCAAATGTCACATGATTTGCAGAATATTTTTCCCCATTTTTTTAAAAAGTAGAATGATTTCTGGCGTCATGTTTCGCTACAAGCTACTTTATTTTGTAGCTTACCACTGCTAAAACTACAGTTTCCTATTTTCAGCGATTCTCGATGTCACGCTACTATAAAAGTAGCGTGCTACAGTAGCAGCGCTACTTCCAATCTCTGAAGAAGCACGAGCACTAAAAAGTCTCCATAAAGAAACGGAGACCGATGATTTTTCGAAAACATTTTTTCCGTGCTGCAAAAAATTAACAGATTGGTGGCAGTTATGCTCCAACGCAATTACATTGTCCTTGTTCATTTTTGTTTTCTGTTTCTTCCGGAGATTTGGAAATGCGTATTTGTGAATATCAGGTGTGCTCTTGAGTTGGCATTAATTCTCTTTCTGTTTAAGTTATGACTGATAACCGTCACAACATAAATCAGAGAGCAAGAAATTGAGCATTGGCTAATGAAAATTCAAAATTCCAAAATGAAGTAGGTTATGAAAAAAAATATTTGCCGAAAAGAAACCCTATTGCTTTCATTGCGTGCAGTCTAACTATGGGTGAAAAAGAATCATCAGTTCTTTGTAGTTGAAACAGCTTCGTAAATTTTAGCGGAAGTGGAAAGATGCACACTGCATAATTCTATGACGAAATGCTAAAATTTCTACATTTGCTTAACACTAAGCATCACTTAATTACACGAGAAGGGCGTTCATTGATGCTGACAATTAAAAGCAAAATTGAGTTGTCTCCTAATAATCTCATTTTAACAATTAGTGAGTTGAATATTTCAAACGCTCTGAGTAAACATTCAAATTCATTTATCGTGTCAAGTGAATAATATTTTGCGTCATAATGTTCCCTCAATTATGCAGACTGTTTCAATTTTCCATACAGTCTTTTATACTGAAAAGGTGAAAACAAAAAAAGAAAAAATTGTAAAACTAAAGGAATGCCACAAGAGTAGGGTGCTATGAGAATGCTTTTAGAAAAGAGCATTCGAATTTCGAACGTCCCACAATATTCCAAAATCGGATGGAATTTACTAAAAGTTCCCATGACACCGAAGGTATGGTGCTCACATACACGCTCTAAATATCGTAAGCTTTTTCTCAAAGGTGAATATAAGGTGTTGGGTTTTGTGTTTTTTAGATTATTTGTCGAAACAAGTGGCACTTAAATACTAAATGCTTAACACTAACTCTTAAATGACCACTAAAGGTTAGAGGAATCACAAAAAATGTAACTTGCACAACATCTAAAGAACTCGTTTATTTGGCCTTCTGGTTGTAGACTTACAACTCTGCTTTGTGGAGTCACAACGTACTTTAGGCAAATACAGTTCCTCTTTAAACTACTAAAACAGCCTTGTAGACTTAATCACATAATCTACATGAGAAATACTCATTCGGCGCATAGATAATCAAGATAACGCGCAGTCCTACTTCAGATGGTATACCGTGTTACATTTACACCCCACTTTCTTACACTGGGCGTTGATTTTTATGCACCTCTGACTCATTATCAGCCGTTGCCAAAAGATATAAAGAAATTCGAAGGGTTTAACGTCCCGTTCAAAAAGGAAAGATAAAGGAGAAATAACATAATTAACATAAGAACAGAACATCAAAAAAGGGAGGTCAATTTAGAGGTATATACGTAACATATGTCAAAATTCTGTGCTGAGAAAAGCTAGAAAGCCATGGACTCTTCACCACGAAAGATAAAAGACCAGTTATGTTCCGAAAACAAACATTCAGCTAATAGTTTTATGTTCTCCAGCACTGAAACTAAGCAATGGGAAATGCAAAAAATCTCATGCAAGTCCTTTATAATGCGATCCGATACAAAAATGCGATACAAAAATGCTTTTTTCAATTTTGTATCTTATCCGATACAAAAATGCTTTTTTCAATGTATTTCTAGAAACGTATAGCTTGCAAAAATGTATTTTGCGTCTACCTAATGGGAAACTGACTAAAAAATTAAAAAATTATGTACGAATAATCTCGGTCATGATTACAATTAAGTGGAAATATTTTTTCGGTCATCTAAAAAGAGAAACAAAACTGTTTCTTATTTAACTTTTAGAAGAAGAGAAATTATGTCCTTAGACGGGGAATCAGCTCAATAGGCACAATCAGAGCACACGCATTTCAGTTTGTGAACCACAAGTAGATGTCTAAAGAGATACCAAATATCTGAAACAATCAATGGCTTTATATATCTGAAGCCATTGATTTTGTGTTCCTTGAAGTTTTAAGTACAATTGTACTTAATGTCCCTTTGAAATCTAAACATTTTCAATTGAATATATGCATATGTTTCTAACATTTCTCTCTCGTTTTCATGTTAGCCGTGAATATAAATTGAATTTATCATGATAATCATGCATAACCAGCAATGTTAGAAACATATGCATATATTCAATTGAAAATGTTTAGATTTCAAAGGAACATGAGAATAATATGACCACTTACTTAATAACGAGAATAACCACCGTTGTCCTGGAAGACAGCAGCGAGACGGGTGGCATGGACGCAATGAGGCCCTGGTGATCCAAATAGTCGCACAAATGCTCTATGGGATTGAAGTCGGACGATTTCGCCAGCCAAAGGAGAACGGAGACATCACCATCGTGTTCCTGAAATCAGTCACACGCCCCTTTAGCGACATGGCACTGTCCTGTCGGTAGACATCACACCACCAGGGTAAACGTCCAACATGAAGGGATGCATGTGGTCAGTGGGGACGAAAAGGTAGCCATTGGCGTTCAGGGACCTATTCAGTGGCACCAGCGGTCCCAGGTCATACCAGAAAAATATCCCCCAGACATACACACTGTCACAGCCGGCCTGTACTTGACCGACAAGCGTGTCCGGGTGTTGGCTCTCGTGTGTCTGACGTCATATCCGCCATCGCCCGTCCCCTTTGTGGAGTAGAAACCTCGAATCGTCGGAGAAGGTAACCTTTTCTAACTCTTCCACTGTCCAACGAAAGTAGTCCCATGCGAACTGCAGGCGGCATTGCCGATGGACCTGGGTACACATAGGGACGCAGTGCCGACTCCGGAGACTCATGCGTAACAGGGTTTGCTCTACTTTTAGCGGGGGCACGTACCTGGGTGCCCCAGCTTTCATTTGCGTGAGCAATTGCTGCACTGTTGCGCGTCAATTGCCCTTTATCCGTCGACAGAGGCGACGTTCTCCTCTGGGGTTGAGGGCCTTTGGGGCTTCACAGCTATGACGTCGACAGGTACTCAGTGTGCCAGCGGTCCATTCTTGGTACACCTTGCTAGCGCATCTCGCGAACAGCCCACGAAGTCTTCTGTTTCTGAGATGCTTCCACCCTTGACGTCGTAGCCGATGATGATTCTATATTGAAAGTCCGTCAAATCACTAGCTCTACCCATGTGGTCACGTAACGCACTATGGCTCATCTGTCCTGACCGGGCGCTAATATGTCCATGTGATCGATCTTGTCACAGGCAGAGTGTGACGCGCCTGGGCGGGTACACTCTGATTCCGTGGGTGAAATTGATATTGGAATCCCCACATATGCAAATAAACGTGAATTTGCAGGACCAGACGCGCACGCGCAGAGTGTGTTTTGTTTTGCATATAAAGAAGAGCGCAGACACACCTGTAATATCATATTGGAAGTGATTATGCAGAGTGGAACTGAACTGACAGACTTTGAAAGGGGCATGGCAGTTGGATGACACATGAGTAAGCAATTAGGGTAAAATTTAAGCTCTCCTGGGATTACCAAAACGCCCTGTCGCTGATGTTCTTTGTCGGTGGAAAGCAGATGGTGCCACTACAGCGAAACCACGCTGTGAGAGGCCGCAACAAAACTGAGTGATAGTGCCAAACGAAGCTTTCTGGAAAATATGAATAAGGCACGCACGTCTTCCGCCACAGACCTGACCAGAAACTTCGCACAAGCCACTGGAACAGCTATTTGCACCAGAACAGTTCTTCGGGAACTGCATACCCACGAGTGCTATAACAAGTCCCAACGTCACTCCAGGAGATGCCAGACGGCGACTGCAGTGGTGCTTCGCTAGCCGTTTGTGGACAAGAGAAGAGTGGAAAAGGTCATGTGGAGTGAAAAATCACGCTACTCACTCTATAACGAAGTAAATTTCTCCGTCATTTCTGTCCGCGCCAGGATTCGAACCCGGATCCCCTCATTCCGGAATAAGTTGCTCTACCAATTGAGCTACGCGGACGTTTATTCTGATTCCTATCTGCCTTTATGTCGTGTGCGTCCTGCTGGCAGGTACGTCACATCTCCCCCCGAAAGAGGGCCGGGGGCATGGCCCACGGGTCAGCCGTGACCATGAATCGTTGCAGGCAGCCATCGACTGTAGAACGTGCACTTGAGAACTCCCAGTCAATCTGCTGTGTGGAATGCAACATCACACATTTTTTTATTTTTCGAAGCGCTGGAGAAGGGATTCTCTGATTTTTCCTGTCTCGCGGTGTGGAAATAACATCACACCAGTGCGAGATTTTGAACGGTCGGGTCATCCGGATAGTTCGGGCGCCATTATAACGAAGTAAATTTCTCCGTAATTTTTGGTCTACGCCGGGATTCGAACCCGGATCCCCTCATTCCGGAATAAGTTGCTCTACCAATTGAGCTACGCGGACGTTTATTCTGATTCCCATCTGCCTTTATGTCGTGTGCGTCCTGCTGGCAGGTACGTCACAACTCTTTCACTCGGATGACGTATTAGGCGTGGCGTTTGCCCGGGGTACGCTGTCAGACTGCTTACACTTTCCCTACAATCAAGTTTGGATGCACATCTGTGATGGTGTCCAACTATTTCTGCTGGGAAGGACTCAGTTTTTTAGGTTGCGGCACCCTCCAACATAACGGTTATAAGCCGACATGCACGAAGACATTGTAGCGTTCTTTACTGTTTGAACAGTATGTCTGTAGCTTTGAGAAACACTACGTAAAATTTTCTCCTCTTATTCACTTAATCAAAGTGAAACAAAGTCACTGACATAAGGTTCCACAATTCGCGTCTTATTCTATCAATATCGCATGAACACTTCACTCGGACTCTCCAACATTCGCGAAGAACTGATTCACAACCACAACAGTACTAATATTTTAAAACTGATTAACGCAAGTTAGTAAGCAAAAAACTTGAGTAACAAACGCCAAAACTAAATACACAACTCGAACACCCATACTTCAAGTAAGCACAGCTTCAGCTTAATGCAGCTTTCACCACCCTATTTGCTGTTTGCTTCAATGTTATAAATCTCTGGTTATTAGCTGTCAACATGTACACATCCTGCTCTCTGACCTGCGAAATTTTTGCCAACAACATTCAGCGAGTGAGAAGATATAACGTTAAGGTTTAAAACGTTGAAAGAGAATGAACTCAATTTACAAAGAGAAAGAAGCTAAAAATGAAAGTTAAATTAGAGCATACGTCATAACATCCCGAACAATTCCGCATTACTTGTGCTGTGGCGGTATTTCTCTACCTGTTTCTGCAAGGCCGAATGCCTTGCCACTCTGCGAGGTCTTTCCAGGCCTAGTCTGAGGAACAAGACGTCCAAATGTTAGATTGACCTGTCAGAAGTCCCGATCTAAATCCAAGAGAACATCTGTGGGAAGAGCTGAAACTCCAAATACTACCTCGACTGGTAAGAACTTCGTCTAAGGAAGCTTTGGCAGATGCTTCACAGGAGCAACGAAAGAAAATTCCAGTACAGAGTTACCGAAATCTCGTGGTAAGAGTGACTAGAAGTGTCGCTTCAGTCACACAAGTCAAAAGTCTACGTACTGATTTTGGCTAATAAATGCGTCGGTGTATGTTCGACCTAGGTGTCGGAATTCCTTTTTTTTACATAGTGTACGTCGTTGCCATGATGCCTTATTACGTACATTGCCAGCAGCTGAGGGCAGAGGACATACACCTTACTGAGGGAAGACCCTGGATCAGCATCACAGTATCCATGGCAGTGTATCAGTTTTTTACTGCAGATACTGTCTGTCACACCTCTTAATGTGCCAAGTTTGAAACATCCACATGGACGACTGCATCCCGGTTTTCACCTTTCGTGTCAAACAGGGTCGTACAGTTCTTCCTTAAACACTTCTAACCCATAAGATTTTAAAATATCTTTAGCTTTGCAAAGCATCATGAAAAGGAATATTTAAAGTCGTAAAACTAAATGTGAATTCTTTAAAGTCTTGTGAAATTCATTTTGTGCCTATGAGCACTGCCAAAGTGATCTCGTTTTAACAGAAGCCCTTCCTATCTTGCTATCATGGACGTTAATCTAGAAAGCTGTCGGAAGTTTTACTTTTCCCTGAAAGAGAAAATCATTAGAATGCTACAGTGGCATGGTCTCAATAATTTCCGAGAAAGTTAGCATTAGTAGTCTTCCTTTAATTTATCTCATACGTTAAAATCACTTCTAAAGAAATAAAGAAATTTCCACACTGAATTTCACGAACAGCCTTTGCAGGAAAAGTGAACGTAATAGTGTTTCCTCCGAACATCGGGAGCATAGCAGGGAGTGGTCATCTCCCTTTCCTCCTTGTCTGAGAACTGTTGTTGTTGTATTAGTGTGATGTGGAAAACGGGATGTTTATGTATCTACACTTGCCTTCGGTATGCTTATAGAGCTACATTCCAGTGGACGGACTAGAAACTTTGAAAATTCTTGTATGCAAATAAATGATTCACTTTGAATAAGGTTATCTAATAAAAGGAGGGAGATAAGCTGCACTTGGGAATATATATTTAATGTAGAAGCACGCATATGGAATAAAAAACAAATGGAGTTTCTAATACTTAAGAAATCAATAAACATGGAGTTTCAGATAACACACAGGATACGCGCGCACAGCTTACAAGCGAACATTGCAGCTGAAGGAACTACCATCATAACAGAAGGGTCGGCCACAAGGCGTATGAATATTGATGGTTGTCCTCTCTCACCTGGTGCTTTTACACGATGTGATCAAGTGACAATTTTAGCACTTAACGCAGGGAGAAATCATAAACAACTTTCTCTCCGCACGTGGAAACAATGGTTGGGGACTACGTACTCATGACTTTATTTTCACAACAAGAACTAGTACAGGAACCATCTCAAGGCCTTCCCAAACACACTGACGAAAAGGGAAATGATTTTTATTTTATGAAATAATATAAAAGGAAGACTATTAATCGCAACTTTCTCATGACACTAATGAGGCCACGTAGCTGTAAAAAACATCAGAGTCACATTTAGATGTAGTTCAAATCTCTTCTCCAGTTCATTCATTTCTACCGTATTGCAAGTTTGAAATCCCTTCATTTAATATTGCGACTTTCAAACAGTTAAATATCATGGGAAGTTACGCTGCTTAATCAACGGCAAAATTTCGTCATACACTTTGACCCTAACCACCAGTTCTCTAAAAAATGAAACAAAGGATAAAAGGACACATCCCAAATGGCACGAAGAGAAAATCACAATAAAGCAGAAGGCTAAGTAATGGCCTCAAAAAATTTGGCGCTCATCTTTTATGAGTGGAGTAATATACTATATTTGAGAGTGTAGCTAAATTCTCGAGAGCACATCGTGATGGCTTGCAGAGTTTGATGGATTATGAACTGCTGCATAAAAGGCATATTTCACATTTGCACGATTGGTGGAATCTTTTCGGGAGAAAATCAATCATATTTATAGCGAAGATAAGAGGAATTATTTCCTCAGTTCCACACATTCCCATCATCAGCATTATGAAATTTCAATTGCAGCTGAGAAATGTATCGCAGCCGAAATTGACAGTGACCCTCAAAATTGGTCTGACCTTCACCGTCCAGGTAGAATGTCAGCTTCCATGTATGGTCTGATGGTTAGGAAACTAATGTACCAGCAGAACTCAGGGAGCGCCGGTTGTCGGTAATCTGTTTCTCATTGTCTCCCTCATCCCCAATAGAAGCAATCTATTAGAGCTGTACGGGAGATCTTCCTTTCTATTACCCGTAAAGGTTGTCCCCAATCCACCAGCGTCATTCATCTTCTCCGAAACGATCCATTTGGAAGAGGAAAAGACAGATTTGTTGACGAGGGAGAGGAAGAGCGAGGAGTAAGACTAGACACGTGAGACTCGGGTTTAATGGGTTGCTTCTTCCTATTTTTACTCAGTCGAGATGATTGCTGACAATTGCCGTGAAAACTGAACGTGCTGAAATAGCAGTTTTTCGCTGTAGTTGCGGGAGTGAAAGTAACCATGGAAAAACTACTGGGGACGTATCGTGTTAAGCGAGGGGAAGCATGTGTGTACGTTCTTCCTCTTTAAAAAAATATACGCGATCTGTCTGAGAGAAATGACTAGATTCCCCTGAGTTCTGGTTTTACGACAGATTTCACCATTCATTATTTAATGGCATAAATAACAGCTATTTGATTTGTTGTTTGAAGATAATGCATCCAGGAACGCAGAGAAGAAGCAAGGGTTTCATAAAATTACCTCAGATAAAAAAAAATTAGTCCGAGCTTTGCTTTTGTGGTTGCTATTGATTGGATGAAAAACAGGAAAGATGACATCGAATTTTCGGTTGTAATGAGCACGTCTTCGAATCCTTTCCGATGCGAATAAATTTTTTCAAAGTTATTTATAGTCAATTTAACCGGTTAGAAAAAAAACCCCAACCGGATTACTACAATCGACAAAACATCCAGAAATAAAAACAGCTGCTTATTTCCGCCAGTGAAAAGTGTATTACAGAAATTAACAAATGGTGCACAAGAAGTTTCAAAAAGGAAGATATCAGCGACAAAAAAATCTCAAATCGAACAAAAGCAAGATATAGCAACAAAAAAATCTCCAAATCGAGCAGTTAGAAAAAGAAATATAACAGGGAACATGATGTAACTCTACGCCCCCTAACAGAATTTCTTTTTCGTCTGTAGTTCATGATATGCGAGATGTAAATAGAGGGTGGTTAGTGCGAGTCCTTCATTCAAATGGAGCCAGAATATTTTTTATGCTATTATACTTGCATATTGGACGGGGCCTATATTACGGATCTTATCGTTTAAGGAAAACTTGATTAAGAATTTTTCATAATGGAAAAGGAGAAAATAGGGCAAAAGAATTCTTCGTAACTAAAGCTATGCTAAGGTAAAAGAAGTTTCCAAATACGTCTCCGGGAAGAAGAGATAGAGAGAAAAAAAGGTTTTGGCCTTTACGCCCCCTAGGGGGACAGCTGTGTGTTTTTTAAAGAGGATAATACTCCCCGTCTTTATTGAAGAGAATGGCATACAGCAGAAAAAGAAATTTCTCAATAGGGATTTTAGATGCGGAGATACAGCTGCAAACAGAAGAACACAATCACCATCTAGCAACAGAGCTGTGACCTACAGAAACCTCCACAAGCCCAACCCCAAAGGGTTTCACAAGATAAATGGCATCCGGGGTTAAACTAATTTTTTAAATCGGACATTTAGTAGCAGAGATATCGAGAAAAAAACAGATTAAACATTTACGCCCCTAGCGAGGAAATTGTGCGTTATTTTGGGAAGGAAATACACAGAAAATATTTCATAGTTAGTAGTATCTGACTGAAGAAGAAATTTTTCAATCCTTTGTTGGTCCCACAGATATTGCTGCAAATCTGCTATAAACGGAAAGGCATGTACACTTACGTCCTCTAGTGGTTATGCTTTAAGAAATATCTGAAATTATATCCAGAACACTTCGCCCCGGAAACCCTCTCCGATGAAAAAAGGATTTTTCAAATCGGAGTCTCAGAAGTAGAGATATAGACTCAAATAAGATATTCATCTATGCCAGGGCGATCGTACGGCACGCGAAATAATTTTGTTGGCACACGGAAGCCAGTGCCGGCCCTTCGTTTTTTTGACTCCAGAAATATATGACGATTATCATAATTAGTATAACAGTGGAACGACAGGCAGAACGGACCGAAAGACCACTCAGGAGATAGACTAGGGCTCGGTACGGTAGGACATGCGCATATATGCAGCATGACGGGGGAGGGTGGGGGTCGGAAGGGTATAAAGCACACGGGCGGTGTACGCTCAGCAATTCGGTGAAAGCTATTGCACGGTGTACATCGATTTGAACGACGTCGAGCTGCTGCCACCGTGTGATATGGCCAACAGGCAATCCAGTAGACGACATCTGGATGACTTTACCCGAGGTCGCGTAATTGGGAAGTTGGAAGAAGGTCGAAGTGTGACTAGTGTGGCCGAGGAGTTCGGGATCGCTCACTGCATGGTTTCATGAGCTCGGAGAGCATTTCAAACGACAGGAGGAGCTGTCCGAGAGTTTAGCAGTGGTCGTCCACGAGCAACCACGGCGGCGGACGACCTGTATATTGTCTTACAGGCGAGAAGAGACAGACGGCAGACAGCTGGAGAAATCGCAAGGCACATGCAACAGACAACTGGGCGTCCGTTATCGCGTTTTACCGTGGCCAGGAGGCTGCACAAAGGTGGTCTATTTGCACGACGACCAGTACGGTGTGAGCCATTATCGCCTGCTCATCGGAGACGGCGGTTTCTGTGGTGCCAGGAACACAAAAACTGGACACATCTGTAATGGGGTCGAGTTCTCTTTACGGATGAGAGACGTTTTAGTCTGACGAGCGATTCTGGACGTATTCACATCTGGAGAGAGCAGGGAACACGCAATCACACCTCCAACATCATCGAAAGGGGCCGGTTTAGAGGTGGCGTAGTTCTCGTTTGGGGCGGTATCATGCTTTGTAGCCGCACTGACCTCCACATCTTCCAAGGAGGTTCAGTCACTGGTGTCCGCAATTGTACCGAGGTTCTCCTGCCTCACGTGCGTCTGTTTTGAGGTGCTGTGGGCCCTGAGTTCCTCTTTATGGACGACAACGCTACACCTCATCGTACAGTGGCTGTCGCAGAGCTGCTGGAGAGTGAAGATATTCAACGCATGGATTGGCCTGCAAGATCCACGGGCCTAAATCCAATCGAATACGTGAGGGACCTTCTCGGGAGACGCTTGGCAGCACGTCACCAGCCGCCAGCAACGATTCCGCAGCTGCGATTGGCGCTACAAGAGGAATGCGCCGCTATGGATCAACAGATCCTTGACAACCTTGTCCTCAGCATGGACAGACGTTGTAAACCCTGCAACGCAGTCAGGGGTGATCATATTCCCTACTAAAGACTGGATTTTTCTTGGTAGCCGCCTGTCACATGGACGTTTCTGTCTTCTGTCCAGTTGTGCTCTAAGCTACCTTTTCAATAAAGTGCCCTTGTATCCTTTGAGTCGATGTGGAGCTCTTCTGCTTGACGTTACATTCGAAAAACCATCTCGTCCTTAATTTTTGCGCGCCAGTGTATAATACATACCAATTCTCCATCCCCATCACTACCAAAAAGGTATGGGTGGTTTTGTGCTTTAAAATGCAATTAAACATCGTGGTTTGAAACTGTTAGGTAGAAAGTTTTCTCATCGGTTCAGCAACAGGGGAAGAAGGAGAAGACGAAGAAGAAGAAGACAGAAAAAGGTAGTTTTTAACGATATTTTGCTACCTGAAATTTCCACGGGAAAACGCGAAAATATTTTGAGCGATTATGGACAATTTCGGCACGCGGTCTCAAAACGTTTTGCCATCCCTGATCTATGCCCTTAGCGGAAAAAATATGCATTATTTTAAGCAGAAGGTATTCTCAAAAGGTTTTCCAAGGTGAGCGGCATTGGTCCACGAAATAATTTTTTTAAATCGAATTTTCAGAAGCTCGGAGTTTGCTGCAAGTATCTCAGAAACAGAAATAAACACTTACGCTCCCTGGTGGCCAAACCATTCCTTACCAAAAAATTAGAAATTATATGAAGACCATTTCCCACCAGGAACTGTATCCAATGCAGAAATAATTTTCTAAATAAGACTTTTAGAAGCAGAGATAGTAAGGAAATCGCAATTTACCTTTACGACCTCTAGCGGAAAATCTATGCATTACTTAAAAAAAAAACTGTACTCAACGTTATAAATAGCATCGAAAGGGAGAAGAAATGCTTTCAATCGGTTATTTAGAAGTAAATATATGGAATAAAATCTATTTTGAATTCGATAGCATCTGCATTAACTCCCTCTAGCGGCAAAGTTATTCATCGGAAAACATGCCTGAAAGCAAGGATCATCATTTCCGGCTTTCCAATGCAAAAAGGATTTTTCAAACCGAACTGACAGTTGCAGAGATATAGTGTCCACGGAAGAACGGACGGACAAACAAAGTGATTCTATAAACACATATTTTTTTTACAAACGACGTGCTAAAAATGCTCTAAGTCAAAGCAATTTATAAGCGACGAATATTGATATCAGGCACTCTACAATAGCATTATGCGCAGTGCGAGTTTGGTTCCTTTTCTCTCTACTTGAGAGAGAAACACATAAGAATTTCGGCCTGTTAGAACTGAAAATTACAGAAGAAAAAAAAGGCTTAAAAATATTTTGTCAGGCACTTTTGCTCCTAAGTCTTTCAGAGTCATGCCAAATTTTATTAGTTCCAGTTTAGAGGTGCCCCAGAGGTAAAAATGCTTTGGAGTGCAGTTTGTGCCCCTAAATGCACTCCAAAGCATTTTCAAATGAACATTGTGTCAGACCGCTGGGGTAAAATAGCCAAATTTACCGAGTTTATTTCCGCTGTATTCTGTGAGTGGAGCCTCGAAACCAGTTTCCTTGGGCTGAATGAAGAAATTCCATAAATATCTTTTTTTGGCTAGATTACATTCCTAGACTGGGTCCTTGGTAGTTCTAATTGTTATTACAATGTATTATTATAATCGATATATAAAAACTAGAATGTTTGTCTGTATGTTCCCTATGAACTCTTAAACCCGTTGACCGATCTGGACCAATTTTACACATTTACTCTGTAGGACCCCGCGGAAAATATAGGCTGCCATGAACCCTGAACATCGTTAAACCTCCAATAAAAAGCAACAAAAAACAAACAAACAAACAAACAAAAAACCCCTTGACACTTCACTTTCTCTCCCTAATTTCCTACTCCCTGATTCTATACCCCGTGAATTCATCCTCTTGACACTTTGTGCCTAAACCCTTTTACCGATCTGTACCAAACTTCTCATAGTTATTTTCTAGGAGCCTGCTGAAGGTATAGGCTGCCATGAAACCTAGACATCCGATTCCCTCCCTCCCTCCCATGCTTTCATCCCCTTGACATTTGGTGATAATTTATGCTTAGTGCATGAAGGCGGCAGTTAATTTTAAAATATTATATTTTGGTTTAATTGCTGCAATAAAGGATCAGATTGGATTTGTCTAACAACCAAATGAATTCATAAGCTTCTATGCTTTTTATGTAACTTTAACTTAAATCGAAAAGGCAAAAATCTATTGGGCAAATCAATCGAAAATTCAAGAGAAATGTTCGGAAAGCCCTGGCCCAGAAGCTGATTCATGTAATTTTTTGTTAAACTGGGGCAACGCCGGGTACTTCGTCTAGTTACCATAATTATTTTAAAAAGCTGGCATCATATCTATTTTTTGCCATCCATTTTGTATGACGAAATTTCATGACGTTCGGTTTAAAATACCTTATCCACTTTCTTCTCAGATTCGTCTGAGAGTCTAGCGTATAGAAAACAGCTGACATTTCAGAAAAGACTATTCATTGAAGTAGCTCTAAATTAGTTCAACGTGTGTTTCCAAGTAACCTTCATTTCACTATTTTGAAAGCTTTTTATTTTCTTTTCCAAAATCTACAAAAGTTTAGTTTTAAGAAATTAAAAGATTCTCTTAAAATGTTTGTCAGTTTTGACACTATTTATTCAGAGCGATGAACCATAAAAATTCTGCAAAGAGCATATGGATATGTTGAAAATTAACAAACATGTTTCACATAACCATTATTTTTAGAGAAAATTACTTAGATTTTATGTTAATACAGATCTGTACGTTGTATTTTGCCATGGTGCTAAGTTTCAGAAAATTTGATATATATGTATTTGTTTCTTAAAAAGGGGAGATCCTGTGAAAAAAATTCTCATGACACAAACTTTAAACTTTGGGAGTGATTCTCCTGTTTTTGATATCTCCAAGTAGCAGTAAATTTCTTTTCAAGATACCACAAATCGTGGGAACTTTGAACAGGTATCGAGAAATGCCAGAATCTTCAGCATTTTGTTTTCATGAGAGAAAAGCTTTTCTGTCTCTAATGGTCATGTAAATTCTTCCTAAGTAACTATGAAATACATAAAAGTGCGGAAACCTGAACAGCACTTTTTGAGATAACTTACTTTAAGTATATATTTCTTCGGCATACATCCATTTGTTTACCTAAATAACTTACAAAGTATTTCTGAATGTTTTGGTTCATTAGCAAATTTCCAGCCAAAAACAATAACGACTTCAAAAAGCTGTCGGTAGCTTAAAATTTCCGAATTGTTCTGATAAAATCTCTTTCTGAAGTGGAATTTTTGTGGCACTTAATTTAGAGTTTCACGCTACATTTTAAAAGTTTCTGTCTTCCTTAATGCATGCACATACTATCAAAAAATGTCCCTACGACAGATTTTTAACGAAAGCAAATGCTTAACTTGCTATTTTATAAAAATGGGACGTGAAAATATGATATGTTCGCCGTTTTGAGGTTGTGTAGAAAACTTGAGTTTCAATCATTTTTCTTTTTCCATTTATAATATGGCTCCAAAACTGAAAAAGGCGCTGAATCAGCATATATTAATGATGCCAGGCTAGCAGTAAAAAACTTCGAAGTACGCTCCTTAAACATGCTGTTTTTCTTTGGAGTGTGTAAGAATTTCGGTTACATCGCCTTGCATATGAGAAACTAATTCATAATAACAGCAGGCATAATGACCAACTGTCCGGTCATCTTTACATTCGAGAATATTATTCGAAATATTGTCCTTGGTAACTGGTTTTTACATTAAAAAATATTTTTCGATTTTAGGAAATGTATATGGACAGTCTGGCCATAATGTTTTAGCTCTTCGGTTTTCTATGTGTTGCACTTTTCTTTGTCATATCTGAAATCTAGACACTTGCGCAGCGAGGGTGCTCACGCCGGATATGAAGGACTGCAATTCGTCAGGTACTTTTGTTGCTTTTGAAAATAAAGGCGATAGTTACTAGATATTTCTACTGATCGAGTGCGGAAGTATAAACTGTTATCAACGCCTGGATGGAGGGGCAAACGCGAAGTTCTCCCTTAACGATTTCAACAAACTTATTGAACATTGGCGGAAGTGTATTGAGTTGGCAGGCGACTATGTAGGAGAAATAAACTCACGCATTAAAAAATAATAGTAAAGAACAATTTTGAGTCTTCTGCTTATAGAAATATGTATATTCAAACCATGGATGTAGAGGCGCAGTCTTTTTATTCTACCTATAAACAGACAAATGAATAGAGTTTATAACATATTTCATTGATTATTTACAAACAATATAGTGCCAAAGTACAAACTTTTTATTTTGCACCGTTTGTCTGGTACTAGGAGATCGGACACCAGTTCAGGTATTTTATGCATTGTTTTCTTCGCTGCCATGAATGTAATATAATATAGGATATGTTATAGATGGAAATATAAGATTTTAGATAATAATAACACTGTGTGTGAAGAAAATGAATTCTCTGGTAATGAAAAATAGTTGTGATAATTTTGGGTTTAATAGTATTGTAACAGAGAACACCAAAAAGATTTCACTTATAACCAAATTCTCAGAGTAACAGATTTATTTGTTAGGTAAGTTGCACATTAAACACCATTACTGTCAAAGTACTGACAGCTTATATAGAAGTCGTGAGAGAATAGTAAATTAGTAGAACAACATAAGTAGACAAACATATGTAACACATTATTAGTTGCTGAAAGCACTGACAAGAGCAAGGAGCCAAATCAGTCTGTCAGATCTTTTCGTTGCATGGTCCCTGCATTCATATCACTATGCATGACTTGACTGACTACTTGTCATAGCGTAGTAGGAAAACAACTCATGGAAATTCAGACGTCACGTTCAGTGTGGACAACATATCGAGTAGAAACGTAAATTTTACATAAAAGGGAAGTAAGAAAAAAAAAAAGGAAAAAAAACTCCGGAAGTTCAAAAAGGCAATATGCATACGTGAAATAGCACTCAAAGTAATGGAAATATGTGAAAGACGAAGCTGAGGTAAACGTAGATACGTGAAAAATGACAACGAAGTGAACCAAAAATGTAAGTGAAATTAAAGTAAATACTGAGTAAATGAAAAAGTGCTTGATGTTACTTGAATAAATGAAAATTTTTGAAAGATGAAGTGATTGGCAATGTGGATGAGGTTGAACGAATATTGATTGAAAATGGAATGTGGGTAAGATGATATCAAGATGCAAGAACATTTACACGAGATGATACTAAAGTTAATGAAAACCTGTAAGAACGAGAGAAAAACATTTGAAAAATGCGGAGGAGAAGTAAACAAAGTGTTTTTTCGATGCTATCGAAACGTGGGGAAAATGGTGCTAAAGTAAATTAAATTGTGTGACAGACGGAAGTGAAAAAAATAGAAATGTGCGCGAGACTCCATCGAAGAAAAAGGAAATATACACAAAAAATAGTGATTTAAAAAGAGAAAGGGAAATGAAATATAAAGAGAAAATGTGAGTGAGATGCACACGATTATGAAACTTTGGAAAATCAAATCAGAAATCATTGTAAACTACACAGTATAACTCAGATATTTTAGAATTAAGCTAGTTACTGGTAATTACGAGTATCTAATTGGCTTTGCTCGGACCGCTCATATGATAGGAAGTTTACTAGTTCCTCGTAATGGTGGGCCTGAGTTCGAAACTCAGGTAAGACCTGGATCTTGTATTCATTCTACAGTCATTTGCAAAAGTTTAAGGCCACCTGTTGGTATTAGATTTCCGCCGACTGCGTCTGCTACTGTCTGTATTACTCAACTTCCTATCGGTGTTGCATCATCCTACAGCGGCAGCTGTTAATAGAGTTGGGGGAAACATGCGAGTGTCAGTTTGCTTCTGGTTTTCATGCTGAGGGGTTCCGTACGTATTTTCTATATAGCAAAAAGCGTCATTAAGTGTTACTCAGGGAGCACAAATAGTGACTTTATGCTATGAAGGATACTCCGAACGTGACATAAGAGAAGGGTGAATGTGAGCAAGACTGCTATTCATAATACAATCATGAAATATCGAGATACAGGTGAATTTAGCGACCGAAACAGAAGTGGACGTCCGAGGAAAACAACCCCACCTGATGACAATATCATAAGGCGAATAGTTATGCGTTCTCCGAGGAGTTCCTGCAAGAAAATCAAGCCCTTTCTACATTCAAAAGGGTCTGATATTAGTATCAGCGCTGTTTCCGGACGTCTTAGCAAAGATTTTTGATTAAGGTCTTATAAACCTGTACATAAACCTAGACTAACCTCTGCCATAAAAAAGAAGAGACTCCAGTTTACGAAGCGTCACCAATCGTGGACTGCTGAAAATTGGAGCCAAGTTCTTTTTTCCGATGTATCAATTGTGCGTCTATTTGAATCTTGTGAAGCACATGTTCGACGACCAAAAGGCAAACGGTTTGATGAAAAATACACCATTAGCACTATGAGACATCCGCCTAGTCAGATGATTTCGGGTGCTGTGTTAGCATCCGGTACTGCTTCATTATCCTTTTTGCCGACAGGCACTACATGACTGGTCCTTTTTATTTGGAAATGCTACATGAGAAGCCGTTAATTCATATGCAAGTGCACAGATGCACAATCTTCATGCACGATGGTGCTACATGCCACAGATCAAAGACAGTAGAGGAGTACCTACAGAGGAAAAACATAACTGTGTTTGATCGGCCCGGTAATAGTGCGGACCTTAACCCCATCGAAAATTTGTTGAACATTTTAGAAGACAAGGTAGCAGAAAAACAGCCATCAAATTTCCAAGCTTTGATTGACGTGATAAAGCCCATGTAGTGCAAAGACATTTCAAGTAACTATTGCAAATTAGTGCTGTTGATGGATTTCGGATTTTTGGATATCCGGATATTTTAGTATCCAAAAACCGGATTTTTAGCATTCGAATAGTTCGAACTCCGGATATCCGGATTTCGAACTTCGGAAGATGCTGTTCACGGATTTCGGATTTCCGGATATTTTACTATCTGAAAACCGGATTTTAGCATTCGAAAAGTTCGATCTCCGGATATCCGGATTATGAACTGCGGGTAACCGGATTTCGAACTTCGGATATTCGGATTTCGGATGTGTTTATTACTATAGAAAGTTGAATTTCACAATAATAGGCCAAGCATTTTTTTCACGTTCGAATGGGGACCATTTTTCTGGTTAAGAAGACGCAAACAAAAATTTACAAAGAACGAACAAAAGAAACGATGGCTGGTTTTTATTGGTAAACCGGGTTAACCAGGTGTCTCCCACTCACTAAGACTTATGGTGCTTGTGATTAATTCATTAGGCCACTGGGACGTTAAAGAAAGAAAGAAAGAAAGAAAAAGATGGAAAGAGATATTCGGATTTCAAAATTCATGCGGCAATCTGGATTTCGGATTTATGATATTTCGGATATTTTGAAATCCGAAATCCGGATTTCAGAATATCCGGTTTTTGACAGCACTACTGCAAATCATCCATTGAAAGTATGCCACATCGTATTGTGTCCGTTATAAAAAACAAAGGTGGCCACAGAAAGTACTGATTTCGTTATTTTGTGTTCTAAAGAATCCAAGTATCTATCTGTGGTATTATGCTTTCAAATATTTCTGACTAGTAATTAGTTGTTTCTTTGAAAATCTTAATTTTCAATAAAATGAACAGTGGTCTTAAACTTTTGCAAATGACTGTAACTTTGCTGACATTTCCCTTTCCCTGGAAACGGTATTCATAATATTTATGAGTTGCACCTGGCAACCTGTCCTGTCCTTAGAGGTGATTAATGCTTATGGGGAGTTGCAAAACCAAAAAGCAGGAAAAGAAAAGAACAAAGAAAATAATAAAAAAAAAAAAACAAAAGAAAAAACTGAAAATTGTGTGAAAGGATGCCATCACACATTTTTTGTTTTCCTACGTGAATTCGCAATCTGAAAATCAACCTTCTGAAGTGATGAAGAACATTGAACTCATTCCAATTAATTAAAAACCACTCTTCAGCGTGTGATTTCGAGAGACACGCTAAGTGTTGGCAAGGATATACGAAACGACATGTACTGGAGATCCTTCCAGAAACGTTTCAAGGAAATATTGAACAGTTTCGGCAATATCAACTGCAATGCTTTTGTTAATTGCACGTTGCTTTAAGTTGAAGCCAATTAGTGCTTTTAACTGAACTTGCTGGTGAATGAATAAAATTAATGTCCTTGTCATTAATTCGGTGAACATATAGCTCACACTCTACAAATAACGATGTGCAGAAAACGGCCAGAGGGAAGTATAAGCATAACCTTACGTACCATCAGCTGTTTTTTCCCAACTTACTGGAAGTTCAGGTCACCGATGTACTATAGACTGTACATCACGTCGTATCGCTGACACCTATAATATCAACATATAAACCCCATTGAACAATTAATTCATACACTCGACGTGGATCAAGAACACCAAACAGAAGTCATCGTTCTTTCCACGTTAATAAGTGAGCCACGGAAAAATTCTCATGGGCCGCCACAAGGAATCGAACCCAGGGTATTCCAGTTACGCGCCGGCCGATGAGAATTTTTCCATGACTCACTTATTAACGCAGGAAGAGCGATGACTTCTGTTTGGTGTTTCTGATTCACGTGGAGTGCATGAATTAATTTATTCAATCGCCTTCTAGTTATTTGTTCAGTTGCTGCTTTCTATCTTTGGTGAATCCCCAGCACAGTGCGGGACGCCGTGAAGCAACCTGCCATGTGGTTTGGCAGTTAATCACTTGTGAGTCTGGAGAATAATAGGCCACTGTGGTGCTGTGGTAGCATGTCCGGCGCGTAACTGGAAGACTCTGGGTTCGACTCCCGGTGGCGGCCGATGAGAATTTTTCCGTGACTCACTTTTTAACGTGGAAAGAGCGATTACTTCTGTTTGGTGATATAAACCCCAACCAGAGAGCTACAACACTTATTCGTTGATTCACATAAATCAAATTTCTACCTGTTTCGCTATTTTCAGTAACCACTCATATCGCTTTTTCATCAACTTAATCTATTTACTTTCTTCCGACTCCCAGTTAGCGTTGTCAAAATGTACAAGCTATTCAGGGAAGTAATGTGACGTTCCGTGGGGAAATCTCTAAGCAGAAGCAACGAGGGTTTCATAAAAAAAAAAAAACAGAAACCCAAAGGGAAGGTTAAATCAGAGGTATACGTCAAATAATCGAAAACGAAAAAGCTGAAAAAATGTTGTCTGTATTTGGTATTTATAAATCACTTCAGAAGGTTTAATCTGCAAATCAACCTTCTGAAAGGATGTTATTAATAATACCGACGGTTCCATTTCATTTTTGTTTTTCCGCAGACTAAATAAACGGAACGACAGAAAGATAAAGAGGTTCCTATGAGCATTAGCTGGGATGAAGATGGCTGCACTATAATTTGCAGGTGGTTCAGACTAATGACCTTAGAACTGAAACGACATCACGCTTTGCGAAAACGACAAGGATAGTTAAAACCCTCAAAGAGGCTTCAGGATGTCCTCTCCAACATTTTTGCAAAAAGAGAATGACTTTACTCAAGGAAAACAAATGGTGACATCAGTGGAGGATTTTAGGACCTCCTTAAGTATCAGAGGAGCGGTATAAAATTCCGTGGATGTGACATTACCCAATCGAATCACATGGCGGAAACGATTTGACAAAAGTTTTCCCGTTTACTGGCCCGAAAGCTATAGCGCTCTTATTATAATGTCAATCGATATCTGGAGAGTGTGAAACGGAGGCATTAAATTTTCTTGCCTCTTTGAACGTCAGTACACAAATGGGAAATGGGGGGAAAAAGAAATGAACATGGCTGCTGCGTAACTGATTGTTTTTGGATTTCATTCAAGAGGAGAAAGGTTACCTACTCTGAAAATGGGCTTTATTGCAGAATCAAGTGTATTTTCCCTTTCTATTGGGAACTGTGAAGCAATTGGCCAAACTGAGAGTTGTATACATTTGGTGTTTTGGCAGAAGCGAAGAAACGTTCCTGCGCTATGGATCCGACGTGGCTCTTGAACGTTCCATAGCACACATGACAGCTTTGCTTAGAAAAGGGAGGCGTTTTCTCTCTTCTGAGGAAAAAAAGGGTTACAACGGAAAAGTTGATTTATGTTTTTCTGTATCTTAATTTTATGTCAAATGAGCTATCATGGAAGAAGATAGTTATGGGGGATTATGAAGATTCCAGTTACCCGTTTTATGGGAGGAGGAGTGTGCTGAATTAAAATTTTATAGTCCAAGTGCAAAATATTGGCATTTTTTTTAAACAAATAAAATTAAAGTGTGACCGGTAACTACAGTAAAACGCAAATATTACAATTGAAGGAACAGAAGGTACATACAAGATACAAATTCTTTAGGAATTCGTACTTTTTTACAAAGTTTAACATATTTTCCATATCAACATACATGTATTCTTTTTTTTTGCTGTTTTTCATGTTTGTTTGGTGTTTATATATTTTTTCCCTCAGCGTTACACTGCTTTAGGACACTTTATTTTGATGGAGATTCATAGTAAATTACTATATGCCAGAATATGAGTAACATCTGAAAAATCACCATTATTTGCATGGCGGTGAATTACCTTGTTGAACGCCTTGCCCTCTTTTCTGCTGTAACAACAACAGATTTTGCACGTTAAGTGACATACATAAGATTTCAAAGTTTGAGACAAAAAACTGCCCTCGCAAAAAAAAAAAAAAAAAAAAAATGCACTGTGTTTTGAAAAATTTTCAGATCCAAGAGAACTACATTGAAGAGCAATTGAATTAGAGACAGCTGGCGTTATGCAAATATGGCGCTGTGGGCGGCCCTGTAAACGGAAACAACATGCCGCATGCAGCAATCCGATAATATAAGGAGTGATGCGACGGGAATCAGTAAGAGTCGGACGCAGTATGGGTAAGACGAAGGATCTAAGCGTATTTGATCGTGGGAAAATTGTCGGGGCCCGACGAATGGGTCACTCCATCTCGGAAGTCGTGCAGGCACTGTGATTTTCACGAGCTACTGTGTCACGGGTGCACCGTGAGTACATCAAATCCGATATAACCATTTCTGCAAGGGCCAACTGCCGTGGACAACAGCGTGTGGATGAGCGGGGCCATCGTCTGCTAGCTGGCATTGTAACAGCGGATAGACGGGCCACAGTGCAAGAAATCACTCGGCAATTTAACGCTGGTGCGTAAAAACATGTAAGCAGCTACACCATCCAGAACCATCTCCTCGCTATGGGGTATAGAAGCCATCGTCCCACGAGGGTACCGATGCTGACCGCACATCACCGAGTGCAAAGATTAGTATGGGCACGGGAACATCGCCACTGGACCCTAGACATATGGTAAAATGTTGCCTGGACGGATGAGTCGAGATTCACGTTTGTACATGCGGATGGCAGGATACGAGTACGGCGCAAAATACATGAAGTGATGGGTCCTTCTTGCCAGCAGGGTACTCTTCAAGCTGGTGGGGGTGGCATTCTCGTCTGGGGACTGTTTACGTGGACTGAAATGGGACCCCTGGTACGTGTGACATCGTCCCTCACAGGTCAACGTTACCGGGATATTCTGGACGACCATTTGCTCCCGTTTGTGCGCCTTCAACATCCCACTGGGGATCTCATCCTGCAACAAGACAATGCACTGTGCCATCGCTCTCGAACTGTATCCGAATGGTTGGATGAACACTCCACTGACGTGACCTCGCTTCCTTGGCCAGCTAGGCCACCTGACCTCAATCCCATCGAGCACATCTGGAATGCCATCGAGAGAGATGTTCGAGGCTTTGACCCCCTCCATCAAATATTCGTGAACTGTGGGAGCTTGTTCAGGGGTCGTGGATCCGTATGGCTTCCCAACGCTTCCGGTGTCTTGTCGAGTCCATGCCGAGACGAATCGCCGACGTCATCAGGGCGAAAGGTGGTGATATACGTTACTAGACAGGTATGTCTAATTCAATTGCTCTTCAGTGTATATCATGCATGAACTGCAATGTTTCCGTGCTAATGCTGGAGCGCATTCATATTCCAGAATGTTCTTCAACATTACAAGGACTAAACTCGTTGTTTCATGTTTTTCGAAAATTTCTACCTCTAATATCAAACAATGAAAGCCTATTTTTCTATTTTGTGAAAGATCAATCTTAGAATGCATGTTAGCTATGAATGTTAGCTTATGAATATTTGCAGTGAATTTGTAATTGCATTGTCCGGTTTGGGTCCAGGTAAAGTTGTTATTTTTATGAAGGTAAGCTTAAAGGATTCGTGTTTTATGTACTTGTTCATCATTTTATCCGATTGATTTTGAGTTTATTTTTATCTAGAAAACCATTGCGCATGAATCACCTTTGGGACATTATCAAAGGAAATCGCAAAAATGTTAAATACACTATTTACGAGAAATTTGTACATGTGTAATTTTTTGTACGTACTACGCCACAAATATTTATTTTAAATATGTAGGCTCGACACGAAGAAGTTTGGGTATCCGTGTCCAGGAACACAAATACGATATCCGAACCAACAGCAATAACATAGCATTATCAAGGAATGTGGTAAACGGAATGTTACAACAAGACTGGGAAAACATTAGAATACTGGACACTCCAGCGTATATACATTCGCTGCATTTTGTTGAAAGTATGTACATCGAAAAGGAAAAGATCATTGAACTGAAAAGTGGACATCTCTTCTACTATCGTGGGACAGATACTGGCAGAACTAGTGGTGTTGAATTTATAATAAACAAGAAATTGAAGGATAAAGTTGTAGAAGTTGAAAGTTTCTCTGAAGAGCAACAGAATGAAACTTTAGTATGTAAATGCGGTAACGGCAACAGAAACCAGCGTGGAAATACTCTCGTAGAGTTTGCAGAGACAGAAGGGTTTTTCATCATGAACTCCTTTTTCAAGAAAAAGCCACTCAGGAAATGGACATGGAGACATCCAAATGGGACGACAAGTGAAATTGATTTTATTATGTGTAACAAAAAATTCGTCATCGAAGACTGCATTGTGCTAAACAAGTTCAACACAGGTAGTGACCATAGATTGGTGAGATGTAAGATGCACCTCAACACTAAACTCGAACGTGGCAAGTTCATAAGACAAACAAAATGTATTGGCATGACCAACCTTAAAAAACACCATAATACCTTCAAGTTGGAACTGAAGAACAGATTCTCTGCTTTAGAAGGCCTAACATCGGAAGAAGTGGATATTTCTGAAGTTAAAAGAAAAGTAACCAAAGCTCTTATGGAAACAGCAACAAAATTAGCTGGATCTAAGAACAAGTTGCATGTGAACAAATTATCAGGAGAAACCAAAATGTTGGTGCAAAAAGAAGAGAGATGAGGACAACTAAAGAAGATGTGACTTCCAAAGTGGAATATATAGAGCTATGCAAGACAGTACGAAAAAGTATCACTGAAGACGTAAGGAAATTCAACTGTGAACTAGTGAGGAAAGCAATTGAAAACAACGAAAGCCCCAAAGATAACAAAGGGACATCTCAGTAAGGGAAAAAACAGATTATGGCACTTAGAAAAGAAGATGGTTGTGTAACAAGAAATAGAGGCGAAATTTTGACAAGAGTGAAAGATTTCTACTCCAAATTATATGAAAGGGATGATGCATGTACTACAGACATCATGAAAGGTACCAGTGCCGGAGTTCTTCCAGTCCTCCCAGTAGAAATTTCACATGCAATCAAGAACATGAAGCGGGGAAAAGCTCCAGGAGAAGATGGAATTACTTTAGACATCATACAAGAAGCAAATGGAGAAATTGAAACAGTACTCGCCCAAGTTTTCCCTCGATGCCTTAATGAAGGGAAGATTCCTGAGGATTGGAACAACGCTACAATGATCCTGCTACATAAAAAGGGGACATTGAGGATCTCAGGAACTACAGCCCTATCAGCCTCCTATCAGTGGTTTATAAAATCTTCACTAAAGTTCTTTCACACCGCTTGAAGGTAACACTGGACATGGATCAACCGAGAGAACAAGCTGGATTCAGGAGTAGCTACAGCACTATAGATCATATCCACGTACTGAGAGAACTAATTGAAAGAGCGAGGGAATATGAACTTCCATTGTGCATGGCTTTTATTGATTATGAAAAGGCCTTTGGTTCGGTGAAACCATTAGCAGTTACAATGGCTTTGAAATCCTGCGGTATTGAAGATGCATACATTAATATTATTATTAACATCTATGAAAATACAAGTGCAAAGATTCGGCTGTTTGAAAATACAGCACCCATAAAAATTGGAAAGGGAGTGATACAAGTGACGCCATATTTCCGAAGCTCTTTAATGCCACATTGGAAAATGTGTTTCAATCACTGAACTGGGAAAGCAAAGAGATGTAGATTATCTAACCCACCTTCGTTTTGCTGATGACGTAGTCATTTTTGCAACTACCCCATCAGAGCTGCAGAGTATGATCCAGGAACTGGCTGACAAGAGTAAAGAAGTGGGATTAAAAATGAACTTTCAGAAGACAAAGGTGATGTACAATGCTTTTACAAGAAATGAAGATTTATCGATTGATAGAGAAAAGCTGCAGATAACAGATACGTACGTTTTTCTTGGACAGCAGATATCAAGTGAGGGTCACATTGATGAAGAAATTAATCGGCGTATAAAATTTGCCTGGAGAGCTTTTGGAAGAAACAGCCTAATTTTCAAGAGCAATATGCCATTATGTCTTAAAAGAAAAGTGTTTGATCAATGCATCCTTCCAGTGCTTACGTATGGTGCAGAGACGTGGACCTTAACTAAAAGAGACATACAAAGACTGCAGAGAACTCAAAGAAGCATAGAATGATACATGCTTGGTGTAACCAGGAGAGATAAGACGAGGAACTCGTGGATCCAAAAAATGACAAGAGTGGAAGACAGCATGATCAGAGTTAAATCCCTGAAATGGTAATGGGCTGGACATACTGCCAGAAGGACAGACCATCGGTGGACAGCCGAAAGTTTAGATTGGATTCCAAGGGACAGGAAAAGACCTAGAAGATGACTACATGGGAGATGGGTGGATAAAATTCGAAAGTATGCGGGAGTAACATGTAGGAGACTGGCACAAGACAGACCGTTGTGGAAGAGGCTTGGAGAGACCTTCGTCCAGCAGTGGATTGATAATGGTTGACAATGATGATGATGATGTACATCGAAGCTTTAGGGGACAAATGCTGTTTAATAACTACTTACCTGCGGACATATCAAAAATTTGGAAAGAGCGCATTACCAACCTAAACTTTAAATTATAGTAATACATATTAACAATTCCAACAATATATAAAATTGATCATCACTTTGTATTTCTAACCAAGTTCTTGTATTGATATGTAAAACTAATAATTTGTGAAATTGTACCAGTTACACTAGTATAATGGCAACGGTCATGACCCATGCGACGTTTGAGGACTTATACCCATAATGCATCGTTGCACTACTATATAAAGGAGTGCTGCATTGCCTCTGTTCCAGCTGATGACGGGGTAAATGTTACCCCGAAAGTGCTAGTGGGGTATTTTAACTGTAAATATCTTTCATATTTTGTTAAATATCGTATATAGACGGAGAAGTTTCATTTCATTTTACATATTGTGCGAAGTCATTCTTTTTATTTTTAAATATACTGGTTTTTTGTAACCTCCACATAACATTTCTAGGATGTAAATTTATTGCACTCATCTATAAATTTCTTTTAATCTATTTTTTTCTTTTCTTTGGCATCTAAACCCCCGTGAGCATTTAAGTTGATACACAATTTTAAAAATTGAACTTCTATATGCAGAGATAACATAAAAATGAAATAAACGAGTAAATCAATGGCGGAAAAACTGAGCATTATTTCGGGTAAGAAATACAAATAAACGGTTTGCCGTGGTGAGAGGTATCTGACCGAAGACTTTTTTTTTTTCTGATTCGTATTTTTTAGGCACATAGGTACAACAGCTGGTATGTTTGCAAAGAGAAATATAAATATACATTCAAGAACTCTAGTGAAAAAATTTGATGCTAAATAAAATTGTAAATTATTTGCAAAGATTTCTTCCCTGTGAACTCTACGTGGCGTAGAAATAATTTTTGAAATGAGACTTTTAGAAGCGGCGACATAGATAAAAAACACGTGCGTTTACGCCCTCTAGCGGTAAAAAGTGTGTGTCGGGTTGAAGAAGAAACTCTATGCAAAATAGTCTTCATAGTAAAAGGTATCGAAGAAAAAAAATTGCTTCAACTGGAGTTTTAGAAGCAATCATGTGGAATAAAAATGTATTTTGAATTGGATAGCAACTTCAATCGGCGGAGTTGTGCGTCGAAAATGACAAAACTGATCATCTTTTTTACAGTCGGCGCTTTTCATCGGAAAAAGTTTTCAAATCAGATTAATCCGTACTTAGTTGTGATGTTCACAGAGAGACGTACTGACATGCATTTTTCTTTAAACCAAGTGTTAAAAGGGGGAAAGGGCGTGAAGTGCGAAGGCAAAGCAGCCGGATGAACGATTTATCAGTGTTACAAGGGCAAATTGCGTTTACAATGTTTCACTGAAGATGACTTTATTAGTCATTTGAAAGGTAATTTCTTATTGTCCAAGCAAGAGTTCAAACACCAAAATATCCATAATAATAAACACGACTTAAAAAAAAAACAAAACAAAAAAAAACTACACAAATTTAGAATTTATTGAAGAATATTTGATATCAACGTGGAGTGTTCTACAGATTTCAGAGGCAAAAACGGTGTTTGACTAAGAATGATAAAACAACATGTTTATTTGTTTAAATGTGCTTTTTTTACCCTGACGAAAAACTTATAATTGAAAACAAATTGGAAGTGTTCGGTAGCTCCCAGCTCTGTCATCCAAAAGTATTTTCTACCGGTTTGTTTGTAGTAAAGACGATATACTGCTGTAATACCGATATTCCCTTCTGCTACTGACCAGCAAAATCGTACATCAGGAAAAGCTAGAAAATACTATAAGATCTTTAATTTATGATTGTCACCCTACAAAGCAAAATTAGCTTTTTCAATCGGATCGCTAATAGCAGCGGTATTATGTTACCAGAATTGACAAAACGAGAATGTAGGCTCGCCTTCTTTCTTTAAAAGGTGTGTAAAAATATAGTTAAATTTTTTAATATTTGGGTTAAGATTATGTCACTATACCCCTAATTTAACTTTCCTTTTGAGTTTGTGCGTTCTTATGCAAATTTGGTTTCTTCCCGTTAAATATTTTCTGACTTAACGACACATTATTCCTCTCACCGAGTTTTTTAAAGTTAGCAAACTGACAGTGAGTCAAATTTCAATATAAGGCAACTGAAAAGAGAATGCAGTGCGTGGAGTACGACATGCTATGTGTTAGGTGAAGAACGATAAAATTGTGTGATTAGATATATGAGGATTACGCTTTGTTACTGCCAGTAAAAGGCGGAGAACGTATCTTTTTAAGAAATAGTAAATTAATAGTTTAAAATATTTTCATCGTGCTGTTACGAAGTGAAGTATATGCTAAGCGCTCGTATAAATGCGATTATCTGATGGAATAAACAGGACACTGAATTAATAAATACTGCTTCTCTTGATTCATTTGTTCTATACCATTTTCCTTAAATGGTTTAATTAAAGACTTCACAAATGTTTAATTAAGATTACAGCTTCTACAAGCTACGACGCGAATTAAAACGGAAGGATTAAACAAAGAGGCTTAAGTTGAAGTGATATGTACATACAATTTTTCAAGCCGAGGCGCTTAACAGTATTTGCTTTTGAAGCTGCGCCAAAAGCTGCGCCTGGTTTTAAGACACTGTACAATTTTTGATACGGAAAGAATAGGAACAGCAGTTGACCAGCACTTTATAATGGTAGAAAATAGATGACAACAATTAAGACTACTTTCCGCGCAGACGTTCTTTTTTGGAAGAGCATGAATCATCGATTCGTAAAGAACGACATCTGTCAAAAACTCGGAGAAAAAAGATCCGCGGCAGAAGTGCAACATCACTCCCTCTTTCCCCACCAAACGGCGATTAATTTGTCTCGAAAATAAATTTCTTCCATATCGTCTTGGGGGAATTAAGAAGACGTCTTTGTGATGTGGGGATGAAAATGTTTCCTTCGGTGTTGCGTTGACAAAGATGCTGGCGTCTTGACAGAGCGTTCTTATGATGGAGGATGTAGTTCCTTGTGCTTTATTTACTCTGTCCTTCTTGCTCCTTCTACATAGAAATATTGTATCCATTAATATTACTGGAGCAGTAATGTTATTACAAAACGAATAGGCATATCTGAACTATCCCAGCGAAAAGTATTGTTTTACTTGGTTTTCGGATCCAAATGTTTGTTTCCATTTAGATTTTTTGCGCATTGATAAATATAACTGCTTCTGCGCATTCCGCAGAAGAACCAATAAACATACACTAATTTGACAAAAGTCACCGGACACCCCTTCAAAAGCAAATGAACGGATCCGTTTCGTTGTTAAGATAAGCGGTAAAGCTGCAAAAGGTATAAAAACAAGCCTGCAGCTGACGGCGATCACAGCGCACTGTGAGGTTGAGTGAAAATGTCGCGGCGGGAGAGAACTGTTTTTGAGAAAGGAAATATTGTTGGGTGTTATATTAGTGGGTTGTCCATAAGAGAAACTGAGAGACGTTTAAACATACCCAAGTCAACTGTTTTCGATGTACTGAATAAGTGGAAGACACATGGCGTGCCTGACACAGCAAAACGTACCGGCAGACCAAAGAAAATATATGATAGAAGACATCGAAGCCTCAGGAGAGTCGTTACAGCTAATCGACTGAGTACTGCATAAGACCACAGTGTACAGGTGAGTAAAAATGCTAGGACCAAGGAATGTGAACGTACCATTCGCAGAGATCTTCATTCCATGGGTTACCGGGATCATGCGTCTGCTCATAAGCCTTTCATCTCCACTCGGAATGCTACACGTCGTTTAGCATGGTGTAAAGAACAGTTATCGCGGACCGTAGATCAATGGAAACAGGTCCTATGGACTGATGAATCCAGATACACGATCCATCAGTCTGATCGCCGTGTGTGGGTATGGTGGCAGCCGGGGGAATGCTATTTGCTAATTACCACAGTGTACTGTTCCCACGGTCAAGTTTGGAGCTGACACTGTACTCGTGTGGGGGTATTTTTCGTCGTGTGATCCCCGCCCATTGGTTATCGTGGACAAACCTGTTAACCAGCAGGTCTACTTCAATATTCTGAACAATTATGCCCTGCCAACTCTGTGGCAATACTATGGAGTTTTGCCTTGTTGGTACCAGCAGGATAATGCACTTAGCCATAAAGCGAGGACTGTTACGGCGTGGTTTGATGATAATTCCGTATTGTGTGTGGACTGCCCAGCACAGAGCCCTGATCTTAATCCCATAGAGCACCTATGAGATGAATTAGAGCGCCGTATAAGAAGTTTATAACCAAGGCCTACTACTAAGCAGCAGTTAGCGGCAGGATTATGTACTAAATGGAAGCACATACCTATCGCTGTGTTCCAAAACCGTGTCGAAA
Organism: Macrothele yani; assembly: GCA_039090855.1. Lineage (NCBI taxonomy): Eukaryota > Metazoa > Arthropoda > Arachnida > Araneae > Macrothelidae > Macrothele > Macrothele yani. The sequence goes on from CM077008.1 coordinate 79,077,604, forward strand.
GCATGTCTCAAAGGGTCAGTACATGCATTAAGGCCAAAGATGGACCGACACCGTACTAATGTATGTCAATAAATGCTATGTTGTGTTTCTCTTCCAGGTGTCCGTCCATTTATGCGCCCTATATCAGCTCCTCTTCAAGAAGTAAGTGAAAACAAAAAATAGGGTCTCGCAAATTCTACCTTTGCAACTGAAAGTGTAAACAAAACCAATGTTCTGATGTATGCATCTTTCTCGATCGCAGTAAAATAAATCCCATGTAAAAAATTTGGATGCAACGAAAATGGGTGACGGAAGTAGTCAAAACCATTGACGAAATCTGACTTTCGAATGCTGTTCCATGAAGTGAAGCAACAATAATTAATTTCATGGTTACTCAACAATATATTTTACTAAACTATCGCTGAATTATTTCATCATGTTTTATATAAACGTATCAATATCTCTTTGCGATTGGTGTAAATTATGAGAACCTGATGTTAAATGTGATAAAAGCCATACCAAAATTGGTGTTTTGGTGCTATGCATCTTTCCCGATATTAGCAGAACATGCGTTGTAGAAAAATTACATGGTATAGTAAAAACATTATGAGTATCTTTTAGTGCTAGGCATGATCTTCTCGTGCTGCCAATACCACAGATGTACGGCTCGGTATGGATTCAGTGAGGCCTCTGAACGTTTCTGTAGGGACACCAGAGTTCCTCGCAGATCATGAAGAGTGATCCTTGGTGGATTCATACGTCGAACCAGGTGGTCAAGATAGTCCAACAGATGTTCAATTGGATTGATGTCTGGCTAGTACTGTAGCCAAGATGGTAAACTAAAGTCACTGGAATGCTTCTCAAACCATTCTCGCACAGGCATAGCAATATGGCAAGGGACATTATCTTTCCAGAAGTGACCTATGCCATCAGAGAAGGCAGTCATCATGAATGGGAGCACCTGATCCGCCAGAATGGATAGGTAACCTGAGGCGTTCATCGTTCGATTGAAGGGGATGATTGCTCCAAGTGATTATCAGGAAAACATGCTCTTCGCGAGCACAGTGCCGCCACCTACCTGTTTCTTCTCGAGCATCGTGTCGAGATGATTTCTGTCAGCAGTGCTTCTCCGTGCTCTCCATGGACCATCCGCACGAGCAGAAAATGTGATTCGTTTGACAAAGCGGAAAACAATAGAGCATAAAATGTGACTGTCTTTTTAGGACGATCTCTAGTCTTCATGGAACAATCTCCACCAGTTTTTAGCACGTCTTTTGTAAAAACAGATCGTGCTTATGTTACCGGTTTGTCCGTCCGTTCGTCCGTCCGTTCGTCCGTCCGTTCGTCCGTCTGTACCCACGATATCTCTGCAACTATTGGTCCGATTTGAAAACTTCTTTTTGCATTGGGAAGCTTGAAATATGCGAATGATGATCATTTATTTCGTTTTTTTTTTCGCGATGTAAAATTTTGCCGCTAGGGGGCGTAAATGCAGATGATGTTGAATTCAAAAATACGTTTTATTCCTCATATTTGCTTCTAAACATGCGATTGAAAAATACTTTTATCTTTCGATTCCATTTATGTCGAAGAGTATTTCAGATATAGTTACTTTTTCAAATTACGCATAGATTTTTCGCTAGGGGGCGTAAAAGTAAATTACATTTTTCCCGATAACTCTTCTTCTAACACTTCGATTTGAAATTTTTTTTCAGCGGATATACCTCCTGATGGAAAATCTTTTGCATATAATTTCAAATTTTTGGTAAAAAATACTTTAGCCACCAGGGGGCGTAAGTGTCATTCTTGCTTCTGATGTATTTGCCATAAAATCTGAGCTTCTAAATATCGATTGAAAAAATTCTTTTCTGGACTCACATCGATAAACCTTTTCGGAATATTTTCTTCTTAAAACATTCCACAGCTTCTCCGCCAGGGGGCGTACATGTATATCTTATTTTTGTCAATATCTCTACTTCCAGGAGTCCGATTTGAAAATTCCTTCTTTGTTGGATAGTGTTTTCAGTGTGACGTGTTTCTCATATAATTTCAAAATGTTCAAGTTATTCATAGACTTTCCGCTAGGGGGCGTAGAGGTAAATTGTGTTCCCCCCTATATCTCTGCTTCTAAACCTCCGATTTGAAAAATTCTTTCTGCACCGGATACAGCTCCTGATGGGAAATCGTTTGTACATAATTTCTAATTTTTGTAAAGAAATGGTTTGGCCACCAGGGAGCGTACATCTTAATTTCCGCTTCTGATGTATTTGCAGCAAAATATGAGCTTCTAAATTCTCGATTGGAAAAATTCGCCGTTTGTAGACCGATATACTCATATGGAAAAACCTTTTAGAAACATTTTCTTCTTAAAATAATTAATGGTTTCTACGCCAGGGGGCGAAGATGTATATCTTATTTTTGTCAATATCTCTACTTCTAGGAGTCCGAATTCTTTCTTTGTTGGATAGTGTTTCCGATGCGAAATGTTTTTCCTATAAATACAAAATTTTCAAGTAAATCATAGCCTTTCCGCTAGGGGGCACAATGGTAAATTGCGTTTTCTGCGTTATTTCTGCTTCTAAAACTCCGATTTGAAAAATTCTTCCTGTATCGCATACAAAACCTGATGGAAAATACTTTTCACATAATTTCCAATGTTTGGTAAAGAATGGTTTGGCCACCTGGGGGCGTAAGTGTTAATTTCTGCTTCTGATGCATTTGTAGCAAAATCTGGGCTCCTGAAAACTCGACTAAATTTTTTTTCTTGGACCGATAGGGCTCATATAGAAAAATCTTTTGAGAATACTGTTTTCCTAAAATAATGCATGGTTTTCCCACCAGGGGACATAAAGTCACATCTTATTTTTGTTGATATCTCTGTTTCTAAGAGTCCGATTCGAAAAATTCTTTCTATGTTGGAAAGCGTTTCCGGTGCGAAATGTTTCTCATATAAATACATGTTTTTCTTAAAGCACAAGTCTGCAACCAAAGGGCGTAAGCTCACGATTCCATTTACAGCAATATCTGAGGGATTAAAAACCCGATTGAAAAATTTCTTTCTTCCGTCAGATACTATTATTTTCCATACCGGTTCCATTGACTTTGAATAGCTTTGATAAATTTAATTTGCGTCTGAACGGATTCAAAAGACGTGCTTATCACCCGAAAATTCGGTATCATCTTTCTTGTTTGTGAATGTCCGCGCAGAAGTCCATCATTCAGCCTTCAAAGTAGTGAGTAGTTCAGCTTTTTTGTTGACTTGACAGAATTCTTCTTCCACGCGCTTGACGATCCGATTCGTCCCACATTCCCTGTAGAATTCAAGTTAGGACACTGAGCTGACTGATCCAACTTTTTCAGGCTCACGTCTTAAAACCGACCTGTAATAACCCGAGCAGTATGACACAGTGCGTTGGCCAGCTAGTAGAGGTATGGGCCTTCTCCAAAGTACTGCCACCATTTTGGAAGCGCATAATTGCCCATAACATTTAGGAAGAGCTTAGCATTCATGATTTTGTCCAAAATGACTAATGGCCCTAAATCAAACCACGAACAATAGCCCATACAATCCACCAAATTTCATTGTCGCGACGTTACAGTCCGGATTGTTCTTCCGCTAAGGCCAGGAGCGACAATTACCCTGGTAAACCGTGTGCCGTGATACGTCAGTCCAAAGCATCTTCTTTCATTGATCTACTGTCCAAGATCGACGTTCCTTAAACCAAGTTAGTCGACCTGTGGCATTGGAGTAGGTGTTGTTAGCAGCTGGTGGATGACCACCTGCCCGCGATAAAATGTCTGTGCACTGTATTGGGGCTAATATAAGCCCACATACACAGTCGAGTCACATTATTGTGACCACCTCCTACTCTTGACGTAAACAGCGCGTTACCAATGAAAGAAGGCCCGTGTCGTGAGCTGGCTTGGAGAGTATATAACGTGTGCTGTAGGCATTCTGAAAACATATCACTCGTTGCTGTCATGTATAAAAGGTGCAATTTATCAGATTTGAAAAAAAAGGATGATTATCGGCTTGAGGATCAAGGCTGGCAGTAAATCTGAAACAGCACATTTTGTGAACTATTCGCGTGCTGCTGTGGTTAAAATGTATCGTGATTGGAGAAATGGCACCATTGCAAATAAGCGATGTAGAAACTGACGTGTCATTGATGTGAGAGGTGAATGTCGGCTGTGAAGGTGCGTGAGGGCAGATCGACACGTTTTAGTGGAGCAACTCACTGGCCGAATGAACCAGGGAGCTACCGGAAGTTGTCCAAAACGACAGTTCTACGAACCTTGCTACGTGTTGGGCTCTGATGCAGACGGATGGTCACTGCACCTATACTAACGACGGTGCATCGGCAGAAAAAGTATCGGAATTGGACCTCCACTAATTGGCAAAGGATTGCTATTTCCAATGAGTCACGTTTTCTACTTCATCGAAAGGATGCACATTGGCGTATAAAACGAGAAACATCGAAGAACAAACACTCTTCAACCATTGTTGAAAGAACACTATCCGGTGGGGGCAGCCTTATGATCTGGGGAATGTTTTCATAGCATTCCCTTAGTACACTTATACCTGTGGAAGGCACTATGGACCGAATTCGTTAGGAATCCATCTTTGCAGACCAGATACTCCCATACATGCTAATTTTCTTCCGTGGGACGGATGGGATCTTCCAGTACGACACTGCGACATGTCACACAGCTAGAAATGTCCGAGAGTGGTCGGAAGAGCACGATGAAGACTTCAAAGTACTTCCCTGCCTCTCTAATTCCCCAGACTTAAACCCAATTGAGCATCTGTGGGACCACCTCGATCGTGTTGTTCACTCTATGGATCCCTCACCACTCACCCTTCAGCAGCTGTGAGATGCACTGCAGTCAGTATGGCTCCACATACATGTGAATACCTTCCAGCACCTTATTGAGTCACTTTCAGCCTGTGTAGCTGCTGTCCACGCTGCACACCGCGGTTACTCTGGATATTAGCTGGCGGTCACAATAATGTGACTCGACCGTGTAGTAGTACATAGCGTATGAGCGATCTGAGACAATGGTGAATTGCTTTCAGGGGGTCCGTTCTTTGCAGAGCTCTCCTTTCACGTTCTATCAGTTCGGAGGTACACCGGTGCATTTTTTGGCAAATTGAGCCCCAGTTCGTTACCAATTTTCCATCCGATCACCAACCGTCGACCTAAGGATCTTCAATGCTGCCGAAAAATCACGTACGGAGAGACTGCAAATGTGGTACCTTATTATCAATCCTTGCCGGAAATCTGTTAATTCTGTCCATCGAGAGATCTTGCTTCATTGTCGTGGTATTGTCTCAAAATAACTATTCGAGCATATCTGTAGTTCGGTTGTGACGTACTACAGAGGTGAAAACACGTGTCAAAACGACAAATCCTCAGCGAGACATTTTATCTGCGGAGTTCAGTTGGGAGAGCGACTTACTCCGGAATGAGGGGACACGGCTTCGATGCCAGTCGCTGACAAACTTGTGTTTTCATATTGGCACCCGATTGTGGAAAATGGATCCACTGGCCGTTGGGTTCTTCGAAAAATGTGAGATGTTTGTTACACACATTGTTTGGAATTAATGAAAAATTCCTATTTCGTTTCAAAGAAAAAAAAATAAGAGGGAGATGATGCGATGTACTACAGAAGTGAAAACATGTGTCAAGACGACAAATATGCACAGAGAAATTCTGTCTGTGTAGCTCAATTGGGAGAGCGACTTACTCCAGAGTGAGGGGGATGCCCGTCTATTGGAGTGTGATTCCCGTCGTGTGGAGTGTGATTTCCGTCGAGTGGAGTGTAATTTCTGTCGAGTGGAGTGTGATTCCCGTCGAGTGGAGTGTGATGCCCGTCTAGTGGAGTGTGACTCCCGTCGAGTGGAGTGTGACTGCAAAAATACGACTGGGCATGGACTCCACTAGCTTCTGAAAATATGCTGTAGGCAATGCACACCATACTTCCTGCAGAGCGTTTCACAATTCAGGTGTATTCCGAGGTCTCGGATTCCTGTGTTCGATACCGCGTTGCATGGCATCCCAAATGTGTTCTATCACGTTCAGAACTGATGATTTGGGAGGGAATGGCAACACCCCAAACTCAGATGAATGTTCCTCTAACCATAATGTGGCGTCCTGACACTTGTGTGGAGGTGCATTGTCCTGTTGGAATAGGCCCAACCCACCAGCGTGAATGCAGTACATGAACGGGTGTACCTCGTCAGAAAGGATACGCACATAGCAGTTGGTGGGTCACAGACATTTGTAGAGGTACCAGAGGTACCAATAGAGTCTCGCTAAAACACCCCATACCATTACGGACCCCCTCCAGCCGGTACAGTTCCCTGTTGACAGGTGGGATCCATGGCTTCATGGGGTTTGCGCCACACACGAATCCTTCGATCTTCCCGATACAGTTGGAAACGCGACTCGTCAGACCAGGCTACTAATTTCCAGTCATCAAGTGTCCAGTGGCGGTGTTACCGTGCCCAATCGAGGCGCATAGCTCTGTGTCGTGCACACATCAAGGGGACTCGAGTTGGGCGTCGGCTCCCAAAGCCCATATCGTGCAGGGTACGTTGCACAGTCCGGACGCTGATGCTTGTTGAGGCTGTAACATTGAATTCCGATGATACCTGCGAGAGTTTTGCACGCCTATCGCGTGAAACGATTCTTGAGAGCCGACGATGGTCATGCTCACCCAATGTCTTTTAAGGCCACACTGGTATCGTAGGTTGGAGGTTTTGCCGGAATTCTTGTAGTCACGGTACACCCTTGCAATGATCATCCGTGGAAATCCGAATTTCTTTTCTACCTCGAAATACTATGGCACATCTCACTAGCGCCAACTATGACACCGCATTGAAAATAGCCTTGACAAGTACCACGATTCGCAAATTCGGGCCCGGTCAACAAACTTCACTTTCTGCCGCCCCTGGCTGTAACGAACCTCTCTTTACAAATATGCTAACAGTTTTTGTGAACTTAAGATACCACTTTTAAACAGACTTTCGTTTTGGCAGTCTTTTCATACTTCCTTCTACAGACTCTGCTCAGTTGTTACACGCTGTACTGAATGACATAAATACCTTCCACTGCTGATTTGTCATTTTACTTCATCTCTGTGACTGACTGACATATGTTGCAATTATGCAATCAAATTGCTTTAGTACCTCTTGTGAATGATGTAAGACACAGTCTCTGTGTTTTACAAAATTCCTTCTTTGCCTTACATTTTGCAATTAGGATTTCATTTTGACTTACCTTATATATTAGCAGGATACATAAATCAAGTTGTATATTTGGAAAACAGCTCTGACAGCTGGAACGGATGTTTATCGCTTTATATACCCACTGGCGGATGCAACCTAGTACGCGCGTAGGTGACGTTGCTATGTATTTTGCATAAGCTCGTCTGTACCAGTTTTTCTGGCACTTCAGTGTATACAGCATAAGAACGAGTCAAAACTACACTGGCGTGAAAAAATTAAGGACCAGACGGTTTTTCGAATGTAACGTCGTGCAGAAGTGCTCCACATCCTCTCAAATCATACCATAAGATCCCCAAGATGTAAGAATATGGGACAAGTGAGCAAACCGTCCAAACAAGGAATACAAAGGATACAAAGGCACTTTATTGAAAAGGTAGCTTCGAGCGCAACTGTACACAAGACAGAAACGTCCATGTGACAGGCGGCTACCAAGAAAAATCCAATCTTTAGTAGGGGATATGATCACCCCTGACTGCGTTGCAGGATTTATAATGTCTGTCCATATGCTGAGGACGAGGTTGTCAAGGAGCTGTTGAGGCATCGCTGCCCATTCCTCTTGTAGTGCTAATCGCAGCTGCGGAATCGCTGTTGGCGGCTGGTGACGTGCTGCCAAGCGTCTCCCGAGTAGGTCACACACGTGTTCGATTGAATTTAGGTCCGGGGACCTAGCGGGCCAATCCATGTGTTGAATATCTTCACTCTCCAACAGCTCTGCGACAGCTACTGCACGATGAGGTGTAGCGTTTTAGTTCATGAAAAGGAACTCAGGACCCACAGCATCTCTAAACAGACGCACGTGAGGCAGGAGAACCTCGGTCCAACAGCGGACACCAGTGACTGAATGTCCTTGGAAGATGTGGAGGTCAGTACGGCTACCAAGCATACCGCCCCAAACGAGAACTCCGCCACCACCAAACCGGTCCCTTTCGATGATGTTGGAGGTGTGATTGCGTGTTACCTGCCCTCTCCAGATGTGTATACGTCCAGAATCGCTCGTCAGACTAAATCGGCTCTCATCCGTAGAGAGAACTCGACCCCATTGCTGATGTGTCCAGTTCTTGTGTTCCTGGCACCACAGAAACCGCCGTCTCGGATGAGCAGGCGATAATGGCACACACCGTACTGGTCGTCGTGCAAATAGACCACCTTTGTGCAGCCTCCTTGTCACGGTAAAACGCGATAACGGACATCTAGTTGTCTGTTGCATGTGCCTTGCGATTTCTCCGGCTGTCTGCCGTCTGTCTCTTCTCGCCTGTAGGACAATATACCGGTTGTCCACCGCCGTGGTCGCTCGTGGATGACCACTGCTAAACTCTCGGACAGCTGTACTTGTCGTTTGAACTGCTCTCCAAGCTCCTCGTGAAGCGGTGCTGTGAGCGATCCCGAACTCCTCGGCCACACTAGTCACACTTCGACCTTCTTCCGACTTCCCAATGACGCGACCTCGGGTAAAGTCATCCAGATGTCGTATACTGGATTGCCTGTTGGCCATATCACACGTTGGCAGCAACTCAACGTCGTCCAGACCGATGTACACCGTGCAATAGCTTACACCGAATTGCTGAGCGTACACCGCCTGTGTGCTTTATACCCTTCCAATACCCCCTCCACGTCATGCCGCATATATGCGCATGCCCTACCATACCGGACCCTAGTCTATCTCCTGAGTGGTCTTTCGGTCCGTTCTGCCTGCTCGTTCCGCTGTTATACTAATTTCTCCTGTTCGTCCTTAATTTTTGCACACCAGTGTATAAAGGCCAAAAACTGAACAGAATCGAGACAAAATAAACGATAAAGTAGCGTATGTCCGAAAGTAGCGCATGCGGCAGCTGGTCAAACGGGGAAGCAACATATGCAGTGTACAATACCACGATGCAAAAAAAAAAAAAAAACCTAGACAAATAAACAAAGAACAAATAATGAAACATGAAACGATGTACCATGAGCTGTCGTCATCAGGAGAGTACCAGCACATAGCGAAATATATCCAATTACCGTTTTCACGAGCCCAGGTGAGTCGCTGTGTCCGATGTCGTGGTGTTAACAAAGGCACTTTGGTGGGTATTCTGCTCCCCTACCCCATGGACGCTAAATTATGCTGCATTGACCTGACGAATATGTCTATGGTACCTCCTGCATTGAATGTGAATGTTATTTGAGCCAGCGTTGTTTGTCTGTTAGCATGGACATTCCTGGTCAGACCCCGCTCGTCACAGTCATTCAGCACACGTGGTTAGCCACGGAGCTGTCCACGGTGGGTGGTAATGCCTTCCATGAGGTATTCTCGGTACACAGGTAACACTGTGGATCGAGAAATGCTGAATGTTCGCACAACTTCGGAAATTGAATGTCCCATCCGTCTGGCTCCCACTAACATGCCTCGTTCAAACTCCGATAAATCACGTTGGTTTGCCGTAATCCTACAGGCGGTTATTCAACCTGACTCACGATATTACACCTCACAACTGATAAAAATCGTGACATGCGTCGAAGCTTTTATACAACGGCAGCTCCAGTTAAAAATTTACATGCTGCTATCACATGACTTTTGGAACTTTAGTGTATATAGCATGCTGGAGTGACATAAAGAAGACTGTCTTAAGACTGAACCAGCAGTGGATTGATAGCGATTAATGTCGATGTCATATATAAGTACAAACTTAAATTTTAATCTAGATTTACATTTAGAGAGATATCTTGAGAACAATCAATCTGGAAGTTTAAGATTTAGAGGGAGAGGACTTCCCGTGACATTATTCTGGAAGATGAAATACGAGGAATTAAACTTAAAGTACAATAGTAAAGTAGTCAAATTATTGGTAGGGAACCGGGAAAGGAGATCTGCCCAAAAGAACTTAGTAATTTAAGAAAATAATGAAATGAAATTTGCTAGTCAGATTAGGAGAGGTATCTTGCGAGCGTGAATTTCGTCATTTCCCTCTAAAGCAATCAGCAGAAACTGAGCATTTACTCCAAAATGTTCGTATTAAATGCCTTTACAAGCAAAGTTAAACTTTCGTGGAAAACTTGTTTTACAGACTGTCTGAAAAGATACGCACCTTACCCATAGGCAACTAAAAATAAAAAAAAAGGAAAAGAAAAAAGAAAAACGGTCTATCCCCAAGAATTGAAAGAAGTATCACATGTACTGTAAAGAAGCAGATTCCCATTAAACGGCTAAATGTTAATCAAAATTAATATCAATAGAAAACCGAGTAGAAAAACAAGCAGGCTTACCATAATAATTCACCTGAGAAAATCCATTTAAATTCATTTACGAAAGAGACCTTGTGGTAGGAAGCGTCCCCCTTGCAAAGGGACGTTCCCTTGATAAATTCCCTCTTGAGAGCTCTAACCTATAAGAATCTCTATTAATATTTCTTTCGCACCTCTTTCTTTTTGAAAATTCCGAATGTGAGCGACAAATTATATTTCATCTTTGCCTTAAATTAATATGTTGCTTTTAGGAAGGTCTTCCTTTCCTGTTCCGTACCAATGAAATTACTTTACTACTACACTTTAGGTTTAACTGCTTGTATTTTTCCAGACATTAATCTAAGAAGCCCTCACCTTTGTTAAGTTTTAGTCTCCCAGATTGGTCATTCTCAGGATATTTTCCTAAATTTAAAGTTCTTTTGCAACTTATAACTAGAAAATGAGAATTTAAAGCCATTGATTAGCGTCATTTGGTTTTCTGTTTGTAATTCTTCTGTCTACATACACTTATTTTATACAATAAATAAATAAATAAAAATAAATTAGGTTTTTCAGGTACAAAGTGTTTTCACTAGGTTTCGGAATTTCATGTTTGTATTTGGATGATGTCACTTCTAGAAAATGTGTTGGGGAATTGTTTTGGGGTATTACAGAGATGTCATGGTTAACAATTTGCAGTTTTTCTTAGTACAAAATTTCCCCTCCATTCGTAGATAACGAAAACGAGCCGTAATACCTTTACAAAAAGCACACGCTGTGATTTGCCTGTGGATAAGATATTTGCATGCCTTTGGAATTTTGTAGGAGGTTCTGATTTCAGAATGTCATGGAACTGTTTGAAATTTGATCCTTTTAAAAAGCCGCTGTATCTGTAATTTCGCCAGCAGTACTTTTGCGTGAAAGATAAGCCAGTTTGTTTGCCATAGATTTGAATGGCTGAAGACTATAAAGCTCAGAGAAAATATTAGCTGTTACCGAGTTGTGAAAGTTTGACGGGAAAGAGATGGATGATCTGATAAATGCTTTTCGAATTGTTTACTCAGCAGAAAGGCAATACGGTTCATAGATGACTTGTTTTTGAATAATAACGAGGAACTGTATACCAATCACACTTAAAATAGTACAGTATAACTACATATTATTAATCCGAATTTCTTGGCGTAGATATAAATCAAAGCTTCCAAGCTTTCGCACATTAACCAGATGGCTTTTTCAAGGAAGGTAGACAGCAAACTGCAAACTGAATAATAGAACGCATCAACAATTTGAACGCAGTGACTTGACTTGACAATAAACGAGCAGATGCTAAGTAATTATTCATCCAAAGACTCGAGGCGTCATGAAGGAAACAAAATGCATTCATTATTTGAAGAACTGGTTCCAAACTCGTGGCAACTCCAGCGAGAGGCTTCATTGCATGATTTACTGTTGGTGATAATCTCTAAAGTTTCGCGAATGGCGGTAGATTTTGGGGTGGAGTAGGAAGTTAATTTCCTTACTTCATCCTACATAGGAGCAGCGGACTTGATCTGGACCTCTCTGGATAGGGCCGTTGTTACTTTACAGTTTTTTTTATTGGAGGTTTAACGACCACCGTGAGCAACTCAATGGGCTATAAGTAGTCGCCCGTCCCTAATTTAGGGTCACTGGTTCCAGGGAAGGGAGGGAGCCAGTGCCGTAAGACATACACAACATCCATGCCTCACCGGGATTTGAACCCGGACCCCGTTCGGACGAATGATCAGAGGCCATCGCTTAGACCACTGCGCCACCGCCGGGGCCGCTCTTTACAGTTCTTTACGTCACTTTTATGCTCGTTGATTGTTCCAAACGAACGCTTGGTCATTCCAATGTAATAACGCTTGGAGCCGTTCGGATATTGTACAGGGATGGCATAAACACCTGCATCATTGGAAACCGGGGATTTGTCAGAGTTTCCCTGAAGCATGGCATATAAAGATGTCGGAGACCTGATGCCAACACCAAGGTTCATTTCCTTGAGCGCGTTCTTGAGCTAATAAGAAACGTTTGGTATGTAGGGTATGGAGCCCAGGTAGCGTAATTGCGGCATAGAAAGATTTATATGACTGGTTCTGACTTTCTCGACGTAGCTATGTACGAGGTCCGGGGTGTATCCAGCCTCAGTGGCCAATTCGGTAACGTTCTTTAATTCACGTTGTCTAGAAAGAACATCGGAAGATACTGCAAAGGCTCTTTTTATTCGAGAACTGAAGAAAGTTGTCTTGTAACTAGCAGGGCAGAATGAGCTACGGAGCATCAAATTGGGGAAGGAAGTGGGTTGTTTTGTTTATGCGATGGGCTTTTTCAGTTGTGTGTTAAGCATTGACACGCTTTTATACGAATAATCTATAGTAGTACGTATGAAAGATGCATATAGGTGCTTATATCTCACTGTATGAATAGATGGGAATTCTATTCAACGCAGTGCTATTCTGCATAAAGCATCCACAATTTTTAGAACTGAATAACATGCACTATCATAATAATGAGAAAAATACCCAACGAGTGAGAAATCATCGCTTCGAGGGCCAGGCACAGTTTTTCAAAGCACATTTTACAATTTTTTTTTTTTTCGATTGGAGGTTTAACGACCACCGTGAGCAACTCAATGGGCTATAAGCAGTCGCAAGCCGCCCCGGTGGCGTAGTGGTCTAAGCGATGGCCTTTGATCATTCGTCCGAAAGGGGTCCGGGTTCGAATCCCGGTGAGGCATGGATGTTGTGTTTGTCTTACGGCACTGGCTCTCTCCCTTCCCTGGAACCAGTGACCCTAAATTAGGGACGGGCGACTGCTTATAGCCCATTGAGTTGCTCACGGTGGTCGTTAAACCTTCAGTCAAAAAAAAAAAAAAAAAAAAAAAAATAAGCAGTCGCCCGTCCCTAATTTTAGGGTCACTGGTTCCAGGGAAGGGAGAGAGCCAGTGCCGTAAGACAAACACAACATCCATGCCTCACCGGGATTTGAACCCGGACCCCGTTCGGACGAATGATCAGAGGCCACCGCTTAGACCACTGCGCCACCGGGCGGCACATTTTACAATGAAAGATATGTATGTGTCTATGGCGTGACAAGTTATTGGAAATTTTTTTTTTTTTTTTTTTGATTGGAGGTTTAACGACCACCGTGAGCAACTAAATGGGCTATAAGCAGTCGCCCGTCCCTAATTTAGGGCCACTGGTTCCAGGGAAGGGAGAGAGCCAGTGCCGTAAGACAAACACAACATCCATGCCTGACTGGGATTCGAACCCGGACCCCTTACGGACGAATGATCAGAGACCAACGCCTTAGACCACTGCTGTGCCGCCCCGGTGGCGCAGTGGTCTTCATCTTCATCCGCAGAGTTATTCCGGCTTTTACCAAAGGTTGCTTTTGAAATAACACTTGTGTTATTAATGAAATGAATTGGCCGCCCCGGTGGCGCAGTGGTTTAAGCGATGGCCTCTGATCATTCGTCCGAACGGGGTCCGGGTTCGAATCCCGGTGAGGCATGGATGTTGTGTTTGTCTTACGGCACTGGCTCTCTCCCTTCCCTGGAACCAGTGACCCTAAATTAGGGACAGGCGACTGCTTATAGCCCATTGAGTTGCTCACGGTGGTCGTTAAACCCCAATAAAAAAAAATGAATTGAGATCGGTACATTCCACATTCAAAATAGCACACCACACGTAATTTTTTTCTGAAACGTATTTCATACTATTTTTACGGTTGTCCAATTTTTCCAGATACACTTGAAAACTACTGCTAGTTCTTATTGATAGTTCTTGAATTTGTGGATTAAAAAATCAATTTATCACAGACTTTTGGTTGTATTTCTTTATTTTAGGATCACCATGATCAACGTTTAGGGTCATAAGAGGTCGCCCATCCCAATTTTGAGCCATTGGTTTAGGAAAGGGAGAAGAGCTACCGTCTTGGGGCAGGCGAGCCGAGAGTGCCGAATCCGGGATTCGAGCCCACACCCAGTTCAGGCGATTAGTCAGAGACAAGCTCCTCTGACCATCCGCCACCGGAGCGGTTGACTCAAAATTCAAATGAGATCAAAAACCTCTACGTTTGCAGTGCTGCTAAGAAAGTGTACGTTAATTTATGTTTATAAATAAACATTTCATCCTAATACATTGTGTTCTTATAGTTTGATGACACACGTGTACAACTAAAGATAGGGAAGTGTAGCCTGACTTTAATTGTCAACCAATGGCTTCCTCTCAGCGAAAGTAGAGAACCAGGCTCGTGTGACGTAATCGAAAAGGCAGCCAAAAATGTCGTGGCTTTTACTACACATTGTGACCACCGGTTGGATCTAGTCGTTTTCAGCTATGTCGCTAAGACACTGTGCACACAGACACACACATAATAAAAATTCGAAAAAAATGCAATATTATGGGAGGTCCTTAATGTTGAGTGTCAAGTAGTCTGGGCTCCAGTGATGGACTAGCTTCCTATCTATATTTTACTCAGGGTCTGCTAGAAGTTTGAATCTTCCAGTAGAAATATTGTAATATTCTAATGACGAGTAAGCAGCATCCATAGTTTTCAGTATTGTTAATGTATACTGAAATTCCAGTCCTAAGAATGATGGATATAGTATTTTTTTTTTTTTTGCAACTGGACGGGCTATAAGCAGTCTCCCGTCCCTAATATAGGGTCACTGGCTGCAGGGAAGGTACAGACATAGTGCCGTAAGACAAACACAACAAACATGTCTCACTGGGATTCGAACCCGGAGCCATCTCGGTCGAATGATCAGAAGCGGATGCCTAAACCCATGCGCCACAGGGATGGCACTTGTAGAATTTGTAGTTTCACAATTAAAAAATGATATAAAAATGATTGTCTGAACGATTGAGCCAATCCTGATGACTTGTTGTTTACTGCAAGTGTCCACATCATTGCGATAGTAAATCGATCTTCAACTAGACACCAATTCCGTACTTGAGGAATAAGCACAGGTATTGGAAATCCGAATAAAATTCACAGAACAGTTCTTAACCCCGCTTAGAATGTTAGTAGTATAAAAACATTTAGACTAACAATCTTCCCTCCGATGTAAGAAACTTTGTACAAAAAATAAATTTCGTAACATACTTTTTTAGCCTCTAGTGGGTGTACGTAGTTACAGAGGATGTTCCCACATTTTTAGAACGATTTTCCAGCAATATAACTAATGTTTAAAATAAATAATATTTTTTTTAAAAGTTCTATCTGATAGTTCCTTCTCTGGTCCACCTAGATTTCCAAGATAACAGAGCATTTCTTAAAATTGGTAGTTGCATTTTATTCTATTCCTCTTCCACTGCTTTCCATAGTCCAATCGTTGTTTTAGGTCTAGGTTCAGAAAGCGCTAACTTTTTAGCAGTCCGAAGGCATAATAGTCCATTGGTGACACATCAGGGGACATTGAAGATATTTGAACAAAAGGTACGGACTTGATACCCGTCTCTCTTTTTTTATTTTTTTCAAGAAATAGAGTAGTAGGTTTGGATGTATGTCTGGTGTCCTCATCCTGAAGGAGTTCTAGTCTTTGAAGGCCCTATAAATAAAGGAATGGTATTTCATTTTCAAATCATCATCATCATCATCATCGTCAACCATTATCAATCCACTGCTGGACGAAGGTCTCCCCAAGTTTCCTCCACAACGGTCTGTCTTGTGCCAGTCTCCTCCATGTCACCCCTGCATACTTTCGAATTTCATCCACCCATCTCCCATGTGGTCTTCTTCTGGGTCTTTTCCTGTCCCTTGGAATCCAATCTAAAATTTCGGCTGTCCATCGATGATCTGTCCTTCTGGCAGTATGTCCAGCCCATTGCCATTTCAGGGATTTAACTCTGATCATGATGTCTTCCACTCTTGTCATTTTTCTGATCCACGAGTTCCTCTTCTTATCTCTCCTGGTTACACCAAGCATGCACCTCTCCATGCTTCTTTGAGTTGTCTGCAGCCTTTGTATGTCTCTTTTAGTTAAGGTCCACGTCTCTGCACCATACGTAAGCACTGGAAGGATGCATTGATCAAACACTTTTCTTTTAAGACATAATGGCATATTGCTCTTGAAAATTATGCTGTTTCTTCCAAAAGCTCTCCAGGCAAGTTTTGTACGCCGATTAATTTCTTCATCAATGTGACCCTCACTTGATATCTGCTGTCCAAGATAAACGTACGTATCTGTTATCTCCAGCTTTTCTCCATCAATCGATAAATCTTCATTTCTTGTAAAAGCATTGAACATCACTTTTGTCTTCTGAAAGTTCATTTTTAATCCCACTTCTTTACTCTTGTCAGCAAGTTCCTGGATCATACTCTGCAGCTCTGATGGGGTAGTTGCAAAAATGACTACGTCATCAGCAAAACGAAGGTGGGTTAGATAATCTCCATTAATCTTTATCCCCTTGTTTTCCCAGCTCAGCGACTGAAAAACACCCTCCAATGTGGCATTAAAGAGCTTCGGAGATATGATGTCACCTTGTCTCACTCCCTTTCCAATTTTTACGTGTGTTGTATTTTCAAACAGCCTAATCTTTGCACTTGCATTTTCATAGATGTTATTAATAATATTAATGTATGCATCTTCAATACCGCAGGTTTTCAGAGCCATTGTAACTGCTGATGGTTTCACCGAATCAAAGGCTTTTTCATAATCGATAAAAGCCATGCACAATGGAAGTTCATATTCCCTCGCTCTTTCAATTAGTTCTCTCAGCACGTGGATATGATCTATTGTGCTGTAGCCACTCCTGAATCCAGCTTGTTCTCTCGGTCGAGCCATGTCCAGTGTTACCTTCAAGCGGTGTGAAAGAACTTTAATGAAGATTTTATAAACTACTGATAGGAGGCTGATAGGTCTGTAGTTTCCGAGATCCTCAATGTCACCTTTCTTATGTAGCAGGATCATTGTAGCCGTGTTCCAATCCTCAGGAATCTTTCCTTCATTAAGGCATCGAGTGAAAATTTGGGCGAGTACTGTTTCGATTTCTCCACTTGCTTCTTGTATGATGTCTACAGTAATTCCATCTTCTCCTGGAGCTTTTCCTCGCTTCATGTTCTTGATTGCATGTGCAACTTCTGCTGGAAGGACTGGAGGAACTCTGGTACTGGTATCTTTCATGATGTCTGGAGTGCATATATCATCCCTTTCATATAATTTGGAGTAGAAATCTTTCACTCTTGTCAAAATTTCGCCTCTATTTCTTGTTACAGAACCATCTTCTTTTCTCAGTGCCATAATCTGTTTTCTTCCCTTACTGAGATGTCCCTTTGCTATCTTTAGGCTTTGGTTGTTTTCAATTGCTTTCCTCACTAGTTCACAGTTGAATTTCCTTACGTCTTCAGTGATACTTTTTCTTACTGTCTTGCATAGCTCTATATATTCCACTTTGGAAGTCACATCTTCTTTAGTTGTCCTCATCTCTCTTCTTTTTTGCATCAACATTTTGGTTTTTCCTGATAATTTGTTCTCATGCAACTTGTTCTTAGACCCAGCTAATTTTGTTGCTGTTTCCATAAGAGCTTTGGTTACTTTGCTGTTAACTTCAGAGATGTCCACTTCTTCCGATGTTAGGCCTTCTAAAGCAGAGAACCTGTTCTTCAGTTCTAACTTGAAGGTATTATGGTGTTTTTTAAGGTTGGTTATGTCAATAGATTTTGTTTGTCTTATGAGCTTGCCACGTTCAAATTTAGTGTTGAGGTGCATCTTACATCTCACCAATCTATGGTCACTACCTGTGTTGAACTTGTTTAGCACACTGCAGTCTTCTATGACGAATTTTTTGGTTACACATAATAAAATCAATTTCACTTGTCGTCCCATTTGGATGTCTCCATGTCCATTTCCTGTGTGGCTTTTTCTTGAAGAAGGAGTTCAAGATGAAAATCCCTTCTGCCTCTGCAAACTCAACGAGAGTATTTCCACGCTGGTTTCTGTTGCCGTGACCGAATTTACCTACTGAAGTTTCATTCTGTTGCCGTTGCCCTATTTTTGCATTGAAATCTCCCATAATTATTTTCAAGTGCTGCTTACCTTTATTATTTAGATGACAAATTTCCTCATAAAATTCTTCAATTTCTTCTTCAGGATGACTTGTGGTGGGTGCATAAGTTTGAATAATCTGAGCCTGGTATCTTTTCGAGAGTTGGATAACAAGTCGTGCAGCTCTGTCAGAGGAACTTTCAACTTCTACAACTTTATCCTTCAGTTTCTTGTTTATTATAAATCCAACACCACTAGTTCTGCCAGTATCTGTCCCACGATAGTAGAAGAGATGTCCACTTTTCAGTTCGATGAGATCTTCTCCTTTTCTCCTTACCTCACTTAGCCCCACGATGTCCCACTTGATCCTTTGTAGTTCCTCTTCCAATTCAAGAAGCCTTGAATCAGAAGATAGGGAGCGTCCATTGTAAGTAGCCAAGGTCAGCATCAGATGGCAGCCTAGTCCGATCCTCCGGGGATTCTTAGCACCCTCTGCCTTCATGTCGCACTGGCCGCTGCCTTGGCCAGGTACATTCCAGCTGCCGGAGACTGAGGGCCAAGATTTAAGTTGTGGAATCATTTTGGAGGGGTTTGGCCATAACTCACCACGCTGGCCAAGCGGGTTGGTGAGTGTGGGATAGAATTTCCTCTAATCCCGATGGTATAGTTATACCGCTATGGGCGGTCATAAGTGTTAAAATATTATTTTGACAATATGCAGAATTGATTTCAACATTCGTTTCAACTTTTGTTAATTTTAATTTCCCAAAAAAACCAGCTATATATAAACCAGCTATAATCATGAATCTTTTACTGAAACTTTTTTTTGGATTTTTGGAACCAAGTTTTGAAGTCTTTTTCTGCTGTTTTGCGATAGTAAATCGATCTTTTTTGTTACAGCCGTTTAGATAGATTCATGCTTCCTCAATTGTCACAATAAATTTCCATCTGTGATTTTCATGAACACGGTGTTCTGCGCTCAGCCACGTGTCTAGGCGAAAGGCGGTGAATACCATGTTTTTTTTTCAGATTCAAATCTTCGTTTCTACCTTGTTTACAGCTGATATAGAGATTTTTTTAACGACGTAGCGATTGTTCTTTGGTTCGGTGGAGTTTCTTTTAAGACCAAAGACCTTAGTTTTGAAATAATCGAGAAGTACGTAGCTTCTTTGGATATTTGTTTGTTGCCCTTTTTCCTGTTAAAAGCAATTTGACGATTTTTTCCTCCATAATTAACAATATTGCTAATTTCACATTTAGAAATGCCAATTCGATGACTTTCACATCGTTTTTTATTTATAGAATATGGACGTTTCTTTTCGTAAAGAGCAAAAACATGACCTTCTATCCGCAGCTTGTTTACGTGCGCCGTTTTCTTAGCAGACAGTATTTAAGGTGGATCCATCTAAAATCTTTGCCTTGTATTTCCAATTGGCAAACTTCTGTAGTCATTTTCTTAATAATTAATGCTTTCCCAAGGATGAAATTTGTACATCGATAAAAAGTAATTTCAAATTATAGCCTAGTATACTGAATATTTTCCAAAATTTGACCATAATTAAGCAACGCAACATTTGTTTGTCTACTGACGTCATCAATGTACAGGTCACGCAATCTACACTGGCATGCAAAAAATAAGGACTAATAGGTTTTTCGAATGTAACGTCGTGCAGAAGTGCTCCACATCGACTCAAATTATACCGTAACATTCCCAAGATGTAAGAATATGGGACAAGTGAGCAAAACCGTCCAAACAAGGAATACAAAGGATACAAAGGCACTTTATTGAAAAGGTAGCTTCGAGCACAACTGTACACAAGACAGAAACGTCCATGTGACAGGCGGCTACCAAGAAAAATCCAGTCTTTAGTAGGGGATATGATCACCCCTGACTGCGTTGCAGGATTTAAAATGTCTGTCCATATGCTGAGGACGAGGTTGTCAAGGAGCTGTTGAGGCATCGCGGCCTATTCCTCTTGTAGCGCTAATCGCAGCTGCGGAATCGTTGCTGGCGGCTGGTGACGTGCTGCCAAGCGTCTCCCGAGTAGGTCACACACGTGTTCGATTGGATTTAGGTCCGGGGACCTAGCGGGCCAATCCATGTGTTGAATATCTTCACTCTCCAACAGCTCTGCGACAGCTACTGCACGATGAGGTGTAGCGTTTTAGTCCATGAAGAGGAACTCAGGACCCACAGCATCTCTAAACAGACGCACGTGAGGCAGGAGAACCTCGGTCCAACAGCGGACACCAGTGACTGAATGTCCTTGGAAGATGTGGAGGTCATTACGGCTACCAAGCATGATACCGTCCCAAACGAGAACTCCGCCACCTCCAAACTGGTCTCTTTCGATGATGTTGGAAGTGTGATTGCGTGTTCCCTGCTCTCTCCAGATGTGTATACGTCCAGAATCGCTCGTCAGACTAAATCGGCTCTCATCCGTAAAGAGAACTCGACCCCATTGCTGACGTGTCCAGTTCTTGTGTTCCTGGCGTGGCACCACAGAAAACGCCGTCTCCGATGAGCAGGCGTTAATGGCACACACCGTACTAGTCGTCCTGCAAATAGACCACATTTGTGCAGCCTCTTGGCCACGGTAAAATGCCATAACGGACGTCCAGTTGTCTGTTGCATGTGCCTTGAGATTTCTCCGGCTGTCTGCCGTCTGTCTCTTCTCGCCTGTAGGACAACATACCGGACGTCCGCCGCCATGGTTGCTCGTGAACGACCACTGCTAAACTTTCGGACAGCTGTTCCTGTCGTTTGAAATGCTCTCTAAGTTCGTGAAACGATGCTGTGAGCGATTCCGAACTCCTCGTCCACACTAGTCCCACGTCGGCCTTCTTCCAACTTCCCAATGACGCGACCTCGGGTAAAGTCATCCAGATGTCGTCTGCTGGATTGCCTGTTGGTCATATCACATGTTGACAGCAACTCGACGTCGTTCAAACCGATGTACACCGTGCAATAGCTTTCACCGAATTGCTGAGCGTACACCGCCAGTGTGGTTTATTCCCTTTCGACACTCCGCCCCCCACGTCATGCAGCATATATGCGCATGCCCTTACATACCGGACCCTAGTCTATCTCCTGAGTGGTCTTTCGGTCCGTTCTGCCTGCTCGTTCCGCTGTTATGCTAATGTCTGCTCTTCGTCCTTAATGTTTGCACACCGGTGTATTTTCTGGTTTCAACACCACCAAAGGAAAAGTTATTGATTTTTAGTATAATTATGGTTAAACTGTGGGAAATATTAAGTATACGAGGCTATAGCATGAAGTTATTGATATCGACGTCCAATGTTTCATCCTTGGGAAAAGATTAATTGTGAAGAAAATGGCTACAGAAGTTTTCCCATTGGAAATACAAGGCAAATATTTTAGGTGGATCCACCTGAACACCAGCAGATGTTTCTGTGGTATTAATATAACACGCTGTTGCCAGTTTCAATTGTTTGAACTTCTTTTATTTCCTGAAATTTCTTATCAAAAACGTTTCAGAAAATGTGTGAATATTCACTGTATTTCTATTCGTGGATGTTTTACTGATAGTAGAAAACCGGAGTTTTTAAGGTTGTTCCACCTAAAATCTATGCCTTATGTTTCCAATGGCAAAACATCTTTACATATTTTCTTCGCCATTCATGAATTCCCAAGGATGAAAATTTGCACATCGATAAAATTAACATGGGATATTTAATACTTGCTAAAGCATAACCATAATTATATTAAAAATCAATCACTTTTCTTTGGGTAAAGTTCCGACCTTTTATTGGATGGCGCGACTTGTACATTGATGACGTCAGTAGACAAACAATTGTTGGATTGCTTAATTATGGTTATGTTTTAGCAGTTATTAAATATCCCATGCTGTAACTTAAAGTTAGTTTTATCGATGTGCAAATTTTCATCCTTGGGAATACATTAATTGCAAAGAAAATATGTAAAGAAGTTTTATCATTGGAAACATACGGCAGAGATTTTAGGTGAAACCAGCTTAAGCGGTTCTATTGACTATAAATATTCCTACTCACATTAGGTGTTTCAAATTATGCGCAGTTTTCTTCTAGGAGGTGTAAATGTATCTTCGTTTTGTTGAATTTTTAGATTTCCTAAAAATCTGTTTTGAAGTATATTTTTCGTATCAGAAAGGATTCAAAAGACATGTTCATTACAACCAAAAATTTGGTGTCATCTTTCTGATTAATATTTATAATTAAAAATTGGTTTCTGGTGCTGTATGCTCATCCAAAAAATTTAGTTCACTTTGAAAGAAAGGATAACATGAACTGAAAAAATGACGCATGAACAAATGTTTCAATTTTCATGATGCAAGAAATGCCTGAATTCAACCTCAAATAAAGTTTGATTAATCACTGATATCGTCGATTTTAAATTAGAGTCTACCTTCAAGAACACAGTAAAACTCTTCCTTGAACGTAGATTTAAGAGAGATGCACAGAAATGCTGAAGCAAATGTGATTTGTAAGCAACTTTCTCTCCAAAGAGATTCAGATCAAAAGTGTGGCAGATTTCTTTCTGTTTCGGTCTCTGTCTCTCTCACTCTTTTTTTACCTCACAAAGATCTTTCTCTCTGCAGTTGCAGCCGCAGAACACTAAGCCTCGAATAATTGAAATTCTTTCACTCGCAATGCTGGAAAGAGGCTTAAGGTAGAAATACAAACAGAATCTCTAGGCAATGAGTAGGTAAGTAGCATGCTTTGTTTACTCAGCTTAGAACAATGACGACAATGGAGCGTGTGTGTATGTGAGTGCGTGTGTATGTAACCTTTGTTCCGTGATACTGTTAGACAAGGCAAAGGCGGCAGCAAGAGAATTGTATGTATCTAATTCAAGCACGGCGAGCAAAAGGTCTTATTAGCTTTGGTAGGAACAAACAACGGAAGCAGATTCAAGTAAATAATACCGACATCTCGTGTCGCAACTAGGAAAGAAATTCTCTTAATTGTATCAATTACAAGATGGAGACAAGTACATCTGTATTTAGATAAGAAAAAAAGTTTTTGAATTCCTAAGAATATTCTGCTAAATATTCGTCTGTTTGCCTATCTTTTGTAAATTTTAGAAAAGATAGGTTTATTTATTTACTAGCTACAGAAGCGTGTATTGCCTTTACATTCCATCGAAGGTGTTTCACTGAACCTCTGAAATCATTCCCGCATATAAAAATCAGAATTCGAAACGCATAGTTTGATATAGTAGGGAATAGAAGATGTTTCAGAATTGAAATACAGCGTTTATGATCTACGATAAATAAAACTTCTTCGTTTTCTGAACTGCAGTCCCTGTGACGCAGTGGTCTAAGCGCTGGCTTCTGACCATTCATCATATATGGGTCCGTGTTTGATGAATTTTCAGAAGCCAGCGCTTGTGTTGTTTATGTTGTGTTTATCGTTTGTCTTATTGCACTGACTTTATTCCTTCCTTGGAACCAATGACCCTAAATTAGGAACGGGCGATAATCGAGTTGCTCTCAGAGGTCGTTAAACCTCCGAGAGCAACTCAGTTCCTAATTTCCCCCTAAATAAGGAACTGAGCATATCGAAATGCTCAGGGTAATCATTAAACGCCCCCCCCACCAAAAAAAAAAAAAAAAGGGGAAAAAAAAAAAAAGAAAATTCCTAATTGACGTGAAATTTGTTTGATTGGTAAAAGTGACGTTATATGACGTAACCAGATATACACGTCTTCCGCGTGAAAGTTCTCTGAGAATTTCAACATGACAATGCGCGCCCACACGTGGCACGCATCGTGCAACAATTCTTCACGGTCCACCAGGTATCACTACTGCATTGGCCCGTCTGCTCTCCCGATATGTCGCCCATCGAACAGGTCTGGTCGCTGATCGGCAACCGAGTGGCCCGGCAAGCATCACCCGCAGCTACGCCTGATGAACTGTGGCTATGTGTGGAAGCAGCCTGGACCCACATACCCCAAGCCCACATCCAAAGCCTCTTTCGTTCGATGCCGCGGCGTGTGGCGGCCGTTATTGCCAGCCATTAGGGCCACACGAACTATTGATGTTTGCGTGTTCCGCAAGTCGCACGGGCCTGTAAGCTCAATAGTTTCATCTTTGTATCTGTTGTTATGTGTCCAGTAAATCTGGCTTTGCTATCTCGTGTCCTTCTTGGTGTTGGATTTTGGGTGGCCAGCAGTGTATGTCCAATAAGAAAACGAGTTTCAGTCTATGTAATGGCAAGTTAAGTCAGGTAATAACTTCAACTAAATCGTACTCAAAGAACTAGATGAAGTTGAAAGAAAATCTTTTGTACTACAATGTGTCTAATAAGAGGATGTCAAGACTTATTCGAATACGGAACCTTGACAAAAACTCCGTGATACGGAACAAGCTAAAACCGTTAAAATGCCTTAATCACAGTATTGTATGTAGCAGGTTTAATCTATTTCATAATACTGTACGTTAAATTAAATACAGAAAAACCGCTGAATAGCGAATACCTTGGCACTTCAACATTGGTCAGCTATTGAGAGGTGTCCGCTGTTCGGGAGGCTACCTTTGAGTCGACCTAAGCACATAGCAAACAAGTTGGTAAAATCATTCAATGCATTGATTATGATATGCTTTCCAATATACTAGAAATCATTACTCAAGCTATTACTCAAGTTATGAGGAAAATAGCTGTGGAATAAATCTCGCCCCTGTTCCCTGACCTTTGATCCATTTGGATGATATTCAACAGAACTGGTTCAGTATATCTCCGAAATAACATAATAAAGTTTTGTCGCAATCGAAGCAATTTTACGTAAGTTATGATGCATAAGCGCTATGGAATAGATCCCGCTCCTGTGTCCTAACCTTTCACCCCATTTCGCCCATTTTCAATAGGTTTCACCCCCAGGACGGTCCCTACAAAATACCAACATTTCATCCAAATCGAAACGTTTTTACGTAAGTTATGACGCATAATGGCGATGGAAGTGATTCCGCTCCTATGTCCTGACCTTTGACCCCCATTTCTCCAATTTTCAATAGGGGTTGTTCCCAGGTGGTCTCCTACCACATACTAAAATTTAATCGAAATCGAACCTTTTTTACGCTAGTTATGACGCATAAGAGCAGTGGAATGGATCCCGCTCTTATGTCCTGACCTTTGGCCCCATTTCGTTCACTTTCAATAGGGTTCCTTCCCAGGTGTTCCCCTACCACATACTAAAATTTCATCGAAATCGAACGATTTTTACGCAAGTTATCGTGCGGACGAACATACGCACACAACGCGTGACGTAATGAGGCAGATGGGAATCGCGACCATCTGCTAGCAAGGTGTGACGTCATAAAACTTTAATAGGATCCACAAACAACGCGTGAAGTAATCAGATAGATGGCATGACCGCGCGCAACATCTAATGGGGCGACGCCATGATACCACACTACAAACTTTTTAATTCGGGGTGGTTATTTAACCCACTAAACAAATTTTCTTAAAGTCGAGATCAAGCTAAATCGATTTCTAGTACCAGAAAACGGTAGGTTAACGACTTTCATCAAAATCCTCAGAGCCGTTTTCAAAATAAAATTTACATACATACAAGAATTGCTCCTTTAAGGTGAACGTCAAGTAACTTTGCTTCATGTACTTCGAATGGAAAAATTTCTGTACACGTTTTCTTCCCAATTAATGCGTTCCCAAGGATGAAAATATGAACATCGATTAACATATCTTCATTTTATAACTTGGAATACTTAATATTTTCTAAAACATAACCATAATTATGCAATCCAACATTTTTTTGTCTGCTGACGTCATGAAAATACAGATCGCGCTATCTTTTTTCTGGTCAATTAATGCATTTACAAGGATAAAAATTTGAACATCAATTAAAATAGCTTCATTTTATAACTTGCAATACTTAATATTTTCCAAAACATAACCATAATTATGCAATCCAACATTTGTTTGTCTACTGACGTCATGTAAATACACGTCGCGCCATCTTTTTTCTGGACAATTAATGCGTTCACAAGGATGAAAATTTGAACATCGATTAAAATAGCTTCATTTTATAACTTGGAATACCTAATATTTTCTAAAACATAACCATAATTATGCAATCCAACATTTGTTTGCCTACTGACGTCATCAAAGTATAGGTCGCGCCATCCTTTTTCTGGTTTCACACCACCAAAGGAAAAGTTATTGATTTTTAATGTAATTATGGTTATGTTTTAGAAAATATTAAGTATTCCAAGTTGTAATAAAGTTATTTTAATCGATGTTCAAATTTTCATCCTTGGGAACACATTAATTGTGAAGGAAATGTGTACAAAAGTTTTTCCATTGGAAGTATAGGAAGCAAAATTACTTGACGTCCACCTTAATAATATGAGATAAGAGTGATGGAATGGATCGCATTCCTATGTCCTGACCCTTGACCCCATTTCGTCCACATTCCATAGGGTTCGTCCCCAGGTTGTCCCCTACGACATACTGAAATTTCATCTAAATCGAACCATTTTTACGCACGTTATGACGCATAAGGGCAATGGAATCCATCCCGCTCTTATGTCCTAACCTTTGACCCCACATCACCCATTTTGAATAAGATTTGTCCCCAGTCGGTCCCCTACCACATAGTAAACTTTCATTGAAATCGAACCATATTTACGCAAGTTATGACGCATAAGGGCAATGGAAGGATCAAGCTCCTATGTCGTGACCTTTGACCCCATTTGTCCCATTTTCAATAGGTTTCGTTCCCAGGTGGTCCCCTACCACATACTAAAATTTCATCGAAATCGAACCATTTTTACGCCAGTTATCGCGCGGACAGACCGACGGACGGACGGACGGACAAAGCTGGAGCATATACGCTTCTTCAACCTACGGTTGGAAAGCGTAAAAAACGTTTGTAAAAATTGCAACACCAAGCCAGAATCGCGCTATTCAAATGAAATTTACATCACAGATTCCTCATGATTCAGGAGAGAAATGATTACTTTTGTAGAGTTATACAAGATTGTTTCACTTCAAAACTCATTATTGTGTGAAGCAACCTCGAGCAACAGCAACAGACTCTACACAGTATGGCGTTGAATCGATGAAGTTATTGATATCGTCCTGGGAAATGGCCTGACAGGTTGTTTCTATGCGAGACCAGAGTTCATTTGTGGTGACTGGCTGAGGCGCTTGACGGGCCAGTCTCTTAGTAACCATGTACCAGACATGTTCAATCGAAGACATATTCGACGAACGTGCAGGCCAGCGGGAAGAAGCGGTATCTGCTGTGCATGGAAGAGTTCTTGGACATTCGGGGCCACATGTAGCCAAGCGTTGTCCTTCTGGAATATAGCGACAGGAGAACTCTAAATGAAGTGCATCACCTACATCTCTAAATCATTCTGATGTATCGCTGGCTGTTGAGGGTTCCCTTAATTCGCATCACGCGAGATAGCAAATTGAACCTAATAGCGACCAAAACCATGACGTTTGGTGTTTGGTCGGTATGACGCTGCAAGGTGCCATTCATCACAATGTCTTCGAACAGGTGTGTGACCATCATGGTACATCAAGTTGAATCATGACTCGTCAGAAAACATGATGTGTTGCCAATATGTGCGCTAGTGTCTGTGCTTGAGACCCCATTGCAGCCTAAAGTAGCTGTGGTTGAGGGTCAAAGGAATGCGCCGCAATGGGCTGCTAGAGATAAGTCCTCTGTTAAACAGATGACGCCAAACTGTGCGGAAAGACAAAGCCTGACCTGTGACAGTGTTCCACTGCTACGCTAACACCGTGGATGCCGCTGGGCGATCAGTCATTGCCATGCGGAAGAGGTGTCTGTCATCCCGTGTCTTTCCATTCAGCTTTCTTTCCCCTCTCGTTAATATTAGAGTCATTAGCGACCATTAGTGTCTGTAAAACTAGGAGAGGAAATTTATGTCAGCAGCAATTCCCAATCGGCTTTATTCCCACACGGCTTTATATTACACCCATAAAACGGAAGAAACTTTACCTTCTAGAAAAGAGAAGTTGTACACACCTTTTAAAGGGGATTTACCTGGTTTCATAGCAGTTACAGGCGTGCAAATCTGTGGAATAATTGATCAAGCACATGCGCACTGCGCGTTAATAAGGTTTCAGCCATTTTCACCACATTCCTGCGATACGCACCATTCTTTCCCACCGAGTTTTTAAGTAAAAGATCGCCTCCTCGGGGTCCCTAAGAACAAACTAAATTTCGACGGAATTGAAGGGTTTTGTATGCGTATTATCATATGTAAGTTTCGAAGAACATAACTTAAACCAGATGAACATTTCCGGAAGAAAATGGAAAACTTCCGGAAGAAAATGGAAAATTTCCGGAAGAAAATACAAAATTTCCGGGAGAAGCCCGTATTCAAAAAACATATTTTTAGGCACTCCGAGCATTGCTTTTTCTTAGCTATTAAAATAGTTAGATATACACAAAGTGCGTTTAGAAAGTTGTTTCTTGATTGGCGACAACATGGCGCTACAGCCATTACTGCTGTAACGCCATGTTGCAGAAATATTTCCACTATGTCGTTTTATATTTGAACCTATAAATCAACGTTTCCCCTCAATAATCTGATTGGGTAACATTCTATTCCAAAATATATATATATGCACTGCTGGCCACCCAAAATACTCCACAAAGAAGGACACGAGAGAGAAAAGCCAGATTTACTGGGCACATAACAACCGATACAAAGATGAAATAATTGAGCTTATAGGCCCGTGCGACTTGCGGAACACGCAGGCGTCAATAGTTCGTGTGTCCTCCATGGCGGGCAATAACGGCCGCTACACGCCGCGGCATCGAACAAAAGAGGCTTTGGATGTGGCTTGGGGTATGTCGGCCCAGGCTGCTTCCACACGTTGCCACAGTTCATCAGGCGTAGCCGCGAGTGATGCTTGCCGGGCCACTCGGCTGCCGATCAGCGACCAGACCTATTCAATGGGCGACATATCGGGAGACCAAGCGTGCCACGGCCGCAGTGACACCTGGTGGGCCGTGAAGAATTGTTGCACGATGTGTGCCACGTGCAGGCGCGCATTATCCTGTTGAAACGTGGCCGCTGGCAAGTCCTGCAGGTAAGGGAGGACTACAGGCTCCAAAACGTCGGAGATGTAGCGGTGGCTGTTAAGTGTACCGGCGATGCGTACCAGAGAGGTGCGGATATCATATCCAATTGCTCCCCAAACCATAACGCCAGGCGACGGACCGGTATGGCGATGCATGATGCAGGCGTCATACAGTATCTCGCCGCGGTGCCGCCACACGCGTATCCGACCATCGTCGTGTTGCAGACAGAAGCGGGTTTTGTCGGAGAAGACAAAGTCGTGACATTCCGCAGTCCAGGTGCGGTGTTCAACGGCCCACTGTCGCCGCACTCGCCGGTGGCGTAACGTCAATGGTAATCTGAGCAATGGGCACCGTGAGACAAGTCCCAGCTCCTGCAGACGACGTCGAACGGTACGTGCTGACACAGGTTGTTGCGCAACACACCCTAATTCCTGCGCTAACGTTTGTGATGTGGCAGTGCGAGCCGTCAATGCCCGCTGCACAACATGCCGGTCCTGTCGATCGGTGGTGTGCCGCTGCAGCGGCAAACGCTCACCCCGGTCCGTCCGACCCTCCTGCATCCACAGAATCTATACTCGCCTCACTGTGGCTGGATGTCGTCCCACACGGGCGCCTATGTCTCGGTACGGTAAATCGCTGTCGCGATAAGCCACTATTCGTCCTCTGTCGAACTCCGAAACGTGCTGGAATGACGCCGTATTCTGCGACGAGGCATCAGGAATCTTCCCACGCACAGGTCCGGCAGCACAACACACTTCCAGTACTTACCCCCTGCCTTCTGTACACCCTTCGTATAGTGCTTCTGGGTGGCGTGCCGGGCGCACATGATTTGCATATGCTCTGCGATGCTAATCGTTTGCATGTCCTCTCGCGGGCGACGCATGCTGCGAATTTCAGGCCAATCGGGTGCTTCCTTCTTGGTGTTGCATTTTGGGTGGCCAGCAGTGTATATATATATAGGATGTAAGGTCAGGTGATGCGCAATATACTACAGCCTCTCCTTGACAAATGTCAACCCCGCCTTCTCGTGGTGCATCATGTTCCCTCTAAAGGGGCTCTGACGACCGCCAAATAGCGGTATAACTATACCATCGGGATTAGAGGAAATGCTATCCCACACTCATCAACCCGCTTGGCCAGCGTGATAAGTTATGTCCAAACCCCTCGAAAATGACTCTACAACTTAAATCTTGGCCCTCAGTCTCCGGCAGCTGGAACGTACCTGGCCAAAGCAGCGGCCAGTGTGACATGAAGGCAGAGGGTGCTCAGAATCACCGGAGGACAGGACTAGGCTGCCATCTGATGCTGACCTTCGCTACGTACAATGGACGCTCCCTATCTTCTGATTCAAGGCTTCTTGAATTGGAAGATGAACTACAAAGGATCAAGTGGGACATCGTCTGGCTAAGTGAGGTAAGGAGAAATGGAGAAGATCTCATTGAACTGAAAAGTGGACATCGCTTCTACTATCGTGTGACAGATACTGGCAGAACTAGTGGTGTTGGATTTATAGTAAACAAGAAACTGAAGGATAAAGTTGTAGAAGTTGAAAGTTCCTCTGACAGAGCTGCCCGACTCGTTTTCCAACTCTCGAGAAAATACAAGGCTCAGATTATTCAAACTTATGCACCCACCACAAGCCATCCTAAAGAAGAAATTGAAGAATTTTATGAGGAAATTCGTCATCTAAATAATAAAGGTAAGCAGCACTTGAAGATAATTATGGGAGATTTCAATGCAAAAATAGGGCAACGGCAACAGAATGAAACTTCAGTAGCGGCCACGGCAACAGAAACCAGCGTGGAAATACTCTCGTAGAGATTGCAGAAGCCGAAGGGTTTTTCATCATGAACTCCTTTTTCAAGAAAAAGCCACACAGGAAATGGACAGGGAGACATCCCAATAGATTGACAAGTGAAATTGATTTTATTATGTGTAACAAAAAAGTCGTCATCGAAGACTGCAGTGGACTAAACAAGTTCAACACAGGTAGTGACCATAGATTGATGATATGTAAGATGCACCTCAACACTAAACTAGAACGTGGCAAACTCATAAGACAAACAAAATGTATTGACATAATCAACCTTAAAAAACACCATAATACTTTCCAGCTGGAACTGAAAAACAGATTCTCTGCTTTCGAAGGCCTAACATCGGAAGAAGTGGATATTTCTGAAGTTAACAGATAAGTAACCAAAGCTTTTATGGAAACAGCAACAAAAATTAGCTGGGTCTAAAAACAAGTTTCATGTAAACAAATTCTCAGGAAAAACCAAAATGTTGATGCAAAAAAGAAGAGAGATGAGGACAACCAAAGAAGATGTGACTTCCAAAGTGGAATATATAGAGCTATGCAAGACAGTACGAAAAAGTATCACTGAAAAAAATGTGTGAATTTTTTTTGGCTTACCAGGTAGTTGTTTAACCGTGACCATCTTTCTTATCAGTGTATATATTTGGGTTCTTGTGGGTGCTCTGTTCAGTCTTGTTTGACTCTTTGTCATGGCGGTTTTTGTTCTGACAGTAAGCTTTTAATTCTTCTTTTTTCAGTTTTATAAACTTGATTTTTGTAATTTTTGTGCTTATTAGAATTTGGTTTTGTGGCCTAGAGAGCATGACCAACCGACAATTTTGCCTTGCCTTGTCGTTTTGTTGGTACTAGAAAGGCCACTCCCACAGGTTGATGCTCTCCTGATGACGGCAACCTGTTCCAGTTTTTTACTTGTTTTGAAATTTTGTATTTTTGTTCTGTAATATTTTCATTCTATATATATATATATCATCATCATCATCATTGTCAACCATTATCAATCCACTGCTGGACGAAGGTCTCCCCAAGTTTCTCCACAACGGTCTGTCTTGTGCCAGTCTCCTCCATGTCACCCCTGCATACTTTCGAATTTCATCCACCCATCTCCCATGTGGTCTTCTTCTGGGTCTTTTCCTGTCCCTTGGAATCCAATCTAAAATTTCAGCTGTCCATCGATGATCTGTCCTTCTGGCAGTATGTCCAGCCCATTGCCATTTCAGGGATTTAACTCTGATCATGATGTCTTCCACTCTTGTCATTTTTCGGATCCACGAGTTCCTCTTCTTATCTCTCCTGGTTACACCAAGCATGCACCTCTCCATGCTGCTTTGAGTTGTCTGCAGCCTTTGTATGTCTCTTTTAGTTAAGGTCCACGTCTCTGCACCATACGTAAGCACTGGAAGGATGCATTGATCAAACACTTTTCTTTTAAGACATAATGGCATATTGCTCTTGAAAATTATGCTGTTTCTTCCAAAAGCTCTCCAGGCAAGTTTTGTACGCCGATTAATTTCTTCATCAATGTGACCCTCACTTGATATCTGCTGTCCAAGATAAACGTACGTGTCTGTTATCTCCAGCTTTTCTCCATCAATCGATAAATCTTCATTTCTTGTAAAAGCATTGAACATCACTTTTGTCTTTTGAAAGTTCATTTTTAATCCCACTTCTTTACTCTTGTCAGCAAGTTCCTGGATCATACTCTGCAGCTCTGATGGGCTAGTTGCAAAAATGACTACGTCATCAGCAAAACGAAGGTGGGTTAGATAATCTCCCATTAATCTTTATTCCCTTGTTTTCCCAGCTCAGCGACTGAAAAACACCCTCCAATGTGGCATTAAAGAGCTTCGGAGATATGGTGTCACCTTGTCTCACTCCCTTTCCAATTTTTATGTGTGTTGTATTTTCAAACAGCCGAATCTTTGCACTTGCATTTTCATAGATGTTATTAACAATATTAATGTATGCATCTTCAATACCGCAGGTTTTCAGAGCCATTGTAACTGCTGATGGTTTCACCGAATCAAAGGCTTTTTCATAATCGATAAAAGCCATGCACAATGGAAGTTCATATTCCCTCGCTCTTTCAATTAGTTCTCTCAGTGTGGATATGATCTATTGTGCTGTAGCCACCTCTGAATCCAGCTTGTTCTCTCGGTTGAGCCATGTCCAGTGTTACCTTCAAGCGGTGTGAAAGAACTTTAGTGAAGATTTTATAAACTACTGATAGAAGGCTGATAGGTCTGTAGTTTCGAGATCCTCAATGTCACCTTTCTTATGTAGCAGGATCATTGTAGCGGTGTTCCAATCCTCAGGAATCTTTCCTTCATTAAGGCATCGAGTGAAAATTTGGGCGAGTACTGTTTCGATTTCTCCACTTGCTTCTTGTATGATGTCTACAGTAATTCCATCTTCTCCTGGAGCTTTTCCCCGCTTCATGTTCTTGATTGCATGTGCAACTTCTGCTGGAAGGACTGGAGGAACTCTGGTACTGGTATCTTTCATGATGTCTGGAGTGCATGTATCATCCCTTTCATATAATTTGGAGTAGAAATCTTTCACTCTTGTCAAAATTTCGCCTCTATTTTTTGTTACAGAACCATCTTCTTTTCTCAGTGCCATAATATGTTTTCTTCCCTTACTGAGATGTCCCTTTGCTATCTTTAAGCTTTGGTTGTTTTCAATTGCTTTCCTCACTAGTTCACAGTTGAATTTTCTTACGTCTTCAGTGATACTTTTTCTTACTGTCTTGCATAGCTCTATATATTCCACTTTGGAAGTCACATCTTCTTTAGTTGTCCTCATCTCTTCTTTTTTGCATCAACATTTTCGTTGATGGCAAAGGGACATCTTCAACTGTGAACTAGTGAGGAAAGCAATTGAAAACAACCAAAGCCTAAAGATAGCAAAGGGACATCTCAATAAGGGAAGAAAACAGATTATATATATATATATATATATATATATTTAGAAGGCCTAACATCGGAAGAAGTGGACATCTCTGAAGTTATCAGAAAAGTAACCAAAGCTCTTATGGAAACAGCAACAAAATTAGCTGGGTCTAAGAACAAGTTGAATGTAAATAAATTATCAGGAAAAACGAAAATGTTGATGCAAAAAAGAAGAGAGATGAGGACAACTAAAGAAGATGTGACTTCCAAAGTGGAATATATAGAGCTATGCAAGACAGTACGAAAAAGTATCACTGAAGACGTAAGAAAATTCAACTGTGAACTAGTGAGGAAAGCAATTGAAAACAACCAAAGCCTAAAGATAGCAAAGGGACATCTCAATAAGGGAAGAAAACAGATTATGGCACTGAGAAAAGAAGATGGTTCTGTAACAAGAAATAGAGGCGAAATTTTGACAAGAGTGAAAGATTTCTACTCCAAATTATATGAAAGGGATGATACATGCACTCCAGACATCATGAAAGATACCAGTACCAGAGTTCCTCCAGTCCTTCCAGCAGAAGTTGCACATGCAATCAAGAACATGAAGCGGGGAAAAGCTCCAGGAGAAGATGGAATTATTGTAGACATCATACAAGAAGCAAGTGGAGAAATCGAAACAGTACTCGCCCAAATTTTCACTCGATGCCTTAATGAAGGAAAGATTCCTGAGGATTGGAACACCGCTACAATGATCCTGCTACATAAGAAAGGTGACATTGAGGATCTCGGAAACTACAGACCTATCAGCCTCCTATCAGTAGTTTATAAAATCTTCACTAAAGTTCTTTCACACCGCTTGAAGGTAACACTGGACATGGCTCAACCGAGAGAACAAGCTGGATTCAGGAGTGGCCACAGCACAATAGATCATATCCATGTGCTGAGAGAACTAATTGAAAGACCGAGGGAATATGAACTTCCATTGTGCATGGCTTTTATCGATTATGAAAAAGCCTTTGACTTGGTGAAACCATCAGCAGTTACAATGGCTCTGAAAACCTGCGGTATTGAAGATGCATACATTAATATTATTAATAACATCTATGAAAATGCAAGTGCAAAGATTAGGCTGTTTGAAAATACAACGCACATAAAAATTGGAAAGGGAGTGAGACAAGGTGACACCATATCTCCGAAGCTCTTTAATGCCACATTGGAGGGTGTTTTTCAGTCACTGAGCTGGGAAAACAAGGGGATAAAGATTAATGGAGATTATCTAACCCACCTTTGTTTTGCTGATGACGTAGTCATATTTGCAACTAGCCCATCAGAGCTGCAGAGTATGATCCAGGAACTTGCTGACAAGAGTAAAGAAGTGGGATTAAAAATGAACTTTCAGAAGACAAAAGTGATGTTCAATGCTTTTACAAGAAATGAAGATTTATCGATTGATGGAGAAAAGCTGGAGATTACAGACACGTACGTTTGTCTTGGACAGCAGATATCAAGTGAGGGTCACATTGATGAAGAAATTAATCGGCGTACAAAACTTGCCTGGAGAGCTTTTGGAAGAAACAGCATAATTTTCAAGAGCAATATGCCATTATGTCTTAAAAGAAAAGTGTTTGATCAATGCATCCTTCCAGTGCTTACGTATGGTGCAGAGACGTGGACCTTAACTAAAAGAGACATACAAAGGCTGCAGACAACTCAAAGCAGCATGGAGAGGTGCATACTTGGTGTAACCAGGAGAGATAAGAAGAGGAACTCGTGGATCCGAAAAATGACAAGAGTGGAAGACATCATGATCAGAGTTAAATCCCTGAAATGGCAATGGGCTGGACATACTGCCAGAAGGACAGATCATCGATGGACAGCCGAAATTTTAGATTGGATTCCAAGGGACAGGAAAAGACCCAGAAGAAGACCACATGGGAGATAGGTGGATGAAATTCGAAAGTATGCAGGGGTGACATGGAGGAGACTGGCACAAGACAGACCGTTGTGGAGGAAACTTGGGGAGACCTTCGTCCAGCAGTGGATTGATAATGGTTGACAATGATGATTATGATGATATATATATATATATTATGAAGATCTCTCCAAGTTTCTTCCACAAATGTCTGCCTTGCGCCATTCGCCTCCATGAGACTCTCGCATGCTTTCGAATTTCATCCACCCATCTCCCATGTGGTCTTCTTCTGGAGGTTTCCCTGTCCCTTTTAATCCACTCTAGAGTTTCGGTTGTCCATCGATGATCCGTTCTCCTGGCTACATGTCCGGCCCATTGTTATTTCAGGGATTTTACTCCCATCATGATGTCTTTCACTCTTGGCATTTTCCTTAACCACGATTTCCTCTTCTGATATTTCTTGGTTACACCAAGTATGCATCTCTCCAGGCTCGTTTCAGTTGTCTGCAGTCTTTGTATGTCTTTTAAAGTCCACGTCTCTGCTCCGTACGTAAGCACCGGAAAGATGCATTGATTAAACACTTTTCTTTTAAGACATAATGGCGTTTTGCTCTTAAAAATTGTACTGTGTCTTCCAAAAGCTCTCCTCCAACCAAGTTTCATACGTCGACTAATTTCTACATAAATGTGACCTTCGCTTGGTATCTGCTGTCCAAGGTAAATCTTAGAACCCTCGGCCTATATATACACTATACTGACAAACGTCACCGGTCACCTAGAAGAGAAACACAACATAGCGTTTATTGACACACATTAGTTCGGTGTCGGTCCGCTTTCGGCCTTAATGTATGCACTGACCCTTCGAGGCAGGCTTTCGAAAAGGTTTTGGAACACAGCGATAGCTATGCGCTTCCATTCAGTACATAATGCCGCCGCTAACTGTTGCTTAGTAGTAGACCTTGGTTTCAAACTTCTTATGCGGCGCTTAAGAAGTTTGCTGTGTGGGATTAAGATCATAGATGCTGTGTGGGATTAAGATCAGGGCTCTGTGCTGGCCAGTCCACACACGATACGGAATTACCGTCAAACCACGCCGCAACAATCCTTGCTTTATAGCTCGGTGCATTATCCTGCTGGTACCAGCAAGGCTCGATTCCATAGTATTGCCACGGAGTTTGTAGGGCATAATTGTCCAGAATATCGAGGTAGACGTGCTGATTAACAGGTTTGCCCACGATAACCAATGGGCCGGTACCATACCACGAAAAACACCCTCACACGAGTACACTGTCAGCTCCAAACATGACCGTGGGAACAGTACACTGTGGTAAATAGCGTTCTCCCGGCTGCTGCCATACCCACATACGGCCATCAGACTGATGGATCGTGTATCTGAATTCATCAGTCTATAGGAGCCGTTGTCATTGACTTACGGTCCATGATAAATGTTCTTTACACCATGCTAAACGGTGAGTAACATTTCGAGTAGAGTTGAAGAGCTTATGAACAGCCGCACGACCACGGTAATCCATGGAATGAAGTTCTGTGCAAATGGTACGTGTACATACCGAGGTTCCAGCATTTTTACTCACCTGTACACTGAGGTTTTGTCCAGTGCTCCGTCGATTAGCTGTAATGACTCTCCTGAGGCCTTCGACGTCTTCTATCACTGATATTCTTTGGTCTGCCGTTAAGTTTTGCTGCTTCAGGCACGCCATGTATCTTCCACTTATTCAGTACATCCAAAACAGTTGACGTGGGTATGTTTGAACGCCCCTCAGTTTCACTTATGAACAACCCACTAATATAACACCCAACAATCTTTCCTTCCTCAAAGTCAGTTCTACCCCGCCTCGACATTTTCACTCGACCTCACAGTGCGATATGATCGCGGTTAGGTGCAGGCTTGTTTTTATAGCTTTTGCAGCTGTACCGCGCATCTTAACAACGGAGCGGAACCGTTCATTTGCTTTTGAAAGCGGTGCCCGGTGACTTTTGTCAATGCAGTGTATATATACACTATCTACGAACAAGCAATTGGACACCTGTGATAGCACAGGAAAACGAAGTATATTCACCTTCAACAGTTGGTGGAGCCTCCACGAGCGGCGATCGAAGCTGCGACCCTCCGGGGCATACTCTCAACCAGGCGTTGTACGACGGCTAGCGGTATTTTCTTCCACTCGGCTTGGAGAAGACAGGTCTGTTCCTTCACCGATTTCGGACGGTGGAGGCACTTCTTAAGTCGACGCTCCAACTCGTCCCACATGTGCTCGATAGGGTTAAGGTCCGGGCTATGCGCAGGCCAGTCCATTCGATTAACCCCATTGTCACCATACCAAGCCATGGTGGACCTCGCAACATGACAGGTGGCATTGTCATCCTGAAAGTAACGTGGGTCCACCCCGTAAAACTGCCACAACGTAGGAAGTGCATGGTCATCCAAAATGGTGCAGTAGGTCTCGGCGTTGAGTCTACCAGTAATTGCGACCAAGGGTCCCGTGCCATACCAGGAGAAACACCCCCATAGCATAATTCCACAGCCGCCGAACTTCACAGTTGGCACAATACATTCCGGCAGGAGGCGTTCTCCAGGCAGACACCAAACCCAGACCCTGCCATCCAAACGGTAGAGGGTGAACCTTGATTCGTCGCTCCAGACAATATGTTTCCACTGTTCAACGGTCCACTGTCGACGTTCTTTGCACCACGTTAGCCGAGCAGCGCTATTAGACTTGGTGATCAAAGGCTTGTGGGCGGCAGCACGTCCATTATAACCGAGCAGATGGGCTTCCTTACGGATAGTATTCATCGATCGAAAGAACACTCCTGGATGACTGTTGAAACTCCTCGCGGGTGTGACCCATCGAATTGGTGCAGTTTTTCCGAATTTCTCTGGCCATCACCCGTCGGTGTCTAACTCCCAGTTTTGTGGGTCTGCCGGGTGGGGGCACATTCTGACAGTCACCTCTCATCTTCCACTTGCCAATCACGTAAGCCACTGTCGATTTTGGGTACTTCAACTTGCTGGATATGTCACGTATGGATCGACCATTTCTGTGGTACCCGACGATTACATCTTTCTCGAAATCAGAGAGCTCCGAACTGCGTGGCATCTTGCATGCGACTGGTTGCGTTGTTGTTTCCCACACGATAATCAACGGCGGCGGCTGTGACGTGTATCAGGACCGCAGATATCGTCGATTGCAGGGGTGTCCAATTACTTGTCGGTATATAGTGTATATTATTTTTGAATAAATGCATGCAGTATATGTTATTAATAATATATGTTATTAATACATTCATTATTAATAACATCTATGAAAATGCAAGTGCAACGGTTCGGCTATTTAACAATACAGCACCAATAAAAAATGGAGAGGGAGTGAGACAAGGTGAAACCATATCTCCCAAACTCTTCAATGCCACATTGTAAGGTGTCTTTCAATCACTGAACAGGGAAAACATGGGAATAAAGATTAATAGAGATTTTTTTGACTCACCTGATGACGTAATAATTTTTGCAACTACCCTAACAGAGCTGCAGAATATGATCCAGGAACTTGCTGACAAGAATAAGAAAATGGGATAAAAAATTAATTTTCAGAAGATAAATCTGATGTACAATGCTTTTTTCAAAAAAAATGAAGATTTTGTGATAGACGGGGAAAAGCTTGAGGTAACATATACTTACATTTACCTTGGACAATAGATATCAAACAAGGGTCACATTGATGAGGAAATAAATCGGCGCATAAAACTTGGTTAGAGAGCTTTTGGAAGAAACAGTACAGTTTTCAAGAGCAATATGCCATTATGTTTTAAAAGAAAAATGTTTAATGAATGCATCTTTCCAGAGCTTACATTCGGAGCAGGGACATGGCTTCAGTTATGTTCTTCGAAACTTACGTATACAAAACCCTTCACCGTCGAAATTTTAATTTGGTCTTAGGGACCCCGAGGAGTCGATCTTTTACTTAAAAACTCGATGGGGAAAAATGGTGCATATCGAAGGAATGTGATGAAAATGGCTCAGACCTGATTAACGCGCGGTGCGCATGAGCTTGATCAATTATTCCACAGATTTGCACGCCGGTCTCTGCTATGAAACCAGGTGAATTCTCCGTAAAAGGTGTTTACAACTTCTCTTTTCTAGCAGGTAAAGTTCCCCTCGTTTTATGGGCACAAAATACAATATACATTGAAGAGCATTTGAATTAGAGACAGCTGGCGTTATGCAAATGTGGCGCTGTGGGCGTCTCTGGAAACGGAAATGGCAGAAAATATGCAGCTATTCGACAATATTAGGAGTGATGCGACGGGAATCAGTAAAAGTCGGACACAGTATGGATAAGAAGAAGGATCTAAGCGCATTTGATCGTGGGCAAATTGTTAGGGCCCGACGAATGGGTCACTCCATCTCGGAAGTCGTGCAGGCACTGGGATTTTGACGAGCCACTGTGTCACGCGTGCACCATGAGCACATCGAATCCGATAAAACCATCCCTGCAAGGGCCAACTGCCGTGGACAACAGCGTGTGGATGAGCGGGATCATTGTCGGCTAGCTCTCATTGTAACAGCGGATAGACGGGCCACAGTGAAAGAAATCACTCGGCAATTTAACGCTGGTGCAAAAACAGTGTAAGCTGCCACACCATCCAGAACCATCTCCTCACTATGGGGCACAGAAGCCATCGTCCCACGAGGGTGCCGCTGCTGACCTCACAACACAGGGTGCAAAGATTAGCATGTGCATCGCCACTGGACGCTAGACATGTGGAAAAATGTTTGCCTGGACTGATGAGTCGAAATTCACGTTGGTACATGAGGATGGCAGGATACGAGTACGGCGCAAACCACATGAAGCAATGGATCTGTCTTACCAGCAGGGTACTCTTCAAGCTGGTGGGGGTGGCATTCTCGTCTGAGGACTATTTACGTGGACTGAAATGGGACCCCTGGTACGTGTGCCATCATCCCTCACAGGTCAACGTTACCGGGATATCCTGCATCTTTCGCATGCACAGATCTTTGTGGGTGTGAAATACGGGTGTCCTAACAAAAGTTCTGCACACTGTACATTTTTGAGAAAGTGTGAAATAAGAAAAACCCTACCTTATTACCGTTCATCGTACTCGTCTCCGCTGTTAATGACAGCTCGCCAGCAGTTAGGTAGGTCCTGGATGCCTTGTAGTACGCCATCTTTGTTCAGCTGCCGTATTACTCGAGTCACGTCCAATGACAGTTCATCCAGCAGTTTGTAGAGGATGCCACGGAGCCGATATCTTAACTTTGGAAAAAGATCAAAGTCGGGTGGACTGCGATGAGGGCTGTATGGTGGGTGGGATAAAGTTTCCCAGCCATATTTCGACAAGAGTCCGCGTATCGACGCTTAACCATCATATTATGCGTTGTCATGCAGCAAGATCGCTCCCGTTTCCAACAATTTCGGGCGATTTTTGACGAATTTTCGGTCTCAAATTTGTCCTCAAAAAGAAATTGTACACTGGCGTGCAAAAATTAGGGACGAGACGATTTTTAGAATGTAACGTCGTGCAGAAGTGCTCCTCATCGACTCAAATCATACCATAAGATCCCCAAGATGTAAGAATATGGGACAAGTGAGCAAAACCGTCCAAACAAGGAATCCAAAGGACACGAAGGCACTTTATTGAAAAGGTAGCTTCGAGCACAACTGGACAGAAGACAGAAACGTCCATGTGACAGGCGGCTGCCAAGGAAAATCCAGTCTTTAGTAGGGGATATGATCACACTGCGTTGCAGGACTTTCAACGTCTGTCCATGCTGAGGACGAGGTTGTCAAGGAGCTGTTGAGGCATCGCGGCCCGTTCCTCTTGTAGCGCCAATCGCAGATGCGGAATCGTTGCTGGCGGCTGGTGACGTGCTGCCAAGCGTCTCCCAAGAAGGTCCCACACCTGTTCGATTGGATTTAGGTCCGGAGACCTTGCGGGCCTACCCATGCGTTGAATATCTTCACTCTTCAACAGCTCTGCGACAGCCACTGTACGATGAGGTGTAGCGTTGTCGTCCATGAAGAGGAACTCAGGACCCACAGCACCTCTAAACAGACGCACGTGAGGCAGGAGAACCTCGGTACAATAGCGGACACCAGTGACCGAACATCCTTGGTAGATGTGGAGGTCAGTACATCTACCAAGCATGATACCGCCCCAAACGAGAACTCCGCCACCTCCGAACCGATCCCTTTCGATGGTGTTGGAAATGTGATTGCGTGTTCCCTGCTCTCTCCAGATATGTATACGTCCAGAATCGGTCGTCAGACTACATCGGCTCTAATCCGTAAAGAGAACTCGACCCCATTGCTGATGTGTCCAGTTCTTGTGTTCCTGGCACCACAGAAACCGCCGTCTCCGATGAGCAGGCGTTAATGGCACACACCGTACTGGTCGTCGTGCAAATAGGCCACATTTGTGCAGCCTCCTGGCCACGGTAAAACACAATAACGGACTTCCAGTTGTCTGGTGCATGTGCCTTGCGATTTCTCCCGCTGTCGGCTGTCTGTCTATTCTCCCCTGTAGGACAATATACCGGTCGTCGGCCGCCGTGATTGCTCGTGGGCGACCACTGCTAAACTCTCGGACAGCTGTTCCTGTCGTTTGAAATGCTCTACAAGCTCGTGAAACGATGCTGTGAGCGATCCCGAACTCCTCGGCCACACTGGTCACACTTCGACCTTTTTTCAACTTCCCAATGACGCGACCTGAGGTAAAGTCATTCAGATGTCGTCTACTGGATTGCATGTTAGCTATATCACACGGTGGCAGCAACTCGACGTCGTTCAAACCGAAGTACACCGTGCAATAGCTTTCACCGAATTTCT
This sequence comes from Macrothele yani, assembly GCA_039090855.1. Taxonomy (NCBI): domain Eukaryota; kingdom Metazoa; phylum Arthropoda; class Arachnida; order Araneae; family Macrothelidae; genus Macrothele; species Macrothele yani. The sequence continues at coordinate 79,120,642 of CM077008.1, forward strand.
GAGCGTACACCGCCCGTGTGCTTTATACCCTTCCGGCTCCCCCCCCCCTACGTCATACTGCATATATGCGCATTCCCTACCGTACCGGACCTTAGTCTATCTCCTGAGTGGTCTTTCGGTCCGTTCTGCCTACTCGTTCCGCTGTTATGCTATTTTCTTCTCTTCGTCCGTAATGTTTGCACACCAGTGTACTTCGATCAAGAGTTCCTTCCCCACAAACTTCTTGCTAGGCAGTGTGGATCTGTATCTGAGTTTTTCCCAACAGAATTTCTATCTTCACGTACGAGCGCTGGTTTAACGCTGTGACTGGAACTGAGGAGCTGTACGCTTCTATTTCCAATTCCTCCCACGTCCTCACAGCAAATGATAGCACGTCGTTCTGACACCACTGCGTTGCTGAGAGTTTGACCTTGACATGACGCAATAATTTTCTTGATTGCATCATCCGCTTTCGGTTTAGATAAACGTGTGCAGAACTTTTTTATCACCCTCGTAAAATGAGTGATTCGAGAGTATACATTTATTTACGTTCAATACATTGCGTTCTTTTCAAGTAAAGCAGATAAAAATGGCTTATGAAATTCTCCCATCAATACTAAAATGTAACTAAAGTATATTATATGTAATCTTGTGATTCTAGACTACCCAAGCGTCCATACTAATAAACTGAATGCCGTCTGTGCACGATATACACCAGGGTTCACCGTGGAACATCCGGTTACGTTTAATTAAAATAATACACTGAGTATAAAAGAAACGTATAAGATCTTTTGGACATCCCGCACCGGGATCCATCATCAGATACACAAAAAAGAGGTAGTGTGGACTGGATACAGACAACTTATAATTTCACATGTGACGCAATTTGTGAACTGCCATCTGGTGTGTAAACTAAACAAATCGATAACCATACAATAATGATTAAGTTAAGCAGTAACATATTCAATTGAACGGTCATGTGCACTGTAATCAGTAAACAAAAATGTCCATGATCTAGATATGAAATATGGAACAGAGTCATCACAACACATATGCCCCTTCCATGCAATAAATAGACTTTCAGTAAATGTTAATTGTGGCTTCTTACTTGGTGTGGCGAGGATCTCCGCTTCTGTCCAGATTAGTGCATGGGTTCCAGAGTCAACTAATTGGGAGAGTGCGGTTGCTTTGGCCCCCACTCGGACATTGTACATGTGTTCCTTCACTCTGGTATTCAAAGACCTTGAAGTGGAACCGATATACTCTTGGTCAACCCCAAACGGGCCTGTCACTTTGAGTGGGATGCTATATACCCCAAATTTATTGTTCTTATGCACTGAGTCTCGATTAAGAACAATAAATTTGGAACAATGAACAATAATTTAAGAACAATAAATTTGGTGTATATAGTATCCCACTCAAGGCGACAGACCCGTTTGGGGTTGACCAAGAGTATATCGGTTCCACTTCAAGATCTTTGAATACCAGAGTGAAGAAACACATGTACAATGTCCGAGTGGGGGCCAAAGCAACTGCACTCTCCCGATTAGTTGACTCTGGAACCCATGTACCAATCTGGACAGAAGCGGAGATCCTTGCCACGCCAAGTAAGAAGTCACAATTAACATTTACTGAAAGTCTATTTATTGCATGGAAGGGGCATATGTGTTGTAATGACTCTGTTCCATATGTCATATCTAGACCATGAACATTTTTGTTTACTGATTACAGTGCACATGGCCTTCCAATTGAATATGTTACTGCTTAACTTAATCATTATTGTATGGTTATCGATTTGTTTAGTTTACACACCAGATGGCAGTTCGCAAATTGCGTCACATGTGAAATTATAAATTGTCTGTATTCAGCCCACACTACCTCTTTTTTATGTATCTGATGATGGATCCCGGTGCGGGATGTCCTAAAGATCTTATACGTTTCTTTTATACTCAGTGTATTTTAATTAAACCTAACCGGACGTTCCACGGTGAACCCTGGTGTACATCGTGCACCGACGACGTTCAGTTTATTACTATAGTTACTTTGCACGAAGATTGTTTTCTTTCCCAAGCGCCTCTGTAAAACATCATCGATTGTAATATTTCCCTTTGTGGTAGAAACATTGAAATCTCGAGTAGTTGCCAGAATGAACTCTTCATTTAGAAAATCGACAAAGGGTTTAGATTCTGGAATAGCAAAGTTAATATTGAAATCTCGGGCATCGAAGGATAATTTTTGAAGCTTTTCATAATAGCAGGTCCCTTGTATGTGTTGGGATGAAGTACAAATTGAACAAGTTCTATAATGTCGTTCGTCGATTTTATTAGCCGGAGATATGTACAACACAATAGATAGGAAATTTTTGCCATTAGGCATTGTATATTCAGCAAAACCTATTTCACCTATGGGTCTTATAGGAACTCCAAGTCCAGAGCTTAGACGATATTCATCTTCATCATCATCTAATAGAAGTCATCGCTCTTTTCACGTTCATAAGTGATTCACGGAAAAATTATCATCGGCTGCCACCGGAAATCGAACCCAGGGTCTTCCAGTTACGCGCCGGACATGCTATAGGCACACGCCCGTTCGACGATATTACTTTAGTGCTGTCGGGAAAGATGCATAGCATCAAAATACATTTTTGTAATGGCGTTTATCACATTTAGCACCAGGTTCTCGTAATTTACGCAGATTGCAATGAGACATTTATAACGTACAAGTTTGTCCGCGTCGGACATCAAATCCGGACCCCCTCACTCCGGAGTGATTCGCTCTCAGAACTGAGCTACGCGGACATGAGCTCTCACTCCTATCTGCCTTTATCTCATGTGCGTTCTGCGGGACAGGCACGTCACACATTGCTACGTTATAAAATAATATTCAGCGATAGTTCAGTAAAAGATATTGTTGGGTGACAATGAAATTAACTATTGTTCGGACACTTCATGGGACAGCGTGCGGCACGATCAGATTTCAACAATGGTTTTGAAAATGACCCACCGCTATCCATGTTCATTACACCGAAATATTTTACATGGGATTTATTTTACAACTGTCGGAAAAGATGCATAACATCAAAGAATGTTGTAATGCTGTTAGAGAAACTGAAGATTTGGAAGTTGACAGGGCAAACCAAGAAGTAACTGATGCCTATATTTACCTTGGACAACAGATATCAAGCGAAGGCCTCATAGAAAAAGAAATAAATTGTTGGCGTGTAAAACTTGACCCGAGAGCTTTTACAAGAAACAGTACAATTTTCAGGAGCAATTTACCATTATGTCTTAAAAAAAATGTGTTTAATCAATGCATCCTTCCAGTTATTACGTATGGTTCAGAGACACGTAACTTAACTAAAGAGGCTGCAAACAACTGAAAGAAGCATGGAGCAATGCAGGCTTGGTGCAAGCAAGAACGACAAGAACAGGAATTCATGGATAAGGGAAATGACAAGTGTTGATGACATCATGATCGAAGTGAAAACCCTGAAGTGGCAATGAGATGGACATATTACTAGAAGAATTGACCACCGTTTGGCAACTGAAATGCTACATTTGGGTACCAAGAGGTAAGAAAAAACCAGAAGAAGACTGCGTGGGAGATGAGTAGATGAATTTCGAAATAATGGGGGAGTGACTAGGAAGAGTCTGGCTCAACACAAAACGTTGTAGAAGTTCACGCAGTGTATTGGTAATAGTTGATGATGACGTTACAATTTTTTAATTACTAAAGAAAGTCTATGAATAAATTAAAAAATCCTGATTTTGTGAAAATTTAGAGACAGACGTATCTTTAATCTTTTCTTATCTACATTGTCTCGATCTAAATTAATTAATTCGCCTCATCTACGGTAAAACTAATCATCTGCATTTGCCCTAAAAACTGTTTGTGTATTCTTTAGATGAACAGCTCCTGTAACTATAAGAAGCATCGTCGCTCAGAGCACTAAATCTTTTAATGAAATTAATTTCATAAGTACATTAACCTCCTTCTGCTGTGCCGTTATGATGATGAGGCAGAATTATTACCACCAGTGCGAAAGTCTTATTAATAAAAATAATTTCGAGGTTTTATTAACGCAAGTTAATTATCGCAGTCGAGGAAATAACAAGGTATAACTAATTTCAGTTTTCATCAGAGGAATTGATTCTTTGCATAAAATAAATATACTTGTAAAACCCAAAAGGATCTCATATTGAATTAGCAGTTCACTGAAATCATTAATGAATTACTGACTGAATATGAGGTAAAAGTACATTACATCTTCACAGAAAGAAATATGAACAGCCCTCGTGAAGATGCCGAAAATCAAAGTATACACTGAATCTACGAAATATTATTCTCTGCGTTTGTTTTAAATACACGTGAAAGCGGTTTAGTTGTTTGAAGAACAAAATTATTAATAAAACTTCTACTTGAGTAAGGAGATATTACATTAACGTATGGAACACTAAACATATTAGGCCATGGTGTTTCATAAAGACGAGTTTCGATAATTAAATGCATTTCTCAAACTCTCTTAAGCTTAAAACATGACAAAATTTCAAAATGAAGATGCAATGCATTGGAAGTTTTTTCTCTCTGTGTCATCAATCTGCTGGTGCTTGATAGAAGGCACAGCAGTAAATTTATTATCTTTAAATTGACTTCTTTTTTCTCGATAAAGCCTGGATTAGATTAGTTGAACTTTGGATTCATCGCATCATGCTGGGACACGAACTAAACTAATAAGTTAGTAACGCGAGAAAAATATACCACTCTTTCTACTCGAGTCCTGAAGAAAACGTAAGTTCTGTTTCAACCTAACAGCACGCACACTTTCTTATTTCGAAGCCTAGTAAGCAGTGTTCCTAATACTTTTGTTTTTGTTTTTGTATGAGGGTTTAGCGACCACCGTGAGCAACCTACGGAATATAAGCAGTTTACCGTTCCTAATTTTAGGTCTTTGTTTCCAGGGAAGGAAGAGAGCCAGTGTCATAAGACAAATATAACATCCATGTCTCACCGGGATTCGAATCAAAATCCATTTCGGACATATTCTGCCGATTAGAATTCAAATCTACACTATCTACCAACAAGTAATTGGACACCTGTGATAGCAAAGGAAAACGAAGTTTATTCACCTTCAATAGTTGCTGGAGCCTCCACGGGCGGCGATTACAGCTGTGACCCTCCGGGGCATACTCTCAACCAGGCGTTGTACGACGGCTAGCGGTATTTTCTTCCACTCGGCTTGGAGAAGACAGGTCAGTTCCTTCACCGATTTCGGACAGTGGGGGCACCCCTTAAGTCGACGCTCCAACTCGTCCCAGATGTGCTCGATTGGGTTAAGGTCCGGGCTATGCGCAGGCCAGTCCATTCGATTAACCCCATTGTCACCATACCAAGCCATGGTGGACCTCGCAACATGACAGGTGGCATTGTCATCCTGATAGTAACATGGGTCCACCCCATAAAACTGCCACAACGTAAGAAGCGCATGGTCATCCAAAATGGTGCAGTAGGTCTCGGCGTTGAGTCTACCAGGAATTGCGACCAAGGGTTCCGTGCCATAACAGGAGAAACACCACCATAATTCCACCGCCGCCGAACTTCACAGTTGGCACAATACATTCCGGCAGGAGGCGTTCTCCAGGCAGACGCCAAACCCAGACCCTACCATCCAAACGGTAGAAGGTAGACCTTGATTCGTCGCTCCAGAGAACCTGTGTCCACTGTTCAACGGTCCACTGTCGACGTTCTTTGCACCACGTTCGCCGAGCAGCGTTATTGGACTTGGTGATCAAAGGCTTGTGGGCGGCAGCACGTCCATTATAACCGAGCAGATCGGCTTCCTTACTGATGGTATTCATCGAAAGAACACTCCCGGATGCCTGTTGAAACTCCTCGCGGATGTGGCCCACCGATTTGGTGCGGTTCTTCCGAATTTCTCTGGCCAGCACCCGTCGGTCTCTAACTCCCAGTTTTGTGGGTCTGCCGGGTCGGGGCACATTCCGAAAGTCACCTCTCATCTTCCACTTGCCAATCACATAGGCCACTGTCGATTTTGGGTACTTCAACTCGCTGGATATGTCACGTATGGATCGGCCATTTCTGTGATACCCGACGATTAAACCTTTCTCGAAATCAGAGAGCTCCGGATTGCGTGGTATCTTGCATGCGACTGGTTGCGTTGTTGTTTCCCACACGATATTTAACGGCGGCGGCCGTGACGTGTATCAGGACCGCAGATATCGTCGATAGCAGGGGTGTCCAATTACTTGTAGGTAGATAGTGTATATCGGGCTGCTGTTTTTGTGTGTAGTCTGCGGTATCAAATCTGCGCGAAATTTTAACGCAAGTTTTACTTCAACTACACCTGTAGATACACTGCTGGCCACACAAAATGCAACACCAAGAAGGAAGCTTCCAATTGGCATGAAATTCGCAGCATGCTTCGACCGCGAGAGGACATGCAAACGATTAGCATTGCAGGGCATATGCAAATCATGTGCGCCCGGCACGCCACCCAGAAGCACTATACGAAGGGTGTACAGAAGGCAGGGGGTAAGTAGTGGAAGTGTGTTGTGCTGCCGGACCTCTGCGTGGGAAGCTTCCTGATGCCTCGTCTCAGAATACCGTAGTCATTCCAGCACGTTTCGGACTTCTACAGAGAACGAATAGTGGCTTATCGTGACAGCGATTTATCGTGCCGAGACATCGGCGTCCGTGTGGGACGACATTCATCCACAGTGAGGCGAGTATGGATTCGGTGGGTGCAGGAGAGACAGGCGGACCGATGTGAGCGATTGCCGCAGCCGCGGCACACCACCGAACGAGATGACCGGCATGTTGTGCGGCGGGCATTGACGGCTCGCACCGCCACATCACGAACGTTTGCGCAGGAATTAGAGTGTGTTGCGCAACAATCTGTGTCAGCACGTACCGTTCGACGTCGTTTGCGGGAGCGGGGACTTGTCGCACGGCGGCCATTGCTCCGATTACCATTGACGTTACACCACCGGCGAGTGCGGCGGCAATGGGCTGTTGAACGCCGCACCTGGACTACGGAATGGTACGACATTTTCTTCTCCGACGAATCCCGCTTCTGCCTACAACATCACGATGGTCGGATTCGCGTGTGGCGGCACCGCGGCGAGAGACTGTATGACGCCTGCATTATGCATCGCCATACAGGTCTGTCGCCTGGCGGTATGGTTTGGGGCGCAATGGAATATGACACCCGCACACCTTTAGTACGCATCGCCGGTACAGTCAACAGCCACCGCTACATCTCCGACGTTTTGGAGCCTGTAGTCCTCCCTTATCTGCAGGACCTGTCAGCGGCCACGTTTCAACAGGAAAATGCGCGCCCGCACGTGGCATGCATCGTGCAACAATTCTTCACGGCCCACCAGGTGTCACTGCTGCCTTGGCTCGCCTACTCTCCCGATATGTCGCCCATCGAACACGTCTGGTCGCTGATCGGCAACCGAGTGGCCCGGCAAGCATCACCCGCGGCTACGCCTGATGAACTTTGGCAACGTGTGGAAGCAGCCTGGACCGACATACGCCAAGCCCACATCCAAAGCCTCTTTCGTTTGATGCCGCGGCGTGTAGCGACCATTATTGCGAGCCATGGGGGCCACACGAACTATTGATGTCTGCGTGTTCCGCAAGACCCACAGGCCTGTAAGCTCAATCGTTTCATCTTTGTATCTTTTGTTATGTGTCCAGTAAATCTGGCTTTGATATCTCGTGCCCTTCTTGGTGTTGCATTTTGTTTGGCCAGCAGTGTAGATATGACCAAATGTATAGTGCCTACATAAAAGTACTCTAAGAAAGAATATACACTCATGTTCATAAAAAGCAGAACATCTGAAAAATGTCGATGCACGACTTTGATTTTTACACGATATGTTCATTAGGTAATACAGAACAAATGATTAGCATCTTGATGTCATACCCACCAGGTGAGTCGATGTAGCTTATAAACGGCGTGAACACCTCTGGCTTGTACCACCTACTCTACGTGCTGACACATCAAATCAAATAATGTGTGAATGGTGTCCTGTAGGATAGCCATCCAGACTGTATTGACCCACCTCCAAAGTTCATCAAGAGTTGCTAGTGGACGGTCGTACTGCTGAGGCATCGAATCAAATAACGTGTGAATGTTGTCCTATGGAATAGCCATCCAGACTGTATTGACCAGCGTCCAAAGTTCATCAAGAGTTGCTGGTGGACGGTCGTACTGCTGAGGCATCGAATCAAATAATGTGTGAATGTTGTTCTGTGGAATAGCCATCCAGGCTGTATTGACCAACGTCCAAAGTTCATCAAGAGTTGCTGGTGGACGGTCTTACTGCTGAGGCATCGAATCAAATAATGTGTGAGTGGTGTCCTTTGGGATAGCCATCCAGACTGTATTGACCCGCATCCAAAGTTCATCAAGAATTGCTGGCGGACGGTCGTACTGCTGTACGCTCTGCGGCATCGAATAAAATAATGTGTGAATGGAGTACTGTTTAATAGCCATCCGGGCTGTATTGACCCAAATCCAAAGTTCATCAAGAGTTGGTGGCGGATGGTCATACCGCTGCACCTGTCGTTTGAGCACGTCCCAGAGATTTTCTATGGGTGATAAATTCGTCGATCTAGCCAGCCACGGCAAAAATGGAACGTTGTTATCCTTGAAGAAGGCACGTGTTGTCGCCACAACATATTGCTGAAATATGGTCCTGGTGACGTCCTGTATGTACAGAACAGCGACAGGCCGTACAACGTCATTGAAGTAACAGGCACTCGTTATGATTATGATGGTACGGACTCTCAAGAGAGGCAATTTGCTTTCGTACCCGATAGTACCCAGGCGATAATGCCTCGTGTTGGTGTGGTATGCCTAGTGAGAATACACTCTTCCTGACGCCTCTCATCTTATCGCCGGCGAAACCAAATGCGGTCATCATTTTCGCCTAAACAGAAGCGCGTTTCGTCCGAGAACACGATATTGTGTCATTCGTCACGCCACTCCTTTAGTTTGATGCACCATTGCAGCCTGGCAGTCTGTTGCTGAGGTGTCAAAGGTAGCCCGAGAAGATGCCGATGCGCCGGCAATCCGAACTGTAATAATCGGCGATGTAGACAAGAGAGAATGCGTCGCAGTTCACCACTGCTGTGCTAATGCCGTTGATGATGCAAAACGGTCACTCAAAGACATCCTCATGAGATGACGGTTGTCCCTTGGCGTTTTCGGTGTACGACATCCAGAACCTTTTCTACATGCCCTACCACCTTCTTCGTACCATTTCTTGAATACCGTTGCCACGACGGTCGTACTGGGCAATACACTACGGGCATCCTCCCGGAGAGAAGCCTTGCCGTCTCTCATGCCGGTAATGCGAGATTTTTCGAACACATTGATGTAACTGTACGACTGTCTTACACGACGACGAGGTATTCTTACCCACTGTTGAACAAGCACTGACATGCCCATCAAGCCACGCAGCATTTATAACAGAACAAGTTAGTAAAATCATGCAATGCATTGATTATGATACGCTTTCCAACATACCAGAAATCATTACTCAAGTTATAAGGATAATGGCTGTGGAATAAATCTAGCTACTGTGCACTGACCTTTGACCCTATTTCGATAATATTCAACAGAATTGGTTCAGTATACCTCCGGAACAACATACTAAAGTTTTGTTGCCATAGAAGCATTCTTAGTCAAGTTATGGCTGTGGAATAAATCTCGCTCCTGTGCCCTGACCTTTGACTACATTTCGATTATATTAAACAGAATTAGTTCAGTATACGTTCGAAACAACATACTAAAGTTTGTCGCAATCGAAGCACTTTTACGTAAGTTATGACGCATAAGTGCGATGAAATGGATCCCGATCGTATGTCCTGACCTTTGACCCCGTTTCACCCATTTCAATAGGGTTCGTTCCCAGTTTGTCCCCAACCATATACTAAAATGTCATCAAAATCGAACCAATTTTTACGCGAGTTATCATGCCGACAGACAGACAGACGGACAAAGCTGGAGCATATACGCTTCTTCAACCTACGGTTGGAAAGCGTAACAAGTTAGTAAAATCATGCAATGCATTGATTATGATACGCTTTCCAACATACCAGAAATCATTACTCAAGTTATGAGGATAATGGCTGTGGAATAAATCTCGCTCCTGTGACTTTTGACCCCATTTCGATGATATTCAACATAACCCGTTAAGTATAGTTCAGGAACAACCTGATAAAGTTTTGTCTCAATCGAAGCATTTTTCGTAAGTTATAACGCATAAGGGCGATGGAATGGATCCGCTCCTATGTCCTGACCTTTGACACCATTGCGCCCATTTTTAATAGGGTTTGTCTCCAGGCGGTCTCTTACCACATACTAAAATTTCATTGAAGTCGAACCATTTTTACGCGAGTTATCGTGCTGACAGACAGACAGACAGACAGATAGACGGACAAAGCTGGAGCATTCAACCTACGGTGGGAAAGCGTAAAAAACTGCCGGTTTTCAGTCTGTGACGTCGCGCGGTATGATTTGCCAGGATGAGGTACGCCTGCACCTATGACACCGAAATGCTAATCATTTCTGCGATATTGCCTAATTAGCATATCCTGTAAAATTCAAAGTCGAAGTTGGACTCTTTCCAGTTGATCTGTTTTTATGAACATGAGTGTATAATCATGGACGCTAAACAATGACGTCATTAACAATTCGATAGCATTTGGTTTAACACCTTTGTTTTCCTTTCTCACGCAGTTGTAGCAAAGAGATTTATTATAGTAAAGAAAGGCAAACATGGCTTCATTCAGATGAGAAGTCAAAGTTTTCAATTACAGAAACATATTTTAAACAAGAGTAATTCCAGCGTTACCTTATCATATTAATTTAGGTTTCAATGTGCTTTATACCGTTGTCTTAAATATAAGTTGGCGTGTCCCGAACGTCTTTGAAATCCACGCAGTAATTAATTTCTGCTGCACCTGAAGTGTAAATACTCTTAGACGAAAATTCTCATCAGTTTCATTTCATCTCCTCCACTGAAGTTATTAGGTGGATGTATATTGTAAATTAAAACAAAGTAATTGCAGAGATTTTGATTGTCGAAATAATACTTAACTACGATGCGTTGTAATTCAAGTCAAGGGTTCTAAATGTACTCTTTGATGAAAGGCAGAGACACGGTCCCCAAACACTGAGGCAATATCATTCCCTTAGTGGTAATCTTTCAACATCGCCCGCTACCAGTTTGAATGAACTCCGCTCTTACTTGCGATGGATGATCGATGGATGGACAATCATTGATTGTGCTAGTATGGGAAGAGAGAAAGGGGTGGGAGGAACACTTGGGATGCGGGGGAGGGACGCAGAAGCTCTCGACCCCTTGAAGCACTAATAAGAGCAAAGCGGTTAGGAAAGGTATAGGGAGTGAATTTCTGGAGAAAGTTTCGGAGCAAACAAAGGCACTGAGGCGTAATGACCCTGCAGAAAGAGGAACGAACTTAGGTTCATTCTGTGCCCTCTGATGTCTGTGGTGACTCGGGAAGACGAGGGAAAAGAAGAAACAAACGTATCATGTTTCTTCGGGCAGCGAATGACGCGCGAGGTTTTCTGACGTACCCATTTAACGATTATTAGATTGTTATCGTTCTGTTTCTTTAAATCTTATCAATTTAATCGCTTTCAAGGAGACGGGCAGGCTAGTCTTGGAATTTATTCGGATTGACGAAAAATGCAACGTTTTGTGTTTTACAGGGGGAAATAGCACACAGACACTGAAGAGTTTCTACCTGTATTATAAATCTAATTAGTTCTTACATAAACGCAGGCAAAGTTGTTTATTTACCTTGGATAACAGATATCAAGCGCAAAGTTCGAAACAGGTCAAACATTTAGACCCGGATCCCACCCGGACCCGTACGTCAGATAATTGGACCCTGCCTCTCTCTATATATACACACTGAAGAGCAATTGAATTAGAGATACCTGTCTAGTAACGTGTAGCACCACCTTTCGCCCTGATGACGGCGACGATTCGTTTCGGCATGGACTCGACAAGACACCGGAAGCGTTGGAAAGCCATACGGATCCACGACCCCTGAACAAGCTCCCACAGTTCACGAAGATTTGATGGAGGGGGGTCAGAGCCTCGAACATCTCTCTCGATGGGATCCCAGATGTGCTCGATGGGATTGAGGTCAGGTGACCTAGCTATCCAAGGAAGCGAGGTCACGTCGGTGGAGTGTTCATCCAACCATTGGGATTCAATTCGGGAACGATCGCACGGTGCATTGTCTTGTTGCAGGATTAGGTCCCCAGGGGGATGTTGAAGACGCACAAACGGGAGCAAATGGTCGTCCAGGATATCCCGGTAACGTTCACCTGTGAGGGACGATGTCACACGTACCAGGGGCCCCATTTCAGTACACGTAAACAGTTCCCAGACGAGAATGCCACCCCCACCGGCTTGAAGAGTACCTTGCTGGCAAGAAGGGTTCATCGCTTCATGTGGTTTGCGCTGTACCCGTATCCTGCCATCGGCATGTACCAACGAGAATCTCGACTCATCAGTCCAGGCAACATTTTTCCACATGTCTAGGGTCCAGTGGCGATGTTCGCGTGCCCATGCTGATCTTTGCACCCTGTGATGTGCGGTCAGCAGCGGTACCCTCGTGGGATGATGGCTTCTGTACCCTATAGCGAGGAGATGGTTCTGGATGGTGTGGCTGCTTACATGTTTTTGTGCATCAGCGTTAAATTGCCGAGTGATTTCTTGCAATGTGGCCCGTCTGTCCGCTGTTTCAACGCGAGCTAGTCGACGATGATCCCGCTCATCCACACGCTGTTGTCCACGGCAGTTGGCACTTGCAGGGATGGTTTTACTGGATTCGATGTACTCACGGTGCACCCGTGACACAGTGGCTCGTGAAAATACCAGAGCCTGCACAACTTCTGAGATGGAGTGAGCCATTCGTCGGGCACCGACAATTTGCCCACGATCAAATGCGCTTAGATCCTTCGGCTTACCCATACTGCGTCCGACTGTTACTGATTCCCGTCGCATCAGTCATTATATTGTTGGATCGCCGCATACGTTATGTCGTTTCCGTTTACAGGGCCGCCCACAGCGCCACATTTGCATAACGCCAGCTGTCTCTAATTCAATTGCTCTTCAGTGTATAAACACAGTCGAGTCCTATTTTTGGCGTCAACAGAGCGTAGCCAATGAAAGAAGGCATGTGTCGTGAGTTGGCTTGGAAGGTATATAAGGTGTGATGTAGGCATTCTGAAAACATATCATTGGTTGCTGTCATGGATAAAAGGAACAATTTATCAGATTTGCAGAAAGGGATGATTATCGGCTTGAGGACCAAGGGTGGCAGTAATTCTAAAACAGCACATTTTGTGAACTGTTCGTGTACTGCTGTGGTTAAAGTGTATCGTGATTAGAGAAATGGCACCATTGCTAATAAGCGATGTGGAATCTGAGGAGCACCACGAGCCATTGATGTGAGAGGCAAACGTCGGCTTTGAAAGTACGCGAGGGCCGATTGACACGCTACAGTGGTGCAAGTCACTGTTCGAATACACCAGGGGGCTACCGGAAGTGTGTCTAAAGCGACAGTTCGGCGAACCCTGCTGCGTATGGGGCTCTGATGCAGACGGATGGTCATTGCACCTATGCTAACGAAGGTGCATCTGCAGAAAAGGCTTATATTCGCACGGCAGTATCGGAACTGGACCTCCGCTGATTGGCAAAGGATTACCTTCTCCGACGAGTCACGTTTTCTGCTTCATCGAACGAAAGGACGTTGGCGTATAAGGCGAGAAACATTGGAGAACAAACATTCTTCCACAATTGCTGGCAGAACACAAGCTGGTAGGGGCAGCTTTATGGTCTGGAGAATGCTTTCGTGGCATTCTCTGAGTCCACTCATTCCTGTGGAAGGCACTCTGAACCGAATTCGTTACGAATCCATCCTTACAGACCGTGTACATGCTGATTGTCTTCCATAGGGCATATGTGATCTTCCAGAACGTCAATGCGACGTGTCAAGCAGCTAGAAATGTCCGAGAGTGGTTGGAAGAGCACGATGGAGACTCCAAAGTACTTCCCTGGCCCTCTAATTTCCCACACTTAAACCCAATTCCCCACCTCGATGGTGTTGTTCATTCTACGGATCCTCCACCCTCCAGCAGCTGCCAGATGCACAGCAGTGAGCATGGCTCCACATGCCCGTGAACACCTTACTGAGTCACTCCCCGGGCTGCTGTCCGCGCTGCACACGGCGGTTACTCAGGATATTAGCTGGTGGTCACACAAATGTGACTCGACCGTGTATATCCGGGGTGTTCAAAAAGTCTCTTCGCAGTGTGTATCGTAGGTTATATAGAAATCATACAAAAGTATTACGGAAACGTATAATTTACTCATTTACAGAAAGTGTTGAAACTGTCGTCTTTCATATAACTAAACTGTTTCATACATGTTTTCAAACACATCTGCGAGAGTCAAAATGTCCCTCCGTCGTAAAGTAAAGGCTGTACCACTTAATTTTGATACTGCTACAGTAAAAAGTTTTGAATTAAGCGAATTGTTGTATGTTTAATTTCAGTCTTTGCTGTTTTTTCTTGATAACATATCAAGTTTCAGGATATGTGAAAGTTGGTTTTGCTGTAAAACATATTCTGGCTTCTTAATAAGACAAAACAACTTCCAGCATTCACCCTTCCCCAACAGGAACATATTTCTTTGGCTTCTTAATAGACAAAACAACTTCCAGCATTCACTCTTTTCAACAGGAACATATTTCTTTGCCCCGTCGCCTTTTTCAATCTTTTTTATTAAATTCATCCATTTTAACAAATAAGGCGTTAATTCCGACACGACATTCAATGGAACGGGGTGTTAGCACGTCGAACGAAAACCACTGAATGCATACTTCAAAAGAGGCGATGTGAAAAGTAACTCTCAGTCTTACAATGTGACTCATGGGATGTGAGAGAATGAATCACCAGAGAAGCAGGCGACAGGTGTTTGCCAGTATCTTGCTCTGGACAATCACACTGAAAACAAACGCAAAGAAAGTATCATTTTACAATATGGTAACGTTGGTCGGTGGAAATATTCTTTGCTTCAAGAAAGAGACGGCAATATTTTTGTACAACAAATCATTATTCACCCCGCTGGCACAAGCATCGAGAACAAAATTCCACAGTACGCAGTTTTTTTTGAAATATTTTCTTTTCTTTAAAAAGTGAAACGGAAATAAAACCGGCTCGAAATCCAGTCACGAACACCTTGACCCGAGCCGTTCGACCCTCAAAAAATTGTTGACCCATTGACCCGTGATCCGTTTCCATCTCTTATCAAACCAATGCGATATTGAAGGAGAAATTAATTGGGTAAAAGTTTGATCGAAGGACATTTGAAACAAAATACAACTTTAAAGAGCAAATTACCATTATATCCCGAAAAGCAGGGGAACAATGACAGCCCCTGCAACCCCCGCATAGAAAATGATTTCTAGCGATTTTACTAATTTACTGTAAAAACAAGGAAGATGACATCGAATTTTCGGTTGTAATGAGCACGTCGTTTGAATCCGTTCTGACGCGAATTAAATTTATCAGAGCTATTCAAACTCAATAAAACTGGTTAGAAAAGCGGTTTATACAATCGATAAAACATCCAGAAATAGAAACAGCTGCCCACCAAGTATTAATAGCCAAAAGGCATGTTACGAAAATTAACAATGGCGCACAAAAAAATTCTCATAACACAAAGAAGTTATCAGAGACAAAGAGATTTTCAAATCGAACAATTAAAAGAAGAAATGTAGAGAGGAAACATGATGTAAGTCTACGCCTGCTAGCGGAAGAATTTTATATAACTGAAAAGTTGATAGTAGGCGAAAAATTTTCTTCATGAAAAAAAACTATGCTAAGAAAAAGAAATTTTCAAATACGTCACTCGGAAGCAGATGTAGCGAAAAAAAAAGCTTTCGACCTTTACGCCTCTTGTGGGAAATCTTTGCATTATTTAAAGAGGATAATGCTCCACATCTCTATTGTAGCGAATGGTATACAGTAAAAATGAAATTTCTCAGTATTCTATTAGAAGCGGAAATACAGCTGCAAACTGAAGAACACAACACCCCCTACCGACAGAACTATGAACTGAAAACTTCTTCATATACTAGGCTAAACTGTTCTACAAGGTAAATGGCATCCCGTGCTGACATAATATTTTAAATCACACATGTAGAAACAGCGATATTGAGAAAAACAGATTAAACGTTCGCACCCCTAGCGGCAAAATTGTACATTATTCTGGGAAGAAAATACGCACAGAGATTTTTCATAGTTAGTAGTATCTGACCGAAGAAAGAAGCTTTTCAACCGGGATTTTACACCTGCAGATATTGCTGTAAACGGTAATGTGAACTTATGCCTTCTGGTGGCAGACTAGTGGGTTAAGAAACATCTGAAATCATATGAGAAACATTTGGCAGCCGAAACGCTCTCCAACAAAGAAAGAATTTATTGAATCAAACTCTTAAAAACAGAGATATCGACAAAAAAAAATATATATATATAAAAGATGTGCATCCACACCCTAGGGGGAAAAAACCATGCATTATTTTAAGAACAAAGTATTCTCAAAAGGATTTTGTATTTCAGCGGTATCGGTCCAAGAAATAATTTTTTCAATCTAGTTTTCAGGAGCTCAGATTTTGCTGCCAATACATTACAACAGAAGCAGAAAGTAACGCTTACGCCCCTGGTCGTCAAACCATTATTTGAATAACCAAATATTAGAAAATTTATATTCAAAACATTTCTAATCAGGGAATGTATGCTATACAGAAAGGATTTTTCAAATCGGAATTTTAGAATCAGAGATGTTGGGGAAACGTGATTTACTTTAACGCCCCCTAGCGGAAAGTCTATGAATTACCTGAAAATTTTGAAATCATATGAAAAACATTTCGTACCGGAAACGCTATCCAACAAAGAAGGAATTTTTCAAATCGGACTTTTAGAAGCAAAAAAATAAGATATACATCTACGTCCCCTGGCGGAGAAACAATGCAATATTTAAGGAAAAAATATACCAAAAAGGTTTATCGACGTGAGTGGTATCGGTCCACGAAAGAATTTTTTCAATCGAGATTTCAGAAGATCAGATTTTGCTGTAAATACACCAGGAGCAGAAATTAACACGCCCACTGGTGGCCAAACCACTTTTTAACAAACATTATAAATTATGTGCAAAATATTTCATATTAGGAGTTGTATCTGCTGCAGAAAGAGTTTTTCAGATCGGAATTTTAGAAGCAGAGATATCGCGGAAAACGCAGTTTATTTTTACGTCCCCTAGCGGAAAAACTATGACTAACTCGAAAAAGTAAATACACCTAAAATAGTTTTCGATATAAATGGAATCGAAGGGTGAAAGAATTTTTTCAGTCGGATGTTTAAGAGCAAATATATGGGATAAAAATATGCTTTGAATTGATATCATCTGCGTGTACGCCCTCCAGCGGCGAAATTGTGAATCGTAAAACAACAACAACAACAACAACAACAAAAAAAACGAAATGAAGGATCATCATTCGCATATTTCAACCTTCCCAATGGAAAAATAATTTTTCAAATCGGTCCAATAGTTGCAGAGATACGGTGTCCACAGTAGGACGGAGAGACAAACCGGTAACATAAGCACGATCTTTTTTAAAAGGACGAGCTAAAAATGCTCTTCGTTTTAGCACATCTTTTGTAAAAAAAGATGGTGCTTGTATCATCGGTTTGTCCGTCCGCCCAACCGTCTGTACATCCGTCCGTCTGTGGACACCATATCTCTGCAACTATTAGTCCGATTTGAAAAATTCTTTTTGCATTTGCAAGCCTGAAATATGCGAATGAAAACCCTTTATTTCGTTTTTTTACGATATATAATTTCGAAGCTAGGGGCGTAAATGCAGATGATATCGAATTCAAAATATATTTTCTTCCATATATTTGCTTCTAAAAATCCGATTGAAAAATTTGTTTTTCATTTCGATTCCATTTATGTCGAAGAGTATTTTAAATATAGTCACTTTTTCAAGTTACGCATAGATTTTCCGCTAGGGGCGTAAAAGTAAATTGCGTTTTCAGCGATATCTCTACTTCTAAAACTACGACTTGACATTTTTTTCTTCAGCGGATACAGCTCCTAATGGAAAATGTTTTGCATATAATTTTTAATTTTTGGTAAAGAATGGTTTGGCCACCAGGGGGCGTAAGTGTTAATTTCTGCTTCTGATGCATTTGCCACAAAATCTGAGCTTCTAAATTCTCAATTTAAAAATTAGTTCGTGGACGGATGCCACTCACTTTGATATACCTTTTCGGAATATTTTCTTCTTAAAATATTGGATGGTTTCTCCGCTAGGAGGCGTAGATGTATATCTTATTTTTGTCAATGACCATGCTTGCGATGTTCCGATTTGAAAAATTCTTTCTTCATTGGATAGAGTTTCCGGTGCCACATGTTTTTCATATAATTTCAAAATTTTGTAGTAATTTCATAGACTTTCCGCTAGCGGGTGTCAAGGTAAATTCTGTTTCCCCGGATATCTCAGCTTCTAAAACTCCGATTTCAAAAATTCTTTCTGCAGCGGACACAGCTCTGGATGGGAAATATTTTGCATGTACTTTCCAATTTTTGGAAAAAATGGTTTGACTACCAGGGGGCGTAAGTGTTAATTTTTGCTTTTGAAAATCTGAGCTTTTAAAATCTTGATTAAAAAAAATTCGTTTGTGGACTGACACTACTCATGTCGATAAAGCTTTTCGGAATATTTAAAAAAAAATAATGCATGGTTTTTCTACCAGAGGCGTAGATGTATATTTTATTCGTGTCAATATCTCTACTTCTAAGAGTCCGATTTGAAAAATTCCTTCTTTGTTGGAGAGCGTTTCCGGTGCGAAATGTATTTCATATAATTTAAAATTTTTCAAATAAATCATAGACTTTCCGCTAGGTGGCATTCAGATGAATTGCTTTTCCCCCGATATTTTTTTGCTTCTAAAACTCCGATTTGAAAATATCTTCCTGTATCGCATACAGCTCGTGATGGGAAATGCTTTTCTTATATCTAATAATTTCTAATATTTGGTAAAGAACGGTTTAGCCACCAGGGGACATAAGTATTAATTTCTGCTTTTGATGTATTTGCGGAAAAATCTGAGGTCTTGAAAAGTCGACTGAAAATTTTTTTCCTGAACCGACATCGCTCACATCGAAAAACCTTTTGGGAATACTTTCTTCTAAAAGTAATGCATTTATTTCCCGCCAGGGGGCGTACATGCATATCTCATATTTGTTGATATCTATGCTTCTAGGATTCAGATTTGAAAAATTCATTCTTTGTTGGAGAGCGTTTTCGGTGTGAAATATATTTCATATAATTTCAAAATTTTCAAGTAAATCATAGAATTTCCGCTATGAGGCGTTAGGGTGAATTGGTTTCCCCCGATATTTCTGCTTCTAAAACTTCGATTTGAAAAATTCTTCCTGTATCACATACAGCTGCTTATGGGAAATGTTTTCTATATATCTATTAATTTCTAATATTTGGTGAAGAACGGTTTGACTACCAGTGGGTATAAGTGTTCATTTCAGCTTCTGATGTATTTGCAGAAATATCTGAGCTCTTAAAAAGTCGACTGAAAAATTCTTTTCTAAACCGATACCGCTGATATCGGAAAACCTTTTGGGAATACTTTCTTCTTAAAATAATGCATGTGTTTACCGCAATGGGTGTAGATGCATATCTTATACTTGTCGATATCTCTGCTTCTAAGAGTCCGATTTGAAAAATTCTTTCTTTGTTGGAGAGCGTTTCCGCTGTTAATGCCCAATCCTGCCACCAGAGGGCGTAAGTTCACGATTACGTTTACAGCAATATCTGCGGGATTGCAAACCTGATTGAAAACTTCTTTCTTCTGTCAGATTCTACTCGTTTTCCGTACTGGTTACATTGACTTTGAATAACTTTGATAAAATTAATTCGAGTCAGAACGGATTTAAAAGACGTGCTCATTACACCCGAAAATTTGGTGTCATCTTTCTTGTTAATACTTCGTTCAAAGCTGCGTTAATTCTTGGCAATTTCTTACCGGTTTCATATGAAGTTTCCGAAAAATATTTGCAACATATTTTTGCTGATGCTAGCAGCCTTCTAAGCCGTGAGGCTTCTCCTCGATGCGGGGGTTGCGGGGCTATAAGTACGCCCTTGTGTTCAAGAAAAATAAAAAAATCAACTCATGGATACGAAAATATCTAGAGGGGAAGACATCGTGATCAGAGTAAAGACTCTCATGTGGCAATGGGCTGGATACATTGGTAGAAGAACTGACCATAGTTGGACAGCTAAATTATTAGACTGGATATTGAGAGACAGGAAAAGAGCGAGAAGACCACGTGGGAGATGGATGGAAGAAATTCGATAGTATACCGGGATGACAAGGAAGAAAATTACTCAAGACATGGAGTTATAGAAAAAACTTGGAGGAGACTTTCATCCAGCAGTGAATTGAAAATGGTTGATGATTGTGATAATTTCTGATGCACATGAAACGTATTGGTTATATACACGTGTGGTTATGGGCAAAGCACCGCGCATGCGTACAAGTCGGAAGAATATGAGGTCATAAAATACATACATTTAAAATAACCTGTAGGGTAAAAAACACATAATGGTTGTCATAAATATAAGAAATATAAAATGAAGGTCAAAGTTCTTTCGCCTGAGTTCCATATATGTACAATAAAATCAATGGTTGTCTAATCTTGTTTCTTGGTTTTTCAGTAGGTATCACCAAGGTGCTGGTATATTGGATGGAGCTTCATCATTACAACATTGTTCATTCAAATGATAAATATACAAGCTCTCGAGAAACAACAGGCCATTTTTAGTTTTGGTCGTCGATAACAGTTTTACATTGTCCCAGTCAGGATAGTGCTCTCCTTTTAGTACCTCTCGCGCTAAAGAAGTTGTTAAGGCATGTGTACGAACACTGTATTTGTGTTCTGTAATTCGTGTCTTTAATGATCTACAAGTGGATCCCACGTAAGAAGTAGACTGTGAGGTAGTTGAGAAAGAGTTCAGTGGTACCGAATAAACGCCGTATTTATCTAAGATTGATGTCGGGTCTCGGTCTGATTTGGTCAGATTGAACAAACTTTCCGAAGAAATACCAAAGGAACAATCGTATTTTTTGCATGAATTTTGTAAGATCGGTACAATGGTTGGATGGAAGGGGATGGATGCCACGTATTTTATAGTTACTTCATCACGTATTGGTTGTAACGTTGTGGAGATCCGTCGTTGATACCTGCGTAACAATTTTGTAAATAGATATCCGGAATAACCGGAAACCTTTGTTAGATTGAAAATCCTGTGTAATTCTAGTTTTAAAGATCTTTTGGTGGATGAATGACTATAAGCCCAACAGATTAAAGAAGAAATAGAAATATGTTTATAGGGAAGTGGTGTGTACGAATTATATGGAATGAGGGTAGGTGAACAAGTGGGTTTTAGGTAGACGGAGGTTTGAATATCATTAGATGGGGTGCGTCGTAATAAAATATCTAAGAACGGAAGGGAGTTGGAGGTTTCTAACTCTTGGGTGAAGGAAATAGTGGGAAAGACGGCTGATAAAGAGGTAGCAAAAGTGTCTAATTCACTAAGTGAGTATTGCCAAAAAACTAAAACATCGTCGACATATCGTATATAGAGTAATGGTTGGAATGTACCATTATGAAAAACTGTATGTTCGACGTGTTGCAGTACTATTTCCCCGTCCATAACCAATACGTTTCATGACCAATACGTTTCATATAACCAATACGTTTCATGTGCACCTCGCGAGTTTTAGTGCCTGATGATGAACCTATAAGTCGTAGGTTCGAAAGATCTCGCAAGTTTTTAACATTAAACCTTTTTAAACCTCAATGGAATGAGTTATTTGTGTCGTCATGGTTTTTAACTGTGTATACTTTTGATACCGGTGATACGTCTTAGCTTCATTTGAGTGTTGCAATTGGTTTGAGCTAAAGTGTTCGTGCTTATACAGCTATCTTCTTTATTTGTGTATCAATCAGCACGATAGTGTCTTCATCATATCTAAATTTTTCTTATAAGGGATATCACAAAGGAGATACGCAGTTGCGCCCACTAGCAATTGGTGAGTGCAGCGAGTACGGGACCGGGTACCTTATTTTGCGGAAATGTTAAGACAATCATTTTTAAAATGGAGATTCAGTATAAGTTTATTTTAAATATTCAATTTTTTATTTAGTTATCAGCACACGGATTGAACAATTTATAATTAAAAACTCAAGATCTTTTAAACTCTTGATACTACTTCTTTGACATAGTTTGAACATTATAAAGTGCTAGTAGTGCTCTTTTTCTCCTCTCCGCTAAGATCACAAATTTTGAAAAAAAAATATATATATATATATATAACAAATGAATAGCAAAGGATCCTGTCATTATCGCATATTTCAAGGCGGAGTTTTACGTTCTGTAGCATTCAAAAGACATTTGTTGGAACAAAAATTCGTTACAGAAAACTTGAAATAAAAAAAAAAGCAAGTTTTTAGAATGCAACTTT
The DNA here is from genome assembly GCA_039090855.1 of Macrothele yani. Lineage (NCBI taxonomy): Eukaryota > Metazoa > Arthropoda > Arachnida > Araneae > Macrothelidae > Macrothele > Macrothele yani. Next base: position 79,143,305 of record CM077008.1, read on the forward strand.
TGCAGTTGCTGCTAAACGTGTCGCACGCCTGCAGCAGCTTAACATCAACTTCCCATGTTGAACGTTATTTATACATACATACCACTGAATTAGAAAGCTTTATGTAGATGTATATAAACGTTACTTACGTAGCTTACATGCAAAATATGTGTTCACGTGCGTCACCATGTGATCTGTGATATTTAAGACCGCTGCTCGTCAGTAATCGCCAGTAGTGTTGATTACAATTGCAAAAACAAAGTATCTTTTAGAGTTCGGTAAAGGACTTATTGTGAGTACTCTTCTGGCTGGAGTGACGATTTTAAAGACAGCTGAGCTGACTGGTTTCTCAAAAGGTGAGATATCCCGGGTTTTTAATAAGAGGAAAAATAACCCTCATTGCTTGTCTAAGAGGCGTAGCTTTGGCACAACGAAAACTGTCAGAAACGAGATCGCCGTCGTCTGAGAAGGCTTGTACGGAAAACCAGAATTTCCTGTGTGCAGCAGTTAACCGATGCATTCAAAAAGGCTGTTCCCAACCCATAATCAGCGAACTATGAGCAGGGAACTAAAGAGGATCGGTATTGGCAGTCGCATGCCAATATGGAAACCTCTACTTTCTGCGAAGAGCCATAAAGTTCGTCTACAGTGGAGTCGGGAACAGCATGACTGAACACTGGAAGACTGGAAGAAAGTCAAGGGGTCCGATGAGTTGCGGTACATCTTGTTCTGTAGCGCCTGTAGGCAAAGTGTTTGGTGGGAGCCAAATGAAGCAATGGACCCTGCTTGCATTGTAAACACAACTCAGTATTCTGCAGGAGGTGTCATGGTGTGTCGTGTTGGTACAGAACGGGTTTTTTGATACTGATGTAAGGTCAGGTGTCTTCCAAGGATTATTTGAATATTTCTGCTGATCAAGTCCGACCTGAAATGATGACTTTTTATCCAGTAGGTGGCGGCTGTTTCATGGCAGACACTGCTAGTGTCCATCGCACAAGATGTATTCAGCAATGATCAGCGAGCATGACAGCAACTTACAGCATCTTTCCTGACCACCACAAATCTGAATCTGAACCATATTAAAAATGTATGAGACATGTTAGAAAAACAGATCTGGGAGCAAAGTCCTCTTCGGTTAAATCTCATTTTGTTAAAGGACTGTCTGGTAAACGCCTGGTATGCTGTATACATTGATACACTCCAACACTTTGTGGAATCTATGCAAAACTGCATACGTGCTGAAATTCAGGCTAAAGTTTCTAATTTAGAGGTAGGTATGTGTACCTAACTTAGTCTAATGAGCAGTGGCGTAACTAGCACAACGTGAGCCCCCGCGAGATTCACTTCAGCACCCCTAAGCACAGTAATTGTCCCAGGATTTCGAATACGAAGGAGGGTGCATTTTTCGTGGTGTGTGTGTGTGTGTGTGTGTGTGTGTGTGTGTGTGTGTGTGTGTGTGTGTGTGTGCGCGCGCGTGCGGTGGTTGTAGGCGAGTTTGGTAGGTGGGGTTAGGAAATCAGGGAGAGTGCCGGCAAAAGTAATGGTGGTATCTAGAGCCCTGTAGTTTAAAATTTTTAAGTAATAGATATGACAATACGTGTAATTGCTTTGTCCAAAACTAAAATAAATCACTTGGAGAAATCACCCTCTTACACATTGCAGATCTGCGGCTGCTGTGAATAGATTTTGACGCCTGTCGTGCACGCAATCCTAGGTAACTGACTGTTTTCCCACATCCTCCACGGGGAATACCACTGTGGCCTCGCGCTTTTTCTCAGCAGCGCAGACAGAGAGAGAGAGAGAGAGAGAGAGAGAGGAGAGCGATCGTATTATTTACAACCCATTGAAGAACAATCGTATTACAACTCGAAGTCAAACAGTCGAACACTTTCAATCTGTAGGGCATTCAGTGTTTTAAAAGTGAAACTAGGCATTTACATAGGTAAAGCTAAATATATCTTAAAGCAAAATATGAATCTTTGAGATAATTATTGTGCGTGTTCAAATTTTTTCATAAAACTACAACTGGCAGCTTCAGTACGCCCCTACGTTACCCAGAAGCTGCGGGGGCTGCGGGGCTGGTAGCTACGCCACTGCTAATGAGGACATAGGCAGTGACGTAGCCGAGAGGAGGATTTTAGGGGTCTGGATATCTCCCGAAATATCTCACCTTCAATATTATTTTTTCTTTTCATACAGTCATTTCAAATTAAGCACTTTTAACGACATAGTTATGTATTGTTATGCATTGTTTTCTCCTTTAGTTTATAAGGCTGATCAGATTAGCACTAGGTACTTCAACTTAATTTGAATATACACTACATTGACAAAAGTCACCTGACACCCTTTCAAAAGCAAATGAACGGATCCTCTGCAATGTTAAGATGCGCGGTACAGTTGCGAACGGTATAAAAATAAGCCTGCAGCTGACCGCGATCATATCGAACTGTGAGGTTGAGTGAAAATGTCACGGCGGGAGAGAAGTGACTTTGAGAAAGGAAAGATTGTTAGGTGTTATGTTAGTGGATTATCCATAAGAGAAACAGAGAGGCGTTTGAACATACCCAAGTCAACTCTTTTGGATGTACTGAATAAGTGGAATACACATGGTGTGTCTGAAGCAGCAAAACGTACCGGAAGACGAAAGAAAATCAGTGACAGAGGACGTCGAAGGCTCAGAAGAGTCTTTACATCGAATCGATGGAGTGCTGCACAACACCTCAGTGTAAAGGTGAGTAAAAGTTCTAGAATTCCGGTAAGTGCATGTACCATTCGCAGAGAACTTCATTCCATGGGTTAACGTGGTCGTGCGGCTGCTCATAAGCTTTTCATCCCAACTCGGAATGCTACTCGTCGTTTAGCATGGTATAAAGAACATTTATCGTGGATCGTAGATCCATGGAAACAGGTTCTATGGACTGATGAATCCAGATGCACGATCCATCAGTCTGATGGCCGTGTGTGGGTATGGCAGCAGCCGGGGGAACGCTATTTACCACAGTGTACTGTTTCTACGGTCAAGTTTAGAGCTCGAAGTGTACTCGTGTGTGTGTGTGTGTGTGTGTGTGTGTGTGTGTGTGTGTGTGTGTGTGTGTGTGTGGGAGGGTTTCGTGGTATGGTCCCGGCCCATTGGTTATCGTGGACAAACCTGTTACCAGCACGTCTACCCCGTTATTCTGGACAATTATGCTCTACCAACTCTGTGGCAATACTATGGAATCAAGCCTTGTTGATATCAGCAGGATAATGCACCGAGCCATAAGGCAAGAACTGTTACGGCGTGGTTTGATGATAATTCCGTATCGTGTGTGGACTGGCCAGCACAAAGCCCTGATCTTAATCCCATAGAACACTTATGGGATGAATTAGAGCTCCACATAAGAAGTGTGGAACCAAGGCCTGCTACTAAGCAACAGTTAGCGGCAGCATTATATAATGAATGGAAGCGCATACCTATCATTGTGTTCCAAAACCTTGTCGAAAGCATGTCTCGAAGGGTCAGTGCATGCATTAAGGCCAAAGGTGGACGACACCGTATTAATGTATGTCAATAAATTCTATGTTGTGTTTCTTTTCTAAGTGTCCGGTGACTTTTGTCAACATAGTGTACATTGTGTTAAATGTTCAACATTTTTCTCCGATAATTGCACTTTTTATGTGCGTGTGTACTTCTCATTTTATGCAACGTAGCTATCCCTCACATGCTGCTGACGCAAGATGGCTAAATCGGTATTAAAAGGGAACGCTGAAGGCAGGCAGAGACTAACGATGTGCATTGTGTAAGAATTAATGGTTAAAAGACGCAATGTGACGGATTTAGAACGTTGAACGATCGGGGTGCCTGAAGCATTGGTGCGAGCATTAGCAACCGGCTACACTTGTTAAATGTTCGAGGGCACCAGTTGTCAAAGTTAACAGAGAGTGAACCACCAGTCAAAAAACCGGGTCGGAGCGGAAAGCGTAAGGCGTGTGGTCGTCAACAACTACTGGATGTTCGAACTAAGGGGAGAATAGGTAGATATGTTCATTCCAACATACGGGCAACACTTCATCAAATTACAGATCGTCGGAATCAAGGACTAAGTCCGATGGCCTTTCAACGTACACTTCACCGAATATTACATCGTACGGGCTACAGAAGCAGACGGTGTGTCCGTAAATCATTGTTTTCTGCAGCGAACAAGAAGAAACGCCCCCAGTTTACTTAAAAACACAAATATTCGAGAGTAAATGAGTGGAAAAGGGTAATATGGTCCGACGAATCACGTTTTTAACTACACTACACTATGCAGATGGAAGGGTGATGATATGGAGACAGCAGCATGGAAGCATGGACCCATCGTGCATCGTCACTACTCTTTAAGCCATCACAGGAAACGTCATTGTCCGGGACATCTTTCTGTGGGAGTGTTTGGGCTCTTTGTTTCGTGTGGAGCAACGTCTGAGAACCCAAAGGTATTTAAATATCATTGGCAACCAAGTCCACCTAACTATGCTGATGATTTATCCCACTGGAGATATATTCTTCCAGTAGGACAATGCTGCATGTCATAGTTCTTGCATGGTACGCGAATAGTTTGAGAAGCATTACAGTGACTTTTCCCCACTACATTTGTCACCTCAATCACCGGATCTCAATCCAATGGATCATCTGTGGACTGAATTTGAAAAGAACATCAGGCAGCTGGATCCATTATCATCAAATCTTCAAGAGCTGGAGGATTCAATCCATTGCATTTGGGCTAATATACTCCAATCCACTTACCGACATTTAATAGAGTCCATATCAAAACGAACTCAAGCAGTATTGAGGGCAAAAGTAGCCCAACATGTACTATGATATATATGGTCGAGTCACATTATTGTGACCACCGGCTAATATCCAGAGTAACAGCCATGTGCAGCGTGAACAACAGTTAGACGGGCTGGGAGTGACTCAGTAAGGTGCTGGTAAGTGTTCGCAGGTATGTGGAGCCATGCTGACTGCAGTGCATCTGACAGCTGCTGGAGGATGCGTGGTGGAGGATCCATAGAGCGAACAAAACGACCGAGGTGGTCCCACAGATGCTCAGTTGGGTTTATGTCTGGGGCATTAGTGGGCCGGGGAAGTACTTTGAAGTCTTCATCGTACTCTTCCAACCACTTTCGGACATTTTTAGCTGTGTGGCACGTCGCATTGTCTTGCTGGAAGATCCCATCCACCCAACGAAAGACAATCAGCATGTAGAAGTGTATGTGATCTACAAGCATGGATTCATAAAGAATTCGGTTCATAATGCCTTTCACAGGTTTGAGTGGACCCAGAGAATGCCAGGAAAACATTCCCCAGACCATAACGCTGCTCTCACCAACTTGTGTTCTTCCAGCAATGGTTGAAGAGTGTTTGTTCTCCGAGGTTTCTGGCCTTATACGCCAAAGTTCAACCGTTCGATGAAGCACAGAACGGGACTCATCGGCGAAGGCAATCCTTTGCCAATCAGCGGAGGTCCAATTCCGATGCTGCCGTGCAAATGTAAGCTTTTTCTGCCAATGCACCTTCGTTAGCATAGGTGCAGTGACCATCCGTCTACATCGGAGCCTCATACGCTGCACGGTTCCCTGAACTGTCGCTTTAGACACACTTCCGGTACCCCCTGGTTCATTCGGCCAATGAGCTGCTCCACTGTAGCGTGTCAATCAGCCCTCACGCGCATTCGAAGCCGACGTTCACCTATCATATCAATGGCACGTGGTGCTCCGCAGTTTCCACGTCACTTATTTGCAATGGTACCATTTCTCCAATCACGATACACTTTAACCACAGCAGTACACGAACAGTTCACAAAATGTGCTGTTTCAGAATTACTGCCATCTTTGGCCCGAAAGCCGATAATCATCCCTTTTTACAAATCTGATAAATCGCTCCTTTTATCCATGACAGCAACGAGGGATATGTTTTCAGAATGTCTACATCACACCTTATGTACCCTCCAAGCCAGCTCACGACACATGCCTTCTTTCATTGGCTACGCGCTGTTGACGTCAAAAGTAGGATGTGGCCACAATAATGTGACTCGACTGTGTATTACTAATGTGGAAATTTTTGTTTTTCAGAATCGAAAATAAAGGTCATGAATGACAGAGAAAAGCAGCAAGCCATAACTGAATTCCTGGAAAAAGAGTGATGTGAGGCTCCAGAAATCCACAGAAGACTCCTGGCGGTGTATGGAGCTGCGGCAATCGATATCAGAAATGTCCGAAGATGGATTTGGAGGTTTCGAGAGGGATAAAGTTCAGTGTCGGACGAAAAATGGAGTGCAAGACCCGCAACTGCAGTGACAGATGCCAAAAGGCAACGAGTGAAAAACCTCTCATCACAGCTGATCGTCACATCACCATCCAGGAGCTGTGTGATGCAATTCATTGTGTTCACAGTGCTATGGAAACATTAATTAGGGATCTGGATTACAAAAAAATTTGTTCAAAGTGGATCTCAATTAACCTAACCCGTGAACAATGTGAGAAAATGGTGGACATGTACTAGAACCTCTTGGACTGTTGTGAGAAAGAAGGTGAGGTGTTTTTCTCCAATGTTGTGACGGGGGATGAAACCTGGGTGTTATTTCATGACCTAGAAACAAAACATGCGTCAATGTAATGGCACCGTACATCTTCACCTCGACAGAAAAAGGTGAAAACAACTCGTTCAACAGGGAAAGTGATGGTGACAATTTTCTGGGACAAACGTGGTGTCATTTTGTCTAATTTCCTTGAACGGGGTGCAACAATAAAGAGTACTCACTATGTGCAGACATTAGAGAAGCTAAAGGAAGCTATTAGAAGGAAAAGACGTGAAATTCCACTTCATAGTGCTGTTGTTTCACACCATGATAACGCACGTCCCCACACCTCAATGGAGACTTCACTGGTTATTGCCAAAATGGGGTGGACTGTGATGCCCCAACCCCTCTACAGTCCTGATTTGGCTCCCTCAGACTTTTTTCTGTTTGGCCGTTTGAAAGCACCTTTCGTGGGGAACGTTTCGACAATGTGACAGACGTTAAACTGGCTGTGAACTCCTGGGTGAAACGACAGCCTCAGGAATTTTTCCAAAATGGGTTTTACGAATGGGTTCAAAAATGGCGGAAATGTATAGAGAGTGATGGACAATACCTTGAATAGGCTAGCATTATTAGCAATATGTTCAAGTATTTTGCCGCCGAGTTTCAAATTTGTGCTGCTACAAATACAAATCTTATGAGGGACGAGGCATTACTTTTAGGATGCCATTTGTAGAACTGAGCTACCTTGATAAAGGCGGTTTTGTATATGCCGGTTATATGTACTAAAGTGCCAAAAAAAATAACAAAAAAATACAAAAAAACTGGGACACTACTTTAACACCGCTTTGGTCTTCCTCGCGATCGGATAATGGTACTTAGCGAAGGGGAAATGGACTCTACGAGCTCTCAGTAGTTCTGTGGAGACAGTGCACACCACTAATGGATCAAAAAAAAAAAAGAAATTAAAACAGAAAATGATAGCTTGAGAGCAAAAATAATCGAGATAAATTGGGTGTGAATTCAAAAATGCTTCCTGAAGAGCGTCCCACAATTCTGTAATATTTGCCGGTGGAGGATTCCTGGCATTGATTACACGTCCAACATTATCCTAAATGTGCTCGACAGCGTTTAAATCCGGCGAACGAGGGGGAGGGGAAAGTCAGGATGTCAAATTCCGTGGAATGTTTCTCCAGCCATAATCGGGTGACTGTGGATGTGTGCGGTGACAGATTGTCGTGTTGAAAGAGGTCGCACCCATTGCATGACATGAGCAGGTGCAGATCATCCTCAAGGATGATCCAGACCATTGCCTCCACCGGTCACAATGGTCTGCAGACGTATGAGGGGTCCTAATGGGTGCCAGCTGAAAACACCCCACACCATAACAGAGTAACTGCCGGCTTGCACTGTTCCTTCCAGGCATGCGGGATCCATTGCTTCGAGGGATTGTCGCAATACCAGGAGCCGGTCACTTGGCCACAACAGTTTGTACCGTAATTCTCTGGACTGGGATACACGTTTCCACCCATCTTGTGTCCAAAGGCGGTGTTCCCGATACCAGACGAGGAGCACAGCCTCGTGTCGGGATCGGCGATGGCACCCAGACGAGCCGTCGGATCCGGAGCCCCATAGAACAAAGGATACCTTGCACAGTACGAACGCTGATGCTGCTATTGGTCCCAGCATTGAATTGCGCTGTGACTTGCGGCAATGTTGCACACCGGGCGCGAGTTACGATGAGTGCCAGGCACCGTTGTTCACGATCATCCAGTGCTTTTGTTTGACCAAACCAGTCTTGCACCCTGGATTTGCCCCCTGAGTTTGTGTAGTCCCGGTACATCCTTGAAATTGATGACCATTGTAAATCCAAATTCCGCGGTCATTTCCGAGATGAAACAAACCATCTCACTTGCGCTGACTATCATAACACGTTCTAAACCGCTGGTAAACTGCCACCTGAACTGCGAATGCTACTACTTGGGCTTGCGGAGATATCTGCCTCTCTATATATGCGTCGTTTGCGGACGATACCATTTACAGCATGGGTGTGGTGGCATGTAATGGAAATGACAGCGCCCTTTACAGTTGTGTTTTTTTTAGCACCCAGTGTATATACGTATATATACTGTACATAAGCCAGCGCCTCAGACCATTTGGTCCCCTGGGCGGCATCACTGCAGTAAATGATTGTTTTGTGAGTAATATCCTTTGACCCGTTTTGTGAGTAAATATTCTTTGATCCCCAATTCCTTGGAACAGATTCAGCACGCATACATGTCGGTCATGTAAAATGGAAGAATTTTAAATATTTCTAATTATCAATGACATATCCCAAGATATTATTAATTATTACTGATAACAAATATCTGATGTCAGTTCTACACTATCTAGCTTTTGCAGTTTCTTAATTCCTGCGTAAGCTCCTTTTTTCCCCGGTATATTTCATTTTTTAGCTTTTTGAGATTTTTCTGCTTCATTTTCCCCCTGTTAGAATTCTCTGCTTCATTTTCCCCTCTGTTAGAATTCTCTGCTTCTACAGCTTGAACTGCGTTAATAAAATTACTTTCTTTCTAATTTAGTCCTTGTTAATATGCTTGTGTTCTAAGAATTGATTTAAATAAATATTCATGAAGACCCTTACCGTTAACTCTCCAACGGTTCTCTTGCCATAGTGATATATTCCTTTTAAATTTTGAAAATGATATGTTGCGAGAATGGATGAATTCGGACAGCTAAAATATCTCTTTATTTATAGTTATACACAGCTGGCCACCCAAAATGCAACACCAAGAAGTACACGAGATAGCGAAGCCAGATTTACTGGACACATAACAACAGGTACAAAGATGAAACGATTGAGCTTACTGGCCTGTGCGGCGTGCGGAACACGCAGACATCTATAGTTCGTGTGGCCACCAAGGCTGGCAATAACGGCCGCTACACGCCACGGCATCGAACGAAAGAGGCTTTGGATGTGAGCTTGGGGTATGTCGGTCCAGGCTACTTCCACACGTTGCCACAGTTCATCAGGCGTAGCCACGGGAAGTGTTCACCGGGCCACTTGGTTACCGATCAGCGGCCAGACGTGTTCGATGGACGACATATCGGGAGAACAGGTAGGCCACGGCAGCAGTTACACCTGGTGGGCCGTGAAGAATTGTTGCACGATGCGTGACACGTGCGGGCGCGCATTGTCCTGTTGAAATGTGGTCGCTGACAGGTCCTGCAGGTAAGGGAGGACTACAGGCTCCAAAACGTCGGAGATGGTGAGGTGGCTGTTGAGTGTACCGGCGAGGCGTACCAGAGGGGTGCGGGTGTCATATCCAATTGCGCCCCAAACCATAACGCCAGGCGACGGACCGGTATGGCGATGCATAATGCAGGCGTCACACAGTCTCTCCCCGCGGTGCCGCCGCACGCGGATCCGACTATCGTGGTGTTGCAAGCAGAAGCGGGATTTGTCGGAGAAGACAATGTCGTGCCATTCCGTTGTCAAGGTGCGGCGTTAAACGGCCCACTACCGCGGCACTCGCCGGTGGTGACACGTCAATGGTAATCAGAGAAATGGGAGCCGTGCGACGAGTCCCCGCTCCTGCAGACGACGTCGAACGGTACTTGCTGACACAGGTTGTTGCGCCACACACCCTAATTCCTGCGCTAACGTTCGTGATGTGGCGGTACGAGCCGTCAATCCACAGCAGCACGCAAACAGTTCACAAACTACGCTGTTTCAGAAATACTGCCACCCTTGGCCCGAAAGCCGATAACCATCCTGTGGTCTTTTATGTACTGTACCAGCAGTACATAAAAGCACATTGGTACACTGAAGTGCCGAAAACTGGGATACCACCAATGCCCGCCTTCCAACATGCCGATCCTCTCGTTTGGTGGTGTGCCGCGGCTGCGGGAATCGCTCACGTCAGTCCGTCCGTTCCTCCTACACCCACCGAATCCAAACTCGCCTCACTGTGGCTGGATCTTGTCCCACACGGGCGCCGATGTCTCGGTACGATAAACCGCTGTCGCGATAAGCCACTATTATTACTCTGTCGAACTCCGAAACGTACTGGAACGACTGCCGTATTCTGCGACGAGGTATCAGGAAATTTCCCACACACAGGTCCGGCAGCACAACACACTTCCACTACTTACAACCCGCCTTATGTGCACCTTCCTCATAGTGCTTCTCGGTGGCGTGCCGGACGCACATGATTTGCATATGCCCTGCAATGCTAATCGTTTGCATGGCCTCTTGCGGGCGACGCATGGTGCGAATTTCAGGCCAATCGGATGCTTCCTTCTTGGTGTTGCATTTTGGGTGGCCAGCAGTGTATTATGTAACTGATAGAGAAATATCACAAGCGTAATAAAAGGGATATGTGCAGGTATACATACGCATGCGCACATCACAAACACGTGTACACTCATTTATATGTTAAATGCATATCCTAAACAAGGCCAAATTTCAAAATAGGCGGTCGGTTCATTTGTTCAGATGTGGATTTGTCTGATTCTATTCAGACTTGTTTAAAACAATAAAACAAGCTGCTGGGATTTGAAAGAATAATCCGGGATTTTGTGACGCATGTTTGGGTAAATCTGGGAGTGTGCCGGTATCTGAGAAATATAAAAGTGCTTGCTTGGGCTATGTATCACATACACATGGTCTTGGTTTCTGGGGTTAGCTGACCAAGAAAAGTATATTAGGATACTACACATACACTCACGGATAATGAAATTTGCGCATCTAGAAAAAGACATGATATTACCGTGAAACTATGCAAATAGCTAGAGTGCATGCTGGTATGCAAATGACCCACGTTTGGTGCGATTGCGCATGACCACACAACCTGTGGTGGCACTGCAAGCACGTACCGGCATCATCATAAACCGGCGTGTAGTCGATTCCCCATGAAAGCGAAAAGCACTGGCCGACGCAAGCAAGAGTACAGAGTGACAAGAATGCCGGGTTGACGCCACAGACGTCGATTTACACAACTTAGTGACTTTGAGAGAGGCCTGACCATCAGGTTGAAAACCGCAGGGTGGTCGGCGCGCCGTATAGCCCGCCGCGTGGATTTTTCTGAGCATTCTGTCCGACTGTGTTGGGAGCAGTGGGCACGTGACGGCACTGCCACACAGCGGAGCAGCTCCGGATGGACCAGAAAGACCATCCGTAGAGAGAATCGACAGATCGTGCGCCAGGCAGGTACGGATTCTACTGGGACCCGGTGCAGTACACAGGCAGATGTAGCGGTTCCTGTGTGCCCACGAACCATTTCCCGTAGTCTCGCGAAAACGAATCTGCTATTCCAGCGCTCCTTACGTGAGCTGCCATTAACACCGGAACATCGCCGGCTCTGTTTGCAGTGGTTCCAGGTTAGGGCGACGTGGAACTCCACAGAATGACAACGTGTGGTGTTTAGCGATGAGTGCCGCTTCGTTTTAGGGACAGATGTTAATCGTGTCCGGGTGTGGAGGTCCCCGGGTCAACGGCATAATTCCAACCTCTCTATCGAGCGCCACACGTCCCCACTGCAGGCATTATGGTCTGGGGAGCCATTGCCTACTATAGCCGATCAGATCTAGTAGTGATACGTGGATGATTGACAGACCAGCGGTACGTCGATGAGATCTTGCGGCCCCATGTGCTCCCATTCCTGGGGGGATTCCAGGTGCGCTGTGCCAGCACGGTAATGCCCGCCCGCACACGGCTCGGGTTGCCCAGGACTGACTACGTCATGTCCAGACACTTCCATGGCCGGCCTGCCCGCTTCCCGGACATGTTCCCTATCGAGCATGTGTGGGACCAGTTGAAACGCCACCTGCCGCCGTGCCGCACTATCCAGGATTTGGAGCACACCGTCCAACACGTGTGGGCCAGTCTGCCGCAGGGCAACATCAGGCGTTTGTTCGCCTCCATGCCGGACCGTATTGCAGCATGTGTCGCCGCAAGAGGCGGTGCGACGCACTATTGAAGATGACCGGAGTGCGTGTCACAGATCCCTCTGTAATTGTCCTACAGCTCTGTTTTTGTCATCATGTGTATCATACATCTGTATCATTACGTTCATAAAATGTCAGTTCAGTTCGATGCTTCCTTCTTGGTGCGCAAATTTCATTGTCCGTGAGTGTATAAGGAGTGATCTCTGATCAACTGGCTGATTGAATTGCAATAAATAAATTAGAAAAACTAAATAAATAGTAAGAATATTTTATTTTTTTAACATAAAGTCTAATTTTGGAAACGGTGAGATCCGTATTCACTAGTAGAGAAAATTAATTAAATTAAGACATTCCCTATTAACCCCGAAAAAGACTTTAAAGTGGTATGTGAAGTAATGCTCCATTAAAATGGCTCTAAAGGATCTGAATTTTACAAAGGGAAATTTTCAAACTTTGGTGTTAGTATTTTCTCATCGAATGTGAAGAACATGAAAACAGAATGTTACGAGACTTACTCTCTGTGGAATAGATATTGTCTTCTAAGTCGGTAAAAATTTGAATTAGTTTAGTGTCTGTTGGTTAAATCCCCTTACTTTTTCATAATTTGTTACAAAAACGTAATATTCAAAATGGTTCTACTTTTGCAGTTCATAGTCTAAGAAGAATCAGTATTTTGCCAAAATAAAAAAAGACCATGCGTGTTTTAGTTCAACATTTTCGCAAGCTTCTTTGCTTTAGGTGCCTGATAATTAATCGAAATACGTTTCCTTATAATAACACGGATAAGAAAAAGTGCAGAAAAGAAATCTTTTAAGACTTTGGACTCAGCAATGAGAGCAAACACGAGACGTGCGATCACAGCGTCTTCGCGCTGCGTTAAGGAATAACTCATTCAGTTCGTGTGCTTTGTTAGCTCGCTGTCGTTCGTCTTTTAAAAGTACAGTAGAGCGTCGAAAATCGGAACTAATTGGGACCATTGGTAGTTCGGACTTTCGATGTGTTCGGACAATCGAACATGTAAAAAAATACAAATAGGCTAACATTTGTATATTATACACTTGCGGAAAGTGAAAAAAGAACACCAAGAAAGAATTGGCGGACGATCATGAAATTTACATATGTTAATGGGGTCGAGTTTACGTAGATGTGATGTTAATTTCGGGACCAACCGGTGAGCGCTTACTAAATAGCACGGCGTAATATGCAAATTATCGTCGGTGATATTTAAGGAGTACGTGAATGTAATCAGTCGTCGGCGTACGGACACTTGCGAAGACCCTGAAGAAGCTGCAATGCCTGGACATGGAAGACGTGTACAATTTCAGCAGTTATCAGACTTTGAGCGAGGTCGTCTAGTCGGACTCCGCGAGGCCGGGTGGTCGTATCGTCGTATTGCGGAGCGAATTGAACGGGAAGTATCGGTGGTGGTACGATGGTGGTGTAGATGGTCCGAGGAACATTCCCATACGAGAAGACGTGGAACCGGGAGTCACAGACGGACTGATGAGCGGACCGATCGACGCATAAGAAGAGCGGCGTTGTCAGGCAGAACATCCACTGCGACGCAAATCCGAGCTGCCATTGCACCTGAGGTGACTGTGCGAACAATCCGCAACCGTCTACTGGATGCAGGACTACGAGCACGTGTGCCTCTTTTTTTTTTTTTTTTTGATTGGAGGTTTAACGACCACCGTGAGCAACTCAATGGGCTATAAGCAGTCGCCCGTCCCTAATTTAGGGTCACTGGTTCCAGGGAAGGGAGAGAGCCAGTGCCGTAAGACATACACAACATCCATGCCTGACCGGGATTCGAACCCGGACCCCTTACGGACGAATGATCAAAGGCTTGCGCCTTAGACCACTGCGCCACCGGGGCGGCCGTGTGCCTCTGGCATGTCACCTCTGACTCCAGCCCACCGTCAGGAACGGCTGCAGTGGTGTCGCCAACGTCTGCACTGGAGAACGCAATGGCGATCTGTCGTGTTCAGTGATGAAAGCAGATTCTGCTTGGGAGCCTTCGATGCCGTATGCGTGTTCGCAGACGCACAGGGGAGCGTCTCCACCCTTCTTGCATCCGCCAGCGACACACAGGGCCTACACCTGGTCATCGGGTGTGGGAAGCGATCAGCTATCGCTCCCGTACACAACTAGTGTTTGTACCGGGTACGTTAAACAGCACCTCCTACATCAACAACATCATTCAGCCCGTTGTTGTGCCATTTGTAAGGTCGGTCCATCGTGGTGTTTTCCAGCAAGATAACGCACGCCCACACACGGCACGTGCAACGTAACATGCACTTCAGGGTGTGAGACAACTTCCATGGCCTGCACGTTCACCGGATTTGTCCCCCATTGAGCACGTGTGGGATTTTATGGGACAACGACTCATCCGGTCGCCACGTCCAGCCACGACCATCCCCGATTTACGCGTCCAGGTTGAGGATGCTTGGAACTCAATACCCCAAACTTACATCCAACATCTGTACGACAGACTCCATGCCAGAATTGCACAGTGTGACGCAGTTCATGGCGGTTCAACCTCGTACTAACCATGTTACATGGAAATTTTTTTCAGTTTACCAGCAAATACAGCTGTATTTTGTCATAATGTTTTGATCACGTTATCCTCTCTATTCCGTTATTATGCTGTATAAATTTCGTTGGTATCAGACGTCTCCTTCTTGGCGTTCTTTTTTCACTTTCCGGCAGTGTATTATCCAAATACATATTCTAAAAAATAAGCAATTGTATAAAAAAATAACAACAACATAACACAAAGATGTTTTTTGTTATTATGCATTGCGAAACAGTTTTGCCATTTTTACTACTGCTGTGAAATTTTTAAACATAAGGGAAAGAATTCCAAAACTTACCAATCATAACACATTTGAAGAGCATATTTACACTGGATTAAAAAATAAGTGCTGAAAAAAGTTCATGCAATGTTGGTTTTTTAGAAAAAACTATCACTGATTTTTTGTTGCACCATTTTCGAACTTCGTGTTTTTGCCCTAAATCCCTCATTTTTTTCAATAAGAGGAGTTTAGTTGAACACCACTCAGTTTGTTGTTCAAGCCAAGCCATGGCAGTCTCTAAGGCAGTGAATGCTTCAGCATGAGTAGGATCTTTGCTGAGTTCAGGGGGAATAATTTTACTCCCGGCTCACAGTGAACAATGGGGCTGAGGATGAAACAAGGGCTGGTACTTCCGTGGTAATGGGTCGTAAAATCTTAGCCCCGCAGGGAACAAGTGACTGTGGAAGTTTTTGCTTTTTGTCTCTGAGTATCAGAAGTTACCTCCATCTTCGACACGTCTCACCCCAAATGCTTGCACCCCTAAAGTTAAGCGATTTCATTATCATATAGTGCCAAGTTAAAATGAACGGAATGTGCTTAAACTTTCCACCACAAAAAAAAAAAAAAGAAAAAAAAAGAAAGAAAAAAAAAAAGTGCAAGTTAAAAGAGGAGGGGAGCTTGTTCGAATTCCTGACGTTTCGGATTTTCGACGCTCTACTGTATTAAAGATATCTTCACTCTTATGCTGTGCGCTAATATGTGTTCTGTCATACCACTTCACCAATCCTTGATTAAAAATCGTTTTGTTTGATTCGACTACATCTAGGTGAGTCGACCTTACTTCCACATGTATTTATTCCTGAACTATAGACTTTTATCCATTGAGCCTGGTGCTAAGGCTGATGAATAAAATAATCTATACGCTACACAAACCTTTGTTCACAATATTAGGCACATACAGTTATTCGCAGTTAGCCTTCAGTACTGTTCTTTCATGAAAGTTTCTTCTTATATTATATGATTAATATTTCTTCTGAAAATCGGTGCAATATAAAAGATACCTTAAACTTTGTCAGCAAATATAGTTTTAATATTTCGAAAAACCATATTAAGCAATTTAAAAATTGTCTTGCATTTAGTGATTAAATCCAAAAAATTTCGATTCCTTTGCCATACGTTTTATACTTCAATCCAGAAGAATTTTGTTTTAGCGCTATGCTATCCTTGCATAAACTTCTTAAGGAATGAATTCAGTTTCGTTTTGGAGCTTTTCAGTGTTCAGTCTTTTTTCCTGGAATTATTGATTGTTAGTGTTAAACATTCTGTTTATTAATTTTACTGTGTTTCTCCTCAACTTCACTATGATTTTCAAGCTCTTGTTTACACATATGAAATTCACAGAAAATTGAATTCTTGACTTACACAAACAACGCCGAACGTCTTTTTCTTTATGCATGAAATATTTCGTAAACATACGGCATTGTTCCATCCAATTGTCTCTTACTCATTGGTGCTGTTTGCTAACAAAGCAGGAAGTTTTTTTCTTGAGTTGTTTTTTAAGTAAGTCGGAAGCGTTCGCTTCTCCACAAAGCACAGCAATGCGAAAAAATACGAAAATGCAGAAAAACAAATGAGACTGAAACATTCAACAGAGAATGGAATTGCCGTACAATTTTTTTGAGGGCAAATGTAATGAAAACATGTGAAAAAAAGGAAGGGGGGGAATTGTGTGTGCTGTTTTTCAGCCTTCCAAACAACTTCATGGAGACGTATTTACCAACCGCCGCTTACATTCAAGTTGGAATAGCTGGTGGTATTTCATCGTTGCATTTGCAACAGTAACTTGTGGGAGTTTTTTTTTCTCTCGCTTTACTTGATCCGAAAGCAGAGATTTTCGTGTAGTTCCACTAACTAAATTACCTTATCGATCTGAAATCTGATATTACTGATCTGAAGATAATTTCTACCGAGGACCAGGATATAATTAGCCCAGGCTTGATAAGAAAAACTGGCGTTTTGTATGTACTACAGACACGTGAAAACCTTGGCAAATGGGAGTCAGGTACTACATTAACAGATCGATTTTTCAAATCGCAGCTTTAGAAGCAGAAATATATGGGAAAACGCAATTTACCTTTACGTCCCGTAGCGGAAAGTCTATGATTTTCTTGAAGATCTTGAAATTATATGAAAAACATTTCGCACCGGAAACGCTATCCAACAAAGACAGAATTTTAAAAATCGGACTCTTAGAAATAGAGATACTGACAAAAATAAGATATACATCTTCGCCCTCTGGCGGAGAAGCCATACGTGTGGCATCTGTCTACGAACGAAGTTTTTCAATCAAGATCTTAGAAGCTCAGATTTTGTGGCAAAAACATCAGAAGCATAAATGAACTCTTACGCCACTGGTGGCCAAACCATTCTTTACCAAGAATCAAAAGATTTCCCATCAGGAGCTGTATCCGCTGAAGAAAAAATGTTTCAAATCGAAGTTTTAGAATGAGAGCTTATCGTAGAAAACGCACTTTACGTTTACGCCCTCCATGCGAAAAATTAATGCGTAAGTAGAAAAAGTGATTATACCTAAAATACTTTTCGATATAAATGGAATCGAAAGGTGAAAGAATTTTTTAAACTGATGCATAGAAGCATATATGGAATAAAATGTATTTTGAATTCGATATCATCTGCATTTATGCCCTCTAGCGGGGAAACAATTGCACAGATATGATGTCTTCTGACGGACGGACAAACCGATAACATAAGCACGACCTTTTTTTTGCAAAAGACGAGCTGATAAAGCCTTATTTTCTGATGATGGGATTCGAACCCACATCTGCCTTTTCCGGAATCGACTGTATTACCGATTGAACTATACCGATGAAGTTTATCGCTGCAACTTTGCAGTCTTAATATTTGCGTTACTTCAGAGGTAAGTACGTCACAAACATTAAGGAGATTCACATATCCAGGCTTTGCAAAATACAGTGAAACTGTGCTGTTGGATATCTACAGTTTACGCTCGATTTCTCGGATCCTACTGCGTTGGTTGTTTTCGATCAATGCCTTAATTTGGTCATCGTCAATTTCAGGAAGTCTTGCTATAGGAAAATAGCATTAAATAACGAAAATAAATATTATTGTCTATCATGTTCAAAATAAATGAACACACAACTAATCCGATCAAGCTGAACTTCTTTTATGCAGACATGTCGGAATCTCACCTTTCAGAATATGTAAATAGAATATGTCTTTAATGCAAATTAATCTTTAAAATTATTACCAACGGCATCTATCAAAAATGCGAAACGACCTCTTGCATAACCCAATAGCATGGCACCAGCTGGATAGAAATAACTGAGGCCTTAGTTTTTAAAACAATTTTTGGATATAACGATTTTCTTAAATTTTATTTATTTAATTCGGTCTTTACTTTTGACAAAAGAAGAAAAAAGAACATTCTTCTAGGTTGTGGAACACGACTTGAGGTGAAGAAAAAAGCTATGGTGAACAGGAATATAGCGCCTTAAACTGAATTTTTGCGCAATTTCCGTTCTATGGAATTTTTTTGCAAAATTTTGCTATTGATTTCAAGTTTAGCGCAATAGGTTTGGATATTGTGAAGTCATTGACTTAGCGAAAGGGAAGATCTGTGTCAGGTATTCTCTGAATACATACATTCAAGTTCCTTGACTACCAATAAACAAAGCAAAAATGTCTAACTGCCCATATAAGCTAAAATAGGGTTTCTTCAGAAATTGCAAGAGTAAGTGTACAGCATATTTAACATTTCAACATGTCACAATGGGAATAAAAAGCTCGGTAAATCTGATGAGGTCATAAATTAAATGCCTGAGTCCATCCTATACGCAATAATGTAAAAGCCATGGGTTGTATATATTAAGGTAATACAAGGAGGTTTGTCACAAATATTTATTTCTTCAAGTCGACCATGGTTTCGCTGGATATCAAGTTTGGTGGCTGAATTTGGCTTTTCAATTAGTTTTACTTCTTCAAAGAGAAGTTAATGGTCCTTTTTGTAACAGTGTCCTGAACACACTTAGAGCCTTGCGTTTTCGATTGATGGAGTACAAGACCTACATTCGGAACTGTGACCTAAAGAGGTCATCGATGGCTAAACACTGTTACGAAAAGGACCACAAACTTCTCATCGAAGAAGCAAAACTAATTGATAAGCCGAATTCAACCACCAAACTTAGTATTTTGGAAGTTTTCCATATATGTCAGAAGTCTTCGCAACTTGCTAATGACATGGCCATTTCTATCAAGACATACCATTTCTATCAAGCGCGTGGAAGCAACTAATTAAAACCGTGACTGTAAACACCATTTACAATATCATCTACAATTTAAATATTTTCGTGCCATTTGTCCTGATTAAGCTACTTCAATACCCAGCGAAACCATAGTCGACTTGAAAGAATAAATATTTGTGACAAACCACGTTGTATTATTTTAAGATATATAATCGTCTCAAGACTGTAGTCTTTGAATTCAAGAGCCATGGGTTGTGTCTTTTTAAAATCATTTTGCAAGTTGATAATGCGATATTGAATCTGCTGTTGATATTTAAATTTCAAAAATTTTATAGATCCTAATGGTAAAGATTTGAAGTAGCGTGGCATGTTGTATCGATACAAACAGAACACTTTTATTTATAAACAGGAACTGTACATCAACTATATTTAAAATAGTATAATTGTGCTAGTAATCTGAATTTCTTGGAGTATAATAGTAATCAAAGTTTCCAAGATTTCGCACCTCAACCAGATGGTTTTTTCAAGGAAGTTAGACGAACTACCTTCCTTGAAAAAGACATCTGTGATTGATGTGCGAAAGCTTGGAAACTTTGATTTCTATCTAAGAAATCCGGATTACTAGTAATACTATTTCAGAACAACTTAGTTTAGCAGTAGCATTCTACAAAATCAAGTAGCTAGTAGCAGAAAATAACACTACCAATCGTGCTGTTTTTTAAAAAAAGTAAGAATTTTTGTTTTTCAAATCACGTGACATTTCCCGATTCTCTGAAGTGTAATTGGCTGGGGAATGGGTGCCGAGTGCCCTCTGCCGGCAATCATGTACCTGACTTGATTTACGTTGTGAAAGATAGCACAAATGAACTGGGAAATCCACTCGGTCACCTTGTGAAGGTACGAGAAGACCGGGCTACCGGTTTTGTTGAAGACTGTTGATTACGAGATTCGATTTTCTTAGTTCAAGAGAATGAATTGGCATTTTATCTTACTTCAATTCCCTGGGCTTCGCATCTATTCTATCTTGCCAGTAGTATATGCCACTTAAAATGTTAATATGTATCGCGTATGATGATCGGAGTTGAGGTAAATAAAAGATAATTTTTATATGTAATTGGCCTTGCTATTTAGCTCTGAATGCCACATGTAAGAATGTATATATCGAGACAATGATCCTCATGAATCACACTTTTAATTTAAGTCTAAAGATAAAAAATAATTTTGAATTAGCGAAATCAACTACTTTTCTGAAAAAGTAATGTCCTTTTCGGAAAAAATAGCTGTAGCTGTAGTAAGCTCCTTTTCCGAGAAAGCACTTGGGCCACCCAGAACGTAAAAAAAAACAAAAAAGGGTAACTAATTTTTAACGTGCGATGAATTCTACTTGTACATACCTTAATCTACTTTTACACATATTCTCCTTGGATGTTAAGGCATTTGTTATATCGTGGCACAAGTTTAAGGATACCTTCCTCATAGAAGACTGCCGCCTGGGTTTTGAGCCACTGCTATATTGTATCATCGTCTTCAGGTCATCGTCGTTATCCAACCTCTGGGAATTGTTTTTATTGCTGGGACTGCTGTTTCGATTTAGGTTTGCCCAAGTCCTCCTATCTCCCGTCACTATACGGCTTAAAAAATCATCGCCTTTCTCCGCGTACTCTCCCCAAAATTCCAAAGTAGATCCCACGCGCTTTGCTTTGTGCTCTTTCGTCAACATCTCTTTGGTACCCATGCACACACTTTGCGGTACTGAAGATTTTTCTGTAATAATTTAAAACTGTGGATGTAGATGCAACTGCGAATTTTGGATTCCATAAGATTTAAAATCTGCCATTTAGTTCATTTACACAGTGTGAAAAATATTTACATTTTAATTTATCAGAACAATATTTACGGTTCAGAAATTGGAGATGGACATTTATTTTTTTCCTGGTCCACTGCACTGAATAAGTTTCATATTTTTGAAATATCACATATGCAATCTCGAAAAGTCGTTATGTTGTGTCGAATAGTAAAGATTATTTGATTCAGGATTTATATACGCACCCCCAGCTTTCCACCAACACCCCCAAATTTTCTCAGACACCCCTCTATAAGAAAAATCTCAACACTGCGCCATTAACCGTTAACATTTACATGAATATCTCAGTTTTACCTTGAAGTATCTTTTACCATCATATAATAATTGTTTTAATTTGAATTCTATGTATGTAAAAGTCAAAGGTTTTTTTCTGTGTTGTTTAAATCATATGTTTAAAATCTCAGTTCGTAACTCTAAAATGTATATATATATATATCTGTTCGTTTTAGTCCCCAACAAATTCTTTTGAATCATTTCAGCATGCACAAGATTGTTTCCTTACCCCCTCATGCAAAATCAAATCATCCATGGAAACAAAAGATCTCTGCCTTCTTTACATACGTATGTCGTGCAATACATATATGCTCAACTGAGGATTGCTTACAGAAAGAGCTTAATTTTCTTAAACGAATTGCAGTACGCAGAGGATACAGCCCTTCCGTTATAGACAAAGCTGTCCAAAAGTTTAGGAAACCAAAGCCCGTCTGCACGCTCATGCCTATAGATCTCCCAATACGAAAGAATTGGACAGTTATCCCATTTGCTCCTGAGATTTGCTTCGGAATTTCAAAAATTCTTAAAAGTTTTAATTTCAAAGTTATTTTCAAACCCATAAATAAGATGAATTTTTACGGATCAAAAGACTACGTCGAAGACATAAACTCCTGGGGAATTTATCAGATACCTTGTGAATGTGATTTTTCATATGTAGGACAGACCCGCAGGGCTTTAAGTTTCCTTGTGAAGGAACACACGACCTATGTACGGAACTATGAACTGAAGAAGTCGTCTATAGCTCAACATTTACACGAAAATAAACATACATTTTTGTTTGGAAACGCTAAGCTTATTGATAAACCGGACTCGACTGTCAAGCTTAATGAATTAGAAGCTTTCCACATATACCGGAACTCGCCATGGCTTGTCAACGACATGACGTCGACTCGATTTCTTTTAAGCGCGTGGAAACAACTCACCAAACCCCTTGACCGTCAGAATTCTGATGATGTCACAATGATTTGAATGTTTACGCTCCATTCGTCCTGAGGAAGCCAAGCCAAATGCTCTGCGAAACTATAGTCGATGTATAATAAACATTTTATTGTGCTAAATGTTGTTATTATTATTCTGTGTGTAGTTTAGGAAAAAAGATTCCAGGATACTACCATTCTTAACTATTAAAAATTCAACAGTTCTTCATTTTTTGAAGTTTTCTTTCATTTTAAGCCTAGGCTTAAAGCCTAAATACTTCATTAGAGAATTTTCAGCCTTCGAAAAATTGGCCTTCATCCATTCTCCAAAATGTTTTTAACACCCTCTCTAAACATTTTCAGCATTGCCAGTTTGAAGTTCCTGGCAGCGACGGGAGGGCGTTCGGGGCCCGACCACAGCCCCGACTTTTGAGGGGGCCCCAAAACATTACAAGCTTCCCCTTTCATAATGCTTGGTGCTGTGATTGTCTACAGCTGATGAAACACATGATCACTACCACTCCGAATCAGGACAACTCTAAAATTAATGCAGGATTTGCACCTCAGCATCAAGCGACACAACGAGAGAAGAATAACCAATCAGGAAATAACTGACTCCGATTGTGATTGGTTAATCACCTCTTTGCTTTGCGGCGCGTCACTAGACGCTGAGGTGTAAATCGAGCCTAACACTTTTGTGAAATTATTCCACATGGAATATACACATTCTGCCGATCGGTATCCAACCGATTCGGAATGAATCCGCAAAAAGCTCAGACTTAAGGCTCCTGAGACCATCCTCAATCATACATGCATGCACATAACACGGGATGCTGAAAGCTTCTTGCCCAGGGTCCCAGACAAATTCGGTCCCTGATTCCTGGATAAACCCCAGTCTGATTAACCAGTAATTCTGTGATTATTCCCTTATGTCAGTTTCAGACAGATAAAGCGTGACGCTTCTGTGAATTCTTAAAGATACTTTCATAGCCGTTTTCCTAGATAGCTATAAACAGAACTTTTTTGTATTCTGAAGTTTTCCATGGGATTACTTCACCAGAATTTGGAGTTTTTCACTAAATGCTGG
The DNA here is from genome assembly GCA_039090855.1 of Macrothele yani. Taxonomy (NCBI): domain Eukaryota; kingdom Metazoa; phylum Arthropoda; class Arachnida; order Araneae; family Macrothelidae; genus Macrothele; species Macrothele yani. The sequence goes on from CM077008.1 coordinate 79,166,991, forward strand.
CTTCGTTTTACAAGTTTCAACCGTGTACAGCGGAAAACACTATATACTGGTTTCCATTAATGAAGGAACAAAATGTAATTCTGCAATGCCTAGAAAACTGATTTCGTATAAAATTTGAAGAAAACGTGTAATTTAATATACTCTTTCATTATACATGTACAAAATAAGAAAAGTGATTATTATAATATACCTAATTAAAGAACAAATAGCAAGTAAACATATCTAGTCACAAGGCATGCTTAAAATTACTTAGCCAAATTAAGTCATTATGGAGTGTGTTCTCCTCTCACAACAATACGGGCTTCACAGCAACGTTTTATGCTCTTAATGAGTGTCTAGAAGCTGTCCTGGTAATAACGACCATCGCTTCACCGAGGCGCTTTGAAGCTCCTATAGGTTTGAGGGAGGAGGCTGAAGGACTGCAAAACCTCTGCCTAAAGCATACGATGCATACTCAATGAGATATAGGCCACTGGAATGAGCTGGCCACTCCATATGATTGCTGATGTTCTCCTCAGTATATTGGTCAACATCTCCAGCTTGGTGAAAATGGGCATTACTTTTATGTAGGATGAACGTTTCGCCAATTGCTCTTGTATAAGGCCCAATACAGTGTTTTAGGATCTGATTCCTATAAATATGAGCATACACAGTGCCTGTGTGCAGTACATTCAGATCTATGCGGCAACCCAAGGATATGCCTTCCTACAGCATGATGCTACCACCAACGTAAGTGTCCCTTTCTAAGACTTTTAAAGGACATGTCCCTGTTTCTCTCCAGATAAGTCTTCGTCTGGGGGTCACTGTAGAACACGAATATGGATTCACCCTTAAAGAAAACTGAGCTCCATTGATCTTCAGTCTAGTAGTCATGACTGTGACACCAATTAAGACGCTCTTTTTAAGGCTAGAGGAAGGAGGTATGCACACCATAGGTCTAGGAAAAAGACCATATTCACGAAGCTCCCTTTGCACAGTGGAAGAAGGTACCACATTTCTGTTGTTGCTATAAGATCCGAACGCAGTTGGATAAGCGTGGCAGACTTTCTCCTTCGAGCACTTAGTTGTATTCATCGATCTTCTCTTGAAGTTGTTGCGAGAGGTTTTGCATTACTGAACCTTCTAGATGCCGTATTCGTCTTTTGGAAAGTAGTGCAAAGTCGATAGACTTCGGAGCAGTCCACACTGAGTCACCCAGCTACTTTGGCAAGAGACTGGCCGGCTTTGAGCCTTCCAATTGCTGGAAGTGTTCACACGATGTCCATTCCAAGTGTTGCCAAACGCAACAGTAAAACGCAAATTTCCAAAGCAGCGGGTTCTGCTTGCAATTCAGAAGCAAAATAACAAAACGCTCACCTGCCTCCTTTTAATCTAAAACTTGTTTATGTACACTGGTGGGCAAAAATTAGGGACGAAGAGGAGAAATTAGCATAACAGAGGAACGAGCAGACAGAACGGACCGAAAGACCACTCAGGAGATATACTAGAGTCCGGTACGGTAGGGCATGCGCATATATGCAGCATGACGTAGGGGCGGGGGGCGGAGTGCCGGAAGGGTATAAAACACACGGGCGGTGTACGCTCAGCAATTCGGTGAAAGCTATTGCACGGTGTACATCGGTTTGAACGACGTCGAGTTGCTGCCACCGTGTGATATAGCTAACATGCAATCCAGAAGAGACATCAGGATGACTTTACGCTAGGTCGCGTCATTGGGAAGTTGGAAGAAGGTCAAAGTGTGACTAGTGTGGCCGAGGAGTTCGGGATCGCTCACAGCATCGTTTCACGAGCTTGGAGAGCATTTCAAACGACAGGAACAGCTGTCCGAGAGTTTAGCAATGGTCGTCCACGAGCAACCATGGCGGCGGACAACCGGTGTATTGTCCTACAGGCGAGAAGAGACAGACGGTAGACAGCGAGAGAAATCGCAAGGCACATGCAACAGACAACTGGACGTCCGTTATGGCATTTTACCGTGGCCAGGAGGCTGCACAAAGGTGGTCTATTTGCACAACGACCAATAAGGCGTGTGCCTTTAAAGCCTGCTCATCAGAGACGGCGGTTTCTGTGATGCCAGGAACACAAAAATTGGACACATCAGCAATGGGGTCAAGTTCTCTTTGCGCATGAGAGCCGATTTAGTCTGACGAGCGATTCTGGACGTATACACATCTGGAGAGAGCAGGGACCACGCAATCACACCTCCAACATCATAAAAAGGAACCGGTTTGGAGGTGGTGGATTTCTCGTTTGGGGCGGTACCATGCTTGGTAGCCGTACTGACCTTCACATCTTCCAAGGAGGTTCAGTCACTGGTGTCCGCTATTGTACCGAGGTTCTCCTGTCTCACGTGCGTCTGTTTAGAGGTGCTGTGGGTCTTGAGTTCCTCTTCATGAGCGACAACGCTACACCTCATCGTATAGTGGCTGTCGCAGAGCTGTTGGAGAGTAAAGATATTCAAGGTATGGATTGGCTCGCAAGGTCACTGGACCTAAATCCAATCGAACACGTGTAGGACTTTCTCGGGAGACGCTTGGCAGCACGTCACCAGCCGCCAGCAACGATTCCGCATCTGCGATCGGCGCTACAAGAGGAATGGGCCGCGATACCTCAACAGCTCCTTGACAACCTCGTCCTCAGCATGGACAGACGTTGTAAATCCTGCAACGCAGTCAGCGGTGATCATATCCCCTACTAAAGACTGGATTTTTCTTGGCAGCCGCCTGTCACATGGACGTTTCTGTCTTCTTTCCAGTTGTGCTCGAAGCTACCTTTTCAATAAAGTGCCTTTGAATTCCTTGTTTGGGCGGTTTTGTTCGCTTGTTCCATATTCTTACATCTTGGGGATCTTATGGTATGATTTGAGTCGACGTGGAGCACTTCTGCATGACGTTACATTCGAAAAACCGTCGCGTCTTTAATTTTTCCACGCCAGTATATTTAGACGAACTTTATGTTAATTCGCTTATGATATTTAACATTCCGATGTGAAATTACCCCTGTTATTTTAGATTCATCTACTTTCGAGGTGGACTTTTTAGAAGAACTCTAAATTTAATGTTGCGCAATTTATGGAAAATACGCTCACTTTTAACGAATTTCTGGGAAGGTGTTTGTGCTCTATAAACCCTTCCTTTCCTTGTAACAACACAAAATTAGAAAGAGATATGCTAGTGTTATAATTCTCAAAATAATGAATTAACGTCAGGAAGAATGTTACTGGTAGTTCATTGTTTTAAACGGAGGAGTTCAGTCTTTATGCTGTTAAATTCCATTTGCACGGGATTGTCTGTTGAACTGCTCTTTTCCTTTATTTTGTTCCAGATCGATTAGGTTAAAGAAAATTTTCTTCCAATGAAACATTTTTATTTACTTGAGTCTTAAGCTACTGCTACGTATTTATTTAAGGGGAAGTCTAGGTGCTGTAAACTTAACACCACCCGTGTGCGCAAAGTTCCAATCGACTCTCGCGTTTGCCCAATTCTAAGGATCGATACCTGCGATGTTTCCAGGAGGTCATAAACCACTGGACTTCTTCTTCTCGATCTCTGTATTACTGGGAGAATAATAAAAGGCATTAAAGTCTGGCCAGTGCCCACCATTCGGGATCTCGAGACTGCAGAAAAGAACAAATAAACGCAGCAACCCAGCAATTGACTTGACTTTCTTTCCCATTCTGTTGAGTCTCTACCATCTGCAGGAAGCTTCACGCGATAGCGACTTTTTTGTTTATCGCCCATCTGCCACTTCTGTCCGGAGAAAAAAAAAGAGTAAAGGAAAAAAAAAAAAAGAAAAAAAAGGACACACACACACGAAACTCCTGCGGAGTGGTGGCTTTAATATTAGCCATCTCTGGCAACGTCACTGGCATTCTGGTGCAACAAAAGGTTTTCCCCAGGAGACAGAAAGGGCGTCAAATGTCCCTCGCATACAGACCTAATCTCATCCTCTGTTATACCGTGCATGTCAGCTGCTCGTTCATTTGATTGTGTGTTCCCGCAAAGAAGAGTTACATTCTCCATCTCCATCTTATGTAACATTTCTACAGTGACAGCACTTGCTTCCACAACGGAAAATTGTTATCTATTAACTTCCTTTGTTAGATTTTTCTTTAGCTTTTATGTATTTGAAAAACACAATGAGGAAAATGAGAACACTTTTATCCACGGCCTCCCTCCTCCCGAAAAAAATATTAGGGCTTTCAGGGACATTTATAGGACGTGTAACTGCCGAAATAACAGCTTCCGGGGAGAGCCCACGCTAAAAGAGTGTTGAACAAACGTAGTATACGTAAAACATTTGATCTTTTCAACACTTATTTATCATGTTTCAGGAATATAAGAATCGAAATATATTTAATCAGTAGCTTTGTTTCGAAAATTATTTTTCTAAATTTGAGCAGAATAGCGGAAGGGACAGCAAAGTTATTGTCCCTCTGATTTCAATACGTATGTAAGCGTGGATGAGCAACTGTATAATCTCTAGCACGTCTTTTGTAGGTATGTGCTTATGTTATCACTTTGTCCGTCTGTCCGTTGAGACATTATCTCTGCAACTATTTGTCCGATTTGAAAAATTCCTTTTGCATTAAAAACTTTGAAATGTGAAAACGATGGCCCTCCCCTTTCAGTTTTCTTTCGATGCATAACGTTGCCGCTAGACGGCATAAATGCAGATGCCATCGAATTCAAAATACATTTTATTCTGTACAATTGTTTCTGAATAACCGATTGAAAAACACTTTCTTCTGTTCGATACCATTTACAAGGAAGACTATTTTGGATACAGTTTCTTTTTCTCGGCAGTGTGTAGTTTTCCCGGTAGAGGCATAAAGTTAAATTGCTATTTTTTCCAATATCCCTGCTTCTAAAAGTCCGATTTGAAAAATTCTCCATGCATGTGATAGAGCTTCCGGTGGGAAGAGCTTCATTGGGGGCGTAAGTTTATAGTTATATTTCCAACGCAGTAGCATTTGCGCATCTGAAAATTCGATTAAAAAATTCCTCTTGATAAGATACTTCTCACCATCAAAAACCTCTCGACAGTACCTTGTACTTAAAATGATGCATAGTTTTCTCGCTAGAGGGTGGAGTAGTATAGCCTACTTTTCCCAATATCTCTGCTTCTCATAGTCCGATTTGAAAAATTCTTTCTTCATCGCAGTTCGTTTCTGATGTGAAAATTTCCCAATATAATTTCAATTTTTTTTTCACTCACAAGTTTGCCAGTAGGGAGCATGAGCCAACGTTTCCGTAAACAACGTATTTTCGGCAACATCTGAGCATCTAAAACCCGATTGAAAAATCCTTTTTCAGTCAAATACTATTAACTACAAAAACTCTTTGTGTGCATTTCTTACGCAAAGAATGCAAAATTCTTTTGCTAGGTGGCGCAAACGTTTTATCTGTTTTTTTCGAAACCTCTGCTTAAGTCCGATTATAAAAAAAAATCTTTTAACGCTTGATACCATTCACGTTGAACCCTTTGCATGAACTCCTAGAGGTTTTGTATTTCCGCTTCCGAAAATCTTACTAGGAAATTCCTTTTTGTACTGTATGCCATTCTGTACAGTAAAGAGAAGGAACATGCTTTCTTATGATGGTGTAAAAAATTTCTGAAATCATTACTGAGAAATTTCTTTTTGTACTGTATGCCATTCTCTACAGTTCAAATCGGACTCTTACGAGCAGAGATATCGACAAAAATAAGATATACGCCTGCGCGCACCTGGCGGAAAAACTATGCATTGTTTTAAGAAGAAAGTATTCTGACAAGATTTTCCCAGGTGAGCGGTATCGATCCACGAAAGATTTTTTCGATCGAGTTTCGGAAGCTTAGAATTTGCTGTAAATACATCAGAAGCAGAAATAAACACTTACACCCCTTGCTGGCCAAACCATTCCTTCTGAAAATATTTCACTTGAGGGCCTGTTTCCGATGCAGGAAGAATTTTTCATATCGGAAATTTAGAAGCAGAGATATCGGGAAAACGCAATTTCACCTTGCGCCCACTAGAAGAAAATTTAGGAGTTACTTGAAAAGCTTGAAACAATATGAGAATCTTTTCGCACCAGAAACGAAAGAATTTTCCAAATCGGACTGTTAGAAGCAAAGATATCAATAAAAATACGTTGTACATCTACCGCCCTTGATGGAAATACTATGCACTGTTTTAAACAGGATGTATTCTTAAGAGGTTTTCAAAGGTCAGCGATATCAGACTATGAAATAATTTTTTCCAAAGAGTTTTCAAAGCTTAGATTTTGCTGCAAATACATCAGAAGGAGAAATAGACACTTGCACTCCCTGGTGGCCAAACCATTTTTTGTAAAAAAAGTTCAGCGGTAAAAGAAACTATGCCTAAAATAGTCTTGTTATAAATGGCATCGAAAGGTAGAAAGAAGTTTTTCAGTGTGATAGTTGGAATTAAATGTGTGCAATAAAATGTATTTTGAATTCGATATCATCTGCATTTACGCCCACTTGCGGCGAAGTTGTGCATCGTAAAAAAAAAAAAACGTAATGCAAGGATCATCATTCTTACATTTCGAAATTCCCAATGCAAAAATAATTTTTCAAATCGGACAAATAGCTACAGAGATATGGAGTCGACACACAGACAGACGGACGGACGGACGGATAAACACGATCTTTTCTACAAAAGACGTGCTAAAAACTGGTGAAACTAGAAAAGACTAAAGTAGATCTTAGTGGTATGTAATCTTCTTGTTGGGTTTCACCATAGGCTGAGTCTCCTACATAGAAGCACTTGGAACACACAGTCACCATGCAGAGCCGCGGATGGCTTAGTGGTTAGCGAGTCAGACTAACAATGCAAGGTCCTCAGGTTCAAACCTGGGCTGATCTTTCAGAGATGGTGTGATTTACTAACAATCGCTTAATATCCGCCGTGCATCGGACGAGCACGTTAAGTGACGGTCCCCAGGCTGGACCCCCTGGTTAAATGAGTATCCTTTCCTATGCCCCCCCTGAAATTTTCTCACCCCTCTATGTGCACCATCGTACTTGTACGGTGGCGCCATCTACTGTACTCTAATCTCACTACAAACTGTTCCGTCAAAGTCGCTAGACTTGCTCTCATTCCTTCCGTTTCTGTGTCCTGCCCAAAAGGTGATCTCGCTGTAGGTGGCTGGGACCTAAACTCTACTCATTGTGGACGGAAGTCCTACAACAAAAATGAAAAACACTGTGAATTAACACTGTCGCCAAGCATAAAATCACCCCTTGGTGTCTCTCAGAGCAAACTCCGTCCCAAGAAGTTGCATGCTGACCAGAGCAAAATGTGCATGACTGCCATGTATTCCAAGTGCTCCTTTGTAAAAGAATCAGTCGCTGGAAAAGAGTGTCACCAATGAGGAATGGCACCGAGTCAAGTTCAGCTCACCCCATTGAGCTCTACCTATTCTTTTCAGTTATCACTAGCTTTTAAATGGGATCGCACACATTTTTTGATAGAATTTGGACTGTTCTCTGCTCAATCAATGCAGAGATAATTAAACAAATAGAGGAAGCTATTGGGTTGGCGTATTTCAATCATGTTTCAAAATACACTCTGTAGTCAGTCTGTTTTACTTTCTAACATTATTAAAAATACGAGAGTAACATAACACACATTTATTCATTCCACCTATGCCTGTGTACATCTACACAGGAAATGAAAGGAAATACCTCCTTTAATTACTAATACATCCATTTATTTGTTTCCAAAAGATTGTTTATTATGATAAAAACTGCGAAACTGGATAGCTGTGATGTAACATTTTCCATTTCTTGTTAAGGTTGGCGCAGACTCTGTCGGGAAGGAACCAAAGGAAAAAACTGACAACTAACGGAAGGCCGCACATTTCGTCGGAATAGAAGGGAATCGAACTTTCAGCTCGGAACGGAACAGCATTTTTGGGGTTTTTTCGCTGAGAATATTTTTGCCGGATTCGAGTGCCTTTCAAAGGGTTACGCTTGTTAACTTAAGATCACCCTCATCAGTAGTTACTTCTTTGCATCATCAGAAAGCAAGGTCTTTGCGCGACTTTATTTTCGCGTTTCCATTGCTTCTGCTATGAAGTTGTTCATTTTATTATGATTTCAAAGATGTCCGTTGGCGAAAATTTAATCAACGTTGTGTAAACAAATTCTATTTTGTGCGACATTAGTCACGAACATTACTACTTCAGCGTAAAACAAAAATGTCAGAAATTTCCACCGAATCTGCTAAGTGAAGTACAACTTTTTATTGTTTTCACATTTAATACAAATATGTTAATTAAAAAATATAATTACACTGTAAAATAAGGGTTTGAATGCACAGAAACTTCCGAAAAGTAACGTGCAGCCAAGTTGCTGGTAAGTCTACCTTTTAACGACATTTCCATTTTGAAAAGTTTGCGTTTCTAATAACGAAAACCAGTATTTTGATAGATTTTTCGTTATCACAAATTTCGTTTTTTTACAGAAATGTAATTTTGGGTTTTTTCATTTTTTTTTTACAGAAATGTCATTTCAGGTGTTACCGTTTTTATACGAGTATGAACATTTCCTTAGTTTTTAAAGCTTCGACTTTGTCCCGTTACAGAATGAAATTCCGTTCCTATTAGGTGCCTGAATTAATTACCGCTGTTTTTTGCCACACAAACACCTGTGTGTTGCCACAGAACGGTATAGGATACTCTATTCAAAGTAGTGTCCGTTGGCAGCAAAGACCCTTTCCCACCGTTGGGGTAACAAATGCATTTCGCGGTAGGAAAATGCAGGTTTTTTCGAGGCGAACTATTCATCGAGCCATTTTTGGATATCCGCGACAGAAAGGAAGTGCTGCTCTGACAGGCCATGTTGTAGCGACCGGAACAAATGGAAGTCCGAGGGAATAAAGCGGGTGGAGTAAGAAGTCCCAGCCAAGTGCCTCCAACAGTTCCTTCACGGATTTGGTGACGTGAGGTCTAGCGTTGTCGTGGAGAAGAATAACCTCGTCATGTGGGATCCAGTTTCCGAGCTTCTGGATCATTCCCATTGCCTTTAAACGTTTACTAACCGTTGACTCATTGACCCGTAGTGTTTCAGACAACTCGTGGAGCGTCTGACATGAATCGTCGTCCAATAAGGCCTACAATGCGCCATCTTCGAACTTTTTCGGCTGCCCAGGGCGCTCCTTGTCCTTCACGTCATATTCTTTGGCTTTGAAGTGTCGGAAAAATTCTCTGCATGTTGTTTCCGATAGGGCATGTTCCCCATAGGCCTGCACTAGCAAACGATGACTTTCCGCTGCAGAATTTTTGGTATGAAAGCAGAAGAGTAATGGTTCCCGCAAATGCTCCTTTTTTGGTACGAAACTCGACATCGTGAATGCGATACAAACTCGTGTTCTCTGCCCTCCGATCGCGTGTCACACACTGCTTCGCTCAGACTACGGACGGTACGTGCGTCGCAAGGAAAGGTCATGAGTGGTCCGGATTACAGCGCACATACTGCGCTCTATTGGGCAACAGCGAGAATTAATTCAAGCACCTAATAGTTATTGCCCCGCCTAAATGCACAAGTCGTACTTCAGGACCTTTTCTGACTTTTGAAGGGAAGGAATCCTTTTCCACGGTAGAGCTCGAGCTCCAACTCGTCTGCACACGAGTGAAGAGCGTTACTGACTAAGCTAGCAAGACATTTAGCATCCGATCACGTTTAAGATAGAAACAGAAAGGACTGTAGTCGCACAATGATGGAAAATGTTTTGCTATAAATGATGGTTTATTATTAGGAGTTTATATTTTTCTGAATAGGTTTATAACAACTTTATTTTGACTATATAATGACTTATCTTAAATGAAAGTTTTTTCATAATGATTTTTCAGAACAACAGAATGCTTTAGAACACGAGATTTCTTTAAAATGGCAATGATTTTCAGTTATGTTTAAGAAAAGATGAAATGGACTATTTCATCATATTTTTTCACAAAACCTCTAAATATAAAATTTACTCTTAATAGCTATCGTAAATTTTGTGTTAAAGGGTTCATAAAGTGATTTATTGGAATCATACAATCACCCGTTCGACACTTCAAGTACCCGTTTTTTTTTACTGAAACGCAATATAGAATATCAGGTGAACCAACTGAGGGCTCCTCGTCAGATATCTGACGTACAGTAACTTAAATATCCCACTGTATGCTATTCACAATATCACGTTTCGCTAAAAACCTCAAAAACGAGTCCGCCAACGGATGATTGAAACTTAAGTGTCAATCAAAATTCAAGTATTAGTGCGGCGACGCTCTTATTACAGGGAATGTTTCGTTATATGGATTAAAAGAAGAGAGAGAGAGAAGAGAATGAATTTTCCCGTTGATGAAATCATGTAAAGGTTCCCTGAAAATTCAGGATTTTTCGAATAACACCTCTTAAACTAAAATTAACAGGAGTCTTCCTGTTAATTTACGTACGAAAAAATATGCGAAATTCAGGTTTGTCCCGCTATTTCACGGAAAAGGTTGTATCATAAATATGCTCGTTAATTGAATAAAGGAATCACGAAAAAGGTTGTATCATAAATATGCTCGTTAATTGAATAAAGGAATCACGGAAAAGGTTTTATCATAAATATGCTCGTTAATTGAATAAAGGAATCACGAAAAAGGTTGTATCATAAATATGCTCGTTAATTGAATAAAGGAATCACGGAAAAGGTTGTATCATAAATATGCTCGTTAATTGAATAAAGGAATCACGGAAAAGGTTGTATCATAAATATGCTCGTTAATTGAATAAAGGAATCACGGAAAAGGTTGTATCATAAATATGCTCGTTAATTGAATAAAGGAATCACGGAAAAGGTTGTATCATAAATATGCTCGTTAATTGAATAAAGGAATCACGGAAAAGGTTGTATCATAAATATGCTCGTTAATTGAATAAAGGAATCACGGAAAAGGTTGTATCATAAATATGCTCGTTAATTGAATAAAGGAATCACGAAAAAGGTTGTATCATAAATATGCTCGTTAATTGAATAAAGGAATCACGGAAAAGGTTGTATCATAAATATGCTCGTTAATTGAATAAAGGAATCACGAAAAAGGTTGTATCATAAATACGCTCGTTAATTGAATAAAGGAATCACGGAAAAGGTTGTATCATAAATATATGCTCGTTAATTGAATAAAGGCATCACGGATAATGGCGCACGAATTCCAAAAAAAGATTTTACAGTTTAGTCAAGAAAAATAGTGTCCGGAGGTTATTACATACCGCTGTTAGGATCATCCTATTATATTCTGTTTTTTTATAGAACTTAGTCATCAGTGTTATTTTATCTTACGTCCATTCAGGTACAATTATAAGTCCGATAGATTACAATCACCTGCTGAATTCACAACGTAGAGAAGTAGTCGTTGAAAGGAGAAACAGAGGTTTAGAAAAACCCGATGACTCATCATCTGTACTGACAGTACAAAAGGCAAACATTTTGAAGAAAACATTTTGTGTCGCTCGTCACAAAACAAAATTTTGTTAGAAGAGAAAAAGTTACAGAGAAATCTCAGCGTTTCCGAGGATTCAGCAGCTTTCGTGGTTTGTAATGATTCAGACTCTTTTGAACGTTTCTTAGTCCCTTTTGTCTGTTCGCTTTTCCTTTCCACATAAAGAATGGCGAAACTTTGACGCTTTACTTCTTGCTTGGCTGTTGAAGATGTACAAAAGGACAGATAATACACTGATCGTTGCATACGATGTCATGCCTATTAAATAAAAAGACTTGTGCTATAAGTTTAGTTAAATAAGAAACATTTTTAACTCTTATCATCTTCATTCAATGTAACTTCTTTCAGCACCAACACAGCCTTACAATACAATCTTCCACTGCATGGGCAAAGCAGTGCTGTAGCTCATCTGGTGTGATTCCATTATTTCAATGCTGTGATTCCATTATTCCAATGCTGTGATTTCCATCTGGTGTGATTCCATTATTCCAATGCTGTGATTTCCATTATTCCAATGCTGTGATTTCCATCTGGTGTGATTCCATTATTTCAATGCTGTGATTTCCATCTGGTGTGATTCCATTATTCCAATTCTGTGATTTCCATCTGGTGTGATTCCATTATTCCAATGCTGTGATTTCCATCTGGTGTGATTCCATTATTTCAATGCTGTGATTTCCATCTGGTGTGATTCCATTATTCCAATGCTGTGATTTCCATCTGGTGTGATTCCATTATTCCAATGCTGTGATTTCCATCTGGTGTGATTCCATTATTCCAATGCTGTGATTTCCATCTGGTGTGATTCCATTATTCCAATGCTGTGATTTCCATCTGGTGTGATTCCATTATTTCAATGCTGTGATTTCCATCTGGTGTGATTCCATTATTCCAATGCTGTGATTTCCATCTGGTGTGATTCCATTATTCCAATGCTGTGATTTCCATCTGGTGTGATTCCATTATTCCAATGCTGTGATTTCCATCTGGTGTGATTCCATTATTCCAATGCTGTGATTTCCATCTGGTGTGATTCCATTATTCCAATGCTGTGATTTCCATCTGGTGTGATTCCATTATTCCAATGCTGTGATTTCCATCTGGTGTGATTCCATTATTCCAATGCTGTGATTTCCATCTGGTGTGATTCCATTATTCCAATGCTGTGATTTCCATCTGGTGTGATTCCATTATTTCAATGCTGTGATTTCCATCTGGTGTGATTCCATTATTCCAATGCTGTGATTTCCATCTGGTGTGATTCCATTATTTCAATGCTGTGATTTCCATCTGGTGTGATTCCATTATTTCAATGCTGTGATTTCCATCTGGTGTGATTCCATTATTCCAATGCTGTGATTTCCATCTGGTGTGATTCCATTATTCCAATGCTGTGATTTCCATCTGGTGTGATTCCATTATTCCAATGCTGTGATTTCCATCTGGTGTGATTCCATTATTCCAATGCTGTGATTTCCATCTGGTGTGATTCCATTATTCCAATGCTGTGATTTCCATCTGGTGTGATTCCATTATTCCAATGCTGTGATTTCCATCTGGTGTGATTCCATTATTCCAATGCTGTGATTTCCATCTGGTGTGATTCCATTATTCCAATGCTGTGATTTCCATCTGGTGTGATTCCATTATTCCAATGCTGTGATTTCCATCTGGTGTGATTCCATTATTTCAATGCTGTGATTTCCATCTGGCGTGATTCCATTATTCCAATGCTGTGATTTCCATCTGGTGTGATTCCATTATTCCAATGCTGTGATTTCCATCTGGTGTGATTCCATTATTCCAATGCTGTGATTTCCATCTGGTGTGATTCCATTATTCCAATGCTGTGATTTCCATCTGGTGTGATTCCATTATTCCAATGCTGTGATTTCCATCTGGCGTGATTCCATTATTCCAATGCTGTGATTTCCATCTGGTGTGATTCCATTATTCCAATGCTGTGATTTACATATGGTGTGATTCCATTATTCCAATGCTGTGATTTCCATCTGGTGTGATTCCATTATTTCAATGCTGTGATTTCCATCTGGTGTGATTCCATTATTCCAATGCTGTGATTTCCATCTGGTGTGATTCCATTATTCCAATGCTGTGATTTCCATATGGTGTGATTCCATTATTCCAATGCTGTGATTTCCATCTGGTGTGATTCCATTATTCCAATGCTGTGATTTCCATCTGGTGTGATTCCATTATTCCAATGCTGTGATTTCCATCTGGTGTGATTCCATTATTTCAATGCTGTGATTTCCATCTGGTGTGATTCCGTTATTCCAATGCTGTGATTTCCATCTGGCGTGATTCCGTTATTCCAATGCTGTGATTTCCATCTGGTGTGATTCCGTTATTCCAATGCTGTGATTTCCATCTGGTGTGATTCCGTTATTCCAATGCTGTGATTTCCATCTGGTGTGATTCCTTTATTTCAATGCTGTGATTTCCATCTGGTGTGATTCCATTATTCCAATGCTCTGATTTCCATCTGGTGTGATTCCATTATTCCAATGCTGTGATTTCCATCTGGTGTGATTCCATTATTCCAATGCTGTGATTTCCATCTGGTGTGATTCCATTATTCCAATGCTGTGATTTCCATCTGGTGTGATTCCATTATTTCAATGCTGTGATTTCCATCTGGTGTGATGTTCTCTTTTTTATCACAGTAACCGACTCAAAACGGGTCCCCTTGAGTACGGACTTTACTTTAAGAAAAAGAAAAAAGTAGCGTGGGGCCAAATCTGGCGAGCATGCAAGATGGTGATTTGTTTCTCGGCTAAAAGAGGTTCACTGAGGACGCTGAATGAGCTGGCGCGTTGTACCTGTGAAGAATGAAAACATACACTGACGGAAAAAAAAATCACAACACCACGAAAAAAATAGTTGTAGAGGAATGAAATGGCAGCAATACATTTGTATAGGTAACATATTTAACCGATTAAGGTTTCAAGATCACAGCTTATTGTAAGCGCGAGAACAGCCATTTTAAATGTGAAATGCTGGTACATTAATAACCGGTGTAACCGCCAGAATGTTGAATGCAAGCACGCAAACGTTCATGCATTGTGTCGTACAGGTGCTGGATGTCAGTTTGTGGGATGGAGTTTCATGCCTGTTGCATTTGGTGGGTCAATACAGGGACGGTTAATGCTGGTTGGGGGTGATGCTGGAGTTGTCGTCCAATGATGTCCCATACGTGCTCGATTGGTGAAAGATCTGGTGATCTATCTGGCCACGGCAAAATGTCATCACTCTGTAGAGCATGTTGGGTTGCAACAGCAGTATGCTGACGAGCGTTATCCCGTTGGACAACACCCCCTAGAATGCTGTTCATGAATGGCAGCACAACAGGTTGAATCACCAGACCGACGTACAACTGTGCCGTCAGGGTGAGTAGGATAACCACGAGAGTGCTCCTGCTGTCACAGGAAATTGTTCCCCAGACTATAACTCCAGGTGTAGGTCCAGTGTGTCTCGGCCGCAGACAGGTTTGCAGGCGCTCACCTGGCCTCCTTCTAACCAACACACGGCCATCACTGGCACCCAGGCAGAACCGGCTTTCATTAGAAAACACAACAGATCTCCACTCCGTCCTCCAATGAGCTCTAGCTTGACACCACTGACGTCGCAAACGGCAGTGGTTTGGAGTAAGTGGAATGCACGCTACAGGGCGTCTGGCTCGGAGCTGTCCTTCAAGTAACCGATTTGTAACAGTTCGTTGTGTCACTGTGGTGGCAACTGCAGCTCGAATTGCTGCCGCAGATGCGGTACGATGCGCCACGGCCATACGCCGTACACGGCCGTCTTCCCTCTCAGTAGTGCCACTAGGCCGGCCGGAACTAGGTCTTCTTGAGGCAGTACGTTCCCTTGACCACCGCTGCCAACAATCATGCACAGCGGCTACATTCCTGCCAAGTCGTTCTGCAATATTGCGGAAAGAAAATCCACCTTCTCGTAGCCCTATTACACGACCTCGTTCAAACTCCGTGAGCTGTTGATAATGGCTTCTTCGTCTTCTTAAAGGCATTCTTGACTAACATCAACACCCTACGTCGAATCTCAACGATAACTAACGCTCACGAACGTTACAGCGCGTATTTACAGCAAACCTGCTTTGCATGTTCCGAAGGGCGCTATTAGCGCCACACGTATGCGCCGAGCGCGAAATTTGCATAGACGTCATCTTACAAATTTACTCTCACCGCCTACCAACTGTCGTTTATCTAACACAACCCCTCCTTGATGTTGGGATTTTTTTTCCGTCAGTGTATTTCCACTTTCTTAGCCCCTTTCTTCTGATTCTCTCTCTCTCTCAAAACCTCCAAAATTTGTATGTAGTAATTCTGGCTCACTGTTGTTACATCGGGAACCCAATCTGCAAAATTACACGAAAAAACAAATTACATGGCCAACGAAAAACAAAATTACATGGCTAACGAAAAACAAAATTACATGGCTAACGAAAAACAAAATTACATGGCTAACGAAAAACAAAATTTCATAGCCTTGAAGTTGGACTTGCTTTACCGTGTTTTCTTCATCCTTAGTGATTTTAAAAGGACTCCCCTCTGTTATTAGAGATGTGGAGTGCCTTAATTCTCTCAAGACAGTGGGTATTCCTTGCACTCGGGTCTTCAAAACGTATCACCCAGTCACCCGGAGTTGTTTTTTTTTAAGGTATTTATGTTATATTGTACTACCCCAAAACTCCACAAATTTCGGAACTTCTTGTGTGTACCTCATTATATTAATTTAATAGTTTATAAATTCGTAAAGCTCTCTTAGAGAGCAATTTCTCGAGAGCTTCCGGAAGTCAGCCAGCATCTACTGTCAAGTCCCCTGTTCCCAAGACTTCAAAGGGGGAAACCGCCAAAGAGAAGGAGATCCTCATCTTAAGGTGAAATAGATGATGGTTTTGCAAAATTAAAAAAATATATTCTTTCGCAGTAAGCGCAGAGACTAGCCTACGTACTAACTTCTTTGGTGATTTTGCACATTCTCGCAGTAAGAGCAGGAGGTAGCCCTCTTGCTGCCTTCTTCAGTACTTTCGCACCCTTTCTCCGTAAGAGGAGGAGGCAAAACTCTTACTGCCATATTCAGTGCTTTTCCACTTTCACAACTGACACTAAAAAAAACCTATGCTTCCAACTGACACTGAAAAAAAACCTATGCTTCCAACTGACACTGAAAAAAAAACCTATGCTTCCAACTGACACTGAAAAAAACCTATGCTTACAGCTCACACTGTGAAGTACCCCACTGTCCACACACCAGAAGGTGGTGCTTCACCTTCTGGTGTGTGGGCGGTGGGGTGCTTCACCTTTTGGTGGACTGCCGTGCAGATGGAGGAAGAAGTCATGATTACAGTAATTTTTTTGATATTCCCTGCAACATTATCTAAGTCAAAATTGTTAGTAATTTTTTTGCGTTTTTTAGGTCTTTCGTAACTTTTAAGTTTTGGAGACTTCTTATTTAACCATCTACAATTCTTTATTCTTCTGGTGCATTTAGCGTTCATGCTAACGCCTATCTTGAGACCTCTTTATTTAACTTTAGTTTTTATTTATTTCTTTACGAGGAATTTATTTCGGAGTTGGAGACAGTCAATTATTTTAATTTTCCCTATTTTAATTAAATCCATTAGTAAAATTTAAGTTCATCCTTAGTAATATCAGTGTTTTTCAATGCAACAACTATTATTTTGGTTCCCGGGTCGTATCGGAAGATTCAGGTTTCGTCACAAGTGATAATGCTTTCTGAAAGGTCGATTTTCGCCTGAATTTTGCCCAGAATGTCAGCACAAATTGCGCTTGCGATTTTGTCTTTGTTCCGGCGTCAGAAGCTTACGAGCCATATTGGAATGAACTTTTGTCATGTTCAGATTTTCATGTAAAATTTGCCTAACAGTCTTTATAAATATTTCCATTTCTGTCATTCTAATACTCAGTCGTTGATCATTTTAAACAATTGGTTAGATTTTGCACACACTCTCTTCTGTTTTCGAAGTGTATGGGCGTCCCGGACGTTAGTCGTTTTCATTGTCTTCCCGACCTTAACTGAACCTCTTGTGCCAGGACTGCGAATGGCTTTGCGGTAATCGTTCCTGTCTGTTTGGACCTCGATTCGATCCCAGGTAGGTTAGAAACGTTCGAACCGCTAAATATCTACCGTGCGTCGGATAGGCGCGTTAAGCCGTCGGACTAGGGTTACTGGCCCACCCCCGGTTAAAAATAAGGCGTGTGCTCTTCCCCCACCCCTTTCTCTGTTCCCATGCTATTATGTCGTAGGACGACAGTCGCTGCTGAGATGCACACTATAGTGGCTATATCTACTGACTTCTATCTGTCTGCCAACTTTCCTATCGTGAGCCCCTAGGTTCCACCTAATGTTACTTCGTTTCTCGAACTCGGCTCAAAGGCCTGTAACAGGCGTAGCTAGTCGAGCCACCTTTTTTGTGGGGGTAAACCCTACAAGCTGATTGCTGAGTCAGGGCTAGTGAAGATCCCGCTGGAGATTTGCACCCAGAACTTCTTCTGCTAATTAAGATATTAAGGTCCTAATGGAATATAAAAGACAAAAACATATTTCAGAAACTATGTGCAGAAAACACATCCATATAGAAGTGGGCCGAGAAACCTAGCAGCTAACTGGGATTAATTTAGTTACTAATTTCTAAACTCTCAGCACTCTTGTTCATGAGGGTGAGAAAAAATGTGTTTGGTCCCAAAGCAGACTCTGCTGAAACATTTTTAATTCCAAAAAGTTCGAAATTCCTGGTTTCTTAACTCCTAATTACCACTCGGTGTGCATTCTTGGGGAAAAGCGTAAAAAACAAAAACCGCTCCATTAAGTGCTGCGCTGACAATGGAAATTAGCGTTTATCGCGGAGTTATTGTGTAATGTTGTTCTCTTTTCATTTTTCTTTCTCTCTCAGGTTCCCTCTTTTGTTGCTCCTTTCTCCGTTTGCTCTGAGCAATATGAGCGAAGTTTGGACGCCAATTGCAGTCAGATAACTATGCATTGTAGATTATAACTTCAGCATTTATAGGGAACCGTATACTTCAGGTAATTCTAACTCTTCATTTCTTTTTACTTTGGGATCTCTCCTGTCAGGACACACTTTTACCGCTCATATGGCTTCGATTTTTCTCCCACTTTCAAAAGACTCAGCGAGTTGTAGTTCATTGGGAGTGCTGTTTCTGCGTCGCCGAGTCGAACCTCAAAAAATATTCAGTAGGCATTTTCTGCGAAAATATTCAGTAATCATTTTCTTTAGTTTCATCAGAAATTTCACGTTTATCTTCCGCTGAGTTCTTAAACTCAGCATTTTCCCGATGTGCCATAAATAACACTTCTACATTCATTGATACATCACTGAACTAATGCAGAAAGTGAGGTGAATTTTGCATTTTTTCCGGTTACGGACAGTTCAAGGTCAGTGGCATCCCAATCTCACTTTCAAACTGCACCACGCGTTTCTTTTGCCACAAGCTCAATCTCATTATTTCATGGACGTAACTCATGTAAAGATATCCAACTGAAGCATATTTTAACAATGCACATTTCTTTTAGCTTGAAGTAAAAAAA
Organism: Macrothele yani; assembly: GCA_039090855.1. Lineage (NCBI taxonomy): Eukaryota > Metazoa > Arthropoda > Arachnida > Araneae > Macrothelidae > Macrothele > Macrothele yani. The sequence continues at coordinate 79,186,079 of CM077008.1, forward strand.
ATCATTTGGACTTTAGATAAATGCGTAATTTTATATGGCATTCTATCAGGTAAAGAGTGTAATGCCAATACACAATTTGCACTTGCAAAAAAATTGAAACTTCAGATAAAAATTCATTTATCACAAATTTAGCGAGATTGAAATTTGGATGCAGTGCATCTTTCCCGACAGTAGTAAAGTGAATCTCAAGCAAAAAATGTCGACGAAATGAAAATGAGTAACGATGAGTTATTGTCAAAAACATACTTGAAATGTGTTCCTGCCCCATGAAGTGACACAATAATAGTTAATTTTATTTCATTCGATTTATTTTTCGTTATGGGGTTACATTTGACCATGTTACATTTCAAAATTAATTTTATAACATAAAATACATTGTATTAAGAAAACCATCCGTATATAATATGTATACTTATGTACAGAGTAACCACAGAACAGGAAATTGAGTAAAAAGCTACATATATATATATATATATATATATATATATATATATATATATATATATACACTGTTGGCCACCCAAAATGCAACACCAAGAAGGAAGCATCCGATTGGCCTGAAATTCGCAGCATGCGTCGCCCGCGAGAGGACATGCAAACGATTAGCATTGCAGGGCATATGCAAATCATGTGCGCCCGGCACGCCACCGAGAAGCACTATAAGAAGGGTGCGCAGAAGACGGGGGGTAAGTAGTGGAAGTGTGTTGTGCTGCCGGACCTGTGCGTGGGAAGCTTCCTATGCCTCGTCGCAGAATACGGCAGTCATTCCAGCACGTTTCGGAGTTTGACAGAGGACGAATAGTGGCTTATCGCGACAGCGGTTTATCGTACCGAGACATCGGCGCCCGTGTGGGACGACATCCAGCCACAGTGAGGCGAGTATGGATTCGGTGGGTGCAGGAGGGACGGACGGACCGACGTGAGCAATTGCCGCAGCCGCGGCACACCACCGAACGAGAGGACCGGAATGCTGTGCGGCGGGCATTGACGGCTTGCACCGCCACATCACGAACGTTAGCGCAGGAATTAGGGTGTGTTGCGCAACAACCTGCGTCAGCACGTACAATTCGACGTCGTCTGCAGGAGCGGCGACTTGTCGCACGGCGCCCATTGCTCCGATTACCATTGACGTTACACCACCGGCGAGTGCGGTGGCAGTGGGCCGTTGAACGCCGCACCTGGACTACGGAATGGCACGATATGGTCTTCTCCGGCGAATCCCGCTTCTGCCTGCAACACCACGATGGTCGGATCCGCGCGTGGCGTCACCGCGGCGAGAGACTGAATAGCGCCTGCATTATGCATCGCCATACCGGTCCGTCGCCTGGCGTTATGGTTTGGGGCGCAATTGCATATGACACCCGCACCCCTCTGGTACGCATCGCCGGTACTCATCAGCCACCACTACATCTCCGACGTTATGTTCCCTGCAGTCCTCTAATACCTGTAGGACCTACCAGTGGCCACGTTTCAGCAGGACAATGCGCGCCCGCACGTGGCACGCATCGTGCAACAATTCTTCACGGCCCACCAGGTGTCACTGCGGCCGTGGCCCGCCTGTTCTCCCGATATGTCGCCCATCGAACACGTTTGGTCGCTGATCGGCAACCGAGTGGCCCGGCAAGCCCCATCCGCGGCTACGCCTAATGAACTGTGGCAACGTGTGGAAGCAGCCTGGACCGACATACCCTAAGCCCACATCCAAAGCCTCTTACGTTCGATGCCGCGGCGTGTAGCGGCCGTTATTGCCAGCCATGGATGCCACACGAACTATTGATGTCTGCGTGTTCCGCAAGTCGCACGGACCTGTAAGCTCAATCGTTTCATCTTTGTATCTGTTGTTATGTGTCCAGTAAATCTGGCTTTGCTATCTCGTGTCCTTCTTGGTGTTGCATTTTGGGTGGCCAGTAGTGTATATACAGTTAACTCTGTACATAGTGAACTCTGTTATAGTTAACATTCGGCTATAGTGAACCAAAATCATTGGTCCCGACCCGCAACATCAGAAATGTACATTAAAATTTTCGTTTATAGTGAACCATCAACTTCAGTTATAGTGAACCTAAAAAATAAAACTTCAAAGAAAAGAATGTACTTCTAACATGAAATTGTAACTCATTTCAAAACAAACCTAAGAACTTGAAAAAATGTGTTCAGAACAACTGGGAAATTTAAGAAACAAACTAGTTTGGAAATTTAAGATCCCGAGGTGTTTTAAAAACGTCAAGTGACTTCCGGTTAGCCATCAGTTCAATAATGCCTGTTCAATAATAATGACATCATACGTTTTTCAAGAAGAACTTCGACGGTGGGATCGAGATCTGAGAGTGAAAAAAACTTTTGCTTTTGGAAGACATCCTCATGTTGAAAACCTCAGCGGGATGTAGCTGGTGTTCCTGCCTGCCAACACCATGTCAGTCCTCCAATCGACGAATCAAGGTGTGATTTGCAGCTTTAAACCCTATTACAGAAGGGAAGTAACGCTTCATTTAGTCCAAGCCTTGGAATCAAAGTAGAACACATCAATAAATGTCCTGAATGCTGTACGTTCTGGAAACAAAACGTGGAGGAGTGTTCAAAGGTCACAATACATAGCTGTTTCCGGAGGGCTGGTTTGGCTACTGGACGTGTGGCATTCGAAGAAGAGAATGATGTGTCTCTTAAGGACCTGCTTCAACATATCGCTGCGAATTCCACTGAAGATGAAGATTTTATCGATGCTGACTGTAAAGTTATAACGAAGGAAATTCCGTAGGATAAAGGTATTGTCGAGCCTGTGAAAGGCGGTTCCAGCACGTATTCTAATCAATTCAGGTTAAAGCGAAGAAACTTCGGTTTTAGTGAACCTCGGACATAGTGAACGAAATATGCAAGTCCGCAGATGTTCACTATAAGCGGAGTTGACTGCATATATATATATATATGTATATATATATATATAGCCTGAGTGAATCCATATTCCCCTAAAGTACGTAGTAAAGCCAAACGCTCCGGACATATAAAATTTGCGCATGTGCTGTCTGATTAATAATTTTCTACTATTAAATTTTATATTTTAGTTTGTTAGCAAATAATTGTTTAGTCGCTTTTGAAAATAATTATAATTAATAATATGTGTTTGTTGACATGGTAGGTTATTCCATAACACCAATCCCTGGTAATCAATACTCTGTCGGGTTGAAGTGTTAGGCATTAGTAACAAAAATGCATTTCTGTTTCTTGTTTAATAGTCGTGAACCACAGTGTTCAGCTGAATTAAATGTTGATACCTATTCTTCTTTATTCTTTTATACATAAATCCTAATAATCTATACTGCCATAATTTCTCAATATCTAAAAATCCATAAATATTAATCCGTAGCCCCATATTCAAATCAATTCCCTTAAAAAAAATTGACCATTCTATTTTGTAATGATTGTAATTTATATAAATTAGTCTTAGTAGTTTGTCCCCATACTAATAAACAATAAGTAAAACATGGATAAATCAGACTGTAATACAATATTTTTAAAGTTTTAATTGTTAAATTATTTGAAATTCTCGTAATTAAACCAAATACCCCTGAAATTTTATTTACAATGTTTTGAATATTAATATTCCATTTTAAATTATGCTCAATTACTATTCTCAAATATTTAATATTAGTGAATATTTCAAGGGTACAATTTTCCACAAGAATAGATGATGGCCCAACAAATTTCATTGCTATTCAACAATATATTTTCGTAAAACATCGTAGACATTATTTCATCACGTTTTACATAAACGTAACAATATCTTATTACAATCTGCGTAAATTACGAGAACCTGACGCTAAATGTAGCAAAAGCAATTACAGAATTGGAATTTTGATGCTATGAAAACGGCGTGTCACAGCAAAATTTGGCTTCCTCTCGATTTTCCGGCGGAGGGTTATCTGCTATTGACGACAGCTTTAAAATTATGTATAACACGATGGGATGTAACCTGCAGATATCCTAGACCCAAAACTACCAATCCTCCAGCTAATCCACTTGCGATTCAGCTTTTCTTTCTATCTTGAGGTTAGATTTCAGCTTGCACACGCGCAGATGGTCTTAAGTAGTTATATCACATTTCCTCGGTGTCAAGGTTGTTTATTACGTTCGTCTAAATCTGAATAATATATAAAAATAATAATAAAAATCTATATTGTTTTTTTTGAAAAACTAAATAGGCGAAATACCAAAGACCTTTAAGATACATAGAGACTTGAAGTTCTTGTGTAAATGAGTGGCAGCAGCTGGCAACATTTTGATCGCAAGGCTTGTACGGCGAAACGGCATGTTCCCTATGTAAAAAACGTTAATCAAGTTCTTTTACCTGCGTGAAAAACGGAATTTTACGTTGTTATAATATTGCGTATTAATTTGTTTTATCAATGGGGAATAAATTGGACTTTGCACCTCCTAATTTACGATTAAAGAAAACATCATATGAGTTCGTAATAGCTACTCAACGCGTGAAAAAATAAATAAAATTAAATATGATAGAAAGAAAGGCCCTCTTTACATAATTCAGAGTTTAGATAATTTCAAATCTCGGGTATAAAAAGTCTCGGAAAAGAGAATTGTTTAAATTGAAAAGTTTGTAGCTCATTAAAAAGTTTTGTTTAATTGAAATTTTGTTTAGCTCATTAAATCTGGCTATACTTTTTTCTGAGATGCTTTACAATATACGCTGAAGTGCCAGAAAAACTGGTACAGACGAGCTTATGCAAAATATATAGCAACATAACCTATGCGCGTACTTGATTGCGTCCGCCAGTGCGTATATAAAGCGATAGACATCCTTGCCAGCTGTAAAGAGCTGTTTTCGGCATGATAATGAAAGTAATAACAATTTAAGCGATTTTCAACGCGGGGTCATAGTTAGCGCTCGTGAGATGGGCCATAGTATTTCGGAGGTAGAAACGAAGTTCGGATTTTCACGGACGACCACTGCAAGGGTGTACCGTGACTACAAAAATTCCGTCAAAACCTCCAACCTACGATACAAGTGTGGCCGTTAAAAGACATTGGGTGAACGTGACCATCGTCGGCTGTCAAGAATCGTTTCACGCGATAGGCGTGCAACACTCTCTCAGGTATTATCGGAATTCAATGCTGGAGCCTCAACAAGCATCAGCGTCCGGACTGTGCAACGTACCCTGCACGATATGGGCTTTGGGAGCCGACGCTCAACTCGAGTCCCTTTGATGGGTGCACGACAAAGAGCTATGCGCCCCGCTTAGGCACGGCAACACTGCCACTGGACACTTGATGACTGGAAACAAGTAGCCTGGTCTGACAGTCGCGTTTCCAACTGTATCAGGCAGATGGAGGGATTCGTGTGTGGCGTAAACCCCATGAAGCCATGGATCTCGCCTGTCAACAGGGAACTGTACCGGCTGGTGGGGTTCGTAATGGTATGGGGTGTGTTTAACTGGACTTCACTGGGACCCCTGGTACGTCTACAAACGTCTGTGACCGGCCAATGCTATGTGTGCATCCTTTCTGACGAGGTACACTCGTTCATGCCCTGCATTCATGCTGATGAGTTGGACCTGGTCCAACAGGACAATGCACTTCCACACAAGTGTCGGGCCGCCGCATTATGGTTAGAGGAGCATTCATCTAAGTTTGAGGTGTTGCTATTTCCACCCAAGTCCCCAGATCTGAACGTGATAGAACACATTTGGGAAGCCACGCAACGCGCTATCGAACACAGGAATCCGAGACCTCGGAATACACCCGAATTGTGGAACGCTCTGCAGGAAGTATGGTGTGCATTGCCTACAGCATATTTCCAGAAGCTAGTGGAGTCCATGCCCCGTCGTATTTCTGCAGTCCTGCGCTCCCGTGGGAGACCTACCAAGCATTAGACTGGTGTGCCAGTTTTTCTGCCACTTCAGTGTATACCATACTATTATAAAGAAAAAAACGATAAATTTTACTGGTTATACATATAAAAAATGGATGTGACTGATGTAAACACGCGAACGCCTTTAGTAAATAAAGAGAAGTGACAGATTCTTGCCGTACAAAGCTGAAGTTCAAATGTCGCACCGTTAACGTACGGTTTTCCAGTCTATGTATCTTAAAAGTCTTTGCGAAATTCTTACTATTGCCGCGGCCATAGTTTTGTAAACATTTACTTTTATGACTCATATATCTTATTTCATTGGTTTACGACAATAACATTCATTTATCCACCTACCTAGGTACCTCTCAATGTCAGGAATTAGTGAACCTCATTTTTTGTTGTTATGATTCAATTCCACTTAGTATGTATCGGACTGTAGCTCGGTGTGGTCATGAAATGGATGTCAGTGAAGCACGAGTTGTATATCAAGATCGCTGCAAATGGAGAAGTTTGATACGACAACAGTAAGTAAAAATGTATGAAAGTTTGTATTTCTTTTTGGAGCTAACCTCTGATTCTCAGAGAACAGCTTAGTGATATGTATGTATGTATGTATGTATGTATGTATGTATGTATGTATGTATGTATGTATAAAATACCTACAAAAAGTACTCTCGATGTTTTCCCTTTTTAAAGCAATTTTAGGTACGAATTTCTTTCTTATAATAATTTCGTTGATACCTAAGAAATTAGTGAAACTAACTAACTAAATAAATGAAAATGAAATTTAAGATCTAAAAGTCTTTAAAATTAACTGAGGTTTTTTGTATATGTACTAAAACAGGCACGCAGATGAGCTCGTTCTAATGGGAAATTCATTATGGATGAAAATCCGATAGCCATGTGTCATTGGGGTAGGGCTTACGCTCGTTAGTGAATGGCACGAGTATCGGTTCAGTATCTTTTCAAGAATTCAAGAATGGGAAAAAATCATCAGGAACTCATTTTGCGTCTAAGTGACATGCATTTCTCATCGAAATGAGAACACTTCTTTCTTTTCCTATTTTCGATAATGGAAGGAGAGAGATTCCTATGCTGAAGGTAAATGTTATTTCTCCATCGAAGAGACATTCCTTTTCCATTGGGAGTTTTTTTTTAACTTGAAGGATATTTCTAACAAAGTAATCGCACAATTGAGTTTCAGGTTTTTATTATGCTGTTCTTTGGTTTGATCAGTTAGAAGGCTAACTTCATACTCCGTGGACTTTCGTTCGGATCCCAATAGCGTTACAGTCTCCGAGGAAATCATATACCGATAGAACAAATGCAGACCAATTCCTCCTGAAATTTTCTCAGCAAAAAGGAATCTACAAGTAACCTACTACATATTCTACACTGCTCAAAACTATTAGGGGCTCATGTGATTTTGGCGATATTGTGCAAGCTAATCGTGTTTATCTTGGCAAAACATGAGAAACACAATTCGAGTGTGACGTAGACAGCCGAATCATGCATATCCTTATGCAAATTTGCGTCTGTGAAGCCAGAATGCGTAAATCACAGATTGGGACAAAAACGAAGGTTTTCCACACAGAGTAGGAGACCCAGAGGTAAATTTTTCATAAATGCTCATGGCAACAATTTGGCCCCGAAGACCTCAATAGAATAGCGCGCCAGTGGACGGACATGGAACTAAAGCGTCGAAACCAAAACCATAAAAATCTGACCATTTTAAATTTTTCCAAGAGTTTACAACTCTCTCCTAGCTGCTTACTTATACACTGAGTGGACACTTTATTATGACCACCTGACAATTTTAAGCAAATGAGCTATGGCTGCACGCTGTTGCCGCCAGAGGACGATGCTAATACGAAAAGGGAAAGCTTAGTGCTTGCGACAGTAGCAGAAGTGAGTTTTGTTGACGGACTTTCACGTGGGATGATTTTAGGAGCTCGGAGCCATGGAGCGAGTATCACCGAAACCGCCGCATTCGTGAAATGTTCCAGAGCAGTGGCTGTTAAAGTGTTTAAAGACTGGACTGTCAGCCAAAAAACTAGGTCTCTACGTGCAACGTGTAGTCGTCATCGACTAGTGACTGCTTGGGCAGAACGGAGAGTGCCCAGACTGGTAACAGAAAACAGGAGGGCAACAGTGCAGCAAATTACAGACCATCTTAATCAAGGATCCCCTCAAATGATCTATGCCCGCACTGTTCGCCGTACACTGCATCGGATGGGATATGGCAGCCGAAGGCCTGTTCGAACACCTTTGCTGTCTACAGTTAACAAGAGGAAACGTCTCCAGTTCGCACAGGAGCACAAGGAATGGACAGTCGATAAAACAAATTATGTGGTCCGATGAATAACGTTTTCAGTTGCATTATGCCGATGGCCGAGTGAGAATTTGTCGGAAACAGCACGAAAGCATGGACTCCAAATGCATTGCTACAACCCTTCAAGCTGGTGGAGGCAACGTTATGGTTTGGGGAATGTTTTCCTGGCATGCTTTGGGTCCTGTGATTCGTGTTGATCAACGTCTGACTGGCACATCATATCTAAACATCATTGCGGGCCAAGTGCATCATGTCATGGGGATGGTTTACCGCAATGGCGATGGCTACTTTCAACAAGATAATGCGCCGTCCTGCCATAGTGCTCGTATTGTGCAGGATTGGTTTCAGGAACATGCCGGTGAGTTTACTTTGCTTAGGGGGCCCCCACAATCTCGAGATCTCAACCTCATGGAGAATTTGTGGGATGAAGTTGAACGACCCATCAGACAGCTGAATCCACAACCCTGCAATCTCACACTCCTGGAAAGTGCTATTCATCAAGCATGGTCTCAGATTCCACAAACCACCTGTCAAAATCTCGTGGTGTCCACGCCACGAAGAATCGACGCAGTATTAAAGGCAAAAGGTGGCCCAACGAAGTACTAAGGGGTGGTCATGATGAAGTGGCCACTCAGTGTATAGCCATTCGTACCGAATCACGTGACAGACGCTATCGTAGTTTCATGTCCAACCACTGGGGCGCTGTTTAAAAAGCAAGATATGAACCTCTGTATCTTCTCTTCTGTGATTTTCCGAAAGCTCCTATACTCTACTGTATTTATTGGGACATTTCCGTTCTTGAAGTCTTCGGTTCGAACGATGTTTCAACAGCATGATTCACAGGAATCAACCGTGTGGAGAGCTATTGGCATGCTGGAAGCAGACACAACGAATAGTAGGAGATGCCGTTGGAGTGTTACGAAGTGTCATTTCCCGATTGTGGACACGATTCCAGGGCACGGGAAGTGTTCGAAGAAAGCAAGGTCAAATGCCTCCACGAGCAACTACAGCAAGAGACGTCCACCAGCCCCACGCTCGACATGAACCCGGAGAAGACAGCCCGGGACGAGTCCCTCCACCAGGTACCCCCTGTTTATCAAGAGGCTCCGTTACAAGATTATAGTCACCCCCAAAATGAGGAAGTCTTCACCCCCAAAAAATAAAGGAAGACTCCTGAGGAATCTACCCCGTTGGGCGGGTTCCAATTGCGCATAGACTGAAATAACGCGAATTTTAAACTCAGCGAGGGCGAAGCTGACAGCAGCCACTCGACCCTCTTCATCATATTGAAATTTCAGTTGTCGACCTTTGAAGTTAGGGTTGACAATAATTCCGATGCCCTTGTGACTAGTCGGAGAAAGACTAAACCAGCACGGGGCATTAGTGTAATGACGAAAATCCGAAACATGCCTAAAACTCTGAAAATATGTTTCCTGAACACACAGGATATCAATATCCTGGGTCATAATCCAGCCGATGAGCCAACGCCTTACTGACCGGGACCGAAGTCCCTGAATATTTAATGTAGAAACTTTAAGGTTGAAGGTTAAGCAGATAAGTGAAATACAAAAATACACAAAACAAAGGTCAGAAATGAGGGTAGATTCAAATTAGCCCACCCGTTTTAGAAACGTGGACCGGCACTTAGAACTGACGATGCCTATCTCCAGAGGTGGAACGGTTGTGGTTCCGGCGACGGTTCCGTCGGCGGCTACTTGGGGAAAGTTCCCCTTCCTCCAGTTGGACGGAAGATCTTTCCCGACGGCCAGGATGAACATTTGCCGATCGGCTGGCGCGAGTCTTGCCCTCCGATGATGGAGAGGACTGTCGTTGTTGACGGAAGAAATGGTCAGCAGGACGAGAGTCTCTGGTAGGAGTAACATTGTGGATGGTAACAGGAACACGTCCCGGCGGCCTGCTGGAATGGATGACGGGTACACCCTTGTTTCCTGAGATAGAAGGGAGGGAGACAGTTCCGACAGGAGAGGTGAAAGCAGCATCATCAACGGAATCTATGTAAATGTTTTCATCATCCGAAATAACCTCTGTAAATGCAACAGTGGTAACAAGTCCGACTTGGGTGTCAGGAGAATCAGGTGAATGAAGCACAGGGAACTCGGTACATACGCCGGCGTCCATGGGAGGCTCAGACTTAATAACAACAGCCGATTCAACGGCAAAAGGCAGTGAGGTGACCTCTGTAGATGGCATTTCAAGAACCTCTAGATCTTGCACTGGTGAAACAGCAGGAGAAGCTCCAGGATCGACGCAGCCGTCTACAACCAAAATATCTTGATTAACAGAAGTCACGGCATTTTTGGTTGTCGGATCTACAGGTATGACAACCGGTAATTCCATAGAAGAAACAAGTTCCGGGTCCACGGTAACAACTGCATCAGGAACACCAGAGACCCCGGGAACAACAATAGTACTGGTGGAGGGTAGCTCCGGAAACTCCTCATTAAAAACAAGGGGAGCTGTTGAAGGCCTAGCTACAACATCTGCGAAGGATGACTGGGTGCATCTAGATTTGGTGTGAGAATCCGCACCGCACTTGGAGCAGGCTTGCTCGCACGAGATCTCTAAGTGCCCCACCGTACACAGTTGGGGCAAGCTCGGGACGGGCACTGAGGAGCAATGTGGCCAGCATTACCGCATCTACGGCATGTGCGTATCATGCCAGCATATGTGACCATGGCCTTGCAACGGCCCTCTTGAAGGAAATTGGGTACTGGCTTTGTCATACGCAGGCGAACAGTTCTCGTGCCTGTATCAACATGTTCCAGACCTTTGAGTGTGTGCCGCTTATTCTGAATGGGGGTGACAATCTCCCCATATCCAGTAAGTGCCGCAGAGATCTTCTCATTAGGGATGTCTATGGGCACGAGTTTGACATAGACGGTACGAATGCCGTCATCTACTGGCGAAATGTTCACCGCAACGTCCTTGTAGGCTGTCAAGGGGTGCTCAAGGTAGTGCAGTGCTTGTGCAGCAGTTTGGAAACGCACTGTGAAAAGTCCATTGTTAAGTCGCTGGACTGTGTGCAAATGTTCCGGATAGTCAAGTTTGTCGACTAATCCCTTAGGAATATTAACATTGGGATACTTACCATTATGAGTAACCTGAATGGTTTCAGGTCGGTTCAGAAAGTTCGCCATTCCGGAGGCACGGAGCCCCGGTTGGCCTGGAATCGGAAAACAAAAAAAGCTTCTAACTTGAAGTTTAAAAAACAAGAAATAAAAATGACTCACAGTCAAATCCTTGACGACCACAAACTATATGAGAATTACTTAGTGATGAAGCAACTCAACTCCATGCAGCTAAATTATGAGAAGGATTTCTCCCACTCACTTTGCTCTTCACTACTGCAAGAGACCGAAGAAACGTATGTACACAGTCTTCCACTGGGTCTTCGCACGTGTCCGTACGCCGACGACTGATTACATTCACTTCGCCGTACTCCTTAAATACCACCGACGATAATTTGCATATTATGCCGTGCTGTGGCGTAAGCGTTCACCGGTTGGTCCCGAAATTAACATCACACCTACGTAAACTCGACCCTATTAACATATGTAAATTTCATGATCGTCCGCCAATTCCTTCTTGATGTTCTTTTTTCACTTTCCGGCAGTGTATAAAAAATACTCCTTCGACTGTGTACTCCATTGTGACGAAGAAGTTGGGACGATATTTTGGCGATGACTTAAAAGTGAAGTAATCTTTGGAGAAACGGTGGAAGAAAATTAGGCAACACGCACCACATTCAATGAATCCGTGCGATTTCGACTTGTTTCGGAAAATGAAGGAATCTGTACTATCAACAGCATAATTTCTGCGTTAGAGCGTTTGCTGCGGACATTGGTTAAAAACGATGCTGCTGTTCACGTCCGACGCCTTTCAGTCGTTTGGCAGGGTCATCTACGAACGTGGAGAATGTGTCGAAGAGCTCTGACTGGAGCATGTTTCCATGTCATATGTAATTCAATATGTAATCTCCTTCTAATTGCAGAAGTGTTGCTACAAGAAAAATGAACCTCTTAAATGAATTGGTAAGGAAGCAGAAATACCATGCTTTGAAACACTCGATTCACATAATGCTTTCCGTTGAGTATGAGAATACAAGAAAGATGACACCGAAAACTCGGGAGTAACGACCACGTCCTTTGAAATTTCAAAGCAAATTTTTAGAAGAAAAAAATTATATATATACACTGCTGGCCACCCAAAATGAAACACCAAGAAGGAAGCATCCGATTGCCCTGAAATTCGCAGCATGCGTCGCCCGCGAAAGGACATGCAAACGATTAGCGTTGCAGAGCATATGCAAATCATGTGCGCCCGGCACGCCACCGAGAAGTACTATAAGAAGTGTGCACAGAAGGAGGGGTGTAAGTAGTGGAAGTGTGTTGTGCTGCCGGACATGTGCGTAGGAAGCTTCGTCATGCCTCGTCGCAGAATACGGCAGTCATTTCAGCACGTTTCGGAGTTCGACAGAGAACGAATACTGAATTATCGTGACAGCGGTTTATCGTACCGAGATATCGGCGCCCGCGTGGGACGACATCCAGCCACAGTGAGGCAAGTATGGATTCGGTGGGTGAAGGAGGGACGGACGGACCGACGTGAGCGATTGCACAGTCGCGGTACACCACCGAACGACACGACCGGCATGTTGTGCGGCGGGCATTGACGACTCGCACCGTCACATCACGAACGCAGAAATTAGGGTGTGTTGCGCAACAACCTGCGTCAGCACGTACCGTTCGACGTCGTCTGCAGGAGCGGGGACTTGTCGCACGGCGCCCATTGCTCGGATTACCATTGACGCAACACCACCGGCGAGTGCGGAGGCAGTGGGCTGTTGAACGCTGCACCTGGACTACGGAATGGCACGACATTGTCTTCTCCGACGAATCCCGCTTCTGCCTGCAACATCACGATGGTCGGATTCGCGTGTGGCGGCACCGCGGCGAGAGACTGTATGACGCCTGCATTATGCATCGCCATACCGGTCCGTCACCTATCGTTATGGTTTGGGGCGGAATTGGATAGGACACCCGCACCCGTCTGGTACGCATCGCCGGTACACTCAACAGCCACCGCTACATCTCCGACGTTCTGGAGCCTGTAGTCCTCCCTTACCTGCCCGACCTGCCAGCGGCCACGTTTGCACAGAAAAATGCTCCCCCGCACGTGGCACGTATCATGCAACAATTCTTCACGGCCATCCAGGTGTCACTGCGGCCGAGGCCTGCCTGTTCTCCCGATATGTCGCCCATCAAACAGGTCTGGTGGCTGATCGGCAACCGAGTGGCCCGGCAAGCACCACCCGCAGCTATGCCTTTTGAACTATTGATGGCCACACGAACTATTGATGTCTGCGTGTCCCGCAAGTCGCACGGGCCTATAAGCTCAAACGTTTCATCTTTGTATCTGTTGTTATGTGTCCAGTAAATCTGGCTTTGCTATCTCGTGTCCTTCTTGGTGTTGCATTTTGGGTGGCCAGCAGTGTATATAGACAGTCATCATCATTTACAACCATTATCAATCCACTGCTGGACGAAGGTCTCTCCAAGGTTCTTCCACAACGGTCTGTCTTGTGCCAGTCTCCTCCATGTTACTCCCGCATACTTTCGAATTTCATCCACCCATCTTCCATGTGGTCTTCTTCTGGGTCTTTTCCTGTTCCTTGGAATTCAATCTAAAATTTCGGCTGTCCATCGATGGTCTGTCCTTCTGGCAGTATGTCCAGCCCATTGCCATTTCAGGGATTTAACTCTGATCATGATGTCTTCCACTCTTGTCATTTTTCTGATCCACGAGTTCCTCTTCCTATCTCTCCTGGTTACAATAAGCATGCACCTATCCATGCTGCTTTGAGTTGTCTGCAGCCTTTGTATGTCTCTTTTAGTTAAGGTCCACGTCTCTGCACCATACGTATGCACTGGAAGGATGCATTGATCAAACACTTTTCTTTTAAGACATAATGGCATATTGCTCTTGAAAATTATGCTGTTTCTTCCAAGAGCTCTCCAGGCAAGTTTTACTGGCCGATTAATTTCTTCATCAAAGTGACCCTCAATTGATATCTACTGTCCAAGATAAATATAGGTATTGGTTATCTCCAGCTTTTCCCCATGAATTGATAAATTTTCATTACTTGTAAAAGCATTGTACATCACTTTTGTCTTCTGAAAGTTCATTTTTAATCCCACTTCTTTAATCTTGTCAGCAAGTTCTTGGGTCATACTCTGCAGCTCTGATCGGGTAGTTGCAAAAATGACTATGTCATCAGCAAAACGAAAGAGAGTTAGATAATCTCCATTAATCTTTATCCCTTTGTTTTCCCAGTTCAGTGATTGAAAGACATTTTCCAATGTGGCATTAAAGAGCTTGGTAGATATGGTGTCATCTTGTCTCACTCCCTTTGCAATTTTTATGTGTACTGTATTCTCAAACAGCCAAATCTTTGCACTTGCGCTTTCATAGATGTTATTAATAATATTAATGTATGCATCTTCAAATCCGCAGGATTTCAAAGCCATTGTACCTGCTGATGGTTTCAATGCTGATTCAGCGAAACCATCAGCAGTTACAATGGCTTTGAAATCCTGCGGAGTTGAAGATGCATACATTAATATTATTAATAACATCTATGAAAATGCGAGTGCAAAGATTTGGCTGTTTGAGAATACAGTACTCATAAAAATTGGAAAGGGAGTGAGACAAGGTGACACCATATCTACCAAGCTCTTTAATGCCACATTGGAAAATGTCTTTCAATCACTGAACTGGGAAAACAAAGGGATAAAGATTAATGGAGATTATCTAACTCTCTTTAGTTTGGCTGATGACATAGTCATTTTTGCAGCTACCCCATCAGAGCTTGCTGACAAGAGTAAATAAGTGGGATTGAAAATGAACTTTCAGAAGACAAAAGTGATATATATATATACATATCATCATCATCATCATCATTGTCAACCATTATCAATCCACTGCTGGACGAAGGTCTCCCCAAGTTTCCTCCACAACGGTCTGTCTTGTGCCAGTCTCCTCCATGTCACCCCTGCATACTTTCGAATTTCATCCACCCATCTCCCATGTGGTCTTCTTCTGGGTCTTTTCCTGTCCCTTGGAATCCAATCTAAAATTTCGGCTGTCCATCGATGATCTGTCCTTCTGGCAGTATGTCCAGCCCATTGCCATTTCAGGGATTTAACTCTGATCATGATGTCTTCCAGTCTTGTCATTTTTCGGATCCACGAGTTCCTCTTCTTATCTCTCCTGGTTACACCAAGCATGCACCTCTCCATGCTTCTTTGAGTTATCTGCAGCCTTTGTATGTCTCTTTTAGTTAAGGTCCACGTCTCCGCACCATACGTAAGCACTGGAAGGATGCATTGATCAAACACTTTTCTTTTAAGACATAATGGCATATTGCTCTTCAAAATTATGCTGTTTCTTCCAAAAGCTCTCCAGGCAAGTTTTGTACGCCGATTAATTTCTTCATCAATGTGACCCTCACTTGATATCTGCTGTCCAAGATAAACGTACGTGTCTGTTATCTCCAGCTTTTCTCCATCAATCGATAAATCTTCATTTCTTGTAAAAGCATTGAACATCACTTTTGTCTTCTGAAAGTTCATTTTTAATCCCACTTCTTTACTCTTGTCAGCAAGTTCCTGGATCATACTCTGCAGCTCTGATGGGGTAGTTGCAAAATGACTACGTCATCAGCAAAACGAAGGTGGGTTAGATAATCTCCATTAATCTTTATCCCCTTGTTTTCCCAGCTCAGTGACTGAAAAACACCCTCCAATGTGGCATTAAAGAGCTTCGGAGATATGGTGTCACCTTGTCTCACTCCCTTTCCAATTTTTACGTGTGTTGTATTTTCAAACAGCCTAATCTTTGCACTTGCATTTTCATAGATGTTATTAATAATATTAATGTATGCATCTTCAATACCGCAGGTTTTCAGAGCCATTGTAACTGCTGATGGTTTCACCGAATCAAAGGCTTTTTCATAATCGATAAAAGCCATGCACAATGGAAGTTCATATTCCCTCGCTCTTTCACTTAGTTCTCTCAGCACGTGGATATGATCTATTGTGCTGTAGCCACTCCTGAATCCAGCTTGTTCTCTCGGTTGAGCCATGTCCAGTGTTACCTTCAAGCGGTGTGAAAGAACTTTAGTGAAGATTTTATAAACTACTGATAGGAGGCTGATAGGTCTGTAGTTTCCGAGATCCTCAATGTCACCTTTCTTATGTAGCAGGATCATTGTGGCGGTGTTCCAATCCTCAGGAATCTTTCCTTCATTAAGGCATCGAGTGAAAATTTGGGCGAGTACTGTTTCGATTTCTCCACTTGCTTCTTGTATGATGTCTACAGTAATTCCATCTTCTCCTGGAGCTTTTCCTCGCTTCATGTTCTTGATTGCATGTGCAACTTCTGCTGGAAGGACTGGAGGAACTCTGGTACTGGTATCTTTCATGATGTCTGGAGTGCATATATCATCCCTTTCATATAATTTGGAGTAGAAATCTTTCACTCTTGTCAAAATTTCGCCTCTATTTCTTGTTACAGAACCATCTTCTTTTCTCAGTGCCATAATCTGTTTTCTTCCCTTACTGAGATGTCCCTTTGCTATCTTTAGGCTTTGGTTGTTTTCAATTGCTTTCCTCACTAGTTCACAGTTGAATTTTCTTACGTCTTCAGTGATACTTTTTCGTACTGTCTTGCATAGCTCTATATATTCCACTTTGGAAGTCACATCTTCTTTAGTTGTCCTCATCTCTCTTCTTTTTTGCATCAACATTTTGGTTTTTCCTGATAATTTGTTCACATGCAACTTGTACTTAGACCCAGCTAATTTTGTTGCTGTTTCCATAAGAGCTTTGGTTACTTTTCTGTTAACTTCAGAGATGTCCACTTCTTCCGATGTTAGGCCTTCTAAAGCAGAGAACCTGTTCTTCAGTTCTAATTTGAAGGTATTATGGTGTTTTTTAAGGTTGGTTATGTCAATAGATTTTGTTTGTCCTATGAGCTTGCCACGTTCAAGTTTAGTGTTGAGGTGCATCTTACATCTCACCAATCTATGGTCACTACCTGTGTTGAACTTGTTTAGCACACTGCAGTCTTCTATGACGAATTTTTTGTTACACATAATAAAATCAATTTCACTTGTCGTCCCATTTGGATGTCTCCATGTCCATTTCCTGTGTGGCTTTTTCTTGAAAAAGGAGTTCAAGATGAAAAACCCTTCTGCCTCTGCAAACTCAACGAGAGTATTTCCACGCTGGTTTCTGTTGCCATGACCGAATTTACCTACTGAAGTTTCATTCTGTTGCCGTTGCCCTATTTTTGCATTGAAATCTCCCATAATTATCTTCAAATGCTGCTTACCTTTATTATTTAGATGACAAATTTCCTCATAAAATTCTTCAATTTCTTCTTCAGGATGACTTGTGGTGGGTGCATAAGTTTGAATAATCTGAGCCTGGTATCTTTTCGAGAGTTGGATAACAAGTCGTGCAGCTCTGTCAGAGGAACTTTCAACTTCTACAACTTTGTCCTTCAGTTTCTTGTTTATTATAAATCCAACACCACTAGTTCTGCCAGTATCTGTCCCACGATAGTAGAAGAGATGTCCACTTTTCAGTTCGATGAGATCTTCTCCTTTTCTCCTTACCTCACTTAGCCCCACGATGTCCCACTTGATCCTTTGTAGTTCCTCTTCCAATTCAAGAAGCCTTGAATCAGAAGATAGGGAGCGTCCATTGTAAGTAGCCAAGGTCAGCATCAGATGGCAGCCTAGTCCGGTCCTCCGGGGATTCTTAGCACCCTCTGCCTTCATGTCGCACTGGCCGCTGCCTTGGCCAGGTACATTCCAGCTGCCGGAGACTGAGGGCCAAGATTTAAGTTGTGGAATCATTTTGGAGGGTTTGGCCATAACTCACCACGCTGGCCAAGCGGGTTGGTGAGTGTGGGATAGCATTTCCTCTGATCCCGATGGTATAGTTATACCGCTATGGGCGGTCGTCAGAGCCCCTTTAGTGGGAACAGGATGCACCACGAGAAGGCGGGGTTGACATTTGTCAAGGAGAGGCTGTGATGTTACGCATCACCTGACCTTACATCCCATATATACATATATATATATATATATATATATATATATATATATATATATATATATATATATGTCGCTGAGCTGGGAAAACAAGGGGATAAAGATTAATGGAGATTATCTAACCCACCTTCGTTTTGCTGATGACGCAGTCATTTTTGCAACTACCCCATCAGAGCTGCAGAGTATGATCCAGGAACTTGCTGACAAGAGTAAAGAAGTGGGATTAAAAATGAACTTTCAGAAGACAAAAGTGATGTTCAATGCTTTTACAAGAAATGAAGATTTATCGATTGATGGAGAAAAGCTGGAGTTAACAGACACGTACGTTTATCTTGGACAGCAGATATCAAGTGAGGGTCACATTGATGAAGAAATTAATCGGCGTACAAAACTTGCCTGGAGAGCTTTTGGAAGAAACAGCATAATTTTCAAGAGCAATATGCCATTATGTCTTAAAAGAAAAGTGTTTGATCAATGCATCCTTCCAGTGCTTACGTATGGTGCAGAGACGTGGACCTTAACTAAAAGAGACATACAAAGGCTGCAGACAACTCAAAGAAGCATGGAGAGGTGCATGCTTGGTGTAACCAGGAGAGATAAGAAGAGGAACTCGTGGATCCGAAAAATGACAAGAGTGGAAGACATCATGATCAGAGTTAAATCCCTGAAATGGCAATGGGCTGGACATACTGCCAGAAGGACAGATCATCGATGGACAGCCGAAATTTTAGATTGGATTCCAAGGGACAGGAAAAGACCCAGAAGAAGACCAAATAGGAGATGGGTGGATGAAATTCGAAAGTATGCAGGGGTGACATGGAGGAGACTGGCACAAGACAGACCGTTGTGGAGGAAACTTGGGGAGACCTTCGTCCAGCAGTGGATTGATAATGGTTGACAATGATGATGATGATGATATATATATATATATATATATATATATATATATATATATATATATATATATATATATATATATATATGTATACACACTATCTACCAACAAGTAATCAAGTAATTGGACACCCTTGCAATCGACGATACCTGCGGTCCTGATACACGTCACGGCCGCCGCCGTTAAATATCGTGTGGGAAACAACAACGCAACCAGTCGCATGCAAGATGCCACGCAGTTCGGAGCTCTCTGATTTCGAGACAGATGTAATCGTCGGGTATCACAGAAATGTCCGATCCATACGTGACATATCCAGCGAGTTGAAATACCCAAAGTCGACAATGGCCTACATGATTGGCAAATTGAAGATGAGAGGTGACTGTCGGAATGTGCCCCGACCCGGCAGACCCACAAAACTGGGAGTTAGAGACCGACGGGTGCTGGCCAGAGAAATTCGGAAGAACCGCACCAAATCGATTGGCCACATCCGCGAAGAGTTTCAACAGGCATCCGGGAGTGTTCTTTCGATGAATACCATCCGTAAGGAAGCCCATCTGCTCGGTTATCATGGACATGCTGCAGCCTACAAGCCTTTGATCACCAAGTTCAAAAGCGCTACTCGGATAACGTGGTGCAAAGAACGTCGGCAGTGGACCGTTGAGCAGTGGAAACAGGTTCTCTGGAGCGACGAATCAAGATTCACCCTCTACCGTTAGGATGGAAGGGTCTGGGTTTGGCGTCTGCCTGGAGAACGCCTCCTGCCGGAATGTATTATGCCAACTGTAAAGTTCGGCGGCGGTGGAATTATGCTATGGGGTGTTTCTCCTGGTATGGCCCGGGACCTTTGGTCGCAATTCCTGGTAGACTCAACGCCGAGGCCTACTGCACCATTTTGGATGACCATCCGCTGCCTATGTTGTGGCAGTTTTACGGGGTGAACCCATGTTACTTTCAGGATGACAATGCCACCTGTCATGTTACGAGGTCCACCATGGCTTGGTATGGTGACAATGGGGTTAATCGAATGGACTGGCATGCGCAGAGCCCGAACCTTAACCCTATCGAGCACCTCTGGGACGAGTTGAAGCGTCGATTTAAGGGGTGCCCCCACCGTCCGAAATCGGTGAAGTAACTGACCTGTCTTCCCCAAGCCGAGTGGAAGAAAATACCGCTAGCCGTCGTACAACGCCTGGTTAAAAGTATGCCCCGGAGCTGTAATCGCCGCTCGTGGAGGATCCACCAATTATTGAAGGTGAATAAACTTCGTTTTCCTTTGCTATCACAGGTGTCCAATTACTTGTTGGTAGATAGTGTATATATATCATCATCATCATCATCATTGTCAACCATTATCAATCCACTGCTGGACGAAGGTCTCCCCAAGTTTCCTCCACAACGGTCTGTCTTGTGCCAGTCTCCTCCATGTCACTCCCGCATACTTTCGAATTTCATCCACCCATCTTCCATGTGGTCTTCTTCTGGGTCTTTTCCTGTCCCTTGGAATCCAATCTAAAATTTCGGCTGTCCATCGATGGTCTGTTCTTCTGGCAGTATGTCCAGCCCATTGCCATTTCAGGGATTTAACTGTGATCATGATGTCTTCCACTCTTGTCATTTTTCTGATCCACGTGTTCCTCTTCTTATCTCTCCTGGTTACACCAAGCATGCACCTCTCCATGCTGCTTTGAGTTGTCTGCAGCCTTTGTATGTATCTTTTAGCTAAGGTCCACGTCTCTGCACCATACGTAAGCACTGGAAGGATGCATTGATCAAACACTTTTCTTTTAAGACATAATGGCATATTGCTCTTGAAAATTATGCTGTTTCTTCCAAAAGCTCTCCAGGCAAGTTTTGTACGCCGATTAATTTCTTCACCAATGTGACCCTCACTTGATATCTGCTGGCCAAGATAAACGTACGTGTCTGTTATCTCCAGCTTTTCTCCATCAATCGATAATTCTTCATTTCTTGTAAAAGCATTGTACATCACTTTTGTCTTCTGAAAGTTCATTTTTAATCCCACTTCTTTACTCTTGTCAGCAAGTTCCTGGATCATACTCTGTAGCTCTGATGGGGTAGTTGCAAAAATGACTATGTCATCAGCAAAACGAAGGTGGGTTAAATAATCTCCATTAATCTTTATCCCTTTGTTTTCAAAGTTCAGTGATTGAAAGACATTTTCCAATGTGGCATTAAAGAGCTTCGGAGATATGGTGTCACCTTGTCTCACTCCTTTTCCAATTTTTATGTGTGTTGTATTTTCAAACAGCCGAATCGTTGCACTTGCATTTTCATAGATGTTATTAATAATATTAATGTATGCATCTTCAATACCGCCGGATTTCAGAGCCATTGCAACTGCTGATGGTTTCACCGAATCAAAGGCTTTTTCATAATCGATAAAAGCCATGCACAATGGAAGCTCATATTCCCTCGCTCTTTCAATTAGTTTTCTCAGTACGTGGATATGATCTATTGTGCTGTAGCCACTCCTGAATCCAGCTTGTTCTCTCGGTTGAGCCATGTCCAGTGTTACCTTCAAGCGGTGTGAAAGAACTTTAGTGAAGATTTTATAAACCACTGATAGGAGGCTGATAGGTCTGTAGTTCCTGAGATCCTCAATGTCACCTTTTTTTATGTAGCAAGATCATTGTAGCGTTGTTCCAATCCTCAGGAATTTTCCCTTCATTAAGGCATCGAGTGAAAATTTGGGCGAGTACTGTTTCGATTTCTCCACTTGCTTCTTGTATGATGTCTACAGTAATTCCATCTTCTCCTGGAGCTTTTCCCCGCTTCATGTTCTTGATTGCATGTGCAACTTCTGCTGGAAGGACTGGAAGAACTCTGGTACCTTTCATGATGTCTGGAGTACATGTATCATCCCTTTCATATAATTTGGAGCAGAAATCTTTCACTCTTGTCAAAATTTCGCCTCTATTTCTTGTTACAGAACCATCTTCTTTTCTCAGTGCCATAATCTGTTTTTTCCCCTTACTGAGATGTCCCTTTGCTATCTTTAGGCTTTGGTTGTTTTCAATTGCTTTCCTGTATATATATATATATATATATATATTGTTACGACCCACCCCTGCCATTAATTTAGTAATTAATGGGCGTGGTGGAGGTACGAAATTAATTAAGTATTAATTATGTTCGAGGCTTGATTGGAGTTTAAAAGTGTAAACAGCAGAGAAAGTTTTATCTGGGGGTTTGGAAAGAAAAGAGGCGAAGAATTCTCCCCTGGCTGGGTGGTCTCAGAAAAGCTCTGTTATGTCATAAATCGAAGGTTGCAGCTGACGGCCAGTCTAAACAGGGAAGGAGGTACATATCGAAGAGGGGCCACTTGAGTAGAAATGAATGAAGATGGGGGACAAAAGGTTTAGCGAATAATCGTAAATTCGTCGATTGTTTGGGGCATTTTCGAGAACAATTGCTCTCTGTGTGGTCCGTGCAGAAAAATAAGATTTCGCACTTAGCGTGAAAATAAGGAAGAAAGTTCAGTTGTCTATACGCTCTACGATGTGAAAGGCTGGGCTGGATACCTTGGATCTGCTATGTGAATTGGGCAATGAAGAGCGAATCTCCCTGCATTTGGTAAGAAACTGAGACAACTCGGGCAGCTGGGGATGCCAGTTTGCCATAAAGACAGCGGAATGCCTAAATCCGCTTGATAAAGCAGCAATTTCTAGGTTGGGAGCCTAATGGAAATGGGCGACTGGTTGGCCCAATGAAAGCAAAGTTACAGAGGAATTAAGAAGTCTGCGAGTGGACAGTGGTCATTCCAATGAGAAGCGAAGCTCGGGTTCGAGTCCAACTACGGCAGTGTGCAATCAATCACCATCCTCTCCCTGAAGCGGCGAAGGAAGCTCTCTGGTCCTGCGGGGCGAAGCTAGGCCCCATGTGTGTGTGTGTGTGTGTGTGTGTGGCTACGTAAACAGCGCAGCCTCTACGTGTAAGAGCGACGGGATAAAGCCGGCGCAAGAAAAATATGAGCGTAAAA
This sequence comes from Macrothele yani, assembly GCA_039090855.1. Lineage (NCBI taxonomy): Eukaryota > Metazoa > Arthropoda > Arachnida > Araneae > Macrothelidae > Macrothele > Macrothele yani. Next base: position 79,209,310 of record CM077008.1, read on the forward strand.
GCGGTTGCTTGGATACCTAACAAATATACAGGTGAAATGTTAAGTCACAATTTGGATTTATTCTTGATAGCATCCATGTAAGTAGAAACATTTTGTTTTTATTGTTACATCTGCTACGCAATTAGTTGAGGAACTGAACTGATATATTGCAAGAACTAAACTGAGAAATAGTAAGACTGAACTGTGGAATTTAAGCTCATAAAAACTATCTTGCGGGAACTGATTTAGTCCAAGTTGACCCAATACTTATGTTCAGAAGACAGCTAAATTTTATTCGGATGTGTGCCATAGTTATGTTTTTATAGCCAATTAAATATTTGTTTAGGCAGTCAGCGCAGTCATGGAACACATTATTTATGTGTACGCATGTGATTGGTTCAAATTGTTTAAGTGTATGCCCATATAATACAGTTTTCGCGCCAAGAACTACTGTGACGTACCTGCCAGAAGGACGCACACGACATAAAGGCAGATAGGAATCAGAATATAATGTCCGCGTAGCTTAATTGGTAGAGCAACTTGTTCCGGAATAAGCGGCCTCGGGTTCGAATCCCGGCGTAGACCAAAAATGACGGAGAAATTCACTTCGTTATAATGGCGCCCGAACTATCCGGATGACCCGACCGTTCAAAATCTCGCATTGGTGTGATGTTATTTCCACACCGCGAGATAGGAAAAATATGAGCAGCACTTCGAAAAAAAAAAAAAAAGTAAGGGGGAGATGATGTAACGTACCAGGAGATGTGACGTACCTGCCAGAAGGACGCGCACGACATAAAGGCAGATAGCAATTAGAATAAACGTCCGCGTAGCTCAATTGGTAGAGCAACTTATTCCGGAATGAGTGGACCCGGGTTCGAATCCTGGCGCGGGTAAAAATGACGGAGAAATTTACTTCGTTATACTACGCCGAAGGAGATCAGTGAAGAAATATACTAATTGCTCGGCTACGGTTGTTAAATTGATTGATAGCGGTGGGATAATGACCCACTGTCGTAACATTTTGGTGCCAGCGGCGGTATTAGTTGGTGGCAGCTTATGGGATGGCGTATGGCAAGAAGATAACGGCAAGTTTAGCCAAGTATTTAATGCTGAAGAAGACTGGGGCACTTAAACGTTAAAGGAAAGGAAGAACAAGAGGAAGACGCTCTTGATAGTGCAGACTGGGATTAAATCCTGCTGTGTAACAATGGCACAACTTAAAGAATTTGTAGTGAATCAGAATGCTGAATTGATTGATCTAATAGATGAAATATTCGATCAGCTGACTGCAAGAATAAATGAGAGGTTCGCTGCACTTCAGCAATGGTTAACTGTACGGTGGAAGGATTCGGTACAGCAACGTGAAGATAGGTCTCAGCTATCTGAAAAGAAACAAAAAGTAATCACACAGGTAAATGAAACCTCAAGTGAGAGGTGCAAGAAATTTGAAGCCCAAGAAGAGAGATTAACTAAATTTGAAACAAGAGAGCCCGAAGCGAGCCAGACTCACACAAAAATTGAGCAAACGCGTAACGTATTGAGTCAGGAGTTAACCAAACAATGTTTAGGGTTTAAAGATAATTTGTTAGGAGAGATTCGGATGATCAGGAATCAACAGGCAGGAGTGGAACGGGATAAATAATATCCGTGTGGCCTGAGAACAAAAGTGTTGGTGCAAAATGCAGATCAAATAGCAGGGGAGGTAGTTGGTAACCAATGCGCTGGGGAATCTTCAGAGATTGAAGAAAATAATGCATGTGAGGTTGTAGGGGATACGCAGTTGAGACTTCGTGACGAGTCAGGGCTCAGAGTGAAATGCGGGAAAGAAAAGGAAAGGGATTTGCGCACGAAGGGGAATGAGAAAACTGGGAATGTGAAGGTTGTGGGAGAAAAAGAAATCAACCTTTTCCCGAGTGTGTCAAAGAAAGGGTTGCATGTAGTATTGCAAGGAACTGCTCTGATGGGAGAGGACGTCGAGTTCAGTGAGAAGGAAAAATGCAAGAGTTTGGCATCTCTACTGGAACTCAGGAAACAGGAAAAATGGATCGTGTTTTGTTATGTTCCATGTGTATTTATGCTACAGGTGTTAAATGCAATAGTGCTAGGGTTCTTTCAGTTCTTGCTATGGATCTTGAAAGGTATCCACAGAAGGGGAGGCTTGCGTGTAGCAGTTGAGTGATTAGAATTTTTATCATTCGGTAAGAATTCAGGTTGCGGACAGGAATGGAATATGGAGTGATTTATAATTGTGGAATTGTAAATAGCATATTGAGTTTGTATAAAAATGTGTTCATGTGTTAGGTAGGCAAAATCTCACAGAGGGTTAAATTCTGGAAAAGATGGCGCAAGGGCTGGGATTATAATTTTCTAGGATATAATCCGGGTAGTACTAGGAGATGTACTGAATCAGAATGTGTTGTAAGCCTAATGTGTGTGAGTTATGTAGAGAGAGAAATGTTCTGCGTCTTGGCAGATGTCAGTCCGAGAGAGAACGTAGTTCCCAAACTGAATAGCAGTGGTAAGCCTGTTCGAGAAACGAGAATTGGTATAGTTGCTAAGCGCAGTTGTCAGTCGTTCGACTTACCAGTTATAAACTGAAAGAATTTGTCGTGAAATGTATGAGGTCATGGCAGTTATGTGGTGAGAATTTGTTTCGGTTTCGACACGTAACGAACAGTTATGTGCCCCGTGCCATAGTCACTGTTCGAGGGAAATTTTCTTGCATTGGAAATTCGTGTCCCGTACGCAAAGATTGCCGATTCGTTGCCCTGCTAATGCAAATGTGCTTGAGATTTTTCTTTTCGTTGGAATGGATGGACGTCAATACCTGTAGCTACGAAAGTCCGGTCGGTATGCAAAGGAGATGGAAGCGAGGGCACTCGATTCGCAGTGGTCAGACGAACGAGGGGCAATAAAATTTTCTCCTTGGACATCCGACGGTGAGCTAAGGTAGAGATGAGCACGCATCTCCGGAGTTTCGGTTTCAGCATTCCGACGCGGGGGAAATTAAAGGGACATTGGCGGCGCGTCCGAGCGTACTACTAAATTTTCCTTCTCGCCGTAGAACTCAGTGTCTGAATCATTCCTCAGCAAAGAGTTTTCTTTCTGGCGTGCGCATGCAAGGGATGCATGGAGAACAGCGTCACCCTGTAGTGAAACTTCAGAGGATAAAATATCTGAGTATCAGGGACGGATTGATTCCCTGTGGCTTTTGGAACATTGGGTGAGTGAAAGCTAAAATATTTGTGTATCTTTTTCTGGTGGCTGAGTAACCAACGAGGTTAAGGTTACGACAAAAGGAACATGGGAGGCACACCTAACGATCTCCAATTTTTTCTGTTTAGGCGAAATGCGTTGTCTCGGAATCCAATTCAGTGATGTGCTTTTGTTCGAGTGAAATTTCATGGAATTTGGAATTTATGAAAATGAGGGAAATTATAAAATTCCTGGAATTTTGAGAAATTGAATGTTTGAATTGTTTTCGGCTGACTACGTTGTTACCGGGGTGTTAATGAAGCTATTAGGCCGGCAATGGTAACGAAGGCACGGGAAATGTGAGAAGTTTAAGAAGGTGTATAGGCTGAGAAAAGTACGTATTTCAGGAGGCCGACCTGGAATAGAAGGAGCCTATGAAATTTGGTGAGCCACGGGAGGTGAGTTCTGATTAGTGTGCCTTGTGGAAGTCTGATTGATATAAATTTCTGTGAGTTTGAAATTCAGATTCCGGTGTAAGCTGATGAGTGGTATCTGTTGCTAGTGCAAGGGCGTCAATTAAAGGAATAACGAGATCTGATTGGTCCGATTTTTCTTATGGTATACATTGCAAGGTTGTTGATTTTGTCATCATGGAATGTTGAATGTTCGTGGAATTCACGGAATGTAGATTAATTTTCATAGGTTTAATGCAGTACTTGTGTAGAATGTGTGCATTATTCGGTTGGTATTTGGGTAGTACTAATGGTAAGTGTTTGTAAAGTGTTTGTACAGTGTTGGTGTAGTATTTGTGGAATGTGTATAGTAAATAATGGTTTAGTGAAAGAATTTTTGGTATCGTGTACTAGTAGTAATATTAGTGAAAATAATCCCTTGGTAGAATCGTGTAGTGTTAGTGAAATTTTGTGTAGTAAAAATTTAATTTACCGTGTAGTGTATGTATCAAATAGTGTTGTATTAGGGATGGCTCCGGAACAGTGGTGAGCAAGATAATTTATGCAAATATGCCAGGTATGCGGGGATAGCAGGGGATATCCCAATGAAATCAGTGGGGCGGCCCCAGAAACTTTGGGAGGGCCAATAAGAGGTTTCTTGTATGTTAGGCATAGATCAGGGTTGGTCAGGAATCCCAAGCAAATAAAAGGCGAACGCTCGGGACGAGCTTTTTGGTAAGGAGGGGGCAGTGATGGGAAAATTAGGTCTAAATTAATTACTATTAAAATGGGGGACGGACTTAATAGGCGTGGTTAAATTATGTTGATAATTAAATTAAATATTTGGCCTATTGCAAATTAATTGGAAAACTAACTCGTTTTAATTGGGGAAGTCGTGTAATTCTCTTTGTCTGAGTGGGAACAAAGGAATGAGTGGATCATCTCTGGGGGTCTGTTAGCAACAGCGGGCCACCCAGACAGCAATTGAGAGGCACTCAGGCACTCATAAATACGATGTCAAGTGTGCCATTAGTGCCAAAAATCTGTAAGGAACACTGGAAATTACGATTATGAGGAGGTGAGGGTCAAAAACGAAACCATTCTTGGAGAGGCAACGGCGCTCCGTGCGAAAGGCATGAGAGAAATCTCAAGTATCGACTGAAAAGAAGCAGATGCAGTCACGTGACGGAGAATAGCCAAAAAGTAGCAAAAGAAACACAGTCAGTTATCTCGGTACGCTGATGTAGGACAGGAGGGATAAAGCTCGCAAGAAGGGTCGACGAAGCTGTAAACCGTACGATCCCGCTAGGTGCGAAACCTGACGTCCGACGCTTACCCGTCCTGTCTGCAGTCGACCGCATCCATAACAAAAATCTTGGCTAATCAGAGGGAAGAGAGACAGAGGGAGCGATAATCCTCCGGCGCTTAAATCATACAGGTGAAAGAACTATTTAGTAAAAATATAGCGCAACAGTGTGTGCGGTGTCGACAGATCCTCCTAATAGTTCGAATAAGTGATTTTGCATAACCCGGATTATAAAACCTGCAGTCAAATACACGTGAGTACTTTTTTTCATTTGGCTGTCTATTGTTATCCTGTCACTGAGAGGAGGAACTGAGAACTTTGACTAATACCAGACTCTAAATTAGAACTGTTATACGCCCTTTTGAGGCGGAAATCTGATCTCGGAATCCCGAGGAAGAAGATATTTGCTCCGAATAGGGAGCATAACATGTGTTTGTATCACCGTGGGCAATGCCCCGGCATAGTGTTTCCTCCTACGAATAAAGAAGTTTAATTGTTAATCTTACTCTATTCATTCCATAGGCTCTGGTGTTGTAGGCAATTTCTTGTATTAAATTCCTGTGTTTCAGCAAACCTCACGTTCTAGCCCATTTATACCAGCTCCCGAACTAAAAGAACCTACAAGTCTCGTTCTTATTGATTGGTGACGAGTGGTAATAAATTATACCGCTCGGCACGTTCGTATCAATATATATATATACCAATATTCGGGTTTTGAGAAATTCTTTAGGAGGAAAAAAATCACATACATATATACTGTGCATATAATCAACATCAATCATTATCAATCCACTGCTGGATGAAGGTCTCCCCAAATTTCTTCCACAATTGCTTGTCTTGGGCCTGTCTCCTCCATGTCACTCCAGCATACTTTCAGATTTCATCCATCCATCTCCCATGGGGTTTTCTTCTGGGTCTTTTCCTGTCCCTCGAAATCCAGTTTAAAATTTCGGTTGTCCATCGGTGATCCATTCTTCTGGCAACATGTGCAGCCCATTGCCATTTCAATGATTTCATTCTGGTCATGATGTCGTTCACTCCTGTCATTTTCTTTATCCACAAGTTCCTCTACTTATCTTTCCTAGTTACATCAAGCATGCATCTCTCCATTATTCTGTGAGTTGTCTGCAGTCTTTGTATATCTTTTTTAGTTAAGATCCAGGTCTCTGCTTCATACGTAAACACTAGCAGAATGCATTGATTAAAAATTTTCTTTTGAGACATAACGGCATACTGCTCCTAAAAATTGTACTGTTTCTTCCAAAAGCTCTCCATCCAAGTTTTATACGCCGATTAATTTCTTCATCAATGTGACCCTCACTTGATTTCTGCTGCCCAAGATAAATGTAGGAATCGGTTGTCTCAAGCTTTTTTCCATCAATCGATAAGTCTTCGTTTCTTGTAAAAACATTGTACATCACTTTTGTCCTCTGAAAGTTCATTTTTAATCCCACAGCTTTACTCTTGTCAGCAAGTTATTGGATCATACTCTGTAGCTCTGAAGATGTAGTTGCAAAGATGACTACGTCATCAGCAAAACGAAGGTGAGTTAAGAAATCTCCATTAATCTTTATCCCTTTGTTTTCCCAGTTCAATGACTGAAAGACATATTGCAATGTAGCGTTAAAGAGCTTGGGAGATATGGTATCACCTTGCCTCACTCCCTTTCCAATTCTTATTTGTGCTGTATCCTCAAATATCCGAACCTCTGCACTTGCATTTTCATAGATGTTATTAATAATGCTAATGCATGCATCTTCAATACCACAGGATTTCAAAGCCATTGTTACTGCTGATGGTTTCACGGAATTGAAGGCCTTTTCATAGTGAATAAAAGCCATGCATAATGGGAGTTCATATTCACTTGTTCTTTCAATTAGTTGTCTCAGTACATGGATATGATCTATAATGCTGGTACTGCATATTATCCCTGACCTCTATGCTCGGCTTGAAACTGAATCCCTTGAAATTTTGCAGCATCAGTCTCTTTATCCCTATGGTCTTAATTCCACTCTTTCTGACAATAAGCATAATCAGCATAAATTTTCTATACGTGAACTCTTCTTTCTTGTTAATAACAAGAGCTGCACTAGAGGTAATAGAGGACAGAGGTTATTTCGCACATCAAGCAAGGTTGATTTTGCTAACTTGCAAATAACTCTGGAAAGCTTTAAAACTGGTACTAATTTTGTTAAAAATACTTACAAAATACTTAAGTCCTTCAAGCACTCTGTCCTTAAAAGTTTTTTTCAAATTCTGGAAAGAAACTGCTAACCATGTTGATAAGCATGTTTTTGCTTTGGTTCTAGACATTCTTAAGCATATTCTTAAAGATAAAATTTCTCTTAAAGAATTTTCCAGTAATTATGTAACCATCAGGTTTCTAAATAAAACCTACGATCACCTCAATGTTAGGAAGCTGTTCTACAATAATGCAATTTTTTTCCCCATCCACAGGCACCAGTCTATTGTAAGTTTTAAATATGTTAAGACCTTAGGGTCAATAATTAAAAACTACAAACTTAATTCTTCGAGTTACATTCCTGTAGTTACTACATGTTCTTGTGATGAACGTAAAGAAACAGTTCACTATGATAAGAATTACAACCATATTATCACTGGAAACTTGAGTTTTGTTGAAAATGACAAGCTTAGGAATTTATTAGAGTATGGTTCTAAATTTAGACCTTCCTTCCCAATTTCCAAAGAGCGGATTCTTGAGAGCTTCACTCAAGATGTTAATAGGTACATTGTATAAACCAGTTTAACATACAATCAGCCTATTGAGGCCTTCGCAGAATGGAAATAAAATGTAATCAATAGCTTCACTTGTGAGTTGGAAGGTCTGGACTTTTGTTTCGATAGAAATCTCTTTTTCTCTGGAGATGCTAAAAGGTCACTCTCCAAACTACAAGACCTATTTATTTTTACCACTACGGATAAAGCTAGCAATAATTTTGCAATTATCTGTAAGAAGTTCTATTTTGAATTGTTAACTATGGAACTCAATAATAGAGTAACCTACGAGCCCGTAAGTTATTCTACCAAGCAGTTAGAAAATCGTTTTAAGGCATTCTTCAAGAAACTTAAAATTCCACAAACAAGAAGATATGGGCCTGAATTTCCATTTCTTTTTGTAACGGTTAAGTTTTATAAAGATCCAGTGAAGTTCAGGTTCATAGCTAGTGGAGTAAGGAGTCATAAAAAGAAAATAGATCTTGCTTTTGAAGATATCTTGAAGAAGGTTTTGAAACACATTAGTAACTGTACTAATTTGATGTACAGAGATTTTTGGATAATTAATAATAATGCAGAAGTAATTTCCACTATACTCAAAGTAAGTCCCTTAGATATTAATAGTTATGATTTTGAGAACCTATATACTAATCTGCCTCTATCAGATATAATCACTACCTTTAAAGAGCTGTATGCAGAATTTAAACTTAACCAATTTGTTAATGTAGGAGCCTGGAACTCTTATCTCAATTGCTGCATAAAAGATAACCATATCTTATATAATAATACTCTCTATAAGCAAGTGAACGGTATACCCATGGGAACGTCAACCTCCACGAGTATTGCTAATCTATTCCTGTTCTTTAAGGAATATAATTTCATTAAAAATCACTCCACCTGCTCCGATAACTACCTTTACACATTTAGATATATTGATGATCTGCTGTGTATCAATAATTCAGAAGTTATAGAGAGTGATTTTGATAATATCTATCCTTGCTCTCTTAACTTATGTAGAACCAACCACAGTAATCAGGAACTTGAGTTCCTAGACTTAAGCATTAAGCTTAACAGAGGTAACCCATCTATTAGCCTCTTTGATAAAAGAGTTAATTTTCCTTTCAAAGTAATTAAATATCTACACTGGAATATTAACATATCAACCAAAGTAATTGAGAATGTACTAATTTCTCAGGTACTAAGAATTTCAAGAATTTGCAGCAACAATTTGGACTTCAATTACCACATTAATATACTATTAGACAGTTTTCTAGAAAACGAAATTCCTTCTTCTTTCATCAAAAGAACTTTAAGAAAAATTATTCTGAATAATATAGTAAGGTTGGCAGATCTGCTTTAATTTTCTACACAGTTAATAATATGATTCTGACCAATGAAAGCCGTATGGAAGTTGGCTAGAGGATGCCTATTAACTACTAAAAGAAACCTTAGTGCTATGGATATGAAGGTCCTATTAAAATAAAAAATTAAATAATATAGACAAAATCACAAAAAAAGCTTACAAATCTGTTTATAAAAGAAAATAAAAACAAATAAAACAGAAAACTAGTTATTCACTCACTAGAATAGCTATACTAAAAATAGTAAAACTAACATTAAAATTAATAGGATTCTGAATAATCTATAGAAGCTCACTAAGGTGATTAAATACATGCAAAGATTATTAAATACACTACTTGTGTATTTTATAATATTTCTCATGTATTTTGGAGAGTTAATTCTGCTCTCTCTGATCATACAGGTCCACAGTCTTAAGTATATATATATTTTTCTCTGGTTAAAATCTCCGCGAGTTGGATTCTTTCAGTGTGTGGAGGCCTTCAGCCCCACCCACACTGCCCCCAGCGACTAGGGAGTGGCAGAGGAGTTTTGAAGTTTGGGGAAAAGGTCGGCCATGTTTCCTCTTGTGTGGAGAAAGTTCAGTTGCATAAGAGGTAAGCTCTCTTCTTTGTCTTTGGGTTTTAGGTTTTCCAAGTTCAATGTTTGTACTTCTTGTACTTTTTTCTCTGTTTTTTTTTTTTGCTTTTTAGCATTTAGGCACTGGCAAGTCTGGTAACTTTTTTGCAGATTTTAACTCTTTCTTTTCTTGGTAACTTTGCGCGTTTTTTAGGAAACTTAGGCCAAGCAGCTGGCCATTCATAGTTCTTGTACTTTGCGCTGTGTTTTCAAAGTAGTTAAGTTCTTAATAACTACTTAATTATGCACTTAAAGCACTTCTGAAATATTTTGTACATATTGCAACTAATTGTTCATGTCATATAACCTTCACAAAGCATTTCTTTAGTTAATTATTGTCTTTAATTTATACTCGTTTTTGTGTTGTCAGAAGTTGTGGAGTAGGGGGTTTTAGAATCAAGTTTTCTTTGAAGAATCTGAGTTTTAAATAATTAATATTTCCTTTTTTAATTGCAATGTAAGAATTTGGAATACTTTTGCATTGCTATTCAGGTTTAAATTCTCTCTCAGGCGAACTTGGCATTTCGTTATTGCTGAACATTATTTCTAATTTTTATGTCACTCTCACAACTTGAGTTTTCTATAATCTTCTTTTTTTCTGTTAAATAGTAACAGATGAAGAGCATGGGTCGGGCCAGGAAAGTTATGGATGCAAGCTAAATTGTTAACCAAAGCTAGGTCATACAACTCTGCTGAGGTCATGACATATATATATAATTTTAAAAATATATATCTTTTAAAAAATTTTTTTGGTGGGCTTATTACTTGCATCTATGGCTTTGCAGAAACCCATTTCCAACTAGGTCTTTGTGGAAGTGAGAAAATGCAGAGTTTTTGCTGGTCCTTGATAAAGCCAAGGCTCAGTATTCTCGACACTTTCTACATTCAGTTGTTTTATTTTATTTTTTATTTTTTTCTCTTTTTACTCACACCGGTAGATACAGAACCTTTTCTATGTTGTACTTGGTATGAGTCAAAAAAATATTTTTTGCTTTGGTCTCTTCTTAATAGAATATATATATATATATATATATATATATATATACAGGGATGTAAGGTCAGGTGATGCGTAACATCACAGCCTCTCCTTGACAAATGTCAACCCCGCCTTCTCGTGGTACATCCTGTTCCCACTAAAGGGGCTCTGACGACCGCCAATAGCGGTATAACTATACCATCGGGATTAGAGGAAATGCTATCCCACACTCACCAACCCGCTTGGCCAGCGTGGTGAGTTATGGCCAAACCCCTCCAAAATGACTCCACAACTTAAAGCTTGGCCCTCATTCTCCGGCAGCTGGAATGTACCTGGCCAAGGCAGCGGCCAGTGCGACATGAAGGCAGAGGGTGCTAAGAATCCCCGGAGGACCGGACTAGGCTGCCATCTGGTGCTGACCTTGGCTACGTATAACGGACGCTCCCTATCTTCTGATTCAAGGCTTCTTGAATTGTAAGAGGAACTACAAAGGATCAAGTGGGACATCGTCGGGCTAAGTGAGGTAAGGAGAAAAGGAGAAGATCTCATTGAACTGAAAAGTGGACATCTCTTCTACTATCGTGGGACAGATACTGGCAGAACTAGTGGTGTTGGATTTATAATAAACAAGAAACTGAAGGATAAAGTTGTAGAAGTTGAAAGTTCCTCTGACAGAGCTGCACGACTCGTTATCCAACTCTCGAGAAGATATTAGGCTCAGATTATTCAAACTTATGCACCCACCACAAGTCATGCTGAAGAAGAAATTGAAGAATTTTATGAGGAAATTCGTGATCTAAATAATAAAGGTAAGCAGCACTTGAAGATAATTATGGGAGATTGCAATGCAAAAATAGGGCAACGGCAACAGAATGAAACTTCAGTAGGTAAATTCGGTCACGGCAACAGAAACCAGCGTGGAAATACTCTCGTAGAGTTTGCAGAGGCAGAAGGGTTTTTCATCTTGAACTCCTTTTTCAAGAAAAAGCCACACAGGAAATGGACATGGAGACATCCAAATGAGACGACAAGTGAAATTGATTTTAATATGTGTAACAAAAAATTCGTCATAGAAGACTGCAGTGTGCTGAACAAGTTCAACACAGGCAGTGACCATAGATTGGTGAGATGTAAGATGCACCTCAACACTAAACTCGAACGTAGCAAGCTCATAAGACAAACAAAATGTATTGACATAACCAACCTTAAAAAACACCATAATACCTTCAAGTCGGAACTGAAGAACAGATTCTCTGCTTTAGAAGGCCTAACATCGGAAGAAGTGGATATTTCTGAAGTTAACAGAAAAGTAACCAAAGCTCTTATGGAAACAGCAACAAAATTAGCTGGGTCTAAGAACAAATTGCATGTAAACAAATTATCAGGAAAAACCAAAATGTTGATGCAAAAAAGAAGAGAGATGAGGACAACTAAAGAAGATGTGACTTCCAAAGTGGAATATATAGAGCTATGCAAGACAGTACGAAAAAGTATCACTGAAGACGTAAGGAAATTCAACTGTGAACTAGTAAGGAAAGCAATTGAAAACAACCAAAGCCTAAAGATAGCAAAGGGACATCTCAGTAAGGGAAAAAAACAGATTATGGCACGGAGAAAAGAAGATGGTTCTGTAACAAGAAATAGAGGCGAAATTTTGACAAGAGTGAAAGATTTCTACTCCAAATTATATGAAAGGGATGATACATGTACTCCAGGCATCATGAAAGGTACCAGAGTTCTTCCAGTCCTTCCAGCAGAAGTTGCACATGCAATCAAGAACATGAAGCGGGGAAAAGCTCCAGGAAAAGATGGAATTACTGTAGATATCATACAAGAAGCAAGTTTAGAAATCGAAACAGTACTCGCCCAAATTTTCACTCGATGCCTTAATGAAGGGAAAATTCCTGAGGATTGGAACAACGCTACAATGATCTTGCTACATAAAAAAGGTGACATTGAGGATCTCAGGAACTACAGACCTGTCAGCCTCCTATCAGTGGTTTATAAAATCTTCACTAAAGTTCTTTCACACCGCTTGAAGGTAACACTGGACATGGCTCAACCGAGAGAACAAGCTGGATTCAGGAGTGGCTACAGCACAATAGATCATATCCACGTACTGAGAGAACTAATTGAAAGAGCGAGGGAATATGAACTTCCATTGTGCATGGCTTTTATCGATTAGGAAAAAGCCTTTGATTCGGTGAGACCATCAGCAGTTGCAATGGCTCTGAAATCCGGCGGTATTGAAGATGCATACATTAATATTATTAATAACATCTATGAAAATGCAAGTGCAAAGATTCTGCTATTTGAAAATACAACACACATAAAAATTGGAAAAGGAGTGAGACAAGGTGACACCATATCTCCGAAGCTCTTTAATGCCACCTTGGAAAATGTCTTTCAATCACTGAACTGGGAAAACAAAGGTATAAAGATTAATGGAGATTATCTAACCCACCTTCGTTTTGCTGATGACATAGTCTTTTTTGCAACTACTCTATCAGAGCTACAGAGTATGATGCAGGAACTTGCTGACAAGAGTAAAGAAGTGGGATTAAAAATGAACTTTCAGAAGACAAAAGTGATGTTCAATGCTTTTACAAGAAATGAAGATTTATCGATTGATGGAGAAAAGCTGGAGATAACAGACACGTACGTTTATCTTGGACAGCAGATATCAAGTGAGGGTCACCTTGGTGAAGAAATTAATCGGCGTACAAAACTTGCCTGGAGAGCTTTTGGAAGAAACAGCATAATTTTCAAGAGCAATATGCCATTATGTCTTAAAAGAAAAGTGTTTAATCAATGCATCCTTCCAGTGCTTACGTATGGTGCAGAGACGTGGACCTTAGCAAAAAGAGACATACAAAGGCTGCAGACAACTCAAAGCAGCATGGAGAGGTGCATGCTTGGTGTAACCAGGAGAGATAAGAAGAGGAACACGTGGATCCGAAAAATGACAAGAGTGGAAGACATCATGATCAGAGTTAAACCCCTGAAATGGCAATGGGCTGGACATGCTGCCAGAAGAACAGACCATCGATGGACAGCCGAAATTTTAGATTGGATTCCAAGGGACATGAAAAGACCCAGAAGAAGACCACATGGAAGATGGGTGGATGAAATTCGAAAGTATGCGGGAGTGACATGGAGGAGACTGGCACAAGACAGACCGTTGTGGAGAAAACTTGGGGAGACCTTCGTCCAGCAGTGGATTGATAATGGTTGACAATGATGATGATGATGATATATATATATATATATATATATATATATATAAGCAATAACCACTCGTATTGATACAGGAAAGCCCCTGCATAAAACAAAAATCAACCTCCCCCACACCCCTTCCTGTTCATTCAACATAAATAAAAAAGGAAAATCTTTCCCAATATACCAAGAACTTGAAAAGAACTAGAACAGAAACACACTTCCAAATTAACTGAAAAACTAATAATTACAGATTAATCCTAAGAATAATAAATACAAACGCAATACCACCTACTTCAACAAAACGAAATACAAAAACAACAGGGGCCGGGAACCAATCTTCAGGGGAAAACATTCCCGACCCCCGTTCTGGTTAGGGTTTCATGCAGGCGTATAATTAACTCCAATCAGGTCCAAATGATGGCTAGCGATTTTGTTAAAATTTAGAAAAAACGACTGGGTTTTCCTATCTGAACCATAGGAATTTTTAAGAATTCACATAGGCCAAACATAGCACTTACCTCAAATAAAAAGAACCTTGAAATTTAACCAAAGCAGAGCAACTACGTTTAGAACCAAAATAACACAACACTTCCAAGTACATGTGCACCCCTAACCACTTTATGATAACTGGCAAGATAAAAGCAATTTAAACGAAAATACGTAAATACGAAAGTGGCGACATCCGTCAAATTATAATAGTAAGGGAAACGGAACGTGTATGTAGGAAATGGTTATTTAACAGAAGAGGTTGAAACGATATTACAAAGTCTGATTTTTGAAATATTTATATCATTATAATACCAACAGAAACTTTTTTTTTTTAAAAGACAAAATTTTCGTGGAAAGTGATTTTTAATACAAGATGAAAAAATATTTCTTAATTGCTTAATAGTATTAAACTTATTATTACATACTCTTATATTCCTTAAAAACTGAGAAATAATAATATTTCTATGAACAAAATTTGAAATATTTGAATGCCAGCTGCTCAATACATTAGAAATGAAACCCAAATGAATTATTTTGTCGTAAATATCTATTTCAATACCATGTTTGAGAATACACAAATCTAAATCAAGAAAATTAATATTTTCATTAGAACTGGTTTTACATAACAACAGTTCTGGAGGGTAAAGGTCTTTCAAGTCAATAAAATAGCCTTTGAACGTAAAAATAATTAAATCATCAACATACCGAAAAGGAAAAAAGGAGGTGAACCAATTTTACACTCATAAAGGTGAAGATAAAGATTAGCCAACAAACTATACATAGAACAACTAGAACCAATAGGTACTCCCCGTATCTGAACACTCATGTGGTTAGAATCATAAACATAATTATGTGAAATACAAAAATTACATAAAGTTTTCCAATAAACCCCTTCCACACCCAACTGGTCAGGTAATAAAAATCCAAAACTCTCCTCAAGTGTTCTAAATTAATTGAAGTAAACAGATTTGAGAAATAATATTTGTTGAATGCTATTAATTGTTTGTTAACAATAATCCAAGTTATTTAGAAAATATTGTACTATATAATATTAAGCAGTGTTTTAAAAAATCTTGCTGGCCTGATTATTGTAACTATTTGTTCGACAAGTAATAAATCTGAAACCTAAAGGATTTTTATGGAATTTAGGGATGGCCAAAATATAAGGAAAATACAATTGGAATTTTTTGATTTTTTATAATTTGTTGAATGCTATTAATTGTTTCTTAAGAATATTAATATTGCAATTGGAAATTAATTTATAAGTACATAAATTGGATAATTCAGTAATTACCAGTTGGTAATAATTTTGTTTACAAATGAAAGCAGAATCATTGTTGCTTTTATCGATAGAGCTAATAGTGAATTTGTTCTAAACATCCTGTATTTGAAACTTAATTTTCTTCCATTGTGCAACATATTCACTTCTTCTAAAGGTTTTCTTCCACCATTTTATATGTTTCCTTCAAAATTGAGTTTAACCAAGGGAAAAATTGCTCCAATGGAATACCGGATTTATCTGAACAACTGTATATAAAACTATAAAGATCTCGAGAAACAGATTTTTTAATATTTACCAATGGTACATATATGTTAGGTCTGTAATTTGTACCACAACTTAATAAATTTCTCAATTCCAATGAATGCACAATTTCAATATCTCCAGTAACAATGTGTCCCAATTCATTATTTTCAGACCTCTGGTAACATCCGTCTTCATACAAACATGGTAAGTCCTCTTCTTTTTGGGTTCCAAGTTCCTTGCAGAACTTGTTACAATTAAACAATCTTCTGCCTATTGACATTTCATACGAAAAAGAAGAAACGGTCTACGTCAATTCGTCGCGTGCGTCAATTCGTCGACTGCGACGATTCGTCGCGCGTCAATTCGTCGCGCGTCAATTCGCCGCGCGTCAATTCGTCGCGCGTCAATTCGTCGCGCGTCAATTCGTCGCCTACGTCAATTCGTCGCGCGTCAATGCGTCGACTGCGTCAATTCGTCGCGCGTCAATTCGTCGCGCGTGAATTCGTCGCGCGTGAATTCGTCGCGCGTGAATTCGTCGCCTACGTCAATTCGTCGCGCGTCAATGCGTCGACTGCGTCAATTCGTCGACCACGACGATTCGTCGCGCGTCAATTCGGCGCGGACAAATTCGTCGACTACGTCAATTCGTCGCGGACAAATTCGTCGACTACGTCAATTCGTCGCGTTTACAGATTTTGGTTACATACAAAACGAATGCAGGAAAACGTACGATTTCGAACGTCTTGCTCCCTGATCAAATTTTTAAAGTTTGGACACGCAGACAGGATAGGAATATTACGTTTTTCTTTGGCACTAAAAATATTAGACGGTAAACGGTTTTTGGAACGGGGCAGGGCCCGGTTGGTCAGAGCCCCCATATACAAAATTTTCGTAAAATCTACAGTTTTCAATTCAGAACCACCAAATCTGGTATACTATCTCGTGGTATTCTAACTTAGACTGTAGACGGTTTTGAGAAGCGGTTGGAGAGGGGGGGGGGGGTTAGAGCCCCGCCTACAGAATTGCCGTAAAATATAGTTTTCAATTTAGAACTACCAAATTTGGTATATTATCTCATGGTACTCTAACTTAGACGGTAGACGGTTTTTGGAACGGGTCAGGGGCCCGGTTGGTCAGAGCCCCCATCTACAGTTTTCAATTCAGAACTACCAAATCAGGTATCCTATCTCATAGTACTCTAACTTAGACGGTTGTCGGTTTTCGGAACGGGTCAAAGCCCAGGGAGTCAGAGCCCCCCCCATACATAAAATTTTTTCGTAAAATCTAGTTTTCATTTCAGAACCATCAAATTTGGTATCATGAAACTCTAACTTAGACGCTAGACGGTTTTTGGAAGGGGTTGGAGCCCGCGGGGTAGGAGCCCCCCCCGCTCATAAAAAATTTCGTAAAATCTACAGTTTTCATCTTAGAACCACCAAATTTGGTATACTATCTAATGGTACTCTAACTTAGACGGCAGACCGTTTTTGGAACGGGTCAAGGCCCGGAGGGTCAGAGCCCCCCACATACAAAATTTTCTTAAAAACTACAGTTTTCAATTCAGAACCACCTAATCTGGTATACTATCTCATGGTACTCTAACTTAAACGCTAGACGGTTTTTGGAAGGGGTTGGAGCCCGGGGGTCAGACCCCCCGAATAAACACTTTTTCGTAAAATCTACAGTTTTCAATTTAGAACCACCAAATTTGGTATACTATCTCATGGTACTCTAACTTAGACGCTAGACAGTTTTTGGAAGGTGTTGGAGCCCGCAGGGTCGGAGCCCCTTACCCCTCATAAAAAATTTCGTAAAATCTACAGTTTTCATCTTAGAACCACCAAATTTGGTATACTATCTTATGTTACTCTAACTTAGACGGCAGACTGTTTTTGGAACGGGTGAAGGCCCGGGGGTCAGAGCCCCCACATACAAAATTTTCTTAAAAACTACAGTTTTCAATTCAGAACCACCTAATCTGGTATACTATCTGATGGTACTCTAACTTAGACGCTAGACGGTTTTTGGAAGGGGTTGGAGCCGGGGGGTCAGACCCCTCCCTAGAATTTTTTTTTATTTGTAAAATCTACAGTTTTCAATTTAGAACCACCAAATTTGGTATACTATCTCATGGTACTCTAACTTAGACAGTAGACCGTTTTTGGAACGGGTCAAGGCCAGGGGGTCTGAGCCCCCACATACAAAATTTTCTTAAAAACTACAGTTTTCAATTCAGAACCACCAAATCTGGTATACTATCGCATGGTACTCTAACTTAGACGCTAGACGATTTTTTGAAGGGGTTGCAGCCCGGGGGTAAGGTCCCCCTCATAAAAAGTTCGCAAAATCTACAGTTTTCAATTTAGAACCACCAAATTTGGTATACAATCTCATGGTACTCTAACTTAGACAGTAGACCGTTTTTGGAACGGGTCAAGGCCCGGAAGGTCGGAGCCCCCACATACAAAATTTTCTTAAAAACTACAGTTTTCAATTCAGAACCACCAAATCTGGTATACTATCTCATGGTACTCTAACTTAGACGCTAGACGGTTTTTGGAAGGGGTTGGAGCCCGGGGGTAAGAGCCTCCCCATAAAAATGCCGCGTAAAATCTACAGTTTTTAATTTAGAACCACCAAATTTGGTATACTATCTCATGGTACTCTAACTTAGACGGTAGACAGTTTTTGGAACAGGTCAAGGCCCGGGGGTCAGAGCCCCCCTTAATTTTTTTTGTAAAATCTACATTTTTCAATTAAGAATCATTAAGTATGGTATCATGAAACTCAAACTTAGACGCTAGACGGTTTTTGGAAGGGGTTGGAGCCCGGGGGTGAGAGCCCCCCCCGGTCACAAAAATTTCGTAAAATCTACAGTTTTCAATTTAGAACCACCAAATCTGGTATACTATCTCATGGTACTCTAACTTAGACAGTAGACCGTTTTTGGAAGGGATTGGAGCCCGGGGGTAAGGCCCCCCATAAAAATGCCGCGTAAAATCTACAGTTTTTAATTCAGAACCTCCAAATCTGGTATACTATCTCATGGTACTCTAACTTAGACGGTAGACCGTTTTTGGATCGGGTCAAGACCAGGGAGTCAGAGACCCCTCCATAATTTTTTCGTAAAATCTACAGTTTTCAATTCGGAACCATCAAATATGATATCATGAAACTCTAACTTAGACGCTAGACGGTTTTTGGAAGGGGTTGGAGCCCCCTGCCCCCCATAAAAATTTCGTAAAATCTACAGTTTTCAATTTAGAACTACCAGATTTGGTATACTATCTCATGGTATTCTAACTTCGACGGTAGACCGCTTTTGGAACGGGTCAAGGCCTGGGGGTCAGAGCTCCCCACATACAAAATTTTCTGAAAAACTACAGTTTTCAATTCAGGACCACCAGATCTGGTATACTATCTCATGGTACTCTAACTTAGACGCTAGACGATTTTGGAAGGGGTTGCAGATTTTTTTGTGAAGGGGTAAGGACCCCTTTCAAAAAATCGCAAAATCTAGTTTTCAATTTAGAACCACCAAATTTGGTATACTATCTCATGGTACTTTAACTTACACGGTCGACGGTTTTTGGGACGGGTCAAGGCCCTGGGGTTCGGAGCCCCCCCCCCGCCCCGCACACACACAGACATACAACATTTTCTTAAAAGCTACAGTTTTCAATTGAGAACCACCAAATTTGGTATCATGAAACTCTAACTTAGACGCTAGACGGTTTTTGGAAGGGGTTGGAACCCCGGGGTGAGAGCCCCTCCCCTCCTCATAAAAATTTCGTAAAATCTACAGTTTTCAATTTAGGACAACCAGATTTGGTACACTACTTATGGTTTTCTAACTTAGACGGTAGACGGTTTTTGGAAGGGGTCGGGGCCCGGGTCAAGGTAGCCCCATGCAAAATTTTCGTAAAAAGTTCCGTTTTTTACTCTTAAGAATACCCTATCTACGTTCTAAGGCGCTCTTTGGCCCTTTGAGGGCCTTGCACCATAAACCATCAACCAACCAACTAACCAACCTACGGTCTAAGTTAGGGACTGTAGATAACAATAAAGTGCAAAAATATGCGTTTAATGGTGTATTAAAAACACAAATCTATATAGTTTAGCTTTCACTACCAACGAGCGGCTTATCAGAAAGAAATATAATGTAATGTAAATAGAGAGTTCCAGATATTCAAAATTCAAAACGGTAAGAAAAAGATGATCAATGCCAATGTGAAGTCCTACACATGCGACATCATATAGGTACATTGCATTTCTGTGTCGCGGGATTCACAGAAGCACACGCCAGATGTACGGTAGTTCTATAGATGTCTCCTAGAAGGTAAGTATTCCCATTCCTTTTTCTTTCTTTTTTGTTTCGCAAAATTAAATTAACTAAATCAAAAAATTTAAAATAAGTTTACTGGAAAATTGCAGGAATATCTTTTTCATTCATTAACTTTCACCCGCTGAACTTGGTGATTCCACAACTAGTAATATGTACCTGGCAAATAACTGGTATCGCTGCTAGTACAAATTATATTAATGATTTATTTGCGTCCAGTTCAATCTAGTATGCCCATAAGAGCGTTTGGGGCCGTATGAAAAATACATTTCAACGTGTGCCGCTACGGCGGCGGAGTGATTTAGGCGCTGGCTTCTGACCACTTGTCGAGAAAGATCCTGGTTCAAATCCCGGTGAATCATGGACGTTGTGCTTGACTTCTGGCACTGGCTGTCCCCCTTCCCAGGAACCAGTGGCCCAAAATTGGGAAAGTCCGACTGCTTATAGCCCACTGAATTGGTCACGGTGGTCGTTAAACCCCCCCCCAAAAAAAAAAAGATTGCGACGTGTCCATTACTATTTGTTGTGGACCGTACAAAAAGTATGTTTTTGATATCAACGTGTCCACTTCCATGTAGGCTGGCCATAAAATGTTAGGGGACAGTACAAAATTGCACTTTTGTTTTCACATTGTCAGCGCTTCGGTATATGGTTGAAGTATACGTATATATAACTGGGCCATTTCAGCACGTAGTTTGGTTTATATAGAAAATCAAGATAATGTTACATTTTTACTCAGCTACAATACATTAATCCCAAAGGCTATTTGTTGAAATCTTTAATCCGCCGTGCTCATATTCACAACGTTAACATAACATGTCAAGTTATTAATGTTGCAGTTTTACCCTGTCACAAAACTTTAGTTACAAGACCTTAGGTGTAAACTTTTTTTAGGAATTTTTAGTCCGACGTATTCATAAGTTTTCGATAACATGCCAAGGTTATGGTACTGCGTTTTGACTGAGGCACAAAAATTAATAAACAGGCCTTAAGCCTTTTTATCAGTTTTTAATCAACCGTGCTCATATACATAAAAATTTCAGGGAAAGTCAAGTTTACTGTGTTGCGCATTTACTCGAGTACAAAACTATAAACAGCCATTAACTTTTACCCGCTGAACTTGGTGATTCCTCAATACATCCATTAACAAGTCTTTTAAGTGATTGTATGCTATGGTCATATTGATAATGTTTGATGACAAGTCAGGTTAATGATGTTGCACTTATGAAAGACTTAAAAAGGTGTAGAGGCTAGTAATTATTATTTGAAGTCTAAGTAAAAGCTCATTTTTAACTTGACTCGTCATAAAATCCTTATGAATATGGCATTTATTTTATTTTGTACATTTTACAAAGCGTATGCATTTTTTTTAGCATTTGTTTTATTTTGTGTTGTACTTGTTACATAGCGTTTCGCATTTTTGTAATGCTTGTGACTTGTGATTGCATTTTGAATTTTTATTTGTTTCACATTTTTGATTGCATTTTGAATTTTTATTTGTTTCACATTTTGGATTACTTTTTGACATTTTATGTTTTTGACATGCTATTTTGAAAACTTTGTCTTTTTTAATTTTGTGTTGTGTTTTACATTCTTGCATCTTCGGCGGAATTACATTCTTGAAAAATTCAAATACAAGTTAGTAAAAGGTATAATTCAATTAGTGAGAAATACCAGCACATTTTAGTAAAGGGTAGAAGTATATGAAATTCCTCTTAAAAAGTCCAGCATGTTAACATTGTCTCTGTGCATCAAAGAAGTTCGAATTCCTTTTTATCTTGCCAGCGTTTCTCTTCTGGGTGGATTTGTTGGAATCTGTGCTATCACTCCTTCGATTTTAGCCATAGTTGTTCTCTGCTCTTTCGCAATTTCACTGATTATTTCGTACAGTCACAGTTTTTTCTCTCCCAGAATTGTATTCCAGCATCTGTCTAATCTTTCAAGTTCGTTTTGTGTTCTGGGAAAGTCAAATAAATTGTTTTCACTTACTGACCAAATTGTTAGCGGGAACAGCGGAGGGCTTCTGCTCGGATTGTTTCTTCAGCTTCCACGAAATTTTCCAAGAACAAAAGTTTCCTCAAACCACTGAACTACAGAATCTGCATATTCTAGTAAAATTTATTTCACTTCTTCAAAAGCAGCTGGAATTTCATCAGATGAAAAAAATGCGAGTGCTTGCAAATGTCTGACTTTGAGAGCAAACTCACTGTTTTCCCTATATTCCAAGGCTATGCCACAGGATGGATATTCCTCAGCACATTTTTTTCCGAGATGAAACCAACAACATTTGTGTGTGCTGCTTCCAAATTCCTTTTTAGCCGCATTATAACGGTAGCTATTTCAAAATCTATTATTATGCGTATATTGTGGTGCAAGCTGAATATCATAGTCTGATGCATAGTCTTATAAATCCTACAAAAATACTGTATACTAGTATTATATTCTTTATACTTGCTGGAAAGTAACCCATAAACTAGTGGGACAAGTCTGTGCATCTCTGGATTCGTTTCAACCATAGCATGAATGGAATATAATTGCCTAAAAAGGGTTGGACAAGTTTCAAATGTCCCATCCATAATCCAGAGGGGTGCTTCTTAAGCTTTCGTAAATTATTCTCTGTTAAAAATAAAATAATTCTTTGATGTCCAAATGCGCTATCTCTGCCAAGAAATTTTGCACCATCTCCTCCTGTAAATTTATTGGGGCATCGATCCGTTCTGAAGTCGTAGGCTCCGCAGGCATGTCTTCTCTTCGTATTCGTTTTACAACTTGCCTTAGTGCATCCATATTAGGCATGTAAGCTGCATTTACTGTAGCCATTGACGTTGTCACGGTTTGAATAATTTGTGCAGGGGCTTCGTCCGTATTTCTCGCTCGTTCTTTTATTTGCGCTCTTGCAACAGCAACATCACTTTTCTCCGGTCTTGGACCATGATTATGTGGTTTCTCATTGCGCATCCTGTGTTCATCTCCAATAAGAATAGTACTAGCAAAGCCAGTACAATTTCCATAATTTCTTTCAATACAGTGACAATACCGTAAATCACCTCGCACTGTGTTATGGCAAAATAAATACCCTTTCCATTTCAGCAAATCATTTTCTTTTGTGAGTTAACTATTTATGTTGCATTCTTCATCTGCATAGTGCCTTCGGAAAACAATGCACTTTCTCTTTCCAAAATATTAAGAATGATATATTTCCACTATTATCACTTGACAACGCACAACAAAGGTTTCAACAAGCACGTTCTCTGTTCTCCAGTCAACTACGAACTAATGAGCAACCATTCAATAAAACACTCAGAATACAGACAATCACGTGAAGCTTGTTCCTCCAGTTAGGGTTTAAGCGAAGTTCAAGATTTTCGTACCTGCGGTCACAAGAAGTGGTTAATTTTAAGGATCGGCATCTTATCTTTTGTTTTTCCAAAACGCAGAGGTACATGTATTTTACAGCTGGGACGCTCCAGGCGGGGGATCAACAGATGCGAAGAACCCGGGAGCCAGGTTCTGGAGGCGGCAGCAGGCGCGGACTGGGCAGCTGTACTCTGGGCCGGTAGGCGTCATGCTAATTCTCAAAAATAAATTCAAATTTTTTGTGTTGCACCATGCGTATGAAAGAAAATTGTTATACTGAAAAGACAATTTGTTTACCACGTAACATATTAAACGAAACCTACGTCCCTACGTAACAAATGATCTGTAAGCCAAACACAGTTTTTCATGCAACACCTTCCCCCGACTTTCTAAGTTCAGATCTGTCTCGTTCGACTTATTTCCTGTACTGCCCCTCTCCTTCGCTAATTGCAGTTAATTGCCGTGAAATTGGTGTTTTACGTTGGGGTGTATTGCCGTGTGTCCTGAAGACTACACTGAAAGCGGTGAACCCCAGGGGAAAAGTATTTCATCAAAAGCAACAAAAATCCAATGCCAGAGCAAAACTTTGTTCGTTGGCATTACATCCAAGCAATTTAGGCGAAGTAGGAAGTGTTTTTTTCTACTACGACACCAGAAGAATGTCGCGAATGCTAAGGCAATTACGATACAGATGTGTCCTTAAGATTTCTCTTTCAAGACGTCCAAAGGCCGGCACTAGATGATGGGGAGGATACAGTGCGGATGATCTTTTTTGTTGCAGTTAGAAATTCCTAAGCTCATTCTTCCTTAAAACTTTGCCTGGTTACCAGTAAGTACTGTCTCATGCCTCAACCATTGCACAGATTTGTTGTTTTTGTTTTTCATTCTTTGAGTTAACAGCGGGAAAATATCTGAACTGCGTTGTTTCAGTTGGAAATATTTTTTTTTACTTCAGCAACAGGGCTTCACGTATAATTGCAAAATACTTCGATAGAATAAACATACCTTACATAAAGAGTTTGCATGAGAAAATAGATTAATAATAAGGAAAATATTCTAAAACCAAAAAAAGAAATTTGTGGAGCCGAAAAAGCTAGGTAGAGGAAACAAAAGGCTCTAAGAAAAAGTTCATATTTAAAGAAACCTGTAGTCGCTTAATGAGTAAGGGGTATAAATCAAAACAAAATCATGTGCTGTATTTGAAAAAAATATATAAGCAAGTACGCATCGTGACTGTCCACAGTTTCCCCTTTTCATCCTGTCTACATTACAACCACCACAGAAAAGAAAATAACAAAAACATAACAAAAACACCCATACAAAGTAAAATGCCCAAAACATAAAAAGAAGTAACCACACAAAATGAAATTCCCAAAACATTAAAAAAACTGCAACAACACGAAACAAAATACCCAAAACATGGTAAGAAATTCTGTTGAAAGCACAATGAAGGTAAACGATAGGAGAAATATATGTTTTTAAAACTTAATACAAGTGTCAAAACTGAAATAAAAAGAGAGAAGAAAGAAATATTCCAAATTTCATTGTTACTTTAGATATTTTGACCTGTTGATATTTCGTAAAATGTACTTGCACTCGGTCAAAAATTATTACTTACAAGGACTCTTTAGTAACTTTTAACACTGTGGTCGTATTTATAAGGTTTGCATAACAAATCAAGTTAATAATGTTGCGCTTTCACTTAGGCACCAAATGCTAATTATTGGCCGCTAGGCCTGGGCCTTTTAAATAATTTTTGATCAGCGAAACACTCTTAAATTGATTTGTAATGCAAACCTCATATAATCACAGCATTATAAAAATTACTATAAATGCATATGCCTAGGTCTCGGGCGTATCTATTAATGCGTTGTGCTCGAGTAACATTTAAACAGAATTCATTTTATTTTCAATGAAAACTACATAAATATCAGCTCGGAGGACTGAAAACTATAAAAAATCTCTAGGCCTAGGGTCTGCTTAATAGTTCCAACCTCAGAAAAGCTCATTGCTAAAATCTTGGACTTCTCTGAAAACATTATGAAAATTAGCACGGCACACTGAAAATTGCTAAACAGGCCCAGTCCTAGGGCTTTCTAATTATTGTTTTGTACCTGACTAAAAGTGTAACATTATCTTTAGTTCTTACTAGCAGGGGTACCCGGTATTTCCCAGGTAAATATTACTATTTCTAAAATCACCAAGTTCAGCGGATGAAAGTTAATGAATGAAAAAGCTATTTCCGTAAATTTCCAGGAAACTTATTTTAAATCTTTTGATTTAGTTAATTTAATTATACGAAGCAAAAAAAAATTTACATTATTTACATTACATTGTATTTCTGCCTGATAAGGCAACCGTTGGTGGTGAAAGCTAACGTTTATCAATTTGTGTTTTTAATACACCATGAACCGGATATTTTTTCACTTTATTGTTATGTACGGCCTCTAACCTAGACCGTAGGTGGGGTAATGGAGTGCAGTATTAGGATGCAGTTCTTAAGAGTAAAAATTTTAATTTTTACGAAAATTTTGAATGGGCCCCTTTCACACCGGGCACCGACCCTTTCCGTCTGCTGTCTAAGTTACAATACAATGAAGTAGTGTACTAAATTTGGTCGTTCTAAATTCGAAACTGTAGGTTTTACAAAAATTGGCATGGGGGGGGGGATCTGAACCCCTGGCTCCAACCGTTTATAAAAACCGCCTGCATTCTCAGTTAGAGTACCATGACATAGTATCCAAATTTGGTGGTTTTAAATTGAAAACTGTAGATTTTACGAAAATGTTTTATGGGGAGGGCTCTGACCCCGTGCCTGACCCGTTCCCAAAACCGTCTACCATCTAAGTTAGAGTACCATGAGATAGTATACCAAATTTGGTTGTTCCAAATTGAAAACTGTATATTTTACGAAAATTTTGTATGGGGGGAGGTTCTAACCCCCGGGCCCCGACCCGCTCCAAAAATCGTCTACCGTCTAAGTTAGAGTACCATGAGATAGTATACCAAATTTGGTGGTTCTAAATTGAAAACTCTAGTTTTTACGAAAAAATTTATGGGTGGGGCTCTTACCTCATGCCCGACCCGTTCCAAAAACCGTCTACCGTCTAAGTTAGAGTACCATAAGATAGTATACCAAATTTGGTGGTTCTAAGTTGAAAACGGTATATTTTACGAAAATTCTTTGGGGGGAAGGGGAGGGGACTCTTACCACCCGGGCCCCGATCCGTTCCAAAAACCGTCTCCCGTCTAAGTTACAGTTTCATGATACAAAATTTGGTGGTTCTAATGTGAAAACTATAGATTTTACGAAAATTTTGTATGTGGAGGCTCTTACTACCCGCGCCTTGGCTTATTCCAAAAACCGTCTACCGTCTAAGTTAGAGTACCATGGGATAGTATACCAAATTCGGTGGTTCTAAATTGAAAACTGTAGATTTTACGAAAAAGTTTTTATTCGGGGGTGGGGTATGACCCCCGGGCTCCAACCCGTTCCAAAAACCGTCTAGCGTGTAGGTTAGAGTACCATGAGATAGTATACCAGATTAGGTGGTTCTGATTTGAAAACTGTAGTTTTTAAGAAAATTTTGTATGTGGGGGCCCTGACCCCCGGGCCTTGACCCGTTCCAAAAACTGTCTGCCGATTAAGTTAGAGTACCATAAGATAGTATACCAAATTTGGTGGTTCTAAGATGAAAACTGTAGATTTTACGAAATTTTTTATGAGGGGAGGGCCCGACCCCGCGGGCTCCAACCCCTTCCAAAAACCGTCTAGCGTCTAAGTTAGAGTACCATGAGATAGTATACCAAATTTGGGGGTTCTAAATTGAAACCTTTAGATTTTACGAATAAGTTTTTATTCGGGGGAAGGGGTCTGACCCCCCGGGCTCCAACCTCTTCCAAAAACCGTCTAGCGTCTAAGTTAGAGTACCATGAGATAGTATACCAGATTAGGTGGTTCTGAATTGAAAACTGTACTTTTTAAGAAAATTTTGTATGTGGGGGCTCTGACCCCCGGGCCTTGACCCGTTCCAAAAACGGTCTGCCGACTAAGTTAGAGTACCATAAGATAGTATACCAAATTTGGTGGTTCTAAGATGAAAACTGTAGATTTTACGAAATTTTTTATGAGGGGGGGGGCTCCGACCCCGCGAGCTCCAACCCCTACCAAAAACCGTCTAGCGTCTAAGTTAGAGTTTCATGATACCAAATTTGATGGTTCTGAAATGAAAACTAGATTTTACGAAAATTTTGTATGTAGGGGGGGGGGGCTCTGACTCCCCGGGCCTTGACCCGTTCCAAAAACCGACAACCGTCTAAGTTAGAGTACTATGAGATAGGATACCTGATTTGGTGGTTCTGAATTGAAAACTGTAGATCTTACGAATATTTTGTGTATGGGGGCTCTGACCAACCGGGCCCCTGACCCGTTCCAAAAACCGTCTACCGTCTAAGTTAGAGTACCATGAGATAATATACCAAATTTGGTAGTTCTAAATTGAAAACTATATTTTACGGCAATTCGGTGGGGGGCTCTAACCCCCCTCTCCAACCGCTTCCCAAAACCGTCCACAGTCTAAGTTAGAATACCACGAGATAGTATACCAGATTTGGTGGTTCTGAATTGAAAACTGTAGATTTTACGAAAATTTTGTATATGGGGGCTCTGACCAACCGGGCCCTGCCCCGTTCCAAAAACCGTTTACCGTCTAATATTTTTAGTGCCAAAGAAAAACGTAATATTCCTATCCTGTCTGCGTGTCCAAACTTTAAAAATTTGATCAGGGAGCAAGACGTTCGAAATCGTACGTTTTCCTGCATTCGTTTTGTATGTAACCAAAATCTGTAAGCGCGACGAATTTGTCCGCGACGAATTGACGCGCGACGAATCGACGTGGTCGACGAAATGACGCGCGACGAATCGTCGTGGTTATTTTCTCGCCCCCGGTTATTTTTGTATTTTGTTTATATTTATATATATTGTACCATATTAGGAAATATATATATAACATCATCATCATTGTCAACCATTATCAATCCACTGCTGGACGAAGGTCTCCCCAAGTTTCCTCCACGACGGTCTGTCTTATGCCAGTCTCCTCCATGTCACTGCCACATACTTTCAAATTTCATCCACCCATCTCCCATGTGGTCTTCTTCTGGGTCTTTTCCTGTCCCTTGGAATCCAATCTAATATTTCGGCTGTCCACCGATGGTCTGTCCTTCTGGCAGTAGGCCCAGCCCATTGCCATTTCAGGGATTTAACTCTGATCATGATGTCTTCCACTCTTGTCATTTTTCGGATCCACGAGTTCCTCTTCTTATCTCTTCTGGTTACACCAAGCATGCACCTCTCCATGGTTTTTTGAGTTGTCTGCAGCCTTTGTATGTTTCTTGTATTTAAGGTCCACGTCTCTGCACCATACGTAAGCACTGGAAGGATGCATTGATCAAACACTTTTCTTTTAAGACATAATGGCATATTGCTCTTGAAAATTATACTGTTTCTTCCAAAAGCTATCCAGGCAAGTTTTGTACGCCGATTAATTTCTTCATAAATGTGACCCCCACTTGATATTTGCTGTCCAAGATAAACTTACGTGTCTGTTATCTCCAGCTTTTCCCCATCAATAAAGAAATCTTCATTTCGTGTAAAAGCATTGAACACCACTTTTGTCTTCTGAAAGTTCATTTTTAATCCCACTCCTTTACTCTTGTCAGCAAGTTCTTGGATCATACTCTGCAGCTCTGATGGGGTAGTTGCAAAAATGACTACGTCATCAGCAAAACGAAGGTGGGTTAGATAATCTCCATTAATCTTTATCCCTTTGTTTTCCCAGTTCAGTGATTGAAAGACATTTTTCAATGTGGCGTTAAAGAGCTTCGGAGGTATGGTGTCACCTTGTCTCACTCCCTTTCCAATTTTTATGTGTGTTGTATTTTCAAACAGCCGAATCTTTGCACTTGCATTTTCATAGATGTTATTAATAATATTAATGTATGCATCTTCAATACCGCAGGATTTCAGAGCCATTGTAACTGCTGATGGTTTCACCGAATCAAAGGCTCTTTCATAATCGATAAAAGCCATGCAGAATGGAAGTTCATATTCCCTCGCTCTTTCAATTAGTTCTCTCATTACGTGGATGTGATCTATTGTGCTGTAGCCACTCCTGAATCCAGCTTGTTCTCTCGGTTGAGCCATGTCCAGTGTTACCTTCAAACGGTGTGAGAGAACTTTAGTGAAGATTTTATAAACCATTGATAGGAGGCTGATAGGTCTGTAGTTCCTGAGATCCTCAATGTCACCTTTTTATGTAGCAGGATCATTATAGCGTTGTTTCAATCCCCAGGAATCTTACCTTCATTAAGGCATCGAGTAAAAATTTGTGCGAGTACTGTTTCGATTTTTCCACTTGCTTCTTGTATGATGTCTACAGTAATTCCATCTTCTCCTGGAGCTTTTCCTCGCTTCATGTTCTTGATTGCATGTGCAACTTCTGCTGGGAGGACTGGAAGAACTCTGGTACTGGTACCTTCCATGATGCCTGGAGTACATGCATCATCCCTTTCATATAACTTGGAGTAGAAATCTTTCACTCTTGTCAAAACTTCGCCTCTATTTCTTGTTACAGAACCATCTACTTTTCTCAGTGCCATAATCTGTTTTCTTCGATTACTAAGATGTCCCTTTGCTATCTTTAGGCTTTGGTTGTTTTCAATTGCTTTCCTCACTAGTTCACAGTTGAATTTTCTTACGTCTTCAGTGATACTTTTTCGTACTGTCTTGCATAGCTCTATGTATTCCACTTTGGAAGTCACATCTTCTTCAGTTGTCCTCATCTCTCTTCTTTTTTGCATCAACATTTTGGCTTTTCCTGATAATTTGTTCACATGCAACTTGTTCTTAGACTCAGCTAATCAGCTAATTTTGTTGCTGTTTACATAAGAGCTTTGGTTACTTTTCTGTTAACTACAGAAATATCCACTTCTTCCGATGTTAGGCCTTCTAAAGCAGAGAATCTGTTCTTCAGTTCCGACTTGAAGGTATTATGGTGTTTTTTAAGGTTGGTTATGTCAATGTATTTTGTTTGTCTTATGAACTTGCCACCTTCGAGTTAAGTGTTGAGGTGCATCTCACATCTCACCAATCTATGGTCACTACCTGTGTTGAACTTGTTCAGCACACTGCAGTCTTCTATGACGAATTTTTTGTTACACATATTAAAATCAATTTCACTTGTCGTCCCATTTGGATGTCTCCACGTCCATTTCCTGTGCGGCTTTTTCTTGAAAAACGAGTTCAAGATGAAAAACCCTTCTGCCTCTGCAAACTCTACGAGAGTATTTCCACGCTGGTTTCTGTTGCCGTGACCGAATTTACCTACTGAAGTTTCATTCTGTTGCAATTGCCCTATTTTTGCATTGAAATCTCCCATAATTATCTTCAAGTACTGCTTACCTTTATTACTTAGATGACGAATTTCCTCATAAAATTCTTCAATTTCTTCTTCAGAATGACTTGAGGTGGGTGCATAAGTTTGAATAATCTGAGCCTTGTATCTTCTCGAGAGTTGGATAACGAGTCGTGCAGCTCTGTCAGAGGAACTTTCAACTTCTACAACTTTATCCTTCAGTTTCTTGTTTATTATAAATCCAACACCACTAGTTCTGCCTGTATCTGTCCCTCGATAGTAGAAGAGATGTCCACTTTTCAGTTCAATATATATATCATCATCATCATTGTCAACCATTATCAATCCACTGCTGGACGAAGGTCTCCCGAAGTTTCCTCCACAACGGTCTGTCTTGTGCCAGTATCCTCCATGTCACCCCTGCATACTTTCGAATTTCATCCACCCATCTCCCATGTGGTCTTCTTCTGGGTCTTTTCCTGTCCCTTGGAATCCAATCTAAAATTCCGGCTGCCCATCGATGATCTGTCCTTCTGGCAGTATGTCCAGCCCATTGGCATTTCAGGGATTTAACTCTGATCATGATGTCTTCCACTCTTGTCATTTTTCGGATCCACGAGTTCCTCTTCTTATCTCTTCTGGTTACACCAAGCATGCACCTCTCCATGGTTTTTTGAGTTGTCTGCAGCCTTTGTATGTTTCTTGTATTTAAGGTCCACGTCTCAGCACCATACGTAAGCACTGGAAGGATGCATTGATCAAACACTTTTCTTTTAAGACATAATGGCATATTGCTCTTGAAAATTATACTGTTTCTTCCAAAAGCTATCCAGGCAAGTTTTGTACGCCGATTAATTTCTTCATCAATGTGACCCCCACTTGATATCTGCTGTCCAAGATAAACGTACGTGTCTGTTATCTCCAGCTTTTCTCCATCAATCGATAAATCTTCATTTCTTGTAAAAGCATTGAACATCACTTTTGTCTTTTGAAAGTTCATTTTTAATCCCACTTCTTTACTCTTGTCAGAAAGTTCCTGGATCATACTCTGCAGCTCTGATGGGGTAGTTACAAAAACGACTACGTCATCAGCAAAACGAAGGTGGGTTAGATAATCTCCATTAATCTTTATCCCCTTGTTTTCCCAGCTCAGCGACTGAAAAACACCCTCCAACGTGGCATTAAAGAGCTTCGGAGATATGGTGTCACCTTGTCTCACTCCCTTTCCAATTTTTACGTGTGTTGTATTTTCAAACAGCCTAATCTTTGCACTATCATTTTCATAGATGTTATTAATAATATTAATGTATGCATCTTCAATACCGCAGGATTTCAGAGCCATTGTAACTGCTGATGGTTTCACCGAATCAAAGGCTCTTTCATAATCGATAAAAGCCATGCAGAATGGAAGTTCATATTCCCTCGCTCTTTCAATTAGTTCTCTCATTACGTGGATGTGATCTATTGTGCTGTAGCCACTCCTGAATCCAGCTTGTTCTCTCGGTTGAGCCATGTCTAGTGTTACCTTCAAACGGTGTGAGAGAACTTTAGTGAAGATTTTATAAACTACTGATAGGAGGCTGATAGGTCTGTAGTTTCCAAGATCCTCAATGTCACCTTTCTTATGTAGCAGGATCATTGTAGCGGTGTTCCAATCCTCAGGAATCTTTCCTTCATTAAGGCATCGAGTGAAAATTTGGGCGAGTACTGTTTCGATTTCTCCACTTGCTTCTTGTATGATGTCTACAGTAATTCCATCTTCTCCTGGAGCTTTTCTCCGCTTCATGTTCTTGATTGCATGTGCAACTTCTGCTGGAAGGACTGGAGGAACTCTGGTACTGGTATCTTTCATGATGTCTGGAGTGCATGTATCATCCCTTTCATATAATTTGGAGTAGAAATCTTTCACTCTTGTCAAAATTTCGCCTCTATTTCTTGTTACAGAACCATCTTCTTTCCTCAGTGCCATAATCTGTTTTCTTCCCTTACTGAGATGTCCCTTTGCTATCTTTAGGCTTTGGTTGTTTTCAATTGCTTTCCTCACTAGTTCACAGTTGAATTTTCTTACGTCTTCAGTGATACTTTTTCGTACTGTCTTGCATAGCTCTATATATTCCACTTTGGAAGTCACATCTTCTTTAGTTGTCCTCATCTCTCTTCTTTTTGCATCAACATTTTCGTTTTTCCTGATAATTTATTTACATGCAACTTGTTCTTAGACCCAGCTAATTTTGTTGCTGTTTCCATAAGAGCTTTGGTTACTTTTCTGTTAACTTCAGAGATATCAACTTCTTCCGATGTTAGGCTTTCTAAAGCAGAGAACCTGTTCTTCAGTTCCAACTTCAAGGTATTATGGTGTTTTTTAAGGTTGCTTATGTCAATAGATTTTGTTTGTCTTATGAGCTTGCCACGTTCAAGTTTAGTGTTGAGGTGCATCTTACATCTCACCAATCTATGGTCACTACCTGTGTTGAACTTGTTTAGCACACTGCAGTCTTCTATGACGAATTTTTTGTTACACATAATAAAATCATTTTCACTTGTCGTCCCATTTGGATGTCTCCATGTCCATTTCCTGTGTGGCTTTTTCTTGAAGAAGGAGTTCAAGATGAAAAACCCTTCTGCCTCTGCAAACTCTACGAGAGTATTTCCACGCTGGTTTTTGTTGCCGTGACCGAATTTACCTACTGAAGTTTCATTCTGTTGCTGCTGCCTTATTTTTGCATTGAAATCTCCCATAATTATTTTCAAGTGCTGCTTACCTTTATTATTTAGATGACAAATTTCCTAAAAAAATTCTTCAATTTCTTCTTCAGGATGACTTGTGGTGGGTGCATAGGTTTGAATAATCTGAGCCTGGTATCTTTTCGAGAGTTGGATAACAAGTCGTGCAGCTCTGTCAGAGGAACTTTCAACTTCTACAACTTTATCCTTCAGTTTCTTGTTTATTATAAATCCAACACCACTAGTTCTGCCAGTATCTGTCCCACGATAGTAGAAGAGATGTCCACTTTTCAGTTCGATGAGATCTTCTCCTTTTCTCCTTACCTCACTTAGCCCCACGATGTCCCACTTGATCCTTTGTAGTTCCTCTTCCAATCCAAGAAGCCTTGAATCAGAAGATAGGGAGCGTCCATTGTACGTAGCCAAGGTCAGCATCATGTATATACAAGTATATATATATATATATATATACTTGTATATACATATTTATGCAGTAATAAGTTTCAAAACCACATTAGTAATACTGTACACGAAATTGAATATATGTATGTATTTATAGTAATTTAAATATTTTTGAGCTTTCCAAACATGAGGAAAAATGCAATTTACGTACATATATATGTATATACGTAATTGAATGAATGTTTCCGATTAACAAATGTTCTAAAACTTTTAAAAGTTACTTACAGCTGATTCATCAATTTATCAGTTAGCATTCTTGCCTGCAAAAAAATCTGACAAAAGCTTTTTTTTTCTTTTATCCGTTTACAGCCTCTTTTTCAATTAAAATTTTCAAACTTATCAAAAGTGCCAGTCTCTCAGAATCACCTTTGCTAATGAGAAATGTATGAGTTCTTCACTATATTTTGCCGCGGATATGAAGTTCTTAATGCAGCACACTTCTCTTGCAACTCCGTCCACTGTCTCTTCTTCAGCTACTTCCACTGTTACTATGACCATGTCATTCTGGATGGGTGTGTGTCTGAAGAAATATAATCTTTCAAATCATCCGTTGTCTGTTCAAAACACAGTTCATCAACAGTTGCAATAAAATTTTTGAATTTCCCTCACAGTTCAAACATGCCATCAATTCAGAAATCAAGCGCAGATCCTCTTCTCCTGTGTGGAAAATGCATACTCCATCTTCTTTGCCTACCGAAATAAACCCTGCCTAGTGGAAACAACGACTAGCACACTGTTGTTTAACGTTTTTGACTACGGAAGTTACCCAAGTGATGCCATGGATAGCATTAACTCGAAAGAGATGGCAAAGAATAGCTAGGAATGTTTTCAGCGCATTGGACTTGGCATCGCGATAAAATTTCGCATAAATACCTTTTTCTCCTGCCTCCCTTCAGTGGACGCATTTTCAGCTTTTTCGACCGAAATCAGTGTCCGCTATTCGGAGTGTCCGTTATTCAGAAGTAAAACCACAGAACTGACTATACTTTGGGTCTGGGGACTACAAAACTGTCCGTTAAATGGGGGTGTCCGTTAAGGAGGTTTACTGTATATGCATTTGGCACGATGCCGCCAAATACATACATACACAGTACACTATATTGACAAAAGTCACCGGACACCTAGAAGAAAAACACAACATAGCATTTGTTGACATACATTAGAACGGTGTCGGTCCACATTTCGCCTTAATGCATGCACTGACCCTTCGAAGCTCGAAGTGGTTGGGTTTTGAGCTCCGTGATTTTCGTTGCTATAAGGTGTTTATTGAGTGCTTTAGTTTCTGTGGTTGAGTGTATCTTCAAGTTGAAGTTCTACGCTTTACGTTCGTGTATCTCCCAGGTTGGTGAGTGCCATATTTTTTCATTATTCACTGTTTTATTTTTCAACCAAGCTGGTCTTTTTTCGTTAAAGTCTCGCCATTGCTTCGATGGCGGAGGCAGACAAGGGTGACGCCCACATCCTTATCTTGGCAGATCAGACAGCTTCCTCTTCTTCTTCTACCACTCAGCTTAATGAGGTGGCTCCGCCGCCTCGGTGGCGCAGTGGTCTAAGGCGCTGGCCTCTGATCATTCGTCCGTAAGGGGTCCGGGTTCGAATCCCGGTCAGGCATGGATGTTGTGTTTGTCTTACGGCACTGGCTCTCTCCCTTCCCTGGAACCAGTGACCCTAAATTAGGGACGGGCGACTGCTTATAGCCCATTGAGTTGCTCACGGTGGTCGTTAAACCTCCAATCAAAAAAAAAAAAAAAAAAAAAAATGAGGTGGCTCCCGAGCGTCATTGCGACGTCATGGACACCTCTTCTTCTCCAGCTATTACTCCCACCAAGTGCGGTGGTGCCAAGTCTCCTATCTACATCTCAGCAGATGATGACGTATCCGTTATCAGCAATACTGAGCTCATAGCTTCTACTTCTCATCAACTTTCTGATCCGCCCTCACTACTAGGAGCCGCTTCATCGAATTCTCGACCCATGTCTGCCCAAGCGTGCTATGCTTCTGCAACTTCTGGGGTCCTCACACCCCCAGTTTCATCTGCTATGCCTTTTCCTGAATCCTATGTCACTGTCGTCGGTTCTACTGCTACAATTGACATACCAGAGGATTCCCGAGCTGGTCACCTTTTTTCCTCCACTATGGAACGGGGCGTCTATTTTGATGCGCTTCCCGACACTAAGCTGTGGCAATATAGCCGAGCCCTCAAAACTATCTTACCAAAGGATGCAATAGACTTTATAGCTCGAAAACCCAGATCTGTCTTGGTCTATTTTAAGGATAAAGCGCATGCTGACCAGGTCCTTACGGAAGGTCTAACCATCAATGACGTGCATCTGTTAGCACAACCGGTTGCGCACCGCCCGGTGCAGGTGACCTTCTACCCCGTACCACCAGAAGTATCCGACGCTGCCCTTTGCACCTTGCTCAGCAGGTACGGCAGGGTTGTTGGCTCCATAACAACTCTCTCTGCGGCTCCCAGAGACCCTGAAGACAAATCGATTCGGGGTTTTCGCCGCACTGCTCGAG
Organism: Macrothele yani; assembly: GCA_039090855.1. Taxonomy (NCBI): domain Eukaryota; kingdom Metazoa; phylum Arthropoda; class Arachnida; order Araneae; family Macrothelidae; genus Macrothele; species Macrothele yani. Next base: position 79,245,990 of record CM077008.1, read on the forward strand.
TCCTCTTTTCATCTGATGCTCAGCTGAAAGCGGTTCCGAATGTTTTGCACATCCGCTGTGGACAGCAACGTCGAAGAGTTGAGATAATCACTTCACAGTATTGCACTATATGTCAGAGCGAAAGTCACATAAGGGCTCAGTGCCCACGTGCCTCCCTGCAAACAGCTCCACACACTACATCTTCTTCTACTTTGTCCACCAACGCTTCACAGACTTCTTCCTATTCGAGGAAAGTCGCGGAATCAAGATCTTCCAAAAGTCAGCTTACTGCCATTGGTCAACAAACGACTTTGATGCCTCCACCTCCTGCTGATCCTAAAAATTTTCCCAGGCTTCCAAAATCGACTCCCCCTTATACTTTTACAACCACTGCTGATGTACATGTTGACCACTCCTCAGCTTTTACCGTTGGCTCCATGACACGAGTCACAGGTAACGCTTCGGGTTCAGACTCTCCAGATGATCATGAAGCTTTAGTGGTTGCTGGAAAACGCAGTGGTGCTACACGCCCCAAGACGAAGAAGTAAAAGACTCTGGCGTCCCGAAGATCATCTCGCTCTTCTACCCGCTCATCCACTCGCTCCGTCAGCTCTCGAAGACCGTTCTCCAGGTCGCCTCTACACACTTCCTCTGAGACAGCATGTGAAGGTGCCTTTCCCTCACTAGATGAATTCACAACTTTTCTTGCTGAAAATGCTTTCCTTGCTGAGCCTCTGCCAAACGAGGACGTGCTGGATTGCCTTTTAGGGTCCTCTATCCCTTCCTCAGCACGCACTTAAATTCAGCAGTATGAAGCAGCTCTTCCACAAGTGCTGGTTCAATTACACTCACTTGAAAACACTCTTCGGCGCACTGCGGACGAGGTCCCGTGGAGTGCTTGTTTTCTCCGTCGACTCCACTCCATCACTACAGCCAGTCAATTCCTACTGCATCCCACAACTAACCTAGACATTCAAGGTGGTGTCACTTAATTGTCGCGGTTTTGCGACACCTCTTGCGAATGCGCTGGTACGAGAGGATCTTGCTCCGCTGAATGCTGATATATTACTTCTGCAGGAAACAAACTGTACTTCCACCACTCAATTTCATCAATGGCGTCAGTGGGATCATACTTTCCATCACGCCTACAGCCAACTGTCGCGTGGTGGCATGGCAGTTGGTGTTCACTCACGTTTTCGTTCAACTCTTTCCTCCTTCTCAGTGAAAAACTTATGTCGAGACTTATTACAACGGGTCTCTTTCACCGTCGCAGCTGAAAAATTTCATGTATTCAACATTTATGTTCCTTGCACTCCTACTCACGTGCCAGAGCTGTTTGCAAAACTTCGACGGGCTCTGTCACGTATTCCCATCACCGACCGGGTACTTATCGGAGGTGACTACAATTGCACTCTACATCCCCTAACTGATCGCTCTTCTGCTTCCAGAGAACACCGTACGGAAGTAGTACATCTCTTACAGTCTATCACTTCAGACTTCTCACTAGTAGATGTTCAACGCCATTTGTCACCAACCCAGACTACACATACATGGCGTGCACCAAGAGCCATTGATCCTCCTACAGCAAGATTGGATCGCTTTTATGCAACTTCTCTTCTTCTACCAGCAATATGAGATTCATGCTGTACACCCACAGCTTCCTCGGATCATTGCGCCATTGCCATAACAGTTTTTGCTACTTCAACACAGCCACGTACAATCCGGCCTTGGACTTTTGACGACACTCTTTTAGATGACTCAGCCTTCTGCTCATCGGTGCGAGATTTTCTTGCGGATTGGCGTACAAGGCTTCATTCTGCACCGTGCCCCCTCAACGTATGGTTGGAAGTAAAACGCCACCTCATACTACTGGTACGAAACCTGTCATACTCGATCATGACACAACGGAGGATGCGACTTGATCATACTAGGCAAATGCTTTCTTTGCTCAATCTTGCTGATCCCCTATTTCAAGTCTACCAGGCAGAATTACATTCACTTTTGGTGCCGCTTGCAAAACAAGCCCTTCAACGCCTTAAACTACAACACCTGAAACCTGATGCTTGTTCGAACGAATTCCTTACGTCACTTGAGTCAACTCGCCGATCCTCTTCTGTTCTACAGCACCTTCGTCTTCCAACTGGAGTAGTTTCATCCGAACCAGTTCCAATTTGTTTTATGGTACGTAATTACTACATTTCAAAATTTTGTGAAACTCCTCCTCCCTCCCCTACGGCTTCTGCTCTTCTGTTCTCTTCTTTGCCTCAGGTCCCTTCTCATCTTTCAGCCAGCCTCCTCCATCCTCCCACTTTAACTGAGCTCTCTGACACTTTCTCGTCCCTCAATCCCCGGGCTTCACCTGGCCCGGACGGTCTCCCTGTTTCTTTCTATAAGGCTTTTCTTCCTGCCCTCCTTCCATTTCTCCTCTGTGCCTTTTCTACTGCCATGCATCTTACATCTCTTCCAAGGAGTTTCACGCTCGCACATGTTGTACTTTTCCCCAAGAAGGGTGATCCGCTTGACTTGGGGAATTGGCGTCCCATCTCACTCTTAAATACTGATTATAAACTCTATACTAAATTTCTGTCCCACCGGCTTAACCCCATACTCCCTCATATTCTCTCCACTAATCAAACCTATACTGTACCCGGGCGCTCCATCTCCCATAATATTCAGCTTCTTAATGATCTAATTCACCTCGCCCGCTCTCGCTCAGAACCCCTTGCTCTTCTTTCACTCGATCAACGCTCAGCGTTCGATAATATTTCTCATGATTACCTTCTTGCTACATTACTAAATTTCGGCTTTCCTCCTTCCTTGGCTTCTCTTCTCATCTCCCTCTACCGGTACGCAGTTTTCCACGTCAAGCTGCTCAACCTTCTCACAGCTCCCATACCCTTTCGTCGCGGCGTGCGTCAGGGTTGCCCCTTATCCGGGCAGCTCTTCGCCCTCGCAATAGAACCTTTTTTACGCGCAGTCCATCGATCCTTGTTTGCTTCACTACCACCGGTGGTAGCCAGCACACGTCATCATGTTGCTACCTATGTTGCCTACGCCGACGATATCACATTTTGCATTCGGCAAGACTCACAATTTCACGATCTCCACAATCTCTACAATACCTACGCCTCATGTTCCGGAGCAGCGCTAAACACAACGAAAAGCACAGGATTATGGACCGGTTCGTGGACTAACCGCACTGACTCTCCTTGGGGAGCAGAGTGGTCCAACACCTCTCAACGATTCCTAGGAGTCCACCTTGAAAAACCAGCAACTGCTTCACTCGTCACCTGGATGACTCTCCGGCCACGCCTACATCGCTCGGTCGCAATCAGGCGGCGCGCACAATTCTGCACCTCCGTCTTTCAAAGAGCACGTCTAACGCACACTTACCTGCTTTCAATGTGCACGTATTCCTGGTTGGCTTCGAAGCAACCAGCACTACGTCTTCTTGAACTCACCCGCTGTCAAACTCAGGTTATCTGGCCCGGCCATCACTGGGTCGGAGCACCTCAACTCAGCCTGTCTCCTTCCAACGGAGGTATTAGTCTACCCGACGTCAGATCCTATTACAAGGCTTATCGTGTGTCTACGTTTTTACGATCACTTGCGGCACCTGCTCCCTCTGCAGTTGCTGCTCGTGATGTCATAGTCTCTCCGCATAACCCACGCTTTACTCTCCTTTCGTTCTTACTCATGGACCACTGTCCCCTTCTCACACTTTTCCCTCCTGTCTACAAAGAGGCTATCTCCTTTCTTCGTTCCCTCCCTCTTTCTCGCTCTCTCCCTGCCTCCACAAATGACCTACTTTCCGAACCTGTTTTTTTTTCTTCTCTGCTACACCCTCCCCATCTCCCATGTTTGGCTTTTCCTTCATGGCTCCGAGCTGGAGTCGTTACTGTCAGCGATCTTGTTAACACCGATCTTTCCTGGCTCCCCTTCTCTTCTCTACCCTCTGCTCTCCGTTTCAATGCCAATGCTCACTTTGTTCACAACTCTCTTATTTCTACTATAATCTCCCTGTTCCCTGAGCTTGCTACTCCCTCAGGTCTCATTTCTGTCCACTCTGCCTCTCTCCTTCTCCCATTTCTTCTGTCGTCCATTGGTCCACCTCTTCCTCTTGTCTCTTTCTCAACAGCTGATCTCTACCGTTTTCTCTCTCCCTCTTCCGCACCTCTTCCCATTTCTGGTATTCCACTCTGTTCTACCTCCGCAGTGTGGTCCGCTGCGCTTTCCCCACTTTCAGCACCCCTTGAAGTCAATTCACATTGGCTTTTTTACACAACCGCCTCCCTGTACCGTCGATTTTACATCGCATGACCATTTTACCTTCACCCTCCTGTCCGTATTGTGGCGAGGAGGCTGACGTCCAGCATGTCTTCATGTATTGCACAGTATTATTGCCAATACTCCATCTCGCTTTCACGCTAGCGCAACGATCCTGTGAGACCGTCCTCACCTTCAGCGCCTACCGAACACTACTTCTGAACTCTTCTCGCCCTATTCACCTTCCGGCAGTCTGCTCCTACATCTTCGTGCTTGTAAAACATATAATTCACGTGTATCATCTTCAGCGTCCCCCCGAAGCTTCTACTGACATAAATAAAGTCAGTACTGCGTTACTTTGTCATTTTCGTAATCGCCTACTCTCCCGCCTTCGACTAGAACTTACCACTGCAGTTGCACGCTGCAGTGAACCACAGTTCCTATCAACTTGGTCACCAGCAACCACTTGGTTTGCAGGGTCGCCCACAACGCTTCACCTTACAGTCGGAACTTTTGTTTCACCTACCTCCTGATAGATACAATTTTTGCCATGCTGATTTGTTTTCAATCTCTGCTTCATCAGAGACTATTTTTTTGTCTTTTCCGACAAATTATCATACATAAACTGTATTCTCTCACCACTATATTGAGCTTTGTGAATAGGTCGTTGCGTCAGCTACAAGCACCTGTAAATCTTCTTTTCATATGTCATTTTGAGACGATTTTTCTATACACATTTCCTGTTTTTTTTCTTGCTTCGCAACTGAGTGCAATCTTGTTCCTCAACATTCACTGTACTATATTATTTGTACTTTCTATTTTATCAGAATTTTTTTGTTTGTCTCACTATTGTACATCACTTTTAGTAGATCAATTATTGTATAGAATCCTATGAATTGTTCGAAGCATGAGCTACTTATAATTGTCAATTTCTTTTCACGCTTTTTTTAAGACTCTGTTCTCATCCTCTTCACATGTATCATTTAGTGTATAACTCATGTGTAAATTTTGTTTGTTTTTCATTACTCATCTTGCTGAATTATGTATTCTCTCTGCGATGTCAGAGACAATTTCTTTTACCACCTCTGACAAACCAATATATATAAATTGTAACTTCTCATTGTACAGAATCATGTATATAGGTCGTTTCACGAACCACAGACATCTGTAAACTTTGTCGTTTTTACAGTATATTCTTATCTTCAATTCCTGATTCAACAGCGTAATTTTACTTTTCAACTGTGTAAATTTGTGTTCTCCAATACTCACTGTGATGAGTTGTGTCTTCTCTCTGTATTTTCAGAGATTATATTTTCTTTTGTATTCTCAGGAAAATTATTGTATATAACTATTTTTCATATCACCGTTGTATGTAACATGTAGTACCGCGAGCCACATTCATCTGTAAATTTTTCATCATCTGTCTTTCGAACTTTCGATTTCATGTTTGTCCCTTGATCACCTGCAACCTCCTGGTTTTCCAGGTCACCCACAATGTATCACCTTTCGGTCAGAACTTTATTTTTTTCATCAATATTGTGTAAAATTTATACTCTATAGTGCTCATCATTCTGGATTGATTTTACTCTCTGTATTACCAGAGATTCATATTGCCTCGCCAGATTTCTACTGCACTTAACTGTTGTCATGCAAACGTTGCACCGAATCCTGTAATTAACGTAGCGCAAGCTGCACATTCTGTTAACTTCTCATCACCTGTCTTTTGAATCTATGTCTGCAAGCTCGAATTCTGTATTATTCCTTGCATCAATACTGTGCAAAATTAATATTGTATAACGCTCTTCAAGCTGAATTGTTCCTATTCTTTGCTTTGTCAGAGACTTTTGTTGCCTCACCAGACACTCGAGTGTAATTAACTGTTTTTTTACTATCATCAATGTACAGAACCGTGTAAATAAGCAGTAGCGTAAGCTACAAGCATCTGTAAATATTTTATTTTGTCATACATCATTTGAGATGATTTATTCAAGCACATCTCCTGTATCTTTCTTCTAATAAATACTGTGTGAAAACTGACCCTTCGAGACATGCTTTCGACAAGATTTTGGAACACTGCGATAGGTGTGCGCTTCAATTCAGTACATAATGCTGCCGCTAACTGTTGCTTAGTGGTAGGCCTTGGTTCCAAACTTCTTATGCGGCGCTCTAATTCATCCCACAGATGCTCTATGGGATTAAGATTAGGGCTATGTGCTGGCCAGTACATACACGATATGGAATTATCGTCAAACCACACCGTAGCAGATCTTTCTTTATGGCTCGGTGCACTATCCCGCTGGTACCAATATGGTTCGGTTCCATAGTATTGCCACCGACACGCAGTTCTTTTGCTCCGTACATTTAGTCTTGCTTGTGCTTTCTTCGGTGTTCCAATATCTATTTTTCTGTGTGTGAGTTCCGTGAAGGTTCCACGCTTCTGCTCGTATCCCTGCCAAGTCGGTGAGTGATCATTTTGTTAAGTTATCTTCGTTTTATTGTCTTGGATGAGTCGGCCAAGACGTGGGTTATGCTTCGCCATTGCCGATGGCTACATCGGGCGAGGTTGACGTCCCAGCTTTTGCTTCTAATAACGAATTTCCTCCTCTTCCACCATTCACTAATGGCGGCCCTGCTCCGACAAGCCCCTCCTTTCCTAAGCGTAGTTCAGCTCAGTGGCGGCTCGTGAGTACATCTACAGGGGGTTCACAATTAATAATTTGCAGTTTTTGAGATACACTGTGTCACACACTTGTGTGTTGCTTGCAATATTCATATAATTTAGGCGCTGCTATACCTTGATGTAATGTATCAATTTTGAAACGAAATGTTATTATAGATATTACTCTACTTTAACTGTTTCACAACCTAATAATAAAGGATTACTTTATTGATCATACTTGTTATATTATGCTAATTGTTCTTTTTTACTGAAACAATTATTTTCATTTAATTTTAAAGTAGTAAAATAAACGCAAAACAGAAAGCTTGTTTTAAGTGTTAAATATTTAGATAGTTAGTCATAAGGCCTCATGCTCTCAATTATTAGATTAGATTATTAAATACACAGAAAATGGAAAATAATCAAAGCTGCTGCATATGATGGTAAGGTCTAGTATTTACTTACACAAATTTACTTGGATGGTAGCTTGCACAAATATTTTCTTTAAGTACAGTTTTTGTAAACAAAGTCCATCCTTCTATCTTTTCTTGACACAAAAACACCAATAACTATTTCATTGAAATTATGGATGTTAGAAATCATTTACTTCTCGATTGCAAGCATGGCTAAAGCTGTAGGCCTCTCTTGACACATCGTAGACCGCAAAAATGTCTTTATCCATTTTAGGGTTTTCAGAAAATGATGACAATAAGTTGTTTTCAATAAAAAACTGTAAAAGACTAACAGCACCACGCAGCATGTTTCTGAAATCAGTTCTTTTGTAAATGATTTCAAGCTCTGTCTTGAGGCGATTTTTTTCATGAAATGAATACACATTTACTGTATCTTCAAGCAATTTCTCGGGGAATTACTGTTCAAAGTCTTCAAACTTTTGTGATTCAAAAAGAGATACAGCTGAGCAAGATGTTGTGAATGAAAATCTTGTTTTTATTTGCGTTGTAATAATGTCACAGGTTTCCTTGGCACCCACTGTTCTACTTAAGTAAAAATCTTCTTCACGCCTCGCTCGTTTAGGTGCATTTTCTGGGTACTGATTAACCAGCTCTGTCACTTTGTCCATGCTACCTCTTTCCTTATCAATGGCTTTGACGAAATGGTCAACATTAGCTTTAGTTCTCACAGCATCAGTGTAAGTTAGCTGTAATTGATTGTACAAAATATCCACATGTGGCATTAATCTGTGAAAAACAGAAAGCCAAAATATGAACTTATTATCTCTAAGGAGACGAGCTAGAGCACCAGCTTTAATTATGGTGGTTGGTTGCTTAGAGGTTGATTGGATTTACTCCATACATTCAATTAATTTCTCTCTGTACTCAAAAACAGTATTAACAGTTCTGCTCTTAAAATTGCACCTTGTAGCTGACGCCCGAGGTATTCGTTTGCCAACTATCTTGTCCAAAACAGACACTCTCTGAGGGGAATTCGAAAAATAATTGTTATATCACTTAAGACCGAAAAAAATTCGGACATCTTGGTTTTGGCTTGTTGCTTGAGCTACAATCAAGTTCAACTGATGAGCGTAATAGTGAACGAAAAAAGCATGTTTATAGGTTTGTTGCACTATGGTCTGCACGCCAGCATAGTGCCCACTCATTACATTCGCACCGTCATTGCTTTGAGATACGAGTTTTTCTGGATTTTGCACAACATAATCTAAACTGGTACAAATACATTTGGCTATAGATCCTGCGTCGTGCCCTTCAGGGTTATCAAATTTCCAAAATCTTTCAACTGGTTGTCCATTAGCTAAAACATAGCGGAAAACTATAACTAACTGAAATACAGACGAGACGTCTGATGTTTCGTCCGCAATCAAAGAAACATACTGTGCAGTTTTTATTTCTTCTATTATGCTTTCTTGACATACAAAAAGCATACAATCTAACAATTCATTTTGAGTTTCCTTCGAGGTACCTTTAAAGACAGTAGCGGTACTCAAGTGTTCTTTCAAAGATGAGTCAAGTTCTGCAGAAAAGTTTACAATCCCTTTAAATATGCTAGGATTTAAGGAATCGTCATCCTCACGATGACCTCGAAGGGCCAACTCAAATGCACCGCAAAATTTAATACAGTCTATAAGCTTAGAAAGGACATACCTATTTTTAGTCACTTGTTCATTGTGCTTTTTAATATTTTGTCGATGAGCACTGTCAAGCTGCTGACGAACGTCAACCTTTCCCAGGAAATTGAAATCCAATGTAGCACTTATGTGTCCATGAGAACTTGCGTGCTTTTTAATTTTTTGTGTCAAATGAGCTAAGTCAAAAACGCCGTTTTTCACCCAAGTAGGATCGCCCTTTTCACGGGAAAATAACAAACAAGGAAAACAAAATATTTTGTTTGTTTGTTCACAACCGCAAAGCCAAGGAATCTTTTTGTATAGCTCTTCTTTAAATTCTCTTTTAAAAGTTCTAGATTTTGATGTCGATGTTTGACTTATATTAAGTCAGGGTGTTGGCCTGCCACTCTTTTTTATTGCTATTTTAACTTCTATGGGTAAACTGCCAAACGCTACTTCCTTTAAATTACTAACTGAGTACTTACAGGTACTTTCCATTATTGTACAGTAAATAAAAACAACAGTTCACTAGCTACACTACAATAGATAAACTGTAATAAGTGTAATTTCAACTAAAACTTTATCACCAAAAAAGCAATCGAAACTGGAAACTCCAAAACACAAATGTAACATGAGCGCAAAGGTTAGGGTATCCCCCGTCAACTACAGCCGTGCAACAACTGAGCTGAGCTGTGTCACAGGCAGCTGATCGGTATTCTCCGTTAAGCCGCTTGTAGACATGTTTCCCCCCGATCACGAGCAAATAGATTCGCCCGTCTGTCGCATATCCCGTGTGTCCAGTATCGAGAGCGACACATTCAGTCCGCTCCTAGCCACTGGCGCGTCATTACACTTAACCTCACTTTGCGCGCTCTACGCTGTTTTTCATCGTCCGCTCTTTTAAACTTGCTGAAGGTAAGCCATTTAGTACTGCGTCAATAAAGATGTATTATTTATATCGTATAATTATTTTTCTATTTTTTATAAGGGGTTCACGTGCTCTTGTGCTCTTATGGACGAGCCGCTACTGGTTCAGCTACCCTATCAGCTAATCCTACTTCTACTTCTACGTCACTGAGTGGCGCCCAGCAACTTTCCTAGCAGGTGACAGAAGAGGCGATGGACGTTTCACTTTCGTCAGCGGTCTCTACGTCATCATACTGCCCAGCCACTCCATATGCAGTCGTTCTTTCGAAGAAATCTTCTCCACATTCTGCGTCGGCTTCTATCAAAAGCCCTTATCAGATGAAGTGTGATGCTAACTCCAACTTCTTCGTCGATCTTCTTGCAACTTCGCCAGCTGGCCAACACTTCCTTAGTAAAGTTGATCTCGGCGTTGCCTTCCCTGCTCTTGCCAATACTAAGCTCACTGCGTACAGCGCAGCATTTCGTTTACTCTTCCTGAAGTCAGCCGTCACACACGTAGGCCGGAAAGATGGCAAAGTAACCGCATATTTCTCTGATCCCAAATTTGCACTTCAAGTTACAAATGATGAACTTTCTATTGGTGACCGACATATTAATGCTGATCCTATCTCCCACATGCCTACTGTTCTGAGTTTTTCCCCAGTCCCCGCCAGAAATTTCTGACGAACTTTTACTGTCAATTGCGCAAAACTTTGGGTGTATAGTTGGCACAATCACCACCTTCTCCTCTTTCCCAACCCAGACGGAAGATCGTTATCTTCTTAGCCTACGGCGAAATGTAAGAGTGGTTTTTCCGTCTGATGAAGCGAAACTACAAGTTCCACCCAAGTTCAGCATTCGTTGTGATACGCACATCCGTGATATCAACATTACTGTCGGCACTATGTGTTCTATATATGTAAAGGTTATGGACACCCTCGTGCCTTATGTCCACATCGCACTTCTACTACAACTTCAACAGCCCAAATACCGTCTGCTTCAGCGGTACACTCAACGACTTCAGCACAAGCCAAAAGCAAAAGTAGCACTACAGCCGTTGGTCAATGCGCTACTTCAGGCAAAAGTAGCACTACAGCCGTTGGTCAACGTGTGACTTCAGACAAAAGTAAAAGTAGCACTACAGCCGTTGGTCAACGCGTGACTTCGCAACGACCTGCAGAATCCGGAGCTGTGTATCCTTCTCCGTCACAACTTCCATCAGACACACCTTTGCTTGTTAGTTCACTCCACCTCACCCCTCACTTTGGGGATGCTCAAGTACAATCGTCTGTTTCTCCTGGTTGGTCCACTGCGTCTAGCCATTTCAAAGTATCTGACAACCCTGATGCTACCCCTTGGGGTAGATGAAAGCGTCGAAGGACCCACAATGCTCGTGCCAAGAAAACCCGAACAACGACTGACCGCTCTGACCGTAGCGATCACTCAATCGGCTACACTGCATCAGATGCTTCTGTTGAACTTGATACTGATACTGGTTTTGCAGACCCAGTTCTCCCACATGCATTTCTACAATTTCTAAAATCTTTTTCTCTTCCTCAAATTCCATTCAGTGGAGATGTTCTATATAATTTCCTTTCAGGTCCCCGTCAAAACAAACAGTCGAAAAAACTTTTTATCCTCTTATACTGCAATTCTACCTGATGTTCTTCTAGAATTGCAAATCATCCGTTCTGATCTTCAAGCGGTGCCTCGTGAGACCTTTGGTGATCCGCGCTGGATAACGAAATTCGTTCATCGTTTAGACCTCCTTTGCATAGCAGCCGATGACACAATCCAGCCACCATCTGACATATCCGTTCAAAATAGTGAATTTGAATTGTAGGATGACATGTGTTGTATCTTTCGCAACAGGCTTCTGTCGCGATTGCGCCTCGCATATGCGTCTGCCTCAACTGACTCTCAGAAACGTCGTTTTTTCCGAGCTTGGTCACCAAATCGAACCTGGCTTACTGATCCCTCAGTACATGTACAACTCCTTCTTTAAGAACTGTTCTCCATTACTTTGCCACTTGTAATTTTACTTGTATCACTTGCATCTTGAAAAGTTCTTACCTGTGACATTCGCTACAAAGTTTTTGCCATTGTACTCTACTTATTCATGTTATCACATTGTCTTTTACATTTTCTATTTGACATCAACCATTCTATTACCGCACATGTTGTACATATTATTAATATTTCTTGCTCATTTGATATTAGCCTCTCATAGACACCTACCCAGTGCATCACTACATTGTCCATAGTATTATAACTATACCTTTATCTTTGTTACACATTTCAACTGGAATTGTTCATATTGATTCTTCATTGTGTATCTCTCGTGCATTACTCATGGACGATTGTTGTCGGTCACTTCTGTAGCTCAAGGTATATCTGTGAAGATACTTATCTACTATGTTTTTATTGCCATCGTATATAGCACATCAGCATCTGTACATTTGTCATCTTCACTGTACATATGTCGTGAATTATGTTTCTGTTGGCACTGTAAATACAGGCCCACTGTACCCTCCTCTCAGGTTTTCTCAATAAACAATTTTGAAAGCCACAGAATTGGTAGGGCATAATTGTTCAGAATATCGAGGTATAGACGTGCTGGTTAACATGTTTGTTCACGATTATCAATGGGCCGGGACAATACCACGAAAAATACCTCCACACGAGTACACTGCTAGTTCCAAACTTGACCGTAGGAACAGTACACTGTGGTAAATAGCGTTTCCCCGGCTGTTGCCATACTCGCACACGGTCATCAGACTGATGGATTGTGCATTTGGATTCATCAGTCATAGGAATCGCTTCCATTGATCTACGGTCCACGATAAATGTTCCTTATACCATGCTAAACGACGAGGAGCACTCCGAGCGGAGATGAAAGGATTATGAGCAAATGGAAATGGAAATGGACGATGTCATCACTCTTTCCACGTTATTTCTTAAACAACGCATAGCCACTGAAAAATTGTATTCCGGCACTGCTGGGATCGAACCTCAGAATTCTCGATAACTAGTCGAGTGCGTTCGAATTTACGCTACAGCGCCAACAATTCTCAGCGCCATGCGTAGTTTATCAGTCAGCATCTGACTACACGGATACGTATTGATGGTCTCAGCAACTGAGATGTCGTCATCTGGTGGCATTTAAAGCAACAGCTATTTTAATTGTAGCTGAGAAATTCAAAGGGCGATAGAAATGGTTAATATATATCAAATACGTGGAGATAATGTAAATGGACGATGTCATCACTCTTTCCACGTTATTTCTTAAACAACGCATAGCGACTGAAAAATTGTATTCCGGCACTGCTGGGAGCGAACCCCAGAACTCTCGATAACTAGTCGAGTGCGTTCGAATTTACGCTACAGCGCCAACAATTCTCAGCGCCATGCGTAGTTTATCAGTCAGCATCTGACTACACGGATACGTATTGATGGTCTCAGCAACTGAGATGTCGTCATCTGGTGGCATTTAAAGCAACAGCTATTTTAATTGTAGCTGAGAAATTCAAAGGGCGATAGAAATGGTTAATATATATCAAATACGTGGAGATAATGTAAATGGACGATGTCATCACTCTTTCCACGTTATTTCTTAAACAACGCATAGCCACTGAAAAATTGTATTCCGGCACTGCTGGGATCGAACCCCAGAACTCTCGATAACTAGTCGAGTGCGTTCGAATTTACGCTACAGCGCCAACAATTCTCAGCGCCATGCGTAGTTTATCAGTCAGCATCTGACTACACGGATACGTATTGATGGTCTCAGCAACTGAGATGTCGTCATCTGGTGGCATTTAAAGCAACAGCTATTTTAATTGTAGCTGAGAAATTCAAAGGGCGATAGAAATGGTTAATATATATCAAATACGTGGAGATAATGTAAATGGACGATGTCATCACTCTTTCCACGTTATTTCTTAAACAACGCATAGCGACTGAAAAATTGTATTCCGGCACTGCTGGGAGCGAACCCCAGAACTCTCGATAACTAGTCGAGTGCGTTCGAATTTACGCTACAGCGCCAACAATTCTCAGCGCCATGCGTAGTTTATCAGTCAGCATCTGACTACACGGATACGTATTGATGGTCTCAGCAACTGAGATGTCGTCATCTGGTGGCATTTAAAGCAACAGCTATTTTAATTGTAGCTGAGAAATTCAAAGGGCGATAGAAATGGTTAATATATATCAAATACGTGGAGATAATGTAAATGGACGATGTCATCACTCTTTCCACGTTATTTCTTAAACAACGCATAGCCACTGAAAAATTGTATTCCGGCACTGCTGGGAGCGAACCCCAGAACTCTCGATAACTAGTCGAGTGCGTTCGAATTTACGCTACAGCGCCAACAATTCTCAGCGCCATGCGTAGTTTATCAGTCAGCATCTGACTACACGGATACGTATTGATGGTCTCAGCAACTGAGATGTCGTCATCTGGTGGCATTTAAAGCAACAGCTATTTTAATTGTAGCTGAGAAATTCAAAGGGCGATAGAAATGGTTAATATATATCAAATACGTGGAGATAATGTAAATGGACGATGTCATCACTCTTTCCACGTTATTTCTTAAACAACGCATAGCCACTGAAAAATTGTATTCCGGCACTGCTGGGATCGAACCTCAGAACTCTCGATAACTAGTCGAGTGCGTTCGAATTTACGCTACAGCGCCAACAATTCTCAGCGCCATGCGTAGTTTATCAGTCAGCATCTGACTACACGGATACGTATTGATGGTCTCAGCAACTGAGATGTCGTCATCTGGTGGCATTTAAAGCAACAGCTATTTTAATTGTAGCTGAGAAATTCAAAGGGCGATAGAAATGGTTAATATATATCAAATACGTGGAGATAATGTAAATGGACGATGTCATCACTCTTTCCACGTTATTTCTTAAACAACGCATAGCGACTGAAAAATTGTATTCCGGCACTGCTGGGAGCGAACCCCAGAACTCTCGATAACTAGTCGAGTGCGTTCGAATTTACGCTACAGCGCCAACAATTCTCAGCGCCATGCGTAGTTTATCAGTCAGCATCTGACTACACGGATACGTATTGATGGTCTCAGCAACTGATTATGAGCAGCCGCACGACCACGGTAACTCATGGAATGAAGTTCTTTTTGAATGGTACGTGTACATACCGAGGTACCAGCATTTTTATTCACTTGTGCGCTGAGGTCTTGTGCAGTACTCCGTCGATTAGCTGTAATGACTCTCCTGAGACTTGGACGTCCTCTATCACTGATTTTCTTTCGCCTGCCGGTACGTTTTGCTGCTTCAGGCTCGTCATGTGTCTTCGACTTATTCAGTACATCCAAAACAGTTGACTTGGGTATGTTTAAACACCTCTCGGTTTCTCTTATGGACAACCCACTAATATAACACCCAACAATCTTTCCTTGCAGCCTCGGGGGCTTAGTTGTCTAAGCGATAGCTTCTGATCATTCGTCCGAAAGGGATTCGGGTCCGAATCCCGGTGAGGCATGGATGTTGTGTTTGTCTTACGGCACTGTCTCTCTCTCTTCCCGGGAACCAGTTGCCCTAAATTAGAGACGGACGACTGCTTATAGCCCATTGAGTTGCTCACGGCGGTCGTTAAACCTTCAATCCAAAAAAAATATTTCCTTTGTCGAATTCAGTTATCTAGCGCCGCGACATTTTTACTCAACCTCACAGTGCGATATGATTGCGGTAAGCTGCATGCTTGTTTTTATATCGTTTGCAGCTGCATCGCGCATCTTAATAACGCAGTGGATCTATTCATTTGTTTCGGAAGGGGTGTCCGGTGAATTTTATCAATATAGTGTATGTTCAGACGTGACGGAGTGGTACATTTTTTTAAAAATTTTATCCAATCTCACATTCTTTGTTTATTCTCAACTGCTTCTCTTTGAACACTGTAGTTTGCTAAATATACAAAATTTCTCAGGAAAATCTGCTTCTGAAATGCGGATTGGTAAATGCTGTTTTTTGTTAGAATGAGCTGGGCATGATCCAAGATTTGAAAAGGTCTTCTGTTATCGAACATATCTGCTAGAAGGCAGTAAAAAATATGGTTGAAAAAAAGAACAGAGAAAAGGAAGACTTAAAAAGTTATTTCTTTGTTCAGAATTTTTATGATTATGATCATGTGATTCCAAACTTCGATGGCATGATATTTTTTCAGCTATTACACTTGATTCTTTTATTGTATCCAAGGACTGAAGGGAAGTTGACAATTTGATTTCACCATTTCTTAGTTTCTGAAGTGATGTACGTACATTTAAAATTAAAGCATGGATTTAATTTTATATGTAAAACGAGGATATTTTGAATACCGAAATCGATTCCTTTCCAAGAAGAAATATATTAATAATAAATCTTCGAGCTACATGCGATACGACAAACGATACCTCCAATGCGATTGCTTCGAAACAGTTCCACCGTTAGACTGAATTTTCTTCTGTGATATTCGACAGGAGTCACCCAGATGCTCTTCCTGAGCAAATAAAGCGAGCAGAAATATGCAGAACCGAGCATTGAACGTATAGCGCACTCAAGCAGTGAGGGAAATGAAATTTTAGAACTGCCATCAAGAATCGGCAAGATAAGAGACTCTGCTCTGTCGCTACTTTTCCCCTTTGCAGCCGTAACCAGAAACACTTATTCCCCGCATTTTCCGAAAACGATGTTTGTAGCTCAATAATGGCTTCAAATTTCACAGTACTTCCACAAATTGGAACCGAAGACTAGTGAATTGAAGAATTTCCCAATGCGGATAGGATGCAAATTAACTTTCAATTCATGTACCGGCTTCATTCATGGCAGAATATCACAGTTTAAAAGACAAGCTTTTATCTGTCTAACAACGGACAAAGCAATAAGAATTACTCCCACAAAGTTTATCCAGAATAAATGGAATTCCGAGAAATGGTATGTGGGCGCAATTAATGATGGGCAAAATATGAATTCCTTTCTTAGTTTCATGCAAAAGCTTGCTACATTGTCGTGAAATCTTCGTAAACCCATTTCTCAGTAGAAATAATTGCAGCATCTCTTTAAAATATTATTGGAGTAAAGAGAAGACTAGACGAAACCCATCGGAATCGACGGTTAGCTATTTTTTTTAAAGAATAATATCATATGAAACAACAAATGTAAACTTTATTTGATTGACAAATTCATTCGGCCACTTCAGTAAAGACAATAGTCCAGGTTCGTCATATTTTTTTTTTGACTGCTCAATGGGCTATAAGCAGTCGCCCGTCCCTAATTAAGGGTCAGTGGTTCCAGGGAAGGGAGAGAGCCAGTGCCGTAAGACAAACACAACATCCTTGCCTCACGGGATTCGAACCCGAACCCTTCACGAACGAATCATCATAAGCCAGCGCTTAGACCACTGCGCCACCGGGGCGGCAAGGTTCGTGATGAGCATCACGACTGCACCCTTTTTGAGTTCTAAAATGTGAGGCGGAAGGCCACTCATCTGGATCATGTGCAAAAATTCAACTGGATAGCGCATTCTTTCACTCTCATTTTCAGTCAAACAAGTGTTTGTAAATGTTGTTGGAATGAGATTCGCGTTGCGAATACTCTTTCACCCGTCGGAATCGACGGTTTTTTTTTTTTTTTTTTTTTTTTGGAAAGAATAAACTCATATGAAACAACAAATGCAAACTTTATTGGATTGACAAATTCATTTAACCACTTCAGTAAAGACAATAGTCCAGGTTCATGATTTTTTTGACTGAAGGTTTAACGACAACCGTGAGCAACTCAATGAGCTATAAGCAGTCGTCCGTAATATTTTCACTAACAATGGTCAACGAAATGTTTATTTACATCTTTACATAATGAGAAACGCCTTACCTACGTGAACAAATTGGATAGAATGAATATTAAATTGTATATATATATCACACAGTCCAACGGCATAACGCAATCAGGTCTTCGAGAGTGTTCGTTGTTCCGATCAGAAAGAAGAACTTTGATACCAATGCCTGCTAGCGTTGTTTTGCACAACAGTTCGATCAGAAAAAAGACCGGACTTTGGACTATCCCAGGCCCTCCATACTTTCGCCTTCAACAGCGCGTGAGTCAACCGCAGGCAATCGAATGTCAACCGCACGCTTCTCCCATAGACTTTACATGGGAACTTTGCAGCCCCACAACGCCCGAACCGTTGCCCCAATCTCATTTTTCTCTTCGACTGGCATATCTACATGGTAAGACCTTTATTTTGATACCTCAACCATATCATTACGTTCAGCCATCCTCTCAAAATAGGACTCACAGTAAAAAACCTTATAGAATTAATTTGAACGTTAAGTGTGTATTACCAATCGATATCTATATATTAATTCTATAAGGTTTTTTACTGTGAGTCCTATTTTGAGAGGATGGCTGAACGTTTTCAAACGGAAGTAAAAGAAAAATACAAATTGTATTTGCTCTTCAAAATGTTCTCAGCCCGAAGTAAGCGCACTCTTTCAGTACAGCAGCACTTTTAGGATACCGCCACTCTGCTGTGGGTGGTGAAGCTCAAGGCAGAAGACATAACAAAGGGCATTGCACATGATCTTCGACACTTCGCTGCTCTTTCAAGCTGTAAAAGAAACTACGTGTTGTGAAGACACATAAAATCAAATTAAACGTTTCCGCAAAACACATTTTTAACAAGTTAAAGACCCACCGTACATTCGTACACACTAACATATTGAAATGTAATCATTAAAATAATACAGGGTGTCCCTCTTGCTACTTTACAAACGTTTTTAGTAATGACATCATGAATAATTTCAGTAATTGAATGATATTTGGTAAGAACATACCTTCATCCATGGAAAACAGAACCATATCATGAGAAATATTGAAAGTGTCCGCCCTGTGCATCGAGACATGCTTGAACACGAGACTCCATATTTCGGAAAGTTCGCGCTAGTTGCTCCAGCGTAATCGCTGCCACTGCCACGCAGATGTTGTTCATCAATGCTTCAAGGGTTGTAGGCTTATTTTGAAACACTGTTGATTTGAGATACCCCCGGAGAAAGAAATCAGGGGCTGTTAGGTCAGGAGATCGAGGTGGCTACATTCCTTTAGAAATCAAATGATCTCCAAAGAATGAATCAATTTCAGCCGTAGTCCCATGCGATGTATGGCAAGTTGCCCCATCTTGTTGAAAATATCCAGTTGCCCCATCTTGTTGAATATCAAGCTCTTCAGGGTGCAGTTGGTTAACGAATGCCTGAAAAAAATTCCATGTAGACGGCTATTGTGACCGTATCATGAAAGAAGATGGACCCAATATTCCGGCGACGGCACAGTGCGCACCACACTCCAATTTTTTTGTACGTGAAGTGCTTTCTCGGTAAATGCGCGAGGGTTTGCTGCTGCCCACATACGCGTATTTTATGCATTTATGTATCCCGATAAGTGAATCCCCGCTTCGGCCGAAAAAAAGGTGTAGTTCAAGATGTCCGGTCGTGCAGCAACAAATGCTTGAACCACTGACAGTACCTCATTCTTTTACGTTGGTATGGCGCTTTCAGTTCGTGAACAGCAGACAAACGGTACGGATTAAATTGCAGCCTTTTTCCTTACTCTGTGACACGTGCTCTTTGACATACCGATTTACTGGTAAAGTCTACGCGAAGATTTCCGTGGCGAAGCTAGAAATATTTGCTGGACGTCCGGCACTACTGTTTCTGACATTTTGGGAAGACACACTCCATTCAAATCATGTAGTGTTCCATGGGTTTCCAGCTTTTTGACGAGTTGCAAAATATACGGCTTACTTGGTACTGTCCGACACCCGAATTTCCTACGAAATTCACGCTGACACTTCTTTATCGACTTACTCTCCCAGTGAATACGGAGGAGAAACACACGCTTGGGTATGGTTAACGGGGAGGACATCTTTAGCGCATACGATCAGCCACGCGACAAACAATTGAACTAATCACTGGGAATCATGAACCTGACATGCACGACGTCCAAGATCACAAGGAGCGCGTCATAGGGCATTGAAGAACATCTGCGAGGCAGTGGCAGAGATTACGCTGGAGCAACTGGCGCGAACTGTTCGAAATATGAGTCTCGTCTTCAAGCATGTCTCGATGCACAGGGCGGACATTTTCAATAACTCTTATGATATGGTTCTGTGTTCCATGGATGAAGATATGTTCTTACCAAATATCATCCAATTATTGTAATTATTTATGATGTTATTAATAAAAACTTGGGTAAAATAGCGAGTGGGATACCCTGAATATCAGGTACAAAAATATTAGAAGGAAAAATCAACGTACAACATGATTTTAAAATGAAAATGAGGCACATGGTATGTTGATTTAAACAGGTAAAACGAATTTCGAGACCGAATATGGGATGACGAGAGCTGAGAGCAACCATCTTTCCCTGGTAATATTTCACAACCTATTTTACAAATATTATTGAAATAAAGTTAATAACAGTTTTGGAAGAAGAATTCAAATTATTTGGTCGCTTGGTGATTTTCTGGAAACTCTGATTAAATTCGAAATGTCTAAAATCGATGAAACAATGTTGCATTGCGCTATTATTTACAAAGTTAACGATTGTTTTCTAAATTTAAAGTTAGATAAATTAAAAATTTTACCTGCATAATAATTTGAGTTACAGATGAAAATCAGATTTATTCGTGATGTACGGTATTTGTTAGCGTCGTTATTCATTTACAGATTACCACGATTTTTAACAAGAATGAGCAGTTAAAAATTCTATGCGTAAGGGTAAAGAACATCAATAAACAAGTCGCGATTATTTCATTTATGAATGTGTTGCAGATGTTTATTGCTTTTAAATATATTAGTTTTGTCCTTCTGTGTTTTCATCTATTGCGAACTATTGCAAAGTACTAGTAATTAAAAAATCCGTCTTGTTGCACGATGATATTTATTCAGCTGAAAACGAAATATATGTACAGGTTAAAAAACATGAGCACTTTCGGTGTCATAGTGACACACCTTCATCAGATGTGATTTCCATCATGTGGTTACATGCTGGTCTTAAATACGTGGAGCAGATGCATCATGGGAAAGGTAATATCAGTGTCACATGATATATTAGATAACAAAACAGTCGAAAAAGCATAATTAGCTAACGAAAATTACTCAACAGAAACAATAGTTATTGTGCTGTCCTCCCTAATCAGATTGCTCCAGGGTTCAGGTAAAACACAAGGATAATAGTCATTACAGCAACGTGTATTATAAGCCGAAATACAGAGGCTTTCTGTAAATAACAAGGAATAAACAGAGTTAGATGTGTTTATGATCTTAGCGTTGTCCCAGTCTGGGATGGAATTTCCAGCACTTACAGTTCTTGCAAAAGAGGTGCTTTGGTGATTCATTTTTAAATTATATCTGTGTTAATTTAATCTCAAATCCAAAATTCTTTTGGTTGAACCCACATAATGATTATTTAGTTCACCAGAAGTGGTGTCCAGCATAGGAATAACATACACACCACATTTTTTTCCCTTTGTTAATTTTGTCACGATCGTTGCGGATAATGGAATATAGATTGCATGATCGTATTCCAAATTGTATTTTATAACGGGAGCATATGTTGGTAAGAAGGTTTACAATATGTGGATTGAAATCAACAGATCCAACATAATTTTTAGGCACTTGTTCACTAATTAAAGCAGTTGACATAGCAAACTGTCCTTTATTGTACACCCCCTTAACAACGTCACCCGGATAACCATGGATGATATCCATTGTTGTTCTTGAGCTCTGGCAAAACGGCTAGAAGAATGTGAATATGCTCTTTTAAATAGGAAGTGCAGAGCAGAAATTTAATGCTGAGAAGTGTGGGCAGAATTGTACGGAATTAGAGTGGATGTGGAAGTGGGTTTTCGATAACGGCAAAAGCCAGGTAATTGTCAGAAGGGTTACGAGTAATTTGAAAATTTAAAAAAGGTAAAACAAAATTATGTTCAAGTTCTATCGTGAGTTTGATGGAGAGGTATTGAGAAGACATAGCGTTGACAAACTGATGTGACTCATCTATGGTATATGGCCAAATTACCAAGATGTCGTCAACGTAACGGATATAGAAACTAGGTTTTGGTGGGAATTTTTGTATGACTTTATTTTCAATGTGCTGAAGAAGAATTTCTGCTAAGACTGCAGATAAAGGTGAAACCATAGCTGTCCCATCGGTTTGTTCATAAAAAATGTTCTGAAATTTCAAAAATGAACGCCTTTTAGTTAAATGAAGAGCATTCATTATGAAAAGTACAGAAAGTGTGAAGCGGCTTGTGTTTTAGCTATTACGTGGGTACGAAGTGTCATACTCGTAGTGTAGTGCAAGGAAAAAGTTTCTCTGAATGTCTTTCTCCACAAGCGATATATGAGCCTCTACCGGAAGTCAGAAGGTAAAAGCCACATGACCCGGTTATCTGGGTTCAGCTCAGTGGAAGCTGGATACATTTTCCACAGCACCTGGGCTTCGAAATAATAGTTGCAAAATAAATATTTTTACAAATTCCTATAGTCTGATCTTCTGAAAGTGCGTTGGCTGTGTTTTGGAGCAGACGCTGCCTGACTATTAGAAAGTTGATTGGTTCATCTTTTTCATACTTCGCAAAGCAGAATGAAGTAGCTGAAAGTTTAAAATGAAGGCTGTGTGTGCTAACTCCAAAATTATTTAAAGGGCACTGGATTTGTTATCATTTACACTGCTCTATCAATAACATCCGGACACCTGCATGTTTATAAATAGTTTTTATTCATATAAAATTTAATGAGGTGTCCTGAAATCTTTGACCCTCATGAAAATCTTTGAACCTAGCCTCTGCGGAATACTCTCCATCAGTTTCTGTAAACGTCCGCCAATAGGCTTTTCCATTCAGCTCTCAAAGCAGTGAACAGGTCAGTTTTGTTTGTTGGGCTACCTCTCTTTCCACGCACCCGACAATCCAATGCATCTCAGAGATTCCCTATAGGGTTCAGTCTGGACACTGTGTTAGCCTGACCAACTTTTCTAAGCCGATGTCCTGAAACAAATGTGTAACAACGAGAGAAGTATGACATGGTGGGCTGTTCTGCTGATTGAGGTATGGGCCTCCCGCAAAGGTCTACCACAACGTTGATAGTGCATAATTGTCCAGAACATGTACTAAAAGCTCAGCATTCATGGTTCGAAAACGACTAATTTCCACAAGACGAACCATGAAAAACAGCTCCATACCATCATGCTGCCTTTCCCAAACTTCATTACCAGGAGAACCAGTCCGGAAGTTACCTTTCCCCGGCATCCGCAACACTTAGGAACGGCCATCAGACTGGAAGACAGTGTAGCATGACACGGTCTACTAGTCTGATGGCCGATTGGACTGTAGACCAATGAAAAGCAAAGTTTTTCATTGGTCTACAGTCCAATCGGAGCGAAACATTAGCCAAAGTGATTAGCAATTTGTGACTGACTGCTCGAGCGTCGTAACACATGTTATGATTCACTATGTTGATGCTAACATTGGTTTCAATAGTCTCACACAGGGTTTGAGTGATTTGAGACAATCTTGATTTGCATTCTGACCGGACAGTACTTTGCAGAGCTCTCCTGTCACGTTCTGTCAGCTTCGGAGGTTTATCTGGCCATTTCCTGGTATATTCGGCACCAGGCCACGGCCATTTGCATATCACATCGCTAACCGTCGACATGAGGATCTTCAGTGTCGCTGAAATATCATTTACCAAGCTCTTACTTTTTTAGCATGCCTTTTGTAAAAAGAAAGAGATCGTGCTTATACACTGCTGGCCACCCAAAATGCAAAACCAAGAAGGACACGAGGTAGCAAAGCCAGATTTACTGAACACATAACAACAGATACAAAGATGAAACGATTGGGCTTACAGGCCCATGCGACCTGCGGAACACGCAGACATCAATAGTTCGTGTTGTCCCCATGGCTGGCAATAACGGCCGCTACACGCCGCGGCATCGAACGAAAAAGGCTTTGGATGTTGGCTTGGGGTATGTCTGCCCAGGCTGCTTCCACACGTTGCCACAGTTCATCAGGCGTAGCTCTGGGTGGTGCTTGCCGGGCCACTCGGTTGCCGATCAGCAACCAGACGTGTTCGATGGGCGACATATCGGGAGAACAGGCGGGCCACGGCAGCAGTGACACATGGTGGACCGTAAAGAATTGTTGCACGATGCGTGCCACGGGCGACCGCGCATTGTCCTGTTGAAACGTGGCGGCAGGCAGGTCCTGCAGGCAAGGGAGAATTACAGGCTCCAAAACGTCGGAGATGTAGCGGTGGCTGTTGAGTGTACCGGCGATGAGTACCAAAGTAGTGCGGGTGTCATATCCAATTGCGCCCAAAACCATAACGCCAGGCGACGGACCGGTAGGCGATGCACAATGCAGGCATCATACAGTCTTTTGCCGCGGTACCACCACACGCGGATCCGACTATCGTAGTGTTGCAGGCAGAAGCGGGATTCATCGGAGAAGACAATATCGTACCATTCCGTAGTCCAGGTGCGGCGTTCAACAGCCCACTGCCGCAGCACTCGCCGGTGGTGTAACGTCAATGGTAATCGGAACAATGAGCGCCGTGCGACAAGTCCCCGCTCATGCAGACGGCGTCGAACGGTACGTGCTGACACAGTTTGTTGCGCAACACACCGTAATTCCTGCGCTAACGTTCGTCATGTGGCGGTGCGAGCCGTCAATGCCCACCGCACAACATGCAGGTCCTCCCGTACGGTGGTGTGCCGCGGCTGCGGCAATCGCTCACGTCGGTCCGTCCGTCCCTCCTGCACCCACCGAATCCATACTCGCCTAACTGTGACTGGATGTCGTCCTACACGGGCGCCAATGTCTCGGTACGATAAACCGCTGTCGCGATAAGCCACTATTCGTCCTATGTCGAACTCCGCAACGTGCTGGAATGACAGCCATATTCCGCGACGAGACATCAGGAAGCTTCCCACGCACAGTTCTGGCAGCACAACACAATTCCACTACTTACGCCTCGCCTTCTAGTCAACCTTCTTATAGTGCTTCTCGGTGGCGTGCTGGGCACACATGATTTGTATATGCCCTGCAATGCTAATCGTTTGCATGTCCTCTCGCGGGCGACGCATGCTGCGAGTTTCAGGCCAATCGGATGTTTCCTTCTTGGTGTTGCATTTTGGGTGGCCAGCAGTGTAGTATCACTTTGTCCGCTCATCCGTCCGGCTGTCTGTGGACACCATATTTCTGAAACTATTAATCCGACTTGAAAAATTAGTTTTGCTGTGCAAAGCTTAAAATGTAAGAATGGCAATCCTTGCATTCCGGTTTTTCCCGATGCACAGCTTTGCCACTAAAGGATGGAAATGCCGACAATACCGATTTTAAAATACATTTTATTCCATACAACGTATTTGTTTCTAGATATCCGATTGAAAAATTATTTTCCCTTTCGATGCCATTTACATCGAATACTATTTTAAGTATACTCTCGTTTTCAAGCAATGTATAGATTTTCCTCTCAGGGTCGTAAAGCTACATTGCGTTTCCCCCGATATCAATTCTTCTAAAAGTCTGATTTGAAAATTTTTTCCTGCATCGGATACAGCTTTCGATGGGAAATGTTTTGCCTATAATTTCTAATGTTTGGTGAAGAATGGTTCGGCCTTCAGGGGACGTAAGTTTTTATCTTTCCTTCTGATATATTTGCAGGAAAATCTCAGATTTTTTAAAAATAATTCTCTCTTGAACCGATACCCTCACCGCGGAAAACCTTTTCAGAATATCTCCTGCTAAAAATATTGCATAATTTTCCCACTAGGGGCGTAGTATATCTTATTTTTGTCGATATCTCTGCTTCTAAGAGTCCGATTTGAAAAATTCTTTCTTTGCATGGAGAGCGTGTCTGGTGCGAAATGTTTCTCATATAATTTCCAATTAATTTTAAAGAACAAGTGTGTCACTAGGGGGCGCAATTTCACATTTTCGTTTGCAGCAATACCTGCGGGACTAAAAACCCAATTTAAAAAGTTCTTTTTCCGTCAGATTCCTACTAACTATGAAAACTCTCTGGGTGCATTTTCTTCCCAAAGTGATGCCCAATGTCGACCCCAGGGCATCAGTGTTTAACGTGGTTTTCTCAATATCTCTGCTTCTAAATGTGCGACTTAAAAATTTTATTTAACATCTAATACCACTTTCCTTGTGGAACACTTTAGATTTGTATTTGAGAAGTTTTGTAGTTCACAGTTCTGTCGCTCGATGGTGTTTGTGTACTTCTGTTTGCAGCTGTATCTCCACTTCTAAAAACCCTTTGAAAAATTTCTTTTTTTAGTGTATGCCATTGATCACAATAAAGATAGCGAACATCATCCTCTTTAAAGAATGCACAAGTTTGCCGCTAGGGGGCGTAAACGTCAAAACTTTTTTATCGCAATTTCTGCTTCCGGGAGACGTATTTGAAAAGTTCTTTTTCCTTAGCATAACTTTTGTCATGGTGAATACTTTACGCCTATTTTCAACTTTTACAAAAATCTTCCTTCCGCTAGAAGGCGTAGAGTTAAAATCATGTTCGTTCTACATTTCTTCTTTTAACTGTTCGATTTGGAAATCTCTTTGTTTCAGATACTTCTACTATGAGAAACTTTTGTGCGCGACTTCTTAATTTTCGTAACATAAGTTTTAGTTACTTGTGGAAGTAAGTAGCTGTTTCTATTTCTTGATGTTTTGTGGATTGTAGGAATCCAGTTGATTTTTTCTAACCGGTTCGATTGATTTTAAATAACTTTGATAAATTTTACTCGCTTCGGAAAGGATTCAAAATATATCTCATTAGAACAGAAAATTTGGTGTCATCTTTCGTGTTTACTTTTGTTTGTAAGTTTACCGACCACTGCGAGCCATTCAATGGTATATGTATAAACAGCCAAGCGTCCCTAATTTTGGTTCCAAGGAAGGGAGAGAGAGAGCTAGTTCTCTAAGACAAATATACAATCCACGCCTCCTCTGGATACGAACCCGGATCCATCTCGGACGGGTAATTAGAATCCAACGGTTCGTATCCCTCCACCACAGGGGCGGCAAGCATTTGCTTACGTGGAACCCTATTACCAATCTCGCTGGAAATCAGTGTCGGTCGTAACACCTGTGTCGTACCTGCCAGCAGGACGCACACGACATAAAAGCAGATAGCAGTCAGAATGAACGTCTGCGTAGCTCAGTTGGTAGAGCGACTTATTCCGGAATGAGGGGTCCCGGTTTCGAACCTCGGCGTGGACAAAAATGACGGAGAAATTTACTTCGTTATAATGGAGCCCGAACTATCCGGATGACCCGACCGTTCAAAATCTCGCAATGGTGTGATGTTATTTCCACACCGCGAGATAGGAAAAATTAGAGAATCCCTTCTCCAGTGCTTCGAAAAATAAATGTGTGTGACGTTGCATTCCACACACTAGATTGACTGGGAGTTCTCAAGTGCACGTTCTACAGTGGATGGCTGCCTGCAACGATTCATGGTCACGGCTGACCCATGGGCCATGCCACCGTCCTTCTTTCGGGGGGGGGGGGGGGCAGATGTGACGTACCTGCCAGCAGAACGCACACGACATAAAGGCAGATAGCAGTCAGAATGAACGTCTGCGTAGCTCAGTTGGTAGAGCGACTTGTTCCGGAATAAGCGGACTCGGGTTCGATTCCCGGCGTAGACCAAAAATGACGGAGAAATTTACTTCGTTATACACCTTTTATTCACAGTCGTCATATTCTCTCACTGCCACCCTTGTGACGCAGTGGTCTAATCCCTGGATTCTGACCATTTGTCCGAGATGGGGTTGGGTTCGAATCCCGATGAGGCATGGATATTGTGTTTCTTTTACGGCACTGATTGTCTCCATTCCTTGGAACCAGTGGCCCTAAGTCAGGGACGGGCGACTGCTTATAGCTCATAGATTTACTCACGGTGGTCGTTAAATCCCCACGTGGAACAAAAAAAACCCGTACTATCCCATCATTGCCCTACAGTATATTTATAGTTGGGTCTGTGACGTGGTGCTTGCGTAGGACTGAATTCACTATTGGTAGAGGGGTGTTCTGATGTTAATAATAGGTCAGTGTATTTAAGCTGGATGATGGATCCAATAACATAATTATGTATTATTTTTCAAATATCGTTATGGATATATGTTTTCGTTCATCGCGTCAATAAGGTGTTTTTAGCACGTCTTTTGTAAAAATTGATCGTGCTTTTATTATCGGCTTTTCCGTCCGTCCGTCTGTAGACACCATATATCTGCAACTAATAGTCTGATCTGAAACATTCTTGTTACATTAGGAAGCTTGGAATGTGCGAATGATGATCTTTCATTTCGGGTTTTTTTACGAGGCACAATGTCGCCGCTAGAGGGCGTAAACGCAGATGATATCGAATACAAAATACGTTTACTCAATATATTTGCTGCTAAACATCCAATTCAAAAAAATATTTTACTTTCGATTCCATTTATGTCGAAGACTATTTTAGGTATATTCAATAATTAAAGCGCCGTAAGGTATAAGATCATAAATTTAAAAAACTTTATTAAGTTGAAAAGGTTAAAAAACATAGATTAGATCTTTCGATCCATCATTGGGATTTTTGGATTTCATATTAAAACGTAATCCTAACACCTTGGAAATTCAACATTCAGTGTATAGGAAATTCACTTCTGTTCACTCATTGATTCCAGTTGATTCTACCCACGCCCTATCTAAAAAGTTATAATCTCTTCATTTTTTGGTTAAACGTGCTTTTAAACATTCATTCTATGCACAAGATCGTGCTTTCGAACAGAGTAAAATTAGTGAACTACCGCGGTCAGTTGGCTACCCTGATTGTTGCCTGAATCGCATTTTGGCGAATTATCAGCGACTTTCATTCACTACTCTTTCTCACGAATTTGTACAGCCGAGATACGTGGGATCCATATCATATTGACTTAAATGTTACCCCGATTCTGAAAAACTTTTGTAAACGTCATCATCTCGATTTCGGCGTAAAAATTGTGGATATCTTCTCGAGTATCAAAACAGATCGTGACCCTGTTCCTCCCGCTGATCAATGTGGGGTATACTGCATCCCACTAATCTCCGTGGACGACAACGAACCTTCTATTTCATACATTGGCTCCCCATAGCGTTCCTTAAAAATTCGTGTCACGAAGCATAAATACATAACATACCAACAGGATCTACATCTCGGAAGTCATGCAGGCACTGGGATTTTCACGAGCCACTGTGTCAAGGGTGCACCGTGAGTACATCAAATCCGGTAAAACTATCCCTGCAAGGGCCAACTGCCGTGGACAACAGCGTGTGGATGAGCGGGGTCATCGTCGGCTAGCTCGCATTGTAACAGCGGATAGACGGGACACAGTGCAAAAAATCACTCAGCAATTTAACGCTGGTGCACAAAAACGTGTAAGCAGCAACACCATCCAGAACCATCTCCTCGCTATAGGGTACAGAAGCCATCGTCCCACGAGGATACCGCTGCTGACCGCAAATCACAGGTTGCAAAGATTAGCATTGGCGCGGGAACATCGCCACTGGTCCCTAGACATGTGTAAAAATGATGCCTGGACTGATGAGTCGAGATTCACGTTGGTACATGCGGATGGCAGGATACGAGTACGGCGCAAACCACATGAAGCGATGGATCCTTCTTGCCAGCATGGTATTCTTCAAGCTGGTGGGGGTGGCATTCTCATCTGTGGACTGTTACGTGGACTGAAATGGGATCCCTGGTACGAGTGACATCGTCCCTCACAGGTCAAAGTTACCTGGATATCCTGGACGACCATTTGCTCCCGTTTGTGCGTTTTCAACATCCCACTGGGGACCTCATCCTGCAACAAGACAATGCACCGTGCCATCGCTCCCGAATTGTATCTGAATGGTTGGATGAACAGTCCACCGACGTGACCTCGCTTCCTTGGCCAGCTAAGTCACCTGACCTCGATCACATCGAGCACATCTGGAATGCCATCGAGAGAGATGTTCGAGGCTCTGACGCCCCTCCATCAAATCTTCGTGAACTGTGGGAGCTTGTTCAGGGGTCGTGGATCCGTATGGCTTCCCAACGCATCCGTTGTCTTGTCGAGTCCATGCCGAGACGAATCAACGCCGTCATCAGGGCGAAAGGTGGGGCTACACGTTACTAGACAGGTATCTCTAATTCAATTGCTGTTCAGTGTATATACCCCTTACCAGGGTTTGTTGTGTCCTTTTAACATCTGATGATGATCCAATGATGGGATCGAAAGATCTAAGGTGTGGTTTTTAACCTTTTTAACTTAATAAAGTTTTTAAACTTCATGATCGTGTAACTGACGCGTTCTAATTACTGAAGGATTCTATTCGCACGAAATCAACTCATCTTGTATTTTAGATACAGTCACTTTTTCAAGTTAAGCATAGATACTCCGCAAAGGGGCGTAAAAGTAAATTGCGTTTCCCCCGATATCTCTGCTTCTAAAACTCCGATTTGAAAAATTCTTCCCACAGCGGATACAGCTCCTGGTGGGAAATGTTCAGATTGTAATTTATAATTTTTTTTTATAAAATATGCTTTGGCTACCAGGGGGTGGAATCGTTAATTTCTATTTCGTAGGTATTTGCAGATGAATCTGAGCTTCTAAAAGCTAGATTGAAAAAACATTTCGTGGACCTATACCACTAATGTCGATAAACATTTGAGAATATTTTCTTCCTAAAATAATGCATGGTTTCTCCGCCAGAACGCGTAGATGTATATCTTATTTTTGTCAGTATCTCCGCCTGTAAGAGTCGGATTTTCAAAAATTCCTTCGTTGTTAGACAGCGCTTCCGGTGTGAAATGCTTCTCATATAATTTCAAAATTTTCAAGTACGGAATAGACTTTCAGCTACGGGGCAGGAGCGTAAAGGTAAATTGCGTTTCCCCCGATATATCTGCTTCTAAAACTCCGATTTGAAAAAGTCTTCCTGCACCGGATACAGCTCCTGATGGGAAATGCTTTGCATATAATTTCTAATATTTGATAAAGAGTGGTTTGGAAACCAAATGGCGTAAGCGTCAGTTTCTGCGTCTGATGTTTTTGCAGCATAATTTGAGCTCCTGAAAACTCGATTGAAAAATTTCTTTCGTGGACCGGTACCGCTTACATCGAAAAACGTTTTGAAAATACTTTCTTCTTTAAATAATGCATGGTTTTTCCGTCAGGGGCGTAAACGCATATCTTATTTTTGTCATTATGTCAGCTTCTAAGAGTCCAATTTGAAAAATTCTTTCTTTGTTGGAGAGCGTTTCGAGTGCTGAATGTGTCTCATATAATTTCAATTTTTTTAGCTCACATGTCTACCACCATATGGCGTAAGTTCACATTTCCGTTTACAGCAATATCTGCAGGACTGAAAACCCGATTGAAAAACTTCTTTCTTCGGTCAGATATACTAACTATGCAAACACTGTATGTATATTTTGTTTCCAAAATAGTTCACAATTTCGCCGCTAGTGGCGCAAATGCGTAATCTGTATTTCACAATATCACTGCTTTTACATTTGCGATTTAAAAAATTCTATCAACACCGGATGCCATTGACCTTGTAAAACACTTTAGGCTGGCATGTGAGGAATTTTGTAGTTCACAGTTCTGTCGGTACGTGGTGTTTGGGTGCATCAGTTTGCAGTGTATCTCAGCTTCTAAAAACGCTATTGAGAAATTTTTTTTTTACTGTATGCCATTCGCTAGAACAGAGATATGAAGCATTATCCTCTTTAAATGACGCAAAAATTTTCCGCAAGAGGCGTAAAGGTCGAAAGCTTTTTTCGCTCCATCTGCTTCCGGGTGACGTATTTGAAAATTTCATTTACTTTAGCATAGCTTTTTACATGAAGAATAATTTTCGCCTATTTTCAACTTTTCCGTCATGCAAAATTTTTCCGCTAGCAGACGTAAACTTACACCAAGTTTCCTTCTATATTTCTCCTTTTAACTGTTCGATTTGAAAATTCCTTTGTCTCTGGTACCTTCCTTGTACAATTTTGTTTCTCATAGTACATAGTAAACTTTTGAACCAACTGTACAAATTTCTCTCGCTGCCGCCTTTAATCTTTTTTTTTTCAATAATGACGTAGGAACACCCAAACAGTACGGTTATCCACCTCCATCCTCTGCTCACCTGATAACGCAATGTAGCTCCGTGTCAAACGCACGTCATCAATCTCGTGTGTTCCAAGCCACCGCGGTACTCAGTCGACACTGGAAGAGCTTTGCACAGATATGGAGGCCCAGCATTATGGGTAACCCAAACGGAAACGAACTTTAGACTCGCCATGGTACACATGTCTTTATTTAAAACTTTAATTCATTCCATTGAATGACTTTGCTTCCCTTGACAAGTTGATTCAGGTTTTAATCTCCTGTTTTTTTGTGGTTTAATGACTAAACTTCCACGAGTAACTGAGATTGCAAGGACTCGCCATGCATAATTTGGTTCCACTGGTCTAAGGCAGAAACGTCACCAAAGGGACAAAGATAGTTAGTATCAACGTCATGCCTTGGGATTGGAGCCTCATCCCTACACCACACGACCATTGCTTTTGCATGCAATTTCTTTTACTAGCACATGCAATCCAGAATTCAAGATAGTGAGTTCTTTGCAATGAATGGATAAAGTGGAACCAGCTGGGACACACAGAACTTCTGACTATGAGAAACGGGAGTTCGAGAAATATTTTGGGTAAACAAATTCCTCTGGCTGAGGTGATATTTTACGTAACGACAACATTCCTAAACAAGTTAGTAAAATCATGCAATGCATTGATTATGATACGCTTTCCAACATAACATAAATCATTACTCAAGTTATTACTCAACTTATGAGGATAATGGCTGTAGAATAAACCTCGCTCCTATGACCTGACCTTTGACCCTATTTCAATGTTATTCAATATAACTGGTAAAGCATAGTTCCGAAACAACATGATAAAGTTTTGTCTCAATCGAAGCATTTTTATGTAAGTTACAACGCATAAGGACGATGGAATGGATCCCGCTCCTATGTCCTGACCTTTGACTCCATTCGCCCATTTTCAATAGGGTTCGTCCCCAGATGGTTCCTTACCACATACAAAATTTTCATCGAACTCGACACATTTTTACGTCAGTTATGACGCATAAGGGCAATGGAATGGATCTCGCTCCTATTTTCTGACCTTTGACCCCATTTCATCCATTTTCAGTAGGGTTCTTCCCCAGGTGGTCCCCTATCACATACTGAAATTTAATCAAAATCGAACCATTTTTACGCACGTTCTGACGCATAAGGTCAATGGAATACATCCCGCTCCTATGTCCTGACCTTTGACCCCATTTCGCCTATTTTCAATAGGGTTAGTCCCCAAGTTGTAGGTTGTTTCCTACCACATACTAAAATTTAATCGAGATCGAACCATATTTACACGAGTTATGACGCATAAGGGCAATAGAATGCATCTCGCTCTTATGTCCTGACCTTTGACACAATTTTGCCCATTTTCAACAGGGTTCGTTCCCAGTGGTCCCCTACCACATACTAAAATTTCACCGAAATCGAATCGTTTTTACGTGAGTTATCGTGCGGACAGACGGACAAAGATGGAGCCTACACTGAAGAGCAATTGAATTAGAAATGCCTGTCAAGTGACGTGTAGCACCACTTTTCTCACTGATGACGGTGGCAATTTCGTCTCGGCATGGACTCGACAATACACCGGAAGCGTTGGGAAGCCATACGGATCCACGACCCCTGAACAAGCTCCAACAGTTCACGAAGATTTGATAGAGGGGGTCAGAGCCTCGAACATCTCTCTCGATGGCATCCCAGATGTGCTCGATAGAATTGAGGTCAGGTAACCTAGCTGACCAAGGAAGCGAGGTCACGTCGGTGGAGTGTTCATCCAACCATTCGGATACAATTCGGGAGCGATAGCACGGTGCATTGTCTTGTTGCAGGATGAGGTCCCCAGTGGGATGTTGAAGACGCACAAACGGGAGCAAATGGTCGCCCAGGATATCCCGGTAACGTTGACCTGTGAGGGAAGATGTCACACGTAACATGGCTCCCATTTCAGTCCACGTAACCAGTCCCCAGACGAGAATGCCACCTCACCAGCTTGAAGAGTACCCTGCGGGCAAGAAGGATCCATCGCTTCATGTGGTTTGCGTCGTACTCGTATTCTGCCATCCGCATGTACCAACGTGAATCTCGACTCATCAGTCCAGGCAACATTTTTGCACATGTCTAGGGTCCCGTGGAGATGTTCTCGCGCCCATGCTAATCTTTGCACCCTGTGATGTGCGGTCAGCAGCGGTATCCTCGTGGGACGATGGCTTCTGTACCCTATAGCGAGGAGATGGTTCTGGATGGTGTGGCTGCTTACACGTTTTTGTTTACCAGCGTTAAATTGCCGAGTGATTTCTTGCACTGTGGTCCGTATATCCGCTGTTACAATGCGAGCTAGCCGACGATGACCCCGCTCATCCACACGCTGTTGTCCACGGCAGTTGGCCCTTGCAGGAATGGTTTTACCGGATTCGATGTACTCACGGTGCACCCGTGACACAGTGGCTCGTGAAAGTCCCAGTGCCTGCAGGACTTACGAGATAGAGTGACCCATTCGTCGGGCCGCGACAATTTTCCCACGATCAAATGCGCTTAGATCCTTCGTCTTACCTATTCTACTTCCGACTCTTACTGATTCCCGTCGCATCCCTCCTTATATTGTCGGATCGCTGCATACGTCATGTCGTTTTCGTTTACAGGGACGCTCACAGCGCCACATTGGCGTAACGCCAGCTGTCTCTAATTCAATTGCTCTTCAGTGTATACGCTTCTTCAGCCTACGGTTGGAAAGCGTAAAAAAGTTAAGTTAGAGGTCGAGTTTTATAATCTCGTAGTTAAATTATCGAAAGCTGCTTAATGAAGGTTTGCAATCAGTTCTTGATATTTAATGTTACAGAAACACATCGTAAGCATCTTTATCTACTACATGTATAAAATAGAGTTATGATTGCGTCTGTGCATTTCTATATTTGTAACCCCGAAAAGCTTTCCACATGAAATATTGGACGGACTTCACAAGACACAACGGGCAGGCTTTAAGGTCTTTTCACCATGGAATCCGAAAAATAAATTTGAACGTGATTTTCAATTATTTTCAAGAACACGACAACGTTAATCAGCCCGAAGTGAATCTAAATCTCTGAAATGACAGAAATTCGAAGCGAACGTGTCTTTCCTTTAAAGCAAATACATATATTCTTCGCTCAGTGTGATTCGTAACGAAAGATCCGATCTTTATTTCTCTCACATAAAATTCCAAAAAAGGAAGGAGTCATCCCTGTATGTAGGAAAAACACCGAAAGAGCAGAGAAATTCGATTTGCAGAGCATCAACAAATCCTCTATACAGCCAAAAAAATAAGCCTGAAAATGGTTGTGAAAGAGGCTCTCTGGCACGAGAAATGAATAATCATGAAGAATATGATCGTGAAACCTTAACTCGAGCGATCAAACAGGAAACACATGAAAAGCAATGACAGCTTTAAACTTACTGTGAACGACATACCGTACTAGCCAGAAAAAACGGGAAACTCATGAAAAGCGACAGCAGCAACTTAATTATGATCGCGAATGAGCGGAGAACTCATAAGCCATGACAACACAGCTGATAATCAGAATGCTTGTCCAGCTGTAACATAGTAGTTAATTTTGTTTCTCAGGGCTTGTTTTCTGGTTTAAATTGGTGTCAACATGTCACAGTTAAAAATTTTCTGAAAAAATTCATTTTATTTGTGTCTATTTACACAAAATACTCCTCCTTCTGCTTTTGATAAATGCATTTTCTTTAAAATATCCTGGCACAGATATACACACCTCAGAAAAGATAAGAAATAAGGTGTTGCAACAACACCTTATCCAGCTTTATCAAACCGGCGCGGTACCTGAGATGATGTGTCCTGTTAGCACTTTACAAATGCACAAATGGTCTGGTAGAGGCCTTCCCATCTGCACGTCATGCACGATACTCTGCGGTGGTTCACGTCGGACTACTGCTGACGAACCACAGTGGGTTCTGCTGTCGCGATACCCAAAAGATATGTAATCTTTGCTAAAAACAACAACACGCTTCTTCAGCCTACGGTTGGAAAGCGTAAAAAAGTTAATTTAGAGGTTGAGTTTTATAATCTCGTAGTTAAATTATCGAAAACTGCTTAATGAACATTTGCAACCAGTTCTTGATATTTAATGTTACAGAAACACATCGTAAGCATCTTTATCTACTACATGTATAAAACAGAGTTATGACAGAGTTATGATTGCTCCCCCCAAAAAACCCCATGTATAAAACAGAGTTATGTATAAAACAGAGTATAAAACATGCATAGAGTGTACTACATGTATAAAACAGAGTTATGATTGCCCCCCCCCCAAAAAAAAACGAAACACCCCGAAACGTCATTCGTTCCTGAAGAAACTCCGCATGCAAGTACCTCAAGGCCGAATATGCAAATGTTTAAGAAATACAGAACAGTGACTAAATAGGGGCTCACCCCAGCGCATGGAAACAGCGCATCGAGGAGGGTATATCAAAGGCATATTTCGTACCAAGGGACAATTATGACAGCAGTTTGTGGTTGCATTAACCTTCACGAAGTGTGAGGATGCCTCGACGTCGGATCCGTGTTCAATACGAGCCGTTGGTCGAACGTATAATTAGGCTGAGAGAGGCCCGTTGGTCAAGTCACCGTTTTGCCAGGCATTTGGGTTGGAGCGACGCGGCAATCGGATGATGTTGGCGCCAACTGGTCGAGGAGAGCACAACCTAGCTGCACGCAGGTAGTGGACAGCCGAGAGCAACGACAGAATGCGAGGATCGAGCGATTGTGAGAGCCGCACGAATAGAACCGAATTTGTCGCTCTCAACCATCCGCAGACATGCTGCGTCATCTACAGGTACGTAAGCGTCCATCCGGACCGTTGTTAGACGATTTGCGGCACGGAGACTACATTAGAGGAGGGAACTCCGCCTCCTACCATTGACCAGCGAGCTTCGCCGGCACCGGTTGCAGTGGTGTCGAGAATGATCAACGTGGGATAGTGTCCACTGGCGTCGTGTTGTCTTCAGTGATGAGTCCTGGTTTGCACTTGGCTCCGCTTACCAGAACATACATTTCTGGTCATCGGCATAACGTATGCACTAGTCATGGGCGCCAAGTGCCAATGACCAGCGAATACTCACAAATCCTTCCTTTACTGTGGAAAGGCACACAGCTCGCACACCGGAACGTCAGTCTGGGGTGTTATTTCCTACCACAGTCGGTTACCCTTTGTAGTCCTCCGTACCACTCTAACGGCTAAACGGTACGTCGACAACATTCTAGATCTGTTGTGTTGCCATTGCTGTCGCAGCGTCACTGAACAATTTTTCAGCAGGATCCTCTGAGAGCCGGCCACACACGGCACGGCTCTCAGAGGTCTGCCTTCTTAATGTCGACACATTTCCAGGGTCATCCCGATAGCCCGACCTCTCAATTATCGAACATGCCTGGGACATGAAGGGAAGCCACCTACGCCCATCCCGGAACGTCCACGAACTGGCCCGCAATTTGGCCATCATTCCGTGAACTTCATGCGTCTATGCCACGCAGGGTGACCGCCTACATCCGAGCCAGAGGTGGCGCTACAACGTACGACTTGTTGCATTCGTGTAGCTGTTTTATCCGAATAAATGACCATACTGCTCTGTCATCTCCATTGGTTGATTCCTTCTGCGTGCGTTTTTTCTTGGGGGGGGCAAAGATTGTGTTGTATGTAGTTAGACACACAACATGACACGAAGGACGATCTCAACATTCGATCAAACACACATTTCCGCGCTGCTTCAGCGTGGACTGTTTGCTGCAAAAGGTCGGGCGACAACTTGTAATGAGCACGGGTCTGGCTCATTTGTCTGACGTTTATTTCACCGAAGG
This sequence comes from Macrothele yani, assembly GCA_039090855.1. Lineage (NCBI taxonomy): Eukaryota > Metazoa > Arthropoda > Arachnida > Araneae > Macrothelidae > Macrothele > Macrothele yani. Next base: position 79,283,941 of record CM077008.1, read on the forward strand.
GTCCGAAAATCACTTCACCGAAAAGATTGTTTCACCGAAAGATCACTTGATCGAAACGTTCATTTCACCGAAGGGTCACTTGACCGAAAGGTACATTTCACGAAATGGTATCTTGATCCAAAAGTTCATTTCACCGAAAGGTCTCTTTACCTAAAAGTTCATTTCATGGAAGGGTGAGTTTATCGAAAACTTTGGATTTCATTACAGGATCTGTTGAAGCATGGTGCCAGTTCGAAAGACAGACTACCGAAAAGTTTGGAGATCATACTCAAATTGTAGTTTTGATTTCTCCGTGTCACAAAGAACGTAAAGATTTAGTTTTAAGATAAAAAATAATTAATTTTCACTCCCTATGCTTCAGCTTAGGACTTTTTAGCAAATTTTAATCGTGCGTGCTCATGTTCATAAGGTTTACATAAAAACCTTCTGAACATAAAATATTCCCAGATCTAGGTCTAAGGCCCTAAAATTAATATTTTAGGTTTGAGCAAGAGTGCAACATATTTTACTTTAAATATTATGTAAAGCTTATGAATATGAGTAATGTTAAAATCTGTTAAAATGGTCTGTATCTGGGCCAACGGTCAAAAAATGTATGTTTTGTGGTTGAGTAAAAGATGGTACATTATTTACTTGACTTGCTACGTAACCCTTATGAACATGAGCTCGGAGGATTAAAATTTGAAAAAAAAAGGACCAGATTTAGGCCTTATAATTAATGTTATATTTCGAAAAACCTACTTTTTTTCGAAATATAACATTAACATGTGTTTCATAGAAATTAAAAGTGCATTTTTCATAAACTTTCATAACGTTTAAGTGGCCAGTTTTTCAAAAACCCGCACTACACTTACACAGATCTCTAACAAGGAAATTCTAAGTTTTCGATAAACTGACTATTCGGTGAAATTATTTTCGATATAATGAATTTTTAGGTGAAGTAATTCTTCGGTGAAATGAACTTTTCGATCAAATGACCTTTCGATGAGATGAACTTTTAGGTGAAGTGACCTTTCGGTGAAATGAAGTTTTCGGTCAAGTGACCCTTCGGCGAAATGTACCTTTGGATCAAAGGACTTTCGGCGAACTGATTTTCGGTCAAGTGAACGATATCCAATGAGCACTGGCGGTCTTAGGAACCTGAAATTTCTACCAGGAAACCACGCCAAGAACTCCTGCAATCTACAGTATAAGAGCCGTTTCGTAGGGCAAGCTCCGAATTCTGGCGTGTATACAGTATAACCTGCTGGCTGCTGGACCCGAAGTGGCGACGCAAGCCGTGGAGAACTGTGCAAGCTAGGCACCCATAACGAGCAACCGCGTTCGCCCCTCGTCAGCATTATAACCGGATAAGGTGGATGAGGTCTCGCAGCGAATGGACCTTTCACAACTGGTGCTGTGTTCACCGAAGAATGTTGTAACAGCCTGATACTTGACAACCGTATACGACTTGTGTGAAGGGAATCAGGATCCGTTGTGTGCATGACTTTAGCTCCCCACTGAACGGGTTCAGAAGGACCCAAGTTTGGCGATGTTTTGCCAAACTTTCGTCTTTCTGAGTCCAAAATTTGCTGCAAAGGTACAGCCCTAGGGCCTTACAATTAGTGTTTTGTACCTGAGTAAAGTAGATCTTGTTATGTAAAACTTATGTGAATGAGCACTGCCAATCGAAATTTAAAAAAAAAAAATAATCTCACTTCTGATTGAATCGTCAGTTTGGAACGTAGAACTACGACTTGCAGATCGGAGAGTTGAAATGAGCGAGTTTGAGAAGGGCCGTGTACGGTTCGATTGGTGTGTTCAACTTTTGTTTGGCGGCGGCTGCATTTAGGCGTTCTCGATACTCTCTAGTTCGTTAGGTTGCAGCATTCTTGGGCTTCTTACATTCCTCATCACTTGCTCTTGCCCCTCGTTTTGATTTTCTCCACTTTTGCTTGCACAAATTCTGCGAATTCCGCTGCATTGTCAAAAATGTTAACCCATTCACAGGAAAACAATTTTTTTTAATTTTAGTTCAAACCAATGCGAAATGTTCTTCGTATATTTAAATTGATCTTGTCGAGAGCTTTAACACAGTACCACGCACAGTCGTTTTGCACTCACGGTTATCTAAATAAACCTCTATATTGTCAAAAATGTTCATCGGTTCACAAGAAAACAATTTTTAAAATATTCAGTTCAAATCACTGCGAAATGTTCTTCGTATATTTGAATAAATCTCGTCGATTACTTTAAAACGATACCACGCACAGTTGTGTTGTGCTGCACTCACGGTTGCCGAGATAGACTGAGTCAAACCCAAAAATATTGCGTCACCTCCGCTGCGCACAGGGAGCGAGGAGAGCGTCGCACGCACGATGTATTGCACAGTACGCGAATTGTACTCCATGCTGTTTACGAATATGCTAACACGATTAGTGTACGGCACGCATTTTTAACGCTATAATGATTTAAATTGGGACCTATTTCGGTCACAGGCGGTTGACCGTAGGTCGCCCCGAACTATCCGTTGAGTTAGACGTAGTCCAATGCCAAAAAAAAAAAAAAAAAAAAAAAAAGTGCTCGAGCACAGTGCTTTATAAATAATATTAGAAGTCAGATGACAGACCTACGGGGAAGTTAACAAGGAAAAACCAAAATTAAAATTTTTATACTTTTCCCTAAAGTTTTAGCGGTCACTTTTCTAGTCCTGTACTACATTTCAACAGATCTTAAAATACATTTTAAAACATCAAACAGAAGTCATCGCTCTTTCCACGTTTATAAGTGAGTCACGGAAAATTTCTCATTGGCCGCCACCGGGAATCGAACCCAGGATCTTCCAGTTACGCGCCGAATATGCTTCCACTGCACCACAGCGGCCTCAAACTCCTCCAGACTCACATACACTAACTGCCAAGCCAATTGGCAGATTGCTTCTTGGAGCCCCGCACAATGCTGGGGATTCACCAAAGAGGGTAAGCAGCAACTGAACAAATAATTAGAAGGCAAATGAATAATTAATTCATACACTTGACGTGGATCATACACTCTACGTGATGTGAGTCTGGAGGAATTCGAGGCCGCTTGGTGCAGTGGAAGCATATCCGGCGCGTAACTGGAAGACCCTGGGTTCGATTCTCGGTGGTGGCCAATGAGAATTTTTTCGTGACTTACTTATAAACGTGGAAAGAGCGATGCCTTCTGTTTGATGTTCCTAGTCCACGTCAAATATCTGTATTAAATTTTAAAATCCAAAGTTTTAAATGATATGACTCTTTGGTGAATGATCTTTCGATGAAATGAACTTTTAGGTGAAGCGAGGCATCAGTGAATGCATCTTTCGATCAAGTGACTCCGGGAAAACGATTTTTCAGTGAAGGGATTTTCGGGCAGGTGGCCCTTCAATGAAGTAATCGTCGGGGAATGAAGTACACCCCTTCCCCTCAAATGCAGGTTTTCTTTTTTTTTTCAAATCTACCATTTGAAAAGAAAACCGATCGGGACGCTTTTCAGAGCACTTTTTGTTTTTTGCATTATGTTCCCTTAAAAAAATAGATACTGCTTACATTGAAATAAAAGCATACATAGCTGTATGCTTTTATTGCATGTCATTATGAGTAAAAAGCTTTCGTGATTTATGATCTGAATATTGTTAGATCAGCAAAACTGTGAAAACCAAAACTAAAATACGTCTCATCCTATTAATGCTTGGAAGCTGAGCAAAACAGGAGGAAGCTTATTTTCTTCGACACGATTATATCCACAAAGAAAAATGCGTCTCGTGATTTTAGAGCCCATGCACCGCCGAATGTCGTAGCTCGACACGCGTGCAAAAACAGCCACCGTGAGCATAATTTCTTCTCACAAGGAGCACCATGCGAAAGAGCTCTCCACCGTCGCGAACCCACCAGCAGCATTTACACCCGTTTTATTTTCACCCAGGAGGATTACTACCTCCGCCATATTTTCTGTCGTGCGCGAAGATGGTGTCACTACATTTTCCCTTTTGGCTTATCAAAGCTGGTTGAATTATCTCTGCAGATCATTCAAACTTTTCGCTGAGTTCATCTTCGGAGATAAAGCACGCGTAAAAACGTTTAAAAAAAAAAGAAAGAAAGAGAGGCTAGTTCACATGAAAGTTTTATCATAGATCGTGGGTATAATAAACGTATGCAAGAAAACTATACAAAACAAACCCGAATTTGGAAAATAAAGGGCATACCAGAATCTTAGCAAAAAGATAACGTCGCAATTTTTTTTATGAGACTTTTTCTATTTAAGACTAAAACTCCTAATAATTTACATCATTTCCTTCTTCACGTACTTTTGAAAGAAGAGTATATTTAACGGTAAGAAACCCAAACTGCAAGTGATTGTGTCTTTTTTCAGAGATAAGAAGAAAGATGCGAATCATGAATGATTCCGCACGGGTACGTTAAATTTTGGCGGTAGAGACATTGTATCAATTGATATTATCATCATGGTCAACCATTATCAGTCCACTGTTGGACGAAGGTCTCCCAAGTTTTTTCCCCAACGGTCTGTCTTGTGCCAGTCTGCTCCATGTCACTCCTGCATACTTTCGAATTTCATCCACCCATCTCCCATGTGGTCTTCTTCTGGGTCTTTTCCTGTCCCTTAGAATCCAATCTAAAATTTCGGCTGTCCATCGATGGTCTGGGGCAATATGTCCAGCCCATTGCCATTTCAGGGATTTTACTCTGATCATGATGTCTTCCACTCTTGTCATTTTTCTGATCCACGAGTTCCTCTTCTTATCCCTCTTGGTACACCAAGCATGCACTTACTTCTCCATGCTTCTTTGAGTTGTCTGCAGCCTTTGTATGTCTCCTTTAGTTAAGGTCCACGTCTCTGCACCATACGTAAGCACTGGAAGGATGCATTGATCAAACACTTTTCTTTTAAGACATAATGGTATATTGCTCTTGAAAATTATGCTGTTTCTTCCAAAAGCTCTCCAGGCAACTTTTATACTCCGATTAATTTCTTCATCAATGTGACCCTCACTTGAAATCTGCTGTCCAAGATAAACGTAGGTATTGGTTATCTCCAGCTCTTCTCCATCAATCGATAAATCTTCAATTATTGTAAAAGCATGGAACATCACTTTTGCCTTCTGAAAGTTCATTTTTAATCCCCTTCTTTACTCTAGTCAACATGTTCCTAGATCATACTCTGCAGCTCTCATGGGGTAGTTGCAGAAATGACTACGTCATCAGCAAAACGAAGTTGAGGGAGATAATATCCATTAATCTTTATCTCTTTGTTTTCCCAGTTCAGTTGTTTTTTACAACATATTATTTTGATTTCAGCTGTAGTATATACTGCACATAACACTCTCAACCAGCGCAAAAGTCTTTACTTCCAGAAAGAGAAAAAAATCATGTTAGTCATGCGTACCTCCAACTGATTCAAAATATTTTGGACATATATCTTTAAAGTACAGACAAAATGAAAATATGTTTGGACATCATGTAATGGGGTAATTTTTATATCCCAAAATGCTGGGAAACACACGAAAACTATTGGGAATGCTTTCCTCTCTCGGATCCTAGAACTTTTGCAGTCCTTTTCACGAACGCTATTCCATGACATATACAAATGAACTGGTAACAAAAAGTTAAAGATATTGCATGAATGAAGGATGTGTTTATCGGACTCAAATAACACGCATTAAAATAACATCAGCGAGACTACGTAACATACAATAAAGAGTGCTTTTATAAAATCAATTTATTTTGCAATTTCTGCACACAACAAGGTAACACTGAAATAAAGAAAACATAGTAAATTTGGAGAATCTGCATACCTCTACATTTCAGTACTCGGTAACACCACCCCTGTGTCGAAGAACATTTTGACACCTACAAGCCATACTTGCGATGACATTGCCCTGAAGTGCTAAAAGTCATGGGATAGGTACCTAAAATCGTGTACGACCTCCTCTAGCCCGGCGAAGTACAGCAACTCGATGTGGCATCGATACTACAAGTGGCCGGAAGACTTCTGGAGAGATGTTGAGCCAGTCTGTCTGAAAAGCCGCCCACAGTTCCCTGGTATTTGTCGGTGCAGGACCTTGGGTGCGAATGGACCTTCCCACCGCGCCCCATAAGTGCTCTATTGTGTTCATGTGGGGCAAACGTGGTGGCCACACCATCGGTCGGAACTACCCAGAATACTCCTCGAACCAGTTTTGGCCAACTTGGGCTAGATGACATGATGAATTGTCCGCCTGGAAAATCCCATCGTTGTTGGATTACATGAAGTCCATAAAGGGCTGCAAATGGTCACTCAGAAAAGCAACAAAGCGATTATCGGTTAATGAAGTGATTACGAGGACCAGGGACCCAAACCGTTCCACGTAAAGACACCCCACACATGTATGGAACAACCACTAGCTTGCACAGTGCCTTGTTGACAAATTGGGTCCATGGACTTACTGTGTCTGCGCCATATCCGAACCCTACCATCAGCACGTAACAACGGGTAGCGTGACTCATCGGACCGCGGCATATGTTGTCAGTCTTCCAGGGTCCAATTACCGTCTTCATAAGCCCAGGTTATGATATATATTTGTGGGTCTTCTGCTCACATACCCCATGGACGCTAAATTACGCTGCACGGACCTGATGGCTATGTTTCTGGTACCTCCTGCATTGAATGTGGATGCTATTTGAGCCAGTGTCACTTGTCTGTTAGCATGGACAATCCTGGTCAGACGCCGCTGGTCACGGTCATTCAGCACCAGTGGTCAACCACTGCGCTGTCACCAGCAGGTAGTAATGCCTTCCATGGGGTATTCTCAGTACACACGTGACGCCGTGGATTGAGGATTGTTGAATGTTTTCCACAACTTCGGAAATTAAATGTCCCACTCTTCTGGCTCCCACTACAATGCCTTGTTCAAACTCCGATAATTTCCGTCGGCTTGCTATAATCCTACTGGCGGTTGTTTTACCTGACTCAGGAGATTACACCTCGCAACTCATAAACATTGTGGCGTGCGTCAAACCCTTTATACGATGGCAGCGCCAGTCAAAAATTTGCATACTGCTATCCCATGTCTTTTGGCATTTCAGTGTATTGATGAATGTCTGGATTAGCTCATCCCATATTACAGGTAAAACGTTACGGTGGTATAACAGTGTACTGGGGTATAGAACGTAGTTATCCAGACGTCTCTGTACAGAGTCCCAAATGTTCTCAATAGAATTAAGGTCAGGAGATTTCAGAAGCAGCTGTAACGATTCAGCCACATGATTTTCGAGCTCCTGATGCAAACTACAGGCACGGTGACTAGCTGCATTGTCATCGAGAAAATGGAATGCATGTTCAATAGCAGAGTGAAGGAGTGTCACAATGGGCAAAATGACCTCGTTTCAGTGTAATGAGGCATTCATGTTGCCTTGACAAACATGCAAGGAAGTACGGCAGTGAAAACACACTCCTGCCCAGACCAGAACTGACTGCCGCTGGTAAGGGTAAATGGGCTTGCACACAGTGTGCCTGCATTCGTGTGCCGGATCTCCTGCATACGTGGTCTCGTCGAGTACAAAGGTAAAGAGCGAAACGGGATTCGTCTGTGAAAAGTACATGGTGCCATTCCGTATTCCATGAGATGTACTGTCGGATCCAGGTACATCTCTGACGACAGTAAGTTGATGTCAATGCCATACTTGCTCTGAGTCCGTACTCGCGAAGACGGTTTCATACCGTTTGAGTACATATTATGACACCAAAATCAGCTTGAAGTGATTCCGAGAGTTGGCTGCTGGTGATACTAAGACTTCTCCGAGCACTTACTGTCAGGTAGAAATCTTGCCTTCGGGAAGTTATCCTCGGTCGACTACTCCTGGGTTGATCTACAGCATTTCCATGCTGTAGAAATCTTGCGTGTAACCGACTTACTACATTTTGGGAAACTCCTATAGGAGTAGACACATCTATCAGATGTACACCTGCCCGTAACATGTTAAACAGCCCCGTTTCTGTTGTCAATGCTTAAATCATCTGGACATAATTCCACATTGGGATTCAGGTTAATCCCACACTGAAGGCGATACATTCAGCAAACTTTGAGACCAAGCGGTAAAACGACCTGTTTTCCACTTCTCGCAGGGTACTTTCATCGGAGCTCACACATCACGTGCTGTGTTATCATGATTCTAATTTACATATGACGTAGCTACCCACGCTGATTACCCACCTCTAGTAATCGCTAAATTTACATAGCATAACGTTTCCCTCCCGAAACATCGATATCCCCAACGCTGTTTTATCAGTGTAATATACAGTAAGCCGATAAAGTTTGTAGAGTGCGGTAGTAAAGTGTAAAACGAAAGGGTGTGATTAAGTGCGGTAACTTGCACGACGCTGTCAAGCACACGAGAGAGCACGCTCTTAAGGGTCACAGAGCTGTGGGAAAGGGTGTGGCACAAGAGAGGGTCACTGCCAGTGGCGTAGCCTGAAATTTCTTAAGGGGGGGGGGTTCAATGGGTTTGGTTCATTTATAAAAGTCTAGTACACGCATATATATCGCTTGAAATTCGTGCTCAGTTTCCCCTCAAGGGTGGGGGTCCAAACCACGAACCCCCTCCCCCCTTTGGTTACTGCACTAATCGCTGCATATGTTGTAGGTGCTCGTTGTTAAAAGACACCGAAGTTTGGGTTGTATAATGAACACATCTTTTGAATCCGTTCTGACGCGAATTAAATTTATCGATACTATTAAAAGTCAATGGAAACGGTATGGAAAACATTAGTATCTGATAGAATTAAAAAGTTTCCCATGCGGGTTTTTAATCCCGCAAATATTGCGGTAAACGGAAACGTGAACTTAAGCCCTCTGGTGGCAGACTTGCGTATTAAGAAAAACTTGAAATCATATAAGAAACATTTCGCAGCGGAAACTCTCTCCAACAAAGAAAGAGTTTTGCAAATCGGACTCATAAAAGCTAAGATACCGACAACTATAAGATTACTCTCCCCTGCGAAAAAATCATGCATTATTTTAAGAAAAGAGTATTCTCGAAAGTTTTTTCGATGTGAGCGGTATCGGTCCACGGAAGAATTTTATCAATCGAAGTTTCAGGAGCTCAGATTTTGCTGCAAATAAATCAGAAGCAGAAATAAACACTTACACCCCCTGATGGCCAAACCATTCTTTACTAAACAATAGAAATTATATGCGAAACATTTCCCATCAGCAGCTGTATGCATGCGATACAGGAAGAATTTTTCAAATCGGTGTTTTGGTTGGTTGGTTGGTTAGTGGATTTTAGTGGCGCAAAGGCCAGGTTTGGCCAAAGAGCGCCAGACAAAGGTTAGGCGGTGTTTTGGAAGCACAGATGTCGGAGAAACGCAATTTACCTCTACGCCCCCTAGCGAAAATTCTAGTGATTATTTGAAAATTTTGAAATTATATGAAAAACATTTCGTACCGGAAACGCTATCCAACAAAGAAGGAATTTCTCAAATCGGACTGTTAGAAGTAGTAATGTTGACACAAATAAGATATATATCTACGTCCCCTGGCGGAGAAATAATGCATTATTTTGAGAAGAAAATATTCCGAAAAGGTTTACCGACATAAGTAGTATCGGCCCACGAACGAATTATTTTTCAATCGAGATTTTAGAATCTCAGATTATGTTGCAAATACATTAGAAGCGCAAATTACGACTTACGACCTCTTGGTGGCCAAACCACTTTTTTACAAAAGATTAAAAATTCTGTGCAAGAGATTTCCTTCAGATACTGTATCCACTGCAGAAAGAATTTTTCAAATCGGAATTTCTGAGTTTCTGAATATAGGGGAAAACGCAATTTACTTTTACGCCCACTAGCGGAAAATCTATGCGTAACTTGGAAAAGGGACCATACCTAAAACAGTCTTCGACGTTAATCGAATCGGAAGGAAAAAATATTTATTGAATCGGATGTTTAGAAGCAAATATATGGAATAAAATGCATTTTGAATTGGACATCACTTGCATTTACGCCCTCTAGCGGCAAAATTTTGCCTCGTAAAAAAAAGAAAGACAAAATGAAGGATCATCATTCCGAGTTTCCCAATGCAAAAATAATTTTTCAAGTCGGATTAATAGTTGCAGAGATACCGGATACACAGGCGGACCAACGAACTGACAAACCGGTTACATAAGCATGATCTTTTTTCACTAAACGACGTGCTAAAAATGGAGCGTAGAACCAATATCAGATTTGTCAGCTCTGCGTTGAGTCACCACCGTATTTTTGTTATCTCGTACTGGCTCACTACTTTTTGTTTCACCGACTGAAATTAGCGATTATAGGGAAGAGATATTTGACATTTTGGACATTCAAGAGTACGTGACAACCTAGTAGCTGTTTGCGGGGGAAAGGGGTAGGATAATTTTGAAGGCCAGTAAAGTAAGTTTTCTAAAATACCTCTTGCTCAGTTTTACCGTGCATTCACAGAACTGTACTTACGCTATATAGTGAAAGACCAAGAATCCTAAAATATCCCGAACATTTATGGAACATTTTGGTTAGTCATCCGTCTATCCGATTTGTGCTTTTTGCACAACCTCTTCAAAAAACACAGGTATCAGGTCAAACACAAATTGACGACAATCTAGAGATATAACTGTACGTTGGAAAAATAGAAAATATGTCTATGAATTTGGCTACGGTTACATAACCACAGTTTGAAAAAAATATTTTTCTAATCTATTTCTGGGTGGAGTGTGTTCCAGATAAATCTAAATGAAGTGCTTACATTGGTCATCACTTATTTCTAATACCTGGAGAATACAGAACCTTAAATGTAACCAGATCCACGCAGTGTAAAAATTTCAATCCTAAATGTGATTAAAATGATAAAAAGATCCACAATTCCTTATTCGTATGAATTCCTAAATTTGATTAAAATGATAGAAAGATCAACAATCCTTTATCCGTACGAATTCCTAAATTTGATAAAGTTATAGAATGATCGACAATCCTTTATCCGTGTGAATTCAACATAGGGAGTGTCACAGTGAATACGAAAGCTTTTTTTTGGATGAAGCAAATAGGTATAGTCATTAATTATATTCTATCTATATAAACCGAAATGTTGATCCAGCTTCGAAAAATGCATGTTTTTAATAGAAATATGTATGTTGCTTAAAAATTATTATTCTTAGCACGATGAAATACTTTTCGCTATGCACAATATCACGGATTTATATGACTTTATTGTCTCCTTAGTTATTTATTATTTTGCATAACGATATGCTTTTGTACGAAATTGAAAAAATTATACACGTAGATTTAATATATTCTATTCAAGAAAAATTCTGTAGTGTACATCATAATTATATATTTACATTTTTCAACTCAGGCAGAAGACTCTTTTTTGATTAGTATAATATTGATACCGCCGCTGGCACCAAAATGTTACGACAGTGGGTCATTATCCCACCGCTGTCAATCAATTTAACAACCGTAGCCGAGCAATTAGTATATTTCTTCTCTGAGGTTCTTCGACGTAGTTCTTGGCGCGAGAACTGTATTATATGGGCATACACTTAAACAATTTGAACCAATCACATGCGCACACATAAATAATGTGTTCTATGACTGCGCTGACTGCCTAAAGAAATATTTAATTGGCTATAAAAACATAACAATGGCACACAAACGAATAAAATTTAGCTGTCTTCTGAACATAAGTATTGGGTCAACTTTGACCTAAATCAGTTCCCGCGAGATAGGTTTAAGGAGCTTAAATTCCACAGTTCAGTCTCACTATTTCTCAGTTCAGTTCTTGCAATATATTAGTTCAGTTCCTCAACTAATTGCGTAGCAGAAATTATAACAAAAACAAAACGTTTCTACTTACATGGATGCTGTCAAGAATAAATCCAAATTGTGAATGCACCAGTAAAGAGATACACACCTCCCTTTTTACATGGAAGATTTCATTGCAGAAGCTGCGACCCTTGGCGCTACCGTACTCACACACACACACACACACACACACACACACACACACACACACACACACACCCAGGCGTTTGTTGAGGGAGTCTCGCTTCGCCTCATAAAATAAGCGCGACTCTTCACTTCCTCCACAGTAGGGGATGGATGGGGATGATGATTCCACACTGCAGTGGTTGGCATTCGAACCCAGTCTCGCTTCTCATTGGAATGACCACTGTCCACTCGCAGACTTCTTAATTCCTCTGTAACTTTGCTTTCATTGGGCCAACCCGTCGCTAATTTCCATTAGGCTCCATCCTAGAAATTGCTGCTTTATCACGCGGATTTAGGCATTCCGCTGTCTTTATAGCGAATCTGGCATATCTAGCTGCCCCGAGTTGTCTTATCTCCGTTTCTTACCAAATGCAGGAGAGATTCGCTGCTTCATTTATCCCAATTCATATAGCAGATCCAAGGCATCCAGCACAGCCTTTCACATCGGAGAGCATACAGACAACTGAACTTTCTTCCTTATTTTCACGCTAAGTGCGAAATCTTATTTTTCTGCACGGACCACACAGAGAGCAATTGTTCTCGAAAATGCCCCATACAATCGACGAATTTACGATTATTCGCTAAACCTTTTGTCCCCCATCTTCATTCATTTCTACTCAAGTGGCCCCTCTTCGAAATGTAACTCCTTCCCTGTTTAGACTGGCCGTCAGCTGCGCACTGATATTTATGACCTAACAGCTGGCTAGGAACTCTAGACCACCCAGCCAGAGGGAATGCTTCGCCTCCTTTCTGTCCTATCCCCAGATAAAACTTTCTCCACTGTTTACACTTTTAAACTCCAATCAAGCCTCGAATATAATTAATACTTAATTAATTTCACACATCCACCACGCCCATTAATTACTAAATTAATGGCGGGGGTGGGTCGTAACAATATATTAGTGCAAAAATTTAAATACAGTCGAATCTCGTTAACGCGAAACCGCAGGGACAAAGGCAATTATTTCGCGTTAGCCAAATTTCATGTTAACCAATAATCTTCATGTTAACTTATTCTTTGACGGGACAAAACACATATTTCGCGTAAAACAGTATTTCGCGTTAACGAGCTTCGACTGTACCATTATGCTTCCGGTGACACGGTGCAAAAATCAGTTATGATGACGCGTTGTTAACAAGTTTATCCAAACAACATAGCTTTCAACAAGCTGGTAAGCATTTTTAATTTGTTAAAAATGCAATTTATGTATATAGAATCTTTTCAACGTATCAATATCTATACCTTTTTGAGTTCGTGTATTCTTATGTAAATTTGGCTTATTTTCGTTAAATAGTTTCTAAGCTTAACGTCACGAGTTTCCCGATGAATTTGAAGTTGGCAACACTTGACAGCAGGTCAAAGTGCAAAAGACTCGAGAGATAAGAGCTTGTATGCGCATTGCTTCATAGGCAGTCTGAAATATGTAGTCTTTGTGTAATGATCGAAAGGCTACTATAAAGGCGCGACATATATTATGAGATATATGTAATCTTGTACGAATACTTTAGGTACGACGTCTATCGCGACAGATGTATATATCTGATACGAAAGACTTTTGTATAGCGCGTTGTATTGGATGATTAAGTGTCGACGGGCTGACTGAGACTAATAAAAAATTGAATTCATGAGTAACTTTGTTTCTTCTAAAACTTCTGTTTCTTCTAAACCGTTTTGTTGAAGTAAATGCATGTTAATTAAGGCTTTCAGCTGCTACAGCTTAGAAGAAATCAGAGGTTTCACGTGAATCTAATTCATGAAATTAAGTTAAACCTTACGAGAGTTTAAAACTTTAAGTGTTCTACAGGGAAGTGAATCTCAGCAAATCAAATTAAACAACTAATATTATATATCTGAAATAAATAAAAAATAAATATATAAAATAAAGACTGTCCCATTGAAAACTGTGGACACATATATCGGTTCCTTGGAACTATTGACCTATTTTCGTAAATCCTTCGTTTTAAAACTCTCTAAATATCTCAATAATAACCTGTTTCTACGTGTCGAAAACGGATTTAACGTTGTGAATGAAAACATGTTGTCATTTCCGATTTCCAAAATTGAACTCCGAATTGTGATATTGTTTGTAGGTTTTTGTAGCATAATTTTACCGATGTCGTGTTTTATAAAATCCCTTTGGACGTTTGCGAGTTGGTAAAAAAAGTCATCATCGTTTAAGCGTAACAGTGGCTCATCAGTCGTTGTTCTGTTGAGACGAAAATTTCCGAAAGCCATGTCAGGTAGTGCATGTCGGATATTGGAATATTTCCATCTTCCTTTGCGTGGTGAATACCAATGCACTGTCACATGACTGAAATTAACTCGCGCTTATTCATTCCAGAAACGATTATACAGTGGTCACCAACAACAGAATACAAATGAAATTACGTAATTTTTATTAATCTTCTGAGCAGTGGCGTAACTAGCATGACGAGAGCCCCCCCCCCCTCCAAGATTTACTTCACCACCCCTAAACACAGTAATTTTTCCAGGATTTCGAACACGAGGAAGGATCTGTTTTTCGCGGTGTGTGTGTGTGGGATGGGGAGAGGGGGTAGGAAGTCAAGGAGATTGTCTGGAAAAGTAAGGGGGTGCTTAGAGCCCTTTAGTTTTAACTTTTTAAATAATTGTTGGAACAGAAGTACATAATGCAAATGTCTGCTTCTGGGCTTTGAACAGTTGATGTGCTAAACAAATCATCATTCTTTTAATCAGAAACAACACTCGAGCTTAATTAATTTTGAGGCAAAAACGACTGGTCGAGTTTTGGAAGTTTACTTGCGCGATCTCCTTTTTTCTTTTACCGATACTGTGCTCCACTTGGACGGTTTTGTGGCATTTTGCAAACGGATGTCGTTCGCTTGTATATTCAAATTTCCATAGTGAATGCAATAAACATGCTTACTATAGAGGGTTAAAAATTATTTTTCACACATTTTTGAATTAGGAGATCTAAAAACATGTCTTTTGATTTCAGGAATTTAGATCTGCTATTATTTTTTTGATTGGATAACATTTAGTTTGGTAAATCGGCACTTGAACAAAATGCAGCTCCCGGAAAACAGCGTATAATGCTAAGAAATATTTATGTATTTTCTGTTGTATAAAACATACAGTTGCCATAAAACATATCTTTCGAGACAAAGAACAGCAAAATGTAATAACACCACTTCAAAATAAACTATAAGTTTCATAAAGTCTAGTTTTGACACATTCTTAGACATCAATCGCCGACTTGTTTCTTGACCTTTTTTATACACTGAAGAGCAACTGAATTAGAGATACCTGTCTAGTAACGTGTAGCACCACCTTTCACCCTGATGACGGCGGCAATTCGTCTCGGCATGGACTCGACAAGACACCGGTAGGGTTGGGAAGCTATACGGATCCACGACCCCTGAACAAGCTCCCAGAGTTCACGAAGATTTGATGGAAAGAGGTCAGAGCCTTGAACATCTCTCTCTATGACATCCCAGATGTGCTCGATGGGATTGAGGTCAGGTGACCTAGCTGGCCAAGGAACTGAGGTCACATCGGTGGAGTGTTCATCCAACCATTCGGATACAATTCGGGAGCGATGGCACGGTGCATTGTCTTGTTGCAGGATGAGGTCCCCAGTGGGATGTTGAAGACGCACAAACGGGAGCAAACGGTCGTCCAGGATATCTCAGTAACGTTGATCTGTGAGGGACGATGTCACACGCACCAGGGGTCCCATTTCAGTTCACGAAACAGTCCCTAGACGAGAATACCAACCCCACCAGCTTGAAGAGTACCCTGCTGGCAAGAAGGATCCATCGCTTCATGTGGTTTGCGCAGTACTCGTATCCTGCCATCCGCATGTACCAACGCGAATCTCGACTCATCAGTCCAGGAAACATTTTTCCACATGTCTAGGGTCCAGTGGCGATGTTTCCGCGACCATGCTAATCTTTGCACCCTATGATGTGCAGTCAGCAGCGGTACCCTCGTGGGACGATGGCTTCTGTACCCCATAACGAGGAGATGTTTCTAGATGGTGTGGCTGCTTACACGTTTTTGTGCACCAGCGTTAAATTGCCGATTGATTTCTTGCACTGTGGCCCGTCTATCCGCTGTTACAATGCGAGCTGGCCGACGACGACCCCGCTCATCCATACGCTGTTGTCCACGGCAGTTGGCCCTTGCAGGGATGGTTTTATTGGATTCAATTTCCTCACGGTGCACCCGTGACACAGTGGCTCGTGAAAATCCCAGTACTTGCACGACTTCCGAGATGAAGTGACCCATTCGTCGGGCCCCGACAATTTGCCCACGATAAAATGCGCTTAGATCCTTCGTCTTACCCATACTGCGTCCGACTCTTACTGATTCCCGTCGCATTACTCCTTATAGTGTCGGATCAATGCATACGTCATGTCGTTTCCGTTTACAGGTCCGCCCACGGCGCCACATTTGCATAACGCCAGCTGTCTATAATTCAATTGCTCTTCAGTGTATATCAATAACGTTTCTCGGCTGTATATTCTTTGCCTGCTGCCTCTGTGACTTGTTTGACAATTTTTTCTACAGACTGACCATGGCAAGGCCACTTTGGAACTTGCATGGATTCATTAATGAACTTATGGTATCGACAGTTTGTGCGTCAAAGGATGTTCATATACATTTCCAGACTAGTCTATGAATTCTAACAGGGAAGTAGCACCAGGATTAATAAGAGCCTTTCTGGAATATACAGAAAGATCTCCTAGAAAATCATCATTTCCGCTCCTTAATAAAGAATCTTCTGCCCACCAGCTTTTCTCTCATTACTGTCACTGGAGCACAAGATTGTCTGAATGATCATTTCGCTGAATTCATACAATGCTGAACGCTGGATGGTTGCCAAAAGAGCATCCACTACAGCTTTCTTTTGGAGCCTGAGAAGCTGGAGCTGGAAAACACATGGCGTGGGCCTTTTACCCAAGAATGTTTTACTTTGATCTGGAACCAGCAGGGAAAGTAAACACCAGCAATGTACTCTACTATCAGTCTTAAGTTCTGAAGGGTTTTGCCCTTAAAACTATGTTTTGATACCCATATACGGCAAATCGTGTTTGCAGTCGTTAACCATCTTGAGTGAATCACTGGATTCATAAGGGCGAGATGTTTTGGGAGTTCTCATGTCCTTATGGCCTGTGTAATTCTGTACCTATATGCTTGATCTTTTGATAAAGTATTTATTAAACTGTGACTGAGAGAAAGGAGAGGCTCTCCAATTGAGACTTTAGTGAATGAAGGATCAATTTCCAGTTCAGTGGCATTGTCCAGCATCTTCCTAATTTCACCAGTCCATTTGTTGTTTGATGAGGTCTTTCCATCTAGTGTCGTGATCAACTGTTGTAGGGGCAGCTCATTCGTATGAAGAGCACGGACTAGTCAGATCAGCTTGCGGCAAAGTTTAACCTCAACCAAGTGCATGATACCCCCATTCTAACCAGTGTTTACATTTGTGGAATCACCCCCAATGGCCTACAGAGTTTTATCAATGCCCTTTTTCTTCATAAAATCCACTATATTATCAGCAATAACTTCAGCAGTTTTTTTTGTGTTTGAATCTTTCTCTGGAGTGAAGTGGTACAGTTACCTTCCACCTGGTTCGCTGCATACAGAAAATGCTCTTCTTTCATGATGCTGGGGAAACACTAATCTGAATAATCAACCTTCAGCATAACTTTAGTTGTGTCTTGACGGCCATCAAAGAAGATGCAGTCAAATTCACTCTTCTTACAAAGTTCATCAAATTCTTGATCTAACCATTCCATACGTTTTTCTGAGGCTCTCTTGACTTTATTGTGATGCACTACAAATGTCTTGTCTTGTTCAGTAACTAAGCCAGCATCTATAAAGGCTGCAGTGGTAATGGCAGCTGTGACACGCCGGCCAACACCATACCTAATGCTCTGCATGAAACATTGCGTATTTCCAATGTATTGTGCTGTTTATTTTTATTTCAACTAGAAGATATACTTGGCAATCCTAATGACATTTCATAACTTTCATCCTTTACATCTTCAGAATCAATCATTTCTTCTTCATCATTAGTGGAAAAAATTACTTCATTTGATGATATTGGAAAACCTGGCTTACTCCTCTGCTTATATTCAGAAAGTCTTCTCCACTCATCTTTTGGCCGTTTCTGCTTTTTAACTTGTCAGTTATGTTAAGGCAAATCTGGCAGACCAATTTGATGTGGTCCAATAGAACCAGTCTTGTCTCTCTGACCCTTATTGAAAGCAACTTAATTCACAGGGATCTCTAACTCCTTATGACATATACATTGAATATGAGCTACCTTTTTGCAGTCAGCAGTCACAACAAAGCACACTTTTACACTTGTCATTAAGGATGTCAAAAAGCTTGTCAAGTTTTAAAGTGAAAGTCTCTTTGGCTTCTAGCTGCCCCCTGCCAAGCGATGTATTCTTAGCCTGCTCCCAGATGTCTTGAATCTTCTGTAAGATTGTAATTTTTGAATTTATAACAGGAACTACAAAAACACTGTTAGCAAGTTCCCACTTCTCAATCAATTTGGGATAAATGTTCTTTGCAAGACTGCTTGCTGGATGGTTTCTAGCATCCTCAGCACTTTGTTCTCGTAGCAATAATCCATATCTCAGGACATCTTGCAGTGTTGTTAGTTCAGAACGCAAGAGGTCTTGACCAGTTCCAATAAAATTGCTCATATGAGTGAATGTTCCTTGTTTAGTTTTTCTTTTGGGAGCCATTTTAAGACTCACAGCAAATATTTCAATACAGTCACACTAATAAAATTTTCACCTGAAAGGAAGAAAAATATTTTTTTAGATAAGCTTATATAGATATTTTCATAAAAAGCATATCAGTTTTAAAAAACAACAACATACAGATTAATAGGAAATTGCATAAAAACGTAGATAAAACGCCATTTTTACATACCCATTTACTAAGGAAAACCAAATTATATCAATTTAATAAAAACTTTTTTGAAATTCTAAAGTCAAGCTGCAACCTTTTAGCACCCCTAATTTTTAAATTTTAAAAGTCAGAAAATTTGACACGCCCTATCACTATAAGGAAGAACTAAAAGCAATAGCAAGTGCAATTGTTTTGTCCAAAACTAAAATAAATCACTGGAAGAAATCACCCTCTTGTACATCGCAGATCTGTGGTTGCTGTGAATAAATGTTGGCGCCTGTCGTGTCGTACGTAAGTCTAGATGACTATTTTCTCACATCCTTCACGGCGAATCCCCATGTGGCCCTCCATTTTCCCTCAGAAGCGCAGGGAGAGAGAGAGAGGGAAATGGGAGAGCAATCTTAATATTTACAACCCATTGCAGAACGATCGTAGTACAATCCGGAGCCAAAGGGTCGAATAGCTTCACTCTGTTAGGCATCCAGTATTTTAAAAATAAAACTTGACATTTATTTAGGCAAAGCTAAATGTATCTTAAACGAAAATATGAATCTTTGGGTTAATTATTATTATTTTTTTTTTTGCATGTTCGGATTTTCTTACAAAACTATAACTGGCAGCTGCAGTACGCCCCTTCGTTATCTGTGCCTCTC
Source organism: Macrothele yani (assembly GCA_039090855.1). Classification (NCBI taxonomy): domain Eukaryota; kingdom Metazoa; phylum Arthropoda; class Arachnida; order Araneae; family Macrothelidae; genus Macrothele; species Macrothele yani. The sequence goes on from CM077008.1 coordinate 79,303,510, forward strand.
TCGCGTAGCTGGGGGATGCAGGGATGGTAGTTACGCTACTGCCTTTGAGTGTGTTCATTACCAGAACGTTCCTATAAATAATACTGATTTCACTTTCATCTTTAAATTGTTATTTTTGTTACGCTAAGTCCTGCTGTGTTTTTAAAATATCCCAAACGTCTATAAGGAAACACTCAGAATATGCAAGAAATCAAATAAATTTTTCTTGGGTGGATTATTTCAAAGTCTAGAACGCATAGATTTTCCAAAGTAAAAACTATTACAGATTACATACGTATGACAACACCATCCTCTTGTTTTGAAAAAAAAAGAAAAACGTGGTTTAAACACAGTTTATCATAAAGAAAATCAAACTACCTAGCACAACAACTGCACAAAAGAAAGAAACAGCTGAGAAGTTCTTGATCGAAAAGAGAAAATTGAATTCTTAATAGTTCACGAATTAATTATGGTAAATGTCAAATTAAAGGAAGGAACGATTCAGAACTTACAGAATGAGGCCCCGGATGAAAGTTCCAGTGAATTAAAGAGTGCGTGAGTTCCAGACTAAAAAGTGTTCATGGAAGAATGAGTAAAGTTGGAACTGGAACAGGATTTCACTCATAGGGAGGAGTTCCTAGATGAAAAAGGTTAATGAAAAAAGTCTTAAATGAAAGAGCAAGTAAATGAGTGACAGAGTGATGCCCTGGTTGAAAGAGCATATTATTAGTGAACGAGTGAGCTTCTAGATGAAAGAACAAAATGAATGTGTGAATGAGGCGCTGGATGAAAGATCTAGTGAATTAGTGAGTGATTGAGTCCCCGAGTGAAAGCACTAATGGAAGAATGAGTGAGTTCCAGACGAAAGGAGAAATGGAAGAGTGAGTGAGTGAGACCGAAGGTGAAAGAACAAGTGAAAAAGTGAGTGAGTGAGATCTAAGATGAAAGGGCAATAATGAGTGAGTGAATTCTAGTACGAAACGAAAAAAATAAATTAAATTCATCACTGAGATCCTGGATCAAAGAGAATATGGTTGAGTGAGTGACGTCTCAGATGAAAGAGCACGTGGCTGAGTGATTAATATCCTGGATGAAAGAGTATGCCGATGAATAAAAATGTCCTGGATGAAACTGCTAATGAACGAGTATAATCCTTGAAAATGGAGTAAGCGAATGAGTGGCTACTAAGATTGTAGAAGACGAAAAAAAAGCAAATGCATTTGTGAAAAAAGCCCTGAACGAAACAGTAAATGAATGAATGAACAACCGAGGATGAAGAACGATGAAAAAGTGAATCAGTGATGAAGTCGTAGGTGAAAGTGAAAATATATGAGTGAGTGAGTGACAAAGTGGCCAATCGAAGTCGATAGTCCCGGCAAAAGATAATTTTATAAACGAAAGACAAAGAGAATATTTATTGGCAGCTACGGACGTTACAGATTCATATTTACAAAAACCAATAACATTGCAATCAATTATAAAACCACCTATCCACTGAACATTAAAACCATTTACACCCTAAGTGAGCAGGGAACTAACCACATTGAAAACTTATACATCGCTGGGAGCATGGATATTTAAGTTACCCTGTGAAAAATGTTTGAGCCAGGAAAGACGGAGAAATATGTGAAATTTTTCTACGTTTATATTAATTATATCTAAACTTAAAAAACACAGATATAACGACAAGTGAAAATATACTTCTACTGAAAAACTGGACCAACAGAGAACGGAAAATATGTTCAAAGCACAATTTATCATACACGACACAACCATCCTACCTCGTCACAGTAAAGCGGCTAGCCGAAACCCTTGCTGACTATATTATAAATAGCAGATACTTGCTGTAATGCATACCTGTGAGTATAATACCGAGTAAACACCGAGATCTGAGAGAATTCAATCAAAGGCAGGTTGTAGGAAGGTGCCATGCTTCATCTCCGCGTTATTCCGTCGCAGGTGTGTTCCTGGACTACATGAAAACCGAAAAAATATGGAGCCACAGTAAGAAATTAGGCCATAAGCGGGCCGTTGATGATCGAGGTGAGCGCCACCTACCCTGTGTTTTTTTTTTTTTTTTTTGATTGGAGGTTTAACGACCACCGTGAGCAACTCAATGGGCTATAAGCAGTCGCCCGTCCCTAATTTAGGGTCACTGGTTCCAGGGAAGGGAGAGAACCAGTGCCGTAAGACAAACACAACACCCATGCCTGACCGGGATTCGAACCCGGACCCCTTACGGACGAATGATCAGAGGCCAACGCCTTAGACCACTGCGCCACCGGGGCGGCCCTGTGTTTTAAGGCAAGGCTGCAATAGAAAGCATAACGTCGATATTAAACGACGGAGCACCTACGAAGGTTTTTGCAAAGTTTATTCGACAAATGATGCAGGACTGGGCTACGGCAGGAGGCACCACATCGAGTGTACTCTTGTGCGTTTCCAGCGCTCTGAGGCTGTAGCGTGCGAAGGAACGTAGCTTGTTCAGAGAAATCGTGGATTCAATCCCAGAACTCGGACGGGATAATGCTTATGTGACACAGACAACACGAGGTCATGGACCGTAACTGTAATGTTCGGTGTCACAGGCAGGTGGAGGCGTTGAATAGTTCTGGGGAGGAAGAAATGCTTTCATGGGCCGCCTTGGGGCCCCCTTGAACATATTCAGACCACCATCACTTCAAAGTACTATATTTGACGTACTCCCGGCCATCTACACTGAAGAGCAATTGAATTAGAGACAGCTGGCGCTGTGGGCAGCCTTTTAAACGGAAACGACATAACTTATGCAGCGATCCGACAATATAAGGAGTGATGCGACGGGAATCAGTAAGAGTCCGACGCAGTATGGGTAAGACGAAGGATCTAAGCGCATTTGATCGTGGGCAAATTGTCGGGGCCCGACGAATGGGTCGCTCCATCTCGGAAGTTGTGCTGACACTGGGATTTTTACGAGCCACTGTGTCACGTGTGCACCGTGAGTACATCGAATCCGGTCAAACCATCCCTACAAGGGCCAACTGCCGTGGACAACAGCGTGTGGATGAGCGGGGTCATCGTCAGCTAGCTCGCATTGCAAAAGCGGATAGACGGGACACAGTGCAAGAAATCACTCGGCAATTTAACGCTGGTGCACAAAAACGTGTAAGCAGCCACACCATCCAGAACCATCTCCTCGCTATGGGGTACAGAAGCCATCGTCCCACGAGGGTACCGCTGCTGACCGCACATCACAGGTTGCAAAGATTAGCATGGGAGCGGGAACATCGCCATTGGACCCTAGACATGTGGAAAAATGTTGCCTGGACTGATGAGTCGAGATTCACGTTGGTACATGCTTATGGCAGGATACGAGTACGGCACAAACCACATGAAGCGATGGATCCTTATTGCAAGCAGGGTACTATTCAAGCAGGTGGGGGAGGCATTCTCCTCTGGGGACTGTTTACGTGGACTGAAATGCGACCCCTGATACGTGTGACATCGTTCCTCACATGTCAACGCTACCGGGATATCCTGGACGACCATTTGCTCCCGTTGGTGCGTCTTCAACATCCCACTGGGGACCTCATCCTGCAACAAGACAATGCAGCTCCCGAATTGTATCCGAATGGTTGGATGAACACTCCACCGAGGTGACCTTTCTGCCTTGGCCAGCTAGGTCACCTGACCTCAATCCCATCGAGCACATCTGGGATGCCATCGAGAGAGATGTTCGAGGCTCTGACCCCCTCCATTGAATCTTCGTGAACTCTGGGAGCTTGTTCAGGGGTCGTGGATCCGTGTGGCTTCCTGACGCTTCCGGTGTCTCGTCGAGTCCACGCCGAGACGAATCGCCACCGTTATCAGGGCGAAAGGTGGTGCTACACGTTACTAGACAGGTATCTCTAATTCAATTGCTCTTCAGTGTATATCCGTTTGTGGCTGTCCATTTCCCACAGCGGATGCTCTTTCTTAGACAAGACCGCACTCCATTTCATCGCTCCTGCTTGGCGAAGGAATTCTTAGAGGAGCATTCCAATGAGTTAGCAATCCTGAAACGGCCCTCTTACTCTCCGTGACTGAATGTAATTGAGCATATGTAGGACGAAGTGGAGCGATGCATTCGAGTCTGAAACCCACAACCGCCAACTCTTTTTGTTTTACTCAACGACGGCTCTCCTGAAATCATGGGGCGCAGGTTTCCAACACCTTGTGGATTTCATGCCACGTTGTGTTGCGTATGTTTTGAGGGCGACAGGTGGGCTCATACGTTACTGGACGTGTGTGAATAATAAATTGTTCTTTTAATGTCTATCACGAAAGCTCTTGGTCTAGTTTATGTCTATATTTTGAAACCGTGTTGTGGAGAAAAAGAAAACAAGGAAGATGACACCGAATTTTCCGCTGTAATTAGCAGGACTTTTGAATCCTTGTTAAAACACTAATTTGTCGGTGGCAGATATCGCAACCCCGCCTCCTTGCTTCAGAGTGAGTTGTTCTAATCGACTAAAATGCACCGACGGAATATATCGCTACAGATTTGTCGTCTTGTCACCTGTTTCACCCCTGTAGTACGTCATATCCTTTCTGACACGAAAAAGTATTTCGAAGTTATTCGTAGTTAGTGGAACCAAAGACAAAATAAAAAACAAATAAAATAAACAATCTCAACAGTCCGTAAAATATCTAGAAATAGAAACAGTTACTTTATTCTACTAGCGGTTGAAAAGTCTGTTATGAAAATTAACAAAGAGTGTAAAAAAAATTTCTCTAAGCTATAGAAAAATAACTGAGACAAAGCGGTTTTCAAATCGAACAGTTAGAAGAAAAGCTATAGAGGAAAAATCATGATATAATTATACCCTCCTAGCGGAATAATTTTGAATACTCGAAAAGCAAAAAATATGCGTAAAGTATTCTTTATAGCAAAAACTACGCTAAGGAAAAATAATTTTTTCAAATACATCTCCTGGAAGCACAGATAGCGAGTAAAATATTTTTACATTTATGCTCCCTAGCAGAAAACTGTGCATTACTTTAAAAACTAATATTCCTTACCTTTATTTAATACAGACATTTGATGTTCCTTACCTTTATTGTGAAGAACAACAATCGGTACAGAAAGAAATATTTTAATAGGATTTCTAGAAGCGGAGATATTAAGTATAAACACCCACTAATACCTTCTAGCGGCAGAACTGTGAATTACAAAACCCGCGAATACAGGCATTGTGTTCCTGAAAATAAATGATATACGACATTGGAAGAATTTTTTAAATAGGATTTTTAAAAGCAGAGATATAGACAAAGACCGATTAGATATTTGAGCCCTCATCGTGAAAATTGTGCATTATTTTTGGCAATACATGTACTTGTAATGTTTTGGCAGTTAATATTATCTGATCGAAAAGGATTTTTTCAATTGTGGTTTTGCATTGCTGGTAATAGGCTGCAAACGGATGCATGGACTTATGCTCTCTAGTGGCACACTTGTGCGTTAAGAAAAATTTGAAATTATATGCAAACCATTTCTTACCGGAAACACTCCGACAAAAAAAGAATTTTTCAAATTTGACTGTTAGAAGTAGAGATGCCGAGAGAATTCAGATATGTACCTACGCCCCCTGGCGGAAAAAACAGAAAACGTTTCTTGTGGTTAGAAATATCTAACCGTGAAAGAATTTTTAATATTGAAGAAGCGCAGATGTTGCTGCAAATACATACAGTGGCGAACAAAAGTATTTGACGAAACAATTTTTCGACCATAATGTTTTTTTTGCTGGACCAAATCGGGTCATTTTGGGATATGATATCTGTTATTCAGTTGTAAACATGACCCATTTGCAAATGGATCGGAAACCTTAACACAGATCAGGTACCGAGCTTAATCGCAAAGATCATACAAATTGAGCAACAAAGTAGATGTGTATCACATTCATTTAATGAAACGATAACATAAAAAAAGTACGAGATAACGACAAAACAATAACTAATACTTAGTGGGATAACCACGAGACTTAATAACAGCTGCACAACGAGCCGGCATCGAGTCCACTAGCTTCTCGACGGTGACCTGCGGAATTCGCACCCATTCTGCAGACAGATGGTCGAACTTCCGGCAGGTTTTCTTCGCACATCGTCTCTCCAGCTCCTACCACATGTGCTCGATGGGGTTGAGGTCTAGAGATTAGCTTGGCCAGTCTAGAAGCGTGACCTGTTGCTGCTGGAAGGCTGCCTTCGCTACTCTGGAGGTGTGCTTCGGGTCGTTGTCTTGCTGCATGATCCATCCGGGTGGCATGTTCTGGTTTGCCCATGGGAAGACATCGTCGATGAGCATGTTCGTGTATCTCTGGCCGGTCATTATTCCGTCAATCTTGATAATGGGGCCCATTCCATTGCGAAAGAAGGCGCCGTAAACCATGCGCGATCCTCCTCCGTGCTTGACAGTTGGCTGAATGAACTGGGGGTTGAATCTCTGGCCACACGGACATCGTACGTATCGGATACATCACTTCCGAACAAGTTGAACTTGCTCTCGTCGGTGAAAAGTACCTTACTCCAGTCCGCCGTGGTCCAGTGTTGATGACGGCGCGCGAACGTGACTCTGGCTCGTCGATTCTTGACTCCGATGAGTGGTTTCTTGGCGGGGCGTCATCCATTCAATCCACCAGCAATGAGACGAAGGGTGATGGCCATTCGGCTGACGTTCAGGTCGTCGCTGTCGCGGAATTCGGTGGCGATGTCCACAGCAGTCAAGGTGTGATCAGCACGAGATCGACGGAGGATGCGTCTATCCTGACGCAACGTAGTGGAACGAGGCCTACCACTCGCGGACTGTTATCGACGGCCCCAGTTTTCTTATAACGTTGCAGGATAGCTGAAAGGGACTGGTGTCGGATTTTCAGGGCCCTCGCAATGTCGGTGACGCGCATTCCGGATTCCATCATGTTCACGGCCGCCTGGCGATCTCCAACAGGGATCTCCACCTTTTTGCACATTTCTGAAAACCTAAAATTGACTTATTATCACACTACACATCACAAAACCCACAAATATCACAAGAAAATCATTAATACATGCAGCAAACAAATGGGTAATAATTGGCAACTTTTAAGTATGGCCCATTTCGAACGACAAATTCGCTCTGAGCGAAATACAAACTACGCGGCATTGTAACCCACGAATCAACACATATCATATCCCAAAATGACCCGATTTGGTTCAGCAAAAAAAAAAATATGGTCGAAAAGTGTTTCGCCAATTACTTTTGTTCGCTACTGTACATCAGAAACAAAAATATTCGTTACGCTCCGTAGTGGCCAAACAATTCCTTACGAAAAACTCGAAATATATGCAAAACACTTCCCACCAGAAGCTCTATCCGATGCAAAGATAATTTTCAAATCGGACTTTTAGAAGCAGAGATATCGAAAAATTTAAATTTATGCCCCTAGCGGAAAAACTAAACATTATTTGAAAAAGACACTGTACCCAAAGTAGTCTGCGTTATAAATGGCATTGCAAGGAAGAAAGAATGTGATGTTCAGAAGCAATTATGTGGAATAAAATGTATTTTGAATTCAATAGCATTTGCATTTACGCCCTCTAGCATGCAAAACAGGAAATCAAGGATCATCGATTTCACATTTTAAGCTTTCCAATGCAAAAGTATTTTTTTAAATCGAACTAACAGTTGCAGCGATATGGTGCCTGATATGGTGTAATGACATAACACATACTTTTTTAACAAAAGATGTGCTAAGAATTGTATTTTAATAAAAAAAAATGAAATTAATGTTGATACCCTTTGTCATTCTTCTCTCAGTTTAATCCAACAGCCAGTATGGATATGAGCAAAAATAAATTTAATCCTTCGTGCGAGAGAAATGTGCTTTCGGAAAACAAAAAAAATATAGATTAACTTCGTCACTGTCGTGTACCGGTCTCGTTTATTTCGTCGACAGGTACATTTCGTCAACACTCACTTCGTCGACACTATATATGCAAACAGTCGATTCCTCAAAATTTTTGTAAAATGTACAGTTTTCAATTTAAAACCACCAAAATTGGTATACTATCTCATTGTACTCTTACACCAACTTAGACCATAGACGGAAGGAGTCGGGGTCCAGGGTCAAATGGGCTCCATACCAAATTTTCATAAAATCTACAGTTTTTAATTTAGAACCACCAAATTTGGTAAACTATCTTATTGTACTCTTACACCAACTTAGGCCATAGACGGAAGAAGTCGGGGCCCGGGTTCAAGGGGCCCCACACAACATTTTCGTAAAAACTACAGTTATCAATTTAGAACCTCCTAATTTGGTATACTATCTCATGGTACTATAACTTACACCGTACACGGTTTTTGGAAGGGATCGGGGCTCGGGGTGAAGGAAGCCCCATACAAAATTTTCTGAAAAATTTCAATTTTTCTTAAGAACTGCAACACAATTCTGCACTCTAATACCTTATTTGCGAGCTAAGTTAGAGTGCCATGAGATAATATACCAAATTTGGTGGTTCTAATTGAAAACTATAAATTTTACGAAACTCTTGTATGGATCCCGGGCCCCGGCCGGGCCTCGACACCTTCCAAAAACCGTGTGCGGTCTAAGTTAGAGTACCATGAGATAGTATACCAAATTCGGTATTTCTAAATTGAAAACTGTAGATTTCACGAAAATTTTGTTTGGGGCACCTTTCACTCCGGGCCCGACCTCTTCCAAAAACCGTCTACGATCTGAGTTACAGTACCATGAAATAGTATACCAAATTTGGTGGTTCTGAATTTTTTTCGGTTTTTTAGGAATCGACTGTTTGCATATACTCTATAGTGTCGACGAAGTGAACCAGACCCGTCGTGTACGATGCAAAAATATTTACCTGAATACTTGAAACGGAGATATTTGTATTCACTGGCACACAAACGTGCGGATTAAGAAAGAGATCGTATAGGCGCTTACTTTGGGATGTACATGCATGTACGGCGAAAAACAGCAAATAATCTCAGATTTGTCTAAGATCCTGTCGGAATGCGTTAATGCCAGACTGTGGCAAGTTAGAGATGAAATTCTTCTGGGAGTTAGAGATAAGTAAGATTTTTTTCCATTTAAATCCCATAGGCAACTCTTAAAGCTTGCCTGCGCTACACGGACAGGCACCAGCGCAGGTGGAAGAAATTTAATACGTATCCCTTTTATATCCCAGTGACCACATTTTTGTGTTTTGACTATAAATGCACAGGCAAATCATAGGTTTCATAGGATATCTTAAAAAAATACGAAGTTTTTATACTTGTGCGTCTGTTATTAAACAGAACTGTATTTCTTAATTTGGTACTTTTTTTTCCGGATCAGCTGTATCTACCCGGAAATATTCCCTGTTGATGATGTTTTCGATACTTCCCACTCTGATGCTCTTCAACCGTTTCCTGATGATGATACCTTTTGTTCCCCTTCGAGTGGTCGCCGTCGGGACACCGCATGGATTTTGGAATCTTCTGTCGTTTCTCCTTCTATGTTGGAATGTTCTGACTGTATTCCAGTACTCTTCCACTCTCTTGTACTTCTACAGCACAGTGTTTTGATTATGCCCGCCTTCGTTTTCACCCATTTTTTTTGGATGATTGGTGCTATTTTGTTGACTCGGACTTTTTTATGCTTATTCCCGTACGAAGATTTGGTCTAAGATCTGCCGAAGTAGTCGGTGCGTCGTCACTTTCCGAACTGCTCTCAACACTGATGAGTTCAACGAGTTCTGCGACTTCTTTGGTCTTTTGATCAACCTGGCAACTGTTCTCAGACTGTTGTTTCCCTGTCCAATTACCGCTACTTGTTTCAAAAATGTGTTATTTCGATTATCTTTATGTCTGTATTTATGTTTTAGGGTTTACTTTATTGTTTTTTTGTTGATGTTATTGTTGTTTCGCTGTCGCGCTGTATCGATTTCATGTTTCGAACAAACGGGGCGTGAAGTTTCCACGTTTTATGTTGTTGCTACATAAGAAAGAGACCGACACACGAGTTTGCTTTTGTATTTTTTTTAAATCGTAAAAAATAATCTGCTTCTAGGTTCTATCTTTTTCTTTAATATTTTTTTTAATTGTGAAAGGTAATCGGCTTCCAGCTCCAAGTGGTTAAATGACTCTTAAGAGTTTTTAACAAATTAAGTTCATGAGTGAGTTTTTGCTGCATTGTAAACGGGTATCCCTTAAGAACGTAGATATGGCTGATCCTGATTACCCTCCACGATAAAATTCAAACTTGTGCCATTATTTAATTTCTGGTCCCTTTAGGAATTTAAACAATATGTAAGTTCGGTTGAGCCTGTTCAAAGGTGTTGCGGGACGGTATGCCTTCGGCATTCCCACGGAGCAACTGATATTCTGATATTAGTTTGGTCACGAGATTCTATATAGAAAATTCCAAATTTCAGGAATTTTCATCGAACATGCTGAAAAGTGTTGCGGGACCGTACGATTCTCGATCCCAGCGGCAAGCAACTGATATTCTGACATGATCTTCTAGGCCATGAGTTTCCCTACATAAAAATCTAAATTTCAAGAATTTTCGTCGAACCGATTCAAAGGTGTTGCGGGACTGTGTGATTCTCGATCCCTGCGGCATGCAACTGATATTGTGACATGAGGTTCTGAGTTTGAGTGTCCCGATTAAAAAAATCTAAATTTCAGGAATTTTCGTCGAACCGATTCAAAGGTGTTGCGGGACTGTGTGATTCTCGATCCCTGCGGCAAGCAACTCATATTATGAAATTAGCTCTTGAATCATGAAATTCCCTATATAGAAAAATCTAAGTTTCAGGAATTTTTGTCGAACCGATTCAAAAGTGTTGCGGGACTGTGTGATTCTCGATCTCTTGCGGCAAGCAACTGATATTCTGACATGAGCTTCTGAGTTATGAGTGTCTCTACAGAAAAATCTAAATTTCAGGAATTTTCGTCGAACCAGATCAAAGATGTTGCGGGATTGTGTGATTCTCGATCCCTGCGGCAAGCAACTTATGTTCTGAAATTTGCACTTGAATCATGAGATTCGCTATAGAAAAGTCTAAATTTCAGGAATTTTCGTCGAACCGATTCAGAGATGCTGCGGGACTGTATGATTCTCGATCCCAGATGCAAGAAATTGATATTCTGAAATTAGCTGCTGAATCACCTATAGAAAAATATAAATTTCAGGAAATTTTGTCGAAGTGGTTTAGAGGTGTTACGGGACTGTATGATTCTCTATTCTTGCCGCAAGTAACTGATATTATGACATTAGCTCGTGAGTCACGAGATTTCATTTAGAAAAATAATCTACATTTCAAGAATTTTCATCGGACCGGTTGAAAGATTTTGCGGGAATGTATGACTTCTCGATCCCTGACGAAGCAACTAATATTCTGACATTAGTTCCTGAGTCATGAGATTCCCTATAGAACATTCTAAATTTCAGGAATTTTCTGTTTAAGATTATTTATCTGAAAGTCGTTGTGAATCACTGCAAACAAACACATAAACTGATGCAAAATAAAAATCGAGAGTAATGCATATAATGAATTGAGTAGGCAAAAGCTTGTTTATCGTGCTTATTCCCTTTCCTTTCTTCTCCCTCTCACTTGTTTTGCAAAGTCACTAGGCTTCTGATCAAAGAGCTTAAGTTTCATAATCATGATAGGAAATCAATGATTTCGTTAATGTTTAAGTTTAAAATGCAGCTATCTGAAATAGGAGCAGCAATGAAGAGGGACACAACGAGGGAAAACTTTTCATATATAGTCCCTGATATGATGATTTCTGTTGCTTGCTTCATTTTCATGACAATTTAGTTAAAACTATATTCAGCCTCTGCAGTTTCTTTCCTCAGGCTACAAAGCAGGATCAATTTTGCTTTAAAACACACCATCGCTTCTTAAAAATTACGATAGCAAAAATCTTGCAAAAATCTTCCTAAATTAAATTAGTCAGTATGCAGACCTAAGTAAACACTGACACTCAGAAAAATAAGACGGTAGAAAGAATTAAAGTAAATAAAGGACGGGTAGATCATTTTAATTTAGGATAAACAACGCGAGAGCGGAAAGATAAAAGCTTATTACATGAACTCATGTATCAAAGTTTGTTTCCGCCTCCGGTGAAAACTAATATTTGGAATGACAGCAAAGTGGTCTTTCTAATTGGTTGAAAAATAGGATTTTGGGGTTTCATTTATGAAAGCGTCGAAATTTTATCAGACTTGTGAAAACCAAATAAGCTTATTTGAATCACTTAGTCTGACAGACCGGACTTTTTTTTTTTTTTTTTGATTGGAGGTTTAACGACCACCGTGATCCACTCAATGAGCTATAAGTAGTCTCCCGTCGCTAATTTAGGGTCACTGGTTCCAGGAAAGGGAGAGAGTCAGTGCCGTAAAACAAACACAACATCCATGCCTCACCAGGATTCGAACCCGTACCCCTATCAAACGAATGATCAGAGGCCATCGCTTAAACCGCTGCGCCACCGGGTCAGTGACCAACCGGATTACCCAAAAATGAGGGCACTTGGGTACAATATGTTGTACTGAGCATATACGACACACAGTATTTGTGACAGTACCATAATACAAACAACGCATGGTCTCAGGAACCGTCTACGAAATAGAAACAGTCTTGCTGTGTTATGTTGTAAATTTTAATAATAATACAGACAGGGTGACCAGACGTCCGGCTGTTTCAATAAGGAATAATTCAAACACATTTTGATCAAATTCTTCTATTGCAATCATACATATATCCTATAAAGCCACGGCTGAAATATATTCATTCGTTTCTGGATTCTCGCTCGCGTCCTCCCACGTCCCCCAGTCAGTTTATTCCTGCAATCCTGCAGCTGCCTGATGCAGTACGTCACTTGTGAGTCAACAGCACAGAGAAAACCCGCCAGTGCGCGTTAGTCTGTCGTTCATCTCATGTGGACGGTGCCGTGCGGTGAGGTCGCGTAAACAGTCAGCTCATACTCTTTCTTTTGTGTGCTGTGAGTCGTTGCTGTGAATTTTTTCTATTTTTAATTAAAGATTCTTAACCAATCAGTGAGGGGTATCATCATCATTGTTAACCATTAACAGTCCAGTGCTGGACGAAGGTCTCCCTAAGTTTCTTCCACAACGGTCTGTCTAGTGTCAGTCTCCTCCATGTTACTCTCGCATACTTTCGAATTTCATCCACCCATCTCACATGTGGTCTTCTTTTGGGTCTTTTCCTGTTCCTTGGAATCCAGTCTAAAATTTCAGCTGTCCATCGATGGTCTGTCCTCCTGGCAATATATCCAGCCCATTGCCATTTCAGGGATTTTATTGTGATCATGATGTCTTCCACTCTTGTCCTTTTTCTGATCCACGAGTTCCTCTTCTTATCTCTCCTAGTTACACCAAGCATGCATCTCTCCTAATTATACCAAGCATGCATCTCTCCTAGTTACACCAAGCATGCATCTCTCCTAGTTACACCAAGCATGCATCTCTCCTAGTTACACCAAGCATGCATCTCTCCTAGTTACACCAAGCATGCATTTCTCCATGCTTCTTTGAGCTGTCTGCAATTTTTGTATGTCTTTTTTATTTACGGTCCACGTCGCTGCACCATACGCAAGCACTGGAAGGATGCATTGATCAAACACTTTTCTTTTAAGACATAATGGCATGTTGCTCTTGAAATTTATACTGTTTCTTCCAAAAGCTCTCCAGGCAAGTTTTATACGCCGATTAATTTATTCATCAGTGTGACCCTTACTTGATATCTGCTGTCCACGATAAATGTAGGTATTGGTTGTCTCCAGCTTTTCCCCATCAATCGATAAATTTTCATTTCTTGTAAAAGCATTGTACATCACTTTTGTCTTGAGGGGTATATTGATAGTTAAATACAACTTGAAAGACATGTCACGCTCTGAATTTCATAAATATTTGTTAAAGAAACCCGATCAACTAAAGAAAATCTCTTCCAATGAAAAATATAAGTAAAAATGTCCATCTGACTAAAATATTTATTTTTCTTTCAAAGTTTCAAATTATAAAATTTAAATACAGGGTGTGTGCGTTCCTATTTATTTTTGTGGAAATTTATTGTATCCTCTTTTTCCTCGAATAGTCTTCTTTTTTTTTAAAGAAAATGCCCTCCCATTCCAAATAGTCATTTGGTCACCCTGAATACAGAAGCTTCCAACTTAGCTTAATTTGTGTTATCGCATATCATTTGAATGAAAGACCTGATATCGCCCAGATACAGTCCCTGATCGAAATTTAAGAACATATGAAAAACTCCAATGATTATAAAGAGTTATACAAAACGAAATGCAAAGGCTTTCTCTTAAAGATTAAAACAAAGTTTCGGCTTTTTTCACAATTCAACAGTTACTCAAACATTTCAATGTGAACACAAAAACAAATTCACGATTTCTTTTTAGCACATTTCCCTACACATACATATCCACTCTTGAACAGAAAATCTGCAGCATCGATTATAGGGCCGCCCCGGTGGCGCAGTGGTCTAAGGCGCTGGCCTATGATCATTCGTCCGTAAGGGGTCCGGGTTCGAATCCCGGTGAGGCATGGATGTTGTGTTTGTCTTACGGCACTGGCTCTCTCCCTTCCCTGGAACCAGTGACCCTAAATTAGGGACGGGCGACTGCTTATAGCCCATTGAGTTGCTCACGGTGGTCGTTAAACCTCCAATAAAAAAAAAAAAAAACGATTATAGGGGAACTTTTTAACGTCGTACTGCTACAACGAAAGGAACATGTGTTCCAGAATAGACAATAAAAACAACAGCTCGTTCATGCCAGTGGAGGTCCGAGATGGGTCATGGTTCGAATCCTGTGAGGCATGGATGTTGTGCTTGTCTTACGGCACTGGCTTTCTCCCTTCCATGGAACCAGTGGCTCTAATTAGAGGCGGGAAACAGTGGCCCTAAATTAGGAAGTTATAGCCCATTGAGTTGCTCACGATAGTCGTTAAACCCTCAATAAAAAAATTACATTGGAGATATAGGTGTCGCTGTGATTAAATGACACTCGTATTTAAAGTACTCCGATTATATTGCTGTAAAACCAGTTCATGATTTTGTTTTGTTTGTCTGGGGGTTTAACGACAACAGTAACTATACGCAGCCTCCTGTCCCTAATCTAAGGCCACTCGTTTCAGGTAAGAGAGAGAGAGAGAGAGATCCAGTACCGTAAAACACACATACGCCTCATCCAGGATTCGAACCCAGATCCATAGCGAAGGAATTGTTTGGAGCCAGCGAATCAGACCGCTTGTCCATCGGGATACAGCTGATGTTTAGCTGTGTGCGAGTGCAGTGTAGCTGCTCCAAGAAAACGTGAGCGGCTGAGATAGCAACTGTAAGATGATCAACAACAGCAAGACTATTCGGGCGATAGAGATAGACCATTGCGCTATCGGGACGGCTGGCAATTGTTTTTTAGTGCTGGCTTCTGATCATTCGTCCGTGATGGGTCTGGGTTCAAATCCCGGTGAGGCATGAATGTTGTGTTTGTCTTACGGCAATTGCTCTCTCCATACCATGGAACGAGTGACCCTAAATCAGCGACAGCCGACTGTTTATAGCCCATCGAGTTGCTCACGGTGACTGTTGAACCTCCAATCCAAAAAACGGGATGTCTTTTACTATAAATGTCTCTTTGTCTCAGGTAGTCTAATTGTTGACTATCTCTTACTTTGAGAATATACCTCTTTCATTTTCCAACTGATTAGCTGTCAGTTGATTTCAGAACTTACGCAGGAACGTGAAGGTACTGACACGCCGTTCAGAGTAAATGTACAACTGAGGAGTAACAATTTACGTAAGAGAAAGAAATTAAGAAGGAAGGCTGAAACATACATGAGAACTCATTATTTTTAGTTTACACTGAAAGCTAAATTCACCCGAACGATCTTTGTAGACATTTTTTCTTTCATGTTCTGGTTTTTCTTGGAAGAGTGTCACAGAACTAACTCGAGACTAAGGAGTGCTTATGTTTCTCCAGTTTGAAGAGGAAGAGGGTATTACGGGTTACACAAAGCGGAAACGCTATTAGGAGTAAACCAACATTATTCCATTTGAGTGTCAGCTCACTTTCGGAGATCAAACAAAAATTGCCTTGGATATCATTCAAAGAGAAAATGACGGGGTTTTCAATACGTTTATCTTAAGTGCAGAAGACTTTATATCAACAGATTTTGCGAATATGAAGCTGTAATTTGAAAACGCAGATACACCGGTGTCCATCCCCCCTCCTAAAGCTTATGAAGTTAATTCATGCACTGAATTTTAATTGCAAGAGCAGGACATTCTGTTGATTAAATATATACATGGAGTGCATTATATCTGAGTTATGATCATTATGACTTAACGTTGAGTGAATTTAAAACTGTTTTCCAAAGAGCTTGCAGAAGTTCTTTGTGATCACGTAAAATCAGTCTAAAACCAGTGATCGAGGGAAAAAAACAGTGCGGTTCTCCTTCGTTTTTCCATAATCATATTTGCTATTCTTACACTTTAACTCAAACTGAAAACATGATTACATCAAATTAAATTCTAATCAAGTAAAAAAATTCTTTATCTCAAAGACTACAGTCTTGTGACGATTATATATAGATTAAGATAATACAACGTAGTTGTTACAAATGTTTATTTTTTCAAGCCGATCGTGGTTTCGCTGGGTATTGACCTAGCTTCATCAGGACGAATGAAGCTAGGTCAATACCCAGCGAAACCACGGTCGGCTTGAAAAAATAAACATTTGTGACAACTACGTTGTATTATCTTAATCTATACGAGTAAAAATGTACTCTCATTATACAGAGCCTTCACATCACACCATTCTCCACATTTTCATTATTCGTTCGCTAAATTCTTTTGATTTCGAATCTAAGAAAATAGAGAGTCTGATTCTTGCAGAGTAAAAAAATGAGTTTTTCCCATTCAAATCTCATCATAAGCATTGCAGTAAATTGTAGTCTGATGGTGCAAGATCTGACGAATATGGCAAGTGTGGTGTTTTTCTCCAACCTAGATACTCTGATTTTGGAAGGCGATCACGGCCGAAGAGGGTGTGTGCGTTGTAATGATAAAATATAAAACTCTTTGATATTTTCCAAATTATGATACTTCTGCTTTAATCAGCGCTCATACTCTGAATTGAATGTCATTCGAATTTATCACTTGAAAATACACATACCGGCCACTGAATTAGAAACTTTTATTCAGTACCCGGTTGAACCTCCTTTATACCGAATTACAGCACGCATGTGATTTGGAATATATTCCACAAAGTGTCGGAGTGCGTCTACGTCTACAGCATCCAGATGTTCATCAGACAGTCCTTACTTTTAGATAACTTTGCTCCCAGATCAGTGTTTTTTAACATGTCCCATCCATTGTCAATAGGATTCAGATCCTGGCTTTGTGCAGGCCAGGGAAGATGGCGAAAGTCGCTGTCATGCTCGCTGAATCACTGCTGAACACATCTTGCGCGATGAACAGTGGCATTGTCGTCCACGAAACAACCGTGACCTGCTTGATAAAAGAAAACATCTGCTGTTCCGTATGCTCTGCTTATTCCCAGCAATAGATGAACACAGAAAACGAGAATGTGGTTCACCTGTGATGACGTCGCAAACAAGTTGTTACACCTTTAGTTCAAGGTGGCGTTGCCTTGACTCTCTTTGCGAGCAGCTGGCTTCTTTATTTAATGCTTTTTTATTTTAATTAGAATGGATCTTTGATCTCATAAGGGTAGTTTCTGTATTCTTGTAAATTGTAAAATAATTTATTGTGAATATATTAAACTCCAGAGGTAGTTAAAGAGCTATTTGTTTTTCAAGTTTTATTTAAACGGTTACAGAGTTATGAATTTAACTCAACAATGTTATTATTTTAACTTTCCAGTGATAATCTTCGATTAGCCGGCTGATTTTCACACCAGATGTGTTTAACATTTTAACTATCCTGTAGATATGGTAATTTTGCAGATGGTATTTGTACTTCTTTGCGTTACATGATAATCGTTGAACTGTTTTTGACATCATGTTTTTATTATTAAGATTACGCAAAACTAGTTGTAATTCGTCCCTTGAAGTTTTGCATCAAAGTACACACGACTGTATTGGCCCAACCGAAACACATTTTCCTACCATTGGCTTTTCACAATGCTTGTAACAAAATAAAAAAATAAAAGACAAGGTAAAGTATCAAATTAATTCATTTCTGCAAGTGCGTAATACTCATCGTAACAATATTTTTATAATCGTTGCTATTAAAAATGGAATTTTGTTTACACGAATACATTTATCATCTTAATTATTCATTTAACATCCGAAAACATTATATTTATTTTCCTAACTATCTGATAAATATTTACACCATCGTAACAGTAGTCTTATTTGCACTAACTACACGTTATCACTGCAACTATGCAGTGTGGTGATGGCATAAATAATTTTTTGGAGGAGTTAATTCATCATTCACCCAAAAGAGTCATTCATGAATGATCATTTCAAACGAATGATCCAATTTTCAGGTTGCCATTACGCTAACTGAGTAAATCATTCTCGTAGGAATCCCATATTGTGCTTTCAAGGGTACAGCTCTGTTTTGGCAAACGGGTCAAAAGAGCGCGAGCTCTTCAACCATTCACCATTCACGATGAATGATTTACTACGAGAACGATTCGGTCCCACCTTTCAGATGAATGACATTCACCTATCATTCCTATTCGTAAGTTTCACCACTATTTCCTGGCTGACTGCTGATTACGCACTCACAAACGGTTAACACTTATTAATTCTCTATAGTACTTTTCTTATTGGGAATTCATTTCCGAACTGATGTGGGCAGGAGAAACTGAAATGCGCTGCGACTTCAGTGCGTGCCGCAGTAATAGAGGATTGAATGATCATTCACAGCGATGAGAGCGAACCATTCACGGTGAAGAGTCACTCGTTGTAAACGAATCGTTCACGAATGTTTCATTATTAACACAGTGGACGTTTTTTTAATCATACCATTCATTAGCTTAGGTATTCCGGTTTTGTGAAAGTCAAGTCATTGACTATCATGATATCATGATTTTCCAACAATAATAGTAACTTTCTCTTCCTCTCTGTCTGGTTGATTTTATAATAATATCCGTACTATTCAGGGATACTAATAATAGTCCAGCTAACTTGTAACGTATATTCTATTTCAACTTTTCTTTTGAGTTTCTTTTTCTATGTAAATTTGAGTTCGTTCTCTTAGACATTTTCAAACCTTAACGTTATGTCTTTTTCCCCAGACAAGAATGACGTTGGCAACAATCTGAGGTCGGAACGTGAGTGACGTATGTGTTTGCTAATAAGAACGTTAAATAAAAATGCGATGCAACGGTTATTTTTGGAGATGGCCCGTGGGTTGGCTAGTGGTCAACGTTCGTGACTGCCACGGAGAAGATCTCGGGTTCGATCCCAGGCAAGTACAAACCACTAAATAACGCTCGAACCACTAAATATCCGTAGTGCGTCGGATGGGCACGTTAAGCCGTCGGACCCCGGGTACTGGCTCCCAGGCAATAAATAAGGGCGTCTTCTATAATAGTTTCTATTCTGTTACCAAGTACCATAAAATAATTCTGTAATTTCGTAATTTCATAAGTTTAGGGTCACACAATTTTTATTAATATTTTTGTTTATTCTTATGCTAATATTGTTGGAGGGTTTCCAAGTTGAAATCATTTTATCTCCCTGCTTTTTACATTGAGCATTTCCCTTTTTTGATATTGTAGTATCTTGCTACTATAGCTTTGTGTATATTATTTTACTTCTTAGCAACTTTGTTGTTTCTTGCACATGCTGCTTGAGTACCTAACAACTGGCATAGGATATTTTCCTCTTCTTTTTTGCACTTTTTCATTTTTAACTTTTCTCTTCCTCTAGGGCTTTTCCATTTTTTACGCTTTCCAGCCGTAGGTTGAAGAAGCGGATATGCTCCAGCTTTTTCCGCCCGTCTGTCCGTCCGTCCGTCCGTCTGTCGGCACGAAAACTCACGTATTTAGTATGTGGTAGGGGACAACCACGGGACGAACCCTATTGAAAATGGGTGAAATGGGGTCAAAGGTCACGCCATAAGAGTGGGATCCATTCAATTGCCCTTATGCGTCATAACTTGCGTAAATATGGTTCGATCTCAATGAAATTTTAGTATGTGGTAGGGGACTACTTGGGGACGAAATCTAATGAAAAATGGGTGAAGTGGAGTCAAAGGTCAGGACAGAGGAGCGCGATGCATTTCATTGATCTTATGCATCATAAGGTGCGTAAAAATGGTTCGATTTCGATGAAATTTTAGTATGTGGTAGGGGACCACCTGGAGAGGAACCCTATTGAAAATGGGACAAATGGAGTCAAAGGTCAGGACATATGATCGAGATCCATTCCATCGCCTTTATCCCACACTATTAAGGTGGACGTCAAGTAATTTTGCTTCCTATATTTCCAATGGAAAACCTTTTGTACACATTTCCTTCACAATTTGTGTGTTCCCAAGGATGCAAATTTGAACATCGATTAAAATAACTTCATACTATAACTTGGAATACTTAACATTTTCTAAAACATAAGCATAATTATATTAAAAAACAATAACCTTTCCTTTGGTGGTGTTGAAACCAGAAAAAAGATGGCGCGACCTGTATTTTGATGACGTCAGTGGACAAATAAATGTTGGATTGCATAATTACGGTTATGGTTTAGAAAATATTATTACGGCTATGGTTTAGAAAATATTATTACGGTTATGGTTTAGAAAATATTAAGTATTCCAAGTTATGAAATGAAGCTATTTTAATCGATGTTCAAATTTTCATTCACGGGAACGCATTAATTGTGAAGAAAATGTGTACAGAAGTTTTTCCATTGGAAGTATAGGAAGCAAAATTACTTGACGTCCACCTTAAAGTAGCAATTCTTGTATGTGTGTATGTACATTTTATTTTGAAAACGGCTCTAAGAATTTTGATGAAAGTCGTTAACCTACCGTTATCTGGTACTAGAAATCGATTTAGCTTGATCTCGACTTTAGGATAATTTTTTTAGTGGGTTAAATAACCACCCCGAATTATAACGTTTTTAGTGTCATGACGTCGTTCCATTAATGTTTCCAATGCTTAGAAATCTTATGACGTCACAATCTCGCGTTTGAGAATGTTGGCGTGAAGTCACGCCATCTGTCGCATTACGTCACGCGTTGTGTGTGGATCCTATTAAAGTTTTATGACGTCATACTCTTGCCAGCAGATGGTCGCGATTCCCATCTGCTTCATTACGTCACGCGTTGTGTGCGTATGTCCGTCCGCACGATAACTCGCGTAACAATTGTACGATTTCGATGAAATTTTAGTGTCTGGTAGGGTATCACCTGGGAAGTAACCTTATTTAAAGTGAACGAAATGGGGTGATAGGTCAGTACAAAGGAGCGGAATCCATTCCACTGCTGTTATGCGTCATAACTAACGTAAAAAAGGTTCGATTTCGATGAAATTTTAGTATGTGGTAGGGGACCACCTGGTCACAAACCCTATTGAAAATGGGCGCAATGGGGTCTAAGGTCAGGACATAGGAGCGGAATCACTTCCATCGCCATTATGCGTCATAACTTACGTAAAAATGTTTCGATTTGGATGAAATGTTAGTATGTTGTAGGGACCTGCCTGGGGACAAATTCTATTGAAAAGAAGCGGGATCTATTCCATAGCCCTTATGCATCATAACTTACGTAAAAATGCTTCGATTGCGACAAAACTTTATCATGTTATTTCGGAGGTATACTGAACCGGTTCTGTTGAATATAATCGAAATGGATCAAAGGTCAGGGCACAGGACCGAGATTTATTCCACAGCCATTATTCTCATAACTTGAGTAATGATCATGAAAGAAATACGGGATTACGCCATATAATACAAATTTTTAAGATGACAATCCGATTTTTGGCGTAAATGTGACAAGGATGGTAAGTCAGATAATATCTGAAAACTTGAAAATTTTCATCGTCCTGGAGCGGGACTCGAACCCGCGTCTCCCGGAAAACGCCTAGGTATGCTAACCACTACACCACCCAGAACGACCAAGTTTCAAGTTTCCGATCGGAAACTTGAAACTTGGTCGTTCTGGGTGGTGTAGTGGTTAGCATACCTAGGCGTTTTCCGGGAGACGCGGGTTCGAGTCCCGCTCCAGGACGATGAAAATTTTCAAGTTTTCAGATATTATCTGACTTACCATCCTTGTCACATTTACGCCAAAAATCGGATTGTCATCTTCAAAATTTGAGTAATGATTTCTGGTATGTTGGAAAGCGTATTATAATCAATGCATTGCATAATTTTACAAACTTGTTTAATTTACTTCTTCGTACGCTTTTTCGTTTCGAACTACTCTTCTTCTTGCACTTTTTTGTTTTATTCTTTCCTCTTCTTCTTGTGATATTTCATTTTTACTTTTTGTTTTGCTATCTTGTTCATTACTTATTTTCATAGAATTTGTAATGCCTTTTTGAACACTTTGGTTAAATAAATATTACTGTATGTAGTTGTCTTATATTGCCTAATGATGATGATGCATATTTCTGCAAAATGTCTATAATTATTTCTAATAATTTAATAATTTTAGGGCCGCACAATTTTTCTCAATATTGTAGTATCTAGCTACTAAATTTTTGTGTACATATTACTCTGTTTTTTTAATTACTCAGTTGAATTTTTGCCAATATTTTTATGATCAATGCAATTAAATAAAAAGTGTAAATTACGCAGCAATATCGTTATCATTGTATCATAATACTTTGTTGATAATCGTAATTTATTTCTAATTGCGTGATTGCCTTTTTTTCAGCATTATATACGAAGCCGTTTTTATCTAATTGATTTTTTCGCCCCAATGCGTTTATAATTGCTATTACCAAATTGATTTTTTCCTCCAAGATGTTTATCATCGTAATTATTCAAAAATTTTCTGGGTGTTGTATATGATTTAAAAGTGTAGGAAAACGGGGAAAAAATACATTGCTGGTTCAATATCTGATTTTTTTTTAGTTCAAGAAGAAAACGAGTGCGTCTCTGTGTGTGAACTCAGTGTGTCGAGCTCAGCCACCGCAGTATTTTTCTTTTTAGTCTGCAAATTACCACAGGCAAGAAAAAATAATAACAAAAAATGAAACGAAAAAACCTCACGATCGAAAAATGTAAACGAGACCTAAAGATATGGGGAAAAAAGTAATTGGGACATAGGAAGAGCAATTACAAAGAAAAAGTCCCAGACTTTCGTGCGTGATGCTCGGTAAAAGATATTTTTTTAATTGAGGTTCTCCTTATTAAGTCTTTGATGAGGGAAGAAAAAATCGCGGTGACCAAGAAAAAAAATTTAGTCGACTGCACTTTCTTCCTCAACGAAATAATGCATGAGAACGACAGAGACCGTTGCGAGAGAAAGAGAGGTGTGTGGATTCAGCCAGTTACTTCGTACTGAATATATTGAAGGCTTCGATCTAGGCGGCAACGCCCTGCTCTCCATCTTTGCTTTCATTTTTTTTTCTTCTCTTCGTCCTTCACTATCTCAGTACGGCGCTCACAAAAGTGGGAGTGGAGGGGGGGGGGGAGAAAACCCGAAAAGAAGGGACATGAGGTAGATAGGGTGGGGGCGATCGACCTGTCAGGCCGCCGCCCATCATTGCAGGGGCAGGTGTCCTCTGACAGTCCAGGTTTATGAAGTCATCGGGAGGCTAGATGCTGTGTCTTCTCAGAACTTTATCACCCAGAATGGATTTCGTCATCTGTTGTTTTAATGACACCATTTTTTTAATAGAAAGACAGACAACCGATGTGGTCTTGCAGTTTCGAGAAAGCTACTTACTTTTCCAACTTAGCATTTCCTTTGTCTTTTAAACATTCTTCTTCGACTCAGTGAAAGGAAGGACAATGGAATTTCAAAGGCTTTTTGCTCTTGGCAACTGTTTTCTTGTAATTTAAATTAGAGACATACCCGTCTAAATTGCCAATTAAAGTAAAATTAATCAGTGATTTTTATCAATAATAATAAACGAGTAGTCCGTGTGCTTTCCACTCCGCGATCTCTTGACAATCTATCCTCGGAGGCTTAATATACACCGATGAGATATTCCATTATGACTACTCCAGCCTAGAAAAAAGCGCCTGGAGACCAAACGGTGGCGCAGATAAAGTTCACACAGCAGTATATCTACAACCAGAGAACCGATTTTCGGTTAGTAGAGTGTTCGGGGTCAGAATGGAAAAAGCTGCTGATTTATCGGAGATTGATAAAAGACAAATCGTGATGGCACGGCGCGGCGTCTCGCAACCACGATCTCAGAAACACAGCGGGTTGTGGGTTGTTCACGTCCGTCGTAGTGAGTACGTACCAAAAGTGGTTAACAGATGGCCAAATGACGAACCGTCGTCCAGCCGTGTGCTGTCCGCAGCTCACTGATGCCACCGGGGAGCGGAGACTGTCGCGCATTGTTCACGGCGACTGCAGGACCACAGTGCGACAAATCACCCGCAGCTACAACAGTGGTGATCAGGGCAATGTGTCACAATACACAGTTCATCGCAGCCTTCTGCACGTGAGCCTGCGTAGCCGAAGACCCAACCGAGTCCCCAAGCTCATCGAGATTGGACCGTGGATGATTGGAAGAAAGTTGCCTGGTCTGACGAATCAATATTCCTCGGGAAACACGCAGACGGCCGAGCGCGGATACGCCGATTACCAAAGGAGGCTATGGCACATGGATGCACTGTTGGGAGTAAACAGGGCAGCGGTGTTATGCTGTAGGCGATGCTTCCTTGGGACACTTTAGGCCCCATTATCCCAATAGCACAATCCCTAACAGCTGATATCGATGATCTTGGGGACCAAGTGAACCCATTCATGGCAGATATGTTACCTGCTGGTGATGGCTAATACCAGCAGGATAATGCGCTAAGCAACACTGCCAGAATCGTCAAGATTGGGTTCAAGGAACATGCTGGTGACTTTCTGTTAATGCCCTGGCCTCCAAATTCATTGGACATGAATTCAATCGAACATTTGTGGTTCGACTTGGAAAAGCGGATTCACGCTAAATCACCACCACCCCGAAATGTAGGACCTACTGTTGCCATATTATTACCAGATACCCCAGGATACCTATCGCCACCTCATCGAATAGATACCTTGCCGAGTGGCCGCTGTTTTGCGGGCTAAAGGGGGTCCTACAGCTTATTAAATAAGTGGTCATAATCTAATGGCTGATCAATGTACACTACCATTTGTGAAAATTGCAACACCAAGAAAGAATCGCACTATTCAAATGGAATTTATACACAGTGCGTCAAAGAATTTTTAATACTGGCGCTAGATTTCAGCCTACGGTGGCGCCACCAGTGTAATCGCACATGCGTTATAAACCGTGACCATCTGCTTTCTTTCTGCCAAAAGTACTGCGCAGTTGTTAAAGTAACTCAAACGAAACGGCCGTTCATTAGAGAAGTAAAATTTTTTTCATGTTGAATTATTAAGATGGAACAAAGGGCTGTTATTAAATTTAACCCAAAACTTGGTAAAAGTGCCTCGGAAACGTACCAAATGATGAAACAAGTTTACGGTGAGTTTTGTTTAAGTAGATCAAATGTTTTCCTGTGGCCCAACTTTTTTTGGACGGAAGAAATACGCTAGAAGATGATAAGCATACCGGAAGACCAAGTTCATCTAGAACACCTGAGATTATTGAAAAAGTGCGTGATTTCGTGGCAAACAATCGATGTGCGTCACTAAGAATGATGGAAGAGTTTTTAAACATCAACAAAGAAACGATTCGAACCATCCTGCATGAAGATTTGGACAAAACAAAAGTCTGTGTTAAATTTGTTCCACACACGTTAACCAATGAACAAAAATCAAGGAGAAGTGCACATTGCAGAGACGTCCTTTCAGCCGTTGAAAATGATCCAAACTTCTTAAAATCGATTGTTACAGGTGATGAAACATGGAGTTTTCAATATGATCCTAAAACAAAGCGACAAAGTGCGGAATGGAAGTCCAAAAACTTACCACAAGCCAAAAAAAAAAAAAACAAAAAAAACAAGAAAAGTTTCATCGAAAATCAAAACAATGCTCATTACATTCTTTTATAGTAAGGGATTATCCACAAAGAATTTGTTCCAAGTGGACAAACAATTACTGGTGAGTTTTATTTAAATGTTTTGAGGCGTTTAATGGACAGAATTCGTCGCATTCGTCCAGAATATCGGGATGAAAACAGTTGGTGTTTGTAGCACGATAATGCACCCAGTCACACCTCACTTCTTGTTCGTAGATTTTTGGCGAAAAATAACGTCTGTATGTTGTATAATCCACTGTATTTGTCTGATTTAGCACCCTGCGACTTTTCTTTATTCCCAAAACCTAAAATGACGTTAAAAGGGTGTTATTTTGATGATATTTCGACCATACAAACAGCTTCGACGCGTGCTTTAGAGGCAATTCCGCAAAGTGAACTGGAACAGGCATTCGAATCATTATTAAATCGCTGTAACAAGTGTATTGAAGCCGGAGGGACTTATTTTGAATAACAAACCAAAACAAATTGTAATTTCTTGTTTCTATTTCATTTTACAGACCCAGTCTTAAAAATTCTTTGCCACACTGTGTATAACCGATTCCTCATGTTACAGGAGATAATTGATTGCATTAGTAGAGCTATACAAGTTTTTTCACTTCAAAACTCAGTATCCTGTGAAGCCACTTCGAGAAACAGTAACACCTCTACAAGGCGCGGCATTGAAAAGAAAAGGTTTTTGATATCGTCCTGCGAATAGCCTCGCAGGATGCTTCTATGCAGGACCAGAGTACATTTGTGATTACTGGCGGAGGCGCTTGACAGGCCAGTCGCTTAGCTACCATGTCCCAGACATGTTCGATCGGAGACATATCCGGCGAACGTTCAGGCCTGGGACGAAGCGGTGTCTGCAGTGTATGGAAGAGGTCATGGACATTCCGGACCACATGTGGCCGAACATTTTCCTGCTGGAATATAGCACCAGGACAACTCTGAAGGAAGGATATCCCCTCTGCCTTTAAAACAACCCTGATGTATCGCTGGCTGTTGAGGACTCCCTCAATTCGCATCAGGCAAGATCGCGAGTTGAGTCCAATTGCACCACAAATCACGATGATTGGCATTGGGCCGGTATGATGCTACGAAATGTACGCTGCAAGGCGCAGTTTACTACGATGTCTTGGAACACGTATGCGACCATCATGGTGCATCAGTTGAATTGCAACTCTTCAAAGCACACGACCTGTTACCAGTAAGAGCTCTAGCGTCAATGTTCGAGACCCCAACGCAGCCTGAGGCACCTGTGGTTGAGGGTCAAAGGAATACGGAACAATGGGCTGCTAGCGACTAGTCCTGGGTTAGTCAGTTAGTCAGACGACATCAAACTGTGCTGGAGGACAAATCCTGACCTGTGACAGTGCTCCACTGCTGCTCTAATACAGTGGATGTCGCTGTCCGATCGGTCACTGCCATGCGGTAGAGGTGGCTGTCATCCTGTGTGATTTTGCAGTCCATTCCCCGGATTTCTGTGCGTCGGAGCCTTTTCTGTCCGCTGACGCCAAGTTCGCATCACTTTACTCGCTTTTCGTCTCGTACGAGCGGCAACCTCGCGGTAGGAAAATCCAGCTTCTTTCATCCCAACAGTCCTTCCTCGCTCAAAGCCTGTCTGGTGTTCATAATGCGACCTTCTTCGGCGACGGAGCATAGTGAGGCACAAGAAACATCTTTTTGACTCAATGTCGGCTCTGCACTGTTTGCGACATCTTGTTTGGGCCAGCTCTTTATACCCGAGACCGGATAGTTCAGAGGGCGCTGTTGCGAAACCGCATGCGCATTTTCACTGACATTTTAAATCATTTGTGTGTAGCAACCTGTTGCAGATATCCTTTAAGTTTCAAGATAATACAAGAAGTCCTTCAGGGCGTTGCAATGTTCACAAACAATAATGTAGTACACACTGAAGATAATTTATGGATGTGTTTTAATTGGTCTAAATCGTAATCACTTCGAGAAACGTGGACACCATTGTAACGGTGTTTCTACATAACGGTCTCGATTTGAACATTAAACTACGTTACCAACCATATCAGTTTGGAAGTCCATCCCAAGTACGATAGACGTTGCGCCACATGACAGTCCTGAACTGAAGATATCCATATGACTTTCATTTACAATATGGAGACAAGAGCATTAGGATACCTAGGTTGTCATGCTTTTCATGAGAAGCCGGTAAGTCTGCACAGCAAATTTCCTCTATTCTTCTAGCAAAACTTCTGAGAACTGCCGCAAAGGTTGCGCACTCTGAGAGTTACCGCAGAGGAAGGTCTAACCGGCCGAGATCTGATTCTTCGTTCCGGCTCCTACCATAGACGTTGTATGTGATTTAGATTGGGATTTTAGGCCTGCCAAACCACACTTGTACGTCCTGCTCTTTAAACCGTACCTGGACATACGTTGCAGTGTGGAAAGGCACTTGATCGTGCTGAAAATGCCAAGAATCTGCGCCGAAGTATTGCCACAGCATAGGAAGTGCGGAATGTTTCAGAATATGTTCATACATGGTGGCCGTCAGGCTGGGAAGCACCGCGACCAAAGGACGGAGTTCTACCCAGCAGAAAAGTTTTCTTTTCGAATAATTTCTTTTGCCTGTGATATATTTTGCTATGAGAAACAGTTTGAGTACAGTTTGGGATTTTTCGTGTCATGCAATTCTGCGGATAGTGAGCGTAAGTGGCAATTTCAAATTCTGCATGTTTTACTGACTGTGGAAATACGATTGAAAAAACATTCGCATCTGGTTACCTTCACCAGGAAGAACAATGTGCATTTTCCATAACGCGCAGTTCTTCATTAGTAGTCGTAAATACATACCCGCTTTCCCTGATTTTCTTCTGCTAAAAATTTGTTTCAAAAATTACTTTGTGTATCGGAAAGGATTTGAAAGAAGTGCTCATTAGTGATACGCGGTAAAATGTACAGGCAGTTACTTCAAGTGCACCTTTTTGTATCAAAAGTCTGCATGCATGAACAAAATCCTCGATGTATTTCCCATTTTCCCTCGGTGCACAAATCTATCACAAGATAGCGCAAATGACACTGTTACGTATTTTCCTTTTGCAAAAACGGATGGGGAAAATCAACTGTGGTATTATCAGAGGCACAGATTTCTCGCGAGCACAGTTAGCTTGATACGGAGTTAAAGGTTATCTGACTTCTTTGTGGTACTTTATTACAAGTTCAAAGATAAGTCTACAGTCAGAAGGATTTGAAATTGATATCAAATCTACTATTTAACCATGGGATCTTTCCAAATATTCTTCATGCTTACATCAAACATGGTTAAATGAACTCTTCTCGCTATTTTTGCATTTTACAATACCACAGGAGGCTTCAGGGGCAGCTTCATTTTATCTATGAGAAAGTGACCAGTTGAATTGAGAGAGAATCATTTCGGCAAACACTCTTTTCTTTAAATCGTTTATTGGTTTTTTTCTGCAAACTTTAGCCCCATTCCTGCATGGGTATTTTCTCACCCTCCGGGAACACTTTTCTTTAAGAACTCTCTGATATTTTCCAATGGATTATACAGTACATTACAGCAAGCACAGGGCAGGGGCTTACGAGCATTCAAGGTTTTCATAGTTACATGCATACTTTTATTAATCATTCTTTTTTAAAAAGAGGTATGCAATTAATTCTCTCACAAAGCGAACTTAGAAAAGGATTTCTTATCCTGTTTTTGCCCTCTAGCTGAGACAACGGGAAATATTCGTGCGATGAGCCATCTTTTTTTCAATGAGCAGCGCACCACCAAGTTCGTTTTTCTAAGTTGCTGTTTTTTGGTAGCGTTCCAAATTATTTTACTTCCGTAACGAATTCGCAGTCTTTAAACTGCAAAAAGATCAGATCTTTGCTCAAAGGATAATAACTTGGTGTATGTTTCTTAACGGTACAATCTAATAAAAACGAAAAAGAGGAAAAAAGGAATTAATTCTAGGATTAAAATTTTTTAATCGGAGCTGAATATGTACGTTAATATAGTGCTGTCGTTAATTCAGAAGCTAGTTACCCACTGGAATATTTCAAACTGCCACTAGCGGATCTGTTACCTCTAGGTTCAAAAACTTTAACAAACTGAGGGAGAATCAAATAGACTCCTTTTTGAGAGCATAAGACATCTTTCTTCTAACTTTCATTGGTAAAACTTTCCCTTTGTGAGAGACAGAATTTCCGCACCAATTGTATCAAATGCCCATGCGGAAGCGAAGGTTTCCTCCTAATATTTATTCACAACAAGATCATCAATCATCTCTAGGTTGAGAAAAACGCGTGTACATAAATCCTCCTTACCCTTCTGATATAAAACACAAATTTCGTCCATGAATTATTGAATTTCCATCTATTAGTATGTGTGGGTCCCCTATGGCCCTGCCACGTGCTTGTGTGCTGCGCAATAAACGGGAATTTCATGGTTCTTTCACTAACAGGGTTTGTCTTTCCGCTGGGTGTGGCCGAACATCTATGTTTCCCCCTAATCGTAAGGGAATTAACCCTCTGCTACCCATTCCTTACCAAGATAGTCCCCCACCTTTTCCAGTTTTCGGTGGTGATATGATTTTGTTCTGGCAGACGAGTACAGTCAGACGCTGAAGGACGTTTCATTTCCTTCGAATGTTCCGTGTCCATTTGCCTGCTGCTTGATTCAGCAATTTGCCCTCCATCAGTGAGTGCCCCCACCCTTCACCACGGTTGACTGAAGACTGCACTGAATTCATTTTGCTGTTTCTCGGTCGACCCCTCTAATGACCTCACGTGTCTTTCGTACGAGACCCGCATTGCCTACATGTGAGCTGTACAACAATTGAGTCCCTCCTCAGTGGGCGGAAGATATGAAAACCCAGCTAAGCGCAGTTACGGGGTATTGGATCATAGACAATGGAAATTAGGAATCTTTATATTGCTCAGATTTGCTTCATAGCTTCTTTACACGCAAGTCCACTTTCATTTGGTCATTGATTTGCACTGAAACTAAGAAGTTACTCAACAAACTGAGCTTGTGGCTAAAAATACTATTTTGATCATTTATTTGCTGAATATCAGCAAGAGTGACCAGCAATGATCAGTTTTATGACCCTCACGTAAACTTATAAATCCGTAAAATACAACCTGGTGCTGTAATCTCTGAGAGAAACCAACATATTAACAAGGCAACCTGAGTTTCACTGACCACACCTAATGACTTGAGCTCACTCACTAATTGGAACACGTTTTATGTCGTCTACTAGATTTTTCTTTTAACCGTTTATTTTGATTCTAATTAAGGGTAGCCATTTCATAAATGAATCTCTCTCTCTCTTTTCCAAATTGTGCTGATTCCTGGTCGTTTTAGCTGCACTCAGTTTAGTGGTTTTTATCACAAGCATTGTACAAAAGCTTTGTTCTTTTTTCTCTATAATTTCATCAGATGTGATACCGTTATCAATAAAATCATATCCTCTGATTCCGATTATGGCTTTGTACCTTTATGAATCTGAAACCACCACTAACAGCTTTTCCGGATTGTATTGTTATTATGATGTAAGAACATGGAAACGCAATTTGAATAATGAGCGTAGTGTTCTAGTTTTTCAATAATTCAATTCTGAAATTCAGAATTCTGTTGCACCCTGGCAACAGAATTGTGAATCGTACATAACTAGGAAACATGTCCAGAATAAAGTTCATACATTTACGCCTTTGGCGGGGAAACTTCAGGAAAAAAAGTTTTAAATTGGATATTGTTTATAGTCTTTTCCACAGGGAATGGCATGCAGTAGAAATTTCTTTCCTTTCTATAAGTTTTTGGAAGCGGAGATCCAGTTGAAAAACACTAACATAACCTAATGTCATAGTATGGACAGCTAAAAATACAAGAGTATATGCGAAAAAAAAAAAAAAAAAAAAAAAAAGTGAAAGACATCATGATCACAGTAAAATCTCTGAAATAGTAATGGGCCGGACATGTTGCTAGGAGAACGGACCACCGATGGACAACTAAAATTCTAGACTGGATTCCAAGGGACAGGAAAAGACCAAGAAGACCACGTGGGAGATGGGTGGTTGAAATTCGAAAGCATGCGGGAGTGACATGAAGGAGACCTGCGCAAGATAGACCGTTGTGGAAGAAACTTGTGGAGATTTTTTTCCAGCAGTGCATTAATAATGGCTGACAGTGATAATGATGATGATGATATGTAAAATGTTTCACTTAGTGAATGATATCCAATGGCGAAAGAAATTTTGAACGGACGTTTAGAAGATATTGAGGGAAATACACAGATTTTATATTTGCGCACCTATCGGTAAATGATGCATTATTTTCGGCAGTAATAATATTTTCGTAGCGAGTGGCGCATGACAGAAAAGGAATGTTTTTCAATGTTTTTGGACGTTCAGATGTGTCTGCAAATATATTGCAAACAGAAATATGTGTCCTTTAGTGACAAAATTGCTCGTTAAATAAATTTAGAGATCATGTGAAAAATATTCTGGACTAGGAACAGTGTCTCACGAAAAAGAATTCACCAAATCAGGTTAGTAGCAGAGATCGCAAAGAAAAAAAAATGTGCATCTGCCTCTCTCTGGCGGAAAATACGAACAAAAAAAATGTCGTCCTGAACTGTATCTAATTAATTTTTTTTAAATCGCGTTATTGGAAGTGTAGTTACTACTACGAATATGAAGAAACAGAAAGATCCGTCTACCCCTCCTTGTGGCACAACCGTTCGTTACGAAAAACTAGATGTTGCCCGCAAAAGAGTCTTCACTGCTACCTCTATCAGACGCAAAAAGAATTTTTCAAATCGGTCTTTTGAAGGCAGAAATATTGAGGACAACATAATATACATTTACGTCCCCTAGCTTGGAAACTGCACTATTTGAAGAGGAAATTGTATGCTAAGTGATCAGCGGCCTAGTCTCTAGACGATATCAAAATAAAAAAGATTGCTCGCATCTTATTTTCAGGGCAATGATATGGAATGAAATGAACTTGTGCTTTGAATTCAACAGCTTCTGATTTACACTTCATGGAGAAGATATGCATCGAAAAGTGATCACAAGGCAATGATAATCGAAACATTTTCTCACATATCATACTTTCTAATGCAAAGTAATTTTTCAAACCGGACTAATAGCACAAAGATACGACATTCACAGACGGACGGAAGTTCAGACTGACTTAGTTATAATATAAGCATGTCCTGTTTTTCAAACGACGTGGTGAAACTTACGTAGAATAATTTCTGATAAAGTACTTTGTTTACTGTTTAGGGAAAAGTCTAATTGG
Source organism: Macrothele yani (assembly GCA_039090855.1). NCBI lineage: Eukaryota > Metazoa > Arthropoda > Arachnida > Araneae > Macrothelidae > Macrothele > Macrothele yani. The sequence continues at coordinate 79,336,926 of CM077008.1, forward strand.
TGGCATCAGTGCCTTGTATTAAAATGTCTTTTGAAAATAAGCATTTTTCTTTTGAAAAATGCTTATGGGATCACGATGACCGTCTATCAATCTCTCTGTGGACACCATATCAATGCAACTATTTTTCCGGTTTAAAAGATTCTTCTTATTGTAAAAAGGTTGAACTCTGAAAACGATGATCCACATCTTTTTATGTCTTTCTTATGCATAACCTCGCCTCTAGGGGGAGTAAATGCACATGCTATTAAGTTCAAAATATATTCCACTCTATACCATTGCTTCAAATAAGCAAATTCAAAAAACTATTTTTCCTGTCCAGTACATTTTAAGTCTTATTATATTGGCCATTTTACGTGCATATCTCATATACGTGAAATATGCCATTTAACGTAAAATCTCTGCTTCTAAAAATCGGATTATTTATTTTTTTATGTTTGCGCTATATAGAAGTCACGACGATTAATATTTTGTATGCATTTTACAATATTTCGTGATTTTCCATTAGGGGGCGTAAGTGCATATTCCTATTTTTTGCGTTCTCGCAATCATATCTTCGCTTCTGAAAGTCTTAACAGAAATTTTTATTTAAGTCAGACGGCATTCACTGCGGAAAACATTTATGTGTACATTTTCCTAAAATTAATACTTAGTTTTCCCGCTAGGAGAAGTTCACGTAAATTTCCGCAATGATAATATCTCCATTTCTAAAAGTCCGATTTAAACAATTATTTTTACTAGACAGGGCGTTTGTGGCAAGGAATGTTTTTCATGCCGATTTTTGTACCACACAGTTTTGCCACTACAGCTTGCACGCGTTCATTTCTATTTCACCATACTTGTAACTATGCCTTCGATCCTAAGAACCCGATTTAAGAATCTCCTTTGCCTTGGGTATTTTCCCTTATGACAAGTACTTTGTACATCATTTGTGACTTTTCTTAGCACACATTTCAGGCACTAGTGGCCGAAACCTGATGTTTTACAGATTGGGTAGACATCCGGCTGATATTTCTTTTGTTGTGTAACCGGTTCAACACGCTACGAAGAACATTGCAAAATTGCGCATTTTAAACTATGCGCAAATTTTCTCTAGGAGACGTAAATGCCAATGGTGTAGGGTCATTATGGGCACTTGGGGCTAAGCCCCACATGAAAATGGGAAACAAGAATTGTTTTTTCTTTTAATTGGAAAAATTCAGAAAGAAAATCCGTATTAGTAACCAGTCCCCAGATTTTCTGAATTGAAATGGAAGCCACTACAATAGTTAAGTAACTGGGTAATACATTACAGCCTTCCATATCTGTTGACTAGAGGGCACTGAATACCGCGTGGGTGCAGACGCGACTCTCATTATCTCGTCGCCTTAGCGAAGCTTCGGAAAACAGTAATGAATGAGAAAACGGGAGCTGAACTGCGCATGCGTGAAACTGCCTCTTGCCGCTGGTCTCTTTTCTGTTTAACAGAGCAATTTTGCTTTGGCGTTGTCCGACGGTGAGTGTCTGATTTTGTTTGTGGAGTTAAGCTCTAAGGTTTGCTCGTGTACGTAAAGTGAACAAAGTGGACTTTTTATTCGAACACGCTTTTAGTTTATCATGGGATTAAGAAACAAAACCCATTAAAGACTTGGGCCCGCATTGACCAAATATTTGCTTGATGCAAAAACATGAGAATAAAAACTTTTAATGTGGAGTGGTATAGCAAAATATTCTGGTTAACCGAAAGCAAACATAATTTGTTTTGCTTCTGCTCTTTCCTATTGTTTTGTTTCTATTTTTTTTAATTATGTTATACAACACTGCATATATATTAAGGGTGTCCAAAATTCCATCTTCTTTTCAAGATGCAAATTCCAAGTAAAAAATTTAAGCAACAAGTGCAATAACAGATGGCGCATGTGACGGCCAAAATGTTTCGAGGAGTAGGCTATAAAATGGCACCAAGTATGCAGGTGTCCTATTCATAAACAAGACACAAGACTTAACGTGTCAAACAATACGGATCGCATTAGGCATTGTTTGCTTTATGAGTTCGACAGAAGCAATAATGCAGCTGAACCCTGCCGCAATATTTCTGAATTGTATATCGAAGGTGCTGTTGACGAAAGCACATGTTGCCGTTGGTTTCGGAAATTCCGTGGAGACAGAAACTGCAGCAATTAACCATGTTCTGGACGTCCATCAGAGGTTTCTGAAGAGGATCTCAATCAAGCCATATCAAATGACTAACATCTAGACCTTGACGAATTATCAGAAAAGTTTTCTGTACAACAGTAAAAAGAAAGATGCATGCGCTTGGGTTTATCACAAAGTTCAACAAGGTAGTACCACATGACCTACCCGCAAGAAATCGATCGGACATAATAATGGCATGTCTTTCTTTGATTGCGCGTCACAGAAATGAAGCTTTCTTGGAACAATTAGTTACGTGTGATGGAAAGTGGGTTCTTTACAGAAATGCAAAGCGTCAAAGGACGGTATGCCGAGTTGGACAGCCTGCTCCATCGTCTTCAAGAGGAGGACTGCATCCGAGAAAGGTTTTGTTAAATGTATGGTAGGATGTCAAGGGCGTAATCCACTAAGAGCTGCTTGCACCTGACCAAACGATAAATGCTAACCTGTTCTGTCAAATGTTAGAAAAGCTGAAAGAAAAATTGAGATCTAAGCGTCTAGCACAGTTTAATAACAAAGGCGTCATCTTGCGACATGACAACGCAAGACCTCATACAGCTTTAACTCCTCGGAAAAAACAACTAGACATTGGTTGGGAAGTGTTACCTCACCCCCTATATTCCTCAGATTTGCACCAACGGACTACCACCATTTTCTATCTCTTCAAAACAACTTCTCTGAAAAAACTTTTCATAAAGTTGAACAACTGCATTACAAGAATTCTTTGACTCCAAGAAGAAGAAATTGTACAGAAGGGGAATTCAGTTATTTCCAGAAAGATGGTAAGTGGTCATAGATAATAATGGTAATTATGTATTTATTTATATACATTTTTTATTTTAAAAAATGTTCTTCTTCTCGGCCAAAAAAAAAAAAAAAAACCCGAGTAGAACTTTTTTATTGCACACAATAAATGGAATTTCAACCTCATTCTGTGTAGTTAATGCTTTCAACAGGAGGAGATTGGAAACTTCACAGTCACTGAAATTAAATTTCCCAGTATGGAAGAAGGTTGAGAGCAATTTTAAAAACATTTATCCGTGGATAAATTTTAGGTCACTCTACGCCACAGGTAAATGCATTATCTTTTTCAGTGAAATTTTTCATCTAAAAATATTTGTTGAAACACTTTTTTTCGTGTGGTATTTAAAACATGTCCTCACCACTTGCGAGAATTCGATGTCATATTTCTTGTTTACTTGTTTGCTTTGAGACAGTGTGTCAAATTGGGAAGTACATAGTATTGCAGTGATGTAGACGGTGTGTGTGTGAGAGATAGATAGATAGATAGTAATATAGATAAATAGATAGATGAGTCATTACATTATGACCACCTACCTAATAAGCTGTAGAACACCATTTAGCTAGCAAAACAGCGGTCACTCGGCAAGGCATCTATTCGATGAGGTGTCGAGAAGTATTCTGGGGTATCTGGTACCATAACGGCCCACCAATTCCCGTACATTTCGGGGTGGTGGTGATTTAGCGTGAACCCGCTTTTCCAAGTCGAACCACAAATGTTTGATTGGGTTCATGTCAGGTGGATTCGGAGGCCAGGGCTTTAACAGAAAGTCACCAACATATATCATCGAACCACTCCTTGACGTTTCTGGCAGTGTGGCATGGCGCATTATGCTGTTGGTAATGGCCATCACCAGCAGGGAATGGGTGAACTTCGTTCGCAACGATGTTCAGGTACCTGACAGATGTCAGGGATTATACAGTTGGGATAATTGGACCTAAAATGTCCCAAGAAAACATCGCTCACAGCATAACACCGTTGCAGCCGGCCAGTTTCCTCCCAACACTGCATCCAGGTGCCATAGCCTCCGTTGGTAATCGGCGTATTCGCGCTCGGCCGTCTACGTGATGCACCGGAATTTTGATTCGTCAGACCAGGCCACTTTCTTCCAATTATCCACGGTCCAATCTCGATGACCCTGCGCCCATTTCATGCGTTGTCGGCAATGACGTGCAATGAGAATGAAGATTCGGCTGGGTCTTCGGCTACGCAGGCCCATGCGCAGGAGGCTGCGATGAACTGTGTGCTGTGGCACATTATCCTGATCCCCACTGCTGTAACGGCGGGTGATCTGTCGCACTGTGGCCCTGCGGTCGCTGTGAACAATCCGTGACAGTATCTCACCCCTCTGGCATCAGTGAGCTGAGGACGACACACGGCTGAACGACGGTTTGCCGTCTGGCCATCTGTGCACCACTTTTCATACGTACTCACTACGGCGGCACGTGAACAACCCACAAACCGCGTCGTTTCCGAGATCGTAGTTCTGAGGCACCATGCCATCACAATTTATCCTTTATCAAACTCCGATAAATCGGCATCTTTTCCCATTCTGACTCAGTACGCTCTACTAACCGAACGCCGGTCCTCTTGTTGTACTTACACTATATTGACAAAAGTCACCGGACACCTAGAAGAGAAACACAACATAGCATTTATTGTCATACATTAGTACGGTGTCGGTCAACCTTTGACGTTAATGCACGCACTACACCTTCGAGACATGCTTTCGACAAGGTTTTGGAACACAGCGGTAGGTATGCGCTTCCATTCAGTACAAAATGCTGCCGCTAACTGTTGCTTAATAGAAGGCCTTGGTCCTAAACTTCTTATGCGGCGCTCTAATTCATCCCATAGGTGCTCAATGGGATTGAAACGAAGCTCTGTGCTGGCCAGTCCACACGCAATACAGAATTATCGTCAAATCACGCAGTAACAGTCCTTGCTTTATGGCGCTCTGGACGTGTGTGCGCTTGCTCTGTGTTTTTGTGCCCTTCTACGCTTTTTCAATGATTCCCATCATCAGCCTTGTTGCGTGTGATGCTCATGAAGTTTTCCTCTTTTGTTTGAGATATCTCCCAAGTCGGTGAGTGCTCGTTTTACTTCTCGACCAAGCTGGTTGTTCTAACTCCATTGCAAATGGCGTCTTCTACCGGATTGGCTCAGAGCCTCCTCCTTCTGCCCTGCCTACAACTGACGTGCTACTGCGTTCCATAATGCCGTCCTGTCTTTGCCTATCTCCGATGGCGCCAAGGATGCTTCTTCTTTCCCAGCTGTGTCCTCTGCATTCCTGCCCTCACCGCCTACGTCAGACGGTGTGATGGATACTTCTCTTTCTCCTGTTGCTGCCGTTGATGCTGTGCCCTCCAGCTACGCATAGCCTCATCGCTGCCTGCTTCACCAGCTGCTGCTCCGGATGTTGCTCCTCTTCACTCACCTGGTGTTCCATCTTTCATAACAGTCTCGCTTTCCTCGTGGACTGCAACAACCACCTGCATATACTCATCTGCTGCCTCGTCTCCTGCTTCGGCGTCTTTGTCTTCCTCGGTAAGCGCTCTGGATTCTTACGTTGCTCTGCATGGATATGAACTTTCCCTAGATTTTCCTGAAGACTCTCCTACTGCTTAACATCTGTACACTGCTCGACCACTGAGTTTCCTTCGAGGACTTCCCTGAAGAAATAGTGTTCTGCTTTAAAGACGATACTCCCCCTGGTACCATCACTCACTCAGCCAGAAAGCGTCGGTCTGTCATTGTGTATTTTGTTTTGGCAGTGTTCCTCGTGGTGCCCCCGCTTCCAGACTTTTGTTCCAGCCTTCTGGGCTCTGTTTCCCAGCAAAAGTCATTTACAGCCTCTGCTCAACGAGTGTTTTCGCTTCCACCATCTTCTGGACCCGCTTCTCTGCAACAGTTAGCCACTGTTCACCGTGCGTCTTATCATCCTCAGACATCTGTCTCTACATCCGACGATTCCAGTTTCCGCCAGCTAACACCACCTGTTGCCGTGAATCACCTTCTGCCAAAGCTCTGATCGTCTCTGATGAGACGCAGCGTCCATCACAGACGTCTGCCACGTTTGTACTAGTCAGGCCTATGTTGCCGCCCTGTTCTCGCTGTTTTCCTCCGGCCCGTGTGAACATTTTTGTACTGAACTTCTACTGATTGAGTCCTGCCTCGTGCCCCACGCTCGTCATTGTATGTTCACGTTTCTGTAATGATTCCCCTGCTTCGGTCTTCCTCCGGCTCGTGTTGACATTTCGGTACTGAACTACTGATTGAGCCCTGCCTCGTGCTCCATGCTCATCATTGTGTGTACACGTTACTGTCATGTTTCCCCTGCCACGGTTAGTTATGCGCAGTTTTTTTTTGTGTGTTTTGCCCTATTTTATTGTATTGCCATGTTTTTCCCGTTATTTCAATGTAACGCTCCAAGAGAACTATTAAAGCGATGTTGAAGCCTTGCTTTATGGCTCGGTGCATTATCCTGCTGGTACCAACAAGACTCGGTTCCATAGTATTGTCACAGAGTTGGTAGGGCATAATTGTCCAGAATATCGAGGTAGACATGCCGGTTAACAGGTTTGTCCACGATAATTAATGATCCCGAACCATACCACGAAAATCACCCCCACACGAGTACACGGCCAGCTCCAAACTTGACCGTAGGAACATCACACTGTTATAAATAGAGTTACCCCTGCTGCCGCCATATCCACTCACGGCCATAAGACTGATGGATTGTGTATCTGAATTCATCAATTCATAGGATCCGTTTCCATTGATCTATGGTCCACGATAAATGTTCTTTACACCATGCTAAACAACAAGCAGCATTCCGAGTGGGGATGAAAGGCTTATGAGCAGCCACACGACCACGGTAACCCATGGAATGAAGTTCTCTGCGTATAGTAAGTGTGCATACAGAGATTTCAGCATTTTTGCTCTCCTGTACACTGAGGTCTTGTGCAGTACTCCTTCGATTAGCTGTAACGACTTTCCTGAGGCTTTGACGTCCTGTGTCACTGATTTTCTTTGGTCTGCCGGTACGTTTTGCTGCTTCAGGCACGCCATGTGTCTTCCACTTACTCAGTACATTTAAAACAGTTGACTTGGGTATATTTAATCGCCTCTCGGTTTCTCTTAGGGACAACCTACTAATATAACACCCAACAATCATTCCTTTCTCAGGGTCGGTTCTCTCCCGCCGCGACATTTTCACTCAACCTCACAGTGCGATATGATCGCGGTCAGATGCAGGCTTGTTTTTTTACCGTTGGCTGCTGTACCGCGCATCTTAACAACGCAGCGAATCTGTTCATTTGCTTTATAAGGGTTGTCAGGTGGCTTTTGTCAATATAGTGTATACTGCTCTGTGAACTTCACGTGGGCCACCGGTCGGTCTCTTTCTCTAGGCTGGACGTGGTCATGCTGTAAGGTTCATCTGTGTATATACTGTATATATATATATATATATATATATATAGAGAGAGAGAGAGAGAGAGAGAGAGAAAGAGATAAGCTGTTTCTCCGCAGATGTTGATGGCTACGTGTATCTGGGTCATCGGTTACTACTTTGAAAATCCTCAGTGGAGTCCTTTTTTTAAAAACAAACTATATAATACAGTCACTATAAGTGGTATTTGTGCATAAAGTTGTCCAGAGAAAGGCGAATGTAACTCAAATATGGGGAAAAGTTCTATAAAAATTAATGGCACTGTTTCGAAAAAGCTTACGTGACTGTACGAAGACTTACTGTTCTTCGAATAATCACGTGTACGGAATATACATTTTCATAAACACAATACTCTCTCATAATCCAAACATTTTCGCGGTACAACTAACAGAGTGAGTTATTAATCCATTGGAAGCTTTACATTTCCTATATTATTAATAAAATAATTAAATCATTCCTTTCCTAGGCGCTTCCTTTGACGACGATTCTTGTTTACTTTCATAGCTTTCGTCACTCCGAAAGAGCTCATCTCTTCGTAAATAATGCGATCTTGTGCCAACGGTAATACACTGCATGCAATGCAGAAACATTTGTGTCTCTGCAATATCCGATAACTTCATACGCTCTGGAAATCTCAGGTTGTGGTGTTTGTCAGAACATGAGATTACATATAAAGGTGGATGGAGGAATTCTTGCTCTAGGGTTTCTGAAAACAGTTATTATAAGTTTTGATTTAATAATTGCAGGATGTTCAATATTCTGGAATAGGAACCAATTCAATTAGAAAATTCCACCTGAAAACTATGACAACGGAATTTCCGAAAGCTGGTGGCGGATTTGAGAATCTAATTACCGAATAAAATCCTACATGCGATGTTGCTACGGTGCTGTGCAGTTGTTAAGAGAAATCAGTTTCCTTTCTTTTTATTTAAATTGTGTAATGTGCAACTGTTCATAGTAAATCATACTAAAACTAAAGCTTTAATTCACTTGTTTTTCCGACATGTAGAAAGCATTTTAATAACAGAAATGTGGAAATAACTGTCTACTGGAAGTCGATAACTCATTGAACACAAAAAAAAAACAATAATAAAAAACACAGACGTTTTTTTCTTGTCAAAAGCAGCACGTGTTTCTCTTCTCAACAAACACTGAAATCCCACATTTGATCCCCCATTGTGATTCCACACTTAACACTAGATAATGTTTCATCATTAAGACCTTATGGTAGCCTATTCATTCATGGATCGACTAAAGACTCTTCATCTCAGTCATAGGTATGCACATGGCAATAATGGAATATGCATCCAACACGTGCACGAAAGCATCTGGTTTAATATTATCCAAAAACATGTTCAAAACACTATATACTGCACTATACTTGCCAAAAGCATTGGGACACCGATCATACAAACTCTGGATTTACGCGCGCACGCACGTTTCTGGCTGCGGGACCGTGCATTAAAATTGTGGACGCACATGCCAAGACGGCAAATAGCAGTGATGAGCCGTTGCCAGCGTAGCTTAGGGGAATTATTAGGCTCCGGAGCAGAAGGATGTGGTTTCGAGTCTCACCACTTACATATATTCGGTTTCACTTTGGCGCCCGAACGTAAAAGTGGATCTACGTTCTTCGAAAAATGTGTGATGCTCCTTCCACTCATCGTCTGGAATTAATGAGAAGTCCTTCTTCGCTTTGAAAAATGTGTCATGCTTTTTCCACACATTGCCTGGAAACAGTGATAATTCATTCTTTTACAGAGAGTTACTTCAAGCATGGTTTGTGGCGGACACGAAACCTGCGATTTCGTGCCCCCACCTTTCTCAAGAGGGGATATATGCGACGCACTACAGAGGTGACGCACATGTCAAGACGGCAAGTATCCGGCGTAGCTTAATTGAGAAAGCATTCGGCTGTGAAATAGAAGGATGTGCGTTAAAGTTCCGCCAACCGCAGTGAGAGGATTTGAATTTCACAGACAAAAGGTTGTCCCGTTTGCAGCTAAAACGTTTAACGATGCAAGAAAGCCATACACGCTCATCTCATTCTGCGAAGTATTAGCCGCGGTTTTTTGTAGTTTTTTGACAATTCCCAACCAGAGCCACGTTCCTACAGGCGGTACCATTTGGTAGGTTTCGAGGACAGAGACTCTTTGATGCCAGATTCTACATCTACCAACAAAGCAAAGTGCCGTCCTTGTAGGAAATATGCCATGGAGAGAAACAGTTGGTAGTCTGTTGGGGTAGGTTCTCAACACCTACCAATTTCTGATGTTTGAAAGTGTGACTTTCGGAATTATGTACTTGCAGCAACGCCTGCTTCTTAATGATGAGCTCCTGGTAGCGTTGGCGCAGAGCGTTATAGACCTGCACCAGCTGCTCGGCATAGACGTTCCCATCTACTGCCAGACCATCTGGCACGAGTTCTCAGTGCACAGGACTTTCACAGTTCCACCAATCACACAGCACGACTTTCCTCTCGAACGGCCCTCTTCGCACCACTGGCTGGCCTTAGCCAGTAGTTTTCAGTGGTAGGATAACGTAGGAATACCCACTTTTCATGACCCGTGACGATACGATGATTAGATGCCAAGACTTATATTTCTATGGATTTGACAACAATCGACAGAGACACGTTGCTCCGCCTTCTGTTGTGTCAGTTCATGGGGAACCATTCCATGCCACCTGGAGGAGAAACCAGACTGGTGCAGGTGAGGAACGATGGTGGATTGAGAATACCCACCTCATCTGCCAGTGGTCGTGTATTGACACCAGGGTTCGTTGTCACAGCTTCGATCAGGGTGCCAGTGTTGGTGATCGGTAAAAGTACTGATCAGGGATCGTTGTCACAGCTTCGATCAGGGTGCCAGTTTTGGTGATCGGCAGAAGTACTGACCAGAGTTCGTTGTCACAGCTTCGATCAGGGTGCCAGTGTTGGTGATCGGTGGAAGTACTGACCTTCGCTCGTGTTCGAGACTAGTGTTCCCTGCTTTGAAAGGCAGGAACCATTTTCACGAAGTGCTGCTGTCCACTGTTTCCTAGCCTCCAAAAGAACAAATTTCTCTCACTGTCACCGCATTTAGTTCTTTTTTGTTTTCAAAAATGGCGCAGGAGTGCCGGAACAGCATTTTTATCGACTTCCATGCTCTGCTCACCTGATAACACAATGTGGCTGCATGCCAAATGTGGCTCATCAGCCTCTTGTGCTCCATGTTACCGCAACACCAAGTCGACAATGGCGCGCGTTTCGCTCAGAAATGGGGCCCATCATTATGTTTAGCGCTAAACAAGAAGAAAATTTGCATACATCTTAGTATACTAAATTCTACTTCAGTGATGTGATTCGAAGATGGATAACTTACAGTGTTACATCAGCAGAAAAGAAAAAAAAATACCGTACTGTCTTACGGCGCTGGCTGGGATTCCTCTCAACAGGGTTCTCACAAAGAACCCTCTTGAGAGGAATCCCAGCCAGCGCCGTAAGACAAACACAACATTCATGCCTCATCGAGATTTGAACCCAGCTCCATCTCGGACGTATGGTCAGAAGCTATCGCTTAGACCGTTGCGCTACCGGGGCGACAAACCTAATGTCGCTCATGTAATGCTGAACGAAGGTTAGACTGGTGTCTTGCTCGCCGTTTCTGGACCGCAAAGCACTTATAGAGGTTCTATAGAACGACGATTTACGGCTCACGTCGCTTTTTTCACACTGTTTGGGTTTGGCAATTGTTAGGAGAACATTTCTCTCAAGACTGCATCATTCCATCCTAAGTTTGGTGAAGGTTCTGTGAAAGTTTGAAGCTGCAGCAGTGAATGGGACTTGGTCCATTGGTTGTTTTACCTGGAACCATGAAGTCCAACATCAGTTTCGACAATTCCGATATCTACACTGTCGTAGTACAACATAAGGAGATACAGGCTAATTTTTGTGTCACCACGATTACGCGCACTAGACGGTATCTAGAAGGCTGGTTTGTGGAGAAAAAAGTTATTATACACTGACGGAAAAAAATCCCAACACCACGAAAAAATAGTTGTAGAGGAATGAAATGGCGGCAATACATTTGTATAGGTAACATATTTAATTGATTAAGGTTTCAAGATCACAGCTTAATGTAAGCGCGAGAAGAGCCATTTTAAATGTGAAATGCTGGTACATTAATAACCGGTGTAACCGCCAGAATGTTGAATACAAGCATGCAAACGTTCATGCACTGTGTCGTACATGTGCTGGATGTCAGTTTGTGGGATTTAGTTCCATGCCTGTTGCACTTGGTCGGTCAATACAAGGACGGTTAATGCTGGTTGGGGGTGACGCTGGAGTTGTCGTCCAATGATGTCCCATACGTACTCGATTGCAGAAAGATCTGGTGATCTAGTAGGCCACGGCAACATGTCGACACTCTGTAGAGCATGTTGGGTTACAACAGCGGTATGCGGGCGAGCGTTATCCTGTTGGAAAACACACCCTGGAATGCTGTTCATGAATGGCAGCACAACAGGTTGAATCACCAGACCGACGTACAACTGTGCCGTCAGGGTGCGTGGGATAACCACGAGAGTGCTCCTGCTGTCATAGGAAATTGCTCCCCAGACTATAACTCCAGGTGTAGGTCCAGTGTGTCTCGGCCGCAGACAGGTTGGTTGCAGGCGCTCACCTGGCCTCTTTCTAACCAACACACGGCCATCACTGGCACCCAGGCAGAACCGGCGTTCATCAGAAAACACAACAGATCTCCACTCCGTCCTCCAATGAGCTATAGCTTGACACCACTGACGTCGCAAACGGCTATTGTTTGGAGTAAGTGGAATGCACGCTACAGGGCGTCTGGCTCGGAGCTGTCCTTCAAGTAACCGATTTGTAACAGTTCGTTGTGTCACTGTGGTGGCAACTGCAGCTCGAATTGCTGCCGCAGGCGCGGTACGATGCGCCACGGCCATACGCCGTACACGGCGGTCTTTCCCTCTCAGTAGTGCCACGTGGCAGGCCGGAACCCGGTCTTCTTGAGGCAGTACCTTCCCTTGACCACCGCTGCCAACAATCATGCACAGTGGCTACGCTCCTGCCAAGTCTTTCTGCAATATTGCGGAACGAAAATCCACCTTCTCGTAGCCCTATTACACGACCTCGTTCAAACTCCGTGAGCTGTTGATAATGGCTTCTTCGTCTTTCTAATAGCATTCTTGACTAACATCAACACCCTACGTCGAATATCAACGATAACTAACGCTCACGAACGTTACAGCGCGTATTTACAGCAAACCTGCTTTGCATGTTCCGAGGAGCGCTACTAGCGCCACACGTATGCGCCGAGCGCGAAATTTGCATAGACATCATCTTACAGATGTACTCTCACCGCCTACTAACTGTCGTTTATCTAACACAACCCCTTCTTGGTGTTGGGATCTTTTTTCCGTCAGTGTATATTGGTATGGTCTGCTCAAAGTTCGGACCTAAGTCCAATAGAACAACTTTGTCGCACTGAAACTCCGAATCAGATCTTGACCACAATTGCTTTTTTCTAATAAGCTTTGGCTGCAACTTTTCAAGAAAAATAACAGAACGTTCCGGTCGAGACTGAGCGGGATTTAGCAGAGAACAAATCTGGACAAAGTGGCCATTAAAACCAGAACTGGTCTTTCTATATACTATGATTTTGGAAAAAAACCCTTTGTTGTATTATAGGTAGGTGCCCGACTAAGTTCTAGAAAATTAGTATACATTTTATAAAAGTAAACCATTCTCCTCTACACTAAATACATTTTTAATTCTGTCATGTTGGTGTGCAAATGGCAAAAACGAATTTAAGAAAGATGCTAAAAATTAAAAGAATTTAGTTTGATGCTTAGTATCGACGATATTCCGTTTTTACAGCCAGTTTCAAAACTTTGCCTTTGATAATATATAAAAACGAGGAAAACAAAACAAACAACAGCAAAATAATAATGGAAAGTACCCAGATCTCTGCTTTTGGCGCGATTTTTCCTTGTAAGAATGTTTGAACAGCAGCGGAACTAGACAGCAATAATTAAAGTAACTTCTGATATATATCATTTTTCTCAAATTTTGTTTTTAAATTTTTGATCACCCACACGAGAAATTTTAAAAACGTATGAAGTTTGCTGAATTAAAAAGGCATGTTCTTTTACAAAACGCACTCAGTGACGCTTGAGACTGTAGCACCAAGAAGAATTGATCGGAATGGCATGAAAATAGACAAGCGGATGAACTTTGTCGAGATATGAAATGATTAAAATACGGGGCCAAGCACGTGGAAGCTTAGATTGCTAAAAACATGAAAGCATGAAGTGTGAAGTTTAAATAAACGCGTGTGTGAGACATTTAACAGGCTTCAGTCTCGTAGGGACCGAATACAAAAAGCAAGATCATTGTGAACAGCACATAACGATAGCATGAACTTATTGACTTCTACAGAGGACGGATTATTGGTCGTCGATAGATAGAATGGTTACTTTGTGGTGTACCGGAGCATGTGGGTAGTGACAATAATTATAGTACCCTGATGTTGGCAATACTAGTTTCAGGAAGGTTAGAATACTCGTCGGTTTATCAATGGAGAACCACAGACGACTATAAAACGGAAGAATAGTGTTATTCTTTGAAAAGTTCATATCTCTCATTTCCCGTCGAACTATTGCACGACGACTGGCCGAAGGAGCCTCCGTGCATATGGGTCATTACATCAATTACCACTGACCTCTGCGCATCGGCAAGAGATCTGGATTAGTGCAACAGACAGGTCACATGGGGTACAGTGTGTCATCAATTGGTCTTCAACGATGAGTACCCGTTCTTCTTGGAGCCTGATGTTCGGCGTATACACATGTGTCGACGACGTGCTGAATGTAATGAACGTAGAGCCATTGTAGGGACCATATTTCAAGCCGTACTGGTGTCGTATTGTAGGGGGCAGTCAGTTACAATCATCATCCGTCGTTGGTATTCGTCGACTGGTATCAGTTGGCATTCGTCGACTGCTTTAAATAAGACTTAGAACTTCTTGTCATGACAACCAACATTACATAATTGCTGTTGTTATAGATCACCTAATTCTGATCCTAAGAAACTTATTTCTACACTTACTATTTTGTTTTATCAGGCAAATTTACTGCATAAGAACCTTTTCTATTAGATGATTTAAACATTGACATTTCACAAAAGAATATAAAACAGACCAACTCAACTCTATGATATTAGCCTCTGGTTTCATTAAAACAATACAAATACCTACTAGAATAACACCTTCCAGTAGTACAATAATTTATTTATGTATTACTAATACTTTACATCATTCAATTATATCAGGAGTGATAACATACCTTCAGTGACCATCTACATATATTTATTATAGTATATAAGCACTCTTACAATATTCCAATTTTAACAGATAAATATATCATTAGACAAATAACAAAATCAAATCTTGAAATTTTCTGGAAACAATATGGCTCAAATTGACTGGACACTAATTAATAGAGAAACACAAGTTAACTCAGCTTTTGAAAATTTTCATACCACTGTTCTTCGATTATATAATGAAACCTTCACTAAAACAATACACTATAACACTTTAAAAAAATCGTAAACCTTGGATGAATAACTCACTAATTAATCGAATTAACAAGAAAAAATAAACTATTCACTAAATTTCTTAAATCTAGAAATCCTATAGATTATATAAATTTTAAACGCTATAGGAATAACCTGAACTCAACAATAAAAATGGCTAAAAGAAATTACTACTACAAAATGTTTTCTCAAAATTGACCCCATAAAACGTGGCAATATCTTAATCAATTGTTGGGAAGAATAACAAAGTAAAAATACCAGAATTTTTAATTGATGAGAATAACAAAGGAAATTCGAAATCAAGAACACATTGCTACACATTTAAATCATCATTTCATAATAACATCAAATAACATAAAACAAAATTTGAGTAAACCTGATTTCCCTTTCGCAGCTTACTTAGAAGAATCAAATCGAACAAATTCCTTTTATCTTACAGAAATAAAATATCAAGAATTACTAATGGAAGTTAAAAAAATAAAAATAAATTCTACTGCAGGATATGATGACATTCATCTAAAGGTAATTCAATTTGTTTCTGACATAATTGCAGAGCCACTTCTTTATATATTTAACTTGGTATTTGAAACAGGATTCTGCCCTGATGATCTTAAAATAGTTAAGATCTCTCCTAAATACAAAACAGGCTCTATTAATAATATAAATAATTATCGACCAATTGCAAAAATTTCTATTTTTCCTAAGATTCTGGGAATGTTAATGTATAAGAGACTTCTATTGTATTTGGAAAAATACACTATTATTAAGCATGGATTTCAACTGAATAGATCAACTGAAACAGCTATTCTATCACTACAAAATTTTATATTAAAACAATAGATACCAAACAACTTACACTTGCAGATTTTCTGGATCTTACAAAGGCCTTTGATTGTCTAAACCATAATATTCTCATAACAAAACTACATAATATAGGTGTAAGGGGGATTTCAGCTAAACTAATTAAAAAATATCTAACTAATAGATTACAGTTCACGCAAATTAACCACTATAAATCACCAATGGAAAAATTATCATGAGAGTACCAGAGAGTTCTATACTTGGAACCATACTTTTCAACATTTACATTAATGGTATGTTTACAGTATCAAAAAACATATACCTAACACTTTATACTGACGATATTACAATTCTGTTCACAGGACGTGATAGCGCACAAATAATCAACCTTTATAATAACCAAATAAGCAAATATTATGACTGGCTGACCTCCAATGAACTTATTGTAAATACAGTTAAAACTAAGGCTATGTTTTTTACAAGACAGAACCTAAATCAATATCAAGATATAACTATTTATTATAATAAAAATAAAACAATCATAGTGAATTATTTCACCTATTTAGGAGTAACACTACAGCATAACTTAAAATGGGATCGACATATAGAACATACTATTACTAAAATCTCTAGAAACATAGGAGTAGTTAGCCGAGTGCTAAATAATCTAACTCATGAAACCCTTAAATTGTTATACACACTTTTGTGCATACACACTTTACTATTATTGTCTATTCTTGTTGGGGACAAACAACACAAACTAATATAAAAAACTCCAAGTACTCCAGATTAAATTTATTAGATTATTGGAATTTGAACTGCACACTAATACTAATAATATACATTATTCAAATATTCATAACTACTTGCGAGTAGATGTTAATCAACATAACATTTTGAACATAAAAAGCACTATATCAATATGTTTTGGGATTAAATATGTTTAAAAGGATTAAACAAAATATCAATATAGATATCACAGGTATACATATTGATATTCATAACTATGAAACTACACAGCAAAAACAGACTTGCTGAGCCAGCACTGCCATCAATGGCCCAGCACTATGTTGCCAGTGCCGAACCGTTAATAAAATGTCCGGGTAGGCAACAGAAGGGCCAGCAGTTCAGGCCAACAGCTGGCCAACAGTTGGCACCCCATTAGTTGTCATATGCCACAACAGGGCCATCAGTGGTCCATCACAGGCAGTAGCTGCCACAAGTGGCCCTTCAGTGGCCCTGTAAGCACGTGCCAGAAATGATGGCTAGCCTAATGTGGTCCGCTAGTGTGCCGTTAGTGGCAGCCAGCAACCACGTGACGTAACTGGTGGCTTGCCGAATCTTGTCCGTCAATTTCCCAGTAGTAGCCATAATAAGAATAAAAAAAATAGCAAGGTTAACCGCAGTTTCCCAAAGCTACAATTTCTTTTTCTACCCTTACGAAACATGTGATTTAACGCACTGCGCTGGTGAAATTTTATCAACAGACCGGAAAAACACCCATTTGCATCTGACTAGATTTGAACCAGGTCCGTTAGCGTGACAGCGGAGCTCTCTACCGACCGGACTAATTCACCACGCTCGAACATATGCTTAAAGCTGTCTGTTTGGTATGCAATGTGTAATCGAATGCTTCCCTCTTTCATTTTACAATATTGCGAGTTATTTTTCATAAAAGTCAGTTTCATATAATTGATAAATTAATTTTTTCAACGTAACGATAGTTTTTTTTTTTTTTACCTTAAGGGAACTTCACTCAATTTTCAAGGCGTGTACATACTTAGAGTCGCTTTCCAAAGTTTTGTACTGTCCTTGCAGTCTTGACAAGAGATTGTTGAATAAATATATATTTACCCGGGTTCATGTCACATTCTGTTACATTTTTAACGTTGTGTCTTTCCTTTCCGTTGTCTGAAGCTACATTTGTTTTAAAGAGTAAAAGATATTTTATTTTACTTCTCGTTATTTTTAGAAGCGAATTCCTCCCAGTCTTGTGTATTCAACCCATGGATGAGTACACCACATAGCGTTGCTTCTTTTTTCTTTCAAATAATTAATAAATTTTGTACGCGTATAATTCTTTTTTTTTTTTCCAACAAGCGTTGTTTTAATGGTTTTCCAGGATATTTGTTTAAAGCGGTTTCAAATTTTTTCTTGTTATTCATCCACTCCATTCCATGAATTGTTATTCATGGGAATGGAGTGGGTGTGTTTCATAGCTGTAATCTAGTATTTCACGGCTTAATCTGATATCTTCGTCGACGTAAAATTTCATTAGGAAATTAATTCGCCTCTCCACATATGGACTTTTTCTTAACATCCACTAAAATAACACAATGGCGATAGCGTTGTCTTCAACTAACTGGTACCATGAGACACAACAAGTGTTGCTTCTGCGCATGCGTAGTCCCGTTGCTTCCACCTGCTGTTGGGGGTTGCATTGGTGCCAGCAACGGGCCACTAGTGGCACTTGCTTGGAGGCCCACAATTCACGGCGATGCTGCAGGGCCATCAATGACTCGCCAACTGATAGCGCTGCCACCAACGGACCACTACCGAGCCGTGAGCGGTAGACTTCAGCCAGCAGTGACCCATCACTGCCAGCTGGTGGCCAACAGTTTCCCAGCACTTGTGTTTTTGCTGGGTAGAAATAGATTTCAGATAAAGCCATCCTTGCCTAGAACACAACACACGAAACAAAGTATCAACTATCAGGGACTAACTTTCTGGAATCTTTTACCTGAAGAACTAAAATACATTAGCAATTATAACTTGTTTAAAAAAAGACTAAAAACATATTTGCTGAACTTATAAAAAACCCTCCTTAAATTAATATATAGCATTTCAATCCTTTTTTAATTGCTACTAATATCTACTAACAACTAACTGATCTACTGCATGACCCACCTACTACTTACCTTCATTTTTTGACAATTTTTATATGACTTGGGTCTATTACATGGGGAGATCAGGGCTTTAGTCAGGCCATATAAAGACCTTCTCCCTGATTTCCCTGGCTGTTATAATAACTACTTTTTACACTCAAATGTAAATAAAAACTTGATGAAAATATAATGTAACAGCTAAAACAATAAAATTATTATTATTATTATCAGTTACGGTCGTTCTTTATATATCGTTGGCGTTCGTGGACTGCTATCAGTTACTATCGTTCGTTATCCTTTCGTCAACTGCTATCAATTACATTAGCTCGTAATGTATTGTTGGCGTTCGTCGACTGCTATCGGTTACGATGGTCCCCCGTGGTTGGTGTTCGTCAACTTCAATCAGTTACGATCGTTCGTTATACATCGTTGGCGTTCGTGGACTGATATCAGTTACGATTGTTGCCCGTCGTTGGTGTTCGTCAAGCGTAATCTGACTACTAGCAACTATTGTCGCCGTGATTCTGGAACCTGTTGTTCTCTCCTTTCTTCTTGGAGTGCTTGACGTAATTTTTTCAGCATAATTACTTCCTCATATACCCTACAGGTCTTCTTTTGAATGTCTTCGTGGTCTCATAGTGATGCCCTGTCCATCCAGTTCTCCGTGCTTCTCTCCAATCGAGAACATGTGGTCCGCGATTAAATGCCCCATGCAAATCCATAGGCAGCCGCCATTGACACTGCTGTTCTGCTGAACCAGGTGCAAAAGACTTGGTGGGAAATACCATAGGGAGATATTTAACAACTGCACGACTCCATAGAGAGACGCTTAGCTCCATGTAACCGCAACCTTACTAGTTTTACGTAATGCTTTTTTTTTTTTTTTTTTGATTGGAAGTTTAACGACCACCGTGAGCAACTCAATAGGCTATAAGCAGTCGCCCATCCCTAATTTAGGGTCACTGGTTCCAGGGAAGGGAGAGAGCCAGTGCCGTAAGACAAACACAACATCCATGCCTCACCAAGATTCAAACCCGGACCCCTTCCGAACGAATGATCAGAAGCCATCGCTTAGACCACTGCGCCACCGGGGCGGCTTTACGTAATGTTTAACTGTCCGCAGTAAGCATAATTTTGTGTCAATAGATGTGTTGATTAGCATCTGTTAATTTTATCATGTGTTCGTTCTTTACTTCCTTGCCTGTAATTATTTTGCTGCTTCAGGGTGCCGCAATTTCAACTTCATAGATCGCATATATAATGATAATAACTGATAGTTGCTTAACAGTGTTGCCACTTTCTTTAACTTCCATACTGAGGCCATTAGGCATTGCGGTGCAGGGGAATCATTGCGTCTTAACTCTTGAAAATCCCAGTGCGTTTTCTTTCCCTCAAAGTTACATGACGGTAATATTTTACCAAAGGGTACGTCTTTGTTTTAATGTTTTTTTCATCTTTTCAAGGACACAGGATTTAGGATTTCTCTTTCGAGCTAGACGATCCTTCTCTTTTTACAATATTCGATCTACTTTCATCTATTCCTTCAGTATTGTTTCTAGATTTGTTGTACACTCATACGAACCACCAAAGTTTTTGATGCTGTATAGAAAATAGTATTTCTCTTGATTTATAAAACCCTCGCGGTGTTTCTCTTTCGCACAACGAAGAGAAACACTTAAGTTCTTAAAACACCTTTAAGTTCTTTCGCACAACGAAGAAGTGATTGTTTTATCATTCACTCACACTGGTACTGCCTTCTAGAATTGCTTGCCCTTTTCTTGGCTCCCGCAGTTTTTTGTTATTCTGCAAGAAACTGGATCATACAATAACCATTTCTTTTTCAGATGAATAAGTGCTCAAGGACATTACAATATTCTGTTTTGCGAATCCAAGGCAAACGACGAATTACCTTTGCGTTGACCAAATAAATGTAGGTTAAGCCTTTTATAACTATTATCCACAAAAAGATTTAACCATCACTGGATTTCAAGGGTACAACTAACCAAAAATATGAATCTACACATGCATTTCCAGGCCCATATACAGAGAGATAGAACAAATAACCTTGTAGCTGGGGGATCTTTTTAATCTGATACAAAGAGCTCGCTTTTTTATGGGACGTTTATATTTATTGGATTTACTTCACAGATACATTGAACATACATAGTATATTGGACTTGGTTGACAAATACATACAATACGTTTAAAGCATGCTAAATGATCAATTTACACAGAGATAGCCAGTGTTGATCAAGTAACACATTGTGGACAAGTACGCATCAAACATGGTTTTTACAGTATGCTAAATGGCCAATGTACATAGTGAGCCAGTGTTGGACAAGTAACATATTGAGGGCTAGTGCCGAAAGACAAACTCAGAAAGCCATGCCTCACCGGGATTCGAACTCCGACCCGACTAGGGCGAATGGTCATAAACCAGCGACTTAGACCACTGTGCCACCGGGGCTGCACAAAGAGCTACTTACCTGAAATTTTACTCCAGCGATTTGCTTCAGCAGGAATGAATGAGCTGCTGAAAGCAATCTTTATGAGTCATAAGTGTGTAATTGTGTATCTTGTTCCAGTTTGACGGATGTGCGTTACCGTGTTTCTGGTATCATTTTGAAGGATGTGAGTAGCTGTACTCTTTGTTTCATTTCTACGGGTCAGGGAAGCTGTGGATTTTATCTCAATTTGACGGATGTGGGTAGCTGCGTTTGTGTCTCATTTTAAAAGATGTGGGTAGCTGCGTTTTTGTCTCATTTTAAAAGATGTGGGTAGCTGTACTTCTTGTGACTAACACCAGCGTCTTTGATAATGTCCATGATATTTGCACAAATCTACAGTGTTCTCAATTCGACGAGTAAATTGTGAGAATCATTTGCTCGGAGTTGAGAACACACAGATTGAACAGCGGCTTGGTTTGGGAATACGTTGCATTTTACAAATGCGAGCTAAATTTAAGGAAGTTCCACACTTCGTATGAAAATTTCTAATTTTTTCTGCAATATGTTTTCCGGGAACCTTTCCATCCTTTTTTCATACACTTTACCCTAAAATTTAGGACTTTATTTTTACATAGGATCCACAAAAAGCGTGAAAGACTGAACTGCCACAAGCCACTTAGAAGTTTTGACATTCTGTCTCAGTTCCAGGGAAATATCACGTAACAGAAAAGTGCGATGCACAGATAAATACTTTGAGCTTCATTAGAGAGCTGCCTGGGGCTTGAGGGAACTTCATGCGGACTGATATAGTTCAACTAATTAATATTCCGAAGAGAAAACGAATTTTTTCTAGCATATCTCTTTGGCAAATGTTTTAATGAATCCGCAAATGACTTATTTTGCCGGTAACACGTTTTCCATTGCCCAGCGGATAAATTAGCGTCCTATGCGTGAGTCACGTATGAAAAGCATGGATGGCGCTAATTTCACGCGTGACGTGATCTCCCGTTAAGCGATGCAAGCTCCAATTTGGGGTATTTAGAAAAACAGAAGGGTACAGATATTTCTCCCAGTAACAGAAAAAGTGAACATTTTGGTGATATTTGGTATTTATAACATCAGGTTTGATCAATTGTGAATCCAGAAAGAGGAAATGAAGTCTTATGGCTCTGTTACCTCTGCAACATGATACTTTGCTGTGCAGGATGTGCACAAATTAATTCATTCATTCCTTAAAATGTATTGTATATTGTGCAGCTTTCCCAGATAAGAGCAGTCTCCTTGACAACCTATGGCAGCATTAACGCCGCAGTGAGCTGGAGAAACAGGAGTTAATGCATGCTCAGGTATTAGTTCAAGATTTGGTAGTTCTGTTACTTGTACAAGGCGTGCCCAAGGAGGGGGGAGAGGGGACCCCTCTCCGAAATTTGGAACCTTTCGATATTTCAAAAAAAGCGATTTCAAAAGGTTAAGCTTTGTTAGTATTTGAAATTCTCATGGTAACAATTTAACGTGTTTTCTCCATGAAAACGTGGAAACGGCAAGGTGCCAAGGACCAGGATGTCACAGTACAAGGAAAAGCCAGTACATAAGTATACTGAAAGTTTCTGTGGCGACCAGGCAATGCAAAATTGGGTTCCATGACTTATTTCAGGCTACTCTAAAGCACGATGAAAAGCAAGTTTGATTAAAATACCAAGGATCACATCAAAACAAAGCCAACGCTGGTTTATATTACAATATAAACCCAGAAAACCCAGAAGACTATTACAGGATTTCAATTAATGCAGCACTTTTAGACATGTTTATTAGTGCTCTGGAAAACAGATTTCTCCCACAGAAATCGGTCTTTTCAGGATCCCGGTCACTTTTCCCAACAAATTCCAATGTGCCACCATCTTCTCAAGATATTTATGGTTTCAAAACTTTAATTCAATTTTATACAGGTGACTTGAATGACTCGTAAGAAGACCTAACCAAAAAACAAAGAAGACTACACTGGCGTGCAAAAATTTAGGACGACACGGTTTTTCTAATGTAACGTCGTGCTGAAGTGCTCCACATCGACTCAAATCATACCATAAGATCCCCAAGATGTTAAAATATGGGACAAGTGAACAAAACCGTCCAAACAAGGAATCCAAAGGATACAAAGGCACTTTATTGAAAAGGTAGCTTCGAGCATAACTGGACAGAAGACAGAAACGTCCATGTGACAGGCGGCTACCAAGAAAAATCCAGTCTTTAATAGGGGATATGATCACCCCTGACTGCGTTGCAGGATTTACAACGTCTGTCCATGCTGAGGACGAGGTTGTAAAGGAGCTGTTGAGGCATCGCGGCCCATTTCTCTTGTAGCGCCAATCGCAGCTGTGGAATAGTTGCTGGCGGCTAATGACGTGCTTCCACGCGTCTCCAGAGAAGGTCCCACACGTGTTCGATTGGATTTAGGTCCGCTGACCTTGCGGGCCAATCCATGTGTTGAATATATTCACTCTCCAATAGCTCTGCAACAGCCATTGTGCGATGAGGTGTAGCATTGTCTTCCATGAAGAGGAACTCAGGACTCACAGCACCTCTAAACAGACGCACGTGAGGCAGGAGAACCTCGGCACAATAGCGGACAACAGTGACTGAACCTTCGTGGAAGATGTGGAGGTCAGTACGGCTACCAAGCATGATACCGCCCCAAACGAGAACACCACCACCTCCAAACCGGTCCCTTTCGATGATGTTGGAGGTGTGATTGCGTGTTTTCTGCTCTCTCCAGATATGTATACGTCCAGAATCACTCGTCAGACTAAATCGGCTCTCATCCATAAAGAGAACTCGAACCCATTGCTGATGTATCCAGTTCTTGTGTTCATGGCACCACAGAAACCGCCGTTTCCGATGAGCCGGCGTTAATGGCACACACCGTACTGGTTGTCGTGCAAATAGACCACCTTTGTGCAGCCTCCTGGCCACAATAAAACGCGATAACGGACCTCCAGTTGTCTGTTGCATGTGCCTTGCGATTTCTCCCGCTGTCTGCCATCTGTCTCTTCTCGCCTGTAGGAAAATATACCGGTCGTCCGCCGCCGTGGTTGCTCGCGGACGATTACTGATAAACTCTCGGACAGCTGTTCCTGTCGTTTGAAATGCTCTCCAAGTTCGTTAAACGATGCGGTGAGCGATCCCGAACTCCTCGGCCACACTAGTCACACTTCGACCTTCTTCCAACTTCCCAAAGACGCGACCTCGGGTATAGTCATCCAGAGGTCGTCTACTGTGTTGCCTATTGGCCATATCACACAGTGTCAGGAACTTGACGTCGTTCAAACCGATGTACACCGTGCAATAGCTTTCACCGAATTGCTGAGCGTACACCGTCCGTGTGCTTTATACCCTACGTCATGCTGCATACCCTACGTCATGCTGCATATATGCGCATGCCCTACCGTACCGGACTCTAGTCTATCTCCTGAGTGGTCTTTCGGTCCGTTTTACCTTTTCGTTCCGCTGTTATGCTAATTTCCCCTCTTCGTCCTTAATTTTTGCACACCAGTGTATTATGGGATTTAAACTGTGGTACCGTAAAAAAAAATCGCTGAATTGAAACTGTTGTGCCGTAGGGTCGCCCGCAAAGAAAGGAGCACTGGCAAAAAGATGCATAAAGTGCTTTATAACTGTGCTATAGTGAGGTGTTATACAATATAAAAACATTGTTTCACATACTAGGTACTCTACCAGAGACAACTTCAGAAAGTGAGCGTTTGGTTCAAACACTGCGCCTCTTAAAATCATATCTACGTAATACCATATCAAAACGGAGACTCAATGGGTTAGCATTACTTCAAATTTATCGAGAATACACAGCGAAAGCTGAATAGGTTTTAGATGAACTAGCCAAAAATCTCAGGAGGCTGGAGATACGATTCAAGTAATAGTAAGTAAAAGTACCATAACAGTTGAATCAAATCAAAAAATATTTGTCGAAATGAGTGTCTTCAGCATCACGGTTTGTTAGTCTTCCCGTACAATGAAAATATCAGGCCATTATACAAATTAAGAAATGTTTCACTAGAAGGTAAATTTTTATTTCATTCTAGAATTACTTTTATTTTTTAACAATTTAATAGTAAGTAGTGTATTATTCTTGATTTCTGCACAGATAAATAGCAAAATATAAGTGGTCAACCATTATATGTGATAAGAATATGGGTAATAAGAATATTAATAATAATTTTCAGCAATATTTATTTGAATATTTTCGCGCGAATGTTGCATACATTTTAAAACTACACTCATAACACACTTGTACGTAAACATAAAAAAAAAAAAAAAATCGTAACCTCCCTGAAAAACATTTCTTAGGGCTCGCCACTGTATCCAGCAGAGAATTCCTAATGTTTTAAACAGGTCTGCTCGGCCGCCCCGGTGGCGCAGTGGTCTAAGGCGTTGGCCTCTGATCATTCGTCCGTAAGGGGTCCGGGTTCGAATCCCGGTCAGGCATGGATGTTGTGTTTGTCTTACGGCACTGGCTCTCTCCCTTCCCTGGAACCAGTGACCCAAAATTAGGGACGGGCGACTGCTTATAGCCCATTGAGTTGCTCACGGTGGGTTAGTCGTGTTTTTCTGTGCTCCTCAAGTTTTCGTCGGTGTGTGTTATTTTTTCTTCGTTGTCAGTGTTCTATTTCGTGTGTGTTGTGTGTGAAGGTCCCGTATTTTTTTTTATATGCCTGCCGAGCTGGTAAGTGCTTATTTTGATTAGTTATCCTTATTCTTCTGCCTTGGCCAAGCTGGCTAAGGGCTAAGCTTCTCCTCGCCATTGCAAATGGCGGCTTCCAGGGGAGAATGACGTCCTAACCCTTGCTACCGGAAATGATGATCTCCCGATAACAGCTTCTCTAAATACTACTACCAATGACGTGTCTATCTCGATAAACCACTCCTCCTTGCAGCCTTCTGTTGCTGCCTTACCATCGGATATCGCCTCTTCTTCCAAGTCTCCCAGTGGTGATACGATGTCCTCTCTGAAAGCTAATGATGACGCCATGGATGTTTCGCACTCCATGCCGGAATCATCTCCAAAGCAACGTACATCTACCCTCTCATATGCTGACGTAACCGCATCTAAGTCGGGACCTTCCCAGTCTTCTTTTCTCCTGGACAATATGTGATGACGCATAATGCCGAAGTCATTGAGGTTGTCCTTAAAGAAGATACCCCTTCTGGGCTGAAATTCCTTCAAACTATGGAGAATGGTGTTGTGTTTCCGAGCCTGAGAAATACAAAACTCACTGCATATACTGCTGCTCTTCGAGAGATTGTTCCTGCATCAGCCATAACTCATGTGGGCAGGAAGCCTTACAAAGTAGTTGTTTACTTCTCTACTCCTGCCCATTCCCTACATGTACTGACCAAGGGCATCTCAATTGGTGATCGTCACATCCATGCCGAACCTGTTTCACAGAGTTCCGTTGTTGTAAGTTTCTCACCAGTTCCACCTGAAGTTTCAGATGATCTCTTGATTGCCGCTCTTCTTCCTTATGGCAGGATCATTGGAGGTGTAACTACCTACTCTTCGTTTCCAGAGGTGCCAGAAGACAGATACCTACTCGGGTTTCGCCGCAATGTTCGTGTGGTCTTCCCTTCAGAGGAGCACATGCTGCGTATTCCACCCACTTTGCGTGTACGCTGCTACACGCACATTAGAGAGATATTCATCACAGTAGGCTCCGTCTGTCCGAATTGTAAAGGCACGGGACATCCCCGCGCTCTATGCCCTCATAATGCGAACACTCTTTCCAAGTCAACAGCACGACCTTCTTCCTCTTTGTCACGTCAATCGGCTTCCTCTTCTGGTGCTAAAGACCAGCAACGGCAGACTTCCTCAAAAAGTAGTGATGCAGCAGTTGGTCAACCGACGTCTACAAAAAGTAGTGAGACAACCGTTGGTCGACCAACGTCTACCAGAAGTAGTGAGACAGCCGTTGGTCAACCGACGTCTACCATAAGTAGTGAGACAGCCGTTGGTGGGCCGACGTCTACCAGATGTAGTGAGACAGCCGTTGGTCGGCCAACATCTACTAGAAGTAGTGAGACAGCCGTTGGTCAACCGACGTCTACGGGTAAACCCTCGACCTCGGGTGATGCATTGGCGCCCCCATCATCTCTTCAGTCGAAAGAGGCATCAATTGTTAATCCCAAGTCTCCTATAGAGATGGTTGATGACGATTCTGGTCATACTGCTACACCGACCGTTGAGGTTGTTTCTTCAGCTCCTTTTAAATTGCCGGAAGTTCCAATTCCGGTTACAGCGCTAAAGTCGTGGACGGGCAAAGCGACGTAGAACTTCACGCGCCCAGAATAAGAAGTTTAGAATGACAACCACCCTTAGGGCAGGACGTGATCCTTCTAGTAGTCAGATGCTCACGTCTGAAGGCTCTATGGAATCTGATACAGATAATGGAACAATTATTCCGATCTCCTGTGAAAACTTTTTACATATTCTAGAGGCATCCTCTCTTCCACAGACACCTGTGTCTGGAGAGAAGGTATGCGTTCCTAATAAGTCCCCGTAGAGACAAGCTGTCTCGCAATTTTTTGGAAGGTTACTCCCACTGTCTGTCTGACACCATGAATCAAATGTTGGCGATACATTCTCATTTACGCACCGTTCCGGGCAAAGATCTGGGTGGTCCCTACTGGGCAAAGAAGTTCCGTAGCCGTCTGGCCAAGTTACAGAACGCAGCCGACATCCTCCTCCAACCATCATCAGACTATTCTGTTCAAGACAGTCTCACTGAATAGTAGGGGTATGTGTACCCCTTTGGCCAATGCTTTAGCATATGAAGACGTCCACCACCTCAAAGCAGATCTCCTACTTTTGCAAGAGACAAATTGTCTCTCCACTTCACCCTTCCATCGCTGGAGGAGATGGGACTATCAATTACATCACGCATATAGGCTCTCTCTTCGTGGAGGTTTAGCGATTGGTGTACATAATAGATTTCGTCAAGCACTCTCCTCTGTTAAAGTTCATAACCTGTGCCGAGATTTATTGCAGCGACTCACTTTCGTCCTAGATGGACAACGATATTTAGTTTTCAACATATATATTCCATGTTCATCTACACATCTAACGTTGTTATTTTCGTCGCTCCGCACTGCACTTCAGTCAGCATTACCATCAGATCATGTGCTCATTGGAGGAGACTTTAACTGTACACTTCAACCAGAGCTCGATCGCGCTCCTTCGAGGATTGAACATCGTTCACGTCTTGTGGAGCAATTGCGATCATTAGTGTCTGATTTTGATTTACATGACGTGTTCCGACGATTGCATCCGACATCCATTTCACATACCTGGAGAGCTGCATCTGCATCCTCTCTCTTTCTGCCAGGCTGGATCGATTTTATGCTTCTGCTCCGTTATTGCCCATTACAACGGATTGTATGCACTCTCCTACAGCTTCATCGGATCATTGTGCCATCACTATCTCCTGTAACTCTTCATCTCGTCTGCATGTTAGGTCTCGGTCATGGACACTAGACACTTCTCTCTAGCTGATGAGAATATATGCACCGAGATCAGAGATCTTCTTGATCATATGCGAGAGGGCCTGTCCACTGCACCTTGTGCCATCAATTACTGGCTCGAGGTAAAATCTTACCTAATTTATCTTCTTAGACGTCATTCCTTCTCCGAAGGCACGAAGCGCTCCATGGAAGAGCAAAATCTCCGAAACATCCTGTTACAGCTTTGTGCGAGTCATCCCATGTATACAGCTTACCAAGCGGATCTTAGAGCACTTCTTGAGCCTCGTGCACGTCAGGTAATTCTTCGTCTCCGTCTACAACATCTATCACCAGAGGACTGTTCCTTTGAGTTTCTATCCGCGTTAGAAGAAAAACGCCGCTTGTCGCATCAGCTTCGACTACTTCGGCGGCCTGATGGTGAAATCATCTCTGATCCGGATGCAGTTTGCTCTCAGGTTCGTCGGTATTTTACTATCAAATACAGTGAAACTCCTCAGCCTTCTGTTTCTGCTTCTGCTACTTTACTCTCTGCTCTTCCCCAAGTTCCTTCCAATCTCTCTGATTCCCTTTTTACAACCTATTTCGCAGACTGAACTTCGGACCATTCTAGTCTCTCTAAATTCCCGTGCTGTCCCAGGTCCAGATGGCCTTCCGCTCCTTTTCTACCGTACTTTTCTCCCTTCGTTGCTTCCATTTCTTCTCGCCGCTTTCAATGCTGTTCTTTCTTCCTCTTTTCTTCCGAGGGGTTTCACAGAGGCTCATATGGTGTTATTTCCCAAGAAAGGCGATCTGCTTGACTTGGGAAACTGGCGTCCTATCTCGCTACTAAACATTGACTATAAACTCTTCACTAAACTCCTTTCCAGTCGACTCAACCAAGTTCTTCCATTTCTTCTTTCTCCCGACCAGACCTACACGGTTCCTGGTCGGTCCATCACTTCTAATCTCAATCTCCTTCGAGATCTCCTACATCTGGCTCGTACTAACTCTGAACCACTTGCCCTCTTTAATCTTGACCAAAGAGCAGCTTTCGACAATATCTCACATTCGTATCTTTCTGCTGTTCTTATTGCTTTCGGCTTTCCTTTTGCTTTTGTTACCTCTATTCTTGCCCTTTATCAGGACGCTGCTTTCCATGTCAAGACGGCCGCCTTCTTGACTGCACCTATTCCTTTTCGGCGAGGCATTCGGCAGGGTTGCCCACTTTCTGGGCAGCTCTTTGCCATTGCTTTTGAGCCGTTTCTTTGGTCTGTCCATCGAGCCTTTATAGATGCACTGCCACCGCCTACTGCAAGTACTAGGCACTTTTCTGTGACATACTCTGCATATGCCGATGACGCGACCTTTTGTGTAAGGACAGACGCTCAATTCGACATCTTGCTCCAGATTTACGATCAATATTCTTCATGTTCAGCGGCATCACTTAATACATCCAAGAGTGCAGGCCTATGGAGCGGAGCGTGGGCCTCTAGGACTGACACCCTGTGGGGCGCTTCATGGACTGCTTCATCCCAAAAATTCCTTGGCGTCCATCTCGGAGTCCGTCTTTCTGCTCAAAATGAAACATGGAATGCTCTCAGAACACGCCTTACTCGAACTGCTGCATTCTGGCGAGGTTCCCAGTTTTGTACTTCTTACTTCTCAAGAGCTAGAATAGCTCAGACTTATATTTATTTATTTATTTATTTATTTATTTGATTGAGGTTTAACGACCACCATGAGCAACTCAATGGGCTATAAGCAGTCGCCCGTCCCTAATTTAGGGTCACTGGCTCCAGGGAAGGAGAGAGCCAGTGCCGTAAGACAAACACAACATCCATGCCTGACCGGGATTCGAACCCGGACCCCTTACGGACGAATGCAGACTTATATTCTTTCACCATGCTTATATGCATGGTCAGCAGAACGTATGCCCATTTATCACCTCAATGAAATCACTCGAATCATCTCAACGATAATATGGAACAGGTACCATTGGATCCAGGTCTCCACTCTCTGTCGTCGAGTCACTGATGGAGGTATTTCACTGCTGGAAGTTCGCACCTACTATAAAGCACATAAAGTGGTTTCTTTCCTGCGGCTACTAAGTGCACCAGAGTCGCCAGTGACGCTCGTTAGAGATGTCATGATATCGCCTAGGAATCCCCCGAATCACTTTCATCACGTATCTTCTAATGGATCAATCTCCTTTTTTTCATTCTAAACTTTCCCCTTTCTACAAGAGGTCCTTTCCTTTCTCCGTTCTCTACCCCTCTTCCGTGCTCCACCGGCTTCCACCACTGAACTATTAGCTGAGCCCCTGTTCTTTTCTTCCATCCTTCATCCCCCTAATGCTCCCTACTTTACTGACCTTTCCTGGCTCCCCGCCGGAATAGTATCTGTTCAGGATCTAATTTCTCCAGATCTTTCTTGGAAACCCTTCTCTGATCTGTCCCCCCACATCTCCCCTACCTCTTCCTCTCTTTCGCTGTATGATTCCTTCCGTTCTTCAATCATTACCCTCTTCCCTAACCTTGCCTCTCAAGCTGGGTTAACTCTTGTTCCCTCTGCCTCTCTTCTTCTTCCCTTTTTCCTTTCCGTTCGGGGCTCATCGCTTCCTCTCTCCAGTTTTTCTGTCTCGTCTCACCGTTGTCTCATTGATCCACTGTATGCTACACCATTGATGATTCCAGATGTTCCGAATGTCGCCCTTTCACAAGTGTGGTCCATGTCTAATTCGCCACTATCTATTCCAGCAGAAAGAAACATCCAATGGTTGTTTCTTCATCGGCGGTTACCAGTTCCTACCAAATTATTCAGGATGACGCTTGTTGATTCGCCTAACTGCATGTTTTGCTCTACGATTGCGGATGTAGATCATGTGTATCAACATTGCACAGTGCTTCTTCCCTTGCTACATCTGACCTTCACTACTGCACAGTGCCTTAGTACTAATGATCTCTCCTTCTCAGCCTATAACACGCTACTCAGCTCAAGTACTCCGCCTATTCCTATATCAGAGTCATGTGCTTATGTATTCATATTAGCAAAACATGTGATTTTTTGCTACTATCAACAGCTACGTTCTACCCCTATACAGCCTACCATCTTTCAGGCGGGAGCTGCGATGTGCAGTCAGTTCCGGAACAGAATGATTTCACGCTTGAGGCTTGCTTTCACTGTTGCTAAGGCTGCGAATCGAATCCCACACTTTATGTCAGTGTGGTCACCTTTTTCGTCAATGGTTTGCTGGTCCATCAGAAGACCTTAGACTTTTGTTCTGACGTCTGTGAAATTGTTTGGACTAATTGAAATATAGTTTTGTGATTATCGTGTTCTTAGGTGCCCTTGTCATAATCGCTTCTTAATGTTACTGCACGTTTGCATGTTTCTCACCAACAAGGTCCTGTAGGTGAGTTTCTTGTTATACCACAGGCACTTAAAATAAGTTTAAAGTTTTTTTTTTTTTTCGGCACTTTCCTTATGTCTGCCGGGCTTTATAATATATGGTTTTTGCTCACGGTGCTAAGCAACTGTTTGATAGTGTTTAAATTGTCTTATTGATTTTGCACAGTGTGGTTTCTGATCAATCATGTTACATGTACATAAAGGGATATGATCAGTCGATTACACCATGTTCTGCAAGGTTTAGCACTTTTGTAGTGCAGGGGGTAATTGTTCATCATTCGGTTATTTGTACTGTACCTGAAGTATAGTTGCTATGCCAAAAGCTCAGTTTTGTATATACTAATGTACTTTCCTAATTGCACTGTAAAATTTATGTTTGGCACATTTCGCATGTTGGGTCACGATTACATGTCTTAAGTTTTATGCTCATGGTGCGGAGCAAACGCTTTGATAGTATTTCAATTATATGTTAATGTTACACAGTGTGGTTTTTCTCATGTCACATGTGCCTAATGGGAAATAATCAGTCTATTAGATAATGTTCTGCGCTGTATTGCATATTTGCTGTACAAAGAGTCAGTTTCATATTTTCATTATTTGTATTGTACTCGAAGTATAAATTTTCTGTAAAACGCAAGTTCTTTTTGTACTAATATACTTTACTCTTTGCACTGTGAAATTTACAGTTGTACCATGGAATTGTAATTCCTTATTAGTGTCTTCCTATGCCGTTGCATCTTGTGTACATATGTTGTTGTTCATTACAAGTTAATCTATAGCACTGTGATTGAGGCACTTGTTAAAGCTCACGGTGGTCGTTAAACCTCCAATCAAAAAAAAAAAAAAAAAAAAAAAAAAAAAAAAAAAGGTCTGCTCGATTCACCAGGTCAGCAGTGTATTTGTTTTCAGGAATTACAACTATTTGAGAGTGGAAGTGTTGATGAAGGGGTAAGAAATAAGATCACTATAAGTTTCGTTCTTATATTTCAGAGTTTAACGCTAACTATGAGAAGCTTGTAAGCAGTCTGCCACCCCTAATTTAGGGCTACTAGCTCCAAGGAAGGAACAGAGTCAACGCTGCCAGATAAACACACCATCCATGCCTCATTCGGAGCTCGAATGTCTAGCCTGAAACCTACGCCTCGCCGCCCCGGTGGCGCAGTGGTCTAAGGCGTTGGCCTCTGATCGTTCGTCCGTAAGGGGCCCGGGTTCGAATCCCGGTCAGGCATGGATGTTGTGTTTGTCTTACGGCACTGGTTCTCTCATTTCCCTGGAACCAGTGACCCTCAATTAGGGACGGGCGACTGCTTATAGCCCATTGAGTTGCTCACGGTGGTCGTTAAACCTCCAATAAAAAAAAAAAAAAAAAAAAACCTACGCCTCAGACAACTCAGCCACCGGACGGCGCATTAGCTGGCAAACCAAATTAATCAAGTAAATAGATTGGCAATACAACGTCCAGTAATGCATAAAATCCTTATCGTCAGCGCACAGGCAAAAACCAAGTGGTCCAAAACATTTGTCAGCATGACGAAAAGCTTATTTGGACTTGTAAATATATATATATAAAAAAAATCCCGACTTTCTGAAAAATATTCTTTGGTAATAGATTAACTATATTTGTTGACTTTTATCGAAAATTCCGGAAAATATGATGCAAATATGAATGCACTTTCTAATTTGAGTGCATGGAGTCGTTATCATCATTATGGAATTGCAGAATGTCATTATAAACTGATCCCCAAATTTATCTCACCCCTTGGCTCCAAAAACAGCGCCACTTTCTTCCTTAACAAGATGAGGCAATTCAGCATTGCAATGCTGAACTACGCCATTTCTTCAGAGAATGATTACTGGAATTAATTACAGAGGGTGAGTCGAAAGTTTTGCCGCATTTACATGAACGCATGAGATGTAGCGGGTATGTCACGTGCTTAAACTAGTTCAAGTCGCGCACTGCACTCAGTCGAAAGAGATATAAAGTGGTAGTCGTTGCTGTGAACAGCATTGCATGTCGTCGTTCTCTCTGTGGCTGGGACGCCTAAAAGATGAACAGCCACAACATCCTAGTTACGGAACTTTTGCTTTACGAGTTTGTACTCATCCATACCACTGCTCAAGCAACACGAAACGTTTGTCATATGCGAAAGCGGAAGATTCTGTGGACAACAGCACCGCAATCAAATGGTTCAAGAAATTTCGCTCAGGTGACAGAAACCTCGAGGACCAGCCAAGGTCAGGTAGGCCGTGAACATGAACCGTGGATTCGGAAGCCGTGGGCCAAGCGGTAGAGGCAAATCCTACAACCAACACTCGGAGATTATCAGGCGAGCTGGGCATATCACAGACCACCGTGGTGCGTTACCTTCAGGACCTCGGCAAAGTATACAAGAGCTGCCGCATTGTTCTTCACGAGCTGACGCCAGCTGAAGTAAACTGCCGACGGAAGTGTGTACGAAACTCATAGAAAGCCCGCACAATGTACGTTTCATCAAGAGAATTGTTTCGTGCGATAAAAAGTGGGTCTATTTCCGGAATCCTAACACACAACGGTAGTGATTGAGCCAGGGTCAGCTTCCTCAATCTGTTGCCAAGTGTGAGAGCTTCGAGCACAAGGTGATGCTCTGCGTCTGGTGGAATTTTGAGGGAATAATCCATTATGAATTTGTTCCAGACGATCGTACCATCAACGCCAAACTCTACTCTGAACAGCTGAAGCGGATGTATGCCGTTTTGGAGGAGAACTACCCTGCACTGGTGAACAGAAAGCCCGCTCTCCTACAGCAGGACAACGCTCGACCTCATACCGCGCGAATGACCCGGGGAAAACTCCTGGAACTTGAGGGCATTGAACTGATGCCACACCCAGTACATAGTCTGGACTTTGCCCCGTCGGTCCATGGCCCACTTCTTTCGCGGGCGGTACTTCAACTACCAGGCGGAGGTGGCCGCTGGGGTGAAGGATTTCTTCGCTTCGAAGGACAAGAATTTGTATCGCCGTGGAATCGAAAAACCGGCAGACAGATGGCTAAAGACGGGGCAACATGATGGCCTATACTTTGAATGCTAGTCAGATTTCGTCGTAAAGGTACGTATGAAGACACAAACTGATCAACATATTGTAAAAGGTTCGACTCACCCATTGTAATATCTCAAATATTGAGGCTGTTGTTCTCCCTGGTAACCAGACTTAAGCCGTTGCAATTTTCCTACAGGATAACTTCAATCAGAGAGTTTATTTTCACGAAGTTGAAGATCTCTGACGAGTTTGGACTGAGAATAGCTGAGTAACCATGTGTAATATCATTTAAGCATTGCAATGAACGTAGGGCGAGCAGAGCAACTGCTTTCACATTTTCTGTGCTTCGCATGGACTACTTAATTTGGCAGTTTATTTGAAAATTACGTTTAAGAGCTCAAAAAAATCAAAATGATGACAGATAAAACTGCATCCTCTTCTTTTCAAATACTTATATTTTCGTTAATCTTTGACTTCGTGCCATTTAACCCTTTCTTAACCATGAAATATTTATTATACACGGTCGAGTCACATTATTGTCACCAACAACTAATATCCAGTTACCGCTATGTGCAGCGGGGATAGCAGCTAGACGGCCTGGGAGTGACTCAATAAGGTGTTGGAAGGTGTTTACAGGTAGTGGATCCATGCTGATTGCAGTGCATCTGACAGCTGCTGGAAGGTACGTAGTGGATGGAGGATTCATAAAGCTAACAACACGATCGAGGTGGTCCCATAGATGCTCAACTGGGTTTACGTCTGGGGAATTGGAGGGCCAGGAAATTATTTTGAAGTCTTCATCGTGCTCTTCCAACCACTTTCGGACATTTCTAGCTGTGTAACACGTTGCATTGTCGTGCTGGAAGATCCCATCAACCCCAGCGAAGACAATCAGCATGTATTGTGTACGTGGTCTGCAAGGATAGATTCATAACGAATTCAGTCCATAGTTTCTTCAACAGGTATGAGTGGACACAGAGAACGCCACGAAAACATTCCCCAGACTATAACGCTGCCTCCACTAGCTTGTGTTCTTCCAGCAATGGTTGAAGAGTGTTTGTTCTCCGATGTTTCTTGCCTTACACGCCAACGTCCATCCGTTCGATGAAGCAGAAAACGTGACTCATCGGAGAAGGCAATCCTTTGCCAATCAGCGGAGATCCAATTCCGATACTGCCGTGCGAACGATGCAATGACCATCCTTCTTAACCGGAGCCAAATACGCAGCTGGGTTCGCTGAACTCTTGTTTTAGACACACTTCCTGTAGCCCCTGGTTCATTCGGCCAGTGAGTTGCTCCACTGTAGCATGTCGATCAGCCCTCACGCACCTTCGAAGCCGACGTTCACCTCTCACATCAATGGCACCTGGTCCTCCGCAGTTTCCACGTCGCGCATTGGTGCCATTTCTCCAATCACGATACACTTTTATTACAGCATCACGCGAATAATTCACAAACTGCGCTGTTTCAGAAATACTGCAACACTTGGCCCGAAAGCCGATAATTATCCCTTTTTGCATATCTGATAAATCGTTCCTTTTATCCATGACAGCAACAAGTGATATGTTTTCAGATTGCCTACAGCACAACTTATATACCCTCCAAGCCAGCTTACGACACATGCCTTTTTTCTTTGGTTACGCTCTGTTGACGTCAAAAGTAGGAGGCAGCCACAATAATGGGACTCGACTGTGCATATGCACTCACATGCATTCAAGACTACTGCGATATACACTCAACCGACAAAACATTAAAGATACCTGCCTACTAGCGTTCTGGTCCTCCTCCAGCACGAATAACAAACAGCCTGTACACGCCGAGTCATCGACTCCACCAAATGTCGTAGCGTTTCCAGAGGCAAAGGCAGCTATGCCTGTTGCAGCGTTGTCCACAATGCTGCCCGAGACGTCAGCCCAGGATCCATGGATTTGATGTTCTGCTCCACGCAATAGCAGAAAGCCTCCACAGTGTTCAAATTTGGAGAACTTGGTGGCCACTGAATATTTTCAAACTCAGATGAGTGTTCCTCTAGCCATGTCGAGGTGGTTACTGCTCGGTGGGGCGGCGCATTTTCATGTTGAAACAAACTCTCGGCCGCAGGAGGCGCGATGGCCATGGAAGCGTGGAGATGATAAACCAGCACATGCTGTTAGCGAGCAGCGGTTAAGGACCTTTACAGACACACTAAGGGACCTAATGTGTCCCATAAGAAGACTCTCCAAACCATCACACAGCTACCACCGCCTTGAACACAGTCGACATGGCACGAAGGGACCATGCCTCCTGCTGTCGATGCCACACCCACACCCTTCCTTCAGATCGGTACAGCTGAAATTGGAGTTCATCTGACCACTCGATGCGGCGCGACACTGCAGAGGTCCAGTTTTGATGTTCCGGGCACCAGACGAGGCGTACTTTCCTATGACGAGCAGTCATCAGTGGCACACGAGTAGGGTGTTGACTCCCGTAACCCAGGTTATGCAGAGTGCGTCGTACAGTTCGCTCGCGGAAGCTGCTTGGGTCTCCGATATTTTACCAGGATGTGATTTGCGCCTCCATTGCCAAGCGATCGGGCTATATGAGCCTGGATAATCTACGTCTATCCGGTCATGAATGGCGTGTGATCGGTCACTGCTTGTGCTCTGGGCGCTGGTATGTCCGTCCATGGTATATTTGCGGTACACTCTTAGAGTTGTCCACGGGAATATTTGGGTTCTTAGCATTTGGGCGATGAGTGACCCATCTGTCATGCGCCGATAATGCATCCACGATCAAAGTCGCTCAGACCACCATGTTTGCCCATGTTTGTCGATTGCGATACACTGTTGCGAAGCCCTGCTGCCCGCCTATTTATCACCTGCGTTCAGTTTGGTCTGTTCCACTCTGCACGGGGAATACCCATGTCTCTGCCCATCAACTCTGTCTCTAATGTTTCGTCTACTGAGTGTAAATTTTCCCTTGAAGTCATGAAAAAAACCCCACATATTTTGTTTCTACTCATGTTTGAAGAGTAATGCCGAATTTTCAACGAACGTCACTTAAACACGATAAATTCATCTAGACAGACAGCACTAACAAGCTCTTCGACGTCTTTAATCGGCAAAAATTCCCCTGCGTGAAGTACCTTTCGTTTCAGCGCATTAAAGGATTGTGAGTATTACTTTCGGTTCTTACTAAGCTACCAGACGCTTATGGTAAAGAGGGTGAAATCCTGTTAAAGTACAAAATGATAGCTATTTTCTTTCAGGTAAAAAGTTGTATCCAAGTCTCCTGGGGAAATCGTGCTGTAAAACACGCACAACCATTTCTGAAGATGGAGTGTTTTGGGCTCTTTAGAATCAGCTGTCACGTATATCGCTACTTAGAGCCCATTTTTTAAAACCTTCTCCCTGCGTGACAGATAACTTTTCTTCGTTTTTATTAGTATACTCAATAAATCTTCTCTTCTAATTGGAAAATTGTAGGCTGCTTTTTAACATACACTCAGGTGGAATGACAAAGAAATTCTAGTGGATTTTCGAACCTGAAATGCCATTTAGAATCATAGTTGCAACGAAGAGCATATATAGCTCCAAATTGAGAAAGAGTTTTTACACAGATAGGAACTTAAAGATAAATATGCACAAAACGTTCTTTTTTTTTTTTTGATTAAAGGTTTAACGACCACCGTGAGCAACGCAGTCACCCGTCCCTAATTTAAGGTTACTGGTTCCAGGGAAGAGAGAGAGAGAGCCAGCGCCGTAAGGCAAACACAACATGCACGCCTCACTAGGTTCGAACCCGGACCCTTCTCGGACGGTTGGTCAGAAGCTAGCGTTCAGACCGGTGCGCCACAGAGGCGGCGCAAGGAATGTTCAAAGCATTGCCTTGAATAAGTCGAAAGATGTTTACGTGGCATGTCGAGCATGATCCTTCTTAAAAATGAACACGCTATGGAGTACATATTTTCGACAATGTTTTTTATTTAACCTATAGTCTTCACAGCTCTTCATATCATATTACACATCATGTTATAAAAAGTAAAAAGGAAAAGTCAAGTTGTGTTCACAGTTACGTGTATTCAATTGAAATAATTTTAGAAAAGTCCACCTAAGTTAAAAAGATGAAATTCAGTATAAATTTCCATAAAAACACAACTAATGTAGTAACATTTTAAAGTGTGGTTCATCCGGGGCCGCGGGTGCCCTAGTGGGCAACGTTCGTGACTGCCACGGAAAGGACTTCAGGTTCGATCCCTGGAAGGTACGAACGCTCGATCCACTAAATATCGGCCGTGCGTCGAATGGGCACGTTAAGCGTCGGACCCCGGGTACTGGCCTCCCGGTAATAAATAAGGGCGTCTTCCTTCCCTTTCTACCTCGCTTCCCTGTCGCTTTTTTATCTGGCACTCTAGCTCAAATCTCCTAGCTTCCTATTTCTAAGGGTTGTTTAAGACCTGGGGTCAGACACTCCCTTCCTAAAATCCTCTACATAAACAAAAAAGTGTGATTCATCCAGAGTGTAAATAGAAAGGCCAGAAATCACGGCTGTGGGCCATTAATTTTGGGAGAGGATAAATATGCATAAAAAGGGTCAACCCAAATTATATTTCGCTTGTAACTTGTTGATACAAGATATATATCTTGTATCAACAATATATCTGAATCATGAATGAAATACGGGATTACACCATGTACAATACACATTTTGAAGATGACAATCCGATTTTTTACGCTTTCCAACCGTAGGTTGAAGAAGCGTATATGCTCCAACTTCGTCCGTCCGTCCGTCCGCACGATAACTCGCGTAAAAATCATTCGATTTCTATGAAATTTTAGTATGTGGTAGGGAAACACCTGGGGACGAACCCTATTGAAAATGGGGTTAATGAATCAAAGGTCACGACATAGGAACGGGATTCATTCCATTGCCCTTATGCGTAATTACTTGCGTAAATATCGTTCGATTTCAGTGAAATATTAGTATGTGGTAAGGGACCACATAAGGACGACTCTATTGAAAATGGAGTTAATGGGGTCAAAGGTCACGACATAGGAACGGGATTCATTCCATTGTCCTTATGCGTCATTACTTGCGTAAATATGGTTCGATTTCAGTGAAATTTTGGTATGTGGTAAGGGACCACATAAGGACGAACCCTATTGAAAATGAAAATGGGGTTAATGGGGTCAAAGGTAACCGCATAGGAACGGGATTCATTCCATTGTCCTTATGCGTCATTACTTGCGTAAATATGGTTCGATTTCAGTGAAATTTTGGTATGTGGTAAGGGACCATATAAGGACGAACCCTATTGAAAATGGGCGAACTGGGGTCAAAGCTAACGACATAGGAGCGGGATCCATTCCATTGCCCTTATCCCAGCAAAAACAGTCTTGCTGGCCCAGCACTATGTTGCCGCTGCCAAACCGTCAATAAAATGTCCGGGCGGCCAACAGAAGGGCCAGCAGTTCAAGCCAACAGCTGGCCAACAGTTGGCACCCCATCAGTTGTCATATGCCACAACAGGGCCATCAGTGGGCCATCAAACGCAGTAGCTGCCACAAGTGGCTCTTCAGTGGCCCTGCAAGCACGTGCCAGAAATGATGGCTAGCCTTATGTGGTCTACTAGTGTGCCGTTAGTGGCAGCCAGCAACCACGTGACGTAACTAGTGGCTTGCCGAATCTTGTCCGCCAATTTCCCAGTAGTAACCATAATAATAATAATAATAAAAAAAAAAAGATAACCGCAGTTACCCAAAGCCACAATTTTTTTTTTCTACCCTTACGAAGCTTGTGAATTAACGAACTGCGCTGGGAAAATTTTCTCAACATATCGGAAAAACATCCGTTTGTATCTGAGTAGTTCATTTTACAATATTGCGAGGTATTTTTCATAAAAGTCAGTTTCATATAATTGATAAATATTTTTTTCAACGTAACGGATAGTTTTTTTTTTTACCTTAAGGGAACTGCACTCATTTTCAAGGCGTGTACATACTTAGAGTCGCTTTCCAAAGTTTTGTACTGTCCTTGCCGTCTTGAAAAAGAGATTGTTGAATAAATATATATTTACCCGGGTTCATTTCACATTCTGTTACATTTTTAACATTGTGTCTTTCCTTTCCGTTGTCCGAAGCTACATTTGTTTTAAAGAGTAAAAGATATTTTATTTTACTTCTCGTTATTTTTAGAAGCGAATTCCTCCCAGTGTTGTGTATTCAACTTATGGATGAGTACCCCACATAGCGTTGCTTTTTTTTCTTTCAAATAATTAATAAATTTTGTACGCGTATAATTTTTTTCCAACAAACGTTGTTTTAATGGTTTTCCAGGATATTTGTTTCAAGCGGTTTCAAATTTTTTCTTGTTATTCATCCACTATATTCCATGAATTGTTATTCATGGGAAAATGGAAATGTAGGTGTATTTCATGGCTAAAATCTAGTATTTCACGGCTTAATCTGATATCTTCGTCGACGTAAAATTTCATTAGGAAATTAATTCGCCTCTCCACATATGGATTTTTTCTTAACATCCACTAAAATAACACGATGGCGATAGCGTCGTCTTCAACTAACTGGTACCATGAGACACAACAAGTGTTGCTTCTGCGCATGCGCAGTCCTGTTGCTTCCACCTGCTGTTGGGGGTTGCATTGGTTGCCAGCAAAGGGCCACTAGTGGCACTTGCTTGAAGGCCCACAATTCACGGCGATGCTGCAGGGCCATCAATGGCTCGCCAACTGATAGCGCTGCCACCAACGGACCACTACCAGGTCTTGAGCGGCAGATTTCAGCCAGCAGTGACCTGTTACTGTCAGCTGGTGGCCAGCAGTTTCGCAGCACTTGTGTTTTTGCTGGGATGCGCCATAACTTGTAAAAATGGTTCGATTTCAATGAAATTTCAGTATATAATAGGGGATCACCTGGGGACGAACCCTATTGAAAATGGGTGAAATAGGGTCAAAGGTCAGGACGTCGCAGCGGGATCCATTCCGATGCCCTTATGCGACATAACTTGTAAAAATGGTTCGATTTCGATGAAATTTCAGCTTATGATAGGGGATCACCTAGGGACGAACCCTTTTGAAAATGGGTGAAATAGGGTCAAAGGTCGTTCAGGACAGCGGAGCGGGATCCATTTATTTGCCCTGCGCCATAACTTGAGAAAAAATGCTTCGATTTCGATGAAATGTCAGTATATGATAGGGGATCAACTGGGGACAGAACCCTATTGAAAATGAGTGAAATGGGGTAAAAGGTCAGGACATTGGAGAGGGATTCATTCCATTGCCCTTATGCGTAATAACTTTAATAAAAAAGGGTTCGATTTCGATGAAATTTTAGTATGTGCTAGGGGACCTTCCGGGGACGAGCCCTACTGAAAATGGGTGAACTGGGGTCAAAGGTCTGGACATAGGAGCGGGATTCATTCCATTGTCCTTGTGCGTCATAACTTACGTAAAGATGCTTCGATTACGACAAAACGTTTTCGTGTTGTTCCGGAGGTATACTGAACCAATTCTGTTTAATATCATCGAAATGGGGTCAAGGGTCAGGGCACAGGAGCGAGATTGATTCCACAGCCATTATCCTCATAACTTGAGTAATGATTTCTGGTATGTTGGAAAGCGTATCATAATCAATGCATTGCATGATTTTACTAACTTGTTAGTGTAAATGTCACAAGGATGGTAAGTCAGATAATATCCGAAAACTTGAGAATTTCGTCGCCCTGGAGCGGGACTCTGACCCGGGTCTCCAGATAGCGGCCGGGTATGCTAACCACTGAAGCACCCATAACGACCATGTCTCAAGTTTCCGATTAATTTGAATATAACCGTTACAGGATTATCTAGTCGAAGCACCGGCATTCATGTTCAGCGAATCTGGAGTTTAAGAATCTTATCCCGTGATTGCCCGGAGCAGCAGATAAATCATGAGTGAAATACGGGATTACATCATATAATATAAATTTTGAAGAAGACAATCCGTTTTTTGGTGTAATTATGACAAGGATGGTAAGTCAGATAATATCCGAAAACTTGAAAATTGTATTATATTGTGTAATCCCGTATTCCATTCATGATTTATCTGCTCCTCCGGGAAATCACGGGATAGGATTCTTAACCTCCAGATTCGCTAAACATGAATGCCGGTTGCTTCGACTAGCGAATCCTGTGATTGTTATATTCAAATTAATCGGAATCTTGAGACTTGGTCGTTCTGAGTGGTGCAGTGGTTAGCATACCAGGGTGCTATCTGGGAGACGCGAATTCGAGTCCCGCTCCAGGACGACGAAGTTTTCGGATATTATCTGACTTACCATCCTTGTGGCATTTATACCAAAAATCGGATTGTCATCTTCAAAATTTGTAATATATCTGTAGTTTCGAAGCGTAAGGAAAACGAATACATGCGTTATTAAATCACTTACGTTTAGATAATACCGAAGTATTTCATTCATGAATCATTCACTGTTTTCAGTTTTCATAGGCAATGGTACTTTTATGTTCGCGTGTGTTTTTGACCATCCTGTCGGTAAATGTTTGCGGTTTTAGTTAGTAAAACAATATTGCTCTTCTCTTACATGTATTGCATTTGCTCTGATCATAACGCACAGCACAGCAAAGATGGGGAGAAAATTAAAAAAGATGAAATTCGTAGAGTAAATGATAATTACATAAGAGATCGTAGAAGAGCTTTCACAAAGATGTTCCCTTCGGAGTTAAATACCAGGCAAGTCAAAAAGCGGATGAAAAGATAACAAAACCATATTTGGTCAGATGTAACGGGAAAGAAGGCCACGTATTTACGTAATGAGAACCCATTTTACCAAGCTGAGATAACAATACAGTATATATAAACCATGCTTCGAGAGCCAACACGAACTGAGTGTGTAATTCTAAGTAACCACATGAATAATCTGCAAACATAAAATGTAGATATTTTATTATGTATTATTTACATAAT
Organism: Macrothele yani; assembly: GCA_039090855.1. NCBI lineage: Eukaryota > Metazoa > Arthropoda > Arachnida > Araneae > Macrothelidae > Macrothele > Macrothele yani. The sequence continues at coordinate 79,380,961 of CM077008.1, forward strand.
ACTGAAGTAATTACGCATGGGAATGCAGATGACGAAAATGAAAGAGGCTTAAGAGAAAAAGAGGATGAAATAAAAGTAAATACTAACGGGGCCGGGACAAAAAAGGAAGATGTTAACACGGTCTGGAAAAAATAGATAAATTTCACCAGTGATAAGAAAGTGAATGTTGATGGGCTGTTATAAATTTTAATCGGATAAACACAGAGAGTATATATATATATATTATCAGTGGGAAGGAAACTAAGGGTAGGTGATAATATGATGCAGAGAAGGAACGATAGTAAACACTGAAGAAAACTAAATGGGAAAAACATTCGCCTGATCAGAAAAAAAACGGCGAATTTTATCACATAATTACTAGATAAATAAATGAAAAGTAAATACTGACAGAAAATACAAAATATTTCTAATGAAACCTCTGATTTAGTTTAGTGATTACAGCCGCAGAAATTGTATTATCGTGCGAGGTTTTGAAAGTCAAGAACATTATTTAAAAAGTCTAACTCTAAGTAACCACCTTAAAGTGTGTTACTAAGTTTTTTTTATTGAAGGTTTAACGACCACCGTGAGCAACTCATTGGGCTATATAAGAAGTCACCCTTTCCTAATTTTGGGCCACTGATTCCAGGAAAGGGAGTGACCCAGCGTAGTAAGACAGACACAGCATCCATGCCCCACCAGGATTCGAACCCGGACCCAACTCGGATGAATGATCAGAAGCCAGCGCTTGGACCACTGCGCCACCGGAGAGGCTTGCTGCAAACAATAAGTATATTTATAAATCTTACGGGATCGAAAATGTGATTTTAAATCCTCGTTGATTTTTTATGTTGATGGTTGATGGTGTTTTACTCCCCAAAAACACACATCCAATAGTACATACCTGTAAAATATCTCCCTACTTTCGTACATGGCTGATGCAAATCATGCAAAAGGTACTATGAAGCGATAAGCCAAAGAGATTTTTTGTGTCGTCACCAGATGTGTCAAGGAGTACATCATGATGCGACACAGAAATGAACGCTTGATACTGTGCTTCTCTGAACGTTTACGCGTAAACAATCACGTACGCGATACTATTATGTGGTTTACGACTCGGACAAGATACTGCCAAGTAATAACTTTAACCTGCAGCCCTGGTGGCGTAATGCTCTGAACGCTGACTTCTGACCATTTGCCCAAGATGGCTTCCGGTGAGACATTTGTGGTATATTGGTCCTGCTTCACTGACTCTCTCCCATTGCTGGAAATAAGTGGCCTCAAATTAGAGACCGGCGACGGCACTCTGAAGCTCCTACTATGTAGTCATTACACTGAGTTGAACCCCCCCCCCAAAAAAAAACAACAACTGGAAAGGCCGCTACCATTTCCGTTACCCATTACATGCCACCACACCCCTGCGGTTAACGGTGTCCTCCGCAGACCACGTATTTGTGGAGGCAGGTATCTCCGCAAGCTCAAGTAATAGTACTCGCAGTTCAGATGGCAGCTGTTCAGGGTTTAAGCGGTTCCGAAAGTGGTATGATAGTTGACACTCGGCGGATGGGTCACTCCATCTCGGAAGTTACCACGAAATTTGGATTTACTCGGTCCAAAAGTTCAAGGGTGTACCTGGACTACACAAGCTCAGAGAAAATATCCGGAATGCGAGACTGGTGTGGCTGTGGAAAAGCCCTGGACAATTGCAGACAGTGGCATCCAGCACCCATCGTAGCATCCGCCCAGAGGGTGACATTCCCTCAAATCACAGCGCAATTGAATGCTGGGCAGTAGTAGCATCAGCGTTCGGACAGTGCAATGTTCCCTGAGTTCTATGGTGTTCCGGAGCTGACGATTCACCCGGGGGTCATTGCTGACTTGACGACAGAAGGCTGTGCGCAGGGCTCGGAAACACTGGACACAAGATGACTGGAAACGTGTAAGCTGTCAGAAGAATCGCGGTTTCGACTGATTTGGGAAGATGGGCGACTCCGGGTGTGCGACAACCCCATTAAGCAGTGGATACCGCATACCTACCAGGGACACTGCAGGCCTGAGGTTGTGTTATGGCGTGGGCTGTTTTCAGTTAGGACGCATTAAGACTGCTCATATGTTTACAGACCTCTTTGACCATTGAAGGCACGTAACCATCCTTGTGGATCAACTGAACCCGTTCATGCCCTGCAACCACTCCAACGGGTGCGACCTCCTTCAACCCGACAATGAGGCACCACACACGTCAACAATCGCCCTATTATGGCGGGAGGAACATCCCACGGAGCTCGGCATCCTGACACCTCGTTCGCCGGATTTAAACGTCCTTTGCGATGCTGTTCATCTTGCCTTCAATGGCAGGAATCAACCACCTGCGAATATTACAGAATTGTGGGACTCTCTTCAGGAAGCATGGTGTGCACTGTATCCACAGTACTACAGAGAGCTCGCGAAATCCGTGCCCCATCTGCTGCCGTTATCCGATCGCAAGGAGGACCAACGCGGTATTAAAGAGGTATCCCAATTTTTTTTTTGGCACTTTAGTGTATAGTAGCTCAAAGTAATCTTTAAACGTCGAAACAAGTAAAAAAACAAAAAATTGAGACCTGACTTCATTAGTGATGTTACTTCACTGGGCCAAAATGAAACACGCTGTACACCATAACTACTGCACTGTATTACATTGGACGGCATTGCAATAAGTCTTTAAAAATCCAATGCGGTTCCCAAGTGCCGCATAGAACGTATAAATATGCGAACAAACCGGGGTTCAGCACTTTTGAAAGCATTAGTTTATTGTCTATAATATTCAGTGCGTCACACGCCATCATACACATTTTTGCAAAAAAAAAAAAAACAAAGAAACAAACCCAAAGCACCCAGAAGGAATCATCCAACCCAGATGAAAATTTAATTGTGCAATGCATGTATATGCATAGAAAAGGAAAATATTGCAATCCACAGTAGTCCAGCCATTTATTCGAATAAAACAGCTCGATGAATGGAACAAGACAGTACGTTGTAGCGACACCTTCGGCTCGGACACAAGCGGAATACCGACGTGTTATAGACGCATACAGTTCACGGATACTGTTCTGAGGATAGCATGCTAGATGGTGCCTAAATTGCGGGCCAGTTCGCCGACGTAGGTGGCGTTCCATCATGTCCCAAACATGTTCGATCGGTGAGAGGTCGGGCGACCGGGCTGGCCAAGGAAGGGTGTCAACATTATGGAGGCAGGCCTGGGACACATGTAGGGCATCAGCCTGTTAAAAAGTTTCTCGGTGATGCTGCTACACGAATGGAAGCACAACAGGTCGCAGAATATCGTCGACGTACCATTGAGACGTCAGGGTGCTACGGAGGGCTACCAAGGGTGGCTGGTCATCGTTGGAAATGGATACCCAGGCAGTCACTCCCAGTGTGCGAGTCGTGTGTTTTTCCACGGAAAGACAGGATCCATGAGGTTGTTGGCTTTCCAGACACGTAAGCCATGGTCATAGGTGCCAAGTGCAAACAGTGTCTCATCACAGAAGACAACACGACGCCAGTGGACAATATCCCACGTTTATCGGGCTCGACACCATTGCAAAGGTTGATGGCGATGCTCTCTGGTCAGTGGTAGGCGGCGAAGTTGTCTCCTTGAATGTAATCCCCGTACCTTAAGTCGTTTTGACATCTTCGGGATGGCCACTTCCGTACTTATATTATAGACAACGTAACATGGCCCCGGATAGTTGAGAGTGACGAATTCTGTTCTGTTCTTGCGGCTGTCATAATCGCCCGATCCTCGCTTTCTATGGTTACCTTCGGCAATCCACTGCCCGAGTGTTGCTGGGTTGTGCCCTCCTCGACCCATTTGCGCCAACATAGTTCGATTCTGAAAATCCTCCAAATATATGGCGTCAGTGAATAAACAAAGACATAGCTCTTTCCACGTTTATCAACACATAGCAACCAAAAAATTGTTATCCGGACACTGCTGGAGATTCGAATCCCAGATCTCTTGATATCTAGACAAGCGCGTTAGTCTCACTCTACGGTGGCCAAAAATCAACGGCACTAAAGTGTGTATAGACACATAGTGGCCAACAATCAACGGCGCTGTGTGTGTATAGACACATAGTGGTCAACAATCAACGGCGCTCTGTGTGTATAGACACATAGTGGCCAACAATGAACGGCGCTATGCGTGTGTAGACACATAGTGGCCAACAATCAACAGAGCTATGTGTGTAACACACATAGCCTAACGCGTTAGCCTACGGTGGACAACAATCAACAGAGCTATGTGTGTTACACACATAGCCGAGCGCGTTAGCCTAAGGTGGCCAATAATCAACGGCGCTATGTGTGTATAGACACATAGTGGCCAGCAATCAACGGCGCTACGTTTGTATAAACACGTAGTGGCCAACAATCAACGGCGCTATGTGTGAATAGACACATAGTGGCCAACAATCAACGGCGCTATGTTTGTATAGACACGTAGTGGCGAACAATCAACGGCGGTACGTGTTTAACACACAAAGCCAAGCGTGCTAGCCTACGGTAGCCAACAATCAACGGCGCTGTGTGTGTATAGACACATAGTGGCCAACAATCAACGCGGCTGTGGGTGTATAGACACATAGTGGCCAACAATCAACGGCGCTACGTGTTTAACACACAAAGCCAAGCGCGTTAGCCTACGGTAGTCAACAATCAATGGCGCTATGTGTGTGTGTGTAGACACACAGTGGTCAACAATCGACGGCGCTACGTGTGTATAGACACATAGCCGAGCGCGTTAGCCTACAGTTGTCAACAATGAACGGCGCTATGTATGTACAGACACATAAGCGGCTCCAAATATGACAGGAAATGCAGAGTGCATCCACACATCAGACGTTACCAAGGAGATCCACACAAAGTCAAAACCCTATAACTCACAGGTCGTTCGTCAAAACCCTATAACTCACAGGTCGTTCGTCAAAACCTCAAATTTGTTTCAAATGACTGTTCAAAACATTACCCGGGAAAATTTGCGATTACAGCGAACATATATGTCCCGTACGTACAAATTACTGGATCGTTATGTAACAGAAGGATGCATTAGGCGTTGAAAACTGTGTAATCATTTCTTGTAGGGGTACATATGACAAAATGTGGCCACAAAGCTTATTTATGCACAACGTCTACCTAGAGGACTACAAGAAGTACAGTTGAATATAGTAAACTTTTGGCACTTTTCCCAAGGGATTTGTAATAAACCCTAGGAGAAGTGCCAAAAGTTTTAATAAAGTTTTTCTGATCATTTTTGGATGCAGCTATCACTGAAAGTTGTAAGTCCGTGAGATGGAAAACAATGCCAGCGTGAACTTTCTCTAAGACCCTGCAGACATCTTACAGCAGTGTGACAACTAACCCCCGACAGGGATATCAGGTTGCGCAGGATGGGATAATTCACCAGCATCTGAAAACTGCATAGTGTAACCGGATTCAGAAATCCCAGTACTACTGTTATGGCATAATTACTTGGTTTTTCTTTATGTTGATCCGTGCATTTCATCTCTTTCTTCAGAAGCACTTACGATGAGCTTATTCCCAAAATATTCACCGTTGTTGTCATTTATTTGCCTTGTGTTAGGGTGCCATTTGATTTTGGTTATTTCTGTATCGTACCATTTTCATATCATTCGCTTTCTTTTCCGATAATACATCTTCATGCAGGCAATATTTCTGCCGATTCTTAAATTTCAGCTGTTGTTTTTGTTTTATTGTCGACATTTCAACAATACAATGCGTGTTTGCTTAGTTTCTGTCTCCCTGTAACTTATTTTATTTTTCCTCAGTCCAGAGGCTCTTATTGATCAACAAAATACTGGATGTATGACCTAAAATCATTAGACAAAAAATTACCAGCAGATAATAAACCGAAAGTCAGAAACGAAATCACACACCTATAAAATTATAAAAATTATCGGAAAACAAATGACTACAACTGCATATATAGTCTAAACGAACTCTTGTAGGAACACAGACATTTTAAAATGAACTCTTGTAAAAACACAGACGTTTTAAAACGAACTCTTGTAGGAACACAGACATTTTAAAACTAACTTTATAATAGCAAGAGAAAATCGGTGGGATAACCTATGACAAAGGGTGCCAAGGCACAAGATAAGCGCACAAGCAAAAAATTGAAAAGGCTATGCAGAGCGTTTTGGAGGGCTACCGTCTTCAGAAAAGCCCAATACTCTAGAATATGCCTCCAAAAAGAGACTAGATCTGCCAAGCAATGTAAAGCAGAATGTGGAAATTCTGTTGCCACCACTGTATTGTGAGTTCTACAACAGAGAAATATTACAAGTTCCAACAACAAGACCGAAAAAATATCTGCTTTAATCTCTTAAGCGGCTGACGTACGTGAACGAAGTGGGGCCCAAAATATTTTGCGCTCCAGAAGTAAAAATGTTCCCATAGCCGCCGGGATTTACGAAAGCTACGGAAAAAAATCCTGCCCCCTCTCATCTAAGCAGTCCTAAATATAAACTTGCCATACATGATAAACGCTCTCTTACAGTCCTATATTATTTGCTCCATGACCCAAGAAATAGTCGTCAAAGGCTAGTCATTCTGACACGGACATTATACCAAAAAAAAAAAAAAAGAAAAAAAGAATTGATTCAGGCGTCTCTCTCCTTTCTTAGGTTTGTCGCCATTATTACAAAACCTTTCAGCAATTAATCAGTCAGAAAGAATGAGCGTCAGTCATCCCATTAAGTAAGCATTTTGAATAACAAAGCTAAGAAGAAAGCAACGCCTTCTGATGAGCAGGTTCACTCGTTCCAACTTTGTTTGGCCCACTTCTTAGACAGTGAATATATTTGTTCGAACTGATTTGAACCCATTTTGCTAACCAAAAGTTAATTCCTTCCAGCCCGTTAAAGGGTTCAATAGATGTTAAATCTATAACAAATGATCCTAAGCAATGGGGATTAAGAACAGTGAAAAAGAGAGAAACCTTACTAGTTTTGTTTGGCAGTAGACTGTTTGCAAAATATAATAAAAACATTTGAACATGGTGGAACTTGGACTTAGCGGAGGCGTTCCAGACGCTGGCGATTGTTTGTGGAAAGCAGATGACATAAGATCCGCAACTGCAGTACGCTAATGGCTTTGGTTCTGGTTGAGTCACGAGGAGAGAGGAGATGAAGTGCAAACTTTAACAGATGCCCAATTGAAAAGTGGATAAGAAGTCGGTAGAGGTGGAGAACTATCGATAGTTATGACTACCGATAGTTTTCCATTGTCAAAAAATAACAATCTATAATTATATTATCGATAGCACTCTCGATAGTGTGTTGGCAAAGTTGCTCAGGAGAAAATTGGTTTTCCGGGATGAAATATTATTTATGACAAGAATTTTTCTTACTTTTACACACTGTCAAAAAGCCAAAGTCCGATAAACTTTGAAACTAACCTTTTTTTTGGTCTGGGGTTTAACGACCACCGTGAGCAAGTCAGTGGGCTGTAAGCATTGGCCCATTTCTGATTTAGGGCCTCTGGTTTCAGGGAAAGGAGAATCCAGTGCTGTAAGACAAACACAACATCTATTCCTCACGGGATTCGAACCCGGACCCACGTCAGAAGCCAGCGCTTAGACCACAGCGCCAATGGAACGGCGAATCTATGTTTTGACGATATCCTTTCGAAGTGAGTGAGCTAAAGTCACAAAGAAAAAAATGTTTTGCCTGAAGAACGAGCTAATTCGTGGCTTCTTAATTCTCATTTTGTGTTTGGATTGTATGATTTTTTAATTTTTTATTTCGCCTGTATTAAAAGCTAAAGAAGAAAATTGTACAGTTTTGTATGCAAGAATAATTTTTTCTATAATGTTTGGCAAAATCGTGTTAATAATTCGTGAGAAATTGAGTAAATAAAGTTTTAATTGGGGCTGTTCCTCAATTGTATTTTCTGGAATTATTTAAAACGACAGCAGCTTGATGCTGTTGTTTTAAAGGATCCCTAAGATTTGACGTATTGCCCGACGTTTTGTAGTCCTTTCCGCAAAGTTACATTTTCCGTAGACCTTATCCTTACCAAAGAAAAATTATTGTTGCACAAAAGATATTTTACGTTTACCCATTATTTCTGATTACTTACTTTCAACAAATAACTGTTTCAGCACTTGACGCACCTTTAAACTTCCAGTGCAAACAACAAGAACAACGCTTTTGACTTTGTCTTTATCTGGCTGAGAAGTACACTATCGATTTGAGCTTGACTTAACGTGGAGAACAACAGAGTGCAAAAACCGCATACCCTCACCGTTTACTCTTTTGGTTACAGTTAACTTTAGTTTCGCATTGTTATCATGTATCAATATGGCTGGGCTCCATGTTTTCTGCATCAGTGTAAATGAGGTGAAAATGAGCGTTCCAATCATCAATGCCATCGGTGGAAGCTGAATAGTTTACACTTACAGCATTGTAAAACGTAAAACTATCGATAGTTAAGAAAAACTATCGATGTGCTGAGTTGGACAAAATTATCGATAGTGCCATTGATAGTACCTCCAGATCTAGAAGTCGGTGATCTTGTAGTAAACGTTTCTGTGGGAGTGTCTTCGTGTATGTTTCTATGTGCTTATAAATGGATTAATAATCATCCTTGTCGCCTATTATTTGTTGGACTCGGAGTGATCCTCAAAGGTTAGATATTCATTTGTAATTAGATATTCTAAACACATGTATTTTAGATCTTGAGGAGCTTTAAAAGCGGCCTTCACTTTATGCAAGATCCAGGCCACTTTAACGTTTAAATGTTTAATTATAAGCTATGCGAAGGCATGATATTGAGAAAGCTTTTCACGTCCTTCAGAATCGGTTTAATCTATCGTTTGAGAAACAACTAATTCGTTGATATGGAGCTTACACAATAAGAAATGATTCATTGCGTTCTTCTTTCATTCAAAGTTTAAATCAACGTGGTCCAATATGTAAATATATATAGCGTGCTTCATAGCAATCGAATGAAAATCTGGAGGTATATAAAATCCGGATTTATGGTCAGTGCTGGGCCTAAGCCCAAGACCTAGGTGAAGTATGGGTAGGGCTGTTGTCCTAGGACGCCTGCCATGTGCTTCCCTGTAAACAGCGGCCTCAAATTAGGGACAGACTACCACGTATAGCCTCAGATTAGAGGTCTGTGCGAACCTTAATTTGGAGAGCCCGGCCCGGCTCAGAATTTTTAATTCACTGACCGGCTGGCTCAGAATTTTTAATTCACAGCCCGGCTCAGAATTTCTACTTCAAAGCCTTGCCAGACTCCTTTCAGACTTTCATCAAGCGTTCTCCACCATTTATTGCAAATAACGCAAGTCTTCCTTTACAGAAAGGGTGTTTGACCCGCGGTCCGCGAAATACTTTTTAATAGCCCACCAGATGCTTTCCACAAAGGAAATTCTAAAATGTAAAAAAAAAAAAAAATGCATTTTCGAAATGCAGAAATGAATATCCACGTACCTGGGGTATATGGACTTCCCAAATCTGCTATGAGATGTGCTGTGATAAATTACATAACAGAAAATTTTAAAGAGTACTGTAAAAATGTAAGCGTATCAAGTACCTACTTCGGAATTCCATCATGTTGACTGCATCATTTCTTTTTTCTGAAGTAAAGTTTTAGAATTCAAAACCTGTCTAAGATAACTGATATTCATAATTAACACATTCATTTTGGCTTTTTTTTTTTCATGTGCCCCGCGAGTACTATTCTATTTTTCCATGCTGTTCACGATTCAGAAAAGTTTGAATACCCCATGCGGTAAAGAAACAAAGGTTCTGCAGCATGTAAGAAACAGAACAATGTTAGTAGTAGAGGGAATGTCACGCATAGAGACTTGCCATTTGTCGTAGAAATTCTTGTTACAGATGAGGTTTAGGCCTAAGCGCATACTTCTGTTACAAATGTAAATACTTTTTCCTCTTCTTCATACAAACAAGGTAGCCCTTGATCCCCAAATACGTAAACAAATACCTTGCAGCAATGAATAGCGCTTGAAGCTGGTTTCAGTTTCGAGAAGCTGAAAACTCTGTTTATTTAAATATTTCTCGGAAAAGGAAAACAAAAGACAGCTAAACCCAACGAAGTGAAATCGGAATTTGATTTCACTCTAAAAAGAAATAAACCGTCCCATTTTAGATTCTCGTCGTATAGCCCAACTTATCGTCTTCGGCTGTAATTAGTCAATGCATCCAGCGGCAGATTCGTTTCACTCAATTACCTTCTCCATCTGAATTTTTGCCAAGTCAAGCTTCGTTTTGTGAGACGAAAAATGTTTTTAATGCAGGAGTAAAGTGGTAAGCCTTCCAAGTACAGGTCCGGTCCAGCCCGAGCTCCAAATTTTTACTTAACTCATGAAAAAAAAAAAAAAAAAAAAAGCCCGTCCCATCCCGTGCAGAACTCTAATTTAAATGCTGACGACGGTTGTTAAATTCCGGAAAAAAAAATAGTGAACGTTGTCAGTATGAAATTTTTGCCTAATTTCAAAAAATTAAAGATAAAAAATAACACAAATGTGACAATGATTAATTTTATAATTTGAAATAATAGTAAATTCGTGGTTTGATTGATATACACTGCCTGGCAGAAAATGCCACACCATGAAGAAATGCTCGAAAACAGACCAAACTACACACGGATAGCCAAATAGGTCCTGAAAATAAATTATTTAATTGTCACATACAGACTAGGATCCAGTGGCCGAATATACAGGATGATCAATAAGGAGTGTGGCTCCCATTTTGGGCGATGCAGCATTGAATTCGACGTGGCATCGAGGGAATGAGAGTCCGAATAGGGTCCTGGGGTATCGTGGACCATGTGGTGTTGATTCGACTCCACAGTTCATCTTCATTTTGCTGGGGTGGGAGGGTAATCAACCGACGTCCAGTAGTATCCCACAGATGCTCGATGGGCGAGAGGTCGGGAGATCGTGCTGGCCACGGAAGCATCCGCACACCGTGTAAAGCATTCAGGCTGATCAGAGCGGTATGCGTCCGGGCGTTATCCTGTTTAAAAACGGCGTTTCGGATGCCGTGCCACGGGCCGCAGTACCTCATCCACATAGTGGCGTGCCGTCAGTGTACCCGTAATGCGTGCCAGGGGTGAGTGGCTGTTGGCGCTGATAGCACCCCACACCATGATTGCACGTTGCCGGGCCGTGTGGCGTTCCACAGTGGCGGAGGAATCCGTCTGTTGGCCACGTCGCCTTCAGACTCTCACACGGCGATCATTCGTGGTGAGACAGAATCGCGATTCGTCGCTGAACACCACACTGTACCATTCGGCACCCCACGCAGCTCTGGAGTGATACCTCGCCAAGCGGTGACGACGATGGCTCGCTGTTAAAGGTAGCCTTCGCAATGGACGGCTAGACAGCTAACGAGACGCAGCCAATTGGCACCACACTGTCCCCGTCGATATCGGAGTATCCAAGCCACCCCGTACACTCCGAAAAATGTCGCCCGTTGTAGCTTGTGGGTCCGCTACGGCATGACATCGGATGCGTCGATCGGTGCGCTCGGACGTCCGTCTCCGTGCTCCGATCCCCATACGACGTCACACAGATTCTTCCTGAGACCACTGTCTCCAAATACGACCGACGGTTGTGGCATCACGTCGCGTTTCTTCCGCAATACGACGCAAAGATCATCCGGCGGTACGAAGGCCTACGATGACACATCTCGTGAGCTCATCCGTTTGAAGAAATCGCGTACGACGGCATCTTAACGGCATTGGCACCCCTTGTTCGTTCTCCGGACACGGCTACAGCAGAACCACTAATTTTTCGCGGCCGTGACGACGTCTCGACTGATGACCTCACAGGCTGGTTGTCCGCTGATAACCCGCGCGCCGTTCGTGCAATTGGCCTGCAAATGCAATCATTTGCCTAACTTGTACGTGTGCACCCAGCCTACAATATTTTTATACTCACGACGTTTTGCTTAACAAAATTAGAACTTTTGCTGCTTCGCCGTTTGAACCTACTATGTACTATCAATCGCATACATTACATGACCACTTTCATATTATTTGGTCTACGCATAAGGTTTTAGCGTTTAAAGATCGAATAGATGTCATATTTTCAGAAGCAGGTCGCATTTAATCAGCGCTCGATTTCCTTCGGTCGTCCGCTACGCTGCAGTCACTGTTCTTGAACTAGACAAACCACTCCCGAAAATTGTTATTCGGTCACCGCTGGGGAATCGAATCCCAGATCTCTCCATATCCAGCCGAGCGCGTTAGTCTTACACGACGGTGGCCAACAATCCACGGCGCTATGTGCGTTTTTCTGTCAACTTCTGACATCTATGTGTGTTTCTTCTGTCAGCGCCGTGGATTGTTGGCCACCATGATGTAAGGCGCCCTCGGCTGGATATCGAGAGATCTGGGAGTCGATTCCCCAGTGGTGACCGAATAATAATTTTTCGGTTGCTGTGTGTTGCTAAAACGTGGAAAGAGCGATGTCTTTGTTTATTAAGCTTTCTTTTCCTATGCAGAACAAATCCACTCTTTGCTTCCGAAGCTTGTCAGTCGCCATGTTCCAGCTGAACTAACCACATGTGTGGGCTGTCCGCCAACACGTGTCGTTCGACACAGTGTTTCCCCCTTACCTTCCGAAGCAGGAAATTCTGACAAAAATAACTCAACTGTTTCAAATTTACAGTCCGCTACGTGGAGGGCTGACGACCTATTATAGTTATGGAGAGGAACACGTGGAGATTTCTTTCCATAGCCATATACTGCTGCAATTATAATTGAACAACACTAAATATTTTTTTGTTTGTTTGTTTGGAGGTTTAACGACCACCTGGAGCAAATCAATGGGCTAGACGCAGTCGCCCGTCCTTAATTTAAGGCCCCTGGCTCCAGGGAAGGGAGAGAGCCAGTGCCGTGAGACAAACACAAAGTCCATGCAATACCAGGATTCGAACCAGGACCCATCTCGGACGAATGATCAGAAGCTATCGCTTAGACCACTGCGCCACGGGGCGTCCTAATGAAATGGGAGTTGAACAAAAAAACTATCTTTAAGAAATATTGAGCCAGACGAAATCTTTCATTAATTACCTTCTAGAGTTCAAAAATATGGGAACTTAAACTCGTTCTGCTTCAGAAATTCAGCTCTTAAAGTGGAATAAAAGGTGGAAAATGCAATGGAATTCAACACCCAATCTAAAGTGGGTGGACAACAGTTATTTAAAATCAGAAAACGAAATCCCTTTCTGAGGAAAAGTGGTCCCAGTGGTTTGAGCTTCTATATTCTTGCCATCTAACGAGTAACTGATACTAAGCATATTCATGTGTTTTTTACGTTGGTTATATGAAGTTCAGGTTGTCTTCAGGTAACTTTCTTGTGAAACTGCTACTTAAAATGTTACATTGGTTCTAGATGTTTATATCGGCAGAATATTATAGACACGTACTTGTTGAACCTGAATTGCATTTCATAATGACTTGAGCGAGCATTTGTTCTGAAATCTTAAGCCATGTTTGGGTTTTGTACGCTACCTGAAATAATATGCGAGCAGAGAATTCAAAAATATATTTAGCTGAATGTACGGTGTTTTGCACTAGAAGTAAAAGACACCCGTGCTGTAAAATTTATAAGGAACAAAGACAAAAAAGAAGTTCGGAAAAGAATGAACGCAATTAACCAGAAGGGGATTAAGGTGATCAATTTACGACCATTGTAATCGATGCAACGAAGGTCAGTCAATGCAATGAAGCGACTTGTGGCAGTTTATCCTATGGGCGTCGTCCCATAAACACTGCTATCGACCGCCAAAAAGAAAAACCGAACAAGGTCTCATCAATTATGAAATTCGCAGAATTATGCATGAGGAGAAGATTAAATGTATTTAACAGACTACCCAATATTAATTACATGCGATTAGAACTTCAACAACATCTTGGTCTTAGGTGTTTATCTTTAGGAGAACTGCGATTAAACAGCTTTGATGCAACTCTTATAATCCGGCACTTTGTTCGCCCACCAATCGGGGATGGAACAGCACAGTATCAAAATACTAAACGTGTTTAACGATATTTCCACATATCATAGAAACTTCGTTACGGCTTAATATCCCGCTGAAATTTTGATAGCTCACATCTCTATGGAGCATGAATATTTATACGTTTAGTAACCATCAGCAACGGGAAAGGAAAAGAAACGAAGATCTTACAAGGGTAAATCAATAGTCTGCCAAACAGTTTTGTTTGACCAATTGAACTGTTATAAAAATTTACAAGTTCTGAAGAAGGATATTTTCGGTGCCTCTTAAAATTATTCTGCCTGGAAGTCAAATGAAATTTGTTTCGTTTCGTGGTGTAATGATCACCACGAGAATCTCTCCTGGCAATATAGCAATCACCCGATCTCAATTAGGAGTAACTGGTTCCAGGAAAGGGAAAGATCGGACAAACCCACCACCAATATCTCATCCGGAACCCGAATCCGGGTCCAGATCGGACGAAGGGTGCCTCAGATCATTCTGCTACTTGGGTGGAAAATAGAATTTTCTGTTATGACACCGGAAACATTGTGTTCGTTCTGTCCGTATTCATATCAGAGGCGCAAATCTTAGGGAAAAATTGTGTACGAGATCGTCATTTTACAAATGTCATTTAGCGTGATATTTTGGGGTAACAAAATTTTCCAAATATTTCATTATCATTTTGTCCTGAACATGAAGAGCGCTAATGTATTGAAATTTCGTATCAGTAACTGTACTGTTTCAACCTTAACGGAAATTAAATATTAGTTAATGAATGAAACACGGGATTATACCATTGTACAATATAAATATTAATTACAGTCAACTCTGGATATAGTGAACTCTGTTGTAGTGAGCATTCGGCTATAGTGAACCTAAATCATTGGTCCCGACCCACAACATCGGAAATGTACATTAAAATTTTTGTTTATGGTGAACCCTCAACTTCGGTTATAATGAGCCTAAAACATAAAACTTTAAAGAAAAGAATGTACTTGTAACATGAGATTGTAACTTATTTCAAAACAAACCTTTTTGTAAAAACTTTAAAGAATATTTTGAGAACAGTATTGTAGACCTACTACTCCTTAAGTGCATTGAAATACAAAGGTAGAATTAAAAACCTCAGCAACATCAAGCTGGTGTTCCTGCCTGCCAACACCACTTCAATCCTCCAATCCACGAAGCAAGGTGTGTTTCGCAGCTCCAAAACCTATTACAGTAGGAAAGTAACGTTTCATTTAATCCAAGCCTTGAAATCAAAGCCGAACACATCAATGAATATTCTGAATGCTGTACGTTTTGGAAACAAAGCGTGGAGGAGTGTGTCAACTGCCACTATACAGAACTATTTCTGGAGGTTTGGTTTGCCTACTGGACGTGTGGCATTCGAAGAAGAGGATGATGTGCCTCCTAATGACTTGCTTCAGCAAATCGGTGCGAATTCCACTGAAGCTGAAGATTTTAGCGATGCTGACTGCGAAGTTATAACGAATGCAATCCCGTCGGATGAAACTATTATCGAGGCTGTGAAAGGCGGTTCCAGCACGGTAGAAAACGAGGCTGAAGATGACGAGGACGATAATGAAGAACGTGTTTCAACAGTGAAAGAGATGTTGGACTGTGCTAAAGTTCCTAGAATGTATGAAAAACGTAGAATCGAGTGTAGCAAAAGCACAGACTCTAGAAAAGGACAGCGAAAATCTTAATAGAAACCGTTTGCAGTAAGCAGCAGCACATAACAGACTATTTTCATGTTAATTAAGGCAATGTAAAATTAATTTTGTTTACTTAATTTAATGAATATACACTACGCACATCAAACTATTATTTTTAGATACATATGTACATATTTTATTTTATTTTTCACCATTTCACTCAATTCAGGTTAAGGGAAGTTACTTCGGCTTTAGTGAACCTCGGATATAGTGAACGAAATATGCGAGTCCGGAGAGGTTCATTTTAAGAGGAGTTGTCTGTATTTGTTTTGTCTTACGAAATCTTCACAACATTACAATGTCATTCTCGGTGAAGCATGGATGTTGTGTTTGTCTTACGGCACTGGCTCTCTCTCTCTTCCCTAGAACCAGTAGCCCTTAATTAGGGACGGGCGACTGCTTATAGCCCAACACATTGCTCATGGTGATCGTTAATCTCCCCGCCCCCCCCCAAAAAAAAGACCCGTCTTTACACTTTATCAAATAACAATGACTCCTGATTCATATCACCAACATCTTATTTCTTCAAAGAATTACCTAAAATCTTCGTCATTTCATGCTCATTATAATATCGCCCTGTTTCATATCTTAATAACGTAACAATCTATTTGCGTACATTTAAATGCAAAAATGGGTTGAAGTTTTCCCATGCTGATAAATAAAGCAGAACAGCAGCTATTCCCGAAAAATTTCACTGGAATGATTTTTAATGGCTCAATTCTATTTTGAAAAATTGACGAACACTGGAGAGATCTTGAAGCAGAAAGGTGATGAGTTATTGAGAACAAATGCTTCAGAATTTTCCTAAGAGATAAATACACTGAGGAGCCAGTTTATTACGTACACCTGCCCTCGTCACTTAAATGGCCTACTCCAACAAAGACGAGACGTGATCTATGTGTATGGTATGAATCAGGTGGACCATCTCGTTCATCATTAGTTAGTGTTTCACTGAGTAGTGTAATGAGCAAAACAAGCGATTTCTTGTGGTACAATGCTTGGTGCCCGGGTCGCCATCTTTCAAACGGCCGTACTTTTGGGATTTCCACGCACAGCCATGGCAAGGGTTTACCCTGAATGGTGCGACAAGCGAAAAAAATTACATCAATCGGGAATCCTGCGGACGAAAAGAAATGGTGAGTCAGAGAGAGGGTTAAAGAAGACTTGCGACATGGTCGTCGGCTGTTGAAACAGCCCACCACCAACATGGTCATCGGCTGTTGCTGCCTATTCGCGACATTGTCGTCGATTGTTTCAGCCCATTCGCGACATGGTGGTTGGCTGTTGCAGCCTATTTGCGACATTGTCGTCGACTGTTGCAGCCTATTCGCGACATTGTCGTCGACTGTTGCAGCCCATTCGTGACATGGTGGTCGCTTGTTGCATCCCATTCGCGACATATTTGTCGGCTGTTGCAGCACATTCGCGACACGGTCAGATACCTGGTGCGTTTGGAGATATCCCTAGGCACAGCAATGCTGAATTCTGCAGTGACTTTTTGCAGGGTTTTGACCAGTCTGTTCACTTGCGAAGTTCAGAGCTTATCTAGCGTCATGGTAAAACTTCGAAATTCAAGGAAAATCCTTGTTTCTTTAGGCATGAAAAGTCGTGGAGAACAGCCGTTTGGAGATTCCCCGAACCTGCACACTGGCTCAAAATATCATGCCACGTTCAAATTGGCTCAGATTACTATTTCGATCCTGAATCGAATACTAACTAATGCTTGAAGAAGTGGTTTGCCTGATTTCTTTGGCGCTCACGTGCAATCTTACGTGTTGGAGTGAGCCACGTATGTGACGAAGATAAATGTCTAATAAATTGGCATCTTTACTGTAATACTCACGAAACACCGCAGCAGACTTAGAAGTATATCACGTGATCCATTTACTTAAGAGAATGTTGAGAGAGTCAACAAAATCAGTAGTTGATAATTGATTTTCAAGCAATAGAGGAATAACCAAAATATCAGTTCCAACTCTTCTTTTTGGAGAAGGGGACTGAGTTCTACAAATCTTGTTCTTCCAGAAATTAAAGATACTTAAGAACTGATTGTAAATGAAGAAATCAGGAGTAATTGGTTATGTATGAATTACACATGTAAACAACGCATAGCGGAATTTTGTTCCGTGAAAACAAATTTCACTGCTTCTAAAATTAGTACATGTCGTTGAAAAACACCTTGCAGCACGTTAGTCTGAAATGTTTCAGAAGTCCCTATGTAATTAATTTCACGGGAAATAAAAAAAACAACAACCGGAAGTTTGAAATACATGTAGCTGTTGAACAACACGACCCATTGGTATTTCACCATAATTTGAGATATGAAGTGAAATGGGCTTAACCTGATAATGAAAATAAAGGTTCTCCACCACTAGTACGCGGCAGTATAGAACTACCAAAACCCTTAAATTTATAATCCCCCCCCTGCTTAGAGGGAAATGAGGTGTGTGATTTTATATTTATGAGAAAAATATGAGGACACTCTGTCATGTGAAACTTAAACTTCGGAAAAACATTATTCATAGGAAGCATACTGGTCAAAAGAAGATAGGGATATTATGATTTAGAACCACAGACGCGTACTTAATTTATGCAAGGTTGCTAGATCAGAATGGCGCCACCCCGGTCGCAGTAGTCTAAGAGCCGGCTTGTGACCATTCGTGTGAGCTGAGCCCGGGTTCGAATCCCGGTGAGGCATGGATATTGTGTTTGTCTTAAGTCACTGGCTCTCTTCCTTCCCTGGAGCCAGTGGCCCTAAATTAGGGACGGGCGACTACTTATAGCCCATTGAGTTGCTCACGGTGGTCGTTAAACCTCCAACAAAAACAACAACAACAACAACAAAAGAGATCAAAGTGGCAGCTGGGAGAGAACGAAATACAACTGTATGCAAATTTCCAGCTTCACGTTGCTGCCATGCACACGCATGCGCAAGAAAGATAAACAAAGGATAATGGACTTCGCAGCAGTCAATGTGCAAAAGTGTGGGATAATGGTGAGAATGTGTAAATGCTGCTGTTAGACTAAACACAATGTAGCAGAGACAATAGGGTAGCTATATAGTTGCCATTCGGGCTCAGACAGATAGATGTTGAAGCTATTCGTGTATACCAAAGTGTGATAAATCGACTCTATGCACGTTGTAGGAAGAAAGGCATTTTCGCACGGTGTAGATGTCCCCTAGGACAAATAATACCAGGCAAGATCGGTATCTTAAAATAAATGTTTACAGAAACAACAAAGCTCCACAGAAATCTCGGAGCATCTGGGATGTATCCTGATTCTGAAAAGTACCACTGTCTTTGCAGTAGGTAATTGATCAAAGCGTTGGTAATCGATTGCATCAAGAAGGCCTATGATCGAAACGTTTATTGCACAGGACACCACTTCTGCGGCAGGCCGACATGAAAAGTGTTAGCTGGCATGACAACACCTACATACTGTATACTATGGTAGGAGAAGCGGCAAAGCGTCTCTCCTATTATAATAGACTCATCGCAGTACACTGCGATGAGTCTAGATTCGGCCTACATTCCGATTTTCGGTGACTTCGTGTCTGGAGAACCTTAGTAACACCTGGCTGTCAACATTTGTATCAACCAGTGGATCAGTTACGCGGCGCCTCAGCCATGGTGTGAGAAGGGATCTGCTTCGATTGCAGCACAAATCTGCATATTTCCACTGGGCACATGAACACCGGCGTGTAACGAGACGACAGCACCAGAAGCACTGTGAAAATATAAAGAATAAACTATGGCCATAAGGCCGTAGTTTACTCTTTGTGGACGACAATGCACCACTCATTTAGCTCACATCATGGTTCGTATGATTCGGAGATCTGCTTTTATCTTTTCATCCAAGGTCTCTCCCACAACCTTAATCCCACTAAGCACTTCTGAGATGTGCACTGCAGGGGTGCTTTGGGCCGCCCCGGTGGCGCAGTGGTCTAAGCGATGGCCTCTGATCATTGGTCCGAACGGGGTCCGGGTTCGAATCCCGGTGAGGCATGGATGTTGTGTTTGTCTTACGGCACTGGCTCTTTCCCTTACCTGGAACCAGTGACCCTAAATTAGGGACGGGCGACTGCTTATAGCCCATTGAGTTGCTCACGGTGGTCGTTAAATCTCCAAAAGAAGACGAGAGAGGGGTGCTTGGACAGGCATCACCCAGCCCCTATGACACTTTTAGAAGTTTGTAACCTTTCGCTTCCTTTGCTTAAGCGGTACTACCGAATTAGTTAATCTGAACTACCCCACGGAGGTATCAAGTTGTTCTGAACAACCTGAACAACCCAGGAGGTATCAAGTTGTTCTGAACAACCTAAGAGGTATAAAGTTGTTCTGAACAATCTAGGAGGTATCAAGTTGTTCTGAACAACCTAGGAGGTGCTCCATATAGCGTATTGACTAATCAAAGTAAACCTCGTGTGCTTCTCATACCCTCGAAGTCAGTACGGTGTTCTCTTTTTTGAAATCCGAAAGTACCACGCTATACCTTTTGTCGTAACATACCATTTGTGCCTATTTTGTGTTCTGCACCTACACTGAGATGCCAGTTTATTACGTTCATTTACCTAGTAGCGTTCTTCACCGCCTTTGGCCTGAATCTGTCGTGGCACGGGACATATCAAATCCTGCAAGTGTTGGGTAGGAATGTTTTACCATGCTGAAAAGGCCGAATTGCGCACTTTGTGCAGATTGGACAGCGGCACAGTCTCGTGGCGTACCTCCCGTTCCACTTCGTTCCAGAGATGCTGAATGGATCTTATATTCGGGGACTGTGCAGGCCATTAAAGCAAAGAAAGCTAATCGACATGTTCCTGGAACCATTCGGTGAATCTAAGAACATTGTGAGCTAGTGCATTATCCTGCTGGACGTTTCCATACGCTTGAGGATAAAGCGTAGTATGAAGGGATGAACTTGGTCAGCAACGATGTTTTGGAACACCGTGACGTTCAGATCACCTTATGTCAGTTTTACTGGTTCTAATGTGTGCTCGGAAAACATTGCCCAGATAGCGCACCCCCACCAGCGGCCTATACTGCTGACATCAGAAAGAATGACCCCATGGTTTCATCTTGCCTGCACCAAAATCGGATCCTGTCATCAGAGTGATGCAGAAGGAATCTTGATTTGTCTTTTTAGGTAACTTTTTCGCATTCCTCAGCAGTTCAGAGTCGACGAAACCACACCTATTTGAGTCGTGCTTCTTCGTCCTGCGCTCACATCATCGGCAGTCGACATGGTCTTCTGCAGCTCATTCTTGACAAGGCCAGACACATGATACTTTTGGAAATTACCACGGACGCACCATATTGAAATCTGCAGTGATTTCTGTGGTCTTGCAGGATTCCGGTCTTGCAGGATTCTCACCAGTCTCCTTTGACTCTTCTGATCCACTAGCTGCTTTCGTCCACTGGATCGCCGATTGTTAGAAGTCTCCGCTTGTGGCATTTATTCACGGTAAATCCTGGGTACGGTTGTGCGTGAAAAGTCCAGAACTGCTATTTGGGAAATGCTACAGACTGGCGCCAGCTACCATGTTATATTAAAAATCATTCTGATCGCTCGGTTTTCCCATCACGATCCTCAATTGAAGGATACCTGATTCTTCACGAGCTAGAGTGCTTGATTTGTGGCCACGTGCCTTCTTATGTGTTGGAGTGAATCATTTATATCACGAGGTCAGGTGTACCTAACAGACTGGAATCCCGTTGTAAGTTGTTCACAATTGAATTCACGCAGTTACTTCACGAGCTATCCATTTCCTTTTTTTCTATAATATGACTAACTTTTTAAGTGGTTCATATACTCAATAGACAAAACATTAGATATGCCTACCTAATAGCGTGTTGGCCCTCCTGTAGCACGAATAGTAGACTGTACACTCCACCGTAAAATGCCAGGAACTATCCGGAGGTAATACCATCTATGCCTGTTGATGCATTGCACACAACTCCTCCGAAGACATCGATCCAGGATCCATGGATCTGATGTTCCACTCCACTGCAACTCAGAGAGCTTCCACAGGGTTTAAATCCGGGAACTTTGTGGGGGGAGGGGGCACTGGATATTTCCAAACTCAGATGAGGGTTCCTCTAGCCATGCCAGGGTGGTTGCTGCCCGGTGGGGCGGCGCATTACCCTTCTAAAGCAGACCATTAGGCTCAGGATGCGCGAAGGTCATGAAAGCATGTAGGTAATCAGCCAGCATATGCTGCTACAGAGCCGCTGTTCAGGACCTCTCCAGACACACTAACAGACCTAATGTGTCATATGAGAAGACTCCCCAAACACTCACAGAGCCACCACGGCTTTGAACAGAGCTGCTCTGGCACGATGGTGCCATGGTCTCATACTATCGACGCCACACCAGCACTATCCCTTAAGCACTGTTCGAGTGAAAACGATATTCGTCTGACCACACGACGCAGCGTTATTCTGCAGAGGTTCAGTTTTGATGTTCCCGGCACCAGGCGAGGTAATCAATAGTGGCGCACAGTTAGGACGTCGGCTCCCGTAGCACAGGGTGCGCCGCGTGCGTCGTACCGTTCGACGCTGCTTGGACGTCCTATATTTAACTTGGATTTGATATGCGTGGACGTTGCCAAGAGGTCGGTATGTATGATTCTGGATAGTTTACATCGATCCCAGTCATCGGTGGAACGCGGTCGGCCACCTCTTGCTATCTGGGCTCTGGTACGTCAATCGATGGTATATTCGCGGTATACCCTTGATACCGGTGCCCTAGGGAACTCCAGGGTTCTTACCACTTGGGCGATAGAGTAAACAATCTGTCTTGTGCTGTCAATGCATTAACGGTCAAAGTCACTCAGATCATCCCATTTACCCATGTTCTTCGATCGCGATACCCTGTTGGGAAGATCATTTGATCAAATGATCATATGTAGAGGATTTTAGGAAGGGAGTGTCTGACCACAGGTCTTAAACAGCTCTTAGAAATAGGAAGCTAGGAGATTTGGGCTAGAGTTCCCGACAGGAAAGTGACACGGAAGCAAAGTAGAAAGGGGGAGGAAGACGTCCTTATTTATTACCGAGGGGGGCAGTACCCGCGGTCCGACGGCTTAACGTGCCCATCCGACGCACGGCGGATGTTTAGTGGATCGAGCGTTCGTACCTGCCTGGGATGGAACCTGAGGTCCTTTCCGTGGCAGTCACGAACGTTGCTCACTAGGCCACCCGCGGCCCCCTGTTGGGAAGCCCTGTTTTCCGCCTATTCATCGCCTACTTTCAGTTTGGTTCTGTTGCACTCTGCCCATGTCAACTGCACATCACACCTGTCACTAATTTTTTTCTACTCAGTGTATAACCACGTATACAAATTTATTGTTATATGATTACAGAATTACATAACAGAATATATATGAACAATGTCTGTCAGTTTCAGAAAATGTTACGAGTGATAATACACTCATCGTCAAAAAAATACTTGCACCCAGAAGGACGTATTGGATTGCAATGCTATTCGGGAGGAAGGTAAAGGTTACCAAGAACAATAAATGATTAAACATTGAGACTGATATGGGCAATATTTATTGAGCTACACACCGATAAGTAGTGTCTCTCAGTATTGCGTCGGGTTGACATGTTTAGTCACACAGAATGCCAGACGTCTCGGTATGGAGTTGAACAGGTTCCTAATGGTGTCCTGCGATAAGCCGTCCCATGCAGCTTGAATCTTCTCACGCAATTCCTGCAGATTGCGCGGTAGGGCGGGAGTGTGGATAGCGCGTCCAATAGCATCCCACACATTTTCAATCGGCCATAGGTCTGGCGATGCGGCTGGCCATGATAGAGTGTTATTGCCTTGAAGGCAAGCTCTCGAGACAGCAGCAGTATGCGGACGAGCGTTGTCCTGTTGGAAAATTGCACCGGAGAGAGCATTCAGAAAAGGTAAGGCAACTCGTTGCAGGACCTCATTAACGTAACGTTGGGCTGTCAAAGTTACTCTAATGAACACCAAAGGTGATCTGGCATCGTCGGCATTTGCACTACACACCAGGCCTTCTAGACGTGTGACGCTCAACAACAAACCGTTCATCATGGCGCTGACTACGGTGCCTCCACACACTGATTCTTTGGTCGTCTTCTCCAAGACAAAAGCGAGACTCGTCACTGAAGATCAGCTGCTGCCATTCTGCGTGGCTTCATGACAGTCTGGCATGACATAATTTCAATGTTTTACGCCAATGCAATGGTGTTAAGGGCAGTCGTCGTAACGGTCTGCATGCGTGTAGTCCTACGTCGTGCAGCCGTCTGCCAATGGTGCTGGCACTAATCGGACGATGCATGGATGGCACCACTGTTCGCTGAATATCCGCACTCGTGGCAGTTGGATCACTCCGCGCATGTCAGACAACCCGTCGGTCCTGCCTTTCCGTGGTTCGTCTGGACGCCTCCTGTCGCTGCTGCGTGCCTTGTTCTATCCACTGCCTCCAACAGCGTGCTATGGTGATATCCGCACGACCGGTATGGAGCGCTATACGGCGATAAGACCATCCCGTTTCTCGGAGCCTGACGATGCGGCCCCTCTCAAACTCTTCCAACTGCTCGAAATGCTTCAGAACTTTTCTCCGAGGCATACTTCACTTGCAAAGGATGCAAACAACACAACAGTACGAGTCAGAACGGGAAGCGCCCGCAACGGGACGACCTTATATAGCCGGTCAGGCACAGCGCTACGACCCCTCCTTGCTTGCGTCACATGCGCGGCCGAGAGTGATAGTTGAATCATTTGCATGTCTCACGATGTTAAACCTACCCACCAAGTTTCATTCCTGACGGTTACTTCCTTCTGGGTGCAACTATTGTTTTGACGATGAGTGTATGATATTAAATAATATGTGAGCTAATTAAAGATGAAGCAAAACTGAATCTGGTAAAAAAGAACATCGAAATTTGTTCTGCATATACATTAAAAAAAATTAAAAACGGTCTACTTTACAGTGACTCTTCAGTAAATAAGTACGTATGCATTCATCACTCCGCTCCTCATTTCTCTCAAGTTAGTGACCCTAAATTTGAAAGGAATGATTTGTGCTGACCTTCGACCTCATGACGAACATTAAGCTACGAGCTTGCAACTCTGCTCGACTTCTCTGGCTATACTCTTGATGTACTGAAGAGTGTAACCAGAGAAGTGGAGCAGAGTTAATGGAATTCACGGTGGCAACGGTTCATTGAGATAGGAGGTCGCGTGTTTTAATGCTCCTACTTTAGAGGTTGTTTTTTTTTAAACATCGGGAATATTACAACTAATGAACTGTTGATTGAAATCTTTATCTATATATGAGTGTGTGATTCAGTGATATATCATTTGGGGGTGCAGGGGAAGAAAAAAATGCCACCGAAATCCAATGTGAAAGGAACAACTGGATCCACTCATTCAGCTGATAATAAGGCTCGTGGCATCTCAGAGGAATTACTGACTTTCCGAAAACAATGGACATCAGATTTAGAGGTGCTGACAAAGATCTTGGATGACAGGATTGACACCAGACTTTGTTCCGTTGGTGCGGTTTCAGACGGAAGTGCTGCTATTACTGCATTAAAGAGGAACTTATTGAAGAGTTAACAGCTACTATCAAGAAACTAGAGGATCGTTGGACTAGACGTATGGATGAAATCGAACTGAAATTATGTACCTTGCAGTCCACCTTGCAATCTGTCTAAAATTCGCTTGATGACCTGGAATAATATGGAAGGCGCCCTTGCCTTGTAATTTATAATCTCTCGGAATCTTCTGGAAATCCAGTTAATGAGGCTATTGATTTCTTGAATCAAAAAATTAAGTGCAATCTTCTTGCAACGGACATAGTCACTGCACATCGCCCGGGTCGTGGATCACCAACTAGTTCGAGACCTCTTATTATTTAGTTCCTACGTATGTCACAACGTGGCTATATCTACAGAAACAAACGTCTACTAAAGGGATCCGGGACTGTGATTGCCGAGAGCCTTACAACGGCGAGAAAGACATTCTGTAACAATCTGAGGTCAAGTGGATTACGGTATTGGACGCAATATGGCAAAATTTCCATTCTTGGGGCAAACGGCCACATAAGGATTACTAAAACTCTAACAGACATCTCGGTTTGGTCTGCAGATGCTTTGAAATAGTTGGCTGCAATTTTTTGTTTGCTAACTTATTATTCCTACGGCCTGTATCAATTTCTTTCCCTGGTTGACTTGTGTGGCCCAGCTATACATACTTCGGGTTTCAAGTCTCTGTTAAATTATTTGCTTCGGGCTTTAGATGCGTGGTAACGTGTGGCTGCACATCGCCTGAATCGTGGATTCCCAACTGGTTCAGGACCACTTCTGAGTTCCTGCGTATGTTAAAACATGACAATATCTACAGAAAAGGACATTGGCTTAAGGGGTCCGGGATGCCGACAGTCTTTCAACGGCAAGACAGACATTCCGTGACAATCTACGGCAAGTGGATAGCAGTATTGGACGCCATAATATAAAATTTTCATTCTTGATGCAAATGTGGACACTTCAGGATTTTTTGAACTCCAACAGACATCTCTAACAACTCTGAAGACGATTTTAAATAGTTTGGTACGTTACTTACAATTTTGTTTTTATTTTTAACCTGTTATTTCTTACAACCTGTGTCTTATATGCTCACTGGATACCAGTTTTACTTACATTCGTTATATCTATGCTTTTTTTTTTTTTTTTTTTGTTAACTCGGGTTACCCAGTTATACATAAAATAAGCTTCAGTTGCATGGTGACCCACTATCTGAGCGTTAATATTAATCTATGGGTATTCTGATTATTGCGATATTATGCCGCTGATATACAATCTAATTTAGCCTTTGGTATAGCTTTTTCTGGGTGGCTTCGGGCTAAAGTCTTTCTGATTATTAGGGCTAATGCTTTTTGAGCGTAGTAACTTTTTTTTTGGGGGGGGGGTCCTTCACCTGCTTTGCA
Source organism: Macrothele yani (assembly GCA_039090855.1). Lineage (NCBI taxonomy): Eukaryota > Metazoa > Arthropoda > Arachnida > Araneae > Macrothelidae > Macrothele > Macrothele yani. The sequence goes on from CM077008.1 coordinate 79,407,660, forward strand.
CTCTCAATATAGATGCTCTGCTATTATTGTTACTTGGTCACTTGACCAGAGCGGCCGGACTGTTGGGCTGCATGCCCCTTATGTATATTATACTACAAATTATGTTTCGGTGTTTTTAGGCCTACTGCGCTCTGTCACAATTCTGAGGGCTTATGTTGCTGCTGAGGTGATATAGTACTAGCCAACTGATTCTAATAGGATATTTTACAGGTGTGCCTGCGACTTATAGATGTTTTACAGGATAGAACTATTCTTTTGTTTGCCTTACATTCTTGGATATGGACTACCTACATTTACGATAGTTTATTTGCATTCAAATTAAGTTTACATTACAGTCCTCTGTATGTCGGTATTGGGTCTATGCTATCGCAGTGGGTAGTGCTATTTTTGTATATCCTAATTACATAGCCTATTACTTCGAGGGGCACGCATCTTTTTTTTTTTTGTGTTGTAATTTTGCAGTACGTGCCAGGATATGTTTTTTACTGCTGTACGCATTGCAGCTACTAAGATTGTTGGTTATTTTATTAATTGCATATCTCAATGTGAAATACCAATCACATTCGTCAAAACTTTGATGCCTTGTGTTGTTTATAATGTCACATAGCCTTGGCTTTAAGGCTTCTAGTGTGGTACTACACAAATGTTGTAATCTAATGCTTGTGGCCGGAGGTTGGCTTGGTTGTTGCAGTTACTGTTGTTTTCTTAACACCTTTGGTTATAAGTTACTAGCACTTATATTAGTTTGAATGCACTCATTTCGAGATTATATTACAGGTTTCTATTTCTGTTGGTATTTGTGCATTCATAGTACAGTGGCGTAATGTTTTTATCTTATGTCATCCCCAGATAGCCTGTGCTTTTGTGGGGTGTGGCCTTGCCCTAATCTGTTTCTTCCATAATCGTATCCGTTACCTCGTGTAATCTAATGCTGCTTCAGCTAATCACCCATTATAACTGCTGGGGTTATTTACCTTACCTTCTGGTAATATGAGACATAAGTTTACTACCCTTATCGATCCTTGACTAGGATTTTGTTTGGTTAACCTAACTACTTCCCACATGATACATTTGTGGGGTGTGGCCTTGCCATAGTTTATTTGTTCTTCAATTGTCCCTGAACCTTTGTCATCTAATGCTATATTAGCTTTTCAGTTATTTTATTGTGAGGGTTATTTCCTTTACCTCCGACTTTATAAGACAGATGTTTTCAACTACAGTTAACCCTTAACTTACATTACTTAGTTTATTCTAACTTTCCCCCACATGAAATTAATCGTGATCTATTACATTATTTTAATAGTGCGCTGCCTTGGTGTCACCTTGCATTGCCCTGTTACTTCAAGGATTGTACTTAATGGATTACTTACTCAGCACTTACCGATCATGGTGGCTAATTTTTATTGTTACAGTTTGCTCTAATGGTATGGACTAGATGCATTAATTGTTTACGCTTAAGTTCAGCTCTACAGGCTGAGCTGCTCTGGGTGTTATATTATATTATGTTAGTTTGTGTATGCTAGTTCCTAATCATTGGCATTCTGGTGTGTCTTGCCTTTCATTTTGTGGCACCAATACTTGGCTTTTTACTGGTTGGGACCCTTTGTTGGCTTATTCTTTCTGCTATAATATATACCACTTTACGTTATCTACTGTTGTACATGCATCACTACTTCTACTACAGTTGGGGTTATTTCAATAATTGTCTATTCTTTGGAATAATGGTTTTCGCCGTTTACGGATTTATTATTACGTGGTTTTGAGCTGTGCTCCCTGGATTTTTGGGTTCTTGTGGGATTATACAAATACTTGGTTGGCCGTGATCCGAAGTGGTGTTTTATTTATTTTGTGTTTTCTGGGCTTCTAACTGCTTACCGGATGAATGGTAGTAATTACTTTGGGTTATTTCACACGAGGTGGAGGCATTAATGTTGATTTGGGGAGGTGGCTGACTAGATTATCTGCTGCTGGTCATTCTTGAGACAGCCTTGGAATGGATTTGTACTTTTTATAATTATTTTTACATTCCTTTTGGCTATTTATTATTTCTCCACCAATTATTATTGTGGATTGGTTGATACATCTTTCGGCTTGTTTTTGGGCACTACGCTTTTCAGCTTGGATGTAATTCTACTTTTACAGTACTGTATTTCAGAAAACATATTTGGGCACTTAGGTCATAGTTGCCTTCCACTCTCTCAATATCTTGGGCTAAAAATCTGGGGACCTCAACACATCAGGACTAAAACTGGGTCTCCATGAGGGTTAGTCTACTGCTGGTGGCACATCGCGAACCAGTTGTGACATGGCGTAGTGGTATATCATCACTGATGATTACTTCTTTAAATATACTTAATAATCACAGCATATATTTTGATTGAAATATCTTTAGAATTATTTTTTTTTTTGGGGGGGGGGTCTTCATTTGCACTATATTACCCATTGGTGACATTGCTAATGCATTTTACTATTAATTTTTAGATGTTAAACCCTGTTTATTCTAATTCTCCCCCTTTATTGATGTGATATCCCCGGTGTTTATATTGTTCATATTGATTTGTAATTTTTACTTATTCTTCATATTCATTTTTGCTGAACTTTTTTTTTCTACTTTTTACGTTTACTTCTTCTCTTCTTATCAGTACTTGAATGCAGTGTGACTACCATTCATTACAAACTTTCAATCACCTATTAACGACTTACTCACTCAATAGCCTAAAATTAATTCATATCAATGCTAGATCATTAATTAACAAAATCACCTTATTGGAATCACTAATTCAACTGACAAATTTAAATCTTGATATAGTTTGTATTTCTGAGACTTAGTTTCCTCCATATCATTATTCTTTGTAGTGACTAACTACAAAAATTTCCACTTAAACAAAACTTACTCAAATGGTGGACGGGTCGCAATTTATGTAAAAGATATTTAATGATTTTTCTATTATTCCAAATTTTACAGTATCGAATCAAAATGCCGAAATTCTAACTATTCATAATCAGTCTCTTATAATTATTGTTTGCTATAGGCCACCTAACTCAAACCTTACAGCTTTCTTATCATTACTTACTGAATTATTTAACTACTCTAACCTATCCAAAAAAAAAAAAAAAACGTTTCTTATGGGGATATGAATGTCGACTTTATTACAAAACACCAATCACTCTCGTTTCAACTTTTACAATCTTTTAATGCGTCTGTACACAAAAACATGATTTCAGTCCCAACTCGTATAACTGCTACCTCGCAAACATTGATTGATCTGTCTATCACAAATGTATTAACTGAAACTACTATTTTAGGGGACTTACAGTACGATTTTAGTGATCATCTCCCTATATTTACAATTTACCCTCTTAAACCACAAACCACTACACCCGTAAACTACTACATTTTTACAGAAATTAATAATACAAATATGGAAAGTTTTAAAACTCAATTAGCTGACATTAACTGGAACACTATTTTGGTTCATGGCTATGCAAATAAAAATTACGAGTCGTTCATCACAATTGCTATAGAGCTTTATAATCAATCTTTTCCAAAAATTATAAAACAACAAACTGAAGAAAAAAATTCGTAAGCCATGGATTACCAATGCTTTATTAAAAAGAATAAAAAACAAACAAACCTCTTTTCGAAATTCATAAAAAGTAAACTACCTCAGGACTTCCAAAACTTTAAGACTTTTCGAAATAAACTTAACAGTGACATTCGGTGCACTAAGCGTACCTACTATCTCAGCATATTTTCACAGAACTCCCCAAACTAACATGGAAACATTTAAATTTGCTAATGGGCAAAAATACAGTTCCAACGGTTCCTCAGTACTTAATAGATTCTAATAACTTTAAGCTAACAGACAAACAAGAAATTACAAATGCATTAAATATACATTTTACCTTATTTTCACAAATACTAAAAAATAATTTAATTACCCCAAAAATTCCTTTCACTACCTACCTAGAGAGCACACACAGATCTAGTAATTTTCAACTTACTGAAATTACTGAAACGGAACTATTAGAAGAACTTAACCACATAAATTCTAGCTCTGGCCCTGGATATGATGATCTTCAACTATTTATTATAAAAAATTTGGCTAATCTCATTCTTGATCCTCTATTATATATATTTAATGATATATTCCAATATGGGAATTTCCTGATCTACTCAAAATAACAAAAATAATCCCAAAATACAAATCTGGATCAATAAATGATGCAAACAATTATCGCCCTATAGCCAATTTATCAATTTTTGCTAAACTTTTGGAGAGATTAATTTATAATAGATTAAACTTGTTTATTCATAATCTAAATATTATCTTCGGTGTTTATATTTAAATATGCTATCTTATCGTGGGGACAGACGACTAAATATAATTTTAAAAAACTTCAAATTCTGCAAAACAAAAATATTAAGATTAATTGACCTAAAATTTGATAGAAATACACCACTATCACTATATAATAACACAAGAGTTTTTCCAAATAAATATAACATTCTTACGATTAACCAACTATACAACTTTAATACTGGGAAAATTATGTTCAAGCGAATTAAGAATAATTTACACACTAACGTCATACAAATTGTACCACAGATACACTCACATGACACACGTACTAAATTACATATTCAGCCCATTCATCAGAAGACGGAGACCATGAAGCAGAGTATAAATTATACTGGCCCACAATACGGGAATTCATTACCGACGGAACTAACTTCTTTAAATAACTTTAATCTTTTTTAAAAAAATTGAAAAGCTACATAATGACTTGCGATTCTTCAAATTGATGATTGCAGTGGAGGGGAATTGTGATTATTACTATGATTTGTATACCTCAATGTAAATTGATTTTCAATGGTATTATTGTAATGTTTATCATCTTTTCATATATCATAATTTTTTTTTGAGACACTGTTTTGTATGTAATTTTAACTCCTCACTTAGGTGTATAATTTGTGTGGAGAGCATGGGATCCAGTCAGGCCTTGCTGGCCTTTTCCCCTGCTTCCTTGCTGTGCTTTTTTCATTTGATATTTTTGTAACACTGGTTTTCTGCTCAGAAAAATGAATGAATTGAATTGAATTGAATTATTTCAGTTGTAGATAAGTTGTAGTTGCAGTCCCTAAAAAATATCAAAATGCTATCATGATCGGAGAAGTTCTTAGATTTAAGTTTTTGCAGGAGTGCAAACTAACTTGCCTCTTTTTTTTAAATGCTGGAACATTGAAGATAAAGAGACAAGTATGTGACAGAATGATTATGAGACTAGTTCCGTGGTGCTCCTTAAAGCTAAGAGAATTAAGACAACGAAACATTAGTAAGAAATATGAACTCCGTAAACTACGATGACTCCTATGTACTCTAAGAAACATTGACATCTTCGGTGTTCTTATACTTGTAGCAACAAATACAAGCCTAAAGAAAGCCGTGAATAACCTTCGCCAGTTCTAAACGTTCGCACAGCAAAATGGAAATAGTTTCTGTTGCTTTTCCTGATTTTCTATTTATCGTTTAGTGTTCCTATCAATTCTTTAAAGAACTTTCTATCGATTCTTTAAAGAAACAATGAAGACACTCTCACTTTTCTGGAATCGATTAAGACAGCGAGAGCTTAAAATCTCATTAAAGGCCTTGTAAAAGTAATCGGTAGGTAGATTACTTTCCTTGACACACTTAAGAGTAAACCAATCCACAGTACTTAGTTTTATGTACAAAGATAGGAAAATAAGCTTTTCCGAAGATGAGAACGAGATCCTTGGAAGGGATTATGAATGCTGGTGATCTGAAGCCTGAAGCCTATTAAGAAGCACGGTGATAGACGTAAAGAGGAGCCAAGAAACGACAGTCTGCATGAAGGACGGCATTACTGCAATTGCCGAAGACAAGATATCCAAGATTAATTTTTTTCTTGAAAGAGTTGTTAATTTGATCATTATGAGTATGATCTTCATTTCAGTAGAAAACTTCTGAAACTCAAGGGCATATTAGAGGAATAGTTAATTCTGAACATTTAGATCTTATTTTAACAGGGCAATCAACGTATTTAGATGTCATTAACAAGCTATTTCTTTTGTCTACGGTAGTTCTCCGAAAGCTTGGTCCAGCTTCGTCCGGATGATAACGTGTGTTGTCAAAGGGTTAACAAATCTTATAGCACTGAGTTTAATATTCATCAACACGTAACTTTTCCGATGATGCTGGACCAGACTTCCATTAAACTGTAGAACGGATAAAATATCTTGTTAATTATATTTACACTTGTTTCTGTAAATTAAGGAAGAAACAGAAAAAATCGGGATTATTTACTAAACTTGGGTATATGACGTGAGAAGTAATGTGGAATTAGTGAATCGCACGCAAATTAGTGAAGATTCCGTCGGTTTATACAAATGAGCCGCGGGATGAAATGGGCTGTTGCGGAGCTGTGCGACGTGTCATTTGCGGTGTGTAAAGAAATAATTTTGAGATAACAGATTTGCTATAATGGTTGCTATACAACATTGAACAGGTGAACTGAAATGGAGAGCAATCTGAAGAGTAGAAGCAGACCAAAGTCAGATAGAAGTTGCAAGATGGCTGCATGTGAATCCTTCTGTGGTCTACAGACTGTGGAACCAATTTCAAAACACGCAATCAGCTTCCAGGAGATACAGTAAAGAAAGGCCTGGGGCTACAATACCCGTGGACAACTTATATCTCTAATTAACTGCGCGTGGGAACAGGACAGCTACCACGACACAATTGCGATCTGCCCGTGCTGCGGCTACAGGAACGATATCTGTTCCCACTATTCTCAGAAGGCTTTGCGAAAGAGGTCTTTATGCTAGGCGACCAGAACTGTGCATACCCCTTTATCTCCCGTCTCGATAGGAAGTATTTGACTTAAGCAAGACTTTACGTCAGTTGGGATCGGAACCAATGGAGGTCAATATTTTTGACGGAGGAATTCAGATTTGCTTTGCAAAGCAATCCCAGCCGTGCTCTGACCTGGAAAGAACGTGAAATACGCTATCATTCCTCTATGGCCCATGACAGGGATACTTATGGTGCTGTTGACAATTAGACGACCAGCACTCTGCGTATCCCTTATCTCTCGTCTCAAGAGGAAGTATTTGAATTAAGCAAGACTTTACGTCAGTTGGGATGGGAACCAATGGAGGTCAATATTTTTGACGGAGGAGTCCAGATTTGCTTTGCAGATACATTCCAGCCGTGCTCCGACCTCGAAGGAACGTGAAATACGCTATCATCCCTGTATGGCCCATGAAATGGACACTTATGGTGGTATGGCGTGCTGGTTTGAGATGGCATCTCGTTAGGTGGACGCACGGAATTCTATGTGCTTCCAAAAGGAACCATGAATGCTCAGCGTCATAGGGATGATGTCCTGGACCCCTATGTCCATTCTTATGCAGATGTCATGGGAGATTCATTTCTCCAACGAAATGATAACGCTCATTCTCAAAGAGTGAGGCTGGTAAAACAATATTTTCAAGAGGAGAGCATTGCCTAAATGGGATGGCCAGTCAGATCTCCAAACTTTACTCCTATCGAGCATGCCTAGGATGCACTGGGGAGACCTGTTGCTGCATTCAACATCCCTCCGCAAGACTTGGAGAGGCTTAGATAAGGTTTGCATGAACAATGGTCGTTGCTGCCTTCTGTGCTGAGTTCCTAGGCATCATCATCAACATATGAAATCTTGCTGTGCTGCTTGCATTGCTGTGAAGGTTGACCACGCTCCCTACTGAGTTATTTCGGCTATTTATTTATTTATTTATTTTTTTGACATCTTGTTCCTCACCTGGTTCTTTATATTGTCAGTTTTGTCGAGATGAAGTCTTTCTTATGAAATGTTTTTTTAGGGTCTTTCTCTAACGTACGATATAATACAGGTTTTAACCGGATTTCATAACATTTCATATGTATATTTTGAGTTATCGCAATCTTTCCGTTAATTTATGGAAACTAGTGCGTATGTACATCGATTGTTTTTACTTATATGCTAGCTGAACTACATCCGGAACTTCCTGGTTGTACGCTTAAAATGCAATATGCATTTTCTTAATTTCATTGCGATGAATGATTGTGTTGTGAATACCACGTCCTGAATGCCCGACCACAATAACTTTTTTATGCACTCTATGTGTGTAAATACTCTTAGTAGTGCAGTAACAATGTCTTTGTTATTCATGATATGGCAAAAATTTCAGCTTTTAGCTCCAAATAGCTCTTTTCAAACTACGATATTCGCCTTTCCATTAGGTGCTAAAGAGTTTTCATAGCTCCTTTAAAACTACGATATTCGCCTTTCTATTAAGTGCTGAAGTGTTTTCGTTCTCGGTCTTTTTGCATCTTCTCTTTCCGCGGCTTTAGCTTCAGCTATGAATTTCCTTTTTCAGAAGGAATGTAATGCATATGAGTTTGACAAACTCACTGTGTAACCCGAAGGTTAAATAATTACTAGAATATATGACCGGTTGTGATGCACTGCATTCCTCGAAAGAGCGACGTACATTCGTTTCCGCGAAACATCATTCCGACAACTGATGAATATAACAATCCCCCCCCCCTCTCAAAAAAAAGAAAAGTTGTTTTGCTTCCCATGAAGCTTTACGTAATAGGAAAACTTTCAAGCAGCCCCCAAAGGCAGAGCAAGAACGCAATTTTAAGGTCACATACGAGTTTCTCAACTTTCTCTGCTGTTCCCGTAGAAGTAGAATATTGTAGTTCTGATTCTAGGAGTCCACCTTTATTGGAATTTTTGCTTGAAAGGAGATACTCCAATTAGGGTAACAATGTTAAACAATCTGACAAATTCTGAACTGCTTCCTACAATTTCTTGACGAGTTATGGCTTGCACATAGACAGACAGACACAAATACACACACACACACACAATTTTGTGGAAAATGCGTTTGATTCCATATTTTAGAAGCAAATATGTGGAGTAAATGCATTTGGAAAATGCTCTTTTTTCCTCCCCTCATATATTTTCTTCTAAACATCCGATTGAAAAAATTCTTTTACTTTTCGATTCTAGTTATGTCGAAGAGTATTTTGGATATACTCACCTTTCAAGTTACTCATATTTTCCGCTAGGGGGCGTAAAAGTAAATTGGGTTTCCCTCGATATCTCTGCTTCTAAAACTCGGGTTTGAAAAATTCTTTCTGCAGTGGATACAGCTTCGGGTGGGATTTTTTTGCATATGATTTCTAATTTTTGGTAAAAATGGTTTGGCCACCAGGGGCCGTAAGTGTTAATTTCTGCTGCTGATGTAGTTCCCACAAAATCTGTGCTTCTAAAATTTCAATTGAAATAATTGGTTTGTGGACGGATGCCACCCAGGTCTATAAACCTTTTCGGAATATTTTCTTCTTAAAATATTGTATGGTTTCTCCGTCAAGGGGCGTAGATGTATATCTTATTTTTCTCAATATTTCTGCTTCCGATGGTCCGATTTGAAAAATTCTTTCTTTATTAGATAGCGTTTCCGGTGCGAAATGTTTTTCATATAATTTCAAAATTTTCAGGTAACTCATAGACTTCCCGCTAGGGGGCGTCAAGGTGAATTGCGTTTCCTCTGATATTTCTGCTTCTGAAACTCCGATTTGAAAAAATCTTGTATCGCATACAGATCTTGATAGGAAATGTTTTTCATATATCTAATACTTTCTAATATTTGGTAAAGAATGGTTTGGCCACCAGAGGGCGTAAGTGTTAATTTCTGCTTGTGATATACAGGATGTCCGAAAAGTTTTTCCCTGATTACAAACGTCATTCATATCCGCTGTATGCACGTTACGGATGTGAAACTGGGGCCAAAACGTTGGAAAAATAACCAAGTTTTTTTTTTGCAGGTTTCCGCAACGTGGCTGTAGTGTAGCAGTGTCAGTGTCTAGGAAACCGGAAATGGTCACAAATATGAAGAGAACTTTTTATCATGAACATAAGTTTTTGGCATCTGTAATTCACGCGAGGCCCTACGCACTGATTTCTTGGGACTCCGCGCAAAAGATTGTCTCACTGCTTCCACCCTTTCAGCTGAGGTTGATGGTCGGCCAGTTCTCGGTAAGTCAGCAACAGATCCTGTGGTCTTCAACTTGTCGTACCACGACTTTAATGCTCTTGACATCGCGCGGCTTCTTTCCATACGTTGTTCGAAAGTTCTTCTGCACTCTTATTGGTGACCGGGTGTCGTGATAACAGAGGACACACTGAGCTTTTTCCTGATTTGTGAACATTTCCGGTTTCCTGGACACTGACACTGCTACACTACAGCCACATTGCGGAAACCTGCAACAAAAAAATCTTGGTTAGTTTTCCAACATTTTGGCACCAGTTTCACATCTGTAACGTACATACAGCGGATATGAATGACGTTTGTAATCAGGGAAAGACTTTTCGGACACCCTGTATTTGCAGCAAAATCCGAGCTCCTGAAAACCCGACTGAAAAAATTATTTCCTGGATCGATACCGCTCACATTGATAAACCTTTTCGAAATATTTTCTTCTTGAAATAATGCATGTTTTTCCAGGCAGGGGGCGTAGACGCGTATCTTATATTTGTCGATATCTCTGCTTCTAAGAGTCAGATTTGAAAATGTCTTTCTTTGTTGGAGACCGTTTCCGCTTCGAAATGTTTTTCATGAAATTAAAAATGTTTCTTAACGAACAAGTCTGCCACCAGAGGGCGAAACCCAGCTAAAACACAAGTGCTGGGAAACTGCTTGCCACCAGCTGGCAGCGATGGGTCACTGCTAGCTGAAACCTGCCGCTCACGGCCCGGTAGTGGTCCGTTGGTGGCAGCACTATCAGTTGGCGAGCCATTGATGGCCCTGCAGCATCGCCGTGAATTGTGGGCCTCCAAGCAAGTGCTGCTAGTGGCCCGTTGCTGGCAAACAATGTAACCTCAACAGCAGGTGGAAGCAACGGGACTGCGCTGAAGCAAGTCATGGCACCAGTTAGTTAAAGACGACGTTATCACCATCGTGTTATTTTAGTGGATGTTAAGAAACAAAATCCATATGTAGAGAGGCGAATTAATTTCCTGTTGTAATTCCACGTCGACGAAGATATTAGATTAAGCCATGAAATACTAGATTACAGACGTGAAATACACCAACTTGAAACCGCTTGAAACAAATGTCTTGGAAAACTATTAAAAAAACGTTTGTTGGAAAAAAATAAGAATTATACGCGTACAAAATTTATTAATTATTTGAAAGAAAAAAAAAGCAACGCTATATGGATATAATGTGTACTCATCCATGGGTTGAATACACAAGACTGGGAGGAATTCGCTTCTAAAAATAACGAGAAGTAAAATAAAATATCTTCCTCTTTAAAACAAATGTAGCTTCGGACAACGCAAAGGAAAGATACAACGTTAAAAATGTAACAGAATGTGACAGCAACCCGGGTAAATATATATTTATTAAACAATCTCCTTTCAAGACGACAAGGACAGTACAAAACTTTGGAAAGCGACTCTAAGTATGTACACTCCTTGAAAATGAGTGAGTTCCTTTAAGGTAAAAAAAACTATCGTTACGTTGAAAAAATAAATTTATGAATTATATGAAAAATACCTCGCAATATTGTAAAATGAAAGAGGAAATCATTCCATTGCACATTCCGCACGAAACAGACAGTTTTAAGCACGCACTCGTGCGTGGCAAATTAGTCCGGTCGGTAGAGAGCTCAGCTCACACGTCAACGGCCGTGGTTCGTATCTACCCAAATCCAAATGGGGGTTTCCCGGTCAGTTAAGAAAATTTCCCCAGCGCAGTTGTTATTCACAAGATTCGTAATTACAGAAAAAAAAGTTGTAGCCTTAAGAAACTGCGGGTATCCTTGATTTTATTATTATTAATATGGCTACTACTGGGAAACTGGCGGACAAGATTCGGCAAGCCACCAGTTACGTCACGTGGTTGCTGATTGCCACTACCGGCAAGCTAGCGGACCACATTAGGCTAGCCATAATTTTTGACACGTGCCTGCAGGGCCACTTATGGCAGCTACTGCCTGTGATGGATAACTGATGGCCCTGTTGTGGCATATGACAACTGATGGGGTGCCAGCTGTTGGCCTGAACTGCTGGCCCTCCTGTTAGCCGCCCGCTAGGCCATTGCTGGCAGTGCTGGCCCAGCAAGACTGTTTTTGCTGGGAAGTTCAGGATTCCGTTAACAGCAATATCGGTGGGATTAAAAACCCGACTGAAAAACTTCTTTCTTCGGTCAGGTACTACTGTTTTCCATACCGGTTCCATTTTCACTGAATAGCTTTGATAAATTTAATTCGTGTTAGAACGGATTCAAAAGACGTGCTCATTCCACCTGCAAATTCAATGTCATCTTTTTTTTTTTATCATACCTTGTAACTGTACTCCAACTTAGACAGCATTGAAAAACAATCTTAAAAGTTTTGAACTATTAAACACAATTTTCCCATGAGTCATGATTTATCCCCACCCCCACCTCCCATCCCCCACACACATTCAGTTTTATTTACGCTTCCCAACCATAGGTTGAAAAAGCGTATATGCTCCGACTTTGTCCGTCTGTCTGTCTGCCTGTCCGTAAAAATGGTTCGATTTCGATGAAATTTTAGTATGTGGTAATGGGTCGAACCCTATTGAAAATGGACAAAATGGGGTCAAAGGTCAGGACATAGGAGCGCGATGCATTCCATTGCACTTATGCGTCATAACTTGCGTACAAATGGTTCGATTTCGATGAAATTTTAGTATATGGTAGGGGACCACTGGGGACGAACACTGTTGAAAATGGACGAAATGGAATCAAAAATCAGGACATCGGAGCGGTATCAATTCCATTGCCCTTATGTGTAAACTTACATAAAAATGCTTCGATTGCGACAAAACTTTGTCATGTTGTTCCGGAGGTATACTGAACCAGTTCTGTTGAATATCATCGAAATGGGATCAAAGGTCAGGGCACAGGAGTGAGATTTGTTCCACAACTATTATCCTCATAACTTGACTAAAAATGCTTCTATGCGACGAAAGCTTAATGTTTTTCCGGAGGTATGCTGAACCGGTACTATTGAAAATAATCGAAATGGGGTCAAAGGTCAGGACACAGGAGCGAGATTTATACCACAGCCATTATCCACCTAACTTGAGTAATAACTTGAGTAATTATTTCTGGTATGTTGGAAAGCGTATCATAAACAATGCATTGCATGATATTACTAACTTGGTATAATAAATATATGTATCAAATATATAAAGCACTGTAGTTAAAACCGTATAGGTATCGTTCATTGAGGGAAAATTCCTTGGTTAACTAACCGAAGTTTTGTTGCAGAGTTTGTCACTTCTCAACAAAAAAACAGCGTTATTAGAAACGAGGATAGCAGAAGTTATGCATAAAATCATGTGTTGTATTCGCTGTATTACCTTCTAGTAGTTTTAATACGAAAAGTGTAAATTTAATAGGCTATTTAGTAAATTTATCAAGAGGCAACAAACACTATATTTGCTACTACCGTCATTCCAAACACTACGTATCATTTCTTTGGCTCCAACGTACAGTGGCTATATTTATGATTCTAAATTGTTACAACTGATATTTTTGGCTACAAAGAAATCGAGTTATTTCAGGAAGTAAAACGCATAAATGAGAAATGAAACATAAAGAATGCTTGAACATAAATCTATGGAAGCTATGAGATCCCAAATATTTCATTGCACACTTTTTTTTAAGGAAACCGAGTAATTTCTGATCACATACGTAACATATTTAACGAAAAGGACCAAAAAAATATTGATATGAACAGCATATTCTATAAAAAGAACACAAAAAAGCGAAGGGAATTCAAAAATGTAAAGAAAATCAAAATATATAGGAAATAAAAGTAAGACGAGAGTAAAATCTTACAACGGAGATAAAAACAAAGAGAGGGAAATTGTTTTCACTGTGAGGGACGGAAAGGGAGCGAGGAGAAAATGGTTCTCCAATATATCGCCAAGAGGAGAAAGCAGGATAAATAATGAAGCAGGTCTTTAGAATCAAGCGGATAAGAAAAAGATATTATTGAGAGGAATAAGGCACTGAAGAGCAGAATTTGACAAGAAAAATAAGAAAAAGAAGTAAAATAAAAACATAAAAGCAGTCATGAAGAAAGGAACTGAGGAAATTGAGCAAATATAGAAACTGTTCAAGGTTAGAAACAGTACATGTTGAATCTAAAATCAAACTTTTCCTGATGCGTACTGTCTACAAGGATTTTGTTAATCATTTCCTAAATAAATGATTAAGCTGTTAGACGCGAAGTGACCCATTTAAAACCGCACCCTGTTCTAAATGTGAAGCACAAGCAAATAAATCGTAAAATGAGACTAGAGAAATTAAACATACTGTATGATCAAAACGATCCGGATACCTCTTTTGAGTAGTGGATCTGCCCACATACGTCACAGTCATGGCCCATACAGGCATAAAACGACGCACTTGGCCTGGGAAAGATAACACAGAAGTAGGATGGGCCGTACAGCAAACCTAAGTGACACTCTACGTGGAAAGATCAAAGGGTGACATCTTAGCCACAAGTCAGTTCAGGAAATTTCTGCCCTACTACAGCTGCCCCGATTTACTGAAAGTAAAATTATTATGAAGTGAAAACGCCTAAGAGCAACAACAGCCCAATAGCGACCTGGTAGGCCTCGTAAAATGATAGAGTGGAACCGCTGAGAGCTGAAGTGGGTCGTACAACAAAATCGCCTGCCCTCCTTTGCAACATTCATCAACGAGTTCCGAAATGCATCTGGAGGCAACGCCTGCATCATAACGGTTTGTCGAGAACTGAAGGAAATGGGCTTGCATTGTCGAGAAGCCACACATAAAACTAACATTAGCCTGATGAATGCCATGTTTCGGTTGTAGTTTTTTACAGCTGGGCGCCAGCGTATTCTAGAGCAGCACATTGTTTTTAAAAGCGAGTCTTTCGGGGCGCAGATGTTGCTGCAAATACATCATAAACAGAAATATTCATTTACGAATCCAAATGGGAAAACAGCTCTTTACCCAAAATTTGAAATTACATGAAGAGCATTTCTCACCAGTTGCTCTATCTCAGGCAAAAATAAATTTTTAAATCGGACCTTTAGAAGCAGAATTATCGGAGAAATTAAAATTTATCTTTATGCCTTACAGCGAGAAAACTTTGCTTTACTTGAATAAGAAGAGGTTATTCTCAAAATACTCTTAGTTATAAATGGCATCGAATGGAAGAAAAGTTTTTTTTTCAATCAGATATGTACAGTATATATATATATATATCATCATCATCATCATCATCAACCATTATCAATCCACTGCTGGACGAAGGTCTCCCCAAGTTTCCTCCACAACGGTCTGTCTTGTGCCAGTCTCCTCCATGTCACTCCCGCATACTTTCGAATTTCATCCACCCATCTTCCATGTGGTCTTCTTCTGGGTCTTTTCCTGTCCCTTGGAATCCAATCTAAAATTTCGGCTGTCCATCGATGGTCTGTTCTTCTGGCAGTATGTCCAGCCCATTGCCATTTCAGGGATTTAACTCTGATCATGATGTCTTCCACTCTTGTCATTTTTCGGATCCACGTGTTCCTCTTCTTATCTCTCCTGGTTACACCAAGCATGCACCTCTCCATGCTTCTTTGAGTTGCCTGCAGCCTTTGTATGTCTCTTTTAGCTAAGGTCCACGTCTCTGCACCGTACGTAAGCACTGGAAGGATGCATTGATCAAACACTTTTCTTTTAAGACATAATGGCATATTGCTCTTGAAAATTATGCTGTTTCTTCCAAAAGCTCTCCAGGCAAGTTTTGTACGCCGATTAATTTCTTCACTAATGTGACCCTCACTTGATATCTGCTGTCCAAGATAAACGTACGTGTCTGTTATCTCCAGCTTTTCTCCATCAATCGATAAATCTTCATTTCTTGTAAGAGCATTGAACATCACTTTTGTCTTCTGAAAGTTCATTTTTAATCCCACTTCTTTACTTTTGTCAGCAAGTTCCTGCATCATACTCTGTAGCTCTGAAGGGGTAGTTGCAAAAATGACTACGTCATCAGCAAAACGAAGGTGGGTTAGATAATCTCCATTAATCTTTATCCCTTTGTTTTCCCAGTTCAGTGATTGAAAGACATTTTCCAATGTAGCATTAAAGAGCTTCGGAGATATGGTGTCACCTTGTCTCACTCCTTTTCCAATTTTTATGTGTGTTGTATTACCAAATAGCAGAATCTTTGCACTTGCATTTTCATAGATGTTATTAATAATATTAATGTATGCATCTTCAATATCGCAGGATTTCAGAGCCATTGCAACTGCTGATGGTTTCACCGAATCAAAGGCTTTTTCATAATCGATAAAAGCCATGCACAATGGAAGTTCATATTCCCTCGCTCTTTCAATTAGTTCTCTCAGTACGTGGATATGATCTATTGTGCTGTAGCCACTCCTGAATCCAGCTTGTTCTCTCGGTTGAGCCATGTCCAGTGTTACCTTCAAGCGGTGTGAAAGAACTTTAGTGAAGATTTTATAAACCACTGATAGGAGGCTGATAGGTCTGTAGTTCCTGAGATCCTCAATGTCACCTTTTTTATGTAGCAAGATCATTGTAGCGTTGTTCCAATCCTCAGGAATTTTCCCTTCATTAAGGCATCGAGTGAAAATTTGGGCGAGTACTGTTTCGATTTCTCCACTTGCTTCTTGTATGATGTCTACAGTAATTCCATCTTCTCCTGGAGCTTTTCCCCGCTTCATGTTCTTGATTGCATGTGCAACTTCTGCTGGAAGGACTGGAAGAACTCTGGTACCTTTCATGATGCCTGGAGTACATGTATCATCCCTTTCATATAATTTGGAGTAGAAATCTTTCACTCTTGTCAAAATTTCGCCGCTATTTCTTGTTACAGAACCATCTTCTTTTCTCAGTGCCATAATCTGTTTTCTTCCTTTACTGAGATGTCCCTTTGCTATCTTTAGGCTTTGGTTGTTTTCAATTGCTTTCCTTACTAGTTCACAGTTGAATTTCCTTACGTCTTCAGTGATACGTTTTCGTACTGTCTTGCATAGCTCTATATATTCCACTTTGGAAGTCACATCATCTTTAGTTGTCCTCATCTCTCTTCTTTTTGCATCAACATTTTGGTTTTTCCTGATAATTTGTTCACATGCAATTTGTTCTTAGACCCAGCTAATTTTGTTGCTGTTTCCATAAGAGCTTTGGTTACTTTTCTGTTAACTTCAGAAATATCCACTTCTTCCGATGTTAGGCCTTCTAAAGCAGAGAATCTGTTCTTCAGTTCCAATTTGAAGGTATTATGGTGTTTTTTAAGGTTGGTTATGTCAATACATTTTGTTTGTCTTATGAGCTTGCTACGTTCGCGTTTAGTGTTGAGGTGCATCTTACATCTCACCAATCTATGGTCACTGCCTGTGTTGAACTTGTTTAGCACACTGCAGTCTTCTATGACGAATTTTTTGTTACACATAATAAAATCAATTTCACTTGTCGTCCCATTTGGATGTCTCCATGTCCATTTCCTGTGTGGCTTTTTCTTGAAAAAGGAGTTCAAGATGAAAAACCCTTCTGCCTCTGCAAACTCTACGAGAGTATTTCCACGCTGGTTTCTGTTGCCGTGACCGAATTTACCTACTGAAGTTTCATTCTGTTGCCGTTGCCCTATTTTTGCATTGAAATCTCCCATAATTATCTTCAAGTGCTGCTTACCTTTATTATTTAGATCACGAATTTCCTCATAAAATTCTTCAATTTCTTCTTCAGGATGACTTGTGGTGGGTGCATAAGTTTGAATAATCTGAGCCTGGTATCTTCTCGAGAGTTGGATAACGAGTCGTGCAGCTATGTCAGAGGAACTTTCAACTTCTACAACTTTATCCTTCAGTTTCTTGTTTATTATAAATCCAACACCACTAGTTCTGCCAGTATCTGTCCCACGATAGTAGAAGAGATGTCCACTTTTCAGTTCAATGAGATCTTCTCCTTTTCTCCTTACCTCACTTAGCCCGACGATGTCCCACTTGATCCTCTGTAGTTCCTCTTCCAATTCAAGAAGCCTTGAATCAGAAGATAGGGAGCGTCCGTTGTACGTAGCCAAGGTCAGCATCAGATGGCAGCCTAGTCCGGTCCTCTGGGGATTCTTAGCACCCTCTGCCTTCATGTCGCACTGGCCGCTGCCTTGGTCAGGTACATTCCAGCTGCCGGAGACTGAGGGCCAAGATTTAAGTTGTGGAGTCATTTTGGAGGGGTTTGGCCATAACTCACCACGCTGGCCAAGCGGGTTGGTGAGTGTGGGATAGCATTTCCTCTAATCCCGATGGTATAGTTATACCGCTATTGGCGGTCGTCAGAGCCCCTTTAGTGGGAACAGGATGTACAACGAGAAGGCGGGGTTGACATTTGTCAAGGAGAGGCTGTGATGTTACGCATCACCTGATCTTACATCCCATATATATATTGATTGAAGGTTTAACGACCACCGTGAGCGACTCGATGGGCTATAAGCAGCCGACTCTCTCACTTCAAAGGAAGACGATAACTTTGATGACTCTCTTTTACTGGTTCTATCCCTTTTCTGGAAAACACTGGCCCTGATGTAGGGCCAGTGTTTCCAGGTAAGAGAGAGAGAGAGAGAGAGAGAGAGAGAGAGAGAGAGAGAGTCAGCGCTGTAAGACAAACACAACATCCATGCCTCACCGGGATTCGAATCCGGACCCTTCACGCATGAACTGTCATATGGCAGCGTTCAGATCACTGCGCCACTGAGACTGCAATCGTATATTTAGAAGCAATTGTATGAAATAAAATGTACTGTGATGAATCTGCATTTCGCCCTCTAGCAGTGAAGTTATTCATCAGAAAAAGAAATAAGAAAGCCAGAATAATCGTCCTCACATTTAAGGCTTCTCAATCCAGAAATAACTTTTTAAATCGGAGTAATAGTTGCAAAAACATGATCACCACAGAGGGACAGATCAAGTGATGCCATGTGCACATAGTTTTCGTTTTATATCATTGACGCGCTAATAGCTGCAATGGGTATTTCTTCTTTGTTGTTTCAGACGAGTCGACATGTTGATGAATGACCGAGGGACCCTATCACATCTTCGGAAATAATGGAACTGTTACTTATTCAAGTTGCTGGAAAAAGTCTACAAGAATCTGTAATAGCAAAGTAGAAATATCACATGCCAAATACAAGTTACATGTCCATCAACAACATTCTAAAGGAGACTGGTTCGGTGAAAGATCCGAGATGTACTAAAACTGAATACCCATTGTTGTTGTTCTGGCTGTAAAGTCGAAGTTAGCACTCGCTGGTATTGCGCAGAACGTGGCAATTGGAAAATCACGTGCACCCAGAACCCCGAGAAGAAAGATGGCCCAGAAGTTACATGAGGACGACATGGACCGCAGTTCTGTGATTGGATACAGGGAAAACTTCAGTAACAACCATATCTTTTGGTTGACGAAATCTTCAGTGATGAAGTATAATTTCACGTGAATGGGACAGTCAACCGTACCAATTACCGCTACAGGGCTGCGACATAACAACACTGCGATGAAAACGCGCACGCACGGATCAATTCCAGGCTATCTGTTTGATATGCAGTTCACAGTGGCAACATCACATAAACCTACCTTGATATAGACACCATCACAGGTATCTTGAATGTTAAGTACCATTGTGTCCTACTTAGAGGACATACCCTCAGACTCTATCATATTTTTTTCTTTGAGCAGGATGGAGTACCGCCCCACTATGTCATAACTGCCCGAACTTAGTTGGATGAAACCGTCAAAGGCGTGTCGCTGCAATTTGCAGTTTTAACAGGTGCGTCCCATCAGAGGTAGGTATGTCAGATCCTCCACCTTGAGAAGGGCGGATGCACGAAATTGCAGGTTTTCGGGTCACCCAACAGACGATGCTTGAAGGAGCTTTAAGTAGAAGAAGGAACTCTCATTAATTCCAGACGATGTGTGGAAGAAGCATCACATATTTTTCTCGGACCTCACTGCGAGAAGATTCATTTTACATTCGGACGCCAATATAGCGAATTTTCCCTTTTCTTCCGCTTAAAGAATTTGGACCTACGTACACCTTCCCTCTCCGGGTCGTACATTCTACCAATTGAACTACGCCGGCAAAGGCATATCTCTGCAATTGCCGTTTTGACATGTACGTCACAAAGCATCATGGGAAGAAATTAAAACACCGACATTGAACGTATCACGCAAATCTTTGTGGAAAGACACTGTTGATGAATTCGGAGGTTTGCCTAATTTCCAAGCGAGAGAGCATAACATTATTGGGATTAGACGGTTGTAGGGTGGAGTCGACTTCCCTATTTTGGAAGACGAGAATGTGAGGGAGTTGATTGATTCGCATGAGCTAAACGTTAATAATGTGATGGACATGACCCAGGAGAAGAAGGAAAAAGAAGCTGAGGAGAGTTGAATTCTTCAACTGAATGATTTGAGCATGAAGATATTGCCAGTATTATTTCGTAGTTGAATAATATTGAACAACTCCTTTTAGATGAAGATTCAAGTTTTGATTAGTTGGTCTGCTGTGTTTGGATGATTCTGATCCAGACGACTCTGTACCCACGTTTTACAGTGTGTAAACACCTACCGCTACATTCCATCCCTTAAAGCCGGGCTGACTGATTATCTGGATGAGAGTTGATTTTTTTAGTAAAAACAAAGTTTCCCTCAATGTTTGTGTTCATAATTCTACTGTATTTTCATGATTTCAGTGTTGTTAAAATCCATTTGAGACATCGTATTTTATGTTGTTGTATGCAACCTCTTTCTCTTTATATATTAAAGCATATATTCGATCTATGCGAAGTTTTTGCACAACGTAATCCTCGCACAAATCGAAGACTTACTGTATTTCTTTCAGTGGTGGGAAATAAAAACAATGTGGCCAAAAAGGGAGAGATATCTTTGATGTCTATAGCAAAACACAAATTTGCCGGTGGCACTGCTAGACCCGCACACTTCTGCTCCGGAGCCAAATGCTTTCCTAATTAAGCCATACCGATGAAGTTTATAGCTGCAACTTTGCGGTCTTGACATGCGCGTCACTTTTGAGGTAAGTACGTCACTTCTGAGATAGGTACTTCACATGCATATATCCATCCCCCTTTGAGAACGGCTGGGATGGAATCTTAGGTTTCCAGGTCAGTCGGAAAACCACATTTGAAGGAGAGCTCACTGTAGTACAAGGAATTATCATTAATTCCAGACGATGAGCGGAATGGGCATCACATATTTTTCGAAAAACCCCACGGCCGGTAGATCCATTTTTACATTCGGGCGGCAATATAGCGTAAACTCCACATCTTTCTGCTCAGGATCCGAATGCTTTCCCAATTAAGCTATATCGACAGGTGCTTATCATCATTACTTGCCGTCTTGGCATGTACGTCACATAGACTTGAGAAAGGCGGTGGTACGAAATCGCAGGTTTTGGGACCGCCGTAAACCATGCTTCAAGTAACTCATCATCATCAAACAAAGATCTTCGCTTTTTCCACGTTTATAAGTGAGTCACGGAAAAATTCTCATTGGCCGCAACCAGGAGTCGAACCCAGGGTTTTCCAGTTACGCGCCGGATATGCTTCCGCTACACCACAGCGGCCTCGAATTCCTCCAGACTCACACACACCAACTGCCAAGTCAATTTGGCAGGTTGCTTCTTGGAGCCCCGCACAATGCTGGGGATTCACCAAAGATGGTAAGCAGCAACTGAATAATTAATACAGACATTTAACGTGGATCAGGAACATCAAACAAAGATCTTCGCTCTTTCCACGTTTATAAGTGAGTCACGGAAAAATTCTCATTGGCCGCCACCGGGAGTCAAACCCAGGGTCTTCCAGTTACGCGCCGGATATGCTTCCGCTACACCACAGCGGCCTCTAATTCCTCCAGACTCACACACCCTTACTAAAAAGTAACTGTCTGCAGAAAAAGGAATTCTCATTAATTCTGGATGATGTATGGAAGGAAGATCACACATTTTTTCGAAGAACCTAACGGCCTGTAGACCCATTTTTACTTTTGGGCGCCAACGTGAAACCCAAATTTACTGGGGAGCTCGAACCCGCATCCTTCTTCTCCGGTACTGAATGCTTTCCCAATTAAGCTACACCGACAAGTGCTTATCATTGCTACTTGCCGTCTTGACATGTGATCACCTCTGAGGTAATTACGTCACATGTCCTACGGGAAGAGACTAGCAAGCTCAGGAGGGAGTTCCTCTACTTCGTTCAGTGGTGATGAAAACAATGTGACGACAGAGGGAGAAATGTCTTCGACATCTCATGTGAAGAGACTACTATAAGCTAAGGAGGGAGTTTCCATACTTTCTTCAGAAGAAATTAGGGAAAAGGAAAAAATGTGGCGAAAGAGGGAAAGATGTCTTTGACGTATTTCACAAGATCGTAACGATTTTCTACTTTTGTTCCTACAAAAGAAGCTTTAATCTGAGAACTTAGACTTCTTGAACGAAAGTTTTTTTTTTTTTTTCTAAATGCTAGTTTGTTTAACAAACATTTGGAACCAGACAAAGACAGTGTGGTGTGGTG
This sequence comes from Macrothele yani, assembly GCA_039090855.1. Lineage (NCBI taxonomy): Eukaryota > Metazoa > Arthropoda > Arachnida > Araneae > Macrothelidae > Macrothele > Macrothele yani. The sequence goes on from CM077008.1 coordinate 79,430,322, forward strand.
ACGCTTGCTTGGCAACGTAAACCAACCCATAGTGTATGAAGTGATACTCAGCTACAAGTAGCGAAAGACATAGCTCTAATATACATATTCGTGAACCATGTGCTTGAGGTTGTATGCTGAATCAGAGGAGCATTTTCAGGCTGGGATGTTCATAGCACGAAGAAACATCAAACATATGAAGAGAAAAGTGATTAAAAACAAAAGTTAAACCGTGTTCAAATCTCACTGATTATGAGGTTACTGTTCCCTGAAAAAAGCGCAGCAGTCGCGCCTAAATGTAACCTTACTAGCTATGACCCTTACAACGAATCGTTTATCAGTTCGATTCCTGATAAGCAAGTGTTATCATCACAGTCGCTACTACAAGCAGAGATAAATCGTCTACTCAGATTCATGAAAACAGCACCAATAATTTCAACAATACCACTGCATTAATAATAATAATCGCAGAAGCAATAAACATCGCTGAAATTTGTTCAAATTACAGCAATTTAATTTTAATGTAAAACCAATCGAACCCATATTACTTTTATTTTCTGTAAAAAAAATTCTTTTCACTTGTACTTGTGATGCAGAATGATGACGTTAGCGGATTCCCTTTTTCAAGAAATTCAAATGTTAGCGCATTTCTTTACATCTACTGAACCCGAGTGACAATTTTTCTTTTGAAAAAAAAAAGAAGAAAAGAAAAGATTACCGGTAGCAAACAATTATAGTTTCCCGAAATAATCAAAATGCGAAAGATTTTGAGAAAATGAAATGACATTGATCTGAGAAATACCTGTTTTTTTTTCATGTCATATTTTTATAAAAGAAAAATGTGATATCAACCAAACGAAATGAATTAAAGTTGAACAAAGTAAGTTCAGGTTAAGAGACGCGTTCGTTTATCGAACTAGAGGAATCAAAAGCATTTTAATGAGGTTTGCAGACGCCAGAGTTTGTCGACCGAGCAATCGGAAGTTACTTCCCAGGGGAGTTACAGGAAGCTATACATATATATGATGTACTTCTATTTTCCGCTTGAAGCCAGACTGTAGGTAGGAAAAGTGAACGTTAAGCGAAGGGTGTTGTTTCCTTTTAAAATGGATCGCTTCGGGGTCCTGCCATTCAATGGTCACTTCTAAGCCGAAGGCCATGAATCATTGTTTGTCTGCCGCTCAGGGAACTCCCGCAGTTTAAGGTTGCAGACCTTTCAGCTGATGACCTATCGTGCTGTGATTGGTAAATGACAACCCATTTTCAAAAGCGTATTTTATCACCGAACTCAAAGGGGATGATACAAATTCGTCATCATTTTCAACGTCCGATTTGGATATTTTGTTCTTTTGTTTGGTGTGAGGAAATCCCCCATTACGAAAAGAAAAAAAAAAAACCCTCAGGTAACGATTCAGTGCATTAGATGATTTGTCAGCAAAACGATATGATTATAAATACACTGAGGGATGATCTTAAAGCAAGATCTTTACAAAAATGAATAAAACAAAGCTACTGCAGAGTGATTAATAAGATAAACAAAGCTAAATGGAATTGGTATTTTTTTAAAACAAAAGTCGGAAAAATGTTCTCATTAATTTAATTAATGCTGTGAAATAATGTGTATAATTTTTTCTTTCATTTGGAAATCTTCCCTCTCTAACAAAAGAAAAAAAAAAAAAGAAGAAAGGAAAAATAAGCGTACTTTTACCGCGAATTTTCAAAAGGTTAACTTTTTCAAATATCAGAGCTCCACTTCGTACTTTCTGTTGAGCATTTGTTTTGGTAGAGAAGCTCTTCTTTTCGACGCTGTGTGTGTGTAACTGGTAAAACAGCTTTTGGGCTCATTAACTTCCCTAAAAGCTAAATTTACCTAAATTGGATCCCCCTCCCCGTAATTTTGTTTGAAAATGCTCACAAGGATGTTTGCCAGATTAATTATTGGGTTGATGATAAGACGGGCGACTGTTTATAACTTATAGGGTTTCAACGCACTATAAAACAATAACAATGTTGCGTTTCGCTCCTTTTCCGTGAAGTCTAAGAAATGTAGATGGGTGCAGAATTTTGCAGAATTTTCCGTGAATTTGCGAGTACATATCTCGCTGTGTTAGCTCCTTTTCCGTGAAGTGATAGAAAAGAACATTAATTAATTATTGTTTGATAATGAATAGGGAGACTGTTTGCCGTTTTTTTCACCGCACTACAGGAACGTATTATATCAGAAAGGAAAACTGAATCAATCAACTATGTATCCCCCCCCCCTATTGTTTCCAATGGTGTCCCAACGTCTGGATAGGTCTGCAATGCCATGCTTGAAAAAATGTGCAGGTTTTTCTGCGAAGAAGTCATCGAGGAAATTCTGGAGATCAACATCATTGTTGAACCTGCTGCACGGAGTGCATTCTACGGAGATCGGAACAGGTGATAGTCTGAAGGCGCGGCATCTGGAGGCGAAATTATCTCCGATTTCATGTCCTGAATAGCCATTCTGGTCATCTTTGCACTGTGAGGGCGTGTGTCATCATGTTGGAGAAGGACACCATGGCGCCGGTGTAGCCGTTTCGGCGGAGTTGCTCACAATAGAGTGCAGCATTGATGGTCCGATTCCTCGGCAGCATTTCCTAGTGAATGATGCCTTCCACGTCCAATCAGACACACAACATGATCTTCTCAGTATGAAGGTCATGTTTTAGACGCGGTGTGAGCGTCTTGTTTGACTTAACAATTCCTCCGCTGCCTGAAATTCACGTACAAGAACCACTTCTCATCTCCTGTAACAATAAGTGACAGAAAGGGTTTGTGTTGCTGAGAACATTCGCGATAATGGGCGAGCAACGAACGACATATGGCAGCACGCTGATTCTTGTTGCCCTCGGTGAGAATGTGAGGCACCCAAGACCTCCAATTTCTGGACCTTTCCCGTACGTTCCAGGTGTCGCACCACTGTGGCATGATCGCAGTCCATCTCAGTGGCCAAATCGCGTGTGGTTTGACGCGGATCCAAGTAGATGAGGTGGTTCAGACGATCTTCATCAAAATGAGACATACTACCTGAGCGTGGAGAGTCGTTGATGTCAAAAGTGCCACCTCGGAACCGTTCAAACCATTTGCGGGCTGTCCTCGGAGCAATGGCATCCTCCACACGCATATACACACACACACACACACACACACACACACACACAGCACAAATTTGTCGAGTAGCTTCGGCGGCTGTGGATCCCTTGTTAAACTCATAGAGGAGGAGATGTCGGAAATGTCCATTCCTCTCTGCTTGACACTCCATACTGCCGGACCTGAAAACCAAAAAACCATTAGTCACAATCACACAACGCAATGTTATTTAGATACAGTATGTTACTGGTTACATTTTGATATACAACTGGCCATCTGCACCGTTACTACTGACCTGGGAAACACTTGCGAAATAGTAAAACGGCATGATTTTATGCATCATCCCAATATAATTAAATAAAATAATTTCATAGGTAAATTGCAACATATATATTTACGTACCACGAAGTAGCAGTCATGTTATTTGAGAGAGCATAACTCAGTTTGAAATTGGTTCCGTTAATACCTTCCTATCGGGTAAAGTAACTCAGCGTGCGATGTTGAAAGACAGTGCCGATGTGATACATAGCATTATGTTCCCTACTTAATGTATTATCTTAAACAATACCATTTAAAGTATTAAATTCAGTATACTGTAAATGGGATTCAAGTATTTCAGAATGAACTTTTGAAATAGAGATGTATTCCACATCCTCACGAGGTTCAGAAATAAATAATCGGACATCATGATCCCTTCCGACATCTCTCTTACAAAGGCCTCTTTGGGTAAACCTGTAAGTACAAGATCTCTTGCAATTTTGGACTCTTCACGAATAATTGTAGTGAAAATCTTAACGTTCTGGTTAACTCATACGTATGCACAATATGTAGACACAAGTATTCAGACACTTCGACATATGAAAATAAAGGTGCATTTGGAGAACTAGACGAGCATGCCGGGAGTTGGGTGCTGTATATAAATGGGACCGATTTCATTTGCTGTGAAGTTTGAGCTGAAAACACGCGAACGTAAAGATTAATAGGTTGTGGAAAATCTCTTAGGAGATTATAAAACTTTCGCGTGTTCATTGCCTTTGGAATCTATATATACCAGTGCCGTTTAGGCTGCCAGTTTAAAAGAGAATAGATGATTAAATGTTGTTAAAAATGCTGCCGATGAATAAATGATTAAATAATGAAGATGTTGAGAAGACTTAAATGTTCAAGAAAACATATTTTAATCACCTATTATATTTTAAACTGCCAGCCTAAAAGACGCTGTTAAAAAAGTTATTTTGATTCCAAAGGCCAGAACATCCAAAAAGTTTTAAAAGCTCTCAATAATCTCCTAAGATATTTCAGACAACCTATTAATAAATGGGACCGTTTGCACACCTGTCAGACTGTAGTGGAAGAAAATATGCAGCGCGGAGCTGAACTGACGAACTTTGAAAGGGGCACGATGGTTGGATGCCACCTGAATAAGCAATCAGAGAGTAGAATCGTAATTCTGGGATTCCTAAAACCTACTATCGCTGATGTTCTCCACCGATGGGAAGCACATGGCGCCATTACAGCAAAGCCGCGCTCTGGAAGTCCGCAGTTTAACGCGGATGCACTGATTGATCATTCAAAACGAAGCTTATTGAAGAAGGGTACGCACGTCCTCCGCCAAAGACCTAGCCGGGTGCCATCGCATAAGACACTGGAGCACTTTTTTGCATTAGAATAGACTGTCGGGAACTGCATGTTCAAGATTACCACGCTAGCTCAGCTGCGCACAATTCCTACATCACTTCAGGCAGTGCCATACAATGACTGAAATTGTGTCTAGCTCGCCACTCGTGGACAACAGAAGAGTGGAAGGTGGTCGGGTGGAGTGACAAATCATGCTATTAACTCTTTCATTTGGGCGGACGTATTTGGGTGTGATGTTTTCTCGCGGAACGGATTGCCTTTTCCCTACAGTAAAGCTTAGAGAAGGATCAGTGATAGTGTGGAGCTGCTTCTGCTGGGAAGGACTCGATCCTGTGGCTGTGCTGTTCTCCAACCTAACGGTTGCCAGTTACAGAGATATTCTGAAAAATACCGCACTACCTACGTTATGGCTGTACCGTTTTAGCAAGATCGAGTATCTAGCCACACTGCAAGGTCTGTTCAGGCCTGACATGAGTTGTAGGACTTCCGAGTGCTGGATTTGCCGGCCCACAAGTCCTCACGATAATCCAATAGAGCATCTGTGGAACAGGCTAGTACGATTAATCAGATTTAGGTCAATGTGACATTCCTCTGCTGCAGCTCTGGCAGAAGCTTTTCAGAAAGAGTAGAGGGGAACTCCGGTACAGACCTTCCGCCACATACACCGATGACCAATTACATTATGACCATCCCCAGCCTACAGAAATGAGCGCGCGTTGAGACCGAATAGTGGCGCAGGTGAAATTTATAAAGCAGTATGCAGTATATACAACCCGCGCACCGTCTGTCGGTTAGTAGAGTGTTCGGAATCAGAGTGGGAAAAGCTGCCGATATATCGGAGTTTGATATAAAACAAATTGTGATGGCACGGCTCCTCGGAATTACGATCTCTGAAACGGCGCGGCTTGTGTGTTGTTCACGTGCTGCTGTAGTGAGTACGTATCAAAGGTGGTGCACAGATGGCCAAACGACGAACCGTCGTCCAGCCGTGTGTCTTCCGCAGCTCACTGATGCCAGAGGGGAGAGGAGACTGTGCGACGAATCACCCGCAGCTAGAACAGTGGTGATCAAGGCAATGTGTCCCATCACAGTTAATCGCAGCCTTCTGCATATGGGCCTGCGTATCCGAAGACCCAGCCAGATCCTCGTGCTCACTGCACGTCATGGTACCAACTCATGAAATGGGCCCAAGGGCATCGTGATTGGACAATGGATGATTGAAAGAAAGTGGCTTGGTTTGACGAATTAAGATTCCTGGTGCATCACGTAGACGGCCGAGCGCAGATACGCCGATTACCAACGGAGGCTATGGCACCTGGATGCAGTGTTGGGTGGAAACTGGCCGGCGGCGGCGGTGTTATGTAGTGGGCGATGTTTTCTTGGCACACCTTAGGCCCCATTATCCCAATAGCACAATCGCTGCATTTGTCAGGTATCTGACATCATTGCTGACCAAGTTCACCCATTCAAGGCAACAGTCACCAACAGGATAATGCGCCACGTTACACTGACAGAATCGTCAAGGAGTGGTTCGAGGAACATGTTGGTGACTTTCTGTTAAAGCCCTGGCCTCCAAATTCACCTGACATGAACCCAATCGAACATTTATGGTTCAAAGTGGAAAAGCGGGTTCGCGCTAGATCACCACCATCCCGAAACGTACGGGAAGTGAAGGACCTGCTGTTGACATTGTGGTACCAGACACCCCAGGATACCTATCGCTACCTCATCGAATCGATGCCTCGCGAAGTGGCCGCTGTTTTGCGAGTTAAAGGGGGTCCTACAGCTTATTAGGTAGGTTATCACAATGTAATGACTCGTCGGTGTGCATGGGTTGCTGTTTCCATGACGACCAAAAAGCGGAGGTCGTGAGGGGCTGTGTACTATTTTTCGGTTACTAAATGATCTCGTTTGTGCTCAGTCTAGGTGTCCGATTCTTTGTCTAGATAGTGTGTATGTTAATCAGACGCTTAGCCATGGCATAATGATCACGTTCGTGTCATAATGCCATACATGGCTTGCTAAGTCGTTTTTATGGCGCTAAGCGCTTGCACCCAGAGGGAATGGCTTCACTAGACAGAGGAAAGTGTGTTAAGCTATTCATCTGCCGAACAAAATGATGCCCCGGGGTTCGGCGACGAAACGTGGCACTGACGTAGATCTTCGAATGCTTCCATCGACTGCTTCTTACAAATGTTCGATGTGATTCAAGTCGGGGAAATTTAGGTGTCAGTGGAGCACACAAAACATTTGGATATGATCCTAAAGCTATTATTGCAAACTTTGGCACTGGTAGTAAGGGACGTCGTCTTTCTGAATGAGTCCAGTTCGTTCAGTGTCACCACTTAAGGGAACGCTAGACACGTCATACTAAGATGATCAGTCGAGGTGATCCTGTGCCCACAGCAGGAGGAACTATTAATAACGATTGGTCAACGTGAGAACATGAATAGACCTATGATTTCTCATAGACATCCGCAAAAGCATTTGCTCCATTCTGTCTTCTGAAAGCCCTGGTTATTGTTTGCCTTTAATTGAGAGATTACGAGCCTACTGTTGTCTAGGACAATTACCATCAGCCGGATTTCACCTTGATTGTATACCAGTGTTGATTTTAGGTATACGTGTGTCTCTCTTTGGATCATTCTCGCTACACTTTTCTGGCCCTCGATGATCTAACAATACCTGCGTTTTCTGAGAAGCGGGATAGCGCCTTCCTCGTGCCAAAAACAACTCTCCGTTCAAACTCCCATCGCCTTCTCAACTGAACGGTCTTCGTACTAGCATACTAACACGATACACGCATGGCATCTACATACGGTATATTACGCGTCGATCAGTTACGTCACTGCTAATTGCTGTAGGACACATCGATTCGTGGAGAGAGGGTTTGCCATATCGCTTTCATATCAAACGAGAATTTGATTCTAAATGATTTATTCAATACGAAATTGAATAATGCATATTACTCTTCAATGTATTTACCGGTAACTGCAACGGACTTGCTCCATCGTTCTGGAAACATCTTAATTCCAATTTCAAAAAAGGTTCTAGCTTTCTTGCCAGTCCAACTTTGCACAACTCCGACCCATGTAGCACAGTAACGTTGTTTGAACGTTCAAATTTGGGTTTGGTACTTGATAAATGGTTTCTGGTTGGTTTAAAACCTTTTAAAACGTTGATATGTGGTTAACAGCCGAACGTTGAAGCAGTGGATGTTTTAGAATGTTTATGAAACGTTTCAGTAAAGTTTATACATTTGTGTTGACATCATGGAATTTTTTAAACGATTTTAAAACATTGAAAATCAGACTCAGATCTCAATGCCATCTCTCAACAAAACTTAAAAACTAATGATAAACGCACCTAATTTTAATAGAAAGTGGTAAATATTTTACATAAGTACTAAATTTCTAAAAGGAAATGAACTATTATGTGTTGAAAAGCCCTCAGTTTTCCGGCAGACATCATACTGTATTTTATTTCTTGAGTCTATTTCCAGTTCCTTTCATAAAGCATAATACAGCGTCCTCTTGTGGTCTACATGAAAAACCGTTTAGTGGAAACCACGTGGCAGAACTTCATATTGGTAAAAGCTTTTCTACTGCCTTTTGCATTGTTTAAAAGGTATGTGAGTCTTGCTTAAATAGTCTTGTAACTGAGTGGCGTTTTTTTACGAGGAATGTTATTAATTATTTATCTCTAGGACGAAACGACATTTCTAAATTTTTTTGGCTCCCGCTACTTGAAAACTTCGTTTTCTTGTAGAGACTGAAGATGTTTGAATCTTCTCCAAAACAAGTTAGTAAAATCATGCAATACATTGATTATAATACGCTTTCCAACATACCAGAAATCATTACTCAAGTTATCACTCAAGTTATGAGAATAATGGCTGTGGAATAAATCTCGGTCCTGTGCCCTGACCCTTCATCCCATATCGATGATATTCAACAGAACAGGTTCGGTATACCTCCGAAATAACATGATAAAGTTTTGTCGCAATCGAAGCATTTTTACGTAAGTTATGATGCATAAGGGCTATAGAATAGATCCCGCTCCTGTGTCTTAACCTTCGACCCCATGTCACCCATTTTCAACAGAGTTTGTCCCCAGGCAGGCCCCTACAACATACTAACATTTCATCCAAATCGAAGCATTTTTACGTAAGTTATGACTCATAATGGCGATGGAAGTGATTCCGCTCCTATGTCCTGACCTTTGATCCCATTTCGCCCATTTTCAATAGGGTTTGTGGCCAGGTGGTCCCTTACCACATACTAAAATTTCATCGAAATCGAGCCTCTTTTACGTTAGTTTTGACGCATAAAAGCAGTGGAATGGATCCCGCTTCTATGTACTGACTTTTCACCCCATTTCGTTCACTTTAAATGAGGTTCCTTCCCAGGTGATACCTTACCAGATACTGAAATTTCATTGAAATCGAACGATTGTTACGCGAGTTATCGTAGGGACGGACATAAGCACACAACGCGTGACGTAATGTAGCAGATGGGAATCGCGTCCATCTGCTGGCAAGAGTATGACGTCATAAAACTTTAATAGCATCCACACACAACGCGTGACGTAATGAGACAGATGGCATGACCGCGCGCCAACATTCTCAAACGCGAGATTCTGACGTCTTAAGTTTTCTAAGCATTGGAAACATTAATGGAACGACGCCATGACACTAAGAACGTTATAATTCGGGGTGGTTATTTAACCCACTAAACGAATTCTCCTAAAGTCGAGATAGGAAACGGCAGGTTAACGACTTTCATCAAAATTCTTAGAGCCGTTTTCAAAATAAAATGTACATACATACATACAAGAATTGCTACTTTAAGGTGGACGTCAAGTAATTTTGCTTCCTATACTTCCAATGGAAAAACTTCTGTACACATTTTCTTCACAATTAACGCGTTCCCAAGAATGAAAATTCGAACATCGATTAAAATAGCTTCATTTCATAACTTGGAATACTTAATATTTTCTAAACGATAGCCGTAATTATGCAATCCAACATTTGTTTGTCCACTGACGTCATCAAAGTACAGGTCGCGCCATCTTTTTTCTGGTTTCAACACTACCAAAGGAAAGGTTATTGTTTTTAAATATAATTATTGGTATGTTTTAGAAAATGTTAAGGACTCCAAGTTATAGTATGAAGTTATTTTAATCGATGTTCAAATTTCCATCCTTGGGAACACACTAATTGTGAATGAAATATGTACAAAAGGTTTTCCATTGGAAATATAGGAAGCAAAATTACTTGACGTCCACCTTAATAGTGTGGGATAAGGGCGATGGAATGGATCCCGATCCCATGTCCTGACCTTTGACTCCATTTTTCCCATTTTCAATAGGGTTCCTCTCCAGGTGGTCCCCTACCACATACTAAAATTTCATCGAAATCGAACTATTTTTACGCACTTTATGATGCATAAGGGCGATGGAATGGATCCCGATCCTATGTCCTGACCTTTGCCTCCATTTGTCCCAATTTCAATAGGTTTCGTCTCCAGGTGGTCCCCTAATACATACTTAAATTTCATTGTAATCGAACCATATTTACGCAAGTTATGACGCATAAGGGCAACTGAATGGATCCCACTCTTATGGCGTGACCTTTGACCCCACTTCACCCCTTTTCAACAGGGTACGTCCTCTGGTGGTCTCCTACCACATACTAAAATTTCATCGAAATCGAACCATTTTTACGTGAGTTATCGTGCCGACAGACGGACGGAAAAAGCTGGAGCATATACGCTTCTTCAACCTACGGTTGGAAAGCGTAAATAAGTATTGGCATATACACTGCCGGACAATTGCTAAGGACAAATGACAATTGCAATGATAGCAACCATAAAATGGAAGGCAGGAAAATGTGGAAATTAGCATAAGTGCGGGATACAGTAAGACGTGGTATGCATATGCAAATTTTGGATTGCCGAACTTGTTCGTGACGTCATAGCGCTGATAAGAGATATAAAGGATTTGACGCGTATTGACCGTTGTTGTTCAAACGCAAAGTTGAAAGGGAAAGAATCAATTGACGAACTTGCAATTTTCAGTATGTCTTCCCGACATCACCTAGATGATTTTACGCGTGGCCGTATTATTGGCAAGATTGAAGAAGGGCGAAAAATAACAGATGTTGCCAGGGAGTTCGACGTCAGCCACAGTGTTGTTTCAAGGCTCTGGAAATCATTTCAAACAAATGGAGAGTGTAGCAAACGTCACGGGGGAGGTCGTGTTCGCAGTACGACACCTGCAGAAGATCGGTACATAGTGCTATCAACAAAAAGACACCGGCGCAGCACAGCTAGTGAGGTAGAAAATCAGTTTATGGCCGCTACTGGCAAGCGGATCTCCCGAAAAACTGTCGCCAGACGTTTGCATGAAGGAGGACTATACGCCCGGCGTCCTGTTGTGTGCATCCCATTGTCCAGACGTCACCGTACCGCCCGTTTGCAATGGTGCCATTAACATTGCAATTGGACTGATAACGACTGGTCTGCTGTCCTCTTCTCAGATGAGAGTAGATACAGTCTATCGTCTGATTGTTGACGACAACTGATCTGGCGTGATAGTGGTACTGCATATTGTCCAGCAAACATACAGGAAAGGGACCGATATCCGACATGTAGTGTCATGGTATGGGCTGGCATCATGATCAATGGCCGTACGTCCCTCTATGTGCTTCCAACTGGGACTATGACTGGCCAACGATACATTAATGATGTTCTACTACCTCATGTTCACATGCTCTGTGGTGCTGTCGGTGATAGATTCATTTTCATGGATGACAACGCAAAATGTCATCGAACAGTCGCTGTCCAGGAGTGTCTTGAGAGCGAGGATATTCAACGCCTCGTATGGCCAGCACGTTCTCCAGATCTGAATCCCCTTGAAAATGTGTGGAATGCTTTGGGGAGGAGTCTTGCTGGTGGCCAATGCCCTCCAATAAACAAGGACACCCTCATCCGTGCACTGGCAGAGGAATGGGATAAATTACCCCAACAGCTGCTTGATAATGTTGTGCAAAGCATGACACGACGTGTGGAATTTTGCATCGCCCTCCATGGTGGCCATATCCCGTATTGACATTTTACGCCGGAACGCCTGCGTACGGTAATTGCATTTTTTTCACGTTTACGTATTCTGCACAAAATGGCCTGCTTGTCCCTTGAACACGTTCCAAAGCCTTCTGGATTTCAGAGCACAATAAATTGTCTTTCTTGTAATGTCCTGGCATTCTGACATTATTTTATTTCACTTGGCATCCAACCACACTTACTTTTTCATGCGCTATATAGCCGTTTATGATCCGTCCTTAGCAATTGTCCAGCAGTGTATATAAAGGATAGCAGGTAGTATACCGAGTAACTTTATTGATTATATACAAGTGCATGCAATGTTCACTTTAATTGCAGGAATATTTCTTTGTTAAATGCTATATGAATGCAAAAGCCGTAAGGTACAATAAAAACGCTATATGAACCCCTCTTCAACCAAACATCTACCTTTCGGAGTTACTTTAAATACTTTAGAAAAGAGCTTTTCAGCGTTTCATAAAGTTAAAAATGGTTTTTTTTGAATGGTTGATATAACCGTTTATCAACCAGACATCCTGGTGTTTTTTAAACATATTCTTTTTAACGTTTCTACAACCAACCCGTTAAAAATTTATGAACGTTGAAGCAACCAATTTGTGCTACATGGGGAGGATCTCATCATTGCTCCGGAATACACTATCTTATCAAAAGTATCCGGACACTTGCCTATCTACAAAATCCCTGTAATGGGAAAGGAATTAATATCTAGTTAGTCCACTCTTTGCTGCTATTACAGCCTTCTCTGTGATGTAAAGGCTTCTCACTTGATTTTATTTTTTTTTTTGATTGGAGGTTTAACGACCACCGTGAGCAACTCAATGGGCTATAAGCAGTCGCCCGTCCCTAATTTAGGGTCACTGGTTCCAGGGAAGGGAGAGAACCAGTGCCGTAAGACAAACACAACATCCATGCCTGACCGGGATTCGAACCCGGACCCCTTACGGACGAATGATCAGAGGCCAACGCCTTAGACCACTCCGCCACCGGGGCGGCCACTTGATTTTGGTACGTTGCTGCCGAAATAGCCTTCCATTCTGCCACAATAACATTCGTTAGGTTTTTCACCGATGTCGGGCGGTTCGGCCTAGCTCGTAGTCGGTGTTCCAATTCATTCCAAAGGTGTTCCACGTATTTGAGATTGGGGTTCTGTACAGGCCAATCAAGTTCGTTCACACCCATCTCATACAACCATTTCTGAACGGACCTCTCTTTGTGGACGGGGCATTGTGTTGTGGTAAATGAACGAGCCTTCACAGAACTGTTGCCATAATGTTAGAAACATAGAATTATAGAGAATGTCATTATGAGCAGCAGCGTTAAGATCCCCTGGCACTAGATCCAGGGGCACCAGCCCAAACCGTGAAAAACAGCCTCAGAGAATGATTCCTTTTTCACCAAACTTTACAGCAGGCGCAACACAGTCAGGTAGATAACGTTCACCTGGATCTTTTACTCTCATACTCGTTCGTCGGACTGCCAGTTGGTGAAACGTGATTCATCACACAAGAGTACCATTACGTTTCGTGCTGATCTTGCTGCTGTTAGCCTTTTGTGCAGCATCTCGGACATGAAAACCTATTTCCTTCAGCTCTTGACGAACCGTTTGTTTGGAGACGTTGCATTCCAGAAAGATTTTGGAACTTGACAGTGAATGTTGCAATCGACGACAGCCGATTTTGTGGTAACATCCGCTTGAGCACAAGGCGGTCCGAACTACCAGCTCCGCAGTTGCGGTGGAGGCGCAGGTAAAGAAGGAGCGCACTGCAGCTGCCAGTTATAGTATTATGAAAGAATTCGAACACACACAATAATTAATCGAAAGATTCATATTTTGTTTTAAGATATATTTAGCTTTGCCTAAATAAATGCCTAGTTTCACTTTCAAAATACTGAATGTCCTACAGACTGAAAGTGTTCGGCTCTTCGACTTCGGGTTGTAATACGATTGCTCTGCAATGAGTTGTAAATAATACGATCACTTTCCAATCGCCTTCTCTCTGCGCTGCTTGCTGAGGAAAAACACGAGGCAACAGAGGGATTCCCCGTAGAGGATATGAGAAAACAGTCCGTTACCTAGGATTACGTGCATGACAGGCGTCAACATTTATTCACAGCAGCCGCAAATCTGGTATGTGTAAGAGGGTGATTTCTTCAAGGGATATATTTCAGTTTTGGACAAAGCAAGTACACGTATTGCCAAATCTATTACTTAAAAAGTTAAAACTACAGGGCTCTAGCATTAACTTTTTAAGTAATAGTAATACCATTACTTTTGCAGACACTCTCCCTGATTCTCTAACCCATCCCCTCCCCCTATACACCGCAAAAATGCATCTTCCCTCGTGTTTGAAATCCTGGGAAAATTGCTGTGCTTAGGGGTGCTGAAGTAAATCTTGCGGCGGGGCGCACATTGTGCTAGTTACGTCAGTGTCCCACTCTAATTGTACGTGGCCTACCAGTTCGTGATTGCGGTACTGTAGCTCCTAGGTGTTTCCACGTAACAATAACACCTCTTACAGATGGAGGCAGATGCAGCAAGGCAGGAATTTCCCGAACTGACTTGTTATTAAGATGGCATCCAATGATTTTTCCACGTAGAAAGTAAATGAGGTCCATCGTACGGCTCATTCTACTGTTCATGCTTATTTACGATGTTTACCAGGCCAAGCTCGTCTTGTTATACCAGTATGGGCTCCATAGTCTCATCACAGGTCACAATACAATCTAGAAGTTTGATTTATTCCCGTATCGATGCAAAAGTTGAGTAATGTTCACTGTTTCTCCTTGTACTCTGGTGATTTCAGCTCCTGGTGAAAAATGTCTTCAAAACTCCCTACACTAATTCCAGTCTCTTGTTAGATTTGGGAGTTCCACAACTATGACAACATTGTCAGCAGCGACAGAAGTTCTTATTCGGCAGAGCGGGAGTTTCATTTTTGACTCAATATCGTCTTTTACTAAGTGATTTAGCCCAACTGTACACCGTTGTCTGTGACAAGCAATCTTTCCTAAACTGGGCTCGAAAGCTGCTGTAGATTTCGGAAGGAATAACGCATTGTTTCGTGACACTGCCGGGCACTTCTTGGTCCAACAGCTTGATTACAATTGACTGGTGATGTGGAGGAGAGTCGACAACTGCTCTACCCAAGTTTGGACATATCTTTACTCAGTGCATGCGTGTTCATACAAACTGATGTTTACTAGAACGGTGACAAAATTCTCGTTCATATTTAAGCGTTCTACGTGCAGACGGTATATGTACAGTATGTCTCTAACGCTCTTTTTTTTTTTTTTTTATTGAAGGTTTAATGACCACCGTGGTGTGCAACTCAATGGGTTATTAGCAGTCGCCCGTCCCTAATTTAGGGCTACTGGTTCCAGGGAAGGGAGAGAGCCAGTGCCGTAAGACAAACACAACATCCATATCTTACCGAGATTCGAACCCGGACCCGTTTCCGACGTATGATCAGAAGCCAACGCTTTGACCACAGCGCCACCGGGGTGGCGTAATGCTTTTCGAAGCTGAATAATACGTTACTAGACGAAACCCGTTGGAATCGACGGTTAGTAGTTTTTTGTTTTCTTTGAAAAGAATAGACTCATATGAAACAACAAATGTAAACTTTATTTGATTGACAAATTCATTCAACCACTTCAGTAAAGACAATAGTCCAGGTTCGTGATTTTTTCTTTTTATTTGACTGAAGGTTTAGCGACCAGCGTGAGCAACTCGATGGAATATAAGCAGTTTACCGTCTCTAATTTGAGGTCACTGGTTTCAGGGAAGGGAGAGAGCCAGTGCCGTAAGACAAACACAACATCCATGCGTTACGGGATTCGAACCCAGACCCTTCACGAACAAATCATCATAAGCCAGCGCTTAGACCACTGCGCCACCGGGGCGACCAGGTTCATATGAGCATCACGACTGCACCCTTTCTCAGTCGTAAAATGTGAGGCGCAAGTTCACTCATCTCGATCGTGTACAAAAATTCAACTGGATAGCGCACTTTTTCACTCTCATCTTCAGTCACAACTATGTTTGTAAATGCTGTTGGAATGAAATTCGCGTTTTGAATACTCTTCATTACCTCTTGTCTGAGACATATAGTTGCGACCCATTGATCGCTCACGCCTTCCAGTAAGGCTTTTACGTTTTCTTTTTCTTTTTTTTCTGCTGGATAAACATTCTGTTAAGGGTAAGTATGCAATAAAGTATTTACTTACTTTAGGACTGATCACCATGCACACACCAAGTCTGACACTGAACTGAGCGCCTGATGTAGATAAGTGCCGCACGCTTCTCCCATAGACTTTACATGGGAACTTTGCAGCCCAGCCACGCCCGAATCGCTGTCCCAATCTGAGTTTTCTCTTCGACTGGGGCATGTAC
The DNA here is from genome assembly GCA_039090855.1 of Macrothele yani. Lineage (NCBI taxonomy): Eukaryota > Metazoa > Arthropoda > Arachnida > Araneae > Macrothelidae > Macrothele > Macrothele yani. The sequence continues at coordinate 79,446,567 of CM077008.1, forward strand.
ATGGTAAGACCCTTTATTTTGATACGTGAACCATATTTTTACGTTCAATCGTTCTCTTAAAATGTGTCTCACAGTAAAATAACTTATAGAATGAAGATATAGATGGCGCACCTCTATATGAACATTCTAAATATTTTTACTAACAATGGTCAACGGAATTTTTATATACATCCTTATATAATGGGAAACGTCTTACCTACGTGAATAAACTGGATCGAATGAACATAAAATTGTATATATACATCATACAGTCCAACGGCTTAACGCAATCAGGTCTTCGAGAATATTCGCTGTTTCGACGAGAAGAACTTTGATATAAATGCATGCTATCGTTACTTTGCGCAACGGTTTGCTAAGGGAACGGATTTTGGATTATATCAGTCCTTCCATGCTACCGTATTCAACAGCCCGTGAGTCAACCGCACGCGATTGAATGTCAACCTCCGGCTTCTACCACAGACTTTACATGGGAAATGTACCGTCCCACAACACCCGAACCGTTGCCCCAATCTCATTTTTCTCTTCGACTGGCAAATCTACATGGTAAGACCTTTATGTTGATACCTCAACCATATCTTTACGTTCAGCCGTTCTCTCAAAATAGGACTCACAGTAAAAAACCTTATAGAATTAATATATAGATTCTGTAAACAACCGTTTAGTTATAAAGTGCTATCAAAAACTTAAGAGCAAACATGAAATCTGACAATAACGGAACATAATGAGGCTAAAAGAGTTTGTTAACATATGCATACGAGTGTAGTTTGATGTCTGAAGACATTCCATGATGCGCAGCCAGTGTGAAAATTTGTTGTGTGCATAGCTGCTGAGATGATATATAAGCAGGGTACCAAATCGTGTCTCATATGAGTTAATTACGTTTTTCATGTGTTTCAGCGAGGGTGCGAGAAACTGCTCGCCTGGGGTAACAAAAGGATGTCTCACATCCATCATATGGACGATTATAAATAAGACCGGAGTGCGACCGATGTTTCCAGAGAGTTTGCAACAACACATGCCATAGTGTTGCGGCTTTGGTCAGCATTCAGGAGACCCAACGTCACTGCTGATGTTTTTCTGGAGATAGTTTCCGCTAAAGGAGCCAGCAAGATGACCGTTACCTGGTCATACTGGGAGCTAGTTGGCTAATATCTTCAAGCAAGCGCAGACGTGAGAATTTTGCCCGAAACTGTTATCCATGACGCTCCGAATCGCGAAACACTGGCGCTTGCTGCAGGTGGTGAAGATTGCAGCGTTAAAAGGAGGTCACTGACCTTTCACTGTTCGAAGCGGGCGCATTGTTTATATGTTGTAAATCACCAGACAAGTGATAGTTTTAAAAGGAATTATCCAAAACACTTCATCGCCGGATATTTTAGAACAAACATTCCAAATACTGCAGTCTGAGAAATGCTCTTACCCAATGAAGACCAGTGAAGAAGCCTTTTTGAGCGCCACTCCCAGTGAACACAAAATCGGCAACATTACAATTAATGTACACTATATTGACAAAAGTAACCGGACACTTAGAAGAGAAGCACAACATAGCATTTATTGACGTACATTAAGTACGGTGTCGATCCACCTTTGGCCTTAATGCATGCACTGACCCTTCGAGACATGCTTTCGACATGGTTTTGGAACACAGCGCTAGGTATGTGCTTCCATTCAGTACATAATGCTGCCGCTAACTGTTGCTTAGTAGTAGGCCTTGGTTCCAAACTTCTTTTGCGGCGCCCTAATTCATCCGATAGGTGCTCTATGGGATTATGATCAGGGCTCTGTGCTGACTAATCCACACACGATACGGAATTATCGTCAAACCAAGCCGTAACAGTCCTTGCTTTATGGCTCGGTGCATTATCCTTCTGGTAACAACAAGGCTCGGTTCCATAGTATTGTCACAGTGTTGGTAGGGCATAATTGTCCAGAATATCGAGGTAGACGTGCTGGTTAACAGGTTTGTTCACGATAACCAATGGACCCGGACCATACCACGAGAAACACCCCCACACGAGTCACTGCTAGCTCCAAACTTGACCGTAGGAACAGTACACTGTGGTAAATAGCGTTCCCCCAGCTGCCGCCATACCCACACACGGCCATCAGACTGATGGATTGTGTATCTGGATTAATCAGTTCATAGGACCTGTTTCCATTGATCTACGGTCCACGATAAATGCTCTTTACACCATGCTAAACGACGAGTAGCATTCCGAGCGGAGATGAAAGGCTTATGAGCAGCCGCACGACCATGGAATGAAGTTCTCTGCGAATGGTACATGTACATACCGAGCTTCCAGCATTTTTACTCACCTGTACACTGAGGTCTTGTGCAGTTTTCCGCCGATTAGCTGTAATGACTCTCCTGAGGCTTCGACGTTACCTATCACTGATTTTCTTTGATCTGCAGGTACGTTTTGCTACTTCAGGCACGCCATGTGTCTTCCACCTTTCAGTATATTTAAAACAGTTGACTTGGGTATGTTTAAACGCCTCTCGCTTTTTCTCTTATGGACAACCCACTAATATAACACTAACAATCTTTCCTTTCTCAAAGTCAGTTCTCTCCCGCCGCGACATTTTCACTCAGCCTCACAGTGCGTTATGATCGTGGTCAGCTGCCGGCTTGTTTTTATACCGTCTGCAACTGCACCTTGTATCTTAACAACACAGCGGATCCGTTCATTTGCTTTTGAAGTGGGTCCAGTGTCTTTTGTTAATATTGTGTATATCTTTACCGTTCAAATATCTTCATTTGTGCTACTTTATTTCTTATTTTTTCCTTGTGCGTGTTTCACCAATTAGGATTTAATCATTACTGGATATTTCTATGCAATCAAGGCACGTTATGTTAAGTCTTGTTTCTTTTTTCCGTTTGTAGGCTATGATGTAGTCGTGATAAGATTCACGTTTCACCGTTCCTCTACGTTTTACTCAACCTTCACTGTTGGTATCGTTATTGTCCAGCACAAACAGTGTTAAGACCTATAAATGCAGAAGGACTATATTTCAGGAAACCACATACGCTGCGTGTTTCGAATATCTATTTGCCAGTACAAATCGTACCTTTTTTGATGAGTCGAGGATGAAACTCTTAGGAACCATTTATATGTACAAATAAACACATACAGGAAGGCCCACATGTTAATTCAAATAAGTCACAAACTTCTTATTCAATTCTCACTTCGCAGATACTGTCTTATCTTCTTCGCGCTTCGTATCGTTTTAGCACATCGAGTCAAACCAAAACCATAGCGTTCTGTGGTTAGGGTTCTGGAGTCACCCACTAACAATAAACAATAGCCAGCGACTGTGCTGCCTCTACTAAGTCCAAGTTTCAGCACTGCGTCCCATTATCCAGAGCACATGATACAGTAGTGTATGTCTGACGTTAACTAGTATTGAAATAACTGGACAAAGGTAACGTTCACAGATCAAAGCCACTTTAGTTTTTCGTCTGATTTTAAGCGACAATTAAACTGTAGGGAACGTGGGCCTGCGTGAGATGCCAGGAACAACGTTTAAAGGGAGACACATGTCGGTTGCGGGGTCCTGATGCGGTTTGGTGTCATGGTGAATGGATGTACCAAACTGCAGATAATGAATTAATGGATAATTACCGGGAAGTCTGATGTCATTTTTCGTGTGTTCGTGTGTTTCGTGGTGCTGTGGGCTCTAATTTCATATGTACGGAGGGCAAAACCTGTCCTCATCATACAGACGCTGTGGATGAAGTGTTGGCTAATAAGGATATCCGTCGGATGGAGTTACTAGCGCGCTCCTCTGTTCTCAATTCAATCGGGCACGCATGGAATGTTCTAGGGAGCAGTGCTGCGCAAAAGAATCCCATATCAGAAACCATTCCAATACTTATCAGGGCTTTCCAGCAGGAGAGGTAAATTTTACCGCAAGAGCTTTTGAAACACTTTGGGGCCGCCCTGGTGGCGCAGTAGTCTAAGCGATGACTTCTGTTCATTCGTCCGAGATTGGTCCGGGTTCGAATCCCGGTGAGGCATGGATGTTGTCTTTGTCTTACGGCGCTGGCCCTCTCCCTTCCCTGGAACCAGTGACCCTAAATTAGGGACGGGCGACTGCTTATAGCCCATTGAGTTGCTCAAGGTGGTCGTTAAACCTCCAATAAAAAAAAACAAAAACAAAAAAAAACACCTGGGGCTAAGCAGGACGCATACATACAAAATATGCATTGCGGTATGGGATGGTCATATCCTCTACTAAGGACTTCGCCCTGTAGTATGTTGATGGAGTTCTGATGGAAGAGTGTTACTGGACGACAGCATGTTTTGTTACGATTTCTATTGCATGTTACTCATGATCATTGATGTCGCACGTTTCATTTTACCGTTACCAATTCCAGCTGTACAATTTCTTGTTCATATTTTGACTACTCAAAGTGTACGTTCATCTTTAGTTTTGGACAGCAATGTATTTCTCGCTATGGGAAGGGAGAAAGGAAGAATTGCACATAGAGCGATATTTGTATAAATGGTCTTGGTTACCCTTTGAATGGTTGCAGAAGAATGCCAAATATATCTTCTTCTTGTGTTGTGGACAAAGGCAGAAATAGCGTCATGTTAAGAATGTAACAGCAAGAAGTCAGAAAACCAACAGCTAAGACCTTCGGCCAAGTAATATCGCTCAATGTAATGTTCCTAACCGTAAATTTTCAAAACGTACCGCTGTCTCTTAACAGTGGATATACAGTATGCAAGAAAGCTGTCACATTGAAAGCAACTTACGACCTGCTGTTGTCATCTGAAGGAAAATTTACTAAAGTATATTAAACATTCGCTTTAAATTTGCACGTTGTGAAACGCTAAAATAATGTTATTCTAAAAAAAAATATCGGGATGGTTTCTCCGACATATAATCTCTTTAAAGAAATCAATACCATCTTTCACTAGGATGCTTATTTCCTCATAAAGAACGGGCCATTAAACAAAGAATAAATCAAACCCTTAGGAAATATTAATATTTACAAACTCATGCCATAATTCACCGAGAAGTTCTTTTGAAGTGCTTGTCAAATATCGGTTAAGATGAAAACACATTATTCCAATCAGGTGATACTTCTGCAGCAGACGTTATGCTGCACAAGAAGGCGTACATACGTAGTACTAAACTTGCTTCCTGAAGTATAACAACCGCCGTTCAAAGAAGGATTATTTTTTAATGATGCTGGGGCATTAAATGCTTCCTTTGGAAAAACCTGACATATAATTTTTAATACTTGACATTCATATCCTTTATAGCTTTTAACTTTCACTTCTGAATTTATTTTCCCCATGATCTTCGTAGTTTTATTTCACTTCTCTTTCTAGAGAGAGCATCGTCCGTTCATTTCAGCGGTTCGACTTCGCCAAAGTACTGAGCTTAAAGTTCCACCCCTCCCCAAAAGGTTTCCAGATATATCGAAAAAAAAGCTGAAAAAAGGACAAAAAACAAGCAAACCAAAAAGCAAAAAAGTACTTAAAATATTTTCTCTTCTTTGACGAAAAATATGAGTCCTTCACAAGAAAGTTCTCTGTTTGTGACAAAACTTTCTGCATGTTGTCTTCCGGTCTCTGTGTATGACATAAGGAAGAAACCCATCGAGTTTCCTCCTGATGTCATACAGACAACATGCAGAAAGTTTTATCACAAACAGAGAGAACTTTATTGCCGGGAGACAACATGCAGAAAGTTTTATCGAAGTTTTAACCTTATGCCGGGAGACAACATGCAGAAAGTTTTATCACAAACAGAGAGAACTTTCTTGTAAAGGACTCATGTTTTTCGTCAAAAATGACATTTCAGCATGTTATTGAAAACTTGGAATATCATATAGGTGAAGCTCATATACTTGGGTTGTCGCTTAGGATATTTAAGAAGTTTTTCTGTGTTTATTTTCTCTTCTATAAAGAACATCTAAACTTCTATAATCACCAGATTCCGATAAACCAAAAACCTCCCATTTATTCAGCATTGCCCTAGAATACTTACTGGAATCAATCGAAAAGAAAATAATCCAACGCGCCTGAGAAAGTGAGAGAAATGTGTCAATGCTACGGAACACAGAAGTAAATATTCAGTCATCTCAGTTTTCCAAGACAGATATATGGTTAATGGAATCACTGTGTCACAAAACTTAGCAATCCAGAAAACTTCTTTTGAATCGAAGTTTACAAACCTAGTTTTAGCAGGGATTTCACTGAATCTGAAAAACATTTGGAAGACACAATAAATTTACCAATTTCGTTTTTAGAAAGACTACTTCAGAACTATTCAAACCGTTATAACTGAGAAGTTCCATATAACCTTAATACCTAGGTATGTATTGTTATGTAATACCAATGTGATATAACTTCATGTAGTGCTGAGAATTTATCAGTCCAAAATAGTTTCAAATCACTGTGAGGAAGGTCTCTGAATAAATTGTTATTCGAAGCCATTCTCTTATTTCCATCTTCGTGTTCATTATTGTAGAAAATGACAGTGACCGTTGATGACACCAGAATTGACATTTCCCTAATTAAAAATGCTTAAACAATTGTCTTCGAAGAAAAATGCCTAAAAAAATTATTAGGATTTGGAAATTTTTATATTTTCATAAATGTTTAGCACTAATTGCCTTCTAAGAAGAACACCAGAAGAAAAATGATCATCAATAGAAATGATCAATTTTGTCAGCGATATTAAAAAATTAGGTTCTGAAAATCTATGAAAATTTTTGCAGAAATGAAAGTTTTATCAGGGATTTATATAATCAGAATCCTGAAAATTCTAAAAATTTGAAAGGTGTAGGACAATAAGATATTTTAATGTTATTTTTAGTTTCAAATTCATATACAGTATAGCAAGATTCTAGAACGGCTTTTTGAGATACGTTCCTAATAAGGGATCTTAATGGGGAGACGTGAGGGGAGGGAGAGATTAAGCCATTGAAATGTGTATTCTATCTTCTGATCTTTGATTATGCTATGATTTGTAGTTTATCCATATTTGAAATCCAACTGACGTAAAAAGAAATAATTGACTCACTTGACATTCCTCAAAAAATACGTGCGAAAGTTTGTCTTCCTTAAAATTCCAGAACTTTACCATTCTCTCCTTTTTTTAACATGCATATCTGTCTGTTTATCTGTAGGAATACGAATGTGCTGATGCTGACGCCAGGTGATCATACAACGAATATAACGTCACGAACTGCATACAACATTTACAGATTCTGAAGGATGTTCACACATTTTTAGAACGTTTTTGATACGAAATTGCAGAAAATAAAAGTAGTTCAAAGAATTGAAACTGCAGACAGCGTGTGAAGTGAACACGAAAGAAACACCTGCTTCAGTTAAATATCGTCTGCCGAGAAAATAGCGCACGTAAACAAGCTGTGGATAGAAGATTAAATGTTTGCTTTTTACGAAGAGAAATATTCGTATTCTGTAATTAAAAAACAATGTGAAAATCATGGAATTAGCATTTCTAGATGTAAAATAAGCAATGTTATTAACAACATAGGGGAAATCGTCAAGCATTGCTTTTAACACGAAAACAAAAAGCACTAAGGGGATATCCAAAGAAGATACGTACTTTTACGACTGTTTCAAAAATAAGGTCTCTGATTTTAAAAGGAAATTCACCGGACCAAATCTCTAAGTCGTTAAAAATCTCTGTATCAACTGTAAACAAGGTAGTAAACAAAGATTTGAATCCGAAAAAAATATATAATGCTCATCGCCATTTGCCTAGTCACGTGGCGGATACGCAGAGCACGGTGTAGACTTATTTATGAAATTCATTTAGCCGGAGACAGGGGGAAATTTATTGTGACAATTGATGAAGCATCGATCTACCCAAACGATTGTAACGAAAGAAAATTATCAATTTACTATCGCAAAAGAGCAGAAAAAGACTTACAAACTTGTTACAAGGATCCAAAGAAAGTTTCAGTAAAGGATTCATGATTATTTCTGGTTTCTTGTACAATGAGAAGTTAACTTAAGAAAAGTTGAAAAGAATATTAAAATCAATTCCACATATTACCAAAATATTGTTTTAATTCCTATATTCAAAGAGGAAATATTATTCCTTGCAAAGAGTAGAACTCCATCAGGATAAGGCTTCCAGTCATACATCTAAATCTGTCACTCTATTTCTTGAAAAAAAATGAAAAGAGAGACGGATATCAAGTCTATACCTTTTGCTCGTATTCCTTTTAAATCCCTTGATATGTCACCAATGGACTACAGTGTTTTCGGACTGCAAAAAAGTGCGCTTTCTAAAAGCAGACCTAACACAATGATTGGACTAGGAAAGCAGCAGGAAAGGAGTGGAATAAAATGCCACTATTAATTTTAAGAATTTCTCTATTGTTTTGGAAATTTAGAAATAGGTTCCAGGGAAAGAGCTCTCAGATAAAACATTTAAGAAAGAACTGCTTTTATTTTAAACAGTAATTACAGTGCTGCAAAATCGTTGTATTTCTATACGGTCACCACAGCAAATATTTTTAAACACACGGTATGTTGGCTGATTTTTTTCTCGTGTTGCGCGGGAATTTAAGATGCATTTTTTATATTCCTATTTTCAATGCAGTGAATGATACTGTTGCGCGTACCACCTTCCGAGTCCTCCCTCTCAAAAAAATAACGAAAACTTTTCGTTTCTTTTGCACTCTGCGCATGTAAACCTTGTTAGCAGCGCATATCTTTGGAATGTATGACTAAAAAAAAACCTTAGAGGTTTATGATGCTTCCTTTTGAACTACGTCAATCGTCTATTTATTAACTGCGATAATGGGTTTTCTCCAGCTTTTTACACCTTTCCGTTTCCATTGCTCCTGCTGCAGCCATGAATTTCTGTTTTCAGAGGTAATGTAATGAAAATGAGTTTGACAAACCCACCCTGTATTACACTGTTAAAAACTTTGTGGCGCGTTACACCAAAATGTGGTGCTACACCAGCTGCACCACTTCCTTAGAAAAGACACACCATCCTGTAGTGCAAAATAAACCCCGAAACATGGTGCAGTCTTAGTGCAACCTTGTACCATAACTTGTTGAAAAGATGAACCACGTTGTTGGGTTTTGTTTGCACCACACAATGGTGTATCTTTTCTCAGAAAGTGGTGCAGTTGGTGCAGCACCACGTTTTGGTGCAACCTGTCGCAAAATTTTAAACACTGGATCCTTTTTGAACCGTAAGTAAATATTGCATTCACAAACGTTGTTTTCGAAATTAATTGAAACGTAAGTAAAACAATTTATCGAACTCTAGATCTTTACCGATGAACTCATGCATTGCGTGGGCGACGTACATTCTTTGCTAAGAAAAAGTCAGACCACAGATGAAATAACAGTGCCGAAATAAAGGAAATTGTTTTGCTGTTTGCGATGCACACGTGACGAGACAAATCTGAAGCACGCGCCAGAAAAATGACCTTAAGCATGCGCCGAAACGCACGCTTAAGGTTACACACGAGTTTCTCAAATATCTCTCCTGTTCGTAAATATCTTTGCTTCCATAAGTACTTCCCCCTTTAGGACTTTCGGCTTGGACACCCACAGCAATTCTAACAATAATGAAAAACAATCTTCCAAATTTTGAAATATCTACCACTATTCCTCAATGAGTTATGGGTGACACACACACACACACACAAAAATTCTGTTTTATTATTAAAAAAATTAACGTGGTAAATGATTTGTCAAATGAAAATTCCATTTTTGTTCTCACGTAAAGTGTAATTCTTAATTAGTATTTCATTGAAAAATAAAAAGTGAAATTCACCTTGAAAAACAATAATTTATTATATGGAAATTGCTGCACAAAGAAGATCAAACAGTGAATGATAACAAATGATCCGAGATAGCAAAATCGAAGAAGCGGAGTGAAGAATGTAACAAGATGTTTAAAGAAATGCGGCGAAGTTTACTAGCGAATCAAGTAAACTCAGATGGAGCGTAAACAACACTGCTGGCCACCCAAAATGCAACACCAAGAAGGACACGAGATAGCAAAGGCAGATTTACTGGACACATAACAACACATACAAAGATGAAGCGATTGAGCTTACAGGCCCGTGCGACTTGCGGAACACGCAGACATCATTAGTTCGTGTGGTCCCCATGGCTGGCAATAACTGCCGCTACACGCCGCGGCATCGAACGAGAGAGACTTTGGATGTGGGCTTGGGGTATGTCGGTCCAGGCTGCTTCCACACGTTGCCACAGTTCATCAGGCGTAACCGGGGGTGGTGCTTGCAGGGCCACTCGGTTGCTGATCAGCGACCAGACGTGTTCGATGGGCGACATATCGGGAGAACAGGCGGGCGTGCGTTGTCCTGTTAAAACGTGGCCGCTGGCAGGTCCTGCAGGTAAGGAAGGACTACAGGCTCCAAAACGTCGGAGATGAGTGTACCGGCGATGCGTACCAGAAGGGTGCGGGTGTTTAATCCAATTTCGCCCCAAACCATAACGCCAGGCGACGGACCGGTATGGCGATGCATAATGCAGGCGTCATACAGAGTCTCGCCATGGTGCCGCCACACGCGGATCCAACCATCGTGGTGTTGCAGAAAGAAGCGGTATTCGTCGGAGAAGATAATGTCGTGCCATTCCGTAGTCCAGGTGCGGCGTTCAACGGCCCACTGCCGCCGCACTCGCCGGTGGTGTAACGTCAATGTTAATCGGAACAATGGGCGCCGTGCAACAAGTCCCCGCTTCAGCAGACGACGTCGAACGGTGCGTGCTGACACAGGTTTTTACGCAACAGAGCCTAATTCCTGCGCTAACGTTCGTGATGTGGCGGTGCGAGCCGTCAATGCCCGCCGTACAACATGACGGTCCTCTTGTTCGGTGGTGTGCCTCGGCTGCGGCAATCGCTCACGTCAGTCCGTCTGTCCCTTCTGCACCCACCGAATCCATACTCGCCTCACTGTGGCTGGTTGTCGTCCCACACGGGTGCCGATGTCTCGGTACGATAAACCGCTGTCACGATAAGCCACTATTCGTCCTCTGTCGAACTCCGAAATATGCTGGAATGACTGCCGTATTCTGCGACGAGGCCTCAGGAAGCTTCCCACGCACAAGTCCGGCAGCACAACACACTTCCACTACTTACACCCCGCCTTCTGTGCACCCTTCTTATAGTGCTTCTCGGTGGCGTGCGGGGCGCACATGATTTGCGTATGCCCTGCAATGCTAATCGTTTGCATGTCCTCTCGCGGGAGACGCATGCTACAAATTTCAGGCCAATCGGGTGCTTCCTTATTAGTGTTGCATTTTGGGTGGCCAGCAGTGTAAGATTGAGTGCATGAATGCTGATAAAAATGTTATCTGAAATTCAAGCATGAGAAGGCAGAATAACACAAATCAAAGGAAACAAGGGCAGCTTCAGGTACTGCTGAAAGACAATCAGGTCTGCGCTTCCGTCATCCTTTCCGCCATCTGCCATTGTCAGTAGGGCATCGCCGAGCTCAAATAGAGTGGTCTCGTACTAGGAACTGCTTGCCTACAGGAACTGCACAACGTCATGCTCAGCGATGAGTCCCGATTCGCTCTCGAGTCCACGTCTGACAGCAATGTGACGACAGGAAGAATCGAGCTGCTTTCTGTGAGCAACACACTGCTCTCCAGCAAGGCATTCTCGTATGGGGTGCCATTAGTTACGAAGCCGGTCTCTTCTGATACTCTTAACAGGCAAGGTAACATCCCGATGATATGTGGATGAGGCTTTACAGCCTTTTTTGTTGACCTTTTTGAGTACCGCTTTTCAGCAAGATAAGGCCAGGCCACACACCCAGCAAACATTTCCCGAGCTTGCCTACAAAAAGTACATATATACTTTTGTGGCCAGCGGGACTTTGGGAACTGTCTCCCGTTGTACATGTATGAAACTTCATTGGACTACACTTGCAAACATCTCATCCGCCACCCCGAAATGCAGCTATTATCGGGGCCAGGTAAACTTTGCGTGGTGCCATATACCCAGAGCATCATTACAGGGCTGTATCACTTCATGCTTCGCTGCGTGCTTGATGGCACTGCAGAACATGATGGTGCAACATGATTTTGTCATGCATCCTGTCAAACTGATGTACTGCCTTGGAAACTAAAACTTGAATTATGCCCCTCATTGTCTATGTTTCGGGTGATGCTCATTTCGTTCAGAATTTCTGAATGAACAATTTCAGTATCGATTAGTGTATCTTAGTAATGGAATGGCCTCCTTTGGTAATGAATTTCTCGATCGTAAAATTCTCTTCTGGTCCATACTTTCCTTCGCATAACGTGGATTTGTAAATAGGATTTCAACCTTAAGAGCGCTGTTGTCACGAAGCATACAAAAAGGGAATAGATAATGTGGGATCATCGCTCACAATGTTCACTTGATGCATTGTGGAGAACATTGGCTTCGTATGTTGCTATTGGCACTAAAAATAACATATCCTGAAAATGAAATAAATAAATGTTACTTAAATTTTCCCACTAAACTTTTCTGCTAACGTTATCGTCTAGCGATGGTCGATGTTTTCAGTAGGAAAGGCGATGACGTAACCATAAAGGCTACGTTTTTCTGAAAGAAACACACAGTCAGAGCCTTCTCACACATGGAAATGTGAAACCACATCTAGGACTATCACTTGGTCAAGAGCTCGCCCCATATGTAGCGTTTTCTCACTTTGCAGCCCTGTTATGTCCTATGACTAAGTAAGGGCAGATGATTTTCACACTATCACATTAACTGCTACATACATAGTGTGCTGAATATAATGTGTGGAATAAATGCTTAGTAGTTTCATTTTGTTTATCAGGTAAGTCTTTTTACACGTTCAAAATTTAAGCTCGGAAGGCAACAGCTGGCAAATAATCCAAAAGCGCTCAATGAAATATTACGATGTTCATAGGACATATACAAATCGACACTAGAAACCAATACCTGCATTGATATTGGCACATCAGTGAGCAAAATTCTGTCTAATATGTAAATCGAGTTACATAATTAAAATCAACTGGGTACAGCAGTGTACTTTCTCGTTGACAGCACGTGTAAGAAGCGCCCCGGTGGCTGCAAAGGCTTTTTTTATGTCTCATACATATATATCCGACGCTATACGATGGCGAGCAATAGGATAACTAGAAGCAAGCAAGTCTCATGCCCAAGCTTCAAGGGACTTGAATATCCATCCCAAAGTGGTTTGACGGTTATAGCAGCAATTCAGTAACACTGGTATCATGAAGGCCTGACCAAGGTCGTCCAAGACGTAGGACATCTCGGGAGGACCATTATGTCGTTTCAACAGCACGGCACCATACGACCTATACCGCCGGGCAACTGTCTTCGGAGCTCTCTGTTGCCACTGAGACATTGGTATCAAGGCAAATGATATATAAAACGCTTTATGCAATTGGACTTTATCCCAGGACACTCATGGTTTGTATCCTTCTAACTGCATCTTACAGGAGAGCTCTCTTGAACTGTTGAAGGCAGTATCGTTCGTGGAACCAAAAGAGGTGAGTCGGTGTTCTTTTTACAGACGAGTCGAGATTTATTGTACAAAGGGATTATCGTCGGCATTTCATCTACAGGGAACCCATAAAGATCTTACAAATGTCCGCGAACGAGACTCCTTTGGAGGCGGTGGTTTGATCGTGTGGGGTGGCATTAGGTTCAATTGCCATACACCACGTCATAGAAGGCAACGTGAATGCCGAGCGCTATAGGCACGAGATCATAGAACCCTATGTCAGACTGCTTCGGGGATCCATTGGTCCTTAGTTCCTTTTAATGGATGATAACTCTCGCCCGCACAGGGCTCAGCTTGTCGATGATTTCCTACAGAGCGAGATATTCGGCGAACGTACTGGCCTGCCAAGTCCCCGGACCTGAACCGTATAGAGCCTGCTCGGAATGCTTTGGAGCGACACATAGCACCTCTCTACCCCCTGAACCCTTCCTGAGATACGCACAGCCATCTAAGAAAAATGAATTCTTTGGCTCTAGAGTTCAACAGTTTGTGACGAGTATGTATCGTTGTTGTGAGAGCTGCCTGTTCATACGAGGTGGTCACATTCGTCATTAAAGCATTTTTAGGTTAGATTCTTACATTTCCAGTTGGTGACATTTGCAAATGTGTCCCTGCAAACGCAAAATGTGTACTGTTGTTATAAAATGTTTATTACCTTTATGACTGTGTCGCTTGTTAAGTATACTGTAATTTAAATTTTCCTTTGGGTTCCTGTTGTCTACATAAATTTTGGTTTATTCGCGTAAAGCATTTTTCAGTTTTTAGGCTACACTTTCTCTCTCGGTGAATGTATTATGGCAACCTGACGACAGATCAAGAAAATCACGTATGCGAACGCGAAGAATAAGAGGACTGCTTTCGAATTGTACCAATGGGATAGGTGATGAAATTGGAGATGGGATTAGAGATTTGATGAGAGTTGTTTTTGTAAAGAGAGAGTTATTTTGAACGAGCTTTCGATTTAAGTCACACTTTTAGTATTACGCTTTCTTGTTATATAAGTCTTCAGTGATTGCCGAGTTTAGCGATACTTGATGTTTATTCCGTGTCACGAGACTGTTGACTGATTACGAGTTGGAGTTATGTTCTGCAGGTGATTTTTGTTGAGCTATGGACCAGTGAAACAAAGAGAACATCGTAAGTATTAAATTTTATTTCAACTGGGCATTAGTTTTATTCACTGCCTGATTAGCTTAGTCACATGTAATTAAGCTACCCGGAGCACAACCTTATTAAGCTGTATGGAATATTTCAGTAAGATTTTCAGTGAAGCCAATTTCTGTGGCATTTCACGCTTCAGTAAGAAGAGTGCTTTACGGTGAAATTATGTTAGGGTTTTATTTGAACCATAAACAATTAAAAATCCCTACATCCACTAAAACTCTAAACTCTTTACATGACAAACGTCTCTACCTGCTGTTACGTGATTTCCTTTTTATTCTTGAGAAAGCTTTCCGGACATTAATTTTAGACACCAATATATATGTTGTGCATGTGTCCCCATCGGTTCCGTATTAAAAATGAATTCTATTCAAATTTAGTTTTATTGAGTTACTTAATTGTTGTATTACATCTGAGGACTTGGCAAGTCTTCGTTACTGAGGTGCACTTAGGAACGCAAACCAGCTTTGAGTTCTTTACTTTCATTCAGATGATTTACTGCGATTAAAAATGCAGTTTTTAACTATCCTTAAGGAGTATTTCAGCGGTAATCTTTGATGAAAAAGAAAATACATCAAATATTTCCAGGAAATTAAAAAAATTGCACTTAGCTGTAAAAGCAACTACAACTTAATTACGACATTGTTTACAGCGTACTTTCTACGAACACTAATGATTTTACGATTGCGGCGAAATCTCAGAGGAAAGGGAAATTTAAATATGATGCACACAATGTAAAACGGAAAAGAAATTCATTCCATATTATATCATATGAATTCATTTTTTTCTGAAAAAGAAAGGAGAATTTCAGCATCTTATGCATGATGGCCTTCTCAATTAAAAGAGCTGAGAGAAGGCACCCCATTGCATGTTTGCTATTTGTGTTCATCACAACGAATGCTATCATCGTTGCTTATAACAATAAAGAATTAACTCTCGTTTGCTTGTAATAATAAAGGAGGCTTTGTCACGTATAGAAAGTTAGAAATGCTAAAAATGAATTTTCTTTCGAAACATTCACAGGAATATTCGAAATGTAATGAACTTTGAAATTTTTCTGAAGAACCAAATTTCATGACAATATACAGGTACTTATTCTGTTACTCTCAGATAGGAGCTATACATTCAGCAATCAAACATTTCTACTTGTTTAAGTTCACAAAATGAAAGATAAACAAACTCGCTTTTGATATCAGCACATCACATCCTCATGCTTTCTTCAAGACACTTAACAGCTATAAAGACAACACATTTCTGCATTGCAGCGCGAAAGAAAGGCTAAATAAACATACGGACGAAAAGTTTTCCGAAAAGAACTTACACTGAAAAATTACCTGCTCTCATACTGATAAACAAATTTTCATTACATTCGTAACCGTTCAAACAATTTTACAGCAGCACCAGGTTTTCTCTTGCATAAGTTTTCTCTTTACCTATAGTAAAAAAGCTTCTTAACAAAGTGACAAATGCCTTTAAACCAAATATACAAAGGCCGTTCCGTAAAAACAGAGTAAACTCACACGAAATGAAGAAATACAGGTACAGCAAAATATGTCATTCTTTCTCAAAGTATCTTTCCTCGGAGGATATGCAACGGTCCCATCATCGTTCAGTCCATTTTTCAAAGCATGTGGCGAAGGCATTTTGTGGAATCTGCTTTAGCGACCCCTGTACAGCTTAAATAACGTCATCATCTGTGTTTAATGTTGCGCCATGAAACTTCTTCTTTATTGTTGAAAACAACCAGAAATTGTACGGACGTGGTCAGGACCAGGCTGTGGCATGATTTGAATACTGCATTTCGTAAGAAACTGTTGAACACAAGCAGCCACATGTGCGCGGGCGTTATCATGGAGTAGGGTCCACTTGCCCACCAGTTCCGGTCACTTAATCGACATGTGTCGTCGCAGACGTTTCAAGACTGAAATATAATACTCAACATTGACAGTAATTTGTCGAGTAACGGCATGCTGGTAGACTACACCTTCATGATCAAAGAAAATTATCATTATCACCTTCCCAGCTAATTTGGTTTGGCGGACGTTTTACGGAGGAGGTGAGCCTGTGTGTTTCCAGACACTCGTTCCACGAGTGTCTGGAAACACAGACGCTCGTTTCAACACTGAAATATAATAGACGTTTCAAGACTGAAATATAATACTCAACATTGACAGTAATTTGTCGAGTAACGGCATACTGGTAGACTACACCTTTATGATCAAAGAAAATTATCATCATCACCTTCCCAGCTGATTTGGTTTGGCGGACGTTTTACGGAGGAGGTGAGCTTGTGTGTTTCCAGACACTCGTTCCACGCTTCGTGAGGAGGTCGAAATAGTGGACCCATGTTTCGTCGCCAGTTATTACTGTGTTTAGAAAGTTTGGTTCCTTTGCAATAATTTGTTTCCACTAATGACACACCTGAACTCTGTCTAACAATTTTCTCTCATCAGGCGAGGAAGTACCCATCTGGAACACACACGATGTAGCAGTAATGTGTTGTGTAGAATGCGGACGTTTTTGAAATATTTGTTGACGCTGCTATGTCTTCACACCTTATTTTTTGATCTTAATACGCTCCGTAACAACACTTTCCGATCGACCAGGCATAATAGCCAGTTCAGCCAACAAACGCCCTTTTACGAAATCGTGGTGCCATCTAAAAATCGTTGGCTCACTCAAATATTTAACTTTGTAAGCTTTTTTCATTAAATCAACTGTTCCTGGAGCCGTTTTACCCAAACGATATCAAAATTTTATCGCACAGAGCATTTCATTTCTTAACTCTGAATCACTCACCTTTATAGCTGTATGTCGAAATGAGGACGTACCTTAAACAACTGCGCAATAACAAAACCAGAATCCTCTGCCACGGATAATAACTGTTGCCATAGATACTTCTTTAATTCAGTTACTCGTCTGCGTAGTTATTTTCCCCTTTAGTACTGTTGCCAACACAAAAAAATTTAGTCTCAGTTTTTATGGAGCGGCCTTTGTAGATGCAGAAAAATCAGTTATTACAGTTTCTTCTGAAAGTGAAGTTATCCTAGAGACCCTTCATCAATTCCTTTGAAATAAGGTACATTTCTTTTTTGTACTGCAAGAGTTTTGGTTCGACAGTTAAGTGTTGCATATATTTCTTTCTTCTCTATTTGTTTTGTATTTTATTACCTCATAGTTTTTAAATTACGCTCCTCTTGTGTCACTGCGTAGCCTTCCGTCACATCTTAGATCTTACTTTGCTCCGTTTTCTTGGTAGTTACTTTGCCTTTGACAACATGGTGTTATGAAAGCGAAACCGGTGTTCAAGTCGGTGTACCTTATTTTTCGAACACGGTCAACTTCTCGTCAAAACAAATCAAGGAATGTTCCAGTAGGTAAGCATTACATTTCGAACATCGTCACCTTCCCGTCAGAAATTAAAATTATAATATGTCAGCGTCAGAACATTTCTCGATTAGATCTTCTGCAATGTTTTATTTCCAAAATACATACGCGAGGCCGGATTGGATTCAAGAATTCAAAGATTATAAATCATATCTTTGAGCAATATAAAACCACTCACTCGTACATTCTTGATAAATAAGTATAAGGGACACCGTCTCTGTACGAAAAAATGAATAAAAAATCAAAGAAACAATAAAATTAAAAGCCGTAAAACTTTCAATTCATTAGTTTAATCTAAAGATACACATTAGTACTTTCGGGCCACTTTGGTCCCATTGTCAGATGTGAGGTGAACCAATCATGTCAGATCTCAGCTAAGTGCCTCACAAAGCACAAGTCAGGATGCTATTATATTCTGAGGGAAGAGGGGCTGGGAAAATTCTTAAATCTTTTGAACTATCTCAAGAAGAGGAAGACAATTATAAATCAGTTAAAGAAAATTTAAATTAACATTTTATCATCAAAAATAAGGTCTTCATTCCACTAACTCTTCTCAGTTGGTATCCATCCACCCTCATTACGCTCTTTGAACCAACTTCTATAACTTTTGCTCTCATTCCTGATTGTGCGATCTTTATTTTATTCATTTTTTTTGGATTGAAGGTTTAAGGACCACCGTGAGCAACTCAGTGGTGGTCGTTAAATGTCGCTAATTTGAACATCCATGCCTGACTGGGATTCGAACCCGGACCATTCTCGGACGAATGGTCTTAAGCCAGCGTTTAGACCACTGCGCCACCGGAACGGCCGATCTTTATTGAACACCTTATGTGCATCCCAGCTATATTTGTTGGTCTTACCACATTTTTAAAAATATTTATTATCTTAAAATAGTGAAAATATACTAGTAACCGAATTTATTTGCATAAAATAGAAATCAAAGTTTCCAAGCTTTCGTCCATCAAGTAGAAGGCTTTTTCAAGGAAGATAGACAGCAAGGTTTCTTGTTTACCTTCCTTGAAAAGGGCTTTTTTCATTGAAAAAATGCCATCTGGTTGATGTGCTAAAGCTCGGAAACTTTGATTTCCATTTTACCCCAATAAATTCGGATTACACGTATATTTTTACTATTATAGTGTAGTTGGTGTACAGTTCCTTGTTATTAATCATTTATTGTCTCCTTCCCTTCTTGAAGAAAAACTAATTTCTATTTTCTGCCTTCTACCACAGAGTTCAATCGGTTTTTAGTTCATTTTTTTGGAAAGAAAGGCGTGTATAGGTATGTTATCAGTATGTCCGTCCGTCCATGCCCCTGCCCCTGTGGACATCAGACCTATGCACTTATTAGACTGATTTGAAAATTTATTTTGCAGTAGAAAGCCTGAACTGTGAGAACGATGCTCCTTGTCATTTGGTCTTTTTCAGAGTCATAACTTTGCATCTAGAGTGCGTAAACGCAAATGCTGCGGAGTTCAAAATACTTTTCTCGACAGTAGCATTGCTGCACCCAGAAAGAGTGATACAAATGAGGCGAGCTCAGTGATGACTTGTGGTCAATGGCAATCGACAAAATGGCTGCCACGAGCACAGACCTGTCTCAGCCAATCTTTGGTCCGTCATCCGAGTCGCCAAGGGATCTCCGTAGTTGCTGCTGCAGCCCGTCGAATGCTATACGCAGTAGTCTGTGGCTCGCAGTTACCTGACGACGAATAGGACGATCGATGTGTTCTGACGACCGTTTTTCTGCATCGGTTCCGATACGGCGATTGGCGGTGCCTTCTTGCAAGCATTGTTGCCAACATCATCCAAATATTCTGGAATCCCCATGCACAAAGGCTGCGATTCTTTAAATCGGCCAAACAGCTTTACGGAAGCCTAGGCTTCTGTCTTTCACAAACACGTCCAGCTGGTGAGAGGTATAAGGGGCATCTTCGTACTTCCGACATGTTGTCAATCAACCAGGAATAACTCAACAATCATTCATGTAGGACTTCCGTCCACAGAGGGAGGTTCAGACTCCAAGCCAGCTACGTCTGTACAGGCTTTTTGGCAGAAGATCGAAGCGGAAGTAGGTAGATGGAGCCAGCGCACGGTAGGGTAGTAGGTAGACAGAGAGGGAATAGTAGATATAGCCAATAGCGTGCGTCGGAGGAGCGAAAGAAGTCACACGATGTCAAAATACACACCAGTTATAGTTGCTAGATGAGATAAGGTGCCGTGCTTTAAATTCTCACTGTTTAAATGTTAGTTTCCTCTTTTCATGAAACAGCGAGATGGAGCTCCTGCGAGTTTCAATGCTGTGATTTCAAAATATTAGCATGCTTTTCTATGGTTTGTTTGGTGGATAGCGATTGAAAAGGCGATTTATTTGTTACATTGGTCATGAAAAGTAGTAGTTATAAGTGTAACGTTGAGAACGTGTTTCGTACCTGGATGCAACAGTGGCTACAGTACAGGTCCTGCATATGAAAGGTAATTATTTTCCGTGCCGAAAGATGAAGCAAGGCGGAACAATGGCATATTTTTTTACTTGTCCTAAATCAAGTTGGCAGCCATTCAGCAATTATTTAGTTAAGCATGCCACTTTTTTTAGTCTTTTATATATCAACTCAATTATTGAAATTGGGTGCTTTTTTTTTTTTGCCCAAAGTTCTGTAAAATTTATCATGGGAGGATTAGGCCTAAGTACAGAATAATGTGACACCCAATTAAACATTTTGTGTCCTGTAGGGATAGAGAAAAGAGTTGCAACAGAATCAGAACAGAATTCAGTACGATGACTGAGCAAAAATCCCAATAAATACGAAGAAAATTTGCGTAAAATAATGTATTTGTACTAACCAGCCTTATGATACGTACATTCAATGCATGTCCCGAATAAAGTTGACAAAGCTTCCCCAAAACACACCGTTTGGAAGAATATTGACATATATCTATCCCTGACATTTATCACTTTTAGTATAACTACAGGATAAAAAAAGAGGTTCTTTGGTAAAATGCTAGTGAAATTACTATACTGTACAGAACGAAAAGCAACGTATACCTATGAGCATAGTTTACAGCAATAGCATCGAAGCTGTCTTCAGCGTCCTCTCTGATTTCATGATTTCAAGAACCCGTCTGCACAGAGCAAGGCACCCTATCTCTTCTAGCCACTATACCCTAGTCCTTAGATACGCTGTTACAGACTTCAGCATTTAGTTGCTTCGTTCCGTACGACCTGGAGCTCATGACACGACATGGATTCAGAGGCTCGTATTTGCCTTTTACGCTTTCCAACCGTAGGTTGAAGAAGTATATGCTCCAGCTTTGTCCGTCCGTCTGTCCGCACGACAACTCACGTAAAAATGGTTCGATTTCGATTAAATTTCAGTATGTGGTAGGAGACCACCTGGGAATGAACCCTATTGGAAATGGGGTCAAAGGTCAGGACATAGGAGCAGTATCCATTTCATTACTCTTATATGCCATAACTTACGTAAAAATGCTTCGATTGCGCCGAAACGTTGGTATGTTGTTCTGGAGGTACACTGAACCGGTTCTGTTCAGTATCGTCAAAATGGGGTCAAAGATCAGGGCACAGGAGCGAGATTTATTCCACAGCCATTATCTTCATAACTTGAGTAATGATTTCTGGTATGTTGGAAAGCGTATCATAATCAATGCATTGCATGATTTTACTAACTTGTTATCTCCTCGCACATCTCACGTGAGTCGTTGCATACTCGAATGATTTGCATGTCCCATCTGCCTCAGCATACCTAATAATTTGCATGCTGATATGTCGATTCCTTCTGGCTTTGGAGATTTCAAAATTGAGCAGTTTATAACTTATTCCACATCACTCTTTCGATACATCCGGCTAAAAAATCTCCCCTTCATTCTACGTACAGATTCTTTTTTAAACAATATACTACTTCTCCGCTAGAGGCATCAACGTATGGAGCGTTTCCCCCGAAATCTTTGCTTCTAAAGTCTATTCGCGGCAGACAGAATTTATGATGAAGAATGTTCTGCGTACACTTTCCAATTTTTCGTAGCTAATAGTTTTGCCACTAGGAGGCGCAAGTGCATGTATCTGTTTCCGATATATTTGTAGCAGTATCTGCGCTTCTGAAATCTGGATTGAAAAAATATTTCATCGGTCAGATACCGCTCATGACGGAAATTTTTCTCCCTCAATTTACCGCTCATAATAATATACTATAGATATCGAGAAAAATAGATATTGCTCTAATTTTCTCGATATCTCTCTCTATGGCAGTCCGATTAAATTTACCTCCATAGAACAGCGTTCCTGGTGAAGGATATTTTGTATATTATTCCGAATTTTTCTTAATGCGCTATTTTGCCACTAGAAGGCATTAGCCTTCTTTTGTTTGCTAAATATCTACTGCCGTATCTACTTGTACGAATTCAAAAATCCTATTGAAAAATTCCGTTTCTATCAGATTACGCTTATTGCAAAACCATTTTATGCGTCATTACACAATAAGAGACGCCAATAAGTAATATATAATATATTTTTCTCAACATATCTACTTCTTAAAGTTGGATTTGAAAACATTCTTTAGCATCGCATACCCTTCCTTCTGTAAAACATTTTTGGATGAATTCATGAATTTTTATAAGGCATAATTCTGATTCTAGGTGGCATTTGCATACATTTTGTTTTGTAAGTGTAACTTCGTTTCAAAATATCCTATTAAAAAACTCTGTTTCTATACACATAGTACTTATATGTAGTAAACAGGTATATAATGCTACTATATATGATTCTGTACTTATATATAGTAAACATTGGGAACATTACGCTCTTTAAATAATGCACAGTTTTCCCGCTGGGCGCTTATATTTAAAACCTTTTTTCCTCTATCTGTGCTTCTAGAAGTCTTATTTGGAAACTTCTTTTTCCACAGCGTACCTCTTTCAACTAAGAAAAATTACGACCATTGTTTACTTTTTCACATTTACCACCACTGGATATTAGCGTATCATTCCATTTGTGTGTGAAAGGGTGTCTCCGATTCTAAAAATCCGCTGTAAAACTCCTTTCTTAAGAGGGTGCTCTTCATTATGAGGAACATTTTGTACCCATTTTATTCTTTATATAAAGTACTGCTTTCCCACTAGGAGGGTAAATGTTATACCACAGTTTCCTTTAAGTTTTTCTAATTGTTCGATTTCAAAATTGGTTGCTAACAGAAAAAAAAGAAAAGCATCTGATCCTAAAACTCTAATATAACATTTTATAGAATTCAAGTATTTGGAAATTACATCTACGCATGCTGTTCATTATAATTCTGCAAAATACTTAGCTTAATTTAACGAAATGATTTACATTTAAATTTAAGAAGTTCTTTTTTGCAGAAGAATTATCATTATAATATTTTTACTCATAAAAGAAATCCTAAGTCTCGACGCGCTAAGAAACTTTAAACAGACGGTTTAATAATATTTATACGTTCCAACACAATAGTTCGCGTATTATTTCGTGAAAAACTGCCATTTTAAACAGGCTGAGAGTTTTACATACCTTTTCTATTGAGATCTTTGAATGATGTACTACCCTGCTTAACATATTGGTTCTTTCTGACTTACATTCCTTTTCTTCTCGATCTTGTAGAGTCGACAAGAGTTGTACAAACAAGATCTCTTTAGAACTGGTTGATGTTTAGTACACTAATAATTGTACCAGGCGCTTTTGCTTAATAGTCTTTACAGTCTGAGTGGCCGTTTCGCCAGGCGAAATAAACGAAAGAAGTATTCATTCGCCAAATGTTTCACTTAACTCCCAAGACTTCAGCACAATCTCGTCACTTCTGCTCCGCATGACAAATAGCACCTCGCTTTTCTTCTGTTTCCCTACATCTAACTCGTTTTCAGAACAGATTCCTATTTTTACGAAATGTAAACTGTACTTCATCTGCCTTTTTACTCTTTTCATGTTTCATCTCATAAAGAACGATGGAAACGCTTCTCCCTCTCTTGTTCTTTTCTGCATCCACTTTGATCTCATTTAATTCACTCTTATGTGTACCAGAAAAACACTTCGTAAACTTTTAAACACTACAGTTTTGTCTTCTGGACATCCTAACTACGTTCATTTGGTCCTCAGCGAAGGCTACTGAGTAGTGCCGTTGCTTATCATGTAATAGCTCAAGTTCTTACGCAGTTAGGTTGTCTTGTACTGCTACCTACATCTTAAACATTTATTTTTCAAAATTCTTGGTAATAGAAACAGTGGAAAACGGAAACAACACCGGCATACCATCAGTTTCCCATTAGACGAACATTCAAACTGCTTTCACACAATCACCACAGAGATAGATGAAGTAAGCTTCAGATCAACTAGAGATACAGAAGTTTGAGGTGCATAGGGTGTTACACAATCGTTTTCAGTTACATGCCTACAAGTTATAAATTCTCCAAGAGCCTGATGATCGTTTAAAACGTGAAACACTTGCTGATTACATTTTGAACTCCATTGACAAGGTTGATGGCTTCTTACTACGTTTCTGTTTTGCGGAAGAAGCAAGGTTCCATTTTAGTGACACGGTCAACAGACAAAATGCGCGAATTTGCGAATCGGAATATCCACGTGTCGTAAACACGCATATTCGGGACAGTATGAAGATCAACGTCTGGATAACTCGTCCTCTGTTCTTTGCCGAGAAAATGGTTTCTGCAAACGTGTATCTGGATATCCTCATCCCTTATACCATCCCCAAGATGCGGGGCATGCAGCCGACTGTAATCTTCTAACAAGATGGGACACCCGTTCACTGGGAGCACGTCGTTTGCAAAACTCTTAACGCAACATTTCCAAATCGATGAATGGGAAGAACGGAACAATCCTATGGCTTCAACCGGACTGTACCCTTCTGGATTTTTTCTGTGAGATTATGTTAAAGATCTGGTTTATTCAACAGTTGTTCCGGATACTAGAACTTTGCAATAACGCATTACAGGAGCAGTAGCAACAGCTATTTCACAAATGTAGGGAAATGTGTGGTACGAGTGAGAACATTGTTTTGGTATTTTACGTGCCACTAGGGGTGCACTTGTAGAAGTTCATTAAATTTATTAACTATGTATCATATCTTTGTATGATTACTTACATCTGTTTTAAACTGTGCTTTAATTACCGATGTTCATTTAAAAGTTGTGACTTAATTCGGTGTAAACATATACGTATGTACATCCTGTATATCACACTTAACGGCATCTCGCAGGGTACTTGGGAGACTGAATGTAGACAGCATTTAACTTGTTATATACAGAATTTGTATTATTTTCATGAAGACTTGCAGCACACACACACACACCGCTTATGCTGGGATTCCCAGACTCAGTTTCCCCAGCTACTGACTTACATGGAAATGATCAGCTCCACTTTATAGAGAGAGTTCCGAAACTGCATTACATTTATCACATGTTCCGTCATGATTCTGATGACTCTTCAGTCATTTCCCAGTTAACGTCTGCAATTAACAATCACTCGTAACTCTAATGTTCCAGCTACAAACAATAACTTACTTTATAAATTTTGAACATTCGAATCCATTTTTGGTGTAGTTATGACATGGCTAGTAAGTCAGATAATATCCGAAAACTCGAAAATTTTGTCGTCCTGGAGCGGGAATCGAACTCGCGTCTTCCGGATAGCGTCCGAGTATGCTAACCACTACACCACCCAGAACGACCAAGTTTCAAGTTTCCGATTAATTTGAATATAACCATCACAGGATTCGCTAGTCGAAGCAACCGGCATTCATGTTTAGCAAATCTGGAGGTTAATAATTCTATCCCGTTATTGCCTGGAGGAGCAGATAAATCATGAATGGAATACGAGATTACACCGTACAACATAGATTTTGAAGATGTGAATCCGTTTTTTGGTGTAAACATGACATGGATGGTAAGTCAGATAATATCCGAAAACTTGAAATTTCGTCGTCCTGGAGCGGGAATCGAACCCACGTCTCTCGGATAGCGCCCGAGTACGCTACCCACTACACCACCAATATATATATTGGTGTAATCCCGTATTCCATTCATGATTTATCTGCTCTTCCAGGAAATCACGGGATAGAATTCTTAACTTCCAGATTCGCTAAACATGAATTCCGGTTGCTTTGACCTGCGAATCCTGCGGTGGTTATGTTCAAATTAATCGGAAACTTGGTCGTTCTGGGTGGTGTAGTGGTTAGCATACTCGGGCGCTATCAGGGAGACGCGGGTTGGCTTCCTGCTCCAGGATGCCGAATTTTTAAAGTTTTCGGATGTTATCTGACTTTCCATCCATGTCATGTTTACACCAAAAACGGATTCACAACTTCAAATTTATATTGTACGGTGTAATTCCGATTTCCATTCATGAATAACTTACTTTTTCGAGATTTACATATGCCATTTGGAAGAAAATTAGCATTTTCTCTGGCTTTCTTTCCTTGATGGTATTTAGTATTCCTAAATTCCGATATTAGGTTACGGTTTGGTAGAAGAATGTGCTTGTAGATTTAATTTTTTTCTCTTGGGATGTGAGTATATACTCGTAAGTTTGAAGTCCAGCAACGGAAAGGCTGTTCCGTAGCTACGATATTGTAGTAGCTACATTGGAAAGGTGTTGGAAGTCATTAACGATCAAAATTAAATTGCTGTTATGTGTTCTTTGTTGTATTAGGTAACACCGGCCGAAAATGGCAGAAAAAAAAAACAACTAAAATTTTCGAGAGAGGGTTACTGAAATTTCGTTTAATTGAAACCTTAATAATAATATATATCATGGAAAAGTACAGTTATCAAATATCTTTCCTTGATAACGCGTGTTACGGACGTAGATTTTCATAGTTTTTCCGATTATGACCTCTTGTTAAAGTAACATAGAATTGTTCGTGTCCAAAAGCAGAGTCTGAAAGAGACGTGCTGTACGTGATCAAAAGATTGTATCTGCTATACTTCTATAAATCATTGCCACTTTATTTAGTAACGCAAGTACCATTATTTTCCAGTACCTCTTACCATCTATCCAGTAGCTAGAGGATTCTTTCCCACCAACAGGTTTTTGGTAAAAAACTGTGCAAGATGATTATTGTAGGCCTCCAAAAAAGGAAAAGTTCTTTCCGTTGAGCCAGTTCTGATCATATCTAGAGGATTTTAGGAAGGAAGTGTCTGACCCCAGGTCTTGAACAACCCTTAGAAATAGGAAGCTAGGAGATCTGGGCTAGAGTGCCCGATAGGAAAGTGACACGGAAGCGAAGTAGAAAGTGAGAGGAAGACGCCCTTATTTATTTCCGGGGGCCAGTACCCGGGGTCCGACGGCTTAACGTGCCCATCCGACGTACGACGGATGTTTAGTGGATCGAGAGTTCGTACATGCCCGGGATCGAACCTGAGGTCCTTTCCGTGGCAGTCAAGAGCGTTGCCCACTTGGCTACCCGCGACCAGAGCGAGTTCTTCAGCTAGTGGGGCAATGTGTACCGTATTTTTCGGAGTATGAACTGAGACGTTTTCTTCAGAAGTCTGGGCCTCGACTTATACGATATCATGGACTTATATACTGATTGGTCATTGAAATTTCTCAATGAGAAAAAGATGTTTGCTTAAATTCGGTAGTGACCCTATAACCCGAAAGCAATATTACGTTAATAAGAAACCATACCAATAGCATACGAACTCCAATATTCCATTCAGTAATAATTTTTTTAAAAGCTGCTCTAACGGATATTTCCATTCCATAGAAACATAATTTAAATCGTCGTGATCGACGTATTATGAAATTCGGAATTTAGTTGGGGATCAAAGGAAATATCAAGGTACAATATAATATAGGAAATATATAAATATAGGATAGTGTAGGATTATAGGAACTTTAGGAAATATTAAGGTATCGGATGGCTCTGTATAGAAGACGGTCGCACCAAAGTTAACAAGAAAAGAGAAAAGAATAATTTTTTGCTTGGCTTCTGAAAATCGTAAAACAGGAGCACTTGATTCAAGATGATTTTTTTAATCAAGAAAAGCCAGACTTAGCGTCTTTATTGACATTGGCTTTAAATCAGAAATTCGCTACCCGAAAGAAAAATAATTCGGTTATAAGCGTATAAGTACATATTACGGAATTTTTCACTTTTTTTGGTAGATTATTTATGAAGGTAAGAAATACCAGTGGTCCGGGAAACATCCCTGTTTGTCTCTAGAGACATCACGGTGACCTGAAGTATTATTTCCTGTGGAAAAAGAAATATTTTCTGCTTCGGAGATAACTGCAAAGAAGGTTCAGCGTTGTTTCTCTCACACCTAGATAGCTTGTTCAAAAGGTTATGGTTGTGTATCCCCTTTTGAAGGCACGTTTAATATCTTGAAAACTCTCTCGTCAAAAATTTCCTATATCAGTGAAGAAACCGCAGCTCTTCAGTAAGTTTGAAAAGATAAATTTTTGTGGATTCGCTGCTTCCTAAAATATAGATTGAGGCAAAATAATTTCTTGCTTTCAAAATATCGTTTGAGCCATTTGTGTGTGTTTCTTTAAAAGACCTAACGGAATGAATACAAAATGCTAATAGGACGATAGTTACAATGGAACCCCGGTTATACCTTTTTCACTTCTATACGTAATGCTGATCTAGTCCCGATATTTTACTGTAGCTTCTGTATTTGTTTTCAATTGGGTTATACGCAATTCATTTAAGTGCTTTTTTTACGATTACACCTTAAACTTTGAATTTCCGGTGATAAAAAATACACGATTCTTTGATTCTTTTATACGTAACTCGTATGTTACAACTTTGAGAGAACTGAGAAAGCGTTTCTTTTGCCGCCATGAAAGAGATGATACAATTCAAAATTTATTAAATAGCTCTTATATTTATCTTTTTTTCCGGAATTCAAGAAATTTAAAACAAGCAAAGATTAGGGAATATATTTCCCGGCACTGATGATAAATCAACTAGTGGACAGACTACTTAAAAAAGAACGATGCATAAGTATAGAATGTGTGATAGGATATTGAACATAATTAATCCTATTCGGATTCACTACCTGGTATTTCAAAGGTAAAGGTTTTCCTGTCATACATAAAAAATATGAAATCGTACAGAATTTCTTAACCTATATTTTATGATGAAATTAGAGTAAAATAAGTTATGGCAAAAGTCAAAATACACATATGCTTAAGGTAACAAATAATGCTAATGTCTCCACGTGTGTCTTATGTTATAAATTAGCGTAATCTAAAATTACCAGGGCGTTTTTGCCCCCATTTATTCCTTTTTGAAGGCGTTCAAAATTTTACAAATGATATTTAACATTTTAAAATTTCTTTTATGTATTTTCTACATTTATACGTTTTTTAAGACCATTCCCTAGAAAAACGAATAACCGAGGTTTTACTGCATATTTTATCAGAAGAGGTCCCTGGTATTTTGATTAAGGCAGAGTTAATGCAAAAAGAGAGAGACTCAGTAAGAGCACGCTCGTTAACGTTCTAGGTTTTGGAGTAAAAGCCATTTAACCAAAAGGTAAAGTTGTTTAAAAGTTATTTCAGGAAAGCTGAAGCTGTAACCGTGTAAAGTAGAAGTGGAAGCAGATATTTTGTCAGTAGTCACCTGCAAGTGAGTGTAGATGATAAGTACAAGAACTGATGCTGTTCGTGTATGTGCTCTCCTTCCAGAAGGAGTTGTTTAAAAACACAACCTTGTCATAGGCATCAGCAACAATCTTTAACGCAACACAGATTCAGTTTTGGTATTTTTGTTGAGAGCTAAGTTCTGATGACAAAAAGTCATATAAATATAGAACCGGAAACGCTGCTCTACAGGTATACATTGTCGGAGCACAAAATGAAACGCAAAACTACCTATCTTTTCTCCGAACAGAAAATTATGTAGCAAGCAGGGTGTTGGGTAAATGAATATCACTTGCATGCCAATCGGTGTTAGGCATGAATGCCAATGTATTACTCAATCCCGCAACGCTAGTGTGCGATAAGATATCTTAAAATGAACGGACAGTCGTTTCGCTAAGCAATCGCATTAGACGACGTTACATGTAAATAAAAGTCTAGCGTGGTGGGTACTGTCGATTAGTTTCGTGCAACCATGAGCATGCAAACTCTGTTTACCAAAGCCGAATGGACTAATATTCATTTCACGTGCGAAGAACAGAATGGAAATAGCAGGCTAGCGCAGTGCCTTTACATTATTGCTTTTCCTCAGAGATGTCTCGGAAATACTACTCTTGCTGCCGTCTATCAGCGTCTACGAGAGGCAGAATCAACGGCGAATCTTACTTACAGATTGGGGGACGACCCAGATTTGTGTATGACATGGTGTAGGAGGAGCTATGTCACGGCTCCTCCGCAAAAAAACGGGTGCTGGACATTAGAGATGGGCTTAACTGTGATTTCTGTGTCCCAGTGATAACTGTAACTGTTCCACAAATGTAACAGTAACTGTGAAAAAGTCACAATTAAGGATCCTTTTAACCGCCCTGCCCAAACCAAACTGTGACAGTAACAGTTTGGATTGCAACGGGACAGAGTTGACAGGGAAAGTCGTGGGGTCAGAGTGACAAGCTGTTCCAAGTGTTGATGGGCACTTTTGAATGGCGTTCTGCTTGAACTAACAACATGAAACGTTATTTACGAAAATCTTAATATCTAACGTGTGGTACAACTTTTAAAATTGTACGACAAATAAAAATTGCAACATCAAGACAAGAAAAAAAAAAAAAAAACAGTGCACGATGTAAAAATCTGAATAAATTTTGCCTGCCCATTGCCAGAAAAGTATAATACGGTTATTTCTTCAAACAGGTCAAAACAAATAAAGCAGCAAATAACGAATGCGGTCTTGGTTTCCGACAAACATTTAATATCTTGGAGAAAGGAAAACATTTAAGAAACTGGGAGGGAGAAGAAAATCACACTGAAAATGGCAGTTTCATTATTATACGATAATTGCAAGCCTGCTATCTGATCTGTGGAAAAATAAATGACACGAGTGTTTTTTAACACTCAGAGTTTAGTAAGAAATATAATTTTATTTTTCATAACTTTGAACCAAAATAATAAATTTCAGTTCTTAATATTATTATGTAGAATCGGTGAACAAACACTATGGGCTCTTTAGCCCTGCAATCCTGGGAGGAATTTAAAGAGGGGAATGCTGCAGACAATATCCAGTAACCAAATGGCAAGAGAAATATTATGATAGGATTAGACGCAATTTTTTTATTGTAGAATGCAAAAATATATAATCATAAAATAATAGTCCTTCATTTTTTAATATCTGCATTGGAATACAAACTTATGAATTTTTAGAAATTGAAAAAAAAGGTCATCCTGAAATTCCATTTTTTAAGTTTCAAATGCATTCATTTGTGCTACACAAATTTATGGGGTCTTATAAATAAAAAAACTAATAAGTTCTTTTTAATTTGTTGAAAGATTTTCTGTGTTGCTTCACAATACCTGCATTGATCATGCAGGTAGGTATATTTGTACATGATTTACAATTCCCTATAACAATAGAATCTGACATAGAAACAATGTCGTGCATAGTAAGAAAGAGGTTTGAAAAAAAAAAAGGTCATGATGTACAGCGAAGTATTTAGACCGACCCTGCTTTGTTGTAGTGAAAGTTGGGCGAGAAACAAAGACCTCATGAGATTTGAAGGGGCAAACATGAGGTTTTTAAGGAATATCAAGGGAGTCCAGTGACAAGACAGAATTAGAAAGAATATTAAAATAGTACTAGTAATTAGTATTTTTGGTATTAAAATCAGCCATTATATTTACTGCTGAACTAAATCCAAAGTTTCTGTATAAATTAAAAACTACGAAAACAAACTACGATAACAATGATCTCTAAGATTTCTAAGATTACTCATATGGTAGTAACTGAGAACATTTATCATGATTCGTTTTCGAGTCGTGACGTGCGCAGACATACTTTTAGAATTGTTACTTTTCGCCGCTGCTCGTGACATAAGGCAACCTTCAACTGCGAGAGTGATTTTGGAATGGACCTGTTGACTACTCGTTTGGGTGCTGGCGACAGCCGAACCCGAAATAGTGAATTTGGAAATGTTACTTTTGGTTGCTGGTCGTAACTGTGACAGTGATATTTCAGTAACTGTGACAAAGTAACAGTTACGTGATTTTCGACCCATTTTTACTGGACATGGTGGCGGAGGAGCTCAGAGCATGCACAAGAAGAGAAGCTACAGAGGTGGGCACATCAAATTTCATTGTATGGCGTATCTGCCACGAGGAGCAGCTGTATCTTTACCACATCCAATGGGTACAGGCACTCTCGCCATCTGATTTACCCCGTCGAGTCAGACTTGCTCAAATGCTTTTTCAAAAATATACCGAACCTGGATTTCTCTATGATTTGCTTTTTACAGATGAATCGCAGTTCACTCGAAATGACATTATAAGCTTTCACATCATGAATCATCGGGGCAATCAGGCAGTTCCAACATCAGCCAAGATTTCATGTGAATGTTTGGATCGCCATCACTGAAAACTACCTCATAGTTTTTTTTTGTTCTTGCCACCGACGCTCAAAGTTCAGCAGTACCAACACATCTTGGAAGTGAAACTACTGGTATTGTTGGAAGACGTGCCTTTAGCTACATGATCTTCAGAGGTGAATTTACAGGATTTCTTTGTATAGGGACAGCCGAAGGCCCATGTTTGTGCTACACCGATGTCTAACGAACAGGCTCTCCGCCAGAGAATTAAGATTGGTTGTAAGACAATGAGGAATACAACGGGACTTCTGAAACTTGTACGGCAATCGCTCAACCTACTCTGTGTGGCATGCTTCGCTGCTCACTGAATCCATTTTAAACATTTGTTGTGTTGTAGCTATAAGCAGTTGTTCTTCTCAATCATTTCTCATGTACGGAAGTAACTGGAATACAACTTTATTACCTACTCAAAGGGGCTTGACTGGAATTCAGCATTCGAATTCTATGTGAGAATATCCCTTTCTGGAAGACACAAGACTGTATGATAATTATGGTATTTTATTCGCCTCAGTTTTAGATAGACGCGGTCATTGCATTCGTCTTTGCCGGCAATGATCTCTAAGATTTATCGTATGGTAGTTGATTTAGGAGTGGTGTAAGGAACTAATTTGTTGACATGATTCCACATGGAGACGGCTACCTTTACTAATTTTTATAGCATTATCAGAAGATTTCAAACCCATTCCTAAATTTTTCGAGCGACTTTTGATGTGCATATAAAATGACGCGTGTTTGTGCTAACCGTAAGTCCATATGTAGATGGAATTCTCCATTTCTGGAAGTCGTTCTGGAAAAAAAAACCTTTTTGTGTCTGACATACGGAAGAATTCCCAAGATTCTTAATTCATTTCTAGCATCTACTGTTACGCACCTTTTCCACTGGATCGAGTAAACGAGCATTTAATATTACGTTTTTGCGAAAAGAAGAAAAATTTCTCTTTGATCTAAGAAAGGTCGCAATTTTTAATACTTCATAAAATTTTAAAACTATTTTGCGTGCCCGGCGAGGAGAAGGAAACATTAATTTGCTTCCTTGAAGATACACTACTGTTTGTTAAAATTGCAACACCATGAAGGACCGCTGGTATCAGCTCGAAACTTACAGGATATGTACAACAATTTGGGATACAAATCATTAAAATGTCAATGGAAATGCGCATGCGGTTTCGGAGCAACGCCCTCTAGACTGTCCGGTCTTGGATACAAAGAGCTGGCTCAAACGAGATGTTGCAATCAGGGCCACAGAGGATTTAGTGGGCAACGTTCGTGACTGCCACGGAAAGGACCTCAGGTTCGATCCCAGCAGGTACGAACACTCGATCCACTAAATCCCCGCCGTGCGTCAGATGGGCACGTTAAGCGGTCGGACCCCGGGTACTAGCCCTCCCAGTAATAATAAATAAGGGCGTCTTCTTCCCTCTTTCTACTTCGCTTCCGTGTCACTTTCCTATCGGGCACTCTAGCCCAAATTTCCTAGCTTCCTGTTTCTAAGGGTTGTTTAAGACCTGGGGTCAGACACTTCCTTCCTAAAATCCTCTACATATGATCATTTGTTGCAATCAGTGAAGAGCCGACATTGAGTTGAAAGGGTATTTCTTGTGTCTCATTATGTCCGTCGCCGAAGAAGGTCGCATTATGAACACCAGACGGACTTTGACAAAGGAATGATTGTTGTGATGAAACAAACTGGATTTTCCTACCGCAAAACTGTCACACATACGGGATGATAAACTATTACAGTGATGCGAAGGTAGCGTCAGTGGAAAGATGAGGCTCAGACGCACAGAAATCCGCGAAATGGACTGTAAAATCGCACTTTTGCACGGAATAACAGACACCTCTGCCGCATGGTAGTGACCGATCGCACAGCGACATCCACGGTGTTAGCGCAGCACTGGAGCTCTGTCATAAGTTAGGCTTTGTCCTCCAGCACAGTTAAACGCCGTCTGCTTAACTGAGGTCTGGTCGCTAGCAACCCGTTGCCGCGCATTTCTTTGACCCATAACCACAGACTCCCCAGGCTGCAATGTGGTCTCGAACGCAGACATTTGCGCGCTGATTGGCAAAAATCGTGTTTTATGGTGAGTCACAATTCAACTCGATACACTATGAAGGTCACATACGTGTCCGAAGATACTAGGGTGAACGGCACCGTCATACCGGCCCAACTCCAAACGTCATGGTTTGGGGAGTCCCTAGGTTCAATTCACGATCTCGCCTGAGCGATAATTCAGGGATGTTTTACAGGCAGAGGTGATTTCAAGGTTATCTTGGAGCTATATGCAAGCAGGAAAACGCTCGGCCACTTGTGGCCCGGAACATCCAGGACCTCTTTCACGCACGACAGATATCGCTTCTTCCTGGCCTGCACGTTCGCCAGCTATGTCCCCAATCGAACCTGTCTAGGACATGGTAGCTAAGCGACTGGCCGGCCCAGCAAGCACTTCCACCAGTCACCACAAATGAACGCTTGTCTCGCATAGAAGCAGCCTGGCAGGCTATTCCCCAGGACGATATCAATTACTTCATCGATTCAATGTCATGATGTGTAGAGTCTCTTGTTGTTGCTCGAGGTTGCTTCACACGTTATTGAGTTTTGAAGCGAAAAAACTCGTATTGCTCTACGAATGTAATCAGTTATCTCCTATAACATGAGGAATCTCTGATGTAGATTTCATTTGAATAGCGCGATTCTTTCTTGGTGTTGCAATTTTCACAAACACTAGTGTATATCTGTTTTAAGATGAATGATTTAAAGAAATCCTTCCAGAGTAGATGCATGACCGAGATGTTCTATTTATTTTTCACTCCTTTGGTTGCAAAACTGTTCAGTTAATTTGCATAAACAATCTCTTTGCACCTATTGCCGTATTTCTGTTTAGGAGTGCTCTGGTAATGTAATTTTCTTGGATCTACAAACAAGTTAGTAAAATTATGCAATGCATTGATTATAATACGCTTTTCAACATACCAGAAATCATTACTGAAGTTATTACTCAAGTTATGAGGATAATAGCTGTGGAATAAATCTCGGTCCTGTGCCCTGACCTTTGATCCCATTTCGATGATATTCAACAGAACCAGTTCAGTATCACTCCCAAATAACATATTAAAGTTTTGTCGCAATCGAAGCATTTTTACGTAAGTTATGATACGTAAGGGCTATGGAATAAATAACGCTCCTGTGTCCTAAGCTTTGATCCCATTTCGCCCATTTTCAATAGGATTCGTCCTCAGGCAGGCTCCTACAACATACTAACATTTCATCCAAATCGAAGCATTTTTACGTAAGTTATGACGCATAATGGCGATGGAAGTAATTCCGCTCCTATGTCTTGATCTTTGACCACATTTCGCCCATTTTCAAAAGGGTTTGTTCCCAGACAGTCCCCTACCACATACTAAAAGTTCATTGAAATCGAATCTTTTTTACATTAGTTTTGACGCATAAAAGCAGTGGAATGGATCCCGCTCCTATGTTCTGAACTTTGACCCCATTTCGTTCACTTTCACTAGAGTTCCTTCCCAGGTGTTCCCATACCTCATGCTAAAATTTCATCGAAATCGAACAGTTTTTACGCGAGTTATCGTGTCGACAGACAGACAGACGGACGGACAAAGCTGGAGCATATACGCTTCTTCAACCTACGGTTGGAAAGCGTAAAAAAGGGCTCAATTTTAAAACTTTTTCTAAAGCGCTTGTCTTCTGGCCAAACGGAAGACACAAAAGACGAATTATTTTTATACGAGTTATGTTATTTTGATTCGGAAAAAAAAACGATCTCGTTTAAATAGTGTCAATAGCGCTCGTGATATTTTAGTTTTTCTTATCATAGGATTACCTGCTTAGGGGCACCTAAGTCTCGTATAATGTCGTAAGATAATCGCACACTTTAATGCTTTTCGGTGAACACGATATCTCCATTATATCTCGGTGTTTTCTAATAGAATCTAGAAAATTTTTAAGGTGCTGAACTCCAGTCTTTATATAAAATATCAGGTGTCGTTGCATCTTTGATATTAGGAGAGGTTGAAGACCGTACGAAGCACTATTGTTTTCATGTCTTTGCAACAGCTTATTGATTGTTAAGATGATAATGAGAAATTCTTTGTGTGAAATTCTTATACTAAATCTCTGTGATCACGATTCTTAAAGCTGCAACATCACGTGAACATACTTTAGTAGATCTGGGTAGGTTATCCGGAAATTCCTCTGCAAGAGGGAGATTACCATATCTACTTCATTCAAGCCAAAGGATTTCGATCTGCTGGTATGCCTCGGAATCTATATGTGAAGGTAGCAAGTTTGGATGCCTCCTTTGCAATTCACTTCGTCACGCACTGAGCTCCTACTTGGAAGGGAAAGCAGGCAGCTCAGAGCAGTTTAAAAAGAAAAAGACGCTAAAAAAAGAAAAGAATAGACGAGAAGAAACATTTCGCTTTTTTTCGCAAGTGATTTCATATGATTCAGTTCCGAGCAGTTTACTATTGAAACTGACATTGTGATTTCTACAAAGCGGAGCATTGCAATCTGCATGATCAGTAACGGCAACACAATACAAATCTTTCATATGCAACACGTAAGAGATCGAGAAGAAGATCCGAAAATTTTCAATCTTTCCTTCTTCTTCTTCCACGTCGTATCACGGCCATTATTTCAATCATTCACTGTAGTGACTTCTGTCAAGTTTTTGCAAGCTGTTTCTTATTTCGGGAGTCGTGAGGGGGAAGGGATTTAGGATGAAAAAAGAAATCTAGAGTAAAAAAGAAAAGTAAGGCATGACATGAAGGATCATCAGGAAAATACAGGTATCTTAAACCTTGAGAGACAGAGGGGGAGAGAGCGAGCGAGAGAGAGAGAGAGAGAGAGAGAGAGAGAGAGACTAAAGTCGAAAGTAGCTTCATATATTTTATTCCTATTGTTTGATTTACCATATCTTTTTTTTCCTTTTTTGCTAGATTTACTGAATTGCACACACAGAGGTGAGTACGTGCAATCTCACGCTATTGCTCATTATGAGCGCCCATAAAGGGGGTCAAGAAGGGGCATTTGCCCTTCTCTGGAAATCTCTCCATGCCCTTTCTTTTCTTGGAAGTTCATCAGATATTTTCGTGATAACATTAATTCTCATTGTCTTTTTTGAGAATTTCCAGTAGAAAAAGCGGAAATTTGCACTAAGAAGTAATAATGAAATTTCCAATTACATGTTGGAGAACAGCATGGTACGTACGTACAGTATGGAGACGTATAAAAGGCGAAGAAATGAAAAATGTACAAAATGCACCGTCTGCAGTGGTTATGCACTGCTGGACTTAGATCTCTAGAAGTTTTTCTCAGAAATGTGTCTTGAAGGTATTTTTGCATTCTTGATGTCCAACTGAATGATCTCTGAGGTTTCGTAATACATGTGACATACGTGGCCAAAAAGATGAAAAGAATGACAAAGAAATTTCTTTATTCTCCTAACATGCTGTCATATTTCCTTTGTCCATCTTTTTAGCACGTCTTTTGAAAAAAAAGATCGTGCTTATGTTATCGGTTTGTCCGTCCGTCCGTCCGTCCGTCTGTACCCACGGTATCTCTGCAACTATTAGTCCGATTTGAAAAATTCTTTTTGCATTAGAAAGCTTGAAATATGCGAATGATGATCCTTTATTTCGTTTTTTCTTACGATGTACAATTTCGCAGCTAGAGAGCGTAAATGCAGATGATGTCGAATTCAAAAATACGTTTTATTCCACATATTTGCTTCTAAACATCCGATTGAAAAAAAATCTTTTATCTTTCGATTCCATTTATGTCGAAGACTATTTTGAATATAGTTTCTTTTTTCAAATTACGCACAGATTTTGCGCTAGGGGGCGTAAAAGTAAATTGCATTTTTTCCGATAACTCTTCTTCTAAAACTCCGATTTGAAAAATAATTTTTTTTTGCAGCGAATGCATCTCCTGATGCTCTTTGGCATATAATTTCGAATTTTTGGTAAAGAATACTTTGGCCACCAGGGGGCGTAAATGTTAATTTTCGCTTCTGATGTATTTGCCATAAAATCTGAGCTTCTAAAATATCGATTGAAAAAACTATTTCGTGGACTGATGCCACTCACATCGATAAACCTTTTCGGAATATCTTCTTCTTCCTAAAATATTGCACAGTTTCTCCGCCAGGGGGCGTAGACGTATATCTTATTTTTGTCAATATCTCGACTTCTAGGAGTCCGATTTAAAAATTCCTTCTTTGTTGGATAGTGTTTTCCGTGTCGCATGTTTTTCATATGATTTCAAAATTTTCACGTAATTCATAGACTTTCCGCTAGCGGGCGTAAAGGTAAATTGCATTTCCCCCTATATCTCTGCTTCTAAATCTCCGATCTGAAAAAATATTTCTGCACCGGATACAGCTCCTGATGGGAAATCGTTTGCACATAATTTCTAATTTTTGTAAAAAAATGGTTTGGCCACCAGGGGCGTAAACCTTAATTTACGCTTCTGATGCATTTGCAGCAAAATATGAGCTTCTAAATTATCGATTGAAAATAACATCGTTTGTAGACCGATACTACTCATGTCGACAAACCTTTTAGAAACATTTTGTTCTTAAAATAGTGCACGGTTTCTACGTCAGGGGGCGTAGATGTATATCATATTTTTGTCAATATCTCGACTTGTAAGAGTCGATTTAAAAATTCTTTCTTTGTTGGATAGTGTTTCTAGTGTGACATGTTTTTCCTATAAATTCAAAATTTTCAAGTAATTCACAGACTTTCCGCTAGGGTGCGTAAAGGTAAATTGCGTTTTCCCCTATATCTGTGCTTCTAAATCTCCGATCTGAAAAATTCTTTCTGGACCGGATACAGCTCCTGATGGGAAATCGTTTGCACGTAATTTCAATTTTTTGTAAAAAATTGTTCGGCCACCAGGTGGTGTAAGTCTCAATTTCCGCTTCTGATGTATTTGCAGCAAAATATGAGCTTCTAAATTCTC
The DNA here is from genome assembly GCA_039090855.1 of Macrothele yani. Lineage (NCBI taxonomy): Eukaryota > Metazoa > Arthropoda > Arachnida > Araneae > Macrothelidae > Macrothele > Macrothele yani. Next base: position 79,486,172 of record CM077008.1, read on the forward strand.
GATTGAAAATAACATAGTTTGTAGACCGATACTACTCATGTCGTCAAACCTTTTAGAAACATTTTATTCTTAAAATAGTGCACGGTTTCTACCCCAGGGGGCGTAGATGTATATCTTATTTTTGTCAATATATCTACTTCTAAAAGTCCAATTTGAAAAATTCCTTCTTTGTTGGATAGTGTTTGTGATGCGAATTGTTTTTCCTGTAAATTCAAAGTTTTCAAGTAAATCATAGACTTTCCGCTAGGGCGCACAATGGTAAATTGCGTTTTTTGCTCCTAAAACTCCGATTTCAAAAATTCTTCCTGTATCGCATACAAGACCTGACGGAAAATAATTTTCACGTAATTTGTAATGTTTCGTAAAGAATGGTTTGGCCACCAGGGGTCACAAGTGTTAATTTCTACTTCTGATGTATTTGTAGCAAAATCTGGGCTCCTGAAAACTCTACTAAAATTCTTCTTCTTGGACCGATACCGCTCATATGGGTAAACCTTTTGTGAATACTTTCTTCCTAAAATAATGCATGGTTTTCCCACTAAGGGACGTAAAGTCACATCTTATTTTTGTCGATAACTCTGTTTCTAACAGTTCGTAAGCTCACGATTCCGTTTACAGCAATATCTGAGGGATTAAAGACCCGATTGAAAAACTTCTTTCTTCCGTAAGATGCTATTGTTTTCCATACCGGTTCCATTGACTTTGAATAGCTTTGATAAATTTAATTTGCGTCAGAATGGATTCAAAAAACGTGCTTATTACACCCGAAAATTCGGTGTCATCTTTCTTGTTAAAGTTGTTTTTGGGTTTTCTGGTTTGCAATTAAATTTATGTATTGAGTGGGTGGTAAAAACGGTTAGAAGGCACAGTGAAATTTGCATATGTTATTCGTTATTACAATTTCTGTTTGCCCCCTCCTGAAAATAAAGCTATTGGCGCCCATGCTGATCATTACTGTTAATGCAGAAGACAAAATCTCCATAAATTTCCCTGTTAATTCGGTTAGAATGTCTTAATTTATAGTCACACAGCTTCCCCAAGATTTCTGGTAAAAATTTGGTAAAAAATGACAAAACTCTGCTACCCCGTTACGCAGTGGTTTAAATGGTGGCTAATGACCATTCGTCCGGTAGGGGTCCGGGCTCGAATACTGATGAGGCATGGATGTTGTGTTTGTCAAACGGCACTGGCTATCTCGTTTCCCTGGGAGGAGTGGCCCTAAATTAGGGACGGGCGACTGCTTGTAACCCATTGAGTTGTTCACGGTGGTCGTTAAACCTTCAATCAATAAAAAAAAAACTCTCCCAAAGTCTTGAACTGTATTTGAAACCTCAAACATTCTTCTTTTTAAAGAATACATACTTTCAAGTAGACAACTTGGTTTCCTTTTTTTCGCCTTCCATTCTTGTTTTTATCAAAAAGCCTCTCATTTTGCTTCTTTCGCATATCCAAGTTTTTCGTATTGATTCTGAGAAGTAACGTTTTATGCTCTCAAACATTCCTCAGTACAAATGCACCTGCCTTTGTTTCACACAGAACAAATATCTCCAGTGTTTCAGCAGCATAGTTTTTCAAATGCGTTCACTTTCTTTCTTCTTGTCAGTTTAGTGTTTCATCTTTCTTATGGTAGCTTTTGTGAAAAATAATTGAGCCGCAATGTCCCAGATTTTATTTGATGGGTAAAATCCATCGTTCAACAATTTTGATCAACCAGAACAAAAAGCATTTTATCAGTGGCACTAAGACTGCTGAACGACAACTCCTGCTGAATATTGACAAATTCAAAGTAGAAAGTTTCTCAAGATAATTTAGCGAAAAACTGCTTTTATAAAGTTTATTGAGAGACAACTATTAATACTTTTTGATAAACAGCAAAATTATTTGGCATGTTTTTTAACTTTCCGTTTTATTCTTCTATTGGAAGAATATACACTACATGCTACAGTAGTACACTGGTCACAAAGGTTAGGGATACTGCAGTTTCGAAGTGAAAACGAGGGGATATGCAAATTTAGCGACTACTGGAGATCGGTTTTCAGCGTGGGTAGCTACATCATATGTAAATTAGCATCATGACAACAAGGCACGTGACGTGCGAGCTCCGATAAAAGTACCCTATGAGAAGGGAAAACGGGTCGTTTCAGCGCTTGTTCTAGAAGTTTGCTGAATGTATCGCCTTCAGTGCGGGATTAAATTGAAATAATGTCCATACGACGTTTAAGCATTGACAGCAGAAATAGGGCTGTTCGCATGTTACAGGCAGATGTACAGTAGATTGATGTGGTTGCTACTTTAGCAGTTTTTGCAAAGAAACCCAAGATTTCTACGACATGGAAATGCTGTAAATCAACCCAGGATGGGTCGTCCGAGGATAACCACCTGGTGGCAAGATCGCTACTTGACAGTAAGTGCACGAAGAAGGCCTAGTATAACCAGTATCTAACTCCGGGAGTCACTTCAAGCTGCTTCTGGTGTCACAGTATGTTTACTCAAAATGAACGAAACAGTCTTCACGAGTACGGACTTAGAGCAAGGAGGCCACTGAGATGTATGGCATTGACATCAGTTCACCGTTGTCAAAGATGTACTTGGGCTCACCAGTACATATCATGGAATATGGAGTGGCACCATGCACTTTCACAGATGAATCCCGTTTCGCTCTTTATTGTGATACTCGACGAGGACACGTGTTGAAGAGATCCGGCACGCGAATGCAACCACACTGTGTGCAGTCCGTCCACCCTTGCCAGCGACAGTCAGTTCTGGTCTGGGCAGGAGTGTGGTTTAATGGCCGTATTTCCTTGTATGTTTGTCAAGGCAACATAAATGCCTCACTGTACCGAAATGATATCATTGTGCTTATTGTGACACCATTTCATGTTACTTTATGACATGCATTCCGTTTTCTCGATGGCAATGCAACCAGTCAGCGTGCCTTTAGCGTGCTTCAGGAGCTAGAAAATCGTGGGATTAAATCGTTAAAGTTGCCTCCACGGTCTCCTGATCTTAATCCTATTGAGTACATTTGGAACGCAGCACAGTGAATTCTGGATAACCACGTTCTATACCCCAGTACACTGGAAGGATTCCGTAACGTGTTGCCTGTAATATGAGACGAGCTGTCCTAGACACTCATCAATAATGCCATTGCAAGTGTCAAGATGTTCTTCAACACAGAGGTGGTGTTACTGGGGACTGAAATCCAGAGGTATGGATATTTTCCGAATTGACTATTCCGTCGCTTAGTGTATTGCAGTGCTACTTTGTTGTGTGAAGAAATTGCTCAATGATTTGGTTTTGTAAACTCATTCTTTATCACGTGTCTTACGTAGCCTCACTGATTCTATTTCAATGCGTGTTACTTGAGTCAGATACATACAGTATATCATATCCTTAATTTCATACAATATCCTTAACTTTTTGTTACTAGTGTATAATAACATTGCTTTAACTTAAGAAAAAAAATCCTGTTTTTTTTTACAATACCCTTCAAACCTCAGTTGCAATATATCGTTTTATTAGCATGAATGAATCTGTAAACACACCTTATTGTTATACAGACACAGTTGTGAATATCTTCCAATACCTGGCGTAAAATATCTTCAGCATGCAAATCGAAATTTCAGCCAATCAAAAAATTACTGCATAACACTAAAAGTTATAAATAGACAAAGTCATCGCTCTTTCCACGTTTTTTAAATTAACACACAGCAACCGAAAAATTGTATTTTGACACCGCTGGGATCGAACCCCAGATCTTTCGATTAACTAGTCGAGTGCGTTCGCTTTACGCTACGGTGCCAGCAATCCACGCCGCTATGTGTGTTTATCTGTCAGCATATGAGCGCCGTGGATTGGTTGGCACCGTAGCGTAAAGCGAACGCACTCGGCTACTTAATCGAGAGATCGCCGCCCCGGTGGCGCAGTGGTCTAAGGCGCTGGCCTCTGATCATTCGTCCGTAAGGGGTCCGGGTTCGAATCCCGGTCAGGCATGGATGTTGTGTTTGTCTTACGGCACTGGCTCTCTCCCTTCCCTGGAACCAGTGACCCTAAATTAGGGACGGGGACTGCTTATAGCCCATTGAGTTGCTCACGGTGGTCGTTAAACCTCCAATCAAAAAAAAAAAAAAAAAAAAAATCGAGAGATCTGGGATTCAATTCCAGCTGTGTCGAAATACAATTTTTGTTTGCTGTGTGTTAATTAAAGAAAAACGTGGAAAGAGTGATGACTTTGTCTATTTACATTTTCTCCACGTATTTGGAAGATTTTCACTAAAAGTTATGCTTTCCAAGCAAAAATGTTAAGAGTCCTTAATTTTTAGACCTGGGAATTGTTTCATTTAGGAAGCATTATTTTAATGTTCTAGTTGATTTATTTAGATTTTTGATCCTCGTTACAGGATGAAACGCACACTGTCAATATATTATAAATTTTGTAGGGAAATTTTCGTGAACCTTAGCGCGAATAAGACGAATTCACGTGATGTACAGAACGCATGCAAAATTGAATACCGCCTCCGCGGCCAAATGGTATGCGGCACTGATTTCTGACAATTCACACGATTCGAGTCCCAGATGAATCACGAATTGCATGTCTGACCGATGAACGTAATTCTGGCACTTACCTTGAACCAGATGCCCCAAATTAGGAAAGAGAGACTATACTTATAGTCTTCAAAGTTGCTCACCGTAGTCGTTAGCAGTGGCAAACACACAGGGAGAATATTCCGGGGCCGGACGTTTTCGAGGAATTGCCTTGCCCTTCAATCATCAAATTTTGCTCTTTTAAAATAAATTTGGACTACGGCTAAATTAGAAAAGAAATTCTGCACATGTTTTTATAAATTAAATGTTTTCGTTATGGTCAGTTATTTTTATATCCATCTTAGTTCTACACTGGCGTGCACAAATTAAGGACGAGACGGTTTTTCGAATGTAACGTCGTGCAGAAGTGCTCCACATTGACTCAAATCATACCATAAGATCCCCAAGATGTAAGAATATGGGACAAGTGAGCAAAACCGTCCAAACAAGGAATTCAAAGAATACAAAGGCACTTTATTGAAAAGGTAGCTTCGAGCACAACTGGACAGAAGACACAAACGTCCATGTGACAGGCGGCTGCCAAGAAAAATCCATTCTTTAGTAGGGGATATGATCACCCCTGACTGCGTTGCAGGATTTACAACGTCTGTCCATGCTGAGGACGATGTTGTCAAGGAGCTGTTGAGGCATCGTGGCCCATTCCTCTTGTAGAGCCAATCGCAGATGCGGAATCGTTGCTGGCGGCTGGTGACGTGCTGCCAAGCGTCTCCCGAGAAGGTCCCACACGTGTTCGATTGGATTTAGGTCCGGGGACCTTGCGGGCCAACCCATGCGTTGAATATGTTCACTCTACAGCAGCTCTGCGACAGCCACTGTTCGATGAGGTGTAGCGTTGTCGTCCATGAAGAGAAACTCAGGACCCACAGCACCTCTAAACAGAGGCACGCGAGGCAGGAGAACCTCTGTACAATAGCGGACACCAGTGACTGTGCACCAGTTTGTCCGTCTGTCCGTTTTTTCGCACGATAACTCGCTTAAAAATGATTCGTTTTCCATAAAATTTTAGTATGTGGTAGAGGACCACCTGGGGACGAATCCTATTGAAAATGAACGAAATGGGATCAAAAGGTCAGGACATAGTAGCGGGATCCATTCCATTGCCCTTGTGCGTCATAATTTGCGTAAAAATTGTTCGATTTCGATGAAATTTTAGTGTGTGGTAGGGGACCACTTGGGAACAAAATCATTTGAGAAAGGGAAGAATGCGGTCAAAAGTCAGGACATAGGAGAGGGATCCATTCCGTTGCCCTTATGCGTCATAACTTGCGTAAAAATGCTTTGATTGCGACAAAACTTTATCATGTTGTTCCGGAGGAATACTGAACCGATTCTGTTGAATTATATCGAAATGGAGTCAAAAGTCAGGACATAAGAGCGAGATTTATACCACAGTCATTATCCTCATAACTTGAGTAATGTAATGATTTCTGGTATGTTGGAAAGCGTATCATAATCAGTGCATTGCATGATTTCACTAACTTGTAATAAAAAACCACATTTAAATCGGGCAATTTTCACGGAAGATATCGCGCGAAAATAATGGCTAACTATTCTCACGCATGCGCACTGCCCGAAATTGCTGACAAAAAACGTTTTTGGCTTAATTGCTTTCAAAGTCGTTACGGAACAATGTATTGTATTTCGACGAAATAGAAGCATTTTTTACGCTTTCCAACCGTAGGTTCAAGAAGCGTATGTGCTCCAGTTTTGTCTTTCTGTCTGTCCGCACGATAACTCGCGTAAAAATGGTTCCATTCCGATGAAATTTTAGTATGTGGTAGGGGAACCACCTGGGGAAGAACTCAGTTGATAATAGACGAAATGTTGTCAAAGGTCAGGACACAGGAGCGGGACCCATTCAATTACCTTATGTGTCATAACTTGCGTAAAAATGGTTCGATTTCGATGAAAGTGTAGTATGTGGTAGGGGACCACCTGCGAACACACTCAATTGAAAATGGGAAAAATGGGTTTAAAGGTCAGGACATAGGAGCGGGATCCATTCCATTGCCCTTATGCGTCATAACTTGCATAAAAATGGTTCGATTTCAATGAAATTTTAGTATGTGGTAGGCAATCACTTGAGAACGAACACTATTGAAATGGGAGAAAAGGGGTCAAAGACCAGGATATAAGAGCGGGATCCATTCCATTGATCTTATGCGTCATAACTTACGTAAAAATGCTTCGATTGCGACTAAACTTTATCGTGTTGTTCCGGAGATGTACTGAACCGCTTCTGTTTAATATAATCGAAATGGGGTCAAAGGTCAGGACACAGGAGCGAGATTTATTCCACAGCTTTTATCCTCATAACTTAACTAAAAATGCTTCTATTGCAACAAAACTTTAGCATGTTGCTCCGGAAGTATGCTGAACCGATTCTCTTAAATATCATCAAAATGAGATCAAAGGTCAGGACACAGGAGCGAGATTTATTCCACAGCCATTATCCTCATAACTTGAGTAAATACTTGAGTAATAATTTCTGGTATGTTGGAAAGCGTATCATAATCAATGCATTGCACGATTTTACTAACTTCTTACTCAAGTTATACGGGTGATGGCTGTGGAATAATTCTCACTCATGTGCCCTGACCTTTGACCCCATTTCGATGATATTCAACAGAACGTGTTCAGTATACCTGCGGAACAACATGATAAAGTTTTGTCGCAATCGAAGCATTTTTACGTAAGTTATGACGCATAAAGGCTGTGGAATGGATCCCGCTCCTATGTCCTGACCGTTTATCCCATTGCGTCCATTTTCAATAGGGTTCGTTCCCAGATGGTCCCCTACCACATACTAAAATTTTATCGAAATCGAAATATTTTTTAAGCGAGTTATCGTGCGGACAGACAGGCCGACAAAGCTGAAGCAAATACTCTTCTTCAACCTACGGTTGGAAAGCGTAAAAAACGAAATAAAGGATCATCATTCGCATATTTTAAGCTTCCCAATGCAAAAAAAAAAATTCAAATCGGACTAATAGTTGCAGAGATATAGTGTCTACAGACGGACGGACGGACAAACCGATAACATAAGCCAGATCTTTTTTACGCTTTCCAACCGTAGGTTGAAGAAGCGTATATGCTCCAGCTTTGTTCGTATGTCTGTCTGTCTGTCCGCACGATAACTCGCGTAAAAATTGTTCGATTTTGATAAAATTTTAGTATGTGGTAGGGAACAATCTGAGAAAGAAACCTATTGAAAATGGATGAAATAGGGTCAAAGGTCAGGACATCGAAGGTCAATTCCATCTCCCTTATGCGTCATAAGTTATGTAAAAATGCTTCGATTACGACAAAACTTTACCATGTTATTGCGGAGGTATACTGAACCGGTTCTGTTCAATATAATCGAAATGGGGTCAAAGGTCAGGGCACAGAACCCAGATTTATTCCACAGCTATTATCCTCATAACTTGACTAAAAATGCTTCTGTTGCGACAAAACTTTAGTATGTTTTTCCGGAGGTATACTGAACGAAGCAATAGTCAGGGTAGGGCAGGAGGGTTTATCTGCGCGCGATTTCTGGTATGTTGGAAAGCGTATCATAATCAATGCATTGCACGATTTTACTAACTTGTTTTACAAAAGACGTGCTAAAAATTGAATGAAATTGAGCCATGATTTTTCACTTCCCGTACTTTAGTTTCTCCTCGTTAACATAATCATTTTTTTGATAGTTTGTGGGTTGGGGTTGATTTTTTTATTATCGTGAGTGAGCAACTCGAAGGGCTATAAGCAGTCGCCCGTTCCTAGCTAGGGGCCAATGTCTCCATTGAGGCGAAAGAGCAAGTGCCGGAGGATACATGTCTTCCCCTGTATTTGAGCCCGGATTCCCCCTTGGACGAATGGTCAGAGGTCATATCTTAGACCACTTCGCCACCTAATACAATCGTGAAGCGTCTCTCTGCTTAATACTAGCATACCGATTTAGTAGGCTTTGTCGAAATTTTTATTTACCATAAGTCTGTAAACAGGCATATTTTTTATCCTTGTGGCTCTGTGGTCTAAGCGCTGGCTTCTGACCATTCGCCTAAGGGACCTTGGCTCCAGATGAAGCATGGGCAGCACGCCTTCCGCATGACGTTTGCTCTGCCCCTCCCTTCGTGGGACCAAATTTTCCAAGCTAGGGACGGTGAACACCCGTTTCCCGTAATTCCCGTTTTCTCTAATCACGTTTATCCCAATCGCGTTTCCCCGAAATCGCTTTTACCCCATTCCAATATCCCCTAATTTCGTTTGCCCTAATCTCGTTTCCCCTAATTCACGTTTGCCCTAAACATGTTTACCCCAAATGCTTTTCCCCGAAATCGCTTTTACCCGAAATCCCATTTCCCCTCATTTTGTTTCCCCTAATTCACGTTTGCCCTAAACACGTTTACCCCTATCGCATTTTTCCGAAAGCTCTTTTACCTGAATTCCCATTCCCCTAATTTCGTTTGCCCTAATCTACTTTCCCCTAAATCACGTTTTCCCTAAACATGTTTAACCCAATTGCGTTTCCCCGAAATCGCTTTAACCCGAATTCTCATTTCTCCTAATTTCGTTTGCCTTAATCTTGTTTCCCTAAACAAGTTTACCCCAAGTGCGTTTCCCCGAAATCGCTTTTACCCGAAATCCCATTTCCCCTCATTTTGTTTCCCCTAATTCTCTTTTCCCCTAATTCACGTTTGCCCTAAACACGTTTACCCCTATCGCATTTTTCCGAAAGCTCTTTTACCGGAATTCCCATTTCTCCTAATTTCGCTCGCCCTAATCTCCTTTTCCCTAAGTCACGTTTGCCCTAAACATGTTTACCCCAATTGCGATTCCCCGAAATCGCTTTTACCCGAATTCCTATTTCTCTTAATTTCGTTTGCCTTAATTTTGTTTCCCCTAATTCACGTTTGCCCTAAATACATTTTACCCCTATCGCATTTCCCCGAAAGAGCTTTCAATCAAATTCCCATTTCCCCTAATTTCGTTTGCCCTAATCTTGTTTCCCCTAAATATCTTTCCCCCTAATTCACGTTTGCCCTAAACACGTTTATCCCTATCGCATTTCCCCAAAAGTTATTTTACCCGAATTCCCATTTCCCCTAATTTCGTTTGCCCTAATCTCATTTCCCCTATATCTCGTTTCCCCTAATTCAAGTTTACCCTAAACACGTTTGTCCGTATCAGAGTTTCTCCTAAAAACGTTTCCTGTATCAAGTTTGCTCTAATTCACCTTTGCCTTGATTCGCGTTTTCTTAAATTTATGTTTTCCCTAATTCATGTTTGTCCTGATTCTCGTTAAGCGAAATAAAACATTTCTTTTATCTTCAAAATTCAGGAAAACAATCGTTGTGTAGCATTTATAATTTTTTTATCGTCAAATTCAGGAAAATATATGTATATTCAATCATCATCATCAACCATTATCAATCCACTGCTGGATGAAGATCTCACCAAGTTTCTTCCACAACGGTGGGTCTTGACCCAGTCTCTTACATGTCACTCTCGCATGCTTTCAAATTTCATCCACCCATCTACCTTGTGGTCTTCTGGGTCTCTTTCTGTCCCTTGGAATACAGTCCAGAATTTTGGTTGTCCATCGGTGGTCAGTTCCTCTGGCAACGTGTCCATCCGATTGCCTTTTTAGGGATTTCACTCTGATCATGATATCCTCTACTCTTGTCATTTTCTTCATCCATGAGTTCTTCTCACCTCTCCTGGTTACACCAAGCATGCATCTCTCCATGCCTCTTTCAGTTACCTGCAGTCTTTGTATTTCTTTTTTAGTTAAGGTCCACGTCTCTGCTCCGTACGTAATCACTGGAAAGATGCATTGATTAAACACTTCCCTTTTTGAGACATAATGGCATATTGCTCTTGAAAATTGTATTGTTTGTTCCAAAAGCTCTCCATCCAAACGGGGTAGCACCAAATGCATTTGCCGCCCCTTGTACGAGAATACTTTTCAAATTTTATTCATTTTTACATGAAATAAATACTTTTAGCAATATCATTTTCTCTTTCCCGTAAATTAAAGTTTTCGTAAAACACAAGTCTCATGTAAAACTAAAAGAAAAAATAATCTGTAAATCACTAGTTCAGTTGACGCTTTGAATAATCCAAGAAGTCAGCTTCCTTTCTGTCAACAAGTCAGCTTTACCGGTAAAAAAGTTTTGTCATGTATGATTATAGACACATCACAGCTTCTTTCTTGGAGGGTGCAATTGTTACATATATATATATACTAGCCGTGCCCACGGCTTCGCTCGCGGTGAAGATATCACTGAAAACCAGGGCTATGATAACACGTGTAATCCGATCCATCCGTAAGAACTGTAGCTGAATTTCACAGCAACCGATAGAGGAAATTGGCCGAAAGATTAAATGGTCGGCAGTTAATTTTTCACGTAAAAGAAACTTATAATTAATTTTTACATACATTTCCTTACATAATTTTTATTTTATTTTTGGAAAACAATTCATAATGCGCATGTATAACATTCTTTGTCTCGTTTGAAGTCGTTATCAAAATAAATTGATTTTCTGAACTGCCGGTTCTCGATAAGTCGACGTACAACTGTCCGTACGAGAAACATTCTGCGGGCATATGCTAACGCAGGAAAACTGCCGGTGTGTGGGGGAGGGGGGGTAAAGCCGAAAATATAAAATATAAAGAATTTCTGGTCTGTTTCGGAGATTTTCAGCGTTTACGAACTACAACTCTACAAATTTCTGCGGGCTTCTGTTACCATAGGAAATGTGCCTGTCTCAGGGGGAGGGGGAGGGGCGGTAATGCCGAAAACATAAAATATAAAGAATTTCTGTTCCAATCGGGAGATTTTCAACGTTTACAAATTGCAGCTCAACAAATTATCTAAGGGCACGTGCAAAGGCAAAAAACCTGTCGGGGTGAGGCGACGACAGTTTCTTGCGTTAGCACATGCCCCGAGAGAATTTGTTGAGCTGTACTGTGTAAACGCCGAAAATCTTTCAATTGGGCTGCAAATTCTTTATATTTTATATTTATGGTATTAAGCCCCCGCCTTCTCCCTAGGTTTCCTGCGTTAGCACATGCTGGCAGAGAATTTGTAGGGTTGCAGTTTGCAAACCAGGAAAATCTCCGGATCGGGCCAGAAATACTTTATATTTTATATTATTGTTATAATCCCCCCTCTCCGGATGTACTTCCTACGTTTGCAGAGAATTTATTGAGCTGTAGTTTTTAAACCGTGAAATTCTTCTGTTGAGTTGTAGATTGTAAACATTTTTATAAAGAATTACATTAAATATCGCAGTTAAGAAAATACGACATTACGGAAACATTATATATCTTGCTCTTTATTCGTAGAGCTATTCATTTCTGCGTGTTCAGAGAAGATTATTTACTTTTCAGAGGAACACGTCCAAAATATTCAGCTGGCGGTTGTATATATTTTAATTTTGTATTCTTTACTCGATAGGTCTAATATCATTATTTGCGAAAGGAAACGTAGACAACGGCATTAAATATTACTTACGATTTTCACTACTCCTGTGCAATACCAGTTTGCAGACATCGTATGCAGGAAGTTATGAAGTTCCCACACCCTAGAGGCTGTGACCTTCCAGTTCGGATTTCAGCTCAGTGCAGCCATTATTTAATGATAATTAGATAAAATGCTCACAAATCGTTTCTCCCGTGGAATCATGCATTGGTGTGAACATTTTGTTGAGGAATTGTGTCAGAAGCATTTCAAATTTGTGCCTTGCGACGATATGAAATTAAAGCCACTTAGAATTCAAACAGATCTCTAGTAGGTAATTATGAGAATTTCAGAACATTTTTTCACCAAGAAAATGAACAAATGTTCATTAGTTTGTCCATTTTTATAGCATACGCTGATTTACAAAACATCAAAAACTAATGTCAAGTTGCCAAGATTAATAATACGACTTTGGACAAAACATCTTAGAGTAACTATTCTGTAGAAGTTTTAAGGTGTCTTAGTGTATTACAGGTACCACCGACATACCGCCGTTGGTTAAGTCGTTATGTATTGTATGGAAGACGGGTGTTCGAATCCTGGTTCGGCCGGTCTAGTCTGTCGTTCTTCCGGGGTTTTCCGCAGACTCCCTGTGTTTGAGGACGCGCATGCGTGGATGGTTCGAGGCGGGGACTAACGACCCCACCTCTTCAAAAATTTCTCGTTACGAAATCTCACGAAAAAACTCTTTGAAAAGGCCTAGGTCCACACAAAGCAGTTGAGTCATTGCAGAAGAAGAAGCTTTCTCTTTCAAAACTACTTGTAATACAATTACAGGAATAGTTTCGAAAAAGTGGAAGATTTTCTGGATAATATATGCATTTTCTATTGGATATAATTCCATGTTAAAAGAATTTCTTTAATCTGACTCAAAGTATCAGAGGTATTGAGCAATCATGTTAAGGATATCTAATAGAAATATCTTCTACCACAAAATTAGGAAATTTTCATAATTAAGAAATTTGGAAGCAAACATATCGCACCAGAAGAGAGATCCATATTTAGGCCACCTTGTATAAAATAGACATTAACGTCATAAACCGAAAACATTGTGTAGAAGATAAAAGAAGTACATGGAAAATTTTAAGCATGATTTCAGGTTTCCAATGCAAAAAGAACTTTTATCAGTTATGGTGTGAATAGAAATAAATATACTTCCGTATAGGCTATATTTACCCCAGATAGAAGAAAACAATGTGCTCAAGAAAAGTGGAAAAGACGAGTTTATCTTTACCACGGTGCAAGAAATAACAAGACATACGTCTTATTATTGCTTGATAAAAATCAATGGAAGAAAACTGAGGAATTAAAAAAAAAGTTAGTTAACAGTTTTTGAAGAAGCAATAGAAAATAAAAGAGAGAAGATCTCATTTTGAAATCAGAAAACTACTCAATTCAGCAGCAAAAAATTTAGCTTCTAAAATGGCACTAAACAAAAGAGCCAGTCGAAAATCAATATGCTACTAAAAAAATTAAGAAATAGCGCTTAAGGTAATGATAATTCGTAAAACAATGAGATCTTTGTAATGAATTAAATATAGAGAATGCTTTTAATACTACAAACTGATTTTTCATTTAATCGCAAACAATGTTCTTGCGCTGACTCAAATCACAAGAGAGACGAAATACATGTGTTGCACCCGTTGCTCAAGCGCGGAAGGAAATTTCTTCATGCTACTCTGCAGTATCTACATTCGCCCTGCGAGGTTGCCTGATTGCGAATTTTACCCTCGACGCATACTCTTATTGTTCTTATTCTGTGGACTGTATATGCACATCAGTTTAGCAGCTAAATAACTGTCTGTATTTATTGTGATAAAAGCCACACTTGGAGAAATAAAGATGGGTTTCAGTTCGGTGCTTCCAGAAGCTGTGTTGGATTAACAGATTTTCGTTTCACAGCATTTTGCGTCCAGCATTTCGGTGTAACTTGACTCAATTGTTACAAATTTTTATTTAAGCAAGTTCCTCTGTTATTCAAGCTAATGTAAACATCATTTGAGGTAAACAACACATATTGCCAAGCTTTTGCACACCTACTGGTGGCTTTATCGGGGCAGAATAATACAACAAGCTTATACGGGATAAGATTTACGAGAAACTTTATGAGTGGAATAAGAGAAAAATAAATTTTGTCGTACCATTTTGCTGTTATAAAAGGTTACAGTATCGGTGGGAATTACGTTTTGGGATTTTCCGTGGAATTTTAAGGAAACTCTTGCAAATTCAAATGGCTTGCTTGCGTTTTACAAGAGTTCAATTTGAAATTTTTACTGATCCAAAAAATAACAATTTCATTGTTTGAGAAAATAGAAAGGGGGATTTCGAAGGTTCTGTGGGGGTTGGTTAACGCGCATAATGCGCTCCTTTGAGGAATACAAACAATCGACTGTCCCTCATTTCAGGCCACTAGTTTCACGTAAGTGAGAGAGCCAACTCTGCAAAACAAGCACACCACCCATTCTTTCCCCGGGACTAGAAGACTTGAACCCAGATACAACTCAGTCGAATGGCCAAAAGCCACAGCCAAAGAACACTCGTCCGGTGAAGTTTTTTTCTTTGTTAATTTAGCATCCAGGTTACAAACAATCACGAAGATTTGACTGGCGGGGTTACAGCCAGTGATGGAAACAGGACAAGGGTCAACATCAGCAGGTCAACGGATCTACAATTTCTAGCGGGTCAACGGATCTCCAATTTCTTACGGGTCAACGGATCTTCAATTTCTTACGGGTCAACGGATCTTCAATTTCTTACGGGTCAACGGATCTTCAATTTCTTAAGGGTCAACGGATCTAAAATTTCTAGCGGGTCAAACGGGTCGGGTGAAAGTGTTTCTCATCTGATTTCAATTTTTTTTTCCGGAATTTGTGTGGAATTTTGTACTCGATACTGGCGCCCGCGGACTGAAAAAATGATTTGTCACGCAATATGAAGGAAGAGTGTCCTCAGAAGGAAAAGTGTTTCTTCCTTCTAAGGGGCAATGATGAAAACAACATTCACATTTTGGGAACTTTCAACTCATCATAAACTTATGGAAATTGGTGTTGCTGTGAAACATTCTGAAGTTTGATATGTTATGAAGAAAACGGCAAAAATTGAAATTAAACATACACAAATTTGCTTGATTAATTTTTTTACTGTAGTGCTGTCAGAATTAGGTGGAACAGCCTTAACATTATTCTGGAGGGACTTTTTGACTCTCTCAGAAGTGTTTGAAAACATGTGTAAAACAGTTAGGTTATGTCTTGCAAATGAAGGACGACAATTTCAACAGTTCCTGTAAGTAAGTGAGTAAATTACTCGTTCCTATAACACATTTGTTTAATTTCTATATAACCTAAGATACCCACTGCGGATGGACTTTTTGAACGCCCTATATATAAATATTATCGTTCAAAGAAGATTCGTCCAGGTCGGGTCCAATTAAGTGACGTCCGGTTCGGGTCCGTGTCCAAAATTATTCACCCGTTTCCAACTCTAGTTACAGCTAACATGATGCAGGTCTTCTCGCGAGATGGGTCTGGGTTCGAATCCCGGTTAGACATGGATATTGTATTTGTCTCACGGAACTGGTTGCTCACAGTTGTCATTAAACCTCCAAATTAAAAAAAGTTTTAATAATGCAGGGCTTCACACACCCTTTATGACTTATCCAGGGCCCAAATAAAGGTTTAAATGAAGAAATCTAATCATATATATTTACTGCGAAATGGCAAGGACATAGGAGGAGCAGACATAACTGAAGTAAACCGAAGAACAGATTTTGCACTAATATGATTAACTGAATAAATTTTGACTGGATGTAAAAATTTTTATCCAGCCCTAGAATATTATTGTTACATGTAAGTGCATCTAAAATAACCTTAAAACGTCGTTCGGCTGAGCCATACCAACCAAGTTTGCATCAGAAAAACAGCTATTTGCCTAAGAAGATGCCTTTTAATTTCTGTCCTACAGATGGACGGTATTAACCATGCGTATTTTGAACAGATACTATGACGGTCATTGCGCTTCAGAGCTGTCAGCACTTGTCTCACTTCTTGTATTTTCCAGAAACTGCAATATTTTAAGCTTACCCAACACCCATCATCTTGTTTGATCAGCAGCACGTTAACCATTTTGTCAGCTCATCATTCCAGCTACATTGAAATCTTGGAATTCTTTAGCTTGTCGAATTTTTTACAAATGTTACAGCTTTCAATCATTCATATATTATTTAAATAAACTGTTTTCGCGTAGTGTCACATTTCAATCAGGAAAAAGAAATTTTTCATGTATGACGTATACTCTAACTTTCCTTTTTGGTTCCTGTTATCTTATGTAAATTTCGATTTATTTTCCGTTTCCTGAACTTAGCGCTCCATTTTCTCTCTCGCTAAATGTTTTTGTGGCAATCTGACTTGAGCTTAAAAGTAGAATGACGTATGTTGACGAAACAGATAAGAATGATGTTTACGATTGTATGGTTTCCCTCGTTAGAAGTCGGTTAGAATGTGAGATCATTGTAATTGCTGTGGAGAGAAGTTGAGAGGTTAGAGTGAGATTATATCGGGATATTTGTTATGATTACAGTTTGATATTACACAAGCGCTTACGTTGATTGTTATACTTCTTTGCTTTTGAAGTCTCAAGTTGTAGTAGAGTCGTAAGACTGAGAAAGTATTTTGCGTATTATGAGCTATCGCTTATCCAGCTAATGAAGCAACCATTGATTAAATACGAAGTGCATTCTGTTATGTGATGCTTTGCTGCCTGGTGAGCGCCAATGACCAAAATAAAGCATTGTTGAATATCGTAGGTTAAACATTTTCCTTTCAAACTGGCCGTTAAATTTACTCAATGCCTAATTAACTCTATTATGTTTAGTGAAACTATCCAGGACATATCAATAAACTTTACACTTAGTATGTTGATGTTTTGGTGTATCGTATAAGCAATTAACTGATATCTACAACTAAATGCACTAAGAATATTACATACGATATGGTGAGTTATCGTTTCTACCCTTCATGAGCAATAATAAGAAGGAAAAAAGTCTAAACATTTGTTATAGTAGGCTCATCTATTAATTTGAGCTTCATAATTGCTTTTAAAGCAAACACGATGAAATTAAAAAAAGTTTATGCAGTTTTAGGAGAACTTTTAAAGCTCAAAGAATTAAACTAGGAACCATTCCATCAAGCTGATTCATGGGTTTCTACGCGAAATTTCATCAGACTAAACAATTTTATTGTTTATTTTAATAACACTTAACTAACCGCAATAGTTTTCCTTTGTAGAATATCAAAAAATGCAGCATGTATATGTTTACACAGATAAAACATTCTACCTAAAAGCTCTGTTTTAAAGATTTCAACCAGATGGAATAAATCAGACAAAGTTTTTACATCGCTTAAATAGCATTGATTTACATATTAATGTTCTTTCCTCTCTCTCTCTTCTGGTATCTTTGTTTTTTTTGAGGTGGAGGATTGAAGGTTTAATGACACTCGTGAGCAACTCAATAGGCTACAAGCAGTGACCCGTCCCTAATTTAGGGCCACTGGTTCCATGGAAGGGAGAGAGCCAGTGCCGTAAGACAAACACAACATCCACGCCCCTCCGGGATTCGAACACGGACCCTTCTCGGATAAAAGGTCATAAGCCAACGTTTAGAACACTGCGCCGCCGGGACGGCCTTCTAGCATCAACATTATGTACATGTACACCAGGCAGCACTAGAAAACTGCTGTGTAATGTATCCTGACATGCTGTCGTTATTTTTACTTGTTCCGAAATACGTCACAGAAGTAATTTTTTAATAAAAAATGAGCTTAATATCATGATGTTGATTCCCATGTTGAATAGTGCATGAATATAGCTTCCTATTTGCGTCAAACGAAACCGTATGATGTTATATCCTAATTTCTTAAAATGGCATGATAAATGATTAAAATTGGCTTCAGAAGATTATGAAAATCTAATATCGTAATTCTCATGGATGCCATTAAATGGCGTATAAAACTTGGTAGTAATGCATTCGGAAAGAACAACACAGTTCTCAAGATCAATTTACCACTAAATCTTAAAAGAAAAGTGTTTAATCAATGCATCGTTTCACTCCCTACTTAATGATCAGAGACATGGACCCTTAACTAACGAATACACCCAAATGCTGCGAGCAACTCAAGGAAGCATGGAGAAATGCATCCTTGGTGTGACCAAGAAATATGGAAAAAGGAAGAAGTCACACCAAGGATGAATGGAGAAATGCATCCTTGATGTGACCAAGAAAAGATGGAAAAAGGAAGTCATACATCAAGAAAATTACAAAAGTTAATGATGTAATGATCAAAGTAAAGTCTCCCAAGTGACAATAAGGTGGACGTCTTGTTAGAAGAACTGACCACCGTTGTACAAATAAAATACGACATTTGTACAACGGTGGTCAGTTCAAATAAGTGACACTAAAAAAGTCCCAGAAGAAGACCACGTGACCGTTAAGAACATGAAATTCAAAAACATGTCGTAGTGACACGGAAAAGAATTACTCAAGACAGAGAATTGTGGAAGATACTTAGGGAGACCTTCGTCCAGCAGTGGAATGAGAGTAGTTGATGATAAAATCAACGCAATACGAAAATAAAATGAATACAAAACAAGAATTGCAGCAAGCTTCATAAACTGTTAAACATTGGCATTTGCCATCAAAAACTTAAAATTCCATATTTCATCTCTTACGTGCGCGATTGCCATTACTAAACGTAAGAAAGGAATAGAAGACTGCTTTTCTGCTAGGGTCAAATGTCCTTTTTTACCATTCGCTAGTACGGTTTAGGTAGTCTAAATAGAGGAAAGAATTTAAAGTTTTGAACCCATTTTGCATATTCTAATCAAGTCAAATATGATAACATTAAAAGGTAAAAAAAAAAATCAAAAATAAGATTTTTTTGCACCAAAATGCAATTTATTAACAACTGATTTCATTTTAATGAAGCTTGAAATGCTGCAAAGAACGTTGATAAAATACTGAAAATCTTTGGAAAATGTTACAATCATATTTTCCATCTGGCTAATCAGAATAAACTTCACTCCTTCTTTTTTGTTCTCAGAGGTGAGAAACACAACTCTGTGGGTTTTACTAGAGTAATTCATTCGGTAGATAAAACATTAGGAATAGGGTGAAGGGCAATTGATATGGGCACCCCCAGCACAGAGTGGAACAGACCCAGACCGAACGATCGCCATAAATAGGTCCCAACAGTTTATCGCAATCGACGAACATGGGCAAATATGGTGATCTGAGCGGCTTTGATAGTGGACGCATTGACGGCGCAGGACAGGGTCATTCAATCGCGCAAGTTGTAAGAACCCTAGGTTTCCAGAGGGCAACCGTATCAAAGGTGTACCGCGAGTATACCATCGACGGACGTACCAGCGCCCATAGAGCAAGCGGTGGCCGACTACACGCCATTGATGACCGGGGTCGAAGTAGAGTCTCCAGGTTTGTACAGACCTACTGCTTGGCAACTGCGGCGCAAATCATATCCAGGTTAAACGTAGGAGGCCCAAGCAGCGTCAGCAGTCGAACAGTACGGCGCACTCCGCGTACCTTGGGCTACGGGAGCCGATGCACTATTCCTGTACTATTGTTGACTGCTCGTCATCGGAAATTACGCATGAACTCTTACCGAGAACATCAAAACTAGACCTCTGCACAGTGGCGCCACGTCGTGTGGTCAGACGAGTCCCGTTTTCAGTTGAACCGAGCTGAAGGTAGGTGTGGCGTCGAGAGTATGACGCCATGGCACCGTCTTGCCAGCTCAGTTCTGTTCAAGGCGGGGGTGAGTCTGTGATGGTTTGGTCAACCTTCTCATGGGATATATTAGGTTTCTTAGTGTGCCTGGAGAGGTCCTTAACCGATAACAACATGAGATCCTTAACTTACCAGCATGTACTGGATGGTCACCTACACGCTTTCACGCATCTGCGGCCAATTTTTGTTTCAGAAGGACAATGCGCCACCCGACCGCACAGCAACCCCCAGGCATGGCTCGAGGAACACTCATCTGAGTTTGGAATCATCCAGTGTCCCCCACGGTCCCCCCAGATTAAAACCTTGTGGAAGCCTTCTGAGATGCCGTGAGCCGAACATCAGATCCATGAATTCTGTCTCGGGCGGAATTTTGCACGATACTGCAACAGGCATGGTTGGTATTACCACCTGAAAACCTCGAGCATCTGGTGGAGTCGATGCCTTGGTGGGTACAAGCTGTTTGTTATTCGCACTACAGGATCAACAAGCTGTTAAGTAGGTATCTCTAATGCTTTGTCCATTGAATGCATTTTGTAGCTACAATGCAAAATAAAGGAATCAAAAAAAATATTTTTAGGGCTTAATAGACTGCCTTCAGTTTGCATCTTTGCACCACTTTAATTCGATTGAAAAGTGACCATCTGGAAATTTTATATATTACGGTAAAAAGAAGAAGAAAAATAGAAGCTTTGTGGAATAAGTTACTAAAAAACTGCGTTCTTTACCCAGCATAACAAATCCTTATAACGCATATCTCTAAACTAACTTTCGTTTCTGTTTTTATGTCAAATATTATATATTACTTATTCGTTATATTTCTTTCTGAACAACACACTAAGATGTCCAGGTTTCTTTGTACTTTTAGGCAATAATTGAAAGTAAGTGAGAGTGCATAAAAAGTCACACGCAATGTTAAAACATTTGGGCGAATAAAACGAGACGAGACGAAACCCCTCGGAATCGACGGTAAGTTTTTTTTTTGAAAATAATGAACTGATATGAAACAACAAATGTAAACTTTATTTGACTGACAAATTCATTCAACCACTTCAGTAAAGACAATAGCCCAGGTTCGTGATTTTTTTTTTTTTTGTGGTGACTGAAGATTTAACGACCACCGTGTGCAATTCAATGGGCTATAAGCAGTCGCCCGTTCCTAATTTAGGGCCAGTGGTTCCAGGGAAGGGAGAGAGCTAGTGGCTTAAGACAAACACAACATCCATGCCTCACCGGGAATTGAACCCGGTAGACGAAACCCGTCAGAATCGACGATAAGGTTTTTTTTTCTTTTTTTTTAAAAGAATAAACTCATATGAAACGTTTATTTACATCTTTACATAATAGGAAGCGTCTTACCTACGTGAATAAACTGGATTGAATTATGCCTCCCCGGGATTCCAACCCTGTAGACGAAATCCGTCGGAATCGACGAATAGTTTTTTCTTTTTAAAAAGAATGAACTCATATGAAACGTTTATTTACATCTTTACATAATGGGAAACGACTTACCTACGTGAATAAACTGGATCGAATAAATGTTAAATTGTATATATACATCACACAATCCAATGGCACAACGCAATCAGGTCTTCGAGTGTTCGCTGTTCCGATAAGAACTTTCAAACAAATTCCTGCTAGCGTTATTTTGCACAACGGTTCGCTGAGAAGAGAGACTTCGAAATTTGGACTATCTGAGCCCCTCCATACCGCCGCCTTCAACAGCGCGTGAGTAAACCGCAGGCGATCGGATGTCAACCGCACGCTTCTCCCAATGACTTTAAATGGGAACTTTGCCGCCCCACAATGCCCGAACCGTTGCCCCAATATAATTTTTCTCTTTGACTGGCACATCTACATGGTAAGACCTTTATTTTGATACCTCATCCGTATGTTTACGTTCAGCCGTTCTATCACAACTGGTCATATTCATTTGTTGCAAGAACCGAGGATGACGCATCTCTGTCGCGGTGGTGTAAGCGATGGCCGCCAACCATTCGCCTCAAATGGTTCTGGGTTTGAATCCCGGCTGAGGCATGGATGGCTTGTTTGTCTTGCGCCGCTGGCTCTTCCCTTTCCCTGGAGCCAGTGTTCCAAAATTAGGGGGACAGGCGGCTGCTGATAGCACATAGTGGGCGATAACCCCTCTCCCTCAAGAAAAAAATAGACGTTGAGTGAATGTTAAAGTGTTATCTCATGATATTTGATACGCTATTGTTCGCAAGTGGATTTGTGACTACGAGCTTATAAGTCTACATGTAAAGAAGAACAAAGTTGGATGCCTTATGAAAGTAGCTGATTCTTTGTCGAATGAACCGCACCCGCTAACATTTTTCTAGACTGATTATTCAAATGCTTGATTATAATTACTTAACTAAATTTTCAGCAAAAAACAACCTGCACAAAATGATCAAAATATTGTGCGTTTTTTTATGAGGAATCCTTTAATGATTTTAAATATGCATATAAAACAATTTTTATATGCATATGGGAAATTATGCTTTATAAACGAATTTAGTAATCACGTAAAATAGTCATTTTATTTATTAACAACTTTTCAGGACATCGTGCTCGTAAATTTAAAATCCATTCGGAACTATTTTAACATACACATGTTCACTCACTAGCTAGTTAGTCGCATATCAGTATTGAACGAAAGACTGACTAACACAGATTACTAACGGAGTTTGTGTTAACATCATTCTATCTATTTGACTTAAACAACGCTTGGCTCTTGAAGACTGAACACATTCGTTCTTATCTCTAGCTTTCTATTACGTGATTGCAGTTTAACCTGCTTTCAAGGGTTGACAAAGTTAAAATTTATTCAGTTAATCACCCGCCAACTTTTCCATAGTGTATACATTAAATCTCCAACTGATTTTACGGTTAACAATCAACAGCGTGCGAAATTATAGTGGAATTAACATTGGCATGTTTGCTTCTATTTTCTAACACATTCCCTTTTTTCTTTCCTTTAGTAAATTTTACCGATCTGTTTTTTTTTAATTTCGGAGAAATGGCATTTGGGTGTCTTTGAGCCTTAAAAATTATCATTGAAATCCTCTCCTTCTCAATCGTAGAATCAAAACAAAAATCTTTGTTTCTAAATTTAAACTCAGTCGTGTAACGTCGATAATGTATAACCATCAATCTAACCCTGCCTGGGGTAATTATTTCTTACCCTTCTTGACTCACATTTAACCGAAATTGAGAGTGCAATAAATCTCACAGTCGCATCGTTGTTTTGGGACTGAACAGAATGCATCGTTCGATTTGAAGAACAGTATCTATAACTGCGCAAAACAATGTTATCGTGACAGATATCTAACTTGCTCATTATCATCATCAGTTCAGTTCGTCCAAGTTTCCGTTTCCAGTGAGCGTCGCTTTGAAATTTGCGGCAAGTGCGTGGGAGCTGGAACGAGCATGCTCCGTTCGAATCAGTGCTCCTGCCCTTGCGAGCAGAGAATACGAGAAAGCGGGGGGAATATTCCCTCAGAAGTTGTGTGATCACCAGCAAAGCGGCCGCTCGCACATTCCGATCATCTTCAATCGAAGGGACCCCAATTGCTTTGACGACTTTTCAATGCACCTGCCTCTGGAAGAGTGCCAGGGTGGGACTCTGACCAATTGCTCCATCAGCAAGGCTGTCTCCATGGATCACATCCAAACCTTACCAGTGATTATGTTTCCTTGATAACGAAATTATTTTCCCTCTAAAAATGAAACTATTCCGAAGTTAGTGCGTCGACCGGTCTGCTCTGGGTTCTATCATTTCGTGTAATTAGAACTTCGCTTACCAGGAATGAGAAGTTTCAGCAAAAAGTAAGCGTTTGCTTTTTTAAAATATATATATATATATCCTTTTCTTTTCCTATGTCCTGAAAGTAATCTAAAAGAGAAAACGTTCAATAAATTTTAATGAATTTATGTAGGAGATGATTCGAACAAAAGGTATTTGATCGGAGAATTAAATCGAGGTAAGAGTGCTGCATAATTTAACTGGACCAAGCAAGTTTTCTTTTCTATTCGTCCAAGTTGCTTCAAAATATTATTAATGGACCAGAATTAAAAATAAAGTAACAAAACACTTGAAATTTGTTTGAAAATTTTGAAGAATAACAATCAAATGAAGGGGTGACCGATTTTGAAAGAAAGTACAGAGGAACAACAAATGTTTGAAAATTACGGTAGCATAAAATACTTGGCGTGATGGGAATGACTGAATTTCTTCTAAGTCATAAAATTATTCGAAAGGCGATTAAAATAAAGAAAAGCAAGCCAGAATTCGTGTTTCTGGAATAGAAATGTCAGGCAGACGTAAAAACAGATCATGCAGTTATATTAAAAGAATACGGTGCTGTTATTTACGATACAGTTAGAAGTCCATAAAATGACCTAAGGAAAGATTAGCGCAAAAGCATTCTAAATTATGACCAAGAATCAGTAAAACAACTGGTAAATTAATTATTTTGATTATGTTTAGCATCCAATTTTATGTGGTAGGCTTCAGCATGTTAAATGTTTCGAAAGACGAAAGGATAGACATCTTGAAAGAGCAGAAATTTCAATTTACGGTCATTGTATGATACGAGATGTAAATTCGCCTGATTCTTTTGCAACCAAGTGATCCAAATTGGAATCTTTAATAGGACTTTTTACAAATCATATTCTTACCACTGAGTATTTTTAGTTCATGTTACTTATCATAATTGTGATTTATATCATATAGCATTCTGGTACTTTTTAAAATTTTGTACAACGATCTTCCTCAATCAGTTTTATCTCTTTTTTAATCAATTTCCCGAAGTTTCGTATATTTACTCGAAATATATTTTTTGTAATGATGCATACTTTGATTTCTATCAACATGTCTAGTTTTTAAATATTACTAAACGTAGAATGAGATGAAGAATAACATGTTTAGAATAAATTACTCAGAAATATATTTTTCAAATATTGAACTCCGGGGCTAAAAACGAAAGTAAATTTCAGCTTAAACTAATTTTTTTTGTGATTATGAGTGACATCCAGGTATATATATATATATATATATATATATATATATATATATATATATATATATTTATTACAGTATACTCGAATATATATTTGTTTTCTTTATAGCCACCGTAACTTCGGTTTTTAAACTCACATTTTATTTTACTTTACTTTTCAGATGTTATTTCTTTCACCATTAGTTCCATGTAATGGAAACGACTAGATTACGAATAAAAACGTGGTGATACCCAGATCATTAAACACATATGCATTTCAGCCTAACATTTCTTATTTGTTCTCACTGTGATTGTTGTTCAGTGAATCGTTTTCTGCATTCACATTACTGTGTGGAATATTTTTTCAGGTATTTTTCTTCATCCATTGTGGAACTAGCAGTGAGGATGTTTTCTTACAAATTTACGTTTTGCATTTTTTGAACTCGTAACGTGCTCTTAAATAGATGCAAGTAGCTATCAGCTATATCATCATTATTTCCATTAGTGTGTGAAAAACAAGTCATCTGTTTTCTTCTTATTTTACATTATTAGGTGATTCTCATTAAACGTGAAAGCCTTTATTTTCAGCTTTACTATTCATATTCATATCTGAGCATTTTGACTTGGAGTTAAAAGATTTAGTAAGTACATTGAACCTGAAGTAAGCGTAGGAAGTCAACTTTCATTCATAGTAGAATGCACTTAAAAATGCGTTGCCTAATGTCTAAAAGATCGGGTGTCTAACTACAAGCGTTTGGTGTATATCTGTGTTTGAGTCCATCTGGACCAAAGTTTTGTTTTTGTCTTAAGGTGCCTGTTTGTTTCCTTTTTTTCCTTTTTATTTTTGGACGTCAGTAACATCGTGATAAAAAGTTTCTCCAAACGTTTAATACTGATACGAGTGCAAAAAATTTAGATGCTGATGAGTTTTTGGAAAATTTATGCTAATACGAGCCGGAAAAAGACAGCAGAAATTTTCCCGTTACATGTTATCATGCCACTACAGCAGATCGATTTTTATGAAATTGTTGGTGTGATTTACAGCATTCACACACACATACACACATACACTCAAAATTTCAAGACTAACGCGATCAGTGGCATATTTCGTTTAATTTAGTTTCACCTTAAGCATGGAGAAGTAGAGGGAATTCACCACTCTCAATTTAAGTTAGTACGACATGTATGTCTCTATAATTCTATAATAAGGAAAACAAATGTAGAAAAGTAAGTATAATACCCATATCTCACCCAGGACTTCAACACAGGCCTTTCCTAACATAACTTGTAAGTCAGGTTGTAATCAATATTTTCCATTTACGTAGGTCACTTAAGAAGCTTCACCTATTCACCTAGTGTAATTGAACTGCGCGTGCGACAAGCATCAAGTCACGGTAACTGGATGAGTTTCCATGAAATTTAATTCTTGGAAACTCCTCTAAATTATCATGTGTTACAATTCTTCAGTGCTGAGAAAATAATAGATCAGCTGCGCAATATCTCAAAGTAAGTTACACAAAAGGTACTAACGAAACCTCATTAATTTCGACTAAAGGGGAAAAGGGGTACAGTCAGAATTATATGCAATTGGGCATATTTATTTGTTTTCAAGTTGTGAATTTATTCATTTCCCAAGAATGAATGCTAACCTAACGGTATCAGGACACATATACGAACAGAAAGTCCGAGGCGTTTTTTATGAAAATGTTTGTCAGCCTCATCAGTATGTAGCTGTCTACAACGATTTCAAATCCCATTGAACACGAATGTCAGGAATTTCTCGAAAATAAATTATGAGTAATATGTCAAATATTCTAAAGTGCATATGTATTTAAATACGGACATCCCATCTTCGTTGTGCCATCGTTCTTCAATGAATGTGAAATTTTATTTCATGTATCGCTTAGTACAGCAATTTTCATAACGCCATTCTGCTACTTCCCTTGAATGTAAAAAACATTTTTTTAAATTATCTTTCTTCAAAAATTTAATGTGATTATCGCAGCACCTTGTGGCTTTGTGTAATTATAATTATTTTTCGCTCGTGAAGTTACCTTTAACTTTTTTCTTGGCATAGCGTTTTTACTATTTTTTCTGTGACCATATCCATCTTCATCTTCATTTCTATATACTTTCTTATATTCTTCATGTTAGCACGCCATTTTTCAGCTCGTCTGCAACACATTTCAGCACTTTTCACTTTAGATTCCGGTTAAGCTACTAAGAACATCGTAAAGGCTAAATATTTTTTTCATGTACTTATTGTTGTACTTTGCTCTCAGAAAACACTTAGGGTCAGCCTCAGTAGCCGAGTGGAGTTTGGATTCTCGTATGAGACATGATCGTGCTTTCGCTTGATGGTTCTGTTCCTTTTCCGAAACCAGTAACCCTAAATTTGTTAGTTTCTAAAGGCAGTCGCTAAATCTCGAAACAAAACAAAACAACACAAAGAAAGAAAAAATAACTTAGGTTTATTGCTTTATCGAGGTGAAATTTTAATTGTGGAAACTGGCGGTGGCAATAAATTAATCGACGTTTTTCTTCTTTTTTTTTGTAGAAAACATAAGTACACCGAACAAAAAATTAGACACTCCTATCAGAACTTACCTAATAACGGGTGACAGCGCCTCTTGTCTTGATAACAGCATGAATCCGGTGGGCTAGAGACTCCACGAGGCTGTGGATGTATTGAACATCAATCTGCAGCCACTCGTTCGGCAATTGGTCCCGAAGTTCCGCCAGAGTACGTGGGTGTCTATTCTGGCGTTTCACCTTCTGTTCCAAATGATCCCACAGATGTTCAATGGGATTTAAATCTGGGGATTTGGCGGACCAGTCGAGGTGAGGCAGTGTTGCTGATTGTTCGTCATGCCACTCAGACACAGTTTTAGCCCTATGCACACGGCAATTGTCGTCTTGGAAGAAAGGAGTGGCAATGTAATGCTGTTACTGGAGATGTAGGGCAAAGGGCAACACTTCGTCATTCAGAATGCGGAGGTACGCATGCTGGTTCAAATTCATCGCCACTGCAACGAGAGGGCCCATTTCGTGGTATAAAAAATCATCTCTAAAACATTACAGAATCCCCTCCAGCTTGAACAACACCTTCGACACAATCAGGATTAAAGGCTTCATTGACCCTGCGATGCACTCGTCCCCTCCCATTACTGGAGTACAAACAAAAACGAGACTCAACCAAATTACTCGTTTCCAATCCTCTACAGTAAACTTTTTGTTGCCTCTGAGCCCATTGATAACGTACGACTTTGTGGCTGTTAGAAGAGGCCTCTTCCGCGGTACTCTGCTCCAGATGTCCATCGCATGCAGTTCTCTTCGCAATGTCCTTTCAAAAATTGATTGGAGCGGACGTTTATTGACTGTTTGAAGTAATTGTTGGCTGGTTTGAAACCGATCTGCAGTTACTAGGCGTGAAACATGGCGGCGGTCCCTGTTGGAGAGAATAGTTTTCCGGTCACAGTTACGTCGCCGATTTTCAGTTGACTGCGAACTACCCCGCTGTTTGTAAACCTGCTGGACAGTACGTTTCGACCCATGAACAAATTGGGCGAATTCATTCATTTTGTGTCCGTGGGCAGGGACAAACACGATGGCTCCTTTTTGCCACTCAGTAACGTAAGTCTTACGACCTATATTGCAGACTAAATGCGATACACACCTTGCTCTTCACCATTGCACAAGACAGAAATGATCCTGTAGATGACGTCAGTGCTATTTATCTCCCAACAATGCCTTCACGGCGCCCTCTGTGCAACCGGTAACTTCCTACTGTCATTTCTGTTAGGGGTGACTAATTTTTTGTCCGGTGTGCTTAGAACATGAAACACATAAAGTGGAACCTCGGTTATACGTTTCTCAGTTACGCGTTTTCCACTTTTATATGTAATTTCGGGTTTGTCCCGATATTTTACACTTATTTCACTATGTTATACGTAATTCATTTATGTTAAAATTTGGATTTCAGATGATTAAAAACACATTCTTTGATTATTTTATACGTAACCAGGCATGCTACAACTTTGAGATAACTGAGAAAGCTTTGCTGTGCTCCTTCTTGGTGCAGCCATAGTTAAACTTTGATCCCATTAAAGAAGAGTGTGTTGTTCACTTTTGGTTTGGATGTAAAATAGGTTTCGCGTTTCATGACTCACACACATATTCAAAAAATTGACATATCTCCGGGACGTATCTTTGTGGCTCCACTATTTCGTGGCGTAGTTGAATAGAATCATAACTGTATCCTCGATATTCAACATTCTGGTTTCAAAAGATGCATTCAGGATCCGCTGAGGAAAAAAGCTGTTAATCCATGAGTTCCATACTGGAGTACTGGCCTCAAATTCTTAGTTCTGAAAATTTCACTTAATCTAGAATCAGGATTTTTACACACAAATAGAGTCGTTAAAATAGAAGTTTGATTTTCATGGGATTTATTATTTTTACAGTACGATAAAATATGTTATAATTTGTAACGGTTTATTTTCTTTCGCCGACGATTCGACTTTACATAAATCATCATTAAGAAACACCTTATAATCCTTAAAAGCATAAATTTTACAATAATATTTAACATTTTGAAATTCCGTTTATACGTTTTTCACATTTAGACGTTTTTAAGGTCATCCCCTAGAAAAACATATTATCGAGGCTTCACTGTATTTCCGCACGTCGCTATTCTCTTGTGATAGTACTTTTATCGTTTCGTATTTGATGTTCTTAAATTTTGTTATGTGCTCCCGTCCTTCTGCTAGAAGACAAATGTGGCATATACCTCTACATAGCTTTCCTTTTGGGTTTTTATTTTCTTATGTAAATTTAGTTATTTCTTCGCTTTCTCACTGAACGATACATTACTTCCCTTAAAAGTGTTTTCTAATTGGCAAAGCTAACAGTGGATCACAGCACGATAAAACGAAAACACTGAATGTAAAAAAACGGCAGATAGTACAGATTGATTAAGTAGATAATACTAAAAGCAGATTGTAAAGACAGCAGATTGTAAAGACAGCAGATTGTGAAGTTGTGTACGTAGAGTTGTAGTGATTATGGGTAGATGTTAAATGTTAAGATTGTAAAACACTAATAAACAGCTTGTTGAGTTATAAATTACCGACGATTGCTGTCACTGTATGGAATTCTGTGTGAAGACCTATGAATCACGATGTATCAGTGGATACGTCCTTTCAGTGAATTCAGCAATAAAAGTTTTGTAATAATGTAAGTACATTCTTTAGTGTGTGAAATATACTCTAATTTAACCTCCCTTTTTAGTTCCTGTTTTCTTATGTAAACTTGATTTATTTTCGTTAAGCGTTTTTCGGTTCGAACACATCATTTTCTCTCTCGACGAATTTAACTTTGTCAACCCTTGAAAACAGGTTAAACTGCAATCACGTAATAGAAAGCTAAAGATAAGAACGAATGTGTTCAGTCTTCAAGAGCCAAGCGTTATTGAAGTCAAATAGATGGAATGATGTTAACACAGACTCCGTTAGTAATCTGTGTTAGTCAGTCTTTCGTTCAATACTGATATGCGACTAACTAGCTAGTGAGTGAACATGTGTATGTTAAAATAGTTCCGAATGGATAAGTTTATTCTGTGTGACGACTGAGTTTTGACATGGCAACTGGAACTAAATAAAAAGAGGTTTTGTTTTAAGTACGACTTTTTACCCAACCTGGCCGTTATCTAAAAGTGTATGGTTAGCTATTGTATGTCTAGTTAAGAAGTTTTAAATACATCTAACATTTAAGCTATCCGGATTCATCGAGAATTACAATGAAGCTAAAGCGAACGTGAACCTAACAAGCTCGGAGTTAGTGTCTTACACAGAAACCAACGTAACGTTAGAATAATAGTTGCTGCTACTAAAGATATTGCTAAAATTTACCATTATTCAACACCAGCTGGTTCTTATCTTTGGCTGTTTGATTACTTGTTGCAAAGTGTAATTTATGTGCAACGCAGTTATCCAAGAACATTATTCAATAAATAAGTTCACTAATTAAATTTGAAACTACATGTATAAACGAATTAAAACTCCATACAAAATATCAGAATTTGGAGTCGGTCTGATAAAAAGTTTTGTAACAAAATAGGAAGATATGTTATTAAAGTCGAATTCAATTGTTTTAGAAGAAGGATGTACATGGATATCCACACTCAGGCATACCACGTTTACCACTTAGGAAACGTACCTGAAATCCGAGCGTTAAATGAAACAGCTTCGAAAGAGGCCTCACCTACATTGTGTGGTGTACCGACGATGATCAATTTTTCCATACATTTAATTTCTAAACAAAGTTGAAAACAAGAAAGATGACACCGAATTTTCGGTTGTAATAAACACGTCTTTCGAATCCTTTCCGACGCGAATAAAATTTATCAAAGTTATTGAAAGCCAATGGAACCCGTTAAAAAAATCAACCGGATTTTTACAATCTATAAAACATCCAGAAATAGAAACAACAACTTACTTCCACCAGCTGCTAAAAATTATGTTACGAAATTTAATAAATGGCGCACAAAAAGTTTCTCATAGCAAAGGAAATAACAGAGACAAAGAGATTTTCAAATCGAAAAGCTAAAAGAAGAAATACGTATAAAAGGAAACACGATATAACTCTACGCCTTCTAGCGGAAGAATTTTGCATAACGGAAATGTTGAACGTAGGTGAAAAGTATTCTTCCTGGTAAAAGTTATACTAAGGAAAAATAACTTTTCAAATACATGTACATCTACCGGAAGCAGAGGTAGCGAAAAAAGGTTTTGACATTAACTCCACCTAGAGGGAAAGCTGTGCATTATTTAAAGAAGATAATGCTCCCCATCTTAATTATAGAGAATGGCATACACTAAAAAAATAAACTTCTCATTAGGATTTCTTGAAGCGGAGACACAGCTGCAAACAGAAGTACACAAACACAACCTAGCGACAAAACTATGAACTACAAACCTCCTCAAATACAAACTTAAAGTTTTCCACAATATAAATGGCATCCGGGTGTTGAAAAGTTTTTGGGGATGGGTGGGTAGAGGTGTTGGATGAAAGGAAAGTTTCCGAAGGCTGAAAATTCTTATAGTGAAATATTTAGGTTTTAAACCTAGGACTAAAAATGGAAAAAACTTCAAAAATGAAAACTGGCTGATTTTTAACACGTTTTTGTAGAAAAAGATCGTACTTATGTTATCAATTTGTCCATCCGCCCGTCTGTGAGTTCCATATCTCTGCAATTATTCGTTCGATTTGAAAAAAATTCTTTATGCATTGGGAAGCTAGAAATGTGAAAACGCTGAGCCTTGCTTTTTTCCCAGGTTTTTTACAATGCATATCTTCGCCTCCAGAGGGCGTAAATGCAGATGCTTTCGACTACCAAATACATTTTATTCAATATCATTACTTCTGAATATCCGATTAAAAATATTCTTTCTTCTATTCGATACCATTTATAACGAAGACTATTTTGGATACAATTTTCTTTTTCAAGTAATGTCATACCGTAGTTTTTCTGCTAAAAGCGTAAAGTTAAATTGCAATTTCCCTGATATTCCTGCTTCTGTAACTGCGATTTGAAAAATTCTTTTCGCATCGGGTACAGCTCTTGGTAGGAAAAGTTCATGTAAAGAATGGTTTGGACACTGAGGGCGTAAGTATATAATTTTGTTCCTGATATATTTGCAGCAATATCTGCGTTCCTGAAAGCTCGATTCAAAAACAATTTTCACGATCAAATGCCATTCGCCACGGCAAGCATTTGAAGAATACCTTGTTCTAAAAATAGGGCATCATTTTTCCGTCAGAGGGGCTTCCATGCATATCTTACTTTGGTATCTTATTTTTGTAGATATCTCTGCTGCTAACAGCCAGATATAAAACAAATTATCTTGGCAGCATATTTGCTGCGCAACATCTGCGCATCTAAAAACCCCTATCGAAAAAATTCTCTTTGGGCCAGATACTACT
Organism: Macrothele yani; assembly: GCA_039090855.1. Classification (NCBI taxonomy): domain Eukaryota; kingdom Metazoa; phylum Arthropoda; class Arachnida; order Araneae; family Macrothelidae; genus Macrothele; species Macrothele yani. Next base: position 79,519,063 of record CM077008.1, read on the forward strand.
GACTGCCAAAACATTTTGTGTACATTTATTGCCAAAGGTAGTGTACAGTTTTCCCACTAGGGGCGTAAATGTTCTATCAGTTTCTGTTAATATCTCTGCTTTTAAAAGTCCTATTTAAAAATTCTTTGAAAGCCGTATACCATTTACTTTGTGGAACACTTTTCCTTTACTCGTGAAGTTTTGTATTTCCCAGTTCTGGAGCTAGATGATGTTAGTGTGGACTTCTCTTTGATGCAGTATCTTCGCCTATAAATATTATTTTGAAAAATTCCTTTCTTACTGTATGCCATTCATTACAGTGAAGATGGGGATTGTTATCTTTTAAAATAGTGCACAGTTTACCCGGTAGGAAGCAGAAATGGCAAAACCTTTTTCTCGCTATCTATGCTTCCAACAGACTTATTTAAAAAAATGCTTTTCGTTAATATAACTTTTGCTGTGAATAATACCTTTTATATATTTTCTACTTTTCAATTATTTAAAATTCTTCCTCTAGGAGGCATAAAGTTAGATCATGTTTTCCTCTATATCTGTTCTTTTAACTGTTTGATATAAAAATCGTTTTGTTTCTGCTATGTTTCTTCAGCTAAGAGAAATCTGTTGAGCACAATTTGTTAAATTTCATAACAGACTTTTCAACCGCTAGTGTGGGAAAGTAACTGTTTCTGATTCCAGATGTTTTTATTGATTTTATGGTTTCTATAATGGCTGCCATTAACTATGAATAACTTTGAGATATCTTATTCGTGACAGAAGAGATTCAAAAGACGTGCTCATTAAAACCAAAAATTCGGTTTCATCTTTCTTGTTTACAGTTGAGAACTGTCATAACCGGAAAACGTTTTTCCAAAAACTACACGCGTGTTGATTTGTTTTGGTACTGTTTTTATTTTGTTATCTCTCAGGTCCGAATACTTTCCTAGACAAGTCTAGAACAAAGAGTATTGAAATGAGGTGCTGAAACAGTAGATATCGGTATTTTCAAAAACCTTGTGCATGCTGACATGATTCAGAAGTATATCTGCAAAATCTGCGACAGACTAAAATGAATAAACATAAACATACGCTTTATAATTGCATGAATGACTTTAAACATATGAATTAAACAAGAAACGAAAAAAAAAACATGATTGCTATATACATAGACTTCAAATTAAAGAAATAAAGAAAAAAATATTGCACTATGGTAGAAGATACTTCTAGTTAAAGCTGGGGAATTCATGTAAATGCTTATTGCTGTTAACAGCTGCATTATATGACAATGGAAAGGACTAATACAAAAATTAAAAAGTATATAAATTTATATTGCGTACGTCTGTGTGTTACACACATACAAATGGAGGAGTGTTGAGATTTTTTATGAGGGTGGTGAGAAGAAATTTAGGGTGTTTGTGGGGTGTTGGGCGGTGTGGATAAATTCCTGCACTCCTTGATATAAGCTGAAGTACCGATGTAAAATATGACTTAACATCTTGCTGACCTTCAGATTGCATTGCATGTCTGAAGGTCAGCTAAGATTTATGAATATGCAGAAGCTTGTGCAGAATCAACAACGTTTTTGCTTCCAATCCGTTTTGATGGCAATGATTTTTTCATTTGGACAAAAATGTTCCTGATACCATTTTTAAATAGTGTTGCTGTCACCCAGGCTTTTCAATTTGTCGCCCAAGTCACTGGTAATGAAACATTTAAAATACCCCTCACAGCTCTTGGATTCCCGCTATGATATATGTGAAGCGTTTTCGTCTTGAAATCACTAACAGCATTTCTTTCTAAGAGTAATGTTAGACCGTTCTTCGCAGCTTTAAAGCCAAATCGATGCCTTCTCTCTTCTCTGGAAGCAAACGTTTTTGAAGGCGTTCTTTTCCAGAACAATTCTGCCTCATCAAAATTCAATATCAGTTGAGGAAGTGAACCTTTTGAAACTATGAAAACGTTCAAAGTTTTTCGGAACTCTTCCGCAAATTCTTTATCTGCACTATTAGCTTCTCTAGAAATGCTGATGTTAGCTCGACGTTTACATTTTTCGATCCGATCTTTTCTGGCCACAAAAAACTCTGAAAAACTCTGCAGAGGATCTTTCTTCATTTTGTTTAGCCAGATCAAAATAAACTCCTTGCTTTTTTCATTATCATATCCTGGTTGATAGGCATAATAGTTTGATTCATATCGTCGTTCTCAAAAGGTTAATAGCTTTTCCATTTCTTCTATTTACGTACTAAACATGCGAGTGACTTTAGTTTGAGATAGTAAAGTAGTCGCCAGAATATATATTTTAAGCAAATTAATAACGAGGAACTATACACCAATTATATAGAAAATGGTAAAACTGTACTAGTAAACTGATTTTTTGGCGTAGGAATACATACGGAGTAAGATCCAAAAGTTCGGGGAACACTCCTACCCGTGACAACGGAAGCATATAGTTAAAGTTACAGCGTCTGAAATACATCCCGTCTCCCCACTCCGTAGTCAGAATGGTTAGGCCGATGGATGGTGATTGGAATGCTCTCGCAAATGTTTGCTGCTGTGGTTAGTCGTCTGTCTTCTGCGATGTGAGAAACGTAGCGTTTGAAGAGCAACGTTGTAACATTAAATTTTGGCAGCGTTTGGGTAAAACAACGGCAGAGACCTTAGAAATGCTTTCGAAGGTGTACGGTTACTCTATGATGGCGAGATCGGAGGTATACGAGCGGAATCGGAGTTTCAAAGAAAGCCGACAACCCATCGCAGATAATGAGCTCCCTGATCAACCTGTGACTGCACGGAGTGAGGAAAACATTACGATGGTGGCGCAGTGTGTTCGTCAGGATCGTCGCCGAACCATTGAGAAAATCGCTGACGCAACTAACTTATCGTAGACCACATTTCAGCGTATTTTGACGGAGGATCTTTACATGCACCGCGTGTGTCAGCACATTGTCCTTCGCCTTTTGACCTCCGAACAAAAGGATGAACGGATGCGGATATCGGGCGAATTGATCGACAAATACCGATAGAAATCGTACGGTTTTTGGATAACATCATCACAGGTGATGAAACGTGGTGCTACTTGTTTAATATACAACCAAAGCGTGCTTCTTCAACATGAAAATTACCATCTTCACTGCGATCAAAAGAAATTCAGGCAGGATCGCAGCAAAGGGAAAGTCATGCTGGAAGTGTTTTTCGATTCTCACGACATTGTCCATTCCGAATTCATGCCTGAGGGCACAGCAGTTAACAAGGAACGTTATCTGGATATTTTACGTCGCTTACGGGAGTCAATCCGTTGTAAACGGCCGGAGATGTGGCGAAGTGGACAATGACGCCTTCTCCATGACAGCGCGCCTGCACTTCGGCCTCTACTGGCCACGGAGTTTCTCGCCAGAAATCGTACTAAAGTGCTTCCACATCTCGCCTATTCACCAGACTTAGCCCCCTACGATATTTACCTCTATCCATTGCTGAAACAAAATCTGCAGGGACGTCGTTTTGTGTTAACAAATGAGGTAAAAACAGCGGCGCAGGATGCATTACGAGGGGTTGCAAAATATGGCTTTCAGCAATGCTTCCAAAAGCTTTGTGAGTGCTGGCAAAAGTGCATCGTCGCCCAAGGGGATTGCTTTGAAGGTGGTTGTGCATCGGTGTTTTAAAGTATTCAAGGTAAGGAACTATACGCCAAGTCCCCGAACATTTGGATCCTACCTCGTACACAGGAAGATACAGAAACTGCAGTTTATTCTATCTTTCATGAAGATGCCCTCTGGTTGATGTGCGAAAGCTTGGAAACGCTTACTTATATGTTCCTGCGCCAATAAATAGGATTGCTAGTTTAGTTTTACTATCGTTGCAGTTTTGCCGTTTTGACACGTGCTTTACCTCTGTAGTACGTCACAAAGAAGGGATTCAAAAGACGTGCACATTACAACCAAAAATTCAAATTCGGTATCATCTTTCTGGTTTTACAATGGGCTTGATAGAGGAACCGCCAGATTCTGATTAAAAGCTACGTTACGTTTAACTATTTTGCACATACTTGATAAAGTTCTTTTGACGTCAAAAGACAAGATTATCCTTAAAAATTATTATGGTGATTCCTTTCCAATGTTCTTTCTTTTTTCTGATGTTTTCATTACGTAATTCTGCTATATGCACATAAAAATCTTCGAACATTAAAACAGATAACATCATACAATGGGTGCCATAGTGAGTCAAATCCTCGTCCCGTTTTGAGCTTCACATGATGTTGGGCTTCCATTCCTCTGCAAAACCGGAGCCAGATTCGACTGGGTACTGCGACGATGTAGAACACACGAGGCTGATGGAGTTTTCAGGTGAGTAGAGGACAGAGGTCGGTAAACGTGCTGTTCGGGTGCCTTTTGGCTATTATTCGAAAAAGGTTAAACACGGTTGCAGCAGCGAAAAAAATCTGTGCAGTTGAAGGCGAGGAAACAGTGGGAACGCAACACTTCACGACAATGATTCCAGCTTGTCAAGGTGAGGAACACGAGTCAAGACAAGTCCGGTCAGGATGTCCAACGACCACTAGCATGGACACCCTGATAGAAGTCGCGACAACGAATCATGATTCAAGATATTCCAGACTTCCACCACTGGCCTTCACTGCATTTCTAGATGCAACGCACACTGTTAAAAATGTTGTGTTACGTTGCACCAAAAAGTAGTGCTACACCAGCTGCACCACTTTCTGCTAAAAGATATACCATTGTGTGGTGAAAACAGAACCCAACAACATGGTGTAACTGTTTACCACGTTACAGTACAAGGTTGCACCACATTATGGGGCAAGGTAGCGCAACTGGTATGTTGTTGGCTTCTGTTTGGGCCATACAATGGTGTATCTTTTATGAGAAAGTGATGCAGCTGGTGTTGCATCACTTTTTGGTGCAACGTACCCAAAAGTTTTAAGAGTGTAGTAAATTATTCCGAGAATCAGTCAACATAACGCCGGTGGCTAGCATGAAGAATCCGCTCTTGGTTCTCCCTACTGAGATTGGTATCATACTTTGGATTTAAAATAACTATACAACAAAAATACAGTGGGTTTAGGTTTGATCACGGTGGCAACTCGATGCGCCCGTCGTAATTCAAGATACGTCGACGGAATGTGGCAAGGAGCGAATCTCCAAACGCTGCTGTGAGATGTGAGCGGTGATGTTGAAATCACATGCGAGTTCGTAAATGAAGTGGAAAGTTATTCAAAAAGTTGAATTGGCACCCATCTCAATAAAACTTTGAGATACCCCAACACATCGTGAACGATGGAACGCGCGATTCCAAAATGTATCCTAGCCAGAGGTCGCGCCGATACCGTTGTAGCACCACCGCCTACTAGGATACAAGCTGTTACCCGGCATAGCATAAACACATAGAGATCACGGATACTGTTCTGAGCTATAGCACACCATATGGTGTCTAAATTGGGGGTCAATTTGTCGATATTCCGGGATGGGCACTAGCGTCGTCCCATCATGTCCCAAACATGTTAGATCGGTGAGCTGTTAGGCAATTCAGCTGGTCATTAAAGGCTGTCGACATTACGGAGGCAAGCCTGGAAGAGCCGTCCAGTATGTGGCCGGGCATTACCCTGTTGAAAAATTGATCGGTAATGCTGCGACAGGAATGGCGACACAACAGGTCGTTGAATGTCGTCGACGTACTGTTGAGTCGTGAGGGTAGCATGAAGGACTACCAAGGGTGTCCGGCTATCGTAAGAAATGGCTCCCCAGACAGTCATTCCTGGTGTTCTAGCCATGTGCTGTTCCACGGTAAAGGCAAGATCCGTGCGCTGGCCGACTCGTCTCCAGACACGTATGCGCTTTTCATCGGCGCCAAGTGCAAACCGTGACTAATCACTGAAAACAACACGACGCCACTGGACACTATGCCACGTTGATGGGGCCCGACACCACAGCGAGCGGTGCCGGAGACGCCCGCTGGTCGGTGGAAGGCTGCGGACTGGCCTTCTCAAATGCAGTCCCCGTGACGCAAGACATGTGGCAACTTCTGTACCTGTAGCTGAGATAGACGAATTCGGTTCTGTTCGTGCGGCGCTCACATTTGTTCCATTCCGCATTCTGTCGTACCCCTCGGCAGTCTACTACCCGCGTGCCGCTTCGTTGTGCCCTCTTCGACCAATTGGCGCCAACATCGTCTGATTGCGGCGTCTTTCCGATCTAAATGCCTGGCGATACAGCAACTTGACCAACCGGTTTATCTCAGTTTAATTATACGTCCTCTCTCAAACTCGCTCACCTACTCGTATTGTGCACGGATCCGACGTCGAGGAATCCTCACAGTTCATGAAGGTTAATGCGATCGCAATCTGCTGTCACAATTGTCCCTGTGTGCGAGCTTTGCTCTTAATATACCCTCCTAGATGCAAGGTTGCCATGTGCTGTGGCAAGAAACTATTTAGAAATTGCAGGTTATTTTTCAATCATTTGCATATTAGGCTCTGTGGTATTTGTATGCGGCGTTCCATTAGGAACGAACGACTTTCTCGGGGTCGTTCGTTTTGGCAAACAGTGTATATCCTGTATGTCCAGGCGAACGTAAGAACGTAATTAAAGTTTCCCTATTCGACGCTGTCTACAGGCATTTAGCAGTCCAAATGCAACCAAATGTGGTATGGTAACATTTCAGGGCATACGAAAGACCATTCAGCCAAAAAAAAAATGATAATACCAGAAGTCACTAGTATGATACTTGTGGCGCTGCAAGTAACGAAAAGACAGTTTAATTTGCATAAACACACATGTTGCAGCCGCGTTCTGGGTAAAAAAGTGACCGCAACAGCTGAATGTCATTCATAGTGTTCAACGTTCGTGACGTGCGCTTCAATCACTAAAAATCCGCCGTGCATCGGATGGGAACGTTAAGTCGTCGGACTTCGGGTATGGACCCCTCGGTTATAAATAAGGGCGTCTTCCTCCCCCTTTCTACCTCGCTTCCACATGACTTTCCTGTCGGGCCCTCTAGCCCAAATCTCTTAGCTTCCGACAACTTGTAAGGGTTGTTTAAGATCTTGGATCAGACACTCACTTCCTAAAATCCTCTACGTATGATCTAATCTGATTTGAATGTCGTTCTTGTCAGCTACGATTACCATCACCATGCTGGAATGCGAATTTCTTGTGAAGCTGTGTTATGAAAACAACGGCAATGCTGCGGCTGCACTTTGGGAATGCCGTCGTAAGAAATTACGCCGAGGACGAGTGACTCCATACACTCTCAGGAGAATGATCCTTCGATTCGAGGAAACCGGATATCTAGGAGTTAAACCCGGTAGAAGGCGCAAACCTATAACTTCACGAGTCGTTGAAGATGTTGCCAGAGCTGTTGTTGAACAGTCAATGAATAATGTTGCAGGCTGAATTAGTGCACGTGCAGTGTCACTGCAGTTGAATTTAACCTATGGCAGAGTGCCCACCTTGTTCACCGTAACTTCATCTTCTTGATTTCCGGTTGTGGAAACACTTAAAAGGTGTAGTTTATGAAGGACGTGTTGCAGATTTGGCAGGCATGTAAGACAGTATCACATTTCTTGCGAAAAGCATCACAGAGAATCAGTTAATTTTGGCAGTTGAACACAGTATTCATCGCTTTTAGATTTTACAACTTCGGAATAGGAATAACATTGAGCAGTGTACCTTGCATCGTTAAGGTCAGTAGTATCTCTGTATAGCAAGAGTGCTTCGTATAAATAAAATATTTGTTGCTTGCAGCGCCACAAGTGGTGAGTTTGATCTTTTTTTTTTCTTTTTTTTTCTTACGGAAATGTTTTCCGCATGTCCTGAAATGTCATCGTACGAAATTTGGTTGCATTTGGACCGCTAAATATCTCTCTAGACCAGTGTTTCCCAACCGCCGGTCCGCGAAAAACGAGTGAATTTATTTATTTTTCTTTTGAATCGAAAAGGAGTCAAGGTAAGAGAAAATCTAGATCTCCATTTTTTTAACACCTGTCGCGGAAGATTAAAGGAAGCTTGTTAATCGCTAATCTCATTACTGAAAAAATGTGAACTTCTGCAGCCTAACTTACCAGGAAAAGGAAAACTTTGTTGAACTTCCTTCTGATGTCATCGATATTCAGATTCAAATCTCTGACTCAGTTTGGGGTATTATGGGGAAAGAATATCCAAGTCTCAGGGACAAAGCTCTAAAATTATTGGTAACTTTTTTGACCACGTATTTATTGCGAAAAACCGTTTTCAGCCGCTTTGGCAATCTAAACAAAAACTCAGGAACATAATGGACAATAATGCTTCACTGTGCCTTGCAGAAACGATGTTGGAACCATGTCTCGAGAAAATTATCACGAAGCAGCAACAACAGACGTCGCATTGACCCCAGAAAAAAATTATATTAACGGTAAGGAAAATATCTTGGTGCATATTGATTATGGATTGCACTTATTAATCATTAAAGAATATTAACAGATTAAATTATATTTGCTGTAAGTAGGTGGCATGGAATAATCTGGTATATAAATTATGGATTACACGCAGTAATCATTATAATATGGAATATTACGAGATTAAATGTGCTCGAAAATAGCCTTAAGTATTTGTTTCGGCATTGCTGGTCCGCGAAAGTTTCACCAACGTTTTACCAGTCCGCTAATAAAAAAAGGTCGGGAACTACTGTTCTAGACAGCGTTGAGTAGGTGTACTTTACTTACGATCACCATGCATTTCTATCTATCTATATTTGTGTGTGTGTGTGTGTGTGTGTGTGTGTGTGTGTGTGTGTGTGTGTTGAAGCGTATGTAGTACAAAAACACTTATTATGAGGTGGAACTTATTCCGTTTTCACGTACCGTTATAAAATATTCCCTTTGGAGCGTGTGATAATGGATGAAGGGTTTATCAAAAATAAAATAGCTCTAAAAAAAACAATAATAATACAAGGAAGTGCACGCGCGCGTACGCGCCATTTGTAGAAAGAAAATAAAGAGATTCGGAATGCTCAAAGTATTGCTCAGAGGAAGTTAAATTCTTTGATTACTTCTTCTCTGATTTGATCCTTTAGATATAAGAGTGAATAAAACTACAGTTGGCTCGAGTAAAATATGGGATACCTTTTGTACTGCGAAAATTTTGAAGTAAAATTCAAACACATGCATTAGAACATATCTCATACTACAACTGCTATTCAAATGTATGATTTTCAAGGTCTTCTTTACTTCGACTAAACGTGAGAATTTTGTAGAGTTGGTTATAATACCATGCATTCTGCACCAGTTCTCTTACAATAAATTGCATGAAAAAGGAAAACTGGCGTGCTATAAATCACATATCAGATATACTGTAGTGCAGAATGACAAAAGAAATGTTATTGGAACGAACACAAATCACCACAGCGTCGAGGATACGTGATTTATGGTCTTAAGAGTACCATTTATAGAGAAGAAAAAAGGTGGGAACTGGCATTTGGAAAAAGCGTTTTGGGTGAATCGCTAGCACACTCCAAGGTCAGACAAGGTGAATATAACCATTGGAAAACTAAAGAAAGTGGAGCATAAGTCCACTTTACGCAGGATGCTTTGTAAACGTGAATACTTTAATTTGTTGGGCATAAAACAAATCGGTGACACCTCTCGACGGAAAAGAGTGGAGTGAAGGTAGGCTACTAGGGTTTAGTTAAAATCCTCCATATGAATCTCCTGAATTTCAAGGCTTCCTTTATTTTGATATGCTCGCATGTTTGCCTGTAGCTATTAAAATATATATCTCTTATTTTCCCAGAACCGACTAGAACATGAGACTGCAAAAGTAGCGCACTATAGACAACAAAAAATGAAAGCTTTCATTATATACTGAAAGCTCGCTGAATTATGACTATCTACCTAAAACATCGTGAGTCTTCATTTTACGCGGAGAACGGCCACCACACGGCTTGGCATCCACTCCACGTGCAGTTGTGTGGGTGTCTGAAACCAAAGTGTTTGTGTTGCGGTTCTCATTTCAGCGAGGGAACTTGGTGATGTATTCAAATTCCTCACCTAGCTTTTCAAATCCCCCAGACGTTCAACTGGGTTGCGATCTGCAGAGTTTATGGGGCATTCGAGATATCTCATACCAGCATTGTGTTTGTAGAATAATTCCTGCACGTAGTGGGCCCGATGTTATGGGGTATTATCGTCTTCGTAATGTTGTGCCTACAACATTGTGGGGTGTACATTGTTCGCAAGCAGTCCCGGTAGTAGCCGAGGACCATACGTTGGTCTACACGCACCAGGAGTCCCAATTCCTGCCAACTAAACAAATCCCATTCATACACCCGCTTCCACCAAACTCGGGAGTCGATGCCGTGCACGAGGAATTCACAGTCTCATGCTGATGAAGCGAATTACGGAGTCAATCATTGGCAGAATGGAGAACAGATCGTGATGCATCGGCTTCCAAGCTTCTATCATTCAATCAGCATGCTGTTGAGCATAGTAGCCTGCATCGATGTATTGTTTTTAGGAAAGGGAGGAGTATAAGACATCTGTTCCTGTAGCCCATTCCTACCAGCGTGCGACGCACATTAGCTAGGGATAAAGTTTCGGGTTAGCTCATTTTGCATTAAACCCTCAAAGAGGAAACAACGCAACGCACCCATTGTACATGGCAACGCACCCACAGTTCACCTCTGGAACACACCTTTCACCGCCCTCTATAACGCTCTTCACAATTACGTCGCCAGCTGGCTGTTTCGCCATTTTGACACCACCATGGTACTTTTATAATCACAGAGAGCTCGAATATCCAACAAGTTTCGACGTTTCCGTAACGGATGCACCAACTCTTCGTGCGCCCACAGTTTTACCTTCAGTAAACTACTTTGCTTTACCTGTCACGAAAAAAAACTTGAATCTTAAATTTTAAATCTTAAAAATCTTTGCTTTTACCTGTCGCGTCCGTCACTTCGCTTTCAACTGAACCACATGTGCACATCTTTAAGCGCGAGGGGTATGACATGGAGCGTTGCCTTGCTGATAGAGGTATGGACCTCCCCCAAAGTACTCCCACAACATAGGTATTGCATAATTGTCCAAAATATCAAAGTAGAGCTCAGCATTCATGGGCTTGTTTTAACCGACTAATGGGTACAAGGCGAACAACGGAAATACAATAGCTCCATAGCACACGCTGCCTCCACCAAACTTCATTGTCGGGAAGATACAATCCGTAAGGCACCTTTCTCCGTGCATCCGACACACCCATGATGACCACCAAACTGTTACACTGTGTACTATGATTCTTCAGTCCAAAGCACAGTTTCCATTAGTCTACAGTCCTATAAAAACGTTCCCTAGACCACTTCATTCGGCTTGTGGCATTAATTGAAGTGATTAGGGGCTTGCGGATGGCTCCTCTACCGTGGTAACTCGTTTTGTGCAGCCAAAAGGAGTTACCACGATCGCTAGTCACTTCAACTACTGTACTAATATACGAACATCAGTCCCAATAGTCTCTCACAGGGTTTGTGTGGTTTCAGATTATGTTAATTTGTGTTCTAAGAGAAAGGTCCTTCGCATAACTTTCTTGTCGGGTTCTGTTAGTATCGGAAATTTACTCAATCATTTCTGGAATATTCACCCCCTAGTCAGCTTCAATTTGCATATCACATCACTAACCGTCGACCTAGGGATCTTCAGTACTGAAAATTCACGTACGGAGCGTTTGTTTATGTGGCACCCTATTATTAACACGAGTTGGAAATCAGTTAACTCTGTCGATCAGAGCATCAGTCGTGCTATTGTCTATTTGCAATTGGGTCAATGACGCGGTACTTGCGTAGTACTGAACTACACTATCTACCAACAAGTAATTGGACACCCCTGCAATCGACGATATCTGCGGTCCTGATACACGTCACGGCCGCCGCCATTAAATATCGTGTGGGAAACCACAACTCAACCAGTCGCATGCAAGATGCCACGCAGAGCTCTCTGATTTCGAGAAAGGTGTAATCGTCGGGTATCACAGAAATGGTAGATTCATACGTGACATATCCAGCGAGTTGAAGTACCCAAAATCGACGGTGGCCTACGTGATTGGCAAGTGGAAGATGAGAGGTGACTGTCGGAATGTGCCCCGACCCGGCAGATCCATAAAACTGGGAGTTAGAGACCTACGGGTGCTGGCCAGAGAAATTCGGAAGAACCGCACCAAATCGATGGGTCACATCCGCGAGGAGTTTCAACAGGCATCCGGGAGTGTTCGTTTGATGAATACCATCCGTAAGGAAGCCCATCTGCTCGGTTATCATGGACGTGCTGCCGCCCACAAGCCTTTGATCACCAAGTCCAATAGCGCTGCTCGGCTAACATGGTGCAAAGAACGTCGACAGTGGACCGTTTAACAGTGGAAACAGGTCCTCTGGAGTGACGAATCAAGTTTCACCCTCTACCGTTCGGATGGCAGGGTCTGGGTTTGGCGTCTGCCTGGAGAACGCCTCCTGCCGGAATGTATTGTGCCAACTGTGAAGTTCGGCGGCGGTGGAATTATGCTATGGGGGTGTTTCTCCTGGTATGGCACGGGACCCTTAGTCGCAATTCCTGGTAGACTTAACGCCGAGACCTACTGCACCATTTTGAGGACCATGCTCTTCCTATGTTGTGGCAGTTTTACGGGGTGGACCCATGTTGCTTTCAGAATGACAATGCCACCTGTCATTTTGCGAGGTCCATCATGGCTTGGTATGGTGACAATGGGGTTAATTGAATGGACTGGCCTGCGCAGAGCCCGGACCTTAACCTTATCGAGCACTTATTGGACGAGTTGGAGCGTCAACTCAAGGGGTGACCCTACCGTCCGAAATCGGTGAAGGAACTGACCTGTCTTTTCCAAGCCGAGTGAAAGAAAATACCGCTAGCCGTGGTACAACGCCTGGTTGAGGGTATGCCCCGTAGGAGCTGCAATCGCCGCTCGTGAAGTCTCCACCAACTATTTAAGGTGAATAAACTTCGTTTCCCTTTGCTATCACAGGTGTCCAATTACTTGTTGGTAGATAGTGTAAATTGAGGAGTGTCTGGATATTATTGGTAGAGCAGAACATATATTTGTGTTCATCATTAGAATTTCAAATTGAGACTGAGAATTTTCTTTTTGATTTTATAAATGCAAACGTATCCAACATTTAATAAAATGTACTTTCTGTTACTCTGTTTCATGGTTTGTTGGTGCCAATGTACACTGCCGGACAATTGCTAAGGACGGATGACAATAGCAACAATAGCAACCATAAAATGGAAGGCAGGAAAATGTGGAAATTAGCATAAGTGCGGAATACAGTAAGACGTGTTGTGCGTATGCAAATTTTGGATTGCCGAACTTGTTCGTGACGTCATAGTGCTGATAAGAGATATAAAGGATTTGACGCGTATTGACCGTTGTTGTTCAAACGCAAAGTTGAAAGGGAAAGAATCAATTGACGAACTTGCAATTTTTAGTATGTCTTCCCGACATCCCCTAGATGATTGTACGCGTGGCCGTATTATTGGCAAGATTGAAGAAGGGCGAAAAATAGCAGATGTGGCCAGTGAGTTCGACGTCAGCCACAGTGTTGTTTCAAGGCTTTGGAAATCATTTCAAACAAATGGAGAGTGTAGCAAACGTCACGGAGGAGGTCGTGTTCGCAGTACGACACCTGCAGAAGTTCGGTACATAGTGCTATCAACAAAAAGACACCGGCGCAGCACAGCTAGTGAAGTAGCAAATCAGTTTATGGCTGCTACTGGCAAGCGGATCTCCCGAAAAACTGTCGCCAGACGTTTGCATGAAGGAGGACTATACGCCCGCTGTCCTGTTGTGTGCATCCCATTATCCAGACGTCACCGTACCACCCGTTTGCAAGGGTGACATCAACATCGCAATTGGACTGATAACGACTGGTCTGCTGTCCTCTTCTCAGATGAGAGTAGATACAGTCTATCGTCTGATTGTCGACGACAACTGATCTGGCGTGATAGTGGTACTGCATATTGTCCAGGAAACATAGAGGAAAGGGACCGATATCCGACATGTAGTGCCATGGTATGGGCTGGCATCATGACCAATGGCCGTACGTCCCTCTATGTGCTTCCAACTGGGACTATGACTGCCCAACGGTACATTAATGTTGTTCTGCTACCTCATGTTCGCATGTTCCGTGGTGCTGTCGGTGATAGATTCATTTTCATGCACGACAACGCAACATGTCGTCGAACAGTCGCTGTCCAGGAGTGTTTTGACAGCGAGGATATTCAACGCCTCGTATGGCCAGCACGTTCTCCAGATCTGAATCCCATTGAAAATGTGTGGGATGCTTTGGGGAAGAGTCTTGCTGGTCGCCAGTGCCCTCCAATAAACAAGGACACCCTCATCCGTGCACTGACAGAGGAATGGGATAAATTACCCCAACAGCTGCTTGATAATGTTATGCAAAGCATGACACGACGTGTGGAATCTTGCATCGCCCTCCATGGTGGCCATATCCCGTATTGACCTCTTACGCCGGAATGCCTGCGGACGGTAATTACATTTTTTTCACGTTTACGTATTCTGCACAAAATGGCCTGTTTGTCCCTTGAACACGTTCCAAAGCCTTCTGGATTTCAGAGCACAATAAATTGTCTTTCTTCAAATGTCCTGGCATTCTGACATTATTTTATTTCACTTGGCATCCAACCACACTTACTTTTTTATGCGCTATATAGCCGTTTATGATCCGTCCTTAGCAATTGTTCAGCAGTGTATAATAACGCCTAGCCACTATATCAGGCTCACCCTCATATCATGTGGAAAAGTTGATTTATAGCATAATAGTATGCGGGAGTGTCATGGAGGAGACTGGCACGAGACAGACCGTTGTGGAAGAAACTTGGGGAGACCTTCGTCCAGCAGTGGATTGATAATGGTTGATAATGATGATGATGATGATTTTGAATAAATTTCGTGACCAGGAATGCATTAAACAAGTTCAATGTCAAATAACGTGATACTGAAATATGTTATTAGTTGTTTATTAAATTGCCAGAATATAGAAGCTCAAAGTTTTGTGTGGCCAATCTCTGCAAGATAGATAGAATTCCTTCAGTTTTTGATAAGCGTTGGTCACCCACGCCGTTATATGTATTGAAATAATACAGGATATGACTTAGCTGCCTTTTTTCGATTTTTATAAAAATTTACTAGCAGAATTCTTAACACAGCTGATTAAGAATACTTAAGCTTCAATGTACGAAAAATGTTCTAAATATGTAATGCTAGACTTGGGTGCTTTACGTACATTTTGTCCTATTCACCTCTCTTTAAACCTTCGCTATAACGAAGTGATCAAAGGTGTAGATTTTAGGCCAGTTGTTTGAGTTGGTATAGAATCTCAGATGAGAAAAGTGTGCTGTACTTGTCTTGCGGCGCTGGTCCTTTTCTTACCCTGCGACCAGTATCACCAAATTAGAGATGATTGACTTCTCGTAACAATTAGAGTAGCTCATGGTAGTCGTCAAACCCCGAAGAAAAAAGTTCTTCCGTAAATGCAAGCCTTACCTTTCCAGTCATTAATCCATTCATTAAAGTACATATCCACAGTCGAGTCCCATTATTTTGACCACCTCCTACTTTTGACGTCAACAGAGCGTAGCCAATGAAAGAAGGCACGTGTCGTGAGCCGGCTTTAAGGGCATATATGGTATGCTGTAGGCATTCTGAAAACATCACTCGTTGACGTCATGGATAAAAGGAGAGATTTATCATATTTGCAACAAGGGATGATTATCAGTTTTTAGGCCAAGAGTGGCAGTATTTCTGAAACAGCGCAGTTTGTGAACTGTTCGCGTGCTGCTGTGGTTAAAGTGGATCACAGAAATGGCACCATTGCGAATAAGCGACGTGGAAACAACGGAGCACCACGTGCCATTGATGTGAGAGATGAACGTGGGCTTCGGAGATTCGTGAGGGCCGACCGACACGCTACAGTGGAGCAACTCACTGGCCGAATGAACCAGGGGTATACCGAAATTGTGTCTAAAACGACAGTTTAGCAAATGCGTATGGGGCTCCGACGCAGGCATCTATGCTAACTCGCAGGCATCTATGCAAACTCTGCTGCGTATGGGTCACTGCATCTATGCTAACGAAGGTGCATCGGCAGAGAAGGCTTACATTTGCACGGCAGTATTGGAATTGGATCTATGCTGATTGGCGAAGGATTGCCTTCTACGATGAGTAATGTTTTCTGCTTCATGGAACGGATGGACGTTGGTGTATAAGGCGAGAAACATCGGAGAACAAACACTTTTCAACCACTGTTGGAAGAGCACAAGCTGGTGGAGGCAGCATTATGGTCTGGAGAATGTTTTCGTGGCATTCTTTGGGTCCACTCATACCTGTGGAAGGCATTATGGACCGAAATCGTTATGAAGCTATCCTTCCAAACCACGTACACCTATACATGATGGTTGTCTTCCCTGCGGTGCATAGGATCTTCCAGAACGACAATGCCAAGCGTCACACAGCTAGAAATGTCCGATAGTGGTGGGAAGAGCACGATGAAGGCTTCAAATTACTTTACTGGTCCCTCTAATTCCCGAGACTTAAACCCAAATGAGCATCTGTGGGACCACTTCGATCGTGTTGTTCGCTTTGTGGATCCTCCACCACGCACCTTTCAGCAGCTGCCAAATGCACTCAGCTGGGCTCCACATACCTGTGAGCACCTTCCAGCACATTATTGAGCCACTCCCAGCTCATCTAGCTGCTGACCGCGCTACACACGGCGGTTACTCTGGATATTAGCTGGTTGTCGCACGGTGGTTACTCTGGATATTAGCCACGCCACGAAGACGTGAACGCAGCGCCATGCAAGTTGCAGGGTGTGTGTACACGCACAAGTTATGCAAATGATTGCATTTGCAGCAAAGGCCAACCGCACGAATGGCGTGCGGGATATAAGCGGACACCTAGCCCGTGAGGCCATCAGTCGAGTCGTCGTCACGGCTGCGAGAAGTGCACGGTTCTGCTGTAACCATGTCTGGAGAATGAACAAGGGGTGCCAGTGCCGTTAAGACGTCATTCTAAGCGTTGAACGTGGTTGAACAGAACCGCGAATTCGTCAAACCAATGATTTCAGAAAGGCGCCATCGTAGGCCTTCGTACCGCCGGATGGTCCTTGCGTCGTATTTCGGAAGGAACGCAACGTGATGTCACAACCGTCGGTCGCATATGGAGACAGTGGTCCCAGAAGGATCTGTGCAACGACGTAGGGGGGACCGGAGCACGGAGACGGACGTCTGGGCGCACCGATCGTCACATCTGACGTCATCCCGTAGCGGACCCATAGGCCACAACGAGCGACATTTTGCGGAGTGTACACAGAGGCTTGGATGCTCCGATATCGACGCGGACAATGTCGCGCCGATTGGCTGCGTCTGGTTAGCTGTCCAGCCGTCCGTTGCAAAGTCTACTCTTAAACAGCGAGCCATCGTCGTCACCGTTTGGCGTGGTGTCCCTCCAGAGCTGCATGAGGTGCCAAATAGCACAGTGTGGTGTTCAGCGACGAATCGCTGTTCTGTCTCACTACGGATGATCGCCGTCTGAGAGTCTGAAGGCGACGTGGCCAACGGGAGGATTCCCCCGCCATTGTGGAGCGCCACACGGCCCGGAAACGTGCAAAAATGGGGTGGGGTGCTATCAGCTCCAACAGCCACTCACAGCTGGTACGCATTACAGCCACATTGACGGCACGCGGCTATGTGGACGAGGTGCTCCCACTCGTGGCACCACCGTATCCAAAGAGCACCCCAAACTCCGTTTTTAAACAGGATAACGCCCGGCCGTATACTGCTACGATCAGCCTGAATGCTTTACACGGTGTGCGGATGCTTCCGTGGCCAGCACGATCACCCGACCTCTCGCCCATCGAGCATCTGTGGGACACGATTGCACATCGGTCGAATACCCTCCCACCCCGCAAAACGAAGTAGAAGTGTGTACTCGGATCAAAACCACATGGTCCACGATACCCTAGGACTGTATTCGGACTCTCATTCTCTCAATGCCACGTCAGATTCAACGCTGTATCGCCCGAAATGTGGGCCACGCTCCTTACTGGTCATCCTGTATATTCGGACACTGGAGCCTAGTCTGTATGTTACAATTAAATCCTTTGTTTAGCACCTACTTGGCTTTCTGTGTGTGAAGTTTGGTCGGTTTTCGAGCATGCCTTCATGGTGTGGCATTTCGCTCTATCAGGAGGTGTACATATAAGGGATTGAACGACAATGTAGGTGTACAAGTAATTTTTTTCTAGTGTCAGTATACCTCCCCATGGGCGCCATCTGTGGCCCGAAGGACATCTAAGCGATATTTGACTTCGCACCATGTTTTTTTCAACATCTCAACCGCGACAGAACCAATGACGTCCTCTATTCTGCTCTTCAACGTCTCGACATCCGCAACACTGCTAGAGTAATCTTGGTCTTTTACATAACCCCACCGGAAAAAGTCTAGAGGGGTTATGTCGGGTGATAGAGGTGGCCATATCATTGGACCGCTGCGGCCAATCAATCTGTCCTGAAGTGTGGCATTCAAAAGTTCTCAAACGATTATTGACCAATGTGGTGGGTCACCGTCTTGTTGGAAAATAACCAAAGGTTGAAGTGCATGCAACTGAGGTGCTACAAAAAGTTCCAGCATGACCAGGTGCACGTTACATGCAACCGTGGCGTCTGTAAAAAAGAAGGGTCCGATGATTCTGTCATGCGTCAGGCCGCACCATACGTTCACTTTCGGGCTAGCCCTCTGTTGTTCGATGACATAATTGGGATTTTCTGATCCACAGATTCGCACATTGTGCCTATGACCAGAGACGTGGAATATGACTTCATCTTAGAAACAGACGCGGCGCCGATAATCACTATCATGAATTATGTGCTGCAACGTATCCGTCGCAAACGGAGCACGTTGAGGCCGGTTATTAATCTGATGGGCTTGAACGATCAGTACCTTATAAGCATACAGATGAAGACATTTGTGTAAAATTTTGTGAGCCGTGGCACGTGAAATACCAGTTTCCAGTGAAGCACGACGAATGGATTTCCTGGGGCTTAGCAGAAATGTCTCCTAAACAGCTGCAGCTGTCTCTTGTGTAATCGGTAGTCGGACCTGTCGGGGGAGATCTCCAACACTACCAGTCGCTTTAAACTTTTAATACCAAGCTTTTATGCTTTTTTGGTCCGGTGGTGATCGTCTGTACTCATTTCTGAAATGACACTGGACAGTAGCCCCCAATTTGGTCTTATGGAACCACAACACGCATGCCGTTTTTTCTTGCATGGGAGCCATTATCGATGAAATGCCCCTCTTATTCAGCAGTAGCGCTCACCTAAAGAACAGAAAAAACAAAATTTATGAGTGCTGCTATGTTATGTTGCCGAACATTTTATTTTGACTTACATAGAATTTTTATATAAATTTTTGTAATATGGGAAATAATTTATGGACACCCTATATATACACTGAAGAGCAATTGAATTAGAGATACCTGTCTAGTAACGTGTAGCACCACCTTTCACCCTGATGACGGCTGCGATTTGTCTCGGCATGGACTCGACAAGAAACTGGTTGGTTGGTTGGTTGGTTGGTTAGATTTTATTGGCGCAAGGGCCATGGTTGGCCAAAGAGCGCCAGACACAAGACAAACAGACAGAAATAAAAGAAAAACGTGGCAAAAATCGCAAAATCTGGCCGACCAAGTAAAACCGAAACATGAGTACGAAGGGAGGGCCAAAAAAAGACAATGAAACAAACAGTATGAAAAACATGGTACAATGGTGAGAAACAAGCCGATTAAGTAAAACTGAGGAATGAGAATGATAAAACACAGTACGAATTCGAACACAACTACACATAGGATGAGTCAAAAGGAGGGGGCTGAGCTGTCACTCTCCTCCCCCCACACTCCTTTGCAACGCTGGCCGAGGGCGGGGACGAAATGTCACTCTCCTCCCCCCCATGTTCCTCTGCAATGGTGGGTGAGGTTGGGGACGAACTGTCACTCTCCTCCCCCCATGTTCCTCTATAATGTTGGTCGATGGTGGGGACCGCGCTGAGTCCGAGACAGTTGCAAAGTCGGCCATGTAGGCCGCGACATGTGGATGGACACTGTACACCTTAGCGGATTGAGGGCCGGGTCTCCAGCACGTGCAGGCCTTCTGCTGGGAACTGGAAGAGTCGGTCGTCTTCAAAAGAGAAGGCGCAGACTCAGCTGGTCGAATAAGCTGGAGCTCGGTGAAATCCACCTGTGTCGCTTGTTCAACTGTAGATCGCTTGGCAAGTGCGGCGAGAGCTACAGGGCGCGGAACAAAGGGCTGCACGGGTTGTGGCTGAGACTGAACAACTGCGGCAAAAGTACGCTGACGGTTGTTGGGAATACCCAACTTGGCTTTGGCAGCAGGGTACGAGAGGCCCTCCAGGGTCTTGAGGCGCTGGATCGCCTTCTCGTCGTTCCACTTCGAACAGGACCGGGCATAAGCAGCGTGGGAGTCACCACAGTTTACACAGCAGGGCTCTGAAGTGCATCCAGTCCCTTCGTGGTCTCGGGATCCACAATTGGCGCACCTCGCAGCACTGTTACAGGACCGCTGGGAATGTCCATACCTCTGGCACTTGAAGCAGCGTAGAGGATTCGGAATATAAGGACGAACTGCGCATAACAAGTAACCAGCCTTTATGTCAGTAGGTACCTTTGGGCTGTTAAAAGTCAAAACAACATTTCGTGATTTGATCAGCGCGCCATCGCGCCTGAAAGTCATGCGTCTGGCAGCTATGACACCCTGATCAGCAAGTTCACACACAAGTTCATCTTCATCGCAGACCAACAAGTCGGGCTCAGAAATGACTCCCTTGGAGGTGTTGAGATACGGATGTGCCGTCACTTGAACTGGAATATCCTGAAGTCTGGTCAACTGCAGAAGAGATTTGCTCTGAGAGAGAGAGTGCAAGTTTCCACAAGCAGGTCTCCAGAGCGTAGCTTCTTCACTGACTTCAAAGAGCCAGCAACACCCGCAAGTGCCTTCGAGATGAAAAAAGGAGACTTTGAGGAAAGTTTCAACATCTGGTCAGTTGAAGAAATGACGAGAAAAGTAGCTTGAGGTATCGAATCTGCAAGTGAAATGCGACGTTTCCGAGCTGACGGCTCAACACCTGGATCTAAAGATACGTCAGGGTGATGACGTTTTTCAACGAAAGTTCTCTTCAGTGTGTTATGTGTGGGAGGTGGTTGAGGCAAATTTGGCGCCTGATCAATCACCATATCCTGTTGCTTTTTAAATTTTGAGGAGGGTTTATGTTTCCCCATGGGAGTAAGAAAAAATTCATCAGCAACGTACTCCGCCCACAATCGAGCCCAACAGGGGAGAACTGGAGGTCCGCAAGCCAAACACATGACGCAAGACACAGTTCTAGAGCTTAGTTGCAAATATAGTCCAATGGTTGTGTTCACATGCACTCGGCGGACACTTCGGTCTCCTGGTACCGTCATGCCAACGCCTTTGGCATGATCCCACAGCCCCCGGGCTCACCCTGCCGTGCTATACGACAAAAAAGCCGCTAAAGCCCTGTACACAACTTGGTACATGACTTCTGACTAGAGGTGGGTTAGTCTCTAGCCTCCCGTTTACAGCGAAGCCGGGGTCGAAGAGGAGTGTTGGTACACAGGAGGCACTTATCCGGTCTCCTGCGACCTCAGCCGCCAGACATCCCATTTCCGCCTCACGGGTCTCCGCACGTGGCAAACATGCAGGTAGGTCTAGTACCCAAACCAGCTAAAAGGAAAAAAAAGAAATCCAAAGAAGACAAATCCTGGAAGGGAACCTAAACGGAATCTCAGCAACCTACGAACTGAGCGGTTAATATAAATCAGTTAGTGGTGGAGGGTAACAAGACCACAAGACCGGGGTGTTAGTACATAACGTGGTAGCGATTAGGTAGAGAATACAACACGGGCAACTAGCCAGTGGAGAAAATAAATAAAACGAAAAAGCGAGACACAAGACCAGCTCGGGAACGTGGGGACGCGACTCCCCAACAGCTGGATGAACAGCCGTCCCTGCAAACACCAACAGCACCAAAAGAAGAAAAAAACAAGCTGTGGCATGACATCAGATGTTGACCAGTCACAAGGTCAGCTCGGGCCGTGGGGGCGCCGCTCCCCAAATAACTGGAAAACCAGTCATCCCCGTGCTGGGGACAAGAAACTGGAAGCGTTGGGAAGCCATACGGATCCACAAACCCTGAACAAACTCCCACATTTCACGAAGATTTGATGGAGGGGGTCAGAGCCTCGAACATCTCTCTCGATGGCATCCCAGATGTGCTCGATGGGTTTGAGGTCAGGTGACCTAGCTGGCCAAGGAAGCGAGGTCACGTCGGTGGAGTGTTCATCCAGCCACTCGGAAACAATTCGGGAGCGATGGCACGGTGCATTGTCTTGTTGCAGGATGAGGTCCCCAGTTGGATGTTGAAGACGCATAAACGGGAGCAAATGGTCGTTCAGGATATCCCGGTAACGTTGACCTGTGAGGGACGATGTCACACGTACCAGGGATCCCATTTCAGTCAACGTAAACAGTCCCCAGACGAGAGTGCCACCCCCACCCCTAGCTTGAAGAGTACCCTTCTGGAAAGAAGGATTCATTGCTTCATGTGGTTTGCGTCTTACTTGTATCCTGCCATCCGCATGTACCAACGTGAATCTCGACTCAACAGTCCACGCAACAGTTTCCCACATGTCTAGAGTCCAGTGGCGATGTTCCCGCGCCCATGTTAATCTTTGCACCCTGTGATGTGCGGTCAGCAGCGGTACCCTCGTGGGACGATGGCTTCTGTATCCCATAGCGAGGAAGTGGTTCTGGATGGTGTGGCTGCTTACACGTTTTTGTGCACCAGCGTTAAACTGCCGAGTGATTTCTTGCACTGTGGCCCGTCTATTCGCTGTTGCAATGAGAGCTAGCCGGCGATGACCCCGCTCATCCACACGATGTTGCCCACGGCAGTTGGTCCTTGCAGGGATGGTTTTACCGGATTCGATGTACTCACGGTGCACCCGTGACACAATGGCTCGTGAAAATCCTAGTGCCAGCACGACTTCCGAGATGGAGTGACCCATTTGTCGGGCCCCGACAATTTGCTCATGATCAAATGCGCTTAGATCCTTCTTCTTGCCCATACTGCGTCCGACTCTTACTGATTCCCGTCATATCACTCCTTATATTGTCGGATCGCTGCATACGTCGTGTCGTTTCCGTTTACAGGGCCGCCCACAGCGCCACATTTGCATAACGCCAGCTGTCTCTAATTCAATTGCTCTTCAGTGTGAACCGTATTTACTCGAATTTAACGCGCCCCCAAATATAACGCGCACCCCCAACACCAGGATGCGTTTTGGGGAATCAGAAAAAATATACACACATGCTCAAGTAAAAAAGAAAATCTGCAAAAAATACTAACACATAGGTATATTTACCTTATTTCCGATACATACTAGATCCAATACACATGACCGCAAAAAAAAAAAAAAAAAAAAAAAAAAAATAGTCACTGTCACTAACAGGGCTTTCTACTTCCGATTGTGCATTGTCTGAGCTCACTTCAAACAATGCGTCATATGTTACTCCGTCCAAAGAATTCGAAATTCTGCACTTAAGAAAGGATTTCTGCACAAGTCCATTTGGAATGGATTCCCAAGCATCAATAATCCATTCGCACACAGTCGATAGAGGTACTCTTTCAACCCGGTCAGTCTTTGTTAGTTCTGTTTCTCCCGATGAAAGCCAGGCATTATAAAGTCGACGACAGTCAGCCTTAAATGGGCGGTTGATTGAAACACCAAGAGACTGGATTTGGGATGTCATCCCTCCAGGAACAATGACGAGATTGCTGCGGATTTATTTCATTTTTTTCTTTTACTGCATCTGCTACATGTCCTTTAAATGCGCCTAGCACCAGCAGGGATCGCAAATTCAGTAGACCTCGAGGTCGTCTTAGCTAAACTTTATTTAGCCAGTCTGAAACCAAATTTGCAGAGATCCAGCCAATTTTCTGCACTGCAACATAGATTCCTCTTGGAAAAGTTGCTTTTTGGGAAACGTTTTTCTCTTGAAAACGACATAGGGTGGAAGTTTATTTCCATCTGCAGTAACTCAGAGCATTAGTGCCGTTCTGATTTTATCGCCACTCATTGGCAGTAATTTCACTTGTTTTGCTCCAATGGTGTCCTCTGTGCAGTTTGAAGGCATGTCGAAATAGATCAGCGTCTGATCAGCATTGCAGATCTGCCCTAAATCATGTTGCCCTTGTTTTTGAATAGCGATCAAACGTTTTTGAAAAATATTCAACTTTTCTTCAAAGTCAACCGGCAGCTTTTGGCAGATGGATGTCCGCCGTCTAAGAGAAAATCCCTTTCTCTTCATGAGCCGCGTTATTCAACCACGGGATGCTTCAAAAGTTTCCTGTAGCTGTAGCTGACGATGATTTTCTTTAGCTTTCACTTTAAGGATTTCTGTTGTTACTGGTAATCCACCAGCCCGCTGTTCTTTTACGAGCATGCTTAACTGTTCGTCAATTTCGGGAAATTTCCCCGTTTCTGGGCCATTAAAAGCTTGTCTGGTTGTCGAGCACATCTTTAATCGTTCTTTTTGTTTGCTCCACAAACGCACATTCACTACAGCAACCCCACATTTCGATTTACATGCCCGATTGCTATTTTCTTCCGCGAAAGTGATTACTTTAAGTTTCAATTTTGTTGTGCAATGGTGCTTTTTTGAAGACATCTTTCTGTGCACGTTGACTCGGAAAGAATGACTGCTCTTTCCGGTTCACTTTACCTGGATTTCACTGGGAGCAAGATTTCCTTGGATTCTGAGGAGAAAGGCGCGCACATCCTAAGCCCTGAGGTAAAACGCGGTTGAAAACGGAGGGAGGAGCAATGAGTGATTGATGTGCGCGTAAACCGAAGGTCATATACTTCTGCTCTTTTCGGTTCACACCCCCCCCGCAAGTACCTGCCGCGACACATTTGTGCTGCATACTTGGAGGTATGAAAGGGCGCGTCAAACTTACGCATTTGCAAAGGCTTGTACTCGATTCTAACGCGCACCTTGTTTCTACCACAATGTTTTTTGGACAAAAAGTGCGCGTTAGATTCGAGTAAATACGGTATATACACTGAAGTGCCAGAAAAACTGGTACAGCCGAGCTTATGCAAAATACATAGCAACATCACCTATGCGCGTTCTCGGTTGCGTCCGCCAGTGCTTATATAAAGCGATAGACATCCTTCTCAGCTGTCAGAGCTGTTTTCGGCATGAGAATGACAAGTAATAACGATTTAAGCGATTTTCAACGAAGTGTCATATTTGGCGATTGTGAGATGGGCCATAGTATTTCGGAGGTAGATACGAAGTTCTGATTTTCACGGACGACCACTGCAAGGGTGTACCGTGACTGCAAGAATTCCGGTAAAACCTCCAACCTACGATACCAGTGTGGCCGTCAAAACACATTGGGTGAACGTGACCATCGTCGGCTGTCAAGAATCGTTTCACGCGATAGGGGTGCAACACTCTCGCAATTATCATCGGAATTCAATGCTGGAGCCTTAACAAGCATCAGCGTCCGGAAAGTGCAACGTACCCTGCACGATATGGGCTTTGGGAGCCGACGCCCAATTCGAGTCCCCTTGATGGGTGCACGACACCGAGCTATGCACCCCGCTTGGGCACGGCAACACTGCCACTGGTGATGACTGGAAACAAGTAGCCTGGTCTGACGAGTCGGGTTTCCAACTGTATCGGGCAGATGGAAGGATTCGTGTGTGGCGCAAACCCCATGAAGCCATGGATCCCGCCTGTCAACAGAGAACTGTACCGGCTGGTGGGGGGGGGGGTCCGTAATTGTATGGGGTGTGTTTAGCTGGACTTCACTGGGACCCTTGGTACGTCTACAAACGTCTGTGACCGGCCAATGCTATGTGCGCATCCTTTCTTAAGAGATACACACGTTCATGTCCTGCATTCATGCTGATGGGTTGGGCCTGTTCCAACAGGACGATGCACATCCACACAAGTGTCGGGACGCCACATTATGGTTAGAGGAGCATTCATCTGAGTTTGGAGTGTTGCCATTCCCACCCAAGTCCCCAGATCTGAACGTGATAGAACACATTTGGGATGCCATACAACGCGCTATCGAACACAGGAATCCGAGACCTCGGAATACACCCGAATTGTGGAACGCTCTGCAGAAAGTATGGTGTGCATTGCCTACAGCATATTTTCAGAAGTTAGTGGAGTCCATTCCCCGTCGTATTTCTGCAGTCCTGCGCTCCCGTGGGGGACCTGCCAAGTATTAGACTGGTGTACCAGTTTTTCTGGCACTTCAGTGTATATATATATATATTTCAAGAGCAATATGCCATTATGTCTTAAAAGAAAAGTGTTTGATCAATGCATCCTTCCAGTGCTTACGTATGGTGCAGAGACGTGGACCTTAACTAACAGAGACATACAAAGGCTGCAGACAACTCAAAGGAGCGTGGAGAGGTGCATGCTTGATGTAACCAGGAGAGATAAGAAGAGGAACTCGTGGATCCGAAAAATGACAAGAGTGGAAGACGTCATGATCAGAGTTAAATCCCTGAAATGGCAATGGGCTGGGCATACTGCCAGAAGGACAGACCATCGATGGACAGCCGAAATTTTAGATTGGATTCCAAGGGACAGGAAAAGACCCAGAAGAAGACCACATGGGAGATGGGTGGATGAAATTCGAAAGTATGCAGGGGTGACATGGAGGAGACTGGCACAAGACAGACCGTTGTGGAGGAAACTTGGGGAGACCTTCGTCCAGCAGTGGATTGATAATGGTTGACAATGATGATGATGATGATATATATATATATATATATATATATATATATATATATATATATATATCATCATCATCATCGTCGTCGTCGTCAACCATTATCAATCCACTGCTGGACGAAGGTCTCCCCAAGTTTCCTCCACAACGGAAAGACTCCTTCTGGGTCTTTTCCTGTCCCTTGGAATCCAATCTAAAATTTCGGCTGTCCATCGATGATCTGTCCTTCTGGCAGTATGTCCAGCCCATTGCCATTTCAGGGATTTAACTCTGATCATGATGTCTTCCACTCTTGTCATTTTTCGGATCCATGAGTTCCTCTTCTTATCTCTCCTGGTTACACCAAGTATGCACCTCTCCATGCTTTTTTGAGTTGTCTGCAGCCTTTGTATGTCTCTTTTAGTTAAATTCCACGTCTCTGCACCATACGTAAGCACTGGAAGGATGCATTGATCAAACACTTTTCTTTTAAGACATAATGGCATATTGCTCTTGAAAATTATGCTGTTTCTTCCAAAAGCTCTCCAGGCAAGTTTTGTACGCCGATTAATTTTTTCATCAATGTGACCCTCACTCGGTATCTGCTGTCCAAGATAAACGTACGTGTCTGTTATCTCCAGCTTTTCTCCATCAATCGATAAATCTTCATTTCTTGTAAAAGCATTGAACATCACTTTTGTCTTCTGAAAGTTCATTTTTAATCCCACTTCTTTACTCTTGTCAGCAAGTTCCTGGATCATACTCTGCAGCTCTGATGGGCTAGTTGCAAAAATGACTACGTCATCAGCAAAACGAAGGTGGGTTAGATAATCTCCATTAATCTTTATCCCCTTGTTTTCCCAGCTCAGTGACTGAAAAACACCCTCCAATGTGGCATTAGAGAGCTTCGGAGATATGGTGTCACCTTGTCTCACTCCCTTTCACAATTTTTATGTGTGTTGTATTTTCAAACAGCCTAATCTTTGCACTTGCATTTTCATAGATGTTATTAATAATATTAATGTATGCATCTTCAATTCCGCAGGTTTTCAGAGCCATTGTAACTGCTGATGGTTTCACCGAATCAAAGGCTTTTTCATAATCGATAAAAGCCATGCACAATGGAAGTTCATATTCCCTCGCTCTTTCAATTAGTTCTCTCAGCACATGGATATGATCTATGTGCTGTAGCCACTCCTGAATCCAGCTTGTTCTCTCGGTTGAGCCATGTCCAGTGTTACCTTCAAGCGGTGTGAAAGAACTTTAGTGAAGATTTTATAAACTACTGATAGGAGGCTGATAGGTCTGTAGTTTCCGAGATCCTCAATGTCACCTTTCTTATGTAGCAGGATCATTGTAGCGGTGTTCCAATCCTCAGGAATCTTTCCTTCATTTAGGCATCGAGTGAAAATTTGGGCGAGTACTGTTTCGATTTCTCCACTTGCTTCTTGTATGATGTCTACAGTAATTCCATCTTCTCCTGGAGCTTTCCCCCGCTTCATGTTCTTGATTGCATGTGCAACTTCTGCTGGAAGGACTGGAGGAACTCTGGTACTGGTATCTTTCATGATGTCTGGAGTGCATGTATCATCCCTTTCATATAATTTGGAGTAGAAATCTTTCACTCTTGTCAAAATTTCGCCTCTATTTCTTGTTACAGAACCATCTTCTTTTCTCAGTGCCATAATCTGTTTTCTTCCCTTACTGAGATGTCCCTTTGCTATCTTTAGGCTTTGGTTGTTTTCAATTGCTTTCCTCACTAGTTCACAGTTGAATTTTCTTACGTCTTCAGTGATACGTTTTCGTACTGTCTTGCATAGCTCTATATATTCCACTTTGGAAGTCACATCTTCTTTAGTTGTCCTCATCTCTCTTCTTTTTTGCATCAACATTTTCGTTTTTCCTGATAATTCATTTACATGCAACTTGTTCTTAGACCCAGCTAATTTTGTTGCTGTTTCCATAAGAGCTTTGGTTACTTTTCTGTTAACTTCAGAGATGTCCACTTCTTCCGATGTTAGGCCTTCTAAAGCAGAGAACCTGTTCTTCAGTTCCAACTTGAAGGTATTATGGTGTTATATATACATATATATATATATATATGATGGTGGCATCCGCGATCCCTCCAAGACCCCGTGGGCGGCATTCAGCGCTAGTTTTGTAATGCCGCCGGAGCAACAGTGTTACACCTCATTTATCTCGTAATTATTAAACATCTGAAACACGTTACTACCACGCAATCGATTGGCTGGTGATAATCGTGTCTACGGCTGGTGCCGCTTATGCTAAGTTTTTCCCTCTTTCAATCTCTCTATCGTATTCTCAACCAAATTAAAATCAACTGTTTCTTCTATTTATTACGTTCATTTTACTTTATTCCATATTTCCGATTGAAATGGGAAGTTGTTTTGGTTTTATGATTTCAATCGGACTGTGTGAGAAAGCATCGAACGATAACTTACGCTGCAACAATCACTCTGATTCGGTACACTTGCGTGTTGTTTTTTTCACCTTTGCGCCGAGGTTTCTGTGACTTGTCGGTCGTACGGAAGAAATACGGTATCGTCAGTTCCTAAGAAAAAAAATTTAGTAAATTCAACTCTTTGTTGAAAAGAAAAAAAAAATGCGAAAGCTACCTCACTTTCTTTTCCTTTTAATATTTACTGTTTGTTCTAGCCTCATCTTATATATACAGGATCGACACAAATGAATAAAGATAAGAATTTTGAGAAATTTAGCAAATTCAATTTATACTGCATGTCAACTTATAAGCAGAAAATACGGTACTTTAGCATGTCATTATTACTTCTCGAGAAATACCTTTATTCTGAAAAAAAAAATGCTGCCCAAAATTTGAGTGGAAATTATTGCAGCGGGAATCTAGGTGGCGAGTTTTTGAAACTGCTATGCAGACTTGGCATTCGAATCAATAATGACTTCATCCTGCTCCGTGGAGATCCCGATCACACCTTGCTGCATGACCTCCGCCCACTACGAAATGAAGGAAACAGCTGAAGCGGCCTTCTCTTTTTTTAATACATGCGCACAGCCACATTGTTGCACTTCCGATCTCAATAACATGAAAATGACCAATACGATTCACTGATCTGCATATCTAGTTTCAACTAATATTGAACATTGCCTTTTTAATGTTTGATATACTTTTCATTATTAAACTGAGTATTGATCTAATTTTTTTTCTGAGTTACGTGATTTAAACGGAAACAATTGGAAATGTGAGCAACCTCTTTCGATTAGATGATTTCAAACAAAATCTACCGCGAATATATTATGATAAAGTAAGAAATGCTACCGTGAATAATACCGTATAATAATTGGCTGAATAATGGTTTGCTCCACGAGAGAAACAGAATTTTCATAATCCATAAAAAAAAAAAAAAAAAAGGTAACAATAATGCAGGAGAAAAATGTTAAAGTTTCCAGCACAGGCCCGGCCTAAGCCCGTTTACTTAACTGATAAAATAAGACCCGGCCCTTTTGGACCTCTAACTGATGCATCGACTAAAGGAACTTCTTTTACATAAGACACCAGTAACTCTGACCAAAATTTGCAAACAGTTCTTGCTTCTAATTGTGCATAAGATTTCGCCTTGGAAGTGGGGATTGATAATTTTTATTTGCATCCCTACTTTGTTTATAACAGTCTAACGGAAAATTGTTTTTCCAGTAGTTTTTTACTAAATTGCCTTGCGTGTAGATTTTACATTACAAGAATGCAGAAAGCCAGTAGATACAGTATGTCTATTTGCAACACTTCTCCAATATTGAAAGACAGGTTAAAAATTTATTTTTACATAACACTGCTTTCTCTGTGCGAACAGATTCTTAGTAACCATAAATCTTTAGTTTCAAAATTTCATGAGCCAGTATAAATGCCAGATGATTATTATATTTTACATAAACTATGTCTTCACATAGTGTTTTATTCAAAAACGTTCTCATTATACTCTATAACTGAGTATCGTCTTTCTTGTACAGTAGAACTTTTGCCAACATATTTATTTTGGTATTATTGTGTCTGTTCATTTTTAACTTTAGAGACGATATCTCTCACTCTATTGATGCAGTTATAAAACTTCTTTTTCATTCGATAGCTGGGTCCATGGAATTGAGAATCCTGAAACTTTCAATTTTCGACCTCTCCTCGATGCACAGTGTTCCTGCTAGGTGGCGAATACCTGTTTGGTATTTGTACAATTTCTCCATTTCTAAAAAACCGACTGAAAGCGATGATTATTTTTTATTTACTGGCTGGAAATGATTGACGTCATTTATTATATGCCAATTACCAATACTTTCAAGTTAGCACGGTGCGTAGTAATTACGCTAGGCGCCGTAAATGACTTTTAATGATGCAAATTTAGGTCAATCTCTTTGACGTAATATTTTCACTTATCCCCAGTGTTTTGTTATGAAAGATTTTCCTGTTAAGTGACATAAATTTGGATCTTTAGTTGATGATGTCTTCACGTGCAATCATAGGAATGCAAAAATTCTTTGAAATCCGCAGGCTGCAACCATCGTCATTCGTAACTACGTGCTTTCTGATCTGATTTTCCAGATGCGCAAGTTTTCCTGTTAAGTGGATCAGCAGTACATTTACATTTGTATTATATCTTTGACCCTGTTCGTCGGCTTTGGATATTTACTATTTCTTCAGACAGCTGTAATCATTACCAAGATTTTTAAGGCTTTTCTCAGCTTTTCGTTGGAATCATGTGCATTTAAATTTATCACGGCATGTCTGCTGTTAAGGGAAGACCGAAGTTCTTATTCCGGCCATGTTAAAATCACAAGCTCATATATCTTTTTCTGAGAACCCATTAAATCAATGTACTTGAAATTCAGCATGAATATAGAATGAACCTTTCTGTAACACTTGACTTTTCTATAAAAGCATGTAACGAAAGGAAAGAATATGAGGATTGCTTAAAGCATTATCATAATTTGGAGAAATCCTTTTCCAACATAAAAAGCTACATGTATATATCTACGAATACCTAGCAAAATATCAGTTTATGTAGCATTACCATGAAAACATACCCAGAAAATTTGAAAGGCATGCAGTGAATAGTTTCTGAGAAAAAAGGCTCATAAAGACACAAAAATGAATTTTCGTGAAAAAGCCCTTCCATTCGACATTAGAGTTTTTGAAGATTAATAATTTCCTACAATACGTTCCAGATTTTCAGAAGCATTAAAAATTAGTACATTCCTATACCATGTATAAGATTATTAAGATTTTCTTCTTCAGCTTCTTTTTCCCTTTTCCATTGCCTTTTGGGCTTTTCTTTTCTTCATCACTCGATGAGCTTACAAAATCGTTAATTGCCAAAGTATTGTAGCATTCTAGTCATGTTAGCACCAAATTTGATGTCAAGGTTTGTAATTATGAAAACATTTCTGGCATTTTTTCATTGGGGGTTTAATTACCACTGTGAGCAACACAGTGGGCTATAAGCAGTTGCCCGTCCCGAATTTAGGGCCACTGGTTCCAGGGAAGGGGGAGAACTAGTGCCATAAGACAAACAAAACACCCATGCCTCACTGGGATTCGAACCCGGACTCGTCTCGTGCTAATGGCCAGAAACCAGCGCTTAGACCACTGAGCCACCAGGCGGCTATTTCTGGCGTTCAGTTTCAAGAAACGAAGAAAGTCTTCATTGCATATAATTTTTTCATAGGTTGTGGGCACTATTCCACCACAAAATTTGCAACGCATACACGCATTCAATGCAGAGCATAAAGTTTATAATTCAATAAGTAATACAATAACCTGCACACTTCAGGTTTGTAAAATTTTCTGAAACATCATTTTCATGGTCACAGAAAAGTTTTGTTCTCGAAGAACTCCTATTTAGCACACTTGGAGACGCGCAAGACGCTCCTGACAACTCGTTGTTTCCGCTGTCAACATTTTCCTAAAATCAATCCTTCTTTTGCTTCGACAACCATCGGATCGTTTCCTAAAAATATCAGATCGTTTCCTAAAAATACTTTTGTGCTTTTGGACATTTTACTTTAATACAGAAAAAAGAAACTTTGCAATCAAAATGTTAAAACATCTGCGGAAAGATGAATTATAATTATAATCATATGTCATGCAAACTGCTTCAAAGTACTTCGTATTATGAAGTTTGATGTCAGTTGCCGTTAAAAAAAACAGAAGCCGGTAACGGTCACAATGATCAAAATAATAAAATAATCTAAGTGTGCAATTTGTTGTCAGTTGTAGTTTAATTTGATCTCTTTCTTTGATGGTATTATACTTCTATTATATGCACTTTTTTTATGGGGGGGGGAGAGATTCAGGGCATGTCAGGTCTCTGTGAGGCCTTTTCCCTCTTTCCCTTTGCTGCTATTACTTTTTAATTGCACATACAGTATATATCTCTGATTTGATGTCATAATGTAACTGCATAAATATTAAAATAAATAAAAAATAAAATAAAAGAGGGGCGTGGCATTTTATGTAATCAAATCTTTCAAACGCAGTTGTTAAAGTGTTAAACTTAGTATTTTTACTTTTATGTATTCTGACAGTTCATGTTTCGCACATTCTATTTTATTAATAAAAAATCCCACGTTTTTGGGGGTTTTTTTGGTTCAGTCTGGCTTTAAATTCGAATCCGACAAAAACTGAGCGTGACATAACCATGCTGTCTGTATATGAGATGCTTTATTAAAACTGCTGATTACAAATATTAAAATGGTTTGAAAAAGTACTTGCTGAAATACCTTCAAGATACTAGGTTAGAGTATGTTTTTTTCTAAATGAGAGGGTAACCACATCTGAGAATTATGCACTGTACTTCTTGTTCTTCGCTTTAATAGCATATGCATTGTATGAACAAAAGTATTTGGACACCACTTTCGAGTAGTGTATTTTTCCTTATGCTTCACAGCCATGGCCCATACAGGTATACTGTAAAATAACGTACGTGACCTTGCAACCATCATAAACAACCATGAATAGTAGAATGGGCCGTACGCTAGAGCTCAGTGACTTTCAACGTGGCACCGTCATAGGGAGGCCATTTTAGCAACATGTCAGTTGGGGAAATTTCTACCCTGCTGTAGTTGCCCCGACCAATTGTAAGTGATGTTATTATGAAGTTGATATGCCTACAGCAACAACAGCGCAACTGTGACCTTGTAGGCTACTCAAAATGACAGAATGGGACCACCTAGTGCTCAAACGGATGTTGCCACAAAAATGCCTGTCCTCGATTGCGACACTCACCATCAAGCATCAAAATGCCTCTGGAAGCAACAAAATGGTTCTCCGAGAGCTGAAAGAAATGTGTTTCTAAGGCCCGTACACAAAACTAATACCAGCGAGATCAAAGCCAAGCGTCAGTTCGAATGGTATAGAGCTTGATGCCAAAGTAGACTCTGCCGCTGTAGAACCGCGTACTCTGGAATCGAATGACGCTTCATCATTTGGAAGTCAGACAAAGAAGTCTGGGTGCGGTGGATGCCAGAAAACGTTACCTGCCGGACTGTGTGTGTTTGGTGGAGAAGGCATTACGTTATGGAGAAATTTTTCATGGTCTGGGCTGGGCTTTGTAGCTCCAGTGCCCGAGAACCCCGAGAATCCTACGCCTATAATGATATTATCGATAGTTCTGTGCTTGCAACATTACCAACATTATGGCAACAGTTCGGTGAAGGCCTTTTCCTTTACCACAACACAATGCTCGTCTGCAAACCGAGGTCTGTGCAAGAATGGTTTGATGAGATTGGTGTGAAAGAACTTGATTGGCCGGCACAAGTCCCCTATCTCAGTCCCGTGAATCACCTTTAGAACGAATTGGAACGCCGACTGTGAGCCAGGCCGAACTGACGGACATCGGTTATCAACCTGAGTAATATTCTTGTAGCAAAATGGAAGGGAATCCCCGCACCAACGTACCAAGATCTAATGGATAGCCGTCCCAGTAGAAGTGGAGGCTGTGATAACAGCAAAGCATGAACCAACTGGATATTGGTTACTTTCCTAACATAGAGAGTTTCATTACTTTCCTAATATAGAGAGTTAATATAGAGTTAATATAGAGAGAGATATTGATTACTTTTCTAATATACAGAGTTTATGCAATAATATAGAGAATACAGAAATTTAACGTGGACCAGGAACATCAAACAAAGATATTCGCACTTTCCACGTTTATGAGTCACGGAAAAATTCTCATGGAAAAATTCTCATTGGCCGCCACCGGGAGTAGAACCCAGGGTCTTCCAGTTACGCGCCGGATATGCTTCCGCTACACCACAGCGGCCTCGAATTCCTCCAGACTCACACATGCTAACTGCCAAGCCAAGTTGGCAGGTTGCTTCTTGGAGCATCGCACAATGCTGGAGATTCACCAAAGATGGTAAGCAACAACTGAAGAAATAATTAGAAGGAGAGTGAATAATTAATACAGAAATTTAACGTTATATATATACGTTTGGTACAGAAATTTAACGTTATATTTCTGTATTAATTATTCATTCGCCTTCTAATTATTTCTTCAGTTGCTGCTTACCATCTTTGGTGAATCCCCAGCATTGTGCGGGGCTCCAAGAATCAACCTGCCAACTTGGCTTGGCAGTTAGCATGTGTTAGTCTGGAGGAATTCGAGGCCGCTGTGGTGTAGCGGAAGCATATCCGGCTCGTAACTGGAAGACCCTGGGTTCGACTCCCGGTGGCGGCCAATGAGAATTTTTCCGTGACTCACTTATAAACGTGGAGAGAGCAAATATCTTTGTTTGAATAATATAGAGAGTTTAGTTTGATTACTTTCCTAATATAGAGTTAATATAGAGAGAGATATTGATTACTTTCCTAATATAGAGAGTTTATGGATAGGCAAGTGTTCGGATACGTTTGGTAAGATAGTGTATGTGTGCTACGGAGTCTTCTTCAGTCTTGACAGGCATGTTGGGAACACGCTGAAAAGTTTAGAGGGGGATACAGAACAAAAATATAATTGGGCGGAAAATAAAAATGTTTATTTTAAGAAGTTAAGAAAAAAAAATAAAGATGCTTATTTTAAGATGTTAAGAAGAAAAATAAAGATGTTTATTTTAAGAAGTTAAGAAAAAAATAAAGATGTTTATTTTAAGATGTTATAAAGAAAAATAAAGATGTTTATTTTAAAAGTTAAGAAGAAAAATAAAGATGTTTATTTTAAGAAGTTAAGTTTTGTTTTAGCAGAAGTTATAATAGCTAAATATCTAGAATCTTTAGATTATGGAGCATTTCTCACAGCTCTAGTAGTGAATCTTATTTTGAACTGATCAGGAAGTTAATAAAGAACTTTTGTTCTAAAGCGGAATTTGGGACAGATGATCCGAGTTCAGATTACTAATTACTAGGTAAGCTATAAGCAAAAAGTAAAGAATTTCATATGTATAAGGTTTATTTTTTTTTTCAGGTTTGTTACACCAAAAATTGGAAAGTTACATATTCAAGATGTTAGGATGCAGAAAATGGAAATTACATGCTATGTATGCTGCGCTACAAGCAAATATGCTGTTTCTAGTTGATCTACGGAACCGTTAGTACGTTTTAATTGCACAGTTCATAAAATATTATTGATTGGGTCTGTCTTAGAATAATGAATTATTTTAGTATTATTAATAGCTTTATCTCATAAATTTCCTTCGTGGTTAGTCCTTACAACAAAAGGAAGTAGCGTTTTAATTTATTGTCGAATTGATAGGTGTGGCTAATCAATTGCTACTCGATTTGCATATACTTCCAGAATCAGTACTTCCGCTACAGCTGGAAAGTTTTGCAGAATCTCCGCTTTCAACAACTGTTTTCCCGCTTGTTGGAATGTTTCGAAAACA
This sequence comes from Macrothele yani, assembly GCA_039090855.1. Classification (NCBI taxonomy): domain Eukaryota; kingdom Metazoa; phylum Arthropoda; class Arachnida; order Araneae; family Macrothelidae; genus Macrothele; species Macrothele yani. The sequence goes on from CM077008.1 coordinate 79,555,800, forward strand.
CGCTTTTATTGTCACTAAATGCCAAAACGCTTTTCTTTCCTTTTCTCCTTAACACAACTGAAAGAACATTCGGTTTGAAGAAAATTGTTGTTTTCTAACACTTCGGAAAAAAAAAAAAACAACCCCTTCAAGTTTTTCCTTCGCTTTATAGGACTGTTGGCTTTCTGTCAGCGGAAATTCTTTACAAACCTGTTAAAAATATTTTTTATTCACATACAATGGATTTATTTCTCCGCGGTACCTCGACGGATAATGGTGCGAATTTATCTTTTTGCAAAATTTCTGAAACATTCTGTTTTAGTGATTGACAAAAATTAGTTTAGCTGGTGGCTCTCACAAAGCCAATAAGAACCTGTTGTAGCTCCAAGTAAGCTAATTTGCTCGCATCGAAAGTGTTTTCACTTTTTTTCTTTTTCGCAGGGTTAAAAGATTTTCGTCGCCCCGGTGGCGCAGTTGTCTAAAAGCTGGCTTGTGACCATTCATCCGCGATAGGTCTGAGTTCGAATCCCGGTGAGACATGGATGCTGTGTTTGTTTTACGGCCCTGGCTCTCATCTCCCTTCCCTGGAACCAGCTACCCTAAATTAGGGACGGGTGACGGCTTATAGCCCATTGAGTTGTTCACGGTGGTCGTTAAACCTTTAATAGAAAAAAAAAAAAAGAAATTGTGTCGTTATGCCACAGTAGCAATGCTGACTATACAGATAGCAATACAGTGATTTAAAGGCAATTTATGTTTGTCCAAATAAAGATCACTAAGATTCGGTTGTAACTTTTGGAAGTCTGATAATGGAGAAGCTGCTTAATTAATTCATCTTTGCCTTCAGTTCTAGCGATAGAAATTAATTCCACTTTGTGTCGTTAAAGCGTAACTTTTTATTTATATGGTGGCTAATTTGTTTGAACATAAAAGTTTCCATCAACATTTATAGGTTCTTTTTCGGGTGGATGTTTTTACACAGATTTTTCGGGTGGATGTTTTTACCAGAGAGAAACGGTTTATCAACTCCTTTGTTCTTCTGTAGTCTTGATGTAAATTTTGCAGTTTGTTTTGCAGAAACACATAATCAATTCGTGTGAGGTTTCGTTTTCAAGCTACAGGTTCAACACCGTTGTAGCAAGGAAGCAAGTAAATCCTCTTCCAATGCATTTGGCCTTCTTCACCATTTTTTAAGCGATTTTGCTTGAAGAGAAGAGATACATGACTTTGATGATTGTACGACGCACTTGAATGCTAAGATTAAGTGTCTCTTGAGTTCGTTCTGCAGCGTAAAGAACCCTTACAAATGCACTTTGGAATTAAGTAATTCTCATCATAGTCAGCCTAAAGCCTTGGCTATTGCTGATCGAGTGGTTTGAGGCAGCTTGTGGATCAAAGGTTAGTATGCAAAACTACTGGGGACGAAAGTGTCCCAAGTCTGTGTCCCATTTCCTCCAAATTCCTGTCGTGTTTCGAAAGTGTGTTCAGTCATTTGTCTCGGGTAGAAACTCCGCAGTACAGATCAGTTTAACCTTAATTCCTTGGAGTCACTTTAAGGTCATTCTACCAATTTCATAGCAAAAGTACTGTCATATTGGGCTTGACAACCCTTGAATATAATGTTATACGGAGCGGGTATCTGTATCCTCATACTACTGGGCTAGGATTCAAATCTTGAGTGAGACATGATCGCAATTACGGCACTCCCCAGTCTCTGCCTTTTCTGGAATCGGTGACGCTGATTTAGGAACGGATGACTCCTACTTACACTGAGATGAATTCTTAAATTACAAAACAGACAAACCGATTTTGTTTTAAAATTCCTGGTTAACAGACTCCTGTCCTAAAAACAAAAGGGTTATCATCAAAAATCATAGACTACAAGCATTGTGAGTTGTATAAAAATGAAGAAACCAGCGTTTAGTCTCAATGAATTTTATTTTCTTGTCGACCGCAGTTTCGCCGTGCTTCGGAGTTACTTCATCAGGATCATTTCTCAGCCTAGTTCGGCATCCGTTAGTGTGAGCGCGCTGCGTTCACTCTGCGATCAGTTACAAACAGATGAGGAAACACTTATCTCATACTAGCTTTGATTAGGACGAATGGCACATAAATATTCAGATTGTTGTGACACCAAACGGTGCTGAAAGTCACTGTTTTTTTTGTCAGTGGCTTCCACGCGCTTGACAGAAATTGTGTGGATGCCATTGTGTTTGACATGTTGCGAAGAATTTTGATAAACTTCCAAAATATTTAAAAATACTTTTAAGGTATTTAAACTTCCAAAATGTCTATATATGAAAAACTTACAAAATATTTAGCTTGATTGTTAGATCTGGTTTGTCGATAAGCGTAGCTTCTTCAAATAGAAATTAATGATTATTTTCACGGCAGTACGCCAACACCGTTGTTGATGTCACAGTGATTTAAATATTCATGTATCATTCGTTTTGACGAAACTGGAACAAAGCACAAAGGAAGTGGGGTCGACAAGAAAGTAAAATCCGTTGTGATTAAACAGTGATTTATCAAACATTATGAAAGAACTATCATTCATACTTTATTAAAAAAAGGAACGTTTACAATTGTTTCCAGTTTAGTTAGATCTATTTTACCGTGCATGAAGACTTATTGGTCGGGTTTGAAATAATGAATCCAATCGGAAATGCTGAAATTCGTGATTTTTTCCGAAGTTGCTTTGGAATCATCATGTACAAAAAAAAACCCAATACAAAACAGTAAGAGAGAGAGAGAGAGAGAGAGGGAGGGAGGGAGAGAGAGGAAAACACAGATGCAATGAATCATGATGTGTTTTTCTGGGTGGTGGTCCGCTTTGGTGAACTTACCATATTCTGATGGACAAACAAATGCAAATGCTTTTATATTGGGCATAGTTGAGTACCTAATGAATAAAAAAGAAACCTTTTCTTTTAGTATTCCAGAAAAACACTCAGGACGAGATCCTGGAATGTGATTAGAAGTAGCCTCAGAAAAAAGATTCAACCTTAGGAAATGTGCATCGTGACTTGGGAAAGACAGATCTAGCTAACTGGAAGAGTATCATAAACGCCAACGACTTCGCGTAAACGAGAAAAGGAAAAAATAAGAAGCCGATGGCAGGATAAATTAGCTTCATTCCTGTTCACTTGCTTACTATATTCATGGCATGAGTCCCTCGGATGTGGCTAATGCATTTTAAGCCGGAACAAATAAGATTGCTTTCCAAACTGAGAGTTGGAAAAAATGTTGTTGAGTAAAATTCAAAATGCACTTGCAGACTCGTTGGAGAAGCATTTTCCTTCACATATAGGAAGCGATTGGAAACATGTCTGCTGAGAAGTAGATTGATAAATTTTGAGACTTGAGCGTTAAACAATTCGTAAGTTAAAATAAAGATATAGAGTTCCATTTTTCACTAAAACGACTTACTCTCGTTACCTTCAGTCACTTGGGATCTTACTTATTTATTGAAAAATTCAAGCGGGAGAACCACATTTGGATAAAGAACGCCGTAACACATGCGGAATGCACATAAAAGCCATCTCAGACCTTACAGACTGCAAACTCTGAAGCAACTGGAAAGACTAGATGATTCCATGTAATTACAGTCATTTATGTAGTGTCAGAAAAAGTACTTTTGTCTTGGTATTAAGCCAAGGTCCAATATAACAGGCTGGTTAAGTCTGCGGAGATCTACACGAGTCTTGACCTCGCCTTGCTCCCGACAGCAAGCATGTACACACACTGGGATACAAGTTGAGATGCTGTTTCATGTCTCTTTTTTAGTCTCGACTGCAGTATTCTAGTGTCCTTATTGAGTTTCTTTAACGGTCAGAAGTTTCCTGGGCTTTATTCACAGTCTGACAGAATTTGGGAACGCGCCCAATTAAGACACACCTTTTTACATTGTCCGCTTCGAAGTCCTTTTTCTTATGTCTTCATTGCGCCTGCGCATACGTGAGAGCAATGCTGAACCCAAAATTTGCATAGTGTTGCGTTTTTTATTCTCCGAGCTACCATTAGAAGCGGTTAGAGAAGACCGAGGCAAGCTTGGAATAAAAATTGAAAATGGATTACACCATGCGAACCTCAGTGGCAAAGCATAGCATGCCGAAAAATCTCAGGCAGACAACAGAAGAATTCAAGAGGAAGAATGTGTCAAATACATCAACATCAGTAGGTCCCTACACGGTATTATTATAAGCTAGCAATGGCCGAAAAATAGTGGACGTCCTGTAAAAGAAGTAAACTATAGGGTTCTGAGAAAACAGGCGGAAGACTAAGAAAATCTTCAGCCAATTCAACGATATGGAACTGCCAAGATATTCCTTCTCATCAATTTTGTTTTTGTGTGTGTCATGTTATAGCACATTAATCTTTGTTAACTCGCATTAAACTAATGCCAACGATCCATAAAATTGAAACAAAAGGATGCCTAAACCAAATGCATTTCTTTGGATACATCTCACTTACTTCTTGGATATTACAGTATATTGTCATTTTTACGAAACATGCCCCTCTTTCCTATGTGAGAATTAAACAGATTTATTGGGAAAATATCTGGATTTGGAGACACTAAGGTAAATTCGTTCTTCGAAAGCACTGACATATTTTTTAAAAAACATTCCAGCTCATATTTAGGAGAATACGGACTTCTGTCTTATGTTGTCTTTAGTTTCTTTGATTTTGGTAAAAATCAATGCAGACGCCCACTATTCTTATTTTTTCTGAAACATTCTACAAATCTTCCTTTCTTGCAAATGCCTTGCAAAGCAGCATTATTTTCCGTAAGGTCGTAGTTAATTTCTTTTACTTGGAAGTAATTTGATCTTTATTTGTTATATTGAAATATAATTAAAAAAAATAATGAATAAATATGTGTCGTCTCAACAGTAAGAATGGTAAAGGATCTCCGTAATTTTTTATATTCTTAGCTTTTTAAGGAATGCCAAACCATCGCTAGTGAAATATTAGAACAATTGGTAAGGAATTTCTTCGGATATAAGCATTCGCCATCCCTAACTTAGGGCCACTGCTTCCAGGAAGTGAATAGAGCCAGCACCTTCAGACAAATGCACCACCCATGCTTCAACCGGGATTATCTCGGACAAATGGTTAGAAACCAGCCCTTCAGACCATTCAGCCACTGATTGGTCTGATATCTATAACGAAGTAAATTTCTCCGTCATTTTTATCCGCGCCAGGATTCGAACCCGGGTCCCCTCATTTCGGAATAAGTTGCTCTACCAATTGAGCTACGCGGACATTTTATTCTGATTCCTATTTGCCTTTATGTCGTGTGCGTCCTTCTGGCAGGTACGTCACATCTCCTGGTACGTTACATCATCTCCCCCTTATTTTTTTTTTTTTTCGAAGTGCTGGAGAAGGGATTCTCTTATTTTTCCTATCTCGCGGTGTGGAAATAACATCACACCATTGCGAGATTTTGAACGGTCGGGTCATCCGGATAGTTCGGGCGCCATTATAACGAAGTAAATTTCTCCGTCATTTTTATCCGCGCCAGGATTCGAACCCGGGTCCCCTCATTCCGGAATAAGTTGCTCTACCAATTGAGCTACGCGGACATTTTATTCTGATTCCTATTTGCCTTTATGTCGTGTGCGTCCTTCTGGCAGGTACGTCACATCTCCTGGTACGTTACATATCTTACTTTACTCTTCTAGGCTATTAATTAGTTTGTATCCTCAAGAAATCGTATTTTTAGAAACATTTATTATGAACTAGCCTGTTGTACCCGTCGTTGACGGGCTAGTGATAGTATAAAGTAAAAGCTATATCGGCAATCAAATTAAGACTGGTAAATCAAGGTTTATACCACTTTGTAGTACAACTTCCCGGAATAGAATATTAGGATAAAAAATATATTTGAATTATTTAGTAGTTTTCACGTCCAATGTAAATAATTCAAAAAGTTTGAAAGCAGAAGGCTTATACAATGAAATTGATTGAGATGAAAAGTACCTTATTCTTGTAGAGCCTCGGGATAAACAATATTAACAGTCCTTCCATTCGGAGCAAAGATGTAAAAGATTTCCCCCATTTTCGACTCTGGAACAACCAACGTACAGTTGACCATGGGAAAAACATGGACTTTGTAGATCCAGTCCAACAACTTTTAGAGACTGCCCTTGTGTCTTATTGATACTCATGGCGAAACTCAAACGAATCGGGAATTGAAGACGTTTAAATTGTAATTATATTTGAAATCCGACCGACAGACGCGTTCTTTACCGCTTTCTTTACATGCAACCTGATCACACCCAGCGCGAAGATAAGTAGTTCACGATAAATTTGAGCCATTTTTTTTTTAGAATTTCGTTAAAACAACGTTCTATTTTCTACCTCACAACGTCTTCACAGTATGATGACCTTCTGACGTATAACACTTTTGAATTAACAACACAGATTGAAAAAACAACGTTCTACTTTCTAGCTCACAACGTCTTCGCAGTATGCTGACCTTCTGACGTATGACACTTTTGAATTAACAACTCCGATTGAAAAAACAACGTTCTATTTTCTTTTTTTTTCTTCTCCGCCCTCAAGGTCATAATACAGTCGGCAAACAACGCTTACAAAAAAAGGCGTAATAAATATATTTACGAATGAAAATAGTCGTAACGGAATTCTAAAAACGAAACGCCTAAAATTTACGGTGAACTACTTTTCTGCACGCCTTAACGTTCGGTGTGATCAGGTTGATGTCAGCAAAGCGGACATCAACCTGATCACACCGATCACATCACGATGATCACATCACGTAGAAACGCGTAACATTAAATAACTAAAAATCAAATTCAAATAAAAAAAATCGCTTCGAGGTGCACCACAAGATGTCTACAGGTACCTTCATAACAAATTTCGTCGCTCTAGGTCGCCTAATTCTATGTGAAATCCGACCGATAGACACACACACACAGTCTGTTTTATATATAGAGAGAGATTAGAAACCCAGATGTACGTAAACGTCACGTATGCATTGTTGAAAATACATTGTTGTTATTGAAAATACGTTGTCACGTGCGTCACCACGTGATCTAGGTAACTATTTATGACTACTGCTCATCAGTAATCGACAGTAATGTTGATCACAACGGGAGAAAGAAAGGATCCTTTTGAGTTCGATAAAGGGATGATTGTAGGTGCCCGTTTGACTGGAGCGATGATTTTGAAAACAGCAGAGCTGACTAGTTTCTCAAAAGGTGAGATATCCATAATCTTTAATAAATCGAAAAATAACTTCACATTGCTTATCTAAGAGGCTTAACTGTGGCGCGACGATAATCTATTAGAAACGAGATCGCCGCAGTCTGAGAAGGCTTGTGTGGAAATACAGGACATCCTGTGTGCAGCAATTGATCGAAGTATTCAATGGTGGCTGTCCCCGACCCACATCTCGGCGACGTAGGATATTAAAGATGATCGGTATTGGCAGTCGCATTCCTATACGGAAACCATTGAATTCTGCGAAGGACCAGAAGGGTCGTCTACAGTGGTGTCAGGAACACCGTGCTTGAACACTGAAAGATTGGAAAACAGTAATACGGTCCGACGAGCCGTGCTCTCTCTTCACCGACGGTAAACAGAGAGTTTGGCGGTAGCTCCATGAAGCAATGGATCCATTTTGCTTTGTAAACACAACTCAAGATTCTGGAGGTGGTGTTATGACGTGGAACATATTATTTTGGTTCGGAACGGGTCCCGCGATATTGCTGGAAGGTCGAGTGTCCTCCAAGGGTTATCTGAATATTGTTTCCGACAAAATTATTCCTGCAGTCTTGACTTTTTATGCAGAAGGTGACGGATACTGTCCATCGCCCAAGATTTGTTCAGCAGTGATTCAGCGAGTATCACAGCGATTTCCACTGGCCACCAAAAAGCACGGATCAGAACCCCATTGAGAAAGCATAGGACATGTTAGAAAAACAAGTCCCAGAGCAATGTCCACTTTCGTCATATCTTTGCTGAACGCTTGGTATGCTGTAGACATTCTTGCACTCTACCACCTAGTAGAATCTATGTCAAGCCGTATAGTGCGGTGATTCAGATTAACTCAGGTCCAACTCGTTATTGAATAAAAGTTTCTAACTAAATGGCCGGTTTGTGTACGTACATTTGTAGTGAGACGGTTGTTTTTGGGAAGACATGTAAGGAGACGGCAGATGAAAATTCATGTTGATAGTTTTGAGAGGTGTAACATATATATTTAAGTTAACCTTTTCTTATGAGCTTCTGTTCTTATATAAATTATGTTACTTCTTCGTTATATTTCTTTCTGAACGGTGCGTCAAATCCTTCGAATTACTTTATACCACGTGGTAACGTAAAAATTATTTAAATCGTTTATTTATATAATTTGTTTCAATCGTTCTTTCATCTAACAAATCGTTTCATTCCCTTGAGTCAGAGGTAAGTAAAAAGACATGCTCAGTGTAAGGCGTGCATTCACGTAAGGAGACATACTGCTTGTAATAGAAACGTATGTCATTTCGATCTGTACGCAGAATAAATGTTATCTACGGGGTCGATAATGTGATTGAGTCTACGAGGCTGTCATACGTAGTTGTTCAAGGAGGAATTGTATTTGTGGCTAACGTACATTGTGGTTCAGCAGTGTGTGGTTGTAAGTTAAAAACCAGCGGAATAAACAACTTCTTTGGATGTTACGTAAGCTCTAGTTCTTGCTGATTCCATCCCCGTGAAGGTTAGTTGTAATTTAAGTGCTTATGTTGAACATTTAGCATTTAAGTGAATATTGTTTCAACCAGAAGTGAAGCATGCTGGTCTCCAGTGTTACCACTGGAAATAATTTTAAATAACTAAAAATAATTTATTCAAATATGAAACAGTAACGAGATGCAAATTATCTTTGAAGTCATTCATTCCATATGTCTTACGAGAAGAAATCGCGCACTGATCTGCTTTGTGAATGAACTGATACCGGAGAGCCATTAGAAATGTGTGTTTCCACTTCTGAAAATGGTTACAAAACTCTGCCAGTTAACGTCGCCTGCGCTTGCGGACAAAACCGAATAGCAGCATGAGCTCTCAGATAGCCTCTAACTCACAGCCCATGCGTTCCCTGGTAAATGGTTTGGTTACACAGTGTCTTTTGCGTTGAGAGTCGATTTGATCTCATTAATTTCAGTGCTTTTATAACGTTTGTTTTACGAGCTACCCTTATGTGGACAACTGTTTTATCATTATTTAGCATGTTATTTATTTTTATTTCTATCTTTTAGCTATGTTGGGAACAACCAGAATGACGGTAGAGTTATATTTACGTGGAACCTTGCGAATATCATGAATTGAAGTGCTTATATGGTTGTATTTTGAACTTTTCTGGAGAAAGATTAAGTTTCTGAAAGTAAAAATATGGAAATTTATGCTTAAAAGTGAAAAATAAAACCTGCGAGAGAAGCAACATGAAAATATCCTGCGGACGAAAGAAACTATTAGCTTTAGTCATTAAGAGAATACTTAACATGATAATAAAGTGTTATTTTAACGGAACATCAAATAGAAGTCATCGTTCGTTCCACGTTTATAAGTGAGTCACGGAAAAATTTCTCATCGGCCGCCACAGGGAATCAAACCCAGGGTCTTCCAGTTACGCGCCGAATATGATTCCACTGCACCACAGCGGCCTCGAAATTCTCCAGACTCACAAACGCCAAACAGCCAAACCACATGACAGGGTTGCTCCTTTGGAGCTCCGCACAATGCTGGGGATTCACCACAGATGCACAGCAGCAGCAACTTAACAAATAACTACAACGCGAATGAAAGATAAATACATAGTTGACGTGGACGAGGAACATCAAATAGAATTCATCGCTCTTTCCACGTTTATAAGTGAGTCACGGAAGAATTTATCATCGGCCGCCACCGGGAATCGAACCCAGGGTCTTCCAGTTACGCTCCGCATATGCTTCCACTGCACCACAGCGGCCTCGAAATTTTTATTATCACGCATTGTCTCTTATACTTCCTACTGTAGGAATCTAGTAACAGTACCGAGAAGGTCAGACTTCGCCACTGGTATCTATAAACAATCTGAGAAATACGGAACCTCAAAACTTAAAATATTGTAGAGGTTCAAAGAACAGTAATGCCATTGGGATTAAAGTACTATTCTGGGTGTTTCTATTCATGGCTGCAATACAGTCATTTGCAAAAGTGTAAGGCCACCTGTTGGTATGAGGAGATTTCTGGCGATTAGGTCAGTTACTGTCTGTATTCCTCAACTTCTGTCTGTGTTGCATCATCCTACACCGGCAGCTGTTGATAGAGTTGGGGGAAGAGGGCGAGCATAAGTTTGCTTCTGCTTTTCATGCTGAGAGGTGTTATACGTATTTTCTATATAGCGAAAAATGGGCAATAAAATGTCATTAAGTTTTACTCAGTGAGCACATATAGTGACGTTTTGCGTCATGAAGGATACTCCGAACGTGACATAAGAATACATAATATGATCACGAAATATCGAGATACAGGTGAATTTAGGGACCGAAAGAGAAGTGGGCGTCCTAGGGAAACAACCTCACGTGACGACAATACCATAAGGCGAATATTTATGCATTCACTGGGGAGTTCGTGCAAAAAAATCAAGGCCTTTCTACATTCAAAAGGGTCTGATATTAGTATCAGCACTGTTTCCCGACGTTCTTTCTTCCGATAAATCAACTGTGCGTCAATTTGAATCACGTGAAGTACATGTTCAACTACCGAAAGGTAAAAGGTTTGAAGAAAAATACATCGTTAGCACCGTGAGACATGCGCTTAGTCAGATGATATGGGGTACTGTGTCAGCATCTGGTACTGCTTTATTATCCTTTTTGCTGAAAAGCACCACCATGACTGGTCCTTTTTATGTGAAAATGTTACTTAAAAAGCTGTTAATTCATATGCAAGTGCACAGATGCACAAGTTTGTGCATGATGATGCTCCATGCCACAGATCAAAGACAGTAAAAGACTAACTGCAGAGGAAAAACATGCTTGACTGTCCCGGTAATAGTCCCGACCTTAACCTTACCAAAAATTTGTGGACCATTTTAGAAGACAAGGTAGCAGAAAAACAGTCATCAAATTTCCTAAGTTTTGACGCGATAAAAAAGTGCGTGCGGTTGCAAAGACATTTCAAGTGACAACTGCAAATCCCTTATTAAGGGTATGCTACATCGTATTCTGTCCGTTATGAAAAAACAAAGGTGGCCACACAAAGTACTGATTTCGGTCTTTTTGTTCTCTAAAGAATGTAAGCATTCATCTGTGGTGTCACTTTTTCAAATATCTCTGACTAGTAATTAGTTGTTTCTTTGAAAATCTTAATTTTCAATAAATTGATAGATGATCTTAAACTCTTGCAAATGACTGTACTTTCCCAAGTGGGCAGAACACCGCATGGAAAAGAATCATAAAGACTACGTAGTGAAGGTCAGTGGCCGTAAAAATGCACATACACATTAAAGAACTCTGTGATGAGATAAAATCGAATGATTTACTTGTCAGCTCCTAAGCGAAAAACCGAATTTAAATTCATGATTTTAACGCATCATCGAACTAGACAAGCTTAAAGTTTGCGAAGTGTGATCAGCAATGGACATCGCATGTACGCTGAGGTTATTTGAGCATGCTATCGAGGAAGAAGGGAGAGCTGACTCGATTTGCTATCGCACCCAGCAAAGACTCCAGTGAAATTTCAAAATCCGAAGGAAAATTGGGTGAGTTTGCCTCGAAACCGGGCTTGCGTCGATTTTTCTTCTATCCTTTTTTTTTCTGCCCACATATATGCACCAACCAGCAAACTTGCAACCATTCGTACTCAGGTCGACGAGACGTAGCAAAAAATGATTCAATTTTTCCCTCGCTGTGCACTTTCGTGTTCGGAATTTTATTCTTGTTCTTGGTGTCTGAATGTTATCTCAAAGAGCAGGAAGAATTCAAGACACACTGAAACAGCACAATATTTATAAGAGAGGACTTTCTTTAAACGTGTATTTCCTTTCAAATATCACAGGGTATAGCACTGTGCCCTGAAAAAGAAGGCAAAGGGGAGATTTTTATCAGAAATATAAACTCAGAAGGTAAGGCGCTTATGTTCGGTAGACGTCATTCCACGTTGGTTTCCCGGTTAACGATGAATTGATCTCTGTGTTAGCGCTGTTGAAAGGCTTAGGTTAGAAACCTAAATAACATTCCGATTGTTAGAGATTTTAGCATTTCTAATTTCTGCGAGAAACGGGATTTATTTCTGGCCATTTGACGCGATTATGACAACATTACATTCTGTTGTATGTCATTATCTACAACGTACGGATATGAAATAAAGAGACTGTGTTCGTGGTGAATGAAAGACATGCTGCAAGTCGAAATTGAGGGGAGGCCGTTCACCCTGAATTGTCGATTAGCGTAAATGCTAAGTTCACCTCACTCTCTGCATTGATTCATTGGCACTTATTATCAATGAAAATAGACGTCTCGTTTTCTTTATTAAAGGTTTAACGATCACCATGAGCAAATCAAAGGACTATAAGCAGTCTCCGATTCCTAATTTAGGGTCACTGGCTCTGTTATATTGAAATTTTTAAGTAAAAATTTCAGTATAACAACTCCAGGGAAGGAGACAGCCAGTGCCGTAAAATAAACACAGCATCCATGCCTCACCGAGATTCGAACTCGGACACTTTTAGGACGAATGGTCATAAGCCAGCACTTGGACCACTACGCCACCACGGCGGCGACGTGTTACTTGTCTTGCGTCAGGAGAAATACTTAGTTCAAAACTTAAGCAACGAATAGACGTGAAATTTCTGGCGAAATTAAAGAAGAAAAAACGCCTACCGAATCTTTTGGTATATTAAGGGAGGCGTAGAGGAAAGAATGCACGTCACGTGCACGTGTTTTTGCGTGGCATAAGAGATTCAGTGACTGCCGGAAGGACACTGAAGAAGACAAACGTCCGAGACGCCCAAACACTTCAAAAAACAGAAAACAATATGGAGATCTGCGCAAATGTTCAAAATGAACAACGACTGAGAGTTAGAATAGCAGAAATTATAAACATGGATGAAAAGAGACTGTTAGGCAAACTTCTCATGAAAATCTGAACGTAACAAAGATTTCTGCCGAAATAGCTGCTCATGTCTAAACAAAAAGAAAATAGCAAGTGAATTTGGGCTGATATTCTGAAGAAAATTCAGCAAATCCCAAACTTTAAAGTGTTATCACTTTTTGATGAAACCTGTATCTTTCAATATGATCTTGAAACGGAAAAACAATCAATGCATTGGAAAATACCAACGTCACTATGATGAAGAAAGCACGGCAAAGCAAGTTCAAGGTCATGTTAATTGCTTTCTTAGATATTAAAGATGCAATTTTGATACAGTGTGTTACCGATGAAGCAACAGTGAGCCAGAATTACTAAAAACTGGTTCTGGCGACTTCGAGCGGGCGATTCAGAAAGAAGAGGCTACAGATGTGGAAAAATGGCTTTATCCTTCACCAGAATAACGCGCCAGCTCATTTAGTGCCCTCAGTGAAGCACTTTTTAACGGATAAACACATCAATGTTTGAGAAACCTTCTTACTACCCAGAGTTGACGCTATGCTACCTTTTACTTTTCCCTAAAGTCAAATCTGTACTCTAGAGAACCAGTTTTGAATGATTTACTATGGTGAAAAACCGAACGGCCAAACTTCTCGAAGGGATCGCATCAGATGAGCCACAGCACTGCTTTGCCCAGTAAAATAACAGAATAAGCGGTGTGTTGACGCGGAAGGATAATACATTGAAAGTAATAAGGGTTTAAAATGTAGATTTCTTACGTAACTAAAGTTTTACCGTCAGTCTCCTTATTTAGGAGCCATACCTTATACTTGTTTTTTTTTTTATTTTCTTCTGTTAAGTTGAAGTTTCTGCTCAACCTCATCACACAAAGACTCGTAATCTTCGATAAGTATACTGAACTCAAGAAAAGAGTTCAGGGCAAATGAATGCAGCAATTTGTCCCATTTCCTAACTTTCCGAAGGCTAGCCCAAAAAAACTGTTATTTTAAGAGTTATATAAACACTCAGGACACACTAACATGCGGCTGCTTTACTTTTCGGAGTCTGTGTTTTTCTTTAAAGTTAAAGGTCTAAGGCACAAGGGGGGGGCGGGGCAGTAGCACTGCAGCCTAACCCATCATTCGCTGGCTGTCAACGGCGCCTGCATGCGATCGTGCGTATCCCTTGCTCCTGACCACAGGAGATTTTAGATCTTTTGGGGCCCTAGGCGCTTAAAAGTTCAGGGGCCCCTCCCCTTTCTTATGCCTTCAGAAATTTTTATCTGTCAGATTAAAAAAAAAGGGGGGGGGAGTCAAGAAAAGGTCTTTACACTTTTCTAAAATGCCATCGCTTTCTATTATTAGAACGTTCTGTAAGAAACAGTGCTAGTGTAATAATTTTGTCTGTCCGTGCACATCGAACTTTTTGATTTCAGAGATATCTCAAAAATTATTTTTGCGGCTAATAGGAAATCAATGGATATTAAGTTTGGCACTTTTAATATCCCATATACACTGCCGGACAATTGCTACGGACTGATGACAATAGCAACGATAGCAACCATAAAATGGAAGGCAGGAAAATGTGGAAATTACCATAAGTGCGGGATACAATAAGACGTATTGTGCGTATGCAAATTTTGGATTGCCGAACTTATTCGTTACGTCATAGCGCTGATAAGAGATATGAAGGATTTGACGCGTATTGACCGTTGTTGTTCAAACGCAAAGTTAAAAGGAAAAGAATCAATTGACGAACTTGCAATTTTCAGTATGTCTTCCCGACATCACCTAGATGATTTTACGCGTGGCCGTATTATTGGCAAGATTGAAGAAGGGCGAAAAATAACAGATGTTGCCAGGGAGTCCGACGTCAGCCACAGTGTTGTTTCAAGGCTTTGGAAATCATTTCAAACAAATGGAGTGTGTAGCAAACGTCACGGGGGAGGTCGTGTTCGCAGTACGACACCTGCAGAAGATCGGTACATAGTGCTATCAACAAAAAGACGCCGGCGCAGCACAGCTAGTGAGGTAGCAAATCAATTTATGGCTGCTACTGGCAAGCGGACCTCCCGAAAATCTGTCGCCAGACGTTTGCATGAAGGAGGACTATACGCCCGCTGTCCTGTTGTGTGCATCCCATTGTCCAGACGTCACCGTACCGCCCCTTTGCAATGGTGCCATCAACATCGTAATTGGACTGATAACGAATGGTCTGCTGTCCTCTTCTCAGATGAGAGTAGATACAGTCTATCGTCTGATTGTCGATGACAACTGATCTGGCGTGATAGTGGTACTGCATATTGTCCAGCAAACATACAGGAAAGGGACCGATATCCGACATGTAGTGTCATGGTATGGGCTGGCATCATGATAAATGGTCGTACGTCTCTCTATGTGCTTCCAACTGGGACTATGACTGGCCAACGATACATTAATGATGTTCTGCTACCTCATGTTCGCATGTTCTGTGGTGCTGTCGGTGATAGATTCATTTTCATGGACGACAACGCAACATGTCATCGAACAGTCGCTGTCCAGGAGTGTCTTGAGAGCAAGGATATTCAACGCCTCGTATGGCCAGCACGTTCTCCAGATCTGAATCCCATTGAAAATGTGTGGGGTGCTTTGGGGAGGAGTCTTGCTGGTCGCCAATGCCCTCCAATAAACAAGGACACCCTCATCCGTGCACTGACAGAGGAATGGGATAAATTACCCCAACAGCTGCTTGATAATGTTGTGCAAAGCATGACACGACGTGTGGAATCTTGCATCGCCCTCCATGGTGGCCATATCCCGTATTGACATCTTACGCCGGAACGCCTGCGGACGGTAATTGCATTTTTTCCACGTTTACGTATTCTGCACAAAATGGCCTGTTTGTCCCTTGAACACGTTCCACAGCCTTCTTGATTTCAGAGCACAATAAATTTTCTTTCTTGTAATGTCCTGGCATTCTGACATTATTTTATTTGACTTGGCATCCAACCACACTTACTTTTTTATGCGCTATATAGCCGTTTATGATCCGTCCTTAGCAATTGTCCAGCAGTTAACTTCATGCACTGCAGTTATCATAAAGAGAATTTTGAGGCTAATAGGGAATCAGTGGATGTTAGGTTTGGCACTTTAAATACCCGTATTACATTTACACCTGCACTACAGTTATAAGATGCAGAAGCATGCAAATTAAATGCCAAAGGTCCGGTTTGAAAATGGAAAAGTAGGAACCGAAGGTTTTTGAGTAAGACTATCATTGAAACTTTTTACTTCTTTTTTCAAAAGCTAGTTTTAAGTCGATTTAAGGAACAGAAAAGGTGAGAATACTTGATAATTATCAGTATTAAACCAAGGGAGCAGAAAGTAATGAGAAAACGTTCTTGTAATAAATATAAATTACTTTTAACACTATTAAATAAGATAGTGTGATATTCTCAAATTTCTTTATTTTTTCAGCCTAAATATTAATAACTCTTTTGGTTTAAGATGGTTTAGAGGGATTAGGGCCGAGAAAGAACTTGATTGTCCTAAGAAGAATTATCCTACGAAGAATATCTCTTTCTTCAGTGATTTTCCTACCACGAAGAAAAAAAAAACAATTAACAGCGAACACGCCCGATCATCAGGAAAGTTTTTACAAGTATTCCTCATCGCAACTTGGGAAGAAAGTGGGAAGGTTCCAACACATATGTGTTCGCTTGGCTGGAAATACCATGAAAGCAATTTATAGCACAGCCGGTCAGTTAAGAATTCGCCTTAAACAATGAAAAGTGTGGGAAGCGTGAATACCTTCTTTACCAACCACTAAAAGGAACTAAAAAATATTTTAACCTTCCCTTTCAAAATAAGTACATCGATAAGAACTTGAAAATTCGGAATATCAGCAACAGCAAGAAAAAATATGTTATTATTAATATGAGAAAGTAAAATATCAAGTGACAATACAAAGTAGTCGCTTTAAGGAATGATTTGCTTCGGTCCGTGAAAAAAAACAACTGAAAATCCAATTATATGTTTTCGGGGCCCCTCAAACAGCGAGGCCCTAAGCGCGCGCCTAGTGCGCCTAGCTGGAAATCCGCCCCTGTTCCTGACCACTTTTGATTCGGCAGCAATGGAAAAAATGCATAAAAAAAAAAAAAGAGGGTTAGTCGAGGCTCCAGCTAAATAAGAGGGAATCTTCACCTCCCTTTTCCGTTTCTAAACAAAGGCACGTGGCGCGTTGTTAGGGAACAATCATTTCCTCATAAGACTTTGATCGGATAACATTAATGCTTCCCTACCACCCAGATATTGCTTCTTTACCTTAGTCACATTGAGTGGGGAACATTTGTGAGAGGTGATGTTATAGATGGTTTTCAATGTTTCGGTTTTGACGGCGACACATTAACCCTTTCCTTTTTCTTCGATGACGAAGGATTTCAGGCATGCGCCTTGACGTTGGCTACCATATTTTGTGAAATCTGGATACTGCTGATGATACGGAATAAGTTAAATGACCTGGTCCCAAGCCCTAAGCAGCCTTAAACTGAGATGGCAATTTATTGGGTACACCTATCCAATAGAGTTGCGTCGCCCTTAGCCTGCAAGAGAATCCGCAATCTCAGCGTATAAATCATAACAGGCGTTTGAAGCGTCGTGCAGGAATGATGTACTCTGCGGAAATGAATGAATTGCTTAGTTGCTTCAAATTGGACTGCAGCCTAGTCTCGCAGCGCACAGACTACCCGATCTCATCACAGAAATTCTCTATGGGGTTATAATCCTGGGACTGTGCAAGCCACTGAAGCAAGGAATGCCGCCCCGGTGGCGCAGTGGTCTAAGGCGTTGGCCTCTGATCATTCGTCCGTAAGGGGTCCGGGTTCGAATCCCGGTCAGGCATGGATGTTGTGTTTGTCTTACGGCACTGGTTCTCTCCCTTCCCTGGAACCAGTGACCCTAAATTAGGGACGGGCGACTGCTTATAGCCCATTGAGTTGCTCACGGTGGTCGTTAAACCTCCAATCAAAAGAAAAAAAAAAAAAAAAAGCAAGGAATTGTCTACATGTTTCTAAAACCATTGGGTAACGATACTATTCTCATCAGCGGGTGTGTTATCCTGCTGGATGTGTGCATCTACTTGAGCATAAACCGTAGCATGAAGGATGAGTTTAAAAGGCAACGGTGTTCAGATACCTTTCGATAGGTATCAGGGGTAGAATTGCATACCGGAAAAACATTCCCCACACTAGCACACAGTCTCCACCCGTCGGACACCTGACAGGATGGCACCATATCCTCATGTTGCTTACTCCAAATTCATATCCTGCCAATTACATGCCGTAGAAAGAAACCTTCATTCGTCCACACAGGTCATTTTTTCCCAGTCCTGAACGCTCCAGTGTCGATGCTTCCGCGCCCACCTGGAGACGCCTCATCTTGTTCTGCAATGATAATGGTACTCGACACGGTAGTCGGCTAATGTAGCCCATTCGCTATGTGGTCCGACAGGTGGTAAGATCAGAGATGACCCTAGGCATACCAACGTTGAACTTTGCAGTGATTTGCATGGTTGTGACCCGTTTGTTTTCACGCTTTTAGCCAATCTCCTTTGACAACTCTGATCCATCAGCAGTTTTAGTCTAGAGGATTGGCGGACGTTTTTTGCGTGTCGCACCATTCATGGTAAAACCTTTTTACGGTTATGCATGAAAAATCCAGAAGAACGGCCATTTGAGAGATACTTGAACTCGTATGCCTGGCGCCAAGTATCATACAATGTTTAAAGTCCTTCAGACCACTCATTCTGAGCACTCCTACCCTCAGTCGAAAGCTAACGGATGTTCGACGAGAGCCGGTCTGCCTGTTTTATACCGTACATCTTGGTCACGTGAGGTCTTGCGTGCTGGAGTCAGCCATTTATGTGACGAGGGTAGGTGCATAAAAAAAAAACCTGGCATCTCGTATATTTGTAACGAAGGTTCTCTATCTTGGAATCAAAGACTTCAGCTTACTTCCAAAACACGGCGGGGGTTTGGCAGCTGCAGTATAAGAAAAGGGAACCTTGTGGTCCCAGATGATGCCAACGGCCAGTTTCAGATGGAAACTTGAGGGTCATACAATGGCGTGCAAAAATTAAGGACGAGATGGTTTTTCGAATGTAACGTCGTGCAGAAGTGCTCCACATCGACTCAAATCATACCATAAGATCCCCAAGATGTAAGAATATGGGACAAGTGAGCAAAACCGTCCAAACAAGGAATACAAAGGATACAAAGGCACTTTATTGAAAAGGTAGCTTCGAGCACAACTGGACAGAAGACAGAAACGTCCATGTGACAGGCGGCTGCCAAGAAAAATCAAGTATTTAGTAGAGGATATGATCCCCCCTGACTGCGTTGCAGGATTTACAACGTCTGTCCATGCTGAGGACGAGGTTGTCAAGGAGCTGTTGAGGCATCGCGGCCCATTCCTCTTTTAGCGCCAATCGCAGCTGTGGAATCGTTTCCTGGTGGCTGGTGACGTGCTGTCAAGCGTCTCCCGAGAAGGTCCCACACGTGTTCGATTGGATTTAGGTTCGGGGACCTTGCGGGCCAATCAATGCGTTGAATCCTTCACTCTCCAACAGCTCTGCGACAGCCACTGCACGATCAGGTGTAGCGTTGTCGTCCATGAAGAGGAACTCAGGACCGTCATCACCTCTAAACAGACGCACGTGAGGTGGAGAACCTCGGTACAATAGCGGACACCAGTGACTGAACCTCCTTGGAAGATGTGGTGTTCAGTACGGCTATCAAGCATGATACCGCCTCAAACTAGAACTCCGCCACCTCCAAACCGGTCCCTTTCGATGATGTTGGAGGTGTGATTGCGTGTTCCCTGCTCTCTCTAGATGTGTATACGTCCAGAATCGGTTGTCAGACTAAATCGGCTCTCATCCGTAAAGTGTACTCGACCCCATTGGTGATGTGTCCAGTTCTTGTGTTCCTGGCACCACAGAAACCGCCATCTCCGATGAGCAGGCGTTAATGGCATACACCGTACTGGTCGTCTTGCAAATAGACCACCTTTGTGCAGCCTCCTGGCCACGGTAAAACGCAATAACGGACGTCCAGTTGTCTGCTGCATGTGCCTTGCGATTTCTCCCGCTGTCTGCCGTCTGTCTCTTCTCGCCTGTAGGAAAATATACTGGTGTTCCGCCGCCATGGTTGCTCATGGACGGCCACTCTCGGACAGCTGTTCCTGTCGTTTGAAATGCTCTCCAAGCTCGTGAAACGATGCTGTGAGCGATCCCGAACTCCTCTGCCACACTAGTCACACTTCGACCTTCTTCCAACTTTCCAATGGCGCGACCTCGGGTAAAGTCATCCAGATGTCGTCTACTGGATTGCCTGTTGGCCATATCACACGGTGGCAGCAACTCCATGTCGTTCAAACCGATGTACACCGTGCAATAGCTTCCACAGATATGCTGAGCGTACACCGCCCGTGTGCTTTATACCCTTCCGACACTCCCCTCCCCCTACGTCATGCTGCATATATCCGCATGCGCTACCGTACTGGCCCCTAGTCTATCTCTTGAGTGGTCTTTCGGTCAGTTTTGCCTGCTCGTTCTGCCGTTATGCTAATTTCTCCTCTTCGTCCTTAATTTTTGCGCACCAGTGTATTACGTTGATTGATGAAAGAATACATCCAAGATGCTCATGTATCCTACTTTTAGAACGTTTTTTGATGAAAAGAAGGTGCTTCCATTATCACTATGTCCGTCTGTCTGATCTACAGTAAACATCACATCTCTGCTCTTATTACAAGGGTCTTAAAATTGTTTTTAGGTTGGAAGGTTGGGCTGTGAGAATGATGATCCATACCTTTTGGCCTTTTCCCGATGCAGAACTTCTCCTTTTAAGGGATTGTATTAGGTGTACAAATAAGTTTTAAAGCGTTTTTTGTGGGACGTATACAGCTAATTTACATATCCGACATTCCCCCGCGTTGTTGTCATGTGATTGTAACTGGTCCAGAGTATATAAAATTTGACACAGAAGTTTGCCCAACAGTCAAACGCACTTACACACCAGTAGGTGAAAGATGGAAAGCGGTACTGCATTTATTCAACACTGCATTCCTTACGAATTTCATCAAAGAAAAAGTGCTACAAAAAGCATGTGCAACGATCTGTTCTGTTCTGGGGAAGAATATTGTATCGAAAAGCGCGTGTGAGTTTTGGTTTGGACGGTTTAAAGCAGGAGATTGCCGCCCCGGTGGCGCAGTGGTCTAGGCGATGGCCTCTGAACATTCGTCCGAAAGGGGTCCGGGTTCGAATCCCGGTGAGGCATGGATGTTTTGTTTGTCTTACGGCAATGGCTCTCTCCCTTCCCTGGAACCAGTGGCCCTAAATTAGGGACGGGCGACTGCTTATAGCCCATTGAGTTGCTCACGGTGGTCGTTAAACCTCCAATCCAAAAAAAAAAAAAAAAAAAAAAAAAAAAAGCAGGTGATTTTGATGTTAGCGATCAAGAACGTAGCGGCGCTCCGCAGAAGGTTGCACATAAAGAACTGCAAGCACTACCTGAACAACTGGGAGTAACTCAACAAACCGTTTCCCATCGCTTACACGCAATGAGAAAGATTCCAAAGGAAGGAAAATGGGTGCCACATACTTAAGCCAGTGGAACATGATGAGCGTGTCATCAACTGTTTGAATCTGTTGAATAAACAACACAGAAAGTATTTCCTGTAGAAAACCGTTACGGGTGATGAAAGTGGATATGATACGACAATCCCAAACGCCAAAAACACTGGGTAGACCCCGGTGAAGCAACGACTTCGACACCGAAACGCAATATTCACTTCAAGAAAGTTCTGCTATGCATCTCGTGGGATATGAAGGGTGTGATCTATTATGAACTATTGGAACAGGGTTAAACTGTTACTGCTGATCGCTACAACCAACAATTGCTGAGATTGAACCAGGAAATCTGTCGGAAACGTCCATTTATAGGCAAAGGATTGTGTCCCGTGAAATTACTGCATGACAACTCTAGGCCGCATGTCGCGAAATCGGTCAAGGAAACGTTATTGACGCTTGGCTGGAAAATTTTGGAGCACCCGGCATATAGTCCCGACATAGCCCCTTAAGACTATCATTTGTTCCGATCGATGCAACATTTTTTGTCTGCTGTACGGTTCCGGACATGTGACGAAGTGAAAAAATGGGTTGACGACTTCATCGCGTCACACGACGAAGTATTCTTCATGGCTGGAATCCTTCAGCTGCCCTAACGATGCTGGAATGCGGTAGATAATAACGGCGCATATTTTCATTCGTAAAGGTATTGTTGTTTTCTCTTAAATTACATGTTGCGTTGTCTTAAAACGCTTTAAAACTCATTTGTACACCTAATACATAACAGCCGATACTTTTGAATTTAAAACATATTTTATTCCTCATCATTTCATCCAAACATCCCATTGAAAAACAATAACGTTTTCCTTCGATATTGTTTGGTCTTGTGGAGTTTTCACTGTTAAGGTTCACTGGGATTTGGTGTTTTCGAAAAATATTTTTGTGTAAGTTCTAATTTTGCATACGCACAATCTTGCACTTAGAGCGTAAGTCCTTATTGCAACTCCATCTATGCGTTTAAAAACCCGATTAGGAAATTTTATTTTCGATCAGATACCATAAACTATAAGAAATGTATTATGTTTATTTCCTGCTCAAAATAATGCGCAGCTTTACCGTTAAGAGGCATAAATATGTATGTAACGTAGTTTTCTTGATACCTAGTTGAAAACATCATTTTCCGTCTGATGGCGTCCACGATGATGAATAATTTGCATGTAATGTTTGATATTATACATATAACGTAGAACTTACCATCAGAGAGTGTAAATTAATATTTTCTTTTCAACGGCATCTTCGCGTCTAAATTAATGACTAAAAACAATCTCTTTTGTTCAGATACTCATTACTGTTGAAAATATTTACGGCCCTTTTCCCTTAAAATAATGCAGAGGTTTTCCGCCAGGGAATGTAAATATACAGGGTGCATAGGAAAATACCTTTAGCCTGGAATAACTTGCGAACGGAGAGAAGTACAGTTATGCAAGTGAGATAAGGGTATAGTAAAGTGACTACGCCCGTTCGACAGCAACCAATGGCAGCACTCCTAGTGGCGAAATGCGGAAGTTAGCCATTGCAAATCGAAAACGAAAAGAGATAGAGCAAAATATCCAATTACAAAGTTGTAGAACATCAATTAATTAGTACAAAACGATATTTGTTTTACACGGATAAGATAAATTGACGCCTGAATACCCTAAAATGTCCGAAATCGATGTGCGACGATTCGAATCTGCATATTCACATTTCGCAAATATAGCCGTATGCAAATGCAGATTGTGACGTTGTACCGTACCTACAATATAAAAACCAGTAGCAGGATGTACCCTGATCAGAAGTTGAGGTCTACGTACGCTGTGTGCGAATGGCGAGCATGGATTTCTGGGGTTACGTAAAAAATCAGGTGTATGCAACAGCACCTACAAGTCTGCTGGATCTACGTCGTCGTGTTACAGATGCTTGCAATAGTGTGACACCTTCCATGCTGAAGAATGTGTTGAATAGTTACTTTCACGAATACAAATGTGTATCGTGGGCAGTAACGAACTCTTCGAACATACTCGACATTAACGTTTTATCACTGTGCACCAGTTTGCCTTTTTTGTTTTTGTTTTGTCTGACGTCATCAAACTGTATTGACATTAGTACGCATTTATGCAATAAATTCTGTGTATTCGCTCATACCTATGTCTGTTCCCTTCAAAGGTTCACACAAAAGGTCGCGGATCGATTTCGGACATTGTAGGGTATTCAGGCGACAATGTATCGCATCCGGACGAAACAAATATCGTTTTGTACTAAATAATTAATGCTCTACAACTTTGTAGTTGGAAATTTTGCTCTATCTCTTTTCATTTTCGATTTGCAATGGCTAACTTCCGCATTTCGCCACTAGAGGCACTGCTATTGGTTGCATTCGATCGGGCGTAGTCACTTTACTATACCGTTATCTCACTTGCATAACTGTACCTCTCTCCGTTCGCAAGTAATTTCAGGCTAAAGGGACTTTCCCATGCAACCTGTATATTGCATTTTTTTCGATATCCCTTTCTCTAAAAGTATGATTTAAAATATTCTTTACATCGGATACCA
Source organism: Macrothele yani (assembly GCA_039090855.1). Taxonomy (NCBI): domain Eukaryota; kingdom Metazoa; phylum Arthropoda; class Arachnida; order Araneae; family Macrothelidae; genus Macrothele; species Macrothele yani. The sequence continues at coordinate 79,580,046 of CM077008.1, forward strand.
TTCGCAGCGGGAAACATTTTGCATGCATACATTCATGTATTTTCGACATTTCCGCAATGCACAGCTCTTCCGTTCGGCGGCGTATTTCGCTTTGCAACTGTGTTTCCGCTTTTTGAAATACTATACATGCATAAGAATGCTTTTTGTACCATATGATATTGGGAGTATTTCCACTTTAAATAATGCGACGCCCCTCTTCCCTTGGAAACTTAAAGGAATGTAATGTTTTTCTGCTGTATCTGCTTCTAAAAGTGGTATTTGATCAATTCGTTTATAGCATCACATTCCTCTCGTTGCAAAATATATTTAGCTCATGTTTTGTGCTTATCATATTTTATGGTTCTACCGCTCGAGGGAGTCAGCGTATATTTTTTATCACTGGCACATTATCTCAGATTCTAAAAATTCTTTGGAAAAAGTCCTATTTTTGGGAGAAATGTGCCATGTTTTTATGGTTTCCACATAGAAACCTCTTCACAGAACTTGAAAATTACAACGCCTTGGAGCGGAAATCGAACCCGCATCTCCCGATTTCCGTTCGAGCATGCTACCGTTACACCACCCAGGAAAACGAAGTTCCAAGCAACTGAAGCTAAGCAGATGTAGTTTAGAAATCTGAATACCGTTCTGATTTACGCTAATTGAAGTAATCCGATATTTCGCTGTAGCATCAACAACTTTTTTCACACCCAGGTACGGACGGTTGCAGGCCACAAGTTATAGTGGTTCAGCAAACATTTTGCTCTTGAAGCGCTTCGGAGAGCATGCGGATTCTTTTCCCGCTCTTGGACGACGATTAAAGTTTTGAGAAGGAGTAGCTTCGTGGAAAAAGTAAAAATACGGTAGATTTATGCCAACAATCAACTATGGTATTTCTTTCCATGTATATGTGAAGGATTTTTTTTTCACGGAGATTTATTTCTCACTGATATGTAAGGTGTTTTCCCTTGGAAAAATCTTTTCCAAGGAATGTATTCTTTACCATGCTGAACATTTCGTCCTCATTTTGTTTATCAAATAACGCACAGTTTTCACGCTAAAAATCGTTTAGTTATATTTTGCTTTCCTTCACAACATTGCTTCTAATAGCTATATTTAAAAAATCATTTTGCTTCATATATCTTTCGCCATTTTGCGTGCCATTTTTGATTTCTCATAACGTACATTTACGTCGCAAATCTCCAGATTATGCATCTATTGCTGTTTGCAAACGTTTTACCGATTCTAGAAATCCAGTTAAAAATTTATCTTTGTAAGTGGCTCCACTCATTAGATGGACAGAGTTAAAGTTCTGGATTTTAAATAATGTTAAGTTCTTTGCTAGACACGTAAATGAACTTTCTTTTCCGCTGATTCCTTGTCTAAAAATCCCCTTTTCTTTTTGTACGGGAAAAGTTTCGAAAGGCGCGCTCATTACAACCCAGAGTTTGGTGCCATCTTCCTTGTCTTATTTTTTTTGCTTTAGTGTGCTCCGTATTGTTACATTCGGGTGGGCAGATATCCGTTTCCAACGAACGGATAATTAGTTTCCTGTGGTTATTTCTTTCCAAATTAAATCTTTTATTCTTCATTATGAAAGCAGATATATCTCATCTAATTCTGTTTTGATATGCTTTCATCATTTATTTGAAAGCCTCGTCAGAAATTAAAACCGGCTGAAACAAGGACTTTCGCACAACTTCCCTAAAAAAAGAAAATCATGCCTGCACTACAAATTGATGGTATCAGGGGATGAGATTGCATAGCTTTCTGTTTTATGTTTAACTAAAATTTTATATTTGTTGTGCGTCGGAAATGAATGGAATCTTTTTCCTTTCAAGGAAGTTGTATTTCCTTTTCTGCTCTTCATACTTCGCCATTTCTATTTGTTCCCTATACAAACAATTAATCTTTATTTGAAAACATGTACAATAATTTCTGTACTACTCAGTGACAAGGCGTTATCTTTTCGATAAAATTACCAGTATCTACATAGATGGCGTAAGAGATAATGAATGATAATTAAATGTTTCTAAAAAGATATATTTTATTATTATGTTAAGTTTCGTAATCACTAAAGATGAGAGTTTCTTTTGTTTGCAGGATTTGGTTTTCACTATCTTAGGTACAAATCTCCATGCCATGCTTTTCAAACTTTTTTTCCCTAGAAAAGTGCAATATTCAACCACACAAGAATTTAAACTCATGACATTAATATTCGAAGGATCCGACGTAGATGAGCAATCTGGTTGTTCCAAACATAGCTTGAAGAGAGAAAAAATCTTCTGTATAGCAATTATGACTTACCTACTCATGCAGCAGGTACCTCGTAAAACAACGAACTTGAGAAAAGCACCGAAATTAAAGGGAAAAAATGATTCACAGCCTAAACGATACCATGTACCCAAACCCTGGAATGGTGACAGCGAAAGTTATATTATGTGGGTTAGACATCTTAAGAGCACATGCATTCTTTTCTGCTTCCCGCGCAACCGCAGTTGGTAGAACCTTCTAAAAAGATATACTTTATTAGTATGTTAAGTTTCGTATTCACTAAAGATAAGAGTTTCTTTTGTTTGCAGGATTTGGTTTTCACTATCTTAGGTACAGATCTCCATGTATGTCATTCTTTTCAAAATCTTTTTCCCTAGAAAAGTGTAATACTCAACCACACAAACATTTAAACTAATGACATTAATATTCGAAGGATCCGACGTAGATGAGCAATCTGGTTGTTCCAAACATAGCTTGAAGAGAGAAAAAAATTCTTCTGTATAGCACTTATGACCTATCTACTCATGCAGTAGGTACCTCGTAAAACGAACTTGAGAAAATCACCGAAATTAAAGGGAAAAAATGATTGACAGCCTAAAAGATGCCATGTAACCAATTCCCTGGAATGGTGACAGCGAAAGTTATATTATATGGGTTAGACATCTTAAGAGCACATGCATTCTTTTCTGCTTCGCGCGCAACCGCAGTTGGTAGAACCGGCAGTGTTTAGCAAACACTATCGGAAGTGGAAACACACACGCCTGACTTTACTCTACTATCTGCTCCTTCACCAGACAAACCGGCGAGAACAAAAATAAAAATTTATTCAGAAAAATAAACATCAAGTACAATAACGCGCCAACGCATATCAAATGAAAATATTGGGTTGTTGGAAAAGTCATGACGTATTTTGGCACCCGATGGCGGTTGGGCCGTTTTGAAAGTACTAGAGGCATGGCAGCTCTTTTATTGCTATGACATTCAACAGGTGCTAGTTCAAGCTGTAGTCTTAAAGGAATAATGAGCAATTTGTCTGATTTGCGGAGATTTGACATCAAGTTGAAGATAAAAGACCGAACTGTGCATTTTCGCCATATTTTACTGTTTTACTTCCATAAAGGGAAGAACGCGCGCCAAGCTTGTGAAAAGTTGCATAAAGTGTACCGTGATAATGCTCTACAAGAACATCAGTGCCAGCTGTGGTTCGCAAAATTCCGTGCTGATGAGTTTGACCTCAACGGTGCTCCTCGGTCCGGGAGGCCAACCGAGGTTGATGACGACTAAATCAAGGCATTGATCAAGTCAAACCCACGTTACACGACACGAGAGATTGCAGACACATTGCACATCTATCATTCAAGCGTTCACGACCACCTGAAGAAGCTGGGATACGTAAGCCAGCTCGATGTGTGGGTTTCTCATGAACTCAAAGAAGCTCAATTGATGACGTATAAACATCTGCGATATGCTCATTAAACGTAAGGAAAACGATCCTTTTTTGAAGCAACTGATAACTGGTGAGGAAACGTGGATTGTGTAGAACAATCTGCTGCGCAAACGGTCTTGATCCCGACGTGCTGCTTCGCCTCAAACGACACCCAAAGCAGATATTCATCAGCGGAAGGTTCTGCTCTCAGTGTGGTGGGATTTTAAGGGTGTCGTGTTTTTCGAATTCCTACCACGGAACCAAACGATCAATTCGAATGTGTACTGTCGGCAATTGAACAGTTTGAACGAATCCATCATCCAGAAACGTCCAGAACTCGCTCATCGTAAAGGTGCTGCGTTCGATCACGCCAACGCGAGACCACACACAAGTTTGACCACCCGCCAAAAATTATTGGAGCTTGGGTGGGATGTGTTGCCACGCCCAGCATACTCGCCTGACCTTGCGCCGTCAGACTTCCACTTGTGTCGCTCTCTTCAACAGTCCTTGCGTGGTATAACGTTCAATTCAGACGAGGCTGTAAATCAGCACCTTGTAGAGTTTTTCGCCACGAAAGACAGGTCCTTCTATGAACGAGGCATTCTGCAGCTCACTGAAAGATGGCAAAAGGTTATCGAACAAAACGGGCATTATATCTTTAATTGATATTTGTTCTTTCTATCAATAAATGACCATTGCAAAACATGGCTAAAATACGTCATGATTTTTCCGACAATCCAATACTTCGGAAACAAGTATAGCCAAATTTAAAATGGAATAATGGTAAGATACTGCCTTCGGATATTCCGAAAATACTTAGGGGAAAATTATAGCCAAACAGCTCGAAATGAATTGAAAAATATTTTGCAGTTCGTGTCGCTCAATAACTCGAAACGAATTATAGCTGAGTGAAAAAAGATCAAAATATTTACCAACACGTGGCCTGTGATATCGTGTTAAAGGTAAGAACACAACATTTATTCCTTTCTTACAGCAATTATGCCGGTCCTGAATATTTGGAAGATGATGACAAACTATTCAGTTCCTTGTACGAAACAACATTTGTTTAGCAGTGTAGGACTAAACAATTTAGCAACGACAGACGGGACTATGTCGTCGGTTCTCCAGGTGGGCCTTTCCTTAGATTTCATGTATTTTAACTGGGATATAATTATTACTTAAGAGTTCCGATTAGAAACCTTCTTGCAATATCATCGGCAGTACTTAATTTTAAGTTCTTCATTACTTTGGGAAGAAGGATATGCACTTACTATGTGCAGACTCAATTTCTCTTCAGTATTTTTAATAGAATGGTTCTGCAATCTGCACATTACTCTAGTAACATGCAGCAAGTTTTCTTACCTAACGCTGTAGTACATATTTTACGGAACTCATAATTAACACTGAAGTTATCTCTTTAATTAGCTTCTTTATGAGATCCACCAGCTTGTGTTCAGCTGCTTTCCTATTCATTCTCCACTCATGCAGCCGGACTGAGCTTCATATTATCACAATTACGTTCGCATATCATCACATCTCTACAACCTATGCAGTTCAACATGCAAAGCTACCGTAATCACATTGCTTAATCGTAACAACATTGCAGATCTACCTTAATAACAATTAAGCGTAATAGGAATCAGCAAGTTAATAGCAATTAAACCTAATGACAATTAATACTGCAAATCCATCTAAATTTAATATGAGGGATAGATGAAATGGGGATAAAATCTCATTCAATGTAACTGAGTGCGAGGATTAACGTACGAAAAAAGGTGAGGGCAACAAGAACTTCTTTGCATAGCTCAAAAAATATAAAAGAAATGAAGTAGTAAAATATTGAAAATTCCACGTCGGCACCACAGTACATGTCAGAGAAATGACACGTTCATGATGTCGGTGTAGAATATTCACACACGCAGTGACATAATTCATTTTAAGCAATAAGCATCACGTTAAGGAATGCTGATTTACATACTACATACAAATACATTTTTGCGGATTTGTTTGCTGCATTTTCCGGGACATGAATATTGTTTGTCGTCATAATCCATTAGTTATAAGATTTCGTAATAATAAATGTTTGATAATCATTCCATTGACCTGGGATTAACATTTAGAGCTCCCCTGCTGTATCGTTGACTGTTGCAACTAATAAACTTGCTGAACTCCTACAACTGATTTTCAGTGGGTGCATCTTTATTTTGGCACTGCGAAGCAGCAGTGCATTAATTACAAGCATTATGAACATATTAGGTTAACAAATAAGTTTTAAAGCGTTTTAAGACAACGCAACATGTGAATTTAGAGAAAACAACAATACCTTTACCAATCAAAATATGCGTCGTCATTATCTATCTCCTACCGCCATCGGTCGGGCAACTGTCGCAATGAAGAATACTTCATCGTGTGACGCGATGAAGTCGTCAACCCATTTTTACACGTTTTCACATATTGCATCGATCACAAATGAGATCGATCGCAACAAATAATGTTCGGAACCGTACAGCAGACAAACCATGTTGCATCGATCGCAACAAATGATAGTCTGAAGGGGCTATGTCGACACTATACGTCGTGTGCTCCAAAAATTTCCAGCCAAGCGGAAATTTTTCTAAATTCTTTCCTTATGAATTTTTCCCATTGCGCGTAAACGATTGGGAATGGTTTGTTGAGTTACGCCCAGTTGTTCAGCTAGTTCTTTTTGCGTTTGAGACGAATCTTCATCCAGTAATGCTTGCAGTTCTTCATGTGCACCCTTCTGCGGGGCGCCGCTACGTTCTTGGTCGCTAACATCAAAATCAACTGCTTTAAACCGTCTAAACCAAAAGCTCACACGTGCTTTTCGATACAATATTCTGCCTCAGAGCAGAACAGATCGATGCACATGCTTTTTGCAGAACTTTTTCCTTGATGAAATTCGTAACGAATGGAGTGTCGAGTAAATACAGTATCACTTGCCATCTTTCACCTACCGATTTGCAAGTGCGTTTCACTGTTGGACAAACTTCTGTGTCACATTTTATGCTCTGGACCAGTTACGGTCACATAACAACAACGCGGGAGAATGTCAGATATGTAAATTGGCGGTGTACGTCACACAAAAACGCTTTAAAACTTATTTGTACCCCTAATATATCACACTCGAGATCAGAACTTTTTGAACGCATAAGTGATTTATGTCGCATAATCAGTGAGTTATGTGTTCAAAATTTGTGGCACTTTTATTTTAAAAAAGTCCTCGTGCCCGGAGAAGTGGTCCTGAAAATCTACCGGAAATGTCTTAGCAGCAGAAAAAATTCAATGAATGCGAAGATAAAGAGCCGCACAAAAATAGAAAGGACTTTTTTTTTTTATTACGTTCAAGCATTTTGACAGAAAACATGATGTAAGTGTTTGTGCTCGCGAAAGGCTACATACAGTGGGAAGCCCCTCTGAGTTTATTCCACAGTAGGCAATGGTTGCCGGCGGTAATCGCATGACAAATGGCGAGTTTTGCTATGCTAATCGCATTAGTTAAGGTGTTTTGTTAGTTAGCTGTTCAGTTGAGACTTTTTCCGAAATGCCAGACACTACGGATTTTCTGAAATTTCAACAGACTTTTGGTGTAAATAGTGAGTTGTGTTAATGCTGGATAAACGAAGGATGTTTGTTCTTTATTTACATAAAAGGAACACAAAAGTGCTTAAAAATCGCAATTACGTTTTTTTTATAATAAATTTATTTATTTCTTACTTTTTTTGGGGGCTTCTGGGTCATCCCGTGTATCGCGATTTTTTTGACGAAAAAAAAAACGGTTCGGGATCAACACGATAGTAAGATTCAGAAAACAAAAATCCTCGCACCTATCTGGAGATCGCTGCTGCAGATTATACAAAGAAAAAAACCTTCTTCCGGACTTAACGTGTTACGGATTATTCGCCACCGCGAATTTCCCGTAGAGCATTTTTTTTTTAATTTCACGACCCGTATGAATTATATATATGACCACTGGCGTGCAAAAATTAAAGACGAGACGGTTTTTCGAATGTAACGTCGTGCAGAAGTGCTCCACATCGACTCCAATAAGATACCCAAGATGTAAGAATATGAGAGAAGTGAGCAACACCGTCCAAACAAGGAATCCAAAGAATACAAACGCACTTTATTGAATAGGTAGCTTCGAGCACAGCTGGACATAAAACAGAAACGTCCATGTGACAGGTGGCTGCCAAAAAAAATCCAGTCTTTAGTAGGGTATATGATCACCTCTAACTGCGTTGCAGGATTTACAACGTCTGTCTATGCTGAGGACGAGGTTGTCAAGGAGCTGTTGAGGCATCGCGGCCCATTCCTCTTGTAGCGCCAATCGCAGCTAGGGAATGGTTGCTGGTGGCTTGTGACGTGCTGCCAAGCGTCTCCCGAGAAGGTTCCACACGTGTTCGATTGGATTTAGGTCCGGGGACCTTGCGGGTTAATCCATGCGTTGAATATCTTCACTCACCAACAGCTCTGCGAGAGCCACTGTACGATGAGGTGTAGCTTTGTCGTCCATGAAGAGGAACTCAGGACCCACAGCACCTCTAATCAGACGACCATGAGGCAGGAGAACCTCTTAACAATAGCGGACACAGTGACTGAACCTTCGTGGAAGGTGTGGAGGTCAATACGCCTACCAAGCATGATACCGCCCCAAACGAGAACTCCGCCACCTCAAAATCGGTCCCCTTTCGATGCTGTTGGAAGTGTGATTGCGCGTTCCCTGCTCTTTTCAGATGTGTATACGTCCAGAATCGCTCGTCAGACTAAATCGGCTCTCATTCGTAAAGAGACCTTGACCCTATTGCTGATGTATCTAGTTCTTGTGTTCCTGGCACCACAGAAACCGCCGTCTCCGATGAGCAGGCGTTAATGGCACACACCGTACTGGTCGTCGTGGAAATAGACCACCTTTGTGCAGACTCCTGGCCACGCTGAAACACGATGACGGACGTCCAGTTGTCTGTTGCATGTGCCTTGCGATTTCTCCCGCTGTCGGCCATCTGTCTCTTCTCCCCTGTAGGACAATATACCAGTCGTCCGCTGCCGTGGTTGCTCATGGACGACCACTGCCAAACTCTCGGACAGCTGTTCCTGTCCTTTGAAATGCTCTCCAAGCTCGTGAAACGATGCTGTGAGTGATCCCGAACTCCTCTGCCACACTAGTCACACTTCGACCTTCTTCCAACTTCCCAATGACGCGACCTCGGATAAAGTCATCCAGATGTCGGCTACTGGATTGCCTGTTGGCCATATCACGCGGTGGCAGCTACTCGACGTCGTTCAAACCGATGTACACCGTGCAATAGCTTTAACCAAATTGCTGAGCGTACACCGCCCGTGTGCTTTATACCCTTCCGACACCCACCCCTTCTACGTCATGCTGCATATGTGCGCATGCCCTACCGTACCGGACCGTAGTCTATCTCCTGAGTGGTGTTTTGATCCGTTCTGCCTGCTCGTTCCGCTGTTATGCTAATTTCTCCTCTTCGTCCTTGAGTTTTGCACCCCAGTGTACAAAGAAAACAATGTTTTCTTCCGGACTTCACGGGTTACGGATTATTCGCCACCGCGAATTTCCCGTAGAGCATTTTTTTAATTTCACGACCCGTATGGATTATATATGGTCATGAATTATACGAAGGAAGAAAGAAATTCTGAAATTCACGATTGTATACGAAGGATTGATCTAAGCGATGACTTCTGATCATTCGTCCAAAAAGTGTCCGGGTTCAAATCCCGGTGAGGCATGGATGTTGTGTTTGTCTTATGGTACTGGCTCTTTCCCTTTCCTGGAACCAGTGTCCCTAAATTAGGGACGGGCGACTGCTTATAGCCCGTTAGTAGCTCACGGTGGTCGTTTTTTTTTATTATTTTTTTTATTTTTTTTGATTGGAGGATTAACGACCACCGTGAGCAACTCAATGGGTTATAAGCAGTCGCCCGTCCCTAATTTAGGGTCACTGGTTCCAGGGAAGGAGAGCCAGTGCCGTAAGACAAACACAACATCCATGCCTGACCGGGATTCGAACCCGGACCCCTTACGGACGAATGATCATAGGCCAGCGCCTTAGACCACTGCGCCACCGGGGCGGCCGGTGGTCGTTAAACCTCCAATAAAAAACATACGGAGGAAAATACAATACGCCGCCCCGGTGGCGCAGTGGTCTAAGGCGTTCGCCTCTGATCATTCGTCAGAAGGGGTCCGGGTTCGAATCCCGGTGAGGCATGGATGTTGTGTTTGTCTTACGGCACTGGCTCTCTCCCTTCCCTGGAACCAGTGACCCTAAATTAGGGACGGGCGACTGCTTATAGCCCATTGAGTTGCTCACGGTGGTCGTTAAACCTCCAATCAAAAAAAAAAAAAAAAAAAAAGTCTCGGTTGACGCATGAGTGATGATTCTCTTCCCTCTCCGGAACAAAAGGCCACAGATTAGGAAGGGGCAACTGCTGATAGCCCTTAGAGTTCAGGGTCATCGTTAAACCCCGATACAGAAAAAAGTTTCGAATATGACTGGATGTTAAAAATGATGTGAGATAGCACTCCACCTAACTTTATAAGCAATAATGAAGTTCCAGATGGAAATTATTTTTTACAGTTTCCTGAATTCATGTTCATGGGGGAAAATAGCTAGCTGTCATTTACATGATCAGCCAGCAAACATGGCTTATACATTGTTGATATGTTACGGAGTGACGTGCAGAGACAAAGCTTTGCTTGACACAGTGTAACATAACTCAGTATAATTGTTACCTGACTAGGACTTGTAGCGTTGCGCAATCTCCTCGAAAAAACATTTATTGCAAAAATGCTGAGATTTTTGTGCGACGCACTAAAACCATATTGAATAACTCCAACCCGTTAATCGACACAAATAAGACATCCTTCCGTATGCGATGTTCTTAATTAATCGAAGTTGCAAAAACGAGTATTATATGCATGTATAATTTCTACCATTCATTAATCAGATATACACAGCACAGATGATTTCTGCGATACCTGATATAATTTATTTTAGCTTTCGGTTTTTCTTGCTACCTCTCACATAAATGTTATTTATCTCTCGATTACAGTTTCGGAACTTAACGTCATATCTCATCTCCCGAGCGTATCTCATGATGTGGCAGCACTGACAATGGGTCACAGGTGATGCCAGAAGATAAAATATGGACTCACTATTTGATATGAGCGTCAGATGATGAGATGCTATCTACATTAACCTCCCATGATATTTGATTGTTATGAAGATTTTCATGTTTTTGGGTTTCTACTTTGTCAGTCTGCATTAATACTAGTTTATTTTAGTCTGTTATTGCTAATCAAGTTGCGTGTTGGTGAAATCGTTTTCCATACGATATTAAGTTCTATAAGTTTACAAACAGTGTTAAAAATGAAGGGTACCTTCTGCGACAAGACGAGGCAGAACTGCTGTGGACTTACAAAAATTAAAGTTTTCATTGTTCAAGTACTTAAAATTCCAGGACCCTTAGCTCAAAATATGAGAAGTTCGATATAAGTTTTCTAGTCTTCATTTTTTGCCACAAAGCAACGCAGATATTATGCTCTTATCAAGGATATACAGAATATTTTAACAGGTACGAATATAAGGGAGAGACTGAAGAACACATGAAGTTTCCTTTGAATGCTTACTCAATCAAATTTAACAAACCTTACTTTGTTCATTGTATAATACATTGAGAGGACAGAAATCATGGCATACCTGGTTCCTGAACAACGCGACGGCGTCACTTCTCTCTTAAGTGGACAAACCAACCGCTTGGGAGGTATACAGAGTAACTACATCCACGCAAATGGCAATTCGATATCAGTACGGATAAATGTCATGAGTTAACAGAGTTTGAAAGCGGGTTGACAGTGGTTGCCCGAGGTATGGATCACTCCTTTACATAGGAAGTATAGGAAATGAATTGTAATATACCCGTTTGACAGTACATCAAGAATGTATCGGAAATATGCCCTTTCTTAAATAACATCCCTTGCGGACAGAGATGCAGGCAGAAAAAGTAGGTGATAAACGTGGCTGTCGATGTCTGTCTCCTATAGCGTTTCAACTAACAGGAGAGAGACAGTGGCACAAATCACCACCGACTTCAATGATGGAGGTTCTAGAAACGTCTTAACCAAGCCACCTGACGATCACTAGCCGCGATAGGTAACGAGAGCCGTGATAGGTAACGAGAGCCGCGATAGGCAACGAGAGCCACGATAAGAAACGAGAGCCGCGATAAGAAACGAGAGCCGCTAACCCACCACAGTTTCATTGCCAAGGCCACATCACCGGACTATACGCCTCAGCTGGGTAAAAAAACATCGGCACTGGACCTTAGACAATTGCAGACGGGTTTCCTGGTCCGATGATTTCCGTTTCCAGTTATTTCGTGCAGACGAGAGGGTGCAAATCTGGCGGAAACCGCACAAAGCGATGGACCCGTCATGTCAATAAGGAACTGTTCGGGCTAGTGGAGGCACAGGTGTGGTCTTGGGCGTGTTCCAGAGGCACATACTGGAACTTTAGGCATGTCTAGATATGTCTACGAATGGACCACGCTACGTATTCATTCTTGCTGACCATCTGCATCCGTTCATGGCCATAATGCACTTATAAGGCAATGGACTCTCCTGAAAGGACAATGCGCCTCCCGACAAAGCCGTAACGACTAAAACATGGTTACAGAAGTACCAACTCTAGAGTTGTAACCCCGTTCACCGAATATAAACCCTATGGAAAATCTTTGGGATGCTGAAGAAAGGTCCGTTCGAGCTTTGGGCCCTCCAACCAGGAATGCGGCGGAATTATGGAGAACACTGCAGCAAGCATGGGTGGAGATACATGTAGAAAGCTTTCGTGACCTGGTGGACTCCGTGCTTGACCGTGTGACTGCCTTTATCCCAGCGAAAGGTGGACCTAGCCGTTACTAGGTATGTATCCTACAATTTCTGTCCACTCAGTGTACCCTTATACCTTTTCTAACAATTTTAACGGTTAGAGTTTATTTCTCTTTTGCTGAAAGATGTTATCTTTTATTAGGTAGCTTTCATACGTTAAATGTTTTTTATATGATGTCGTCTTCTCCTATTCCGCAGTTTTATACCCAGACAGTCCCCATGGAATAATAATTCTTCATTTTTCCCTGCATCGTTCCTTGTTCCTCTGCCTTCATGCATGTCATAAATTATATTTTAAAACAGGATTTCTTTATTGGTCTTACTAGTTTTCTGATTCACTGCATTTCAGAATGGGCTATCCTTGTGTGTGTGTGTGTGTTTCAGACATCTGGGGCATATCTTAGGCAATTATTTCGTAATTTGTTTACTAATTTTTCTGAGCTCTACATTTATGTCTCATTTCTTCTATGATCTTTCTTTGATTTCAGTTTCGTATATCGAAGCATCCTGGTTTCTGTTCTTTTCGGTTATTTACAAGATTTCCCAAGATTTTGATCCATCCCCTATTTTCTCCACATGAGGAATTTAATATTTGAAATTTAATTCATTGTCGAGACCTCTCTTTTGTAAATTTTGTGTATCCCCGCATATATTTGAAACGACATTTCTCTCATTCACAGGATATTCAGAATTTTCCATATTTCATTACAATTATATCTTAAGCATATCCTATCAACAATAGTTCGGAATTTGGGTACATATTTTTGCCATGTCTTATGGACATTAATCTCGAAGCGATTTTACAAATTTTGAAAACATTATTTATTGTTTGGACTTATATAAAACACAAAGATGGTAACCCTTTGTTATCTAAAAATATGTGTAGTGAAGTTCAGTGTTGCAAGGGAATTCTCTGAATTTCTTTCTATGCACCCCAAACTGTGGGAGATTTCTTCTTTAATGCATGCTACGTCAGCGATGCTACGCAAGATAGGAGTAAAACACAGATAAAACACGTTTCGCATGCCATTCCGTTACTTCTTTGAATGCAATATTAATAGATCATCTAAAGTGTTGTCTGGCATGCATATGACCGAGCCGATAAGTTTGATCCAGAACTTATACGTTAAAAATCTGTACGATCAAATTGAGCGAAAAAGCACTATAAGAATGTATTTTTAGGAGATTCCACAGAACTATCCATCTCGTAATCTTAAGACTCATCGGCAATCTCTTCCTGAACTCTAGGATTCATGTATTTTATGACTACAACTCTGTTGATCCTCATATACAATTCACTTGGGAGACTGAATACAGTGGCTGCTTACTATTCCTTGTGGTCCTTGTGTCACGCTCTGAAGGATCCTCTAGTGCAACAGTTTATCGCAAACTATTTGCAATCTCCTTGCCCACGAGTCAAATCACCCATGGAAACAAAAAATCAGTGCTTTCTGCACATACGTATGTCGTGCAACACATTTCTGCTGAACTGAGGATTCCTTGGAGAAAGAGCTTGATTCCTTAAAGGAATTGTAGCACACAGAGGATAGAACCCTTCCGTTCAGACAAAGCGGTCCAAAGATTTAGGAAACCGAAGCCTGACTGCATGCTCATGCCAATAAACCTCCCAGTACGAGAGAATTGGACTGTCATCCCATTTGCTCCTCAAATTTGCTTCAGAATTTCAAACATTCTCAAAAGTTTCAATTTCAAAATTATTTTCAAACCCATAAACATAGTGAATTTTTCCGGATTAAAAGACTTTATCGAAGACATGAATTCCTGGGGAATTCATCAGATCCCTTGTGAATGTGGACTTACATACACTGCTCGACATGGAAACTATCCCACCCAGAATGAGTGAGGATAAAGGGGTGAAACTGAGCATGCAAATAGGAATACATAAGGGTTTACCTTGATCTTATTTTAGCTATATACAGTGTTTATCAGGCGAGATAATGCAGCACAATGGGTACACTTCAGTAAGTCGTTGCGCCGGCGCGAACGGAAATACAACCAACAATACGGCGTAACAATGAGTCATAGAGTCGACGAATATCGTCCTGAGGAATGAAACACCAAGCACGGTTGACTTGCTCCCATAATTCGTCGAGACCGTGCGCATGCCGATTTCATTGCATACGACGTCCAATGTGGTACCACAGGTTTTCGATTGGGGATAAATCGGGCTATCTTGTGTTTGAACATGTTGCAGTGTGGCTATGGCAGTGTTTGAACATGTTGCACACATTGTCTGGAGACCCGAGTGGTGTGTTCATGGGCGTTATCTTGCTTGGAAATGGGGTGCTGTAGGCCATTCAGGAAAGGTATCAAAATGGTCTGCAGAATCTCGCTCACGTATCGTGCAGCTGGCAGTGTGCCCGTGATGCGAGCAAGAGGTGACCTGCTATTATACGCAGTTGCACCCATACCATGATGCCTATCTAACAGGTGGTGTGGCGGTAGGGAACGAAACTGAGATCCGTCAATTCACCAGGGCGTAGCGAGACTCGGATCTCTCAATCGTCAGCACCCAGACAGAAGCGGGATTGGTCACTGGAGACCACAGTGGTCCATTTCTGACCCCAGTTCGCATGACTTCGGTACCAAGCCAGACGAGCGCTACGATGGCTGGTCGTCAATGACAGTCCACGTAACGATTGTCTACTGCGGAGGTTTGCCACATGTAACTTGCAGTGTACAGTTTGGGTCGTTTTGACGACGCCCGTTGGCCTCTGATCATTCGTCCGTAAGGGGTCCGGGTTCGAATCCCGGTGAGGCATGGATGTTGTGTTTGTCTTACGGCACTGGCTCTCTCCCTTCCCTGGAACCAGTGACCCTAAATTAGGGACGGGCGACTGCTTATAGCCCATTGAGTTGCTCACGGCGGTCGTTAAACCTCCAATCAAAAAAAAAAAAACGACGCCCGTGGCCGATGACACAGCCCGTCGAATATCGACTGCAGTACTTTCTGCTGAGCAACGAGCGTATCGAACAATCTGCCGGTTCATACGTGCTGACGTCCATTGGATTCCACTACTGGGGCTCCGACGTACGTATGAACTTTCCTGCCGCCACTGGTGCCAATGGAATCCAACAGTTCGTGCGTGCATCGCGTTGCGCATGCGCAGCGATACAACGTGTAAACCAGTTCGTTTCACACAGGCCTACAATTCTTCCTATCTGAAACGCATCCAAGCCGCCCCGGTGGCGCAGTGGTCTAAGGCGCTGGCCTCTGATCATTCGTCCGAACGGGGTCTGGGTTCGAATTCCGGTGAGGCATGGATGTTGTGTTTGTCTTACGGCACTGGCTCTCTCCCTTCCCTGGAACCAGTGACCCTAAATTTGGGACGGGCGACTGCTTATAGCCCATTGAGTTGCTCACGGTGGTCGTTAAACCTCCAATAAAAAAAAAAACAAAAAAAAAACGCATCCAAATGGCGATGATTCTATCGACGGCGTGTGCCCGACACTTTCGGCCTTCGTTGAACAGTTTCCCAGCACAAACAACAGATCTCAAATGTCTGTGACACTTCCACAAGCGACCAGACATGATCCTCCCTGTTGCTCCTGGCACCTTAATCTCACGAACGTGTGACGTCATCGACTCCTGCTTTACATCATTTGCATATTTCGAGTGGGCACACCCGCCGCGCGATTTGAATGTTTGTAGCGCACCTCCTCTGGGTGGGACAATCTCTATGTCGAGCTGTGTACAGAGGATAGACCTGCAGATCTTTAAGTTCACTTGGACCGCCTCGGTGGCGCAATGGTCTAAATCATGCTTCTGATCATTCGTCCGACATGGGTTCGAATTCCGGTGAGGCATGGGCGTTGTGTTTGATGTACGGCACTGACGCTCTCCATTTCCTCGAACCAGTGGCCCTAAATTAAGGACGCGCGACTGCTTATAGCCCAATGAGTTGCTCACGGTGGTCGTTTAACCCCCACTCAAAAAAAAAAAAAAAAAAACAGTTTCCGTTTGAAGGAACACAAGACTTACGTTCGAAACTGAGAACTGAAGTTGTCTATTGCCCTATATTGTTACGAAAATAAACATGTGGTTTTAAAACGCCAAACTTATTGAAAAAGCTTCATTCAGCTATGAAACTTAATATATTAGAAGCTTTCCACATATAACCGCAACTTTTTACGGCTTGTCAACGACATGGCATTCACTCCATTTCTTTCAAGCGCATGGGGACGGCTAACCAAAATCCGTGACCGTCAGAACGCTGATGTCACAATGATTTGAATGTTTGCGCTCCGTTTGTTCCTATGAAGCCGTGCCAAATGCTCATCGAAATCATAGATTTTAAAATAAAATATTTAACTGTGTATAAATGTTGCTGATATATAGGATTCGGACACCAGCGACTTCAGTAACTCTGTAATATTTGAACGACGTAGCGTTCTTTGGCTCTGTTCATTCAACCCGTTCGTCAATCACACTGTATTTTCAGTCCGATGTATTTCCTTTTCTTGATCTTCATTTCTCTGTTTCTATAAAAGTAATAATCCATACTGGCTAAAAGTTTGAGAAAAAAAGAAGCTAGTGTTAAAAAAAGAAAAAGAAAATACAAAGCTGGAAGGCATGCCATGCTGTTGCGTATCTGTTCTGAGACTGCAAACAACGGGGAAAATCTCGTCACTGCAAAGTTGGCAATGGCGACACTTCACTGGAAACTACGTTATTTGTCTCATTTTCCTGTGAAGTGACGTCATGTCTCCGCGTGCTTCTCATGAAGATTGCCTAACGAAATAAATAAGCAGGAGACCACCCTGAAACCTATTGATAGACATTCTACGAGCATTTACAAGTAAATTATGGAATTTTATGAGTCGTAAATTGCATCCAAGGTAAGAATGTACTCTCCTTTTAAGAAACAGCGCATTCCTACAAATACAACCATTGATTGCTACCCTGTTTTGGTAAAAATTCGTAGTCCAAAAACTATACAGAAGAATAGCTACAGTGTTTGATAAGAATGGATACAACCTGAAAACTACACTGCTGGACAATTGCTAAGGACGGATCATAAACGGCTATACAGCGCATAAAAAAGTAAGTGTGGTTGGATGCCAAGTGAAATAAAATAATGTCAGAATGCCAGGATATTACAAGAAAGGCAATTTATTGTGCTCTGAAATCCAGAAGGCTTTGGAACGTGTTCAAGGGACAAACAGGCCATTTTGTGCAGAATACGTAAACGTGAAAAAAATGCAATTACCGTCCGCAGGCGTTCCGGCGTAAGATGTCAATACGGGATATGGCCACCATGGAGGGCGATGCAAGATTCCACACGTCGTGTCATGCTTTGCACAACATTATCAAGCAGCTGTTGGGGTAATTTATCCCATTCCTCTGTCAGTGCACGGATGAGGGTGTCCTTGTTTATTGGAGGGCATTAGCGACCAGCAAGACTCCTCCCCAAAGCATCACACACATTTTCAATGGGATTCAGATCTGGAGAACGTGCTGGCCATACGAGGCGTTGAATATCCTCGCCCTCAAGACACTCCTGGACAGCGACTGTTCGATGACATGTTGCGTTGTCGTCCATGAAAATGAATCTATCACCGACAGCACCACGGAACATGCGAACATGAGGTAGCAGAACATCATTAATGTATCGTTGGCCAGTCATAGTCCCAGTTGGAAGCACATAGAGGGACGTACGGTCATTGATCATGATGCCAGCCCATACCATGACAGTACATGTCGGATATCGGTCCTTTTCCTGTATGTTTGCTGGACAATATGCAGTACCACTATCACGCCAGATCAGTTCTCGTCGACAATCAGACGATAGACTGTATCTACTCTCATCTGAGAAGAGGACAGCAGACGAGTCGTTATCAGTCCAATTGCGATGTTGATGGCACCATTGCAAACGGGCGGTCCGGTGACGTCTGGACAATGGGATACACACAACAGGACGGCAGGCGTATAGTCCTCCTTCATGCAAACGTCTGGCGACAGTTTTTCGGGAGATCCGCTTGCCAGTAGCAGCCATAAACTGATTTGCTACCTCACTAGCTGTGCTGCGCCGGTGTCTTTTTGTTGATAGCACTATGTACCGATCTTCTGCAGGTGTCGTACTGCGAACACGACCTCCCCCGTGACGTTTGCTACACTCTCCATTTGTTTGAAATGATTTCCAAAGCCTTGAAACAACACTGTGGCTGACGTCGAACTCCCTGGCAACATCTGTTATTTTTCACCCTTCTTCAATCTTGCCAATAATACGGCCACGCGTAAAATCATCTAGGTGATGTCGGGAAGACATATTGAAAATTGCAAGTTCGTCAATCGATTCTTTCCCTTTCAACTTTGCATTTGAACAACAACGGTCAATACGCGTCAAATCCTTTATATCTCTTATCAGCGCTATGACGTCACGGACAAGTTCGGCAATCCAAAATTTGCATACGCACAACACGTCTTACTGTATCCCGCACTTATGCTAATTTCCACATTTTCCTGCCTCCCATTTTATGGTTGCTATCGTTGCTATTGTCATCCGCCCTTAGCAATTGTCCGGCAGTGTATATCCATAGCGGTTACAGTGTTCCGAAAAAACTTAACATGATGAAAAAGTTACACTAAGGAATAGCTGGGTAGCTCGAAAAACGATAATTGGATTTGAACGCTGTAGACGCGAGTGGACGTAGTGTTCCGTAAGTGGTAGCATAAGCGGAACATATAGCTAGACGTACTCGTAAGATTCGTTTAGTGGTAGAAGAATGCGAAGTACTGTAGGCTCGGATAGCTATAATATTCGTTTACGGAAAGCGTAAACTGAATACTGTAACCATCGCCAGTACTTGAGAGTTTTGCTACTCGTATTTTAATGTGGCGCAATTGTTCCGGTTTTGCAGTTGGTATGCGCACTTCTTTTTCAACATATATTGACATCACACACATGGGCATTTCTAAAATTCTGCACGAGCTGTTTGTGAGTTCATTTTGCGAAGTGGACTACGAGTGATCCGATTGAATTATTTACAGTATTTCTCCTAAAGTGCGTCAAAGACACTAAGAAATATAAAGGACAAAGAGAAATATTACTTTCGATATAAACTCGTATATAATGTATAAGAATCAGTGCAATTTTTAAGAGCAATATGCCATTATGTCTTAAAAGAAAAGTGTGTAATCAACTTTTCCTCCATCTCTTGCCTTTCTTTTTCTTCCTTTAATACTTCCCGTTTACATAGAAAGCTGCTAGAAGTCGTTTGCTTTCCCTAATTTGGAGTTTCCTCCTCCATTACAGAAAGGGAGCTGCAAAAATGTCCCATTTAAGCATCACAACCGGGCAACACGCGCGGATGAAAAACAATATTTTTTTGAGGTTTGTAAAAGCAAATGAGCCGCCCTCGTGCCTGAGTGGTACGAAGCATTTTCTTCAGATTAATTATTTATCTGGGTCCGGCTTCAGTTCGAATCCCTGGTGATGATGCCTGGGTGGTGTATTTGTCTTACTACATTGGTTCTCTTCTTTCCCTAGAACCTGTAGCCCTAAATTAGAGACGAACGACTCCCTATAGCCCACTGAGTCGCAGGTCGTTAAATTCCCAAATAATAAAAAAAAAAAAAATTAAGGAAATAGCTAATGAATGTGTAAAATGCAACTAAACAAAAATCTACGAAGCGTCAAACTATGGGCATTAAGGCTCTTGTACAGCAAATCCTCCTCAACGGACATTACCGAATAGCGGACACCGACATTTAGCGGACAGTTTTGTAATCCTTAGTTCCGAAGTATATACGCTTCTGTATATTTACCTCAGGGATGTAAGGTCAGGTGATGCGTAACATCACAGCCTCTCCTTGACAAATGTCAACCCCGCCTTCTCGTGGTGCATCCTGTTCCCACTAAAGGGGCTCTGACGACCGCAAATAGCGGTATAACTATACCATCGGGATCAGAGGAAATGCTATCCCACACTCACCAACCCGCTTGGCCAGCGTGGTGAGTTATGGCCAAACACCTCCAAAATGACTCTACAACTTAAATCTTGGCGAAAAAGACCACATGGGAGATGGGTGGATGAAATTCGTAAATATGCGGGAGTGACATGGAGGAGACTGGCACAAGACAGACCGTTGTGGAGGAAACTTGGGGAGACCTTCGTCCAGCAGTGGATTGATAATGGTTGACAATTATGATGATGATGATGATATTTACCTCCAAATAGCGGTCCTTCCGAGAAAAAGACTGTGATCTTGGTCATAAGACAATTAAAAACATGAACGGTCAAAGAAAAAAATAGATGCATTTTTTTCGCAAAGATTTTATTTTACCCCTTCGGAAGGAAATATGGTCCGGAAATATTGTCCTGCAGATCCCCATTACAAAAACTACTGGTCCATGGTTTTAATATGACCGGTCTTTTCTTAGAAGTAGACAAAACAGATTCTTTCAAACGAAATGGAGTATTCGCTGTCAATCCAGAAGAAGAGGATTTAGACGCCATACTCGAACTAACTAGGTGTCTAAATAGTGAAGGAAGCGCAAAACATTTCATTGCAATCAAAATGAAGATCTGTGTATCGAACAGGCAACGAACAATGTGCGCAAGGCCGTTGCTTTAGAAACAGAAGAAAACAATTTCATTGAAGAAGTATCTCGTGCAGTTGTAGAAGAAGCGTGCGATTCTTTTAAAGACGCTCTAAACTGTAGTGAAGAGTTACAAAAGTTTTTTTGAGAACAGAGGGGATGGGATACAAAGTGATTAGCAGTATTGAAGAATTTAAAAAAGTAATACATTTTGAAAAGCACGCTACGAATTGTTCCCCTCCCCCAAACTGTTTTTTGCAGGCAAATATTGCTGACTGATTTAATTAAATAATGAACAGAAACTACCTGAGTTCGAAAATTCAAGGTGCAACATATTTTATTGTTACGTCCGTATGTTTAAACTTGCGGCCAAATACGTACATTGTATGCACTGTATTTTAAAATAATACTGTAAGATACTGAAGTGTATCTTATACGTATTGTACTGTTTCTTAGTAAAAATATAAAAATGCATCATTTAACCAAAAACATCATTTTAATTATATATAATTAAATGATGTTTTTGGTTAAATGGTGCATTTTAAATTATAGTAATACACTGGCGGAAAGTGAAAAAAGAACACCAAGAAGGAGACGTTTGATAACAACGAAATTTATACAGCATAATAATGGAATACAGAGGATAACGTGATCAAAACATTATGGCAAAATACAGCTGTATTTGATGGTAAACTGAAAAATAACATTTCCATGTAACATGGTTAGTAACTGGTTGAACCACAATGAACTGTGTCACACTGTGCAATTGTGGCATGTCTGTCGTACAGATGTTGGATGTAAGATTGGGCTATTGAGTTCCAAGCATCCTCAACCTGGACGCGTAAATCGGGGATGGTCGTGGCTAGCCGTGAAGACCAGATAAGTCGTTGTCCCATAAAATCCCACACGTGCTCAATGGGGGACAAATCCGGTGAACGTGCAGGCCATGGAAGTTGCAAATCCGGTGAACGTGCAGGCCTGAAGTGCATGTTGCGTTGCACGTGCCGTGTGTGGGTTATGCATTATCTTGCTGAAAAACACCACGATGGACCGACCTTACAAATGGCACAACAACGGGCAGAATGATGTTGTTGATGTAGGAGGTGCTGTTTAACGTACCCGGTACAAACACTAGTTGTGTACGGGAGTGATAGCTGATCGCTCCCCACACGAGGTTACCAAGTGTAGACCCTGTGTGTCGCTGGCGGATGCAAGAAGAGTGGAGATGCTCCACTGTGTGTCTGCGAACAAGCTCCCCTGTGCGTCTGCGAACACGCTCCCCTGTACGTCTGCGAACACGCATACGGCCATCGGAGGCTCCCAAGCAGAATCTGCTTTCATCGCTAAATACGACAGATGGCCATTGCGTTCTCCAGTGCAGACGTTGGCGACACCACTGCAGCCGTTCTTGACGGTGGGCTGGAGTCAGAGGAACACATGCCAGAAGCACTCGTGCACGTAGTTCTGCATCCAGTAGGCGGTTGCGGATTGTTCGCACAGTCACCTCAGGTGCAACGGTAGCTCGGATTTGCGTCGCAGTGGATGCTCTGCTTGACAACGCCGCTCTTTTTATGCGTCGATCGGTCCGCTCATCAGTCCGTCCGTGACTTCCGGTTCCACGTCTTCTCGTGTGGAAATGTTCCTCGGACCATCTACGCCACCATCGTACCACCACCGATACTTCCCGTCCAATTCGCTCCGTAATACAACGATACGACCACCTGGCCTCGCGGAGTCCGACTAGACGGCCTCGCTCAAAGTCCGATAACTGCAGAAATCGTACACGTCTTCCATGTACAGGCATTGAAGCTTCTTCAGGGTCTTTGCACATGTCCGTACGCCGACGACTGATTGCATTCACTTCGCCGCACTCCTTAAATACCACTGACGATAATTTGCATATTATGCCGTGCTGTGGCGTAAACGCTCACCGGTTGGTCCCGAAATTAGCATCACACCTACGTAAACTCGACCCCATTAACATATGTAAATTTCATGATCGTCCGCCAATTCCTTCTTGGTGTTCTTTTTTCACTTTCCGCCAGTGTATATATATTTACAATTCCAGCAATATATAAAATTGATCATAACTTTGTATTTGTAACGAATCCTTGTATTGATATGTTAAACTAATAACTTGGGAAATTATACCCTTTACACTGTTAAAATGGCAACGGTCAGGACCCATGCGACGTTTGATGACTTATTCCCATAATGCATCGTTGCACTACTATATAAAGGAGTACTACAATGCCTTTGTTCCACCTGATGATGGGGTAAATGTTACCCCGAAAGTGCTAGTGGGGTATTTTAACTGCAAATATCTTTCGTATTTTATTAAATATCGTACATAGACGGTGAGTTTCTCATTTCATTTAATTATATATTTTACGTACGTGTGCATTTTTTGTATTGTGAGCCTAATTTGGCTCAGAAAAGTCTACCTCTGGAATAGTGTACACCTCCCAATAACAGACAAATGTTGAAGTCCCAGGGAGTCCGCTATTCAGAGGTTTTACTGTACACGCAAATCTTATAGAAACGAAACACCAAATTATCTAAGAAGATGAGAGTAAAATAAAATGTCCGATCCGTCACCCAGTGGCGGAAGGGACAATTTGTTAGTCAGACGTTACGGCGTTGGGTCTGTCCCTTCCCTGAAGCCTGTGGTTATAAATTAGGGACAGACGACTGACAACTTATAGCTCTTAGATTTGCTATCGGTAGTCATTAACCACCCTTCATCCTCTAAACAAAACATTTTATTCCTTTGAAACGCTTTGAGAGAAAAAATTACTTAAATATGAAGAAAATAATGAAACTTTTTGCTTAATTTTTGATTAGAAAATTCTTGTTCACTCCCATCTTTTAACACAAGACTTATTCCATCTGTTTCCAATACCTATTTTAAACCAGGTGAATCGCACCTTAGGGCTTCTCACAGCAAAGTTTGATAAAAATAATACCTATGTAATAGGCTACGTCTGTCTCGAACGATCTGACGTAATTCAGTACTTGCGGCGCATCTGCTTTTAATCCGGTGGCCGAAATCGGAACTAAGCTAACCGCTATCGCATGATACGTAAAGTCAAGGAGAAATACCGGAAAATAAAATTAAGTTAGTAAGACAAACGACTTCATCTGTGGCAACACGCACGTTTCGAACAAATGTCTTTGGCGTTTGTTCTGTTACGTAGGTGTTAGTCGTATTTTGTTTTCTTTTTCTTCTCATTGCAGAGTAATTTCATAAAAAGGAATCAGCGTTATTATAACAATTTCAGTCAGAACTTTTTCACCTGTGTATGGCAGGGGCTATGAGACTAAGAGAATGAGCAATACGATTGTGTCTTATCTAGATAATTTTTTTTAAGTGTAGAAAATAGTAAAACTATACTAGTGATCCGATTTATTGGCATAGAAATATATACATAAACGTTTCCATCTGGTTGCTTTCGCACATCAACCAGATGGCATTTTCAAGGAAGTTAGACAGAAACTGCGTTGTCATAATCAACGTTATGAATTTATCTATGTTTTCTGCGTTGTTATAAAATCAACACAACAATGCTCAATCGTTGTGCACGTGTCATAAATGAAATTTTCAAGTTTTTAACGACTATGGGATTTCAGCAATGAAAAAATGATATTGATCCGTTTGATTAACGGCATGGAAGAAAATGCAATAACATTACAACCAATTACTTGATGCATTTCAATAAAAGGCTAGTTTTAAAAATATTTTCAGAAGTTCATTGCCCAAATTTTTAGATATTTAAAGATTTTTGTTTGATTCCCTGGCCTTCTTTTACTGACTGATATATCTGCAAGAAAACTGCTAAAAGACGTAAACACAAAGATTGAGGCTTTCTGCCTGCAACCTATTGAAAAGGATTTCTGAAGTCTGTGGCGCACTACATATGTGAAGCACGTGTCAGGAAGACAAATCTGCTGCTATACATTCCGTTGGTGTAGCTTAGTCGGTTAGATCAACTCACTCCGGAGCGAGGAGACGCGTTTCGATACCTGTCACCGACAAATTCCTCTTTTCACAGTGGCTCCCAAACGGACCTACTGGTAGTTGGGTTCTTCGAATATTGTGTGATATTTATTCTACCATCATCTAGAGTTAATGAAAGATTCTTACTTCGTCTAAAAAAAATAAAAAATTAAGAGAGAGATGATGTGACGTACTACACACGTGAAGCACGTGCCAAGATGACAAATCTGCAGCGATATATTACGTCGGTATAGCTTAGTCGGTTAGAGCAACTCACTCCGGAGCGAGGAGACGCTAATTCGATCTCAGTCACCGACAAATTCCTGTTTTCACAAGTCAACAAATAATTTGTGCGTGTGTTTTAACAACCACCGTGAGCAAGTTCATGAGCTATAGACAGTCGTCAGTCCCCAATTTAGGGCCACTGGTTCCAGGGAAGGGAGAAAGTCAGTGCCATAAAACAAACACAACATCGATGTCTTCCCCGGATTCGAACCTGGATTCATCTCAGACGAATGGTTAGAAGTCAGCAATTGTCTACAGGTAGTGTTAGAAGTCAGCAATATCATGGTATTGTTAGAAGTCAGCATTTTTTTAGAAGTCAGCAACGGTTAGGAGCCAGCGATTGTCTACAGTTATCGTTAGAAGTCAGCGATTGTCTACCAGTTCGCCTGGTCCATCTGAGCGGCTAACAATTCTTTTTCTTTTTCGGAGTTTGACCACCAACATATGTAACTCCAAGGAATATTAGGGCCACTGGTTCTAGGGATGGGACAAAACCAGTGCCATTCAAAAAGCACCCCTTCTGATGCCTTATCCAGGATTTAAAACCGTGCCCACCTCGGACGACTGGTCCGAAACCGCTCATCAGACCACTTGGCGATTAGAGCAGCCAATAATTGTCAAATTGCATGTTTTCGGGTTTAAATAACCTGAATAACGAAAACTGAAGGAAAACTCAAATGTCTGTAATATAGAATCTCATCTGAAGAAGTGAAGGGAGAGAACCAGGGCTGAAAACAGACCACTCATGCCTCAGCTGAGTCCCGAACACAAGCTGAACTCGTTCGATTAGCCAAAAGCTAGCTTTCCCTACCTCAGATCTCTCGGCAGAGGCAAAATTTCATTTGGTAGTTGCGTGCTAATGAAGCTCATCCCTGGAAAAGTCTTTTAAAGATTAAATGGAACTTCACAGAGAATAATTTTACAGAGTTTCAGCTATTTTGTAGCGGCTGAACAGAAATAGTTCACCAGGAAACTGTAGAAAATCACGAAGCTGAGAAACGATATCTCGTGAGTCCGCAGCAGAACCATCGCTCTTCATCCTTGTCAAGAAAGGGAGCCTGAAAATTAAACTAATTTAGCAAACTACAGCAAAGGACGAGACGGCTGTTAATGAATGCTGTCAGCAAACAAATCTATTTTTAAATTTTCCAGTCACCAGAAACGATGAAAGCAATGTAAGTATGGCAGTCTCTGAAACAGCATTAAAAAATCCCAAACTTCATTCGAAAGCGGGAATAAAGAGATAAATAATCACTCTGTCATTTGCACTTCAATTAAGACAGAAAAAATCTTTGTTCTTCAATTTCATTTTAAACAATGTCGGGTTTTTATTGATTTATGCTATTGTGAAATCACGATAATTTGCATTGCAGAAGAGCACTTTATTCAACTGTTCAATTTGTTCAGATTCCGTACAGGCTAGACATGCTCTTAACGTTCGGGGAACAAAAAGCCAAGCATAGAAAGGTTCGAATGATAGATTAATGCCTCACTTACTATTGGTACATAGTACTAAATTAAAGTGACAAAGAAAAAAACGTATGAAAGAGAATGAAAAAAGAAAGAGACAGGGTAACGAAGAAGAAAAAGCGGATGGGGAGAAAGAATCAAAAAATAAAAGACAGTTTCAAAGGGTGTTTAGCAGTTACTCTTTAGATCTCCAAAGTTTCGAAGCATCGAGCCGCAAGAGGAGATAAGGAGGGATTGTGTGTCTCACGCAGGAGAAAGACGCGGTCGTTAATTGGTGGTCTCTGACAGATGCCATCGCACCGTCAATAAATTCTGAAATCTTACAATGAGGAGCGAAGAAGAAGGAGACGAAGTTCGTGAAGGGGTGCCTTTGCAGCGAAAGCGAAATTTTGTCGCTAAAAACAGGAAGCCCTTATCCACGGGATTACAAAGTAGATACATTCGAAAAGCCAGTAAAGTTTCTTAGGTTTACAAGGAATCTTACAAAATCGTTAGTGACGATAACAACATATGGACAACCCGACACCGGCAAAGCTTGCTTTTCTATCAGTAGAACGTTCTCTAATTGAGTGCTGCCTCCTAGTGAGTTTTATGTGAAGTCTCCAATTCCTCAGCTTCGACATTTCATGTTCTTACTTTTCCTACGTACGTTGTGCAAGATTGCAGAAAAGAAGGCGGTGGAGTTGGCTTTCATAAGTTGGATTTCTCCAAGAAATTCTGGTTGTTGATTTGATTTTCTTATTCCTATGTAACAAAATACTTTACTTTTCTTAGCGGTCAAAATATTTTCTAAAGAGCAAAAGAAAATCGTTTCTAATAAACGTGGAGGCATGCCATCTATTTCTACAGAGTGCTTCTTTTGACAAAAGACCTCATGGAAATCGAGAATTTATTGGAGCTTTTTAGATAGGGAAACATTAAAAAACTTGCACAAAGTTTTCTAGATGTATTCATTCCCATACTCAGTTCAACTGCAGTTACGGTTACCCAGCCATTCTCGAGAAAGCGTCCAACCTAGATGACAGTTAATGGCTCTTAGCCTTTTCTGAATTTTATCAGTAACCTGCAGTTACGGTTAACCAGCCATTCTCGAGAAAGTGTCCAACCAAGATGACCGTTAATGGTGCTTAGTCTTATCTAAATTTCAGCAGTAACCGCAATAGAAGGGGATAAAGTACATCTTGGAATTCCCTTGCAAGTATTTAAGGCGTTTCTCTAGTTAAACAGACCCATAAATTATTAAAATTCTTGAATTGAAATATTAGAGAAGAACCACATACGGACATAAATCAAACTGTTTTCCCATGTAACATACCCACAGAAATATTAAAATTTCATCGTCCTGGAACGGGAATCGAACCTGTATCTCCCGATTTGCGTTCGAGTATGCTAACCATTACAGCGCAAATCGGGAGATGCGGGTTCGATTTCTGTTCCAGGACGATGGAACTTGAAAACTTCAGCAGTTATGTTACATGAGAGAACAGCTTGATTTATTTCCGTATTAATTATTCCATGTGTTTTCAACTTGAACCACATATTTTTCATTACAAAACACGTCTCAGGTTCAGAAATGATGGGCTATTTCTAGGCTTGTAATATCTTGCAAAGATTAATGCAACTAAGTACATTGCTCAAATTTTTTAATGCGTTTTAATTTAAAACGTATTAAAAAAACAACTCGATTTCATAATTTATTTGTGAATACTTTCTAGCCGGTATAAGAAATGCTTTCTAAGCTGTGTAATATTAACAATTCACCAAATTTGTTGAAAATTTCTACATTTAAAAAAATGTTTACAATATAGGCTTGCAGAACTTAATGAATATTTTTTAATTATTATTCAAATATACAATTACAGAACTTAAGGGTAAATCAATCATCAGTTTATACTCTTGTTCAAAGACTACAGTTAACCGATTCAAATAAATTTTTTTAATACATATCCTGAAAGTGGATATATCACTCAAACAGACGAATGGATAATTCGTACACAAATTTTGCCATAATTTTGAAAGATATGCCACAACTAAATAAAAACTATACCCTTATCCGATTTTATTATTTACAGTGTGTCTTTTGCATTCCATTGATATCTCTTTTATTAGAGCATTTTGACATGCGAAATACACGTGAAAGCATGCTTACGTTGCATTTACATTATTTATTTGATTTAAAAATATTTAACATGTGATAAGGATAAATTTTTAGCATGTTTCAGAGTCTCTCTCTCTCGGCGAAGCATTTCCCTGAAGGTTTAATTAATTAGTATATGTGATTGTACGACATGTCTTATTCCGAACGATGTTATGCATAACTTCTCTTTTTCATCGGATAGAAATAGCAATGCCTGAGGCTTTTGTGTTCTAAGTAAAAAATTCCATTCCACGTGTCTGTGAGTTTTACAACGTGAAAGAAAACCCTTGATATTTTCTGTTCCGAAAATGGAGATTTTGTCTTTTACTGACTAATACTGCTACCGAATCATACCGCGAGAAAGAAAACATAACTAAAGAAACTAGGCTAACACGAATTTTATAAAATTCACACAGTTCAGAATCATTACGTTTTCCCCAGGAAGCGGAATTGAATACTTTTCGGTATCGGCAATTTTTTGTAATATATACAAGCCATGATTGGTAACTTTTAAAGTGAAATTCAATATCGCTGTAATTTGAAGTTTAGTCTAAATCGTTTCTTCCACTGTCGAGTAGCAGGGCATTACATTTTAAACACAGAGTCAAACATCTTGGACATTGGGCACAATAACAGATGTTAAATCATCAGCCTGTAATCAATGAATTTCTGATGTTTCATTGAGATCATCATGCGCATTGATAAAATAACAGTGCTTTAATTCCTATTGCAATGGCAACTAACTCCTTTGACCTGCTGTCTCTAGTACTTATTCCGGACTACAATAAACATAGAACATAAAGTTGTAAGCTATTCAAAAGCCAAGTTGGATCAACTTGTCCCATTCATCATAGAGACAAATTATATTTTCTTCCGTGGATGTGGCATCTCTGTTATTGTTTATTTGCGGTGTCTAATGTCAGCCATGATGGTAAGTGCAAACCTACAACACGAAGAAGTTTAAGTTTCCACAATAAGAGACTCGAAAGTGCTTACTCTGTTTTCTGGCATTTTTCTCCCCAAAGGGAATATAAAACGCCAAAGAACATGGAAAGAATATCACCGAAGAAGTTATTTAAAGCCGTTCTATTTCAAGTTGTGTACAGTACTGAGGATGTATACATTCATATTATTAATACCATCTATGAAGATGCAATTGCAAAGGTTCGACTCTGCGAGGAAACAAAAAACTTATAAAAAATGGGAAAGGGAGTGAGAGGTGATACCATATCTCCTAAGCTCTTCAGGGCCACATTGTAGAATGTTTATAAATCACTGCTGGGAAGACAAGGGGATAAAATTAATGGAGAGTATTTAACGCATCTTCGTTTAACTGACGACGTAGTCATTCTTGCAAGTTCCTTTTTAGAGCTCCAGGAATTAGCTGAGTGGAATAAAGGAGTGATCTTAAAGAAGAGCTTACGGAAAACAAATTGATATACGACGGATGATCAAAAAGTATCAAGTCTGCGTGCATAACTGTTAAATGGAGCGGCGGAGCAGAATGCCGTTTGGCAGGTTACGACTTTGGAACCTAGTACACATGCGCTTGCCGAGAGAATGCTGTTGGTGCAGCGCCTTTTGTGCTGTAACCAGTTGTTTGGAGTCTAGTCTGATAGGCATATCACGTTAACGATCTCTGAGAAAGTTCTGTCAGAAACTTGGATATTCATTCAAATTCTATCAGAAACTTGGAGATTTTTGCAAATAAACGTATGACAAGTTACTGAGAATGTATGGTGAGAACTGCACGAGTTATCCACGAGTGTACGACTGGTACAAACGTTTCAAAATTAACCATGAAAGTGTCCAAAGTGACGACTGTTGTCGAAGGCTCTCAACAAGCAGGAATGAAAGAAACGTCCAAGAAGTTCGTTCAGCTGTGAGAGAAAATTCCAGAATTACTTTCAAAGAACTTGCTGACGACTTAGGTTTTAGTTTTGAATCAGTAGAGGTAATGCTCAGTGAAGATTTGGGCACAAGACTTGTGTCTGCAAAATTTGTTCCAAAAGTCCTTTCAGATGAGCAAAAGGAAACTCCACTGTCTTGCAGCCATTGACTTTTCGGAATTGACCCGAAATGACATCAACTTCGTGAAAAATATTGTTACCGGCGACGAAACATGATCTTATGGATATCACCCAGAAACGATGGCTCAGTCCTCAAAGTGGAAAACCCCCAGCTCAACAAGACCCAAGAAAGCACGCCAGACATCTTTAATGCAACACTCCGATCAGACTAGACTCCAAACAACAAGCCACAGCATAAAAGGCGCTGCGTCGACATCGTTCTCTCGACAGGCACATATGCAGTAGGTACCAAGGTCACACCGCACCAAACGGCATTCTGCCCCGCCGCTACATTTAGCAGTTATGTAATCAGTCTCGATACTTTTTGATCACCCCTCGTACAATGCTTTGCTTTTACAAGAACTGAAGATTTAACTATTGATTGAGCAAATCTAGAAGTAACCAATGCCTATATTTTGTTTGGACAACAGATATCAAGCAGGAGCTATTAGTAGGGGGAATGGCATGTGGAAGAAACAGTACAATTTCGTAAAGCAATTTACCATTATGTCCTAAATGAAAAGTGTTTAATCAATGTCATCCCAGTTCTTACTTATAGATAAGAAACACAGAACGTAACTAAAAAAAGACATTCAGAGGCTGAGAACTACTGAAAGAAGTAAGGAGAGGTTCACAGGTGGTGTAACTAAGAAAGATAGGAAGAGGAACACGCGGATTAAGGAAACATCAAGAGTTGTTGACATCATAATCAAAGTGAAAACCTCAAGCGGCAATGGACGGAACATATTGCTAGCCGAAATGAGCAGCGACGGACACCTAACATTTTTTGTTTGATTGGAGGTTTTAACGACCACCGTGAGCAACTCAATGGGCTATAAGCAGTCGCCCGTCCCTAATTTAGGGCCACTGGTTCCAGGGAAGGTAGAGAGCCCATGCCGTAAGACAAACACAACATCCGTGCTTCACCGGGATTTAAACCCGTACCCCTTTCGGACGAATGATCAGAAGCCATCACTTAGACCACTGCGCCACTGGGGCGGCCCTGAAATATTAGACTGGATTCCAAGGGGTACAAAAAGACCCAGCAGAAGACCGTGTGGAACTTGGTGAGAGAAACTTTGACAGCACGTCGGAGCAAGGCCGTCTAGAAAGCACAAGGCCATGACAGAGAGATGAGTTCCCTCTTTTAGTTACGTCACGCGGAGACAAAGTTTCTTATAGGTTTCGAATGCTGTCCTGTGTGACGTCAAACTCGACACAGATGTATCAGTCCGTATAACAGGAGAGTGACGTCCCAAACGGAGGAAACTCATCTCTCTAATGTCATGGCCTTGTGTTTTCTAGACGGCCTTGGTCGGAGTGACATGGAGGAGGCTGGTTCAAGACAGACAGATGTGGTAGAGATTTGAAGAGCTTCATCCAACCGTGTCGCTTGATAATGGTTGATGACGATGATCTCAAGTTTAATTTCCCTCTGTTTTGAATTCAATAGGGCCAAATCCAATTTTTTTGTTGGGGCCCCTACGGTAAAAAAAAAAAACAAAAAAAAAACGTACACTGACTGAAAAAAATCCCAACACCACGAAAAAATAGTTGTAGAGGAATGAAATGGCGGCAGTACATTTGTATAGGTAATATATTTAATCGATTAAGGTTTCAAGATCACAGATTAATGCAAGCGCAAGAAAAGCCATTTTAAATGTGAAATGCTGTTACATTAATAACCGGTGTGACCGCCAGAATGTTGAATGCAAGCACGCAAACGTTAATGCATTGTGTCGTAAAGGAGCTGGATGTCAGTTTGTGGGATGGAGTTCCATGCCTGTTGCACTTGGTCTGTCAATACAGGGACGGTTAATGCTGGATGGGGTGACGCTGGAGTTGTCGTCCAATGATGTCCCATACGTGCTCGATTTGTGAAAGATCTGGTGATCTAGCAAGCCACGGCAACATGTCGACACTCTGTAGAGCATGTTGGGTTACAACAGCGGTATGCGGGCGAGCGTTATCCTGTTGGAAAACACCTCCTGGAATGCTGTTCATGAATGGCAGCACAACAGGTTGAATCACTAGACCGACGTACAACTGTGCCGTCAGGGTGCGTGGGATAACCACGAGATTGCTCCTGCTGTCATAAGAAATTGCTCCCCAGACCATAATTCCAGGTGTAGGTCCAGTGTGTCTCGGCCGGAGACAGGTTGGTTGCAGGCGCTCACCTAGCCTCCTTCTAACCAACACACGGACATCGCTGGCACACAGGCAGAACCGGCTTTCATCAGAAAACACAACAGATCTCCACTCCGTCCTCCAATGAGCTCTAGCTTGACACCACTGACGTCGCAAACGGCAGTGGTTTGGAGTAAGTGGAATGCACGCTACAGGACGTCTGGCTCGGAGCTGTCCTTTAAGTAACCGAGTTGTAACAGTTCGTTGTGTGGTGGCAACTGCAGCTCGAATTGCTGCAGCAGACGCGGTACGATGCGCCACTACCATACGCCATACACGGCGGTCTTCCTCCTCAGTAGTGCCACGTGGACGGCCGGAACCCGGTCTTCTTGAGGCAGTATCTTCCCTTGACCACCGCTGCCAACAATCATGCACAGTGGCTACATTCCTGCCAAGTCGTTCTGCAATATTGCGGAAAGAAAATCCACCTTCTCGTAGCCCTATTACACGACCTCGTTCAAACTCCGTGAGCGGTTGATAATGGCTTCTTCGTCTTCTTAAAGGCATTCTTGACTACCATCAGCACACTACGTCGAATCTCAACGATAACTAACGCTCACGAACGTTACAGCGCGTATTTACAGCAAACCTGCTTTGCATGTTCCGAGGGGCGCTACTAGCGCCACACGTATGCGCCGAGCGCGAAATTTGCATAGACGTCATCTTACAGATGTACCCTTACCGCCTACCAACTGTCGTTTATCTAACACAACCCCTTCTTGGTGTTGGGATTTTTTTTCCGTTAGTGTATATACATTCGCCCTCGTGATATAAGAGATTCTCTCCAGCATGTAAGACAGGACGTGAGCACGGTATTCGTTATAAATCAGGTAGAGTAGCTCATCGGACATCAGTCAGTGCTCGACTGAGAGTCAGAATGGTGAATTTAAGTGATCCGTATGGCTTTGAACGTGGCATGACAGCTGGCTCCAGATGTGGCAGTCCAAGCAGCTTCTAAATGGCCGTTCTCCTTGGCTTTTTGTAGCAAGAGTTTATTGTTCATTATTGTCCGAGTTGTGGCGCGTCTGTTTGCTTACACGATTCTCGCAAGTCTCTTTTGACCGCTCTGATCCACCAGTTGATTTTGTTCACAGCATCGCCGATTGCTGGAAGTCTTTTGTGCTCGCATCATTCATGTTAAGTCCTTGCAACGATTGTGCATGAAAAGCATAGGCGTTCAGGAGGTGCTCAAAATGGAACGCTTGGCGTCAACTGTATCTAAATTAAAACGATGGAATCGTTTCATGTCTTTCTGTCGCTTCTTAGTTTGAAAGAAACAGAGTGATACAGAAAAATGTCTCCACGCTCTGTGAATGAGAAAAGTTTACCGTTCCCCTAGGGTGCGGCAAAATTTAGTTTTTTATTGAGATGCAGTGGAAAATACAGGAAATGGATAATTAATTCATGGACACTGGTAGATGCGACTCTGTAACGCATAGGAGAGAGAAAGTCTTTACTTTAAGTTCTAGGCACATAGCAGAGTATATGAATATAAAAAATGGTAACATCAGGAGAATACCTGAAGGACGTTGATGTTCCATTTACTAGGAGCATAAGGAAAAATAAAAAAAAAATATAAAAACAGACTGCTTATTGCGAGTTTGTGGCTTATTGAAGCCATGGCCTACCCAGCTTTTGATTTGTGGGGGCACATGTTCCCACTGCCTCTACAGGTTAGGTGCCACTGTTTGAATCAATACATAATATTTTTCTGAATTATAAATTTCAGGTAGCCAATTGAAGTCATGATAATTTATAGTTTTTATTCATGAAAAACTAATATCTGAAATTTCATTAACCGTTCTGGTGCCCCAGTGATCAGAAGCGCGGGACATTGGCTAATCTCCCGAGTCAGGCCCGGGCTCCAGTCCCAAATGAGGCATAAGAGACGGAGCCATGGTTGTCCATAGCTCTTGCCTTTACGACTCCTCTGGCTTTTTATGCCTCATCCTCATCAGGGCCAGAGCCTGGGGCAAACTTTGCTCCGGCCCTGTCCCTTTCCTGAAATTAGTGGCTCCAAAATGGGTATGAGCGTTTTCAGCAAACGCCGAAAAATAAAACGTTTTTATCAAACCTCTAGTTGTATTCTTGAAGTCCTCCGAATTCCCAAATCCTATTTGTCTGTACATCAAAATGTAAGCAGCCAGTTTTTCTGTGTTCAATCCTTTTCTTAGTGAAAACTGGTTTTTATAGCTCATAAAGGTCTTTCCCTTATTGGTTTATTCTACTGTCAAAATCCTCATCAAAAGGACCAAAAACCTGGGACAAACTTGACCAGAAACAAGTTTGCCTCATTTAAGTTAACAGAAACCTAGGGCAAACATAAAACTTTTCTCACTCTGAACATTAACCGCATCTAAATAATCTGTCAACTTTTCAAGGTTCTTTTCCTCTGCTACACAATAAATAATCATTGGTTTTTGTTTCTAATTAAATTTTTTTCGTTTCTAAAAAAATTTACCAGAAAGAAACAAATTGCTGATTACTGAACTACCTGATGTAACATCAGATACGGAGAAAGTTTCTGTAACCACATATCGATATAAATTAGAAAGAGAATTCGGAGCAGCTAGCATTCGTATATTTCATTACAGTTCCCTCAAACCACTTATTAGTACTGCTACTTCGAATTCTAAAAACCTATAAAACTCTTAGTGCAAACTTCTTTGTCAGCTTTCATTTTCAATTTGCAACATTTTACTAAACTGAAGAAAATCAAGGTCGTCAGTCTCATCCTTCACGCTCCACAATCCAGCGCCACCGCCATTGCTTGTTCTCATCCCGCCCATTTGGAGAGCACGGTTCCTGTCTTCTGTAATCATTCTTCACCAAGTCCCCAGCTCTTGCTTCCCTCTGATACTAAAGTCAATGAAACTCCAGGCATTCTGTCATGATACGTGTGCTACACCTGCCCGTCTTGGAGCTGAATTTCACTCTCAATACTCCTGATGTTTGTGATTTTATAAAATTCATCGCCAAAACATTTAATATACTTATGAGATAATAATTTTCAAATGCATTAAGATTCGGTACTTGCACTTCAGCCACCTTCTAGTTTTCTGCACCACATAGCAAAACCGCACAAACAACTAGTGTAAAAATTCATTATTCCACCTTGATAATGATGTGGTCATTGAATACGGTACATAAATGCATGTGTGCTTTATGGAAATAATCAGATAGTGTTTTTCCTGCTTCTCCTGAAACGTGCTGCCCTTTTCTGAACTTATTTTCGGCACCTCTCGAAGCTCCTAACTTTCACCGACCGACACTTGAGTAAAAACCTTTTATAAGGAACACTAATTAAAAAGATTCCAAGGTAGATTGTACTAGTCCTTCCTGTTACATTTCTTTCAAATTGGCACACATTTCCAGTCCCCAGGAACTAAACTGCTTTGTCTTGCTACACTGTTAAAAATTTTGTGACAGGCTGCACCAAAATGTGGTGCTACACCAGTTGCACTACTTTCTGAATAAAAATACACCACAAAGTGTTTTTTTTGTGGTGGAAACAAAATCAACAACATGGTGCAAACTTGCTCTATAATGTGGTGCAACCTGGTGTCGTAACATGGTACAAAGTTGTACCATATTATTGAGTTTTGTTTGCACCCCACAATGGTTGTACCTTTTCTCAGAAAGAGGTGCAGCTGTTGTAGTAGCACTACAATGGTACAACCTACCACACAATTTTTAACAATGTACATCAGTGATTCTGCATAACCGAATGACACTTACCATTCCACTGTGTTTAACTAATTTCTTCGTCGTCTGAGGAATATGCATATCTCACAATATATCATAAAAATTGTCTTCAGCTATTTCGAATACCTAGGGAAACGACAGGCAAGAATACAGACAAATTCAGCGCAGACCGCTTAACCTTATACGTATAAAAAGGCCTAGTTTGGGGACTCTAAATTTTGAGAAATTTACAAAATCACATCTAGTCAGCACAGGTATAATTTTTACCTACTTCTGTTGATTAAAACTGCCATTTTCGGCAAAAGAGATGCCGTATTTTCACTGTATCCTATGTAGCTCTTCAGACAACTTGAAAATTGCATCCCTCTAGAGCGGGAAGCTACATCTGCCTGGCTTCAGTTGCTTGGAACTTCGTTGCCCAGAGAAGTTCTGTCGCATGCTCGAATGGAAATAGAGAGTGCGGGTTCTACAGTATTTCCATTCCACACCGATGCATTTCTCAAATTGTCTGAAGAGTTGGCTACATGATAAAGAGTGAACAACTACACCTTTGTGCTTATCATGATATTTGTGTTACCATTCATGTATTTGTGAAGAACTATTCCTTCAGGGGTATTCGTTTCCCACTTATATCTAAGATGTTTTGTTGATTAGTTAAGGCAGACTACACACACACACACACACGCACACACACACATCGTCCAAATTGTCTCATGTCACTGTACTGTGCGTCATCAGCATTTGAAATATTGCTTGTCTTCTGCAATATAACTCTCCTTAGTTTTCCCTTCCCCTTTTCGGCGTTATTGACAAACGTCACCGGACACCTAGAAGAGAAACACAACATGACATTTATTGACATACATCAGTACGGTGTCGGTCCACTTTTAGCCTTAATGCATGCACTGACACTTCGAGACATGCTTTCGACAAGGTTTTGGAACACAGCGATAAGTATGCGCTTTCATTTAGTACATAATGCTGCCGCTAACTGTTGCTTAGTAGTTGGCCTTGGTCCCAAAATTCTTATGCGGCGTTCTAATTCATTCCATAGGTGCTCTATGAGATTAAGATCAGAGCTCTGTGCTGGAAAGTCCACACACGATACAAAATTATCGTCAAACTACGACGTAAGAGTACTTACTTTCTGGCTCGTTGCATTATCCTGCTGGTACCAATAAGGTTCGGTTCCATAGCAGTGCAACAGAGTTGGTAGGGCATAATTGTCCAGAATATCGTGGTGGACGCGTTGGTTAAGAGGTTTGTCCACGATAATCAATGGGCCCGGACCATACCACGAAAAACACCCCCACACGAGTACACTGCCAGCTCCAAACATGACAGTAGGTACGGTACACTGTGGTAAATAGCGTTCCTCCGACTGCCTCCATATCCACACACGGCCATCAGACTGATGGTTCGTGTATTTGGATTCATCAATCCATAGGACCTGTTTCCATAGATCTACGGTTCACGATAAATGTTCTTTACACCATGCTAAGCGACAAGTATCATTCCGAGTGGAGATGAAAGGTTTATGAGCAGCCGCACGACCACGTTAACCCATGGAATGAAGTTATCTGTGAATGGTATGTGTACATACCGAGGTTTCAGCATGTTTGCTCATCTGTACACTGAAGCATTGTGCAGTACGCCGTCGATTAGCTGTAACGATTCTCCTGAGGCTTCGACGTCTTCTATCATTGATTTTCTTTGGTCTGCCGGTACGCTTTGCTGCTTCAAGCACACCATGTATTTTCCACTTATTCAATACATGCAAAACAGTTGACCTGGGTATGTTTAAGCGCCCCTCGGTTTCTCTTATGGACAAGCCACTAATATAACACCCAACAATCTTTCCTCTTTCAACGTCAGTTCTCTACCGCCGCGACATTTTCGCTCAAACTCACAGTGGGATATGATCGCGGTCAGCTGCAGGCTTGTTTTTATATCGTTTACAGCTGTACCGCGCATGTTAACAACGCATCGGATTCGTTGATTTGCTTTTGACGGGGTGTCCGGTGACTTTTGTCAATGTAGTATATGTTCAATTGAGGATGCGCATTTGAATTGAAATGAATACACCAGATGATAATTGCACCACAAGGATACTAAATAATGTAAAAAAGATTAGATTTACTCGTGTACCTCTAACGAGACACTGAGCTTTGTTCATCAAAGCGTGGCATTTCCATTTTTAAATGAGCAAAGCAACGAAAGCAGAAAATTGTATTTGGACACTGACTTACATTATGGTACAAATTACATAAAGCAAATACATAAATGTAATGTCACGTGTATGTGGAAGAAACAAGTCTTCTGAAAGTAAAGCATTGCTTCGCACTGTTATTCAGAGTAATGCTTTGCCTTTAAGATATTACGCCTGAATGGATAAATTCCATTCATTGCTCAATTTCTTTCGCCATGGAAATCGATAGTCATTCCTTGACGCGTTGCTAAGTACATCGAACAGCAGCAGATTCGAATGACAGAATTATTGCAAACCAGCCACATTTGTGAATTTTATCGCACATAAAGTGTGTTGCCCGATAACCGTCGAAACTGCTGTTTTCATTTAGATTCCAAAGAGCGTACACCGTTCCATTGATAAGGAGGCCACAGATCCGTAAATTGCAGGCAGTTTTAACAAAGACATCTATTCATTCTTGAGTCGCGAAAAATTTTATTCCATTTTTGAAGAAGTTAAATGCAATAAACCAAAAATAAGCAAAATAAGTGTAAAAGAAACAGATAGTTCCCGTAGGAGCCACTAAGAG
The DNA here is from genome assembly GCA_039090855.1 of Macrothele yani. Classification (NCBI taxonomy): domain Eukaryota; kingdom Metazoa; phylum Arthropoda; class Arachnida; order Araneae; family Macrothelidae; genus Macrothele; species Macrothele yani. Next base: position 79,619,842 of record CM077008.1, read on the forward strand.
TTTCATTTTATTTTAACATTAATTTGAATTATAGCTGTATCAATAAGTTTAGTTCTTAGGTAGAACAAGCACGAAGATAACGTCCCTTAGATGACAGGATTGGAGTACGTAATAGCTCACCTGAAAAAAATCAATAGGTGGTCTACAAATACCAGAAAAACGTTTCCAAAATTCGAGTAACACAATATAAATGGAAAATATTTTTTTTGTGGTTTCGGGATATAACTCGAATACAGTGAGCACCTCAATGGGCTGTAAGAAGTCGCTTGTTCCTAATTTAGGGCCATTGACTCCAGGAAAGGAAGAGAGCCAATGCCAGAAGACAAAAAAATAAATAAATAAATAAATAAATAAATAAATAAATAAATAAATAAATAAATAAATAAAATAAAATCTGTCTCCCCATGATTCGATTCCGTACCCATCTCGTACGAATAGTCAGAAAGCAATGATTAGATTGCTACGCCGCTGAGGCAGCGAAACAGATTTCAAAACGTTTAATAGCCAATTCAGAACAAGATATTCTGAAGCAGGTGATGGAAAGAAACTAAACTCACAGTGGCGTAGTAATCTAATCGTTGCTTTCTGACTATTCGTACGTTGCTTTCTGACTATTCGTACGTTGCTTTCTGACTATTCGTACGTTGCTTTCTGACTATTCGTACCATATGCCATAGAAAGGGATTCATTACAAAATTTAGCAAGATTCGACTTGTGTAACAAAAACATAACTAAATTAATCTACCATTTAAGGCAAATTCTTGAAAATAAAATATGAGAACGCATGATAATATGTAAAACAAAGCAATCTTAACTACATGTGTGGGATTTTGTGTTAAAAAATAGTCACTAGAATGATTAAACCTAACTTCTCACTTCAGTACTTCAGTCTAATGGTCCAGGAACTTCGAGGGAAGGAACTGGAAGAAGGAAAGCATTTAAAGGGACTGTAGACAACTCCTGGCTTATTCCTTTTCTGGAATGCTTAAATCTAATTTCTCATTTCAATACTTCCGTCTAATGGTCCAGGAACTTCGAGGGATGGTACTGGAAGAAGGAAAGCATTTAAGTGACTTGACAACTCCTGGCTTATACCATTTTTTACAGAAATACACCCTTGAAAAACACAGTGACGAAGCCACCTATTTGACAAGACGTGGACGTTGGGCAAAACCAAATAAGAGATTAAAGAAGACGTGAGAACACGCAGATTAATAACAAAAACTGACCTCAGTGCAATATATCGTAATGTGATTGTAGCCATCAAGACAATCAATGAGGAGTACCTCTGTTATCAGATCACCTTAGGCTTCACACCCAGTGATTCTTCATTTTTAGCTGCTGATTGACCTCTGACCCATTACAAGTGTTGCCACATTGAGAGGAACTCTTTGGGAGTTTAGGACGACGTTAAATTCGGAAAATAATCCAGAGATGAAAAAATTACATACGAGATAACAACTGAAAATAGGAACTTAAAATAAATTATATACGTCATACACGCGACGAGCCGTATTTGCATGATGCGATTTGTAATGTAACATGATTCACGTGCACTCCATATTGAAATTCAATGTAATTTTTAAAAATTCTTCTTACATTTATACACTGCAAAAGTCACTTTGGAAGTCGAGCAACAGTGCTAAGAGACCAACAGGTACACAAAGTAAAAACGTAATTAAATCTCAATAACCTCAGAAAAAACGTTCAGTTACTTTATAAATTTAATTGCCGTAGTACGTCAATAATATGAGTTTTTCATATGATCCAACGGGGTTTTGTGGCGTCAGTTTGGCCAAGGAGGAACCTCAGGTTCAAAACCGGACAGGCACGAACGCTCAAACCACTAAATATTCGCCGTGCGTCAGATGGGCACGTTAAGCCGTTGGACCCTGGCTACTGCCCCCCCCCCCCGATAATAAATAAGGGCGTCTTCCTCTCCCTTTCTATCTCGCTTCCGTGTCACTTTTCTATCGGGCACTCTAGCCCAAATTTACTAGCTTCCTATTTCTAAGGGCTGTTTATGACCTCGGGTCAGACACTCCCTTCCTAAAATCCTCTACATATGATCTGATCTCATCTGGTTTCAGTTTGCCTCCCTTTGGGCATAATATACCCTGACTTCTGGAAGTTGGATAGGTAAAAGTTTTGTTGAATCGAAAGGAGAAAGCATACCCTTATTTTTGCATTTCTTTGGATATATTTCACATCTAGGTGGCATATACACTCACTGACAATGAAATTTGCGCACCTAGAAAAAACATACTACAACCGCGAAAGTTTGCAGATAGCTAGAGGGCGTGCTGGTATACAAATAATTCCCGTTTGGTGCGAGTGCACACGACTGCACACCCTGTGGTGGAGCTGCATGCACGAACCGGCAGCCTTATAAACCGGCGTGTAGTCGATGCCCCATGAAATCGAAAAGCACCGGCCGACGCAAGAAAGAGTACAGAGTGATAAGAACGCCGGGTAGTCGCCAGGGTCGTCGATTTGAGCAACTTATGGACTTTAAGAGAGGCCTGATCATCGGGCTGAAAACCGCAGGGTAATCGGCGCGGCGTATATCCCGCCAGGCGGATCGTTATGGCAATACCGTCCGACTGTGTTGAGATCAGGTGACACGTGATGGCACTGCCACACGGCGGAACGGCTCCGGAGGTACCAGAGGACCAACGGTAGAGAGTACCAACGGATCGTGCGCTAGGCACGTACGGATCCCAAAGGGACCCGATCCATTATACAGACAGATTTAGCGGCTCCTGTGTGCCCACGTACAATTTACTGACTCCTCGCGGAAGCGAATCTGCGATTTCAGCGCCCCTTCCGTGTGCTGCCGTTAACATGGGAACATCACTTGCTCCGTGTGCAGTGGTGCCAGGCCAGAGCGACGTGTGGTGTTTAGCGATGAGTGCCACTTCTTTTTTTCTGTCTCTGTGTGGAGGTCGCTGGGTCAACGGCACAATCCCAACATCGCTATCGAGCGCCACACCTCCCCCACTGCAGGCATTATGGTTTGGGGAGCCATTGCCTACGATAGCCGATCAGCTCTAGTAGTGGTATGTAGATCATTGACGGGTCAGCGGTATGTGGATGAGATCCTACAGTCCCATGTGCCCCCATTCCTGGCCGGGATTCCAGGTGCGTTATACCAGTAGGATAATGCCCGCCCGCATACTGCTCGGGTTGCCCAGGACTGCCTACGTCATTTCCAGACACTTTCATTGCCTGCCCGCCCCCCGGACATGTCCCCCATCGAATCGAACATGTGTGGGATCAGTGGAAACGCCAGCTGCCGCCGTGCCGCACTATCCGGGATTTGGGGCACACCGTCTAACACGTGCGGGCCAGCCTGCCGCAGGACAACATGAGGCGTCTGTTCGCCTCCATGCCGGACCGTATTTCAGCATGTATCACCGCTCGAGGCGGTGAGACGCGCTATTGAAGATGACTGGACTGCGTGCCACAGATTCTTCTGTAATTGTCCTGCACTCTGTTTTTGCCATGAAGTGTATGATTCATCTGTATCATTACGTCCATAAAATTTCAGTTCAATCCGATGCTTCCTTTGGTGCGCAGATTTCGTTGTCCGTGAGTGTATATAAAGCACGAAATGTCTTCTGCGTGTTTATAAAAACATAAAATATCTGCTGTTAGAAGGCGAGCGGAAAAATCCATTTTGCAGCGAATGAACAAGATTATAATTTTCCAATCGTTGCCAGTGAAGATTTTTACTACTAGGAGAGGTGAGAGATAGAATAGGTAAGCATAATCATATTTCCTGTCAGTTGATTTGTGAATTCCATGTCTCCATTGCCTTTCATTCACATCGAAACTTCTATTCCCTTGTGGTCTAGAATGAAACGATTTAAATATACACTGGCGGAAAATGAAAAAAGAACACCAAGAAGGAGACGTCTGATACCAACGAAATTTATACAGCATAATAACGGAATACAGAGGATAACGTGATCAAAACATTATGGCAAAATACAGCTGTATTTGCTGGTAAACTGAAAAATAACATTTTCATGTAATATGGCTAGTACGAGGTTGAACCGCCATGAATTGTGTCACACTGTGCGATTCTGGCATGGAGTCTGTCGTACAGATGTTGCATGTAAGTTTGGGGTATTGAGTTCCAAGCATCCTCAACCTGGACGCGTAAATCGCGGATGGTCGTGGTTGGCCGTGGAGACCATATAAGTCGTTGTCCCATAAAATCCCACACGTGCTCAATGGGGGACAAATCCGGTGAACGTGCAGGCCATGGAAGTTGTCTCACACCCTGAAGTGCATGTTGCGTTGCACGTGCCGTGCATGGGCGTGCGTAATCTTGCTCGAAAACTCCACGATGGACCGACCTTACAAATGGCAAAACAATGGGCTGAATGATGTTGTTGATGTAGGAGGTGCTATTTAACGTACCTGGTGCAAGCACTAATTGTGTACGGGAGTGATAGCTGATAGCTCCCCGCACCAGGAGACCAGGTGTAGGCCCTGTGTGTCGCTGGCGGATGCAAGAAGGATGGAGACGCTCCCCTGTGCGTCTGCGAACACGCATGCGGCTATGGGTGGTTCCCAAGCAGAATCTGCTTTCATCGCTGAACACGACAGATCGCCATTGTGTTCTCAAGTGCAGACGTTGGAGACACCGCTGCAGCCGTTCCTGACGGTGGGCTGGAGTCAGAGGTACACATGCCAGAGGCACACATGCACGTAGTCCTGCATCCAGTAGACGGTTTCGGATTGTTCGCACAGTCACCTCAGGTGCAACGGCAGCTCGGATTTGCGTCGCAGTGGATGTTCTGCTTGACAACGCCGCTCTTTTTACGCGTCGATCGGTCTCCTCATCAGTCCGTCTGTGACTCCCGGTTCCACGTGTTCTCGTGTGGGAATGTTCCTCGGACCATTTACGCCACCATCGTACCACCACCGATACTTCCCATCCAATTCGCTCCGCAATACGACGATACGACCACCCGGCCTCGCGGAGTCCGACTAGACGACCTCGCTCAAAGTCCGATAACTGGTGAAATGGTGCACGTCTTCCATGTCTATGCATTGCAGCTTCTTCAGGGTCTTCGCTATTCTCCGTACGCCATCGACTGATTACATTCACTTCTCCGTACTCCTTAAATACCACCGACGATAATTTGCATATTATGCCGTGCTGTGGCGTAAGCGCTCACCGGTTGGTCCCGAAATTAAGATCACACCTACGTAAACTCGACCCCATTAACATATGTAAATTTCATGATCGTCCGCCAATTATTTCTTGGTGTTCTTTTTTCGCTTTCCGGCAGTGTATTTGAGACTACTCACCATTTTAGAATTCAAACTTGTAAGTCTTTCGCCTCATTGAATTTTTCCCAAATAGTTCACTAGGCGGCGCTACTGATCCAATCGCAAGGTTAGTTGAATAAATGTCTACTCCAGCAGAGAAAGCGATATGCGTAGGTTAGTTTATCGAAACGAAATCTGTTACCCAAATGCAAAGAAATTTTCGTTCGAAATTTGGAAAAGATCCTCCAAATCGTAATATTATCTTAGCTTGGCACAAGAAGTTTCTGGAAACTGGAAAGTGTCCTTAATAGGCAAACATGTGGAAGACCAAGCACGGGCGAAGGCGACGTCGAAAGCATTCGTGAAGCCTTTTCACGTAGCTCTACTAAATCGGTACGAACTGCCGCAGGAGAAATGACAATTCCTCGTGAAACAAAACATCGAGGCTTACACCAAAAACTCCACTTATATGCCTACGAAGTGCAGATATTGCAAGCTTTACAGCCTGAGGACAAGCCACGCCGTCTTAACTTTGCTGTGGACATGCGAAATCATATAGAGGCAGATATGACTTCCTACGAAACATTGATTTTACAGATGAAGCAACTTTTCATGTTTCAGGTAAAGTCAACCGCCACAATATCAGAATTTGGGGGTCTGAAAATCCATATCACTTCATCAAACTTATACGGGATAGTCCTAAAGTGAATACGTGGTGTGGCTGAATGGCTGATCGTGTGATCGGACCTTAATTTTTTGCTGAATCCACAGTCGCAAAAGAAATTTATTTGGAGACGATTCAAATTTTTGCTGTCCCCTCAAATTTGCCATTTACATTCTAAAATTATCTGGCAACAAGATGATACGCCGCCACATTGGGGTAAGGTGGTGCAAAAGTTTTTAAATAAGGTATTTCGAAACAGGAGGATTGGACGAGATGGACGCAACCCATTGCCTTCCTGCTCTCCAGGTATCACGCCTCTGGACTTCTTGACGGGATATGTGAAGGACAAAGTTTATTCCTCAAAAGTGCAAAGTGTTGACGAACTGAAAATTCGCGTAGTTGCTGGAATTGCATCTGTTACAGAATCCACTTTGGCACGTACATGGGCAGAGACTGAATATCTCCTCGCAACAAACGCTGCACATAATGAAGTTTATTAACTATTTGAAAAAAACAGACTTTTTGAAATACATTTATAAGATCTGCAAAATTTTGTTCCTATCTCAAATAGTTTTTTTTTAAATAAATTTTTAAAATGTGTCAAGGACTTTTGGGACTTTCTTTATATCTTGTAAACATGTGGGACGCAGGGCCAAACACTTTCGTTAATAGATGAATACACTTACAGGTTGATACGCCAAAGTGACGTAAGTCTTATGGACTTACATCCCAAATTATTCAACATAAAAAGTGGTATTTGCAAGTTCTCTCTATCAAACCTATAGCTACTAAATCTGAGATTTCAGTGGTATCCGTTCTGCTCGTTTTGTTTAGAGGTAAAAGCAATACAGCGTTGAAAAATTGAGAGGTATATGGCTCTCAGTACAACCGATTTCGCTTTACATGCAGTTTAGTTTCGTGCTATTTAACCCTGATACCTTTAAATTTAAACCGCGTGAAAAACAAATTTTTATTTTAAAGCAAGGGAACAAAAATGGAAGTTCAACAAGAAGTCTTCTCGTAGTGCGTCAACTTAACCAGCTAAGGGAAATTTTTGACAGGAAGTTTCAGTAGGGTTTTTCAACAATAGTTAAAACTGAAAAAAATATATATTTCTCTTTTCTGTCATCTCTCAGTAAGGTCCATTGTGAAAATCGGAAATTAAAGGTTTATGAAATACATTTAATAGCTGTTTAAAACTTTTGGAAAGAACAGTTCTTAAAACAAAATCTGCACTTATATTGCAACCATTTATTCTGTATTTATTTGCTGTGAGAAAAAATTACTGGATACGTGACTAAAAATTTGAAAACGTTTTCTTAAGAACGTGAAATGAAACAAATAAAGACATACAGACGATACAAGTAAAGGAACTAAACTACACATTTTAACAGGAGAAATGTGAAAATCCATTTTTAGCAGAAGATGAGGGAACTATTACCATTTTTTTAAACGCTTCTTCCTTCGAGTGGCTATCTATCTACACATTATTTGAACTTTGTTATTTCTTTTACTTGTTCCAAACATTTCGCTATGACCTTCCTGTTTCTATCTTGCGCTTCTCTTCCATTTTCCATTTTCTTTTATACTTGTCAATTTGTATATCCGCATATTATTAAAATTTTTGATATTTTTTTTTATCTCATCCAAACTTTTCATTCCCATGCTTCATCGGCTTCCCAGTTTCTGTCTATCTAATTTTCTTTAATTTTTCTTGCGTTATATCTACCGAGCAGCATGGTATTTGCAATTTTTTTTTGTCATTTCTCTTATCAGATCCAAACGTATCACTACGGCATGTCTTTCTTTCCTGTTTTCTCTGGTTTTTATACACCATTTTGTGTCTCAATTTTTTTTGTCAAAGATGTTATTTTACGCTACAAATAACGTAAAAAGCGAAACAGGTACAACTTTCCACTTAAACATCGTAACATGGCTCTTAAAACTAATCTGTTCTGTACCTTGTGGGTCCAGTTGCTCTATTTAAGTGTCTGAGAAGTGAGTGGATATTTGTGATGAAAGCCATGACGTTTCTATCAGAAACAGCAGGCCCCGTGTTTTCTTACTCTTCCTTTTAACTTGGACTTTGCTTTGCTGCTCAGATTGCCTTACTTACAAAAATGTCCATCACTCGACGGACCTAACACACGCGGATTTGTCCACCCACGCGCACGTACTCCCTCTCTGACACGCCACATACATTTCCTTTGTGAAACAAAAACCTTGTGTCTGTTAAGAAATGCTACTATAAGAATACAAAATATTGTTTGCTTCGTGATCAAGATGTTAGGAAAAATTTAGCACGATATTTGGCCCGAATTTTAAAGGCAAAGTTTAAGTTTCTCTTGAAATTGATTGAAGAGTTACAAATAGATTAGCACAGTTTTCTCAACGTAATTATATTTTAAAATGCGAACCAAACATGTTTTTTAAACAATATTGAATCAACAAACAAACCTGGCATTTGAAATTTCATGATGTTTGTATACATAAAAGTTCATGATGTTTGTATACTGGCATGAAATCAGACAGTTATTTCTTGGAATCAATAGATAATAAAGACAAGAACATGAACACAGTAGAGAAAAAAATACATACTTTTATGATAAGAGAGCTACAGATAATACTCTACATAACATGCAAACATAACCGTTGCATAAGCTGATGAGATTTTGCCTTCTCCTTTATAATAAAACATAAATATTATTCGGCTCCGGTAATTCATGTAAACACTGGAAAAACCCAGGATGTGTCGCAATTCGAAAAAAGTTTTAATCGCATGCGCACTTTTAGAGAAAGCCAAGGATTAACAAAACAAAATAAATTATTTGTTTCTCAAAAACAAAAACCCATTTTAAAATCGTTTAGCGGCTGGAATACATGCCAATCTTCCGTATCCAAATAGGCATAAATATGGTTTTAGAACTCAAGCGTGCCTGTCGTGCTATGAAGAGAATGGGTATTGTTCACTTGATCGAAAGATTACTTTACCGAGAAGTACATTTCACCGAAGAGTCACTTGACCGAAAAGGTCCTTTCACCGAAAGGTCACTTCACCTAAAAGGACCTTTGATCGAAAAGTTCATTTCACCGAAGGATTATTTTACCTAAAAGTTCATTTTATCGAAAGATCATTTCACCGAACGGTCAATTTATCGAAAATTTAGAATTTTGTTGTTGAAGATCTGTTGGAGTGTGGTGCCGTTTTTTGAAAAACTGGCCACCTAAACATTATCGGATTGTATAAAAATTCACTTCTAATTTCTATGAAACACCTCTCCATGAGCAGGTTTTTCGAAATATAACATTAATTATAAGGCCTAGGTCTTGGCCTTTTTATCCAATTGTGTTTGAGCAAAAGCGCAACACTATTAACATGGCTTGTTATGTAAAGCTTATGAATATAAGAAATTAAAATTAGCTAAAACGGCCTAAGCGGAGGCCTAGGTCCCTAAAGTTGATTCTTTTTGTCTGAAAAAATGTGCAACGTAACTTGACTTTTTATGTAAACCTTATAAACAAGAGCACGCACGATTAAAATTTTCTAAAAAGGCTTAAGCAGAGGCCTAGGACCCTGAAATTGATTCATTTTGCCTGAATAAATGTGCAACATTACTAACTTGAGTTTTAATCTAAATTTTATGAACATGAGCACGCACGATTAAAATTTGTTAAAAAGGCGTAAGCCGAGGCATAGGGACTTAAAATTAATTATTTTTGTCTTTAAACTAAATCTTTACGTTATTTGTGACGCGGAGAAATCAAAAGTGCAATTTCAGTATGATCCCCTAACGTTTCGGTAGTCTGTCTTCCGAACTGTCACCATGATTCAACAGATCCTGTAATGAAATCCAAAGTTTTCGATGAAATGAACTTTTAGGTAAAGAGGCCTTTCGGTGAAATGAAATTTTTGATCAAGTGACTCTTCTGTGAAATGAACGTTTCGATCAATTGGTCTTTCGGTGAAGTGGGTTTTGGTCAAGTGACCCTTCGGTGAAGTAAACGTCTGGCAAATGAACCAGACCCGAAGAGAGGTCTTCCAGTGAGCAGCAACAGACCGCTGAATTCAGCCAAGGCCAGGATCAGCCCATTTCTACTTGAACCATGAGTAGGAAGTTAAAGAAATTGTGCCTTGAAAGTTGTGTGCCCGTTTGGTCAGATGAACGACGCTATACAAGTATAATATATTGTTTTGTACAGATGGTAAGCAGACAGTGTAGTCAGAACCTCATGAGGAACGTCGTGCCTTGCGAACAAAATCCAAGCATCTGGGGAGGAACCATATTATGGGGAATGTTTTTTTGGTACAAACTGGTTCCGCTGATACCAGTGGAAGATAAGAAGACAGCCAGGAAACACCTGAGTGTTACTGAGGACACAGTGCACACTGCAATTTTGCAATTTTATGTGCATACCATGGCATCTTTGTGGATGATAATGCACCACCATATAGTCGTGTAATAACAGCTTGATGAGCATTAGGAGGACTTCCGTCATCATCTCCATGGCCTTCACGTTTTCCTGATCTCAATCCTATTGAAACTGTGTGAGAGATGCTGGAAAGAGGTGTTAGGCGTCGACGTTCTCTTCCGTCAAGAATGTCTATCTTTAGACAGAAACCAACTTGAGCGCAAGCGGGTCCGGTGGCCGAGTGGTATGAAACGTTGTCTTTTGATATTGGGATCTGTCCAGGTTTGAATCCCGGATAAAGCTTGGATGGTATGCTTGTCTTCTGGCATTGGTTCATTCCTTTCTCCGGAGCAAGTTGCTCAAAATTAGGGACTGCTCATAGTGCAGTGAGTTTTTCACGGTAGTAAATAGCCCCTGAACCATAATAAAAGGACTCGAGCTCCTCATGGTGTCCATGACCGCGTCACATACTTGCTGTCATTAGCAGCAAAGGCGGTCCTACTGAATACTGAAAAAAGTTTGTACTTTTCTGCGAGTATGTGCGCACTTTTTTATAATTCAAGATTTCTGCTTCTATAAAATAAAGAAGTTTGAGATGTTCTTACTTGACCATCCTTTTCTAATTGCTTTACAGAATGACGAACTTCCTACATTCACTTCAATACGCATGCATTGAAACGGAAAAGAAATTCTGACGAACTCATAGAGATCATGAAGCTTCCATTTCCTGAATCCAGTTATACTAGTTTTCTTCTCGCCGGAGTTTTAACATTACCTGTTTATGAATAAGAACGTTCGCCTTTAATGCTTTAGATTTAACTTTTGTGAACTGCGGCTGCTTACAGCTTTCGGCCTACTATTTCATTTGTATGTATAATTTTTGTTTTCTCTACAGAACATAGAAAGTTCTCGTAGTATCTACGATGTAATTTCCCAAATTTTTATGAGGAGGGCACAGAAAAATTAAGAAAAAAAGAACAAAAAGATTAGATCATCAAACATTTGCAATAGCTAATGTCTCATGTCTGAAGTACTGCTGTTTGTACACCACTGAATGGCTTACTAAAATTTATAGCGGTTCCTGAAACTGCCAGTCTTTCTTAAATTAAACGGACGAAGAGGATCGAATTAGAGAAATAGCAGCGATTAAGGAGAAAGAGAAAGTTTGGAAGTAGTCGTGTGTGCTAGAATGTTGGAAATATGTCCGCGAGATCCAGATAATAGAAGACGAACACGATCTCTTTTGTGACTTGCCATGTAACGTACCAGGAGATGTGACGTACCTGCCAGAAAGACGCACACGACATAAAGGCAGATAGGAATCAGAATAAAAACGTCCGCGTAGCTCAATCGGTAGAGTGACTTATTCCGGAATGAGGGGATCTGGGTTCTAATCCCGGCGTAGACTAGAAATGACGGAGAAATTTACTTCGTTATAATGGCGCCCGAACTATCCGGATGACCCGACCGTTCAAAAATCTCGCAACGGTGTGATGTTATTTCCACACCGCGAGATAGGAAAAATAAGAGAATCCCTTCTCCAGCACTTCAGGAAAAAAATAAAAATAAGGGGGAGATGATGCAACGTGCCAGGAGATGTGACGTACCTGCCAGAAGGACGCACACGACATAAAGGCAAATAGGAATCAGAATAAAACGTGTAGCTCAATTGGTAGAGTGACTTATTCCAGAATGAGGGGATCCGGGTTCGAATCCCGGCGTAGACTAGAAATGACGGAGAAATTTACTTCGTTATAGCCACTTCAGGTCAACTGGGGAGTTGCCAAACATAGTGAGCAGAGATCGAAGGTTATCAGTTAAACCACATCAATATAACATTTTTCAGTACTAAAAATTGTGTTAGGAAAGAAGATAGTAATAATTCTTTTAGTGTTTAGGACTAGGGGAACTTACGATTTTCTCATTCTATTGGTTCGTCTTTTGGCACGTTACCTGGAAACATTAATGAAAGAGGAGAACAGATCTAAAAGTTCCTGCATTGTGCAGAAAAAGAACGAGTGTGAAAAGTCTGTCTCAGTGAAAGTCGCTCCATACACACATACATACATACATACATACATAACTGTTCAGCGAGGACTAGGAAATTTTTTTTGGTGGGGAGGAGGATGTGATGCAATGGTAAAGAAGATAAAGTAAAGATCAAACAAAGATCTTTGCTCTTTCCACGTTTATAAGCGAAGATATTTGTTCGATGTTCCTGGTCCACGTGAAATGTCTGTATTAATTATTCATTCGCCTTCTAATGTCTGTATTAGATAAAGTAAAATGTGAGGAGTTGTTAGCTTATGATCTGCAAAAACGAGGGGAAAAAATTAAAGGCTTGATTTGCTACTTCAATGTTTGTAGATGTAACGTTTCATATAATTTAAAAAAAAGAACAACTAATTCAAACCAGTGTTTCAATATTCCGAAATGTAAGTCGTATCTCTCTAAAGGAATAAAATGAAAAATTAAACGCGTTGTCGGAAGAATGAATTCTTTCTCTGCAAGTCTGAAAAGCTGAGGACAGTTGTCATTCTAATTTCCAGAAGTATCGGCATTAAATATTCCAAAATGATTCATTTCTCCGTCTTTTTTCGCTCTTCCGTTTTAAAATTTTGGCTTTCGGAACTTGAAATTTTTAGGTTATATTTGCTGTAACTTATTTTCCATAGAGTCATCAGTTTCAAAATTTGCGAAAATAATTTTGCCGTGTACAATTTTTAATTACAAATCATTTAAGTTGGAAAACACCTCACTTCATTACTGCCTTTCACTTGATTTCCTCTCCATGGTAAATAACGTAAGCGCATGGAGTAGCAACAATATTTGAAACAACTAACTATAAGCTCATGGAGTAGCAACCAACACTTGGGGAAACATCCGTGAAAAAAAAAACATTTCTAGAGACCTTTCATAAAATGAAAAGAAGCAGAACTGTTTTCTTTACGAAATGCTGTTGAAAATCTAATAAATACATAAAAAAAACGTATTTTTCATTTTAAATTAAAAATCTTTTTTGCCTAAAGGAATTCTTTTGAAAGCTTTACAGATTGTTAAAAATATTTTCCTTTTAAAATAGATACCTAATAAAATAAAATGTATGTAATATGGAAGGAAATGTTAAGAAGTTGAATGTTTCTGAAGAGAGAATTTCAGTCCAAAATCACTTATTCAAAATAATGGTTACGACAGTTACCCGAGATAATACTCTGCAATACTTACTGACTTTCATTTTTCTTTCCTCTTTCTTTTACTTTTGCAAAAAAATTACTTCCCTTTCACATTTTTATTTGAAAAACGTGCTTATTTGTTTTGTCCATATTGATTCAAATCAATTACCGTTTCGCGCGACTCATCTTCAAAGAATATTCCCGACGCGACGATCCAGTACATCTTGCTTCTTCTCTCGCCAATAGCTGTGTTGGAAAACTTCCCCAGAGTCTTCCTAATTCATTGATTAAGGTTACTGGGGAACACGAAACTGGAAAAAGTGCTTTTATTTTCTTCTTCTCTCTCTCGCCTTCTCTTTTCTCTTGAAAATTGTCTCTAAATTGTGTGAATTCAGAGATAACGTTATCAACATTTCTCACTATGATTGATGTTTCAACATTCTTTTCAGCCGACAAGGAACTTCAGGAATATTTCAGCATTTTAACTTTCCCATTATCTGAATTCAATGGGTAGTCCACTTATCTGGAATTCCTTCATGTTATATCTATGCAAGGATACGTATAAAGAGCATTAATTTTTGAAAGGGCGTTTTCTTGAAATATGCACCTCCCTATCATTCATATGCTGACACCTGTATGTCTGCAAGCAATCTTTGTGTGCTGAAACCTTTAGTCTTTATGACGGCCTCTAGTCTTAGTGAAACACACTCCACCTGTTTTTTGCAAATATCTCCCGATATGTTCCGCCAATCTGCCTTTAAAAGAGTGACCAGTTCAGCTTTGTTTGTTGGAATATCTCTTCTTCCACGTACTCCAGATCCAATTCGCCCCAGAGATTCCCTACAAGATTCAGATCAGAACTTTGGTCTGGTCAGTCAAACTTTTCTTCGTCTTCAAGCCAATCTATAACGATGCAGCAGCATGACATAGTGCGTTATCTTGCATATAGAGGTATGGGTATAGCCGAAGCTACTGTCACAACATTTATAGTGCCTGGTTGTCAAAAAGAAAAAGAAAACAGCTCCATACCATCCCGCTGCCGTCACCAAATTCATTTTCAAGACGTAATTAATCCATACACTCGACGTGGATCAGGAACACCAAACAGAAATCATCACTCTTTCCCCGTTAATAAGTGAGTCACGGAAAAATTATCATGAAATAATTATTTATTCGCCTCCTAGTTATTTGTTCAGTTGCTGCTTTCCATCTTTGGTGAATCCCCAGCATTATGCGGGGCTCCATGAAGCAACGTGCCACGCGGTTTGACAGTTAATCACATGTGAGTCTGGAGAATTCGAGGCCGCTGTGGTGCAGTGGTAGCATGTCTGGCGCGTAACTGGGAGACCCTGGGTTCGATTCCCGGTGGCAACCAATGAGAATTTTTCCGTGTCTCACTTATTAACGTGGAAAGAGCGATGACTTCTGTTTGGTGTTGTCAAGACGATACAGTCCAGAAGGTATCTTTCTCCCGGTATCCCTTGCACAAAAAACTATCAGACTGGCGAACTGTGCACCGTATCTCGCCAGCCCAATAGACAGTTTTTCATTGCTCTACAGTCCAAGATCTACGCTCCTTATGCAATGCTGATCGGCGTGTGGCATTAGTCGAAGTGATTAACGGCTTGTGGATGGCTTCTCGATCTGTGTAAAACATGTTGCGCAACGTACTGCGCTCTATATTAGTGCTAACAAAAGTCCCAATAGTCTTTCATATGGTTTGCGTGATTTGAGACAACAGTGTACATTTCCATTCCTAAGATTATCTCATATTCTAAAAATACGATTGAAAAAAATTCTGTCTTTATAGAATAACCTTCACTACGAATCACATCTTGCACCCATTTTCTTCTTCAGGTAACGAATAGTTTTCCGGCTAGGTACATGAAATAATATTGCAACTTCCTCAATTTCTCTGTTTTCCATTGTTTGACTTGAAAAACTTTTATTTGCTTCAGATATCTTCCACTATGAGAAATATTTTGCATATAGTTCGTGATTTTTCGTAATGTGCTTTTCGGTCGCTGGTGGGCACACGTATTTCGATTTGAAAATGTTTTACAGATTCGTGATATCCGGTGGGAAACAAATCTTTTCTGACTGGTTCTACTCACTATGAAAACCACTATGTACATTGTGCATTTTAAATAACAAGCAGATTTTCCATTGGAGGCGTAAAATCAGTTAATTGCCAAATTTTGCCGTTTCTAAACTTTGAAAAATTTCTCTTTGTGTCGAAATAGGTTCGAAGTACGTGTTTTTCCCTTCAGAGAATACAGTGTCGTTTTTGTTGTTTGCAGCTGTGGCGACTGCATGTTTATTAGTTCAACTTTCTCGCATCGAAAAAATAATTGTCAGATAATCGCAGTGTATACTGAAATAGGACAACCCCTTGTATCTTAAAAAAAATCTTGGAAGATAGTTTTTTATGCTTTTGTGGTATTTACGTAAAACGTCTATCAACGGAAACAAGAGGCAAACGCAATGATTTAAATGAATTGGTATTAAGTATGCTTGTTTGCACTGGAAAAGCAAGTGATTCCATTATTTGTGACTACACGTCTGTTGAAGTGTTGGAGATTTACTGTGGTGAAAGTATCTCAGGACTATCAACGTGGGAAAAAAAAACAAATAGCTTGCACAAATATTACAGTGGGAAACACAACGTGGATGCTCCTTGGGGAACACAACGTGGATGCACCTTCAAGAAGCGCATAGTACGTATTGTGTGCTCCTGAAGTCCGTTAAAGTTGAGCAATGCCGCTTCTGCGGCGCAGTGGTCTAAGCAATGGCTTCTGATCATTCGCCCGAGATGGGTCCGGGTTCAAATCCCGGTGAAGCATAGATATTATTTTTGTCTTAAGGCACCAGCTCTCTCCCTTTCCTGGAGTCAGTGACCCCAAATTAGGAAAGGGCGACTGCTTGCAGCCCACTGAGATGCTCACGGTTGTCGTAAAACCCCCAATCAAAAATTTAAAAGAAAAAAAGACAGTGGAGTTTCAGTTTGAGGCAAATTGCCTCAAACTGAAATTCCACTGTCGAGGAGAATTTGCAGCAAGACTGTATTACCATACTCTCTACCTGCATTCCAACACCAATTAGTGATCAGCTTTTTTACCTCTCCTCACACGAGCCTGCAAATACTGGACTGATTGTGAATGGAAAAACTTTTTGCTTGGCAGGCGAATCTCTTCTCCATTTTATAAAACTCAAATTTACCGGTGGAGAAACTGGAGCCACATCTCTCTGCTCCAGAGCCGAATGCTTTTCCAATTAAGCTACACCGCCAATGGCTTTTTACTGCTACTTGCCATCCTGACATGTGAGTCACCTCTCTAGTACGTCATAACTTGCTTCATGCTGACACAAGCATAAAATGAATGTGGAGTAAACAATAAGAACATCGTACGTATGCAGGATAATGGCAGCTATATTATGGCTCAGGAAATACCTTTTAGAAACATTGTCGATTCCACTGAGCGTAAAGTACAGTGATTTGCAGATGATAGCTATCTCAACATCACTGCAGATCACGTTCACACCGACAAGTTTTTGCTTTTGTCTGATGGCTGTGGTTTCTTCTAGAAGAACGATGTGCCCATTCTCCTAATTGTGCGAAATGGTTTTAAGAATATTCTAAAGAGTTTATCCTCCTTCCCCCACTGGAAAGCTCCCCAGATATGAACTCTACAGAGTATATGTGAGATGAAACCAACAGACTGCCCTACGAGCGGATCCTCTACCTTTAAATGTAGAATTGTGGGGTACTTTGCACTCATAATAGCACGCCGTACCTCCTATATGTTTCGTAAACACGTCATATCCATGACACCATATGCTTACGATGTTGTCAGTGTATGGAGAAGCCTAGAAGCATAACCCTATATTTGGTAGATGGTCATAGTTCAACGTCCACTAAGTGTAAATGTATGCGTAAATTGCATTAAATAATATATTTTATGCAACAAAAATGTCCGAAACTATATTTTTACGACGTACTATTTGCGTGCTAGGCAAATCCACTAATACTACACACAGTCGCGTGTAATTCAAATTGAACTTGGTGTGTTCATAGTTGAAAGAAGCCTGTTAAGGTTGCGCAGTGGTCTAATCGTAGGCTTCTGACCGCTCCTCAGAGATGCGTACGGGCTCGAATACAGGGAGAAGCATAGAGTGCGTGCTTGCCCTACGGCACTAACTACACCCACCGCACACCCTGCGGAATCAATGGCAGCAAATTACGGACAGGCGACTGCTTATATAGCCTACTGAGTTCTTCACGCTGGTCGTTAAACTCTCAAGCATAAAAACAACAACAACAACAACAACAACAAAAAACCTGTAAAGGAACACATCAAAATCGGTCCATTAAAAGTATCCGATCCTCTGAGTAGGATCTGGTTCAGAACATTTTTGACCCGATTCTGTCTTTGTTTCGGTTTTCTGAAGCAGACTAACCAATGCAACAGATGTATATATCTGAGATACGGATTCAAACCATATAAATGTATTTGTTAAAAAACAGCTTTCTTTTGTAATACATATATTTTTGTCTGCCCGGTTATCCAACTGTATGCCATACTGAAAAAAAAAAACTCCTTTTCTACCAAACTAATGCATGCGCGATCAGAAGTCATCGCTATGGCTTCTAATCATTCGCCGAGAAGGGTCCGGGTTCGAATCCCGGTGAGGCATGGATGTTGTATTTTTCTTACGGCACTGGCTCTCTCCCTTCCCTGACACCAGTTACCCTAAATTAGGGACGGGCGACTGCTTATAGCCCATTGAGTTGCTCACGGTGATCGTTAAACCTTCAATTAAATCATGCGCGACGAGAATTTTCTATGTGATTTCTGTTTTTATTAAAGCACATTTTTCGCGATGATTTGCGTTAGTATGGAATTGGAATATTTATTTTATCTCTGAAATCGGAATATTTAGGATATCTCTCGAATTGGAATATTTATTTTATCTCTGGAATCGGAATATTTATGATATCTCTGGAAATGGAATATTCATGATATCTGAGAACTGGAATATTTATCTATCTTTAGTCAATATATACATAGAATACATAGAAGGTCGACTAATTTCACGATATACACTGACGGAAAAAAATCCCAACACCACGAAAAAATAGTTGTATAGGAATGAAATGGCGGCAGTACATTTGTGTAGGTAACATATTTAATCGATTAAGGTTTCAAGATCACAGCTTAATGTAAGCGCGAGAAGAGCCATTTTAAATGTGAAATGCTGGAACATTAATAACCGGTGTAACCGCCAGAATGTTGAATGCAAGCACGCAAACGTTCATGCATTGTGTCGTATAGGTGCTGGAAGTCAGTTTGTGGGATGGAGTTTCATGCCTGTTGCACTTGGTCGGTCAATACAGGGACGGTTAATGCTGGTTGGGGGTGACGCTGGAGTTGTCGTCCAATGATGTCCACACGTGCTCGATTGGTGAAAGATCTGGTGATCTAGCAGGCCACGGCAACATGTCGACACTCTGTAGAGCATGTTGGGTTACAACAGCGTTATTCGGGCGAGCGTTATCCTGTTGGAAAAATCCCCCTGGAATGTTGTTCATGAATGGCAGCACAACAGGTTGAATCACCAGACCGACGTACAACTGTGCCGTTAGGGTGCGTGGGATAACCACGAAAGTGCTCCTGCTGTCATAGGAAATTGCTCCCCAGACCATAACTTCAGGTGTAGGTCCAGTGTGTCTCGGCCGCAGACAGGTTGGTTGCAGGCGCTCACCTGGCCGCCTTCTAACCAACACACGGCCATCACTGACACCCAGGCAGAACCGGCTTTCATCAGAAAACACAACTGATCTCCACTCCGTCCTCCAATGAGCTCTAGCTTGACACCACTGACGTCGCAAACGGCAGTGGTTTGGAGTAAGTGGAATGCACGCTACAGGTCGTCTGGCTCGAAGCTGTCCTTCAAGTAACCGATTTGAAACAGTTCGTTGTGTCACTGTGGTGGCAACTGCAGCTCGAATTGCTGCCGCAGACGCGGTACGATGCGCCACGGCCATACGCCGCACACGGCGGACTTCCCTCTCAGTAGTGCCACGTGGCCGGCCGGAACCTGGTCTTCTTGAGGTAGTACCTTCCCTTGATCTCCGCTGCCAACAATCATGCACAGTAGCTACATTCCTGCCAAGTCGTTCTGCAATATTGCGGAAAGAAATTCCACCTTCTCGTAGCCCTATTACACGACCTCGTTCAAACTCCGTGAGCTGTTGATAATGGCTTCTTCGTCTTCTTAAAGGCATTCTTGACTAACATCAACACCCTACGTCGAATCTCAACGATAACTAACGCTCACGAACGTTACAGCGCGTATTTACAGCAAACCTGCTTTGCATGTTCCGAGGGGCGCTACTAGCGCCACACGTATGCGCCGAGCGCGAAATCTGCATAGACGTCATCTTACAGATGTACTCTCACCGCCTACTAACTGTCGTTTATCTAACACCACCCTTTCTTGGTGTTGGGATTTTTTTTTCCGTCAATGTACATGAACTTCCATTGTGCATGGTTTTTATCGATTACGAAAAAGCCTTTGATTCGGTGAAACCATCAGCAGTTACAATGGCTCTTAAATCCTGCGGTATTGAAGATGCATACATTAATATTATTAATAACATCTATGAAAATGCAAGTGCAAAAATTCGGCTGTTTGAAAATACAACACACATAAAAATTGGAAAGGGAGTGAGACAAGGTGACACCATATCTCCGAAGCTCTTAAATGCCACATAGGAAAATGTCTTTCAATCACTGAACTGGGAAAACAAAGGGATAAAGATTAATGGAGATTATCTAACCCACCTTCGTTTTGCTGATGACATAGTCATTTTTGCAACTACCCCATCAGAGCTGCAGAGCATGATCCAAGAACTTGCTGACAAGAGTAAAGAAGTGGGATTTAAAATGAACTTTCAGAAGACAAAAGTGATGTTCAATGCTTTTACGCAAAATGAAGATTTATCGATTGATGGAGAAAAGCTGGAGATAACAGACACGTACGTTTATCTTGGACAGCAGATATCAAGTGAGGGTCACATTGATGAAGAAATTAATCGGCGTACAAAATTTGCCTGGAGAGCTTTTATAAGAAACAGCATAATTTTCAAGAGCAATATGCCATTATGTCTTAAAAGAAAAGTGTTTGATCAATGTATCCTTCCAGTGCTTACGTATGGTGCGGAGACGTGGACCTTAACTAAAAGAGACATACAAAGGCTGCAGACAACTCAAAGCAGCATGGAGAGGTGCATGCTTGGTGTAACCAGGAGATATAAGAAGAGGAACTCGTGGATCCGAAAAATGACAAGAGTGGAAGACATCATAATCAGAGTTAAATCCCTGAAATGGCAATGGGTTGGACATACTGCCAGAAGGACAGACCATCGATATACAGCCGAAATTTTAGATTGGATTCCAAGGGACAGGAAAAGACCCAGAAGAAGACCACATGGGAGATGGGTGGATGAAATTCGAAAGTATGCGGGAGTGACATGGAGGAGACTAGCACAAGACAGACCGTTGTGGAGGAAACTTGGGGAGACCTTCGTCCAGCAGTGGATCGATAATGGTTGACGATGATGATGATGATGACATAGAAGGTCGACTAAAAAATTCCCTTCGCATCAAATAGAGGCAAACATGGCAAACATTTTCCAAATATTTCTTACATTTCATTTCTCACCATTTGCCGCTGAATGACCAGTGATGCTGGTTTTGGTATAGATGCGTCGGGAAGGGGAATGGGTGACGCGCACTGGCTCTCTCACCTTCCTGGAGCAAGTGACCCCCAATTAGGGACGGGCGACTGCTAATATCCCTAAGAGTTGCTCATGCTGGTCGTTAAACCCTAAAGGCAAGAAAAAATCTCAGTATTTTCCCGCTAGTTGGTGTAAGTGGATATTGTTATTCCTGATGACATCTAAATTTTTTTTTCCATACACTTTCCGTTTTTACTGATGCGCATTAGATTGTTTGTATTTGTTATAAAATTTCTGTCTGTAGAAGTCTGATTGGAAAAATTATTGTCAAATTCGGTACAAAGGGTAAATAATCGAAATTACTTCCTTTTATGGTATAATGTTTTCTTCTTTTTTTTTTTTTTGATTGGAAGTTTAACGACCACCGTGAGAAACTCAGTGGGCTATAAGCAGTCGCCCGTCCTTAATTTATGGCCACTGGTTCCAGGGAAGGGCGAGAGCCAGGGCCGTAATCAAACACAACATCCACGACTCACGGGATTCGAACCCGGACCCATCTTGGACGAATGATCAGAAGCCATCGCTTAGACCACTGCGCCTCCGGATCGGTAAGAAATTTTCCCTAGAAGCAATAATAATTTATAACGTACAGTATAACAGTGAAGGACGGTGTTATTTGTATGTGAATTCTGGAATTCTGGCTGCCTTGATATTTCATTTGAGGTTCCATGTGTTTTCGACTATCGGGGAATTGGACTACGGATGCACTCCACTTTTTAACCGAGTGCACTTGTACATGGCTGCAGGGGTTTTTAACTCCCATATGTAAGATGTTTTTAATTTCACAGTTCGAATAGGAATCTTCTTTTACTAAACATGTCTATTCTAACAATGTGAAGGTGCAATCCGAGGAAAATTGGCGCTCCCATTTTGTTTTGTACAAAAGCGGTTCGCGTTATCATAATCTTTCTGTGGGTTCCAGTGCCTTCGATTTCAGATGGCCTTCTTTGAGATTTGTGTGCCGTTTTATGCATAAGTTATACTGTATTAGCTGTCAAAAACATGCACTAGCGAAAGATCTCTTTCAGCGCGAGAAAAGCAATCGATAAGAGACAGAAGAGAGAATGCGCAGATTCAAGACAAACATGAAAACTTTTACACAGTGTCCCGTAACCGTTCTTTTTCACAATGAAATATTGCGCCGTGAGTTTAGTCCGAAAAGTGAGAGCAGAAAAAATTGTTAAAACGCTGAAAACTGCACGTTCAGATTAAAACAGACATTGTTTTGGGAAAAAATAGAATAAAAACAAATATCGTCTTAGGAAAAGAGATTCAACACAGCAAATATCTTCATCGGGTGTATTTCAGCGAGCAGCAGGCTAAGGTAAATGTCAATATTCCTTCGGTTCCTTAATTCTTATATCAATAAATAAGCCTGCTCTCGTCATAGGAAAACATGATTTTAAAATAAGGCTAGTGATACAATAAAAACATAAACTAAAGCATGAAGAATATGAAAAAGAATAAAAACATTGTAAATCATAAAAAAATCCGAAGGATTTTAAATCATAAATTTTATGAAAAAGGATCAGAAGAACGGTATATCATAATAAATTTGAAAAGGATCAAAAGAATTATAAATCATAAGAAATATAAAAAGGATCAGAAGAATTGTAAATCATAAGAAATAAGAAAAGAATCAGAAGAATTGTAAATCTTAAGAAATATTGAAAAGGGTCAGAAGAATTGAAAATCATAAGAAATATGGAAGCGATCAGAACTGTTAGATTTGCATTACATACATCAGCTTTTGGAAATTTTCACGATTTTCGTAAATTTTTTAAGTACTTTTGAAAACTTGCTAATATTATCGATATGTTGTTGTTCTTTTTATAAACACAGTAGTTCTGTATTTAACAGTCAGATGAAAACGACGTTGTTCTTTTGCCTTAAAATGGAATGCACTCAAAATATTTCCATATATCTTTTAGGATTTCTCATGCGAAAACTTTTCCTGTTGTAAAACATATATGTAGATTTCTGTTTCTCATGATATCACTGCTTTTAGGAAACTGGTCGCAGAAATTGAGTTTTGACTAAGATGGAAAGGTAAATATGATTAAGATTTTCGCGTTGCTTTTTACCTGTACATGGCAATAAAGTATTACAAAATTGATAAAGGAAACACAAACTTATTATCTTTCAAAAAGTTTCACTTGATGATGAAACACTGTAGAACATTTAAAAGAATACTTTAAAATGTATCTTATAGTGTTAAAAAATGGCAGAAAAATCATTAAAAAAAGGAAGCGTAATTTGATTCTTTTATTTTGCAAAAGGGAATGTTCAATTCGAGAAATGAGATACATCAATATTTCTTTCAAACACGTTATAAAGAACATCTTTCATTGTTAACTCAATACGATGCCGTAGCAAAGCTCATGTCTTTATAACTTATTAACGGACCTTCATTAATAATTTTAAAGACATCAGTTTATGGACAATGCACTAAGTTAAACAATGGGAACGAAGAGAAATCGCTATGAGTTTTGTTTTTTATTTCGGCTCAAAAGGAGATGAAGCGATCTTAAGAGAACTTAGAAGTTCTGCGTGAGAAAATGCAGGTCGATTTCATCATTTGCATTTCCTATGCGCCGCTATGGTGGAACCGATATCGCGATAGCATCATAGAATATGCATGGGAGATACTTTGCAGAATCTACTCTTTTAAATTCGCATAAAAGCGTTTATAAACCTCTTGGATTTTAGAGATGGCCACTATAAAGGGAACTGACTTTCTGCTGAGATACGTTTTCTCAATGAAATGGTATATATTTATCTCTGGTATCAGTCGTGAAAATCTCATAGCATTGCCCGAATTATTCTTTTCACAAAACTACCTGAAAAGTTTAGTTGTTTCGACTTCTAGTGCACTTAGCATGCATGGATTTACTAAAAAGGGATTTTAATGACGTTATAGTTAACAGGGTTTGAGAATTGGTCAGACAATAAAAAGGGAATTGTCGAAAATATTTATTATAATAAAGTTCGATTTTCAACATTTGTCAGCTGGATTAGTATTTTTCTTTTTAAATAAAAATAATGATTAATCATCGGATTCATAAGTTCTGCTTAACAACAGATATAATGTCGTTTGGGAAGTACATGAACACCTTCAACTTACCATAATTCCTATATACGTAAAGCACCGATTCCAATATTTGAGTATCATTATAAGCAATTCCCCTTATTATCAATAATACGTTCCCCAAAGTGTGAGCAGTTAATGAACGCTGTTGAGAATACTAGTGTCATTAAGTCTATGGTAAATGCCTGTGAAATCCTGTTTGTTCTTGTAGCGAGTGACAGACGTCTCCTTTTCATAATAAAACAAGAAAGATGACACCGAATTTTTGGGTGTAATGAGCACGCCTTTTGAATCCGTTCTGATGCGAATTAAATTTATCAAAGCTATTCAAATACAATGGAACCGGTATGGAAAACAATAGTATCTGACCGAAGAAAAGTTTTTCAATCGGGTTTTTAATCCCGCAAATATTGCTGTAAACAGAAACATCAACTTACTTCCTCTGCTGGCAGACTTGTGCGTTAAGAAAAATTTGCAATTATATGAGAAACATTTCGCAGCAGAAACGCTCTCCAACAAACAAAGAATTTTTCAAATTGGGCTCTCAGAAGCAGAGATATCGACAAATATAAGATATGTATCTACGTCCCCTGGAGGAAAAAAGCATTATTTTAAAAATAAAATATTTTCAAAAGGTTTTCGATTTGAGCGGTATTGGTCCATGAAAGAATGTTTTCAATCGAGTTTTCAGAAGCTCAGATTTTACTGCAAATTCATCAGACGCAGAAATGAACTCTTACGCTTCCTGGTGACCAAACCATTCTTTATCAAATATTAGAAATTATATGCTGAGAATTTTCTATCAGGAGCTGTATCCTATGCAGAAAGAAGTTTTCAAATTGGAGATTTAGAAGCAGAAATAACGCAGAAAGCGCAATTTATCTTTACCTCCCCAAGCGGAAAGTCTATGCATTTCTTGAAAATTTTGAACTTATATGAGAAGCATTTTACACTGGATACGCTATCTAACAAAGAAGGAATTTTTCAAATCCGACTTTTAGAGGCAGAGATATTGACAGAAATAAGATATACATCTACGCCCTCTGGTGGAGAAACCATGCATTATTTTAAGATGAAAATATTATCAAATGCTTGTCGACAGGTGCGGTATCAGTCCACGAAAGAATTTCTTCAATCAGAATTTTAGAAGCTGAGATTTTGGTGCAAATACCTACGAAGCCGAAATTTAACGCTTACGCCCCCTGGTGGCCAAGCCATATATTATAAAATATTAGGAATTTCAATAAAAAAAATTTCTCACCAGGAGCTGTATCCGGTGCAGGAAGAATTTTTCAAATCGGAGTTTTAGAAGCAGAGATATCGAAAAAAGCGCAATTTACCTTTACTCCCCCTAGGGAAAGTCAATCAATTGTTTGAAAATTTTGAAATTATATTAGAAACATGTCGCACCGGAAACTCTGCCCAACATAGAATATTTTTTTCAAATCGGGAAGCAGAGATATTGGCAAAAACAAGATATACATCTACGCCTCTTGGCGGAGAAACCGTACATTATTTTAAGAAGAAATTATTCCGGAAATGTTTGTGTACGTGAGTAGTATCTATCTACGAAAAAATTTTTTCAATCGAGATTTTAGAAGCTCTGAATTTGCTGCAAATACATTAGAAGCAGAAAACAACACTTGCGCACCCTGGTGGCTAAACCATTTTATACCAAAAATTAGAAATTATATGTAAAGTATTTTCCATCACGATCTGTATCCACTGAAGGAAACATTTTTCAAATCGAAGTTTTAAAAGCTGAGATATCTGGGGAAACGCAATTTACTTTTACGTCCCCTAGCGGAGAATATATGCGTAACTTGGAAACGTGACTATGCCTAAAATAATCTTTTACTTGA
Organism: Macrothele yani; assembly: GCA_039090855.1. Lineage (NCBI taxonomy): Eukaryota > Metazoa > Arthropoda > Arachnida > Araneae > Macrothelidae > Macrothele > Macrothele yani. Next base: position 79,646,126 of record CM077008.1, read on the forward strand.
ATGGAATCGAGAAGTTAAAGAATTTTTTCAATTGAATGCTTAGAAGCAAATATATGGATTAGAATGTGTTTTGAATTCGATGTCATCTGCATTTACGCCCTCTATCGGCGAAATTTTGCATCGCAAAATAAAAAGAAATACAGGATCATCATTCGTACATTTCAAGCTTCCTAATGCAAAAAGAATGTTTTCAAATCGGATTATTAGTTGCAGAGGTATCGTATCTACAGACAGACGGACAAACCGATAACATAAGCACGATCTTTTTTTACAAAAGACGTGCTAAAAATGACACCACAGGTAGATGCTTGCATTCTTCATACAAAAAGGCCAAAATCAGTAGTTTGTGTGACCGCCTTTGTTTTTTATAATGGGCAGAATACGATGTGGCATACTCTTAATAAGGGATTTACAGTAGTCACTGAAATGTCTTTGCACCACACGTACTTTATCGCGTCAATCAAAGCTTGGGAATTTGATGGCTGTTTTTCTGCTATATTGCCTTTCAAAATGGTCTACAAATTTTTGATAAAGTTAAGGTCGGGACTATTACCGGGGCAGTAAAGTATAGTTATGTTTTTCCTCTGCAGTTAGATCTGTGGCATGGAGCACCATCATGCATGAAGATTGTTTATCTGTGCACTTCCATGTGAATTAGCAGCTTCTCACGTAACATTTCCACATAAAAAAGATCCAGTCATGGTAGTGCCTGTCGGCAAAAAGTGTAATGAAGCAGTACCGGATGGTGACATAGCTCCCCATATCATCTCACTAGGCGGATGTCTCACGGTGCTAACGATGTATTTTTCATCAAACCTTTTGCCTTCTGGTCGTCGAACATGTGCTTCACGTGATTCAAATTGACGCACAGTTGATACATCGGAAAAAAAGAACTTGGCTCAAATTTTCAGCAGGCCATGATTGATGAAGCTTCGCAAATTCGAGTCTCTTCTTATTCATGACAGAGGTTAGTCTAGGTTTTTGTGCAGGTTTATAAGACTTTGATCCAAAATCTTTGCTAAGGCGTCGGGAAACAATGCTGATACTAATATCAGACCCTTTTGAATGTTGAAAGACCTTGAATTTCGTGTACGAATTCCTCGGAGAACGCATAACTATTCGCCTTATCGTATTGTCATCACGTGGTGTTGTTTTCCTCGGGCGTCCACTTTTCTTTCGGTCGCTAAATTTACCTGCATCTCGACATTTCATGATCGTATTATGAATAGCAGACTTAGTCATATTCATCATTCTCTTATGTCACGTTCTTAGTATCCTTCATGATGTAAAGTCACTATTTGTGCCCACTGAGTAACACTTAATGACGCCTTTTGCCCATTTTTTGCTGTATAGAAAATACGTACAAAACCTCTCAGTTTGAAAACCAGAAGCAAACTGACGCTCGCACGCTTCCTCCAACTCTATCAACAGCTGCTGCTGTAGGATGATGCAACACCGACAGGAAGTTGAGTAATATAGGCAGTAGCTGACGCAATCGGCAGAAATCTCCTAATACCAATAACTGGTCTTAAACTTTTGCAAGTGACTCTAATTACATTTCTAAACAGTGAAGGAAATGCAAAAGATTTCATTACGTCGATGAAGATCTGTTTATCGAAGAAACAACGAACAATGTTCTCGAGTTCGTTGCTTAGAAAGCATCGGAACAGAAGGATTTGATTGAGGAAGCATCTGATACACTTGTAGAAGAGATGTGTGATCTCTTTTAAAGAAGCTGTAAATTGTAGCGAAGAGTTGCAAAAGCTTTTTGTAAGCAAAGGAGATATGAAGGATTAGCACTATTGAAGAATTTTTAAATACATTTTAAAAAACATGCTATGAATTGCCTCAAAAATCGCTTTTATCAGATTGCTGACTGATTTGATTAAAAAGTGAGCAGCAAATACGTATATATATGTGCCTTTTAAAATTAATGGTATAGCATATGTATTTTATTGTTACGTACGTAAGTTTAAACATGCATGCACTCTATGTACTGTATTTTAAAATGAAAACACTGTACATGTACCGTGTGCATACACACGCATTGTATTGTTTATCAATATAAAACATGAGAAAAAGAATAAAACATTTAATCAAAAAGCTTAATTTTAATTATATATCATAAATAGGTATTTAATATGAAGTTTGTTTTAATGTTAATCTAGTTGAGCTGAGAAGTCAATCTCCTAAACAGCGAACACGTCTCAATAGCGTACAGATGTTGAAGTCCCAGGGTGTCTGATATTCAGAGGTTTTACCACATATAAATGATTACAGATTCTGGTGTTTTACGTAGATTCTTTGTGGCGCAGCATCCTTTTAAGTTCAGTTGTTGCCTGGAACTGTACTATTTGCATTTACTGCACCTGAGACAGTTACTTCCCACAGATATCTTATTAGCGTGGCTTTGATCTCATTTTATGCAAGCAGTGTAGATATATATAAAAAAAAGTAAGTTTTTTTTTATGAAATATTGACCGAAGACATTTGTATTCGAATTAGTTTCATGAAAAAGCGATTTTTCGAAGTAATCTGTTCCTTCAAAATTGTAACTATAGTTTTTCCAATTTTTGAATAGCAATAATGTCACTCCTCAGGGGATTATAATGCCTTAAATAAATATAAAACGTTCAAGTTATAATATGTCCCATCTTTTCCCTTACGAATCATTCATCATAAAAGAATGAAATCTAAGCAATTTTTCTGGTTGCTCCATACTTTTTTTGCCATCATCTCTTCCTACTTTGTAAAGACTGCAGAGAAGCCTGTGCTCAGAATCACTGTGAATGGCAGAAGCAATTCGCATTTCATTCGTTGGAAAAGAATAAAAAAAGTAGCTGAACTGAATGACATGGTGAAAGGTATGGCGGGCATTGTGGATGTGATCAGATTTATTTCTGTCGAAAAATTTGCAACATAGATAGAAGGATGTTTCAATTGTTGTAAAATGTAAACCGTGCTCCTATATATCGAAAAGATGCAAAATGAATTCCTATGTTTTTTAATAGCAGTGTTTGCATTATACACTAAATAGTTTTCGTAAGAAAAAATCGAAGACCTTATAATCTGAGTATTATAAGGTCTTCGATTATTTTGAATATTTCGAACCCATCTCACATTCTTTCTTCTATTGAAATAATATTCATAATAACCCATCTCCCATTCTTTCTACAATTGAAATAATATTACAGATTTCATCATCCAAAGAAAAATATCTTCTATTTAGTGGAACAAATGAAAATTCCTTTTTAAGCCAGGTGGCATAAATTATAATCTTGAATTTTGTGTAATGAGAGCAAATAAGATATACTGTATCTAAAAACGTTCAGATATTAATTCTTAAAAGAAAACTGAAATGCGTAAAATATGTGTGAAGGGTTGAAATGTCGTATCTATGCCGCGCCAAAGCTACTTAGCATTAAATGGTTGGGGTTTGGGATTAATTTAGAATTTCCTTCCAAAGTTGCTTCTGATTTTCTCCTGAATGCGAGGATTGAGAATTTCATACATCTTGTGCATTTTGTAGATTAAGTTCTTAAACAAATCCACAGAAGCCAAATATTTTCTAAAAGCGTCATTGTTGGTTCCATTTGTCAGTACATCGTTCACCAGTGTCCCCTAAAAGTGTTTATGCACAACTCGAAAGGAGCATTGAGGGACAAAGCAGATGTGGGACAGAAGACGAAGGGCAGTATGATGACACAGGCACGCAGGAGGCTCGTTCTGGGTCATAATATAGAACGCATGTGGCCGGCCTTCACTGGCAGCACAAAGGGTTGATGAAATTCGTTTCCGAGAATTGTCTCCGAACTCTTGACGAAAGTGTTTGTTGACCTAACCTCCTGCTGTTCCGTTTCAGTCATTAAGAGCTTGTTTGCAGAGACTGGCTTGTTTGTTCTCCAACAGAGAAGCATTAGCGGCATAACGCATTTGCTTTCTTCCAACATCACCGAACCTGGGATCTTGGTAGCTGTCACTCTCTCTTTCTCTCTCTCCATCGCTTTCATGTGTTTGTGGATAATCCACTCGAAACAGTGAAATACAAAACGAGTTATCGAAATTCGTTATGACGCGTCTTATTTGTGAAGCGTGGGAGCCTTCTTGCAGATTAGAAATTATGACAAGTTGTGTTAACGCAAATTACTTTCATTTCCACAACGAAAGCACTCGTTTTCTTTAATTTAAGTGTTCAGTTTACTAGGTCTAGTATATTGCTTTCGTTTCAACATCGAGATTTTTCTGGGACTGGGAGAGGGGTAAACGAGACCACCATTAGGTCTATAAACAATTGCCTGTCCCTAATGTAGGTTCAATGGTTCCAAAATAGGGACAGAAATCGCACAAATAATAATAATAACAAAAAATTGGAAGAATACCCTGGCACTCTTTGTAGATAATTTATGCTATGCATCTTTCGCATGACAAGATTTTTGTGAGTACAAAATAAAGCGAGTGAGATTCGAGCGTATACATTTATTTACGTACACTGTTGCATTTCTTCGCGTCAGTCACGATCACACCGAATCACAGTGCGGTACATACTAAGTGGAATTACATCATAATAACAAACAATGAGGTTTACTAGTTCCTGGCGTTGAGGAGTACTTAGGTAGGGGGATTAATAAATGTTATCGTCGTAAAACTAATGAAAGAAGATATGTGAATCATAGAAGCAAATATTTACTAAACTATGGCGGCGGCAACAGTATTTCGACTGTTTAGTTTTTCAAAAGTAATATTTATTATTATTATTATCATTATTATTAATATATATTATTTCGATTTAGACGAACGTAAGAAGTGATCCTGATACCGACGAACCGTGATGTAGCTAAGAAAGTCTATCTGCGCATGCGCAAGGTAAAATGTGACCTCAAGATAGAAAGAAAAGCTGAATCGCAAGTTTGTTTTTGAGGACGATTGGTAACTTTTGGTCTAGGATATGTTCTCCATAATTTTAATACTCTCGTGAATAGCAGGTAACTCTCTTCTTTGGGGCTGGTCGAGAATAAGCCAAATTTCGCAACCCCCGCATACTTTACTACAGTCGGGAAAAATGTATAACATCAAAATGTATCTTTGTGATGACTTTCATGACATTTAACATCAGATTCTCGTAATTTACGCAGACTTCAATGAGATATTGTTACGTTTATGTAAAACGTGATGAAATAATGTTTGGCGGTTGTTTAGTAAAATATGCTGTTAAGTAAGAATGAAATTACCTTTTGTTGCGTCACTTCACGGGACAGTATTTAAAAATCTTATTTCAGCATTAGTTTTAATCACTACCGTTACTCATTTCCGTTACATCGAAATATTTTATTTGTGATTTATTTTACTACTCTTGGCAAAGATTCATAGTATCAAAAAGTTTGCAAATCATTAAGTGTTCAAATAAAGACTATAATGTGTTTTGTAACAATATATTTAACTGTAACATTAGAAAGTGCTTTTTCTCTTGCAGAGTTAGCTACGTGACATTTGTACAGGATTTTCAAGAGGTATTCTTTTCGTTCCAGTAAAAAATGTTTTTAACTCTCGTGGTAATCTGTATACTGAGATCAATAATTTCAAGCATTCGCAAATATTTTTGATAACATATCTACGTGACGCCGGATGCATGGGCTGTGTGATACTTCCGGGTCGCAGAACCACCTGCGGCTCCATATTCCGAAACGATATTGAGGATTATATCTCCGCGTCTATTCCAGAGATTTTTATAACTTGAAATAAGGTCACACTCAAACTGAATAATGGCATTATACTCTAGGCAGAATTCTCGATGGTGAAACTCCAACATTTTTGTTTCTTCTTCTTAGCCTATTGACACCCGATGCAGGGTAGACACCTATCCCTGTCTTTTCCAACTTCTTTGATCCTTAGCTTCAGTCTACCATTTAGAACCTCTAAGTTTCAGAAGGTTATCTTTCCATCTTATTCTGTGGCGCCCTCTTTGTCTCTTTCCATCTCTTGGTTGCCATTCTGTTATTAATCGTATCCATCTTTCCTCTTTCAGTTTTCCAACATGTGCAGCCCATCTCCACTTTGATTCTTTTATTATTTTTTATAATATCTGTTATTCCTGTTCTTTCTCTTACATGTCATTCCTAACATTCTTCTCTCTGACGTTCATATCGATACTCTTATTTTTTTTACATTTCCGCTCTGCGGTACTCCATTTTTCACTTTCATAAGTAAACACAAGGATAATACATGCATTAAATATTTTTCTTTTTAAACACAATGGAAGATCACCGGTTAAATAATCTTTAAGTATCCAAAAGACTATTACCTTGGATAATTATTCTATTGATTTATCTTTCTTGTCTTTCTTTAAAACTGATTACTTGACCCAAATAGATGCATTCGTCTACTTTTCAATTTCTTTTCCTTCTATCTGTATCCTTTTCTGTATTGTTCATGTATTTTGATTTTGCTGTGTTTATTGTCAGACCTTTTTTAAGATTTTTCATCCATAAATCTTTTATCATATTTTGCATTTCTCTATTGCTAGTTGCAATGCTGACAATATCATCAGCAAATTTCAAATGATTTTGGTACCTTCCATTTACGTTTAATCCCTTTTTTACCAGTTTAAATTTCTAAAAATATTTCCTAATACAGAGTTAAATAATTTTGGAGATAGTGGATCTCCTTGTCTAACTCTTCTCTGTATCTTGAAAACTGAGTCTATGTTCTCTAACTTTATTGTTGTTGTAGTCTTGCTGTACATATTTTATTCGACATACATGCTACCAAATCAATGCGAACTAGGAAAGGAGAATTTGATGCGATTCAGAAACTTCTGGTTTGAACTCCAAATCCGTTTGTGCAACGGAACATGGATGATTACTAAACATTCCAATGCTTATTTCCTTCTCAGGGAAATTCTTAGGGATATTAAACAAACCCTAAGCGTCCGTTTGACACAATTAATTTATCACTAACTAATGACATGCTATCTGTAACACTGAAAACAAAACAGTTATTTGTCACTTTTGTTTGCGTTCTTGATATCATCAAATCAACCCTTTAAATTGCTTACACAAATTAACTCGGGGTTAGTAAAAATGCGTTTATATCCTCTGGAACCAATGTATTAACTGCCTAACAAGTTCACCGTATGCGGTTGGAACGTGGTAACTCGCACTTCAGAAAGCGTTGCTTTTCCCATAGCTTTGTTATTCAAAGTGGCCATTTAGGTGGATATTTGACACTAACCCTTTCTGACTACCTGCTAAATGGGTATTAACAATGACGATAAATCTAAGAAAGAGGAAAGGAGTTATTTGAGACTCTTTTTTCTACCCAGTGAAATGATGTCCGTGTCAAGGGGGGCAGTCCTTTCCCATCATCCCTAGCGTCATAGAGCACAAAGTAAAGGGTAAGAAGCCAGAATTTATGAGCCATGCCAGGTTTATAGTCGGTACTGCTGAGATGCGAGTGGGAATAAAATTGTTTTGCTGTAACTTTCGTACAGGGAGGGTATGTGAGCTTTTCTGTTTGGAGAAAGCAGAAATTTTTTGGGCACTATTTGGTTGACGTACATCGGCCCACTTAAAGGGTTAAATGACACAAACATAAATTTGCTTATGTCTGGGTTGAGTTGGATATTCTTGTACTAGCTGACGGTTAAAATGTATCAATGCGGAAAATGTTCGGATTTCCATATAGTCTGGTAAACATTTAAGAAAAATTGAAGAACACGACAAAATATGGTACTAAAGGTTTCTGTAAAATGATTTCCTAATTCAATTCAATTTTATGATTTCGGTTATTATTTTAACCGTCTTTCAATGATAATAAAATACAATAATCTTACGATGGGAGATTTACAACGCTTATCGATGGATAATATTTAAACTTGTACGTGACTTAAGATATTCCTGGTAGGCTCTTTTCTGAAAAAATCAGTACTCATCATTTTTCTTGTACCGAAATTATATATTCCATCAACTGCCCATATAGGAAAGCATTGGAGGATTATACACCGATAAGACAATCCCCAGCCTAGACAAATGAGCACGCCTGGAGACAGAACAGTGGCGCAGGAGAAATTCACAGAGCAGTATACATACAACCCGAGGACCGGCTTTCGGTTAGTAGAGTGTTCGCAGTCAGAATTTTAAAAGCTGCCGATCTATCGGAGTTTGATAAAGTACAAATTGTGATGGCACTGCACCATGGAACTACGATATCGGAAAATGCTCGGCTTCTGGGTCTTTCACGTGCAGCTGTAGTGAGTACGTATCAAAAGTGGTGCACAGATGACCAAACGACGAACCGTCGTCCAGCCGCGTGTCTTCCGCAGCTCATTGATGCCAGAGTGGAGTGGAGACTGTCGCGCATCGTTCATGGCGACCGCTGTACCACACTGCGAGAAATCACCTGCAGCTGCAACACTGCAACAATGGTGTTCTGGGCAATATGTCACAGCACACAGTTCATCGCAACATTCTGCGCATGGGCCTGTGTAGCCGAAGACCCAGCCGGGTTCCCATGCTCATTGCACGTCATCGTCAACAACGCATGAAAATGGGCCCAAGATCATCAAGATTCGTGGATGATTGGAGGAAAATGGCCTGGTCTGACAAATCAAGATTCCTGGTGCCATCACGTAGACGGCGGAGCGTGGATACGCCGAAGACCCAACAACATGGTGAAACCTTGCACCATAATGTGGTGCAACCCTGTACCATAACCTAGTGCAAATTGCACCATGCTGCTGGGCTTTGTTTGCGCCACACAATGGCGTATCTTTTCTTAAAAGGTGATGCATCTGATGCAGCACCACTTTTTGGTGAAACTTACCACAAACTTTTTAACAGTGTTCAAAGCACTCAAAACATGCACAATTTCATATCCTCACTTCTTCAAAATATTACAAAAGGATATGATTTATTATTTCAGTAATACAACAGTGAACAAAAGGGATCTGAGATTAAATACATTTTGTATAACCATTTCTTTTCAGAGAAACTACATTAATTTTTTTAAAATTTAGTTCTCCTCAGAATGGACTTAACATTTATTTCTGCCCTGATTTTTTTATTTATACATTGCTTTCTTCTTCAGGTAGTTACATCCACTAGAATGTCCTAAGGTTTTAATAATTAAAACAAAAGAATAACAGCACAACCAAAAAGAACAATCAAATAGAAGTTAAGTTAAAAATGAGCACGAAAGTCTGTTAAATTCAATGAACGAGTTTTTACCGTACTACGTATTCAATTAGAGTAAATGAAGCAATTTGTAAGAACTTTAGACAAGAATGGTGATTGCTTTTAGTCTCTTTGCAATCGATTTCCAAGTTTACGTGACGCGAAATCTAAAGAAGGCATTTTCCGCTGGGACAATTTCTTAAAGTTAGCTTCAAATCATCACGTTTAAAGATCGATGGGCACAGCTACAAAAAGTATTGATTTATTTTTTGGAAAAACGTCGTTTACTGCATCCCTAGGAACACGAAAAATATTTAAATAAGTTATTTCATTCATAAGTGCCAACATCTTGAAATTTCAGCAAGTGTTCAGATTAAAGGATTTTTCGCCGTACCGATGTTACTACAGTACTCTACATAGAAAATGCCGCACCATGAAAGAATACTCGAAACAAGAAGAAACTTACCACACATGCAGACAAGTAAGGTGGGGAAGACGTGATTTAATTTCACAGGGATTGCATGAATGCAATGGGCGAGGAAACAATATAATGTGGCCTGAGTCAGTACGTCGTACGACTGCCATGCAAAGCTATACACTGGCCAACACGACGTGGCGTCCAGTGGAAAAATCCCCGAAAGGTGAACTGAGGTATCGCTCACCGTGCATAGCTGACCTGTGTCCACAATTCACTGACATTGCGAGGGAGTCTTGCAGAGTTCTTAAGATTCCGCGATGACATCTCACGCGTTCTTTATAGGAGCGAAGTGTGGGGATCGCGCTAGCCAGGGAAGCACCTGGATAACTTGTAGGCACTGTCTGCCGATGTTGGCAGTGTGTGGGCGGGTGTTGTTTTGTTGAAACTGGGTATTAAGGATATACGGCAACAAAACGTGCTGCAAGACCTTACCAATGTGTCGTCGTGCTATTAATGTACCCACTATGCATATGAGTGGTGAGAGGCTGTTAAAACTGATAGCATCCATTACCATAACACCAGGACGAACAGCCATATGATCATCACGGATGACCGCAAAACCAAGTCGTCCCCAGACTCTAAATCGGCTTACGTCGGCGCTGAGAAAGAAGCGGAACTCGTCCAAGATCACATTCGTCCCACCGCGTATGTACGGCACAGCACAACTACAACCATGCCTGACGATATGCTACAGTGAGTGACAGTCGTCGCATTGTCTGGTGAGAGCGCAAACCCACCGCAGCCAATCTGCGATTCATAGTCCGTGTCGATACATGAAATTTCATAGCTGCGTATACACATCGTCGAATGTCGTCCGCTGAGGATTGTGGAGCTGCTACGATTTCTCGTCTAATGCGGTGATCGAGGCATTCAGATATCCACCTACTTACACCAGTCCCACTACGACGTCGCACATTACCTTCCTTCGAACTACCGTCAATACATTCTCCCGACATTTGTTGCATCTCGATGCGTTTCCGCCAAGATCCGACGAAGGGATCAACCAGTCTTACGAAGCTCTATAACGAAGATTCTGGTAAAGATATCCATGTAATGAAATGATTCCCGATGGCGTCACCCATGCATCCTCATTCCTTACGCGTGCTTTTATGACCGAGATCACTCCGATGCAGTGGCACTCACTCCCATGTAATTAGCTGCAGCGAACAGTTTTGCATATTTATCTCCTTCGCCTGTCGTGTGATTGGTTCACAAACTGCAATCATTTACAAAACCCAACTGTCAAGCCATATTTACCAATTTCCATGAAGCTCAGAGAAGTTCTTCATGGTGTAGTGTTTCCAACTTCGAGCAATGTTTTTGAAATTTCTGTTGCTGAGTAATATTAAAAGTACAAGAATTCGTGAAATAACCCTTTTACAAAAAATGCATTATCAGAAATACTTTATACTTTTTTTACTTATCAAACTGCAAAATGTGAGACGACACTTTTACACTTTTCTTCTGCAGATGTGTTTAACTTGGATAGGTGGACTGTTTTTGTTTATATCAAAGGTCGTAGGAATGGAACAAAAGGCAAATGTTAATAGACGGTATAGTAAAAGTACTAATAAGGTCATGAATCGGCAGGTTTTTCAGTTTTATCGTGGTGGCATCTCTCTTCTCTGAAAAATGTTTTGACCTACTCCATACCTTTCTTATTTACATTAGCTCAGTCAAAATTACACTTTCATCGAAACGCTGCGCTAGATGTCGGGAAAGGAAGAAGCAATATCACCAAAAATATTCACCCACAAATTTTAGATCTTACTGCTGGTGTTTGTGCTCCATCAATACTCAACTCACACATTCGGCCTGTGAACCATCCCCACGAAATTCGTGATCTGAAGCAATAACTGGATTTTTCAGCTTTCGTTTGTTCCGTTTGGAAGCCAAATATGAGCGTCAAAACTTCTGATTCTTTCGTTCGGATGTATAACAGCGAATACTGTATCTGAAAACACATCAACTACAAAATCTTGGAAGTTTTTATTCATGTCTTCCTTATCTAAAATAATTGGAATCGTTAATTTTAGTAAGCAAGACATGTCTTCAACAACCAACGGAACTCCATTATCTAAGGATTAGCCCATAATTTAATCCCATTCGCTTCAGGCTACTATCGGGACTAGCATGAAGTTTCCGTTTTACTGTCTTATAAGCCTCCGAACCTTTTCTAATTTTCGAATTTTAATGATCACCGTGAAAAACTCTAAGGAACAATAGCTTGTCGTCCGTCTTTAACTTAAATCCATGGGTTCAAGGAAAGGGACAGTGCCCGCGCGGTTAGACAAACACTCCATCCATGCAGACCACGAAACCGGGCCCACGCGGACAGACAGATATAAGCCATCTTTTGGGCCACTGCTCCACCGGTGCAACAGATCTGCGGCTTTAACTTTACTGTTCGTATTATGGATGGAATGATCTGTTGGGGAGTTGTTAAAAATCGTCGCACAGTTAGTTTGAAAACCTAAAACTGCACAGACCTGCGACGTTCTGATTTGGGCCCGGCAAAGTTTATCATTTAAAGTTCCTGAAAATATCTAAGCATGCGTAATTTAAGCCTACATTAACAGCATCTAACATGAATTTTTTACATGAATTAAACCTCAAAAAATGATTATTTTTTACAATTGGCTTAGAAGTTTTCATTGGACGTTTCATTCATGTCTTCTTTATCTACCAATTAGAGACTACTTTCAGGAATGCGTTGGAGTTTCAGATATTATCGATCACAGTAAGAAACTCAGTCGCCTGTCTCTAATTTGGTGTGATGGCTCCAGGGAAGATAGAAAGCCAGTGTCATAAGACGGACACACCATCTGTTCCTCACTCGGGATTCAAACCCGAGTCACATCTCGGAAGAATGATTAGAAAAAGACCTTTAGCGAAAAACACCCTGTAACGTATACTCTAGATTCAGTTTCGTTTTGATTTTACTATCTCTTGTTATTTTATTTTCCTATGCAAATTATCCTCTCACTTAACGAGATGTTGTTTCTCCCGCTGAATTATATGTGGCAACGAGTGTAAGTCATGACGTGGTGGTATGCAGTATATATAGGCGCGCTCAAGTATACCAAAGAGCTTCGTTTTATATGTGATAGGTTCTTCCTGATTATTGATATGCGATTTACCTACGTTTCTACGATATTACGATAGTACGAAAGTTCGGGCTATCAGTAGTTGTGTTATTTTGGAGTGTGTATTTGAGTAATACCAGGAGCTCCCCAATAAAAGGTTAAAAGTGAGTACGTTTACTTAGTTCATTTTATTGTCAGACCTCTGTCTGGCCGTTAAGTCTATTTCATTGAGTGTTTACGTTAAGTTCAGGGTATATCGTGTTTACCGCTCTAATAAGGAGCCTTCAAGGTACTAATGTACTAAAACCGAAGTTATATTACTGATATTCAAGATAATGAGGAACGCTGAGTAAAACTAAATTCCATATTCTTGGAATTTATTGCACGTGCGTGTCTTACCTAAACAAGCTCTAGCACTTTGAAGATAAAGCACACTTTAGCTACGTCAAGTAATCTTTCAATAACCCTAACGTGGCTTAACGTAAGCTTTCCTGCAATACACGTCCAGCCGGAGAATTTTATTCATTATAACCCAAAAACGCATTCATTTGGTCAGATCTTATTTGGATAACATTAATCACTGTTAAACTAACCGATACTAAAACAATGTTTTCGATCAGGAAGATGAGATATACACGCAAATAATCATTAAAGTCTACATCACTGAATCGGAAAGTTTGCATCAGAGAAACCTTAAAAGCTAAAAAAAAAAAAAAAAATTAGTAGTGGTTAAATTAATGGGATGGAAGATGAATGTTTCAAATGAGAATTTCAGGTACCAGGACACAGTACTAAATGCAAACATACTGTTATGCCACCTAATAAGATAAAAGTTCGCCTAGGAAATTAAAAAGTATACTGACCATGTAACAGTCTGCGACACAAGTTCAGATCAATTTTCGCACGTAATGCGAAAAAAACTTCCGGACACAATAATTTTATGGAAACAGACTGTTCTATTTCTCACCCGATGTCAAGTGGTCTGTCTCATGCCTCCGACGCTTTTGTGGACGAAGTGCGTGAGAGCTTCGTTCTAAGTTCTCGAAAGTCAAAGAGACGTGCGTCTTAGAAAACTAGCATTTCGTATGTGACTGTGTTGCGCGTTCTGTGACATCGTCTACATTTCTAGCCGTACAAATTTACCATCGTGCACGAGCTGAAGAGAGACAATGGTAATATTCGCAAAGATTGGTGTACGGAAGTGATTAGTCGGACAGAAGAAAATAAGGACTTTCTGGAAACGATCATTTTCAGTGACGAGTGCACTCTTCACGTAAGTAGTCAAATCAACACACACAACTGCAGAATTTGGGGAAGCGAACATCCCCTCGCCACCATAGAACATGTTCGTGACAACCCAAAACTGAATGTTTTTTGCGTTATGAGCATGAAAAAAGTGTACGGACACTTCTTTTTTGCTGAGTCCACCGTTTCTGGTATTGTGTACCTCGACATGATGCAACAGTACCTCATCCAGCAACTAGACGACGATGACCATGATAGACGTTTACATTTCGAGCAAGATAGAGCCCCTCCGCATTACCTAAACGACGTAAGGTCGTACCTAAGCACCCATTTTCCAGGTAGGTTGATGGAGCGCCTGTAGCATGGCAACCTCGTTCCCCGGACCTTACACCGCTAGATTTTTTCTTGTGGGGCTTTGCTAAAGATCATATATATGTACCACCACTCCAATAGCGATGGCCTGCGTAGAAGAATTATTACCTCCATTGCTGATGTTACGCCTGATATGCTATGCCACGTGTGGCAGGAAATGGAATACAGGTCGGAAATCTGAAGATTTACTGAAGGCAGTCACATCGAAATTTTCTCTGCGTTAAAAATTCAAATGTTATTCTATATTTGCACAGTAAGACTAATTGTTCATCTGTTACTATTTCTTTTCTATTGTCTTGCAAAGTTGTATACCCCCTTTTGAAACACCCTGTATATGAAACGAAGTCAGATTAAGTATCTTCTTACTGTGAACCTGCACTTCAGTTTAACGATCGGATTAACTCATATTTAGTTTTTGGAAATCGTTAATAGAGAACTGTATAAAGCGCGAACGCTTGGTTTAATATTTTTTTGAATTTAATGTTAATAATTATGTACCCACTGAGTTTTTGCTCTATTTATAATTTTTAATTTTTAGTTTATTGAAGAGTTTAGTTATAAACAAAGTAAAGCCAGACAACTACACGCAGTTTTTTCCCTGCGTGTAATTGTGTGGCTTTACAAAAAATTCACTTGGCGATATATATGGTTTCTTACCTACAAAAAAGTGTTTGCGTTATGTAGCAACCCTGCGTGTGGTTTAAATATATTTTTTTTCCGTATAAATGGCTGAATATTTGGTAAATAAATTTTCTTCATACATATGGCGAAATATTCTCATCCATATATACGAAGAAAATGTGCGAGTGTTTAAATAATTTTTTGGAGGGGTATATGGCTGAATATTCTCAGTCGTTTCATGAATGTGAAACACTGTAATTTTACATTGCAATGACCATGATCCTCCTGTGGATTCTCCGCGGGAGTGGGTTTGGAATGGATAAAATGTTTTGGTTGAGTTTCTTGAAAGATACGTAAAGTATAAAAAACTATTGGGCTAGTTTCGACAGAAGAAGGAGAGAGAAGGAAGGGTGAAAAGTCAAAGACTGGAAGTAAAAAATCAAAACATAAAAATAAGGTCAGATTTCACCGAAAGAGCATTAAAGTTTGCGAGAATGTCAAAAACTTTCGGAACTGAGAACTGGTCGATAGCCATTCCCGTTCCGCTGTCACAGCCGATGACTGCTGATTTAAACAGTGTACTTCCGCGTTAAAGCCAAAGAGCTTCTCACAGCGACACTCATAATAGCTGAGCTAAACACGTTTTTACTTTCATCACTTCCTAATACAAAGAAGTTTGTCAACGGTTAGCAGAGCAATTTAGAAAGCTGCACTGGGAACTTTTCGAGCGCATCGCTCGATTTTAAATACCGAAGTCAATGAAATTCTTAGAGAGCTCAAAGATATTTGTAAATCTCCATATGTTCAAGGTACGATATAAGGTTCACTGAACATGCTCGCAATGCTATCAATCTTACATGCTAGCTTGTTTAAGCAAGCAGAGACTTGAGAAACTCGTATTAGGCAGCGTCTTTAAAATTTGTATATTGCATACCAGTTTTACGTGTCCTGCTGAAAAGCTCAACAATCTAATTGCAGAATTTAGAGGTTAAAATTCGTCAGACGTGGACATCTTGCAAACAAAAGCCGATATGTACACCAATTTCCATAATTTCCTCTGCTCTGCTGAGTATAGTTGTTTTTCCTTTGGCTTCAGAATGACACTTCTCAATATTTTTTATTTCTGTGTGATTTTATACTTGTAAATTAAGTCAGTCTGCATTAAATGACTTAGTTGGAAAACCTCATAAATTGGCCGGGAGTTGACTAATTTTCTTGTGCTTCGCGTAAACCATATTCATGGTGACTTATAGTTAGTTCTCTTAATCAAAAACAGTACAAAACGTATGTAACAAAAATTAGAAAACTCAAATATCCGTCCATATCTCAGTGTTCGAAAATAGCATACTCTGTATTGAAGGAGCAAAACTGGAGTTGGCTGAATCTACTTTGGCATACACACAGTCGAGTCACATTATTGTGACAACCTCCTACTTTTGACGTCAACAGTGCGTAGCCAATGAAAGCAGGCACGTGTCGTGAGCAGGCTTGGAGGGTATATAAGGTGTGCTGTAGGCATTCTGAAAACATATCACTCGTTGCTGTCATGGACAATATGAGCGATTTATCAGATTTGCAAAAATGGATGATTATTGGCTTTTGGGACAAGGGTGGCAGTATTTCTAAAACAGCGCAGTTTGTGGACTGTTCGCGTGCTGCTGTAGTCAAACTGTATCTTGATTGGAGAAATGGCACCATTGCGAATAAGCGATGTGGAAACTGCGGAGCACCATGTGCCATTGATGTGGGAGCTGAAGGTCGGCTTCGAATGTGCGTGATGGCCGATCGACACGCTACAGAGGAGCAACTTACTGGCCGAAAGAACTAGGGTGCTACTGGAAGTGTGTCCAAAATAACAGCTCAGCGAACCCTGCTGCGTATGGGGCTCCGATGCAGACGAGTAATCACTGCACCTAAGCTGACGAAGGTGCATCGGCAGAAAAGGCTTACATTTGCACGGCAGTATCGGAATCGGACCTCCGCGGATTGGCAAAGGACTGCCTTCTCCGATGAATCACGTTTTCTGCTTCATCGAACGGCAGGACGTTGGCGTATAAGGCGGGAAACGTTGGAGAAAAAACACTGTTCAACCATGGCTGGCAGGACACAAGCTGGTGGGGGCAGTGTTATGGTCTGGGGAATATTTTTGTGGCATTCTCTGGGTCCACTCATACGTGTGGAAGGTCCTATGGACCAAATTCGTTATGAATCCATCCTTGCAGACCACGTACACCCATACATGCTGATTGTCTTCCTTGGGCGGATGGGATCTTCCAGCACGATAATGCGATGTGTCACGCAGTTAGAAATGTCTGAGAGTGGTTGGAAAAGTACGATGAAGACTTCAAAGTACTTCCCTGGCCTCCTAATTCCCCAGACTTAAACCCAATTGAGCAACTGTGGGACCACCTCGATCGTGTTGTTTCCTCTATGGATCCTCCAACACGCACCCTCCAGCTGCTGTTAGATGCACTGCAGTCAGCAGGTCTCCACATACCTCTGAACACCTTCTAGTACCTTATTGAGTCACTTCCAGTCCGTCTAGCTGCTGTCCGCGCTGCACACGGCGGTTGCTCTGGTGGTCATAATAATGTGACTCGAACTTGTAATAAAGAAGTTGCTCTACAATCTTGCGTACTGTGAACTTGGTTCTGACTATAAACATGATATGTAACTGAATCAAACGGTCTTGTGAAGAATGATTTATAACAAAACAAAAGCAGGAGCCAATGAGTATGATAATTTTAAGCAACGTTGGCCTGTTAAATAAATATTGATTATCATTAAGGAGCAGTTGTTCTGTTTGGAAGCCAAACATTGACGTCAAAACTTCTGATTCTTTCATTTGGATGTATGACAACGAATACTATATCTAAAACACTTCAGCAACGAAAGCTTAGACGTTTTTATTCACTTGGGTGGGAATGGCAACACTCCAAACTCAGAAGAATGCTTCTATAAACATAATGTGGCGTCCCGACACTTGTGTGGAGGTGCATTGTGCTGTTGAAACAGGGCCCAACCCATCAGCATGAATGCAGGACATGAACGGGGGTACTTCGTCGGAAAGGATGAGCACATAGCGTTGGCCGGTCACAGACGTTTATAGACGTACCAGGAGTCCCAGTGAAGTCCAGCTAAACACACCCCATACCATTACGGACCCCCCCCCACCAGCCGGTACAGTTTCCTGTTGACCGGCGGGATCCATGGCTTCATGGGTCGGCGCCACACACGAATCATTCCATCTGCCCGATACAGTTGAAAACACGACTCGTCAGACCAGGCTACTTGTTCCCAGTTATCAAGTGTCCAGTGGTAGTGTTGCCGTGCCCAAGCGAGGCGCATAGCTCTGTATCGTGCACCCATCAAGGGGACTCCAGTTGGGCGTCGGCTCCCAAAGCCCATATCGTGCAGGGTACGTTGCACAGTCCGGGCGCTGATGCTTGTTGAGGCTCCAGCATTGAATTCCGATGATAGCTGCGAGATTGTTGCACTCCTATCGCATGAAACGATTCTTGACAGCCGACGATGGTCACGTTCACCCAACGTATTTTTACGGCCACACTGGTATCGTAGGTTGGAGGCTTTTCCGGGATTCTTGTAGTCACGGTACACCCTTGCAATGGTCGTCCGTGAAAATCCGAACTTCGTTTCTACCCCCGAAATACTACGGCCCATTTTACGAGCGCCAACTATGACCCCGCGTTGAAAATCGCGTAAATCGTTATTACTTGTCAGTCTCATGCCGAAAACAGCTCTGACAGCTGGCAAGGATGTATATAGCTTTATATACGAACTGGCAGACGCAACCGAGTACGCGCATAGGTGACGGTGCTATGTATTTTGCATAAGCTCGTATGTACCAGTTTTTCTGGCATTTCAGTGTATATGTAATGAAGAATTAATTTTTCCACATTACCATCATTCGTTTCTTGTACTTTAATTTCTTTAGGCTAATAGCGTTATACATAGCGTACAGCTTGAATTAGAACTACGTCTTAAAGCTCTTGTAATAAACTTACTTTCTTAAGTTTAATATGTACATAATGAAATTTGGTGGAAAAAATTTTCGAGATAGAACCTAGAAATTCTACATTAGTACCCAGGTAGTCGAGTGACCTGAGGGTCTGGCTTCGGATTATTTGTACGAGCTGGGCCCAGCTTCAATTCTCGGTTGAGGTATGGGCGCCGAATTTGTCGGGTGGATGGCTCTGTATGACTTGTTCCAGGGTTTCAATGCTATAACAGTGGCCTTAAATAAGGAAATGGCAACGGTTTATAGCCCTTAGGGTTGCTCGAGGAGGTCGTTAAGCTAAAAAAACAAGGAAGTGTTGTAATTTAAATTTTAATGAAAATTTGGACTTAAAATTGTTCCCTTTCCTTCTTCCCGATAGAACTGGAAGAAGTTGGGTATCAATAGTGACATTCGAAGGTCTTGCCCAACCAGTCGAGATCGATAAAAATAATTATCAACGGTAAAATCAGCCATCGGCTTACGCAGTGTGTTGTTATAATCCCACCCGCTGTAGCTAAAATTTAATGATAACTACAGCGTCTTGAACGAGCATGTGTAGCTTAAATGCCTTGACGTACTCATTCCTTCACTTCCAACAGACTTTAGAAGTGCCATTTCTGTGTACGCTTCTAATTATTAAAGTTACATATGTAATTTTCAAAACAAAAAACTCGAAAATGATTCAAAGGAAGAGAAAACTAAGAACTATTTGATTGGAGCGAATTTCTGCATAATGACTACAAAATTATTGCCATTATTTTCGAATCAATTTTCTCTTTGTCCTCAGTGTTCAATGCGTTATCAGTGGTGAAACCTATGTGCAAATTACTCCAGGGCAGAAATTTAGGAATCTTAGTGCTTCAACAGAGTATCACAGTAGCAAATTAAAACATCACACTCGTTGGCTTACAGAGGTTCAACACACAAAAATGAATGTCTCGTAAGTGTGAAGGTTTCAATCTCATGGTGCAGCACCGTCTACATTGAAGGTATGTTGAAAGCCTGTCCTCAACAATTCGTCTGATACCTCTTTGGACAAAGTGGGCAATTGTACGACATCTGTTTGTCCAATCTGTCGAAACTGGACAGTTGTACGATTCCTATTTGCCCAAGTTGTCCAAACTGGCAGTTCGTACGATTCCTATTTGTTCAAGTTGTCCAAACTATTATAGATATATAGATTAAGATAATACAATGTAGTTGTCCCAAATGTTTAATTTTTTTTAATTTCTCAAGCAGACCATGGTTTCGCTGGGTATTGACCTAGCTTCATCAGGACGAATGGCACGTAAATATTCAAATTGTATATGACATCATAAATGGTGTTTACAGTCACGTGTTTTGGTTAGATGCTTCCACGCGTTTGATAGAAATGGCGTAGATGCCACGTCATTAACAAATTGCGAAGACTTCTGATATATATGGAAAGCTTCCAAACTATCAAGTTTGAAGGTTGAATCTGGCTTGTCAATAAGTTTTGCTTTTTCAAAGAGAAATCTGTGGTCCTTTTCGTAACAGTGTTTAGCCATCGATGACTTCTTTAGGTCACAATTCCGAATGTAGGTCTTGTGCTTCTTCAATCGAAAACGCAAGGCTCTACGGGTCTGTCCTATATACGAAGCGCCACATTCACATGGAATTTGATAAATTCCCCACGAGTTTTTGTCTTCAACACGTCCTTTGATCCTAAAAATCTCATTTTGTTTATGGGTTTAAAAATCACCTTAAAATTAAAGGTTTTCAGAATGTGTTTTTTTTTTTTTTGTAATTTTGAAGGCAATGTCACGGGAAAATGGAATAATGGCAAAATTCTCTCGCAATGGGCGCATCACAGGAGTTAATGTGGAGATGGACTTCGGCTTCCGGAATTTTGTCAGAGCCTTGTCTACAATGGAAGGGTTGCATCCTCGCTGTACTGCAACACGTTTAAGGAAATAAAGTTCTTTTTCCAAACTGTCCTTATCTGAACATATATGTATCGCGCGATATACGCAACTGTAAAAGGCACTGAGTTTTTGTTGATAAAGGTGATTAGACTTGGCATGTGGAGGTGAAAAAATAGCGAAAGGCTTTCAATAAATTGTGGTTGCGAGAGATGTGGTTGTGGGAATTGTAGTTGTGGGGAATTTATCAAATTACATGTGAATGTGGCGCTTCGTATATAGGACAGACCCGTAGAGCCTTGCGTTTTCGATTGAAGGAGCACAAGACCTACATTCGGAATTGTGACCTAAAGAAGTCATTGATGGCTAAACACTGTTACGAAAAGGACCACAGATTTCTCTTTGAAGAAGCAAAACTTATCGAAAAGCCAGATTCAACCTCCAAACTTGATAGTTTGGAAGCTTTCCATATATATCAGAAGTCTTCGCAACTTGTTAATGACATGGCATCCACGCCATTTCTATCAAACGCGTGGAAGCATCTAACCAAAACACGTGACTGTAAACACCATTTATGATGTCATATACAATTTGAATATTTACGTGCCATTCGTCCTGATGAAGCTAGGTCAATACCCAGCGAACCCATGGTCGGCTTGAGAAAATAAACATTTGTGACAACTACGTTGTATTATCTTAATGTATATATAATCGTCACAAGACTGTAGTTGTTGAGATAAAGAATCTATTATAGATAGTTCGACCGATTCCTTTTTGTCCAAGTTGTCCAAACTGGACAGTTGTCCGACACCTGTTTGTCCAGAAAGGTCAATTTATTTCCAAGAGGGATAAAACGTTCCGTACGTAATTGCTCAGAAGGGGACAATTCGGCCAATTCCGAGTCCAAACAAACGATTGTTCGTCCAATGCTACCATTCGTCCGATCCCGACTCCACTGAACGACACATCGTCCAATGCTACTGCGTATATGTCCTATGTTGTTGTCCAACAATTTTCATCCGGTGGGAGAATTCGTTCTACAGCAGTGATTTTATTTTCTTTGACTAGGTGAGGTGAGAGCTAATCTCAGACCAGGATATTTATTATCCTACCCACAGTATATTGTAAATTGCAGAGTGTCTATGCATTTCACGTCGTACACAACAACCGAACAACAAAAATCCACTGGGATTTACCTTTCTCTACTTTTGCTCTTGACAGTTTGCTCCAAGGACTAACAATTGCGAAACGAATTAATGATACAAACGAGATAATAACGTAGGGACGTTGAGCATGAATGAGGTTGTGGTGGTTAACTAAGTAGGGTGGAGTTCCTGATCATATTAAAATAATTTCTCTTTGCAATTAACTCTGAATATTATCAAAAAATTATAAAAATATCAGTCATCTAAAAAGAAGAAAAAACTCTTGCTATGAATTTTTTGTATAAATTTACTGTACATAAGAAAAGTCTTTGTAAATGTCTTTTTAATGCTTTAAATGGATACTTAAATTTTAAATATTCATGTAAAATTAATAATTCTTTTAACTTAGTAAAGACGTAAAACTTGTTTACCGTAATTTAATTTGCTACGTAAATTCTGGATATCGAAAATATTCCTAATTAGATGATAAAGAGCAGTAAAAATATGCATGTTATTAATTTGGAAAGATGAAGTTAAATATTAATTAAACTACAAACAGGGTGCAGGAATCGCGAAATTATTACCAGATTTTGCGAGCAATGGATGGAATTTGCGACACATTTGCATGCTATCACCCTTTTGAAAAAATTGCAAAAAATTGCAAAAAAATCTTGTAACCTACTTATGCGTTTGATAAAACTCGGTAAAGATTACATGCACAGGAAATGGACGAAACATATCATTCGATGATGCGCTATCTTCTGTAACCCTTTAACAGGCTGGAACGAATAACTAGGAGTTAGTAAAATGGGCAGAAATCAGTTTCAACGAATGCATTCGCCGTTTAAGAAGTAGGCCGAAGCGGCTGGAATGAGTAAACCCGCGCATCAGAAAGCGTTGCATTCCTCATAGCTTTATTATTCAAATTGGTCATTTAGGGGGATGATTAACACCAATCCATTCTGCCTGATCACTTTATAAGGGATATAACAAAGGTGACAAACGTAAGAAAGGAGGGAGAACATGTTTCAGTGACTTGTTTCTACCAAGTGGACGATGTCCATGTCAGAAGAGACTAGCCTTGTCCAGTCATGCCTTGGGTCATGGAGCAGAAAATAAAGGACACGAAGGGAGAGTTAATCAGCCGTAATAGGTTTATGATTGGTAGTGGTGAAATGAAAAAAGGGAAAGTAATATTTTTGCCGTAGTTTTCTTAAAACCCGACGTTCTGCAAGCATTTCTCTTAGGGAAGCATTTCTCTTAGCGCAGAAAATTTTGAGCATTATTGTGTTATGTTACATCGACTGCTTCAAAGTTTAAAAGAATCAATATCTGAGAGACGCCAAGAATGGTACAATTATACACTGCTGGCCACCCAAAATGCAACACCAAGAAGAAAGCATCCGATCGATTGGCCTGAAATTCGCAGCATGCGTCGCCCGCGAGAGGACATGCAAACGATTAGCATTGCAGAGCATATGCAAATCATGTGCCCCCGGCACGCCACCGAGAAGCACTATGAGAAGGGTGCACAGAAAGCGGGGTGTAAGTAGTGGAAGTGTATTGTGCTGCCGGACCTGTGCGTGGGAAACTTCCTGATCCCTCGTCGCAGAATACGGCAGTCATTCCAGCACGTTTTGAAGTTCGACAGAGCACGAATAGTGGCTTATCGCGACAGCGGTTTATCGTACCGAGACATCGGCGCCCGTGTGGGACGACATCCAGCCACAGTGAGGTAAGTATGGATTCGGTGGGTGCAGGAAGGACGGACGGACCGACGTGAGTGATTGCCGCAGACGCGGCACACCACCAAACGAGAGGACCGGCATGTTATGCGGCGGGCATTGACGGCTCGCACCGCCACATCACGAACGTTAGCGCAGGAATTAGGGTGTGTCGCGTAAAAACCTGTGTCAGCCCGTACCGTTTGGCGTTGTCTGCAGGAGCGGGGACTTGTCGCACTGCGCCCATTGCTCCTATTACCATTGACGTTACACCACCGGCGAGTGCAGCGGCATTGGGCAGTCGAACGCCACACCTGGACTACGGAATGGCACAACTTTGTCTTCTCCGACGAATCCCGCTTCTGCCTGCAACACCTCGATGATCGGATCCACGTGTGGCGGCACCGCGGCGAGAGACTGTATGACGCCTGCATCGCCATACCGGTCCGTCGCCTGGCGTTATGGTTTGGGGCGCAATTGGATATGACATCTGCATCCCTCTGGTACGCATCGCCGGTGCACTCAACAGCCACCGCCCCATCTCCGACGTTTTGAAGCCTGTAGTCCTCCTTTACCTGCAGGACCTGCCAGCGGCCACGTTTCAACAGGACAATGCGCGCCCGCACGTGGCACGCATCGAGCAATATTTTTTCATGGCCCACTAGGTGTCGGTGCTGCCGTGGCAGGCCTGTTCTCCTGATATGTCGCGCATCGAACACGTCTAGTCGCTGATCAGCAACCGAGTGGCCCAGCAAGCACCACCCGCGGCTACAGCTGATGAACTGTGGCAGCGTGTGGAAGCAGCCTGGACAGACATACCCCAAGCCCACATTCAAAGCCTCTTTTGTTCGATGCCGCAGCGTGCAGCGGCCGTTATTGCCAGCCATGGGGGCCGCACGAGCTATTGATGTCTACGTGTTCCGCAAGTCACACGGGCCTGTAAGCTCAATCGTTTCATCTTTGTATCTGTTGTTATGTGTCCAGTAAATCTGGCTTTGCTATCTCGTGTCATTCTTGGTGTTGCATTCTGGGTGGCCAGCAGCGTATGAATGAATACTGAGCGAATTCTGACATTGTTCAGGTAATGCTACCTGACCAACAGATGTTGAATGTAACTCAGCGTTGGATAAATGAGTATTGCGCGAATTGTACCGTTGCACGCACAGACGAATGACTGTTAGTTCCAATCGTATTTATGGACTAATTTGCATTGGACCAGTCAGCACAGGAAAGATAGGAATTCATTCGACCAGTTGTTATTGGAGGACTGAAAAGGCTACTACGTTAAACTTGCTCAACAAATGATTCTCTGTACATCACAAAAATCAACCAATCAATCATTTTTCAGAGATACTTTCCTAAATTCAGGAAGTGAGAAAATCCCCCCTCTCTCATCAGTCAGATTTTTACTACTGGAAGTAGTAAGCAAAATATTACCACATTTACTGTATGGAAAAAGTTTCATTGTTTCTTCCCTCGTCAGAATTTTCTTCAAAACTCGAAGATTCTGGAACACGTTTTTCTTTATTTTAAAATCCACAGTTCTAGTTTCGAATAATTGTCATGGTTTTATCCTTGATATTTTCTAGATTATCTTTTAATGACTGATTTACTGTGTCAAATTTACAAATTGAGCTCAAAAAGTTTCTCATAGCAGAAAGAAC
Organism: Macrothele yani; assembly: GCA_039090855.1. NCBI lineage: Eukaryota > Metazoa > Arthropoda > Arachnida > Araneae > Macrothelidae > Macrothele > Macrothele yani. Next base: position 79,671,529 of record CM077008.1, read on the forward strand.
TACACTAAAAGTGTTAAAATCAGAACCATCTAAACAGAGGAATGAATCCCCTACTTATTAAAAATGCTCAACCTATCGAAGAATGACCTCTGGTTAAAAGCGCCATTTTAGGTGAAGTCATGGTAATTACAACGGTCACTACAGATTAATGTTTCTTCCCAAGTTGCCGAGTGGTCAGAGATGTGGAGTTCTGGCAATTCGTGTAAGTTGGGCTTTGTTCCCATTCCCGGATGTGACACGGGAAATGCGTGTTTCCTATGTCGCTGGCTCTCTCCCTTTTGTAGAAAAGGTGTTCCTGAAGGCGAGACGAGCCGCTCCTTATCGTTTTAGATGTTTGCGGTTGTTTAACCCCAAATGTAAAATTCTAATGCTACCAAAATTGAATTGTAGGAATTACTTTTAATAACAAATTAAAACAAGGAAAAAGACACCGAATTTTCGGTTATAATGAACACGTCTTTTTGATCTTTCCAGACTCAAATAAAATTTTCTAAGTTTTTCATGTTCAATGGAACCGGTTGGAAAAACCAGAAATAGTAACAGGTGCTTATTTCCACTAGCTCCGGAAAAGTATGTTACGAAAATTAACAAATTGAGCTCAAAACGTTTCTCATGGCAAAAGGAACATATCACAGACAAAGGGATTTTCAAATCAGATAGTTAGAAGAAGAAATATATTAGGGGTATGCAAAAGTTTCCGCCGTTTTAAGGAGAAAGGAGACAAGAACAATCAGGAAACACATTTATTCAACGAAATATTGGCCGTTAGCATCAATCACCATTTGTCCTTTTTCAGGCAACAAATAAATGCCTCTCTGCTAGAAGGAATCGAGTTTTGAGCTGAAGAACGCAGTGACGAAATTTTCCACCTCTGGAACTGTAGTGAACCGCTGTTGGGCTAGAGCATGTGCATAGAGCGAAACAGATGAAAGTCTGAGGGTACAATGTGCGGGGGGTAAGCCGAGTGTGGTAAAACCTCCCAGTGTAACTCTTCAATGGTTGATTTCGTGGTGGCACTGACATGTGGTCTGGCATTATCGTGTAACAGGATGACTAGGCGGCGTCCTTTACATGTCCATGGGCATTTTTGCTCGATTGCGGTGTTCAGTTTCATCAACTGATCGCTATATCGTTGTGAAGTGATTGTTTTGCCCGGTTTCAACAATTCGAAGTACAGCACTCCGTGCATATCCCACCACACACACAACAGCACCTTTTCCCCGTGGATATCCTGTTTTGCAGTGGATGTTGATGGCTGGCCTTGGTCGATCCAGAATCGTTTCCGTACGGGGTTGTCGCAATAGACCCATTTTTCATCCCCGGTGACAACCTTCCACAAGAAATTCTTCCCTTGAAACCTTTTTAGCAACGACATGTAGGTAACCAGTCGTTGACCAATATTACGCTCCGTTAAAGTATGCGGAACCCACTTACCGATCTTCTGGATCTTCCCCAAGGCCTGCAGACGCCGTGCCACCGTCGATTGAATCACTTTCAAACGTTTCGCCAGTTGCGTGGTTGATTGTGTGGCATCCTCTTGCAACAGTGATTCCAGCTCCTCGTCTGCGAGTTCCTGCGGTCTACCTGCACGTGGCTTGTCTTCCAAGTTTAGATCACCTTTCTTAAATCTGGCAAACCATTCTCGACACGTCCGCTCACCCATAACCATTTCGCCATACGCCTGACATATTGAACAATATGCTTCACTCGTACTTTTCCTTAAATTAAACGTGAATAAAAAACAGTGCCGCAAATGAACTTTATCCATCGCCATGCTTGGCTCCATGTACGAAATGACAGCACGGGTCGCCGGCCGGTTAGACCTCTACAGCGCCAGCTAACGTTGGGGGCGGAAACTTTTACATGCCCCTAATAGAAGGAAACCTGATATAACTTTACGCTCCGTAAAAGAAGAATTTTGCGCAATGAAAAAGTAGAAAATACCCGAAAGGTAGTCTTGATAGTAAAAGCTATGCTAAGGAAAAATATTTTTTCAAATTCCCAGAAGCAGAGATAGCGAGAAAAATGTTTTGACTTTTACGCCCTCTATCGGTAAAGCAGTGCATTATTTGAAGGGGATAATTCTCCCCATCTTTATTGTACCGAATGGAATACAGTGAAAAAAGAAATTCAAGGGGTTTTCAGAAGCTGAGATACAGCTGCAAACAGAAGTAAACAAACACCACCTAGCGACAAAAGTGTGAACTGCAAAAAAGCTCCACAAGTACAAGCAAAGCGTTCCACAAGGCAAATAGTATCCGATGTTAAAACAATTTCTTAAATTGACATTTAGAAGCAGAGATGTAGAGAAAAACGTATTACATATTGGTGCCCCCTAGCGGAGAAATTGCCATTATTTTGGGAAGGAAATGAATAAAAAAATGTTTTGATATTTAGTAGCAACAGAATGAAAAAGAACTTTTTCAATCAGGTGTTTAGTCCCTCAGATATTGCTGCATGCTGTAAACTGAAGCGTAAACTACGCCCTATAGGAGCACAGTTGTGCCAGAAATAAAATAAAATTTTATCAAAACATTTCGTACCAGAAACGCTCTCCGATAAAGAAAGGAGTTTTGAAATCGGACTCTTAGAAGCAGAGATATCGTCAAAAATAAGATTTAGATCCACGCCTCTTGGCGAAAAAAGTATGCACTATTTTAAGCAGAAGGTATTCCCCAAAGGTTTTCCATGGTGAACGGTATCAGTTCTCAGAAGCGTAGATTTTGCTGAAAATACATCAGAAACAGAAAAATAGACTAACGCCCATGGTGTCCAAAACATTCTTTATCAGCAATTGTAAATTATATGCAGGACATTTCTCACTAAAAACTCTATCCCATGCAGAATGATTTTTTCAAAAAGGGCTTTTAGAAGCAAGGTGTCGGGGAAATCGTAATTCACCTTTACGCCCCCCCTAGCGGAAAATCTGTGCATTTCTTGAAGAAGAAACTGTATCCAAAACAGTTTTCGTTATAAATGGCATGGAAAAGAAGAAAAAAATCCAAACGGGTATTCATAAGCAAATATATAGAGTAAAATATATTTTGAATTCGATAGCATCTGCATTATGCCCTCTAGCGGTGAAATCATGCAGCGTAAAAAAGCCCTTACATTTGAAGCTTAAAAATAGTAAGTTATTTAAAATTAGACTAATAGAGAGTTGCAGAAATATGGTGTACACATACGGACGGGCGAAATGATACTATAAACACATATTTCTTTTATAGACGTGCTAAAAATGCGAAAATGAAGAACCAGACCACATTACTTCAGCGAAAAAGTTAACTTTACAAATTGGCTGCTATAAATCTTATCATTAAAAAACATCATTAAAATTTGTGGTGCTTTTGCAACACAAATTTTAATGATGTTTTTTTTTTATTTGCAAGCGTTTTTGACTATGCTATCTAGAAAACTCCGCGTCTCCCAAAACCGTATGCATCTGGGCAGTTCATAGCTTCCCGAATTTATTAGGAACAATGAAAACGTCAGTTATTTAAATTTTGCTTTCGTAGAGTTGAAATTTTCGACCTCATAAAATGTCATTTACAAATTCTCTGGAGTACCGTGCGTTCTTAATGTTATCTGAGGGCACGCTTCCTATCGTTGAATCTCCATTAAGGTATGTAAATATATTTCACACACGTTAGAAAAAGTAATATCCAGGGTGTCACAAAAGTCCATGACCCATTTTAAATATTTATTAAAAAAACTATTTGGGATTGGAACAATCTTTTTTTCAGATCTTGTAAACTTACTTCAAAAAGTTTTTTCTTTTCGTTTAGTTACCAAACTTCAATATGTGCCCCTTTTGCTGCGAGGAGATATTCAATCTCTGCCCATGTACGTGCCAAAGTGGATTCTGTAGCAGATGTAATTGCAGCAACTATGTGAGTTTTCAGTTCGTCAACACTTTGCACTTTGGAAGAATGAACTTTGTCTTTCACATATCCCCACAAGAAGAAGTCTAGAAGAGTGATATCTAAAGAGCGGGTAGGCAATGGGATGCGTCCATCTCGTCCAATCCTCCTGGTTCGAAATACCTTATTTAAAAACTTTTGCACCACCTCACCCCAATTTGGCGGTGCACCATCTTGTTGCCAAATGATTTTATTATGTAAATCGCAAATTTGAGGGACGGCAAAAATTTGAATCGTCTCCAAATAAATTTCTTTTGTGACTGTGGATTCAGCGAAAAAGGAAGGTCCGATCACACGATCAGCCATTACGCCACACCACATACTCACTTTAGGACTACCCGGATATGTTTGATTAAGTGATATAGATTCTCAGACCCCCAAATTCTGATATTGTGGCGGTTGACTTTACTTGAAACATGAAAAGTTGCTTCATCTGTAAAAACAATGTTTATCTACCTTTAGATCTACAACAAAGTTAAAATGGCGTAGCTTGTCATCCGGCTGTAAAGCTTGCGATATCTGCTCTTTTAAGAATATAGGTGGGGATATTGGTGTTAGATTTGATGCCTTGTTGCAAGAGGAATTTTGCCAGTTCTTTTGCTGCAGTTCGTATTGATTTAGTAGAGCTACGTGAAAAGGCTTCACGAATGCTTTTAACGTCGCCTTCGCGCGTGCTTGGTCTTCCATTCTGTCAAGGACACCTCCAGTTTTCAGGAACTTCTTTGTGCCAAGCTAAGATGCTATTACGACTTGGAAGATCTTTTCTAAATTTCGAAGGAAAATTTCTTCGCACTTGGGTAACAGATCTCGTTTCGAAAAACCAACCAACACATATTGCTTTCTCTGCTGAAAAAGACATTTTCTCAACTAGCCTTGCGATTGGATTAGTAGCGCCACTTAGTGACCTATCTGGGAAATAGAAAAAACTTTGTTAAGTAAGTTAAAAAAAGCCTGAAAAAATTGTGTTCATATCCCGAATAGTTTTTTTTTATAATTTTTAAAAATGTGTCAAGGTCTTTTGGGACACCCTACATTTTATGTGAATTTTTATTTGTGCATTTATGAGCTTGCCCTGGAAGAACTTTTCCTTGATCCTTTAGGCCCAGAAATCTTTCAACTACATCTCAAAACAACTTATTATTCAAAATTAATTGAAATGATCCGTTAAGTGGTAATTCTTGCATTGAGCACACCATTTCAGTTTGGTATGCCTACAGTTAAGTTGTCATACGGGTGGCGCAGTGTTATATGCACTGGCTTCTGACCGTTGGTCAAAATCAGAGTTGGAAACTGGTCAAAAAAATTTTGTACCCGGACCCGGCCGTCACGTAATTGGACCGACCCGTACATGACCCAGAAAAATCTGTTTTGAACTATAAATTCGAATATATCATCATCATCATTGTCAATCATTATCAATCCACTGCTGGATGAAGGTGTCCCAAAATTGTTTTAACAATGGACTGTCTTGGGCCAGCGTCTTCCATCCACCCATCTCCCACGTGGTCTTCTTTTAGGACTTTTCCTGTCCCTTGGAATTCAATCTAAATATCGGTGGTCCATTTTCCTGGCAAATGTCCAACACATTGCCATTTCAGGATCATGATGTTTTCCACTCTTGTCATTTTCCTTATCCACGAGTTTCTCTTCTTATCTTTCCTGGTTACACCAAGCCTGTATCTCTCCATGTTTCTTTCAGTTGTTTACAGTCTTTGTATGTCTTTTATACGCTTTCCAACCGTAGGTTGAAGAAGCGTATGCGTATGCTCCAGCTTTGCCCGTCTGTCTGTCTGCCCGCACGTTAACTCGCGTAAAAATGGTTCAATTTTGATTAAATTTTAGTATAAGTTAGGAGACACCCTGGAGACGAACCCTATTGAAAATGGAAGAAATGTTATCAAAGGTCAGGACATAGGAGCGGAATCTATTCCATCACCCTTATGCGCCATAACTTACGTAAAAACGCTTCGATTGCGACAAAACTTTATTATGTTGTTCCGGAGGTATACTGAACCGGTTCTGTTGAATATCCTTGAAATGGGGTCAAAGGTCAGGGCACAGGAGTGAGATTTATTCCACAGCCATTATCCTCATAACTTGAGTACTAACTTTAGTAAAAATGCTTTTATTGCGACGAAATACAATACGTTGTCCCGTAACGACTTTGGAAGCAGTTCCGCCAAAAATGTTTTTGGCAGCAATTGCGGGCAGTGCGCATGCGTGAGATTCGTTAGCCATTATTTTTGAACGATAACTTCCGTGAAAATTGCCCGATTTAGATGGGATTTTTAATTATAGAACGGCTTATGTGTGGTAGCTCTTAATAATAGAAATGGGTAACACGGGCACAAAGAAATTTAATTTTGATATATGTGAACCTCAAACGTTATACTATAGTTTAGTCCCCTCAAAACCCAGGAAATTTCCTATGATTTCTGGTATGTTGGAAAGCATATCATAATCAATGCATTGAATGATTTTACTAACTTGTTTAGTCCACGTCTTCGCTCCGTACGTAAGAACTGGAAGGATGCATTGATTGAACACTTTCTTTTAGGACATAGTGACACATTGTTCTTAAAAATTTTACTGTTTCTTCCAAAAAGGCCAATTAATTTCTTCATAAAGGTGACCCTTGTGTGGTATCTGCTGCCCAAGATAACTATAGGAATTGTTGATCTCCAGCTTTTCCCCATTAATTGATAAATCTTTACTTCAGTTTTGTTTTCAGAAAGTTCATTTTTAATCCCATTTCTTTACCCTTCTCAGCAAGATCCTGGATCATATTCTGCAGCTCTGAAGTATTACTTCGAAGTACTGGGAAGGGTTCCTTGAATTTTTTCTTTTCAAAAATGAAACGGAAATAAAACCGAGTCCAAATCGGGTCAGAAACACCTTGTCCCGACCCGTTTAACCCGCACGAAATTGTCGACCCGCTGACCTGTTGACCCGTGACCTGTTTCCATCTATGGTCCAAATGGGCCAGGGTTTGAGTCCCTAATAAGGCGTGGGTGGCTCTTTTAAAACACAACATTAGTTCTCTCCCTTTCATGGAAGGAGTTGCCCTAAATTAAAGACAGGCAACTACTTATACACCTTAGAGTTGCTCATGATGATCGTTAACCCCTCTAAAATCAACAAGAAAGTTGACACCGAATTTTCGGGTGTAATAAGCACGTCTTTTGAATCCGTTCTGACGCAAATTAAATTTATCAAAGCTATTCAAAGTCAGTGGAACCGGTATGGAAAACAATACATCTGACGAAAGAAAGAAGATATTCAATCGGGTTTTTAAAATCTCAGATATTGCTGTAAAGGGAATCGTGAGCTTACGAACTCTAAAAAACAGAGATATCGACAAAAATAAGATGTGACTTTATGTCCCCTGGTGGGAAAACCATGCATTATTTTAGGAAGAAAGTATTCTCAAATAGTTTATCCATATAAGCGGTATCGGTCCAAGAAAAAAAAAACAAAGAAGGAATTTTTCAAATCGTACTCTTAGAAATAGAGATATTGACAAAAATAAGATATACATCTACGCCCCCTGGTGTAGAAACCATGCATTTTTTCAAGAAGAAAATTTTCCTAAAAGGTTTGTCGACATAAGTAGTATCAGTCAGCAAACGATTTTTTTTTTCAATCAAGATTTTAGAAGCTCATATTTTGCGGCAAATACAACAGAAGCGAAAATTAAGACTTACGCCACCTGGTGGCCAAACCATTTCTTACAAAAATTAGAAATTATGTGCAAAGGATTTTCCATCAGGAGCTGTATGCGGTGCAGAAAGGACGTTTCAAATCGGAGATTTAGAAGCAGAGATATAGTGAGAAACGCAATTTACATTTACGCCCCCTAGCGGAAAGTCTATGAATTACTTTAAAATTTTGAAATGATATGAACCACATGTCACACTAGAAACACTATCCAACAAAGAAGGAATTTTTCCAATCGGACTCTTAGAAGTAGAGATATTGACAAAAATAAGATATACATCAACGCCCCTGGCGTAGAAACCATGCACTATTTCAAGAAGAAAATGTTTCTAAAAGGCTTGTCGACATGACTAGTATCGGTCAACAAACGATGTTTTTTTCAATCGAGAATTTAGAAGCTCATTTTTTGCTGCAAATACATCAGAAGCAGATATTAAGATTTACGCCCGCTGGTGGCCAAACTATTTTTTCACAAAAATTAGAAATTATGTACAAACGATTTCCCATCAGGAGCTGTATCCGGTGCAGAAAGAATATTTCAAATCGGAGATTTAGAAGCAGAGGTATAGCGGGAAACGCAATTTACCGCTACGCCCCCTAGCGGAAAGTCTATGAATTGCTTGAAAATTTTGAAATTACATAAAAAACATGTCGCACGAGAAACAGTATCCAACAAAGAGGGAATTTTTCAAATCGGACTCCTAGAAGTACAGATATCGACAAAAATAAGATGTACATCTACGCCCCTGGCGGAGAAACTTTAGAATATTTTAAGAAGAACATATTCCGAAAAGGTTTATCGATGTGAGTTGCATCAGTCCACGAAAAAATTTTTTCAATCGATATTTTAGAAGCTCAGATTTTATGGGAAATACATCAGAAGCAAAATTTAACACTTACACCCCCTGGTGGCCAAAGTATTCTCTACCAAAAATTTGAAATTATATGTAAAAGATTTCCCATCAGGAGATGCATCCGCTGAAAAAAAAATGTTTCAAATCGGAGTTTTAGAAGAAGAATTATCGGGAAAAATGCAATTTACGTTTACGCCCCTTAGCGGAAGATCTGTACGTAATTTGAAAAAGTAACTATATCTAAAATACTCTTCGACATAAATGGAATTGAAAGATAAAAAAAGAATTCAATCGGATGTTTAGAAGCAAATATGTGGAATAAAACGTATTTTTGAATTCGACATCATCTGCATTCACGCCCTCTAGCGGCGAAATTATACATCGTAAAAAACGAAATGAAGGATCATCATTTGCATATTTCAAGCTTCCGAATTCAAAAAGAATTTTTCAAATCGTACTAACAGTTGCTGAGATACCGTGGGTACAGGCGGACGGACAAACCGATAACAGAAGCACGTTCTTTTTGTACAAAAGACGTGCTAAAAACCAGTTAAGATACAAATTGTGTTTATCGTGTTTTTCCTGCAAGTTGGCGCTAATCAAGAAAATTAGGCAAGATGCTCAGGTTCTATGTCTCTATTTCTCACCGTCTTGAGACATAATTCAGCAAGGCAGTCAGCGTTTTGATAATTTTCGTGAATTATTTGCATCATAAACTATGGATTAAGTCTACGTCATCAAGGCCATGTTTTTAGTATTTGCTTATCTGCTATCTATCATGCTTAGCAAACGACCCATGGCGCAACATCTGTCTCTTCTCTCATTAGGAGAAACAGAAACCGATTTTCCTATAGTGCTGATCTTTCATGTTCAACAGGGTTGGCAGGGCATTTTTCTCACAATTCCTCCGAGACTCACCCGGCCTTGTTAATGCAGCAAAAATACTTAGTACATAATCTGCATGCTAATAAGCAATCATCATCTAATTACGAAGCATGACCGTAGATAAAATGGAAGATATATATGCCACCGCAGATAATAGAGGAAGCCTTCACAAATCTGACTCAATTAACAGCGTGTTGGGGCGACTTATCTGTCTTGAATGGGTACGATGATGATATTCCACGTCTGCCTTAGCACGCCAGGCTTTTCACCGTGAACGGTCGTTATCACCTCCACTCACTTCACCACTTTCGCGACAAACGGCCCAATCAAAACGCTGGGCGGTCGCTCTTTCCAGTTGACTCGGCAGGTACAAAGAAGGATGCCAGATTCCGTCTTCCTAAACTGCACTCTAATTGCTCAATCAGACTCTGACATGTCTTTCAGAAGTGACTGCAGCTGGGAAAATACGGCATTTTAATGTCCGTCGCGACTTTTCGTAGGTCATTTCTTCTTTGGTACTTTTGAAAAGTAACTGAAGCCGTTTTTAAACTGGAAAATATTTTCTGACCTGTGAAAATTACAGTATGAAGTCCCAAGTTTTTCAATTTTTTGTAATTCTGTTATGAACATTCAGAACACAGAATTAAGTAATAAAAATGAATTTGTGTCTTCATGGGCGAAACTGCTGACTATTGAGAAACTTCATAGTGTTGCCACCATCTTGTCACGTGTAAAATAATATATTCAAGTCCCGAGTGCGGCAAAAGTGTGACGCCATCGTTTCTTGCCTCCCCATTCTGGACATGGTACCTAGAGTTATGGTGGGCATATATGTCTAGTCTTCGCTATTTCCGTAGAAATGTACGTATTGCTACATCCGAATCCGGAGATCTACATGAGCAATAAATATTCTTATGAATTCTTCAGCAAAACTGCAAAAGCTTCAGATACAAGATATGCGTTGGTTTGTTATCATTTTCGAGAACATAAAAGAAATCACTTTCTAACGTATGTGAAAAGTGCAATTTTCATTGTTAATTTTTTTTTCGAGGTTTAACAACTCTCACGGGTATTTACGACTATAAAAACTTTTGCACTTAATAAAGAACCACTGGTTCCAGGGAAGGGATAGAATCAGTGCCATAAGATGAATGTGAGGCCCACGATTCGCCAGAAGCCCGTGCCTCTGTCTTTTCGGCGACTAGAGCGTCTTGTTGTGTTTTGCATTAATTTCAACTAAGCGACTTTGATTTTGAAACAAATAATTTAAATTACCTCACTAAAAAGTACGATATTCTTAAAATTAGTTTTTTTTTTGTTTGGAGGTTTAACGACCACCGTGAGCAACTCAATGGGCTGTAAGCAGTCGCCCGTCCCTAATTTAGGGTCACTGGTTCCAGGGAAGGGAGAGAGCCAGTGCCGTAAGACAAACACAACATCCATGCCTCACCGGGATTCGAACCCGGACCCCGTTCGGACGAATGATCAGAGGCCATCGCTTAGACCACTGCGCCACTGGGGCGGCAAAATTAGTTTAAGTATGTTACACTTAAAATAAGTGTCAATACCAAGCTAGGAGAAATGAATTTCGAGAAAAATGTTATAAGTGGACGAAATTCTCTCTTAACTCAGTGAGGTAAAATTAAGCGTACATCTCTGAAAATTGTTCTTTTATCAATCAACAAACAATTATCAATCAACAAACAATAAAATGTGTATATCTTGTTTTTATAATATTTCAATAAAACACTGATTACTTTGCAAATTTAATTATTTTGAAAGTTTAATGTCACATTTGAGTGAATCAATATCTTTGACGATTGAAGGCTTTTCAGTTGCCTTATAATACTTCTGTTAATTTCTACTTCCATATATTTTGTGTTGTCAGAAGTGTTAGCTATGAATGCTACACCAGTTCTACCTATGAGGACAAACTCATTTGCAAATTGGGGGCCGAAACAAATCGCCTGGAATGGGTCCATGAGATGGTTAGCGGATAGCTTTTTCCTATAGGATGAACTAAGATTCTGTTTCGTTAACTCCAATGGTGGTCTCAGTTGAATAATGTAGTTAATCTCAAACCGGGTGGCGTGTTTTTTGAATTGTAGAAGAGTTCATAACTACGTAAACACACTGCCCGACAGAGAAAATGCCACACCACCATGAAGGAATGCTCGAAAACAGACCAAACTGCTCACACAGATAGCCAAGTAGGTCCTGAACAAAAGATTTAATTACCACATACAGACTAGGCTCCAGTGGCCGAATATACAGGATGATCAATAAGGAGTGTGGCCCCCATTTGGAGAGATACAGCGTTGAATCCGACGTGGCATTGAGAGTCCGAATAGAGTCCTGGGGTATCGTGGGCCATGTGGTGTTGATCCGAGTCCACAGTTCATCTTCATTTTGAGGGAGTGGGAGGGCACTAAACCGACGTCTAATCGTGTCCCACAGATGCACGATGAGCGAGAGGTCGGGGGACCGTGCTGGCCATGGAAGCTTCCGCACACTGTGTAAAGCATTCAGGCTGATCCGAACGGTATGCGGTCGGGCGTTATCCTGTTGAAAAACTGGTGTTAGGGATGCTCTACAGATACGGCAGTACCACGGGCCGCAGCACCTCGTCACCATAGCCGCATTCCGTCAATGTGCCCGTAATGCGTACCAGCGATGAGCGGCTGTTGGCGCTTATAGCACCCCACACAATGATTCCACGTTTCCGGGCCGTGTGGCGCTCCACAATGGTGGAAGAATCCGCCTGTTGGCCACGTCGCCTCCAGACACTCACACGGCGATCATCCGTAGTGAGACAGAACCGCGATTCGTCGCCAAACACCACACTGTCCCATTCGGATACCCACGCAGCTCTGGAGCGACACCACGCCAAGCGGAACGACGATGGCACGCTGTTTAAGAGTAGCCTTCGCAACGGACGGCTGGACAGCAAAGCAGACGCTGCCAATCAGCGCGATACTGACCGCGTCGATATCGGAGGATCCCAACCTCCCCGTACACTCAGAAAAATGTCGCCCGTTGTGGCCTGTGGGTCCGCTACGGAATGACGTCGGATGCGACGATCGGTGAGCTCGGAAGTCTGTCTCCGTGCCCCGGTCCCCCTACGTCGTTGCACAAATCTTTCCTGGGACCATTGCATCCAAATGAGACCGACAGTTGTGGAATCACGTTGCGTTTCTTCCGCAATACGACACAAGAACCATCCGGCGGTACGAAGGCCTACGATGACACCTCTCGTGAAATCCGTTTGACAAAATCGCATACGACGGCGTCTTAACAGCTTTGGCACCCCTTGTTCGTTCTTCAGACACGGTTGCAGCAGAACCACTCACCTCTCGCTTCCGGGACGACGCACGTCTCGACTGATCGCCTCACGGTCTGGTTGTTCGCTTATAATCCGCGCGCCGTTCGTGCAATTGGCCTGCAAATGCAATCGTTTGCATAACTTGTACGTGTGCACCCACTCTGCAATTTGCATGGCGCTGCGTTTACGTCTTCGTGGTGTAGCATTTTCTCTGTCAGGCAGTGTAACAATCTGTTTAGTGATAACCGCCAAATTTTAAAGAAATTATATTTCTTTGAGATGTTATGCTAGGATCTTTCACGTGAATTCCATGCCCGAACACCTAGAAATTTCAAGCATCTTCCTACAGAAAGCAACTTCACGATAAATTATTTCTTCTTTAAAATAACTTTAGTATTTAAAACATTCCTTTAAAAATCGTTCTTCCTGTACAGCATTCTACGATGTTATAACCAATGTCCCTTGAAACTGTATCTAACGTGGTTGATTTCTCCATAGGACCAGCCTCGGTTCACACATAGTCTCAAAGCATCACGCTCAGGTGTGATGTGTTAAATGCGTGAACCTGGTGTTCTCCATATCTTAAAATTCAGTCCTTCTACTGCTGAATTTCAGTTGTATCAAGGGTTCCCTGAAATTATGCCAGCATCTATAGCAGTGGCTATGGAAGTCTTATCTTACAAGATGCGAGTTTCCTCACGATCGCTGATTCAAATTCCCGCTTTCTCTTTATCGAAGGGTTCTTCATTGCAGTAAATAACTTGCTATGTGACGATTTCAAAAAGTCAATTGTTTTAACCAAAAAGAACACCAAACAACGTACTTTTTACCAAATTTTCATTTTACTGATGTGCCATCTCACTAGTGTTTTTACACTTAAATGTATCGATCAACCTTAAGTATTTCACATACTTTTTATACAACTCGTGAGAAAATCGATATCCAAGTCTAGTAGTTTGTTTTTTGATACATTCCGAGCCGCTCTAGCTTCTCAATTTTTTTAACATTCTATCTCTTCTTTTTTCATGCACCCAAAATCTCTGACTTTCACTCTATAACTTACGCGTGCATTCGTTTTCCATTCGTTGTCTCCCACTGAATTCACTTTCTTCTGATTACACTGGACAGCAATGAAATGGCTTCTGACGGCAAAGTGTGCAATTCCGTATGAAATTAACCCACTGAACACGAATATCGCCATGAAAACTTTCATTGGCTCTTGTTTCGGAAATACAGCTAATGGAACGTTAAAAATTTGTGATTTTTAGTAAAAAAGTAGGTACAATGAGTAATATTTTTTTTATGTTACATATTAATAAATTTATGATAAATATAATAAATGTTAGTAAATATATATTTAAATGGTATTGAAATAAAAATATAGTAAGAACATCAGGTTCGTACGGCGTTTTTCGTACTCTTAGGCACCGTCAGACCAGGAAGAATTGCATCATTGGGTGAGAAATCCGGAGTTCCCGCGACATCCGGTGCAGCATTACCTGATGTGAAGCAATCCTTTCAGTTTTAACAGCCCAACGGTAAAGAGCTCAGTCCATTTGTTTCTTTCCCTTCATTGATGAGTGTAATCTCGTGATAGCAGCCTGTTAAAGTGATCCTTGTATTGTGACATTACGTAGCTATGCCGCGTGCATGTGTGAATAAGGCGGATAACTTTTGCTATATATGTAGTAAAGTGACATTTCCTGCACAGAAAAAGTCAATCACCCCGGTTGTCAAAAAGGCTTATCATTTGTATTTTGCCTGCAGGATAGGCGACAAGGATAAGGACTGGGCTCCACATGTATGTTGCCGCACGTGTGCAACGAATCTGTCACAGTGGCTTAATGGCAAAAGAAAAACGATGGGTTTTGCTGTTCCCATGATTTGGAGGAAGCCCACAAATCACATAAATGACTGTTATTTCTGTATGGTGCCACCAGTGGCTGAAGGTATCACAAAGAAGAAGAAATGGACTATAGAATATTCAAATATACTTTCTGCTGTACGACCTGTACCTCATTCTAAAGAACTCCCCATTCCCAAGCCTCCGACAAATTTCGTTATCGATTTAGATGAGGTCCAGAAAGACGATTTGTGTAATCCGAAACCGTCAACGTCCCGGATTAATGAAAACGATGACGAATATGCAACTTCTGAGTCTATGCCACATAAAATTTCATTAGAGGAACTGAACGACCTTGTTCGGGATTTGAATTTAACCAAAGTTAAAGCATAGCTACTAGCGTCAAGGCTTCGTCAATGGAATCTTCTAGAACAAAATGTTCGAGTGAGTTCATTTCGTATTCGTCACCGACAATTCGAGCAATTCTTCCAGAAAAGTGAAAGCTTTGTGCTCTGTTGCAATATTGACGGCCTAATGCAAGAACTAGGAACGCAAGAATGGCGTCTATTTATAGACTCCTCCAAGTTGAGTCTTAAGATGGTTTTGCTGCATAACGGGAATCAGCTACCGTCCATTCTAGTTGCACATGCAGTGCACATGAAAGAGACCTACAACAACCATAAACAGTTGTTGGGCAGACTTAATTACAAAAATTACGGTTGGCTTATCTGTGCTGACCTGAAGGTAGTGTCTCTGTTGATGGGCCTTCAGCAGGGATACACAAAGCACTGCTGTTTTCTTTGTCACTGGGATAACCGAGCTACATATCTGCACTACATCGATAGAGACTGGCCTCCTAGGACGTCTTTGACACCTGGATAAATGAATGTTCAGAACCCATCACTGACAGATCCTCAGAAAATCATACTACCCCCTCTGCACATAAAACTCGGTCTTGTAAAGCAATTGGTTAAAGCTATGGACAAAACTAAACCAGCGTTCAAGTACTTGCATGACAAATTTCCTCGACTGAGCGAAGCAACAATAAAAGAGGGAATTTTTGTGGGTCCGCAGATCAGACAGATCTTTCAAGATTCGCAGTTTGAGGACATGCTTCAGTGTGATGAAAGAGAAGTGTGGGATGCCTTTTGTCAAGTATCAATAAACTTCCTGTGGAATTCCAGGGCTGAAAATTACGAAGATCTCATTACCGACCTGCTTTCTCTGTATCAAAAATTTGGCTGTAATATGTCTTTAAGACTCCACTTCCTGGATTCTCACCTGGATTTCTTCCCGGATAACTGTGGCAAATTTAGTGATGAGCATGGTGAACGGTTTCATCAAGATATGGCCGTAATGGAGCAACGATACCAGGAAAAGTGGTCCACTTTGATGCTCGCAGACTACGTTTGGACACTCTTCAGAGATGCCCCTCTGGTGGAATACAACCGAAAGGCAAGGAGAAGTAAAACGTCATGAACTGGTAACTGATTTCTATCTATGCATGAAAAACTCATGTACATATCTCAAAACTACATTTAATACAAATGTAAAAAAAAGAATAAGAATTACGCTATCTATTTTTAATTGTACTATAAAAAGTTACACTTACTGTTGAGGATTGTATTTACTTCAAAAAAGTGTAATGTAACGCATGCAATATATACACTGAGTGGCCACTTTGTTATGACCACCTGACAGTTTTAAGCAAATGAGCTATGGCTGCACGCTGTTGTTGTTTTCCATTAATAAAAAGGGAAAGCTTAGTGCACAGTAGTAGAAGTGATTTTCGGGTGACGAGATGGGTAAAAATGCGATTTGACGGACTTTCAACGTGGGATGATTGTAAGAGCTCGGAGCCATGGAGCGAGTATCACAGAAACCGCCGCATTCGTGAAATGTTCCAGAACAGCTGTTGTTAAAGTGTTTAAAGACTAGACTGTCAGCCAAAAACTGGGTCTCTACGTGCAACGTGTGTTCGTCATCGGCTAGTGACTGTTGGGGCGAAACGGAGAGTGTCCAGACTGGTAACAGACAACAGAAGGGCAACAGTGCAGCAAATTACAGACCATCTTAATCAAGGATCCACTCAAATGATCTCCGCACGCACTGTTCGCCGTACACTGCATCGGAAGGGATATGGCAGCCGGAGGCCTGTTTGAACACCTTTTCTGTCTGCAGTTAACAAGAGAAAACGTCTCCAGTTTGCACAGGAGCACAAGGATTGGACAGTCGATAATTGGAAACAAATTATGTGGTCCGATGAATTACGTTTTCAGTTGTGCCATGCCGATGGCCGAGTGAGAATTTTGCGGAAACAGCACGAAAGCATGTACACCAAATGTATTGCTACAACCCTACAAGCTGGTGGAGGCAACGTTATGGTTTGGGGAATGTTTTCCTCGCATACGTTGGGCCCTTTAATTCGTGTTGATCAACGTCTGACTGGCACATCATATCTAAACATCATTGCGGACCAAGTGCATCCTGTCATGGGGATGGTTTACCCCAATGGCGATGGTTACTTTCAACAAGATAATGCATCCTGCCATAGTGCTCGTATTGTACAGGATTGGTTTCAGGAACATGCCGGTGAGTTTACTTTGCTTAGGTGGCCCCCACAATCTCCAGATCTTAACCCCATTGAGAATTTGTGGGATGAAGTTGAACGAGCTATCAGACAGCTAGATCCACAACCCTGCAATCTCACACTCCTGGAAAGTGCTATTCATCAAGCATGGTCTCAGACTCCACAAACCACCTATCAACATCTCGTGGAGTCCATGCCACGAAAAATCGACGCAGTATTAAAGGCAAAAGGTGGCCCAACGAAGTACTGAGGGGGTGGTTATAATAAAGTGGCCACTCAGTGTGTGTATATATATATCATCATCATCATCATTGTCAACCATTATCAATCCACTGCTGGACGAAGGTCTCCCCAAGTTTCCTCCACAACGGTCTGTCTTGTGCCAGTCTCCTCCATGTCACTCCCGCATATTTACGAATTTCATCCACCCATCTCCCATGTGGTCTTTTTCTGGGTCTTTTCCTGTCCCTTGGAATCCAATCTAAAATTTCGGCTGACCATCTATGGTCTGTCCTTCTGGCAGTATGTCCAGCCCATTGCCATTTCAGGGATTTAACTCTGATCATGATGTCTTCCACTCTCGTCATTTTTCGGATCCACGAGTTCCTCTTCTTATCTCTCCTGGTTATACCAAGCATGCACCTCTCCATGCTTCTTTGACTTGTCTGCAGCCTTTGTATGTCTCTTTTAGTTAAGGTCCACGTCTCTGCACCATACGTAAGCACTGGAAGGATGCATTGATCAAACACTTTTCTTTTAAGACATAATGGCATATTGCTCTTGAAAATTATGCTGTTTCTTCCAAAAGCTCTCCAGGCAAGTTTTGTACGCCGATTAATTTCTTCATCAATGTGACCCTCACTTGATATCTGCTGTCCAAGATAAACATACGTATCTGTTATCTCCAGTTTTTCTCCATCAATCGATAAATCTTCATTTCTTGTAAAAGCATTGAACATCACTTTTGTCTTCTGAAAGTTCATTTTTAATCCCACTTCTTTACTCTTGTCAGCAAGTTCCTGGATCATACTCTGCAGCTCTGATGGGGTAGTTGCAAAAATGACTACGTCATCAGCAAAACGAAGGTGGGTTAGATAATCTCCAATAATCTTTATCCCTTTGTTTTCCCAGTTCAGTGATTGAAAGACATTTTCCAATGTGGCATTAAAGAGCTTCGGAGATATGGTGTCACCTTGTCTCACTCCCTTTCCAATTTTTATGTGTGTTGTATTTTCAAACAACCGAATCTTTGCACTTGCATTTTCATAGATGTTATTAATAATATTAATGTATGCATCTTCAATACCGCAGGATTTCAGAGCCGTGGTAACTGCTGATGGTTTCACCGAATCAAAGGCTTTTTCATAATCGATAAAAGCCATGCACAATGGAAGTTCATATTCCCTCGCTCTTTCAATTAGTTCTCTCAGTACGTGGATATGATCTATTGTGCTGTAGCCACTCCTGAATCCAGCTTGTTCTCTCGGTTGAGCCATGTCCAGTGTTACCTTCAAGCGGTGTGAAAGAACTTTAGTGAAGATTTTATAAACCACTGATAGGAGGCTGATAGGTCTGTAGTTCCCGAGATCCTCAATGTCACCTTTTTTATGTAGCAGGATCATTGTAGCATTGTTCCAATCCTCAGGAATCTTCCCTTCATTAAGGCATCGAGTGAAAATTTGGGCGAGTACTGTTTCCAATTTCTCCACTTGCTTCTTGTATGATGTCTATAGTAATTCCATCTTCTCCTGGAGCTTTCCCCCGCTTCATGTTCTTGATCGCATGAGCAACTTCTGCTGGGAGGACTGGAAGAACTCTGGTACCTTTCATGATGTCTGGAGAACATGTATCATCCCTTTCATATAATTTGGAGTAGAAATCTTTCACTCTTGTCAAAATTTCGCCTCTATTTCTTGTTATAGAACCATCTTCTTTTCTCAGAGCCATAATCTGTTTTCTTCCCTTACTGAGATGTCCCTTTGCTATCTTTAGGCTTTGGTTGTTTTCAATTGCTTTCCTCACTAGCTCACAGTTCAATTTCCTTACGTCTTCAGTGATACTTTTTCGTGTTGTCTTGCATAGCTCTATATATTCCACTTTGGAAGTCACATCTTCTTTAGTTGTCCTCATCTCTCTTCTTTTTTGCATCAACATTTTGGTTTTTCCTGATAATTTGTTCACATGCAACTTGTTCTTAGACCCAGCTAATTTTGTTGCTGTTTCCATTAGAGCTTTGGTTACTTTTCTGTTAACTTCAGAAATATCCACTTCTTCCGATGTTAGGCCTTCTAAAGCAGAGAATCTGTTCTTCAGTTCCAACTTGAAAGTATTATGGTGTTTTTAAGGTTGGTTATGTCAATACATTTTGTTTGTCTTATGAGCTTGCCACGTTCCAGTTTAGTGTTGAGAGTGCATCTTACATCTCACCAATCTATGGTCACTACCTGTGTTGAACTTGTTCAGCACACTGCAGTCTTCGATGACGAATTTTTTGTTACACATAATAAAATCAATTTCACTTGTCGTCCCAATTGGATGTCTCCATGTCCATTTCCTGTGTGGCTTTTTCTTGAAAAAGGAGTTCAAGATGAAAAATCCTTCTGCCTCTGCAAACTCAACGAGAGTATTTCCACGCTGGTTTCTGTTGCCGTGACCGAATTTACCTACTGGAGTTTCATTCTGTTGCCGTTGCCCTATTTTTGCATTGAAATCTCCCATAATTATCTTCAAGTGCTGCTTACCTTTATTATTTAGATGACTAATTTCCTCATAAAATTCTTCAATTTCTTCTTCAAGTTTGAATAATCTGAGCCTGGTATCTTCTCGATAGTTGGATAACGAGTCGTGCAGCTCTGTCAGAGGAACTTTCAACTTCTACCACTTTATCCTTCAGTTTCTTGTTTATTATAAATCCAACACCACTAGTTCTGCCAGTATCTGTCCCACCATATATATATATATATATGAAGACGTACATAAACACTGGTTGCAATTGCTAAGGAACACTTGCATGCTATTTCAATGGGAGAGATTTGGTATAAAGGTTGGCAGACTGATATCAAAATGTCCTAAAAACTGATTTAGAATAATAAATTTCCTCATATACACATGGGAAATTTGTTAGAAATACATATTTTGATTCTGATTTTTGATTATGATTTTTGATTTTGTTAAGTGTTTGAAGCTCTTTAATTAGCAGCATAAACAAATATTTATAAGGGAAGCGCATCAAGAGTTGCAGGCAAATTATATGCTTCTCTCCCTTTGAAATAGCATGCACGTGTTTCTGATCAATGGTCAATCAGTGTACCTGCATATTACAAACAAACCTTAGCCAATTCAAATTTTTTCTGGTCATATTCTGTTTCAGCACATCGAATTCATTAAGAAATGGCTATTTTTATCTCGGAAGCATGAACTTCATCAAAAATTGTTGTCAATTGTTATATGTAAAACTATATTATTTTGCAAAGAGTCGCTCACAATTTTCTGTCCTTTCCGTTTCTTACACGTACAAACATTATCACTGGCATTAACTTTTACTTACCTACTACCCTCTCTTTCTCACAGACATTTCTGTTTTCAATTACGAACACTCCTTGTTGCTTACATATGTTATTGGGCGTCACGCACTCCGTCAATATCCTTATGTTTTTCTCTCACAATTACTTATATCTCCTTTGACCTCTCCCTCTTTTCTCACTTACTGTCACTACTTTCTGCGATGAATTTCCCTTCTACTGCAGCTCTGTCTATAACTATTTTCTGACTTACTTTCTTTATTTTTCTTTGCTTGCTCACTTACTCTCCCCTTTTTTCTTTCCCTCAGTATCGTTCCATTCGTTTTTTCTTCCCTCACTCAATACAAGACCATTCTTTCACTTTTGTTTCCATCACTGTACCTCTTCTCTCTTTCGTTGTTCAGTTCATTATCTTTATCTTTTTCCCTCTTTCTTTGGCTTGCCTCGTATTTTAAAAATGTTAGAACTGTTTAGGATAGTGTGTACAAATTATGCATAGAATATCCTGTTTGTGCATATTACTGGATATTTATTTCCTTGTGATAGAAAAAACAACACATGGGAAAGTGAAAGATCACTTGTTTAGCTTTAGACCGATTTTTAAGGCTTCCGTGTGGAATCATATGTTTAAATTCAATTCCACTGCTGCTGAAAGAATCATGCACGGTCTTCGGGTCTGAAAGAATCTGAATTTGTCAGAGCCATCAAATTCACCTGTAGTTTTGGAAAACCAGACTAGCTTTGTTTTACGAGAAGCAATTTAAAAGAATTCTAGTCATTACGGGAGGCAAACGATCGATATCTTTAGACTGAATTTCAATGCAGAAAGCAAAATCCACAGCCGCTCAATGCGCATCAGTCAAGTTTAACCATATTAGAATCGAACATGACATTTACGTTGCTCTTAAATTCTGGAAAACGCAAAATGGGCAAACTGCATCTGAAACTGAGAATTTATAGCTTCGAAAGAACAACTTCTGTTCTAAAAAGAAACAGAAGGGTTACAAATTTATATTTCATAGAGTGTAGCTGAAGTTTACTCGTAAAGGAAAGGAAATTCATATTTTCACGAATTCCTTTTTCTTTATGTTTCTATTAAGTAGAGTGTTTTGAGAAAGTGATTTTTGTCTTTGTGATAAGCTGGTGACTCACGCTCTTGCTGTCCTGTACGTTTTGTTTCTGGTTCGGGGTTAAGGACGACCATTGGAAAATCTAAGGGCTATAAGGAGGCACCTGTCCCTAATTTGTGGCCACTGGTTCTAGAAAAGAACGCCGCAAGAAAAGCACACCACCCATGTCTCATCCGGGATTCGAATCTGTGCCCAGCTTGCACGACTTGCCAGAAACCTCGGACTCTGACCACTCAGCCACGGGAACGGTAATACTGTAATCACTCTCATCAAATTGCAAAAGTTTTGAAATTCAAATCCGAGTATTTTCTTTTGACGGTAGATTTTTCTTTTAAATATGGAATAGAACTACAAATATAGTTAATCATACGTACTCGAACGTGAAAAGATTTTATTTGATTAGCCAGACGATAGTACATGAAGTATGCGAAACGAATAAACATTTAAAATATTAAAATGAATTCAAATAGACTCTTGCTCACACTTTTGTCTAGAGTGCACACTAGAAATCTTTGAAAATACAAATGGCGTGCACGTTAAAAAATGTTTTTGAAAAAGCAGAACATCATTCCCACATATTCGCAAACCTTTAAGAAACATTTAACAAGTTACTAAAATCATGCAATGCATTGATTATGATACGCTTTCCAACATACCAGAAATCATTACAAAAGTTATTACTCAAGTTATGAGGATAATGGCTGTGAGATAAATTTCACTCCTGTTTCCTGACCTTTGACCCCATTTCGACGATATTCAACAGAACCTGTTTCGTATATCTCCGGAACAACATACTAAAGTTTTGTCTCAATATAAGCATTTTTAGTTAAGTTATGAAGATAATAGCTGTGAAATAAATCTCGCTCCTCTGTCCTGCCCTTGGACCCCATTTCGATGATATTCAACTGACCCGGTTCAGTATACTTCGATAACAACATACTAAAGTTTTGTCGCAATCGAAGCATTTTGACGTAAGTTATGATGCATAAGGGCAATGGAATGGATCCCACTCCTATGTCCTGAATTTTGACCCCATTTTACCCATTTTTAACAGAATTCGTCCCCTGGTGGTCCCCTACCACTTACTAAAATTTCAACGAAATAAAATCAATTTTACGTAAGTTATGAGGCATAAGGACAATGGAATGGATCCCGCTCCTATGCCCTGACCTTTGACCCCTTTTCATCCATTTTCAATAGGGTCCATCCCCAGGTGATTTCCTACCACATACTAAAATTTCATCGAAATCGAACCATTTTTACGCGAGTTATTGTGCTGACAAAGCTGGAGCATATACGCTTCTTCAACCTACGGTTGGAAAGCGTAATTAAAACAGTACAACACATTCAGTTGAAATCAAATTTCACTGGCCAATCCACAGAAATGAAAGAGTATTGATTCGACGGGAAAAAGAAGCTTTGCTGTGAGAATTGTAAACTTAATGAGTGTTACAGAAGAACATATATTTTAATACAACTTTAGAAAATTAACGAATTTTTTGAAAGAGACAAATCTGAATGGGAAATTGTGACGTACCTACCTCAGAGGAAAATGTGACGTACCTACCGCACATGTCAAGATGGTAAAGTTGAGGCGACAAACTGGGTCGGTGTAGTTCAACTGGGAAGGCATTTGGCTCCGGAGAAGAAGAATTCGACTTCCGTCACCGGCAAATGGCTTTTACGCTATAAAATAAAAATATCAGTGAATTTTACTGGAAAGCACAAGTTTGAATTCTAAACTATAAACTTGATAAATTTTGTCGAAGAGAACAAACGATATGCAATTCACTTAGAAAATGCATTCAAATAACATACACACACTCGCAGCATCTTTTAATGCCTTTCATTTATTTTGAGTTTAAGAATAGATCGTTTTATTTTTCTTGAAGGAAAATACAAATCGCCAATAAGTACAAAAATATCCATATTTATACTAAAAATAACATGTGGACCCAGCAGCAAATTTATTTTCATTGTGCTTAATAGCTGTTAATTATTATTTTCTGCGAAAATATTCTCTTATTGCAAAAATCATAAATGTGTATAACAGACTTCCTGTTACTGTATCATAATATAAGTACACTATAGCCAGAACCCTTCAGAAAAGGCCGGGAAAAACCTAAATGAAACTAAATTAATTCATCAACTTGTTTTTAATTACTTTTTTGAAAAATGTGCGCTGTTCATGTTGTCATAATATATGTAAGTCGTAACTGAGAAATACATATTTGCCATATCGCGCTTAGCTTTCGGCGTTTTCGGGAGGGTGCTATTTTTTATTTCGGCTGGGAGGGGAAGGGGGAGAGTGTTAACTGTCGCCGTTGGCACCTTTGATGGCTGAAGGCAATCTCCCATCCCTAATTCGGGGCCACTGGTTCCGGGAGGGAGAGAGAGCCAGAGCCGTAGGACAAGAGTGCAACTCATGCTTTATCCGAAACCTGAACCGGATGAGGCATTTGTCTCCCAAAGAGTCAGACGCAACTCTCAGGAAGGGTTAAAAGCCCCACTTGGACGAAGAGTCAAAGGTCAGTGCTTGGACCGACCACTGCAGCATCAAAGGGAGGGGGGGAGGGGTGTCGACAGCTGTTCAGTGACTAGGAACTGTTTCCCTTATGAAGTTATGCCAACACGTGATGTAACAAGTGTATGAAGCAGGTTAGCTACTACTTTCGTGTTATTACAGAATTTTCAGTGGTAATAATTTAACTTTTATAGTATAAAGTCAACGTTCCGGAAATGAATTAATTCACAATAAACAAATACAGGAAAAGGTGGGTTAGGCCTTTGTTAAATCACTTTTAAATATTCAGTTTCGCGGTGAGCCAGTGATCTGTAGTTCCAAAATAATGTTATTAAAACACGCATGATCCTTAATTTAAAGTAATTATTGATCTTACCCTCATTGTGTGCAGCTACAAAAAAAGTAAAAGGAATTACTTCGTTTAATTATTTATGTCGTTTGTGAGTGATAAAGCAGAACGAATTAGGGTGACGTAACGTTTTCCTGTTTCTATGGAGTTGTTGAAACCATTTTGATCGTGTGACGTAAGACATCTCTCAGGTCATATCAGAAGGCTTTGTTTGTTTTGGGGCTTTAACGACCACTGTCCCTTATTTAGAGCCACTGGTTTCAGGGAAGGGAAAGAGCTAGTGCCGTAAGACAAACACACCAACATGCCTTACCTGGACTCGAACCCACCCAGATGAACGGTAAGAATCTGGCGCTTAACTTACTGCGCAACCGAGGCTACTCAGAATGATGACATGACGACGCACCAGCATTTATGAAAATCGGTTTTTGTTGGTCTATTAACAAAGCACAACATTTACTTACAAAATTACACCAGAAAATTTATACCGCAATGCCAAACGTTTTGGTTGTGTACGAAGCAAAATTTGTAGAATTTTTGATTTAGGCAATTAATGTACTATTTCTTTTGCAATTCAACCAAATGCAAATAGATAACTTGCGGAACGCAATGCAGATGTATAATGTGAAGCTAAAATATTCCTAACAGGATAGAGAACACATACTTTGAGGTAGTTTTGCCATATTGAAAGAATGGGTTTTGAGACGTTAACTAAGGGAATTCATTCAGCCAAAATTGCTGGAAAGAAAAGTAGCGGAAAGCATGGTAGAGCCAGATTCAGGAATGCGTGTAAGACAAGAAGTTAATGAGCATGATGAAGTTAGGGCTGTGTGCCATGATCGTTGTAAATGCAGAAGCTTCATACATTTGCAGGAAGTAAAATCTAACATTGCAGATTACTTTGCTTGGGCAGATAATGGTGCTTTGAGTAACTAACCTCTGAAACTCAGACAATAGCTTAATAATAAGAATGTATTTTTTTGTTTTCATGCATTTGCACATTTGCAATTTGATGAATAACTATTTAGGCAATTTATTTACACTATGGCAAATTTGAAGTGTTTGGATGTATTAACTTTTTCACGATGCTAAGAAAAATAGGAAGCCCTGTCAAAATTGATCCCTTGAAAGAAAGTGGTAATTTAATATATAATAATTTTCGAAGTACTCCTATTCTAGGCAGTTAAATGAGATTTTTTCCCCAAGAAGATGTGAGGACATTAGTGGCAAATATTTGCGCTTTTTTCATAACGAAAACCATCTCATAAGCGTGAGTTTCTATTTCACTGCAACTTTTGATACTGAATTGCTGTAGCTACTGAAAGAAGCATTCCAATTTATCAGAAAAGATCTTTCTCCTGGGTCCCAATGCTGCTGTTCACTCACAAAAATAAGAAACTGAAAAATCAGTAAATCAATTAATTGCACGGTAAGCAATCTACGATATTTCGGTAATCCCAAATGAAAGTTAAATAAGATGATTACACAGAAGAGGAACACCTATAAAAAGGCTTAATATTTATCGCTGTTTTACCAAAGAAAATAAGTATCTGAATAAGTGTTTGCATTAAAATACTATAAGTCAGATTTCCTTTCCAACAAAATAAGAATTATCAAATTAATTCAGTTCAGTAAAGGAATTTGAAATGACAGATTAAGCAGGATAATGGAAACGAAGATAAACTCTGGCCAAATATTAAACTTACGATGCTTTCATAAACACGCAAAAATAAAAAAATCCATGTTATCATGGATTTTCATTTTTGGAACATCAAACAGAAGTCATCGCTCTTTCCACGTTTATAAGTGAGTCACGGAAAAACTCTCATCGGCCGCCACCGGAAATTGAACCCAGTGTCTTCCAGTTACATGCCGGACATGCTACCACTGCACCACAGCGGCCTCGAGTTCCTCCAGACTCACATACAACCAATTGCCGAGCCAATATGGCAGGTTGCTTCTTGGAGCCCCGCACAATGCTGGGGGATTCACCAATGGTGGTAAGCAGCAACTGAACAAATAACTAGGAGGCAAAGGAATAATTAATACAGACAACTGACGTGGGTTGGGAACATCAAACACAAGTCATCGCTCTTTCCACATTTATAAGTGAGTCGCGGATGAGAGTTTTTCCGTGACTCACTTAAAAACGTGTAAAGAGCGATGACTTCTGTTTGATGTTCCCAATCCACGTCAGTTGTCTGTATTAATTTTATTTTTGGATTTTTGTTTTTCCACCTGCTTCACACGACATAAATTCACTGTAGTATTTGATAGTGTACACGTGTATGTGGGTAGGAGGGTGTGTGTGCCGAGCATGCCGACCTACGGAAAATGATATCAAATTTGGACAATGAAAGTGAGTTTACAAAACTTGCGTACAGTGAAGGGGATGCGACTAGCATCTATAATAGCCAATGTGTGGCAATCAGAATAATACAAAACTGGAACGGGAATATGACAGATCCGTATTTTCATCAAATAGAAGTCATCGCTCTTTTCACGTTTACAAGTGAGTCACGGAAAACTTTCTCATCTGCCGCCACCGGGAATCGAGCCGAGGGTCTTCCAGTTATTGAAGACCCTGTAACTGGAACACCAACAGGAATTGAATCCTGGATCTTCCAGTTACTGAAGAATTTGTAACTGGAAGACCCTGGGTTCGATTCCCGGTGGCGGCCGATGAGAAATATTTCCGTGACTCACTTCTAAACGTGGAAAGAGCGAGGACTTCTATTTGATGTTCCTGGTCCACGTCAACTGTGTATTTATCATTTAGATTCATATATTATTAAAGTTTGCATCATTAAATATTGCTACCAGTCACAGGAAGACGTCGGTGAAGCAGGTGGAAAAACCGTAAACAATTTTAAACGTGAAAGAATAACAATTCTCTAATTTCAAAAGAATTATGAAGGCTTTAAAGAGAATTTAGACTTTAGTCTCCTGAAGTCAAAGATGACTTTAAAAAAGTTATGATAGTTAAAGATACTATGATGCACACAAGATCAGAAAAAGAACAATCTAAAACTGTTTACTATAAAGTAGAGCTACCGAATTCTTTAGTACACAGCTTCCGCTCTTATATAGTGTTAAGACTTAATGTGGGGTGGGGGGTGGGGGTGTAATCCCACCGCATGTCAAAAAATTGTAATATATGTGGTGATTTTGATTCCATTCTCACGTGCTATTGTTTATGGTATAGTCAGTCTTTCAGATTGGCACTTATCACCAGCCGTTCCTCACTACCGCAGGTCAGCTCAAATAAACATGTATAGCATTACTCAAATAAAATCATCATCATCATCATTGTCAACCATTATCAATCCACTGCTGGACGAAGGTCTCCCCAAGTTTCCTCCACAACGGTCTGTCTTGTGTCAGTCTCCTCCATGTCACTCCCGCATACTTTCGAATTTCATCTACCCATCTTCCATGTGGTCTTCTTCTGGGTCTTTTCCTGCCCCTTGGAATCCAATCTAAAATTTCGGCTTTCCATCCATGGTCTGTCCTTCTGGCAGTATGTCCAGCCCATTGCCATTTCAGGGATTTAACTCTGATCATGATGTCTTAAATTCTTGTCATTTTTCGGATCCACGAGTTTCTCTTCTTATCTCTCTTGCTTACACCAAGCATGCACATCTCCATGCTTTTTTGAGTTGTCTGCAGCCTTTGTATGTCTCTTTTAGTGAAGGTCCACGTCTCTGCGCCATACGTAAGCACTGGAAGGATGCATTGATTAAACACTTTTCTTTTAAGACATAATGGCATATTGCTCTTGAAAATTATGCTGTTTCTTCCAAAATCTCTCCAGGCAAGTTTTGTACGCCGATTAATTTCTTCATCAATGTGACCCTCACTTGATATCTGCTGTCCAAGATAAACGTACGTGTCTGTTATCTCCAGCTTTTCTCCATCAATCGATAAATCTTCATTTCTTGTAAAAGCATTGAACATCACTTTTGTCTTCTGAAAGTTCATTTTTAATCCCTCTTCTTTATTCTTGTCAGCAAGTTCCTGGATCATACTCTGCAGCTCTGATGGGGTAGTTGCAAAAATGACTACGTCATCAGCAAAACGAAGGTGGGTTAGATAATCTCCATTAATCTTTATCCCTTTCTTTTCCCAGTTCAGTGATTGAAAGACATTTTCCAATGTGGCATTAAAGAACTTCGGAGATATGGTGTCACCTTGTCTCACTCGTTTTCCAATTTTTATGTGTGTTGTATTTTCAAACAGCCGAATCTTTGCACTTGCATTTTCATAGATGTTATTAATAATATTAATGTATGCATCTTCAATACCGCAGGATTTCAGAGCCATTGTAACTGCTGATGGTTTCACCGAATCGAAGGCTTTTTCATAATCGATAAAAGCCATGCACAATGGAAGTTCATATTCCCTCGCTGTTTCAATTAGTTCTCTCAGTACGTGGATATGATCTATTGTGCTGTAGCCACTCCCGAATCCAACTTGTTCGGTCGGTTGAGCCATGTCCAGTGTCACCTTCAAGCGGTGTGAAAGAACTTTAGTAAAGATTTTATAAACCACTGATAGGAGACTGATAGGTCTGTAGATCCTGAGATCCTTAATGTCACCTTTTTTTTATGTAGCATGATCATTGTAGCGTTGTTCCAATCTTCAGGAATCTTCCCTTCATTAAGGCATCGAGTGAAAATTTGGGCGAGTACTGTTTCGGTTTCTGCACTTGCTTCTTGTATGATGTCTACAGTAATTCCATCTTCTCCTGGAGCTTTTCTCCGCTTCATGTTCTTGATTGCATGTGCAACTTCTGCTGGGAGGACTGGAAGAACTGTGGTACTGGTACCTTTCATGATGTCTGGAGTACATGTATTATCCCTTTCATATAATTTGGAGTAGAAATCTTTCACTCTTGTCAAAATTTCGCCTCTATTTCTTGTTACAGAACCATCTTCTTTTCTAAGTGCCATAATCTGTTTTCTTCCCTTACTGAGATGTCCCTTTGCTATCATTAGGCTTTGGTTGTTTTCAATTACTTTCCTTACTAGTTCACTGTTGAATTTCCTTACGTCTTCAGTGATACTTTTTCGTACTGTCTTGCATAGCTCTATATATTCCACTTTGGAAGTCACATCTTCTTTAGTTGTCCTCATCTCTCTTCTTTTTTGCATCAACATTTTGGTTTTTCCTGATAATTTGTTCACATGCAACTTGTTCTTAGACCCAGCTAATTTTGTTGCTGTTCCCATAAGATCTTTGGCTACTTCTCTGTTAGCTTCAGAAATATCCACTTCTTTCGATGTTAGGCCTTCTAAAGCAGAGAATCTGTTCTTCAGTTCCAACTTAAAGGTATTATGGTTTTTTTTAAGGTTGGTTATGTCAATACATTTTGTTTGTCTTATGAGCTTGCCACGTTCGAATTTAGTGTTGAGGTGCATCTTACATCTCACCAATCTATGGTCACTACCTGTGTTGAACTTGTTTAGCACACTGCAGTCTTCTATGACGAAATTTTTGTTACACATAATAAAATCAATTTCACTTGTCGTCCCATTTGGATGTTTCCATGTCCATTTCCTGTGTGGCTTTTTCTTGAAAAAGGAGTTCAAGATGAAAAACCCTTCTGCCTCTGCAAACTCTACGAGAGTATTTCCACGCTGGTTTCTGTTGCCGTGACCGAATTTACCTACTGAAGTTTCATTCTGTTGCCGTTGCCCTATTTGTGCATTGAAATCTTCTATAATTATCTTCAAGTGCTGCTTACCTTTATTATTTAGATGACGAATTTCCTCATAAAATTCTTCAATTTCTTCTTCAGGATGACTTGCGGTGGGTGCATAAGTTTGAATAATCTGAGCCTGGTATCTTCTCGAGAGTTTGATAACGAGTCGTGCAGCTCTGTCAGAGGAACTTTCAACTTCTACCACCTTATCCTTCAGTTTCTTGTTTATTATAAATCCAACCCCACTAGTTCTGCCAGTATCAGTCCCACGATAGTAGAAGAGATGTCCACTTTTCAGTTCAATGAGATCTTCTCCTTTTCTCCTTACTACACTTAGCCCGACGATGTCCCACTTGATCCTTTGTAGTTCCCCTTCCAATTCAAGAAGCCTTGAATCAGAAGATAGGGAGGGTCCATTATACGTAGCCAAAGTCAGCATCAGATGGCAGCCTAGTCCGGTCCTCCGAGGATTCTTAGCACCCTCTGCCTTCATGTCGCACTGGCCGCTGCCTTGGCCAGGTACATTCCAGTTGCCGGAGACTGAGGGCCAAGATTTACGTTGTGGAGTCATTTTGGAGGGGTTTGAACATAACTCACCACGCTGGCCAAGCGGGTTGATGAGTGTGGGATAGCATTTCCTCTAATCCCGATGGTATAGTTATATCGCTATTGGCGGTCGTCAGAGCCCTTTAGTGGGAACAGGATGTACCACGAGAAGGCGGGGTTGGCATTTGTCAAGGAGAGGCTGTGATGTTACGCATCACCTGACCTTACATCCTCTCAAATAAAATACAGG
Organism: Macrothele yani; assembly: GCA_039090855.1. Taxonomy (NCBI): domain Eukaryota; kingdom Metazoa; phylum Arthropoda; class Arachnida; order Araneae; family Macrothelidae; genus Macrothele; species Macrothele yani. The sequence continues at coordinate 79,702,684 of CM077008.1, forward strand.
GAGTTAAATACATGGTTTTTAATAAAACCACACAAACACAATAAGGGTGGAGCTCATATAAAAAAAAACATTAGAATTACAATATGCTGGCGTTCTCTTAAGGAGAGAAACAACAGCTGAAGATGCCAAGCAATCCACATCGACTTCGACAAAACGAACCCCTGCCTCTAAATCGCTTCTTGATTTACCAGTTCACCATTCGTTCGGAGGCGCCAGCTGAAACTTAAACAAGACCGCTTGCGGTTAACATGCGTTAAGTGCGTTTTCAGTCATCACTGAAATTAACAGCAAAAAACTTACACCGCTTTGCTCAGTTTTGCTCTGCTAGGCGGGTGTTTTCATAAACATACAAGTTCTTCTCTTGTGTTTTTACGATTGCTGTTCACATCATCACTTACAGAAAGGAAAATGAGTATATTGATATTAAAACATGTTGGTAGAGTTGAATTTAGGATGTAGTACGAAAGCAGAGAAAATGTCCATCTTGAACACTGGTGTGCAAAATATAAGGACAAAGAGGAAAAATTAGCATAACAGCGGAACGAGCAGGCAGAACGGACCAAAAGACCACTCAAGAGATAGACTAGGGTCCGGTACGGTAGGGCAAGCGCATATATGCAGCATGACGGGGGGGGTCGGAAGGGTATAAAGCACACGAGCGCGGTGTACGCTCAGCAGTTCGGTGAAAGCTATTGCACGGTGTACATCGGTTTGAACGAAGTCGAGTTGCTGCCACCATGTGATATGGTCAACAGGCAATCCAGTAGACGACATCTGGATGACTTTACCCGAGGTCGCGTCCCTGGGAAGTTGGAAGAAGGTCGAAGTGTGACTAGTGTGGCCGAGGAGTTTGGGATCGCTCACAGCATCATTTTACGAGCTTGGAGGGAATTTCAAACGACAGGAACAGCTGTCCGAGAGTTTAGCAGTGGTCGTCCAAGAGCAACCACGGCTGCGGACGACCCGTATATTGTCCTACAGGCGAGAAGAGACAGACGGGAGACAGCGGGAGAAATCGCAAAGGCACATGCAACAGACAACTGGACGTCCGTTATCGCGCTTTACCATGGCCAGGAGGCTGCACAAAGGTGGTCTATTTGCACGACGACCAGTACGGTGTGTGCCATTAACGCCTGCTCATCGGAGGCGGTGGTTTCTGTGGTGCCAGGAACACAAGAACTGGACACATCAGCAATAGGCTCGAGTTCTCTTTACGGATGAGAGTCAATTTAGTCTGACGAGCGATTCTGGACGTATACACATCTGGAGAGAGCAGGGAACACGCAATCACACCTCCAACATCATCGAAAGGGACCGGTTTGGAGGTGGCGGAGTTCTCGTTTGAGGCGGTATCATGCTTGGTAGCCGGACTGACCTCCACATCTTCCAAGTAGGTTCAGTCACTGGTGTCCGCTATTGTACTGAGGTTCTCCTGCCTCACGTGCGTCTGTTTAGAGGTGATGTGGTTCCTGAGTTCCTCTTCATGGACGACAACGCTACACCTAATCGTACAGTGACTGTCGCAGAGCTGTTGGAGAGTTAAGATGTTCAACGCATGGATTGGCCCGCAAGGTCCCCGGAACTAAATCCAATCGAACACGTGTGGGGCCTTCTCGGGAGACGCTTGGCAGCACGCCTCCAGCCGCCAGCAACGATTCCGCAGCTGCGATTAGCGCTACAAGAGGAATGGTCCGCGATGCCCCAACAGCTCCTTGACAACCTCGTCCTCAGCATAGACAGACGTTGTAAATCCTGCAATGCAGTCAGGGGTGTTCATATTCCCTACTAAAGACTGGATTTTTCTTGGCAGCTGCCTGTCATATGGAAGTTTCTGTCTTCTGTCCAGTTGTGATCGAAGCTACCTTTTCAATAAAGTGCCTTTGTATCCTTTTAATTTCTTGTTTGGACAGTTTTGCTCACTTGTCCCATATTCTTACATCTTGGGGATCTTATGGTATGATTTGAGTCGATGTGGAGCACTTCTGCACGACGTGACATTCGAAAAACCATCTAGTCTTTAATTTTTGCACGCCAGTGTATTATTCGTAATTTTTAAATTTTTGTTTTAAAGGAAGAATGTCAACACATCCATGTTCACCACATGCTATCTGCCTAAGGATGCCATATCTTCATTTTTTAATAATAACTCAGTTAGCTAATTGTTTGGACAGGACATAGCTTAGACACAACGTGATGATCCTTATATTTTGATCACGCTTTTCAGCTTTCTCTTTACGTAACATAAATGTGTGTTTCTATTTCTCATAATAGTTGTCTATTTGAATAATATACGGAAATCGTGTTTCACATCTAATAAAAGCTAAAATGCTTATACTTTTTCACATAGTATTCTCAACAATTTCCGAGTGCATAAAAGTTTTACCGTTTGGTGATGTAGTGTTATATTTCTCACCATGCGGTACTGTTCAGTCAGGAATTACAAAATATTGCTCAGATTGGTAGAAGTTAGTCTGGTCTATATTCATTTCATTGAACAACCCTCCCCCCTTCCCTCCTTTATTGGTCATGAGGGTTTTCCGCTCGGCTACGCAAATGTCTTGTTCATTTGCCACAGTATTTCTGATTCTATTAAACATATTGAGAATGTTTGTGTGTCTCGGGGGATGAAATCATATCAAGAGTATTCAGTACATACAATATTAGCTTCTTATTGTAAGATAAATTCTCTTAGGTGGCATAAGTACATATTCGTATTTATAATAACATCTATGTTTCTACGTAAATAAATTAAGGGTCTTGTTAAGTCATATACACTCAATGGACAAAACATTAGAGATATGTATCTACCTAATAGTGTGCTGCATTCCTCTAGCACGAATAACAGCCTGTACACGTCGAAGGATCGACTGCACAAGACGCCGGCGGGTTTCCAGAGGTAATAGCAGCCGCACCTGTTGCAGCATTGTCCACAACTTCAACCGAGACGTCGGCCCAGGATCGATGGATATGATGTTGCGCTCTTCTGCATCACAGGTAGCTTTTAAAGGTTTAAATCCGGGGATCTTGGGGACCACAAGATGGTTCCAAACTCAGATGAGTGATTGTTGAGCCATGCCCAAGGAGTTGCATCTCGGTGGGGCCGCGCATTGTCCTGCAGAAACAGACCTTCTACTGCAGGATGTGCGAAGGACATGAAATCATGTAGCTGATCAAGCAGCACCTGCTGGTAGCAGGCAGCGGTTAAGGATCACTCCAGACGCACTAAAGGACTTAATGTGTACCATGAGATGGTTCCCCAAACCATCACATAACCACCACCGTCTTGAATAGAGCCGACCTGGCACGACGGAGCCATGGACTCATGCTGTCGTCACACCCGCCTCTCGTCGATTGAGTACAGCTGAAAACGGGATTCAAGTGACCTCACGATGCAGCACTACTCACCAGAGTCCAGTTTTGATGTTTCATGCAAGACGTAATGTCAGATGATTAGCAGTAAACAGAGATACACGAATAGAGCGTCCTGTAGCCCAGGGTATGCAGCGTGAGTCGTACGTGACCCCAGGGTATGTAGCGTGAGTCGTACGTGAGCCCAGGGTATGCAGCGTGAATCGTACGTGAGCCCAAGGTATGCAGCATGAGTCGTACGTGACCCCAGGGTATGCAGCGTGAGTCGTACGTGAGCCCAGGGTATGCAGGGTGAGTCGTACGTGAGCCCAGGGTATGCAGCGTGAGTCGTACGTGAGCCCAGGGTATGCAGCGTGAGTCGTACGTGAGCCCAGAGTATGCGTCCTGTAGCCCAGAGTATGCAGCGTGAGTCGTACGTGAGCCTAAGGTATGCATCGTCAGTCGTACGTGAGCCCAGGGTATGCAACGCGAGTTGTACGTGAGCCCAGAGTATGCGTCCTGTAGCCCAGGGTATGTAGCGTGAGTCGTACTGTTCGCCTGCTGACGCTGCTTGGTCTTCCGATATTTAACCTGGATGTGATTTGCGCAGCCGTTGCCAAGAAGTCGGTATGTACGACCTTAGATTGTCTACGTCGACCCCTCTCATCAATGGTTGTGGTCGACCACTGCGTGCTTTCTGGTTGCTGGTGCGTCCCACGATGGTATACTCGTGGTACACCCTTGATACAGCATCCCTCGGGAATCCTAGAGTTCTTACCACTTGGGTGATAAAATGAACCTACTCTCTTACGCCGACAATGCGTCCATGATCAAAGTCGCTTAGATCACCACGTCACCCATGTGAACTGTCCATCCGACATATCTCTATGTTTTGTCTAATGAGTGTATCCAGCAAAAACAGTCTTGCTAGGCCAGCATGACAACTGATAGAGGGCCAACAGTTGGCACCCCCTACGTTGTAATATGCCACTACAGGGCCATCAGTTATCCATCACAGGCAGTAGCTGCTACAGCGGCCACTGCAATCACGTGCCAGATATAATGGCTAGCCTAATTTGGTCCGCTTGTTTGCCCGTAGTGGCAGCCGGCAACCACGTGACGTAACTGATGGTTTGCCGAATCTTGTCCGCCAATTTCCCAGTAGTAGCCAAAAAAAAAAAAATTAAGGATAACCGTAGTTTCCCAAAGCTACAGCTTTTTTTTTCTCCCCTTTCGAAACTTGGGAATTATAGAACTACGCTGGGGAAATTTTCTCAACAGGCCGGAAAAACACCCGTTTGGATCTGGGTAGATACGAACCAGGGCTGTTAGTGTGGGTGTGGGAGGTGAGCTCTCTACCGACCGGACTAATTTGCCACGCACGAACGTGTGCTTGAAGCTGTCTGTTTCGTGCGGAATGTGTAATCGAATGGTTCTCTCTTTTATTTTACAATATTGCGAGGTATTTTTCATAAAAATCAGTTTCATATAATTCATAATTTATTTTTTCAACGTAACGATAGTTTTTTTGTTCCTTAAGGGAACTTCACTGATTTTCAGGGAGTGTACCAACTTAAAGTCGCTTTCCAAAGTACTGTACTGTCCTTGTCGTCTTGAAAGGCAACTGTTGAATTAATATATATTTACCCGGGTTCATGTCACATTCTGTTACATTTTTAACGTTGTATCATTCCTTTGAATTGTCCGAAGCTACTTTTGTTTTAAAGAGGAAAGATATTTTATTTTACCTCTCGTTATTTTTAGAAGCGAATTCCTCCCAGTCTTGTGTATTCAATCCATGGATGAGTACATTATATCCACATAGCGTTGGGTTTTTTTTTCTTTCAAATAATTAATAAATTTTTTACGCGTATAATTCTTTTTTTTTCAAACAGACGTTTTTTTTAATGTTTTTGCAAGACATTTGTTTCAAGCGGTTTCAATTGTTTTCTTACTATTCACCCACTCTATTCCCATGAACAACATGAATTGTTATTAATGGGAATGGAGTGGGTGTATTTCATGGCTGTAATCTAGTATTTCATGGCTTAATATGATATCTTCGTCGACGTGGAATTTCATTAGGAAATTAATTCGCCTCTCTACATATGGATTTTTTTCTTAACATCCACTAAAATAACACGATGGCAATAGCGTCGTCTTCAACTAACTGGTGCCATGAGAGACACAGCAAGTGTTGCTTCTGCGCATGCACAGTCCCGTTGCTTCCACCTGCTGTTGGGGTTGGATTATTTGCCAGCAACGGGCCACTAGTGGCACTTGCTTGGAGGCCCGCAATTCACGGCGATGCTGCAGGGCCATAAATGGCTCGCCAACTGATAGCGCTGCCACAGACGGACCGCTACCGGGCCGTGAGCGGCAGATTTCAGCTAGCAGCGACCCATCACTGCCAGCTGGTGGCCAGCAGTTTCCCAGCACTTGTGTTTTTGCTAGGTAGATGCAAGATATTAACATAATTTCTACTACTCCTGGCAATTAATGTTCCCAAGTGAGGCCAAAAGTTCGTGCTTTATTCGTTACGATCATTTATTGACAAACATTTGTTCCACTGGATGAGAGGTAAATTATGTCATATCATCAAGTCAGTTAAAATTGTTAGGAGCTATTGAAGATTGGTTTGCCATTTTTAAAATTCTGAAAAATGTTTCCGTCCATACTTCAAATTAAAAAATGTCAACAATATTTTTTATTTACTTTGATGCATCACAACTGTAGATTCTACAGGAGGAGAGTAAAATTAAGAATGTCACATCATCAGGCGCAGTTAAAATTGTTAGGAGCTATTGTAGGTTGGTTTGCCGTTTCTTAAATTTAAAAAAAAAATTCGTCCGTACTTCAAATAAAAAAATGTCAACAAATATTTTTTATTTACTTTGGTGTATCACAACAGCAGATAGTTGTGCAGTTTGTGAAAGAAATTTTATATGTTAGTGGAAATGATTCGATTCATGGCGGTCACAGTATCACAAAAATACTGAATTAATGTTCAATTTTTAGAGGCATTTTGCTGGCCATTTGTCACATTCTTTCGTGTCATACCGCAGAAACAACAAGATGGCGTTAAGGTTATCCAGCCTCAAAATCCAATTACTGTCAACGAGACGCAAACATATTCTCCGCTGGATTGGGAGAGATGATGTGTTTGTAAGAAACAAGCAAGCAATCATTAAACAGAAACATACAGCAAGTATTGTTGAAGAACATCAACTTCTTTCGCTTTTTTATTAATATTTTCAGAACAATGCCCTTACACCTAGTTGAATTGTTATTTGCCACATATTTCTGCATTTTAGGAAAGTGAACCGAAATATAACGCAAAGCTTTTGTCAAGCAAGCACTAAGGTGATGCAAAACGTTTTGCTCACATTTCTTTTCTCGGCAGAAAGTTATTAAAAAGAGATTAAATTTGGTGTGTAATAGTTATCACTTTCACTGCCTTGAACAAAAAAATTTTCAAAAATTTCCACGTGGTGTCATAACTTAAAAAGTTTTAAAAATGGTGTCACATAAGTTTTCATAGAGTTCTCAACGGTTGAAAGCAGTATCAGTTGTTGCATGGTCTAAAGCAGTTGCTTTGGGTCATTCGTTCGAGATATGTTCAGGTTTGACTCTCGAATGAGATATGGGTGTTGTGCTTTCCTTATGGCGCTCGCTCCCTCCCCTTGCTGGAACCAGTGGCTCCGAAGTACGGACGGCTGGTTGATTGATGCCCTTAGAGTTGCTCATGGTGTTCACTAAACCCCAAACAATAAAAAACCTGCTGAAAAGCTATAGTAATTATCAAGTTGGAACACATGGAATAATTGATATAGACATAAATCAAGCTATTCTTTCCCTGTGACATAACCACAGAAATTCGAAAATTTAATCATCCTGGAACGGAAATCGAACCCGCATCTCCCGATTTGCGCTCGAGTATGCTAACCATTACACCACCCAGGACAATGAAATCCAAACAACTGAGGCATTAATCTGAAGCATTAAATCTAAGTCTGACGTTTCAGATTAATGTCTCAGTTGTTTGGATTTCATTGTCCTGGGTGGTGTAATGGTTAGCATACTCGAGCGCAAATCGGCAGATGCGGGTTCGATTTCCGTTCCAGGACAATTCAATTTTCAAATTTCTGTGGCTATGTTACATGGAAAGAACAGCTTGCTTTATAGATGGAATAATGATTAATTAACGTCTGATAAAACAGTATCTATCTTAGTGATGATAAAAGCAAAAAGCAAGAAAGATGACATCGAATTTTCGGGTATAATAAGCACGTCTTTTGAATCCGTTCTGACGCAAATTAAATTTATCAAAGCTATTCAAAGTCAATGGAACTGGTATGGAAAACAATAATATCTGACGGAAGGCAGAAGTTTTTCAATAGGGTTTTTAATCCCTCAGATACTGCTGTAAATGGAGTCGTGAGCTTACGCCATCTGATTGCAAACTTGTGCGTTTAGAAAATCATGAATTTATATAAGAAACATTTCTCATCAGAAAAACTCTCCAACGGAGAAATATTTTTTTCAAATCGGACTCTTAGAAACAGAGATATCGACAAAAATAAGATGCGACTTTACGTCCCCTGGTGAGAAAACCACGCATTGTTTTAGGAAGAAAGTATTCTCAAAAGGTTTTGCAATATGAGCGGTACCGGTCCAAGAAAAATTTTTTTGTCGAGTTTTAAGGATCCCAGATTTTGCTACAAATACATCAGAAGCAGATATTAACACTTGTGCCTCCTGGTGGCCAAACCATTCTTTACCAAATATTAGAAACTATGGTAAAAATATTTTCAATCAGCTCTAGTATGCAATACAGGAAAAAAATTTCAAATTGGAGTTTTAGAAGCAGAAATAACGCAGAAAACGCAATTTACGTTTGTGCTCCCTAGCAGAAAGTCTATGATTTACTTGACAACTTTGAATTTATAGGAAAAACATTTCGCATCGGAAACACTATCCAATATCTCTACTTCAAGGAGTCCGACTTGGAATTTTTCAAATCGGACTCCTTGAAGCAGAGATATTGACAAAAATAAGATATACATCTACGCCCCCTATCGTAGAAACCATGCATTATTTCAAGAAGAAAATGTTCGTAAACGGTTTGTCGACATGAGTAGTATTGGGCTACAAACGACTTTTTTTTTCAATCGAGACTTTAGAAGCTCATATTTTGCTGCAAATACATCTGAAGCGGAAATTAAGATTTACGCCTATGGTGGCCAAACCATTTTTTTACAAAAATTATAAATTATGTGCAAACGATTTCCCATCAGGAGCTGTATCCGGTGCAGAAATAATTTTTAAAATCGGAGATTTAGAAGCAGAGATATAGGGGGAAAAGCAGTTTACCTCTACGTCCCCTAGCGGAAAGTCTATGAATTACTTGAAAATTTCGAAATTATATGAAAAACATGTCACACTGAAAACACTATCCAACAAGAAAGATGACACCGAATTGTCGGGTGTAATAAGCATGTCTTTTGAATCCGTTCTGAAGCAAATTAAATTTATGAAATCTATTTAATGTCAATGGAACCGGTATGGAATGCAATAGATCTGATGAAAGAAAGAAGATTTTCAATCGGGTTTTTAATCCCTCAGATATTACTGTAAACGGAATCGTGAGCTTACGAACTCTTAGAAACAGAGATAACGACAAAAAAATATTTGACTTTACGTCCTCTGGTGGGAAAACCATGCAATATTTTAGGAAGAAAGTATTCTCAAAATCCATATAAGCGGTATCGGTCCAAGAAAAAAAATTAGTCGAGTTTTCAGGAGCCCAGATTTTGCTACAAAAACATCAGAAGCAGAAATTAACACTTATGACCCCTGGTGGCCAAACCATTCTTTACCAAACATTAGAAATTATGTGAAAAATATTTTACATTAGGTCTTGTATGCGATACTGGAAGAATTTTTCAAATCGGAGTTTTAGGAGCAGAAATAAAGCAGAAAACGCAATTTACCTTTGTGCCCCCTAGCGGAAAGTCTATGATTCACTTGTAAAATTTGAATTTATAGGAAAAACATTTCGCATCGGAAACACTATCCAACAAAGAAGGGATTTTTCAAATAGGACTCTTAGAAATAGATATATTGAAAAGAAAAATAAGATATACATCTACACCCCCTGGCGTAGAAACCATGCATTATTTCAAGAAGAAAACTTTCCTAAAAGGTTTGTCGACATGAGTAATATCGGTCAACAAAGGACTTTTTTTTCAATCGATATTTTAGAAGCTCGTATTTTGCCGCAAATACATCGGAAGCGGAAATTAAGATTTACGCCACCTGGTGGCCAAACCATTTTTTACAAAAATTATAAATTATGTGCAAAATATTTCCCATCAGGCGCTGTACCCGGTGCAGAAAGAATTTTTCAAATCGGAGATTTAGAAGCAGAGATATAGGGGAAACACATTTTACATTTACGCCCCTAGCGGAAAGTCTATGAATTATTTGAAAATTTTGAAATTATATGAATCACATGTCACACAAGAAACACTATCAAATAAAGAAGGAATTTTTCAAATCGGACTCCTAGAAGTAGAGATATTGCCAAAAATAAGATATACATCTACGCCCCCTGGCGTAGAAACCATGCTCTATTTTAAGAAGAAAATGTTTCTAAAAGGTTTGTCGAAATCAGTAATATCGGTCAACAAACGACGTTTTTTTCAATCGAGAATTTAGAAACTCATATTTTGCTGCAAATACATCAGAAGCGGAAATTAAAATTTACGCGCGGTGGTGGCCAAACAATTTTTTACAAAAATTAGAAATTATGTGCAAACGATTTTCCATCAGGAGCTGTATCTGGTGCAGAAAGAATTTTTCCAATCGGAGATTTAGAAGCAGAGATATAGGGGGAAACTCAATTTACCGTTACGCCCCATAGCGGAAAGTCTATGCGTAATTTGAAAAAGTAACTATATCTAAAATACTCTTGGACATAAATGGAATCGAAAGATAAAATAATTTTTTCAATCGAATGTTTAGAAGCAAATATGTGGAATAAAACGTAGCGACGAAATCGTACATCGTAAAAAAAACGAAATAAAGGATCTTCAATCGGATATTTCAAGCTTCTCAACGCAAAAAGATTTTTCAAATCGGACTAATAGTTGCAGAGATATCGTGGGTACAGACGGACGGACGGACGGACAAACCGGTAGCATAAGCACTATCTTTTTTTACAAAAGACGTGCTAAAAAATGGGCACCTTCTTGTCTAGCTATGTAGCAGTCGTACGTTTTCTGGCTTGACTACAGAAAATAGGAAACCAAAAAGAGATGTAACTGAAATTATCGATGTTTCGTGCACATGGAGTGATTGCTCCTACTCATAGAATTTTTAAAACCGATATTTCACAATTGATTTATTTTCAATAGATGTAGGGCACATGAGGCCAAATATAGAACTTCATTGGAAGAACTCTTAAAATTTAAATTCGTAATTGCTTCAACGGTACCCTATGGTAGCAAGTCTGCGTGTTTAGAGGGCATAACAAATTTCATTTCCTTTTCATACACAAAGCACAGTTTGTTGCCTTAGTGAGAGTTTGTCAACGTTCCTAATATATCTGAAAGGCCAGGGAGCTGTTGAATTTTTTATTCTTTTCCGGGATGACATGTCTTTCCGCTCGGTACTATGTTGTTTGCTTTCAGCTTCGAAATGGTGAATCTATGTTTAGTTCCTCATAATATTTCACTGTAGTAATGTCCTTCCTACGTAAAATTGCGTGCAAATCAACACGCACCCAGTTTGGGCACCGGTGCAAGTTGCTATTAGTTGTTGTTTGAGGGACACACCTACCAGAAACTTTTAAGCATTTCAAGCTAACCGTACATGGTCGAATATGCAAATTAATTGCTTACGTTCAAATCTGAGTAGAAACAATACGTGCAGTTTCTTGTAGGAGAGCTTTAATGGAATGAATGCGGTCAGCTTGAACTGTCTTGCTTAATATATGTTCTGCACTTTTTCAAAATTTCCATTCATTCGTACACCTATCTTATACAGTTTTCATCACGCTGTGAAAATATCGTTCCATAATTCTCTAAGGGCTTAACAGTTTGATACCTTGTAACACAAAAGTCTGGCTACGGCAAGATAGCAAAATAAATTCTGAGATTGTGCATGTTTGCTCCCAAACTGTAAATGTCACAAAAGGAGCTTGCAACTGGAAATATACTCTAGAAGGAACTTAAATACACAGTAAAACATGATCAATAATAACATAAGAGAACTTACTGCGAAATGAGTTCTCATGAAGAAATGATTTTCGGCATCTCCAGTGTATGAGGTACATATCAATGTCATTTTCTGCAGAGAAGCCTAGCATTTCCACTGTTTCCGATGTAGCAATTTCTTCAGAAAGTTTCTTTTCTGAAAAATTTCGGTGATTTCTATGAAGGTAACTGAAACTCTGGGTGACTCTTATCTGCAGTGAACGGCATCAAACAACGATTGCGGACATCTGATGTGAGACGGCTCTCCAGTATTTCGCGTAGCTCTGCGATCCGCCAAAGCCATTCCATACAGGAATGGCCTATACAAGAAAGGTGGCTTGGCTCGTAGATCCAATTTGCACGCTCCCTGCGGCTGAAATGTTTGCATCCCCTACAGTAAAATATCTTCTTGTATGAGTTTCCGTCCGATCCAAGACGTACTTCTTGGAGCTGCAATTTTAATAGGCTGTACTGTATATTTACATAAAAACAACCTTGAAGGTTTCATATCCCCTAGGAAGCGCAAAGGTGCCATAATGGAACAGAAATCTGCAGGTTCGGTTCCCGTTTCAGAGTGGCGCTTTTTTTTTTTTCGTTTATTTTCTGAAGAAATGGCTGCATGAGAAATAATAGAAATCCCACGCTGAGAAGGATTAGACTTAGAATGCATTCAAACATGCTGTATTATTTTCATAGGAGAATCTCCTTCACTTTTGACTTGCCTCGTATAGCCCAAGCTGAACTCACAAATTCAAGAACTAAGTTCTCACTAACAGGAACTGTCTGGGGACCTGAAGAGTCCGTGGTGATATAATTACGTGGTAAATTTATAAGTTACGGCGGAAGGAGGTGGCGGGAGGGGGGACAGCATTGCAAATGTGCTTGAACCCAAAATGTAGTGATCATAAAATATTTACGTTCTCGATATTTTAAAAGCTTCTTTCTGGTCGTAATTTGATTTATTCTGAAGGTATGAACTTGAAAATTACAAAGGCAGACAAATAATAATAATAATTCAATATTCAGCAAAACAAACATTATTTCTCCTGCCTTGCAGAGTTATGACAAGCAAGAAGTTGCGTTGCGAGCATAAGTAAGAATTTCTATAAAAATCACCGGAGAGCGACCGTGGGAACCTTTGGCCAGTAGTATATCATGAATCACGTGGACGGTAGTAGCAGCAGGAAACCTTTAATATGTGAGTTCTGGATGAAGGATCTCGTGAGTTCTGATGGCCAAGCGTCGAAAAAACACAGTTCTTAAACCAAGCAAAGTAAAACAAAAGAACTCTTGCTCAAAACACTGGTGCAAGACTATCATTTCACAACACAACCCTTCTTCGAAAACTTATGTGTATTCCTACCTATGATATGGAAAACAAAGCAGACCTATAGTGAGTTCGACTAGTTAATGAATAAAGTTCCCCTTGTATATAGCTAATGACCAACATTTCTTACATTCACATGAAGCCACGAGCAAAAACAATTCCTTTCTGCCTATAAAAATTATAGACAAATTTCGGTATAACCATCAACCAGTTATAAAGACATACGTATTCTTACAGCCAATTATCGAGTATACATCAAAGCACTAGAAGAAGAACAAGAAAGATGACACCAAATTTTCGGGTGTAATAAGCACGTCTTTTGAATCCGTTCTGACGCAAATTAAATTTATCAAAACTATTCAAAGGCAATGGAACCGGTGTGGAAAACAATAGTATCTGACGGAAGAAAGAAGTTTTTCAATCGGGCCTTTAATCCTTCAGATATTGGTGTAAACGGAATCTTGAGCTCACGAACTCTTAGAAACAGAGTTATCGACAAAAATAAGATGTGACTTTACGTCCCCTGGTGGAAAAACCATGCATTATTTTAGGAAGAAAGTATTCTCAAAATCCATATAAGCGGTATCGGTCCAAGAAAAAAAAATTAGTCCAGTTTTCAGGAGCCCAGATTTTGCTACAAAAACATCAGAAGCAGAAATTAACACTTATGACCCCTGGTGGCCAAACCATTCTTTACAAAACATTAGAAATTATGTGAAAAATATTTCCCATCAGGTCTTGTATGCGATATAGGAAGAATTTTTCAAATCGGAGTTTTTGGAGCAGAAACGCAATTTACCTTTATGCGCCCTAGCGGAAAGTCTTAAATGATTTACGAGAAAATTTTGAATTTATAGGAAAAACATTTCGCATCGGAAACACTATCCAGCCACGAAGTAATTTTTCAAATTGGACTTTTAGAAGTAGAGATATTGAAAAAGAAAAGATATACATCTACGCCCCCTGGCGTAGAAACCATGCATTATTTTAAGAAGAAAGTGTTCCTGAAAGGTTTGTCGACATGAGTTGCATCGGTCAACAAACGACGTTTTTTTCAATCGAGGTTTTAGAAGCTCATATTTTGCTGCAAATACATCAGAAGTGGAAATTAAGACTTACGCCACCTGGTGGCCATACCTTTTACAAAACTTAGAAATTATGTGTAAAGGTTTTTCCTCCTGGAGCTGTATCCGGTGCAGAAGGAATTTTTCAAATCGGAGGTTTAGAAGCAGAGAAATAGTGGGAAACGCAATTTACCTTTACGCCCCCTAACGGAAAGTCTATAAATTACTTGAAAATTTTGAATTATTAGGAAAAACATGTCACACTAGAAACACTATCCAACAAAGAAGGATTTTTTTAAATCGGACTCCTAGAAGTCGAGATATTGACAAAAATAGGATGTACGTCTACGCCCTCTGGCTCAGAAACCATGCACTATTTTAAGAAGAAAATGTTCCTAAAAGGTTTGTCGACACGAGTAGTTTGGTCTACAAACAACGTTTTTTTCAATCGAGAATTTAGAAGCTCATATTTTGCTGTAAATACATCAGAAGCGGAAATTAAGGTTTACGCCTGCTGGTGGCCAAAACATTTTTTTTTTTTTACAAAAATTAGAAATTATGTGCAAACGATTTCCCATCAGGAGCTGTATCCGGTACAGAAAGAATTTTTCAAATCGGAGATTTAGAAGCACAGATATAGGGGGAAACACAATTTACTTTTACGCCCCCTAGCGGAAAGTCTATGAATTACTTGAACATTTTAAAATTATATGAATCACATGTCACACGGAAAACACTATTTAACAAAGAAGGAATTTTTCAAATCGGACTCCTAGAAGTAGAGATATTGCCAAAAACAAGATGTACATCTACGACCCCTGACGTAGAAACCATGCACTATTTTAAGAAGAAAATGTTCCTAAAAGGTTTATCGACATGAGTAGTATTGGTCTAGAAACGACGTTTTTTTTAATCGAGAATTTAGAAGCTCATATTTTGCTGGAAATACATCAGAAGCAGAAATTAAGATTTACGCCCCCTGGTGGCCAAACCATTTTTTTACAAAAATTAGAAATTATGTGCAAACGATTTCCCATCAGGAGCTGCGTCCGGTGCAGAAAGAATTTTTCAAATCGGAGATTTAGAAGCAGAGATATAGGGCGAAACGCAATTTACCTTTACGCCCTCTAGCGGAAAGTCTATGAATTACTTGAAAATTTTGAAATTATATGAAAAACATGTCACACGCAAAACACTATCCAACAAAAAATGGAATTTTTTAAATCGGACTCCTAGAAGTAGAGATATTGAAAAAAATAAGATATCCCTCTATGCCTCCTGGCGGAGAAACTGTGGAACATTTTAGGAAGAAATAATTCTGAAAAGTTTTATCGGTGTGAGTGACATGAGTCCACGAAAGAATTTTTTCAATCGATATTTTAGAAGCTCAGATTTTATGGCAAATACATGAGAAGCAAAAATTGACACTTACGCCTCCTGGTGGCCA
Source organism: Macrothele yani (assembly GCA_039090855.1). NCBI lineage: Eukaryota > Metazoa > Arthropoda > Arachnida > Araneae > Macrothelidae > Macrothele > Macrothele yani. The sequence goes on from CM077008.1 coordinate 79,718,128, forward strand.
AAGTATTCTTTACCAAAAATTCGAAGTTATATGCAAAAGATTTTCCATTAGGAGATGTATCCGCTGAAAAACAGATTTTTCAAATCGGAGTTTTAGGAGAAGAGTTATGGAAAAAAAAAACGTAATTTACTTTTACGCGCCCTAGCGGAAAATCTATGCGTAATTTGAAAATGTAATTATATCTAAAACACTCTTCGATATAAATGGAATCGAAAGATAAAAGAATTTTTTCAATCGGATGTTTAGAAGCAAATATGTGGATTAAAACGTAATTTTGTATTCGACATCAACTGCATTTACGCCCCCTAGCGGCAAAATTGTGCATCTTAAAAAAAAAACGAAAGGAAGGATCATCATTCGCATATTTCAAGCTTCCGAATGCAAAAAGAATTTTTCAAATCGGACTAATAGTTGCAGAGATAACGCGGGTACAGACGGACTGACGGGCAAACCGATAACAGAAGCACGATCTTTTTTTACAAAAGATGTGCTAAAAATGACTCGGAATTTTCGGCTATAATGAACATATCTTTTGAATCCGTTCCGATGCGAATAAATTTTTTTATCCAAGTTATTCAAAGTCAATGGAACCGGTTATAAGAAACCCAACCGGCTTTCTACGATCAATAAAACAGCCCGAAATAGAAACAGCTACTTATTTCCACAAACAACTAAAACGTATGCTACGAAAATTAACAAATGGCACACAAAAAAGTTTCTCGTAGCAGAAGGAAGTATTACAGACAAAGCGACTTTCAAATCGAACAATTAAAAGAGGTAATACGGCAGGAAACGTGATATAACTCTACGCCTTCCAGCGGAAGAATAATGGAAAAGCATAATGCAAAAGTTGAAAATAGGCAAAAAAATATTCATTACGGGAAAGGTTATATTAAAGAAAAATAACTTTTCAAATGCGTCTCCCGGAAGCAGAGATAGCGAGAGAAAGGTTTTGACATTTACACCTCCTAGAAGAAAATCCATGTATTATTTAAAAACGATAATGCTCCACATCTCGATTGTAGTGAATTGCATACAGTAAAAAAGAAATTTACCAATAGGATTTTTAGAAGAGGAGATACAGCTGTAAGCAGAAGTACACGAAGACCACCTAGCGACAGAATTGTGAACTATATTTTTTTTCAAATACAAATCTAAAGTGTTCCACAAGGTAAATGGCTTCCGGTGTTGAAAGAGTTTTTGTTTCTTTAATTTTTTTACTCATGACCGACTTTACTGAAAGCCGACCATGAGGGATTAATAAAGAATTTGTAAAGTTTTATGAATTTATTTTCCTATTCCACTTTTATACACAACTTTTACACTCTTTTATAACATTTACTCATTCAGTAATTTAAATTTTATAGAGACAACTTATTTATTTAGGTATAACTAGCACAAGTATTTAAAAATAAAAGGTTCCAGGTTAAAAAACAACAACAAAGGAACACAAACTGAAATCCACTTCTCATTCATTACAAAATCCAAGTCCTTATGGATCCAATAAAAATTTACATAAAATTTGCAATGATCACTTTAGATTATTCATATTATTCATTCATGCAGATCTTTGACATCAACTTTCTGGAGGGGTGAGCCTGACCAGAAAGTACAATCCGGAACAGGTTTTGTACAATTAATTTAGAATAACTTCTTTAGAGTGCACTAAAAAGAGTACCACAGTGAAGTAATTCTTTAAAAAAGGGGAAAAATAAAAATAAAATAAAAAGTAATTTAGAAAGTTAGTAAAGACTTGAAGACAAAGTTGCTATAGGAAAATTAAAGATTCACAACATAAAAGTTTGTTTTCGAATCCCATTTTAAAATTCCAGTTTGACATTACTTTTTATTATTTGTATTATTTATTCCAATATTTTATTGAGAAAATTATTTACTTTTTTGTTAACTATTGGATTTGATGATGTCTAATTCTTAATATCTTATTTACTCCATATTTTCTCGATTCAAATTTTAATACTTTTCGAAAATCGCATTTAATTGCTAGTTTTATTTGTTCTGAATTTCGATATTTTTTGGTTGTAAGACATTAAGTTTCTATTTTTCCAAAGATCATATTTTGTTATGGCTGTTAAATAGTGAATTGCAATGCTTTTTAAAGTACCATATTTTAATGGTACCTGATATAGAATTTGATTATTATTTAAATCTTCTGTTAAAATTCAGTACTTTTTTAACCACGCTTAAATATATTTTGCAATGTTGCATTATACAAAAATGTGCTCAGTGGTTTCTAAAAGTACACAATATTTAAAGTATGGGTCACTTGATTAAAGAATTTTATGCAGCCATTTACGATTTGAAACGATGTTATGCGAAATTTTAAAATTTAAACCGCGAATGTGTGCTCCCAATTTTATTTGTATTTGTTGTTTCCAAATAGATTTTCATGTGGTGTGTTCAGCATTTTTTCTAATTTTGTTTGAGTTTTTTAAATTTAGAGTTTTTTTTACATATCTTTTAATTTATTACCATGCATGATATTTTCAAGAATATATTTTTTTTTCGAGAGATGATCAAATGATCACATGTAGAGGATTTTAGGAAGGGAGTGTCTGACCCCAGGTCTTAAACAGCCCTTAGAAATAGGAAACTAGGAGATTTGGGCTAGAGTGCCCGATAGGAAAGTGACACAGAAGCGAAGTAGAAAGGAGGAGGAAGACGCCCTTATTTATTACCGTGGGGCAAGTACTCGGGGCCCGACGGCGTAACGTGCCCATCCGACGCACGGCGGATACTTAGTGGATCGAGCGTTCGTACCTGCCTGGGATCGAACCTGAGGTCCTTTTCCGCGGCAGCCACGAACGTTTGCCCACTAGACCACCTGCGGCCCTTTTTCGAGAGATGATGAAGGTCCGCATATTTTAAATCGTGCGTGTAGAAACAGAAATATCGAAAACAATTGATCAAATACTGGCACCCCTAGCTGCCAAATTGTGCATTCTTTCGGGTAAGAAATACACACAAAATAATTTCCAGAGTTAGTAGTATCTAACCGAAAAATAATTTTTTCAATCGGGTTTTTAGTCCCGTAGATATTGCTGAAAACGGGAACGGGAGCTTACGCCCTCTAGTAGCACACCTTAGCGTTAAGAAAATTTTGAAATTATATGAGAAACATTTCGTCCTAGAAATGCTCTCCAACAAAGAATTTTTCAAATTGGACTCTTAAAAAGAAAGGTATCGTGAAAAATATGATATACAATATGATAAAATGCAGTGTTTTGTGAAGAAAGTATTCTGAAAAGGTTTTGCGAGGTGAAAGGTATGGACCCACGAAAGTATTTTTTCAATAGAATTTTCAGAAGGCCTGGATTTTGCTGCAAATATATCAGAAGTAAAGATAAACGCTTACGCCCCTGGTGGCCAAACCATTCTCTATGAAGAATTAAAAATTATATGCAAAACATTTCACATCAGGAGCTGTATCCTATGCAGGAAGAAATTTTCAAAATGGAATTTTGGAAGCAGAGATATGGCGGTAAACGTAATTTACCTTTACGCCATCTAGTGGAAAATTTACGCATTACTTGAAAAAAGAGACTGTTCCTGAAAGTCTTCGATATAAATTGCATAGAAATGAATAAGAATGTTTTCAATCGGATATTTAAAAGCAAGTATATGGAATAAAATGTATTTTGAATTCGATATCATCTGCATTTACGCCCTCTAGCGGCTAAGCTGTGTATCGGAAAAACACAGGAATGCAAGGATCATCATTCTCACTTTCAAGCTTCCCAATGAAAAAAAACAGAAAAAAACTTTCAAATCGGATAAATATTTCCAGAGATATTGTGTCCACAGACAGACAGATGAACGGACTGACGGATAACCCGGTAACATTAACCGATCTTCTTTTTACAAAAGTCAGACCGTTCTGTACAATAACCATCATTATTTGCGCATTAAGCTTATGATACGTTCTAACTAGAACGCTACACTAGTGTAAACATTTAATCTTTATAAACTGACATTTTATTAAAAACATTATAGCAATTAAATCATGCCATTCAACGTGGTTTACGATTTGTATTACAGTGGTGGGATTATTCATTTAAATTTCTAAATATGTCTTTCGATATCCTCAACTATGTATTTCTTTTACGACAAAGCACCAGGCAAATTACAACCCAAATTTATCGCATAAATGCCCACAAACTCCTTTAGAATGCATGTACGGCATATTCCTTGAGATAAAAGTCCGGCATGCCCTATTTATTTATTCATTTAAATACGAAAAAGAACCTTAAATTAAATATAGCTACTTTGAGTAAACATGGAATGTTTTGCCAACCGTACTTGCACAGGTAGAACTTACCGGAGCTTTCTGCCTGAAAATTATAATCCTTCTGCTCTGTTCGAAGTGGATAAATATCAACAACCATGCCAAAGCGATGCAGGCAGGATACTACAGAGAAAATGAAAAACAATTTTCGCCTTGCGATCTTTCTACTTGATAAATTAAGGATGATACAAAATTACTTTACTTCTGCATAACTTTACATTAAAATTGCGAGGTTTTTATATGGACGCACTCTTACTGAAAACCTGAGCATTATCTAAGCACGTCATATTTCCTCCATTTATTATTCACTGAAGCTTTTATTAATGAAAATCAGGGATTTCACTCTCGTCTCCGTAGATTAATGCAAATAATCCTCTTAGACTTGCATAAGTACATGCAAAGAAATATCCAAAATTTTATAGTTAAAAACCGGACTTTTCATGAATTCCCTTCGGATTTATATGTTCTCATTCAAGCTGAGTTTTAATTCAGCTCTAAATGCTCACTTTCGCCTGAAACATATTTTTGTCTATTGTAAGTGAAAGTATGATTTATTCCTCCACTAAAAATCATAATGTGGGTTTCACCATTTCTTATACTTCATCGCATTATGCACACAATAACTTCAAAGACGTTGAATCCATACAATGTAAAATGCATGTTTTATACTGATGGTGATGCTATTTTCTTTGCATCAAAGATTAAAAATACGAGTCACTAGACAGACTACATTTTCATTATGTTGTTCTTTTACAATGACTTCTAAAAGCGAAATTCCAAGAGCAATACTTGAGGCAATGCAACTGTAATTTTACAAAGGACTTTGGATATTGATAGAAATCTAGTTGTAACATTACAAGATTCTTAAGATTTTTAAAGAAATATATTTGTAACATTGCCAAAATCCAGAGATATTTAAAGAAATATAGTTGTGATATTTCATAAGTCTTAAGATACTTGAGAAATAAAGATGTAGTATTACCAATGTTTAAAGAATACAAAGTGCATTTGTTAAGAGACCGAAAAATTCTAATTCATATTTACAAAACTCTTTGATCGAAACAAAAGCGCATCTGACTGTAAGTAGTCTTTTCTGCAGATAGTATTGTTTGACTGAGAAATATTATATAAGGAGCATCACTTCTGGTGGACGATAAATCCCACTGATGTTGACAACATAGAGTTCCGTTTGAATTTTATTTCTGTGATCACCTTTGCATTCAATTAGTCCCTCAAATCTTGTCGACAAAGGTGTTAAACAGAGAAACCTGAGAATCTTTGGAACAGTTTCAAAGCGGAATCAAAATACCATTGCAAGACTACAATATTGTTTTGTATAATAATGATTGCCCAATGTAAAAATGAAACAAAAACCTCGAAGGTGTTTCAATAATTTCTCATAGTAGATTGCAACAGTGAACATATTACGGCATTTCAAACGGTGTTGTTTCCTTGTTCGTGTCTACACCGAAGATAAAAAGGAGGTGCTGTGCGATCTTCATAATTCATATATTTTTGGTCTTCAACTAGCCGAACACATGAAATCTAGAGACCGAAGTCTTACATCTTCGTTATGTTGACCTTACATTTTATTTTCTTCATCTGCTGAGTGGGCAACTGAAATTCGTGTGAAAACTACGAAAATCTCAACTTTTACTTGCATCTTTGTCATGGAGACGAATAAGACAGTTGCATACGTGGAATGTCAAAACAACTACTGCAGTGTTTCCGTCTTCCTAAAAGCGTATGTTCTGAAATCTTCATGAAGAGAAAATAAATCAGATAATACACTGCTGTGCGAAATTTTAAGACGAAAAAGAAATCTGACGGTTACAGGGCGTCACGGGGATAAAACGCTTGCTAACACAGCACTAATGTGTCATGTAACGAATGAAGATATTCCATGATGAGCAGCCGAATGCGAATTTGCTGTGACCAAGTGACAGTAGCCAAAGGTGTATAAGTATACAGGAAGCCGAGTCGTGCCTCTTATGAGTTCATTCAATTCTTCAAGTGTTTCGGCAACGGAGCGAGAAACTGTGTGTTGAATGTAACAAAGGCATGCCTCGCAGATCATCATATGGATGTAAAGAAATATTTTGGAAAGCATCATTTTGGATGCAAAGCACCATTTTTGGTGCAATCTACCCGATTCTTATTGCTTTACATCATACGGATGTAAAGCAATAAGAATAGGGTAGATTACACCAAAATGATCATAACTTGAATTCTAAATCCGTTTTAACGGTATAGAATAATAAAGTAAGCAGACAGCAAGCTTTCACCATTCACGGGTGGCTTCATGAAGTATAACTGAGATAAACACCGTAAAGAACGGAAAGTCTTACTCAGAATTTCTTTACCTTCTGTTGTTTACGGTGTTTATCTCAGTTATGCCTGATGAATCCACCCGTGAGTAGTGAACGCTTGCTGTCTGTTTATTTTATTATTCTATGCCATTAAAACGAATTTAGAATTCAAGTTATGATCATAAGAATTATTTTACCCGAGTCCAAATTATCAGCAAGCTCGAAGACTGGACTGTGACCGATGTCGTCAGGGAGTTTGGAGTAGTACACAGCATAATGTCGAGGTTTGGTCAGCTTTCAAAAGACACAGAACCGCTGCCAGATGCTTTGTTGGAAGCCATTCCAGATGTACGCACAAGCGAGATGACCGTTACCTGGCAACAAGGAGACGGAAAATGCTACGAACCAGTTAACTAATCCTGTTCAGGGATAGTGTCGGAATTTTGCGCCAAACTAAGTCAAGACGTGTAAATGCAGCAGGATTATATTCCCGGAAACGCTTATGCTGTCAAACATTATCCAGGGCGCAACGTACAGCCAGCTATAGGTGGTGTTCGTTTAATGTTCACTGGTCTTTGTGTCAATGGGCTAAGGTAATGTTCACAGGTGAAAGTGCTTTAGTCTTTTGTCAGATTCCAATCAGCAATGAATCTGAATGAAGCGTGAAACTGCATTCAGCGCCTGAAATACCGTTGACTGGGACAGATATGGCGGGTGCAGCGTCAGGGTATGGGCAAGTAACATGGTCGGGGGACATACCGAACTTCAGGTGATGGATGAAGGGGCAATCTTCGAGCAACGGTACTGCGGTGGTATGATTCTTGGCCATGTTGTTCTGTTCCGTGGTGCTGTGAGCGCAGTTTTCATTTTTAAAGATGATGCCGTGTGGTGCAGGCAACACAGCATCATCCGCAGCTTCTGCGCCGTCTTAACCGCACAGTAGCTGCGGAGGAAGTATCGGCTAGTGGAAAGTGATCAGCACTTTTCCCTGATCTCAATCAATCCAATTGAATATGCATGAGACACTCTAGGTAGATGTGTTGCGCAAAGTAATCTCTAACTGAAATCCTATGGTAGCCCTTGTCAGGATTCTCCAGCAGAAGTAGGACAATTTACCTCATAAGCTTCTCGTTAAAGCAGGACACACGGCACAAAGCTTGGATTGCGATGCGGGGTGGACGTATCCATTTCTGAGGGCATTGCCCTATAGTCAGTTTATGCAGTGCTAATGGAAAAGTTTCACTGGATGTCATGTGAACCCGTTCCTCCATATAACGTTTTTCTTTCTGTTTCGATCTCTATTACATATTACTAATTAGTTTAAACTTCGTACGTTTCATTTTACTGTTGCCATTACCATCAATACCGTTTAAAGTTGTAAAACCTCTTTTTCAGATTTTGGCTGGTCAAAATATAATTCGTCATCAAGTTTTGAACAGCAGTGCACATACTTAAGCAGACCCTTTCATTTACCCTAATAAAATATTAAAACAAATTCATGAAACAAGAAATGTGACACCGAATTTTCGGGTGTAATAAGCACGTCTTTTGAATCCGTTTTGACGCAAATTAAATTTATCAAAGCTATTCAAGGTCGATGGAACCTGTATGGAAAACAATAGTATCTGACGGAAGAAAGAAGTTTTTCAATCGGGTTTTTAATCCCTCAGATATTGCTGTAAACGGAATCGTGAGCTTACGCCCTCTGGTTGCAGACTTGTGCGTTAAGAAAAACATGAATTTACATGAGAAACATTTCGCACCAGAAACGCTCTCCAACACAGAGAGAATTTTTCAAATCGGACTCTTAGAAACAGAGATATCGACAAAAATAAGATGTGACTTTACGTCCCTTGGTGGGAAAACCATGCATTATTTTAGGAAGAAAGTATTCTCAAAAGGTTTTTCCATATGAGCGGTATCGGTACAACAAAAAAAAAATTTAGTCGAGTTTTCAGGAGCCCAGGTTTTGCTACAAGTGCATCAGGAGCAGAAATTGACACTTACGCCCCTGGTGGCCAAAGTATTCTTTACCAAACATTAAAAATTATGTGAAAAATATTTTCCACCAGGTCTTGTATGCGATACAGGAATAATTTTTCAAATCGGAGTTTTAGAAGCAGAAATAACGCAGAAAACGCAATTTACATTTACCTAGCGGAAATTTTATGAATTACTTGAAAATTTTGATATTATATGAAACACATGTCACACTGGAAACACTATCCAACAAAGAAGGATTTTTTTAAATCGGACTCCTAGAAGTAGAGATATTGACAAAAATAAGATAAACATCTACGGCCCCTGGCGTAGAAACCATGCACTATTTTAAGAAGAAAATGTTTCTAAAAGGTTTGTCGACATAAGTAGTATCGGTCAACAAACGACGTTTTTTTTCAATCGAGAATTTAGAAGCTCATATTTTGTTGCAAATACATCAGAAGCAGAAATTAAGATTTACGCCCCGTGGAGGCCAAACCATTTTTTTCGCAAAAAATAAAAATTATGTGCAAACGATTTCCCATCAGGAGCTCTATGCGGTGCAGAAAGAATTTTTCAAATCGGAGATTTAGAAGCAGAGATATAGGGGGGCGCGATTTACATTTACGCCCCAAGCAAAAACTCTATGAATTACTTGAAAATTTTGAAGTTATATGAATAACATGTCACACGGAAAACACTATCCAACAAAAAAGAAATTTTTCAAATCGGACTCCTAGAAGTAGAGATATTGACAAATATAAGATGTACATCTACGTCCCCTGGCGGAGAAACTGTGGAATATTTTAGGAAAAAAATATTCCAAAAAGGTTTATCGATGTGAGTGGCAGCAGTCCACGAAAGAATTTTTTCAATCGATATTTTAGAAGCTCAGATTTTATGGCAAATACATCAGAAACAAAAATTAACACTTACGCCCCCTGGTGGCCAAAGTATTCGTTACCAAAAATTTGAAATTATATGCAAAAGATTTTCCATCAGGAGGTGTATCCGCTGAAGAAATTTTTTCAAATCGGAGTTTTAGAAAAAGAGTTATCGGGAAAAATGTAATTTACTTTTATGCCTCCTAGTGGAAAATCTATACGTAATTTGAAAAAGTAACTATATCTAAAATACTCTTTGACATAAATGGAATCGAAATATAAAATAATTTTTACAATCGGATGTTTAAAAGCAAATATGTGGAATAAAACGTATTTTTGAATTCGATATCATCTGCATTTACGCCCTCTAGCGGCGAAATTGTACATCGTAAAAAAAAAACGAAATAAATTATCATCATTCGCATATTTCAAGCTTCCCAATGCAAAAAGAATTTTTCAAATAGGACCAATAGTTGCAGAGATATCGTACGTACAGACGGACGGACGGACGGACAAACCGATGACATAAGCACGATCTTTTTTTACAAAAGACGTGCTAAATAAATCAGGAGGCTGCTAGAGTTGTATATATTACAGTCGGCCAGAAGTTAGAGCAATTTGGTGCTTACCTCTTTGCTGATTTTATATGTTCTCAAATATGAAATATTTCAGCATTAATTTGTTTTTGTGATCCAGGACATGATTTTTCCATTACCAGGACGAATAAACAAATACACCGAGGAATCGTCGAATTATGACCACCCCTATCAAAAGTGGATGCGGCCAGCTGACCACGTGATTTCCGAGAAGGCGCGATTAGTCAACAGACATAGCATATATACAGTGTGAGTGGTGCAGTAGGTAGTAAAATTCAAAGTGTCATGGTTAAACGGAAAGATTTATCGGACTTTGATTAACGACAGATTGTGAGAGCTCAGAGAGCGAATGTCTGGATCTTCCAAACGGTTGGACTGGTGGATTGTTCGTGACCCGCCCTAATTAAAGTGTTTCAGGAATGGCGCGAAATGGTCAAGCAACGACTCGAAGACAAAACTGCATAGGACAGCGAGAGGTTGATGTGACAGGTGAGCGCCGGGTCTGACGAATCGTACAGGCCAACAAACGCAGCACTGTTCAACAGTTGACTTACCCAATACAACAGAGGTCAACGCGGAAGAATATCTGTCATGATCATGAGTCGCACTCTCGCACGTACGGGCTTTTATAGCAGACAACCCTGACGACATCCGCTTCTAACAACGGTTCATTGGCGCAAAAAACTCGCCTGGTGCAAAGACAATGCAAGTTGGACGTCGGATGACTAGAAAAAGTATGCTTCTCTGAGGAGTTGTGTTTTTTATTCCACTCGGTGGATGGTCATGTACGTATTTGGCGCAAACAGTATGAGTCACGTGATCCATCCTGCGTGGTCTCCACAGTGTAAGCCGGTGAAGGCAGTTTTATGGTGTGGGGCATGTTTACCTGGAACATAGACCCTTGGTGCATGTGATAAAACGTATAACTAGTGCCCACTTTCGTGAATTATTGCTGACTCTGTACACCCAGCAATGTTGTACTTTTTCCCGAGTGTCTTCCAAGATGACAATGCGCCGAGCCACAGGTCCAATGTTGTGCAGGAATTTGTTTGAGGAATACAGTTCAGACTTCCAGCATATCGGTTGGCCTCCGAACTCCCCCGATATTAGTCCCATAGAGCACTTGTAGGACACTATGGAAGAAATATCAGTTGTCTGGATACACCAGAATCATCCATACCTGCATCGAAGGCCGCATTACACACAGCTTGATTGGTCATACGTCCCAACTGCTTCCAAGATTCTATTGAATCGATTCCACGTCAGATAGCTGCTATACTGAGAACGAAAGGTTGACCTACGAAGTGTTACAGTAGGTAGGTGTTCATAATTCAGTGATCACTTAGTGTGTATCGCCCATGCTTCAATTGGATTGGAATCTAGGCTTCAGCGCCAGCCCTCCTGCTGCTAATTGATCCCTATAAGAGCAAGAAAGTAGCACAAGACATTCATTTCTGCAATATGTCACCATTTCGGTTAGTTCAGCAGGCGTCAATAGTTGGTAAACCGAGGTAAAATTTTCAAATATTTTATGTATTTTGTTTAGTGCAGAACATTATTGAAAAATAATTTTGCGAAAGGAAACGACAAGCCAGATGCACTACTTATATATATGTTGCATCTCAATGAATGTTAGAGTAAGTTCGTAATTATTCATATACTCGAAAACGTCAGCAGGTGTTTCGCGATAAGGAACAACACTGAATAACTACTTGCATATATATTTATTATTATTATTATTATTATTATTATTATTGAACAGCATGTGTTAGTAATAACCTGCTTTCCTTTGAGGCAATATTATCTTGGGTCGAGATAGACAGATCTACTAAAAATATTGTCTCAGGCATTTTCAAACATGTTGGACAGAAGTCCGCTTTTTTTTTATTAAATCGAAATTCGATACATAGTTTCTCAAAGCTTCAGTGTGAAAATAAGAAAACAAGTTCTTCGAGAAAAATGAGAAAAACGACGTCTCTGGCGAATTCTAAAGGATGGGTGACATTCCATTTTTTTCGACCCTGAATTCGAAAACTCAGGAGTGTGAAACATTTCCTAGAAAATTCTCAGATTAAAAGAAACAAAGCCTTTGTTTGAAAAGTTTAACAACACCTTATTACGCGTATTGATTAAATGTCTGTTATGTTTTTATGTTTGAAAGTTTCCTGACCAGTAGAACTGGTATTGGATGTCAAGTTTTGTCTGCAGTAAACACTTCGTAATCGGCTTTTAAAAATTACTTTGCAAAAATATTCTAGCTAAAGAGAAAGTGATTCAGTATTTAAATAGAAACATTTTCGTCAAAACATGGGATGAAATTACTGCAAATTCTAGGACAAATAATCGCATACTTTTATGGCTTAGCAAACGAAGGAATTAATTCCAGAATTGCATTAAAACATATCATTAACAACTCCATTGTTTTCATTCAGCGGAAAGATTATATTTCAAACAAAACAGTATCTCGTTAATAATCTAACTATGAGTTATTCAACGTCGCAGGTCTGACGCGTGTCTTTATTTGGTAAAAGTAAAGGAGGAGGAACAAATCTTTTCACAGCGAGGTCTGATTAATTTAAGATAAGGTGCTTTGCTATGCGTTCAGAGATATAAATTTCGAAATTTTTCCTGACTGCAAGTGTGCTATCAAAGTTTCTCAATGCTTGAACAAATATCCGAAGAGTTCACTTTGACACTCTTCACTTATTTATCGTGAAAGAAAAATACTAACTTAATTAAACTGTACAGGGCTTTCAGGAATTAATGGGAGATATAGAAGAAAATAAACGGAATTTACTTTGCTATTGCTTATGTTTGGCAACAGCGCCAACCAGGAATCCGTTGATACTCGTAGATGCGCTGATGCATGAGTATTTACAATAGATATTTTCACACACTTGTGGATGCTGTGTATGCTTTAATGAAAACGTTATTAAATAAAGTAATTATTTTTAGAAAGATTTTTAATGTAATGAACGTCTTTATACATGCGTGATAATCGCGCACTGACATTTTTCGTCTTCAAAGAACTCGTCAGTACTGAACAGACAATTGCGGTAATTTAACTTTCCTTCTGAGTTTTTGGGGTATTACGTAAATTTGGTTTCTTCTCGTTAAATAATTTCAGATGTAACGCCATAAAGTTCCTTCCGACGATTTTGATGTTGGTAATCCTGACAGCGAGTCAAAAGGCAAGTAACGTATAAAAAGACTTCGGAGAAATGAGCTGGGTGTGTAGTGTTAGACGAGCAATACAGGTGCAGTGTGCAGACAGATTTCATGTATCAAGTGAATTGAGCGATTCATGATATGCAATGTTGAGACGAACAAGAAGAGAACGAGCTACTCTTGTAACAACGTTATGTATTGGGACAATAGGTTTACGCATGGTGTGAAACATCAAAGTCTGTTTAACATGTGAACAACTTACAGTATGTGTTGCAGATCTGTTGATGAAAGACTTTGGATGTATTTGATTAACGAATAAAGAAAGTAATTTGTATACTCGTAAGTAGACATATGTTATCATCGAACCTTGGCCGTGATCTTGAAGTTTATAAACTACTGTTAGTGAAAATCTCAACACTATGAAGAAATGATGGTAATCATGTGAAACTTATAGGATATGCAGAGAAGGGTAGGACATGAAAATGATTAGAAGTGCAGAGTCATTTCGTATGTCTGGGCCCTGCAACGTCCTCTCAACAGTCGAGTGAGGGGTATAAATAAAGGGCTGTTCAGGATACACACCAGTAGTGCATAGCGGATAGCAAGTTGTAAAAGGGTCTCCATGGATTCAATAATGCCTCGGTGACGAAGAAGGTCGCAATATCACCATACGACAGAGTTTGAACGGGGACGAATTATTGCTCTGCGTGAAGGTGCGCTTTCATACCGCAACGCTGCGGCTCAGACGGGACACAACGCCACCATGGCGGCAGTGGACCGAGAAGAAACAGGTGCATCGACAATCCGGCAGTGGACCGAGAAGGTGACGACACCGCGGGATGAACGACACCTCGTCCGCATGGCAGTGACGAACTCATCTTTGCAAGTGTTAGCATAACCGTGGAGCACTGCAACAGGGGTGGCATTGTCTGCCTCCACAGTTCGACGCCGTCTGCAGCGCAGAGGGCTGGTTGCACGCATCCCTTTGCGGCGGACTCCCTTGACACCAAACTATCGCCACCTCAGCCTGGAATGGGGTTCCCAATACAGACAATGGCGTGGTGACTGGCAACATGTCGTGTTTTCGGAAGAGTCCCGATTCAACTTGGACTACCATGATGGGCGCACACGCATTAGACGGTATTGTGCAATAAACACGAGGAACGTTATTGTCTTTAAGTAATGCACAGCTTTCGCGCTAGTGGGCATAAATGTCAAAACATTTTTTTCCCGCTATCTCTTCTTCCAGCAGACCTATTTTAAAATATCGTTTCCTTAGCATAGCTTTTTCTATGAATACATTTCGTATATTTTCATTTTTCCATTATGAAAAGTTCTTCCGCTAGGGGCATAAAGTTATATCATGTTTATTTCCATATTTCTTCTGTTAGCTATTCGATTTGGAAATCTCTTTGTCTCTGATGTAATTTTCCGTACATACTTTTCAGCCGCTAGTAGGAGTATGTAGCTGTTTCTATTTCTGGATGTTTTATAGATTGTAGAAATCCAGCAGATTATTTTTTCTAATCGGTTCCACGGACTCAATATTTTTGAAAAAAATTTTGCGTCGGAAAAGATTCAAAATACGTCTCATTGCAACCGAAAATTCTATGTGATCTTTTTTATTTATTCAAAATGGTGATTTCGGGTATGATTGACACTAATCCTTTCTGACTGATTACCTGCTACTCGTAAAAGAGCTACAACAATGGCCATGAACCTAAGGCAGGAGAGAGAAGATGTATGAGACACGTCTGCTTACCTAATGACACGATGCCTGTGTCAGGACGACGTAGCCCTTCCCCATTATGCCTGGTGTCATGGGGCAGACAGTACAGTAATTTGTAACAGTTTAAGACCACCTGATGGTATTTGGAGATTTCTGGCAATTGCATCAGCTACTGTCTGTATTAGAATTGGGGAAAGCGTGCGAGAGTCAGTTTGCTTCTGGTTTTCATGCTAAGAGGTTTTGTGCGTATTTTCTATATAACGAAAAATGGACGAAAAAACATCATTAAACGTTACTCAAAGGGCACAGATAGTTACTTTATATCATGAAGGTCACTCCGAACGGGACATAAGCAGGAAAGTGAATGTGAGCAAGACTGTTATTCGTAATACGATCATGAAATATCGAGATACAGGTGAATTTAGCTACCGAAAGAGAAGTGGACGTCCGGGAAAACAACCTCACGTGATAGCAGTGCCACAAGGCGAATAGTTACGCGTCCTCTGAGGAGTTCGTGGAAGAAAATTTACATTCAAAAGGGTCTGATATTAGTATCAGCACTGTTTTCCAACGTCTTAGGAAAGATTTTGGGTTAATAGTTTATAAACCTGCACATAAACCTAGACTAACCTTTGTCATGGAAAAGAAGAGACTCCATTTTGCGAAGCGTTATCAATTGTGGACTGCTGAAAATTGGTGCTAAGTTCTTTTTTTCTGATGAATCAACTGTGTGTCAATTTGAATCACGTGAAGCACATGTTTGACGACCAAAGGGCAAAAGGTTTGAAGAAAAATACGCCGTTAGCACTGTGAGACATCCGCCTACTCAGATGATAAGGGGTCCTATGTCAGCATCCGGTTCTGCTTCATTATGTTTTTTGCCAACAGGCACTACCATGACTGGTCCTTTTTATGTGGAAATGTTACACGAGAAGCTATTAATTCATATATAAGTGCACAGAGGACGCTTCATGCCACAGATCAAAGACAGTAAAGGACTAACTGCAGAGGAAAAACATAACTGTGCTTGAGTGCCCTGTGATAGTCCTGATCTTAACCCCATCGAAAATTAGTCTACCATTTCAAAAGACAAAGTAGCAGAACAGCAGCCACCAGATTCCCAAGAGCTTTGATTGACGCGATAAAGTATGCATGGTGCAAATACATTTAAAGTGACTACTGCAAATCTACCATTGAGAGTATGCCATACTGTATTCTGGCCGCTATAAAAAACAAAGGTGGCCACACAAAGTACTGATTTCGTTTTTTTGTGTTCTAAAGAATGTAAGTATTCATCTGTTGTGTTATTTTTTCAAATATCTCTGATTAGTAATTAGTTGTTTCTTTGAAAATCTCGATTTTCAATAATTTGGCAGGTGGTCTTAAATATTTGCAAATGACTTTAAATAATTAGAATTGAACGCTTACGACCAGTGACTGGTTCATAGTCAGTGTTGCTGGGTGAGAGATGAATCGTATTGCTGTAACTTTCGTAAAACTGTACCACTATGACATCATTTCCATTTGGTGAGCACAGGAAATTTTTGGAACTATTTGGTTCTGGTACGTCTGCAGCTTAAACTGTTAAGACTTTCAGCTACAAACGACTGAGACTCATCCGGGAAAGTGACGAATTAAGTCTACAAGGTAAGCTGTTCAAGTAAAGCTAATTCCACAAGCTTTTAGTTAAGTACTAAGTTTTAAGTATTCTGAAGTCACAAGGTGCCGTAAAAGTACAATTCAAAAGAAACAATTAATAGCATTTATTTTATATGCACACTACCGATTAAAATTGTTACAGACTCAGCTATACGCGGAACAGTTGCTCGTTTGTCTTGCATCACCAGGGATAGATACTGAGGGTTAACTTTCCTGCCAAAACGAAATTCTCTGTGCCACTTGGCAACTGTAGACAATGCAGGAAACATATCCCTTAGTGCCTGCACCATATCATGAACCTCCTGGGGATGTATCTTTCTAAGACAGGTATGTTATCACCGCGGATAATTCTTTTTCTCAATTTTACAAAGTTTGATCGATTTAGATTACAAATTCCCCATAAAAAAAAGAACGAATGATTTATAGCATTGAAAATTGGTGCAGTCAAAACTATACAAAAATACCTGCAGAATAAGTATTTGCATATTCATAATCGCCAGAAGTACACTGCTGGCCACCCAAAATCAACACCAAGAAGGACACGAGATAGCAAAACCAGATTTACTGGACACATAACAACAGATATAAACATGAACCGATTGAGCTTACAGGCCCGAGCGACTTGCAAAACACGCAGACATCAATAGTTCGTATGGCCCCCATGGCTGGCAATAACGGCCGCTACACGCCGCGGCATTGAACGAAAGAGGCTTTGGATGTGGGCTTGGGGTATGTCGGTCCAGGCTGCTTCCACACGTTGCCACAGTTCATCAGGCGTAGCCGCGGGTGGGGCTTGCCGGGTCACTCGGTTGCCGATCAGCGACCGGACGTGTTCGATGGGCGACATATCGGGAGAACAGGCGAGCCGCGGGTGGTGTTTGCCGGGTCACTCGGCTGCCGATCAGCGACCGGACGTGTTCGATGGGCGACATATCGGGAGAACAGGCGAGCCACGGCAGCAGTGACACCTGGTGGGCCACGAAGAATTGTTGCACGATGCGTGGCACGTGCGGGCGTGCATTGTCCTGTTGAAACGTGGCCGCTGGCAGGTCCTGCAGGTAAGGGAGGATTACAGGTTCCAAAACGTCGGAGATGTAGCGGCGGCTGTTGAGTGTACCGGCGATGCGCACCAGAGGGGTGCGGGTGTCATATCCAATTGCGCCCCAAACCATAACGCCAGGCGACCGACCGGTATAGCGATTCGTCGGAGAAGACAATGTCGTGCCAATTCGTAGTCCAGGTGCGGCGTTCAACAGCCCACTGCCGCCGTACTCGCCGGTGGTGTAACGTCAGCGGTGATCGGAGCAATTGGCGCTGTGCGACAAGTCCCCGCTCCTGCAGACGACGTCGAACAGTACGTGCTGAAACAGGTTGTTCCGCAACACACCCCAATTCCTGCGCTAACGTTCGTGAAGTGGTGGTGCCAGCCGTCAATGCCCGCCGCCCAACATGCCAGTCCTCTCGTACGGTGGTGCGCCGCTGCTGCGGCAATCGCTCACGTCAGTCCGTCCGTCCCTCCTGCACCCACCGAATCCACACTCGCCTCACTGTGGCTGGATGTTGTCCCACACGGGCCCCGATGTCTCGGTACGATAAACCTCTGTCGCGATAAGCCACTATTCGTCCTCTGTCGAACTCCTAAACGTGCTGGAATGACTTCCGTATTCTGCGACGAAGCATCGGGAAGCTTCCCACGCACAGGTCCGGCAGCACAACACACTTCCCCTACTTACACCCCGTCTTCTGTGCACCCTTCTCATAGTGGTTCTCGGTGGCGTGCCGGGCGCACATGATTTGCATATGCCCTGCAATGCTAATCGTTTGCATGTCCTCTCGCGGGCGACGCATGCTGCGAATTTCAGGCCAATCGGATGCTTCCTTCTTGGTGTTGCATTTTGGGTGGCCAGCAGTGTAGATTAGAATACGACCTCTTTGAATGCTCCAAGCATAGGCTTTCGCATTGGGCTCTGCATTAAAATCTAAGTGAAACCATGGAGCAAAATGTTGACGGAATCCCAAAAAACTTAAGGACGCGGTTGTTCTTATCTCCTTTTGCACCATCAGAGATCAAACCATCCTCATCACTGATTTTGTTTTGTTTGGGAGTTTGAAGGACGCCTCTCCGGTGGCGCAGTGGTCTATGCGCTGACTACCAACCATTCGTTCAAGATGGGTCCGGGTTTGAATCCTGGTGAGGCATTGATTTTCTTTTTGCCTTACAGCACTGGTTCTCTTCTTTTACTGGGACCAGTGACCCTAAATTAACCCATATAATTGCTCACGGTTGTCGTTAAAGCCCCCAAAGAAAAAAAGTGTACTGTGAGCAACTCCTGTGCTATGAGCAGTCGCATTCATCAGACCAAAATGCATGAATAGCCACTCCGGCAGAGAGTGATCACAGGCCTAACTGTTTAGCTAGTCGCGTGGGTTTGGTCTTTGTTCGAGCCCCGGCTGAGGCATGGCTGGTGTGTTTACCTTACATCACTGCTTCCTGCCCTTAAGGGTATCAGTGAACTAACAAATTAGGGACGGGTGGCCGCTTATATCTCTTGGAGTTGCTCATGGTGGTCGTTAAACCCCGACATGAAAATAAAGATGCCATTATGATTTAATACATAGTACTTCAAACGTGAGATCATTTAAGTTGGTAGCTGTGTATTGGAAAACGGTTGATAGGTGTGCAATTATGTTGAAGGAGTCAGCATCATCAGTGCTACTGACTTGGAGCACACCGTCTAAATGTCAGGGAGCTTGATGATGATGATATATTGTGCCATTCACCGTGAGATGCTAGTCAACACAAACTTGTCCTCGGGATTCAAATCTCCTGTTGCATTCGGAAGAGCAATTACTTCCACTCGCGAAAGAATTTACTTGTGCTTACGAACTGTAAGAATAATCAAGATTTCCGTAAAAGACAAAAAATATCTGCAAGGATTTAATTGACATTTACGAATGGAAGCTAAGTTGGCGTACCATGAAACGGGATTACACCAGTATACACTACAAATTTGAAGTTGTGATTCCGTCTATTGGTGTAAATTATGGCAAGAGTGGTAAGTCAAATAATATCCAAAAAACTTGAAAATTTCATCGTCCTAGAGCGGAATCGAACCCGCGTCTCTCGGTTTGCGCCCGAGTGTATAAACCGGGAGACGCGGATTCGATTTCCGCTCCTGGACGATGAAATTTTCAAGTTTTCGGTTATTATTTGACTTACCACGGAATCAGAACTTCAAATTTCAAAGTTGGCGTAATTGCCAGAAGTAGTTGCATTATCCAATGAGCTAAATCTGAAGCTGTAAGTCAAATGGATTCCAGCATCAGGATGGCAACCCAAGTTACAACCTTTAAAGAAATGCTTGCAGCATGTCAGCAAAGAGCCAGCACAAATAATTTTGAAACGTTAACATATTTCTGTGGTATTTCGAACGACACCGAGAATTCAAGACAGAGCACACCATGATATAAATTTAGAACACCTGGAATAGCAGCATTTAAATACCTCTTAGCACCAGTTTACCTAAGCACAGGATAGATATGAATGACTGTTTCATGTACCTATTCTGAGAATTTTGGAAACAGATGATCCGGATTGGAGCAGGAAAATCGTACTGATCGCAGCAGCGATCAAGGCCTAAAAGGAAAACTATGAAGTGTAACATAACCGTTGTAAGTATCTCAGTGGAAGGGATACCAATTTAATATACAGATAATGTATTTATGTTTTTTGTTGTATTACATATATTATTTAAACTTGGGTTACAATGTATTTTGATATATCGTAAAGTCACAGTTACTACGCTCATTGTATAGACATTGATAGTTCTACTTTTTGAAAAACTGCGTCGCCATCTTTGCAAGACTGTTTTTAAGGAAGCCATGTTATGTCTTACATACTCTCTAAGAAAGTTGTCTTCAATTTCAACAGATCTATTGGGTTAGTCTGCTACATGCATAGAGGAGGTGAAATTCCTCCAAATACGTGACGTCAGTGAATAAATAAAGACATCGCTCTTTACACGTTTTAGCAACACACAGCAACCGAAAATTTTTATTCGGTCACCGCTGGGGAATCGAATCCCAGATTTCTCGATATGTAACCGAGCGCGTTAGCCTTACAACACAGTGGCCAACGTTATGTGTGTTTTTCTGTCAGCTTCTGACATCATAAATCCCTAAGATGGGCTCAGCTACTGAGACGTATCCCTTTGGTGGGCATTAACGGCACTGGCTATATATATATTGTAGAAGTTAAATCCAAAGGGCGAGATCCGAAGTGAAAATCCTCCAAATACTGTCAGTGAATAAACAAAGACACCGCTCTTTCTTCGTTTTAGCAACACACAGCAACCGAAAAATTGTTATTCAGTCACCGATGGGGCGCGTTACCGTGGTGTAAGACTAACGCGCTCGGCTAGATATCGAGAGATCTGGGATTCGGATCCTAAATGGTGACCGAATAACAATTTTTCAGTTGCTGTGTGTTGATAAAACGTGGAAAGAGCGATGTCTTTGTTTATTCACAGAGGAGGTACCAACCGACATTGGTTAAAGAACTGTCGAGGCAGAGAGCCCCTTCGGAGGAGTCGTGGAAGGGTGAAGAGACGTAGTGTTTAGAGGCATATCCAATGGGTGTATCCAATGGGTGGTAATCCGTAAACTAGGGAAAATGTGCTGCACGTGTACGTATGTTCGTAGTTTTGTTCATAAATGCTTCAGATGTCATACAGATTTGATTGAGAGGAACTTTCCTTAAGGACATGCATCCTAACAATGAACCGCCAAATAAATGGGCCTGAATACAGCGGCAGCAGAGTGATAACAATAATTTTGGATGAACATTAAAACAAAAACATCCAAAATTTAATGACAAAACAGTCAAAAGGCTTTATCTCTTCTTTTCATTCTACAAGTATCTGTATGAGCCAGCCACACTGAGCCAAAATTATTTTGATGCAAAATATTACTTCAATATTATTGTCTGTAGTTACAAGTGAGCCTCGAATCACTCTGCATTTGTTACGGTTGACCTTGGAAAAACAAAGGTGAAGAACAGTGAAATACATCCCAGCAATTCATCACTCTCGCGATGATTTAATTCCCCGTTTACCGTTAGCGCTACAAGCCACGCTGAGCACATCGCAGTACACAGTCATCCTTCTTGGAACCAATTGCATCTTCCTAAACTTTCAGCTATAATGGCCTGCTATAAGACATAAGAAATTCACGCGGCGTTTTCGGAAGCTGTTACTGTGAACTCGAAAGTGCATAACTTACATAGGCAATTCCAAGCCTGAAACATTTTTTCATTGCAAAACGTTGGCCCGCATTTAACGTCATTTTACCCTGATATTCTATAAGTTAACAAAAGATCAGTTTCAGATCGATGTTCAACATCTACTGATGTCTCAATCAAATTTTAGCTTTTGGTAGCGTGGATACGGGACACGGATATAATTGTCTCTAACAGGAGGGAACTCATGCTTGATATCACTCAGGAATGAGAAACTTTTCGGCTTAGAAATGGGAAAATATTTAGCGCTATTTCTACTCACTAACACATGACTGAGCAAACTGAAACAATTATGTATTCCTTGGAGTAGGTTATTTTCGACAGAGATAAATTCGGATTCCATGAAGCCCGACCGTCGATTTCAATTATTAACGAAATTGCCTCGATTTTCCGTATTCTCTTGTACATTTCCCATTCACTGATGTGTACCACAGCAATGATATTTTCGATAAATTATAAATTAACCATGTCAGTTCTACAGTGCATGTCGCACGTATTTAGTAAAACATAATTCTGTAAGTACTGTGTGTCAATTCGGAATGTAATTTACTGCATGAAATCAATGCGTTTGTTACACTTTATTCGCGCTGTGTATCTTTCAACGGATATCAGGAAGAAACCGATCCAACATTTATTTGAACAGAAAACACTGAATATATTTTACGTTCTTTATATGAGACGTGTTCTCCTTGTTTATAAAAATAGAATATATCACTAAATTAAAAATAAGAAATTTAAATTGCATCATTGGCTCAAACAATTTCAAAGTATTTTCAAAAAACAGTAAATTTGTTCTTGATACTTTATGATCAGAGGCTTCACTCTGATGTAGAAAGCGCCAGAACAGCAAGTGGAAATATTTTAGGCCGGTAAAATATCCCAAAATGTACGTTGTATGCAACGACATGAATAGCTTGCATCTTCACAAGAAAGACGGGATAACTGGAATAGTAATAAAATTGTTTACTTTAACTAGATGTACTTAAAGCTGAAATTAATATGCGTATTATACTTATAGGCGTATCGATTTTTCTGTACAAGTAGGGAAAAATAATACTGTAATATAATTTAAATTTTCTTGTGGAAGCTTATATTTACAGAGTCCGTTGTGCAGCCAGTGTTTTTAATACGTGTTAAGAAAATGCTATTGGGGAAGTAGACAGCATTATGAAACGATCGAAAACGTCCTTATGAATGTAAATAAATGGTTCAGGAAAGATCTTAATATTTACTTCCGCATAACTTCAGAAGTAAATCCAGCAAATACTGAAAGATGTTAAATGTAAAAGTCTAGGAAGTACTGAAAGACGTTATATATGAAAATCCAGCAAATACTAAAAGATGAATTAATGCTGGTTTAATATTTGATAGGAAGTGCGTGTTTAGCATAATTTACTGCATACCCCCTATTATTAATTCAAGAAATACATTAGGTCATCTATATCTACGGCAGTCACTATTGCAAGTGAAAAATGAGCAATGCAAAAGATACCATGCGACAGTGAAACGGATTAGTAATTTGGAACGGGTAAATTCAGTGTGAGAGATGTGTACAAAAGCATGGTAAAGTAGAGAAATTTCACAGATATTTCAAGAAAAATAATCGTAGTTTTCCAGAGAGCAGTCAAGTTTGTATCTGAGGTAACACCTGAGGTTACCTATACAAACTTAAAGATGAAAGTCTGAAGAATGAAAGTAATTGAACATGAAAAGTTTAGGGAAAACGGAAAGTGGGGTTGCCAGAAATCATTGGGCATAGGACAAGAATATATCGTCCTGTGCAAGCTAATGGGCGAATTGTGACAAAATACAGTAAGAGTGTAACAACGTGGTACTCTGCCAACGGTGTCGACGTTATCAGTGTGAGGGTCAATGCACCATCACGAGATGAGTATATTGCTTTTCTCCTGAATTCAAACCCCACTTCTTATGTTCTGTTGTTTTTATACTCATAAAACATGCAATTTACTGCTATCGTATAACTGATCGAACTACAACGAATGACCATTCTGTACATTTAGCACAAAGGGCGGAAAAAGCTCAATTTATTCTAAGCCTGTGCTGTTGTCTGCAGTCCGATTACATATATTAACAAGAAAAATGACACCAAATTTTCGGATGTAATAAGCACGTCTTTTGAATCCGTTCTGACGCGAATTAAATTTATCAAAGCTATTCAAAGTCAAAGGTCCTGTTTGGAAAACAATCAACTGGCTCCAACAATCGGTAAAACATCCAGAAATAGAAACGAACTTAGTTCCACCAGTGGCTAAAAAAACATGTTACGAAAGTTAACAAATGGCGAACAAAAAGTTTCTCATACTACAAGGAAGGTACCCTAGACAAAGAGATTTTCAAATCAAACAGTTAAAAGGAAAATATAGAAGGAAACATGATATAAGTCTACATCTGTTAGCAGGAAAAAATTTGCATAACGGAAAAGTTGAAAATAAGTGAAAATTATTCTTCATGGAAAAAGTGTTCGACCTTTGCGCAGGTAGTGGGAAATCTTTGCGTTATTTAAAGAAGATACTGCTATACATCTCTGTTGTAGCGAATGGCATACAGTGAAGAAGAAATTTTTCAATAGCGCTTTTACAAGCCGCGATACAGCTACAAATACCACCTACCGACAGAACTGTGAAGTATAAAAATTCCTCATATACTAGCCTACAAGGTAAATGGCATCAGGTGTTAAAAGGAATTTTTAAATCGTACATGTGAAAGCAGTGATATTGAGAAAAACAGAATAAGCATATGCACTTCTAGCGGCGAAATTGTGCACTATTTTGGAAAGAAAATACACACACAGAGTTTGCATAGTTATTAGCATCTGACCAAAGAAAAAGTTTTACAATCGGGCTTTTAGTCCCGCAGATATTGCTGTAAACGAAAACGTAAGCTTACGCCCTCTGGTGGCAGACTTGTGCGCTTAAGAAATATTTGAAATTATATGAGAAACATTTCGCACTGGAAACGCTCTCCAACAAGTGAAGAATTTTTCAAATCGGACTCTTAGAAGCAGAGATATCGACAAAAATAAGATATACGTTTGCGCCCCCTGACGTAAAAACCATGCATTATTTTAAGAAGAAAATATTTTCAAAATGTTTTTCGATTTGAGCAGTATCGGTCAACGAAAGAATTTTTTCAATCGGGTTTTCAGGAACGCAGATTTCGCTACAAATACATGAGACGCAGAAATTAACACTTACGCTACTTGGTGGCTAAACCATTCTTTAACAAATATTAGAAATTCTTCCTATCAGAAGCTGTATCCGGTGCAGAAAGAATTTTTCAAATCGGAATTTTAAAAGCAGCGATATCGAGGAAAACACAATTTGCTTTAACGCACCCTAGCGGAAAGTCTATGTGTTACTTGAAAAATTTGAAATTATATGAGAACATTTTACAACGGAAACGCTATCTAACAAACAAGGAATTTCTCAAATTCGACTCTTAGGAGCAGAGATATTGATAGAAAAAGGATATACATCTACGCCCCCTGGCGGAGAAACCATGCATTATTTTAAGAAAGAAAACATCCTCAAATGTTTATCGACCTGAGCGGTATCGGTCCACGAAGATTATTTCAATCGAGCTTTTAGAAGCTCAGATTTTGCTGGAAATATATATGAAGCAAAAATCAAGGCTGACGCCCCCTGGTGGCCAAAATATATTTAAAAAAAAATTAGAAATTACAATCAAAACACTGCGCACCGGGAGTTGTATCCGGTGTAGTAAAAAATTTCAAATCGGAATTTTAGAAGTAGAGATATCGGGTAAAGCACAATTTACTTTACAACTCCTATCGGAAAGGCAATGAATCTGAAAATTTCGAAATCATATGAAAAACATGTCGCACCAAAAACTCTATCCAACAAAAAAGAAATTTTTCAAATCTGACTCTTAGAAGCAGAGATATTGACAAAAATAAGATGTACATCTACGCCCCTGGCGGAGAAACCATGCATTAGTTTAAGAAGAAAATATTCCGAAAAGGTTTGTCGGGGTAAGTAGTATCGCTCCAGGAAAGAATACTTTCAATCGATATTTTAGAAGCTCATATTTTGCTGCCAATACATCAGAAGCAAAAATTAGCCATTACGCCCCCTGGTGGCAAAACGTTTTATACCAAAAATCAGAAATTATATGCAAATTATTTCCCACCAAGAGTAGAAATAATTTTTCAAATTCGAGTTTTAGAATCACAGATATCGGGGTAAGCGCAATTTACTTTTATACCCTCTAGCAGGAAATCTATACGTAACTTGAAAAAGTGATTTACGTAATATAGTCTTCGACATAAATGGAATCGAAAGGCAAAACATTTTTTTCAATCGGATGTTTAAAAGCAAATATATGGAATATAATGTGTTTTGAATTCGATATTATCTGAATTTACGCCCTCTAGCGGCGAAATTGTACATAGTTAAAAAACAAAATAAATGGCCATCGGTCGCACATTTCAAGCTTTCCAAAGCAAAAATAATTTTTCAAATCGGACTAATGGTTGCAAAGATATGGTGTCCACAAGCGGACAAATGGACGGACAAACCGGTAACATAAGCACGATCTTTTCAAAAGACGTGCTAAAAATGGTCGCAACGCTTTTTCAATAAAATGGGATCTAAATGTTAATCAGCAGTACTGAGTCTGTGAAGATAAAGCCCCATTTCGGCTCGGGGGTGGGATTTGAGCTGGTTATTCTCCCAACAGAATTACACCGCCACCCCCCCCTCCACCACCCTAATGACTCATTGGTCTATGCTCTGGCTTCTCTACATTCTTCCGAGATGGGTCTGGGTTCGAGTTCCGGTAAGGCATGGATGTTATGTTTGTCTTACGGCACTGGCTCGCTCCCTTCCCTGGAACCATTGATCCTAAAAAGTACTACTCCGACGAAATTTATCGCTGCAAATTTTGCCGTCTTGGCATGTGCGTTACATCTGAAGTAGGTGCGCCACATGTCTTTACTTACCCTTCTTATAACATTTTAAGTCACCGGGTATTCATTATTAAGACATAACAATACCAAACTTATATGTCCAGTATTGGCATAAAACTTACTTCAAACATAAGAATGGTTTGGCTACCAGGGGGCGTAAGTGGTAATTTCTGCTTCTGATATATTTGCAGTAAAGTCTGAGCTTCTGAAAACTCGATTGAAAAAAATTATTTCGTTGACCGATACCGCCCATTTCAAAAACCTTTTGAAAATACTTTCTTCTTGAAATAATGCATGGTTTTTCAGCCAGGGAGCGCAGATGTAAATTTTATATTTGTCGATATCTCTGCTTCTGCTTCGGGATGTAAGGTCAGGTGATGCGTAACATCACAGCCTCTCCTTGACAAATGTCAACCCCGCCTTCTCGTGGTGCATCCTGTTCCCACTAAAGGGGCTCTGACGACCGCAAATAGCGGTATAACTATACCATCGGGATCAGAGGAAATGCTATCCACACTCACCAACCCGCTTGGCCAGCGTGGTGAGTTATGGCCAAACACCTCCAAAATGACTCTACAACTTAAATCTTGGCCCTCAGTCTCCGGCAGCTGGAATGTACCTGGCCAAGGCAGCGGCCAGTGCGACATGAAGGCAGAGGTGCTAAGAATCCCCGGAGGACCGGACTAGGCTGCCATTTGATGCTGACCTTGGCTACCTACAACGCACGCTCCCTATCTTCTGATTCAAGGCTTCTTGAATTGGAAGAGGAACTACAAAGGATCAAGTGGGACATCGTCGGGCTGAGTGAGGTAAGGAGAAAAGGAGAAGATCTCATTGAACTGAAAAGTGGACATCTCTTCTATTATCGTGGGACAGATACTGGCAGAACTAGTGGTGTTGGATTTATAATAAACAAGAAACTGAAGGATAAAGTGGTAGAAGTTGAAAGTTCCTCGGACAGAGCTGCACGACTCGTTATCCAACTATCGAGAAGATACCAGGCTCAGATTATTCAAACTTATGCCCCCACCACAAGTCATCCTGAAGAAGAAATTGAAGAATTTTATGAGGAAATTCGTCATCTAAATAATAAAGGTAAGCAGCACTTGAAGATAATTATGGGAGATTTCAATGCAAAAATAGGGCACCGGCAACAGAATGAAACTTCAGTAGGTAAATTCGGTCACGGCAACAGAAACCAGCGTGGAAATACTCTCGTTGAGTTTGCAGAGGCAGAAGGATTTTCATCTTGAATTCCTTTTTCAAGAAAAAGCCACACAGGAAATGGACATGGAGACATCCAATTGGGACGACAAGTGAAATTGATTTTATTATGTGTAACAAAAAATTCGTCATCGAAGACTGCAGTGTGCTAAACAAGTTCAACACAGGTAGTGACCATAGATTGGTGAGATGTAAGATGCACCTCAACACTAAACTGGAACGTGGCAAGCTCATAAGACAAACAAAATGTATTGACATAACCAACCTTAAAAAACACCATAATACTTTCAAGTTGGAACTGAAGAACAGATTCTCTGCTTTAGAAGGCCTAACATCGGAAGAAGTGGATATTTCGGAAGTTAACAGAAAAGTAACCAAAGCTCTTATGGAAACAGCAACAAAATTAGCTGGGTCTAAGAACAAGTTGCATGTAAACAAATTATCAGGAAAAACCAAAATGTTGATGCAAAAAAGAAGAGAGATGAGGACAACTAAAGAAGATGTGACTTCCAAAGTGGAATATATAGAGCTATGCAAGACAGCACGAAAAAGTATCACTGAAGACGTAAGGAAATTCAACTGTGAGCTAGTGAGGAAAGCAATTGAAAACAACCAAAGCCTAAAGATAGCAAAGGGACATCTCAGTAAGGGAAGAAAACAGATTATGGCTCTGAGAAAAGAAGATGGTTCTATAACAAGAAATAGAGGTGAAATTTTGACAAGAGTGAAAGATTTCTACTCCAAATTATATGAAAGGGATGATACATGTACTCCAGACATCATGAAAGGTACCAGAGTTCTTCCAGTCCTCCCAGCAGAAGTTGCACATGCAATCAAGAACATGAAGCGGGGGAAAGCTCCAGGAGAAGATGGAATTACTATAGACATCATACAAGAAGCAAGTGGAGAAATTGAAACAGTACTCGCCCAAATTTTCACTAGATGCCTTAATGAAGGGAAGATTCCTGAGGATTGGAACAATGCTACAATGATCCTGCTACATAAAAAAGGTGACATTGAGGATCTCAGGAACTACAGACCTATCAGCCTCCTATCAGTGGTTTATAAAATCTTCACTAAAGTTCTTTCACACCGCTTGAAGGTAACACTGGACATGGCTCAACCGAGAGAACAAGCTGGATTCAGGAGTGGCTACAGCACAATAGATCATATCCACGTACTGAGAGAACTAATTGAAAAAGCGAGGGAATATGAACTTCCATTGTGCATGGCTTTTATCGATTATGAAAAAGCCTTCGATTCGGTGAAACCATCAGCAGTTACCACGGCTCTGAAATCCTGCGGTATTGAAGATGCATACATTAATATTATTAATAACATCTATGAAAATGCAAGTGCAAAGATTCGGCTGTTTGAAAATACAACACACATAAAAATTGGAAAGGGAGTGAGACAAGGTGACACCATATCTCCGAAGCTCTTTAATGCCACATTGGAAAATGTCTTTCAATCGCTGAACTGGGAAAACAAAGGGATAAAGATTAATGGAGATTATCTAACCCACCTTCGTTTTGCTGATGACGTAGTCATTTTTGCAACTACCCCATCAGAGCTGCAGAGTATGATCCAGGAACTTGCTGACAAGAGTAAAGAAGTGGGATTAAAAATGAACTTTCAGAAGACAAAAGTGATGTTCAATGCTTTTTACAAGAAATGAAGATTTATCGATTGATGGAGAAACTGGAGATAACAGATACGTATGTTTATCTTGGACAGCAGATATCAAGTGAGGGTCACATTGATGAAGAAATTAATCGGCGTACAAAACTTGCCTGGAGAGCTTTTGGAAGAAACAGCATAATTTTCAAGAGCAATATGCCATTATGTCTTAAAAGAAAAGTGTTTGATCAATGCATCCTTCCAGTGCTTACGCATGGTGCAGAGACGTGGACCTTAACTAAAAGAGACATACAAAGGCTGCAGACAACTCAAAGAATCATGGAGAGGTGCATGCTTGGTATAACCAGGAGAGATAAGAAGAGGAACTCGTGGATCCGAAAAATGACAAGAGTGGAAGACATCATGATCAGAGTTAAATCCCTGAAATGGCAATGGGCTGGACATACTGCCAGAAGGACAGACCATAGATGGACAGCCGAAATTTTAGATTGGATTCCAAGGGACAGGAAAAGACCCAGAAAAAGACCACATGGGAGATGGGTGGATGAAATTCGTAAATATGCGGGAGTGACATGGAGGAGACTGGCACAAGACAGACCGTTGTGGAGGAAACTTGGGGAGACCTTCGTCCAGCAGTGGATTGATAATGGTTGACAATGATGATGATGATGATGATCTCTGCTTCAAGAGTCGATTTGAAAAATTCTTCCTGTGTTGGAGAGCGTATCCGCTGCGAAATGTTTCTGATATAATTGCAAATTTTTCTTAACGCACAAGTCTGCAACCAGAGAGCGTATGTTCACGATTCCGTTTACAGCAATATCTGCTGGATTAAAAAGCTGATTGAAAATCTTCTTTCTTCGGTCAGATGCTACTGTTTTCAATACCAGTTCCATTGACTTTGAATAGCTTTGATAAATTTGATTCGCATCGGAACGGATTCAAAAAACGTGATCATTACAACAGGAAATTGGGTGTCATCTTTCTTGTTTTATGTTTTTTACCGCTCGTTAACATCTCAATCCGAAGAGTGGGGTGGGTGCTCTCAATCCTTAAATTATGTTTTCTAGCTTCGAACGCTGGAGACAAACTACAGTCTCAAAACTGCACCACAGACACTGAAAAGAATTACGATACCTGTGACCCCAGCTGAAATTGACAGCATGCAAAGTCGGTACTAACTATACACAGATCTGTCATTTTCATACAATTTGCTTTAGATCTTAAATTTTTAATCATCTATTTTATTAAGCTGTCTTATTTTATGTATACCTTATACATCTTACCTTGCAGATGTGATTTCAGATTTAAATTTGCTACGTTGCGAATGCATGCAATATGCCAGCTTCAAATCAAGGGCGAGAAAATAGGGTTTTGAAGGAAATTCGATTACCGTGTCTAATAGAATAAAAATAGCAAAGTTTATTCACAATTAAATATTTATTTAGCATCGACTATAGTTTCGCAGAGCGTTTGGCTCAGCATCATCAGGACGAATGTAGCGTAACCCTTCGTATCATTGTGACATCATCAGAGTTCTGACGGTCACAGATTTTGGTGAGTTGTTTCCACCCACGTGCTTGGAAGAAAGCCGTGAAGAATTCCGGTATATGCGAAAAGCTTCTAATCCAGTACATTAAACTTGGTAGTTGAATCAGGTTTGCCAATAAGTGTAGCGTTTCCAAACAAAAATTTATTGTTATTTTCGTGACAAAGCTGGGCTACAGACGACTTCTTCAGTTCGTAGTTTCGTACGTAAGTCTTGTGTTCCTACATAAGGAATATGCCCTTTGTCGGCGTTTCTATGCACTTCCGACGATACATAAGATTGGTGTCCCTTTCCGTCCCATAATTCGTAATATCTGCTCAGCTACAAATAAATTGGCCAAGTTTCTATCTTCGAAACAATCCACCTAAACGACTTTTTCGAGCAAAACAGCTGTAAAATATTCCATTGTCAGTCGGCTAAAACGACATCCATACATCTATCAGTTCATGTTATCCTTCGATGTGAACTCCATGTTCACAAGTATCTATTGAATGGAGCTCTCGAATCATTGAAACAAAGCCTTGTTGAACATCATTTCAGCCAACCTGAAGTAGAAGAATTTTTTGAGACTAGAGGAAATTTGTATCAAACAAAAGTCTCTTTTTCATGAAAGATTTTTCCAGCAGACGGACGGCCTTGCAATGGATGTCGCCTATTTTGTACGAAGTCTACATAAGTCATTTTGAGGACAAACTCTTTCAGCTTGTTACATTCGACCTATGAATTCGATATGTAGATGATACTTTTATTCTCTAACATGGCAGGACTTTGGAAATACCTAAATTAGTTGAACTTATCAATTCAATCGGTCCTTACATACAGTTCACATATGAGACTGAAAATATTGGCTGCTTACCATTCGTTGATATTATTGTGTCACGCTCCGAAGGATCCTTTAGTGCAACAGTTTGTCGAAAACCATTTGCTGCTTCCTTAACCCCACACAGAAGCGGCTTATGCTATGGGGCTGTGGAATGCAGCCCCCCCCTACCAAAAGCAGTTTTTTTTCATGCCGTACCAAGAAATAGAAGTTTTGTCAACACCGCTGTAAGTTTTTCCCAGCATAACGCCACGTCTGAAGTTTTCTGAACTCAACTGGAAGTTTTTCCTGCATAACACCACTGGGAGCGGAAGGAACGTTGGCGGACTGCGCTGCTTGCAGCTCTGGCAGCTTCATGAAACCAACTCATGTAGGAAACTCTGCCTATTCTCACATCAGTTCGTTTCCTTTGAATAAAAGTTCCCTGGGGACTGCATTAATGGCAGCTCTCGCTAGCAGGGATTGCTCGCGAATGCAGTTTCTCGTTGGGTGGGAATGCATCGCCGGGCATGTGTGCTTTGTTGATTAACACGGTTCTTGTGCTTCCGAATAAGAAATAAAATAGGAGAATGAATTAAAAATAATGACGAATGTTGAAATAGAGTATTAAATAAAGTATGTTTGAAACTGTTTTTTTTTTTCCAATTTTTGGTTTGTTCCTGCTTTTATTCAACGTAATAATTCTAACAACAATGTTACTCCCATCGAACTGGAGATTATTCGTGTTTGCTAATAACAAATACTCAGTTGCCGGGACTTTTGCAAAAATGTTTTACTTATATTTTATCTTCTCGTCAAAATGGGCATGTGAACGAATTGCGATTAAGAATAGAGTTCAGTATTGGATAAATTGAGAGAGAGAGAGAGAGAGAGAGAGAGAGAGAGAGAGAGAGAGAGAGAGAGAGAGAGAGAGAGTGTCTAATTTCTGCAGCGAAATACTTGCACAAAATTGATTTCTTCACTTACCAAGCACAGCGAAATTTTTGCTTTTAAACTCACGTAAATTTTCATTGAAGTCCCTCCACTTGGTACATTTTATATTTCTGCTGCATCCCCTTCCCTCCCAAAAATAAGCTGCGCATTTCAACTGAGGTAGTGCATTATACTTAATTACTTTAAAAAGAACATTTAATCAGATATCATTGTTCAGAAAATTTACGAAGTTGACAAATTTTGGAAAACAAATTTTTGTGTACTAAATTGTTTTCATGGCTTCAAAATTAAAACTGGACTGAATATGTTTGCAATCCGTTTTTATTGAAGAGAATGCCGGTATGTGAGTATCGCAATAACAACTCATTGCGAAATTCTAACAGACCTTTCAAAATTCCACAAAATGTTTTTCATCGCCGTCCAAGTTACAGTGGTCGGTATCAAGTTAAAGTTTCAAAGGGAGTGTATCAGAAGAAAAAATATTTACTGTCATATTTCTAGGGGTCGCAATGAGACACTTTGAGAACGCGTACGTGACCTTCAGTGTGCCTCCGCTGCCACTGGCACACGCATTAAATTTTTGTCCATATATATATATCTTCACTAAAGTTCTTTCACACCGCTTGAAGGTAACACTGGACATGGCTCAACCGAGAGAACAAGCTGGATTAAGGAGTAGCTACAGCACAATAGATCATATCCACGTACTGAGAGAACTAATTGAAAGAGCGAGGGAATATGAACTTCCATTGTGCATGGCTTTTATCGATTATGAAAAAGCCTTTGATTCGGTGAAACCATCAGCAGTTACAATGGCTCTGAAATCCTGCGGTATTGAAGATGCATACATTAATATTATTAATAACATCTATGAAAATGCAAGTGCAAAGATTCGGCTGTTTGAAAATACAACACACATAAAAATTGGAAAGGGAGTGAGACAAGGTGACACCATATCTCCAAAGCTCATTAATGCTACATTGGAGGGTGTCTTTCAGTCGCTGAGCTGGGAAAACAAGGGGATAAAGATTAATGGAGATTATGTAACCCACCTTCGTTTTGCTGATGACGTAGTCATTTTTGCAACTACCCCATTAGAGCTGCAGAGTATGATCCAGGAACTTGCGGACAAGAGTAAAGAAGTGGGATTAAAAATGAACTTTCAGAAGACAAAAGTGATGTTCAATGCTTTTACAAGAAATGAAGATTTATCGATTGATGGAGAAAGCTGGAGATAACAGGCATTTATCTTGGACAGCAGATATCAAGTGAGGGTCACATTGATGAAGAAATTAGTCGGGGTACAAAACTTGCCTGGAGAGCTTTTGTAAGAAACAGCATAATTTTCAAGAGCAATATGCCATTATGTCTTAAAAGAAAAGTGTTTGATCAATGCATCCTTCCAGTGCTTACGTATGGTGCAGAGACGTGGACTTTAACTAAAGAGACATACAAAGGCTGCAGACAACTCAAAGCAGCATGGAGAGGTGCATGCTTGGTGCAACCAGGAGAGATAAGAAGAGAAACTCGTGGATCCGAAAAATGACAAGAGTGGAAGACATCATGATCAGAGTTAAATCCCTGAAATGGCAATGGGCTGGACATACTGCCAGAAGGACAGATCATTGATGGACAGCCGAAATTTTAGATTGGATTCCAAGGGGCAGGAAAAGACCCAGAGGAAGACCACATGGGAGATGGGTGGATGAAATTCGAAAGTATGCAGGGGTGACATGGAGGAGACTGGCACAAGGCAGACCGTTGTGGAAGACACTTGGGGAGACCTTCGTCCAGCAGTGGATTGATAATGGTTGACAATGATGATGATGATGATATATATATATATATATATATATATATATATATATATACGTATTTGCATGCATATATAATTTTTAACCACTATCAATCCACTGCTGGATGAGAGTCTCCAAGTTTCTTCCACAACAGTCTGCCTTGAGCCAGTTTCTTTCATGATTTCGAATTTTAATGCACCCCATCTCCCTCTTGTCATCTTCTGGATATTGCTTTTTCCATTGCTATCCAGTTCAATATTTCAACTCTCCGTCGGTGGCTTTTTCTTCTAGCAATATGTCCAACCCATTGCAATTTCAGGAATTCAGACCATAATGTCTTCCATTCTTGTCATTTAACCGATCCACGAGTTCCTATTTGTATCTTTCCTGGTAACATCAATCACGCATCTCTACATGGCTCTTTAAGTTGACTGCAACGTCTGTATGTTTATTTTAGTTGAGGTTCATGTCTGTGCTCCATGCTTAAGAACTAGAAGGATGCAGTGATTAATCAGTTTCTTTTTAAGAAATAATGCATCCGACCAAGTTTTATAGGTCGACTGCTTTCTTCATAAATGTGGCAATGTGTCCATCGCTTAATATCTGTTGCCTAATTTAGGTAACAGTACCTCTACATTTTCCCTATCAATCGCTAAATATAAAATCTGAATATTCATTTCTTGTAAAAAAAAAGCACTTTCGATCAATATATATCATCATCATCATCATCATTGTCAACCATTATCAATCCACTGCTGGACGAAGGTCTCCCCAAGTTTCCTCCACAACGGTCTGTCTTGTGCCAGTCTCCTCCATGTCACCCCTGCATACTTTCGAATTTCATCCACCCATCTCCCATGTGGTCTTCTTCTGGGTCTTTTCCTGTCCCTTGGAATCCAATCTAAAATTTCGGCTGTCCATCGATGATCTGTCCTTCTGGCAGTATGTCCAGCCCATTGCCATTTCAGGGATTTAACTCTGATCATGATGTCTTCCACTCTTGTCATTTTTCGGATCCACGAGTTCCTCTTCTTATCTCTCCTGGTTACACCAAGTATGCACCTCTCCATGCTCCTTTGAGTTGTCTGCAGCCTTTGTATGTCTCTTTTAGTTAAGGTCCACGTCTCTGCACCATACGTAAGCACTGGAAGGATGCATTGATCAAACACTTTTCTTTTAAGACATAATGGCATATTGCTCTTGAAAATTATGCTGTTTCTTCCAAAAGCTCTCCAGGCAAGTTTTGTACGCCGATTAATTTCTTCATCAATGTGACCCTCACTTGATATCTGCTGTCAAGATAAACATACGTGTCTGTTATCTCCAGCTTTTCTCCATCAATCGATAAATCTTCATTTCTTGTAAAAGCATTGAACATCACTTTTGTCTTCTGAAAGTTCATTTTTAATCCCACTTCTTTACTCTTGTCAGCAAGTTCCTGGATCATACTCTGCAGCTCTGATGGGGTAGTTGCAAAAATGACCACGTCATCAGCAAAACGAAGGTGGGTTAGATAATCTCCATTAATCTTTATCCTCTTGTTTTCCCAGCTCAGCGACTGAAAGACACCCTCCAATGTGGCATTAAAGAGCTTCGGAGATATGGTGTCACCTTGTCTCACTCCCTTTCCAATTTTTACGTGTGTTGTATTTTCAAACAGCCTAATCTTTGCACTTGCATTTTCATAGATGTTATTAATAATATTAATGTATGCATCTTCAATACCGCAGGTTTTCAGAGCCATTGTAACTGCTGATGGTTTCACCGAATCAAAGGCTTTTTCATAATCGATAAAAGCCATGCACAATGGAAGCTCATATTCCCTCGCTCTTTCAATTAGTTCTCTCAGCACGTGGATATGATCTATTGTGCTGTAGCCACTCCTGAATCCAGCTTGTTCTCTCGGTTGAGCCATATCCAGTGTTACCTTCAAGCGGTGTGAAAGAACTTTAGTGAAGATTTTATAAACTACTGATAGGAGGCTGATAGGTCTGTAGTTTCCGAGATCCTCAATGTCACCTTTCTTATGTAGCAGGATCATTGTAGCGGTGTTCCAATCCTCAGGAATCTTTCCTTCATTAAGGCATCGAGTGAAAATTTGAGCGAGTACTGTTTCCGATTTCTCCACTTGCTTCTTGTATGATGTCTACAGTAATTCTATCTTCTCCTGGAGCTTTTCCTCGCTTCATGTTCTTGATTGCATGTGCAACTTCTGCTAGAAGGACTGGAGGAGCTCTGGTACTGGTATCTTTCATGATGTCTGGAGTGCATATATCATCACTTTCATATAATTTGGAGTAGAAATCTTTCACTCTTGTCAAAATTTCGCCTCTATTTCTTGTTACAGAACCATCTTCTTTTCTCAGTGCCATAATCTGTTTTCTTCAATTACTGAGATGTCCCTTTGCTATCTTTAGGCTTTGGTTGTTTTCAATTGCTTTCCTCACTAGTTCACAGTTGAATTTTCTTACGTCTTCAGTGATACTTTTTCTTACTGTCTTGCATAGCTCTATATATTCCACTTTGGAAGTCACATCTTCTTTAGTTGTCCTCATCTCTCTTCTTTTTTGCATCAACATTTTGGTTTTTTCTGATAATTTGTTCACATGCAACTTGTTCTTAGACCCAGCTAATTTTCTTGCTGTTTCCATAAGAGCTTTGGTTACTTTTCAATATATATATGTACAGTATATATATATATATATTTATCACCTGACCTTACATCCCATATATATATATATACAGCATCAGCACAGGCTCAGTAGCTTTCGAAGTGATATCGTGATATCTACAAAATTGAGATGCAGCCTCCTCCCCATCTCAGCTTATCACGAGCCACCACTGACCCCACATGTAAAATCAAATCTCCCATGGAAATAGAAAATCTCTGCTTTCTACACATACGTATATCGTGCAGTACATATATGCTCAACTGAGGATTCCTTGCAGAAACAGCTTCACTTTCTTACATGAATTGCAGTACACAGAGGATATTATAGCACTTTCGTTTTAGACAAAGCTGTTCAAAAATTTAGTTAAACCGAAGCCTGTCTGCTCGCACACGCCAATAGACCTCCCAGTACGAGAGAATTTGGCGATTATCCCATTTGCTCCTCAGATTTGCTTCGGAATTTCAAAAATTCTAATAGGTTTTAATTTGAAAGTTATTTCAAACCCATAAACAAAGTGAATTTTTACGGAGCAAAAGATCACGTCGAAGACATAAATTACTGAGGAATTTATCAGATTCCTTGTGAATGTGTACTTTCATATATAGGACAGACCCGCAGGACTTTAAGTTTCCGTGTGAAGGAACACAAGACCTACGTACAAAATTATGAACTGAAGAAGTCATCTGTAGCCCAAATTTGTCACAAAACTAACCATAAATTTTTGTTCGGAAACTCTACGCTTATTGATATACCTGATTCATTTCTTGATTCAAGCTTAATGTATTAGAAGCTTTCTACATATGCAGGAATTCTTCAAGGCTCGTCAACGACATGACATCGGCTCTATTTCTTTCAAGCGCGTAGGAACAGCTCAGCAATATCTGTGACCGTCAGAACTCTGATGATGTCACACGCTCCATTCGTCTTGATGATACCGAGCCAAACGCTCTGCGTAACTATAGTCGATGTTAAATAAACATTTAATTGTGAATAAACGTTGCTATTTTTATTCTATCTCAACATCACAAGTTTTGTAGTCATAAATTATATACCGTGTCTAATGTTCAACCGGTTGTTGTGACCTATAGATTGCCTCATGAATCAATCCAATTATGTACAAAAAGATGGAATGATGCTATCTTAAAGATAATGGCAGTGACAACTGCAATGCGACGGCACCCAGAGGAATAATGCAATTTTTTATTTCCCGATTGTTTTCTTTCCTTTTAATGATGATGATGAAAGAATGACTACTTTATACATTTTTATTCCCCTGAGTGTAGCGCGAAGTGAGGAAATGCATTCATGTGTTTGTGGTAGGAACTTTACGGTAACTTGAATTTAGAAATAATTATGTAACAGCAGTTAGCGGTTTCATTTCAGAAGAAAATGATCTAAACTTTTTTAGAGTATGCATTTTTTGCTTGAGATATTGGATGCATCTTACATTTCTTCAATATTCCTTAACAAAATAATCCATTCTACCTTAATTTATCGCTTTTTTTGTGATTCTCCTGAAACATAATTTCCTGCGTTTTTCGTTTACTTATTCATATCTCTATTACTTTGTCGTTAAAAAACAACGTTTTTTGCAGTGCATTTTAAATTCTTTTTTTACTTCTGTCTGCAGGATGCCAAAAATACTTTTGTTGAAATATCTATTAGCAGCATTTTTTAAAATATATAATTGCCTTTTTCTCTCACGCTTTTGCCATTAACATATCTTAAAAAAATTGATCAGTTAAAACAAGGACTTTAATAAACGTAGAAGCGTTTTTATGGGTATTGTATGCTATTATTTCCGTCCGAAATCTTTCATGACCACGTTCACTTTAAAAAAGTTTTTAAAACCTCTGCTGAAAAACCGGTTTCACCATTTAAAAACTGCAGTTGAAATTCTTATTCTGTATTTTTTTCAAGCATTTCATAAACTTACCTGCCCTCCAGAGCACTTGCTTTGCACAAAAGGTTTGGCTAATCATTTAAAAATCACAGTTTAATACGCAATAATTATCTGAAATACATTGGGTTGGAGAAAAAGTAATGTCCGATGAAGAGGTGCCCGAAGTCGAAGCCCCGGTCACGGCGCTCATTGGCCACTGAGATTGCGCAGCATGCCGGCGTGACATCAGCAGGTAGGTGCTTAGCCGTCAGAAGGCGAATAATGTAAGCACTAGCCAAAATGGAAGTGGACAAGGACCACATCCACCATAGCATGCTGTATAAGTTTCGTCGGGGTATACTGCCGCAAGTGCTGTAAGGAACATTACCAGTATGTACACGAATGCCATATCATTTCGTCAGTGCTGTTGTTGGTTCGAAGGATTGCGAGAAGGATATTTTGACCTGTCAGACCGTTCCAAAGACCCGCAACATTGGATAGGACATGCTGAAGATCTTAGTAGAGACCGATACACGTGCGACCACGCGGGAGTTGGCCGAACAGCTGGGGACAACCCACACGAGCATTAACCACGCACCTGCGTCAACTTGGAGAGGTGCACAAGAGGGGAGTATGGGTACCTCATCAGCTTACAGCTGTGCAGAAAGCAAATAGCATGAGTGCATGCGTTTCCCTGCTTCCGGGTGACCAAGTCGAACCGTTCTTGGACCGCATTGTGACATGTGACGGGAAATAGGTCCCGTATAATAATGTCAGCGCCCTGAAACAGTAGTTGGAACCCAAAACAGAAACCCATGCTGCCCCCAAAGCTGGCTTACATCCACGTGAAGCCTACTTTCTGTTTGGCGGGATATGCGGAGTGTCGTGTTTTTTGAGCTGCTGGAGGACAACACCACTATCACCTCCGATGTGTACTGCCGTAATCTTGAAGATATGCACGCATTGCTCACTTCGAAACGACCAGCGTTGCTGAAGCGCAAGGGGGTCCTCTTACATAATAATGAATCGAGACCTTATACAGCAGGGGTGACCTGTCACAAAATCAGCACCCTGGGCTGGGAGCTTATTCCTTGGACATTGTCCCCAAGCGACTACCACCTTTTCCGGTCGTTGGAGCATTTCCTGGATAGATAGCGGTTCACCAACTGGGACGAGGTTGAACGCGCACTTACTCACTTCTTTGCCTACAAGCTGCCACAAGTCTACAGGGACGGTATTTAACAGCTTCCCAGACGATGGGAGCAGGTCGTGTCAAACGATAGCGACCACCAAATTTTTTTTTGATTGGAGGTTTAACGACCACCGTGAGCAACTGACCAACCGGGACGATGTCAAACGCGCACTTACTCACTTCTTTGCCTCCAAGCTGCCACAAGTCTACAGGGACGGTATCTAACAGGTTCCCAGACGATGGAAAAGGTCGTGTCAAACGATAGCGACCACAAATTTTTATTTCACTTGGAGTTTAACGACCACCGTGAGTAACTCACCAACTGGGACGATGTCGAACGCGCACTTACTCACTTCTTTGCCTACAAGCTGCCACAAGTCTACAGGGACGGTATCTAACAGCTTCCCAGACGATGGGAGCAGGTTGTGTCAAACGATAGCGACTACAATTTTTTTTATTGGAAGTTTAACGACCACCGTGAGCAACTCAATGGGCTATATGCAGTCGCTCGTCCCTAATTTAGGGCCTCTGGTTACAGGGAAGAGAGAGAGCCAATGCCGTAAGAAAAACACAACATCTATGCCTCACCGGGATTTGAACCTGGACCCCTTTCGTACGAATGATCAGAAGCTATCACTCAGGCCACTGCGCCAAAGGGGCAGCGACTACATTTCGGATTGATTTTCACTTTTATATACGGTAATTAGCACTTTTATGCTAATATAAGGAACAATTTTTTTCTGATTGATGAAAGACTCGTGAAAACCTATACTTCATAAACATATGCTATCAATTGTTTGCTATGGCAGCCAATGGAGGAATTAATCTGGATCATCAGAAATATCATATGCTATAGAAATTACAGTTCTAAACGAATGTCGCTCTCAGTGGTCTATGTGACAGCTAGTTCGTCGATTTGGGCCGAGACTCGTGTTCCGGATGTAGTGCAAACAGTGCGCTTATTTTTCTGCACTGACTATCTTCTTTTGTTGGAACTAAGGGTCCCAAATTGAAGACCGGAGACTGTTTACAGCCCTCAGTGGTTCTTGTGTTGCTTTTGTTTCTTTAAACCTCGAAACAAAAACAGCACAAGAACAAAACGAGGATCTAAGCACTACACTAGTTGTCGACTACATAGTCAAAGCCTAAACTACATATGAAGCTCACTAAACACTTGAAGTCATTCCATCTGGCACAGAAGACTCGCGTACTTAGGTATAACTGGTCTAACAATTGCATTTGATTCAAGAGCTTTTCAGGTATTGCTTTCATTGACGCTAGAGTAAGAATTGTATGCAACTAAATTTGTAAAAGCTGAAAAAATTAGGTATCGTAAGATTACCTGATCTGAAGATTAGACCTAAAGGTTTCATTTCCGTAAAAACATTGGGTAGCCGTTGTACATATACATAAAGAGCTTTTGAAATTCGAGGCACAGCCATACGTTGCAATTTCTTGTACTTCGCGCATATTTATCCATCTTGAAAGAGCAATAGAGGTCTACATTTATATCAGTAATCACTGTCTGTTTGGTTTATCTGCCTGAGTTACGGCAGATTTGAGGAGCATATCTTATTCGTTTTTCCTTTCATAATCTAAGTCAAGTTTAATGTGTAACGAAATGAATCCTCCCCCCCCAAAAAAAAAAAAAAAAATTCAAGCAATAAAGCATTTCCGTATTAATTTGTACTCAGATGGTAAGCCATTTTTCGCAAAGAATTGTCTCTCAAAGAAATTATTATTTATTTTTTTTGGTTTGGGGGTTTAACGATCACCGTGAGCAACACAATGGGGTAAAAGCAATCACCCGTCCCTAATTTAGGATCACTGGTTTCAGGGAGGGGAGAGAGCCCGTGCCGCAATATAAACACACCATAAATATCAGCGCTCGGCCGCAAAAAAATTCAGCGATGATCTTAGTTTTAAAGTGTCATCAAAGATTTAAAATGCATAGATACTATGTTTAATAAAACAGCTGCTAATTTTTTTATCACACTAGTCCCAATTACTGCAGCCCTGCGAATAATGGAAGGTTATTTGAAAATCTGAGGAGAATTCGACTTAATTATTGCTACATAACGTACAGAGGTTGCTCACACATTTTTAGAACGATTATTGTAAGAAATTACAGAAAATAAAAGAAGTTCAAAGAATTGAAACTCGCAACAGCGTATTAGATGAACACGAAAAAAGTATCTGGTGCAATTAAATATCGTCTTCTGAGAAAATGGTGCACGTAAACACACTGTGGATAGAAGGTTATATTTTTGTTCTTTACGAACAGAAATATTCGTATTCTGTAATTAAAAAACGCTGTGTAAATCATGGAATTAGCATTTCTAAATGTAAAATAAGCAATATTATTAATATTAGACCAAAACGCCATCAAACATTGCTTTTCACAGGAAAAATAACACGAAACGAATATTCGGAAAAGGTGCATACTTTTACGACTATTTTAAAAGTAAGGTTTTTGGTCTTAAAAGAAAATACACCAACCCAAAGAGCAATCGCGAAGTCGTTAAAAATCTCTATATTAAGAGTAAACAAGATAATAAACAAAGATTTTGATCCGAAAAAATCCCCCAAAACAACATAAAGTTCACCGCCTTTTGCCTAAACACGAGGCTGACTCCAGAACACCCTGTAGACTTATTTATGAAAACCACTTAGCTGGAGACAGATGGACATATATTGTGACCATTTATGAAGCATGGATCTACCTAAATGACACTAACAAAAAGGTACTAACGACTCTAACAAAAATGATCAAAGAGAAGAAAAAGACTTACAAATTTGGTTCCAAGATTCCAAAGAAAGTTTCAGTAAATGATTCATGATTATTGCTGGTTCCTCGTACAATAGGAAATTAAAATTAAAAGAAGTTGAAAAGAATATTAAAATCAACTCTACATGTTACCAAAATAATGCTTTAACCACATTCCTTTATCCACAGAGCCTTTAAAAAGTTGAATTTCATCAAGAAAAGGCGACCACTGATACATCCAAATCTACCGCACTATTTTCTGAAAAAATGAATGAAAAGACGGGTATCAAGCCTGTACCTTTTGCTCATATTCCTTCAAAGTGCCCTGATTCGTCACCAATCGACTACTGTGCCTTTGGACTACTAAAAAGAGTGCTTTCTAAAAGAAGACCTAAAATTATGATTGGACTATGGAAAGCAGTGGAAGAGGAGTAGAATAAAATGCCACTGCCAATTTTTAAAAAATTATCTGCTATTTTGGAAATCTAGATGTAGATTCATATCCAGAGAAAGCGCTATCAGATTGAACATTTAAGAAAGAATTAATTTTATTTTAAA
Source organism: Macrothele yani (assembly GCA_039090855.1). Classification (NCBI taxonomy): domain Eukaryota; kingdom Metazoa; phylum Arthropoda; class Arachnida; order Araneae; family Macrothelidae; genus Macrothele; species Macrothele yani. Next base: position 79,762,034 of record CM077008.1, read on the forward strand.
TATTAATTATATTGCTGGAAAATCGCTGTAAAAATGTGTGCACATCCTCTGTACGTATTGGGGACATCAGTTTGCATCAGAAATCAGTCCTTCTAAATCACTCGATCCAAACTTTTCGAAATCCGATCGTTCTTGTATTTTTGTTTGTTTGTCTGTTTATTTCGGGATTTAAAGAAAAACCACGAGCAACTCGTTGAGCTATAAGCGGACTCCCGTCACTAATTTAGGTCCACTGATTCCAGCGAAGAGAGAAAGCTAATGCCGTACGACAAACACACCACTGATATCTTATCCGGGACTAGAACCCAGGCCTTCCTCGGACGAAACTTCAGAAGCCTGCTCTTCGTCCACTACGCCATTTGGACAGCATGGTATTTTAACTAAGTATAAAATGTGACAGGTTGGTCTCAAGTGTAACTAAAATTTAACTGGGATTTAAATCTAACCTGATCAGCATGGACGTTAAATCAGATTTAGGCACTCTGTTCACCTGAATTTCTGCGATTTCATTTTCAAGATCTGATTTTAAACTTTACTACTTGAATATCTCTCCTGTTCATAATGCTTTATCGCCAAGCTGTTTCAAAATATGATTTAACTGCGTTCTATTACAACTACATAAATACATGTTTAACATTACGAAGTGTGAGGCCGTTTTTCAGTTGTATAAGGTGAATGTTTCTTTTATTACGAATAATTTATTTCCTTCTTTAGCTCATTGTGATCCTTACTACCTCTACAATGTGTGAGGAGGTATACGCCATATGCATTACCGCACGTTCGATTACTGAACTTCGCACCATTGCTAGGCCTTCCAACAAATTATATATCAGCTCGGCACATTGAACCGAATCAAAGTCCGCTAAATTGACTATTTACTGTGTAACTCGAAACTAAATCTTGCACGAAGAGAACCAATTCACCTTGATTGTGGTACCGCGTCTGCACGAACAAAATCATAGTTTTCTTAATAATCTCTTTTGTTCTTGATGCTTCATGATTAGATCCTGCCACTACAAAATCCTCATTCCTCAACCCGAGAGAAATAAATTATCCGGATTAAAACATGCGTCGAGAGCTTTACTCAAAAGTATGAAATACTAATGTTATACACAGGTTTGTAAATTAAATGTACACAAACTTAAAAATCACAAAATTCTGGTTTATTATGAATCGTTATTTTAAAATATGTAGCTCCATAAGAACCATAAACTGATTTTAGAAACGACTGTCACTTTGTAGAATGTTCTTGACTAACTTGGAAATATTCTAAGGAACAGATCCCACAATATAATTCCATTTCAGCTTACACAACACATGCTGATTCCATTCTCAGCTGAACGCTCCTGAGTGGAGCATCTCTTCTTCCAGTTTAGCATTCTCTAAATCATGCAGACACTCAACAAAGTGAACTTGGCCTTTGCCGTTTTGTGAACAAACACAGTTTTTAGGAACAGATCAAAATTGGAAACAACTTCAGAAGCTAGCACACACACACACACACACACACATCTAATAATCCGTCCTTTGCCGCAGATTGATGAACAAATTCCGCGTTAGAACATTCAAAAGTTCTGGAAAAGAATTCTAAACTAACTCTCTCTGTGTTAAACGCAAAACTGATTAATTAAAATAAAGGTTTATTTCTTTGGTTTATATTTTTCTTAAAGGTTTATGTGATCTTTGCATTTGTTTTGTTCTTAAATTTGCAAATTTTGGGCAAAAACTCAAAAAAGGTCAATTTTCAGACTTCATCCATCACTTCGGCCTTTTAACTTGTAAATACCAGCATTTCAACTAAAGGAAAATTACCGCAACTGCAACTCGCAACAAAACTCACTAAGTTAATGTAGACCCTCCTCTACATGCAAACTAATTCATACCATACACATGCACAATTAGCGTAAGTATTATTTAAAAAATATTCAGCCAATCAAAAACACGTGCACACACACACACACAGCGCGCATACACCGATTAGCCATTAAATTATGACCACCTACCTAATAAGTTGTATAACCCCTTTTAGCCCGCAAGGCAGCAGCCACTCTGCGAGTCATCGATTCGATGAGGTTGCGATACGTATCCTGGGGTATCTGATACTATAATGTCAACAGCAGGTCATATAATTCCTCGAACCACTTGTTCAGCATGTTCCTCGAACCACTTGTTCAGCATGTTACTTAGTCCGCAACGATGTGCAGATACCTGGCAGCTGTCAGGGATTTTGCTATTGAGATAATGGGGCCTAATGTGTCCCAAGAAAACATCGCCCACAACATAACACCACCGCCACAGCCTTTTTCCGGTCAACAGGTCATCCAGTTGCCACAGCCTCCATTGGTACTCGGCGTGTCTGTGCTCTGCCGTCTACGTGATGCACCAGGAATCTTGATTCGTCAGACCATGTCCCTTTCTACCAATCATCCATGGTCCAATCTCGATGATCTTGGGCTGATTTTATGCGTTGTTGGTGATAACGTGCAGTGAGCATGGGGACCCAGCTGAGTCTTCGGTTACGTAGGCCACATTTGTCGCATTGTGGCTCTGCGATCGCTGTGAACAATGCGCGACAGTCTCCACTCCCCTCTGATGTCAATGAGCTGCGGACGACACACGGCTGGACGACGTTTCGTCGTTCGGCCATCTGTGCACCACTTTTGATACATACTCATTACAGCGGTACGTGAACAACCCATAAACCGCCCCGTTTCCGAGATCGTAGTTCCGGGGCACCGTGCCATCACATTGTCCTTTACGAAACTCCGATACATCGGCAGCTTTTCCCATTCGGACTCCGAACACTCTACTAACCAAAACCCGGTCCTCGGGCTGTACATATACTTCTCTGTGAACCTCATGCCCTTTAGGCGTGCTTATTTCGCTAGGCTGGTTGTGGTCATAATATAACGGCTCATCGGCGTATGTATTAGTATGCCTTTATTATTTTCATACCGTTGTCACCAAGTAATATTTTTTTAAATCAATATGGCAGTTTTAAGCAAATGAGCTATGGCTGCACGCTGTTGCCGCCAGAGGGCGAGGCTAGTATAAAAAGGGAAAGCTTAGTGCTTGCGACAGTAGTAGAAGTTGAAAATACTCCAAATACGTGGCGACAGTAAATAAATAAATACATCGCTCTTAATCACGTTCTAGAAACACACAGCAACCGAAAAATTGTTTTTCAGCCGCCGCTGTGGAAATGAATCAACAGAGCTCTCGATATCTAGCCGAGTGCGTTACATGTACGCAACGGTGGCCAACAATCCACGGTGCTATATGTATTTTTATACATGTAACGCACTCGGCTAGATATCGAGAGTTATGTTGGTTCATTTCCACAGCGGCGGCTGAAAAACAATTTTTCGATTAAGAGCGATGTATTTATTTATTTACTGTCGCCACGTATTTGGAGTATTTTAAACTTGGATCGCGCCCTTTGGATTTAACTGCTATAATATACATATAGCCTGTGCCGTTAATGCCCACCAGATGGAGACGTCTCAGTAGCTGAGCACATCTTACGGATTTATGATGTCAGAAGCTGACTTAAAAAGACACATAGCACCGTGGATTGTTGGCCATCGTTGCGTACATGTAACGCACTCGGCTAGATATCGAGAGTTCTGTTGGTTCATTTCCACAGCGGCGGCTGAAAAACAATTTTTCAGTTTATAACGAGGAACAGTACACCAATTAAGTAGTAAATAGTAACGCTGTACTAGTGATCCGATTTATTGGCGTAGGAAATAAACACATAAGCGTTTCCAAGCTTTCGCACATCAACCACATGGCTTTTTCAAGGAAGTTAGACAGAAACTGCAAACTGAAAAATAGAACGCTTAACAATTTGAACGCGGGAACTTGACAATAAATAGATGCGACGTTATATTCATTTAAAGATACGAGGCATCACGTTGGTTGCACGCGGGATCCTGGTAGAGAAAAGGTGTTACTTGAAGAATTGGTTCCAAATTCGTATTCGGCTCTAAACGATACTACATTGGAATGACAAAGCGTTCGTTTGGAATCAGAGTCAACGAACATAAAAGGGACACAAAATACGATAAAGTAGCCACGGCACTATCTAGAGAAGTAAAAATCAAATCAGCTACTTCCATGAGGGATGATATAAAGAAATTAGCTAGCTACTCTACCCCTAAATGTACAGCCATTCGGGAAACCTTGGAGATCATTACCAACAGCGATGCTTGCACTGATTGTGTCTCGCTCGAGTTGCCACGAATTTGGAACCAATTCTTCAAGTAACACCTTTATTCTACCAGGATTCCGCGTGCAACCAACGTGATGCCTCGTATCTTTAAATGAATATAACGTCGCATCTATTTATTGTCAAGTTCCCGCGTTCAAATTGTTAAGCGTTCTATTTTTCAATTTGCAGTTTCTGTCTAACTTCCTTAAAAAGCCATGTGGTTGATGTGCGAAAGCTTGGAAACGCTTATGTGTTTATTTCCTACGCCAATAAATCGGATCACAAGTACAGCGTTACTATTTACTAATTTTTCGGTTGCTGTGTGTTTCTAGAACGTGGTTAAGAGCGATGTATTTATTTATTTAGTAGTAGAAGTGATTTTTTGGTGACGAGATGGGTAAAAAATGCGGTTTGACGGACTTTCAACAAGGGATGATTGTAGGAGCTCGGAGCCATGGAGCGAGCAAAACCGAAACCTCCCCATTCGTGAAATGTTCCAGAGCAGCTGTTGTTAAAGTGTTTAAAGACTGGACTGTCAGCCAAAAACTGGGTCCCTACCTGCAACGTGTGGTCGTCATCGACTACTGACTGCTCTGGCAGAACGGAAAGTGTCCAGACTGGTAACAGACAACAGAAGGGCAACAGTGCAGAATTTGCTGCATCTTAATCAAAGATCCCCTCAAATGATCATCTTAATCAAAGATCCCCTCAAATGATCTCTGCATGCACTTTTCGCCGTACACTGCATCGGATGGGATATAGCAGCCGAAGGCCTGTTCGAACACCTTTGCTGTCTGAAGTTAACAAGAGAAAACGTCTCCAGTTCACACAGGAGCACAAAGATTGGACAGTCGATAATTGAAAACAAATTATGTGGTCCGATGAATCACGTTTTCAGTTGCACTATGCCGATGGCTGAATGAGAATTTGGCGGAAACAGCACGAAAGCATGTACACCAAATGCATTGCTAAAACCCTTCAAGCTGGTGGAGGCAACGTTATGGTTTGGGGAATGTTTTTCTGGCATGTTTTGGGCCCTTTAATTCGTGATGATCAACGTCTGACTGGCACACCATATCTAAACATTGTTGCGGACCAAGTGCATCATGTCATGTGGATGGTTTATCCCAATGGCGATGGCTACTTTCAACAGGATAATGCGTCCTGCCATAGTGCTCATATTGTACAGGATTGGTTTCAGGAACATGTCGGTGAATTTACTTTGCTTAGGTGGTCTCCACAATGTCCAGATCTCAACCCCATTGAGAATTTGTGGGATGAAGTTGAACGAGCCATCAGACAGCCGGATTCACAACGCTGCAATCGCACACTCCAGGAAAGTTCTATTCATCAAGCATGGTCTCAGATTCCACAAACCACCTATCAACATCTCGTGAAGTCCATGCCACGAAGAATCGACGCAGTATTAAAGGCAAAAGGTGGCCCAACGAAGTACTGAGGGGGTGGTCATAATAAAATGGCCACTCAGTGTATACATAAATGTAAGTTGTTTTCATCATTGTTTTTTGTATACAAGTTAAGGTGATTTTTCTAGATTTCCCTGTATCATTAAAGGCGATTACCCTATTTAAGTGTTTTACCTACCTCCCTTTGCGTTTCCCAAAAATGAGATGCAAATGCACATCTAGTTCTTTCATGTCTGAAATCCGTCGTAATACCATACTTAGTAAAGTTTAAGTTGACTGCGCGCTTGATCACTTACATTATAATGAACGCAACAAAACGTTGTAAATTTTCCGATAGAGCCTTTGGGGTAGCGAGTTCTTCAGAAACACTTGAAACTGCATACAAAAAGCGATCTATCAATGATTGCCTATGTTAATGGAAACGAAAATCTCGAAAGGATATCTAATAAAAGAAAAATGGGAACTAAATAAAACAAGGGAAAGGAAATTTCTTCAAATTATTATGAAGAAATCGAAGAAAACTGATGATTTTTCTTTCAGAAAAGAAAATAGATTGCCTTGGAAAGCATGAATTCCATGCTGATTTGACACAGATTTCTTGCTGGCGCGGAAACATAGATTTTTGAAGAGATAATATCAAGAGAAGCTCAGAGAAATTCGCTCAGAGTGAATTTTCGGCTGTTTTGAATGCTCAAGAAAAAAGAACTCGAACTGCTAATGACGTCAAAAAGGAGAATGGAGATTTCAGTGTAAACAATGTGATTTCGCTTTCTGTGCGTTTTGGCATCTGCTTTGTAGATATTATCGATAAACATTAGAAAGTGAATAGCCATTTGCAAGGCAAAGAATATCGTTACAGATCTTGTGAAGTTTCAAGTGCGATTAGGCAACCCTTATGGCTTAAAAACCCTCACCTGAATACACTTTCTGCTACTGTGAAGAAACATTTACAACCAAATGTCTTGAAGACCAGTTCTCAAATACTGCCACCAGATAGAATTAGTGCTACCACTTGAATTTTATTATTTTAAGGACACTGTTATTTAGTAAATAATTTTAAGTTTTGAAAGTATATGTTTGGGCTAATAGTGGAAATTAAAAATTTAAGTACAGACAAAAAGGAACTCAGGTAACCGATTGTAGTTTGAGCCACGTCAGAAACTCGAATAAATCATTCCCAAAACCAAAGAAGTCAATACAACATGAATCGGAAATTCGCGTTCGGCGCTGCACCAAATGAAGAAATAATATATGCAACCATGTAATTTGTTATCGCAGCCACTATCATGCGCGTGATGCTCTAGTAGCCATACATAGCAAAGCCTTGTTATCACTTTGATGTATAGCTGCTAAGTTTCAGAAGGAAAACGTATTTCCGATTATAATTTCACGGATTAAGAATCGATGTTCTAACAAGGTGTGCATTTTTGATTAAAATTGTAACTTATATCTCTAGTTTAGCATTTTTAGTGCCTTTCTCTTAGGTTAATTAAAAATACTGATTATTAAATAAAAAATACTGAGAAATATGAAAGGATTATACTGAGATATAACTAAGGAGCATTAAATGTGTGTGTGTGTGTGTGTGTGTGTGTGTGTGTGTGTGTGTGAGAGAGAGAGAGAGAGAGAGAGATAATTCTGAGTATTAACTGAAAGGTATGAATTGCAAATACTGAGTGTTAGCTAAGGAGTATTAAATAGAAAAACTGAGTTTTAACTAGGGAGTATTAAATGAAAATATTCCTTAGTTGTGTATTTTCATTGTGAATGGCACCTCGAAAACCCCATGTTTCTAGTTTCATTTTAACAACGACTGGCAGTTAGTCAGATTGTAAATAAAAGGTTGATAGTCCCGGTGAAAAGAAGAGCCGACGATTATTTTTCTAGATCGTCTGTAAAAGAAGTGGCAAACAAATGTCAATGGCGATTCGATAATACATAATACTTTGTCCATTTGCTATTCGACCAGTGTTTTTTCAAGTGAAGTGTGTTTCACGAAGTTGAGTTTGGCCGGCTGTATATCAGCAACATGACAATAAACAAAGAGAACTGATGTTGAATAAATAGTTTTGTTTCTATGATTCGCAAACTATGTGCGTTAGTGTTATTGCCAGTTTCAGTATGCAAGTGCAGTTTTGTTATTCAAGTGACTGTTAAAAAACAACAAAAACCCCACGAATAAAGGTTAAAACATAATAGAACTTTCGAGCTGAGTTTTCTAAAGGTACAACCAGCACAAGCGTCGAAAATAGCAACAAAGGGACTTGAAAATCTTTGCAAATAATAAAACGAAGTCGTGCTTTTTGAGAAAGAAGTAGACACTTTCAGGAAGAATGGGAAGAACTGTATCATCTTCTGTTGAAAGAAAATTTCAAAGATACTACAGAGCTGACATTATGCGTGATATGCAAGTGGGAAATTCTTCCAATGAGACCGTATCCAATACAACGTCACTTCAAGTTTAATAAAAAGTGGTCTCTCCAAGGGCGAATGCAAAGGTTACTGAAAGTTTAAAAAAGATTCGGCTTTACACAGAAAACAAAAATGAAAACGTTTTTTATCAGCAGGTAAGCACTTATATAGTCTTAATGAAAATGTCGTGCATATACAATACATTAAAGATCTTACACCGTCTTTGCACGATATGTTTAATTTAAAAAACGACAGATATTTACAAGATTAAAAACCCACTAGTATTTTTGGGTCGACAATCGACCTGTCTTCAGATGGAGGACAGCTGCTTCTGCACATGGGCTCCCATGTATGTGTCCGAGTATGATGACGTACAAGGTATGGACTAGCGTCGCAAGGGTGTCGCTCTGTTGCCATCCATTCATTGCTGAATCACAAATCAGATGAGGTCCATGTGGAAATATGATAAACAGGGTGCAAAATATATATATTTGTTATAACTCACATATTTAACAAGAAGTGTTATGTAAGTTCACAGCTGTAATGAGTCTTTTCCAAATTCTGTGTAATTCAATTCGGGAATTATCGTTACAGCATCCGTCCCCGAAAGCCTCGATGTATAAACTTTCAGTTATATGCAACGAGTATACAGAGGCGGGTGTATGTAGCAACTTAATATTTTCCCAATCCGGTTGGACAGTTCCTTGTGCCACATATCTGGCGAGCGCTGTGTTACTATGATTAACGCGAATGTCATATTTATGTTCCTGCATTCGAATTTCAAGGCTACGTTTTGTAGAACCTACATAGTTGCTTACTTGTTCACCATTGGAGACATCTATTATTGGTATATTATATATATACCCCATTCACACAAAATATCAGGTGGTTCCCTATCTTTTTTGATAAGTGAAAATAGATTTCTGGATCTAATGCCAAAATGAGTATCATATTTCATACATGCGCGTGTCAGTACATTAGTAATGCTTGGGTACTTCTCTATTGTACCAACAAAGCACTTATATCTTGGAGTAAGTTTTTTTATTGGAAAATATCGCAAACCTTTTACAATTGTTGAGTTTTAAAAATCGGTTATGTTGGCGGTCGATCCTAGAAATAGTATTTCGCAATATGGCACTCAGTAAAAATGCAATTCAAAGAAGAATTAACGAAATAGGGGTGTTTATAAACAAGGAAGAGAGTAAATCACTCATTAAGCGATGTATGCTTGGTGTATCGAAGAAAGATAAGAAAAAGAACTGGTATGTAAGATAAATGACAAGAGCTGATGAGATCGCTATCAAAGTAATTTTATTTTGATTGGAGGTTTAATGATCACCGTGAGTAACTCAAAGAGCTATAAGCAGTCGCCCGTCCCTACTTAAGGGCCACTGACTCCAGGGAATGGAGAGAGCCAGTGCCGTAGGACAATCACAACATCCATGCTTCACTGGATTCGAACCCGGACTCTTCTTTGACGAATGGTCACAAGCGAGCGCTTAGACCACTGCGCCACCCGGGCGGCCCCAAAGTAATGTCCCTCCAGTGATAATTAGCAAGATATATTGCCAGAAGAATTGATCACAGTTGGGCAACTGATTGGATGCCAAAGGACAGGAAAATACACAGAAGGAGACCACGTGGGAGATGAATGAATGAAATTCGAAAGCCTGCCGGAACAGCATGGAAAAGGATATCGCAAAGCAGAGAGTTGTAGAAGAGATTTGGGGAGATTTTCATCCAGTTGATTTAGAACAGTTGACGATGATCACAAACATATCAGAAAAACGGTTTCTCAGTTCCGATATGAAAGATTTATGAAATTTTAAAGTTTTATCATACCATTGCTTATTGTCTCTTTCATCAGCTTCCATAGTCAAAGTTTCGTACTAAAATTCATCTGGTATCTATGATCACCTCCTCTGTTGGACTTCTTAAGCAGACTCCAGTCTTGAATGACAAAATTTTCTTACACATAACAGTAAAGTGTCACCCCATTTGGGTGCCTTCCTGACCATTTCTTGTGAGGTTTTTCTTGAAAAAGGAGTTCAGGATGAAAAAGCCTTCCTTCTTTGAAAACTCTACAAGAATATTTCCAGGCTCGTTTTTGTTGCTGTGACCAAATGTACTTCCCGAAGTTTCAATCTGCTGTTCTTGCCATATTTTTGCAATGAGATCACCGATGACATTTTCAGATGCAGCTTTTCCTTGTTATTTAGAAGCAGAATTTTCTCATAAAACTCATCTATTTATTCATCAGGATGACTTGCTTTGGGCTCGTAGTCTTGAATTATATGAATCTGGTATATTTTTGAGAATTAGATAGTGAGTGGTGCAGTCCTTTATATGAGGATCTTTCGACCTCTAGAAGATTGTCCTCCAGTTTTTGTTAATTGTAAATTCAACACCACTAATTATGCCATCTATCTGTCCGGTAGTAGAAAGAGAAATGGCCACTTTTCAGTTCTGTGTGATTCTCTTCTTTTCATTTCATTTATTCCAACAAAACTGCACTTGATTCCCAGTCGTTTCTCAGCAGTTTCAAGGATCCTTAAAGCAGAGTTCGTCCGTTCTACATATGCAGGGTAAGCATCAGATGGCAGCCTACTCCATTCTTCCGGTGATTCTTCGCCCAATCTGCTTCATGTCGCATTGGCCTTGGCCAGGTAGTTTCCAGGAGTAGATTATCATGTTAAACTCTACATCTCTTCTTCTAACTGTTCAATTTGAAAATCATTTTTGCCTCTGATATTTACTGCTATGAGAAACATTTTGTGCACAGTTTGTAAATTTTGTTAACGCACTTTTCAGCTTCTTGTGGGAGTAAATAGCTATTTATATTTGTGAATGTTTTATAGGTTGTAGTTATCCGGTTAATATTTTGTAACAGGTTTCATTCGCTCACAGTGTGTATTTTAAACAATGCGCAGTTTTTCGCTAAGAGGTGTATGCACATTTCTTTTGTATTAATCTGCTTTGAAATATTTTTTTTCGTGTCGGAAAAGATTCAAAAGGCGTGTTTATTAAAATCAAAAACTCGGTGTCATCTTTCTTGTTTTTTCATTCCAAAGGACGAGGTTAATAATCAATTATTCACATCTGTGAGCAACGCAATGTATCTGATGATTCGTTACTGCCGTCAACAATAGCAAATGTTCATTATCCCAAGTGAAGTGTGCTGTCAGAGATTTTTAAATTGCACCGCAAATGTTCTCTATAAAAATGCAAAAATAGAATCCCACGCGTAAAGGGTACACGAAATCTTGTTTTACGGTGATCTAAAAGTAGTCTTGCTTCATCTTTATCTTTTTCGTATCTCCTCATTAAAACACTGTCATCAGTAAATTTAAGGCTACTTATTTTTCTTCCACCCTGCAACTCCGATATTTATGCTGTAAGCCTAAATACCTGTTATCTTACGAGACAGGCTGATTCTGCTTGAAACCTGCTTAGCGAACCATAAGATGAGAACGGCAACACAGTTTTTAAATGCTAAACGATTTCTTGAGCCTTTCCCCCTTTTCCATTCCTTTCCTTTCTTGTTTTTTTTTTTTTCAGTAGTGTACTGGAATACTGAGACCTCTTACTTGCGTAAATCATTAAACTGACTTCCCTTGAGATTTCTCATCTGATGAAAGGCCATTTACATAGGAAGGAAACGAATCTAAGGATACAAATTCAAATTCATGCCCGTCAAAACAACAAGTAACGAAAATAAGGAATTTAACCTCATTCCATTCCCTTCATTCTGGTGCGAATGGTGAAGCTCAAACAAATAAATAAACCAAAAAGAAAAGTTTTATATGAGTAAAATTTGTTGCATAACACTTTGAAAAGTATGTCCCGTGCACTTAATTGCTTCAACTGAAGATTTCTCATGGGCATAAAACAACACTAATCGTACGCACCAGTTAACGATAGAATGAAACAACACCAATCCTACGCACCAGTTAATGACAGCATAAAATAAAAAGAAAGGTGAAATCGAGTTGTTGCGTGAAATAAGCAAATCATTTGATTGGCCTTTCAAATACACGAAATACTATATTACAAAGTGTTTTCTTATATTTTAAACGTTAAATCAGCAGTACGTATTCTGTAAGTAAAACTGCATGTTTGTTACAAAGTAGAAACATTCCGCACGAAAAAAGCATTATCATGATTGCAGAAATCCTACGAAAAAAATAATTTTAAAAATCAGTTTTTTGCAGTCAAGATATTGAATTTCTTTTTACACCCACTGATAGGAAAATCATGTGCCAAAAAAATAAAAAAGTAGATGTAGTTCATTGGTTACCGCTAAAACTTCCAGAATCTAAAAGGTTTTATGGCAATTCGTCAATAAGAAACGGAACTATTGTTGTTCCAACAGTACGCAACCTAGCGGCGATAATTTACATCAGAAAAGGTTCAGAAACCCATAATTGATTTTCTTTGTTTACGCTTTCCGCCCGTAGGTTGAAGAAGCGTATATGCTCCAGCTTTTTTCGTCCGTCCGTCTGCCCGTCTTTCCGCACGATAACTCACGTAAAAATGGTTCCATGTCGATGAAATTTTAGTATGTGGTAGGACACCACCTGGGGAAAAATCCTATTTAAAATGCGGTTAATGGGGTCAAAGGTCACGACATAGGAGCGGGATGCATTCCATTGCCCCTATGCGTCATAACTTACGTAAACATGGTTCGATTTCAGTGAAATTTTAGTTTGGGGTAGGGGACTTCCTGCGGACGAACCCTATTGAAAATGGAAGAAATGGGGTCAAAGGTCAGGGCATAGGACCAGGATCCATTCTGTCGACCTTATGCATTATAACTTACGTAAAAATGCTTTGATTGAGACAAAACTTTATCATGTTGTTCCGGAAGTATATTTTACCGGTTCTGTTTAATATAATCGAAATGGGGTCAAAGGTCAGGTCATAGGAGCGATATTTATTCTCCTGTCATTATCCTCATAACTTGAGTAATAGTTGGAGTAATGATTTCTGGTATGTTGGAAAGCGTATCATAATCTACACATTGCATGATTTTAAAAACTTGTAATAAAATTTACGGGAAGCAAAAATATTTTGCAAATTGAGATTCTGGAAATGGAGATAGATATAACACAAAATACAAAAGTCCGCACGGCACAAAATGCATGAAACTTCTTCGCATACATCTACGTACTGAATGAAACACTAATTTTTTCCATACGATTTTTCAGCATTTAAATCTTTCACCAAACATACGTTTATGCCACATATGAGGTGAATCACAAAAATTCCTTAGTGTCATTTTTTTTCCATCCCACAGTTACACACATCAGGAGTGACGAAAATAAACAATATTGCCAGCAAGAGAGAATGATTTAATAAGTTTTCCTTTCATACCCTCACAAGACGTGCTAAAAATTACATCTCTTTTTCTGATATCTTAGAGGATATTTTTTCTAGAATTTCCTGTAGGGTAAATATCTAATTCAAGAATCAGAGTGAATTTGGCTGGAGAGCTTGTGAAGGGGGAGGGTGTGAGGGGAGATTCAACATATTCACAAGAAAAAATAGAATCTTATTCTAAATGCTCCTGTCAGAGATTTTTCATAATCAAGTTGAAGAAACAAAGAAATAAACCCGCATAATTTTAATGACGTGTGCATAAAATTAACCGAAGGAAAAAAAGAATCCAACTTCGAAACACTAAACTCGCCAAAGTTTGTTTACCAATCCAAATAATGTTCTTTTCTAATTGCAGCATGCTCACGAGTTCCAAAGCTATGTAATATCAGTTTTGTAACAGCTTTAGCTGGCAATATTACTTTTGCAAAAAATTGTTTTACCTATTTTCCGCATTTAAAAGCAATTTTGCGTTTCGGGAGTCAAGCCACTACATGAAACATATTAGCGTAATATGGATTTTCTCTTTAAGCCGACATTCCAAAAGAAAACAGCTAGAGAAAGTTGTAAATCCCACGATATGTGTTTTGATTCGTCGGTGAGTGACAGAGCCCATACTGTGTTTTGAGTGTGCAGCAATACATTTGAAAAAGGGCTATATAAATTCCTTTAACTTTCGTGGAATTTTCCTATCGAATCATCAGTGAACGGTTTTCCTTGATTGCTAATTTCAGTCACTTACTTTCACTGTTAACCAAGGAAATATGTCAGAAACCTTCGACGTCGAGATGTAACAGGACAATTCATGTGGTCCAATGGCAAAGCGGAAGTAAGGAAACCAAATTAAATTGCTGTTAATGTTACTAAGAAATACTATACGAAAGTTTCGCAAAGCATGTGAAGTAGTATCATTTCTGTCACCAAGGTTCCCTTCATCAACGCCAAGGCGAGATTTGTCTAACGATTTTTTCTCCTTTCCCCTGCGGCGGAAAGTTACAACAGTCAGTGAGTTACACGACCCAGAGATGCCCCTCATTATAAGAAGACTAATACTTTTTCGAAAAATTCAGGATTATTTGATGAATAATAATATTTCTTTAACACTTTGCGGATACGAAACATTTTAGGTAAATTTATGAAATTTTTGTGAGATGAAAATAAGTGTTCAACCTCACAAAGCATAGTATTCCATTTCAGAAGAAGTTAGAGAAACAAAGACCCATATGGAATCTAAAGATTTAAATTTCTCCCCCTTTAAGTGAAATCCTTACTTCACTGCGTTTTTCGACATGAGCTCAAGGCGCTCTGTAAAGTGGGCTAAATTTTCTGACTTTAATAAGTATATCTATTGTTGCCAATAGTTACAATCGTTCTGCCTGTGCGCACATGTAAAGCGATTGCTGTTTAATGATGTTCATTTGCAAAATATCCTTACAATTATCCGTACACAAAGTGTGAGACAAGTTTATCGTCAGTGGATGTCAAGTTGAAGAAAGTTTCAGCTATTAATTTTATTAGCTTTGGCTTTTGATACAAAATTTTCCATATGTGTTCATGAAAATGAAGAGATGGGCTTATTCGTGTTAATTACACGTCAAATGATCGGTTGTTCTGTAACTCGGAAGCAAAATTATTTGGTAAATTGATACCTATATACCTATCAGTGGAAGGTTAACTCCAAAACATCTTTTACCTTTCTTTGTGGAATTGAAAACCTTTGCTGTTAAACTAAATAGAGTGCGGTTAAGACAAAGAAAGATGAAAAACTCACAGAGTTCTGAGAAGGATAACAAATTTTCTTACATTGGTTTACAGAAGTGGTTGGGGAAACGAAAAGAAGTTCTGATTTCAAAGGTTTCCTCATATAGTATTTGATATGAATATGATGCTTCTAATAATATCGAATCGTATCATTCCGGCGTTGTTATATTCAACTTGATTTCTTAAGAAGGACTAAAACTGTAATGTTCAAAATTCGTAAGACATTTACAGTTCATGGTAAAGTTCTACTCGTGGAGAATGCTTTTGATATTACAGAACTTGCTATTAGATTCTCCCTGCTTTATAATATGAATTTTTGGATGTGCTGATAATTTATTCGAAAAGTAGAGATCTAGACAACATTTTAAAGAATGTGGGCATTTTATTAAGAATATTGCTTTTTGCAATGACTGTGCTCTCAAACGAATTTTCATGTTTTTGAAACCGTAGTTCTGAGACCAATTTCCGAGTTTAATAATTACACTCTACATCCGAAAAGTTCTACGACTCTCGCAATAAATAATATAAAAAGATACCTTACTCACAATCAATACTGGTCATCTTCAAAATACTGCCCTTCTGGAAAAACACGCAGTTTCGAGCTTTTCTGATGATCTTGAAAACACTTCTGGAAGGAACTTTCTGGGAAGTCCGCAAGTTTTTTGCCACGTCTGTTTGGATACCTGTAATGTCTGCATGATACTGTCTTTTTAGTGCCCGTTTCATCCTGGGTAACAGGAAGAAGTCACAGGGCGATCAATTAGTGAAATACCATGCATATGGCAACGATTTAATGGTGATCAAGGAACTGCTGGGCAGACAACGCGGTATGTAGTCTCAGTTTATCATGAAGCAAGAGTCAATTATTGGATTCCCATAACTGGGAACGACAGCGACTCATTCTGCTGAGTATATATCGTAGGATTTGCTTGTAGAGTTCGTAATTTACTATTTGACCCACTGATATGAATTCCTCGTAGACTATATATTTCAAATCATTATCTTTGCTTTAGATGGTTGCATACGGGCTTTCTCGGTCGATGGTGTGTGGGTACCTCTCCATTCAACGCTTTGTAGCTTAGTTTGTGGGTACATGTTTCATTTCCTACAGGCACCATGTTTCATTTCCTGAAATAATTCTGGAACAATCGTCAAAATCCTCAGCTGCAATGCCCACCAGATTGAAACAGATGGATGAATGAGTCTCCTTTTGGTCATCATTCAGAATGCGGGGTACCAATCTGGCATTAAGAGTTTTTGTTTTCCCAGATCCCCGCGTAGAATCTCATGACTGGTAGACTTACTGATGCCCACCGACTCAACCAGAAGTCTCACTGTAATTCAGCTATCTTTCTTTAACTGATTCCTCATCTCTTCAATTTCTTCGTCTGTCGGCACACTCGAGGGCCTCTCAGATCTCGGATCATCACCAAAGGATTCCCCCCCGTTACGAGTGGTCCTTCGGTCTGTCAGCCGCCTCTCGGTACGGGTATAAACCGTTTTCCATCTGTTCGCTGATTGGCCAAGGATTGCTGTCTTCTGGCATATACGTGATATTTTTATCCCACTACTGTTACGTCAGGTCCAATCTCGATGATCTTGATTTGAGCCCATTTCATGCGTTGTTGGCGATGGTGTGCAGTGAGCTTAGGGACCCGGCTGGGTCTTCGGTTACGCAGGCCCATGTGCAGAAGCCTGCGATGAACTGCGTGCTGTAACACATTGCTCTGATCACCACTGTTGTAGCTGCGAGAGATTTGTCGCACTGTGGAACAGCTGTCGCTGTGTACAATGCGCGACAGTCACTGCTCCCTTCTGGCATCAACGAGCTGCGGACGATACACAGCTGGACAACGGTTCGTCGTTTGGCCATCTGTGCACCACTTTTGACACGTACTCACTACAGCTACATGAACAACCGACAAACCGCGCCGTTTCCGAGATCGTAGTTCCGAGGCACCGTGCCATCACAATTTTTCCTTCAGAAAACTCCGATAAATCGGCAGCTTTTCCCGTTCTGTCTCCAAACACTTTACTGACGGAAAGCCTGTCCTTGGGTTGTATATATACTTATCCGTGAACTTCACCTGCGCCACCGCTCGGTCTCCAGGTGCGCTCGTTTCTCTAGGTTGTGTGTGGTCATGATGTAATGGATCATCTGAGTATATATTATATATTCTTATCAGAACTTTTTATTTAATATGATAAGGGGAGAAAAGCGTTGTTTCATTGTATTATCAAGTTGTAAAGAAAGTATCTGGAAAATACAGAAGCATGTATTTCAAGCTTTAAAAATCGCACAAAACACTTAGCATAATCGTCCAGATAGTCCCCATAGATACCGATGACCTTGTTCCACCTATCTACGAGTTGAATTATCCTATTGAGGTAGAAGTCTGGCGAGAGAGAGAGTTAAAGAAGTCATCCATACAACGTCCTTTCCGGATCGTACATTTTTTGCTGTGTCCGTAAAGCCCACATGTGGGCGAACATTTTCCTGGTAAAAAAAAACTCCATTGCGACTAATCAACGCTGGAAGCTTTTCTTGCAGTGCAGCATGAAGACGGTCCAACTGTTGGATGTAAGCAACCGCTGTGATAGCATTGCTCCGCGGTAAGAGTTCATAGTGAATCACACCGGTTCTACGTCAATTCGTCGCGTGCGTCAATTCGTCGACTGCGACGATTCGTCGCGCGTCAATTCGTCGCCTACGTCAATTCGTCGCGCGTCAATTCGTCGACTGCGTCAATTCATCGCGCGTTAATTCGTCGCGCGTCAATTCGTCGACTGCGTCAATTCGTCGCGGACAAATTCGTCGACTACGTCAATTCGTCGACTACGTCAATTCGTCGACTACGTCAATTCGTCGCGTTTACAGATTTTGGTTACATACAAAACGAATGCAGGAAAACGTACGATTTCGAACGTCTTGCTCCAAGATCAAATTTATAAAGTTTGGACACGCAGACAGGATAGGAATATTACGTTTTTCTTTGGCACTAAAAATATTAGACGGTAAACGGTTTTTGCAACGGGGCAGGGCCCGGTTGGTCAGAGCCCCCATATACAAAATTTTCGTAAAATCTACAGTTTTCAATTCAGAACCACCAAATCTGGTATACTATCTCGTGGTATTCTAACTTAGACTGCAGACGGTTTTGGGAAGCGGTTGCAGAGGGAGGGGGGGGGTTGAGCCCCACTCCTACAGAATTGCCGTAAGATATAGTTTTCAATTTAGAACTACCAAATTTGGTATATTATCTCATGGTACTCTAACTTAGACGGTTTTTGGAACGGGTCAGGGGCCCGGTTGGTCAGAGCCCCCCACACACAGTTTTCAATTCAGAACCACCAAATCTGGTATCCTATCTCATAGTACTCTAACTTAGACGGTTGTCGGTTTTTGGAACGGGTCAAGACCCGGGGAGTCAGAGCTCCCCCCCCCCTACATACAAAATTTTCGTAAAATCTAGTTT
Source organism: Macrothele yani (assembly GCA_039090855.1). NCBI lineage: Eukaryota > Metazoa > Arthropoda > Arachnida > Araneae > Macrothelidae > Macrothele > Macrothele yani. The sequence continues at coordinate 79,780,699 of CM077008.1, forward strand.
TCGTTTCAGAACCATCAAATTTGGTAACATGAAACTCTAACTTAGACGCTAGACGGTTTTTGGAAGGGGTTGGAGGCCCCCCACCCTTCCCTCAAAAAAAATTTCGTAAAATCGACAGTTTTCATCTTAGAACCACCAAATTTGGTATACTATCTTATGATACTCTAACTTAGACGGCAGACAGTTTTTGGAACGGGTCAAGGCCCGGGGGTGAAGCCCCCACATACAAAATTTTCTTAAAAACTACAGTTTTCAATTCAGAACCACCTAATCTGGTATACTATCTCATGGTACTCTAACTTAGACGCTAGACGGTTTTTGGATGGGGTTGGAGCCCGGGGGTCAGACGCCCCCCCCCCCGAATAAACACTTTTTCGAAAAATCTACAGTTTTCAATTTAGAACCACCAAATTTGGTATATTATCTCATGGTACTCTATCTTAGACGCTAGAAGGTTTTTTGAAGGGGTTGCAGCCCGGGGGGTCGGCCCCCTCATAAAATTTTGTAAAATCTACAGTTTGCATCTTAGAACCACCAAATTTGGTATACTATCTTATGGTACTCTAACTTAGACGGCAGACCGTTTTTTGCAACGGGTCAAGGCCCGGGGGTCACAGCCCCCACATACAAAATTTTCTTAAAAACTACAGTTTTCAATTCAGAACCACCTAATCTGGTATACTATCTCATGGTACTCTAACTTATACGCTAGACGGTTTTTGGAAGGGGTTGGAGCCCGGGGGTCAGACCCCCCCCCGAATAAACACTTTTTCGAAAAATCTACAGTTTTCAATTTAGAACCACCAAATTTGGTATACTATCTCATGGTACTCTATCTTAGACGCTAGAAGGTTTTTTGAAGGGGTTGGAGCCCGCGGGTCGGGCCCCCCCCCCTCATAAAAAATTTCGTAAAATCTACAGTTTTTATCTTAGAACCACCAAATTTGGTATACTATCTTATGGTACTCTAACTTAGTCGGCAGACCGTTTTTGGAACGGGTCAAGGCCCGGGGGTCAGAGCCCCCACATACAAAATTTTCTTAAAAACTACAGTTTTCAATTCAGAACCACCTAATCTGGTATACTATCTCATGGTACTCTAACTTAGACGCTAGACGGTTTTTGGAAGGGGTTGGAGCCCGGGGGTCATACCCCCCGAATAAAAACTTTTTCGTAAATACTACAGTTTTCAATTTAGAACCACCAAATTTGGTATACTATCTCATGGTACTCTATCTTAGACGCTAGAAGGTTTTTTGAAGGGGTTGCAGCCCGGGGGTCGGCCCCCTCATAAAATTTTGTAAAATCTACAGTTTTCATATTAGAACCACCAAATTTGGTATACTATCTTACGGTACTCTAACTTAGACGGCAGACCATTTTTGGAACGGGTCAAGCCCCGGGGGTCACAGCCCCCCACATACAAAAAGAACAAAAACATAACAAAAACACCCATACAAAGTAAAATGCCCAAAACATAAAAAGAAGTAACCACACAAAATGAAATGCCCAAAACATTAAAAAAACTGCAACCACACGAAACAAAATACCCAAAACATGTTAAGAAATTCTGTTTAAAGCACAATCAAGGTATACGATAGCAGAAATATATGTTTTTAAAACTTAATACAAGTGTCAAAACTGAAATAAAAAGAAAGAAAAAAGAAATATCCCAAATTTCATTGTTACTTTAGATATTTTGACCTGTTGACATTTCGTAAACTGTACTTGCACTCGGTCAAAAAATATTACTTACAAGGACTCTTTAGTAACTTTTAATCGCTGTGGTCGTATTTATAAGGTTTGCATAACAAATCAAGTTAATAATGTTGCGCTTTCACTTACCGTCTCCCGCTAAGTTAGAGTTTGATGACACAAAATTTGGCGGTTCTGAATTGAAAAATAAAGATTTTAAGAAAATTTTGTATGTGGGGGGGGGGTCTTACCCCCGGGCCTTGATCCGTTCCAAAAACCTTCTACCGTCTAAGTTAGAGTACCATGAGATAATATACAAAATTTGGTGGTTCTAAATTGAAAACTATAGATTTTACGAAAAAGTTTTTATTCGGGGGGGGGTCTGACCCCCGGGCTCCAACCCCTTCCAAAAACCGTCTAGCGTCTAAGTTAGAGTACCATGAGATAGTATACCAGATTAGGTGGTTCTGAATTGAAAACTGTAGTTTTTAAGAAAATTTTGTATGTGGGGGGCTCTGACCCCCGGGCCTTGACCCGTTCCAAAACGGTCTGCCGTCTAAGTTAGAGTACCATAAGATAGTATACCAAATTTGGTGGTTCTAATATGAAAACTGTAGATTTTACAAAATTTTATGAGGGGAGGCCGACCCCCGGGCTGCAACCCCTTCAAAAAACCTTCTAGCGTCTAAGATAGAGTACCATGAGATAGTATACCAAATTTGGTGGTTCTAAATTGAAAACTGTAGTATTTACGAAAAAGTTTTTATTCGGGGGTCTGACCCCCGGGCTCCAACCCCTTCCAAAAACCGTCTAGCGTCTAAGTTAGAGTACCATGAGATAGTATACCAGATTAGGTGGTTCTGAATTGAAAACTGTAGTTTTTAAGAAAATTTTGTATGTGGGGGCTCTGACCCCCGGGCCTTGACCCGTTCCAAAAACGGTCTGCCGACTAAGTTAGAGTACCATAAGATAGTATACCAAATTTGGTGGTTCTAAGATAAAAACTGTAGATTTTACGAAATTTTTATGAGGGGGGCCCCGACCCCGCGGGCTCCAACCCCTTCCAAAAACCGTCTAGCGTCAAAGTTAGAGTACCATGAGATAGTATACGAAATTTGGAGGTTCTAAGATAAAAACTGTAGATTTTACGAAATTTTTATGAGGGGGGGGACCGACCCCGCGGGCTCCAACCCCTTCCAAAAACCGTCTAGCGTCAAAGTTAGAGTACCATGAGATAGTATACGAAATTTGGTGGTTCTAAGATGAAAACTGTAGATTTTACGAAATTTTTTATGAGGGGGGCTCCGAACCCGCGGGCACCAACCCCTACCAAAAATCGTCTAGCGTCTAAGTTAGAGTTTCATGATAGCAAATTTGATGGTTCTGAAATGAAAACGAGATTTTACGAAAATTTTGTATGTAGGGGGGGGGGGGGGTGACTCCCCGAGCCTTGACCCGTTCCAAAAACTGACAACCGTGTAAGTTAGAGTACTATGAGATAAAAAACTGACAACCGTGTAAGTTAGAGTACTGATTCGGTGGTTCTGAATTGAAAACTCTAGATCTTACGAAAATTTTGTATATGGGGGGCTCTGTCCAACCGGGCCCTGCCCCGTTCCAAAAACCGTCTACCGTCTAATATTTTTAGTGCCAAAGAAAAACGTAATATTCCTATCCTGTCTGCGTGTCCAAACTTTATAAATTTGATCTTGGAGCAAGACGTTCGAAATCGTACGTTTTCCTGGATTCGTTTTGTATGTAACCAAAATCTGTAAACGCGACGAATTGACGTAGTCGACGAATTGAGGTAGTCGACGAATTTGTCCGCGACGAATTGACGCGCGACGAATCGTCGTGGTCGACGAATTGACGCATGCGACGAATTGACGCGAGACGAATTGTCGTAGTCGACGAATTGACGCGCGACGAATTGACGCACGCGACGAATTGACGTGACACCAATCACACCGCGACTATCCCACCAGCAACTCAGCATCACCTTCCGTTCGTGAAGGGGTGGCTTAGGGACCTTCCGTGGGGGTCGTTCATGCACATTGTCGCGCAGCATTCACGTGTGAGATCCATGTTTCGTCACCCTTGACCAACCGATGTAAAAAGCCCCCCCCCCCTCCTGTTTTTCTCTTTCACGCAGAGTAACAGCAATGGAGTAGCGTTGCATCCGATTCTGGTCAGACAAAGCGTGGGGTGCCCATTTGCACAGTTTACACGAATATCCCAACTTCCGAAGTCAAACGTTGCTGGTCGTATGGGAGGTTCACTTCCTCTGCCAGTTCCTGTAGTGTTGCATTAGTTTGGTCGATAGTATGTTTTGCTGTGTATCATCTTCAACCTGACTGGGTCTGCATACAACAGATCGCGCGCGCGTACACCAATGTCGAATTTCCTGTACCACTCATAGCAAGTACTCTGTCCGGTCATCAAACGCGCTACGCAATTTTCGAAGTGCTGCCGCAACTTTCACGCCATTCAAATATTCATAGAACAATATTTATTACACGTACACATTCCTTCGATATCGCCATCGTATCGTTGCCAATCTTCGCCTCAACATTGTACATTCTGTCCTTAGAATCTATTCTTTCGCGCACAGCACTCTGGAATCTTGACGTCACCGCAGACCCGTAGAATCGTGCATTATACACGACACATACGATTTTTTCCAGATACTTTCTTTGCAATTTCATATTTACGACAGGCTGAGTTCGCGTAGATCTTAAATTCGATAGCGTTTTCTTTGCTGCAATGATTTGCCGACACGGTATCACCGTTTAAGGGGGAAACAGTTCTAGAGACCTAGTGTTTATGCCACGTAGTGAAGAAAAGCACGTTTTTAGCACGTCTTTTGTAAAAAAAGAAAACGTGCTTCTGTTATCGGTTTGTCCGTCCGTCCGTCTGTACCCACGGTATCTCTGCAACTATTAGTCCGATTTGAAAAATTCTTTTTGCATTCGGAAGCTTGAAATATGCGAATGATGATCCTTTATTTCGTTTTTTTACGATGCACAATTTTGCCGCTAGGGGGCGTAAATGCAGATGATGTCGAATTCAAAATTACGTTTTAATCCACATATTTGCTTCTAAACATCCGATTGAAAAAATTCTTTTATTTTTCGATTCCATTAATGTCGAAGAGTGTTTTAGATATAGTTTCATTTTCGAATTACGCATAGATTTTCCGCTAGGGGGCGTAAAAGTAAATCACATTATTACGCATAGATTTTCCGCTAGGGGGCGTAAAAGTAAATCACATTTTTTCTGATACCTCTTCTCCTAAAACTCCGTTTTAAAAAATCTTTTTTTCAGCGGATACATCTCCTAATGGAAAATCTTTTGCATAGAATTTCAAATTTTTGGTAAAGAATACTTTGGCCACCAGGGGGCGTAAGTGTTAATTTTTGTTCTGATGTATTTGCCATAAAATCTGAGATTCTAAAATATAGATTGAAAAAATTATTTCGTGGGCTGATGCAACTCACATCGATAAACCTTTTCGGAATATTTACTTCCTAAAATACCCCACAGTTTGTCCGCCAGAGGGCGTAGATGTATATATTATTTTTGTCAATATCTCTATTTCTAGGAGTCCGATTTGAAAAATTCCTTCTTTGTTGGTTAGTGTTTCTAGTGTGACATGTTTTTCCTAAAAATTCAAAATTTTCAAGTAATTCATAGACTTTCCGCTAGTGGGCGTATAGGTAGATTGCGTTTCCCACTATTTCTCTGCTTCTAAACCTCTGATTTGAAAAATTCCTCCTGCACCGGATACAGCTTCGGATGGGAAATCCTTTGCACATAATTTCTAATTTTTGTAAAAAAATGGTATGGCCACCAGGTGACGTAAGTCTTAATTTCCACTTCTGATGTATTTGCCGCAAAATATGAGCTTCTAACTTCTCGATTGAAAAAAGTCTTTTGTTGACCGATGCTACTCATGTCGACAAATCTTTTAGGAACACTTTCTTCTTGAAATACTGCATGGTTTCTACGCCAGGGGGCGTAGAAGCCATCTTACTTTTGTCAATATCTCTACTTCTAAAAGTCCAATTCGAAAAATTCCTTCGTTGTTCGAATAGTGTTTCCGATGCGAAATGTTTTTCCTATAAATTTAAAATTTTCACGTAAATCATTTAAGACTTTCCGCTAGGGCGCATAAAGGTAAGATGCGTTTTCTGCTCCTAAAACTCCGATTTGAAAAATTCCTCTTGTATTGCATACAAGACCTGATGGAAAATATTTTTCACATAATTTCTAATGTTTTGTAAAGAATGGTTTGGCCACCAGGGATCATACGTGTTAATTTCTGCTTCTGATGTATTTGTAGCAAAATCTGGGCTCCTGAAAACTCGACAAAAAAATGTTTTCTTGGACCGATACCGCTCACTTAGATAACCCTTTTGAGAATACTTTCTTCCTAAAATAATGCATGGTTTTCCACCAGGGGACGTAAAGTCACATCTTATTTTTGTCGATAACTCTGTTTCTAAGAGTTCGTAACCTCGAGATTCCGTTTACAGCAATATCTGAGGGATTAAAGACCCGATTGAAAAACTTCTTTCTTCCGTCAGATACTATTGTTTTATATACCGGTTCCATTGCCTTTGAATGGCTTTGATAAATTTAATTTGCGTCAGAACGGATTCAAAAGACGTGCTTATTACAATCGAAAATTCGGTGTCATCTTTTTTGTTTCTCTTGCATCCAGAAGTCACAGCAAATGATTTGACAGAGTGTACATATTCATTCATTCATTTATTCGTAAACGCTTTCTTGCTTTGATTTATAATTGCAATAAAAAGTATTTCGTGAAACTGCAATGCCCTTTAATATTAACGAAGCGCAACTGAGTATAATTTTTAAAAATCCCTTCGTCAATCTTATATAATATAATTAGATATAAATTTATTTCCTTTGTTTGAAAACAAAAGAAATCCTGTGCTCGAATTCTGCTATGTTCGTTCCACTGGAAGCATGGCAAGAGTAATTATTTAAACACTGAAGAATTCTTAATTAGCTTTCCGGTTTGTGAGACTTTCGCGGGTTCTCATTTTAAGAACTTTGTTCCGGGTGTTGCAAGAGATTTGTTAGCACTGCTGACAAAGCTCATCAATTAATATTTCGAATGCGTAGATTGTTTTCTCTGATGCTCTGTTTACTCTACCACATTTTGTCTCCCGAAACGGCTACCGTTAGCTGGCAACATTTACACTTGCTGCTCGGCACTTCTGAAGAGAATTAAACACGAGTGTTCTTAAAAAGCATAATTTTTCGCAAAATGCTTACCTCCTGCGCACCACGCGTTATTTCGTGCGTTCATTCATCCGGCTCAGAACAAATACTGCACAGTTGAAAACACTTTGAAATTACAATATTCGTGACTTTTCGAGCAAATCCGATATTTCTTTCTTCTTGCATCAGAGAAAACATTTCAATTGCCGGCAACATGCGCAATGATTATTTTTCCATTCTTAAACATAGGCGCCCATAACTAAGTTCTTAGCAAGCGGCAAACGGAAACTGAAAATGTAAATGCCGTACAAAAACACAATATGCAATTTTTTGCAGTTTCTCTGTTACCTAACCGTTTTTTCCACACATACACAGCGGATAAATTTAATTGAAAACCAGAGGACCCCAAAAAACAGATAGATAAATGAAATTATAGACTGCAATGATAGAACAATAAAGAGATTTCTTGGTTGTTCTTTTGAGCCTTGATCTTTTCGACCACTTGTGTTCTGTTCGCCTCAGCGATCACTCAATCTGTCATCAAGAAGAAAAAACACTCTCGAGGCAAAGTTTCCGAAGAAAGTTCAGGAAATTCTTGTCCAGAGGTGAATGGCTGCTGCAGAAGATGATGTACTTCTTATTTCTTTTCAATTCATACTTTTCCATGCTGTACACATTCGCCCTGTTCTCAAACATCCAGTGAGAATTTTCCATAATATTACCTTTTACTCCAAATTCCTAGTGCGTTTACTATTTCTACTGCACATAAATACTCACATACAGAAGTTCAACAAATTAACAGTCAGAATCACTGTGTTAGCACTGATTCCGGCTGCTCATTTTTTTAGTATCTTTCAAGAACTGAAATGACATTTTCGGATTTCCAAGGGAGGGTAAGATGCCCCCTCTTGTGCCCCATATGGGAGCATATGTTCTTAAATACTGATAGCTTAAATAAAAATGTATATATGTAAAACTACACTGGAATTTATATGCCTATAGCACACCGAAAAACAAGTGCTCTTTATGAAAACTAGTGCATAATGATCACGTCTTTCGAAAAGATACACAAGCATTTGGTATCTTACAAAATATTTCTGTACCAAATGGAGCGTCGGCAACAGAAATACCATGTCCACAGTTCATATCGTGAGCCTTTTATTTTCCATTCCTGCTTTCAAGTCAAAGAATAGTGACGCAATTTCTGTAAGCTTTCGTACCGTACCCTTGCAGGAAGTTCCATGTCCTTCCTGAAATGCCTACCGAAAATCTTAAAAGTGCGATGAGAGTCGTTTAGATTGAATCTTTACAACTGAACAAATGTATATTTAACTATGAAGTATACACGAGGAAAAGCTAGGAAGCATTTTGAAACTCTTGGTTCTTTCGTCGTTTCATGACGTCCCAGGCATGCTCAATCGGGTGTTGACGTAGTGACTGAAATGGCCATAACAGCACGGAAATGGCTTGCAGACACTTCTAAGCCACACCTGCAGTACAAGGCCGATCATGAAGGAATGTTTTTAGAAAATTATATTGTCCAATTATTTTTCTACATAGTCCATTTTAAGGCCTACAATTTTTTTCAGTGATTCTCCAACGTTCTTATGCACTCCAAATAAAGTGATTTTTCAAGGATATCGAAACAATTCTCCAAAGCAACAATTACGACTCTTACGTCCCAAGTGCACACCAGACAAGATCTTCTTGAGACAGGGGCACAGATTGTAATCCGACGAGGTAATGTTGCGTGAGTAGGGAGGGTGTGGTCGTAGTCCAAACCCACATTCATGGGTGACAGCTATGGCATTTGCTGATTTGTGGCTTGGAGCGTTATCCTGTACTAAAACCACCGTTTTTGGTCAGCTTTCCCTGGCTTTTATCCCTCAAATGTCATTAAAGGTTGGTATAGTATGGCAGAGTATGTGCCGGTGATGGTTTGGCCTTTTGCAAGGTAATACACCTACATCAGTCCCTCCGCATCCCAGAGAACTCATGCCATCACGTTTCCAGCAGAAGTTTCAGAATTCACCTTCTTCATAACGGGTGATCCCCCAGGCTTCCACTGTTTTGATTCTGAAATATAGACGTGTGCCCACATTTTACTCATTGTTACAAGTTCTTGCAGAAATTCTTCTGGATTGGTTTCAAACTGTGCAAAACTGTCTCCTGACATGTTCCGTCACGAGACTGTCTGAGGAGTTTTTGGACCCACCGGGGAAATTGTTGTCATCGCCAGATATTGGTTCTGTCAGAATGAGATCAACCGTTATTTTTGACATGTGAAATTTCTCATTCATCTGCGGACCGTTAAACGTGTATCTTGCAGTACCTTTTCGTGCACCATTTCACGTTTTCTTGAATGAATACCACAAAGGGTTTGCCTGAGCTAGTGTTATCTTCCACACTCGTTCTTCCGTGGTTGAAGTCCTCTTCAAACACGGAAGGACTTGACAGTACCTTTCAGTACTTTATGTAAAAACTGTAAAGTACTCAGTTCCTTTACAGAAGTTTATGAAGGGGCATTTGCCCCTAGTGTTTACACAGTATCTTCATAGATGTCCTTGGTTCTAAACATTTTATGCAGATACTTGATAACAGCTCTTAGCTTTTGCTTCTTCATTTTTCATTACTTTGTCCACGTAGCCATCTTCTAGAACCTACAAAGAAAGAAGTAACGAACATAACTGTGAACGTGAAAACTGGTTTCTAAGCACGAAAAAATACTTGCATTATTACAGTGCTGTTTGTTCAAAATGCGGCACCAGGAAAACCGTGTGCAATCGGACTGAAACACGCTGGAATGTTAGGTCACGCGAGCAGATGATAATGATTACAACCGTAGTGCACATGCAAATGATTTGTGACAACCACGCCCTCGTAGTTGCTCAGCAAGAGATATAAAAGCATGAAGAACAGGGCAAGCTGCCATGGTCGTTTCGCGGGAATTGCTTCCATAAGGTAGTGGTAGGGATTGAGTATGTACCATCGCAGCAAACGAAACCGGTACATACAGCTGACGGACATTGAGCGGAGCCGATGTACATACAGCACATACAGCTAAATACGTACATACAGCTGACGGACTTTGAGCGAAGACTGCGGGAAAGCGGACTTTCTTTCCATGGCATCGCTGCTCGTGTTGGACAAAACGCGTGCACAGTGATGCTGATATGGCGTCAGACGAAAGAGGAAAGTCTGACGCACCGACGTGAGGCGTCAGGAGTCCAGTAATGAATGAACGCACGGGATACCATCATCTCTACAGCATCGCGTTGGAAGACCGAACAGACATATCCCAAGGGTTAGCACGACAGTGGAAGTTGGCATCACATCGAAGGTTGCCTGCAAGCTCTGTCCACGCCGTTTGCTTCATAGAGGCGTCTTCGTTCGCCGTTCGTTGCTTCGACTTCCGTTTACCTTAAACCACAGACGTTAGCGGCTGCAATGAGGCAAGGAACGTAGACACGGCGTGATGAATGACAGAGCATAGTGTTTTTCCATGAGTTGCGGTTCAACCTAATACCTCATGATGGACGTATCCTTGTACGGCTACACCACGATGAACGGCTGTTGGAGGTATGTATTATGCAGTGATGACGAGCCCGACACTGGGTGTTCTGGGGTGTAGGTGCTGTTGTGTCCCACTAACGTTCCCGCCTTCTGCGCATTGCAGGACCCATGACCAGCTAGCGGTACATCGCAGAAGTTGTGGAGGCTGAAGTGCTTTAATATCTGTAGAAGGTCGCAGGGGATATTTTTCAGCAGGACAATGCCAGACCGCAGAATGTCTTACAGCTCCTAGATGCCCGACAAGTGCCACGTCTTCTTCGGCTTGCGCGTTCTCTTGATTTTTCCCCCATTGGACAAGTGTAGAATATAGTAGTTGGACGGCAGGCGCACTAGGCTCCTCTGCCTGTCACCCAAGATGAAGTTCGGATACGAATCGAGACAGCATGGAATAACCTTCCATAGAGTAACATCAAGAACCTCCTTCAGTCGACATCCCGCCGTGCACGGGCCGTTATCGTTGCTCGTAGTGAGTACGCAATGTGCTGAGTATCGTATGTTTCACATCACTTAGGGATTTGTACTTCTGATCACTTGCGTCTTGTATCATAGGTAATGCATCCTATAAATTTCAATTCAATATCTCAGGTCGTTCTTGATGATTTTCAAAAGACAACACTGTATCTCCAAAAAATCGTGAACCTACGACTCTTCCATCATCATAGTCTGGCCGAGAACTTCTGGGGCACCCTACGTACGTGGCGTAAAATCATCGAGTTGGAATGTGACGTTTAACATGATCTGAAGGAGTGGTTGACAATAGGGAGGAAAATGGTGCCCAGTACTGATATGGGGTTACATAGCTCTTCACGACTGTAAGAGAAGACGGACTGTCGTAAGAAGTACACTGGTGTGCAAAAAGTAAGAACGAAGAGGAGAGATTAGCATAACAGCGGAACGAGCAGGCAGAACGGACCGAAAGAACACTCAGGAGATAGACTAGGGTCCGTTACGGTAGGGCATGCGCATATATGCAGCATGACGTAGGGGGGGGAGAATGTCGGATGGGTATGAAGCACACCAGCGGTGTACCCTCAGCAAATCGGTGAAAGCTATTGCACGGTGTACATCGAATTGAACGACGTCGAGTTGCTGTCACCGTGTGATATGTCCAGCATGTAATCCAGTAGACGACATCTGGATGACTTTACCCTAGGTCGCGTCATTGGGAAGTTGGAAGAATGTCAAAGTGTGACTAGTGGGGCCGAGGAGTTCGGGATAGCTCACAGTATCCTTTCACGAGCTTGGAGAGCATTTTAAGTGACAGGAACAGCTATCCGAGAGTTTAGCAGTGGTCGTTCACTAGCAACCATGGCTGCGGACGACCGGCATACTGTCCTACAGGCGAGACGAGACAGACGGCAGACAGTGGGAGAAATCGCAAGATACATGCAGCAGACAACTGGACGTCCGTTATTGCGTTTTACCGTTGCCAGGAGGCTGCACAAAGGTGGTCTGTTTGCACGACGACCAGTACGGTGTGTGCCGTTAATGCCTGCTCATCGGAGACGGCGGTTTCTCTGGTACCAGGAACAAAAGAACTGGACACATCAGCAATATGGTCGAACTCTCTTTACGGATGAGAGCCAATTTAGTCTGATGAGCGATTCTGGACGTATACACATCTGAAGAGAGCATGGAACACGCAATCACACCTCCAAGATGATAAAAAAGGACCGGTTTGGAGGTGGCGGAGTTCTTGTTTGAGGCGGTATCATGCTTGGTAGCCGTAGTGAGACCACCATATCTTCCAAGGAGGTTCAGTCACTGGTGTCCGCTATTGTACCGAGGTTCTTCTGCCTCACGTGCGTCTGTTTAGAGGGGCTGTGGGTCCTGAGTTCCTCTTCATGGACGACAACGCTACACCTCATCGTACAGTGGTTGTCGCAGAGCTGTTGGAGAGTGAAGATATTCAACGCATGGATTAGCCCGCAAGCTCCCCGGACCTAAATCCAATCGAACACGTGTGGGACCTTATCATGAGACGCTTGGCAGCACATCACCAGCCGCCAGCCACGATTCCGCAGCTGCGATCGGCGCTACAAGAGGAATGGGCCGCGATGCCTCAACAGCTCCTTGACAACCTCGTCCTCAGCATGGACAGACGTTTTAAATCCTGCAACGCAGTCAGGGGTGATCATATTCCCTACTAAAGACTGAATTTTTCTTGGCAGCCGCCTGTCACATGGACGTTTCTGTCTTCTGTCCAGTTGTGCTCGAAGCTACCTTTTCAATAAAGTGCCTTTGTATCTTTTGGATTCCTTGTTTGTACGGTTTTGCTCACTTGTCCCATATTCTTACATCTTGGGGATCTTATGGTATGATTTGAGTCGATGTGGAACACTTATGCACAACGTTGCGTTTGAAAAACCGTCTCGTCCTTAATTTTTGCACTCCAGTCCCACACCAGGATTCCTGCAGTGGAAACTCTATTGCGCTCAAGGACACACGATGTGAAGGTTCGTTCGTCTTTACGTCGTCACGTACAAGTGCAAACATCGTTCTATCCCCGTATTCATCGGTAAAGGCGATTTTTCTCTAATTGTCAGGCCGTTCACTTCTTTTGTTGCACCACTGTAATCTTGCATGCCTCTTGCTTGGTGTGAGTTGTATGCAGAGATGTCTGTCTCGCATACCAGCTTCGTGCAGGCGTCAATGAAGGATGCATACATACCCCTGATGTCGCATTCGATTGCTCAATATATTGTGACGTGCTACAGAAGTCAAACACATGTCAAGAGTGCAGAGTTCAGCAATAAATTCTGTCGGTGCAGCTTAATTTGGTAAGCATTCTGCTCCGGAACAGAAGGATGTAGGCTCGATCTCCGTCACCAGCAAATTTGTGTTTCGTTACAATGTGTCTAGGATTTTCTGGTACTCAGAGCCATCCGGCAAATTCGCGAGGACTATCGGTTTTTGAATGACGACACGAAACATTTTCCATAACTGCAAGCAGTAGTCACACGCCTCGCGTCCCTAATGTGCTGCTATCCATCGCGGAAAAACGTCCTTCTTCACACTGTCCTACGACACGCCCTCGCTCAAACTCACTGAGTTGCTTAAACATCCGTTTATGACGTACAACCTGTATTAACCTTGGATAGTGTGATGACGTGAAGCGATTTAGAAAAAATATGAGAAAAAAATCGCCCGTAGTGAAAGAAAAGTCAGTGGTAATGTTGAATTCATAAAAAAGAAGGTAAAGTGAAAAAAAACTCTGAACTGGGGTAATGTGACGCCATTATTGAGTGAAAGAGGAGAGATGAGACTGCAACCATTTTTGTGACAAACTCACAAGAATCAGGGAGAGACTAAGAGTTTCTAAGAATTGGAACGTGGAAATTCACAGAGATCATTGCAACAGCAGAGTGGGCATCTGGTTTATGTCATGGAAAGAGTGGCAGGATGCGAAGAGCGTGAGATGCCCAAGACTAGAAGGTCAGAATGCAAGCCTGTGATTGGTCGTGCACTGTCCAGGGTCTGAGGTAAAGTTGAGGGACCAAAAAATTATATTTTGGCAGGAGATGTTGGAGGTAGCGATCACTGGGAATGGAAGTCAGGTTCCTTCGAAGAATGAACCAGGAGACATAAATGTTTGGGCGCTCAGCTGCGGTTGGGTCACCAGTGTAATTTTTCACTAGCCGAGGTTAGTGATTAAACTTAATCATTATGAGCGCTAGGCCGAGGTCTAGGCATATTTAATAAGTTAGACAGCGGGTAAGGAGTAGTCACTTTCTGTGTTTTCCGTAGAGGTATTGTCACTACCCTGAGCGGTATTCAACTGAAACATTTCGATGCATCTACTAAAGAAACAAGTTAGGAAAATCATGCAATGCATTGATTATAATACGCTTTCCAACATACCAGAAATCATTACTCAAGTTATCGCTCCAGTTATGAGGATAATGGCTGTGGAATAAATATTGGTCCTGTGCACTGACCTTTGATCCCATTTCGATTATATTCAATAGAACCGGTTCAGTATACCTCCGAAGTAACATGATAAAGTTTTGTCACAATCGAAGCATTTTTACGTAAGTTATGATGCATAAGGGCAATGGAATAGATCCCCCTCCTGTGTCCTAACCTTTGACCCAATGTCGCCCATTTTCTATAGGATTTGTCCCTAGGCAGGCCTCTATAACATACTAACATTTCATCCAAAGCGAAGCATCTTTACGTAAGTTATGACGTAAAATGGCGATGGAAGTGATTCCGCTCTTATGTCTTGACCTTTGACCCCATTTCGTGCACTTTCATTAGGGTTCCTTCCCAGGTGCTCCCCTACCACATATTAAAATTTCATCGAAATCGAACGATTTATCGTGCGGACGGTCATACGCACACAACGCGTGACGTAATGAAGCAGATGGGAATCGCGACCATCTGCTCGCAAGAGTGTGACGTCATAAAACTTTAATGGGATCCACACACAACGCGTGACGTAATGAGACAAATGGCGTGACCGCGCGCCAACTTCTAAAACACGAGATTGTGGCATCATAAGATTTCTAGCATGGGTAACATTAATGGGAAGACACCATGACACTAAAAACGTGATAACTCAAGGTGGTTACTCAACCCACTAAACGAATTTTCCTAAAGTCGAGATCAAGCTAAATCGATCTGTAGTACCAGAAAACGGCAGATTAATGACTTTCATCAAAATCCTTACAGCCGTTTTCAAAATAAAATTTACATACATGATGGAATGGATCTTGATCTTATATCCTGATCTTTGATCCCATTTCGTCCATTTTCAATAGGGTTCGTCCCCAGGTGGTCCCCTATGACATACTACAATTTCATCGAAATCGAACCATATTTACGCAAGTTATGACCCCTGAGAGCAATGGAATGCATCCTGCTCATATGTCCTGACCTTTGACCACCCTTCACCCATTTTGAACAGGGTTCCTTCCCAGGTGGTTCCCTACTACATATAAAAATTTTATCGACATCGAACTATATTTACGCAAGTTATGACGCATAAGGGCAGTGGAATGGATCCCGTTCCTATGTCGTGACCTTTGACCCCATTTCGTCCATTTTCAATAGGGTTTGTCCCCTAGTGATCCCCTACCACATACTAAAATTTAATCAAAATCGAACCATTTTTACGTGAGTTATCGTGCCGACAGACAGACGGACGGACAAAACTGGAGCATATACGCTTCTTCAACCTACGGTTGGAAAGCGTAAAAAAGCCAGTCGCAGCATGATGACTCATGTACCATGACTGTACAGCGTGTGCAACTCGACGGAACTTCCACTGCTGTGTAAGAACTGGAATATTGAAAAGGAACTGTGCATGCTCAATAACTTAACAAAGTAGGTCTCCATTCAGCAGTTAAATATATTTCAACCATCATTGTAAATGTTTCATCAATCGTCGCGTCATGTATATACTGTACGAATAAAGTTATGTCATGAAAGAGGTCAGCTCTGTTTAACAAGTGCGTGATCCTTCGTCACGCCTCTGAGGTGAGCAGAAAGTGAAGATACCGGTGTCCGGACCTTACTATCGTTCTAGACTGGTGGCAGCTACTAATAAGTTCATACCCACAGGGAACAAATTTCTCTATTAGTTTAATACAACCCCGCCCAAATAAATATATAATCTAAATTATAACAGATAGTAATCAGATTTATAGGCCAGGTTCTATTTCTTTATATTCACTTTTCTCCAACGAAAAGTGAATATAAAGAAATATAACCTAGCCTATAAATCTGATGCCATTCACTTTTCTCCAACGAAAACTTTCCCTAAAAATAACGTAATGCGTATTAACCGTCTTGTTTAAAATACAGCCTGACCCACGTTTTTCATTTCACTTGCGCAAAAGGTCTCGCACTATATTAATTTGCATAAACGCACCTCTTCTTCTTTCCGATGAGGCAATGAAACGAATGAGGGGAGCATATGGCTGGGAAAGCGTTAACTTACGTCTGTTTGGCTGGCTTAGGACGTTCCTTCTCATGTCGTTATTATTTCCTAACAATAATATTTTTCCATTTCCAAAGTAGTTAATGGGTATGAAGAAATTAACCCGTGCACCAAAAGCTATTAAATTGAAATCAAATGTCGTCTCCTGCACGATAAACTTTAATGATAAAATCTATGTACAATTAAAATAAATATATGTTTAAGACCTTTCAACGCCACAATGGCGTCATCCTCAGAAACAATGCAGCAGTGAGCACAGATGTGAGTGGCCTACATACTTTAACATGACAAATAGCAGTTAATGCGCATGTGCAATAACGGCCAAGTCCAAATCAAGTTCAGAATCAAATGCCGTCTCCTGCACGATACAATTTAATGATAAATACTATGTACAATTAAAATAAATATATGAACTTGATTTGGACTTTGCCGTTATTGCACATGCGCATTAACTGCTGTTTGTCATGCTAAAGTATATAGGCCACTTACATCTGGGCTCACTGCTGCATTGTTTCTGAGGATGACGCCGTTGTGGCGTTGAATGGTCTTAAACATATATTTAATTTAATTGTACATAGTTTTTATCATTAAAGTGTATCGTGCAGGAGACGGCATTTGATTTCAATTTAATAGTTAATGGGATTTATATTGGAGCATTTGAACTTCTAACATTTCATTCATACGAATAACACATAACATTGATTCACTTAATATGAAGGCTTCGGGTATTTTCTCAGTTCATTTCCAAACGTGAATTGGTATGATTACTTCAGCAATCAACCTTCAACCTCACTACAATAATCCCGTACCCAGAAAAGGAGCTGAGATAATATAGATTTAAAATATATTAAACATTGCACTTTTTGCGATAACAGTAATCAACGTGCAAAATAATTGGCCTTTCAGAAGACAAGTACTCATATAGATAAGTTTTGTTTAAATTTGGGAGATCCTTGGTCAAAGAGACAGGCCCTGTTGTGCTCGGGTTCTGGTCACAAAATTGTTGCCCGATTCCATCTGTGTTTGGTAACCATTGTTCTAGATGTAAAATAATCGACTGAATCTTTCAGTCTTTGTAGAAAGGCGGATTTTCAAACAACTTCAAGGAAAATATATTTCCGAGTTCATCGAGTTCTAAATCCCACCACTAAGCTGCAACACCAAAGTCGTATTTTCTCTCATATATGGGAAAGTAAAAACACATGGGCTTTTAAAAAATGAGCTTCGAAACTGACGAGGCCGGATTACATGCTACAAAAAATAATTCCAAAACACTTGAATTTCTTTTTACTCGGTTATTTCTTTCAGAACACCCGAACAGGTATTGTAGCATGAAAGAAACGAAAATGGAACGCCCATAAAGAACAATGCTCCGCGGCATGACCAAGAGAAATTGAATGGTGCAGTAACGATTTCATTCCTTCATCTTCCGAACTGTACGTCAGATAGTGGTGGGAGATAAAACAGGAGATTCCCCGTGTAACAAGCATCATGGAAGAAACGCAGGGAATCTGATTGCATCTTTAAGTGCAACTGAGTTTATCGGGTGAACGGAGGGAAGTTCATTTGATACTACTTTAACATCCACATACGCTTTCTTGCTTCAATACGATTTAGGAAAAAGTCAAAATCGGACAGTGGGGGAGCTCGAATTTACGACTTTGCATTGCGCATGCTGGTGTTTTATAACCCGAACTTCTCAGATTAAAGTTCTTTTGAGCATTTAAATAATCAAAATATTTCTACCGAATCCTGTAAAAGCACATCCAACCGCGCATACACGTTTCCTATGGTTATACACACTAATCATACCAAACGTTTGTAAAATGTCGTCACAAAATTTTTTCTGACGAGGTAATTTTAATACTATATTTTAGTAAGTACCTTCTTGTATTTTTGTTCGCCCACTGAAATGTATTTTTTATAAGTCCATTCAATCTGTGAATTTTACTTCGCCATTACTTCATTTTGTTGAGTTTTAGTGCTTGAGTACTTTACCCAAGACATTATCGATTATGCAGCTGAAACAAATCTTGATATGACTGTTTGTTGTCTTCTGCAACTGAAACAAACCTTGATATGACTGTTTGTTGTTATTTTTTTTTATATTTTTTTATTTCTTTATTTTTTTAATATTTTTTAATTTCTTTATTGTTTTAACATTTTTTTGTTTCTTTATTTTTTTAACGTTTTTTAATTTCTTCATTGTTTTAATATTTTTTATTTCTTTATTTTTTAATTTCTTTATTGTTTTAACATTCTTTTTATTTACTTTATTTTTTTAATATTTTTTAATTTCTTTATTGTTTTAACAATTTTTTTATTTCTTTATTTTTTAAATATTTTTTAATTTTTTATTGTTTTAACATTTTTTTTATTTCTTTATTGTTTTAATATTTTTTAATTTCTTTACTGTTTTAACATTTTTTTTTATTTCTTTATTTTTTTAATATTTTTTAATTTCTCTATTGTTTTAACATCTTTTTTTATTTCTTTATTTTTTTTTATATTTTTTTATTTCTTTATTTTTTTTTATATTTTTTTATTTCTTTATTGTTTTAACATTTTTTTATTTCTTTATTTTTTAAATATTTTTTATGCCTTGATATGACTGTTTGTTGTTATTCTTTTATGATTGTTTTTTCTTCTGTGTGTTGTCTTTTTCAGCTGAAACAAATCTTGATATGACTGTTTTGTTGTTTCTTAATTCCTTCAGTTAAAAGTGGGCATCTTAACAATCAAATTCTCTTGTTTGATTGGACTGGGTGCAGTATAGTTTTATTTGTTAATTCTCAGTACTTCATTGTGTAGGGTTATATTGTTTGAGAGGATATTGAGGAAAGTTATTTGCTTTGCTACAACTAAACCCGTAACATACAAAGTATTTTTCTCCTTACCGAAATGTTTTGTAAAGTTTAAGTAGTGCTCCAGATAGCCTGCATACACAACACAGAACTAACTGAGCACTAATAGAAATGCGCGTGAGCTTAAGATGTTTAATGACCCCCAATGTACCCATATTTACTGCCGTTATTAAAATTTCCACTTGCAGTGGGCGCAGGTGTACCATGATTGGATACTGGACCACTCAAAAAGAGTCGCCTGGCTCGATGAGTCAGGGCTTCCGCTCCAACATGCCGATGGATGGGTCCGTATACGAAGTCGCACTGGTGAATAGCTGCAACTAAACTGCACAGTTGTACAACAATTGGTAGCAGAATGTATCACGGTATGGAAATTGTTCGCATGCATACCAGCGGGGTTTCTCATCTCCCCGTTGAAAAACCCCTTAACCATAGGTCCTCATTGTTCAGGACCACGTTTTGCTCTATATGGCGCCCGTGTATCAGGATGGAACTGAAATCTTTCAGATAAACAACCTTCTGTGTCACATTTTGTAGAAATTATTCTAAGATCGTGTCCAAGCATTTCCTGTGCTCCCCTTGTAGCCGAATTCCTCGACTTAACTTTCTCTGAATATTTGTTGGTACAGTGGAACCTACTATTCTCCAGTCCAATTCAGTGCTTCGCTTCGTCCCTGAACTCCGAGATGTTTTCCTATCCAGCTGGTACGGAACACCTGAAGGTATTTCACTCGTCCTAGTCGAGGTCATAACACACCGAGTGCAAGCGGTTATCACGGCGTTATAAAATGTATGTTATTATATCGTAACATAACATATTATAACACGCTATAAGGTAGGTTGTTAGGAAGGTTTTGCTCACAGATGCATAAATTTTACGCGTATATGCATCTAATGCCTGAAAACTATTCTGAAAAGTGTCTACCTTGCTCACCTACGGATAGGATGGTATTTTAGTTTGTCACATAACAATTGCTCTCAAAATGAAACAGACTTTATATACACTGAGTGGCCACTTTATTATGACCACCTGTCAGTTTTAAGCAAATGAGCTATGGATGCACACTGTTGCCGCCAGAGGGCGAGGCTAGTATAAAAAGGGAAAGCTTAGTGCTTGCGACAGTAGTAGAAGTGGTTTTTGGGTGACGAGATGGGTAAAAAATGTGATTTGACAGGCTTTCAACGTGGGATGATTGTAGGAGCTCGGAGCCATGGAGCTAGTACCACCGAAACCGCCGCATTCGTGAAATGTTCCAGAGCAGCTGTTGTTCAAGTGTTTAAAGACTGAACTATTAGCCAAAAAACTGGGTCTCTACGTGCAACGTGTGGACGTCATCGACTAGTGACTGCTCGGGCGGAACGGAGAGTGTCCAGACTGGTAACAGACAACAGAAGAGCTACAGCGCAGCAAATTACAGACCATCTTAATCAAGGATCCTCTCAAATGATCTCTGAACGCACTTTTCGCCGTACACTGCATCGGATGGGATGTGGAAGCCGAAGGCCTGTTCGAACACCTTGCCGTCTGCAGTTAACAAGAGAAAACGTATCCAGTTCGCACAGGTGCACAAGGATTGGACAGTCGATAATTGGAAACAAATTTTGTAGTCCGATGAATCACGTTTTCAGTTGCACCATGCCGATGGCTGAGTGAGAATTTGGCAGAAACAGCACGAAAGCATGGACCCAAACGCATTGCTACAACCATTCAAGCTGGTGGAGGCAACGTTATGGTTTGGCGAATGATTTCCTGGTATGCGTTGGCCCTTTAATTCGTGTTGGTAAACGTCTGACTGGCACATCATATCTAAACATCGTTGCGGACCAAGTGCATCTTGTCATGTGGATGGTTTATTCCAATGGCGATGGCTACTTTCAACAAGATAATGCGTCCTGCCATAGTGCTCGTATTGTTCAGGATTGGTTTCAGGAACATGCCGGTGAGTTTACTTTGCTTAGGTAGCCTCCACAATCTCCAGATCTTAATCCCATTGAGAATTTGTGGAATGAAGTTGAACGAGCCATAAGACAGGTGGATCTACAACGCTGCAATCGCATACTCCTGGAAAGTGCTATTCATGAAGCATGGTCTCAGATTCCACAAACCACCTATCAGCATCTCGTGAAGTCCATGCCACGAAGAATCGACGCAGTATTAAAGGCAATAGGTAGCCCAACGAAATACTGAGGGGTGGTCATAATAAAGTAACCACTCAGTGTATAAGCTCAGACCTCCGGGATTAATTCAGATTAGTTTTTGTTTATTCAGGAGAAGGGGTAAAATTTTAGCATCACCGATAGTCATATGTATAATATAAGACAATTTCCTATATTATCTGATATAATTTATGGGAATATCCCATTGCACCAATATTAGAATGATGAGAAGTAAAGCGACTAGTTCAAGGATGGGCAAACTACGGCCAGCCAGTGTGCTCAATCCGGTCCGCGGGATAAATAATTTAAATGCGTCACTTCTCTTAGGCGTGGCATATAAATTAATCTGGAAAACATTACTTGTTCTATGCTGAAATATTCCTCATTAATTTCTGGGTACAGGTTCAAGATGGAATCCATCTCACCTTTAAAAAGTGCTCTTTCCAATTTGCTAGTGACACATTCTGCAACTCCTGTTTATTTAATTTCGAAAAAGACACCAAGCACGTAGAATGAGAAGATGTCCACTGATACCTGAGGGGGGGGGGGAGATGCGGGTGTTGGGACTCTGATATCGCGACCGACTGACAGCGGTGAGGATATATGCATGTGTTAAATATTTTTCTGTTTTGGGACTTGGTAGCTGAACCTCGCCAACTTCTCGAGGTGAATGATCTTAGACACCGACTTACTGATGAGCATCTTTCATCTCTTTCGAGAATCACCTCCTCACAGTTTAACCCAGATTATGAAAAAGTACTGGAAGCTCAATCACAGTTTCGCTCATTGCACACCTCACCGTATAAATCTTCTGAACGAACTTAAAAACAATTTAGTAGATAACAATGTTTGTTTTGAATCTTTAGAGTGTTTAAATTTATTCATGTCAGTCTATTATGAATGTTTATCGCTATTTTAAAATAAGTTTGAAGAAAAATTAATGAGAAATAAAAAGTCTTTAGCCCTCCAAATGCTTTTTTTTTCATTAGCCCTCCTAAACGTTATTTTGCCATCCTTGCAGTAGTCCATTGTGTTACCACAGCAGTTAAAATAGGGACGTGCTGGAACCGGTTTCCACCGGCTCAAGCAAGCTGGTTCATAAAATTTATGATGCTTTCCCGAATACATGTCTAAAAATTCGAAAGAGTAAATCAGTTTTCTAGATAGAATAATACAAAAAGGGAGAGAGTTGACTGTTATTACTAAAAGTCTCAACCGTACACCATATATGCTATATCGAAAGTCAACATCGAGGTGAAAATTACATCCGATGTGGGAGGAGGGAAGTGATACTTGCACAGCCGGCCCTAGGCAAAAACAAAAGAAGGAAAGAAAATTTGAAAGGAAAAAATCTGAAAAATAAAGAACAAATGAAACAAAGAAAGACAGAGCAAAACAATTGTAGAAAAAAGTAGCAAAGAGAAATAGATTAGCCGAATATCCGGATCTTAAATATTGGAATTCGAGATGTTAGGATGCTCATGCAGCAATCATTAGTTCGGTTTCGTGTGACTTCAGTTGTTTTCAATCCGAACAACGGGGTTATTAAAATACCCTGATTTTGACAGCAGTAGTTGATATGCCTTTAGTACGTAATTTGGTTTGCATGTATGCTGAAAACTGATGGGTCATGCATTTTTATTTTCCTGTCCCGAGGACGTCCTATTTCATGTTGTAACTTAAAACATTTTTGCTGTGCTTAGAGGAAAGGGCATGATCACGAACTCATATTTTGATCTTTTCAACGCATAAAAGTTTCTTGTAATGTAGCGCAAACGCATACTTGCAACTTTTACGATATTTCAATCTCTAAAATTATAAGTGGGAGGATTCTTTTTATATTAAGCAGATATAGTCATGCAGAAAATTTCTCATCTACCCTTTGTCTTTCCCTTGAAAAGTAATTTTTCTGTTCGTTGGCGAAGGTATTACATGGATGTTTATGTACGTACACATACCGGTCACTTAATTATAAACTTTTATGCAAAACCGGGTTGGACCTCCTTTAACCGGAATTACAGCGCGTATGCGGTTTGGCATAGATTCCACAAGGTGATGGAATGCATGTACGTCTACAGCATAGTAAGCTTTCACTAGACAGTCCTATAACTGCTTCAGATTTGACTGAAGAAGATTTTGCATCCGGATCTGTTTTTTAATATGTTCCATATATTCTCAATGGGGTTCAGATACGGGCTTTGTGATGGCCAGAGAAGTCGCTGTCAGGCTTGCTTAACCGTTGCTCAACACATCTTGCTAGATGGACAGTAGCATTGTCATTGGCATCCACGAAACTGCCGTTGCTTTTGGATAAAAAGACAACATTGTAGGATTAACTTAATCGGAAACAATATTCAGATAATCTTTGGACGATACCCGACCTTCCAGCAATACTAGGGAATCTGCTCCGTATCAATAGAACCAGCCCCACACAATGACACCGTCTCCAGAACTTTGTGTTGTATTGTGTTTACAAGGCAAGCTGGATCTATCATTTCACGCCTCGACCCCCCTCCTCCCCCGCCAAACTATCTGCCTACCACAGAATAAAGTGCACTGCGATTCGTAGAACCAAATTATTTTTTTAACGTTTTCCAGTCTCCAGTGACAGTGTTCCTGACACATCTGTAGACGATCCTTCCAGTTCTTCGCAAAACTCCATGGTTCCCATACAGGTATGCCACCTCCAATAGCGATCCTCTTCAATTCCGTGCGCATAGTTTGCTAAAAACCGAACCGAGAACAGCCTTAATTGAATTATTCGGTCATTTGCTTCACATAAAAAGTCCTGGTTTTTTTTGGTTTTTTTTTTAGATTGCAGGTTTAACGACCACCGTGAGCAACTTATTGGACTGTAAGCAGTCGCCCGTCTCTTATTTAGGGTCACTGGTTCCATGAAAGTGAGAGCCAGTACCGTAATAAAAACACAACATCCATACCTCACCGGGACTCGAAGATTCGAACCCGGACCCCTTTCGGGTGAATGATCAGAAGCCGTCGCTTAGACCACTGCGCCATCGGGCCCTGTTTTTCCGTACAAGCCATCTCAGACATTGCAATGTGGTTCCACACAAATGGTCATCGCACCGTAGTTAGGCCTCTTAGACAAGCAATGTAGGCTATTTTTCCACTGATTAAAGACCAGGGACATCTCGCGTTTTGCAAAACCAGTCAGCTTTGCTGATTTCAAAAGCGTCGCTTCAGCCAAACAGACACCCACAATAAGCCCATTATTGAACTCCGAAAGATACTTTGTTTATCCCATTATGATCCACTTTTCTGACTATTAGTGACGAACAGCGGTCTTAAACAGTGGCCTATCACATGGTGATGCTCACGACAAAGTATTTTGTGTGTACGTAAGTCACATTTTCTTACAGATGTCAACATAAAGGCTTCTAATTCAATAGCCGGTGTGTGTATGCATTTGCCCATCCATTCATTGAACAGTTATCATCTAAGTGATAAAAACGTTCGTTTCCAATTGACACAATATCGCTTCTTATAAACAAGAGAAAAGAAAATTCAATTTGATTTGATAGGGCAGAATTTGCGTAATGAATATTTTCCATGTTTTTTAGAAACAAATTGTTTTCACCGATGGAAGTAAAATGTAGTCCACTTGAAAGTAAAAGTACACGATATAAGGAACCTGCTTCTCAGGACACCCTAAATCCTTCCTTCCAGCTCTCCCTAACTTTTGGATATTATCTTACTGGGAGGAAAGAAAACGCAGCAACGTTAATGAAACCGAGTCTCTACTGAAAATTTTTAAAATTTTGGATGTAACAACATTTGTCTGTGAATTTAAACGGCAACGTCGTTGACCCGGGCTATCCAACTCCAGCATAACAATGTCACGCCTCATTACTGAGGGGTTCACCTTTGGTCTCCCTTTCTGATGGCGCTCTTGGCAGCCACTTGTCTTCTACCTACCTCGCCGGTATTTCCTCTGTAAGGGATCAACGTGTTCCTTCAGGCGAAACAACCTTACTAGGCAATGTTTTGTTAACTTTGTCCTTGGCGACGGGGTAGCATCTGTTTCAATAATGCAAACAACACTTAAGCATTTTTCCTGTTACATTTTTACATTGAGTAATGTAAATAAACATATCATCTTGTCACAATAAATCTCTTTACACAGAATTGTCGATCTGTGAACAAGACACGTTTGTCACCTTCAAACTGTTTAAGAACGTGCTACGTGATTATGGAAAACTGCTCGGGCATGACACATTTTTATTTGTGTCTAAAAACTTGCTCATTAAGCTAAAATATCTTGTGTTTCTTTCATGACAAAAATAATTTTCTAACCAGAATGAAGAATTACGTTTAGTCTTTCCTTTAAAATTCATTTCTGGATTAAAGTTATCTGATAATTACCAAAATCTTCAACAGCAGTTAGAAATATAAAAGATACACATTTAATTTCCAGTTTAATGGGCAGAAATGACTTCGCCTGAGGGATTTTATGATGGCGAACTGTTTTCATTTATTTCAGTACACATAAAAGTATTTTGTGTGAACATGTTAAGCTACAGAGAAATTTTTTCAGAGCTGCGAATGAAAGCCTTCACTTTTTCCGAAGCAAAACGTTTCGCAAAATCGCTCATAAAACAAAGAGTAATGCACCGAACGTTGTTCGAATTTTTAACAATGCTTGCTATCTATTTTCGGAAATGAAACCGACAGAATTGGCAACGATAATGAAGATAGATTCGTCGCACGTGAACGAGTGAAAAGACAGAAAAACAAAGAATATCATCCAAGAAAAATTTATTGTTTTAGAAACGACAGCAGGTCACTCATTTGAGTTCGTAAATGAAACTAAATCCGCACATTATGAAACTTCGGACGTCGTTACAACGAATTGCGAGCTCCAATTGGCGGAAAAGGGAAAGCTTTCAACGGGAATAGCGTCAATTGATAATCTGTCATTTCGAAAATTACACTTATTTTCTTCGTTCGGAATACCATTACGGTCGATAGGAGAATTAATTGCTGTATGAAAACTTTCAGCAGGACAAACAATTAGCATGTGTTTCAAAAGAGCTACGTAACTATAATAGCCGAAGACGACATTTTTAAAATATTACGCATACATATTTTGATCTCCCCTCTCTTCCTCGAAAAGAAATAAAGATAAAGAAAGGTCCTTTGAGAAATCTTGTCCATGTGTAGTTTTATAGAAAATTACCCTCGCTATTTGTGCTGTGGAACGTATGAAGTTTTCAAGTGCAATTTTACTGCTGAAACTGCTCATATCCTTAAAGAAAACTTTTGCAGCCATTCAAAGTTTCGTCATATACAAAATATCTCTTCTTGACAGAAATATATCAGGTGTTCATAATTAAAGTTGACATTTCCAGCGGCGATACAGTTGTAACTGTCACTCGGAATGAATTCAAATTTGATACGAAGACTCCTGAGACGATGGCATTTTGTTTGGCAGAAAAAACAAAAATTATTTCCAAAACTTGCCTCCAGGAGAATACTTGTGTTTTTCTATACGCTTTATTACAGGAGATGTTTTTCTATACGCTTTATTACAGTATAGAAAAACACAAAAAATGCAAAAAGCTCAAACAAGACCTGTGAGACCGAATTCGTCGAAATAGAAGTGTCCAGCGATTAATTCCTCTCTAAAACCGCATAAGCAGTGACTTTTGGAGAATGGGGTGGAATCATGTGCACGTTGTGTGGATTTTCTGTTGCACAAATCCTGCAATTGTTCTTATTAACAACAGCATGTGGATGGAAACGGGCTTTATCAGTTCACGCCGCACGGTTGCGCAGTGGTTCTAAGGGCTGGCTTATGACTATGCGTCCGTGTAGGGTCCGGGTTCGAATCCCGGTGAAGCATGGATGTTGTGTTTGTCTTACGGCTCATGCTCTGCGTCTTCCCTGGAACCAGCGGCCCCAAATTAGGGATGGGCTACTGCTTATAGCCCATTGAGTTGCTCGCGGTGGGCGTTAAAGTTTCAATCGAAAAAACAAATAATCTGTCCACAAAATATCTCATGGCCGTTCGTTGTCCAGTTGAACCTGAGCAAGAAACCAAAGTACGAATGTTTCTGGTACATTCCGATCAAAGGGTAATAAGAACTGAACATGGGAGAACTTGTAAAGATAATAGCGCAGTATTATTCTTAGAACAATACTCAGTGTATTACTGCTTTCCACGACATTTGACATCCTGTATTTCTCTAAGGCTGTGGCTGCATCACTCACGATCTCATCTCCTGGTCGACTGGCTTCCGTCTTTTGCCAGGTTTGATGTTCAAAGAACCTGTCTCTTCAAACTTCCGGACATTTTACATAAACTGATTGCAGTCATTGGCCCTGTTTTGAAGCACTTTAATAAACTTGTGCAGTGATGTAAAGGCACAGCTGCTATTTTGGTAAAACATATTTACGAGAAGTGAACGATCTTTTGGTGACAATGCCATTACGCTTTAAAACGTTGACTGCTCAACTGTAGTGAAATGACGCATTCCGGAGGTGTCTGCTTTTATATAGCAGCTTCTTTCTAAGCATACAGCATTGCGAGCACTTGTGATTTGCGTATTTGGACGGTGGCAGTGCGTGTAAGAGCAGCTTTTCGTTGTTGTACACGAGATTATAGTGCCACTTTAAGCCCTGGAGTAAAGTTTGGAACTAGTATTTGTTTTCCGTCAAACAAAATTCCATCACCTCAGGAGTCCTCATGTGAAATTTAAAGTTAGTCCAAGCAATGCGGTTGGAGATCTGTCAGGGATAACTACCATAGTGCAACACTGCCATGCGGTTGGAGATCTGTCACCACCTGCAGCGCCCTTAGAAATTCGAACTTTAATTATGGGCATACGATATATTGAAACAACCTAGCCCCGTTATTAAAATCAAGAAAGCGTGGTCAATCAGGACAATTAATTAAATAGTCAATTGAATCGCAAGCATTGATTTGGAGGGATACAGGAAAGAAAAATTACATCCAGTTATAGGGGATTTACTAACCAGGTAGGTTATTTGTGTTTGTAATGGGCGAAAACAGACTCATAAATTGTGTCCAGTCCTTCGCGCGATTGCCATTTTTTCTCTTCGTAGACTAAACGCAGAAATATTCCTGTCTCGAAATTTGGAGATTTGGTATAGAGACGCGAAAGAAGACCACTGTTAGCAGACAGTGAATGGGAAAGATGGGCAGGAATGATCACTGATGCTCGTAATGTTTGCACTTAAGTTCTAAGAATAGGGATCTCAAGTATCCTGTGTTATTGTGTGCTTTCGAATATGAAAAATATGAGTGAAATCAGTGCAAAAGAAGAGCTTTGATCTTCGGCAGTTGCTTGTTTGGGGCTGTCGAGATAAAATGTCCCTGTTTTATTTTCGGTAAAGCTAATTCTACTTTCTATTCTCACACAAGAGAGTATATGTCTTTCCGTAGTAGCCGAATAATCGCTGTTTTAGGTACTGCACGATGTTGAGTAAAAGTCTTTTTTTTTTTAAATGAGCGAACTATTGGTTTAATTCCAACCTATATCTCTTAGTTTTTCCCGCGTGTTGTTTTTACCCGGTTGCACTATGATAGTTTTTCCTGACAGATCTCCAACCGCATGGCAGTTCATAAGGAAGGGGTTCAGAGAAGTTTCCTATTTGAGAACGTCATGACTTTGGCAAAAACCTACAAGAGGAGTTTCAAAACAAAACATATGCTGCTGAACTGAAAAGAAAGTCCACTTTTCGAATGGTATGTATGGAATTCTGGTAATGGGAAATTCAATATTTAGATTCCTCACTTTGGCTTGTTTTATGACGACACCTCATTCCAAGAAGAAGGTGCCATCATAAAACAAGAGAATGCAATTCTTTGTGTAATAGAAACAACTTACCTTGGATGAGATTGGTATCCTGAACGGGGTACACGTTCATGGGCCCCCTACCAAGCACCACTGATGCGTCATGTAACATAACAACATACACAAATCAGTTGTTGCCACTTTTTTGAAAGAAAGTATGTTAGGCAACCACAGAGCGTTAGCTATTGGGTTGGGAGAAGAGCAGTAAGGATTGCTGATGTCGACTGAAAAGCTCCTTTCTGTCTCAAATAATTACTGTTTGACTTTGCAGAGAGACACAGAGAGAGAGAGAGAGAGAGAGAGAGAGAGAGATAATATGATGCTGACTTCGGTCAGAGCTCATCTGCTTCTAAAAATTGGAATACCATTCACGCAATTAACTCATATATCAACTTGTGCACATTCACTGATGGCTTTTTACCGTATATATGTAACTATCTCTGCCATTTAAGTATCACTGTCTTTTATGCTAAATACGCGTATGTAAGGATTCACACAAGTAATTTTCTGCAGAATAATGTTATGTTAGAAATGATATTAAGATTTCCTGTCATCCTACACGTTTGACGCCAGCCTATATGGCCTTCCCGATCAATGGCTCAAAGGTTTGATGCACTGAGTTTTTACGCTTTCCACCCTTAGGTTGAAGAAGCGTATATTCTTCAGTTTTGTCCGTCTGTCTGTCTGTCACTCGGTCTGTTCGCACGATAACTCGCGTAAAAATGGCTCGATTTCGATGAAATTTTAGTGTGTGGTAGAAGACAACCTGGATAGAAACCCTATTGAAAATGGGTGAAATGGGGTCAAAGGTCAGGACATAGGAGCGGGATCCATTTCGTTGCCCTTATGCCTCATAACTTACGTAAAAATGCTTCGATTGCAACAAAACTTTATCATGTTGTTTTGGAGGTATACTGAACTGGTTCTGGTGAATATCATCGAAAGGGGGTCAAAGGTCAGGGCAGAGGAGCAAGATTTCTTCCACAGGCTTTATCCCCATAACTTGACTAAAAATGTTTCTATTGCGACAACATTTTAGTATGTTGTTCCGGATGTATACTGAACCAATTCTGTCTAATATCGAAATGGGGTCAAAGGTCAGGGAACAGGAGCGAGATTTATTTCACAGCCATTATTCTCATAACTTGACTAAAAATGCTTCCATTGCGACAAAACTGTCATTGGACGTGCCCTCTCGAGCTCCTCAATTTCGCCCAGTTTGCTCGGCCAAAGAGCCCATTGCTCCCGACATTTGTGTTCTGTGTGTGTATAAAGGTATTGTGCTACCTTCCCGAGTCGGAAAGTAGATATTCACTTCGAATTTTATCATAATATTACCTGCCGACCACGCCCTACTGGTTTCTGAAGTATGCGCCCAAGTACATGTTCCAGTGCCTGCTGTTCCTTTCCTGTATACCCTGTTCAAATAATAGGCTGCCAGCAATCTTCCCAGCTACTTTGAAACACCAGCAAGTGAATTTTATACCAATATTCCTTCATTTTTCATCTCGGTGAGTATGTTTACATCTGCCCACCATGACTTGCCTTCACTTCCTTCTGTCTTCTCACCGGCGTTCAATTCAGTTGCCTTCTGTGTTTATCTTCCTGTTATCAACACGCCTTCTCATTTACGTCACCCTCTGAAAGTGGTCCTTGGGTGACGTCATCGTTACTGTGCTCCATCTGTCTCCCGCCGTTCTTCCAGTGACGTCATTACCTCGCATCTTCCCATCGTCCGCCTTCTTCACGTGCCTTTTGCCATCTCCATCGTTTTACGCTCTCGAGATTGCGCTGCTTTGCTTTACAGTTTCTGATTTGTACTATGTGTAGTGCTTTTCTTCGACCACTGACGCCTCCTCCGGATGTACTACTTGACAGTTCAACTCATCTCTTTCGCCCGCAGTCACTGCCTTCCCCTCGGATCCTCTCTCAACTGCCTTGGGCTTTCGGTTTTCTTGCACAGGCTCCGTTTTAGCAGCTCATTTACTAGAGTCCTCGTCACCGGGGAAGTCTTCCTTCGCTTCTTCAGCTCTAGGAGTTAAATATTCCGAGCTTCCACATACTAAACTTACAGCTTACACTTCAGCACTCCATCAGATTGTTCCACCTACTGCCATCACGCACATTGCGCGAAAGCCTCGCTCGGTGTTGGTTTATTTTTCTAATCCCGCTCAAGTTGAGTTGATTCTTTCTTCTCCAATTTCAGTCGGCGACCAAAGTTTGTTAGCAATTCCTCTTGCTCATTGCCCTACTCTCGTTAATTTGTCTCCAATTCCTCCTGAACTCTCCAACGATTTACTGCATGCTTTCCTTTCTCAGTGTGATTCAGTTATTGATCCTATTAAGTCTTTGCCTGCTGCTTCAGATGATCAAAGGAATCGTCCCTATTATAGGTTTAGACGTCAAGCTCTCGTCGTTTTTCCTGACGAACAGTCCATTGTTTCCTGTCCGACAACATTCCAAACTATCAGCGGTCCCCACACTCGCACTGTCAATGTTTTTACCGCTTATCATTGTTTTACTTGCAAATTTCCCGGTCACAATAGTTCTTCTTGTCCAACTCGGAAATTTTCTACTTCCATTCGCCCTTCTGCCTTGCCAAAATCGTGTGACTTTTCTTTATCATCCACATCTTTGGCGACTTTTCCTTTTACATATTCGCAGCTTCCGGTTTCGAGTGGTTTGTCCCCGGTTGCTGATTTTTGTACTTCACGTGTTTCTCCGGCGAATATTTTTCCTGATCATCAACTACCGACAGCTCTCCTGGATGTTCTCTCTTTTGTCACGACTACACCACTTTGCACGCCTCCATCGAGCCCGTCTTCTGCCCAGATCTTGTTGAAATGACCTCAGTCACCCTCTTCGCCTTCATCTCCTGCTCCTGTCTGTCCATTGTCTGCATGTTCGACTGCGGTCTCTACTTCTACGGTTCCGCTCTTCGTCTCCACGGAGCCAGCGTCTACCAGTTGCCTTATATCTCTTGCTTCCTCACCGCCCCAGTGCAACGTATCTGTTTTTGTACCTCCAGATTCTACGACACCTCATTTTTCTTTACCAACGGTTGATGTTGCTTCGTCTCCTGCTCGTCTCGTCCAGTTCTCACTCCTAGATGTTCCTGTTACAACTTCATGTTCACCACCATGTTCCCTTCCAGCAAGTCTATTTTCTACAGGGCCCTCCACTGACAGCCATGTAGTGTCTTCTGGGTTGCAATTGTCTTCTGTTTATGTCTCCATTCGGTCTTTTTCTCTAGACACTTCTGCTTCGCCAACTCCTGAGTCGCCGGACGAAGATCCTACTCCGGCTCTTATCAGCTCTCTCATGCCGATCGTCTCTGTGAGGTTTTCACTCCCAGCAACTCTTGTTATGTCCATTGAACCTGCATCCTCCGACTCACAGTTTGCTCATTTGCCTTCTGACGTGTGATCTTCCTCTACAGCCGTTCCTGTCGTCCTTCCATTAGCTTCAGCCACTGTTCCTGCCTCATCGATTGTTCCTGCCAATGCTCCTTCACCTGTGCTTCATCGTGCTCCATTGTTGCCTTCCTCAACTTTCTGCTGATGGTACTTCCCTTACTTGTACATCTTCTACGGCTCGACGTTCCCGGAGGCGACGTAAGCCTTTTGCTCCAAATCCTCCTTCACAACAATACTTTGCTTCTTATGGTGATTATTACCGCGCTTATGAGCGTTGGGTGAAACGTGCTATGTATAAATATCCAGACTTCTCCTACCAATATTCGCTAACACCAGTTCCTTATTATTCCAGTATTTTCCAGAGTGTGAGCCCTTAGACTCCTGCTTGACTTTTGCCATGCTTAATGGCCTGTGTATTTCCTGTACCTCAAAATATATCTCTGTTTGAAAGAGTGGCCTGCGCGCCCATAGTTCTTTTTTTATGTTTTGTTCTCCTCAATGCCTCAAGTGTAAGCCTGTGATTTTCTCCACGTCTTTTTTTTGGCCTTTTGCCCATGTTATATGCCCCCGTTTTTTTTATTGTACACTATTAGTTGTCTTATAAAGCGATATTGAACGACAAAGGTTTAGTATGATGTTCCGGAGGTATACTGAACCAATTCTGTTTAATATCATCAAAATGGGGTCAAAGGTCAGGGCACAGGAGCGAGATTTATTCCACACCATTATCCTCATAACTTGAGTAATAAATTGAGTAATGATTTCTGGTATGTTGGAAAGCGTATCATAATCAATGCATTGCATGATTTTACTAACTTGTTGATCATTCATCCGAGATCGATCTGGGTCCAAGAATTAGATGAGGCATACCTGCCTCATGGCGCATGCCCTGCTTTTACCTGAAACAAGCAACCCTGAATTAGGGACAAGATACTGCCTATAGCTGTTAGAATTGCTAATGGTTGTCGCTAACCCCCTCCAAAAAATAGCATTTATATCCGATAGAATTTTTATTCTATAAAAATGTAGACCTACTAAAGCTAGATTAACAACATCTCTTTCTTGAGCAGTGTTTTTAGTCATGTAATGCCTGTAACTCTTGGTTTTGAAACTTTTCCCTTATTATTTATTAGACTTCTAACGGATTCCGCAGATGGAGAAATAACTTTAGCGTTCGAGGAACTTTAAATTTAATTATCAGAATGTCATCACGTGCTGTACACCTCAGCTGCTGAATAATTTGCGAGGAGAGTCTGGTGATAATATTTTATGTTTGTCTTAAATTCGAACATTTGGAACTATGCACGGAGCTATGTCTCCTTTAAACAGCCCTAGCTTGCTTTATTTAGAAATTCGTTTGATCTTCGGGGAATGCTGACGTGAGGCAGAGAGAATAAATCGACACCTGATCCAGCAGTAAATACTGCTTTACTAGTTTACTCCCACGGATTTTGAATCTTATCACCGTGTACCCAGTGCTCACTCGCAACTCCTCCGACGTTTAAGAGGCATCTCTGAATATAAGCGGCCGAATCCCATCCCTTCCTTAACAACGTTTGTGAGCCGGAGCTTTCGTTATGGATTAGTTTCAGTAAACACTACGCTTCCCAGTTGAACATAAAGAACAGTTCTCTCGTGTGTATGATACGCAGTTGTTCCGAACTTCAAAATCAAGTATTTAAGCAATCTGTTCTCGTGACAAGGAAAAAAGCTTTTGCGTTCATAAAGACTCCAGGATGCAGTCATGGGAAAACTCCTGTGACGAAAGAAATGCGTTCCTCCCTCTATGCGCAAGAAATACATTCTTGCGATCTATAATAGACAGAGTTTTACGTTAATAACAGTGAATGAATTTCGAAAAAATGTGTTTTCAAGATGGTGGCCGTGAACCCTGTTATCTCAAATTTAGCGGGAAAAGGACAAGTCTGTAATAGCTTTTCTTTAATTGCCTACTGAAATTTAAATTTTTGAACACAGAACAAGGAGATTGAATAAGATAAAAAAAATGTTTTTGCATGACATCAAGTTAAAAATAATTCACCAAAATTTAATAGTCAGAAGATTTACCATTTTGCTTTTCACCGGCAGCCCCGTTTTTCACAAGTTGCTAAGCAAGAGCTACATAAACAAAAGGAATAGGATGCGATACTATATCATCCCGCCAAGTACACCAGGCGCACACTGTACAGTAAACCGCCGATTCTCTCATTCCCTTTACTGTTTTTTCGCTAGGTAATAGTGAAAATCTAATAAAAACCGTGAAAGTCAGGCGTTATTCGCATGACAGAATTACCATACCAAAAACAGATACCTTTTGTACATACACTGACGGAAAAAAATCCCAACACCACGAAAAAATAGTTGTAGAGGAATGAAATGGCGGCAATACATTTGTATAGGTAACATATTTAATCGATTAAGGTTTCAAGATCACAGCTCATTGTAAGCGCGAGAAGAGCCATTTTAAATGTGAAATGCTGGTACATCAATAACCGGTGTAACCGCCAGAATGTTGAATGCAAGCACGCAAACGTTCATGCATTGTGTCGTACAGGTGCTGGATGTCAGTTTGTGGGATGGAGTTCCATGCCTGTTGCACTTGGTCGGTCAATACAGGGACGGTTAATGCTGGTTAGGGGTGACGCTGGAGTTGTCGTCCAATGATGTCCCATACGTGCTCGATTGGTGAAAGATCTGGTGAACTAGCAGGCCACGGCAACATGTCGACACTCTGTAGATCATGTTGGGTTACAACAGCGGTATGCGGGCGAGCGTTATCCTGTTGGAAAACACCCCCTGGAATGCTGTTCATGAATGGCAGCACAACAGGTTGAATCACCAGACCGACGTACAACTGTGTCGTCAGGGTGCGTGAGATAGCCACGAGAGTGTTCCTGCTGTCATAGGAAATTGCTCCCCAGACCATAACTCCAGGTGTAGGTCCAGTGTGTCTCGGCCGCAGACAGGTTGGTTGCAGGCGCTCACCTGGCCTCCTTCTAACCAATACACGGCCATCACTGGCAACTAGGCAGAACCAGCTTTCATCAGAAAACACAACAGATCTCCACTCCGTCCTCCAATGAGCTTTAGCTTGACACCACTGACGTCGCAAACGGCAGTGGTTTGGAGTAAGTGGAATGCACGCTACAGGGCGTCTGGCTCGGAGCTGTCCTTCAAGTAACCGATTTGTAACAGTTCGTTGTGTCACTGTGGTGGCAACTGCAGCTCGAATTGCTGCCGCAGATGCGGTACGATGCGCCACTACCATACGCCGTACGCGGCGGTCTTCCCTCTCAGTAGTGCCACGTGTCCGGCCGGAACCCGGTCTTCTTGAGGCAGTACCTTTCCTTGACCACCGCTGCCAACAATCATGCACAGTGGCTACATTCCTGCCAAGTCGTTCTGCAATATTGAGGAAAGAAAATCCACCTTCTCGTAGCCCTATTACACGACCTTGTTCAAACTCTGTGAGCTGTTGATAATGGCTTCTTCGTCTTCTTAAAGGCATTCTTGACTAACATCAACACCCTACGTTGAATCTCAACGATAACTAACGCTCACGAACGTTACAGCGCGTATTTACAGCAAACCTGCTTTGCATGTTCCGAGGGGCGCTACTAGCGCCACACGTATGCGCCGAGCGCGAAATTTGCATAGACGTCATCTTACAGATGTACTCTCACCGCCTACCAACTGTCGTATATCTAACACAGCCCCTTCTTGGTGTTGGGATTTTTTTCCGTCAGTGTATATACTCATATATACCGCTACATGATTAATACAACCTCAGGAGTTTGTTGTTGTTTCGTGATTGTCTGCATATTTAACGTTAAAAAGTCGCGTAACTCTCAACTTCATGTAGATGGTAGTCACACATACTCCATATCTGCACGCACGCACACACACATTTCTGAGAATAAGCGAGAGTCTTACTGAAACGCTACTTGATGATAGCAATAAAGTTTAAAAATCCTTGCTTCAAGCAAAGAAGAACAAAGTGATGCAGGATTTCCACTAACAGCTGAAAATTTCACGAATGGAATCACATAATCCAGTTAATAGATTTTTTTAATGAGTAGCGATTTGCCCAGTTCTTCACATTGCTGAACCCGGGTCTGAATCTCGAGTAAGACGTAATGTTATTATTTTCGCGCCGGCATTAGTTCTGCTCTTTACTCGAAGCTAGAGGACATAACTAAGGATGAGCGAATCTTATTTTCAACGAGAGTTGTTCATCAAAAGCAGAATCTTAAGCTCACTGCCCTATTAATAATTTTGTCACTCTTCGTAAAAACATAGAATAATTTAAAACCAGCATGTTTGTTAGGGATTTAAACATCGAAAGGTCATATTCATCAGAGAAACTGTAAACAGGCAAGCAGTTCAAAAGTTTTTATACAGAAGGAATTAATTGGCTGGAAGAACCATTGGTTCAGCATATACTCAGTCGAAATAAATGGATCGTAAGGGGCCCTCTCGCAACGAGACCAAAGTGGACGAAAACTGGCAACTCTTAAAAGCAGTACCCCTTATTTCACCTGTGAAAGATACAAAGGGTTTGTCGCTGCAGTACTGTGGAAGGAATCAAGAATCGATGGCAGCCGGGTTGTTAATCAGATACTTTCTGTGCAACGTTGAGAAATTTTACAGCTGATTTGAGTGAGTTATCTGTCAGAAAAATACTATTGAGCTGGACGATCTTTCTAGTTTTGTAGTGGTCTAAACTCTGACTACTTCTCGTCTCGGGTTCGATTCACGTTTAAGGCGTTGGTGATGAGGCTCGGCATTTCCCTTTTCCAGAACCAGTGGCCCCAAATTACGGACGGGAAAATACTTATAGTCATTAGGATTGCTCGTGGGGCTTGTTAAACCTCGAAACAGAACTAAAGAAAAACACAAAGCTCTCATGATTGACGAGACGCTTGACTGTGGAATACCACTCTTTTATCTCATCCCTGTAATACAAACGGCAAGCTAAGTTATGAGTTTGCTTGCAAAAAAACACCGTATTCCTTATTTTCAGAAACATATTGTCATCTAAAAGAATTCCTTTGCCCACCTTCTGTCGCTATCTAACTAGAACAACTGCCTTGGCGCAGCTAAGCCTACAAATATAGTGCCTTAGCACCGTTAAGGCTCTTTTACGTCTCTGAGCTACAGCCTGTTGGAGTTTCAGGTGAATCCCCGGATGACAACTCTTTCAAGTCTTACATTTTCAGTGGATAACATATCAGGGGAAGTCGCTGGCAATAAAGCAATGCAGAATGTGCTTTGACATTACAAAATGGGGTATGAGATAATCCAGCAATGGGCAGCATCGAGAAGGTTCCAAGGAATCATTGATGTAGAGGCTCATAGTCCAAGTCCCTAAGGAAACACACCGCAGGCGATCGGTTATCATGCCTTATCGCCCTCACTACATTTACCGTAGTAATGGTGGCTGGGATTTCGCTTGGCTCTGGTTGTGCTTGAGGTCCGCAACACGGACTAATCTAAGATCCGTTTGACATTGCTAGAAACCCACCAGATTCTCAGTGTCTTACTGGTGCCTGGACAGTAGCAGGATCATCAGGGATTTCAGTCTCAACGACTAGTGGTAACAGAGCTTAAGGCTCGGGTGCAAGAACTACCAATAGGAAGTAGGTGAGAGGTACTTCATTACTGCTACGTTTTCAACAACAGACATGGTAGAATTAGTTTCGTCATTTATAACAGCGGGTAAAAATTGTACATCAGCAAGTCGTATGAGCACAATGACAGCAAACTGACTATATATATATACTCGTATATATATCAATCACTGAACTGGGTAAACAAAGCGATAAAGATTAATGCAGATTATTTAACTCATCTTCGTTTTGCTGATGACGTAGTCATTTTTTCAACTACCTCTTCAGAGCTGCAGAGTATGATCCAGGAATTTGATGACAAGAGTAAAGAAGTGGGACTAAAAATGAACTTTCAGTAGATAAAAGTGGTGTATAATGCTTTTACAAGAAATGAAGATTTATCAATTAATGCGGAAAAGCTGGAGATAACCGATACCTACATTTACCTTGGACAGCAGATATCAAGCGAGGGTCACAGATGAAAATATTAATAGGCGTATAAAACTTCGATGGAGAGCTTTTGGAAGAAACAGTACAATTTTTAAGAGCAATATGCCATTATGTTTTAAAAGAAAAGTGTTTGATCAATGCATCCTTCCAGTGCTAACGTATTGTGCAGAGACGTGGACCTTAACTAAAAAGAAATACAAAGACTGTAGATAACTCAAAGAAGCATAGTCAGGGGTATGCTTGGTGTAACCTAGAGAGATAAGAAGAGGAACTCATGGATTAGGAAAATGACAAGAGTGGAAGACATCGTGATCAGCGTAAAATCCCTGAAATAGCAATCAGCTGGACATATTGCCAGAAGGACGGACCACCGATGAACAACTGAAATTTTAGACTGGATTACAAGGGACACGAAAAGACCCAGAAGAAGACCACATAGCAGATAGGTGGATGAAATTCGAAAACATGCAGGTGTAACATGGAGGAGACTGGCACAAGACAGACCGTTGTAGAAGAAACTTGAGGAGACCTTCATCCAGCAGTGGATTGATAATGGTT
Source organism: Macrothele yani (assembly GCA_039090855.1). NCBI lineage: Eukaryota > Metazoa > Arthropoda > Arachnida > Araneae > Macrothelidae > Macrothele > Macrothele yani. Next base: position 79,820,050 of record CM077008.1, read on the forward strand.
GTTGTTGTTGTTGTTGTTGTTGATGATGATGATATAACTTGCATATGCCATCCTCACTTACGTATGCAAGTATGACGTTGTTGAGATGACTTTATAGACAGCCCACTGTGCAAAGGATTCAGATATGTACCAAGAGTTGATAGCGGCAATATAAGAAAGACTCGTGGTCCGTGATTTAAGAGACTTTGGAATAGGCATGAGAGTTGGCACTAGTGAGGCAAGTGCAACAGTCTCAGAAACGGCAAGCAAACTTTCTCCGCTATGCAAGAACAAGTGTATTGAGGGTGTACAATGAATGGTGCACAACAAACAAAACAAACAGTCTGGTTGACCATTCATGGAATACGGGATTACACCATATAATACGAATTTTGAAGATGATAAGCCATTTTTTGGTGTAAATATGACATGGATGGTAAGTCAGATAATACCCGAAAACTTGAAAATTTCGTTGTCCTGGTGAGCGAATCGTAACGAAACCGTAAATTACCTCCGTAACTAATAGGAATAGGAAAAAGATACTGTGCCACTTTGTGTAGTTTGCAAACGTGCACAAGAGTATCCAGTATACTTTTGGGTGCTATCCGGGAGACGCGGATTCGATTCCCGCTCCTGGACAACGAGATTCTCAAGTTTTCGGATGTTATCTGACTTACCATCCATGTCATATTTAAACCAAACAACGGATTTTCATCTTCAAAATTCGACTGGTAGACGTTCGAAAGTAACAGCGCTTGAGAAGGATTATACGAGACAACACGCGAGCTGCATTGCGTCAAGAAATCGTGCAGTAGTATAGCAAAGTTGAGAGCAGAATTTCAGTGTACATAACTCGTCGCACTTTGGCGCGAATGGGATATAACATCAGGCGTCGCTTTCGTTTTCACTCGTCTCTGCTAAAAACCGACAAATGTGTCCACCGTGGGCACTGCAGCAGCAAAACTGAACTCTTGAGGTTTGAAAAAGCTGCCTGGCCTTATCAATCCCGTTTTCAGTTATTTCACGCCAATGGACGGGCCAGAACATGGCGTCAATAGCACGAATAGATAGATCCCAGCTACTTAGAATTGGCTGCAAAAGCAAGTGGATACGTTGTAATTGCCTGGGATATGTGTTCATGGCGGGCATTTAATTCCGCAATACTCCTCTTATAGTATTTGGATGTTACCAGGTATCATAACATCATTGCCGTCTCGGTGGCATAGTGGTCTAAGCGCTGGCTTCTGATCATTCGTCCGAGATGCGTCCAGGTTCGAATCGGTGAGGCACGGATGTTGTGTTTGTCGCACGGCACTAGCTTTATTCCTTCCCTGAAACCAGTGGCCCTAAATTACGGACGAGTGACTGCTTATAGTTCACCGAGTTGCTCACGGTGGTCGTTAAACCCCCAAACAAACAAACAAACAAAAATCATACATAATTGTGGACCATTTACATCAAATGTATGGAAGTGTCTGATGGAGAGGCTATTTCCAGCAAAAATAATGCGCCATGACACAAAGCTCGTATCATCACGGTGTGGTTCCAATAGCACGACAGTGCCTTTAAGTTGCTGAAATAGCTTTCAAAGTCTCCAGAGCTTTACCCAATTGAGTACCTGTGGGATGAGATCAAGAAAGCCATTCATAAAAGAGATTCTCCTTCGACGAACATTTGACAGTTGACGAATGACATGTATATGTACACAAAAAGTAGGCTTGGACCGTAAGGACCAGATGTGTTTGGAGTAAGTAAACATTTATCATATGCAACGGTACTTATGATGTTAAGCGCTAAAACGAGAACCAGGAACATCATGAGTACGAATGAAGCAGAATAACAGTTACAGATTCTTTACTACACTTTGTCTTCCTTTTAATCTTTACTGAAACGTTAAAAATTTATTTACAGAAATTCGGCACACAAACTGTATTTGTTCTGGCCTCGTCTTATGCTCAGGATCGACATATCTACTGTATGAATGAAAATAAGGAAATTGAGAAATTTAACTTATTTGACTTATACTCTACATCGACTTATAGGCCAAATGATACGGTATTGTTTCAATGGTAATTAGTTCCAACTCACAGAATTTTCTGTAGATCACCGTAATTCGTTGTTAGTTGTTATGAGCGGATTTTGATGTAGGAACTACGTCTTACTCCGCGGATAGTATGGGACGAATTACGGCCGACTTGTGCCTGTGACAAAAATAGGTCCCAATTGAAACCATTATGGCGTTAAAAATACGTGCCGCACACTAATCGTGTTAGCATGTTCGTAAAAAGCATGGAGTCCAATTCGCCTACTACGCAATACATAGTGGGCGCGACACTCCCCTCCTCGCGCTCTGTGCGCGATGGGAGGGGGCGTCGCATATGGGTGTGCCGCCGCGTTTGACTCAGTCTGCCTCGGCAATCGTGAGCGGAAAGCGACTGCGCGTGGTATCATTTTAAAGCACACGACGGGATCTATTCAAATATACGAAGAACATTTCGCAGTGGTTTAAGCTGAACATTTTAAAAATTGTTTTTTTTTTTATGAACCAGTGAACCCTTTTGACAATATCGCGGTATCTGGACAAACATGAGTGCAAATCGACTGTGTGGTATCGTTTTAAAGCTCTCGACGAGACCTATTCGTATATATAAAGAACATACACTGGTTTAAATTAAAATAAAATAAAAATTGCTTTTGTGTGAACGGGTTAACATTTTCGACAATGCCACGGAATTCGCAGAATGAAAGCAAGCAAAAGTGGAGAAAATCAAAACGAGAGGCAAGAGAAAGTGATGAGGAATGTAAGAAGCCCAAGAAGACTGCAGTCCAACGAACTAGAGAGTATTGAGAAATCCTGAAAACAGTCGTCGCCAAATAAAAATCCAATACACTGATCGTAGTCCTACGTTCCAAACTGACTGCTCAATCAGAACTGAGCCTGCCTGTTTTTTTTTTTTTTTTTTTAAAGTGAACTGGTCATATACTTGCGCGGCCGGTATGCCGGTTTTGTTTTGGGCGATTATGACCACTTTTCTTTTTCTCGGAGATTTCCATACAGATCCTCAGTAACTTTTTTTACGTTTTGCAATATTGCGTGTGCTAGTGTTTACCTCTCGCTATGTTTAGTGGCAAGAAAAGCCTACAGTTGTGTGGGGTTGGTTTAGGGAATCTATGGCTAAGGAAACTACTGCGTTGACCTTCGACCCTTCCAGGGTCGAAGGTCAACGCAGTAGTTAGTTTCCTTACCTTATTTGTATCATCCATTTTTTACGCTTTCCAACCGTAGGTGGAAGAAGCGTATATGCTCCAGCTTTGTCCGTCTGTCCGTCCGCACGATAAATCACGTAAAAATGAATCGATTTCGATGAAATTTTAGTATGTGGTAGAGGACCAACTGGGGAGGAACCCTATAGAAAATGAGTGAAGTGGGGTTAAAAGTCACGACATAGGAGTAGGATGCATTCCATTGCCCTTATGCGTCATAACTTGCGTAAAAATGGTTCGATGTCGATGAAATTTAAGTCTGTGGTAGGGGACCACCTGGGAACAAACCCTATTGAAATGGGTGAAATGGGGTCAAAGGTCACGACATAAGAGCGGAATCCATTCCATTGCCCTTACGCGTGATACCTTGCCTAAAAATGGTTCCATTTCGATGAAATTTTAGTGTGTTATAGGGCACCATCTGGGAACAAACCCTATTGAAAATGGGTGAAATGAGGTCAAAGGTCACGACATAAGAGCGGAATCCATTCCATTGCCCTTATGCGTCATAACTTGCGTAAATATGGTTCGATTTCAATGAAACGTTAGTATGTGGTAGGGGACCACCTGGGGACAAAACCTATTGAAAATGGGCGAAATGGAGCCAAATCTCAGGACATGGAATCGGGATCCATTCCATCGCCCTTATGTGTTATAACTTACGTAAAAATGCTTCGATTGAGACAAAACTTTATCATGTTGTTTCGGAAGTATACTTTACCGGTTCTATTGAATATCATCGAAATGGGGTCAAAGGTCAGGTCATAGGAGCGAGATTTATTCTACAGCCATTATCCTCATAACTTGAGTAATGATTTCTGGTATGTTGGAAAGCGTATCATAATCAATGCATTGCATGATTTTAATAACTTGTTATGTATGCAACTGCTTCACGAAAATGCTTCATAATATAAGAATCACTCACAATTTTAATGTAAAAGGCAAAATTACTTTTTCTGGGAGCACAAAGCTGAACTGTGAACCGATGACATATTGAATGACGATTCAGTCATCTGATGCGCGTGTAGCTTTAAGCGCTCGTAAGCTGTTGTACTAGAACTGAAAGTGCTCAGAGGAGGTAGCATTTTTAACTGAACCGCTCGTTATTCGAAGTTCCATTGTACTTCAGACACTAATCAAAATCTTGCACATACAGATCCTAAGGAACACCAGTTTGCTTTTTTTAAAAATTCAAATGGGTATCCGAATGTTTTCGTGAATAAAATTTTCGCTTTGTGCATTATGTTCATCGATATTCTATGTTTTTTTAACATATTCTACATATCACTAAGCTGTTCCTGAGATTCAGAGATTAGCTCCTCGAAGAAAGTACATCAGCCAGAAAATTAGTTCCAACTCTGTGACGTAAAGCGCGTGTCAAGACGACAAATCTGCAGAGATACATTCTGTCCGTGTAGCTTAGTTGAGAGAGCAACTTACTCCGGAGCGAGGAGTCCCGTATTCGATTTGCGTCACAACTCGCAGAATTTCCTTTAGAAGCTTACACAAATGTAAGCTTCAGTATAAATATTGTTGAGGTACCAGTTAGTTCTGTATGACAATGGCAAAAAGACTCTAGACTCCAACTCACTGCGTCTTATTCCAGAACCCTTAGGTGAAATGACCAACTGGAACCGTCAACCGTGGGCTGATCCTAGCACATTTATGATTTTCAAGACTCAAAGAATTAATTAAGCATGTCCTGCCCTCTCGAAAACGTTAATACATTTTTATGGTTCTTGTGGAAAACGGAATGATTTTTATAAACAGCTCAAATGCTTCCGTGAATTCTTACCGGTTTTAATTCTTCTGCACATTGGAAAAGGAAAATGGCACGCTATTCTTCTTCGATACCGTTTTCCAGTTGAAACGCTATTGCTATGCACTCACTTCAACTTGGGCGTTGATTACATGTTACTTATATCGATGTGCCCTCCTTTAAGTAATGGCGTCAATTTTGCATAAACGCTGCGTTTTTGGACTACGCATGTGCTAGCAGCCACGTCGGCATTTGACTTTGACATGCTGATCAATATGGACCATAAACACGAGTACTTTTGCATTTGAGTGCAACCTATAAATTCACTATGTTAAGAACAGAATTTACAGTTCATTTACACCTTCAAATATCAATATTAGCGCGGTGAAGATTGGATTTGGTGTCAAGAAATATGAAAATCCAAATTTGCTGGCAGCGAGCTCGAAATCGCATCTTTCTACTCTGGAGCCGAATTCTTTCCCAATTAATATACACCGACGAGGGCTTATCACTTATACTTGCAGTCTTAAAATGTGCCTAACCTCTGTTGTACGTCACTTATAACCCTCCCCCTTGAGAAAGGCGGGTCACGAAATCGCAGGTTTCGGGTCCGCCGCAAACCATGCTTGAAACAACTGCCTGTAGAAGAAGGATTTCTGATTAATTTCAGACGATATGTGAAAGAAGGATCACACATTTTTCGAAACGAAGAAGGAATTCTGATTAATTCCAGACCATGTGTGGAAGAAGCATTACACGTTTTTCGAAACGAAGAACGATTTCTGATTAATTCCAGACGATGTGTGGTAGAAGCATCACACGTTTTTCGAAACGAAGAAGGATTTCTAATTAATTCCAGACGACGTGTGGAAGGAACATTGCACAGTTTTCGAAAAACCTAACAGCCAGTAGATCCATTTCTACGTTCGGGCGCCAATGCAAAATTCAAAACCTCTGTCACTCTGCCGGTGGTAGACTAGAATCAACATCCTTCTGCTCCGCAGCCAAATGCTTTCCCAATTAAGCTACGATGGCAGGGACTTATCACTACTACTTGCTGCCTTGACATATGCGTCACCTCTGTAGCATCACAGAAAACTAATTCTTAGTTTGCTACAGTTCGAACAAATTCATAACACTGTTGACAAAATCAGGTAATCGTAGAGAAAAAACAAAGACAAAAAAGAGAGAGAGGCAAACAGACTGAGTGACTGAGAAAGAAATGAGAAAGAATTTCATAAAGCAGCATCATTTTCTTAGTAGCAACCAACTTCTATACGATTTGAAAAACAGCTCTTTTCTGATAACCGTTGCGTGTGAATATCATCATGTATTTCGTTTTCATTAAATATAATGGAAATCATAAAATTCTTTCTTTTTCATATTAAAAAGAAAGACGTATTTAAAATCTACTAAACTAAATAATGACTTCTTATTAGAAATTCGCAAGACCGAAATTCTTGCATGTACCGAGGAAATTACTTGCGCTTTGAAACCTTTAACTTCCATTTCTAAACAATGCATGAAGTTCAATTAACAACGAAAAATCACGAATAAACCTAAAAGCTTTTTTGCTGAACGCTGAATATCGTGAATTATTTGCTCTTCCGTTGCATCAAAAATCAATCTTTCTCTTTCGGAACAAACTTTTAAATGCAAATTAATTTTTTACTTTCCTCCGCTATCCAAAAAAGAGGAAATTTTAAGAAGCAGTAGTCTTACAGTTCGCTAGGTGAACTTTTGTTCCGATTTCCTCATTATGAAAGCAGTCATCAAAACATTCCAAGCAAAAGCGAAGATATTTGGTTTTTCTTCTTTCTATGTAACTTATTACTTTAATGGATTCTTTAAAGACCAAAAGAAACACATCATCCGTTTGTCTATGAATTTTCATAAAGAAAAAAGTCTTTAGGCAAACAAGCTATTTATTATGAGGACCGAATGAAAAATACTTCGATGCTTCCTATCAGCAGTATCTCTGAGCATAAATTTTACCTAAGCCTTTCATATTCAAAAACGCAGCTCGGTTGTACAGAAATTAATTTGAAAGCAGCAATTCATCCGAAGATTAATTGGAATTTCAATATCTCGCAAGAACTGTGATAAAAAAATATCGCAGTTTAGTGACAGACTCTTGTGTCTATAAAATAATGAGCGATGGAGTGTAGTATAAGATTTCTGATTTACCAGTTTTACTGGTTTTTAGCACGTCTTTTGTAAAAAAAGATCGTGCTTCTGTTACCGGTTTGTCCGTCCATCCGTCTGTACCCACGATATACCTGCAACTATTAGTCAGATTTGAAAAATTCTTTTTGCATTGGGAAGATTGAAATATAGGAATGATGATCCTTTATCTCGTTTTTTTTTACGATGTACAATTTCGCCGCTAGAGGGCGTAAATGCTGATGATGTCGAATTCAAAAATATGTTTTATTCCACATATTTGCTTCTAAATATCCGATTGAAAAATTCCTTTACCTTTCGATTCCATTTATGTCGAAGAGTATTTTAGATATACTTACTTTTTCAAATTACGCGTAGATTTTCCGCTACGAGGCATAAAAGTAAATTACATTTTTCCCGATAGCTCTTCTTCTAAAGCTCCGATTTGAAATGTTTTTTCTTCAGCGGATACACCTGCCGATGGAAAATATTTTGCATATAATTTCAAATTTTTGGTAAATAATACTTTGGCCACCAGGGGGCGTAAGTGTTAATTTTTGCTTCTGATGTATTTGCCGTAAAATCTGAGCTTCTAAAACATCGATTGAAAAAATTATTTAGTGGACTGATGCCACTCACATTGATAAACCTTTTCGGAATATTTTATTCTTAAAATATTCCACAGTTTCTCCGCCAGGGGGCGTAGATGTATATCTTATTTTTGTCAATATCTCTACTTTTAGGTGTCCGAATTGAAAAATTCCTTCTTTGTTGGATAGTGTTTCCAGTGTGACATCTTTTTCATATAATTTCAAAATTTTCAAGTAAATCATAGACTTTCCGCTAGGGGGCGTAGAGGTAAATTGCGTTTCATTCTATATCTCTGCTTCTAAATCTCCGATCTGAAAAATTTTTTCTGCACCGGATACAGCTACTGATGGGAAACCGTTTGTACATAATTTCTAATTTTTATAAAACAATAGTTCGGCCACCAGGAGGTGCAAATCTTAATTTCCGCTTCAGATGTATTTGCAGCAAAATATGAGCTCCTAAAATCTCGATTAAAAAAAAGTCGTTTGTTGACCGATACTACGCATGTCGACAAACCTTTTAGGAACATTTTCTTCTTGAAATAATGCATGGTTTCTACGCCAGGGGGCGTAGATGTATATCTTGTTTTTGTCAATACCTCTACCTCTAAAAGTCCGATTTGAAAAATTCCTTCTTTGTTGGATAGTGTTTCCGATGCGAAATGTTTTTCCTATAAATTCAAAATTTTCAAGTAAATCATATTTTCCGTTACGGGGCACAAAGGTAAATTGCGTTTTCTGCGTTTTTTCTGCTCCTAAAACTCCGATTTGAAGAAGTCTTCCTGTATCGCATACAAGACCTGATGGAAAATAGGTTTTACATAATTTCTAATGTTTGGTAAAGAATGGTTTGGCCATCATGTGCATAAGTTTTAATTTCTGCTTCTGATGTATTTGTAGCAAAATCTGGGCTGCTGAAAACTCAACAAATTTTTTTTTCTTGGACCGATAGAGCTCATATGGAAAAATCTTTTGAGAATACTTTCTCCCTAAAATAATGCATGGTTTTCCCACCAGAAGGCATAAAGTCACATCTTATTATTGTTGATATCTCTGTTTCTAAGAGTCCTATTTGAAAAATTCTTTCTATGTTGGAGAGCGTTTCCGGTGCGAAATGTTTCTCATATAAATTCATGTTTTTCCTAAAGCACAAGTCTGCAACTAAAGGGCGTAAGCTCACGATTCCGTTTAGAGCAATATCTGAGGGATTAAAAACCCGATTGAAAATTTCTTTCTTCCGTCAGTTACTATTGTTTTCCATACCGGTTCCCTTGACTTTGAATAGCTTTGATAGTTAATACAGTCATCTAACGTGGACCAGGAAATTCAAACAAAGGTCATCGCTCTTTCCAAGTTTATTTTTCCGTGACTCACTTATGAACGTGGAAAGAGCGAAGACCTTTGTTTCAGCTCTGATAAATTTAATTTGCGTCTGAACGGATTCAAAAGACGTGTTTATTATACCCGATAACTCGGTGTCATCTTTCTTGTTTAACCTGTATGGAAAACTTACGTTTCGCTTAAGCTTCTGCACTCTTTGAGATACTCGTTCGAACGTATTACACTGTTAAAAATTCGTGCTATGTTGCAAAAAAAATTGGTGTTACAAAAACTGTGCAATCTTTCGGGGCAAGTCAAATCATTGTGTGGAACATGAAATACACAAAAACATGATGCAATTATGCAACATGCTGTTGTGTTCAAGCTGACTGGTGCGAAAGTTTCCCTATTGCACCATATTTCTTGTGTGTAGCTTGCACTGCACAAAGGTGTCGCTTATCCCTAATTGGTGGTGCAGCTGATGTCCCATCACCTTTTAGTGCAGCCTAAACTACAAAAACGTTCGCAATGTGAAGGCACTTCTTCCAGTAATAAGATCGAAAATATAAAATGACATCATGTTAGTAAATCAGTAGATGTGTGTCATAGCTATGCAAACCTATACAGGGTGTTACATAAATGGCGCATAATAACCCCAGGGGGTGATTCTTTGGGGAAATACAAGTAAAATGTTTTCAGGGACATTTTGTGATTTAGGTCTTATTTACTGAGATATCGGCACCTAAAGTTTGGTGACGTCATTTCCGCAACTACCATACAGTGCTTTTCCCAACAAGCCAGGGAAACACAAATGAAGCTACAAAAACCTCGCAGACGTATGCAAATGAAGCATACTCGACGTATCTACCTCCGTAGCGGGATCAAGGTGTCGTGTTCGTCGCGCAGCTACATGTTGCCAGATGGACGGTGGCCGTTTTCAGCACCTCCTCATGTAGCGGGACCAAAGGGTCGTGTGGCAGGGAGCCAACTGTACTTCACGTTATATGCACCAAAAAGTATGCTTCTCTTCCGGCCCAAGTGTGGTCATTCATTTCAGTCAGTTGGTACATAGCAATTGTACAATATCTCATTCCGTACTTTTGGCATGTTATCTTTTCTGTAGGCATTTCGCCTATGTTTTCTCTAAGAATGTGGTGATGCACTTGTGTATCTTTGCCAACCGATTAAACCATAAAAAATATCCTTCAACTGTTTGTGGCTTCATTTGTGTTTTCCTGTCTTGTTAGGAAACACCTTTTGTAGTAGTTGCGGATATGACGTCGCCAAACTTCAGAGGCTTATATCTCAGTAAATAAGTAATAAATGAAAAAAATGTCTCGTTTACTAGTATTCCCCCAAGGAATCATCCCCCGGAGCTATTATGCGCCATTTACGTGCTCAGTTTTCGATTATTCTTGAACGTTATGTTCTTAGCATGATTTGTTTGTTTAAATTTTAAAAGCGCGAGACCATCTGGATCATAAAACCACCAGATAAACACCCACATTGGCAAAATAAATACGAACTTTTATTTAGTATTGAGTAGGACCACCTTCGTTGCAAATTAAAGCACGTATGCAACGCTGGATATATTCTATGAAGTTCTTGCTTCCGTTTCTGCACAAAGATAGCCATTCCGGCAGCAAAATATCGCGTAATTCCTTCAGTGTTGTCGGGACAGGAGATCGACGCCCAACAGTTCATCCTAGCATGTAATACATGCTTTCAGTTGAATTCAAATCAGGGGACTATTGAGACCAGAAAAGATGATGGCAGTCCTCTTCATTCTCAAGAAGACGTCCTTGCACAACTCTGAAACGAAGTGATGTTGCTTTGTTATCCATGAAGATACCATCACATGCAGGAGCAAAGTGTAATATTGCAGGATGCACTTGACCCGCTTTTAGATATCCTTTGGATATCATCTTATCAGCAGACGCACAGTCCGGACTAACAAAAATACACTCATAGCTTTGTGCCACCGTAGATGCTTGGATTATGTTCACAAGCCTTACAAGGACAATCGCTTCAGAAGTTTCTCGCCTCATGCTCTGTAGGCCATCAGAACCAAACAATGTATAGCGTGATTCATCTGACCACATCACTTTTTTCCATTGCTCTACTATCCATTTGCAGCGTTTCCGACATCACTGTAAGCGGAATTTTCTTGTTATTTGCTGAGACAAATGGCTTCGAAAAGGGCAGACTACTTCCAAGACTCATTTCTTTAACTCTCTAAGCATAGTTCGAGTCGAAATGTGTTCTGCTGTTCTTGGATGAATTCAGTAGTCAGTTGATTAATACTAAACGACCAGTTCTTCGTTACAATACTCCTCATAGCACAAGGGTCACGCTCCTTAAGCGTAGTTTTCCTGCCACATATATGCCTTTTGAATAGAGAAGATCTGCTAGTTTTCCAGTGGCTAAATACCTTTGGAATGATTGCTTTTGATAAATCAGTAATTTCTTTCGTTTTATTAATTGTGGCTCCCACCAAGCGTACCCCTAGGACAAAAGCAGACATGTTCTGGGTTTTCGCTGTAAATGCAGCCAAATAATCTATAAGCTCTTTATAGCAGACATGGCAAAACGTTATTAGCTCATGTGACTGTAGCATTTGCATATACGTATTGGCGTTTAATTTCTGTCTGTCTTCGCAGAAAGCTTTGTAATTTTTCGGCAATGTGTGCACAAAGCTGTTAACGGGTCATTTAGCCCGTGGCGACGCCAGCTACTGATCAAATGGAATATTGTTCAGTTAGTATTTGATAGGTCAGTTTAAGAACAAAGCTTGGAAGCATCACATGGTCGTTACCAAACATTTTTCTTTAGAGTAAATTCTGCATTAAAACTCAAAATATGCATGACACGTGAGCTTGCTTCTTTAAATAATTCCTCTACTTCTGCCTTAGAACTTGATATCAGTTTCCGGAACGTCATGAGATCGAACTGTTATCAGAATTGGAGTATCAGTTTACCACTCGGCATCCTCTTGACAGTATTTTCTTAACAGAGAAACAAAGCCTGGTTCTACAGAAAACTATTTCCAGTTCATTTTGGAGAACTGACAGGATTAAAAACCTCAATGAATATCTAAGATGTCGCCTATCCCTAATCTAAGACCAATGTTACCAGGGAAGGAGAAACATCAACACCTTTGAGCAAAAGCATCGCACATGCTTTACCGAGGAATCAACCTCGGACCCAACTCAGACTACCAGCCAGAAACCCGCCGACTCAAAAGATTAGGCAGAAACTTCTTTGCTCCCAGGGCGGCTTGATATTCCAAAGTGAGACGTATTGATCAATGTTTTCTGTAATTAATCACCTGTCAGGGAAAGGATTTTTCATCAATGTTTTCTGTGATTAATCACCTGTCAGGGAAAGGTTTTCTGTGATTAATCACCTACCAGGAAAAGGATAGAGACATTGGGCTACTCGGTCACCACCGTGGCCGAGTAGCCCAATGTCTCTATCCTTTCCCTGGTACCAGTGGCCCTTAATTATGTACGGCTTAATGCTTATAGCCCTATGAGTAGCTCATGGCAATCGGTAAACCTGGAAACAAAAGAAAAAAATGATGGTGGTGAAATCGTGTCTGCCATCTTACTCAAATGGCCACCTCGAAATTTTTCTAGCTTTTTGGAAGAAAAGGAGAAAAGGTGACAACAAAGCATTTCCAGAATATAAACTCCTGCTAACCATATGGTGCGAATATAATAACTAGAAACACACCATTTAATCACAACTTTAGTTCCGTTGCAGCGGCAACTGTCTCGTGCAGTCTTCTGCCTTGTGCAGACGTCTATGCGTAAGCACACTCAATGGACAAAACATTAGAGCTCCCTACTTAATAGTGTGTAGGGTCCTCTCTAGCGCGAATAACAAGCCTGTACACGCCGAGACATCGACTCCACCAGATGCCGGAGGGTTTCTAGAGAAAATGGAAACCCTCCGGCATCCAGAGATGATAGGGTTTCCATGCCTGTTGTAGCATTTTCCACAACTCTGCCCGAGATGTCGCGTCCAGGATCCATGGATCTGGTGTTCCAGTCCACGGCATTTCAGAGAGCTTCCACAGGGTTTAAATCCGGGGTTCTTGAGGGCCACTCGATGGTTCCAAACTTAGATGAGTGTTTTTCGAGCCATGCCTGGGTGGTTGCACCCGGTGGGGCGCTGCATTGTCCTGCTGGAATAGATTATCGGCCTCAGGATGCGCGAAGGTCATGAAAGTGTGTAGATGATCAGCCAGCACAAACTGATTGTTTACAGCTGCTGAGGACCTTCGCCGACACAACAGAGGACCTAATGTGTATCGTGAGAAGGCTCCCCAAACCATCACAGAGCCTTCGTCGCCTTGAACAGAGCCGACCTGGTACGACTGGGCCATAGCCTCATGCCGTCGACGCCACACCCTCACCCTTCCGTCAGTTTGGTACAGCTGAAAATGGAATTCATCTGACCACAGACGCTGCGCCACTCTGCAGGGGTGCAGTTTTTATGTTCCCGGCACCGGACTTGGCGTAATATCAGATGAAGAGCAGTCAACAGTAGGGTATGCTACGTGCGTCGAACCGTTTGCTCGCTAGCGGATCTTGGGCCTCCGACATTTGACCTGCATATTATTTACGCCGCCGTTTCCAAGTGGTCTGTCTGTATGATTTTGGATAGTCTACGTCGACCTCGGTCATTAATGGTGTGGTTGGCCACCGTTTGCTCTTTGGGTGCTGGTACATCCATTATGGTATACTCGCGGTACACCTTTGATTCGGCTACCCTCGGTAACCCTAAGGGTTTTTTCAACTTGGGTGATACAATGACCCAACTGATTTGCGCTGACATGCGTCCACGATAAAAGTCGCTCAGATCACTACGTTGACCCATGTTCGTCGATAGCTAGCACTGTCAAGAAGCGCTGCTGTCCACCTATTTATCGCCTGCGTTCGGTTTGTATCTGTTCCGATTTATACTGGAGATGCCCATGTTAATTATCCATCACCCGTATCTCTAACATTTTGTCTACTGAGTGTAGGTTATGTCATATGTAGAAGAAGTAATATGTTCTTTTTGAAACCATTTTTTTTATAATAAACTCAGAGCCAAAATGCAGTATTTAATGTGCTTGAAACCCATTCGTCCTAGCTAAGAAAGTCCCTCCAGAGCTTCAACGTAAGGAATTACAGGACTGACTCGCCACACTAACAAAGATATAAAACAACGGGGCTTTGATCAACTTCCGATCCAGGCATGATAAAGGACCAAATGAAAAGACTGGAACTGATTTTGTGAAGAATACTGGTTCAGCTGTAATAAACATCACTTTGAAAACAGGAAATATTTTGGAGTATTGCAAGTCTATTCATTTTAGCAACCCATTCCTCCGTTTTAAGTAAATCCCCTTACCTATCAGTCCATTTAATGTCTGCATGCGCAGTGTCTTTGAGTTCGCCTGCCTTCCTTTTTAAATCTGACTATATCTCTCCGCCTTTGCACTTCGTTCCGTGTAGCTAACTTATTGTTTTCTTTCTTTTCCCAGATTTTCTGGTCAGTTTTCTTTTTTTCTTATCAAAACTTGCTCCTCGTTCTTCTAATAAATCAAGGCCCTGACTCCGTTTTTCTCCATTGTTTCATGAGAACGATAAATCAATCGGCATGGTCGTTTTTATTGCCTTCCCTCTAGACTTCCACCTCCTTTCTTTCTCATCTTTTTACCCACTATCTCTTAAATTTAGTGTTTTCTGTTTTACTTATCTTCGTATGACATCTGCTACTCTGTCATTCTGTTCAATCTTACAATGTTTCTTTTCTTCTCATACGTAAACATTTCAAATGTTCACTGGTTTTTATACACATACTCCTGAGTATTTCTTTAAAGTTAATTACATTGCACACACTCACACCACACACACAAAAAAAAATCGCGTCCTAATGCCGTTACCTTTATAAGTAACTACCACGTATAACGTTTCTTTCTTTTTTTTTTCCAGATTTTACATTATTAGTTTTTTACTCCAAGTTTTCAAATGCTTTTTTATTCATATCGATCCATTTATGCCTGTTTATTACTCCTTTGCATTTTACACGACCTATTTTCCTCCCGAATAATCTTTTTAAATATGAATGTATGCACAAAAAATGATGCACTTACGCTGTTGTTAATCTTCTCTTATGGATGTAGTGGTATCGGGCCCAGATATCAGCGCATCCATAAGTTCGACATCCCTTTTCTTGTGTTAAACAAATGTAACTATGAAAATGGTGATTTCTACATAATTCATACTCACAGGTTTCCTGCAGATGGTGTAACTCTATTTGAATTTGACTTATAAACGTACGATAAAGGAATGTAATTTTTATGTCTGATGGATGCCACTGTTGACAAAATCTTCAGTGCGTATCTACTTCGCCAATAGCTCACTTCTCAAACGTCAGATGACGCAAATATTGTTAGTTTGCGTAAAATCTTCGCTTCTAACAGTAAATTTTCTTTCACGTTGGAAAGCTTTGACAATGACTGAAATTAGAGACGCCTTCCGATTAACTTCACTCAAAATTTTAGTACAATCCGAAATAAATTCATTGGAGAGATTACTCCATATTTCGAAGCTAAACTGGGAAGATTATTTTTACATTGAATACACTACTAATGAATGAAATACGGGATTACACCATTGTACTGTACAAATTTTGAAGTTGTGAATCCGTTTATTGGTGTAAATATGACATGAATGGTAAGTTAGCTAATATCCGAAAACTTGAAAATTTCGTAGTCCTGGAGCGAGAATCGAACCCGTGTCTCTCATCTAGCCTATGGCGCCACATTCCTTTAACCCTCAAGCATACTCGGGTCCTAGCCGGGAGACGCGGATTTCCGCTCCAGGACAACGAAATTTTCAAGTTTTCGGATATTACCTAACTTACCATTCTTGTCTTACTTACACCAATAAACGGATTCACAACTTCAAAAATTTTTATTGAATACACTAGTGTTTGTGAAAATTGTAACACCATGAAGGTCTGCTGGTATTAGCTTGAAAAGTAAAGGATATGTATTACAACATTTTGGGCCATGCAAATGATTAAAATGTCAGTGAAAATGCGCATACGGTTTCGAAGCAGCACCCTCTGAACTGTCCGGTATCGGGTATAAAGAGCTGGCCCAACAAAGATGTTGCAAACAGTGCAGAGCCGACATTGAGTCTAAAGGATGTTTCTTCTGCCTCACTATGTCCCGTCTACGAAGAAGGTCGCATTATGAACACCTGACGGACTTTCAGCAAGGAAGAACTTTTGGGATGAGATAAGCTGGATTTTCCTACTGCGAAATTGTCACTCGTACGAGACGAAACGCAGCACAGTGTTGCGAACAGGCGTCAGTGGACAGATGGGGCTCGGACACAGAGAAATCCTAGAAATTGGATCGCGAAATCGCGCGACTACATGGGATGACAGACACGTCTATCGTATGGCAGTGACCGATCGCACGGCGACATTCACGGTGTTAGCGCATCAGTGGAACACTGTCACAGGTCAGACTTTGTCCTGCAGCACAGTTCGACGTCGTTTTCTTAACAGAGAACTGGTCGCTAGTAGCCCAATGCGTGACATTCCTTTAACCCTCAACCACAGACTTCTCAGGCTGTAATGGGGTCTCGAACACAGACAATGGCGCGTTGCATGGTAACAGGTCTTGTTTTCTGACGAGTCACGATTCAACTTGATGCACCATGATGGCCGCATACATGTCGTGGTGAACGGCACCACGCAGCGTGCAGCGCCAAGCGTCATAGTTTGGGACACCATTGGGTTCAATTCGCGATCTCGCCTCATACGAATTGAGGGTACTCTCAACATCCACCAGGGATGTTTTAGAGGCACAGGTCATACCCTTCTTTCAGAGTTGTACTGGCGCTATATTCTAGCAGGACAATGGTCGGACACATGTAGGTGTCCAAGACCTCTTTCATGCACGGCAGATACAGCTTCTTCCTTGACCTGTCCGTTCGCTTGAAATATTTCACCGATCGAACATGTCTGGGATATGGTACCTAAACGATTGCCTCGTCAAGCCCCTCCGCCAGTAATAAAAAATGAACTCTAGTCTAGCATAGGAGCGCATGAATGGTTATTTCTCAGGAAGAGGATGTTTCTCGAGGTGGCTTCACGCGTTACTGAGTTTGAAGCGACAAAATCTTGCATAGCTCTACAAATGTGGTTGGTTTTCTCCTGTAACACAAGGAATCTGTGATATAAATTTCATTTGAATAGCGCGATTCTTTCTTGGTGTTGTAATTTTCACAAACAGTGGTGTAGTAACAAACATAACCAAGATTACCTAGAGATTTTTCGATTTTCTTTTCTTATTTATGATTTTTTCGTGTGGCTTATTTTATTTTGCAAGTACGAGAGTGTAGGATTCTTTTCACGTACAATACTGAGTGTTTCTTATTTTATTTCGTACGTACGAGAGCTTACAATATTTTGCACCTACAACATTGAGTGTTTCTTTCTTTATTCTGCATGTACGAGAAACGCACGAAGTTCGTTTATTTATTGACGCACGAGCAGGGGCATCGACTTCTCCAAATTATGGGGGGCAGGCATGAAGAAATCAGACGTGTGCATGTCTCTTCCAATGTCAGGAAGAAAATAAAAAGTGGGGGTGGGGGTGGCAAAAGATAAACTACGAGATTCGATGTATATTATTAAACGCAGTTGTAATTGCTCCTCAGCAAATGAACAAGGAAACAGAAATATTCTTTTGCTGAATATTAATATTTTTAAATAATAAAATTCAGCCTGTGATTTTATAAAAATATCCAGAGAGATTTTATTTCCAAAGTTTAGTAAAAAATATTAGACATTAACTGAGTTCCTCAAACAAAGAACAAGAAGCGCAAAAAATGGATAGTTATAAATAAGAGCTCTGGATTATACGTTTCTGAATTTTATTTATGATAAAATTGTTTTAATCATTTACCACATATCATGAGAACATATTAAACACTACTAATAATGGCCTGGCAATCCAGTTTCTTATCAAATGAGCAATGCTGATAATGGAAAAATTATGATTTATTTTAAATTTTGTTATTTATTAATGGCCTCATAAAGTGGAGATTGATCCACCTTTTGAAGCTAAAGCGATTATTTAATTAAATGGAACCAAAAATATTGGGTGGGTACTCCCCCAATAAAATTATCGGCGCCTATGCGTACGAGTGTTTTTTTTTTTATTTTGTATTTTATTTTGCAAGTAGGAGAGATGTACAAGTCATGAAAAATATTTTCGAATTTTCTACTGCTGCATTCTCTAACGAGAATTGAAACAGAGTTTCACCGCAAAATCGTACACTCTTTAATCTGTATATGCACAATATTTGCTTCAAAACTTTTGCTGTGTCACACTAAAATGGAAAGATTCCAACAAATCAAAGCAGTGCACCACTATAGCGGAAGCTGCAGATTTCATTTAATTGGCCTTTCCTGAGCGCTGAGTCTTTGAAATAGAGATTTTGCCAGATCTTCTCGGTATTCTCACTCTTAAGAGGATGGAAGATTTTCTTTGACGCTCAGCGTTGGGAAGCTGGGTAATGTTCCACACGAAATTATTTTGTTTCCATTTATAAAGAAAGCCCGTTTCGCTTTGCCTGTTTTATATTTATTGTAAGCTGAAACATTTATTTTATTACATGTCGCGAGCCAGGAATTCTTTGTGACTTTTACTTAATTACTCGAAATTACTTTCGCAGCAGCTGAGTTCGAGACTAATGAAGCCAATTAATCTACACCAGATAAAAAGGCCCTTTAGGAGCTGTCTTTGTAAAACATGAGGAATAACTCATTTTTTAATGAATTTAGAAATCTTAAAGCAATATCCTCGTGTAAAATATCTCCTTTAAATTGCTTCGGTATGTGAACAGCTTTAACAGACATAGTTACTAATCTCAGATAATTAGGGATATGCATTGCATTGTTCCATGAAGGGAATATCTATGTGGCGACAGGAAATATTCTTTCCCTTGGGGCTGGATTATAATCCTTGCAGAGACGAGAAAGAGGGAAGGAGGGAATGGAGCTGTTCTATCAG
Organism: Macrothele yani; assembly: GCA_039090855.1. Lineage (NCBI taxonomy): Eukaryota > Metazoa > Arthropoda > Arachnida > Araneae > Macrothelidae > Macrothele > Macrothele yani. The sequence goes on from CM077008.1 coordinate 79,839,215, forward strand.
TGTTTGACATCTTCTGGACTTAATTAATCGTTATTTCCTTATTTCTGAGTCTCAAGTTCAAAAAGCTTGAAGGGGAACACGAAGCAATACTCCGGTGTGCTAGCAGCTACCTTAATTACATCCACACACACGTACTCCGAGAAGTCGAAAGATTTTTAAGAGTTCTTCTGACACTTTAGGAACTTTGTCGGATCTCTCTCTTTTAATTAAACAGCGCCAGGTGAAAAGTGGCGGAGTCAATCCTTTCATTAAATCATCGATTCTTAGTAAGAGTATCTCCGTTTTTAGAATTTCCCTGCAGTCAAGCACTTACGGTAATTGGTCCTCCAGACTTGAACAGTAGTTTTGCTGTGCATGCATATAACATTTGATGCTCTTACTTAAACACCTGGAAATCCGATAAAGGCAAACATGCGCTGTAGCGGGGCAAGGACTCAGTTCTTTTTTTTCTTTTTAGTGTTCTTTCGAAGTTAATTTCTAGTAGCAAGATGATGTATCATAGGTACCATGTGAGCCCTAATGTAGGTGGATAAATCGACAAGTTAGGTAATAGTTTTTCTTTGGCAGGTACAAACATCTACTTCTGGCTCAACTGAGCAAAGTTAATTTCTCCCTTAGTATTACATTAATTTGAAGCTGGACGACATGGAAATTTCTGAGGCAAATCGTCTGAATAATTTTCCCGCTTACTTTTAATTATTCCTGAACTTTTAACTGCCGTTTTATATTTTTCACGAAGTAAGGAAATCGATAATTTTCTTCCCTCGTACCTTTCCCATTTTCTGCGTCAATGCCATTTTGTGCGTACGCCAATGAGCCATTACATTATGACCACCTACCTAATAAGCTGCGGGACCCCCTTTATCCCGCAAAACAGCGGTCGCTCGGGGGGTCATCCATTCGATGAGGTGGCGATAGGTATCCTGGGGTATCTGGTACCATAATCTCGACAGTAGATCTTCCAGTTCCCGTACATTTCGGGGTGGTGGTGATTTAGCGCGAACCCGCTTTTCCAAGTCGAACCACAAATGCATTAACAGAAAGTCACCAGCATGTTCCTCGAACCACTCCTTGACGATTATGGCAGTGTGGCATGGCGCATTATCCTGTTGGTAATGGTAATCACCAGCTAGAACACAGTTGCAATGAATGGATGAAATTCGTCCGCAACGATGTTCAGGTACCTGACGGCTATCAGGGATTGCGTTATTGGGATAATGGGGCCTAAAGTGTCCCAAAAAAACATCGTCCGCAGCGTGACACCGCCGCCCGCCGGCTTTTTTCCGCCGAATAGTGCATCCAGGTGCCTTAACCTCCATTGGTAATTGGCTTATCCGCGCTCTGCAGTCTACGTATTGCACCAGGAACCTTGATTCGTTAGATCAGGCCAATTTGATCGAGTCATCCAGTGTCCAATCTCGACGTTCTTGGGCTCATTTCATGCGTTGTTGACAATGACGTGCAATGAGCATGGGGATTCGGCTGGGTCTTCGGTTACGCAAGCCCATGCGCAGAAGGCTGTGATGAACTATGTGATGTGTCACACTACCCTGATCACTACTGTTGTAGCTACGGGTGATTTGTCGCACTGTGGTCCTGCGGTCGCTGTGAACAATGCGCGACAGTCTCCGCTCCCTTCTGGCATCAATGAGCTGCTCATGAACCACCGATGGACGACGGTTCATCGTTTGGCGATACGTGCACCACTTTTTATACGTACTCACTGCAACGGCATGTGAACAACCCACAAGCCGGGCCGTTCCCGAGATCGTAGTTCCGAGATGCCGTGCCATCACAATTTGTCCTTTATCAAACTCCGATAAATTGGCAACTTTTCCCATTCTGACACCAAAAATCTCTACTAACCGAAGGCCGGTTCTCGGGTTGTATATATACTTCTCTGCAAAATTCACCTATGCCACCGTTCGGTCTCCAGGCGTGATCATTTCTCTAGGCTGGGGGTGGAATGGCTCATTGGTGAAAAACTTGATAACCATTGTTCTTATCATTAGTTTACTGTCTTTACTAAAACCTTCTTTCAAACTAACTTTTATCTTCAGCCTTAATCCTTACATGACATTTCTCATTTACCTTTTCTTTTCTTTTCTCTCCTTTCTTTCAACTTTCTGTTCTCATCTGACATCTTAGCCTTTTTAGTCCGATGTATATAATGTGTGAAGCGAGCAGTGTTAACGGACGCAGTATATAAAAGTTCTAACATCGTAATCTTGTGATTCCGCCCAGGTGGCGCAGTGGTCAGGCGTAGGACTGCTCGCTTGAGCTCGGATGCGGCGCGGGTGGTGCAACACTGGGCTTCCCACTTTCCCAGAACCAGCGTCCCAAAATTGGGAGATTCAAGTAACATAGCACAACACGAAAATAATTCGTTTGTAAAAAAACAGCATTCACCTAGGAAAGAAAAAAATCCGTCTTGCAAGCCTATACAGCGCAATCATTTAGCACGACTGTCATGCTATCCCCTGCAGCAGATTATTATCGGACAAATTCTTATTCGGAGCAGATTTTTACATGTTTCTTAAATTCCATTTCCCATACCCACTTCATATAATAAAAATCAAAAGGGAAAAAAATGCAAAACCACATTCTTCCTCTTGTCTGCATCAATCTTATCGAAGAACAACTAGTTCCGTTTCTTTCAGAAATCAATGCTTTCCGTGCTGAGACTTGCGTGTTTAAAGATCGTTTGTAAAAGTTGTTCCAGCAAACCGCTGCGTTCACTTCCTTCTCAAGAAAGAGAGCGTGAAACTCACACACAAATGGGTAGGAGAAAAAAAAAATTGAGAAATTACTGTTCATTGTTAATCTATGAGGATCCTTGTTTCGATTTCCAATATTCATTAATTTCGCTTCTGAAAATTATGATTACTTAAATAGCCACTTAATTTTATTATTCAAGTGATTATTGAAGATAATTTTTTTTCTACCTATAAATCAGTTAAAAGGGTAATGATCTTGCTTCCTGGAATTTATGCGGTGTGCATCTGGGATCACTGCGATAGTTATTTTTTCTGTACGTATTAACCTCCACGCAATTTATCTGAATGCTAGGACATCTCACATTCTCTGAGGGTAATTAAAATTATGCTTCATTCGAAGAATCTCAACTTCTGCAACTTTTGGTCTAATGCAGGTGAAACAACTGCTGCTGTGATATTCATGAATACTGTATATTATAGTTTAGCGATTATTTTTAGCCTGTTTCCCTATGTAAATTTTGAGATCATTCTCTTAAAGTGGACGTCAAGTAATTTTGCTTCCTATACTTCCAATGGAAAAACTTCTGTACATATTTTCTTCACAATTAATGCGTTCCCAAGGATGAAAATTTGAACGTTGATTTAAGTAGCTTCATATTATAACTTGGAATACTTAATATTTTCTAAAACATAACCATATTTATATTAAAAATCAATCAATAACTTTTCCTTTGGTGGTGTTGAAACCAGAAAAAAGATGGCGCGACCTGTACTTTGATGACGTCAGTAGACAAACAAATGTTGGATTGCATAATTATGGTTATGTTTTAGAAATTATTAAGTAATCCAAGTTTTAATATGAAGCCATTTTAATCGACGTTCAAATTTTCATCCTTGGGAACGCGTTAATTGTGAAGAAAATGTGTACAGAAGTTTTTCCATTGGAAGTATAGGAATCAAAATTACTTGACATCCACCTTAAGTGTTTCGACCTTAACGTTTTATTTTTCTCACTCACTGAATATTATGTAGCAACTGTTTTGAGGTCAGGTTTGAATGACGTGTGTGTATGTTTTGACAAGATAAGAATGATGTATATAATGTGTAAAGCGAGCAGTGCTAGGTGTGAGCAGATTAGCACATCCTCGTGTTGCACGTTGTTCTTTCAAGACTAGATATGTATATGTAACGAAGTCGTATTTGCTTTGAAATTCTTGGAGCCTCAAGATGCGGCCCGGTAGCTCAGTGGTCAAAGCGCTGGCTTGTGACCATTCGTTCGAGACGGGTCCGGGTTCGAATCCCGCTGAGGCATGGATGTTGTGTTTGTCTTACGGCACTGGCTCTGCCCCTTCGCTGGAGTCAGTGGCCTTAAATTAGGGACGGGCGACTGCTTATAGTCCAATGAGTTGCTCATGGTGGTCGTTAAACCTTCGATAAAAAAGATACAGAGGTTCATTTTGTTGCATTTGTTGAAATGTAGTGCTGCTAAATGTTTAAGTTAACCCTTGGATTGCTGCTCATGATTATCATTGGCGAATTATTTAACAGAAGTACATTGAAGATCGAATAGGGGCAGTGATTTTAACAAGTTAAAAACCACTCTTTTCTGGTCTTTAGGCCGCCTAATATTGCTCATTGTGTAATTAAGGATTTTGTGTTAGTTATCTCTGGAACAACACCTTAAGAAGCTCCAGTGCAGGGGCACGCCAAGGGTATTTGCCGCCCTTTGTAGGAGAATATTTTTCAATTTTTATTAATTTTTACATGAAATACACACCTTTAGCAACATAATTTTCTATTTCCCGTAAATTAAGAATTTTCATAAAACACAGTTGTTTCACATAAAACGGAAGGGTAAAAAATCTGCAAAACTCTAGTTTAGATCACAACACTTCGAATAATCCAAGAAGACAGCTTCCTCTCTGTCAATTTACACAAAAGTCCTCTTTACCAGTAAAAAAAATTATATATATATATAACATTGAACATGGCCGGTGTTCGAAATACCTGGTTTTCGTATTAAATGAAAATATTTTTTCCTCTAAACTAAAAACTGAAGCTTTAAGAAAGCACACAAACATACGTAATTTCAGCTAAAATTAAGTTTTGTAGGGTTTTTCTTTTTATGTTGTTACAAACTTTTTAACAATGTCCGAATCGTCTACATCTGTAGCAATTTTGTTTTCAATACTTCCGATACCTATATATTTGAAAGTCGTTCCTGTTTCATATTTAATCAAACGTAACTCTTCATGATTTTAAGTTTGAAAAACGATCTTTCCCCGTAAGCCACTGTTACAGACAGTAAAAATTTGAAAAGAGGGTTTTGTGCACCTTACCACAGCTATCAGTTCTATGGAAGGCAAAAGGAGCATTGTAACTTTAAAGATCCTTTTGGATTTCAAGCCTAACAGTAAAGAAAAATAATGATGTTTATTTTTACGCAGTGTAAAAATCCACAAAATCCAAAAAAAAAAATGTCGTTTAACCTAATGTCTCCCCCCTTCCGTCCAATCGTATTTTGCTACAGGCATCATCGAAAATATTCTTAAAGTTGCGGTATTGTTTGGAAAACATATTAATGAGTCATTTGAAAATATGTATTTTAAAACATTTATCGGATGCTTAACATAAGTCCAAAGAATTTCAATTTAGTCACACAAATCTGAAACAATTACAACTTTGTATCAGATGTACAAATAAGTTTTAAAGCGTTTTTTGTGTGACGTAAACCGCTAACTTACATATCCCACGTTCCCCCGCGTTGTTGCCATGTGACGGTAACTGGTTCAGAGTATAAAATGTGACACAGAAGTTTTCCCAACAATTAAACGCACTTGCACATCATTAGGTGAAAGATGGCAAGCGATACTGCATTTATTCTACCCTGCATTCGTTACGAATTTCATCATGTAAAAAGTGCTGCAAAGGCATGTGCACCGACCTGTTCTGTTCTGTTTTGTTCTGGGGGAGCATATTGTATCGAAAAGCACTCGTAAGTTTTGGTTTAGACGGTTTAAAGCAGGTGATTTTGATGTTAGCAATCGAGAACGTAGCAGCGCCCCGCAGAAGGTTGCACATGAGATACTGCAAGCAGTGCTGCATGAAGAGTCGTCTCAAACGCAATAAGAACTAGCAGAACAACTACGGGTAACTCAACAAACCATTTCCAATCGTTTACGCGCAATGGCAAAGATTCAGAAGAAAGGGAAATGGGTGCCACATGACCTGAGCCAGAGGAACAAAGATCAGCGCGTCATGAAGTGTTTAAATCTGTTGAATAAACAACACAGAAAGTCTTTCCTGTTGAAAATCGTTGCGGATGATGAAAAGTGAATATGGTACGACAATTCCAAACACAAAAAAACACTGGGTAGACCCTGGGAAGCAACGACTTCGACACCGAAACGCAATATTCACTCCAAGAAAGTTCTGTTCTGTGTCTGGTGGGATATGAAGGGTGTGCTCTATTATGTACTATTGGAACAGGGTCAAATTGTTATTACTGATCGCTACAAGCAACAATTGCTGCGATTGAACCAGGAAATCTGTCGAAAACGCCCATTCAGAGGCAAAGGATTGCGTCCCGTGAAATTACTGAATGACAACGCTAGGCTGCATGTCGCAATATCTGTCAAGGAAACGTTACTGGCGCTTGGCTGGGAAGTTTTGGAGCATCAGGCGTATAGTCGCGACATAGCCCCTTAAGACTATCATTTGTTCCGATCGATGCAACATTGTTTGTCTGCTGTACGGTTCCGGACATGTGACGAAGTGCAAAAATGGGTTGATGACTTCATCGCGTAACACGACAAAGTATTCTTCATGGCTAGAATCTGTGAGCTGCCCGACCGATGGCTGAAGGTTATAGGTACTGACGGCGCATAATTTGTTTACTAAAGGTATTGTTGTTTTCTCTCAAATTACATGTTGCGTTGTCTTAAAACACTTGAAACTTTTTTGTACACCTAATATATCATTATTTTTTGTGCAATACCTGACAACTTTATTTGTAAATCTATATAATATGTTAGTTTTATACGTAAAAATAAAATATTATATGGACTTACAAATCATATTTATTTTTATTAATAATAATAGTTTATTTTTTTATGTACGCATACAATAAAGAATAAAAGTCATTTAAAAATTGAAAAGTCCCGTTTTGCGTGTTCAGGCATCAAAACAGATTAGGAGCGACGTACATCATGAGGAGATTAAGAGCGACGTACATCACAAATTAAACATTAAAAAATATTATTTTACATGTTCAAAAAACTACATAGTGTCCACTAGTGATCTTTCCTGCACTATACGTATGATATTTTCTTCATTGCCGGGCCAAGAACTTTTCGGGCACCTTACGTATATGTCAATACCAATATCTATGTCTAATGTATACAATATGTGAGTATACTATATATATACATGCACACTATTTATGTATAGTATATACAGGGTGATTAGGAAAGTCCCTTTAGCCTGAAATAACTTGCGAACGGAGAGAGGTACACTTATGCAACTGAGATAACGGTATAGTAAAGCGACTACGCCCGATCGAATACAACAAATAGCAGCGCCCCTAGTGGCGAAATGCGGAAGTTAGCCATTGCAAATCGAAAACGAAAGGAGATAGAGCAAACTTTCCAACTACAAAATTGTAGAGCCTCAATTAATTAGTATAAAACGACATTTGTTTCACACGGATAAGATAAATTGTCGCCTGAATAAGCTTAAATGTCCGAAATCGATGCGCGACCTTTTGTGTGAACGTTTGAAGGGAACAGGCATAGATATGAGCAAATACACACAATTTATTGCATAAATGCGTACTTATATCAATAGAGTTTAATGACGTCAGAAAAAACAAAAACAAAGGCAAACTGGCGCACAGTGATAAAAAGTTAATGTCGAGTATGTTCGAAAAGTTCGCCATTGCCCACGATACACATTTGTATTCGTGAAAGTAACTCTGCATGCACATTCCTCAGCGTGGAAGGTGTCACATTATTGCAAGCATCTGTAACACGACGACGTAGATTCAGCAGACTTGTAGGTGCTGTTGCATACACCTGATTTTTTAAGTAACCCCAGAGGAAAAAAACCAACAGAATGAGGTCCGGCGATCGTGGAGGCCATTCAACAGCACCACCATACCCAATGATTCGCTGCCCAAAACAATCTATGAGAAACCGTCACACTGCTGCTGGCTGGTGTGCAGGAGCACCGTCATGTTGGAACCACAATGAACGTATTGCGGACGGGCGAATGTCATCTAAAAAGTCAGGTATCGTATCCTGTAATAGTTGGAGGTATCTCTGTCCGTTTAAGGTGCCTTCGTTGAACATAGGTCCAACTAAGAGGTACTTCCAAATACCGCACCACACGTTAATGGACCAACGCACTTGATGTCTGGTGGATCGTCCCCACGAGGGATTTTCTATCGTCCAGTATTTTCTATCGCCCAATCCGGTACGGTGGAACACTGCCTCGTCCGACCAAAAATTGTTGGATAAAAAGTTTGAGTCACCCTCAACATTAATCAACGCCCAGTTGCACCAATCAAATCGACGCTCCTTATCCCGTGGTAACAGTTCTTGCTGCGGAGTGACACGATAGGGATGTGCGCCTTGAGCATGCAGTATTTGCCATACACGGCCCGGTGATAAGCCACTCTCCTTGCTGATATACCTTGTACTGCTTTGTGCATGGTCTAGTGCATATGCCAAAATATCCTCTGCCATTATACGCATACCTGCACCCACGGGTGTGCCAAAACGAGAACGACTTTTAGTGCTTCCGGTCTCCCTGAGCCGTCTCACTACACTTGCGATGATAACCGCATTTGGATGTGGCCCAGCTGGAAAACGAACGGCATATTCCCGTGCAGCTAGCGCCGTGTTTCGTTGGCATTCGCCGTTAATAAGCACCATCTCGCAATATTGGGAGTGAGTGAAGCTCGCCATTCTCCCACAGCGTACGTAGACCTAAACTTCTGATCAGGGTACATCCTGCTACTGGTTTTTATATCGTAGGTACGGTACAACGCCACAATCTGCATTTGCATACGGCTACATTTGCGAAATCTGAATACGCAGATTCGAATCGACGCGCATCGATTTCGAACATTTTAGGGTATTCAGACGACAATTTATCTTATCCGTGTGAAACAAATGTCGTTTTTTACTAATTAAAAAATGCTCTACAACTTTGTAATTGGAAAGTTTGCTCTATCTCTTTTCGTTTTCTATTTGCAATGGCTAACTTCCGCATTTCGCCACTAGGGGCGCTGCTATTGGCTGCATTCAATCGGGGGTAGTCGCTTTACTATACCGTTATTTCACTTGCACAACTGTATCTCTCTCTGTTCGCAAGTTATTTCAGGCTAAAGGGACTTTCCTATGCACCCTATGTATACACTGAAGAGCAATTGAATTACAGACAGCTGGCGTTATGCAAATGTGGCGCTGTGGGCGGCCCTGTAAACGGAAACGACATGACGTATGCAGCGATCCGACAATATAAGGAGTGATGTGACGGGAATCAGTAAAAGTAGGACGCAGTATGGGTAAGACGAAGGATCTAAGCGCATTTGATCGTGGGCAAATTGTCAGGGACCGACGAATGTGTCACTCCATCTCGGAATTCGTGCAGGCACTGGGAATTTCACGAGCCACTGTGTCACGGGTGCACCGTGAGTATATCGAATCCGGTAAAACCATCCTTGCAAGGGCCAACTGCTGTGGACAACAGCGTGTGGATGAGCGGGGTCATCGTCGGCTAGCTCGCGTTGTAACAGCGGATAGACGGGCCACAGTGCAAGAAATCACTCGGCAATTTAACGCTGGTGCACAATTTAAAGCCACACCATCCAGAACCACCTTCTCGCTATGCAGTACAGAAGTCATCGTCCCACGAGGGTAAAGCTGCTGACCGCACATCGCAGGGTGCAAAGATTAGCATGGGAGCGGGAACATCGCCACTGGACCCTAGACATGTGGAAAAATGTTGCCTGGACTGATGAGTCGAGATTCACATTGGTACATGTGGATGGCAGGATACGAGTACGGCGCAAACCACATGAAGCGATGGATCCTTCTTGCCAGCAGGGTACTCTTCAAGCTGGTGAGGGTAGCATTCTCGTCTGGGGACTGTTTGCGTGGACTGAAATGGGACCCCTGGTACGTGTGACATCGTCCCTCACAGGTCAACGTTACCGAGATATCCTGGACGACCATTTGCTCCCGTTTGTGCACCTCAACATCCCATTGGGGACCTCATCCTGCAACAAGACAATGCACCGTGCCATCGCTCCAGAATTGTATCCGAATGGTTGGATGAACCGACGTGACTTCGCTTCTTTGGCCAGCTAGATCATCTGACCTCAAACCCATCGAGCCCATCTGGGATGCCATCAAGAGAGATGTTCGAGGCTCTGACACCCCCCTCCATCAAATCTTCGTGAACTGTGGGAGCTTGTTCAGGGGTCGTGGATCCGTATGGCTTCCCAACGCTTCCGGTGTCTTGTCAAGTCCATGCCGAGACTAATCGCCGCAGTCATCAGGGCGAAAGGTGGTACTACACGTTACTAGACAGGTATCTCTAATTCCATTGCTCTTCAGTGTATAGTCCAGCATGGCAGTCATACAGCATACTGACTCAGCCACGTTATACTGTCGTACATTATACAGGCCACATTATACTGTCTCTTTCTCCATTCCTACATGTATTCCCTGATAAATTAAATAACTTTTTTCCCATCTACTTGTCAATACGTGTGGTTAGTTTCATCTCATTTTGTGCCTTCTTTCATGGTATGGCATTTCCTATGTCGAGAAGTGTAAAATTATTATTTGTAAAAAGATTTTGAGTGAGCACATTTATACATGTAATTTTTGACCGGACACCTCAATTCTCTAGGAATCATAAAGTGATCTCTAAAATATTCGGTTTGGTAGACAACACACGAAGCGCAAGTGATAGGTGCTCCAATGATTGCTGGTGTGTGCACTGGCGATCACTGTTAGCATTAAGGGTACTCACTCGAATTTCAAAAACTATTATTTTCCCATTATTAGAGAAAACACAGGCTCGCTATTCGAGGATGGGCGTTGTGTTTCACCCAGCCGACGTTCCGTGTATCGGGGTCCGCTGAGTGCCGCAATGTTTAAAAGTAATCGTCTAGCTTTTCATTTCTCTTTGAATAATTCGTTGACTTACAAATTTTGATTTGTTTACTAGCACTGATGTGTAAGTTACTCAGTATTGCACTGGAGGACTTTTCTGAACATTCATTCCAAATCATTTACTCACACATCCAACTCTCAATCGTGATTAACATTTTTACTTTACAAAATTGTACACTCAAATGAAATTTAGCCGACTCATAATAACGTGCAAATAAAATATGTTTATTTTGTCTGATGAAGGCTTGAAATTTAGAAAAATACACTCAGTCATATGAATATGCTTGAAGACCCTTTTATCAAAATTATATATTTAAAGGTTAACTTTAATTTCTTATTTTAATTTAATATAAATCTGAAATATTTCGAAACATAATTTACTTAAAATGATTCCTATCCTACACAATTTCCTGCTCTGATCAATGTATTTACTTTACTCAACCATTTCATTTCTTCTATTTCTGCCCTACTTTTCTCAGCATTAATTTAGAGCTGGTTTTATTTTCAACCTTGACTTAGTCTACTATGCTCTTCTTTAACTTTCGGTTCAACATACTAATTATATAAACAAGAGGAAACCGTTAAGGTCGGAAATGTCCTACCTTCTATACCACGATAAGGGCTGGCGTTTCATTCTCCTCTTCCCGAAGTTTTCATGCAGATTCCTTATTTGTACATAGCCTGCCGTCCTGTATCTTTTATATCACCGTCATGATTTCAGAGTCCACTTTGTTCGTTAATGTAGAACATCTCTCCCTGCTGGGCACATGTTCGTTCCTCGTATCGGTAGTTCTTTCTCAATTTCCTTCACCATGCTATCTCTTTCTCTCATATTTTTCTTTCTCCAGCTCCTCTTCCTGTCCTACGAAAATTTTGTTCTTCCTGGATCCTCCCACCAATTTACAGATTGGTCAAACAATTATCATTTCCCGATCTGATTTGCTCTGGGTTTCCCGCCGTTTCTCAGACTTGCCATCCTTCGCCCCGTCCAAAATCTGTGTCCGCCCCTGAATTCTAGGAAATTGTGTGCCCGCGGATTTCCGGGGTCGTAAATTTTCCTATCATATAACTGCTATGGGTATTCCTTTGCCTGGCGTCAAGCTATTCTTTTCTACCAGACTTGGTGCATCAATTCTCAAGACGACCGGCGCCGAGCTCCAATAAAATGTCTACCCGCCATCTCTTGTAGAATTACTTCACCTTACCAAATATTGCTGGCTCGTAGCAGTTAGGGAAAGGATGCCCCGCGGTCCCATGCCACAGCAAGCGGCCGACTGGAAGCCCTTCGACTCGGGGAGAGAGGGGGAGGGGGAAAGAGCGGTACTTTCCCGACCTTCCTAGGCGCGGATCCACGGAAGAAAATCTAAGGAGGAAATTAAATTGCGAATTGCAGAGCGTCTGAAGAGCGTGAAGTTTATAAAATCCTAATTTTATTAATTCTTACACCAGCTCCCCAAAATCTCTCCCATTCATTTGATTAATTTTTTTAAATCCCATTTCTTTTTCGCTTCTCCGATTACTTCTCAATTCCCAATACAGGGAAAAGGTGCGCGCTCGCTCACGAGTGCTGCAACACAAGCTTTTCGAATAACATCCTTATAAATGCACAGTAGCCGCCTATGTGGCGCGGTGATTTAAGCGATGGCTTCTGACCATTCGTTCGGCTTCGAATCCCGGTGAGGCATGGATGTTATAATAATATGTTTGTCTGACGGCACGGGCTCTCTCGCTTCCCTGAAACCAGTGGCCCTAGTTTAGGGACGGGGCCACTGCTTATAGCCCACCGAGTTGCTCATGGTGGTCGTTACACACCTAATAAAAAGAAGAATGCAAGGTGTTGGTGAAACTTTCCTTATAACATTCTTATGAATGTTCATTATCTTTTATATATGCATTTTTATACACATTCTTTCGAATAATTTCTTCAACACATTCTTACGAAAGTTCAATTCCCTGCACAAGGTTGCAACGTCCGTACTCCAATAGTTGTTCTGGATTGCGTTCCAAGAAATATAAAAGCAAGATTTAATTTATGTAGCAAAAAGTCTAGTTATTTTAGGCTCAATAGTTTCAATAAAGAAGCATCATAAATGAAGATCGTTATAAGGAAGTCATTTAACAGTTATTTGTCAATTTTGTTTTCGTTGTTCTTCTATTTTCTAGTCCTCTATCTTTCTTTCCCCTCTTCAGTTTTGAACATTCATTATTAATGTAGTTTTGTTTCGCTTCACACTCCTTTTCTTATTCTTTGTGGTGCTAAATATGACCAGGTCACAGCGACAGAGCCATCACTGCGTTAACAAAGTCTTACTGCTTAAGTATATTGATTTTGTAATTTATGTCAGCAAGGGCAGAAGAAGACAGCTGACCGATAAATTCTTTGCCAAGCTTTTAGTCTCTGTTGACTCTCCCTGTCAGCAGACATCACTTATTTTGTCGTGACGTCATCTGATTGTCTCACTTACCAGATGAAATTTTACCGGTCTTGTGCTCCACAAGAAGGGATTTAAACTGAGAGAGAGAGAGAGTGAAATGAAAGAAGAAAAAGATCTTGGAAGCAATGCATACAAGTTGATTGCTAGAAAAAGCTTCTTTTATTCATTCTTTTAAGCATGTAAGCAAATATTCCTGTTTGAGAAAGCAGCAATAAACAATGTTAGGCTATATACTGTTTTGAAACAAAATCAGTCACAGAATGTTTGTTTGAAACGTCCATTTTTCATAAAAAAAACTGTACGTAAGTAATATTGAACTTAAAATGATCTATCTGACGAACGTAAATTGCTTAGTAACGGTTTAGAATATAAAGCAAAACCCGTTTTCACTCTTACGCAAATATGATCTTTAAAGTCTGTCAAAATGAAAAAAATTGGGTAAATTTTTATGTTTTTCGATTTAAGTTTTCTGAATATATTTTTTCGTTTCGTGAAAAGAAATATTAAAAATTATTTTGCTCTAAAAAGGAAACTCAGGAACAAATGACAAATCACTAACTCAATAGTGCTGATTTTTGGAAAAGGGTCCTAATAAAAAATTATGATTTTTTTATTCAGACACTGTTACAAAAATCCCAAAACGAAAAACTTTTGGCTCATGGCTCCAGGATCACCCAGGATAACTGCACGTTTATGTCGAACATCAAGTTGTTTGAGTTTAATCTGGATGCACTTCTCCAAGTGTTCAAAGGTTAGGAGAAATTTAAACTTTTACAATATCAAAAGCTATTGAATAAAACAATATCGTATGCCTCGTAAGAAAAAAATTCATTGATCTCTTGGAAGCAGATTTAGCAAAGAAAAAAATATACGGTTGTGCACAGAAATGTGGGCAAAATGCAACATTCCTGTATAGGCGTAACACATGTTAATAATATCAGTAGAGGCTGGCTGAGTGAGGGAAGGGAGTTGGATTCCAGTTTTGTAGATATCACTTCTAAAGCTAAATTATTAGGCTAGTTAAATGTAGAAGGGAGCCATATCCCAGTTTTGTAGATAACACTTCTAAAACTAAATTATTGTTGTGTCCTAAGAATTTTTTAAAAGTGTGTATGTACATACAGTGAAGTATTTTAGTAAATTTATGATGTGAGGGTGTTGAACAAAAGAAATCGTGATATATAAAGCTCTTATTTTTTTAATTGAAGGTTTAACGACCACCGTGAGCAACTCATTGGCTATAAGCAGTCGCCCGTTCCTAATTTAGGGCCACTGGTTCCAGGAAAGGGAGAGAACCAGTGCCGTAAGACAAACAAGACATCTGCGCCACCGGGGCGGCATATAAAGTTCAAACTATTTAAAATGTATTGGCATTAGTTTATTCCATAGATTTTCTTTTACTTCCCTTTCATCAACTGGATTAATTTTTTAGACGTATTGCTAGCTAGTTGAATTGTACTGACTAGTTGAATTTTCGGACTACTGCTAACTAGTTGATTTTTTTGGACTTATTGCTAATTAGTTGAATTGTACTAGGCTGTAGCCCGGGTATACCGTTCGATTTGCAACCTGTGTATTCTGATTTTTATTGCAGTGAATGATTGTGTTTTATGAGAGCCTGCTACCTCCAGAACCCCTAGCCATGAAAAACCTTTGCTTCTTATGCGCTCTATGAGAGCAAATGTTGTAAGCAGTGCAGTAATAATACTTTTGAAATACATCAATATAGAAAAACCTCAGTTCATAACAACTCCTGATAAACAATGGTGGTCCTCTTTCTGTTTGATGCTGAATTATTACTTTTCTCTGAATATTTTCTTCTGTTTCTATAGCTCTAGTTGCACCCACAAGTTTCCTCTTTCTGAAACAACATAAAGAAAATTGAATTTAACAAACACACTCTGCATATTGTTTACGAACCGTAGGTAAAATAATTTACCACACCTCGAGGGTGGTAGTGAAACACTGGATGCTTCATGAGAGTGACATACACACGTGATTATCAAAAATTGCGACCACCAATGTAATAGCAACACCCAATTAAAGGAACTCGTTTTGCTTCTTATGATGCCCACGTGACGAATACATTTTAATGTTGGTGCCAATGGCAGCACAACCACATTCAAGGCCACACACGCGTTCTCAGATATCTTTCTGGGTCCTTTAAAAATATAATAGATATTTCTGTTTCTTATGTCTCCCTTTGGAACTTTGACTTCAAAAACGGCCATTACATTAAAAAACATTGTTCCAAATTTTGAAGGGTTTGCTACGATTTTGCGATGAGTTATCACTTAGATACACACACTCAAAGGCCTTCTCTTTATTATATATATTGAAAACATATCCAGTTTTCGTTTTGCAGCCAAGACTACAATTTACTAGAGAAAATTTAATTTTATTTTGAAATTCTGCAATTTACTATCTTCGTAAATTTCTAAACAATGAAAACTATATGTTTAAGTATTTCCTATAAATGAGACGTGCTTTTTTTTCGGCGTTTTTTGCGTGGTATTATGAAAATGCCATTAGTTGTACGATCATATCTACGTCTTTGATTAAATGTTCTTTCTTAAAGAGTTAAGTACAGTTCTCGAATCTGAACCGAAACTCGCAGCTTTTTTGAAAAAATAAATATAGGATCAAAGTGAAATATACCCAGTGGAGCAATTTTAATTATTTTTATTCAATAAAATTTACTTGAGTTAGAAAAGGAAAATTTTGCTTTGGCAGATTAGTGGAAAAAATCTATTTCTGGCCTGCAAAAATTAGTTATATTTAGTTTATTTAGTTCTGTTGGCAATTCCTTAATTACTGAATTCTTAATCACAATTTATTCGCATTTCCATTTTGACTAAAACAGAAAATAACCAAAATTGTTTTTCAAAAATTACGGAAACAGATTTTGTTATTAGCAAATACGAATAATTTTCTCAAGTTTGATGAGAGTCACATTGCTGTTAAAAATACACTAGTGAAAATTAAATGTTCATCTACAAAACTCTACTTTACTCACGATGGACGAAAGCAAATGCAATGAATTTGACAGGAAATTTTAATCGAGACATATTACAAGATTTACGGATTGCAAAAATTCACAATTAAATCATAAATACGAAAGAGGCACATGGGAACAGGAGTTGCAGAATAGGAGTTCTCCATTGCAGTCGTCCGGAACAGTCGTTAAGGCGTATGATTGCCTTTAAAAGACCTACAGAGCTCGCAACGACACCCCAAAATGTTAAAGAGACTGTTAGTTTAGGCTTATGAAATTAACCTCCACTCCTCTAAAAGGGATACTCGGCGCCCTGGAGGGTCCTAGGTTGGAGCTGGCGTTCTACAATTTACCTTCCAAAGTCATTGTGCGAAGAATATGCTGATGAATCCATTCAAGCTATATCTTCTGTTTCCTGATGCTCATTCACCAGCTGAACTCGATGAGGTATAAAGTTATTGTCCATCAATAAGAAAGCTGTGCCACTGGTACCCCTGAACAACAGCCTAACATAGGGACCAGAATATCATTTCTTTATCTCTGGTTGGTTCCGAGCCACTGAAAGATACGCAGTTCGGGAGACCGTTTGAAATGATGCCTTTCTGGAAAGAAAAACCACCGCCATGAAAACTGGACGTTTCCTAGATATTTGAAGGTCTGTTTCCAGTCCCTGGTTCTCCAGAGATGACAGTACTTCGGGAATCAATATTTGAACTGAATCGTGACTCATCCGTGAAAAGCACCCGTGCCCAGTTGTCTGGGCTCCACAGACAATATCAACAACTCCATCTTAAACGCGCACTCTCTGGAGGAAGAGTCAGATAAGCACAAATTGTAGGTCTCCTTGCATAGAAACCTCTTTCATGCAACCTAAGGCAAACTATAAATTGAGTCATTCACCTGCCAGTGGCTGCTTCGAGCTGCCGAATCATTTGCCTACCTGTTATCTGCCGATGTCTTCTTGTCGTTAGAGCCATACAGCTGTCTTCTGCAGCAGTGGCAGCCCGCTTAGGACGGCCTTGTCCTAGTCGAAGATGAACCTCTCCTGTACAACCGCTTCCATGGTGTTGCGATGACATTTATTTTGCAGTACATTTAACGCTCTGGACATCACCGACTAGGACTGACCTGCTTCCATACTACCGACCACTCGCCACCGCTGTGAATCATTCAAATGCTGTCTCCGAGACATTTTTAACTCAATTCAACACCACAATACTGCCCAGCCTACTTCGGGAAGATAAACGAAGTGCGATAAAAAGTGAGCCTTTATAACGTAGTTCTGATTTGCATATTCTCTGCTAACAGAGACGCAAGTGCACATGATTTTTCTTTGGTATCAATATACAGTATTTGCATATTCATCCACTTTCATTGTGTTTCCGTTCATAAATACAGTATTTGCATATTACCCAGTTTCTTTGCATTTTCCTTTATGCACCGAGTGTTTAATGCTATTTTCTCTACTATCCTTTAATTTTGCACGCCAGTGTAAGACTAAATCAAAAACTAAAAAAAAAAAAAAAGCTGAGAAACTATCAAATAATACATTTGACATTACTCCTTGTGTTTTTCAGTTCCTTTTACCATTTTATTTTATAGTCGGCAGCATAACCATTGAATACTTATCAACAAAACTCACAGTACAGTGCAAAATTTGGTTTAGTCTTATAAATCTAATAACAGGTGATTTTTTCTTTCGAATCACGACTAAACATACTTTGAATCAGGTTGATCACGACAACATATTCATTCTCACCAACTGGTTTGGACTGTCCTAGTTGCAGTCATTACCGGTTTCGAATGTCCTAGTTGCAGTCGACCGGTTTCGACTGTCCTATTTGCAGTCACCTGTTATTAGATTTATGATGACAATTTCTATATTTGTTATCATGAAAGTTAGTAAGTTTTTGCCGGATACGATAGAGGGTTGACCAGATGATATATAAATAAACACAACGTGTGAAATAGTATTTTTGCAGCCAGAAATCGCTGACTGAATTAATTAAATCATCATCCTCATCATCATCATTGTCAACCATTATCAATCCACTGCTGGACGAAGGTCTCCCCAAGTTTCTTCCAGAAGGGTCTGTCTTGTGCCAGTCTCTTCCACGTTACTCCCGCATACTTTCGAATTTCATCCGCCCATCTTCCATGTGGTCTTCTTCTGGGTTTTTTTCCTGTCCCGCGGAATCCAGTCTAAAATTTCAGCTGTCCATTGATGGTCTGTCCTTCTGGCAATATCTTCCACTCTTGTGATTTTTCTGATTCACGAGTTCTTCTTCTTATCTCTCCTAGTTACACCAAGCATGCACCTCTTCATGCTTCTTTGAGTTGTCTGGAGCCTTTGTATGTCTCTTTTAATTAAGGTCCACGTCTCTGCACCATACGTAAGCACTGGAAGGATGCATTGATCAAACACTTTTCTTTTAAGACATAATGGCATATTGCTCTTGAAAATTATACAATTGATTAAATAATAAGGAATAAACACCTGAGTTTTAAAATTAATAGTTTAACATATTTTATTGTTACGTATGTATGTTAAAACATGCATCGAAATACGTGCATTGTATGTACTGTACTTTAAAATGTAAATAATGCACATGCATTATGTGTTTCAACACGTATTGTATTGTTTCTCACGGCAAAATAATAGCAAAAAAAAACGTTTAATCTAAAATATCATTTTAATTATATATTGTACGTGCTAACTGCTATTAACAACTGTGCTATACCTGTCGATGGAGTTTTGATAATTCTTATGGAGGTACTCAAGGGGCTTAGGGGGTATACGCACATAAAGCTGCGTGACGCACGCGAAGTTGGGAAGTATTTGAATATCTAAAGCTGCGGAAGTTCCCTTACAGAGCTGTTTGAGAGAGGCAACTCGTTGAAAATCCAAACGCACGTGCGCAAATTGTTAGTGGTTCCGTTGCCTTCCGTTGACTCAGTGAGGAAAAACAGTTTTGGCATGGATTCTGTCCGAGAGGCAATTGGATTTTCTGCCTCGTCGACAGAAATCGCAAATTGATGAAATGCCGCAACTAAGAGCTACCTTCTGTTTTCCGAAAGCCACGTTTTAAAAGAATGCATGAACGCGGGCACTTTTTTTAAGCAATTAGCATAAACTGATGTGCCTGAACATACTAGATGAGCAAAACGAATAATCCTAACAGTCTTAAAATTCGGAGTGGGTACTGCCTTCCTTTTATCCTCCCAAAAGCCGTCACTGGTGTACATCACTTATTAAAGAAGTAAAATGAATTAGAAGTATTTTCGGAGGTGTCTGCATAATCGAGAAAAAGAAACCTTGCATTAAACGTTAGGATGAGGTTTTTTTTTCTAACCATATTATTGAATTTCGCTTGATTACGAGAACTAAACTCTTGCTGCATGATTTGTGGCGTACAGAAAATAAATTATGAAATCGATTACGGAAAAAAAAGGTGTAGAAATCAACCTCACAATTTGCAATCGTCCGTTTATCTCACGTTTGCTGAAGCAATCCGTGGATCCCAATACTTTTGAAGGAAACAGATCGCCTGTTTCTCCAGGCGATAAAACATTTAATGCGAAATATTCCGTTCTTCTCGACTCGCGTGATTGTTTTTGATCTTTTTCTTTCAACTTTCTTGTCTTCGATAAAGACCCAATGACTCCTCCCATACTGCACTATGATCTGCACAGCATGAGACACTGAACACGAGAAGAAAAAGGATTTGAAAAAAAGAGCGAAGAGAAAGAAAGAATTTAAAAACAAAGTTTGCGTTAAAAAAAAGGGCGTCGAAGATTTCCAGAAGTGCCATAATTACATTTAACTGTCGCTTCAGAGCACTCGACGCACGTGGGGAAAGTCCGAGTCAAGCGACGTCATTAGCCTCGACATCGGCTGAGCCAACAAAGAAGCACCGACAACCAATCATTACTCGAAGAACATTATCTACTTTCAGAAGAAAACGAAAACAAAATGTAAAAAGAAATTGCCACTGATGAGTTAAAATTTATTTTCCGATAACTCGCTCCAAAACACGGTATAAATACAGATGAAAAAAAAAGAACTTGAACAGTTATCAAATGGAAGATGGTAAATATTTATCAAGATATCGTGACAGTTAAAACATATTATAAAGATTGTTTAGAGATCGTGTTTCCTAAACTAAAAGACGTTATGCACGATTTAGATTTATATCTAAAAAAATGGAATATCTAAACAAAATCAGCTAAAGTTCCTTATTTGCCTGAATTTCTGGATCCCTTTAGATCTTCCAGACATTGTCTACTGACCCATATACAATGTAGGTTTCAGGAAAATCCGTTAAATGTTTTTATTAGTGGAAAAATACGAACAAAATATAGGATTCCTGCTTTATTTTTGCGGGTCTATAAAAACAGTATAGCTGAGAATTAGTACATTTTAATTAGCTCATAGCCAGTGCCATGCACGAGGGGAAAAGCTGTGACTAAAATTTCTATAACACGAATCGTAAAATACATATATATATATATATATATATAACTGTAATAAACGGTTGAATTATTAATGGGCAGTCTACAAGATAAGTCACCAACAAGAAAATTTTCGCAATATTCCCATGACAGAAACCTATTATGTACATAGGTTAATAGATTTTAACCCGTCATATGACGGTCACAGTAAGTTGAAAATCATTAATGCAAACATTTAGGTAATAAAAATGATGTTTGAAAATTAAAAGTTTCTGTCTTTAGCACGATATATTAAAACAATTTACCAAACCGTAAACAAATTTTACACTTTTGAACATAAGGTCTCCTCCTTCCTCTTTTTGATAAAACGTGCTTTTACTCATTCGTCTTCACGCAGAGCCAGACAACTTGAATTAACCAGGATTTCGTCTATGACACAATCGTTCGGCTTCCCACCTCATCTCTTCCAAGGACTTTTGCGAAAATTCTAGAGACTGAGATTTACCACATTATCTACTCAAACTACCCCTACACAATTTGCTGGTAAGATAGAATTTATTCCCCAACTTGTTACTATTCTGAAAAAGGCATGTCATAAACATAATATGTCCTTTGGAATATGTACCATGAATGTTTTTTCACTGGTGAGGAATGATAGAGACGAAGTTCCAACCTCCAATAAATCATAAATCTGGTGTGTATAGTATACCTTTATTACCTGAAGATACTTACAGTGAAGTTAAGTACTATGTGGGCTCTACACTTCGGACCTTAAATACTCGTCTGTCTGAACATAAATATTCCCTACGTATTGATACTATAAATACCGCACTCGCTGCAGCCGTAAAACAGGATGGATACACCCCTGACTGGAACAACACTAAAATCTTAATATCTACAGTCGACAAACGCTCAATTCTTTTGTTGGAAAGTCTCTGTATTCTTTCTTACGGGGAAATGTGTTGCAACATAGAACTACCAACTGTGATTCACAGACCCTGGAGACGAATACTTCATTCTTTACAAACACAAAGGGGTCTTCAGGACTTTGTATAATACTATACATTTTGTTTTATTTCTGAACTTGACGTTTAGGAATAGTGGGATGGCATCGCTACCTGATTGGTGAACTCACGAACAGATGCGCCTCGTATTGAAGTACAAATTGACTGGTTTGTTTCTTGTACCGTGTCATTGTCGGCCTGAGGATGAAGCCATTGCGGCTTCGAAAGTACTTGTCACTTTCATTGAACGGTTTTGGATCGTGAATAAAATGTAAAATTTGTTTACGGTTTGGTAAATTGTTTTAATATATCGTGCTAAAGACAGCAACTTTTAATTTTCATACATCATCAGCACGAAAGAAACTGGTATCACTCAAAAATGATGTTAATTAAAAGTCATGAAGGACTTTTAATTAACATTACAATGTTTTGTATATATACAATGTTTTGTGTTATTGTCTTTTGATTGTTCAAAAGATTTCGTTGCAGTTCACTGTGCTTGACAAAAACTTTCATGTGCTGTGGGTTTCTTGATCTAGAGTTGACCATGAGCAAAAACAGGCTTTGTTAGGGTGACACCAACATGATCAAAGGATTAACTTAACCTTGTTCCTTATTGATAGCCATTGCATTGGCCGGAATTATGGGAAGCTGGCGCCGCTTTACAATAAAAGGAAGATCTGCGTCACTTGAAGTTTAAATAAATTTTTGGAATGAAGACAATATCACCCCGATTATATTCAGAAACGATTTCTGCAATAAGAAAGTTGTTTTGAAGAGACTTGATTACAAAGCGTGTTCTATTGCAAAGTCCCTTTTTTAATTCAAATTACGTAATAGCATAAAAATGACTCCAGATTTCAACTCCAGCTTGTGAGAAGGCATACCAGAAGGTGTTAAACTGTGTAAGAATTCTGATGGATAATTAGCTATGTCAATGGAATTTGCACTAAAGTAAGTTCTAAGTTCCCCATGAATCTCTAAAATGATATTTTGGTTCATTTCCAACCTATTTTTGTAGGTTGGAGGAAGAATAGCTCTTTTTGAAATGATGTTTTCACCTACAATTATGAGGCATGGAATTTCAATCGAGCAGCAGTAATACGTCTGGCTAGTGTTTCTTTAAAAGTTTCATTTCATCTGCGATTAGCTCTATCTTCGTTCAAGTTACGCAAAGTATTAGAAGATTGTTAATGATGAACAACACAATTGACGTATACTAGGAACATCAAGCAGAAGTCATTGCTCTTTCCACGTTTATAAGTGAGTCAGGGAAAAATTATCATCGGCTGCTACCGGGAATCGAATCCAGGATCTTCCAGTTACGCACCGGACATGCTACCACTGCCCCATAGCGGCCTCGAATTCTCCAGACTCACATACGACTGTGTCTGGAGAAACTGCCAAACCACATGGCATGTTGCTTCTTGGAGCCCTGCACAATGCTATGGATTCACCAAAGATGGAAAGCAGCAACTGAACAAATAACTAGAAGGCGAATGAATAATAACTGGAAGACCCTGGGTTTGATTCCCGTGGCGGCCGATGAGAATTTTTCAGTGACTCACTTATAAATGTGGAAAAAGCGATCACTTTTGTTTGATGTTCCTAGTCCACATCAATTGTGTGTATTTATTATTCATTTGCTCCTAGTTATTTGTTCAGTTGCTGCTTTTCATCTTTAGTGAATCCTCAGCATTATGCGGGGCTCCAAGAAGCAACCTGCCATGTGGTTTGGTAGTTAGTCGTATGTGAGACTGGAGAATTCGAGGCCGCTGTGGTGCAGTGGGAACATGTCCGGCGCGTAACTGGAAGACTGGGTTCGATTCCCGGTGGCGGCTGATGATAATTTTTCCGTGATTCACTTATAAAGGTGGAAAGAGCGATAACTTCGGTTTGATTATAGAAGATTGGTTTGCACGCCCCCGCCGTTGTCGTTCTCTATTAAAGCGACGTTTTCTTTCAGATTTATCTTCTTCCATCTTGTACTACAAAGGAAAAATTCTACGGAACCAATATATTTTTTTTTAATTTCCGTCACAGTGAATCAAAACTACGCCTGCAGTTACTTTCTTGCAATTTTACTTGTTCCTTTTTATGAAATAAAATAACGGTGATTCTTTTTTATGAAATTACTTTGCAATGCGAAGAAAATTAAATAAAACGCAATATAACACCTACGTATCACAACAAATGTCGCAGACAGTTATCCGAGTACGTGCGTGTTGCCACAGATGAAGTCGTTTGTCTTACTAACTTTATTTTATGTTCCGGTATTTCTTCTTGAATTTATGTATCGTGCGTTGGCGGTGCTCTTAGTTCCGATTACGGCCACCGGATAAAAGCAGATGGCGCTGCAAGTATTGAATGACGTCAGAGCGTTAGGGACGGACGTAGTCTATTATATAGGTTTTATTTTTACTTATTACGGGTGTATTCTTGCTATTTCGACACTAGCTGGACAACAAAAGGATGGGCTGTCTGACATGGCGATATGCATGCCCTTTAGTAATGAGCCATTCGTGAACGATTCATTCACAAGGAATGATTTTTCACCGTGAATGGTTCCCTCTCGTCGCTGTGAATGATCATTCAACCCGCCATTACTGCGACACACACGGATGATTTGCAACACGCTTAACTATATTCCGCCCTCATGAGTTTGAAAATGAATTTCCAGTGATAAAAGTAATGTCGAGAAATAATAAGTGTCAACTGTTATGTGAGTGAGCAAACCGCAGTTAGGTAGGAAATGATGATAAAACTTAAGAATGGGAATGATACGTGAATGCCATTCATTTGAATTGTGTGCCAACGAGCAAATCATTCATTGTGAATTAAGAGCTCGCACACTTTTGGGCAGTTTGCCAAAAAAGAGCTACAGGGGTTGGACAGAATAATTTGAACACTACGCTCAGAGACGTGACTTCTAATGCAGCTGCGTATGTCGCAATACTAAAGATATCCACCACTTTTTGGCTATAACAGCTTTGTTTAGAACCTCAAGGTCCTGTTTAAGTGCATTTAAAGTGTCTTGTTGCGAACTTTCTCTCAGGGAATTGACAAAAAGAGCGACCCAACCGACTTCGAAAGAGGGCTAATTGTTGGTGACCGGCTAGATGATGCCTCCATGACAACAATCGCCTGGGTAGTGGGACTATCAAGAGCTACTTTGTGTAGCGCCAGAACAGCATACAGTGTTCGTGGCAAAACCTCGTCTGCGAAACACAAGAGCTGCCGGAAAATAACCCTGACTGATAGAGACAGGAGAACATTAAAGAGGATTGGTACCCGTAATAAGAAGACCACGGCGCTGAAAATTAGTGCGGAGCTCAGTCTGCATCTTCAAACAGACCCCAGTATCAACGAAAACTGAGCAGGGAACTGCATAAACGAGATATTCATGGCATAGCTACTATTGAAAAACCTCTGGTGACCCAGGTGAATGCACTACGGCGACAGCAGGGCTGCCAGAAGAATACAACGTGGACTGCCGATGCATAGAAGCATGTAACGTGGTTGGATGAATCTACATTCACACTATTTCCCACTGCAGGACGTATTTACGTGTGGAGAACGACGTCAGAAGCGTACAACCCAGACTGTCTGCTCCAGTTCTGCCTTGCTCTGGTTGGTCATACCGTGGATTTCAACAGGTCCCATGATCACCTTGAAAGAACGGATGACTGGCAGGCGTATGAAACTATTTTGGGCGACCAAATCTATCCAATGGCTCAGGTATTGTTTCTTGCAGGGGATCAAGATGATAACTCCCCAATTTACAGAGCTCTATCAAGATGATAACTCCCCAATTTACAGAGCTCTATCAAGATGATAACTCCCCAATTTACAGAGCTCGGAATGTCCAATCATGGTTTGAAGAGCATGCGGATGAACTTTCACACCTTTAGTTAATCTTACATAAAGCTGTCTCAACACGATTTAGAACACTTCCATCTGATGCACGCAAGCCTCAGAAGTATAAGATATTTATTTACATATAAAACCAGTATTTACAGATAAAATCAACTTTAAAAACAGACAAGATCTTTCAAGTCTTCACAATATTCATTATCAAGCCAAAGTGCAGCCCAATGTGCAGTGAACAAGACCATGTATGTACACTGAAGAGCAATTGCATTACAGATACCTGTCTAGTAACATGTAGCACCACCTTTCGCCCTGATGACGGCGGCTATTCGTCTCGGCATGGACTCAACAGGACACCGGAAACGATGGGAAGCCATACGGATCCACGACCCCTGAACAAGCTCCCACAGTTCACGAAGATTTGATAAAGGGGGGGGGGGAAGGTCCGAACCTCGAACATCTCTCTCGATGGCATCCCAGATGTGCTCGACGGGATTGAGGTCAGGTGACCTAGCTGGCCAAGGAAGCGAGGTCACGTCGGTGAAGTGTTCATCCAACCATTCGGATACAATTCGGGGGCGATGGCACGGTGCATTGTCTTGTTGCAGGATGAGGTCCCCAGTGCGATGTTGAAGACGCACAAACGGGAGCAAAGGGTCGTCCAGGATATCCCGGTGACGTTGACCTGTCAGGGGCGATGTCACATGTACCCAGGGTCCCATTTAAGTCCACGTAAACAGTCCCCAGACGAGAATTCCACCCCCACCAGCTTGAAGAGTACCCTGCTGGCAAGAAGGATCCATCGCTTCATGTGGATTGCGCCGTACTCGTATCCTGCGATCCGCATGTACCAACGTGAATCTCGACTCATCAATCCAGGCAACATTTTCCCCCATGTCTAGGGTCCAGTGGCGATGTTCCCGCGCTCATGCTAATTTTTGCACCCTGTGATGTGCGGTCAGCAGCGGTACTCTCGTGGGACGATGGCTTCTGTACCCCATAGCGAGGAGATGGTTCTGAATGGTGTGGCTGCTTACACGTTTTTGTGCACCAGCGTTAAATTGCCGAGTGATTTCTTGCTCTGGCCCGTCTATCCGCTGTTACATTGAGAGTTACTTTTTTGTTACTTGAGAGCAACCCAGCAAGTTTATATTGAATGGGGTGAGATGAAGGGAGTGGAATCAAGGTCGGAATTTGTGTATGTTTTCGGTTCACGGAATGGATTAAGATGTACTTAACAGGATTTCTGGTAAGTAGGATATCAAGTAACGGCAGGGAAAACTGTTTTTGGAGTTCGATGGTAATTTTAATTGATGTAAAAAAGGACGATAGGGCTTGAGCAAATTGTTGTAATCGTTCAACTGAGTGTGTCCAGAATACTAAAACGTCGTCGACGTATCTGATATACAATTATAACGAAGTAAATTTCTCCGTCATTTTTATCCGCGCCAGGATTCGAACCCGGGTCCCCACATTCCGGAATAAGTTGCTCTACAAATTGAGCTACGCGGACTTTTATTCTGATTCCTATCTGCCTTTATGTCGTGTGCGTCCTTCTGGCAGGTACGTCACATCTCCTGGTACGTTACATCATCTCCCCCTTATTTTCTTTTTTTTTTTTTTTCGAAGTGCTGCTCTTATTTTTCCTATCTCGCGGTGTGGAAATAACATCACACCATTGCGAGATTGTGAACGGTTGGGTCATCCGGATAGTTCAGGCGCCATTATAACGAAGTAAATTTCTCCGTCATTTCTATCCGCGCCAGGATTCGAACCCGGGTCCCCTCATTCCGGAATAAGTTGCTCTACCAATTGAGCTACGCGGACATTTTATTCTGATTCCTATCTGCCTTTATGTCGTGTGAGTCCTTCTGGCAGGTACGTCACATCTCCTGGTACGTTACACAATGTAGGTTTGAACGGACTGTTATGAATAACATTATTCTCTAGATGTTGAAGAACCACCTCAGCCAAAACGGGGGAAGGGGGGCATTGGTGTTCCACCTCGTTGTTGTTAGAAAACTCCATTAAATTTGTAATAGGCTCGTTGAACAATTAACTTTAAGGCTGCAATAAAAGCTTGATTTTCAACTGGAGAAATGCGCGGCACTAAAGTTAGTCTTTCCTCGATAATCTCTTGAGCCTGTAGCAAAGGTACGCTGGGAAATAGTGAAGAGATATCTAATGATGCCATAATAAAATATTAGTCACAGGGATCAAAATCCTTGATAATATTAAGAGCTTGTAGAGTTCCCTGCACGGCGTACTTCGATGATTGAAAGAATTGAGCCAAAAAGGTTACAAGTGCTTTTTCTAGGGGCCAGGTAAGATTATTGAATCCGGACACCAAAAGACGCAGTGGGTAGTCTTCTTTATGAATCTCGATCTTCCCGAATACCTGTGGTATTCTAGGTCCACTGGGTGGGTGCATCTGAGAAGATATAGAAGCATGTGGATGCCCTTGATTTCTCAATTTGCTCAGAGATTTTATAGTAGCTGCGGTTGAATCGAACGAAATAACCCTATGGGGAACATTATCAAGAACCTCAAGCATTTTCACGTAATGTTCACTCTTGTCCAAAAGAACAATTTGCCGAGTTTTGTCTGCTGACACAATTGATAATTCAGTGTTACGGGACAGTGCCAGCAGTTGGTTCCTTTCATTCTTCAATATCCTTTGATCATGTTTATTGCGTAAGTGTTTGTTACAGGCAAGGACCTTGCCCACAGAATACCGAGCAAAGTCCTGTTATTCAGAAGGCAGAGATGAGATAACATTATCAACTTGAGGTATTGTCTTCAGGGGGTCCACTTTAAAGTATGGATAATTGAACTTAAATTCTCTTTGAAATGCATTTTTCTGAGTGTTGGACAGTGATACAGAACTTAAATTCAAAAAGGTTATGCAAATAACAACCTGGCCCACAGTAACCGGGTTGGTTGACTTTACACGTACATTAACTTCATCTGACACCACGTTCCTCAATTTATGAATGTGTCGCTGTTGGACACCTTGTACTTCAGTTTGTAAAGTAGTCAAAATCTTACCCAATATGATAGATGTACCGGGTGATCATAATTAAAGTATCCCTATTTAACACTCTCCAGAGAGATATTTAGCAGTCCGAACGCAACCAAATTTGGTATGCTGACAATTCAGGACATGCGGAAGAGATTTCCGTATTAAAAAAAAAAAAAAAATTCTGTATCTCACTACCAGGGGACTTCTGGCGCTGCAAGCTGTGATAATATAGACAATTTTCGGCCCTACGAGAAAAATGAGTCCTTGTGGCGCTACGAGCGACAAGAAAGCGTATCATTTGCATAATGCACACGCGCTACGGGCGACCCTGGGTATAAAACTGTCCTACGCACGGTGAATGACATTCTTATTCCATCAACTGCAATGGGTATCACCTTGCCGGAACGCACTCTTTTTGTGAAGCTGTTTTTATGAAAACTCGAGCAATACTGCCGCTGCGCTTCGAGAATTCTGACGTCGTAAGAATTTGCGCCGAGGTCCATTGACTCCATGTGCTCTCAGAAGAATGATTGCAGGTTTCGAGGAAACTGGATGTCTACGTATTCAACCAGGGGGAGAGCGCAAACCTATAGCTCCAGAAGTGGTTGAAAATATCGAACAGCGCTTGTGAATTGCTCCATGGATAATGTACCAGTGTCACGCAAACTGGATGTGATCTATACCACCGTGTGGAACGTACTGAGAAAGGTGTTGCATTTTTTTCCATATAAGATCAGCCACACACAACAGTTGACTAACGGTGACAAGGACACCCGACTTACCTTTGCATTGACCTTCTTTACTAAAATGGAAGTGGACGATGCGTGGCCATGCGAGATCTTGTAGAGTGACCAGGCACATTTTCACCTCAATGGAACAGTCAAAAAGCACAACTGTCACATTTAGGCATGGAAATATCCTCATGCATATCATCAGATTCCAGTGCACTCGCCCAAAGTCACAGTCTAGCTTCAGAGCCACATTCACCCTTGGTCCGTTCTTCTTCGAAGAAATTGCACCCACGTGCCCTGTGACTTGCTCTGTTAATGCCCAGAGGTATCAAGAGATACTAAACAGTTCTGTTCTACTGCAACTGCAGCGGCGACAGTGTCTTGCATCGACAATTTTTATGCACGATGGAGCTCCTCCGCATATCGGACTGTGCGTACAGATGTTTCTGCGACATTTCACCGAGAACAAAGTGAATAGTCACTCATTTTTCACACCATAGCCACCTCGTTCTCCGGAACATGATCAGCTTGACTACTGGTTGTGGAGACACTTAAAACGTAAGGTTTATCAAGTCGACGTTCCTACCCTTGCAGCCTTAAAGACAGTATCACATTGCCTGTGAGAAGCATCACGGAAGATCAGTTACGTTCGGCCGTTGAACACACTACTCATCGACTTCAGGTTTTGCAATTCAACAATGGCGCCCACATTGAGCAGTACAGGTTGCACCGCTAAGATCGTAATCTCTCCCTTGGGCAATTAAATACCCGAGACAATAAAACGTCTTGAACGCCACACGTGCGTTGGTTTCTGCTTCGATGTTTCTGTCATTTCCCGCGTAGCTCCCCCCGCACGGGGATACCTGGTTTTCCAGTTATTTGGGGAGCGGCGCCCCCACGGCCCGAGCTCACCTTGTGACGGAGTACTTTTCGTTTACTCTTGAACGATAACATCACCGAAGGGACAGCTGTTCATCCAGCTGATGGGGGATGGCGTTCCCACGGCCCGAGTCGATTTTCTCTTTTAATTTTGAATTTTCGTCTTTAGTTCATATCTTGACATGTACCCGCCTCAGTTGTATGCTGCTGAGGTTGTGAAGAGGCGCCAGCTCCGGGTTTTTGTTCCTCGTTCCCTTCCCAGTCTTTTCTCTTTTATGTTACATTTTCTGTTTTTCCGGAGCTGGTTAGCTTAGACCTACCTGCACGTTTGCCGTGTGCGGTGACCCGTACAGGTGGAAACGGGGATGCTGGAGGCTGCGGTATCTGGGGGCCGGGTTGTAGTTGTCTCTAGATGCCAACACTCCTCTTTGCCCTCTGCTTCACCCTAAACGGGAGGCTGGGAGCTAACCCACTCCTAGTCAGGAAGTCTGTGGCCGAGTAGCGTCCAGACTTCTAGCGGCTTGTCGTTCTGTTCGGCAGGGTGAGTTTGGGGGTAGGGTGGGCATGCCAAAGGGGTGTTCCCCGGGCACGGGAAAGTCTGGGTGCGCGCCGAGCGTATGTCTGCCCTACCAACTTGCTATATCCGCTGACTCTCCCTAGAGCCGTGTCCTGCGTCCTCTTGGGCTTGCGGACCTCCGGCTCTCCCTCGTTGGGCTCGGTAGTGGGTGGGGAGGTCGGCGGACGAATTTTTCTCTTCTTTATGGCAACACAAAGTGTTTCCCATGCTACCACGTTAAAGCGCCCTGTGGAGGATGGTACACCTTCCTCCACAAAGAAACTTGTCTCCTCTCAATGCAATGCTCTGTTTCTTTTAATAAAATCTGGTGACTCTTCACAGTCACTCAGTTCGAAGAGTCCCTTCTGGATCAACAAGGCTCTGCAGGCCGTTGCTGGCTCTCCAAAGAGTGTGAAGAAGCTCCCTTCAGGGGATCTTCTCGTGGAAACCTCTAATCCACGCCACATTGCCACCTTGCTGGACACGACCGTTTTGCTTGGCATTCCTGTTCAGGTTTCTCCCCATGGTTACCTCAATTCCTCTCGCGGTGTCGTCAACTCCCGCGACCTGCTTGAATGCAGCGATGAGGAATTGCTGGAGGAACTTGGTGAACAGCATGTCATTGGGGTTTGACGGATTCTTTTTAGGCGGGATGGGAAATCTATTCCCTCCCGTAACATCATTCTCACCTTTGACTCCCCAACCCTGCCTACTTCCATCAAGGCAGGTTATTTATGGCTTGATGTTCGGCCGTATATCCCGAACCCCTTGCGATGTTTCCGGTGCCAGCATTACGGTCACTCCCAGCAGTCTTGCCGTAATGTTGCAAAGTGTGGTCGCTATGGTTCCACAGAACACTCTTTGGCGTAATGCTCTGCAGAGTCTGATCATTGTGTCAACTGCGAAGGGACTCATCCTGCATCTTCTAAGCAGTGTCCAAAGTGGACAGAGGAACAGGCAATCCAATGCCTGAAGACAACTGAGCATCTCTCGTATCCCGAGGCTAGACGGCGGGTCGCCCCCTTACAACCAGGCCGGTGGTCCTATGCTTCAGTTGTGGTGCAGAAGGCTTCAGTGGCGGTCCAGACTGAGGTGACCATCCCAGCGCGGTGTCCTTATGATTTTGAGGACATCGTTGCTGCTGGATTGGAGGCGCTGAAGTCTCGCCGTATTGCTTCCAAGGCGACATCGACATCGTCGCCTAAACCTTCCTCTATGCCGAAAACATCTTCGGCCATCATAGGGACCCAGGCCCAGGGCACTGCAAGGAAGAAGCCGGAAAAGGTTAAACCGGGCTCATCCTACCCGAAACAGAGCAGGCAAAACCATCTCTCAACACAGGGGGTAAACACAGCCCTGTGTTACCTCCAGACACTGCCGATGGATTGGAGGTGACGGACGACATGGAGACTTTCTAGTCGTCAGTCTTCATTCTTTCATTTCAATTTTTAATTATGGCCACGCTCATTCAGTGGAATTGCCGAGGTCTGCGTTCACGCATTGATGATTTAAACGGCTTACTGTCTTCGCACACACCTGTGTGCGTGTGTCTTCAGGAGACAAAGCTTCGCACGACGGACTCTCCTTCGCTGCGGAGACATTCCCTTTTCCGCAAAGGGACGGCGTTATCGCCTGCGGAGGAGTGGCCGTCGTTGTTACTCATGGTATTCCTGTCACTGCAGTTGCCCTTCGGACGACTTTGCAGGCAGTGGCAGTGAGACTATCTGTGAACACACTGTTCACAGGGTGTTCCATCTACATACCACCACATGAAGCTGTAAGCCTTTCGGATCTGGAAGATTTAGTTGACCAGCTGCCGCCTCCTTTCTTCATCTTAGGAGATTTCAATGCACACAATCCGTTGTGGGGTTCTACCACTCGAGACTCCAGGGGCCGTGTTGTTGAGTCCATTCCCTCCAACACGTCCCTCTGTCACCACAACACCAGGGCAGTCACTTATTTTCATGAACCCACTCGCTCGTACTCAGCCATTGATCTGTCCTTGAGTTCGCCATCGTTATATCCTGACTGGTCCTGGAGCGTGTCTGATGATCCCCTTGGCAGTGATCACTTTCCCATCTTTCTCCGTCTAGCAGGTGACGGGTACCGTCATCCTACTCGCCCTGCTGGATGGGCTATCGATCGAGCCAAGTGGGACTCATTCACGGCTTCAGCGACCATTACTCCAGACATGGTGACCTCGGGTACGATCGATGAAGCTGTTGCGGCGGTAACGGATTGTATTGTGCAAGCGGCAGAACCTACCATCCCCAGGACGTTGACTAAACTTCCACGTTGCCCGCGACCTTGGTGGAATTCCACTTGCAAGGCAGCTCGTCAGGCCCAGCATCTGGCTTGGGATAGGTTTCGTCGGTACCCCACCGACGCGAACCTACTTGCTTTCAAGAGAGCCAAATCTTACGCGCGTTTGGTACGTCGTCGTAGCCAATAGGAATCTTGGATACGATACGTATCCGGGATTAACACCACTACCAGCTCTAAGATCGTTTGGGACAGGATCCGCAAGATTCGGGGTAAGTACCCTTCTGGGGAAATCTCCATTCTTGAGAGTGGTGGAGGAACGGTTGCTGATGCTCAGGGTATTGCTGACTGTCTGGGCGCCGCATTTTCTTCGGTGTCCAGCAGCCGCAATTACGCTGCTTCGTTCCGGCAGGTACAGCCGCGGCTTGAACGGTCCAAGGTTTCCTTTGGACCGTTTTCCGCTACCGATTATAACAGCCCGCTGACTGCCGTCGAACTAAAGATTGCCCTGAATCGGTCCGGCCGAACATCTGTCGGACCGGATAACATCCATTATGAAATGCTGAAGCACCTTTCTCCGTCCTCTGTTGAATGTCTGCTGGTCCTGTTTAACAGGATCTGGCACGAGCGTGACTTTCCCGAATCTCGGCGCACTGCCATTGTCGTTCCTGTTCTCAAACCTGGTAAAGATCCCTCTAACCCGTTGAACTACCGACCAATTGCTATGACGAGCTGCCTCTGCAAAGTTCTAGAGCGCATCATTAATTTTCGTTTAGTTTTTTATTTGGAATCACGTCACCTTCTTTCACCTCATCAGAGTGGATTTCGGAAATTCCGATCCACTTCAGATCATTATCTTTGCCTTGAGACATCTATCAGGGAGGCGTTTGTCCGGCGTCAGCACTTGGTCTCCGTGTTCTTCGATATGGAAAAAGCCTACGATCGAACCTGGAGATACGGCATTCTCTTTGATCTGCATGACTGCGGATTGCGGGGAAATTTTCTAACCTTCATTGCCGGATTTCTCCAGAACCGGATGTTCCATGTGCGCGTCGGATCGACACTCTCTGCGTTATACCCACAAGAGCAGGGTGTCCCTCAAGGCTCCATTCTTTCTGTGACACTGTTCATCCTTCGTGTTAATCATCTTTTCACCCTACTTCCTCCGACGGTCCGTGGCACCACGTACGTGGATGATCTGCAGATCTCTTGCGCATCTGTCAACATGCGCACTATTGAGCGGCAGCTGCAGTCGGTCATTAATAAGATCTCTACCTGAGCCTCCCACAATGGATTTGGCTTCTCGACTCAGAAGACCATTTGCGTGCATTTTTGCTGCAAAAGGGGACCTTCACCCAGACCCCAGTCTCCGTCTGGATGGTACTACCATTCCTGTGGTGTCAGAAGCCAAGTTCCTTGGGCTAACTTTTGACCGAGCACTCACCTTCCGACCTCACATCCAGTCTTTGAAGGTGTCGTGCACGAAGTCATTGAGTATCTTGAAGGTCATCTCTCGAACATCTTGGGGGCTGACAGGTGCTCAATGCTTCGCATTTACCATTCCCTGATTCGGTCAAAGTTAGACTTCGGATGCATAACGTACGGTTCCGCAAGTCCTTCCGTGTTACGGCCTCTGGATGCTGTCCATCACCAGGCTCTGCGGCTATGCACTGGTGCTTTACGTACCTCTCCCGTGCATAGCCTGTATGCCGAGGCCCATGAACCGCCGTTGTGCATCCGACGTAAGCAGCTGTCTCTTCAATTCTTCACCAAGTTGAAGTCTCTTCCTGATCATCCACTGCATGGTTCCATTTTCCAACCGCAATGTGTCCGCCAATTCTCACACCGGCCTTCCTGTGTTCCGACGTTTTTGGGATTCGGTTGTCGAACTTGGTGCGCGATGCTGGTCTAGACTTGTCAAGGATTGGTTTGACCCGGTTCTACAATGAACCGCCTTGGCAGCCGGTTCAAGCAACGGCTGACCTTTCCCTTTGTATGTGGCCAAAGTCTTCCACTCCTGCTCTGGTGTACCAGCAGCTCTTTGCCGAGAAACAGTCTCTCTTCCCGGATTTCGTGCATGTATTTACTGACGGGTCGAAATCCGGTGAGGTTGTTGGATCCGCATTCGTGTGTGGCGATGCCTCCCATGCTGAGAGGCTTCCGCCTGAATCCACCGTCTTTTCGGCAGGGATGCGTGCGGTACACCTCGCTTTGTGTCACATACAGTCTAGATCTCATCGTCGCGCTTTGATTTGCTCCGATTCCCAGTCCGTCATCCAAGTTTTATCTTCTCCAGAGGACACGGACTCACCTGTCATCCGTGATGTCCGTCGTCTTCTTGGACATTTGGAGGGTAATGGCTTCCTGGTCCGATTCTGTTGGGTTCCTGGCCATGTTGGGATCCGGGGTAACGAGCTGGCAGATCTATCTGCCAGGTCTGTTTCCTCCATGTCGCCAGCTCGGCTGCCACTGTCTTTCCGAGATTTTCGCCCTTTGATCCGGAAAATTGTTTTGGATGAGTGGCAGTCCCTGTGGTCTCAACAGGGCAGCAATAAACTTTATGCCATCAAACCACAGATCGGATTATGGAAGTCTAGTTTGCGGAAGAACCGTCGCGAGGAAGTTGTTCTTGCGCGTCTCCGCATTGGGAACTGTCGTTTTACTCACCGCTTTTTGTTGTGTGGCGACAGTGCCCCGATGTGTGAGGCGTGCCGCTGTCATCTCACCGTCCTTCAGGTTTTGTGTACTTGTGTTCGTTTTTGCGATCATCGTGTTTGTTATTTTCATTCTCATTTGTTGGACGAAGGAGCAGCTACGCTGCAGACTCTCATTGGTGAGTACTGCGATCTGACCGCAGTGGTCTCCTTTTTAAGGACATTGACTTGTTTAACCTAATCTAGTTTTTACCGTATTCATTTCCATCTTTCATTTTTCACCGCCTCATCCTGTTTTTAACCTTGTGTACGTGCTTTATTGATTTTGTTCTCTTTTGATGTCTTATGTTTGGCGCTCTTTGGCCAACCCTGGCTCTTGCGCCATTAAAATCTACTTACCAACCAAATAACCAACCTCGTAGCTCCGAAAATTGTCTATATTGTCCCAGCTTGCAGCGCCAGAAGTACCCTGGTGGTGATTTTTGGAACTTTTTTTACCAGACAAGGATCATCATCTTCTTTGTGTGTGTGGGAATGGCTTAGGATGCCGTCCAGCAGGCTGTGCCTTGCTTAACCATTGTGCAGGTTGTTACCGATTATCGTAAATGACCCACTTCCCGTTGCAGGTGACGATTCGATGCAGTAGAGGTTCCTGTTTATTCCTGACAAGCAGCGACGTGCAGACTTCCAAACACCTAGTCTTGTTGGCAGTTGACAACTGATGCGGCAGCCACATATTCAGTTTTTTCACCTCACCCAGCGCAGCCAGACGCCGAACAACTGCAGTGTGGTTAATACTTACCTCTGCCGCTATCTCACGACACTTTTTCGGGGTCCGCTTCAAACACACGTAACGGAACATCGTCAGAAACAACAACTGGTCGGTGCGAACTGCTTTGTTTTGCATGTCCGTATTTCCGCTTCAAAACTTCACAACCCATCGCCGAATGGCTCGTTCGTTGGCTGTATTCTCCTCAAACGCTTTGTTAACGTTTCGAGCTGCAATTTCTGCAGAATGGCCCAGTTTAAATTCATAGAGAAAGATGACTCTCGGATCCGGCGTCTGCATGTTTCCTTTGCAAGCCACGTTACGTCCAAACAAACAATGCCTGAACCTTCTTCTTCACTCACGTGCTTATAGTACCTCTGTGACGTAATACCCGCAACACCTGTGGGTGGTTCCATTTCGCTATGGCGGGGGCCTGTCTCCACTGATCGTTCGCGCGGGATATTTCATTCACACCAACCCAATATTTAACTGGCTGCTGGAATATTTTTCTGGCACAGCGCCAACATTTGAAATCGCGTTCGTTCTACGCACACCGTTCTAAAACATAGCTGAAAAAACATAGTTCCTTTTACGCACGTCGTTCTAAAACATAGCTGAAAAAACATAGTTCCTTCTACGCACGTCGTTCTAAATCATAGCTGAAAAAACATAGTTCCTTCTACGCTCGTCTTTCTAAAACATAGCTGAAAAAACAAGTTCCTTCTGCGCACGTCGTTCTAAAACATAGCTGAAAAAACACAGTTCCTTCTACGCTCGTCGTTCTGAAACATAGCTGAAAAAACTAGTTCCTTCTGCGCAGGTCATTCCAAATCATAGCTGAGAAAACATAGTTCCTTCTACGCACGTCGTTCTAAATCATAGCTGAAAAAACAAGTTCCTTCTGCGCACGCCGTTCTAAATCATAGCTGAAAAAACAAGTTCCTTCTGCGCACGTCGTTCTAAAACATAGCTGAAAAAACATAGTTCCTTCTACGCACGTCGTTCTAAATCATAGCTGAAAAAACATAGTTCCTTCTACGCACGTCGTTCTAAATCATAGCTGAAAAAACATAGTTCCTTCTGCGCTCGTCGTTCTAAAACATTGCTGAAAAAACAAGTTCCTTCTGCGCACGTCGTTCTAAAACATAGCTGAAAAAACATAGTTCCTTCTACGCACGTCGTTCTAAATTCATAGATGAAAAACAAAGTTCCTTCTGCGCACGTTGTTCTAAAACATAGCTGAAAAAACATAGTTCCTTCTTCGCAGGTCGTTCTAAATCATAGCTGAAAAAACATAGTTCCTTCTACGCACGTCGTTCTAAATCATAGCTTAAAAAACAGAGTTCCGTTTACGCACGTCGTTCTAAATCATAGCTGAAAAACGAATTCCTTCTGCGCACGTCGTTCTAAAACGTAGCTGAAAAACCAAGTTCCTTCTGCGCAGATCGTTCTAAATCATAGCTGAAAAAACACAGTTCCTTCTACGCACGTCGTTCTAAATCATAGCTGAAAAAATATAGTTCCTTCTACGCACGTCGTTCTAAATCATAGCTGAAAAAACATAGTTCCTTTTACGCACGTCGTTGTAAATACATAGCTGAAAGAACATAGTTTCTTCTACGCACGTCGTTCTAAAACATAGCTGAAAAAACATTGTTCCTTCTACGCACGTCGTTCTAAAGCATAGCTGAAAAAACATAGTTCTTTCTACGCACGTCGTTCTAAATCATAGCTGAAAAAACAAGTTCCTTCTGCGCACGTCGTTCTAAATCGTAGCTGAAAAAACATAGTTTTCCTTCTACGCTCGTCGTTCTAAAACATAGCTGAAAAACATAGTTCCTTCTAAGCTCGTCGTTCTAAAACATATCTGAAAAAACATAGTTCCTTCTACGCACGTCGTTCTAAAACATAGCTGAAAAAACATAGTTCCTTCTACGCAGGTCGTTCTAAATCATAGCTGAAAAAACAAGTTCCTTCTACGCTTGTCGTTCTAAAACATAGCTGAAAAAACAAGTTCCTTCTGCGCAGGTCGTTCTAAATCATAGCTGAAAAAACATAGTTCCTTCTACGCACGTCGTTCTAAATCATAGCTGAAAAAACATAGTTCCTTCTGCGCACGTCGTTCTAAATCATAGCTGAAAAACATAGTTCCTTCTACGCACGTCGTTCTAATTCATATAAAACATAGTTCCTTCTACGCACGTCGTTCTAAATCATAGCTGAAGAAACATAGTTCTTTCTACGCTCGTCGTTCTAAAACATAGCTGAAAAACAAAGTTCCTTCTGCGCACGTTGTTCTAAATCATAGCTGAAAAAACATAGTTCCTTCTACGCAGGTCGTTCTAAATCATAGCTGAAAAAACGTAGTTCCTTCTACGCACGTCGTTCTAAATCATAGCTGAAAAAACATAGTTCCTTCTACGCACGTCGTTCTAAATCATAGCTGAAAAAACATAGTTCCTTCTACGCACGTCGTTCTAAATCATAGCTGCCGCCCCGGTGGCGCAGTGGTCTAAGGCGCTGGCCTCTGATCATTCGTCCGTAAGGGGTCCGGGTTCGAATCCCGGTCTGGCATGGATGTTGTGTTTGTCTTACGGCACTGGCTCTCTCCCTTCTCTGGAACCAGTGACCCTAAATTAGGGACGGGCGACTGCTTATAGCCCATTGAGTTGCTCACGGTGGTCGTTAAACCTCCAATCAAAAAAAAAAATCATAGCTGAAAAAACATAGTTCCTTCTACGCACGTCGTTCTAAATCATAGCTGAAAAAACATAGTTCCTTCTACGCACGTCGTTCTAAATCATAGCTGAAAAAACATAGTTCCTTCTGCGCTCGTCGTTCTAAAACATTGCTGAAAAAACAAGTTCCTTCTGCGCACGTCGTTCTAAAACATAGCTGAAAAAACATAGTTCCTTCTACGCACGTCGTTCTAAATTCATAGATGAAAAACAAAGTTCCTTCTGCGCACGTTGTTCTAAAACATAGCTGAAAAAACATAGTTCCTTCTTCGCAGGTCGTTCTAAATCATAGCTGAAAAAACATAGTTCCTTCTACGCACGTCGTTCTAAATCATAGCTTAAAAAACAGAGTTCCGTTTACGCACGTCGTTCTAAATCATAGCTGAAAAAACGAATTCCTTCTGCGCACGTCGTTCTAAAACGTAGCTGAAAAACCAAGTTCCTTCTGCGCAGATCGTTCTAAATCATAGCTGAAAAAACACAGTTCCTTCTACGCACGTCGTTCTAAATCATAGCTGAAAAAATATAGTTCCTTCTACGCACGTCGTTCTAAATCATAGCTGAAAAAACATAGTTCCTTTTACGCACGTCGTTGTAAATACATAGCTGAAAGAACATAGTTTCTTCTACGCACGTCGTTCTAAAACATAGCTGAAAAAACATTGTTCCTTCTACGCACGTCATTCTAAAGCATAGCTGAAAAAACATAGTTCTTTCTACGCACGTCGTTCTAAATCATAGCTGAAAAAACAAGTTCCTTCTGCGCACGTCGTTCTAAATCGTAGCTGAAAAAACATAGTTTTCCTTCTGCGCTCGTCGTTCTAAAACATAGCTGAAAAACATAGTTCCTTCTAAGCTCGTCGTTCTAAAACATAGCTGAAAAAACATAGTTCCTTCTACGCACGTTGTTCTAAAACATAGCTGAAAAAACATAGTTCCTTCTGCGCAGATCGTTCTAAATCATAGCTGAAAAAACACAGTTCCTTCTACGCACGTCGTTCTAAATCATAGCTGAAAAAATATAGTTCCTTCTACGCACGTCGTTCTAAATCATAGCTGAAAAAACATAGTTCCTTTTACGCACGTTGTTGTAAATACATAGCTGAAAGAACATAGTTTCTTCTACGCACGTCGTTCTAAAACATAGCTGAAAAAACATTGTTCCTTCTACGCACGTCGTTCTAAAGCATAGCTGAAAAAACATAGTTCTTTCTACGCACGTCGTTCTAAATCATAGCTGAAAAAACAAGTTCCTTCTGCGCACGTCGTTCTAAATCATAGCTGAAAAAACATAGTTCCTTCTACGCAGGTCGTTCTAAATCATAGCTGAAAAAACATAGTTCCTTCTACGCACGTCGTTCTAAATCATAGCTGAAAAAACATAGTTCCTTCTACGCACGTCGTTCTAAATCATAGCTGAAAAAACATAGTTCCTTCTACGCACGTCGTTCTAAATCATAGCTGCCGCCCCGGTGGCGCAGTGGTCTAAGGCGCTGGCCTCTGATCATTCGTCCGTAAGGGGTCCGGGTTCGAATCCCGGTCTGGCATGGATGTTGTGTTTGTCTTACGGCACTGGCTCTCTCCCTTCTCTGGAACCAGTGACCCTAAATTAGGGACGGGCGACTGCTTATAGCCCATTGAGTTGCTCACGGTGGTCGTTAAACCTCCAATCAAAAAAAAAAATCATAGCTGAAAAAACATAGTTCCGTTTACACACGTCGTTCTAAATCATAGCTGAAAAAACAGGTTCCTTCTGCGCACGTCGTTCTAAAACATAGCTGAAAAAACATAGTTCCTTCTACGCACGTTGTTCTAAATCATAGCTGAAAAAACATAGTTCCTTCTACGCACGTCGTTCTAAATCATAGCTGAAAAAACATAGTTCCTTCTACGCACGTCGTTCTAAATCATAGCTTAAAAACATAGTTCCTTCTACGCACGTCGTTCTAAAACATAGCTGAAAAAACATAGTTCGTTCTACGCACGTCGTTCTAAAACATAGCTGAAAAAACATAGTTCCTTCTACGCACGTCGTTCTAAATCGTAGCTGAAAAAACATAGTTCCTTCTACGCACGTCGTTCTAAATCATAGCTGAAAAAACATAGTTCCTTCTACGCACGTCGTTCTAAATCATAGCTTAAAAAACATAGTTCCTTCTACGCACGTCGTTCTAAAACATAGCTGAAAAAACATAGTTCCTTCTACGCACGTCGTTCTAAATCATAGCTAATCGCCTACATTTGAGATGCAAAACACACCGTCACCTCAATAAACTTCCTGCTTTCATAAAATCAGCTTCAGTTGATTTTCTTTGCGAACAAACTTCAAGATTATTACATGTGGTAGACCGAGATATTGGTAACTTATCTGCTCGTATAATAATAAAATTGCTGTGTCTGTCTGTCTCTCACTAGCCTACAGAAGAAACTACTGAACGCACAAATTTAAAATTTGAAACAAACCTGCAGAGAGTTTGTGCACGCCGGAGATTTTTTTTTTGAAATTCAAATTTCCAAATTTTAAATTACTTATTCACTTTTTAAAGATTTCGATCATCGTTGAAATTTGATCTTGCTGTGCCACAAGCTGACACAACAATATTTAATTTCACTTTTGCGCAATATTATTTCAATGCACTCTTGCGCAACTAGATTTCATT
Source organism: Macrothele yani (assembly GCA_039090855.1). Classification (NCBI taxonomy): domain Eukaryota; kingdom Metazoa; phylum Arthropoda; class Arachnida; order Araneae; family Macrothelidae; genus Macrothele; species Macrothele yani. The sequence continues at coordinate 79,881,145 of CM077008.1, forward strand.
ACTTTGGGTAAGCGCAACAATATTTACGAAAGCTATTGCAAAATAGTTCTTTTCCCACTACGTATCAGCAGTACCGACCATAAACCTGTCACTCGTGATTAGCGCTCTGTTTTGACTTCGGCTTTCTTATCGTGCCTTTGGTCATGCAGTAGATCTCTACTGCATGACCCAAGGCACGATAAGAAAGCCGAAGTCCTTTTATTACCGCGCTTTTATTTAAAGATTCCGCGAACTGATAGTACGTTTTGAACGCCATAGAGGGATTAAATAAATGATCTAAATCCGTGTGAACAAACGACGTGGCGCAATGGTCTAAGCGCTGACTTTTTCGTTCACGAAGGTTCCAGGTTCGAATCATGGTGAGGCATGGATGTTGTGTAGGTCTTACGGCACTGGCTCCTTGAAAGCTGGAACCAGTGACCCTAAATAAGGGACGTGCGACATTTATAGCCCATTGAGTTGCTCACGGTGGTCGTTAAACTTCCAATAAAAAATAAATAAATAAATAAAAACGACTCCCAAATTTCGTCTAATGGCTCAGCGATGAGGTTGGGTTCCCTATTTCAGGGTTTTCAAACTCAGGATTGGCATAAGCGCATTGCGTTATGTTTCATATGGAGCAGATATGTGTTCGCCACCCCTTCTATATGCCGCTTTAGAAATTAATTTGAAAAAGAAAAAGCATACAGATATTGAGCTTCGTAAGTAAACAACCTGATATTCACTTTAAGAAATATTTTTGCGCATCAACTGAGTGACACAGGTAAATTTTCGAATATAAGAGATTTATTTAGAAGAATTATTCTTAAGACTAAGTACATGAATACATGTGAAGTTGATTTCTTTTAACAACGTCTTAATCTTTACTAAATCCAGTGAAAAATTCCCATAATTCGTCCAGTTTTAGGAAATCTGTGATGCGCTAAAGAAATACACTGCCGGACAATTGCTAAGGACGGATGACAATAGCAACGATAGCAACCATAAAATGGAAGGCAGGAAAATGTGGAAATTAGCATAAGTGCGGGATACAGTAAGACGTGTTGCGCGTGTGCAAATTTTGGATTGCCGAACTTGTTCGTGACGTCATAGCGCTGATAAGAGATATAAAGGATTTGACGCGTATTGACCGTTGTTGTTCAAACGCAAAGTTGAAAGGGAAAGAATCAATTGACGAACTTGCAATTTTCAGTATGTCTTCCCGACATCACCTAGATGATTTTACGCGTGGCCGTATTATTGGCAAGATTGAAGAAGGGCGAAAAATAACAGATGTTGCCAGGGAGTTCGACGTCAGTCACAGTGTTGTTTCAAGGCTTTGGAAATCATTTCAAACAAATGGAGAGTTTAGCAAACGTCACGGGGGAGGTCGTGTTCGCAGTACGACACCTGCAGAAGAACGGTACATAGTGCTATCAACAAAAGGACACCGGCGCAGCACATCTAGTGAGGTAGCAAATCAGTTTATGGCTGCTACTGGCAAGCGGATCTCCCGAAAAACTGTCGCCAGACGTTTGCATGAATGAGGACTATACGCCCGCCGTCCTGTTGTGTGCATCCCATTGTCCAGACGTCACCGTACCGCCCGTTTGCAATGGCGCCACAACATCGCAATTGGACTGATAACGACTGGTCTGCTGTCCTCTTCTCAGATGAGAGTAGATACAGTCTATCGTCTGATTGTCGACGACAACTGATCTGGCGTGATAGTGGTACTGCATATTGTCTAGCAAACATACAGGAAAGGGACCGATATCCGACATGTCGTGTCAAGGTATGGGCTGGCATCATGATCAATGGCCGTACGTCCCTCTATGTGCTTCCAACTGGGACTATGACTGGCCAACAATACATTAATGATGTTCTGCTACTTCATGTTCGCATGTTCCGTGGTGTTGTCGGTGATAGATTCATTTTCATGGACGACAACGCAACATGTCATCGAACAGTCGCTGTCCAGGAGTGTCTTGAGAGCAAGGATATTCAACGCCTCGTATGGACAGCACGTTCTCCAGATCTGAATCCCATTTAAAATGTGTGGGATGCTTTGGGGGGGGTGACTTGCTGGTCGCCAATGCCCTCCAATAAACAAGGACACCCTCATCCGTTCACTGACAGAGGAATGGGATAAATTACCCCAACAGCTGCTTGATAATGTTGTGCAAAGCATGACACGACGTGTGGAATCTTGCATCGCCCTCCATGGTGGCTATATCCCGTATTCACATCTTACGCCGGAACGCCTGCGGACGGTAATTGCATTTTTTTCACGTTTACGTATTCTGCACAAAATGGCCTGTTTGTCCCTTGAACACGTTCCAAAGCCTTCTGGATTTCAGAGCACAATAAATTGTCTTTCTTGTAATGTCCTGGCTTTCTGACATTATTTTATTTCACTTGGCATCCAACCACACTTACTTTCTTATGCGCTATATAGCCGTTTATGATCCGTCCTTAGCAACTGTCCAGCAGTGTACTTTAGTAGCTGAGATAACAGGAATTTGGGCCCTGCATAACACATTCACAGCACATCCCTGCATAGCCGTGAGGTTTGAGAAAGAAAACATCTTGCCCTTTTCTTCCCGTTGTCCGTCATGTACTTCTCGGAAGCTCTGGGTCCACTTCTTTGCCGGCTAACTCCCATCTCTTGGGTGCTCTTTCCTACCTCTAAATTTTCTATCATTTTTGTACTTCTTGGTAGGTGACCAGGCGATAGCTTTAACACATTAGCTTATCTCTGAACGCTCGGATTACGTAACTCTTTTACTGTCTGTGACTCCGAGAGCTGAGCTGAGAACTGAGACATAAGCCCTAAGAACTGAGATCCCTTTTCTTGTCCCCGTATACGTCTACTGTATATGCTTTGGTGGCTGTGGCATCTTTCTTTCCTGAGAGGAGGTGTCGAAACTGCCTAAGTGTAGCGTCTGGAGCACCATTGGTCACTCGCCGCCCTCCTCAGTACGTGATACATGAGTTCCTAAAATTCCCTGCTGGGATTCGCGATCCCACATCTACCAATTCGAAAGCTAGCTTTAAAATACGGGGCTTTAACTTGCCATACCGTTCTCCGTTCTGAATGCCTCTCTTTTGTTGCTTAAGCCCATTAAACTTTACGGCAAACTTCCTGGTTATCCCGATTTTAAGATTCCTTCTCATGTTTATCGCCAGTAACCAATGGATTCCTTGACCGACGGTCAAAGAATGTTTTCTGAACGTGGAGAACGTCTAGGAGAAGTTCTTATAGCTTTCCATGCTTTTAAAAACACCTAGGAGCTGAATGAAATAATTACAGCATGAGACTTTATTGGGGCTTTCCTGGCCTTATGACATTATATCCAAGTTTTGTGCGTTTGGAAATTCGGAAAGGAAAGGTTTTGGGAACACCTAGACATTTCCTCTACGTCCTCGCTCTTGGTGGATTTGAATTTGTTATTCTGAAGGCAGAAAACAAAAAGAAAAGAAAAATAATTTATAGCCCCGAGCCGTGTTCTAAATTGTGTGGGCGAAAGAAGAATTCCTGCATACCTATAAATTATTCATTCTTAATTAGGGTGGATTAATTAAAGTCGAAATTTGTATATTTCCTAATTTAATTACCTTTAACAGGAATTGCCAGTGTTAGTCGAAGTAGGAAAAATTTCGGGGTACAACCCTGATACGGGTGTCATGCCAATACGCAGAAACAAACGACTCAAACAGCTACTTTCTTAGGTTCGTAGACATTGTATATCCCTTTTAGCAGGTAACAGCTCAAAAAGGATTAATTTCAATCATCCTCCTAAATGACCACTTTGAGTAACAAAGTTAAGAGATAATCAACGCTTTCTGATGCGCGGGTTCACTCGTTCTATGCGCATTTAGCTTACTTCTTAAGGAATATATTCGTTCCGGCTAATTCTAGTTAATTTTGCTCACCTCGAGATAATTCGTTCCAGTTATTTAAAGGCTTAAAAACTGTAAGACCTTTTCATTACCATCTTTTGCTGTAGCAGTAATTACTTGAACACTGTGTAGCATTATAACGTCTTTACTGCTATATGAAATACGTGCTGAAAATAAGCTCCGGTTCTTTGAAGCTCTAGGCTTATGTTTCTTGGTAGATACGCTAAAAATCATCAAAAAACATATGAATATGGTCTATATTAATGTGCGGAAGAACTCATTTCAGGAGAATTTTTTTTTTTTTGAGTTTAATGGTAAAATCTATAGGCAGAAGTCAAGCGCCCCAGTGGGATCCCCGCTTTTTCCCCTATTAGTGGAAGTAATTTTGCAGGAAATAGAAAGAGCTGTTATCCCTCATTTCAGTTCTTATGTGGTTTTTTATGCAAGATATGCTGATGATACCTTTTTCATTTTTAACGATCATAACCCTGAACTCGTTGAAACTGTGCGGAAAACTTACAGCAACTTTGTTCCAAATATAAATTTGACAAAAGGAATAGAACAGAATAATGAGTTGTCCTTCTTAGATGTATTAATTACTAAAAAACCTCAACGTCTGGAGTTCCGTATTTTTCGAAAGAATACGTACACACTAGTCTTATTCCGGCGGATTCGTTCAGCCAATGGAAATATAAGATCTCTGCGTTTAGATATTCAATCCGACGTGTATTTACCTTCTGTAGCCCTAATCAACTTAGAAATGAAGAATTAGAATGGATTTACAACACAGCAAAAACATATGGATATAAAACTAACGTGATTGGCAAGTTGATTTATGAGTACAAACATCCACCAGTATGACACAAAAAAGAAAAAGTTACATACTGTGGTAGTTTCCCCTATTTACCAGCCATCTCATCCTTATTGAAAAGAGAATGCCATAAAGTCCAGAAAGACAATGGGCTTAGTGTAACTACATATGGAGACATTCTTCTTAAGAATAAAGAACCAAAAAACCTGTTGAAAAAAACTTGTTGGCACCATAGCGTAAAGCGAATGCACTCTGCCAGTTATCGAGAGATCTGGGGTTCGATCCCAGCGGTGTCGGATATACAATTTTTCAGTTGCTATTCGTTGTTTATAAAAATAAGGTGGACAGACCGATGACATCGTACATTTCCTGTTACAAAAGACAGGAGTGTACCAAGTGGCAGTCTTGCATCAAAATTGAAAAAAATCTGAAACATATTATATAGGTAGTACAAAGAATCGCCTATTATATCGAATTTAGCAACATAAAGATAATTGGAGAAAACGTGAGAAAAAGACTGCATTAGTTGAGTATTGTATGGATAAAAAATGCACTCCAGACCTTTATAATGCTAAAATTACACTGGCGTGCAAAAATTAAGGATGAGACGGTTTTTCGAATGTAACGTCGTGCAGAAGTGCTCCACATCGACCTAAAATCATACCATAAGATCCCCAAGATGTATGAATGCGAGACAAGTGAGCAAAACCGTCCAAACAAGGAATCCAAAGGATACAAAGGCACTTTATTGAAAAGGTAGCTTTCAGCACAACTGGACAGAAGACAGAAACGTCTATGTGACAGGCGGCTAAAAATCCAGTCTTTAGTAGGGGATATGATCACCCTTGACTGCGTTGCAGGATTTACAACGTCTGTCCATGCTGAGGACGAGGTTGTCAAGGAGCTGTTGAGGAATCGCGGCCCATTTCTCTTGTAGCGCCAATCGCAGCTGCGGAATCGTTGCTGGCGGCTGGTGACGTGCTGCCAAGCGTCTCCCGAGAAGGTCCCACACGTGTTCGATTGGATTTAGGTCCGGGGACCTTACGGGCCGATCTATGCGTTGAATATCTTCACTCTCCAACAGCTCTGCGACAGCCACTGTACGATGAGGTGTAGCGTTGTCGTCCATGAAGAGGAACTCAGGACTCATAGCACCTCTAAACAGGCGCACGTGAGGCAGGAGAACCTCGGTACAATAGCGGACACCAGTGACTCAACCTCCTTTGAAGATGTGGACGTCAGTACGGCTACCAAGCATGATACCACCCCAAACGAGAACTCCGCCACCTCCAAACCAGTTCCTTTCGATGATGTTGGAGGTGTGATTGCGTGTTCCCTGCCCTCTCCAGATGTGTATACGTCCAGAATCACTCGTCAGACTAAATCGGCTCTCATCCGTAAAGAGAACTCGACCCATTGGTGATGTGTCCAGTTCTTGTGTTCCTGGCCAAACAGGAACCGCTGTCTCCGATGAGCAGGCGTTAATGGCACACCCCGTACTGGTCGTCGTGCAAGTAGACCACCTTTGTGCAGCCTCCTGTCCACGGTAAAACGCGACAACGGACGTCCAGTTGTCTATTGCATGTGCCTTGCGATTTATCCCGCTGTCTGCCGTCTGTCTCTTCTCGCCTGTAGGACAATATACCGGGGTCGTCCGACGCCGTGGTTGCTCGTGGACGACCACTGCTAAACTCTCGAACAGCTGTTCCTGTCGTTTGAAATGCTCTCCAAGCTCGTGAAACGTTGCTGTGAGCGATCCCGAACTCCCGTGCCACACTAGTCACACTTCGACCTTCTTCCAACTTCCCAATGACGCGACCTCGGATAAAGTCATCCAGATGTCGTCTACTGGATTGCCTGTTAGCTATATCACACGGTGGCAGCAACTCGACGTCGTTCAAACCGATGTACACCGTGCAATAGCTTTCATCGAATTGCTGAGCGTACACCGCCTGTGTGCTTTATACCCTTCCGACACTCCCTTTACCCCGCTACGTCATGCTGCATATATGCGCGCGTCCTACCGTACCGGACCCTAGTCTATCTCCTGAGTGGTTTTTCGGTCCGTTCTGTCTGCTCGTTCCGCTGTTATGCTAATTTCTCCTCTTCGTCCTTAATTTTTGCACACCAGATGATCATTCTGAACAAAAACTAGAGATTTGCAAAAGCCTTAATTATCACAAACACTAGAGATCAAAATTGCAACAAGTTTAACCCTACCCTTGGAGATATATTTTAAATGAAGAACAAGAATGGAAGCAAAAAAGAAAACATAGATACGCTCAAATGAATAAAGTATATGATAAACAAATATTGGAAGGTACAACCCAGGATACAGAAATTCAAGTCAGCTTACAGCAGTTTGCCAACAATCTGCTACATAGCAGAAACATGACATGGGAGGCAGACAGTGTCGTAGACAATTGCATGACAGCCAATGATTGGTAGTTCCCGTGTACATATATATACTCTGGTCGCATTGGAAGTCTCCACATACAGCATGAAAATGACACTAAGTTATGTATCGAAATGCATTGCTGATTCCGAAGGTCATACGGAAGTGAGAGAAGACTGTGATAAAGTTAAAATTCGATGTTTTAGCATAGTATTTTATCCTTTCTTGATGTTTTTGTTTAGATTTTTTTTTTTAATTTAGTAAAAGTCAACGAACGTTTGAAAACTTGTATACTAAATTGTAATAAATATTTTTAGTAAAACGTTATCAATAATGGGACTACTAATCTTTTGAATTAAAGGGTGATTCAAGGAACCTCTTGATTTTGGTATTTTTACATCTGGATTCGGATAACTACATTTCTATAGTGCATACATCGAAGTGAAACGAAATTACTCATATGTACAGAATGTGCACATAGTTTAGAAATAATAACAACTATATTGTGAAACATACCTCACGTGATACGCTAAAATTCGTTGCAAAAAAGGAAATTGGAAAATAAAAAAGTTAAAATAAGTTGTGCTTATACAACATCTGAAAAAAATGGCTTCTTTTTTTCTTCATTTGTAATAACCGCTTGTGATGTTACTGCTGGAAAACCAGCTGTTCGTTAGAAAAAACTGGGGGAGGGTGGACATAGATCGAACTGCAAAAAACAGGCTAAAGCTATCTTTCCTGCAGGCAAGGTTATGGTAATTACCTCGTTTGGTTCGAAGGGGATGGTGTGTTCGCGTGCTGTATCACAACAATCATAGGAGAGTAGGTGTTTCGTGCCTGCTCGTCGAAGGAGCGCACGTATATCCATCCCCCTTTGCTTCGAATGTCCTGAGACGTCAAAATATGTGAATGCCACATGTGGACAGTGCATGTCTGCAACTGATACGGAGACATCCATTTTAGCTGGAAAATCTAACCCACTTGCAGCATGAAACACGAAGCGCTACTAGAAAATATTTCGTACTTTTCTTTACCAAAATATTTTATCAACGTTTCCTATCATCAAGTAGAAGTCAGTTTCGTCGAAACGGTCTGTGTTCAGTACGTTTAATTTTCGTGTATGGAAACGAGTTAGGTGACTGACGTATTCGACTTAACGTATCTTTAGAAAAACGGTTCGTGTTAACTCAAAAAAAAACTGCAGCAATCTAACGACTCTTTGAGTTAATAAAAAGTTGTAATCGCTTAGATGATTAATAATTGTATGATGCCAAAAGAAAGTCTTTTAGTGACACGGTCGACTTTATTTATACGTTAATCAAAAATTTACTTAAAAAGCTCTGAAATTAAAATTTAAAGATCATATGATATTATAAACAGTATGACTTAAACAAATTAAATCGCATAACCTCGGTTATGCGATTTCTGTTTATATGTTTTTCACGTTTATAGGCAATTCTGTGCTAGTCCTGATATTTAACTGTAGTTTCAATCGCTTTTTCAATTAGGATATACGTAATTCATTTACACGGGTTTTTTTTGAGATTATACGTCAAATTATGGATTTCAGATTATCGAACATACACAGTACTTTAATTCTTTCAGCAGCAACCCGGTATTTTCCAACTTTGAGAAGTCCAGACAACTTTTTAGCACGTCTTTTGTAAAAAAAGATCGTGCTTCTGTTATCGGTATATCCGTCCGTCCGTCCGTCCCCACGATATCTCTGCAACTATTAGTCCGATTTGAAAAATTCTTTTGCATTCGGAAGCTCGAAATATGCGAATGATGATACTTCATTTCGTTTCTTCTTACGATGTACAATTTCGCCGCTAGAGGGCGTAAATGCAGATGGTGTCGAATTCAAAATTACGTTTTATTCCACATATTTGCTTCTAAACATCCGATTGAAAAAAATATTTTATCTTTCGATTTCATTTATGTCGAACAGTATTTTAGATATAGTTTCTTTTTCAAATGACGCATAGATTATCCGCTAAGGGGCGTAAAAGTAAATTACATTTTTCACGATAATTCTTCTCCTAAAACTCTGATTTGAAATTTTTTTTTAGCGGGTACATCTCTCGATGGAAAATCTTTTGCATATAATTTCGAATTTTTGGTAAAAAACACTTTGGCCACCAGGGGGCGTAAGTTTTAATTTTTGCTTCTGATGCATTTGCCATAAAATCTGAGTTTCTAACATAGCGATTGAAAAAATTCTTTCGTGGACTGATGCCACTCACATCGATAAAGCTTTTCGGAATATTTTCTTCTTAAAATATTTCACAGTTTCTCTGCCAGGGGGCGTAGATGTATATCTTATTTTTGTCAATATCTGTACTTCTAGGAGTCCGATTTGAAAAATTCCATCTTGGTTGGATAGTGTTTTCGGTGTGACATGGTTTTCATATAATTTCAAACTTTTCAAGTAATTCGTAGACTTTCCGCTAGGGGCGTAAAGGTAAATTCCGTTTCTCCTTATATCTCTGCTTCTAAATCTCCGATTTGAAAAATTCTTTCTGCACCGGATACAGCTTCTAATGGGAAATCGTGTGCACATAATTTCTAATTTTTGTAAAAAAATATTTTGGCCACCAGGTAAATCTTAATTTCCGCTTCTGATGTATTTGCAGCAAAATATGAGATTCTAAATTCTTGATTGAAAAAAACGTCGTTTGTAGACCGATACCACTCGTGTCGACAAATCTTGTAGAAATATTTTCTTCTTAAAATAGTGCATTGTTTCTGCGCCAGGAGGTGTAGATGTATATCTTATTTTTGTCAATATCTCGACTTCTAGTAGTCCGATTTAAAAAAATTCCTTCTTTGTTGGATAGTGTTTCTAGTGTGACATGTTTTTCCTATAAATTCAAAATTTTCAAGTTATTCATAGACTTTCTGCTAGGGGGCGTAAAGGTAAATTGCGTTTCCCACTATTTCTCTGCTTCTAAATCTCCGATTTGAAAAATTCTTTCTGCACCGGATACAATTCTTAATGGGAAATCGTTTGCACATGATTTCTAATTTTTTAAAAAATGGTTTGGCCACCAGGTGGCGTAACTCTTAATTTCCGCTTCTGATGTATTTGCAGCAAAATATGAGCGTCTAACATCTCGATTTAAAAATGTCTTTTGTTGACCCATGCTACTCACGTCGACAAACCTTTTAGGTACATTTTCTTCTTGAAATAATGCATGGTTTCTACGCCAGGGGGCGTAGATGTACATCTTATTTTTTTCAATATCTCTACTTCTAAAAGTCCGATTTTAAAAATTCCTTCTTTGTTGGATAGTGTTTCCGATGCGAAATGTTTTTCTCATAAATTCAAAATTTTCACGTGAATCATAAACTTTCCGCTAGGGCGCATAATTTTAAATTGCGTTTTCTTCTCCTAAAACTCCGATTTACAAAATTCTTCCTGTATCACGTACAAGACCAGATGGAAAATATTTTTCACATAATTTCTAATGTTTTTTAAAGAATGGTTGGGCCACCAGGGGTCATAAGTTTAAATTGCTGCTTCTGATGTATATGAAGCAAAATTTGGGCTCCTGGAAACTCGACTAAATTTTTTTCCTTGGACCGATACCGCTCATATGAATACACCTTTTGCGAATACTTTCTTCCTAAAATAATGCATGGTTTTCCCACCAGGGGACGTAAAGTCACATCTTTTTTGTCGATAACTCTGTTTCTAAGAGTTCGCAAGCTCACGATTCCGTTTACACCAATATCTGAGTGATTAAAGACCAGATTGAAAAACTTCTTTCTTCCGTCAGATACTATTGTTTTCCATACCGGTTCCATTGATTTTGAATAGCTTTGATAAATTTAATTTGCGTCAGAACGGATTCAAAAGACGTGCTTATTACACCCGAAAATTCGGCGTCATCTTTCTTGTTTTATTTATTTTCTGCAGCCATGAAATAAAAGACATAACAACAATTTTACTAAATAGCGTTCACAGTTCCCCCTTTTCTCTGCATTAGAAAAATTTAAAACGAGCAAAGATCATTGCATATTTTACTCTGCACTAAGGCTAAATCAATTACTGGACAAACTGCTTTAAAAGGAGCTATATTTATAAGTAAAAGATGTGTAATAATGTATTGCATATAAAATAAAATCTTATTCGGATTTACAACCTTTATTTCAAAGGTAACTTGTTTTTTTCATAGGTTTTGAAAATGCGAAATCGTACAGAATTTCTCAACCTAACTTTTATAATGAAATCTGAATAAAAATATTAACGCAAAAGTCGAAATTGGCATAGACTTAAGGTAGAAAACAAAATATTCATGCACAAAATAGTAAAACCCTACTATTAATCCGATTTACCGGCTCTGTCTACCTTTCTTGAAAAAGCCATCTGGTTGATGTGCCAAAGCTTGGAAACGTATGTTTGTTTTTTTTACGGTAATAAATCGGATCTCTAGTATAGTTTTACAATTTTGTGTATAGTTGGTGTACAGTCCTCGTAATTAAAGTATTCATGTACGTATATCTTATCTTACATTATAAATTATCATGATCTAAAATTACGAGTCCCTCATTTTTGTTTTTGAATTCATTCCAGATTTCACATTTGTATTTAACCTTTTGAAATTTCTTTTATACGTTTTTTTACATTCATACAATTTTTAAGTCTGTCTACTAGAAAAACGTATAACCGAGGTTTCACTGTGCAATATTTTATATTATGGAAACCAAAATATCCGGAATAACAAAAACATTACATAATACTTACCGGCTCCCAGATTGAAAAGCCTTAATAATAGTTTGTTTACTTCCTTTTTGGATCAGCAGATGTCTTTGTTTATTCTGATAACAGAAATTCCTTTCAGCTCAGACTAAATTCCTGTCGAATATTATCTGCAACTATGGCTTACATCACATGACATCTACGCAGAGGCTAAATGCGTTCTCAACGTTCTCCTTTTTTCTTTTTGAAGGTGGCTGGAGGGCTAACCACCACCGTGAGCAACTCAGGGGCTATAAGCAGTCGTCCGTTCCTAATTTAGGGACACTAGTTCCAGGGAAGACAGAGAGCCAGAGTCAGATCTGTAAGTCAACTATGCCATCCATTCCTTAACCAGAATTCCAACCCATCATGGATGAGTGGTCAGAGTCCATTGCTAAGGCTATTGCACCACCGTGACGGCTCTAAGCTCTTGAGTTGTGTCACAAAATTTCTTAGTTTAACTTCAGGTGTTTTCTGCTTACTTAAATGACGTACCATGAAACGTATAGCAACTATAGTCACGTATATTCACGTGATTTTCGGTGGCCGAAACGGAGGTCGTCGTTGAAAATGCTTTTCGTCATTTACTACACTGCTGGCCACCCAAAATGCAACACCAAGAAGGAAGCATCCGATTGGCTTGAAATTCGCAGCATGCGTCGCCCGCAAGAGGACATGCAAACCATTAGCATTGCAGGGCATATGCAAATCATGCGAGCCCTTCACGCCACCGAGAAGCACTATAAGAAGGGTGCACAGAAGGCGGGGTTTAAGTAGTGGAAGTGTGTTGTGCTGCCCGACCTGTGCGTGGGAAGCTTCCTGATGCCTCGTCGCAGAATACGGCAGTCATTCCAGCACGCTTCGGAGTTCGACAGAGGACGAATAGTGGCTTATCGCGACAGCGGTTTATCGTACAGAGACATCGGCGCCCGTGTGGGACGACATCCAGCCACAGTAAGGCGAGTATGGATTCGGTGGGTTCAGGGGAGATGGACGGACCGACGTAAGGGATTTCCGCAGCCGCGGCACAACACCGAACGAGAGGACTGGCATGTTGTGCGGCGGGTATTGACGGCTCGCACCGCCACATCACGAACGTTAGCGCAGGAATTAGGGTGTGTTGCGCAACAACCTGTGTCAGCACGTACTGTTCGACGTCGTCTGCAGGAACGGGAACTTGTCGCACGGCGCCCATTGCTCCGATTACCATTGACGTTACACCACCGGCGAGTGCAGCGGCAGTGGCCCTTTGAATGCCGCATCTGGACTACGGAATGGCACGACATTATCTTCTCCGACGAATCCCACTTCTGCCTGCAACACCACAATGGTCGGATCCGTTTGTGGCGGCACCGCTGCGAGAGACTCTATGACGCCTGCATTATGCATCGCCATACCGGTACGTCGCCTGGCTTTACGGTTTGGGGAGCAATTGTATATGACACTCGCACCCCTCTGGTACGCATCGTCGGTACACTCAACAGTCACCGCTACATCTCCGACGTTTTGGGGCCGGTAGTCCCCCCTTACCTGCTGGACCTGCCAGCGGCTACGTTTCAACAGGACAATGCGCAGCCACACGGGGCACGCATCGTTCAAGAATTTTTTACGGCCCACCAGGTGTCACTACTGCCGTGGCCCGCCTGTTCTCCCGATATGTCGCCCATCGAACACGTCTGGTCTCTAATCGACAAACGAGTGGCCTGGCAAGCACCACCCGCGGCTACGCCTGATGAACTGTGGCAACGTGTGGAAGCATCCTGGACCGACATACCCCAAGCTCACATCCAATGCCTCTTTCGGTCGATGCCGCGGCGTGTAGCGGCCGTTATTGCCAGAAATGGGGGCTACACGAACTATTGATGTTTGCGTGTTCCGCATGTCGCACGGGCTTGTAAACTCAATCGTTTTATATTTGTATCCGTTGTTATGTGTCCAGTAAATCTGGCTTTGCTATCTCGTGTCCTTCTTGGTGTTGCATTTTGGGTGGCCAGCAGTATAATATATATCAGGAAAGCGTCTCAACTATCCTAAGTTAAAACTGTGGCACATTTATATTATTGCCTCTTCTCTTCTTATATATCATTGCTTTTGTTACATTTAGCTGACATCTGCCGCGACGGCAAGACATGATATGCCAAATTCAAAATATTTCAAGAATCTCACAAAATACTCGGAAATGCCTATTTTATCACAAAAAAAATGTTTTTTAACATGACTGGCACTATCAAAAATAACCCTGATCTACAGCAGGAAATTCTTTCCCCGGCTAATCAACAGTAAGTCCTCAAAATTTCGCCAAATTAAAAAATACATGCATGGATGATATTATGATAAAAACTACAGTATTTCCAATTCCCTATCCGATCATTTAGTATCCAAATATCGACAGCACTGTCGTTAATTAAAAATTTCCTAATCCGCAGTTACACTTAAATTACTGTACAAACGATTTCAGTGGGGGTTTCTGTTATACTTTATGATACATTGACGTTATGATTTCAAGTACTCTTGTTATAGGAAACACAATATTTATTGCATTCTGAACATTAGCACGCGCGCACGCAATTCGAGAAAAGTATGTACGTGTCTTTGACCTATGTTTTTCTACATGCAATGCTATAGAAGTAAGAGATGCATTACTCACTAAAATACCAAACTATAATTCTGCTTAAGTGAATAAATAAATGATGGAATAACTGAAATCGCCATATTAAATTAACTCATATTTACCATTTATATAATTTACACATTAAACAACAAACTGCACAAAATGTTATTTATTTATATAGAAAGGGAGCAAAGTGTTTACGATATCATCTAGCAATGAAGCATGGAAGAACAGCGCTGCTTTATTTTGGGTACCACAGGTGAAAGGTCACAAAAAGATCGTTCATCGCAGTGTCGTAGAGTATTGTGAAGAAATTAATATTTTTTATCCCAACAGAAATCAAAATTATTCATAAATTACAAAGTCGATAGAAGCCGATGAAAGTGGAATAACAAACTTTTGACCTGAACCGCTTATTCCGTTGACTCGCGATCGTTTCCATCTATGACAATACTTCGAGTGTTTTACGTCAGAGTTTTCTCTCTTGCATGTTAGATCAGAAATTCATTTCCATTCCAAGTGGTGAAAAAGTTTTATATTCGAGGGTTTTAGTGCCCTACGGATTATGCTTTACGTTACCTTTCAACATCTTCGAAATAGAAGTATAAAGTTTTATGGATGGACAGGATGTCTCTTTTTGTCTTTTATGGACATGATGTATGTCCATGACAGGCTTCCTGCCGAAGTATGAAGTGTATTTTTTACCTAACATTTACATAAGAGTAAGGTACGTTCAAACCCCAGATTATTAAAAATTATCGCAGCTGCCCAGTTTTGGGTGGAACCTGGGGTTCAGAACCACTAATTTAAAATGGTGGATTTAAACCCATGTAACATAAATAACTAACGGATAATTGATTCAACGGATTACCAGTTCCGATATTCAAAGCTTCAAACGGATCTATGGGACAAAATGGCTGGTCAGAAATTCCTTCTCTTATTTTGATGCGTTCGTACCAACATTTTGGGCGTTCAAATAAATCAAACCGCAACAAATAAATAAGGAAGATATCTCCAGGATTACTTTCATGATATTGTTCGAGCCACTTTCTTCGAACTTTATCTTTGTGATTTTCAACGTGATCTTTGTGATTGTTGCATGCCTTCATTTTTTTTTTTTTGCCTCCACATCACATATGCATAAACAAGGTTACATTTTGTGCTTTATAGTTCATAATATATCGTTTACATAAATTGCAAATTAAGCATTTCATGTAACATGGAGCCTTGAACTAATATCAACCTTCTACTTTCAATTTTCTACATTATTTAGTGACTTCATGCCGATTGCTTTAGTTGTGTAACTCGTAAAGACATTGACATAATATGTAGGTAAAATGGGGTGTTGGGTATAATAAGTACCTTAAATTACATGTTGATGCACTATAGAATCAGTATTCTATGCTGATCAACTAATTTATAGTTAATCCAGTAAGCCTGCATGTAAGTGTCTGAAGTGCAACTTCAATGAAGCTTTATGTATTTCACAGTTAAGCGTGCGAATCGGTTGGGATACGTGTGAGACGTGTGACAACATTTCAGTATGTCACTCTACCTCTAGAAACGACGTATTACCGAAGGATATTGAACTCGGAAGACAAGGGGATAATGATTAATGAAGATAGTTTAACCCACTTTCGTTCACCTGATGTCATAATTATTTCTGCAAGTACCCCGTCAGAGTTCCCCAGTGTTATCTAGGAATTTTCTATAACAAGAGTAACAAATTGAGATAAGAGACAAACTCACAAAAAACGAAACTGATGTATAATGCTTTTACAAGAACTAAAGATTTAGAAGTTGATGGGATAATTTTAGAAGAAACTGATGCCTACATCTACCTTGTACAACAGATATCAAACGAAGGGCACTTCGAAGATGAAATTAATGAGAGTATAAATCAAGACTGAAATGTACTTCGAAAAAACAGTGCAATGTTCAAGAACAATTTATCACTATGTCTTAAAAGAAAAGTGTTTAATCAACACATCCTTCCAATTCTTAATTATGGATAACAGACAGGAACATTAACTGAAAAAGACATGCTGAGGACAACTCAAAGAAGCATGTGGTGATGGATGCTTGGTGTATCCAGGAATGGTAGGAAGAAGAACTTATAGATAAGGTAAATGAAAAGAGTTGATGACATCAGGATCAAAGTAAAGAACCTCAAGTGACTATAGGTTGAAAACATTGTTAAAAAAAACCTTGTCTATGCATCTGTGGTTCTGGTCGCTACCTTGGATCATTTTGTCTGAGTTTTTGAGAGGGGGACTGGTGTTTTAAACACTCATTTTTAAGGCTCACATAACATTTAAAAAAAATGTAAATGCTTCAAAAATGTTACGATTTATATTTTTACGATACATGATTCCCCCTCTAGCAGCTATGAGAGTCGGATTTGTAAAATTTCGAAATCACGTTGTTAAATGTATGGCACAGAAAAGAACGTATTTAGTTTTCGTCTGATAGGGTATGGAAAACCACAAATATTTGCTCGTTTTAATTTTCCACTTACGTTTTAAATTTCCAGTTAAGAACTCTTAGAAATCATGCACATTTCTGATTGTGTGCTTAATCACTAAGAGCAGCGAAAACTCTTTTCGCACCTAACAGCATCTGCAAATCAAATCAAAACTAAAAGTTTTTGGAAATATAAAATGTTTATTACCCTTGAAAATCTTTCCTTGTGGACGCTGCATCAGAGTAGTTTTAATCATTTGAAATTACCTTGAATGTTTTCTCAGCGATCTGGAAAATCATTCTTCTACCTGAACGATTTGAAAAATCATTCGTCTACCTGAACGATCTGGAAAACCATTCGTCTGCTTGAACAATAGAATGTCCTTAATTTGCTCGTCCTCGTATTCAGAGATGATAAATTTGCCGCCAAGACATGAAAGTCCATGTGTTTTACAACTTTTTTACGCTTTCCAACCGTAGGTTGAAGAAGCGTATATGCTCCAGCTTTGTCCGTCCGTCTGTCCATCCGCGCGATAACTCACGTGAAAATGGTTCGATTTCGACGACATTTTAGTATGTGGTAGGGGACCACCTGGGGACGAACCCTATTGAAAATGGGCGAAACAGGGTCAAAGGTCAGGACATAGGAGCGGGATCCATTCCATTGCTCTTATGCGTCATAACTTGCGTAAAAATGGTTCGATTTCGATAAAATTTTAGTATGCGGCAGGGAACCACCTGGGGACGATCTCTGTTGAAAATGGGTGAAATAGGATCAAAGGTCAGGACATAGGAGCTGGATCCATTCCATTGCCTTTATGCGTCATAACTTGCGTAAAAATAGTTCGATTTAGATGAAATTTTAGTATATTGTAGGGAACCATCTGGGCACGAATCCTATTGAAAATGGGCGAAATGGAGTCAAAGATCAGGCAGGGCATAAGAGCAGAATTTATACCATTGCCCTTATGCGTCATAACTTGCGTAAAAATGGTTCTATTTCGATGAAATTTTAGTATTTGGTAAGGAATTACCTGTGGACGAACCCTATTGAAAATGGGACAAATGAAGTCAAAGGTCAGGACATAGGATTGGGATCCATTCCATCGCCCTTGTGCATCATAACTAACCTAAAAATGCTTTGATTGCGACAAAACGTTATCATGTTGTTCCGGAGGTATAGTGAACCGGTTCTGTTGAATATCAACAAAATGGAGTCAAAGGTCATTGCACAAATCCACAGCCATTATTCTTATAACTTGCGTAAAACTGCTTCTATTACGACAAAACGTTCGTCTGTTATTCCTGAGGTATACTGAACCGGTTCTGTTGAATATAATCGAAATGGGGTCAAAGGTCAGGACACAGGAGCGAGATTTGTTCCATAGCCATTATCCCATAACTTGAGTAATAATTTCTGGTTTGTTGGAAAGCGTATCATAATCAATGCATTGCATGATTTTACTAACTTGTTTTTTAATTGATGCTTGGTAGATCGAGATGATTTTGTTTGAACTGCATCAAGATATTGTAAGAGCTTAACTATTTTTGTTTCTAACAACTCCTTTAAAACATGTTTACTCTTTCCACTCCTCCTTCCTATGACATTTTATAACAGACTGTGAATAGGATTTCTGCCATTAGGATTCTCTGCCGGAAATACACCAGATTGGGAGCGCAGCCCAATACTTGGAAGAAGGCAAATCGCAGAGGCAACCCTCCCTCCACCCCCTTGAGAAAGTTCAGACATCCAGGGAGGATTAAAGGGGGGGGTGCTCACATCGCATTACTTTCGGGGAACGTCCCGAACTGGATGGGCGGCAAAGGAGAATTGAACCCACAACTGTCGCCTACTACATAGATACCAGACCAGGGATCCGGTCTGCTTCAGTCGCCTGAAGTTTCATAGCAGAAGGAGAGGAGTAACTATACTTACTTACATTCTTTGCAAACACGGATCAAGGAGGTCTATCGCTGCCTCCACGGAAATCAGCTGCAATTGAGGTTTGGTTGCGATGCTACACCACATTGGGTGGCTGGCCCGTATAGCTGGGAGGATCGTGGTAACCTGCGTCCGGGCCCGACTTCATACGGGACCAACAATCCACGCATTCGCGCCTTCTAGCCTACGGAGTCTGTGGAAAATCTAGGGAAACCCGTAGGCTGGATGGCCAGCAGAGCGGAGCTGGAACTCCCTATTTAAAACACATACCTCCCATACTGTACACAGCGCGATAGCCAGCTGCGCCGTGACCGTGGTGGAGTAAAGAAAATATCAATCAATCAATAAAAAAACCAATAGATTTTGCAGTAACATTAACTTTTTGCTACGCGTTAACATATTTGTTTTCATGCGTCTCAGTTTTTGGAACTGTTGAAACATTCTGCCGCCCAGGCACGTTCTTAGTTGCATTAATATACCCTTGTATTCACGAATGATCCTTTGTCAATAATGATATGAGCAATTTGGGCGTAATCCCCGAGATTTCGTATTTCTCGACACTTGACAGCTTCTCTTTTTTCTTAACTTGAGGAAAGTCTTCTCCATTCGGAACACAACCCCAAAAGGAGTGGGAGGAATGAGATCAGGGGTTCTCTGAAACGTTGGTTGTGAAAGGGACAAACCCTGTTATCTTCGGCATTCGTCCCTTTCCGCCACTCAGCAGTTTCATCGTTGATAGCCCTCATGCCTCGGTTTTCGTGTGACGGACCTACGGAAGGCATCAATTTCGGGGTCGACCACTTGGAAACAATTCTCCCGCCGTTTTACAATGTCCTCTTCTCTAACAAAAGCGAGAAGGGAACTCAGCGAAGGAGAGTACGAAGCGGGCTCGCCCGCACAAGGGAGACGGATACTTCAACATCTCCATCACCATTATGGTCATTATGACCACCATCACAGAATGTCTTTCCCAGCTGCACGTTATCATTTTGCTATTTTTTTCACTCTCCTCTTATTCTTTTGTCCATTCCTCTCTGACACGGTTGCCATTTTTCAATAATGATGCGTAGTTTTAACTTGCAGCTGTAAAGAAAAGTTAAATTTGTACTTCAGGGTGATCGCCCAAATAGCAGAGTCTGGATGCACTTTCGATGATTCTGCTTCCAATGCGGAATTCTCAGGATGACTCACGCAGGAAGATTTATCCCCATCTTCCCTTCATAAATTACTCCTGTCTGGTAACTTGCCTTTGTTGTTTTTAAATTGAATGACTTCGAAAGATGTTTGCCCCCAAACGGAAATAAAATGGGCTGATCGTAATCGAAACTAAATTACAATCCAGATTTAAAACACTCAGCTTAGGTTCAGCATCGCTCATCTCATTTGCATATGTCCACGAAGACTTCTGATATCATTTTGAACTAAGACGTTTAAAGTGTGCAAATTATATATCAAATTTGTATAAAGTCGGATTGTGATTAACTAATATTTCATTTCTAATTAATCTCATTTAAAATTAATAAAATCTGTTATTAATGAAGCTGGAATGGGATTAGAAGACATTTGTTTCAATTAACCTCGTTTCAGATTAAATAAAAAAAATATTAATTAAACCCAAAGGAGTAAATTAATAGCATCAATCGGAAAATGCCAGAAATCATATTTTTTTTATAAAAAATCGAATGAGGCAGATCTAAAAGGAGCTAGAAGCATAAATTTGTATTGTCTGGTTCCACAAAGAATCAGGAACCACACATTTCTACGATAGCACCTCAACAAGGGGAGCTAACACCCATTTAGGGGTTTAACATAAAAAAAAGATGTGATAGAAAGTTACAAGGACCCTGAAGACAGTTTTATTTTAATTGTGTTTCTCTGTTGCTTTTTGCTGGAAAACTCTTTGATACTTACCCACATGTTTTCATTTGGCTTATGAGTTCGATTAAGCCCTTATAGGGGCTTAATCGAAATCCTACTCATTTGCGTTTGGAATTCGATTAAGCTCTTATGGCTTTGTTTGAACGTTTTACTGGCAGCGGATATCCTAGTGGTCATCAGTCGTGACTACCACGGACAAGTCTTAGGATCGAAGCCAGACACGTACGAATATAACTATCCGCCATGAGTCGGATGGGCACGTTAAGCTGTCGAACACCGGGTGTTGGCCTCCCGGTTATAAATAAGGACGTCTTCCTCCCTCTTTCTGCCTCGCTTCAGTGCGGCTTTCCTGTCTGGCTCTCTTATCTTATCTTGCTACTTCTAAGAGATGTGTATGACCTGGGGTCAGACACTCCCTTGCTAAAATCCTCTACATAAATTTCTCGAACGTTTTACTTTACAATTGCATTGCATTTCCAGTTTTCTTACATTACAACCTAGCTTTTCGGGACAGAATTAAGTTTTTAAAGTTATGACATTTAAGATTTAAATCACTTTTGAAACAAAAATCTCAGGAAAACTACTCTGAAGTACTGTTTAACATCTTATATATATTAACTGAGAACATTTTAAAGCTTCCAGTGTTTATTCATGGGCAACTGTTTTTTATTGAAACGGGCTATCTACAACACGGAGCCATATGTGCGTTGCGAAAGAATTCGAAAGCCATACTTTTTATTGAACTACCGTGGCTGGATCAGAATGCAATAACCGTATGTTCAACAAAGAACACAAACAAAAGCTCATCACCGCCCGTGTTCAAGATTAAAATCGGAACTGAAATACATTATTTCGCTCAAACGGCTGATAAGAATGAAAAGCGGTGGCTGCTGCGAATTTCCTAACGATAAAATATATTTTGGGAGGTCAGACACTCCCTTGCTAAATCCTCTACATAAATTTCTCGAACGTTTTAGCAAGGGAGTGTCTGGGGTCAGACACTCCCTTGCTAAAATCCTCTACATAAATTTCTCGAACGTTTTACTTTACAATTGCATTGCATTTCCAGTTTTCTTACATTACAACCTAGCTTTTCGGGACAGAATTAAGTTTTTAAAGTTATGACATTTAAGATTTAAATCACTTTTGAAACAAAAATCTCAGGAAAACTACTCTGAAGTACTGTTTAACATCTTATATATATTAACTGAGAACATTTTAAAGCTTCCAGTGTTTATTCATGGGCAACTGTTTTTTATTGAAACGGGCTATCTACAACACGGAGCCATATGTGCGTTGCGAAAGAATTCGAAAGCCATACTTTTTATTGAACTACCGTGGCTGGATCAGAATGCAATAACCGTATGTTCAACAAAGAACACAAACAAAAGCTCATCACCGCCCGTGTTCAAGATTAAAATCGGAACTGAAATACATTATTTCGCTCAAACGGCTGATAAGAATGAAAAGCGGTGGCTGCTGCGAATTTCCTAACGATAAAATATATTTTGGGAGGTCAGACACTCCCTTGCTAAATCCTCTACATAAATTTCTCGAACGTTTTAGCAAGGGAGTGTCTGGGGTCAGACACTCCCTTGCTAAAATCCTCTACATAAATTTCTCGAACGTTTTACTTTACAATTGCATTGCATTTCCAGTTTTCTTACATTACAACCTAGCTTTTCGGGACAGAATTAAGTTTTTAAAGTTATGACATTTAAGATTTAAATCACTTTTGAAACAAAAATCTCAGGAAAACTACTCTGAAGTACTGTTTAACATCTTATATATATTAACTGAGAACATTTTAAAGCTTCCAGTGTTTATTCATGGGCAACTGTTTTTTATTGAAACGGGCTATCTACAACACGGAGCCATATGTGCGTTGCGAAAGAATTCGAAAGCCATACTTTTTATTGAACTACCGTGGCTGGATCAGAATGCAATAACCGTATGTTCAACAAAGAACACAAACAAAAGCTCATCACCGCCCGTGTTCAAGATTAAAATCGGAACTGAAATACATTATTTCGCTCAAACGGCTGATAAGAATGAAAAGCGATGGCTGCTGCGAATTTCCTAACGATAAAATATATTTTGGGAGCAGTTTAGTTTTTCTTCCAAAGTGAAGGAAACATACAATTTTGCTTTTAAGAAACATATGTTTACAATACATCTCTCTTGCTTAAAACAGTTTTACAAGTAGCAGTAAATTATTTTCTGGATGATCAAATGAATTATACATTCCTTGAAATATATGATGAATTAATATAAGATCCACTATTAAATCCGAAAAATATCTTTTTCAAATCAGGATCATACGCACTGCATATTTAGCACTTTCCACCGATTTATATGCGATGCCGCACTTTCTTGGTCAATTGCCAAGTAATATATCAGAACGAATTTGAGCATTCTTCTAGAGGCAAGGAATCGCACTTTACGTTATGTCATTCTGAGCCTTATAGTTGGTTGAAATTGCTGCATCGCATGAAGCGTGCTTGCTCTGTTTCAGAATACGTTCGTGCATCCTCATCTACCAGAAAGGGGGAAATTCACATGAGTCAAAATTAAAAACAGAGAGAAGGAAAGTGATACACGAATGCTTTGGAAGTGGGTATGCTTTATGACGTGTGCGAATATTCTGAGAAAGCCAGAAACAAATCAGGAAAAAGGTAGGCCTACGAGTTTTAATAAACGTTGAAATGCTGCATGTAATACGCTACCGAGTTTTTGTGAATTAAAATGAAAGCTTTAAGTATATGCATAGCGAGGATAAGCCAAAAAAAACGAGACTACTTTCCAGAATATAATTCACAAAAAGGCCTATGCTTTTAATATTTTTGCTAAACAAGAGATGCTAAGAGAATTATCAGAGAAAGAGGGAAGAGAGTGGTAAAATTTTAATATCAGCTACTGTTGCTATGAAAAATGAGAAAGAAGCTACCATTGCTCAGTTTGAAACTCAAAAGAAAAATGAACGCAGAAATTTGCAAATAATACTCTTCCACAGTTTCTTTAAGTAATAGGTAGAACTTAGCCATGCAAGAAGAACTGAAACAACATTGAAAATACTGAGTGTTGTGGTAAATAAAGAAATTGCATGTAGCATGAATAGCTTTCAGAATAGAAACTACTGCAAAATCTTTCATTCACAGAAAAAACATTACAAAGATTTCCTTCATTTTTTCTCGTTTTGACTTTAAGGATCACCGTGAGTATAGGTGGTCGGACGACCACCCGCATAGGCCTTTTTGTGAACTAAAAATAGACATACTTTCTTAAAGCAAAATAAAGAACAGGCTATGGTACATTTTCTTTACTTATTAAAAACATCATCACACCAGTGCAAATATCAAAACCGCCGAATGTCGGGTGTCGCCAAAACCTACCTGCTCCAAATTAGGTATGGACATACCTAATTTGGAGCAGGTAGGTTTTGGGGACACCCGACATTCGGCGGTTTTGATATTTGCGCTGGTGTGATAATGTTTTTAATAAGTAAAGAAAATGTACCAAAGCCTGTTCTTTATTTTGCTTTAAGAAAGGATGTCTATTTTTGTTCTGAATCGCAAAAACAACATTTGATTTGATTTCAATAACTTCGAAAAACATAATTCAAATGGTTTAGGCGATAATCCATTTTAAAGAATAAAGGCATGAAAAAATATGTTAAGAAATTTAAAATATATTTAATGTTTTCCCTTAAAATAAATTTGGTGTACATGCTATTTTATTTAAAACATTTTTAAATGCTACTTTATATACAGTACTTTAAAAATTGAATTTTAATAAATAAAATAACCCCAATCATGGGATTGACACATAATGTATTTTTATTATTGTATATCTTCGCACAAAAGAAAATATTACAAAAATTCGCATATTTCGACATAAATTAAAAAAATTATAAACCTCTTTACAAAAATTCGTAAATTCTGATTTCAGTTTTCGTCTATAGCTAAGTAAAAAATGAAACAAAACGCTTAGAAAGTAACTCGAACGATTATTTTCACTGTCTTAGAAGAGAGCCAAACGCGAATTTGAATCAGTGAACCTGCGCATCAGAAAGTGTTGCCGTGCACTTAGCTTTTTTTATTCAAAGTGGTCATTTGGGGGGGGGGGGGGGGATTGACACAAATCCTTTTAGATTGATTACCTGTATAAAAGGATATAACAATGTCGACGTACCTAAGAAAGGGTATAGATATTGAGTCAATACCTAAGGAACACTTATAGCGTAGTAAATCCTTTTTTTTCGTGTTGTAAATTTGTATAAAGATTTGCCAAGCTTTCACACCCCACTTGTAAGCTTTTAAAGCAATGTAGATGTAAAATGCACTTATGTCTACATTGCCTTGAGAAAGCATGGCGAATCTTTATACAAATTTACACCACGAAAATAAACGGATTTACTACGCTATAACGTTACAATGATCCTGCTACATAAAAAAAGGTGACATTGAGGATCTCAGGAACTACAGACCTATCAGCCTCCTATCAGTGGTTTATAAAATCTTCACTAAAGTTCTTTCACACCGCTTGAAGGTAACACTGGACATGGCTCAACAGAGAGAATGAGCTGGATTCAGGAATGGCTACAGCACTATAGATCATATCCACGTACTGAGAGAACTAATTGAAAGAGCGAGGGAGTATGAACTTCCATTGTGCATGGCTTTAATCGATTATGAAAAGGCCTTTGATTTGGTGAAACCATCAGCAGTTACAAAAACTTTGAAATCCTGCGGTATTGAAGATGCATACACTAATATTATTAATAACATCTATGAAAATGCAAGTGCAAAGATTCGGCTATTTGAAAATACAACGCACATAAAATCTGGAAAGGGACTGAGACAAAGTGGCACCATATCTCCCAAGCTCTTTAATGTCACATTGGAAAATGTCTTTTACTCACTGAACTGGGAAAACAAAGGGATAAAGATTAATGGAGATTATCTAACTCATCTTCGTTTTGCTGATGACGTAGTCATTTTTGCAACTATCCCATCAGAGCTGCAAAGTATGATCCAGGAACTTGCTGACAAGAGTAAAGAAGTGCGATTAAAAATGAACTTTCAGAAGACAAAAGTAATGTTCAATGCTTTTACAAGAAATTAAGATTTATCGATTGATGGAGAAAAGCTGGAGATACCAGATACGTACGTTTATCTTGGACAGCAGATATCAAGTGAGGGTCACGTTGATGAAGAAATTAATCGGCGTATAAAACTTGCCTGGAGAGCTTTTGGAAGAAACAGCATGATTTTCAAGACCAATATGCCATTATGTCTTAAAAGAAAAGTGTTTGATCAATGCATCCTTCCAGTGCTTACGTATGGTGCAGAGACGTGGACCTTAACTAAAAGAGACATACAAAGGCTGCAGACAACTCAAAGCAGCATGGATAGGTGCATGCTTGGTGTAGCCAGAAGAGATAAGAAGAGGAACTCGTGGATCCGAAAAATGACAAGAGTAGAACACATCATGATCAGAGTTAAATCCCTGAAATGGCAATGGGCTGGACATATTGCCAGAAGGACAGACCATCGATGGACAGCCAAAATTTTAGATTGGATTCCAAGAGACAGGAAAAGACCCTGAAGAAGACCACATGGGAGATGGGGGGATGAAATCCGAAAGTATGCGGGAGTAACATGGAGGAGACTGGCACAAGACAAACCGTTGTGGAAGAAACTTGGGGAGACCTTCGTCCAGCAGTGGATTGATAATGGTTGACAATTATGATGATGAAGCGTTCTTTGCGCATTCACGGCCTGGTGTATTTAAAATCGGAGATGTTGAGTCACTTGTTTGAATTCAGGGACATGGTGTCTGTGTCAGGGGTGACTAGCCCTTCCCATCATGCCTTGAGTCACAGAGCACAGAACGAAAGACTAGAAGTAAGCTCTTTCTACCCGTGACAGGTTTATGGTCGGCACTGCTGGGAGGAGGGAATGACAGGATTTTTTTTGTCGTAGCTTTCGTAAAACCCGGCTGCTTTGTGAACATTTTACTTTCAGGACGAAAGAAGGTTTTGGACACTATCTGGTTCAAGCATATTTGCCACTTAAAGGGATAGACTGATGCAAAAGTGCTCAAAAATTAAATATGCGTTTCAGTTAATAGCGTTCCGCATCACGACAGCATTTTTCTTAGTTTCCTTCCCGTGTTCTGAACGTCTTAAATCATTTATAATGTGAAAAGATGTCAAAAGATTATGGAATCATTAGTCGTATGTCGCTAGAAACATAAAAATAACGTGGAAGAGAACTGTTATCACTCCTTTTTAACAGGAACTAAAAGGAATGCATCGCGGAAAAGGAATTGGCCAACTATGAGGCGATGAGATTCGAAACTACGCGAGTCTGCCAATGGACTTAGCTGCATTCATTTATACCGTTTACTGAATAAAGTACGGAGAAGTAAGAATAGCAATATTTATAGGCACAGTGTACTTGCACTTGAATGTACCTGTTTCAGTAATCTATACATTATTAGGTTTCAGAAAAGAACAAGTAATTTTGCTTGTAAAAGCAAGTCATGCAAAAACAGTTTTATTTGTTGTATAACCAAGTCATAAACTAAGCTTTAGACTTCATGCACTGTTAAACATTTTGTGGTAGGTTGTACCGGGGCTGGATGGAACTTTTGCGGGGCCCGGGGCGACACTTCATAGCGGGGCCCTGAGCAAAATTTCATTGCAAGCCCTAGGAAATTAATCTCATAGTTAAATAAATTCGTTACGTGAAAAATTAAAACACACAAAAACTATCATAAAGATTATTGGTTATCTCAAATTGCTGTGAGACTAAGAAAAAGACCATAAAATGGATTGAAAGTTGAGCGTGAGAGAGTGAGAGAGTGAGTGAGTGTGTGTGTGTGTGTGTGTGTGTGTGTGTGTGTAAAAAGTGCTAAAATCTACGATTTGCTTTCCGAAGGGACAAGGGTTTAGGTTGCATAGTGATGTTTATACAAACCTTCTTACAAAATCATAAAAAGATAACTTTAACAAATACGCGTAACGAATATTTTGCATAGCAAATATATTTGCTTAGAGAATAATACGGATCCCTGTTCAATAATTTCGTTTATATATATACATATATACACTTTTTCCTGGTACATGTTTCAGTGATTGATTTTGGATGCAAGATGGAATAACTGACAAATTAGTAATTTTTTTTACCATTTATACGTGCTCATATAATAAAATTGCTTTTTTTTTAATTTCCAGTACTGTTTTTTAAATATCTGAACAATTGGCATCCATGTGTAGGCCTAAAATAACTTCGATATCGTTCTTTTTATATTTTTTTAATTTAAGTATCTGGCTTACAGAAAAATTGTTGAGCTCATAATAGGTAGTCACCAAATCTTGAAATTTAATTTGCTATTTCATGAATATGGAAAGGTTTAAGGTGGTAATAATAATAATAATCAAGTTGTAAACACCAGAAACTACCGGAAGCATATCCTGAAGGACACGCCAGTGGAAAGCGACACATGTAGGCAATGCCATCAAGTGCCAGAGACAATTCAACATATCACAGCAGGGTGCAGAGTCCTCACACGAACAGAGTACACGAACATGCACAATAAAGTCGCCAATATTCTCCATCAGAAATGGGAAAGAAAGCACCACCTCACTACAACTGAGCCTGTCCCCTACTGCAAGTATGAGCCAAGAACACTTCTAGAGAACAGCACCCACAAGATGTATCGGGGTGAATCGATCAGAACAGATGAGACCAACCCCCACAATCGGCCCGACATCGTCCTGGTCGGCAAGGAGAAGAAGTCAACATACCTCATTGAAATAGCCGTGCCCAACAAGTGCAACATCCAGAAGACGCACGGAGAGAAGCTGTCAAAGTATGACGACCTACGATACGAAGTCAAGGAAATGTGGCACATCGAGAACGTCACCACCCTCCCCATGGTAATATTAGCCACAGCAGTTGTACCTAAGACCATTCACAGCTCTATACAGACACTAGACATTCAACCTAACACCTACAAGGAACTTCAGAAGGCAGCCATCCTGAACACTTGTAGGACAGTAAGGAAGTTCCTGGAAAAAGAGAGAAAGAAATACCATTTCCCATACTTCGACGTTCTGCCCGTTCCGGAAGGAAGAGAAAAACCTCAGGAAGAGGTGAAAACATCATTATGGTAATAATTTGGAATCTGCAAATCTCAGTGTCTTTACGACGTATGGCGGTAACCTATTTGCAAGTGGGGGGATTGTTAACTAATAAAACATATAAAACATATTTTTAAAAGCTTCGCACCCCAAAACTTTTTAAAAAATAGCAAATAAATATAAAGAATTCTAGGAAAAATTATTTTGTTTTTATTTTCGTCCAGCCGGCCCTGCTTATGTTAACTAGTTCTTCTAGTCCATTAGGAACGTATCCAGAAATTTGTGGATATGCCACTAATTGACCAGAAGTGCGGGACCCAGTGAAGCCGCGGGGCCTGGGGCGACCACTCCGGTTGCTCCTATGGTCCAGCCGGCCCCGGGTTGCACCAAAAAGTGGTGCTATACCATCTGCAACACTTTCTGAGGAAAGATACACCATTGTTTGGTGTAAACGAAACCCTACAGTATGGTGCAACTATGCAGCACATTATGGTACAAGGTTGCACAACAGCGTGGTGGAAAGTTGCAAAAAGTTGTTGCATTTGTTTGCACCACAACATGGTGTAACTCTTCTCAGAAAGTGGTGCAGCTGGTGAAGAACCACTTTTTGGTGCAACCTACCACAAAAGTTTTAACAGTATGATAATTATTAAATGCGTCCGTCATTTTGCATTTTAATAAAACTGGTCAACATGAGAAATGCTATGAACTCAACACTACCCAATTTTAGCTAATTTTAGGGTGCTGAATGCCAAAATAGCATTTAAAATTGTCGATTGGCTCAAATTTTTTAATTATACCTACGGTATCAAAATATGAGTGTTTCACATTATTGGTTACTTTTCGAAACGGCAGCTTTAGTGGCCTCAAGGTCTTATCATATGATCAGACATTCCAGCAGGCTCCCTTTGCATCACGTTTCAGTTGGTATGGCGCCTTGTGCTAAACACTTGATCTTTCTATTTGTCGCTTCTCTCACAATCAGGTCAGTAGTAGGTGGTGTCGCGTGACACGCGTTTAGTTGTTATGTAGTAGTCATAATTTTACTTCTTCAGATGCTTCGGTCTTGAATAGCTTGAGGTAACTACTTTTTGTTTCCTTTCTGCAGTGAAACATTAAAAATGTCACGTAAATGTGTGAATAATCCAGACAACTCCTGTTGTATATGTGGAGAAGTGACATTTGCGTTAAGAAA
Organism: Macrothele yani; assembly: GCA_039090855.1. Classification (NCBI taxonomy): domain Eukaryota; kingdom Metazoa; phylum Arthropoda; class Arachnida; order Araneae; family Macrothelidae; genus Macrothele; species Macrothele yani. The sequence continues at coordinate 79,911,215 of CM077008.1, forward strand.
GTGCAACTATAAATAAAGCATATTTTTTATATTTCGGTTGAAAAATCGGCGATCTTGACAAGAAATGGGCCTGAGATGTATGCTGCAATACCTGTACTTCTAAACTGAGTGCGTGGGTGAACGGTAAAGGACGTTCTACGCCTTTTGCAGTGCCAATGATTTGGAAAGAGCCAACAAACCACACCACAGACCATTATTTCTTTATGGTGCCTCCTATCAAAAAAGAGGTATCACTATGAAGAAGAGAAAGACAGTTTCATACCCAAATATACCTTCAGCAATTCGTCCCGTGGCTCACAGCGAAAGGCTACCTATTCCTGAACACTTGGATTTTTCTTCGTAGACTCTGACGAAGACGACGACATTGATGGACATGGTTTACCCGGCGAATAACAGCAGCCATCAACTTCAAGAGATCCAGAATTTTGTCCAAACCCAGATTCCACAGAGCCACAAATGATCACACAGTTTTAACTTAACAAATTCCTCAGAGATCTCGAACTGCCAAAGAAAAAGGCTAAGCTTCAGGAATCAAGGTTTCTACAGGGGAATCTCTTGAACCATTCTGTGAAGGTAACTGCATTTCGTACCAGAAATAAAGGTTTGGAAAAATACTGTCAAACAAAGGTGATTCCACATTCTATAATGATGGCGATGTAATTCTGGCAGCGATTAACATGAGACACGTTCCTGAAGAGTGGCGACTATTTATAGATGCCTGTTAGGTGAGTCTTAAAGATGAATCATTACACAATGGAAATAAATGTCCTTCAATCCATATTGCGTATGCAGTTTACACAAAAAAACCCAGACAAACATGAAAAGTATCCTGTCAAGTGTACACTATCAGAAGTATGAATGACAAATATGTGGTGATTTAAAGATGATCGACCTCCTGTTATGATTATAAAAAGGTTACACCGAATATTGTTGTTTTCTCTGTGAGTTGGATAGCCGTGAGTCACAAATAAGGCAACTTTTCATAGATTATCGTTTTAAATGATGTGCGCTCAGTGAAAAAAGAAAACAGTATAGAAATATTTTCGATGTGTTTCAGCTGGCCTTCTGGGAAATGCCGGAGTAGCATACTTCAGGGAGCTTGCAGGATACTTCACAAATGCTTATAAGAAATGGGGTGTAACATATTCTTGAAAACGAGCTTCTTGAATTTACACATCGATATCTTCCCACCCAACTGTGGCGCAGTGACGAGAAACGTGAGCTCTTCCATCAGGACATATCGGCGATGGAGCAGAGATATACACTGCTGGACAATTGCTAAGGACGGATCATAAACGGCTGTATAGCGCATAAAAAAATAAGTGTGGTTGGATGCCAAGTGAAATAAAACTATGTCAGAATGCCAGGACATTACAAGAAAGACAATTTATTGTGCTCTGAAATCCAGAAGGCTTTGGAACGTGTTCAAGGGACAAACAGGCCATTTTGTGCAGAATACGTAAACGTGAAAAAAATGCAATTACCGTCCGCAGGCGTTCCGGCGTAAGATGTCAATACGGGATATGGCCACCATGGAAGGCGATGCAAGATTCCACACGTCGTGTCATGCTTTGCACAACATTATCAAGCAGCTGTTGGGGTAATTTATCCCATTCCTCTGTCAGTGCACGGATGAGGGTGTCCTTGTTTATTGGAGGGCATTGGCGACCAGCAAGATTCCTCCCCAAAGCATCCCACACATTTTAAATGGGGTTTAGATCTGGAAAACGTGCTGGCCATACGAGGCGTTGAATATCCTCGCTCTCAAGACACTCCTGGACAGCGACTGTTCGATGACATGTTGCGTTGTCGCCCATGAAAATGAATCTATCACCGACAGCACCACGGAACATGCGAACATGAGGTAGCAGAACATCATTAATGTATCGTTGGCCAGTCATAGTTCCAGTTGGAAGCACATAGAGGGACGTACGGCCATTGATCATGATGCCAGCTTATACCATGACACTACATGTCGGATATCGGTCCCTTTCCTGTATGTTTGTTGGACAATATGCAGTACCACTATCACGCCATATCAGTTGTCGTCGACAATCAGACGATGGACTGTATCTACTCTCATCTGAGAAGAGGACAGCAGACCAGTCGTCATCAGTCCAATTGCGATGTTGATGGCACCATTGCAAACGAGCGGTACGGTGACGTCTGGACAATGGGATGCACACAACAGGACGGCGGGCGTATAGTCCTCCTTCATGCAAACGTCTGGCGACAGTATTTCGGGAGATCCGCTTGCCAGTAGCAGCAATAAACTGATTTGCTACCTCACTAGCTGTGCTGTGCCGGTGTCTTTTTGTTGATAGCACTATGTACCGATCTTATGCAGGTGTGGTACTGTGAACACGACCTCCTCCGTGACGTTTGCCACACTCTCCATTTGTTTGAAATGATTTCCAAAGCCTTGAAACAACACTGTGGCTGACGTCCAACTCCCTGGCAACATCTGTTATTTTTCGCCCTTCTTCAATCTTGCCAATAATACGGCCACGAGTAAAATCATCTAGGTGATGTCGGGAAGACATACTGAAAATTGCCAGTTCGTCAATTGATTCTTTCCTATTCAACTTTGCGTTTGAACAACAACGGTCAATACGCGTCAAATCCTTTATATCTCTTATCAGCGCTTTGACGTCACGAACAAGTTCGGCAATCCAACATTTGCATACGCACAACACGTCTTACTGTATCCCGCACTTATGGCAATTTCCACATTTTCCTGCCTTCCAGTTTATGGTTGCTATCGTTGGTATTGTCATCCGTCCTTAGCAATTGTCCGGCAGTGTAATTCTAAATGGAATTCCGCCACGTTGGTTGATTGTTGTAGGATGTTAAAAAGTGAATCCCCAAAGACTAAATGCAAGCGAAGGTCAAAAAGAAGCCGTATTTAAGACAAGTAGGTTTGTATATATATGCGTATCTTAATGCCATGTAAATAACAGACATCTTATTTGAATACAGAAAAGTGCATTAAAAAACATAAGGGCCAATATGTCAGTTTAATCATAATCTCCATGATCAGCGGCTCAAAACATATAAAAAATAATAATTTGATAACCATAACAAAAAAGGGCCAAAATTGTTGAAAAGTGTAATTTATTGCATTTATAAGCTTTTTCTTAGAGTTGGGATGTTTTACTGCACCATTACGAGTTTCTTCTAGATTCAGTTTTCCTTCTGCCCTTAACATACGAAAAAGTTGTATTTGGTCTTTGAACTAAATTGATCATACCTGTTTTAATACACAACCACATCGAGATGTAGTAAACAGGACAATGAAAATCTTCAGTTCAAACAAAGTGCATCAACAGAAAATGCAAAATTTCCTGAATTTTATGGACAATCCCTCGTATAGGCAGAGGTAATAAGAGCTATTAGGCTTAAAAACAAAGCTCTTTCTATTGGAATATTATTTCCACTCACAAGTATGGGCTTAACGGTGGACAAAGTTCGACCCCTTTGGTCAACAGAACGAATGACAAAATGGCTTTTAAGACTTGGAATTTGTACGAGGAAGAGTCGAAGGAATACTTCTAATTTTTTGTACTCCTGTGTCATATATAATGGTACTTACATATTAATACGTTCAAAAAGCTCCGGAACTTTTTATATTAAAAAAGAATGAGTGGAGATAATACCTGTTTATGCAGTGTTTCCTTCAAAGTAGTTACCCTGTGCAACTATGCATTTTTGCCAGCGCTCATACAAAGATTTAAATGCAGATTGCAAGCCTTCTTTTGCCACATCCTCCAGTGCCTCCATCACAGCTCGTTGCACTTCTTCGGAACTTGAGAAGCATAGCCCCTTAAGCAAATTATTCATCTGGGGAAAAAAGAAAAAAGTCACACGGGGTGAGATCAGGGGAATAAGCTAGTTGTGGAAGAACGGGAATATGATGTTTGGACAGGTAATCGGACACCAGGAGGGATCTGTAAGCCGGCGCATTATCGTGATGGAGCACCCACGAGTTGGTCTTCCAAAGATCGGGTTGCTTGCGTCTCACTGATTCTCGGAGACGTTTAAGGACGTTTACGTACTCTTCTTTAGTGACTGTACGACCATGCTGAAGGAATTCCTTGTGCGACCCTCTTGCAATCGAAGAAAATTGTTAACAAGACCTTTCCTTTGGATCCATCAGCCTTGAAGCTTTTTGGCCGTGGTGACGACGATGATTTCTACACTTTTGACTGTCAGTTGGATTGGGGGTCGTACAGAAAGCACCAAGTCTCATCGCCAGTGATCAATCAATTCAGGAGATCGGGATCTGAATCCACTGCATCGATGTTATCCCCGCAAACTTGCATGCGCACATCCATTTTTTCTTGTGTCAGGTTTTTGGAAACAATTTGTTGGCACACATGATGCATTCCCAGTTTCTCTGTTAAAATGGCATCGCAACTTCCAACTGAGATGCCGGCTACTTTTGCAATAGCTGTAACCGTTTTTCGACGGTCATTTTTCACAATTTCTTTGAAAATGGCGATTTGTTCATCCGTTGTGGATGGTGAAGGTCGTTCTGACCTCTCATCATCCTCGATACTCTGTCGCCCGTTTTCGAACTGCCGATGCCACTCATAAACTCTAGTTCGACTCATTGCACTCTCACCGTACGCTGACGTAATGATTTGAAAAGTCTCAGCGAAAGATTTTTCGAGCAGAACGCAAAATTTTACACTTGAACTCTGTTCAAAATTCGACATCGTTATCCTTGCGACGGAGAGCCTCGAATGCCTATAATCACGAACTACGCACATACGCTGTGCGTGTTGGATTTGGATCCAACTGGTTCTGGCTGATTGGTAACATGATGTTCTTCGCTTGCTCAGCGGGAAATGACGTAATTCACTGACATATGGCAAATATTCAAGAAGATCAGGAACTTTTTGAACGTAGTAGTATTTAATCTATTTAACTTTCCGTTTTCGTTGCTATTTCTTACGTAAGTTTTATCTCTCGATTTGACTTTCAGAACTTAACGTCCCTCTTAATCCCCAAGAGTTTTTCTGATGAGGCAGCAAAGTTTCTCTTTATCTAACAGCAAAATTTATCTTGATGAAGTTTCTCTTTATGTGGCAGCAAAGTTTCTCTTGATACAACAGTAAAGTTTCTCTTGATGTGGAAGCAAAGTTTTTCTGGATATGGCAGCAAAGTTTCTCTTGATGTGGCAGGTCAGAAGTGAAAAAAACATAAAATTAAAATCGCTGTATGTTTTGTGTGATTCCGTGAACCGAGCGGACGTGTCCTGAGCGTACACAAAGGTGACCAGGTGGACTGAGTGGACAAGGAATAGGGGAAAGCTGGTTTATGGAATGGCTGAATGGTGAAGTAGCACACACGTGTGTACCTTAAAGTTAATCCGTTGTAATTAACTTTAGGAGTCAATAGGGTCAGCCAAGAAACACGATGTACGAAATGAAATCGCCTGATGATGAGGGGTTCAGTTACTTGCTATTTCTGGTCGAGTGCGTAGCTGTTATGTTATGATTGTTAGCCAGTCCTAAGTCTGAGAACAAGGTGTGAAGGGAAGTTGGTATGTTTTAGCAAAATAATAAAAACAATAGTATTTTTGAGCGAAAATAATAAACATTTCATTCTAAGCCCCTTTTCAAACAATTAATAAATTCACTTTTTAAACACGCCTATTTTGCGGTTCATTTAAAGGCAAGATAACCAGTCCTAAGTCTTTAGCATTTACGTCCAACATTTAGCGGACAAGTTATTGGAAAACCTAGTGTCCGCTCAGTACGCGTTGAAATGCAGAATGTACGCACAGGACACGATTTTCCACTGTACCCTCAGGACACACCCGCTCAGTCCACGACACCGTTTTCTGTGATAGGTGGTGAGATGTTATTATCGTTAGGATCACTTACTGCTCGTTTGTTACGACGATATTTTCCTAGTTACAAGGTCATAATTAGTCTTTTTTAACTTGCAGTATAATGTTTGTTAAAGTCAAGTTTGGTATGTACTACTAAGTAAATCTAACGATAGGCGTGCAACCGAGCAGACAGTCCACAACACCGCAAATCACTACGGAATTCAACTTTGGTATACCGAGGGTGATTTCCAAATGCACCACATATCAGGCAATCTCCCGAAGGACTACAACAGCCGACTGCCATCTCACCAATATCCTTTGACTCGTCTGATATACCAACTGTTTCGCCCATAGGGTCTCCGAGTGCTGGAAGTCTTTTGCGAGTCGCACCATTCACAGTAAAACCTTGTTACGATAGTGCGTAAAAGCTCCGGATAAAGGCCGTTCTGGAGATGCTAGAAACGGAACTCCTGACGGTCAGCCATGTTAAGAGTAGCTCATATCCCCATTATCAATAATATGCGACGTTCAGAGTCACTCATACATAGGGTGAGTCGAAAGTTGGGCAATATTTCGATCACTTTATGTCTTCATACGTACCTTTACGACGAAATCTGACTAGCATTCAGAGTATAGGCCATCGTGTTGCACCGTCTTTAGCCATCTGTCGGCCAGTTCCTCGATTCGGCAGCGGGACCAGTTCTTGTCCTTCGATGCGAAGAACTCCTTCACCCCAGCTGCGACCTCCTTCTGGTTGCTGAAGTGCCGCCCGCGAAGGAAATATGTTATGGACCGGAACAAGTAATAATCTGACGAGGCAAGGTACTAGGTGTGGCATTAGTTTTATGCACTCAGGTTCCTGGAGATTTGCCTGGGTCGTTCGCTCGGTATGAGGCCGAGCGTTGTCCTGTTATAGAATAGCTCGCTTCCTGTTCATCATTGCCGGGGTACTTCTTCTCCGAAACGGCATGTGTCCGCTCCAGCTATTCAGAGTAGGAGTTGGCGTTGATGGTCCGACCGTGTGGAACAAATTCGTAATGAGTATCCACTCGAAATTCAACCAGACGCAGAGCATCACTTTGTGCTCGAAGCGCCCACGTTTGGCAACAGGTTCAGGAAGCTGGTCCACTGCATGCTGTGTGTTAGGATTACGAAAATAGACTCACTTTTCATCGCACGTAACAATTCTCTTGACGAAACGTACATCGCGCGGGTTTTCAAGGAGTTTCGTGCACACTTCCATTCATCGGTTTGCTTCAGTTGGCGTCAGTTCGGGTGGAACAATGCGACAGCTCCTGTAGATCTTGCCGAGGTCCTGAAGGCGACGAACCACGGTGGTCTGTGATATGCCCAGCTCGCGTGATAATATCCGAGTTCTGGTTGTCGGATTTGCCTCTACGGCCTGGCGCACGGCGTCCAAATCAACGGTTCGCGGCCTACCTGATCTTGGCTGATCGTGAATCTTCTGTCACCTGAGCGAAATTTCTTGAACCATCTGGTTGCGGTGCTGTGGTACACGGAGCTTTACCCTTTCGCATTACAAATGTTTCGTGTTGCTTGAGCAGCGTTATGGCCGAGTTCAAACTCGTAATGCGAAAGTTCCCAAATTAGTCGGTTGTGGTTGTTCATCTTTTAGGTGTCCCATCCACAGACAAAACGACGACATGCACTGCTGTTCACAGCAACGACTACCACTTTATATCCCTTTCGGCGGACTGCAGTGTACGAATTGAACTAGTTTAAACAAGGGACATACCCGCCGAAGCACATGCGTTTGTGCAAATATAGCAAAACTGTCGACTCACCCTCTGTATTTTTCATTTTGCACATTCCAACCCTCAAACGAACACTTACTGATGCTTGATGAGCTGCTCTACTTGACTAATTTATACCGTACACCTCGCCGATGTGCCATCCTACGTGTTGGAGTCAGCTACATTTGTGGCAAGGATAGATGAACCTAATAAACTGGAACCTTGATGTGTATTTGTATTCACGGAATTTAATGAACTGAACTGCATATTTCTAGAAACTTGAGACTTGGTCGTTCTGGGTGGTGTAGTGGTTAGCATACACGGGCGCTGTCTGGGAGACGCGGATTCAATTTCCGCTCCACGATGACGCAATTAAGTTTTCGGGTATTATCTGACTTACCATCCTTGTCATATTTACACCAAAAAATGAATTGTCATCTTCAAAATTTGTATTACATGGCGTAATCCCGTATTTCATTCATGATTTATCTGCTCCTCTGGGCAATCACGGGATTGCATTCTTAACCTCCAAATTTTCTAAACATGAATGCCGGTTCCTTCGATTAGCGAATCCTGTGATGGTTATATTCAAATTAATCGGAAACTTGAAAGTTGGTCGTTCTGGGTGGTGTAGTGGTTAGCATACCCGGACGCTATCTGGGGGACGCGGTTTCGATTCCCGCTCCAGGACAAGGATATTTTCAAGTTTTCGATTATTATCTGGCTTACCATCCTTGTCACAATTACACCAAAAAACAGATTGTCATATTCAAAATCTGTATTACATGCTGTAGTCCCGTATTACATTAATGATATTTCTGTTTTGAGTGTTTCTAAGAAATTTTGAATTCATAGAAATTTACAAGATGTAGATGCAAGTTTACAGAATTCTGAATTTTGGTTGTCTAAAAAGTTTTAAAAATAGAGTAAAACCAATGCTGATTGATTTTCCATGTACTGTACTGATGAGGAGGTTCAGAATTGCGTTGCTACAAGAATACCATTACATGATAAAAAGCAAAATTCATCGGGATTATTTCAGAGAGTGGTAAATCCACGAACCAGTTGCCAACCGAAAACGAAGCTTTCATCTCTCTTTAGGAATGGAAAGCTCCCTTCCTCCATTTCTCAAGTTATAATTCATGAAACACCCGATGCGGTTAGACCGAGACTTAATCTTATGGTAAAATATGCAAAGAAATATCATTTTGCCTTACGAATCAAAAGTTTTTCCTTTGCGTCGATAACCCACATCAGTGAAATCGTTTTCCACCAGTATCTCACAGATTGCTGCTGACGCAGAGTATGTTTCAAGTATAAAAAACTTCATTTTGACTTTCGTATCCGCTTCTCAAATGCAACACTTCGGAAGATAACGTTGCTTTAATGATTTTTTAATCGCGACTTAGAAGATCAAATTAAAACAAAAAAAAAATGCAGCGAAAAAGGCCGCTTTCGATTTTCTTACACTCAGTTGTTACGCCTTGTTAAAGCTGTGGATATAACATACCATACGTCACCATTTTTGTTATTGATATTATCCGATTCTTTTATTGAGCGAAACTTGTCATTTTAAGTCTCTGCCCAAATTATTTAATACATTCCGGTCAGTGATTTAGTTTTAATTAAAAAAGTGCCTTAGCGGTAAACTGATTAAGTAAAATAGATTTGGAAAGAAAACTAACTCACAATGCTTTTAAAAGCATTGTGAGTTCTGATTTGCTATTTTTATTGCCCAGTATATTTTTTAAAACTGTTATTACTAATTACTTTTAACCGCTTAATTTGAGCAATAAGAAATGTTACTTGTTAGTCACATCCGAAAGATACGCATTGTTTTTTTTAGTAACGCTCTGTCATTTCAAAAGATTCCAAATGTTCATTGTGAATATCGTTTGAGTCACACAAAGGGTAGCTTAGTAAAATAATTTTTCGCACGCATAACAATCTTATCACTTTGCCTTAATTGCTACACAATTTCTCTCTACAGTTTTTTGCTCTGAGCAATGAAATAATCTTGAGGGCTGCCGTCTAGACAATGGACTTTGTATTCTCTTTATACCGTCCCGGTGGCGGAGTGGTGAGAGGTGTAGGTTTGTGATTAGTGGTCTGGGGGTCTGCATGAAGCCTGGGTGGTGCGCCTACCACGCCCCAAATCAAGGACTGCCAACGGCATATAGACCTGATAGAATACGAATATTTCCGTTATGATCATATAAAACACAGTATTCGCTATTTTCGACTATATTAACATCTATAATACTTCTTTATCCATCTTCTGCAGCCACCTAAATACGAAAAGTACGTTAGTGCAGCTAAGCCTAGAAAAATAGTGCCTTAGCGCCGCTAAGCCGCGCTAAGGATCTTTTACATCCCTGATTCCGGTTTCGGAATAGCGAATAATTTTCACCTTTAATCACAGAAAGAGCAATATTTTACTGCTACATTTAATAAAATTTGTAGTACTGAAATCAGATGAAAAGTAAACCAATTTAATGTCCGATACTAAAACGAATTGTTAGAAAAATTTCATTACTTACTGCAGTGGAAGAATCTGGTTTCATAAATTTTGCAAGGGCAATAGCCCACTTTTGCTGAACTTGGCTTTATACGAAATGACATATTATATGTTGTTTATTTAACAAACAACCTTATCTTTACAACAGCCTACTTGCACAATTCCCACGAGGAGATGATTGAAACTTGAGTCAGTCCGGAGAACTAGGGATACCTGCTTTCTTTAGACGGCCATTACCTGCCTGGCCTAAGCGGTAATGCGGTACTTCAAGATTTCGACATAAAGGAAAATTTCAAAGGGTCCTTCAGTTCACCAGTACGCAGAGTAGTCTGGAAAGTTTGTTTTTGTTTGTATGTTTGGGGGTTTAACGACCAACATGAGCATCTCAATGGTCTATAAGCAGTCCAGTCCGAATTTGGGGTTGAGTGCCAGTGCCGTAAGGCAAACCCTCCGTTCATACCTCACCCGGGAGACATCTCGGAAGAATAATTAGGCCGCCCTGGTGGCGCAGTGATCTAAGCATCGAGTTTATATTAGCTGAAGACACCACGCCTATCCATGCAGTACTGCCTGCCATAAATCACCGTCCATACTGCAAGTGACGTCACATCAGTGCACGACGCAGCCGCAGACGAGAAGCTGCTTTGAAACCAATGGAATAAAAGCTTCTAGGCATATAAACAGATAAAATGAGGAATTCAAAAATCTTTATCAATTATACACAAGCTTACTGCTTTATCAACTGTATAATTTAGTTCTTTTTTGCCTGTATGTGACATCACGCCAAAGATTAGCTGTGACCTATGGCGGCAGTCAGTAGTGTCTCGGTCTCCATCAATATGTATATACTCGATGGGTCTAAGCGATGGCCTCTGATCATTCGTCTAAAAGGGGTCCCGGTTCGAATCCTGGTGAGGCATGAATGTTGTGTTTGTCTTACGACACTGGCTCTCTCCCGTTCCTGGAAACAGTGACCCTAAATTAGGGACGGACGACTGCTTATGGCCCTTTGAGTTGCTCACGGTGGTTGTTAAACCTGCAACCAAAAAAAAAAAAAAAAATAAAGAAGAAAAAGAAAAAAGAATAATTGGAAGCCAGCGCTTCATACAACTCTGCCACTGGGTCGCAGACTTGAAAGATCAGATGTTGACAGAAGAAAGTGAAGCACATAATAAAGAGAAAATATGTGGTCATACAATGAAGCAACTTCTGTCTTCATTGTTGGAGGAATAAACTCTAGATCTAAAATAAAGTCTTTATACCTGAATGAGCGTAAAACAAAATAGTGCTGATTATTAAATTTCACAAAGAATATAATAAAATGATCCTATAGCAGCGATATGTAATAATAACCTACGAACCCTAATTTTCTTGTAAATGCAATATTTTGAAATTAAACATGCTTTTATTAAATACCAAAACAATAAAAATAAATAGGAATACTTCACTTAGGAGATTTCGTGAAAATTTCTGATATTTCATCACACAAGTTGTCTTTCATCGCACTACTGTAAGAATGTCCATGAATAATATCTTACAAAATCGGATGTGTTTGCACAGTGTTTGTTAATTTTTGGTGAACAGACGTTTCCGAAACAGCAAACAACTTCACAGCAGAACCAACGAAATGGAAAAATCAGGGCGCGTTAAAAGCTTACTGCCTGATGATGTAATAAATTAAAAAAACGAAGAAGATGATTTTGACTTAAGGCATGCGCATCGCTTCAATAAAAAAGCGCATTCGTAAAAAATATCCTCAGCAAACAATGCCCCAAATTTCCATTCTGTCTCGAAAGGAAAATTCTGATACGTTCCGATGTAATACGCTGGCTTCCGTTGGAAATTATGGTTATCAATTAACGACACTTTGCTTTCTTACCGAAGAAATGTGCGACAAGCTTTAAACGTCGTGTACCACTGGTAACCATTAACCGGCATATCCCGCAGTATCATTATAACTATTCTACAGATAACGTTTATATCGTAGGATTCTGGAACCCCTGCATATCAGCCACATACTATAATATCCTGTATAAGTAAACTTGTTTTATGGACTTATAGAATTTTCTATTAATGATCCTTTCGTGCATATCTACAGTCTTCTGTGTCGTATATCTCATGTGCGTCCTGCGGTGCAGTCACATCACATGGCTTTATACGAAATTTTACATGAAAAAAACATGTTCCTTAAATTTTTAAATTTTGGGCAGCAATTTATGACGGCAGATTGAAAAGTTGGGGAACTACTTTTACTTTTCATGATATCTAAAAAAATATTTTATGTAAACCATGTTTGAAATAAATCTAATTATACAGCATTGTATTACGAAGCGCCTTCTACAGAAGAGGCTTCGTGGTTAGGAAAATATTTTCGTTGAATTCGCTGCAATCTCAAAGAAATGCTTTCGTGTTTCTTTGCATAATACTTGAAGTTATTTTCCAGTGAAAAATAACGTCCCCAAGCGGATCTTTTTGTATTTTCGCTCCACAGGCTGGACAGAACTTTCTTGGTCCTTCTTAAACTCTAGGTACAATATGAAGTCATCGTCGACTCACAGGTGGTATTGCCGCTCATGAAGCGAGGATCGCCTGTCGCAGAGCTTCAAACGTTGCCAGTTGGGGTTGACGGACTCAAACAGATCTCCAATTCGTTCCACAAATGTTTAGTCGGGTTGTGATCCTGCGATTGAGAGAGTGTGAATGTTGCCGGAGCCAATCGGCCCCCATACGGGAAGTATGTGGTGCGGCGTTGTCCTGTTTAAAGATGGGGTCTCGGTGCTGAAAGAGAAACGCTGTGAACGGATGTAATACTCGGAGAGGATGTTGACGTACTTTGTGCCGGTGACGGAAGTCCCAGTTTGAATGAGGTCTCCAAGGAATCCACGTGTAAACGCACCTCAAACTGTTATATGACCTCTACCTGCCTGTATATCCAACTTGGCGAGCTGGATTAATCGCCTCGTGTAGTTTACGCCACACACGCACCCTCCCATCGCCGTTATAGAGTTGAAATCCTGATTCGTCAGGCGATACGACGTGTTCCCAGTCCTTTGCACTCCACTTGCGATAGACCTTTGCATACTGTAGCCTAACCTTTAGGTACCTTGCAGTCCACTAGGGGACACAGTATGGACGTCAACTGCCATAACCTATTTCTTTCACGGAATAACGTACAGTCTCTGAGCATAATCTTATGGACGCTCCCTCATTAAATTCCGACGTTATCTGCTGCTCGATATCCGAGTGATTCCTTCTAACGATGCGGAAGCGTCTGCGCTCGCATCAAAAGTCAATAGCACGCTTATACAGCCATATTTCTCCCTTTCGTGTTTCAATTAGTCTTGGGATACACGCGCAACATTCTAGCGTGGAAATCTGAACAGTTCAGCAGTTGCTGTAATTGAACAATCAGCTTTCCTCGTTACTATTTGGCCACGGTCAAACTCGCTTAGATCTTTGCCTTTACTCGTGACAGCTTTGCCGTTACTGGTTTCCCATGCGTAGAAACCTGCTGTATTTATTTGCATTGCGGTTTCAGCGTGCCACCTGATCCGACGCGATATTTCTACTTTGCACATTGTTATCGGAGTGTAAAGAAACAATGATTTGTCCATTTAGTGTACCTGCACTTCAGAATAAATGACAAATTGACGTGATTTGATGCCAGATTAAATCTCGGAAGGGAAAAATCGGGAAAAGACTCAGAAATTATTTCTTTTTTTTTTTTATTGGAGGTTTAACGACCACCGTGAGCAACTCAAATGGGCTATAAGCAGTCGCTCGTCCCTAATTTTGGGTCACTGGTTCCAGGGAAGGGAAAGAGCCAGTGCCGTAAGACAAAAACAACATCCATGCCTGACCGGAATTCGAACCCGGACCCCTTACGGACGAATGATCAGAGGCCAGCGCCTTAGACCACTGCGCCACCGGGGCGGCGGAAATTATTTCAACCGTTAGAAATTTTCTCTGGGTATCTGAACAAAACGCCCGTTTTAATTTCAATCTATTATAAAAGCATGTCATAAGCTGTATACTAAATGCAAATTTTGATACGATACTGTTTAATGACTTCTCTTACAATAGCTCCGAACCGAATCTTTATTAGGAACCCAAATTCTGTTTGACTGGAATTGCATGTGAATGCCACATAAACGTATTATTAGAGGTCCAAGGGAGGCAGAATGGGGAGATGTGCCATTGCTGCCCCAAAAATAAGGTGAATTCCCTTAGTTACATGCGTTAGGGCAGCGTTTCTCAAAGCGCTGTTTGCTGACCACGAGACCCTTCCATGTGGTCTACGAAGTCAAAAGGATTTTCATAATAATACTAAGACGTTATTTGCTTTCTTCACCCACATTCTCTCACAAGCGTTCACCCACATTCTCTCACAAGCGTAGAGTGAAGTTTTCAAGGGGCAACATTACTTTTAATGTCGTCATCGATCTAACAGCTAATCGTAGTCTTGTTTACGCTTTCCAACCGTAGGTTGAAGAAGCGTTTATGCTCCAGCTTTGTCCGTCCGTCCGTCCGCACGATAACTAGCGTAAATATGGTTCGATTTCAATGAAACTTCACTATGTGGTAGGGGACCACCTAAGGACGAACCCTATTGAAAATGGGACAAATGGGGTCAAAGGTCACGACGTAGGAGCGGGATCATTCCATTGCCCTTATGCGTCATAACTTGCGTTAATATGGTTCGATTTCAATGAAAGTTTACTATGTGGTAGGAGACCGCCTGGGGACAAACCCTATTCAAAATGGGTGAAGTGGGGTCAAAGGTCAGGACATAAGATCCGAATGCATTCCATTGCCCTTATGCATCATAACTTGCGTAAAAATGGTTCGATATCGATGAAATTTCAGTATGTAGCAGGGAACCACCTGGGAACGGAACCCTATTGAAAATGGACGAAATGTGGTCAAAGGTCAGGACATAGGATTGCGATCCTTTCCATTGCCCTTATCCCATATTATTAAGGTGGACGTCAAGTAATTTTGCTTCCTACACTTCCAATGGAAAAAATTTTGTAAACATTTCCTTCACAATTAATGTGTTCCCAAGGATGAAAATTTGAACATCGATTAAAATAACTTCATATTATAACTTGGAAAACTTAATATGTTCTAAAACATAACCATAATCATATTAAAAATCAATAACTTTTCCTTTGGTTGTATTGAAACCAGAGAAATGATGGCGCGACCTGTACTTTGATGACGTCATGTGGGCAAAAAAATGTAGGATTGCATAATTACGGTTATGGTTTAGAAAATACTAAGTATTCCAAGTTATTAAATTAAGCTATTTTAATCAATGCTCAAATTTTCATCCTTGTGAACGCCTTAATTATCCAGAAAAAAGATGGCGCGACCTGTGTTTTCATGACGTCAGTAGGCAAACAAATGTTGAATTGCATAATTATGGTTATGTTTTAGGAAATATTAAGTATTGCAAGTTATAAAATGAAGATATTTTAATCGATGTTCAAATTTTCATCCTTGGGAACGCATTAATTGGGAAGAAAATGTGTACAGAAGTTTTTCCATTGGAAGTATAGGAAGCAAAATTACTTGACGTCCACCTTAAAGTAGCAATTCTTCTATGTTTGTATGTACATTTTATTTTGAAAACAGCTCTAAGAATTTTGATGAAAGTCGTTAACCTACCGTTTTCTGGTACTAGAAATCGATTTAGCTTGATCTCGACTTTAGGAGAATTCGTTCAGTGTGTTAAATAACCACCCCGAATTATAATGTTTTTAGTGATGGTGTTGTTCCATTATTCCATTAATGTTACCAATGCTTAGAAATCTTATGACGTCACAATCTCACCACGTTGGATAATGTTGGCGCGCCGTCACGCCATCTGTCTCATTACGTCACGCGTAATGTGTGGATCCTATTAAAGTTTTATGACGTTTCACTTGCGGCGAGCGATATTCGCGATTCCCATCTGCTTCAGTACGTCAAGCGTTGTGTGATTGTGTCCGTCCGCACAATAACTCGCGTGACAATCGTTCGATTTCAATGAAATTTTATTATCTGGTAGGGGATCACCTGGGAAGGTACCCTATTTAAAGTGAACGAAATGGGGTCAAATGTCAGTACATAGGAGCGGGATCCATTCCACTGCTCTTATACGTCATAACTAACGTAAAAAAGGTTCGATTTCGATGAAATTTTAGTATATGGTAGAAAACCACCTGGCGACAAACCTTATTGAAAATGGGCGAAATGGGGTCAAAGGTCAGGACATAGAAGCGGAATCACGTCCATCGCCATTACGTAAAAATGCTTCGATTTGGATGGAATGTTAGTATTTTGTAGGGTCTTGGCGAAAGGTGGTCAATGTTAGTATGTTTCGAATTCTGTTGGATGGAATGTTACTATGTTTCGAATTCTGGGCAAAATGGGGTCAAAGGTTAGAATACAGGAGCGGGATCTATTCCATAGCCCTTATGCATCATAACTTACGTAAAAATGCTTCAATTGCGACAAAACTTTATCATGTTTTTTCGGAGGTATACCAAACCGGTTCTGTTGAATATCATCGAAATGAGATCAAAGGTCAGGGCACAGGACCGAGATTTATTCCACAGCCATTATTCTCATAACTTGAGTGATAACTTGAGTAATGATTTCTGGTATGTTGGAAAGCGTATTATAATCAATGCATTGCATGATTTTACTAACTTGTGCTTTCTATAATTTTCTAAGCTAGTAGGTTTAGGGCATATATACACTCATCGTCAATAAAATAGCTGCACCCAGAAGGATGTGTCGGATTGCACGCTATTCGGGAGGAAGGTAAAGGTGACCAGGAACAATAAATGATTAAATATGGGCAATATTTATTGAGCTACACGCCGATAAGTAGTGTCTCTCAGTATGGCGTCGGGAGGCCATGTTTGCCCACACAGCATGTCAGACATCTCAGCATGAAGTTGTACAGATTCCTAATGGTGTCCTGCGATAAGCCATCGCATGCACCTTGAATCTTCTCACGCAGTTCCTGCAAATTGCGCGGTAGGGGTGGAGAGGGGATAGCGCGTCCAATAGCATCCCACACATTTTCAATCGGCGATAGGTCTGGCGATACGGCTACCCATGGCAGAGTGTCAGTGCCTTGAAGGCAAGCTCTCGAGACAGCAGCAGTATGCGTACGAGCGTTGTCCTGTTGGAAAACCGCACCGGAGTGAGCGTTCAGAAAAGTTAGGGCCACTTGTTGCAGGACCTCATTAACGTAACGTTGGGCAGTCAAAGTGTCTGTAATGAGCAACAAGTTAGTAAAATCATGCAGTGCATTGATTATGATACGCTTTCCAACGTACCAGAAATAATTACTCAAGTTATGAGGATAATGGCTGTGGAATAAATCTCAGTCCTGTGCCCTGACCTTTGATCCCATTTCAATGATATTCAACAGAACTGGTTCAATATACCTCCGAAATGACATGATAAAGTTTTGTCGCAATGGAAGCATTTTTAAGTAAGTTGTGATGCATAAGGGCTATGGAATAGATTCCGCTCCTGTGTCCTAACCTTTGACCCCATTTCGCCCATTTTCAACAGGATTCGTCCCCAAGCAAGCCCCTACGACATACTAACATTTTATCCAAATCGAAGAAATTTTACGTAAGTTATGACGCAAAATGGCGATGGAAGTTATTCCGCTCTTATGTTCTGACCTTTGACCCCATTTCGCCCATTTTCAATACGGTTTGTCCCCAGGTAGTCCCATAACACATACCAAAATTTAATCAAAATCGAACCTTTTTTACTTTAGTTATGACGCATAAGAGCAGTGGAATGGATCTCGTTCCTATGTCCTGACGTTTGACCCCATTTCGTTCACTTTCAATATGGTTTCTTTCCTTCCACATACTGAAATTTCATCGAAATCGAACAATTTTTACGCGAGTTATCGTGCGTCCGGACATACGCACACAACGCGTGACGTAATGAGGCAGATGGGAATCGCGACCATCTGCTCACAAGAGTGTGACGTCATAAAACTTTAATAGGATCCACACACAACGCGTGACGTAATGAGACTGATGGCGTGACCGCGCGCCAACATCTCAAGCGCGAGATTGTGACGTCAAAAGATTTCTGAGCATAGGCAACATTAATGGGACGAACCCATGACAGTAAAAACGTGGTAATTCGGGGTAGTTATTTAACCCACTAAACAAATTTTCCTAAAGTCGAGATCAAGCTAAATGGATTTCTAGTACCAGAAAACTGCAGGTTAACGACTTTCATCAAAATCCTTAGAGCCATTTTCAAAATAAGATTTACATACATACAAGAATTGCTCCTTTAATAGCATGGGATAAGGGTGTTGGAATGGATCCCGATCCTATGTCCTGACCTTTGACCCCCATTTCGTTCAATTTCAATAGGGTTCGTCCCCAGGTGGTCCCCTACCACATAATAAAATTTCATCAAAATTGAACCATTTTTACGAACGTTATCACGCATAAGGGCAATGGAATGCACCCCGCTTGTATGTCCTGACATTAAACCTCACTTCCCACATTTACAATAGGGTTCATTCCCAGGAGGTTTCCTTCAATATACTAAAATTTCATCTACATCGAACCATATTTACGCAAGTTATGACGCAACAGAGCAATGGAATAGCTCCCGCTCTTATGCCGTGACCTTTGACCCCATTTCGTCCATTTTTAATAGGGTTCGTCCCCAGGTGGTCCCCTACCACACACTAAACTTTCTACGCAATCGAACCATTTTTACGCGAGTTATCGTGTCGACAGACAGACAGACGGACGGGAAAAGCTAGAGCATATACTATTCTTTAACCTACCTTTGGAAAGCGTAAACAAAGGGGATCCGACATCGTAGGCAAATGCACCCCACACCATGACACCAGGCTTTCTGGACGTGTAACGCTCAACAATAAACCGTTCATCTTGGCGCTGACCACGGTGTCTCCACACACGGATTCGGTGATCGACTCCTCCAAGACAAAAGTAAGACTCGTCACTGAAGATCACCCGCTGCAATTCTGAGTGGCTCCATAACAGTCTGACACGACACTATTACAGTCTTTAGTGACGATGCACTGTTGTTAAGGGCAGTCGTCGTAGCGGTTTGCGTGCGTGCGTGTAGTCCTACGTCATGCAGCCGTCTGCCAATAGAGCTGGCACTAATCGGACGATGCATGGGGGGCACCAATGCTCGCTGAATACCCGTAACCGTGGCTGTTGGGTCACGGTTTCGGTTCTCTCTCTCTCTCCGTGGTTTGTCTAGGTCTGCCAGACCTTTCCTGTCGCTGCAGCGTGCCTTGCTCCATCCACTGCCGCCAACAACGTGCTATGATGATATTCGCACGACCGGTATTTTGCGCAATATGGCGATAAAACCATTCCGCTTCCCAGAGCCCGACGATGCGGCCCCTTTCGAACTCCTCCAACTGCTCGAATTGCTTCCGAACTTTTCTCCGGAGCATAATTCACTAGCAAAAGATGCAACTAACACAACAGCACGAGACAGAATGTCAAGCACGCGCAATGTTATGAAATTATATAGCCTGTCAGGCACAGCCCTACGGAGCCTCCTTGCTTGCGTCACATGCGCGTCCGAGCGTGATACTTGTATCATTTGCATGTCTCACAATGTCAAACCTACCCACCAAGTTTCATTCCTCTTGGTTGCTTCCTTCTGGGTGCAACTATTTTTTTGACGATGAATGTATATATGTGCTTTTTGAGAAATCAACTTTGATCTCCATATTCTACGGTTCTTTCACTAGTGCAAGAGAGTCCAACGGATTTTAATGTAACAGAGTACGAAAAGCTCATTGATGCAATTTCAGGTGCAGTATCAAACAATAATATCCACGATTATATGAAAAGATTATAAAAATATTCCTCCCTTTCCCAACTGCATATCTGTGTAAGCCGAGTATACTTCGTATTCTTCAACCAAAACAACAATTTGCAACAGATTGAATGAAGAAGTAGAGTTGAGAATCTAGCTGTCTTCCCAAGCATTAAAGAGATTAAAGTTGCTCTCTCAACTAAGCTACCCGGACGGAATGTACCGCTGAAAATTTGTCGTCTTGACACGTGATTCACCTCTGTAGTACGTCACAGGTCATTAGACGAAAAAGTTTAAAAACCGCTGTGTTAGAGCAATGCAACCAACAAATGAAGCTTCTTTGTTTGAATGCAATTGAATATTCTCAAAGAATAAACATCTTAGCAACCATTTGTCAAGTTATGGTTTATGAATGGAAAGAGTAAACCTTGTTTAAGGAATTGTTCAAGTCGAATTTTCATAGCTAAATGTAGTTAAATTACGTAACATATGTTTATTAACAGCTGCTAACTAAAAGCGTTTACATTAGCAAATCATCCCGCTTCATAAACATTGTTTTCACTAATGAGAACTATATTTACATTGTGTGCCTCATCTTTTGTGTAGTAGCTTCTTTTGGTGAGGTCGCTTTGAAGCATTGTCGGATCACTTCTAAGCTACTCTGAATTTTAACAAAGCAGCATTATAACATTATCTCTTTTCAATTAAAAATATATTTCTGTTATATCTTATATATATGTACATTTACGTAATACAGTGACGGAAATAAAATTTGAGCCAAGAAAAGCTTGAAATTGCAAAGAATGTCATGAACACAATAATATCTTGCAAAACAGTAATGTATTTTCATGAAATAAATCTGTTCTTCTCGTATTTTCTATGCATTAAGAAGCTTCATGAGTCGAGATTAAAGCGGTTGCGATAATATTCTTTACAATAACTACAATACAATAAAATAATTTAGAAGCTATTCTTCTCACGACAGCTTCAGCTTTAGGGTCGGCTGTTTAATGACTCCTTCTGCAGTTATATCCTTTTCGGAGATGTAAGGTCATAATTATAGAAAGAAAAAAACGCCTGAGCGTCTCTATTGTAATCGGAATACTTCGTCGGTCTTTATCGCGATGATTCATTCTAAACTGATTAAACTTCAAATGCTACTGTGCACATGTCTGCTGGGTCAGACCAGCCTTCTTCAGCGGGACTTCTGTTAAAGTGATGTGAAACCACTTTTGTTACGGTGAGTATCGACCATAGAGCTTCAAGTGGCGCAGATCACCATGTATTGTATTTCTATCGATACTCTCCATGTGACATATCTTATTATAGTACGTTTGGGTATTATGCAATTTTGTTAGTATCGCGATGCGCTGTTAGATCCCGAAATTTCATGTTTCTTGAATTTCGATGGTCACGTTGTTGTTCAATTGAGACTAACTGCTGAGAGTTGTTCTTTTTCTTTTATTTTGTAATCCTTAAATTTTGCATTTTATTCTTTTATTAGGTTGCACTAGGTTTGTGAGAGGTTAATGGGAGTACAGTGATTACAGTTCTGGTCAGAGATTCTTTCGATAAAGATTGATTCTGCAAAAAAAAGTTCGCACAATCTCGGATTCTGAATAGTTTGAAGATTCGTCCAAAACGTAATATGTCATGAACATACTCTTTTCTGTGCTATGTATAAAATGCATAGTCGTATGAGAAAAATATGACCATCCCCGGAAACACAGTGCACCCGCCCAGGCGCTTCACAGAGTGCACGTGACAAGGTCGACCACACGGAGACATAAGCTGCCGGCCAGGCCAGATGAGCAAGAGTGCGTCACGTGAACACAATGGGCAGAGGTAGTGATTTGATGGATGTTCAAAAAGGAATGATCATCGGCTACCTCGCCAAGGGTGGAAGTATCTCAGAAACAGAAGACTTCGTGGGCTGTTCGCGAGGTGCTGTAGTAAGGGTGCACCAAGAATGGACCACTGGCACACTGAGTACTTTCTGACGTCATAAGATCTGTGAAGCCCCAAAGGCTATCCACCCCAGAGGATAGCGTTGCCTCCATTGACTGGTAAAGGGCAATCGACGCGCAATAGTGCAGCAGTTGACCATGAAAATTAACACTGGAGCACCCAGAAACGTGTCCCCTACAACGATAGAGCGAACCCTGTTACGCATGGGTCTCCGGAGTCGACGCTGCGGCAAGGCGTCGATGTTAACCCATGTCCATCGGCAACGACACCTGCAGTTTACATCGGACTACAGTCATTGGACAGTGGAAGAGTGGAAAAACGTTGCCTTCGCCGTCCAATCGAGGTTTCTACTCCAGAGAAGAGATGGGCGGTGGCGGATACAGCGTCAGACACACGAAAAACAACACCCGACAGGCTTGTCGGTTAAGTACGGGCCAGCGGTGGCAGTGTGCAAGTCTGGGAGATGTTTCCCTGGTATGATGACCTGGGACCGCTGGTGCCATTGAATGGGTGCCTGAACGCCAGAGGCTACCTGTCCATTCTCGCTGACCACATGCATGCCTTAATGTTGGGCATCTACTCTAGTGGTGGTGGTGGTGTCTACAAACAGGACATTGTGCCCTGCCATATCGCTAAGGGGTGCGTGACTGGTTCCAGGAACACTATAAGGATGTCTCCGTTCTCCCTTGGCGGACGAAATCGCCCGATCTCAAACCCATAGAGCACTTGTGGGACTATTTGGATCGACAGGTTCGACGTGCCGACCCAAAACCACGCCATGTCTCGGATCTCCGTGCTCTTCTGAAGTCCGAATGGGCACGTGTGCCTCAGGCAACCTTCCATGGCCTCACTGCGTTCATGTCACACCGTTTCGCCGTCTCACCACTGTGTTCCAGGCCAAGATTGTTTATTTTCATTATTAGGTAGGTGGTCATATGATTTTGATACAACTGGGTATTTCTATTTATCCTAACTCTGAAGATCAGGGATATCATGTGTACACACTCGTAGAACACGGACGGACTGACAGACGAAGAGATGTTTTTTTGCGTCCTTTCTTCTGTCTGTATCTAAAGAATGCTTCCATATCGTCTTACAGAATCAGATTTTCTATATATACACTGAGTGGCCATTTTATTATGACCAACCCCTGAGTACTTCGTAGGGCCACCTTTTGCCTTTAATACTGCGTCGATTCTTCGTGGTATGGACTCCACGAGATGTTGATAGGTGGTTTGTGGAATCTGAGACCATGCTTGATGAATCGCACTTTCCAGGAGTGTGAGATTGCTCGGTTGTGTATCCAACTGTCTGATGGCTCGTTCAACTTCTTCCCAGAAATTCTCAATGGGGTAGAGATCTGGAGATAAACTCCCCGGCATGCTCCTGAAACCAATCCTGTACAATACGAGCACTATGGCAAGACGCATTATCTTGTTGAAAGTAGCCATCGCCATTGGGATAAACCATCCACATGACATGATGCACTTGGTCCGCAACGATGTTTAGATATGATGTGCCAGTCAGACGTTGATTAACACGAATTAAATGGCCCAAAGCATGCCAGGAAAACATTCCCCAAACCATATCGTTGCCTCCACCAGCTTGAAGGGTTGTAGCAATGCATTTGGGGTCCATGCTTTCGCGTTGTTTCCGCAAAATTCTCACTTGGCCATCGGCATGGTGCAACTGAAAACGTGATTCATCGGACCACATAATTTGTTTCCAATTATCGACTGTCCAATGCTTGTGCACCTGTGCGAACTGGAGACGTTTTCTCATGTTAACTGCAGACAGCAAAGGTGTTCGAACGGGCCTTCGGCTGCCATATCCTATCCGATGTAGTGTACGGCGAACAGTGCGTACAGAGATCCTTTGAGGGGATCCTTGATTAAGATGGTCTGTAATTTGCTGAACTGTTGCACTTATGTTGTCTGTTACCAGTCTGGACACTCTCCGTTCCGCCCGCGCAGTCACTAGTCGATGACGACCACGCGTTTCACGTAGAGACCCATTATTTTTTGGCTGACAGTCTAGTCTTTAAACACTTTAACAACAACTGCTCTGGAACATTTCACGAATGCGGCGGTTTCGGTGATACTCGCTCCATGGCTCTGAGCTTCTACAATCATCCCACGTTGAAAGTCCGTCAAATCGCATTTTTTACCCTTCTCGTCACCAAAATATCACTTCTTCTACTGTCGCAAGCAATGAGCTTTCCCTTTTTATACTAGCCTCGCCCTCTGGCGGCAACAGCGTGCACCCATAGCTTATTTGCTTAAAACTGTCAGGTGGTCATAGTAAAGTGGCCACTCAGTGTAAATACAGACGGCAGGGCAGTAACGCTAGCATGTATGTCTTGATGTTAATGCTGAAAAACGAAAAACAACAACAACACTGTAATGATATTAACAGTAATATTACGGGCGAATAATTTGCAAATTTTCGAAAATGAATGACTGAGGAAATTACTATTGTCAGTGCTATGTAATGAACTCGTATTTAGAGAATTCTATAAAGTTTTACATGCGTTTTATTTGGAGAACATTTTTCCTGTCAAAAAAAACTGAACACAAGTGCAACTCCCACTTGAGTTCAGCCATGCTTAAACAAGTTGCGTAGAGGTATGTATTATAACCTAACTATCAAAGGATAATTTCACCACATCACTCAACATTTCTAGTTCATGCGCTTTTAATACGGAGATCTTTAAGGAAAGCTCATTACAAGAAAAGGAAGATTTAACCGCAACGATTCTTATTCAAAGGAATTGGGCAATAGTTTAAGAATGTGAGAAAAAAGGGAGAAGAAAGGAAAGGGAGCATAAGAGACAAGCGTGAAGATGGACACGAAAGGCGATCTGATAAGTACGCCACCTCAGAAACTAGGGAGACGATATGGAGCAAGTGGAGCCCGACCAAGCGGGAACTGATCGGAATCAAAGTGAAAAGTATTCTTATCTCCCAAGTCACTTCGATCCCCCAAAGCACACATGCTGTCACCCTATAGAACGAACGAATCAAAGAGAGGGAAGGCTAGACTTCCACAGAAAAGAGCAGTTAAGGGGAAAAAAAGTAAGACGCGCTTTCGCTCTTTCAGCCTCAAACCTTTGAATAGGGTTGAATAAAACCCCTTTTACAAAAGCTCCTGCAACATTTATCACGAAGAGCTGAGAATTCCACATTATATGTATGACTGTTGCCTTGGATAAGTTTGGAAAAAACCGAACATGGGAAATACTCCAAAAGATGTGAAATGTCTAAGCTTTTGTGTGAGTACGTTCTAATTAGAGAAGAAAATGTAACAAACGATCCTTATGATTTGAGGATACATTCCGCTATTACAATAGCCATCAATGTGTACTAGATCACTTTATTCATACGGATTTTTTACTGGTTATTTCCCTTGATATCTCAGTTTATTGGTACCAAGTTATCGCGGTCCCTTTACTGAAAAGAATGTTTTCTTGAAATCTCTGATAGTCTGATCGAATTATATAGGTCTTAAGGAGCTTTTTTTCTGTGCAAGTGCTTATGTTCCTGAAAAATTTCTTACTATTTATTTTTCGGACAGGTACTTTATTTCTTCACCTGTTTCCCACAGGTTGGTCATCTGCTCACGTTTCCCGCAGGAGGTTTCTCCAAAAGGCCCGTTTTGGCTGTGTCTCTATTTGCCAGTATAAGTCTCAGTAGTTACCAGTCCCAGAGGAGTTATCCTGACATCTCACATGTCTTTGTCAGACGCTTCCCCTTACCAACACCAATCTCACTTATCATTTTCCTGCACATTTCTTTCCGACACAATCCCACAGTACTTCTGATGCCTCCGCTGGGTAACACCAATCCCAGGACTCCTACCTTGGCATCATGGTTTTCGAATTCCAACCCCAGAAGTCTGACACCTCTGATTTCCAACATACATCATTCCTTCGAGTCTTTTTACTGACACTTGTTTTCTCGAACATCAGTACCCCAAGTCTTTTTCTTTCTACAAGCATCGATCATCTATGATACATCCCACAAATCTTTTACTTCGCCTGGTTCGTCAACACGTTTTACAGGTTTTGCTGACACCTCATATTGCGAAATATTTTACGACATTGCCTATTAAACTCTGTTTGTGGTCATCAATCGCATATTTGTTGTCTAGCATCCTGACACACCAATACTAATTCCATTGATCTTCTTCTGATTACTTTGCTTGCCAGTAATAAATTTCCATCTAGATTCGTCAGCATCAAATCCAAAGGTCATCGTGTGATAACTGTGTTTGATTTTTTTCTGCAGATACATCATCTTAATATGTTTTCTTCTTTTCAAAGAAAGCTCAAATCATTGCCGTTTTCCTAACCCGATGAGTTTCCTGAAGACTTTAAGAGATTTGTTTCCCCTGAGCTAATGTGTTTTACTTATGCTATTCCGTTTTCTTTTTCACTGGAAAGGGAGCATAGTTGTATTTTCCTGTTCATTTTCTTTGGATTTTGTCGAAACGTTATTGAACATGAATGCAGGGCCTGCTTTAGCGTTCGTAGCGCCTAGTACGACAATATTTTAACGCCCCCAACAAGCTTCTGTGTGTGTGTGAGAGAGGGGCGTATGGTTGACGAGATGAACTGCGCCCTAATCCAGGGCCCAATCTCATCTCCTCGTGGAGAGCCGGAATCACTAGCCAAGAATCAGGGACGGCGACTACTTACAGCCCCATTCAGTTGCTTACGGTGGTCGTTTACTCCACTCGCCCCTCCTCACACACACACAGAAGCTTCTGAGCTCAACACCAGGAACAACACTTCTATTTTGAGCTGAATTATGACATCATTGTAATGGTTTGGATTGTTCCAGTGATAACGGGGCCCTTCATCGCCTTCAATCATCATCGATGATCTTCTCGAGTTGCAATACCTGCAGGGTTTTTTTCTTTAAAATATAAATTGTTCTACCATTTGACAAAAGAAAAAATTAAAGTTGAGCTCTGCGCCTCCCTGAACTTCTATAAGGACAAGTTTGTCCTTATAGCAAACTAAATTAGCACTTCTATGGTCTCTGTAGATAAGTGAGTGATTTTCTTAATGCTTGCCCTTGAGGAAGCCATAAGAGAATCAATCATTGATCTGCTTCCCTACGTTCTGGTTTTTAGCACGTCTTTTGTAAAAAAGATCGTGCTTATGTTTACGGTTTGCGGTTTGTCCGTCCGCCCGTCACCCTGTACCCATGATATCTCAGCAACTATTAGTCCGATTTAAAACATTATTTTTGCATTGGGAAGCTTGAAATATGCGAATGATGATCCTTCATTTCGGTTTTTTTACGATGTGCAATTTCGCCGCTAGAGAGCGTAAATGCAGATGATGTAGAATTCAAAAATACGTTTTATTTGACATATTTGCTTCTAAACATCCGATTGAAAAAAATGCTTTTATCTTTCGATTCCATTTATGTCGAAAAGTATTTTAGATATAGTTACTTTTCAAATTAATCATAGATTTTGAAATTAAGCATAGTTTTCGGGAAGCCAACTCTCAAGGCTTCAGATCTTGCATTTTTGTGTAGAAACATATGCCTCGGTTCGTCATATCCGGACACTCTGACTTAATCGCTTATAATCGTTCCATTATGCCTCATGACGAGATTTACCATTCCAGCGTCTAACTGCAAGCCAGTCAGAAGGGGAAGTTATCGGACAAAAAAGCAGGGTTAAGAATGAACTTTTGACTAAGTGGGTTTGCACTGCAGGCTCATGACTCTGCATGTTTTCATTGCAGGATCATCATTCGGCATGTTTTCATTGCATGATCAAAATTCGGCATGTTTTCACTGTAAGCTCACGCGTTGTAACTCGGCATGTTTTCATTGCATGATCATCATTCGGCATGTTTTCATTGCAGGATCATCATTCGGCATGTTTTCATAGCAGGATCATCATTCGGCATGTTTTCACTGCGAGCTCATGCCTTGTGACTCGGCATGTTTTACCTGTAGACTCCTGACATGGTATGATTTCACTACAAGAGAATGCATCATGATTTGGTATGTTTCACTTGCCCGCTTCTGGCTCGACATGTTTTCAATGCAAGCTCATGCGTCGCGACTCGGTGTATTTCAACTGCAGGCTCATGTCTCGGGATGCTTTCACTACAAGCTCATTCATCGTGACTCCGCAGGATTGTACATAACGCAGGATGTTTTTTCTGCATGTGTGTGTCATGATTCGGCATGTGTTTAGTGTAGTAACAATGAAGCAAAGTTTTATGTGCTACGATTTGAACCAAAAATGTTTCATGGTTTGCACCAGAGCGAAAGAAATGTACCACGCATATTTCCATAAAATTATCCTTTGTTTTTCATTCAGGAACCTTTTTAACTCCAATGTTGGCACGCGTTTTCCGATGGTGCAGATCATCATGCATTATGGTGCTGATACTACAGTAGCTGACAGGGAGTTCAGTAGGTTGCTGAATCAATAACTATGTTGTTCTGTTCGGAGGAGGAACAGATTGTACCATTTAAACACCGTTGCGCCTTACAAATATCCGTCGCTGCAGGCTGCCAACATTAATTTTTTCTCAGTGAGTACCCAAAAGCCGCATGACTGCATGATTTTATGATCATTCTCAACTGCTGTTGTTTCACACATATTTCTCAACCTACCGATAGCTATGTATATGTGTTTTTTCATTTCGTCAGTTGACGAAAAAAAAAAAAGTGTACGTGTTATTTAGCCTTACTTTGGAGTTGCCAGAACGCTACCGGTTTCATTTCAATGAATTTGTTTTCTTCCAAAGGCAGAAGTTCAGTTTCCATTTCAGTTTGACGCGTAGGGATTTCATCCATTGGCAATCATTAAAATGCTGGTCAACTTTATTTTATTGTTTCGAAAAATAGTTTGATGAGAACGTTTGTCTCTGCTATGCTGGGCCCTCGTTTATGATATTTCCTTAGTTATTATTCAGATGATCTGAGGAAATGTATCCTAAATGAAGTAAATCCTCTTTTAACTGCCACTTGTTTATTTAGGAAGGATCTGTTAACCGACGTTTCCCGTCGTAAGTGTTACTTTTTTATGCTATTACCGTGTGCTTTTATTTTATTTTTTTATTTATCACCGCGTGTGGTCAAGTGCCACAGTCACATACCATTATCATTTCCTAATCTCCCCAACCTCGTTAATACCAACCAATAAGATGTTAGACAAATGAGAAGCACTGGCGAGTGGTAGGACAAAGCTCATAAACCCTCAGCTCACTGTGCCTACTTCGTTCGTTCTGTTGGTTTCCCCGATGTGAAAGGTTTGATAGAAACTACGTAGATGTCTGAAGAGACAGTGAAAAGTATTTGATATCGGGTTTCAAACTCCTGAGAGATGAAATCATTACTGAAATTCGAGCAAAGGACAGTGGGAGTGATGACAAAGAGAACAAAAGGGACAACATTAACAACAGCGAAGCATAACCGATGGTATCATGGTTCAAATTATATCAGATAAACGAGGTTCTAATTTACTAATTACTAATCTTTGTTATCAAATAAATATGTAATTTTTTCCTATAACGATTCCGTATACCCATTCCACGGGACGCTGTTTAAGGAACTGTTTTATAGAGTAATTTTCATAATGTTGCCTGTAGAGCATAACAGAGCTACGGCTGCCAACCTGTATGAAAGAGGAAAGTATTAACTATATAGAGCATCGGAAAGCTTTAAATGCTCAGCATAAGCACTTTCCTTGATCTGAAAAATAATCTTTCTAGCTCAATACAGAAATATTAGCTTCATATAAAAATTTTTACAGCTGAAGAAATATAACTGTGGCATGAAAGGCTAAGGAAATGTTAAAATCAAACATAAACAAAACATGATTTTTGCCAAACGATTATTTGCTACAATAGCTGGACAACATTTTTTTATTTTGTTCCGAAAATTTCAACTGCTCAGGAAAAGAGGAATATTTTACAGCTAGTTTTCCGAAATAGTTAATCGCAATATCTTTTTCAGTACTACAAAAATTGCATGTTATGGAAAATAAAAGCCACAAAACCATTCAATTGTTCTTTCCTTCGCATTTTCGTGAAATAAATTCCTTTATTGTTATTTTTAAATAATAAAGATAAAAAAAAATCTTGTTCAAATTATCCATGCCTCTTTCAAGGTTTCTTTGAAAGCTAGTAAGATGCTTCAGTAATGCAACAATTGTCAACCTGGAGCTATTGAAAGAAAACAAGAAAACATATAACTCATCCTTTATGTTTAAAATAGTATATTAACTCATCAGATTTCATTCAACAGAAGACATAATGAATGGCCTTTTACAACAAATGATGAATCATCTGTCTGAATCTGTCACTTCAGCTGCCGAGAAATGATGTCATGTGAAGATGGAAGAACGACTCTAGGTAAGCATTGTACAGGAAAAGAGATAGAAAGAGCTGGAAATCTAAAAGGAGGCTTTAGAATTGAATTCTTTCTCAGTGTAACATGAAATTCGACGTAATGAGACGAAGAACGGGGAAACCCATCAGAGGCT
Source organism: Macrothele yani (assembly GCA_039090855.1). Classification (NCBI taxonomy): domain Eukaryota; kingdom Metazoa; phylum Arthropoda; class Arachnida; order Araneae; family Macrothelidae; genus Macrothele; species Macrothele yani. The sequence goes on from CM077008.1 coordinate 79,941,663, forward strand.
GATTCCATGAAAATTCTGTAAATCAGTCACTAAATAAATGGAAATTGTTTTAAAATGAAAGAGGAAAGTGAATCGATGAAAGTGCGAACTCTCGTCTGATTAACTCTTTGTGGTGGCAGTGAAAAATGCATGTTTTGAATTTCACCAGATGTAATAAAGAACATTTAAATAAGATTCAGAGTTCTATTTTCTAGAGAACAAAACTTTACCTTAAACTACTAAAACATTGAAATGACTAGCATTTAATGCAGCTGAAGTATAAGCATTTCCTTGTGCACGTAAAAATACTAATTTCTTACGTTTAACATTCGTTCGTTTGCGCTTCGGTACTTGGTTTCACAATTGCGCATGTAGGCTCTCCGGTAAAGCTAGAGGCTTGAAGAGTATTGCTGTATTAAATGTTGGCGTATATGGCCTCATAACTTATATTTAACTAACTTCAATTCCGGTTAGCTCGTTAAGGATTCTTCGAAAGAAGTTGCTTTTACTTGTGATAGAATGCTGTATATTGATTCTCAGAGTTATGCTGGACAAGTTGTTTTTTTTCTATTTTTGTGAATCTTTTTCCTTTAAGTAAAAAACTTCAGAGATAAAAACTGCAATGATAAAATATTAAAGTTAAAAGCACGTTTACTTGCAGCCACCGAATCCGTTTCATTTCTGCTTGGCGTTTCGCTCAACTACCCAGAATTTAATATTAACACCACTTTCAACGAAGTGAGTAGATATTATAACCTCAAGGGCCAATTTATTAGAGATGAACACAAATCGGTAACCCACGTCAAGTACGCCGGAGTCGCATAGCTATTCACCCCAGTGGACTACTCCGGCAGGGCTTACCGCTGCAGTTTGCCGATTTGAGTCATACGTCACCGCAGCAATATGTGATCTACGTTATGTTACAAAGTACATTACGAAATCGCAGGTTTTTGGGTCCGCCGACAACTACGTTTGAAGAATCAACGCACTGTAGGAAAAGGAATTTTAATTAATTCCATACGATGTATGGACACACCATATCATGACACATATATTCGAAACACACGCCCAGGAGATTAATTTTGGTTCGGGCACCAGTATAACATAAAACGTTTTTTTTTCTTTTTTTCTTTTTGCCAGGGGTGGACTTCGAACCCACGTATTCCCTCCAAGATACCTATTCTTCCAAAGGAACTACGCCGGCAAGTCTTGTCCCTTCAACTTTCATATTTATCTCATACGTCACCCCAGCAGTACGTTATCTAGGTCGAGTTACGTAGAACGCCACAAAATTTAAGGAAAACAGGGAAGTTAATTTAAGAAAATATAAAAAAAATATTTTGAAATCTACATGTATAATGCAGTTTTTTCTCGAAGCAGTACCAATTTTTTTCTGTAAGTAGTACCAACCGACGTTTCCCCTTCTCATTTTCATAAAACATATCAGTCTAAAGTACTGTCTACGATAAAACTGTACGCAAATCAAACATTTGAAAAAATCTGTAGTTTTAAAACAGTTTATTGGAATTTTCACAAACCTCCGTTATTAAGAGACAGATGCTGGTACAACCAAATTTCCGTGTCTTGCATAATAAAACAAATAAGATACACAAATTTTCCTGGTTCTTGATAAACGAAGTAATAGTACAAGGAAATGGTTCTGTCGCATGTATAAAAACATCTAGAGTCAGCGAAGAACTTGCCTTTACGAATTCAAAAAGATCCAGAACAATTTCACTGCGCTACGTTACATGAAATTAATTTTTAATTTATAGTTCAACCATGCGTAAGAAAACTCATTTTCTTACTCAGAAATTGATTCTCTCGATGTTTCATTTTTATCGTTATGCACGGAAGCCATTCAGCCTAACCTTTGATAAATACGAGTTGTATTAAAACCCACATTCATTACTGATGCGAGCAAGATGGAGTTGTTTCGAAAATTATGCTTTTAGGATGAAATGTTAAAATTTATGCACCAGTATGAACACGAACTACGCTGTCAACAATCATGGCATATTAAAACGTAAACAACATGTAGTCGATTTTTTCCTGTTTCAGGGCTTATTGACCACCAAGGGCAACTCTTAAGGCTATATGTAGTGGCCCTTCTCGAATCTGGGGTCACTGGTTCCTGAAAAGGGACAGATCCAACTCCATCACGAAAACGCACTACCCAATACCCCATCCGGGGCTTGAACCCGTGCCGATCTTGGAGAAGTGGTCAGATGCTCGCGTCTTAGACTACTCGGTCAACGGGGCGGTTATATTGTTGATTAATCTTTATCTACACACTGCGGCCGCTGAATTAGAAAACTTTACGCAGACGTATATAAACGTCCCTTACGATGCGTATATATATATTTTTTTGATTGGAGGTTTAACGACCACCGTGAGCAATAAGCAGTCGCCCGTCCCTAATTTAGGGTCACTGGTTCTAGGGAAGGGAGAGAGCCAGTGCCGTAAGACAAACACAACATCCATGACTCACCGGGATTCGAACCCGGACCCCGTTCGGACGAATGATCAGAGGCCATCGCTTAGACCACTGCGCCACCGGGGCGGCGATGCGTATATGCAAAATACATCGTCACTTGTGTCACCAGGTGATCTAGGCAACTAAACTGCTGGCCACCCAAAATGCAACACCAAGGAGGAAGCATCCGATTGGCCTGAAATTCGCAGCATGCGTCGCCCGCGAGAGGACATGCAAATGATTAGCATTGCAGGGCATATGCAAATCATGTCCGCCCGGCACGCCACCAAGAAGCACTATAAGAAGGGTGCACAGTAGGCGGGGTGTAAGTAGTGGAAGTGTGTTGTGCTTCCGGACCTGTGCGTGGGAAGCTTCCTGATGCCTCGTCGCAGAATACGGCAGTCACTCCAGCACGTTTCGGAGTTCGACAGAGGACGAATAGTGGCTTATCGCGACCGCGGTTTATCGTACCGAGACATCGGAGACCGTGTGGGACGACATCCAGCCACAGTGAGGCGAGTATGGATTCGGTGCGTGCAGGAGGGATGGACGGACCGACGTGAGCGATTCTCGCAGCCACGGCACACCATCGAACGAGAGGGCCGGCATGTTGTGCGGCGGGCATTAATGGCTCGCTCCGCCACATCACGAACGTTAGCGCAGGAATTAAGGTGTGTTGCGCAACAACTTGTGTCAGCACGTACCTTTCGACGTCGTCTGCCGGAGCTGGGACTTGTTGCACGGGGCCCATTGCTCCGATTACGACGTTACACCACTGGCGAGTGCAGTGGCAGTGGGCCGTTGAACGCCGCACCTGGACTACGGAATGGCACGACATTGTCTTTTCCGACGAATCCCGCTACGGCCTGCAACACCACGATGGTCGGATCCGCGTGTGGCGGCACCGCGGCAAGAGACTGTATGTCGCCTGCATTATGCATCGCCATACCGGTCCGTCGCCTGGCGTTATGGTTTGGGGCGCAATTGTATATGACATCCGTACCCCTCTGGTACGCATCGGTACACTAAACAGCCACTGCTGCATCTCCGACGTTTTGGAGCCTGTAGTCCTCCCTTACCTGCAAGACCTGCCAACGGCCACGTTTCAACAGAACAATGCGCGCCCGCAAGTGGCATGCATCGTGCAACAATTCGTCACGGCCCACCAGTTGTCACTTCCGATATGTAGCCTATCTCCCGATATGTAGCCTATCTCCCGATATGTCGCCTACCGAACACGTCTGGTCGCTGATCGGCTACCGAGTGGCCCGGCAAGCACCACCCGCGGCTACGCCTGATGAACTGTGGCAACGTGAGGAAGCAGCCTGGACCGACATACCCCAAGCTCGCATCCAAAGCTTCTGTCGTTCGATGCCGCGGTGTGCAGCGGCCGTTATTGCCAGCCATGGGGGCCACACGAACTATTGATGTCTGCGTGTTCCGCAAGTCGTACTGCCCTGTAAGCTCAGTCGTTTCATCTTTGTATCTGTTGTTATGTGTCCAGTAAATCTGGCTTTGCTATCTCGTGTCCTTCTCGGTGTAGCATTTTGGGTGGCCAGCAGTGTATATAAGACGAAGTAATAGTACAATAATAGCTCGTCAGTAGTGTTGATCGCAATAGGAAAAATAAAGGATCTTTCGGAGTTCGATAAAGGGCTTACTGTGGGCGCCCTTCTGGCTGCAGAAACGATTTTGAAAACAGCTAAGCTGACTGGTTTCTAAAAATGCAAAATATCCCGGGGTTTTATTTAGTGGAAAAATAGCCCACATTGCTTTTCTAAGAGGCGTAACTATGGGCGCGATGACAATCTGTCGGGAACAAGATCGCCGTCATCTTAGTAGGCTTGTACAAAGAAACAGAACATCCTCCGTGCAGCAATTGACCAAAGCATTCAATGTAGGCTGTTTCAGACCAATTTCTTAGCGATCTAGGAACAGGGAATTGAAGAAGATCCCTATTGGCAGTCGTATGCTTATAAGAAAACCACAAACTTCTGCGAAGAACTTGGAAGTTCGATAAAAGTGGTGTAAGGAACACAGTGATTGGACATTGGAAGACTGCAAAAAAGTCATTTGGTCCGACGAGTCGCGGTACACTTTGCTCTGTACCTACTGTTGGCAGAGTATTTGGTGGAAGTCCCATGAAATAATGGCCCCAGTTTGCCTTGTAAACACAACTCAAGGTTCTGGAGGTGGTACCATGGTGTGGGGCATGTTCTAATGGTACGGAAAGGGTCCTTTGATATTTGGAATGCCGTGTGTTCTCCGAGGATTGTCTGAATATAGTTTCCGATTAAGTCCATTGTGTATCGTTGACTTTTTGTACGGCAGTTGAGGTCTATTTCATGGAAGATAATGCTATAGACCATGGCGCAAATTATTCAGCAGTGATTCGGCGTGCATGGCAGCGACTGTCGCCATCTTCTCTGGCCATCACAAAGCCTGGAGCTGAAACTCACTGAAAATGCATGGTACATTTTAGAAAAACAGATCGAGGAGCAAAGTCATCTTCCGTCAAATCTGAACCAGTTAAAGGACTGCCTGGTGAACGCCTTGTATATGGTATACATAGATGCACTTCAACACCTTGTGGAATCTATGACAAACCGTATCCATCCATCCATCTATGTCGTCCGCCCATGGCTAGTTAAGTCCCGCAAAGACAACTATGCGCCCTTGAGAGTTATTGGCAAATTAATGCAGCCGAATTTCCATTCCTCGGCGGCATACGGATAAGGGACAAAGTGCGTCTGGGATCGACTTCACAAGGAACCATCTACGCATTCGCGTCCCAATATCCACAGACAAGATGGGTGGCATGACCGGGGTTTGAACATCCGTCAGAAACGTCCGCTTCCGACACAGTGCATACTGTAGCGATTTAACCAAATGCGCTACGCCGGTGGTGCCAGACCGGTATATGTGCTGTGATTCTGGCTGAAAGCGGTCCAACCCGGCATTGATAAAAGTTTTTAATTCAGTGTCCGGTATGTGTATAAAGTAATAATTAAATTAACAACATGAATACGTAAATTTAAAAAGATGCAAAATTAAAAGAAAAGAAGAAGAGAAACATTCTATGAAAAGAAGAGTAGAACGAATTGGATAAACGAATACGTTATGGATATGTTCCAAAGATATTTACAATATTCCTCGAGAAAAGTAAATGGAACTACATTTCATAAATTTTGATAAAAATCGTAGGTATTTCATAAATGTATTTCACACATTGCTTCGCCAGTGAACTTCAAATGGTAAAAAGCTATGTTACTTCCTGAAACAAGAATTAATTTATTGACATAATCTTATGAAACGAGAAATATGATTTTATTCTCCTACTTAATCCTTTTTTTAATTTTGTGTTCTTATTGTTTTCGATACATGTAAACGTCAGACCAAAATCTAAAGTCGTATCAGTAATTTTATAGTTGCAAGAGTTTTATATGAGTCACGAAGCGGTTCTCGTTATGGAAGTTGTACACGTGGTGAACAAGCTCAACGTTTATTTATTCATTGTCCAAAAAGAAATCAACAAGGTTAAGGATAATAAATTCAAACACTCGGCGTGGATCAGGAACACCAAACAGAAACCATCGCTATTTCCACGTTAATAAGTGAGTCTCGAGAAAATTATCACCGGCCGCCACCGGGAATCGAACCCAGGTCTTCCAGTTACACGTGGAAAGAGCGAAGATTTCTGTTTGGTGTTACTGATGCACGTCGAGTGTTTGAATTAATTATCCATTCGCCTCTTAATTATTTGTTCAGTTGCTGCTTTCCATCTTTGGCGAATCCCCAGCACTAAGCGGGCTCCATTAAGCAATCTGCCATGTTAATCACTTGTGGTCTGGAGAATTCGAGGCCACTGTGATGCAGTGGTAGTATGTCCAGCGCTTAACTGGAAGACCCTGGGTTCGATTCCCGGTGGTGGCCGATGAGAATTTTTCCGAGAGTCACTTGTTAACGTGGAAAAAGCGATGATTTCTGTTTGGTTAATGATACTGAATTATCTGATTAAATGGTTATGTGTCTCGGTAAAATCTGGCTACAGAAAATATGAAAACTTCATAAGAAATTTTGATGAACGTGGTTATAGCAATCGCTTGGGGGGGAGGAAAGAAACAATGAGATCTAAGATGTAATGCAAAATTCTAGTACATTGTTTCAACACCTGCGGGCGAACTGCACCTAAAAATCAGAAAATGTATTTAAAACATTAACTACGTTTACAGGTACTTATAGCTGCTGCAAATATTTCTTTTCAGTTGAATAGGTGAGATATCGTTGGATGTAACATCTAAATCTGTACCTCTTAGAGTGAAACAAGTGCATGATACAGGAAAGATACTTTTAGTGTATGATACTTTGCATGATACAAGAATGAATTATACTTTTAATGTATGATACTTTGCATGATACGAGAATGATACTTTTAGTGCATAATACTTTGCATGAAACAAGCTGCGAAACAAGCTGACATTTTTTTTGTCGTAGATACAGCTAACTGAGGGAAAAAAACTTCCCAAATGCGACTTTTGTAAACTGAGTCTTCGTGTAAAATAAATATATCTCCATGCCACCCTGCAGAAATAAACGTCTCTAAGGGAAAAAAATATTTTTAGAATGGAAAATTCATGAAAGTAATTTGTGCCAAGGTACTCAAGGCGAAAATTATTTTTTCAAATCCAACATTTATGAGTGACAATTCCAAAAATACATTTACGCTATTCGGAAAGAAAATAAAAAATAACTGAAATGCTACAACCATAATTCCCAAGTTTCAACTAGATTGAAAAAAATTGATCCTTCCCTTTCCTAGAAGAAGCAATGTTAAGTTACAGATTGGATATGATTTTACACGAAACTCATATGGAGTCAGAAAATTAACAACAAAGTTTCGTATGCTAGTAAATTTCAGATCCTGTCTCCAGTTACCTGTTTCTGATCAAATACCAGACATCTCTCATCAGAGAGCAATTAATATCAGCTGACAGTTGTCGCGGCTGGTAATATTTGGCTTCGTGCTGGAAGGTATTGTCGAGGTGCAATTACTGTTCGAATGTTTCTTCTCGCCGACACCGATGTAGTATATACTCTTAACTATCAGTATACAAACAATAGAAGCAACTAACCCTAATATTAAGTCACATCCGTTTGAATTGTTAATTTGACGTCTTCATTCATTATAGGACGGATTTCCTTCTAATAATCGAATTAAGAAAATTGCTAGCAAACTAAGTGGGCCGCATTTTGTTTCCGTGTTTGTTGACCATGTCTATCCAATATTTGGCAAATAATTAATTGCTACTTTTGGTTCAACGGCAGATATTTGTAATCAAGCAAACATTGTTTTGCGAGATTACCTTCCCAAGCAAATATGTTACTCTGATTTATCGTAGCGAGATCGCCCCGAAGGGCGACGTACGCCGCAGATTTTACTTTGGTTCTGCAGACGAAAACGAAATCCCCAGAACCGGATTAAATTTTCCCTTGCGGACTCACGATCATGGATGGAAGTTTTTCGTCCTCGGACAAAATTCAGTCTTTCCAAACTTTCTAGAAACGGAAGTAAGACGGAGTAAAGATTTCTCCCGTAATTTTATTTTTTTTTTCTCGCTATTACAAAAAAATGTTGCCTTTTTCCGATATTGTTAAACATCGTTTTATTTAATTGTGTTTCAGTTTGAGAACGGAGGGAACAATTTCCGAAAACGGAAGCACAGAAGCAGCCTCCTAATTTTAAATTCTTTCTTCCACGATATTCCATCTGCCCCGTATGGTTAAGTATAATTTCATCATATAAATGTCTGTATTTAAGATTCAAAATGTAGAACATTTTTCCGAAATCGGAAGTAAGACGAAGTGAAGATTTCTTCACTTCGTCAAATGTTTATTGTTTCTTGTATGTAGTATTGGATTGGAAAGAAAGTAACGTATGCAAATGCAAGGCAACCGGCCGCCCCGGTGGCGCAGTGGTCTAAGGCGCTGGCCTCTGATCATTCGTCCGTAAGGGGTCCGGGTTCGAATCCCGGTCAGGCATGGATGTTGTGTTTGTCTTACGGCAATGGCTCTCTCCCTTCCCTGGAACCAGTGACCCTAAATTAGGGACGGGCGACTGCTTGTAGCCCATTGAGTTGCTTACGGTGGTCGTTAAACCTCCAATAAAAAAAAAACAAAAAAAAACCAAGACAACAGAAATGCACTAATTACAGTATATACAAGTACATATTAGTTCAAATACAGTTACCATCGTTTGCCACGACCTGCTCCCATCATCTGGGCAGCTGTTGGATACTGTTCCTGTAGAACTGTGTCAGCTTGAACGCAAAGAAGTAAGTGAGTGCGCATCGCGGTTGGTGTACCGCTGTCCGTCCAGGAAATACCGCAATGACCGGAAAAGGTGGCAGTCGCTTGGGGCAAGGTCCGGGGAATACGCTGCGTGTGGCGCAGCAACTTTCAGTCCAGGTACCTGAACTTGTGACATGTCACCCGTGCTGTGTGAGGTCTCGCTCCATCTTGCTGTAGCAGGACGCCCTTGCGGTTCTGCAGTGCTGGTCGTTTCGAAGTGAGTGATGCGTGCAGATCGTCGAGATGACGGCAGTACATATCGGTGGTGATAGAAGTGTTGTCCGGCAGCTGCTCAAAAAGCACGAAACCCACAAAACAGACAAAAGGACCTTACGTGGGTGTAAGCCGGCTTTTGGGGTCGGCATGGGCTTCTGTTTTGGGTTCAATCACCACTTCCGGGAGCTGAAATGGTCATATAGGATCCATTTCTCGTTACCTGTCACAATGCAGTCCAAGAACGGTTCACCTTGGTTACGTGCAAGCAGGGGAACGCATGCACTCATGTGATTTGCTTTCTGAACAACTGTGAGTTGATGGGATACCAAAACTCCTCTCTTGCGCACCTTCCGAAGTTGACGCAGGTGCGAGATAATGCTCGTGTGGATAGTCCACAGTTGTTAGGCCTACTTTCGTGTTATCACACGTGGGTCGGTCTCCACTAAGGACTTCAGCATGTCCATATCCACCTTTGCGGATCTTCCAGCTTTGGAACCGTCTGACAAGTCAAAATGTCCCTCTCAGAACCGTTCGAACCAACGACAGCACTGACGATGTGTACACTCTGGTAATGTTCCTTACAGCACTTACGGGGTGCTATCGCGTTGGAACTTGTACAGCCTGCAAGGGCAGATGTGTGCTTCTTGACCACTTCTATGTTGGCTGGCGCTTACACTCTTCGCCTTCTGAAAGCTAACTGCCACCCAGACCATGCCGGTGTTCTGCGCAATCACAGTGGCCAATATGCGCCGGGGCCTCATCATCGGGCATTACATTCTTTCGAGCCCAATATTTACTTTGACCAGTTACTACGCGCAGATTGTTTTGTAGGTCCATGATACACTGGTGTGCAAAAATTAAGGACGAGACGGTTTTTCGAATGTAACGTCGTTCAGACGTGCTCCACATCGACTCAAATCATACCATAAGATCCCCAAGATGTAAGAACATGGGACAAGTGAGACAAACCGTCTAAACAAGGAATCCAAAGTACACAGGCACTTTATTGAAAAGGTAGCTTCGAGCACAACTGGACAGAAGACAGAAACGGCCATGTGACAGGCGACTGCCAAGAAAAATCCTGTCTTTAGTAGGGGATATGATCACCCCTGACTGCGTTGCAGGATTTACAACGTCTGTCTATGCTGAGGACGAGGTTGTCAAGGAGCTGTTGAGGAATCGCGGCCCATTCCTCTTGTAGCGCCAGTCGCAGCTGCCGAATCGTTGCTGGTGGCTGCTGACGTGCTGCCAAGCGTCTCTCGAGAAGGTCCCACACGTGTTCGATTGGATTTAGGTCCGGAGGCCTTGCGGGCCAATCCATGCGTTGAATATCTTCGCTCTCCAACAGCTCTGCGACAGCCACAGTACAATGAGGTGTAGCGTTGTCGTCCATGAAGAGGAGCTCAGGACCCACAGCACCTTTAAAAGACACACGTGAGGTATGATAACCTCGGTACAATAGCGGACACCAGTGACTAAACCTCCTTGGAAGATGTGGAGGTCAGTACGGCTACCAAGCATGATACCGCCCCAAACCAGAACTCCGCCACCTCCAAACCGGTCCCTTTCGATGATGTTGGAGGTGTGATTGCGTGTTCCCTGCTCTCTCTAAATGTGTATACGTCCAGAATCGCTTGTCAGACTAAATCGTCTCTCATCCGTAAAGAGAATTCGACGCCATTGCTGATGTGTCCAGTTCTTGTGTTCCTGGTACCAGAGAAACCGCCGTCTCCGATGAGCAGACGTTAATGGCTTACATCGCACTGGTCGTCGTGCAAATAGACCACATTTGTGCAGCCTCCTGGTCACGGTAAAACGCGATAACGAACGTCCAGTTTTCTGTTGCATGTGACTTGCGATTTCTCCCGCTGTCTGTCGTCTGTCTCTTCTCGCCTGTAGGACAATATAAAGCACACCGCCCGTGTGCTTTATACTGCCGTAGTTGCTCGTGGACGACCATTGCTAAACTCTCGGACAGCTGTTCCTGTCGTTTGAAATGCTCTCCAACCTCGTGAAACGATGCTGTGGGCGATCCGGAACTCCTCGGCCACACTAGTCGCACTTCGACCTTCTTCCAACTTTCCAATGACGCGACCTCGGGTAAAGTCATCAAGATGTCGTCTACTGGATTGCCTGTTGTCCATATCACACGGTGGCAGCAACTCGACGTCGTTCAAACCGATGTACACCGTGAAATAGCTTTCACCGAATTGCCGAGCGTACACCGCCCGTGTGCTTTATACCCTTCAGACATTCCCCCCACCCTACGTCATGCTGCATATATTCGCATGGCCTATCGTACCGGACCCTAGTCTATCTCCTGAGTGGTCTTTCGGTCCGTTCTGCCTGTTCGTTCCGCTGTTATGCTAATTTCTCCTCTTCGTCCTTAATTTTTGCAAACCTGTGTATGTGTCGTAAATTGATCAGGAACATTCATCTATGGGGCTCTAATTTAGTTAATAAGTAACGAAACACGTTAAAAAGATATCGACTCAGTGCTTTTAGTTTGCTTCGTTTCTGGATAAAGGAAGTGATTAAATGCCTTTAAAATATTTGTAATATTGGCCGACCAAGTCCACAGTAATAACTGGGAATAAAATTATTCTCAGTGTGGGCCATTTTTGTTTTTTCGTTTCAGAGCTGAACGAGTACCATGAGTAGTTTAACGGGCTATAAGCAATCGTCCATCCTAACTTTATGACTATTTGTTCCAAGGAAAGGACAGAGCCAGCGTCATCAGTCAAATACACCATCCATTTCTTGGTACTCGAGTCAAATACGGACTAATGTACAGAAGCCAGCATCTCACACCAATCAGCCATCAGAGAGGCGTGGACCGATGTCGATTTGCAACATCGAAATGCCACCGGTGGAGAAGGTTACGTTTAAGCTGAAATATCAATTCCAGTGGAAAGAAAGCAATGACGAAGAACATACGCAATCCATTCAAAAAATTATGACCACCCATGATATAAGAAGGAACCGTAAATATTCAGATGTGGTGCGCAACAATATATGCAAATCATATAAAGCATTTAAAAGGACACGAACCCGCGGTCGGTATGCAGTTTCGCGTGAAAATGGAAAAAGGAGGTGACCTAACAGAGTGTGAAAAAGGAATGATTGTTGGCTACCACCTGAAAGGAAGTAGCATTACAGAAAGGGTCAATATCGTGGGCTGTTCACGAGGTGCGGTTGTAAAAGTGTTTCTGAAATGGAAGGAAACTGGCAAGATCTGCAGTAATCAGGGTAAGAGTGAAAGCCTACGGAACCTTGACGACCGTGGGCAGCGACGGCTATTCCGATTAGTACGATCCAACAGCCGGGCCACAGTGGAACAACTGGCCAAATCATTTAATGCAGGCACATCGAGGAGCATATCGCAGACCACTGTCCAACAAACTCTGCTCTCTGTGGGTCTCCGGAGCCGCCGTCCACTCAAGGTACTCATGCTGACGGGCAGACATCGAAGATTACATCGTGAATTTGCATCTGAGAGGAGGCACTGAACCATCGAACAGTGGAAGAAAGATCCGTTTTCAGGCGAATCACGTTTTCTGCTTCATCGTGTGGATGGTTGATGAGAGTACGGCGAAGCACTGCTGACAGAAATCATCCCGACACGATGCTCGACAAGAAACAGGCACCAGCTGGTGTGGGGCATGTTTTCCTGGCAATCATCCCCTCGATCGCTCGATGAACACTTCAAGCTACCTATCCATTATAGAGGATCAGGTGCTCCCATTGATGATGACTGTCTACCCCGATGGCATGTGTCGCTTCCAGTAAGATAATGCCTTTTGCCATGTTGCAATACTTGCGAGAGAATGGTTTCAGGAGCATTTCATCCATTGAACATTAAACCCATTCAACTGTGGAGCTATCTTAACCAACAGGTTCGACGTATGGGTCCACAATTAATGACTTTTGATGATCTGCGAGAAGCTCTGGTGTGTGCATGGCGCAGCATTCCTACACAAACGTTCAAAGGTCTCATTGAACCATTGTCACGCCGTACATCTGCGGTGTTGGCGGCACGTAGTGGTCATACCTCAAGCTAACAGGTAGTCATATTTTTTGGACTGGACTATGTATCAGTGCAATTATTTAAATTCCTAGTTTACTGCTCTTCATCTCTCTTTCTTTCTTTTTCTTTTAGGGCGCGGAGGAGGGGGGGGTTGAGGTTATCGCCCACCGTGAGTGACTCGATGGGCTCGCTGGTACCTAATTTCGGTAAACTGGTTCGAGGGGAGAGAGAGAGTCAGTGCCCTAAGACAAACACAACATTCATGCCAGACCGGATTCTCAACCGAACCTATCTTGGATGAAGGGTCAAAAGTCAGCGCTTTCTCTCTTAATGATCAGTTAGTGGGGTTTTTGTTTTATTGCAACTATATGGGCTATAAGCAGTAACTCAATGGGCAATAAGCAGTCGCCGATCCCTAATTTAGGGTCACTGCTTCAAGGGAAGGGAGAGTGCCAGTGCCGTAAGATAAACGCAACATCTATGCCTCACCAGGATTCAAACCCGGACCCCTTTCGGACAAATGATCAGAAGCCATCGCTTAGACCACTGCACCCCAGGGGCGGCTAGTAGGGTTTACACTTACACACAAGGTTTAGAGTCGACTATCCTAGGACTAAAAAAGCCTTGTGAGCCGAGAACAAAAACGAAGTGACATCAGGTGGAACTAAAGGCGTATGGTAAGAAAAGTTGGTAGACAGAGAGAATCCAGAATATCTAGCTGCTGGTGCGCATCACTAACGTGATGACGTCAATGATATACAACAGCAGACAGGGATAGAGGAACGGGTAGGGAAGGAACAGACGGCCTTTTTTTTAACGTGTGGGGATAGTACCGCGAGTCCGACGGCTTAAAGTGCACATCAGACATTTTAGGTTTCAACCTATCTTAGCCTACAGGGAACAAACCACAGCCCTTTGTGTCGGCAGGTACACACTATATTGATAAACGTCACCTGACACCTAAGAGAAAAACACAACATAGCATTTATTGACATGCATTACTACGGAGTCGGTCGGCCTTAATGCATGCACTGACCTTTCGAGACATGCTTTCGACAAGGTTTTGGAACACAGCTATAGATATGCGCTTCCATTCGGTACATAATGCTGCCGCTAACTGTTGCTTAGTAGTAGGCCTGGGTTCCAAACTTCTTATGAGGTGCTCTAATTCATCCCATAGGTGCCCTATTTGATTAAGATCAGTGCTCTGTGCCGGCCAGTCACACACGACACGGAATTATCGACAAACCGCGCCGTAACAGTCTTTGCTTTATGGCTTGGTGCATTATCTGCTGATACCCACAAGGCTCGGTTCCATAGTATTGTCACAGAGTTGGTAGGGTATAATTGTCCATATTATCGAGGTAGACGTGCTGGTTCACAGGTTTGTTCACGATAACCAATGGTCCCGGGACCATACCACAAAAACCACCTCCACAAGAGTACACTGCAAGCTCCAAACGTGACCGTAGGAACTGTACACTGTAGTAAATAGCGTTCCGCCAGCTGCAGCTAATACCCACACACGGCCATAAAACTGATGGATCGTGTATCTGGATTAATCAGTCCATAGGACTCGTTACCATTGATCTATGGTCCACGATAAATGTTCTTTACACCACGCTAAACAACGAGTAGCATTCCGAGTAGAAATGAAAGGCTTATGAGCAGCCACACAACCACGGTTACCCATGGAAGGAATTTCTCTGTGAATGGTACGTGTACATACCGAGCTTCCAGCATTTTTACTAACCTGTACACTGAGGTCTTGTGCAGAACTCCGACGATTAGCTGTAATGACTCTCCTGAGGCTTCGACGTTTTCTATCACTGATTTTCTTTGGTCTGCCGGTACGTTTTGCTACTTCAAGCACTCCATGTGTCTTCCATTTATTCAGTACATCCAAAATAATTGACTTGGGTATGTTTAAAAACCTTTCGGTTTCTCTTATGGACACCCACTAATATAACACCCAAGAATCTTTCTTTTCTTAAAGTCAATTCTCTCCCGCCGCGACATTTTCACTCAACCTCACAGTGCGATATGATCGAGGCCAGTTTTATACCGTTTGCAGCTGTACGGCGCATTTTAACAACGCAGCGTATCCGTTCATTTGCTTTTGAATGGGTGTCAAGTGACTTTTGTCAATATAGTGTATATCCGAACCAGAAAGCCACTCGCAGCTTATCAGCTGCTCAGCCTTTCAATATTAGACTTAAAGATTTTGTTCTGCACCTTATGAACGGAGGGAAGGTGCTAAGCAGTTTCTCTAGCCGGTTCCATGGATTTTTCTGAAAGGTCAGCATATGGATTTCCTTTGAGCTTAAGGAAAACAGCTGTCACTCACAGTAGAAGATTTGAGACCGAAACTCCAAAGGAAATATCTTTTCTCGCTCCTTTTTATCATCCTTTGCACATGCGTTTTGTCTTTATCTTTAATAGCCTTATGTTTGATGGTATTTACATTTCCGATTACTACCACATTTATTTTCAAACATACGATTCACAGTTTCAGTTCTTTGAATATCTGGGATACGTCCACTGCAAAATATGTTTTCCTTTCTTTCTTTCTTTCTTTCTTTCTTTGTACGAGATTTATTTCCATAGTTTTTTCTTTCTGTTACAAATTTTCTGATTAAATTATTTCTGTATTAAGTTCCAGGATATTTTTTTCTTGCTTTCCATTTTATTTGATTTTCCTGCACTAAAAAGATGTATATATTTTCCTTTTTTTTTTCTTTGCTGAATTCTTTGAGTTTTTGAGATTACTAAACGTGTAGGTTTTAAATCTTCCTCACACACGTTATATGGGTTTAATTTTGGAAACAACCAGACCTTTCTCTTCAAAAAGAAAGCGAAATCAAAATTATCATTCTGTTTACAACTCAAATCTTATTTTGATCAGATCTAACTTTCTGTTCGTTCTTTGTTCAAATATTAACCATATGTTTTTTCTTGGTTTAGAGAACACCACGAGCAACCCTGAGAGCTATAAGCAGGGCCACTGGTTGTAGGAGGGGTGAGAGGCAGAGCCATAAGACAATCATATCACCCATGACTGATCAGGGACTAGAACACAGGACAATCTCGGACGAATTGTCAGAAGCCAGCGTCTTAGACAATTCGGTCACCGGGGCAGTTTATTATAAACTGTCGTTGCAAAGCCATATGTTTTCACTAAGCTCAAGAAAAAGAATTTGTTTTTTGATGTGGAAAGAAGCTTTCTCTGAGCGACTTTATGCCACTGTATGGATCCCAAATCTGCCAGACGTAGAGAAAAATAATCTCCATGAACGTCTATACACTTTCGCATTCGATAAAATCATTTTGCAAATGCCTCTTCCCAGCTGTGTTTTAGCAGACTGTCAATTGCCTCAAAATAAGCAGCTAGTCTCTTCATCGCACTAAAATCGAAGTCCACGCAGAGTTTCCTTGGCTTTTGGAGACAAGAAGTAACGAGGTGCGTAGTCAGGAGAATAGGTTGGATGAGACAACCCTCGCGTGCCTTCTGTTGCCAAAACAATCAACTGTCTTTGCTGCAGTGTCATCTCATGCATTGTCGTGGGACAGAAGGCGACGCTAATTTTTCGATCTTGGGTATTTTTCTTCCATTCTGCAATGACCTTTGGCAGACATTGAGTGGTATACCAATTCGAAGAAAAAATTATTTGATTTTCAAGAACAAAAAATAGTTGTCTCATGTCCTGTTTTACAGGTGAGGGACGCTACCCTGCCTTGCGTATTCGTCGGACTTTTGTTGGAGGTGCGTCACCTTCGAAGCACCAGAACCCTTGATTGTTTCTTTGTTTCCGGATCACAGTGATAAATCCATGATTCATCATCAGTTAGGATGCTGTAGATGTTTTTGCTATGTCCTCCTCTGAATCATGACACTATGAACTGGCTCCATTCAACTCGGCCTGTCTTCTGCTGGCTCGTGAGTGAATGAAGCGTCCAACGGGTACATAGCTTCCTGACATGCAAATGATCATGAAAGATTGTTCGTGTAGCTCTTGATGCATGGCCCAGGATCGTCTCTATTTGACGATATGTTGCACGAGAATCTTCCCTGATTTAGAGCATCGACGTTTTCAGTCGTTGCGGCGCTATGGGGCCTATTACAGCGAAGGTCACCTTCCAAAGAATTTTTTCCTCTTTTAAATTCACAAAACCAGTTTCTAACTGTGGCAAGAGAAGGAGCAGACTCTGAAAAGGTATTTAGTAGCGATTCGAACGGTACGTCGCACGCTGCATGCCATGGGGGTTACAGGAGGCGACGCCCTACTCGT
This sequence comes from Macrothele yani, assembly GCA_039090855.1. Taxonomy (NCBI): domain Eukaryota; kingdom Metazoa; phylum Arthropoda; class Arachnida; order Araneae; family Macrothelidae; genus Macrothele; species Macrothele yani. The sequence continues at coordinate 79,958,998 of CM077008.1, forward strand.
TTATCACTGCTCACTGCTCGTCATCAAAAATTACTACTTGCCTGGTGCCATGATCGTCAAACTTGACGTCTGCAGAATGGCACCGCGCTGTGTGGTCAGATGAATCCCGTTTTCAGCTCCACTGAGCTGACGGGAGGGTGAGGGTGTGGAGTTGACAGCAGGAAGCCCGTCCTGTCAGGTTGGCTCTGTTCAAGGTGGTGGTGGTGGCTCTGTGATGGTTTGGGGAGCCTTTTATTGGGATACATGAGGTATCTTAGTGTGTCTGGAGAGGTCCTTAACTGATGCACGCTTCCAGCATGTGCAGGTTGATCACCTACATGATTTCATGGCCTTCGCGCATCCTTAGACCGATGGTCTGTTTCAGCAGGACAATGTGGCTCCCCATCGGGTCGCGACTACCTAGATATGACTTAAGGAAGACTCATCTGAGTTTGGATCCATCCAATGGTTCTCAATGGCCCCGGATTTAAATCCTGTGGTAGCTTCCAGAGATGCCGTAAAGCGGAACATGAGATCTATGGGTCCTGGACCGACGTCTTAGGGGGAGTTGTGGACAATGCTGCAAAAGGCAGGGTTAGCATTACCTCCGGAAACTCTCCGACATGTGGTGGTGTAGCCGATGCCTTGGCATGTACAGGCTGTTACTTGCGCTAGAGGTGGACCAATACGCTATTAGGTAAGTATCTGTAATGTTTTGTTCATTGAGAGAGTTTCACAATCATTCCTCATTTTTGAAAACGTCTTTGATGTTGCCTTTCATGAGCAGATCTTTTCAATAAATATTAGACCAATACTGACAGATCAACAATTTATCAGTTGGTGTTTTTTTTTTTTTTTGGTTTTGTTTAGGACGACTGGTTCCAGGGATGGGAGATAACCAGTGCCGTAAGACAAATACAGCATCCTGCCGCCCCCGGTGGCACAGTGGTCTAAGCGATAGCCTCTGATTATTCGTCCGAAAGGTGTCCGTGGTACGAATCCCGGTGAGGCATGGATGATGTGTTTGTTTTACGGCACTGGCTCTCTACCTTCCCTGAAACCAATGACCCTAAATTAAGGACGGGCGACTGCTTATAGCCAATTGAGTTGCTCATGGTGGTCTTTAAACCTCCAATAAAAAACAAACAAAAAAAAAACACCATCCACGCTTCACACAGGATTTGAACGCGGAGTCCCTTGGACGAACATTCATAATCCAGCGCTTAGAGAACTGTGCCCCAGACGAACTTCTGACAACTTGATCTTATCATAATATTTAATCTACCGAGCCACACGTTGCATTTAGTTCAGCAGTATCGAGTCACACGTTTGTATTTAGCTCAGGACTGTGGAAATCAGAAATTTTCAACCCGTCCGCGAAGTTCGTGGAACAGACAACAAACCCACTTCGATTACATTGGGTCCGTCTTCCAAAACATTTTACCCGACCTCCAAGACATTCTTCTCGTTATTACCAATTTATTACAAAACATGGTGCAGTAAATAAAAATGTTTACATACTGTGTAGAAAAAGTTACCTTATATTTAATTATGCCTGATACACAAAGTAGTGCAGTTCAAAATTATAATTGTCACCGTATGTGGGGTCTATCCGGCCCTACGTTCAACCAATGATTACGGGATAAATTAGGGTCGGATTCTGACACTTGTCAGAATTCGACACGAATTAGTTATTGAAAGCTCTGCTCTGTGTGTGTGTCTACTCGAACGCGCGCTCGCGTGTGAGCGGAAACACACACACAGCGTGGGGGCTAATCGTTCAGAGCTGTGATTCATCAACTTCGTCTGCTCGTTAGGTTCTAGCCAAAGCCGCAGAAACTACAACTGATGCATCCATGCAGTTAATTGGCTGGTGACAATCGTGTTGATAGCCGGCAGCGCATGCGCTTTGAGAAAGCAATGATCAGCAGCTAGCGAAGACTGTCTTTTTATTCGCCTTGTTAGTCTGTAAATTGTATCTCCCTAACTGAATTAAAATCAACGATTGCTTCCATTTATTATGCTTATCATAATTAATTTCACGTTTCTGATTGACATCAAAAGCTTTTCTGGCTTCTGATTTCAATCTTACTCTGTGAGAAAGCAGCAAACGATAACTTACTCTACAGGCATAATTCTGATTAAGCACACTTCTTGTTTTTTTTTTTTTGTTTTTTTTGTATTTTTTCTGCACCTATTCTCGACTCCGTTTTGTATTAATCGGTAGAAGGGACGAAATACGGTATAGTCAGTTCGTAAAAAAATTAAGCCTACGAAATTCAACTTTTTGTTGAAAAGAGAAATTGTCTCACTTTCTCTTCCTTTCAGTATTTACTGAAACATTAAAAATATATTTACGGAATTTCGTTTCTTTTTTTGTTTTTAGCTTTGCGCGATGGATTCTCCAACTGCTCGGTCGGAGGGAAGGAATACATCTTGTTAGAAAAAATGAACTCACTGAATTCGGCATTTTGCTGAAAAAATTGGGTAGTTACGTAACTTTCTCTTTCTTCTAATATTTTATTTACTGAAATATCAAAAATATACCCAGTCTTAGCGTAAATACTGTTACAAACGTTCGACAGATGGCACGCAACCTGTGTGCCACGTCACCGACCAGCCAGCAGGCATGAAGCAGCTAGTGAATCATTGTGCGTTCAGTCACAGAGGAGATAACGTGTTTTGTGAAGTGCTTGCCGTGGAGTGGGGCGATTATGAGAATCGTGTGCTGTAATAGCGCTGCATAAAGTTGGAAAATAAATAAAGAAAACATGCTGAAGAAGATAAAAATCAGCCGACGTTTTGTCTACCGCACGATGAAAAGGTTCCTTGAGATTGGGACCGTCGCTGACCGCCCCAGAAAGGGTCGGCCATGTACGTGAGGACTGCTCGCCTGGTGCAAGCAGTGCCAGCCCGTATTCGACGAAATTCTGTCAGAAAACAATCAGTGATGGCTCGTGAACTGAACATTTCAAGAATGTCGATGTCACGAGCGTTGTGGAGTGACCTAAGTGTGAGAGCTTTCCAGCGGCGCACTTGCTCACCCCACACCACAACTGAATCAGCAGAGGGTGCTAAAAGCGAAATGTTTGCTGCATTGTTAAGCACACAATCGCCACAGGCAGATCCTTTTCTCTGATGAAAGAAATTTCACTCTTGAAGAGACTTCCAACTGCCAAAATCACAGGGTGTATGAGTGAACCTCACGAGAAGCTCAGGAGAAAGCTCCGAGGATCATGAGGGGCCATCACCCTGCTTCTGTCATGGTTTAGTGGGGAGTCTCCTAGGAGGGTACCATTCCTTTCTCACAGAAATGGTGGAGCTTAATTTCTGTGAGAAAGGACTGAAAACATTCGCCAAAGTCTACCAGGACAGGGTTTTGGAGCCAGTCGTCAAAAATGTGAGTCATATCCTCTTCCAAAACCGACAGTGGAGCTTTCGGCAAGATTCCACACCTGACCACAAGGCAAGGCCAAATCAACCCAGGGGTGGCTTCAGGCGAATTTGCCAGACTTCATTTTTCCAGCTGATTGGCCTTCATGCAGCCCAGTCCTCAACCTATCGGACTACGAGTTGTGGGCCATACTGCAGGACATGGCCTGCAGAAAGAGACACGCCAGTATGGAGAGTCTCAAACGGTCTTTGGTGCGGGCCCTGTGGAGACCCTGCGTGAAGCTACAGATACTGAAGGACTGTGTGAAAGCAAAATGATCCCATTTTCAAAAATGATTTATGCCAAGTGTACTACTTACGTCATATCACAGGTATATTAAAATATTTTTAATTTATTTTGTTATTTCATTGAATACTTAGTAACATTATTTATGGTAAGACTAGAAAGTTGCATACATTTGGAATACTAACTGTATTTCTTATAGCTTCGTCTTATTGTCCGGATCGACTTATCAAAGAATGAATAGGAGGAAGTCAGAAGTTTAACACACTCGACTTATACTCTATATCCACTTATAAGCCGAAAGATACGGTAGGAGATATTTTTTGTCCGTCCGCACAGAATTTTGGAAAAAACCCGTAACCATCATGCTGAAAACCGGTGCGAGCAGGCAGACGGGTGATTTTCGCACCCCTTATCTTTTTACACACATGACAAGAAACAAAGCATAACGGTACTGGGCATTCAGAGGTATAACGAAGTAAATTTCTCCCTCATTTTTATCCTCGCCCGGGCTCGAACCCGGGTCCCCGCATTCCGGAATAAGTCGCTCTAACAATTGAGCTTCCCGACGTTCGTTCTGACTGCTATCTGCCTTTATGTCGTGTGCGTCCTGCTGGCAGGTACGTCACATCTCCCCCTCCAAAGAGGGCCGGGGGCATGGCCCACGGGTCAGCCGTGACCATGAATCATTGCAGGCAGCCATCCGCTGTAGAACGTGAACTTGAAAACTCCCAGTCAATCATGTGTGGAATGCAACGTAACACACATTTATTTTTCGAAGCGCTGGAGAAGGGATTCTCTTATTTTTCCTGTCTCGCGGTGTGGAAAGAACATCACACCATTGCGAGATTTTGAACGGTCGGGTCATCTGGAAAGTTCGGCGCCATTATAACGAAGCAAATTTCTCTGTCATTTTTATCCACGCTCGGGCTCGAACCCGGGGGTCCCCTCATTCCGGAATAAGTCGCTCTACCAATTGAGCTACGCGGATGCTCGTTCTGAATCTGGCTTTATGTCGTGTGCGTCCTGCTGGCAGGTACGTCACAGAGTTTCGAATTTGTGAAATATTGTGCACTACTCCTAAACCAATTGTAGAATAGTATCGTGTAAAGCTGTAGTGATAGGCCACTCATTTCTATCAATGGAAGAAGAAGAGGAAGATGCTAATGATTTAGTGATCCTAACTTTCAAGCTCTTACTCCTGCAGCAAAACGACACAGTCAGTAATTCTATTTAATTAGGAAGTCTCCAAAATAGAAAGCGTTTAGCTATATACGAAATGTCAAAATGTTCGTAAGCGCATGAAGAAGTTAGAGAACATTTCTTTTAAACAGCTGTTCCCATTTTAAGCGATATTTATGTACGTAAATGTTTTGCTGTTCACGCGGTGTCAGGCTTGCGGCGGTAAATTATCATTCGAATTTTATTCGTTTCGGACTGGTAAAAATCTTTGAAAGAAAGAACCAATTAAAACCCGTAGATTAAAGCACAGACATTCCAAAGGAATTGGATCTGTTTTATTTATGAGGCGCATTTCTCTGTCAGATCATGTCGTTATTATTTCTTTAATCTTGCTGAACATGAAATATTTCACTCTGGAGCGTGAAGGCGGACTAATTATTGCACTGTTCCGGTTACGGTTACTCGGGAATGTTTTTTTTTCTTTCTTCCTTTTTTTTTTTTTTTTATTTAGCAAAACACTTTGGGCCACATCCCTGGGAATTCAGCTGTTGGTGTGCCTCTCTCTTTTTAATGAGCCGAAAGTTGCTATGGAAACCAAGAAGCCTTCCTTTCAGCATTCATGCCACTATGTCCCGTGATAGAAATGTTGCCTCGCGGCATTCTTTAAGGAATGACAAATACCCTCTCTGAAACCTAAAGAAAGTCTTGTTAGCCTCAACAACTACCCTTAAAGGTCCAGGAGTCTCTTGAGAGTAAGAAACGCCCATCAAAGATGTTACGAAATCCATGCTCAGATTTCTCGCATGGAACCGCTTTAGATGAGCATTTTCCTGTAGGGCCCGAGAAAAAGAAGACAGACAAGATGTTTGTTACATCATTTTAATACGGATTCAGAAGAAAAGAAAGTATTAAACTACGCACTTGTTTTAAAAGTTCTCGAGAAAGAAAGTCGTGGGAATTGCGGAACTTTCTCAATAGCAGGTTGTGTTAAAACCTACGTCTAATAATCCTGCGCACAAGCCGGAATTTGCTCTCACAAATTATGTTAGACCAGCTTCACGCTATGCGACATTAACAGAATTCGAGAACATGGTCATAAAAAATAATATACATAATAAATCATAAAACAGTAGTAATATACATGTACATTGAAGTCAGAAAAACTGGTACAGACGAGCTTACGCAAAATACATAGCAACGTCACCTATGCGCGTACTCGGTTGCGTCCGCCAGTGCGTATACTGTATAAAGCGATAGACATTCCTGCCAGTTGTCAGAGCTGTTTTCGGCATGAAAATGACAAGTAATAGGGATTTAAGCGATTTTCCCACGCGGTGTCACAGTTACCGCTCGTGAGATGGGCCATAGTATTTCGGAGGTAGAAAAGAAGTTCGGATTTTCACGGTCGATCATTGCAAGGGTGTACCGTGACTAAAAGAATTACGGCAAAACCTCCAACCTACGATACCAGTGTGGTCGTAGAAAGACATTGGTGAATGTGACCATCGTCGGCTGTCAAGAATCGCTTCACGCAATAGGCGTGCAACACTCTCGCAGGTATCATCGGAATTCAATTCTGGAGCCTCAACAAGCGTCCACGTCCAGACTATGCAACGTATCCTGCGCAATATGGGCTTTGGGAGCCGACGCCCAACTCGAGTTCCCTTGATGGGTGCACGACACAGAGCCATGCACCTTATTTGTGCACGGCAACACCGCCACTGAACACTTGATGACTGGAAACAAGTAGCCTGGTCTGACGAGTCGCGTTTCCAACTGTATCAGGCAGATGGAAGGATTCGGATGTAGCGCAAACCCCATGAAGCCATGGATCCCGCCTGTCAACAGGGAACTGTATGTGCTGGTAGGGGGTTCGTAAATGTATGGGTTGTGTTTAGCTGGACTTCACTGGGACTCCTGGTACGTATACAAACGTCTGTAACCGGCCAACGCTATGTGCGCATCCTCTCTGACGAGGTACACCCGTTCATGTCCTGCATTCATGTTGATGGGTTGGGCCTGTTCCAACAGGACAATGCACCTCCACACAAGTGTCGGGACGCCACACTATGGTTAGAGGAGCATTCATCTGAGTTTGGGGTGTTGCCATTCCCACCCAAGTCCCCAGATCTGAACGTGCTAGGACACATTTGGGATGCTATGCAAGGTGCTGTCGAACACAGGAATCCGACACCTCGGAATACACCAGAATTGTCGAACGCTCTGCAGGAAGTATGGTGTGCATTACCTACAGCGTATTTCCAGAAGCTAGTGGAGTCCATGACCCGTCGTATTTACGCAGTCCTGCACTCCCGTGGGGGACCTACCAATTATTAGACTGGTATACCAATTTTTCTGGCACTTCAGTGTATATTCATGTAAAAATGTACTCCAGTAATAAAATGCCTTTGGAAAGTCGGTTTGAAATAAAATGGCCACACCGTGTGGACGAAAGGTTAGAGACGCTAGTTTTTGGCTTCTCCGTCGTGCTGGGACAAGACTTGATCCGCGGGTGATTCTTAGCAAGTGTCCTTTCTCCTTAATGCTACTTCGCTATCTTCCTTGAAATTAGTGATCCCAAATTCGGGAGAGGGGCTACTTATAGCCCTTAACTTTGCTGATAGTGGTCTTTAACCCTTTAAGACGCCGATGGGTTATGTTGGAAAGGAAGCAAATGCATGAAACAGAAAAGTGCTAAATACCGTTATAAAAATGAAAAGACTGCAAATTCAAGGCAACAGAAAAGTGCTAATTACCGTATGTGCAATTGCAAATGAGTCCAAACAGTAGTCGCCATCGTTTGCCACGACATGCTTCCATCATCTGGGCATCTGTTGGATACCGTGTCTGCAGAATTGTGGCGGCTTGGTTACAAAGAAGTGCGTGTGCGTTCGATATCGTCCAGGTTGATGAACCGCTGTCCGTTCAGGAAATGCGGAAACGGCCAGAAAAGATGATGGTCGCTTAAGGAAGTGTCCAGGAAATAGTCTGAGTGCGGCAGCCACTCCCAGGCAAGCTTCCTGATCTTGTGATAGGTCATTCGTACTGGGCGAAGTCTCGCTCCATCCTGCTGTAGGATTACGCCCTTGCGGTTCAGCCACAGAGTATTAGAGACAGAGGTGCAACTCTCGTGTTTAAGACAGCGCCCCAGTGGTCGGACATGAAACTACGATAGCGTCTGTCACGTGATCCGGTTCCAGGCGCTACATAAGTAGCACCGCGGAGAGAGTTATAAACTTGGGCCACGGATGGCCTAGTGGTCAACGTTCGTGACTGCCACGGGAAAACCTCAGGTTCGATCCCAGGCAGGTACGAACGCTCGAACCACTAAATATCCGCCGTGCGTCGGATGGGCACGTTAAGCCGTCGGACCACGGGTACTGCCCCCCCGTATTAAATAAAGGCATCTTCCTCTCCCTTTCTACCTCGCTTCCATGTCACTTTTCTATCGGGCACTCTAGCCCAAGTCTCCTAGCTTCCTATTTCTAAGGGTTTTTAAGACCTGGGGTCAGACACTATCTTTCTAAAATCATCTGCATATGATCTGAGTTGTAAATTCTTGAAAAGCAAAAAAAAAAAAAAAAAAAGAACGGACAGACGGTAACGGCTCGACGTTTTAGTTCCATCTTCATCCACTGGCGCGCTGTTCTGTTGAGGTCTTCGGAGCCAAATTGTTACCATGTGTCTCTATGAAAGATTAACCTCTGAGTCTCCTGCTCTGTGGTTTCAGCAGTGCTCGTTGTTTCGACGTGAGTGATGCGAGCAGATCGTTGAGCTGACGATAGTACACATCGGCGGCAGTGATAGACGTGTTATCCAGCATCAGCTCAAAAACACGACACCCATATTCCATTGAACACGCAGCAGGACCTTACGTGTGTGTAAGCCGGCTTTGAAGGTTGCCATAGACTTCTGTTTTGGGTCCTACCACTGTTTCCGGGGGCTGACATTGTCATACAGGACCAATTTCTCGTCACCTGTCAAAATGTGGTAAATGAACGGTTTCAACTTGGTCACGTGTAGGCAAAGAAACACATGCACTCATGCGATTTGCTTTCTGATAAACTGTGAGTACCAAACTCTTCTCTTGTGCGCCTTCCCAAATTGACGCAGATGCGTGATAATGCTCGTGTGGGTTATCTCCAGCTGTTCGACCAACTCTCGCGTGGTCACACGTGGGTAGGTCTCCACTAAGGTCTTCAGCCTGTCCATATCCACCGTTCCGGGTCTTCCGACTTTGGGACGATGTGACAAGTCACACATTTTCGTCTCGAAACCGTTCGAACCAACGACAGCACTGACGATGTGATATGGCATTGGGGTACACACTAGTAATGTTTCTTAGAACACTTGCCGGGGTTCTACCACTTCGAAACTTGTACAGCATGCAATGGCAGATGTGCTGCTTTACCACTTCCGTGCTGGCTAGCGTTTACACTCTTCGCCTTCTAAAGGCTAAGTGCAACTGACTTAAGCCACCTACCTGCTGATGTCATGCCAGTGTGCTGCACAATCTCAGTGGCCAGTGTGCGTCGTTGCTACGGCATCGACTTCGGGTGCCTTGTCATCGGACATTACTTTCTTTCCAACCAAATACCTGATGGCAGCCAGGTTTTCGTAAAACTACGGCAAAACAATTGCTTTTCCTCTCTCATCTCTGCAGTTAACCCTGTGACGGGTGATAAATGCTTCCTTCTGGTCCTTTATTTTCTGTTCCATAACTCAATGCATGATGGGGAAGGGCTAGTCCCTGTAGCACGGACACCGTGCCACTGGTAAGAAGCATGTGACTTAAATGTCACTTTCCTTTCCTATGTTCATTGCTTTTTTTATATCCTTTTAAGCAGATAATCAGTCAAAAAGGAGCAGTGTCAATCATCCCACTAAATGACCAGTTTGCATAACAAAGCTAAGGAGAAAGCAACGCTTTCTGAAACTCAGGTTCTCTCGTTCAAGTCACTCTTCGCCAGCTTCATAGACAGCGAATATATTCGTTCGAACTGATTTCAGCTCATTTTTCTAACATCGATATAACTCCTTGCAGTTGACTAAAAGGTTAAACCTGGAAATAAAAAAAACAAATCAATAAAAAAACAGCTACAAATTCGACTTACAAATAAATAAAAAAATTCAGCTGACTAATATTAAAACGCCAGCTTGCGCTCAAACTCGTATAAAACTCAATCGAAATGGTTGCGGAGATTAGCAACAGTTGCTGCAGTCGTAACAAATACTACGGAACCTATCTAGTACCTTCATTTCTAAATTAACTACTTTCCTTTCACTTACTATCACTTTCCCGAATTCTGCTTTGACTTCATAATTCCTTCCAAGAAAAATATCACGAGGCGGCAAAATGGTAGATACGATACAATTCATCGTATAGGAAGTAATATGTGGCATAGCGAGGTGAACACAGCGAGTAGAACAGGCTGATGGGATTTTTCTAGAATATTTCAAAAACAGATATACACCTAATTTTCGGGAGGTCACCAACGGAGTGGTCAGAGACACGGGTTTCTGGCTAGATGTCTGAGCAGTTCCTGGGCGTAAGTTTCGGATCAGGCATGGGCAGATTGCTTTTTGCGGCACTGGCTCTCTCCCTTACCTGGAACCAGGAACAGAAGATACCTTTTAGCCCTTGGAGTATTTGCGCCGATGGTGGTCGATAAACCTCGGAAAAAAGATTCATGTGTAGATAGTACAAAAAATAAAATGGACAATTGCGGAAATCTCTTTATTACACTCACGGACAACAAAATTTGCTCACCTAGAAGAAAGCATGCTACAACCACGAAACTTTGCAAGTAGCTAGAGTGCGTGCTGGTATGCAAATGATCCACGTTTGGTGCAAGTTCGCATGACCGCACACCCTGTGGTGGCGCTGCAAGCACGAACCGGCAGCCTTATAAACCGGCGTGTGCCGCCCCGGTGGCGCAGTGGTCTAAGCGATGGCATCTGATCATTCGTCTGAATGGGGGTCCGGGTTCGAATCCCGATGAGGCATGGATGTTGTGTTTTTCTTACGGCACTGGCTCTCTCCCTTCCCTGGAACCAGTGACCCTAAATTAGGCACAAGCGACTGCTTATAGCCCATTGAGTTGTTCACGGTGGTCGTTAAACCTCCAATCAAAAAAAAACAAAAAAAAAACCGGCGTGTAGTCGATGCCCCATGAATGCGAAAAGCACCGGCAGCATGCAAGAGTACCGAGTGACAAGAATGCCGGGTAGATGCCAGAGACGTCGATTTACGCAACTTACGGACTTTTAGGGAGACCTGATCATCGGGCTGAAAACCGCAGGGTGGTCGGCGCGCCGTATAGACCGCCATGTAGATCTTTCTGGCCATACCGTCAGACAGTGTTAGGAGCAATGGACACGTGACGGCACAGCCACAAGGCGGAGCGGTTCCGCACGGACCAGGAGGACAACAGGTAGAGACGATCGACGGATCGTGCACCAGGCACGAACGGATCCCACGGGGACCCGGTCCAATATACAGGCAGATGTAACGGCAACAATGGGGACTAGAACCATTTCCCGACGCCTCGCCGAAGTGAATCTGCTATTCCAGTGCCCCTTACGTGTTTTTTCATTAACACCGGAACATCGCCGGCTCCGTGTGCAGTGGTGCCAGGCCAGAGCGACGTTGAACGCCACAGACTGGCGACGTGTGGTGTTTAGCGGTTAGTGTCGCTTCGTTTTGGGGACAGATGATCATCACGTCCGGGTGTGGAGGTCCCAGGGTCAACGGCACAATCGCAACCTCGTTATCGAGCTCCACACCTCCCCAATGCAGGCATTATGGTCTGGGGAGCCATTGCCTACGATAGCTGATCATCTCTAGTAGTGGTACGTGGATCATTGACGGGCTAGCGGTATATGGATAAGATCGTACGGCCCCATGTGCTCCCATTTCTGGCCGAGATTCCAGGTGCGCTACACCAGCAGGATAGTGCCCGCCCGCACACAGCTTGGGTTGCTTAGGACTGCCTACGTCATGTCCAGACACTTCCATGGCCTGCCTGCTCCCCGGACATGTCCCCTATTGAGCAAGTGTGGAACCAGTTGAAACGCCGGCTGCCGCCGTGCCACACTATCCGGGATTTAGAGCACACCGTCTAACACGTATGAGCCAGTCTACTGCAGGACAACATCAGGCGTTTGTTCGCCTCCATCCCAACCATATAGCAGCATGTATCGCCGCCCGAGGCGGTGGGACGCGCTATTGAAGATGGCCGGACTGCGTGCCACAGATCCCTCTGTAATTGTCCTGCAACTTTGTTTTAGACATCATGTGTATCATTCATCTGTATCATTACGTCCATAAAATTTCAGTTCAATCCGATGCTTCTTTCTGGGTGCGCAAATTTCATTGTCCGTGAGTGTATTATTACCTAGCTGAAAACCTTTTGTTATTCAAAGGTATGGCGATTCTCAAATTTTCTTAATGCTCTATGTTATCAAAGCAAAATCAATTTTTTCGAAAGAAGTTTTAGTAGTAGAATTACAGTTATAAATGGAAATGCTGGCTTACACCCCTTAGCGGGAGAGCAGGTCATTAAAAAATATGCTTAAAACATTATGCGATTCCAAAACAATTTCCAACCTTAAATTTAAGAACAAATGGCAACGAGAAAAATATACACTGATAGACATAGAAAATGCCCCACCATGAAGAAATGTACGACATGAGAGGAAATTTACCACGCATGTAGACAAGTAAGTGGGAAAGAAGTGACTTAACTTTTTAGCACACAGTAGTCTCTTACGGGTAGAAAGCTAGTGGTCTAAGCGCTGGCTTATGACCCTTCGCCCCTTAAGGGAACGGGCTCGAATCCCGGTGAGGCATGGATGTTATGTTTGTCTTACGGCACTGACTGTCTCTCTTCCCTGGAGCCATTGACCCTAAATTACGGACGGGCGACTGCTTATAGCCCATTGAGTTGTTCACGGAGGTCGTTAAACCTTCAACAACAAACAACAACAAGCAGAAATGTGCGTTATGGAAAATATAAATATATGCAAATTGTCTTCATAGTGGAAAATATACGACTCGAAAATTGGAAAATACAATGTGGAGAATTACATTTACGGCATGGGGGTTGTGTCTGTCTTACGGTGCTTCCCTGCAATCAGTAGGCTCGAATTAGGGAAGGAAGACCACTTTTAACCCTACGAGTCGCCCATTGTTGTCGTTAAACCACAAAGCAAAAGAAAAAAATGTACGTTGCATATTCGTGTGTCAGATTCAATTTGCGTAAAAAAATTGCATTCAGCTAGGGTCATCAAATGTCTGCTTGCAGAGACTAACAGAGTTTTCTTGTTTCGGAGTTTAGCGGTCGCCTGTATCTAATTTAGGGCCATTGGTTCCAAGGAATCGACTGATCCGAAGACATCACAGAAACACACTGCCCACGCGTCAAATCGGACCTATCTCGGGCGAATGGTCAGAAGCCTCAATGTAGCCTCCCGGTGGCCGCTTGACTCACTCAGGGCCTAGATTATGCACAGGTCAACGGAGCTGAGACTTTTAAAGTTCAGTTCGGTAGAGCGCACTTAATGCTCACTACAGTTCAATTGGTTACAGTTCCGTATGGGTGAGATGCATTTCCCTTCCAAACTGTCCTAGTAGACACAATTAGAGTAAAAATTACTTACATGTGAAAGGTTCGATTCCGTAATATACACGCTGGACAATTGCTAAGGACGGATCATAAACGGCTATATAGCGCATAAAAAAGTAAGTGTGGTTGGATGCCAAGTGAAATAAAATAATGTCAGAATGCCAGGAAATCCAGAAGGCTTTGGAACGTGTTCAAGGGACAAACAGGCCATTTTGTGCAGAATACGTAAACGTGAAAAAAATGCAATTACCGTCCGCAGGCGTTTCTGCGTAAGATGTCAATACGGGATATGGCCACCAAGGAGGGCGATGCAAGATTCCACACGTTGTGTCATGCTTTGCACAACATTATCAAGCAGCTGTTGGGGTAATTTATCCCATTCCACTGTCAGTGCACGGATGAGGGTATCCTTGTTTATTGGAGGGCATTGGCGACCAGCAAGACGACACCCCAAAGCATCCCACACATTTTCAATGGGATTCAGATTTGGAGAACGTGCTGGCCATACGAGGCGTTGAATATCTTAGCTCTCAAGACACTCCTGGACAGCGACTGTTCGATGACATGTTGCGTTGTCGTCTATGAAAATGAATCTATCACCGACAGCACCACGGAACATGCGAACATGAGGTAGCAGAACATCATTAATGTATCGTTGGCCAGTCATAGTCCCAGTTGAAAGCACATACAGGGACGTACGGCCATTGATCATCAGATACCATGACACTACATGTCGGATATCGGTCCCTTTCCTGTATGTTTGCTGGACAATATGCAGTACCACTATTACGCCAGATCAGTTGTCGTCGACAATCAGACCATAGACTGTATCTACTCTCATCTGAGAAGAGGACAGCAGACCAGTCGTTATCAGTCCAATTGCAATGTTGATGGCACCATTGCAAACGGGCGGTACGCTGACGTCTGGACAATGGGATGCACACAACAGGACGGTGGGCGTATAGTCCTCTTTCAGGCAAACGTCTGGCGACAGTTTTTCGGGAGATCCGCTTGCCAGTAGCAGCCATAAACTGATTTGCTACCTTACTAGCTGTGCTGCGCCGGTGTCTTTTTATTGATAGCACTATGTACCGATCTTCTGCAGGTGTCGTACTGCGAACACGACCTCCCCCGTGACGTTTGCTACACTCTCCATTTGTTTGAAATGCTTTCCAAAGCCTTGAAACAACACTGTGGCTGACGTCGAACTCCCTGGCAATATCTGTTATTTTTCGCCCTTCTTCAATCTTGCCAATAATACGGCCACGCGTAAAATCATCTAGGTGATGTCGGGAAGACATACTGAAAATTGCAAGTTCGTCAATTAATTCTTTCCCTTTCAACTTTGCGTTTGAACAACAACGATCAATACGCGTCAAATCCTTTATATCTCTTATCAGCGCTATGACGTCACGAACAAGTTCGGCAATCCAAAATTTGCATACGCACAACACGTCTTACTGTATCCCGCACTTATGCTAATTTCCACATTTTCCTGCCTTCCATTTTATGGTTGCTATCGCTGCTATTGTCATCCGTCCTTAGCAATTGTCCGGCAGTGTAGTAGCATTCGTGGTTTTGTAGGTGCACTCCACAGAACACTCACACTGTGGGACCGTGTTAAATGATGCAGGCACACCCACACGCATACGACACACACACACACACACACACACACACACACAGGTAATGCTAGACACACTGGCCCACAAATCCTCCGAAAATACATCTCACAAGGGCACCAGCAGTTGCTACCGTTTTTCGACTTTTTCAGTGCGAGATTGGAAATCGACGGCAGCTGTCGTTGTTCTGTCTGCAACGTTGCTGATCTATTCAAGGTTCAGCGTCTTCCACTTTCTAACCTTCAACTGTCTTCGGACGGTTTCGTACTGAGTCTACAGGTCACCTCATTGGTGGGATCTCCTAACGCTTTCTGTGCGGTTTGACTTCCAAATGATCCGTTCGTGATGACTCCGGTGGGCCCTTAATCATTCAAACATTAGAGTAACAAGTAAATCAACATCCAGCTCCATAGATTTACAACGGCTAAGGAAATTTTCGGGCCTCGAACAGCCAGGTAACAGTTTCTTTCTCTTTTTGAAATCAGAATGAGACTGCCTTTTTTACAACTGCATTTTTTTCGGGTCTTCTCAGAGCCTTCTATCATTGTCAATCGTCACGCGGCTTCATTCTCGAGCAGTCAGGGCGCCATTGCTTGTCTTGCGCTAGAATCGGTTCCAGAACGTGATTTTTTTAACAACCATAATCGCAACTACACCTCCTCGGTGTCTCTTGCGACTTGATGTTTATGTCTACATATGAGCCAAACTAGTGGTGCAGTTGTCTACGTGCTGTCTTCGGACCATTCGTCCGAGATGAGTCCGGGTTCAAATCCCGGTGAGTTATGGGTGTTGCGTTTGTCTTTCGGCACTAGCTCTCTCCCTTGCCTGGAACAGGTGGCCATAAATTAAGGACACGCGACTGCGTATAGCTCATTTCTTGACTTTGACAGGTGACTGCCTATAGCTAGTTTTTGTTGAAGCCCCAAACAAACAGAAAATAATTGGCCATGTGACAAATTATGGGCTTATTTACGCCTACGAGCCAGTACCTTGCCGTGCGCCTAATATTCCGTTAGTTTACTTCTCGCTCTGTGTGTGTGGTCTTTTAAAAGTTGTTTACCCATGAAGAGAGATGAACGATTTGCTAAAGCACTTCTCTTTTGTTCTGCCCCCTACTCACTAACACTTTTCATGCTTTCTCGTTTCACAAAAATGAATCCTTAATTATGGCGCCAATTTGCGCAATTATTAACTAAATTACTTGCATAATTCAATTTATTTACATATTAGCTCCACCTCACGTTTAATTAATTACACTGCTGGCCACCCAAAATGCAACACCAAGAAGGACACGAGATAGCAAAGCCAGATTTACTGGACACATAACAACAGATACAAAAGATGAAACGACTGAGCTTACAGGCCCGTGCGACTTGCGGAACACGCAGACATCAATTATTTGTGTGGCCCCCATGGCTGGCAATAACGGCCTCTCTACGCCGCGGTATCGAACGAAAGAGGCTTTGGATGTGGGCTTGGGGTATGTCGGTCCAGGCTGCTTCCACACGTTGCCACAGTTCATAAGGCGTAGCCGCGGGTGCTGCTTGCCGGGCCACTCGGTTGCCGATCAGCGACCAGACGTGTACCTGCAGGACCTACCAGGTGGGCAGTCGCCAGTACCTAATTTGGGGCCACCGGTTTCACGATAGGACGAGAGCCAATGTACACACAACATCCGTGAGACACACACAACATCCGTGAGACACACACAACATCCGTGAGACACACACAACATCCGTGCTTCAACGGGATTTGCACTTGGACCCTTCTTGGATGAATGGTCAGAAGCTAGCGCTTAGAACAATGCGCCACCGTGCGGTACTGTGCAGCCCTAGCGGATTAATCACGCAGTTATACATATAAACCGTCGAACCTCAACGAATTGCAATAGAAGCTTTTCAATTGTTTGCAATCCAGATAATATTCCTAAATGATTTTGATCCCAAAAAGAGAAAGAAACTGCTACCTGGCTGTTCAAGGCGCGAAAATTTCCTTAGCCGTTGTAAATCTGTGGAGCTGGATGTTGGTTTACTTGTTACTCTAATGTTTGAATGAGTAAGGGCCCACCGGAATCATCACGAATGGATAATTTGGAAGTCAAACGGCACAGAAGGCGTTAGGAGATCCCACCAATGACGGGACCTGTATCCTCAGTACGAAAACGTACGAAGACAGTCGAAGGTTAGAAAGTGGAAGACGCTGAACCTTGAATAGGTCAGCAACGTTGCAGATAGCACAATGACAGCTGCCATCGATTTCCAATCTCGCACTAAAAAAGTCGAAAAACGGTAGCAACCGCTGGTGCCCTTGTAAGATGTATTATTGGAGGATTTGTGGGCCAGTGTGTCTAGCCTTACCTATGTGTGCGTGTGTGTGTGTGTGTGTTGTGTGCGGATGTGCCGGCATTATTTGACACGGTCCCACAGTGTGTCTGTTCTGTGGAGGGCACTTACAAAACCGGGAATGATCCAATATTACGAAATCGGACCTTTCACATGTAAGTAATTTTTATTCTAATTGTGACTTCTACTAGGACAATTTGGAAGGGAAATGCATCACACGCATACGGAACTGTAACTAATTTAACTGTAGTGAGCATTAAGTGCGCTCGACCTAACTGTCGAGCGCACTTAATGAACTTTAAAAGTATCAGCTCCGTTAACCTGTGCATAATCTAGGCCCTGAGTGAGTCAAGCGGCCACCGGGAGGCT
The DNA here is from genome assembly GCA_039090855.1 of Macrothele yani. NCBI lineage: Eukaryota > Metazoa > Arthropoda > Arachnida > Araneae > Macrothelidae > Macrothele > Macrothele yani. The sequence continues at coordinate 79,976,795 of CM077008.1, forward strand.
ACATTGAGGCTTCTGACCATTCGCCCGAGATAGGCCCGAGTTGACGCGTGGGCAGTGTGTTTCTCTGATGTCTTCGGATCAGTAGATTCCCTGGAACCAATGGCCCTAAATTAGAAACAGGCGACCGCTAAACTCCGAAACAAGAAAACTCTGTTAGTCTCTGCAAGCAGACATTTGATGACCCAAGCTGAATGCAGTTTTTTTACGCAAATTGAATCTGACACACGAAAATGCAGCGTACATTTTTTTCTTTTGCTTTGTGGTTTAACGGCAACAATGGGTGACTCGTAGGGTTATAAGCGATCTTCCGTCCCTAATTTGGACCTACTGATTGCAGGGAAGCACCCTAAGACAGACACAACCCCCATGTCGTAAATATAATTCTTCACATTGTATTTTCCAATTTTCGAGTCGTGTATTTTCCACTCTGAAGACAATTTGCATATATTTTATATTTTCCGTAACGCACATTTCTGCCTGTTGTTTGTTGTTGAAGGTTTAACGACCTCCGTGAACAACTCAATGGGGTATAAGCAGTCGCCCGTCCGTAATTTAGGGTCACTGGCTCCTGGGAAGGGAGAGAGTCAGTGCCGTAAGACAAACATAACAGCCATGCCTCACCGGGATTCGAACCCGTTCCCTTCACGGGCGAAGGGTCATAGGCCAGCGCTTAGACCACTGGCCACTGGGGCGGCTTCCTGCCCGTAAGAGCTTTTTGTGCGCTAAAAAATTAAATCACTTCTTTCCCACCTAATTGTCTACATGTGTGGTAAATTTCCTCTCATGTCGTACATTTCTTTATGGTGGGGCATTTTCTATGTCTATTTTCCTCATTAGGGCATTTTCTATGTCTATTTTCATCATTAGGACATTTTCTATGACTATTTTCCTCATTAGGGCATTTTCTATGTCTATTTTCCTCATCAGGGCATTTTCTATGTCTATTTTCCTCATTACCATTTCTTCTTAAATTTAAGGTTGGAAATTTTTTTGGAATCGCATAATGTTTTGAGCATATTTTTAATGCCCTGCTCTCCCGCTAGGGGGTGTAAAGCAGCATTTCCATTTATAACTGTAATTCTACTACTAAAACTTCTTTCGAAAAAATTGCTTTTGCTTTGATAACATAGAGCATTAAGAAAATTTGAGAATCGCCATACCTTTGAATAACAAAAGGTTTTCAGCTAGGTAATAATACACTCACGGACAATGAAATTTGCGCACCAAGAAGGAAGTATCGGGTTGAATTGAAATTTTATGGACGTAATGATACAGATGAATGATAAAAAAATCCAAAAGCGAAAATCTATCGTATAGGAAGGAAAGAAATATGGCAGAAACGCGATATAACTTCAAAAGCTAAATGCTAATATTTAATCCGAGAACGCTTTAACTTGTGATTCGAAGATAAAAGACTTTTCAGGCATCCTTAGAGGAAAATTACAGAGTAAACGAAGTCTCTGCCTCTTTGGATCAGAGGTTAGATATAGAGCAGATATAAAATGTAAACATCTGGCCTCTGTCTTTAGTTAGCATTTTATGTCTGACCCTTTACCTTGAGAAAGCCTTTTAGTTTGGAGCGAAATCTTGGCGATTTGTGTGTCACTTATTACACCAGTAAATAAACGGACTGATGCTACACTGGAAACGTTTCGAACTTTTTTTGATTCGGTGTATTCTCTTATTCGATATATCTATAATTCATTTCTTATAATTTTTTCTGGTAGATGAATCAGTTGCACTCGATATTAAAGCTTTCCAAACATGGCGACAGCGTTGTCTTCGTTCGTGACGGTAAAACAAAGCAGAATCGGGACTGCTTGGTGACTTCAAAAATCGCTTCTTGTGACTTTGTAAGACCATAAAACCTGCATTCTTCGCACTACATTTTTCGTTTCTCGTGGAAAACTAATGGTGAGTTGCCAAGTAGTACACTGAAAAACCAAGAATAATATATATATATATGATTTTCAGGTTATTTTGCACCCTTCGTTTTAAATTCTAAAATTTTTTCCTTAGTCTTCAGTTTTGCTCTTAAGTATATATATATATATATATATATATAAGTAGATATATATCATATTTTTGTCGATATCTCTACTGTTAGAAGTCAGATTTGAAAAATTCCTTCTTTGTTGGATAGTGTTTTCCGTGTGATACGTTTTCCATAAAATTTCAAAATTTTCAAGTTATTCATAGACTTTCCGCTAGGGGGCGTACAGGTGAATTGCGTTTTCAATTATATCTCTGCTTCTAAATCTCCGATTTGAAAAATTCACTCTGCATCGGATACAGCTCTCGATCGGAAATCGTTTGCACATAATTTCTAATTAAAAAAATGTGTTGGCCACCAGGGGCGTAAATCTTAATTTCCGCTTCGGATGTATTTGCAGCAAAATATGAGCTTCTAAATTCTCGATTGAAAAAAACGTCGTTTGTAGACCGATAGTACTCATGTCTACAAACCTTTTAGAAACATTTTCTTCTTAAAATAATGCCTGGTTTCTACGCCAGGGGCGTAGCCGTATATCTTATTTTTGTCAATATTTCTACTTCTAAGAGTCCGATTTGAAAAATTCCTTCTTTGTTGGATAGTGTTTCCAGTGTGACATGTTTTTCATATAATTTCAAAATTTTCAAGTAATAATTTATAGATTTTCCGCTAGGGGGCGTAAATGTAAATTGCTTTCTCCCCTATACCTCTGCTTCTAAATCTCCGATTTGAAAAATTCGTTCTGCACCGCATACAGCTCCTGATGGGAAGTCCTTTGCACATGATTTCTAACGTTTGTAAAAAATGGTTTGGCCACCAGGTGGCGTAAGTATTAATTTCCGCTTGTGATGTATTTGCAGCAAAATATGAGCTCCTAAATTCTCGATTGAAAAAACGTCCTTTGTTGGCCGATAGTACTCATGTCTACAAATCTTTTAGGAACATTTTGTTCTTGAAATAATGCATGGTTTCTAGGCCAGGGGGTGTAGATATATATCTTATTTTTGTCAATATCTGTACTTTTAGGAGTCTGATTTAAGAAATTCCTTCTTTGTTGGATAGTGTTTCCGATGCAAAGTGTTTCTGCTATATGTAAATCATAGACTTTCCGCTAGGGGGCACAAAGGTAAATTGCGTTTTCTGCGTTATTTCTGCTTCTAAAACCCCAATTTTAAAAAAATCTTCCTGTATCGCATACAAGACTTGACGGAAAATATTTTTAACATAATTTCTAATGTTTGGTAAAGAATGGTTTTGCCACCAGGGGGCATAAATGTTAATTTATGCTTCTGATGCATTTGTAGCAAAATCTGGGCTCCTGAAAACTCGACTAAATTTATTTTTTTCTTGGACCGATACCGCTCATATGGAAAAACCTTTTGAGAATACTTTCTTCCTAAAATAATGCATGGTTTTCCCACCAGGGGACGTAAAGTAACATCTTATTTTTGTCAATATCTCTGTTTCTAAGAGTCCGATTTGAAAAATTATTTCTGTGTCGGAGAGCGTTTCCAGTGCGAAATGTTTCTCATATAAATTTATGTTTTTCTTAACGCACAAGTCTGCAACTAGAGGGCGTAAGCTCATGATTCCGTTTACAGCAATATCTGAGGGATTAAAATCCCGATTTAAAAGCTTCTTTCTTCCGTCAGATACTATTGTTTTCCATACCGGTTCCATTCACTTTGAACAGCTTTGATGAATTTAATTTGCGTCAGAACCGTTTCAAAAGACGTGCTTATTACACCGAAAATTCGGTGTCATTTTTATTGTTTTACCTCGAAACACACAAGCGCCCCAATCTTCGTAAACTCTGATACATTTTTGGTTTTACACATCATGTCCGTAACTTTTCTCTCAACTTAACCATCAACCTCTTACATGCACCCTTTTAACCTGCTAGCTACAATTCTTGCTAAGTGCCCCAGTATTGGGTGTAACTAGCTTTGCATAAGGCTAGTCGTAATTCAATGCGCATTCGGTGTTCGTTGGCTTTGGTAAAATTTACGAGGAGATTTGGATTACTTTCTTTGATTAAATTCAGAGCTAAGTTGGACTAACAAATTTTTACACTGGTACTAACAAACTTCAATTGGTTTCCTTCACTCCTTCATTTTCATTAGCGGAGCTTTAGGCTGTGTTGCGTACATGAAATCTATCGTTTCTTGGCGTGAATAATATTCATGGACCCGACTGATTACTGAAATTCAGAAATTTTCTCTAGTGAAATTTGCAGGTTAGATTTGCAAATAAATATTTCCTTTGCGATTTAGAAAAATTCACATGTTAAAGCATATTTTTCTTGTTTGGGAGTTACACGACTATCTCCAGCAGCAATTCAGTGGGCTGTAAGCAGCCTCTCGTCCCTAATTTCGTGGTCACTGGCTCATGGAGCTAGCTGATATGCTTCATCCAGGACTCAAAAATCAAGTATAGTTCACCTGGGATCGAACCCGTGGCCACTCGGAAGAACGAGCAAACCACTTTGCCGCATTGACGGCATAACTCGCTTTAATAAATTCATAGGTTAAGTTGGATATCGTTTGATGTCAGTCTGATAAGTTATCCGAATTTAAACATTTCCATTAATACTGATCACATGGTTAACTGGGAGAGCAAATAAATTTTCAAACAAAAATTCATAGGCTAGCTTTAGGAAATCAATCTGGCCTTTTGATCATAAAGAAACGCACCTGTTTGCTTAGTAGCTAAGATATCAGCGCATTTAGAAATTTCTCAAACCCATGGGATGTGAGGTGTCTGTTTATTACTTTCTCTTTTTTTCTTTCAGATCTTCATGAGTCTAGCCTTTTGATTTATAGCAACAGAAAACAAACATGCTACCAGTTAGTCTTGTGTTACTTTGTTCAAACAATGCCTAAACTACTACGGTACAAGGAATTTCCCTCGGGAAAACAGTGGATTACTATCCCACAATGGAGCCCTCCGAAAGATAAATTTTGCTTGCAAGTATCAGAAAGTATAGCATCATTTAACATCTTCTCACTTAGCAGTGTCAAGGGCTTTTTACCGTGCGACACTAAGTGATGATTAGAAGTGTCAAACAAGGGACACGAAAAATAGCGAGCGATGACGGGAACATAATTTACTTCTGATCACAAGAAACCAAAGTAATTAAAGTTGAAAGATTCTCTAGGTGTGTTCTTTCATTTTTCTTTGTTTTAATAGCGGAAAGACTTAATCCCTCAAGGAAACTCACACCTACAGCGTTAAAGAACGAGAAGCATTAAATTTGCTTGTTTTTCTGGGCTTGATGTGACAAATGACGAAATGCACTGGCAGCATGAAGTGGAAATTCCTGTGAGAAATATTCTGCTTTTTGTGAGGTCTACAGAGTTGCTCGTTTTAGAATCTAAAATATCTATACCAACCCACTGAAGATTCATCCGAAATTTATTTCCCCACGTTATTTCCTTACATAGCAACTTCAAGATATATTTCAGCAAATCTTGTAAATAAAATGTCAGCCATCTTCCTTTCTCCTTAGAAATTAATTTATTTTATGCTTCTTGTCATGCGACTTGGGTATTATACATGCGAGAGAATGTGTGGTTGCTGAGAAAAACATTTCTTACAGTGCTTACATATTTCTATATAAGCTTTTGCTAGTTATGTAACATTTCTCACGGCATCAGCGTTTCTGAGATTACGATTACAAAAGTTCTTTTTTTTATACCGAGTAATGATTAGAGTATCTAATACTTTCCAGTTTGATTTTTTCTTTCTCGGCACAATACCTCACTTTAAAGACACAGTACTCAAACAAAAATTGCGCGTACTAAGGCATTTTCGCTGTCTGTTTGAATACAGGCTTATATGTCTTTCCGTCCCTACAAAAAAAAAACATAGCTGCTTCTTATAAGGCTGGTATTAAACAAGTTAGTAAACTCATGCAATGCATTGATTATAATACGCTTTCCAACATACCAGAAATCATTACTCAAGTTATCACTCAAGTTATGAGGATAATGACTGTGGAATAAATCTCGGTCCTGTGCCCTCACCTTTGATCCCATTTCGATGATATTCAACAGAACCGGTTCAGTATACCTCCGAATCAACATGCTAAAGTTTTGGTGCAATCGAAGCATTTTTACGTAAGTTATGATGCATAAGGGCAATGGAATAGATCCCGTTCCTGTGTCCTAACCTTTGACTCCATTTCTCCCATTTTCTACAGGATTTGTCCCCAGGCAGGACCCTACAACATACTAACATTTTATCCAAATCGAAGAATGTTTATGTAAGTTATGACGCATAATGACGATGGAAGTTATTCCACTCCTATGTTCTGACCTTTGACTCCATTTCGCCCATTTTCAATACGGTTTGACCCCAGGTGGTCCCATACCACATACTAAAATTTAATCGAAATCGAACCGTTTTTACGTTAGTTATGACGCATAGGAGCAGTGGAATGCATCCCACTCCTATGTCCCGACCTTTGACCCCACTTCACCCATTTTCAATAGGGTTTATTCCCACGTGGTCCCCTACAATATAATAAAATTTCATCGACATCGAACCATATTTACGCAAGTTATGGCGCATAAGGGCAATGGAATGAATCCCGCTCCTATGCCGTGACCTTTGACCCCGTTTCGTCCATTTTCAATAGGGTTGTTCCCCAGATGATACCCTACAGTATACTAAACTTTCATCGAAATCGAACCGTTTTTACGCGAGTTATCGTGCCGACAGACAGACGGACTGACAAAGCTGGAGCATATACGCTTCTTCAACCTACGGTTGGAAAGCGTAAAAAACATATTAAAGGAAAGCATGCCCTAAAGGATTTCCAGTACATTTATGACGCTGCACATCTTTTCCGACGCTAGTAAAGAAAACCTCAAGGAGAAAATGTCGTTGTAACAAAAATGGGCAACGGAAGTAGACAATACCATTGTTGAAATCTGATTTTTTAATGCCGTAATGAAGTGACGCAACGAGAATTAATTTCATTGTTATAAGTTAATTTTATCGCCGAACATTATCTGATCACATTCTAATATACAATTTGATAGAGCCCTACTCCTCCTCCACCGTGCCGCTTTTTAAGTCGTCAAAGCAAGAACCGAGAAACAAATGTTTGTGACGCCACGCTTAGCTTTTCGTGTAGGTGACGTCAATGCCTACACGCGCAAAGTCCACGCGTATATCACTTTGTTCTGTTGTCATAACAACAAATAGCACAGCTGCTGGTGTGACGTCACTTAATCAAATTCATTCTCACATGACGTCAGACATGCGTTAAGTCACACGGTCAACTCTTTAGAGATACGAAAACATTACATCAGGAATTTTGGTTCACCACCTGAACCGATGTTTAGCGATCTGTATGTGGCAACGTCAAGATAAAAACAGTTCACAGAAAAGGACAGGGGAAATTGATGCAGTTTTCACAGTCAGTGTATACGAACAATGTTGTGTACAAGGAAGGGTTGACGAAATAGGGACTAAAGGTTTTGCAAAACACATAACAATCAGACAGCTCGTCGTATCAAATTTCATAACTGACTGCTCGGGAAATTTTCAGAATGCTGTGAGCCAACGTCGCCATCTATTGACGTGGAACTCAAAAACTCAATATCATACATTTTAACTCAAAAACTTCTGTATCATAAATTTTATTTTCCCCCGTCATTATTCCCGGGCTTTCATCTAGTTTTACACAAGCGTAACAATATATCATTGCAACATGCGTGGATTACGAGAACCTGGTGCTAAATGTGATAAAAGCCATTACAAAAATGCATTTTTTTTTGTGCTGTCAAAACGGTGCGTTGTTGCGAAATTGGGCTCCGATCGACCCCAGAGAGGAGGTGGGGGTTACCTGATATTGACAAAAGCTTTAAAATTATGTGTAACATGTTGGGGTGTAACCTCTAGATAACTTAGACCAAAAGTTATTAATCCTCCTCACTAATACACTCCTGCGATTCAACGTTTCTTTCTATCCTGAGGTCAGATTTCAGTTTGCGCATGCGCAGATGGACTTTCGTAGCTACACCACATTTCATCGTTGTCAGGGTCGTGTCTTACGTTCGTCTAAATATGTACAATAATAATAATAATAATAATAATAATAATAATGGTTTTGAAAAACTAAGCAGTCGAAATACTTGCTATTGCCGCCGTCATAGTTTGATAAATATTTACGTTTATAACTCATATATATTTTTTCACTGGCTTTACGACAATAACACTCATTTATTCACTATCAGGAATTAGTAAACCTTATTGTTTGTTGTTAAGATTTAATTCCCCTTAGTATATACCGGACTGTAACTCCGTGTCGTCGTGAGTAACGCGAATAAATGCAAAGTGTTGTACCTAGATAAATGTATACACTTGAATCAGACGTTTTATTTTCCACCCACAAAGATCTTGGCATGAAAAAGATATATAGCGTAAATCATCTACAAACAGTACCTCTCGATTTTTTTCAAGATATTTGGCGTTTCATGAATACGTGCTTGCTTTTTTTTTTCATTAAATCTCCCTTTGCACTAGAACAAGAAGAATTGCCTTTCAGTCGCGGTTCCTGTTTTCTCATAACAGTATTATCGGCTAATAGTCGGTATATTAACTCTTAAAAAAACATGGCATTTTAAAATTTGGGGATACGGCGTCTTTGTTGCTGTAACATTTTCCAGAATAATTCTTGTGGCAGAATAATAGACGTCCTGGTGGGGCAGTGGTTTTTGCGCTGGCTTCCAAACATTCGTGAAAGATGGGCTCCGGTTTAAGTCCCGAATGAGAAATGGGTGGCGTGTTTCTCTTAGGATACAGGTTTTATTCATCGTCTGGAACCGGTGGCCCAAATTTAAAGATAGGAGACAGTTTATAACTTTTAGAGTTGCTCATGGTGGTCGTTAAACTCCGAAATTGGCCTCTGACCATTCGTCTGAAAGGGGTCCGAGTTCGAATACCGGTGAGGCATGGATGTTGTGTTTGTCTTACGGCACTGGCTCTCACCCTTCCCTGGAACCAGTGACCCTAAATTAGGGACGGGCGACTGCTTTATAGCCCATTGAGTTGCTCACGATTGTTGTTGAACCTCCAATAAAAAAAAAAAAAAACTCCGAAACAAACGAAACAAAAAAGTGCGATGTGGGATGATCTACATTTGAATCTTTATACCGAAAGGATCTGTGGTATCCACTTTGCTTCAAGTCAAAGTTTTCTTCCATTTTGAAGATAAACCGTTTCAAGTTTATGTGATTCTCATTTCAAAATTCGTCCACACTCGAAATTTTAAATGCTTTCACACATATCTTTGACTACCGAAATAATTTTACGCCTTCATTGCAATCATCAGCCTAAATACCGCCCTTCACTACTTTGGTCACCTGTCGGCATAACTTCATTATTACTGTGCTGAGGTTCTGAAAATAAAGCCCTTTTTCTACCTGTAGAAAGATTCGATTCCACGTCTTTCCGCTCCGGAGCCGGTTATACCCCGACTGAACTACACCCGCTTTGATTTATCGCTGCAACGTGCAGTTTTGACTCGTGCTGCACTTCAGCGGTACGTCACATATAACCCCGTCAGAAAGGCGAGGCTCGAAATCACAGATTTAGGGTATGCAAACCATGCTTGAAACATTTCGCTGTAGAAGAAGGAATTCTGATCAATTCCAGATGATGTGTGGAAGGAGCATCATGCATTTTCCTCGAAACTCACGTCCAGGAGATTCATTTTTACATTCGGGTACCAATGTGAAAACAATTGCTTGCGACAGTAGTAGAAGTGATTTTTGGGTGACGAGATGGGTAAAAAATACGATTTGATGGACTTTCAACGTGGGATTATTGTAGGAGCGCTCGGACCCTTGGAGCGAGTATCACCGAAACCGCCGCATTCGTGAAATGTTCCAGAGCAGCTGTTGTTAAAGTATTTAAAGACTGGACTGTCAGCTAAAAACTGGGTCTCTACGTGCAACGTGTGGTCGTCTTCGACTAGTTACTGCTCGGGAGGAACGCAGAGTGACCAGACGGGTAACAGACAACTTAAGAGAAACAGTGCAGCAAATTACGGACCATCTTAATCAAGGATCCCCTCAAATGATCTCTACACGCACTATTCGCCGTACACTGCATCGGAGGGGATATGGCAGCCGAAGGCCTTTTCGAACACCTTTGCTGTCTGCAGTTAACAAGAGCAAACGTCTCCAGTTCGCACAGGAGCACAAGGATTGGACAGTCGGTAATTGGAAACAAATTATGTGGTCCGATGAATCACGTTTTCAGTTGCACCATGCCGATGGCCGAGTGAGAATTTGGCGGAAACAGCACGAAAGCATGGACCCGAAATGCATTGCTACAACCCTTCAAGCTGGTGGAGGCAACGTTATGGTTTGGGGAATGTTTTCCTGGCATGCTTTGGGCCCTTTAATTCGTGTTGATCCACTGGCACATCATATCTAAACATCGTTGCGGACAAAGTGCATCCTGTCATGTGGATGGTTTATCCCAATGGCGATGGCTACTTTCAACAAGATAATGCGTCCTGCCATAGTGCTCGCATTGTACAGGATTGGTTTCAGGAGCATGCCGGTGACTTTACTTTGCTTAGGTGGCCACCACAATCTCCAGATCTCAAATCCATTGAGAATTTGTGGGATGAAGTTGAACGAGTCATCAGACAGCTGGATCCACTACCCTGCAATATCACACTCCTGGAAAGTGCTATTCGTCAAGCATGGCCTCAGATTCTACATCGACGCAGTATTAAAGGCAAAAAGTGGCCCAACGAAGTACTGAGGGGATGGTCATAATAAAGTGGCCACTCAGTGTATACAAGTAGACTCATGCTGCATTATGGGTACATTTCGTCAAGAACGTTGCTCATATGTTGCCATCAATTACATTACAAATGTTCAACCACAGGGACTCAGAGATAAAAGTTTATCTCAAAATATTTCAATGCAACTCGTGACGACATATTTTACACCTAAAAGAATAACATACTCTGACTATTGCTTAAAGTTGAAAGTAGCGATGTGATTTTTCTAAATCCTTTGTAAATCGCTTGGACTATAATCATTATAGCATTGGTAGCAAATGACCACAATGTAATGCTCTCGGCTACCAGCAATGAACAGACGGATGCGGGGGTTACCAGTTGCTTGATGTTAGTCCAATCTGTTTGCTAGGCACCACCATTGGCATTCCTTGCCAATGCTTTATTGCTGTGGCCAGCTTTTACATTGTATTTGTGTTCTTACAACTGCAAGCTTAAACTTCTTTTTGTTGAACCCAGATAGTTGCTAATGTCTTCACTAGTGATTGAGTCTAACATGAGAATGCTACAGACACCCGATCTGTCTAACACCTCCGTCTGTTCTCTGTCTTTTTTGATGAATGAAAACATATTCTTAGGGCGAATACCAAACTGCAAGTTAAAGCGTGAACAGAGGCGCGATAATATACACAGTGCGTCAAATAATTTTTAAGACCGGGTTTGTAAAATGAAATAGAAACAAGAAACTATAATTTGTTTTGGTTTGTTATTTAAAATAAGTCCCTCCGGCTTCAATACACTTGTGACAGCTATTTAATAATAATTCGAATGCCTGTTCCAGTTCACTTTGCGGAATTGCCTCCAAAGCACGCGTCGAAGCTGTTTGTATGGTCGAAATATCATCAAAATAACACCCTTTTAACGTCATTTTAGGTTTTGGGAACAAAGAAAAGTCGCAGAGTGCTACATCAGGCGAACATGGTGGATGATTCAACACACAGACGCTATTTTTCGCCAAAAATCTACGAACAAGAAGTGAGGTGTGACTGGGTGCATTATCGTGCAACAAACACCAACTGTTTTCATCTCGATATTCTGGACGAATGCAACGATTTCTGCCCATCAAACGCCTCAACACATTTAAATAAAACTCACTAGTAATTGTTTGTCGACTTGGAACAAATTCTTACCATCGAAGAATGTACTGAGCATTGTTTTGATTTTTGATGGAACTTTTCTTGGTTTTTTGGCTTGTGGCGAGTTTTTTGACTTCCATTCCGCACTTTGTCGCTTTGTTTTAGGATTGTATTGCAAACACCATGTTTCATCACCAGTAACAATCGATTTTAAGAAGTTTGGATCATTTTCAGCGGCTGAAATGATGTCTCTGCAATGTGCACTTCTCCTTGATTTTTGTTCATTGGTTAACGTGTGTGGAACACATTTAGCACAGACTTTTGTTATGCCCAAATCTTCATGCAGGATGGTTCGAATCGTTTCTTTGTTGATGTTTAAAGACTCTTCCATCATTCTTAGTGACGCACATCGATTGTTTGTCACGAAATCACGCACTTTTTCAATAATCTCAATTGTCCTAGATGAACGTGGTCTACCGGTATGTTTATCATCTTCTAGCGTATCTCTTCCGTCCAAAAAACGTTTGGTGCCACAGGAAAACATTTGAAAACTTAAACAAAACTCACCGTACACTTGTTTCATCATGTGGTACGTTTCCGAGGCACTTTTACCAAGTTTTGCGTTAAATTTAATATAACAGTCCTTTATTCCATCTTAATAATTCAACATGAAAAAAATTTTACTTCTCTAATGAACGCCCGTTTCGCTAGAGTTACTTTAACAACTGCGCAGTACTTTTGGCAGAAAGCAAGCAGATGGTCACGGTTTATAACGCATTCGCGATTGCACTGGTGGCGCCACCGTAGACTGAAATCTAGCGCCAGTCTTAAAAATTCTTTAACGCACTATGTATTTGTGATATACGGGTAATGATCCAACGGTCCCACAAATCTCATGCTTGTTCTTTGTTCTCTGATTAGATTAGTTTATCTATCAATTTTAATTTTGAAGTAAATTCTGTTTGTACGATGAGTTGGATAGCCATATCTACTTGCAAGGTCAAAGATAAACCGAACTTCCGAATTTAAGGAATGCGCTGTGGAAGAGTGTGAAAAAGTTCTTCGAAATAAGAAATTAATAGCAGATAACTTATGTTGCATTGGGTGTGACGAGTTAAATGAAATTAAACTGTTATTGGCTGAAGGTTTCCGATAGACTGAAAACGATAAACTGCAAGATACGGGGTCTCGATAGATACAAAAATCCAAGAAAGGTAAGGATTAGTTAGATTCCAGCTCTACCGTGAGCTTGATAGTTGGGAATACTGAAGAAAGTGCGTCGGCGAATAAAGTTGCATCGTCCTGCGAATGAGGACAAATTACCAGGATGTCCTCGACGTACCTTACATACCAACTGAGGGTAAGTGGGAATTCACTGAGAGCTGTGTTCTCAATGTGTTGAAGCAGAATTTCTGCAAAAACTGCTGAGTCTTTGGACATTCTTTTCCGTGTCAAGCCTTGGTGTTCATGAAAAACCTAAAGTTTCCTCAAACATTATCGGATATATATACTGCTGGCCACTCAAAATGCAACAACAAGAAGGAAGCATCCGATTGGCCTGAAATTCGCAGGATGCGAGGCCCGCAAGAGGACATGCAAACGATTAACATTGCAGGGCATATGCAAATCATGTGCGCCCAGCACGTCACCGAGAAGCACTATAAGAAGGGTGCACAAAAGGCGGGGTGTAAGTAGTGGACGTGTGTTATGCTGCCGGACCTGTGCGTGGGAAGCTTCCTGATGCATCGTCGCAGAAAACGGCAGTCATTCCAGCACGTTTCAGAGTTCGACAGAGGACGACTAGTGGCTTATGGCGACAGCGGTTTATCGTACCGGGACATCGGCGCCCGTGTGGGACGACATGCAGCCACAGTGAGGCGAGTATGGATTCGCTGGGTGCAGGAGGGACGGACGGACCGAGGTGAGTGATTGCCGCGTCCGCGGCACACCACCGAACGAGAGGACCGGCATGTTGTGCGGCGGGCATTGGCAGCTCGCACCGCCACATCACGAACGTTAGCGCAAGAATTAGGGTGTGTTGCGCAACAACCTGTGTCAGCACGTACAGTTAGATGTCGTCTGTAGGAGCGGGGACTTGTCGCACGGCGCCAATTGTTCCGATTCCCATTGACGTTACACCACCAGCCAGCGCGGCGGTAGCGGCCCGTTGAACGCCGCACCTGGACTACGGAATGGCACGACATTGTCTTCTCCGACGAATTCCGCTTCTGCCTGCTGCACCACGTTGGTCGGATCTGCGTGTGGCGGCACCGCGGCAAGAGACTGTATGACACCTGCACTATGCATCGCCATAGCGATCCGTCGCCTGGCGTTATGGTTTGGAGCGCAATTGGATATGACACCCGCACCCCTCTGGTACGCATCGCCGATACACTCAACAGCCACCGCTACATCTCCGACGCTTTGGAGCCTGTAGTCCTCCCTTACATGCCAGCGGCCAAGTTTCAACAGGACAATGCGCGCCCACACGTGGCAAGCATCGTGCAACAATTCTTCACGGCCCACCAGGTGTCACTGCTGCCGTAGCCCGCCTGTTCTCCCGATATTTCGCCCATCGAACACGTCTGGTCGCTGATTGGCTACCGAGTGGCCCGGCAAGCACCACCCGCGGCCGCGCCTTATGAACTGTGGCAACGTGTGGAAGCAGCCTGGACCGACATACCCCAAGTTCACATCCAAAGCCTCTTTCGTTCGATGCCGCGGCGTGTAGCGGCCGTTATTGCCATCATGGGGGCCACACGAACTATTGATGTCTGCGTGTTCCGCAAGTCGCACGGGCCTGTAAGCTCAATCGTTTCATCTTTGTATCTGTTGTTATGTGTCCAGTAAATCTGGCTTTGCTAAATCGTGTCCTTCTTGGTGTTGCATTTTGGGTGGCCAGCAGTGTATTAATAGCTAATAGGAACTGTGTTTAAATGCTATTTCTCATAATGTTTTATAGCACCAACCAATGGAAAATGTATGACGTGCCTACGTCGTAGATTAGAACTAGGAAAGTTGATTTAGATGGAAATGTCCAGACCCAGTCCAATTCAGAAAAATGACTGAGATGAATAATTTTTATCTTAACGAATCTAAGATGAAATGCAAATTTCATGTTAATGCAGTAAACGATTCTGCAAATGTACCAGTCAGTGTTTCGTAGCTCTAAAACGTTTATCAATACGACCAACTCACACATCACCAGAAACATGACGCCAAATTCTTTAGTAACATTACCTATTTTGAATGAAAAATATCGGAATGTAATCAACCAGAAAGCTAAAAATTTCATAAACACTTTTAATCTTGAGCTCCTTTAATGTATCTGGCCAATCTGAAAGTAGAGCGACGCTATTTTTTTTTTTTTTTTTTGTGATTGGAGGTTTAACGACCACCGTGAGCAACTCAATGGGCTATAAGCAGTCGCCCGTCCCTAATTTAAGGTCACTGGTTCCAGGGAAGGGAGAGAGCCAGTGTCGTTAGACAAACACAACATCCATGCCTCACCGGGATTCGAACACGGGCCCCTTACGGACGAATGATCAGAGGCCATCGCTTAGACCACTGCGCCACCGGGGCGGCAGAGCGACGCTATGTAATATAGATATGGAACATCGACAACTTTTTAGTACTAAAAAGATTTCTTCAGTATTAACTTTAAAATCTACGATGCAAATATGAATGTCAGTTCTACCTAGTAAGAGGAGAAATATTCTTGAAAATCCACGAAAAATTTTAGTATTGGTTACAACTATACAACACACATTCTTCTAACCTTCAGGACGAAATATATACGTAATTACATCATCTAGCTGGTACATACATAAATTATTACACCTATTCGGAAAACTGCATATCCTGGTTAGCAAGAAATGCATAAGTTTTGCGTATGCTTCAAATTATTCGATTAAATTAATGTTTTCCCATATTTTATAAACAGACGTATTGCGCAAAATTTAAAACTGAATTTGTGACTCTTAACGGGAGAACGGCAAAGAAGACTTTGAGTCGCAAAGACCACGATTCTTTTCGTTCCAGCTGTCCCACTGAAAAAATAATTTTTCGAGTCGTGTTTATTAATGTTGAGAAAAGTTATACCATAAGCACGATATTTTTCGAGATACATTTGTATTTATGTCTAAAGGCGTAATGACAACAAAATCAATCATTCGTGGTTTTAAACTAGTTTTAGCGATTTTCATCATATTTTACACACTGATTCTTTCACAAATAATATATGTGATGGCCAGATTATGTGTGATGACTCATTGCCATGTCTCATGGTTCTAATCACTCCTTTTCGTCATTGGAATCATGGATCAGAGTGATTCTCCTAAGGCCATTTTTGATATACACTCATAGTCAAAAAAATAGTTGCACCCAGAAGGACGTGTCGGACTGCAATGTTATTTGACAGGAAGGTAAAGGTTACCAGGAACAATAAATAATTAAACATTGAGACTGATATGGGCAATATTTATTGAGCTACACGCCAATAAGTAGTGTCTCTCAGTATGACGTCTGGCCGCCATGTTTGCTCACACAGCACGACAGACATCTCAGCATGGAGTTGTACAGATTCCTAATGGTGTCTTGCGATAAGCCATTATATGCAGCTTGAATCTTCTCACGCAGTTCCTTCAGATTGTGCGGTACGGGTGGAGTGTGGATAATGCGTCCAATAGCATCTCACACATTTTCGATCGGCGATAGGTCTGGTGATGCGACTGGATGTGGCAGAGTGTCAGTGCCTTGAAGGCAAGCTCTCGAGACAGCAGCAGTACGCGGATGAGCGTTGTCCTGTTGGAAAAACCTATCGGAGTGAATGTTCAGAAAAGTTAGGACCACTGGTTGTAGGACCTCATTAACGTAACGTTGGGCTGTAAAAGTACCTGTAATGAACACCAAAAGTGATCTGGCATCGTAGGCAATTGCACCCCACACCATGACACCAGGCTTTCTGGAC
Organism: Macrothele yani; assembly: GCA_039090855.1. Lineage (NCBI taxonomy): Eukaryota > Metazoa > Arthropoda > Arachnida > Araneae > Macrothelidae > Macrothele > Macrothele yani. Next base: position 79,993,660 of record CM077008.1, read on the forward strand.
GTGTGACGCTCAACAACAAACCGTTCATCTTGGCGCTGACCACGGTACCTCCAAACATTGATTCGGTGGTCGTCGCCTCCAAGTCAAAAGCGGGATTCGTCACTGAAGATCACTCGCTGCCATTCTGAGTGGCTGTTTGACAGTCTGGCACGACGCCATTGCAGTCTTTGGCGATGACGCAGTGGTGTTAAGGGCAGTCGTCGTGACGGTCTGAGTGCGTGTAGTCTTACGTCGTGCAGCCGTCTGCCAATGTTGATGGCACTAATCGGACGATATGCATGGAGGGCACCACTGCTCGCTGAATATCCGCAATCGTGGCTGTTGGGAACCTCCGTGCATGCCGGACAACCCGTCGGTCCTCTCAGACCCTTCCTGTCGCTGCTGCGTGCCTTATTCGATCCACTGCCGCCAACAGCGTGCTATGGTGATATCCACACGACCGATATGTTGCGCAATACGGCGATTAGGAGCCCGACGATGCTGCCCATCGAGAACTCCTCCAGCTGCTGGAATTGCTTCCGAACTTTTCTCCGGGGCATACTTCACTTGCAAACGATGCAACGAACACAACTTTTATAGCCGGTCAGGCACAGCGCTACGACCCCTGCTTGCTTGCGTCCCATACGCGGCCGAGCATGATACTTGAATCATTTGCATGTCTCACGATGTCAAACCTACCCAACGGTTGCTTCCTTCTGGGTGCAACTATTTTTCTGACGATGAGTGTATAAACGTAAACTGTGTCAGTTAATTTAAGTATATATTTATGCTTTACATGAAACTCATTTGATTTTTTTTCTTTTATTCGTTACTGTTTTGTCAAATAGAGGCTTCAGAAACGTGGTCCAAAATTCTACTAATATTGTACTAGGAAGATATATAACTCAGCATTACCTAAAAAAAATGACTTTTAAATAGAGTTCATAAAACCGATTGAGGAAAAATTACCGAACTGGGTGCGCATTTGCAAGTCTGAATTTGTCTTCTCCGTTTCCGTTACATCGAGAAAAACTGGTTAGGGATTTAATTTATCTTGATTGAAACTTCCCGTTTTCCGAATACAATTGCGATGATATCATAGTATACATATTAGCTACATAATCGAAATTTTCTTTTTGGGTTTTATTCAGGGAATAGATCTTTGTTTTCTCTGATATGTAAGCAACTTGACGGTAAATTTAATTTAGTTCTAGATAATCACCAACGGTTTAAGCGCATTCACATTTTATGTTATCTTTAGGTGCGCACAAAGTTTCTTTTCATCAATCATGGCAGTGTTTCTATTTTGGTTCCAAAATACGATAAATCTTCCAGATCCCATTAAAAAAGCTTTCAGTCTTTGAAAGGTCTAATTTATTAACTTCAGCCTAGTCGTATGAAGCTTTTAGTTCCATTTTATTTATGCTATTAAAGTTTAAATTGTTCTACATAGTTTACGATACAGTTAACAAAAGTCATCCGCGTACTTTACTTTTCAAAGGAGCTCTCCTTTTATTCTTCCGCAGGTGTGCAGGTTCTATAACATAATGAGTCAAATACGCAAATCCGATATTTCGATTATGGATTTCTTTTAAATATTTGTCGTTCAAACATATTAAATCCTTGCTTATCTTGTCATTGTCATTAAAAATAATTGCAAATAGCTGTCGATGGGTCTTCCTAAACTCCGCTTAACGGTTGGACCCCATATTAAGATATGATGGTAGAAACCAATCCAGTCTTGAAAATTACTTAGAAATCAGCCAATTTCAATCTTGAAATGTAATATTGAAACTTGTTTACCCATAACGATTGCAAAAAATATTATGTGTTTTTTTCATTTTTATGTCTTGCAATTTACTTCATCTAAAAGCAGGTTTCCACGTCTGATAAGAAACCAGTTCAGTCCAGTCTTGAAACGTAATGCAGGGTCCACAATAAGTTCCTAAATGCGTTCTTAGTGTATTTTTTTCATTATGAATTGTGACGCACAATTCAGTTTAACCTTTCTTTTGAGTTTCTGTTTTCTTATGTAAATTAAGTTACTTCGTGGTCAAAGATTTTCTCACTGAACGGCACAATCCAATCGCGGCCGAGATATTCCGAACAGCTCGTACATTTTGGCAACGCTGACAGCGAGTTAGATCAAAATAAATGACCACGTAGCATGTCAATAGGTGGAGATAGTGGTGATATGTGTCAAGAGAGAGAGAGAGAAAGAGAGAGAGACAGAGAGACTGCGAATAAATTGTGGAGAATTGATACAACGAAACAGATTGAAGCCTGTTATATGTGTCTTTGTGTGTCAAGAGAGAGAGAGAGAGAGAGAGAGAGAGAGAGAGACAGAGAGACTGCGAATAAATTGTGGAGAATTGATACAACGAAACAGATTGAAGCCTGTTATATATGTCTTTGTGCGTCGACGAATGCACATTGCTGTTATATGACAAAGATTAATGTGTTGAGGATAATTTACGTCCTGAACTTCCAGTGAGTAGATAGTTAACAAGCATCGTTACGTAAAACTCTTTTTGCTGATTCTTTCCACTTGGCAATTTCAGTATTTACGTAGTTTTTTAAGAAGTCATAATTATGTTCAACGAAAATACGCACAAACATTAATTGATTAGCTAATTACCGTAGACAACTGCATCAAAATTTAAAAACTGTACGGAATGTACTGTGGATTGTCAAAATTTGAAATTATTCTATTCAACAAGCGGTCAGGATAACTGCGCCTACCATTTGTACATCTGGAGAGTTCGAATCGAGCGTAATGAATGGACTATGTTTTAGTCTCTCATCCACGAACCATCTTCCGTTAACAATTGAATGTGATTACGAAAATTCACGAGATCTCTTCTTTTAATATACTGAAGAGCAATTGAATTAAAGATACCTGTCTAGTAACGTGTAGCACCGCCTTTCGCACTGATAACGGCGGCGATTCGCCTCGGCAAGGACTCGATAAGACACCGGAAGCGTTGGGAACCCATACGGATCCACTACCACTGAAAAAGCTCCCACAGTTCACGAAGATTTGATGGAGGGAGTCAGAGCCTCGAACATCTCTCTAGATGGCATCCCAGATGTGCTCGATGGGATTGAGGTCAGGTGACCTAGCTGGCCAAGGAAGCGACGTCACGTCGGTGGAGTGTTCATCCAACCATTCGGATACAATTCGGGTGCTGCATTGTCTTGTTGCAGGATGAGGTCCCCAGTGGGATGTTGAAGACGCACAAACAGGAGCAAAGGGTCGTCCAGGATATCCCGGTAACGTTGACCTGTGAGGGACGATTTCACACGTACCAGGGGTCCCATTTCGGTTCACGTAAACAGTCCCCAGACGAGAATGCCACCCCCACAAGCTTCAAGAGTACCCTGCTGGCAAGAAGTATCCATCGCGTCATGTGGTTTGCGCCCTACTCGTATCCTGCCATCCACATGTACTAACGTGAATCTGGACTCGTCAGTCCAGGCAACATTTTTCCACATGTCTAGGGTCCAGTGGCGATGTTCCCGCGACCATGCTAATCTTTGCACCGTGTGATGTGCGGTCAGCAGCGGTACCCTCGTGGGACGATGTCTTCTGTACACCATAGCGAGGAGATGGTTCTGGATGGTGTGGCTGCTTACACGTTTTTGTGCACCAGTGTTAAATTGCAGAGTGATTTCTTGCACTGTGGCCCGTCTATCGCTGTTACAATGCGAGCTAGCCGACGATGACCCCGCTCATCCACATGCTGTTGTTTACGGCAGTTGGCCCTTGCAGGGATGGTTTTACTGGATTCGATGTACTCACGATGCACCCGTGACACAGTGGCTCGTGAAAATCCGAGTGCCTGCACGACCTCCGAGAGGGAGTGACCCATTCGTCGGGCCATGACAATTTGCCCACGATCAAATGCGCTTGGATCCTTCGTCTTACCCATACTGCGTCCGACTCTTACTGATTCCCGTCGCATTACTCCTTATATTGTCGGATCGCTGCATACGTCATATCGTTTCCGTTTACAGGGCCGCCCACAGCTCCACATTTGCATAACGCCAGCTGTCTCTCATTCAATTGCTCTTCAATGTAATTCAGTGTGTATATGTTGGACTTGGAACAGTTCACTGGTGCAGGTGTAAGAGGGGGGGAACAGTAGATCACAGTAAGTACTTTTTTTCTTAAGTGTTTGAAAAATTCTTACGTAACGCTGGAGAAAAACAGTTCCCGGCAAGAACTGATAATGTTTCGGCTGTAAGAGAAAAAAAATGAGCTACCAAGCGGTCTGTACAGAAATTAGAAAAAAAACCCCTAATGAAACCAGAAGTAGAGATTGTTGAAGTAAATTGGGCTTGACTGGGTGTCATTTCTTACTGTTATCTCTTACACCAGGGGTTAAGTCTTCAAAGGAAAACTTGTGACGCAAGCACCATGCAAAAAATTTCCGTCAGATGTCTCTTAGTGCCCCCCCCCCCTCCTCTAAAAAAACGCATGACCACAGCAAAAAGTTCATGACGGCAGTATATCCCAAGTGCTCTTTTGCAGAAAACTTGTGGCACGAGCACCAATGGTGGCAAGGAAAGCTCAGCTTACCCAACTGACGCCTATGCAGTCAGTTCTGGTTTCAATAGAATTTTAATAAGATCGCACGCGTTTTTTTGCTCTGAAATTTCGTCAGTTTTCTAATGAATTAATACACAGATAAATAAACTAACTATTGGGCGGTACTTTTCAAATCACGTTTGTGAATGGATTTTTGGAGTAAGGGACTCACTTAGTAGTCGGTACTTTCAAATCAGCATTATTAATAATACAAGTGGAACAAAATTCTACGCATTTATTCATCCCACCCACCGCTATATATACACTTTATTGACAAAAGCCACCGGACACCCCTTCAAAAGCAAATGAACGGATCCGCTGCATTCTTAAGATGCGCGGTACAGCTGCAAACGGTATAAAAACAAGCCTCCAGCTGACCGCGATCATATCGCACTGTAAGGTTGAGTGAAAATGTCTCGGCGGGAGAGAACTGTTGAGAAAGGAAAGATTGTTGGGTGTTATATTAGTGCGTTGTCAATAAGAGAAACCGAGAGGCGTTTAAACATACCCAAGTCTACTGTTTTCGATGTACTGAATAAGTGGAAGACATATGAAGCACTGAAACGTACCGGCAGACCAAAGAAAATCATCAATTATAGAGGATGTCCAAGCCTCAGGAGAGTCCTTACAGCTAATAGACGGAGTACTGCACAAGATCTCAGAGTACAGGAAAGTAAAAATGCTTGAACTTCGGTATGTACGCGCACCATTCTCAGAGAACTTCATTCCATGGGTTACCGTGGTCGTGCGACTGCTCATGAGCCTTTCATCGGCACTCGGAATGCTACACGTCGTTTAGCATTTATCGTGGACTGTAGATCAATGGAAACGGGTCTTATGGACTGATGAATCCAGATAAACGATCCATCAGTCTAATGGCCGTGTGTTGGTATGGCAGCAGTCGGGGGAACGTTATTTACCACAGTGTACTGTTCCTACGGTCAAGTGTAGAGCTGGCATTGTACTCGTGCGGGGGTGTTTTTCGTGGTATGGTTCCGGCTCATTGGTTATCGTGGACAAACCTGTTAATCAGCACGTCTATCTCGATATTCTGGACAATTATGTCCTACCAACTCGGTGAAAATAGTATGGAACCGAGCCTTGTTGGTACCAGCAGGATAATGCACCGAGCCATAAAGCAAGGACTGTTACGGCGTGGTTTGATGATAATTCCGTATCATCGTATGTGGACTGGCCAGCACAGAGCCCTGATCTTAATCACATAGAGCACTTATGGGGTGAATTAGAGCGCCGTATAAGAAGTATGGATCCAAGACCTGGTACTAAGCAACAGTTAGCGGCAGCATTATGTACTGAATGGAAACGCATCCCTATCGCTGTCTTCCAAAACCTTGTCGTAAGCATGTCTCGAAGGGTCAGTGCATGCATTACATCCAAAGGCAGACCGACACCATACTAATATATGTCAATAAATGCTATGTTGTGTTTCTCTTCTAGGTGTCCAGTGACTTTTGTCAATATAGTGTATAACTGCACAAGCATTTCGACCTAGTATTTCAAAGGTAATATTTTTGTTTTCATGTATTGAAAATTTAGAATTGCACAATTTTTCTTAATCATGTTTTTATAATGAAATTAGAATTAAAAAATAATTCAAACGACAAAATAAACATTTGAGAAACACCTAGCCGGGGATGTGGTCTCCTTTATGAGTAACACCTGGCCGGAAAAAGGTGGGGGTATATGGTCTTCTCTATGAGAAATGCCTAGCCGGTGAAAGGTAGGAGTATGTGAGTATGTGGTCTCCTTGGAAGAAGCCGACGCAACAAACCCTGTGCAATTTGCTACCGGCAGGACGGCGCCAAAGCCATTCCAAAATGATCTCAGGAATTCAATAATACTTTTTCGCGGGTATTATGATTGTTCCTGGATTCTCGTACCAGGGTAAACTGCAGATTTTTCCTGTGGCAAAATATGCCAAAGTTAAATTAGTATATTTTCAGATAGAGATTCTGACACTAATTTACGAGCAGGAGGTGCCGACACTATATGATAGTGATAAAACTTTGGTATGCATCCGTCAAGATAAAACGTCAGGCCGCATATCGAAATCTACCCGAAATTTCTTACGCCAGATGGAGGAGGAAACTGGAATTCAGGTGATACCATACAGCAACAGCCTTATATTAGGTTTTCAGCTCCATCCCTGCCGTTTTGTGCACGGATGTCGCCAAGGAATGCGAGGAAGGCCTGGAGCCAAACCTGAATTTTTTCTTGCCCACCAAGTGCAAGTTTTCAATTTATTTTAACTTTTAAATCTGGAAAAATAATCTCATGTTTTTGTCCGGTTGCCCTACATATTTCCCCCTTAGGAATTGCATTTTTTACTTCTCCATGGAAAGGTTATCAAAATAGTATCCGCAGGGCAATGAAAATTCAATTGTTCTCACTCTTTCAAATCCTTAGTTTAAGCCTTTTTTTCTTTTTTATGTTAATATGATCAGGAGTGAATGAGGAGGTTGGATAGGAATTCACTGAGCGTAGTCATTACTAATGGCTCTGCAGGGTTGTTCGTGCTGCTAAGTAGGAATTTCAACACGAAAAGAAGTCTAAAGCAGAGGTGGGGAATCTTTTCATGTTGGAAGGCCGCATTAAGTTAGTTGTAATCTAACCAGGCCGCATTCAAGAAACTTCAATTAGATGTACATACTTCAAAATATACATTATTCTGTAAAAATCCTACTATGCACTAATTTCAAAAAATGAAAAAAAATTGTTAATTCTAAATTTAAGTAATCTTTTATTGACTGTGTTGTGACTGATTTTTATTGGAAGCGTTTAAATATATATATATATATATCATCATCATCATCATTGTCAACCATTATCAATCCACTGCTGGATGAAGGTCTCCCCAAGTTTCCTCCACAACGGTCTGTCTTGTGCCAGTCTCCTCCATGTCACCCCTGCATACTTTCGAATTTCATCCACCCATCTCCCATGTGGTCTTCTTCTGGGTCTTTTCCTGTCCCTTGGAATCCAATCTAAAATTTCGGCTGTCCATCGATGATCTGTCCTTCTGGCAGTATGTCCAGCCCATTGCCATTTCAGGGATTTAACTCTGATCATGATGTCTTCCACTCTTGTCATTTTTCGGATCCACGAGTTCCTCCTCTTATCTCTCCTGGTTACATGAAGCATGCACCTCTCCATGCTTCTTTGAGTTGTCTGCAGTCTTTGTATATCTCTTTTAGTTAAGGTCCACGTCTCTGCACCATACGTAAGCACTGGAAGGATGCATTGATCAAACACTTTTCTTTTAAGACATAATGGCATATTGCTCTTGAAAATTATGCTGTTTCTTCCAAAAGCTCTCCAGGCAAGTTTTGTACGCCGATTAATTTCTTCATCAATGTGACCCTCACTTGATATCTGCTGTCCAAGATAAACGTACGTGTCTGTTATCTCCAGCTTTTCTCCATCAATCGATAAATCTTCATTTCTTGTAAAAGCATTGAACATCACTTTTGTCTTCTGAAAGTTCATTTTTAATCCCACTTCTTTACTCTTGTCAGCAAGTTCCTGGATCATACTCTGCAGCTCTGATGGGGTAGTTGCAAAAATGACTACGTCATCAGCAAAACGAAGGTGGGTTAGATAATCTCCATTAATCTTTATCCCTTTGTTTTCCCAGCTCAGCGACTGAAAAACACCCTCCAATGTGGCATTAAAGAGCTTCGGAGATATGGTGTCACCTTGTCTCACTCCCTTTCCAATTTTTATGTGTGTTGTATTTTCAAACAGCCGAATCTTTGCACTTGCATTTTCATAGATGTTATTAATAATATTAATGTATGCATCTTCAATACCGCAGGTTTTCAGAGCCATTGTAACTGCTGATGGTTTCACCGAATCAAAGGCTTTTTCATAATCGATAAAAGCCATGCACAATGGAAGTTCATATTCCCTCGCTCTTTCAATTAGTTCTCTCAGTACGTGGATATGATCTATTGTGCTGTAACCACTCCTGAATCCAGCTTGTTCTCTCGGTTGAGCCACGTCCAGTGTTACCTTCAAGCGGTGTGAAAGAACTTTAGTGAAGATTTTATAAACTACTGATAGGAGGCTGATAGGTCTGTAGTTTCCTGAGATCCTCAATGTCACCTTTCTTATGTAGCAGGATCATTGTAGCGGTGTTCCAATCCTCAGGAATCTTTCCTTCATTAAGGCATAGAGTGAAAATTTGGGCAAGTACTGTTTCAATTTCTCCACTTGCTTCTTGTATGATGTCTACAGTAATTCCATCTTCTCCTGGAGCTTTTCCCCGCTTCATGTTCTTGATTGCATGTGCAACTTCTGCTGGAAGGACTGGAGGAACTCTGGTACTGGTATCTTTCATGATGTCTGGAGTGCATGTATCATCCCTTTCATATAATTTGGAGTAGAAATCTTTCACTCTTGTCAAAATTTCGCCTCTATTTCTTGTTACAGAACCATCTTTTTTTCTCAGTGCCATAATCTGTTTTCTTCCCTTACTGAGATGTCCCTTTGCTACCTTTAGGCTTTGGTTGTTTTCAATTGCTTTCCTCACTAGTTCACAGTTGAATTTTCTTACGTCTTCAGTGATACTCTTTCTTACTGTCTTGCATAGCTCTATATATTCCACTTTGGAAGTCACATCTTCTTTAGTTGTCCTCATCTCTCTTCTTTTTTGCATCAACATTTTCGTTTTTCCTGATAATTTGTTTACATGCAACTTGTTCTTAGACCCAGCTAATTTTGTTGCTGTTTCCATAAGAGCTTTGGTTACTTTTCTGTTAACTTCAGAAATGTCCACTTCTTCCGACGTTAGGCCTTCTAAAGCAGAGAACCTGTTCTTCAGTTCCAACTTGAAGGTATTATGGTGTTTTTTAAGGTTGGTTATGTCAATAGATTTTGTTTGTCTTATGAGCTTGCCACGTTCAAGTTTGGTGTTGAGGTGCATCTTACATCTCACCAATCTATGGTCACTACCTGTGTTGAACTTGTTTAGCACACTGCAGTCTTCTATGACGAATTTTTTGTTACACATAATAAAATCAATTTCACTTGTCGTCCCATTTGGATGTCTCCATGTCCATTTCCTGTGTGGCTTTTTCTTGAAAAAGGAGTTCAAGATGAAAAACCCTTCTGCCTCTGCAAACTCAACGAGAGTATTTCCACGCTGGTTTCTGTTGCCGTGACCGAATTTACCGACTGAAGTTTCATTCTGTTGCCGTTGCCCTATTTTTGCATTGAAATCTCCCATAATTATTTTCAAGTGCTGCTTACCTTTATTATTTAGATGACAAATTTCCTCATAAAATTCTTCAATTTCTTCTTCAGGATGACTTGTGGTGGGTGCATAAGTTTGAATAATCTGAGCCTGGTATCTTTTCGAGAGTTGGATAACAAGTCGTGCAGCTCTGTCAGAGGAACTTTCAACTTCTACAACTTTATCCTTCAGTTTCTTGTTTATTATAAATCCAACACCACTAGTTCTGCCAGTATCTGTCCCACGATAGTAGAAGAGATGTCCACTTTTCAGTTCGATGAGATCTTCTCCTTTTCTCCTTACCTCACTTAGCCCCACGATGTCCCACTTGATCCTTTGTAGTTCCTCTTCCAATTCAAGAAGCCTTGAATCAGAAGATAGGGAGCGTCCGTTGTACGTAGCCAAGGTCAGCATCAGATGGCAGCCTAGTCCGGTCCTCCGGGGATTCTTAGCACCCTCTGCCTTCATGTCGCACTGGCCGCTGCCTTGGCCAGGTACATTCCAGCTGCCGGAGACTGAGGGCCAAGATTTAAGTTGTGGAATCATTTTGGAGGGGTTTGGCCATAACTCACCACGCTGGCCAAGCGGGTTGGTGAGTGTGGGATAGAATTTCCTCTAATCCCGATGGTATAGTTATACCGCTATTGGCGGTCGTCAGAGCCCCTTTAGTGGGAACAGGATGTACCACGAGAAGGCGGGGTTGACATTTGTCAAGGAGAGGCTGTGATGTTACGCATCACCTGACCTTACATCCCATATATATATATATATATATATATATATATATATATACTGAAGAGCAAAACTGAAAACTACTAAGGAAAAACTTTAGAATTTAAAACGAAAGTTGCAAAATAACCTGAAGATCAAAACGCGCAACGCAGCAGTTTTGAAAATTCAGAATTCACATTCTATTAAGAAGAGACCTAAGCAAAAAAAAAAAAATATATATATATATATATATATTTTTGACTCATACCAAGTACAACACAGAAAAGGTTATGTACTCTGCGGAGGTCATGACATATATATATTTTTTAAAACAATTTTTGGTGGGCTTGTTACTTGCATCTATGGCCTTGCAGAAACCCATTTCCAACTAGGTCTTTGTGGAAGTGAGAAAATGCAGAGTTTTTGCTGGTCCTTGATAAAGCCAAGGCTCAGTATTCTCGACACTTTCTACATTCAGTTGTTTTATTTTAGTTTTTTATCTTTTCTCCTTTTACTCACACCGGTAGATACATAACCTTTTCTATGTTGTACTTGGTATGAGTCAAAAAAAATATATATATATATTTTTTATTTTTTGCTTAGGTCTCTTCTTAATAGAATATATATATATATATATTTTGCAACATAGAAATCCGCACTTTTAGCTAATTTTCTAGATGGGTATCCGTCATTTGTGACCTTAAGAGTCCTCCATACCCTGCATTGTTACAATTCCGCCGAATGGGAAATTTAAACAAATATAGCATCATGCAGATGGAAAAATCAATATATCATAACACTCGGATGTGTTCCTAAATTTTTATATTTCAAGAGAAAATATCAAACTATTTTTTTGCTTTTTAACCTACCAGATATCAAAATTATAACTTTTTAAAAATAGTTGTCAATCTGCCCATTGCCCATTATTTTACACTTTTGGGATAATAATTAAAATATTACTCCGCAAAGTGACGCTAATACAGAAACGCAGAAAGATGGCTTGATGTTCATTCTACATGTGAAAAAACCCGGCTTTCTGAATCGTTTTTTATATATGTAATTTTGTTCTGCAAATGCGTGTTTTGAGCTGTTTTTCACGAGGTATGGAGGACCCTTAAGGGCGTCTTGATTTGGGTTTGGTTAGGGAATGTAGATTCGCAGCAATAAGTGCTTGAAATACAAGAAAGCATTTTCCGAGCAGGTTGCCGAAGGCGTGGGTATTCTATTGAATTTTTCCATATTTCAACTGGATCTTTCTTAGCGTCAAATAAAAACTTTAAAATGTCATCTTAGCTCAATCAATTTCATCTGTAGTTCTGTAGGAGCCATAGAACGAAATCATGAGCGTAGTATGTGTCAAAATAACTCTTACGACTTATTAATGTTTTAATTGTGGCCAACAGTTGGGGAGCATTATTTCGTTGAGTCTTCTTTTACTCTTTAGTATTTTAAATACCGTCATTTTAAGATTAAAATAAAAATAGTACAAGACGAACACAAACATATTAATAAAAATAGGATTTGTTCTGCAAATTTTGGATTCACTCAAAAGGCCGCACTTAATGGCCTCGAAGACCGCAGGTTTCCCACTCCTGGCCTAAAGCTTTACTAACGCTCTTAAGATTGTCCTGGAACAGTGAGGAAGCAGGACGTGGCTGACGACTGCTTTGGAGGGAGTTATTCCAGCGGTAGTTGTTTCTAGGGACGTAGTTACTCCAGCGGTAGTCACAGTCTGGTAGTTATAAACCTACTTTACTCTCATACAGCTTGCAATGCTTTGCTATCTGTCTTTAGCTGGATAAATAATTTTACCTACGGTTCCGCACTTTTAGCTAATTTTCATAGAAATCCGCACTTTTAGCTAATTTTCTAGATGGGTATCCGTCATTTGTGACCTTAAGAGTCCTCCATACCCTGCATTGTTACAATTCCGCCGAATGGGAAATTTAAACAAATATAGCATCATGCAGATGGAAAAATCAATATATCATAACACTCGGATGTGTTCCTAAATTTTTATATTTCAAGAGAAAATATCAAACTATTTTTTTGCTTTTTAACCTACCAGATATCAAAATTATAACTTTTTAAAAATAGTTGTCAATCTGCCCATTGCCCATTATTTTACACTTTTGGGATAATAATTAAAATATTACTCCGCAAAGTGACGCTAATACAGAAACGCAGAAAGATGGCTTGATGTTCATTCTACATGTGAAAAAACCCGGCTTTCTGAATCGTTTTTTATATATGTAATTTTGTTCTGCAAATGCGTGTTTTGAGCTGTTTTTCACGAGGTATGGAGGACCCTTAAGGGCGTCTTGATTTGGATTTGGTTAGGGAATGTAGATTCGCAGCAATAAGTGCTTGAAATACAAGAAAGCATTTTCCGAGCAGGTTGCCGAAGGCGTGGGTATTCTATTGAATTTTTCCATATTTCAACTGGATCTTTCTTAGCGTCAAATAAAAACTTTAAAATGTCATCTTAGCTCAATCAATTTCATCTGTAGTTCTGTAGGAGCCATAGAACGAAATCATGAGCGTAGTATGTGTCAAAATAACTCTTACGACTTATTAATGTTTTAATTGTGGCCAACAGTTGGGGAGCATTATTTCGTTGAGTCTTCTTTTACTCTTTAGTATTTTAAATACCGTCATTTTAAGATTAAAATAAAAATAGTACAAGACGAACACAAACATATTAATAAAAATAGGATTTGTTCTGCAAATTTTGGATTCACTCAAAAGGCCGCACTTAATGGCCTCGAAGACCGCAGGTTTCCCACTCCTGGCCTAAAGCTTTACTAACGCTCTTAAGATTGTCCTGGAACAGTGAGGAAGCAGGACGTGGCTGACGACTGCTTTGGAGGGAGTTATTCCAGCGGTAGTTGTTTCTAGGGACGTAGTTACTCCAGCTGTAGTCACAGTCTGGTAGTTATAAACCTACTTTACTCTCATACAGCTTGCAATGCTTTGCTATCTGTCTTTAGCTGGATAAATAATTTTACCTACGGTTAATAAAGGATTATAGAAGGTGTACTGACCAAACTTATTTTAATTATATTTCTTCTAAACGAGGAAATTCGTGACTGCAGAAAGAGTTATGGGAACAGAACCATACAGGCAAAGAAAAGAAATATTTTAACACCAAATGGGAAGAAAAATAACGTAATTTATAAAGAGATATCTCGAACTGAGATTTCTTTCATATTTTTGTATTCCAAAGATATTATTACTATAGGTGACGGATTTTTAGGTGCTCAAAAACCAAAAAAAATTTTTAAGTGCTAAGAATTTCAAAAATATTTGCTAAAAATAGTATATTTTTTCATAGATACTGTATCTAGTTATTTTCTGTGATAAAAATATAATGTTAGTACTCAACTTATTAATCACAGCTATCCATTTCTCGGAAAAAGTTCTTCGGATTTGTAGGAGGCAGCAAATGTGATCTCCAGATTTTCCATTGCAAATTTATATCTAATGTCAGGAAATAATGACCAATATCGAGAAAGTGGTCACTTCACCTCAAAAAATGTCAACTTTGCATGTTTTGAGAGGGGGATGTTTATAATATTTAAGCAGACAATTTTGCGTACAATTTTGCCTTCTTGAATTTAGGCAACACTGCAAATACCTTGAAATCCATTGCTTTTCTAACACACGTAAGAATTCGTTTCTCAGGGATCCTATTTTTGATCCTGAAAGTGTGTTAAGTTTCCTCTCAACATCCTGCACTTCAACTGCTTCAGACTTCAGGTTTGTTGTTGTCATTAATTTCTTTATCGAATGACACAAGAAACTTAAATCAGTAGTACGCCAAATCATTTTTTAAACTGGCATCATTCATTGCATGATGAACAATCTCAATTAAAAAGCATCGTCTTTGCCCACTTCACTGACAACAAATCTAAAGCCTTCAAAATGATCTACACAGTATACCACGGCATTGAGTCAGATACCCCCGCATGTGACTACGGGTGTAAGCGGCAGTGTGAGGTCAGGGTTCTTTTTCGAGCATTGCAGTGGCCGATTTCAAGTCGAAATTCTCAAAGATCGATCTGTGCTGGTGATTTAACAACATTGTTTTTTCATTACATGCTAACTTGTTAACGTTAGGATAAAAGTTTCGGATATTTTCACACAAGCTATGCAAAGCATGAACGACACACATTACGTGTATCTCGACTAATTATCGAGAGTTCTGGGGTTCGATCCCAGCGGTGCCGGAATACAATTTTTCAGTCGCTATGCGTTGTTTTAAAAAAATAATAACGTGGAAAGAGCGATGACATCGTCCATTTACGTGTATCACTTTTCGAAAACTCACGGAAAGACCGTCAGTAGCTTTCACGTAGCTAGGGAAGTGCAGCTAGGGTAGTACGTTGTCGTACTTCACACCATTTGTCCTCAACAAGTGCGCAGATTCATTACATAATCTAACAACTGTGACACGATTTGCCGTGGAAATGTCTTTGCATGCTAGCAAAACAAAACAAACAAACAGAAACGTTTGGAAAGAGTTTCGTCATTTTTCAATACGCCGCCTATAACATTTTCCACTTTTCTCCTACTGGAATCGGTAGTCTTCATCAAATTTAAGTATTTATTGCAGAATTTGAGAAAATATTTATTTACATACAAAATACGTGGTTTTATGTGAAAATGTTTGTTTACCTAAAAATCCGTTTCCTAAATAATTACTGCACTGCTAACAAGACTCACACACATAAGAAACGAATATTTTTCGTGGTAAGGAGGTTTAGGACGTGATATCCACGACATAAATACTCACTGCAGTAGAAAACAGATTATGCAGATTGAAACTCAAAAGTTATATCGTGCCAGGGCCAGGAACAACTCACCTCCTGTATATTCATATATAATATAACCTTTATGGAACGCCTCGCACTAGTTGAATAAACAAATCCTCTTCCATTTGCCTTTTTCTAAAATTCGTAGTGCGGCATTTTCATTGAAATAGATAAGGTGAGCCGCATAATTTGTCATTGAAAATAAATCACCAGTGCTTTCTTGTTATTTGTTGAATATCATCTTCCTCCCCTTTCTCTTTCCTTATCTTCTTTTGAGCCTCTGTAGGTTCATCATTCCTTTCTTTCTGTTCCCTCATCTTCTTTTAAGCCTCTAGGTCCATTCTTGTTCGTCATTTGGGGTTTCAATTCTGGCTACATATTAAATAATGTCATGTTCCACCAAACAAGAACGAGTGGAGAGTTCGTGATGGAAACGCGGATGCTCAGGAAAGCTTGATCCCATTTACTTTTCTTGCAGCTATTTCTGCAGACGACGAATTTCTTTTCTGCACGATGAAACATTCCTGTGTACCTTTCCTTCCCATTAGTTTCATTCTCATCGCGAATTGATAAGTTTGTGTTGATCGTCAGCGTAGCATTGAAATTCATAAGCAAACAATATGTTTTCATTTTTCCGATTTGCAATGCCTGTTTCAGGTATCCCAGAATTAATAAACCGGCAAAGAAACCGCAGTTTCTTGTTTCCCAGGAGCGAAGGTGAAAGCAGAAAAAAAAACATACATATGGGATTTCAGTGGAAAGCAATTGGTATTTTTTGAGATGAATTTTAAAATTCTGATGCACTTCTGTCCCCTAAGGTTTGAACACAGCCAGAGGAAAGGTTTCGTGAAGAAGCATACACTATTTGTAAAACAACCAAATATCGTTGCGCCTCGGCGGAAAATGTTCAAGTTTATTTGATTGAAAGTTGTTTGGATAGGAAGCATGAATATCTGATACGAATATCAAAATATCTTATCCAATCGCAATATTTTTTTTCAGATACTGTTAGATGATGCTTGGTATCTTTTTTTTTTTTTTTTTTTTTGATCATGCACGTGCTATAAGCAGTGCATAGTGCCACTTCTTAGGCTTATGGAGATCCAATCTATTTCGTATCACGGTGAGAATCGTATCTCCCAATGCGGTAGGAAAAAACATGTTAACAAACAAAAGGTAAATTTGGCGAAAAATCACTTCCGTGACTTCGACGATAATAAGTGATAATATAGCTTTCAGGATCGTCTGTTTGGTATTCTGGTAAAAGCGATTTTCTTTTATTTTTTTTATTTCTGTGTTTCTTTAATCTTAGCATAAACTTTGCTACAGATAAAAGGGTATATTGTGCGCTAAATAGCAGAAAAAAATGTCTTGATAATTAAGCATTGCTTGGTTATTACTACCATGACCTGTAGAATGTTATACCGGTAAATCAAAAAGTAAAGGCAATTTGAAAATCACGTGGTAACCGTAACGGGTAGAAGTTGACGCAATGCAAAACGTTCGCAATGGCTTATGGGTAGTTCGAACACGCGCAGAGCAGCATTCTGCCGTTAGTTTAGTTGAAACCAAAGTCAAATAAACTTGGACGCTGCGCTGCGTAGTGAGATTACTTTGGGCAGAAGAAGTGAAACCTGCTAAAATTCGCCGAATAATATTAGCTCAGTACGGAAGTTAAAACAGCATAACTCAACGAAGAGGTTATGAAGGGGTAGTAGGTTTTAAAGCGGAAAGAAAAGTTTAACCGACGAAGCTCGATCCAGTCAGCCATCAACATCGCGTGTACAAGCTCAAACCCACAGAGCGAATGGCTTGATCAGAGAAGACCGACGGATTACATTGTTCGCTGTTGCTGCAAATTTGGATATCAGCTATGGATCCACACCAATGGCGCGTACTTAAAGAAATCTAAGGAATCAGAGATGGACCACCTTTTTTCTTAAATCAATTTTTTTATGAAATTTTCTGTGACGCATTTATTTTCATTCATTTAAATATCCACTTAACTCTGGGATGGTGAAATTTGAGGCTGCTATCTCAATGCGAAGCAAACGGATATCTCGCGAAGTTCGAAAAATTCTACAGAGAGTACCGGGGAATCTCAGCTCAGCGAAGATTCCATCAGAGAGTAGCGGGAAATCTCAGCTCAGCGAAGATTCCATCAGAGAGTAGCGGAGAATCTCAGCTCAGCGAAGATTCTACCAGAGAGTAGCGGGGAATCTCAGCTCAGCTAAGATTCCACCAGAGAGTAGTGGGGAATCTCAGCTCAGCGAAGATTCCACCAGAGAGTACCAGGGAATCTCAGCTCCGCGAAGATTCTACCAGAGAGTAGCGAGGAATCTCAGTTCAGCAAAGATTCCACCAGAGAGTAGCGGGAAATTTCAGCTCAACAAAGATTCCACCAGAAAGTAGCTGGAAATCTCAGCTCGGGGAATATTAAACCAGAGAATAGCAGGAAATCTCAGCTCAGCTAAGATTCCACCAGAGAGTAGTGGGGAATCTCAGCTCAGCGAAGATTCCACCAGAGAGTACCGGGGAATCTCAGCTCCGCGAAGATTCTACCAGAGAGTAGCCGGGAATCTCAGCTCAGCTAAGATTCCACCAGACAGTAGTGGGGGAATCTCAGCTCAACGAAGATTCCACCAGAGAGTACCGGGGAATCTCAGCTCCGCGAAGATTCCACCAGAGAGTAGTGAGGAATCTCAGCTTTAACGAAGATTCCACCAGAGAGTAGCAGGGAATCTCAGTTCAGCAAAGATTCCACCAGAGAGTAGCGGGGAATTTCAGCTCAACAAAGATTCCACCATAGAGTAGCTGGAAATCTCAGCTCGGGGAATATTAAACCAGAGAATAGCAGGGAATCTCAGCTCAGCGAAGATTCCACCACAGAAGAGCAAGAAATCTCAGCTCAGCGGAGATTCCACCAGAGAGTATCTGGAAATCTCAGCTCAGGGGAAGATTCCACCAGAGTGTAGCGGGGAATCACAGATTATGCGAAAATTCCGCCAGAGAGTAGCGGGAAATCTCAGCTCAGCGAAAATTTCACCAGAGAGTAACGGAGAATCTCAGCTCAGCGAAGATCCCCTGGCTCTCCTGAAGATGCCAAAGTTTAACCTTGAAAACGAGAAACGAGGTTATCGTGCATGCTCGACACCGAACAAGCCAAGGGAAAGCGAAGAATTTAAAGTTCGCGAGTTAAAAACCACATGGCACAAATTTTCCGTTATATTTTTTGTTTTGTTTTTATTGCTTCACTTGAGTTGAAATTTTAATAAATTGAGCGTGTATTTTTATAGTATTAAACGTGGTGGAATTGCACAAATGCATTATAGATGATTTAAAGGGATGTCCTGTCGGAAAAAAAGATTACGGGGAAAAACTGATTATAAATATCAAATCGTGAACTAAGACTTACTGCAAAATACAAAGATAAAAATTGTGAATATACTAGGCATTTTTCCGATTCCGTTTATTCTAAAACTCCGTGGTTAGCAAGATGTTCAAATGAAAATAAATTTTGCTGGCCGTGTCGGCTATTTATCTCTGTAAATAACTGTGAGGAAAAAAACACTGAAGCTAAGAAAGACTTCGTGGTTAAGCTCTTCTCTGCATAGAAATGGCCTTATTGGAAAAAATGCATTTGCAAAAAAGCTCAGAAATGATCCCTACTTCAATTTCCATAAGGCTGTAATAGAAAACTTTTGGGCCGAAACAAGACCTCTAAAATTCATGTTTAAGTTAACGGAATTCCATTATGTAATTAGTTGTAATGTAAATTAGTACGTAAATTAGTACGTTAATTAGTTATACAGTATATGCTATGCTGTACATTGTTTAAAACGCTCTAAAATCTGCAAGTGCAATGCAAATTTTATTATTACTGTGGTAAAACGAATTTGTTAACGTATGTTTGTATCTGCATTCCTCCGATTTATAACTAAACAGAAATTATCCACATCTCGGAATCAGCATACGCCACCGATCCACACATACCATAGTGCATGATGACTTAGGGTACCGTAACGTTTGCGCAAAATGGGTATCCACGCAGCTTACTGATCTGCACAAGCAACAGTGCGTGGTGGTTGCGACCTAATTCCTGAAATGTTTTGAAGTACATCCGAGTGTTTTGGAGCAGATTGCAGCCGCTGACGAGACACAGTTCATCACTGTGAACCGGAAATTAAGAGACAAAGCATTCAGTGAAAACACCCATCTTTCGCAGTAAACAAGAAATTCAAACGACAGCCTTCCGCCAAGAAAATCATACTGATATTTTTATGGGCCATAAAGGATACTATTTTGGCGCATTTTCAGGAACACGGACAAGTAGTGACCAGTGCAACATATTGTGCTATGCTTAGAGAGAAACTGAAGCCTACGTTCACAGCAAAAGCAGTGTAATGCTGTCAAAAAGAGTTTTTCTGTACCATGACAATGCACGGCCCCATGTAGCGGCCGCAAAGTTGGAAGCAATGCAATAACTGTGGTTTGAACGGTTTCCACATCCCACTTGCAGCCTTTATCTGGCGCCATGCAGATATCATGTCTTTGGTTCACTTAAACAGGCTCTACGCGTTTGCAGGTTCATCTCTGATCACGAGGTTAAGGAAGTTATGCATACCTACATTCAGAAGCAGCAGAAAAGTTTTTCTTCCAAGAAATGAAAAAGCTAGTAGAACAATGCAAGAAGTGCTTCGGCCTGCTGGGGGACTATATGGTAAAGTGAGATAACCATAATGCTCACAGTTACCGGCACTATGATCATAGTTACCGGTATTAAAGGGTATGTTACACTTACTTTTTGATTCTCCCTCGCATAAACATATACACTGACATGCTGATTCATTAGGTGCACTCGCTTTTTCGCTTAAATGAGTCACTTCGACACATCAATTAAGCCGACGGCACGTGAACGCAGTGTCCGGTAAAAATAAGGTAGATTTTAAATAAGGTAGGCGGTAAAAATAAAACGACATTTCGTCGAACTCTACTGCGTATGGGGCTCCGATACAGACGGATGGTCACTGCACATATGCTAACGAAGTTGCATCTCCAGAAAAGGCTTACATTTGCATGGAAGTATCGGAAGTGGACCTCCGCTGATTGGCAAACGATTGCCTTCTCCGATGAGTCACGTTTTCTGCTTCATCGAACGGATGGACGTTGGCGCATAAGGCGAGAAACATCGGAGAACAAACACTTATCAACCATTGCTGGAAGAACACAAGTTGGTGTAAGCAGCGTTATGGTCTGGTGAATGTTTTTCGTGGCATTCCCCGGGTCCACGCATACCTGTGGAATGCATTATGGACCGAATTCGTTATGAATCCATTCTTGCAGACCATGTACACCCATACATGCTTATTGTCTTCCCTGGGGAGGATGGGATCTTCCAGAGCAACAATGCGACGTATCACACGGCGATAAATGTCCGAGAGTGGTTGGAAGAGCACGATGACGACTTCAAAGTACTTCTCTGGCCCCCTAATTACCCAAAGTTAAACCCAATTGAGCATTTGTGAGACTTCCTCGATCGTGTTGTTCGCTCTATAGATCCTCCACCACGCACCCTCCAGCAGCTGTCAGATGCACTGCAGTCAGTATGGATCCACATACCTGTCAACTCCTTCCAGCACCTTATTGAGTCACTCCCAGCCAGTCTAGCTGCTGTGCGCGCTGTACACGGCGGTTACTGTGGATATTAGCTGGTGGTCACAATAATGTAACTCGACCGTGTATAACAACACACCTCGAATACGCAAACTTCAAATAAACACAGCTTCCACCACCACATATTTTGGCTGCTGTTACAACACTATATATATCTTGTTCTTATCTGTCAACATGCACAAATCACGCGCTCTGACCTCAGAAGTGTTACCAACCTCATTCAGCGAGAGAGAAGATATGACGTTGTGGTTGAAAACGCTAAAAGAGAATGAACTCCAATTTACATAGAGAAAACAAATGAAAATAAAAGTTAATTTAGAATATACGTCATAATATGGATTATTATTTGTGATGCTAGTGGGTTCTTTTTCAAAGCGTCAAACCTCAAAATTTTAAAATCTCGAAGACTTGCCAAATAATTCAGAATGAACTTAATGCATTATTGATTACCAAAATAATAACTTTGCATAATTATTAATTTTTATTCGCATCACGATAATTATGTACACCATAAAAAAAACAGTGTTTATAGAAAAAAAAGTGAAAGCCTGAATTCACTCAATAATGTAAAATCACCATTTCAGGAAACAACATGTTTCTCAACTACATTTTTCTTTTAAATGGATCGAGCATTTTAAGTAAGATGATACGTTTGGGAAAAAAAAAACGTTTTTGCATTTAGATATTTCTCTCAAGAGAAGCTGCTTCAGTGACCTATCGTGAAAGCGGAGATTGCAAATTAGCTAACTAAAAGTAAATATGTTCTCTTCGGGACGATGCAGGTTTGCTTTTTTCTTTTCATCGTGGTGGAAACCTTAGAAATGGCGTAGCAGTCTATGCTGGAAGTAAAAGAGCAAAAGAAGCAAATCTCATTATTGAAATCTGTTGCTCTGTTTGTCATACAAACAAGATTTTCCTTTTTCAATGAGGTCCATGTCTCTCAGTGATATAGAAACCATAGCTTAGGAACACCAACTTAATATTTACATCGGATCCTGTTATATTTTCTAACAGCAAAGCCTTGCGGACGAAATAACGATAGCTGGTGAAGGAGGGGTGGGATTCTCTATTTACATTTCACAAAGTCTCCTGAATTTTATTCAAAGAAATCTTAACAGGATTATAAACTCGTGAAAGCATTTTTATGCGCAGAATTTTCCTCACTTTTTGTTTTCTTCCTTTTACGCTTCCTTCTGCGAGCGTAACCACAATTTTATCTCATCAACCAAAGAGCGATTGACGATACATAAGATAAGGGGGAAAATGTTGAAATAAACCAGCCAATTCAATGAAATGCTAAAATATTCTGCTTAACGTTTGCATTAACCGGTATGTAGGAACATCCAGGTGCAAATATAGGATTTAGATAGCAAATTTAGATCTGAAGAAATCTGGAAGAGCTTTGTACATAGTGATTGAAGTCCCAGTAAGTGCGAGATTTTCACCTCTTTTTCCCCGCGTAATGAACATATTATCGCTTATCGAAAAGTGAAAATTAAGTTCTTAAGAGAAAAAGAGAAGTTACTCATTTCCAGCTATAAATAGGTTCTTGTTACAATTGGTTTCAGTTGTTTCCTATTCCTCACTGTATTTACTTGCGTAGAATTTAAGTTTGCGTAATGTATCTCAGTCAACACGTGAACTTTTCGGCTTTTTGATATTTTTTTACGGATCTCTCTTTCATCATGCAAAGTTTCAGTGTTTGTGCTTTGAGTTTCATTTAACGTAGATCATATGAATTCAACAACATAAAACATGATTGTAAATAATAAACAACATAGAAGAAAATGCAGATATACTTGAAATCGCTGTCTTGTTTTAATTCAAAGGTATAAAGAGTAGATATACTGAGAAACGAGTGACGTAGCTTTCTATAAATTTTACAAACAAGATCCTGATTTAAAGTTTCTAGAATTGCACGAAAAGGTGAAACGATTTCAGTACAGAAGCTTTGACATTTGGAAAAAGGTTCATGACATACACTGAGGTGACGCGAGGGTCAAAACAGCAAGTTGCAGAGATAAGCCAAGGTCGGTGTGGTTCATTCGGGAGAATAACTGGCTCCGGAGCGAGAAGACGTGGTTTTGAATTGCACCACACTTTCCGCTATTTTAGCGGCCGAACGTATGAACGACTCTCTGTGCCGTGAGGTTTGAGGAAGATGTGTGATATTCCTTCCTCACATCGTCTTGAATTAATGAGAATTCGAAAAATGTGTGATGTTTCTTCCACGCATCGTCTGGATTAATCAGAATTCCTGCAATTTCGCGAGTCCGCTTTTCTCAGGTGGGGATATATGTGACATACCCCTGAGCTGACAAAAAAGTAGAAACAACAAGTTGCAGCGATAAGCCAAGGTCGGCGTAGTTCAGTAGGGAAAATAACTAGTTCCGGAGCCGGGAGACTTGGATTCGAATTCTAGCACTTGCAAAAGTGCTGGTTTGTTATAGGCTGCAGATAATTAAGGAAACAGAGCTGAAATATCTACTTTACACAGAGAAAGTTGCATAAAGGTAACTAACGTAAAAAAAGGATATTTTTGTTTTCTCTTAATTATCTATTTAAAAAATCAGAAAGAAATGGCTGATTATAAGGTTTGCACCACTGTAAAACATTCTCCGCTTCAGTACCAATATATTCAAGGGTTTCCCACAAAGGGGAACACAGCCGGTTTTAGGGAGGGAGAAAGCTGTTTAATTTCAAAGCTAGAAATTGTCTTCAGCGAAGAACTCAGAAAAAAGGTTATGCATGAAACTATTTAACAGAAATTCATCCCTTGGACAGTGCAAAAAATAGAAGACTTTTTCATATTTTTTGCAAGTTGTTTTAAATGTTCGGATTCATGACGGATAAACGCAACGAGTGCTCTGTTTTCATATGATTCATGATGGCTAAATAAACGTGGAAAGTTATCTTTTGTTTTTACTAATGTCAATATTTATGTTGCGATGTTACGTAAATAAAATACAGTTAAACAGTATATTTTTCACTGAGATATCAGGCGAGTAACAATGATCGATAGAACTTACAAAATCCTTCATAACTTTCTCCTGTAGTTTCTTCAAAAGATTTCTGAGGCTGGTAAATCCAACGTAAGGATAAATGCTCGCGGATTTTTAATTTACCTGAAATACTTCCAATTTTGTTTTCCTTTTATCATGCACCCTGTTGTACAGTCATTTGCAAATATTTGAGAGTACTTTTCGATTTATTGAAAATTAAGATTTTCAAAGAAATAACTAATTACTAGTCAGCGATATTTGAAAAATGATACCACAGATGAATACTTACATTCTTTAGAACACAAAAAAGACCAAAATCAGTACTCTGTGTGGCCACCTTTGTTTTTATAACTGACAGAATACGATGTGGTACACTTTGAATGAGGGATTGGCAGTGGTCACTTGAAATCTCTTTGCACCACACGTACTTTATCGCGCCAATCAAAGTTTGGGAATTCGATAAGTTGTTTTTCTGCTACCTTGTCTTTTAAAATTGACCACGAATTTTCGATGGGATTAAGATCGGGACTGTTACCTGGCCGGTAAAGCACAGTTTTGTTTTTCCTCTGCAGGTAGCCCTTTACTGTCTTTGATCAGTGACATTCTCACAATGTCCTCAACTGAACTATCAAACATCTGCATCCCATTATCAACCTCCTCAATGGTCAAATCTCACAGTATCATCAACTGAACCAACAGACATCTGCATCACATTAGCAACCCCTTCAATGGTCAAAACTCACAGTATCGTCAACTGAACAACGAACATCTGCATCATATTAGAAACCTCCTCAACCGGTTTCTCACAATATCATCAACTGAACGCACATCTGCATCACATTAGCAACCTCCTCAATGGTCAAACCTCACAGTATCATCAACTGAACAATGAACATCTGCATCACATTATAAATCTCCTCAACCGGTTTCTCACAATATCATCAACTGAACCAACAGACATCTGCATCACATTAACAACCACCTCAATGGTCAAACCTCACAGTATCATCAACTGAACCAACAGACATCTGCATCACATTAGCAACCTCCTCAATCGTCATTTGGCGGTCTTTGTGTAGGAGTGCCTCGACGGTGTTGACATTAATTTCCAGACACTCTTCACCATTCACAAATTTCTGGTGTCACTCAAAATCTCTTGCAAGGGAAAACCCATCTTCCTTATAGGCTGTTTTAATCGTTTCGTGCGTTTCTGTGGTGGTTATATTCAAACCCACATAAACACAACTTTTACTCAATTTCATACCATTTACTTAATCTAAAGATTTATCTAAAAATGCGAATTTATTTAAGCTACTGTTTCGCAGAATAGATAGGTAAGGAGCACTATAAACGAATTCCTGGGTAAAAAAACCAAAGAACACGAAGTTAAAATATTTCTCACAGATATACTATTGAAACTAAATTTCATGTGGATCCAAGAGACGAAATTTTACAAGAAGTATTTATAAATTATAGCAATATTCTTTCACATCTTTCATACAGATCTTTCAAAACATCTTTCTTGTGACTGTCTATGTATCCAATAATAGTCTGTTTTTGTAGTCAGCTTTCCCGCATTTCAATCACGCATCTACCTGATAAATTCTTTCTTGTTCCATCTCTGTTATTCTGACGTGAGTTTCAGGAAATGGACAAAACGAAATGTAATGTTTGCCGGTTAACTGATGACCATAGACTTCTTTAAAAATGAAACACAAATACGATTTCGTACGAAGAAGGAAATCCAAATAAAAACGACTTTATTTTTCGCGTAGCCATTTCAGACGCCGGAAGCATGTGTTCATAGAAAGCAGAAGTGAAAAAGAAGGACAGCAACGTGTTTCTTTTATAAAAATAAGTTACTAAAAAGGGTAACATTCAGAAAAATGATGTGTTGTACTTCCAGCGACATCGTCGCCTTCATCGCATCAAAGAATGGTTTGCTCTATGATCCGTGTGTCAGGAGTGTGTCCTACGTGACTGTCCTAATAAGAACTATTCGTTCGTCATTCTCCTGCCACGTTGTCCTGTTGTTATAGCAACCACTCATCACAATGAAAGCGTTTAGTAAACGAAGTCTTCTTACCAGCAGAGGATTGTAATGCACCATTTGGCGGAGTCATAAGATAAGTCACTTATCGTACTTCGCGAACATCACGAAATACAGATTTGAAGGTCAACAGGAATAAAGATGAACCCTAAACACAAAAGTTCCCTCACAATTTCTAACCTACCATCAAAGTAAAACAAAAATGCAAAAATATGCCATGTTATGAAACGTTAAAGCGGAACAAATATTTTTAGGTAACAATCCGGCCAGACACAGAATTTTATAGGTTAAAAAAGTTATATTTTCCACACTTAAATTTGTTGATAAATTCTTAAATTGAATGTGTAATTAAGTAGTTAGTACCAACACTCCAATCGGTTCCGTACGCAGTAGGAAATAAAAAAGATCTTTTTGCTAGACCTTCATTCAAGGCGGAAGGATATGTGCTTAACAATAGTAGAACATCATACTACTACTAATAATAAAACCATATACTGACCTGAGTTGTATGCAGACAAATAGAAAAACTTTCAATTGTAATACCAAGGATGATTTATAGGCACATCGATATCCAATCTGAGCTAATATGTTCACAACTCGTAGATGCTCCACGATAATACAATAGAACATTTTTTACTGACGCCAACTGACGCTATATTTGTTGTAGAAGTTGACTTCAGTCTTACCACATAATTGCGTCGTCGTTACATAAAAGATGTTCGAAGCCAACATATCCAAAAATAGTGTAGCGTAACTGAGTCTAATGATCAGGAACATTACATTTAATCAAGTTGCTTCCTTTATTCAGGAGCAGTTAGTTCTATTAATGAACAACACACACAGACATCATCGTAACACACGACCACGCACAAGCATTAACTAGAGCACACATACAGTTTTCTTCCCAACCGCGCTCATACCACACAGAGCGGGAGAGAGACTCGGGTGTGTGGTGTCAAGGTACACGACACTTATCTCGATGGGTAAACAACAGCTACACCTGCCACGCAGTGGTGTCGCAATCCATCTGGAGCGGCTGCAAATCTTTGGCGATCTGCATTTTTTTAGGGCTAGGAGGCTATAATTCCGACAAAAATTTAGTTGTACGGAATCATGATGTAAATTTATGTGATTCCTCTATCGCTCTCGTTTTCCTCGATGCAAAAAAGGATTCGGACGTGTACGAACCGCAGAAAGCGGCAATACGGGAAAGACTTGCGATTTAAGCGGCTTTGCATGATGGTGGTTGCTAGGCGGGAAGGTGCAAGCATGTCACAAAAGGCTATGCGATAACAACTGTATCTATCATGACCATGAGGGATGTACAAACAACACAGCAAGCAGTAAGCGATCTCCCTGTTGCCAAAAATGACTGGTGGATGTTCGAAGCCAACAGTGGTTGGTGAAGTTTGTAACAGGAGGTAGACGAGCTCCATTTCTTCCAGGAATAACGCAGTACAATAGCGGTATGGAGAAAAAAATGTCAGCATACACAGCCAGACGCATATTGGTGCGAATGGGCAATAACAATGTACCCCTTGCCTCTGCTAAAAAAAACAACAAAGTCATCTGCAGTTGACTCAAGCGCACCAAAACTGATCCTTGAGGACTTGTAAAAAGTGCCACTGAACCACGTCTTCAGTTTATAAACACCGATGTCCGGGTCAGTGGCTTTAACAGCATGAACCGATTGATCCTATCTGCCTAGTGTTGACTATACTTGACCATTACAACTTCTCCACGATCTCGTTGGAGGAGTTGTAATGGTGTGGGGTCTTTTCAAGACGGTCATGAGGTTTCTTAATACCTCTTGAATAGCATTTAGATGTCATGAGGTATCTAAATATCATTGCTGAATCAGGCACATCCATACCTTTGCATAGTGTTTCCTGATGGACAGGACTACATCCAGGAGAATAATATGTCATTCCGTACGGCTCTAATCGTCTAGGAGCACAAACGTGGTTTCAAAGCTCTAAAATGGCCACCCTGGTCTCCAGCACTTAAATCAATTGAACACCTGTGACATGAGATTGGAAGAGCCGTCCGTAACAAAGATCCTCCTCCAGCCAAAAACACTTGACTGAACATACCTGTAGAACAGTATCAGACCCTCATTGTATCCATGCAACATAAAATTCAATCTGTTTTAAAGACCAATGGCGTCCAAAATGCTGTTAGGTAGGTGTTCCTAATAATTTGAAATTGTAGACGAACAGCTGACTCATTTATTTTTTCATTTGTAGGAAGCAGTTGAAAAAATTTATATTCTTATGTTTGATTGTTTGCTTATTCAGTTGTTTACCCGTCTATTCCTCGTTACTTGAAATTCTCTCAACTCCGCAAAATACGCTACTGTTTAAGAAAATTGCAACGCCAAGAAAGAATTGCGCTATTCAAATGAAATTTATATCACAGATTATTCGTGTTACAGGAGAAAACTGATTACATTTGTAGAGCTATGCAAGATTTTTTCACTTCAAAACTCAGTATCGTGTGTAGCCACCTCGAGAAACAACAACAACTTCTACACGGCGTGTCATTGAATGGAAGTGGTTTTGATATCGTAGTGGGAAATAGCCTGCCAGGCTGCTTCTACGCGCACCAGAGTTCATTTGTGGTGACTGGAGGTGGCGCTTGACGGGCAAGTCGCTTGGCTACCATGTCCGAGATAAGTTCAATCGGGAACACGTTTCACGCGAACGGGAAGGGTAGAGAAGAAGCGGTATCTGCCGTGCATGGAAGAGGTTTTGGACATTTCGGGCCACATGTGGTCGAGCATTGTCCTGCTGGAATATAGCGCCAGGACATCTATGTTGCACGTTGTCCTGGTGCTATATTCCAGCAGGTCAATGCTCGTGATACTTCACGTTCACTTCTAGGATCAACCGAGAGTGGCTGACCAATGTCAGTCCTTCCGTCTGTGCATGGTCAATCCAATACTGGCACACCCTTGACACTATAGTACAGGAGCAGCCAACAAGTGGGGGCTGTTCCCGAAATAGTGGCACCTGTCCTCCGGGTTCCAACTATCTGGCCGCTGTCAAATTGGCTTAAGTCACCACATTTCCGGATCAATGGAAAGATTTTAGTGATCACGTAGAGAGGATAGGTGTGCACAATTTATAGTAGCCGCATGTGATGTTTATATTACGTGCTACGTACTTCTTTAAGCTTCGATTATGTAAAACGGGGGGTATTCCTAATGCAAAACTAACTCTGACTGAGGTTGCCCTGTGCACCTCGTGTGCTGATTTTCCGTGCCTTCGTGTGAGTTATCCTGCATTCTGCCTCTCTTATTTACGTGCACAACAACCATAAAGGTACGAATTACGTTTTTGCTTATTCCTACCTCATTTCTTGCTACCATTTCGTCGTACTACCGATTTTTCAATATCTAACCGCGTTTGTTTACATTTGGAAATCGTCAAAAATGGCGGCTTCCGGTGATCCCGTCTCGGCAGCCGTACGGGCAGAAGTTTCTCATTGCCTAACCTCCAGCTCAATGAATCTTGATACACTTTCTCTCTCAGATGCCCTTGCTACTAATGTTGCGCTGCCCTCTCATCAGATGTCACTAGCTTCTGACCGTATTCCTAGCCATCTACCTGTCTCCTAATCTGCAATGCTGTCCACTTTAGCACCAGCCGCAGTGCAGCTGCCTTTTCCACTTTTTCTCCTCAAGGTGCGCCGTCCTTTGTGTCAGTTCTTCATCGTGATTCTGGAAATTCCACTGCTACTGTTTCAACTGATCCTCTTCTGCCAAGAACCTCAATTTTTCAACTCGCTGACAAGATCGTCACAGCTACTATTGGTGCTCAATCCAAAATAAGCAGTTCACCTCCTCTTTATTGGATCGAGATGTTCTCCTTCACCCCTTGCCCACCACTCCATTGCCTCAATATATGGAGGCATTGTCTCTTCATGTTCCTTTGAGAGCTATCACTGGTATTACTCGAACCCGTAGTGGTATTTCCGTCATGTTGGGTAAATCCACAGACACTGATTTCTTCCTTGTCCATGATCTGTACGTTAGTACTAATCATCTTATCTCCTCACCTCTATCGAAGCGCACCGTAGCGATTACTTTTTACCCTATTTATCATCCTCCCTTTGTTCACTGACGAAGTCTGAAAAACTGTCGAGAAGGTACCGTGTCTCTCGGATGCCCCACGGAATTACCCTTTTCGCCCACGTTTCTGGCCTCCGACGACAACGTTTGGTTGTATTTCCCACGGTTCAAGCCTTCTAAGCCTGTACCATTGATGCCACTGCTCACATCAGTGGTCGCTCATACTCCTTCAAGATCTTCACCACCCACAATTGCACACAGAGTCTGACACAAGATCATAAAACTCCAGCGTGCTTGCGACGTCGGCCTGCTCCTCCTGGTTTTCCGTCCTCGTTGATGGATGGCTCCTCTACCGACGCCAGTCTCTGCGGGCGCACGGTCCCGTGCTGACTTGCATCCTTCTGTCCAAGATCCAATTCCCTTGCTGTATTCCACCCATTTCCCGCCGTTGTCACAACGTCGGGTAGTGCATCTTCCACCACACCTACTAAATACTTCTCCGATCACTGGCATTTCCATCCCAGACTTATCGGACTCTGACGCGCCAGGTCAGTCTACTGTGCCTCCTCCCGTGGGTACCTCGGCCCCGTCATCTGTTCCAAAATTCACGGACCCTGTGCCGCGTGTTTCTTTCTTACGAGAACATCCCTGCTGTTGTCGCTGCCTCTTCCATGTTGCATCTCTTTTTACAGCTTCTGCATTCATTGTCGAAGACTTGCCAGTTCTCTTGCATTACCTCTCCCTGCTTCTGAAATCGCTGTTGATGAGCAGATGAACATGTGTTCCTCTTCTTACTCTGCCAAGAGATCCTTTATACCGCCGGCGTCTACCAATCAGAAGCGTGTTCGCCACTTGCACATTCACTTCCTTCTCCTTCTTCTGCAAGCTCAGTTGTTCCTAATATCTCCCATACTCCTGTTGACTGCTGTGCTGACTCGTCTCGTTCTCGCTCTAGGTCCATGACAGCGTCTCCTGTTTTTATTACTGCCGATATTGCGGTGCAGTGAACAATTGTCCTCATATCCCTGGACCTTTATCTCGCAAGCAACTCTTATATCTCCTTTTCGTTCTGATTGGTGGTTTGACGACCACCGTGGGCAACTCAATGGGCTATAAGCAATCGCCCGTCCCTAGCTTAGGGCCACTGGTTCCAGGGAAGTGAGAGAGCAAGTGCCGTAAGACAAGCACAACATCCATGCCTAACCGGGATTCGAATCCGGACCTTTTCGGACGAATGATCAGAAGCCATCGCTTAAACCACTTCGCCGCCTTACATCTCTTTGCTCTTACCACTAGTTCACAGATTTTACCGACGAATTTTTGCCAGTCTCTCGATCTGAACCTTCAAGCTGCGATTTATCAGTTTGAACAATATGTTAGTATTTTTACATTTTTCGCCGCTCTGATTCGAGATAATCTCCTCTTGTCAAAGACCATCAAAGTCGCTTGAGACTCCTTAAGGAGCTCTTCGAAAAGTTGTTTTGTGATTCCACTCCACCTGCTTCCATTGACTCTCAGCTCCCGGAATCCTTGGGAGTTTATACTCCCTTTTCATCTTCGCCTTTGCCTATTTCCGTGTTTTGCTTCGTATTACCGACACTTTAGCTTTTTCCTCTCTTCATTTTTGCATGCATCCCCGTTCCTTTTTGTATAAGGTTTTGCTCTTTAGATTGACCGTCAGCCTGCCCTGACTCCAGGGCTGCTCCTTTGGATGCAGTTCTGAGCTCGGTTACTTTCCACTGTTTTTTCTGAGTTTTCTTCGTCACATAGTCTAATGTACCTTCACATTTGTTGTGAGACCCTTTTCTTCTCCTCTCCTCCTGTCCTTTTTTGATATATTTCGTTTTCTCTCTTTCTGGTTCACTAATCTGCTAGTTTTTTTTTCCACTTTTAGTCATCTTTGTGGTGGGATTTTCCCTGTCTCATCTTTTGTGTCTTCCTGGTGTACCATATGCAGCTTCATTCTTCGTTCCTTTTCGTGTTAGTTCTCTTCTTATTTGTTTGTTTTCTTTCAGCTCCCTTTTTGCGTACCTGCATTTCAAGTGGATTGGCTTTACTCTCCGTTGTTCTCTCCATGCCGTTTTGGTATGGCTACGATTTCTTCAGTTCTCCTTCCTTCAGTTTATTTTTCGCTCATTTTGGCTCTCAGTGCAGTACCCTATGCATCCAGGGCTGCTCCTTTTAGTGTGGTTCCGGGTTTGGGTACTTCCCACTGTCTTTACCGTGTTCTATTTGTATTTACCGCCTGTCTGGCTTAAATCATGGCTGTGCCTTTCCCCTCAGTACTTCTCGGTCGTTTCTTTCTAATTACTGCACATTTACCCTTTCCTAGCTTGTCATTTAGGGTTTTCTATGTTTTCCTTCATTAAGCGTGATGGTCTGCGTTCATGCTCTCTTTGATTGTCGATTGCTGTATTTCATTTGTTTCTACGTTTGTTCCCTAGCATGAACTTTTATTTATGTGTCTCGTATGAGTACGTTATTGTCATCTTTCGCCTATGTTCACTACAGCGTTTGTCTAGTGCTCACTTATTAATGTAATATATACACTGACGGAAAAAAAATCCCATCACCACGAAAAAATAGTTGTATAGGAATGAAATGGCGGCAATACATTTGTATAGGTAACATATTTAATCGATTAAGGTTTCAAGATCACAGCTTAATGTAAGCGCGAGAAGATTCATTTTAAATGTGAAATGCTGGTACATTAATAACCGGTGAAACCGCCAGAATGTTGAATGCAAGCACGCAAACGTTCATGCATTGTGTCGTACAGGTGCTGGATGTCAGTTTGTGGGATGGAGTTCCATGCATGTTGCACTTGGTCGGTCAATACAGGGACGGTTAATGCTGGTTGGGGGACGCTGGAGTTGTCGTCAAATGATTTCCCATACGTGCTCAATTGGTGAAAGATCTGGTGATCTAGCAGGCCACGGCAACATGTCGACACTCTGTAGAGCATGTTGGGTTACAACAGCGGTATGCGAGCGAGCGTTATCCTGTTGGAAAACACCCCCTGGAATGCTGTTCATGAATGGCAGCACAACAGGTTGAATCACCAGACCGACGTACAACTGTGCCGTTAGGGTGCGTGGGATAACCACGACAGTGGTTATCCCACGCACTCTGTGAGAGTACATCTGTAAGATACGAGAGTACATCTCTAAGATGACGTGGGATAACCACGTCATCTTACAGATGTACTCTCACCGCCTACCAACTGTCGTTTATCTAACACAACCCCTTCTTGTTGTTGGGATTTTATTTTCCGTTAGTGTATGTAAGGGTTGGCCAAATTAAAACGTGACGAGAGGAAAGGCGCATATATGGTACGTACCATTTAAAAGTAGTTACCGTAGGCTTGTAGGTAGAGGTCCCACTATTGCGGTAGTCGGTGAGACCTCTGCCTACAAGCCTACGCTAACAACATATAATACTCTCGAAGAAGTATCTGGGCTGGGAGAGGAGCCAATCTGTCACACAGGCACGCAGTTCACCCTCTGATGGGAAACGTTGACCCTTGAGATGTTTCTTCAGGGTGTCAACAATTGGTAATCACAGGGTGACATGTCTGGACTATAGGGAGGATGCTATAGTACCTCCCATCGAAATTTCTTTAAAAGAGTGGTTTCACGGGAGACGTGTGGTCGAGTGTTATCGTGTAACAACACGATAAAGGAGCTCGACATCCCACGTCTTTCGTTTTTGATTTAGTTCGGCAGTCGTTGCGGTGTCTGGCAGTACGTTTCACTGTTGATGGTACCCCGTGGATGGAGGAAGTCGCTGAGTGGCACACCCCTTTCATCGAAGAACACGGTTAGTAAAACCTTCCCAGTCCGTGAAGCTGCTTTGAACCTTTTGCGTAGTTGCGATGCGGGATGCTTCCACTGTATTCTGCTGCGTTGTTTCCGTTTCGAAGAGACAGCATGAAGTTTCATCACCTGTCACTAATTTGGAAAGGAAGGCAGGGTCGCTCTGATACCGCACCAAATGCTACAGTGAAAGGCCCATTCGAAGACTTTTTTATGTATCGGACAACAACTTTGGCACCCATTGTACACACACTTTCCTGTATCCCAACTTCTCATGCACAACTGTCCACATGGTTCCATGACTCTCATTGAATGTCTGTTGCAGGGAACGTATGATCACCTAATGATAGGCCTTCAGGTATTCATCCACTTGTTCCACGAGTTCGGGTGTGACGACAACGTTGGCCTGGCCGGGTCGCACATCATCTAACAGGCTGTCACGAAGTGCATTTCACTAATGGACAGTTTCTCGTGACGCGCAATTTTCCCCATACACGGCGAACATTCTCCTGTAAATGTCGATCGCCTTGTTGCCTTCGGCCGATAAAAAGCGTATGATTGCATGTTGTTCGCTTGGCGACGTAGTTCGCGGTTAAAACGCCATTTTCACGTAACTCGCTTCAAACACATCTGCTGATCCCACTGGGCCGCCCCGGTGGCGCAGTAGTCTAAGCCATGGCCTCTGATCATTCGTCCGAACGGGGTCCGGGTTCGAATCCCGGTGAGGCATGGATGTTGTGTTTGTCTTACGGCACTGGCTCTCTCCCTTCCCTGGAACTAGTGGCCCTAAATTAGGGACCAGCGACTGCTTATAGCCCATTGAGTTGCTCACGATGGTCGTTAAACCTCCAAATAAAAAAAAAAAAAAAGAACTGGATCAGGAACACCAAACAGAAAGCATCGCTCTTTCCACGTTAATAAGTGAGTCTGGGAAAAATTCTCATCGTCCGCCACCGGGAATCGAATCCAGAGTCTTCCAGTTACAAAGTGCTTGTTGAAAGCTTCTTATAATTCGAATTTCTTTTGACGAAAGGTGTAATTATGAAAAATACTTCGAATTTCTTTCAAATCTCTTCTACGAATACACTCAAACTTTCGTGGCACACTTTGTATTTTCTGTGGACATAATGTGAGGATATATTTTTTACATTATTCATATTACTGCTACTACTATATTTTTTTCATTAGTTACCACTATAGTTATTAATTAGCTACTACTATATTTATTCATTAGTTACTACTACCGGTGTTTATTACTTACTACTATTGTTATTCATTAGTTACTACTACCGGTGTTTATTACTTACTACTATTGTTATTCATTAGTTACTACTACCGGTGTTTATTACTTACTACTATTGTTATTCATTAGTTACTACTACCGGTGTTTATTACTTACTACTATTGTTATTCATTATTACTACTATAGTTAATATTATAGTTCTTATTATAGTAGTTATTATTCATAGTTACTAACAATAGTTATTGCTATAGTTATTATTATAGTAGTTATTATTCATATTTACTAACAGTAGTTACTACTATAGTTATTCATTTCCACTATAGTTTTTTTCTTCATTTTGATGACACGTTCGCAATGATCAAATTCAGTGCTGAGTTAATTTATTTCTTGTTACTAAATAAACAATATATCGTCATATATTTATCCACTTTCGCACAATTACAACCAATTTAAAGAATAAATTCAGTTGCAGAGCGAAATATAATGTGCAGCTGGTTGTTCAAACGAGCTTCGGGAATTAAGATGCATTAAAATTCTTTTCAGGCGTCTCACGTGATAAGCGTTCTGTTTCCTAACTTTAATTTTTAATGTTAAGATTCTGTGTGATTGTTATGATCTGAATAGCAAATATTTGAACGGCTAGAAAAGCCATTGAAGTATCAATTTTCTTGAATTTACTATTCAGTTTCCAAGAACATATTGCCAGAGAAGCGCCGTTTCGTTTTTAATGTTTTAGTAATTACTTAGAAATCCCACTGTCAATATTGACTGCGAAGATGGAATTTTTACTGCAATGGATTGTATACGATATTCTTTTAATTTTTATCGACGACATTTTCTTTTTCATTTTGATGTTACAGAAATGTTGATGCCTTCCTTTTTAAAAGATATCTTTTAGTTCTTTCATTTTCTGAACACACTTCTGGGAGTAACAGCTTTTCCTTTTGCCTTCGACAACATTATTTTTCTTTAACTTTTGTTTGTTGCACATTAAAGCACACAGATATATATATATATATAGAGAGAGAGAGCCATGGAGAGAGCCATGGAGAGCCAAAGAGCCATGGAGAGGTGCATGCTTGGTATAACCAGGAGAGATAAGAAGAGGAACTCGTGGATCCGAAAAATGACGAGAGTGGAAGACATCATGATCAGAGTTAAATCCCTGAAATGGCAATGGGCTGGACATACTGCCAGAAGGACAGACCATAGATGGACAGCCGAAATTTTAGATTGGATTCCAAGGGACAGGAAAAGACCCAGAAAAAGACCACATGGGAGATGGGTGGATGAAATTCGTAAATATGCGGGAGTGACATGGAGGAGACTGGCACAAGACAGACCGTTGTGGAGGAAACTTGGGGAGACCTTCGTCCAGCAGTGGATTGATAATGGTTGACAATGATGATGATGATGATGATATATATATATATATATATACCCACTGAAGTGCCAAAAAAACTGGTACACCAGTCTAATACTTGGTAGGTTCCCCACGGGAGCGCAGGACTGCATAAATACGACAGTGCATGAACTCCACTAGCTTCTGGAAATATGCTGTAGGCAATGAACACCATACTTCCTGCAGAGCATTCCACAATTCTGGTGTATTCCGAAGTCTCGGATTCCTGTGTTCGATAGCGCTTTGCATGGAATTCCAAATGTGTCCTAGCACGTTCAGATCTGGGAACTTGGGTGGGAATGGCAACACCCCAAACTCAGATGAATGCTCCTCTAACCATAATGTGGCGTCCCGACACTTGTGGGGAGGTGCATTGTCCTGTTGGAACAGGCGCAACCCATCAGCATGAAAGCAGGACATGAACGACCTCGTCAGAAAGGATGCGCTCATAGCGTTGGCCGGTCACAGACGTTTGTCGATGTACCAGGGGTCCCAGTGAAGTCCAGCTAAACACACCCTATACCATTACGGACCCTCTCCCCCTTCCCACCAGCCGGTACAGTTCCCTACTGACAGGTGGGATCCATGGCTCCATGGGGTTTGCGCCACACACAAATCTTTACATCTCCCCGATATAGTTGGAAATGCAACTCGTCAGACCAGACAACTTGTTTCCAGTCATCAAGTGTCCAGTGGCGGTGTTGTCGTGCCCAAGCGAGGCGCATAGCTCTGTGTCGTGCACCCATCAAGGGGAGTCGAGTTCGGCGTCTGCTCCCAAAGCCCATATCGTGCAGGGTACGTTGCACAGT
This sequence comes from Macrothele yani, assembly GCA_039090855.1. NCBI lineage: Eukaryota > Metazoa > Arthropoda > Arachnida > Araneae > Macrothelidae > Macrothele > Macrothele yani. Next base: position 80,031,075 of record CM077008.1, read on the forward strand.
AAGGCCGCTGATGCTTGTTGAGGCTCCAGCATTGAATTCCGATTATACCTGCCAGAGTGTTGCACGCCTATCGCGTGAAACGATTCTTGACAGCCGACGATAGTCACGTTCACCCAATGTCTTTTTTACGGCCACACTGGTATCGTAGGTTGGAGGTTTTTCAGGGATTCTTGTAGTCATGGTACGCCCTTGCAATGGTCGTCCGTGAAAATCCTAACTTCGTATCTACCTCCGAAATACTATGGCCTATCTCACGAGCGCCAACTATGACACCGCGTTGAAAATCGCTTAAATCGTTATTAGTCATTCTCATGCCGAAAACAGCTCTGACAGCTGGCAAGGATGTCTATCGCTTTATATACGCACTGGCGGACGCAACCGAGTACGCGCATAGGTGACGTTGCTATGTATTTTGCATAAGCTCGTCTGTACCTGTTTTTCTGGCACTTCAGTCTATATATATATATATTTCCAATTCAAGGCTTCTTGAATTGGAAGAGGAACTACAAAGGATCAAGTGGGACATCGTGGGGCTAAGTGAGGTAAGGAGAAAAGGAGAAGATCTCATCGAACTGAAAAGTGGACACCTCTTCTACTATCGTGGGACAGATACTGGCAGAACTAGTGGTGTTGGATTTATAATAAACAAGAAACTGAAGGATAAAGTTGTAGAAGTTGAAAGTTCCTCTGACAGAGCTGCACGACTTGTTATCCAACTCTCGAAAAGATACCAGGCTCAGATTATTCAAACTTATGCACCCACCACAAGTCATCCTGAAGAAGAAATTGAAGAATTTTATGAGGAAATTTGTCATCTAAATAATAAAGGTAAGCAGCACTTGAAAATAATTATGGGAGATTTCAATGCAAAAATAGGGCAACGGCAACAGAATGAAACTTCAGTAGGTAAATTCGGTCACGGCAACAGAAACCAGCGTGGAAATATTCTCGTTGAGTTTGCAGAGGCAGAAGGGTTTTTCATCTTGAACTCCTTCCTCAAGAAAAAGCCACACAGGAAATAGACATGGAGACATCCAAATGGGACGACAAGTGAAATTGATTTTATTATGTGTAACAAAAAATTCGTCATAGAAGACTGCAGTGTGCTAAACAAGTTCAACACAGGTAGTGATCATAGATTGGTGAGATGTAAGATGCACCTCAACACTAAACTTGAGCGTGGCAAGCTCATAAGACAAACAAAATCTATTGACATAACCAACCTTAAAAAACACCATAATACCTTCAAGTTGGAACTGAAGAACAGGTTCTCTGCTTTAGAAGGCCTAACATCGGAAGAAGTGGACATCTCTGAAGTTAACAGAAAAGTAACCAAAGCTCTTATGGAAACAGCAACAAAATTAGCTGGGTCTAAGAACAAGTTGCATGTAAATAAATTATCAGGAAAAACGAAAATGTTGATGCAAAAAAGAATAGAGATGAGGACAACTAAAGAAGATGTGACTTCCAAAGTGGAATATATAGAGCTATGCAAGACAGTAAGAAAAAGTATCACTGAAGACGTAAGAAAATTCAACTGTGAACTAGTGAGGAAAGCAATTGAAAACAACCAAAGCCTAAAGATAGCAAAGGGACATCTCAGTAAGGGAAGAAAACAGATTATGGCACTAAGAAAAGAAGATGGTTCTGTAACAAGAAATATAGGCGAAATGTTGACAAGAGTGAAAGATTTTTACTCCAAATTATATGAAAGGGATGATACATGCACTCCAGACATCATGAAAGATACCAGTACCAGAGTTCCTCCAGTCCTTCCAGAAGACGTTGCACATGCAATCAAGAACATGAAGCGGGGAAAAGCTCCAGGAGAAGATGGAATTACTGTAGACATCATACAAGAAGCAAGTGGAGAAATCGAAACAGTACTCGCCCAAATTTTCACTCGATGCCTTAATGAAGGAAAGATTCCTGAGGATTGGAACACCGCTACAATGATCCTGCTACATAAGAAAGGTGACATTGAGGATCTTGGAAACTACAGACCTATCAGCCTCCTATCAGTAGTTTATAAAATCTTCACTGAAGTTCTTTCACACCGCATGAAGGTAACACTGGACATGGCTCAACCGAGAGAACAAGCTGGATTCAGGAGTGGCTACAGCACAATAGATCATATCCACGTGCTGAGAGAACTAATTGAAAGAGCGAGGGAATATGAACTTCCATTGTGCATGGCTTTTATCGATTATGAAAAAAGCCTTTGATTCGGTGAAACCATCAGCAGTTACAATGGCTCTGAAAACCTGCGGTATTGAAGATGCATACATTAATATTATTAATAACATCTATGAAAATGCAAATGCAAAGATTAGTCTGTTTGAAAATACAACACACGTAAAAATTGGAAAGGGAGTGAGACAAGGTGACACCATATCTCCGAAGCTCTTTAATGCCACTTTGGAGGGTGTTTTTCAGTCGCTGAGCTGGGAAAACAAGGGGATAAAGATTAATGGAGATTATCTAACCCACCTTCGTTTTGCTGATGACGTAGTCATTTTTGCAACTACCCCATCAGAGCTGCAGAGTATGATCCAGGAACTTGCTGACAAGAGTAAAGAAGTGGGATTAAAAATGAACTTTCAGAAGACAAAAGTGATGTTCAATGCTTTTACAAGAAATGAAGATTTATCGATTGATGGAGAAAAGCTGGAGATAACAGACACGTACGTTTATCTTGGACAGCAGATATCAAGTGAGGGTCACATTGATGAAGAAATTAATCGGCGTACAAAACTTGCCTGGAGAGCTTTTGGAAGAAACAGCATAATTTTCAAGAGCAATATGCCATTATGTCTTAAAAGAAAAGTGTTTGATCAATGCATCCTTCCAGTGCTTTCGTATGGTGCAGAGACGTGGACCTTAGCTAAAAGAGACATACAAAGGCTGCAGACAACTCAAAGTAGCATGGAGAGGTGCATGCTTGGTGTAACCAGGAGAGATAAGAAGAGGAACACGTGGATCCGAAAAATGACAAGAGTGGAAGACACCATGATCAGAGTTAAATCCCTGAAATGGCAATGGGCTGGACATACTGCCAGAAGGACAGATCATCGATGGACAGCCGAAATTTTAGATTGGATTCCAAGGGACAGGAAAAGACCCAGAAGAAGACCACATGGGAGATGGGTGGATGAAATTCGAAAGTATGCAGGGGTGACATGGAGGAGACTGGCACAAGACAGACCGTTGTGGAGGAAACTTGGGGAGACCTTCGTCCAGCAGTGGATTGATAACGGTTGACAATGATGATGATGATATATATATATATATATATATATAGGGATATAGGGTCAGGTCATGCGCAATATACTACAGCCTCTCGTTGCCAAATGTCAACCACGCTTTCTCGTAGTGCATCCTGTTCCCACTAAAGGGGCTCTGACGACCGCCAAATAGCTTAAAAACAGTACCATCGGGATTAGAGGAAATGCTATCCCACACTCACCAACCTGCTTGGCCAGCGTGGTGAGTTATGGCCAAACTCCTCCAAAATGACTCCACAACTTAAATCTTGGCCCTCAGTCTCCGGCATCGGGAATGTATCTGGCCAAGGCAGCGGCCAGTGCGCCATGAAGGTAAAGGGTGCTATGAATCACCGGAGGTCCGGACTAGGCTGCCATCTGATGCTGACCATGGCTACGTATAATGGACGCACCCTATCTTCTGATTCAAGGCTTCTTGAATTGGAAGAGGAACTACAAAGGATCAAGTGGGACATCGTCGGGCTAAGTGAGGTAAGGAGAAAAGGATAAGATGTCATTGAACTAAAAAGTGGACATCTCTTTTAACATCGTGTTACAGATACTAGCAGAACTAGTGGTGTTGGATTTATAATAAACGAGAAACTGAAGGATAAAGTTGTAGAAGTTGAAAGTTCCTCTGACAGGTGTGCACGACTTGTTATCCAACTCTCGAGATTATTCCAGGCTCAGATTATTCAAGTTTATGCACCTACTACAAAAATTCCTCAATAAGAGATTAAAGAATTTTATGAGGAAATTCGTCATCTACATAATAAAGGCAAGCAGCACTTTCAATGCGAAAATAGGGCAACGGTAACAGAATGAAACTTCAGTAGGTAAATTCGGTCACGGCAACAGAAACCAGCTTGGAAGTACTCTCGTAGAATTTGCAGAGGCAGAAGGGTTTTTTCTCATGAACTCCTTTTTCAAGAAAAAGCTTCAAAGGAAATGGAGATGGAGGCATCCCAATGGATTGACAAGTGAAATTGATTTTTTTTTGTGTAACAAGAAATTTGCCATGGAAGACTGCAGTGTGCTAAACAAGTTCAACACAGGTAGTGACCATAGAATGGTAGGATGTAAGATGCACCTCAATGCTAAACTCGAGCTTGGCAAGCTCATAAAACAAACAAAGTGTATTGACACGACCATCCTTTAAAAACACCATAGTACCTTCAAATTGAAACTGAGGAACAGATTCTCTGCTCTAGAACGTCTAACGTCGTAAGAAGTGGACATCTCTGAAGTTAACAGAAAACTAACCAAAGCTCTTATGGAAACAGCAACAAAAATAGCTGGTACTGAGAACAAGATGCATACGAACAAATATCTCGAGCCACGGTATCCAGGGTCATGTCGGCATACCAACAAGAGGGAAGAACCGCATCCAATAGGAGCAACTGTCGAGGTAAGAGGAAACTGTATCAGAGGGACGTCCTGGTGCTAATACGGATTATATCCAAAAAAACATAAAATCACAGCTGCCCAACTTTGCCACAGAGTTGAATAGGCACCGCGACTCACCTGTTTTCATCAAAACATTTCGTCGGGAGCTTCACCGGGTCAACATTCACGGCCGTGTTGCTATCGCCAAATCCTGGATCACCAGTGAAAATGCCAAACTCGGATTGCAATGGTGCCAGTAGCGCAAATCGTGGACGTTGGACAAAGTGAAATGTGTATTTTTTCCGACGAAGCGTCCTTCACTATATTTCTCACAACCGGGAGAGTTTACGTGTGGAGACATCCATCACACGCTTACAACCTGGACTATTTATTGCCCACAATGAAGCACGGAGGTGTATCGGTGATGGTTTGTACTGCAGTATCGTGGAAGTCTGTCGGCACGCTGATCGTTCTTGAAGGGAATATCACTGCCAAGGACTATCGGACAAATCTGGAGGACGAGGTGCACCCAATGGTTTAAACATTGTACCCTGACGGTAGTCAGGATGATAACGCACCGATACACAGAACCAAACTGGTGGAGAGTGGTTTACTGATCATGAAAGTGAGGTTTAATATCTGTCATGGCCTGCACAGTCACCCGACTTGAACATTATTGAGCCACTCTGGGGTGTTCTGGAGTAGCGATCAGGAAACGCTTTCCTCCACCAGCATCACGTCGTTAGCTTGCCACTTTTCTGCAAGAGGAATGGCTTCAAATCCCTCTGGCGACTGTACAGGAAGTGTATCTGTCCTTCCCAAGACGAATTGCAGCTGTATTGGCCTCCAAGGGGGCCCTACACCGTACTAATAAAATGTTGCGTCCTAATTCAAATCCCTCTGGCCACTGTACAGGACGTGTATCGGTCCTTCCCAAGACGAATTGCAGGTGTATTGGCCCCCAAGGGAGGCCACCCTACACCGTACTAATAACCTGTTGCGCCCTAAACCCATGTGTTTCAGTTTCGTTGTCCACCCCCTGTACTTTAAAAAGTACAGGGGGATTAAAATTGAATTATCCCAGTTCAGATCCATCTGCAGGGACAACTGGTGAACGAAACTCAACCAGCAATCGTTGAGTTTCACTCACCTTTTCTTTTTTTTCTCTCTCTCTCTCTCTCTCTCTCTTTTCTATGTTCTGGAAGCAAGTGAAGTGTGTTTCACTTCACCTGCTTCTAGAACGTAGAAAAGAGATTTGAGAAATACAAATGTTCAACAAATCATCACCAGGGGAAAATTTTGCGCTGCTAATAGTGAAAGAGTAACATTTTCTTATTGCATACGTCCTATGAGTGGTCAATGGGTATAAAGGAAGGTACGAGTCTTTTTGCAATTCTGGAGACGGGATGATACCTGTATGCACCTTGCCTGTGAAGAATGTTGAAAATACTGCTGCAGTGCTTTCGACAGACGCCACGAGCTCATTGAGAAACGATACGCTGACATCATATATGCTTCGAAGTACAGGTACAGTTTGTTTATCTGAGGCGAGTCATACCAGGCAACCAGTCATACCAGGCAAAGAGTGCAACTGTCATACCAGGCAAAGACCTGACCAGTCATACCAGGCAAAGAGTGCAAACTTATCAGTCCACAACAGATTGAAAACGTTGCTACGGCATTCGTAGAGCAGTTGGTTGGTAAAGTTATAGCCGCATACACCGTATGTGCAGTAACAAGATAGATTTGTCCTTCTACCTGTGCAGAAAATTTTGTGTGAAGTGTTCTGCTGTTATCCGTAGGAACTTGTCCATAACCAATAGATGGAAACGGACATTTTGCTTGGCTTTCTTAACCAGCATGGAGGTAAACCAAGTTAGGCCGAGGAGTGATGAAGCTCATTTTCACCGCAACCACATTTCCTGTAGATCGTATCTTGGCTATAGAAAATTTGCATACGGGTCAGCAAATTCCCATTGATTCACCAAAGGTTAACGTATTGACAGGATTTATGGCAACGATTCTTGTTGGCCTATTTAATTCGAAGAAAGTAATCGAACTGAACCTGCCCCCAAAACTGTAAAGGAGTGTATGTTACACAGTTTTGTTATTCCGCAACAGCAGCCTCAGCACATCTAGTATTTTAATTTTCAAGTTGGTGTAACTCCTCACATCAGATACCCTGTATAGCTGTTCCTGTAACAAAATATAACCGAGGTTAAAGTTATATGGTCCTCATTCTCAACAGCATGACTAGCTTATTCACCAGACATTAATCCCTGCGACTTTGAGCTGTGAAGTGCTCTGCAAAGCATGGGATACATCGGCAATGTTCTTCTCATGTCAGAGTTGAAGGAGAGAATCTTACAGCATGCAAGAAAGGTCACTTCAGATTAGTTGCGTTTTGAGATTGAGAACACCGTTGTGTGGATTCTGCTTTTAGGTCCATCAGAACGGCGACGCAATGTATTTTTGTTTGTTTGTTTTGGAAACTAAGAGCTATAAGCGCCCCCCCTTCTTCCTTAACTTTGGGCCACTCGTTCCAGGGAAGGGAGTGAGTCAGCGCGGTAAGACAACCACATCCCGCGTGCCTCATCCAATACTCGAACACTCACCCAGCTTGGATTATTATTGGCCAGAAAACTACGCCTCTGAGCACGAGGCGAACGGGATCAGGCGAATTCATCAAAAACGAATTCATGGAAGACGAATTAATCGAAAACGAATTAATCGAAAACGAATTAATCGAAGACGAATTCATCGAACGCGAACTCATTGAAAACAAATTTATCGAACGAACAATTTACCAAAAGACGACTTTTTCGAAAAAAATGAAACGAATTCATTGTAATGGGGTTTAAGATAACTGGCCACTACGTCTAAACTTTATGAATACCTGCACAATAAAACAAAAGCTGATACAAAGGCCTAAGCTTAGGCGTAGGCATATTAATTTATTTTAGTGCCAAAGAAAAATTGCAATATTCTTAACCTGTCTGACTGTCCAAACCTTATAAATATGATCACGGCAGAATAAAAACTGTTGGAAAGGCCACTGCTTAGGCCGTATCTTTAGAGGCGGTCTACGGGAAAGCACATACCATGAATCAAAAGTCTGATTCTTGTTAGACTCCCTAACCGTGTTGAGTTCATCCTACATGAAAGTGTAATCTATTGGGTTGCCGGAAAAGTCATGACGTATTTTGGCACCCGATGGCAGTTGGACGGTTTTGGAAGTACTAGAGCATGTTCTGTTATCGCTATGGTATTCAGCAGGTGCCAGGTCTAGCTGCAGTCTAAAAAGAATAGTGAGCGATTTGGTTGATTTGCAGAGGTTTGACATCAAGTTGAAGATGAAAGACCAAACTGCGCATTTTCGCCATAATTTACTGTTTTACTTCCGTAAAGGGACGAACGCGCGTCAAGCTTGGGAAAAGTTACGTAAAGAAGTGTACGGTGATAATGCTCTACAAGAACGTCAGTGCCACCGGTGGTTCGCAAAATTCCGTGCTGGTGATTTTGACCTCAACGATGCTCCTCGGTCGGGGAGGTCCACGGAGGTTGATGACGACCAAAGCAAGGCATTGATCGAGTCAAACCCACGTTACACGACAAAAGAGATTCCAGACACATTGCACATCCATCATTCAAGCGTTGACGATCACGTGAAGAAGCTGGGTTACGTAAGCAAGCTCGATGTGTGGGTTCCTCATGAACTCAAAGAAGCTCAATTGACGGCGCGTATAAACATCTGCGATGTGCTCAGTAAACGTAAGGAAAACGATCCTTTTTTGAAGCGACTGATAACTGGTGACGAAAAGTGGATTATGTACAACAATGTGCTGCGCAAACGGTCTTAGTCCCGACGTGCTGCTTTGCCTCAAACGACATCCAAAGCAGACATTCATCAGCGGAAGGTTCTGGTCTCAGTGTGGTGGGATTTTAAAGGTGTCGTGTTTTTCGAGCTCTTACCACGGAACGAAACAATCAATTCGAATGTGTACTGTTGGCAATTGAACACTTTGAACGAATCCATCATCCAGAAACGTCCAGAGCTCGTTCATCGTAAAGGTGTTGCGTTCCATCACGACAACGCGAGACCACACACAAGTTTGATCACCCGCCAAAAATTATTGGAGCTTGGGTGGGATGTGTTGCCACACCCAGCATACTCACCTGACCTTGCGCTATCAGACTTCCACTTGTTTCGCTTTCTTCAACTGTCCGTGCGTGGCATAACGTTTAATTCAGATGAGGCTGTATATCAGCTCCATGTAGAGTTTTTCGCCGCGAAAGACAGGCCCTTCTATGAACGAGGCATTCTTCAGCTCACTGAAAGATGGCAAAAGATTATCGAACCAAACGGGCATTATATCATTGATTGATCTTTGTTCTTTCTATCAATGAATAACCTTTGCAAAACATGGCTAAAATACGTCATGACTTTTCCGACAACCCAATAAAAAATAAAACATGCAATTTTTATGTTTTTAAACACTTTTGTGGCCACTTAGCCATCCTCCAATTATATTCAATGTTTTCTAGAAAAGCTTATCCTACGGTATTGTATCTTTCGGTTATTTGCTTTCGATGAATTCGCCTGAAACCCTAACTTTCGAAGAATTTGCTTTTCCATGAATTCTCCGTTCCATGAATCCGTTTTCGATTAATTCTTTTTCGACGAATTCGTTTTCGATGAATTCGCTTTCAATTAATTCGTTTTCGATGAATTCTCCTGGAGCAGAGGCGAACGTGGTTGCTGGACACAATTAACGATGGCTATGGTATTCATTAAAAGCACTCAGTAGCCTTCGCGTTCTCTTAGTGTTAATCTAAGGACAAATAACTCTTTGTTTTGAAAATCCATCTTTATGTCACTATACGTTAATGTTTAAGAAGAAACACACTAAAAATTAACCAATGAAACGTTACTTATCTTTCTGTACTATTCGTTTTCTAATTACACCACTTATATGGATGAAACAACGGCCACCTCTAGTTCTCAGTGTCAAACTTTCGTTTGGTGGTGATTTTTGAACTTCTACATTTTTTATTTATTTCCAAAACCTCTTTCCCATGTTCTAGCAATTTTTCAACTTAAATTCTCTTGAATACCACCTGTTCATGGCCTCAATCGATGGCCCTGAATAGGAATAGTTTAATGATAATCACCCTGTGCATTATATACGGTCGAGTCACATTATTGTGACCACCAGGATATTAATCCTGAGTAACCGCCGTGTGCAGCACGGACAGCAGTTAGACGGGCTGGGGGTGACTCAATAAGATGCTGGCAGGACCGGTTCAACCACTACACAAACTAGCTGGCTACCTAGGGCACCAACAATTGGGGGTCGCCAAGATTTAGAGTTCATAAAATCGAATAAGTTAATAAGTGAGAAAAAGAAAAATAATAAAAACAATTTTATTTTCTGTTTTCCTTTCGGTGTTCAACATAACTTTCGAATTCTTATTCCTTCTGTAAACGGGAAATGGAGACCTGCGCTTATAGACTGGGTAAGTCGGATTGCAGTAAATCCGAAACTGATGCGAAAGCGCGCATCTGTCGAAAAACTGCCACAAATCATGCTCGTCCGTATGCAGCAGACGGGTCAGGCAACGCCTCAGAGTGGGACAAAATTCTTAAGATAAGGGGTTTATGTATTATTGGGCTTTCAAATGGAAATATCAAGACTGTCCACTTCTATTACAAATAGCGGTAATGCACAACAAATAAAGGTTAGCAACGGTCACACTCAAACTATTTTCTAATGAGAACATGGGTAAGAGTAAGAGAGAGTCTACCACTATATTCATGACACTGGAATCTTTTTAATTTTTTTTTCTTTTCTGTTGGGGGATCCAGGAAAGAACCATTTTCGGTTATCGATTAAACAAGAAGTACCCCGTGACATAGTTTTGTTTGTTTGTTTTATTTTAGGGTTTAAAGACCACCGCAAACAACAACATGGGGTATACGTAGCCGCTTGTCCCTAATTTAGGATCACTAGTTCCACGGAAGGGAGAAAGATCGTGCCGTAAGGCAAACACGGCCTCCATGCCTCACCGGGATTCGAACATGGAACCATCTCGTACGAATGGTCAGAAGCCAGGTCTTAGACCACCGTGCACCTAGTTGGCTGACAGTTTTGAAGACACTTGTTGGAAATCTTGCTAAAAATGAAGCTCGCAAAGTATGGCTAGCCTAGGGCGCTAAGCACCCTATCACCGGCCCTGGGTGTTGGCAGGTGTTCACAGGTATGTGGAGCCATGCTGACTGCAGTGCCACTGACAGCTGCTAGAAGGTGCGTGGTGGAGCATCCATAGAGTGGAAAACATGATCGAGGTGGTCCCACAGATGCTCAATTGGGTTTAAGTCTGGGAAATTAGAGAGCCAGGGAAGTACTTTAAAGTCTTTATCGTGCTCTTTCAACCACTCTCGGACATTTCTAGCTGTGTGACACGTCGTACTGTCATGCTGCAAGATCCCATCCGTGCCAGGGAAGACAATCAGCACGTATCGGTATACTTGATCTCCAAGGATGGATTCATAACGAATTCGGTCCATAATGCCTTCCACAGGTATGAGTGGACCCAGAGAATGCGACGAAAACATTCCCCAGATCATAACGCTGCTCCCACCAGCTTGTGTTCTTCCAGCAGTGGTTGAAGAGTGTTCGTTCTCCGATGTTTCTCGCCTTATACGCCAACGTCCATCCGCTCGATGAAGCAGAAAACGTGGCTCATCGGAGAAGGCAATGCTTTGCCAATCTGTGGAAGTCCAATTCCGATACTGCCGTGCAAATGTAAACCGTTTCTGCCGATGCACCTTCGTTAGCATAGGTGCAATGACCATCCGTCTGCATCGGAGCCTCATACGCAGCAGGGTTCGCTGAACTGTCGTTTTAGACACACTTCCAGTAGCCCCCTAGTTCATTCGGCCAGTTAGTTGTTCCACTGAATCGTATCGATCGGCTCTCATGCACCTTCGAAGCCGACGTTCACCTCTCATATTAATGGCACGTGGTACTCCACAGTTTCCACGTCGCTTATTCGCAATCGTGCCATTTCTCCAATCACGATACACTTTAACCACAGCAGCACGCGAACAGTTTACAAACTGCGCTGTTTCAGAAGTACTGTCACCCTTGGCCCGAAAGCCAATAATCATCCCTCTTTGCAAATCTGATGAATATCTCTTTTTAATCCATGACAGCAACGAGTGATATGTTTTCAGAATGCCTATTTCACACTTTATATGCCCTCCAAGCCCAGCTCAAGACACGTGCCTTTATTCATTGGCTACGTGCTGTTGACATCCAAATATAGAAAGTGGTCACAATAATGTGATACAACGTTGTAATTTTATGCAAATTTTAAACCTCTTAGCCTTTTAGAATGCCTATTTCTGAACGTTTGAATTGGTTAAAAGTCTGCTTTCTTTCATTAAAATATCATTCCAAAGCCTTAAATTTGATGGGAGTAAGCTCGTCATAACAAAATACTGTTAGCAATTTATTTCTGCCTTGCAAATAAAAATTGAAAATCCTTTCTGAATTTTTATTAACAACATTATTACTGGAATTTTCATTTGCATATGCTTAAGCACTACACAGAGTTTCATACAAATTTATTAAACATTTTGTGGCAGAACACTTCAGCTTGAATTTCAAACAAAAGCGTTCTCGATGAAATTTATGCTAATTTAAATGCTTCTTACATGATATGTATATCAAATAAAGGCAAACCAATGCCGAAATTCTTATTGTATGTTGAGTGATTTTTCATACTGTTTTTAGAGTAAGCATCAGCAGGGGAAAAGGCATACATAGATTTATAGGTTTGTTTACAGAGAACATGCGCAAAAAAAAAAGAGATAAGCACGTTTGACTTGATTATAAAGGTAGAAAATAATTAAATGGTACTTTCTTAAATATTATAAGAATTAACTAGGTAAAAAGATAAGAATTAAATAAAAAAGAATTGGATAGTACAAATAGATAAGAATTAAATAAATAAGAATTGAATAGTATTAATAGATAAGAATTAAAACAGATAAAAATAGATAAGAATTAAAACAGATAAATAGATAAAAACTAAATAGTACCTTATGATTCTTGTTTTCGCGGGTAAACTAATTGGTCTTGATTGATAAATTTCAATGTAATCTTTCAGCATGAAAATTTTGACAGGATCATTTCATAAACTAAAAATGCATTTTAATATAGTTTAACCTCAAGAGAAAAAAAGTTATCAGAAAGGGAATTCATCGAGAACTTCACATGTAAATTGAAGCGGGATGCATTTTGTAAATGAATTATGCCATTGACAGAGCTGGCTCCGGACAAAAGTCAGAAGGCACTCAAAATACTGGAAAATGTGAAAAAAACTTATTTTATATGTGTACTTTATTATATGCATCTGAAATGTCATTGAAAATGTAAATAAAAAATAAATAAATATTTTTTGTGGAACTACGAAAAAAAGGAATTAAAAGAATAAGAGTGGTGCCATCACTTGCGGATTAACATCGTACCAATCTTTTGCATGACCTTCAAAAACAATGCATCAACAAAGATGTCTTTTCCCACAGACAGATAATATGCTGTGATTTTAAACGAACTCATTCTTAAGATTTTCATTTAACTTTTGCTTTGCTTATGATGGACTTCACTTAAGAATTTTGACAGCCTAGACAAACCCTACCCATAACAGAGCACAGAGAAACAAGATTGAATATTGCAAATTCAAACAAATACAGAAACTTCGGAAATCGAGACCAACTTCTGAAACATTAAATATATTATTTATAAATATACAAATGTCACAATTATTTTGAGGAAATATTCTCTACGTCAAGAAACGGACGTGCCTGCCCCGCAGGATGCACATGAGATTGAGGCAGATAACAGTGAGAGCACATGCCAGTGTTGTACAGTGAATAGCACTGGGAGCTCCGGAGCCGAGAGTTGTGGGTTCGAATCCTGCCTATGGCATAAAAATGATGGAGAAATTTACTTCGTCATAAAACCTTTCACTATTAAACAAAGACATTTCACCAAATAAGACCTCATTAAATTCTAATTTACGGAAAGGAAAGAATCCGATAAAGATGTTATCAAAAACCAAAAAAGAAAAATTAAAAGCCGTGCTTCAAGTCCTTCGCTTCCACCAGGTTGTGTTGTCTGCAGACCTGCATACTGGCAACTCCAACCACGTTGTTCAACCAACACGTAACAAAATAAAGCAAAAAATGGGTTCTCTGGCCATATACTCAACTGAACAAATTTCAGTACTCACAAACAGAAAAAAACAATATGGAAGGCAGAAGGTACTAGAATAACCAAGGATCGGACTAGGCTGCCATTTGATGTTGACCCTCTCCACGTATGTAAGTTTTACTTCCCTCAATCGAAGCACTTCGAGCTCGGGCTTGCACTTTTTCCAGTGCTCACACACGGAGGCAGCAACGAGAATGAGTACACAAAACAACGATGAAAAAGTTTATTCTTTTTGCTTATTTAAACGGCCTCTGCTAATGAATTTTATCGTTGGAGAAGTAAAGCTTAGTAACATACCCTCATTATTCTCTGAATTTTGAGAGGAGACTATAGGAATCACTAGAGGGGACTATAGGAATCACCAGAGGGGACTATAGGAATCACTAAACTCGAACCAGAAAACTTCTCTGACTCAAACAATCACTACTTTTTGAGTCAAAGAAATACTCTGCCTCTTCATTTTGCAATCGTTAACTAATCACAAAGATTTAAATTCTTCGTTTCGTTGCCGCGATATTACATAGCTTAAAAAAAATTATTTACCTCTTAAAGCTACCCAAAATACATTTAACTTTAAGCATTTCCTAAAGTAAACATTTTCTTGGAAAAATTGCACTCCATAAAAGTGGCATGATCAGACAAAATCGAGAGGACATATCATCAATTTTTTAAACAGAACATTTCTGACGCCCTTTTGAGTTTCTCTTTTTTTATGTAAATTTAATTGCTTCTTAGTTAAAGATTTTCTCACTGAACGATACATTATTTTCCCGAATAACTTTTACCTTTTGGCAACACTGGCAGTGAGTCAGAGCAAAATAAACAGATGGCGTTGAATCTGAGAAGTGTGGTGAGTACAGAGTAAGATATTGCCGACAGAATGTGGGCAACTGATGTAAAGAAAAAGATTGAAGCTAGTTGGATATCCACGTGAATCGACGAATACGTATTGTTGTTATATGATTGAGATTGTCATGTCGATACAAGAGATGCAGTACTGTTTGTGAAAATTGCAACACCATGAAGGACTGTTGGTATTAGCTTGAAACTTACAGGATATGTACAACACGTTGGGACATGTAAATGATGAAAATGTCAGTGAAATGCGCATGCCGTTTCGGAGTATAGTCTTCTGAACTGCCAGGCCTTGAATATAAACAGCTGGCTCAAACGAGTTGTTGTAATCAGTGAAGAGCCGACATGGAGTCGAAAGGGTCTTCACTGATTACAACAACTCGTTAACGAATAATAAAGGAACATGTTATCGTTGCACGTAAGTGCTGAATCTTTTTCCTGGTAGCTGTCATTTTTATTCATTTAGTTATTTCAGAAGTGATACACTCACGGACAATGAAATCTGCGCACCAAGATTCAACTGAAGTTTTATGGGCGCAATGATACAGATGAATGACACACATGATCACAAAACCTGAGCTGCAGGACAATTACAGAGGAATCTGTGGCATGCAGTCATGTCATCTTCAATAGCGCGTCGCACCGCCTCGTACGGCGACATATGCTTCAATATGGTCCGGCATGGATGCGAACAGACGCCTGATGTTGTCCTGCGGCAGACTGACCCACACGTGTTGACTGGTGTGCTCCAAATCCCGGATAGTGCATCACGGCGGCAGCCGGCGTTTCAACTTGTCCCACACATGTTCGATAGGGAACATGTCCGTGGAAGCATCTGGACATGGCGTAGAGAGTCCTGGGCAACCCGAACCGTGTGCGGGCGGGCATTATCCTGCTGGTATAGCGCACCTGGAATCCCGGCCAGGAATGGGAGTACATGGGGCCATAGGATCTCATCCACATACAGCTGGCTCCTCAATAATCCACGTACCACTACTACAGCTCATCGGCTATCGTAGGCTATGGCTCCACAGACCATAATGCCTTCAGTAAGGTAGGTGTGACGATCGATAGCGAAGTTGGGATTGTGCCATTGATCCGTGGACATCCACACCAGGACGTCTATCCCCCAAAACGATGCTGCACTCATAACTAAGCACCAAACGTTGCCAGTCTGTGGCGTTCCACGTCGCTCCGCCCTGGCACCACTGCACACGGAACCGGCGATCTTCCGATGCTAATGGCAGCACACGTAAAGGGCGCTGGGATTGCAGATTCGCTTCGGCGAGGCGTCGGGAAATGGTTCGTGGGCACAACGGAGCCGATACATCTGCCTGTATAGTGGATCGGGTCCCCGTAAAATCGATTCGTGCCTGGAGCACGATCCGCAGATCCTCTCTACCGGTGGTCCTCCTGGTCCGTCCGGAGCCGCTCCGCCGTGCGACAGTGCCGTTACGTGTCCACTGCTCCCAACACAGTCTGAAGGTATGGTCAGAACGATTAACTTGGTGGGCTGTAAGGCGCACCGACCAGCCTGTGGTTTTCATCCCAATGATCAGGCTTCTCTCAAAGTCCGTAAAATACGTAAATCGACGTCTCTGACGTCTACCCGTCATTCTTGTCACTCTGTACTCTTGCTTGCGTCGGCCGGTACTTTTCACTTTCATGGGGCATCGACTACACGGCGGTTTATAAGGCTGCAGGTTTGTGCTTTCAGCGCCACCCCAGGGTGTGCGGTCATGCACAATCGCACTAAACGTGGATCATTTGCATACCAGCAAGCACTCTAGCTATATGCAAAGTTTCGCGGTTGTAGCATGATTTGTTCTAGGTGCGCAAATTTCATTGTCCGTGAGTGTACATACGTTCACAATTTCAGAGTTAGTGAAGAACATGTAATTAAATAACTGCATCAAAGAATAAAAGCTTTGCACACTGTAATTTGGAATCTTACTTTATTTTGCCTGAAGATCCTGTTGCTCCGATAAGGCACTGAGATCAAAGCTAACTTTATCGGTCACACAGGTTGCAAGTGTATAATTTCAGGCGACTTTTGCACTAAATTATTTACGTTACCTTTTTTTCGCAAGTTAAATTTAAGTTGGGAGTTGTGATGTATTAGACGCTCATTTTACTGATCTGTGAGAGCTTTCAAGGCCTTTTTCGACGAAGATCTCCACCTTCGTTTATCACGCCATTTTCTCATTATTAATCTCCTTCACCTAGTCTTTAATCAATCATTTCTTAGTATAATTTTTTGTTTCCAAATAAAGAAGGCCTGCCTGCAGCTCTTTATCTAAATTATTGTCGGTTTTCCTGTCTCTACATGTAATTATTTCGACCTGTAGATCCTTAAGTGATGTTTGAATTTCTTGTTGATATTATAAATCGTCACTGCCTCTTTTTTTAGGCGGTAGATTTTTTTCTTCACATTTCAAATCTTTTCCAAATAGCGATGAGTTTCTTCAGAAATGTTTGAGAAATGTTTCTTTGAATTACAATGTCTTTCATGAGCCTGAATCTCTAGAAAGTTCATTATTTTTTCTTTTCAACTTTCATTTGAAGTAGAGTTTGAGTAACTCCGTCTTCACACAAATTTCCCCGAAAAGAAAATCCGTTGTGATAAGCCATATACTGTACCTCGATCTTAATAAATGGTAAGTGGATACTCACGATACAGTTTGTCTGTAATTTCCATGCTCATCAGGCACTTCCCCTTATCTTAAGTGCTCCGTTTTTGTGCTCTTTGTTCTAAAAATGGTCTCTGACTCTCTCTGAAAACAAACGGTCTTGTATAACAGCTCTTACAATTTTACACATTCTCCCTCTTATCATGAGAGTACCACTGCGCTTGTCGTAATGTTGCGAAAACCTAAGAAAAAATTCTACAACAAAATAAACATTAAGTAACCACTTATGATGAATATAAAAAGTCACCTCTTACGTCATGTACTTAAAGAGAAAGAAAAGTAAGCAAACTCTTACGACACGGATTAAAAGGGTCTTAAAAAATATTTCAGAAACATAAACTGAAATAGTAACAAGAGATCAAATGTTCGTTAGCTAACGCTGTTTGTTCGTAGACAGTCGGTGTAGCAATTCTTATGTAGATAAAAAATAATCCTTTCGTTTTTTATCAATGTAAATATACACTGACGGAAAAAAAAAT
The DNA here is from genome assembly GCA_039090855.1 of Macrothele yani. Taxonomy (NCBI): domain Eukaryota; kingdom Metazoa; phylum Arthropoda; class Arachnida; order Araneae; family Macrothelidae; genus Macrothele; species Macrothele yani. Next base: position 80,049,029 of record CM077008.1, read on the forward strand.
ACCAACACCACGAAAAAATAGGTGTAGAGGAATGAAATGGCGGCAATACATTTGTATAGGTAACATATTTAATCGATTAAGGTTTCAAGATCACAGCTTATTGTAAACGCGAGAAGAGCCTTTTTAAATGTGAAATGCTGGTACATTAATAACCGGTGTGACCGCCAGAATGTTGAATGCAAGCACGCAAACGTTCATGCATTGTGTCGTACAGGTGCTGGATGTCAGTTTGTGGGATGGAGTTCCATGCCTGTTGCACTTGGTCGGTCAATACAGGGACGATTAATGCTGGTTGGGGGTGACGCTGGAGTTGTCGTCCAATGATCTCCCATACGTGCTCGATTGGTGAAAGATCTGGTGATCTAGCATGCCACGGCAACATGTCGACACTCTGTAGTGCATGTTGGGTTACAACAGCGGTATGCGGTCGAGCGTTATCCTGTTGGAAAACACCCCTGGAATGCTGTTCATGAATGGCAGCACAACAGGTTGAATCACCAGACCGACGTACAACTGTGCCGTCAGGGTGCGTGAGATACCCACGAGAGTGCTCCTGCTGTTATAGGAAATTGCTCCCCAGACCATAACTCCAGGTGTAGGTCCAGTGTGTCTCTGCCACAGACAGGTTGTTTCCAGGCGCTTACCTGGCCTCCTTCTAACCAACACACGGCCATCACTGGCACTCAGGCAGAACCGGCTTTCATCAGAAAACACAACAGATCTCCACTCCGTCCTCCAATGAGCTCTAGCTTGACACCACTGACGTCGCAAACAGCAGTGGTTTGGATTAAGTGGAATGCACGCTACAGGGCGTCTGGTTCGGAGCTGTCCTTCAAGTAACCGATTTGTAACAGTTCGTTGTGTCACTGTGGTGGCAACTGCAGCTCGAATTGCTGCCGCAGACGCGGTACGATGCGCCACGGCCATACGCCGTACACGACGGTCTTCCCTCTCAGTAGTGCCACTAGGCCGGCCGGAACCCGGTCTTCTTCATACAGTACTTTCCCTTGTCCACCGCTGCCAACAATCATGCACAGTGGCTACATTCCTGCCAAGTCGTTCTGCAATATTGCGGAACGAAAATCCACCTTCTCGTAGCCCTATTACACGACCTCGTTCAAACTCCGTCAGCTGTTGATAAAGGCTTCTTCGTCTTCTTAAAGGCATTCTTGACTAACATCAACACAATACGTCGAATCTCAACGATAACTAACGCTCACGAACGTTACAGCGCGTATTTACAGCAAACCTGCTTTGCATGTTCCAAGGGGAGCTACAAGCGCCACACGTATGCGCCGAGCGCGAAATTTGCATAGACGTCATCTTACAGATGTACTCTCATCGCCTACCAACTGTCGTCTATCTAATACAATCCCTTCTTGGTGTTAGGTTTTTTTCCGTCAGTGTATTTCAATGAGCAGGAACAAATCCAAAAGAAAACCACGTGGAAGATGAATGGATGAAATTCAGAAACATGTCGCAGTCACATGGAAGAGACAGGCTCAAGACAAAAAGCTGTGGAAGACATTTAAGGGGACCTTCATTTCTGCAGTCAGTTGGCAATGGTTAATAATGATTATGGATATATATATATACTCAAGGACAATGAAATTTGCGCACCTAGAAGAAAACATGCTACAATCGCGAAACTTCGCAAATAGCTAAAGTGCGTGCTAGTATGCAAATGATCCACGTTTGGTGCGAGTGCGCATGACCACACACTCTGTGTTGGCGCTGCAAGTACGAACCGGCAGCCTTATAAACCGGCGTGTAGTCGATGCCCCATGAAAGCGAAAAGCACCAGCCGAAGCAAGCAGGAATGCAGAGTGACAAGAATACAGAGTGACAAGAGACGTCGATTTACGCAACTTACAGACTTTGAAAGATACCTGATCATTGGACTGAAAACCACAGTGTGGTTGGCGTGCCGTATAGCCGCCACGTGGATCGTTCTGACCATACCGTCCGACTGTGTTGGGAGCAGTGGAAACGTGAGGGCATTTCCACGCGGCTGAATGGCTCCGGACGGACTGGGAGGACCACCCGTGCAGAGGATCGACGGATCGTGCGCCAGGCACGAACGGATCCCATGGGGACCCGGTCCACTATATAGGCAGATGTAGCTGCTCCTGTGAGTCTACGAGCCATTGTTCGACGCCTCACGGAAGCGAATCTGCGATCCCAGCGCCCCTTATGTGTGCTGCCGTTAACACCGGAACATCGCCGGCTCCGTGTGCAGTGGTACCAGTGCAGAGCGACGTGGAACGCCACAGACTGGCGACGTGTGGTTTTTAGCGCGCTTCGTTTTGGGGACACATGTTCATCGTGTCTGGTTGTAGAGATCACGGGGTTAATGACACAATTCCAACCTCGCTATCGATCGCTATACCTCCCCACCCCCTGAAGGCATTATGGTCTGGAGAGCCATAGCTTACAATATCCGATCAGCTCTAGTAGTGGTACGTGGACCATTTGCGGGCAAGCGGTATGTGGATGAGATCCAACGGCTCCATGTGCTCCCATTCCTGGCCGGGATTCCAGGTCAGCTATACCAGCAGCGTAATGCCCGTCCTCACACAGTTCGTGTTGACCAGGGCTGCCTAGGTCATCGCCAGACATTTCCATGGCCTGCCCGCTGCCCTGACATGTCCCCTATTGAGCATGTTTGGGACAAGTACAAACGCCAGCAGCCGTAGTGCCGCACTATTCGGTTTTTAGAGCACACCGTCCAACAGGTGTGGGCCAGTCTGCCGTAGGACAGCATCAGACGTCTGTTCGCCTCCATGCTGGATGGTTTTGCAGCATGTATTGCCGCACGAGGCGGTGCGACGCGCTTTTGAAGAATACCGGACTGCGTGCTACAGATCCTTTTGTAATTGTCCTGCAGCTCCGATGCTTCCTTCTTGGCGCACAAATTTCATTGTCCGTGAGTGTATATACAACGAAGAGCCAAATCATTATGACCATCTGCCGAATATAATGTTGGTTCACCATATTCGGCCAAAGCAGCTTTTACTCGGCGAGGAATAGAAGCTACAGGATTTCTGAATGCGTCTTGTGGTATCTGATACTAACACGTTGCCAGCAGATCCTTTAGCTCGTATAACGTACGTGGTTGAGCCGCCGCAGATCGGATTTACTCTTCCAACACAAACCACAAATGCTTGATTGGATTAATGTCTGGAAAATTTGGAAGCCATGGCCATATTTGAAAGTCTTCCTCGTGTTCCGCGAACCATTTTCGAACAATATGGGTAATGTGTAATGGCGCATTATGCTGTTGAAAAAGGACACTGCTGTTGAAAGTATGTGCATGGTCTGCAATGATGTTTAGGTAGGTGGTAGACATCATAATTTCCCGCAAATGATTGACTGGACTCAAGGTTCTTAACAGAAATTGCCCAAAGCATTACACTTCCTTTGCCGACTTGTTTCCCTCCCACGGTGTGTCTTGGTGCTAATACTTTCCAGGTAAACGTCGCACACATCTACATGGTGCAACAGGAAACGAGATTCATCGAGCCAAACGACATTCTTTCAATCATTAAAGGTCCAGTTTTGAAGCTCCTGTGGTCATTTTAGGCGCTTTCCGCGGGGAACCGAGGCTAGTATGGACACTCGGAGCGGCCTGAGGCTACGCAACCCCATTTTCAGCAGGAGATGCAGTGACACATTATTCTCGTCCCCAGTATTCAAATCACTGGAGAGTTCCGCCATAATATCCCTTCTGTTGGCTCGCAGTATTCGGGATAGCCTTCGCTCTCCTATAGCATTGATGAGCCGTCGTCAGCCCACACCTTCCCGGAGGTTCGTGGTTTTTTACGCTTTCCAACAGTAGGTTGAAGAAGCGTATATGCTCCAGCTTTTTCCGTCAGTCTGTCGGCACGATAACTCGCGTAAAAATAGTTAGATTTCGATGAAAATTTAGTGTGTGACAGGGGACCACCTGGAGACGAACTTTATTGAAAATGGACGAAATGGGGTCAAAGGTCACGGCATAGGAGCGGGATCCATTTCATGCCTCTGTTGCGTCATAACTTGCGTAAATATGATTCGATGTCGATGACATTTTAATATATTGAAGGAGACCACTTGGGAATGAATCCTGTGGAAAATGGGTGAAGTGGGGTCAAAGGTCAGGACATAGGAGCGGGATGCATTCCATTGCCTTTATGCGTCATAACGTACGTAAAATTGGTTCGATTTCGATGACACTTCAGTATGTTGTAGGGGAACACCTGGGAACGAACGTTATTGAAAATGGACGGAATGGGGTCAAAGGTCAGGACATTAGAACGGTATCACTTCCATCGCCATTATTCGTTATAACTTACGTAAAAATGTTTCGATTTGGATGAAATGTTAGTATGTCGTAGGGGTCCGCCTGGGAACGAATCCTATTGAAAATGGGCGAAATGGGGTCAAAGGTTAGGACACAGAAGCGGGATCTATTCCATAGCCCTTATGCATCATAACTTACGTAAAAATGCTTCCATTGCGATAAACCTTTATCATGTTATTTCGAAGGTATACTGAACCGGTTCTGTTAAATATCATCGAAATAGGATCAAAGGTCAGGGCACAGGACTGAGATTTATTCCACAGCCATTATCTTCATAACTTGAGTAATGATTTCGGGTATGTTGGAAAGCGTATTACAATCAATGCATTGCACGATTTTACTAACTTGTTTCTCTTTGGACTACTTCTTGACGGTACTAACTACGGCTGATCGTGAGTACCCCACAACCCTTGTGGTGACGGAAATGCTCTGACGCAGTCGTCTGGTCATTATAGTTTGGCCTTTGTTAAACTGGCTTATGTCCGCTGACTTTCCCATCTAAAGAACAGGAATAACACTGATTAAGAGAGCTCAGTATGAGGTGTTTTTTTATCCCGTTTTATGACCTTCAAACGCGCTGCCGTTTACCTACAGTCGCTTCGATTTGAATAAAGACGTACTAGACATAACTCTTTGGCTCTTCGGCGTATATACAGGGTGTTTCAAAACTAATGGAACAGACTTTAAGGGGTGACAGAACACACCGAAACAAGCACTTTTCGTCATAGAACGCATGTTCACAAGTTACGCTGTTAGGGCCTGAAGGGCGCTTTCCGTTTCCACACACACTCCGCCTTTCGCAACGCAAAGACAGGGATGGCACAACAAATCAAAACAAAACTTTATTGCAGACAAAATAAAAAACAAAACGTGACGTAATAAAATTACATCAAATTCGCAAACATTAATAAGTAAATACTGAAATTAATTGCATTTACAAAAGCTGCTCAAAAGGGGACCAGCCACTCCTGATACACGCTTTGCATCGTCGACGTAAAGATACCCGTATATTATGGAAAATATCAGGCATTTCCCGGACAGCTTCAGCAGCGACTAGTTCCTCATTTGAATCAATGGGAGTGTCGTACATTACGGACTAAAAATGTTCCCATCAAAATAAATTCAAAGGGTGCAGATCTGGAGATCGTAGGGGCCAAGCGATGGGTCCACCTCGGCAAATCCATTGGCCTAGAAATGTGGCGTTCAAATAATCACGCACCAGAGTGCTGAAATGAGCTGCCGTTCCATCATGCTGGAACCACATTTTACGGCGGACGGCTTCTGGTACATGCTGGATCAATTCAGGCAAGACTTGTTGAAAGAAAATAAGGTACGTCCTCCCATACAGACGTTCCGGTAAAAGATATGGGTCTTTGCGTTACGAAAGATGGCGCGTGTGGCGAAACGGAAAGCGCCCTCCAGCGCCTAACCTAGTACTTGTGCCCATGCATTCTATGATGAAAAATGCTTGTTTCGGTGTGTTCTATCACCCCTTAAAATTTGTTTATATTAGTTTTATCTCTGCATAGCTCGGACTGAAAATTAGTAGGTAGCTGTTGTTCGGAGATTAGAAGTAAATTTATTTTGTTAATCAGTTGCTTTGGAGCTAAGCAAATCCTCGAAATCAATGTAAAATTAGAGACATATGCGGTCAGAGATTGTAGAGATACGAAGATCACAATGCATACTACATGATATTGGCCTACCAGAAATGAGCTGAGTTCAAGAGCAAAAATGTCCAGATTTAGACAGCAAATACCACTGATTGTGTGCATCTGAATTTCTGAACCAGCAATAGCAGTTCAAATGCAAGAGTGTTTCTTGTTATCTCTACCAATTATTCCCTAGAATTGATAACCTGCAGCTAAACATTAACTATTAATCATAGTTTAGAGGTTTGGTTTAGGATATATAGGAAAGAAATATAGGAAAGAAAAACAGAATCATTTTGAAGACGGTGAAGTGTAACTGCATAGTTTGGCGGCTGCTCCCGAAAAAGAAGGAACAAAACCCACGGAACCAAACCAAGAGACACCACCGGGCAATATTCCAGGCAACAGCACTCACACCTATTGATCCTGGTGGTGACATGAAACATACTTGGGAAATAGAGTTCTACTCAAGTAATTATCGTCACACGTCGAACTAAACTTCACTTATTTCTTTTCACTTAAGCACATCACTGTGCCAATAGGTGTGATGTGCTTAAGTGAAAAGAAATAAGTGAAATTTCAATGGCGGGCACGCCCGCCCACCCGCCATTGTGCTCTACGCACAGCTTCTTTGTTAACATTATTCATCCGCTTCTTACTCTTCCTCCGGAGTACTGAAGGAGTTAAGCAAAATTCTAAGGGACAAAGCCTGTCTCAGACCCCCATCCCCACCCCTTCCGGACTGAGAAGAGTGTCCGTTGACCGCTGTTAAGAGGTTCCGTTTTTCGGAGGTTGTCGCTGATGTTATAATCAAAACTTGCTGTGGAAAAAATTTGGAGAAACCTTCATGTGATAATTTGGTTTAGCGTAAATGAAAAGTTGTATTTTGCAGCTTTAAACAAATAAATATCATGTGCTCATACAAATTCTGATGATGAGAGTCCGGTTTTTTTTTTTTTTTGTGTAAATATGACAAGGATGGTAAGTTAGAAAATATCCGAAAACTAAAAAATGTCGTCGTTCCTGGAGCGTGAACAGCGCCCGAGTATGCTAACAATTACACCACCCAGAACGACCAGGTCTCAAGTTTCCGATTAATTTGAATATAACCATCACAGGATTCGCCAGTAGAAGCATATCGCATATCCGTATGGTGTCATCCCGTATATCTGTATGGTGTAATCCCGTATTTCATTCATGATCATGTGCTCACTTCTTTTTTTGAGGTTTAAAGACCACCGTGTGCAGATCGCGGAGCTATACGCAGATTTGTGGGTATAATAGGATCCCTACAGGGTATCTCCGGTATGACTAGACCCTAGGGTGTTTGGATGAAGAATTCACCCCCCCCCCCCAAAAAAAAAACAATAAAAAAAAAAAAACAGCTGAACTGGTCACTACTTTAAAGGCCTAATGACCGAACACATCGTTGGACATTTATAGAAATCTGGCGGAGAGCATTCCACGAAGACTGGAGGCCGTCATAAAGTCCAAAGTTTTCAGAACACAAAATTAGATTTTCTGTAAATAAAGATCATTTGTAGACATGCAAGTATCCTGATATTAATTGCAGGGCAGTGTAGTTTCTGGCTGTCTGCGATGTCAATGCTACGTGCTGTGCAACGCTTCCGCTCGCTAGGACAGGCATGTTTATAATGATCCATGAGTGCATTTTAACTGATCTTAGGGTTGTAACCTTCTTATATAACAGACTAAAAGCCAATGACAGTTCTTTCCAGTGGAATCTATTTCGCTCATGCTTCGGAATTTCCTAGAAAGTACCTCATGATGCTATAGTACCTCAAATAATCCTAAATTTGCTCTTTACCCCTTAATGATGATGCAGTCTTTACACCTGAGATGGTTTTGTTGCAGTCACTATTCTCACACGTGCATTTTAGATCTGACTGTTGTCAAAGCAAAGAAAGTCGCTTACTTGTCTTGATCCCTCTTGAAAAAAAATGTATGGAAATAATGAAGGGAATAATGATTATGGAGGATTCGTGCGTACCATAGAACAGCGCAGTGTATTTGTTGAATTTCTTTTTATGGCTCGTGGAGTCATATTCGGAAAGAAGGTGGCAGCAGATGACGCCTTTGGAAGTACATCTGCAGTCTTCCTAATCCTTTTCCGATACTTTGACCAGAAGAGAAGATAAAACACAATGCATTACCGTCTCCTTTGCAACACCCAGGCACGGTGCATGCTCACTACTTTGCCTGAGTAGGTCCTCCATTTATTGCTATTTGCTACCACTGCCACTTTTCTTTTCCGTGGCTCATCCAGACAGTGATTCTTAAAGTATCAGGAAATATTCACCCAAAGAGCAAATTCTGCAAAAGGAAAAATGGGTACAAAAAGCATCTCTCTCTCTCTCCTTCACTCACTGAAATATGAAACTTTCTCCAAATATCAAAACACTTTTGTTTGTCACTGTATCACGTGTCTTGCAGAAAGATTTGCTCTTTTCCGTAGAAGCGTTTGTATTCCTATAACTCACATACCAAATTTCAAATCACAAAGAATTTAACTACAGAAAGAAAGAAAAATACTGGATCCAAAATTAAGGAGTAAGTAAAGAATACATTGAAATAAACAGACAAAAACCAAAAAAAGAAGTGTTTTCGCATTTCACAAATGATAACAGTGCTAAGAATTATTTTATTGATGACGGTGTGATGTATACCATCTATCTATCCATCTATCTACTTATATATTTATATATATATATATATATATATATACAGTAGAGCGTCGCAAATCCGAACTAAGTGGAACCACTGGTAGTTCGTATTTTCGATGTGTTCGGATTATCGAACATGTAAAAAAATACAAATACGCTGATAGAATATTTCTGCATTACATTATATTATCTAAGTACATGTACCAAAAATAAGCAACTGTATACAAAAAAAATTACATGAGACAAATATGTTTTTGTTATTATGCAATAGGAAGCATGCTAGCCATTTTTACTACTGCTGTGAAATTTTTAAACATAAAGTACAAAATTCCAAAACTTACCATCATAATACAATTGAAGAGCATATTTACACTGGATTAAAAAAAATAAGTGCTGAAAAAAATTCATGCAATTTTAGATTTTTTGGAAAAATTAATTACTAATTTTTTGTTGCACCATTTTCGAATTTCACTTTTTTGACGCTAAATCCCTCGTTCATTTCAATAAAAGAAGTAGAGTTAGACAGCACTCAGTTTGCTGTTCAAACCAATCCATGAAAGTCTCCAATGCAGCGATTGCTTTAGCATTAGTAGGACCAAGTTGACGTCAGATTCTTCATCTGTATCACTTTCGGGAGCGGTGCTTTACGTAACAGATTTTATGATTTCATCTCCATTTAAAATGGGATATCCCGTGTCATCAATATCGTTTTCTATCCACTCCTTTGAATCACTTTCATCAAATTCTTCAAGCCCATAAATTGATTTGAATGAATCGGGTAGTTCATTCCCATCGTCTTCATCTCGGCTTAACTCGCCTTCTTCAATATTTTCTTTTTTTCCAAGCATTTTTTTCTAATTCTGCTGTGTGACTTATTGTCATGACCCAGCTTACATATAGCAACAGTCCTTAAGATGAAGTGTTTTGGAAAACTGAAAAATACTAGGAGGTGGTACTGCCGTGGTAATGGGTCGTAAAATCTTAGCCCCACAGGGAACAAGTGACTGGAAAAGTTTTCGTCTTTTGTCTCTTAGTATCAGAAGTCACTTCCACCTTCGACACGTTGCCTCCAAAACGCGTGCACCTCCAAAATCAGGCGATTCCATTATCATCAAGTGCCAAATTAAAATGAACGAACTATACTTAAAGTTTCCACCACACACACACAAACAAGAGAAAGGGAGTTTGTTGGGCTTTTCGACGCTCTACTGTATATACTGTATATATGTATATGTAGTATATATATACTTCCTTGTTAAACATTTTCTAGCTGAACGGCACGTTACTTCACCGAACAGCTTTAACGCTGACAGTGAGTCACAGCATAATAAATTAATGACATTGAACATGAAGAATGTGGTGTACTTGGGTTGTATAAATGGGAGTAGATTGTTAAATGTTGATATTCGACAGAGATAAAGACTGTTTGACAGATATTATATTTTGACAGAGATAAAGACTGTTTGTAATATATGTTTTCAAGAAATATGTATCATTGTGATACAGCGTGTTGATACCAACGACATTATATTGTGGCAGCGAATTTTATTGATTTCCCTTTGAACTTTTCGTGAATGAAATAGTTTTGTTAAACAGTAAATGTTTATTCTTTTACCCCGACAGTTGAAATCATTATTCACGTAGTTATTACTGACGTAAAATATATGTTGGACGAAATTCTCTACGAAAATTAGCAATTCATATACACTGAGTGGGCATAAATCATTGGATACCTACGTAGTAACGGGTAGCCTCAGCTTTTGCCTGGATGGCGGCAATTACACGGCAAGGTATTGAGTCCGGAAGGTCACGAAAGCATTCTACAGGTACCTCCACCCATGCTTGAATTCCATCTGTCCAGAATTCCATCGCGTTCCTGGGTGGAAGCTACAGAACTCGAATGGATCATTCCACAGAATCCCAAAGATTTTCCACAGTGTTTGTATCTGGTGAATGATTATGACATTCCAGGGTGAGAACCTCTACATAATACTCTTCTAAACATGTTCCAGTCACGATGGCTCTGTGGGGAGGTGCACTCTTTTCTGGAAAAGTCCGTCGCCCTGTGGGTGTATAATGACCATGAACGGATGCAAACGGTCTGCAAAGATGAACTTGTACCGTGGATCTCTTAGAAATATATCTAGATGTACCCGAGGTCCCAACGTGTGCCAGTTAAGCACTCCTCAGACAACAACCAAGCCCCCACCAGCCTGAACAACTAGCGATAGACTCAACATGTGCCTGATGGTTCACATGCCGAGTCTATCGCTTCGTGCGGTTTCCGCCAGATTCGTACCCCGCCGTCTTCCAGATATAGCTGTAAATAGGACTAATCGGACCAGAATACTCGCCTCCAATCATTCAAAGTCCAGTGCCAATGTTCTTTTGCTCAGTTGAGCCGTATAGACCGGTGATATGGCGTTAGCAATGTGACTAGGACGTGTCGGCCACACCCATAATCTATTGTGGCTAATAATCGCCTGATAGTCTTGGTGGAGACATTTGTCGCATATCCTTCGTAGAAGTCAGCGGTGATTTATGTCACTGCAGCTCTCCGGTTGGTTGTAGCTATGTGAGACACAAAGATAGACGTCGACGACCAAGTTCGTTCACCACATTTCTCCACCCACAGCGTTGTCCACGATGCGTTGTTATTCCGGAAGTGCTGTACTCCCGATATACTCTTGATACTGTCGAATGGGGATTCTGCAGTTCCTGTACCACCTCCGCGATAAAGTGAGCCATGCGTCAGGGACTCACTATTGTCTCGTGTTCAAACTCTGTTAACTCACGACATTTATCCATACTGACCGTCTAAGTGAATAGAGTGATGTCCTCCCACCGATATACCGGCCAATGGTGGGTTCGTTCGCTAGCGAGAGGGGTGACAGTTTCGCTTTGCCCAGGAATAAAGTATTCCATGATTTCTGTCCTGTCGGTGAACTATATCTATTCAAAGTTAAAATTCTAGAACAGTAAATAATTAAAATATATTGTCTAGAAGGCTGCTTTTGCATTTTGAGGTAATACAACCCTTTGCCATCGATGCAAGTCTCAATACCTTTATGCCGTAATTCAAAAACTTATAAAAATATATGTTCAAATATGTCCTAGAGGCATCCTTTAACCAATTCTGTTTTTCCTACACAATGTTTGGAATCATACTTGATATCATGAATTTCACATTCATCATCGGGTCTTTAGGATCTGTTTTTCACAATTATTTTGACATTTTTGCGAAAGTCAGTTAAACTCCAGATCAGTAATCTATGTCCCGTGGTGTTCTTGTGTTACTGTAGTTGTCTTCGAGGGCGTGTGAAATCGTTCTTTTCCTTTTCCTTCAAGTGAAAAACTGCTAGCATAGAATCTTTTTTTTTTTTTTTTTTTTTTTTGCTTATTTTAACGATTTTTCATGACGTTTCCAACGAGCAGACGAAGTCTTCCTTTTATTCGATGCCACTGCTTTAAGTTGAAAAGCAAAATCTGTAGAGACAGTTTCTAACCAGTCCACATCTTGGCATTCTTGACTGATGCATATTCGCGCATGTAAACCAACTAACTAGTTGCTTGGAAGCATGCAAACTTCAAGTCGACTGACTTGAAAGTGCAAAGGAAAAATTAGGATTCCAACTGATTTTTTTGAACTCATTATTTCCTTTGTCCCAGACAAATTTTGCTGTAATACATTAAAGTGTTTTTAGATTAAACTCAATGCTAAGATATGCTCACTGTATCTTCAATTTTATAACACCTATGCTGGTCACAAATGATTTATACTCTTGATGTGTGCCATAAAGTACATCCCGGCAAGAAAGTGTTAATATTTTGATGAGACTAAACATGTTTGCCTTCGAATTTCACAAAAAATTTTCTTAGCCCACAGGTGTACAAACATGACGGGCCTCTGGCCATCAATAAGTTGTTGTTGTTTTTCTTTTAAAAAAGTGTGTAAATAGTGACTTATACACTGAAGTATCATATCATTAGGATCATCTACTAAATGAAGTGCCGGGCTGCCCTTGCTCCAGAAAACAGCCTCGATTTCATGTGGCATGGATTCAACAAGAAACTGATATCGTTTTACAGGTATGTTCAGCCAATCGGATGTGATGGCGTCCGTCAATTACCGAGTGTCCACCGAGGGAAGATATCTCAATCCCGCAGGTGTTCGACTGGGTTAAGATCTGGCGACTGTGGGTGCCATTTCAGCACTCTGAAGTCACTGTCGTGCAACTAAAACCTCTGTGTGACGATCCGAGTCTTGTGGTATGACACATTATCATTCTGGAAGTAGTCCTCTCCGTCAGGAAATACCATGTACATGTATTGGTGTGCCTGATACATAGAGATATTAAGATACCTTGAGGCATCCTAATAATGTTCCAGGGGTACTAAGTAACCCAATTTCTGCCATGTAAACAGACCCTAGGCAATTACACCGCCTTCACCATTTTGTACAGTTAACCCTAGGCATCTGGGACCCGCCGATTCGACGCTTTGACGCCTCATTCCGTTCAGTCAGTCGGCTTGTATTAACTGAAAACTTAATGATTCATTGGAGTGACGTCTTTCAAATTCTTAGTGGTCGAATTTTGGTGCTCCATGCCAGACAAATGGTACAGGAAGGAGGAATTTACTGTTGTAGGCTATTTGCGCCAACGTACGGCAAGCTGTGTATGCTGAAATCTTCCTCTAGAAACCGCTGTTGTACTGCGAGGTTACTTGAAGCAAAGGAGCTCGTCTGTTGCCTTGTACAATCCTCTCCAGTCGCCGTTACCCTCGGACATCGACCAGCTGTTTCCTCCGACAGGAAGAACGCTGACTGTTTGTTTCGTTGTTTGTGGGCCATTCATTGTACACCCTCTACCCAATTGTTCTTGCTTAGCCGAGAAGGTTTGTCGTTTCTGAGGTCTTGCACCTTCCCGTCTAACGCCCTCTAACATGCCCCTTTCAAAGTACCTTAAATCACGGGACTTTTCCATATTGCTGATATCTGCTCTTCGTACTCTTTTGAATTATTTGCAGTGAGCTGTTTATAAAGCTCAACGTCATAGTTGCGCGTATAACTAAAGGCATCACGTGCCTGATCGCCATTGGGTATTCATAATAATTTGATGCTTCAATGTATATTCAACACGACACCTGAAAGTCCCATTTTTGGAGAAAAATTACACATGCAGATAAATGAAATAACTTTAAGAAAGACTGTCAAAACCTATTCATGATTTTAAGTACAGATTCGTTTTTTGATGGAAGGTTTAAGGGCCACCGTGAGCAACTCAATGGGCTACAAGCACTTGCCAGTCCCTAATTGAGGGTCATTGGTTCAACCAGTGCCGTAAGACAAACGCAACATCATGCCTTATCAGGATTCGAACCCGGACCCTTCTCGGACAAATGGTCCTAAACCAGCGTTTAAATCACTGCACTACCGGGGCGCCTAAGTACAAATTTTTATTAATGCCTTATACACAGTCGAGTCATATTATTGTGACCACCTCGTACTTTAGACGCCAACAGCGTGTCGCCAATGAAAGAAGGCACGTGTCGTATGCTGGCTTGGAGGGTATATGAGGTGTGCTGTAGGTATTCTGAAGACATATCACTCGTTGATGTCATGGATAAAAGGAGCGATTTATCAGATTTGCAAAAAGAATGATTATCGGCTTTTAGGACAAGGGTGGAAGTATTTCTGAAACAGCACAGTTTGTGAACTGTTCGCGTGCTGCTGTGGTTAAAGAGTATCATGATTGGAGAAATGGCACCATTGCGAATAAGCGACGTAGAAACTGCGGAGCACAACGTGCCATTGATGGAGAGGTGAACGTCGGCTTCGAAGGAGCGTGGGTCGATGGACACACTACAGTGGAGCAACTCACTGGCCCAATAAACCAGGGGCTACCGGAAGTGTGTCTAAAACGGCAGTTCAGCGAATCCTGCTGCGTATAGGGCTCCGATGCAGACGGATGGTCACTGCACCAATGCTAGCGAAGGTGCATCAGCAGAAAAGGCTTATATTTACACAGCAATATCGGAATTGAACCTCACCTGATTGACAAAGAATTGCCTTTTCTGATGAGTCACGTTTTCCTCTTTATCGAACGGATGGACGTTGGCGTATAAGGTGAGAAACATCGGTGAACAAACACTCTTCAACCATTGCTGGAAAAACCGAAGCTAGTGGGGGCAGCGTTATGGTTTGGGGAATGTTTTCGTGGCATTCTCTGGGTCCAGTCATACCTGTTGAAGGCACTATGGACCGAATTCGTTATGAATCCACGCTTGCAGACCACCTACACCCATACGTGCTGATTGTCTTCTCTAGGGCTCATGGAATCTTCAAGAACGACAGTGATGCGACGTGTCACACAGCTAGAAATGCCCAAGGACGGTTGGAAGAGCACGATGAAGACTTCAAAGTACTTCCCTGGCCCCCTAATTTCCCAGATTTAAACCCAATTGAGCATCTGTGGGACCGCCTCGATCATGCTTTTCTCTCTATGTATCCTCCACACGCACACTCCAGCAGCTGTCTGATGCACTGTAGTCAGCATGGTTCCACATACCTGTGAACACTTTCCAGCACCTTACTGAGTCACTCCTAGCCCGTCTAGCTGTTGTCCGCGCTGCACACGGCGGTTACTCTGGATATTAGCTGGTGCTCACAATAATGTAACTGGACCGTGTATTTTCAGGGGTATTAATAAATATTCTCATTATGCATATGCTTAGGGGTTTCTCACATATATTTTACCAGTTCCCTGTGCTTTGGAGAACTTCATACTTTGTTATTATCCAACGACATATTACGACAGTAAATCAGAAGGTCTTTGCCTATATATATATGTGTGTGTGTGTGTGTGTGTGTTTATTTAAAGTCTTATGTAGCTTTGAACATTCCAGAATACAAACACAATATTTGATGTCTTTGGTGCGTAAATTCTAAAGCGTTCAAAACAATAGAAGAGTTTAAAAGATATTGGAAAATACCTTTTGACTTAGTAAATAGAATATACACACCAATATTTAATGTGTTTTTCACTATTTATGACATTTACTGCTTATGGAAAGGCTTTTGTGTCCGCGAAACAGTCAGAAGCTAAAATGCTGTACTGAAGATGCATATGTTAATACATTAATAGCAACTACGAAAATGCACGTGCACAGACCTGACTGCTCCAGGACACAGCGTGTATAAAAATTGAAAAGGTATTGAGGCAAAACGACACCATATCTCTGAAGCTGTCCAGTGCCACATTGTAAATATAATGCCCTTCCAATCACTGAACTGGGAAGACAAAACGTTTATAATTAATGGGGATATTTAACCCATCTTCGTTAAGCTAACAACATATCCATTTTTACACGTACCCGTTTAGAGCTGCAAAGTACGATCCGCGAACTTGCTGACAAGAGTGAATAAGTGGGATTGAAGTTGAACTTTCATAAAATGACAGTGATGTACATAACTGACACACGGAAATGCAAATGATCATAAGCCATCTTGTGGAAAAAGAAATCTTCGCTTGTGGAAAAGAAATCTTCGCTTGTGGAAAAAGAAATCTTCGCTTGTGGAAAAGAAATCGAAAGGAATAAGTGAGTGCTGAGTTTCAAATGATGCGTCTCACTGTTTTCTACACATCGTCAAAGCGTTCAGGAATTGATTTGTCTGCAACCTTCTTGGCTTCCGAAAAGCAATCGACTATGTATGTATTGCCCTACAAGGTAGGTGTCAGAATAAGTCCTTTTTTGGAACAATGCTTCCATTTTAGGCTTTCCAGCTGTTAGCATTTGGCTTTATAATTATTAACAATGAAAAACAATGAAATTCACATAGAAATAACAAATTAGTCAAGTTTAAAGCTTACGTAAAAAAGTAACGAACAGAGAAGTTCAGTAGAACTTTCAGTTGAGCTAAAGGGGCACAAAATTTAGATGTTGAAACCTTTTTGAAATATTATGAAAAGTCGGAATTTATAATATAAAACTAGGAACTAACTGATGAACTTTGACCTCTCAAATAGTGAATGCCGTATGGTCAAAGAGTAATACATTCCTCTTGACTAAAAAGTGGCTTTTCAGAATCTATCAAGATTTTACTAATGTGTTTATATTAAAAATTCGATGTCGCGCATTTGAAAATGTCGTACCCAAACTCACATTCGTCAGAGCTTAATATTTTCAAGTACGAGTTTTATAAAGCGGCAACGTTCAGACACGATTAGCCAAAAATTTTGAATGCTAATTTAAAGGGGAAAATGAGAACCCGATATCAAAACTATCTAGATGCAAGATTCCTAATTTCCTAATCTAGTCAAATCAAGAGGAAAGTGATAAAACAGCATATTTCTTTAAAGAGAAAACTTAATAAAAAAAGGCTCACTAAATTCCACTTTGCATAAAATACACACATGTCTTTGCCAAAATGTTCTTCTAATTTCTTGAAAAAAATTTTCGTACTATGATTAGTTGCTGTTTCCTAAAGCCAAAGAGCTCTTAGAAAAAAACAATAAAAAAAAACACAAAGTTTTTGCTTTTGGTAGACTGTTTTTGTTTAGCTGCTTGCATGTCTGTAATTTGACAATGTGGCATGTAATGCAACTTGCCGTGGGAAAGATTTAAGATTCTAGCAGAATATTTTACCTGTGGGAAATAACTCCTGAGTGAAGAATAACAATGAGGGTATCATGCTCTGCACGCTAAACAAAGCTGAAAGAAGAACGAAAAAAGAAAGAGAACCAATAATTTATTTCAAAGAATCTTAGCAGTGAGTGCATGATGTGCCTATAAACACAGAGTATATCACGGAATTAACTCAGAGGCATCTTTCATGTTTCACGCCGGTGGTTTTATTTTGACTTCTTTCGTGCAACGATTCCGCAAACACAACAGCAATCGGGTGGGCGACGTAGCCGGCTTCTAGACCTTCCTTTCTCTGGAACAGACCGCGAACACGGTTAAGACATGATTCCTACGATTATGATCCTTTTCCTTCTTTGGTACTAATAACCCCAATTAGGGATAGGAAGCACTTTCTAGTTTCCGATGCTCAGACGAGAGTCATTCAAATACCAAGGAAAACGAGAGGACAAGAAACATCGCTCTCTCAATTGATTGGTGCCTCCTTCTTCTAGATTGTTTCATCCACTGTATGTATTTATTTCTCTATTGCTACTTCATTCCTTTTCTACTTTACAAGAATAACATGCTTACGGAAATAATTGAAGACCTCACAGCACGTTGTGACTTTGTATGTTAAAGAGTCTTAGAAATTCTGGGAACACACAAATGTTTCTCGAGTGCAAATATTCCCGGTCCTATTAATACTTTCTACGGCCTAAAAATCTGTCATCCCTGTGAACTTCTATTTAAAACTGCTACGGACTCAGAGTGAGGATTGAATATCTTAACTGATTTGCACGAAAATTTTCATCGTCACGAGGGAAGTACCCAGCGCTATGTAGTGTTATTTTCCACTTATATTTACATGAAATAATTTGTGTTACTTTCGTAGTATTTCTTTTGTATCTTATCGAAACAGCATTTTTTTACTAATCTGCGTTCCTCCCAAACGTTGACTAAATGCGATCCAAGTACGTTAAAGTAACTCAATAACTCACTATGCTGGTTAATTCATATTGCTTGCGTTCAATAATAACAAAAACGTAACAAAATTATTGCCATTCATCAAAATTATTTGAAGCTCATAAAATAAAATGAATATTTTATTTCGTAATTCAGTTAAAATTAACTTTTTGATATTTATGAGTAATATATACACTTAACTACATTGTGTAATACAAAAATTGTTTATGTTGATTCTTTGATGTTTCTTATACAAGTCTGAGGCATTGATTCTAACGGTTGCCTTAGTCTTTTGGAGTTTTTTTGCATCATCAAAACCTTTTCAGTTATCTTAAATTTTGTGTTTTGGGAGCAGTGAGAGGTCTTTCATCAAGGCATACAAAATATGGAAAAGAGATATCAAGGAAGATGAATGAAACCATGATGGGAGACTACGTCTGAAATTTGGTGCGCCATGCTAGTAATGTTAATAAGAGGCAAAGGCGATTCAAAGTTACTTTTTAGGACAGATATACACTAAAGAGTAATTGAATTAGAGATACCTGTCTAGTAACATGTAGCACCACCTTTCGCCCTGATGACGGCGGCGATTCGTCTCGGCATGGATTCGACAAGACGCCGGAAGCGTTAGGAAGCCATATGGATCCACGACCCCTGAACAAGCTCCCACAGTCACGAAGATTTGATGGAGAGGGGTCAGAGCCTCGAACATCTCTCTCGATGGCATCACAGATGTGCTCGATGGGATTGAGGTCAGGTGACCTAGCTGGCCAAGGAAGCGAGGTCATGTCGGTGGAGTGTTCATCCAACCATTCGGAAGCTGCATTGTCTTGTTGCAGGATAAGATCCCCAGTGGGATGTTGAAGACGCACAAACGGGAGCAAATGGTCGTCCAGGATATCCCGGTAACGTTAACCTGTGAGGGACGATGTCACACGTACCAGGGGTTCCATTTCAGTCCACAAAAACAGTCCCCAGACGAGAATGCCACCCCCACCAGCTTGAAGAGTACCCTGCTGGCAAGTAGGATCCATCGCATCATGTGGTTTGCGCCATACTCGTATCCTGCCATCCACATGTACCAACGTGACTCTCGACTCATCAGTCCAGGCAACATTTTCCCACATGTCTAGGGTCCAGTGGCGATGTTCCCGCGCCCATGCTAATCTTTGCACCCTGTGATGTGCGGTCAGCAGCGGTACCCTCGTGGGACGTTGGCTTCTGTACCCCATAGCGAGGAGATGGTTCTGGATGGTGTGGCTGCTTACACGTTTTTGTGCACCAGCGTTAAATTGCCGAGTTATTTCTTGCACTGTGGCCCGTCTATCCGCTCTTACAATGCAAGCTAGCCGGCGATGACCCCGCTCATCCACACGCTGTTGTCCACGGCAGTTGGCCCTTGCAGGGATGGTTTTACCGGATTCGATGTACTCACGGTGCACCCGTGACACAGTGGCTCGTGAAAATCCCAGTGCCTGCACGACTTCCGAGATGAAGTGACCCATTCGTCGGGCCCCGAAAATGTTCCTACGTTCAAATGCGCTTAGATCCTTCGTCTTACCTATACTGAGTCCCACTGGTACTGATTCCTGTCGCATCACTCCTTATATTGTCGGATCGCTGCATACGTCATGTCGTTTCCGTTTACAGGGCCGCCCACAGCGCCACATTTGCATAACGCGAGCTGTCTCTAATTCAATTGCTCTTCAGTGTACTTCTCGTCTTTAATTCTGTTGATCCTTGCTGGGTATCGATAGTATTCATGATTTGCACTCTCTTGCATGTCCGATCCTATTGTTTAATGCATTGTAATACACGTCGTTCATTTTGCAACTGCATCAATTTTTTTTTATTTTTTTTTTTTTGGTTGGAGGTTTAACGACCACCGTGAGCAACTCAATGGGCTATAAGCAGTCGCCCGTCCCTAATTTAGGGTCACTGGTTCCAGGGAAGGAAAAGAGCCAGTGCCGTAAGACAAACACAACATCCATGCCTCACCGGGATTCGAACCCGGACCCCTTTCGGACGAATGATCAGAGGCCATCGCTTAGACCACTGCACCACCGGGGCGGCGCATATATTTTGGAACAGCGTAAATTGCGGCTAAAGTGTTGATGCTATGTCAAAAATAGCGGCAATTTTGAAGTCCTCGCACCAAATTAATAATTATTCAGATAAGCACGTAATTGTTCAGATTTTGTTACACAGTGTTATTTGAATGTTCGTCTTTTCAAGATTTATTTTATGCTTTTTTTTTTTCTACTCTTGTAACACAGTCTTCTTTTAAAAGCACTATAAATTTTGAAAAAGACATATTTGTCATATACCATTGGATTTTGTATCTTCCTGTGTGCATTATTTCAGACGTATGAAATTAAAGGAATACCCAAATTTCTAGGAAAAGCTCCTATAATAGCACTACTTCCAGAGGTTTAATCATTTATGGTATATTTTTGGTAAACATTCTAACGCTCAAACTGTGTTCCGACTTTTACATTTGGAAAAGTGAAACTTCGTGTACGGCGTACGGTTACTTTTCTCTTGCTAACATTGCAGCGATATACATACATGAATTTAAATGTATCGACACCCCTCTCTTTTTGCCTTTACTATTGCATCTGACTCTCAGGAAGAAAAGGTTTACGCAACATCAAGTTGATCTCTAAATATTGTTGAACGAAGTCCAAACAGCAATTTATTTGTACGCTAATCGACAACATGGAAAGGTTTCCATAATTATCGTCAGGATCAACGGGATTCTCACTGCTGCTTTCTTACTGATTCGGCAAAGAGCCGCTCCTGCCCTTCTTGTAAATATACTTTTGGGCTCTTGTACTTGGGGAGCCGTTACACACCTTGCAACCCTCCTGGCGTGAACGAATGTCCGTTCCTTTCTAAAGGGATAAACTACCTCCTCCATTGTCTACCCTCGAAGTGCATATAACTTTCGTAAGTATAAAAGCTCCCGCCGTCGACTATGTGAAGTGTGCACCTGGGGTTCCAAATAGGTTGCCGACTTTCGTGGGTAGCGAACACCTACGACCATAAGAATAAGGTTAGACAATGCCTTGGGCAGTTAACTTCATTACTCCACCGGAGAAGCTTCCTTACAACACAGCACAAAGTGCTGCTGTATGAGACGGTCGTCAGGCCAGTGCTCATCTCGTCTGGATAGCTGTTGGTCGGAGTCAGCGAGAGAGAATCGTGAGGGGGCAGAACCGAGCACTTCGTATGATTACTAGGTCTCCCATTTGGATCCCTCTTCGGAACCTGAGGAACAGACTTCGAGTTTAGAAAGTACATAAATTCCCCACCAGACTCGCCAAGAAGTTCTTCAAGAAAGCGGAGGCCCAAACTGTTTAGCGGTGCGATTGATAATGAACTGGTTAAGGGTGCGGTTGATTACGATCCCAGGGAATTCCTTAGGCATCCCAGAATTAAGGCGGCGATCGTTGCACCCCCCCCCTCCTCCAACCGGGACATACTACAAGGCAGCACTGTTGAGCATTGTTTTATGGGCTGGAAGCCTGGATCAGATGGAGAACAGGATCAGATGGGGAGTAAGTGTGTGAACATTAGGTGGGTGTTAGACAAACCACCACCCCATTTCTTTTCAGGTAGGCGTGAGACGGTGAGTACTGGTTGCTGCTACGTCGTCAGGGTGTGGTTTTCGTGAGTTTCACCCTTCCCGGAGCATTCGGCGGCTGAGTGGGTGTGGTGTCCTGTGGTGGTGGTCCACTTGTGGCGGTTATTCCCCCCTCCTGTACCCTCTCCCTCTTCCTTCTGGACTGGTGTCGCGGTTTTCCCAAAATATCAGTTCTCTTTCCCTGTCTCTAATACTTCTGTTTCTGTTTCCTATTGAGTTCACTTACTCAAATATCTTAGCTTCCAATTTCTAAGGGCAGTTTGAGACCTGGAGTCAGACACTCCCATCCTAAAACTACTTCAAACAAGTGCAAGTGCTGTGAAGTGTACGTACTTCTAAAGTTCCCAAAGTTGCTAGTGCCGGTCGGCACATGCGTCAGCGTCCGAAAGTTTCCTATGGGTGTTGTCTTTTGGAAATTCAGGATCGGTGACGACCCCGATCTTGAATACGCGAGCTGCAGTACATAGGATGAGGATCAAAACTGATACACGTGAACCAAAGATAGATATTCACAGCAATGCTTTGCCGGGTTCAAGAGTAGCTCAGAAGGTATAACTTTCGTTACTCTCTAGTCTGGTTGCGTTTCCTTTCTGTTAGCAAAGGATTAGAAAGTTCGGTTCAGCGATATATCCTGTCTGAGAATTTCTTGCCCAGGTAACGACGTAATACAAACAATTCTTCAGACGAAGAAAATGCCTACACTTATAAAAAAGGCACAAAATATATACAGCAAAATGTAACGTTGAAATCAGGATGAGTGTGGAATAGACCAATAACCCACGTACGCTAATTAATTTTTTGGAAAATTTTAGAAATGGAAAAACAAACTGTACCTATGCGTAGTATTACTGATGGAGCAAAAAAGAAAAAAATGGGAAACACAGTAGTTCCAATTATGGCATTAGTTGAGAGCATCTCCTAAAATATAAATTTATATTTATTTGTAATAAAGGATAAAAAAATGTCGGACCCCGTAAACTTAAAAGAAAAACATATTTACAATAGATGCACCCTTTCACGAAAATTAAAATTAACTGCTACGCAACAAATAGGTGCTATTGAACCTGTTCGAAGCCATATATCCATTAATTTTTCAAAAATGTAATATTTTTTATGAATTTGGCGGACCGAAATCGCTGAAATAAAAAAGAATAAAATTGCATGGAGTTCTTAGTTTTTAACCAGTTCTTCGTTCATTTAACGATCAAAAGAGGCGAGCACCATGTGCGGTCATTTCAACTAATTTTCTGTCCATTAAACGCCTTTCTTTGAGAGATTCCCTGAAATACTTTTCTTTCCCTACAAGCTCGCTTCGTTGCAGTTTCCGTTAATCAACCGACCATTAAAAGCTTTCCGTGTCGTATTAGAATAAAAGGTCGGGGTTTCACTCGCCGTGGCATTGTTTCCTTAACTAATCTACGAACCATTAAACGATTTCCATAACACCCCGGTGTTAAAAGGAAAGCTACACTCTTTTTTATACCGCTTGTCTTTAGTTTTTGCCTGCTTTTTATGTTGCTGAATAAAGCGTTTTAATGAACTTTTTTTCTCTTTTCTTTACTTTTTCTATTTTAGTCAGCGCATTGGAGTTTTTCACGCATTCCCAGATCACGTTTTGCAGATTTTTTTGCTTCTCAGCCACATTTTTTTTAGGTTCTTGCAATAGCTAGTTTGCATCGGAGTCACATCAACAAGATATTACCACTGAAATCATCGGAAAGATACAACATGTTCAAGCCGAAGCAAGTGCTTGTACACCACAGATGTTAGTTGTTGTTTTTTCATTCTTTTTATGAACTCGTATTACAAGAAAAAAATAAATAAAAGCAGTTTCGTCTGCTATTCACTAATACTGCCGGACATTTCTACAAAGAACGAAAAGCGGAAAAACAAACATGCCATGATGTTTGAGATTTGTTTCAAGTTGTTTTTTGGTCCTGGACGGAAGAAGTTCAAATGGTGAGTCGTTTTGATTCGGTGGTTCCACTCCTACGACCATCGCCCTTCCTGTTATTTTTTCCAGCCTCCTTAACTTTGTCGTCTTGCAATCTCTCACACACACACACTCTCGCTCTGTCTTTATCACGCACACATACATCTGACCTATCCTTAAAACAGTACTTCATTCACATTTAGATATAGATTCTGTTTGCTTGGAGGTATCTTTGCTTTAGAACACCCACAGCCTGAACAGACTATGTGATCAGTCCTTCCCTGCTTGATCTCTCTCTTGTATGTATGTAAGTTAACTTTGCCTGATTATCGCCGAATAAAACAGTACACAGTGGTGGCCAAGTGGGAAGACACCAGAGCATCTAGGTAATCGTCTGGTTGATTCCGAACTCGAGCCCCTGGTGTTTGTTCTACAGCGCTGGTACTGTGGCTTTCCGAGAGCAGTACACGTAAATTAAGAAAGGTTGATCCCTTAGATGTTTATGGGGTTATTTATATACCCCACCCTCTGTAAAAAAATTACAGATCTTCTTTATGGTTGAAGTTGTTTTGGAATTTTGTAGAGATGTACAATATTATAATACGTAGGTTAAACAGACCTTAGTTCTTTATGGTTGAAGTTGTTTTGGAATTTTGCAGAGATGTACAATATTATAATACGTAGGTTAAGCAGACCTTACTTCTTTATGGTTGAAGTTGTTTTGGAATTTTGCAGAGATGTACAATATTATAATACGTAGGTTAAACAGAATTTAGTGCTTTATGGTTGAAGTTGTTTTGGAATTTTATAGAGATGTACAATATTATAATACGTAGGTTAAGCAGAATTTAGTTCTTTATGGTTGAAGTTGTTCTGGAATTTTGTGGAGATGTACAATATTATAATATGTAGGTTAAGCAGAATTTAGTTCTTTATGGTTGAAGTTGTTTTGGAATTTTGTAGAGATGTACAATATTATAATACGTAGGTTAAGCAGAATTTAGTTCTTTATGGTTGAAGTTGTTTTGGAATTTTGTAGAGATGTACAACATTATAATACGTAGGTTGAGCAGAATTTAGTTCTTTATGGTTGAAGTTGTTTTGGAATTTTGTAGAGATGTACAATGTTATAATACTTAGGTTGAGCAGAATTTAGTTATTTATAGTTGAAGTTATTTTGGAATTTTGTAGACATGTATAGTAGTAATACGTAGGTTGAACAGAATGTAAGGTAACAAACAGTAACAACCAGTAGCGCAGGTAGTAATCCTGGGGCCCTGATGCAGAATCATGCGCCGCCCCGGTAGCGCAGTGGTCTAAGCCAGAGTTAGAAACGGGTCAAATATTTTGGACCCAGACCTGGACGTCAGGTAATTGGACCCGACCTGGACAAATATGCTTTGAACTATAGTATAGATTCAGGGCGTTCAAAACATTTCTCCTTAGTGGGAGTGGGTGTTTTAGATTATATGGGAATCAAACAAATGTACACTCACGGACAAAGAAATTTGCGCACCAAGAAGGAAGCATCGGATTGAACTGAGATTTTATGGGCGCAATGATACAGATGCATGATACACATGATGTCAAAAACAGAGCTGCAGGACAATTACAGAGGGATATGTGGCACGCAGTCCGGTCATCTTCAATAGCGCGTCGCACCGCCTCGTGCGGCGATACATGCTGCAAAAAGGTCCGGCATAGAGGCGAGCAGACGCCTGATGTTGTCCTGCGGCAGACTGGCCCACACGTGTTGGACGGGGTGTGCCAAATCCCGGATAGTGTGGAACGGCGACAGCTGGCGTTTCAACTGGTCCCACACATGCTCGATAGGGGTCATGTCATGGGAGGGGGCAGGCCATGGAAGTGTATGGACATGGCGTAGGCAGTCCTGGGCAATCCGAGCTGTGTGCGGGAGGGCATGATCCTGCTGGTATAGCACACCTGGAATGCCGGCCAGGAATGTGAGCACATGGGACCGTAGGATATCATCCACATACCGCTGGCCCGTAAATAATCCACGTACCTATCGTAGGCAATGGTTCCCCGACCATAATGCTTGCAGTGGGGGAGGTATGGCGCTTGATAGCGAGGTTGTGTTTGTGCCGTTGACTCGGGGACCTCCACACCCGGACACGATGATCATCTGTTCCCAAAACGAAGCGGCACTCATCGCTAAAAACCACACGTCGCCAGTCTGTGGCGTTCCACTTCGCTCTGGCCTGGCACCACTGCACACGAAGCCGGCGATGTTCAGGTGCTAATGGAAGCACAGGTAAGGGGCGCTGGGATCGCAGATTCGCTTCCGCGAGGCTTCGAGAAATGGTTCGTGGGCACACAGGAGCCGCTACGTCTGTCTGTATAGTGGACCGGGTCCCTGTAAGATCCGTTCGTGCCTGGCGCACAATCAGTTGATCCTCTGTACCGGTGGCCATCCTTCTCCGACCAGAGCCACTATGCCGTGTGGCAGTGCCGTCACGTGTCCACTGCTCTCAATACATGTTCGGACGGTATGGCCAGAACGGTCCACGTGGTGGGCTATACGGCGCGCCGACCACCCTGCGGTTTTCAGCCCGATGATCATGCCTCTTTCAAAGTCCATAAGTTGCGTAAATCGACGTCTCTGGCGTCTACCCGACATTCTTGTCACTCTGTACTCTTGCTTGC
The DNA here is from genome assembly GCA_039090855.1 of Macrothele yani. Taxonomy (NCBI): domain Eukaryota; kingdom Metazoa; phylum Arthropoda; class Arachnida; order Araneae; family Macrothelidae; genus Macrothele; species Macrothele yani. The sequence continues at coordinate 80,075,541 of CM077008.1, forward strand.
GTCGGCAGGTGCTTTTCACTTTCATGGGGCATCGACTATACGCCGGTTTATAAGGCTGTCGGTTCATGCTTGCTGCGCAACCACCGGGTGTGCGGTCATGCGCACTCCTACCAAACGTGGATCATTTACATACCAGCACGCACTCTAGCAATTTGCAAACTTTCGCGGTTGTAGCATGTTTTCTTCTAGGTGCGCAAATTTCATTGTCCGTGAGTGTATTACTGGAACGTATAATTTACTAACTTACTTTCAGGAAGTGTTGAAACTGTTTTCTTTCATTTGCAGGACATAACCTTACTGTTTTACACACGTTTTCAAACACATCTGCGAGAGTCAAAAAGTCCCTCCGCAGTAATGCTGTTCCACCTAATTTTGATGGCGTTAATTGAAAAGTCAACATTTTTGAATTTAGCAACTTGTATGTTTAATTTTAGTTTTTGTTGTTTTCGTGATAACATATGAAGCTTCAGAATATATTTCACAGCAACCCCAATTTTCACAAGTTTATAATAAGTTGAAAGTTTTCAAAATGTGGATGTTGTTTTCATCATTGCCCCTCAGCAGGAAAAAACACTTTTCCTTCTGAGGATACTCTTCCTTCATATTGCAGGACAAGTCATATTTATGGAGCATGAAATACTACAGTGGGCATTTTTTTTTTTTTTTTTTTTTGCTTTTACGAAAAAAAAAAAACGGAAATAAAACCTGGTCGAAATCAGGTCAGGAACACCTTGATCCTACCCGTTTGACCCGCTAGAAATTGTCGACCCGTTTACCCGTGACCCATTTCCATTTCTTGTCTAAGCGCTAGCTTCTGACCTTTTGCCCAAGATGGGTCCGGGTTCGAATCACCGGTGAGGCATGGATGTTTTGTTTGTCTTAGGGCAGTAGCTCTCTCCCTCCCTGGAACCAGTGGTCCTAAATTAGGGAAGGACGACAGCTTATAGCCCATCGAATTGCTCATCGTAGTCGCTAAACCCACAAGCAGAATCAATGAGTAGGCCCCACTGTTCCGTAGGAATACCGTGCAGTTATGACAGGTATGCCTTGACAGTTTGCCCAGAATTTAATTTTGCATACGACATTTTCTTACATATTATACCGGTAGCTCACCATGCAATCGGAAGCACAGAATACAGAATACCAGGTTGTCCATTCACACCGATATTCGCATCAACACTAAAGGAAGGTCTTCTGTTGTGCAAAGACGTCGATAATGTTTGGAACGTCCAATTTCCGTGCACATTCATTCTCATTTGACAATAAAGAGAGGTCACTAAGCCGCTCTACCACTACTGTGCTTCGTAAATACGTTTTGATTAGTTTTTGTTTTCAGAAAGACCGGTCACTTTCCAATGTCACAGATGTATAATAAATATATCATCCAGCTTTGGATTTCTTAAATTTCTCTCTCTATCTCTTCCGCCCATGGCGGGTTGAGTTCCACAGAGACGACTATGCATCCTTAAGGATTACTGGAAAATTAATGCAGCCGGCTAGCTATTCTTTTGCTACATACGGGTAAGGGACAAAGTGCGTCCGGGGCACACGTCACGGGAAACCATCTACGCATTCGCGTCTCCAAACACAGGGAGTCTCGGAAAACCCCGGAAAACCCGCAGACTAGATAGCTGACAGGACCAGGGTTCGAACCTCCGTCAGAAACGTCCGCCTTCAAACCGGAGCATAGCGACATAACCAACTGCGCTATGTCGATAGTTTTCATAAATTCCATGTTAAAATAAATTACATTTGCAGCTATGAGTACATGAAGACATCGACACGGGTCTGCTGCGAATAAGTTTTCCGAGTGAAATGCCGCAGGATATTAATAAAATATCCCTTCTTCCGAACTAGGAAGCGGTAACATTGCAAATATCAATTCCTATAGAGATTGGGGGTAGGAGAAACAATCGATGTCGTCCCACTCTCTCGTACAAACACCCACACCCCACACCCCACCCCACTGCAGACATCCTCCGTCCTCCACTCCGCTCAACACACACAATCTAACTGGATGGAATCTTTTTGTTCTCAACAAGCCCCAAAGGGTTTTTTCCACCTTTATATCGCCTCTGTAATTACGCATTGAGCTATATCATGGAAGTAAGTAGCCAACAAAACAGTTGAACAGATCAGGAAATGGGGAAACACGACTGTTTTCTTTCGTTACCATTGCGATAAATAAATTAATCGACTTACAGACCTCTAGCACCGTATAGTAAAGCTAACAGTCACATGACGAGCTAATTACACACCAGACTTCGGTAGCATTAATCTTTCCCACTATGTGAGCGTGTGAGTGATAAAAGCTTGAAGCACCACCTCTTGTAAGTGCATAATTTTCTAGAAGGATGGTACTATCCGATATCCATAAGTGACACAAAATATGTAACGTACCGCACTCCGAAACTGAGGTTGATCACTCTACTGAAGGAGGGGAATCCGGCGGTTTGAGAGATTCCATCTGAAGAATTTGGTGTTACAGTGCAGAGCATTTTCCGCTCCGGGTTAAGTAATTGTATGATAATATAGTACATGGCGTGGTATAGTATATAGTAAATATATGGCCTAGTGGATTGGTCGTCAAGGGCGCAGGCTTCTGATTTCTCACACTACAGCGTTCGAATCTAGAGTAAAGGACATAAGATCCTTCGTGCACTGGGTCTATCTTTTACCTAAAGCCAGTGGCATTGAATTAGAGATAGGCTCCTCAGTTTAGTCGTAGATTCTCTCACGGGTTGTTAAACCTTAGAACGAAACAAAGATTAGCACAGTACTGAGATGTAAACATTCCATTTTTTTTTTTTTTTGGTCATCGCGATAATCGAGTGGTTGAAGGTGCAGAATGCCGACTACTCGTAACAGTATTTGTCCAAATTCTAATCCCAGATAACACACAGCTGCTGTATTCGTCCTGCTGCCCCTTTTCAGCCTAAGGCCTGCCACCACAAATGCGTGTATCCCTTGTAAAGAAACCTTACGGGATTCGCATCATTCACAGAGGATTGGTGCTCCGGGCTCATGGTAGCACCCAAAGGTTGTGCAAACCTTTTGCGGACACACACACGCACGCACACAAATCACTGCTGATTCGTCCAGCGACAAGCGGCTCAATGCCGATTTTCCTTGTCTACAGGAATGAGCTGGCCGAATGCCAATTCGTCCAGTGTTACGTCTCATCAAATATCCAATGTTCTAAAATTATGATTCGTCCAATGTCGATCGGTCCAATGCTGTGGTCATCCAATGGCTGTTTTAGTTACTGTCTTGGAAGACTGATAAAGACCATGCAATTGCTGAAACCATTATCGTGGTTGAGTCGTGGTTAAATTGAAACTGTTTTTGTTGTTGTTGTTGTTTTTCTTTAATGAATAGCACGTTTATTTTTTCTTTAATGAATAAAGAAAAAGAACAATGAATAAGAAAAACAACAACTCTCCTCTAGCAGTTTCCTTAACTTTTAAATTTTCGATTTAAAAAGCCACGGAGCAACTTTTTACCACTGAATCGAATCTGTCACAAATAAACAAACATAAAAGCATAAGACAGGTTCTGTCTTTAAATATTAAGTCATTAAATGTTGTTAAAAGTACAATTCTATTTTCGTTTGGTAGAAAGTCGGACATTGTTTAAACATAGATGAAAAGTTTTCCTTAGTTGTCATCGTAGCAAATAAGTGAGCCCAAATGCACGTCCAATTCCATTAAGAAAAAAAAACGGGAATCAAAATTTGGAGCTTTAGTTCTCTACTTTCCTAACGGAGTACCATTTTTTGAGTTGCCGTGAACGCACCTTTCTGAAAATCTCACAGGTTTGGAGCCGTTTCTGAAAATCTCACAGGTTTTAATGTGGGACAGAATATCGTAGCAATGTTTGCAGTGGGAGAATTTTTTAAAAGAGAGATGGAACTTCGAGAAAGCCACGTAACCTGGGCTTTGAACTCGTAAAGACATACCTGGATGAAGAAAAGTATACTTTCATTTACTTAAAAGAGTTTCTGGCACCTGTTACGTGAGCTATCCTACTCCCATGGCTGACAGCCCGATGGTCGAGTGATCAGAGGCGTAGGTTTCTGACTAGTCATCTGGTTTGGGCCCTAATTCAAGTTCCGGATGAGTCATGGGTTGTGCGCTCGTCTTACAGCGCTGGACCTTCCCTTTCCCTGGAATCACTGGCCTCAAATTAGAGACAAGCGACTGCTAATAGTCCTTAGAGTTGTTCACGATGGTTATGAAACTCTGAAAATAAAACAAAAATGTCTGACAGGGATTCCAACCTTTTCTAGAATGGGATATCCAGTTTGGTATCTTAAACGTGATTTTGCTGTCTTCGAAGAAAATTCCAATCCTTGGTAAGACTATTCCCATAACAGTCACTGTCTTAAGTAAATATTCGTAAGAAGAAAATTTTCGGATTCATAGAGCATACAGGAAAAAATTGTAATATCTTTCCCTTTCGGTCTTTAGTCATGTATCTAGAAATATTTAATCTTCCGCCATAGAAACTGAATCGGAACTTGTTCGTCTTTTTTGTAGTTTATGGAGCAAGAACCATATTCGTCTAAAGAGCGTCCTATAAAGTGAAAATATGTACAGGTTCGGCTCGGTCCTAGGGAATGCCATATCCCCAACCGGCTAGTATATCAGTTAACCCAGCGTGATTAAACCAGAACTTGTCAGATTAGCGATACAAAAGTAGGACTGCATGAAATTTTAGAGAGAGTCCTCTCAACTCATGATTTCCAAAATGCTACTGTTCCTTAATAGAAATAGTATTTCCATTTAGAAAGTGTTTCACACAATTGTAATAGATCTCATCTTCTTTCCATGGAAAGATAAGATTGTTTGCTCTTCGAATAAATACACAAAAGATAAATATCAATTGTTCATACTGACGTATTGTATTCATATATATATATGACAATATTTTGTTTCTCTTTAGGAGATATATCAGAAGACATGGAAATAAACAATCATCCAAAGGAACATGCAGTAGCTTTCGAGGAATTTACAACTAGCAGTAAGTTACATGATTTTTCAGCTGCTCTGTATGGACTGCTTTTTAAATCTCGAATTCAGCGTCTTCACAGGATATTTCAATACAGTATGAGCCTTGACTTTTAGAAAATAATTTTTTCCTTAGTGAATGTCTTGTAGTTCCTATTCTCCGAATCTGTTTTTAATAACCATGTTTCAATGATTTTTATAGTTCACAAGCACACTAAGAGTGTTTGAAGCTGTAGTTACTCGTACGAAAAGGCCGAAACATAGTGAATACAGCAGAATTGGAATGGTCGTAAAAGTTTCATCACGCAAAGCTGTCAAAATGTCGCATGCATAGCTTTTTGCTAATTTTGTAAAACGAAAACGTCATCGTTTCAACACAGTAAGTAAAAAGAAACATAATTCTAACCAAAGCAACAAAATTAAAAATATTTGTTAGACTTAGGATACTCAAATAGAATTATAGCACAGAAATTTGACTGAAAAAATCCCTAGTTACTAATGATTCCCTCATTAGTAAGATATTTTTTGTTTTATTCTATCAAATAGGAAAAGCTTTGTGATTTTTTCTGAGATTGCAATGCTTTGAATCGAGGTTTCGAAGAAGCTAGTTGAGATCATATCTACCTGAATTCTGATTTCTAATTTCTTATCCGATTGCCCTGCATTTGATGACTCTGTATGGCCATTTCTGGCAATTGTACCCTGCGATTCGCTTGATCAGGATTTAATCCATATCCACAATGGATCGTCATCATTATTGGTTACAATATGTAAAATGTACAGCATATTCTAACATGTACATTGTCATGCTGAAAGGTTCTAACATGCACTCAAAAATGGATAGAACTTGACAAAACCTGTTCAGATTTCAATAATCATCTGTTAAATTACCCGAACTTCGAAATTAAAAAACAGTCGAACCTCCTTTAAAGAATCCTATCCGTTTCAGAAAAATCAGCAATAAATTCATCAACCGTTGATGTACGTTTTACGTGTTGGAGCCCTAACTCGTTCTTGAAGCTCAAAAAATGGCCATATTTGCATACAGAAAAACTACTTTTCAGCATTTATTCAATGGATATTTATTTTCAGAATAGAATATTTATTTACCGCATAGAATTAGATATAGATTAAAATAATAGGTTTGAATAGTTCAAATGGAGTTTCGCCTTCCGTTATTACTACTGGTGGTTATGGAGTGATAGAATTTACGGGCAGTGCAGAAAGCTGGCTGTATCAGACTGACCGGAAAATGGTGTCTCCATCCATGGTTTCTTCTTGAAGAAAATGGTTCACATGGATTAGATTTATAGGATTCTTTCCATATTCCTTGATCCGACCCGGTGGCCTAATGGTCAGAGGCGTAGCTTTCTGGATAATCTTCCTAGATGGTTCTGGATAAGGGCACCTGATGAGACATGGGTGATGTATCTACAGTGCTTGCTCTCTTTCCCCCTTTGGAATTAGTGGTCTTAAATTCTGAAAGGCGTTTGCTTAGAGCTCTGAGAGTTGGTTATGGTATTAGTAAAACCTAGAAACGAAAAAAAAATTTTCCTCAGATTTATATGAATTCCAAATTACCTAGGAATGTTCCCTTATCTTTACTTTCAAGTGCTTGTGGATATATTTGCATTAAAACACAGTATTGTTGATTGTTTAAGTTCCTCTGCTTGATAGTGAATTAACTACTCCAAAGTATATGACAAATACACTATGATATGTTAGCCTTATTCTTCTTCTTTTCATAAACTAACAAGAAGGACAAATGCTAGATACTCTTCCACAGCATCCAGAAGTGTGTATAAAACGAAAGTGTCGTTCATTGGCTGAGTGCCGCCCAGACTATTATTTAGTTTTCCAATCGATCAAAGTTGACTCCAATGTGTAAGTGAATAGTAATCGTTTACGCACACATCATCAATAAAATTGGATCAAGGCAAGGTAACTCCCGGGAGCCAATTATTAAACAAATCACATGTTATAAATTCAATTGTTCCAAAAAGTTCAAGGGTAAATAAAATTTCGAAGTGTAATTTTTCGCTTTGACGTAGAATCGACTTTTAAATTTTTAAGTCCATCGCATTCCGTAAAATTTTCAAAATACTTCCACGATCGGAGACGAATTTCGTAGCTTGACTGGTTTACAATAACCGCTAAGATGTGAGACTCCACGGGTCTAAAAGATAATTAAATATGTCGGTACACCAAAAATTATATATTATACTATTTTTCTGTTGACACAGTTTTATGTAAGGTATCTTCACTATTTGCCGTAGATTCAATTTCGAAATTTTCACCTTCATTCATTCTCCAAAATTTTCCAAGTGTTTTCAAGATAAGTGCCAAATTTCGTACTTTGATTCGCTGGTACTGCTAAAATGTCAGATCTACTAATCTAAGAGATCAATGAATATTTTTTTACATCAGAAATGATATATTCTATCCTTTACCAAACCAGTAAACACCGATTCTTACTTTCTTCGTTGAGTATAGATAAGGTATAAGAAAAAAAAACTCAAAGTATCTGAGCTATATCATTTTCTACACAACGTATATTTATATTCTACGTTTAATGCTTTTTGAGTGCATAATATCTTTTTCTGTTGTGGTAAAGAGGATAAAACGTCTCCATTCATGATCGTCGTTTCATTGAGATATTTCATGATACCTTTTTTGTTGACCGTCAGACGGGTTCCTCTGCACTAAGCAGAAGGATCGACTTTCCCTGAAAGTGTTGCCATTTATAACTCATGTCGTGGAAAAGCACCTCCAGCAGTTCTAAAGAATTGAATTTATTTCGAACAACTGACAGCCTCATTAGCATCAGAAAGGATAGCAGCCAATTCACTTATCGGAACAATGGATAGCTATTAGAGGAAAATTTCTTTTTAATGGGATTAAAAACACTGTTAAAAAAATCTACTTAAAAATGAGAACCTGAACCTACTCGTTTTCTTATAAGTACAATCCATCGTAAAAAAGTACATGAAATGCTCAAATATAAGTAACCATACGTTATAATGAATAAAGCTTCTTCTGAGCTTCTTCTGAGCTTCTTCTAATGGTTGTTGTATTGATTATGTCATGAATAAACTTTCCTGCTAGTAATGTAGTAATAATAATGAACAAGCTTATAACTGGTAGTAATGTTGTAGTAGTAATTAAGATGAATAAAGTCTTATGCTGGTTGTTAATAACAACACTTAATGGAATAAACCTAACAGCCAGACAGAGGTCTGACAAAACTATGAACTGAGAAAAACGTACTTACTAAAACATCTTTTTATTAGGGAAAGCTCTTGATATGATCCAACATACACTTCACCGGACACACAGCTACTCAATAAAACGTAGCTCCTTGCACATGAACGAAGCTCTACTCACATAAACGAAGCTCTCCTTACGCATATAACGAAGATCTCTTTACACATGAAACAAAGCTCTCCCTTCGCACATCAACAAAAAGCTCTCTCACGTATCGTTGAACGCGCCTATTAATACTGGCTACCACCACGTCATGACTTACACTCATTGCCAGATCTCATTCAGCGGGAGAAATAACATCTCGTTCAGTAAGAAGATAATTTACATAGTAAAATAAAATAACCAGAGATAGTAAAAATCAAAAGGAAAGTGAATCTAGAGTATACGTTACAACATACTTACAAATAACTGCTTCGATAAATATAAATATGATCTCGTATTACTTCATTTTAGATATTACAGATTTCAAGAGAAATTGTTTAATAAATGTGTAAAGTGACACGCATAAATAATTAGTAAAACAAAGTCACTGATCACAAGTAATTTAATTATGCATAAAGTATCTCTGTGTACGTTTTTACATTACCTATATTTGTGTCAATCTCATAAAAAATACATTGTAGCTTCATCACTATATTTGCCATAAAACTGTGCTGTCCATTTATTTGCCCAGCATGTGACAACGAGTATATCTATTATCCCAGATGTGCCACCGAATAATCTACTTCCATTTGATTCTATGAATAAATGAGTATGTATCTCTCTAACAGTAGTACTCAGACTACTGTTAGAGAGACCCCAAGTTCAAACCTATCCTGGTAGTGTGAATTTCTAACAATCGCTGAAATCCGCCGTGCACGTTAAGTGACGGCCCCCGGTTAGAAATCCCCCGCTTACATAAAAAGGTGTTCATTCCTAAGCCCCCCTGATTTCTATCTGCCTTCTATGTGCAAAATCGTACGGCGGCGCCATCTAGTGTGCTCACTTACAAACTATCCTGTCAAAATCGTTAGATTCGCTCTTACTTCCTTCAGTTTCTGTGCCCTGCCCAAAAGGGTACAGAAACTGAATGAAGTTAGACAACATATATTTCAAATATATGGGTTTTTTGAGTACATATATTTCAAATATATGTACTCAAAAATGAATACATATATTTCAAATTAGAAATACCAGATATACTCACAATTGATTCCCTGTATCTACTCAAAAACGAGTACGTGTCTTTTCCAAAAATGAGCCATAAGTACTCGGAGCTATTATAAGCCCAGAATGTACTCAAAAGCGAGTACATTTTGCTTATTTCTAAGTACCAATTTTTAACAGTGATCATTCACTGATACTGATATAGCCTTTTGACGAAGCATAATGCGTCAGGAAAATGTTATATAAGGAAACATGAAATGTTCCATCAAGAAGCACAGTGTTCAATTGTTGATATCTGTTTAAAAGCTCACTTCTATTTTCTAACGCATTAAAATACAAATTATTTCCTCTTCTTTTATTTTTGCCAAAAGGTAGAAAATATACGGCAAACAGTGTTACTATATATGAAAAGTAATCTACATGTTATTACTTCCCCTTCTCAAGAAATCAAAATTCTACATGTCTGTATGAAGTTCAAAGCTTAGATCCATACGACGTTCGCATGCACACAGACACATACAATTGAATTAATTTTTATATTTTGCATTGGATGGAGTACCTGAAGAATGTGAATTAAAACCCAAAGAAAACGAATCATTTTCCCAGCACAATTAAAACAGTAAAACTTATCGATTTACTGGTTTAAGCTAACAAAATACGTACGTAAACGCCAAGCTTTCGTCTACAAACCGGCGGCTCCCTTGAGTAAAACAGGTAGGCGACAGCTTGGGGTCCATTTTGTTAACTTACCCCAGTAATCGGATTTGTTGTACTGTCTAAATAATGGATTTCGGCATAAAAACATTTTTTACTTATACATCAATTATCCCCACACATTCCAAAATTGATTGAATTCACTGCGACACGAATTCTCGGGCTTTGTTACATATTCATCTTTCTTGATTTAAGACAATAGTTTCATTACGATTAAGTAAATGATAGCTATGAGATTTTGACTTTTATTTTTGTACATCAAATTTTATTTGTATTCTAATCCATCAGAACGCCAGTTGTGATCAAAAACCCTCCTATTTCCCTAGTTAGCTTTTAAGAGTGGAATCATAACAAAACAATTTCCAGAAGCAAAGAAGTTTAATGAATTATTAACTTATAGAAAACGAAATAGAATTTATAATTTATAATGGGAAGCTAGAAATTGATAATGATGTCCACCTAGGCATAAATAAACACAAAGAAGTAAGTTGCTGTTAATTTGTAAAAATAATAGGTTTAATAAAATATCATATGCTTCAAAAGGAAAATATCAGAACTAGTCATTATGTCACTTTTTACATGCGGATAAAAATCGAAGACTTGAACAAAGAAATATACACAGAATACTATACATACATCTCCAAGAGCTATGGAAAGATGCATGACTGAAATGAAAGGAAGAAATGGGGGAAAAAACAAGTTAATCAATGAGATGTACAGTAGTGTTCTATATATCATAAATTATTTAAACACAGTCAAAAAGAAATATACTGTACATGAAGCAGGAATGGATAAATGCTGAAAAACAGAAATCAGACCCATCAAAAATGTCATCTGTCTCCTGACATGGGAAACAGACGGATGAAATTAAAAGCTGATGGAAGAGCTTACAAAGGAATTAATTGTCCAAGACCGAAGAAACGTGCAACAGACTTTGGTGGTCATTCAGAAGTGATTCGAGAATTGTTGTTTTTGTTAATGTTGGTATTAAGCGTAATTTACAATATATGCTCAAATCCTCTACATAATTCTCAAAAACCAAAACATCTTCACAGCATAGTAAAAAATGTTAAATTTAAAGTGAAGAAAAGAATACTTAGGTTAAATTTTTTCCGTTTTATTAATTCCGTTTTTAAATTCGAGATACCATTCTAATTTCATTTACTTATGATCGGAACTATTTCGTTCAGTAGTGATTGTTGTACAATAAAGAACAATTGATTTGAAAAATTAAAATTGTTCTGCTATCTGCTCATGTTTGAATTCTCTCTGATAACTCTTGAGAACATTTCTGTTTAAGTCTGTAACTGAAAAATAAACTGAAAAATCAAATTGAAAAGAATTTCATGTTTATTACCAGGATTGCGAAAAATCTCTCACTATCGAATTACCATAGCGTAAATAAACCCTAACCTTCACACGGTGACACAGGTCGACATTATGAACGAATCCCGGTTAGGCACAGATGTTGTGTTTGTCGTATGGCAGTGGTTATTTGTCTTCAATGTAACCATTGGCTCTAAATTAGGGACGGGCGACTGCTTATAGCCCATCGCGTTGCATATGCTGGTCGCTAAACATCCAAACAAAAAAAATGAATCCAACGAGACGGACCAAGAGCAAAAGACACGATTGAAAATTAGATGCGGAATCCATGCAAGAAGAATCAGACCCAAACCGTCCTAATCGGCTTCAAAGGTGCGTCGGCTTCGAAGGTGCTTCGAAGGTGCTCAGACATATTTGACCACGCGCCGTTGATCTGTGTCCACAAATCATCTACATTGCACATAGGTCGTGCAGTGGCATTAGGTCGACTGCCAATGACCTTCCTCACATTCTCTATTAGGAGAAAATCTGGGAATTGCGCTGGGCAAGGCATCACTTGGACATTTTGTAGATGTTGGCAATGTGTGGGCGTGCTCTGTCTTGTTGAAAGTGGGCATCAGGGATACTGCGGAGATACGGAAACAAAAAGGGGTTCAGAACCTCATTGAACGCATCGTCGTGCGGTTATTGGTACCCACTGCGCATACGGGTGGTGAACGGATGTTGAAACTGTAACGGTCCAAACCATGACACCAGACTGAAGAACTGTATGACGTCCACCGATGGCAGAAGGTCCACCCGGTGACCAGATCCTCAATCGGCGATCGTCTGTGCTTAGACAGAAGCGAGACTTGTCGCTGAATACCACGTGGTTGCATTCAACTCGCCACGCATTCCTGGTAGGCACCTTTACAAGCTTGCAAGACAATGTGCTGCAGTGAGTGGTAATCGTCGCAATGCCTGGCGAGAGCGCAAATATTCCTCAGCCAGTCTAGGATTCACAGTCCGTGTCGATACGGGGATATCCTCAACTGTCGGTGCACCTTGTCAAATGTCGTCCACTGTGGATTGTAGAGCTGCTGCGACTTATCATCGAGTGCAGCGACGGAGGCTGCCGGACGTCCCCACGTACGCGTACCAATCCCACTAGGGCAACGCATGTTAACTTTTTTCTACCACTGTGGCTACATTCGGCCGACACTTGTCACATCACGGTGTGTTTCCGCCTCTATGTGACAGAGGAAACAAGCAACCAGCCGTACATAGCTCTGTGATACAGCCTCCAGTGAAAGTGCTCGTGCGATTGTAGGATTCCTGGATGATATATCAGGTATTCTCACTTCTTACACATTCGTTCGCTACAGAGACCACTCCGGCGAAATGGCCCAGACGCCTAGGTGAGGAAAACAAAGCTTCGCTACGCCAAGCCGTTTTGCTCTTTTATCTTCCTCGCCTATCACGTGATTGATTTGCAACCACTGTTGACAAATACCCACCAATTTGCATGGCACTCGAACAAATACATTCTAGTGTGGCATTTTCTACGTCAAGCAATGGATTTCCATGACGAATCAGTCTAAGACGTGTCTTTAATTTTCCAGAGGTTAACTTTCATGAGAAATTTCATTAGACGTACTACTTATTAAAACTGGTAAATATTTGTTAAATAAATAAACAATTTGAATCAACAATAAACAGTAGCGGTTTTTTTTAATTGCAGTATTTCCTGATTTTAACGCAGCGGCTCTAAGTTCGAGTTTACAAACATGCAGCTCTGAATTGCGGCGTTTAATTAGGTGTGGTTTATAACCAAAGTGCAACTCGCATCGCCGAGTCAACTCAGTCAAATAATAAATTGACCCATTTTACTTTCTAAAATTGGGCTTTCTAGTCATAGTAAAAAAAATTCTTTGCGTTTTATAATTTAAATATTTTATATATGTTTTATTTTTTATAAATACTTTTATAAAAAAAATTCTTAATTTTTTTCTTGAGTTATTTCCTTTTATTTTGTCCTCATTACTCTAGTGTATAATAGAATAGAAATACCAAAAGTCATGAAAATTTTCAAAATAATCGGTTCGACTTGATAGTCGCAGTTCTCTGGTGGACGCCAGTACAAATATACTTTCTTTAAATAGTACATCACGGAAACTCGCAAACGGGTGAATCATCATCATCCTCATGTTTATTAAGATATGTCTGATTCAAAATAATATTTTGAATTGTTATATGGAAGTCGAAAGGTTGCATATATTGACAAACGGACTAATGGTATAATTTTTTTCTTCAAGAGCATAAAAAAACAGAACGTGAAGCGTGCAGAAGGCTGTATCGATCAGGACGACAATTGGAAATAAGAAAAAAGAATCAATGAATTATTAAGCTGTGGTAAAAGCGAAGTGGCCGAGTAGTCTGAAAAACTGGAGTACGGTCATTCCTCCTAGATCAACTCGTGTTTGATCCCCGGTAGAAGCATGAATTGCGTGCTGTCATACGGCTCTGGCTCTCCCCCCTCCCTGGAACTTGTAGCCTTAAAATAGGGACGGAAGACTGTTCATAACCCTCAGAGTTGCCTATGGTTCTCGTTTAACTCTGAAATAAAACTAATACTTGCTAAAGCGAGTAGTTCAGCTGCTAAAAGTTTGAAAACTATTCGCAATAAAACCTGAATGAAAAAATTAGCATTTTCAGGTCCCGTCCTCTCTCTCTCTCTCTCTCTCTCTACATTTTCCATCTTTCTACAAGGAATATGATCAAAGATGATTTCCTGCCAAGATAAGTTTCGCACCAGTCATCATTTTGCCAGTTCATTCTTTCCTGCAAGATCACAACTCTGGAATTTCTACCCTAGTCACATTCTATTTCCCTTAACATTCCGAAGTTAAGTTGTTTGAAACAAAGACAAAGGTGAATTTCCTTCAAATAACTGAGTATTCATAAAAAAAAAAAAAAAAAAAAAGGAAAACGAAATTCATCCTAGTGTTATGCACTATTGGCTTTACATTGCATGATTAATTCTTCGCAAATATGTAAAGATATGAATAAAAATACGTGCAAAATTTTACATGGCTTTCTGCCTTACAATTACTACATTTCCATCATGTGGTAATTTGGGATTTGTGAGTAAATTGCTGGTAGGAAAAAATTGCTGTTACGTTCTTTTCTAATTCATTATTAATTTCTTCCCATAATATAGCATATTATGGGAGCACCTTGAGCAACTCAATGAGCAACTCAATGGGTCATAATCAGTCTCCTTAATTTAGAGCTTCTGGTTCCAGGAAAGTGAGAGAGCCAGTCCCGTAAGACAAATACATTACTCTTGTCTGACCGCTACTTGAAGCCGTTTAGAAGCCATTGCCTCGTACTAATCTGCCGCCATGCCGGCTATACTCACTTATCGTCATGGTGATTGCAGCAAATGGATGAAAGCATGACATCACGCACCTATATATTCTGTATCGTTAAACAAAGCCGGACGGGAAGTTCAGAGCCAGTTTGTTGATCTTGCGCATTTAAAGTACCTAAATCACTCAGACAAGAAACCTTAGAAGTGAATGATGAGAAACAAAGTCACTTCCATTCTATGCATATGCACAGATTTGATAATCTGGGCGACGAGTTGATCTGCAGTTCATTTTCAAATGGATAAAAGCCAATCCCGATCGAAACCAATAAAAATGCAAAGACACGCACACGTGCGCTGGTAGCACTTTATATGTATTCTGCGTGGTCATTTTCTGGCTAAAGAAAAGCAGAAAAGAAGCTCTTCCATGGACTTTCCAAGGAATCACGTATTGACATTTCAGGCAGCAAAAATAGCTCCTTCAGAACCACGAAACAAAAAGATAGCGGAGAGCGCAGTAAATCACAAGTTTTGAAACATGGGATGGCAACACACTTGGGACATCGCGGAGCAAAACAGCCTCGGACTTCAGCGACGGATGTGAATTCTTTCGAAAGAGAAAGTTTAAAACAATGGGAAGCTGATAGAGACTGCTAAAAATATTGCTTCGAGAGTGAAATTTATTGAACGAACTGTCAATGTGACGTCCGATAGAATAACCAGTAAAAGGCAAGTGTGCAAAGTAAAGGAAATAATAAAATAATGTATTGGACTTAAACAGCAAGCCAAGTTGATTCACGGCTAAAATCAACTTGAACCAAGACGACAGACAAGTGCAAAACATGGCGAAAAATAAGTATTTTTGGCAAAGTGTATCTTCTATAAAGTCTACGGCACCGAATCGCTTGCTTGACTTTACGCCATGTGTATTATACGGGTGCCACTATTTGCCAGTGGAAGCGAAACCTTTGTGGTTCCATCATTCTGAACTGCTATACGTACATCTACTCTTTCAAAGTTACAAGTTTAGCGAACAAAAGTTTATGGAGGGGGAATAAAAGAATATTATCGATCGCTGTTTAGATACCGTTATATGATAGTTGCCAAAAGATGATCATAGTGAGTAGCAGTTGTTCTTCTTGGCCTTCACTATAACGAAAGAAAATTCACATTTCATAGCGTAAAGCTCTGTCAGGAAGAAAGTGTCTTACTGTGCAACATGAATGTATTTGCAATATGTTTACGCCTTTCCTTGGAGCCGGTCAAAAATATCATATAATGCTTAAGAGTTTAACAGTAATTAATTTCGTGCATCAGAGATCCTAGTTATATTTTTATTTTACCGTCTATACACGATGAAGATTTTGGATCTAAATATTCAGATCCGAAAAAAGATCTTAAAACCACCTGCAACCAGATAAATATCTTTATTTGATCATTCACACACTACTAGATCTTTCAAAACGCCAAGCGTTTCATCTTCAGGTATTAGCTGATCAACAAAAAAAAAAAAAAAGAAAAAAAAATTCAATTTTTTTTGTTGATCAGCTAGTACCTGAAGATGAAACGCTTGGCATTTTGAAAGATCTAGTAGTGTGTGAATGATCAAATAAAGATATTTATCGGGTTGCAGGTGGTTTTAAGATCTTTTTTCGGATTTGAATATTTAATTCAAAATCTTCATCGTGTATAGACGGTAAAATAAAAATATAACTAGGAGCTTAAGAGTTTAGTAAAGAGATGCAGATGGAAATAGTTTTGAATGTATAACTCATTGTGACCTTTTTAAAATTTTAAGATCCTTTTTGCTCCACTATACATCAGTACTGTTTAGGTACTATAAAGCTACTTTGCCGTCAAATACACGATTTTAAAAAGTTTAATATACATATAAAAGATGAATAATATGTACACTAAAAACACAAGTTAAAAACATTAGTTCTTCCGAGCTCACGTTGAGATCATCTTCAGATGTATGAAATGCTCACTTTCATCTACTGTTTAGGTGATGAAATTTCTTAATTACTGTTTTCGATCATGTGACACATTTCCAAACCGTTATTTGAAACGCTTCCTAATATAATTCACGAGAACTGCTTAAGGTGGACGTTTAGTGATTTTGCTTCCTATACTTCCGATGGGCAAACTTACACATTTTCTTCATAGTTAATGCGTTCCCAAGGATGAAAATTTGAACATCGATTAAAAAAACTATATATTATAACTTGGAATACTTAATAATTTCTAAAATATAACCATAATTATATTAAAAATCAATAACTTTTCATTTGGTGGTGTCGAGCCCAGAAAAAAGATGGCGCGACCTGTACATTGATGACGTTAGTAGACAAAAAAATGTTGGATTGCTTAATTACGGTTATGCTTTAGAAAATATTAAGTTTTCCAAGTTATAATATGAAGTTATTTTAATCGATGTTCAAATTTTCATCCTTGGGAACGCTTTAATTATGAACAAAATGTGTACAGAAGTTTGCCCATTGGAAATATAGGAAGCAAAATCACTAGACGTCCACCTTAACCATGTAAATGCTACATTTGAAATGTCATGATGTTGAGGAAGATAAGTGCAAATTATTATTATTATTTATTTGTGATGCTATATTGTTCTGCTAAAATGTGCTTATGTCACTTATGATGTACGACTTCTCATTAGTCACACAACACAAGTTGCTGTGACTAACAGAACATTGCAAGGCTGTCTGTAAATACCGCCGTGATTCCGACGTATTTGCAGCAATACTTGCGCTTCTCAAAACCCGACTGAAAACTCTTCTTCGCAGTGAGATACCATTCACCACGGAAAAACTTCTGCGCATATTTTCTGCTTTAAATAATACACAGTTTTCCGCCAGAGAGCGTAGATACATATAATATTTTTTCGATATCTCTACTTCTGACGGTCCGATTTGAAAAATTATTTTGTCGCACAATCCTTCTGGTGCAGAATATTTTGCATATAATTTAAAAACAAATTAAGCAAAAGTTTGCCACTCGACGACATAAGTTCACGTTTGCCTTTTAAAGCGTATCTACGGGTCAAAAACTGGATTGAAAAAATTCGTTTTCGGTTAGATACTATTAACTTCGAAAACAGTTAATGTGCATTTCCTGTCCAAAACATTGCATAATTTATCTGCTAGGGGCGCAAAAGTTTAATATCTTTTTTCGATACCTCTGCTTTCGAAAGTGTGATTTAAAACATTCTTTTAACACTAGGCCAAACCGAGCGTATACATATATTATATAGATGACATCTTAAAATCCTGTCTACATCAAAAAGAATTAATACCACATTTTGCTGATTTACTGGCTTCAAAATATCCTTCAATACAATTTACCATAGAATACAAAGTGGATAATACCCTCCCATACTTAGATTTCACCCTTCACCGAAATAGTGACTCAAACACAGTTTCCTATTCAGTTTTCCGAAAACCAACAAATAACGATGCTATTATTCCAAGTTCTTCAGCACATCCGCTAAATCATAAGTTATCTTCCCTTCAGTTCCTTGTGAGACGTGCAATTTCACACTCTTCCAGGTTGCAGTACAGAAACAGTGAAATTAGACATATCCAACGAATCACCGAGGCCAATGGATATTCCGCGATGTTGGTTAACAATATATTCGAGAGGGTGCTACAACACGACTTCTCTACCCTTGAAAGAGATACGGTTACAACGAAATATGTGCGATTAATGTGGGATTTCCTTTATAAAATTTTTGACTTTTGAAACTTTCTTTGAACTGATGCCTATAAATTTATCAGTGATACCGCCCGAAGAGCAGCTCGCCTCCTTTCCCCACGAAGAGTACATGATCCAGTTCAGCCGAAGATAAGACGAAGAGAGACGAAGTTGTAAGTTGTTGTGTGCGTGAGTTAAAGGAAGTGTGCAGAAAGAAGATGTTTGTTTATGTTTCATTCCCTTAAATTCAACGACGCCTGTATTCCTGTTTATTCCATTAAACATTATTTTAGTTGTTACAAAAGAAGTTAGTCCTGCATTGCATTGGAGTCACCCCTCTGCAACGAACCCACCAACGCCTATCCTACATTAATGCACTACCTAATAGACGTCACACCTATACTAAACAACGTATGCAAGAAACATCACATAGACTTAGGAGTCAGTACAAGAAATATTTTGTCAATTGTAAAGAAGGATCGTGAACCTGTCCCTTTGGAAAATTGACACGTAGTTTATTGTATTCCGTTGAAAGCCTATGATAATCAAAATAGTGATCTGGTGTACATCGGATTTACGACACGAAATGTGTCGAAAAGAATTTTGGAGCATAAGTACACCATCAAGAACCAATTGGTGTCTACAGCACTCTCAAGAACAGTTAATACAGTATCGCATTATCCTGCATGGAATACGGTCAGCATCTTGGCTACATCTAAATCCAGACGATCCTTACTTTTAACTGAAAGTCTGTTCATTCAATCATTGGGAAAAAAAGTGCTGTAATGATGAAACCCCCTTTGTGACACCAATGCAGGGGACTACCCTGCTTTTACATATAAGGAATGGACAGATGTACCGGACTATCTAATAATGCAATGTGACTTAAAATTGATATACCATTTGCATGAAATTTTGGAGTCAGAAAAATTGAATCCAATGCGTATGTGACCTTCGACCTGATCACGTCATAGATACCTGACGGATTTCTGTATAAAAATGGTGTTTCCGCTGCACAAGCTGATCACTCGGCCTGATGATAAAACGCCGGCGCTCCGGAAGATCTTGTGTAGTTTATCATGTTTTGAGTTTTAAAATTTCTAACAACCGTTCGTTTAATACTTATTTAATAGTTCTTAGTATATCGTGCATAGACGGCTTTGCATTTAAAATCATGATATTTGGCACGAAGATTTAGTGATATCCAGACTACGTAGTCTCTATACACTGAGTGGCCACTTTATTATGATCACCTGACAGCTTTAAGCAAGTGAGCTATGCCTGCACGCTGTTGTCGCCAGAGGGCGAGGCTAGTATAAAAATGGAAAGCTTAGTGCTTGCGACAGTAGTAGAAGCGATTTTTGGGTAACGAGATGGGTAAAAAATGCGATTTGACGAACTTTCAGCGTGGGATGATTGTAGGAGCTCGGAGCCATGGAGCGAGTATCACCGAAACCGCCGCATTCGTGAAATGTTCCAGAGCAGCTGTTGTTAAAGTGTTTAAAGACTGGAATGTCAGCCAAAAAAGTGGGACACCACGTGCAACGTGTGGTCGTCATCGACTACTGACTGCGCGGGCAGAACGGAGAGTGTCCAGACTGGTAACAGAAAACAGAAGAACAACAGTGCAGCAAATTACAGACCATTTTAATCAAGGATCCCCTCAAATGATCTCTGCACGCACTGTTCGCCGTACACTGCATCGGATGGGATATGGCAGCCGAAGGCCTGTTCGAACACCTTTGCTGTCTGCAGTTAGCAAGAGAAAACGTCTCCAGTTCGCACAGGACCACAAGGATTGGACAGTCGATAATTGGAAACAAATTATGTGGTCTGATGAATCACGTTTTCAGTTGCACCATGCCGATGGCCAAGTGAGAATTTGGCGGAAACAGCACAAAAGCATGGACCCCAAATGCATTGCTACAACCCTTCAAGCTGGTGGAGGCAACGCTATGGTTTGGGGAATGTTTTCGTGGCATGCTTTGGGCCCTTTAAATCGTGTTGATCAACGTCTGACTGGTTCATAATATCTAAACATCATTGCGGACTAAGTGCATCCTGTCATGTGGATGGTTTATCCCAATGGCGATGGCTACTTTCAACAAGATAATGCGTCCTGCCATAGTGCTCGTGTTGTACAGGTTTGGTTTCAGGAACATGTCGGTGTGTTTACTTTGCTTAGGTGGCCCCCACAATCGCCAGCTCTCAACCCCGTTGAGAATTTGTGGGATGAAGTTGAACGAGCCGTCAGACAGCTGGATCCACAACCCTGCAATCTCACACTCCTGGAAAGTGCTGTTCATCAAGCATGGTCTCAGATTTCACAAACCACATATCAACATCTCGTGGAGTCCATGCCACGAAGAATCAACGCAGTATGAAAGGCAAAGGGTGGCCCAACGAAGTACTGAGATGGTGGTCATAATAAAGTGGCCACTCAGTGTATTCCCAATCGATGATCATCAGCTCTCAGACAGAAGCGAGGCTAGTCGCTTAATACGACATCGTTCCACTTGTATCGCCACGCATGTCTGTTACAACACCACTGCAACCTTTCGCGACGATATACAGTGGTGAATGGCAATTGCCGCAACGATTGACGAGATCGCAAACCTGCCTCAGCCAATCTGCGATTCAGTTTGTTTCAATATGAGGATGTCCATACCTGCCTGTACACCGCGTCATATGTAGTTCACGGTGGACTGTATGTCTCCTAAGGCTTGTCGTCGAATACGGTGCTCTAAGCCTTCGAACGTCCGCCTACGTCTACCGGTCCCACTACGGTGACTCACGTTATCTTTATCCAACCTCTGCCGTTGCATTTGGCCGACAATTGTTGCATCGCGATGCGTTTCCACCGCTATGTAACGCAGGGACCAAACAGCCGTACGTAGCCCTATGATGAAGCCTCAAGTATAGTGGATGGAAGTGATAGTGTTCCGTGCGTTAACATCTCACTGTTTAAATTTTATTCCCCTCTTTTTATGAAATCGAGAGATGGCGCTCTTGTGAGTTTCCATGTTGTTATTCCTAAACATTAGCCTGCCTTCCTATCGCGTGTTCGATGGATAGCGATTGAAAAGGTGATTTATTTGTTAGATCGTTCATGAAAAATACTAGTAATAACTGTAACGTTGAGAACGTGTTCCGTACCAGGATGAAACAGTGGTTACAGGTCCTGTAAACCAATGGTAACTATTTTCTGTGCCGAAAGATCAGGCAAGGTGGATCGAATGATTTTTTTTTACTTGTCCTAAATCAAGTTGGCAGTCACTTAGTAATTATTTAAGGTGTGCCACTTTTTTTTTAGTCTTTTATATATCATCGCAGTTTGTCTAAAATTATTGAAATTGGGTGATGTTGGGGTTTTTTTTTTCCAAAGTCCTGTAAACTTTATCATAGGAAGATAAGGCATAAGTACAGTATCATGTGACACCCAATTAAACGTTTTATGTCCTGTACAGATAGAGAAAAGGGTTGCAAATGGATCAGAACAGCATTCAATACGATGATTAGGCAAAAATCCTAATAATTACGGAGAAAATTTGCTTTCAGTAATGCATTTGTACGAACCAGCCTTCTGACATGTACATTTAATGCGAGATAAAGCATTTCCTGAATAAAGTTGACGGAGCTTCCCAAAAACACATAATTTGGAAGAATATTCGCTTATCCCTATCCATACATGACATTAATCAGTTTTAGTATAACTACAGGATAAAAAAAAGACTCTTTGGTAAAATTTTAGTGAGATTACTATACTGCACGGAAAGAGAAGCACGTATATATTCATGAGCATAGTTTACAGCAATAACATCGAAGCTGTCTTCAGCGCCCTCTCTGATTTCATGATTTCAAGAACCCGTCTGCAGAAGCGCACGGCACATTATCTCTTCTAGCCACTATACCTGTAGTCAAGGTTCCCGTGTGATACGTGGATTCCCGGTGACGTCGCTCAGGCATTCTAACTCTTTACGCGTGCTTTCGCCACTGAGGTAACTCCGATGCAGTGGCCACATGCCAGGTGAGAATCAGTTTAGCTACGCCGAGCCGTTTTGCTCTTTTAATCTTCCTCAACTATCATGTGATTGGTCAGCAAGAGCAACTGCCTTCATTTGCATAAATCAACTGTCAACACATTCTCAAGAATTTGTACGGCACACCGACAAATACTTCCTGCTGTGGCACTTAATACGGGGAGCAGTGTACCTGTATTCACATCACGAAGCAGAAGAACTGTGCGACAGGGAAACTGAAAGATGACAGAGCCTTCCTTTTCATGGTTACAGGCATCTTGTATAAATGAACAACTTATTTGACTTCTAGTAAGGAATATATCATTCCGAATATAAATATTCATTGAGGCATTCCTAAAAAAAAAAAATTCCGGATCAGTGAAACTGAAACATTCTTACATTTTTTTCATGAATAATCTTCTTCAATGTGACTTCCGCAGACGGATATACTGAACGAAGAACAGTGATTAATTTCCACTGCTTCGTGGAAAAGCTGTGCATCGAGAACAGCAGAAAACGGTTCATCATTTTTGTGGTTACATAGCCAAGAGGATGTATTAAGTACGACATATCCGCTTATGGAGACGATGTTATGACAAATACATTAAAACATTTATGATTCACAGTGTAAAAAAATATATTTTGAATTAAACTGATATGTTCGCGTATACCGTGTCCACAAACGAAAGGATACTGCAAGCCGTTATTTGACTTGCGTTGGTATCTAAAAGATAGAACAAAAATCGATTAGAAAAAAATGAACGAAATTTATTTAATTTTTGTGGGCGCGAAAACTTACTTTTGTTCGATAATAAACAACTGCCATATAACAATATACTACTTCTTAAGGTTTTATTCGGGAGAGAAAAAAAGTAGCGCAGCATAGGGAGTCAGTCCTAGCTCTCGTACATTAAAATATCTTAAAGTGCTTCGTGGAGTTCTCGGAAGCAATTTTAACTGATTTGTTGTGGTCCATTTACTCAACCATGTCCGCTTCTAACGATCTATTCTCTAAAAACTTCTCCCATCATTGCAACCCGGAAGGTACAAGAGCATCACAAAGAAAAGGACAGGGTTTACCGATCTTTCTCTCTCTCTCTCTCTTTCTCGGGCTTTAAAAGACTAAGAAAGAAATCGAAATCACGATAATTGCTTTCTTTTTGTTTTCAAGGCATCTATCTACCCTATTAAAAGTACGATAGCCTTTTATTCAGGGAAGTTATCGCCCATTACTTGGTAAATAAATGCAAAAGGGAGTTAATTGTTCAATTACTTTTGGCATTAAATTTTAATTAATTATTCACCTTTAGAGTTAACGGTCTCGAAAATCGGACAGGAACTGCCTGTTGTTTTGTGATATGATGTCATTACCTTGTGACATATCATCACGTGCCGGCCATCGGCATTGTTATCAATTCCGATTCGCTTCCTCAGCGAGAGGTCAGAAAGGATATTCAGATTTGAATGCCTTCACCGAGCCGTTCATTCCCCGTAATGTGAGAGATCTCTGCTTCATTACTTCACTGCAGCAAACGCAGATTAAATTTCGATAAAATGCGATATTTCAATCTCTCCTTGTTAATGTTTGTTTTCTTTATTTTTCTTTTTGTCGTTATTATTTACCTACTTATTCTCTTCCTCAACCTGATGTTTCCCATTAAATAAATCGGAAAACATATTTATTAGTCATACTGCCGGTTTGTCTATTTGCATATATGGAATTCTTGCTAAAATGACAGACTTTCATAAAGCTCCGTTTATGCGCACAACGGCGACGCCAGAAATTCAGGGCCAGGTGAACTATTTGGAGAGGGGGGCTCAATATCGTACAGGGGTGAAAATTTTAATGTCATGAATGTATATATCATCATGATCATGGTCAACCATTATCAATCCACTGCTGGACGAAGGTCTCCCCAAGTTTCTTCCACAACGGTCTGTGTTACTCCCGCATACTTTCAAATTTCATCCACCCATCTCAAATGTGGTCTTCTTCTGCGTCTTTTCCTGTACCTTGGAATCCAGTCTAAAATTTCGGCTGTCCATCGATGGTCTGTCCTTCTGGCAATATGTCCAACCCATTGCCATTTCAGGGATTTTACTCTGATCATGATGTCTTCCACTCTTGTCATTTTTCTGATCCACGAATTCCTTTTCTTATCTCTCCTGGTTGCACCAAGCAGGCACCTCTCCACGCTTCTTTGAATTGTCTGTAGTTTTTGTATGTCTCTTTTAGTTAAGGTCCACATCTCTGCACCATACGTAAGCACTGGACGGATGCATTGATTAAACACTTTTCTTTTAAGACATAATGACATGTTGCTCTTGAAAATTATACTGTTTCTTCCAAAAGCTCTCCAGGCAAGTTTTATATGCCGATTAATTTCTTCATCAATGTGACCCTCACTTGATATCTGCTGTCCAAGATAAATGTAGGTATTGGTTACTTTTCTCCATCAATCGATAAATCTTCATTTTTTGTAAAAGCATTGTACAACATTTTTGTCTTCTGAAAGTTCATTTTTAATCCCACTTATTTACTCTTGTCAGCAAGTTCCTGGATCATACTTTGCAGCTCTGATCGGGTAGTTGCAAAAATGACTACGTCGTCAGCAAAACGAAGGTGAGTTAGATAATCTCCGTTAATCTTTATCCCTTTGTTTTCCCCGTTCAGTGATTGAAAGACATTTTCCAGTGTGGCATTAAGGAGTTTTGGGGATATATTGTCACCTTGATTCACTCCCTTTTCAATTTTTATGGGTGCTGTGTTCTCAAAAAGCCGAATCTTTGCACTTGCACTTTCATAGATGTTATTAATAATATTATTGTATGCATCTTCAATACCGCAGGACTTCAAAGCCGTTGTAACTGCTGATGGTTTCACCGCATCAAAGCCCTTTTCATAATAGATAAAAACCATGCATAATGGAAGTTCAATATATATATATCATCATCATCATCATTGTCAACCATTATCAATCCACTGCTGGACGAAGGTCTCCCCAAGTTTCCTCCACAACGGTCTGTCTTGTGCCAGTCTCCTCCATGTCACTCCCGCATATTTACGAATTTCATCCACCCATCTCCCATGTGGTCTTCTTCTGGGTCTTTTCCTGTCCCTTGGAATCCAATCTAAAATTTCGGCTGTCCATCTATGGTCTGTCCTTCTGGCAGTATGTCCAGCCCATTGCCATTTCAGGGATTTAACTCTGATCATGATGTCTTCCACTCTCGTCATTTTTCGGATCCACGAGTTCCTCTTCTTATCTCTCCTGGTTATACCAAGCATGCACCTCTCCATGCTACTTTGAGTTGTCTGCAGCCTTTGTATGTCTCTTTTAGTTAAGGTCCACGTCTCTGCACCATACGTAAGCACTGGAAGGATGCATTGATCAAACACTTTTCTTTAAGACATAATGGCATATTGCTCTTGAAAATTATGCTGTTTCTTCCAAAAGCTCTCCAGGCAAGTTTTGTACGCCGATTAATTTCTTCATCAATGTGACCCTCACTTGATATCTGCTGTCCAAGATAAACATACGTATCTGTTATCTCCAGTTTTTCTCCATCAATCGATAGATCTTCATTTCTTGTAAAAGCATTGAACATCACTTTTGTCTTCTGAAAGTTCATTTTTAATCCCACTTCTTTACTCTTGTCAGCAAGTTCCTGGATCATACTCTGCAGCTCTGATGGGGTAGTTGCAAAAATGACTACGTCATCAGCAAAACGAAGGTGGGTTAGATAATCTCCATTAATCTTTATCCCTTTGTTTTCCCAGTCCAGTGATTGAAAGACATTTTCCAATGTGGCATTAAAGAGCTTCGGAGATATGGTGTCACCTTGTCTCACTCCCTTTCCAATTTTTATGTGTGTTGTATTTTCAAACAGCCGAATCTTTGCACTTGCATTTTCATAGATGTTATTAATAATATTAATGTATGCATCTTCAATACCGCAGGATTTCAGAGCCATTGCAACTGCTGATGGTTTCACCGAATCAAAGGCTTTTTCATAATCGATAAAAGCCATGCACAATGGAAGTTCATATTCCCTCGCTCTTTCAATTAGTTCTCTCAGTACGTGGATATGATCTATTGTGCTGTAGCCACTCCTGAATCCAGCTTGTTCTCTCGGTTGAGCCATGTCCAGTGTTACCTTCAAGCGGTGTGAAAGAACTTTAGTGAAGATTTTATAAACCACTGATAGGAGGCTGATAGGTCTGTAGTTCCTGAGATCCTCAATGTCACCTTTTTTATGTAGCAGGATCATTGTAGCATTGTTCCAATCCTCAGGAATCTTCCCTTCATTAAGGCATCGAGTGAAAATTTGGGCGAGTACTGTTTCAATTTCTCCACTTGCTTCTTGTATGATGTCTATAGTAATTCCATCTTCTCCTGGAGCTTTCCCCCGCTTCATGTTCTTGATTGCATGAGCAACTTCTGCTGGGAGGACTGGAAGAACTCTGGTACCTTTCATGATGTCTGGAGTACATGTATCATCCCTTTCATATAATTTGGAGTAGAAATCTTTCACTCTTGTCAAAATTTCGCCTCTATTTCTTGTTACAGAACCATCTTCTTTTCTCAGTGCCATAATCTGTTTTCTTCCCTTACTGAGATGTCCCTTTGCTATCTTTAGGCTTTGGTTGTTTTCAATTGCTTTCCTCACCAGCTCACAGTTGAATTTCCTTACGTCTTCAGTGATACTTTTTCGTGCTGTCTTGCATAGCTCTATATATTCCACTTTGGAAGTCACATCTTCTTTAGTTGTCCTCATCTCTCTTCTTTTTTGCATCAACATTTTGGTTTTTCCTGATAATTTGTTTACATGCAACTTGTTCTTAGACCCAGCTAATTTTGTTGCTGTTTCCATAAGAGCTATGGTTACTTTTCTGTTAACTTCCGAAATATCCACTTCTTCCGATGTTAGGCCTTCTAAAGCAGAGAATCTGTTCTTCAGTTCCAACTTGAAAGTATTATGGTGTTTTTTAAGGTTGGTTATGTCAATACATTTTGTTTGTCTTATGAGCTTGCCACGTTCCAGTTTAGTGTTGAGGTGCATCTTACATCTCACCAATCTATGGTCACTACCTGTGTTGAACTTGTTCAGCACACTGCAGTCTTCGATGACGAATTTTTTGTTACACATAATAAAATCAATTTCACTTGTCGTCCCAACTGGATGTCTCCATGTCCATTTCCTGTGTGGCTTTTTCTTGAAAAAGGAATTCAAGATGAAAAATCCTTCTGCCTCTGCAAACTCAACGAGAGTATTTCCACGCTGGTTTCTGTTGCCGTGACCGAATTTACCTACTGAAGTTTCATTCTGTTGCCGGTGCCCTATTTTTGCATTGAAATCTCCCATAATTATCTTCAAGTGCTGCTTACCTTTATTATTTAGATGACGAATTTCCTCATAAAATTCTTCAATTTCTTCTTCAGGATGACTTGTGGTGGGTGCATAAGTTTGAATAATCTGAGCTTGGTATCTTCTCGATATTTGGATAACGAGTCGTGCAGCTCTGTCAGAGGAACTTTCAACTTCTACCACTTTATCCTTCAGTTTCTTGTTTATTATAAATCCAACACCACTAGTTCTGCCAGTATCTGTCCCACGATAATAGAAGAGATGTCCACTTTTCAGTTCAATGAGATCTTCTCCTTTTCTCCTTACCTCACTTAGCCCGACGATGTCCCACTTGATCCTTTGTAGTTCCTCTTCCAATTCAAGAAGCCTTGAATCAGAAGATAGGGAGCGTCCGTTGTAGGTAGCCAAGGTCAGCATCAAATGGCAGCCTAGTCCGGTCCTCCGGGGATTCTTAGCACCCTCTGCCTTCATGTCGCACTGGCCGCTGCCTTGGCCAGGTACATTCCAAGCTGCCGGAGACTGAGGGCCAAGATTTAAGTTGTAGAGTCATTTTGGAGGTGTTTGGCCATAACTCACCACGCTGGCCAAGCGGGTTGGTGAGTGTGGGATAGCATTTCCTCTGATCCCGATGGTATAGTTATACCGCTATTTGCGGTCGTCAGAGCCCCTTTAGTGGGAACCACTGAAGTGCCAGAAAAACTGGTTCACCAGTCTAATACTTCGTAGGTCCCTCACGGGAGCGCAGGACTGCAGAAATACGACGGGGCATGGACTCCACTAGCTTCTGGAAATATGCTGTAAGCAATGTACACCATACTTCCTGCAGAGCGTTCCACAATTCGGGTGTATTCCGAGGCCTCGGATTCCTGTGTTCGATAGCGCGTTGCATGGCATCCCAAATGTGCTCTATCACGTTCAGATCTGGGGACTTGGGTGGGAATGGCAACACCTTAAACTCAGATGAATGCTCCTCTAACGATAATGTCGCGTCCCGACACTTGTGTGGAGATGCATTGTCCTGTTGGAACAGGCCCAACCCATCAGCATGAATGCAGGACATGAACGGGTGTACCTCGTCAGAAAGGATGCGCACATAGCGTTGGCCTGTCACAGACGTTTGTAGACGTACCACGGGTCCCAGTGAAGTCCAGTAAAACACACCCATACCATTACGGACCCCCCACCAGCCGGTACAGTTCCCTGTTGACAGGCGGGATCCATGGCTTCATGGCGTTTGCGCCACACACGAATCCTTCCATCTGCCCGATACAGTTGGAAACGCGACTCGTCAGACCATGCTGTTTGTTTCCAGTCATCAAGTGTCCAGTGGCAGTGTTGCCGTGCACAAGCGAGGTGCATAGCTCTGTGTCGTGCATCCATCAAGGGGACTCGAGTTGGGGTACGAGCAGGGTATATTGGGGTACGAGGAGGGTACGTTGCACAGTCCGGATGCTGATCCTTGTTGAGGCTCTAGCATTGAATATCGATGATACCTGCGAGAGTGTTGCACTCCTATCGCGTGAAACGATTCTTGACAGCCGACGATGGTCACGTTCACCCAGTGTCTTTTTTACGGGCACAGTGGTATCGTAGATTGAAGGTTTTACCGGAATTCTTGTAGTCACGGTACATCCTTGCAATGGTCGTCCGTGATAATCCGAACTTTGTTTCTAGCTCCGAAATACTATGGCCCGTCTCACGAGCGCCAACTATGACACCGCGTTGAAAATCGCTTAAATCGTTATTACTTGTCATTCTCATGCCGAAAACAGCTTATAAAATACGGGTGAGCTTCCTCACTCGTAGCGTCGCGCCTTTATGCCCAACGAATATGATTTTGGCTTTCAGAAAGCGCCACCTAGGTGGTGTGAATCACTTATGAATCTGTTGTGGGAATATTGTTGCTACAAATGAGAGTAAATGAAGTTCCTTTAAATTCCATGTGAAAAAAAAGTTGGATCAAAAAATAATGCTCATTATGCAGTATCTATTATTTCAGATAATGTAACCATATTTCACAAACGCAAATGTAATAGATGGTTAAATATCCCTCAGTGTAAGATCCACTGCATTTGTTGCATTTTCTCTAGCGTTTTTTCCATGCAATGAATAAAATTTGGTAAGAAACAGAAGACTGATCTGTGCAATGCTGCTTTGGGCGTAAAATTTCCTTATCACTCCTTAACACTGCACCAAGCAAGTAAGCTTTCTGTCTACCAAACAAAAACAGAATAAAAAAGGGCATGTTCTGGCTTTAGTTTGGATCAGACCTTTTGCTCCATCCAGCTTTGCAATTTTTGGCAGTGACATTTGGCCGGCGTGCAGCCTCGCATTTTCTTCATAAAACTAGATATTCTGCCGACTGAGTTCTGGTCTTTTGGTTTCCAAAGAGCTCAGTTAAGCTTTTCCAAGTAGAAGCAAATATCTTTCTTTATTAATGGTTATTCCCCTTTCCAAGATGTCAATAAAGATCCTTCCATTTTAATCCCAAAAGAAAGTGGCCATAAGTTTTTTTATGATTTGGAAACCTTTGGCTTTTTCTTTGTAAGTGATGTCAGATGTTTCCATTCTATGGCTTCACGTTTGGTTTGTTGGTCATAAGTCATAATGGAAAAGCCGTTTTTCAACGCATGTGAAAACTCCGTGAAACACATCCCCAGAAATTCATCACAGATAGCTTTCTTTGTAGCCATCATCTTTCAAGTGAGCAGTTTAGGCAACCACCTAAAACAGATTTTTTCGACAGCTATAGAATCTGCATCTTAATACTATCTGCTTAATCAATCGCTACCATTTGCACTCCATACGATCTACACTCTGCTACATTTCATATTTTTTATCGCGTTGTGAATCACTGTCAGCGATGCTAAATATGAAAAGCTTGTCGAAGAAGTAATGTGCCGTTCAGCGAGAAAACATTTAACGAAGAAGTAATTAAATTTACTTGAAAGAAAAGGACTTGGCTCTTCCTTTGTAGGTGATGTCAGATGTTTCCATTTTGTGAATTGACGTTTAGTTTGTTGGTCATAATGGAATAGCCATGTTTCAGCACATGTGAAGACCCCTTCAAGGAACTCAAGACTGGTAACACCAAACATTCTCAGAGGATCATCACAAATGGTTTTCCTGATAGTTGTTGGTCATAATGGAATAGCCATGTTTCAGCACATGTGAAGACCCCTTTAAAGAACTCAAGACTGGCAACACCAAACATTCTCAGAGGATCATCACAAATGGTTTTCCTGACAGCTGTTGGTCATAATGGAATAGCCATGTTTCAGCACATGTGAAGACCCCTTCAAAGAACTCAAGACTGGCAACACCAAACATTCTCAGAGGATCATCACAAATGGTTTTCCTGATAGTTGTTGATCTTAATGGAATAGCCATGTTTCAGCACATGTGAAGACTCCTTTAAAGAACTCAAGACTGGCAACATCAAACATTCTCAGAGGATCATCACAAATGGTTTTCCTGATAGTTGCTGGTCATAATGGAATAACCATGTTGTCATAATGGAATAGCCATGTTTCAGCACATGTGAAGACCCCTTTAAAGAACTCAGGACTGGCAACACCAAACATTCTCAAAAGATCATCACAAATGGTTTTCCTGATCGCCATCATTTCTCATGTGAGGCGTTTTAGGTATTCCACATATCGCAGCTTTTTCTGTACCCCAGTCTGAGGATGTCGGTCAAAGCACCATACCCTTTGAAATTTGCTCAACGTCCATCAGAAGTCTTGTGTTTATGCAGTTGCCTTGTTGAATGAGCTGGTCAATGAGTTCTTCGTTTCCATTGTTTGGTCTTTCGGTTCTTGGTTCGTCCTTGATGTCAAAACACCCTTTCTGAAACCGTTGGAGCCTTATTTGGAAATTTAGCAATTATCGGGTCCTTATAGAGTCAAAGAGTTATTGATGGATCAATGTAGCCGACTGATTACCCGAATTTGAACTTGAATTCAATCGTAAACCGGTGACGGAAATGGCTGTCACTTTGCCCATTCATATTGTCCTGCCTACGAACAAAGTAAAATTGTATTCCTTGTGTGTTAGTAGAACGACACAGATATATTCACCACAAATTTTCCCTTCTGTCTTACACAGGCGCGTGTGTGTTGTGAAAATACAAATTTCCCGATGCCAGATCTCTAATCCTCCTTCTGCTCGGGAGCCAAATGGTTTTCCAATTTGTGACGTACCTGCCAGCAGGACGCACACGACATAAAGGCAGATAGGAATCAGAACAAATGTCTGCGTAGCTCAGTTGGTAGAGCGACTTGTTCCGGAATAAGCGTACTCGGGTTCGAATCCCGGCGTAGACCAAAAATGACGGAGAAATTCACTTCGTTATAATGGCGCCCGAACTACCCGGATGACCCGACCGTTCAAAATCTCGCATTGGTGTGATGTTATTTCCACACCGCGAGATAGGAAAAATCAGAGAATCCCTTCTCCAGTGCTTCGAAAAATAAATGTGTGTGACGTTGCATTCCACACACCAGTTTGATTGGGAGTTCTCATGTGCACGTTCTACAGTGGTTGTCTGCCTGCAACGATTCATGGTCACGGCTGATCCGTGGGCCATGCCCCCGGCCCTCTTTCTGGGGGGGGGGAGATGTGACGTACCTGCCAGCAGGACGCACATGACATAAAGGCAGATAGGAATCAGAATACATGTCCGCGTAGCTTAATTGGTAGAGCAACTTATTCCGGAGTGAGTGGACCCGGGTTCGAACCCCGGCGCGGATAAAAATGACGGAGAAATTAACTTCGTTATAAATTAAGCTACACCGACGGAATTTATCGCAGCAACTTTACCGTCTTGACATGTGCTTCGCATTTGTAGTACGTCACAGCGTTTAATTATATATTACTTAGTGGCTATCCCTTGTATCACTTTCATACGTCTGTGTGATAGTTTATTAGAATTCTTCAGCAAAGGTTAATTGCGTATATTTGAACGATTTCAATGCCCCGTTCCTCGGAAGTTTGATTATTTAAATCTTCATGTAAGTAGTAGTTTCTCTCGGAAGGAATGTGACGGACCACATGTTGTTCGCACCGTTTTGTATGAAAGATTTTATAAGGTGTATAACACGAATTCCTGTAAAACCGACAGTCGATTCGTTCATGTTTTAATTTCCGATCCTTAAGTTTGTTAACTGATTTACATGCAAATTTCTTTTCATTTCTTTTGTTCATTCGCGTATTTCCTTTAGCCGTTCTTAACATTTCTACATCCGTTTTCGTTTTAACTTTAGTCTTGCCTAACTTTCATCTCTCCTCAAACTAATCCAGCCATTTACATTTTAATATTGGTTATACGAAACATCCGTTCTTTCGCATATTGATTTTGTTCAGCGACCGTCTCACAGCTCGCATGCATAGAATCTTCTCCAAAAGGACACAACTTCATTGCACGAGGGATTCTTTGGGCAAACTTTAAATGAAATATTTCAGTCGTCACTCCCAGTTTAAAGAGAGACGCCTCTGCTTAATGGAATTTTCAGGTCAGTAAACGGCAGAATGAGTTTCTCAATACAGTGAACAAGAATATATATTTCTGCTATTCTTTCGGCAACCAAATGGGCTATTATTGCCGTTTTGAAACATAATTCATCTCAACTACTAACCACATTACTCTGGAAACTACCCCGTAAAATTGATGAGTAAAGAAAATGCGACACTTTCTTTACCGAAAGGCGCAACAAAATACTTACAACCTGTGGAAAAGGTTCACCATATTTATTTGCCGATAGAGAACCGCAGTGTTGTTGAAATCAGATCTGTTTTGCGCGTTTTCAGATTTAAAACTGAAACCTTTTAGCATGCCTGTTATAAAAAAGGGTATCAGCTTATAATATCACTGTGACCGTCCACTGGGGACACCATAACTCAGCAACTATTAGTCCGATTTGAAAAATTGTTTTTGCGTTGGAAAGCCTGAAATATGAAAACGATTATCCTTTCTATCCTATCCTTTTCCAATGCATAACTTCGCCGCTAGGAGGCATGAAAACAGATGTTATAGAATTCAAAATACATTTTTGGCCATATGATTGTTTCTAACTATCCGACTGAAAATATTCTTTGTTTCTCTCGATATCATTTATAACGAAGATTATTCTTTTTTTTTTTTTTGATTGGAGGTTTAACGACCACCGTGAGCAACTCAATGGGCTATAAGCCGTCGCCCGTCCCTAATTTAGGGTCACTGGTTTCATGGAAGGGAGAGAGCCAGTGCCGTAAGACAAACACAACATCCATGCCTCACCGGGATTCGAACCCGGACCCCTTACGGACGAATGATCAGAGGCCATCGCTTAGACCACTGCGCCACCGGGGCGGCAAGACTATTTTGGGTAGTTTCTTTTCAAACAATTCACAGGGTTTTTTTTCCAGATAGGGGGTGTAATGGTAAATTGCAATTTCTCCGCTATCCCCTCTTCTAACAATCCGATTTGAAAACTATGTTGGATGGAGTTTTTGATGTCACACTTTCTGCATATAACTTCTAATTTTGGTGAAAACCTGTTTGCCAATAGAGGCGCAAGTATTTATTTATGTTTCCAACGTATTTGCGGAAATATCTGTGCATCCCAAAACTCGATGAAAAATGTTTCTTCGTGGTACGATGCTGCTCACAACGGATAATTTTTTTAGCATATCTTCTGCTTTAAATAATGCGCAGTTTTTCCGCCAGGAGCGTATATCATATTTTTCTCGATATCTCTGCTTCTTACAGTTCCATTTGAAAACTTCTTCCTTTGTTTGTCCGACAACGTACCTGGTGCAGGATGTTTTATATATAATTTTAAAAATTTCTTAGTGAACAGGTTTGCCACTAGAGGGCACAACTCACGTTTCCGTTTACAGCATCGTGCAGCAATATTTGGATGTCTGAACACTCAAATAAGAAATACTCTTTCGGGAAGATGCTATTAACTTCGAAAACATTTTGTGTGTATTTCCTACCCAAAGCAATATCCAGCAAAGAGGGGTAAATGCTTAATGCGGTCTTCGCGATATCTCTGCTCCTAAACGTCCGATTTAAAAGTTCTTTTAACACCGGATACCATTCACCTCGCGCAATATTTTAGATGTACTCGTTGGGTTTTGTAGTCCATAGTTCTGGCGCTAAGTGATGTGTTATGTGTTTATGTTTGCAAATGTATCTCAACTTCTAAAAATCCTATTGAAGAATTTCTTTCTTAGTTTATGCCACTCTCTTCGGTAAAGATTTGGAATATTATCAACTTTAAATAATACACAGTTTTCTCGTTAGGGGACGTAAATGTTAAAAGGTTTTTTCTCGCTCTCTCTGCTTCGAGAAAACGTAATTGAAAAAATTATTTCTCACTAGCATAGCGTTTGTTATGAAGAATAAATTTTGCATATTTTCTACCTTTCCATTATTCAAAATTCTGATGCCATGGTACGTCAGTGTGCATTTGTATTCGAAAGACTTTATTCAATTCCAAAACTACTCTAGAAAGATCATTTTTTCCTACGATACGCTTCAATACGGGCAGTACTTTGCAACAATTTGCTCTTTAAGTAACTAACAGCTTTTTCGCTAGGGCGCGTATGTTATATCCCATTATACTCTATATCTCTTTTTCTAATTGTTCAGTTTGAAACTCTCTTTTGCCTCTGATATCTCCAGCTCCAAGAAAGGTTTTGCCCACATTTTCTTAATTTGCGGAACACATTTTCCAGCTGCTGGTATGATTAAGTAACTATTTCTATTTGTGGATGCTTTACCGATTGTAGAATATAATTTTTTTCATGTAACTGTTTTATTCCTTATGAATAACCACCACTCACATTGCGTATTTTAAATTATTTGAAGCTTTTCCTTTGATGGCGTAAACGTATTCTCCTATAAGCTGAATTTTCAGGTTTTCTGAAGATCTGCTTTGAAACATATTTTTCGTTTCGGAAAAGATTCAAAAGACGTGTTCGTTAAAACCGAAGGTTGAAGAAGCGCATATGCTCCAGCTTTGTCCGTCTGTTCGTCCGCAAGATAACTCGCGTAAAAATGGTTCTATTTCGATGAAATTTTAGTATGTGGTAAGGGACCACCTGGGGACGAACCCTATTGAAAACGGGCGAAATGGGATCAAAGGTCAGAACATAGGAGCAGGATCTATTCAATCACCCTTATGCGTCACTGCTTACGTAAAAATGCTTCTATTGAGACAAAACTTCATGATGTTGTTCCGGGGATGTACTGAACCGATTCTGTTGAATATCATCGAAATGGGGTCAAAAGTCAGGTCATAGGAGCGAGATTTATTCTACAGCCATTATCCTCATAACTAGAGTAATAACTTGAGTAATGATTTCTGGTATGTTGGAAAGCGTATCATAATGAATGCATTGCATAATTTCACAAGCGGCTCTACAAAATATCAGACATCCTCTCATTTCTCCGGTGAGAAATGGTTTGAGATGTGTAGAGAGCAGATGGACAAACTGTGAAGGATAAGCTGGCAAGTAAAATAAGTAAATCAAGACCGCGGGAAAGACACGGGACGAGGTAGTTGGATGTGGTGCTTGAAGATTTGAGAAGAATAAATACAAGACCTGAAAAGGCATATGATCGTGAGCGACGGAGAGAACTGATGGTGGCAACGCTGGGAAAAGTAGCCTAATAAGCTGGCTATGATAAGTAAAAATAATTTTTAAATACCTCTTCTGGAAGCAAATATAATTAAAAGAAAGCTTTTTGATATTTACGCTTTTTACGGGGAAAATGAGCATAGTATAAAGAGCAAAATTGTTCCCAATCTATACTGTAGCTAATAGCAGAGTTAAAAAAGTATTTTTTCAATAGTTTCTTTAAAGTGAAGAGAGAGGTGAATTACTCACTAACACCACCTAACGCCGAAGCTGTGAACTGTAAAAGAAGCCACGAGCATATACAAAATGTTCCACAAAGTGAATTTTATTTTTTGTTGCGAGAGCTTTTAAATAATACTTTTAGAAGCAGGTATATCGAGAAGAACACATTTGACATTTGCTCCGCCCTAGCGAGGAAACTGTGCATTATTGGGTAGGAAATACACAAAAAATGTTTTCGCAGTTAATACACTGCTGTCTCTTGAAAATGCAACAGCAAGACTTACACCAGATATTGAAGTACCTAGAGTAGTATTTGTAGGGCACATTACTAGTGATACACGAAGTAAGTGCTCAGAAGTCATCATCATCATCATCATCATTGTCAACCATTATCAATCCACTGCTGGACGAAGGTCTCCCAAGTTTCCTCCACAACGGTCTGTCTTGTGCCAGTCTCTTCCATGTCACCCCTGCATACTTTCGAATTTCATCCACCCATCTCCTATGTGGTCTTCTTCTGGGTCTTTTCCTGTCCCTTGGAATCCAATCTAAAATTTCGGCTGTCCATCGATGATCTGTCCTTCTGGCAGTATGTCCAGCCCATTGCCATTTCAGGGATTTAACTCTGATCATGATGTCTTCCACTCTTGTCATTTTTCGGATCCACGAGTTCCTCTTCTTATCTCTCCTGGTTACACCAAGCATGCACCTCTCCATGCGTCTTTGAGTTGTCTGCAGCCTTTGTATGTCTCTTTTAGTTAAGGTCCACGTCTCTGCACCATACGTAAGCACTGGAAGGATGCATTGATCAAACACTTTTCTTTTAAGACATAATGGCATATTGCTCTTGAAAAATTATGCTGTTTCTTCCAAAAGCTCTCCAGGCAAGTTTTGTACGCCGATTAATTTCTTCATCAATGTGACCCTCACTTGATATCTGCTGTCCAAGATAAACGTACGTGTCTGTTATCTCCAGCTTTTCTCCATCAATCGATAAATCTTCATTTCTTGTAAAAGCATTGAACATCACTTTTGTCTTCTGAAAGTTCATTTTTAATCCCACTTCTTTACTCTTGTCAGCAAGTTCCTGGATCATACTCTGCAGCTCTGATGGGGTAGTTGCAAAAATGACTACGTCATCAGCAAAACGAAGGTGGGTTAGATAATCTCCATTAATCTTTATCCCCTTGTTTTCCCAGCTCAGCGACTGAAAAACACCCTCCAATGTGGCATTAAAGAGCTTCGGAGATATGGTGTCACCTTGTCTCACTCCCTTTCCAATTTTTACGTGTGTTGTATTTTCAAACACCCTAATCTTTGCACTTGCATTTTCATAGATGTTATTAATAATATTAATGTATGCATCTTCAATACCGCAGGTTTTCAGAGCCATTGTAACTGCTGATGGTTTCACCGAATCAAAGGCTTTTTCATAATCGATAAAAGCCATGCACAATGGAAGTTCATATTCCCTCGCTCTTTCAATTAGTTCTCTCAGCACGTGGATATGATCTATTGTGCTGTAGCCACTCCTGAATCCAGCTTGTTCTCTCGGTTGAGCCATGTCTAGTGCTACCTTCAAGCGGTGTGAAAGAACTTTAGTGAAGATTTTATAAACTACTGATAGGAGGCTGATAGGTCTGTAGTTTCCGAGATCCTTAATGTCACCTTTCTTATGTAGCAGGATCATTGTAGCGGTGTTCCAATCCTCAGGAATCTTTCCTTCATTAAGGCATAGAGTGAAAATTTGGGCGAGTACTGTTTCGATTTCTCCACTTGCTTCTTGTATGATGTCTACAGTAATTCCATCTTCTCCTGGAGCTTTTCCTCGCTTCATGTTCTTGATTGCATGTGCAACTTCTGCTGGAAGGACTGGAGGAACTCTGGTACTGGTATCTTTCATGATGTCTGGAGTGCATATATCATCCCTTTCATATAATTTGGAGTAGAAATCTTTCACTCTTGTCAAAATTTCGCCTCTATTTCTTGTTACAGAACCATCTTCTTTTCTCAGTGCCATAATCTGTTTTCTTCCCTTACTGAGATGTCCCTTTGCTATCTTTAGGCTTTGGTTGTTTTCAATTGCTTTCCTCACTAGTTCACAGTTGAATTTCCTTACGTCTTCAGTGATACTTTTTCTTACTGTCTTGCATAGCTCTATATATTCCACTTTGGAAGTCACATCTTCTTTAGTTGTCCTCATCTCTCTTCTTTTTTGCATCAACATTTTGGTTTTTCCTGATAATTTGTTCACATGCAACTTGTTCTTAGACCCAGCTAATTTTGTTGCTGTTTCCATAAGAGCTTTGGTTACTTTTCTGTTAACTTCAGAGATGTCCACTTCTTCTGATGTTAGGCCTTCTAAAGCAGAGAACCTGTTCTTCAGTTCTAACTTGAAGGTATTAT
Organism: Macrothele yani; assembly: GCA_039090855.1. Taxonomy (NCBI): domain Eukaryota; kingdom Metazoa; phylum Arthropoda; class Arachnida; order Araneae; family Macrothelidae; genus Macrothele; species Macrothele yani. Next base: position 80,114,702 of record CM077008.1, read on the forward strand.
GGTGTTTTTTAAGGTTGGTTATGTCAATAGATTTTGTTTGTCTTATGAGCTTGCCACGTTCGAGTTTAGTGTTGAGGTGCATCTTACATCTCACCAATCTATGGTCACTACCTGTGTTGAACTTGTTTAGCACACTGCAGTCTTCTATGACGAATTTTTTGTTACACATAATAAAATCAATTTCACTTGTCGTCCCATTTGGATGTCTCCATGTCCATTTCCTGTGTGGCTTTTTCTTGAAGAAGGAGTTCAAGATGAAAAACCCTTCTGCCTCTGCAAACTCAACGAGAGTATTTCCACGCTGGTTTCTGTTGCCATGACCGAATTTACCTACTGAAGTTTCATTCTGTTGCCGTTGCCCTATTTTTGCATTGAAATCTCCCATAATTATTTTCAAGTGCTGCTTACCTTTATTATTTAGATAACAAATTTCCTCATAAAATTCTTCAATTTCTTCTTCAGGATGACTTGTGGTGGGTGCATAAGTTTGAATAATCTGAGCCTGGTATCTTTTCGAGAGTTGGATAACAAGTCGTGCAGCTCTGTCAGAGGAACTTTCAACTTCTACAACTTTATCCTTCAGTTTCTTGTTTATTATAAATCCAACACCACTAGTTCTGCCAGTATCTGTCCCACGATAGTAGAAGAGATGTCCACTTTTCAGTTCGATGAGATCTTCTCCTTTTCTCCTTACCTCACTTAGCCCCACGATGTCCCACTTGATCCTTTGTAGTTCCTCTTCCAATTCAAGAAGCCTTGAATCAGAAGATAGGGAGCGTCCATTGTAAGTAGCCAAGGTCAGCATCAGATGGCAGCCTAGTCCGGTCCTCCGGGGATTCTTAGCACCCTCTGCCTTCATGTCGCACTGGCCGCTGCCTTGACCAGGTACATTCCAGCTGCCGGAGACTGAGGGCCAAGATTTAAGTTGTGGAATCATTTTGGAGGGGTTTGGCCATAACTCACCACGCTGGCCAAGCGGGTTGGTGAGTGTGGGATAGAATTTCCTCTGATCCCGATGGTATAGTTATACCGCTATGGGCGGTCGTCAGAGCCCCTTTAGTGGGAACAGGATGCACCACGAGAAGGCGGGGTTGACATTTGTCAAGGAGAGGCTGTGATGTTACGCATCACCTGACCTAGTACAGACCTGTAAATGATGTAGAAAACACAATACTCAGTATTTTGTGTACCCACCACGAGCGCCGATAACGGCTTGTACACGGTATGGCATCGACTGGAAGAGGTACTGGGTGGCCATTCCAGGCTGTCTCAATTCGTATCGAAAGTTCATCTTCGATGACTCGCTGCGGAGACTGACGGGCTAGGCGTCAAGCGACCATACCCCGCACTTACACAAATCTGGCGAACGTGTTAACCAAGGAAGACGTGGCACATGTCAGGCATCCAGGATATGTACGACCTTCGGCGCTACATGTGGTCGGGTATTGTCCTGTTGAAAGATGGCAACGAGGGCCGTCTGCAGATATGGCAGCACTTCAGCGTCCACAACTTCCGCGATGTTCCGCCGGCTGGTTATGGTTCCTGCAATACGTAGGAGACGGGAACGTGAATGGAACCCGACAGCACTCCACACCAAAACGCCCTGTGTCGTTTTTCTATGGGTGCTGCATAATGCATGCCTCCAGCAACCGCTTATCACATTGTCGCCGTGCAGAAATACGTCCGTCATGGGTCATTAGTTTGAACCTCGAACGCATCGGAAAGCACTAACCCTTTAATCGGCTGGAACGAATTAACTCGGAGCTAGAATAATGAGCTGAAATCAGGTCTAAGGAATAGTTTTGCTGTCTAAGAAGTGGATAGATCGCAACTGGAAGAAGTGAACCTAAGAATTCGAAAGTATTCCTTTCCCTTTAACTTTGTTATTCAAAGTAATCATTTAAGGAAATGACTGACACTAATCCTTTCTGACTGATTACTTGCTAAAATGGCTATTAACAATGGTGACGAAAAGAGAGGAGAGAGAAGGTATTTGAGTAACTTGTTTCTATGCCTAGAGGCATGATGTCCGTGTCAGGGGCACTGAATTAGACACTAACGCCATGATAATGGGAAGAAGCAAGCCATTTCCCTTCATTCCTTAGGTCATAGAGCAGGCTAGAAGAGAGCGCAAGAAAAGCGGACTAGAAGGGTATATTACACTGCTGCCTACCAAAAATGAAGAAGAACACGAGATAGCAGAGCTAGATTTACTGGACACATAACAACAGATACAAAGATAAAACGATTGAGCTTACAGGCCTGTGCAACTTGCGGAACACGCAGACATCAATAGTTCGTGAGGGCCCATGACTGACAATAACGGCCGCTACACGCCGCAGCATCGAACGAAAGAGGCTTTGGATGTGGGCTTGGGGTATGTCGGTCAAGGCTGCTTCCACACGTTGCCACAGCTCATCAGGCGTAGCCGCGGGTGGTGCTTGCCGGGCCACTCGGTTGCCGATCAGCGACCAGACGTGTTCGATGGGAGACATATCGGGAGAACAGGCGGGCCACGGTAGCAGTGACACCTGGTGGGCCGTGAAGAATTGTTGCACGATGCGTGCCACGTGCGGGCGCGCATTGTCTTGTTGAAACGTGGCCGCTGGTAAGGGATAACTACAGGCTCAAAAACGTCGGAGATGTAGCGGTGGCTGTTGAGTGTACCGGCGATGCATACCAGAGGGGTGCCGGTGCCATATCCAATTGCGCCCCAAACCATAACGCCAGGCGACGGACCGGTATGGCGATGCATAATGCAGGCATCATACAGTCTCTCGCCGCGGTGCAGCCATACGTGGATCCGACCATAGTGGTGTTGCAGGCAGAAGCGGGATTCGTCGGACAAGACAATTTTTTGCCATTCCGTAGTCCAGGTGCTGCGTACAATGGCCCACTGCCGCCGCACTCGCAGGTGGTCTAACGTCAATGGGAATCGGAGCAATAAGCGCCGTGTGACAAGTCCCCGTTCCTACAGACGACGTCGAACGGTACGTGCTGACACAGGTTGTTGCGCAACACACCCTAATTCCTGTACTAACGTTCGTGATGTGGCGGTGCGAGCCGTCAATGCCCGCCGCACAACATGCCAGTCCTCTCTCTCGGTGGTGTGCCGCGGCTGCGGCAATCGCTCACGTCGGTCCGTCGGTCCGTCCGTCCGTCCCTCCTGCACTCACCGAATCCATACTCGCCTCACTGTGGCTGGATGTCGTCCCACACGGGCGCCTATGTCTCGGTACGATAAACCGCTGTCGCGATAAGCCAGTATTCGTCCTCTGTCGAACTCCGAAACGTGCTGGAATGACTACCGTATTCTGCGACGAGGCACCAGGAAGCTTCCCACGCACAGGTCCGGCAGCACAACACACTTCCACCACTTAACCCCCGCCTTCTGCGCACCCTTCTTATAGTGCTTCTCGGTGGCGTGCCGGGCGCACATGATTTGCATATGCCCTGCAATACTAAACGTTTGCATGTCCTCTCGCGGGCGACGCATGCTGCAAATTTCAGGCTAATCGGATGCTTCTTTTTTGGTGTTGAATTTTGGATGGCCAGCAGTGTACATACGAGCACCAGTGACAGGTATATGGCCGGTACTACTCAGATGAGAATGGGAAAGGAGCTATTTTGTCATAACTTTTGTAAACCCGATCGCTATGTGGACATCTCTGTATTTCGGAAGCTTAGTAAATTTTAGGTACCATTTGGTTCAGGTACATCAGCCGCTTAAATGGCTAAGCACTGCCATTCATCACGCCAGTGTTTGCGTTCTTGGCTCATTGTAGCTGCTGACGTCGGTGGTTTAAGGTCAAGGGAAAACGAAGCTACGGACGACGAGTAGTGAAACGTCTCTGTAGCAAATTGCGTCGAACAGAGCTTGCAGACAACATTTGATATGATACAGACCTCCACTGTTGTGCTAACCCTCAGTTCGTTTCTCCAACACCATACGGGGGAGATGATGGTCTTACCGTGGGCTCCAGGCCTCTCAGGTCAGTATGTCAGACCTCCCTGTTCCCATTTGCACTATATTCATAGCACTGTGCTCGTATATCGCCCAATACGAGTGGTGATGTCTCGGAAGGAAAGTCCGCTTTTCCGCAGTCCAACACGTCGGCCTCACTCAAAGTCCGTCAGCTGTGCCTATGGGTCTCGTCTGCTCCTGCGGGGCATACTCATTTACTACCACTACTTTACTGCCACAATTTCCACTAAAACGAGTATAATATGACAACTTGCCCTGTGCGTCCTGCTTTCATATCTCGTGTGGGTTAGCTACAAGGGCGTGGCTGGAACAAATCATTTCCATGTGGGCTGCGTTTGCAATCATTTGTACCTCTTCATGTGACCTACCCAACCCGTAATTTTTCAGTCCGGTAGGATACGTTTTTCCTAGTGTTGCGTTATCAAGAAACAGCAGCGTAGTATCTGACCGAAAAAATATTTTTGAATTGCGTTTTTAGACGAACAAATACTGCTGGAAATACGCTCTAAACGGAAACGTCATCTCATGCCCTCTAGTGGCAAACTTGTGCGTTAAGAACATTTTTAAATTATAAGTAAAATCTTCCGTGTCAGAAATACTGAGCTAAAAGGAAATAATTTTTCCAACCGGACTATTAGAAGCACTGATATCAAGAAAAAAAAAGATAAATATCTACGCTTCTGGCCTAGAAACTTCATTATTTTGCGCAGGATATATGTGGAAACGTTTTTCCGTTGTGAGAGGTACCTGACCATAGAGGAATTTTTTCAGTCGAGGTTTCAGATGCGCATGTATTGTTGCAAATACATTGGAAACAGAAATATACACTTACGTTTCTTATTAGCAAAACGGTTATTTACCCAAACTTAGAAATTACATGCACAACATTTTCCATCAGAAACTCTATCCGACGCAAAAAGGATTTTTTCGAAGTCCTAGCACGGATATAGGGGAAATCGCAATTTACACACAGATACTGAGGAAATCGCAATTTACTTTTACGTCCCCAAGCGGGAAAACTGTGCGTTACTTGAAAACAGATACTTTTCCCATCATAGATTTCATTATAATTCGTATAGAAGAAAAAAAAAAAGATGCGTTATCAATCAGATGTTTAGAAGCAACGATGTGGAATCAAACGCATTTTGAATTCAATGCATTTTCACCATTTAGCGTCGAAATAATAAATCGGGGAAGGACAGAAAAGGAAGGATCTGCGTTCTCACATTTTGGACCTGTCAATGCAAAAAGAATTTTTCAAATCGCACTAATAATTCCAGATATATGGTGTCCACAGTCGGAAAGACCAAGTGATGCTAAAAGCACGTACTTTTTTTACGAAAATGTGCTAAAAATGTGTTTGTTAACCAAAAGTTTTGAATCACGATGTGACAACCTCCTGAGTCTTAATCCTTCTCATGTCTCATATTCTGTTACACGGCATTTTTTTTTTTTTTTTTTTACATGTGCCTCCTACTACAGAACTGCCCTGACCACCGTCTTAATAAGTTTTCTGAAACATTAAACAAATTAATAACCTCGAAATAAGGAAGAAAATGGAAGTGGGGAGGAGAGAGAGAGAAAATGAAAGAATACAACGAAGTCCTAAAAAAGGAAATCTATGCTCAAATGGCATTTGCGTGAAATCGGATAAACACGTTACTCACAGGAAATAACTTTAATAAAAAATTATACTAACACACATTGCCCTCAAGTTACTTGCTTTGAGATAAAGTTTCGCACAACACATTTCCTGTTTCACTTACACAATTACGGGTTTACTGGGGGGGGGGGAAGCGTCTGTAATAAGGTAAATGTTTTTTCTCTAAGAGTGTTTTATTTGACTTCAGCAATTTTTGTGATTAGTTCGCTTTCTTTGAAGTAACATTATCACCGCCTTTCTTTTTCCCCATAGTTTTTTTTTTTTGTTCTGTTTGTACCTCCAAATGTAATTGTAAAAATCAGCACTTAAGATTATTAAGCGGTGTCAAAAAAAACAAAAACAAAAAAAAAAAACTAAGAAAACATTTTTTCTCCTTCCTCAGAAAAATTGGGAATGTGAATAAAAGACATGAAAACTGTATATTAAAACTTTGAACCCAGAAATCTGAGAACATTTTTGCATTAAAAGAAAACTTTAGTTTTTCAAAGGCTTTCGAAAGAAATCTTTAATGAGAAATTAAATTTGATTGTTTTCTTACAAGTTCACTATTTACCTTCAAGCCATTCATTTTCTGTTAATTGCTGTGTGTTTTGTATATGCTTGCTTGAAAATCTTATTATCGTGAGTCTGTACAATCAGTTTTCGTTAGAGCGCATTCAAAACGCCCCAATTAAAGCTACCTCAAAACAATTTATGCCTTGACCACCCATCCAACTTATATTTTGTTAAAAATGGTGTAGTAGGTTGTACCAAAAAGTGGTGCTACACCAGCTGCGCCACTTTGGGGGCAAATCTAAAGTATTGCGTGATCCGTAAAATATAACATGAACATGATGCAAGGGGTGCAACTTCGTACCATTCAGGTTGGATACCATACCGTGATGCATAATTGCATCTTGTTTCTGTGCATTTGATGCATCACACAATGGTTTAACTTTTCCCCAAAAGTAGTGCAATTTTTTTAGCACCACTTTTTGGTGCAATCCACTACAAAAAGTTTAATAGTGTATTTTTACCTTTCGTACAGTAAATAATCAGCTCTTTTTTGGTCTAAAACGTCTACGTTGTTTCACGTATTATAAGTACGCAAAATGCATGCCATTCCTGTACGAATGAATTTCAGTAAATAAGTGTTAAAATTAACTGAGGCGTTCTTAGTTCTCTTAGCTCAAAACTCAAATTTCAACCAAAGTTTCTTAAAAAGTACTGAATAGTACATTGTGGATTTTAAAATCGGGCGTTGCAATAGAGAAAGGTTGTCTGTGCAGATGTAAGAAATGTACTGCTAAAGGCTTGGAATACTATGTTTGTCTTCTGACAATGAAAACATTTTAACGTGAAAATCGCTAAGAACGTTAAAACATGAAAGATGTCACCGAATTTTCGGTTGTAATGAACTCGTCTTTTGAATCCTTTCCGACGCGAATAAAATTTATCAGTCATTCATAGTCAATGGAACCGGTTAGAAAAAATCAACCGGATTTCTACAATCGATAAAACACCCACAAATAAAAACAGCTACAGTCGAACTCCTATTTAACGGACTGCGATTTAAGGAATTCCGCGATTTTACGTACATTTTTTATAGCTCGAACGTAACCACTTTGAAATTAATGCTTGGCGTTTCCCGATTTAGCGAACACATTTCCTCGATTTAGCGAACATGTTTTTTATTTTTTCTGAACTAACTGCGTTATGTTAACCAGCATATTTACCTTAAAAGTTAACTAGAAAGAGATCCTCGCGTAACAGGAATGTTTTACGTATGCAGTTAACCAGCGTTTCAAAAAACGTCATCTGCTACACAGCTTGACGGAATCATTAATCAGTTCGCCTTTCCTCCGACTATCAAGCGTAAGCTTCTTACACGAGGAAGCAAATGGCAAGCAAGTTCCAAAGGAGCGCAACGTTTTCTTGCATAGGTGGGAAGCAGGAAAAAGAAAGGTAGGGTTGGGGAGAAAATCTAGAGCACCCTGGGGATTCTTGTTTCCAGCTACAGACAGAACAATAGCTTTCTGTGAGATCAGGAGACACACATTGTACGTACCCATTCCTGAACCTATGGAATTCTTCTCCAAATTGCGCTTCTTTTTCTTTACTTGGCAGTGTAAAAGCTGCAAGTCAAATTAAACAACACAGCTCGTTTATGAATAAAGTTTTCATGAACATATTGTAGACAGCACTAAAAAGTTAGAGTAAAATTGACTGAGCACTGTAGTTTACATAGGTGCATTTTGTGAGAGCATTTTTAAAAATTTAAATGACTGCAGCAAAAAAAAAAAAAAAAAAAAAAAAAAAAGATTTTTCCATTAGTGCCAAAATAGACATTTTATCGTTAGTTAATATTTTCGATTCAATGCATTTCGTGCGACAGTCGTGGAATCCAATTACGACAGATATCATTAAAAACTGCTTTAACAAAGTAGGCTTCTCAGGTTGTGAACATGAAGAAAGTCCTGCTGAAAATTTTGCGGATGACGAACTTGCAGAATGGAATGAAATTGCCTCATCAGGCATTGTGTTTTCCGATTATAGTTGATTGTGACGCAAATGTACATACCTGCCAATTACAATCCCTTGATGATGTTTTGGATGAACAGATCGGACTTAATGCATCAAATTCTGATGAAGAAGATGAAGCAGAACTGAAAGTTAGCTGCTTTAGTGATGCTGCTAACGGTATAGAATGTGTTAAAAACTACTTGATGCGCTTCGATATTAATGATGACGTTTTTCTTTCACCTCATAAAATTAAAGCTGCAATTTATAAAGCTAAAAGTTCAGAAAAAAATAAGCAATCTTCTCTAGAGCATTTCTTCCTTACAGTGTAAAAAGGTAATCAACGCATATTCTGTTTTTACAAGTTAATTAGTATAATTGATGTTTTGTTTCATGGAGTTTATAATACTGACATCCTTATTTAAGAAGCTAAATGCTCGGAAAAAAATCAACTATCGTGGTTCTCTCGCAATTTTAAAGTACACTCAAATTTTGATGCTACACATTGAACTCTAATATCTACGAATTATGTATTTAATATGCAAAGTAAATGTGTACGTATTATAACATTTTTGATAATAAATTTCGTAATTAAAATTACTATAATAACTTAAATTTCACTGAAAGAAAGAGAACTTAGCTGCTTACGTCTCCTGTTATGAATACTAGCTTAAGTTGAACGTTTCATTCGAAAGGCTTCCTCGCTTTTAGCAAAATCCGCGATTTTACGTACTAGAAGGTTGGTCCCCTGAATTTCGTTAAATCGAGGTTTGACTGTAGTTACTTCCACCAGCGGCTAAAATAAAGTTACGAAAATTAACAAATGGTGCACAAAAAGTTTCTCATAGTACAAGGAAGGTATAAGAGACAAGGAGATTTTCAAATTGAACAGTTAAAAGGAGAAATATAGAAGGAAACATGATATAACTGTACGCCTCCTAGCGGAAGAATTTTGCAGAATGGGAAAGTTTAAACAAGGCGAAAAGTATTTTTCATGGCAAAATCTACGCTAAGGAAAAATAATTATTCAAAAACGTCTTCAGGAAGCAGAAATAGCGAGAAAAAGGTTTTGACCTTTACTCCTTCTAGCTGGAAAGCTGCGCATAATTTAAAGAGGATAATGTTCTTTACTGTTTACTGTAGCGAATGGCATACAGTAAAATAAAAAATTCTCAATAGGGTTTTTAGAAGCGGAGATACAGCTGCAAACAGAAGTACAATAACACCACCCAGCGACAGAACTGTGAACTATAAAAAACTTCTGAAATGCAAACCTAAAATATTCCACAAGGTAAATGGTATCAAGTGTTAAAAGATTTTTTTATTAATTGGAAATTTAGAAGTAGGGATATTGAAGAGAACAGATTAAACATTTGCACCCACAGACGGCGAAATTGCGCATTTTTTTTTGGGGGGGGAGCGAAATATGCACAAAATGTTTTTATAGTTAGTATGCATAATTTATAATAATTCTTCTTACAGAAAAAATTTAATTATTACAAACTAATCAGAAAAAATAATAAGCTCCAACAGCAAATAAAATTACTAATTCGCCCGCTTTAATATCAAAAAAGGGAAAAATTGAACAGCGCACAATTAGAGTTCTGTCTTACACTGCTCGTTACGTGTCCTGTCTCAACGGTGGCGCACAGTTGAAAACGAGCATAGTTTGAAACCCAATAGGGGAAAAGGAAAAGAGTTAAACTTTCTACATCAGGAAAGGAGTATCTCTGGTGAAAACGTTGGTGTTTTTCTTCTTCGGGGAGTAGCTTACAGGGCAATGTCAGGCCATTTTGGCCTTATCCCTTGAATTCCTTGTTGTTACAGCACATGTTCACCATTCATAAATTGTCGATTTTTTTTTCACTCGTATTTCTTTTTCTTAGAGCATGAAACAACGAAAATAAATAAAGGAAGGAAATGAAATGAAAATGGAAGATTTGCAAAATTTCTGTATAAATACGAAAAAAACAAACCGAAACGGACTTTTCTGAAATAAACGGAATTATTAAAAATATTGAAGTTAGAAGAAGCGGAAACTTTTGAAAACGGAAATTTTGTTATAAGACGGACACCTACTGACAACTTTGTTGCATGTTATATTCAGGAATCTTTCTGGAATTCACTCCATTTATTTTTTTCTGTGCAGAAAACTAGGCTTAAAGAGAGGGGCTGTCTTCTACTGTGTAGCTATTAACTACTGAATTCCACGAAGGTGAGACGTCTCCCATTTCGATACAAACCATGCCTAGGAGTGGGTTAAAACAATTAGGTCTTTGAAGTCGTCTGCCTATTCGGAAACCACCTGTCTCAGAAAAGAAAACAGACTGAACAGCTTACAGTGGTGCCAAGAACGCCTCAATGGACAGTAGAGGAATGGAAGGAAGTGATGGGGTCAGATCAATTGCGCTAGGCATTGGTTTCCACTGATGGTAATTAGAGAGTGCTACGGGAACCTCATGAAGCCATGAGGCCAGCATGCCTTGGGAATAAAATCCATGGTCGATGTTCTGTTAGTACAGACTGGGTCCGCTAATACCAGTGGAAGGTAAGATGACATCCAGGAAACACCTGAGTGTTATATAGAACAAAGTGCATCCTGTAGTTTTACCTATTTTCCTGCATGTCATAGCATTTTTATGGATGATAATGAACAGCATATTGCTCCAGAGTGGTGCAATAATAGCTTGATGAGCACTTCCGTCATCTCCCTGGCCTCCATAGTCCCCTGATCTCAATCCTATTGAAAATGTGTGGGAGATGCTGAAAAGAGACGCTCGGTGTCACTGTGCTCTCCCTCTAACACTGACACAGTTGCGTGGTATTTTGCTGCAGTAATAGCTATCTTTAAAGCAAAGTTAACTCATGCACCTGTGTGATCCATGCCGCGTCTACTCGGTACTAAACAAAGCTTCGTGTTTTCATGGCCAGTGTGTGTGATGGGATACACGTAGCCCTCAAGGGAAAAAAGGCGTACACAGTATTTTGTTTCCTTCGGTACTCTGACTGCAAAGCATAGAATATTCGTGACACAATACACTCAGAAGAACCTTCTACGTACACCCTCCATAGCTGAAAGTTTCTAATCAGTCTGCGATAGATATCCTGCTGCCACAATAAATCTGTTTGGGGTTACAGGGCAAAGTAACTACAAGATGTGAAACACAATAAAAGTTTGCTCGGGGAGATATTAAAAAAACTGACCACCTTATGTTTTTTCAACGTAAAGGGAAAAGCTTAGCCTATGTACTACAGCTATTGAGATAACTAGGATCAAAAACACTCTGCCCACTGTTATGATTATGAAAGAAATCTTTGCTCCGCCCAACTTCCATTTTCGGAAAAGGTTTTCTCCATTTTCAGTCTTAAATACAAACACTTAGGTAATTAAATGATATTTAAACAATAACAACAGTGCAGGGGAAAACGAACGAAAAAAAACTTTTAATTACCAGAAATCTTTACTACCTTTAGCTTCCGTTATCGAAAATGTTTGCCTCCATTTTATGATTACGGGAGAAATCTTCACTCCGTCTAACTTCCGTTTTCGAAAAACGTTTGTCCATTTTCAATCTTAAATACAGATAATTTATGTAATAAGATGATATTCATCAACCATATACGTCGCAAAGGAGACATCGCGTGGAAAGTAAATAAATTACTTGGCTTCGTCTAACATCCGTTTTCGGACATCATTGCCTTCATTTTCAAACTGAAACACAAACATTCATGCAATAAAATGATATTTAACAACAATACTAGACATACAAAATATCGCGAGAAAAAAAATTACGATTACGAGCGAAATCTTCACTCCGTCTTACTTCAGTTTTCGAAAACTTTTCTAAAACGGAAAACTTGCATCCACGATCGGGTGTCTGGAAAAGAGGATCTAATAGGGGTCTAGGGATATTGTTTTTGTCTGCAGGAGCAAAATAAAATCTGCGACGTACGTCACCCGTCGCCGTGATTCAGCTACGGGCGTACACCCAACTATGTACCAGTAACAAGACAATTTAAATAAAATACTCATATTCATCGTAACCTTTTAAACACACAAGAATACAGACAGAAATAAATACACTATAAATTAGTTTTCAGTGTCACACAGTCATTTCCTGATATTTTTAAAATGTGGAAAAGACAGCGAAATCATTATGTGTGTGAGTGTGTGTGTGTTAAACACACTTAAAAGCGTTATGGATAATTAAAACCTCGTTCATTGTAAAAAGTACATGCTTACACTGTTAAAGATTGTGCTGTGCTGCACCAAAAAGCTGTGCCACACCAACTGAACCACCTTTTGACTAAAGGTAAGCCATTGTGTGATGCCTAAAAACGCAACAATACAATGCAATTACACACCACGTTATGGTGCAATCTTGCACCAATCAGGATCTAAAGCGGTGTGATTATGTGCCATGTAATGGGGGAGGAAACTTTGTACCCGTGATGTAGTATAGTCTTGCATCACTTTCGAACGTCATCATCATCATCATTGTCAACCATTATCAATCCACTGCTGGACGAAGGTCTCCCCAAGTTTCCTCCACAACGGTCTGTCTTGTGCCAGTCTCCTCCATGTCACCCCTGCATACTTTCGAATTTCATCCACCCATCTCCTATGTGGTCTTCTTCTGGGTCTTTTCCTGTCCCTTGGAATCCAATCTAAAATTTCGGCTGTCCATCGATGATCTGTCCTTCTGGCAGTATGTCCAGCCCATTGCCATTTCAGGGATTTAACTCTGATCATGATGTCTTCCACTCTTGTCATTTTTCGGATCCACGAGTTCCTCTTCTTATCTCTCCTGGTTACACCAAGCATGCACCTCTCCATGCGTCTTTGAGTTGTCTGCAGCCTTTGTATGTCTCTTTTAGTTAAGGTCCACGTCTCTGCACCATATGTAAGCACTGGAAGGATGCATTGATCAAACACTTTTCTTTTAAGACATAATGGCATATTGCTCTTGAAAATTATGCTGTTTCTTCCAAAAGCTCTCCAGGCAAGTTTTGTACGCCGATTAATTTCTTCATCAATGTGACCCTCACTTGATATCTGCTGTCCAAGATAAACGTACGTGTCTGTTATCTCCAGCTTTTCTCCATCAATCGATAAATCTTCATTTCTTGTAAAAGCATTAAACATCACTTTTGTCTTCTGAAAGTTCATTTTTAATCCCACTTCTTTACTCTTGTCAGCAAGTTCCTGGATCATACTCTGCAGCTCTGATGGGGTAGTTGCAAAAATGACTACGTCATCAGCAAAACGAAGGTGGGTTAGATAATCTCCATTAATCTTTATCCCCTTGTTTTCCCAGCTCAGCTACTGAAAAACACCCTCCAATGTGGCATTAAAGAGCTTCGGAGATATGGTGTCACCTTGTCTCACTCCCTTTCCAATTTTTACGTGTGTTGTATTTTCAAACAGCCTAATCTTTGCACTTGCATTTTCATAGATGTTATTAATAATATTAATGTATGCATCTTCAATACCGCAGGTTTTCAGAGCCATTGTAACTGCTGATGGTTTCACCGAATCAAAGGCTTTTTCATAATCGATAAAAGCCATGCACAATGGAAGTTCATATTCCCTCGCTCTTTCAATTAGTTCTCTCAGCACGTGGATATGATCTATTGTGCTGTAGCCACTCCTGAATCCAGCTTGTTCTCTCGGTTGAGCCATGTCTAGTGCTACCTTCAAGCGGTGTGAAAGAACTTTAGTGAAGATTTTATAAACTACTGATAGGAGGCTGATAGGTCTATAGTTTCCGAGATCCTCAATGTCACCTTTCTTATGTAGCAGGATCATTGTAGCGGTGTTCCAATCCTCAGAAATCTTTCCTTCATTAAGGCATCGAGTGAAAATTTGGGCGAGTACTGTTTCGATTTCTCCACTTGCTTCTTGTATGATGTCTACAGTAATTCCATCTTCTCCTGGAGCTTTTCCTCGCTTCATGTTCTTGATTGCATGTGCAACTTCTGCTGGAAGGACTGGAGGAACTCTGGTACTGGTATCTTTCATGAAGTCTGGAGTGCATATATCATCCCTTTTCATATAATTTGGAGTAGAAATCTTTCACTCTTGTCAAAATTTCTGCCTCTATTTCTTGTTACAGAACCATCATCTTTTCTCAGTGCCATAATCTGTTTTCTTCCCTTACTGAGATGTCCCTTTGCTATCTTTAGGCTTTGGTTGTTTTCAATTGCTTTCCTCACTAGTTCACAGTTGAATTTCCTTACGTCTTCAGTGATACTTTTTCTTACTGTCTTGCATAGCTCTATATATTCCACTTTGGAAGTCACATCTTCTTTAGTTGTCCTCATCTCTCTTCTTTTTTGCATCAACATTTTGGTTTTTCCTGATAATTTGTTCACATGCAACTTGTTCTTAGACCCAGCTAATTTTGTTGCTGTTTCCATTAGAGCTTTGGTTACTTTTCTGTTAACTTCAGAAATATCCACTTCTTCCGATGTTAGGCTTTCTAAAGCAGAGAACCTGTTCTTCAGTTCTAACTTGAAGGTATTATGGTGTTTTTTAAGGTTGGTTATGTCAATAGATTTTGTTTGTCTTATGAGCTTGCCACGTTCAAGTTTAGTGTTGAGGTGCATCTTACATCTCACCAATCTATGGTCACTACCTGTGTTGAACTTGTTTAGCACACTGCAGTCTTCTATGACGAATTTTTTGTTACACATAATAAAATCAATTTCACTTGTCGTCCCATTTGGATGTCTCCATGTCCATTTCCTGTGTGGCTTTTTCTTGAAGAAGGAGTTCAAGATGAAAAACCCTTCTGCCTCTGCAAACTCAACGAGAGTATTTCCACGCTGGTTTCTGTTGCCATGGCTGAATTTACCTACTGAAGTTTCATTCTGTTGCCGTTGCCCTATTTTTGCATTGAAATCTCCCATAATTATTTTCAAGTGCTGCTTACCTTTATTATTTAGATGACAAATTTCCTCATAAAATTCTTCAATTTCTTCTTCAGGATGACTTGTGGTGGGTGCATAAGTTTGAATAATCTGAGCCTGGTATCTTTTCGAGAGTTGGATAACAAGTCGTGCAGCTCTGTCAGAGGAACTTTCAACTTCTACAACTTTATCCTTCAGTTTCTTGTTTATTATAAATCCAACCACACTAGTTCTGCCAGTATCTGTCCCACGATAGTAGAAGAGATGTCCACTTTTCAGTTCGATGAGATCTTCTCCTTTTCTCCTTACCTCACTTAGCCCCACGATGTCCCACTTGATCCTTTGTAGTTCCTCTTCCAATTCAAGAAGCCTTGAATCAGAAGATAGGGAGCGTCCATTGTAAGTAGCCAAGGTCAGCATCAGATGGCAGCCTAGTCCGGTCCTCCGGGGATTCTTAGCACCCTCTGCCTTCATGTCGCACTGGCCGCTGCCTTGGCCAGGTACATTCCAGCTGCCGGAGACTGAGGGCCAAGATTTAAGTTGTGGAATCATTTTGGAGGGGTTTGGCCATAACTCACCACGCTGGCCAAGCGGGTTGGTGAGTGTGGGATAGAATTTCCTCTGATCCCGATGGTATAGTTATACCGCTATGGGCGGTCGTCAGAGCCCCTTTAGTGGGAACAGGATGCACCACGAGAAGGCGGGGTTGACATTTGTCAAGGAGAGGCTGTGATGTTACGCATCACCTGACCTTGCATCCCCGAACGTACTTGGTGGTATATGTATAAGTTTCCGAAATTAAAATACAAAGGATTTGTGCTTATAAATACAGACACCGGACGAAAAATTAGGTACCTCACAAAAAAAAAAAAAAAAAAAAAAGAGATGCCGTTGTAAGAGCACCTCTTTTCCAAATTACTAAACTCCTTTTTAATTTTCATTACCCTTTTCTCCATCGGTCTTACTGCCCTAGAAATTTACTTTTAATATTTAGTTACATCACGACGTGCAGAAATTACAGCATCAATTCTTACTGGAAGACATTTAGCAAGATGATTTAAATGACTTGAGTCAATTTTTGACCTTTCTAAGAACAGTTTGCCTCGTAATTCATTGAGATCACTGGGATGCTGAAGCTTGGTCTTTACACTTCATTCAGGGTGTTCCCATAAATTTTCTTTGGATTTGGATCTAGTGATTTTGCTGGCCAGTCCACGTATCCCGAAGATGTATCATGCTTTCACACCAAACCATAATAGTTTTAGCTTTGTGAATTCTACAGTTGTCCTCCTGGTAATTGGATAAGTTACTTGATGAGAATTTGTGCAAAAGGAAACACATGATTGTCTAAAATTTCTCTGTAAACATACTGATTCATGGTATTCTTCACCTCTACTAGTGGGCCTAGATTTACAACCATTAAAACAACCCAACAGCGTTACAGGCCCACTTCTTTTGGCAAGAACTTTTTAAACACACTCAGGATTGAATGTTTCTTAAGACTTCCTCTAACCCTACGCCTTGCGTCATTTGACTCTAGGCAAAATTTGGGTTCATCATACCATATGACAGCCTTCCGCTGATCTACCGTTCTTGTCCTGTGAGCTTTGGCCCATGCTAATTGAGCTTTTTGTGAGCTGAAGTTAACACTGGTTTCAGTCTTGCAACTTCACTCCAGATATGCATTTGATGAAGTTCCCTACCCAATGTCCGCTTAGATGATAAAGGTCCTTTATTAACAGATTGGAGAAGTTCCTGTTTTTTTTTTTAAATCTGTTTTAGTTCACCAGACGAGAAATTCTGCGCCGGACACGACTTGTCAAACTGCTGTTTCGTCTACAGTTTTTCTTTTTATTCTCAGTCCAGTTTGACTTGCACCAAACTTTATAAACACGTAAAACTGTTCTTTTGCTAACACCTGCAAACTCAGCAACTTCCTTGATGCTGTGTCCTTTTGACCGGCCAAAAGCTATTACACTTTTTTGCCAGTCATTTACATCTGTCTTTCGGCCTACTGATTTTAATTTTTTGAAAACTTTTAGTTTAACATTTTGCCTGTAGAAACAAATAACACGTATCATTATTATAGAACCCAAAATATTTAAATAAAATTTAAATTATAACCTCAGAAATGTATCATGTTAAATAATTACAAATATTGCTGTTGGTGACTAATGTTTTGTCCGGGGTCTTTACCTTTCCCCCTGCCAAAAGAAAAAGAAACAAAGCTTGGGAGTCCTACAGGCGGCAGAAACTCTCAACTTTAGTGATTAAAAGAACAAAACGATAATAGATTGTGGTAATACGACCAAAACTGTCCCTAATGATCACTGTCGAACATTTTAAAGTTACCTGTTATTATTTTGTTTTCATGGAAAGAAATTTCTAAAAATGACTGTGATTTCTAGTTGCCTTCGCGTAAGTAATGTGTGCTGTTCCGTTCAAATTTTGGACACCAGAATACACTAGGGTGAGAGAGCACAGCAGTTGACTGTTTAGTTCTCGAAAAGAAATTTCAATTCAGAAAATGCAGTTTCCATCGGCCGATTCATCTCTCATGTCAGAAGCCTGTAAGTGCGGAATGAGCTCATGTCATTTAGCCTTTCTCCGTGCTCTCCCTCCTCCCTATTTATGTCTATCAAAGAGCGCATGACTTCGATCCGGGCCCACTAGTTTACGACTCAGCGAGAAAACTCTCTCACTTTTGCGGAACTTGTGACAACACACGATTACGATCCGACTACCATCTCTGCACTACACTCAATTAGGCAAGTGCTGTTGACACAATCTGTTAATGGCGTAACGGTCTCGTCACCAAAATCCGCTGGGCGGACGCACGGACAGACAGTTGTTGTTTGTCTTCTCTACCCTGGAACGCTCTTTTGTCCCGGAGTATAATCAATGGGAATAGCTGCCATTCGTTTCCAGAGGAGAATTCCGGGTGAGGGGGAGATGGTAATGGGGGAAAAGCAAAAATCGAACAGCAAATGGAGAGCGTCGAAAAGAGGGGCCTGTGCTAGCGATGAACTGTTATCCAACTACAAACTCGAACGGCGCCCGCCAAAGCGTGATGTTCCTAGATGTAACTAATGACACACACAGTGGACAGAGTATGAAGCTTGTCTTGTCTATTTCGTCCCCCCATAGCCCCCCTCTTTCTTTTTTAGACTGCTCGTAACTAGCCACGGGTTAATAGGCACGCAGAACCGACGTCTGATGATTGAATTCCTCGAATGATGGCCTTCAGGAAAAGGGAATAAAACTCGGGATTATTTTAATACCTATAAGGATCATAACTTTTTGGTATTTTATCACTGTAAACGATGCGTTTTTATTACCCTGTGAATTTTGATTATAACATCACGTTGAGTTTAAATATTCCTGATAAATCTATCAGAGCTCAAACTGGCGGAAAACTACCTATCACGTACGTTCGTTAATTTTACGAGTTCCCTTTGCTCACTTTTATCGTTCACGCTGGAAAAAAATATTACTTGTCATATTCGCAAATCGTAACTGTGTTGCACTTTTCCGAATTCATATCTGCCTTTGAAAGGCGAAATTAACAAATAAAATTAGGTATAAAAAGAATAAATATCAATGAGAAACAGAATCCCCGTAAAGAAATAATTATTCACAAAAGCATGAAAGGCAAATGCACACAATGGCATTATCGGCTCAAAGGCACAGTTTCTTTGCTGTTTTCCAAGCAGCCATTTCTTCAGAGAACATGAAAATTTCATCGGCATAAAACAGAAATCTAACCCACATCTGTCGATTTGCGTTAGAGTATACTAAGGGCCGGATTAAGGAGGATCTATAGGGGGTAACTGGCATATAGGCTTGGGGCCTACCATGAACAAGGGCCTAAGAGACATGCCTGGAAAAATAATAGATATATGGACAGAGACAGAGCGAGAGAAAGAGAGACAGAGACAGAGAGAGAAAGAGAGACAGAGACAGAGTGAGAGAAAGAGAGACAGAGACAGAGAGAGAAAGAGAGAGAGAGAGAGAGAGAGAGAGAGAGAGGAGGGAGAGAGACAGAGAGAAAGACAAAGAGAGAGGTTTATAAAATAGTTTTACTTTTGACTCGTATGATTTCCACTTGATCTGAAGCAGAGGCTGGAAGACGAACAGATCTGAAGGCAGTGACTCACCAAAGGTCTTTCATGTCGCTGGGTATAGCGTGGTCAGCAAGACAATTTGTTTTTTCACAACCCACATTTCCCACTTTGAACTTGGAACCGTTAATGGTCGAAGTCCCCTGAGGCTTCACTTGGCATTTAATAAAAAAATGAATGAAGAAAATGCTAAATCACTAGAAAATTCATGACAAAATCTAGAAACCTTAAGCTCTTAACACATGTTCTTACGAGAACAGTGTGTAGTATAGTGACGTATTATGAAACCTATGCAGATAATTTATTAGTTTGAAAAATGCATTACCTATTAATAATCACAAGCATATTGCTATAAATTCGTGTTTTAACGGACTTCATAATGATTCCTCGTCATAGGTTTTAGGGGCCCCATTCAAATATCTTAGCCTTGGGGCCCCATTCAAATATCTTAGCCTTGGGGCCCATTCAAATGTCTTAGCCTTGGGCCCATTCAAATGTCTTAGCCTTGGGGCCCATTCAAATGTCTTAGCCTTGGGGCCCATTAAGGCTTTAATCCGGCCATGAGCAGGCACCGTTACACCACTCAGGACAATGAATTTTCAATTAACTGAAGCTAAGCATATATAAATTAGATGTATAACTGAAAGTGGGGTATGCAGGCATCATTCCCGCTCCACGACAATGCAGTTTTCAAGTTTTTGGTAGAAAAATTCGGCATTTTTGGATCGACATTCTTCATGTGAAAATACGGCATCTTTGGATCGACATTCTTCATGTGAAAATATGTCATCTTGCATCGACATTCTTCATGTGAAAATATGTCATCTTTGTATCGACAAGGAATTTGGAACTCTATAAGGTAATATGTGAAATAAACACATTCTATAAATATGAACGGAGAATGTTGGAGGCTGGGAAAAAAATTAGATCTGTGGAGATATGTCTGCGTGAGATTTTTTTAAATTAATGACCTAAGAGAGCGATCTCAGTTCCATCTGCCTAAAAATCTCTCCCCGGGCTTATAAAATCAAGGAACTCTTCTGAAAGCAAAATAAAACCAGAAAGATAACACCGAATTTTCTGTTGTAATGAGCACGTCTTTTGAATCCTTTCAGACGCCAACAAATTTTATCAAAGTTATTCCAAGTCAATGGAACTGGTTAGAAAAAAGTCAACCGTATTTCTGCAATCGATAAAACATTCAGAAATAGAAACGAAACATCTATTTACTTCCCAGTGGCTAAAATGTACGTTACGAAAATTAACAAATGGCGCACCAAAAATTTCTCATTAAAGGAAGGTATCAGAGACAGAGAGATTTTCGAATCGAACAGTTTAAGAAAGAAATATGGAAGGAAATACACACACAGAGAGAGAGTACAGAAACAGCACAAAGCGAGAGAAATGTCGCTAGGTGGCGTTTGTGTACTTTTGTTCCCTCAAATACAAACGTAAAGGTGTTGAGTACTTCTGTTCCGTCAAATAAAAACATAAAGTTTTCCACAAGGTAAATGGTATCCGGTGTGGAAAGATTTTTTTAATTGCCCAGTTAGAAGCAGAGATATTGAAAAAAACAGATTGAACATTTGCGCCTATAGCGGAGAAATTGTGCAGTATTTTGGGGGAAAATACCTACAAAGAGCTATCATAGTTAGTAATATCAGACCAAAAATAATTTGTTTAATGTGATTAATTTTTAGTCCCGTAGATATTGTTGTAAACGTAAACCTGAACTTACGCCCTCTAGTGGCACACTTGTGCGCTAAGAAAAACTTGAAAGTATATGAGGAACCTTTTGCTCCGGGAAACGCTCTCCAGAAAAAAGGATTTTTTTTTCGAAATGGCCTTTTAGAAGCAGAGATATTAGCAAAAATAATATATACATCTACGCCCCTGGCGGAAAAATTTCAAGCAGGTGGTATTCTCAAGAGGTTTTCTGAGGTTAGCGGTATCGGTCCATGAAAGAATTTGTTCAATGGAGTTTTCAAAAACTTAGATTTTGCTGCAAATACATCAAAAGCAGAAATAAATACTTACGCCCCCTGGTAGCTAAACCATTCTTTCCCAAAAATTAGAAATTATATGCACAACATTTCCCATCAGAAGCTGTATCCGATGCAGAAAGAATTTTTCAAATCAGACTTTTGGAAGCAGAGATAAGCGGGAAAACGCAACTTACCTTTGCCCCCCCCCAGTGGAAATGTATACATTATTTGGATCTAAAAGTTAAAAAATCAAATATTTAGAAGCAAATATATGGACTAAAATGTATTTTGAATTCGATATCATCTGAATTTAAGCACTCTAGCGGCGACGTTCTGCATCGAAAGAAACAATCCACAATGCAAGAATCATCATTCACACATTTCAAGCTTACCCATGCAAAAATAATTTTTCAAATCGGACTAAACGTTAAGGTGATATGGTGTCTTTAGGCAGACGGACGGACTGACAGGCAAAGCGATGATATGCCACGATCTTTTTTACGCTTTCCAATCGTATGTTGAAGAAGCGTATATGCTCCAGCTTTGTCCGTATGTCTGTCCGTCTATCCGTACGATAACTCGCGTAAAAACGATTCGATTTCGATGAAATTTTAGTATGTTGTAGGGGACCACTGGGGACGAACCCTATTGAAAATGGACGGAATGGGGTCAAAAGTCAAGACATAGGAAAGGGATACATTCCATTGCCCTAATGCGTCATAACTTGCGTAAAAATGGTTCGATTTCGATGAAATTTTAATATGTGGTACGGGATAACTGGGGACGAACCCTGTTGAAAGTGGGCGGAATAAGGTCAAAAGTCAGGACATAGGAGCGAGATTTATCCTACAATCATTATCCTCATAACTTGAGTAATGGTTTCTGGTATGTTGGAAAGCGTATCATAATCAATGCATTGCATGATTTTACTAACTTGTTTTTTTACAAAAGACCTGCTAAAAGGAACGCTTTTATTTTGGCACACTAAAGAATAATCATGTTGATGGTATACATAAATCACAAAACGTTTGTAATTGTAAATGCAAAAGAAAACGAATGCAAGTGAGTTTAGGGGCAAAAGTTTCTTTTGAGTATCTTCCTGATTTCTGCTATGTAACAAAATGTTTTCTTCCATGCCACAATTTTACGATGGTCCTTCCTTTGGTCATTTTTTGTTCCTCTCTGCAGATAGAAGCGAAGCCTTCTATGAGGAAACAGATCAACCTATTCGAAATCATCCCTGGGCAACACTTTGTAGAGACACCAGACTATAAGAAGTTGGCAAGGATAGTGACAGGTCATCCCGTGTTCCCATTACTCACAAGACGTGGCTGCGACTGAAGTAAAACAAGAAAGCTCAGAATTGTAAGCCGGTAATAAAATACACTGCTGGCCACCCAACATGCAACACCAAGAAGGAAGCATTCGATTGGCCTGAAATTCGCAGCATGCGTCTCCCGCGAGAGGACATGCAAACGATTAGCTTTGCAGGCCATATGCAAATCATGTGCGTCCGGCACGCCACCGAGAAGCACTATAAGAAGGGTGCACAGAAGGCGCACCCTTCTTATAGTGCTTCAGAAGGCGCACCCTTCTTATAGTGAAAGTATGTTGTGCTGCAGGACCTGTGCGTGGGAAGCTTCCTGATGCCTCGTCGCAGAATACGGCAGTCATTCCAGCACGTTTCGGAGTTCGACAGAGGACGAATACTGGCTTATCGCGACAGCGGTTTATTGTACCGAGACATCGGCGTCCGTGTTGGACGACATCCAGACACAGTGAGGCGAGTATGGATTCGGTGAGTGCAGGAGGGACGGACGGACCGACGTGAGCGATTACCGCAGCCGCGGCACACCACCGAACGAGACGACCGGCATGTTGTGCAGCGGGCATTGACGGCTCGCACAGCCACATCACGAACGTTAGCGCAGGAATTAGGGTGTGTTGCGCAACAACCTGTGTCAGTACGTACCGTTTGACGTCGTCTGCAGGAGCGGGGACTTGTCACACGGCGCCCATTACTCCGATTACTATTGAAGTTACACCACCGGCGAGGACAACGATTACCATTGAAGTTACACGTCCGCACCTGGACTACGGAATGGCACGACATTGTCTTCTCAGACGAATCCCGCTTCTGCCTGCAACACCACGGTGGTCGAATCCGCGTGTTGCGGCATCGCGGCGAGAGACTGTATGACGTCAGCATTATGCATCGCCATACCGGTCCGACGCCTGGCGTTATGGTTTGAGGTGCAATTGGATATGACACCCGCACTTCTCCGGTACGCATCGCCGGTACTCTCAACAGCCACCGCTACATCTTCGACGTTTTGGAGTCTGTAGTTCTCCTTTATCTGCAGGACCTGAAAGCGACCACGTTTCAACAGGACAATGCGCGCCCGCACGTTGCACGCATCGTGGGGAAATTTTTCACGGCGCCCATTTGACGTCGTCTGCAGGAGCGGTCCAAAGCTGCCGTGGTCCACCTGTTCTCCCGATATGTCGTCCATCGAACACGTCTGGTTGCTGATCGGCAACTGAGTGGCCCGGCAAGCACCACCCGCGGCTACGCCTGATAAACTGTGGCAAAGTGTGGAAGCAGCCTGGACCGACATACCCCAAGCCCACATCCAAAGCCTCTTTCGTTCGATGCCGCGGCGTGTAGCGGCCGTTATTGCCAGCCATGGGCCCACACGAACTATTGATGTCTGCGTGTGTTTCGCAAGTCGCACGGGCCTGTTAGCTCTATCGTTTCATCTTTGTATCTGTTGTTATGTGTCCAGTAAATCTGGCTTTGCTATCTCGTGTCCTTCTTGGTGTTGCATTTTGGGTGGCCAGCAGTGTACATCAACACAAATGCCAACATTCATTGACCGACAGTTTAAATGTTTTATTGTTTTCCATCTTCTTCCATTTTTACAAGAATATCCCACTGAGAAAGCTTTAATTATCCACTGTTTTGGCACTAGTAATGACGGCTGGGTGGTGGGATATTTTGGCTAAAATGAAAAGGACTTCCAGAGGAGTGTACACTGGTACAACAAAAATTAGACTTCTGATGTCGTTTTGTACGTTCGCATGCCTGTTGACACGAAAACTCCTCTCCCACTCATCGCTTCGTTTGTCCCTCCATCTGTCTGTCTGTGAATGTCATATATCGGTCCCGGACAATTCGGCCCATGACGATTGGTCCAGTGTCGTTTGTTCCAATGTACGATTAGTCCAATGCCGATTCGTCCAATGGCATGATCTTACCAACGGCCTAGATTTTTTTTTATTTTCAAGAAAAGAATAATAATTTCAGTTATTCTCCTCTTTATATCCTTTTAAGAAATAATTTCCATATAGCCTATTTCGTATTTGAAAACATTTTACAAACCTGATAAAAGGCACTCAACGGAAGATTTCTCAGCTGTTTGTAACAAAGCACCAAGCCCGCGGGCCTTTACAGAAGATTTTGTTACAACTTAGATATTTGGTATTTGTAAACATTTCATAAAACCTAATAAAAGGCGGCACTCAGCGGATCATTTCTCAATGCCTTTTCAGTGCTTTACAAGGCACCTAGGCCGCGGGCATTTTTAGATTTTAAGTTACAACCTAGATATTTGACATTTGTTAACAGTTTATAAAACCAAATAAAAGGAATTCAGCGAATTATTTCTCAACTTTTTGAAAGGCATCTAGGCCGCAGGACTTTTTAGAAGATTTTAAGTTTGAACCTAGATATTTGGTATTTGTAAACATTTCATAAAACCTAATAAAAAGCCCTAAGTGGATAATTTCTCAACTCTTTACAAGACACCTAGGCCGCGGGCCTATGAATTAATATTTAGCGCCTAAGTAAATATTTAGCGCCTGCCTATGAATGCATAATTAGCTCAGTATTATTCATTTGTCTTGATGTGTAAACGTTGTCAAAATGACATCGATCGAATAAAAACTGTTCAAAAATCCTAGGTCCAGGGCCTATCAATTAATATTCGGTGCCTAAGTAAAAGGGCAATACTGACTTGATATGTAAAGGTTGTGGTGGGATATAAAGGTTGTGAATATGACATCGGTAGAATTAAAACGGTTAAAAAGGCCTAGGGCCATTGAATTAATATTTAGTGCTTAAGTGAAGGCGCAATATTCTTAATTTGATTTCATATGCAAACGTTATAAATATGACATTGGTAGAATAAAAAAACTGTTAAAAAGGCCTAGGTTCAAACCCGTCCAGTTTTTTCCACTGGCCAGTTGGCGGAACCCCACTGCATGCTACAAAATGAAACGGAAGACTAGTATTTTATATTATTTAATACAATAGAGAAACATTGAAGTTGATTGAACGGCTCGTACATCAGTAACTTCATATGGCAGCGAGGACAGTATAACAAGAAAAAAGCGATTCCGAAAAATAAATTCTGTAACCACATTATTACGCGTGAAATGTACCATTATTTTACATTCTTTGGACTACTACAACTTACATACAACATCGAAAAAGACTCAACGGATGAGATTTGTTTCGCACGGGTTTCGGACAGATGAGACGGAAGTGGATTAATCGTACTATTGGACGAATCGTACCAAATTCGAGATATATTCACTTCTTGTAATCGTCCCAAGAAGTTTCTCAAAGGGTAGGAATAAGCATGTTTAGGATATTTTTGTAAATTCCCCATCCTTCCTTTCGTTGCGCTAAATCTTTTCATTAGATGGCACAAATAAATATTTGTTCTCCTCATTTCCATTTCATGAAAATGGATTGTAAATTTTTCTTCGAGTGTATATAAGTAATAATGAATAAAAGTTATCCATATTTTAGTACACAGTTTTTCTTCCATGTGGCAAAAACGTGCTGTTTAAATTAAGTCTTGGAATTTTCTGCAAGGTTGCTCGTGATGGAGGGAATACCGTAGAACATTTTAAATTGGAGACTTTTTTTTTACTAGGCGACTTGCCTAACGAGAAAAAATCATTTAATATATTGAGAATCTGAAAATTTTAGCTATTTCATAATTAATCACAGTTTTTTTAATTACTATCATCTATGTCTTCTTCATTTGTGAGATACTCGAGGTTTGCTGTTCTGATTTCCTTTTGGGGCAGTAACAGTCGTTACATCGCTGTTTTTAATTTGTTTTCGACAGAATGATCATGGTAACAGCGATCAGACAGTAGGTCAATTTATTAATAGTTTCTTTCCCTAGAGTGCTTGCTAACCTAAATCATCATAATTCAGTACTTATAAAAATTCGTAGCAAAATTATAAAGAAGAAGCGTTACTTTGAATGAAAGTTAAACTGTACCAAATCTATCTGACGCACCCCAAGTCAGTATATACTGTATATGAGATGATGTGGACATGTGGTACTTAAAGATATTATATCTTTTCGCAAGCTTTAAGAATATAAATATGGAAGCTTAAATGTGTTAGGTAGATAAATGAATGCCGGACAAGATCAGGAAGACTGAAGTGTTACGCAAAAAGAGGATAAAGTAGCTGAAATACGACGGACAAGAACGCAGAGCGGAAGTATGCATATACATTAGATTTGTTCCGGATCATGGAAACTTTCTGTTATTAGCGTTTCAGATTTACATGGAATCTTGAAGTTATTAAATTTGTTCGAAATATTTAGGGTTGCAAGAAAATGGAAGCTGACGATATCAGTGCTACGACGTCTTTGGAACGCGTGACAAAAACGTTGAATCATGTTCTGTTCTTTTGTTCAAATAACGTAGATCTGAAGATAACAGATTCATTGTAGAAAATAGTAAAACTATACTAGTAATCCGATTTATTGACGTAGGAATATATAAATAAGCGTTTACTAGTTTCGCCAATTAACCAGATGGCTTTTTCACGGAAGTTAGACAGAAACTGCCAGGAGATCTTTTACCATTCGGATCGATTTACCATTCATATCTTTACCATTATGTAGAAATAGTTTTGCTATTTTCTACATAATTAGTATACAGTTCTTCGATATTAATTAGATTCATTGTAATTTTTTCATCTTACAAAAACATGGTAACTTAAAGATACGACATGCATTCAACTGAAATATCAAATTTTGATTCAAATTGTTTTCGAGACTAATTGATTCAGTTTTCAATTTTCAATGAAATTCGGAAGATTAGTCCTTCATTGGATAAAATAGTCAGATATTTCTGAGTTTTCAAATTGAAGTAATTTAATAATATTAATCAATCTAGTGACTCACTTTCTGATAAAGATTTCACTAATCGTTTAGAAAGATAGCGCTTCTCGAATCCTTTAATCATATATGTATTAGTCTGATTCAAAATCCTCTGGTAAAGTATTTGGAATAAGCTGTTAAAGATTTTTTTATCAAGGCAATAGTGCAAAATTTGATTTCTATGGTGCTATTACAGGGCTTTTTACTTGGTTAATTTCAGTGCCTTGTAGGGTGGGTTTGTTATGCCTTTGCTTGTAAGGAAATTTAATAATTCCGGGATGTTCGCTCTATTTTTACCAGATGATGAAAATAGTTAGTTACTAGCACAAAGTCCAAAATCGCTCTTCTGCGCTGATGCTCATAATTCAATGCCATAGTGTGTATATGGGGCTGATCACGTATTTCGCATATTTTTTATAACATTATTCTTTTAATTGCTCACGCATTTATCTTTTCGTGTTGTTTCTCTCGGACGTCTTTTCTGGTTACCTCACTGCTACGTTTCTTCTTCTAAAGTTCACCCCTCCCCCACTCAATCTCCCATCTCGGCATCCGGCATTTTCCCTCGTGTTGGGTCTTCTGCGTGATGTCAGATGACGTCATCTATCAATCTGTTAAAGTGAGAAGGCTCTGTGGCACAAAGTCGTTAGTGATTGTTATTACCAGTCAAATCAAATGAAGTAAGATGTAAACATTGAGAGAAACAGGAACAGTGGGTGAGATGGAATCCAGCAGGTGTGAAGGAGTGAAGTCGGATCGAAGCGTGCTGTAGACCGTCGTTTGAATACTGAACATTCTCGGCAGTCAGTCAGTCTTGTCATGTGTGACTGCAGACATTGGTGAAGTGAGTCAACAACCCTTTTCTCAGAAAGAGTCGAGCAGTTATGAAGTTATGGTGAGATTTATTCTTAAATAGCGGAACATTTACTATGAACATTCATTTGAGTTTCTTAAATAGCGGAACATTCCTTTTTCGTCCAGTGTATGTTAAAGAAATGTATTCATAGCAGAATAATGAACTGTAAGTAACTCGTAAATATAGTTATATCATATAAAATAATTTAATCGAATCGGCCTGGATATTTATTCATGATATTGGTTGTTTACCCCTAATTCAAGTTGTTGGGGACTGCCAATATATAGATCATACACCTCGGACGGAGAAATATTTAAAACTCCCTCTCCAAGAGCCAGATCCAAACTCCACTTGTGTTTCTTCTTTCCCTGGGAAAACCCCGAGATATTCTCATTAGTCCACGTAGCGTCCCAACTCCTTTCGAACCATCTCGTCAGTTGCTGAATGCCCATTAATGCCACTTTGACTATTTTGAGAAATCCTTCATTAAAACTTAAACTTGTAAGGAAAATCCACGTATAAAAAAGTTGTAAGGAAAATCCCTTCATAAACTCTGACGCTATAAAACTATAAAATCATTAACAATCCAATCACAGAGTAATAAAGGAACTGAAACTGATGTCAACGGGTGGTCGTATGATGAAATACAGTCGTTACGGAATTCGATATTTCTACATGATAGCAACTCTGCGGAAAATACAAAGGAATTGTACTTCATGAAAGTATCACAATCATTTGTAATATCAACTGGATTCTTTATTAGTTCTTAGTTTCCGTGATGGGTATGTCCTGAAGTTACATTAATTACTAAATTAATTACGTTTCCCAGGTGGCACAGCCTGGCAATTCAACGTAGGCCCAACACTGAGCAGCCGTTATTTAGGAATAGAAGACTCTGGCTCAGTGTTGGGCCTAGGTTAAATTGCAAGGCTGTGCTACCTGCATTATTTTGGTTTTTACGAGTCATTTGCACGTTTTACCTAATTTTTCTTTTAATCCATTCACTTATTGTTCCTGCTTCCAGATTTCGAAACCATCTTCTTTCCTCGCTTTCCGAAGACGTCTTTTCCTTCCTCGCTCTCTTCGGGAAGTCCCCCAAAAACTTCCTTTCTCAAAGCATCATTCCATAAGTTCTGACTTCTCCAGCTTCCTTAGCTAGATATCTGTTGCCTGTCCCTAGCTTGAAGGTCTATGGTGTCTCTGATGCAATAAACTACATAATTAAGCAATCTGAAATTGTTCGCTGACGACAATACCCCATGACTCCGGCGTATGCCATAAAACTATTTAGCACTTGTAAGTTTTCTAAAACGGCATTCCGCACAAAAGAAATGATTCCCTTTGAAACTAATTTTTACAAGTCTAAGTACGGGTGCCGCCTAAGACAGCCTCTTTTGAATTTACCGCTAGAATATTTTCCTGCTTGGAAAATAATTGATACGCAAGTGCTTTAAAATACTACAACCACGTAGCACTGAACTTCATGAAGGAGGGAGATGGCCAGCAACAGTGTTTTCTTGTGACTCCGGAGGCGTAGAGGAAGTGTCTTCCTCTACGCCTCCGGAGTTTCAATATTTCCGCAAAAGCACAAACAAAAAATAGAAACGATTTCAACTATGAGGCAATATGAAACATGGTTATTAATGTTAACTTTGGGTGAAGTTATTGGGCTCAGGATAGCAAAGCCATTTAATCTGGAAACTCATACACGATAGGGAATATGGCACTTAAATGAATATCATATGTGGCCTGGCATTTAAAACCTGTAATAAAAATCATTAATGAGGCGTCATTAAGAAACAAGAAAGACAAATAAAGCAAAGTTTCTTCGCAAACCCGGAAAATAATCCACAAAAGAATGTCGTACAATGCATATAGAATAATGAGATTACAAAATAACTTCTGTACAATCCAACAAAGAAAGTAACAAATAAACCTGAATAACGTACTTAAAATAAATCTGGTTAACTTTTACTCACGCCCGACTAGCACTAAGTCGATTCCATGAATCGCTGGTGCCCATAAATTCCTCGGACTTCGGGGCGTAAGTGGAAAGCATCCCACAATTCCCTCTGGATAAGGTAGCCAAGTCCGAGAAGGAAAGAGGGCTTCTTCGCTCTTTCCAGTTACGGTTAGCAAATGTTTTTTTACCTACAGGAACGTATCAAACCACAGGGGAGTTGTGAATCTCCTGGCTGTCACGGGGTACCAGCAAAATACAGGCAAAGAAGATGCAGCTGAGTCTCGGCGAAATTTCACGTGCCGGTCAAACTGAATGATTTACAATTATGACCCTGTGAAGACAGGTAACGTAGATAATGTCTTCAATTAATTTTCCCTAACAGCAGCAGTAGCTGAGGGAAAACTCCTTAGAGAAAATGGAGGTAAAAAAGATCCATGGATAGCAAAAGTAGATTTGGTAATATCTTGCTTGTTCACCCAACGTTGGGAACTTCTATAATTTACAGCTTTAGTGTTTCCTTTAAAGATACGTTCTAAAGCTACGTATATTAATAGGTTTAAACGAGTTGTGTTCAATTTCATAATAAACATAAATACATAAAATTCTATAAGTAAACTTAAAATAGTATAGTTAGACTGTTGTAGTAATCCGAATTTCTGTTCTAGGCTAAGAAATTCTGATTACTAGTATAGTTATATTATTTTAAGTATAGTTGGTGTACTGTTTCTTGTTATTAATTAGTTCTACAAGAAAATTTTATGAAATATTTGTAAAACAAAGTCTTTGAGGGAGGTTTGTCTTTGAATGTGTAAATAAATATTTGAATATAATCATCTTGAACTGCCTGTGTCGCCCCGTGTTTGAATGGTTTCGACTTCTCCTATTACGTAAAATGAGTTCAAAACCTCCTCTTTTTTTTTAAGAGACGAAAGTTGTGTTGATTTCTCAGTTTCCGGTTATCTCTCTTCTGCGGAAACATTGTATCTGAATCAGTAATGGACTACTCGTTCTGACCTCTGACGCTCATATTTGTAGTTAACTGACAAACATGAAATCAGAAAGAAGTATTTATTTATTAAGATAAGAAAAGTGGTTTAGACATGCGAACATCTTTGCTTAGGCGGCAAACGTAAAAGTAGCCTTTTCTTAGTGCCATGTCAATAAAATTTATATTAGTAATAAAAGAAAAACAAATGTTTTATTACATGCAAAAAGTTCTTTCATTATTTTTTTATTATTAAATATTGTTATTTTCCGTTTTAAAGGCTGTGCTGAAGGGTCTTCAACGTCAGTGTCGCAAGTTTCACGCACTGTAACGTGTTCTTGAAAACAGGCCTGAGTTCAATGGCTGAAATGTTGTTTATCACTTTGAGTATGGCCACCATTACCAAGGTTTTTGAATTATACCTGCACACTTTCCCTTTAAACTAGTCCTAGTGGTAAAAATGTTGTTTATCTCTTGGAGTATGGCCACCATTACCAAGGTTTTTGAATTATACCTGCACAATTTCCCTTTAAACTAGTCCTAGTGGTAAAAATGTTGTTTATCTCTTGGAGTATGGCCACCATTACCAAGGTTTTCGAATTATACCTGCATACTTGCCCTTTAAACTAGTCCTAGTGGTAAAAATTTTGTTTATCTCTTGGAGTATGGCCACCATTACAAAGGTTTTCAAATTATACCTGCACACTTTCCCTTTAAACTAGTCCTAGTGGTAAAACTTTTGTTTATCTCTTGAAGTATGGCAACAATTACCAAGGTTTTCGAATTATACTTGCGAACTTTCCTTTTAAACTAGTCCAAGTGGTAAACATGTTATTCATCTCTTGGAGTATGGCCACCATTTCCAAGGTTTTTTAATTATACCTGCACACTTTCCCTTTAAACTAGTCCTAGTGGTAAAAATTTTGTTTATCTCTTGGAGTATGGCCACCATTACCAAGGTTTTCAAATTATACCTGCACACTTTCCCTTTAAACTAGTCCTAGTGGTAAACATGTTATTCATCTCTTGGAGTATGGCGACCATTCCCAAGGTTTTTTAATTATACCTGCACACTTTCCCTTTAAACCAGTCCTAGTGGTAAAAATGTTGTTTATCTCTTGGTGTATGGCTACCATTACCAAGGTTTTCGAAGTATACCAGCACACTTTCCCTTTAAACTAATCCTAGTGGTAAACATGTTTATCCCTTGGAGTATGGCCACCATTACCAAGGTTTTCGAATTATACCTGCACACTTTCCCTTTAAACTAGTCCTAGTGATAAAAATGTTGTTTATCTCTTGGTGTATGGCCACCATTACCAAGGTTTTCAAATTATACCTGCACACGTTTTCTTTAAACTAGTCCTAGTGGTAAAAATTTTGTTTATCTCTTGGAGTATGGTCACCATTACCAAGGTTTTCAAATTATACCTGCACACTTTCCCTTTAAACTAGTCCTAGTGGTAAACATGTTATTCATCTCTTGGAGTATGGCGACCATTCCCAACGTTTTTTAATTATACCTGCACACTTTCCCTTTAAACCAGTCCTAGTGGTAAAAATGTTGTTTATCTCTTGGTGTATGGCTACCATTACCAAGGTTTTCGAATTATACCAGCACACTTTCCCTTTAAACTAGTCCTAGTGATAAAAATGTTGTTTATCTCTTGGTGTATGGCCACCATTACCAAGGTTTTCAAATTATACCTGCACACTTTCTCTTTAAACTAGTCCTAGTGGTAAAACTTTTGTTTATCTCTTGGAGTATGGCAACCATTACCAAGTTTTTCGAATTATACCTGCACACTTTCCCTTTAAACTAGTCCTAGTGGTAAACATGTTGTTTATCTCTTGGTGTATGGCCACCCTTTCCAAGGTTTTCGAATTATACCTGCACACTTTCCCTTTAAACTAGTAATAGTGGTAAACATGTTGTTCATCTCTTGGAGTATGGCCACCCTTTCCAAGGTTTTCGAATTATACCTGCACACTTTCCCTTTTAACTAGTCCTAGTGGTGAAAATATTGTTTATCTCTTGGAGTATGGCCATCATTTCCAAGGTTTTCGAATTATACCTGCACACTTTACCTTTAAACTAGTCCTAGTGGTGAACATCAAAATGTGACAGGTCTGGAGAACGCGTAGGTCACACGCCTTTACTGACAGTCCTTTCCCCAGTGAATTCACTGTGTATTCGGGACAGTGACAGGGGAGGCATATGGTATTGTGTTGGAAAGAAAGTAATGTCTGATGACGAGTTCCCGAAGTCGAAGCCCGGCCACGGTGCACATTGCCCACTGAAATTGTGCAGCACACTGGAATGACATCAGCACGCAAGTAGCTTAAATCAGTGGCAGTTAGCCGTCAGAAGATGAAGAGTGTAAGCGCCAGCCAACATGGAAGTGGCCAAAGGGCACATCCACCATTGTATGCTGTATGACTTTCGTCGCATTTGTAACCCCGCAAATTCTGTAAGGAACCAATACCAGTCTGTACCCCAATACCATATCACATCGTGAATGCTGTCGTTCGTTTGAACAGTTCCGGGTGGGAAATTTCAACCTGTTCGATCGCCGGAAGACCCCCAACAGTAGATATGGACATGCTAAAGACCTTAGTAGAGACCGATCCGGGTGTGACCACATAGAAGTTGGCCGAATAGCTAGAGACTACTCACACGAGCATTACCTCGCACTTGCGTGAGTTTGGGAAGCTGAAGAAGATGGGAGGTTTGGTACGCGATCAACTCACAGTTGATCAAAAAGCATAGCGCATAAGTACATGCGTTTTCTTGCTTGCAGGTGACCAAGTTCAACCGTTCTTGGACGGCATCGTGGCAGGTGATGAGAAATAGGTCCTGTATAACAATGACAGCGCCCGGAAACATTGGTTGGTCCTGAAACAGAAGCCCATGCCAGCCCCAAAGCTGGCTTACATCCACGTAAGTTCCTGCTTTCTGTTTGGTGGGATATGTGGGTGTCGTGTTTTTTGAGCTGCTGCCGCAAAGCTCTACTATCATCGCCGATGTGTACTTCCGTAAGCTCGACAATGTGCACTCATCGCTCACGTTGAAACGACCAGCACTGTATAACCGCAAGGGCGTCCTCCTAAAGCAGGATGGACCGAGACCTCACATAGTGCGGGTGATATGTCACGAGGTCAGGGACCAGGACCAGGAGCTGCTGCCGCACCCAGCCTGTTCCTCGGATATTGCCCCAAGCGACAACCTTTTCCAGTCGTTGCAGTATTTAGTGGACTGACAGCGGTTCTCCAACCGGAACGATGTCGAACGAGCACTTACTCACTTCTTTGCGTCCAAGCCGCCGCGATCTACAATAACGATATATATATGCTGTCCAGACGATGGAAGCAGATCGTGGCAAACGATGGCGACTACATTTTGGACTGATTTCTACTTGTATACACGGCAATTAGCCCTTTTCTGTTGCCTTGCATTTGTAGGCATTACTTTTTTTCAAACCCAATATGTCACCATGTCTTGCTAGTAGAAAGTGTGGTTCAGTTCGTAAGGAATCAGCTTGTCGAAAATATGTAGATACAAATCCGTGTCAGTGGTTTTCTTGGAGATCAGTATAGCAATCCTATTCCCTGAGACCAAACACCAAATTTTGAATCGTGGAATGGTCCGGGTCGGAACACATGTCAATATTCTGAAGACCAGTTTCGTGTATTCAATATTCTGAATACCAGTTTCGTGTATTCAATATTCTAAAGACCAGTTTCATGTATTCAATATTCTGAAGACCAGTTTTGTATCTTGCTTGTATAAAGTGTGGTTCAGTTCGTAAGGAACCAACTGTGGCACAAGCTTGTCGAAAATATGTAGATACAAATCCGTGTTAGTGGTTCTCTTGGAGATCAGTATAGCAATCCTATTCCCTGAGACCAAACAACAAATTTTGAATCGTGGAGTGGTCCGGGTCGGAACACATGTCAATATTCTGAAGACCAGTTTCGTGTATTCTGCCCGTTGACATATCGTGAGAGGTGAAACCAGGCTTCATCGGTTGAAAACCAGAAAAATGGGTCCAGGAATTCTCCAGCAACCATTTTCAAGAGCCATTCACAGTAAACCCGACGTCTCTCTGTGTAACGTGCCCATAATTCTTGCACAACACTAACACGATAGAGATTCAGTCGCAAATCATGGAGTACCCGTTGACATCACCTTCGTGATACACTCGTCTCTTGTGACAATCGCTCCCTTTTACTTATGAAAACTTGTTTCCATACGATCAGCAATGTTGTTCACAATCTCTGGGTACGGACCGAGGAGTTCCACGATTTCGGTGAGAACTGCTGTAGTACGCTACTTTTTCACCAGCTGCTCCATTGTGCATTTTGTAGAAGCACTAGCAACGGGATATTGTTCCCAGAACCTCTCGGGTGTCAACTTGAAAGAACCTGTACAAATACAGAGCTCCACAATCGAAATAAACTGTTTCAATATATCATCATCATCATCATCATTGTCAACCATTATCAATCCACTGCTGGACGAAGGTCTCCCCAAGTTTCCTCCACAACGGTCTGTCTTGTGCCAGTCTCCTCCATGTCACTCCCGCATATTTACGAATTTCATCCACCCATCTCCCATGTGGTCTTTTTCTGGGTCTTTTCCTGTCCCTTGGAATCCAATCTAAAATTTCGGCTGTCCATCTATGGTCTGTCCTTCTGGCAGTATGTCCAGCCCATTGCCATTTCAGGGATTTAACTCTGATCATGATGTCTTCCACTCTCGTCATTTTTCGGATCCACGAGTTCCTCTTCTTATCTCTCCTGGTTATACCAAGCATGCACCTCTCCATGCTTGTTTGAGTTGTCTGCAGCCTTTGTATGTCTCTTTTAGTTAAGGTCCACGTCTCTGCACCATACGTAAGCACTGGAAGGATGCATTGATCAAACACTTTTCTTTTAAGACATAATGGCATATTGCTCTTGAAAATTATGCTGTTTCTTCCAAAAGCTCTCCAGGCAAGTTTTGTACGCCGATTAATTTCTTCATCAATGTGACCCTCACTTGATATCTGCTGTCCAAGATAAACATACGTATCTGTTATCTCCAGTTTTTCTCCATCAATCGATAAATCTTCATTTCTTGTAAAAGCATTGAACATCACTTTTGTCTTCTGAAAGTTCATTTTTAATCCCACTTCTTTACTCTTGTCAGCAAGTTCCTGGATCATACTCTGCAGCTCTGATGGGGTAGTTGCAAAAATGACTACGTCATCAGCAAAACGAAGGTGGGTTAGATAATCTCCATTAATCTTTATCCCTTTGTTTTCCCAGTTCAGTGATTGAAAGACATTTTCCAATGTGGCATTAAAGAGCTTCGGAGATATGGTGTCACCTTGTCTCACTCCCTTTCCAATTTTTATGTGTGTTGTATTTTCAAACAGCCGAATCTTTGCACTTGCATTTTCATAGATGTTATTAATAATATTAATGTATGCATCTTCAATACCGCAGGATTTCAGAGCCGTGGTAACTGCTGATGGTTTCACCGAATCAAAGGCTTTTTCATAATCGATAAAAGCTCATGCACAATGGAAGTTCATATTCCCTCGCTCTTTCAATTAGTTCTCTCAGTACATGGATATGATCTATTGTGCTGTAGCCACTCCTGAATCCAGCTTGTTCTCTCGGTTGAGCCATGTCCAGTGTTACCTTCAAGCGGTGTGAAAGAACTTTAGTGAAGATTTTATAAACCACTGATAGGAGGCTGATAGGTCTGTAGTTCCTGAGATCCTCAATGTCACCTTTTTTATGTAGCAGGATCATTGTAGCATTGTTCCAATCCTCAGGGATCTTCCCTTCATTAAGGCATCGAGTGAAAATTTGGGCGAGTACTGTTTCAATTTCTCCACTTGCTTCTTGTATGATGTCTACAGTAATTCCATCTTCTCCTGGAGCTTTCCCCCGCTTCATGTTCTTGATTGCATGAGCAACTTCTGCTGGGAGGACTGGAAGAACTCTGGTACCTTTCATGATGTCTGGAGTACATGTATCATCCCTTTCATATAATTTGGAGTAGAAATCTTTCACTCTGTCAAAATTTCCGCCTCTATTTCTTGTTATAGAACCATCTTCTTTTCTCAGAGCCATAATCTGTTTTCTTCCTTTACTGAGATGTCCCTTTGCTATCTTTAGGCTTTGGTTGTTTTCAATTGCTTTCCTCACTAGCTCACAGTTGAATTTCCTGACGTCTTCAGTGATACTTTTTCGTGCTGTCTTGCATAGCTCTATATATTCCACTTTGGAAGTCACATCTTCTTTAGTTGTCCTCATCTCTCTTCTTTTTTGCATCAACATTTTGGTTTTTCCTGATAATTTGTTTACATGCAACTTGTTCTTAGACCCAGCTAATTTTGTTGCTGTTTCCATAAGAGCTTTGGTTACTTTTCTGTTAACTTCCGAAATATCCACTTCTTCCGATGTTAGGCCTTCTAAAGCAGAGAATCTGTTCTTCAGTTCCAACTTGAAAGTATTATGGTGTTTTTTAAGGTTGGTTATGTCAATACATTTTGTTTGTCTTATGAGCTTGCCACGTTCCAGTTTAGTGTTGAGGTGCATCTTACATCTCACCAATCTATGGTCACTACCTGTGTTGAACTTGTTTAGCACACTGCAGTCTTCGATGACGAATTTTTTGTTACACATAATAAAATCAATTTCACTTGTCATCCCAATTGGATGTCTCCATGTCCATTTCCTGTGTGGCTTTTTCTTGAAAAAGGAATTCAAGATGAAAAATCCTTCTGCCTCTGCAAACTCAACGAGAGTATTTCCACGCTGGTTTCTGTTGCCGTGACCGAATTTACCTACTGAAGTTTCATTCTGTTGCCGGTGCCCTATTTTTGCATTGAAATCTCCCATAATTATCTTCAAGTGCTGCTTACCTTTATTATTTAGATGACGAATTTCTCATAAAATTCTTCAATTTCTTCTTCAGGATGACTTGTGGTGGGTGCATAAGTTTGAATAATCTGAGCTTGGTATCTTCTCGATAGTTGGATAACGAGTCGTGCAGCTCTGTCAGAGGAACTTTCAACTTCTACCACTTTATCCTTCAGTTTCTTGTTTATTATAAATCCAACACCACTAGTTCTTCCAGTATCTGTCCCACGATAATAGAAGAGATGTCCACTTTTCAGTTCAATGAGATCTTCTCCTTTTCTCCTTACCTCACTTAGCCCGACGATGTCCCACTTGATCCTTTGTAGTTCCTCTTCCAATTCAAGAAGCCTTGAATCAGAAGATAGGGAGCGTCCGTTGTAGGTAGCCAAGGTCAGCATCAAATGGCAGCCTAGTCCGGTCCTCCGGGGATTCTTAGCACCCTCTGCCTTCATGTCGCACTGGCCGCTGCCTTGGCCAGGTACATTCCAGCTGCCGGAGACTGAGGGCCAAGATTTAAGTTGTAGAGTCATTTTGGAGGTGTTTGGGCCATAACTCACCACGCTGGCCAAGCGGGTTGGTGAGTGTGGGATAGCATTTCCTCTGATCCCGATGGTATAGTTATACCGCTATTTGCGGTCGTCAGAGCCCCTTTAGTGGGAACAGGATGCACCACGAGAAGGCGGGGTTGACATTTGTCAAGGAGAGGCTGTGATGTTACGCATCACCTGACCTAAAAATGACTTGTTTTCAGCATGCACAGACGTAAGTAAAAGTGACTGCACGAAATTATGGAGTAAATAATATGCACGAGAAAAAGAAACAAACAAATTATTTGTGGAACCTATTTTGCGTACAATTAAGAAGAAAAATGTATTCCGACCTGGATTAAATGCCTCTCTTACTTAAAGTTTTTACAATGCATTTCCCCTCGATAATCTTTGAACCCTGTTTCAACACGTTTGGGTGCCCTGGTATTCCTTTCTCTCTTAATACTCCTTCCTCTGTGCTAAAGGATTATCGGATTAATGTTTATGTCTGTTACATAAAACGGTAGGTTGGCAACATTATTTTGTATGGGGTCTGACGGAAACATTAACTTACAACACCTTCATTTTTGCTTAACCAGATTATTTTAAATTTTCTTTTTGTGCAAAAGCTATACGCGATAAATAAATTTGACAATAATTTTTGAAATCAGCAGATCGAAATTAATAAGAAATAAGCAACAAATCTTTAACAATAAGAATGTTGTATACCTATGCGATAAAAGAAATTCCCTAGGCATCAGAACCATAAGTCCTGCTTATGTGAAAACTCTCTCGAGTTATTTGAGATTTTAATCTCGGAAATAACGCGAATCTACATTTTGGCTCTGCACTGATGAAAGCCTTGCCAACCTAATTTCGACGAGTTTAAGGTGGTTCCACCTAAAATCTGTGCCTTATGTTTCCAATGGTACAACTTCTTTGCATATTTTCTACGCAATTAATGTATTCCCAAGGATGAAAATTTCCACATTGATAAAACTAACTTTAAGTTATAGCATGGGATACTTAATACTTGCTAAAACATAACCATAATTATATTAAAAATCAATCATTTTTCTTTGAGTAGTGTTCAGACCTGTTAATAGGTGGCGCGACCTGTACATTGATGACGTCAGTAGACGAACAAATATTGGATTGCTTAATTATGCTTATGTTTTAGCACGTATTAAGTATCCCATGCTAT
This sequence comes from Macrothele yani, assembly GCA_039090855.1. Classification (NCBI taxonomy): domain Eukaryota; kingdom Metazoa; phylum Arthropoda; class Arachnida; order Araneae; family Macrothelidae; genus Macrothele; species Macrothele yani. Next base: position 80,154,514 of record CM077008.1, read on the forward strand.
AGCTTAAAGTTAGTTTTATCGATATGCAAATTTTCGTCCTTTGGAATACATTAATTGCGAAGAAAATATGTAAAGAAGTTTTACCATTGGAAACATAAGGCAAAGATTTTAGGTGGAAACACCATAAGGGCTTACGTATTACTTTGAAAAAAACAACGTGCTCCCAAAGCTAAAAGGACAGTTATTTTAAGAAGCAAACATGTTGTCATTCTTGTTTGAAATCTAGAAGGGAGTTTAATAGTAATCTTCAATGGAACATCTAATCCGTACTACGCAATAGAGAGAAGTAGGGCAATATGAGGCTGCGGCAAAACACCACAAAAATGCCATTCAAGAATGTCTGAATGAAAAGTTGTCTTGCTAAAACAATAGGTACTTTTATTATTGCATTATCATCATATAATTTCTGGTTAAAGTTTTTCCTTAATGCTCTTTCTTTCCCTTGAGTCCATAAATCCAGGACAGAGTCGAAGAATAGCAGTCCTATAGCTAACAAGAGTGCTGTGCATCCGTTTGGGTGGCTTTATGAAGATATCCTGTCGCATGTATCAATCTTTCTTAAACAGGAAGTACGTACGGACAAAGTTTACGACCTTCTTAGCTGTCACAGACGTAGCTTTCAACTCTCGGCATCCACATAGCTATTTCAAGCAATTACTTTTTAGTAATTTCTTTGAAAAGCTGGTTTTAAATAATCTATGGTGTTTACGGTGGCATTCCTACCAGAATGCATGATGCTCCTACATCTTGCGATCAGACCGATTAAAACTGATTAAGTAAGTAACTGAGGAACGAAAAAAAATATCTGCTCATAAAATCCAGAATAATGGAATTCCATAATGGAGGAAATACTAGCGCATGTCAAGTGAAGACACACCTCAATAAATCTATGTAAAGTGGACACACCCAAAGTAACCGTCGATCATAATTAAAGGGAAATGAAGATAACTCAGGAACTTCGAATATTAATACAATAAAAAATGACAAATTGGTTGGGAGAATTTGTGATGGTAGACGTCCTCTGGGATCCTGAATGCCAGTGACATTTGCGATGTTTTGTGTTCCACGAGAAAGCGTTTCCTTTCACCTTTACTTTGATTTATTGGGAAAGAAAGAAGACGCAATCCCTTCTTCCGGTATTAGACGGTCTGCACGCGTTTGTGATTCCTTTAAGAACACGTTTCCTCTGGGGTATGCAACTACATTTTATGAGTGCAGGCTCAAAACGAAAAGACGACTTTATCTCTTATGAACAACATCCAGTCTGTAGCTTGTCAGAAAAAAATATCACGTTCGTGATACGTTTAGAAAATCTTTTTAGCATTGAAGTTTTCGACACACACATATTAGATACGCGAGTACTTGGACGTTATAATGGCATTGAGGACACTAATTAATTATTATGGGCTTTAGGGAAGAGAAAACAAAGCAGAACCTAAGAACTGAGATAATTCCATGTCATATCCAAAACTTTTGGTGCGTTTACGCGACCAGTGAACCTTCTAACTTAAAGGCCACGGAGAAACACCATTAAGAGAAATGGACTGTGGTATTTGGAGCTCTAGAATTTAGTGGGATCGGTAGGTTATTTTCCATTATGAAGCAAGGAAAATGAGAGGCATGTTTTTTACCTTGACATTTACAAATGGGACCTAGACAGAAAGAAAAGTTATCACGGTAAAAGCCCTAGGATAAACTTTCATATCCCCGCAATTTCAGAAATATCTTTCATGGAGCACACTTGTCGCCTTGATTTCTAAGAAATTTCTGATGAACTGCTGATGGTGCAGTTATTTCAAATATCCTTGTGATGAAATACACTGGCTGCCAGCACTCTGTTAAATCCACGTGGTAAACTACCCTTGCTGCTGTAACTTCAGAAATATCTGCGACGAAACATCTATGTCGCTATCACTTCGAACTACCTTTTCAAAAACATGTTGAAAGTGGAGAGAAAAAATCCCTCGGTGAGGCTACTCGAATAATCACACCTAGTCACAAAAACATACCAGTCACGTAATTAATCAATAAACTAGTTAGTTGGCTTTTAGTGCTAAGATCTGAAACAAAATTTATGAAGGAAACGTATAAAACAAGTCAGAAGCAAGCTATGAATTGTATTCGCTACATGATACGCTCATTGTTCAGAATCTAAATATTATTAGAGACCTTATACACATTGCCGACCTTAACCATGAGCCGCTTGCAATGTTAAATATTGACCAACGCCAGGCATTTGGTAATGTTGGTCACGATTATTTATTCGCAGTTTTAATCCATTTCGGTTTTCCGCACAACTTCTGCAGGCTGGTTTTGAATCTTTACCGTAACTCTATCGTTCATGTACGTGGTAGCAACTTCCTCACAGCAACAATTCCATTTGAGAAAGGAATCCGACAGGGTTGTCCTCTATCGGGACAGCTTTTTGCTATTATGTTTGAACCGCCGCTTATTCACCTCAGACAGTTTTTTACAGAAAAAACGACCTCCACTTAAGCCAGTCTGCGACATCATCAGATTTTCCTAACAGCATATGCAGACGACCTCACGTTATTTATACGTTCTGATACAGATTTCCCGCACATGCTTCAAATTTATAACACTTACGCTTCGGTTTCAGGAACTTCATTAAATACTAAAAAACCAGCAGGATTATGGTGTGGAGCATGGCTGCATCGCATAGATCATCCCTGGGGTGCCCAATGGAACTCTAATATTCAAAAACTCTTAGGTATTTATTTTAGTAAAAACACTATTCCTGATCAAACCACCTGTACATCTATGATCAACAAGACGAAACAATCTATTGGACACTGGTCAAGAGTAAAACATTTCACGTCCTTTCATGGCAGAGCAATAATTATGAATGAAATCATGCTTCCGTCTCTGCAGTATATATGGCCTATCCGCACATTACCAGCTCACGTTCTCACAGAAATCCTTTGACACACTGTTACCTTCATCTGGATTAGAGTCCATTGGGTTAAGGCAAATGTTCTCACCCTTCCAGTCAAGTTTGGAGGTATCGATTTATGAGATTTCCAAAGTAAATACAATACCCAAAGGATAATGACTTTCATTAATCTTCTTCTAAGGCCAACCATTGCTTCTCAGATTATCAATGATGTTCTCTCATTCCCAAGGAGCCCACATCTCACGTTTTTCGCGTTTTTGCGAATAGACAGTTACCAGCTGATTCCTCTCTGTTTCCCTCCTGTGTATAAAGAAGCCATTTCACTCCTAAAACAGCTTTCCTTGAAAACACTCTCACCTGGAACAACACTTGACCTTATTTCAGAACCACTGTTTTATTCTTCTTCCCTGCAACCGGCACACCAAGAATACTTCTTCTACCCTACTTGGTTAAAAGCTGGAATTGTCACTGTTTCACAACTGGTAAATCAGGATTTTACTTGAAAAAATTTAAACGATTTCTCGTGCATCTTCCCTCAACCATCGAAATTGCAGTTAAATCCCAAAGTCTCAAGAATGCTATCTGTCAGTCATTTTCATCTTTGGCAACCACTCAAGGCTTGATTCCCACAGTATTAGCTCCTCTTCTTCTTTCGTTCACAATTACTTTACAAGAACAATCATATATTTTGCACTCCGTCACCTCCACAAAGTTATATCAAATCTCCCGCCTTCGTAATGCTTCTCCATGCTCTATCCTCAACGTACGACCTTCTGAACTTCGTTTCATCTGGAATGCAGCACAATCAACTAACGCTCATCCTAAGGAAATCGACACGCATTGGCTTTTCCAACATAACACAACAGACTTCCTGTTCCGACTGTACTTCACAGGTTTCAGCTTACATCATCTCCCAACTGCCGTTACTGCTGCATACCAGGCGATGTGCATCATATTTATTCAACTTGCCAAGTACTCTCACCGCTGTTTACCTATGTTTGTGCATTTCTTCCCAAGATTTCCACCACCAGCTACACCCACATTGAATATTTTTACCTCGTGTCTCCTGGCTGTACAACTCTTCACAAGCCAGCTATATGTGCCTACCTTTTTGTGTTACTCAAATATACTTTTTTCACTTTCACGCTGATTCGACCTGCCCAACTGCTACAATTCAATCTGCTCAACGGAAACTCTTGATGTTTTTCCTCTGCAGACTTACAGCCCGACTACAAATAGATCACACAGAAGCTTTGCGCAAGAACTGTGTGCCTAAATTCCACATAGAATGGTCTCCACTTAATCGTTGGTACGAGATCATCAATCATTGTATCAAACTGAACACTTAAAATTCATAAAACTCCATACAATTTTTTTTCTTTCTCTTACAGTGAATTTTTTTTTGTTTTTTCAAGACCTCCATCTGCTTTTCATCAACGTTCATGAATGTCAAGATTTCCACTGTTCATAGCATATGTATAAAAATGTTTGTAACCTCATCATGATCATGTCTGTTAAATTCAAAGACTATTTTTTGTTTATTTTTTCCCTGCATCTCACCTGTAACTTAGTCCTAATGTAAATATCATCATTCATCATCTGTATGTATTGTATAATTCACTCGTTGTAAAATAAAGAACATTTGAACTCGTGAAGGCGTTAGCATCTAAACTGGTAAATAGTGAAGGTGTTAGCATCTAAATTGGTAAATAGTGAAGGCGTTAGCATCTAAATTGGTAAATAGTGAAGGCACAGTGATAAAGAAATCAGGGAGTGTCATTCACGTTCTGAGTAATTCTTGCTTTGGGAAATAGATGCTGTGGTTTTCGAAAAATAAGACTTCAATGCTTACTTCTCATAAAAGTAATAAGTGACACTTAGAATGGCACTGAATTTTCGGGTATAATGAAATTGTATTTTGAAGTCGAAAGTACCAAAACTATAAATCTAATGTCAAGGTAACTTTTTTCTTTTCTTTTTAAGCTTTGTAGTCGGCAAATACTCTACAAAAGAATGAAAAGATTGGATTTTGCGACACTTACACCTCCAATTTCGGATTCAAAAACCTAGAAAATGCATGGAAAATCTTAGTCTTGGTTACAAAACTCGGATAGGATACGAATTTTCAAAACAGAGCTTTTTAAAACTAAAATATGATGACAAATTGAAATCTATACGATGTTAGAAATTACTATTCGTGAAATTATTCTTCACAACCCCGGCAGCCATCTGAGGCGTTCGCTTGCGACCATTTCTTTGGAACTTAATGCGCCCCCCCCAGGTGGTGCCACAACGGAACATCTTGGACGAATGATCAGAAGCCTTCGCTTCTGATCATTCGTCCAAGATGGGTCCGGGGTCGAATCCAATTGAAGCATGGATGTTGTATTTGTTGTACGGCACTGGCTGTCTCCCTTTCCTGGAGTCAGTGACTCTAAATTGGGGATTGACGACTGCTTATAGCCCATTGAGTTGCTCGGATGTAGGTAAAAATACCACCGGAGAAAATATCTCTAAAAACTGAAAAGCGGTAAAAATACCCCCAGCAGATCAAACACTCACATCTCTCAATATCAAGCATTTTTGCAGTTACCTTCGACGCTTTCTCCGTTTCTTAATAACAGTCTACACGCATAAACTGCATGCGGTGAAACAGATTGAAAGGAAATTATTCTTGCAGTAATACTAAAGCGATTTACTTGGGCAATCAACTAAAATCCATTGCACGGGGCTATTTCTCCCGCTTTGGCAAAAATACCACCGGAGAAAATACCCCCAGAACAGACAGTTCACTTTAAACTGCCACATAGGAACACTGATGTGTGGCAGTGTTCCGTTGGGGAAATTTACCGGCAACCCTGCCGCACATCTTTCAGCAACTTGGAACATTGCCACGCAGGAAAATTGCCACATGTTTTTCATTAATGGGCCGGGCACAAATTGCTGTTCCTCCGAAGAACACTTTGAATGTGTAACAATTTTTCCAGTGGGACAATTTTCCAAATTTCCGATTTATGTGTGGCAACTTTCCAAGGTGCCTAACGAGAGGAAGGAACTCTTTTGTTTGTCTGAATTTTCATGCCGGTTCATCTGAGTTTAGGGCAACTGGCCACAAAAGTTCAAGGGGGAGGGGCGGCTACAAAGATTGCCGTTTCTGGACCTATATTGAGGACTGAATTGGGAACACCAAACGAATTTCGAGAAAAAGTTCAATGTAAGCCAAGCGAGAATTGTATTTTAATTTGAAGAAATACGTTGCCGAGGATCCAAGGTACACTTGGTTTCGGGGAACTCTACCCCCAACTTCCGTAATATTGTAATATTATATTCTGGGCCGCTGGAGTCTGTCAGTGTATCCAGAATGTTCCCCTTGAAGTGTCTGCGAGGCCCGTGAGCTTTTTTTTTTTTTGGGGGGGGGGGGTGCGGCTTTCCCCTAAAATGTTAAAATGGACGTAGAACTGTAAACGTACGTATTTGTCATTTTCTTGTAGGACTTCCGTCCACAGTAAGTAGAGTTTAGGTCCCAGCCACCTACAGCGAGTTCGCCTTTTGGGCAGGACACAGAAACGGAAGGAATGAGAGCAAGTCTAGCGACTTTGACAGAACAGTTTGTAGTGAGATTAGAGTACAGTAGATGGCGCCACCGTACAAGTACGATGTTGCACATAGAGGGGTGAGAGAATTTCAGGGGGGCATAGAAAAGGATACCCATTTAACCAGTGTGTCCAGCCTGGGGGCCGTCACTTAATGTGCTCGTCCGATGCACGGCGGATGGATATTCAGCGATTGTTAGTAAATCACACCATCTCTGAAAGTTCAGCCCAGGATTGAACCTGAGGACCTTGCTTTGATAGTCTGACTAGCTAACCACTAAGCCATCCGCGGCTTAGTAGAGCTGTAAACATTAGAACCATGCTTTATATAATAGTTATAATAGTTCTGTACACGACCACGAATTTTCAGGAGGGTAGGCTGAATTCACCCTCTCCCAAGTTTCTTAAAGCGCAGACAAGGGTTCAAGGTAAGAGATTTGCTCGCAATTCCTATGCTTCATGTTGTGTTTAGTGGCAAACTATACATGCCATTCCCCCTCCCACAGAAATTTGGTCAAGTCTCTAAAAGGGATACGAGGTGCTTTGTTTGGACTCTACCCCCAACTTCCGTAATTTTATATTCTGGACCTCTAGAGTCGGTAAGTGTATCCTCCCTGTAGAGCTCTTAGAAACTGGGAGGGGGGCTGTAAATTCGCCCCACCCTCCTGAAAATTCGTGGTCGTGTACAGAATCATTATATAAAGCATGGTACTAATCTTTACAGCTCTACGTCCATTTTAACATCTTAGGGGAAAGCCGCCCCCACCCCAAAGCTCACGGGCCTCGCGGACACTTCATGTGGAACATCCTGGATACACTGACAGACTCCAGTGGCCCAGAATATAATATACTAAGGAAGTTGGGGGTAGAGACCTCCGAAAATAAGTGTACCTCGGATCCTCAGCAATTTATTTTTTCAAAGTAAAGTACAATTCTAGCTTGGCTTACATGGAACGTTTTCTCGAAATTCGTTTCGAGTTCCCAATTCAGTTCTCAATACAGGCCCAGAAAAGGCAATATTTATAGCTCCCTCCCCCCTCCCTTGAACTTTTGTGGCCAGTTGCCCTAAACACATATGAACCGGCATGAAAATTCAGACAAAAAAAAGAGTTCCTTCCTCTCGTTAGGCACCTTGGAAAATTGCTAGACATAATTCGGAAATTTGGAAAACTGCCCCACTGGAAAAATTGTCACACATTCAAAGTGTTCTTCGGAGGAACAGCAATTTGTGCCCGACCTCTTAATGAAAAATATGTGTCAATGTTCCAAGTTGCTACAAAATGTGTGGCTGGGTTGCCGGCAAATTGCCACACCAGAACACTGCCACACATCAGTGTTCCTGTCTGGCAGTTTACAGTGAACCGTTTGTTCTGGGGGTATTTTTATCGCTTTTTAGCCTTCAGGGGTATTTTTACCGTTTACCGAGTTGCTCTCGGTGGTCGTTAAACCACAATAAAAAAAAAAAAAAAAAAGTAACCTGCTACAAGTCTCGAGTGAAGCACGGGCAGTGTGTTTGTCTGATGGCGCTGGCTGTGTTCCTTTCCAGAAACCAGTGACTCCCTCCCCCCAAATTAGGGACGGGGGATTACTTACAGATCCTTATAGTTGCTCCCGGTAGTCGTTAAATCGCGTCCTGGGGTCAACACTTCCCCAGGTAAATGACGTACAGGTACCAGGCTGTCACCAAACGACCTTCTTCCAGTAATTGAAGGTCCAGTTTTGATGCTCGTGCACCGATTGTAGGCGCTGTCGCTGATGAACTCAGGTTATTATGGACATTCGAAGCCACCTGCGGCTATGCAGCTCCATTTTCAGCAGGGTTTGAAATACTGTGTATTGAGATACATTACTCCAGTCACCAGTATTCAAATTAGCGGCAAGTTACACCACAGTATCCTTTCTGTTGGCTCGGGATAGCCTTAGCTCACGGGATAGCCTTAGCTCACATACGGGATAGCCTACGGGATAGCCTTAGCTCACCTCAAGCTTTGATAAGCCGTGGTCGGCCCACACTTTGTCGGCGGCTTGTGGTCTTTTCCTCCTCGGACTACTTTCTGAATGTACTAATTACGGCTGAGCATGAGCACTCTACAAGCCTTGCCGTCACGGAAAGGATCTGAACCAGTTGTCTGGCAATTACAATTTGGTCTTTCCCACCTGAAGAACAACAATAACACTGATTAACATAACTCATTATCAGGTGTTATTTATGCCGTTTAATGACCTTCACACGCGACGTCATTTACCTGCGGTTGCTTCGATTTGTGTAAAGACGCACTGGTCATAATGTCTTAACTCTTCTGTGTAAGTTCCTTAACAGTGCAAAAATGAGCAACCCGTTCGGCTTCCTTTTAATGTATAATATATTGACAAACGTCACCAGACACACCTTCAAAAGCAAATGAACGGATCAGCTGCGTTGTTAAGATGCGCGGTACAATTGCAAACGGTATAACAACAAGCCTGTAGCTGGGCGCCCCTGTGGCGCAGTGGTCTAAGCGATGGCCTCTGATCATTCGTCCGAACGGGGTCCGGGTTGGAATCCCGGTGAGGCATGGATATTGTGTTTGTCTTACGGCACTGGTTCTCTCCCTTCCCTGGAACCAGTGACCCTAAATTAGGGACGGGCGACTGCTTATAGCCCATTGAGTTGCTCACGGTGGTCGTTAAACCTCCAACCAAAGCAAAAAAAAAAGCCTGCAGCTGACCGCGATCATATCTCACTGTGGGGATGAGTGAAAATGTCGCAGTGCCGCCCCGGTGGCGCAGTGGTCTAAGGCGCTGGCCTCTGATCATTCGTCCGTAAGGGGTCCGGGTTCGAATCCCGGTCAGGCATGGATGTTGTGTTTGTCTTACGGCACTGGCTCTCTCCCTTCCCTGGAACCAGTGTCCCTAAATTAGGGACGGGCGACTGCTTATAGCCCATTGAGTTGCTCACGGTGGTCGTTAAACCTCCAACCAAAAAAAAAAAAAAAAATGTCGCAGTGGGAGAGCACGTTCTTTGAGAAAGGAAAGATTGTTGTATGTAATATTAGTTGGTTGTCCATAAAAGAAACCGAGAGGCGTTTAATTAAACATACCCAAGTCAATTATTTTGGATGTACTGAATAAGGGGAAGACACATGGCGTGTCTGAAGCAGCAAAACGTACAGGCAGACCAAAGAAAATCAGTGATGGTGGACGTTGAAGCCTCAGGAGAGTCCTTACAGCTAATCTACGGAGTACTGCACAAGACCTCAGTGTACAGGTAAGTACAAATGTTGGAACCTCGGTATGTACATGTATCATTTGCAGAGAACTTCATTCCATGGGTTACCGTGGTCGTGAAGCTCCTCATAAGCCTTTCATCTCCACTCGTAATGCTACTCGTCGTTTAGCATGTGTAATGTACCAGGAGATGTGACGTACCTGCCAGAAGGACGCACACGACATAAAGGCAGATAGGAATCAGAATAAAACGTCCGCGTAGCTCAATTGGTCGAGCAACTTATTCCGGAATGAGGGGACCCGGGTTCGAATCCCGGCGTAGACCAAAAATGACGGAGAAATTTACTTCGTTATACATGGTGTAAAGAACATTTATCGTGGACCGTAGGTCAATGGAAACGGGTCCTATTGGACTCATGAATCCAGATACACGATCCAACAGTCTGATGGCTGTGTGTGGGTATGGCCGCAGCCGGGGGAAATATATTTACCACAGTGTACTGTTCCTACGGTCAAGTTTGGGGCTGGCAGTGTAGTCGTGTGGGGGTGTTTTTCGTGGTATGGTCCCGACCCATTGGTTATCGTGGACAAACCTGTTAACCAGCAAATCTACCTCGATATTCAGGACAATTATGCCCTATCAACTCTCTGGCAATACTATGGAACCGAGCCTTGTTGGCACCAGCAAGATAATGAACCGAGCCATAAAGCAAGGACTGTTACAGCGTGGTTTGACGATACTACCGTATCGTGTGTAGACTGGCCAGCACAGAGCCCTGATCCTAATCCCATAGAGCACATATGGGAAGAATTATTGTGCCGCATAAGAAGTTTGGAACCAATGCCTACTACTACGCAACTGTTAGCGGCAGCATTATGTACTGAATGGAAGCGCATGCCTATCGCTGTGTTCCAAAACCTGGTCGAAAACATGTCTCGAAGGGTCAGTGCATGCATTAAGACCAAAGGTGGATCGATATCGTACTAATGTGTGTCAATAAATGCTATGTTGTGTTTCTCTTCTAGGTGTACGGTGACTTTTTTCAATATCGTGCATATGATTGATTGCAAAAGAATCCAATTTTAATGTTATAGTATGTGTCAATTACAATGAAAGAACTACGAATTGAGGGTAATTTGAAAGAGATGCGCATAAAACATATTCTGGTTAGCTAAGTCTTTTTTCCTTCTCTTTTTTATTTAACATATGAATTCAATATTCCAAATACCACGAGATGTAGAAGTACATTTCTGTGGGATGTTCAATTTCTGGGACCTGGCTTGCAGCGCCTTTTGAATGATACGTATGTGTCTACATGACGCAACAAATATACACAGTCGAGTCACGTTATTGTGACCATCTCCTGAATTTGGCGGCAATAGCGCGTAGCCAATGAAAGAAGGCACGTGTCGTGAGCTGGCTTGGAGAGTATATAAGGTGTGCTGTAGGCATTCTGAAAACATAACGCTCGTTGCTGTCATGAATAAAAGAAACGATTTATCAGATTTGCAAAAAGGGATGATTATCAGTTTTCGGGCCAAGGTTGGCAGTAATTCCGAAACAGCGCAGTTTGTGAACTGTTCGCGTGCTGCTGTGGTTAAAGTGCATCGTGATTGAAGAAATGGCCCCATTGCGAATAAGTGACGTGTGAACTGCAGAGCACCATGTGCCATTGATGTGAGAGGTGAACGTCGGCTTCGAGGGTGAGTGAGGGCCGATCGACACGATACAGTGGACCACCTCACTGGCCGAATGAACCAGGGGACTACCGGAAGTCTGCCTAAAACGACAGTTCAGCAAACCCTGCTGCGTATGGGGCTCCGATGCACCTATGCTAAAGAAGGTGCATCGGCAGGAAATGCTTACATTTGCACGCAAGTTTCGGAATTGGACCTCCGCTGATTGGCAAAGGACTGCCTTCTTGGATTTTTTTGTTGAAGGTTTAACGACCACCGTGAGCAACTCAATGGTCTATTATCAGTCGCCCGTCCGTAATTTAGGGCCACTGGTTCCAGGGAAGGGAGAGAGCCAGTACCGTAAGACAAACACAACATCCATGCCTCACCGGGATTCGAACCCGGACCCCTCCCTCCCGAATGATCAGAAGCCATCGCTTAGACCACTGCGCCATCGGGGCGGATACTTCTTCAATGGGTCACGTTTTCTGCTTCATCGAACGGATGGACGTTGGCGTATAAGGCAAGAAACATCGGATAATACACACTCTTCAGTCATTGCTGGAAGAAGACAAGCTGGTGGAGGCAGAGTTATGGTCTGGGGAATGTTTTCGTGGTATTCCTGGGGTCCACTCATACCTGTGGAAGGCTGTATGGACCGAATTCGTTATGAATCCATCCTTGCAGACCACGTACACCCATACATGTTGATTGTCTTCCCTGGGGCTGATGGGATCTTCCAGCACGACAATTCGGAGTGTCACACAGGTAGAAATGTCCGAGATTGGTTGAAAGAGCACGATGAAGATTTCAAAGTACTTTCCTGGACCCCTAATTCCCCAGACTTAAACTCAATTGATCATCTGTGGGACCACCTCGACCGTGTTGTTCTCTCTATGGATCCTCCACCACGCACCCTCCATCAGCTGTTAGATGCACTACAGTCAGCATGGCTCCACATACCTGTGAACACCTTCCAGCACCTTTTTGAGGCACTGCCAGCCCGTCTAGCTGCTGTCCGCGCTGCACATGGCGGTTACTCTGGATATTAGCTGGTGGTCACAATAATGTGACTCGACCGTGTATATCGTTATAGGATCTGAAATAGTTTTAGTAATGTTCAACATAAATAGTGCGTCAGGCTGAGAGGAGTCGCAAAAACTCTATTGCTGTTTAGTTTTTTCTCAGAGAAGAAGTCTGGAGGAGAACAGGTAGAGAAATAACATAGTGTAAATGGGATGACAAGTGAAATTGATTTTATTATGTGTAACAAAAAATTCGTCATAGAAGACTGCAGTGTGCTAAACAAGTTCAACACAGGTAGTGACCATAGATTGGTGAGATGTAAGATGCACCTCAACACTAAACTTGAACGTGGCAAGCTCATAAGACAAACAAAATCTATTGACATAACCAACCTTAAAAAACACCATAATACCTTCAAGTTGGAACTGAAGAACAGGTTCTCTGCTTTAGAAGGCCTAACATCGGAAGAAGTGGACATCTCTGAAGTTAACAGAAAAGTAACCAAAGCTCTTATGGAAACAGCAACAAAATTAGCTGGGTCTAAGAACAAGTTGCATGTAAATAAATTATCAGGAAAAACGAAAATGTTGATGCAAAAAAGAAGAGAGATGAGGACAACTAAAGAAGATGTGACTTCCAAAGTGGAATATATAGAGCTATGCAAGACAGTACGAAAAAGTATCACTGAAGACGTAAGAAAATTCAACTGTGAACTAGTGAGGAAAGCAATTGAAAACAACCAAAGCCTAAAGATAGCAAAGGGATATCTCAGTAAGGGAAGAAAACAGATTATGGCACTGAGAAAAGAAGATGGTTCTGTAACAAGAAATAGAGGCGAAATTTTGACAAGAGTGAAAGATTTCTACTCCAAATTATATGAAAGGGATGATACATGCACTCCAGACATCATGAAAGATACCAGTACCAGAGTTCCTCCAATCCTTCCAGCAGAAGTTGCACATGCAATCAAGAACATGAAGCGGGAAAAGCTCCAGGAGAAGATGGAATTACTGTAGACATCATACATGAAGCAAGTGGAGAAATCGAAACAGTACTCGCCCAAATTTTCACTCGATGCCTTAATGAAGGAAAGATTCCTGAAGATTGGAACACCGCTACAATGATCCTGCTACATAAGAAAGGTGACATTGAGGATCTCGGAAACTACAGACCTATCAGCCTCCTATCAGTAGTTTATAAAATCTTCACTAAAGTTCTTTCACACCGCTTGAAGGTAGCACTGGACATGGCTCAACCGAGAGAACAAGCTGGATTCAGGAGTGGCTACAGCACAATAGATCATATCCATGTGCTGAGAGAACTAATTGAAAGAGCAAAAGAATATGAACTTCCATTGTGCATGGCTTTTATCGCCTTTGATTCGGTGAAACCATCAGCAGTTACAATGGCTCTGAAAACCTGCGGTATTGAAGATGCATACATTAATATTATTAATAACATCTATGAAAATGCAAGTGCAAAGATTAGGCTGTTTGAAAATACAACACACATAAAAATTGGAAAGGGAGTGAGACAAGGTGACACCATATCTCCGAAGCTCTTTAATGCCACATTGGAGGGTGTTTTTCAGTCGCTGAGCTGGGAAAACAAGGGGATAAAGATTAATGGAGATTATCTAACCCACCTTCGTTTTGCTGATGACGTAGTCATTTTTGCAACTAGCCCATCAGAGCTGCAGAGTATGATCCAGGAACTTGCTGACAAGAGTAAAGAAGTGGGATTAAAAAATGAACTTTCAGAAGACAAAAGTGATGTTCAATGCTTTTACAAGAAATGAAGATTTATCGATTGATGGAGAAAAGCTGGAGATAACAGACACGTACGTTTATCTTGGACAGCAGATATCAAGTGAGGGTCACATTGATGAAGAAATTAATCGGCGTACAAAACTTGCCTGGAGAGCTTTTGGAAGAAACAGCATAATTTTCAAGAGCAATATGCCATTATGTCTTAAAAGAAAAGTGTTTGATCAATGCATCCTTCCAGTGCTTACGTATGGTGCAGAGACGTGGACCTTAACTAAAAGAGACATACAAAGGCTGCAGACAACTCAAAGTAGCATGGAGAGGTGCATACTTGGTGTAACCAGGAGAGATAAGAAGAGGAACTCGTGGATCCGAAAAATGACAAGAGTGGAAGACATCATGATCAGAGTTAAATCCCTGAAATGGCAATGGGCTGGACATACTGCCAGAAGGACAGATCATCGATGGACAGCCGAAATTTTAGATTGGATTCCAAGGGACAGGAAAAGACCCAGAAGAAGACCACATGGGAGATGGGTGGATGAAATTCGAAAGTATGCAGGGGTGACATGGAGGAGACTGGCACAAGACAGACCGTTGTGGAGGAAACTTGGGGAGACCTTCGTCCAGCAGTGGATTGATAATGGTTGACAATGATGATGATGATGATGTCTTTCAACGGAGAAGGATCCGAAATAGTACTTTTATTACCCAGGGAAAATTGATGAAAAGAATAGGAAACATAAATCTAGAACCACTACAGAGAAAAGACAGTGGAATGCACACCACATGGAAGACAATATCAGGTGTTCTGTGCCTGTATCAAGCAAGCTAGGAGACATAATCAAGTGCTCTTTGTGAAAAAGGCTGCCTTTGAGAATGAAAAGTGCAACTTTCAAGATTGTAGCGAGGTTAGTAGCACTGCACAGAATGTTGGTAAGAAAGTCGAAACTTTGGCGAAGTCAAAACTCGAGCTACATCTGTGGTGCAATCAGGAAGGATGGGATATTAAAAGTCGGATTTAAGGTGATGGAGGTTTTACAAAAAGTCAAAGAACAACAGTGCGCTGGTATACGAACGTGCATTGAGAAGAGACGAAGGAATATGTGGATATATGCATTGATTGAACAACAATATGCAAACCAGAAGTACCGCGTCTAGTCACGTAAGACGCTTAAACTAGAATTACAACCTATAAATAGAATAGCTCGCTACGTATTGCAAACCAGTTACGGAAAAGTAATCATACATAAAGGCAACGATGCAAGTAAGTTTGATACTGGCCAGATGGTAGCTGCGAAAAAGCCCGGCTGTTCATTCACCGCAACTGATGAACTGTTGGGTTTACCACTTCATATTGTGTGACGTACTACAGAGGTGAAAACATGAGTCAAGACGACAAATGTGCAGTGGGATATTCTGTCCGCTTAGCTCAGTTGGGAGAGCAACTTACTCCGGAGTGTGAGGGACACGGCTTCGATACCCGACGTGGACAAACTTGTGTTTTCACATTGGCGCCCGATTGTGGAAAATGGATCCACTGGCCATTTGTTTCTTCGAAAAATGTGTGATATTTGTTCCACACATTGTTTGGAATTAATGAAAAATTTCTACTTCGCTTCAAAGACAAAAAAATTAAGAGGGAGATGATGTGACGTACTACAGAGGTGAAAACATCAGTCAAGACCACAAATGTGCAGTGATACATACTGTCCGCGTAGCTCAGTTGGGAGAGCGACTTACTCCGGAGGGAGGGGGAGGGGCACGAGTTCGATACCCGGCGTTGTCAAAACTTGTGTTTTCACAACTGTTGTAGGTGAATACCAAGACTACGTGAAATACGGCTAAACTTCCAACCAACGAGAGAAATGAGGCGATAAACGTGCAGTTGACTCTCGAAGAAATCGCAGACTGTTTCACATACGTCATTACAAAAAATTGCACTGCTACCTGGGAGCATATAACCTCAGAATTTAACGAGGGCGCGTCCACAAATTTATGAACAAAGTCTATCTGTCGTACCATGGAAAAAATAAGATATGTGGCAGTCGACGCCCACATCGTGTCCCCTTGTTCACTGCCAAGGCACCGTAAGATTAGGCTGAAGTTTGCAGAGACCAATTGAAACTGGAATGCGGAAGACTGGAAACACATTATCTGGTGTGAGGAATCACGTTTTCAACTCTATCACTCCCATGCATGGGAGAGTGCGTGTGGGGCGTAGGCCACAGGAAGCGATGGATCCAGCTTGTCAAGTTGGGGCTATAGTGGCAGATGATTGTGGTGTAACAGTTTGGGCTGTATTTACACGAGCTTCCTTGATTCTTCTCGTACCAGTAAAAACTTTCGTCACCGGCAAAAGATATATGAACATTTTAGGCGGACGTCTACACCTGTTCGTAGCGATTCTCTTTCTACACCATGACGAAAAACGTCACACCGTTTATACTCAGGGTAGTGACCAACTCTGGAAGTAAACGGGTTTTTTTTTTCTTTTAACAGGAAAACGTCACACCGTACACCGATGAGCCACTACATTATGACCAACCCCAGCGTAGAGCAATGGGCGCGCCTGGAGACCGTACGGTAGCGCAGGTGAAGTTCCCCAACCCGAAGACCGGCTTTTGGTTAGTAGAGTGTTTGGAGTCAGAATGAGAAAAGCTGCCGATTTATCGGAGTTTGATAAAGGACAAATTGTGATGGCACGGCGCCTAGGAACTACGATCTCGGAAACGACGCGGCTTGTGTGTTGTTCATGTGCCGCTGTAGTGAGTACGTATCAAAAGTGGTGCACAGATGTGGTGTCAAAAGTGGTGTGAAGAACCGTCGTCTAGCCGTGTGTCGTCCGCCGCTCATTGATGCCAGAAGAGAGCGCAGACTATCACGCATTGTTCATAGCGACCGTAGGACCACAGTGCGACAAATCACCAGCAGCTACAACAGTGGTGATCAGGACAATGTGTCACAACACACAATTTATCGCAGTCTTTTGTCCCATGCTCACTGAACGCCACCGCCAACAACGCATGAAACGGGCCCAAGATCGTCGAGATTGGACCGTGAATGATTTGGAAGAAAGTGGCCTGGTCTGCGAAGACGTCCGAGCACGGACACGCCATTTACCAACGAAGGTGATGGCACTAGAATGCACTGTTGGGCGGAAACAGGCCGGCGGCTGCGGTGTTATACTGTGGGCGATGTTTTCTTGGTACGCTTTAGGCTCCATTATCCCAACAGCACAATCCCTGACAGCTTTCGGGTATCTAAACATCGTTGTAGACCAAATTCACCCATGCATGGTAAGTGTGTTCCCTGCTGATGATGGCCATCACCAACAGGATAATGCGCCATGCCACATTGCCAGAATTGTCAGGGAGTTGTTCGAGGAACATGCTTGTGACTTTCTGTTAATGCCCTGGCCTCTAAATTCACCTGCCATGAACCCAATCAAAAATTTGTGGTTCGACTTGTAAAAGCGGGTTCGCACTAAATCACCACCACTCCGAAATGTACGGGAACTGGAGGAGTTCAACATTTTATTAAAGAAAAAGATACAGGCGCACCATCTAAGGTGAAAACAGGAGAAGAACAATAAATGATCATATGTACAAGGTAACGCCCACAAAATAACACGAAAAATGCTAAAATCACTGAAAATGGTACACACCGTTCTAAAGTAAGCAACACAAACATGTACACAGAAAACTAGAGGGTATTCGGCAAAAGCAAAGACAACTGTAGGTGTAATGAACATGGGCAAGAACTCGTGTGATGAAGAAGCTTACAATAGGCATAGCAATCAAGCAGAGGAAAAGTCGGGAAGTACAACACTTCAAGCTTACAGGCAAAGAAAACATGCTATGAAACAGATACAGACTAACACGCTAAGTTGTAAACAGGAGAAGGTGAAGAGTGAATAAATGAAAAAGACAAGCAAACACAGTCCCAAGACAGAACACATTACGGTGATGACAACTGATTCACACTTGAGAAGTTGGGACATAGGAGAAAAGAAAATTAGAAGCTTACACAATGATAAAACAAATGCAGGAAACAACACGGTACACTGTAACAAATAGATCAAAGTAGTAAACTATGAGCGAAAACGAACGCAGAAATACAAATCAAACACTGATCAAGAGTGTAGTGAAATAATAGAGATATTAACAAACATATACTATAGTAAGAACATGCCAGAAACAACATGGTGCACTTTTACAAAATAAAGCACGTGTCACACTGCATGCAAAACGTACACAATAAAATATAAAAACTCACTTCAACCGGCGAAATTAAGATGAAAAGAAGGTAGGGGATATGCAAAGGTATCTAGTAAGCAGACAACTCAATGTTTACAGTAGAACAAAAGCCGTAAGTAGCTACGCAGCATTCAAAAACACAAAAGAATAAGTGGAAACTAGAGTCCGATTACCTTAGACTCAACCATAGACCTGTGTAAAGCCATGCAAGACAACAGGAATATAAAACACATTTACAATGCAGCGATCGTGAAGGGAAGCGAAATATACAGGTAGAATAGGCATAACTATCATGTAGTTAACAACTTAACACAACACAACATTTTACTCAGGATAACTTGCCTGAAAGTAGGTACAATGTTATACCAAAATGAAAAATTATACACAATACCACACAACGCGTTACACAGATACACGATGCGATATGAGGAAATGGGTCTTTCATCACAAAAGATAAAGCGTCGAACCATCAACGTGGAACCACTCTGCATCTTGCTCCCAGGCAGACCGGAAAGAAGCCATAGATTGAGGAGTAGACGCTGTGAAGTACTCCAACCGGAGCCGAGCCAAGATGCGGTTCTGAAAGATCTTCCGTAAAATCCCTCCAGCAGAAACGATGCTGGGTATAGTAGAATTGGAGCGTAGAGAGAGGCGGTAAAGGTGGATCACATGTTTCGCGAGAACAAATAAGTAGGCGCAGACATCAGGAAGTTTAAGTGGTGGGTGCTTTGTGAGAAGCAACCAGGAATATGCTTGAAAGGGGAGATCTTGCGAGCAGATAGCGCCAGCAAGTCGAAAGGCAGTATGAAGCAGCGGCCACAAGATCGGGCAATGACAATATATGTGCTCGATGTCACCTTCAGAATCACAAAAGCAACAGAGTGGAGAAGGAGAGAGGGACATATGGAAGAGAGAAGAAGGAACAGGAAGGCGACGGTGAAGAAACCGCCATTGAATAATACGCTCTAGCGGGGAGGAGAGAGGAGAAAAGGAATCATTCCAGATAGTAGGAGAAAGCGAAGGAGAAACGTCTTGGAGTGGGTGTGGAAGAGCAAAGGGTGTTCGGAGAAAATTGTAGATCGAAGCAACAGTTAAAAAAGAAATGGGGACGGTGGAATCTCGAAGAGAAAGGAAGAAAGGGAGAGAAAGGCTAGGGCCAGAAACGGAAATAAGACCAGTTTCAGAAACAAGGGAGGGGAAGAGGAAACGGAGGGTAGAGCGAAGGAGAGCAAAATCCTCCTCCTCGGAAGGAGTAGGATCAGGGAAAAGAGAGGAGAGGGGTTTCCAGGATAAATCGGTAGTAACCAGAGCTTGCACAGTTAAAATCCCAGAGCGGACCCAACAGGGGAAAATAAAGTAGGGTTGGTCGGAAGAGTGAATCAGAGTGGAAAAGAAAAGCGGTTCGGCAAGGAGATCGCGGGTTACTACTCGCAGGTGGTGCACGGAGAAGTGGAAGTGAACGGAGAAACGCTAGAGCTTCAGAAAGAATATGTGGAAAATGGTAAAAGTAAAAAGGATAGGAATCCATCCGAAGAAAAAGGAGAAAAGAAAAGGATGGATCGTGAAGAGAGATAAGAACATCGAAGGTAGAGGAAAGTGATTGAGAGGGGGAGATAAGAAGGCGTAAGAATGAAACAATGCGAGAGGCGCGGTAATAAGAGCGAACATCCGGTAGATGAATGCCACCTAAGGAGGCAGGGAGAGTAAGTGTCGTAGCAGCCACCCAATGTTTTGCAGACCAGATGACTGATGTAAAGATGCTAGTGATAGTAGACTGACGTCTTAGGTTAAACACCGTTGACAGGAAAACAAGCATTGAGAGAGAAGGTACCGCTTGACGATTTGCGCCCGTTGGAAGTAGGACGCAAATGAGTGAGTGAAGCGCCAGAAAGCTGCTGTACGTTGTAGACGAGGAAGAAGATCTTGCCAAGTAAGATTACCTGCAGTAAATGAATGACCAATATGGGTGCCAAGGATTTTCTGGGACGTGGAGGACCGCAACGCACCCCACGGGGTATCAGTGCGGTTCTTCCACGACCCGCACCACAACCCAGTGCTCTTAAGAACATTCAAAGAGGCACAGGAGATAGTTGCGTATTGTTGGTACGTGGAGCGGAGAATATCAAACTGGTCATCTCGGCGGATGCAAAAAGTGACTTCATCTGCGTAAGCGGAGACAAAAAATTGGTGATGCCTGGTGCTTGAGACGATCGGTGGCAAGGAAGAGAAAAATGCTTATCGGCAGGCGATCAGAAAAGGTTCGAATGCAAAAGCAAAGAGTTGCCCCGAAAGGGGGCAACCTTGCCGAATTCCACGCCGAAAGGGAATAGGTGCTGTCAAAAATGTAGCCGTCCGATTATGAAAATAGGCGCCCCGGTAAAGACTGAGAAGGAGAGTGACAAAAGAAGAGGGTAAGCCGTAGTGGGTTAAAACAGTAGAGAGATAGTTATGAGAAACATTATCAAACGCGGATTGTTGATCAAGATTCAACAGGGCGAGAGGTTCTGAATGTTTATGAGCAAGGAAGGTGACATGGAGAAGTAAAGAAATATTGTTAGAAATAGAACGACCAGGCACGGTGTATGACTGGTCGGGGGAAAGGAGAAACGGAAGAATAGAATTTAAGCGGCGAGAAAGAAGTTTAGTAAACCATTTGTAATCAATATTAAGAATAGAAATAGGGCGCCAATTGGTCATATTCTGGGAGTCTCTCTTTTTTCGGCAGGAGGATGACATGAGCAACCGTAAATTCCGGCGAAAACGCAGTGGAAGAAAGAGCGCACGAAAATCCAGCGGAAAGGAAAGGTAGGAGGAACGGAAGGAAAGCACGGTAAAAGGACAGTGGTAGACCATCAGGTCCAGGAGAAGAGTGTAAGTTAAGGGAATCAAAAGCTGCCCTAAGGTCAGACAAAGTGAAGTTAGCAGTAAGAGGAGAACACAGAGAAGGCGGGACCTGAGGAAGAGAAGTGAGAAGGGGAGAGGAGGAAAGGTCCGAATCCAGCGCAACAGCACGTAATTTCTCCTGAAAGAAGTGACGGACTTAAGAGCAAATAAGAGAAGCATCAGAAGTAACAGAGCCATTTGGAAGACGAAGATGACGCAGTGATGTCGACTTACGCCGCGTGGTTTCCATCTTAGAGAGAATTGGAAAGGTTTGTGGTGTTGGCGAGAAATGAAGAAGCCGCAGTCGACGAACAGCCTGTTGGGCCGATGGTAAGAGATGAGCATGTAGTTCTTCTTGAATCACTGGATACTGCGGGTCTGTCAGCGGCAAGGAAGAAAGAACACCTCGGAGATTGCTGACCGCCATCGACCGAGTGGTAGAGATGGAAAACGAGAGTTGGCGTACCAAAATTAAAAGATCGCGCTTAGTGTCTAACCACAGGCGGAGTGCAATCGGTGTAGTAGCAAGGAGGGGTTTCCGGGCAGTAAGAAATTGCTCAACTGCAGCACAAAAAGAGCGATCTTGCAACATGGTATCAACCAAAATTCCATCCACGACGCACAGAAGGCGAAGACGGAAAGACACAAATTGATAAAGACACGGCGCAGTGGTCTGAAGACACAGTTGCGAAATGCCGCGCAGCAGTGATTGCAGGGAGCAAAGGAGAGGAAACGTAGATACGGTCAAGTCTAGCAGCAACGGAGCCTTGCGCTAGAGGACCGACTCTAGTGAAAGAGATGGTATGCGGGTGTAGCTGGAGGTAGGAATCAACAAACTGGTAATCACTTAGAAACTGAGTTAACTGAGAAACCAGACGTGCACGATGTTCGCCATTCGAGGAACGGTCAATGGATGGTTGCAGAGTACAGTTAAAATCACCCCCGAGGATAAAACCCTCTGCATAGGGGAGCGCATCAAGCGTGGAACGTAAGCTCAGAAAAAGAGGAGTAACATAAGAATCATCAGTTGGGATGTACACATTAAACACATGAAAAGTGACAGCAGCAGTACAGAAGGTAAGGCATTGCAATAAATCTAAATACACATTTGTGACAGAAACAGAAATCAGACGTTGCATAAATCGGCGGTGAACTCCGACGGCAGTTCCAACGGACCGCGACTGTCGGTATGAGTGGGAAAAGGTATAAGGCCATGCTCGCCAACGATGAGTCGGCGTATCTGAAGAACAATGAGTCTCTTGAAGGAGGAGGACATCACTGTCAATGGCTGCAAGGTCCTCGTAAACAAGAGCGTTCACATCGGGTGCCGCAAACCCGCGACAATTGTAAGCCGTCACTGTGAAAGCGGCAGATCAGAAGCAGGAGTGATTTTCTTAACCAGATGTTCTCGAAGATTATTAACCCGGCGATGAATGTTCTTCACAGCAAGTGTGTCATCAGAGGACGGACTACGGATAGTTCGGAAGAGGGTGTCTAGCGCCTGCAACTACTCAAATGCTGCTGGAAGATGATCCTGATGAGTGGTGATAAGTGGAGGGAAACCGCCAGGCAAGTGTCTCCTGCAGGAAATTTCAAATAATTCTTGATACGACAACGGAGTAGTTATAAAATCTTGTTGTTGCAATTTTGCAACGACGACATCGTAAGGTAGTAGATAGTCGGCAGAAGATAAAGTCAAATCAAGGTCTTTCAGAGCAGGCGGCAACGAGTGGCGTCGAGAAGACGAAGCAGGTGACAGTCCGGGTGGCTTTCGCCGCTTGGACTAGCCACGTGGAGCCTTTGGAGCTTCTCTCTTTTCAGTGCGGGAACGGGAGGTCGCGTCCGACCCCTCACTAAAGGTGTGGTCACTAACACCCAGGTAAGCGGTATCGGTATCCGCGTTAGAGGTCTCGGTATCAGATGTATTTCTATCAGTAACATCTGGAACGTTGGTAAGAGGGTCAGGAGCCTTGAAAAGGGTGTTTGATGACAGGGCAGGATAATTTTCCTCGGAGGCTAGAGGTAGAGAGGAAGCTGACGGAAAAGTAGCCTCCAGACGGGGAGGATCATCAGTTGTCAAAAGTGTAGAAGAAGCTCCAGTAGGCGGGTATAGAGGACCCACTCGGGCGTCAGGCAGAGCAGAAGTCGCGTGCTCCTTAGGACACTGTGTATAACGGTGTCCAATCTCCTTGCAGCGACTGCAATGATATTCCGTCAATAGATCAATATGCCGGATCTGGTCTTTACACTTGTCTGTGAATTGTGTTGGGAGCTGTGCAATAGCTTCCTGAGTTGGAAATACGACTCCTGCGACTCGATGAGCAGCACGAATAAAGTCATGCTGCGGGTCATTCTTCGCTGCTGAGTGGGTGAAAATTCCACCAACGACTCGCCCCAGAGACGATAGCACAGCATACAACA
The DNA here is from genome assembly GCA_039090855.1 of Macrothele yani. Taxonomy (NCBI): domain Eukaryota; kingdom Metazoa; phylum Arthropoda; class Arachnida; order Araneae; family Macrothelidae; genus Macrothele; species Macrothele yani. The sequence continues at coordinate 80,178,260 of CM077008.1, forward strand.
TGAGGTCACTTATCTCTGGGGGAACAGGATAAAACGAGACGTTCACAGGTCTTTGGGCGACAGGCTCAGGAGAAAGTTGACGATCCCCGACGGTTAGACCGGTCGCCAAGAGAGTCTGTGCATATTCAACTTTGGCAAGATAGACAACAACTGTCCGGCCACGCCGGTACATATGCGAAATGGCTTCAAGTGAAAACCTCTGGATAATGGCGTCCGTGTAAATTCTCAACGGAGTATCCGGGAGAGCCTCGAGACTAACTCCCTTAGCCAGGTTTTCAAAGAAAGTATTTTCTGCTGAAGAGTCAGCTGGGATTTCAGAAAAATGGATTTACCATCTCGACGAATATAGTTATGCAACGCCTGAGCGCCCGCATACGGTATCTTGGGCTGCTGACGTGGCGCAGAAGAGGCAGCGATAGCAGAATACGTGGTCAAAGGCTGAAAGGGTATCGAGGAGTTCGTGAAGGCTGCAACTCCAGAAGTATCTATGGCGTCATCGCTATGAGTAGAAGCTGAAGAATTCATGTGGGCAGAGGAAGGCAACAGGTTGACACCGGCAGGATTGCTGAACACACCACCCGGAGAAGGAAGAGTGCGATAGCGAGCTGAGGAAGACAGCGTAGTAACGCCGACATCAGAAGAAGTAGAAGTAGATAATAATGATGATGATTGATGACCGGAAGTGAGGGCTGAAATCTTTCCCTCGCTCCCGGAAGCCGCCATTTGCAATGGCGATGAATCAAGCCACGCCGACCGACGGGGTCGAAACGTAAACAACACAGAAAACGTGAAAGGAAAGCAACTCACCCACTTGAAAGCAGACTCAAACGGAACATTGACCTTTCACGGAATGACGAATGTAGACAGGAACGAGAACACACTCAGGAAATGTACAAAACAAGCCCAATATTAACGGAGCTAACGACACGCACACGACAATCTAACAGGGAGGACCTGCTGTTGACATTATGGTACCAGATACCCCAGGATACCTATCGCCACCTCATTGAATCGATGCCTGCCCACTGTTTTGCGGGCTAAAGGGGCTCCTACTGCTTATTGGGTAGGTGGTCATAATATAATGGCTTATCGGTGTATACTTCCAGAGTGGCAACCAATTGGCTCCAGGAGCATTCAAGTGTGGTTATCACACCCGAATTGTACCATCAATCGCCGGTCCTCAATCTATTTGAGAATTTGTGGGACAAATTGGAAAGATTTTTTTGAACCCTCCAACACCTACCAGCAACTGAGGATGCTTTATTATATACATCTACCTTACTTGGTAGGTGCATATAATAATTTCTGCATTCATTAGAAGATGTATTGAACAAAATATTTTTTATCTGATAGATGTCACTTCTTCCAATTTATATACTGCATAGATTTTACTGAGATGGCGTTGATGTATATTTTTCACGATAACTGTGTTCCTAAAGGTAGCGTTGGAAAAATTCTTCTTGCATCAAATACAGAAAATCAGGCCCAACATATTTCACATACGTTTTCAAGAATTTTCTCATTAGTTGAAAGAAATCATTTTTTTATTATTATTTAGATAGCTATGTTTCTGGGAAACGGATCGTAAAAATTGACTTTCAGTCAAAGAGAGGAAAGCAGGAAAATGGATTTTTCAATTTTTCCTGATATTGAATGCTCTCGATAACGTACAAAATACTTAAAAATGAATAATACTGTGTGTTAGTGGAGAACATAAAGTACTTAGGGTAGGAATTTTCTGAAAAGTTTAATGTGGTTTCGAATAACGTCAAATGCTCTAAATGATAATTTTTTATTAGGGTGTCCAAAAAAAAAAAAACAGCGTTTTTGATGCAACCGTTTCACTTACCCGGAACCTCGTAATAATATAAGCTAAATTTCAATGTGCATGCCATCATGTTCAGTAGTTTCAACCCATCTGTTTGCCAGTTGTTGAATTCCTGCATGTCACCAAGTTTTTGGTTTAGAGGTAAAGAACTTTTGGCACTCACTCGCGTTCAACATCGTCCAAAGTAGTTAACTGCTTGCCATGGAGAAATTACGTCATCGCCCGAAACAAGTGGTAGCGTGAAGTAGAAAGTCGGGGCTGTATGCTGGATGAGGAAGCACCTTGATTCCATGCAGTTCTTGAAGAGTAGTTTGGGTCCGATTAGGTATATAAGGTTTCGCATTGCTTGTTGTAGCAGCGCTCGCTTTCCGTTGACTAAGCCAGGATACTTCCATTGAAGTTTGTCATACATCCTGCCCAGTTTCTGAGAATACAGTACTGCGGTGATAGACGGACCGTTCGAAATGAGATCAAAGTGGATTGATTACATCTTCATAATTCCGCCAGACACACAGCATGAACTTTTTCTCAAAACATTCAGATTTGGGTGTAGATAAAGCTGGTTCGACTATATTCTGCCACTGTTGTTAAGGAATCTAGGGAAAAAATCCAAGGAAAAAAGATCCACGGAAAAAAATCCAGAAAAAAAAAACCACCGGGAAAAAAAGCCAGTGAAACGAAATCCAATTCTAACGAAACAGCGTAAAAAACATGATCGACACAGGGCCGGATTAAGGAGGGGGGGGGTCTAGCCACATGGTTTTCATTAAGGGGCCGGGCACAAATTCTGTTCCTCCGAAGAACACTTGGAATGTGTGACAATTTTTCCAGTAGGGCAGTTTTCCAAGGAGCCGAACGATGGGAAAGAACTCTTTTGTTTGTCTGAATTTTCATGCCGGTTCATTTGAGTTTAAGGCAACTGGCCACAAAAGTTCAAGGAGGTGAAGGGGGGGGGGCTATAAAGATTGCCGTTTCTGGGTCTATATTGAGAACTGAATTGGGAACTCCAAACAAACGAATTTCGAGAAAACGTTCCATGTAAGCCAAGCGAGAATTGTACTTTAATTTGAAGAAATAAATTGCCGAGGATCTGAGGTACACTTGGTTGCGGGGGGGGGGGTTACTACCTCGAACCATGTTTGTGCCGTAGCCGCCGGATCTTCACCTTCGTTAATTTTTTTTTTTTTTTTTTTTTTTTTTGATTGGAGGTTTAACGACCACCGTGAGCAACTCAGTAGGCTATAAGCAGTCGCCCGTCCCTAATTTAGGGTAGCTGGTTCCAGGGAAGGGAGAGAGCCAGTGCCGTAAGACAAACACAACATCCATGCCTGACCGGGATTCGAACCCGACCCCTTACGGACGAATGATCAGAGACCAGCGCCTTAGACCACTGCGCCACCGGGGGATATTGGAGGTTTAACGACTACCGTGAGCAACTCAGTCAGCTATAAGAATATAAGCAGTCACCCGTCCCAAATTTAGGGCCACTGGTTCGAGGGAAGAGAAAGAGCCAGCGCCAAATGACAAATACAACATCCATGCCTCACCGGGATTCGAACCCGGACCCATCTCGGACGAACGATCAAAAGCCATCGCTTGGACCACTGCTCCAACGGGTCGGCTTCGTTAATTTTTCGGACTGCTTCAGCAACTTTAAAACCCTGTTTCCAGTAATATCGCAATAGAACCAATGTTTAAAACTTTGTGGCTATTGCAATTGCCCGCGGAACAAGTTCAACGCATGAGTCGCGACATGTGCTTAACGCCTTGTTTGATTCCCCACAGAATGCGATTTTAGTCGTTCACAGCACAGCAAAACTGTTCCGCAGAAAATATGCTTATTTAAGTCGCGGAACTCTTCTAAACAAAAATGCCATTTTTTTTTTTTTTTGGACACGCCAATATGTCAGTAAACACTGTAATAAACGTCTATAGGATAGGTCTCTCTTTAATAAATGCTTGCTGGTGTATTCCCGTCGGCAATAAATACCTACATTGTGGGGAGGGGGCAGTATAAATGCAAACGCCATCTCTTTTTCGTATAAGCACGCAATTAGAATCACTGTTTTCACATTTCATAATTACATCTAATACGGGAACAATGGATACCGTTTCGCCCGAGGGAGCTGACACTACTTAATTCTCAATATGTGCACAATATGCTATACCAATATACGCCCTAAGAGGCACTCCCTACTCCTTGCGAAGTGTCCTTGGCTTAAAGGCAGTGATTGCCTTTTTCTCATGGAAAAAAGGAAAGAAAGAAAAGCGACGCATTCTGTTCTATACTAATGAGCTCTTTCGTCGAACGAGACTTGCTCAGGGTGTGGCATCCATGCAGTGGGAGGGAATGACCACGAAGAATCATTTACCCGCGGATCGTGATAAAAGAAAAGAAAAGCCGCCAAATCTTCTTGTTTGGTGCGCTTGCGTGACTGACGGCTCTGTTCGTGCTAAGTGTGACATTACTGACGCTGCTATTTGATAGCTCCAGACGAACATGAAATGGATTCCTTTGTCATCCTGTGAATGTGAATGACAGTGGGATTCTCCTGGAAGATCAGAAGTTCTACACGTCATGCAAACAATACGGATTTCTAAGGCAAATGAGTCCACGCACACACTCACACACTGCCTCCGTTCATCCTCACAAAGCATGAAATCTCCCTTGGTAGGGATAAAATGCACGAAAGACAGAAAGCAGATGAAAGGGATTTTATTTTTGTTTCCTTTCTTATAGTAGAATTACTAATCGTAATTAGTCGTTTCTTTTTTAAGTCTGCTGTATCTTTGCGCTTAGGTAACACTGGGAGGATGGCGAGAGAAATAGTCTGTGTTTCATCAGCAGATTACTGTTTTGTCAGAGATGACAAGTATTTAATGTGTGCATCCTACCATGGAATAAAGGCGCAAGTTCTGGGAGAAAGCTTTTCACAGCTTTCTCTCTCTCTCTCTCTCTGGAACAATTCCTTCATCTCCCCGTCCCCATGTGGGTTTCTCAGTTCTTTCACAATCTCTTAGTATTCTGTTAAATGCTTTAATTATTCAGGTTTCTGACGTTTTCCTACAGAAATATCAGGCACTAGGAAATCCTCATATCTGCATTAATGTGCTTAATTTCTACAGGGTGTCCATAAAGTCATCCCCACGTTACAATAATTAATATAAAAAAATCCATGTAAGTTTAAATAAAATAGTTAGCAACATAATATAGCAGCACTCGTAAATCTTTTTTTTTTCCTGTTCTTTAGGAGAGCGCTACTATTGAATAAGAAGAGCATTTCATCGATAGTGGCTTCCATGCAAGAAAAAGAGGGGTGCGTATTGTGGTTCCATGGGTAAACGATAAAAATACCCCTGGGAAAAAATACTCCCGGAGAAAATACCCCTGAAAACTGAAAAGCGGAAAAAAATGCCCCCGGAAGAAATATCCCCAGAACAAACGGTTTACTGTAAACTGCCACACAGGAACACTGATGTGTGGTAGTGTTCCGGTGTGGCAATTTACCGGCAGGCCTGCCACACATCTTTCAGCAACTTTGTCACAAAAGTTCAAAGAGGGGGGGGGGGAGCTATAAAGATTGCCGTTTCTGGGACTATATTGAGAACTGCATTGGGAACTCCAAACGAATTTCGCGAAAACGTTCCATGTAAGCCAAGCGAGAATTGTACTTTAAATTGAAGAAATAAATTGCCGAGGATCCGAGGTACACTTGGTGGGGGAGCCCAACCCCCAGCTTTCGTAATATTAGATTCTGGACAGCTGGAGTCTGTCAGTGTATCCAGACGGTTCCCCTTGAAGCGCCCGCGAGGACCGTGAGCTTTGGTGGGGGGATTCCCCCAAAATGGTAAAATGGACGTAGAGCTGTAAACATTAGAACCATATGCTTTACATAATGATTCTGTACACGACCACGAATTTTCAGGATGGTGGGGTGCAAGTTTCTAAGAGCGCAGACAAGTGTTCAAGGTAAGGGATTTGCTCGCAATTTCTATGCTTCATGTCGTGTTTAATGGCAAACTATGTATGCCCTTTCCCCCTCCCCCAGAAATTTGGTGAAGCCTGTGAAAGGGATACGAGGTGCTTGATTTTGAGGGCTCTAAACCCAACTTCCGTAATTTTATATTCTGGACCTCTAGAGTCGGTCAGTGTATCCTCGATATTACCCCTGAATAGCTCTTAGAAACTAGGGGGGGGGGTATCCCACCCTCCTGAAAATTCGTAATAGTGTACAGAATCATTATATAAAACATGGTACCAAAGTTTACAGCTCTACGTCCATTTTAACATTTTGGGGGACCCCCCCCCCAGCTCATGGACCTCGCGGACACTTCAAGGGGAACTTCCTGGATACACTGGCAGACTCCAGCGGCCCAGAATATTATATTACGGAAGTTCAGGGTTGAGCACCGCCCCCCTCCCCCTCCCAACCAAGTGTACCTCGAATCCTCGGCAATTTATTTCTTCAAATTAAAGTACAATCCTCACTTGGCTTACATGGAACGTTTTCGCGAAATTCGTTTGGAGTTCCCAATTCAGTTCTCAATATAGGCCCAGAAACGGCAATCATTATAGACACCCCCCCCCCACCCCTTGAACGTTTGTAGCCAAGTTGTTGAAGATGTGTGGCAGGGTTGCCGGTAAATGGCCACACCGGAACACTGCCACACATGTGTTCCTGTGTGGCAGTTTACAGTGAACCGTTTGTTCTGGGGGTTTTCTTCCGTGGGAATTTTTTCCGCTTTTCAGTTTTCAGGGGTATTTTCTCAGGGAGTATTTTTACCTACATCCGGTTGCATGAGACCAAATCGGTGGTTACTGTCCAGCGTCATTTCAGAAAAGAGTATATACGATCACCCCCGGACCAAAAAAGCATAAAAGCTTGGTATGAAAAGTTTAGAGCGACGGGTAGTGTTAGTGAGTGGGCCGACCACCGGTTGCACATGAGACAGCTGCAGCTGCTCATATTTCTGCGAAGCCCCAAGAAATCCATTCGCCATGCTTCACTGGAATTCTCCGTACCAGTGTTCACAAAATTATACAAAAACGTCTTCATCTGTATGCTTATAAGGTACAGATCGTTCAAGATCTTCAGCCTGATGACCGGCCTGGCCGTGCTGCGTTTGCGACGGAGATGTTGCAGCGCATAGCTCTTGATAGTGATTATCTGCACCGTATCTGTTTCTCAGATGAAGCCATATTCCATGTCTCTGGTACAGTAAATAGGCACAATGTACGAATCTGGGGATCAGAAAATCCCCATTATATCATCGAACAACTGAGGGCTAGCCCGAAAGTGAACGTATGATGCTGCTTGATGCATGACCGAATCATTGGACCCTTCTTTTTTACAGGGACCACGGTAAAATGTAACGTGCACCTGAACATGCAGGAACTTTTTGCAGCACCTCAGTTGCATTGATTCCAACCTTCGGTTATTTTCAAACAAGACGGTGCTCTACCACATTAGTCAATAATGGTTCGTAAGTTCCTGAATAGATTGGCCGCGACGGTCCCATGACATGGCCTCCTCGATCACCCCACATGGCAGCTCTAGATTTTTTCCTGTGGGGTTTTGTGAAAGACCAAATTTACTTTAGCAGGGTTCTGGATGTCGAGACGCTGAAGAGCAGAATAACGGACGTCACTGGTTCTGTCTCTGCTGAGATGTTAAACAAAACATGGCGTGAAATCGAATATCGCTTAGATGTCCTCGGGGCCACAAATGGCGCCCATGTGGAGGTGTACTGACATCGGAAAAAAAACTTTACTTGTGTACCATCATTGTCGTGCAATCCCTTTCTTGTACCTCTAATACATTTTTTATATTAAATTTTTTAATGTGGGAAAGACTTTATGGACACCCTGCATATTTTTTCCGTGATTCAGACCCATCAGTATTTCCTCGATTATCTAGTGAAGATGAGCTGGACTTTCATATTTGCAGAAATGACCAGCACCGGGTAGCTGAAACACTTCTGCGTACCCCAGACCTAGGGGGATGAAAAGTCGTTTAGGGGAGGAGCTCGGTGTTTATCTATAAAAAACTTTTTCCACCAATACAGCCGCAAGTTTTTTTTCTCCTTTTCTTAATTTATTTCACTAGCGAATATTTTCTTCATGCCAAAGAGTGGAAACTATAAAATGCAAGGATGGTGTGGGTGGAAGAAGACTCAACTCTCTTGAAATGTCAAAAAGAAATCATATTCTCTAACTTTTCTTCATTCTGGTTGAGTTATATATTTCTTATTGTCGGATTTTTTGGTTTAGTAATCTAGTTCTCTTCCGCGGATCCACATAATACCATCGAGGAGTTATTGATGTCGTATTTTGACTCTTTATACTCCCCTTCTTTGATACCACTTTTTCCTACATTTTTATCACGCATCCTCCTTTGCTGGCGCTAGGAGATGGGACTCTCCTTACCGTGATAAACAACCAAACCCACTCCTTTCCCCATCCAAAGACTAAGAGCCCCCAGATTCCCGCCATTAATAGGAAGAAGTTGAAAGTTATCTCTCTCTCTCTCTCAGCACACAAGGATTAACACCTCATAGTCACTTTGCAACTTAGCAAGGGGCAAACAGAATTTTACCCTTTTGAGCAACTACGCACCCACCTAGGTCTCTGTTTATTTCTGTTTTGTTGGGGGGTAATGTTCTTCCACATTTTACGTTTCTTCGAGAAAGAAAAGAATAATTTCTTTCTTCCCTGAACCTTAGCACCAACAAGACCTGTGTCCGTGTGGTTGAGAATAACTGGGCGCAACTTTGAAATGATTTGGGAGTGTGTGTGTGTGATATTCCTACTGATTCACCCCGAAAAGTAATTTCGTTTGGTTATCCGTCGTTTGTGTGTTATCATACATTTTATTTTTTGTAAAACTCTTCATAATAAATCAAATTAAGATCGAAAATATAATTTTAAAGTGCTGACCGCATAAATATTTCTGATGACTGTATTTTATGTTTTGTCACATTTGCGAGGTTAGTGCTCCTTTTTCCATCGTAAACTATAAATTTCATCATGATTAATTATACCACCACATAAATCCCCCTGACATTTGCCTTCTTCTTTTAAATCAACCCCACAGACTAGCTGCGCTCCTTCCAAACATTTTCTTTTCCTCCACATACTAAAAGTAATTCCTCAGCCAATTCCTGTTGTGAATATTCCAATATTTCTAATTCCCTACTGTGAATATTCCTTCTCCATCATTTCTGTCTGCCGTCACTTCACTCTTCAAATTGTTAGTCTTCATGTTGATGACTTTCCATCTCATCTTAGGCCATCCAATACTTCCCTTTTTTTATTTCTTCTTGCTTCGGGCTTTAAAGACCACCATGGACCATGGGCAACTCCCAGGCCTGTAAGCAGCTGTCCATACCAAATTTGAAGCCGCAAGACAAACGTACTATCTGTGCTTCATCCGGGACTCAAACATGAGCCCAACTTGGACGACAGTTTCTTGGTTTCCCCATCTTCATGCTCTTTCGACTTCTTTGTAGTCTAATGTTCCTAACCCTTCGTCTTCCTGGTAGTTCCATCCACATACATAACCCTTCTACGTCCTTTTAGCTCCATATTCATAGTCCTTCAGATTCCTACTTGTCCATAATCATTTGACTTCCTGGTAACTCCATGTCCATAACTCTTTGATATCCTGATAAGTTCAGTGTTAATAACCCTTCGTTTTCCTGATATCTCAATGTGCATAACACTTCGACTCCCTTTTAGCTCCATATTCAGTCCTTCGACTTCCTTTTAGCTCCATATTCATAGTCCTTCGACTTCCTACTTGTTCATAATCATTCGACTTCCTGGTAACTCCATGTCCATAACTCTTTGATATCCTGATAAATTCAGTGTTTATAACCCTTCGTCTTCCTGATAGCTCAATGTGCATAACCTTTCGACTTTCTTGTATAATATTTCAGTGTTCATAATTCTTCGATTTCCTAGTAGCTCGTGTTCATAATACCTCGACTTCCTGGTTATTCAAAGTTCATAGCCTCTCGATTTTCTGGTTGTTCAAAGTTTATAACCTCTCGACTTCCAGGTAATTCAAAGTTCATAACCCTTCAACTTCCTGGTAGTCCAATGTTCGTAACCGTTTGACTTCCTGGTAGCACCATATTCAAAATCGTTAAACTTCTTGGTCGTTCAGTTTTCGCAACCGTTCGACTTCCTGGTAGCTCCGTGGCTATAACCTTTCACTTCTTGATACTTTAGTGGTCATAACCTTTCGAATTCCTGGTAGCTTCATGTTCATAAAACTTCGACTTCCTGGTTGTTCAAATTTCACAACCTCTCGATTTTCTGGTAGCACCATGGCTATAACCCTTTGATCTCATCATAGTTCAGTGTTCATAAACTTTGACACACATTCCTTCACCCTCCCAATAAATATTCGTATAAGCATAGTCTTGCTCTTGGGCTTTTGGGGAAACCTCCATCATTTTTAATTATATTTTTAACATTCCATTCGAAATGCTATCCTTTCTCATTGCAACACATATCTATCTCAGTTTTTGACTTTCTCAGCGTTTTTTCTTTCTCACCAGCATCTTGGTCAGTGCTACCAGCTTTGCTACGATCTTGAATATCATACTTTTCATCCTCAACCTCAGCCTTTTTCACAAAGAACACCCAATATTGTCTTCTAGTTATACCATCTCATGTACACTCTGCTGCTCAGTTTTTCTTTCATATCTCAATTTCATATCTCAATCCTGCATCTGTATTGTTTCCAGATTTATATCTACTATTACGAATATTTAAATCATTTTTTTCCTTGTTAGTAACACTGTTAGTTCGGATTCTTCTTCTCTGACATACACTGTGTTATTTCTCTACTTGTATTTCTCCAAACTTCATCGTTGAGGCAAAATTAAACAGTAAATAGTATTATGATGACCTTTCTCTCAGTCTCACACACTGCATTCAAGTTTAAATATATTAAAACTGTTCCAGATCCCCAGAACTATAATTTTTTTTGCGTCAGATTAATCAAAGATGGACATTGCATGTCGTTCGAACATGTTTTGTTCAGCACCTTCTGCATAAAATCCAAATTGTCTCTCGAATATTGAGAAAAACTGAGCGCTTCATCTATTACTATTTCCTCATCCGATAGCAGTGTTTGTGTAGATAACTATCGACTATATATGGCTGGTCTTCTCAATGACTGGCTTTCCTTTGTTACTTAAATTTCGACTGATTTCGTGCATAGACTAAAGAAATGTGAACCAAGTAGAAATCCTTTTTTAGATTTCATATTAGACTTCACTGGCACTTAAAAAAATCCCTGTCCTGCTCTATATATTTAAAACATTCATAATTAACCCCAATTTTGAGTGCATTAAGAAACAGAACATTCATTGGGTCCATTAGAGTTTCGCGCTGAATTTCTTTTTCTGGAATTTTGAGAGGTTAGAGAGCCCGAAGATAATCTATGTCTGTAAGGAAGATCCTGTAGAGTTTCCCTCTCGGTTTCCGCTTTCCTCGTGTTCTTTAAGGGGACCACAACCCCCAGACTCATCCAAGATTATAAGGATCTTTCTCATTCTTTTGGATGTTTTGGGGTTTCAGAAAAACTACTGAACCAGCGCAATTGGACAAATGCGCTACCTATGACTCATCATGGACTCTGTCCCTGATAAAGCTTTAACGATTAATCAGAAGCCTGCGCATCTAACAACACTCGGCGTAGGAGTGGCTTTTCCTGAATGTAATGACCGCCGTAAGCATCTAAAGCTATAAGAAGTCACGATCCATAATTTAGGTGTCCAGATAAGAAAGAGAGCCAAAACGGTGAAATAAACGGAACATCCGTTTCTTACTAAGGATTCAAACTCAGACCGAGCTGTACAAGTAGGCCAAAAAGATCTCGCGACGAACAACTCGACAACTAACTACTTCGCCCATGCCGTGTATCAACAAGGCGGTTCAGAATTAATCAAAAGTCTTTAAATTGCCATGTACACTAAAAACCTTGTGCGCAAACATACAGATATTCTTGATTTATTTCTAATAAACTGGGTAAGCACAGGGCATGGCTCTTCCTTGGTATCATTACCGTTTATCACGCTGGAAAATTTAGGAAAGGGGAGTTGTGAAGGTTATATCATAAAAAACGCAATATTATTCTGCATTTTTATATAAAAACACAAAACTGAGTGACGTAATTTTGCAAAATGTGTACGCGAATGAGAAAAAAAAAGGAACTAATTACATGTTACTAAATGATGAACACTAATAACTGAGGTGGCATATGACATAGGTCTTTAGCTGCTGGGCTTGGGTTCGAATCCCTCACTCTCCGTTTCGTGGAACCAGTGTTTCTGAATTAGGAACCGCAGGTCCCAACCTGGACCTGCATGTCCACGTGAATCACAAAGGAAGAAAACGCTTATAATAAGCGAGAACCTGACGATTGTGATTTCTTACCCATTTTTCCAAACGCTTTAGATCCAGTGAACTTTTTTATCCGTGAGCAAGATGCTGAATATTAAATATTCTCTTAATGGTGGAAATTCTGGTATTTTCTAACGCGCTCCTGTGCTTGCGGGAAGCAAATAAAGGCGTTAAATTCAAGATACGTGCTACTAGTCCCGAATAACGAGAATCGCTTTCCCTCATATCTTTTCATTACCGTAGTACTCAGCCTTCAAGCGTCGCTAATGCCTTTTAATATGCTGTCCTCATATAACGAAGCCTCTAACGCTGACTTATTCAACAGACCCGGTCGCCAGGCAGATAAGAAAGGGCAGAAGTGCACAGCGAACGTACTAATGAAATGAAGTCTCGCTAAACTCCTCAAGAATCCTGCACGTACTTCACCTGCGATTAACACATCTCTGTTGTTTATCAGAATTTGCTTGTATGAAATAAAACGAAAACTGGATAACAGTTACCATCCGTCGAGAGATAATGAGCTGCAAAATGTCATCTCCTTGCTGCTCTTGATAAAATTTGCGCTTTACGTACTTTGAAATGCTTTTACAGCGCAAGCATCTATTAGAGATACTTCAACTAACACAAGATTTCGAGAAAACAAAAAATAAAAAGTCTCTAACTCAAGTTTTGAACTGGATTTTCATTATTAGCGAAGACATACTTCTTTATTTTCTCCAAGGGGCTCTTAATGAAGCTTATTAAATGCCGAACTTTCGCGGTAAAGAAATTTTCCTTTCCGAACTACTAATCTTTATCGAAAAACTAGCGTTCACCACAAACTGGAAACTCCCGGAACATCTGCATTTACGGAAAATATCATTTTTAACATTCCAATTAAGTGCTGGTTATAAAATTTTCTTAACTGCATAATTATGTGTAATTAACCTGAACAGCAAGTTTGCAAACTTGCTGAGGGCCGTGTAAGTAGACGTTATTGAAAACATTTATTTTTCAACTGCAGTAGTAAATATGTTAACATGTAATGAATTTGAATATTCACTTACAGCGGCAACTTTCACAAATTCTGCCAGCATTTCTGCGATTAGCTCAACTTTGTTGCTCATCAAGATGCTCCCATAGGGAATAAAATGGAGGTGGAAGCAATGTGAAATGGAGGACCGTTCTGGTTCGAGAATAACGGTGTAAAGCTACAGATAGGCGGAAAAGCCTCCGAGAAATCCAGAAAAAATTTCTGACTAACGGGGACTCCTGTGAAATACATACTCACTCGAACAGATCAGAATATATATGGTCAAAATTTTCAGACCTAAGGGAAAGGTATTAAGCAGAAAATTTGTATAGCGCTTGGTCATAATGAACTACGCATACAGTCCACTGAATTGGAAATGTTTATTCTTTATCGAATTGGAAATCTCCTCAAGCCTGAATTACAGCACGTATGAGGTTTCATATAGACTAAAACACGTGCCATGCCGTAACACGTGCCATGCACGGTTGAAAAAGCTGTGACTGAAATGCATAACTATAATATACGGTTGAATTATTAATGGGCAGTCTATAAGATGGGTCACCAACAACAAAATTTTCGTAATATTCCAATTAATTTTTAATTTTTCCAAATACTCGTATACGAATTTCACGATGACGTTTCTCATTATTATATAAACACTGAGAAACAGCTCGAAATAAACAGTTGCCGTTACGAAGAATAAGGATAACATGGCGGTCCATGACAAACCAAAACAACTATTTATTAAGAATAAGCTTAAACGCATTCACATAATAAGTAAAGTCCAAGGCGTCGCTTTTCCGTTAGACTTTGAAATTCGATTCCAACTACGTAGTTCATAGCGGAGGGCTTAGTTCCAAGTCCTACCACCGCAGAAAGGCAGATTGCGCTGCACGTGCTGAAGCGAGAAAAAACGCCAGAATAAGGAACGGCGGAATGCGCAAAGAAAGTGACCTGGTAGCATAGAAAAAATTACTTATGACAATAAAAATTAGCAATGATGAATCTGTTTGTCAGTAGTTTTCGTGTAAAAAACGAATCATGAAAATAGCTCCAGTGGCTGGCGCTGGCGGATTGTAGAAAGAAACAGCCTTGTGTTTTAAATATATAGATTCCACAAAGTGTGGGAGTGCATCGACATCTACAGCATGCCAGGAGTTTACAATCCTTTAATTGGCTGATATTTGAGGGAAGAGGACTTTTCTCCCCGATATTTTTCTAGCATGTGGCATACATTCTCAATGGATTTCAGATCTGGGCTTTATTGTGTCTACGGAAGATGGGAGAAGTCGCTGTCATGCTCTCTTAACTACTTTTGAACACATCTCGTGCGTTGGACTGTAGCATTACCGTCTGTAAAACAGCTGTCACCTGCTGGATAAAAAGTCACCATTGCAGGATGGACTTGATCGGCAACAATGTTCACATAATCCTTGGAGGAGACTCGACCTTCCAGCAATATCAAGGGACCTTTTCCGTATCAACAGAACGCACCCCACACCATGACACCACTTCCATAACTTTGAGTTGTGCTTACGAGACAAGCTGCGTCCATTGCTTCATCGCGATCATACGAAACTCTCTGCCTACCATAGGTATAGAACAAGGTGTACCGCACCTTGTAGGACCCGTCACTTTTTTCCAAGTCCTCCAGTATCCAGTCACGGTGTTCCTGATACCCCCCCCCCTTCCCCGACGAACGTTCCGGTTCTTCGCAGAAATCAGTAGTTTCCATATAGGCACGCGACTGCCAATACCGACTCCTTTTCTCAATTCTCTGCACAGATTTCGCTGACATATGGGCCGGGAACAGCCTTCATGGAATGCTTCAGTCAACTGCTGCGCACAGGAAGTCCTATTTCTCCGTACAAGTCTTCTCAGACGACGGCGATCTCGTTCCTGACAGTTTGTCGTCGCCCCACAGTTACGCCTCTTAGCCAAGCAATATGGGTTATTTCTCCGCTGATTAAACACCCAGAATATCTCACGTTTTGAAAAACCAGTGAGCTTTGCTGTTTTCAAAAACGTCGCTCCAGCTAGACGGGTGGGCACAATAAGCCCTTTATCAAACTCCGAAAGATCCTTTGTTTTTCCCATTGTGATCAACCCTACTGACGAGCAGCAGTCTTAAATAGTTGCCTAGATTACGTGGTGACGTACGTGATCTACTATTTGCATATACGTGGCGTGACATTTATATACATCTGCATAAAGGTTTCTAATTCAGTGGCAGGCAACTTAAGCGACCGATATAGCTGAACCAAATGTTTACAAAGCCGCCGAGTTTTATGACAGCAACGGCCAAAACAATGCCTCCCCCTCCCCCTCTCATCTCATCAATACTGACCATAGACATGTCACTGATAATAAGCACTCGGTTCTACTCTTTTATTTCTACTCCATGGCTCAAGGCATGATGCGGAAGAGCTGGTCTCCTTGACATGTACATTGTCCAAATGAGTAGAAAAATGGGACTCAAACATCTTTCTTCTTCCTTAAGCTCGCTGCTATTGTTTTAGCCCTATATTGTATCAATCACTTGTCTAAATGACTATGAATAGCAAAGCCATGGTGGAAACAAAGCTTTCTGTTACACAGCTTCATTCGTTCCATCCGCTAAAAGGATTAGGAGAACGCTTAAACCCATCGAATCAGCAGAAATTTTATTTAAAGATGAAACGAAGTGAGCATATCAGATATTGACCTCTAAGGAAAATAAACGTCCTCTATAGAGTTTCGTAAGTTCCATTGGCACATATCCATTACTATAGCGTCAAAGTTACTGTTTCTGGATACGCTCAGTACAGTCGGGAGCAATGTTTTAAGGTGGAAGACGTTATCCTTCGTATCGGTAAATATTTAAGTTTTCCAAATTTCAGTTATTAGAAAGGACTAAGTATCTGTCCTTCCGAATGCAGCGATCAGCCGTTTGTTGGGGATGCAGAGAAGGAATACGTAAGTGTTGACTTTTTTTTTATTATTATTCCATCCATTTAGGGAATGGAAAGGAGAGAGGGTCTCGGGGTGAAGTCAGTCTCGTTGGAACCTCGGGGTCAGAGAGGCAGCTGACTCCATATTTGCGTTCAGGGGCGAAATATTACATTTGCCTCCTTACTTTTCTTCATTTTTATGGCCACAATCGGAAATCCGATAAATATTTGGATTATTTTTTTTTTAATTTTCTGCCTTTTAGAATACTTTCTGACAGAATTAAATATGATTTTCTATTCTCGAATCGGATGGGCCCAGAGGATAAGATATGAAGAAGTGTGCGGAAGAATACAACTAAAGGAGACCCTGTCCCAGCGGCGTCGGAACCGCGGGGGCAGAGGGGAAACTGCCCCCTGCGTTCATTTGCGTGCAGGGCCGAAACATCACATTTGCCCGCTCACTTTTCTTAGTCAGAAATTGGATTGATGCATGTTTTTTTTTCCTCTCCATTTAAAATTCAGTCCGATAAAACAAAATATTATTTTCTACTTTAAATAATGATTAGAACTCTGAATTCCTGAAAAGCAAGACGCAGTTTAAAGTCTCTCCTCTTGTCCAATATGATTACTAAGACGCAGATTACTCTCCTCCCTTGTCCAGTATGATTCCTTAGAAGCAGATTACTCTCCTCCCTTGTCCAGTATGCGAAAAAAAGTTACTAAAAACAGCTACCCTAAAATTCCTGAAAATTATTGTGTTTTTTTTATGAAAAAAAAGCAGGAGCGTTTTCTGTGTCTTAAGAATAATAAAATCAGTATTTCCTTAAGAAAATGGAAGACTGAGAAAGGAATGAGATATATTCTTACGTTGTTTGATGAATAACATAAGGGAATTTAAGATGTAGTTAAAAATACCCCCGGAGAAAATACCCGTGAAAACTGAAAAGCGGAAAAAATGTCCCCGGAAAAAATACCCCCAGAACAAACGGTTCACTGTAAACTGCCACACCCGGCAATTTATTACTTCAAATTAAAGTACAAATCTCGCTTGGCTTCCATGGAACGTTTTCGCGAAATTCGTTTGGAGTTCCCAATTCAGTTCTCAATATATAGGCCCAGAAACGGCAATCTTTATAGACACCCTCCCCCCTGAACTTTTTTAGCCAAGCTGTTGAAAGATGTGTGGCAGGGTTGCCGGTAAATTGCCACACCGGAACACTGCCACACATCAGTGTTCCTGTATGGCAGTTTACAGTGAACCGTTTGTTCTGGGGTATTTCTTCCGGGGGTATTTTTTCCGGGAGCATTTTTTTCGCTTTTCAGTTTTCAGGGGTATTTTCTCCGGGGGTATTTTTACCGTTTTCCGGGAATTTGTACCTGTGTGGAAGTGTTCACATCGATCAGTTTTATGTCGCTTATAATACATATCGGTAAAGCGCTTTACATCAAAATACAATGTAATATAGGTGTAAAATTCAAAGTTTATATTAATTAAGATTTTATCGATATAATCGTTTTATCTGTACTATGTTCAAATGACGTCATCACGCCTTGTTTTACGACAGCGAAATAAGTTTTATGATTTCACCAAAAACTGCATATGCTGATATCTTGCCCCGGTGGGCGAAAAAACAGTTCCGACACAAATGTCCGGGTCTGTCCCAAAAAATCATTCAGAGAAAACTAAGACTCTTTGAACACATTTGCAGAATGAAAAATAACAGAAAGATAAAGACTTTGGTGTTTGGCTTAATGAACGGAAGAAATGCAAGACGACGCCGTCGCCGTGTGTGGGCTGACGTTATTAAAGACTGGCGAGATGGAACTCTTCAAGAACTGAGCCACTCTGCAATGAACAGACTTCAATGGGACAATATAGTTAAAATGGCAACAGACGTCTACGGGAATTGTACCCATGGTTGTTGATGATTATAATGATGCTTCTGTTTATTAACCACCTAAAATTGGGAAATCTTTAATGCCATTCCTGAGGCGCGGGTTAAATTCTCCTTGCTTGTCCGGTATGGGTGAAAAAATGCTTCACGAATTACCAGCTTTACAGTTACAGTTATGAGATTGAGAAAAAAGCGTGTTTAATAAAGTACCAGCTTTATTAAAAAACGGCTGTCCTGAAATTCCTGAAAGACATTTATTTTATAAGAATGGCAGAAACTTTCTTTTTCATTTAAGTATAATAAAGACAATTTTTGTTTAAAATAAGATAAAAAAGAAAGAAAACGAACGTCATGAGATATACTGTATCTTTATACGTAAGTTATTTGATGTATAACATAAGGGCTACTGTTCGTGTGGAATTTACATTAGTATGGAGGTGTTCCAAAGAATACAATTTAATATCTCTTAAAATATGAGCAACTGTTTTATATTGAAATACTCTATGCTACAGATGTAAAATTCAAGTTTTATACGCATTTAAATTTTATCGATACGATTGTTTTATCTGTATCATGTTCTAATGATGTCAACTAATCCTATTTTATAACAATAAGTTTAACAGTATGATCTGACCACAAAATATACATCCTGATGTATTGCCCTAGTTCTCGAAAAATAGTTCCAGCGCACCTGGTTGAAGTGGTTGGCCTGCATTCTGGATATTTTCGATGTAGTGACATCTTTTACAACACAGAACAAAAAGAACGAAAGCCCTTTTTTTCATCTTTTATAACTTGGAAATGTGAATAATTTAAAATAATTCTCTATGATGAAAATTTTAAATATATTAAATGAAGACTAAATTTAATACATTAGGTTGTTTTTGTCTGTAAATTCTATAACTCCAATGACGCAGCAGACGGAGCTGAAGAAGTAACCTCTAAAAATTGCTCAGTGAAGCTGCGACAAGAATGGCAACAAAATAAGTCGTAGAATGTCGTCGACGTACCGTTGAGCCGTGAGGGTGATACGGTGGACTACCAAGGGTGCCCGGCTATCGTAGGAAATTGATTCGCAGACAGTCACTCCCGGCGTACGAGCAGTGTGCTATTCTACGAACAGGCAGGATCCTTGGACTGGCCGGCTCATCTCCAGACAGGTATGCGCTAGTCATTGGCGCTAACTGCAAACCGTGACACGACGACGACACTGGACACTATTATTCCACGTTGATCTGGCCCGACACCACGGCATTTCGTCAGTGGTCGCCATTTTTTAATCATTTGCATATTCCTCCCTGAAGTACTTGCATGCGGAAATTCATCAAGATCAAACGACTTTTTCGGTGTGCTTCTTCCTTTTTTTATTTGGAAAGTATATATTTTCGATACACGAATTCATTTCGCCATTTTTTTTTCAACCATTCACCCTCAAAAACTCAAAAACTTGTCTGTTGACTTTGTCGAGAAAAGAAAAATGAAAATGAAAGACGCGCGCAACGCCATGTACAGAATTTTAAAAATAAGCAAACAGACTGGGACTTTTGACGTCACACTGTTCCTGGTTGCAGTAAAAGGAGTCCGGAAACCATCTGCTACGATCGCTCATAAACAATCTCATTAAAGAAACTTTAGCAATACTAAAAGAAAGGTAGCTCATGAATGTAAAACACACAGAAATACACCAATAAGCCATTCCATTATGACCACCCCCAGCCTAGAGAAATGAGCGCGCCTGGAAACCGAACGGTGGTGCAGGTGAAGTTTACAGGACAGTATATATATACAATCCGAGGACCGGCTTTCGGTTAGTAAAGTGTTTGGTGTTAGATAAAGGACAAATTGTGATGGCACTGTGCCCCGGAACTATGATCCCGGAAACGGCGCGGCGTGTGGGTTGCTAACCTGCCGCTGTAGTGAGTACGTATCAAAAGTGGTGCACAGATGGCCAAACAACGAACAGTCTTCCAGCGGTGTGTCTTTCGCAGCTCATTGATCATAGAGCGGCGCGGAAACTGTCGCGCATTGTTCACAGGTACCACAGGGCTATGTGCTCCAAATCACCCACAGCTACAGCCGTGATTATCAGCGCAATGTGTCACAGCACACAGTTCATCACAGCCTTTTGCGCATGGGCTTGCGTAACCGAAGACCCAGCTGGGCTCCCCTGCTTACTGCACGTCATCGCCAACAACGCATGAAATGGGCCCAAGATCATCGAAATTGGACTGTAAATGATTAGAGAAAAGTTGCCTGGTCTGACGAATCAGGATTCCTGGTGCATCACCTAGACGGCCGAAAGTGGATACGCCCATTACCAACGGAGTCTATGGCACCAGAATGCACTGTTGGGCGGAAACAGGCCGGCGGCGGTGTTATGCTGTGGGCTATGTTTTCGTGGGACACTTTAGACACCATTTTCCTAATAGCACAATTCCTGACAGCTGTCAGGTATCTAACATCGATACGGACCAAGTTCACCCATTCATGGTAACTGTGTTCCCAGCTAGTGATGGTCATAACCAACAGGATAATGCGTCATGTCACATTCCCAGAATCGTCAAGGAGTGGTTCGAGGAACATGCTGGTGATTTTCTGTTGATGCCCTGGCATCCAAATTCACGTGACATGAACCCAATCGAACATTTGTGGTTCGACTTGGAAAAGCGGTTTCGTGCTAAATCATCGCCACCCCGAAATGTACGGGAACTAATGGACCTGATGTTGACATTGTACCAGATACCACAGGATTCCTATCGCCACTTCAAATCAATGCCTTGCCGAGTGGCCGCTGTTTTGCGGGCCTACAGCTTATTAAGTAGGTGGTCCTACAGCTTATTAGGTAGGTGGTCATAATGTAATGGATCATCGGTGTAGAATCCTAGAGCAAATAACACAATTGTCTGAAAAATTATACGGGGAAGCAGCAATTAATGTAATTAGTATAATAACAAAACAAACTATGGATTTTTTTTTATAAAATAGCAGAACTTTTAAGAATATATGGAAGAAAGACAATGCAACGAAAGGTAAACCAGAATATTTTTGTGTAAAACTATTCTAGCTATATGAAAATTATGCATCTGGTATGCTGACAAGAACTTTAGAATTAACACATTCCAGAGACATTTGATGTGACAGAAGTTAAGGCGTATCGGATGTGACGTGGTAAAAAGGTCTGTGGAAGAAATGAAGAATGAATTACCTAAACTTATATGTGAAATAGTGGCCAAATCAGATGCGGATGCAAGGGGAAGCCATAGCGATCATGGCCTTTCTTTGAAGAATTTACCGAATTAAATTTTAAAATACTTTATTTTATGCTGTCTGTTGTATACTTGTTGGAATGCTTTTAATTCTGCTAGGTTTCCCCCTGCTAAAAACACTCATTCTTTTTTAATTTGCTTTTATTCACACAATATGCATTCATTATAACATTACTGTAAATTTAAAGTAACGTTACAAGGTTTATGGATCCGCCTTTGTGCTAAATACCTTGCAACATTCTTTGCATATTGTTTAAAACATAAAAAGTTTCACAAATCAGGAAATTTCCAGATATGCAGATCAAGAATTCTAGTTTGCAGAGCAGAACGAAGAAGTGCGTTGGAAAAATAATGTGTGCTAAACATTGCAAGTGCAGCTTAGCTGTTTCTTATAATGATATTGAAATAAATGTATGTAGTAAGTGCTGATAATTCTCTAGAAAGGTGTCTACGATGGTAACAATAAAGGAAGCTAGTTATTTGGAAACCGCATTTGTTATGCTATTTTGGGGTAATTTAGAAACAGAGCCATACTTCTTCAGCGAATAATTAGGGAATATGAAGTCACCGTCTTGTTAGAACACTGGAGATTCCTTATTTTGCCCATCTAAAAGCATTCAGTTCCAAAGGAATGGACGTCAAATTTAGTGAAAACAAGTAAGGAGATTTTTAGATTTTTCTGATTTAAGAGAGCTAATGTAGTATTGGAATTTATTAGAAGTCATCAAAAACTACTATGGGCATTTTCTTTCATCTTCTTTTCTTTGCACTTTTTCCGTAGCACTACACTATTTGCCATCACCCCATGGATGTAGTGCGGATTGGTAGACAATTCCAGAGGAGGGGAAGAGCGCGAATAACAGCTTTTTTTTTTTTTATTACAAAACGGAAGAGAACCAGATAAGAGAGGGAGGGCATTGCGCCAATCGAATCTTGAACAAATACGTACTTCAACGTGTGATAGATAAAAAGGCTCCGAGGGGACGTAAAACTGCCCTTCCCTAGAGTGTAGCGATTGATTCTAACAAAAAAAAAGCACAGTACTTCTTGTTGATGTTCTTGATATTTTTTTCTTTTATAATGGCAGTCTCTTGGTGCTTGTGATTGATGTTTGACACTGTCATTGGTTCTTTTTATAAAAATTGGAGCTATTTTTTTTTCTTTTTTTAATAGTCGTTTTTCTCAACAATACAGTAGCGGTTCCACGATGAGTTCATTCTTCATTCGTGAAAGCTTCCATTGATTTCATGGAATTATTCCACGTATATTTCGCATGTTGATTTAATATGGCTGTGAATTTAGTTGAAGTATTATTCAGTTCAGAAGTCTTAATTTAACGGCAAAAATGTTCACTGCAGCAAATCATTTCAACTGTAAGAGCTCGCTAAAATGTGCATCACATTTCTTTATATTTCAGATGGCCGTATTTTTAATATGCGTCAAATTTACCATATAAGCGCGATTAAAAGTACTTCAGAGAAATGTACTGAATATGTTTTCCATAAAAGTTTCGGACATCCCAAAGAAAAACGAATTTTGTGGTTTTATACATAGAGTAGTGCGTGAATTTTGCAATAAACTCACTTTTGCAGACAGATTCATTACGAATTCTATTTGTCTTACTTTTAGCTTCCAAAATAATCTATTAAATCTTTTGAAACGTCAAAAAAAAAAAAAAAAAAAGAAGACGGACGAAGGTGTTTGTAACCCACTTTTGCACTTTTGTTTGTATCTCTTTCAGAAAATATCTGGAAGCAACATGATAAACTGTGATTCAATACTTATTCCTATTCTCTTACGGGACGGACCGTATTTAGCTTAGTGGTTTAAGCAGCAGAATTTGAACCAGTTGGTTGCGAGTTCAAAGCCTGCTGCTGTAGCCCGCTTATAATTAATGGAAAATGGGTGGTGCATTTTCTCAATTTCTTTTTCGGAAAGTACTGAAACAGTCACACAGAAAAATGCTTACCCCCCCCCGGCCACCACCCAGTGAAAAGAGAAAGACACAACATTGAAGTGCTTTCCTTATTTGTTTTTATATTTCTAAATATCCATTATGTAGGTGAAATTAGTGAATTCGGGCTCGTGAAATGCAGAACGTAATTCGACCCAGAACTCCAAAGTATTGCACGGAAGAAATAGGCTACTCTAACGGCAGATGAGTTGATGATTATAAAAAGCAAAAAATAATTCAAGAAAGTAAAAATAAATAAATTAATAACAGCAGCAATTTGATTGATGTCACGAAACATTTGACACATGGAATAAACAGTCCTCAGATGTATGATTCCTAACAGCCATGAAAAAGCAATGACTAAGATTTCTAGACGAAGTACGTGTGCGAATATAAGTTGACAAACTCATGGATTCTACGTAATTGCGTCTCTAAGCAGAGACTGGCAGCTTTTGAGCTGAAGCACAGTGTTGTGACCAGAACACATACAGTATATCAATAATGCGTCTCTAAGCAGAGACTGACTCTTTTTGAGCCGAATATACGTAATTGCGTCTCTAAGCAGAGACTGACAGCTCTGCTTAGAGACGCAATTGCGCAATTACGTCTCTAAGCAGAGACTGTTGTCCAGAAAAATATATACAATATTGCCAGTTGTTTTTTCTTACAATAATGCGTCTCTAAGCAGAGACTGACTCTTTTTGAGCCGAATATACGTAATTCTACGTAATTGCGTCTCTAAGCAGAGACTGACAGCTTTTGAGCTGAAGCGCAGTGTAGTAACCAGAACACATATATCAATAATGAAAATGTGTGAGGCAGATATCTAAGAGGTCGGTACCCACAATGCCTAACTAGAAGTTTCTCGTCAAGAGGCAGCAACGTATCTAGTTTGGTAATGCGTTTTTCGTCACTGGACATAACAACCTTTTGGAAGGAAACATGCGGAGAATCTTTATTGGGACCACTTATCAAAAGGGAAAAGTTATGGTCAATTAGATTTCATGACAAATGACAGCAGGCTAAGTTAAACCGTAACTATTGCAGAATTTCTGCCTTGTCCTTATACGTCATGTTCGGTTACAATGATATTTTTGTTGGTCTCGTAAATCGTTTGGAAGTATGATGATTCCATCAGATTTTCTTACTTAGGCACTAAATAGTCATATTAGGCCACAGGCATAGGGCCTTTTTAACAGGTTTTATTCTACCAGTGTCATATTCACAACGTTTACACATCAAATCAAGTTAATAATATTGCGCTTTTATTTAGGCACGAAATATTTATTCACAGGCTCCAGGCCTAGGTTTAGGCCCTTTTACCAGTTTTTATTCTACCAATGCCATATTCACAACGTTTAACAGAAAATCAAATTTATAATATTGGGCATTTACTTAGGCACGAAATATTAATTCATAGGACCTATCAGGCCTAGGCCTTTTTAATAGTTTTTATTTTATCACTGCCATATTCACAACATTTACACAACAAATCATCATCATCATCATTGTCAACCATTATCAATCCACTGCTGGACGAAGGTCTCCCCAAGTTTCCTCCACAACTGTCTGTCTTGTGCCAGTCTCCTCCATGTCACTCCCACATACTTTCGAATTTCATCCACCCATCTTCCATGTGGCCTTCTTCTGGGTCTTTTCCTGTCCCTTGGAATCCCATCTAAAATTTCGGCTGTCCATCGATGGTCTGTTCTTCTGGCAGTATGTCCAGCCCATTGCCATTTCAGGGATTTAACTCTGATCATGATGTCTTCCACTCTTGTCATTTTTCGGATCCACATGTTCCTCTTCTTATCTCTCCTGGTTACACCAAGCATGCACCTCTCCATGCGTCTTTGAGTTGTCTGCAGCCTTTGTATGTCTCTTTTAGCTAAGGTCCACGTCTCTGCCCCATACGTAAGCACTGGAAGGATGCATTGATCAAACACTTTTCTTTTAAGACATAATGGCATATTGCTCTTGAAAATTATGCTGTTTCTTCCAAAAGCTCTCCAGGCAAGTTTTGTACGCCGATTAATTTCTTCACCAATGTGACCCTCACTTGATATCTGCTGTCCAAGATAAACGTATGTGTCTGTTATCTCCAGCTTTTCTCCATCAATCGATAAATCTTCATTTCTTGTAAAAGCATTGAACATCACTTTTGTCTTCTGAAAGTTCATTTTTAATCCCACTTCTTTACTCTTGTCAGCAAGTTCCTGGATCATACTCTGTAGCTCTGATGGGGTAGTTGCAAAAATGACTATGTCATCAGCAAAACGAAGGTGGGTTAGATAATCTCCATTAATCTTTATCCCTTTGTTTTCCCAGTTCAGTGATTGAAACATTTTCCAATGTGGCATTAAAGAGCTTCGGAGATATGGTGTCACCTTGTCTCACTCCTTTTCCAATTTTTATGTGTGTTGTATTTTCAAACAGCCGAATCTTTGCACTTGCATTTTCATAGATGTTATTAATAATATTAATGTATGCATCTTCAATACCGCAGGATTTCAGAGCCATTTCAACTGCTGATGGTTTCACCGAATCAAAGGCTTTTTCATAATCGATAAAAGCCATGCACAATGGAAGTTCATATTCCCTCGCTCTTTCAATTAGTTCTCTCAGTACGTGGATATGATCTATTGTGCTGTAGCCACTCCTGAATCTAGCTTGTTCTCTCGGTTGAGCCATGTCCAGTGTCACCTTCAAGCGGTGTGAAAGAACTTTAGTGAAGATTTTATAAACCACTGATAGGAGGCTGATAGGTCTGTAGTTCCTGAGATCCTCAATGTCACCTTTTTTATGTAGCAAGATCATTGTAGCGTTGTTCCAATCCTCAGGAATTTTCCCTTCATTAAGGCATCGAGTGAAAATTTGGGCGAGTACTGTTTCGATTTCTCCACTTGCTTCTTGATGTCTACAGTAATTCCATCTTCTCCTGGAGCTTTTCCCCGCTTCATGTTCTTGATTGCATGTGCAACTTCTGCTGGAAGGACTGGAAGAACTCTATTACTGGTACCTTTCATGATGTCTGGAGTACAAGTATCATCCCTTTCATATAATTTGGAGTAGAAATCTTTCACTCTTGTCAAAATTTCGCCTCTATTTCTTGTTACAGAACCATCTTCTTTTCTCAGTGCCATAATCTGTTTTTTTCCCTTACTGAGATGTCCCTTTGCTATCTTTAGGCTTTCGTTGTTTTCAATTGCTTTCCTTACTAGTTCACAGTTGAATTTCCTTACGTCTTCAGTGATACTTTTTCGTACTGTCTTGCATAACTCTATATATTCCACTTTGGAAGTCACATCTTCTTTAGTTGTCCTCATCTCTCTTCTTTTTTGCGTCAACATTTTGGTTTTTCCTGATAATTTGTTCACATGCAATTTGTTCTTAGACACAGCTTATTTTGTTGCTGTTTCCATAAGAGCTTTGGTTATTTTTCTGTTAACTTCAGAAATATCCACTTCTTCCAATGTTAGGCCTTCTAAAGCAGAGAATCTGTTCTTCAGTTCCAATTTGAAGGTATTATGGTGTTTTTTAAGGTTGGTTATGTCAATACATTTTGTTTGTCTTATGAGCTTGCTACGTTCGAGTTTAGTGTTGAGGTGCATCTTACATCTCACCAATCTATGGTCACTGCCTGTGTTGAACTTGTTTAGCACACTGCAGTCTTCTATGACGAATTTTTTGTTACACATAATAAAATCAATTTCACTTGTCGTCCCATTTGGATGTTTCCATGTCCATTTCCTGTGTGGCTTTTTCTTGAAAAAGGAGTTCAAGATGAAAAACCCTTCTGCCTCTGCAAACTCTACGAGAGTATTTCCACGCTGGTTTCTGTTGCCGTGACCGAATTTACCTACTGAAGTTTCATTCTGTTGCCGTTGCCCTATTTTTGCATTGAAATCTCCCATAATTATCTTCAGGTGCTGCTTACCTTTATTATTTAGATCACGAATTTCCTCATAAAATTCTTCAATTTCTTCTTCAGCATGACTTGTGGTGGGTGCATAAGTTTGAATAATCTGAGCCTGGTATCTTCTCGCGAGTTGGATAACGAGTCGTGCAGCTCTGTCAGAGGAACTTTCAACTTCTACAACTTTATCCTTCAGTTTCTTGTTTATTATAAATCCAACACCACTAGTTCTGCCAGTATCTGTCCCACGATAGTAGAAGAGATGTCCACTTTTCAGTTCAATGAGATCTTCTCCTTTTCTCCTTAAGTCACTTAGCCCGACGATGTCCCACTTGATCCTTTGTAGTTCCTCTTCCAATTCAAGAAGCCTTGAATCAGAAGATAGGGAGCGTCCGTTATACTTAGCCAAGGTCAGCATCAGATGGCAGCCTAGTCCGGTCCTCCGGGGATTCTTAGCACCCTCTGCCTTCATGTCGCACTGGCCGCTGCCTTGGCCAGGTACATTCCAGCTGCCGGAGACTGAGGGCCAAGAGTTAAGTTGTGGAGTCGTTTTGGAGGGGTTTGGCCATAACTCACCACGCTGGCCAAGCGGGTTGGTGAGTGTGGGATAGCATTTCCTCTAATCCCGATGGTATAGTTATACCGCTATTGGCGGTCGTCAGAGCTCCTTTAGTGGGAACAGGATGTACCACGAGAAGGCGGGGTTGACATTTGTCAAGGAGAGGCTGTGATGTTACGCATCACCTGACCTTACATCCCTACACAACAAATAAATGTAATTATATTGCGCTTTTACTTAGGCAGGAAATATTAATTCATAGGCCCTAGGCCTAGGCCTTTTTGACAGTTTTTATTCTACCAATGCCATATTTACAACGTTTACACAACAAATTAAGTTAATAATATTACGCTTTTATTTAGGCACGAAATATTTATTCACAGGCCCTAGGCCAAGACCCTTTTACCAGTTTTTATTTTACCAATGTCATATTCACAACGATGTATAAATTCATAGGCCCTAGGCCTAGGCCCTTTTACCAGTTTTTATTTTACCAATATCATATTCACAACGAAATATAAATTCATAGGCCGTAGGCCTTTTTAATAGTTTTGACTCTATCAATACCATATTCACTACGTTTACACAACAAATCAATTTAATAATGTTACGCTTTTACTTGGGCACGAAATATTAATTCATAGGCCCAGACCTAGGGCCTATGAGCGAATATTTCGTGCCTAAGTGCTGATAACATCAGTAGCAATATTATTGCATTTTTTTGTGTGTAAACTGTGGGAATATGTCATTGATAGAGTAAAAACTATTAACAAGGCCTAGGCCTAGGGCCAGTGAATTAATATTTCGTGCCTAAATAAAAGCGCAATATTAGTAACTTGATTTGATGTGTAAACGTTTCGAATATGACACTGGTAGAAAAAAACCTGTTAAAAAGGCCTATCCTGTGGCCTATGAATGACTATTCAGTGCCTAAGTAAAAGAGCAATGCTATTGACTTGATTTGATACGTAAGCGTTATGAATATAAAGTCGGCGAATTAAAAGCTGTTAAAAAGGCCGAGGTGTAGGGCCTATGAATTAATTAAGTAAAAGAAAAATATAACAAATTTGGCATGTTATGTAAATATTTAGTGCCTAAGTAATTATTAAAAAAATCCGTTATTAAAAAAATCCCACTATATTGCTCTTTCCTGAACGCTTGGCGCTTAAATAGAACGTTTTCTCGAAATTTGTTTAGAGTTCCCAATTCAATTCTCAATATAGGCCAAGAAACGGCATTCTTTATACCCCCCCCCCCCTCGAACTTCTGTGGCCACTTGCTCTAAGTATGAACCGACATCAAAATTCAGACAAACACAAGAGCTCCTTCCCATCGTTAGGCACCTTGGGAAACTGCCACACATAATTCGGAAACTTGGAAAACTGCCACACCAGAAAAGTGCCACACATTCAAAGTGTTCCTCGAAGGAATAGCAATTTGTGCCCGGCCCCTTAATAAAAAGCGTGTGGCAGTTTTCCTGTGTTGCAATCTTCCGGTGTGGCAGTTTTTTTGTGTGGCAGTTTTCCTGTGTAGTGGTTTACAGTGAACCGATTTTCTGTATCGTTGAGTGGAAAGTCAGAGAGTATCAATTTTCAGAGCTGATAACCTCAGTCGTAACACTTGCAATCAGATTTACGGTATTTCGACAAAAAAAAATCCTCTCGGAAAAACATCCAGTCGATGCAACATATAACTTCGCAACACATCCAACTACAATGTTTGAAAATTATGAGTTTCTTTTTTTTTTTTTATTGGAGGTTTAACGACCACTGTGAGCAACTCAGTGGGCTATAACCAGTCGCCCGTCTCTAATTTAGGGTCACTGGTCCCAGGCAAGGGAGAAAGCCAAGGCCGTAAGACAAACACAACATCCATGCCTCACCGGGATTCGAACCCAGCCCATCTCGGACGAATGATCAGAAGCCATTACTTAGACCACTGCGCCACCGGGGCGGCAAAATTGTGAGTTTCACTGTAAGATAAGGCAAAATCAAATTACAGGCATAAAGCATTTAGAGCAGCGATGCGTTTCAAAAACTGTCAACGCAGCGTTATTGCAGCATAGAGCTTATGGAGATGCATTTTGGTCATCGTAACTTATTAGGGAGTTTCGTCTTGCATGGATAATAATAATAATAATAATACAGATGAAACGCCGCCCAGGTGGCGCAGAGGCTTAAGCGCTGGCTTCTTGCCATTAGTTCGAAATGAATGTTGTGTTTGGCTTACCACACTGGCTCTCACCTTTCCCTGGAACCAATGGCCCTAAACTAGGGACGGACGACCACTTACAGCCCATCGTTAACTCCCTACCCCTCAAAAAAAAGGAATATCATTTTATAACTGTATTATTCACTGTCAAATAACTAAATACGAAAGCAAAATTTAATCAAATAAGTGTAATATATCTCGCCAGCTTATGGCGAAACCCCGAACCTGGCAAACCTGGTAGTGTAGTGAGACGGGAAGACGAGTTAAGCGTCAATAAGACCTGATTTTAATCTTCGATATTTTAGGAAGACATCAGTGTTTGATTGCCTTGCCGGAAGCTTCTTCTCGCGGAGAATTTCTATGTGAAAGGAGACAGCAATATTTATTTACTATAGCGTTGAAATTAAAATCTGCGTCATTTTTAGTGAAGATATTCAGGACATCCATGGTCTTATTGATGCCTTCTGTCAAAATATCTGTGGTGAGGTATCTTTTGGGATCATCTTCTGTGGCGTCATCGTTGTCCTCTCAGCAGGCTAGTGTTCCAGCTCTATCAGCTCTTCGTTGGTTAGAATGGAGTAGCTGCTGCACATCGTCGATGTCAATTGCGTTCAATCTCTGTTGGTTGTACGATGAGCAATACCATTCACAATCACTCTGTTTCGTTCTCTTCAAATCTCGTGAAGTCGTCATGTGCCGTACGTTGGGCTATGTCATACAATTTTCAGACATATGTTTCTAGACATCGAAGGATTTTTATCAATCGCCAATTGACAATCGATGTGTTTCATCTGTTTCGTCGACCAGTTCTTTGAAAGTGCAACCCAGGTAGTAGAAACTGTCCACAGTTGAAGACAATCCGAGGACATAGTCACGCTGAACACCTTGAGAATGGCAGGGAATTGAAATGCTTCTGGGTGCTCAGAAACTCTCGCTACGTTTCACCAATCACTTTTATACTGTGCCTGATAGTGCGATGTTTTAATCTGTCGAAACAACAATGATCCTTCGCTTTTCGGTTTGTTTTTGAAGACAGTTAAAATGCCCTTCACCTTCTTTTTATGATTAACTAGCTCACACGAGTTTATAGAACGGATTTTAATCTTCCTCCAACACAGGGTACAGACTGAATAATTAAATGATTGGGTAGGAACAAAATCATTTGCACTACACATGCTTACCAGAACATCCTTGCATTCAGAAAGGGATTCATAATGGAAAATAGAACATGAGTGATATGCCTTTCGTTTTTCAACAGTGAAAAATTTATTAGCCAGATCTACGTTTCACTTAAAACAAGAAGTTTGTAAAAGTCTTGAAGTGCCTGCACCAAAATAAGACGATGATTCACTTTTTTTACATATAGAAATCAGAGTGAAGTGGTACTTGAAACAGTGGCCTATCTAAAGATATAACTGTCCCCTGGGTGCGCGGACTGTACGACATTTCCTTTGACAAATGTAAATCATCGCGACAGGAATGATCGAAAGTTAAATAAAGGGGTTCATAGTGTTTTGTTCCTGCTGTGCACTATATGATTGAAACGCAATTCGCATTGACTTTTCCGTTATACTTACTCTCTTTCTATCATATGGTACTGTTATTACTTTACCTGAATTAAATAATTATTCCAAAACTCAAAACCTAAAATTTTGTGTTGAAAAAAAGATGCTGCAATGCCGTTCCCCCGGGAATTTTTTTTCTTTTGATTGGAAGTTTAAAGAAAACCGTGAGCAACTCAGAGGGTTAAAAGCAGTCGCCCGTCCCTAATTTAGGGCCACTGGTTCCAGAAAATGGAGAGAGACAGTGCCGGAAAACGGCATCCGTGCCTCACCGGGAATCGAACCCGGGCCCATCTCTGACGAATGATCAGATGCGATGGATTAGACCACTGGGAGGCCCATACAAAAAACCCTGTATGTGTGTGTGTGTGTGTGTGTGTGTGTGTGTGTGATACGGGCAAATACTTCTGCATCTTAGTGGGCGTCCGACAAATGCAGTGGAACCTCGGTTATACTGTACGTCTCCCGTTTACACGTTTTCCACATTTATGTGTAATGCTGCGCTAGTCCCGATGTTTTATTGTAGTTTCAATCACTTTTTTCAATTCGGCTATAAGTAATTCATTTGTAAGCTTTTTGCGATTATAACTTAAAATTTGAATTTCAGATTATCAAAAATACACGGTTCTTTGATTTCTTTTATACGAAACCCGGTATGTTACAACTTTGAGGGAATTGAGACAGGGTTTTTTTGCAGCCGTGAGATAAGTAACGCCACTAAAAATTTACTAAATAAATTTCACAGTTCTCCTTTTTCTCTGAATTCAAAAAATTTGAAACAAGCAAAAATTAGTGAATGATTTGCACAGCACTAAACTAAATAGCGGACAAACCGCTTTGGAAAGAGCTATGTTTATAAGGATGTGTAACAGTGTATTTAATATAAAACAAAATCATATTCGTATTTGCTAATTTTATTTGAAAAGCAAGTTTTTATTTTTTCATACGTCGAAGATACAAAATCGTACAGAATTTTTTAACCAAGATTTTATAATGAAATTTGAGTAAAAAATTAATACAAAAATCAAAATGGACATAGGCTTAATGTTCCAGACAAAGCTTTCATGGATGCATTTTAATTTAGTGTGATCTAAAATTAAGAGTTTCATCCCACCCACCCACCCACCCCCTTTTCTTTGTTTTTGGACGCATTCAAAATTTTACAATAATATTTAACATTTTGAAATTAGTTTTAAAAACGAATAAATACACTTATTCGTTTTCAAGACTATCCTGTAGAAAAACGTATAACCGAGGTTCCATTATACATCAAACCTGAACTTCACCTTTTATGCTCCTATTTTAATCGATTTTCCAGGCTTCCCAATTAAATTACTTGTCTATCAGATAGACGAAACGCGAGATGAAATCTTAGAAAGGTATTTCTTAACAAAAATTCCTCCAATCTTCTAGCTGTTTAATGGACAGGCAATTTTACAGCTTTAGCAAAGACTACGTCAAACTTCACGTACCTAGAACACAGGAAATCTTGGCTCACCCTGGCCATCATCACGAGGAAAGGGTTTGAAATATTTTCTTGAGCTAGGGATGAAGACAGGAGCAAAGAGAGTGACGACGGGGAAGCACCACCGTCGTCATTACCCAAGAGGAAAATATTTGCTTTTAGTTCTCCCTTGATGGAAGTACTAAATTACTGAATCGGGGGCAATATTTTGCCGTCGAAAATAGTTTCTCGTGAGAAGACTTCGATCGAACACACCCAAAATGTAACTTGATTTTCTTTTTGCTGAGTTGAGAAAACAACAATGATAAAACCTTTTCTCTTGAGATTTTTTATCAACTATTCTGCCCACCCTCGAGAGAAAAACAAGACCTGCTAAATATTTCTTGCCGTAGTGAGCCGCTTTATGATACAAAAAATGACAGATACTTAACAGATACTTAGGTGTTTTCCAGATATAAAGAGATACTTAGGTGTCTTTCTTATACTTTCTGATACTTAGGTATTTTTTAATAGTTTGTTTTAACTACAGTTAGAGTTGCATATTTCGGTAGCGTTACCTAAAAGCCAATTCATGCCAAAAAGACATCCTTTTGTAATGTTAAATACAGGTGTTTAAGCGTAAGAAAAAAAAATTAAAACAAGTGATTATACTGTACTTTGTCCGTCCGTCCCTCCGCTTAGCATGTGCGGAGTCTCCGCATACATGAGAAGGATTCAAAGAATTATTTCAGGATCAAATATTTGCAATCATCAGAATTTTGATTCATGTCGTGTACTTCGTGTAATTTTCCATCTTGGGGGTACAAACGAGATCTTATGTTTGGTAAGATTGAAAGTTTGAATGCAATTTTATTCTCTTTTTTACATTGGAAAGCTGCAACTTCGAGCAAAATTAACCGTATATTACCTGTTTGCAGGATTATCTGTTTTTTGACTGGATGGCATAAATAGTTAGGGTAATGGAATATTTGTATCTTCACTGTATCTGTGCTTCTGAAAGATCTATTTGTAACAGTTTTCCAGTCAATAGCTGTGATTGAGACAAAAAAGTCAACATTTTTTCCAACACTGGATTGCTGGAAGCAAAATAGCATGTGTTTCCTGTTTAACATGTTTCGAATTGACGGAAAATTAAACTTTTCCGTTACGTGCCGTAAATTTAATTTCTATAATTTCTGATATCGCACTTTTCACATGAACACATTCATGCTTTTAAAACTCTCACTTAAAATATTATTTTGTTGCGAATACCTCCTACCATGACTAAGATAATCTTGAAAACCCAAATTCGCCGGTGGCATGACTCGAAATCGCATCCTTCTACTCCTTAGCCGAATATTTTTCCAATTCCCAATTAAACTACACCAACAGGTGCTTATCACTGCTACTTGCCGTCTTGGCAAGTACGTCACATAGACACCCTCTCCCCAAGAAAGGCGGGGAACGAAATCGCAGGTATACTTGAAGTAACTCTCTGTAGAAGAAGGAATTCTCACTAATTCAAGACAATGTTTGGAAAAGGCGTCACACATTTTTGGAAACGTTGAAGGAATTCTCATTAATTCCAGATGATGTGTGGAACATCATCACACATTTTTCTGAAAAACCTAGCGGCCTATAGATCCATTTTTACGTTTGGGCGTCAATGTGAAACCCAAATTTACTGGTGGCGATGCTCAAATCCGCATACTTCTACTTCGGAGCCGAATGCTTTCCCAGTTAAGCTACTTTGAGAAGTGGTTATCGCTGCTACTTTGCCGTTTTCACATGTACGTCATCTCTCTAGTAGCATACATTACAAATCCAAAAACGTACCAGCTTTTTCCCGTGTAGGAATTTCCCACTAGTTAGCGCAAACACATGCTTGAATGAAGAATATATCCTCTTGTAAAGGTTAAACTGCAAACATACGCTGCCCAGCCATTAATATCCGGACAGCCTTCTATTAATCACGTATTCGCTCCAACGGTGGTGCCTCGTCACAGAACCAGTTATAAATATGCTCGTACGGTTATGATGAGACATTAGCAAAACTTTGAATGAAAGATGTCTCGATCGAAAGAGTTAAATGCTTTCCTGTGCAGACTGATAATAATGTGCCTCATAAGCAATCGCTCAGTAAAAGATTTTTCAAGGCAATAAATATTCCTAAGTTGAAGGTTGGTAATGTGATATAGAAATGGAAGCGAACTGGAGCGGAATCTGCTAAAATTAACCCAGTCAAACTCCAAAGCTTACAGAGCATAACAAGAAACCTGTACAAAAGACTGTCCACTGAGAGCGCAATCAACAATGTTTCATAACACGCAAACACTATACTAGACTATTGGGACGGTACACTAGACTATTGGACAGCACTTTGCATAGTTTTTTTGTTACGCTCTGTTAGCTTTGGAGTTTGATTGGGTTATTTTTAGTAAATTCCACCCCAGTCCGCTTCCAGTTGTATATCACATTACCAACCTTCGACTTAGGAATATTTATTGCCTTGAAAAATAATGTATTGAGTGATTGCTTATGAGGCACCCTATTATCAATCCGCACTGTACTGGTCCAATAGTCTATACTAGACTATTGGACCAGTACAGTACGCAGGACCCTGAATGACATTGGTTACCACGGACGAATAGACATCCATGAGCCGATAATCATTTTGACCAATGATAGACGCCGATTATCATACTGTAAGGAGCGTCGATTTTAGACTGCAGACCAATGAAAACCTGTATTTTGGACCAACGAGTTATGGTCCATGCAGTCCACACT
The DNA here is from genome assembly GCA_039090855.1 of Macrothele yani. Classification (NCBI taxonomy): domain Eukaryota; kingdom Metazoa; phylum Arthropoda; class Arachnida; order Araneae; family Macrothelidae; genus Macrothele; species Macrothele yani. The sequence goes on from CM077008.1 coordinate 80,214,041, forward strand.
CTGCCAGTGCTTTCAGTTCACCTAATTCAACAAAACCCATTTCCACAACTTTTAATTTCGATCTCCTAGTGTAAAATATCTTCAGTTTACTCTACAGGCTCCAATATTTCCCAATACTGTACAAATCGTATTATCCCTGTTTGGCTATTTCTAGTGCAATAATCTTACTATTCCTGTTTGGCCAATAAAAGTATGTTATCCCGACATTAGAAGAATTTTCGTGTTTAATTTCCACAAGTTCAATTTTGAGTAAAAATTATTTGCTGCGATTTATTGATGTAACGATCAAATTCCTGAATTCCAACAATTGATGTCCGGTCACTGTAAAACCTCATCATTTTCGTAGTGCTACAAAAAGATATTACGGACAAGTATTATCAACTTATTGAGTACTGCCAGTATCTCAAGTAGTGATTACATAGAAAATCAACCTGTTTGATCAGAATTTTTCTTTGCGGGTTCAGCGACCACCATGAACAACTCAGAGGGGCTATAAGCAGTCGCCCGCCTCTAATTTAGGGACCCCGGAAGGGAGATAGCCAGTGCCTTAAGACTAGCACAACATCCATGTCTCACTGAGTTTCGAACTCGGACCCATCTCGAACGAGTGGTCAGAAGCCAGCGCTTAGACCACTACGCCACCGGGAAGGCTTAAGGTGGATCCACCTAAAACCTTTGCCCTATGTTTCTAACGGTCAAAACTTCTACAGACATTTTCTTCGCAAGTAATATATTCCCAAAGATAAAAATTTGCACATCGATTAAAATAACTTAATATTATAGCCTAGTTTAACGTCATGTTTTCTAAAACTGTACTGTAAAAACTAAGTCTTCATGTTTCTAAAACTAAGTCTTCATTTTTCTAAAACTAAGTCTTCATGTTTCTAAAACTAAGTCTTCATGTTTCTAAAACTAAGTCTTCATGTTTCTAAAACTAAGTCTTCATGTTTCTAAAACTAAGTCTTATAGAAACCGAGACATCGAAAAAATATAATATATATAAGTTCACATCCTCCAACGGTTAGATTCACAGAAAAAAATTTAGAATTCAATAGTGATTGCTTTTATGCCCTCTAACAGCGAAGTAATGCATCGCACGAAAGACCAAAGGTCAAGGACAAAATTTTCAAATTTGAGACTTTCCAAGGCCGAAGGAATTTCTCAAGTAAGAGAAATAAGTGCAGAGATATGGTGTCTAAGAAAGACGGACATAGCGACAATATAAGCACGGTCTTTCTTTCTTCAAGACGTGCTAACTTATACGTACTTATCACTATATCCGTCCCTCTGTATGGACACTATACTTCTTTGCCTATTAGTTTGATTTTAAAATTATTTTTTCATTGGAAAGCCTGAACTAGGAAAACCATTATCGTTGCCTTTTGGACTTTTCCAAAGCATAGTTCTACCTCTAGGAGGCGTAAAAGCAGGTACTATTGAATTTACGATGTATTTTATTCCATAGCATTATTTCTAATAACCCGACTGAAACAATTTCTTTTTCCACTGACACTTTTTACCACGAAGTTTTGTTTCGCGCACCGTACCTGATTTAAATAATGAGAAGTGTTTTCGCTAGAGTTTATGAACCTAAACAGCTTTTTTGCAGGTGTATGTTTCTAAATATATGACGTGAAAAATTCTAGTTGCCTGGTGGAGGGATATTGGTGAAGAATAATTTGCACATAATTGAGGAGCAAAAATGAAAAAGGTGGTAAGTGCCAAAAAATCCGAAATGCATTTTTTGGATGGAAAATGATGTAAGTGACATGCGGAATAAAGTTGCGAAGGAGGAAAGTTCCTAAACAAAGTAGTTTAGTTACTACAGATGCTGAAAGATGTCGCGGTGGTGCTAAGTTACATGCGAAGTTAAGTGGGAATGGGGGGGGATTCCAGGGCAGCATGGTTCTACGTTCTCTTTGTTGTTGGTGCTGCTGTGTGTTTACGCACCCATGAGGCACATTTCTACGCGTAATAACGACACATAAGTGCTTGTTTTCGAAGTTAAAACGTGTAGTGCACCAACAGAATTTTTGGGCGTGGTGCTCATCGAAGTGTTTTGTTGCAGGATGCTTACCTACTAAGCGAGATATTGTTCATGCCAGCCGAGAAAATAGACGGCAGGGGAAACCGTATTAAACAGCTTCAGGTAGGGAGGTTCGTTTTTTTTTTCTTTTTTATTGAAGGTTTAACGACCACCGCGAGCAACTCAATGGTATATAAGCAGTCGCTCGTCCCTAATTCAGGGTCACTGGTTCCAAGGAAGTGAGAGAGCCAGTGCCGTAAGACAAACACAACGTCCATGCCTCACCGGGATTCGAACCCGGACCCCTTTCGGACGAATGATCAGAGGCCATCGCTTAGGCCACTGCGCTAAAGATGAGCTCTGGCCCGGGCTCGGACGGCCTCAGAATTCATTAACTACCGAAAAAGCTGGGCCCGGGCTCGGAATTACGCGTCTTGAATTTCATTACTGTAATTAATTCAACACGTGTAATTCCGAGCCCGGTTGAATTGCACATGTTGAATTTCATTGTGGATTTGTTATCATGGTGGAAGGATTTTCAATTTCCTAAGCTAGCTGCCAGCGCAAGACAAATTTTTGCTTAGCAAGACTTGCATTATGCATTGTCCAAAGCTATGGCCTAAGCAAGGATTAGTTTAAGGAGGTCTGGTATAAAAAAACTGGGAAAAAATCACATTCCTATTTTTGAATTTAATTAAAAATCAATAATCTTATTTTTAAAATGGTGTATTAATTTCCAAAATTGTGCTGCTAGAAGTATTGTTATTTATTTTTAAAATTTCCTCATTCCCTCGATTTTTGGGGTGACGTTGGTTTTTAGTGAAGCAGGTCGAGTTTTAGAGAAAAGAATATCAAGTTGAAGCGCTGAGGCATTGGATGCAATTCTCTCTTTTTTTTTCATGATGAACTTGATTTGGAAACTGCACACACATATGATAATATTGTGATTATTATACTATTAAGCGCAAAGCTTTGTTAATGTTACAAAATGCAGAATAAATTGGTCTGGAATGCTTTTACGTTCTTTTTTTTTATTTTAGAAATTTCCCTACATGCTTTTTTTTATATTCTACTACATCACTCTAAGCTGCCTTTACCAATTAGCATATATGTAAATTATATTGCAAAGATTAGTTTTCTAGAGTCAAAATTTCAAACACACTTACAACTGTTTGTACAGCGTTGTACGTTTTATAATGCAATTTATTCAAAATAACAGTAAATTTAGAAATCAAAAATAAATAACGAATGGAATTTTTTGTTTCTAAACGATTTTCTTTTCTTCAGCTTTTACCAAAATTACTGATTCCCTGATACGGTCGAAGGGCACGTTGATTATTTATTTATTTTCAAATCCACATTTTAGAACATTTGGCTTTATGTGTAATATCTCTAAAAACATATTAATATTGTGAAGTGGATTAACTGAACTAAACTTTTTAAATAAATGATTTTTAAACTAATCCTTGCTTGGGCCATATCTCTGGCCAGTGTATAATGCATAAATGCAAGCCTTGATAAGCAAAATTTTCCAAGAATCCGGGCCCGGGCTCAGCAAACACATGTAATCAAAGAAAGCGGGCCGGGCCCGGGCTCTAGGCCTTTGTACCCGGGCGGCCCCGGGCTCCTAAAATTGAGCCCGAACTCATCTCTACACTGAGCCACCGTGGCGGCTGGAAAAGAGGTTCCAGGGAAAATGCTAACACAAGTATCACCATGCAAATGCCATTATGATTGCAAGCAGCAATCACTGGAGCAGAAAGAAAGGCTCGTTCTACAATATTATGAGCTCTCTTTTGAACAACAAGCTAACTATATTTTCAACCGAGCTTATATGGTCAATGTGACTAGGCGACCCATGGTACTTATGAGACGTCATCAGACAGCAGAATGCGAGCATCTTTCACATACGGCGTACCAGACGGAAACGGTAACCTTATTCAGGTATGGAGCATAACTTTTAATGACATTTTTGGTCTCACAAAAAAGAAGTTGGAGGTCATTCAAGATCAGAAAGAAACGAGGATGCTTGGTTTACACAGACGAGCATGGCATCAAACCAGAGAGTAATTCCCACACAAAACAAAGTTCAGCGAGGACGAAAGGAACCTGGTTCGTGACCATATAAACTTATTTCCCCGGGAAATCAGTCATTATTCCAGGCAAAAAATTATTTGGAATATTTGAGTCCCGACCTCAACCGGAATATATTGTTCAGGACCTTCAAAGAAAGAAACCCAACTACCCGAGTGACTTACTGGTTCTATAGCTACGTATTGAAAAAGAACTTTCCTAAACTTACATTTGGTAAACAACGTAATCAAACATTCCAAAAATGTGATAAATTCCATTGTTAGCTAAAGCAGCAGTTAACAAGTGCTTACAGAAGCATTTTTGCGTTGAACTTGAACTTCACCACGCCCAAGCTGATTGAGCTACGACGTTGATGAAAAGTGAATCAGTAGATTCCCAAAAGCCAGGAAGCTACTTTTGCTCCTTAAGTATAGATATGCAACATATCATTTTCACGCCTACATTAACACATTCACAGATGTTCTATTGTAGGCAGCTGTCATGCTACAACTTCTGTATGCACGACGCGACGAACGATACGTCGTTCATGTGTACTTGGCACGAAAGAGTCAGTGGACGTGGAGGTAGTGAGATCGCCTTTTGTTTTACAAGATTTTGACTTCCGGACATGTTTCCCATAACCCAACCCTCATATGGGCTGACAACTGTGCGTCTCAAAATAAAAATCGGATGGTCATTATGGCAATGATTTACCTTGTGACTAAACACGATTTCGAATCAATTGAACTTAAATTCCTAGTCTCGGGACATAGCTTCATGGACTGTGGGGACTTTGGTCTCATCGATTTGAGAAAGAAGAAAGGTCATAAAACTATGGTTCCTGATGATATATGCAGTCTCATAGAATCCATAAGACTTAACAAGCCATTCATACCGATTAAAATGGAAGAGGAGGATTTTTTCGACCGGCGCTCTCGCCGATCAACACTAAAGGATTAAATGTGAGCAAGTTGTCATATATTTGCGTCAACTGATACGGCCTCACAGGAGTTTGGGTGAGAGAAAGTCACAATGAACTCATTGATCCAACAGCAAAACACGTTTCCAGAAAACGCAAATCATCAGCAGCTATTCCATGTGCTTTTAAAAAGAAATAAGTGCAGAGAAGAAAAAGGACCTTGCTAGCATAATTTCATATTAACATGATAATATACATAAAATGTTCTATAAGAGTCTACTTGAGATAACTTCGGCGATGATGACAGTGAAATGAGTGATGGTTTGTGAGATGTGTCCCAGCAAGCACTGTAAGCTTTTGTTTTTCTAAAGAGTTATATTGTGGTATTAAAAATATGAAGTTTATACCACGTTTCAACCTGCGGTTTTTTGTCTTTCCATTTATTTTAAAAAACAGCTTCAGTAGTGTTGTAAAAGTAAATCATAATAAACAAAACTAATAATGCCAAACAAAAAATAACTTAAAATACGAATACAATAGAAAATTACTAATTTATTTCATACATGAAATAAAACAGTACGGAATATAAATATTAAATAGTTGATTTGACAAGCACAGAACATTTCTTGCTTAGAAAAGGTGGTAAGTGCCATAATTGGAATAGAAGTTTTCTGCTTTTCCTGCAAAATATGGTTTTTTGCACTTACCCCCTTTTCCATTTGTGCTCCTCAATTTCTAATTTCTCGTAAGGCACATCTCTTCCACTAGGAGTTGTAAATACGAGTACATATTTATATTTGAAATATATTGGCAGCCATATCTACGCTTCTAAGACTCCGACTGCTAAACTTCTTTGGCCAGATACTAGTCGCCAGGGAAAACATTTTAACAAATCTCGTGTTCTAAATAATGAGAAGTTTTCTCGCTAGGAGGTCATAACTATGGGTCACAGTTTTATCGATACCTTTGCTTCTAAAAGTTCGGTTTGAAAACATAAAGCGTCAGATAATGTTTTTACTGAATCATGTTCTTCGCTTTTTACTTTTTCGTGACTTTTAGTTTTGCCACTACGGCGGATAACAGCATAATTCAGTTTACAATAGATTTGTAGTCGTATCTAAGCATCTAAAAACACGATTGAAAAATTTGCTCAAAACACATACTTCTCACTATGGAAAAAAATGTACGCATAATTCTTTCTCAATATAATATGCAGTTTTACTGCTAAGAAATGTAGACTTATGTTGCTTTTTTCTCTCTCTCCATATCTGTGCCTCTAATTGTATGTCTTAAAACTTCCGTTTGCTTCGGATCCACTCTACTATGAGGTTCATTTTGCTTGTTATTTGGGATTTTTCACACTGGAGCAAATGGCGTAAGTAGCAGTTTTAACTTGCAAATGTTTTATCGATTCTATAAATACGGTTTAAAAAATTATTTTTCTAACTGGATCCTTTCACTATGAATCACAGTGGCTATATTTCTCAAATAAACAATGTTAGAAGCGCGGATACACATACATTTTCACTGAGTTTCTTGTTTTCTGAAAAGCCTCTTTGAAAGATGTTTTTTTTATGTCGGAGAGAATTCGAAAGGCATGCTCATTACCTTATAGGATTGTATGAGATCTTTCATATTTTTCTTTTTTATACGAAAGACTGATCAGTCTGACTTTCAGACCGTGCTTACATGTCTGTGATAAATGCCGATTGACTAAGCGTTTACTAAAAGTAAGCAGGTTTAAACAGATAAAATCAGGTGATAAAATTGGAAGTACTGAGGTAGAAACTCCAAAGCACCAACAAACGTAAAAGAAACTGCTTTTCACATAAACATTTTTTGTATTTGGTAAATACACTCGTCAAAAACAATAGTTGCACCCAGAAGGACGCTTCGGATTGCAATGCTATTTGGAAGGAAAGTAAAGGTTACCAGGAACAATAAATGATTAAATATTGAGACTGATATGGGCAAAATTTATTGAGCTACGCGCCAATAAGTAGTGCCTCTCAGTATTACGTCGGGTCGCCATGTTTGCTCACACAGCATACCAGACATCTCGGCATGGAGTTGTACAGTTTCCTAATAGTGTCCTGCGATAAGACATCCCATGCAGTTTGAAACTTTTCACGCAGTTCCTGCTAGTTGTGCAGTAAAGGTGGAGTTTGGATAGCGCGCCAATAACATCCCACACATTTTCAATCGGCGATAGGTCTGGCAATGCGGCTAGCCATGGTAGAGTGTCAGTGCTGTGAAGGCAAGCTCTCGAGACAGCAGCAGTATGCGGACGAGCGTTGTCCTGTTGGAAAATCCTACAGGAGTGAGCGTTCAGAAAAGGTAGGGCCACGGGTTGCAGAACCTCATGAACGTAACGCTGGGCTGTCAAAGTGCCTGTAATAAACACTAAAGGTTATCTGGCATCGTAAGCAATTGCACCCCACACCATGACACCAGTCTTTCTGGACGTGTGACGCTCGACAACAAACCGTTCATCTTGGCGCTGACCACGGTGTCTCCACACACGGATTCAGTGGGCGTCTCCTCCAAAACAAAAGTGGGACTCGTCCCTGAAGATCACTCGCTGCCATTCTGCGTGGCTCCATGACAGTCTGGCGCGACACCATTGCAGTCTTTGGCGACGATGCAATCGTGTTAACGGCAATCGTCGTAACGGTCGGCGTGCGTGTAGTCCTACGTCGTGCAGCCGTCTGCCAGTGGTGCTACCACTAATCGGACCATGCATGGAGGGAACCACTGTTCGCTAAATATTCGCAATCGTGGCTGTTTGGTCACTTCACGCATGTCGGATAACCCGTCGGTCCTCTCTCTCCGTGGTTCGTGTAGGTCTCCCAGACCCTTCCTGTCGCTGCTGTGTGGGTCGTTCTATCCACCGCCGCCAACAGCGTGCTATGGTGACATGCGCACGTCCAGTACGGCGCGCAGTATGGCGATAAGACCATCCCGCCTCCCGGAACCAGATGATGCGGCCCATTTTGAACTCCTCCAACTGCTTGAATTGCTTTCGAACTTTTTTCCGAGGCATACTTCACTTGCAAAGGATGCAACTAACAAAACAGCATGAGTCAGAATGGCAAGCATGCGCGATGCGACGACTTTATATAGCCGGTCAGCCACAGAACTACGACCCCTCCTTGCTGGCGTCACATGCGCGTCAGAGCGTAATACTTGAATCATTTGCATGTCTCACGATGTCAAGCCTACCCACCAAATTTCGTTTCTGTCGGTTGCTTCCTTCTGAGTGCAACTACTTTTTGACGGAGTGTATGATTTATCAAATGGAAGCTTAAAGCTCAAAATACCTCGTACACCTCTGAAAATGAAATTAAGACTGTTTTTTAATCTAGTACACCTTTCTAGAGAAATTCTGATAACTGAAATGAAACAAAGAAATATCGAACTATAATGGTAGAGGCAGAAATAATTGCAAACTCTGGAAGCTTCTCATCGCATTGTTTTACTAAAAGTAGTGGCAAAAAGATATTAGGGAAATGATGTGATGAGGAGCTTTTATTTCATCTAACTTTTTGCTGCATCAAATATACAATAGTTAATCATTTAGTTCAGCAGTTCCCATTTGGTGATTCGCGAAGGTGTTCCAAGGAGTTCGCGGTAAAAATTCTATAATCGCGTCTCCATAAAATTACAATAAAGGTATTTTTTTAAACAGCAAATAAGCTAAAATGCATTAACAGTTGAATTATTTTTTGCAAATTTTTGGGATACGTGTTCTTACATAGCCAGCATTCATGAAAGCCGCAGCGAAGGAAAGACTACTATGTGACATCACAAGATCACGGAATAATTCGTTCTACCTGACTCTGAGGTAGAAAGAAATTAGTTTTTAGCTTGTGCGGTGACCTTGCAGAGTGCGCGCTGCTGTTGTTTTGCCAGAACTCTCAGAGCATCGAAGTCTGTTCATCGTTAAGGCAGCATTGGGGTTGTAGGAACTAGTGAAAACTTTGAACTTCCAGGCGGAAATACCTCCCACTAGAAATTTTGTTGCTGCGATATCATGGATCACTGTGTGAAGATGAGGAGCAAAAAAATTATATTATTTCTTCAAACGTGCCACAAGATGATCTGAAATGCCGTAAAACGCATTCAACTGTGTGACGTATATTCTAAATTACCTTTCCTTTTTAGTTTCTTTCCCTATGTAAATCTTGAGTTTATTCTCAGTTATTCTTCACGCTTAACGAAATATCTTTCCCCTCAAACGAATACGTTTGGCAACACAATGGAGGTTGAATGCACGTGACGTATGCCTGATCTTGATAAGAGCAAGAGATAAAAACGACGACTGATCTATTGCAAGAGAGCGTTGTAAGGGAGCGTTGTAAGAGAGCGATTATTAGGAGCGTTGGGTTGTAAATTGATTATTGATAGGAGTGTTGTGATAATGTGTGGTGTGTGGAGCGTTTACTGCAGTATGCCCTATTACGATGTGTTTTCTACAGCCTGAATAAAGCTTTTCCGTAAGTTGACTTCTGTTGTTTCGTCTGGCCGTTAAGGTTTTCTTTCATTTAGGAACTATTTCTTAGTATATTGATGTGTTAAAACAGGGTAGAAATCGAAAAAACTTTTACACTACAACTGACAAAAATTCAGGAACATTTCTTTAAAATGTTCAAGATATTGGCATTACATCTAGAACTAAAAAAACAAGAAATGCAGTGAAAGCTATATTAAATTTTCGCTTTTCATTTACGGGAGGTGAGAACTATCTACGCCCACAAGGTATCGTTTGCGAGAAGTCCTCGAGTTCGCGATAACAATATATACTGTATAATGTTGAGAAAGGGGTTCGCGATAACAATATGTATAATGTTGAAAGAAGTTGGCGAAAACAATATACATATATAATGTTGAAAGGGGTTTGCGGATCAACAAATGTTGGGAACCGCTGAGTTAGTTGATCAGATTTAGATTTTATTTTTCATTTAGGGGTTTAGTGGCCATCATGAACAACTTTGGGCTATTAGAAGCCGTGATTTCGAACCACTCTTCTCAGGCAAGGGAGAGCGCCAGCACATAAGACAAGAATACCATCTATGCCTGATCAAAGACTCAAACCCCAGCCAGTTAGAACGACCAGCGAGAAACTCTCGCCTTTGACAACTCGGGTAGTGCTGCGGGAAAGATTTTGATTTCTCAGCCTGAAAGGAACTGATGAGTTCTTTTCTGCGACAGAACAACACTGAGCGAAAATAGTGGTATTAAAGCAGGAAAGAACAGGCAACAAATGCTTTGATATTACAGCATGCCGAACACTGTGCCTTAATGCCTGATACCTTTTTAAAGAAACAACGAACTAATTGTTTTGTGCTCATACTTATAGTCTCAAGTGGCATTCTGCCACAGGTGAATCCTGTACAATTTCTCCATAATGTTACACGGCACTAGCAGTGTTCCTGCCGAGTCTGCCGGTAACGGTGCTTGAGACCTGAAGTACAATTTAGTTGGCCACGGCACCAGGTGAGAATCTCAGGTGCACTGCTGCACTCAAAGATTCACACCAGAACATAAAAAATGAAAAGTTGAAGAATGACCCGAAGCATAAGGCTTGGGTGAATCCACCTTGTGAACAAAATAACAACAACAAATAAAAAATAAAATAATCTAAAAAAAAAAATGATACTTTGGGATCAGAGTTGTGATGAGGTTCACCGCAATCACCAATTCGTGACTGAGTGTAGTGGTCCGGATCTTACTCCGGTACATTCAATCCCCAACCAGCCAGTACAACACTCACTTTCGCAAATAACACATGATTCTCAAATACACAACACAACATTTAATAACGTTCTGCGAGATTTAAACAGATCCGGCGCTCTCTAGGCGCATAGACAATTGCCCCTCATATGTGGGCAGCATACGGTGTCACACTTTACTGTCGGATAACGCAGCCGACTGAGTCTCCACCGGACTATCTGAACAAGAGATACTACTCGTTTACACACTAAATAGAGCTGCAGGTGATATTCATATACAATTGCTTAGAGAATGAAAAAAAAATTATATGCAAACGATCACATTAAAAATACTCGCGACACAAAATACACAAGCACGTTAATTTGCGGTATAAGATTATAGGTGCGAAATACTGCCAAAGTTAATTAACTAAATCTAATAAGCATGCACATGCAGAACCCTGCCCCGCTGACGTTGGTCCTGAACCAAAGTTAAAAGAAACTGTCCCGCCCAGCGGAATTCGTGGCCACACCCTCTCCCTTATTCATGTAAAAAAAGTAATCAGGAAATGGGCCCTGTAAGAAATTGAAATCTGTATGTGCAGGTATTTCCTCTGAGGTTCAATCACTCAGCATTACTGCATCTATGTCCATGCAGCTTTGGGTGTCGGGATGGCACAAGTTCGCAGATGTGCGAAGAAAGAAAAAAGGAAATATTCATCTACTTACAGTTACGTGACTTTGCTGTGCAAATCCGTTGTGCATCACATAATATCACACGACAAAAAAACACACACACACAGACACTTGCACCATGTGGCAGCACCGATGATTCAACACTTCACTTTGACGCTTGATGTAAATGAAGCACACAATTAAAAATGGTAATATCACGCCGCACTTTGTTGCAATGATTAGAGTGCACACTGATCTATTCTCGTGACGATTTGAAGGTGGGCGTTAAGCAAAATAGGCCCTCTCACATCTGATGTTGCGGTTTCCAAGATTAATTTTCTCGGCCGAGCGAAATCAGACGTGCTTTTACCTTAAGCGTATATCGGCAACTCAACATTTCACCTGTATATTTGTTAGGTATCGAAGCCACCGCTCTTACGCTCATATTTTTCTTTCGACATGTTTTTATCCCGTCGCACTTACACGTAGTGGCTTCGCTGCTTACGCGACCACACACACGCACACATGGGGCCTCGCTTCGCCCCGTAAGACAAGCGCATCTCTTCACTTCCTCCACAGTAGGGGATGAATGGGGGTGACGATTCCACACTGCAGTGGTTGGCATCCGAACCCGACTTTGCTTGGCTTCGCTTCTCATAGGAATGACCACTGTCTACTCGCAGACTTCTTAATTCCCCTGTAACTTGGCTTTCATTAGGCCAAACAGTCGCTGAGTTCCATTACGCTCCAGCCTAGAAATTTCTGCTTTATCCTGCGGATTTAGGCATTCTGCTGTCTTTATGGCAAACTGGCATCTCCAGCTGCCTCGAGTTGTCTCCATTTCTTACCAAAATGCGGGGAGGTTTGCTGCTTCATTTTTCCCAATTCATTTTTTGCAGATCCAAGGCATCCAGCCTTTCACATCGGAGAGCGCACAGACAACTAACTTTCTTCCTTATGTTCATGCCAAGTGCGAACTCTTATTTTTCTGCACGGACCACACAGAGAGCAATTGTTCTCGAAAATGCCCCAAACAATCGACGAATTTACGATTATTCGCTAAACCTTTCGTCCCCTATCTTCATTCATTCCTACTCAAGTGGCTCATTCGATACGTATTCCTCTTTCCCTTTCCGTGTTGCATAGGCTGCCCGTCAGCTGCGCCCTGATATTTATGACCTAACAGAGCTATTCTGAGACCACCCAGCCAGAGAGAGAATTCTTCGCCTCTTTTCTTTCCAAACCCCCAGATAAAACTTTATCTGCTGTTTACACTTTTAAACTCCAATCAAGCCTCGAACAATTAATACTTAATTAATTTCACACATCAACCACGCCCATTAATTACTAAATTAATGGCGGGGGTGGAGTCGTAACATCGGCCCCTCCTCAAGAAATCTAGAAGTCCTCTTCTGGGCCTATCGCTTTGCTCTTATCAATTTCCAGAGCAACCATTGAGTGCTACCTTTTCCCACAGGTAGAAATAATTCAAAATGGCAAAAATATTGCGTTTCTTGCCTTCAAGAGCATTGGAGCGACTTCCTAATTATCCCGCAATTTTGTTAATTAATTTTAGAGAACATCCGAAAGAAAAACAACGTAAATGAGAAATAAATAAAAAAACTGAACTGTAAAAGAACATGTGATCCTGCCGAACTGTGATTCCTAGCTGCCTCATACCATACGCGACATGGCGGACAAATTTTAGAGTTTTCTTCAGGTTTTAGGATGGGGGGGGGGGGGGTCCACTGTAACATTCCATCCCCCCATGAAAGAAAAAAAAAAGGGATGACTGGATGAAGTTTATTCATCCAATCACTCTATTTTTTTTTTAACTGTAAACACTCAACCCTTTCCCACCGTCGCAAGGCACCTAATTCCGGATTTAAGTGCCCGGAGTGGAAGGAAAGTTTAAGGATTTCATCACACGTTCATTGCTACCCGTCGAGATAGGCGGAAAAAAAAAATTTAAATATGAGGCATAGCTTCGAGAATCCACGAGTTCCACAGATCTCTCACGTTCGATGCTCCTACGCCCGCGAAATGATTGGAGGACTTTTGACCTGGCTTCCCTGCACTCGTAAGGGATCCACAATCATGCGGGTTCGCGCTGCAAAGGGTTCGGTTTCTGCCCTCAGCTCATCGCTATCAGATAGAAATTCAGCAGCTCTCTCCCGAAATTTAGATTTTGCAATCGCGAGTTTAGTTTGCTCACACCATCTACCCACCATCGCTACACTTTCGACATCCTGAAAAAAGTGTTTAGCACGATACAGCGGATCAGTGCCTGTAAATAGCCTCAACATGTTTATGCATCCCGCTATTTGCTCACCGTAAACCATAGGTGCGGCTAAAGCTGTTTGTCTCAGCTGTGATGTACCCGCTGTACTTGTAACAGGTGTACTCTCTTCCGGAACAATTGCAGCCCCAGTGCTCACATGTTCTCCGTCAGAGTGACCACCAGAATCATCTGAATCCATGTGACTCGCAGATGACGATTTTTTCGTGTTAGCCATTTTGTTTTTCTTACCCACTAAAATTATGGCAGTTCTTACAAAACAGCTTAAGGCTTACTTAATGCTAAATTATACAAAATTCGCACCGAACAAAACTAAATAAAAATAGTAATGGCAGTCAATTCGCACTTATTTTACGAACATGAGTGTTGTTCCGCTAGCTGCAAAATATAGGTATCGATCCTGGGACAACGGCACCATTAATGTTACACGGCACTAGCAGTGTTCCTGCCGAGTCTGCCGGTAACGGTGCTTGAGACCTGAAGTACAATTTAGTTGGCCACGGCACCAGGTGAGAATCTCAGGTGCACTGCTGCACTCAAAGATTCACACCAGAACATAAAAAATGAAAAGTTGAAGAATGACCCGAAGCATAAGGCTTGGGTGAATCCACCTTGTGAACAAAATAACAACAACAAATAAAAAATAAAATAATCTAAAAAAAAAATGATACTTTGGGATCAGAGTTGTGATGAGGTTCACCCGCAATCACCAATTCGTGACTGAGTGTAGTGGTCCGGATCTTACTCCGGTACATTCAATCCCCAACCAGCCAGTACAACACTCACTTTCGCAAATAACACATGATTCTCAAATACACAACACAACATTTAATAACGTTCTGCGAGATTTAAACAGATCCGGCGCTCTCTAGGCGCATAGACAATTGCCCCTCATATGTGGGCAGCATACGGTGTCACACTTTACTGTCGGATAACGCAGCCGACTGAGTCTCCACCGGACTATCTGAACAAGAGATACTACTCGTTTACACACTAAATAGAGCTGCAGGTGATATTCATATACAATTGCTTAGAGAATGAAAAAAAATTATATGCAAACGATCACATTAAAAATACTCGCGACACAAAATACACAAGCACGTTAATTTGCGGTATAAGATTATAGGTGCGAAATACTGCCAAAGTTAATTAACTAAATCTAATAAGCATGCACATGCAGAACCCTGCCCCGCTGACGTTGGTCCTGAACCAAAGTTAAAAGAAACTGTCCCGCCCAGCGGAATTCGTGGCCACACCCTCTCCCTTATTCATGTAAAAAAGTAATCAGGAAATGGGCCCTGTAAGAAATTGAAATCTGTATGTGCAGGTATTTCCTCTGAGGTTCAGTCACTCAGCATTACTGCATCTATGTCCATGCAGCTTTGGGTGTCGGGATGGCACAAGTTCGCAGATGTGCGAAGAAAGAAAAAGGAAATATTCATCTACTTACAGTTACGTGACTTTGCTGTGCAAATCCGTTGTGCATCACATAATATCACACGACAAAAAAACACACACACACAGACACTTGCACCATGTGGCAGCACCGATGATTCAACACTTCACTTTGACGCTTGATGTAAATGAAGCACACAATTAAAAATGGTAATATCACGCCGCACTTTGTTGCAATGATTAGAGTGCACACTGATCTATTCTCGTGACGATTTGAAGGTGGGCGTTAAGCAAAATAGGCCCTCTCACATCTGATGTTGCGGTTTCCAAGATTAATTTTCTCGGCCGAGCGAAATCAGACGTGCTTTTACCTTAAGCGTATATCGGCAACTCAACATTTCACCTGTATATTTGTTAGGTATCGAAGCCACCGCTCTTACGCTCATATTTTTCTTTCGACATGTTTTTATCCCGTCGCACTTACACGTAGTGGCTTCGCTGCTTACGCGACCACACACACGCACACATGGGGCCTCGCTTCGCCCCGTAAGACAAGCGCATCTCTTCACTTCCTCCACAGTAGGGGATGAATGGGGGTGACGATTCCACACTGCAGTGGTTGGCATCCGAACCCGACTTTGCTTGGCTTCGCTTCTCATAGGAATGACCACTGTCTACTCGCAGACTTCTTAATTCCCCTGTAACTTGGCTTTCATTAGGCCAAACAGTCGCTGAGTTCCATTACGCTCCAGCCTAGAAATTTCTGCTTTATCCTGCGGATTTAGGCATTCTGCTGTCTTTATGGCAAACTGGCATCTCCAGCTGCCTCGAGTTGTCTCCATTTCTTACCAAAATGCGGGGAGGTTTGCTGCTTCATTTTTCCCAATTCATTTTTTGCAGATCCAAGGCATCCAGCCTTTCACATCGGAGAGCGCACAGACAACTAACTTTCTTCCTTATGTTCATGCCAAGTGCGAACTCTTATTTTTCTGCACGGACCACACAGAGAGCAATTGTTCTCGAAAATGCCCCAAACAATCGACGAATTTACGATTATTCGCTAAACCTTTCGTCCCCTATCTTCATTCATTCCTACTCAAGTGGCTCATTCGATACGTATTCCTCTTTCCCTTTCCGTGTTGCATAGGCTGCCCGTCAGCTGCGCCCTGATATTTATGACCTAACAGAGCTATTCTGAGACCACCCAGCCAGAGAGAATTCTTCGCCTCTTTTCTTTCCAAACCCCCAGATAAAACTTTATCTGCTGTTTACACTTTTAAACTCCAATCAAGCCTCGAACAATTAATACTTAATTAATTTCACACATCAACCACGCCCATTAATTACTAAATTAATGGCGGGGGTGGAAGTCGTAACATCGGCCCCTCCTCAAGAAATCTAGAAGTCCTCTTCTGGGCCTATCGCTTTGCTCTTATCAATTTCCAGAGCAACCATTGAGTGCTACCTTTTCCCACAGGTAGAAATAATTCAAAATGGCAAAAATATTGCGTTTCTTGCCTTCAAGAGCATTGGAGCGACTTCCTAATTATCCCGCAATTTTGTTAATTAATTTTAGAGAACATCCGAAAGAAAAACAACGTAAATGAGAAATAAATAAAAAAACTGAACTGTAAAAGAACATGTGATCCTGCCGAACTGTGATTCCTAGCTGCCTCATACCATACGCGACATGGCGGACAAATTTTAGAGTTTTCTTCAGGTTTTAGGATGGGGGGGGTCCACTGTAACAATAACATTTCACTGTTCCTTTAACGTGGGCTCAGGCATGAACATACACTACTATACAGACATAAGTGTTAGGAAACCGAGGTCGAACGGAAAAAGTAGCTCTAGCTTTTATTAGTCGAATTCAGTACAAGTCGGTCGATCTTTGGCCGTTATCATTGTAGTGACCGTTCTGGGCATGTTTCCTACGAGATACCGTAGATCCTAAACGGAATTTTCCTCTATTCCTTTTGTAAATCTTCTGCCAGAGCTGCCGTAGGTCCTTACCGAAATTTTCCTCTATTCCATTTGTAAATCTTCTTCCAGAGCTGCCTTAGAAAAGTGTGATACCGGCCAAGATCGGATTCTGCGTCCCAGCTTGCCTCACTGATGTTCTGTTGAGTTTAGATTTAAAGCTTTGGCCTGCTAATTCAACACTTGGGCCTTCTGTTTCTCAAACTAGTCCTGGACGGAACTTCCCTTATGGAAAGGTGCTCGATCTTGTTGACACAGGCAGGAATATGTGCTGAAGTATTGTCATAGTCTATGTAGTGAGGAATTGTCCATAACATCTTCATGCTTTGTGGCTGTCAGGCTGGAGGGCACCACAATCAAAGAAGCGACTGCTTCCCAGCGGAAACAGCCACACAACGTCTCAGATCTTCTTTAAACTTGACAGTAGAGATAATGCAGTTCACCTGATAGCGTTCCCCGGGTCAAACGCCACACCCAAATACGTCCATCGAAACCAAAGGATAAGGAGAGTGATTCGTCACTCCATAAGATACTATTTCACTCTTCTGTTTCCACGAATGGCAAGCAAAGAACCACTGTAGTCGTCGTTTGGCATTGGCTGGTGTATGTAGGGTTTGTGCACAACTGGATTAGCATGGCAGTCGCGAGTATGCAGTTTCCGATAGACTGTTCTGGTGTAAATAGCTATATCAGTGGCTTGTGCTACGTGATCCTCCAGGCCTGTGGTAGAGGACGTGCGTGTCTTGTTCACATTTAGCAGTAAGCTTCGGCACGATCGCTCAGTTTGTGCGGCCTCCTAAAGCGCGGCTTTGCTGTGGTAGCACCATCTGCTTTTCATCAATGACGAACATCAACGACAGTGAATTTGGGGAATATCAGAAGAGCAACACTGCTATGCACTGATTGCTCCTCAGGTACTATGAACCCATTATGCCCATTTCAAAGTCCATCAGTTCAGCTCCGCGCGACAGAGTCGCTTCCAATGCGATTGCACAGGTGTGCCAACGCTCTCTTTTATATACTGAATCCAACGCACGCCGCGGCTGCGCGGCTGGTTCAGTAAATGCACGTTTATTTGCGCATGTGGAGGTTTACAAATACGTTTGTCTACCAGTGGCGGCTCGTGGTTGAAAAAATAGGTGAAGAGCTACAAGAGCAATATGAAAAGATATCTACTGTCTTCAATGAAAATCACTATATGAGGACTGACCTATTTTTTGTATATTAGATCAATTCTTCGTTCTTTTAAAGCTGCAAATTTGTCGATTATGTCGTCATAGAATGGTTGTTTCTTCGTGAGCATCAACAAAATACTGTATCTTTCTGAATAGAAATATTTTCCAAAGGAGCAGGTATGTCTTGAGAAATAGTGTTTCTTGAGTAAGTTTGTATTCTATTAAGGCAAGAAAAACTTCTTTCCACTGACACACTTGTAGATGGAATGGTTAAAATGAGGGCAACCAATTTATAAGCTTCTGTAAAAATGTCTTTATCTTCATGAAGCACTCGAAGTTCTTGAGTCGATATATTCCTTAATTTTTCGTTGGCATATACAAGACTCAGTTCATTTTTAAGGCGCTGGAGTTTAGTAAATATTTTTCCGTAAAAATGTTGTGATTTTCAAAAGCGTGAGAGGGAAAGCTTGAATTAAATTGTTCGAATTTGATTGTGTCAGCAAGACAAACAAATTGAAGTCTTTCACAGTCTTGAAATCTTATATCCCTTTCCATAAGAATGTGGTCTAAAATAAAATTGTTTATAATTTTATTTAAAATTATAAACAATTTTATTTTAGACCACATCTTATATCCCTTTCCATAAGAATGTGTTTCAAAATAAAATTGTTTATAATTTTGAAAAATTGTTTCTTGTGAAAGAGCAGCATATTCCTGTTTAGATCTGCTTATTTCTGTGATTTTGCTAGCTTTTTCAAACAGTGTTTCAAATACTTCATCGTTCCTTTTATGACTCAAAATTTCACGAGTTTTTTTTTAATATGAGTTACACAGTAGTTTATGTCTAGTGATTTTTTTCTGCAAAATTTCGAATAATAGATCGGTGGGGCCAAAAATTTCATTAAATACTATTGCCAAAAATGTAAATTCAAAAGTGTTCATATCGTTTAAAAATCCCTTGGCAAGTTGAATTGACTTTTTGTCTGATTGCTCACTATTTGTCAGAAATTCTAATACATCCTTCAATTTATCCCAATCTTCAACAATTGCACTTACTAACTTCGAAGTGGAGGACCATCGAGTTTCTGTTATGGTTGGTATGCGTCTTGCGGTTGTAGATGTGAGTGTATAAGATCGCTTCACTGAGTGGTGAACAAACGAAGGAATTCCAGTAAGGCTTGCGTAAAATATACGACACTTTGAAATTTTAGAAAACTCTGCTGTAATACGTGGTTCAAACGATGTGCTAAGCAATGAACAAAAACAGCTTGAGAAGCTTTATCCTTGATTTTTTCTGGAGCCCATTCAAAGTGCCCAGACATTACACTTGCCCCATCGTAACATTGTCCTATTAATTTGTGTTGATAATCGAACTGTTCCAAAATTTTGTCTAGCATTTTGTATAAAGCTTCTGACGTTCGATCTCCACTCACGTCGTGGAAACCCAATAATCGCTCAGCCAATACACCTTCCGAATCAACAAATCTTATTATTAAAGAGCACTGAGAAGTCTGATTTATGTCTGTCGTGTCATCTACTTGAATAGAAAAGCATTGAACTTCATTTACTTCATTTTTAGCGTGATCGTTTATATATTCAGAAATGCATTCAATTAATTCATTTTGAATAGTTTTTGAGTCACCTGTGGAGACATTTTTTATCTTTTCGTATTGATTTTGAATTTCTAAAGGTCTTCTTGATATCAACAATGAAAGTAATTCCTTGAAATTTCCGCGATTTATCGAGTCCATGCTTTCGTCATGGCCACGGAATGCTAGTTCTTGTTTGCTCAAATATAATACTGCATCAATAACTGTCTGCAGGAAAAGTCTATTTAAACGAACGTTTTCGTTGAAATGCATTTTTAAAAGCCTAGCATTCTTCCTCAGGGCATCGGTAATGGTGTTCTGATTTTTTTCAAAATTCCTTAGCATTAACTCGCATTTCAGGTGTTCGCTAGAATCACCATGTTTATGAGGTGTGCGTGTATATTTAATAAATCTGAGAATCCGTCTTTATTCCACGCCGAATGTTTATTACTAAAAAGTAAGCAGAGCCAACAAAATAATTTTTGTAACACAGAAGTACAACAAAACTATTTATATTCAGTAAATCGACAATTTTTATAATTAATATTGTAAGATTTACCGCTCTTCTTGATTTCTTTTTTGGCAACAATTTTCAGTGAATCCGTCGGTCGTCCTTGAAGTAAAATGTCTCTTTTATCTTCATCTTTCCACCGATTAAATGGAGTTTGTAATAAATTACAAACAATGTCGTTCACAGGATACATACTTTAATTAAAACTATCACTAACTGTTAAACTGTACACGAAACTACAGTAACAGCTAAACTTTTTGACAAATAATCACAAAGCACGAAAAAACAAATCCCTTTCAGAAAGCATGTACCACAACACTGCAAGATGCCTTGGGAAAAACATCCCGTTTCAGCGTGATCTCCTTCGAAGGTCACGATTCCATCTGCAGAGCTTCGGCGCCGAAAGCTAAAACACTTCACTTGCGCGCCAGATAGGGGAGGTTGACGTCACGGTTACCATAGCAACTCGGTCGAAAGCTGCAGACTTCCAAGGGTTTTCATTTCGGCTCTTCACTTGCACTGTTTTGCGTATGAAGACTTGTTTTCCGTCTTGAACGCGCTATGTGAATTGATATCTAATCAAAATTTTGAGTATTTTGTAACACAACAAAGACAAAAAATGATATATTATACAAATTACTGAATAAAACTTTATTTTAAGTAAAATAGGTGAAGAGGCACTTCACCTACTTCACCTGAAAAGCCGTCACTGTTGTTTACATGGTGCACATGAAACGCCATAACAGTAACCTTACAGTTGTCCTCTCCCACAAAAAAAAAGTATTTAAAACACATAAAAAGAATTCGATTTTCATTTGTGTATTTCAAAATGGTCATAATTTTTTACTTTTTCTTTCGAGATTTAACGATTATGTGCAGCACGTAAAGTTATAAATGGTTGCACGCCTCTAATTTAGAGCCACTGGGCCGCAGATGGCCTAGTAATCAACGTTCATGACTGTCACGGAAAAGTCTCAGGATACATCCTAGGCAGGTACGAACGCTCGAACCACAAAATATCCGCTGTGCATCGGATGGGCACGTTAAGACATCGGATGGCGGCTTCTTCTCCGTTGCTGCCTCGCTTCCGTGAGACTTTCCTGTCGGGCACTCGAGCCCAAATCTCCTAGTTTCCTGTTTCTAAGCGTTGTTGTCAGACACTCGCTTTTTAAAATCTTCTTCGTAAATCTCAGAAACCTCATTTAGGACCACTTGCAGGGAAGGGAAAGAGCAAATGCTGTTAGACAAGCGCACCACGCATGCCTTATATGTGACTCCAGTCCGGGCCCATTTCAGAAGAAGAGTCAAAAGCCAGCGCCTCAAACCACTCAGCCACCGAGGAGGCATTCATAACAGTAAAATACTGGATTATAAAGATACATCGATTAAAAATCTACTACTGAGAACTTGGCAGTTTAAAGTCATTCTCACTGTATACATTTTATGACACACAACCGCTTTAAGCAAACTGTTATCTCACCAGAGGAAGTTGAGAATTCAAGATTTTTTCTTTCTTTCTTTTTTTTTTAATACGGAACACGGGTTCTTTTCTTGGTGGATAAAAACTTTCATTTCTACCTGTTCGTTTTCGTCAAAGTAATTCCGCAAATCCTTTCGATTGATATTTGCCTCGAAAAAGAAAAAGATTGAAAAGGAAAAAAAGAAAAAGATTAAACAAAAAAAAAAAAAAAAGATCGAAAATTTTAGTTCTGTCAATTTTATTTTTGTGGCTTGCTTGCTTCTTTCTTTTAAAAGCGAATCATGCTTGTAGAAGAAAAAGGATTGGAACACAGCTTTTCGGCGGTAGGGTACAGTACAGTTTCCGAATTACGGATTTTCCGTTCTACAGATAATAAAAATTATTTTATCGTCCCCGCTCAAACTATTGGCTACGATCGAAATTTCTTTATTTTCGTAGTGTGTGTTTTCTTTTCAAAAAACGTTCGAGTTCATTTAATGACATTGTCCGGGTGAAAAGCTTGTATTGCCAGCTTACAGAAATTCGTCTTATGACATGAAACAATAGAAACCGGGGGAAAAACTGCTCCTGTTTAGATAGTACTTTTAATACATTTTGCTGGTAAACAACTTAAAATCCAAGTACCCTATATAGTTACAAGTAATGCGAAGCTTTCACGTCAAATCTGGAATGAATATCTTATTATTTTAACAAATCTATAATAATAGAATTGCAGTGTCTTTCTCTCTCTCTCTCTCTCTCTAAGTCGTCTAAAAAAGAAACTACTAAACATACAGCTTTGAAATTTGGCAGGAACTTAAAGTGGTGTTTGAAGGTATGCACCTCGGAGTCCTTTTCTGAAATACAAATTTGCAAACTTTTAATTAATTTATTTAGTTTTTAAGCTTCAACTGATGTTCAAATACACTCAGTAGACAAACTTAAAGATAGGGGGTGATGGTCAGTTGACATTGGCATCCCCCGCGCAGAGTGGAACAGACCCAAATTATACGCAGGAGATAAATTAGGCGTACAGCAGGAATTTCCACCGCAGATGGCCTAGTGGTCAACGTTCGTGATTGCCACGGAGAAACCTCAGGTTCAATCATAGGTAGGTACGAACGCTCGAATCACTAAAAGAGGTATAACCCCGGGTACTGGCCCCCCGGTAATAAATAAGACCGCCTTTCTCCCTCTTTCTACCTCGTTTCCGTGTCACTTTCCTATAGGGCACTATACGCAAAATCTCCTAGCTTCCTATTTCAAAGGGCTGTTTAAGACCCGGGGTCAGACACTCCCTTCCTAAAATCCTCTACATATGATCTGATCTTTCAAACAGTGTATCGGAATCGACGAACATGCGTAAACGTGGTGATCTGGATGACTTTGATCGTGGACGCATTTTCTGCGCAAAAACAGATGGGTCATTCTATTGCCCAAGGGTCATTCTATCGCATTCTATGGGTCATTCTATCGCTCAGGGTTCCCGAGGGCAATCATATCAAGGGTGTACTGCGAGTATACACTGAGTGGCCATTTTATTATGACCACATGACAGTTTTAAGCAAATGAGCTATGGCTGCACGCTGTTGCCGCCAGAGGGCAAGGCTAGTATAAAAAGGGAAAGCTTAGTGCTTGCGACAGTAGTAGCAATGATTTTTGGCTGACGAGATGGGAAAAAATGCGATTTGACGGACTTTCAACGTGGGGTGATTGTAGGAGCTCGGAGCCATGGGGGCGAGTATCACGGAAACCGCCGCATTCATGAAATGTTCCAGAGCAGCTGTTGTTAAAGTGTTTAAAGACTGGACTGTCAGCCAAAAAACCGGGTATCTACGTGCAACCTGTGGTCGTCATCGACTAGTGACTCCTCGGACGGAACGATGAGTATACAGACTGGTAACAGACAACAGAAGGGCAACAGTGCAGCAAATTACAGACCACCTTAATCAAGGATCTCCTCAAACGATCTCTGCAGGCACTGTTCGCCGTACACTGCATCGGATGGGATATGGCAGCCGAAGGCCTGTTCGAACACCTTTGCTGTCTGCAGTTAACAAGAGAAAACGTCTCCACAGGAGACGACCAAAGAAGTCGATAAAAGAGTCGATACCGAAGAGTCGATAATTGGAAACAAATTATGTGGTCCGATGAATCACGTTTTCAGTTGCACCATGCCGATGGCTGAGTGAGAGTTTGGACCCCAAATGCATTGCTGCAACCCTTCAAGCTGGTGGAGGCAACGTTATGGTTTAGGGAAGGTTTTCCTGGCATGCTTTGGGCCCTTTAATTCGTGTTGATCAACGTCTGACTGGCACATCATATCTAAACATCGTTGCGGACCAAGTGCATCCTGCCATGTGGATGGTTTATCCCAATGGCGATAGCTACTTTCAACAAGATAATGCGTCCTGCCGTAGTGCTGGTATTGGTACAGGATTGGTTTCAGGAACATGCAGGTGACTTTACTTTGCTTAGGTGGCCCATCATAATCTTCAGATCTCAACCCCATTGAGAATTTGTGGGATGAAGTTGAACGAGCCATCAGACAGCTGGATCCACAAACCTGTAATCTCACACTCCTGGAAAGTGATATTCATCAAGCATGGTCTCAGATTCCACAAACCACCTATCAACATCTCGTGGAGTCCATGCCGTGAAGAATCGACGCAGTATTAAAGGCAAAAGGTGGCCCAACGAAGTACTGAGTGGGTGGTCGGTGTTCATAATAAAGTGGCCACTCAGTGTATCATCGACGGACCTACCAGCGCCCAGAGAGCAAGCGGTAACCGACCACCCACCGTTACTGACAGTTGTTGATGTAGACTATCCAGGCTCGTACAGATCAACCACTTGGCAACGGCGGCGCAAATCACATCCAGGGTAAATGTCAGATGCCCAAGCAACATCAGCGGGCAAACGGTACGACGCACACTCCATACGCTGGGATACGGGAACCACTATTTTGCCACTGTCGACTGTTCGTCATCGGACACTATGCATCGCCTGGTGCGAAGAATATCAAAACTGGACCTCTTCAGAGTGACGTCAAGTCATTTGGTAAGATGAATCCCGTTTTCAGCTGCACCGAGTTGACACGGGAGATTGCGGGTCTGGCGTCGGCAACATGAGGCCATGGCGCCGTCGTTCCAAGTCGGCAGTGTTCAAGTTGGTGGTGGCTCTGCGACGGTTTGGGGAGCCTTCTCATGAGACACATTAGGTACCTTAGTGCATCTGAATAGGTCCTTAACCACTGAGCTCTACCAGCATGTGCTGGCTGATCCCCTACACGCTTTCATGGTCGTCACGCATCCTGCGGGTGATGGTCTGTTTCAGAAGAACAATGCGCAGCCTCATTGGTCCGCAACCATCCCGACATGGCTCGAGGAACATTAATCTGAGTTTGGCACCACCCAGTGGCCCCGAAGATCTACGGAATTAAACGCTGTGGAAGCTCTCTGGGATGCCTTGGAAAGGCTGGAGAGGAACATTAGATCCATGGATCCTGGATCGACGTCTCAGGCAGAGTTGTGGACAATGCTACAAGAGGAATAATTACCTCCAGAAACTCTCCTGCATCTGGTGGATTCGATGCCTCTGCGTGTACAGGCTGTTTGTTGTTCATCCTTGAGGAGGATCAATACACTATTAGGTAGGTATCTCTAATGTTTTGTCCATTTAATGTATAACCTCGAGGTATGCAGTTTAAACCCTCACAGCAACGTCAAATATCGGTTTAAACGCCTGCAGTTTCTTATTCGTCTCAGTTGTGCCATGAATATCAACAATTACAGGGTCAATCGTTAAAATCTGTTGAATTTAACTCGAAGAACCCGTGCTTTTTCCATGGCCAACTCTAGATTGGTTGCTTCAGAGCTGGTAAAAATTTAAAATTCTTCATTTTGTCACCAAATGGAAGAACACCAGTGGCTCTTCAAAGAAAACCTTACTTGGGCTTCGGAAGAACGCTACAGTATACTCATCGCAATACAATAGAAAAAGGTAGATGTTTCAAATATTTAAAATTTCATATGATCATAGTGAACAAAGTCTGCTGGTTTCAACCAAATGTGCCGGCACAAATATAGTTTTCTTTTTTTCTGTTTACGCTTTCCAACCGTTGGTTGAAGAAGCGTATAACCGATATAGTCACGTTCTTTTCGAGCTCTGTGTTTGTGCCCAGTTTTGGAAGTGTATAGTGAGTGTTTGTTCCTATTTTTGTGTTCCTCTTCAAGAAGAAGATCTGTACTTTCTTTTAGCTCAGCTCTCAAGTCTGTGAGTTGCATATTTTGTTTGCATTCAGCGTTTTATTATTTTCGATCAAGCTGATCGATCCTTAAGTTAGTCCTCGCCATTTACAATGGCTGGCACTGATAAGGGTGATGTTCACGCCCACATCAGTGATGCTCATTCATCCTCCTCACTCTCAGGAGACCAATCAGCATTTATGCACGTCAGAGACGTCATACGCATACAAGATGTGACGCGAGACTCCTCTGCAAAGGCTCAAGCTGATATCCCTGCCCAGGAGAGTGACGTCACCTTGACGCACGTCCCTGGTTCATTTGCCGAAGCTATGGATGTGACCGATTGCACGGTTGCGTTGCCTTCAACTGGCTCAACTCAGTTTACCAAGCCGCTACCAGCAATCAGCACTGTGTCGCACTCTTCCCCTGCCAACTCTACTTCCCTCACTTACTCCAAAGTGACCTCCGGAGCGAGAGTTCCTTCCAAGTTTATTGCTCCAGTTTTTCCTGACTCTTACGTCAGTGTTGAGGGTAGTTCTGCCACCATCGATATCCCAGAGGATTCCCCAGCCGGGAAACAATTTTTCTCCACAATGGATTTCGGTGTCTGTTTTGATGCATTACCAGACACGAAACTCAAGGAATATAAAATTGCCCTAAAGAAGATGCTTCCTACAGGAGCTTATATCACTCATATGGCTCGAAAGCTACGGGCCGTATGAGTGTATTTTGCCCGTAAAGAACATGCAGACTTTGTGATGACTGATGGCTTATCCATCAAAGATGTGCATCTTCTGGCTAAACCTGTGGCGCAGCGACCTATTCAGGTCACTTTCCACCCAGTTCCGTCTGAAGTCTCAGATGTCGCCTGTGGCGCAACGACCTATTCAGGTCACTTTCCACCCAGTTCCGCCTGAAGTCTCAGATGCCGCTCTATGCACTTTACTCAGCAAATTTGGTAGAGTGGTTGGACCAATAACGACTCTTTCGGCGGCGCCCAGATATCCCGATGACAAATCCATTGCAGGGTTTCGTCGAAGTGCCCGTGTCATATTTCCGTCGGGCAGTCATCTGCTTGCGTGCCCGAAGATCCTAACCGTACGGTGTGGCCAGCAACGTCGGAGAATCGATGTCATTACCTCCTTGCACTGCACGCTTTGCCATGGAGAAAACCATCTTCGCGTGCACTGCCCACATCAAGTTCCACCGACTCCGACTGGCACTCCTACAGGTACTGTTCCTACCTCGATGAGTACCACACCATCTACTTCAGCACAGCAGACCTCGGAGCCAAGATATGATGAAAAAAGTTCGCTTACAGACGTTGGTCAACGCAACGCTCCCACAGCCGCTTCCTCTTTTTCACTAGAGGACTTTCCTACAATTGCCTCCTCACTCCAGCAACGCTGTCGCTCCACCACTGAGTCCCTTTCAGAGGGTTCACAACCAGCTATTACCACTGGAACCTCCGAAGCAGCTGATGTGGAGTCCGTTCGTCCAGAGACGCAGTGTGAGGATGAGACAACCGAGACTCCACTGAACGCCGCGGCTCTGGCCGCAGCAGGCGAGCAGCGAAAAAGCAAAACTCTACTTCACCTCGTTCAACCTCCCTCTCCAGCAGTTCTCCTCGACACACCTCACCAGCCGAAGTCTCCTTTCCCACGGTCGAAGAGTTCGCTGCATTTCTCCAGACAGCCAATATACCTCCCGTACCACTCTCATACATTGATCTCCATACATACTTAACGAATCCGACCAGCTACGCAATAGCACGCGCCTTAGCAGTCAAGAATCCATCGCTTCGCCAACTTGTGCCGGAGCAGATCTTCAATGTGTCGCATTTCTGCCGTCAGAATGTACCCACCCATCCGTGAGCACAAACCTTCTATAATCGTCTCAAGTCTGTTCCTCCAGCTCTGAAAGATCTTCAGCTAGAGGCAAGGAACCCCACAATTCAAGATCGTGTCACTTAATTGCAGGAGATCCGCTTCCCCCTCAGCAACTCTCTGGCATATGAAGAACTCAACCCGTTGGGGGCTCATATTCTCCTCCTTCAAGAGACAAATTGCAAACCAACTACCGTCTATTCTCGATGGCGCCACTGGAACTTTGTGTTTCATCACGCCTATGGACTAACATCTCATAGCGGCCTTGCCATCGGCAATAGTCATACTCTCAATTCTATTATCACATCCCTCTCTGTGCGAAATATTTGTCGAGATCTCTTACAGCATGCATCCTTTACCATCGCGTCTTCCATATACCATTTATTCAATATCTATATTCCAAGTACTACAACTGATTTATCGATTCTTTTCATACGTCTTTGCAGAGCACTAGACCGTATCCCACCGTCAGACCATGTTCTCGTTGGTGGGGATTTTAACTGTACCTTGGATCCTCTTCTGGATAGGTCTTCTACCAATAGAGAGCGCCGCCATGCCCTGGCGAACCTGCTTCAGACAGTTGTCACCAACAACGCTCTTCATGATGTACATCGGCATATTCATCTATGGTCGACTAATTACACTTGGCGCTCCTCTCACGCGCAAAATCCTTTCTTAGTTCGCCTTGACAGGTTTTATGCCTCCAGTACTCTACTTCCTGCCGTGACAGAATCGAG
This sequence comes from Macrothele yani, assembly GCA_039090855.1. Classification (NCBI taxonomy): domain Eukaryota; kingdom Metazoa; phylum Arthropoda; class Arachnida; order Araneae; family Macrothelidae; genus Macrothele; species Macrothele yani. The sequence goes on from CM077008.1 coordinate 80,242,723, forward strand.
TGTGGATCCCACGGCCTCATCTGACCACTGCGCCATTGCCATCATAGTCCATACTGCATCATTCAAACCCAGGATAATACGCCCGTGGACATTTGATGATGCTTTTTAGCCGACCCAGCATTCTGCTCTTCGGTCCGGTCATTTCTGATTGACAGACGACCGCAGCTTCAATCTGCACTCTGCGGATTAAATTCTTGGGTGGAGATCAAACAACAACTCGTTCTGCATGTCCGAAACTACTCATTCTAATTAAAGACACTCCAGAACATGCGCCTAGACTATGTTCGTTCAATGCTATCGATGCTCAGTCTCAGTGATCCTCTCTTCTCCTCCTTTCAAGAAGAGCTTCGACCTCTTCTCACTCCTCTGGCGCAACAAGCTTTCCGCCGACTTCGTTTGCAGCACCTGACGCCGGATGCTCTCAAATATGAGTTCCTAACGTCGGTGGAAAACACCAGACGAGTTTCGACCATACTTCATCATCTACGCCTTTCTTCTGGAGTGGTATCAGATGAGCCGATTGCGCTTTATTCCCATGTCCGTCAGTACTTTTCCATGAAGTTCTGTGAACCTCCTCAACCATCCTCTGCAGCAATGGATTCTCTCCTTTCTAATCTACCTCAGGTTCCCCCCCCCCCATCTCGCTTCTTCTCTTCTCCTTTCCCCCACGCCCTCTGAACTAAACAGTACATTCTTTTCTCTGAATTCTGGTGCCGCTCCGGGTCCGGACGGCCTAACCTTTAGCTTTTATAAAACTTTTCTTCCTCTTCTTCTTCCGTTTCTCCTACCCGCTTTCTCTGCTGCCTTTACTTACTCTCCTCTCCCAAGGAGATTCACAGCTGCGTACGTTGTCCTTTTCCCCAAGAAAGGTGATCTCCTTGACTTGGTGAACTGGCGCCAAATTTCCCTACTGAATCTCGACTACAAACTTTATACCACGCTTCTTTCACAGCGACCAAATCCCATCCTCATTCACATCCTCTCCCCTAACCAGACTTACACAGTTTCTGGCCATTCCCTATCTCACAATATCCATCTCCTGACTGATCCAATTCACCTTGCGCGCTCCCGCTCTGAACCCCTCGCCCTCCTCTCTTTAGACTAACAGTCAGCCTTTGATAACATCTCCCACACTTATCTCTCTGCTACACTTCTCCGATTTGGATTTCTGCCTCCGTTTATTTCTCTCCTCACCTCCCTCTACCAGGACGCCAGGTTCCAGGTCAGGTTGCCCACCTTTCTTACAGCACCAATCCTCTTCCGCCGTAGAGTGAGGCAAGGCTGCCCACTCTCAGGTCAACTTTTCGCCATAGCCTTAGAACCTTTTCTCCGCTCTGTTCAACGCTCCTTTCAAGCCACCCTTCCACCACTCATCGCCCGCACGAGACACCATGTCACCACTTCCGTGGCGTATGCAGACGACGTTACCTTCTGTATACGCCTGGATTCACAGTTCTCTTTGCTCCAAAGTCTTTTCGCCGATTACGCCTCCTGCTCCGGAGCTGCGAATAATACAACCAAAGGCACAGGCCTGTGGTGCGGCTCATGGGTTGACCGCTTGGATTCCCCATGGGGAGCGCACTGGTCTTCAGCCACTCAACGTTTCCTTGGCGTACATCTTGGCGTCCCAGGTGAAGCCTCCAGCACAACGTGGAATACCATCCAGCCACGTCTTCATCGGTCAACTGCGTTTTGGCGAAAAGCGCAGTTCTGTACTTCATATTTTCAACGTGCACGTCTTGCGCAAACCTATCTTCTCTCCATGTACACACATTCCTGGCTTGCTACTAAATCCCCACTTCTTCGTCTCAATGATATCACTCGCTGCTTCACCTCAGTTATCTGGACCGGACACCACTGGCTCAGTGCCCCCAAGCTCAGCCTTCCTCCTGACCAAGGTGGCATTGGCCTAATTGATACACGACTGTACTATCAAGCTCTCCGGATTACTTTGTTCCTCCGTCTTCATACTTCACTTGTTGCCGATGCCGTCATCACCTCTTCGAGCAACACTAATTTTACTTTCACTTCCTTCATACTAATGGACCTCCGAACTACCACTCACTCCCGCCTTCCTCCTGCCTTACGGGAGACTCTTACCTTTCTCCGCTCTCTCTCCCGCTCACTCGATCCCCACCCGATTCCACCACTGAACTCCTTGCCGAACCCCTGTTCTTCTCCTCTCTTCTTCACCCCCTCATCTTTCATGCTTCGCCTATACTTCTTGGCTCCGAGTCGGAGTTGTAACCGTCAAAGACCTTGTAAACTCAGATCTGTCCTGGCGATCCTACGCCAACCTCCCCCTCCCCCCACTGTTCTTCTTTCACCCTCCTCTCGCTCTGTCAATGATTCCCTACTCTCTACCATCATTGCTAAGTTCCCTCATCTCGCAACCCCCACCGGCCTAATCTTTGTTCCTTCCGCCTCCCCTTTCCCTTCCTTTCTTTATTTCAGTCGGCAGATCTACACTTCCACTCTCCTCTCTTTCAACCTCAGTTCTCTATCGGTTACTTTTAAATCCCACTCTCCTTCTCCCCTTCACATCCCTGATGTCTCCCAATCCTCTCTCACCGCTGTCTGGTCTGCCACCTTTTCTCCTCTTTCAGCTCCTTTTGAAATAAACACTCACTGGCTTTTTCTCCACCGCCGTCTTCCCGTTCCATCCCTCCTCCACTGCATGACCATTCTTGACTCACCTCTTTGCCCTTTCTGTGCTCTAGAAGCTGATGTCTCTCACGTTTATCTACATTGTGTCATCCTCCTTCCACTACTCCATCTTTCATTTCCCATTGCTCAACGTTCAGCCACAACTGATCTTCCTTTCGATGCCTATAAGACACTCCTCCTGCAGGTCTCTCCGCCAGTCAAGCTTCCACCCATCTGCTCATATATTTTCATCCTGGTGAAACACGTCATCTACGTATTTCATCAGCGCTGCCGTTATATCTCATCTCCTTATAATATCCACCAAGCTTCTGTGGAACTACTGTGCCACTTTCGGGAGCGTCTCTTCTCAAGACTTCGTCTAGAGAACCTTGTGGCCGTTGCCCAACAGAGAGAACAACATTTCCGTTCCACCTGGTCTCCGGCCGCTTCCTGGTTCGCCGGCATGCCAGCGACGTTGCAACTGACTGTCGGTAATTTATAACCTCGTTGCTCCTAGTTTTGTAGAACTTCAGTTCAACGTGCATGCTCACCATTTGTTTTCGGAATCAAACTTCAACATAAAGCTTATATCTTCTAACAAATGTGAATATAATATGCACCATACTGTACAAATGTATATAGTATTACTTGTTTTCTCTTTGATTATCATTTTTTCTACCAGTACTAAGACATCGTAATTCCGTTTGCCTTAGGTTTCACATTGTCTACTTTGTTATCTACAGTTTCTCCTTTCGCACAATGCTTCATTATAATATTCTCGTTCTGTTATTTGTCAGCACTATAACATACTTATGCTTCGTGACGAAATGTTTCGACAATCTCTCTTATTGTTCTTGTGCAAAATGCCTGCACCTATTACCACGAGGCTCCTTTGTGAATCAATACATCGTGCTGTATATAATGTACATAGAATTTTAGAGTTTGTATATTTTACCGTACAATATATGTATCAGGACGCCCATGTTCGCCTCCTGAACCCAACCTTATTAATATAAGTTGTGCTGAATTAAAGAAGCGTATATGCATCAGCTTTGTCCGTCCGCACGATAACTGGCGTAAAAATGGTTCGATTTCGGTGAACGTTTAGCATGTGGTAGGGGACCACCTGGGAACGAACTCTATTGAAAATGGGACACATGGGGTCAACGTAGGAGCGGGATCCATTCCATTGCACTTATACGTCATAACTTGCGTAAATATGGTTCGATTTCTATGAAATTTTATTATGTAGTAGGGGACCACTTGGAGACGAACCCTATTCAAAATGGGTGAATTGGGGTCAAAGGTCAGGACATAAGAGCGGGATGCATTCCATTGCCTTTATGCGCCATAACGTGCGTAAAAATGGTTCGATTTTGATGAAATTTCTGTATGTGGTAGGGGACCACCTGGAGACGAACCCTATTGAAAATGGACGAAATGGGGTCAAAGGTCAGGACATAGGATTGCGATCCATTCCATCGCCCTTATCCCATATTACAGACGTCAAGTAATTTTGCTTCCTATACTTCCAATGGAAAAACTTTTGTACACATTTCCTTCACAATTAATGTGTTCCCAAGGATGAAAATTTGAACATCTATTAAAATAACTTCATATTATAACTTGGAATACTTAATAGTTTCTAAAACATAACCATAATTATATTAAAAATCAATAACTTTTCCTTTGGTGCTGTTGAAACCAGAAAAAGAATGGCGCGACCTATACTTTGATGACGTCAGTAGACAAACAAATGTTGGATTGCATAATTATGGTTATGTTTTAGAAAATATTCCAAGTTATAAAATGAAGCTATTTTAATCGATGTTCAAATTTTCATCCTTAGGAACGCATTAATTGGGAAGAAAAAAGATGGCGCGACCTGTATTTTCATGACGTCAGCAGTCAAACAAATGTGCGGATCCTATTAAAGTTTTATGACGTCACACGTTTGCTAGCAGATAACCGCGATTCCCATCTGCCTCATTACGTCACGCGTTGTGTGCGTATGTTCGTCTGCACGATAACTCGCTTAAAAATCGTTCGATTTCGATGAAATTTTAGTATGTGTAAGGGAATCACCTGGGGAGGAACCCTATTGAAAGTGAACGAAACGGGGTCAAAGGTGAGGACATAGCAGCTGAATCCATTCCACTGTTCTTATGCGTCATAACTATCGTAAAAAAGGTTCGATTTCGATTAAATATTAGTATGTGGTAGGGGATCACCTGGGGACAAACCCTATTGAAAATTGGCGAAATGAGGGTCAAAGGTCAGGACATAGGAGTGGAATCACTTCCATCGCCATTATGCATCGTAAGTTACGTAAAAATGTTTCGATTTGGATGAAATGTTAGTATGTTGTAGGGGCCTGCGCTTGGGAACGAATCCTATTGAAAATGGGCGAAATGGGTCAAAGGTTAGGACACGAAAGCGGGGTCTATTCCATAGCCCTTATGCATCATAACTTACGTGAAATTGCTTCGATTGCGACAAAACTTTATCATGTTATTTCGGAGGTATAGTGAACCAGTTCTGTTGAATATCATCGAAATGGGATCAAAAGTCAGGGCGTAGGAGTGAGATTTACTCCACAGCCATTTTATGATTTCTAGTATGTTGGAAAGCGTCTCATAATCAATGCATTGCATGATTTTACTAACTTGTTTCTTTTTTTTTAATTCCTTTCTTTTCATAACTGGAACATATTTCAATTAAATGTTTCTTTGTGATATACACGATATTGACAAAAGTCACCGGACATCCCTTCAAAAGCAAATGAACGGATCCGCTGCGTTGTTAAGACGCGCGGTACATCTGCAAACGGTATAAAAACAAGCCTGCAGCTGACCACGATCATATCGCACTGTGAGATTGAGTTAAAATGTAGCGGCGCGAGAGAACTGACTTTGGGAAAGGAAAGATTATTGGGTGTTATATTAGTGGGTTGCCCATAAGAGGAACCTAGAGGCGTTTAAACATACCCAAGTCAACTGTTTTGGATGTACTGAATAAGTGGAAGACACATGGCGTGCCTGAAGCAGCAAAACGCACCGGCAGACCAAAGAAAAACAGAGATAGAGGACGTCGAAGCCGCAGAAGTATCGTTACAGCTAATCGACGGAGTACTTACTACACAAGATCTCAGTGTCCGGATGAGTAAAAATGCTGGAACCTCGGTATGTACACGTACCATTTGCAGAGAACTTCATTCCATGGGTTACCGTGGTCGTGTGGCCGCTCATAAGCCTTTCATCTCCACTCGGAATGATACTCGTCGTTTAGCATGGTGTAAATAACATTTATCGTGGACCGTAGATCAATGGAAACGGGTCCTGAGGACTGATGAATCCAGATACACAATCGATCAGTCTGATTGCCGTGTGTGGGTATGGCGGCAGCCGGGGAACGCTATTTACCACAGTGTACTGTTCCTACGGTCGCGTTTGGAGCTGGCAGTGTACTCGTGTGGGGGTGTTTTTAGTGGTATGTTCCCGGCCCATTGTTTATCGTGGAGAAACCTGTTAATCAGCACGTCAACCTCGATATTCCTGACAATTATGCCCTACCAACTCTGTGACAATGAAGTGGAACCGAACCTTGTTGGTACCAGCAGGAAAATGCACCGAGCCATAAAGCAAGGACTGTTACGGCATGGTTTGACGATAATTCCGTATCATGTGTGAACTGGCCCGCATAGAGCCCTGATCTTAATCCCATAGAACACCTATGGGATGAATTAGAGCGCCGCATAAGAAGTTTGGAGATAAGGCCCACTACTAAACAACAGTTAGCGGCAGCATTATATACTGAATGGAAGCGCATACCTATCGCTGTTTTCCAAAACCTTGTCGAAAGCATGTCTCGAAGTGTCAGTTTTCACACAGTATTTATTAAAAGAAAGATACAGGAGATGTGCTTGAATAAATCATCTCAAATGATGTATGACAAAAGAAAATATTTACAGGTGCGTGTAGCTTACGCTACTGCTTATTTACACGGTTCTGTACATTGATGATAGTAAAAAAACAGTTAATTACACTCGAGTGTCAGGTGAGGCAACAAAAGTCTCTGACAAAGCAAAGAATAGGAACAATTCAGCTAGAAGAGCGTTATACAATATTAATTTTGCACAGTATTGATGCAAGGAATAATACAGAATTCGAGCTTGCAGACATAGATTCAAAAGACAGGTGATGAGAAATTAACAGAATGTGCAGCTTGCGCTACGTTAATTACAGGATTCGGTGCAACGTTTGCATGACAACAGTTAAGTGCAGTAGAAATCTGGCGAGGCAATATGAATCTCTGGTAATACAGAGAGTAAAATCAATCCAGAATGATGAGCACTATAGAGTATAAATTTTACACAATATTGATGAAAAAAAAAAAAAAAAAAAAAAAAAGTTCTGACCGAAAGGTGATACATTGTGGGTGACCTGGAAAACCAGGAGGTTGCAGGTGATCAAGGGACAAACATGAAATCGAAAGTTCGAAAGACAGATGATGAAAAATTTACAGATGAATGTGGCTCGCGGTACTACATGTTACATACAACGGTGATATGAAAAATAGTTATATACAATAATTTTCCTGAGAATACAAAAGAAAAAAATAATCTCTGAAAATACAGAGAGAAGACACAACTCATCACAGTGAGTATTGGAGAACACAAATTTACACAGCTGAAAAGTAAAATTACACTGTTGAATCAGGAATTGAAGATAAGAATATACTGTAAAAACCACAAAGTTTACAGATGTCTGTGGTTCGTGAAACGACCTATATACATGATTCTGTACAATGAGAAGTTACAATTTATATATATTGATTTGTCAGAGGTGGTAAAAAGAAATAGTCTCTGACATCGCAGAGAGAATACATAATTCAGCAAGATGAGTAATGAAAAACAAAAAAATTTACACATGAGTTATACACGAAATGATACATGTGAAGAGGATGAGAACAGAGTCTTAAAAAAAGCGTGAAAAGAAATTGACAATTATAAGTAGCTCATGCTTCGAACAATTCATAGGATTCTATACAATAATTGATCTACTAAAAGTTATGTACAATAGTGAGACAAACAAAAAAATTCTGATAAAATAGAGAGTACAAATAATATAGTGCAGTGAATGTTGAGGAACAAGATTGCACTCAGTTGCGAAGCAAGAAAAAAAAAAAAACAGGAAATGTGTATAGAAAAATCGTCTCAAAATGACATATGAAAAGAAGATTTACAGGTGCTTGTAGCTGACGCAACGACCTATTCACAAAGCTCAATATAGTGGTGAGAGAATACAGTTTATGTATGATAATTTGTCGGAAAAGACAAAAAATAGTCTCTGATGAAGCAGAGATTGAAGACAAATCAGCATGGCAAAAATTGTATCTATCAGGAGGTAGGTGAAACAAAAGTTCCGACTGTAAGGTGAAGCGTTGTGGGCGACCCTGCAAACCAAGTGGTTGCTGGTGACCAAGTTGATAGGAACTGTGGTTCACTGCAGCGTGCAACTGCAGTGGTAAGTTCTAGTCGAAGGCGGGAGAGTAGGCGATTACGAAAATGACAAAGTAACGCAGTACTGACTTTATTTATGTCAGTAGAAGCTTCGGGGGGACGCTGAAGATGATACACGTGAATTATATGTTTTACAAGCACGAAGATGTAGGAGCAGACTGCCGGAAGGTGAATAGGGCGAGAAGAGTTCAGAAGTAGTGTTCGGTAGGCGCTGAAGGTGAGGACGGTCTCACAGGATCGTTGCGCTAGCGTGAAAGCGAGATGGAGTATTGGCAATAATACTGTGCAATTCATGAAGACATGCTGAACGTCAGCCTCCTCGCCACAATACGGACAGGAGGGTGAAGATAAAATGGTCATGCGATGTAAAATCGACGGCACAGGGAGGCGGTTGTGTAAGAAAAGCCAATGTGAATTGACTTCAAGGGGTGCTGAAAGTGGGGAAAGCGCAGCGGACCACACTGCGGAGGTAGAAGAAAGTGGAATACCAGAAATGGGAAGAGGTGCGGAAGAGCGAGAGAGAAAACGGTAGAGATCAGCTGTTGAGAAAGAGACAAGAGGAAGAGGTGGACCAATGGACGACAGAAAAAATGGGAGAAGGAGAGAGGCAGAGTGAACAGAAATGAGGCCTGAGGGAGTAGCAAGCTCAGGGAACAGGGAGATTATAGTAGAAATAAGAGAGTTGTGAACAAAGTGAGCGTTGGCATTGAAACGGAGAGCAGAGGGTAGAGAAGAGAAGGGGAGCCAGGAAAGATCGGTGTTAACAAGATCGCTGACAGTAACGACTCCAGCTCTGAGCCATGAAGGAAAAGCAAAACATGGGAGATGGGGAGGGTGTAGCAGAGAAGAAAAAAAAGAGGTTCGGAAAGTAGGTCATTTGTGGAGGCAGGGAGAGAGCGAGAAAGAGGGAGGGAACGAAGAAAGGAGATAGCCTCTTTGTAGACAGGAGGGAAAAGTGTGAGAAGGGGACAGTGGTCCATGAGTAAGAACGAAAGGAGAGTAAAGCGTGGGTTATGCGGAGAAACTATGACATCACGAGCAGCAACTGCAGAGGGAGCAGGTGCCGCAAGTGATCGTAAAAACGTAGACACACGATAAGCCTTGTAATAGGATCTGACGTCGGGTAGACCAATGCCTCCGTTGGAAGGAGACAGACTGAGTTGAGGTGCTCCGACCCAGTGATGGCCGGGCCAGATAACCTGAGTTTGACAGCGGGTGAGTTCAAGAAGACGTAGTGCTGGTTGCTTCGAAGCCAACCAGGAATACGTGCACATTGAAAGCAGGTAAGTGTGCGTTAGACGTGCTCTTTGAAAGACGGAGGTGCAGAATTGTGCGCGCCGCCAGATTGCGACCGAGCGATGTAGGCGTGGCCGGAGAGTCGTCCAGGTGACGAGTGAAGCAGTTGCTGGTTTTCCAAGGTGGACTCCTAGGAATCGTTGAGAGGTGTTGGACCACTCTGCTCCCCAAGGAGAGTCAGTGCGGTTAGTCCACGAACCGGTCCATAGGCCTGTGCTTTTCGTTGTGTTTAGAGCTGCTCCGGAACATGAGGCGTAAGTATTGTAGAGATTGTGGAGATCGTGAAATTGTGAGTCTTGCCGAATGCAGAATGTAATATCGTCGGCGTAGGCAACATAGGTAGCAACATGATGACGTGTGCTGGCTACCACCGGTGGTAGTGAAGCAAAGAAGGATCGATGGACTGCGCGTAAAAAGGTTCTATTGCGAGGGCGAAGAGCTGCCCGGAAAAGGGGCAACCCTGACGCACGCCGCGACGAAAGGGTATGGGAGCTGTGAGAAGGTTGAGCAGCTTGACGTGGAAAACTGCGTCCCGGTAGAGGGAGATGAGAAGAGAAGCAAAGGAAGGAGGAAATCCGAAATTTAGTAATGTAGCAAGAAGGTAATCATGAGAAATATTATCGAACGCTGAGCGTTGATCGAGGGAAAGAAGAGCAAGGGGTTCTGAGCGAGAGCGGGCGAGGTGAATTAGATCATTAAGAAGCTGAATATTATGGGAGATGGAGCGCCCGGGTACAGTATAGGTTTGATTAGTGGAGAGAATATGAGGGAGTATGGGGTTAAGCCGGCGGGACAGAAATTTAGTATAGAGTTTATAATCAGTATTTAAGAGTGAGATGGGACGCCAATTCCCCAAGTCAAGCGGATCACCCTTCTTGGGGAAAAGTACAACATGTGCGAGCGTGAAACTCCTTGGAAGAGATGTAAGATGCATGGCAGTAGAAAAGGCACAGAGGAGAAATGGAAGGAGGGCAGGAAGAAAAGCCTTATAGAAAGAAACAGGGAGACCGTCCGGGCCAGGTGAAGCCCGGGGGTTGAGGGACGAGAAAGTGTCAGAGAGCTCAGTTAAAGTGGGAGGATGGAGGAGACTGGCTGAAAGATGAGAAGGGACCTGAGGCAAAGAAGAGAACAGAAGAGGAGAAGCCGTAGGGGAGGGAGGAGGAGTTTCACAAAATTTTGAAATGTAGTAATTACGTACCATAGAACAAATTGGAACTGGTTCGGATGAAACTACTCCAGTTGGAAGACGAAGGTGCTGCAGAACAGAAGAGGATCGGCGAGTTGACTCAAGTGACGTAAGGAATTCGTACGAACAAGCATCAGGTTTCAGGTGTTGTAGTTTAAGGCGTTGAAGGGCTTGTTTTGCCAGTGGCACCAAAAGTGAATGTAATTCTGCCTGGTAGACTTGAAATAGGGGATCAGCAAGATTGAGCAAAGAAAGCATTTGCCTAGTATGATCAAGTCGCATCCTCCGTTGTGTCATGATCGAGTATGACAGGTTTCGTACCAGTAATATGAGGTGGCGTTTTACTTCCAACCAAACGTTGAGGGGGCACGGTGCAGAATGAAGCCTTGTACGCCAATCCGCAAGAAAATCTCGCACCGATGAGCAGAAGGCTGAGTCATCTAAAAGAGTGTCGTCAAAAGTCCAAGGCCGGATTGTACGTGGCTGTGTTGAAGTAGCAAAAACTGTTATGGCAATGGCGCAATGATCCGAGGAAGCTGTGGGTGTACAGCATGAATCTCATATTGCTGGTAGAAGAAGAGAAGTTGCATAAAAGCGATCCAATCTTGCTGTAGGAGGATCAATGGCTCTTGGTGCACGCCATGTATGTGTAGTCTGGGTTGGTGACAAATGGCGTTGAACATCTACTAGTGAGAAGTCTGAAGTGATAGACTGTAAGAGATGTACTACTTCCGTGCGGTGTTCTCTGGAAGAAGAAGAGCGATCAGTTAGGGGATGTAGAGTGCAATTGTAGTCACCTCCGATAAGTACCCGGTCGGTGATGGGAATACGTGACAGAGCCCGTCGAAGTTTTGCAAACAACTCTGGCACGTGAGTAGGAGTGCAAGGAACATAAATGTTGAATACATGAAATTTTTCAGCTGCGACGGTGAAAGAGACTCGTTGTAATAAGTCTCGACATAAGTTTTTCACTGAGAAGGAGGAAAGAGTTGAACGAAAACGTGAGTGAACACCAACTGCCATGCCACCACGCGACAGTTGGCTGTAGGCGTGATGGAAAGTATGATCCCACCGACGCCATGGATGAAATTGAGTGGTGGAAGTACAGTTTGTTTCCTGCAGAAGTAATATATCAGCATTCAGCGGAGCAAGATCCTCTCGTACCAGCGCATTCGCAAGAGGTGTCGCAAAACCGCGACAATTAAGTGACACCACCTTGAATGTCTAGGTTAGTTGTGGGATGCAGTAGGAATTGACTGGCTGTAGTGATGGAGTGGAGTCGACGGAGAAAACAAGCACTCCACGGGACCTCGTCCGCAGTGCGCCGAAGAGTGTTTTCAAGTGAGTGTAATTGAACCAGCACTTGTGGAAGAGCTGCTTCATACTGCTGAATGGAAGTGCGTGCTGAGGAAGGGCTAGAGGACCCTAAAAGGCAATCCAGCACGTCCTCGTAAGGCAGAGGCTCAGCAGGGAAAGCATTTTCAGCAAGAAAAGTTGTGAATTCTTCTAGTGAGGGAAAGGCACCCTCACATGCTGTCTCAGAGGAAGTGTGTAGAGGCGACCTGGAGAACGGTCGTCGAGAGCTGACGGAGCGAGAGGATGAGCGGGTAGAAGAGCGCGATGATCTTCGGGATGCCAGAGTCTTTGCCTTCTTCGTCTTGGAGCGAGTAGCACCACTGCGTTTTCCAGCAACCACTAAAGCTTCATGATCGTCTGGAGAGTCTGAACCCGAAGCGTTACCTGTGACTCGTGTCATGGAGCCAACGGTAAAAGCTGAGGAGTGGTCAACATGTACATCAGCAGTGGTTGTAAAAGTACAAGGGGGAGTCGATTTTGGAAGCCTGGGAAAATTCTTAGGATCAGCAGGAGGTGGAGGCATCAAAGTCGTTTGTTGACCAATGGCAGTAAGCTGACTTTTGGAAGATCTTGATTCCGCGACTTTCCTCGAATAGGAAGAAGTCTGTGAAGCGTTGGTGGACAAAGTAGAAGAAGATGTAGTGTGTGGAGCTGTTTGCAGGGAGGCACGTGGGCACTGAGCCCTTATGTGACTTTCGCTCTGACATATAGTGCAATACTGTGAAGTGATTATCTCAACTCTTCGGCGTTGCTGTCCACAGCGGATGTGCAAAACATTCGGAACCGCTTTCAGCTGAGCATCAGATGAAAAGAGGACTCGAGCAGTGCGGCGAAAACCTCGAATCGATTTGTCTTCAGGATCTCTGGGAGCCGCAGAGAGAGTTGTGATGGAGCCAACAACTCTGCCGTACCTGCTGAGCAAGGTGCAAAGTGCAGCGTCGGATACTTCTGGTGGTACGGGGTAGAAGGTCACCTGCACCGGGCGGTGCGCAACCGGTTGTGCTAACAGATGCACGTCATTGATGGTTAGACCTTCCGTAAGGACCTGGTCAGCATGCGCTTTATCCTTAAAATAGACCAAGACAGATCTGGGTTTTCGAGCTACAAAGTCTATTGCATCCTTTGGTAAGATAGTTTTGAGGGCTCGGCTATATTGCCACAGCTTAGTGTCGGGAAGCGCATCAAAATAGACGCCCCGTTCCATAGTGGAGGAAAATAAGTGACCAGCTCGGGAATCCTCTGGTATGTCAATTGTAGCAGTAGAACCGACGACAGTGACATAGGATTCAGGAAAAGGCATAGCAGATGAAACTGGGGGTGTGAGGACCCCAGAAGTTGCAGAAGCATAGGATGCTTGGGCAGGCATGGGTCGAGAACTCGATGAAGCGGCTCCTAGCAGTGAGGGCGGATCAGAAAGTTGATGAAAAGTAGAAGCTATGAGGTCAGTATCACTGATCACGGAGACGTCATCATCTGCTGAGATGTAGATAGGAGACTTGGCACCACCGCACTTGGTGGGAAGGGAGGAAGTTATTGCTGGAGAAGAAGAGGTATCCATGACGTCGCAATGACGCTCGGGAGCCACCTCATTTAGCTGAGCAGGAGCTGCCGCCGTAGAAGAAGAAGAGGGTGCTGGCTGATCTGCCAAGATAAGGATGTGGGCGTCACCCTTGTCTGCCTCCGCCATCGAAGCAATGGCGAGACTTTAACGAAAAAAGACCAGCTCGGTTGAAAAATAAAACAGTGAATAATGAAAAAATATGGCACTCACCAACCTGGGAGATACACGAACGTAAAGCGTGGACTTTCAACTTGAAGATACACGCAACCACAGAAACTAAAGCACTCAATAAACACCTTATAGCAACGAAAATCACGGAGCTTAAAAACCCAACCACTGAGCTTCGAAGGGTCAGTGCATGCATTAAGGCCAAAGGTGAACCGACACCGTACTAATGTATGTCAATAAATGCTGTGTTGTGTTTCTCTTCTAGGTGTCCGGTGACTTTTGTCAATATAGCGTATATCTAATAATAATTTCAGAAAAACTCGAAAAATACTAGTTCAGAAAATGATTGATGTGTTTTTCGTTAAACTCGGGCATCGCCGAGTACACCTTTGCTAATCTAAAATAATAAAAGCGAATGTTTATTTTTCCGGCAACCATAACTTATTGAAAAATCATGATAGATACTTCAAAATTTGGCAGACTGATTTTTATTGTTGTGGTGGCCAATTTCAAGTAAAAATTTTAAAAGCTTGGCTTACTGGAAGGGAATATATTTTCTGTAGTATGCTATTTTTAGCACGTCTTTTGTAAAAAAAGATCGTGCTTATGTTATCGGTTTGTCCGTCCGTCCGTCCGTCCGCCTGTACCCACCGTATCTCTGCAACTATTAGTCCAATTTGAAAAATTCTTTTTGCATTGGGAAGCTTGAAATATGCGAATGATGATCCTTTATTTCGTTTTTTTTATACGATGTACAATTTTGCCGCTAGAGGGCGTAAATGCAGATGATGTCGAATTCAAAACTACGTTTTATTCCACATATTTGCTTCTAAACATCCGATTGAAAAAAATATTTTATCTTTCAATTCCATTTATGTCAGAGTATTTTAGATATAGTTTCTTTTTCAATTTACGCATAGATTTTCCGCTAGGGGGCGTAAAAGTAAATTACATTTTTCCCGATAACTCTCCTTCTAAAACTCCGATTTGAAAAAAAAAAAAATCAGCGGATACATCTCCTGATGGAAAATCTTTTGCATGTAATTTCGAAGTTTTGGTAAAGAATACTTTGGCCACCAGAGGGTGTAAGCGTTAATTTTTGCTTCTGATGTATTTGCCATAAAATCGGAGCTTCTACAATATCGATTGAAAAACTTCTTTCGTGGACTGATGCCACTCACATCGATAAACCTTTTCGGAATATTTTCTTCCTAAAATATTCCAGAGTTTCTCCGCCAGGGGGCGTAGATGTATATCTTATTTTTGTCAATAGCTCTACTTCTAGGGGTCCGATTTGAAAAAAATTGTTTCTTGGATAGTGTTTCCAGTGTGACATGTGTTTCATATAATTTCAAAATTTTCGAGTAATTCATAGACTTTCCGCTAGGGGCGTAGAGGTAAATTGCGTTTCCCCTACATCTCGGCTTCTAAATCTCCGATATGAAAAATTCTTTCCGCACCGGATACAGCTCCTGATGGGAAATCGTTTGTATATAATTTTTAATTTTTGTAAAAAATGATTTCGCCACCAGGTTGCCAAACCATTTTTACAAAAATTAGTCTTAAATTCCGCTTCTGATGTATTTGCAGCAAAATATGAGCTTCTAAAATCTCGATTGAAAAAAAAGTCGTTTTTTGACCGATACTACTCATGTCGACAAACCTTTAAGGAACATTTTCTTCTTGAAATAATTCATGGTTTCTACGCCAGGAGGCGTAGATATATATCTTATTTTTGTCAATATCTCTACTTCTAAAATTCCGATTTGAAAATTCCTTCTTTGTTTGATAGTGTTCCCGATGGGAAATGTTTTTCATATAAATTCAAAATTTTCAAGTAAATCATAGATTTTCCTCTAGGGCGCACAAAGATAAATTCTTTTTCTGCGTTATTTCTGCTCCTAAAACGCCGATTTGAAAAATTCTTCCTGTATCGCATACAAGACCTGATGGAAAATATTTTTCACATGATTTCTAATGTTTGGTAAAGAATGGTTTGGCCACCAGGGGTCATAAGTGTTAATTTCTGCTTCTGATGTATTTGTAGCAAATTCTGGGCTCCTGAAAACTCGACTAATTTTTTTTTCTTCGACCGATACCGCTTATACGGATAAACCTTTTGAGAATACTTTCTTCCTAAAATAATGCATGGTTTTCCCACCAGGGGACGTAAAGTTACATCTTATTTTTGTCGATAACTCTGTTTCTAAGAGTTCGTAAGCTCACGATTCCGTCTACAGCAATATCTGAGGGATTAAAAACCCTATTGAAAAACTTTTTTCTTCCGTCAGATACTATTGTTTTCCAAACCGGTTCCGTTGACTTTGAATAGCTTTAATAAATTTAATTTGCGTCAGAACAGATTCAAAAGACGTGCTTATTATATCCGAAAATTCGGTCTCATCTTTCTTGTTATCATATGAGCTGAGAACGCGTGTGTGAATTAAAATGTATAAACGCGCGCTTCCACTGGTGCTTGAAAGTGTTTCTATCACGTACGCATCCCAAGCAGCAAAACGACTTCCTTTATTTGGGCATGATTATTCTATCGGTGGTCAGAATTCTTCCTGGTGGCCAATCCACGCCGCTCTACCAATGCATGCGGTATTTCTCTACCGGTCTCGAGTCGGGGAAATCATTTTGCCAGCGTTTCATAAAATATTACATAGGATGTGAATATCAATTTTTTTTATTACATTCATCTTGAAAAAGAAGTTCATCGCTATGAAACACAAGTAATCAGGAAGAACAAAGAAATATTTTGCTGCGTCTGTAGGGCTGGCTTATGACTGTTCGTCCAAGTGGGACCGGGTTCGAATCCGGGTAGCACATAGATGTTCTGCTTGTCTTACGACACTAGATCTTTCCCTTCTCTAGAACCAGTGGCCCTGAATTAGGTACGGGCGATTGCTTATAGCTCAATATTTTAGCTCCTAATGGAGAAACTATTATCATAGTTTAAAACAAGTATTACAAACTTATACATCCCATAATTTTTCCATAATTTTGTATTCCAAAGATATTACCATTACGGCACTTCTGACAAGATTTCTATATATAGTATAGATTGCTCAAAAAATTAAATGTTTTTTGTGGTGAGAGGTTCAGGAGGTGATACTCACAGCACAGACATTCACTGCAGCAAAAAAAACAAACAGAATATACAGATTATATCTTAAACGTTACACCAGCGTAACCCTGGTAAAGTTCCGACGGTACTGAAATTAAAATAGAAACGTTTTAAAAAGGAAAAGCACTTGTAGATATCGGTAAAATGTTCCCTCAAGTCAGAGACGCAGCCAGGCTGTTTCGTGGGAGGAGGGCTAGTTGTTCAGATGGGGCGCTCGATTATAATTCACGCAGGGAACAAAACAATAGCATATTTTTATTAATATTATTATTATTATTTAGAAAAAAATTAGGACTAAAACTGCAAGCAAAGAATAAATCTGAAATGTTTTATAAATAATATCATTAAATATTTTGCATTTCATTTCAAGTATACTAAACAATATAATATTAAATTTGCTTTTATTCTCTTACTTTTCACTCTGTTATGGGCTCAACAATCACGGAGGACGTGCACAATAAAGTACTTTTCTTGTGAGAGTACGGTGTAATTTCGTTTGAGATTTTATTTTTTTATTTTTTTGAGATTTTTCATTTAATTGTTCAGGAGGATGCGCCGCAAACGAAACACAACATGTAACTAAAAATAAAATATTAGGTCGGCAACTTAATTCTCGGCCCCTAACCGCAAGCGATCATAGAACGTCGGCAAATGCAAATAGCTGTGTGCGATAATGGCTGATTGCAGCGCCATCCAACAGCTTCCCAGGCAACCGTAACCTCTCACAGCTGTAGTGACAAAAGGGACGAAAGTTGACGGTGAAAGCAATGTTGTTCGAGAAGCAACATTTAAGGCACTGCCTCCTGTTCGCGTTTCAGCTGAAAAAAGAGCAGCGGAAGCCCGGCAAATAATCTGTGCTGCTTTGGGTGATGCTTCTGTGTCCTCCAGTACGTGTAAGAAGTGGTTCCAGCGGTTTAAGCAGGGAAATTGTGATCTCCGTGACGCAGAATGCCAGAGACAGCCACAGATATTTGACGATGAGGAGCTGGAACAACTGTTGGACGCGAATCCCTGTCGCACACAGTCAGAGCTCGCCCAGGAACTCGGAGTAACACGACAAGCCATTGCAAAGCGCGTGCATGGATTCACAAGGTGGGCCGTTGGGTGCCCCACCAACTCACAGCTGCGAACAAGTCTAGGCGCTACGATGTTGCTGTGTCTTTGCTCTCCAGATTCAAAAAGAAGGATTTCCTCCACAAGATTTTGACCTGTGATGAGAAGTGGATCCTCTACGATAATCCTAAGCGGCGCAAATCGTGGGTTTATGCAGGTCAGCCTACCACCAGTACCGCCAAACCGAATATCCATGCCAGGAAGTTCTTGCTGTGCATATGGTGGGATCAGCGCGGTGTCGTATATACTATGAGTTGCTCAAACCTGGTAAAACGGTCAATGCTGAGCGTTCTTGTCAGCAACTCATTCGTGTGAGTGACGGAAAGGAGGCGAAAAGGTCATACACCGACAAGGGCAGAAGGTCGGACCTGCTGCTTCAGGATAACGCGCGTCCTCACACCGCGAAAACTACTTTAAACACGATCACCGACCTGGGAGGGGAGATTTTGTCCCACCCGGCGTATTTTCCAGACTTCGCCCCGTCAGATTATCACCTCTTTCGCTGTCAGTGCACGTAAACAGTGGTTGAACCCAAAACAGAATATCATGCCGACCCCTAAAACCGGGTTACACCCACGTAAGGTCCTGCTGTTTGTTTAGTGGGTTATGTGAGTGTCGTGTTTTTTAAACTGCTGCCAAACAACACTATTATCACTTCCGATGTGTACTGCGTGCAGATCGACGATCTGCACGCAGTACACATCGTCGAAACAGTCGATTCCTAAAACACCGAAGAGAAGTTCAGAACCACCAAATTTGGTATACTATCTCATGGTACTCTAACTTAGACCGTACATAGTTTTTGGAAGGGGTCGGGGCCTGGGGTCAAGGGCGGGGGGGGGCGTACAACATTTTCGTAAAATCTACAGTTTTCAATTTAGAGCCACCAAATTTAGTACACTATCTTATTGTACTCTTATACCAACTTAAACCATAGAAGGAAAGGGTCGGGGCCCGGGGTCAAAGGGGCCCATACAAAACTTTCGCAAAATCTACAGTTTTCAATTTAGAACCACCGAATTTGGTATACTATTTCATGGTACTCTAACTTAGACCGTACACGGTTTTAGGAACGGGTCGGGGCCCGGGGTAAAGGGAGTCCCATACAAAATTTTCTCAAAAATTTATATTTCTTACTTAAGAACTGCAACACAATTCTGCACTCCAATACCCTATCTGTGGTCTAAGTTAGAGTACCATGAGATAGTATACCAAATTTGGTAGTTCTGAATTGAATACTGTAGATTTTACGAAATATTTGTGAGGAGGCCCCTTCCAAAAATCGTGTAAGATCTAAGTTAGAGTACCATGATATAGTATACCAAATTTTGTGGTTCTAAATTGAAAACTGTAGATGTTACAAACCTTTTGTATGGGGGCCCCTTGGCCCCGAGCCCCGACCCCTTCCGTCTATAGTCTAAGTTGGTGTAAGAGTACAATGAGATAGTATGCCAAATTTGGTGGTTCTAAATTGAAAACTGTAGATTTTACGAAAATTTTGTTTGGGGCCCCCTTGAACCCGGGCCCCGACACCTTCCAAAAACCGTGTACGGTCTAAGAGAGTATCATGAGATAGTATACCAAATTTGGTGGTTCTGAATTTTTTTTTCGGTTTTTTAGGAATCGACTGTTTGCATACATAGTGTCGATGAAATGTAACTGTCGACGAAATGAGTTGTCGACTAAGTGGCGTCGATGAAATGAGTTGTCGAAGAAGTAAACCAGACCTCCTGCTGAGGTGAAGGGAGCAGGCCTTGGCAAATGATGGTGACTACATTTTGGACTGGTATGTACTGGTATATACGGTAATTAGCAGTTTTCAGCTGTCTTGCACTTGCAGACATTACTTTCTTTCCAACCCAATACAGGTATGTACAATACTAACGCTACTGCAAAACAATGGCAGGAAGGACAAGAAATTATTTGCAGTTTCATTAATCCGTGGGTTTACAAAAAACCAGCTTGGTTGTTAACTTAAAATTCTAATAAACATTTAATTCGGTAAAAGAATTTATGTATTTATTCAACATTTCAACTAGAGAGTTGTAAAACATCATATTTTAACTTGGGTGCGTTTATAAATGGATCAGTGAGCATAATTGAGTAGGTTATTGCATTCTGAAAGTGGCTTTCCCAGGGCGAAACATGCGCGCTGTCCAATACTTTTGGTAATACAGTGTATTTGCACTTCAAGATGATAAATGTTTAACTGAAGTAGTTCTTCCAAAAATTAACGTTTCTTAACGAGGCAGTTAGTATGTAATCGTTACGTCATAAACGGATGTTGCCTCGGCTTATAACTATCGAACAAGCTACCAAATGGTCAGAGGAAGTAAGTTAGTTTGATAAATGGTACCGTAAAAGTTAATCGTCAAGTCATTAACTTCACCTGTTCATACGAAAACTACAAAAGCACGCTATTCAGTCCTCAACACGAGTGGAGAATTTGATATCACGGCTCCAATCTCGTTCCCTTCCCCCTCTCTGATTCGCGCCTGAGAACCCATTTGAAGAGCAGACTAGACTGCAGAGTGTGAGTACCTGAAGTTCCAGCCACGGGTACCGCCGCCTGTGAGGTGAGACTCGTGACAAGGGCTCTTTAAATCCGAGGCACTTGTGCGGTCTGGAGGACTGTCGTCGTCCTGTGAAGTGAAAGTTCCCCTAATCAGAACGGAGAGAGACTTTCTCCCCTTCCCCCGCACATGAACACAACTTGGAAACGGCTGATTACGAAACCAACTCCCATTTACGTAAACGCTGACAGGCGACGGTGAGCCAAGAACCAGCACAAGCAGCTTTAATGAATAGGAATATTACTTCAATGGGATGAACTTTAGTAAGAGAAGAACAACGTAGATGCCGTTGCTGTATTCAGCAATTCTTATTAACAAAACTGACCGTTAAAGACATGCCTATACTGCATGGTAATCTAACGATTATTAGTGCATATTTGACACTGGTACAAAAAACAACAAAAAAAACAGACGTTTTCTTTCTAATGTGTCGTTGTCCGTCTGCCTACCGACATGATATCACCTCTTCTGGAAATCACATGAGAAATATTTTGGGTGCTGGTTAGTTGCACTCAAAAAACTCCGAAAAGGGTTACTTGCACCTACAGACACTCGCACGTCATGGGCTAATTCCGCTCAAGAGGCAACCCACTCAATCCCCCCTCTCCCCAGTGCTTCTCCCTGGTGAGAGATCAATGCACTCAGAGACTCTGTCACTGCTGTGTCCACGTGTATAATATACAGTACATAATAGGTAAGTTTGTATTTCTACCTGGTAAAGTAGAG
The DNA here is from genome assembly GCA_039090855.1 of Macrothele yani. Lineage (NCBI taxonomy): Eukaryota > Metazoa > Arthropoda > Arachnida > Araneae > Macrothelidae > Macrothele > Macrothele yani. The sequence goes on from CM077008.1 coordinate 80,263,999, forward strand.
TCTATTAGCGTTACCCAGGGAATAATACCACGTGAAGTTTGACTTTTCATAAGCCAAAGGGTTTTTTTCATTATTATTTTTATTTATATATTTATATTTATTTATTTTTATTTTCTCATTTTAATTTTATATTTTTATCTTTTTTCTAATCAGATCAGATCATATGTAGAGAATTTTAGGAAGCGTGTACCTGACCCCAGTTCTTAAACAAACCTTAGAAATAGGAAGCTAGGAGATTTGGGCTAGAGTGCCCGTTAGGAAAGTGAACACGGAAGCGAGGTAGAAAGGGGAAGGAAGACGCCCTTATTTATTACCGGGAGGGAGGGGGCTAGTGCTCGGGGCCTGGCGGCTTAACGTGCCGATCCGACGCACGGCGTATATTTAGTGGTTCGAACGTTCATACCTGCTGGGATCGAACTTTTTTCTAATCAGGTTTAATGGCCGTTCCGAAATATCGTCTGTTACTTTTCGCTTAACATTATTTGATATGATTTTATGAGACAGCAGTTTTGGTCGGTATAGTTGTGGCAGAAATCAGATTGTGAAATGACCCAAGCACTAATGTGTCCACCTACAGTTCTGCCAAACATTTGTGTTCTGTATAATGCCACTTCCATTCTATCCCTCTTTCTCGATCTTTATAGAACTTGTGTCCTGAATGGGTCAATAAGATTTCCCCTTTTTCGCTGTACATAAGCTCCATGTTACCTCTACAAGTGCTGTTTGAGGAATGATGCAATGATACCACTGTTTTCCAGTGAGTCGGTGGAGCAATTTGTTCAACAGAGAGCATCTTATACCAGAGGCTCCCTGTTCCACCCACCGGTTTTCCACATTCTCCCTCTAGTAAACAAGGGCTGGGTGAAAGTAGTCGACTCTTTGTTATCTTGCTTTCGAGCGCACCTGTCCTATCAGATAAGGATCAGAGATCGGGGGGGGCAGTTCAGATTGGGGTGAGTGCAATTGCTCCATGCCGCTTTTTTTTTATCACAACATAAGCTTACTACAACATTTCAGCACGGCCTGCTATAGCTCGGTGTAAGCTATGACTCTGCATCAGGCGAGAGGGACCGAACCCGAATATGTCTTGTTTTAAACATGACATTCATCTTACCTTAGAATTTTCTAGGTTTTCCTTTTTCAGAATATTGCGGGATATTAAAAATCCTTTTAGTTTTCGTTTTATTATTTTTTTAACTCTCAGAAGACCCCTCTCTTTAACATCCCAAAATTTCATGTTTGTATGCAGAATGTATCTTCTGCAATAATAAAATTTTCGTGTCTGTTTAGTAACATACAGAAGAATCCACTGAACATAGAGGTTTGAAGGAACTACTGAAAGTGGAGGGTTTGTGTGTGTGTGAAATGGTAGAATATATAAAAAAAGTATCCAACGAGTATTTCAATCCGGGACGATGAGTGGTGTGGTCATGACGAAGTATTGTTAAAATTTAACACAAAAGAACGCTGTATGTAACTCTCCACGTTGGGTGGGTGGTGAGCCCATCCAACGTGGAGAGTTACATACTCCCCTTCCCAGGACCAACAGCACCACATCGGGCAACCTCCAATATCGCAGATGTTAGTGGGGATCATTAACCCCTCTCAAAACATATGTTTTCGTCGTTTCCTGATTTACGTTCCCTCGGCTTCCCTTGGAAGCCTAAGTGCTATTATACACAGTGTGGCCAAGAATTTTTAAGACTGGGTCTGTAAAATGAAATAGAAACAAGAAATTATAATTTGTTTTGGTTTGTTATTCAAAATAAGTCCCTCCGGCTTCAATACACTTGATACAGCGATTTAATAATGATTCGAATGCCTGTTCATTTCACTTTGCGGAATTGCCTCCAAAGCACGCGTCGAAACTGTTTGTATGGTCAAAATATCATCAAAATAACACCCTTTTAACGTCATTTTATGTTTTGGGAATAAAGAAAAGTCGCAGGGTGCTAAATCAGGCGAATACGGTGGATGATTCAACACACACACATGTTATTTTTCGCCAAAAATCTACGAACAAGAAGTGAGGTGTGACTGGGTGCATTATCGTGCAACAAACACCAACTGTTTTCATCCCGATGTTCTGGACGAATGCGACAAATTTTGCCCATCAAACGCCTCAAAACATTTAAATAAAACTCACCAGTAATTATTTGTCCACTTGGAATAAATTCTTTGTGGATAATACCCTTACTATCGAAGAATGTAATGAGCATTATTTTTATTTTCGATGGAACTTTTCTTGTTTTTTTGGCTTGTGGTGAGTTTTTTTTTGACTTCCATTCCGCACTTAGTCGCTTTGTTTTAAAATCATATTGAAAACGCCGCCCCGGTGGCGCAGTGGTCTAAGGCGCTGGCCTCTGATCATTCGTCCGTAAGGGGTCCGGGTTCGAATCCCGGTCAGGCATGGATGTTGTGTTTGTCTTACGGCACTGGCTCTCTCCCTTCCCTGGAACCAGTGACCCTAAATTAGGGACGGGCGACTGCTTATAGCCCATTGAGTTGCTCACGGTGGTCGTTAAACCTCCAATCCAAAAAAAATCCACATTGAAAACACCATGTTTCATCACCTGTAACAGTCGATTTTAAGAAGTTTGGATCATTTTCAGCAGTTTAAATTATGTCTCTGCAAAGTGCACTTCTCCTTGATTTTTGTTCATTGGTTAACGTGTGTGGAACAAATTTAGCACAGACTTTTGTTTCGCCCAAATCTTCATGCAGGATGGTTTGAATAGTTTCTTTGTTGATGTTTAAAGACTCTTCCATCATTCTTAGTGACGCACATCGATTGTTTGCCATGAAATCCCGCAGTTTTTCAATAATCTCAGGTGTCCTAGATGAACTTGGTCTTTCAGTATGCTTATCATCTTCTAGCCTATCTCTTCCATACAAAAAACGTTTGTGATACAGGAAAACATTTGATCTACTTAAACAAAACGCACTATAAACTTGTTTCATCATTTGGTACGTTTTCGAGGCACTTTTACCAAGTTTTGCGTTAAATTTAATAACAACCCTTTGTTCCATCTTAATAATTCAACATGAAAAAAATTTTACTTCTCTAATGAACGGCCGTTTCGTTTTAGTTACTTTAACAACTGTGCAGTACTTTTGGCAGAAAGCAAGCAGATGGTCACGGTTTATAACACATTCGCGATTAGACTGGTGGCGCCACCGTAGGCTGAAATCTAGCGCCAGTCTTAAAAATTCTTTGACACACTGTGTATGCCAGGTAGTTGAATGTCTAGGCTTGAGATTCTTGCTTTTTAAATTGCTAAACCTGAATTTAAATCCACAATATCGGCTGTGTTCATTTTCATGTCATTGGCTCGCTCCTCTGCCTTGAAGCAACCTTAAAACTGAAAGGGTAGACCTCTTCTAGTCGTTAAATTACTAAACATATTAAAAAATCTCCTTCTTGAAAACTAGATCGTAAACCTTTCTGTATAAACAGGCGTTAACGTGCTAACGTTTTCCAAATATTTCTGATTTTTCACCCCTAGGTTGGGCACAGCTGCTTCAACATTTGTCTCTTTTGTGATGAAAACGGTCAGGAAAATATTTTTCTGAACCCAATGAACATGAGCAAAGCTTGTTCATATGCTGTATTTTTCTGAGGAATCGGTATCCCGTTAGGTGATGCAAGTGGGTATTTGTTTTCGCCAATGTATGTTTGTTCCCAGAAAGGCTACGAAATGCTTTTCTGAACTGAATAGGGATAAACAAACCCGGTTTCTGTTTTTACAAAATGTGTTCCAGTAATTATTTTTTTGCTAAAGTGACAGATAGTCTGTTTTCTCCAAGTGTATACTATGTAACGTATACTCTATATTCACTTTCCTTTTGATTTTACGATCTCTGGTTATTTTATTTTACTATGTAAATTATCTTCTTACTGAACGAAATATTATTTCACCCGCTGAATGAGATCTGGCAATGAGTGTAAGTCATGACGTGGTGGTAGCCAGTATAAATAGGCGCGTTCAACAATAGCCGAGGAGAGCTTTTGTTGTTATAGGGAGAGCGTTTGTTGTTATACTAGGGGAGCGTTGTTGTTGTGAAGGAGAGAGTTTGTTGTTGTTGTTGTATTGAGAGCTTCGTTCTATGTGATTAGTTTGATTCTTCATTATTGTGAAACGAGTTGTGTGTGTGCTTTGGATGATCAAGAGTTACATAATAAAAGAGCTTTGTCGTAAGTACGTCTTTCTCAATTCATAGTTTTTGTCAGATCTCTGTCTGGCTGTTAGGTTTATGTCATTAGTTTATTACTATTAACAACCAGCGTTAAGACTTTATTCATTCTAATTACTGCTACAACATTACTACCAGTTATAAGTTTGTTCAATACTATTACTACACTACTAGCAGGAGACTTTATTCATGTTCTTAATTAACTAGTAACAACAACCATTTGAATTCACTATTTGAAGCTTAGTACAAGCATATCATTCAGTAGCAGAAGCATTATACTTAGCTCAGTAGGAAAGCTTCATTATTATCATTAGCTAGCTGGTAGAAAGAGCTTATTCATTATAACCATTTAAGTTATTTGTACGTAGTTCTTAAATCAACTTATTTGGGCTAACGCCGTTCTCTTAATTCTGTACTCATGTTTTAAACGTTCTAGTGCTCTATATTACTTTGAGATAAATGGCAAGTGACAATCAGTATTAGTGTATGAAAAAGTTGCTTATTTTCCTCACCTTTGTCTTGTTCGAAAGTTCAAGGCCGCGGGTGGCCGAGTGGGCAACGTTCGTGACTGCCATGGAAAGGACCTCAGGTTCGATCCCAGGCAGGTACGAACGCTCGATCCACTAAATATCCGCCGTGCGTCGGATGGGCACGTTAAGCCGTCGGACGCCGGGTACTGGTCCCCCGGTAATAAATAAGGGCGTCTTCCTTCCCCTTTCTACTTCGCTTCCGTGTGACTTTCCTATCGGGCACTCTAGCACAAATCTCCTACTTCCTATTTCTAAGGGTTGTTTAAGACGTGTGGTCAGAAACTCCCTTCCTAAAATCCTCTACATATGATCATCATGTTCCAAAGTTCTTCAACCGCTGTATGATATGTTTATTCAGTCGATGTTGCCCTCGTTCTTCTTACATTTTCGATGATCTCGGTAGAACAGAACGATCTTCGTAAAACTGTTGTAAACAGATTCAAAAACTGCAAAATCGCTTCTATTAAAGACATCGCTTCTCTTTAAACTCGCAATGGTCATTGTGGAAACGATAGATTTAAAGTTACAAAGAACTACAAAATCAAATACTAATAGGTGCCCAAATGCCCTTCATTCCAAAACTATCTATCCACAGAGCAAGAGACTCAGAGGTTAATCTTCCACAAAGACACATGCCAGCAATTTGACCCCGAAGATCTCAACAGAACAGCGCGCCAGTGGACGGACATGGAACTAAATCGTCGAACCGTAACCGGCTGTCAGTCTTTTTTTTCTTTTTTGTTTTTCAAGAGTTTATAACTCAGATCAGATCAGATGTAGAGGATTTTTAGGAAGGGAGTGTCACAACCCTTAGAAATAGGAAATTAGGTGATTTGGGCTAGAGTACCCGATAAGAAAGTGACACGGAAGCGAGGTAGAAAGGGGGAGGAAGACGCCCTTATTTATTACCAGGGTGCCAGTACCCGGGGCCCGACGACTTAATGTGCCCATCCGACGCACGGCGGATATTTAGTTATTCGAGCGTTCGTACCTGCCTAGGATCGAACCCGAGGTCTTCTCCCCGCGGCAACTCTCTCCTCGGTGCTACTTATGTAGCCACTGGTACCGTATCACGTGACTGACGCTATCGTAGTTTCATGTTCGACCACTGGAGCACTGTCTTAAACACGAAAGTTGGACCTCTGTCTCTCCTCCTCTGTGTCTCTACCTAGCCTTCATTATTTTTATATTGTTTAGCAATACAAGTCGAAAATCAGCGAAAATAGGGGACAAAATAATGCGGGGCGGGTGATGGTATGCAAATGACGAAGGCCAGGTCGAGTGCTTTAGGTTAAAGAGGATTTTGGCACATCTTATGACTTCGTTTTAAACAGTTTTGAATTCAAATTATTCTGTTCTAAACGAGATCAACGAAAATATGAGTCATGCAGACGGCATCGTTGCGATATGTACACCGTGTGGTGGTTGAAGAACCATGAAATAAAAACATGGTCAGTAAAATAAACAACTCTTTCATATACTGAACAACACTAGTTATTTGCTATATGTCTGTCTCAAAGTAATATAGAACACCTGAAGGTATTAAACATGAGCATAGAATTTAGAGAATGAAATAATCGTTATAGCAATATATAAGGGTTGTTCAATAAATAGTGAGACTTTCTGCCTGAAGAAGTCAGAACATGGCATATCTGAAAATAACGGCCGCTAGCATTTAGACAGCGGTCCCATCGTTGCACAAGTCCTCATATTTCAGCTGCACAGAAGAAGGCAGGCTGCTGCTGCACCCAGTTATCTTCAGCTTCACGCACCTGATCATCAGAAATGAAATGTTTGCTTTTGAGAATTTTTTCACAGGTCCAACGATGTGAAAAACGTAAGGAGATAGGTCAGGACTATACGCCTGATGTTGAAGGACTTCCCAGCGAAAGCGCTGCAATGTCCTTTGCGTGGTAGCTGCGGTATGTGGCCGAGCGTTATCATGCAGAAGCACAAGACCCGTGGTGAGGTTTCCAGGTCTCTTGTTTTTGATGGCTTGTTGAAGCTTCATTAAAATTGACAGTATCGTTCGGCATTGATGATTGATTCTTTTGTTACCCACTCAAGAAGTAATTATCCTCGATGGTCAAAGAACAGGGTCAACATCAAGAACCGCGCCAAGGGGCTCCCCCAGTTCGAAATGGGCCATGTTTCAGTATGTTTAACTCTAAAGTATAATTTGGACTTTGCCAAGTAATAATGAATCTTGTTTACGCTTTCCAACCGTAGGTTGAAGAAGCGTATATGCTCCAGCTTTGTCCGTCCGCACGATAACTGGCGTAAAAATGGGTCGATTTCAATGAAATTTTAGTATGTGGTAGGGGACCACCCGGGGACATACCCTATTGAAAATGGGACAAATGGGGTCAAAGGTCACGACGTAGGAGCGGGATCATTCCATTACCCTTATGCGTCATAACTTGCGTAAATATGGTTCGATTTCAATAAAAGTTTACTATGTGGTAGGAGACCACCTGGGAATGAACCCTATTCAAAATAGGTAAAGTGGGGTCAAAGGTCAGGACATAAGATCGGGATGCATTCCATTGCCTTTATGCGTCATAACGTGCGTAAAAATGGTTTGATTTCGATGAAACTTCAGTAGTAGTAGGGGACCACCTGGGGACGAACCCTATTGAAAATCGACGAAATGTGGTCAAAGGTCAGGACATAGGATTGCGATCCATTCCATTGTCCTTATCCCAAATTATTAAGGTGGACGTCAAGTAATTTTGCTTCTTATACTTCCAATGGAAAAACTTTTGTACACATTTCTTTCACAATTAATGTGTTCCCAAGAATGAAAATTTGAACATCGATTAAAATAACTTCATATTATAACTTGGAAAACTTAATATTTTCTAAAACATAACAATAATTATATTAAAAATCAATAACTTTTCCTTCGGTGGTGTTGAAACCAGAGAAAAGATGGCACGACCTGTACTTTGATGACGTCAGTGGACAAATAAATGTTTGATTGCATAATTACGATTATGGTTTAGGAAATATTAAGTATTCCAAGTTATGAAATGAAGCTATTTTAATCGATGTTCAAATTTTCATCCTTGTGAACGCATTAATTATCCAGAAAAAAGATGGCGCGACCTGTATTTTCATGACGTCAGTAGACAAACAAATGTTGAATTGCATAATTATGATTATTTTTTAGAAAATATTAAGTATTGCAAGTTATAAAATGAAGATATTTTAATCGATGTTCAAATTTTCATCCTTGGGAACGCATTAATTGTGAAGAAAATGTGTACAAAAGTTTTTCCATTGGAAGTATAGGAAGCAAAGTTACTTGAAGTCCACCTTAAAGTAGCAATTCTTGTATGTATGTATGTACATTTTATTTTGAAAATGGCTCTAAGAATTTTGATGAAAGTCGTTAACCTACCGTTTTCTGGTACTAGAAATCGATTTAGTTTGATCTCGACTTTAGAAGAATTCGTTTAGTGGGTTAAATAACCACCCCGAATTATAACGTTTTTAGTGATGGCGCATTAATGTTACCAATGCTTAGAAATCTTATGACGTCACAACTCCCGTTTGAGAATGTTGGCGCGCGGTCACGCCATCTATCTCTTTACGTCACGCGTTGTGTGTGGATCCTATTAAAAATTTATGACGTCACACTTGCGGCGGGCAGATGGTAGCGATTCCCATCTGCCTCATTACGTCACGCGTTGTGTGCGTATGTTCGTCAGCACGATAACTCCCGTAACAACCGTTGGATTTCGATGAAATTTTAGTATCTGGTATGGGATCACCTGGGAAGGAACCCTATTTAAAGTGAACGAAATGGGGTCAAAGGTCAGTACATGGGAGAGGGATCCATTCCACTGCTATTATGCGCCATAACTAACGTAAAAAAGGTTCGATTTCGATGAAAGTTTAGTATGTGGTAGGAGACCACCTGGCGACACACCTTATTGAAAATGGAAAAATGGGGTCAAAGGTTAGGACACAGGAGCGGGATCTATTCCATAGCTCTTATGCATCATAACTTACGTAAAAATGCGTCGATTGCGACAAAACTTTAACATGTTATTTCGGAGGTATACCAAACCGGTTCTGTTGAATATCATTGAAATGGGATCAAAGGTCAGGGCACAGGACCGAGATTTATTCCACAGACATTATTCTCATAACTTGAGTGATAACTTGAGTAATGATTTCTGAAATGTTGGAAAGCGTATTATAATCAATGCATTGCATGATTGTTATGCCGTTTGTTTTGTTTTCGAAATAGGGGATTCCAAAACGGAAAGTGAAGTCTAAAATTACACTAGCGCTCTTAAGACTGCCCCGGAAGAGTGAGAGTGCAAGAAGTGGCTGAACTGCTTTGTAGAAAAAGAGGTCAAGGCAAAGTTCCTGGCTTGAAGGAAGGGAGTTAAGGAGGGGAGGGGGTATTGTTTCTGCGTGGGCCGACGTTAAAATTTGATTTAGAAAAAACGACATTTTCCTTTAAATAAATTGTTTACAGTTCTATTTTTCGTAAGCAAAAATGCAAACTTTTGAAAAGCAATTCAAGAGAATGCATTCAGAGCAAGGAAAACGTTGAAGGCGACATTCTAGTAACTCTTGAATCTTTCACCAGTTGCGTAACTAGTCAGATCCGTGTATGTGCGTGTGTGTGTGTGTGTTTGTGTGTAGGTGGAGAGGATGGAGATCGCACGAATTCCTTTGTAGCTGGTAATGAAAAGCATTAAAAATTCGTTCTTTCAGTGTTTCCTAAAACAAAGTTGCCATCAATCTTGCCCCTAGAAAAATGGTGCTCGCTCACTCGTCTCCCACCCTAATTTTGAAATTTAGCGACGCCCCTGGTTAATATCACGATGCCTGCGTTCCTCGGTGTTAGCGATGACGCGTGTTTCCACTGCATGCTCTGGCGTTGCGACTCTATACTCCGAGTCAACCTAAGAGTGAACCACGATGAAGGGTACGAAACAGCTACCTTCGCTACGAAAAATAGTCCCTAACGTTTAGAGCGAAAAGCATCAGAATTATTGCTTACAATCCATTTTTGTTTGCTCAACAGTTTATCAGACAAAATTGCTATCTAAAAAAAAAAATTTCTAAAAGTTAGAGCTCTTTTAGAAATAAATTTGTTCTGAGAAGTTGCTGAATCAAGAGCTTCCCACTTTCGGCTATTTCTGCCCACTTGGGATACAACTCGGACAGGAGGAAGACCTCTCCCGACATTAACAACACAGAGGCAATAAATTTACAATCGGGGAAACTTGAAGGGTGTGTTACTTAAACAGGCAGTAGAGGAAGCAGTTCGGCCTCCACCAGACCCCCACTCACAATCCCCACTGCTTGTGAGATGTGTGGATCAGAAATGAAACAGTAGAAGAGCACATTAAAGCGGATGGATACCGTTCTTGCGTTCCACGTCGAGACGTAATAAGGTTCTCCCGCCTTTCCCAGTAGTACACTTTTAGGGGGAATTTGAGTATAGCTCGAAATGATGACACTAGCTTTCGTCCCCAGCAGTACTGCGTAGCAGGAAATTTTCACCTTCTTCATAGTAGCGGAACAGATGTTGTAACGATAGTTTCATTCGTTCAGTCATCTGTTCATCGGACAAATGTTTCAGCACCCACGTGGCCCAGACCTTACGATTTACAAGGTGCGAATGCGTGATCGTATTGACAGTTCCGATGCTCACTCACACCCGCACTGTTTGCTATTCTCGGATCGTGATTGTTCGGGTTGGCCTTTACTTCAGCATCCACACGTGAAATTGCCGTCACTCATACAGCACCACGTGATGCTTCTAACCTTGGCTGGTCTACAGTGCTTATTTGTCCAATACTAAAGAGCTGGCACCACCGCATTACAGTGCTGCGTGGAAGACAAGCAAACCCATACACCGCCTTCATTCGTCTGTGAGTTTCTCTTGGTGGCGTTTTTTAAGATTTCAAAAACTGAATTACAGCACGTTGAGCAACTTTGGACGAATCCATCTCCTACGAGAGAACTATGAAATCAGTCCACTATGTTACACGGCTTCCGAAACAAACACACTGCAATTCACTTATACAATAGCGCCTTTAAATCGCCTGTACAACAGCGCCACCCATTGACAAAATTAGGAAGCGCAAGTGCACTCCAGCCACAGATTAACCTTATTGAGCAACTCTTATAAGTTGATATTTTATCTTTGTTTCAAAATGGATCAATCTATTGTAGTAAGAAATGAAGTGCGATATTCAGTTTGTCTTGCTGCAGACATGTTATTCATCGTGCCTTGGAGTTTTCTAAAAGGTTTTCCTTTTTTGGAATATTGTGGGACATTCATAATCCTTTTATTTTTCGTTTCACTTTTGCTTTGTTTTTTACTACGAGAAAACGCTCCTCTCCTTGACATCCAAAAATTTCATGTTCGTATGCAGAATGTGTCTTTCATAACAATAGCATTTTCGTGTCTTAGTCACACACAGAAGAAACTACTGAACGTGGTTGTTTGAAATTTAGCAGAAACTCGCAGAAGCACAGGAGTGTGTGCCCCTCGAAGCCTTTTTTTTTTTTATTTCAAATTTGTAAAATTTCAGTTTACTCAATTAAGTTTTGAAGCTTTCAGATATTGTTGATATTTGATCTTGCTGTTTGTTTTATCTTGAGCGCACACAACAACATTTCATTGCACTGTTGCGCAATATTATTTCATTACACCTTTGCACAGCAATATTTCATTACCCTTTACATAAACACAACACCATATCAATGCACTGTTGGGTAAATTACGAGAACCTAACGCCAAACGTGATGGAAGCTATTACAAAAATCCTTTTTTTAATTAGCATAGCAACTTATATGTCCAAGCTTTCAGACAATTACGGTTGCCTTTATTAAGGTAGGATAATAATATTATGCAAATCCATGCAAGAAAACACCTACGGATGAATCGAAGCGACAATATTAATAGGTTGTGCGACTGTTTTAGGGATGCAATTCCAATGTTACGTGCATCCTTCAGCAGTAGTTGCCAGCTGGTTTGTTTAAGTTTTAGACTACAGCTCTCCGTGTGTTACCATGCACTATAAGTAATTTCAATTTATTTCTGCGGGAAGATTTTCACTAAGTTTCTTCGACCATTGTTTCGAATTTGACATAGCGTCTATTTACAATTAAAAAATTGATTTTGTTGTTTACTGTGTTAGGCTTCTGAAGCGTTACCTGGGTCTTTCCGCCACATCTGCCGGCTCGTATGCTTTTGTTTCAGAACTGGGCTCCTAAAGTGTTACTACGCATATGTATTGTGCAATAAATACATTCTAATCGAAATTTCAGGAAAATTCAGAAAACGCTGTCCCCGAAGCTGATTGGTGTATTTTTTGTTAAATCCTGACAGTGCAGGGTCCCTTTGCTAGTGCAGAGTGTTTCAAAAAGCACGCAACCGTGTTATGGGCAATATGAAGTTTAGTTGATTTACTATGCAAAGACACAATTTATGGGATAGAGGATAGAAAAGGGAAACAAATTATTCATACTTTTACCTTTACAACAAATGTTAGAAATGGTTTCTTCTCGCCTGAATGCAGATTCGTATCCTTTTCATGATATTGCGGCCACCTTACGTAATGTTTGTTCAGTTATGTTTGCAATCTCTCTTTTAATGTTTGCCTTCAGTTGTTCAAGTATATCAGGATTGTTGTGAAACACTTGACCTATTAAATGTCCCCAAAGGAAAACTTCTGGGGAGACCTTGGGGCCACAAGTTTTTTGAGATCAAGCGATGTCCGAAAACTTCCTGTAACATGGCCATCGTTTCATTTTGCTGTGTGACAGGTCGCAGTAACCTATTGAAATCAACATTCCCGTTTATTTACCTCCAACAATGTAATAAACCGTTGGATTATGTCACGATAAACTTCACCATCTACAGTTTTGTTAAAAAATATAAGCTCAATAACACGACGGCGCCAGATGGCATACAGACACCAATTTTCAGGGTATATAATGATCGTTCGTGATACGCATGAGGGTTATCACTGCTCCATATTCGGCTGTTCTGACTGGTCACACTGCCATTCAAGTAAAACCAAGCCTCGTCACTAAAGTAAACGCTATCCAACACCTCAATCTTATTTTCAATAAAAAAGGAACAAAACCAACGGTAATACCGTTCACGTTTTTTAAGTGAGATATGGGTTTGCCTCCTCATGGCGTTCGATGGGCAATAATGGCACACAAAACAGCAACAAGGGCCTCTGAGAATCTTGGAGAGGTTCTAGCTAGTTCTGTGTGACATTGGCTCACTAGGATTTGTTCCAGAATCCTCAGGTTGAATGACCAACTGGAACCGTCCAACTGTGGGCTAATCCCCTACTCTGGTGTACTTACCTGATTAAAAAGAAACAAAGAATTACGGCAACAGTAAGTAATCAGTTAAAAATTTATCTGGTACTTTGTAGTTCTTTGTGGAGCTAAGCTCTGAATCTCAGAGAACAGCTTAGTGATATGTATGTACGTATGAAGTACACTAATACCGCAAGCAGGCAATTTTAACTTTTTTGCATCCCAGAAAACAGTAACAGATGACAGTCCAGTTTGAGAAGATAACTTTCGAAGTGATTTTCTTGACTAGTGAGTTAAACGTTTATTTAGATCTTCCAGAACTACCGCAGGTAACAATGGTGGCCGGTCTGGGCTGTTTTTTGTCCTCCACATTCCCAGTCTCACGAAATTTTGCAATTAAACTCAATATTGTTAACATGATGCAGACTGAATACCGAGGAAATCACAGCTGAAACTCGTTTTGTACATGTTTATAAGATTATACGCTAAGTAAGACTCTACAACAAACACACGTTCTTTCTTAGAAAACAACATGGCCGTCACAACACAACGGACTGGAAGCCTGAACTGGATTGGTGTGTGACAAGACAAGGTCGTTCAACTGCTTTCTTTGGGTAACCTTGGGTACCGTGCTGCCACCTACACTGAAAACTTGACATAACATTTGCCTGCCCGTAAGTTCTTCCTTCTTCATTTTAGGGGTTGCGTCCTTTTTTAAACACCCTGTATCATGTCAAACAAAAACACACACGTTTTAAATGCAGATTTTACGATCGAAATAACATTATAACATCACGAACAATTAGATTAAATTATATTCAGACGGAAAGCTGGAAGAGAATATCTTCTTGCCAAAATCTTGTTTCACATAATGAATCTTTTCTAGCTTTCCGGAAGGAACTGAGTTATGCGGGAATTAAATACATTCAAACAAGGTGGCGTGAAATCTTGACCTGTGCTGAAATGTTATTCCGTAATTAGGTTATTTCTATTAGCAAACAGAGTAATTAGCGAATCGCTTTACAACATAGTTCAAGAGTTTTATTAGAATATTACTTGGGCTCTCTCGAATCGCGAGGTCACTTATGCCCAGATCAAAGAAAATAAGTGGCAGGAAATGTAGTAAAGGCTGGTGGAAGATTTTCCGCTTTCGTGTCTTATGGGCGTTGGCATAGTCAGTCTACCAAGACGAGCGGATGTAACTGAGATGTCAAAACACAAATAGAGTTTTGTAAGGTTAAACCGGATGGGAGGAGTTCGTCTATCAAACAAGAAAAAAATGGAACATTTTTTTTCTGTTTTGTGACTTGTATCTCTAACATAACCTTCCTTTTGAGTTCCTGTGTTTTTATGTAAATTTGGTTTCTTTCCGTTAAACATTTTCTAAACTTAACGTAATAGAGTTCCTCCTCATGAATGTTATTTTTGCAATCATGAAAGCAGGTTAAGGGCAATCAAAAGTAAATAAAGACTTCTGAGATAAGTGATCAGAGATAGTAGGGCGATACTCAATGTTACAAGCAATTCAGGAAAACGGAATGATAAACGACCTGTATCATGTTAAGATATAGATTCACAAATATGTTTGCACATGTTGAAAGATCTTTGCACGAGCAACTTTTAATGGATAAGGTTTTTGTATTGGGTGAGAATTCACACATATTGTGAAATATCATTGATAAGTTCTACTAAGTTTATAATTAAAATACACATTGAATACACAGAGTGGCCAATAAATAATGAGACTGATTTTTTTCTTAAATGGAAAAACAGGAAAACTTTACGTAATATATTTTGTTCAAAGTACATTCCTTCTGCGTTAATACGACAAGTTAGTAAAATCATGCATACGCTTTCCAACATACCAGAAATCATTACTCAAGTTATTACCCAAGTTATGAGAATAATGGCTGTGGAATAAATATCGCTCCTGTGCCCTGACCTTTGACCCCATTTCGATGATATTCAACGGAACCGGTTCAGCATACCGCCGGAACAACATGTTAAAGTTTTGTCGCAACAGAAGCATTTTCAGTCAAGTTATGAGGATAATGGCTGTGGAATAAACCTCACTCCTGTTCCCGACCTTTGAACCCATTTCGATGATATTAAACAGAACCGTTTCAGTATACCTCCAGAACAACATACTAAAGTTGTGTCGTAATAGAAGCATTTTTACGTAAGTTATGACCCATAAAGGCGATGAAACAGATCCCGCTCTTATGTCCTGACCTTTGACCCTATTTCTTTCATTTTCAATAGGATTCGTTCCCAGATGATCCCCTACCAAATGCTAAAATTTCATCGAAGTCGAATCATTTTTATGAAAGTTATGACGCATAAGGGGAATGGAATAAATCCCGCTCCAAAGTCCTGACCGTTGACTTCTTTTCGTCCAATTTCAATAGGGTTTTGTCCCCAATCGGTCCCCTACCACATACTAAAATTTCATCGAAATCAAACCATTTTTACGCAAGTTATGACGCATAAGAGCAATGGAATAAATCCTGCTCCTATGTCTGGACCTTTGACCCCATTTCGCCTATTTTCAAAAGGGTTCATCCTCAGGTGGTTCCCTACCACATACTAAAATTTCATCGAAATCGAGTCATTTTTATGCGAGTTATTGTGCGGACGGACGGACAGACTAACAAAGCTGGAGCATACACGCTTCTTCAACCTACGGTTGGAAAGCGTAAAAAAGTGGCATTATCAGCCAACGAAAGGAAGAACTTGCGGGGATCATCCCTTGGTATGGAGTGAAGAACTGATGTCACAGTTCTTTGTATGTCTTTAAGCAGGTTTAGGAGTAGAAAGTAGTCATACGGTGACAAATCTGGAGAATACGGGGAAGGTTTAGTACCCACACTTGTTTTTGTGCCAGAAATTGATGCAACTTATTGCAAAATTACCCATTTTATCGTGAAGCAGGAAAAAATTACCCGTTTTCGTGCTCAGGCCTGACACGAACAATCGTCTTCCACAGTCATTTGAAAGTGAATGTGTAAGCATTGACAGTTGTATCTTCAAAAATGAACTCTTGATGAAGAATTTTATTGCTGTTGTAAAAGCTCACAAGCCTTATCTTGATTTTGGACTTCTGTATCCTGATCATCTTTTCTTTGGGAGACTGCGGCAACTTCCTCTGAGCACTCTAACACTTCGTTTTAGAATCATAACGAAAACACCATGTCTTTTCTTCTGCCACAATGGTTTGAGTAAAATGTTGCATTGGTTTTTGCAGTACTTCAGGATGTCTTTCACGTACTCCCCTCGTACATGTTTCTGGTAGTCTGACAAAGAACAAAACGATCACAAACAGTTTTCTCTTCAAATCTCTCACTAAAATTCGACGAATTGTCTTCTTATTAACACCGAGCTCACATTCCAGTACCCTCAAAGTGTGCATTAAAATCAAGCATCCGAGCCCTTCGTTATTTTCCAAATCTTCCCACCCATCCTTTTGAGCGTACATACCACCGAAATATTTGTGCATGAGATAGGCAATTAGCTCTATACACATCCCGCAATAATTCAACTGTCTCAGATGAAGTTTTACCGATTTTCAAACAGAACACAGCATTTTTGCTCTATGCTCCATGCCAGAGCAGTGACGATGTTCTTCCACCGGATAACGTCATGCTCAGCGTAAGTAATCATTTGCGCAATTCTCACGCAAACGCTGTTGCCACCGCATAGCTGCTAAATAACTTATCAAAAAACCATGCCTTTCCTGACTCGTGTGTTTTAACCGGGATTTAAAAAATAGTTTCATTATACTTAATTGCCGCACTGTGTAGAACTTATTTAGGTTATGATGATTTACTGACTTTGAACTTGCCTGATTTCCTAATAAAGAAAGTGGTTTGGAACCCGTAAATTTTTTGTATTGAGTGAGCATTTACGCATATTGTGAAATATCATTGATGAGTTCTATGAAAAGTATATTAAGTTACGTCGATTCGTTGAATTTGAACGTGCCTGATTTCTGAATAAAGAAAGTGGGTTGCAACCCGCGATGAGCTCTATGCTTTAAGTGAAAATTGAAATTTAAGTGAAGTTGAAATATAACGTGAAATCAGTTCTCCAAACCCAGTAAAATAACTCATGTTATAAGTGAAAATTCTCATATGAGTACATGTCAAAAAGTTCTTGACAACGTTTTCACATTTCGCTCCATTTCTCAAAACATTTCGGAAAACACGATTCAAAAAAGAGAAAAAAATTCTGCAAACGTCAACACTCTTCTTGTTGTTGCAGCATTCAAAATATGATGTCTTTCCCATCTGCGCTCCTCGTGTGCAGAAAGAACAACGAACCGTTGGTTGATCTTTTATAAGTCCAGAACGTCACACACCATATGTCTTCCATATATGACTACTCTTCAAGAAAATGCATACTGAGCGAGTCTGACGATAAATGTCACTTGGTATGACGCTCTGAAATCACAAAAATCGCTCAACACTTTGTTATGCTTTAGGAGTGGATTCTAGCATCACACACACACACAGAGATGCCATATTTGGGATTCCATGCAAGAAATGCATTTGACCCCTTCATACGAAAATTTTAGGAAAAACATTTTAAGGAATATCTTTCATTGCCGTATTTTTAAATGTGGAGAACCGAAACAAAATTTCAAACGGAAAGTCAAGTGGGTCCAGAAATTTATCCTCTTATATTTAAAAAAATCTGTAATCTGACAGAAGATACAAAACACCCGTCTTCAAAATTTTTATTTTATGTACCACTAAAACATTCATATCTCGTTTTCATCCAATAGACAATGCTGTAGTTTACACAAGATTATTCTAACAAATATAATTTACACACATACGTAGAAAAAGAAAGCCAATAATGAAACTAGAATAACGTTATTGAGAAACTTAAAGCATGGTTAAATATAATTCAGAACTCTTCTTATGGGAAGAAGTAACGTGTTTTCTCAAAAATTAAAGATCCAGAAAAATTCCCAAGAAATTTTGCATAGTTTCAGAGCGAAAAATATTAGCATAATAAAATCTATTGCGAAAAGTATTACTCACGTAATGTGGTGAATGGTTGAACGCTCTCGAATACACTGCCACATAATTTAAAGCGGAGATATTCGGAATTCAGCTTTTGAAAATTTAGCTTCTTCCAGTCAACCGTGTTGAAACTCTAGTTGCTGTCAGTTAGCTGATGCAGAAAATAATAACGGATTACAGCATTTTACGGCAAAATTTTATGTTCGGTTCTTATTCAAACTTCAGCCCTCTAAGCAAACCAAATCAGCTAATGCTACTGTTTCTTCCATCGTTCAATAACTATCTATTACTACAACAGTATTTCCCAAATTGTGGGGTCGCAATCCGGTTTTTGGTGGACCGCCAAAAGTTTTCTAAATGTATAAATTTTGTAATACTTTGAAAATAGAAAATCATAAAAAAATTGGAAAGTGAAAAAACTGAAAAAGAGGAAGGAAATAGGCGTATTATACACGGATACTGGAATCGGGGTTCAGTTGGTTCCTGTGGTTCCTTCCGGAGCAATGTAGGAAACCAGCCATATCCCACTCGTTTTGCCGTCTAACGACAACAGCGCAAACCTGGATAGGTCACCAGCCACAGCTCAGTGCTGCCATCTAACGACCACAGCGCACATCTAAATTGAGAGCCTACTAGACGCTTCCATTTCTAGATGTTTCCATTGCTAGAAGTTTTCATAACTTTCCATCATCATATTCAAGCATGACCAGCTACTTTCGATTCCAGTGCTGATACAACAGTGCGTGCTTTAACTTTAAAGCTATCCTCTTGTCACATGGATAAGTAGTTGACACAGAATCCAATGACGACGCAGAATGCTGGAATTAAAGAAAAAGGAAAATTTGACGCAGTTTTAGCTGTCAGTTCAACGAAGGCCGTCTAGAAAACACAATGCCATGACATTAGAGAGATGAGTTCCTCTTTTAGTGACGTCAGGCGGAAACCAAAGCTTCCGATTGGTTTCCAGCGCTGTCTTGTGTGATGTCAAACACGACAAAATGAGTGTGACGTCACAAACGGAGGGAACTCATCTATCTAATGTCATGGCCTTGTGTTTTCTAGACAGTCTTGGTTCAATAAACGTATTCAACTCTTTCTACTGAAGCTTTGAAGGTGCTGCTCCTTTTCACATCTACGTACATCTGTGAAGTTGGATGTTCTTTTTTTCTTTCTTTCTTTTTTTTTTTAATTGGAGGTTTAACGACCACCGTGAGCAACTCAATGGGCTATAAGCAATCGCCCCTTCCTAATTTAGGGCCACTGGCTCCAGGGAAGGGAAAGAACCAGCGCCGTAAGACAAACGCAACATCCATGCCTCACGGGATTCGAACCCGGACCCATTTCCGGACGAATGATCAGTAGCCATCTCTTAGACCATTGCGCCAACGAGGCGGAAGTTGGATGTTTGGCGATGGTAGGAATTAAAACCAAATTTCGAAACGACCTTTAGTTGCCAACTACTTGCGCCTGAAAATGACTTGCATCAACGTGAGTGTCTACGCCGTCATCAGCAGAAACGGAAAACAAACGCACTCTTCGCACGCACCATAAAACAGTTTCTGTAAAATAATATTCAATAATAAGTTTATAAAACAGCAGTTAAAAATCATAATATTAACCCATCATGACTACTAAAGCTAAGTAGATCGTGAAAGTTTCTCTTTTTAAAAACCGGTTCGCAGTTCAACAAAGTTTGGGAGAAAACTGATTTAAAACGAAATTAATGGACACAAATGGGTTTTAATTCAAATAAAATACCCCGTAAGAATTTTTAAAGAAGTTCTGAAAGTTCTCATTCTGTGAAAATTAATTTCCTTTTCACTTTGAAAACAAGTTAGTAAAATCATGCAATGCATTAATTATACGGTTTTATACGGTTTTCAACATACCAGAAATCATTACTGAAGTTATTACTCAAGTTATGAGGATAACGGCTGTGGAATAAACCTCGCTCCTGAGCCATGACCTTTGACCCCATTTCGACGATATTCAACAGAACCGGTTCACTATACTACCGGAACAATATGATAAAATTTTGTCTCAGTCGAAGCATTTTTAGTCAAGTTATGAGGATAATGGCTGTGGAATAAATCTCGCTCCTGTGCCTTTACCTTTGACCACATTTCAATGACATTAAACAGAACCGGTTCAGTATACCTTCGGAACAACATGATAAAGTTTCGTCGCAATCGAAGGATTTTTACGTAAGTTACCCATAAGGGCGATGAAACGGATCCCGCTCCTTTGTCCTGACCTTTGACCCCATTACGCCCATTTTCAATAGGGTTTCTTCCCCGGTGGTCCCCTACCACTAACTAATATTTCATCGCAATCGAACTACTTTTACGCAAGTTATGACGCATAAGAGCGGTGGTATTAATCCCGATCCTATGTCCTGACCTTTGACCCATTTCTCCCATTTTCAATAGGGTTCGTTTTCAGGTTGTCCCCTACCACATATTAAAATTTCATCGACATCGAGTAATTTTTACGCTTGTTATCGTGCGGACGGACAGACAGACAGACGGACAAAGCTGGACCATATACGCATCTTCAACCTACGGTTGGAAAGCTTAAAATAAAGACTCCTGACTTTAATTTTATCTACATTTATAACAATTTTCACCCCAAGCATCACTGGCAGAAGCTTCGGGCAATGCTATTGGCTCACGGACTTCCAACATTAAGTGTAAGTGAAACAAAATCTAAATGGTCCGATCTACCGATAAAGCAAGAAAATCTGCTGCTTTAATTGAGAATCCCCCCCCATACTCATTATCATTGGCAAGTTTTGTAGACTGAACAAAATATTTAGGAAATAATTCTCATGTTTTCAGGAACAAGTTAGTAAAATCATGCAATGCATTGATTATGATACGCTTTCCATCATACCAGAAATAATTACTCAAGTTATTACCCAAGTTATGAGGATAATGGCTGTGGAATAAATATCGCTCTTGTGTCCTGACATTTGACCCCATTTCCATGATATTCAACAGAACCGGTTCCGTATATCTCCGGAACAGCATACTAAAGTTTTGTCGCAATCGAAGCATTTTAGTCCAGTTATGAAGATAATAGCTGTGGAATAAATCTCGCCCCTGTGTCCTGACCTTTGACCCCATTTAGATTATATTCAACAGAACCGGTTCAGTATACTTCCGGAAAAACATACTAAAGTTTTATCGCAATCGAACCATATTTACGCAAGTTATGACGCAATGGAATAGATCCCGCTCGTATGTCCTGACCTTTGACCCCATTTCATCCATTTTCAAGAGGGTTCGTCCCCAGTTGTCTCCTACCACATACTAAAATTTCATCGAAATCGAACCATTTTACGCGAGTTATCGTGCGGGCGGACAGACAGACAGACAAAGCTGGAGCATATACGCTTCTTCAACTTACGGTTGGAACGCGAAACAAGAAAGATGACACCGAATTTTCGGGTGTAATAAGCACGTCTTTTGAATCCGTTCAGACGCAAATTAAATTTATCAAAGCTATTCAAAGTCAATGGAACCGGTATGGAAAACAATAGTATCTGACGGAAGAAAGAAGTTTTTCAATCGGGTTTTTAATCCCTCAGATATTGCTGTAAACGGAATCGTGAGCTTACGCCCTTTGGTTGCAGACTTGTGCGTTAAGAAAAACATAAATTTATATGAGAAACATTTCGCACCGGAAACGCTTTCCAACATAGAAAGAATTTTTCAAATCGGACTCTTAGAAATAGAGATATCGACAAAAATAAATTGTGACTTTACGTCCCCTGGTGAGAAAACCATGCATTATTTTAGGAAGAAAGTACTCTCAAAAGATTTTTCCATGTGAGCACTATCGGTCCAAGAAAAAAAAAATTAGTCAAGTTTTCAGGAGCCCAGATTTTGCTACAAATACATCAGAAACAGAAACTAACACTTATGCCCCTGGTGGTCAAATCATTCGTTACCAAACAATAGAAATTATGTAAAAAATATTTTCCATCAGGTCTGTATGCGATACAGAAAGAATTTTTCAAATCGGAGGTTTAGAAACAGAAATAACGCAGAAAACGCAATTTACCTTTGTGGCCCCTAGCGGAAAGGCTATGATTTACTTGAAAATTTTGAATTTATAAGAAAAACACTTGGCATCGGAAACGCTATCCAACAAAGAAGGAATTTTTCAAATCGGACTTTTAGAAGTAGAGATATTGGCAAAAATAAGATATACATCTACGCCCCAGGGCGTAAAAACTATGCATTATTTCAAGAAGAAAATGTTCTTAAAAGGTTTGTCGACATGAGTAGTATCGGTCAACAAAACATTTTCTTCAATCGAGATTTTAGAAACTCATATTTTGCTGCAAATACATCAAAAGCGGAAATTAAGACTTGTGCCACCTGGTGTCCAAACCATTTTTACAAAAATTAGAAATTATGAGCAAAGGATTTTCCATCAGGATCTGTATCCGGTGCAGAAAGAATTTTTCAAATCGGATATTTAGAAGCAGAGATATAGGGGGAAAGCAATTTGCCTTTACGCCCCCTAGCGGAAAGTCTATGAATTAATTGAAAATTTTGAAATTATATGAAAAACATGTCACACTGAAAACACTATCCAACAAAGAAGGAATTTTTCAAATTGGACTCCTAGAAGTACACTGGTGTGCAAAAATTAAGGACGAAGAGGAGAAATTAGCATAACAGCGGAACGAGCAGGCAGAACGGACCGAAAGACCACTCAGCAGATAGACTAGGGTCCGGTACGGTAGGGCAAGAGCATATATGCAGCATGACGTAGGGGGGTCGGAAGGGTATAATGCACACGAGCGGTGTACGCTCAGCAATTCGGTGAAGGCTATTGCACGGTGTCGAGTGAACGACGTCCAGTTGCTGCCACCGTGTGATATGGCCAACAGGCAATCCAGTAGACGACATCTGGATGACTTTACCCGAGGTCGCGTCATTGGGAAGTTGGAAGAAGATCGAAGTGTGACTAGTGTGGCCGAGGAGTTCGGGATCGCTGACAGCATCATTTCACGAGCTTGGAGAGAATTTCAAACGACAGGAACACCTGTCCGAGAGTTTAGCAGTGGTCGTCCACGAGCAACCACGGCGGCGGACGACCGGTATATTGTCCTACAGGCGAGAAGACACAGACGTCAGACAGCGAGAGAAATCGCAAGGCACTTGCAGCAGACAACTGGACGTCCGTTATCCCCTTTTACCGTGGCCAGGAGGCTGCACAAAGGTGGTCTATTTACAGGACGACCAGTACGGTGTGTGCCATTAACGCCTGCTCATCGAAGACGGCAGTTTCTGTGGTGCCAGGAACACAAGAACTGGACACATCAGCAAAAGGGGTCGAGTTCTCTTTACGGATGAGAGCCGATTTAGTCTGACGAGCGATTCTGGACGTATACACATCTGCAGAGAGCAGGGAACACGCAATCACACCTCCAACATCATCGAAAGAGACCGGTTTGGAGGTGGCGGAGTTCTCGTTTGGGGAGGTTCATGCTTGGTAGCCGTACTGACCTACGCATCTTCCAAGAAGGTTCAGTCACTGGTGTCCGCTATTGTACCGAGGTACTCCTACCTCACGTGCGTCTGTTTAGACGTGCTGTGGGTCCTGAGTTCCTCTTCATGGACGACAACGCTACACCTCGTACAGTGGTTCTCGCAGAGCTGTTGGAGAGTGAAGATATTCAACGCATGGATTGACCCGCCAGGTCCGCGGACCTAAATCCAATTGAACACGTGTGGGACCTTCTCGGGAGACGCTTGGCAGTACGTCACCAGCCGCCAGCAACGATTCCGCAGCTACGATTGGCGCTACAAGAGGAATGACCCGCGATGCCTCAACAGCTCCTTGAGAACCTCGTCCTCAGCACGGACAGACGTTGTAATTCCTGCAACGCAGTCAGGGGTGATCATATCCCTTACTAAAGACTGGATTTTTATATTTATCTTAATTATTTAAATATACACTGACGGAAAAAAATCCCAACAACACGAAAAAATAGTTGTAGAGGAATACATTCGTATAGGTAACATATTTAATCGATTAAGGTTTCAAGATCACAGCTTATTGTAAGCGCGAGAAGAGCCATTTTAAATGTAAAATGCTGGTACATTAATAACCGGTGTAACCGCCAGAATGTTGAATGCAAGCACGCAAACGTTCATGCATTGTGTCGTACAGGTGCTGGATGTCAGTTTGTGGAATGGAGTTCCATGCCTGTTGCACTTGGTCGGTCAATACAGGGCAGTTAATGCTGGTTGGGGGTGACGCTGGAGTTGTCGTCCAATGATGTCCCATACGTGCTCGATTGGTGAAAGATCTGGGGATCTAGCAGGCCACGGCAACATGTCGACACTCTGCAGAGCATGTTGGGTTACAACAGCGGTATGCTGGCGAGCGTTATCCTGTTGGAAAACACCCCCTGGAATGCTGTTCATGAATGGCAGCACAACAGGTTGAATCGCCAGACCGACGTACAACTGTGCCGTCAGGGTGCGTGGGATAACCACGAGATTGCTCCTGCTGTCATAGGAAATTGCTCCCCAGACCATAACTCCAGGTGTAGGTCCAGTGTGTCTCGGCCGCAGACAGGTTGGTTGCAAGCGCTCACCTGGCCTCCTTCTAACTAACACACGGCCATCACTGGCACCCAGGCAGAACCGGTTTTCATCAGAAAACACAACAGATCTCCACTCCGTCCTCCAATGAGCTCTAGCTTGACACCACTGACGTCGCAAACGGCAGTGGTTTGGAGTAAGTGGAATGCACGCTACAAGGCGTCTGGCTCGGAGCTGTCCTTTAAGTAACCGATTTGTAACAGTTCGTTGTGTCACTGTGGTGCCAACTGCAGCTCGAATTGCTGCCGCAGACGCGGTACGATGCGCCACGGCCATACGCCGTACACGGCGGTCTTCCCTTTCAGTAGTGCCACGTGGCCGGCCGCAACACGGTCTTCTTGAGGCAGTACCTTCCCTTGACCACCGCTGCCAACAATCTTGCACAGTGGCTACATTCCTGCCAAGTCGTTCTACAATATTGCGGAAAAAAATCCACCTTCTCGTAGCCCTATTACACGACCTCGTTCAAACTCCGTGAGCTGTTGATAATGGCTTCTTCGTCTTCTTAAAGGCATTCTTGACTAACATCAACACACTACGTCGAATCTCAACGATCACTAACGCTCACGAACGTTACAGCGCGTATTTACAGCAAACCTGCTTTGCATGTTCCGAGGGGCGCTACTAGCTCCACACGTATGCGCCTAGCGCGAAATTTGTATAGACGTCATCTTACAGATGTACTCTCACCGCCTACTAACTGTCGTTTATCTAACACAACCCCTTCTTGGTGTTGGGATTTTTTTTTTCCGTCAGTGTATTTTGCTGTAAATATATCAGAAGCGGAAATTAAGCTTTACGCCCCCTGGTGGCCAAATCATTTTTATTTTTTACAAAAATTTATGTGCAAATGATTTCCAATCAGGAGCTGTATCCGGTGCAGAAAGAATTTTTCAAATCGGAGATTTAGAAGCAGAGATACAGGAAAAAACGCAATTTACCTCTACGCCCCCTAGGGAAAAGTCTATGAATTACTTGAAACTTTTGAAATTATATGAAAAACATGTCACACGGAAAACACTATCGAACAAAGAAGGAATTTTTTAAATCGGACTCCTAGAAGTAGAGATATTGACAAAAATAAGATATACATCTACTCCCCCTGGCGGAGAAACTGTGGAATATTTTAAGAAGAAAATATTCCGTAAAGGTTTATCGATGTGAGTGGCATCAGTCCACGAAAGAATTTTTTCAATCGATATTTTAGAAACTCAGATTTTATGGCAAATACATCAGAAGCAAAAATTAACGCTTACTCCCCCTGGTGGCTGAAGTATTCTTTACCAAACATTTTAAATTATATGCAAAAGGTTTTCCGTCAGGAGATGTATCCGCTGAAAATAAAAATTCAAATCGGGGTTTTAGAGGAAAAGTTATCGGGAAAAGTGTAATTTACTTTTACGCGCCCTAGCGGAAAATCTATGCGTAATTTGAAAAAGTAACTATATCTAAAATACTCTTCGACATAAATGGAATCGAAAGATAAAATTATTTTTTCAATCGGATGTGTAGAAGCAAATATGTGAAATAAAACGTATTTTTGAATTCGACATCATTTGCATTTACTCCCCCTAACGGCGAAATTGTACATCGTAAAAAAAAACGAAATAAAAGATCATCATTCGTATATTTCAAGCTTCCCAATGCAAAAAGAATTTTTCAAATCGAACCAATAGCTGCATAGATATCATGGGTACAGGCGGACGGACGGACGGACAAACCGGTAACATTAGCACGATCTTTTTTTTTTTTTTTTTTTACAAAAGACGTGCTAAAAAAGGCATATTTAAAATTCAGCAACATGTGAAACAACATTTGTACGCTGAGAAAAATTGGGTGCTGAACACGATTACAGTAACCTTTTCTAATGAGTGCCCATAAACCTTTTTTGTACATTGAAAATTATATATAATGCAAAACAAACACATAGGGCACACATCGAATAAAAACAAAAAGACGTAAAATAAAACAATGCCATATTAACAATTTATAGAAGAAAAATAATTTACAGTTAAGAACGGCTAATACACGTCATAGTTAGTGCTGGACCACTCACTATGAATTTGAAGGAACAATTCAAACTAAGACAGGATGGAAGTGTTGAGACATAATCTATTACCGTAAGCATGAACGGGTTTATGATGTTTAAGTTAGTAGTTTGCTGTTTTAAGCTTTTGATATTAGTATGTTTAACTACTTAACTTAGTTCTTAGCTAAATGTTATTTGAGAACTTCGCAGCATATACACTCAATTGACAAAACGTTAGAGATACTTACCTTATAGCGTCTTGATCCTTTTCTATCGCAAATAACAGCCTGTACACGCCGTGGCATCGACTCTAGCAGATGCCGGAGGGTTTCTGAAGGTAATTCCAGCTACGCCTGTTGTAGCATGTAGCATTGTTCACAACTCCGCCCGAGACGTCGGTGCAGGATCCATAGGTGGGATATTCCGCTCCAGGGCATCCAAAAAATCTTCCACGAAGTTTAAATCTGGGAACCTTAGGGCCCACTGGATAGTCCCAAACTCAGACGAATGTTCGTTAAGCCATCCCTGCTTGGTTGCGGCCCTGTGGGGCGGCCCCTTGTCTTTCAGGAACAGGCCATGGGCGGCAAGATGCGTGAAGGCCATGAAAGCGTGTAGATGATCAGCCAGTACATGCTGGTAGCGTGAAGCGGTTAATGGCCTCCACAAGCACACTAAGGGACTTAATGTGTACACTGAGAGGTCTCTCCAAACTATTACAGAACTACCACTGCCTTGAACAGAGCCGTCCAGGATCGCCGGGTCTATGGCCCTATGCTGCCTACGCCACACCCGCACCTTCCCGTCAGTTTGGCAGAGCTGAACACGGGATTCATCTGACCACACGACGCATCGCCACTCTGCAGAGATCCAGTTTTGATTTTTCTGGCAGCAGGCGAGGCGTAATGACGGATCACGAGCAGTCAAGAGTGGCACTCGAGTAGGGCATCGGCTCCCGTAGCCTAAGGTATGCAGCGTGTGCCGTACCATCCGCTTGTTGATGCTGCTTGGGCCTCCTACATTTACCCTGAATGCGATTTGCACCGTCGTTGCTAAGCGGTCGGTCTGTTCGAGCCTGGATAGTGGTAATCGACTCCGGTCAATAATGGCGTGTGGTCGACCACCGCTTGGTCACTGGGAACTGGTATGTCCGTCGATAGTATACTCGCGGTTCACCCTTGATACAATTGCCCTCTGGAACCCTTGGGTTCTTACCACTTCGTCGATAGAATAGCCCATCTGTCTTGCCCCGACAATGCGTTCACGAAAAAAGTCGCTGTGTTCACCGCGTTTACTCAAGTTTGTTCATTGCGATACACTGTTGGGCAGGCCGGCTGTCGTTTATTTATCACGTGCGTTCGGTTTGGTTCTGTTTCACTCTGCGCTGGGGATGCTCATGCCAACTGCCCATCCCCCCTATCTCTAATGTTTTGTCTATTGAGTGTACAATCAAACTCCTTGAATAATTAACTGCTAACGGGAATAGACAAGAATCACGCTGCATGAGAAATAAGAGACTTACATAAACGTCCAACGTCAGTAGACAGTGCCCACAAGTTGTCCAGGTGCTGCTCTTTCTAGTGCGATCTTCAGACTTCTCCCCAACAGAGAACGTGTAGGACTTCATTGGTAGACGACTGCCTCTGCGTGACCTCCACGACGTGTCGATGAATTGTGAACATAGGTCAACAACCCATGGTCAGTGATACCATAGTACACCATCCGGGTCTTTTCCACTCGATGCCACGCCGTGTTATCGAATGTATAGCAACGTCAGTAGACAACTGCATGAGAGATAAAAGATTTACATAAACATCCATCGTCAGTATAGACAGTGCCTACAAGTTGTTCAGGTGCTGCTCTTTCTAGTGCGATCTTCAGACTTCTTTCCAACAGAGAATCTATAGCAGATCTACGCCTTTAATACAGTCTCCGCATGCACAACGCAACTGTATGGGAATGTCCAAATCCAGAATTTGCATAATCAATCAAGTGTCCGAATGCTTTTAGCAACATAGTGTATTTCTCATAATTCAATGACAGCTGTTACGCATATTTCTGTGAAGTTTTTCTAAATTATCATGGAATGTCGGCGAACGTGTTTTTCCAAACAGCGATTCAAATAAGCAATTGGGGAAATTATGCATTTAAATTGGCGAAATTGCAAATTCGGGAGTCGTATAGGAACTGACGAGTTTTTATTGTCAGTCGTTCGACATCTATGTATATGAGCAAAAACGTATAGTCTTTTTATATTGTCTGCCTATGTACACTGGTGTTCAAAATCAAAGTCAGGAAGGTAATAGCGCGCAAATAATCCAAAATGATCTATGAAATGTTACTATGTTCACAGGACATATGCGAATCGACACGAGAAACAAATGCCCGCAGTGAACTGTGCATACCAATGAGCAAAATCCTGTTCAATATACACTATATTGACAAAAGTCACCGGACACCTAGAAGTGAAATACAACATAGCATTTATTGACATACATTAGTACGGTGTCGGTCCACCTTTGGCCTTAATGCATGCACTGACCCTTCGAGACAGGCTTTCGGCAATGTTTTGGAACACAGCGATAGGTATGAGCTTCCATTCAGTACATAATTCTGCCACTAACTGTTGCTTAGCAGTAAGCCTTGGTTCCAAACTTCTTATGCGGCGTTTCTAATTCATCCCATAGGTGCTCTATGGGATTAAGATCAGGGCTCTGTGCTGGCCAGTCCACACACGATATGAAATTATCGTCACACCACGCCGTAACAGTCCTCGCTTTATGGCTCGGTGCATTATTCTGTTGGTATCAACAAGGCTCGGCTCCATAGTATTGCCACAGAGTTGGTAGGGCATAATTGTCCAGAATATCAAGGTAGACGTGCTGGTTAAGAGGTTTGTCGAGGATAACCAAAAGGCCGGGACTATACCACGAAAAACACTCCCACACGAGTACACTGCCAGCTCCAAACGTGACCGTAGGAACAGTACACTGTGTTAAATAGCGTTCTCCCTGCTGCCGCCATACCCACACATGGCCATCAGACTGATTCATCAGTCCATATGATCCGTTTCCATTGATCTACGGTCCACGATAAATGTTCTTTACACCATGCTAAACGACGAGTAGCATTCCGAGTGGAGATGAAAGGCTTGTGAGCAGCCGCACGACCGCGGTAGCCCATGGAATGAAGTCCTCTGCGAATGGTATGTGTACATACCGAGGTTCTAGCATTTGTACTTACCTGTACACTGAGGTCTTGTGCAGTACTCCGTCGATTAGCTGTAACGATTCTCCTGAGGCTTCGACATCCTCTATCACTGATTTTCTTTTGTCTGCCGTACGTTTTGCTGCTTCAGACACGTCATGTGTCTTCCACTTATTCATTACATCCAAAACAGTTGACTTTGGGTATGTTTTAACGCATCTCGGTTCCTCTTATGGACAAACAACTGATATAACACCCAACAATTTTTTCCTTTCTCAAAGTCAGTTCTCTCCCACCGCGACATTTTCACTCTACCGCACAGTGCGATATGATCGCGGTCAGCTTCAAGCTTGTTTTTATACCGTTTGCGGCTGTACCGCGCATCTTAACAACGCAGCGGATCCGTTCATTTGTTTTTGAAGGGTTATCCGGTGACTTTTGTCAATATAGTGTAAAAACTGAGTTACATGCTTAAAGCCAACGGAGAACGGCGGTGGCATTTCCCTTTTACAGCGACGTAAGTAGCATTACTGTGGTTGCACATGCTCTTCTTGTGTGACATACACCTGTATCCGACGCTGTGCGGTGGCGAGCAGTAGGACGATTAGAAGCAGACTAGTCTGAGGCCCAGGTCGCAAGGGACTTAAATATCTACCCCAGAGGGTTATGGCAACAATTCAACGACACGGGTTGGGTGTTACGAAGACCTGCCCATGGTCGTCCAAGGCGTACGACACCACGCTAGGACCGTTATGTTGCTTTTACCACATGGCATCATATCTCCTATACATCCCGGCAATCTTTTTTTTTTTTTTTTTTGATTGGAGGTTTAACGACCACCGTGAGCAACTCAATGGGCTATAAGCAGTCACCCGTCCCTAATTTAGGGTCACTGGTTCCAGGGAAGGGAGAAAGCCAGTACCGTAAGACAAACACAACATCCATGCCTCACCGGGATTCGAACCCGGACCCCTTTCGGACGAATGATCAGAGGCCAACGCCTTAGACCACTGCGCCACCGGGGCGGCGGCAATCTTTTTCGGAGCTCTCCGTTGCCACTAAGACTACGGTACCAGGCCAAATGATATACCAAAAGTTTTGTGCAGTTGACCTTTAAGCAATAAGTCCGATGGTTTGTGTCTCACTAACCGCATTTCACATGAGAGCTCGTTTGAACTGGTGCAGGCAACATCGTTCCTGGAGCCCAGACTAGCAAGCAGATGTTGTTTTTTTTGTCGACTCCAGATCCAGACTACAACCGGTTTCTCGTTGGCATTTCATCAGGAAGGAACGGGGAGCCCGTAATGTTCCTGCAAACGTCCGCGAACGAGACTCTTTCGGAGAATTTGGTTTGCTCGTGTGATTAGTTAATTGATTTTAGTGGCGCAAGGGCCAGGTTTGACCAAAGAGTGCCAGACACAGAACTATCAGTGTAAGATTTTTTTTTTTTTTAAGCGGGGTGTGATGATTGAGAGCAAGCAGATTTGGTAAAGGTTAGAGAAGAGAATGATGAAAGGTGTAAAGATTAGTTAGTTATTTAGTAGTTTCGTTTTTCCTAAATAAGTTTTAAAAAGTCAATTTGTTTTAAAAAGGAAAAACTGCAAAAGTGTCGCAGTGGTCGCCCAAAAGCTTCTGAAGCGTAGTTGTCCAGTACATGAGACTGAAAATAGTGAAACCGATGATTGCGAAAACGAACACAACTGCATAAAACATGAAAGACAGTGAGTACGCAGTCGCACGTTTCACACATCGGGGCAGTGTCGCCACACAGCAAATAGCGGCGAGTGAAACGACAATGCCCAATGTAGACACGCGCAAGAACAACTTCCACCCTAAGGTTCCGGCGACACGATGATTTCCAGACTCCAAGGATAGGTTTAATATGGTGCAGTTTATTCTCCACCTGTTGGTCCCACAGGCGCTGTCACGTTAGCCTAATATGATCGTGAACAAATAAACGAAAATCCCGGTGAAACTTTATTAAATGTACCCTTTGTTTTGCTGTGCAAGGGTGTGACGACCAAAGAGGAGGCAGATCCAGCAGCAGCATCGGCAGGCTCGTTCCCTGGGATCCCAACATGCCCGGGAATCCAGCAGAATCGGATCTGGACACCAGCCTCGAGCAAAGAACGAAGTAGTCGTTGTACGGTGAAAATAATTGGGCGGCCAGTGAGATCAAAGGATGACAAAGATTGCACAACACTCAACGAATCAGTGTACACATAGCACGCTGATGAGAACTCGGCTGCACGTGAACAAGTGCAAGATACACAGCATGCATTTCCGCCGAAAACACCGTGGCCTCGGTAGGAATGCGGGCAACAGAAATTTCGTCAATGCAGACGGCGGCAGATAAAACAACACCAGCCACCTTAGATCCAGCGGTGAAAATAGAAATAAAGTCTGCATTGACGTAATGGTGCTCAGCGAAGAGCTGCTGAAACACTGACGCAACGGTCGAGGACTTACCAAAAGATGTAAATCTCGTATCAACCATGACACCAACTGGGTGCCATGAAGCCTCTGGTCTCTCTAACAAGTGACAAGTCGAGCCGTGCATCTCGAGCTACTGCCGCCAAACAAAGACCGAAGGTTGTTATGCCAGAGGGACGGTTCTCAAATAAACGAGCCTGCTGGGGATGAAAAACTGCATCGTATAAATGATGGTCTGGGAGAGATTGGAGTTTCAGGTAAAATTGAAAAGACAGCTGCAGACGGCGTAAATGAAGCGACAGTTCGTTCGCGTTGGCATAAAGGCTAGGAATGGGTGACGTGCGAAATGCTCCCGTACAAAAACGCAGCGCTTAATGGTGGATGGTGTCCAACGGCCGGAGAACGGAAGTGCGCGCAGAGCCATACACTATACAGCCATAATCCAGTTTAGCCCGAATGAGGGAATGGTAAATACGGAACAAGGAAATCCTGTCTGCACCCCAGGAGACTAAGGCAAGAATCTTAAAGATTGACAAAACTCTCAGACAGGAAGTCCTTAGCCGTCGAACGTGCAAGCGAAATGTGAGCGCACGGTCGACGGTCAAACCAATAAACTTGGTTTCCTGCAAAACTGGTATGGCTGCAAGGTCCAAACAGAGCTCTGGATCGGGATGGAGGCCATGCCTCCGGGAGAAATCGACACAAGCTGTCTTGTCGGGAGAAAGAAGGAAACCATTGTTGTTAGCCGCTTTAATAATCTGGTTAATTGCAGACTGCAGCTGCCTTTCAACGGAATGCATGCTTGATGACGAACAGAACATGTGATGGTCGTCAACATAAACGGTAGCCGAAACCTCAGGAGGAAGGTTTTTGAGCAGACAGTTAATGTTGAGTTTGAACAGAGTCACCGATAGAATGCTGCCTTGAGGAACACCTTGTTTTTGATGGAAAAAGCAGAGAGCGTCGTACCCAGGCGCACCTGGAAAACGCCGTTACGAAGAAAGTTGGCAATGAAGGTAGGGAGGTTTCCCCGCAACTCCACTCTCGTGGAGGTCACGGAGGATACCGTGACGCCACGCTCTATCATAAGCTTTGTCGATATCAAAACATACATACACCAGGTGCTGCCTACGTACGAACGCCTCACGAACAGACGTCTCAAGGAGCAGGAGATGGTCAGGGGCTGAAAGATGACGGCGGGAGCCGCTTTGTGATGGCGACAGTATTCGATGTTCTTGTAGGAAATAAATTTGCCGGAAATTAACCATTCGTTCTAGGTTTTTGCCAAGACAGCTAGTGAGGGTAAATTGGCCGATAACTAGAGAAAGATTTGGGGTCTTTGCTAGGCTTGGGAAAGGGTAAAACAAAAGCTTTTCGCCAAGAGTCCAGGAGACTGTGCTCCAACCAAATGCGGTTGAAAAGCAATAAAATATTCTCGAGAGACGACTGCGACAGATGACGGATCATGTCATAATGAATGCCATCGGGACCGACAGATGTTGCACGTCACTTCACGTGTTCGCAGGAGGCAATGTGAATGATGAGCGCTGTAAGAACGAGATTTCAGAGCCCTATATCAGACTTTTTCGGGAGCTGCTGGCCCTAGGTTACTTTTAATGGTTGACAATGCTCATTCACACATGGCACATCTTGTCGATAATTTCCTGCAAAACGAGGATATTCGGCGTATGGGCTTACCAGCCAGATCTCCGGACCTGAAACCTATAGAGCATGCCTAGAATGTTCTGGGACGACACGTAGCAACTTGTGAGCCATCTTACATAACCCTTTTTGAGCTGTGCACTGCTCTCATCGAGGAATGGGATTCTTTGGCTCCAAAGTTCATCAACAACCTGGTAATGAGTATGTATCGTCGTTGTGAGAGTTGTCTGTCCGTACGAGGTGATCACATTCCTTATTAAGACATTTTAGGTTACATTCTTACATCTCACCTTGATAACATATTGGGATGTGACTCTGTATATGCAATATGTGTACACATTTGTCTCTTATAAAATGTTTGTGACCCTTATGATTGTCTCTTTACATGCCAAATGTCTCTACCTGCTGTTATGTGATCTGGTTTTTGTCCTAGTTTTGGAAACCAGTGTACCTGGTATCTTCACTTCTAGAAATTTCAATCTAAAATTTGTTTTTGTATTGTAGAGCAAACGTTAATGTGATAAAACAAGAAAGTTGACACTGAATTTTCGGGTGTAATAAGCACGTCTTTTGAAACCGTTCTGACGCAAATTAAATTTATCAAAGCTATTCAAAGTCAATGGAACCGGTATGGAAAACAATGGATCTCATCAAAGAAAGAAGATTTTCAATCGGGTTTTTAATCCCTCAGATATTGCTGTAAACGGAATCGTGAGCTTACGAACTGTTAGAAACAGAGATATCGATAAAAATAAGATGTGACTTTACGTCCTCTGGGGGGAAAACCATGCATTATTTTAGGAAGAAAGTATTCTCAAAAGGTTTATCCGTATAAGCGGTATCGGTCGAAGAAAAAATTAGTCGAGTTTTCTGGAGCCCAGATTTTGCAACAAATACTTCAGAAGCAGAAATTAACACATATGACCCCTGGTGGCTAATTCATTTTTTACCAAACATTAGAAATTATGTGCAAAATATTTTCCATCAGGTCTTGTATGCGATACAGGAAGAATTTTTCAAATCAGAGCTTTAGGAGCAGAAAAAACGCAGAAAACGGAATTTATCTTTGTGCCCCCTAGCGGAAAGTGTATGAATTACTTGATAATTTTGAAATTAAATGAAAAACATGTCACACGGAAAACACTATCCAACAAAGAAGGAATTTTTCAAATCGGACTCCTAGCAGTAGAGATATTGACAAAAATAAGATGTACATCTACGCCCCCTGGCGTAGAAACCGTGCACTATTTTAAGAAGAAAATGTTTTTAAAAGGTTTGTCGACATGAGTAGTATTGGTCAACAAACGACGTTTTTTTCAATCGAGAATTTAGAAGCTCATATTTTGCAGCAAATACAACAGAAGCGTAAATTAAGATTTAAGCCCCCTGGTGGCCAAACAATTTTTTTACAAAAATTAGGAATTATGTGCAAACGATTTCCCATCAGGAGCTGTATCCGGTGCAGAAAGAATTTTTCAAATCGGAGATTTAGAAGCAGAGATATAGAGGGAAACGCAATTTACCGCTACGCCCCCTAGCGGAAAGTCTATGAATTACTTGAAAATTTTGAAATTATATGAAAAACATGTCACACGGAAAACACTATCCAACAAAGTAGGAATTTTTCAAATCGGACTCCTAGAAGTAAAGATATTGACAAAAATAAGATGTACATCTGCGCCCCCTGGCGGAGAAACTGTGGAATATTTTAAGAAGAAAATATTCCGTAAATGTTTATCTATGTGAGTGGCATCAGTCCACGAAAGAATTTTTTAATCGATATTTTAGAAGCTACGATTTTATGGCAAATACATCAGAAGCAAAAATTAACACTTACGACCCCTGGTGGCCAAAGTATTCTTTACCAAAAATTTGAAATTATATGCAAAAGATTTTCCATCAGGAGATGTATCCGCTGCAGAAAATTTTTTCAAATCGGAGTTTTAGAAAAAGAGTTATCGGGGAAAATGTAATTTACTTTTACGCCCCCTAGCGGAAAATCTATGCATAATTTGAAAAAGTAAGTATATCTAAAATACTCTTCGACATAAAGGGAATCGAAAGATATAATTTTTTTTCAATCGGATGTTTAGAAGCAAATATGTGGAATAAAATATATAAAAAAACCGAAATAAAGGATCATCATTTGCGTATTTCAAGCTTCCGAATGCAAAAAGAATTTTTCAAATCGGACTAATAGTTGCTGAGATATCGTGGGTACAAGCGGACGGACGGATGGACGGACACACCGATGACAGAAGCACGATCTTTTTTTTTTACAAAAGACGTGCTAAAAATTAGTTGTTTTCCTGGAGCATAATTTTAGGGTTTCATGGCAAAAAAAAACTGCGTTTGCGTTTGTTAAAATCGTTGTGAGTAAATACAAACTAAGCACTCTACTCTTTTTACCTTTTATTTCTTTCTTCGTTTAGGGGAAGGGAGATCTTATGAACATTTCCTGTATACATATAGGCATAGCCAAGCGATTTCAGTTATTCGTAGTATGCAATCTTCTACCGCAAATGGCAAAAATTTATATCCACTTGAAAAAAATATCACGATATTTTGAGCCTGGGGTTTCCAGATATCCGCTGATTTGGAACTTCGAAAGAGGTATCAGATGTATCTGAAATCTTACGGAATAGCATGTGTGTGTGTGTGTGTGTGTGTGTGTGTGTGTGACAAACGCGTTATCGCAAAACCTGGTGCTTGGTTAGCATAGTTATCTTGAATTGGGGTGACATGAAAGGTTTCAAACACCGCCGAAATGACGTTTTGTTTTGGGGATTCAAATTGCTTTAGTTTGGCGAATGCTATCAAAATATTCCGTACAAAGAAAAAATTGTGCAACGCTTATGTCTTTGTATATATTGGAAGTAGACGGAGAAACTATCTGTGTCAATGGTTGCTTTTCTTTCCTTTTTTTCTACTCTCTCTCTCTCTCTCTCTTGGATCACCTAGTAGAGAAGATCACTTTACAAAGCGCTTGTTTTATCTTACGCCTTACTTCACTGTAAAAATCGTTTCGACGGGAGCTCACAAAGGATCATTCCCTCGAAAAACGTACTTGATCGACCGCTCGTTTTAGCGAAATATTCGCGTAATCGGAGGGTTATTTAATGAATGGCTCACTTCATCAGCGGAGGTCAGTTTAACGGCGGATTTATGTCATTCAAGACACATTTCTTTGAAATTTCTCTTTAAATGGGTCTTCCATCACAGAAACCCATTTCCTGAAAGCTCTTTTTCAAAGAATTTCCACCGAAAAGATTTCTTCTTGGAGTAGCAAACAGTTACCAAACATGTGTGGAAACATGGTTCCTTCAGAGATTTTTGAATTTTCAATTTCCCAACTTTCAGCAATCGATATTTGTTAACAAGTATTGCACCAGGTATAGATAACTGAAATACCTGACTAGGCGAATTTAACTCTAAGAGACATTAACGATTTTAGTATATATTTCCCCTCTTTCGAAAACTTTATCGTGTTAAATGTCATTTCTGCCAATATTTATCCTCCGCCTAATCTCATTTATTGATCAATACTAAATTTCATCATTTCACGATCAACATTGAGGATATTTATCCTCCGCCTAAATCTCATTTATTCGTCAGTCTAAATCTCATCACTTACCATTAACATTATAATCCTAAATATCGTTAGTCCCTAATTGTTACTTATTACTAGCGGAGGTACCCGGCTTTGCTCGGGTTTAACAAAAAGTACATGAATCAACTTCTGTGTGTTAGCGGTTTTCTGAATTTATGAATGATATATATTTCAGGGAAACGTTTAACTGAAATATGTTCTGCTAATGAAAAGAAAAGGATTAAAAATAAAAAAAATAAATACTTCTGCTTGCAAAGCTGGCTTAAACCAGCAGTTTTTATTGACTGAGAAAACAGAAAATTTTAAATATCTACATTCTAATGAATGAATCAAGGAATGAAATACGGGATTACACCATTGTACAAAAGAAAATTGGAAAATGTGAATCAGTTTATTGGTGTAAACATGAGAAGGATGTTAAGTCAGATAATATCCAAAAACTTGAAAAATTGTAAATTTGATGGTTATATTTAAAATAATCGGAAAATTTGAAACTTGGTTGTTCTGCATGGTGTAGTGGCTAGCATATTCGAGCGCTCTCCGGGAGACGCGGGTTCGATTTCCTCTTCAAGACGACGAAAATTTTCAAGTTTTCGGGTATTATCTGACTTAACATCCTTGTCATATTTACACCAATAAAAGGATTCACATCTTCCAAATTTGTATCCACATTTTTCTATCGTGTTGTGATCAGTGTATTGTACAGTTGATTCGAAGCGCAAGTATGTTTATTTTTGAAGAACCAATAGGTTAATGACTTTAAATGTTCTTTTAGTTGAAACAAAGATTAACAGGTTTTTATTTTTGCCAACTCGAGAGAACTATCATACAGCTGACCATGGAAAAGGCATGAATTTTGCAATTTGAGTCGAACAACTTTTAACGATTGACCCTGTGTCTTGTTGCTACTTATGGCAAAACTAAGAACAACAGGAAACTGTAGGCCTTTAAACTAAAATAAAAGTTCATATGGAACTATTGGAATGCGTGGAATAAAATCATAGTCTCCTGCATCATGGCCAGTTGCTCCGATGATATTTGATATGAGTTTTTTTATAGTCGTGTTCCATTGTAGAGTGCAGGGAATCCAGATTTCATCAAGATAAAATAAACAAAACCTTAAGACGATGTGGAAGAATGCGCGAACAGAGGAATAGCAATATTAAGCGTTGAGAAAAAAATGAAATGTGAGAAATTTCGCTTTTTTCTCTCATTTTGTTTCATGTATTCAATTTACATTTCGTTGAAATATATGTCCTCTCTAAAAATTCACGAAACGGCTGTTTCTTAAATAGTGGAACTATTCATAGCGTGTAGTAACACATATAGAGCCGCGATGTGAAACGTAAGCAACCCCACTGGCAACTGCGGTGGAAGGATACACGCGACATTTTGAAAGTCTAACTCAGCAAACAACAAAATCAAATGTTAAATACTGCAAATCGTGCGCGTTATGTCAAATTCGAAACAATGACTGAAGAAACCTAGTCAAAATCTTCCCGAAGAAATAACTTGAAATTTCTTATAGCGCGTGGTAACACGTGGAGTGCTGCGGTCTAAAACGTGAAGAAACCCGCCTGCAACTACGGAGAAGTCATACATTGCATCCCAAAACAATTTGATTTGGCACAACCTGTTAATATAGTCGCTTCTATTGGGTTGTAGGTGTTCTTCTGCATAAATTTGTAGAATTCGTCTGCCTTGATAGAGCCATCCGTAAATACGTGAAAGTTTCACACATATAAGTTGCTACGCCAATAGGAAAAAAAGCTCATTTTTATAATGGCTTTTATCTCATTTTTCATCAGGTTCTCGTAATTTACGCAAATTGCAATGAGATATTGTTACCTTTATGTAAAACGGGATGAAATAATGTTCAGCGATACTTTAGTAAAACATACTATTCTTGCGTAACAACGAAATTAACTATTGTTGCGTCACTTTCTGAGACAACATGTGTCACGAACAGATTTCAGCAATGGCTAAATGCTTTAAAAACTAATAAATTAATTAAAAATATGTTAATTGGAATTTCAAAAAATGAAAAAAGGCTCCGAGGTGCATTATACCTCCTTAACCTCTGTGTGCATACCAAATTTCAAGTTTCTACGTTCAGTAGTTTCCTCTGTAGGCTACCGATAGATAGACAGACGGACAGACAGGGACTGAAAGAGCTTCCTTAACTTAATCCCAGTGTCAGTCTCTTAGATAAAGCTTTTTGAGAGTACGGAACATCAAGATAACATGTGGTAAAAATTTAATCAGTAAATCCACTTTTGTCATGCCACCGCACCACTTTACACTCAGCATGGCTTTTTATTTACCATAAACTCAATGTCAGTTGTTGCAAAAAAATATAAGGAAATTCGGGAAGTGACGTGCCATTCAGAAAGAAAATCTAACGGAAAATAATATAAGTTGCACATGTGAACAGACACTCAAAAACTAAGGTTAAACTATAGATATACCTTACTTATGGCTCTGTTCTGATAGCTAACTGCGGCACAGATTGTTAAGCTCAATACATAACAACGGAATGATTACGGAGAGAGCGCATGTACCTGTTCGTGTGAAACACGAGATCCAATCAGTCATGCACTGTTTGCCCGAGAGAAGCTTCGCTAGTGAGAAGAAATGTCATTTTGGTTTGTGACTCAGTGTAAATGGAAGTGTGTGCGTGTGTGTATTAAAGATGCTTCTGGTGGATTTCAACTAAGGAATTGTTTTGTGTCAGTTGATTTGGAATGTGTATGAATGTCAAGTAGTCCGCGTCCATAGATATAATTATGTGATTTTAATCTATTAAATAGTTCAGTAATCAAGACTGCCAAAGACAATGTGTTCTTATGTCTTCCTTATTTGAAACGAACTTCGCCTTTTCTTTGATAGATGTCTTACAGTGACCCATTTAAGTTGCGAACGGGAAATACATATAACACCATCTGGATGGATAAACAGCGAAACTGCGTCCTCCAGATAATGTAAAACCCACGCTCAAAGTTTACTGACTTCGCATTGTGACTTCATATGAGCTCATTAGGAGGTAATCGAAAACATGTGCCGCGTACAGTGATACAGAAAAATATTCGCAACCTAGAAAAGTGTGCCACACAAAATTAAGTAAATAGAAAGTTAATGTTTATTATGTAAAATATGTAAGGTATAATATGTAAGATATATAGGCAAAGTTAATGTAAATTATCAATATTAATCATGTTACTGGTCTATGTACGTAGTTTAGACCTATTACGCCTGTAAGGTGACGGAGTCAAACCCCCAATAATTGTTTTCATGTGCAACGTTTTCGGTAACAATTTATCATTTCAAGTGTAATGTAAGGTAAATTCCAACGCACGTGTAAGACACGTAACACATTTCTTTTGTATGCCGGATTAGGGAGCGCCGAGCCAGGCATGTGCCTAGCGGCATACGTTGACCTTGACCTGGACGACTGGGTCTGGTGTATCGGTCAAATGTCACCACTCCCAGGGAGAGGCGAACTCCACGAAAACAGGATTCCAGAAGGGCAAAAGGAGCGGGGGGGAGAAGGAGAAGGATATAAAAGAGAGCGACGCGTTCGCTCGGGACGGTTTTTGGTGTTTCGTCTTCGACGTGGTCGGACGGCGGTTCCAGCAGAGAGTGTCGGTTAGACCTCTTGGGGGATTTACGTTTTGGCTGACGGAATAGTCAGGGTTTTTTCGGCGATAAGAGATCGACCGGGATTTGGACGGAACAACTCATGTTAAACGTGGCGGAGGGTCTTCCGGGATATCGGAGAGTTAGTAAAGTGTTCGCCATCTGGAAACCTGTTGGCACGTGGAGATAGCTAATCGAACGGAGCTTATTTTCCCATCTATTGCATTTTGTTACGTCTAACAAAGGACTTGTTATTGGAGTTACTCGTTGTCTTAGATATTAAGTAACTGCTGACTACACGTTCCAGCATTTCAGCGATCGAGTTCAACTCGACGGCACTCAAAAGAACCTACGTCTGGCCCGTTTGAGAGATTCGGAATCAGTAAAGCCTAGTGGCCGATTGAACTCAGCGGGGCCTGACAACGATCTTAGAATTTCAATTAAGATACATTCTGAAATTCTCCTATGAGTAAGAATAGCGATCGTGCATATGTATATATAAATATGACAACTTTGGAAGTGGATGTAGGGAGATAAATACCCCCTAACTTACGTCTGGTGAAGACTCTCAGCCGGCCATTCTGTTAGTAGATCATTTCGTTACACCTGCACAAATCCTATGCTGTCTAATTCTACGAAAAGACGCTTATCGATATTCCACATTGCGTCTTCTTAACCTCCTCCGTCTCCATGCTAAACTATTCTTACATACCTATCCTAAGTCATATTTCCGTTGACTACACCGGTGAGTCATTACATTATGACCACCCCCAGCCTAGAGAAACGAGCGCGCCTGGAGACCGAACGGTGGCGCAGGTGAAGTTCACAGAGCAGTATACATATATACAACCCAAGGACCGGCTTTCGGTTAGTGATGGCACGGCTCCTCGGAACTACGATCTCGGAAACGGCGCGGCATGTGGGTTGTTCACGTGCCGCTGTAGTGAGTACGTATCAAATGTGGTGCACACACGGTTGTACGACGAACCGTCGTACAACCGCGTGTCGTCCACCGTCGTACAACCGTGTGTCGTCCACCGTCGTACAACCGTGTGTCGACCACTGTCGTACAACCGTGTGTCGTCCACCGTCGTACAACCGCGTGTCGTCCACCGTCGTACAACCGCGTGTCGTCCACCATCGTACAACCACGTGTCGTCCACCGTCGTACAACCGCGTGTCGTCCTCCGTCGTACAACCGCGTGTCGTCCTCCGTCGTACAACCGTGTGTCGTCCACCGTCGTACAACCGTGTGTCATCCTCCATCGTACAACCGTGTGTCGTCCACCGTCGTACAACCGCGTGTCGTCCTCCGTCGTACAACCGCGTGTCGTCCTCCGTCGTACAACCGTGTGTCGTCCACCGTCGTACAACCGTGTGTCGTCCTCCATCGTACAACCGCGTGTCGTCCTCCGTCGTACAACCGTGTGTCGTCCACCGTCGTACAACCGTGTGTCGTCCTCCGTCGTACAACCGCGTGTCGTCCTCCGTCGTACAACCGTGTGTCGTCCACCGTCGTACAACCGTGTGTCGTCCTCCATCGTACAACCGCGTGTCGTCCTCCGTCGTACAACCGCGTGTCGTCCACCGTCGTACAACCGCGTGTCGTCCTCCATCGTACAACCGCGTGTCGTCCTCCGTCGTACAACCGTGTGTCGTCCTCCGTCGTACAACCGTGTGTCGTCCTCCATCGTACAACCGCGTGTCGTCCTCCGTCGTACAACCGCGTGTCGTCCACCGTCGTACAACCGCGTGTCGTCCTCCGTCGTACAACCCTGTGTCGTCCACCGTCGTACAACCGTGTGTCGTCCTCCGTCGTACAACCGCGTGTCGTCCACCGTCGTACAACCGCGTGTCGTCCTCCGTCGTACAACCCTGTGTCGTCCACCGTCGTACAACCGTGTGTCGTCCTCCGTCGTACAACCGCGTGTCGTCCTCCGTCGTACAACCGCGTGTCGTCCTCCGTCGTACAACCGTGTGTCGTCCTCCGTCGTACAACCGCGTGTCGTCCTCCGTCGTACAACCCTGTGTCGTCCACCGTCGTACAACCGTGTGTCGTCCTCCGTCGTACAACCGCGTGTCGTCCTCCGTCGTACAACCGCGTGTCGTCCTCCGTCGTACAACCGCGTGTCGTCCTCCGTCGTACAACCGTGTGTCGTCCTCCGTCGTACAACCGCGTGTCGTCCTCCGTCGTACAACCCTGTGTCGTCCACCGTCGTACAACCGTGTGTCGTCCTCCGTCGTACAACCGCGTGTCGTCCTCCGTCGTACAACCGCGTGTCGTCCTCCGTCGTACAACCGTGTGTCGTCCTCCGTCGTACAACCGCGTGTCGTCCTCCGTCGTACAACCCTGTGTCGTCCACCGTCGTACAACCGTGTGTCGTCCTCCGTCGTACAACCGCGTGTCGTCCTCCGTCGTACAACCGCGTGTCGTCCTCCGTCGTACAACCGCGTGTCGTCCTCCGTCGTACAACCGCGTGTCGTCCTCCGTCGTACAACCGCGTGTCGTCCTCCGTCGTACAACCGCGTGTCGTCCTCCGTCGTACAACCGTGTGTCGTCCACCGTCGTACAACCGTGTGTCGTCCTCCGTCGTACAACCGCGTGTCGTCCTCCGTCGTACAACCGTGTGTCGTCCACCGTCGTACAACCGTGTGTCGTCCTCCATCGTACAACCGCGTGTCGTCCTCCGTCGTACAACCGTGTGTCGTCCACCGTCGTACAACCGTGTGTCGTCCTCCATCGTACAACCGCGTGCGTGTGTCGTCCTCCGTCGTACAACCGCGTGTCGTCCTCCGTCGTACAACCGCGTGTCGTCCACCGTCGTACAACCGTGTGTCGTCCACCGTCGTACAACCGTGTGTCGTCTACCGTCGTACAACCGTGTGTCGTCCACCGT
Organism: Macrothele yani; assembly: GCA_039090855.1. Lineage (NCBI taxonomy): Eukaryota > Metazoa > Arthropoda > Arachnida > Araneae > Macrothelidae > Macrothele > Macrothele yani. The sequence goes on from CM077008.1 coordinate 80,308,160, forward strand.
CGTACAACCGCGTGTCGTCCTCCGTCGTACAACCGTGTGTCGTCCACCGTCGTACAACCGTGTGTCGTCTACCGTCGTACAACCGTGTGTCGTCCACCGTCGTACAACCGTGTGTCGTCCACCGTCGTACAACCGTGTGTCGTCCACCGTCGTACAACCGTGTGTCGTCCACCGTCGTACAACCGTGTGTCGTCCACCGTCGTACAACCGCGTGTCGTCCTCCGTCGTACAACCGTGTGTCGTCCACCGTCGTACAACCGTGTGTCGTCCACCGTCGTGCAACCGTGTGTCGTCCTCCGTCGTACAACCGCGTGTCGTCCTCCGTCGTACAACCGCGTGTCGTCCACCGTCGTACAACCGCGTGTCGTCCTCCGTCGTACAACCGTGTGTCGTCCACCGTCGTACAACCGTGTGTCGTCCACCGTCGTACAACCGTGTGTCGTAATCCGTCGTACAACCGCGTGTCGTCCACCGTCGTACAACCGCGTGTCGTCCTCCGTCGTACAACCGTGTGTCGTCCACCGTCGTACAACCGTGTGTCGTCCACCGTCGTACAACCGTGTGTCGTCCTCCGTCGTACAACCGTGTGTCGTCCGCCACAACCGTGTGTCGTCCGCATCTCATTGATGCCAGAGGAGAGCGGAGACTGTAGCGAATTGTTCACAGCGACGGCAGGGCCACAGTGCGACAAATCTCCCGCAGCTATAACAGTGGTGATCAGGGCAATGTGTCACAGCACACAGTTCATCGCAGCCTTCTGCGCATGGGCACGCGTAGCCGAAAACCCAGCCGGGTCCCCATGCTCACTGCACGTCATCGCCAACAGCACATGAAATGGGCATGAGATCATCGAGATTGGGCCGTGGCTGATTGAAAGAAAGTGGCCCGGTCTGACGAATCAAGATACCTGCTGCATCATGTAGACGGCCGAGCGCGGATACGCCGATTGCCAACGAAGGCTATAGCACCTGGATACACAAGGTTGGGCGGAAACAGACCGGCGACGATGTTATACTGTGGGCGATGTTTTCTTGGGACAATTTAAGCTCTATTATCCCAATAGTACAATCTCTGACAGCTGTCAGGTATCTGAACATCGTTGCGAACCAAGTTCACGCATGCATGGCAACTGTGTTTCCTGCTGGTGGTGGCCATTACCAAGAGGATAATGCGCCATGCCACACTGGCAGAATCGTCAAGGAGTGGTTCGAGGAACATGCTGGTGACTTTCTGTTAATGCCTTGGAATCCAAATTCACCTCACATGAACCCAATCGAACATTCGTGGTTCTACTTGGAAAAGCGGGTTCACGCTAAATCACTACTACCCAGAGATGTACGGAAACTGGAGGACTTGCTGTTGATATTATGGTACCAGGTGCCCCAGAATACCTATCGCCACCTCATCGAATCGATGCCTTACCGAGTGGCCACTGTTTTGCTCGCTAAAGGGGGTCATACAGCTTATTAGGTAGGTGGTCATTATGTAATAGCTCATCGGTATATATGTTTTCGTTCTACTCTACGCTAAACATAGACATAACTTCACGTAACGGGACTTGTTAATAAATATTGCCTGTCCTTTTAAATTCAGTGTGTATATCCAGTTTCTTTAAATTTTCACGTGGTATGAGTGTGCTCTCAGCCTCTGATTATTGATTGTACGCCTTAGGGCCTGATTGGTCAGCTGAGCTGAATCGTGCTTCTCAAACCCTTGGGCCACTGAAAAACTAGATCGCACCTGCTGGCGTTGCAGACAGGTGATGATTTTCGTACCTTAAATCCGACCTATTTTCAATGGTGTCGATGAATAGAGAAAGATTATGGCCCCTTACTTTCTGACAGTATTACTATTTTCTTGTGAGATTTTGTTAAAGTTTATGAGATTTACCAGAGCCCACGTCCAAAAAAAGCAGTCATAAAATTTCGCAGTGGCTATTAACCCAGTCGATATTCGGACTTCGAAATGAGAATTTTTAGATAGCAGGGACGCCTGTACAAAACCAGCAACTAATGCTGGGGACAGTTATTTCTTAAATTATGAGGATTATTTGCTCCTTCCCACAACAGTAAAGAAAAGAAGTAAGTTCCTTTGGTCATTCCCACGGATGTCCGCGGAGGACGAAATTTGCTGACATGACCACCTAGGTCGGATACTACAGCCACGGGCATGGGCGGCGGAACCTAATATTTTCAGGGGAGGGGGTCCAACTTCTCCGAGAGCGAAAACAATTTAGAAAAAGTAAGGAGGGAGGGGAAAAAACAACGTAGGGTAGATGAGTACATACTCGTACATATCATTATCATCATCATCATCATCAATCATTGTCAATCTAGTGATAGGCGAAGGTCTCCCCAAGTACCTTCCACAACTTTCTGTCGTGAACCTGTCACTCCAGCAGGCTTTCGTATTTCATCCACCCATCTTCCACGTGGTCTTGTTCTGGGTCTTTTCCTGCCCATTGGGATTATATCTAATAATTCAGTTGCTCAAGCACGGTCAGTTTTCCTAGCAATATGTTCACCCGATTGCCACTTGAGCGTTTTCACTTTGATCATGGCATCATTAACTTTTTCTTTTCCCTATCCACCATGTGCTCCTCTTCCTATCTTTCTTGATTACACCAGGCATGCACCTTTCATTGTTTTTCTGAGTTGTCTTCATCATATGTATGTCCTTTTCACTTAAGGTTAATATCTGTGCTTCATATGTAAGAACTGGAAGATGCATTGATTAAACACATTTCTTGTAAGACAATGGTAAACTGCTCTTGAAAAATGTACTGTTTCTTCCAAATGCTCTCTAACTAAGCTTTGTATGCGTATTTATCTGGGCGAGTCAAAAGTTTGTCCCATTTTGAGCTCCACATAATGTTGGGCCTCCATTCCTATGCGAACGCGCTCCACCGTCGACTGCGTACAGCGATGACGTGGAACACAAAAGGCTAATGACGTGTGTTTGGCACGGAGCTACATTGCGTTATCAGATGAGCAGAGGATGTAGGCCGATAAACGGTATTATTGGAAAAATGGGTTAAACGCGGCAGTAGCGAGACAAATTTCTGCACTTGAAGGCGAGAAAACAGCGTACAGCTGCACTGCAAGGAAATGGTTCCGGCGTTTCAGTGCTGCGAACATCAGTCTCGAACACAAGTCGAGGTCAGGAAGTCCATCGATCATCAACACCGATACCATGGCAGAAGCTGTGACAGCGAACCCCGGTACCAATACACGACAAACGGCAGCTGAGGTGGTGTCTTCCCAATCCGTTTTTGTTCGTCACCTGCACAAGCATGTTTTCTCCTCCAGGTGCCATCGAATGGTTCCCCATGCGTTGACACCCTAGAAGGCAAAACAAGTTGTTGCTTTCTGTCGAAGATTGCTGTCAAATCCACAGGACATGTTTTGGCGTCATATCGCCACAGAAGATGAAGAGTGCATAATCCTACGTTATCCTACCAGTGGCTGAGGATACACCAGGAAGAACAGCCAGTGGTACAAAGAGGAACCTCAAGTGGAAAATTATGCTGTGCATTTGCTGAAATTGTGAGGGTCACCTATACACTGAGAACTTGTGCTAGATATTCAGGCTCCGTACGGAATCTCTATGCAAAACATCCACCGCTATCCAGTGCTCATCAACAGAAAGCAGCCGTAGATACCCCCAAGGCACACCTACAGAATGGTCCGCCTGAAACTACAGCAATTGGAAGGGGTTGTGGTACTTCCCCACCTTCCATGCAGCTCTGACTTGGCCCCATCCGAATGCCACCTTTTTCGCTCCGTGGACTATTTTCTACGAGGAAGGCATTTCGCTTAATTAGTGGATGTGGAATCTGACATGTAATAGTTTCTGTCCTGGAAACCTGCTGAGTGGTATCGACGTGGGAATGTGGCTCTGGTGGAACGTTGGCAAAGAACTGTTGGAAACAACGGCCTGTACTTTGCAGAATGGGGTGAGCGTGTATGGCTATCCTTCATTATTCGACTTTTTAGCTGCAAAGGGGACGAACTTTTGGCTTACCTTAGCATTTCTTCTTTATGCAGAACTTGCTTGATATCTGTTGTTCATGGTAAATGTAGGTATCGGTCACATCCATCGATTTCCTAATCTTCAGTTTTTGTAAAAGCATTGTACATGAATTTTTCAAGTTTAAGTTCATTTGTAAATCCCCTTCTTTGCTCTTGTCAGCAAGTTCCTGGATCATGCACTTTGGCTCTGAGGGTGTACTCTGAAAAATGATAATGTCGCCAGCAAAGTGAGGGTGGGTTAAATAATCTACATTAATCTATTTTCCTTTGTCTTCCCAGTTCCTAAATGATTGAAACACATTCTTCAAATATGACATTGAAGATTTTGGGAGATATGATGTCACCTTGTTTCACCCCTTTTAAAATTTTCATACGTGTTGTGTCCTCAAACAGTCTAACCTTTGTGCTTGCATTTTCATAGATGTTATTAATGATGATTATGTATTCATCTTCAATACCGCAGGATTTCAAAGACATCAAAACTACTGAGGATTTCAGAGAATCAAAAGCCTTTTCATAATCAGTAAAAGCCAGGATTTCATATTCATTCTTCCTTTCAATTACTGTTCTCAGTACGTGTATATGAATAATAGTGCAATTGCCGCTCCTGAATCCAGCTTGCTCTTTTAGTTAAGTCCAATTTTTCCTTCAAGTAAAGCGACACTGCCTTCCTGAAAATGTAGTGAACATTTTCAGTCCATTTTTTTATGTGGCAGGATCAAAGAAGCATTGTTCCAGTCATCAGGAATATTTCTTTCTTTGAAGCATTTAATGAAAATTTATGCGACTGTCGTTTATTTCTCCATTGGCTTCATGTATAATGCAATACCTATAGAAATTCCATCATCATCGGAAGTTCTTCCTCATTCTATATTCTTAATGGCATAAGCAACATGATCCGGAAAGACTGAAGGCACTACTGGCAGAAGTTTAAAAACATCAAACGGGAAAGAGCTCATATATATGTGCAGGGGTTTATCGAAATAATGGAAACATTTACTGTTGGCAAAGAACTTCTTATTTGGAGGCCCCGCTCGGGCTTTCAGAACAAAAGCAATTCGACATGGAATAGATTTATACAAGTCATGTACACTGAAGAGCAATTGAATTAGAGATACATGTCTAGTAACGTGAAAAACCACCTTTCGCCTGATGACGGCGGCAATTTGTCTCGCATGGACTCGACAAGACACCGGAAGCGTTGGGAAGCCATACGGATCCACGACCCCTGAACAAGCTCCCACAGTTCACGAAGATTTGATGGAGGGGGTCAGAGCCTCGAACATCTCTCTCGATGGCATCCCAGATGTGCTCGATGGAATTTAGGTCAGGTGACCTAGCTGGCCAAGGAAGCGAGGTCACGTCGGTGCAGTGTTCATCCAACCATTCGGATACAGTTCGAGAACGATGGCAAGGTGCATTGTCTTGTTGCAGGATGAGGTCCCTACTGGGATGTTGAAGACGCACAAACGGGAGCAAATGGTCACCCAGGTTATCCTGGTAACGTTGACCTGTGAGGGACGATGTCACACGTACCAGGGGTCCCATTTCAGTTCACGTAAACAGTCTCCAGAGGAGAATGCCACCCCCACCAGCTTGAAGAGTACCCTGCTGGCAACAAGGATCCATCGCTTCATGTGGTTTGCGCCGTACTCGTGTCCTGCCATCCGCATGTACCAACGTGAATCTCGACTCGTCAGTCCAGGCAACATTTTCCCACATGTCTAGGGTCCAGTGGCGTTGTTCCCGCGCCCATGCTAATCTTTGCACCCTGTTATGTGCGGTCAGCAGCGGTACCCTCGTGGGACGATGGCTTCTGTACCCCATTGCGAGGAGATGGTTCTGGATGGTGTGGCTGCTTACACGTTTTTGTGCACCAGTGAGTCATTTCTTGCAATGTGGCCGGTCTATCCGCTGTAACAATGCGATCTAGCCAACGATTACCCTGCTCATCCACACGCTGTTGTCCACGGCAGTTGGCCCTTGCAGGGTTGGTTTTACCGGATTCGATGTACTCACGGTGCACCCGTGACACAGTGGCTCGTGAAAATTCCAGCGCCTGTACGACTTACGAGATGGAGTGACCCTTTCGTCGGGCTCCGACAATTTGCCCACTATCAAATGCGCTTAGATCCTTCGTCTTACCCATACTGCGTCCGACTCTTACTGATTCCCGTTGCATCACTCCTTATATTGTCGGATCGCTGCATACGTCATGTCGTTTCCGTTTACAGGGCCGCCCACATCGCCACATTTGCATAACGCCAGCTGTCTCTGATTCAATTGCTCCTCAGTGTACATACGATAATGGAATTTGGGATCATTCTTTTGGTAAAATATATACCAACTGCGCCAGTGAAGTTGGAGGTGGAAAGTGGGATGGACTGACCTTTCGCTCCAGGCAATCCCACAAATGTTCAATAATAATATGAGGTCCGGAACAGCTGTTGTATCTCATCCCTATGCTCTGCAAACCACAATTTGACACGTTCCGCACAATGTACGAGTGTATTATCTGCTTGAAACCAGTGACGGCCATTAGGAAACCATGCTTGCAACATTTGGTATACAGGTAGGTGCTCCCCAAGAATGGATTTGCACATTGCAGATGTCACGCGACCCTAAAGAACAACCAATGACGTTAAGAAATGCCTTGATATGGCACCTAACATCATCAGGGATCCACCTCCGTGCTTCACAGTGGCAATTAAACAGTCAGGTTGTTACGCTTCTGCAGGCTTTTGCCTGACATGCACTCTACCAACGGCAGAAAACAATGTGAAGAACGATTCACCAGACCAGATAACACGTTGCAGGTCTTTAGCATCGCAGTGTTTATGGGCTTTGCGCCACCTTACATGTTTTGTTGCATTGATGTTGGTAATCAGAAGTTGTGGACCGCAGAACGGCCATAAATACCTGCACGATGAAGTTCCCGACGAAGTGTTATGACGAAAAAGGGATAATTCCGATGGGTTTTCAACTCTGCTGTTATTTGCAGTGCCGTGGTCTTGTGTTTCTGTTGTACAATCCTTGGCACCGTTTGCCTATCCCTATCTGACATTTTCGTACGGCGTCCGTAGTTTGCACGTTTGGAGGCAATCCCATATCCTTTTTGTTAGGTATTCATAATCTTCGATACAATTCCTCGTGTTACATTACTGTTTCTACCGTTCTAGTTAGTGAAGCCCCTGCAAGGAACGCACCAATGATCATGCCTTTTTTTTTTAGGTCAATGTTATCTGGCGTTATCGGCAATCACTCCCCAACAGCTGTTTCACCTGCAACTATGGCACCCCTACGTGATAGCTGACTGCTGCGAAAACTTTTAGTGCTTCTTTCCGTTCATTTGTGTTTTTATTTTTGTAGCACAGGCTTTAGACACGTGTAGTAACTGCACATTTCTCGTAAGCGGAAATGCACAAATATGAGAGTAGACTGCGTAAATAGAGAATAAGTTAACATCTACAAATCTTACCTATTTTGTAGTGTCAGCGTCCATTTGACCCGTTCCAGGTTTATTGACTTTTCTTGGTAAAAAGTCTTAAATACTAGCAGACCCAGTGACACACTCAGTGTATGTGTGGGGAGGACTGAGTCCTCCCCGTGAGGTGTCGCTTTGTCCTTCGTGCATAGGTGTTTGTCATTCGCTACCTACATATTTTTAAATATATTTGTATATATTTTAAATAAATATTTCACGAATAATTGGAAACTCATTTTAAAATAGCGGAGATGTTTTGTTTATCGCTCCCCAGTGATTTAGGTGGCGTTTTTCCTAAGCGATTGTATTTGCATCTTCAGTATTTTGGGCCAAACCCATAAGAAATTCCATAAAGGAAACAAAATTTCATACCCAACCTGAACAACCAGACTGAAAGCAAATATTAGAAAATGTTCGGCGGAACTGAAATGTGTTATCACCTGCTAACTGATATCCAGAAGGGAGTGTATACCAAAGCCAGTTTGTTGAGTTATAGCATCTGCCTGCTAAATTTCTGGCGCCGGACTCAATAGGAGGCTAAAGGCTTAAAGTGGTGCCGCAATTCTGATATCCTCTCTCCCCCGTTCTATCCTGCGAAATACGAAACGCGTCAAGTTGTAAAGAACGCCAAAATCCTTTCATGATCCGACTATCAGTAAATGTCGTAGATGAATTAAAAAGGGTGTCTGAATTTTTCGGATGTTCACTGCAGCTAACAAACGTCAAGAACTAACGAAAACAGCAATTTAGTATTGCAATTGCATATCTCTTGCGTTAAATGGGTACGTCTGTTGTTGAAATGGCAAGAGCCAGTTCTCACCCGGGTGCTTTGAAATTCACATCAAGCCTATATAGCAGTGTCTAAACAAATCTCTTGAGTTTTTCTCTACCACACACAGGCATTGCGCATAAAGTAGACGAGTGAAAACACAAACATCAAGGAAAAGCCGATTGATTGTTTCTACCCTTGGAAAAAACAGCATCCAGAACGCCACCGAGTGTTAGAGGCAAGCGATTTCGACACATTTATCATACAAGAAGCAAGTGGAGAAATTGAAACAGTACTCGCCCAAGTTTTCACTCGATGCCTTAATGAAGGGAAGATTCTTGAGTATTGGAACAATGCTACAATGATCCCGCTACATAAAAAAGGCGACATTGAGGATCTCAGGAACTACAGACCTATCAGTGGTTTATAAAATCTTCACTAAAGTTCTTTCACACCGCTTGAAGGTAACACTGGACATGGCTCAACCGAGAGAACAAGCTGGATTCAGGAGTAGCCACAGCACTATAGATGATATCCACGTACTGAGAGAACTAATTGAAAGAGCGAGGGCATGTGAATTTCCATTGTGCATGGCTTTTATCGATTATGAAAAAGCCTTTGATTCAGTGAAACCATCAGCAGTAACAATGGCTTTAAAATCATGCGGTATTGAAGATGCATTTATTAATATTATTAATAACATCTATGAAAATGCAAGTGCAAAGATTCGACTTTTTAAAAATACAACACACATAAAAATTGGAAAGGGAGTGAGACAAGGTGACACCATATCTCCCAAGAACTTAAATGCCACATTGGAAAATGTCTTTCAATCACTGAACTGGGAAAACAAAGGGATAAATATTAATGGAGATTATCTAACTCACCGTCGTTTTGCTGATGACGTAGTCATTAATGCAACTACCCCATCAGAGCTGCAGAGTATGATCCAGGAACTTGTTGACAAGAGTAAAGATGTGGGATTAAAAGTGAACTTTCAGAACACAAAAGTGTTGTACAATGCTTTTACAAGAAATGAAGATTTATCGATTGATGGAGAAAAGCTGGAGATAACAGACACGTACGTTTATCTTGGACAGTAGATATCAAGTGAGGGTCACATTGCTGAAGAAATTAATCGGCGTATAAAACTTGCCTGAAGAGCTTTTGGAAGAAACAGCATAATTTTCAAGAGCAATATGCCATTATGTCTTAAAAGAAAAGTGTTTGGTTAATGCATCATTCCAGTACTTACGTATGGTGCAGAGACGTGGTCCTTAACTAAAAGAGACATACAAAGGCGGCAGACAACTCAAAGAAGCATGGATAGGTGCATGCTTGGTGTAACCAGGAGAGATAAGAAGAGGAACTCGTGGATCAGAAAAATAACAAGAGTGGAAGATATCATGATCAGAGTAAAATTCCTGAAATGGCAATGGGCTGGCCATATTGTCAGAAGGACAGACCATCAATGGACAGTCGAAATTTTAGATTGAATTCCAAGAGACAGGAAAAGACCCAGAAGAAGACCACATGGGAGATGGGTGGATGAAATTCGAAAGTATGCGGGAGTGACATGGAGGAGACTGGCACAAGACAGACCTTTGTGGAAGAGGCTTGGAGAGACCTTAGTCCAGCAATGGATTGATAATGGTTGACAATGATGATGATGATGATGATTTCTACAATAGTTGTTCTCGCAGCAAAAGCGCGCACATTCGTCCAGAATCGTTCATCTTCTATGTGACAAAACACCAAGAAAGACCTGCGCTCTGTGCACAACAAGTAGCATACTCACGGCTTCGTTTGAATTCGAGTTCCTTTGTTAAGTTATTTATTTCTCAGATGTATTTAATGGGTTTTCTGATCTCGAGTAAGGCACATTCGGACTTGAAATTTAAAAAAATGCACAGAGGGAGGGAGAGAGACACCTTCTCGCCTGGTTATTGTTTTACATAAATTTAAAGAATTCTTTAACTATCTTTTTTTATGGAGAAAAACACAGAGTTGAATTAACTTTTAAGTACATTTGTGAGAAATCAATTTTCAAAAGTGTACTTGAAGAGTTTTCCAGAAGCATGGTGACGGTATCCAGAAAATCGTAAAACAAAAAAAAACAAAAAACTATAAATTATATGTGAAACATAATTTTAGGACGTTTCCTGTGAGGGGGACCATAGAATTCCAGAGGGGGTCCGGACCCCCGCGTCCCCTACCTTCCGCCGCCCATGGCCACTGGCATATCCCTGTGGGGTAGGGGGGTGGGGGGTGGGCGAGAGAAAGAGCGCAAGGGAAAAAGTAAATGAAAATAGGAATGAGTAATGTACACCTCACACATTAAGCTGGTTAAGGGGTAAAACAATTTGGCCCGAAATACGAGGTATTTCCGCGGCAAAAGGTATACCGTCAACATACGTAAGTTCACGCTCATATTTCTTTATACTCAGCCTTCGATACAGGTAGCATTTATTTTATACTTCCAACATCTTCTTTTTGTGGAACGAGTGGCCCCAAATTAGTGCGCAACGAAAGATTTTGTGACTTACTTTACGATAAACTACGTGTATTCTACGGGAAATTTCGAATAAAAAATATAAATTGAGGTAAACGTAAGCTACATCTAAATTTTCCATATGTTATTCTATTCTTGGATTCCAGTTTTCTTGCTTGTGCTGCCTGCGTAAATTTTCGCGTTGCTTTCTTTTTTTTTAATATCTTTTTTCGTGGAGAAACGTAAAAATGTTGTAGTTCTTTTTGCACCATGTGGAAATATAAATAATCAAAACTTCCCAGATTTTTCGAAATGGAAGTTTCACTCAAGTTAACATCTGCAGAAAGCACTCTACATTGCCTGTTTGTAGAAAGAAAGTAATTTTTTTTTTTTTTTTTTTTTTTTTTTGGGAAAATGGTGTATACAACATCCGAAATTTGAGCCTTTTTTTCTTTTCAACAGACATATTCATTTCGTACAGGACTTTTTAATTGGCACTTTTGGGATTGAGATACTTCAGTTTTATTGAATATGAATGAAAAATTGCAGTTAAATTAAACTGGGGAAAAAATCGTGCCCACATAAATGTGATGTATAAATGTACAATTACTGTCGGAGAAAAATTATTAAAATCAGTTCTAATTAATTTTTAAGCGCTTTCAAAATAGCTTTTTTTTTTTTTTTCAAAAAAAAATTCACTCGAACTTCTTAAAGCAATTTTTGAAGAATGATCCAGTACACTAATGCGCGTTTGCGTCATCTATGATGCTTAATTTTTATGTTCTCCCATTTATCATCTACAATTGCATCTCAAAGGACTCCGAGAATGTTCTTTTAATTAACGAATGCAATAATGTAGCTTCCTGGAAGAATGAGGAGACGCTAATCTCGGGAAAGATATTGTTCTGAATAATACCCATTTTTATGAACACTTGCCGTCAAACTTACATGATGAGGCGTCTGTGGTTAATGCTCAAAAAATGAGTTATGCTATAATACGCACAACATAACCATATTTCTTATTTGAAGTTTGACTTTTTCAGTTTAAAAAACCCACGAGTAAAAAAAGTGTAGCAGAGAGAGCAAGTATAGTTTTCTACAGTATTCTCAATGAGAAAAAAATCCACGGGATGGGTAATTTCAAACTTTTTTTTTCTACCTCTTTCTAAGAAACATCTATTCAAACATAAATCTATCTCCCTATTACTTTTCCTGCACCCTTTCTTTCTGTTGAAAAAATAACTGGAAAAGAGTTGATGATCTTCCAAATGTTTTTCCCTTGTGAAAGCACATTAGATGACATTTTACGCTGTTTCCTCCTTTTTTTTTTTTTCTCTTTACTACGTCGATAATCTCTTTTACTACGTCGCTCCATAACATAGCACAAATACTTTTTACTTCATATCCGAGACTAAAAATTCTTGTCCATTTTCTTCTGCGTTTTGCGAGATATATGGGAATATTTCATTATATACTAAATAAAAATGTTAGTACAGTGAGTGTCAGGTATAAAACGTTTTCTTATTTTTTCCTTATTTTTGCGCGAAAATACCGAAAAGTTAGATTAGGTGTTAGAAAATATAATTATCGAAGGGGGAAGAAAGCCCTGAGGGGGAGGGGGAGGGGTTGTCACTTCTCAGAAGAAACAAATCTTACGGTGTACAACTGAGTATTTAAGTTTAGCTTAAGGTTACATTCTCATAAGAAAGTGAAAATTGTTTAAAATGGGCAAAATTTAGATATGCGGTGTTATGTTTTTGAGAGTAATCTAGAAACTAATAACGTAAGAATGCAATCACAATCCCGTTTAAATAAAAATTTGCATGTTTATAATATTAATTGACACAAGTGCGCAGATATTCCCCACATGGAATAATTATTTGCTATTAGCCGACTAAATAAGGTAGCAAATAAATACAGCCCCGGTGGCGCAGTGGTCTAAGCGATGGCTTATGACCATTCGTCCAGGTTGGGTCTGGGTTCGAATCCCGGTGAGGCATGGATGTTGTGTTTGTCTTACGGCGATGGATCTCTCCCATCACTGGAGCCAGTGACTCTAAATTAGGGACGGGAGACTGCTTGTAGCCCAGTGAGTTGCTCACGGTGGTCGTTACACCTCCAATAAAAAAAAAAATACAAGGGTTGGAAATTTATTAGAGAGAAGGTAATGGTTATATTGGAATATAATACAGAATCCGACTCTAATTGGCTATAACCCTTTGATATAGTCGCCAACATTATCCAAAACTTACTGCCATCTGTGTAGAAGTATCTGTATGCCATATGTGTGGAAATTTCTGTATGCCATCTGTGTGGAAGTCTCTGTATGACATCAGCCTGGCGAGACACGTTTATCTTCTTCATGAACCGGTCTATGGCTCTTACAATGTCGTCGACGGTCTTCAAACAAATCCCCCGAAGCGGGGATTTCACCTTCGTAAACAAATTGAATAGGGTAGGTGGTACGACGCTTACCAACCCCATCGACGGAACACGTCAGTAACAACGTCAGCAACATGGCATCGAGCGTTGTCATCCAAAATTATCGGAATATGCTCCAGCAAATGACGCCGTTTCTCTTCTGGAGAGCTGGACTCAAGTTATGTTCGAGGAAATCCGCATAACACGCTGCTTTAAACGTCTGTCCTGGAGGTACTGCATGTGTTAGTAAGACGCCTTCCCAGTCATAGACGGCGATGATCAGTACCTTAACGTTACTGGGGTTCTATCGGACCTTCGTCCGGCGCGGCGAGCCGTAATACCTCCATTCATTAAACTGGCATTTCAGTTCTGGTTCATAACACCGAGCCCATGTTTCATCCAACGTAAGTATACGCCGTAGAAATGTGTCCCCTCCGCACTCATACCGTTCCAAATGTAGTCGAGCTGCCTCGTAACGTTGCCAATCACTTAAAGTATGAGACACCCAAAGTGATGAGAGTTTTCGCGAATTTGCGGTTTTTTCAAAATGTGCAGCAGAGTCCTGCACATTTTAAACGTCCAAATATAACTCCAGTAACGTTAAGGTACTGATCATCGCCGCCTATGACTGGGAAGGCGTCTGGGAAGAACGGTTGCTCTCGTGAGCGAGTTCAATCCACTGCAGGTCATTCTCCAACACTGCAAAAAAAGCGAGCACTGGACTTTCATTCACCTGGGGGCGTCCGCGCCCAGAAGCACAAGATACATTTTCCGTCCTTTTTGGAAGGCTGCCGCCCACCTTGCGACCATACTCTACGGTAAATAGATACTTCACAAACTTGTTGTAGTCCTTCATGGCATTCCTGTTCGAACGTCGTAAACATGGCTTTAGACGGCTTACCAACTACGAGATGTGTTTATGTCGCGGCTGTGCATATGCCGTTCGATAGAGGATTCAACCATTCTACCCATGGGTATGTCGGGAAAGTACTTTACATAGGGAATATCTGTTAGATTCTCTTGTAGAACTCCCGTCTCCTTAGCAGCTCGATTCTCACTAAATAATTTCCAACCCCCATATGATAATAATAACCCTTGTCTGTACAATTAGCATTCTTTCTAAAGGGATTTTATTCTGATTTCAAAAATGTAAAAAGTTTTTATCTATTATGCATCATTTTTATGCTTCTTTAAGGAAACTCAACATGTGGTTCACAATCAAATTGCTAACAAGGAACAGTACACCAATTATGTAGAAAATAGTAACTATACTAGTGGTCCGATTTATTGGCGTAGGAATATATACATAAACGTCTCCAAACTTTTGCACATCAACCAGATGGCGTTTTCAAGGAAGTCAAACAGAAACTGCCTGTTTCTTGGTTTCACATCAACCAGATGGCTTTTTCATGGAAATCAGACAGAAACTGTCTAACTTCCTTGAAAAAGTCATCTGGTTGATGTGCGAAAGTTTGAAAACGTTTATGTATATATTCCTACGCCAATAAATCGGACAACTAGTATAGTTTCTATTTTCTCTGTGGTTCATAATCTTTCTGAAAGATGACGTTGCTTTTGATCACGTTACCGATTCACCTTAACTAGCCCTTCAGCAACTAGTTGACTTTTTCTCCAATTTAGTACTTATGTTGTTGTGTAAAAGAGTTTGTTTTCATGTATTTCGGGTATAGTTTGTGTTTCAGGAAACTTGGCTTCGCGTAAATGTGAAGCCATGTTGTTGATATATTCTATTATGTCTGTGGAAAATATGTTGTGTTAAAACAAACACAGAAAATTACGACTTTTTTTAAATGCGTAGTTTGCTTATTTTGGCATTGAATTTGTGTAGCAAATAAACCTCCGGGACCTTAAAAAGTATGGCGAACTTGTGTTGAAAGTTTGCGACTTTAGGCAAAATATAACTTTTCAATGGATTTCGCTATTCCAATGGTGTGGAGAGAACCAAAAGACAATCATGATGAGTGCTATTTTTCAATAAAAAAATGTTGTTGATACAGCGCAAAAAATAAAAAAAAGGTATTGGATATCCTAACACGCCTTCAGCACTAAGACCATTACTTCATAAAGAAAATCTTTCAGTCCCTGGTCCACGTACTGTATTAGGAATGTCAATGTCTCAGAAAATGAATAGAATGAAGAAGCAGCTAATGAAGACCAAAATAACTATAAACCTGAAGTTAGTGAATATATTATTTAATCAGTATGAATTCAGTGATTTAGTACGAGATTTAAATTTGCCAATAGAAAGTGCTGAACTTCGTGGCTCTCATCGTAAATGCAAAAAAAAAATATCACCAGAAACACAATTTTCTTGGTACAGACATCGTGAGAAAGAACTGGTTCCAGATTTTTGAGAAGGGAATTCACTTGTGTACTGCAATGATTTAAATGAAATAATGAAGTTCTTCGGCATTACTCATAATACTTCAAACTGGAGACTGATCATAGATTCGTCTAAGAGAAGTTTAAAAGGAGTGTACTTCCTAATGGAAATGAGTATGCACCAATCCCATTGACACAATCTGTACACTTAAAAGAATCGTGAGCAAAGGATTTCCACGTGAGCAAAGGATTTCCACGAAGTAAGGTGAACCATAAACAACATGAGTAGCCATTGTGTGGTGACTTGAAAGTTATTGGTATGTTACTCGGACAACAGTTTGGCTACACGAAATTTCCATGTTTTTTATTTTATTTTTTTTTTTTTGTTTGGTGGTCTTTTGGGAATGGGACAGCCTGAACAAAGAACAGGAAAGATGATACAAAATTTTTGGTTGTAATGAGCACATTGTTTTAATTTTGTTTTTGTTTTTGACGTGAATAAAATGTATCAAAATTATTCAAAATCAATGGAGCCGGTTAGAAATAGAAATCAATCGGAGTTCTACATCGGTTAAACATCCAGAAAATAGAAACAGCTACTTTATTCTACCAGCAGCTAAAACGTATGTTACAAAAATTAACAAATGGCGCACAAAAAATTTCTCATGGCAGAAAAAAGTATCAGAGATTATTTTTGTTATTTCGAACAGTTATTCGAACAGTTAGTAAAGTTTTTATTATTTATTATAAGTATCAGAGATTATTATTTCCAAATCGAACAGTCAAAAGAAGAAATATAGAAGAAAACATTACATAAATCTACGCCTTCTAGCAAAATAATTTTGCATAATGAAGAAGTTGCAAATAGGCGAAAAATGTCCTTCATGGAAAAGCCTATGCTAAGGAAAAATAATTTTTCAAATACGTCTACCAGAAGCTGGGATAGCAAGAAAAAGGTTTTGGCCTTTAAGTCTCCTAGCGGAAGATCTCTGCATCAATTAAAAAGATAATGCTCTACATCTCTATTGTAGTGAATGGCATACAGTAAAAAAAGGAGTTTCTCCATTGGCTTTTTAGAAAAGAAGATACAGTTGCAAACAGAATACACAAACACCACATAGCGACAGAACTATGAACATAAAACTCCTCAAATACAAACCTAAAGTATTTCACAAGGTAAATGGCATCAGGTGTTGAAAGAATGTTTTAATTGCACATGCAGAAGCAGAGATATTGAGAAAAGCTGATTAAACATTGACGCTCCTTAACGGCGAAAGTGCAAATCATTTTGGGAAGAAAATATGCACAAGAAATTTCATAGTTAGCAGCACCTTATCGAAAACGAACTTTTCCAGTCGAGTTTTTAGTACCACAGATATTACGGTAAACGAAAATGTAGCCTTACGCCCTCTATCGGTACACTTGTGCATTAAGAGAAACTTGCAATTATATAAGAAATATTTAACACCGGAAATGTTCTCCAACAAAAAAGAATATTTCAAATCGGACTACCAAGAGCAGAGATATTGACAAAAATAAGAAATATATCTACGCTCCTTGGTGGAAAACTATACATCATTTTAAGAAGAAAAGATGTACGCGAGTGAGCGGGATCAGTCCACGAAAGAAGTTTTTCTATCGATCTTTCAGAAGCTTAGATTTTGTTTTAAAAACATCAGAAGCAGAAATAAACACTTACGTCCGCTGGTGGCAAAGCTGTTCTTTATCAAAAATTAAGAATCATATGTAAAACATTTCCTATCAAGAGCTGTATCCGATGCAGGAAGAATTTTTCGAATTGGTGTTTTAGAAGCAGAGATATAAGGGAACACGTAATTTACCTTCACGTCCCCTTATCAGAAAATCTATGCTTTACGTTCAAACTTTGAAAATATATGAGAAACATTTCGCACTGGAAACGCTGTCCAACGAAAAAGTAATTTTTCAAATCAGCCTCTTATGAGCAGAGATATCGATAACAATAAGATATGCATTTACGCCACCTGGCAAAAAAATAACTGTGATATATTTTAAGGAGAAAGTATTCTGAAATGTTTCCGAAGGTGAGCGGTATCGGTTCACGAAAAAACTTTTTCAATCGAGTTTTCAGAAGTTCAGATTTTGCTGCAAATACATCAGAAGCAGGAAAACAAAAAAACTAACGCCCCTGGTGGCCAAAGCGTTCTTTACCAAAAAATTAGAAATTATATGCAAAACATTTCGCTTAACGGAAATGTAACCTTAAGCCCTGTATCCGATGTATCCAGAGCTGATCCGATGCAGGAAGAATGTTTCAAATCGGATTTTTAGAAGCAGAGTTATCGTAGAAAACGCAGTTTACCTTTGCGGCTCCTTGCGTAAAATCTATGCATTACTTTAAAAGGAGATTTACCTGAAATAGTTTTCGATATAAATAGCATCGAAAGGAAAACGATTTTTTTCAATCGGATATTTGGGAGCAAATATATGGAATGAAGTGTATTTTAAATTCGGTATCATCTACATATACGCCCTCTTGCGGTGAAGTTGTGGATCGAAAAAAAAAACATAATGCAAGAATCATCATTGTCACATTTCAAGCTTCCCAATGCAAAAGGAATTTTTCAAGTCTGATTAATAGTTGCGGAGATATGGTGTGCACAAACAGACGGACCGACGGACAAACTGATAACGTAAGCACGTTTTTTATTTTGGCAAATGACGTGCAAAAAATCACTGGAAAAATACTATTGGCGTTATGTTTCATGATACATTATATTGGCCGTCCCGAATATTTTTGTCGCCTGGATTGAAAAACATCCGAGAAAACCCAGTAGTCGCGCGACGCTACAGTTTGGCTAGGGTGATCTGCTCCCCCAAAAATATTTAAGCAGTTAGAACACATGGCGAGTGCAACCGTCTAAGATTTTAAGAAGCTGGCATAAAAGCTTGAATTTTTCGAATTAACAGAACTTTTGTTACCGATGCACTTCAATTTTTCGAATTAACAGAGGTTTTGTTATATAAAATTAATTTTTTGTTAAATTTAGTGTTTGATTTTCTGGGAAATGGAATGAGTTCTCTGAGTGAATGTGTAAAGAGAGTAGTAGAAAGACACCATTCTTGTAATTATAGTCTAAAAACAAGAGGGAGTGTGAAAGAGAGAGACAGAGAGAGAAGGACAGACAGAGAGAGAGAGACAACGAGATATTCTTTTCGAGGTTACAAACTAAAATTTTAGCCTTATGACAGCAAATATTATAAAAAGATTAAAAAAAAAGATGTAAATAAGCTAAACTTGCGAAGAAAGTAACTTGTTAAAGACCATGGAGATTCGTATCCATGGTTCCAGGTACTACATACATTAAATAAATACACTATCTACCAACAAGTAATTGGACACCTGTTATAGCAAAGGAAAACGAAGTTTATTCACCTTCAATAGTTGGTGGAGCCTCCACGAGCGGCGATTACAGCTGCGACCCTCTGGGGCATACTCTCAACTAGGCGTTATAAGATGGCTAGCGGTATTTTCTTCCACTCGGCTTGGAGAAGACAGGTCAGTTCCTTCACCGATTTCGGACGGTGGGGGCTCCCCTTAAGTCGACGCTCCAACTCGTCCCAGAGGTGCTCGATAGGGTTAAGGTCCGGGCTCTGCGCAGGCCAGTCCATTCTATTAACCCCATTGTCACCATACCAAGCCATGGTGGACCTCGCAACATGACAGGTGGCATTGTCATCCTGAAAGTAACATGGGTCCACCCCGTAAAACTGCCACAACGTAGGAAGCGCTTGGTCATCCAAAATGGTGCAGTAGGTCTCGGCGTTGAGTCTACCAGGAATTGCGACCAACGGTCCCGTGCCATACCAGGATAAACACCCCCATAGCATAATTCCACCGCCGCCGAACTTCACAGTTGGCACAATACATTCCGGCAGGAGGCGTTCTCCAGGCAGACGCCAAACCCAGACCCTGCCATCCGAACAGTAGAGGGTGAACCTTGATTCGGCGCTCCAGAGAACCTGTTTTCACTGTTCAACGGTCCACTGTCGAAGTTATTTGCACCACATTAGCCGAGGAGAGCTATTGGACTTGGTGATCAAAGGCTTGTGGGCGGCAGCACGTCCATGATAACCGAGCAGATGGGCTTTCTTACGGATGGTATTCATCGAAAGAACACTCCCGGATGCCTGTTGAAACTCCTCGTGGATGTGGCCCATCGATTTGGGGCGGTTCTTCCGAATTTCTCTGGCCAGCACCCGTCGGTCTCTAACTCCCAGTTTTGTGGGTCTACCGGGTCGGGGCACATTCCAACAGTCACCTCTCATCTTCCACTTACCAATCACGTAGGCCACTGTCGATTTTAGGTAATTCAACTCGCTGGATATGTCACGTATGGATCGGCCATTTCTGTAATACCCGACGATTACACCTTTCTCGAAATTAGAGAGCTCCGAACCGCGTGGCATCCTGCATGCGACTGGTTGCGTTGTTGTTTCCCACACGATATTTAACGGCGGCGGCCGTGACGTGTATCAGGACCGCAGATATCGTCGATTGCAGGGGTGTCCAATTACTTGTTGGTAGATAGTGTAGTACGTGCAGTATGCACCAGAAAACATTTTTAGAGGGGATAATAACATCATCAGCGTCGGTAAAATCTACAGAAACGGTTTTTTTTCCCAAAAAATTTCTGCCAAACACTTAAAAATTTGTGCCCCGCCCCCTACCTCATGATGCCTAGCCTCCTAATAGCCCACCTAGTTCTGAGCTGCGGGCTCAATAATAGGTGGGCTATTTTGAGGGTCACTGTAGTCGACCCCCAAAAAGTGTTACTCCGCCACTCCATATTAAATTAGGGAAATGAAACAATTTGTTAAAGCCCTAAGACAAAGAAAGTGATTGTTTTGAGTATATTTGTAGCAAATTCCCTTCTGTAATTGACGTCAAACTTAAAGAAGGAAATTTTGTTGGGCCTCAGATTCGGAATTCGATGTTGGTTAACGAGTTTTAAGCAACAATGAAAGACTGTGAAAAGTATCCGTGGATGAGCTTGAAAAAAATGGTTCAAATTTTTTCAGACAATAAGAAAGGCACAAATTACAAAGCAATTGTAGAAGTTATAAAGTTAAGACTGCTTGATTGCAACATGAGTGTTAAATTACATTTTTTTTTCATTTAAACGTAGATTATTTTCCGGATAATCTTGGGGAAGTCAGCAAGAGACGAAGGGAAAGATTTTTTTTTTTTGTTGGAGGTTTAACGACTAGCATGAGCAATTCAATAGGCAGTCTCCCGTCCGTAATTTAGGGCCACTGGTTCCAGGAAAGGCAGAGAGCCAGTGCCGCAAGATAAACACAATATCCATACCTCACCTGGATTTGAACCTGGATCCCTTTCGGACGGTCGAACGATCAGAGGCCATCGCTTAGACCACTGCGCCAACAGGGAAAGATTTCGTCTGGATACAAAAGACATGGGAAAAAGGTACCGCGGGAAATGGAATAAAAACATAATGACGGGCTATTGTTGGATGTTGAAGAGAGACACATGCCTAATAAAACAAGCACGACTGGGCTACATTATTGCAAAATTAATGTATGATATTGAAAATTTAAACTGAATTTATCACATGTACACAAACAGTATATGAATTTTTTGTGTATACATAATTTTTTCCTAATATAATATGTTTCATGTAACACACTATATTCTTCTTTAATACGATACACCGATGATCCATTACATTATGACCACCTACCTAATGAGCAGTAATATATATATACTTGCTGTTATAACCTCAAGGGGTCATTTAAGTAGTGTGTATTTGAAAGGATCTGTGTATTATTTTTACATCTGATGATGAAACCATATAATAGTTTCGAAAGCGATAGTGTATTTTAGCGAAAAATTAAAATATTTTCTAACGTGCCTAGACGGTATAAACTTTTATTCTACAGATTACCGGTAAGTGTCCGTCATTTAACGGAATTTCCGTTTTTAAAAGTGCCCGTTTGTTTTTTTAAACCCGTATTTCCACAGATTTTCCATAATCAGTAATTCCGTTTATTTCAGAAAAGTCAGTTCAAGTTTTTCCGTATTTAGATAGAAAGTTCGCAAAATCCAATATGCTGAGGATTTCAGCCCGTTAGCGGTAAAATCCTTTTGCGCCTGTGCTGGGGATCGAACATCGGCCGTTTAACCACTGAGCCAGAAAATGGCAAGAATCAGACTCCCGTTCAAGGTAAAAATACGTAATTGGCCGATGAAGCAGGGTTTTTTCTTTTTCGTTAATCCGAAAAAAAAACTGCTTCATCGCCCATGGAGCCATCCTGTCAGGTGGATCTAGTCATTTTATTTTCTGTTGGAGCTTATTATTTTTTTTTGTTAATACGTTTGTAATAATTTTATTTTTTCTGTAGGAAGTCTTATTACAAATTAACTATTTTTTTCATCGTGATTTTTCTAAGCAATAGGATGAATTGTAGTTTCAGATCTTTTTTCCAACTGACAATAACTTTCAATTATCTTTAAGAGAAGGTGCAACGTACTGTATAATCATATTATTTCACAAAACTTGTATTATAAAATTTACTCTTGATAGCTCTATAGCTTTTGTCTTAAGGACTCCAGAGACTGATACATAGGCATCGTACAAATCCCCTGTACAATAAATTAAGTACCCGGTTTTTTATGGTTGCACAATATATAATAGCTGGTGCACAAAATGGGGAAGAGGAAAAGAAATATCTTGGGCAACAGTAACCAAAATTTATGCGATATACTACGCACAATATCCGATACTTCGACGGACTATTGAAATTTAATAGTTAATCAAACTCCAGAGTATTCCAGTGAATCTCTCCGATTACGGAAAATTTTTCATCATATGGATACGGAAAAAGTGAGAACGGAGTTTTTCCGTTAACATAAGAAAGGAATTGCGGAAAGGTTTCTGAAAATTAAGAATTTTCATCGAAACATCTTGAAAATGGTACTTTACCGTCAATATACAGTCACTTTCAAAAGTTTTAGACTTCCTGCTGGTATTAGGAGATTTCTGCCAATTGCGTCAGTTACTGGCTGTATTACTCAACTTCCTGTCGGTGTTGCATTATCCTACAGCAGCAGCTATTGATAGAGTTGGGGAAGCCTGCAAGCGTCAGTTGGCTTCTGGTTTTCATGCTGAGAGGTTTTTTACGTATTTTCTATATAGCGAAAAATGAGCAAAAAGGCGTCATTAAGTGTTACTCAGAGGGCACAAATAGTAACTTTATATCATGAAGGATACTCCGAACGTGACATAAGCAGAAAAGTGTATGTGAGCAAGACTGCTGTTCATAATACGATCATGAAATACCGAGATACAGGTGAATTTAGCGACCGAAAGAGAAGAGGACGTCCAAGGAAAACAACCCCAAGTCATGATAATACCATAAGGGGAATAGTTATACGTTCTCCGAGGAGTTCGTGCAGGAAAATCAAGGCCTTTCTGCATTTAAAAGGGTCTGTTATTAGTATCAGCACTGTTTCTAGACGTCTTAGCAAAGATTTTGGATTAAAGTCTCATAAACCTGCACGTAAACCTTGACTAACATCCGTCATGAAAAAGAAGAGACTCCTGTTTCCGAAACGCCATTAATCGTGTACTGCTGAAAATTGGAGCAAAGTTATTTTTTCCGATGGATCAACTGTGCGTCAATTTGAATCACATGAAGCACATGTTCGACGACCAAAAAGCAAAAGGTCTGATGAAAAATAAATCGTTGGCACAGTGAGACATCCGCCTAGTCAGATGATATGGGTGCTATGTCAGCATTCAGTACTGCTGTACTGCTTCATAATCCTTTTTTGCCGACAGGAACTACCATGGTCCTTTTTTATGTGGAAATGTTATGTGAGAAGCTGTTAACTCATATGCAAGTGCGCAGATGATGGTGCTCTTTGCCACAGATCAAAGACAAAAAAGGACTACCTGCAGAGGGAACACATAACTGTGCTTGACTGGCCCGGTAATAGTGCCGACCTTAACCCCCATCGAAAATTTGTGAACCATTTTAATAGACAAGGTAGCAGATAAACAGCCATCAAATTCGCAAGCTTTTATTGACGTGATAAAATATGTGTGGTGCAAAGACATTTCAAGTGACTACTGCAAATCCTTCATTGAGAGTATGCTACATCGTATTCTGTCCGTTATAAAAAACACAAAGGTGGCCACACAAAGTACTTATTTCGTTGTTGTTGTTTTTTTGTGTGTGTTCTAAAGAATGTAAGTATTCATCTGTGGTGTGATTTTTTCAAATATCTGTGACTAGTAATTAGTTGTTTCTTTGAAAATCTTAATTTTCAATAAATTGACAGGTAGTCTTAAACTTTTGCAAAGGACTGTAAGAAAGAAATTGCGAAAAGGTTTCTGAAAATTCAGAAATTTTCTGGCGTACAAAAAATCCATGAAATTCAGTTTTTGTTCATTTCACGGAAAAAGTTGTATCAGAAATGCTCTTCGCTAATTCACGAAAGAAATGAAGGAAAGTGTATCGTGAATTTCTGAAATTTTTTTACAGTGTGCTTTCCTGCCACGCGTTAGACACTTTGATAACCATCGAAAGATATCAGAATGCAACGGCGTATCTGAAAATCGTTGTCGACAAAAAATTCTCCCTCGATGGCTGCGAGAGGGATGATTCCATTTTCTCAAGTACATGGACATGTCCAGCGGTGTAACACTCCCTCTCACAAGGCACGTATCGTCACCGAATGTTTCGAAGAACAAGCCGAAGAGTTTGTTAAGAGAGTGTCTTCGCAGTTCCCGGATTTAAACCCTATCGAGCATCTGTGGAATGCAGTGAAACTGACTATTCGCTGAAAGACTGCACCGCAGTCCAGTTTACAGCAACCACGACCGGCGGATTGGTTAACCGGTGGGTAGCGAGCAGGCAGTTTCTATTCGAGTGAGACACTGTAGCGAAAGCGCAACAGGAGTGGTCCGGCTCACGCGCGAGCGTGCCTGCGTTGAATCAGTCTCAGTGAAAACAAACAGTCCTTCTGAGGGCTTTAGATCCCAGCAATCCTGTCCCCGACCCGTCGTCGTGAAGGCCGATCCCCCACACATCATGAGTGGGCCAAGTGCGGGGACAGACGAGCAGACTCCATCCTGCTCGGGCCTCCAGAACCCAAACACGGGGGACGGAGGCACAGAAAACCTTGTGAGCGTAGGCTCAGATGAATTTTTGGGGCTGCTCCGTGAGATGAATGAGCTCATGAGCAGCCCTAACATAAGGACCTTACACATTGTGAGGGGCTTCATGCGCCCCATTCTAGATCGAATGTTGGAAGTGGCAACCAAGCAGTCACTGCAAATTCAACTACTGAGAGGTCGCCTGGAAGAGAGAGAACTGAATGTGCCAGTTGCAGAAAGGAAGATGTATGCTGTGGCCGTCAGGAGGAGGCCATTCTCAGTCGGGCAGAAAAGACAGCAGCAATCTCATTCTCTTCTCCTCTACTCGAAGGATCCTGCCAAATCCTCGGCGGAGGTGAAAGAGCTGGCGCTGAAAGTATTCGTCCCTGAGGCTCTAGGAACAGGTATAAAAGGAGTTAAAAAGTTGTCTAATGGTGGTTTACTGATCGAATGCACTAAGGCGGAAGGGGTAAGTGGTTTCCTTAATAGTTTTAATGATTTCCCCAGCTAAAAGACCGCTTTGTGGTGAGAAAGTTGACAAGGAAGCTTCCCAGAGTGATCGTTTACGGAACCGAGTGCAACGATCCAGAACGGATTCACAGCCAGTTTTCCTGCCAGAATGGTCTCAAGGATCCGGAGAGTAGCAGAGTTATCTTCCCCATCAAAGGGAAAGGGGTGATGTTCCACAGGGTGCTCGAACTGGCCCCAGCGGACTTCCGAACCCTCGCGAAAAAAGAGAAGGCTAATCTTGGTTGCCTTGTGTTCTCCTGCAAAAAATTCTTGCGAGAAACCCATTGATTCCGACGCACCGTGTTTGGCCACAATAAGGTCAAATGCAAGGCAGCGTCCGATTCCTGTGCCTGATGCGGCCAGGAGGGTCACAGGCACCGGGCTTGCCAAAATAATGCTAAGTGCTCCAACTGCCACATTGCAAACGAAAAGTTCAACACCGCACATTCCAAACTTGACTCCGACTACCCGAGTCTTAAACATGAACTTGAGAGACTCCGTTCCTGGATAGACTACGGCTAATAGCCGTGCGACTGGGCATGCAAGCAAAACGGGACTGCGCTCCCAAGTGAATTGTAAGACGCGAATTGTGCGTTCCTCTGTGCATGTACTTCTTCCTTACTTTTCAGTGTCGATATATCAATGTGAATGTTTCTTTGTATCTTTTCTGTTTTGATATGGATTAAAGGCCACGTGCCCACAAAAATGATTCGCGTGAGGAACCGATCTCCCAGGGAAGTCTCGGTGGAGCACACGGTCCATCGGATACGACCTGCTCATTTCGCACCACCTGTCGGTGTGTCCGAATCTGCGGTCCCTTGATCGGGATTGTTACCGTAACTTTTACGGCTAGTAAACGTGCATAGTGAGTTCCATCAATCCCTGTAGAGTCCGCACTTGGACGTAGCAGGCTGATGTCTCATCAACTTACAGCAACCGTGGGACTCTAGCTTTTCTGCATGGTACATTTTTGCACGACGCTTCCATCAACTAGTGTGTTCCATGCCCGACGAATTCGGGCTGTTCTGCAGGCAGAGTGGGGCCAACAGGCAACTAGGTACGTATACCTAATAGACTGGAATCTCAGTAAGAAACAAATCGAAGTAGGTTTAGGGAGAAAATTCGTTTTGCACTGCTTCAAAACTTTACGCAGCTATTCTTTCAGTTAAGCAACCAGTTTCGGTGTTGTTGACCAGTAGGCAAAGGTTTCATGCGTTTTCCCCTCACATCCCAAATGACAAAGCTTGTAGCTTTCTTTACGATTTGTAGGCTTGAGAACACTACTTAAGATTTCGGGAATACTACCTCTTCTTATTCACACTTTCTCTAAGTGAAACGAAGTAACTCAAATAAGTTTTAGAAAGACTTATTTACTGTTTTACTTTTTTATTCCATAAAGTAAGCACTTGCTCGAACATTCCAAAATACGCGAGGAACTAATCACAATAGTATTAACCTTTCAACAATTATTAACGTAAGTAATCAGAAAACCGGATAACTGCAAACATTAAATATATAGGAATACAGCTGGAATACGCAAACCTCAAATAAACACAGCTTGCACCGTCACGCTCTCTGGCCTCAAAATCGCTGCCAACGTTATTCCGCGAACAAGAAGATATAACGTTAAGACTGAAAACACTAAAAAAGAATGAACCCATATAGAGAAAGCAACAAAAAATTAAAGTTAATTTACAGTAGACGTCATAAGCTCTGTCTATAAGGAAGATGGAGCACCGATTTGAAATACGTCCCGCGAAACCAAAGCACCAAGCAACGCAACTGAAAAGGGTTTAAAGATATCTGTAATGTTTATCGTTTATTTCGTCTATTTCATTTAAATATTACCTTTGTACTATTAGTAGCACTGTAGCCTCTTAGTGTTAAGCACCGGATAGCTAGCACATAAAAACACTTAATTACACACTGCGCTAAATTAGACAACCTAACAGCCAGAAGAGAGAAAAGTAGTTAAAACCACTTACAAGAAAATGGTCTTTATTGTAGAAACTTCAAGACACTTCAGATTCACAGCACATCAAAAACCATTACGTCATCATAATTCACAATACTGAAAATCTATCAACTTAGGTTCGACGTCTTTACATTTAATCTATTAATTACAACAAAGTGTCACAGTAATCTACTTACATTACACCACCCCTTTTCTCTACTAGCCTCCAACCTTATACAGCTGGTTCTTATCATGTCAACTCGCACACACACACGCCACTTACCCTGACCTCAAGACTGATGTCACAAAGCATTCGTTGAGCGAGAAAAATACGTAGGCCATTTCAAAAATTTTGCACACAGCGCAAGCGTTGCCCGGAGGATGATGCAAGCACTCCAATCGTTGCGTCAGTTGTGTCTACATTTGATGGCTAATATGTTCTTGTTCCGAAAAATTTTGCTTAGAAATGGAGGAAGAAAGTGAGTCACGTCATATCTCGCGTGGTGACAGCGATCTTACATTAAAATTGAACCTTTGCGAGGAAAATCCCCTACTGAAATTCTTAAAGCTGTGTGTGAAGTTTGTGGGATTAGCGTTGTGGATCGCAGCACAGTGTCACGGTGGGCTTCTCGTATCCACCAAGGTCGGGAAAGCATCGATGACGACCCAAGAAGCGGTTGGCCGTCAGATGCAACGGACGACACTTCTGTGGTAATCGTGAGCAGCATTTTGGAAGAAGATCAACGGAAAACATGCGAAGATACTGCATATGAAGCAAGCATGTCTACCGTTCGGTTTTTTATTATCCTAACTGGAAAATTACAAAAGAAAAAAGTGGCTGCCAATTGGGCCCAAAGACTCGCTTGCAAAGAAGGCCCGAGATACTCGAAGCTGATGACATCATTTTGCATGACAACCCGAGGCCACATGTTGTCCGTAAAGTAAAAGAGATTCTGGAAAAGTATGGAGGGGAATTGCTCCCCCATGCGCCATACAGTCATGGCATGAGCCCACCAGACTATGACTTATTCCCAAAACTGAAGAAGCCAATCCGCGGAAAATGATTCAGGATGTTTCTAATGAGGCGACCCAAGTAATCCGACGCCTCAAAAATGGAGGTGTCCTGATTGGAATACAAGACTTGCCCAAACGTTGGGGGGCTGTCATAAAGAAACATAGAGATTACTTCGAAGGCTTGTAAATGTATGTTGTGAAATCAATTCGTTTTTTAAAAGATAACCCAGAATGTGCAAAACTTTTCAAATGATCCTCGTGTATATGGTTGAAACGCTTAAAGTGAATGAACTCAAAATTTACATAGAGACAGAATTTAAAACTGAAAGTTGAATTGGAGTACACGACATACATCCATTGAAGTATCTAAGCCAATAAAGGAGTCCCTTATTCCAAATTTAGAGCTCCTGGTTTCGGGAAAGCGAGAGAATGAATGGCATATGACAATTATGATTCCATGCCTTTTCTCAGGATTCGAACCCATGGGATACAGACCGTTGGCCTTCTTGCATACAGATCTCTTTCGTGGAGTCTTCTGTAAACTGTTTGCCTCGTTACAGCGGTTTTCCTATCAGAGGATTAATCCTGCGGCAGTTGCCCGGCTATCGACTCCCTATAGCGGCGAGCTGTTGGAAACAAATACCGGTCGTCTTAACTTGTTGTGGCTCGTGAGCGTCCTTGTCCCGGCCTTTTGGTTACTGTTCTGGTTGCTGGAACTGTCTCTAGATATTGTAGTCCACTTTCCTCGATTCAATTAGTCATCTTGCCATCTCAGTTTGCGATTAATCTGCTTCCAATCCATCTCCATCGTAAAGTGTCTTTTCAGCAATGGTGAGGAGCCATTCTTCACTAAAACTCCAACTCAAGCCTCAGTTGCCACATCCCGCTCAGAACAAGGTTTATCAAGGTCATATGCTTGCCAGCTGGATGATGTATGGTCGTCATTTGAGTATATCTGTAGGAGCTAGCACAATGTTGCTTAGATACGTCGACTCAGCGTTTTTCCTTGCACATATCTCTGAAAGATATTTACAATCGAACGTCTCGTTTTAGTCATATTCTCGAATTCTTATTTGTCAATTTAATTTTGGACCCAGTTTATATAAAGTTAACGTAAATTCAATAACTTCATATCTGGATCGCTTATCTTCATTTT
Source organism: Macrothele yani (assembly GCA_039090855.1). Taxonomy (NCBI): domain Eukaryota; kingdom Metazoa; phylum Arthropoda; class Arachnida; order Araneae; family Macrothelidae; genus Macrothele; species Macrothele yani. The sequence goes on from CM077008.1 coordinate 80,337,494, forward strand.
ATTAATTCAAAAAAGAAACATGAAAATCGTAATCAGGTGAATATTTTTCAGTGTATTCGAATCATTGCTGCTGTTTATTGAAAATTTCTGGCGCAAGAGTTATTTCTCCAAAGAGCGCCTTGACATTTTGCATGTATACTTAGGTACCATGGAGAAGCTAACCCCAATAAACTGGAAAATCAGCTGACTCCATGTTGTAGTAACACTAACTTTATTACAGCATTTAACTGCCATTGCGTTAAACAGTAGTTGTTCGGATTCTCTTCACACTGAGTTCGTGTCTCAGCTCATAATTCACAGCAGTCAACATCTTACGTAATTTTCCAGGTGTTCTGAAAATCACCTTTTCACTTAACTGCGTGTATAACTCTAACATCAAGCGCAATCGCCTTGACCAAACTTTTTTAAGGAACAAGAAAATAATCACGGTCCACAGAAAGTAAATCGCTTTCCAAGTCAACAGTACTGAGTTAACTATTCACAAGAACGTCCGCAGAACTTTGAAATGTCTTTCTTGGTATCTTCGAGGCTAGGTCTTTTTTCTACAGCTGCAAAAGAATGTACTCCACACTCTCAGGTACGCACTTAACTTGATGGTCGTCAGATACACAACCTTGTTCGCCCCCACTGTCTCCTTGTGTTTTCTTTTTAATCACAGACAGGACCTTTCTCCCTGCCCAATGTCGTATTCTGTCCTTTTTGTTGACTAGACATAGGAACTTGCTGTGTACCCACTCTGTCTGTCCCACTGGTTTAGTTGGCACAGGACCTTGCTCCGCACTCACTGTCACACCCTGTCCTTTTTGTTGATTCCCCATAGAACACTCACTGTCACACTCTGTCCTTTTTGTTGATTCCCCATAGAACCTTGCGCCTCATCCACTGTTGCACTCAGATATTGTCAATCAGACACAGCAACTAGCTCTGTGCCGACTATCGTACTCTTTCCTTCCTGTAAACGAGACACAAAAACTGGTGCTACACGCAGTAGTGAGTATTGTCCTACTCGCCCAACAGAATATTCTCCATCACCAGAGCGCTGTGAATTACAGTGTCAAAAACTGTATGATGGGTCTTAAAAAGTCCGAAACAGTCTTTTAATTTCCATCACGTGGGAACGACTTCCCTAAATCAGGCAGCAAAGCGAAGTTCGAAAATCTGTTGGTCGACCATCTCTCATGCATGATGACAATATTGTAACTGCGCTGCATATACAGTATTGCGTCCATCGCTTCAATAGTACTCTTCAACATAGTTTTCCCTAGCTTCTCTTAATGCTGCACATGAACAGTTATCCGTTGTTAAAGTGCTACACCTGCTCAGTGGTTCCACGAGAAATGACGTACGTCTTAATACTACGACAGTCACCTTAACTTTGTACGGGATAGTACGTGGAAGATTTTAATGTCACTGTACGTATTTTTTTCATTGAGGGTTTAACGACCACAGTGAGCACCTCAGTGTGCTATAAGCAGTTGTCAATCCGTGATTTAGGGCAACTTACTGTAGGGAAGGGAGAGAGCCAGTGCCGTAGGCAAACACAACATCCAGACCTCACCGGCATTCCAAACCGGACCGATCTCTGACGAATAATCAGAAGCCATCGCTTAGATCACTCCGCCATCGGGGCAGCCACTGTATGCATTCGTAAAAGCGCATATGATTTTGCTTAACGCATTCATGCAGAATGAAGTTCTGAATTGAAATTTAAATCAGGACAAGAGTTATGTCATGTAAATTTTACCTCTTGAGGCTTTGCAAACCCTCACCTAGTGAGTTTCAAACTCTCTAAAGAGTCAGTCTAGGTCCACAACATATCTAAGAGGGATCCGGACCAAAGCCCAAGTGTACAGGGGCTAGTATCCCTTATAAATTTTAAAACTTCATATATATTGTATATTCGAAGAGCTTTACAGTTTTCCTGTATGAAGATTGGTCGTTATTTCAAAAAGTAAAGTAGCTTCAGAATGACTTCTAATAGATACGGACTGAATTGCTTTGGTAGCATTACACTACTGGGATCCTTTTGAAATACAAGTTTTCATGGCTCTCTATTGGGAATTTTGAGCCTGTGATCAATTAGTGGAATTACGAATCAGCCGAATTAACGTGGACAACAGTATTAAATGCGTACAGACAATTATGCCAGCTTTATATTGAATTTGTTTTTCTTTAACTTTGTCGGAGAAACGTTAAACACAAAAAAAAAAAATTAAAAGAAGAGTTAATGAAAAACGTGCAAATTTTTTGGGGGCGGAGCTTTACGTGCGTGCTGCCTGTCGTATGTCAGCTGCTATTTCTCTTAATTTTTTTGAAAGTGAAAGAAATTACGATGCAGTGTGCTTGCTCTCTTGTTTTTGCGTATGGCTCAACTTGATTTAGGTAATATTTTGAGACGCAGAAACTAAATGAAAAAATTCTTACTATGGTGAAGGCACAAAAGGGAGGGGGTGACACAGGCCTTTAAATAGCATCCAGAGAGCGTGAAACAGATATAGTTGCGTGAAATTTCTACTCTATGGACACACACAACTGTATCATGGCGTCAGCTTTCGCCGCACGCAATGCAGTGCACGCAAAATGAATTTTCAATCACTCCATAAATATATGGGGCTCAAGCGTGGCCTACTCTAAAAACACTAAACTTCTGGATGAAAAATTTTCATTCTACACTGTTTTCTTGAACAGACACAACTTTGATTAATAGCTTACTTATTCCGTGGAAATCCAAAACACTGTTGAGATACCCGAATATCTCGGAATTACTTTGATGCCATCATGTTTACGATGATTTCATAGTTTTATCAAGAAAAAAAAAGGAAAAAACAAAAGGTTCTACAACATACATCTTGATCACCAGGGAATGAAAAAACAATGCATGGTTTGGATGTTCTATGAAAATAACCACTTGAAATGCAGTGCTCATAGAAGATGTTATACCAGGAAGCCTCTGTCTAAACGCCATGCAGATCCGTGGGTATTTGTAGGTAGTTGAATAATTTAAATAAATTCAGTTGCGAACCAATCACGTGAAAAGTCAGGAGATAAAAGGACGAAACGGCTTGATGTTTATTCGTCTTCACCTGGACGTGTAGACTAATGCATGGGAGTGATCTTGGTGTCGAAAGTACGTGTACGGGGTGAGAATTGTTACCGGGCTACTGACCTAGCGATAAGAGTGACATCGCGTTGTGTAATATATTTATTTTTTATATAACTTGTATCTCCTTTTTTTTCTTTTTGTTATAACTTGTATCTCCTTTTTTTCTTTTTGTTATAACTTTTATCTCTAATTTTCAGTGAAATTGTACCCACAAACCCTCCTTGTGTTCAGAATTGTGTCCAGGCCACTCTTTCCGCCACGATCAGATTCTGATTGTACCTGGATTTAACTCCTGCAGAAACCGTCGTGTCGTGCGAGCAGTAATTTACTCGAACCACAAATGATATTGGAGCCAGGCTTACAAAAAAAGTAACAAAAGAATTTATTTGATTAATCTATCTTTTTTGTCTCTCTTCACTTTTGGTGAAAGCGCTTTGGGCATCAATAATTTACGTTCATTTATATGGACGCGTTCCCACGCCAAAACTTTACACGTAAATGTACTAAAACAATATGCTCATGTATAGATACTCGTATATCTACTTAGAAACACACTCAAATATGAAAAAAATATTGTTTGCCGGTAAGGGGGTCATGTTGCGTATCAAACAAGACCAGAATGTTCTCAGAAATGGGTTGCCCTAATCAGATTTGACATATATGTTGTGGTTCACAAGCTATCAACACAGAAATTTGAAATAACAACCTCTAAATTTCCCTCTGATGCGCAGCTATTTGACGTGTTCATTGTATTGTCCCTGTTGCTGAACACAGAGCTGTAGGCCCTTGACCCAGTCGTTACGCACCTGCACGAGAATATCGGGAGAAATGCGGTTACAGGCCTACAGGATGCGTTGCTGAAGGTGCTGTTTCTGGCGGATTTTCCCAGCATACACCATTTGTTTCTGAGGACACCACAGATAACAGTCGAGTGGTGTGAGGCCGGTGGATCTGTTTGGCCATTCCACAGGACCACGCCGGCCAATCCAATGACTAGGGAATTGAACATCTAGCCAGTTGTTTCCTTAGTGTGGTCTTTCTGCGTGAAATTGGTGGTGTTTCTGGGTGTCGATTGTTGAAGTCTGCGGCTATGATACGGCAGCTGCGTTCCTCAGACATTAGGATCACCTTAATCCTCTTCTTTTTTTTGTCAATGCCATCTTCAGTTACCTGCAACAAACAATGGTTATTTCAACTTTCTGTGTTGATAACTTGTAAACCACAGCACATATGTCAAATCTGATTACGGCAATCAATTTCTGAGAAAATTCTGGTCTCGTTTGATATGCAACATGGCCCCCTTACCATTTGAAAAATTTTACTTTGATCCGATATGGCGGATTTCAAGATGGCGGCCATGTTCAGGAAACAGCTTAAAAGATAGGTCCCCCTCACCGATTCCTTGATGGGGTATTCATATATTTCAATTTTCCCTTCCTTTCCTGAAATGCATGCTAGTCCTGCGACTTTTGTCTCACTTTGTACATTTCGCTTCACGGGTTATGGAACCAATTGGTGAGAAAAAGGCGTTTTCATATACACTGGTCCTTAAAGTTTCTCAGTGCACCGGAAATTGACCTAGCTGAATTATTGAAGCTGAAGAAGCCGTTTTTCTGTCACAGAGTTCGACAGTACCGTCTTTTATCTCCGTGTTTCCATCAATATGTTAAATTCAAAGCTCACCTGGTTCAACATCCGAGTGTTGTAGTTCTATTTCTGCTTGTAGCACACTCACACATGCGTCACAATGCAAATCATTTGGTGTACTTGGTGGTAATGAAGAAAACAACACACACAGGCGAGTTAGTTTGATACCCTGGGGTGACTTTTGTAGCACTTGAAGGTTTTGGAATTCAGGGTGAAACTTTAGGTGCACAGACGAGATGATTGATATTTAGTGTCTCCAGTAGCAAGGGCTCGGCGTATCGTCGGCGGATATTTGACTAAGAGGCCACTACTCTACGGACGGATCGTTGCATGGGCTTCTCAGTAGTCGACAGAGTCTTCTAAATTCCACATTTTTCAGCAGCGTGTTTTTCACCTTTCAGTCAGGATTCGACTCCCACTTCTTGTCAACATATTCTGTAACTTGCATTTCCTGCAACTGGGAAATGTTCCATGTTGGAGTATGGGCCTGGAAGGTTTCGGTTTTGGCAGACGCGGATTTCTTCGTTCTGTGAGCTAGAGAACCACTTTACTTTCTTTCCGCTCGCTCGACACCTCCGGTTTTCGCAAGGGCACCTATTTCACTCAGCCACAAGATGCAGACTGCTGGTCCCTTCTCAATGCATTCTTTTGCCTTCTTTTCTGGATGTCTGGAAAATGTTTGATGTTACCTTTTGAACTCTGTTTGTATTTTTCTTTTTTGTTTCTCTCTTTTCTGTCTGCTGTCTAGTGCATTCTGTCTGTGGAGGGTCCCATAGAAAATTTCTTCGCTTTCTCTGGGAGAGGGAGAAAACATTAGCATCAGCTATGAGCTATTTCTCTAGGCGCTTACCACCGGTTACTGCGCTGTAAAGAAAGCGCTATCGCTGGTGATTTCTGAAATGTTGAAATGTTTAGACCAGGGGCCGTCATACTTTGAGAAACCAAGGTCAACCTTAAGTTATCATTCCCTACTGTGACCTACTATAGTTTATAAGCCTATATAATAAGCCTATATCAGAAGTTGCACATGCAATCAAGAACATGAAGCGGGGGAAAGCTCCAGGAGAAAATGGAATTACTGTAGACATCATACAAGAAGCAGGTGGAGAAATTGAAACAGTACTCGCCCAAGTTTTCACTCGATGCCTTAATGAAGGGAAGATTCCTGAGGATTGGAACACCGCTACAATGATCCTGCTACATAAAAAAGGTGACATTGAGGATATCAGGAACTACAGACCTATCAGCCTCCTATCAGTGGTTTATAAAATCTTCACTAAAGTTCTTTCACACCGCTTTAAGGTAACACCTTAAAGCAGTGAGAAAGCTTGGATTCCATGGGACAGGAAAAGACCCAGAAGAAGACCACATGGAAGATGGGTGGATGAAATTTGAAAGTATGCGGGAGTAACATGGAGGAGACTGGCACAAAACAGACATGGCTCAACTGAGAGAACAAGCTGGATGCAGGAGTGTCTACAGCACTATAGATCATATCCACGTACTGAGGGAACTAATTGAAAGAGCGAGGGAATATGAACTTCCATTGTGCATGGATTTTATCGATTACGAAACGGCCTTTGATTCAGTGAAACCATCAGCAGTTACAATGGCTTTAAAATCCTGCGGTGTTGAAGATGCATACATTAATATTATTAATAACATCTATGAAAATGCAAGTCCAAAGATTCGGCTGTTTGAGAATACAGCACACATAAAAATTGGAAAGGGAGTGAGACAAGGTGACACCATATCTCCCAAGCTCTTTAATGCCATATTGGAAAATGTCTTTCAATCACTGAACTGGGAAAACAAAGGGAGAAAGATTAATGGAGATTATCTAACTCACCTTCGTTTTTCTGATGACGTAGTCATTTTTGCAACTACATCATCAGAGCTGCAGAGTATGATCCAGGAACTTGCTGACAGGAATAAAGAAGTGGGATTAAAATGAACTTTCAGAAGACAAAAGTGATGTACAATGCTTTTACAAGAAATGAAGATTTGTCGATTGATGGGGAAAAGCTGGAGATAACAGATGCATACGTTTATCTTGGACAGCAGATATCAAGTGAGGGTCACATTGATGAAGAAATTAATCAGCGTATAATACTTGCCTGGAGAGCTTTTGGGAGAAACAGCATAATTTTCAAGAGCAATATGCCATTATGTCTTAAAAGAAAAGGGTTTGATCAATGCATCGTTCCAGTGCTTACATATGGTGCAGAGACTTGGACCTTAACTAAAAGAGACATACAAAGGCTACAGACAACTCAAAGCGGCATGGAGAGATGCATGCTTGGTGTAACCAAGAGAGATAAGAAGAGGAACTCGTGGATCAGAAAAATAACAGGAGTGGAAGACATCATGATCAGAGTTAAATACCTGAAATGGCAATGGGCTGGACACACTGCCAGAAGGACAGACCATCGATGGACAGTCGAAATTTTAGATTGGATTCCAAGGGACAGGAAAAGACCCAGAAGAAGACCACATGGAAGATGGGTGGATGAAATTTGAAAGTATGCGGTAGTAACATGGAGGAGACTGGCACAAAACAGACCGTTGTGGAAGAGGCTTGGAGAGACCTTCGTCCAGCAGTGAATTGATAATGGTTGACAATGATGATGATGATGAAGCCTATATCATGAGTGTTTTATTAGAGTGTGTGGTTTTGGAAGTTTGGAAACAAATACAGAAAAATAATATTTAAATCATTTTTTATTTCTGAAACACTATTTTTCAAGCAAATTATATAATTTTACTTATAGATTCTTTATTTACAGTATTTAATTCTTAGATGTTGATGCATGGCACTGCATGTCCTCATAAAGTTTAGAATAATCAGGCACATATTCAGTGAGACACAGTCGGAGACATGCTTCTAAATAAGCATCAGTCAGGCAGCTCCTGTATTTTGCAGGCGATGCGATTGACGACTAGCAGAGCGGGAGATAACAGCATGCCTCATCCGACAGACTGCAGATGCGCGATGACCATCCGCAGCTCTTACGGTTGGGGAGGGTAGTCTGACCGACTCATTCCATCATCTGGTCTTAGGCAGTTCGTATGAAACAACATATGCAAGCGCGATAAAACAAACGATTGACCGTACGAAAGCTCGCTATCGACCGTTTGGCCTCCCCTGGTTTAGACTATGTTCTGAATTTATGCCTCTGGGGCATTTTCCCACTGTCGTTTGTGAGCAAAATTGTCCCCCTTTTTTCCATTTTTCGGTGGTCATACTTAGCCATTTGTTTGCCTCTGCTATTAACACTTTTTTTTCTTCTCTTCTTCGTTCCTTACTTTTTTCGCATTAAAAAACAATTAATAATTGAAATTTTCTGATAGCGGATTGAAATTCCCTGGTCACTGTAACAGAATTTCTGGGGCGACGTGATCGCGAGTTTTGCCATTACACGGACATCTTCACGAGAGGCTTCATCCTAGGGCTAATCACGGCTGGTTTGTCCTTGCGTAACAACGAAGCAGAAATACATCGAGATGCAACAAATGTCAATCGAATGCGGCGACAGTGGATGGAGAAACGTGACGTGCGTAGCTAAAGTGGGGCTGGTGCACTTTGGTGGACATCCAAACGGCTTGATCGCCGCAATCGACGCCAAGCCGTAGCAGCCCCACGATCCACAGTGGGCGATATTTGATGAGCTGTACACTGTACAGGCAGCTATGGACATCCCCGTATTGAGACTGACTGTGAATCGCAGATTTGCTGAGGCAGGTTTGCTATCTCGTCAGTCATTGCGGCAACTGCCACTCACCACAGTATATCGTAGCGAAAGGGCGCAGTGGTGATGTACCAGACATTCGTGGCGATGCAAGTGGAACGATGTCGTATTCAGCTACGAGTCTCGCTTCTGTCTGAGCGCCGATGATCATCGATTGAGCGTACAGGGACTACGTGGTCACATGGATGATCTTGCTGCCATCCGTGAGCATCATGAGGCTCCTCAGCTTGATGTCGTGGTTTAAGACGCTATAAGTTTCGACAGAAGTTCACTGCTCGTACGTATAATGTATACAATGACAGCACGACGATACGTCGATGAGGTGCTGCAGCCCGTTTTGTTTTCGTATCTCCTTAGTTTTCCTGATACTCAGTTTTAACAAGACAACGCTCTTCCGCACCCTGCCAACATCAGCAGACAGTGTCTATAAGGTGTCCAGGTGCTACTTTGGCCAACTCGATCGCTAGACCTCGTCTTAAGACGAATTTATGCCTCTGCACGACCCCCTGGCAATGTCGACGAGCTATGGACACAGACCAACGGCGAATGCCCATCAATACTTCAGGACTCCATACTGAGACTTTTCCATCAGATGCCAGGCAGTGATTCTGAATGCATTTCCCAGCATGAGAGTCATATGACCTACTATCTTATGCTACATTATAGTGCCTCCTGGTCATTCGCATTCATGTTCTCCCTCAGAAATTAAATCGCTTCTTTTCTACCTACTAGTCTACATACACTGACGGGAAAAAAATCCCAACACCACGAAAATATAGTTGTAGAGGAATGAAATGGCGGCAATACATTTGTATAGGTAACATATTCAATCGATTAAGGTTTCAAGATCACAGCTTAATGTAAGCGCGAGAAGAGCCATTTTAAATGTAAAATGCTGGTACATTAATAACCGGTGTAACCGCCAGAATGTTGAATGCAAGCACGCAAACGTTCATGCATTGTGTCGTACAGGTGCTGGATGTCAGTTTGTGGGATGGAGTTCCATGCCTGTTGCACTTGGTCCGTCAATACAGGGACGGTTAATGCTGGTTGGGGGTGACGCCAATGATGTCCCATTCGTGCTCGATTGGTGAAAGATCTGGTGATCTAGCAGGCCACGGCAACATGTCGACACTCTGTAGAGCATGTTGGGTTACAACAGCGGTATGCGGGCGAGCGTTATCCTGTTGGAAAACACCCCTGGAATGCTGTTCATGAATGGCAGCACAACAGGTTGAATCACCAGACCGACGTACAACTGTGCCGTCAGGGTGCGTGGGATAACTACGAGAGTGCTCCTGCTGTCTTAGGAAATTGCTCCCCAGACCATAACTCCAGGTGTAGGTCCAGTGTGTCTCGGCCGCAGACAGATTGATTGGTTGCAGGCGCTCACCTGGCCTCCTTCTAACCAACACACGGCCATCACTGGCACCCAGTCAGAACTGGCTTTTATCAGAAAACACAACAGATCTCCACTCCGTCCTCCAATGAGCTCTAGCTTGACACCACTGACGTCGCAAACGGCAGTGGTTTGGAGTAAGTGGAATGCACGCTACAAGGCGTCTGGCTCGGAGCTGTCCTTCAAGTAACCGATTTGTAACAGTTCGTTGTGTCACTGTGGAGGCAACTGCAGCTCGAATTGCTGCCGCAGACGCGGTACGATGCGCCACGGCCATACACCGTACACGGCGTTCTTCCCTCTCAGTAGTGCCACGTGTCCTGCCAGAACCCGGTCTTCTTGAGGCAGTATCTTCTCTTGACCACCGCTGCCAACAATCGTGCAATGTGGCTACATTCCTGCCAAGTCGTTCTTCAATATTGCCGAACGAAAATCCACCTTCTCGTAGCCCTATTACACGACCTCGTTCAAACTCCGTGAGCTGTTGATAATGGCTTCTTCGTCTTCTTAAAGGCATTCTTGACTAACATCAACACACTACGTCGAATCTCAACGATAACTAACGCTCACGAACGTTACAGCGCGTATTTACAGCAAACCTGCTTTGCATGTTCCGAGGGGCGCTACTAGCGCCACACGTATGCGCCGAGCACGAAATTTGCATAGACGTCATCTTACAGACATACTCTCACCGCCTACCAACTGTCGTTTATCTAACACAACCCCTTCTTGGTGTTGGGATTTTTTTCCGTCAGTGTATGTGGTTAAACTTCGTCTTATTTCGTGTTCCTTCATCGTGTGCTACACTGGCGTGCAAAACTTAAAGACGGACACTAGTGCCGCAGATTATAGCCGTACAGTGAAACACTCAAGCTTGAGGCGATTTGCATAACGCAAGCGGATCAGTAGAGAGACGATGCGTATGCAAAATTTCCGAAATGTGATGTTGCAGGTCACATGACAGCTCTAAAATGGATATAAGGAGTATCTCGCAGCAAAGCAGGAAACGGAAAGCGAAGGCGTGTGGCGTTGTAAAGATGTTCGAGTAGTTTGTTAGTGTGTCGCAGACGAGAAAATGTCCACGCGGAGACATTTAGATGGCTTTACACGTGGTCAAATAATCGGAAAGCTGGAGGAGGGGCGAACCGTAACGAGTGTGCCGACGAGTTCGGTGTGACCCATAGCATTGTTTCTCGTGCGTGGAAGACCTTCCAAACGATAGGAACATCTGTTAGAAAGGTCGGTGTGGTCGGCCACGGAAAACAACAGCACGAGATGACCGTTATATGATCCTACAAGCAATGGGTAATATCGCGAAGCAACTGCAGATGATCACAGGACGCACAGCATCACCGTTCACCGTTGCCAGACGTCTACATAAAGGTGGACTATTGGCCCGACGACCTCAACTTTGTATCCTATTAAAAGCCGACCTATCCGAGACATCGATTACAATGGTGTAAGGACCACAGGGATTGGACCATAGAGCAATAGGGTACGGTAGTCTTCACTTCACGGATGAGAGTAGTTTCAGTACCACGGACAATCCTGGGCGTCAGCTGATCTGAAGAGAGGTGGGAACGCGTTATACATTACCGAAAGAGATCGGTATGGCGGTGTTGGTGTGCTCGTCGTCTGGGGAGGCCTTACACTGAATGGTCGTACTGAGCTCCACATTTTCGAAGCAGGTCCCGTAACCGCAAACCGCTACTGCGATGAGGTGCTCCTTCCCCATGTATGCCTATTCCAAGGTGACATTGGTTCCGAGTTCGTGTTTATGGACGATAACGCGATACCCCATCGTACACGTGCAGTAGATGAGCTGTTGGAAAGTGAAGATATCACTCGTATGGATTGGCCTGCGTACTCCCCGAATCTAAATCCCATAGAACATGTGTAGGACGCTGTGGGGAGAATTCTTGCGGCACGCCCACATCCGCTGGAAAATGTCCATCAGTTGAAATGTGCACTACGAGAGGAATGGGCAAAACTGCCCCAAGAACTCATCGACAGCCTCGTGTTTAGTATGGCCAGACGCTGCAGCGCAGCCGTTACTGTTAGAGGACATCATATTCCTTACTGACGACCACCTCTTTGCTGTAATCCATCTGTGGAAACGATGGCTCTGTACCGTGGTGTGTACTACTTTACGGTCATTTCTTAGTGAAGCCCCAGTGTACACTTTTGTGTTCAATTTTGCTCATGTGTTTGTTCATTCCTCCATTTGGTTCATACTGAGGTCTCTGTGGTATGACATTCATCTATCCAGGCTGCTTCATTGCAAAGCCACGGCGAAAAAACCGAACAGTCCTTAAGTTTTGCACGACAGGGTATTTTCTAGGCCGAGTGCTGTGTATCCTATAGTAAATCAGAAAATGGCAGAAACGTTGCTTTAGCGGTTCCCAGTTATTTCAAACGTAATTTTCGAAAAACAAATTAGCTTTTGCTTTGATGTCACAACATTTTAATGTATTGGGTAGATGCATAAGTTCATGCCGTTTTATTTCACGAGTGTTTCTCAAGTCAGTAGTGACGGTGCAGATGGGCAGTTGTATGTAGCCTGTAATATCGTGTATCTACACTGGGGTTCAAAATTAAGAGAATTTGCACATTTTTTCGATTTTCACAAAAAGTACGGAACCAAAGGTACAAATTATGCCGCCGAATAAGAATGCAAATTTGCAGTGTCGAATACGTACGCGTACACGTGCGTGTGGGCTGAGCTGAGAGAGCGGAGGGCATGAAAAGCACACGTGGTTTTTTCCGCGATTAGTTCTTTTTTTTTTTTTGATTGGAGGTTTAACGACCACCGTGAGCAACTCAATGGGCTATAAGCAGTCGCCCGTCCGTAATTTAGGGTCACTGGTTCCACGGAAGGGAGAGAACCAGTGCCGTAAGACAAACACAACATCCATGCCTCACCGGGATTCGAACCCGGACCCCTTTTGGACGAATGAACAGAGGCCATCGCTTAGACCACTGCGCCACCGGGCAGCCGCGATTAGTTCGCTCGTACTCCTTGGCGACATTTGTTGTGTTTCTTGCAGCAGTTGGTTCAATTTCATAAGCAGTCAGGTAAAATGAGTTGGCACGAACGTACTGATGACGGAATGAGGTGGAGAATCGTCGGTAGATTGGAGGCAGGGCAATCGCAAGTGCAGGTTGCTACAGAGCTCAATGTAACGCCGAGTGTCGTCTGCAATTTGTGGAAACAGTTTAAGGACACCGGATCCATATCGAGAAGGCCTGGGCAAGGTCGTCCAAGAGCCACGACGGCCAATGAAGATCGTTATTTGGCACTTTCAGCGAGGCGCCACAGGACTGCTAGAGCTGCAAAGCTATCTCGTGAGCTGCATGCCGCCACTGGAACCCGAGTTTCAAGGGTTACTGTTTCCCGAAGGGCTTTTCGTCAGAAGACCTGCTGTTTGCGTCCCGCTCACTTTAGCACACAAGAGAGCACGTTTAGCATGGTGCAGACAACATCAGCCTTGGACCAGACTTCAGTGGGGTAACGCTCTCTTCACAGACTAGTCGCGAATCAGCCTGAACACTGATTCTCGACTTACCTTCATCTGGCGAGAACCTGGGATCCGATACCTTTCCTCCAACATCTGAGAAAGGGACCGCTGTGGCAGCGGAGGTGTCATGGTCTGGGCAGGCATCATGTTGGACGGCCGTACACCTCTCCATGTGTTTGACAGATGCTCTCTGGCTAATGAGAGGTATAGGGAAGACATCTTACAGCCCTATGTTCGACTTTTCAAGGGGACAGTTGGCCCTCGGTTCCTTTTTATGGACGACAACGCTCGTCCACATAGACCTCACCTGGTCGACTATTATCTTGAAAGTGAGGATATTCGCCGGATGGATCGGCCAGCCAGATCGCCAGACCTAAGCCCTTTCAAACATGTCTAGGACGCTCTTGGGAGGGCAATTGCAGCTCGCCATCCCCCTCCGAGAACCATCCAGCAGCAAAAGACTGCGTTGCTGCAGGAGTGGGACCGACTGCCACAGGGACTCATCAACTGCCTCGTTTCCAGTATGACGTCGCGCTGTGAGAGCTGTATGACTGTGAGAGGGGACCATACCCCATATTATAGTCATTTTATGTTCGATCTTGCAACGTAGATTTTGGACATTCCTGCGCTGATAAGCCTTACTGACGATCATGAGTGCGTACCATGAGTGTTGCATAGTATAATTTTTCTCTTATATAACTGAGTATCCATACGAAATTTCATTAAAATGTGTCCATTAGTTTTTCAGAAATTCGACGAAATGTGCAAATTCTCTTAAGTTTGAACATCAGTGTAAATCATAATGCGTTGTGTGATCGTGGCTAATGGTTTTTTGGTGTACAGGTTCGAAAGTATGGAATGTCAAGTAGAGAGGAATGAACATTTCCGACATGTGCTCCTCTAGGAGTTTAACAAGGGATCCACAGCCTCCGAGACTACTCGACAAATTTGTGCTGTGTATGGAAAGGATGCTATTGCTCCGAGGACAGCCCACAAATGGTTCGAGCGGTTCCGAGTTGGCAGTTTTGACCTCAACGACTCTCCACGCTCAGGTCGTCCATCTCACTTTGATGAGAATTGTTTGAACCATCTCATACACTTGGATCCGCATCAAACCACACACGAATTGGTCACTGAGATGGACTGTGATCAGGCCACAGTAGTGCGACACCTGGAACGTATGAGAAAGGTCCAGAAATTGGGGTCTTAGGTGCCTCACACTCTCACAGTGGACACAAAAGAACCAGCGTGTTGCCATATGTGATTCCTTGCTCGCCCGTTATCGCAAATGTTCTCAGCAAAACAAACCCTTTCTGTCACGTATTGTTACTGGAGATGAAAAGTGGCGTCTGTACGTGAATTTCAGGCATCGGATGGAATGGTTAAGCCCAAACAAGACCCCCATACCACAGCCAAAACATGACTTTCATCCTGCGTAGATCTTGTTGTGTGTCTGGTGGGGCAAGGAAGGCATTATTCACTGGGAAATGCTGCCGATGAATCGGACCATCAACGCTGCACTCTATTGAGAGCATCTCCGCCGTGTGGAGGGAAGCAGTTCAGTTGAAACGGCAACATCGGCGCCATGGTATCTTTCTCCAACATGATAACGCACGCCCTAATAGTGCAAACATGACCAAAATGGCCATTCAGGACATGAAATGGGAAGTCCTTCCACATCCAGCCTATTCCCCAGATGTCGCCCCTTCAGACTATAACTTGTTCCGATCTTTGTCGAATGTACTCCGTGGCAGAACGTTCAACAATGATGTTGATCTCCAGAATTTCTTTGATGATTTCTTCGCAACAAAACCTGCACGTTTTTTCAAGAATGGCATTGCAGACCTATACAGACGTTGGGACACCATCGTAAACAATGGGAGGGGGATAACAGTTGATTGATTCCGTTTTTCTTCTGACGTAATACATGAACTTATGCATCAACCCAGTATGAATAAAACTGTAAGCATTGCCTGATGACTGGAACAATGCAACAGTGATCCTGCTGTCTAAAAGGGGGAACCTCAACGATTTCAAGAGCTGCAGACTCAGCTGCCTCCTATCACTTATTTACAAAATCTTCACCAAGTTACTGTCACATAGGTACCCCCTCAAAGCAGCTGCAGGAAATAGCTCGCAACAGTAAATAAGTGGGATTACAAAAACGAACTTACTGAAAATAAAACTTGTGTACAATGATTTTATAAGAAGTGAAGATTTAATGGTTCATTGGGTAAATTTAGAAGTATCTGATGTTACATGTACATTAAAAAGTAGATACCATAAAAGAAAATTGGCAGGAGTGCATTTGGAAGAAACAATACAAATTCCAGGGAATTTTCTTATTATATATATGTATGCTTTCTTCTAATTTCTTACTTATGGATCAGAGGCATGGACTTTAAATAAAAAAGACATTCGGAGGCTGATGACAACTGAAAGGAGCATGGAGAAATGCATGTATGGTGTAGCCAATGAAGATAAGTAGAGGAACTCATGGATCAGAAAAATGACAAGAATAGATAACATCATGATCAAAGTAAAAACCTGAAATGGCAATGGGCTAGAAATATTGCTAGAAAAAAAGACCATCTTTGAACAACTAAAATGTGAGACAGGATATCAAGGGACAGCAAAAGACCCAGAAGAAGACCACATAGTACACTGGCGTGCAAAAATTAAGGACGAGACGGTTTTTCGAATGTAACGTCGTGCAGAAGGGCTCCACATCGACTCAAATCATGCCATAATATTCCCAAGATGTAAGAATATGCGACAAGTGAGCAATACCGTCCAAACAAGGAATCCAAGCGATATAAAGACACTTTATTGAAAAGATAGCTTCGAGCACAACTGGACAGAAGGCAGAAACGTCCATGTGACAGGTTGCTGCCAAGACAAATCCAGTCTTTAGTTCACTCTTGACTGCGTTGCAGGATTTACAACGTCTGTTCATGCTGAGGACGAGGTTTTCAAGGAGCTGTTGAGGCATCGCGGCCCATTCCTCTTGTAGCGCCAATCGCAGCTGCAGAATCGTTGCTGGTGGCTGGAGACTTGCTGCCGAGCGTCTTCCGAGAACGTCCCACACGTGTTCGATTGGACTTAGGTCAGGGGACTTTGCGGGCCAATCCATGCGTTGAATATCTTCACTCTCCAACAGATTTGCGACAGCCACTGTACAATGAGGTGTAGCGTTGTCGTACATGAAGAGGAACTCACGATCCAGAGCACCTCTAAACAGACGCAAGTGAGGCAGGAGAACCTCGGTACAATTGCGGACACCAGTGACTGAACCTCCTTGGAAGATGTGGAGGTCAGTACGGCTACCAAGCGTGATACCGCCCCAAACGAGAACTCCGCCACCTCCAATCCGGTCTCTTTCGATGATGTTGGAGGTGTGATTGCGTGTTCCCTGCTCTCTCCAGATGTGTATACGTCCAGAATCGCTCGTCAGACTAAATCGGCTCTCATCCGTAAAGAGAACTCGATCCCATTGCTGATGTGGCCAGTTGTTGTATTCCTGGCACCACAGAAACTGCCGTCTCCGATGAGCAGGCGTTAATGGCACACACCGTACTGGTCGTCCTGTAAATAGACCACCTTTGTGCAGCCTCCTGGCCACGGTAAAACGCGATAACGGACGTCCAGTTGTCTGCTGCAAGTGCCTTGCGATTTCTTTCGCTGTCTGACGTCTGTCTCTTCTCGCCTCTAGGAAAATATACCGGTCGTCCGCCGCCGTGGTTGCTCGTGGACGACCACTGCTAAACTCTCGGACAGCTGTTCCTGTCGTTTGAAATGCCCTTCAAGCTCGTGTGACGGTGCTTGAGCCATCCCGAACTCCTCGGCCACACTAGTCACACTTCGACCTTCTTCCAACTTCTCAATGACGCGACCTCGGGTAAAGTCCTCCAGATGTCGTCTACTGCATTGCCTGTTGGCCATATCACACGGTGGCAGCAACTCGACGTCGTTCAAACCGATGTACACCGTGCAATAGCTTTCACCGAATTGCTGAGCGTACACCGCCAGTGTGCTTTATACCCTTCCGACACCCCCCTACCTTCACGTCATGCTGCATGTATGCGCACACCCTACCGTACCGGACCCTAGTCTATCTCCTGAGTGGTCTTTCGGTCCGTTCTGCTTGCTCGTTCCGCTGTTATGCTAATTTCTCCTCTTCGTCCTTAATTTTTGCACGCCATTGTAGATAAGGGAATGCAATTGGAAAGCTGCTAGGGTTACATGGAAAAGAACTGCTTATAAAACAGAGAGTTATGGAAGAGACTTGTGCAAGGCTGTAGCTACTGGAGGCCGGAGGTGCAGTTGCTGTCTTAAAATGGTAATATCAAGGGAGTAAATTCATAGTCTGAGGAGCGTAAAAGATAGGATTGCACAACAAGGGAGAGAGAGAGAGAGAGAGAGAGAGATAGATAGATAGAGAGATAGATTAGATAGATAGATAGATAGATAGATAGATAGATAGATAGATCCATCCATCCATCCATCCCCTAACATTCATGACCCTACCGAATAACCGAATCTTTCCGAGCTACACCCACTAAGCATCTTCCTATTGTTATCTTTCCTGTCTGCTCTCATTCGTTCATTCTGTGCTGGTTCATTCTTTCATTCTGTATGTCTGCAGAATGCTGTGTTATTCGTGCTCACATACGTTTTATGATTTACTTGATATTTACAAGTATTGCCTCTTGGGTTTTTACCTAGGTTTCGCATTTTTAGTAATTATGATCGTTTACAATCGCACATCTGTGAAAAAACTAGAAGTATGATTTTTAAACGATCATAATACTTTTCTCTAATGAGGATATGAGAAAGTAAAAACTAAGTACTCTGATCGGAAGTGAGCAAACTTTGAACTTGAAAGGGCTTAATTTCAAGACTGGCCACGCAGATAAGCTACAGCCCTTGGTTTGAGGAGACCTTTATCAAGCAATGGATGAAGAATGGATGATGATGATGATGATGATGATAGATATGATGAAGACACTATCGTGCTGATCGATACACAAATAAAGAAGATAGCTGTCTAAGCACGAACACTTTAGCTCAAAACCAATTGCAACACTCAAATGAAGCTAAGACGTATCACCGGTATCAAAAGTATACACAGTTAAAAACCATGACGACACAAATAACTCATTCCATTGAGGTTTAAAAAGGTTTAATGTTAAAAACTTGCGAGATCTTTCGAACCTACGACTTATAGGTTCATCATCAGGCACCAAAACTCGCAAGGTGCACATGAAACGTAGTGGTTATATACACGTGTGGTTATGGGCAAAGACCGCGCATGCGTACAAGTCGGAACAGTATGAAGTCATAAAATACATACATTTAAAATAACCTGTAGGGTAAAAAATACATAATGGTTGTCATAGATATAAGAAATATAAAATGAAGGTCAAAGTTCTTTCGCCTGAGTTCCATATATGTACAATAAAATCAATGGTTGTCTAATCTTGTTTCTTGGTTTTTCAGTAGGTATCGCCAAGGTGCTGGTATATTGGATGGAGCTTCATCATTACAACATTGTTCATTCAAATGATAAATATACAAGCTCTCGAGAAACAACAGGCCATTTTTAATTTTGGTCGTCGATAACAGTTTTACATTGTCCCAGTCAGGATAGTGCTCTCCTTTTAGTACCTCTCGTGCTAAAGAAGTTGTTAAGGCATGTGTACGAACACTGTATTTGTGTTCTGTAATTCGTGTCTTTAATGATCTATAAGTGGATCCCACGTAAGAAGTAGACTGTGAGGTAGTTGAGAAAGAGTTCAGTGGTACCGAATAAACGCCGTATTTATCTAAGATTGATGTCGGGTCTCGATCTGATTTGGTCAAATTGAACAAACTTTCCGAAGAAACACCAAAGGAACAATCGTATTTTTTGCATGAATTTTGTAAGATCGGTACAATGGTTGGATGGAAGGGGATGGATGCCACGTGTTTTATAGTTACTTCATCACGTATTGGTTGTAACGTTGTGGAGATCCGTCGTTGATACCTGCGTAACAATTTTGTAAATAGATATCCGTGATAACCGGAAACCTTTGTTAGATTGAAAATCCTGTGTAATTCTAGTTTTAAAGATCTTTTGGTGGATGAATGACTATAATACCTACAGATTAAAGAAGAAATTGAAGTATGTTTATAGGGAAGTGGTGTGTACGAATTATATGGAATGAGGGTAGGTGAACAAGTGGGTTTTAGGTAGACGGAGGTTTGAATATCATTAGATGGGGTGCGTCGTAATAAAATATCTAAGAACGGAAGGGAGTTGGAGGTTTCTAACTCTTGGGTGAAGGAAGTAGTGAGAAAGACGGCTGATAAAGAGGCAGCAAAAGTGTCTAATTCACTAAGTGAGTATTGCCAAAAAACTAAAACATCGTCGACATATCGTATATAGAGTAAGGTCAGGTGATGCGTAACATCACAGCCTCTCCTTGACAAATGTCAACCCCGCCTTCTCGTGGTGCATCCTGTTCCCACTAAAGGGGCTCTGACGACCGCAAATAGCGGTATAACTATACCATCGGGATCAGAGGAAATGCTATCCCACACTCACCAACCCGCTTGGCCAGCGTGGTGAGTTATGGCCAAACACCTCCAAAATGACTCTACAACTTAAATCTTGGCCCTCAGTCTCCGCCAGCTGGAATGTACCTGGCCAAGGCAGCGGCCAGTGCGACATGAAGGCAGAGGGTGCTAAGAATCCCCGGAGGACCGGACTAGGCTGCCATTTGATGCTGACCTTGGCTACCTACAACGGACGCTCCCTATTTTCTGATTCAAGGCTTCTTGAATTGGAAGAGGAACTACAAAGGATCAAGTGGGACATCGTCGGGATAAGTGAGGTAAGGAGAAAAGGAGAAGATCTCATTGAACTGAAAAAGTGGACATCTCTTCTATTATCGTGGGACAGATACTGGCAGAACTAGTGGTGTTGGATTTATAATAAACAAGAAACTGAAGGATAAAGTGGTAGAAGTTGAAAGTTCCTCTGACAGAGCTGCACGACTCGTTATCCAACTATCGAGAAGATACCAGGCTCAGATTATTCAAACTTATGCACCCACCACAAGTCATCCTGAAGAAGAAATTGAAGAATTTTATGAGGAAATTCGTCATCTAAATAATAAAGGTAAGCAGCACTTGAAGATAATTATGGGAGATTTCAATGCAAAAATAGGACACCGGCAACAGAATGAAACTTCAGTAGGTAAATTCGGTCACGGCAACAGAAACCAGCGTGGAAATACTCTCGTTGAGTTTGCAGAGGCAGAAGGATTTTTCATCTTGAATTCCTTTTTCAAGAAAAAGCCACACAGGAAATGGACATGGAGACATCCAATTGGGACGACAAGTGAAATTGATTTTATTATGTGTAACAAAAAATTCGTCATCGAAGACTGCAGTGTGCTAAACAAGTTCAACACAGGTAGTGACCATAGATTGGTGAGATGTAAGATGCACCTCAACACTAAACTGGAACGTGGCAAGCTCATAAGACAAACAAAATGTATTGACATAACCAACCTTAAAAAACACCATAATACCTTCAAGTTGGAACTGAAGAACAGATTCTCTGCTTTAGAAGGCCTAACATCGGAAGAAGTGGATATTTCGGAAGTTAACAGAAAAGTAACCAAAGCTCTTATGGAAACAGCAACAAAATTAGCTGGGTCTAAGAACAAGTTGCATGTAAACAAATTATCAGGAAAAACCAAAATGTTGATGCAAAAAAGAAGAGAGATGAGGACAACTAAAGAAGATGTGACTTCCAAAGTGGAATATATAGAGCTATGCAAGACAGCACGAAAACGTATCACTGAAGACGTAAGGAAATTCAACTGTGAGCTAGTGAGGAAAGCAATTGAAAACAACCAAAGCCTAAAGATAGCAAAGGGACATCTCAGTAAGGGAAGAAAACAGATTATGTCTCTGAGAAAAGAAGATGGTTCTATAACAAGAAATAGAGGCGAAATTTTGACAAGAGTGAAAGATTTCTACTCCAAATTATATGAAAGGGATGATACATGTACTCCAGACATCATGAAAGGTACCAGAGTTCTTCCAGTCCTCCCAGCAGAAGTTGCTCATGCAATCAAGAACATGAAGCGGGGGAAAGCTCCAGGAGAAGATGGAATTACTATAGACATCATACAAGAAGCAAGTGGAGAAATTGAAACAGTACTCGCCCAAATTTTCACTCGATGCCTTAATGAAGGGAAGATTCCTGAGGATTGGAACAATGCTACAATGATCCTGCTACATAAAAAAGGTGACATTGAGGATCTCAGGAACTACAGACCTATCAGCCTCCTATCAGTGGTTTATAAAATCTTCACTAAAGTTCTTTCACACCGCTTGAAGGTAACACTGGACATGGCTCAACCGAGAGAACAAGCTGGATTCAGGAGTGGCTACAGCACAATAGATCATATCCATGTACTGAGAGAACTAATTGAAAGAGCGAGGGAATATGAACTTCCATTGTGCATGGCTTTTATCGATTATGAAAAAGCCTTTGATTCGGTGAAACCATCAGCAGTTACCACGGCTCTGAAATCCTGCGGTATTGAAGATGCATACATTAATATTATTAATAACATCTATGAAAATGCAAGTGCAAAGATTCGGCTGTTGGAAAATACAACACACATAAAAATTGGAAAGGGAGTGAGACAAGGTGACACCATATCTCCGAAGCTCTTTAATGCCACATTGGAAAATGTCTTTCAATCACTGAACTGGGAAAACAAAGGGATAAAGATTAATGGAGATTATCTAACCCACTTTCGTTTTGCTGATGACGTAGTCATATTTGCAACTACCCCATCAGAGCTGCAGAGTATGATCCAGGAACTTGCTGACAAGAGTAAAGAAGTGGGATTAAAAGTGAACTTTCAGAAGACAAAAGTGATGTTCAATGCTTTTACAAGAAATGAAGATTTATCGATTGATGGAGAAAAACTGGAGATAACAGATACGTATGTTTATCTTGGACAGCAGATATCAAGTGAGGGTCACATTGATGAAGAAATTAATCGGCGTACAAAACTTGCCTGGAGAGCTTTTGGAAGAAACAGCATAATTTTCAAGAGCAATATGCCATTATGTCTTAAAAGAAAAGTGTTTGATCAATGCATCCTTCCAGTGCTTACGTATGGTGCAGAGACGTGGGCCTTAACTAAAAGAGACATACAAAGGCTGCAGACAACTCAAAGTAGCATGGAGAGGTGCATGCTTGGTATAACCAGGAGAGATAAGAAGAGGAACTCGTGGATCCGAAAAATGACGAGAGTGGAAGACATCATGATCAGAGTTAAATCCCTGAAATGGCAATGGGCTGGACATACTGCCAGAAGGACAGACCATAGATGGACAGCCGAAATTTTAGATTGGATTCCAAGGGACAGGAAAAGACCCAGAAGAAGACCACATGGGAGATGGGTGGATGAAATTCGTAAATATGCGGGAGTGACATGGAGGAGACTGGCACAAGACAGACCGTTGTGGAGGAAACTTGGGGAGACCTTCGTCCAGCAGTGGATTGATAATGGTTGACAATGATGATGATGATGATATAGAGTAATGGTTGGAATGTACCATTATGAAAAACGGAATGTTCGACGTGTTGCAGTACTAATTCCGCCAGAACGGTGGAAAGGGGTGACCCCATTGGGGTACCAAAATCCTGGCAGTAGGTGATGTTATTAAATTTAAAATAAGTCCGGTTCTTGATAAGGTTCAGGGCTGAAACTATAGCAGTGGATTCAGTAGAAGAGAGATTTAAGGATGGAAGTAGTGGGGTAATCAGGTCAATGGCAACATCCACAGGGACATTGGGAAACAAGGAAACTACATCGAGACTGGCCATTTTAAATGGAATACCCGATGTAGCGGAATGGATCCGTTCAAGGGCGGAGTTAGAACTCTTAATTGAGAAAGGTGAAGATGTGGTTAAGGGGGAAAGGACTGAGGCAAGTTATTTTTCCAGATTTCGAGTGGGGTTAGTATAGCCTGATACTAAAGGACGGATGGGGTGTTCCGGTTTATGAAGTTTAATTTTGCCAAACAAATCTGGTGTACGTGGACCAAAAAGGAGGTTGCATATTATTTGAAATGGCTGGGGGTAGTGTATTACTATTTTTAAGTTTTGCAAGAGCAGTAATGGTAGCTGGGATAGGGTTACGAGATAATACTGTATGTGGGATCTGATTTATAACTTCGGTCATCTTGCTAATATAGGTAATGTTATCA
The DNA here is from genome assembly GCA_039090855.1 of Macrothele yani. Taxonomy (NCBI): domain Eukaryota; kingdom Metazoa; phylum Arthropoda; class Arachnida; order Araneae; family Macrothelidae; genus Macrothele; species Macrothele yani. The sequence goes on from CM077008.1 coordinate 80,361,194, forward strand.
AGCATAACTATTTGGTCCGATTTATCTGCAGAAACAATTGCCAATGATGTGTCTCCGGAAAGAGATAACAAAGTAGTACGCTCATATTTTAATATATGTTGAAGTTCAGTTGGTGGTTGAGTACATTCCTTTTCAATAGTACGAGAGATTTTATATCTAAGTGGGTCCTGTGCATGAATCGGCAGTGACTTTATGACCTGTTCAAGTTGGGTAATGTAATTGAAGGTTTTTGGTTTAAGCACCGGAAACGAGAACTTAAATCCTCGGTTTAGTGCCCTGCATTCGTCCTCTGTTAATTGTCTTGCGCTCAAATTCACAAATGCATTCATTGAGGTCATTAGGTTAGATTTTGTCAAGGAGTTTTTTCTAGTTGTAGACTCGTGCACCAAGACCCTCAATTTCCGTATTTGTCTCTGTTGGTACATTTCCACCTCATGAGTAATCTTGGCATAGTTTACTATGATTATTTTGTCAAAAATAATTAAAGAGGTGTTGTGAACAAGGAAATCATACGCATTGTATGTTTTCCGGTTAAGGGAATCAATCAGGCCGTATTTTATTCTAATCTCTGTAGTTAAGCGCCTAGATTCAGTTCCCTGTAATAACTTAGCGTCTAATAGTGAACATGGAGCGGTTCTCAGGCTTAGAAAATTTGGGATGACACCCAAGGATCGGCAGTTTTGTAGAAAAGACAGGTGTGTATATTCCACAACCAACTTTCGAGATGTTTTATAAAATGTTTTTATGGCACGATCCATGTGGCACTTTGCTGTACATAGGTATCTTAGAACAATTGGTAACTAACTTAACGGGAAATAACGAGGCAGCTTGTTAGTAGATATGATGAAGACACTATCGTGCTGATTGATACACAAATAAATAAGATAGCTGTCTAAGCACGAACACTTTAGCTCAAACCAATTGCAACACTCAAATGAAGCTAAGACGTATCACCGGTATCAAATATATACACAGTTAAAAACCATGACGACACAAATAACTCATTCCATTGAGGTTTAAAAAGGTTTAATGTTAAAAACTTTTTTTATAAAACATCTCGAAAGTTGGCTGTGGAATATACACACCTGTCTTTTCTACAAAACTGCCGATCCTTGGGCGACATCCCAAATTTTCTACGCCTGAGAACCGCTCCATGTTCACTATCCGATGCTAAGTTATTACAGGGAACTGAATCTAGGCGCTTAACTACAGAGATCAGAATAAAATACGGCCTGATTGATTCCCTTAACCGGAAAACATACAATGCGTATGGTTTCCTTGTTCACAACACCTCTTTAATTATTTTTGACAAATTAATCATAGTAAACTATGCCAAGATTACTCATGAGGTGGAAATGTACCAACAGAGACAAATACGGAAATTGAGGGTCTTGGTGCACGAGTCTACAACTAGAAAAACTCCTTGAAAAAATCTAACCTAATGACCTTAATGAATGCATTTGTGAATTTGAGCGCAAGACAATTAACAGAGGACGAATGCAGGGCTCTAAACCGAGGATTTAAGTTCTCGTTTCCGGTGCTTAAACCAAAAACCTTCAATTACATTACCCAACTTGAACAGGTCATAAAGTCACTGCCGATTCATGCACAGGACCCACTTAGATATAAAATCTCTCGTACTATTGAAAAGGAATCTACTCAACCACCAACTGAACTTCAACATATATTAAAATATGAGCGTACTACTTTGTTATCTCTTTCCGGAGACACATCATTGGCAATTGTTGCTGCAGATAAATCGGACCAAATAGTTATACTTGATAACCCTACCTATATTAACAAGATAACCGAAGTTATAAATCAGATCCCACATACAGTATTATCTCGTAACCCTATCCCAGCTACCATTACTGCTCTTGCAAAACTTAAAAATAGTAATACACTACCCCCAGCCATTTCAAATAATATGCAACCTCCTTTTGGTCCACGTACACCAGATTTGTTTGGCAAAATTAAACTTCATAAACCGGAACACCCCATCCGTCCTTTAGTATCAGGCTATACTAACCCCACTCGAAATCTGGAAAAATAACTTGCCTCAGTCCTTTCCCCCTTAACCACATCTTCACCTTTCTCAATTAAGAGTTCTAAGTCCGCCCTTGAACGGATCCATTCCGCTACATCGGCTATTCCATTTAAAATGGCCAGTCTCGATGTAGTTTCCTTGTTTCCCAATGTCCCTGTGGATGTTGCCATTGACCTGATTACCCCACTACTTCCATCCTTAAACCTCTCTTCTACTGAATCCACTGCTATAGTTTCAGCCCTGAACCTTATCAAGAACCGGACTTATTTTAAATTTAATAACATCACCTACCGCCAGGATTTCGGTATCCCAATGGGATCACCCCTTTCCCCGTCCTGGCGGAAATAGTACTGCAACACGTCGAACATTCCGTTTTTCATAATGGTACATTCCAACCATTACTCTATATACGATATGTCGACGATGTTTTAGTTTTTTGGCAATACTCACTTAGTGAATTAGACACTTTTGCTGCCTCTTTATCAGCCGTCTTTCCCACTATTTCCTTCACCCAAGAGTTAGAAACCTCCAACTCCCTTCCGTTCTTAGATATTTTATTACGACGCACCCCATCTAATGATATTCAAACCTCCGTCTACCTAAAACCCACTTGTTCACCTACCCTCATTCCATATAATTCGTACACACCACTTCCCTATAAACATACTTCTATTTCTTCTTTAATATGTAGGGCTTATAGTCATTCATCCACCAAAAGATCTTTAAAACTAGAATTACACAGGATTTTCAATCTAATAAAGGTTTCCGGTTATCACGGATATCTATTTACAAAATTGTTACGCAGGTATCAACGACGGATCTCCACAACGTTACAACCAATACGTGATGAAGTAACTATAAAATACGTGGCATCCATCTCCTTCCATCCAACCATTGTACCGATCTTACAAAATTCATGCAAAAAATACGATTGTTCCTTTGGTGTTTCTTCGGAAAGTTTGTTCAATTTGACCAAATCAGATCGAGACCCGACATCAATCTTAGATAAATACGGCGTTTATTCGGTACCACGGAACTCTTTCTCAACTACCTCACAGTCTACTTCTTACGTGGGATCCACTTGTAGATCATTAAAGACACGAATTACAGAACACAAATACAGTGTTCGTACACATGCCTTAACAACTTCTTTAGCACGAGAGGTACTAAAAGGAGAGCACTATCCTGAGTGGGACAATGTAAAACTGTTATCGACGACCAAAACTAAAAATGGCCTGTTGTTTCTCGAGAGCTTGTATATTTATCATTTGAATGAACAATGTTGTAATGATGAAACTCCATCCAATATACCAGCACCTTGGCGATACCTACTGAAAAACCAAGAAACAAGATTAGACAACCATTGATTTTATTGTACATATATGGAACTCAGGCGAAAGAACTTTGACCTTCATTTTGTATTTCTTATATCTATGACAACCATTATGTGTTTTTTACCCTACAGGTTATTTTAAATGTATGTATTTTATGACTTCATACTGTTCCGACTTGTACGTATGCGCGGTCTTTACCCATAACCACACGTGTATATAACCACTACGTTTCATGTGCACCTTGCGAGTTTTGGTGCCTGATGATGAACCTATGAGTCGTAGGTTCGAAAGATCTCGCAAGTTTTTAACATTAAACCTTTTTAAATCTCAATGGAATGAGTTATTTGTGTCGTCATAGTTTTTAACTGTGTATACTTTTGATACCGGTGATACGTCTTAGCTTCATTTGAGTGTTGCAATTGTTTTGAGCTAAAGTGTTCGTGCTTAGACAGCTATCTTCTTTATTTGTGGATGATGATGATGATGATGATGGTGATACATATATTGAGTGCTCACTGAATTACGGCTACCCTGGGAATACTTCGTGTGCTACCCTTTCGCACATAGAACGGCCGCCACCAGGCAAAGCATCGACTTCACGAGGTGTCTGTATAGTTATACGGGGATCTGCAACCAAGTTGTTTGTATTGCGGTCCACAGTTCCGGTATGGGGTGGAATGTAGTGTCCAATTACCTTCTTTGATGTTCCACAACATCCCGCAGTTGTTCAATTGAGTTGCGATCTGGCAAGTTTGTGACCATTCGAGACATCTCATGCCACTGGGTTCGTCGAGTCATTCCTTCACGAGGCCGGCTCGATGAGATGGAGCGTTTAGCTGGCATCAGATGGTGCTGGAAGAACCATTTTCATCAGGTTATTGTGCTGGAAGAAATTTTTTGCTGGGTGGAGATTCAACGTTGTGGGTTGTGGGGTGAACATGGTCCGAAAGAAGTTCCTGGTAGTAGCCGGTTACCATGCAGTTGTCCACAACAGGAGCCCCAGCTGATGCCAGCTAAACATGTCTCCTCATATCATACAACCGTCCTTTCCGGTGCTGTTGTATGATATGAGGACGCATGTTTATGAAGCTACGGGTAATGCCATGCATGAGGGACCCGTAGCCTCATGCTACTGACGCTACATACGGTCGCAACCATGGCATTTTCTGGCAAGCATCGCTAGATTATTTCAAAAAGTCCAATTTCTTATACAATTAGTAAACTGATACTGCCTTCGAAACACAAAATGTTTGGTGCATAATCATGAAAACTACTTCAATTCTATGAGTGGGGACGTGCCTACCTCAGAGGTGACGCACATGTCTAGACGTCAAAGTTGCAGCGACAAACTTTGTCGGTGTCGCTTAATTGGGAACGCTTTAGGCTCCAAAGCAGAACGATGCGGATTCGATTACCGCCGCCTGAAAAATTATGTTTTGCTATATTGGTGCACGAACGTAAAATGAATCACCTGGCCTTTGGGTTCTTCGAAAAATGTGTGATATTCATTCCACACATCATCGGGAATTAATGAGAATTTCTGCTTCTACAGTGATATCTCCTTCAGGTGTGGTTTGCCGGCTCACCCGGAAACGTACGATTCCGTCCCAGCCGTTTCCCAAGGAGTAGATATATGTGATGTGCTTACCTCAGAGGTGACGAACATGTCAAGACAGCAAAGTTGCAGCGATAAATTTCGTCCGTGTATCTTAATTAGGAAAGCATTCAGCTCCGGAGCAGGATCGAGGCTCGATTACCGTCACTGGCAAATGATTTTTACGCTATATTGGCTCCCAAACATAAAATGAATCTCCTGACCGTTGGGTTCTTCGAAAAATGTGTGTCGTTCAACACATCGTCTGGAATTGGTCAGAATTCCTTATTCTACAGTGATCTCGTACCTACTTCAAAGGTGACGCACATATCAAGACGGCAAAGTTGCAGCTACAAACTTCGTCGGTGTAGCTTAATTGGGATGCCATTCGGCTCAGGAGCAGAAGGATGCGGTCTCGATTACCGCCACCGGCAAATGGCTTTTACGCTACAGAGTCTTTAGTACTAAGCAAGAGTAGATTCCCAGACTTTCATATTTGATATAATAGTTTGGAACGAATTTTGCGACAGCGGTTTTCTTTCATGGTCTGCTAGATTTCTCACTTAAGCACCTTTTCCTTCGAATCAGAGTACTAACTGTTGCTATATACAGGGTTAGACAGAATAATGTGAACACCTAGGAAAAGAAGGTTTTGCGTACCTAATAGGGTGTGGTAGCACCTTTGGCATTCGAAACCGCCTGAATCCTCATTTGAATGGACGCATACAAATCCTGGATGGTGGTTAGTGGGATGTTACACCATTCTTCATGAAAAAACTGCTCCAGGTCCTTGAGAGATGCAGGAGGAGGATAACGGGATCTTACTCTGTTTTCCAACACAGACCACAGTGGCTCAATGATGTTTAAATCTGGTGATTGGGCAGGACAAGGAAGGTATGAAAGTTCGTCCTCATGTTCCTCAAACCATGATTGGATACTCCGAGCTCTGTGAATTGGGGCGTTATCATCTTGATAGATGGCATCCGCTGCAAAAAACAATGCCTGTGCCATTGGATGGACTTGGTCGGCCAAAGTGATTTCATACGCTCTGCTAGTCATCTGTCCTTTCAAGGTGATCACGGGACGTGCTGAAAATCACGATATAACCTCCCAGAGCATGACAGAACCACCACCATGCTGCACTTTTGGGAGCAGACAGTCTGTATTGTACACTTCTGATGGTGTTATTTACACGTAAACACGTCCTGCGTTCTGGAATAGTGTGAATATGGTTTCATACGACCGCATCACACGCTTCCATGCGTCGTCAGTTCACGTTGTTTGCTCCAGACACCACTGCCGTAGCAGTTATACATTCACCCGGGTCACCAGAGGTTTTACAATAGCAGCTCTGCCATGAATACCTTGTTTATGCAGTTACTCGCTCACTGTTTTCGTTGATACTGAGGACTGCAAATGCAGATTAAGCTCTGCACTAATTTTCGGTGCCGTGGTTTTCTTATTACGGGTAAAAATCCTCTTTAATGCTCTCCTGTCTCTATCAGTCAGAGTCGTTTTCCAGCCTCTCTTGTGTTTTGCTGACGAGTTTTTGCCGTGAACACGATATGCTGACATGATGCTATACACACTAGCTCTCGATAACCCCACTACCTTGGTGACTGTTGTTACGTAGGCGCCAGCTAGCGGCCACTAACAATTAGCCCTCTTTTGAAGTCCGTGAGGTCGCTCATTTCGCCGTCACTCTGAAAGAAATTTTACAACAAGACACTTTAAATGCACTTAAACAGGACCTTGAGGTTCTAAACAAAGCTATTAAAACCAAAACGTGGTGGATACCTTTGTGTATTGCAACGTACGCGGCTGCATTAAAAGTCACGTCTCTGAGCGTGGTGTTCACATTATTTTATCCAACCCCTGTACAATAGACAACATTTCCAAATCGACAAGAGAAGCGATCTTAAAGTGCTGGACCAATTTAGATTTATTGTACATCTTCCTTGTCACTCTCCTCTGTTTCTATTCATTATGTTGTTGCCACTATTATTACTCTAGTTCTCAATGACCCATTTATAATGCATTCAGCCGTCAATTCTTTCCCATTTTCATAATTTCTTCTGGGAGTCTATAACCATTTCTCATCTTTTTTCCTATTTTCTAATTCTTTGCTTTAGTTATTAATTTTATGTTCATTTAAACGAGCAAATTGTCTGGGTTAGTCGAATTTCCTGCTTTACTCTGAATACAGTAATACTTCAGAAAGCCCTCATTCCATTAGTGTTGTGGCTTGCTCCATTCATTACTTCGTGTTTCAGTACGTCAGTGCAGTTACTCTTATCTTATTCTGAAAACTTTTCTAGCCATGATTAAGATTTTACTTCCACCTTTTTCAAAACAAGAACAAACCTTTACAGCCGTCAGACCAATGCTTCAGAATATTTAAACTTGAAAATATTAGTCTCACAATGGAATTAACTTTACGAAACCGTGTGCTCGAAATAAATAACTTTTTCGTTGTCTTTAAGGCGTTTAAATTCCAATACATATTGTTTACAAGTAATAAATTTATAATCCATGATGTTCGTGCTCGTGAAAAATCAGTTAAACTTGTGAGGCAATAATTAATTTATGCAGGAAAGAGGATTATGTATCCCTCTTTTAATTTGTTTTTAATTTTCAAATCACGGAAACATCGAGATCGTAATATTTCACCAACTCTACTCATATGACAATTAATTAGAACTCTCTTTTGTTTTGAAACGCCTTTCTTTTATTCACAAATTTCGATCTCCTTATTTTAAGGATGTGATGACTAATTTATCTTAATCCCAGCGTTGTATTACTAGAACGAAGTTTGCGTCAAGGAATTACATGTATTGGTAATTGCACTAAGCTGAGCGTAAATACGTAATAGTTTCTTTAATACCTGGGGCTATAAACATGGCTTTGTCCTCCTTGTGCTGAAGCCTGAAGTTTTAAGAAGCTGTTTCTGATAAACTTGATATTTTCAGAAATGTTTCTATTTTATTTGAAGGCACCACATCCTCAATTGTACCTGAAGCATTCCACTTGTGTTTCAGTAGAAAACTACCAACTTGCTGACAGGTGAAAATATTGCACGCTCATACTGACATCAGATCATCATCATCATCATCATTGTCAACCATTATCAATCCACTGCTGGACGAAGGTCTCCCCAAGTTTCCTCCACAACGGTCTGTCTTGTGCCAGTCTCCTCCATGTCACCCCTGCATACTTTCGAATTTCATCCACCCATCTCCCATGTGGTCTTCTTCTGGGTCTTTTCCTGTCCCTTGGGATCCAATCTAAAATTTCGGCTGTCCATCGATGATCTGTCCTTCTGGCAGTATGTCCAGCCCATTGCCATTTCAGGGATTTAACTCTGATCATGATGTCTTCCACTCTTGTCATTTTTCGGATCCACGAGTTCCTCTTCTTATCTCTCCTGGTTACACCAAGTATGCACCTCTCCATGCTTCTTTGAGTTGTCTGCAGCCTTTGTATGTCTCTTTTAGTTAAGGTCCACGTCTCTGCACCATACGTAAGCACTGGAAGGATGCATTGATCAAACACTTTTCTTTTAAGACATAATGGCATATTGCTCTTGAAAATTATGCTGTTTCTTCCAAAAGCTCTCCAGGCAAGTTTTGTACGCCGATTAATTTCTTCATCAATGTGACCCTCACTTGATATCTGCTGTCCAAGATAAACGTACGTATCTGTTATCTCAAGCTTTTCTCCATCAATCGATAAATCTTCATTTCTTGTAAAAGCATTGAACATCACTTTTGTCTTCTGAAAGTTCATTTTTAATCCCACTTCTTTACTCTTGTCAGCAAGTTCCTGGATCATACTCTGCAGCTCTGATGGGCTAGTTGCAAAAATGACTACGTCATCAGCAAAACGAAGGTGGGTTAGATAATCTCCATTAATCTTTATCCCCTTGTTTTCCCAGCTCAGTGACTGAAAAACACCCTCCAATGTGGCATTAAAGAGCTTCGGAGATATGGTGTCACCTTGTCTCACTCCCTTTCCAATTTTTATGTGTGTTGTATTTTCAAACAGCCTAATCTTTGCACTTGCATTTTCATAGATGTTATTAATAATATTAATGTATGCATCTTCAATACCGCAGGTTTTCAGAGCCATTGTAACTGCTGATGGTTTCACCGAATCAAAGGCTTTTTCATAATCGATAAAAGCCATGCACAATGGAAGTTCATATTCCCTCGCTCTTTCAATTAGTTCTCTCAGCACATGGATATGATCTATTGTGCTGTAGCCACTCCTGAATCCAGCTTGTTCTCTCGGTTGGGCCATGTCCAGTGTTACCTTCAAGCGGTGTGAAAGAACTTTAGTGAAGATTTTATAAACTACTGATAGGAGGCTGATAGGTCTGTAGTTTCCGAGATCCTCAATGTCACCTTTCTTATGTAGCAGGATCATTGTAGCGGTGTTCCAATCCTCAGGAATCTTTCCTTCATTAAGGCATCGAGTGAAAATTTGGGCGAGTACTGTTTCGATTTCTCCACTTGCTTCTTGTATGATGTCTACAGTAATTCCATCTTCTCCTGGAGCTTTCCCCCGCTTCATGTTCTTGATTGCATGTGCAACTTCTGCTGGAAGGACTGGAGGAACTCTGGTACTGGTATCTTTCATGATGTCTGGAGTGCATGTATCATCCCTTTCATATAATTTGGAATAGAAATCTTTCACTCTTGTCAAAATTTCGCCTCTATTTCTTGTTACAGAACCATCTTCTTTTCTCAGTGCCATAATCTGTTTTCTTCCCTTACTGAGATGTCCCTTTGCTATCTTTAGGCTTTGGTTGTTTTCAATTGCTTTCCTCACTAGTTCACAGTTGAATTTTCTTACGTCTTCAGTGATACTTTTTCGTACTGTCTTGCATAGCTCTATATATTCCACTTTGGAAGTCGCATCTTCTTTAGTTGTCCTCATCTCTCTTCTTTTTTGCATCAACATTTTCGTTTTTCCTGATAATTTATTTACATGCAACTTGTTCTTAGACCCAGCTAATTTTGTTGCTGTTTCCATAAGAGCTTTGGTTACTTTTCTGTTAACTTCAGAAATATCCACTTCTTCCGATGTTAGGCCTTCTAAAGCAGAGAACCTGTTCTTCAGTTCCAACTTGAAGGTATTATGGTGTTTTTTAAGGTTGGTTATGTCAATAGATTTTGTTTGTCTTATGAGCTTGCCACGTTCAAGTTTAGTGTTGAGGTGCATCTTACATCTCACCAATCTATGGTCACTACCTGTGTTGAACTTGTTTAGCACACTGCAGTCTTCTATGACGAATTTTTTGTTACACATAATAAAATCAATTTCACTTGTCGTCCCATTTGGATGTCTCCATGTCCATTTCCTGTGTGGCTTTTTCTTGAAGAAGGAGTTCAAGATGAAAAACCCTTCTGCCTCTGCAAACTCAACGAGAGTATTTCCACGCTGGTTTCTGTTGCCGTGACCGAATTTACCTACTGAAGTTTCATTCTGTTGCCGTTGCCCTATTTTTGCATTGAAATCTCCCATAATTATTTTCAAGTGCTGCTTACCTTTATTATTTAGATGACAAATTTCCTCATAAAATTCTTCAATTTCTTCTTCAGGATGACTTGTGGTGGGTGCATAAGTTTGAATAATCTGAGCCTGGTATCTTTTCGAGAGTTGGATAACAAGCCGTGCAGCTCTGTCAGAGGAACTTTCAACTTCTACAACTTTATCCTTCAGTTTCTTGTTTATTATAAATCCAACACCACTAGTTCTGCCAGTATCTGTCCCACGATAGTAGAAGAGATGTCCACTTTTCAGTTCGATGAGATCTTCTCCTTTTCTCCTTACCTCACTTAGCCCCACGATGTCCCACTTGATCCTTTGTAGTTCCTCTTCCAATTCAAGAAGCCTTGAATCAGAAGATAGGGAGCGTCCATTGTACGTTGCCAAGGTCAGCATCAGATGGCAGCCTAGTCCGGTCCTCCGGGGATTCTTAGCACCCTCTGCCTTCATGTCGCACTGGCCGCTGCCTTGGCCAGGTACATTCCAGCTGCCGGAGACTGAGGGCCAAGATTTAAGTTGTGGAGTCATTTTGGAGGTTTGGCCATAACTCACCACGCTGGCCAAGCGGGTTGGTGAGTGTGGGATAGAATTTCCTCTGATCCCGATGGTATAGTTATACCGCTATTGGCGGTCGTCAGAGCCCCTTTAGTGGGAACAGGATGCACCACGAGAAGGCGGGGTTGACATTTGTCAAGGAGAGGCTGTGATGTTACGCATCACCTGACCTTACATCCCTATGACATCAGATATAATGAATCATATTTAGAAACATCGAAAACATCACTTTGCATTTAATAAATTTCAAATTCGCGCTCAACTTAGAGGAGTTCCAATACAAATATAATGAGAATGCTTATGTACTAACATCACAGGTAATAATAGCATAACACTTTGCTTATACGTCTGTACTCTTTAGTACAACTGTATAACTGTTTATTTCTTTGTCTCTATGCCTGTATGCTTTAGTCATGCGTCTTAGTATTTCTGTGTACCTCTTTTCTTATACTCCTGTATATTTTAGTCGTGCACTTTAGTAAAACTTTTACCTCATTGTTACACGTCTGTATACTTTCGTCTAACAACTTGCTCTACGCCTCGATATATTGTACTACCTCAGTAGCTTCCTACTTGGTGTTGAATATTAACCAGCGCGATGTGATCTCTAATATTTGAAATGAATGATTCGGAACAGCAAAGAACTTAGGTACTATTTGTTTCAGGCTTGGTCCGAGTATGACTGCTTCTGAAACTGATTCCATGTTACAACACACCTTCCGTAAGAGATACAAAAATTCCAAACTTTAGTTCTTCCAGCTGAGTGTCACTACAATATTCAAAGTCAAAGACACCACAGAAAAATTCTAAAAACTGGTTCAAAACAGCATATTGCATCAGAAATGACTTAATGTTTTCTGGTATTGCACTGAAGTGTTTTCAATACTGCGCTGAAATCAAGTTTCCACTCAATACACATCGTCTCAGGGCAGAATGTGCAAACGATTAAACAATAACGATAGTGATTAAATAGTGGCGCGCCACAGCGTATGGGAACCGTGCATTGAGGAGGGTATATCAAGCGCAAAGCTCGCACGCAGGAACAATTGTTACAGCGGATTGCGGTTGCATTAACTTCCACGGACTATGAGGATGCCTCGACTTCAAATCCGTGCACAATACCACCAGTTGAGCGAACCTGAGAGAGGCCGGTTGGGGTCAAGTCGCTGTATCGCCAGGCATTTTTGTCGGAGCAACGCGGCAATCTGACGATGTTGGCGCCAATGGATCGAGGGCACGCGTGCAGTTAACGACCGAGAGCAACGAAATAACACGAGGATCGAGCGATTGTGAGAGCTGCACAAACAGAATCGAATTCGTCGCTCTCAGACATCTGTGGACATTCTACATCGTCTATAGGTACAGAAGTGGCCTACCGGACCCCAGACAATTTGTTGCACCGGGACTACAGTGGTGGGCCAATTAATTGGTACAAGGTTAGATTTCAACATTTATTGCATACTTTCCATACATGAATGGATTACAAGCTTTCTAGTAATTTATGTGGCCACCTTTGGCTGCAATAACTTGTTTAACACGTTTTGACATTGAATGGTTTCTGACAAAAAAAATTCAGTTCCGGGTCATGATACCACGCATGAATAATATTCGAAATGAGGTCTTTCACTGTTGTACAATTAATCCTTTTGAGCCTAGATTTCACAATGACCCACATATTCTCAATGGGACTGAGATCAGGTGAATTTCCAGGCCACTCTAGAATGTCAATCTTCTTTTCTTTCATCACTGCCTGCACTTTTTGAAAGTGTGGCATGGAGCAAGGTCATGCCGAAAAATGCCATGCGCATCATTTAAGCACCTCCATTTCTGGAACAACCGTCCGTTGTATTATTTCACAATATTTATCGAAATTCATCATTCCCTGAATAGGACGACAGCTTCCAAGTCCTTCAAAGGTGAAACACCCCAAAACATCTTTGTAACTGGGTGTTTCACCTCCTGTTGCAAGTGTGCTTCCCAGACAGGTTCATCTTTACTCCGTCGTACAACATATTTTCTCCGTCATTAGACAAAAACTGGACCTACTCACTAAACATCACTCTTTTCCAATCATCAGAAGTCCAGTGATTATATTTTTAGCCCATCGCAAGCGTTTCTTCTTCATTCAAGCTGTCAGGAGCTGCTTTTTTACAGGTCTGCTCGCAGGTCGTCCAGCTTCTAATTGTCTGCGGCGTACTGTTGATGAGTGCATCTTTACACCTCCGGCTGCCAACTCTCTCTGCAAGTCCTGACTTGCCATTGATGGACATATTACACTTTTCCTTATTTTCGATTTATCAGTTCGTGGTGATGTCTTACGATTTCGTCCACAGATTCCTTTTATTTTGGTGACATCGATCCACTATCTTTGTAGTCTTTCAATAGCCTTGAAACACTAAATTTACTGACGTCCGTGGTCGCAGAAATTTCGCGAATAGCCATCGAAGTATTTTCCTTAAGCGCTAATACTTTAGCGCGTTTCCTTGGCGAAATATCCATTACTGCACTTTACACCAACTCACTCGTGTATGCTGTTATCGAACGCCGTCTCAGAACTGAACGTAATCTGCCACTAGGCAGATGAACCTTGCAAAAACCGGTTTTGGACTGTTATGGTCGCATTCCTGCACAGTTTGGATACTCCCACTTCCGTCAATAACGAGCAACGTCCAGATAAACTCAAGGAAACAAAATGTTTTCACTTTGTCCCAATTAATTTGCACAAAACTGTACATTCGAGGAGGCCACTTCGCCGCCGAACACTGACCAACGAGCATCACTGACACCGGTTGCGGTGGTGTCGGGCCCGATTAACGTGGGAAAGTTTCCAGTGACATCGTACAGTTTTCAGTAATGAGTCACAGTTTGCACTTGACGCCGAGGATCAGCACATACGTGTCTGGAGAGGAGCTGCACAAATCCGACGTGCGTGCCATGTGCCGTTCCACGCACGGATCCTGCCTTTACCGTAGAACGGCACACGGTTTGCACACCGGGAGTAACTGTCTGAGGATCCATTTCCTACGTTAGCCGGGCACCCTTGGTAGTCCACTATACCACCCTCACGGCTCAACGGTACGTCGACGTCATTCTGCGACCTGTTGTGTTGACATTCCTGTCGCAGCTTTACCGAGCAATTTTTCAAAATCATAATACCCAGCCACACACGACATGGTTTAATTCATACGTTCTGATTCATCTGCCACCGGCGGACAATTCACTGCACGTCCAATAGGTGTTATATCAGGGCTGCGATTAGTTATGTAAACCAGTCGACTTTGGACTCCATCGCAGATACACTGACGTCACGGTACAACGTTATTGAAATCTAAGAATTCATAAGACTCCCCTTCATTGAAAGAGTGACAAGACCCCTGTTTCAGCAAATTAACACCAAACTACATACACGTTCATCATCCGGGAATGTCGACGACTTGTCAATAATTTTACGTGAGCCGCCCCGGTGGCACAATTGTCCAAGAGCTGTCTTCTGATCATTTATCCGACATGGGTTCGTTTTCGATTCCCGGTGAGGCATTGATATTGTGTTTCTCTAACGGCACTGGCTCTTTTTCTTCCCTGGAACCAATGGCTCTAAATTAGGACTGGCGACTGCTTATAGCCCATTGAGTTGCTGATGGTCGCTGTTAAACCTCCAAACGAAAGAATTTCCGCAGTCGGACAAGTTTTCGCATTTATCTTTCATCAATCATGTTTTCGATTTGATATATGTCGTAATCTGAAGACTCACCAACATTCGACGCAGTCTGTCTGAAGGATCAACTGAGATAGCTGTAGTGATATTGAGGCCGTGCATTGGGACGTTCTCTGATGTCTGTAATGCTGTCAAGCGAACCTGTATTTCAGGAATCTTGGAATACGCAGAAGGAATTAAATACCGCCTTGTTATGCGTTTGAGAGTGGAATAAATTTGTAATTTAGCTCTAGAACTGCAGTTTTAGTCATCTACAGCTTTTCTTTTTACGTGTTTTTGTCTTAATCTAACCACTTCTGGATGGTGCAATTTCACTGACACATAATGTATATTCCTATGAAGATTTGTTCGCTCATGATATGGAAAACAGCGTTTCAATTAGACCTTTCTTAAAATAATCCACAATAGGTCTGTGAGCCTAGTGGGTTTTATGATATTATGAAAGGCAATGTGCAATGACTTTCGGCATCGAAATGTATCTTATTCAGTTCCCAAAATATGTTCTAATTAGAAAGTTAAAGAAAAGAAGATCCAGTTGAAGTTGGTTCTTAATCCAAAAAAGGAAGCAACTGTTTTGTATATTGTGTGTTGCCGGAGTATTTCAGATGCAAATACACTGCTGGCCACCCAAAATGCAACACCAAGAAGGAACCATCCGATTGGCCTGAAATTCGCAGCATGCGTCGCCCGCGAAAGGACATGCAAACGATTAGCATTGCAGGGCATATGCAAATCATGTGCGCCCGGCACGCCACCGAGAAGCACTATAAGAAGGGTGCACAGAAGGCAAAGTGCAAGCAGTGGAAGTGTGTTGTGCTGCCGGGCCTGTGTGTGGGAGGCTTTCTGATGCCTCGTCGCAGAATACGGCAGTCATTCCAGCACGTTTCGGAGTTCGACAGAGGACGAATAGTGGCTTATCGCGACAGCGGTTTATCGTACTGAGACATCGACGCCCGTGTGGGACGACATCCAGCCACAGTGAGGCGAGTATGGATTCGGTGGCTGCAGAAGGGACAGGCGGACCGACGTGAGCGATTGCCGTGGCCACGGCACACCCCCAAACGAGAGAACCGGCATGTTGTGCGGCGCGCATTGACGGCTCGCACCGCCACATCACGAACGTTAGCGCAGGAATTAGGGTGTGTTGCGCAACAACCTGAGTCCTGTGTGAGCACGTACCGTTCGAAGTCATCTGCAGGAGCGGGGACTTTTCGCACGGCGCTCATGCTCCGATTACCATTCAAGTTACACCACCGGCGAGTGCGGCGGCAATGGGCCGTTGAACGCCGCTCCTGGACTACGGAATTGCACGACACAGTCTTGTCCGACGAATCCCGTTTCTGCCTGCAACACCACGATGGTCGGATCCGCGTGTGGAGGCACCGCGGCGAGAGACTGTATGATGCCTGCATTATACATCGCCATACCGATCCGTCGCCTGGCGTTATGGTTTGGGGCACAATTGGATATGACACCCGCACCCCTCTGGTACGCGTCGCCGGTACACTCAACAGCCACCGCTACATCTCCAACGTTTTGGAGCCTGTAGTCCTCCTATACCAGCAGGACTTTCCAGCGGCCACGTTTTAACATGAAAATGCGCGCCCGCACGTGGCACGCATCGTGCAGCAATTCTTCATGGCCCACCAGGTGTCACTGCTGCCGTGGCCCGCCTGTTCTCCCGATATGTCACCCATGGAACACGTCTGGTCGCTGATCGGTAACCGAGTGGCCCGACAAGCACCACCCGCGGCTACGCCTGATGAACTGTGGCAACGTGTGGAAGCAGCCTGGACCGACATACCCCAAGCCCACATCCAAAGCCTCTTTCGTTCGATGCCGCGGCGTGTAGCGGCTATTATTGCCAGTCATGGGGGTCACACGAACTATTGCTGTCTGCGTGTTCCGCAAGTCGCATGGGCCTGTAACCTCAATCGTTTCATCTTTGTATCTGTTGTTATGTGCCCAGTAAATTTGGCTTTGCTATCTCGTGTCCTTCTTGGTGTTGCATTTTGGGTGACCAGCAGTGTAAAAGACATAAACTCGATGGTGACTTTTATCCTTCAAACGGTTATTTAAATACGGTATCACAGTTGCTGGAGTTGCTATTATAAGCAGAAATAGAACGAAAGACGGAAGGACGATTTTACATTCAAGACCGGAAGCAGCTGGAACAACAGTTCGAGTGCACTACTTCTGTCAGTTTTGACCGAAGAACTTACGTGGATGACAGTGTTTGGGTAAAGAAAGGATGAAATACATTTCGTGAGGAACATTAGATATGTGCCCACGTCGGCATGGACCTGGAGAGTTGATCTGTGGCATCGGAGATAATATCAGCTTGTTTATGAAAAGTCAGATGAGTGGACGTATCGGAAATTGTTTTTAATGGGAGACAGATGAATTGAGATATCAAACATCGTTGTAGGCTTCAGGGATTAGGATACCAGAACTATTAATCATTTTATGCCATGATGTCATAAGGTTAGGCAAAAAAATGATAAAAAAGTAAAACAGAGAAACCACATGATAGAAAATGTTACTGTCCTTTGAAGTAACAATAAAACAGCAGTTATTAATCATTAAAAAAACGTTTTCGAATTTTACGAGACTTGTAAATATTTAAATACTAAAATTAAAGAAGTTTTCTTGGCGTACTTTAAGTTACTAATAAAATGTTTTGTACTAATGTCAACAGCTGTTGCATTTATGAATTTTGTTAAAGGAATTCCAACATAAATGCAAAATGAAATGATTATATACTACTTGTTAATATAAAAAAAATCCCGTCGTCAGCTTTTTCATAGTTTTGTTTAGTAGCACTGTAAGAGAGATTTGCTTATCCATTCTACATTCAGCGGTCCATCCAGCAGCAGTTGGTTATCTAATCCATTAAGGCTATCATGAAAAGAGAGCATCAGTAATTGGGATTCGAAACCGGACAAAGCAACAGTGTCGTCAGTGGAAGGATCGTGCTTATTTTTCCCCAGAAAGTCAACTTTAGATAATGTACTAGAACATTCAAAGCAATCGGAATTATGTACTGAATTGCTTGCAGTTCACTGGTTGTCCACGTAACAACTCCTCAGAAAACATGAAAATTACATCGCCCTGGAGTGGGAATCGAATTTACGTCTGCCGATTCTCGTTCGAGTATGCAAACCGTTAGACCACCAACAACAATGAAGTTCCAAGTAACTAAGGCTAAGGAATCCGAAACTTCAGTTTTCGCTAGTAGTTGTTAAAGGCACAACCAGTGAACCACAGGTAATTCAGTACCTAATTCTGATTGCTTTGAATATTCTAGTGCGTTCTCATGTATTTTTGAGGAATATTTCTCCCTTAAATTCTACATCTGAAATACTGGCGAATTAAGACCTACATCTAAGCCTGAATAGAGAGGGTCATGATGATACGATGAAGCTGGTCGCTTCGATTAGCAAAGAATCTGAGGTTTCAGATTCCTGAGCTACAATTGATTGGCCTCAATTGCTTGGAGCTTCATTGTCCTGAGTAGCGTAAAGGTACTCAAACAGAAATTGGGGCATAGGGGCTGTATTCCCGCTCTAAGGAGACGTAATTTTCAAGCTTTCTGAGGAGTTGTTACATGGAGGACCAGTGAACACCAGCAATTCAGTTCATAATTCTTATTGCTTTGAATATTCCAATACGTTCCCATGCATTTCTGAGGAATATTTCTTCCTTATTTTCTACTTTATACAAGGATTGTACCGAGTAATGCAAAATTGGGCACAACTTTTTATAAATTGACAGAGATCATTCAAAGTGTACATGTTGGTGGAGTAACTCTTCCTCTATAGTAACCCTTCTGCTTCATTGCAGGCAAATAATAGCTTCCAAGCAGAAGCAACGTGCCGTCATTGTGTCCTCGACGAATGAAGGGTGCCGAACGTCAGACATCCACAGACTGCTACAGAATGTTTACGGAAATGACACCATTGACAAGAGCAATGTGCACAGATGGATGAAGAATTTTAAAGAAGGGCAAGCCAGCATTGAAGACAAACCACGCAGTGCGAAACCGTCATATGCAACCACTGACACGAATCGTCAGCGAGTGGATGAACTGATTCCCACGGAGAGACGAGTCACAATCCGTGAGTTTGTTGCACAACTGGACTGTGGTTAAAATTCCATACAGAAGATGGTGGAAGACTTAGGTGTCGGAAAGTGTGTGCAAAGTGGGTACCACGGTTGACACCCGATTTGAAGGAGAGAATGGTGGAAGTCTGCTCTGATCTGCTGAAAGAGTTTGAAGCCAATGAACAAACTTTTTTTTTCGATCTGGTGACAGGGGAGGAAGCGAGGGCGTATCTTTACTATCCGGAAACGAAGAATCAATCCATGGAGTGGCGTCACACCTCTTTAAGGCCCAAGAAGTTCAAGAACCAGCGATTAGCACATAAAATCATGGTGACTGTTTTTTGGGATGACAGGGATGCCATTCTCCTTGATTTTCAGGAATGATGCCATACTGTGACCAGCGAGCGGTACATTGAGACACTCAAGAAGCTTAGACAAGCCATAAGGAGGAAGAGACTCAACAGGAATCTAATTAGATCTACATTCTCCATGACAATGCGAGACCGCCCATATCTTTGGCAACAAATCAGGCTGGTCGGTGATTCCCTATCCACCGTATAGCCCAGATCAGGCGCCCTCCGACTTTCCCCTGTTCAGTCCGATGAACGGCAGTCTCCGGGGACAACGATTTTGTGACACGGATGAGGTGAAAGTGGCTTTAAAGAAGTGGGTGCAACAGTCCACACCTGAATTTTTTCAAAGAGGATTCGAGAGTTGGATTCAACGACGACGCAAATGCATCGTTTGTGATGGAAACTATGTTGAGTAGTACCTTTGTATATTGAAAGAGTTACTCTACCAGCATGTGCAATTTGAACGACCTCTGTCAGTTAATAAAGAAGTTATGCCCACTTTTGCATTACTTTCGGTACTACCCTCGTATAATGTTATGTTCTCACTGAATTTCAATCCTAATTTGAGTGTAAAAAATGTGAAACAGTTTAGTACACATTCATCACCACGAGGAATCGTCAATGTTCAAAAAACCTCAGGCTAAAAAGCCCTGTAATGAAGACTCAAAAATATTCACCCTTGATTTAAACAGGCTTCTGAATTCCTCATAATTTTTTTGTATCTGGTGCTTAGTCCTGAACCTTTTCCAAATGACT
The DNA here is from genome assembly GCA_039090855.1 of Macrothele yani. NCBI lineage: Eukaryota > Metazoa > Arthropoda > Arachnida > Araneae > Macrothelidae > Macrothele > Macrothele yani. Next base: position 80,381,202 of record CM077008.1, read on the forward strand.
GAGAATACGAATTGTTACTGTATTGATGACAGCGTGTCGTTACGTGTTAAGAATACGAGCTGTGTCATCATATCTGTCTTTACTGGTGACGTGTAAATTTCGGTCTTTGAAATCTTGGTGCTGTTACTGTGAAACAGCAAAAGACGGGAAAAGATTTTGCATTTTCATAAGAATGAAGAAAACAATTCGTGTTGACTTGTCACAAGTATATAGGGATCATGCTTGCTCACGTAAAACTGCTACAGGATCGATGTGCCAATGTATAGAAGGACGGCAGCTCTTCTAAGGCCTCCCTCGTGCATGAAGACCGAAGCAGGCCGTGAACGAGAGCACCATCACTGCTGTTTGTGAATTAATTAAGGAAAATCGATGAGCTAATTTATAGAAGGACGGCAACTCTTCTAAGGCCTCCCTAGTGCATGAAGACCAAAGAAGGCCGTGAACGAGAGCACCGTGACTTCTGTTTGTGAACTAATTAAGGAAAATCTATGAGCTAATTTATAGAAGGATAGCAACTCTTCTAAGGTCTTCCTAGTGCATGAGCACCGTCACTGCTGTTTGTGAACTAATTAAGGAAAATCGATGAGCTAATTTATAGAAGGACGGCAACTCTTCTAAGGCCTCCCTAGTGCATGAAGACCATAGCAGGCCGTGAACGAGAGCCCCGTCACTGCTGTTTGTGAACTAATTAAGGAAAATCGATGAGCTAATTTATAGAAGGACGGCAACTCTTCTAAGGTCTCCCTAGTGCATGAGCACCGTCACTGCTGTTTGTGAACTAATTAAGGAAATCGATGAGCTAATTTATAGAAGGACGGCAACTCTTCTAAGGCCTCCCTAGTGCATGAGCACCGTCACTGCTGTTAGTGAACTAATTCAGCAAAATCGATGAGCTAATTTATAGAAGGACGGCACCTCTTCTAAGACCTCCCTAGTGCATGAAGACCAAAGCAGGCCGTGAAGGAGAACACCGTCACTGCTGTTTGTGAACTAATTGAGGAAAATCGATGAGCTAATTTATAGGACCGCAACTCTTCTAAGGTCTCCCTAGTGCATGAAGACCAAAGCAGGCCGTGAACAAAAATACCGTCACTGCTGTCTGTGAACCAATTAAGGAAAATCGATGAGCTAATTTATAGAACGACAGCAACTCTTCTAAGGCCTCCCTAGTACATGAGCACCGTCACTGCTGTTTGTGAACTAATTGAGGAGAATCGATGAGCTAATTTATAGAAGGACGGCAACTCTTCTAAGGCCTCATTAGTGCACGAAGACCAAAGCAGGGCGTGAACGAGTATACCGTCACTGCTGTTTGTGAACTAATTAAGTAAAATCGATGAGCTAATTTATAGGACCGCAACTCTTCTAAGGCTTCCCTAGTGCATGAAGACCAAAGCAGGCCGTGAACGAGAACACCGTCACTGCTATTTGTGAACTAATTAAGGAAAACCCCACACATCATAGTTCAAGTAATAAATTTAGGTGAGAGTATATCCATTGGCAGTGGAGAAATTAATTTTAATCAAAACACTTTTGTTAGATTTTAGAGTACTTGAATCGAGCCTTTCTTTCCCTTCACATTAATGAAATATTGTTTAAAATCGCGTTAAAGGTATAAACACTTTCTTTTGTAGTAGCAACATCCTCTGTCTTAAAAATTTTAAAAATACTAATTATGCTGAAAAAAACGTACAGTGGAAAACATTGCAAAATCAGATAAGCCGGATAAGATACTACTTTCTTTTCAAACAGGAAATAAGCAGATGAATTAAACAAGTTAAATTATTACTTGATGAAACACTATAATTCACGGTCAAGAGAAATAGAAATTGAAAAAAGCAGTGTACACCGAGTGATTGCTGAGTTTCAACCACCCCTGTGAAAAGTGGATGCGGCCTGTTGGCCACGTGATTTTCAAAGTGGCGCAATTGCTCGACCGACGTAGCATATATAAGGTTTGAGTGGCGCAGTACGTAGTGAAATTTTGGGAGCATGGCGGTGAAACGGGCTTTTAGAAAGGAGAGGTTGTGGGAGCTCAGAGAGAGGGTGCCTCCATTTTCCAAACGGCTGAACTGGTGTGATGTTCATTAGTCGCCGTAGTTAAAGTGTATCAGGACTAGTGTGAGAATGGTCAGTCAACGACCCGGAGGCAAAACTGCGCAGGACAGTGAAAAGTTGATATGAGAGGTGAGTGCGTGTCCGACGACTCGTACAGTCCAACAGACGTAGAACTGTTCAACAGTTGACCACCCAATACAACAATGAAAAGTCTACCCGGAACAGTATCTGTCATTACCATGCGTCGTACACTCGCACGTATGGGATATAACAGCAGACGACCCCGACGACATTCTCTACTAACCACGGTTCGTCGGCTCAAAAGACTTACCTGGTACAAAGATCAGGTAAGTTGGACGTCGGATGACCGGAAAAAAAGTCTGCTAGTCTGACGAGTCCCGTTTTTTACGCTTTCCAACCGTAGGTTGAAGAAGTGTATATGTATTTAATGTTCCTCAAAATGTCTCTCGGTTTGAGAGAGTGGCCTGCGCGCCCATAGTTCTTTTTTCTTATGTTTTGTTCTCCTCAATGCCTCAAGTGTAAGCCTGTGATTTTGTCCACGTCTTTTTTGGCCTTTTGCCCATGTTATATGCCTCCGTTCTATTGTACACTATTTGTTGTCTAACAAAGCGGTACTGAACGACAAAACTTCTTCATGTTATTCCGGAGGTATACTGAACCGGTTCTGTTGAATATCATGGAAATGGGGTCAAAGGTCAGGGCACAGGACAGAGATTTATTCCACAGCCATTATCTACATAACTTGAGTAATGATTTCTGGTATGTTGGAAAGCGTATCATAATCAACGCATTGCATGATTTTACTAACTTGTTTACTCTACTCCGTGGATAGTCGTGTACGTATTTGGCACAAACAACATGAGGCACTTTTTCAATCCTGCATTGTCTCCTCTGTGCAAGCCGGTGGAAACGGTTATATGGTGTGTGGCATGTTTGCCTGGTAGGAACTTGGACCCCTGGTACATGTGGAACAACGTACGATTAGTTCCCACTATCGTGAATTGCTTGCTGACTCTGTACACCCAACAATGTTGCACTTTTTTCCGAATCGCGATGATGTGTACCAAGATGAAAATGCGGGGAAGCAGACGTCCAATGTTGGACAGGAATGGTTTGAGGAACAGAGCGCAGATTTCCAGCATATCGATTTGCCTCCGAACTCCCCGATAACAATTTCATAGAGTACTTGTCAGACACTATGGAATGTTATATCAGCCTCTGGATATACCAATCACCTACATACCAACATTGAAGGCCGTATTATGCACAGCTTGGTTGGACATAACTCCCAAACTGCTTCCAACATATTACTAAATGGATGCTACGTCGGATAGCTGCTGCACTGAGGGCAAAAGGAGGACCTACGAAGCATTATGTAGGTGGTCATAATTAAGTGATTACTCAGCGCGAGCGCGTTTGTGTGTGTGTATCATTATCATTATCAACCATTATCAATGTACTGCTAGATGATGGCCTCACCAAATTTCTCCTACAACTCCGTGTCTTGAGCCGGTATCCTCCATGCTATTCCGCCATGCTTTCGAATTTCATCCATCCATCTCTCCGTGGTCTTATTCCGGGTCTTTTTCTGTCCCTTGGAATCCAGTCCAAAGTTTCGGTTGTCCATCGATGGGCCGTTCTTTCGGCAACATGTCCACAACCCATTGCCACTTCAGTGATTTTACTCTGATCATAATGTCTTCCTCTCTCTCTCTCTCTCTCTCTCTCATCTCTGAAATATATCATCATCATCATCATCATCATTGTCAACCATTATCAATCCACTGCTGGACGAAGGTCTCCCCAAGTTTCCTCCACAACGGTCTGTCTTTTGCCAGTCTCCTCCATGTCACTCCCGCATATTTACGAATTTCATCCACCCATCTCCCATGTGGTCTTTTTCTGGGTCTTTTCTTGTCCCTTGGAATCCAATCTAAAATTTCGGCTGTCCATCTATGGTCTGACCTTCTGGCAGTATGTCCAGCCCATTGCCATTTCAGGGATTTAACTCTGATCATGATGTCTTCCACTCTCGTCATTTTTCGGATCCACGAGTTCCTCTTCTTATCTCTCCTGGTTATACCAAGCATGCACCTCTCCATGCTACTTTGAGTTGTCTGCAGCCTTTGTATGTCTCTTTTAGTTAAGGTCCACGTCTCTGCACCATACGTAAGCACTGGAAGGATGCATTGATCAAACACTTTTCTTTTAAGACATAATGGCATATTGCTCTTGAAAATTATGCTGTTTCTTCCAAAAGCTCTCCAGGCAAGTTTTGTACGCCGATTAATTTCTTCATCAATGTGACCCTCACTTGATATCTGCTGTCCAAGATAAACATACGTATCTGTTATCTCCAGTTTTTCTCCATCAATCGATAAATCTTCATTTCTTGTAAAAGCATTGAACATCACTTTTGTCTTCTGAAAGTTCATTTTTAATCCCATTTCTTTACTCTTGTCAGCAAGTTCCTGGATCATACTCTGCAGCTCTGATGGGGTAGTTGCAAAAATGACTACGTCATCAGCAAAACGAAGGTGGGTTAGATAATCTCCATTAATCTTTATCCCTTTGTTTTCCCAGTTCAGTGATTGAAAGACATTTTCCAATGTGGCATTAAAGAGCTTCGGAGATATGGTGTCACCTTGTCTCACTCCCTTTCCAATTTTTATGTGTGTTGTATTTTCAAACAGCCGAATCATTGCACTTGCATTTTCATAGATGTTATTAATAATATTAATGTATGCATCTTCAATACCGCAGGATTTCAGAGCCGTGGTAACTGCTGATGGTTTCACCGAATCAAAGGCTTTTTCATAATCGATAAAAGCCATGCACAATGGAAGTTCATATTCCCTCGCTCTTTCAATTAGTTCTCTCAGTACGTGGATATGATCTATTGTGCTGTAGCCACTCCTGAATCCAGCTTGTTCTCTCGGTTGAGCCATGTCCAGTGTTACCTTCAAGCGGTGTGAAAGAACTTTAGTGAAGATTTTATAAACCACTGATAGGAGGCTGATAGGTCTGTAGTTCCTGAGATCCTCAATGTCACCTTTTTTATGTAGCAGGATCATTGTAGCATTGTTCCAATCCTCAGGAATCTTCCCTTCATTAAGGCATCGAGTGAAAATTTGGGCGAGTACTGTTTCAATTTCTCCACTTGCTTCTTGTATGAGATATATATGAATATATATATCAGGTGATGCGTAACATCACAGCCTCTCTCTTGACAAATGTCAACCCCGCCTTCTCGTGGTGCATCCTGTTCCCACTAAAGGGGCTCTGACGACCGCCAATAGCGGTATAACTATACCATCGGGATCAGAGGAAATTCTATCCCACACTCACCAACCCGCTTGGCCAGCGTGGTGAGTTATGGCCAAACCCCTCCAAAATGACTCCACAACTTAAATCTTGGCCCTCAGTCTCCGGCAGCTGGAATGTACCTGGCCAAGGCAGCGGCCAGTGCGACATGAAGGCAGAGGGTGCTAAGAATCCCCGGAGGACCGGACTAGGCTGCCATCTGATGCTGACCTTGGCAACGTACAATGGACGCTCCCTATCTTCTGATTCAAGGCTTCTTGAATTGGAAGAGGAACTACAAAGGATCAAGTGGGACATCGTGGGGCTAAGTGAGGTAAGGAGAAAAGGAGAAGATCTCGTCGAACTGAAAAGTGGACATCTCTTCTACTATCGTGGGACAGATACTGGCAGAACTAGTGGTGTTGGATTTATAATAAACAAGAAACTGAAGGATAAAGTGGTAGAAGTTGAAAGTTCCTCTGACAGAGCTGCACGACTCGTTATCCAACTATCGAGAAGATACCAGGCTCAGATTATTCAAACTTATGCACCCACCACAAGTCATGCTGAAGAAGAAATTGAAGAATTTTATGAGGAAATTTGTCATCTAAATAATAAAGGTAAGCAGCACTTGAAAATAATTATGGGAGATTTCAATGCAAAAATAGGGCAACGGCAACAGAATGAAACTTCAGTAGGTAAATTCGGTCACGGCAACAGAAACCAGCGTGGAAATACTCGTTGAGTTTGCAGAGGCAGAAGGGTTTTTCATCTTGAACTCCTTCTTCAAGAAAAAGCCACACAGGAAATGGACATGGAGACATCCAAATGGGACGACAAGTGAAATTGATTTTATTATGTGTAACAAAAAATTCGTCATAGAAGACTGCAGTGTGCTAAACAAGTTCAACACAGGTAGTGACCATAGATTGGTGAGATGTAAGATGCACCTCAACACTAAACTTGAACGTGGCAAGCTCATAAGACAAACAAAATGTATTGACATAACCAACCTTAAAAACACCATAATACCTTCAAGTTGGAACTGAAGAACAGGTTCTCTGCTTTAGAAGGCCTAACATTGGAAGAAGTGGACATCTCTGAAGTTAACAGAAAAGTAACCAAAGCTCTTATGGAAACAGCAACAAAATTAGCTGGGTCTAAGAACAAGTTGCATGTAAATAAATTATCAGGAAAAACGAAAATGTTGATGCAAAAAAGAAGAGAGATGAGGACAACTAAAGAAGATGTAACTTCCAAAGTGGAATATATAGAGCTATGCAAGACAGTACGAAAAAGTATCACTGAAGACGTAAGAAAATTCAACTGTGAACTAGTGAGGAAAGCAATTGAAAACAACCAAAGCCTAAAGATAGCAAAGGGACATCTCAGTAAGGGAAGAAAACAGATTATGGCACTGAGAAAAGAAGATGGTTCTGTAACAAGAAATAGAGGCGAAATTTTGACAAGAGTGAAAGATTTCTACTCCAAATTATATGAAAGGGATGATACATGCACTCCAGACATCACGAAAGATACCAATACCAGAGTTCCTCCAGTCCTTCCAGCAGAAGTTGCACATGCAATCAAGAACATGAAGCGGGGAAAAGCTCCAGGAGAAGATGGAATTACTGTAGACATCATACAAGAAGCAAGTGGAGAAATCGAAACAGTACTCGCCCAAATTTTCACTCGATGCCTTAATGAAGGAAAGATTCCTGAGGATTGGAACACCGCTACAATGATCCTGCTACATAAGAAAGGTGACATTGAGGATCTCGGAAACTACAGACCTATCAGCCTCCTATCAGTAGTTTATAAAATCTTCACTAAAGTTCTTTCACACCGCTTGAAGGTAACACTGGACATGGCTCAACCGAGAGAACAAGCTGGATTCAGGAGTGGCTACAGCACAATAGATCATATCCATGTGCTGAGAGAACTAATTGAAAGAGCGAGGGAATATGAACTTCCATTGTGCATGGCTTTTATCGATTATGAAAAAGCCTTTGATTCGGTGAAACCATCAGCAGTTACAATGGCTCTGAAAACCTGCGGTATTGAAGATGCATACATTAATATTATTAATAACATCTATGAAAATGCAAGTGCAAAGATTAGGCTGTTTGAAAATACAACACACATAAAAATTGGAAAGGGAGTGAGACAAGGTGACACCATATCTCCGAAGCTCTTTAATGCCACATTGGAGGGTGTTTTTCAGTCACTGAGCTGGGAAAACAAGGGGATAAAGATTAATGGAGATTATCTAACCCACCTTCGTTTTGCTGATGACGTAGTCATTTTTGCAACTAGCCCATCAGAGCTGCAGAGTATGATCCAGGAACTTGCTGACAAGAGTAAAGAAGTGGGATTAAAAATGAACTTTCAGAAGACAAAAGTGATGTTCAATGCTTTTACAAGAAATGAAGATTTATCGATTGATGGAGAAAAGCTGGAGATAACAGATACGTACGTTTATCTTGGACAGCAGATATCAAGTGAGGGTCACATTGATGAAGAAATTAATCGGCGTACAAAACTTGCCTGGAGAGCTTTTGGAAGAAACAGCATAATTTTCAAGAGCAATATGCCATTATGTCTTAAAAGAAAAGTGTTTGATCAATGCATCCTTCCAGTGCTTACGTATGGTGCAGAGACGTGGACCTTAACTAAAAGAAACATACAAAGGCTGCAGACAACTCAAAAAAGCATGGAGAGGTGCATGCTTGGTGTAACCAGGAGAGATAAGAAGAGGAACTCGTGGATCCGAAAAATGACAAGAGTGGAAGACATCATGATCAGAGTTAAATCCCTGAAATGGCAATGGGCTGGACATACTGCCAGAAGGACAGATCATCGATGGACAGCCGAAATTTTAGATTGGATTCCAAGGGACAGGAAAAGACCCAGAAGAAGACCACATGGGAGATGGGTGGATGAAATTCGAAAGTATGCAGGGGTGACATGGAGGAGACTGGCACAAGACAGACCGTTGTGGAGGAAACTTGGGGAGACCTTCGTCCAGCAGTGGATTGATAATGGTTGACAATGATGATGATGATGATATGCACTGAAGAGCAATTGAATTAGATATACCTGTCTAGTAACGTGTAGCACCACCTTTCGCCTGATTAAGGCGGCGATTCGTCTCGGCATGGACTCGACAAGACACCGGAAGCGTTGGGAAGCCATACGGATCCACGACCCCTGAACAAGCTCCCACAGTTCACGAAGATTTGATGGAGGGGTTACAGCCTCGAACATCTCTCTCGGTGGCATCCCAGATGTGGTCAATGGGATTAAGGTCAAATGACCTAGCTCGCCAAGGAAGCGAGGTCACGTCAGTGGAGTGTTCATTCAACCATTCGGATACAGTTCGGGAGCGATGGCACGGTGCATTGTCTTGTTGCAGGATGAGGTCCCCAGTGGGATGTTGAAGAGGCACAAACGGGAGAAAATGATCGTCCAGGATATCCCGGTAACATTGACCTGTGAGGGACGATGTCACACATACCAGGGGTTCCATTTCAGTCCACGTAAACAGTCCCCTGAAGAGAATGCTTCCCCCACCAGCTTGAAGAGTACCCTGCTGATAAGAAGGATCGATCGCTTCATGTGGTTTGCGTTGTACTCGTCTTCTGCCATCCGCATGTACCAACGTGAATCTCGACTCATCAGTCCAGGCAACATTTTCCCCCATGTCTAGGATCCAGTGGCGATGTTCCCGCGCCCATGTTAATCTTTTCACCCTGTGATGTGAGGGCAGCAGGGGTACCCTCGTGGGACGATGGCTCCTGTACCCCATAGCGAGGAGATGGTTCTGGATGGTGTAGCTACTTACACGTTTTTGTGCACCAGCGTTAAATTGCCGAGTGATTTTTTGCACTGTGGCCCGTCTATCCGCTGTTACAATGCGAGCTAGCCGACGATGACCCCGCTCATCCACACGCTGTTGTCCACGGCAGTTGGCCCTTGCAGGGATGGTTTTACCGGATTCGATGTACTCACGGTGCACCCGTGACACAGTGGCTCGTGAAAATCGCAGTGCTTGCACGACTTCTGAGATGGAGTGACCCATTCGTCGGGCCCCGACAATTTGCCCACGATCAAATGCGCTTAGATCCTTCATCTTACCCATACTGCGTCCTACTCTTACTGATTCCCGTCGCATCACTCCTTATATTGTCGGATCGCTGCATATGTCATGTCGTTTCCGTTTACAGGGACGCCTACAGCGCCACATTTGCATAACGCCAGCAGTCTCTAATTCAATTGCTCTTCAGTGTACACATATATATATATCCTCTCTGAAATATATAGTTATCAAAAGATCTTATACATTATATGTTTATATATACACAAATCAAAAAGTAAGGTGATAAAAAGATTATACATACACTACTCGATATAGAAATTGCTCCACACAGAAGTAATTAGGAGAGAGGGGTGAAATTGAGCATGCCAATCGGAATGCATAAGGATTTACCTTGGTGTAATTTTAAGCCACGTATCAGTTGAGATAATGTAGCAAGGTACGCCTCAGTAAGTTGTTGGTGCGCCTCAGTAAGTTGTTGGTACGCCTTAGTAAGTTGTTGGTACGCCTCAAACGGCAACACAGGCAGCAATACGGCGTGGTAATCAGTCATACGGTCAACGGATATCATCCTGAGGAATGGAACACCAAGCACGGTTGACTTGCTCCCATAATTCATCGAGATCGTACGCATGCCAATTTGATTGCTTACGACGTCCAATGTGTCCCACAGGTTTTCGACTGGGGATAAATCGGGCAATCTTACTGGACATGGCAGTATTTTAGAATGTTGCAAACATTGTCTGGAGATCCGTGCGGTGTGTACACGGACGTCATCTTGCTTGAACATGGGGTGCTGCAGGCCATTCAGGAACGGTATCAAAATGTCTGCAGAGCCTAGCTCACGTACGGTGCAGATGTCAGTGTGCCAGTGATGCGGACAAGAAGTGGCTTGCTGTCATACCAATAGCACTCCATACCATGATGTCTGCCTGACGTGAAATGTGACGGTCACAAATGAAACCGGGATCCGTCAGCTCACCGGTGTATCGCCAGACAAGGATCCGGCGATCGTCAGCACCCAGACAGAAACGGGATTCATCACTGGAGACCAGAGTGGTCCATTCGTGACCCCAGTTCGCATGACTCCGGTTCCAAGCCAGAGAAGCGCTGTGGTGGCTGACCTCCAATGGCAGTCGACATAACGGTTGCCTACTGCGCAGGTTTACCACACGTAACCTTCGGTTTATAGTTCGGGTTGTTATGGCGACGTCCACGGCCGATGACACAGCACGTTGAATATATGTAGTGCTTTTTGGTGACGAACGATCGTGTCGAACAATCCGCCGGTCCAGGCAGGCTGACATCTGTCGGACTGCACCACTACCGCTCAGTACCCGGCATTTTCGGCCTTCGCTGAACAGTTTCACAGCACAACAAATCTGAAACGTCCGCGACACTTCCACTAGCGACAACACATTACCATCCCTGTTGCTGCTGGCACCTTTATCTCACGGACGTGTGACGTCATCGGCTCCTATTTAATTTGCATATCTCGAGTGGGTTCACCGGCGCTGCGATTTTCACGTTTGTAGCACACCTTCTTCTGGGTGCAGCAATTTCTATGTCGAGCAATGTATATGTACACTGAATGGACAAATTCTTAAATACACCCCGGTAAAAGTATGCAAATCAGAGGTATCGTGTCCATTCACGTGGGATGCTAAAGCTAGCAATGCTTGTAAATACAACATGTCTCCACACAGTGGAAACCAGTTACGAAAATCTAAGCAGAGGTGTAATTGAGTTTTACCGTGGCCAGACAGCAGTTGTGAGAATGGTTGGTGTCCAATCACGGTAACTGCTACATTGTCGTAATTTCCACGTCTAACTGTCACACGTGTATTCCAAGTCTACGTTAAGTACCACAAAACTTCCAATCAAAGGGAGAAATGTGGTCGTAAACGTGCGAGGGTTGATCAGAAAAAAAAATTACAAGTTCGAGTAGGAGGAAGAAGAACTCACCAACCAAAAAGTGTTTGTGCGATGTGACAAAGGATATGAAGCACTATTTCTCGACGAAATCACCGTGACGATTCAGACATTTGTCGGACCGCACGATCAGCTGTCCATCCCGGACCGAAACTATTCATGTCCCTGTTGATATAGCCAGTTTGTTGCAGTTGTTCTGACGTCATCGTGTCACGTGAAGCGAGTACCAGACAGGTGTTGTTTCAGATCAGGAAAGAAGTGGAAGTCACTAGGAGACAAGGCGGGGCTGTTATCTAGGTGATTCCACACCTCCCACCAGAATTTCTGGAGCAAGTGCTGCTTGGTATTGGTGGTGTGCGGCCTCGCGTTATCGTGAAGGAGAATGACACCATTGCTCGGCAGATCTGGTTGTTTTTGTCGGATGCTCTCGTGCAATTTTTTCAGCGTGCCACAGTACCGATCAGCGTTGATGGTGCGTTCATGCTCTAATCAAAGTCCAAAAGGAGCCCACCAAAAGCACACTCGAGGAATCCAAGAAAACGGATGCCATGGTTTTTCTAACAGACGGTGTGGCTTTAAACTTCGTCCTCAGTGGTGAAGAAGCGTGTTTCCATTGCATGGGAGGTCTCTTACTTGTGGGAGCGGAGTGGTGAAGCCATTTCTCATTCCCAGTCACAGTACGGTCAAGAAATCTCTTTCCGTCTTCAACGTAACGCTGCAGGAACGTTAAACATGCCATCATTCGTGCTGCTTTGTAATCACCGGATAATGAACGTGTCACCCATCTGGCACAAACCTTAGAGTACTGCCAAACATCCACAACAAGATGTAAAACGTCATAGCTCAATCTCAACTCGGACACAATATGGCGTAAAGTTACTATTCGGCCGTCTTGAATGACTTCGTCCACACGTGCAGTGCTGATCAATGTAGTCAGCGAACTAAGACGCCCACTGTTTATGCAATGTCAGTTTTCCACATCATCCCTGCCGGATTGAAACGAACGGCACCATTTCGCTGCGTGTTGTCGAGATACCACGTTGTAACCATAAACTTCGACGAACTGCCGGTGAATTTCAGTGTGGGCACGTTTTTGGCCAATAAAAATCTTATCGTTGCTCTCATTTCGACCTGATACTATGTTTCCAACCGCGTCACCATTTTGAAATGTCACTTCGCATCTCACGCTGAGCACAAGAGTTCAAAGAGATGCTTGGAGCACTATCGCCATCTCTCGAACGTACATATCATCTATGCCACTCGTATGACATCCCGCATTTACTTTATGTCACGTGTAACCTTTTTTTCAGATCGACCTACGTACAATTGACTCTCTGGGTGAGGGCCGACTGTCCCTCATCGTTCCAAGGAATCACACGGCTGCTGCGGAGCAGAAAACGTCAACATTTAATAAAGGTACGTCCACAAGCTTATCCGCGAAGACTACCCGTCATACAATAAGGAAAATTGACTATGGCAGTTGACGTCCACATCATGTTACCTTGCTGACTATAAGGTACCGAAAGATTACGCTGCAGTTTGCAAAAGCCTATCGCAGCTAGAACGCGGAGGACTGGAAACACATCATCTGGTCGGACGAATCACTGTTTCAACTCTATTACGACGATGGCAGGGTGCATGTGTGGCGTGAACCACACGAAGCGATGAACCCAGCTTGTCAAGTTGGATAATGCAGGCATCTGGAAGTCAAGTAACAGGTTGAGCTTCCTTGGGGTCCCTCATACCCATGGAGACCTTCCTCACCGGCACAAAGTATGTCAGTATCCTCTCTGACCATCGACACCCGTACGTAACGATTCTTTTTCCGCACCATGACGCCATCTTTCAACAAGACAACACCAAAGCACGCACTTCTCGAGTGGCGACCAATTGGCTCCAGGAGCATTCAAGTGAGTTTACCATAATCTCTCGATCGCCGGATCACAACCCGATTGAGAATTTGTAAGACAAATTGTAGAGATCTATTTGAATCCGCCAATCTCCACTGGCAATGGTGGAAGCTCTACGACAGGAGATCCTTCTTTCATGGGCGGTAAACCACATCCGTGTTTCTCCTGTGAGGACAAAACATGGAACAACACGTTGTTAAGTAGGAATACATAATAATTTGTCCATGCGGTGTATATGTATGTTTGTATTTGGAAGTTTGGAAGCATATTTTTCCATACACACCCACATACACAAGCAAATATCGGAGTCTGGCGCTACAGAGTGGAGATCAAGAGTAACGTATTGTCCTATTTGCATAAAACGGTCTGCCGGTCCTAATAAATTGACATTTCAGTGTATACATTATTTAAAACCCCAACAGACTAGATTAACTTATTTCTGTAGTGATTTCAATTTCTCTGGGCTCCAGAGTCCCAGCAAAAAATAAAATATAATAAAATATGAACATCGAAATAATACCGATTTCCCCTGTGACGTTTCTATGAATAAACGCTTTGTGCTCTTTATGCATGATCAAGCTTAATTCCAAGTTCAGCCCTCTAGAGTATAGGCAGCAAATGCATGGATACTTTAATGCACTTAAATTGAATGCATAACGGGAAAAGGTAACCTAAATATCAATGCACAGATGGAAGATAAAAAAAAAAGCGATAAGTCTCGAAGAATTATGCAGTACCATAAAGACCCGCATTCCCGGAGGCTAAATGCGTGATTTATGAACTGTTCGTTCTTATGATCCCATTGATTTGATTACAACTGCTTATGCTACTTCTTCATCTGATAAAACTACTCTTTCCATTATTCTTTTTTTCCTGTTGAAGATAATTACGAGTGAGAAGTTCAGTAGAATTTATTCTATACTTAGAACACAAAAACTTTTCACATAGGTAAACATTTTTATCAGCATTTCAGTAACAGCAGCAAACTCAACAGAAAGATTTATTTTTCAAATTAAGTTATGTAAGGAATAATTGTTATGTGCTCCGGAAATCGTGAACATGTGCAATGTCGAAAAATAAAGCGTTTCTCTTATTTCTGTATTGCAGATAAATATGCTCGAGAACATAGTGTCTGAACTTTTCTGGAAATCAGATTAAAACAAATGGTTTTTCCCCCAACTGCTAAAGATTTCCAACACATTTTGTCTTTTTTCTAATGCAAAATTTCATAGTTTTTCAGGTAAATGGTATATGGATGTATACATGTTTATTGCATTACTCGGAATATATTCTCATAAAATATATGCCGTTCCTGTGATCGAGTACTACGAAGCGTTGGCTTCTAATCATTCGTCCGAGCTGGGGTGGGGTGTTTCTGTCACGGAACTAGTTGCTGTAAGACAAACACAGCATTCGGTGCAGCTGACCACAATACAGAATAACCTAACCTGTGAGAACATTCCGGTGGCGCAGTAGTCTAAAACGCTGGACTCTGACCGTTCATCCGAAATGGGTCAGGATTTGAATCCCGGTGTGGCATGAATGCTCTGTTTGTCTTACGGAACTGGTTCTCCCCTTCTCTGGAACCAGTGGCCGTAATTTAGGGACAAGATTCTGCTTACACTGAGTTAGCTTTGTCAATTGGAACACCCTTCGTTGTACATATACGGAGCGATAACAAAGCACCGCGTGACATCAACGTTACGTGCAGCTATTATAAATTGTGCCCACCTACACTGAAGAGCAATTAAATTAGAGATACCTGTCTAGTAACGTGTAGCACCGTCTTTCCCCCTGATGACGGCAGCGATTCGTCTCGGTATGGACTCGACAAGACACCGGAAGCGTTGGAAGGCCATACGGATCCACGACCCCTGAACCAGCTCCCACAGTTTACGAAGATCTGATGGAGGGGGTAAGAGCCTCGAACATCTCTCTCGATAGGATTGAGGTCAGGTGTCCTAGCTGGCCAAGGAAGCGAGGTTACGTCGGTGGAGTGTTCATCCAACCATTCGGATACAGTTCGGGAGCGATGGCACGGTGCATTGTCTTGATGCAGGATGAGGTCCCCAGTGGGATGTTGAAGACGCACAAACGGGAGCAAATGGTCGTCCAGGATATCCCGGTAACATTGACCTGTGAGGGATGATGTCACACGTACCAGGGGTCCCATTTCAGTCCACGTAAACAGTCCCCAGACGAGAATGCCACCCCCACTAGCTTGAAGAGTACCCTGCTGGCAAGAAGGATCCATCGCTTCATGTGGTTTGCGCCGTACTCGTATCCTGCCATCCGCGTGTACCAACATGAATCTCGACTCATCAGTCCAGGCAACATTTTCCCACATGTCTAGGGTCCAGTGGCGATGTTCCCACGCCCATGCTAATCTTTTCACCCTGTGATGTGCGGTCAGCAGCGGTACCCTCGTGGGACGATGGCTTCTGTACCCCATAGCGAGGAGATGGTTCTGGATGGTGTGGCTGCTTACACGTTTTTGTGCACCAGCGTTAAATTGCCCAGAGAATTCTTGCACTGTGGCCCGTCTATCCGCTGTTACAATGCGAGCTAGCCGACGATGACCCCGCTCATTTACACGCTGTTGTCCACTGCAGTTGGTCCTTGCAGGGATGGTTTTACCGGATTCGATGTACTCACAGTGCACCCGTGACACAGTGGCTCGTGAAAATCCCAGTGCCTGTACGACTTCCGAGATGGAGTGACCCATTTGTCGGGCCCCGACAATTTGCCCACAAATCAACTGCTCTTAGATCTTTCGTCTTACTCATACTGCGTCCGACTCCTACTGATTCCCGGTCGCATCACTCCTTATATTGTCGGATCGCTGCCTACGTCATGTCGTTTCCGTTTACAGGGCCACCCACAGCGCCAAATTTCCATAACGCCAGCTGTCTCTAATTCAATTGCTCTTCAGCGTATACTGTGTACGTAATCAGTAATGTTTGCCAATACTAGGGAAACCTGTTGACATAAGCCAATTTGACCGCTCCCAGATAGTTGGGGCCCGTAGATGAAGGGCTAGTATTTCGGAAACAGTTGCACTTTGCTGCCCTCGTACTATTGTATCAAGGGTGGACCAGGACTGAATTAACCATTCAAAGACATCCAGCAGAAGGGCTCATATTGGTCAGCGACGTGACGTTGATTCTAGAGGTGAGCGTCTGGTGTCACGACAGGTATCTCAGCAAAGACGCGGAACAGTCATTCAGTTCACCCACCAGTACAACAGCGATGCAGTTCGGCCTATTTCTACACGCACCATGCGGAGTACCTTGCTTCGCTTGGGGTTCTACAGTGAGAGTCCAACGAGGGTACTCATGATGACGCCCAGTTATCGCAAACAGTCTCGCACGGGCCACGAAACGTCTGCAATGGGCCCTCGACCAGTAGAAGAAGGTCGTCTAGAGTGATCAGGCCCGTTTTCTGCTGCACCATGCTGTTGGGAATGTTCGCAAACGGCGTGAACAGCATGAAGCTCTATCCTCTGGTGGCACAGTTGGGGTTCAACAGTCAGCTGGTGTTCTGGTCTGGGGAGCTTTTCCCTGGCAAGCCGTAGGTCTGTTGGTCTTCATCCCACAAACACTTAATGGTGAACGCCACAAGTACCTGTTAGCCAACCAGTCCTATCCATATCTGCAAGAGGTTTACCCGGACTACGGTGCCATCTTTCAACAGGACAACGAACGGTGCCATCAGGCTCGTACAATTGAGTCGTTGGAGGAACACGACAACAAATTCGCCGCATTGCCGTGGCTTTAAAACTTCCCAGACTGTAACCCAATTGAATATTTGTGTGGTATGCTAAAACGGGATGTGAGAACTGCTGATCCTCCCCTCAAATGAGCGTGGATTGACAGAGCTGCTGCAGCGAACATGGGTCAAGGGTCACAGAGCCGTGATTGCACAGAAAGGTGGACCTACGCATTATTAAATAGGTGTTTCTAATGAAAAGCTAACTCAGTGTATATCCCATTGAGTTTCTCGTTACATTTTTCACCGTAGAACTTTCTTTGGTTTCTTTTCTCCAGTTCTCTTTCTTTTTTCTCGGTTAAATAATTACTCTTGTCTCTTCAGGCAACACTTAGTTACTTGTATCGTTTATCGATGTGCATCTGAAAATGTGTAACTGTCCTAGGAATGTTATAATTAATTATTACCATAAGAAAGCTTTTTTTCTATTATTTTATTTACTGGCCAAACTGCAGCCGTCGAGAAGTAGTCTTTTTACCTAAGAAGAGCATTTGTAAAATTTTCCAGTAAAAAATCTCAGAACTCTAGTGTACTTGTACAATAGTTTTCAGTGAAGTCGGGTTCTTAATTTAATGCTCCAACTGTTTTGAAATATTTTTTTGAAAATGAAGTTCTGCGTGCTTGCCAGTTGCTTCCTATTTGTTGCTGTTCAGTACTTGAAATGCGATCTTCTGAGAATCCCTTTATTTTTCAATTTCTTTATGATGTTCTTTTCGCAGATCTACAACTTATGTGCTCATGACTTGGTTGATTTTATGTGTTTCTCTAAATTTATCCTTGCACATATATTTTTTACCAATATCTGCATCTCATACGAAAAATGTTTCTCACTCGCTCCGAAAGAAAAATTATTCCTACACAGGAATTCCTTCTCCTAAGGTGATATTGCCTCTTGATCTAAAAGAAAAATCATTCCTACATTTCGGCGTTCCCCACTGCTAAGTTCTTAAATCATCTGGCAAAGTATTTTGCAGATCGACTGTCACACACATACACACACACGCGCGCGCGCGCTCTATGGTTGTACGAAAGTAATGCAAAAGTGGTCACAACTTTTTTATTACTGACAGAGGCACATGGTGGTAGAGTGGCTCTTTCCTATAGTAACCGTTCTTCTTCACTGCAAGTAAATAATGGATTCCCCGCAGAATCGCCGTGCTGTCAATGAGTTCTTGACGAAGGAAGGGTACAGGCTTTCCGACATCCACAGACGACTACAGAATGTTTTCGGAGATGGCACCATTAACAAGAGCAATGTACACAGATGGGTGAAGTTTTAAAGAAGAGGAAACCCGCATTGAAGGAAAACTAAGCAGTGGGAGACCTCCATTTGTGACCACTGACAGGAATCGTCAGAGGGAGGATGCATTAATTCGCACGGAGGGACGAGTCACAATCCGTAAGTTTGTTCCACATTGTACTGTGGTCACAATGCCGTACAGAAGATGGTGGAAGACTTAGAGTATAGAAAAGTGTGTGCAAAGTGAGTGCCTCCGTTGACACCATATTTGAAGGAGGGAGGAGTGGAAGTCTGCTCTGATCTGCTGGAAGCATTTGAAGCCATGAAAACACGTTTTTTAGCACGTCTTTTGTAAAAAAAGATCGTGCTTATGTTATCGGTTCGTCCGTCCGTCCGTCCGTCCGTCTGTACCCACGGTATCTGTGCAACTATTAGTCCGATTTAAAAATTATTTTTGCATTGGGAAACTTGAAATATGCGAATGATGATCGTTTATTTCGTTTTTTTTACGATGTACAATTTCGCCGCTAGAAGGCGTAAATGCAGATGATGTCGAATTCAAAAATACGTTTTATTCCACATATTTGCTTCTAAACATCCGATTGAAAAAATATTTTATCTTTCGATTCCATTTATGTCAAAGAGTATTTTAAATATAGTTTCTTTTTCAAATTACGCATAGATTTTCCGCTAGGGGGCGTAAAATAAATTACATTTTTCCCGATAACTCTTCTTCTAAAACTCCGATTTGAAAACTTTTTTCTTCAGCGCAAACATCTCCTGATGGAAAATCTTTTGTATATAATTTCAAATTTTTGGTAAAGAATACTTTGTCCACCAGGGGGCGTAAGTGTTAATTTTTGCTTCTGATGTATTTGCCATAAAATCTAAGCTTCTAATATATCGATTGAAAAAATTCTTTCGTGGACTGATGCCACTCACATCGATAAACCTTTTTGGAATATTTTTTTTCTAAAAATTCCACAGTTTCTCCGCTAGGGGGCGTAGATGTACATCTTATTTTTGTCAATATCTCTACTTCTAGGAGTCCGATTTGAAAAATTCCTTCTTTGTTGGATAGTGTTTTCCGTGTACCATGTTTCTCATATAATTTCAAAATTTCCAAGTAATTCATAGACTTTCCGCTAGGGGGCGTAGCGGTAAATTGCGTTTCCCCCTATATCTCTGCTTCTAAATCCGATTTGAAAAATTAATTCTGCACCGGATACAGCTCCTGCTGGAAAATCGTTTGCACATAGTTCCTAATTTTTGTAAAGAAATGGTTTGGCCACCAGGGCGCGTTAATCTTAATTTTCGCTTCTGAGGTGTTTGCAGCAAAATATGAACTTCTAAATTCTTGATTGAAAAAAACGCCATTTGTTGACCGATACTACTCATGTCGACAAACCTTTTATAAACATTTTCTTCTTAAAATAGTGAATTGTTTTTTTGCTAGGGGGCGTAGATGTATATCTTATTTTTGTCAATATCTCTACTTCTAGGTGTCAGATTTAAAAAGTTCTTTCTTTGTTGGATAGTGTTTCCAGTGTGACATGTGTTTCATATAGGGGCGGCTCCTGCTATGGGGCTGTGGGGCTGCAGCCCCTACCCAAAGCAGTTTTTTTTCATGCCGTACCAAGATAGAGAAGTTTTGTGAACACCGCTGTAAGTTTTACGAGCATAATGCCACGACTGCAGTTTTCTGAACTCAACTGGAAGTTTTCCCTGCATAACACCACTGGGAGCGGGAAGAACGTCACGGACTGTGCTTCTTGCAGCCCTGACGGTTATTGAAACCAACTCATGTGGGAAACTCTGCCTATTCCCACATCAGTTCGTTTCCTTTGAACAAAACTTCCCCGGGGACTGCATTCATGGCAGCTCTCGCTAGCAGGGTTGCTCGCGAATGCAGTCTTTCGTTGGGTGGGAATGCATCGCCGGGCCTGTGTGCTTTGTTGATTAATACGGTTCTTGTGCTTCCGAATAAGACATAAAATAGGGGAATGAATTAAAAATAATGACGAATGTTGAAATAAAGTATTAAATAAAGCACGTTTGAATGTATTACTCAACCTGGTTTATTTTTCTTCTTCCAATTTTTGGTTTGTTCCTTCTTTTATTCAACGTAATAATTCTAACAACAATGTTGCTCCCATCTAATAACAAATACTCAGTTGCCGGAATGCCGGGACTTTTGCAAAAAAGTTTTACTTATATTTTCTCTTCTGGTCAAAATGGGCATGTGAACAAATTGCGATTAAAAATAGAGTTCAGTGTTGGATAAATTGAAAAAAAAAGAAAAAAAAAGAGAGAGATACTAATTTCTGCAGCGAAATATTTGCACAAAATTGATTTCTTCACTTACCAAGCACAGCGAAATTTTCGCTTTTAAACTCACGTAAATTTTTATTCGCCAAAAATCATTGAAGTCACTCCACTGGATACATTTTATTTTTCTGCTGCATCCCCCTCCTTCCCAAAAATCAGCTGCGCATTTCAATTGAGGTAGTGTACTTAATTACTTTGAAAAGAACATTTAATCAGATATCATTGTTTAGAAATTTTACGAAGTTGGTAAATTTTGGAAAACAAATTTTTCTACACTAAATTGTTATCATGATGGCTTCAGAATTAAAACTGGACTGAATATGTTTGCAATCCGTTTTTATTAAAGAGAATGCCGGTGTGTGAGTATCGCAATAAAAACTCGTCGTGAAATTCTGGAAGACCCTTCGAAATTCCACAAATATACGTACAGTATATGCATGTATATATAATTTGCAACCACCATCAATCCACTGCTGGATGAAAGTCTCCAAGTATCTTCTTTCACAACATTCTGCCTTGAGTCAGTTTTTTTCATGCTTTCGAATTTCATGTACCCATCTCCCTCTTGTCATCTTCTGGATATTGTTTTTTTCCCTTGCTATCCAGTTCAATATTTCAACTCTCCGTCGGTGGTTCTTTGTTCTAGCAATATGTCCATCCCATTGCAATTTCAGGAATTTTGACCATGTCTTGCACTCTTGTCATTTACGAGTTCCTATTTGTATCATTCCAGGTAACATCAAACATGCATCTCTACAGGCTTCTTTCAATTGTCTGCAACGTCTGTCTGTCTATTTTAGTTGAAGTCCATGTCTGTGCTCCATGCGTAAGAACTGGAAGGATGCACTGAGTAATCAGTTTCTTTTTAAGAAATAATGCATCCGACGAAGTTTTATAGGTCGATTATTTTCTTCATAAATGTGACAATGTGGCCATCTCTTAATATCTGTTGCCTAATTTAGGTATCGGTACCTTTATATTTTCCCCATCAATCGCTAAATATAAAATCTAAATATTAATTTCTTGTAAAAAAAGCACTTTCGATCAGTATATGTACATATTATTGTTATTGTTATTATTATTATTACACTGCTGGACAATTGCTAAGGACGGATCATAAATGGCTATATAGCGCATAAAAAAGTAAGTATGGTTGGATGCCAAGTGAAATAAAATAAGGCCAGAATGCCAGGACATTACAAGAAAGACAATTTATTGTGCTCTGAAATCCAGAAGGCTTTGGAACGTGTTCAACGGACAAACAGGCCATTTTGTGCAGAATACGTAAACGTGA
Organism: Macrothele yani; assembly: GCA_039090855.1. Lineage (NCBI taxonomy): Eukaryota > Metazoa > Arthropoda > Arachnida > Araneae > Macrothelidae > Macrothele > Macrothele yani. The sequence goes on from CM077008.1 coordinate 80,403,152, forward strand.
AAAAAATGCAATTACCGTCCGCAGGCGTTCCGGCGTAAGATGTCAATACGGGATATGGCCACCATGGAGGGCGATGCAAAATTCCACACGTCGGGTCATGCTTTGCACAACATTATCAAGCAGCTGTTGGGGTAATTTACCCCATTCCTCTGTCAGTGCACTGATGAGGGTGTCCTTGTTTATTGGAGGGCATTGGCGACCAGCAAGACTCCTCCCCAAAGCATCCCACACATTTTCAATGGGATTCAGATCTGGAGAACGTGCTGGCCATACGAGGCGTTGAATATCCTCGCTCTCAAGACACTAATGGACAGCAACTGTTCGATGACATGTTGCGTTGTCGTCCATGAAAATGAATCTATCACCGACAGCACCACGTAACATGCGAACATGAGGTAGCAGAACATCATTAATGTACCGTTGGCCAGTCATAGTTCCAGTTGGAAGCACATAGAGGGACGTACGGCCATTCATCATTATGCCAGCCCATACCATGACACTACATGTCGGATATCGGTCCCTTTCCTGTATGTTTGCTGGACAATATGCAGTACCACTATCACGCCAGATCAGATGTCGTCGACAATCAGACGATAGACTGTATTTACTCTCATCTGAGAAGAGGACAGCAGACCAGTCGTTATCAGTCCAATTGCGATGTTAATGGCACCATTGCAAACGGGCGGTACGGTGACGTCTGGACAATGGGATGCACACAACAGGACGGCGGGCGTATAGTCCTCCTTCATGCAAACGTCTGGCGACAGTTTTTCGGGAGATCCGCTTGCCAGTAGCAGCCATAAACTGATTTGCTACTTCACTAGCTGTGCTGCGCCGGTGTCTTTTTGTTGATAGCACTATGTACCGATCTTCTGCAGGTGTCGTACTGCGAACACGACCTCCCCCGTGACGTTTGCTACACTCTCCATTTGTTTGAAATGATTTCCAAAGCCTTGAAACAACACTGTGGCTGACGTCGAACTCCCTGGCAACATCTGTTATTTTTCGCCCTTCTTCAATCTTGCCAATAATACGGCCACGCGTAAAATCATCTAGGTGATGTCGGGAAGACATACTGAAACTTGCAAGTTCGTCAATTGATTCTTTCCCTTTCAACTTTGCGTTTGAACAACAACGGTCAATACGCGTCAAATCCTTTATATCTTTTATCAGCGCTATTACGTCACAAAAAACAAGTTCGGCAATCCAAAATTTGCATACGCACAACACGTCTTACTGTATCCCGCACTTATGCTAATTTCCACATTTTCCTGCTTTCCATTTTATGGTTGCTATCGTTGCTATTGTCATCCGTCCTTAGCAATTGTCCAGCAGTGTATTAAACGGACAGCGTCAGCACAGGCGCAGTAACTTAACTTTCGAAGTGGTATCGTGATATCTACAAAATTGAGATGCAGCCCCAAAATTTTCAAGTAATTCATGGAATTTCCGCTAGAGGGCGCAAATGTTAATTGCGTTTCCCCCTATATCTCTGCTTCTAAATCTCCGATTTGAAAAATTCTTTCTGTACCGCATACAGCTCCTGATGGGAAATCGTTTGCACATAATTTTTAATTTTTTTATAATAATGGTTTGACCACCAGGTGGCGTAAGTCTTAATTTCCGCTTCTCACGTATTTGCAGCAAAATATGAGCTTCTAAAATCTCGATTGAAAAAAAATTGTTTGTTGACCAATACTATTGATGTCGACAAACCTTTTAGGAACCTTTTCTTCTTGTAATAATGCATGGTTTCTACGCCAGGGGGCGTAGATGTATATCTTATTTTTGTCAATATCTCTACTTCTAAGAGTCTGATTTGAGAAATTCCTTCTTTGTTGGATAGTGTTTCCGATGCGAAATGTTTTTCCAATAAATTCAAAATTTACAAGTTAATCATAGATTTTCCGCCAGGGGGGGGGCACAAAGGTAAATTGCGTTTTCTGCGTTATTTCTGCTCCTAAAGCTCCGATTTGAAAAATTCTTCGTATTTCGAATACAAGACCTGATGGAAAATATTTTTCACATAATTTCTAATGTTTGGTAAAGAATGGTTTGGCCACCAGGGGTCATAAGTGTTAATTTCTGCATCTGATATTTGTAGCAAAATCTGGGCTCCTGAAAACTCGACAATTTTTTTTTCTTGGACCGATACCGCTTATCTGGATAAACCTTTTGAGAATACTATCTTCCTAAAATAATGCATAGTTTTCCCACCAGGGGACGTAAAGTCACATCTTATTTTTGTCGATATCTCTGTTTCTAAGAGTTCGTAAGCTCACGATTCCGTTTACAGCCATATCTGAGGGATTAAAAACCCGATTGAAAATTTTCTTTCTTTCGTCAGATCTATTGTTTTCCATATCGGTTCCATTGACTTTGAATCGCTTTGATAAATTTAATTTGCGTCAGAACGGATTCAAAAGACGAGCTTATTACACCCGAAAATTCGGTGTCATCTTTCTTGTTCTGATCTGGTGACAGAGGATGAAACTTGCGCATATCTTTACGGTCCGGAAACGAAGAATCAATCCATGGAATGGTGTCACACGTCTTCAGCAAGGCCTAAGAAGTTCAAGAGCCAGCGATCAGGACATAAAATCACGGTGACTGTTTTTTGAGATGACAGGGGTATCATTGTCCTTGATTTTCGGGAACGTGGCCGTACCGTGACCAGCGAGCGGTACATTGAGACACTCAAGAAGCTTAGAGAAGCCATTAGGAGGAAGAGACCGAGCAAGAATCTGAAAAGGATCCACAATCTTAATGACAATCCAAGACCACACTCATCTTTGGCAACAAATCAGGCTGGTCGGTGGTCCCCATCCACCGTATAGCCCAGATCTGGCGCCCCCGACTTTCACCTGTTCAGTCCAATGAAGGACAGTCTCCGGGGACAACGATTTGATGACATAAATGTGGTGAAAGTGGCTGTGAAGAAGTGAGTGCAACAGTCAACACCTGAATTTTTTCAAAGAGGATTTGAGAGTTGGGTTCAACAATGGCGCAAATGCATCGCTTGTGATGGAGACTATGTTGAGTAGTACCTTTGTATAGAGGAAGAGTTAATCTACCAGAATGTGCAATTTAAACGACCTCTGCCAGTTAATAAAAAAGTTATGCCCACTTTTGGATTACTTCCGGTACTACCCTGGTACATCACGTATAACTTTGTGTGTCGGAAAAAACGAATGTGATAGAGTTTTGAGACCTAAACATTAGAAATTACTACCTACCTCACTACACTGACAATATTGAATGTGTGACCAGGATAGAAACACAGTGGGCTTGTACTATGGAAAACCCTGAGTCAGTTATTACCCAACAATTATGATTAGAAATTGCTGTATTTCCAACTATTTGTCACTGATTTGCATAGAAAAAAAAAGGTTTTAAGTCACAGATGTGATTCAGATTAAAACCCTACATATATTTTTAAAACTAGCCAATGTGATGGTGCAATGTCTATCCTAATTTAGTCATCTGGCTGGGAGAAGTTAAGATAGTACCCATGCATGCCGCAGCAGATGATTACAAATTCCTCCTCAGTGTTATTTTTTAAAGAACGACCATTTCAGGAGTAATACTCCCAGAGAATGTTTTGCTTAAATGCCAAATAAATGGATGTATGATAGATGAACTTATGATTGACTGACTAATATCTGTATATCTCAGACTTCCAAAAGAATGAGAGCTGTGCTGATATTGGAAGCCACGAAGAGACATGTGAAGAAGCATGAATTAAATCAGCTGGAACGGATTTAGTTATTGTGCATGGAAGCTTGTCGTCTTTAGCTCCAGGTAATGGATACTAAAGACGACAAGCTTCCATGATGACGAGATGATACTTTTGTTTTCTGATATCTGTTTTTTCATGCCATTCCAGAGAACAAAAGTATCATCTACATATCGAATCCACGGGTCAAAGGTAACAAGCAGAAAGAGTTTGTCCTCAAAGTACCGCATAAAAACTTCGCATAAAATGGGCGACAGTGGGCTACCTACTGCAAGGCCTTCCGTCTGTTGGAAAAACTCTTTCAGCTTGTTACATGCGTCACTATATGTCACTATTTGCAAAGTACGTCACTTTGAGGACAAACTCTTTCCCCTTGTTACATTTTGATTGTGTAAGTTAAAAAACTAAGAAATGATTTGCAACGGTAACTATGTTTACAATCGACAGACTCCTGAAATCTATTTATCGCTATTTATTCTTGACTAAACACACAACTAAAACGCTAATGTAAGTTCACGGATGTATGATAAACATAGAATGAATGAGCTATAAATCAACAACGAATTTTGCTTTCTATTTAGTCTGTTTTAAACAGTCTTACCATAAAATTAATATTCCTTTGGCACTTCACACAAAAACTGTTTATTCCAGCGAGTATCCTTTTAGGTCATAATAATGCATGTACTATTTTAGAGCACTTTTTGTAAGAACAACAAAAACAGCGTGTTCACACACATCGAAGCGACGCCATCACCTCTGTCCAGGGTCGTGATCCCATAATTCCCTGCAACGCGCCGCTGGCTGTTCTGTTCTGCATCCACGCAACTGAAACTCACAAACGTAAATTTGCAGCAGGTGTTCGACAAAAATAAAAGAAACGAGCAAAGGACGCTAACATCCAACACATTTGACCTGTGGATTCGATATGTAAATGATACTTTTGTTCTACGAAATAACATGAATTCGGAAATACCTTTAATTAGTTAAACTAATCAATTCAATTGATCCTCATATACGGTTCACATATGAGACTGAAAATAATGCCTGCTTATCATTCCTTGACATCCTTGTGTCACGCTCTGAAGGATCCTTCAGTACAACAGCTTATCGAAAACCATTTACTGTCTCCTTCGCCCCACATGCAAAATCTAATCAACCATGGAAACAAAAAACCTTTCTCTGCCTTCTACTCAAACGTATATCGTACTATACATATATGCTCAACTGTAGATTCCCTGCAAAAAGAGCTTGATTTTCTTAAACGAATATCAGTACACAGAGAATATACCCATTCCGTTATACTTAGACAAAGCTGTCCAAACATTTAGAAAACCGAAGCCTGTCTGCTCGCTCACGCCTATAGACCACCCAATACGAAGAAATTGGGTGGTTATCCTATTTGCTCCTCAGATTTGTTTCGGAATTTCAAAAATTATCAAGAGTTTTAATTTCAAAGTTATTTTCAAACCCATAAACAAGATAAATTTTACGGATTAAAAGACTACATCGAAGACATAAATTCCTGGGAAATTTATCAGATCCTTTGTGAATATGGACTTTTATATATAGGATAGACCCACGGAGCTTTAAATTTCCGTGTGAAGGAACACATGAACTACATACGGAACTATGAACTGAAGAGGTCGTCCACAGCCCAACATTGTCAGAAAAATATTTGTTTGGAAACGCGACGCTCATTGATAAACATGATTCGACTGTCAAACTTAATGTATCAGAAGCTTTCCACATATACTGGAACTCTTTACTTAATTCTGCGATTGAGATTTGAATGCTTTTGATTATGTAGTGTAGAGTGATTGAACATGGATACTTCAAGAGTAGGGCTTGAAGCTCATTTAACTCATAGATAGGAAGGGCGTCGTTCTCTCATAGAGACAAAAAAAAGCCTTATAAACATATGGAGGTCAACCGAAGCTCAATTAAAGGTAAGACAGAATGTGAAAAAGAAAAAACTGTCTCTTCTTTAAAACTTAGAAGTTTTAAAGAAGAGACAGTTCCAAAACGTTCGTCGAGGATATGACTCTGTTTAATCTCACTTGCTATGACTTTGCCGACGGATCGTACCAATCCGCTTTTCAATAAGCAAGTATCACCATCTGTACGACATGCTATGATTGCAAAGGGATGTTGCCGTTCACTCATACTCTTTTCTGAATAATTTAATACCTAAGAACAGTATTGACTACGTTTTATTTATGACGCAATTCAAAACTGTGATTAGTACTTAGTTTGATGATAATTACTTTTGAGGCAAAATGATCCATCTCCAGGGAGCTAAACGATCGTTCAAGATGAATGAATGTTCTTTAAAGAACATTTTTAATAACACTGTTTTTAAACTTCTTTCCAAATGATAGTCAATATATAGATCCGAAAATCATAATCACATTATTGAACCGTTATTTACAGCAAAAGCATTAGTCTTCTCATATAGATGAAACAATTATTGAAAACTATCATTTCATTTTTTTGCTGTTTCGACGTCATTTTACTTCTCAAATGGGTATGTTTATACTTTCGTCTTCGCAACTACTTTTCCTGCTCTTTCTCCCTTTCCTTCTTTTTCATTCCAACATAAGAACTTATCTCTTTATCCTGGAAGGTTACTTATTATGATAGTAATTCGCGCTTTTGTAAAAACGCTTCTTTCGGTAAAATAGCTTTCTCTTTCACAATTTATCATATCTTAATAATACCGAGACTACTTCAAACACTAGTATTATCAGGCCCCAGAGAAAAATGGCAACCGTGATATACGAAGGAAAATTAATCATTAGTCTGAGATTCAACCGTTCTTTCATCATTAACGATTTTCTCGCTCAGCCTGTGCTCGCGCTTTTTTAAAAAGAAACTTTAACCATAACATATTTATAAAAGACTAGAATAGTTGAAACTTTTTCACAGAGGAAGCACTGCACTGGATACTAAACGTTTTTTATGAGCTATTAATTATAAGAGCATCAATTAAAGACTTTTTCTTGCGATTATTAGATTATTCAAATCATACTTGCCAGAATTTTTAAGCGTTTATGTCTTTATTTTAGCGTAGTAACATAAAACGATTTTTAAAGTTTCATTAAAAACCCTTGAAAAATGAAGAATTGATTATGACCTGTTGGAAATCAACAAAAATGACGTCAATATGAAACCGGAGGCCGAGATGAAGAGCAAATAATAAAGCTGGTGTTTTGGGAAACTTTATTTTTCAATTTTAGGACGGCCTAATGTGCTAAGTCAACAGAAAGTACACAATTCGTCGTCCTCATCAACAACTGTTCTCAATCGAATGCTAGATGAAGGTTTTCCGAAGTCTCTTCTACAACGCTCTCTTTGTTTTAAGCAATTCTCTTCTATGTAACTCAGGCATGCTTTTGAATGTCTTCCACACACCTCCTACTGGACATCTTCTGGGCCCTTTCCTGTCCCTTGGTGTCCAGTCCAGTATTTAAGTTGTCCAACGGTGGTCAATTTTTCTAGTAATGTGTCCAGCCCATTGCCATTTCACAGTTCATAATTTGATCATGATGTCACCCACTCTTGTTATTTTCCTGACACATGAGTTCCCTATTTTTCTTGTTCATGCCAAGTATACATCTGTCCTAGCTTCTTTAAGTTGTCCACAGTCTCTGAAAGTCTTTTTTATTTAAGGTTCATGTCTCTTATCCACGAGTAAGAACTGGAATTAGGTATACACTCACGGACAATGAAATTTGCGCACCAAGAAGGAACCATTGGATTGAACTGAAATTTTATGGACCTAATAATACAGATGAATGATACACATGATGGCAAAAACAGAGCTTCGGGACAATTAGAGAGCGATCCGTGGCACGCAGTCCGGTCATTTTCAATAGCGTGTAAAACCGCCTTGTGCGGCAATACATGCTGCAATACGGTCCGGCATGGACGCAAACAGACGCCTGATGTTGTCCTGCGGCAGACTGGTCCACACATGCTGCACAGTGTGCTCCAAATCCCAGATAGGACGACACGGCGGCAGCTGGCGTTTCAACTGGTCCCACACATGCTCAATAGAAGACATGTCCGGGGAGGGGGAAGGCCATGGAAGTGTCTGGAAATGACGTAGGCAGTCTTGGGCAACCCGAGCCGTGAGCGGGAGGGCATTTTCCTACTGGTATAGCGCACTTGAAATCCCGGCCAGGAATGGAAGCACATGGGCCGTAGGATCTCATCCACATATCGCTGGCACTACTAGAGCTGATCGGCAATCGTAGGCAATGGCTCTCCAGACCATAATGCCTGCAGTGGGTAGGTGTGGCGTTCGATAGCGAGGTCGGAATTGTGCCATTGACCCAGAGACCGCAACACCCGGACACGATGATAATCTGTCCCCCAAATCGAAGCGGCACTCATCGCTAAACACCACACGTCGCCAGTATGTAGCGTTCCAAGTCGCTCTGGCCTGGCACCACTGCACACGGAGACGGCGATGTTCCGGTGTTAAAGACAGCACACGTACGGGCCGCTGGGATCGCAGATTCGCTTCCTCTAGGCGTTGGGCAATGGTTCATGGGCACACAGGAGCCGCTAAATCTTCCTGTATAGTGGACCGGGTCTCCGTGGGATCCGTTCGTGCCTGGCGCACGATCCGACGATCCTCTTTACTGCTGGTCCTCCTGGTCCGACCGGAGTCGCTCACCATGTGGCAGTGCCGTCACGTGTTCACTGCTCCCAACATAGTCGGACGGTATAGTCAGAACGATCCACATGGCTGGCTATACGGCGCGCTGACCACCCTTCGGTTTTCAGCCCGATGATCAGTCTTTTCTCAAAGTCCGCAAGTTGCGTAAATTGACGTCTCTGGAACCTACTCGGCATTCTTTTCACTATGTACTCTTGCTTGCATCTGCCGGTGCATTTTGCTTTCATGGAGCATCGACTACACGCCAGTTTATAAGGCTGCCGGTTCGTGCTTGCAGCGCCACCACAGAGTGTGCGGTCATGCGCTATCACACCACACGTGGATCATTTGTCTACCAGCGCGCACTCTAGCTATTTGCAAAGTTTCGCGGTTGTAGCATGTTTTCTTCTAGGTGCGCAATTTTATTGTCCGTGAGTGTATATTAAACACTTTTCTTTTCAGAATGAACATTGAAGTTCTTCCTCTATCGTGAACTGCAGAGACGGGTTGGAAAGCACGTCACTAATACTTCGCCACCGTTACAGAAGAATCACTCTCACCGTTATAACCAGGACAATGAGTAACAGTTTCAAATTCACTGATAAGAATGTTCCTCTTACCCGTGTCCGAGCAATGCTTGGGTCTCAAAATCACTGCTACTATGCCGCTGTTTTGATTAGCATGTCGCCATATCTAAATAATTTGTTTCCTTTTGTGTGGAAACATGTGAGCTTTCTTTTCGTCTCCCCTTTTTCCCATGCTTAAGTTAGCTTTTGCTTTGTCTTTCGAAGTGCGTTCGCTCGTAAACTATGAATTCAAAGCGAGCCGATTGTAACAGTGATTTTGTTACGGTTACAAGCGAAACGGTGACACGTCGTCTGTGTACTGCTCAATCGCTTCTGCAGTAAGCAGTGATTTTTTCACGGTTACAAGTAAGACGGGGACTCGCAGTTCCAGAATCTTTGCAGCTCCGTCACTGCTGTTGTAAGAGGTGATTTTGACACCTTCCAGCCAAGAAACAGACCGACGCATTCAAGAGGACTTACAACAGCTTTGTAGAGTGAGTGTCAATGACCTTTCCATACAACACGGTATACCTCACACAACGCTTTTATACCGTGCTGACGGAAGATTTAAGCTTAATGAGAAAACTAGCGACGTGGATATGACGCATACTAACCACGACAGAGAAGGAATTCCGCTTCGAAACTACATGGAGTAACCTAACCTTGTGTAGTATCGTCGAAATGGTAGGTGCTCACAAGTTCTTCAGCTCAGATGAAAGTTGGATGGAATTTTATGAACCTAGGCAACGACATCAGCCACGGTCCTGGTTTGAACACGGTACGTCTTTACCTCGTTCAGAGTTGCCTGAGCGTAAATTCTTACTGCTATGTAGCATGGATGCTCACGTTTTATTTTTTTGGAAAGCGTATAATGAGAACATCACCACGACATCGGAGCGGTATAAGCCATTTCTAGAAAAAAACTACCGGCATGGTTACTGCGACATCATGTACATCAACCTGTTATTGTACACGAAAATGCACGCCCGCAAAAAGACAGCGTTGTTCGGCTGTTCATTAAACAGAACGGTTGAGTGGAGCTGCATCACTCACCGTGTTCACCGGATACTAACCCCTGTGATTTCAACTGTTTGGGCCATTTTAAATGCAGATGTCTGGTATTTTCTACTTTAACAAACAAAGCTTCCCGCAGTTTGGGAACGTACTATCGATAACGAGGTGTAACGTACCAGGAGATGTGACGTACCTGCCAGCAGGACGCACATGACATAAAGGCAGATAGGAATCAGAATAAAATGTCCGCGTAGCTCAACTGGTAGAGCAACTTATTCCGGAATGAGGGGACCCGGGTTCGAATCCTGGCGCGGATAGAAATGACGGAGAAATTCACTTCGTTATAATGGCGCCCGAACTATCCGGATGACCCGACCGTTCAAAATCTCGCATTGGTGTGATGTTATTTCCACACCGCGAGATAGGAAAAATATGAGCAGCACTTCGAAAGAAAAAAAGAAAAAGAAGGGGAGATGATGTAACGTACCAGGAGATGTGACGTACCTGCCAGCAGGACGCACATGACATAAAGGCAGATAGGAATCAGAATACATGTCCGCGTAGCTTAATTGGTAGAGCAACTTATTCCGGAATGAGTGGACCCGGGTTCGAACCCCGGCGCGGATAAAAATGACGGAGAAATTCACTTCGTTATAGAGGGGAACAACTAAAAATTATTGTCAAATATTGAAACCATTACTTTGCTATTACGGCAATTATGGTAATTTAAAAGTGTTCACTTTCTTCCCGAACGACTGGGGAGTTTACGCCATTAAAAAACTATTAGTAAGTGAAATAGTCGTGAAAATGTCTAAAGTTGGATAATGTAATGAAGCCCTAGTAGTTGGCTTCGCACAAATCAAGTGTGCAGAGAAATTAAAGTGAATGGCCTTAGTTACCATATTAACTTTTTGTCATGTACATAATCACTTAAGTGAGTATTTATTTTGCCGCAGAAGTTTCTTCAGTTTATCTTCGGAAAGGATATGCTGGGTGATGTAGTTCTTCAATTATAGCTAGTGGACAGACGAAAAGGCAATGATTCACTATTTTTATCTTGTTCGATGCGAAAGTCTGAAAGAGTTGATCTTTTCAAACTGAAGTTAATCACTGTTGAGGAATCTGCCGCCTTGCAAATGAGCTTGTTAGTAATGGTGGCTAAAATTCTTTGACTGATGCCTGAATTTCTAGTGTGAGATGATAGGAGGTTAAAACGAATCATTTTGAGTATGTGCCCAGCATCTAATGCGCGTTTCACGAAATCTCCCAAGTTCGTAGAATCTTTTGTGCGACTACTACCACTAGTCCTCCCTTCTTGCTTCTTCTTTATAATGAGTTCCCTTCTGGTCGAAGGAGGAAATACAGAAGATTCGCGATGCTCGAGAATTAGGGAGGAAATGCCATCCATCACGCAACCTGGGCTCAAAGGAAACGCCTTTTCCATAGCACACAAATGATGACAACTTCCCCGCTCTAAATCTGAGGCGACTATCCTGCATTGAGATCCGGCTTGGCTGATCTAAGGCACGGGTGAAATCCTGGGGCAATATGTGGCTTAAATTACTCACCCATAAGTTCCAGTCTAATTTGCGAATACTTTTCGTTTTAGTAATGATTTATGATTTCTTCTTTCATCCGCTATAACTCTTAATGGCATGGACACTGTTCTACAACTTAGTCTACGTTGAAATCCGGATGCAGATGGTGCTGCCCATGCGAGTGTGGAACTTCTTTGTTTCTGGCTCTCTGCCGAGAATATTCACATGCTAAAAAATGGCAACATCGTGTTCACAATTAAACCAACATCAAATTTTATTTTTACACACTTTCCTGAACCCCGAAATCCGTTTGACCTAACATTTCGAAATAGAAAACACTAACTTAGCAGAACTTCAACAAAGTACGTTGAGTCATCTTTCGACAAAGCTCTATGATCCCAGCAATCTGTCACACACACGTGGTTTAGTAACCGTCTTTATTCATTTTTAAAGGGTGTGCCAATTAAAATATAGAGTCGCATATCACACTGATAATTATTTGGAAGTTACGGACAAACCCATTTTATGGTCACTAAAATTTTCTTTGCTCTGATTTAATTCTTAATCAGTTAAATATTAAATTATTTCCTCTGAGCGATTCAGAATTATTTTTTTAAGTGCGACTTTTGAAAACCGAAAATTGCCGAAAATGCAAATGCCTCCAAGTGGTAGCATTTTGTACAGCCGAAAGCGGTAAATAATCCAACATGTTAACATGCAATTATAAAGTGAATTTGTTCAACCCTTTATCTACGAACGGGAAAATCGTACCCACATCAGGCAGGCAAACCCTTGGATCAGTGGTCGGCAATCTCAAACCCTGATACATCAGGGGGTCGGCAATCTTTTATCAACGATGTGACTAAATAAAACTATGAGGTGACCCCTCTTTTTAGCCTCATTTTTTAAATAAGCCTACGTATAATTTTCTAGGATCCAAAGAGAAAAGGACAAATAAATGGATATTCAGATGCAGAATAAATCAAATCTACGACACATATATCAATCACTCGCACAATGCATCAAAGCCCTGTGCGTTGGGGTAGCCCTAAAACGTTACATTTTTTTATATAAATAAACAGTTTTCTCAATTAGGTTTAATAGTTAATGAAAACGAATATTTAAGAAAATGAAATTTATTTTATTAATAATAATAATAAAAACCGTCAAGTAATTTGAAGGAAACTCAGTTTAAAGATAATTAGTATAACATGAAAGTATAATAAAAAGACATATCTGCACTAACTGTTATCTTTACCTTTCAATATAGGCATTTCAATAAAATTCCCACTTGAGATGTAAATGTTCATAAAATAACAATTCAAATAAAAGAGAAACGACATTTTTCTATAGAAAAAAAATCTTGACCATGCTTAGTTCCATATACCAGGAGCCAATTTTGTAACTTTACGTTTTACACATGCTCCTGAATGTGCAGTAATCAGGCAGCTTCGATGTGGATTAAAAACTATCTCCATGTTTGAAAATAGTTGCTTACAGGCATATGTAGACTCAAAAATCGAAAGCAATGCAAATACAACGACCTCAGATACATCAAGGAATGGGTTAAACAGAACTCTTTTGCGTATAATAGGTTCCTTTTAAAGAAAAGATACGTTGCAAAATATTAAATATTGCTTGGGAAATACTATACTGTGAAAATTGTTCTGAAATTTTTGAGCCATTTTCCGTAATTCCTTTCGTAGCTTAACGAAGCATATTTCTAAAACAACCTTTCCATGAAATGAGGGAAAGAAATCTGAATTTCATGGATTTTTTGTACGCCAGAAACATTCTGATTTTTCACAAACCTTTCCACAATTATTTTCGTATATTAATGAAAAAATCTGTACTCACTTTTTCCGTATCCATATGACGAAAATCTTCCGGTAACAGGAGCGATTCGCGGGAATACTTGAGGTTTGATTAACTATTAAATTGATTGTAAGATGTCTACGGATCCGCCTGTGGACCCCTTAAGACAAAAGCCATTGAAGCTATCAAGAGTAAATTTTATATTTAAGAATTTCGTAAAATAATGCTTTAAAGCAGTACATTTGACCTCTTCTTAAAGATAATGGAAAGCCATTGTCAGTTTAAAAAGATCTCGAGTTCCAAACTATTCAGTTACTTCGCTATTATCGCATAATTAAGTAAACTAAGAAACCAAGGTTTCTTACCCAAATCTATTTCTACTAAAATGAGACCTGCAGTAGGATCTAGGGTACTCGAGGTCTTCGGAAAAATGAAAATTCATAAACCAGATCAACCTCTTAGGTTACTTGTTTCAGGATATGCTAACCGACTCGCACACTCGAGACAGCGTTGGCTTCATTTCTAAAACCTCTCACCTCAAATTCCTCTGTATCCATTAAAAGTTCTATGCAAGCTATATCTCGTATCAAAACCTTTGACTCTGGGGGAACTGAGTTCATAATGGTTTCGCTGGATGTAGTGTCACTATTTCCAAGTATACCACTAACCACCGGTCACTCAATTATCGAGGACAATTTACAAGAAGACAATTCCATCTCCCCACTTGAAGCTAATGCTATAATTTCTGCTCTCAAACTTGTAGCAAAGAGAACTTACTTTAGATTTGATGGCAAGTTCTATCATCAAAAGGAAGGGGCACCAATGGGTTCCCCCCTCTCCCCCGTTTTAGCTGAGATTCTCATGCAGTATTTAGAAAATAAAGTCATGTTGGACTTCCCTTATCAACCGTCACTGTTGATTAGGTACGTAGATGACATGTTGGTTTTTTGGCCCCATTCTTTACCTTTACTGGACGAATTCGTAGATTGTCTTTCTACCCAGTTTCCAACTATAAAGTTTGCAAAAGACCTTCAAAAAGAGGAAAATTGCGTTTCCTAGACATTTTACTGTCTCGAGATTTGAATTCCAATAAAATCAAACATTGTGTTTTCCGTAAACCGACGTTCATACCTTGCATAATCCCATTCACTTCTTCTCACCTTCCCGACCATAAAGCTTCAGCTCTACGCTTCCTAATAAGACGTGCCTTCACCCATTCTTCGACAAGTAGAACTCGGCATGATGAACTTTCTAGAGTTCAAAACTTGGCCTTTTTGTTTGGGTTCTCAGTCAACTTCTTTCAAGGACTTTTACAACAATTTCAAAGCATGAGATTCAAGACTTTATCCACTGAGACAAAACCTACTAAGTACATAGGCAAAGTTGATTTCATTCCACCTCTTGTGTCTATCTTAAGAAAAGCCTGTCACAAACACAATCTAACGTTTGGAGTGTCCACAAGAAACCTCTTTTGCTTGATAAGAAATGATAGAGATAGAGTCCCAGCTCTTAACAAACCAGGAGTCTACTGCATACCATTAATTCATGAAGACTCAGACAGTGCAGATAAATACTATATAGGTTCTACCCTAAGAACCGTAAATGTCAGAATGGGTGAACATAAATACGCTCTTCGTTCTGGAACAGTTTCCACAGCTTTCACTAATGCTGTTAACCAGGGAGGTTACTCCCCAGATTGGACAAATGTTAGGGTACTTAACTCAAATTTTAATAAACGTACTGTCTTCCTTACGGAAAGCCTCTTCATTATTGCATATGGGGAAACATGCTGTAACATTGAACTCCCGACATTTCTTCCAAAACAGTGGAGAAGGATGGTTGCCCCCTCTGTACACAACTCTGAAGAAGAGGAATATATCTTATAAGAAATTAAGACTTAATTTTTGGACTTTAACGATTTGTTGATGGCATCACCGGTGATTGAGAAGACCGAGTGAATTGTGGGTCGTGCTGACAATATATAATGTCTGTTTTTGTGTTTCGTGGCACTTGGAGCCTGATGATGGGTGCTATGTTCAGCCACGAAAGATTTAGCGTGTAAATATTAATTTTTAATTGTAAATAAAGTGTTTTAATCTTGACTTGTAATTTGGAAATTATGTTTGTGAATGACCGTACGTGCGTCTGCATCGGTGAATATTTTATAGTTAATTTTAACAGTTATGCTTTATATAAGGTTTCACACATTCAGGCACTATGGTGTTTTGAGACAAATGGTTTTATTATCGCAATTAGTAGTTAGTCGGTCTACCTTTTGCTTACGTGACAGCGGCAACACCTCGAGGTATATCAACCACTTTCCTGTAGGTCTCGACAGGAATGGCTCGCCATTCGTCCTGCAAGACTGCTGCCAGAGTGGATAAGATCGTTATAGTCGATTTCGTATCCGCCGCTCCAGTTCATTCCCGAGGTGTTCCATGGGATTAAGATCAGGATTTTGAGCAGGCCAGTTTAACAATTCCACTTCATTTCCAAGAAACCAGTCCTGCATACGGCGAGCAGGGAGCTCGATGGTGTTGGAAGAGACATCAATCATGTTCATAATACTGCCACATTGTAAGGCAGAATTATCCAGAACGTCGAAGTATACTTTAGAGTTCATGGTTTAGGGTATAATAACCAACAGGCCGAGTCCCATCCACGAAAAAGAACTCCATACCATGATGGAACCTCTGCCGAATTTACTAGATGGAAGAACGCAGTCCGACGAAAATCATTCGCCGGGCTGTCGCCAAATCCAGACACACCCATTAGATTCGAAGAATGAAATGCGTGACTCATCACTCCAAAGAACAGCTTTCCAGTAGCCCACCGTCCCAGAACGACGGGAAACGCACAACTCCAAAGAACAGCTTTCCAGTAGCCCACCGTCCCAGAACGACGGGAGACGGACCACTCCAAATGGCAATTCGCATTCACGGTAGTGATGTCTGCCTTGTGCACCGCTGCTCTACCATAATTACCTACACTGCGCAACTCTCTGAGGTTGCGCAGTGTAGGTAATTACTGCATTCCTGCATTATTACTGCATTAGGTAATTACGCTATAGTACTGACCGAGCCATTACAAGCATTCCTACTTCGGGAGCGATGGAAACGGCAGAGGATGAACGAGATTTATTTTTGTCACGTTCCGTCAGTTTCTGCGGCCTTCCTGGACGTTTTTCGCTGTAGCTGAACCGTCCTGCTTCCATCTCTTCAAGACATCACTCACAGTCGATTTTGATATGTGTAATTTAGCTGCAGTGCTCCGTATGGAAACGTTACTCACATGACCTCCTATAACGAGTCCACTCTGGAAATCTGAAAGTTAACGTCCACACGGCATATCCACTTCAAAGTTTCTGATAACACGACAGAACATCTCCGCTTTATATACGTACCTCCCCACTCACAACGCACCTTCCTGTGCAACCGTTCTTTGCACTTATGCAAATATTTGGTGATATCTGAATAATTTTGATAATATAGTGTACCTTACATATTGCCAGCGAACAACAGCGAATAACATTACAAAATTTTCACCATGCTTTTATGCACGAGAACGCACACGAAAGCAAACTTTCAGGGGGAGAAAAAATTCTTCTGGTGTCATTTAAATTTCAGCAATTGACTTCTTTGATAAGTTACGGGACGCTTATGTGGTGCCCTGTGCTATTCATACTAGTTTGCTGCAGATGAAATGTAGGAATATTGATGGTAACATCAAATACCCAAAATACTGTGAAAAATAAACTTTTTATATCAAAATAATCACCGCCAGCAGTAACACACTTTTGCCAACGAGATACAAGCTTCTGTATGCCATCAGGAAAATATGTCGTGCTTCGGGAGGCGACAAACTCATGGAGTGCAGACTCAACAGATGTTTGATTGGGAAACGATTTACCCTGTAGAAAGTGTTTAGGTTCTTGAAGAAATGATAGTCCGTAGGTGAAAGTTAGGTGAATAAGGCGGATCAGGTGAGGTTTCGTACCTCAGCATGTGCAGCTCCTGGGTCATCTGGCGTGCAACGTGGGGTCTCGCGTTATCGTGGAGCCGTATGGGCCCATAACGATTGGCTGATCTTGATGCTGGTGGATGGTTTTCCGTGCATAATGGGAAATTCTTGGTAATATATGTCCGTCTTGATGGTTTCCCCGGTTGTAAGAAGAGGGCAATGATTCACACCAGCTGCAGACCACCAAACAGTGACCATCCTTTTCCTGGAACGGTGTATCAATTTTCTAGTGTGTATCGGGGATTCACCGCGCTTAAGCCTATGAACGTCGGCGATTGTCATACGGCATCCATTTATTATCATAGGTGACAAGGGGCTTCCAAATGTCTTTACACTATATTGACAAAAGTCACCGGACACCTCTTCAAAAGCAAATCAACGGATCCGCTGCTAAGATGCGTTGTTAAGATGCGCGGTCATCCCGCACTGGGAGGTTAAGTGAAAATATAGCGGCGGGAGAGAACTGACTTTGAGAAAGGAAATATTGTTGGGTGTTATATTAGTGGATTGTCAGTAAAAGAAACCGAGAGGCGTTTAAACATACCCAAGTCAACTCTTTTGGATGTATTGAATAAGTGGAAGATACATGGCGTGCCTGAAGTAGCAAAACGTACCGGCAGACCAAAGAAAATCAGAGATAGGGGACGTCGAAGCCTCAGGAGAGTCGTTACAGCTAATTGACGGAGTACTGCACAAGACCTCAGTCTACAGGTGAGTAAAAATGCTGAAATCTCGGTATGTACAAGTACCATTGGCAGAGAACTTCATTTCATGGGTTACCGTGGTCGTGCGGCTGCTCATAAGCCTTTCATCTCCACTCGGAATGCTACTCGTCGTTTAGCATGGTGTAAAGAACATTTACTGTGGACCGTAGATCAATGGAAACGGGTCCTATGGACTGATGAATCCAGATACACTATCCGTCAGTCTGATGGCCGTGTGTGTGTATGGCAGCAGTAGGGGGAAGCTATTTACCACAGTGTACTGTTCCTTCTGTCAAGTTTGGAGCTGGCAGTGTACTCGTGTGAGGGTGTTTTTCGTGGTATGGTCTCGACCAATTAGTTATCGTGGAGAAACCTGTTAACCAGCACATCTACCTCGATATTCTGGACAATTATGCCCTACCAACTCTGTGACAATAGTATGGAACCGAGTCTTGTTGGCACCAGAAGGATAATGCGCCGAGTCATAAAGCAAGGACTGTTACGGCGTGGTTTGACGATAATTCCGTATCGTGTGTGGACTGGCCAGCACAGAGCCCTGATCTTAATCCCATGGGACACCTATGGGATGAATTAGAGCACCGCATAAGAAGTTTGGAACCAAGGCCTGGTGCTGATCAACAGTTAGGGCCAGCATTATGTACTGAATGGAAGCGCACCTATCGCTGTGTTCCAAAACCTTGTCGAAAGCATGTCTCGAATGGTTAGTGCATGAATTAAGGCCAAAGGTGGACAGACACCGTACTAATGTATGTCAATAAATGCTATGTTGTGTTTCTCTTCTAGGTGTCCGGTGACTTTTGTCAATATAGTGTATTTGGTTACGATTAGGCAAAAAAACTGTGGGCGCAAAGGATGTAAGATTTAATTTGTGGCAATCTTGCAGTGGCACGCAAACATTCCTTTGGTTATGTTACTGCGTAGGAAAATATGCATAACTACATTAACATTGTTTCTTTTTCGATTTATTTTAGTAAAGTGGTTATTTGGTGAACAGTTGAATAGTTTCGCTGATCGACGAGGAACAAAACCTGCATTTTCTTTTGTTCTCATTGAACCTTCCTTTATATTTTTTTTATTACAAAATACGTATATATCGTAAAACGTTTTTTTTTTTTTTTTTTTTGGAATTTTAACGACCACCGTGAGCAACTCAATGGGCTATAAGCAGTCGCCCGTCCTTAATTTAGGGTCACTGGTTCCAGGGAAGGGAGGGGAGGGAGCCAGTGCCGTAAGACAAACACAACATCCATGCCTCACCGGGATTCGAACCCGGACCCCGTTCGGACGAATGATCAGTGGCCATCGCTTAGACCACTGCGCCACCGGGGCGGCTCGTAAAATTTGGAAGCGTGTATGTTTCTTCATAAATACATGCACACAAACACACACACACACATTTAAATTGAATACATTATATGATTACACATTTAAATCAAAGATATATTTTGCAGTTCTTTCTTTGTTTGTTTAGGGTTTAACGACCACCGTGAGCAACTCAATGGGCTATAAGCAGTCGCCTGTTTCTAATTTAGGGCCGCTGGTTCCAGGAAAGGAAGAGAGCCAGAGCCGTTAGACAAACACGACATCCATGCCTCACGGGATTCGAACCCGGACCCACTTGGACAAACAATCATAAGCCAGCTCTTAAACCACTGCTATAACAGGGCGGCATTTTGTAGTTTGATGTTTCATCCATAAAATTTCGATATCGGCTGAGAAAAAAATTTCCAAAAATAAACATTATGTTATCCTCCAAAAAAATGTGTTCTTATTAAATAACATTGGTGGTTACAAAACTCGTGATACAGTAGAACTCCAATTGTCCGGATTAACTCGCACCGCAGCCTATACTGATTTTCGGAAAATCCGAATAATTGGGTTGTCTTCTTTCTGTAGGCCAAATACGTATTTATTATTACTACAGACATTTAACGTGGACCAGGAACATCAAACAAAGATCTTCGCTTTTTCCACGTTTATAAGTGAGTCACGGAAAAATTCTCATTGGCCGCCACCGGGAGTCGAACCCAGGGTCTTCCAGTTACGCACCGGATATGCTTCCGCTACACCGTGACTCACTTATAAACGTGGAACGAGCAAAGATCTTTGTTTTAATGTTCCTGGTCCACGTTAAATGTCTGTATTAATTATTCATTCGCCTTCTAATTATTTCTTCAGTTGCTGCTTACCATCTTTGGTGAATCCCCAGCATTGTGCGGGGCTCCAAGAAGCAACCTGCCAAATTAGCTTGGCAGTTAGCGTGTGTGAGTATGGAGAAATTCGAGGCCACTGTGGTGCAGCGGAAGCATATCCGGCGCGTAACTGGAAGACCCTGGGTTCGACTCTCGGTGGCGGCCAATGAGAATTTTTCCGTGACTCACTTATAAACGTGGAAAGAGCGAAGACCTTTGTTTGACGTATTTATTAATTGAAGTAAGGGAATTTAATTTTTTTGGTTTACCGTATTTTATAATAACAAATGTCATACAGTTTAAAAAATAAATATGTACATATTAGTTTGAAAATAAAATAATATGCATTATCATTTTGTATTACTTAAATGAACGAAAAAAGTAAAAACACGTAAATAAATTAACAAAGATCTTAAATTTTACTGGACCTTGAAAGAAGAACAAGCGAACCGCATAATTCTAGTTCCGGATATCTGGAGCCCGGATAATTGGAGTTCTACTGTATATAAGAATAAAGTAATTATCAGTTTATTGGCGTAATAAATTCAACATGCATTTTGCCAAGCCTTCGCTTATTGACGAAAGGCTTCAAATGGTTTTTCAAGACTAACAGCACAAAACAAACTGAAATACTATAGAACGTTACAATTTAAGTATCAATATGATTACACGAGACAAATATACAAAATATAATGAATAATTAAATACAGCGTGTTTTAAATTTGAAGTCACGTGATATGCTAGTTGGAGATGTGGCTATTTGGAGGGAAAGATCATTTAGGCATTGGATCCAAATTTTTGGCAACTCCTGGGAGACGTCAGCGTCTCCCTGGAGTTGCCAAAATGCGAATGCGGAAATTGCCAACTGTGGACTTAAGGAAGGAAGATCATCCACAACTTTCTCCAGAGAAGTGAGTCGCAAGTCGGCAGTTCCTATATGAGACAGTATTAAAAAATAAGACCCCTACCCCAACCCAAAAGCAACGGTATTCCGAGAAACTCTGGAAATCATCACTCGCCGTGACGCGTGCTTCCTGGAGTTGCCAAAAATTTGGATCCAATGCATAAACGATGTTTCCCCTCCAAATCACCACGTACCCAACTATCACATCATGTACATAATTTATGACTACAAAATTTATCAGATACCTTGTGATTGTGGACTTTCATGTACAGGACAGACCCACAGGGCTTTACGTTTCCGTGTGAAGGAACATAAGACCTACTTACGGAACTATGAACGGAAAAAGTCGTCTATAGCCCAACATTGTCACGAAAATAACCATAAATTTTTGTTTGGAAACGCTACGCTTGTTGATATACTTGATTCGACTATCAAGCTTAATATATTAGAAACTTTCCACATATACCGGAACTCTTCACAGCTTGTCAAGGACATGGCGTCTACTCCATTTCTTTCAAGCGCGTGGAAACAACTCAAAATCTGTGACCATCAGAACTCTGATGATGTCACAATGATTTGAATGTTTACGCTCCGTTTGACTTGATGATGCCGAGACGAACGCTCTGCGAAACTATAGTCGATGTTAAATAAACATTTAATTGTGATAAACGTTACTAATTATATTCTAGCATATTACGTGCCTTCAAATTCCGAACACACTATGTATTTAATCATTCTTCACTTGTCCCGTGTAATCATACTCATACACTGGCAGAAAGTGAAAAAAGGACACCAAGAAGGAGACGTCTGATACCAACGAAATTTATACAGCATAATAACGGAATACAGAGGATAACGTGATCAAAACATTATGGCAAAATGAATTTTTTTTGCTGGTAAATTGAAAAATAACATTTCCATGTAGCATGGTCAGTACGAGGTTGAACCGCCATGAACTGCGTCACACTGTGCAATTCTGGCATGGAGTCTGTCGTACAGATGTTGGATGTAAGTTTGGGTTATTGAGTTCCAAGCATCCTCAACCTGGACGCGTAAATCGGGTATGGTCGTGGCTGGCCGTGGAGACCGGATAAGTCGTTGTCCCATAAAATCCCACACGTGCCCAATGGGGGACAAATCCGGTGAACGTGCAGGCCATGGAAGTTGTCTCACACCCTGAAGTGCATGTTGCGTTGCACGTGCCGTGTGTGGGCGTGCGTTATTTTGCTGGAAAACACTACGATGGACCACCTTACAAATGGCACAACAACGGGCTAAATGATGTTGTTGATGTAGGAGGTGCTGTTTAACGTACCCGGTACAAACACTCGTTGCGTACGGGAGCCATAGCTGATCGCTCCCCACACCAGGAGACCAGGTGTAGGCCCTGTGTGTCGCTGGCGGATACAAGAAGGGTGGAGACGCTCTCCTGCGCGTCTGCGCACACGCATACGGCCATCGGAGGCTCCCAAGCAGAATCTGCTTTCATCGCTGAACACGACAGATCGCCATTGCATTCTCCAGTGCAGACGTTGGCGAAACAACTTCAGCCGTTCCTGACGGTGGGCTGGAGTCAGAAGTACACATGCCAGAGGCACACGTGCACGTAGTCCTGCATCCAGTAGACGGTTGCGGATTGTTCGCACAGTCACCTCAGGTGCAACGCCAGCTCGGATTTGCGTCGCAGTGGATGTTCTGCTTGACAACGCAGCTCTTCTTATGCGTCGATCGGTCCGCTCATCAATCCGTCTGTGTCTCCCGGTTCCACGTCTTCTCGTGTGGGAATGTTCCTCGGACTATCTAGGCCACCATCGTACCACCACCGATACTTCCCGTCCAATTCGCTCCGCAATACGATGATACGACCACCCGGCCTCGCGGAGTCCGACTAGACGACCTCGCTCAATGTCCGATAACTGCTGAAATCGTACACGTCTTCCATGCCCAGGCATTGTAACTTCTTCAGGGTCTTCGCACGAGTCCGTACGCCGACGTCTGATTACATTCACTTCGCCACACTCCTTAAATACCACCGACGATAATTTGCATATTATGCCGTGCTGTGGCGTAAGCGCTCACCGGTTGGTCCTGAAATTAACATGACACCTCCGTAAACTGCTCCGCATTAACATATGCAAATTTCATGATCGTCTGCCAATTACTTCTTGGTGTTATTTTTAGCACGTCTTTGGTAATAAAAGATCGTGCTTATGTTATCGGTTTGTCCGTCCGTCCGTCCGTCCGTCTGTACCCTTGGTATCTCTGCAACCATTAGTCCGATTTGAAAAATTCTTTTTGCATTCGAAAGCTTGAAATATGCGAATGATGATCCTTCATTTCGTTTTTTTTTTTTTTTTTTTTTTGCGATGTACAATTTCGCCGCTAGAGGGCGTAAATGCAGGTCATGTAGAATTCAAAAATACGTTTTATTCCACATATTTGCTTCTAAACATCCGATTGAAAAAAATCTCTTATCTTTCGATTCCATTTATGTCGAAGAGTATTTTGGATATAGTTTCTTTTTCAAATTACGCATGGATTTTCCGCTAGGGAGGCGTAAAAGTAAATTGCATTTTTTCCAATAACTCTTCTTCTAAAACTCCGATTTGAAAATAAAATTTTTCAGCGGATACATCTCCTGATGCCAATCTTTTGCATATAATTTCGAATTTTTGGTAAAGAATACTTTGGCCACCAGGGGGCGTAAGTGTTAATTTTCGCTTCTGATGTATTTGCTATAAAATCTGAGCTTCTAAAATATCGATTGAAAAAATTCTTTCGTGGACTGATGTCACTCGCATCGATAAACCTTTTCTGAATATTTTCTTCCTAAAATATTCCACAGTTTCTCCGCCAGGGGCGTAGATGTATATCTTATTTTTGTCAATATCTCGACTTCTAGCAGTCCGATTTGAAAAATTCTTTCTTTGTTGGATAGTGTTTTCCGTGTGGCATGTTTTTCATATAATTTCAAAATTTTCACGTAATTCATAGCCTTTCCGCTAGGGGGCGTAAAGGAAAATTGCGTTTCCCCTTACATCTCTGCTTCTAAATCTCCGATATGAAAATTTTTTCTGCACCGGATACAGCTCTTGACGGGAAAGCGTTTGCACATAATTTCTAATTTTTTTGCAAAAATGTTTTGGCTACCAGGGGGCGTAAACCTTAATTTCCGCTTCTGATGTATTTGCAGCAAAATATGAGCTTCTAAATTCTCGATTAAAAACAACGTCGTTTGTAGGCCAATACTATTTATACCGACAAACTTTTTAGAAACATTTTCTTCTTATAATAGTGCACAGTTTCTACGCCAAGGGGCGTAGATGTATATCTTATTTTTGTCAATATCTCGACTTCTAGGAGTCCGATTTGAAAACTTCCTTCTTTGTTGGATAGTGTTTTCCGTGTCGCATGTTGTTCATATAATTTCAAAATTTTCACGTAATTTATAGACTTTCCGCTAGGGGGCGTAAAAGTCAATTGCGTTTTCCCCTATATCTCTGCTTCTAAATCTACGATCTGAAAACTTCTTTCTGCATCGAATGCAGCTCCTGATGGGAAATCGTTTGCACATAATTTCTAATTTTTGGAAAAAATGGTTCGGCCAATAGGGGCGTAAACCTTAATTTCCGTTTCTGATGTATTAGCAGCAAAATATGAGCTTCTAAAATCTCGATTGAAGAAAAGTCTTTTGTGGACCGATACTATTCATTTCGACAAACATTTTAGGAACATTTTCTTCTTGAAATAATGCATGGTTTCTCAGCCAGGGACGTAGATGTATATCTTATTTTTGTCAATATCTCTACTTCTAAAAGTCCGATTTGAAAAATTCCTTCTTTGTTGGATAGTGTTTCCGATGCGAAATGTTTTTCCTATGAATTCAAAATTTTCAAGTAAATCACAGACTTTCCGCGGGCGCACAATGGTAAATTGCGTTTTCTGCTCCTAAAACTCCGATTTGAAAAATTCTTCCTGTGTCGCATACGAGACCTGACGGAAAATATTTTTCACGTAATTTCCAATGTTTGGTAAAGAATGGTTTGACCACCAGGGATCATAAGTGTTAATTTCTACTTCTGATGTATTTGTAGCAAAATCTGCGCTCCTGAAAACTGGACTAAAATTGTTTTTCTTGTTCCGATACCGGTCATATGGATAAACCTTTTGTGAATACTTTCTTCCTAAAATAATGCATGGTTTTCCCACCAAGGGATGTAAAGTCACATCTTATTTTTGTCGATAACTCTGTTTCTAAGAGTTCGTAAGCTCACGATACCGTTTACAGCAATATCTAAGGCATTAAAGACCCGATTGAAAAACTTCTTTCTTCCGTCAGATACTATTGTTTTCCATGCCGGTTCCATTGACTTTGAATAACTTTGATAAATTTAATTTGCGTCAGAACGGATTCAAAAGACGTGCTTATTAGACCCGAAAATTTGGTGTCATCTTTCTTGTTTCACTTTCCGCCAGTGTATTTCAATTGTAACGTTGTAATGTTTCAGTTTGTTCTACGCTCTTAGACTTAAAAAAAATGCAAATCTTCATTGTTTCCGCTCCGCTTCAACCATAAAGATGAATAAAATCTACCGTAGTTGAGTTTTGTGTTGCTCTTCAGCGGCTCTGACGAAATAGATTCGAGCAGTTAACAACAAAAGATGTGTTGGGCTCTTTATTTCAGTTTTTGTTTTTTTCCTGCCTTGGAACGTCTAAATCTAGTTGGCTCCAGAAAAAAATTCGAATAATCATTAAATTTGAAAGTGAGGGAGAGACATAAGGGGAGAGAAAGAAATCGGTGATATATTGCTTTGGAAAAAAAGAATAAATAAAATCGAATGTATGTAAACATGCACTTAATGGGGAAGACAAAAACGCAGAATGTCACGAAGACTAAAATTGTGTACTTTCATTCACTTGAGTTTTGTGACAATAATTTTTTAAAAAGAGTGTCCAACTTTTTCTCTCAAATGTCTTGTCTACTTTTAATTGATGTTTAGTTTTTTGCGTTAGAATTAGTTTTATTCCCTACTGGAAGAGTTGGCAACACTGTCTCCGCTGGAACAAGGAGATACTATGTCACAAGACTGCGACGTTGTGCAGCAGACATCATGACTAGCGACTCCCACGAGCAATTGAAATATCGCGACAGCACGATAAGCAATTATTTCGAGCTACTCCAACATCGACTCCGCAGGAAGTCCTAGAACATTTTCAAAATAAATATTCATTAATACGAAGTCCGTTAAAATATTAGGCATTAGCGAAGACGCGTAAATCTGAAACTTTTTATTCTTGCTAAAATCCATCTTCGATTTTATCTTCTCAACCTCTAATCTAAAAACTGTAATTGGAGTAAAAGACAATGCTTCAAAGCTGGATTGAATGTTCGTATTACCTGAAGGAAACCAATTCATCATGATCTGTTCTGAAAGCCCTATGAAAACCAAATTTCCTACACACTTAATTGTTTTCCTAACGTGCATGCAGGAAGCAAAGTTATAAGAAAGCTGTAAAAATACTAGTTTTCTCTGAGACATTCAACCCGTAAGAATCACTATTGTTCG
Source organism: Macrothele yani (assembly GCA_039090855.1). NCBI lineage: Eukaryota > Metazoa > Arthropoda > Arachnida > Araneae > Macrothelidae > Macrothele > Macrothele yani. Next base: position 80,429,892 of record CM077008.1, read on the forward strand.
TCAGCTGCTACTTTGCGTACACTGTAAAAACATTACTGTAGATTTTGCGGTTTTAAACAGTTTTCCAGGGTGCCAACACAAAACCGTAAAATCTACAGTTTTATGCGGTGCTAGAGCAAAGCTATAGCTTTGCTCCAACACAATCAACACATTCGTTCCAGCCAAATTTTTGTGTTTTCGTGATTATTTGGACTGTGACTCGCTCCAGCAAAATTCTGTGCTGTTTTCTACATTAAATGCAAGTTTGGAGCAAAGTATAGCTTTGCTCCAACACTGCATAAAACTGTAGATTTTACGGTTTTGTGTTGGCACCCTGGAAAACGGTTTAAAACCGTAAAATCTACAGCACATTTTTTACAGTGTAGAAAAACCAACGCTGAAAGCGAAGTCAGTAATGAAATGAGAAAAGCAATCTGGAAGATAAAGCCCTTTAACCTGCTGGAACGAATTAACGGGTTAGCAAAATTGTTTGTTATCAGCTCGAACGAATATATATGTTCTCTGTCTAAGAAGTGGGACAAACTCGACAGGACTGAGTAAACCCGCACTACAGAAAGCCTTGCTTTTCCCTTAGGTTTGTCATTCAAAGTGACCATTTACGGGGAATAATTTTCCTTAATCCTATCATACGAGGGTCACTTCAAACGTTTTGCACACTGTGGGTTATCTTTTAAAAAACGAATTTATTTCACAACACACCTTTACGGGTCTTCAAAGTAATCTCCATGTTTCTTTATGACAGTCTTTTATTCAAGTCAGGACAACTCCATTGTTGAGGCGTCGGATTACTCAGGTCATCTCATTAGAAACATCCTGAATCGTTTCCCGCGGAGTGGCTTCTTCAGTTTTGGGAACAAGTCATAGTCTGATGGGCTCATGTCCGGACTTTCGTCTGTAGCAACAATTCTGTCCAAAAACTTCTCGCCTTCTGTCTCGTACCGCTCAAGCAATTCTTCTGCGCTCCCTTTACGAACTGCTTGCTGCTCTTCACTGAGATTATGCGGAACCCATTTGGCAGCCACTTTTCTCGTCTGTAATTTTTCAGTTAGGATTATGCGCTATACTTGTTTGCTTCATACGCAATCTCTTCACATGTTTTCCGTCGATATCCTTCCAAAATGCTGTTGACGATAACCACAGAAGTGTCGTCCGTTGCATCTGATGGTCGGCTGATTCTTGGGTCGTCTTCGATGATTTACGAACCTTGGCGGAAGCGAAAAGCCCACCGTGACATTGTGCTATGATTCACTACACTAATTCCGCAAACTTCACGCAAAGCTTAATAAATTCGGTAGGTGATTTTCCTCGCAAAGTTTCAATTTAGGATTGCTGGTCGCTAGGCCAGATCTGACCTGACACTTTCTTCTTCCATTTCTAGGCAGAATTTTTCGGAACAGGAACAATTTAGGCAGCAAACGCTTTGTATACTGAAGTCTGACTCACAACTGACGCAACGATTGGAGCGATTGCATCATCCTTACGGGCAGCGCCTGCGCAATATTCAAAACTTTTAAAATGACCTACGAATTACCTTTTCTCTCAAAAATACTACAAAAATGGCGAAGAACCTAAGGACAGAAAAGATGTTTGAGAAACTTGCTTCTACCAAGTGGCCTAATGTCCGTGTCAGGAGGATAAGCCCTTCTCAATCATTCCTTGGGTCACAAAGTGGCATAATGAGAATCTGACTATAACACTAAGACCCACAAAGGAGCACTTACTACCAGCAGCAGATATGTAGTCGATTCTGCTGAGATGAGAGAGGGAAAGAAATAGTTTTGCCATAGCTTTCGTTTGACCTGTCCACTATGTCAACAGTTCTATTTTAAGAGAGCAGAAAATGTTATGTACCACTTGGTTCAAATGCATCGGCCTTTAAAGGGTTAAAACAGGAAGCACTGTAAAATAAGGTATTTTTCTCACTGCAAATTATTAACATCATCGAATTTAAACCTAATTTTTCTGTGGAACGATTAAGTGTGTAGGTTTTTTTTTCTCTGTACATGTGTTATGCTTAATATAGTACGGTGAATGTGCTTCATTCGTCATTTGCCTAGTTCTGAAGTTGCTTGTTATAATCTTAGGAGTTACATTAATTCGTGAGTTGGCTTAGAATGTCGCAAGAACGAACAGTTTGGGAATTTCTCTTTTAAATCAAGCAGCTGTATATGATTTTCTGTAATTTTATGAGTCCCTTCTGCATATTAATACGGCTTGGTAGTTTATAGCTGGTTTTCTGAACTGAAACATGTCAGATTTTTGTTTTTATCCAGTGATAATATTGGAAATCCTAACTTCAACAAAATGCGACATATTATCAGACCGCCTTGCACTAAATGAAATAGAAATTTAGCTGTGATATCTCGAATTTAAAAGAAAAAGATGCAAAACTGAATGCCATGGAGAGTAAAAATATCTTCCCAAAACTATCGCAGAAACGTTCATTAAGCAGTATAATGAAATGCTAACTACCATTTTGGTTAGTAGCCACATGCGCTTTGCGTGGAATGCACGAACTAAGATAGAAAAGAAAGCGTGACTAGATGAGTGGATTGTCAAGTTGATTGATGCCTCTCATCTAACCAGGGAAGAGTAAGATTAAATATGCTTTATTTGGTCTTGGTCTCACAAGTGTCTGAATGAATGCCCTTTATTTGTTACAAAATTGATCCATCAAACGACAAACTAAATATGCCTTATTTGGTATACCAAGACTTCCACTCCAGTTTTCAATTATCCGGATGAGAGAATAAGCCATTTCGCATCTCATGCTGTCATCCACTCAAGGACTGACTGAATAGGCTTTATCTTGTAAAAATGAGTTGCTCACGCAGGCTCCGTTGTACGTGACGTGCGTTAGCGTACACCGATGTTTCCCCAGATACGGTCTGCATACATCTGTCGGCAGGCGTACTTTGCGACGGCGTAGTTGAAAGTCAAATAAAAATGCAATCATTGAGAAAGAAAGAAAGAACGACTTTGCTCAGAATATAAATTTCCGGCTTTCTAACACGACGCCGTATACTATCAGTGATAAATTAAAACCACAAACTGAGAGACTTTAGTCTTTGAAAGAAAATGAGGAAACACGAAGTTTTAGCTTATTCCAGATATTTGAGCGAAGCGAGGCCGAAGGCCGAGGGAAGCTCTCTTTATGAGACTCGAGACAATTCGTTGTTCGGCCATAGGTACGAGATGACACATCTGACCACCGTGATCTTTTGCATGCGATTGGACATCGTCCATGGTCAGGTTTTGACGCCTTCCGATTCCCGAAATTCCGTGTCATTGAGCAATAATCGTCCAAAAACTTGCATTTTTAGGTGTTTTTCCGGGTTTTGAGAAGGGGTCGTTTGTTACCTGTCTCCTCCAAAGATCTTCAGCCGCTCGCGGTGACACTTGCCACAGAGAAAGGGAAGGGCATGGTGAGTGACATGGGGTTAGTATCATGGCGTTTTCTCGTGTCGTAATAAAAATAATGACCATTAAAAAAACTGACCAATTTTAATAATAATTGAAAACCCCCGCTCTCTATAGGACAAGCCGCCAACAGTAACCGATAACTCGGGTGCAGTTGGCAAATTTTGAGGGAAGCTATTGCAATATCTAAGCTCATTAAGGCGTCTATTATAACAAAGTCTAAAAAACGAACGTGTAAAATTAACGACTTCCAGAACAAAAGTGCGAAACATTCTAAAAACGAAATGCCTAAAATTTATCATGAACAATGTACTTTTATTCACGCCTTCACGTTGGTTGTGATCAGGTTGCATGTAAACAAAGCGGAAGGACATACTAGGATGGGGAACCACGTTTTTCATTTTGTATCGCGAAAGACAGACACACTTCCTTTATTATTATAGATTAAGCAAATGTTGAGCTAACAGACGCAGTCTTTCCATTTCTTCGTTTTTCAATTCAAACGATTTTTTAAAATTAATGTTAGTGAGCCGACTTTCGTGAAACGGTTCAAGTAAAAGGCCATCTAGTTTTAATTAAAATTCCTTAATGACACGGAATTTCGGGAATCGAAGGTGTCTAAACCTGACCATGGACGATGTCCAATCGCATGAAAAAAATCACGGTGATTGGATGTGTCATGTAGCTATTCCCGAACAATTAATTGTCCCGAGTCTCGTATAGAGAGCGGATTTTTTCAATTATTAAATAAATTGGTCAGTTTTTAATGGTCATTATTGTTATATGGCACGACCAATCACCATGATACCAACCCCATGTCACTCACCATGTTCTTCCCTTTTTCCGTGGCAAGTGTCACCGCGTTCGGCTGAAGATCTTTGGAGGAGACAGGTAACAAACGAAACCCTGAAAAACCCTAAAAATGAAAACTCTGAAAAACCCTAAAAATGCAAGGTTTTGGACGATTATTTCTCAGTGACATGGAATTTCGGGAATCGGAAGGCGTCAAAACCTGACCATGGACGATGTCCAATTGCATGCAAAAAATCACGGTGATCAGATGTGTCATCTTGTACCTATGCCTGAACAACTAATTGTCTCAAGTCTCGTAAGGAGAGCTCCACTCGACCTTCGGCCTCTCTCGCTCAAATAGCTATGACATGACACATCCGATCACCGTGATGTTTGGCATGCGATTGGACATCGTCCATGGTCAGGTTTAGACACCTTCGATTCCCGAAATTCCGTGTCATTAAGGAATTTTAATTAAAACTAGATGGCCTTTTACTTGAACCGTTTCACGAAAGTCGGCTCACTAACATTAATTTTAAAAAATCGTTTGAATTGAAAAACGAAGAAATGGAAAGACTGCGTCTGTTAGCTCAACATTTGCTTAATCTATAATAATAAAGGAAGTGTGTCTGTCTTTCGCGATACAAAATGAAAAACGTGGTTCCCCATCCGAGTGTCTCTTTCCGCTTTGCTTACATGCAAACTGATCACAACCAACGTGAAGGCGTGAAGGAAAGTAGTTAATGATAAATTTTAGGCATTTCTTTTTTAGAATGTTTCGTATTTTTGTTCTGGAAGTCATAAATTTTACGCGTTCGTTTTTTCAGAATTTGCTATAATAGACCATTTAATGAGCTTAGATTTTGCAACAGCTTCGCTCAAAATTATCCAACTGTACCCGAGTTATCGGTTACCGTTGGCGACTTGTCCTAGTATAAGTTTATTTAAGATTAAAAACATCAGATTACAGAATTCAGCTAGAACAAACTAACGTATTTCCTACTGGTGATTCAAAACTTCAAGGAGTATTGATAAAATATTGTGCAAACTTAAATCAGATTGCAAACTCTTTTCTTTCATTAACTTCATTCCATCTTTCCTTAATAACCATTTTCAGTGGTCCGTCTACACACGATATTAGGCTTCCAGTTCCGTGAAAAACGCACGCCAGAGTTGACTGGGTACCGCTGATGACGTACATTTGGCACGGAGCCACATTGTGTTATCATGTGAACAGAGGGTGGAGGTCGATAAATGTGCTGTTTGGGTACTTCTACGCCATTATTAAGAAAAAGGGTTAAACGCGACAGAAGCAGCGGGAAACATTTGTGTGTGAAAAGTAGAGAGCAACGCTGCATTAAAAAGTGGACAGCAGCACTGCACGAAAATAGTTCCAGAGTTTCAATGATGGGGAGATCAGTCTTGAAGACAAGCCGTAGTCAGGACGTCCAACGAACACCAACACTGACACTCTGTTCGAAGCTGTGACAGCAAAGCCCAGTACCAGTACAGAACGATTGACAGCTAAGATGGAGTCTTTCCAATCCACCATCGTTCGTCACCTAAATCAGCTTAATTTCTCCTCCAAGCGCCATCGAATTGTTCCCCATAAATTGACAACCCACAAGGCGGAACAGTGTGTCGTGCTCTGTCTCAGATTGCTGCCAAATCCACAGGACGGTAGCTTTTGGCTTCGTATCGTCACAGGTGATGAAAAGTGGATGTTCCTACTTTATCCTACAGCTGAGAACCAGTAGTTGTAGCCTGTCCTTCAGGAAGCACAGTCAGTGGTGCAAAGAGGATGGTTTGAGAGAAAAGTCATGCTGGGCATTTGGTGAAATTCTGGGGGTCCTGGCTATTGACGGGAATTTGTATGCCGAACAACTGCAACTGGTCCATAATGCCCTGCGCCAACGCTACTAAACGTTTATTAAAAGAAAGCGGACGTTTCTGAAAGTGAATAATGCCCCAAGTTACACCCCAACAATGGCCCGCCGAAAACTACAGGAATTGGAAGGGGCTGAGGTCGTCCTCCATACAGTCCGTATCCCTCTCCATTCGATTAACGCTTTATTCGCTCCATGGCCCATTTCCTACAAGAATGGCACTTCGCTTCAGTAATGGATGCGGAATCTGGCATCGGAGAGTTTCTGTCCTCGGAACCTTCTGAGTGGTACAGCTGTGGGATAGTGACTCTGGTGGAACATCTTCTCCGGAACCAGTTGTCCTGATTGGCGACATAACTACATAAAGTGAAACCTCGGTTATACATTTTGCTAGGGGATGACCTTTAAAAATTTGTAATTGTGAAAAACGAAAAAACGAAATTTTAAAATGTTAAATACTATTATAAAAGTGAAAATCCTCCAAATACGTGGTGTCAGTGAATAAACAAATACATCGCTTTTTCCACGTTTTACCAACACACAGCAACAGAAAACATGTTATTCGGTCACAGTCGGGGAATTGAATCCCGAATCTCTGGATATCCAGCCGAGCGCGTTAGCCTTACACCACGGTGGCCAACAATCCACGGCGCTATGTGTGTTTTTAAATCAGCTTCTGACATCATAAATCCGTAGGATGGGCTCAGCTCTTGAGACGTCTCCATCTGGTGGGCATTAACGGCACTGGATGTATATTAATTATAGCAGTAAAATCGAAAGGGCGAGATCCTAAGTGAAAATCCTCCAAATACGTGGCGTCAGTGAATAAACAAATACATCGCTCTTTCCACGTTTTACCAACACACAGCAACCGGAAAATTGCTTTTTGGTCACAGTCGGGGAATTGAATCCCGAATCTCTCGATATCTAGCCGAGCGCGTTAGCCTTACACCATGGTGGCCAACAATCCACGGCGCTATGTGTGTTTTTTAGTCAGCTTCTGACATCATAAATCCGTAAGATGGGCTCAGCTACTGAGACGTCTCCTTCTGGTGGGCATTAACGGCAATGGCTATATATTAATTATAGCTGTTAAATCCAAAGGGCGAGATCCAAAGTGAAAATCCTCCAAATACGTGGCGTCAGTGACTAAACAAATACATCGCTCTTTCCACGTTTTACCAACACACAGCAACCGAAAAATTGCTATTTGGTCACAGTCGGGGAATTGAATCCCGAATCTCTCGATATCTAGCCGAGCGCGTTAGCCTTACATCATGGTGGCCAACAATCCACGGCGCTATGTGTGTTTTTTAGTCAGCTTCTGACATCATAAATCCGTAAGATGGGCTCAGCTACTGAGACGTCTCCATCTGGTGGGCATTAACGGCACTGGATGTATATTAATTATAGCAGTTAGTTCAAAATATACTTTATTGGCAAAAACATAGGGAATACAGGCGTACCACATATGGCAAAATAAACAACAAAACAATGAGCGATACTGATGAAATGTTACAGGTGAATGTGATACGGCAGTCAACTAAGGATGACAAAACGTTAAAATCATTAATAAGGAACAACATATGCTCGAGGAAGATGATGCACAAGCAAAAGTAATGAATAATTAATAAAGCATGTGATGACGTGCAGAGTGAAAGCAGAGCACAAAACAACAGGTAAATATATTTACAAGAACATGGCTGTACAACGCAGTGCACAAAAAGAAGGGAACATGTAAAACACAACAAAAGCATATACTACGATAAAGGTACAGAAGTTCCCACAATCGAGGAAACCACACGATATGTGACAAAAACATGATAAGTATTACAGAACATAGTGGAAACTTGGGCAAACTCCCCAAGTGAAACACAAGGATACACAAAATACAAACAGCAAGCCGTGCAGTATTGCATCTGTCCAAAAAAACAATGACATGGGACGAGCAAAAAATACATGACGTCAAAGAATGTGAAAATGCAAGACAGAAATTAGGTATAAATTAAAAGATACAACACAATGCAGCAAGAAAAACAGAAAGAACAAAGTATCGCAGGGCAATACCTCTCGTATTGCTCATAGAGAACAAATACACGGTGCGCAACTCAATTAAGGTACAGGCAGCAAAAGCAGACACATGAGTGAAGAATAAGTATTAAGGACAGGTGCAACGAAGAAACAAATACAACACGGTACATGCACACGAATTACACAAAAACTGAAAAAAAACCCTACAATACAAATCATAAGCAGTTACATGACAAACACTTAGTAGACGCTGTGACGAAGCACCAGGAAGAGAGAACACAAAATCTCGACTGATGCATTCAGATCTTCGAAGCTGGAAAAAATAAAAAATCAGAAAGAAAGATGAATGGAAGATCCAGTGATTTCGAACCAACCGGTCCCCTTCGCCCAGGTAGACCGGAAAGAGGCTTGAGATTGAGGGGTGGAAGCATCGAAGTTCTCCAGGCGTAGTCGAGACACGATGCGATTCCTAAAAATCGACCGTAAGGCAGCGCCAGCAGAGAGGATACTAGGTGTGGTAGCAGGAGAGCGGAGAGATTGATGATAAAGAAAAACGACATGTTTCACAAGTACGAAGAGATAGGCACAGGCATCCGGCAAAATAGCCGGGGGATGTTTGGTAAGCAATAGCCACTCGTACGCTTGAAAAGGGATGTCTCTGGAGCAAATGGTGCCTACAAGACGAAAGGCAGTATTGAGAAGTGGAAGGAGAACGGGACAGTGACAGTAGACATGAGGAACATCACCTTCAACACCACAAAAGCAGCAGAGAGAAGTAGAAGAAATAGACATGTGAAAGAGAGAAGAAGGAACAGGAAGGCGGCGGTGAAGAAACCGCCAGTGGATGTTTCGCTCTAACGGGGTAGAAAGGGGAGAGAAAGAGGCAGACCAGATAGGCAGCAGAAGAGAAGGAGAAGCATCAGGAAGACCATGCGGAGAAGGGAGGGGCGCACGGAGGATCGCATAGATAGAGGCAGTGGAAAAAGAAGAAATGGGAGCAACAGAGTCCCGAAAGGGTAGGAAGAAAGGAAGAGAGAGGCGCGGTCCAGAGACAGAAATAAGACCAGTGTCAGAAACGAGAAGTGGGAAGAGGGTACGGAGAGCGGAGCGAAGAAGGTCATACTCCTCTTCCAAGGTGGAAGAAGGGTCAGGGAAAAGAGAAGAGAGGGGTTTCCAGGTCAAATCGGAAGTTAATAAAGCTTCGACAGTGAGAATTCCTGAGCGGAACCAAGGGGGTAAAAGAAAGTATGGTTGATCTGGTAGATGAATCTGAGTGGAAAAGAAAAGAGGTTCAGCAAGCAAGTCCAGGGTGGTAGAGGGAGGAGCGCGGAGTAGCGGGAGAGAATGAAATACCGCTAGAGCGTCGATAAGAAGTGGTGGGAGGCGTTTAGAAGTAGAAGGAGATGAATACATCCGAAGAAAAAGGAGGAAAGTGAAGGATGGATCATGAAGAGAAATAAGAGTATTCAGGGTAGAAGAAAGTGCAGGGGAGGGCGAAAGGAGAAGACGAATGAAGGAGACAATTCGGTGAGCTCGATAATATGTTCTGACATCCGGTAAATGAAGACCACCAAATGACGTTGGCAGAGAAAGCGTTACAGCAGAAATCCAATGCCTAGATGACCATATCACTGAAGTGAAAATACTGTTGATGGCAGAGAAATGATGCGATTTAAACACACAGGAATCCCAGGGATAGAAGCATTGTGAGAGAAGATATCGATGAACAATTTGAGCACGTTGAAAGTAAGAGGAAAAGGAAAACGTAAATCTCCAAAAACCAGCCGTGCGATGAAGTCGTGGGCGAAGAGCTTGACAAGTGACGTTGCTTGCGGTAAAGGAGTGTCCAAAATGAGCTCCAAGAAATTTTTGGGTCGAGGAGGACCACACTGCTCCCCACGGCGAGTCAGTGCGGCCTCTCCAAGAACCACACCACAGGCCAGCACTTTTCTGAATATTCAGGGCAGCACCAGAGAGAGCAGCATACTGTTCATAAGTGGCAAGAAGAGTATCAAATTGGTCATCGCGGCGAAGACAAAAGGTAACATCATCTGCGTAAGCAGAGACAAGAAAACGGTGATGCCGAGAACTAGAGACAATCGGTCCTACCGCAGGTAAGAGAGACGCCCGACTTGCTATCAAAAAAGGCTCAAAGGCGAGAGCAAAGAATTGTCCTGATAATGGACAACCTTGTCTGATGCCAGATCGAAAAGGAATCGGGGCCGTCAAAAATGTGGCCGTCCGAACGTGCAAATGGGCGCCCCGGTAGAGGCTAAAGATGAGAGAAACAAAAGCGGGAGGAAAACCATAGTGAGTTAATACGGCAGAAAGGTAAGCGTGAGAGACGTTATCAAAAGCGGATTTCTGGTCAAGATTAAACAAAGCTAGGGGTTCGGAATGTTTTAGTGCAAGAAAGGAAAGGTTATGAAGAAAGAAGATATTATTAGAAATAGAACGACCAGGCAAGGTATATGTCTGGTCGGGGGATATGAGGAACGGAAGAACAGAATTTAGGCGGCGAGAAAGGAGTTTAGTGAAGAATTTGTAGTCCAGGTTGAGAATGGAGATGGGGCGCCAATTAGACAAGTCCAGAAGGTCACCCTTCTTCGGCAGGAGGATGACATGTGCAACTGTAAATTCCGGGGGAAGCGCAGGGGAAGAAAGAGCACACGAAAAAGCGGCAGAGAGAAAAGGCAGGAGTGACGGAAGAAAGGCCCGATAGAACGAGAGCGGGAGGCCATCAGGTCCCGGGGAAGAGTGAAGATTGAGGGAGACAAAAGCCTCTCTCAATTCAGGCAAAGAAAAATCAGCAATGAGAGGGGCGCAGAGAGAAGACGGGACCTGAGGGAGAGAAGAAAGAAAAGAGGAGGAAGAAAAAGAAGAACCCTGCGCAACCGCTCGGAACTTCTCCTGAAAGAAGTGACGGACATGAGAGCAGATGAGAGTTGTATTGCCAGTAACAGTGCCATCAGGCAATCGGAGATGTCTGATGGAAGATGACGTGCGTCGCATGGATTCCATCTTTAAAAGGACTTCGAAAGAATGCGTCGATGGTGATATACGTAGGAGCCGAAGACGACGGACTGCTTGCTGAGCAAACGGTTAGAGGCAAGCATGAAGTTCATCACGGACGGAGGCATAGTGCGGGTCAGACATTGGCGTCGCGAAGAGGAGTCCTCGTAGGTTACTCACCTCCATCGAGCGAGTGGTGGAAATAGTAAAGGAGAGTTGACGAACGAGCAAGAGAAGATCCCGTTTGACATCAAGCCACAAACGCAGGGCGCTTGGGGTCGTTGTGAGCAGCAGCTTTCGATCAGAAAGGAACTTCTCAACTTCCTCACAAAAGGAACGGTCTTGCAAGAGAGTGTAATCAAACGTCCAATGACGACGCGTAGATGAAGGTGGAGGAGAGACGCAAATTGATAGTGAAACGGCAGAATGGTCGGAAGAAACAGTAGGTGAATGTCGAGCAACAGTGATAGCAGGGAGTAAGGAAGCAGAAACATATATTCGGTCCAACCGCGCAGCAGTAGAACCGAACGTCGGCGGATTACACCACGTAAAGGAAATGGAATCAGGATTTAGCCGTCTGAAGGAATCGACAAGATGAAAATCATCAAGGAGATGAGTCAGCTGTGAAACTAAATTCATGCGGTATTCGCCAAAAGACGAATTTCTGTCAAGAGAAGGCTGCAGCGTGCAGTTAAAATCCCCCCAAGAACGAAATAATCCCCGGGAGGAATCGCTGCAATCGCTGCACGAATATTACTGAAAAGATGAGCAACATATATTTCATCAGTCGGAATATATACATTAAAGATATGAAAAGTAACATTATGCACACAAAAGGTAAAACACTGAAGAAAATCAAGGTGTAAATTTGTCACAGAAATAGAAGTCAGCTGAGTCAAAAACCGCTGGCGCACACCTACAGCTATACCACCATACCGCGAGAGGCGATACGAGTGGTAAAAGGTGTACGGCCAGCGTCTCCATAGGTGAGTGGGAGTGTCAGCAGAGCAGTGAGTTTCCTGGAGAAGGAGAACATCTCCACCAGCGGCAGAAATGTCCTCATAAACGAGGGAGTTCAACACTGGTGTCGCGAACCCGCGACAATTCAAGGAAGTCACAGTGAAATTGTCATGCCTCTAGTAGCAGTGACAATCTTTTCCAAATGAGAACGGAAATTGTTGTACCGCCGTTGGATGCACTTCTGAGTGGCAGCATCCTCGGCAGATGGACTCTTGATAGTATTGTAAAGAGTTAACAGTTGTGCCCGTTGATTCTCAACTGCTGGGTAGCGACCTTCAAATCTGTTGACATAGGTGGGTAAATTAGGAAGAAGAGTCTTGGCACAAGCAAAGTCGTGCAATTCGTTATAAGGGAGAGGAGTGTCCGGAAACACATTCATGTGTAGGCGTGCGGAAAATTCCTCAAGAGGCAGGAGGTAGATAACTGGCTTGGAAGACTTGACAGGGCGACCCGAAGCAGCTGATCCAGCAGGCTTAGTCGGAGAGGTGTGAGTAGAGTGGCCAGATTGTCGCCGTCGTTTCGTAGAGCCGCGAGGAGGTTTGGCATCCCTTTTGTCAGAACGGGTCCGGAGATAGCCCTCCGTCCCATCACTCATCGCTTGGTTGCTGACGCTTTGATAGGCAGTGTCATCAGCGGTCGAGGTCTCTGTATCAGACTGGTCAGTCGCAACGGACCCAGCAACTGCTGTAGGGTCCGCAGGAACACGAAAAGATGCTGAAGATTGTAAAACTGGGTAGTGTTCCTCGGAGAGAGAAGGTGGGACAACAATTGGCGTGGAGGTTGCTACCGAAGGTAGGTTGTTCGCAGGAACCACCGTCGGTAACGGAGCGCTACTAGGATCTTGATGATAAGGCGTCGGATCTTGATAGACGGGCGAAACAGACTTTGGTGGAGCAACTGGACACTGCTTATAGTAGTGACCAACCTGGTGACATTGACTACAATGGAATTCCGTCAGGAAGTTTATTTGCCTGACCTGATCTTCGCACCGAACAGTGAAGTGTGTTGGAAGCCGTTCGATTGCTTCTTGTGATGGAAATATGACCCTCGCAACACGGCGAGCACCTTGGATCGACGCATGTCGTGGATCACGTAATGGGTCGTTTCGGGCAGCAAGATGCGTTTGTATGCCTCCAACTACCCGACCAACTGAAGATAAGACAGCATACAGCATGAGATCTGTCACTTCCAACGGGAGCGGGTAGAAAGAAACGTTAATGGGTCTTTGGCCCACTGGTTCTGCAGAAAGATGTCTATCACCAATGGTGAGACCAGATGTTAGGAGAGATTTCGCCATTTCAGCCGTGGCCAGATAAACAACCACAAGTCGTCCTCTACGATACATTTGCGGAATAGATTCAGATGGGAACCGTTGTGCAATGGCATCTGCATATACTCGCAAAGGAGTGTCCGGAAGGGCTTCGAAATGAACGCCTTTTGCAAGATTCTCAGTAAAAGCTGTGCCAGCTGGAGAGCTGGCTGGGATATTAAGCACGATATCATTGCCAGCTTGGGAAATGAAAGATTTCAGCTTTTCAGCGCCAACATAATTATTCTTGGATGCTGGACGAGATACTTTGGGGGCTGCAACAGAAGAAAACGAAGGTAATGACACGTTGGGCTCGGCAGTGCTAGAAGAGGCTGCATTTCCAGTGATGTCCATTGCGTCATCATCGATAGCGGAAGCCGGGAGATGTGACGTAGCTGGAGAAGGCAAATTGGCAACGCCACGAGCGGACGCTTGCGTGGCAACACCCCCATCTGGGGCATCAGAAAAGGAAGAGAGATTAGGGCTATCACTATCCCTACCGGAAGTCGCCATCTTTAATGGCAGCGCCCAGTAGCGAGCTTGGCCAGCTCGGCCAAACGTAAATAAGATGAAATACAACAAAATAGGCACTCACCGCGCTCGAAACGAAGCAAAATGAAAGACGATACCTTTATACTTAAGGTGAACGTAAAATTAAGGAGCGAAGAGTCTAATAACACACCCAAATCAGAAGAAAATCGCGGAGCAACAACAAGCTGCGCAGTTAAATCCAAAGGGCGAGATCCAAAGTGAAAATCCTCCAAATACGTGGCATCAGTGAATAAACAAATACATCGCTCTTTCCTCGTTTTACCAACTCACAGCAACCGAAAAATTGTTATTCGGTCACTCTGAATCTCTCGATATCTAGCCTGTGTTGGTAAAACGTGGAAAGAGCGATGTATTTGTTTATTCACTATTATAAAATTTATGCACTAAATGAATATAAGATGTTCCTTAATACTGATTTATTTAAAGTCAAATTGGCGGCGAAAGATAGAAAAAGCGTTACAGATTATAATATACTCGTATTTTTACCTCAGTGCAAAAATCATAAAGCCTATGAAAATCAAACTTCTCTATTAACGACTCTTTCTGTTTATAAAAATCCTGATTCTAGATTAAGTGAAATTCTAACAACTAAGAATCCGAGGATATTGCTTTAGTATGGAACTCATGAATCAACATCTTTTATTATTATTTTTTTTTTATTTTGCGGATCGTGAGGGCATTCATTTGAAACCAGAATGTTAAATATTAGTGATACAGTTAGGATTCTATTCAATACGCGACGAAATAGTAGAACCATAAAGTTACGTTCCAGAGGTTTATAAATTTTTAAATAGCACATATGTGTGTGAGTCATGAAATACGAAACCAATTTTTCATCCAAACCGAAAATAAACACCATAACCCTTCTCTGATGGGATCAAGGTTCAACTTTGGCTGCATCGAAAAGTAACACAACAACGCTGTCTCAGTTTTCTCAAAGTTGTAACATACAGAGTTACGTATAAAAGAATCAAAAGAACAGTGTGTTTTTGATAATCTGAAATTAAAATTTTAACGCATTGTTGCAAAAAGCATATAAATGAATTGCGTACACCGAGTTATAACAAAAAAGCTATAGAAACTATAGTATATATCCGAGCTAACGCAGAATTACGTAAAAAAGTGAAAAACGTACAACTGAGAAACGTATAACCGAGGTTCCAACGTGCTCCGTACCTGTCTGTATTTCACAAAAACATTGGAAAACTTACTTTTCAGGGCATGTGGATGGGCAAAAGTTTACTTTCTTGGAAAGATCAGTATTACCTTTTTAGAAATCAGCATCGTATGATGCAGTTCGGAAAAATACAGGGCTTTTCTCTGAAGTGCCAAAAGTCATGGGATAGCAGTATGCAAATTTTTAACTGTCGTATAAAGGTTTCAACGCACGCCACGAATTTTATCCGTTGCGAAGTGTAATCTCGTGAGTCAGGTTGAACAACCGCCAGCCGACGTGAATTATCGGAGTGTGCACGAGGCATGGTAGTGGGAGCCAGACGGATGAGACATTCAATTTCTGAAGTTGTGCGAACATTCAACATTCCTCGATCCACGTTGTCATGTGTGTGTACCGAGAATATCTCATGGAAGCCATTGCCACTCACCGTGGATAGCGCTGTGACCAACCACGGAAGCTGAATGACAGTGACAAGTGGCGTCTGACCAGGATTGTCCATGCTGACAGACAAGTGACACTGGCTCAAATAACATCCACATTCAATGTAGGAGGTACCAGACACATATCCATCAGGTCAGTGCAGCGTAATTTCGCGTCCATAGCGTATGAACGCAGAAGACCCACCAGAGTGCCTTTGTTAACACCACGACATCGGACACAGCGCCTTATCTGTGCTCGTGAACACGGTAATTGGACTCTGGAAGACCAGCAACATGTGGCGTGGTCTGATGAGTCACGCTACCCGTTCTTACGAGCTGATGGTAGCATTCGGGTGTGGCGCAGACACAGTGAGGTCATGAACCCAAGCTGTCAACTAGTAACTGAGTAAGCTAGTGGTTGTTCCATACATGTGTGGGGTGTCTTTACGTGGCACGGTTTGGGTCCTCGTAAACACGTCATTAACCGGTAATCGCTTTGTTGCTCTTCTGGGTGACCATTTGCAGCCCTTCATGGACTTCATGTACCCCAACAACAATGGGATTTTTCAGGTGGACAATGCTCCATGTCATCGTGCACAAGTTGTCCAAAATTGGTTCGAGGAGCATTTTAGACAGTTCCGATTAATGGTGCAGCCACCACGTTCACCCGACATGAACCCAATAGAGCACTTATGGGTCGTTGTGGAAAGGTCCATTCGCTCCCAAGATCCTGCACTTACAAATACCAGGGAATTGTGGGCTGCTATTCAGACGGCATGGGTCAACATCTCTCCAGAAGTCTTTTAGCCACTTGTGGAATCGGTATTACTTCGAGTTGCTGCATTTGCCAGGTTAGAGGAGGTCCTACACGGCACTAGGTACGTATCCCATGGCTTTCGGTACTTCAGTGTATCTATCTTTGGATGAATTACCTCTGCATTTTTAGGAGGTTTCAGATGATTGTGCAGCATTCTACAACATTCCAAATTTAGGTCTTTCTTATTAAAAGAAATTCTTACTACAATCGTGGCTTAGTGGTATTCCCTTATTTGTTGGAATGCAGCTTTTCCAGCCATACAGTTATAAGGGTAAGAGTGGCAGTGTGTTTCTTAAATTGGATTTCAGAATTCCAGGTAAATCGCAAACCATAATCGTACAACAAACAAGACATATATGTAGCACCAAGTACTCAAGACTTTTTTCCAAGTGGGCGACGAGTTTACGGTCATAGCTGTGGGCAATTAATTAATATGTAAGTTCAATTAAAATTTGTGGTGTGAGCCTGGGTAGAAGTCTTAGAGGTCATCCCGGTGATTGAGTGCTCATAGGTAAAAATTTCTAGCTAGTCGCCCGAACTGAAACTAATTGAAGCACGGGTGGTTACTATTCTGGCTCTTTCCCTTCCCTGGAAGCAGAGGCGCGAAATCAGTTATCAGCAACGCCTTGCAGATGCTCGTGGTGGTATCCAAACTGCAATGCAAAAAAGTCTTAGAGAAGGAAAAAACCTCCCCTTTCTATATCTCTTTAAAGAAATTAAAACTTCATCCGTCGCAAGATGTTTTGGCAACGACTTATAAAGTATTAACAGGGTTTAATACAATTCTTAAAACAGTGACGTTCTTCATATCTTAGATCTTTTTAAAGCTACGATAATGTTCTCGAAATTCGATCAGAAAAACAAACAGTACGTCTGATGGATAAACTCGGGATGGATTTCATCTTTGAAGAAAAAGAAAAATTGGCGGCGGGAAATTGGGGGGTAAGGAATCATGGATAAAGAAAACATGGAAATGTTGAGCATTCAGTGATCTAAAACGGAGAGCTTAATCATTCTCCTCTTTGTCTTTTTCTTTTCCTCGTGAAAAACAGAGGATTACACAGCTCAACACATGACCGTTCTCATCGGAAAAACAGCACATCCCCACTTAGAGTTGATCAAGAATCAAGTGCTTTAAAAGTGCATTTTGGTTCCTATTTATATGCATGTGAAGGGAAGTCTCCTAAACAGAATTTAAAGGAGATTTGTTCTTTGATCTTATTAAGGGAGATTTAAACTTTTTTCATTACCTTTCGTATTTGGAGCACTGTGCATGCAAAGCTGAAATTTAAAACTCTTACCGAGGACAGTTTTTAACTGGATATTATTTAATGAAATTTTGTTTGCGGGACTGAAAGAAATAAAGACAGTATGATATTAACAGAAATGAAGAAAAATATTTTTCGCGCATGTCTATCATGTAACGAAGACCTTTGTTATTTTCAATTTTATTCCTGATGAAGTAAATGACCAACACTCCTAACACTTAGGCTGACGTATTAATTTACAATATCAACTGTTCAGAGCATTTTGGATCGCTAAAAAATATAATTGCAATATCAAGGGTTCAGAGCTTTCCGGATCTCTAAAAAATAGCATAAACATTCAGTAGATAAACCATTATAGATAGAGATGGTAAGCAGTTTTCATGGGCATCCCTCGCGAATAGTGGAATGGGCCCAGATCAGATGTAGAGGATTTTAGGAAGGGAGTGTCTGACCCCAGGTCTTAAACAACCCTTAGAAAGAGGAAGCTAGAAGATTTGGGCGAGAGTGCCCGATAGGAAAGTGACACGGGAGCAAAGTAGAAAGGGGGAGGAAGACGCCCTTGTTTATTACCGAGGAGACCAGTACCCGGGGTCCGACAGCTTAACGTGCCCATCCGACGCACGGCAGATATTTAGTGGATCGAGCGTTCGTAACTGCCGGGGATCGGACCTGAGGTCCTTTCCGCGGCAGTCGCGAACGTTGCCCGCTAGGCCACCCGCGGCCCATGGAATGTACCCAAACCGAACGCAGACAATCAATAGGCGGACAGCAGGGCTTCCCAACGTTGTATAGCAATCAATGGAGATGCGTAAACGTCGTGATCTGGGCGACTTTGATTGTGGACGCGTTGTCAGCGCAAGAAAGATGGGTGATTCTATCACCCAAGTGAGAAAACCCTGAGGGTTCTGAGGGCAACCGTATCAAGGGTTACCCTCAGGAACCCGCGAGTATACTATCGACTTACATACCAGCGCCTAGAGAGCAAGCGGTTGCCGACCACACGCCGTTGATGATCGGAGTCAACGTATACTATCAAGGCTCGTGCCGACCGACAGCTTGCCTACGGTGGCGCAAATCACATCCAGATCAAATGTAGGAGGCCTAAGTAGAGTCAGCAAGCAAATGGTACGGTTCACATAGCATTACGTGGGCTACGATAATCCACTCATGTGCCACAGTTGACTGCTCATCATCGGACATTACGCATCGCCTGATGCCGGAAACATCAAAATTGGACCTCTGCAGAGTGGCGCCGCGACTTGTGTGATCAGATGAATATCGGTTTGAGCTGCACCGAGCTGACGTGATGGTGCGGGTGTGGCGTCCAGAGCATGAGGCCCCGTCGTGCCATGTTGGCTTCTTTCAAGGCGGTGGTAATGGTTTGGGGGTACCTTCTGATGGAGCACATTAGGTCGCTTAATGCGTCTGGAGAGGTCCTTAACCTCCGCACAGTACCAACATGTGCTGGTTTACCACCTACAGCCTTTCATGGCCTTCGTACATCCTGCGGCCGATGGTCTGTTTTAGCAGTACAATGCGCTGTCCCACTGGGCCACAACTACTCAGAGAACACTCATATGAGTTTGGATCCGTCCAGTGGTCCTCAAGGTCCACGGATTTGAACCCTGTGAATTCTGTCTGGGATGCCGCGCAGCGGAACATCATATCCATGGATTCTCGACTAATGTCTTGGGTGGAGTTGTGGACGATGCTGCAACAGGAATTGCCGGCATTGCCTCCGAAAACCCTCCGGCATCTAGTGGAGTCAATGCCTCGGCGTGAATAGGCTGTTATTCGCTTAAGAGGAGGGCCAATGCGCTATTAATTAGGTATCTCTAATGTTTTGCATTATGAGTGTACTTTTAAATGTTTTTAAACATTAAATATCTAGTCAAATTGTGCTGTTAGTAATTCCCAAACATACCACTGAAAGCATAATTTGTGAAACGTACCAATGGATACGTTATTCACCAACCATAATGTATGATTTTTGTTAATAATGACATTATTTGTATTACAAACCAGGGCTTCCCAAAGGCCCGTCCTCCTTGAATTTTCACACACAACCGTAGCAAGGATTTACCCTAAATGTTGAGACACGCAAAAATCTTTCAGAAGCTAACGATTCTGTGGCAGACAATAGCCGGTGGAACACAGAGGTCAAAGGAGACTGGCGATATGGTTGGTCCATAACGTAGTGAGTTCAGAGATCACCCTCGGCGCACTGGTGTTTAATTCTGCAGTGATTTGTCGGGTTGTGACCTGTCTGCTGTTTTAACCCATTCGTGACATGGTCCAATACGTAGTGCGT
Source organism: Macrothele yani (assembly GCA_039090855.1). Classification (NCBI taxonomy): domain Eukaryota; kingdom Metazoa; phylum Arthropoda; class Arachnida; order Araneae; family Macrothelidae; genus Macrothele; species Macrothele yani. The sequence goes on from CM077008.1 coordinate 80,449,906, forward strand.
TCGGCGATCACCCCCGGCGCACTGGTGTTTGATTCTGCAGTGATTCATCGGGTTGTGGCCTGTCTGCTGTTTTAACCCATTCGCGACATGCTCCAATAGTAGTGCGTTCGGCGGTCACCCTCGGCGCACTGGTGTTTAATTCTGCAGTGATTCGTCGGGTTGGGGCCTGTCTACTGTTTTATCCCAGTCGCGGCATGGTCCAAAACGTAGTGAGTTCAGAGATCACCCTCGGTCCACCAGTGCTTAATTCTGCAGTGATTCGTCGTGTTGTGGCCCGTCTGCTGTTTTAACCCATTCGCGACATGGTGCAATACCTAGTGCTTTCGGAGATCACCCTCGGCGCACCAGTGTTTAATTCTGCAGTGATTCGTCGGGTTGTGGCCTATCTGCTGTTGTAGTCCATTCCTGACATGGCTCAATACATGGTGCGTTCTATGTTGACCCTTGCACACCAGTGTTTAATTCTGATGTGTTGCGCTAGGTTGTGGCCCGTCTGTTTGCTTGCACGATTCCTGCCAGGCGCCTTTGATGTCTTCGTCCACGGGATAGAAAATTGTTGGAATTTTTTTGCGCGTCGTCTTTTGTTTTTTGGTGCTCATCTTTCCCGACCGTAATGATATAGAACCCAAGTAAATAATTTCGATGTAATGAAAATGGGTAGCGGTACGTCAATTTCAAAATCATTGTTGAAATCTGATTGTGTCGCGTGCTGTCCAAGGAGTGACACAGCGGTAGTTACGTACATTATTACTCAACAATATATTTTACTAAACTATTGCCTAACATTATTTTACTTCGTTTTACATAGATGTAATAATATCTCTTTCCAAGCTGCGTAAATTACGAGAACCTGATGCTAAATTTGATAAGAGCTATAACAAAAATGCATTTTTAATGCTATGAAAACGGGTACGTTGTAGCACAATTTGGGTTTCTCTCAACTCCCCAATGAAGAATTACCAGCTTTTGACGAGAAAATCACTCGTTTTCCTCATTTGGACTCTGAGTCGAACGTTAACTCCTGCTCGACGAGATTGTCTGATTTATACATACTGCACACCTCTCTCACGTAACACCTTACGTGTCGAAATGAGCCTTTTATGAGATGAGGGTTGGTGTATCTAATAAATTGGAATATCGGTGTGTATGTAACTTTTCTTAAATATCTTTAAAACAATATAAAGAATTGCAAAAAAACAAAAAAAAATCTGTGTTCCGCATTGGGTTTTTTCTAATGTTGGTTCCGCAAAGTTTTGCAAGTACTTAGGAATGCAGTTTGATGAATAGGCGGATAATATTTTGAAAAACACTGGAGTAGACGATCAACGTAAGAAATTCGATTTTTTCCAGAAACATTATGAAAATTTCAAGAAAGTTTTATTAAAATAAATTTACTATATGCATAAAATTTTCATTTTGTTCGACCTTGAGTACTAAGACCTGAAGGTCGCCAATTGTTATCTATGGCATCCAACAGAAACAACTTTCCAGAACAAGGCAGAGAATGAAGGAAATTTCTCTGACAAAAGTCACAAAGTTTGCATGATTACATGTTAATATTGAGAAAGCTATGGAAATGGCACCTGATCTTATATCAGATCTGCTGTTTAAAAATACATACGTTTTACAGATGCATCTTATGATTGTAAGGTTTCACCTGATTACTTTTGCAGTGTTCGTGACTTACCTTTCAGGTTGAAATAACGAAATTATGCATTTTTGCAATTCTCCTTTCTCTGATCACAACATTTTGCGTTTGTATATTTATCAAGAGTTTTTATGTTTTATAAAGGTTTAAATTTTCCTTTTGTTATATTTTAAATTTGATTAAATTCCATCTCAGCAAGTAATGATCGAAATACGAGTGTCAAAACGTTACTAAATGTAATACAAGGTTCTTAAAACATTAAGACAATCAACCGTCTTGTTTTATAAAAACTGGCAATCTTGGATTTGAAACATACTGATTTAAATAGAATTTGGTAAGTAACAAACAGGCGAAATTTGCCTTATTAAACGCAACATATTTTCAAAAATTATATTTTTATGTGTAACGTATATTCTCTTTTAACTTTCCTTTTGAGTTTCTTTTTCTCTGTAAATTTGAGTTTGTTCTCTTAGACATTTTCATACCTTAACGTTATGTCTCTTCCCTCAAACGAGAATAATGTTGGCAACACCCTGAGGTCGGGACAAGTGTGACGTATGTGTGGCCCGATGAGAACAATAGATAAAAAGCAATGCAGCGGTTGTTTAAGGGGATGGCCTAGTGGTCAACGTTCGTGCTGCCACGGAGAAGACCTCGGGTTCGATCCCAGGCAGGTACGAACACTCGAACCACTAAATATCCGCCGTTCGTCGGACGGGCACGTTAAACCGTCGGGCCCCAGGTACTGCCTCCCCCCCCCAGTAATAAATAACGGCGTCTTCCTCCCCTTTTTACCTCGCTTCCGTGTCACTTTCCTACCGCGCAGTCTAGCCCAAATCTCCTAGCTTCCCATTTCTAAGGATTGTTTAAGATCTGGGGTCAGACACTCCCTTCCTAAAATCCTCTACATATGATCTGATCTGTTTAAGGGGGTTGATGTAATTGATGATAGACGTGCTGTTATACTATGATTGGATGTTAAATCACTAATACTGTATCGAGTAAGCCAGTAAACAATATGTGAGTGTGGAGTACAACCCATGCAAGCATAATAAAAGTATTTGTAAGTACTACTGGACCTCCTTCTTGTAAGGTGTATGGGTACCTTCTAATATTGCATTGACTTAACACATATAACGTCATTACTGACGTAAGGACTAAGTTACAGCGGAAAGAAATTTACTTTATAGATACCGTTACTGAAGTTTTAAACTGTTTCACAGGTAAACAAGAGCTACACTGAAGTAGCTAATTATTAGGAACAGCCAATAGCAAACAGACACGTTTTATCCGCATTTGCGTACAATTATGACGTTCCGATGGTATTATAAACAGGCCACACCAAAGGATTCACACTAGTACACCGGCCACAGGGAAAAGATTTGTAATTCAAGTGACTTTGAAAGAGGCACGATAGTGGGTTCCAGGCGGACAGGTGCCAGCATCTCAGAAACGGCAAAACCTCCCGGCTATGCAAGAACAACCGTACCATGTGTGGTGCACAAACAACAAAACAAGAAACCAGCTGTCTTCCTCTGGGCGAAAATGACTGGTCGATGTTCGAGGGCAACGACGGTTGGAGGGAATTCTAAGAGGTAACAGATGAGATTCGTTGCGTCAAGTTGCCTCCTAAAAGAACAGCGATGTCGAGATAAGAATTTCAGCGCACATAGTCCGCTGATCAAATAGGCGAGGGACTATGTGTACCAAAATTCCTCTCGTCTCTTCTAAAACCCAATAAATTCGCGTTTGCGGTGGGCACTGGAACACCAAAAGTGGATCCTTGAGGACTGGTAAAAGATCGTCTGGTTCGATGAATCACGGTTTATACACCAATGAGCCATTACATTATGACCACCTACCTAATTAGCTGTAGGACCCACTTGTGCCCGCAAAACAGCGGCCACTCGGCAAGGCATCGATTCGATGAAGTGGCGATAGGTATCTTCGGGTATCTGGTACCATAATATCAACAGCAGGTCTTCCAGTTCCTGTATATGCCAGGGTGGTGGTGATTTAGCGCGAACCCGCTTTTCCAAGTAGAACCACAATGTTCGATTGGATTCATGTCAGGTGAATTTGGAGGCCAGGGCATTAACAAAAATTCACCAACATGTTCCTTGAACCACTCCTTGACGATTCTGGCAGAATGGCATGACGCATTACCCTGTAAGTAATGGCCATCACCATCAGAGAACACAGGTGCTATGAATGGCTGAACTCTTGGTCCGCAATGATGTTCAGATACCTGACAGCTGTTATTGGAATAATGAAGCCCAAATTGTCCCAAGAAAACATCGCCCACAGCATAACATCGCCGCCTGTCTGTTTCCGCCCAACCGTGCATCCAGGTGTCATAGCCTCCGTAGGTAATCGGCGTATCCGCGCTCGGCCGTCTACATCATGCACCAGGAATCTTGATTCGTCAGACCAGGCCACTTTCTTTCAATCATCCCATGCGCAGAAGGTTGCAATGAACTGTGTGCTGAGACACATTACCCTGATCACCACGGTTGTAGCTGCGGGTGATTTGTCGCACTGTGGCCCTGTGTTCGCTGTGAACAATGCGCGACAGTCCCCGCTCCCCCTCTGGCATCAATGCGCTGCGGACGACACACGGCTGGACGACGGTTCGTCGTCCAGCCGTGTGTCGCACCACTTTTGATGCGTACTCACTATGCCCACAAGCCGCGCCGTTTCTGTGATCGTAGTTCCGAGGCGCTGTGCAGTCACAATTTGTCCTTTTATCAAACTCCAATAAATAGGCAGCATTTCCCATTCTGTCACCGAACACTCTACTAACCGAAAGCCGGCCCGCGGGTTGTATATATACTACTCTGTGAGCTTCACCTGCTCCACTGTTCGGTTTTCAGACGCGTTCATTTCTCTAGCCTGGGGGTGGCCATAATGGAATGACTCATCGCTATAAATGACGATGGCGATGAACTGTGCGGAATATGTCATCAACAACATTAATCGATGTATCCCAGCGACCTATCGTTAACTGTACAAGCTTATGGAAGTGTTGTGATGGTCTGGGTCTGTTTCAGTGATGAGAATTAGGTTCCTTAATACCTCTGGAACAACATTTGGACGCTACGAGTTGTCTAAACATCACTTCAGACAGGCTCATCCGTATATGTGAGTGGTGTTTCTGATAGAGAGGGCTACTTCCAGCTGGACAATACGCCATGTCACAAGGATCAGATCGCCATACAGTGGTTCCAGAAGCAGGACAGGGACTTCAAAATGTTAAAATGTCCCCCACAGTCCCCAGAACCTACTTTACCCAATTTAACATCTATGGGATGAGACTGATAGAGCCATTCGTAAGAGACATCCTCCTCCAGCAAACATTCGTCAGTTGACGGTCACATCCGCTTGCTGAATATACCTATGGAATGATAGCAGCTCCTCGTTGAATATTCATACCACATCGAATCAAAGCTATTCCAATGGCTGCCCAATACGTTATTAGGTAGATATTACTAATACTTTTCAACTTCGGTGTATATTCAAGAGTGTTCCAATTTTTCTCTGAGAAGGGCACTGTTTTACCCTGCTTAGTTCTTCAAACATGGGCTTACTTTGTATCGATTGTATCATTGCCGTGTCACGCTCTGCATTTATTTATGCTCTTCCTCCCTGTCAAAAGTTATAACTGCTGAAACGTTTAACATACCAGAGCGCTTTTTTCAAAGGAAATCATTATTTTTTTTTTAGGTTGTCCTCCTAAATCCCTGCATTCAGAGTACGCACTGGTCCCATTTCGTACTAGACAGTTTCGAGAACTTTAGTTTTCAAGAAAATATCAGATAACGTACCGATAAATACACTAATCGAAAAATACTTTTTTATTATAATGTTCCGAGAGATTCAACGGTGTTACGAATCATAATTATAATTTTTTTTTGAGTTACGAAAACGTTTCCCAAGATGATATCTAAGTGGGAAATTACTCTTAAGTTACATCTCATAAAATTAAAATAATTCTTCTGAATTTCGACAGCCGCGCCCCGGTGGCGCAGTGGCTTATGACCATTCGTTCGAGATGGGTCCGGGTTCGAATCCTGTGACGCATGGATGTTGTGCTTGTCTTAGGAACTGGCTTTCTCACTTCAATGGAGTCAGTGGCCCTGAATTAGGGACGGGTGACTGCTTATAGCCCATTGAGTTGCTCACGGCGGTCGTTAAACCTCCTATAAAAAAAATCGGCACGGAGACCATTCTTTCGAAATACCCCTCCCCGCCCTCATCATTTACCATATTTAAATAAGGTTCTCAGGTAGGTTTTGGAGACCTCTTAAGGCGAGATCATGAATCTATATGAAATTTAAAATACTCTAGCTTATGTGCGCATGTATAAAAGTTCGTGCCATTGAAGAATTCCTTAAAAATATATTCAGTTCATTATTTCAAGCCATCCTTAGTATATACATCAAATTCAAAATTTCCTTAAATTGCTTATCAATCCAACACCAAGAAAAACATACCTACAAGTAAGAAAAGCAAAAGCTATTTGTGTTAAGCGAACCATTGCTGAATATTTCCAAACGGAAATAAATGTGAAATCACATTGTTTCGAAATATTCCAGCCACTGTTTGACCAAGATCAGTCCTCGAAAGTTTGTTTAGCAGAAGAATAGTGAGTTGATCATGAGGACTTTCAAGTTTTATCTTTGTTTTAATGTGTGTATATAATCCACATCTTATTATTCATGTCTGAGATCGATATTCTACGCGCTTGTTTGGTTTTCTAATGAGGCTTTGTTATCACATGCTAGAGGTAAATGCGACTCACAGAACATGGCAGTCACATAACGAGCTCCCTGGAGGCTCTTTCCCGTAAACTCTCGTTCTTCCCGAAAAAGAAAGGAGGAGAGAATAGGAAAGCCGTGATTGGCTTCCATTCCGCAGACTTTTCGTACAGGCTCAGCTTTACTGAGAAATAAGTCCCAAGACTTGTTATAAATCTTTCAAATCCCTCAGAATACGGGTATTACAGCATGAAACTGCTTTCCCGCAAACAAATACGAAAAAAGTCCATATCTTTTTTCCAAAGCAAATTTTATTACTTGTTATGAAGACTTGTATCCTATCTCTATACTTTCCAATTATTGTCTGACAATCAGCGGACACATTCATCTCCATATTAGAGAATGGTACATGCAAATATTATGTGCTGATTTACTCGGTGTTTACGCTTTTCTAAATACTTAACAAACTTGGCTTGTAACGTACACATTTAATACACTTAGCATACGTGCACTTCAGTTTTAATGCGTCTGGTTATAAATTTATTTAACGTTCACTGTTATTTTCCTTAATTTCGCTGTAACTCAGTGTTTATATCTTAAACCTTGGGCTGTAATTTGTCATTACCACTGTCATACTTTAATATTTATTTGTTTTACATTTCGTTGTGACTCGAATTACTTTGTATAAGACAAGTGGACAGTCTTTGCGTCTTGGCTGTACATATGTTGTGTGGAATAAAATATTAAGCACGGTGTGTTGTACCATATGTATTGCTTATTCTTCTGTATACGTTCTGTATTGATTGGTTTAAAATATAAATTGTCATTCAGTAATGGCCCATTTTGATACGTAATTGAATAGCAACGTGACATTTTCACTTTTTTTTTTTTTTTTTTTGGTGTGACATTATTTTCTTTATTATCTGGCATTTTCGCTTTGAATTCAGCAAATAAACATGTCTTGCCCTTATAAAGCTTTAATATAAAATTCTGTTCTGCAATTGTTCATACAAAAACATTCTGTCATATTACACAATCATTATGCTTATACTTTTCTCCTTCTCAAAAGAACAACAAAAAAATATATTATAAATTATATTTACATTACTAGAAATACTGGTTGTCTCTGCCAATTCCTATGTTTTAGCTGAACTTCACTGGGAACAGATGACGCACACAGTCTTTTAACTTTTAAAACAGTCCTTAAAATTCCTTAAAATTTATTTAGTGTGAAAATTAAAAAAATAGGGGTAGGCTGTGTCCGGGACACCCGCAGGTTTTCGTTTACGTGGATACGTTTTTGACAGTAAGGGGTTTAAGGTAGAAATCGGTTGATAAATGAAAAAGGAATGCAGTTAGACTATAATTTTATTTACTAAAGGGCGATTATATGAGAAGTAACAAACATACGGCATACAATTCACATCTATGTTTCGTACAAAGGTTAAGTCGATACAAGTATTGCCTAAGGTAGTTGATGCAGAATTTACATAAGTCAAGCCGAAATTGTTTTTCCTGAGCTTGAGTAAGTTGGTACTTTTTTCACATCCATGTTAAAGTCACCAGTGAGAATGATAGGCACTTGGGTATCCGGTACCATACTTGGTAGGATTTTCTTGATGTTTTCAGAGTAATCGTATAACATCCGGGACATGAAGACCTCTAGTGATGTTTGTGAAACGTTGGAGTGAAGGTAAACCGAACCAAGTATGAAGCGAGTTTGAGCAGACACTGTCACATCAACTAGACACATGTCCCCCACACAGTCGTCTTCAATTCTCAATCTGTTGTTTACTGAGATATTTACGAGTTGGCAATCTGTTAGACTATTGATGTTCCTGCAAATGGCAACCCCCCCCCCCCGCAGTTCGTTTTGTAGACAAAGTAGTACGTTTGGAAGCGGATGGTTTGTGTTGGGCTATTGCCCTATTTCTTTTCGCCTTCAATTCAAAACTAGGCAAATGTATGGGACTAGAATCATCCATCCAAGTTTCACTCACGGCCAAGTAGAACATTGGTTCACGTGTACTTTCTGTAGAAGTGTTTGGTTGTGACTCCACCCGTTGTGCCGCATTGGCTTTCTTCTTCTGTCTATAAGCCCTACATCGCTCTTAATTAGTCGTTTTGGACTTATTCGATTCCTTTTGAGTTCTTCTTTCTTCTGACATACGTTTGTAGTATTTTTAAGTTTGCTTCAAATATTTAGACATTTTGATTTTCTCACAAATATTTTTTAGTTTATCACTTATAAAGTACTTATTAAATGTTGGTGAATTATTAGTTTTTAGATAGATCTCATTCAGACGAATCGTCTGAGATCAATATCACGATCCTACTTCTATAGGCGATCTCGAGTTATACTGATTTCGAGGCGCTTGACTTAGAGTATTCGAACCCAAAATGGCGGACACCCTCCCCTCTCCCTGCGCATGGGCATGACCTTGAAGTTGATATTTTTAGAATCATTTTGTTATTACTCTTTTTATATCAGTTATTAGATTTTAGCTATTTGTTATAATTTAGAAATTATAAGCATTTGATCAATCGTAAGAAATTATGTCGGTCAAGTTTTCCTATAGGGTACTCCCATGGTACCGACTTTAAAGGCGTATCCACGTCAAAAAACACTTGTTACCCTGAAAACTGGTTGGCATCTGAAGTCCATGATCCGACCAAAATCCATCATAAACCAGATGAAACACACAGTCTTGGTTATCACTTCCAATTCCCATTTTTTGGATGAACCTCATTGGGAACAGATGAACATGGTTTTTAACATTTCAAAACAGTCCTTAAAATTCTTTAAAATTTATTTATAGTCTAAAAATTAAATATGTGTTACTATCAATGCTGGGTACTGTTTGAAGTACATATTCCTGCTGAACTCCCTCGAAAATCCAGATGAAATACACAGTTAAAGCTTTTCGAAACGTCTTCGTGTTCATCATCAGAACGACACCATTCATGCTATCATTATTACGACGTATGCACTGGTTAATTTGTGCTTACAAAATTGACCAGTGTTATTTGTTCTTTTTGAATGTGCAATTGTAGAACACACACTGAAGAGCAATTGAATTAGAGATACCTGTCTAGTAACGTGTAGCACCACCTTTCACCCTGATGGCGGCGGCGATTCGTCTCGGCATGGACTCGACAAGACACCGGAAGCGTTGGGAAGCCATACGGATCCACGACCCCTGAACAAGCTCCCACAGTTCACGAAGATTTGATGGAGGGGGGTCAGAGCCTCGAACATCTCTCTCGGTGGCATCCCAGATGTGTTCGATGGGATTGAGGTCAGGGGACCTAGCTGGCCAAGGAAGCGAGGTCACGTCGGTGGAGTGTTCATCCAGCCATTCGGATACAATTCGGGAACGATGGCACGGTGCATTGTCTTGTTGCAGGATGAGGTCCCCAGTGGGATGTTGAAAACGCACAAATGGGAGCAAATGGTGGTCCATGATATCCCGGTAACGTTGATCTGTGAGAGACGATGTCACACGTACCAGGGATTCCATTTCAGTCCAGGTAAACAGTCCTCAGACAAGAATGCCATCCCCACCAGCTTGAAGAGTACCCTGCGGGCAAGAAGGATCCATCGCTTCATGTGGTTTGCGCCGTACTCGTATCCTGCCATCCGCATGGACCAACGTGAATCTCGACTGATAAGTCCAGGCAACATTTTTCCACATGTCTAGGGTCCAGTGGCGATGTTCCCGGGCCAATGCTAATCTTTGCACCCTGTGATGTGCGGTCAGCAGTGGTACCCTCGTGGGACATGGCTTCTGTACCCCATAGCGAGGAGATGGTTCTGGATGGTGTGGCTGCTTACACGTTTTTGTGCACCAGCGTTAAATTGCCGAGCGATTTCTTGCACTGTGGCCCGTCTATCCGCTGTTACAATGCGAGCTAAGCGACGATGACCCCGCTCATCCACACGCTGTTGTCCACGGCAGTTGGCCCTTGCTGGGATGGTTTTACCGGATTCGATGTACTCACGGTGCACCCGTGACACAGTGTCTCGTGAAAATCCCTGTGCCTGAACGACTTCCGAGATGGAGTGACCCATTCGTCGGGTCCCGACGATTTGCCGACGATCAAATGCGCTTAGATCCTTCGTCTTACCCATTTGCATAACGCCAGCTGTCTCTAATTCAATTGCTCTTCGGTGTAATTGTATATTGAAGTTTTATACAATCTGCAGGAAACTTATTTCGACGGAGACCATGGATCACGCACACATCTCGGGTATAGTTCGTTTCTCTTCTGTGAAGTCAGTCTGACCGACGCCTAGTTAAGGTCACAGGTACGCATGCGTAACGACAAAAAGTTCTCGCTCGTCGCTCCGTGAGATCCCGTGCTGATTGGTGGAAGAAGGGGGAAAAATTTGATTTTCGGCTGACTGCGGTAACTTTATGCCAACAGTTCAGCAGGTCTTGCCAACAGTTAACTTTATGCCAACAGTTCAGCATCACTGCTGTATTGATTTCACTTTTGTCAGTGTGAAAGTCTCGTCACTGACTCTGCAATAACATGATATTGTTAAGCCATAGATATACGTCGAACTTCTATTGCTTTGTTTGTACATTATTTTATTGCATATGTATGCGGTTATCCGCTTGCAAAGTTCTTTTTAATAAACCAGGCATGCTTTGCATACCTACAACTTTTAATACCAGTGAGGAAGCACTCTTGTTTCTTGTGCATTCACGAAATAGTTGATCTGACTGATCTTGTCGACATTTTACACAGTGGCTCACAAAGTCCAGATTTTATTTTAAAAAAGCATACGTCGTAGCTTACTTTTTGAGAAGTTCTATCCGTACAATATATTGCTATTATAAAAAACAAGAAATATGACACCAAATTTTCGGGTGTAATAAGCACGTCTTTTGAATCTGTACTGACGCAAATTAAATTTATCAAACCTATTCAAAGTCAATGGAACCGGTATGGAAAACAATAGTATCTGACGGAAGAAAGAATTTTTTCAACCGGGTTTTTAATTCTTCAGATATGCTGTAAACGGTATCGTGAGCTTACGCCCTATGGTTGCAGACTTGTACGTTAAGAAAAACATGAATTTATATGAGAAACATTTCACACCGGAAACGCTCTCCAACATAGAAATGATTTTTCAAATCGGACTCTTAGAAACAGAGATATCGACAAAAATAAGATGTGACTTTACGTCCCCTGGTGGGAAAACCATGCATTATTTTAGGAAGAAAGTATTCTCAAAAGGTTTTTCCATATGAGCGGTATCGGTGCAAGAAAAAAATTATTCGAGTTTTCAGGAGCCCAGATTTTGCTAAAAAATACATCAGAAGTAGAAATAACACTTATGCCCCCTGGTGGCCAAACCATTCTTTATCAAACATTAAAAATTATGTGAAAAACATTTTCCATCAGGTCTTGTATGCGATACAGGAAGAATTTTTCAAATCGGAGTTTTTGAACCAGAAATAACGCAGAAAATGCAATTTCCCTTTGTGCCCCCCAAGCGGAAAGTCTATGATTTACTTGAAAATTTTGAATTTGTAGGAAAAACATTTCGCATTGGAAACACCATCCAACAAAAAAGGAATTTTTCAAATCGGTCTCCTAGAAGTAAAGATATTGACAAAATAAGATAAACATCTACGCCCCCTGGCGTAGAAACCATGCATTATTTCAAGAAGAAAATGTTCCTAAAAGGTTTGTCGTGATGAGTAGTATCGGTCAATAAACGACTCTTTTTTCAATCGAGATTTTGGAAGCTCATATTTTGCTGCAAATACATCAGAAGCGGAAATTAAGACTTGCACCCCTGGTGGCAAACTATTTTTTACAAAAACTATAAATCATGTGCAAAGGATTTCCCATCAGGAGCTGTATCCGGTGCAGAAAGAATTTTTCAAATAGGAGGTTTAGAAACAGAGATGTAGGGGAGGACAGCAATTTATATTTACGCCTCCTAGTGGAAAGTCTACGAATTACTTGAAAATTTTGAAATATATGAAACACATGTCACACTGAAAACACTCTCCAACAAAGAAGGGATTTTTCAAATTGGACTCCTAGAAGTAGAGATATTGACAAAAATAAGATATATCTATGCCCACTAGCGGAGAAACCATGCATTATTTTAAAAAGAAAATGTTTCTAAAAGGTTTGTCGACCTGAGTACCATCGGTCTACAAACGGCGTTTTTTTCACTTGAGAATTTAAAACTCATATTTTGCTGCAAATACATCAGAAACGGAAATTAAGGTTTACGCCCCCTGGTGGCCAAACTGTTTTTGTACAAAAATTAGAAATTATGTGCAAAAGGTTTCCCATCAGGAGCTGTATCCTGTGCAGAAAGAATTTTTCAAATCGGAGATTTAGAAGCAGAGATATAGGGGGAAAAGCAATTTACCTTTACGCCCCCTAGCGGAAAGTCTATGAATTACTTGAAAATTTTGAAATTATATGAAAAACGTGTCACACTGAAAACACTATCCAACAAAGAAGGAATTTTTCCAATCGGACTCCTAGAAGTAGAGATATTGACAAAAATAAAATATACGTCTACGCCCCTTGGCGGAGAAACTGTAGAATATTTTACGAAAAAATATTCCAAAAAGATTTATCGATCTGAGTGGCATCAGTTAACAAAAGAAGTTTTTCAACCGATATTTTACAAGCTCAGATTTTATGGCAAATACATCAAAAGCAAAAATTAACACTTACGCGCCCTGGTGGCTAAAGTATTCTTTACCAAAAATTCGAAATTATATGCAAAAGATTTTCCATCACGAGGTGCATCCGCTGAAGAAAAAAGTTTTCAAATCGGAGTTTTAGAAGAAGAGTTATCGGGGAAAATGTAATTTACTTTTACGCCCTCTAGCGGAAAATCTATGCATAGTTTGAAAAAATAACTATATCCAAAATACTCTTCGACATAAATGGAATCGAACGATGAAAGAATATTTTCAATCGGATGTTTAAAAGCAAATATGTGGAATAAAACGTATTTCTGAATTCGACTTCATCTGCATTTACGCCCTCTAGCGGCGAAATTGTACATCGTAAAAAAAAAGAGATGAAGGATCATCATGCGCATATTTCAAGCTTCCCAATGCAAAAAGAATTTTTCAAATCGGACTAATAGTTGCAGAGATAGCGTGGGTACAGGCGGACGGACGGACAAACCGGTAGCATAAACACGATCTTTTTTTACAAAAGGCGTGCTAAAAATTAAGGAAATGATACAGTGAAACCTGTCTAAGACAGTTTCCCAAAGACCAAAACTATTTTCCGCTTTACTCAGGTTCCTGTTTAATACACGTGCATCCATGGAAGATATTCAAATACAAATATTTAAATTTCTGTCATGCTAGAAACGGAGTGTACATAATTAGTGATTGCTTAAGAATGTAATATTCGTGTGTACGTACCTAAATCAATGAAAAATCACAAACCTTTGTTCTTTTTAAATAATTCACCATTGAAAACACCTTGTTTTTCCGATTATAAACTTCTCAGTAATTTATTTCGCATTAAAATGATTATTCTCATATGCTCCGGTGACTTTAGTTTTAGTGCCTAAGTTTAGTATATGCTTTGTGTGCAATGCGTCGTAGAAAAATGTCAAAATTATCTCAAACTCTGAAGTGTACTAAAATTGGAGCAGAAGATAACACAGTAAAAGGACACGTAATAAACGAAGTTCTATCTTATGATTCGAAAGCAGTGCCTCACAATAAGTCAGCCACGCTTTATCTAGGGGATCAGCGCATTCTTTCAGAATTCCTGCAAGCTGAGTAGAATTTTAGTTCGTGGCCAGGAACACATCAGTAATGTTATCCTTGAACCACCTTCGAGAAGTAAGAAACGAATGTGCTTTTGGTTCACATATTGCATGGAAATATTACAAAGGCAAAGACCAGGTTCCGTTAAAGTTGCGTAGCTTAGCGTGTAGCTAGACGAGTGCGAAGGCTACAACTTTTTCTACACGTTGGTAACTTAGTCTTGAAGGGAATGTTCTCTTCTTGTGACTGCAAACTAGACAGATACAATAGTTTCATACACTGTATCAAAAAAAGTACCCGGACACACCTCTTGAATAGTGGATTTGTCCATATACGTCACACCCATGACAATTACAGATATATAAAGACGCACTTGGCCTGACAAACACCACAAGCATTAACATGCAATGGCCCGTATGACACAGCTCAGTGACTTTCAACGACGCACAGCCAAGTCAGTTCGGGAAATTTCTGCTCTGATGCAACTGCCCCGATCAACTGTAAGTGGCACAGGAGTCCCTTGTACAGCCACCACATGTCTCTGAATATTGGACAAGGATTTCGTTGCATCTGTGCGTGCCACCCTCACTATCCCACGGTCCTCTCTGCTGGTGGTGTGTTTGGATCGTCCAGAGCCAGCCTGCAGTGTCTGGGTGCCTTCTCGTGCCCATTGCTCCCAACACGATCGCACCGTACAGCCCGACCGGCACAAATGGCTGCCGATTCGGCGCGCCGGCCACCCACCTCTGTGACGTACCTGCCAGCAGGACACACACGACGTAAAGGCAGATAGTAGTCAGAACAAACGTCCGCGTATCTCAATTGGTAGAGTGACTTATTCCGGAATGAGGGGATCCGGGTTCGAATCCTGGCATGGACAGAAATGACGGAGAAATTTACGTCGTTATAATGGCGCCTGAACTATCCGGATGACCCGACCGTTCAAAATCTCGCAATGGTGTGATGTTATTTCCACACCGCGAGATAGGAAAAATCAGAGAATCCCTTCTCCAGCGCTTCGAAAAATAAATGTGTGTGACGTTGCATTCCACACACCAGATTGACTGGGAGTTCTCAAGTGCACATTCTACAGTGGATGGCTGCCTGCAACGATTAATGGTCACGGCTGACCCGTGGGCCATGCCCCTGCCCTCTTTGTGGGGGGGGGAGGAGATGTGACGTACCTGCCAGCAGGACGCACACGACATAAAGGCAGATAGTAGTCAGAACAAACGTCCGCGTAGCTCAAGTGGTAGAGCAACTTGTTCCGGAATGAGGGGATCCGGGTTCGAATCCTGGCGTGGATAGAAATGACTGAGAAATTTACTTCGTTATACCTCTCTCATCTAGACAATACGGCTTCGTTGAAACTCCGTCAGTTACCCGTACACACACCTGCGGCGATTCCTCGGCATGTCTATCGCTCAGCGATCTCACCTGACTCTTACCGCGCACTCGCGGCGCCTTTATAGGCCCATAGATTGCGACTGCAGCCCCAGTCTTGAACGCGCGGGCATGCGCAATCGCACGAAACTTTAATCATTTGCATGTCTGCCCTCCCCGTAGATATTCGCCGAGTATCGCGTTAATCGAGCGGTTTTTTCTTGGTACGCTGATTTTTATGACAATGGGTGTAAGTGGGTGTTGTTGAACTGTACTTTTACGTTGACTTTAACTTTTAACTTCACTTAAAGCTTTCTTAAATCTTAGCTTTAAACTTGAAGCTTAATGCTTAGCTTACTGAATTAGCTTTTCGTTGACTTAGAGAATTAGTTCTCACTCGGATACCTTAGTTCGTAGACTTAATTCGTCACTTTCCCAGATGAGTCTCCGTCGTTTGTAGCTGAAAGTGTTAGTTAGTAATATATAACATTTCAAGATAACTACCAAAGTTCAATGATAACATAAGGTTACTTACGAGTATCTAACACTATTAGAAACTCAAGCACGTCAGGCTGGTCAGCAACAAATCGTCCGTAACATCCGTAGCACAAGATACGTTGAATAGAAGTCATCAATGATATTTCACAATATGCGCGAATCTGCTCTCTCAATACAAAGCCCTGTTGTAAGATTAACTCGCACTCTGCTAGTCTCAGCATTGCATATCATAAATCACTCAACTAATATTGCACGTGAATCTTTCATCTACATTGCCAGTCAATCGCTCATTTGACATTGCACACTAAGCTCTTATCTCAGAAGTCTTTATCTGCCTTGCTTGTTCCTTTTACCTGCTGTCAGGATTACAAAATTCAAATTCATCGGGAGAAACTTTGTGGCGTTAGGTTTAGAAATTATTTAGAGAAGAAAGCAAATTTACATAAGAACACGGGAACTGAAAACGAAAGTTAAATTAGAGGTATATATTTGGGGGGGGGGGGGTTAACGACCACCGTGAGCAACTCGATGGGCTATAAGCAGTCGCCCGTCCCTAATTTAGAGCCAATGGTTTCAGGGAAAGTAGAGAGCCAGCGCTTAGATCACTGCGCCACTGGGACGGAAAATTAGAGGTAAACGTCACAGATGAAATGTAACACATGCAAATTATCACTGAACAGCGAGCGTGAGAATAGCAGCATAATTTCCTTAAAATTTCGAGTTCAATAAAAGCAAATACGCTTTAAAAGATCTCTAGAGAGCTTCATTAGATAGCCTGAAATTTCTACATTAACTGTTTTGCTGCTTTATTACAACTATCCGTATATTGTATCTATGCTCAAAAGAACACTCAAAAGTGGTGCAATATGATGATTAAAATAACAACTGAAAGAAGAACTCTGAAACGTTCAAACAAATAAGGTCTGAATGAATTGCTCATATCAATCAATTAATTATTTGTCATATCTGAAAAATATGGAAACACAAATGTAATTTTGCTTCTAAAATTTGCTTCTAAATCCCTTTAAGCGGCCGACGTACCTCAACTAAATAGTGGCCGTCCCGGTGGCGCAGTGGTCTAAGCGATGGCCTCTGATCATTCGTTCGAACGGGGTGCGGGTTCTAATCCCGGTGAGGCATGGATGTTGTTTGTCTTACGGCACTGGCTCTCTCCCTTCCCTGGAACCAGTGACCCTAAATTAGGGACGGGCGACTGCTTATAGCCCATTGAGTTGCTCACGGTGGTCGTTAAACCTCCAATCAAAAAAAAAAAAAAAGAAAAGAAAACTAAATAGTGCCCAAAAGTTTTTGGGCTCCCCAAACAGAAATGCTAACATTTGGCAGTCGGGTTTTGTGAAGGCTACTGAAAATCGACTCCTTTCCCCTCGCTTCTCAGCAGTACCGACCATAAACCTGTCAAGGATGATAAACGCTCGCTCCCAGTCGTCTATTATCAGCCCCATGACCCGAGGCATGATGGGGAAGAGATAGTCCCCTGACATAGACATCATGCCACTGGGTCAAAACAAGGGACTCAAACCTCTTCTTTCTCTTACAATAATGGAACTTACACCTCAATATTATACAACTTGAATTATTTATTCCGTTTTTACTGGTATAACAATTTACAAAAACATACACTGACTTGTGTTCACTGGCCTTGAGAAAGGCTCCCGTTTGGAGTGTGAAAACTCTTCTTTCTCCTTTCTTAAGTTCGTCATCATTGTTATAGCCCTTTTAGCAGTTAATTAGTCCGAAAGGATTACGGTAAACATCCCTCTAAATAACAAAGCTAAGGGGACAACGACGCTTTTTGATGTGCATGATCACTCGTTCTAGCCGCATTCGGCCAACTTCTTAGGCAGCGAATACATTTTTTTCTAGCTGATTTCAGCTAGTTTTGCTAATCCCTATTTAATTCGTTCCACCAAACAGAAGTCATCGCTCTTTCCACGTTGATAAGTGAGTCACGGAAAAATTCTCATCTGCCGCCACCGGGAATCCAACCCAGGGTCTTCCAGTTACTCGCCGGACATGCTATTACTACACCACAGTAGCCTCTTGTGGGTGTGGAGAATTTGAGGCCACTGTGGTGCAGTGGTAGCATGCCCGGCATGTAACTGGAAGACCCTGGGTTGGATTCCCGGTGGCGGCAGATGAGAATTTTTCCGTGACTCACTTATCAACGTGGAAAGAGCGACGACTTCTGTTTGGTGTTCCTGATCCACGTCGAGTGTGTGAATTAATAATTCGTTCCATCCAGTTAAAGGGTTAAAATGAGAGTTGCGGATAACTAAGTTGTTGTTTATAAAATCAGTATATAGAGTGTTTCTAACACGTTTGGGTAAATTTTGAGAATTTTGCTCTACTGCCGATTCTGATAATGAAAAAGATAACTAAATAAAGGTCATGTAAAATTAGGGCTGAACACTTTTTCTACAGAAATATAGCACGTTGTTGGATTACGAAATGCGACGTGAGACTAAGTGCTTCCTTTGTGTACTGAACCCTGTTCTGAATGCATTGCTGCTCATCCAGCCCAATTGCTTTGATGCAGCCGTAAATAGTTATTCTCCTCGATCATTTCGTACGCATAGAACTTACTTGGTTAGCATTGAGAACCTGAGAACATAGGTGCTTTACGTAGATTATGACAAAAAAATATTTTTTCCATGCAGTTTTTTTCTGGGAACTCTTATTTAAAATGTTATATTGGCCATAATTGTCACTCTCTTTAGACGTAAAACATAATATGACGGCTGCTCCAGTTAATCAGCCAAGAAATAAATCTGATATCAGAGATTCCCCGACTTCCTTCTCAGGGAAAATATAAAACATATCAGGAAGGCAGCAACGAGACACTTACTGCACTGGTTCTCTTTACACCTGAAATAAATCGACTGCAGAAAACTTGTCAAACATCGGGTCCTAAAAATGTTCAAAAGACCGATGAGCGTAGGAAGCCTGTAAAGTCCGAGCTAATTGTTGTGATCTTACGTGATCTATAAGACTAGTGAACCAGAAAATGATCTTAGACTCTCATCGAATAATCGCAAATATCTGGCCACTTTAAAAGAGTCCTACTTAAATCGAACTCCAGACACAACTCCAACAATAAATTTTAACAAACTTTCAGTTTCGACCATTCTGAGAGTGTCACTATGGTTGTCGATCATTCATGTTCCATTTAGATTTTTGTTGAGGGGGGGTGGCTAACGACCACAGTCAGCAACTCGATAGGATATAAGCAATCGCCCTTTCTTAATTCAGGGCCACTGGCTCCACGAAAGGAGGAGAACCAGTGCAGTAAGACAGACACAACATCCATGCCTCAACAGGATTCGAACCCGGATCCATCTCGGAGGAATGGCCAGAAGAAAGCGCTTAGATCACTGCACCACCGGGGCTGTTTGGAGTATCAATAAAATACATTAATTTAATTTTATCCCGCCATATACACTGCTGGCCACCCAAAATGCAACACCAAGAAGGAAGCATCCGATTGGCCTGAAATTCGCAGCATACGTCGCCCGCGAGAGTACATGCAAAAGATTAGCATTGCAGGGCATATGCAAATCATGTGCGCCCGGCACGCCACCGAGAAGACTGTAAGAAGGGTGAACAGAAGGCGGGGTGTAAGTGTTAGAAGTGTGTTTTGCTGCCGGACCTGTGCGTGGAAGCTTCCTGATGCCTCGTCGCAGAATACGGCAGTCATTGCAGCACGTTTCGGAGTTCGACAGAAGATGAATAGTGGCTTATCGCGACAGCGGTTTATTGTACCGAGACATCGGCGCCCGTGTGGGACGACATCCAGCCACAGTGAGGCGAGTATGGATTCGGTGGTTGCAGGAGGGACCGACGGACCGACTTGAGCGATTGCCGCAGCCGCGGCACAACACCGAAGGAGAAGACCGGCATGTTGGAAGGCGCGCATTGGCGGCTCGCACCGCCAGATCACGAACGTTAGCGCAGAAATCAGTGTGTGTTGCGCAACAACCTGTGTCAGCACGTACCGTTCGACGTCGTCTGCAGGAGCATGGACTTATCGCACGGCGCCCACTGCTCCGATTACCATTTACGTTAAACCACCGGCGAGTGCAGCGGCAGTGGGCAGTTGAACGCCGTACCTGGACTACGGAATGGCACGGCATTGTCTTCTCCGACGAATCCAACTTCTGCCTGCAACACCACGATGGTCGGATCCGCATGTGGCGGCACCGTGACGAGAGACTGTATGACGCCTGCATTATGCATCACAATACCGGTCCGTCGCCTGGCGTTATGGTTTGCGGCGCAATTGGATATGACACCCGCACCACTCTGGTACGCATCGCCGGTACACTGAACAGCCACCGCTACATCTCCAACGTTTTGGAGCCTGTAGTCCTCCCTTACCTGCAGGACCTGCCAGCGGCCACGCATCGTGTAACAATTCTTCACGGCCCACCAGGTGTCACTGCTGCCGTGGCCCGCCTGTTCTCCCGATATGTCGCCCATCGAACACGCCTGGTCGCTGATCGGCTACCGAGTGGCCCGGCAAGCACCACCCGCGGCTACGCCTGATGAACTGTGGCAACGTGTGGAAGCAGCCTAGACCGACATACCCTAAGCCCACATCCAAAGCCTCTTTCGCTCGATGCCGCGGCGTGCAGCGGCCGTTATTGCCGGTCATGGGGGCCACACGAACTATTGATGTCTGCGTGTTCCGCAAGTCGCACGGGCCTGTACGCTCAATCGTTTCATCTTTGTATCTGTTGTTATATGTCCAGTAAATCTGGCTTTGCTGTCTCGCTTCTTGGTGTTGCATTTTAGGTGGCCAGCAGCGTATTGTCTGTCCCATGATCGCATGTGGAAAGAACAATGGATGAAATGAGCTAGCACATATAGAATTTTTTCTACCAAATGAGCATCTTTGTACAGCTTCCTCTCCAGATTTTATCCTAAAAGCCAAAAAGTTTTGAATATTTCGGTCCATTCACGGAAACTGTTCATTAGGAAAAATTAACTTGTAGCGTTCTTACTATTTGAACGTGTATATATGGCTTTCTGAACACCACATACAGTCAGTTCGTCTTATCCACTTATTTTAAGTGAAACAGGAATCACTCAATCAAGAAATAGTTACTTAGAGGGCTGCTCTTTATTCTGTCAACATATCATAAGCACTATTCATGCAGAATTCGATTGATTGCAGCACCAATCTTCTGCAGCTAATTAATGTACGTTAGTAAAACAGAAAACTCCAAACACTCAATATATAACAACACAAAGCAACACAACACGCAGCCTTCAAGTAAATCCAGCTTCAGCGTAAGGTGGCTCCCACAATTATAACATCACACCACCACGCCCACTTTAGCTGCAGCTTCAACATTATAAATCTCTAGTTCTTCGTATCTGTCACATGTATGCGTCACGCTCTCCAACCTCAGAATTGTTGCCAACATCATTCAGCGAGGGAGAAGGTATAACGTTAAGGTTGAAAACGCTAAAAGAGAGAGACAGCAACTAAAAATGAAAGTTAATTTAAAGTATACGTCAGAAACTATGCACCATCCGTGCAAAGCACAGCGTATGCAACAAAACGGACATCCCTAAATTTTCATACGACCATTCTCGCTTATGTAGCAGACATTAAATAGCAGATCCCTAATCAAGAGACCTTACCGAAGTAATATTTGTAATACAGGGTATCAATAAATGATTACCCTGATTACAGTAGGCTATAATTTTTAACCACGAGTCTTAACATTCGTTTTCATTCTGCAGAGGATCTCGTACACTTATTGTGTTTCTGTTCTGGTGTGTTTTGTTTACCGCGTCTGCCACTAGGAGCGCTGTAGCAGCTGTGAAGTTAAGATGGCGTCTGTGACAGAGAAGACACAATGTGCTGTATGTGGCTGGCATTAACAAAATCTTCTGTCAGTGTTCAGAGAAAATTTAGAATAATGTATGAAAAGAAGCCACTTGATGTGAAGTTAATTAAATCGTGGATGACAAAATGTTTGAAAGCAGGGGATGTGGAAAAGGGAAATTGCAGTACTCCATTTACGATGATAATGACATTTTACTACGTGTCTGCATTTCGGACGAGGCTAATTTCCATCTTCGTGATACAGTCAACAGACAGAATGTGCATATTTAAGGACAATAAAACCCATATGTCGTAAGCATGCACATTCGGAGCAGTCTAAAAATCAGTGTCTGGTGTGACCTAATGTATGACAGAGCAATTGGTACTTTCTTCTTCGCTGAGAAAATGGTTTCTGCAAATGTGTACCTGGATATTCTCATTAATTACGCCATTCCCCATCTACAAGTTGACTGTTGTCTTCCAACAAAATGGGGCACTCCCTCTTTGGACACATTTTTGTTCGTGAAACTCTCGACGGTACACTTCCAAATCAATAGATTGACAGGGAGGGACCAATCCCGTGACCCACAGGATATAGGGCCTTACCCAGCAGGGTGTCTTTCTTCGGGGTTATATTAAAGATTTGGTTTATGAAACATTTGTTCAGGATATCATAGCTTCGGAATCGCGCATTATAGATGCAATAGCAACATTTACCCCTAAAATATTGGAAATTGTGGGGTGCGAGTATGAATATTGTTCAGACATTTTACGTGCCATTTGGAGTGCACATGTTGAAGCTCGTTAATTTCATTTTCTGGGAATATTTTGGAAATAACAGAATTTTGCTGAATTGGACGGATCTTCAGTATGTTCTTCTTTTTCCTGGACATTGTTTGTGAAGATTAATATAACATCTCCAAGGTTTTTCACTCTGAAATTCTGTCCCTACGGCCTTCTAGCAACACGGGATAAGGACCAGTTTGGATTTAATCACAGTTGTAGCTATGAGATTTTTACTCATAAAATATATTTATTTACTAGAAAATATCCATAATAATAATTCATTTGCCAAGAAATACATTATTACTGCGAATTAATTTGTTATGCAGCATGCTAATGATATCGAAAGTTCGATAGGAAACTTGTTTCTTCAAGGATAATATGGCTGTCCCTGTGGCACAGTGGCCTAAGCACTGACTTTTGACCATTCGTTGGAGATGGGCCCTGGTAAGGCATGGATGGCTTGTTTATCTTACGGTACAGTTTATCCCTTATTACTGGAACCAGTGGCTCAAACTAAGGCACGAGCGACTGCTTATAGCCCACAGAGTTGCTCATCGGGGTGGTTAAAAAAAAGTTAATGTGAAGACTAACCTTAGGATACGAACCTTATAGTCAGCCATACAACCTATATGAGTGAAGGAACAGGAAGTACACACAATCACAGAGCATGCTTTACCAAGGTAAGTGATATAATAACTTTAACAGCACCCCACCTATTTGCAAGTGCCAACTCTGCTGGAGTAAAATATATAAATATCAAATCTTAAAACTGCAATACTTTTTCTTTAGCAATATTTCTGTACTCAAATATTTTTATATAATATTTATTGGTTTGTAATGTATTCTGGTTAGTAACACATACCTTTTTTTTCATTTATCTTTCCAGAATGTTTCTAGTCTAGACAGATGTAGAAGTTAGCCAGAATGGTCGCCTTCTTGATCATAGTGACATGGGTTCTCTCTTTGATGGGAAGAAGTTACGCAAAGTGTCCTATTAGCTGCTCTTGTGACTTCAATAAGGACGGCCGACAGAAAGTGACGTGTGACCAAGGCGGCCTTACGAAGATTCCCACACTTCACATGAACACAGATATTCAAATTCTGATTGTCACTGCTCCGGTTAACAATCACAATGTGCTAACTCTAGGAAGATTTTTTTTAGAGTTCCACCAGCTCGAAGAAATACGCATCACATATTCAAATTTGCCAGCAATTGGAGACCGTTCTTTCTGGCCTGGAAAGAGGCTAAGGCTTCTAGATCTAAGTCATAATAACATATCCATCATCAGAGATCAGGATTTTAATGGACTGGAAAACCTGAAAATTCTGGATCTGAGTTACAACAACATTGACAAAACACCGTCTGCGCCATTTCGATTCTTGTCCAGCCTAACAACTCTGTTCCTCGCTAGGAACAGGCTAAGAACTCTCGTGCCCAGGTTCTTTTACATGCTGTTCAAGTTAGAAAAATTAGATCTCAGTGGAAATCCATTGAAAGAAATAGATCCGGACAATTTAAAAGATGTAAGACCTTTAAAACGGCTGCATTTAAGCAAATGTCAGTTGACAAGACTCCACTCTCTCATATATCAACACTTACCCAACTTGGAAGAACTTGACCTGCGGGATAATTACTTTATTTTCTTTTCTCCTGAAGAATTTCGTCACCTCAGAAGGCTAAAATATCTTCATCTTGATGGAAATAATCTGACATTCATTGGTGAGAAAACATTTGACGGTCACAATCTTCGACACTTAGGTCTGTCCAGAAACCAGATCTTTAAATTTTCAAAGTGCGCCTTCTGCAATTTTTCTGTTCAGCAATTAGATCTATCGTACAATCATCTCCGCAGCCTATCAATAGACGTGTTATCACCAGTAGCCCACTCCCTTGAAAGTCTTGATCTTGGATTCAACAGTGCATCTTCAGATGATTTAGAACTGTCCATTAGTCCACTGTACAAGCTGAAAAAATTATCCCTTCCTAGCATGGGACTGAGTGAGCTCTCAGATGATGCATTCCTTAACAATGGAGAGCTCAAGACTTTGGACATCTCTTACAATCTTTTTTTCAACTTCTCCTATCGCACGCTTCTCCCTCTAAGGCATCTCGGAGAACTGGACCTCTCACACAATCAGTTCGAGACCATAGATGCTCTGCTTTTGGAGCAGTTTCAAAACATGACGACTCTTTCAGTCCTCCATTTACACTCGAATCCATGGTCGTGCAATCGCTGCTCCGTCCTACCTCTGCTGACCTGGATCCGTAACTCTCCGCTCTACAGAAGCACCTGCGACATGAATTACGAGGGCAGTTCTTGCATGCGTTGTGATAGTCCGCCAGTCCTCGAAGGGCGAGCCTTGCATTCTTTAAGAATTGAAGACCTGGAGCCATGTGGTAGTTCCGTACCTCAGTCTCGGGTTTTGGTGGCGTCATCTAACGTTGGCATCATTGTCTCTATCGCCATACTGATACTTCTGGTAGCAGTAATAATTATTTCCCTGCTAGTCTACAGACAGCAAGGTGCAGTGTATTATACTCACGAAGGCGAGTCTAATTCTTCCAGTGGTCCCATTGACTGGTCAAAGACCAACGGTCACGGATGCTCGGAAGACAAAAGGAGAGCATTCTTTGTGACACTAGACAGAATTGACGATGCGGCCGAGGAAAAAATCTCAGGAAAGATGAGCATCAGTTGAGCTTTCTTTAAACTACGAAACGCTGTTGGCCTTTAGAACCGACGTCATGCACTCGTCGGTGTACTTTTCATGGATGAGTTTGCTTTGGGCTGTCTATCACTGTTCAAGGACATGAGAACGAGACGAGCCCAAAAGTATTTTAAGCGTGCAGCAATCATTTGACCTAATTTTCACAATGTGCGCTGTACTGCATATTTCTTTAGCCTAACAAAAAAATTCAAAGGATGAATACATGTA
Source organism: Macrothele yani (assembly GCA_039090855.1). Taxonomy (NCBI): domain Eukaryota; kingdom Metazoa; phylum Arthropoda; class Arachnida; order Araneae; family Macrothelidae; genus Macrothele; species Macrothele yani. Next base: position 80,475,547 of record CM077008.1, read on the forward strand.
TGCATTTTATAGGGACAATCTTTCATGTAACGCTTGTGACATATCACGTAATTTGTTATACCAATACACATGCTTATCACATACAGAATGAAGTACAGTTGACCCAAAGCAAATGTGAATGACAAAAATATATGTCGTTGTGGCTGATATATATAATCACAAATTATGAATCTAACTCTTGGAAATCAGCATTATTTATTTATTTATTTATTAAGGTGTATTTATTGGACATAGGTGTTGTATTTTTTTTACCACAATCGAGCAATTATACAAGCTGGCTGGTTTTACATTCATCAGCCTCTTCACTGTAGCCCAGGTAGGTACAATAGAGCCAGTCAGTAGTCATGCCAAGCAGGATATAGAGTATATGAATTAAATAACGAAAAATAAACAATATGAACAGTGCAACGACATTAAATCACAAACAGATATATGATACAGATGAGTCTTCTTTCGTGGGTAGACTCCATTCACCACGGAGTCATTACCAGCTGCTCTAACGCAGAAACGAGCTTTTTTCCGCAAACCCACAAGGCAGTTTCCTCTGTTCTGTGTTCACCTCCTCTCCGGCCAACAACTAAGGACAAAAGAAGAAGACACCAGGAATGGCTCTCATGAATAAGTTTGCATGTGGCAAAGCCACACATCTGCCCGCTTGAAGAGTTCTTGAATAACGTACGTTTTCGCATGTTCCAAAGCGGGAGAGTTAAAGAGAGGACATACACATATTTAAAAAAGGAACAAAAAGAATATATTCATTAAAAGAATTCGTTTATGGTAAATTATTTTAATATCTTTGCACATTTTCACAATGGAGCAAGACAGTTACCATAAAAAAAACACGTTTGTAATGAGATGTCCGGACGTACACTGGCGTGCATAAATTAAGGACGAGACGGTTTTTCGAATGTAACGTCGTGCAGAAGTGCTCCACATCGACTCAAATCATACCATAAGATTCCCAAGATGTAAGAATATGGGACAAGTGAGCAAAACCGTCCAAACAAGTAATCCAAAGGATACAAAGGCACTTTATTGAAAAGGTAGCTTCGAGCACAACTGGACAGAAGACAGAAACGTCCACGTGACAGGCGGCTGCCAAGACAAATCCAGTCTTTAGTAGGGGATATCATCACCCCTGACTGCGTTGCAGGATTTACAACGTCTGTCCATGCTGAGGACGAGGTTGTCAAGGAGCTGTTGAGGCATCGCGGCCCATTCCTCTTGTAGCGCCAAACGCAGCTGCAAAATCGTTGCTGACGGCAGGTGACGTGCTGCCAAGCGTCTCCCGAGAAGGTCCCACACGTGTTCGATTGTATTTTGGTTCGGGGACCTTGCGGGCCAATCCATGCGTTGAATATCTTTACTCTCCAACAGCTCTGCGACAGCCACCGTACGATGAGGTGTAGCGTTGTCGTCCATGAAGAGGAACTCAGGACCCACAGCTCCTCTAAACAGACGCACGTGAGGCAGGAGAACCTCAGTACAATAACGGACACCAGTGACTACACCTCCTTGGAAGATGTAGAGGTCAGTACGGCTACCAAGCATGATACCGCCCCAAACGAGAACTCCGCCACCTCCAAACCGGTCACTTTCGATTATGTTGGAGGTGTGATTGCGTGTTTCCTGCTCTCTCCAGATGTGTATACGTCCAGAATCGCTCGTCAGACTAAATCGGCTCTCATCCGTAAAGAGAACTCGACCCATTGTTGATGTGTCCAGTTCTTGTGTTCCTGATACCACAGAAACCGCCGTCTTCGATGTGCAGGCGTTAATGGCACACACCGTACTGGTCGTCGTGCAAATAGACCACCTTTGTGCAGACTCCTGGTCACGGTAAAACGCGGTAACGGACGTTCAGTTGTCTGTTACATGTACGTTGCGATTTCTTCCGCTGTCTGCCGTCTATCTCTTCTCGCCTGTAGGACAATATACCGGTCGTCCGCCGCCGTAGTTGCTCGTGGACGACCACTGCTAAACTCTCAGACAAGTGTTCCTGTCGTTTGAAATGCTCTCCAAGCTCGTGAAACGATGCTGTGAGCGATCCCGAACTCCTTGGCTACAATAGTCACACTTCGAGCTTCTCCCAACTTCCCAATGACGCGACCTCGAGTAAAGTCATCCAGATGTCGTCTACTGGATTGCCTGTTGGCCATATCACACGGTGGCAGCAACTCGACGTCGTTCAAACCGATGTACATCGTGCAATAGCTTTCACCGAATTGCTGAGCGTACACCGCCCGTGTGCTTTATACCCTTCCGACCCCCCCCCGTCATGCTGCATATATGCGCATGCCCTACCGTACCGGACCCTAGTCTATCTCTTAAGTGGTCTTTCGGTCCGTTCTGCCTGCTCGTTCCGCTCTTATGCTAATTTCTCCTCTTCGTCCTTAATTTTTGCACACCAGTGTATATCGTCATCATTGCATATAAACACACGGCAAGAAAAACATGTGTTGATAAACTTAAACTGCACCACTTCATCATCGTCTCCGTCCTTTGTAGTGATTGCTTCTCATCATTTTTAACGTTCGTTTTTTATTCCTGCAGGCCCTCAAACTTAATTCGAGTGGAGAAAACTGAAGCAACATTATATCTTATGATTGAACAATGGCATGCAAAATCCGACATGTTTAAAATAAGATTTTCATTTTAAAAACTCTTACCAAAAACTGTCTGCATTATGCAAATATGTAAAAAATATAAAAGTTTAATAATACAAGATATTACAGTATTGTATTCCTGAACTCAATATACTTAAATTATACACGGGATACTTCGCGACTTTTATAAGGGCTGTTATGTACAAGTAAGAAAGATAGTCCTAATGCAGAGCAGTAAAACTAAGATAGTAAAAATATCATTACAAGACATTAAATTGCTAGTATAATGTTATATTATTGCATATAGTGTTATCTCCAAAAGTTTGGGAAACACGCCACACGGGAGTGAAGAAAGACTTAAGGAGGAGTTATACCGTACTAGATTTGTAATTCATGTCTCAACGTTTTCGTTGCATGTTTCATGATTAATTTCACGAGATGACAGATAAGCAAAGAAAATATAGTCTAGAATATCGCCTGATGTATTAAAACAGGCTTAGAAAAGAACTTAAACATGGCTAGTTAAAACGAAATGAAATTACGAAACGACGGAAGTAGAGGAAACGAACAAATCTCTGTTAGGTAAAACATAGACCTTATCGGTGAAACTGAATGGAAGGGGGGAGTTCTGTAGTGGAAACAAAATGTCTTGCTGATCTCTTAAAATTTAAAAATAAATAAACGAATAAAAATCATTATGAACTTGCATTTGAACAACGACTGAATCCATTTAGCGATAACTATCACATTTCTTTCCCATTTTAATATAATTTAATGACACTAAATTCTGCAACATGGGGGTCTGAGAACCGAATGTGATAAATTCATCTTGTCTTCCATGCGATTATTTTTGCGTTCAAATACAATTTCAAAATATCACTGGACTTTTAGTATGCCCTCTAGCAAGTATAAAATTAAATAATGCCAAACTTAAATACAGTTGCGTTATGTAAAACACTTTTTGCGTTTATTTTTAAAGCGACCAAGAGCTCATCCCACAGCAAAAGGAAAGAGACAAAATATTTTTCCTAACCATGTCTTGTTTTTTATTTTATTCTGTTGTTTAATCAAATCTTGTCGAATTGCACATCAGCAAACATAATCGCATGGTTCACAGTTGAAAGGAAAAAGAGAGTTAAAATTATGACGAAGAAACAACATATTTTACTTATCGATGAAAAGGGTACAATTGTTTGTTTTTGGAAAAGCCTTATAAATCCCGTACTCTTCGAGAACTTGCATTTTCGCAAAAACAGTAAAAAAAGAAACCCATTAGATAGCACACCACTTTGGAGCATAAGATTGCAACTGAAAGTACAAGTCACGTGTCCGGATAGCTTTGGTTTCCTCACACGAAATGAGAAAGGGCAAAAAAACGAGACTCAATACCATCACCATTCTCGACTGCCAGAGATTTCTGAGTTCCAATTCCTGCTACACTAGCTCATGAAATCCTACCCGCTTTAATTCAGAAATACTGCGAGTTATTTTCGTGCTTTTGGTTTGTCCTGTTCTTGCCGCTGAGAAAATTCTAAAAATCCGGTACATTCTTTCCACTAATGTGTCTTTGCTTGTGTGTGCCTGCATATGTGAGTTTGTTCAACACACTACTGCGTATGTACAAGATGGTTGCACTATTTATTGTACAAGCAATTTGTTGCTCGTTTCCACTGTCTTTCCATTTTCTGTTCCACAATTTTCTTTCTCTTCAAATAAACGCTTGCATGAAACTTCCAGGAAGTCACTCCTTGTGTAAGGTTGAACAAACAATGCTTTTTGCAACCATTTTATTCACGACTTATTTCTTGAGACATACAAATCCACAATTTTATTACTTCACGCCCGATATTGATGCTATTTCAGGATCCCAACGAAGAATGGGCATCATGTAGGTAAGCGCATAACTTCTGCTAGCTCATAATCACTACATTCAGCTGGAATTACGTATATTACCCAGTTGAATTATATCTCAGTCAGTCATTCTTCGGGCATCCATAAAGTGAAGGACGCAATTATGAAAAAAATATATAATTTTATTCTACAGTTACAGAGGTTAGATAAAATAATGTGAACATTGTAATTATAGGAGTTAATGTTATTCGTGTAGGCTATATTGAAAAAAGCAAAGGTTTTGATTATCTTTTGCGTGTCTTTACTTAGTATATATTCTTTTGGGTGCATGCTAGTGTAGTACAAGTTGTGTTTAGCAACGGTTCGTAGAAGCGGTCGGTGAAATGGATGACTTTTTAGACTCCCAAAGAGGACAAATCATGAGAGCCCGTTTAGTAGAAGTGTCTGTAGCCATGTAGCCATAACAGCCAAATCGTTTAGTGTTTCAAGAGCAACAGTTTTCACGGTTATGACTGCGTACACAAAGCATGGCAAGACTTTATCGGCGAAGAAGAATGGTCAGCGAAAACCGAGATTTAATGAGAGGGACAGTCGAACAATAATAAGGATTATGCCCAAATAACACATAATTACTGCGGTAAAAGTGACTGAAGAACCCTATCTATCTGGAAGATACGGTTTCCACAAAAAGAGCAAGAGCGAACTTTACAAAGCCAACATCCATGGAAGAGCTGCAATTTTTAAACCTTTAGTCACAGAAACTAATGTTACAATGTAAAATATATGGTGTCATGAGCACAAAAACCTGGATCAGCTGATGACTTGAAACGTGTGATATGATTCGTTGAGTCCTCATTCATATTATTCCAAATAGTAGGCCAGGTTAATGTACGGAGAATCTCCAAGGAAACGTACAATTCGGATTATCTGGTTTCAACTGTCAAACATGGGGAGAATCTATAACGACCATGAGCAAGTCAACGGGCTATAAGCAGTCGCCCGTCCGTAATTTAGGGCCACTTGTTCCAGGGAAGGGAGAGAGACAGTATCGTAAAACAAACCCAACATCCATGCCTCACCGGGATTCGAACCCGGACCCCTTTTGGACGAATGATTAGAAGCCATCGCTTAGATAACTGCGTCACCGGGGGCGGCCTGCCATATCTTGGTATTCGGATGGCCCCACCATTACTCTATGTGGTCGAGTTACTGCCAGCGAGTATTTATACATTCTGGGTGATCAGGTGCATCCTATTGTCCAAATTTTGTTTCCCAACAATAATATCATTCTCCAAGATGATAATGCGCCCACACACACACACAAATCGGTTCAGTCTTGTTTTGAGACGCTCCAAGGTGAGCTGAAACAACTGCCCTGACCAGCTCAATCACCTAACTTGAATATCGTCAAATTACTGTGGGCAGTTTTGGAGAGCAGGGCGAGATGCAGATTTCCTCATCCAACATCTCTGGAGCATTTGGCTGGTGTTCTGATCGACGAATAGTACAACATTCCACTTGAGACTATTCAAAAGCTATTTGAATCTATTCGAAGAAGGTTGGAAGCGGTATTAAAAGCAAATGGTAGTCCAACACTTTATTAATAAGGACATATCGCCTATTTCTTAGGTGTTTGCATTATTTTCTCCAGCACCGTATATTTCAAAGAAATTATGAAATTCCTACAAAAAGACCTGAATAATGAAGATTTAGTACAACAAATAGCAATCTATTTCTTAACTTACTTCGTTCTTCAGATGTTAGCACTAAGGGATAACCTAAAATGTTTTGCTCTTATGTGTGGTTAACTTTCAAAAATATTCCATGCCCCGTACATCCCTTCGTACTGTTCTCACATTCTTGTTCTTATTACACATGACTCAGGATATTTATATAGATAAGAAACTGATTTTTTTATGTTTCATCCAAATGCGTTTCCCTATTATCTATCAAATCATTGGAGCACCAATAGAAGTAAATGACACAGAGGAGGACACTGCAATGCATGAAATGTATTTTACTTGAAATTCTACTGAAATCAATACCGATACAGAATGGAGACCACCACTAGTCAGTGTAATGTATACGGTATTTCAAAGTACAATGGCTTTAAATCTAAAACGCATAACATTCTACATCACTTGTTTCAACGAAATACTAGTACGTATATTGAAAGAAAGTATTCTTAAATTAAATATACTTGATCTTTGTAAGGTGTTCTATGTGCAGACATCCGTGAAAATTGCAGGCAACATTTTTAAAAACCATGACAACCTCTGGTGCAGGGGAAATTCGCTTTCGCAATGGGTTTCTTTTTTTCTAAATATTTGCTGTACTGTTTTTTATCCAGGGGTTATAAACTACTTCACTTTCACTAGAAAGCAGCAGACTTCAATGAAGGAAAAGAAATGTTCTCATTTCTTTCTTTAGTAGCATTATTACCTGCTTCGAATCCTGGATCAAAATTTCTTTCTTTAGTAGCATTATAACCTGCTTTGAATCCTGGATCAAAATTTCTTTCTTTAATAGCATTATTACCTGCTTCGAATCCTGGATCAAAATTTCTTTCTTTAGTAGCATTATTACCTGCTTCGAATCCTGGATCAAAATTTCTTTCTTTAATAGCATTATTACCTGCTTCGAATACTGGATCAAAATTTCTTTCTTTAATAGCATTGTTACCTGCTTCGAATCCTGGATCAAAATTTCTTTCTTTAGTAGCATTATTACCTGCTTCGAATCCTGGATCAAAATTTCTTTCTTTAGTAGCATTATAACCTGCTTCGAATCCTGGATCAAAATTTCTTTCTTTAATAGCATTATTACCTGCTTCGAATCCTGGATCAAAATTTCTTTCTTTAGTAGCATTATTACCTGCTTCGAATCCTAGATCAAAATTTCTTTCTTTAGTAGCATTATAACCTGCTTCGAATCCTGGATCAAAATTTCTTTCTTTAATAGCATTATTACCTGCTTCGAATCCTGGATCAAAATTTCTTTCTTTAATAGCATTATTACCTGCTTCGAATCCTGGATCAAAATTTCATATACAAAGTAATTTTTCTTTCTTTCTCTTTAGTTTAATAAGAGAAATCCGTGGATGGAGATTCTTTGAGTTTCCGCCCCTGTGGCGCAGTGGTATAAGAGTTGCCTTCTGACCATTCTTCCGAGATAGGTCCGGGTTCGAGTCCCGGTAAGCCGTGGATGTTGTGTTTGTCTTACGGCACTGGCTCTCTCCCTTCCAGGGAACCAATGGCCCTAAATTAGGGACAGGCTACTGCCCATTGAGTTGCTCACCGTGGTCGTTAAACCCCCGAGAAAACTTCCTGTTGTTTAATTCGTTAAATCTTCATCAAACAACATTTAGTTTAATGTTGCCTGCAGTACAGTAAAGCGAAATGTTGCACCGAATAAGATGTATTTCCGTGATGCCAATTTCTTTCGTTTTCTGTTTTTTTCATACCTTCAATAACACATTTGCGTGTCATTATAGAATATGCTTAAAACCTAACATTAAAGAAAAAAATGACAGTTCTTTGCCACTCGTTTTGAGATCAATCTAGCGCTAAAGGGATTACTTCTCATCTTTTCTGATCTGATGGCTGTAGGAAACTTACAAATTTAGACTATAAAGATCTTAAACGCTTGCTAATTGACTACGCAGTTATCTTATTTGCTGTTGCTCAATGAAAAACGAATACCTTGCTTTCTAAACATTTATACATAAACATAAACCAAATGTTGTAGGCGTGTTATATGTATATGTGCAGACTCATTTTTTAAACAAATGAAAATCTCTAGTAAAGACATCTTCTGCATCGTACGGTACAAGTCATTTTCCCACAGAGCTTCAGCGTTTGGTTCAAAACTGTGACGGCACAAGGTAACAACTGAACTTTTGAAGCATTTGATTCGAGTACCCATATCGGATTAACAAAGAAAGGATGCAAGCGTTTTACTTCGAATACCATGAAATGGTCATAACACAAGGTGATTCATCTAAGACCACTACTGTAAAACCTACTGTGAACTACAGGATGAACCGTTTGGGTAGGGATAATTTAAAAATGCTGTGGAATGGCTTGTAACAGGTATAATAAGTCAATATTTGCCAGAAATTACCTTTCTTGAATGGCAGTTTGTCTAGATGACCCCCTTTTGAGACTCGGTAGAGTTTATACTAGGTGCTCAATTCTTACCACGTGTTTTCTAACACCTGCGGAGTGATTTGTGCGAACGCTTCAGAAATTTTCACCTTCAAGTCATCCAGGTTTTGATGTCATTGTGCGTAGACGATGTTTTTCACAAACCCCCTGGGAGGGGATGGGGGGAGTGATATCCGGGAGTTTGCAGGCCAAGGAATAAGGCCATCGCGGTCACACCAGTCTTCATTGAATGTGTTGTTGAGGAAGTTCCTGTCTTCCAGTTACCAGTGAGCTCGGACCCCGTCTTGATGTAAAATGACATTGTTGTCCAGTTCTGGTACCAAGAGGATCTGTAGCATGTCCAATCCGTCAAGAAGCCAAACTGTGCGAACACGCACAGTGTCCTCAGAGAAGAAAAAAGGTCTTTACAGCTGGTGACAATTCACCCAGCACCACACATTTACCTTAAGGCTTGCTCTTTCCACTTCGTAGAAAGCGTTGGAACTCTGGGTACTTCAAATGATAGCATTGTGCGTGTTCACTCTTCCGCTCACATGAAATGCAGCTTCATCTGTGAATAGCTATCGATAAAAAAAAGTGGTATCCGCTTCCATCGGGTTGCACTTGAGGCAGGCAAACTCGAAACCGCTTACGTGGTCTCGCTCCCGTAGTGCTTGTACAGCTTAAGCGCTAGAGGTACAATTTTAAGTAAAGTCGCACAATGCATTGACATGTTGTGTACGACACTCTCAGCTCCAGGGATCAGCGTTCGTAGATTTTTCCGCGGGCAACACTGCAAAATGGTGGAAACAAGGGCTTCTTTCACAGGCTCATGCTTACTGCCACCAAAGTTTGGCTTCTCGATGGACCCCGTTCCTCAAATGTGCGATACCAACTCATTATGCTCTCGTACTTAGGCCCCTTCTTGACCCCATAAACACGACGAAACTCGCATTGAAGAGCCGTAAAACTCTCAAACTTTGCATACCTCAAGACACACTGCGCGTTGCTGAACGGTCGCTGCCATTTTCACTTTTGCCACGATGCTGCGAAGACGCGTGAGCACTGACTACAACGCATCAAACTCCTCTCTTTTCTCGCCGTTCTGGAGCGTGCTCACTAACTACAGCGCATCAAACTTCTCTATTTCCTCGCCATTCTGGCGCGTGCGCACTGACTACAGCTCAGGAAACTCCTACGCACTTCGGGCACAATTTGACCGCCGTACTGCAGCGTTCGCACAAATCATTTAGCAAAAACTGAGCACCCGGTATGAACTCTGCCGAGTCCCCAAAGGGGGTCACGTGGAGACCTAGACAAACTCCCATCCATAAATGCTATTTTTTTCCAAATATTGACTTATTATATGTATTACAAGTCATACCACAGCATTTTTAAGTTATCCTTACCCAAACGGATCACCCTGTACTGTAGGTAGGTCGAACGTTGCATTTTTAGCTCAACTGATATTTCGACTAATACTTTCTTTACGTGCTTTGGCTGAAACATTAGTTCTCAGAACGGTAGACGCTGGATGGTAAAATCATTTGTATGACGTGAAACGCATTTTTGTACACAAATGACCGGCTTTTGGAGTCCAGTATTGTGTCTTGGAGCTGAAAGCCTTGTATTTATTGTAGAAAGAATGTTAAAAACACATCGATTCATGATTTCCACATTTTGCGCCCAGCTGAAATGTAACGCCATTTTATTCAAAACTGAAAAAAAATCCGTTGTTCGTACGGCACTAACAATAGCAACAAGGATATCGGGATTTCTGAAAAATAGAGCGATTGAGTAAGACAATGGACACTAGGACCATCGGATCCAACATTTTACTTTATTTTTCATGTGAGAGAAAGAGACTTTAATGAAAAAGGCATTTATTTTTAATCGTTGTATTCTTCTGGGACAGCAAAAACATTGCAAAATATTCTCAACAGCCATTTGTTATCCTGGTAAACACAGGAGAATACAGTAAGTAAATATTGAAGACGTCATTGAAAATATCGCTACAAGCACTCTCAAACACTGATAAGAGGACTGAGATATGTATTCAGAATGAAAGAGGATACATTCAGAATATGTTATGAAAAATCATTTATGTTTCAGGTTCAAATAAATACAAAGGTCCGAGTGCGATTTTAAATGGATCACCTCGCATTATTTTTTATCATGTGAAGTTCTATTTTGTCCCGCCAATTTGTATTTTTACATGACTGGTGAAATAACAGATTCGCTTCTTTCCATGCGTTTGAGCCAAGTTATGCTTTCTTGAAAAACCTTTGTAAAACAGATTTTATCACGAACTAGAATCGTGAAAAATTGAATAAAAGTTTATAAGCTACTGAAAGATCATAATAAAGGCTTTTTGTATACTCTTGTCTCAGTGTCAATATTTTGCTTAAGCAATATTAAATCAGATTTTTGCTTCATTTTTTCACGTAAAGCTCACGCGATTACATCAGATTTATTGACGCATTTAAAATAAAATGTATTTTTAAACCTGCCAGCCATGCGTTTTCTATGGCAACTATCAGAGGAAATGCTATCCCACACTCACCAACCCGCTTGGCCAGCGTGGTGAGTTATGGCCAAACACCTCCAAAATGACTCTACAACTTAAATCTTGGCCCTCAGTCTCCGGCAGCTGGAATGTACCTGGCCAAGGCAGCGGCCAGTGCGACATGAAGGCAGAGGGTGCTAAGAATCCCCGGAGGACCGGACTAGGCTGCCATTTGATGCTGACCTTGGCTACCTACAACGGACGCTCCCTATCTTCTGATTTAAGGCTTCTTGAATTGGAAGAGGAACTACAAAGGATCAAGTGGGACATCGTCGGGCTAAGTGAGGTAAGGAGAAAAGGAGAAGATCTCATTGAACTGAAAAGTGGACATCTCTTCTATTATCGTGGGACAGATACTGGCAGAACTAGTGGTGTTGGATTTATAATAAACAAGAAACTGAAATATAAAGTGGTAGAAGTTGAAAGTTCCTCTGACAGAGCTGCACGACTCGTTATCCAACTATCGAGAAGATACCAGGCTCAGATTATTCAAACTTATGCACCCACCACAAGTCATCCTGAAGAAGAAATTGAAGAATTTTATGAGGAAATTCGTCATCTAAATAATAAAGGTAAGCAGCACTTGAAGATAATTATGGGAGATTTCAATGCAAAAATAGGGCACCGGCAACAGAATGAAACTTCAGTAGGTAAATTCGGTCACGGCAACAGAAACCAGAGTGGAAATACTCTCGTTGAGTTTGCAGAGGCAGAAGGATTTTTCATCTTGAATTCCTTTTTCAAGAAAAAGCCACACAGGAAATGGACATGGAGACATCCAATTGGGACGACAAGTGAAATTGATTTTATTATGTGTAACACAAAATTCGTCATCGAAGACTGCAGTGTGCTGAACAAGTTCAACACAGGTAGTGACCATAGATTGGTGAGATGTAAGATGCACCTCAACACTAAACTGGAACGTGGTAAGCTCATAAGACAAACAAAATGTATTGACATAACCAACCTTAAAAAACACCATAATACTTTCAAGTTGGAACTGAAGAACAGATTCTCTGCTTTAGAAGGCCTAACATCGGAAGAAGTGGATATTTCGGAAGTTAACAGAAAAGTAACCAAAGCTCTTATGGAAACAGCAACAAAATTAGCTGGGTCTAAGAACAAGTTGCATGTGAACAAATTATCAGGAAAAACCAAAATGTTGATGCAAAAAAGAAGAGAGATGAGGACAACTAAAGAAGATGTGACTTCCAAAGTGGAATATATAGAGCTATGCAAGACAAGCACGAAAAAGTATCACTGAAGACGTAAGGAAATTCAACTGTGAGCTAGTGAGGAAAGCAATTGAAAACAACCAAAGCCTAAAGATAGCAAAGGGACATCTCAGTAAGGGAAGAAAACAGATTATGGCTCTGAGAAAAGAAGATGGTTCTATAACAAGAAATAGAGGCGAAATTTTGACAAGAGTGAAAGATTTCTACTCCAAATTATATGAAAGGGATGATACATGTACTTCAGACATCATGAAAGGTACCAGAGTTCTTCCAGTCCTCCCAGCAGAAGTTGCTCATGCAATCAAGAACATGAAGCGAGGGAAAGCTCCAGGAGAAGATGGAATTACTATAGACATCATACAAGAAGCAAGTGGAGAAATTGAAACAGTACTCGCCCAAATTTTCACTCGATGCCTTAATGAAGGGAAGATTCCTGAGGATTGGAACAATGCTACAATGATCCTGCTACATAAAAAAGGTGACATTGAGGATCTCAGGAACTACAGACCTATCAGCCTCCTATCAGTGGTTTATAAAATCTTCACTAAAGTTCTTTCACACCGCTTGAAGGTAACACTGGACATGGCTCAACCGAGAGAACAAGCTGGATTCAGGAGTGGCTACAGCACAATAGATCATATCCATGTACTGAGAGAACTAATTGAAAGAGCGAGGGAATATGAACTTCCATTGTGCATGGCTTTTATCGATTATGAAAAAGCCTTTGATTCGGTGAAACCATCAGCAGTTACCACGGCTCTGAAATCCTGCGGTATTGAAGATGCATACATTAATATTATTAATAACATCTATGAAAATGCAAGTGCAAAGATTCGGCTGTTTGAAAATACAACACACATAAAAATTGGAAAGGGAGTGAGACAAGGTGACACCATATCTCCGAAGCTCTTTAATGCCACATTGGAAAATGTCTTTCAATCACTGAACTGGGAAAACAAAGGGATAAAGATTAATGGAGATTATCTAACCCACCTTCGTTTTGCTGATGACATAGTCATTTTTGCAACTACCCCATCAGAGCTGCAGAGTATGATCGAGGAACTTGCTGACAAGAGTAAAGAAGTGGGATTAAAAGTGAACTTTCAGAAGACAAAAGTGATGTTCAATGCTTTTACAAGAAATGAAGATTTATCGATTGATGGAGAAAAACTGGAGATAACAGATACGTATGTTTATCTTGGACAGCAGATATCAAGTGAGGGTCACATTGATGAAGAAATTAATCGGCGTACAAAACTTGCCTGGAGAGCTTTTGGAAGAAACAGCATAATTTTCAAGAGCAATATGCCATTATGTCTTAAAAGAAAAGTGTTTGATCAATGCATCCTTCCAGTGCTTACGTATGGTGCAGAAACGTGGACCTTAACTAAAAGAGACATACAAAGGCTGCAGACAACTCAAACAAGCATGGAGAGGTGCATGCTTGGTATAACCAGGAGAGATAAGAAGAGGAACTCGTGGATCCGAAAAATGACAAGAGTGGAAGACATCATGATCAGAGTTAAATCCCTGAAATGGCAATGGGCTGGACATACTGCCAGAAGGACAGACCATAGATGGACAGCCGAAATTTTAGATTGGATTCCAAGGGACAGGAAAAGACCCAGAAAAAGACCACATGGGAGATGGGTGGATGAAATTCGTAAATATGCGGGAGTGACATGGAGGAGACTGGCACAAGACAGACCGTTGTGGAGGAAACTTGGGGAGACCTTCGTCCAGCAGTGGATTGATAATGGTTGACAATGATGATGATGATGATGATAACGACCACATGGAGCAACTTGAGGTGCTATAAGCAATCGCCTTTCTCTTTGGGGCCATTTGTTCCAGGACAGGGCCGTAATGCAAACACACCACCCATGCCTCATTTTGGACCCGAATGTGAGCACAGCTCGGACGACTAGGCAGGAATTTACGCGTCCTACCACTCTACAACCGGGCTGGCATAAAAAATAATTTCAAAGCGCATTAATGGAAAATAAATATTTTTATACGTGTTAACGTCTTTTTATCTATCGGCAAGTGAAACCACTGCGTTTTCTATTGAAGCATTCTGAATGAGCATTCTAATACCCCTCGAAAAAGAGGTACTTTCGAGGTGGTCTGCCCTCTGTGGGAGGTGCGAGACCCTTTTATTTCTCAGCTTGGGATTAAGGAACGTGCATAATCGTGAGATTTTCGTAGCTAATGATCCTTCCTCAGGTTCATCTACGGAAACCCTGTTACGGCTTTTACTTCCTCTAAATGATGAAGTTTGGTCATCTTTCCGGCACGCCGGCGTGACCTTGCGGCCTATCCGAGCGCTAGTCCGAAGACCTCACTGAATCATTCAATCGGTAGTAGCTAGTATACAAAGGGCAGGGACGTAATCAACACCAGCGTATGGCTTCTGCTTACTGGAAATTCCTCGTTCAAGGGGAAACAACTACAAGCCCGTATCCCTATGACGAAGGAGGTTAAACAGCTTACGCAGTCCTACTGGACATGGAAAGCACACACTGATTTTTTCAGTGTAGCGTGCGTGCGGCCCCGGACATCTAAGGGCATCACAGACCTGTTATTGCTCTGTCTTGTGTGGCAAGTTGCCACTTGTCCCTCTAAGAAGAACGCCCGACTGAAGTGATCGGAACGCCTATTTAGTAGGCCAGAGTCTTGTTCGTTATGTGGATTAACCAGACAAATCGCACCACCAACTAAGAACGGTCATGCACCACCACCCACTGAATCAAGAAAGAGCTCTTAATCTGTCAATTCTTCCAGTGTCCGGGTCAGGTAAGCTTTCCTGTGTTGAGGCAAATTAAGCAGCAGGTTCCATTCCTGGTGGTGCCCTTCTATCAATTCCTTTAAGTTTCAGCCCGGAACCCAATTCTCGGAAGCTGCCCACCGAGTCATTTGAGGAGCACAGGTGAATTGCTGGTTGGCATCGTTTATGGTTAGAACTAGGGCGATATGGTACGTGCTACAGAGGTAAAGCACGTGTCAAGACGACAAAACTGCAGCGATACAGTCCGTGTAGCTTAGTTGGGAGAGAAACTTACTCCGGAGTTAGAGGGCGCGATTCGATCCCATCACGGGCAAACTTGTGTTTTCACATTGGCGCCTGAACGTAAAAATAGATGTAATGGCCGTTGGGTTCTTCGAAAAATGTGTGATGTTTGTCCCACACATCGTCTAGAATGAATGTAAATTCGTTCTTCGCTTCAAAAGCAACAAAAAAATTAAGACGGACATGATGTTACGCACTACAGGGGTAAAGCACGTTTCAAGACAACAAATCTGCGGCGATACATTCCGTCCGTGTAGCTTAGTTGGGAGAACAACTTACTCCGGAGTGAGGGGGCGCGATCTTCGTCACGGAAAAACTTGTGTTCTTACAGGTATCTGATCGCCTTCAAGCCTCTATTTTTCGTTCTTGAATAATAAAAATATTCTTGGCAAATCCTTTCGCAATAGTACGTGTAGGAAAAATATTTTTTTGTAGTTCTCCTACCTGTGTTCGTACTATCAGAGCAACGGCATGTTACAAGATTTGGGGTTTACTTCGGCTACCCCTATGAGCATGATAGGCTAATAGCTGGTCTTTCATCTCTAATTTAGAGTCACTGATTCAGAGTAAGGGACCGAGCCAGCGCTGTAGAGTTTACCCACGCGTCACCTGAGTGTAGACTGTTCTGGCTGAGATAACCTGCGTGTAGACGGTTCTGGCTGAGATAAATTGCAAGAATCAAGCTCTTCTGACTTCTCGAACACCGGAGCGTCCACCAAATTTTGTTAATCCCAGAATGCTGCACTTTGCATTCAATGAAAGAAAAGTCACTGTTTTTCAAGTTTCTGACCTCTAGGTGAAATCATATACAGATTTCATGAAATCGTAAATGTCAGTGTGACAAATCGCACCCAAGTGCCATCCACGCAGTTAAATATCATTTACTGTGACATCTTGAGACTTCAACAACGACTCAACTCTTAATTGTTCCTTTAGCGTAGATACAGACAGGATGGACGTCACATTACCTGTTGGAAAATATTATTAAATATACCTTGCCTGCCACAAAATGAGATGAAACTTAATACACATGTACACAAGTAGGTGGGGTAAAAGTAATTTAATTTCTGAGTGATTACATCAATGCGATGAGCAAGGAGGCAATATAATGTAGATAATCTGAGTCAATAGGTCGTATGACTCCACATTCGGGAACACGGCGTGACATGAAGTGGTTAATCTTTCGTAGGTGGCCTGAGGTATCGCTGAGCATGCGTTGTTGACCTGTGTACACATCATCGACATTGCCATAGGGTCGTGCAGAGGCGTGTAAGTCGTCTGCGAGCGACATCACACACGTTCTCAATTGTGAAGAAGTATGGAGACCCTGTTGGCCAGAGTAGCACCGGACACCTTGTATTCGCTATCTGCTGATGTTGGCAGTGTTATGACGGGCGTTATCTTGTTGAAACAAGGGTTGTAGTACCTCATTGTCGTGCTTTCATTGTGCCCACAAAGCATACAAGCGGTGAACGGTTGTTGAAATTGACAGCTCTCAAAAATATGATTCTAGGCTAAGGAGCAGTGTGACGTTCACCGATGGCAGCGAGATCAGCCTGGGCACCACGTGATCTCTAGACTTTCAATCGGCGGTAAGACAGAAGCGAGACTCGTCACAGAACACGACATAGCTTTATTTGTCCATCCACGCACCTCTGGTACGGCACCTCTGAAACTTTGCGCGACGATGTTCTGCGGGGAGTGACATTCTTTGCAATGGCTAGCGAGCGCGCAAGTCTGTCTCAGCCAAACTGTAATTCACAGTCCATGTCAATACGGGGATGCCGTAGCTACCTGTATACCCCTTCGAGTGTCGTCCGCTGTGGGTTGCGGTTCTGCTACTTCTTGCCGTCGACTGAGGCAATCTAGGCGTTCTGACGACCGCCTGTGAACACTGGTCGCACTGCGGTGGCGCTCGTTATCATTCTCCAACCACTGTCGTTATATTAGGCCGACATTTGTGGCATCCCGATGTGCTTCTGCCAAGATGCCACGCTGGGATCAACTAGCCGTACGTAGCCCTATGATGAAACTTCTGGTACAGGAGTCCGTGTGATAGTAGGATTCTTGATAACGTCGCCCACGCATTGTCACTCCTTACACGTGCTTTTGCCACCGAAATCACTCTGATGTAGTGGTCCTCACGCCCTGGTGAGAACAGCCAAATTTAAGACGCCGAACCTTCTTACTATTTTATCTTCCTCATCTATTACATGATTTATTCTTGTTTGGAACTACAATTATTGGCATAACCCAATGACACAGATCCACAAATTTGCATGGCTCTGTGACAAATACTTCCCGGTGTGGCCTTTTCTACGTCAGACGGTGTACAATAGAGATTCACCTTGATTTATATATTCAGATAAATATTCATACATATTCAGTAGAATCCAAAAACTAGCAGAATCACAAAATTTAACTTCTTTGACAAAAGCAAACGAAACACCCCGAGAAAGTCGTTCGATCCTGATGAAATTCCACATGCAAGCACCTCAGGGCCGAATGCAAATGATTAAAAAATAAAGACCAATGACGAAATATCAGGCTGCCACAGTGCATGGGAATCGTGCATCGAGGAGAGTATATCAAAAGCAAAGCTCGCACTCATGCACAATTGTGACAGTGGATTGCTGTTGCATTAGCCTCCACGAAGTGTAAAGATTCCTAGATGTCGAATCCGTTCGGAATACGAGCAGTTGAGCGAGTTTGAGAGAGGATGTATAATTTGGCTGAGAGAGGCCTTTGGTCATGTCGCCGTATCGTCAGGCATTTGGGTCGGAGCGACTCGGCAGTCTGACGATGTTGGTGCCAATGGGTTGACCAGGGCACAACCCAGTGGCACGCGGGTAGTGGACTGCCGAGGGCAACGACAAATGCGAGGATTGTGCAATTGTGAGAGCCGCATGACCAGAAACGAATTCGTCGTTCTCCACCACGCATGTCAATCTGTTGCATCGTCCTCAGGTACGAAAGTGGTTATCCGGACCGTCGCCAGACGATTTGCGGCACGGGTACTACATCCCGCCGCCTACCACCGACCAGCGAGCATCGGTGGCACCGGTTGCAGTGGTATCGGGCCCGATCAACGAGCGATAGTGTCCAGTGACTTCGTGTTGTCTTCAGTGATGAGTCACGGTTTGTACTTGGAGCTGGTGACCAGCGCATACGTGTCTGGAGACCAGCCGGCCAGCACACAGATCCTGCCTTTACCGTGGAATTGCACACCGCTCGTACATCGGGAGTGACTGTCTGGTAAGCCATTTCCTACTATAGCTGAGCACCCTTGGTAATCCTCCGTACCTCCTTCGCGGCTCAAAGGTACGTCGACGACATTCTACGATCTTTTGTGTTGCCATTTCTGTCGCAGAATCACCGAGCAATTTTTCAACAGGATAATGACCGGCGACACACGACACAGTTTTCCCAGGCCTGTCTCCGTAATGTCGACACCCTTCCATGGCCAGCCCGATGGAAGGGTGTCGACATTACGGAGGCAGACCTGAAGCGAGAACAAATGCCAGAATAACGAACGGCGAATTGTACAAAGAGAATGAAATGGTAACATAAAAAGAAATTACTTATAACAATAAAAATTACCCTACCCTACGGTTAATATTTGTACACCCCTGTTCTAACAGTAAGTTCGGTCAGAAGCAAGCACAACGTCACAGACACAACTATAAACATCCACGAAGGCCTATGATTAGACAATATCACGACTGTGCGTATACGATGCATCGGTCGAAATAGTTAACAGATTTCCAACGCAAATTGATGATAGGATACCACATAAGCAATCGCTCCGTACGTGACGTTTCAGCTGAATTAAAAATCCCTAGGTCTACGCTCTAGGAATGGGTATACAAATATAATATGCAAATGAAAGCAGACTGGGGCTTAATCTTCCAAGAAACCACCCGGTAAATCTCCGAAGCTGACAGAAAGTGACAGGAGAGCACTGAGAAGGACAGTCTGCTCCCAATGAAAATCAGTACTGGATCATATCATATGAGACAATTGGGATTTATGTTAGCACTAGCACAGTGCCAAGGATGCTCCTCAAAATGGATCACCACAATCCAGCAGCCATCCACAAGTGCCAATCGCCTCGACTAATGCCACATACCGATTATGGCGGTGTAACGTCGATCGTGCACAGTAAACTAATGGAACACTATGTTTTGGACAGACGAGTCGCAGTACATAGCCTGCCGGTCTGATTAGTGTTCCAGGGTGCGGTCAATGCATGGAGAAAGGAACGTTCCGGACTATTATTCCGGCAATGAAATTTGGTAGAAGCAGTGTGATGGTATGGAGCTGAGTTTTGTGGTTCAGCTTCGAACTATTAGTCGTTTCGTGTGAGACAAAACCATGAATGCTGAGCTCCACTTGTACGTCTTGAACAATTGTACACTACAAATATTGTGGTAGTGCTTTGGAAAAGGCCCATACCATACCTTTTTCGGAAGCACAACGCACCTGTCGCATTGCTCGAGTTGTTACGGATTGGTTTAAGAACATGGGTATCGAAAATTTGTACTGTCCAGAGAGTTTGTCCTGCGTCATCTAGAGAATCTCTGGGACGAGCTGGATAGTTGGGTTCGTGGAAGAAGAGATAACCCAACAAATAGAGTTGAACTAGTCACTGCTTTGAAGGTCAAATGGCGGAACAAACTGTTGGGCATTTGCAAAAAGCTGTTGGAAAGTATTCCACGAAGACCCGAAGGTTTCAGCATACAAAATTACATTTTCTGTAAATGAAGATTATTTGTAGACATGCAGGTGTACGAATGTCATTAGTAGGACAACGTATATTACTACCGAGTGCAGGCACTGAAAATGAAAATCATGTGTTCTTTAGGAAAACGTTTGGGCAAATGGGAAAAAGACACTGACAACTTCGTAACTCATACGGAAAGTCACGAAAGCTTTAATTTTCTCTATATCTTCTGAATAAACACAAAAAACGACACCATGCATACCTGTACGTGCGACAGGGCACACAGTTTTAGCCTAATATAATGCTGTGGCTGACCCAATATCTCCAGTAGTGTTTTATCGTCATTTTCTTCCCTGAGAGCCGATCGACACTGTCAGTTGAAATGCGCTTTGCATTTAGTTCCATTTGGCCCTTTAGATTTTAGACTATTTCCGTTAGAAAAGTTTCCTTGGTTATTTTGGAAATGAAGTCTACATGGCTTCGATTTTATTGCGCTATTCGTTAACATGTCATCTTTTGTCGCTACCAGGTTCACAAGTACGTCGCGTCATCTCCATACAACTGCAATAAAAAATTGTGCAATTTGACCACCGTTAAAAAATGATCATTAGCCAAGAGGCATCAGCTTGGTCGCCACACTTCCATTTATTTAACTTCAATTCGAACGTACGCTAACTGACTTTACCCAGTTTAAGTATTACCGCAAGTAAACTAGTTTAATTCTACTTCGACCAATGGTAAAGTACTTTAATTGGCACACCAATGTAGCTCGCCCGCTTTTGAATTAATATCCAATGCAGACGTTCTCTTCCTTACAAATTAAAAACTTCATTTTGATCTACGTTCATACGCATTAGATCTAGAAAAAGAGCGCAATGCAGGGTATTCTGGAATCCATTTGGACTAAAAGTGTATGACGATAATCGAGAATAGTTGCTTCAGCCTTGATCTTCTTCAAACGTACGAGGTTGGTGTGGTTATATGACATGCCAGTGGTTCAAAGTTGATTACGAATAGGTATACACTTTCCAGTGTTCCAGGTACTCTTTCTTATCAATAACACACTTGTTCCATCTCCGTGGAAGACTCTATGGAGAAGGATTTGGTTGCTGTCGTAGATATAGCAGGACTCATTCCTACAGTTGTTCGCCCGCAGTTGGATTTCTTTCCTCCTGAATGCTCCTTCAGTGGGCCAAGCAATGAAAATCGCTTGCAGCGAAGTCATCTCTAGCACTTTCCAGTCTATTGATGACACAGCTGTCGTTGCTTTGTGAACCGTGTGTAGACAAGCGTTGTCATGCAACAGAATGATCTGCTTCGACAATTTCTTTGGCCTTTTCTTTCTGACGATCGGTCGAAGCTTCTCTTTCACGATGGAAGTGCAATACTGTGCATTCATTTCTACTCCCCGTCAAAGAAAATCCACCAAGACTGCACAGTTTGCATCCCAGAATACGACAGCCGATAGCTTTCCTGAAGAAAGCACTACCTATAATTTCTTCGACCGTGGGGAACCCTTGTAGTGCCATTTACAGCTGTCTCGCTTGGTTTCTGGAGTAAAATTATTAGCCCAGATCTTCTCACTGGTAACAATTTGCTGCACTGCTTACAATTTTCTCACTAGTCACAATTTGAGGGAGCTGCAGAAATTCATCTCCCTCAGGCTTAAAGCGATGCGTAAGCTCTGTGCAGACGGAGACACGAAACGATTTCTGATAAATGTCAACTCTTTTGGAACGTACACTTTTCTAGAGCAGCAGATGCCCATAGATGATTTTTCTGCTCTACCAGCATATATGTTACAATTGCAGCTATGTCAATTACCCTTAGCCTTCTGTTTTCCAAAATAACCTATTGCACGTGATCGATGTTCACTTCGGTTACAGCAGCAGCCGACACATGTCCATGAGGTTCATTTTCTACTCTTTCTTGGCCTTTAGAAAACTTGTGTACATTCTTGTCTTTAACAGTGTTTTATCAACATACTGAGCTCGCAAACTTTACAAAATGTGAGCGGTTTTTGGCTTTTCCTTCACAAGAAATTTAATAATACAACGCTGTTCCATACTTATTGACACCTGTACAAACTCTACTTCTTATAATGTACCTGGCAAGATGCACGTGGACAAGGCCTACTGTAGGGAAGGAGAGGCTACGCGCATTTATTTATTTATTTATTTATTTATTAATTTATTTATTTAGAAGTTTAATGACCACCGTGAGCATCTCAATGGACTATAAGCAGTCGCCAGTCCCTAATTTAAAATCACTGGTTCCAGGGAAGGGAGATAGCCAGTGCCATTAGTCAAACCGACATCCATGCCTAACCAGGATTCAAAACAGGACGCATCTCGGAAGAATGGTCAGAAGCCAGCGCTTAGACTACTGCGCCACAGAGACGACATATGCATTAATCGTACGGATTCTATCTCAATCGGTACAGTACTTTAAGAATTACAATAAAAAGTGTATGTCAATGTTGAGCCACCCCAGATTAATTTAGCGCCAAACAGGTCACTTAGTCTGCAGAATTGTTGATCTATACAAACAGCAGAACAATGTTGTGTTAGCTCAAGTACAAAATTTTATTTTGTTATTATTATTGTTGTTGTTGTCGTCGTCGACTTTCTCGGTCAGGGCCAATGAGCAAAAGGCGGTGATATTTATCTCAGGCCTGGAAATTCAAGAATTTTCAAGGGACATGGCCTGTCTGTGTGGAATGTCTGCCTTGTGGAGTGAGTGAGTGAAACAATCTCTGTGGCGATCTTAATTTCTCGAGACTTTTGCAAAGTTATTTGGTATTACTGCGGCTTCTGAAATGACAAATGGCACAATCGGTGTTATGCTTTTTTTCCCCGAGACTATTTGGATTTCCATTCGCAGGTTATCATATTTTGAGATTTTTTTAGATATCGTGTTTTTCTGTAAGTGGGACCTCTAAGTCCATTAGTTGTGTCTTCTTCAGTTTTTTTGTCTACAATTACAATGTCAGGTCTATTGTGATCAATGGTGTAATGATAGGTTTGTTCCAGTACACGATGTAATTCTGGTTTTCAAGGACAGGTTCTGGTTGTACTTGCAATAAGATGGAGTATAGCCTTGAGAAAAACCGTATGTATCGCCAATCTTTTGATGTAAGATATTAGCTACGTGGTGTTATCGGTTTAGATATTCTTTCGATGCAAGAAGGAAGAGAGATGTCTTAATTAGACCGATGAGCCATTACATTATGACCACACACACCCTAGAGAAATGAACGCGTATGGAGACCGAACAGTAGTGCAGGTGAAGTTCAGAGAGGACAAATTGTGATGGCATAAAGGACAAATTGTGATGGCAAGACGCCTCGGTACTACAATCTCGCAAACGGCGCGGCTTGTGGGCTATTCATGTGCCGCTGTACTGAGTACGTATCAAAAGTGGTGCACAGATGGCCAAACAATGAACCGTAGTTCAGCAGTGTGTCGTCCGCAGGTCACTGATGCCAGAGTGGGGCGGAGACTCTCGTGCACTTTTCACATCGACCGCAGGGCCGTGGTGCGACAAATCACCTGCAACTAAAACAGTGGTGATAGGGGCAATGTGTCACAGCACACAGTTCATCGCAGCCTTCTGCGCGTGGGCCCGCGTAGCCGAAGACCAAGCCAGACCCCATGATCATTGCACGTCATCGCATGAAATGGGCCCAAGATCATCGAGATTTGACCGTGGATGATTAGAAGGAAGTGGCCTGGTCTGACGAATCAAGATTCCTGGTGCATTATGTAGACGGCAGAGTGCGTATTCACCGATTACCAACGGAGGCTATGGCACCTGGATGCACTTTTGGGCGGAAAAAAGCCAGCGGTGGTGGTGTTATGCTGTGGGCGATGTTTTCCTGAGACACTTTAGGCGCTATTTTCCCAGTAACAAATCCCTGACAGTTTTCAGGTATCTGAACATCGTTGCAGACCAAGTTCACCCATTCATGGCAACTGTGTTCCCTGCTGGTGATGGCCATTACCAGTAGGATAATGCACCATGCCACACTGCCAGAATCGTCAATGAGGGGTTCGAGGAACATGCTAGTCACTTTCTGTTAATGCCGTGGCCTCCAAATTCAACTGATATGAGCCCAATCGAACATTTGTGGTTCGACTTGAAAAAAAGAATTCGCGCTGAATCACCGCCGCCCTGAAAAGTAAGAGAACTGGAGACCTGTTGTTGACATTATGGCACCAGATATCCCAGGATACCTATCGCCACCTCATCGAATCGATGCCTCGCCGTGTGGCCGCTATTTTGCGGACTAAAGAGGGTCTTACAGCTTATTAGGTAGGTGGTCATAATGTAATGGCTCATTGGTGTATGTTCAATTGTTACATTGGCTTTTCCTCACATTCTACAAATGTCATCATTTACAACTTTGATTATGTGTTTTCTGTAGTTCCAGGTTGCGATAAGTAGATCTTGAAAACTCTGATAGTTTTGTGTCTTTGCGCGTTGTTCTGCATGGGGAATAAACTCCCGTCTTGTCGATATTCAGGCCACACACTCACACCCGGCGGTTTGCTTCAACAGACGTCTCAAATGAGGCACAAACTCTGTGCAGTAATTCTCTCGCAATCGTAGAAAACGGCAAGCACTGTTTTGATTTTTGACCTTCCTTAACGAACTTTTTAGCTTTGGGAAAGATTAATGACTTACACTCCATATTTTGTTGCTTCGTTTCGGGGTCATATATGAAAACACAATATCTCGTCTCCCATAACGATCGACTTCAGAAAATCTAGTTTGCTTTCAAAGTCCTTAATGAGTTGTTTGCAATGTTTGACTCCTGACTATCGCTGCTCGTCTATTAACAAACGTAAAAAAAGACACAGAGACTCGTTTGTTTCTTTATTTTTTTCCTGGGTTATTGTTTGCAGAACGGTGTCTTTATTGACTCATAGTTCTTAAATCCTTGGGAGCTCTACGTTTCATTGGATATGATTGTCGCCACCTCTACTATCAAGTCTGGGGTGTCTGGGGTTAGAGGCCTTTTTGCTGAACCGGGTCGTTTGACGTGTTTCCCTGATTCTCTTCCACGGCAGAAATGTTTATGTCACTCGAAACTAGATGCATATGGCAAATATCTCTATACACTTACTTCATCATTTGAGACGTTTTCCTGGCACTGCCCCTTCACTACACAAACACAGTTGAGCTCACACTGCGTTCTCAAACGGCGGAAATTTCCGCTGACCTTGGCTGCAGTGCAAGAAGAATAATCACTCTTTCATTTTGGGTTCATTTATAGCATATGGCAACAAAAGCGCTCGTCTCATAACATCACTCTCGTTTTCCAGTTGCAGCACCGTGTAAGCCAGCAAATGGCAGCCCAGGTGGCACCGTGGCCCAAGCACTGGCTTCTGACCGTCCTTCCGAGATAGGCCCGGGGCCATGCCCCGGATAAAGAATGGGTATTGTGCTTCCTTACAACAATGACTGTCACCCTACCTCAGAATCAGTGGTTCCAATTTAGGGATAGGCAATTGCTTATATCCCATTGAGTTGCTCACGGAGGTCGTTAAACCTCCAAACAAAAGAAAATAGTCAGCAAATGGCAATACAGCGAATCTGCTTTTATCCGAACTACATTAAGGTGAAACCACCTAAAATCCTTGTCTTGTACTTCCAATTAGAAAATTTCTGTAGCCATTTTCTTCACAATTAATGCGTTTCAAAAGACGAAAATTTTAACATCAATAAAAATAACTTCATATTATGGCCTAGTATACTTAATATTTTCTAAAACTTAACCATAATTGTATTAAAAATCAATAACTTTTCCTTTGATGGTGTTGAGACTAGAAAATAGATGGCGCCACATCTACATGCGAGTTACTAAATGCTATCACGTCGCATTTTTTTCAATAATTTCATTAATGTTTGGACTGTAATCAACATTTGTGTCCATCTATGTGATAGTCCGGCATGTTTAGAATGATTCGAGCCATTTAGATTATAAATTCTAACATTTAGTTAGCTGAAAATGTTGCAGAGTGAGCTTTCTGGTTTATTTTGGAATTGAAAATCAGCAGCATCTACAATTCTGTTAACATTTTCAGCTAAATTACTCGTATTATTTAATTTAAGTGGCTCGAATCATTGCAAACATTCCAGACTATTACATGGATTCACTCAAATTGTGATTCCATTCCGAAAATTAATAAAATTATTGAAAAAAAATGCGACGTGTTAAAATTTTGTTAGTCACATGTAGATGCGGAGCCATCTATTTTTGGTCTCAACACCACGAAAGGAAAAGTTATTGATTTTTAATATAATTATGGTTAAGTTTTAGAAAATATTAAGTATACTGAGCTATAATATGAAGTTATTTTTATCGATGTTCAAATTTTCATCCTTAGGAACATATTAATTGTGAAGAAAATGGCTACAGAAGTTTGCCCGTTGGAAATACAAGGCAAAGATTTTAGGTGGATCCACGTTCATGTAAATTATGATTGTGAGCCACCATCAGTTCCATAGGAACAATGTCGAATCATTCAGATTTTGAAACTACCATTTACATTGTTCTGCCTGCTACTCTGTCGAGATAATACGCAGGATGCCTAGAAATCAGTAATGGCGTACATCTAACCATATATCGCCACTTTTTTGGCAAATATACATGTCGTGACAAAAGACGTGTTAATTATGTTTAAAAGAACACATGTAGCAAAACCGTCTGGAAAGTACAAAGACCTGACATTAGAAAAATGAGTTTTTTTCCTTTTGTGGCGTCATTCTCATGTTACACGGCCTAATACGTCGGTGTCGTGTTTGATGTCATACGTCAAAGCGTCGTAAACCAATCGAAAGCCTTGGTTTCCACGTGACGTCACTAATAGAGGGAGCTCGTCTCCATGATATCATGGCCTTGTATTTTCTAGACGGTTCTAATCACCCGACTGAACGAATAGAAATACAAACAGAGAATCGCTGATTAAGGATGCAAATTATTAATCAAAGATTCTCTCTGCTTGTGTTCGTGAAAACGCATGCATGCTTTTGCGATAGGGAGCTCAAGTGAATTTACATTTGTATATTAAACATTTTTATATTGTTTCTCCAGGTGTTAGTTAGAAACTTTTATTATGAGAGAAACAAAATGGCGCCACACACCGAAAACATAATTCATTTGATTAAAATGTGTCCAAAAATGGAAAATTCCTGGGTGATTCAAAAGTCCTCGAACTCTATATTTTAAAACGTATTTGCTGTAAAACCATAAAAGATATCTAAGTATTGCTGCTTGTGGTTGTTGTGTGTGACCTTGGGGAACGAGCTGCGCCATGTGATACATCCACGTGACACTACGCTTACGCGGGCTCTGGCAAGCAGTAACGTTCAGTCAGCCATGAGTCTCACGCAAGAACAGAGAGTCGCTTTGTTAGAAGTTTATTTTGCGGAAATATCTTACCAACGTTGCATCCAGCTCTTTCAAAGCAAGTTTCCTGATGCTCCTATACCAGGGAAAACAACTGTGTATGACCTTGTGAACCGGTTTCGCGAGAAGGCAGTGTGCAGGATAAGCCTAAAAGCGGCCTGCCGGCCGGCCGTGGTGACGACCACGTTTCTGGAGAAAATTCACGTTCTCCTGCAGCGCTCTCTTCGGAAGTCACTTCGGCGGCTGTCTCAAGAGTTAGGGGCTTCGTTTCCAGCCTGCCAGAGGGCTACTAAATGCCTAAAGCTACGGCCGTACAGAATTCGAGTAGTCCAAGAGCTACGTCCTTTGGACTCGGAAAAGCACATTGCCTACTGCCAATGGTTTAAGAGTTTCACGCGCAACAATGTGACTAACCAGCATAACAACACTTTTTTCAGTGACGAGGCAGGGTTACATTTTAAATGGATATGTCAACAGCCAAAACACTCGCATATTGGCTGCGGAGAATCCATACGCATTGCATGAGGTTGGACTTCCCTGTCAGAAAGTTAGAGTGTGGTGCGCCATGTCTAGACGGCGAATTGTAGGGCCGTTTTTTTCGATACAACTGTAAATTCCGCTGTGTATGAAGACATGATCCATCAATTTGTAGCGATGCTGGAAGAACACGAACGTTACTGTTGGTTTCAACAAGATGGAGCAACGTATCGCACATCAAACGACACAATGGAGATGCTCCGTGAGTTCTTCCACGATCGATTAATCTCGAAAAAACTTTGGCCGCCTCGCTCACCAGTTTTGAGACCTCCAGACTTTTATTTGTGGGGCTATCTGAAAGACACAGTTTACCACAACAAACCTAAGACGGTACAGGACCTGCGGAACAACATCATTACAGCCGTGAGGGACATACCAGCCAACACGCTGAAAAGAGTGTCCGCCAACATGTGTCGTCAGGTGAATTTGTGTCGTCAGGTGAATTTGTGTCTTCAACAGAATGGTGAACAATTCCAGCATCTATTGTAAAGTGGGTTTCATTGCCTGTAAGTATGAATGTCAATATAACAGTATGTAAAAATAGTTATACATCACTATATTCGTGGTAGGAATATTTGAATTCAGAGTTCGGTGACTTTTGAATCACCCTGTATAATTAAATCACACATAATCATGGCAACAGAAGCAGCTATCCCATATGCAGATAAATTCGTTTTTGTTTTCTGTTTTATATTTTTTTCGTTCTTATTTCGTGTTCTTGCAAAAGTATTTATTTAACAATTTTTTTTTCGTTTTTGGCAAAAGTATTTTATTTTACTGAACCGAGGGTTAATATTCTGCACCAGAAAATCTTGATCTCGGTTGTTAGCAGCTCGATTTGATCAAGGCTGATTTTTCAGACCTCGAAAAACTGGGCGCCAAGAGCAGGTGACAATTGACCGGTTTACTTTGAATAGGGTTGCTTCTGTCATATTTTAAAACAAGTTTTCCAAGACATATCCCAGGAGATATATCGATAAAATTGCAAATATTAATATAAGCCGTCTAGGAGGGGAAAAAACAGTGCACTTAGAAAACCACTTTGAAAATTCAAAGAGAATTTTTCAAATCTATCTAATAAAAATGAAGGTTTTATTGTGAATAGGAGTATAGGTTTACTCCTCCTATAGAGCAAACATTCTGTACCAGGAAAATATAAAAAAATCATGTGATGCTTTCATCTGTCCAATCAAAACTTATATTCTGATTTTGTCCTTTAGAAAGAGGCATGAAAACATAAAAGTAAACGTACACAGCACGAAAGAGAAAACTGCGCTTCACGAAAAGTTTTATAATATGGTATAAGGAAAATAAGAGGCTTTTAGTTATTTGATAGAAAAAAATTTAATCCGTTTTCTGCGAATGGAGATACAAGGACGAAGCAATTCTACCGTGGTAATAAATGAGAACAGAAAATATGATTAGCGTGTATTCAGAAGTGAGACCCAAAGCTATTTTGCAATTTCATGGCTCAAAGTAACTTCACAAAGCAGAATAACACATTTTCTGTCAATTTTTGCCAGAGAAAAAAAGCAAAAAAAAAAAAAAAAACTTTCAAATATATGCCGGCCATCCAATCTTCCAATCTGGTGCATTGCCGGCTGACATTCCTGCTCCTGAATGGATCGTCGAAACTTCTGCAGAAAGAAAAAAAATAGGCTACTGTATAAATGTTGAAAAAATTACATAATTCTGTTTCCCAATTTTTACGCTTTCCAACCATAGGTTGAAGAAGCGTATATGCTCCAGCTTTGTCCGTCTGTCCGTCCGCACGATAACTCGCATGAAAATGGTTCGATTTCGATAAAATTTAGTATGTGGTAGGGGATGAACCCTATTTAAAAGAACATAGGGGCGGGATCCATTCCATTGCCTTTATGGGTCATAACTTGAATTAAAATAGTCCGATTTCGATGAAAGTTTAGTATGTGGTATGGGACCTTCTGGGGACACACCCTGTTGAAAATGGGCGATATGGGTTCAAAGCTCAGGACATAGGAGCGGGATCCATTCCATTGGCTTTATGCGTCGTAACTTAGTACGTAAATATCCTTCCATTGCAACAAAACTCTATCATGTTGTTCCGGAAGTATACTGAACCTATTCTGTATAATATCATTGAAATGGGGTCAAAGGTCAGGACACAGGAACACAGGAGCAAGATTTATTCCACAGTCATAATCCTCATAACTTAACTAAAAATACTTCTATTGCGACAAAACTTTAGTATGTTGTTCCGGAGGTATACTGAACCGGTTCTGTTGAATATCGTCGAAATGGAGTCAAAGGTCTGGGCACAGGAGCGAGATTTATTCCACAGCCATTATCCTCATAACTTGACTGAAAATGCTTCTATTGTGACAAAATTTTATGTTATTCCGGAAGTATACTTAACCGGTTCCGTTGAATATCATCGAAATGGGATCAAAGCTCAGGGCATAGGAGCGAGATTTATTCCACAGCCATTATCCTCATAACTTGAGTAATGATTTCTGGTATGTTGGAAAGCGTATCATAATCAATGCATTGCATGATTTTATTGTACTAACCTGTTTATCAGTACTGCCGATCCCGTAATTGTAATCTCACAAGTGAAACAAATTTTCTGAGTCATGTACTTCCAAAAGCAAAAGAAAGAAAAAACGAAACAGAATTTCCTGGTATTATATTCCATCATTCGCGCTGCTTTAAAAAACTTTCTCTCACAGATACGGATCTTTAGCACGTCTTTTGTAAAAAAAAATCGTGTTTATGTTATCGGTTTGTCCGTCCGTCTGTGGACATCATATCTCTGCAACTGTTAGTCCGATTTGAAAAATTCTTTCTGCATTCGAAAGCTTGAAATGTGTGAATCATGATCCTTCATTTTTTGCCGCTAGAGGGCGTAAATGCAGAGGATATTGATTCAAAATACATTATATTCCATATATTTGCTTCTAAACATCCGATTGAAAAAATTATTTTACTCTTCGATTCCATTTATGTCGAAGAGAATTTTAGATACAGTCGCTTTTTCAAGTTACGCATAGATTTTACGCTAGGGGGCGTAAAATTAAATTGCCTTTTATTGCCTTTTCCCTGATATCTCTGCTTCTAAAACTCCGATTTGAAAAATGTTTTCTTCAGCGGATGTAGCTCCTGATAGGAAATCTTTTGCATATAATTCTATTTTGTGGTCAAAAACGGTGTGGCCATCAGGGGGTGTAAGTCTTAATTTCTGCTTCTTATGTATTTGCAGTGAACTTCTCAAATCTCGATTGAAAAAATTCTTTCGTGGGCCGATGCCACTCACGTCGATAAACCTTTTTGAAACATTTTCTTCTTAAAATATTGCATGGTTTCTCTGCCAGGGGGCATAGATGTATATCTTATTGTTGTCAATATCTCTACTTCTAAGAGTCCTATTTAAAAAAAATCTCTTCTTTGTTGGATAGCGTTTCCGGTGGGAAATGTTTTTCATATAATTTCAAAATTTCCAAGTAACTCATAGACTTTTCGCTAAGGGACGTTGTGGTAAATTGCGTTTCCCCCGATATTTTTGCTTCTAAATCACCGATTTGAAAAATTCTTCCTGTGTCGCATACAGCTCCTGATGGGAAATGTTTTATATATAATTTATAATATTTTGTAAGGAATGGTTTGGCCACCAAAGACATAAGTGTTAATTTCTACTTCTGATGTATTTGCCGCAATATCTGAGCTCCTGAAAACTCGACTGAAAAAAATTATTTCCTGGACCGATACCGCTCACAACGAAAAACCTTTTAAGAATACTTTCTTCTTAAAGTAATACATGTTTTTCCAGCCAGGAGGCGTAGATGCATATCTTATGTTTGTTGATACCTCTGCTTCTAAGCGCTGCTAAATGTCTCTGGTATAATTTCAGATTTTTCTTAACACACAACTCTGCAACCAGAGGGCGTACGTTCACGATTCCGTTTACAGCAATATCTGAGGGATTAAAAGCCCGACTGAAAAACTTCTTCCTTCGGTCAGATACTACTGTTTTCCATTACGGTTCCATTCACTTTGAATAGCTCTGATAAATATTATTGGCGTTAGAACGGATTCAAAAGACGTGCTCATTACACTCGAAAATTCGGTGTCACCTTTCTTGTCGTTGTTATTGTTGTTTTCGTTTAGCATCTACCTTGATCATCTGAGGCTGTAAGCAATTGCTCTTCCCGAATTTAGGGCTACTAGTTTCTGGAAGGAAGGGAGGAGGTCCAGAGCAATGAGATAGCGCATCGTCCTTGTCTCATGAGAACATTGGCGTAGCTCTTACGACTGACACAAGGAGCCCGTGGCCAGGAGTTTTTCCAGGAATTTCAAACTCTGGGTGCACTCGAGAAGTTTGGGGGTGTTCAAAAATAATTAAAGGGGAGAGTGTTAGATGAACGCAAACTAGATGAAGATGAAAGCAAATTTTCGAAGGATGGAAACTTTTATAGTGAAGTATTTAGGCTTTAAATTTAGGATTAAAATGTGGAAAACTCTTCAAAAAAATGAAGAATTGCTGAATTTTTTATAGTTAAAAATGGTTAAAACGCGGAATTAGTTTTCCAAAACTACGCCCAGTTATTTTGTTTTTGTGCAGTTTTTATTTTTATCTCTCATGCATAAACACGTCCTTAACAGAGAAACATTGACCTGGTTTGTTGAAACAATTATCTGCAAAATTTGTAGCACACTAAAACGAGATATACATTCCTTCTGTGGCTTTTTTTTTCGATTGGCGATCACCGTGAGCAACTGAGTCGGCTATAAGCAGTCGCCCGTCCCTAATTTAGGGTCATTGGTTCCAGAGAAGGGGGTGCCAGTGCCGTAAGGCAAACACAATATCCATACCTCAGCGGGATTCAAACCCGGATCCATCGCGGACGAATGGTCATAAGCCATCGGGACGGCATTTTTTTTTTCTTTTGGTTGCAACGGCAATTTTAAAACATATGCTTCAAATACGAAAAACGAAAAAATAAAATTGAGACTGCTATGTATAATATATAAACTTCAAATATAAAAAACGAAAAATTATTGCAGTGCAGTAAAAGATACTTCTAGGTAAAGCTGAGGAATTCGTGTAAAAATATAAAGGCTAACTTAAAGGACAAATACTTAAGAATTAAGAAGTGTGGTTGTGTTACACACACATTCAGATTCAGGATTTTTGACATTTTTATGGGAAGGAAGTCTGGGGAAATTTAGGGGTGTCGAAATGATGTTTTGTGAGTGTGTGTGTGTATATATATATACACTGTATATAAATCCTTGGACCTGGCTTCGACCACTTGGCAATCGGAGGTGCGCGACAACTTTCCGTCGACATTTGTAATTCAATTGCTCCATACAAAGACGCTCATAAAGAGGCTTATTACGCAAATAATACTAATAATAAAATTTACAGTCTGCCTGCTGTCGAATTAATTAAACAGAACATGAAAATGATCATCTCGTTCGTGGTGGCATTGTTTCGGTGGTAAAAAACACAATGACGGTAAGAAATTCCATTTAAATGAATAAAACGGAATTTCTTAAAAATTATAAAACTTATAAAAACGGAATTTTTATAAACGAACAGCGGCACTCGATAGTCGCGATATTTCCAAGTGACTTCACAGCGTGGTATTAGTTTCTAGATTCACGAAAGTATCCATTTTATGTATTTATTTATTTATTTATTTATTTATGTTTCTTTTCATAACAGGACTGAATATGCATATGGTAACGCGAAATAGTAATTTTTGCAATTTTTTTCTGCTTTGCTTAAGCATTTTTTCCGTTAATCAACAAATGCTTATGTAGACTATTTTGATGAGTTAAAACAACATTACATTTTGTGTGTGCGCTACAAGTAAAATATGGCGCTTTTTTTTTTTTTTTTTTCGGTAACATGGGTTTTTTACTGCCGTGCTGTGATTTACAAAATAAAAAAGAAAACCGTTAATTTCAGAGAAAGTTAGCCCTTTTTGATATCATTTCATAAGTTGAAATCAATTCCCTTCTTCGTCAGTTTTTGGGGAGGTACTGAAATGGTTCCTCCACTAGTTTTCAGCCAGCCAATAACGAGGAAAAGGAGATAACCACCAATTGCTAGGCTTCCAAAGTTCGTAAAAAACACTGTATCTGGTCATTCTCTGCATCAGCTGCTCGGAAGTTCGATTTGGAAAATGGGTTTTTGCTCTTGGAATGGTTTTATGGCACCAGAGCCCGAGTGGGAAGAGATGCGAACACTTAGCTTGTTTGGAGTTATCAGGATTCACCCTTTTTACCCATTAGGATATGGAAGGAATAATGGCTCACACATAAAAGGAATGCGCGATGACAGTTATACTGTGAAAACACAAATTTGTCCGCGACGGGGATCGAACCCGTGGCCCCATCACTCCAAAGTAAGTTACACTCACAACTAAGCTACATGGACGAGATGTATCGCTGAAGATATGTTGTCTTCACACGTGCTTTACCTCTGTAGTATGTCATATCATCTCCCTCTTACATTTTTGTTTTTAATTTGAAGCGAAGTAGGAATTTTTTTTCATTAATTCCAGACGATGTGTGAAATAAACATCACACATTTTTCGAAAAACGCAACGGCCAATACATCCATTTATTTTTACGTTCGGGCGCCAATGTGAAAACACAAATTTGTCTGTGATAGAGATCGAAGTCGCGCTCCCTTGCTCCGGAGTAAGTTGCTCTCCCAACTAAGCTACAGGGACAGGATATATCGTTGGAGATTTGTCATCTTGACACGTGCTTTACCTCTGTAGTATGTCACAAGGCACACGTGCAAAGTAAGTTACTAACGGAGACACTGTGTTAACTTAAGCATTTAGGAATTGTCCAGATGGTCCCAGAGAGAAAGTGAAGAAAATGTAAGAATCCACGCTTTTCTTAAGAAGGAAAGAAAAAAGGGGGGGAGGGGGACGCTTTTATCTGGCGCTCGAAGGAGGTTGATTTTGAAACTCTCCGGACGATAGAGAGTTTTCGAGTCCCCGAACAAAGAGGGGAAGATTTTTCTGATATTCGAAATATGAGATTATTATTAGAAGAAACAAGTTGAAAAACTGGAACGAGATAACTTGGCAGCGAGAAAACCGAGAGGAAAATCTTGATAGAAAAATAAGCCAAAACAAATAAATGTGTAAACAATAAAAAAAAGTAAAATTGATGTAATTCAGAAATCGGAGCAAGAAAATCCGTGACCTTCCCTAAATACTGCATTATATTGAATAAAACGAGGCATTGCATTGAATAAAAAACTGCAACGATACCACGGCGGTATCATTGGGCGGATTTCGGAGACAGAAACTCTGTGATACCAGATTCCACATTTACCACTAAGCGAGATGATGTCCTTGAGTCGTAAAGCGAAACAGGTGGTAGTTGGGTAGAGCACGTCGTGACGTACTACAGTGATGGAGCAAGATGTGACGTACTATAGAGGTGGAGCACGGTGTGACGTACTATAGAGGTGGAGCACGGTGTGACGTACTACAGAGGTGGAGCACGGTGTGACGTACTACAGAAGTGAAGCACGTGTCAAGACGACAAATCTGCAGCGATACATTTCGTCGGTGTAGCTTAGTCGGTCAGAGCAACTCCCTCCGCAGCGAGGAGACGTGGGTTCGATCTTCGTTACCGGCAAAATCCTGTTTTCATAAAGATCCG
The DNA here is from genome assembly GCA_039090855.1 of Macrothele yani. Classification (NCBI taxonomy): domain Eukaryota; kingdom Metazoa; phylum Arthropoda; class Arachnida; order Araneae; family Macrothelidae; genus Macrothele; species Macrothele yani. The sequence goes on from CM077008.1 coordinate 80,511,365, forward strand.
AACTCTATGGAGGATGGGATAGGATTTCATCCCCTTCTAATTCCAGTAGTTTTTATCAAGCCACTCTTGAGGTTTGACTTAAGGCATTATCCACTTGCAGCAACACCAGCTTCCTGTTGATAAACGTTGCGTAGCGTTGGTGCAGATCATCCTGAAACAATTGCAGTTGTTCGGCCAGAGGTTACCGTTAACAACCTGACCATCTGGCAGGAGTCCCTAGTGCTCATGACCCTCACAATTACACCAATTCTACAGCATGACTTTCCTCTCGAATCTACCTCTCTGCACTACTGATTATGCTTCCTGAAATGGCCAGAGCCACTCATTCCCGTGGTAGAATAACGTAGTTAATATCCACTTTACATCACCTGTGACAATACGATGCCAAAACTTATTGTTTTGTGGATTTGACTGCAACCTACGGCAGAGAGCGATTCGTTGTTCCGCCTGCTAGTCTGTCAATGTATGGGAAACAATTCGATGACATCTGGAGAAGAACCCAAGCTGGTACATGCAACGCTGAAATCCCAGAAATACTTAATTACTTTACAAGCAAAGAAAGTGAAGAAAACGAACGATAGTGGATTGAGAAGACTCCATCCCAGCTGTCAATTGTGATGTACTGGTACGGGGTTCGTTGGTACAGCTACGACCAGGGTGTCAGTATTGTCGGTAGTTAGACGTGATGACCTCGGCTTGTCTTAAAGACTGGAATCCCCAGCATTGAAATGCTGGAACCAGTTTCGTGCAGTGCATCTGTCCATTGTTTCATCACCTTCAGCTGCACAAATTTCTCTTACTGCTACTGCTGCGTTTAACTGTTTGTTACAATAATAGCGTAGAAGCACCCAAATAGCTCATTTATCGACCTTCATCCTTTGCTCACCTTATAGCGCAATGTGAATCCGTGCCAAATACACGTCGAGCTTTTGAACAGATAAAACGGACGAGCTTTTGACTCAACTTGGTATTTAAAGGAAAGCCTAACGTTATTTCTTCAAGGTCATGCGCATAAAAGGTGTGTTAATAAAGTTCGGTGAATGCTGTAACGCGTAGAACGAAATGTGAAAGACACAGTAACTTACACGACGCAGTCCAGTACAAGAGGAAACATGTCCGCAACCGTCACATAATTATGAGAATTGGTGTGGCACAGAAAGCGTGTCGCGGGAGCTAATGTACGTCCACGTTATTAGCTGGGGGAAATAAAGCATAGAACCCATATCAAACTTTGCTTCAAATCGAGAAAATCCGCAACGGAAACGTCTGCAATGCTCAATGGAGCTTACGTAGATGGAGCAGTTACTTCCTCTGGACTGGAAGGCTCGCGACCTACAAAAATCCCGAAAACAACGAAAAGTGCTTGAGCTTAAAGCAAATGAACTGAGTACTTATCATAAAACAGTCCGCACGATTTTAAAAGAGGATTTGGGGAAGCGCAAAATCTGTTCACCAGATTTATCCCTCACCTTCTAATGACGGGCCGTTGCTGCGTTGGATCAACCACCCTTTCGCCTGCCCTGGTACAACCTGACTACTTTTTGTTTCCCTGACTGAAAATAGAGCTGAAAGGGAAGACATTTGCAGACATTTCGGTCATTCAAGAGAACGTGATAACCCATCTGCAGATGATAACAAAGGAGTGATTTTCCATTCGTTCTAGCAGCTATAGGAACAATGTCAAAAGTGTATCGTACCCGGGGAAATTATTTTAAAGGCCAGTAAAGTACCTTTTTCAAATATTATACACTGGCGGAAAGTGAAAAAAGAACACCAAGAAAGAGACGTCTGATACCAACGAAATTTATAGAGCATAATAACGGAATACAGAGGATAACGTGATCAAAACATTATGGCAAAATACAGCTGTATTTGCTGGTAAACTGAAAAATAACATTTCCGTGTAACATGGTTAATACGAGGTTGAACCGCCATGAACTGCGTCACACTGTGCAATTCTGGCATGGAGTCTGTCGTACAGATGTTGGATGTAAGTTTGAGGTATTGAGTTCCAAGCATCCTCAACCTGGACGCGTAAATCGGGGATGGTCGTGGCCAGCCGTGGAGACCGGATAAGTCGTTGTCCCATAAAATCCCACACGTGCTAAATCCGGTGAAGGTGCAGGCCATGGAAGTTGTCTCACACCCTAAAGTGCATGTTGCGTTGTACGTGCCGTGTGTGGGCGGGCGTTATCTTGCTGGAAAACACCACGATGGACCGATCTTACAAATGGCACAACAACGGGCTGAATGATGTTGTTGATGTAGGAGGTGCAGTTTAACGTATCCGGTACAGACACTAGTTGTGTATGGGGGTGATAACTGATCGCTCCCCACACCAGGAGACCAGGTGTAGGCCCTGTGTGTCGCTGGCGGATGAAAGAATGGTGAAGACGCTCCCCTATGCATCTGCAAACACGCATACGGCCATCGGAGGCTCCCAAGCAGAATCTGCTTTCATCGCTGAACACGACAGATCGCCATTGCGTTCTCCAGTGCAGACGTTGGCGACACCACTGCAGCCGTTCCTAACGGTGGGTTGGAGTCAGAGGTACACATGTCAGAGGCACACGTGCACGTAGTCCTGCATCCAGTAGACAGTTGCAGATTGTTCGCGCAGTCACCTCAGGTGCAACGGCAACTCGGATTTGCGTCGCAGTGGATGTTCTGCTTGACAACGCCGCTCTTCTTATGCGTCGATCGATCCGCTCATCAGTCCTTCTGTGACTCCCGGTTCCACGTCTTCTCGTGTGGGAATGTTCCTCTGACCATCTACACCATCATCGTAGCACCACCGATATTTCCCGTCCAATTCGCTCCGGTATACGACGATACGACCACCCAGCCTCGCGGAGTCCGACTAGACGACCTCGCTCAAAGTCCAATAACTGCTGAAATCGTACACGTCTTCCATGTCCACGCATTGCAGGTTCTTCAGGGTCTTCGCACGTGTTCGTACGCCGAGGACTGATTACATTTACTTCGCCGTACTCCTTAAATACCACCGACGAAAATTTGGATATTATGCCGTGCTGTGGCGAAAGCGCTCACCGGTCGGTCCCGAAATTAACATCACACCTACGTAAACTCGACCCAATTAACATATGTAAATTTCATGATCGTCCGCTAATTCCTTCTTGGTGTTCTTTTTTCACTTTCCGCCAGTGTATTTTCCTCTTCTTTACCTTCCGTTCACCAAACTTTATGGATGCCCCTTGTTACATTATATACATACAAAATTTAGAAAGGATGTGGAGCTTCTTTTACCAGTAGTTTGCTTCTTTCCGGTTTTGCAGCTATGATGAGGTGCACAGAGGCTACAAGGGCATGGTTAGCAGAGCGAGTAAGGAAGAGAACATTCTCGAATCCTAGAAAAATTTAAAGGATGCATCCGCGCCGTTTCTTTTTCTTTTTTTTGAAACTAAAATGAATAACTAGCGTACTCTAAGAAAGATGAAAACGGCTTCACGAAAACATTTCCGATTGGTGTACCGTATTAGAGGCGCCGAGCGCCTGATTCATTATTTATAACTTTTTTTACGCTGCAATAAACTGCAGTTTCCATCAGACTCGGAAATGCTTTTGTGGGTCCCTTATTGGACCACATTTTTAAACATTGAGCAGAGGTACTTGAATTGACAAAGAGCTGAGACAACCTGCAGAGAAACTTCCGCCTGACAGAACACAAAAGGCTTGACTGTTTATTGTGCTCTTAACGAACACGTAACTGTAAAAATTTCAAAAGCCACGCACTCTACTTTCATACTTTCAAAGCCTCACTTAAACGAGTGGTTCATTGCAAATTGCTCAAGGCAATAATTTAAAAATATAAAAATAGCCGAGGCGAAAAGGTGTGATTTTAACAAAATGACATTAAAAATTTCTCTGACGTCGAAATTCTGCGCTACTCCACGCTTGTACTATTATGTTATGTTATATAAGGTTCATCAGTAAGTTTTAACTGCGAAGTAAATGAGAATAACTTTTAATGTCAGTTACTAGTTTTAAAGGTAAAATTATTTCTTGACAAAGTACGTCTTTAAAACAGGAAGTTTCAATAAACAAGTACGTCTCCCCGGTGACGCAGTGGTCTAAGCGCTGGCATCTAAACATTCGTGTGAGGTTGTTCCCGGTTCGAATCCCAGTGAGGTATGGGTGTTGTGTTTGTCTTATGACATTAGTTCTCTCCCTTCCCTGGATCCAAAGAACCGAAAGTAGGGACGAGTGACTGCTTATAGCCTATGGAGTTGCTCACGGTGGACGTTAAGCACCCCCCCTCAGAAAAAGAAAAACGATTACGGATACTAAATGCGCGGTCGCATCAGAATAATATGACCACCAACCTAATAATGGGAATAACCACCCTTGGCCCGTATTACAGCGGGACAACGCAATGAAGCCCTGAAAGCGTTGCCCGAGGCCCACGTGCCCATTCGGACTGCACGAAGGTCCGGAGATGACGTGTTTGTCAGCATGAAGGTTCCGTAGATGGCGTGTTTGTGGGTCGGCACGTCGGTACAAATATTTAAATAGTCTCACACCTGCTCTATAGGATTGAGGTGGGGGGAGGGAAATTTCGCAGGCCAAGGGCTAGCGGAGACATCGCTGTCGTGTTCCTGGAACCAGTTACGCATCCCCTTAGCGACATGGCTGGGCGCGTTGTCCTGTTTTTTTATTTTTTTTAATTAGAGGTTTAACGACCTCGTGAGCAACTCAATGGGCTATAAGCAGTCGCCCGTCCCTAATTTAGGGTCACTGGTTCCAGGGAAGGGAGGGAGCCAGTGCCGTAAGACAAACACAACATCCATGCCTGACAGGGATTCGAACCCGGACCCCTTACGGACGAATGATCAGAGGCCAGCGCCTTAGACCACTGCGCCACCGGGGCGGCCGTTGTCCTAATGGAAGACACCATCACCACCAAGCTAAACTTCCAACATGAAGGGATGCATGTGGTCAGCGAAGATAGATAGGTAGCCATTGGCGTTCAGAGACCCATCCAGTCGTACCAGCAGTCCCAGGTCATACCAGGAAAACATCCCCTAGACGTTCACATTGCCATCGCCCGGCTGTACTTGACTGACAACCATGTCCGGGTGTTGGTTCTCATGTGTCTGACGTCATATCCGCCACCGCCCGTCACTTCTGTGGAGTAGAAATCTCGATTCGTCGGAGAAGGTAACCTTTTCCCTCTCTTCTACTGTCCAATGACTGTAGTCCCATGTGAACTGCAAGCGTCGTTGCCAATGGACCTGGGTTAACATGGGCGCTTTGACACCGCGTCGACTCCGGATACCCATGCGTAACAGGGTTCGCTCTACTGTTATCGAGGACACGTACCTGTGGGTGCCCCAGCGTTCATTTGCGTGGTCAATTGCTGCACCGTTGCGCGTCGATTGCCCTTTACCACTCGACGGAGGCGACGTTCTCCTCTGGGGTCGATAGCCTTTGGGACTCCACAGTTCTGACGTCGGGAGGTACTCAGGAACGCCAGAGATCCAATCTTGGTATACCCTTATTGTAGCACCGCTCGAACAGCCCACGAAGGCTGCTGTTTCTGAGATGCTTTCCACCCTTGGCGTGGTAGCCGATGATCATTCCTTTTTGAACGTCCGTCCAATCACTACCTCTACCCATTGTGCTCACGTAACGCACTATGTCTCATCTGTCCTAACCGGCCGCTTATATCTCCGTGTGGTCGACCTTGTCACGTGCACTCTGTGACGCGCCTCGGCAGAAACACCGTGATTCCGGGGTGGTCATATTATTCTGATACGACTGTGTATATGTACATTTCTTTGAATTTTGCATCGTTTGTGCAACTGCTACATGTAACCGCTGTGTCGAATTATAAATATATAATCAAAATTTATGGTAACAAATCTGTCGTGAATTGCACTTTTAAAGGTAAATTGAACAATCACATATACACGGTCGAGTCACACTATTGAGACCACCAGCTAATATCCTAAGTAACGGCCGTGTGCTGCGCGGACAGCAGTAGGAGGGGCTGGGATTGACTCAAATAGGTGCTGGAAGGTATTCACAGTTATGTGGAGCCATGCTGACTGCAGTGCATCTGACAGCTGCTGGAGAGTGCGTGGTGCAGGATCCACAGAGCGAACAACACGATCGAGGTAATCGCACAAATGCTCAATTGGGTTTAATTCTTGGGAATTAGGGGGCCATGAAAGTACTTTGACGTCATCATCGTGCTGTTCTAGCTGCTCTCGGATATTTCTAGCTGTGTGACACGATGCATTGTCGTGCTGGAAGATTCCATCCGTCCCAGGGAAGACAATCAGCATGTATGGGTGTATGTGGTCAGCAAGGATGGATTCATAACGAATTCGGTCCATAGTGTCTTCCACAGGTAGGAGTGGACCAGAGAACGCCACCAAAAATTTCCCAGGACCATAACGCAGCCCCTACCAGCTTGTGTTCTTCCAGCAGTGGTTGAAGAGTGTTTGTCCTCCGATGTTTTTCGCCTTATACGCCAACATCCATCCGTTCGATGAAGCAGAAAACTTGACTCATCGGAGAAGGCAATCCTTTGCCAATAAGCGGAGACCCAATTCCGATACTGCCGTGCAAATGTAAACCTTTTCTGCCGATGCACCTTCGTTAATAAAGGTGCAGTGACCATCCGTCCGCATCAGAGCCCATACGCAGCAGTGTTCGCTGAACTGTCGTTTTAGACACACTTCCGGTGTGTCGTTTTAGTCACACGTCAGCCCCTGGTTCATTCGGCCACTGTAGCATATCGATCGGCCCTCACGCACCTTCGAAGTCGACGTTCACTTCTCACATCAATGACTCGTGGTGTTCCGCAGTTTCCACTTCGCTTATTCGCAATGGGGCCATTTCTCCAATCACGATACACTTTAACCACAGCAGCGCGCGAAGAGTTCACAACTGCGCTCTTTCAGAAATACTGCCATCCTTGGCCCGAAAGCCGATAATCATCCCTTTTTGCAAATCTGATAAGTCGCTCCTTTTATCCATGACAGCAACGAGTGATATGTTTTCAGAATGCCTACAGCACACCGTATATACCCTCTAATCCAGCTCACGACACGTACGTACCTTCTTTCATTGGCTGCGCGCTGTTGACGTCAAAAGTAGGAGATGGTCGCAATAATGTGACTCGACTGTGTATTATATTGATGCGAAAATTGGGTCTAAATTAATTACTATTAAAAGGGGGACAGACTTGATAGACATGGTTAAATTATGTTGATGATTAAAATAAATATTTGGCCTATCGCAAATTAAATTGGGAAATTAGCTCATTTTAATTGAGGGAGGTCGTGTAATTCTCTTTGTCTGGGTGGGAACAAAGGAATTAGTGGATCGGCTCTGGGAGTCTGCTTAGCAACAGAGGGCCAACCAGGCGCCAGCGGAGTGGCACACAGACTCTCATAAATACGACTTCAAGTGTGCCATTAGTGCCAAAAATCTGTAGGGAACGCTGAAAATTACGATTATGAGGAGCGAGGGTCAGAAACGGAACTTTTCGGCGGGAGCGACGGCGCTCTGTACGAAAGACCAGAGAGAAATCTCAAGTGTCGACTGAGAAGAAGCAGATGAAGTCACGTGACAGAGAATAGCCCCAAAAAAAGTGGAGGAGAGACAGTCAGTTATCTCGGTACGCTGCGGTAGGATAGACGGAGAGAAACTCGCAAGAAAATGTCTCGGTACGCTGTTGTAAGTCGGACCGAGAGATTGCTACGAGGAGTATACGCTGTGTGGCTCTACGCAGTTGTCAGACGTAGCTAGCCTGCTATGTGCGAAACCTGACGTCCGACGCTTACCTAAAATTTCTACGGTACTGAGGGCGCAGCTGTAAGCCGCCTAGTACAATGAAAAAGGGAGAGCTTAACAATAATTAGGCGGCCGCGTAAGAACCCCCAAATATGCTAAATTGAGAATGTTAATTAACAAGCATTAGTAAAACATGACTAGCGAACTAGCCTTCCTAAAACGCCGTCTCTATTCCAAGTGTAGAAGTCGCTGACCTTTCCGAAGCGGTACGTAAACGTTGCTTCCTTGTTGTCGGCAGACTTTCTTGACTGGGTAAAAGAGAGCTACCTCTGACCATTCTAGTGCCCCCGGTCTGCTGTGCTGCTGTGCAAAGAGGAGTCAGCGCTGGGTGTTACTCCCCCCCACCAAGAGCGGTCGGGAAAATTCTCTCTCTGCTGCATCGTCGAAAGAAAGAGTGTAAAAGCAAGAAATCAATGAAGACCCTCTGTGACAAACAGGTGAAAAGCCCCCCTTCGACTACTGCAGAGGGCATGTGTGTGTGTGTGTAAGTGATACCGAAAGAGTGTACTAAATACCTGGATTGCCCGCCATTGTCCAGCCATTCCTAAGTACTGACTTTCGATTATCCGTTTGCAAAGCTCATTTTGGAATGGGATTCTAACCCGTGCTCTAGGGCATAGACTGCCACTTGAACTTATTAGCCATACACTGGTTATCCAGAACTTTAAATATTCCCGCTATGGTGAACTGAAATTCTCTCAAGAGATAATTACAGAAGAGTAAAGACTGAACTAGGAGGGAGGTCCCTCCCATTTGTCTTCCTTTTTTTATATGCCTACCTAATGTACGGAATTCACATCCTAGTCGACCGGATGTTCCGTGATTAAATTGATTGGTGTTAACTGATTATTTGCTCTCTGTTCTTTTAGGCTCTGGTGTATTAAATCCCTGTGTTTCAGCGAGCATCACGTTCTCGCCCCTTTATACCAGCTCCCGAATTACAAGAACCTACAAGTCTCGTTCGTATCAAATATTGGTAGCTCGGCATGGTACCGTATCAAATGATTGACAGCGGTGGGATAATGACCAACTGTCGTGTCAAATGGTGCCATGAGACTGCAGCAATTGGTTGTGCGGCCTAGTTCGCATCAAATGGTGCCAGCGACGGTATCAATTGGTGACGAGTGCTTATGAATTATACCGCTCGGCACGTTCTTATCAATATTATATTATATTATATTATAAAATATATTATATTATATTATGTTTGCTTTAAAATCGGTATTTCTTTCGTGTGTGTGTGTATAATTCATAATCTGACGTGATTGTCGAATTTCAAAACTTCTTTTTAAATTCGGAAAGCTGAAATGCGTAAAATGTTATAGTTTTTTATCTGCTGGCTAATGTTGCATCCGACCACAGAAGGAACAGATGTATGATTAGCAGGATCGACTCACGAATATTTTTGTTCCCTTTTAATATCGTAGAATGTACAACAAATTATATTTTTATAGTAATACTGTGCTTGTGCTTGTTCGTCAATCTACAGATACGGTAATTTGACATCGTTACGCCGAATTGGAAACATTCCTTTTGCTTTCGAGTGCAGGAACCATGAAAATGATTACCACTTCATTTTCTACTTTTCGCGAAAGGTGTCCTGAATAAATATCTATATTTGGCGAGGTATCTTGATTTATAAATGCCGACAGATTTTGTTTTTCATATCTTAGCCGAATTTATGTGCAGTACTTTCCGTGTACTGCCTGCTTAATGCGCTGCATAGTTTCCCTGCTAATTAGCGTTAAGGCGTATTTCCGACAGTTTGTACTAAGTTGAATTTCTGGAAGTTGCCGTAAATGTATGTTTCACAAGGTAAGCAAACATTTTCGAAACTGTAACTTTAAAAAATATTCTCAAGGATTTTCTAAGTGCGTCTGAAGTAAATCTTTTCTACAGTTCCATGTGAAAACTCTTCAAGGCCACATATTGCTCATGGTCCAAGAGTTGGGCCGTTTGACGTCATATCAAAACCGAAAGTGTAATTGAAACTAGGATGCCACTTTGAACAAGTTTCGAAACTGTGTCGCATGTTCCGTCGCTAAGTAGACGGAGGATAAGGACTCACTTCAGCATAAGGAGTTTATTTGTTGGAAGTCCATTTTGTAGTGAAATCTTATGTACAATGCATTTCCCTATTCACCCAGAGATTTCCGCAGCTGAGTGCTCCTAGCAAATCGACGATGAACAGTTTAATCCATCGCTTTCGCAAAACTGGCAGTGTTTATGAACGACCCAGAAGTGGCCGGCAGATGAGATTACCCTTGAAATTCGTATTAATGTTCAATATCGTCCTGGACAGTCACCAAAACAAAGATCCCTTCGTCGTTCGTCGGCTGTCACAATAAGTTCAACTTTTTTGTGGTTCCATTCGCACAGCTACGAAAGCTTTGGTTCTGCGGGGTACTGGGTGAAAGGGTCTCATTAGTTCTTACCGCTTAATAAGGAGAAAAGAGTGCGTTACTCTCCCTCGTTTTCCAGTTTCAACAGAAGAAAGAACAACCTGCACAGTGTTTTGTTTTTCTTTGTGTTTTGTTGTTTTTTTAACAGGTGAAGCCTAGTTTCATCACAGTATATATATATATAAACTTACGAAACACACGATACTGGTCGGCAACGAATCCCCATATCTGTCATGAAGTTTTATTATATTCTCGGAAGATGGATGTGTGTTATGCCATATCCCAACGAAGAAGAGTGAGACCGCTCTTTTGGGACACCTTTAAAGCTTGTTCTGGTCCTTGTTACTTTAGTTTTGGGGACTTACGGAAGAACAGAAACGTTTCTCACGGTTTCAGCAAGACGGAGCGACATGACACACCGCAAACGCATCAGTGAAACTTCGGCGAAATTTCTTCGACAACCAAATCCTCTCAAATGAACATCCACGATCCCGGGATTTATCACCTCCAAACTTTTTTTCGTGGAAGTACTTGAAAGATCTCTAGAGTGTCTGCAGATAATCCGTCTGACCTGGAGACCGAGATTAAATATTAGTCGCTGCTGCATAACGAAAATCTCGCCTTAAGCGCTAAAGTGCGTATTTCATCAGAATATATTCCTCGAGAAAAGCGGGGATCAATTCCAGCACCTTCTATGAGATAAAAACATACTATGAGAAACCCACAGAAGACGCGCATTATCATTTAGGTAAGTGAGAGATACTGTGTATGGCAGAAGAAAATCCTATATCTAGTGTTCGGAAACTTTATGCTAACCCTGAATTTGACATCATACATATATCATTTTATGAAGGAAGAAGAAATTTTCTGTCAAATAGTTATAGCCATGAAAAAAAAACCCGTGAATTCTCTAACTTGTTCTAATTCAAAGTTTCCTTTCTGATGCAAATTGTAATATACAATTCGTCAGACGTTATACCATCGGCCATCTGATAGCTCAAGTTATTGTCAACAATTTTTTTTTAATTTCCTGACTTTCCTATTAAAAAAATTCCATTTTGATGGTTTAACAGTACTGTTTCATTTGCGTCACGGGATCTTCTGTAGGTTGCATTTCAGAAAACCTATCTGGTGTTTTCACGTGTTTGTTTATAGTATCGCCATTTAAATTATTGCTATGCTATCTACAGATAGTCGTAAAAATGATCGGTAGTTTTTAGCTTAAATTCTGTGCAAGAAGAAAACACAGAGGGGAATTCCTGTGTGGCATGAATATACAGTATATTGTGTGTGTATGTTGTCGTTGTTGCTGCTGTTGTAAGATTTCTATCAATATAACTATTGAAGAACACATTTACTAATTTGGGTAGCGAACTCGACTGAAGAAACAGAACTGCAGTCCAAAAATAATTGACCAAAATTTTCAAGTCTCACCAGAAAGTTATGTCTCAAACCATTCGCTTTTCACTGGCACATGGAAATTTGAAACTGTTGGGGAAGAGTGCAAGAGTTTTCTCTTTTTGCATACGTAAAAAATAAAACTTTTTCTTTTTCTTTTCTTTTTTTTTTTTTTTTTTGACTTTGAAAATATTTTATTTCAATTTTTTTCATAGAGTACATTGTCAGCGGTGGCTTTTTCGATCGCTAGGTTAGCGATTTATTTATTTATTTATTTATCTATTGTTTGGGGGTTTAACGACCACTGTAATCAAATCGATGTGCTGTAATCAGTCGCCAGCCCCTAATTTCGGGCCACTGGTTCCAGGGAAAGTAGAGAGTCAATCCCGTAAGACAAACACATCTATGCCTCATCGAAATTTGAACCTGAACCCATCTCGGATGAATGGTTATAAGACAGCGTTTTAGACCACTACGACACCGAAGGGGCATTTAGCTCTTTAATAAACTTTTCGAAGAAGGTAGCGATGTTCTTGCAATCAAAATCATTCGAATCGCCATTTCGACCTTTATACGATCTTTCATGGTTTTACCAGCCATGTGATTCTGCAGCGAGCGAAGCAAGTGAAAATCTGCTGGTGAATAACGTGAGTGAAGCAAAAGTTCCCACCCAAGTTCCTACAATTTGGGCTATTCTGCCATTACCGCATGTGATCTAGTTGTATTGTGATGGAAGATACTTTTGCGATTCGCCAACTTTGACTTCAAGGCTGCGTTTACTCTGCCAAACTGTAGAGAGTAAAGATTCACAGTGATTATTTGCTTAGGTGTCAATAGCTCATGATGGGTAATTGTCGTGCAATCCCACCAAATGCAGAGCATGACCTTCATTGGGTGGAGGTTATATTTTGGAGTTGATCGTGAAGCTTCTCCTTTATTACAGGAAGATTTAATGCACTATATACACATATGTACAGCACAGATTTTTTTCTCCAGTCATCATTCGATCCAAACTTTGTACCGAGCTTGCCGAGATACACTTATCGCCATTCTATCCATTCAATTCTTAGTCGATAATTGATGTGGTACCCATTGATCCCATTTTCAGACATATAGCCTGAATTCTCCTCGTGGCAGTTGTTTGATGAACTGAAAGACTGTAGGTAATATCCTCGTAGGTCTGATGAGGACTGGACTCGATTATTGACAATATTTCTCCATCACACACTTCACAAGTACCACCTAAATGATAATCATTTTTAAGATTCCTACTATCCGAACGAAAATTGGTGAACATGATAATTCACTTACAGTGTCCATATCTTATACCTAGTGTATGGCCCTATGTATCTCATTAAATGACTTTTTCTTTTAATCTAACGCAAAAAGTGAAGAATAACGAATGTGCATTTCATCAAAACTCATGTTAATACATCAAATAAACTGAAAACTGACACAAAATGAGTTGCCGTTGTTAAAGGTATTGTATTTATCCTGCTTACTATCTGCACGGTGCTGCCACCTGCTCTATGCCTTGGAAGCCCAATACAAAGCTTTATTTCCAGGCTACACTAAACGGCCAGATATTCTATACTTACCCAATATTATTGTGCAAGACCTAACGAGACACGGTTTTGGTACCAAATCTGTCTAAATTTCATCACCGATACAATAAGTATGAATAATAAAAGTATGCAAAAACAGCACACGCTAAAAGCAATAAATTTGAAACTCACATCTAATGGAACTTGGAATGTAGTCACTCTCTTACTTCTAATGCTCCAATCATTAAAGCACGTGTGGCAATCCATTCCCAAGCGAATTATTTAACTAAATTGTCCAAATTATTCATTAATGTAATTAAGGTGGCGTATCTTCTTCACGGTAATGTGTAATGTTAGAAGCGTGAAATTTAGTGAACCATTTTCCTGAATGAAAGCTTAGAACTCTTTGCTTAGCGAAAACCTGTGTCACTATGTCGTGTGTTGCTATGAAAATATTGTGCCACGCTTAAATGGGCTGAGTACCAACCACGATTTAGGAAGGGAACTATATCAAAGGGTACGTACACACACATACTCCCGCACACACACACACACACACACACGCGCGCGTGAATAGGAAAAAAGAGACATACGGAAAAGCGGTCTCATAAGAGACGCAAAACGACCAGAAAAGACAGGGAAAAGTGTATTAAAAGACTCACATAACATGTAGATGATGCGTGAAATAAGCAGTCGCAAAAGAGACACACGTATGCAAATAAGGAACACATACAAAGGATAAAAAGGAGGAAAGATGTGTACGCACTCCCCATATCTTACTCATTAAAACACCTGTGGGATGAGATTCAGCGAGCCAAGCGTAACAAATATCCTACTCCAGCGAACATTCGCAATAGACGCATGCCATCATTTTCGCTTGGCTGAGCATACTTGTAGAACCATACAATGTTAAATATTTCGTGGTAGGTTGCACCAAAAAGTTGTGCTGCACCAGCTGCACCACTTTCTGAGATAAGATGCACCATTGTGTGGCACAAACAAAACCCAACAACGCGCCACGCGGTGCAACTTTGCAACACATTGTGGTACAAGGTTGCAATCACTGGCTTCTACCCATTCGTCCAAGATGGATCCGGGTTCGAATCCCGCTGGGGTATGGAAGTCCTGTTTATGTTACGGTACTGGCTCTCTCCCTTCCCTGGAACAAGCGACGCCGTCCCAGTTGCGCAGTGGCCTAAGCGCTGGCTTATGACCAATCGTCCGAGATGGGATCCGGTTCGAATCCCGTGAGGCATGGATGTTGTCTAACTGCGTTGGCTCTCTCCCTTCCCTAGAACCAGTGACCTAAATTATGGATGGGCGACTGATTATTACGCACTGAGTAGCTCACGGTGGTGGTTAAACCACAAAAGAAAAAAACTTTGAACACGTAGAAATAAAATAGATTTCACACTCCTGGTAGTTGTAGCTACTTCAAACATACGTATCAACAGGAGAAGCTGTAGGTAAAGGTTTTAGACTTATCTGCACACTATTTCGTGTTCATCATTTTAAAATCGTTAAAATTAGAGTGGCGACATAAATTTTTTAGACGTATATCTGATGCATTTTTCGTAATAACTACTTAAAATTCGTTCAAATCAGCATAAGAGACGTGAATTTTGTACCTTTTCAAAAAATTGGTTAAAATCATCATAATGAGATATAAAATGTTCAGACATGCCTAAAGTACATTTCGTGAACAACAATTAAAATTCTTTAGGATCAACCCAAAGCGACAAAAAATTTGGACTTTGTGTGGGCACAATGACAAAATGAAGAAAATTTCCAGGATGCCTAATCCTTAATTCTTCTATGTACGCAATAACCGTAATGGGTTATTAAGGAATAGATAGCGGTGTTGTGTGTGTGTGTGTGTGTGTGTGTGTGTGTGTGATCGTTTTAGTTAATTGTGGTTTTTCCAATACACAGTAGAAATATCGTGTGTGAGAGTTACTTAATTCGTCTTTTCTCCGAATGTTTGAGCTGGGAACAACAAATTTATGAACTTTCAAATATAAAATATCTTTCTTTGGTACAATACCGGTCTTTTTAGAATATTTCTGATTCCTTTATACTAGGTTCTCTAATGCACGTATGAAATACGTGAGGAATCTGAAAACACCAAAAACATCATAAATTTTGAATTGCTTTATGAATTTTCAAATCAAAGCACCGAGAGTCACAAAGATTTTGAAGTAGTGTTATGCAAAAACAAGAAAGTGAATTATTTTCAATCAGAACTTAAATTATTTTTACACCTTGTTGGTCTCGAGATGCTCTTAATTTTAGCGAATACTTTTCACTCGAGCTCTGCATTTGCGGAAATCCTTTTTTTATAATTCAGGATTTCTCATTTTCTCCCGTACATTTGCGAGCAATTGCCACTTTCCAGAGATAGTACCTCAAACACTATAATAACCGGAGGACTGATGGTATTCCAAAAACTAAGTGGGTAAATTCTTAAAATCTCTGTTTATTCCCTCGCCGTATTTATTTGAATAAAAAGATACTCCACATAAAAATCTAAGGCCTTTAGAATGTTTCTCAAGACATTTCAACCGATGATAGCTCTGAAGAAAATGTTTTTACGAAAAACTCTTCTTGGAATGAATTTCAAAAATTATTTTTTTTAATGTTGCTAATTTTCAAGTCACTTGTAATTTTTCGTTTTATTATACTGCGTTCATTTTGAAAATATGAAAAGAATTCCAACAATTTCGGAATTTGAAGGGAAAGGTACAAATAAAAATGCGAATTACGAATTCTGGAAAAAGTATGTGCTATACAGTTCGAGTGAAACGGATTAGCAATAATACGATCTTCCCCAAGATTCTGACAAATGCGTATTCGGGAAAAGAATTTCAACCGATGATAGCTCTGAAGAAAAGGATTTAGGAAAATGATAATTCGGCAAGAAGGGACTAAGTTAAGTGCGCATTCGGGTAAAAGGATTCAGTCAAATTGTTCGGGTGAAAGGATTTCACAAAATCATTTGAACAAGTGCAAATCTTGGGAAAAGAAGTAAATAATGAGAAAAAGACCCTATTTTGTTCTGAATATGTCTGATTAGGGGATACAGGATAGGGAAACTAAGAATTTTCTTCCTTCCATCTCTTTGGCTCCCTAGATGGAAAGAGGGAGATTACAGTTTTAACCTCTTCCGTAGCATAGATTAGCTGACCTTTGCAATCGCATACGTGATTCAGGCATCCATCTTAATAATAATAGCTTTCTAGTACATCTTTGGACAAAAAAGTACATGCTTACTAATTCACTTTGTTCGACCGCCTGTAGACACCATATCTCTGCAACTATTGCTCCGATTTAAATTTTTCTTCCATCGCGTTTGGAAGCCTGAAATGTCAGAACAATGATTTTACTTCTCGATCATTTTCCGATACATAACTTTGCTGATAGGGGGAGTAAATGTAAATGCTACTGAATTCAAAATACTTTCAATGGACAAAAAATTAGAGATACCTATCTAACAGGATGTTGGTCCTTCTCTAGAGCGAATAACAGCCCGTACACGCCGAGGCAAATAAGAAAACCTTGCCTGTTTCAACATTGTCCCCAGCTTCGCCCGAAACGTCGGTTCAGAATCCATGGATCTGATGTTCCGTTCCACGACATCCCAGAGAACTTCCACAGAGTTTAAACCTGAGGACCTTAAGAGCCACTAGACGGTTCGAAACTCAGATGAATGTTTCTCGAGCCATTCCTTGGGTGTTGGGCCCCGGTGGGGCGACGCTTTGCCCTGCTGGAGCTGATCAGCGGCCGCAGGATGCGTGAAGGCCATGAAAGCGTTTAGGTGATCAGTCGACACATGCTGGTAGCGCGCAGCGGTTAAGGACCACTCCAGACACACTAAGGAACCTAATGTGTTCCATGAGAAGGCTCTCAAAATCATAACAGAACCACCTCCTCCTTGAACAGAGCCAACATGGCATGATGGGTCCATGGTCTCATGCTATAGAAGCCACACCCACACCCTCCCGTCAGCTTAGTACAGCCTAAACCGGGATTCATCTGACTACAAACGACGCCACTCTGCTGAGATCCAGTTTTGATGCGAGGCGTAATGTCCGATGACGAGCAGACAAGAGTAGCACACGAGTAGGGCGTAAGTTCCCGTAACCCAGGGTATGCAAAATGCTCCGTACCGTTTGCTCCTTGACGCTCCTTGGGCCTCCAACATTTAACCTAGATGTGATTTGAGCCCCCTTTGCCAAGCAGTCGGACTGTACCACCATGGATAGTCTACGACGACCCCGGTCATCAATGGGGTGCAGTCGGCCACCACTTGCTTTCTAGGCGCTGGTACTTCGTGAATGGCATACTCTTGGATACAGTTTCCCGTCGGGAACCTAGCATTCTTTCCATTTGAGCTTTAGAATGACCCATCTGCCTTGCACCGACAATGGGCCCACGATCAAAGTAACTCAGATTCCCACGTTTACCCATGTTCGTCGATTGTGATCACTGTTGGAAAGTCCTACTCTCCGCCTATTTATCGCCATCGTTCGGTTTGGATCTGCTCTGCTATACATGGGGAATGTCCATGTCAACTGCTCGTCACCTCTACCTTTAACGTTTAGTCTGCTGAGTGTACATTCTATTTCATAGCATCAGGACCGGCTGTACCATACGGGCAACCGGGGCTGTTGCCCCGGGCCCCGCGCCTTTAGGAGCCCCCGCAGTTTAGAAAACAAAATAATTTTCGGTAAAAAAATTTAACTACATTTTTTTTTTGTAACTTTTGGGGCGTTAGGCCCTTCAAAATATATTTTTGAAGTTTTTTGTATGTTTCCAATCTCCCCATTTTTGAATACGTTATCCTCCCTGTTCGTCGTACGGACACTGGGATTTGCAGATTCGAAATGATTTTTGTAACCACCTTAATCTTTTCCGCATTCATGAAATGGCAAATTAAATTTCATCATTTTGTGTTACCCTACTTTTATATATCCAACAATTTGTGTAAAACCCTGATACTTAAATTTAAGGAAATAAAAAGAACAATATCGAAGTTACTTTCGGACTACATATAAAGGCCACTTTTCCAGCATTACAAGAAATTGATAAAAAAAGAAAAAAAGGCAACTTTCATATATGAACGCGTATAAAAGTTTAGAATGTCACTAATTTGTCAGTTACTCCACTGTGCATTAAAAATCAATCACTAAACATGTATCAGGAGGAAAAAACTGTTTATACCAATTTATTTTAGAGGGATCCTTATTATATTCCGTATACAAAAATATTCGCAATGAGAAAATATTCGCTAAGCAGGTATCTTTTTATCATTTTGTGAATAAGCTGTTATAAGAGTCAAAATGCAACCTAAACCTCTTCTCCCAGGAAAGAAAATCGCAGATTTTAACACTTTTACTCTCTCTCTCTCTCTCCCTATCTTTTACTCACTTTCTCTATCTCTTTTCCTCTCTCTCTTTTTCTCTTTCTCTCTCTCCCTCTCATTTTCTCTCTTTCTCTCTCCCTCTCATTTTCTCTCTTTCTCTATCTCTTCCCTCTCTCTATTTTTCTTTTTCTCTCTCTCCATCTCATTTTCTCTCTTTCTCCCTCTGCCTCTCATTTTCTCTCTTTCTCTATCTCTTCCCCCTTCTCTCTCTCTCTCTCTCTTTCTCTCTCTCTCTCTCTTTTCTCTCTTTCTTTCTATCTTTCTCTATCTCTTTCCCTCTCTCTTTTCTCTCTCTCTCTCTCTCTTCCTCTATATCTCTTCTCTCTCTCTCTCTTTTTCTCTTTCTCCCTCTCATTTTCTCTTTCTCTCTCTCTCTCTTTCTCTCTTTCTCTCTCTCTCTTTCTTTCTGTCTTTCTCTTTTCTCTCTCTCTCTCTTTCTTTCTGTCTTTCTCTTTTCTCTCTCTCTCTCTCTCTCTCTCTCTCTCTCTCTCTCTCTCTCTCTCTCTCTCTCTCTCTCTCTCTGAACTTTCAGTCCGTATTATGGTCTTTTTCTTAAGCTTAAAGCAAATACTTCTTTGAGATAATCGTTTTGCCTTTCCGGTAGTGTTCGTGTGTCTTCTTCACTAACGATAATTTTCAGAAACGACTTTATTAAAATATGAGATTTATTTTTTAGTGCCCACAATGAAATTTTGCTCTGGGCCCCGCAAGAGCTCCATCCGGCCCTGCATAGCATTGCTTCAAAATATCCGATTGAAAAAAATTCTTTCTTTCCTTCAATACCATTTTTAACTGAGACTGTTTCAGGTAGAGTTTCTCATTCAAGTAATGAGCAGTTTTTCTGCAAGGAGAAAAAGGTTAATTGAGATTTTCCCAATATCTCTGCATCCAAGTGTCCGATTTGAAAAATCCTTCTTGCGTCGGATAGAGTTCCTGGTGGAAAATGTTATTTCTAATTTTTTGGAAAAGAACTGCTTTGCCACTAGGGAGCATAAGTGTGTGTTTTTGTTTTCGAGACATTTGCGGCAATATCTGTGCTTCTGAAAAGTCGATAGGAAAAATTGCTTTGCAGTCAGATATCGCTCACCACGGAAAAACCTTTTGTGCATATTTTCTGCTTTAAAACCCTGCAAAGTTTTATCACCGTGAGACGTAGATATACGTATATCCTATTTTTCTCAAAATTTCTGTTTCTGCCCGATTGTTGGGCAAATTACTGGGAAAGTAGT
Source organism: Macrothele yani (assembly GCA_039090855.1). Classification (NCBI taxonomy): domain Eukaryota; kingdom Metazoa; phylum Arthropoda; class Arachnida; order Araneae; family Macrothelidae; genus Macrothele; species Macrothele yani. The sequence goes on from CM077008.1 coordinate 80,531,184, forward strand.
AAATCTGTCCGATTTGTCTGACAGATTCAGTGGTGCGAAACGCTTTGCATATAATTAAAAAACATTTAACGCACATGCTTGCCACTAGAGGGTATAAGTTCATGTTTCCGTATACTACATATTTGCAGCAATAACTGCGCCTCCAAGAACCCGGTTGAAAAAAAAATTATCTATCAGATACTGCTATCTACGAAAACATTTCGTACCCATTTCCTGAGCAAAATAATGCTCAATATCTCCGATAGAGGGCGCAGAGGTTTATTCTGTTTTTCTCAATATTTTTGCTTCTAAAATCTGATTAAAAAAATTATTTTACCACCGAATACTATTTACCTTACTGAACATTATTCATGTACTAGTGGAATTTTTGTAATTCGCAGTCCTGGCGAATTACAAACATTCCACTAGTACATGAATCTAGGTGGTGTTAGAGTGCATTTCTGTTTGCAACTGTGTCTCCGCTTCTAAAAATCTCATTTAAAAATGTCTACTTTATTATATGCCATTTGCTACAGCACAGATTGGAAACATTATTCTCCATAGACAATGCACAGTTTTTCAGCCAATGGGACGCAGACATCAAAACTTTTTTTCGCTATCGCTGCTTCTACAAGACGTATTTAAAAAATTATTTTCTTTTAGCATAGTTTTTCTTATGAAGAATACTTTTCGCATATTTTTTCCGTTATTCAAAATTCTTCCGTCAGAGGGCGCAGTAATTCTATTTGATATAGTTTATTCAATTCTTAAAATCCCTTAGAAAAAGCTTTTTTCGGTAAGATGCTCTACGTTATGAAGACTATTTTGCCGCAGTTTTCCTCCTAGCACAAATCTTCTGTTAGGGGGCATAAGTTACATTACATTTTCCTCTCCATCACTTATTCTAATTGTTCGATTTAAAAATTCATTTGGCCTCTGATATCTTCCTCTATGAGAAACTTTCTGTGTACATATTGTTAATTTTCGTAACACACTTTTCAGCCACTGTAAGTAGCTATTTATATTTGTGGAAGTTTTGTCAATTGTAAAAAACCCGTTAATAGTGTTTTTAACCGGTTCCAATCACTATGAATAACCTCACATTGCGTATTTTAAATTACGCGCGCTTTTCTCTAGATGGTGTAGTTGTATTCTCTTTTTTGCTGAATTTTTAGATTTTCTAAAAATCCGTTTTGAATTATTTTTTTTTTTTTTTTTTTTTTGCTTTGGAAAGGTTTCAAAAGACGTGCTCATTGCAACTCAAAATTCGGTGTCATCTTTCTTGTTTTTTCAGTGATCAAAGCATGCATACGCTGCCATAGCAACCTAAAATTCACACAACAAAATTCTCACAAAGAAAAGCGCCATTCAAAATGTGGTTTATCCCTTCATCAGGTAGAGGAGAAAGAAAAAATTTCAACCCTGTAATTTTTTTTTCTGTTTTTGTATCGAGGTTTAGCAGCTACCATGAGCAACTCTAGGCTACAGGCAGTCACCCCCTGCAAAATTGAACGAAACATTTTTTTTTACGTTGATTAATGTGTTTCTTTACAAAACGCTTGATCTGAATATTTCGGTCTCAAAATATTATATTTTAACAAATTTCAAGCTGCAAGCATTGTGATAACTAAATGATAAAGAACAACGTTTATTTCACACTTATTTTATTTTTTCTTGTCGACCAAAGTTTCGCTGTCGTTTTGCCCAAGTTCTTCAGGCCGAACGGCACGTAAATATTCAAATCGTATGTGACATCAGCAACGGTGTTGGCGGTCACGAATTTATATCAGTTGCCCCCGCGTGCTTGATAGAAATGGTGTGGATGCCATGTCGTTGACAAGTTGTGAAGAATTTTGATATACTACATGAAAAGCTTCCAAAATAAATTTATCAAGTTTTGTGGTTGTATCTAGCTTATCAATAAGCTTCCCTTTTTCAAAGAGAAATCTCATGACAGTATTTAGCCATCGACGATTTCTTTTGATCACAGTTGCGTATGTAAGTCTTGTGCTTCTTCAATCGATAACGCAAAGCCCTACGGGTCTGTTCTATGTATGAAAGACCACTTTCATATGGAATTTGATAAAGTATCCACGAATTTCTATCCTCAGCATGGTCCTATGATCCAAAAATGCTAATTTTTAATGGGTTTAAAGATCCCTTTGAAATTAAAGGTTTTGAGAATTTTAGAATTTTTGAAGGATAAATCACGGAAAATGGAACAATGCCGAAATTCTTTTGTAGTGGACGCATAGTAGGAGTTAACGGAGACAGGCTTCGGTTTCCGAAATTTTTAAAATATTTTCTATAAATAGAAGGGCTGTATCCTCTCTTAGCTGCAATACTTTTAAGAGAATCAAGCTCTTTTTTCAAACTATCTTCATCTGAGCATATATGTACCGCACGATATAAGTAAGTGTAAAAGGCGCTAAGTTTTTATTGTCAAGGGTGATTGAGTTTGTCGCGTGGAGGTGAAGAAACAGCGAAAGGTTTTGGATCAACTGTAGTTAGGAGAGATCCTTCTGAGCATGAAACCTGTACATCAAGGAATGGTATGCAACCGTAATTTTCAATCTCGTAGCTGAATTGTATGTCAGGAATTAATGGAATTAATGAGTTCGAAAATTGTTTGCCCTTCTAGAGAATATTCATTCTAAAGAAGTTGGGCCAAAGCTCAGCAAAATTTTGGTCTAAAAGAAAAATAAAATAATTGTGAATAAAAGTTGTTCTCTTTCATCTTATTGTGTTTTAAATATTTGTTCCATTCATTTCATTGTTATGATTAGCAATACTTTTCCAGAGTTGTAAAGGTGCAGAAAATGTGCAACATCGGTAATATTTTGCTCTCCCACTCACAAAAAAGAAATTCTATCGTTGCTTCTGAATCATCAGTAGGATATCTTTTGTGAGTGGTAAAACAAAATGTTACCAAACACTGCGTAATTATGAAAGGAAAAATCTATCAAAACGGCTATGATTTCTACAAAATAAGGAATAAATAAATAAAAGCGTCTGCAATCGCCGTGTTCGTCAGTTCGCTGCACACATCAATGCACAAGTTCATGCGCTTACCCACCGCTAAGGTTATACAAAAAAACTTTTTAATTAAATTCTCTGGCAAAGGCGCTAGCTATGACTTGATTAATTGCCAAAGTGACTCAACCAGCAAGCGGCCGTTTCTTCCAGCTTTCCCACTGCTGCGGACCCATCAATTTCACTTAATAACAGGGTGTAAATATTTGCTTACTTTGTCACCAGTCGTGTTTTACTGGGTCATTATGAGACCTTCTCGAGAAAAAACTATCGTAATGACACATTCCTTGTTAAAACCCACAGCGATATCATGCATAAGAGGACACCGGTGATGTAAGGAAAAAGCACTGAAATGTCGGCTTGCGCTTGTTATGTGCGACTGCAAAGCGCGTCTAGACTTCAAAATATTATTAACTATCTAGGTCCTAGCCCTTGCCCGGAATTCAACCCAGTCTCCCCTTATGATTTATGACCTCGTCGTTAGAACAAGGGTATGACTCAGTTTGCTTAATGATACTACTAAAACAGAAAAAAAAGAAAGCACCTGTCTTATCTGGCCGCTTCCCGTATGTTGCATCGTACAAAAAATAAATAAAAAAGGAGATGTACTTAAACCTTCACAGCACTTCTTCAATCATTCAAAATTAAAACCCCTCTAAAATATTTCTAGAATAAGATTTCAATTAATGGACACATCTTTTTTAGTTCTTCCCCAGTTAAAATCTGCAGACGTTTATTTAAAATCTAAAGTGTGCTTACGTTAAAAAGTCTTGAATAATGGATTTGAATTTTAAAATGTGTGCTTTCATTTAAATGTTCTGGAAACGACTTTAAAACCAAAATGTTATCTTTATTCAAAACTTATGAGCAACGGTAATTTGCTTTTCAGTTCTAAGGCGTTCAGACTTAGTGCGTGTCATGTCAGCTTTTCCTGCAATATCGGACGGAACCTGTTTTATGTACATATTTCTCATGGGTGTCTACGATAATTATTATTAATTTCCGTGATACGTGTTCCTCCTAACTCACAAATAGAACTTCTATCTCCCTGGGTTATTTATTTGTATAGGGGTGACAAAAGGTGTGTAGATCAAAGAAGAGAGGAACACCAATATGACATAAAAACCGGAAAATAGATGGTGCTTTAAAATCACATATAAGGGCTGATTGAGACCTATTTTCCATTTCTTTCTTATAAAACGATTGTTTCAAAATTACATTTTCAGTTTAAAGCGTTTCAACCCAGAAGAAATGGAATTACGTAGGTTTTTAGCCAGCGGAAATGGAAGCAACTTACGTTTTGTTTTACGATGTTCACTTAGTACTCAAATATTGGGGCATTGAGAAGTAAAGGGTCCTAAGATGAAGAGAATATATAAAATCAAAGAGGAACAGTAGCAACTGTACCGCAACTTGCAACGTAGAACTACGTCAACTGTCATTATTTCATGGCACTGTATCGCTAGTTCTAAGTCCTTAAAGTATTCAGCAAAGGACAGTTGAAGCCCTACGTTGTAGTGCCCCTTTGATTTTTTTTTCAGATATAAAAGTTTTAAGAAATGAAACGAAAGAAATATTTTACTTTATATACTTAAAAGCAACTACAATTCATAGTAACTTATGCTGATTATAAATTAATGTTAGTAGAAGTAGAAGGCGTAATATCGTCGCTGTCAGTAGTCATTGCTAAAATTGTTTTTGAAGAAATCGTTCTTCAGAAACAGTTTTTCGAACTCTTTAATTGCCTTGTTATAAATTTGGCGATACGTTTCGGGCCTAATGTACTCTTTTTGTTGTAGCTCTGGTTCTTGTCTAGATTCAGAATGCATCGGCGGTGTAAAGGTTTGAGACATAATACATTTATTATCCAGCGATATCCATTTATTATCCAGCGAAGTTGTGAAGACTGGCATTGTACATTGGTATTCCATGCTCGGTGTGAACAATTTGGAAATTTGGATCGATGACATCAATATCCATCTGTTCTTGCTGTTAAAGCTCAATTGGTGCAATTGAAGTGGAAGGTTGTGGCTCTAGAGTCGAACTCGGGTGCACGAGGAGAAACAAAAAAAAAATGCATCAAGAAGTCCTATTTATATGAAAAACATTAACAGCAAAGTAAAAAAAACCTTTTAATGCTGTAACTACTCATAAACTACTTACAACTCCATGCATTTATTTTTTTCTTTGCCTTAATATCAATCACTCGTAAACTGTTAATACACTTTTATGCACCCAGTTCACAAATCAACAGGGCCACGAAAATGCAATGATGACGTAATGCGCCAAGAAAGATGTGCCTCTTCTACTTGTTGGCACGACATACTTGTATGGTGACCTTTTATTAAGCTTTATTTATTTCTAATTTTACTGTGAGCCTTTATTATTATTGTTATATATACAAATTATGGTCCCCTATCATTCTTTTTTAAAATTCGAGGTTTAATGATTACCATGAGCAATTCAATAAGCTATAGTGCGTCGCATAAATATAGAGACAGAACAAATTCTCGAATAAAAAAGAAACAACAACGAGCTGAAATGTACACCTCATGTTTATAGCAAAAATAGCACAGGACACGCAGCTGCACAATAGTTTTACGGAAACATAAAAATTCCAACGCCAAGTACGAGAAAAAAAGAGAAATGCGCTGTCTCAAAAATATAAACACTTACTAGTAATGAGCACCTCCGGTACGAATAGTGGAGCCGTTGTTCCGAATAACACTGTAAATCCGATTGGGCATGCTTTCCACCAAGTGATGTACGTGTTCTCGACGGTGTGCGTACCAGCTTCGTTCAATCTGCTCTTTCAATGCCACCACACTTAAGAACTGCTGTCCATTTGCATACACATCACAAGCGAGGATACCCCAGAGGTTCTCGATAGGGTTCAGATCTGGACTGAGTGCTGGCCAACCCATTACGGTCACATGATGAGTATTAAACCAGCTTTTCGTTGATGCAGACCGATGGATAGAGGCATTGTCTTGCTGGAACAGATAATCAACACCCGCTAGAGTTTCGGCAAACGGTAGAAGGTGGCTGCTGAGTACGTCCTGATACGTTTCGGAGTTTTGCCTGTCTTGCAGGAAAGCGATATACGTTGTCCCATTGAACGCAAAAAGCTCCCCAGACCATCACAGATCCCCCCCTCCTTTCTGTCTGCTGGAGAAGGTGCTGTCTCTATATTTATGCGACGCACCTTATAAGCACATAAGATCAGATCATATGTAGGGGATTGATCCAAGGTCTTAGACCCCCAGGTCTTAAACAACCCTTAGAAATAGGAAGCTAGGAGATTTGGAGTAGAGTACCCGATAGGAAAGTGACACAGAAGCGAGACAGAAGGGGGGAGACGCCCTTATTTATTTCCGGGAGGCCAGTACCTGGGGCCCGACGACTTAACGTGCCCATCCGACGCACGGTGGATATTTAGTGGTTCGAGCGTTCGTACCTGCCTGGGATCGAACCCGAGGCCTTTTCCGTGGCAGTCACGAACGTTGACCACTAGGCCACCCGCAGCAGCTATAAGCGGTCACTGGCCGTCCCTAATTTATGGCCGCTGGTGTCGGCATGTGGAGAGGGGAAGTGTTCTAACGCAAGCGCACCACCCATGCCTCACCTCAGACCCGTGCTCATCACGAACGAATGGTCAGAGGTCAGCGCTTAGACCATTGGCCCACCGTGGCAGCCTCTTGCCAGTACGGGAATGAAGTCAAATACAGGCATAGTCATTCATGGTTTAAAAATCGCCTGACTACGTGGCATGCGTCAAGAGTCACTGCCTCCTGGACTTGGGGCCTGAGGTGCTGTAGACGCAAAACATCAAGTTGAATTATAAGAGTCGTACACCAGTTTTAATTAGTGGACTATTTTCCTCTTCCAGATCTGTTTATTCTATGCAGCCAGTTCCATACATATTTGTAGAAATCACGGATTTAAAACTTCCCCTAACAAATCTTCTCTTCCCTTTCATCCAAAAACGAAAATGATAGGAATAATAGTAATTATCTTCTTTATTCGAAATATACGAAACACAGCCTATGACAATCAACATAAACAACAAAATTATCATTGACTGGTGTTGTTGAGCTGATACGAATTTCCACTGGAGACCTAGGTATCAGTCAAGAATCGGCGTAAAATATATGATGTCCCAAGTAAAGCTGTCTTCTGCAGTTCTGTTAGATGGTATATCAGAAAGCTGCAATTTTTCGAAATGATTCATAAAATTATTTGACATTTTTCCAAGTGTCCCGAAGACAATGTGGACTACCGTTGTGTGTTTAGTCCATAATCGGGCCACGTCTTTATGATTAGTTATTTTTTCCAGTTCTTTTTCATAGACTCTGGCATCTCCAGGAATCGCTATATCAATTATCCAGACTTTCCAATTTTCTATGACTGTTATGTCTGGTGTATTATGTGTTCTAGATAGTAATTATTATTATTATTATTATTATTATTATTATTGTTGTTGTTGTTGTTGTTGATATTCCATCCAGAGCCAGTTAGAAAACATGGAAATATTAACGTCAAGCTTCAAAATTCAGGAATAAGCTAATCTGTAGAATGATTGCCTTTTGTATTTGGTAATGCAGTCTCTGTGTGGCAGTCCTAATTCCTCGAGATTGTTTAGAAAGTTTTTAGGTACACTATGTGGTTGCCGAAATAAGAACTAGTACGATCATCGTCATGCTCGGTTTTCAGATCCTTTGGGTTTCCCTTCGCCGGTTCTAGTATTTCGAGATTTTCTCAGACATTGTTCTTCGGCTGTTTTCTGTAAACGGAACCGTTACATATATCAGTTATGTCTTCCCCCGTTTTTGTATATAATTACAATGTTAGGTCAATTGTGGCCGATGCGGTGGTGTAATAATAGGTTTGTATCAGTACATGATCTTATTCTTATTTTCGATAATAGGTTCTGTTCGGTACTTGCAATAAGATGGAGGCGATAAATACCGCCTTGAAAAAGGCCGTATTTATCGCCAAGCTTTTGATGTAAGATCTTAACTACCTGGTCGTCTGCGTTAAGTTACTGTTTTGATGTTAGGAAGAGCAGCTGGCTAAAATATGTTCTACCCAGTCTTAGCATAAATACTGTTACAAACATCCAACAGATGGCGCTCAACTGGTGTGCAACGTCACCGACCAGCCAGGAGGTATGAAGCAGCTAGTGAATCATTGTGCGTTCAGTCACAGAGGAGATAACGTGTTTCGTGAAGTAGTTGCCATGGAGTGGGGAGATTATGAGACGCGTGTTGCTGTAATAGCGCTGCACAAAGTTGGAAAATCAACTTCAGAGATTTTCAACATGCTGAAGAAGCTGAAATTCAGCCGAATTTTTGTCTACCGGACCTTAAAAAGGTTCCTTGAGACTGAGACCGTCGCTGACCGCCACAGAAAGGGTCGGACGCGTACCGTTAGGACTGCTGATCTGGTGAAAGCAGTGGCAGCCTGTATGTATTTGACGAAATCCTGTCAGAAAAAAAACCATGATGGCTCGTGAGTTGAACATATCAAGAATTTCGATGCCCTGCGTGCTGCGGAGTGACCTAAGGATGAGAGCTTACCTGCGGTAAACAAAACACTTCTTCGCCCCACAACTGAAGCAGCAGAGGATGCTAAAAGCGAAACGTGTGCTGCAGCGTTGCGCAGACAATCGCCACAGACAGATCCTTTTCTCTGATGAAAGCATTTTCACTATTGAAAAGGCTTTCAACCTCCAAAATGACAGGGTGTATGCGTCAACCTCATGAGAAGCTCAGGAGAAAGCTCCAAGGATCATGAGGGGCCACCATCCTGCTTCTGTCATGGTTTGGTGGAAAGTCTCCTATGAGGGTACCATGGAGCTCCATTTCTGTGAGAAAGCAGTGAAAACATTCGCCAAAGTCTACCAGGACAGCGTTTTGGAGCCAGTGGTCAAAAATGTGTGACACACCCTCTTCCAAAACCGACAGTGGAGCTTTCAGCAGGATTCCACACCTGCCCACAAGGCCAAGTCAACCCAGGAATGGCTTCAGGTGAATTTGCCAGACTTCATTTTTCCAACTGATTGGCCTTCGTGCAGCCCAGACCTCAACCGATTGAACTACAAGTTGTGGGACATACTGGAGGACATAGCCTGCAGAGAGAGACACCCCAGTATTGAGAGTCTCAAACGCTCTTTGGTGCGGGCAGTAGCAGCATTCCCTGTGGAGATCTTGCGCAAAGCTATTGATGAGCTGCCACAGAGACTGAAGGACTGTGTAAATGCAAAAGGATGTCATTTTGAAAAGTGATTGGTGCCATGTATTCACAAGTGTACTACTTACGTCATATTACAGGTATATTAAAATATCTTTAAATTTGTTTTGTTATTTCATTGAATACTTTGTAACACTACTTATGGTAAGACTAAGTACAGTTGCATTGTCTTTTCCACACATTCTACATGTGTTATCGTCTGAAACTTTCATTATCTGTTTCTTGTAAGTTCTGGGTTGCGATAATGCGGTCTTGAATTCCAAAGAAAAATCTTTCGAATTCTGGATAAAGTTGACCCTTTTCTAGCCATTGTAATGAGGAGTATGCTAATATTTTCCGGATCTAAGAGGTTTGGGTATTTACTATGCAGAATTTTGGTTTTCCAACTTTGCAGTGCATCTGTATTGTATTCTGATTGAGGAATTAGTTGTGTAGTATTCAGGTTCAGTGGGGTAAAGCCTTCGTTACCCCACTGTAATGATGACATGTTTTTATCATAAGAAGTATTATTAGAATTATTTCTCTAGTTTATGACAATGATCTCATATACTGATTAGCACCTTTCTCCTTCTTTTCTTTTCAGGTTGAGTCTTTCAACTGACGATTTTGGATGGTGACATCTGAATTTGATTAAAATTCTTCTAGTGAGTCTGTCAAGTTCCGGTAGATTAGTACCGGACCATTTAAGTATGTATCCCAAAACAGTACGGTAATATAGGAATTTCCCAGGAGTTGGTAGAAATAAGTTACTCTGGAGTATAATTTAGTGTTCAGAACTTTTTTAGGCGATTGGTGTATTTCGTTGCAAATTCCTTTTTAAGTGTGCTGTGATTTAGCATTCTGTTTTGCTCTGTTCCTAGACCTTTATAAGTTTGATCACCTTCAACGTTGTCAATTGATTTTCTGAAGGTGAAATTTTATGCGATTTTCCTCTTTTGATATTCAGTATCGTGCATTTGTTGAGGCCAAATTCCGTGCCTAAATCATCACTGAAAATGTTAGTTGTGTTGATTAGTCTGTCAAGTTACTTTTTGCTGTTAGCGTATAACTTTTCGTCGTTCATGTATAAAAAATGGGCAGCTTGGCTTTGATGTATTTGAAATCAATGGTTTTGATTCAGCAAACTAGAGAGAGGCTTTAAAGAGAGGCAAAATCACAGCTGGCTTTGAGTCTTCTTGAAAAATGCCACGACTAATAGCAATATCTTCAATTTTCATTTCATTTAGTACTAGATTTGTCTTCCAGTTTTTTCATCAGAATTTTTTTTTTTTTTTTTTGATTCGAGGTTTAACGACCACCGTGAGCAACTCAATGGGCTATAACCAGTCGCCCGTCCCTAATTTAGGGTCACTGGTTCCAGGGAAGGGAGGGAACCAGTGCCGTAAGACAAACACAACATCCATGCCTCACCGGGATTCGAACCCGGATCCCTTTCGGACGAATGATCAGAAGTCATCGCTTAGACCACTGCGCCTTCGGGCGGCCATCAGAAATTTAAGGAAATTAATAATTTCAGGATGAATTTTGTACATTTTCAAAACTTTATTTACTTTTTCCTGTAATTCAAGTTTTAACGACTACTGTGAGTAACTCCATGAGCTATAAGCAGTCGCCCGCCCTTGATTTAAGGCCACTGGTTCCAGAGAAGGGAGAGAGCAAGTGCCGTAAGACAAACACAACATTCATACCTTACCGGGATTCAAACCCGGATCCATCTCGGACGAACAGCCATAAGCCAGCGCTTAGACCACTGTGCCACAGGGGCGGTGTTCAAAACTTTAAAAAGACAGTCATATGATACAGAATCTACTGCTTCACCATAGTCAGTGCAGCAGATGTTAAGATTTCTTGACTTCGTTTGTGTGTGCTTTACAATTATTTCATCCTTTATTAGCCGTTCTTTGCATCCAAAACATCTTTTAATACAACCTTCTGTTCCCATGACAACACTTCATTCTTTTTACAAAGATCGCAATCTTATGTGCAAACACGGAGATAAACATTTTGGAAATAGTGGGTAGGCATGTGATTGGTTGATAGATCTGCGGTTGGGCCTAATCTCCTCCTTTGTGAAGTAGAATAATTGTGCCAGTGGCTAGGAATTTGGGTATGCTTTTAGTCAATAAGTACTTTGTTGAAGATTTTGTACGCTTAGATTGCTTTAGTGCTGCTAATACGGTCTACATACTTACATAAAAAATATATCTCAGGTAATTGAAAATTTTCGTGCCTCTTCATCATTTTAGATTTGGCCATTAAGTATAAATGAACCAAAGAATTGGCAACAAAAAATTTTGTACTTTGCTTGACAGAAAATATGGACCAAGAAAAAGTATACAATACTAAATCATTAAAAATCCAGGACAAAATCTGGTATATAAAGCTTTTAATTCATGTTTTCGTGAGAAAAGTGGAAAATACAGTGGCCGCCCCGGTGGCACAGTGGTCTAGGCAATGGCTTCTAATTATTCGTCCGAAATGGGTACGGGTTCGAATCCCGGTGAGGCATGGATGTTGCATTTGTCTTACGGCACTAGCTCTCTCCCTTCTCTGGAGTCAGTGACCATAAATTAGGGACGGGAGACTGCTTATATAGCCCACTGACTTGCTCAAGGTGGTCATTAAACCCCCAATCAAAAAAAAAAAAAAAAAAAAAAAAAAAAAAAGAAATACTGTGGTAGTGCAGATAATAATGCCCAACGGATTAATTATGCCAATTCCAATACACGAAGAACTAGCTGTCTCCCAGAACTAGCTGGGACCTCTCCAAGATTCACAACAGAGATTCTTGTTGCTGTTCTGTGTGCAATTGTTACCCACGGAGCGCCCCGAGGAGGCAAACCCATCTCTCACTAAGACCGCCTCAGTAGCAAACAAATCTATATATTTCAGATGGACAGAAAATGCTCAACTTTAAAAACATCAGAAGCATGAGAGGTACTTTTCAAGGGGACTTTGGTTTTGCATTGGTCTTATTCCTCTCAGTCACATACCAAACAACGTACAGTATGGATACAATATAAAAGTGACCATGATTCAGCAGCATATAATCCATCATTTATTATACAGTGATCCTGTCTAAGAAGAAGTGGTCTAAGTGGCGCAGTGGTCTTAGCGATGGTCTCTGATTGTTCGTCCGAAAGGGGTCCGGGTTCGAGTCCCGGTGAGACATGGATGTTCTGTTTGTCTTACGGCACTGGCTCTCTCCCTTCCCTAGAACCAGTGACCCTAAATTAGGCTCTGGCTCCACCTCTTCCCTGGAGTTGCTCGCGGTGGTCGTTAAACCTCCAATCAAAAAAGAATGCATCAATGGGTTAGTTATCTAAAATCCAATTTGCCGCCCCGGTGGCGCAGTGGTCTAAGGCGTTGGCCTCTGATCATTCGTCCGAAGGGGTCCGGGTTCGAATCCCGGTGAGGCATGGATGTTGTGTTTGTCTTACGGCACTGGCTCTCTCCCTTCCCTGGAACCAGTGACCCTAAATTAGGGACGGGCGACTGCTTATAGCCCATTGAGTTGCTCACGGTGGTCGTTAAAAATCCAATAAAAAAAAAAAAATCCAATTCATATTGCTACAATTTCGTGTTTTGATGGGCTTTATAATGATTGTTGTTGTGAGTTCGTTGGGGCCTCCCTGGTGGCGCAGTGGTCTAAGCGATGGCTTGTGATCATTCGTCCGTGAAGGATCCGAGGTCGAATCCCGGTGAGGCATGGATGTTGTGCTTGTCTTACGGCACTGACTCTCTCCCTTCCCTGGAACCAGTGACCCTAAATTAGAGATGGACGACTGCTTATATCCCGTTGAGTTGCTCACGGTGGTCGTTAAACCTTCAATCTAAAAAAAAAAAAGTTCTTTGGGAGTCTAATCAGACCTGTTAGCTTAGGGACCCACTAAAGCCTCGATCTGGCCTTGCCCATTCCTTATCTGTAACTCGAGCTCGGGCCCACATCGGACGCCTGATCCAAAACTCGCGCCCCAGATCACTCGGCCATCGGGGCGGCAATTAGTCTGTTGAAACACGATTATTCGAAAATGCTGAATAAATATCAGATATGTGTTTTCCCCTCTATGAGAAGCTAATCGTAAAGTGAACAACATGCCCTCCTGCAGTTGGATGTCAAATAGGTATAGATTAAATCCAGTAGCCTTCCCAGCGTATACTTTTCGGTAGAGCTGTGTTGGAACATCACTCAGGAACAAAATTGTATCGTTTATCAAATGAAGATGGATCGGTACATTTTTACTTCATGTTTAATAACTAAATATACGGGTCTCTATGTAGTTTCGCTTTGCCAAACTACAAAGAGCCGTCCCGATGGCCGAGTGGTGACCATTCGTCCGAGATAAGCACAGGTTCCATTCCCGGCTGAAGCATCGGTAGAGTGCCTGTCTTATGGCTGTGGCTCCATCTCTTCCCTGGAACCGCTGGCCCCACGTCAGGGACTGGAGACAGCCTTTTCAGTTGCTCGTGGTGGTCGCTAAACCCTAAAACAAAACAAAAATGAAAATAAACTACAGCATTCAGCTAGTTAATTTTGAAAATGCGCAAAATTTCTATGTCAAAATTTCTGAGGTTTGCGAACATTTACATCCAGAAAAAAAAAGATGACACCGAATTTTCGGTTGTAATGAGAGACCATGATGCATTAAGATGTAGACCAATTCTCTTAAATACTTTCCGACCCAAACAAAATTTATCAAAGTTATTCAAAGTCATGAAACCATTTAGAAAAAAAGTCAACCGGATTTCTACAATCGATAAAACATCCTGAAATAGAAACAGTTATATGGGGAACCAGAAAGTAATGTCGTTTTTTGGGAGGCTAAGTTTAGGGAGCAGTTGTGAGGTGTTTAGGTACGTTCAACGCAAAGTAAGTGTATGTACAAATGAATGAACTATTCGCCTTTAACTTATGTAGGTGTTTTTGTCTTCCAGATTTGCAGAACAAAATGAGTAACATAAAAACCCGAGAAGAGCCATGTTCGTCATTGTATGCTGTATGAATTTCACAAGGGGAACAATGCAACCGCGGCCACCAATTACATTTGCGCTGTTTATCAGAATGCATTAAATGTCCGCAAGGGCCATCGTTGGTTCGCCAAATTCCGTTGGGGCAATTTTGAGCTCTCTGATGCCCCTCGAGCAGGAAGGCCCATGGAGCTGGAAAATGGCCTGCTGAGTGCAGTCATTGAGGCAGATCCTCGTCAAACCATTCATGAATTATCCCAACCTCTTAATGCATAATGGTCTACTGTTCAAGGGCACCTGCAACAGATAGGGAAGGTCTGTAGACAAGCAGTTTGGGTCTCACACCAACTTTCACCTGACAACAAAGCCCAGCGTTCCACCATCTGCAACTCTTTGCTCAGCCGACAGGAAAAGGATCCATTTCTTCAACGAATTGTCATTGGAGATGAAAAGTCGGTTCTTTACGTGAACAACAAACGCAAAAACCAGTGTCTTTCTCCAGGTTAAACACCAGTCCCAATGCTAAAACCAGGCCTACATCCCAAAAAGGTTTTACTCTGTGTTTGGTGGACTACCGCTGGCATAGCTCACTTTGAGCTCTTGGAACACGGACAGACCGTAACGGCAGACCTCTATTGTCAACAACTGGACCGTGTGAAGCAAGCTCTTACTGTAAAACATCCAGCACTTATCAACAGAAAGGGTGTCATCCTCCAGCACTACAACGCGAGACCTCACACGGCGAAACCCAGTTTTCGGACCCAGCAGACGATCAGGGATTTTGGCTGAGAAGTTTCACCCCATTCCCCTGATATTGCACCATCTGATCACCATATGTTCAGATCTCTGCAGAACTTTCTTAATGTGAAAAGATTCCACAATATTGAGGATGTCAAAACGGGGTTCTCGGACTTCTTTGCATCACATCCAACGTCTTTTTATAAAGACGGCATTGAAAGTTTGGTTTCACGATGGGCAAGTGTGATCGATAATGACGGCGATTATATAACTGATTAAGAAATAAATTTCTTCTGTTACAAACAGTGTTTCTCTTCTTTTCTAAAAACGACATTATTTTCCGTTCCCCCAATACTTACTTCCATCAGCGGCTAAAAAGTATGTCACGAAAATTAATAAAGGGTGCACGAAAAAGTTCTCATAGCAGAAGCATCATAGACAACATATTTTCAAATCAAACAGTTAAAAGAAGAAATATAGAAGGAAACATAATATAACGCTACGCCTTCTATCGGAGGAATTTTGCATAACGGAGAAGTTGAAAATAGGTGAACAATATTCTTCATGGCAAAAGCTATGCTATGGAAAAAGAACTTTTCAAGTCGTCTCCCAGAAGCAGAGATAGTGAGAAAAAGGTTTTGACCTTCACTGCCCCTAGCGTGAAAGTTGTGCATTATTTAAAGAGGATAATGCTCCCATCTTTATTGCTGCGAATAGCATACAGTAAAAAAAGAAATTTCTCAATAGGGTTGTTAGAAGCGGAGATACAGCTGCAACTAGAAGTACAAGAACACCACCTAACGACAGAATTGTGAACAACAAAACTTCTCAAGTACAATCCTAAAGTTTTCCACAAGGTAAATGACATTCAGTGTTATTTTTTTTCTAAATCACACATTTAGAAATAGTGATATTGAGAAAAACAGATTAAACATTTACGTTCCCTAGCGGCGCAGTTGCGTATTATTTTGGGGAAAAAATGCACACAAAGATTTTCATAGTCAGTAGTATCTGACCAAAAACGCCCTTTTTCGATCGGAATTTTAGTCCCGCAGATATTTCTTTAAATGGAAACGTGAACTTACGCCCTCTAGTGGCACACTTGTGCGTTAAGAAAAATTAAAATATATGCAAAGCATACCGCACCAGAAATGCTTTCCTACAAGAAAAAATTTTTCAAATCGGACTCTTAGAAGTAGAGATATCGATGAAAATAAGATATACATTTACGCCCCTGGCGGGAAAACTATGCACTATTTTATGCATGAGGTATTCTCAAAAGGTTTTCTGAAATGAGCAGTATCGATCCACGAAATAATTTTTTCGATCAAGTTTTCAGAAGCTCCGATTTTGCTGCAAATACACTATCTACCAACAAGTAATTGGACACCTGTGATAGCAAAGGAAACCGAAGTTTATTCACCTTCAATAGTTGGTGGAGCCTCCATGTGCGGCGATTACAGCTGCGACCCTCCGGTGCATACTCTCAACCAGGCGTTGTACGATGGCTAGCGGTATTTTCTTCCACTCGGCTTGGAGAAGCCAGGTCAGTTCCTTCACCGATTTCGGACGGTGGGGGCACCCCTTAAGTCGATGCTCCAACTCGTCCCAGAGGTGCTCGATAGGGTTAAGGTCCGGGCTCTGCGCAGGCCAATCCATTCGATTTTCCCCATTGTCACCATACCAAGCCATGGTGGACCTCGCAACATGACAGGTGGCATTGTCATCCTGAAAGTAACATGGGTCCACCCCGTAAAACTGCCACAACGTAGGAAGCGCATGGTCATCCAAAATGGCGCTGTAGTTCTCGGTGTTGAGTCTACCACGACCAAGGGTCCCGTGCCATACCAGGAGAAACACCCAAATAGCATAATTCCACCGCCGCCGAACTTCACAGTTGGCACAATACATTCCGGCAGGAGGCGTTCTCCAGGCAGACGCCAAACCTAGACCCTATCATCCGAACGGTAGGGGATGAACCTTGATTCGTCGCTCCAGAGAACCTGTTTCCACTGTTCAACGGTCCACTGTCGACGTTCTTTGCACCACGTTGGCCTAGCAGCGCTATTGGACTTGGCCATCATAGGCTTGTGGGCGGCAGCACGTCCATGATAACCGAGCAGATGGGCTTCCTTACAGATGGTATTCATCGAAAGAACACTCCCGGATGCCTGTTGAAACTCCTCGCGGATGTGGCCCATCGATTTGGTGCTGTTCTTCCGAATTTCTCTAACCAGCACCCGTTGGTCTCTAACTCCCAGTTTTGTGGGTCAGCAGGGTCGGGGCACATTCTGACAGTCACCTCTCATCTTCCACTTGCCAATCACTTAGGCCACTGTCGATTTTGGGTACTTTAACTCGCTGGATATGTCACGTATGGATCGGCCATTTCTGTGAAACCCGACGATTACACCTTTCTCGAAATCAGAGAGCTCCGAACTGCGTGGCATCTTGCATGCGACTGGTTGCGTTGTTGTTTCCCACACGATATTTAACGGCGGCGGCCGTGACGTGTATCAGGACCCCAGATATCGTCGATTGCAGGGGTGTCCATTTCATAAGCACGATCTTTTATACCAAGTCATAGTGCTAAAAATTGTAGCTTCTAGAACACATTAGCTAATTTAGCAGGTTGTAACTCCGACATTGTGAATAAATCGAAATATCCGGTAAATGCAGGGCGTTTATTTGAAGCCTGAGTGTATTAACCAGCCCATTTTCAGCATTGAAACGTAAAGAAATCTTGCTCGTCGCTTTCTCACTAGTTTGTATACTCCATTTGAATGAACGATATCTAATTTATTCAAGAAACGCATATAGCGTATTAAATCCGTTTATTTCTTATGGTGTAGTAATCACAGAGATTCGCCAAGCTTTCGCACTCCACTGGGAGGCTTTTTCAAGGCAAAGGTAGACATGAAAATGCAGGGAATTGCAACAGATAAGGAACAAAGATGATTTTTGAAAGTAACGTGGGTGATATCACCAGCATATCTCGTGAAATTCTTTTAGCACGTAATTACACGGGGCGCGGTGACGTGTTTCCATCTTTTAATAACGTATGCGAAACCATTGGTAGTTCAGTAGAGATCATGTCATTGCACGCAACTTTGTTGGAGAGGATTTCGACAGTTTCCCGGATGGCTGACTTTTTAAAGTTTAGTGTAAGGGGCAATTCTTCTAATATTATTCCTTACTGGAGTGGACGATGAATGCATGACTTCTCTGGCGAGGGATGTATTCTGCATGTCTTGGTTGACACTTCGCACGTGTTCTTTACATCTAGTGTCCAAGGATCGCTTTGTCATTCCGATATATATCTTTTTCGTGTTGTCAGGATATACCAACGGTATAGCGTACACACCCGCCTTTTCTTTTTCACACTGTTTCTCCTTGCAGCTTGATACTATATGTGATAATGGGGTCGGGGACTTCATTGCTATTAATATTTTGTATTTACGTAACAAATTCTTTAACCAATATGCAAAGCCTGGGATATATGAGATGAATCCTGCGTACTTCATTGTCTTACTAGGGGATTTTGTTGCTGCTGACATTATACGATTTCTTACAGTTCTATCTATATATTCCGCCTATTTCATCCCTCTTATATCCAGTCTTTAGACCTTTGCTATAAATATTATCAATTTCCTTGTTATTTAGGCAGTTGGGGTGGCATACGTTATACGCGCTATAGAACCATGCTCTAAAAGCAGAAAGTTCATACTCTTTTGGGTCGTGCGAATCAGGAAGGACAAGGTTCGGTACTGCGGTCGGTTTATAGTAAACGTTAAAATCGAAGCTGGATGTTCTATTTTTTCTGAGCGCGACGTCAAGATAATTCAACGTTCCATCCACTTCAAGCTCCATGGTGAACTTTATCGTATTATGTAGACTGTTTATCTTATGCATGAAATCTTTTAATTCGTCTATTCCATGTTCCCATATGAAGAATATATCGTCAGCGTAGCGGATCCACACTCGGGGTTTCTTGATACACTTTAGTGGAGTGCGAAAGCTTGGCGAATCTCTGTGATTATTACATAATAAGAAATAAACGGATTTAATACGCTACATGTGTTTCATGAATATTCATATTGTGGTGCATTAAAAATAACGATATCTAATTTATTTCATTAGCTTCCACCTGAAGTGTTATTTAGAAGTGCCCACAGTTGTTTGTCAAAATACATGGCAACATTTTGTCTCGTATTTGAATTCACGCTATACTGTTACATCTAAACCACGAGACTTTTTTTGTCGAAACCTGAGATCGGCCGTTAAATAAATATCGCGTGTGATATGCTGCGCGAGAACCATCAAGATTCGAAGAATTGTTTGTGTGTTCAAAAAGGACGTCTTTACTCAGCAGTTATTCTGTAATCTTGTCAGAAAAATGTACCAAGAATTAGGCGGCTCACTTTTGAGGTATGTTTTCAGTATTTTTTATTTTTTCGTCTAATTTTATAATGTGCATTGTTTTGCTCCCGCGAAAACTTAAAACCATGTAGTATCATCAAAAAGGACTCACGCAAATTAGTACCCTGAAACGTTTGAAAGATTTTGCAAAAACTCATGTTTTGTTCATCTACGTGTTCTTTTAACAAATTTAAAAAATTTTAAACACTAGATTATTTGCCTGCAGGACATTTAACGGGAATGCGAGAATTAGCTTGAGAAATATGTTTACTAATAATTATTTATTTAAAGTGCGGTGCGTAATTTTAGAATTCGAAATGAACTTTTACACCATTTGAGAATTATTTTTTTTTCAGAAAGTTTAGTCTTGTGCGCTTTCGGGATAGTGTTCGAATTTGTATTACCATAAACTTTTCTGAAACCTGTTTTTTTTTTTTTTATGTATAAGCATTTTTCAGATAATTTGAAGTAAGATACAAAATATTATTTCCAACAGAATAGTCAAATATAATGGTTATTCTAAAAGGTGCGTTTTTATTCGTCTTTTGCGTTGGAGAAACAGCTGGTTGACAGGTTTTGTTTTGTTTTTGTTTTGTTTTTCTTGCAATGAGTAATATAGCCGTAACATTCGACTGCCTACTTTTAAATCTTTACAATCATATCTACTTTTAAATCTATAATCACACTTATTTTTAAATCTTTACAATCATACCTACTTTTAAATCTATAATCACACTTATTTTTAAATCTTTACAATCATACCTACTTTTAAATCTTTACAAAAGTATTCAGTATTACAATTCAATTTTAACGTACTGAATTGCATTTCATTATGATATTTCTGAACTCAGAAAAAGTGTTCTACATTAAACTGTATCATTTTCAGCTACAAATATTGCACGGAATTTGAGGTATCATCAACGTTTATTAGTAGTGACAACTTTAACTTCCAAGTACTCATGATTTGAAATAAATTTACGTGACTTATGTTTTTAAATTCCACAAAACTGTCCCGGTGTCCAAGTGGTCAGAAGCCCTGGCTTCTGACAATTCACCCGAGATTGGCCCAGGTTCGAGTCTTCCTGATGAGGCATGAGCGATGAGTTTGCCAAATGATACTTGTTTTCAGAATATTCAATATGAAAAAAAAAAGGGGGGGGGGGTATGCGTCAAATGTAAGTTTTCTTTTTTCGTCCTATGTTTTTTATTGTCTTTCTTCAGTGGCGGTGGTATTTTGTCATGTTTTCATTGTTTTCTTTTAGCAGCGGAACTATTTTTTTGCACCTAAATGTATGGAGTAAGCTGTTCTATGTAAACATTTGCAGAATTAACAAAGACAGAGATGAGAACTGCTTGAAAGAACAGAGCTGAGGATGTCCTTCGGGGAAAAAAAAGATACTGTTGGTAAAAGGACAAAGAAAGCAGCAAATATTTTCTTAAAGACGTGTATCGGCTTTCTATATTCTATTGCTCACGTTTAAAATTAATTACAACCCATGGTGGAACATAAAATATAAAAACTATTATATACAATTCAATTTTAATGTTCCACAAATATGCAACTTTCATAAAATGCTTCATGGCGAATGGTGAAGCATTTTATGTAAGTTACATATTTGTGGAACATTAAAATTGAATTGTATATAATAGTTTTTATATTTTATGTTCCACCATGGGCTGTAATTAATTTTAAACGTGAGTAATAGAATACAGAAAGGCGATACACGTCTTTAAGAGGATTCGCTTAACCACGTATCTGTGCGTGTACCTTACTTCAAGATGCGCATAATATATAAAAGCAATAATATTTGGTTTTCGAAAACAGTATATTCTTCGTGAATGAAATACGGGATTACACCACATAATACAAATTTTAAGACGACAATCCGATTTTTGGTGCAAATATGACAAGGATGGTAAGTCAGATAATATTCGAAAACTTGAAAATTTCGTCGTCCTGATAGCGCCAGGGTACCATACCCGGGCGCTAGTATCGTGTGGTTAGTATCACCCGGGTATGGTTAGCATACTAGCCATACCAGTGGTATGACGGGTTAGCATACCCGTGCGCTATCTGGGAAACGCGGTTCGATTCGCGCTCCAGGACGACGAAATTTTCAAGTTTTTGGATATTATCTGACTTACCATCCTTATCATATTTACACCAAAAATGGGATTGTCATCTTCAAAATTTGTGGTACATTATTTTTCTTTTTTAACTGCAGTGCTTGTGACAGACGTGTGATGTCAAAAATAGCAATTTGAGGCAAACGGCACAACTGTACTAAAATACATAGCTGGATATATTTTTTTTTTTTATTCTAAAAGTGGAAAAATGCTTAAATGAGCATTTATCATAGATTTTTCACAAATTTAGTTTATCGGGTGAATACCGAACCACTTTTTGATCGGAGCGTAGAAAGCTGCTCTTGTGTCTACACATGAGTAGCTTGTTTTCCTCTTTTTGCTTTAGTGCTAGCGTTAAACAGTGCGTTAGGACGCAAAAGAACAGCCAACATTGTTTCGCAGCACGGTTCTGCGCAAGTGCACAAATTGTGTTTCAGCCACAGGATCTCAGTGTCCCTCTCCTATATAAGTTTTCGGTTCAATAGTTTACCAATTCATTTATACAGGAAGTGTACACGACAATAAACGGAGTAGACTGCTGCCTCTGTTAACTTCGCGAAAGTGCTTCCGAAGTGTTACGTGTATCCTTCCACCCCAGTTGCTAGTGGGTTTGTTTTCGTTGTAGACTGAGCTCTCCCGGTGTGACTACGTGATAAATAGTTTCGCAATGATGTGCAAAAGAGGGACGGATTTTTTTAAGCATAAATATATATACTTCAATGAAATAGAAGTAAAATACAAAATATATATAATAAACAAATAAATATATATATATATAATAAATATATAAACGGGATGTGAGAAATACCTGAAGTAATCATCTTACGTCTTCGGTGTGAAATTAGTCTCCTTCTTCTGCATACATACGCTGCATATGGAAACAGTTGCGTTTTTCTTCGATGTCTTGGAAGCGAAACTCAACTCCTTCCATCACCCAGTATCGTTCGTATCAGCAGGGACGTATATGTAATTTTTTTTCGGATGGGGGGGACGAGAAATGGAAATTTTCGAAATCCCCCAGAACAAAACAAAAGTTATGAAAAATGGAAGAAAAAATTCAAGCATTTTTTTTAATGTAAGTTGATGAATTTTTATTAAATTAAGGCATTTTTTCTAATGTAAGTCACATTTTAACCCAAAACATTAAAAAATAAAACACTTTCAGAGGAAGCCAAGTTCCCTTGCAAAAGGGCCTGCTCTAAATATGCCCCTGCGTGTGAGAGTGATCATACGTGCCCGTTATAGAGTAATATAATAATGTTATAATAGAGTAATCATACGTGCCTTCCGTCCCCTCAGCTGAGGATAAAACTAACATACGGTCAGACAACTATCATCTAGTATCTCGCAATTCATTCTTTGAGTTTTGCTTGTGTTACAGTGAAATATATATTTTTTTCCTTAAATAAATCCGTTCCTCTTTTGCATTACATTGTGGGACTCTTTATATCGCGTAGTGGCACACGGAGATCTGGGGTCTAAAATGTAAACAAACCCGCCGGCAACCGCGGCGGAACGATTCACGTAACACTTCACAAATGCAGCCAACTTCGGAAAGAACTTCGTAGTGCGCGAGAGATAGTCGCCAAAAAAATATCAGCAAAATTACGTCACGTGCAAAAGGGGACATTTTGTAGTGTAGCTTACAGAGTGCTGAAAAGAAATTGCCTCTACATTCCTATCATATTCACAATGATTATCATGAGACTGTATTCACGCTGCCGGGCATTCTATAGCTTAAAAAGGGCTGAAAAGAAATTGCCTCTACAGTCTTATCAAATTCAGGCAGTCCCAAAACTGAAGAATCCAGACTCGGCAAAGCGCTTACAATAATACACATGATCTCGGTCATTGTGTGAAATGGTACAAATGTACAAATGTTATGTGTGTATGTGTGTGTGTGTATGTGTAACGAATGACACGTGCCATCTGGGTTACACGACTTTTGATTCATCCTATAGTGGGTAACATCAATTTATTTCTTGTAACGCTAATTACCCGATTTAATTTTGTTGCTGTTTTGTGATAAAAAACAACAACTAATTTTCAGCATGTGGAGTTATTGAAGAAATTTATCATCTTGCATTTTAAGCACGTTAAATATAATGATAGGCTGATAACAAGGTGTCTGAATACAAATTAAACAACCTTTGAAGTTTTGTAATTTTTGTTGGAAAATGGAAAAAGAGAAATATGCATATCATACTAAGTACATACTTCAATTTTATGTGATATATTTCCGAACATAGCAGGCAGTGATGCATTCAGGCTACTTCTCGGCGGTGCTTAGCCCCCTCCCCAAATCTATGAATGCCCCCTGTAGGTTTTCGGGCGATCTTCCCTTATATTTTGTCTAATTGTGTTCGTTTGTAACTGAATATTTAGAGAAATTAATTTAAAAAATTAAGAAAATGAGGTAAAATATTACACTGACGGAAAAAAATCCCAACACCAAGAAGGGGTAGTGCTAGATAAACGACAGTTGGTAGGTGGTGAGAGTACATCTGTAAGATGACGTCTATGCAAATTTCGCTCTCGGCGCATACGTGTGACGCTAGTAGCGCCCCTCGGAACATGCAAAGCAGGTTTGCTGTAAATACGCGCTGTAACGTTCGTGAGCGTTAGTTATCGTTGAGATTCGACGTAGGGTGTTGATGTTAGTCAAGAATGCCTTTAAAAAGACGAAGAAGCCATTATCAACAGCTCACGGAGTTTGAACGAGGTCGTGTAATAGGGCTACGAGAAGGTGGATTTTCTTTCCGCAATATTGCAGAACGACTTGGCAGGAATGTAGCCACTGTGCATGATTGTTGGCAGCGGTGGTCAAGGGAAGGTACTGCCTCAAGAAGACCGGGTTCCGGCCGGCCACGTGGCACTACTGAGAGGGAAGACCGCCGTGTACGGCGTATGGCCGTGGCGCATCGTACCGCGTCTGCGGCAGCAATTCGAGCTGCAGTTGCCACCACAGTGACACAACGAACTGTTAAAAATCGGTTACTTGAAGGACAGCTCCGAGCCAGACGCCCTGTTGCGTGCATTCCACTTACTCCAAACCACTGCCGTTTGCGACGTCAGTGGTGTCAAGCTAGAGCTCATTGGAGGACGGAGTGGAGATCTGTTGTGTTTTCTGATGAAAGCCGGTTCTGCCTGGATGCCAGTGATGGCCGTGTGTTGGTTAGAAGAAGGCCAGGTGAGCGCCTGCAACCAACATGTCTGCGGCCGAGACACACTGGACCTACACCTGGAGTTATGGTCTGGGGAGCAATTTCCTAAGACAGCAGGAGCACTCTCGTGGTTATCCCACGCACCCTGACGGCACAGTTGTACGTCGGTCTGGTGATTCAACCTGTTGTGCTGCCATTCATGAACAGCATTCCAGGGGGTGTTTTCCATCAGGATAACGCTCGCCTGCATACTGCTGTTGTAACCCAACATGCTCTACAGAGTGTCGACAAGTTGCCGTGGCCTGCTAGATCACCAGATCTTTCACCAATCGAGCACGTATGGGACATCATTGGACGACAACTCCAGCGTCACTCCCAGCCAGCATTAACCGTCCCTGTATTGACTGACCAAGTGCAACAGGCATGGAACTCCATCCCACAAACTGACATCCAGCACCTGTACGACACAATGCATGAACGTTTGCGTGCTTGCATTCAACATTCTGGTGGTTACACCGGTTATTAATGTACCAGCATTTCACATTTAAAATGGCTCTTCTCGCGCTTACAATAAGCTGTGATCTTGAAACCTTAATCGATTAAATATGTTACCTATACAAATGTATTGCCGCCATTTCATTCCTCTACAACTATTTTTTCGTGGTGTTGGGATTTTTTTTCCGTCAGTGTATAATAATGAAAAAAAAAATTCACATGAACTTCAATCTGAAATTTTTTTCATTCTTCAACAAAACATTAAACAGTCCTAGCTGATGGGGCAATTTTTCAAGCACTGATAACTCGGACTACTTCCGCAATAAAAACCTAAGTCCACACAGTAGAGATGCAGTACGTCATCATATTTTGGAAGCTGGCATTCAGTTTTTTTCCAGTCTTGTGGATGGCGAGTTTCTATGTATACGGTTAAGCCTCAGAGTAGCTAACGTGACGTTAGTGCTTCCAACACAACAAAATATTTGCTATCTAATTTTCACCAATAGCAAATTATTTGAAATTGTTCCCATAATAAGGTTGCTTTTTTTCTGGCGGTGGTGGTTTACACTCTGTGACAAAAAAAAAAAAAAAAAGAATCGAGTCACCTCAAACTGGCATCGAAATGGTTAGTTAGTTTTTGTTTTTTTACTACCATTTATTAATCTAAATAATCTAAGGAGGCTGAAACCAAGTATTGGTGAAAATTAGGCAGGGAAATGGCTTACACCATACGTTTTCAGGTAACACTGTAATGATTCCTTAATAATCAGAAACACGCTTGTTGTAAGGCGAGGGCATTTTTACCACTCCTAATGTCATTTGAGTATCATGCTGTCTTCGTACGATATGACAAACCCAGCTTTCAAAATTGCAAATTAAAACCATATTTATTTACAAGTCTAAAAGTCAGTTAAAAAAGACAAGATCTCTCGGAGCTCACTAGGCTCCATCATCAGCGCAAGTGCCGACAAGACACCTGGGGAGCTTACATTATAAGCACCTGCGGTAGACCCACAATACATCTGGTCGCCAGCCTCACCTTTCGGTGATGCCAGTTTGATATGTTAAAGTTCAAAAACCGATGGAAATCAAAATAATTCCTCACCCTCAGACAGTCGCTCTGATGGTTCAATCAAACGTCTCCACTGACGGGGCACAAATGACGGAAGTTCCAAATTACAGCACGTTTCACCATACTTTAGAATAAACAGGCTCTCTGTGAAAAATACAGTTCGTTTGGTGACATTGGAGTTGAGTATCTTCACTTCAGACCTGTTCGGAATATATCCTCCCTGGTTGACAGCAACTGTAAAGGCAGTAGAGGTGTTGCCCGAGCGCAGAGCATATTGATGCTCAGACAAATGGATCTTCAATGTCGTAAGTGTAGAGCCAATATAGTATTTTAAGGCACCATTCGGGTCCCCACTGATGAGGGGGATACAGTAAACACCAGGTTTCTTCAAGGTAGGCACTGCATCCCTGTCATCCCTGTGACAGGGATGCACAGGGATGACAGGGATGAGTTGAGTATCTTCACTTCAGACCTGTTCGGAATATATCCTCCCTGGTTGACAGCAACTGTAAAGGCAGTAGAGGTGTTCCCCGAGCGCAGAGCATATTGATGCTCAGACAAACGGATCTTCAATGTCCTAAGTGTAGAGGCAATATAGTATTTTAAGGCACCATTCGGGTCTCCAATGATGAGGGGGATACAGTAAAAATCAGGTTTCTGCAAGGTAGGCACTGCATCTCTGTCATCCCTGTGACATACTCTTTTAAAAAGGGTATGTCACAAAAATAACTTAGATTTTGGTATAAGCACCATAAATATATTCTCTTTAGTACGTAACGACAAGCATGCAGTGCCGACCTTGCAGAAACCCCTGGTGTTTACTGTATCCCCCTCATTAATGGGGACCCGAATGGTGCCTTAAAATACTATATTGGCTCTACACTTAGGACACTGAAGATCCGTTTGCCTGAGCATCAATATGCTCTACGCTCGGGCAGCACCTCTACTGCCTTTACAGTTGCTGTCAACCAGGGAGGATATATTCCGAACTGGCCTGAAGTGAAGTTACTCAACTCCAATGTCACCAAACGAACTGTATTTTTCACAGAGAGCCTGTTTATTCTAAAGTATGATGAAACGTGCTGTAATTTGGAACTTCCTTCATTTGTGCCCCGTCAGTGGAGACGTTTGATTGAACCATCAGAGCGACGGTCTGAGGGTGAGGAATTATTTTGATTTCCATCGGTTTTTGAACTTTAACATATCAAACTGGCATCACCGAAAGGTGAGGCTGGCGACCAGATGTATTGTGGGTCTACCGCAGGTGCTTATAATGTAAGCTCCCCAGGTGTCTTGTCGGCACTTGACCTGATGATGGAGCCTAGTGAGCTCCGAAAGATCTTGTCTTTTTTAACTGACTTTTAGACTTATAAATAAATATGGTTTTAATTTGCAATTTTGAAAGCTGGGTTTGTCATATCGTACGAAGACAGCGTGATACTCAAATGACTATGTCGTGCAAATAATTTTAATTAATGCTCCTAATGTCTTGGGGTGATTTTCTCCAGAATAAACTTACCTTTACTAGCGGCCTTAATATTTTACAGCACCCCATGGTGAAATCCGTAGTTCATTACTGAATTAAAGCAAAGGTATAACATTTTTAAATTTTTTATTAATCACTTGTATGTGTAGATTTCTTGGAATCTGCATTTGCGATATAAGAGCATAAGAAAATAAGAAAATGTTTGTACTCTATTTAAAATTTTTATATGTATTAATATTTATATAAATAACAAAACTGTGATTACATGTATATAATCAGTCACCAAATTTTAGACCCTTCGAAATTCGTAACTCTCTGAATGCAACACTGAGGGCAAGTGGGTGCACTATCTAGGTAGGGTATGAAATGTGATATCTGTGATGCTTTCATGTCACAGACATTCAATATCTGCTCCATTCGTTGCACGGAATAAATCACAACACTATTCAACTTCTATCAACACACCGCTGTGATACAAAAGCCGATATTGATGCGACGTGCGTCTTCAGCCAAACAATGTTGCATACATTTGTGAGTGCATTTTGCATTTCAAATAACCCCACAGAAAAATATTGGGTACTTGTGGTCACTAACAGATAACCCATATGTAACTAAGCATAACTTGTCGATTTTTTTATTTTTTTTGCAAAGAATTAATGGCCCGGAACTCCTGTCACGAGTTAGTCCACAGCATTTTAAACTGTAGGGGAGATGTGTAGATTTTTCGTTCCCCGGATAACACAATTCAATTTTTTAATTCTCTCAATTATGTAAAATTTTGCTTCGTTGGAAAATATGATCCAGTTTAGGAGCTCTGGGTGGTAGTTGAGATTATCAAGCATGCGCATTCCATTTTTCTTTTCCTTTCTTGATATGATCATCAAACATTATAAGCTGAATCAGATGAAGCTTAATTACTGGTTCCGTGGATGGACCTCTTTGTTCTCCTTTAGAGGGCAGAAAATATTCATAATAACGCAACATGAGAAATGGCAAAAAAATTCAAACACTTTACGTTGACCTGTGTTAATAAAAGACCAGGTGTAATTCACAAAGTGAGCATTCAAAAGGCGGAAGAAATAACAGATACACCAGTGATCCGAACCATATTTCTGAATTGACAAGTGTCGTAAATTATTTGTGAACTCTGTGTGGGATGAACGCAAATAAAGCGCAAATCAACACCTGAAAAAATCGACCCGTTTTTCATGAAGAAAAACTTCACTCCCTAAGTGAAAAAGGAGGAGAATATTTGTTCTTTACGCTGTTTCCAATTACTGACCAGAGCGGCTCAATAGTATTTGAAAAGACTGGGAAGAACATAGGGGCATAAAACCCTGTCTTCGTGTTTCTCTAAACACGCTTTCTACCTGGCCGTGTGTATTTGGAGAATGATAGATGGCACAATGATAAGGATCATTGCCTGCACTACTTGATAGATAACTCGTGATAGCGATCATTGCCTGGATCTGGATAGATGGCACAATGATAGGGATCATTACCTGGACCATTCGTGCACCTAGTCACCAAAAGAAGTTAGTAAAATCATGCAATGCATTGATTATGATACGCTTTCCAACATACCAGAAATCATTGCTCAAGTTATGAGGATAATGGCTGTGAAATAAATCTCGCTCCCAACCTCGGTTCATCGTTGAAGGCAACTATAATGGGCATGCCAGCATCAAAACTGGGCCTTGAATGATTGGAGGTAAGTCGTCTGGTCCGATGAATCTTATTTCCTATTGCACAATGCGGAACCTGGAAAAGTGTTGGCACCAGATGCACAGTGGAAAGAAATCAAGCCGGTGAAGGAAGTGTAATGTTTTGGGCAGTGTTTTTCTGAGAAACCCGGGGTCCAGTCATTGATGTGCGAGAAACTATGACGTCTCCCACCTGCCTAAACATCATTTCAAACCAGGTATATCCTTTCATGGCAACGGTATTCCTCTTTCGTAGTGCCTTCTTTTTTCAGGAAAGTGCGTCGTGCCACACTGCCTGGATTGTTCCAGAACAGTTCGCGGAACATGAGAAAAACTTCCAGGTATTGCCATGACCTCCAAATTCCCCAGACATGATTCCAATCGAGCATCTCTGGTTTGTGTTGGAAGAGCAAATCTGATCTGTGGAGGCTCAAACAGGCTAGAGGATCTACTGGTAATGGTACGTTGAGGACGAACACCATATACACTGAAGAGCAATTGAATTAGAGATACCTGTCTAGTAACGTGTAGCACCACCTTTCGCCCTGATGACGGCGGCGATTAGTCTCGGCATGGACTCGACAAGACACCGGAAGCGTTGGGAAGCCATACGGATCCACGACCCCTGAACAAGCTCCCACAGTTCACGAAGATTTGATGGAGGGGAGTCATCTCTCTCGATGGCAGCCCAGATGTGCTCGATGGGATTGATTTCAGGTGACCTAGCTGGCCAAGGAAGCGACGTCACGTCGGTGGAGTGTTCATCCAACCATTCGGATACAATTCGAGAGCGATGGCACGGTGTATTGTCTTGTTTGCAGGATCCCAGTGGGATGTTGAAGACGCACAAACGGGAACAAATGGTCGTCCAGGATATCTCGGTAACGTTAACCTGTGAGGGACGATGTCACACGTACCAGGGGTCCCATTTGAGTTCACGTAAACAGTCCCCAGACGAGAATGCCACCCCCATCAGCTTAAAGAGAACCCTGCTGGCAACAAGGATCCATCGCTTCATGTGGTTTGCGCCGTACTCGTATCCCGCCATCCGTATGTGCCAACGTGAATCTCGACTCATCAGTCCAGGCAACATTTTTCCACATGTCTAGGGTCCAGTAGCGATGTTCCCGCGCCCATGCTAATCTTTGCACCCTGTGATATGCGGTCAGCAGCGGTACCCTCGTGGAACAATGGCTTCTGTACTCCATAGCGAGGAGATGATTCTGGATGGTGTGGCTGCTTACACGTTTTTGTGTACCGTTAAATTGCCGAGTGATTTCTTGCACTGTGGCCCAACTATCCGCTGTTACAATGCGAGCTAGCCGACGATGACCCCGCTCATCCACACGCTGTTGTACACTGCAGTTGGCCCTTGCAGGGATGGTTTTACCGGATTCGATGTACTCACGGTGCACCCGTGACACAGTGGCTCGTGAAAATTCCAGTGCCTGCACAACTTCCGACATGAAGTAACCCATTCGTCTGGCCCCGACAATTTGCCCACGATCAAATGCGCTTAGATCCTTCGTCTTACCCATACTGCGTCCGACTCTTACTAATTCCCGTCGCATCACTCCTTATATTGTCGGATCGCTGCATACGTCATGTCGTTTCCGTTTACAGGGCCGCCCACAGCGCCACATATATATATATAATATCTATATAATAGATAGTACATCCACCACAAGTCATCCTGAAGAAGAAATTGAAGAATTTTATGAGGAAATTTGTCATCTAAATAATAAAGGTAAGCAGCACTTGAAAATAATTATGGGAGATTTCAATGCAAAAATAGGGCAACGGCAACAGAATGAAACTTCAGTAGGTAAATTCGGTCACGGCAACAGAAACCAGCGTGGAAATACTCTCGTTGAGTTTGCAGAGCCAGAAGGGTTTTTCATCTTGAACTCCTTCTTCAAGAAAAAGCCACACAGAAAATGGACATGGAGACATCCGAATGGGACGACAAGTGAAATTGATTTTATTATGTGTAACAAAAAATTCGTCATAGAAGACTGCAGTGTGCTAAACAAGTTCAACACAGGTAGTGACCATAGATTGGTGAGATGTAAGATGCACCTCAACACCAAACTTGAACGTGGCAAGCTCATAAGACAAACAAAATCTATTGACATAACCAACCTTAAAAAACACCATAATACCTTCAAGTTGGAACTGAAGAACAGGTTCTCTGCTTTAGAAGGCCTAACATCGGAAGAAGTGGACATCTCTGAAGTTAACAGAAAAGTAACCAAAGCTCTTATGGAAACAGCAACAAAATTAGCTGGGTCTAAGAACAAGTTGCATGTAAACAAATTATCAGGAAAAACGAAAATGTTGATGCAAAAAAGAAGAGAGATGAGGACAACTAAAGAAGATGTGACTTCCAAAGTGGAATATATAGAGCTATGCAAGACAGTACGAAAAAGTATCACTGAAGACGCAAGGAAATTCAACTGTGAACTAGTGAGGAAAGCAATTGAAAACAACCAAAGCCTTAAAGATTACAAAGGGACATCTCAGTAAGGGAAGAAAACAGATTATGGCTCTGAGAAAAGAAGATGGTTCTGTAACAAGAAATAGAGGCGAAATTTTGACAAGAGTGAAAGATTTCTACTCCAAATTATATGAAAGGGATGATACATGTACTCCAGACATCATGAAAGATACCAGTACCAGAGTTCTTCCAGTCCTTCCAGCAGAAGTTGCACATGCAATCAAGAACATGAAGCGGGGAAAAGCTCCAGGAGAAGATGGAATTACTATAGACATCATACAAGAAGCAAGTGGAGAAATTGAAACAGTACTCGCCCAAATTTTCACTCGATGCCTTAATGAAGGAAAGATTCCTGAGGATTGGAACAATGCTACAATGATCCTGCTACATAAGAAAGGTGACATTGAGGATCTCAGGAAACTACAGACCTATCAGCCTCCTATCAGTGGTTTATAAAATCTTCACTAAAGTTCTTTCACACCGCTTGAAGGTAACACTGGACATGGCTCAACCGAGAGAACAAGCTGGATTCAGGAGTGGCTACAGCACAATAGATCATATCCACGTACTGAGAGAACTAATTGAAAGAGCGAGGGAATATGAACTTCCATTGTGCATGGCTTTTATCGATTATGAAAAAGCCTTTGATTCGGTGAAACCATCAGCAGTTACCAATGGCTCTGAAATCCTGCGGTATTGAAGATGCATACATTAATATTATTAATAACATCTATGAAAATGCAAGTGCAAAGATTCGGCTGTTTGAAAATACAACACACATAAAAATTGGAAAGGGAGTGAGACAAGGTGACACCATATCTCCGAAGCTCTTTAATGCCACATTGGAAAATGTCTTTCAATCACTGAACTGGGAAAACAAAGGGATAAAGATTAATGGAGATTATCTAACCCACCTTCGTTTTGCTGATGACGTAGTCATTTTTGCAACTACCCCATCAGAGCTGCAGAGTATGATCCAGGAACTTGCTGACAAGAGTAAAGAAGTGGGATTAAAAATGAACTTTCAGAAGACAAAAGTGATGTTCAATGCTTTTACAAGAAATGAAGATTTATCGATTGATGGAGAAAAGCTGGAGATAACAGACACGTATGTTTATCTTGGACAGCAGATATCAAGTGAGGGTCACATTGATGAAGAAATTAATCGGCGTACAAAACTTGCCTGGAGAGCTTTTGGAAGAAACAGCATAATTTTCAAGAGCAATATGCCATTATGTCTTAAAAGAAAAGTGTTTGATCAATGCATCCTTACAGTGCTTACGTATGGTGCAGAGACGTGGACCTTAACTAAAAGAGACATACAAAGGCTGCAGACAACTCAAAGCAGCATGGAGAGGTGCATGCTTGGTATAACCAGTAGAGATAAGAAGAGGAACTCGTGGATCCGAAAAATGACGAGAGTGGAAGACATCATGATCAGAGTTAAATCCCTGAAATGGCAATGGGCTGGACATATTGCCAGAAGGACAGATCATCCATGGACAGCCGAAATTTTAGATTGGATTCCAAGGGACAGGAAAAGACCCAGAAAAAGACCACATGGGAGATGGGTGGATGAAATTCGTAAAGTATGCAGGAGTGACATGGAGGAGACTGGCACAAGACAGACCGTTGTGGAGGAAACTTGGGGAGACCTTCGTCCAGCAGTGGATTGATAATGGTTGACAATGATGATGATGATGACATAAATAAAACAAAAAATAACTTTATAAATAAATTATTTAACACAAGAAAATTAGACAAAAAAGGCTAATACCATGAGAAGCGCCGAAGGCAGCTAAACCTCATGTAGTAGCTTATATAGAATGAAAATATTACAGAACAAAAATACAAAATTTCAAAACAAGTAAAAAACTGGAACAGGTTGCCATCATCAGGAGAGCATCAACCTGTGGGAGTGGCCTTTCTAGTACCAACAAAACGACAAGGCAAGCCCAAATTGTCGGTTGGTCATGCTCCCTAGGCCACAAAACCAAATTCTAATAAGCACAAAAATTACAAAAATCAAATTTAAAAAAGAAGAATTAAAGGCTTACCGGCAGAACAAAAACCGACATGACAAAGAATCAAACAAGACTAAACAGAGCACCCACAAGAACCCAAATATATACACTAATAAAAAAGGTGGTCACGGTTAAACAACTACCTGGTAAGCCAAAAAATGTGTGAGTTGACAAGATGCAAAACTTTGTATGTAGACAAGATCTTCAGCTATTAGGGACCCACCAAATAGCACTTTATGTTACCTATATATTTAAAATTGTTAGGTCCTAGGTTAATAAAGCATGTCAATGTGTAATTTGAAACTTTTGGACACCGAATTAAAGTTCAATATTAAATGGTTAAAATGATGCCTTAAGAAATTTTTAGGAAAATTGTTAGATTGCAATTTAAAAAGAAGAGCTTTCAGATTTTTTGCAAGTAAGAGCTGTGTAGAGCAAATTTTAGCCATTCTATGAAACTGGGAGATGAGTAGATTACGATGTATAACTTTTGAAATATTGGATGACCAGTGAGTGTAGTGAATGATATCAAACTCAAAAGAGTTTCTTTTATCAAATTAATTCACCACACCTCTTCCCTCCTCGTCCACCTGAACCTCTAAATCGAGGTAACAAACACAAGTAGACGATCTGTTGGTTTTTTTTCTAGGGTAAGGTCGTCAGGATACAAGTCAGTGGCGCAACGCAAAAAGTTCAGTGGCGCAACGCAAAAAGTCCGGAATGTTAATGACAATAATGTCATCAACATATCTTAGAGCAATCCCAGGTAAAGGATGATTGGCAACATATCTATCCTCAAAAAATGTAGATAGAGATTAGCCAAACTGCTAGGAAAGCGACTGCCCATCGGGATACCACGAGTTTGGAGGTAGAGCCCATCGCCCACGGTAACAAAATTGTTATTGATACAGAAATCCAGTAGAAAATGCCAATACTGTTCTGTAGTTCCGGGCTCGAACTTCGTATGTATGTTTAGGGCTATCTGCCACAGACCCTTCAATGAAGTTGAGGTGAAGAGGTTTTTAAAATCGTAAGCATCCACAGATGTGACAGTCACCGAGCCAAGTGTCTCCAAGACTCTGTTATTGCTCCCAATAATCCAGGTCGAACCCAACCTGCGAAGAGCCACGGACAAGTATCTCTGAAGCAACCCACCCGCTTTGCTCTTATAACAGTTGCGTCCACTAGTAATAAAACAGAAGGAAACAGGTTCCTTATGAAACTTTGGGATGGCATAAATAAAAGGAAAGTTTAAGTTGGACACATTAAGCTTTATCCTTTTATGCAGAGCGATTATTTTCTTAACAATGTTTTTATGATTTTGAGAAACCGGAGTGTAAGTATCTGTGGTATTCATCTCCTGTATCAGGAGATCCTGATAGAATTGTTTACAAAAAAAGGCAAACTTATTACCAGCCTTATCCACTGGAGAAATAGTGAATAAGTTTTTTAGTTCACAAATTTGTGAATTAATCAAAGCAAAATTATGTGGCTGCCGGGTACAAACACCAGAGCTCTTGAACTTGTCTAGCTCATGACGATTGTCACATAATACAGAATCCAGCCATTTGTTAAAGGCTTCGAGGGGCAAACCAAACTCATACAAAAGTTTTAGTGCGCAGTGTAAAAAATTACTGCGTAGAATAGAGACGCATTTTTTAGTTTTGAATCGAGGTGTCAACCTGTATTTAGTGCCCAGAGACATAAGTGTGCGTAATTCTCGAAAAGGCACTATGTCCAGGTCACCGGTAATGATATGACCGTGGTGAGGGTTGACAAATTTACTGAATTTGTCAAGATGACAGTAACAGGTGTCATCCTCTTTGCCGCTTATAGACTTTAAATCAGCAACGGTTTGCCTGTAGTTAAAAATACGGCGACCAAGCGGTTTATCATAGCGGAAATAAGTCATCAAATTCACCTCATTTCCTAAAGGGAAACGATCCGAACACTTATGCAAAATTGACTTTAAGCCAATGAAATCAATGGCCTCATGACAGTAATCAATAACGCAATACTTCCTGACAAGGTGTGCTCCTGTGAATTTACTACGAAAAGTAGAAAGTCGGTACGCAAGAAGGTCACCGATCAAAATTCCAATATGTTCAGAGCTGAAGGCATAATTTCGAAGCAGTTGGTAAAAACCCTGATTTTTTTGTTACTTAGCTCAAAGATTTTAGAACGACAACACTTAACGAAGTAGCCCTCAAGACAGTCAAGCTCATGAACCAAATCACCGAAGCTCACCCGAACCGATGAGTTCTTTCTGCTACCTCTACTACCCCTTGTTTTTCTTTGAGAAACGGCAAAAGGTTTAAATTTAAATTTGAGATAGACACAAGTATCTTGATTCAGCTGCTTACCATTGAACAGTTCGCTAAGTCCATACGGAAAGAGAGTTTCGAATTGCAGCATGCACAGGTTTTTCAAGTATTAACCTGTTTTCCAGCACTAACTCAACGAACAAAATTCTAATGGAAACATTGCTGAAATCGTGTGACTGAAAATGTTGAATCTCACGATCAGATTTCCTTTTAAAGGTTCTATGTCAGTCAGACCTATGACCGTTAATGCGAATATGCAATGGATTACTGCTCTGACCAACATAACCACATTGGCAGGTTTCACAAGTAATCAAATACACACAATTGACAGCTTTACAAAAATTGGGTGAATGACCTTCACCAAGATTAGAAGAATAAACACAACAACAAGTCTTGCACCTGCTATCATTGCATTTAGAAACTTTTAACTGAGGAATAAATTGGGGAACTGAAAAAGCATAACCTTCAACAAAATTAACTCGAAATGGAGACCGTAGCTTAGAAGTAACACTGGCCCCCTCTGCCTCAGGTCCAGGCACCGGAGGGTGTAACACACTTTTTGCTGACCCCCTGCCTCTGGGTCAACCGCGGTCCTTGATAACCCACGCGAAGACCGATGTGGTATGGTTACCTTATTTGAGCGTAATAGCATAACAAAAATAATGGTGAATATGCAGCTCCGAATGCGCGAAGCAGCAATCCGGAGGAGCACATAGATAATAGATAGTACATAAATAAAACAAAAAATAACTTTATAAATAAATTATTTAACACAAGAAAATTAGACAAAAAAGGCTAATACCATGAGAAGCGCCGAAGGCAGCTAAACCTCATGTAGTAGCTTATATAGAATGAAAATATTACAGAACAAAAATACAAAATTTCAAAGCAAGTAAAAAACTGGAACAGGTTGCCGTCATCAGGAGAGCATCAACCTGTGGAAGTGGCCTTTCTAGTACCAACAAAACGACAAGCCAAGCCCAAATTGTCGGTTGGTCATGCTCCCTAGGCCACAAAACCAAATTCTAATAAGCACAAAAATTACAAAAATCAAAATTAAAAAAGAAGAATTAAAGGCTTACCGGCAGAACAAAAATCGACATGACAAAGAGTCAAACAAGACTAAACAGAGCACCCACAAGAACCCAAATATATACACTGATAAAAAAGGTGGTCACGGTTAAACAACTACCTGGTAAGCCAAAAAATGTGTGAGTTGACAAGATGCAAAACTTTGTATGTAGATAAGATCTTCAGCTATTAGGGACCCACCAAATAGCACTTTATGTTACTTATATATTTAAAATTGTTAGGTCCTAGGTTTATAAAGCATGTCAATGTGTAATTTGAAACTTTTGGACACCGAATTAAAGTTCAATATTAAATGGTTAAAATGATGCCTTAAGAAATTTTTAGGAAAATTGTTAAATTGCAATTTAAAAAGAAGAGCTTTCAGATTTTTTTCAAGTAAGAGCTGTGTAGAGCAAATTTTAGCCATTCTATGAAACTGGGAGATGAGTAGATTACGATGTATAACTTTTGAAATATTGGATGACCAGTGAGTGTAGTGAATGATATCAAACTCAAAAGAGTTTCTTTTATCACATTAATTCACCACACCTCTTCCCTCCTCGTCCACCTGAACCTCTAAATCGAGGTAACAAACACAAGTAGATGATCTGTTGGTTTTTTCTAGGGTAAGGTCGTCAGGATACAAGTCAGTGGCGCAACGCAAAAAGTTCAGTGGCGCAACGCAAAAGTCCGGAATGTTAATGACAATAATGTCATCAACATATCTTAGAGCAATCCCAGGTAAAGGATGATTGGCAACATATCTATCCTCAAAAAATGTAGATAGAGATTAGCAAAACTGCTAGGAAAGCGACTGCCCATCGGGATACCACGAGTTTGGAGGTAGAGCCCATCGCCCACGGTAACAAAATTGTTATTGATACAGAAATCCAGTAGAAAATGCCAATACTGTTCTGTAGTTCCGGGCTCGAACTTCGTATGTATGTTTAGGGCTACCTACCACAGACCCTTCAATGAAATTGAGGTGAAGAGGTTTTTAAAATTGTAAGTATCCACAGATGTGACAGTCACCGGGCCAAGTGTCTCCAAGACTCTGTTATTGCTCCCAATAATCCAGGTTGAACCCAACCTGCGATATATACATAGTGATGCGTAACATCACAGCCTCTCCTTGACAAATGTCAACCCCGCCTTCTCGTGGTGCATCCTGTTCCCACTAAAGGGGCTCTGACGACCGCCCATAGCGGTATAACTATACCATCGGGATTAGAGGAAATTCTATCCCACACTCACCAACCCGCTTGGCCAGCGTGGTGAGTTATGGCCAAACCCCTCCAAAATGATTCCACAACTTAAATCTTGGCCCTCAGTCTCCGGC
This sequence comes from Macrothele yani, assembly GCA_039090855.1. Lineage (NCBI taxonomy): Eukaryota > Metazoa > Arthropoda > Arachnida > Araneae > Macrothelidae > Macrothele > Macrothele yani. The sequence goes on from CM077008.1 coordinate 80,569,875, forward strand.
AGCTGGAATGTACCTGGCCAAGGCAGCGGCCAGTGCGACATGAAGGCAGAGGGTGCTAAGAATCCCCGGAGGACCGAACTAGGCTGCCATCTGATGCTGACCTTGGCTACTTACAATGGACGCTCCCTATCTTCTGATTCAAGGCTTCTTGAATTGGAAGAGGAATTAAAAAGAATCAAGTGGGACATCGTGGGGCTAAGTGAGGTAAGGAGAAAAGGAGAAGATCTCATCGAACTGAAAAGTGGACATCTCTTCTACTATCGTGGGACAGATACTGGCAGAACTAGTGGTGTTGGATTTATAATAAACAAGAAACTGAAGGATAAAGTTGTAGAAGTTGAAAGTTCCTCTGACAGAGCTGCACGACTTGTTATCCAACTCTCGAAAAGATACCAGGCTCAGATTATTCAAACTTATGCACCCACCACAAGTCATCCGGAAGAAGAAATTGAAGAATTTTATGAGGAAATTTGTCATCTAAATAATAAAGGTAAGCAGCACTTGAAAATAATTATGGGAGATTTCAATGCAAAAATAGGGCAACGGCAACAGAATGAAACTTCAGTAGGTAAATTCGGTCACGGCAACAGAAACCAGCGTGGAAATACTCTCGTTGAGTTTGCAGAGGCAGAAGGGTTTTTCATCTTGAACTCCTTCTTCAAGAAAAAGCCACACAGGAAATGGACATGGAGACATCCAAATGGGACGACAAATGAAATTGATTTTATTATGTGTAACAAAAAATTCGTCATAGAAGACTGCAGTGTGCTAAACAAGTTCAACACAGGTAGTGACCATAGATTGGTGAGATGTAAGATGCACCTCAACACTAAACTTGAACGTGGCAAGCTCATAAGACAAACAAAATCTATTGACATAACCAACCTTAAAACACACCATAATACCTTCAAGTTAGAACTGAAGAACAGGTTCTCTGCTTTAGAAGGCCTAACATCGGAAGAAGTGGACATCTCTGAAGTTAACAGAAAAGTAACCAAAGCTCTTATGGAAACAGCAACAAAATTAGCTGGGTCTAAGAACAAGTTGCATGTGAACAAATTATCAGGAAAAACCAAAATGTTGATGCAAAAAAGAAGAGAGATGAGGACAACTAAAGAAGATGTGACTTCCAAAGTGGAATATATAGAGCTATGCAAGACAGTAAGAAAAAGTATCACTGAAGACGTAAGGAAATTCAACTGTGAACTAGTGAGGAAAGCAATTGAAAACAACCAAAGCCTAAAGATAGCAAAGGGACATCTCAGTAAGGGAAGAAAACAGATTATGGCACTGAGAAAAAGAAGATGGTTCTGTAACAAGAAATAGAGGCGAAATTTTGACAAGAGTGAAAGATTTCTACTCCAAATTATATGAAAGGGATGATATATGCACTCCAGACATCATGAAAGATACCAGTACCAGAGTTCCTCCAGTCCTTCCAGCAGAAGTTGCACATGCAATCAAGAACATGAAGCGAGGAAAAGCTCCAGGAGAAGATGGAATTACTGTAGACATCATACAAGAAGCAAGTGGAGAAATCGAAACAGTACTCGCCCAAATTTTCACTCGATGCCTTAATGAAGGGAAGATTCCTGAGGATTGGAACACCGCTACAATGATCCTGCTACATAAGAAAGGTGACATTGAGGATCTCGGAAACTACAGACCTATCAGCCTCCTATCAGTAGTTTATAAAATCTTCACTAAAGTTCTTTCACACCGCTTGAAGGTAACACTGGACATGGCTCAACCGAAAGAACAAGCTGGATTCAGGAGTGGCTACAGCACAATAGATCATATCCACGTGCTGAGAGAACTAATTGAAAGAGCGAGGGAATATGAACTTCCATTGTGCATGGCTTTTATCGATTATGAAAAAGCCTTTGATTCGGTGAAACCATCAGCAGTTACAATGGCTCTGAAAACCTGCGGTATTGAAGATGCATACATTAATATTATTAATAACATCTATGAAAATGCAAGTGCAAAGATTAGGCTGTTTGAAAATACAACACACGTAAAAATTGGAAAGGGAGTGAGACAAGGTGACACCATATCTCCGAAGCTCTTTAATGCCACATTGGAGGGTGTTTTTCAGTCGCTGAGCTGGGAAAACAAGGGGATAAAGATTAATGGAGATTATCTAACCCACCTTCGTTTTGCTGATGACGTAGTCATTTTTGCAACTAGCCCATCAGAGCTGCAGAGTATGATCCAGGAACTTGCTGACAAGAGTAAAGAAGTGGGATTAAAAATGAACTTTCAGAAGACAAAAGTGATGTTCAATGCTTTTACAAGAAATGAAGATTTATCGATTGATGGAGAAAAGCTGGAGATAACAGACACGTACGTTTATCTTGGACAGCAGATATCAAGTGAGGGTCACATTGATGAAGAAATTAATCGGCGTACAAAACTTGCCTGGAGAGCTTTTGGAAGAAACAGCATAATTTTCAAGAGCAATATGCCATTATGTCTTAAAAGAAAAGTGTTTGATCAATGCATCCTTCCAGTGCTTACGTATGGTGCAGAGACGTGGACCTTAACTAAAAGAGACATACAAAGGCTGCAGACAACTCAAAGAAGCATGGAGAGGTGCATGCTTGGTGTAACCAGGAGAGATAAGAAGAGGAACTCGTGGATCCGAAAAATGACTAGAGTGGAAGACATCATGATCAGAGTTAAATCCCTGAAATGGCAATGGGCTGGACATACTGCCAGAAGGACAGATCATCGATGGACAGCCGAAATTTTAGATTGGATTCCAAGGGACAGGAAAAGACCCAGAAGAAGACCACATGGGAGATGGGTGGATGAAATTCGAAAGTATGCAGGGGTGACATGGAGGAGACTGGCACAAGACAGACCGTTGTGGAGGAAACTTGGGGAGACCTTCGTCCAGCAGTGGATTGATAATGGTTGACGATGATGATGATGATGATATATATATATATATATATATATATATATATATATATATATATATGTAAGGTCAGGTGATGCGTAACATCACAGCCTCTCCTTGACAAATGTCAACCCCGCCTTCTCGTGGTGCATCCTGTTCCCACTAAAGGGGCTCTGACGACCGCCCATAGCGGTATAACTATACCATCGGGATCAGAGGAAATTCTATCCCACACTCACCAACCCGCTTGGCCAGCGTGGTGAGTTATGGCCAAACCCCTCCAAAATGATTCCACAACTTAAATCTTGGCCCTCAGTCTCCGGCAGCTGGAATGTACCTGGCCAAGGCAGCGGCCAGTGCGACATGAAGGCAGAGGGTGCTAAGAATCCCCGGAGGACCGGACTAGGCTGCCATCTGATGCTGACCTTGGCTACTTGCAATGGACGCTCCCTATCTTCTGATTCAAGGCTTCTTGAATTGGAAGAGGAACTACAAAGGATCAAGTGGGACATCGTGGGGCTAAGTGAGGTAAGGAGAAAAGGAGAAGATCTCATCGAACTGAAAAGTGGACATCTCTTCTACTATCGGGGGACAGATACTGGCAGAACTAGTGGTGTGGGATTTATAATAAACAAGAAACTGAAGGATAAAGTTGTAGAAGTTGAAAGTTCCTCTGACAGAGCTGCACGGCTTGTTATCCAACTCTCGAAAAGATACCAGGCTCAGATTATTCAAACTTATGCACCCACCACAAGTCATCCTGAAGAAGAAATTGAAGAATTTTATGAGGAAATTTGTCATCTAAATAATAAAGGTAAGCAGCACTTGAAAATAATTATGGGAGATTTCAATGCAAAAATAGGGCAACGGCAACAGAATGAAACTTCACTAGGTAAATTCGGTCATGGCAACAGAAACCAGCGTGGAAATACTCTCGTTGAGTTTGCAGAGGCAGAAGGGTTTTTCATCTTGAACTCCTTCTTCAAGAAAAAGCCACACACGAAATGGACATGGAGACATCCAAATGGGACGACAAGTGAAATTGATTTTATTATGTGTAACAAAAAATTCGTCATAGAAGACTGCAGTGTGCTAAACAAGTTCAACACAGGTAGTGACCATAGATTGGTGAGATGTAAGATGCACCTCAACACTAAACTTGAACGTGGCAAGCTCATAAGACAAACAAAATCTATTGACATAACCAACCTTAAAAAACACCATAATACCTTCAAGTTAGAACTGAAGAACAAGTTCTCTGCTTTAGAAGGCCTAACATCGGAAGAAGTGGACATCTCTGAAGTTAACAGAAAAGTAACCAAAGCTCTTATGAAAACAGCAACAAAATTAGCTGGGTCTAAGAACAAGTTGCATGTGAACAAATTATCAGGAAAAACCAAAATGTTGATGCAAAAAGAAGAGAGATGAGGACAACTAAAGAAGATGTGACTTCCAAAGTGGAATATATAGAGCTATGCAAGACAGTAAGAAAAAGTATCACTGAAGACGTAAGGAAATTCAACTGTGAACTAGTGAGGAAAGCAATTGAAAACAACCAAAGCCTAAAGATAGCAAAGGGACATCTCAGTAAGGGAAGAAAACAGATTATGGCACTGAGAAAAGAAGATGGTTCTGTAACAAGAAATAGAGGCGAAATTTTGACAAGAGTGAAAGATTTCTACTCCAAATTATATGAAAGGGATGATATATGCACTCCAGACATCATGAAAGATACCAGTACCAGAGTTCCTCCAGTCCTTCCAGCAGAAGTTGCACATGCAATCAAGAACATGAAGCGAGGAAAAGCTCCAGGAGGAGATGGAATTACTGTAGACATCATACAAGAAGCAAGTGGAGAAATCGAAACAGTACTCGCCCAAATTTTCACTCGATGCCTTAATGAAGGAAAGATTCCTGAGGATTGGAACACCGCTACAATGATCCTGCTACATAAGAAAGGTGACATTGAGGATCTCGGAAACTACAGACCTATCAGCCTCCTATCAGTAGTTTATAAAATCTTCACTAAAGTTCTTTCACACCGCTTGAAGGTAACACTGGACATGGCTCAACCGAGAGAACAAAGCTGGATTCAGGAGTGGCTACAGCACAATAGATCATATCCACGTGCTGAGAGAACTAATTGAAAGAGCGAGGGAATATGAACTTCCATTGTGCATGGCTTTTATCGATTATGAAAAAGCCTTTGATTCGGTGAAACCATCAGCAGTTACAATGGCTCTGAAAACCTGCGGTATTGAAGATGCATACATTAATATTATTAATAACATCTATGAAAATGCAAGTGCAAAGATTAGGCTGTTTGAAAATACAACACACGTAAAAATTGGAAAGGGAGTGAGACAAGGTGACACCATATCTCCGAAGCTCTTTAATGCCACATTGGAGGGTGTTTTTCAGTCGCTGAGCTGGGAAAACAAGGGGATAAAGATTAATGGAGATTATCTAACCCACCTTCGTTTTGCTGATGACGTAGTCATTTTTGCAACTACCCCATCAGAGCTGCAGAGTATGATCCAGGAACTTGCTGACAAGAGTAAAGAAGTGGGATTAAAAATGAACTTTCAGAAGACAAAAGTGATGTTCAATGCTTTTACAAGAAATGAAGATTTATCGATTGATGGAGAAAAGCTGGAGATAACAGACACGTACGTTTATCTTGGACAGCAGATATCAAGTGAGGGTCACATTGATGAAGAAATTAATCGGCGTACAAAACTTGCCTGGAGAGCTTTTGGAAGAAACAGCATAATTTTCAAGAGCAATATGCCATTATGTCTTAAAAGAAAAGTGTTTGATCAATGCATCCTTCCAGTGCTTACGTATGGTGCAGAGACGTGGACCTTAACTAAAAGAGACATACAAAGGCTGCAGACAACTCAAAGGAGCATGGAGAGGTGCATGCTTGGTGTAACCAGGAGAGATAAGAAGAGGAACTCGTGGATCCGAAAAATGACAAGAGTGGAAGACATCATGATCAGAGTTAAATCCCTGAAATGGCAATGGGCTGGACATACTGCCAGAAGGACAGATCATCGATGGACAGCCGAAATTTTAGATTGGATTCCAAGGGACAGGAAAAGACCCAGAAGAAGACCACATAGGAGATGGGTGGATGAAATTCGAAAGTATGCAGGGGTGACATGGAGGAGACTGGCACAAGACAGACCGTTGTGGAGGAAACTTGGGGAGACCTTCGTCCAGCAGTGGATTGATAATGGTTGACAATGATGATGATGATGATATATATATATATATATATTCTATAAAGAAGATACCTAAGCAATATATATATATATTGGACGCTCCCTATCTTCTGATTCAAGGCTTCTTGAATAGGAAGAGGAACTACAAAGGATCAAGTGGGACATCGTCGGGCTAAGTGACGTAAGGAGAAATGGAGAAGATCTCATTCAGCTGAAAAGTGGACATTTCTTCTACTATTGTGGGACTGATACTGGCAGAACTAGAGGTGTTGGATTTATAATAAACAAGAAACTGAAGGACTAAGTTGTAGAAGTTGAAATTTCTTCTGACCGAGCTGCACGACTCGTTATCCAACTCTCGAGAAGATACCAGGCTCAGATTATTCAAACTTATGCACCCACCACAAGTCATCCTGAAGAAGAAATTGAAGAATTTTATGAGGAAATTTGTGATCTAAATAATAAAGGTAAGCAGCACTTGAAGATAATTATGGGAGATTTCAATGCAAAAATAGGGCAACGGCAACAGAATGAAACTTCAGTAGGTAAATTCGGTCACGGCAACAGAAACCAGCGTGGAAATACTCTCGTTGAGTTTGCAGATTCTGAAGGGTTTTTCATCATGAACTCTTTTTCAAGAAAAAGCCACACAGAAAATGGACATGGAGACATCCAAATGAGACAACAAGTGAAATTGATTTTATTATGTGTAACAAAAAATTCGTCATAGAAGACTGCAGTGTGCTAAACAAGTTCAACACAGGTAGTGACCATAGATTGGTGAGATGTAAGATGCACCTCAACACTAAACTCGAACGTGGCAAGCTCATAAGACAAACAGAATGAATTGACATAACCAACCTTAAAAAAACCATAATACCTTCAAGTTGGAACTGAAGAACAGATTCTCTGCTTCAGAAGGCCTAACATCGGAAGAAGTGGATATTTCTGAAGTTAACAGAAAAGTAACCAAAGCTCTTATGGAAACAGCAACAAAATTAGCTGGGTCTAAGAACAAGTTGCATGGGAACAAATTATCAGGAAAAACCAAAATGTTGATGCAAAAAAGAAGAGAGATGAGGACAACTAAAGAAGATGTGACTTCCAAAGTGGAATATATAGAGCTATGCAAGACAGTACGAAAAAGTATCACTGAAGACGTAAGGAAATTCAACTGTGAACTAGTGAGGAAAGCAATTGAAAACAACCAAAGCCTAAAGATAGCGAAAGGACATGTCAGTAAGGGAAGAAAACAGATTATGGCACTGAGAAAAGAAGATGGTTCTGTAACAAGAAATAGAGGCGAAATTTTGACAAGAGTGAAATATTTCTACTCCAAATTATATGAAAGGGATGATGCATGTACTACAGACTTCATGAAAGGTAGCAGAGTTCTTCCTGTCCTCCCAGCAGAAGTTGCACATGCAATCAAGAACATGAAGCAGGGAAAAGCTCCAGGAAAAGATGGAATTACTGTAGACGCCATACAAGAAGCAAGTGGAGAAATCGAAACAGTACTCGCCCAAATTTTCACACGATGCCTTACTGAAGGGAAGATTCCTGAGGATTGGAACAACGCTACAATGATCCTGCTACATGAAAAAGGTGACATTGAGGATCTCAGGAACTACAGACCTATGAGCCTCCTATCAGTGGTTTATAAAATTTTCACTAAAGTCCTTTCACACCGTTTGAAGGTAACACTGGTCGTGGCTCAACCGAGAGAACAAGCTCGATTCAGGAGTGGCTACAGCACTGTAGATCATATCCACGTACTGAGAGAACTAATTGAAAGAGCGAGGGAATATGAACTTCCATTGTGCATGGCTTTTATCGATTATGAAAAAGCCTTTGATTCAGTGAAACCATCAGCAGTTACAATGGCTCTGAAATCCTGCGGTATTGAAGATGCATACATTAATATTATTCATAACATCTATGAAAATACAAGTGCAAAGATTCGGCTGTTTGAAAATTCAACACACATAAAAATTGGAAAGAGAGTAAGACAAGGTGACACCATATCTCCGACGCTCTTTAATGCCACATTGGAAAATGTCTTTCAATAACTGAACTGGGAAAGCAAAGGGATGAAGATTAATGGAGATTATCTAACCCACTTTCGTTTTGCTGATGACGTAGTCATTTTTGCACCTACCTCATCAGAGCTGCAGAGTATGATCCAGGAACTTACTGATAAGAGTAAAGAAGTGGGATTAAAAATGAACTTTCGGAAAACAAAAGTGATGTTCAATGCTTTTACAAGAAATGAATATTTATCGATTGATAGAGAAAAGCTGGAGATAACAGACACGTACGTTTATCTTGGACAGCAGATATCAAGTGAAGGTCACATTGATAAAGAAATTAATCGGCGTACAAAACTTGCCTGGAGAGCTTTTGGAAGAAACAGCATAATTTTCAAGAGCAATATGCCATTATGTCTTAAAAGAAAAGTGTTTGATCAATGCATCCTTCCAGTGCTTACGTATGGTGCAGAGACGTGGACCTTAACTAAAAGAGACATACAAAGGCTGCAGACAACTCAAAGAGGCATGGAGAGGTGTATGCTTGGTGTAACCAGGAGAGATAAGAAGAGGAACTCGTGGATCCGACAAATGACAAGAGGGGAAGACATCATGATCAGAGTTAAATCCCTGAAATGGCAATGGGCTGGACATACTGCCAGAAGGACAGACCATCGATGGACAGCCGAAATTTTTGATTGGATTCCAAGCGACAGGCAAAGACCCAGAAGAAGACCACATGGGAGATGTGTGGATGAAATTCGAAGGTATGCGGGAGTGACATGGAGGAGACTGGCACTAGACAGACAGTTGTGGCGGAAACTTGGGGAGACCTTCGTCCAGCAGTGGATTGATAATGGTTGACAATGATGAATGATGATATATATATATATATATATATATATATATATATCATCGTCAACTATTATCAATCCACTGCTGGATGAAGGTCTCCCCAAATTTCTTCCACAATTGCCTGTCTTGGGCCTGTCTTCCCATGTCACTCCAGCATACTTTCGAATTGCATCCATCCATCTCTCATGGGGTCTCTTTCCGGGTCTTTTCTTGTCCCTCGGAATCCAGTCTAAAATTTTGGTTATCCATCGGTGGTCCGTTCTTCTGGCAACATGTCCAGCCCATTGCCATTTCAGTGATTTCACTCTGATCATGATGTCGTCCACTCTTGTCATTTTTCGAATCCACGAGTTCCTCTTCTTATCTCTCCTGGTTACACCAAGCATGCACCTCTCCATGCCTCTTTGAGTTGTCTGCAGCCTTTGTATGTCTCTTTTAGTTAAGGTACACGTCTCTGCACCATACGCAAGCACTGGCAAGATGCATTGATCAAACACTTTTCTTTTGAGACATAATAATAGCATACTGCTCTTAAAAATTGTACTGTTTCTTCCAAAAGCTCTCCATCCAAGTTTTATAAGTCGATTAATTTCTTCATCAATGTGGCCGTCACTTGATATCTGCTGCCCAAGGTAATTCAAGCTTTTCTCCATCAATACACAAATCTTCGACTGCACGCAGCAGGTCATTGTCCAGCTCCCTGGGCCTTCTCGCACGAGGGGCGTCAGAGCAGGGGCGTAAAGATAGCACCTGAAAGAAACAGACCACGTGACCCGTGTTCGGTACTGCAGGTGGTTCCAAGAGTTCCTGTCTGAAGAAAGGTGAGGACATTCTGAACATGACTTAATTTACAGATGAGGGGAGCACTGAAGGGGAAGGTGTACGTAGGTAATCCGCATGCACTTCAAGAGCTACAGGCTGCATGCACATCACCCACATCCAACAAATCACACCACGTACCCGGAGAAAGGTCTTAAACAACCTGCAGAAGCGTGTGCAGACATTCTGAACATTGGTGGGGCCTCCTGTAGAACCAGTTCGACATGATAAGTGTTACTTTCAGTGCACCGTTATTTTTCGGGCTATATATATATCATCATCATTGTCAACCATTATCAATCCACTGCTGGACGAAGGTCTCCCCAAGTTTCCTCCACAACGGTCTGTCTTGTGCTAGTCTCCTTCATGTTACTCCCGCATACTTTCGAATTTCATCCACCCATCTTCCATGTGGTCTTCTTCTGGGTCTTTTCCTGTCCCTTGGAATCCAATCTAAAATTTCGTCTGTCCATCAATGGCCTGTCCTTCTGGCAGTACGTCCAGCCCATTGCCATTTCAGGGATTTAACTCTAATCATGATGTCTTCCACTCTTGTCATTTTTCGGATCCACGAGTTCCTCTTCTTATCTCTCCTGGTTACAAAAAGCATGCCTCTCCATGCCTCTTGGAGTTGTCTGCAGCCTTTGTATGTCTCTATTAGTTAAGGTCCATGTCTCTCCACCATACGTAAGCACTGGAAAAATGCATTGATCAAACAATTTTCTTTTAAAATATAATGGCATGTTGCTCTTGAAAATTATGCTGTTTCTTCCAAAAGCTCTCCAAGCAAGTTTTGTACGCCGATTAATTTCTTCATCAATGTGACCCTCGCTTGATATCTGCTGTCCAAGATAAACGTACGTGTCTGTTATCTCCAGCTTTTCTCCATCAATCGATAAATCTTCATTTTTTGTAAAAGCATTGAACATCACTTTTGTCTTCTGAAAGTTTATTTTTAATCCCACTTTTTTACTCTTGCCAGCAAGTTCCTAAATCATACTCTGCAGCTCTGATGGGGTAGTTGCAAACATGACTACGTCATCAGCAAAACGAAGGTGGGTTAGATAATCTGCATCAATCTTCATCCCTTTGTTTTCCCAGTTCAGTGATTGAAAGACATTTTCCAATATGGCATGTAAGAGCTTCGGAGATATGGTGTCACCTTGTCTCACTCCTTTTCCAATTTTTATGTGTGTTGTATTTTCAAACAGCCGAATCTTTGCACTTGCATTTTCATAGATGTTATTAATAATAATAATGTACGCATCTTCAATAACGCAGGATTTCAGAGCCATTGTAACTGCTGATGGTTTCACTGAATCAAAGGCTTTTTCATAATCGATAAATGCCATTCACAATGGAAGTTCATATTCCCTCGCTCTTTCAATTAGTTCTCTCAGTATGTGGATATGATCTATTGTGCTGTAGCCACTCCTGAATCCAGCTTGATCTCTCGTTTGAGCCATGTCCAGTGTCACCTTCAAGCTGTGTGAATGAACTTTAGTGAAGATTTTATAAACCACTGATAGGAGGCTCATAGGTCTGTAAATCCTGAGACCCTCAATGTCACCTTTTTTATGTAGCAGGATCATTGTGGCGTTCTTCCAATCCACAGGAATCTTCCCTTCATTAAGGCATCGAGTGAAAATTTGGGCGAGAATTTTTTTGATTTCTCTACTTGCTTCTTGTATGATGCCTAAAGTAATTCCATCTTCTCCTGGAGCTTTTCCCCGCTTCATGTTCTTGATTGCATGTGCAACTTCTGCTGACGCGACTGGAAGAACTCTGGTACTGGTGCATTTCATGATGTCTGGAGTGCATGTATCATCGCTTTGATATAATTTGGAGTAGAAATCTTTCACTCTTGTCAAAATTTCGCCTCTATTTCTTGTTACAGAACCATCTTTTTTTCTCAGTGCCATAATCTGTTTTCTTCCTTTCCTGAGATGTCCCTTTGCTATCTTTAGGCTTTGGCTGTTTTCAATTGCTTTCCTTACTAGTTCACAGTTGAATTTCCTTACGTCTTCAGTGATACTTTTTCGTACTGTCTTGCATAGCTCTATATATTCCACTTTGGAAGTCACATCTTCTTTAGTTGTCCTCATCTCTCTTCTTTTTTGCATCAACATTTTGGTTTTTCCTGATAATTTGTTTACATGCAACTTGTTCTTAGACCCAGCTAATTTTGTTGCTGTTTCCATAAGAGCTTTGGTTACTTTTCTGTTAACTTCAGAAATATCCACTTCTTCCAATGTTAGGCCTTCTGAAGCAGAGAATCTCTTCTTCAGTTCCAACTTGAAGGTATTATAGTGTTTTTTAAGGTTGGTTATGTCAATACATTCTGTTTGTTTTATGAGCTTGCCACGTTCGAGTTTAGTGTTGAGGTGCATCTTACATCTCACCAATCTATGGTCACTACCTGTGTTGAACTTGTTAACACAACACAGTCTTCTACGACGAATTTTTTGTTGCACATAATAAAATCAATTTCACTTGTCGTCCCATTTGGATGTCTCCATGTCCATTTCCTGTGTGGCTTTTTCTTGAAGAAGGAGTTCATGATGAAAAACCCTTCGGCCTCTGCAAACTCAACGAGAGTATTTCCACGCTGGTTTCTGTTGCCGTGACCGAATTTACCTACTGAAGTTTCATTCTGTTGCCGTTGCCCTATTTTTGCATTGAAATCTCCCATTATTATCTTCAAGTGTTGCTTACCTTTATTATTTAGATGACGAATTTCCTCATAAAATACTTCAATTTCTTCTTCAGGATGACTTGTGGTGGGTGCATAAGTTTGAATAATCTGAGCCTGGTATCTTCTCGAGAGTTGGATAACGAGTCGTGCAGCTCTGTCAGAGGAACTTTCAACTTCTACAACTTAGTCCTTCAGTTTCTTGTTTATTATAAATCCAACACCTCTAGTTCTGCCAGTATCAGTCCCACGATAGTAGAAGAGATGTCCACTTTTCAGCTGAATGAGATCTTCTCCTTTTCTCCTTACCTCACTTAGCCCGACGATGTTCCACTTGATCCTTTGTAGTTCCTTTTCCAATTCAAGAAGCCTTGAATCAGAAGATAGGGAGCGTGCGTTATACGTAGCCAAGGTCAGCATCATATGGCAGCCTAGTCCGGTTCTCCCGGGATTCTTAGCACCCTGTGCCTTCATGTCGCACTGGCCGCTGCCTTGGCCGGGTACATCCCCGCTGCCGTAGACTGAGGGCCAAGACTTACGTTTTGGAGTCATTTTCGAGGGGTTTGGCCATAACTCACCACGTTGGCCAAGCGGGTTGGTGAGTGTGGGATAGCATTTCCTCTAATCCCGATGGTATAGTTATACCGCTATTGGCGGTCGTCAGAGTCCTTTAGTGGGAACAGGATGTACCACGAGAAAGTGAGGTTGATATTTGTCAAGGAGAGGCTGTGATGTTACGCATCACCTGACCTTACATCCATATATATATATATACAGGGTGTCCGAAGAAAATTCCGCATTGGAAAATGTCTTTCAATCACTGAACTGGGAAAACAAAGGGATAAAGATTAATAGAGATTAGCTAACCCACCTTCGTTTTGCTGATGACATAGACATTTTTGCAACTACCCCATCAGAGCTGCCGAGTATGATCCAGGAACTTGCTGACAAGAGTAAAGACGTGAGATTAAAAATGAACTTTCAGAAGACAAAAGTGATGTTCAATGCTTTTACAAGAAATGAAGATTTATCGATTGATGGAGAAAAGCTGGAAATAACAGACACGTATGTTTATCTTGGACAGCAGATATCACGTGAGGGTCACATTGATGAAGAAATTAATCTGCGTACAAAACTTGCCTGGAGAGCTTTTGTAAGAAACAGCATAATTTTCAAGAGCAATATGCCATTATGTCTTAAAAGAAAAGTGTTTGATCAATGCATCCTTCCAGTGCTTACGTACGGCGCAGAGACGTGGACCTTAACCAAAATGGGCTGGACATACTGCCAGAAGGCTGCAGACAACTGAAAGAGGCATGGAGAGGTGCAACGCTTGGTGTAACCAGGAGAGATAGGGAGAGAAACTCGTGTATCCGAAAAATGACAAAAGTGGAAGACATCATGATCAGAGTTAAATCCCCGAAATGGCAATGGGCTGGACATACTGCCCGAAGGACAGACCATCGATGGACAGGCGAAATTTTAGATTGGATTCCAAGGGACAGGAAAAGACCCAGAAGAAGACCACATGGGAGATGGATGGATGAAATTCGAAAGTATGTGGGAGTAACATGGAGGAGACTGGCACAAGACAGACCGTTGTGGAAGAAATTTGGGGAGACCTTCGTCCAACAGTGGATTGACAATGGTTGACAATGATGCTGCTGATGATGATGATGATATGGTTAAATTACACAACCTTGTCTGACTCCTGCACTTATTGAAAACCATTTACTCGTACACATGGTACACTGCCAGCATACACTGCTTTCACACTTTTAAGCAAATTTCCAGTTATGCCATAATTATTCAAGACCTTCCACAGAAGTATCCTGTTTACCCGGCCATAAGCTTTCTCTAATGCTATAAAGGTAGAAAAACTTTTTTATAACAGACAAATACTTTTCAATTACCATACTTAATGCAAAAATTAAGTTAGTGCAGCGCTTACCAAACATAAAACCACTCTGTACGTCATCCACAATTTAATGGCGGGCTTAGATGTCAGTGATGTTCATTAAACCGTAGAAAAAGAAGACACCTGGAAGTATATTTTGTAAAAGAACTTTGTACATATTTTTTCAGGAATAAAATGACCACCGTAAGCAACTCCTAGTGCTAAAAGCACTCATACCCTCCTTATTTGGGGCCACTGGTTCCAGTGAAGAGAGAGAGCTAATACCGTAAGACAAACACACCACTCATGCCTGACCAGGAGCACGAACTCAGCTCGGACTAGCCAGAGGCCTGCGCCTAAGACCACCTGGTCATCGTGACAAAGCAGCACAATCGAATATAGTTTTAAAAAATTCATATTTTCCCCACTGTGTTTTCCATTTCTACCCTCTGCATCTCATACATGTCACTGAATTTCTTTCTGAATAAAAGCTTCTGAAATAATATTCTGAAGTTAAATTTGATACATTCACGATTTGTATTCCAAACATACGTACAGTGCGACATGGTAGTTGAAAAAAATTATTTAACAGTGGCTAAAATTAGTTTATCACGGCTGTCAAATAGCAAAAAAAAAAAAATTCAGATCAAACGCTCAGAAGCAAAGCTGTCATGCTAAATGTAAAGGTACGCCACCTAGCGTTAAAGTGGTGCAGTGTGGAAAGCAAGAAATGCATGAAAAGCTTAGCTTAAAGTCTAAGATAAACCGACACCTCTGACCACTCGGCCACCGAGGAAGCACTATTCAGAAGTATTAATATACTCATAATAAAAACAGCATATTTCTTCGCATAATAATGAATCAGCACAAGTGAACAGACTGCCCGTTCTTTTTATCCATCAACATCTCTAATTCAGTTAGCCAAGTAGTTTGTGAATATTCTAATATAGGGGAAATCTGCAGTGTCTAGATTAAGCAGTAAAAACAGAGGGAGACAGACTTTTAATAAAATAGGCTTCACTTCTGAGATATTTCTATCGCATGAATCAATAAAAATTGTGTTTGTGTTTGAGAGAGAGAGAGAAATAGAGAGAGAGAGCCATTGCGTTCGCTAATTCACCGTCGTCTATAGATGCGTGTTGTTTTAGAAAATTGCACCTTGGATGCATGTAATGAGCATTAATTTCTTGCTTTTATGTCATTACAAAGTAAAAAAAAACATTAAAATCTGAAGCACAGCGAAGATGAGCTTCAAAAACAAAAACCAGAGATTAGTGCTGAAGAAAGGTCGAAAAACTTATCTGGACACAGCTACGATTGTGCATCCTGGAAACGCAAGTTACGTTTGTGCCGTTGAAAGTTTTCGGTGAATAAGTACCCGCAGACTTATTATTGGAACAATTATTTGGAAAAGTCTCTCAGAAAGCTACTAGTATTGACGCTACTAAAAAGGATTGGAACCGTGTACAACAAATCCGCGGAAATGCCGCAATGGTCACTTTTAAGGGATTACCAAAACAAAGCCTAACAAAAATATAATGAAAAGAACAGCACAACACTCATTTTCGAATATTAAAAGAACACAGCAAACGCTTAGGAAACTGTTCATTCAGGAATATCAAAAGAACACAGCAAACGCTTAGGAAATTGTTTGTACATTTTGCAACACACTATTGTTATTTCTCTTCCACTTGTAAGAAAGGTTGGCTCAAAATAGAAAGAGTTTCGTATTCAGAATGCCACAACATCACGACGAACAACGAGTTTTCTGACCTCTCAGTGGCACAAAGAAAGTGATTAACTACCTGGAGCATGGATTCCTAACCGGTGTGCCTGGAAATTTTGGAAATGTGCAGTGAAATTTCGTCATCTGCATAAAAAAACCCACTATTACTCGAATCAGTAACGCAACTGGTTCATTCAACGCTACCGTAATTCCGTTTCGCGATAGTCAACTTCTACTTCACAACACAACTGCCAAAGTGAGATCATTTGATCGTGTGGATTGTTTTTGGCTAAGCATGACAGAACATTACTCATCTATACAAAAAAAAAAGCTATTACATTGTTGCTACCTTTCGCAACATCGTACTTGTGTGAGCAGGTATTTTCGGCATTGAACAATATAAAATCAAGTTGCAGGTTCGTCTGTCTAACGTTGAAGCCGATCAACGAGTTGCATGTAGGATTGACAAGATTTGCAAACTGCATCAATCCCAAGTGTCGCATTGATGGAACTATTTTCCTAAAACATTTTTGTTTGTTTTGTAATTTGTAATAAGTTTTGTAATAAAGTAATGAAGGCAGTTTTTGTTAACTGCATCTAGACATTAATAATTTTAATTCAACCTTAAATTTAATAGAAATCTTTGGCAACGACATTTCATCATTGCGAATTATTGGTCTCATATAACAGCTTTAAACAAGTGTGCCGCGAAAATATTTTCGTAGGTTAGGTAAGCCGTGATGTTGAAAAGGTTGGGAACCCCTGACCTAGTGTAAAGTATACGCTCTTCTTTGGAGGGGATGGGGGGATTATTTGTTCGTTTGGAGGTTTTTATAAACTCTCCTTGCCCATGTAAGACTAAAAGGAATCGCTCATCCCTAATTTTGGGCCTCTGGTTCCGAGAGCGCTAAAGAGACAACCAGAACGTTTTAGTCTCCTCCCAGATTCGAACACATGCAACGCAGGAGAAGTCCGAAGCCCACCTCCCAGCCAACCGGGAGACACACAAGCATTTGAGAGACAGTGATCTCCTGGAGTAACTTAGTATCCTCAACTGCCATTTCAAGAATAAAAGAGCTGACGGGGGGCCTATTTCTCTGACATATGTAGGTGCAGAAACGAATTTCCCAATAAGTCGATTAGGCCCGGGCCTACGGCGAAAAGTTTTATTTGTAGAACAAATTTATACTTTGTTAAAACCCATAAAATGTAATGAAAGAAAATTTTAAAATTAAAAACAAGTGGAAACTAACATTTATCCCCTAAAACTGATGTATACAAGATTTTGTTTCCGAATTCCCGTAATCATATCGCTCTTAAAAATTATACTATTTCTTCCAAAAGCTCTCCAACCAAGTTTTATGCGGCGATTAATTCATTCATCAATGCGACCCTCGACTGATATCTGCCGTCCCAGGTAAATGTAGTTATCGGTTATCTCCATCTTTTCCCCATTAATAGATAAATCTTCATTTCTTGTAAAAGCATTATATATCTGTTTTGCCTTCTGAAAGTTCATTTTAATTCCACTTCTTTACTCCTGTCAGCAAGCTTCTGGATCACACTCTGCAGTTCTGAAAGGACAGTTGTAAAAATTATTACGTCATCAGCAAAACGAAGGTGAGTTAATTAATCTCCATTAATATCTTCCCCTTTGTTTTCCCAGTTCAATGATTGAAAGACATTTCGCAATGTGGCATTGAAGAGTTTGGGAGATATGGTGTCACCTTGTCTCACTCCCTATGCAATTTTTATTGGTGCTGTATCCTCAAATAGCCGAACCTTTGCACTTGCATTTTCATGGATGTTACCAATAATACTAATGTATGCATCTTCAATACGGCAGGATTTCAAAGCCATTGTAATTGCTGATTGTTTCACGAAATTAAATGCCTTTTCGTAATCGATAAAAGCCATACATAATGGGCTCTTATATTTCCTTGTTCTTTCAATTAGTTCTCTCAGTACATGGATATTGATCTATAGTGCTGCAGCCACTCCTGAATCCAGCATGTTCTCGCGATTGAGCCATGTCCAGTAGGGTGGAGCGAAAAACGCTTTTTTTTTAAATGGAAACGTCACCATGTGCAATAGTTGCGATTGTGTTACTGAAATGACCCCCGAAATATGAATGACATTATTAGAGATCTTAGGCTTCCCCAAGAATCTCGAACTTTGAAAGTTATAAAGAAAAATGCTTTAAAAACACCCGCTTTCTCCATTTTGTTAATAATGACAAAATACTGTGTCACCATGTTATTTAATATCACCTTTGAGTGTATAAACACGGGTGAAAATTCAACAGACGTGAGTTAATTTCTTAGGCTTCCCCAGATCTCTTAACGTATGTAATTTGTTACCAAAAATGGCATGATAAGAAGCATGGCAACATATCATGTTGTTCGACAGCAGCCTTAACGTTATCAATTTGGGCTTAACATTAACAATCCCCCTCTCATTCTTTCTAGAAACCTCGGGTTGATTTTCAGATGCATAACTTGCGATCTGCGCTCTCCTTTGTTTTTAGTTTCTTCACCTCACTCCACCACCTCCCTCACAACGCAGCTCTCTTTGCGAACTCGCTGAGTCATCTCATCACAATCGCGTAAATCCCTTTGGGAAAGAGTGTTGGCTGGTGGTGCGTCATAATGACGCAAGTTTCCTTCACTCCTAGTGACGTTGATTGGAGGTAGCAGCATTTTCTTTTGTCGTTCTACTACTTATGTTGACTGAAACAAGAAATAAAGCTGATTGCCTTATCCTCAGGAGTTATAAGAAGATGCATGAAAATGTGTTGCCTACGTACGAAGATGTAATGCGCCATTACTACCTTGTGAGGAATACTCTTAGACGGGAAGGTGCAAATTATGAACCTGTTGCAGCAGAAATAGCAAGTATTGTCGCGGACAAAGTGCTGAGTGTATGAAAGAAAGCATCTCTTCCGACATAGCTCCACAAATCAGCTGTGAAGCGTATTACAGCAAACAACACTCAAATCCAAAAGCCGAAAAAACACCATGCAAGAATGTTTGAAACCTACCGGAATAAGGTTGAACAATTCCGCGCATATTAACAACGTAATGTATCTTTGACATATGCTCGTGTAAGTGCATATGTTTAAGAACCTGCAAGTGCAGCTCTGCAAAAAAAAATACCCTTGAAAGAGTGAGACTTTCTAATAGACCAGACAACAAACAAAATAATGATAGTAGGTGGACTTGACGCAAAAACCACCAGTGTACTTAAGAAAAGATCAACTCGAAAGAGTGTTAAGGAAGAGCATGTCCCTAGGAAATTACAGAAAACTGCATCACTGAAATCGGCCGTGCGAGTCGAGGATGATACTTCAGAAGAGGATACAAATACTAATTCTGCATCAAAACCAGAAGAGCCGGGTCCTAGTCATTTGCTGGCCTGGAAGAAAGATTATGATTTCACTCTCCACATAGCTCTTCAAAACCGAGTCGTCAAATAACACTGTCTGCTATTTTCTAAAAAGTGCGATAGGCTAAGCACCAGCGACCGAGCGGCAGCCGATCTTGCTTCGGCGTTGCTTCATGATGAAAGTGAACAGGTTCAGTCAAAAGAATGTAATATAAATCTTATTGGCCTAGATAAAATACGACGAGAAAGAAAAAAGACCCTACAAACAATTCAAGATGAGGTAAAGTTGACTGGTCGCAAGATTGTAGCTCTATTTTTGGACGGAAGAAGGGATGAAACTGTTACGAATACACAGACAGATGATGGCAAGTGGCACAAACGAAAATAATTGAAGGTGCATGTCACACTTGTTGAAGAACCGGGTTCTGTCTATTTGGGACGTTTTGCACCGAAGAGCAACAGTGCAAAGGACGTTTCCGACCATGTCTTCAGCTTATTGGAGCAGAAGGCCTTTGACTTGTCGGAGTTAGTCTTTATTGGAAGTGACTAATACCGGCACAAATGCAGGTATAATTAGGCGCCTTGAAGATAAGCTCAGTTCTCCCGTGCACTGGATTATATGTCAACTTCACTTTAACGAACTGCCTTTACGCAAATTCACTGAAGCACTCGACGAGAAAACATCAGGTTCAAGAGGATTTAGTGGATTTATTGGAAAGCGCCTGAAGACGTGTGCAAAAATTCCTTTCGTTAATTTCCAGAAAACTGAATTTTCGTTTAAGTCTGACATAAACTTTGGAGATCTTAGCTCGGATCAACTTTATTTGTGGGAAATTTGTAAGGCAGTCTCTGCAGGGGATTGCCCACAAGATCTGGTAAATGGGATCCTGGAACACTTGCAAATTCCCGTTGGCTGACCCTCGCAAATCACATTCTGCGCTTGTATGTTGGACTTGTCTCATTAGCCACCTTTGTAATGAAAGTATATGCACCATCGTGGTTCACGATCAAATGTAACAGTACCTGTAAAGATGGTCCAAGAAATTTGCAGGTTTTTTTTATCTCGGTTTCAGTATCTTTCAGGTAATTTAAAGGTTATTGTGAAAAGAGTCGTCCAAGACAACGCGTATTTTGCGCATGCAGAAAACTTGTTCGCTGAAATGTTGTTTGACGACAGAAGGTATGTCAGTGAGCTTGCTGCTCGACGCATCATGAAGGCCAGGAAATCTTCCGAAGAAACAACTACCATTAGGAAGTTTCGGATTCCTAAGCTGAATTTCCAGAGCAATGATTACATCGACCTAAACTACTGGCAAGAGGGTATTGTGACTGGGCCTCCCATCACACGGAAATAGAAAGACGATGAGTTTCTGGAATTACTACAGTCGGATAAATATCCAAGTTCTTGCCCCGAATTTACAAAAATACCCTCCCGATCTCAGGCAGTAGAGAGGGTGGTTAAGATTGTAACAGATTCTTCTGCTCATGTGTGCGTCTTTCTTGCAAGAAATGGATTCTTCAGAGCAAATATTTTTGACAGGAAGCAGATGCGAAGTTTTGAAAAAAAGGACTTATTTCCAAGTGAAATAAACTCACTTTTAAAGCTATACTACTAGGTAAGGCTGGTCTCTATCATATTTACATTGTAACGTATACTCTCGATTCACTTTCCTTTTGATTTTAACTATCTCTGATTATTTTATTTTACTATGTAAATTATCTTCTTACTGAACGAGATGTTATTTCTCCCGCTGAATGAGATCTGGCAATGAGTGTAAGTCATGACGTGGTGGTAGCCAGTATAAATAGGCGCGTTCAACGATACGTAGGAGAGCGTTTGTTGTTGTAGAGAGAGGGAGCGTTTGTTGTTGTATAGAGAGAGCGTTTGTTTATGTGAGAGAGCTTTTTGTTGATGTGCGTAGAGTGAGCTGTGGTTTATGTGTCAGAAAGCTGTTGTTGTATAAAGAGATCTTCGTTTATGTGAGAGCCAGAAGTTTCACTAATAAAGAATTTGTTGTAAGTACGTTTTTCTCAGTTCATAGTTTTGTCAGATCTCTGCCTGGCTGTTAGGTTTATTTCATTAGGTGATTATTATTAACAACCAGCATAAGACTTTATTCATCTTAATTACTACTACAACATTACTAGCAGTTAAAAGCTTGCTCATTATTATTACTACACTACTAGCAGGAAAGTTTATTCATGATATAATTAACAAACAACAACCATTACTAGAAGAAACTAGTAGCAGAAGCATTATATTCATTATAAAGCATTAGAAGAAGCTGAATTCATTATAATTAGCTTAGTAGTTAAAAGCTATATTCATTATAACATAACTAATGCATTTTCAGAGAAACATGACAAAATTTGAGCTCTTTGGGGAAGTCTAAGAAATTAACTCACGTCAGCTGAATATTTACCCGTGATTATACACTCAAAGGTGATATTAAATAACATGGTGACACAGTATTTTGTCATTATTTACAAAATTGAGAAAGCTGGTGTTTTTAAAGCATTTTTCCCTATAACTTTAAAACTTCGAGGTTCTTGGGGAAGCCTAAGATATCGAATAATGTCATTTATATTTTCAGGGGGCACGTGGTGACGTTTCAATTAAAAAAAAGTGTTTTTTGATCCACCCTAATGTCCAGTATTACCTTCAAGCGATGTGAAAGAACCTTAGGGAGGATTTTATAAACCATTGATAGGAGGCTGGTGGGACTGCAGTTCCTGAGATCCTCAGTGTTGCCTTTTTTAGGTAGTAGCATAGTTCCAATCCTAAAAAATATTTCCTTCATTGAGACATCTAGTGAGAACTTATGCGAATCTAATTTCAATTTCTCCACTTGGTTCTTGTATAATGTCCGTGGTAATTCGCCATATTCTCCTGGAGCTTTTGTTCTTAACTGCGTGTGTAACTTCTGCCGGTAGGACTAGGACTTTAGTGCTGGTACCTTTTGTAATGTCTGGAGTAAATACATCATCCCTTTCACATAGTTTTTGTTAGTTATTTCTAAACAATTAAAATCTATAATTCCTTTAAGTAACGCAGTAAGCCACTTACCAGCTGCAGGAAGATCTATCTTTAGTAATCACACATAAAAACGCTTCAAATGACAACACACTAATATTTATTGTACATCTCCACAAAAAGGTAATAACTCACTATTCCAACACGCACACCCTCTACATATCACCGACATTGTTGTTGTTCAGTCAAAGATCAACCACACAGATTACTAACCGACGTGAGCAGCAGAAGGGGATCTTGTTCTTTTCTCAGGTAACGCTCGCTAGAATAAGCAACTAAAAACGTATCGAGCAGCACCACCTGCAATTCTGTTAAATGTTCGCTGAGGCGTTCGAAGAACTCTGACAGTCATATTTCTAATAATAATTTCTAACAGTCTCCAACTTGGCTGGAGGAGTTCATTTTATCATGCATAGTGTCAGTCTAAGTTTTTCAAACTGGGGTCCAGCCAATGGCTTGGTGAAAATGTCCGCAACCATTTGAGAAGTATTACAGTAGTTTAACTGAAGAATAGTTCCACTCAATTCTTTCACAAACTGATACCGCACCATAATGTGTTTAGATCTGGAATTGATCTTTTGATTTTCTATAAGATGTATAGTTGATTTGTTATCCTGAAATATTGTAGTGGTTCCAGTCTGTTCACAATCAAAATCCTTGAGTAACTCTCGCAACCGCAATAGTTCTTTGCTTGCTTCTGCAGTGGCGATTTCTGCCTGATCAGTCGCGTTTTTTCGAGCTCCTGCCAGGATTGGAAGTTTTGTGTGAAGTTTGTGTTCTTTTTTGCGTTTGTTCTTTGAAAGTTCGTGTGTTGTTATTACATGTGTTCCTTCCTCGCAAGTAGTGAGGCGTACAAGCTGTACGTGCTTATTTTTTCGATTTTTGCCTGTTCTTGAGTGTTGCAAGCTGCAACGCTCGAGCCGCGAGGGTTAGTAGCCGGGCTGGCTACTACCTCCACCAGCATGAGTGCCATACACCCGTCTATATCTCCTTCCTCTGCGCTTTCTTCGTCGTCTGTATCTTTCCGTGACCACCATGAATGGTGTTCAGTCAAATAGTGTTGTGGTTTCGTCGCCAACTGTACCGCTGGTTACAAATGTGCCGGAGGCTGGGTCAGAGGCACCCAGCTCTTCTATTCCTGTGCCTCGTTCGTTCGCCGCGGCTGTGAGTGCTACTTCTACTTTACAAAGTGCTTCTGTGTCTTCGCGACCAGAGTTTACACGTGTTGCTTCCGCTTTAAGGATAACATTACCACTCGACTCTCCTCAAGGTAAGGAACTTTCGTCTGCCTTACTTTTAAGTGTATTTGTTCCTGCTCTACGCGACACCCCCTCCCCCAGTATTTAAATGCTATTTCTAAAGTTGTACCCGGAGAAAGCATTGTGTCTATTATCCGCTTGGGAGGGGGTGTTGTCATGCACTTCACTCATCAACAGGTGGTGGACAAAATCCTGGCTTTGGGCTTGGACATTGGTTCCGTACATCTTCAACCAGTTGCAGCAGCTCAAAGACCAGTGACTGTCACCTTGTCTCCAGTACCCACAGCTGTGCCTGACTCGGTATTAATTGATGCCGTTAACACCATGGGGTGAGTGGTTGGTACCACAAAGTACCTCCCAGCTGCTGCTCGCGACTCCCCCCGAAACATGTTCAGGGCGGTCGTCGCCAATACCGAGTCATCTTTCCAACCCCACAAGCAATAGTTAACCAGCCAACCACCCTGGAACTCATAACTGAAACCCGGACCTACATTTTCAATCTGTTTGCTGGCGTCCAGTGCTTCCGATGCAAGGGTGAAGGTCACCTTGCATCGGCATGCCCACATTCCACAGCTGCTACTGTTCCAACTCAATCACTTGATGCTGCTGTTCCAGCGGAGACTGTGCCCACCGTTCCGGATTCTGCCCCCACCCTCCCCACTGAATCTGTTCCAGCTGCTGTTCCTGGTTCCACCTCTGTCGTATCACCTCCAGTGGTCCGTGTTGCTTCGGCATCCACTGACCTGCAGGAATTTCCACCGTTGCCAGCGTCTGAAGGGGCCTCCACCCCCAAGGTTCAGCGGACCAAGAGGCAAAACTCCCCTGGCTCAGCGAACCATCGTGCGAGTTCCTCGGACCGCCAGAAATCCAGGAAGACTGCTACATCCTCGTCACCTTCACCTGGACCGGCTCCTGTTACTTCTTCAGTTTCCATCTACAACCGTTTTTCCTGTTTGCCAAACGATGATTCCATGGACGTTACCGATCCCGATTCTGAAGAAACTTTATTTGCTGAATCTGATGACGACTCTCCTGCCCCCTCTCTGGTTGACATCACTTCTATGTTTGCTGACATTGAGGTGCCCTTAACTCCCCTCTCATTCACAGATCTGTATGCCTTGATTGTTCGCCCCAGACGGGCGAAATTGATTACTGTCCCTTGTATAGCGAGTAAACTCTCTCACCTTCCGGAGATCCTAACCCAACTGACGTTCCTGCATGAGTTCTTATTAAATGTTGATCTGCCTTCCGGGACAGAGCAGTACGCTCGCCGGTTGGCGTATTTACTTGAAGTTTTGAAGGCAGAACTGGAAGGTTGGATGCAGCCGCCCCAGTGATGCCATCCCTAAATGTGCTCTGCTTTAACTGTAGAGGCCTTGCGTCTTCAGCCGCGAATGCTTTGGTCTTCGAGGACGTTCGTTTCCTGAGGACAGATATCCTCCTCTTCCAGGAGACGAACTGTTCCTTGGCGACCGGGTATTCCTGCTGGAGACGCTGGCCCTACGCTTTTTATCACAACTACCGGACGCACATTGGGTCCGGTACAGCGATTGCATCCCGTACTCGGTTTCATTCTCTTCTTTCAGATATCGTTGAGTCACAGAGTCTGCTGGGCTCCTTTCAAGGTATCTCCTTTAGTTATCTTTCCCGTCGTTTTCATGTTTTCAATCTGCATATGCCACAATCATCGGTTGATGCTGATGCTCTTCTTTTGCATTTGATTTCCCTTCTTTCCCAAATTCCTCCTTCTGAAATCGTTCTTATTGGTGGTGACTTCAACTGCACTCTCCAACCGGGTCTTGACCGTGATGGTTCCTGGGAGAGTCGCCTTAACCTTTCCTCCCAACTGTCTCAACTAGTTAGTAATTTTTGTCTCATTGACGCATTTCGTACCATCCACCCTCTGTCCCGTGAATTCACATGGTTTCCTCCGGCCGCCTTAGCGCATGCTGCGGCTCGTCTCGACCGGTTTTATGTTTCTAGTTTCCTCCACTCCTCCCTTGTTGAAGTAACCCATCATCCTTCTGTTTCCTCCGACCATCGTCCTGTTCTTCTGGAAATATTTTTGTCCTCTATCTCTGCCCCCCTCCCCGGTTTGGTCTCTCAATGATTTTCTCCTTTCCGATCCCACTTTTCAGGCCAAAGTTCGTTCGATTGTTTCTTCATCCATTTCTGAACTTCCTCTCACGGTTGACCCAGCAGCTCTGTGGCTTTCCACCAAACTTTCCATCCTATCGTTTGCACGTCAGTTTTCTTTTTCGTCCCGTTTTCACCGCTTTCATGATTTAACTACTCTTCACCGTAAACTGCAGTTCCTTTCTCCTTCAGATCCATCGTTTGCAGCTCTTCAATCACAACTTCATAGTATTCTATCTTCCTTTGCTTCTTCGTCTCTTACCCGGTTAAAGTTTTCCAAGTTACATTTTCATGATGACCCATTTCAACAGCTTCGACATCTTGAATCCCACCGTGCTCTGAGTTCCAACATTTCTTTTCTCTCGCTTCCAGATGGCTCAACTGTTTCTGATCCAGTGCAGATCTGTGATCGAACTTTTCAGTACTTTACTGATCGGTTTCGATTGCGGGTCCTGCCGCCTGCAGAAAATTCTCCATTATTATCACATCTTCCTCAGGTCCCGTCTTTTTTTCCCCCTCCTTGGTTTCACTTTCTTCAAATTTTATATGGGATGTCGTACATTGGGTTCATCGATCCACGCTTGTCCTTCCGGTTTCTTTTGGTGGTCTTGCCCTTCCGGATTTGTCCCTTAAATCGAACGCTTTCCATCTCCAACATTTTTTGAGGATTTTTCCCCTTCCTTGCGGTTCTTCGATTACTATAATTGACACTTTGCTCTTTCCACGAAGTCCTTTTCTTTCTCTGCCTACTTTTATCCGCATGGACCTCTTTCCACTCATTCCCAATCACTTTCCCGCTACTTACCGTACCGTTTTCTCCCTCTGGCACTCCTTATGTCCAGTCCGCCCCCCCCCCCCGCTTCGACTAACGATCTCCTAGCGGAACCGCTTTTCTTCTCCTCTGCCCTTCGTTCTCCAAATTCTCAGTACCTGAACTTCTCCACATGGTTTGCAAGTGGCGTCGTTCAGGTTTCTCAACTTTTTGATTCTTCTCTTCACTGGAAATCTTTTGATCGCCTTTCCCCTCTGTTACTTGATTCCCCTCAGCATCGTGCACAGTTCTGTCTTATTCAATCCTGTCTTATTCGTCTTTATCCTTTACTTGTCAATTCTATTGGCCTCATTCCGTCTTCCGCCCCGTCGCTCAGTCTTCCCTTTCTTCTCTACTTAAACGATTCTCCATTTTTACCCCATCAAGTTACAGCCAAGCTTCTTTATTCACATTTTCTTAC
The DNA here is from genome assembly GCA_039090855.1 of Macrothele yani. Taxonomy (NCBI): domain Eukaryota; kingdom Metazoa; phylum Arthropoda; class Arachnida; order Araneae; family Macrothelidae; genus Macrothele; species Macrothele yani. The sequence continues at coordinate 80,597,068 of CM077008.1, forward strand.
CAATTTCACAGCTCCATTAGCAATCCCTTCTGTTTCAGCTACAGATCTTCCAGGTACGTGGAGTGATCCGTCGACTTCCCTGTCTTCCCCGAAAGCCAGGGACATTCATTGGCTACACCTACACCGTCGGTTGCTCACTCCGCGTACCCTTCATCGTTTCCGTCATTTGGCTTCCCCGCTTTGCTTCTTTTGTTCTACACTTGATGATGTGTCTCATTCCTATGATTCTTGTCTAGTGTTGCAGCCCTTGTGTTCGATTATGTTTTCCCTTCTTTCCAAAGTTTGCCCTTGTCCTCATACAATGTTCCATTTTTACTTCCTCAGACGCCATTCTCCCCCTGTAGATGTCCACAGTTCTGTTTGTGCATTCATCATTCTCCAAGCGAAGTTGACGATTTATTTGTTTTACCACTTAAGCGTGGATCGAGCTTCTCTCCGGCGTTATCATCCGGCCAGGGTGTTTTTGTGCAGGAGGTACCGATCATCCATCAGATCGGTCCTCCAACTTGAGTATGACATGGCGCGGGTTCGGCAGGATGTGCCTGCCTTTTTCTCTCTCTGGTCTCCATATTTGTCATGGTTTCATGTTTCTGCAGGCATTATTGCTCTCCTCCCGTAGCCAGAGTTTATTATATTTATATTTATTTTTTTTGATTGGTGTTTGTTTTGTTTAGTGCATAATTTTTGTACATACCGTAGATCTGTGTCAGTGGGTTAGTGTCTCCTTTAGTTTATCTTCTTGTTGCTTTCCGTGCACACACATTCCCGCTAATTTGTTGTCGGTAGCGTTTACTGACTTTTTCTTTTCTTTTCTTTTTATTTTTCGTCGGCCTCAAGCCGTTGGTTGACAAACTTTTTTGTGTGCCGGCTAAGCGTTTTGGTATTTTCTGTTTATTGTTTACTGTTACCAAGGTGTTTTATGTTGTTTTGTTGATGTTGATTGCATTTTTGCTGTGGCATGCACATTGTCTGATGTGTTTTTGTTTTGTTTTTTTTGTTTTTTGTTGCTCAAGTGTCGACTTTTTTTTTCTAGTTTGCTTTTGGTGTCGTTCACCTATTTTATATTTATTACTCGTCGGTTTCACACAGTTTACTGTCGCACGGTTTTGTGCTTTATGTTGTGGTTGTTTTTATTTTTTTGTTTTAATTTTTTTTCTTGCTGATCGGGTACTGCTGGCGCGTGGTACCGAGGGTTTTCTTTTTTTGTGTGTTGGTTCTGAACCTTACCGACGTGTTTCTTGGTTTTGTCTTGTGTAATTAGTGTTTATTTTTGTGGTTAGTGCAGTGCATACAGTGCGTATTCACTGTTTCAACCCGAATTTATTTGGTGGTGATGCTTGTCTGCAAGTTTAACCCCTGTGTTCTTTTTCACAAAGTTTTCATGGTGTTATTTGTGTATTGTGCATTCTTTATTGTGTTCATGGTGCTATTTGTGTATTGTGCATTGTGTGTTGTTTTCTTGGTGTTATTTGAATATTGTGCTTTGTGTGTTGTGTTAATGGTACGGGGTGTTAGTTTCTAGTGGTTGTTTTTTTTCTCTGTGTTACTGTCGGTCTTAGTGACCGAGATACGCTTTAAATGTAAATTTTTGTTGTTCGTCGGCTTACAGCCATTTGTCAACGCATTTCTCCGAACTCCCAGGTGTTGCTTTTTTTCCGGCTGCAACTTGTTGTCGGACCGTGTGTTTTTTTTTTTTTGTTTTTTTTTTTTCCTTGACAGTTTTGACAAACTCGGCTGACTTTTCTTTACCGCCTTGCTGTCCTGTTTGTATTGTTTGTCCTGTTTGTATTGTTTGTCCTGTTTGTATTGTTTGTATTGTTTGTCCTGTTTGTATTGTTTTTTTCTTTTTATCTTGCCGTGTGTTATTCTTCAACTTGCTCTGATGTTGTCTGCTTCTTCCTGTAGAGTACTCTCTGTTTATTGCGATATTGATTGTGTGGAGTTATTGTCGTTACCGGTGAGTTATTGTGCAATTTTTTTTCCCGGTGAAAATTTGTGTTTGTATGTTGTCTTTTTTTTGTAAATAAATGCTCTTTTGAAGTTCGGTTGTCGATAAGGCTGTTGTTGACTGCTTACGGCTGGTCCAACATATGGCACTCTTTCCAAGCATGAAAACAAATCCAGATGTTGATTTCCAGTCAGTCCGGTCTCCTGCCCAGTCAGCGTCTGCATAGCCTTTTAAAATTAGTGGGTCTTGTGAAGATAGTCTTAATTTAAGGTTTACTGTTGATTTCAAATAATAAATTAACTTCATAATGGCTAACCAATCTTGTTTACTTGGTTTTTCTACTTTTCTGCTTAAGATACATATGGCAGTTGAAATGTCTGGTCTTGTTACTGTAGATAAATACATGACAGCTCCCACTATTTCTCTATAAAGTCCATTATCTTTTAGAAGTTCTTCTTCTTCTTGAATGTTCTTTCTGTAGTCTGTACTAATTGGTGTTTTACTTTCCTTATTTTGATCTGTAGCATAACTTTGTATAATTTCCTTTATTTTATTACTTTGACTCAGAAGAAAACTTCCATCTTCTTCTTTCTATTTGAATTCCAAGATAATATGTTATGTGGCCTAAATGTTTGACTTCAAATTGATTTTTCAACAAATTTGCAGTTTTCTTTATATTTTCTGTGTTATTCGATGCAATTAATATATCATCTACATAAATAGCTAAATAAGTTGTTTGTTTTCCATCCTTTAGTGATAGTAAGCAAGGATCTGTTGTACTTTGTTTGAAGCTCTTGTTGAACAAATATTCTGTTATTGTTTTATTCCAATTTCTGGCACTTTGTTTGAGACCATATATGCTCTTATGCAATTTACAAACTTTTTCTTCTTTTCCTGATTCTCTGAAACCTTCTGGTTGTTCCATAAATACATCTTCTAATTTTCCATACAGGAAAGCAGATTTTATATCAAGATGATGAACATTCCATTTTCTATTTGCTGCAACTGTTAAAAGAGTTCTTAAAGTGGTATGTTTTACTACGGGTGAAAAAGTTTCTTCAAAGTCTAATCCCGGTTGTTATGTATACCCCTTTGCAACAAGTCTTGCTTTATAGCTTTCGACTTTTCCACTTGGATTGTATTTTGTTTTGAAAATCCATTTATTTTTAATGGCTTTCTTTCCTTCTGGAAGATCTACCAAAGTCCATGTTTCATTTTCCTTCAATGCATCTAGTTCTTCCTTTATGGAATTCAACCAGTTTCCTTTTTCTACTTTGTTCATGTTCTGGATTTCTTTTAAATTTTGAGGATCCTTTTTATACTGAACTTTTGCAACATATGCTAATCTTTCTGGTGGTTTTCCTTTGTTTATTCTTGAAGACTTTCTTTGAACATTTTCAGGTTCTTCTCTATCATTATTTTCTTCCACAGTTTCTGATGACATTACTTCATTTTGAACGAAAATTTCTTGTTCATCTTCTTTCCTTTCAGCAGGTTTACTTTTTATTATAGTTTGCTGACGTTCATCAAATTTTACTGATCTGGTAATGATTATTTTGTTTGTTTTTTATTTAATACTCTGTATCCATTAGATCTTTGATCATATCCTAATAAGATTCCCTCTTGTGCTCTATTGCCAAATTTTCTTCTTTGTTGCTTTGGTACATATACATAAGCTTTTGATCCAAATACTTTAATATGACCAAGATATGGTTTAAATCCGTTCCATAATTCAAAAGGAGTTTTTCCTGTTGTTTGTGTTGGAACTCTATTTTGTATGTAAGCTGCTGTTATTACAGCTTCTGCCCAGTATTTACCTTCCATATTAGCATCTAACATCATAGTTTTTGTCATTTCTGTCAAAAATATGTTTTTTCTTTCAGCAATTCCATTCATCTGAGGACAGTATGGAACAGTTGTTTTATGTTCTATTCCTTGTTCCACTAAATAATTTTCAAAATCTCTTCCACAATACTCTCCTCCATTATCTGTTTTTATTGATTTTGGCATTTTTTCCAAATTTGGTTTTCACTGAAGCTACATATTCCTTAAATTTTACTAATGCTTCATCTTTACTTTTAAGCAAATAGATGTAACAGTATCTGCTGTAGTCATCTATAAATGTGATAAAATACTTGTAACCACTAGGACTGGCCTCAACCATGGGACCACAAATATCTGTGTGTACTAATTCTAATACAGCTTTGGCATTAAAACTACTTTGTTTGGAGAATGGCTTCTGTGTAAGTTTGCCTTTTATGCAAAACTCACATTTTTCTTCCTTCTTACAATTGGAAAGAGTTATTCCTCTTGCTAACTCCTTTTTCTCTATTTATTTTATCATTTCAATATCCCTATGACCTAGCCTTCTGTGCCATAAATTCAAACAATTCTTATTTTCACATGTAGTGGCCAAATTTGCCTTTTCATCTAATATTTGTAGTTTGTACAAATTATCTGAGGCATCTATTAATCCTATAGCTACAATAGTATCCCCATACTTAATTGTGCATTTTTTATTCTTGAATAAAACTTCAAATCCTTTTTCTGTGGCTTTTCTAACAGATAACAAATTAGTGTCTAAATCTGGAACATATAACACATCCTTTACTTCCACTTTTCGAACTTTTCCTTTTTCGATTTTGCAGTTTAAGGTTATATTTCCCTTGCCTTCTGACTTTATTTGAGAACCGTCGGCAGTAGTGATCAGCTCTGATTCACCTTTTGAAAGTTCTTTAAACAGTGTTGCATCATTTGTCATGTGACACGTTGCACCGGAATCAATTGACCAACCTTTGGATATTTTGTTGGGTTTTGACTTTGTTTCTAATGAGAAATTTTCATTTTCTCTTTTTATGTCATTTTGTTCACAATCTAATTTTGTTTTTCTTGTCTTCACGGCAATATTACTGTGAGACTCTGTATGTGGGTTTATTTTGTGAAACTTACCAGTGTTACCTTTATTTTGATTCCTTTTGTAATGCCAACAGTCATCTTTGACATGATTCTTTCTTTTACAAAAAGTGCAAAATCTTTCTTGTTTAGAGCTGTAATTTTGCTTTTTATAACTTGTTTTCAAAACATTTGTGTGATCGGTGTGTGCCTGTGAGTTTTCTTTCCTTCTATTAGATTCATTTATCACTTTACATTTGATAAACACAAGTGTTAAATCTTCTTCCTGTCTTGCTTCTAATGCAGTAACTAAATTTTCATAGGTACTTGGTAAACTATTTAGCAAGATAGCCCCCAAATGTGTGCCTTTGAATTCTTCTCCGTGTGCTTTAAGCTTGTGAACTATTTCCAGCATTCTATTTACATACTCTTGCATAGTTGATCCATTTTCTTGAAAACGTAAACTATACAGTTTTCTAAGCAAATACAATTTACTACTCAAACTTTCTCTTTCGTAAACCATTTTCAAAGCATTCCACATTTCAGAACTTGTTCTTTTATCGCGTACGTGAATAATTTGATCATCAGACACGCAAAGTGTTATTGTAGCTTTAGCCAGTTCGTCATTTCTCAACCATGCATCACTCTTTTCTTCTGGAATTGGCTCTGAAACAACCTTCCATAAATTATCTTTAATAAGAATCATTTCCATTCTTACTTTCCAAATTTGATAATTAAAATTATCTAACTTTGTTATGCTGTACATGCCGCTTTCTATGAATGACGCCATTTTGTTCCACTTTCGATTTTCGAATGAGGAACTACGCAGTAACAAATACGCCTTCAATCCACTCGACTCAAATGCTTGATGAATTTGACGAACTTTGCTTTTAATCTTCCTGACAGCAGTGAGATTTCAGTCTCATAATCAAGATTGTTAGATATTTCTAAACAATTAAAAACTATAATTCCTTTAAGTAACGCAGTAAGCCACTTACCAGCTGCAGGAAGATCTATCCTTAGTAATCACACATAAAAACGCTTCAAATGACAACACACTAATATTTATTGTACATATCCACAAAAAGGTAATAACTCACTATTCCAACATGCACACCCTCTACATATCACCGACATTGTTGTTGTTCAGTCAAAGATCAACCACACAGATTACTAACCGACGTGAGCAGCAGAAGGGGATCTTGTTCTTTTCTCAGGCAACGCTCGCTAGAGTAAACAACTAAAAACGTATCGAGCAGCGCCACCTGCAATTCTGTTAAATGTTTCGCTGAGGCGTTCGAAGAACTCTGACAGTCATATTTCTAATAATAATTTCTAACAGTGTTGAGTAGAAATATTCACTCTTGTCAAAATTTCTTGTTACAGTACCATCGTTTTTCAGTGCCATAATCTGTTTTCTTATATACACTCATCGTCAAAAAAATAGTTGCACCCAGAAGGAAGCAATCGCAGGAATGAAACTTGGTGGGTATATTTAACATCGTGAGACATACAAATGATTTAAGTATCACGCTCGGCCGCGCATGTAACGCAAGCAAAGAGAGGTCGTATAGCTGCTCCTGACAGGCTATATAAGGTTGTCCCGTTGCGCGTGCTTGACAATCTGACTCGTGCTGTTGTGTTGGTTGCATGCTTTGCAATTGAAGTCTGCCTCGGAGAAAAGTTCGAAAGCAATTCGAGCAGTTGGAGGAGTTCGAGAGGGGCCGCATCGTTGATTCGTTGATCTCCGGGAAGAGGGGTGGTCTTATCGCCGTATTGCGCGCCATACCGGTCGTCCAGATATCATCATAGCACGCTGTTGGAGGCAGTGGATAGAACAAGGCACGCAACAGCGACAGGAAGGGTCTGGAAGACCTAGACGAACCACGAAGAGAGAGGACCGACGGGTTGTCCGACATGCGTGGAGTGACTCAACAGCCACGATTGCAGTTATTCAGGAACCAGTGGTACCCTCCGTGCATCGTCCGCTTAGTGCCAACATCATTCGCAGACGGCTGCACGATGTAGGACTACGCGCACGCAGACGGTTACGACGACTGCCAGTCATCGTCGCCAAAGACTACAATGGTGTCGTGGAGCCACTCAGAATGGCAGAGGGTAATCTTCAGTGACGAGTCTCACTTTTGTCTTGGAGGAGACGACCAATGTCAGTGTGTGGAGGCACCGTGGTCAGCGCCAAGATGAACGGTTTGTTGTCGAGCGTCACAAGTCCAGAAGGCCTAGTGTCATGGTGTGGGGGGCAATTGCCTACGATGCCAGATCACCTTTGATGTTCATTACAGGCACTTTAAAAACCCAACGTTACGTTAATGAGGTCCTGCAACCAGTGGCCCCACATTTTCTGAACGCTCACTCCGGTGCGATTTTCCAACAGGACAACTCTCGTCTGTATACTTCTGCTGTCTTGAGAGCTTGCCTTCAAGGCACTGACACTCTGCCATGGCCGGTAGTATCGCCGATTGAAAATGTGTGGCATGCTATTGGACGCGCTATCCATATCCACACTCCACCCCTGCCGCACAATGTGCAGAAACTGCGTAAGAAGATTCAAGCGGCATGTTATGATTTATCGCAGAACACCGTTAGGAACCTGTGCCGAGACGTATGATTTATCGCAGAACTCCGTGCCGAGACGTATGGCATGCTGTGTGAGCAAACATGGCGGCCCGATGCCATACTGAGGGACACTACTTATTGGCTTGTAGCACAATAAATATTGCCCATATCAGTCTCAATTTTTAATAATTTATTGTTCCAGGTCACCTTTACCTTTCTTCCGAATAGCATTGCAATCCTACACGTACTTCTGAGTGCAACTATTTTTTTTTACGATGAGTGTTTATGTACAGTATATATACTCGATTTCAAAGATTTGTTGGCGCCTCCCCCCTCCCCACCCCCTCGCACACTTATTGGAGTTCGTGACGACTGGGCCGGTCTTCGGAGTGCCAGACCACTTCCTTTTTCTGGACTGCACAACTGGCTATCAGAAAGTCGGAACCCCGACACATAACACAGTTAACTACGGTTTGGCGTAAGAGAAACAACGCGCCTTTTTACATACTAGCGGGAGAGCCATCATCCATTGCGGCACAATATCTGTGTAATGAATTGAAATGATGCGTGAGGACACGGCCGGATTAAAGGGAGGTCTAACGGCTCTGTAGCCCAGGGGCTCACCATTACCAAGGGCCCAGGAGGCATGCCGCTGCACCGCAAATAAAACACAGCTTATATACATGTTTATAGAGAAGTTAAATAGTTTAGTTTTGTCTCGTATGATTTCCACTCGATCATGACGAACAGATTTGAAGCCAGTGACTAACTGGAGGTAAACGTTCCATTTCGCACTTGGAACCGTTAATGGGCGAAATCCTCTGTGACTTCACATTGCATAAACAAAAAAAACAAAAAAGACTCACCAAGACAAGTATAGAATGATAAAATATTAAAACTTCCAAGACCAAGTCCAGGAATCTTAAAGCTTTTAACTCATGTTCTTGTGAGAACAGTAGAAAATACAGTGACTTTTTTATAAAAAATTGACAGATAATTTATTAGTTTGAAGAATGCACTACGTCTTAATTATCACAAGCATATTGCAACAGTTTCGTATTTTAACGGACTTCGATAAGGACTTTTCGTCATAATTTCTTTAGGGGCCCACTCAAATGTCTTATCCTAAGCGCCCACTAAGGCCTTAATCCGGCCCTGAGTGAGGAACAGTTTCTGGAGGGTAATATTACTTGCCAAAATCAAGATAAAGGGTGGTAATTAATATATTTTAAAAATTGCCAGAATTACGTACGAAATTTGCCACGTAAATCAAATTCCACGAAAAAAGATAAAAAAATACTCAGCAACCGTGGTCCCCTGCGAGAGCTGCACTTTTCTAAAACAGTATAATATTTAGAGTAGCCAGATTGTGCGAATGAATCTCACAAAAATTCTTAGAAAAAAATCTTAAGTGTGTATTAAATAAAGGAAAATTACTAATTTGCGTATTTCGTGTACAGAAATTAGAACCACAGTGGAGTTTAAATATGTCCAACTCCTTTTAATAAGATGCAAATACCTAGATGGCAGCACATTACAAGCAACAAGAAGTAGTGGCCTAAAATTGATTCCCACATATCTTGTCATTTGAAACGAGACGTAATACGAAATTTTAAAGTTAGGCAAAAGAGAAATGAAAAAAATCTAAGTAACATTTATTATATATACTTTAAAAAATATTAGTGACTTAAAACCTTATTACAACTGATATTTCAAAGAAATGCTCAGAGTTTCTGGTAAGAATACACCGAGAAAAGAAAGAGTTTGGTTAAACTTCCGTATTCGGCCCCCAAGTAGTTCAAATACTTTTGTGCGACTTCTATCCATCCGAGGGTTTACCAAAGCGTTTGTTTGAGATGGTGGCTTTTGTGATTATCACAACGGGTTGTTAATTTTGAGATGAGTTATATCCTCAGGTGTATCACCCCTCCCTTTAGGTAGGGGGGTAGGTCACAGCTGAAGACAAAACAAGGAAGCCGGAAATATAAATATTTGCTTAATACAATGAAAATTAATAATAATAATTAGAAAAATTAAGATAAACAATTAGATATCAATTAAGATTAAACAAGGAAGCCGAAAATATAAACACACGTTCTTACACTCCGCTTCTCTCTTTCTCTGTCCCTCTCTCTTTCCTTCTATCTTTTTCTAATCTCTTCTGGTTTGTTTCCATTCTTCTAGAGTTACTAATCCCAAGTTTGCTTAAAAAGAAGACGTAAGCAATGGCGGTAGAATAGGGATTCAGATAGTACGATGAATTGGTGTCATGCTGTCTGCTGCTAAGAGAGCCTAAAATTCGGGTGTACTCAAGGTCTTTAGATATATCTCATGGGTGTACTGCTGCCCCCCGTCGTCTGCTACAAAAGCCGCGAGGTAGTAACGTGCTGCCATCTATCGTATGACAAGAAATATGCGGCGTGAGTTATTTCTGTAACGAATGTGTTTGTGTAGTATTTTGGCTGGCCCTTAAAAGGGCCTTTATTGAATGTTAATTTTGTGTACCCATTCTGAAACATTTGCTGGGAAGGAAAAGATGTGTTTCCACCAGAATGAAAACCTGTCTTTCTGGTACAATAATTAAATTCGATTCATAACGTACCAGGAAAAAATTGTTTGGTGATGTGAAACATCGCCTCAAAGCAGTGTTCCGAGGAAAGTCTCAAAGCAGTGTTCCAACAATTCCGTCTGAATAAATATTCCAGAATGTGGTCTGCCAGATGACTTTTGTGAGTCCCATCTGAAAGTCTGCGTTTCACGGGCCGCCAGTTACTCTCTACACATTAAGTATGAGCACCAGTACAAGGATCCACGAAATAGAGGGAGTGATTTACTGTCAGATGTTGGAATCTGCAGCTTGGCAGGTTACGGTATGCAGCCCACTGATCCGTCATGATAGTACTTCCTGGTTGCATATGTTTCTGGATGAGGGGCAGCAATGTCTACGCAGACCGATATCATTCTCAGAGCAGATCACCCTGAATCGCTTGGTATCTCGTTCAAAGATGCCAAGTATCCAAGTGCCCTCAACGAGACGACCACAGTTGTACTTTCGCTTTCAATACGAATATGTTCTACATGTCAAGATTCACAGACTCACAACGCACGCTCAGAAAGAAAGAACGCAGCAACAACAGAAACAGGGCGAACCAAGTACAAAGAATTGCAAAGTATGACGCACAGAGCAAAGAGCAAACGGCGATGACCTAACAAAGCCAGCACGGAGCCTCCGGCCAGCAGCACTGCGACGAAAGAGCGAAAGCGCCACCTATCGGGAAACGCGTTATTTCCCATGATTCCACGTTACTTTTTCTAGCAGACGACGGAGGCCGCAAACCGTAGTTCTAAAGTATTATCTAAACTACCTCTAGAAAAATTACTTATAAAATTATATAAAAAATAAAGCATGAGTTCAAAAATTCAGTTGTTACGAGTTAGTACCTGAACTTAACGAGGACATTTTTTTAACTGCCCTTTAAATGTCCTCGTTAAGTTTAGACTAAACTTAAAGAGATCATTTTTTTGGACTGTCTTTTTAAATCCTAATTTGTAAAATGCAATATTTGCTCAGTTAAAACACATGTTTCAGCATTTTATACCCAAATGAGCTGTGCTCCAATTGACATCAGATAAAGCAAGCACCCACTCAGTGAATGTGGCCTCGAAATCCACCCCCTCCCCGTGAGGTATCACTTGGTCCTTAGTTCTTTGGTATTGTCTGCTTATATTTAAATATATTTGTATATGTTTTTTAAATACAAATTTTACAAATCACTGAAACGGTTTTTAATATGGCGAGATATTTTTATCACGTCCCAATACTTTGGGAGACGTTTTCTCCGGCGAATTTTTATTTGCATCTTCAATATTTTGGGCCACTCCCATAAAGAAATCCTGGGTGAGTCATTTAGCTAAAGAATTCAATAAATTTGGTAACAACAAATTAGGTGATTTCTTTATAAGTTACAAATTGCAAAAAATCATCTGAAGTACAACAAAAAATTCAAGGACCTAAACAGTTTCTTCAACACACAATTGATTGCAATTACATCGCTATTTTCCTAAACTTATGATCACTTTACCATTATTTTTTACTTTATCAGTAACCGTCGTAAGTTCCGAAAGATCATTTAGCGAGCAGAAATTTATAAAAACATTTTTAAGATCAACCATGATCCAAGATCGATTGTCATTTTTAGTGATATCAAGCATAGAAAATGAAGTAGAAAAGAAGTGTTATAAAGAAATGGATGCTGAATAAAAAAAGAAAATTATTTATATGAATTTACCGAATAAATTTTTTCAAAAAAGTGCAAACTCGATCGTCAGTTTCCGTTTTCTTTACTCCTTTTTTCAAATTTTCCTGCAACAGTGACAGTTGTATTTATCCGTTTCTATATTTGAAGAAGTATTTATGTCCTGATTTTTAGTGCAAGCAACTACAATTTGCTTACTGTGGAATTTGAGTGGCCTAAATATTCATAATTCATGAATGACCAACGGACAACATATTTTCAATTAGTGTTACTCTGTCATTTGGCAAGAAATGTTCGTAATAACTGAAGAACAGCCAACATATACGTGGGTAAGGGAGTGTTGTATTAACTTTTGGCCCATAATACCAATTCTGTAATCCACAAAATCATACCAAAGTTATGCAATGCATTCGTAAAATATTAGTTGAGTATACTGCCTATCAATTAGTTAATAATCTGCATAAATATTCAACTTACGATTGCAAGTGTACAGACAAATTAAAAAAAAAATCTTCTAACCATATGTAAAGATTTCAGTATATTTTTTTTTTCGCCATGGGGAGGGAACCTCATTAACGGTTTCGCATCTGGACCACGATAAACCACACACCACCCCTGCACGTCAGTTGTTTAAAATAACAAAGTGAAGTTGACCGAAAATTAAGAATTAATCAACAGTTTTAAGATCACATAACTCTCCTTAAATTTATTTTCGATTTCGAGCAAGCGTACGAGGAGGTGTCGGAAAAAAAACATTTTTTTTTAAAAAAACATTTTTTTTTTACTCTACATATTCTCCCCTGAGCTTCACACACTTATGACTTCACTGTTCTAACTGTTTTAATTCATCAAAAAAAACATTCTTTCAGTTGTGCTACAAGCCACTCATCCGTAGCTGCTATGGTCTCAATGCTTGAAAAAAATTCCGTTGAGGTGTTTTTTCAGGTTAGGAAAGAAGTATTAGCCCGAAGGGGCCAAATCAGGTGAGTAGACCGAATGTTTCAGAATTTCAAACTGAAGATCAGCCAACTTCTGCTCCGTTGTGGCAGCTTTGTGAGGAGAGGCATGGTCTTGAAGAAACAAGATCCCTTTAAAAAGTTTTTTTTTTCGAGGTTTAACGGCCACTAACATGAGCAACTCAGTGTGTTATAAGCAGTCGCCTGTCCCTAATTTAATGCCACTGGTCACAGGGAAGGGAAAGAACCAGTACCGTAAGACAAACACAACATCCACGCCTCACGGGGATTCGAACCCGGACCCTTCTCGGACGAATGGTCAATTACAGAGGCCCTCAATACTAGAATTCTTTACCTAGTACCCTGACTAATTTAAATAATTTTTAATTTATTTAAAAAAATTCAAACTCTATCTTCTTCAATAATTAAAAAACAAGGAAAGGATTGGCAAAACTTCTTCTCATTGTCTGACTTGATGTGTCAATCTGTTGTTTGATTTGTTTCTTCTACGGGGAGTATAGGGCTATGTAGGCCATTTTGGCCTTTTCCCTTGTCTTCCCTGTTGCTCATCATTTATGAATTGTCATTTTTTTCAGTCTTATTTTTTTCTTTTATGAGCATGTAACAACAAAAATAAATAAATAAAATAAGCCAGCGCTTAGACCACTGCGCCACCGGGGGAGGGGGGAGGAGATAATCTGCAAGCAAAATTCCATCTTTGTCCAAGAAAACAGACGCACTTTGCTTGATGACTTTTGTATTTTGATCCTTTGGACGCGGGGAACCACTCTTATCTTAAATACACCAGGTCATGAATACGCAAGGAATGCTTTAGCGTATTAAATACGTTTCCTTTGAGAAAGCTTGAAGAACCTTTATAAAAATTTACACCACGAAAATAAAGGGATTTACTACGCTATAAGCGTTCCTTGCGGGGAACAACTGTGTTTCCACTCTTTGGATTGTTCTTTGGTCTCTGGATCATATATATGGATCCACATTTAATCCATAGTTACGAGACGGTTCAAAAATCTTACAGGATCCCGCGTGGAAATCGGTCCAAAATGACTTGTGAAGTGATCACTCGATCACGCTTCTGGTCATCATTGAGTCATTTGGGAACTCATTTGGCTGAGAGCTTCCTCATGTCTAAAATCTTGTGAATAATATAGCCTACTCGTTCACGGGATATCGGCAGGGTTATCCCGAGAACGAGATAACCCTGGTATATATGTTACTGTAAAAGCCCGAAAATTGGTAAATCCTATAGGTTTGAGCGAAGTCCTGGCATTTACCATGCTAAGGTGGTAAAAGTTTGAAAAATACCTGTAAACGCTTTTATTTTGGGCTTTTACCAAACAATTTTCATAAATTCACCAACACCAACTGCGGTTACACCAAGTATGCACCTCTCCATGCAGCTTTGAGTTGTCTGCAGCCTTTGTATGTCTCTTTTAGTTAAGGTCCACGTCTCTGCACCATATACGTAAGCACTGGAAGGATGCATTGATCAAACACTTTTCTTTTAAGACATAATGGCATATTGTACGTATAAATGGCATGAAAAGTCAGTATGTATGCAGCTTGAACCAGTATTATACCTTTCTTTGTTTTGAAAAACAAATCATAAAACTTGGATTATAACTTTTTGAGCACTTTGTATAAATCTTCATATCATGGCAAATGCGAGTGAGAGGCAGCGCTGCTGAAATGGAATAATCGATTCGTGCAATTGAGAGAAAAAAATTACTAAAGTAAAAATTCGTAAAATTCAGATCATGAGCTTTGTGTCTTTCCTCACTGTACAAATAGAACTCAGTAACGCGGAATGTGCTGTTCGTATACAGTACATTCCGAGACTTGAAAGTGTGTAAATAATGGGTTAATGTAATCGTATAAGAAAAACAAACAACGGAAAAAAAAAACCGTAAAGTATATGATTTAAAAATATATTATTTGGGGGTACGCCCACCTCCCCATTAAAACTCCGTATAGTGGCAAATACGAGTGCTGTAGCCCACGTAATGGTGCGTTTGTTCAACCATCTCATTTGCCGATTTGTTAAATTATATTAAGCTATGATTTCATTGTGTTTCAAAAAGAACAAAAATTTCTGATATGGGAACGCCCAAGAGATGAAAAATTGCTCAAAACGAAAGCAAATATGAGACATAACAGTTCGGAAAACATTTAGAACACATTCGTAATGTGTTCCCAATGCTTTCTAAATGTGTTCCGAATGTGTTCCATTCTCACGCATAAAATGTTCCATTCTCACGCGCAAAGTGTTCCGAATGTGATCTGGAAAATAATATGTTCTAAAAATTAACACTAGAGCACATTGTACAGGAGAAGAACACATGAGGAACATATTTGGAGCGCATTGGGAACACATTTGTCGTCAGCAGAACACAACCGAAACACATTTGGAACGCATTTATAAAAAAAAGCGTTCCCAACGTGTTCCAAATGTGTGCCGAGCGTTTGCAGTGTGGCAAAAGTCCGAAATAAGCGATGAGTCTGTCAAAGCAAGTAGGGCCCACGTGCCAACGCAGGTGAGCGTGAAGTGCACAGGTCCCCAAGCAAGGAAGTATGCGTCATTTTCTTGTAGGACTTCCGTCCACAGTGAGTAGATTTTAGGTCCCAGCCACCTACAGCGAGTTCGCCTTTTGGGCAGGACACAGAAACGGAATGAATGAGAGCAAGTCTAGCGACTTTGACAGAACAGTTTGTAGTGAGATTAGAGTGCAGTAGATGGCGCCACCGTACAAGTACGATGTTGCACATAATGGAGTGAGAGAGTTTCGGGGGGGGCATAGGAAAGGATACCCATTTAAACAGTGGGCCCAGTCACTTAACGTGCTCGTCCGATGCACGGCGAATATTCAGTGATTGTTAGCAAATCACGCCACTCCACAAGATCAGCCTAGGATCGAACCTGAGGACCCTGCAATGGTGGTCTGAACTGCCAACCATTGATGCATTCGCGGCTTAGTGCGCTGGTCCCAACATGATCGTGACTCTTCTAGCTGTTCGCGTACCTAACAGTTCAGTTGTAGCCATACTTCGAATGAGTATAGACGGGTAGCGGCGACGATCTAGAATCAGTGGTTTTTTTGTGCCGATATAGTCTTTACGCTTTTTTTATTTCGTTTATAAAAATGTGATATTGTGCGGAGAAGGTTTTATGATCTTTTGAGTGAATCAGTGAATAATAAGAAGGATAACAGCTTTTATTTGACAAGTGAGGGATACAATTCTCTGTTGAATGAAGCCAAAGAAGCTAAAGGTGTGAAAGTAAAACAAACAGTTCACTATAGACGGTTGAAACGCTATGTCTTCTCATAATATAATGCTATTCTAATGTCCTATTTCAATTACACACTTTTTAAATAAACAATGATAATTGGGCCTAGTACAACAGATATCATATAAAAAATTATGCAACATAAATGACTGTTTCAATATTTTAAAATTTGCAAACAAAACGCACTTTTACCAATTCGTGTTGGCAACCGAAATGGTTTGGTAAAGGCCCGAAATAAAAGCTCTTACAAGTATTTTTCGGACTTTTACCACCTTAGTATGGTAAGTGCCAGGGTTTACCGGTCAAACCTAGGATTTACCAATGTTCGGGCTTTTGCAGTAACATATACACTGACGGAAAAAAATCCCAACACCACGAAAAAATAGTTGTAGAGGAATGAAATGGCGGCAATACATTTGTATAGGTAACATATTTAATCGATTAAGGTTTCAAGATCACAGCTTAATGTAATCGCGAGAAGAACCATTTTAAATGTGACATGCTGTTACATTAATAACCGGTGTAACCGCCAGAATGTTGAATGCAAGCATGCAAACGTTCATGCATTGTGTCGTACAGGGGCTGGATGTCAGTTTGTGGGATGGAGTTCCATGCCTGTTGCACTTTGTCGGTCAATACAGGGACGGTTAATGCTGGTTGGGGGTGACGCTGGAGTTATCGTCCAATTATGTCCCATACGTGCTCGATTGGTGAAAGATCTGGTGATCTAGCAGGCCACGGCAACTTGTCGACACTCTGTAGAGCATGTTGGGTTTCAACAGCGGTATGCGGGCGAGCGTTATCCTGTTGTGAAACACCCCCTGGAATGCTGTCCATGAATGGCAGCACAACAGGTTGAATCACCAGACCGACGTACAACTGTGCAGTCAGGGTGCGTGGGATAACCACGAGAGTGCTCCTGCTGTCATAGGAAATTGCTCCCCAGACCATAACTCCAGGTGTAGGCCCAGTGTGTCTCGGCCGCAGACAGGTTGGTTGCAGGCGCTCATCTGGCCTCCTTCTAACCAACACACGGCCATCACTGGCACCCAGGCAGAACCGGCTTTCATCAGAAAACACAACAGACCTCCACTCCGTCCGCCAATGAGCTCTAGCTTGACACCACTGACGTCGCAAACGGCAGTGGTTTGGAGTAAGTGGAATGCACGCTACAGGGCGTCTGGCTCGGAGCTGTCCTTCGAGTAACCGATTTGTAACAGTTCGTTGTGTCACTGTGGGGGCAACTGCAGCTCGAATTGCTGCCGCAGATGCGGTACGATGCGCCACGGCCATACGCCATACACGGCGGTCTTCCCTCTTAGTAGTGCCACGTGGCCTGCCGGAACCCGGTCTTCTTGAGGCAGTACCTTCCCTTGACCACCGCTGCCAACAATCATGCACAGTGGCTACATTCCTGCAAGTCGTTCTGCAATATTGCGGAACGAAAATCCACCTTCTCGTAGCCCTATTACACGACCTCGTTCAAACTCTGTGAGCTGTTGATAATGGCTTCTTCGTCTTCTTAAAGGCATTCTTGACTAACATCAACACACTACGTCGAATCTCAACGATAACTAACGCTCACGAACGTTACAGCGCGTATTTACAGCAAACCTGCTTTGCATGTTCCGAGGGGCGCTACTAGCGCCACACGTATGCGCCGAGCGCGAAATTTGCATAGAGGTCATCTTACTGATGTACTTTCACCGCCTACCAACTGTCGTTTATCTAACACAACCTTCTTGGTGTTGGGATTTTTTTTTTCCGTCATTGTATACTCGTTCTCTGAATATCCGCTGGGTCTCTGCTGTCATTTAGTGTATGTTCTTCAATCGTCCAGGATCATCTAATGAATGGCATCTTCGTTTTCTGTTTCTGGAATTGTCACTTGGGTTAGTCTCCCAGAACGTTCTGCGTCTTCGATGCTCTGATGTCTTGTTCTAAACCTAGCAACCCAGCTCTTGACTACGGAGTAGGAAGCGCACTTATCACCTAATGCAACCGACATTTCCTCATAAATTTTTTTGGCCGAGCTCCTTTTTAGGAAAAGATATATTTTATCACTGCTCGGCACTCTTTTGCTGTGTGTTATTTAGGGGCACCTACAAACGATATTTGAAATTATTTTTTATCAAAAAAATATTTCTTCAGAATTCTCTTAATTCCCTTCAGCTGTAGTGAATACTGAATTCTTAAGTACGCTAAGGTATTCAAGGGATAAAATCCATGTTACAGAAATATGCTTGGCCCAAAACACAAATCACGTTTCCATGTAAATTTCTACAAAATTTCACCTTGTTTTTAGCTTTGTAACACAATCTTTCTTACAGAGCTATGCTTGGCCCAAAACACAAGTCATGTTTCCATGTAAATTTCTTGAAAAATTCACCTCGTTTTTAGCTTTGTAACACAGTATTTGTTACAGAACTATGTTTGGCCCAAAACACAAATCATGTTTCCATGTAAATTTCCAGAAAATGTCACCTTGTTTTTAGCTTTGTAACACAATCTTTCTTACAGAGCTATGCTTGGCCCAAAACACAAGTCATGTTTGCATGTAAATTTCTAGAAAAATTCACCTCGTTTTTAGCTTTGTAACACAGTCTTTGTTACAGAACTATGTTTGGCCCAAAACACAAATCATGCTTCCATGTAAATTTCCAGAAAATTTCACCTTGCTTTTAGCTTTGTAACACAATCTTTCTTACAGAACTATGCTTGGCCCAAAACATAAGTCATGTTTCCATGTAAATTTCTAGAAAAATTCACTTCGTTTTTAGCTTTGTAACACACATAATGCCAACACTTTGGATATTGGTAATACAACTAAACGAAGGAACATTATTGGACAATCGCTGAAAGAGAAGTTACTGGAAAATTACCATTTCTACTTGTGTATTGGTCGATCTCGTGTATAAGCGTGACCCCCAGGAGTCACGGTATAAGTCAGTTCCCGGTTTTTCAAAGAAAATCTGGAATTTTTCTATTGTAGATAAGTCGGAAGCCAGTTCTCCCTAGATTAGGTACACGGGAGAGAACATGGAACTCGTGCACTACTACGGCTCCGCATTCGCGCTGCTCCTGGCCTTTCGCGCCCTCATTGGTCGTCTGTGTAGTGTGATCTGGCATGGTTCATGTTGAGCGGTAAAAAGTTAATTAGCTGGTGAGTGTTCATCGGTGTATAGTAAATACAAGGGTGTTAATTAAGAACCTGTATTTTTCTTTCTTTTTGTTTTATTTACTCAACGGTATGAGTTTACAATGAAAAATAAATGGACGCATCCAAGGATCAGGCAGGTTTGAGCCACTTCAGTTATAAAGAATGCAGCTACAATCGCGAAGTGACGGTGCTGCCTCAACTAAGGTAGCAATGAAAAATCGCTTAAAATAGTCTTCCGCCGTCTATTAGCCATACTGTATAGGAGCTGAAAATCGCGCTTCAAGAAAAATCGATCGCTGTTTACATTATGAATCAAGTTGCACATATCGTTCATGTGCAACTTAGTTCATGCCGATACGAATGTAGGCCGATCAGATTGGTAAATAAATATTGTTCACACCAATACACAGAGCCGGCTGTAGCATTCGTAGCGACCGGTGTGACAGTATTTATTCACCCCTTCCCTACACACACGCGTGCGCACGCACACATAAGCTTTGTGTATGTCACAAGCTCTGTTTCCATCAAAAGACATGCGATGTCATGTGATTCTGCGACTTTTCGTGTTCCTTCAAAAGAAAATTTATTTGTCTCCAGTCGAGAAAACATGTACTTCATAGGGAAGTTTGCGATTATGGATAAAGTTTAGAGCAAAAGTAATATATACAGTCACAAGTTTTTGAGTATTAACCAGCCATATATGCGCTTCATTTCTTTGCCATTGTCACCAATGTCCTCATCTCAATTTTTTTTTTTTTTCTGGAAAATAACGTTTATCCTTATCTGAAGAAAATTTCATATCACCAATTTCTGGTGGTCTAGAAATTGCAAAAATACTAAATGTAGAATTTAAATTTTTTAGGCTACAGTGCTGGAGGAGGACGAAGGATCATGATCAGCAGACTGCGTTGCAGCATTCTGATTATTTTGCGCAGCAGCCGACTCGTCTCAAATTTATTTGTTACTTGAAGCCAAAAATTATTCTAATTCAAAATTTATAAACCCTGAAACTCCGACGATGACCTCTCTTTCTTATCACATCTTTTCTTGGATAATCCAGCAAATTGTAGAAATTTCTCATGACTTCTCGCACGTTTCTGTTCTTGTGCTCCTTTTTCGCTTTTTTCTTCCGATTTTGTTTAGGCTCATTCCGACTCATTCTTTCAAGTTATAGTTCCAGATATTAGACACAAACGTGAGTACGATATTGGCTTTCTGCAAATATTACAAATAATATTATTTAACAAGAAAGATGACACCGAATTTTTGGATGTAATAAGCACGTCTTTTGAATCCGTTCTGACGCAAGTTAAATTTATCAAAGCTATTCAAAGTCAATGGAACTGGTATGGAAAACAATAATATCTGACGGAAGAAAGAGGTTTTTCAACAGGATTGTTAATTCCTCAGATATTGCTGTAAATGGAATCGTGAGCTTACGCCCTCTGGTTGCAGACTTGTGCGTTAAGAAAAACATGAATTTATACACCGGAAAGGCTCTCGAACACAGAAAGAATTTTTCAAATCTGACTCTTAAAAACAGAGATATCAACAAAAATAAGATGTGACTTAACGTTCCCTGGTGGGAAAACCATGCATTAGTTTAGGAAAAAAGTATTCTCAAAAGGTTTTTCCATATGAGTGGTATCGGTCCAATAAAAAAAAATTTAGTCGAGTTTTCAGGAGCCCAGATTTTGCTACAAATACATCAGAAGCAGAAATTAACACTTCTGCTCCCTGGTAGTCAAACCATTCTTTACCAAACATTAGAAATCGTGTGAAAAAAATTTCCATCAGGTACTGTATGCGATACAGGAAGAATTTTTCAAATCGGAGTTTTAGAAGCAGAAATAACGCAGAAAACGCAATTTACCTTTGTGCCCCCTAGCGGAAAGTCTGTGATTTACTTGAAAATTTTTAATTTATAGGAAAAACATTTCGCATCGGAAACACGATCCAGCAAAGAAAGAATTTTTTAAATCGGACTCCTTGAAGTAGAGATATTGACAAAAATAAGATACACATCTACGCCCCCTGGCGTAGAAACCATGCATTATTTCAAGAAGAAAATGTTCCTAAAAGATTTGTCGACATGAGTAGTATCGGTCAACAAACGACTTTTTTTTCAATCGAGATTTTAGAAGCTCATGTTTTGCTGCAAATACATCAGAAGCAGAAATTAAAACTTACGCCACCTGGTGGCCAAATCATTTTTTACAAAAATTTGAAATTATGTGCGAAGGATTGCCCATCAGGAGTTGTATCCGGTACAGAAAAAAAATTTCAAATCGGAGATTTAGAAGCAGAGATATAGGGGGAATGCAGTTTACCTTTACGCCCCCTAGCGGAAAGTCTATGAACTACTTGAAAATTTTGAAATTATATGAAAAACATGTCACACTGGAGACACTATCCAACAAAGAAAGGATTTTTTGAATCGGACTCCTAGAAGTAGAGATATTGACAAAAATAAGATATGCATCTACGCCCCCTGGCGTATAAACCATGCATTATTTTAAGAAGAAAATGTTTCTAAAGGTTTGTCGACATAAGTAGTATCGGTCTACAAACGACGTTTTTTTCGATTGAGAATTCAGAAGCTCATATTTTGCTGCAAATACATCAGAGGCGGAAATTAAGATTTACGCCACCTGGTGGCCAAACCATTTTTTTTTTCGAAAAATTAGAAATTATGTGCAAACGATTTCCCATCAGGAGCTGTATCCGGTGCAGAAAGAATTTTTCAAATCGGAGGTTTAGAAGCAGAGATATAGGGGAAACGCAATTTACCTCTACGCCCCCTAGCGAAAAGTGTATGAATTACTTGAAAATTTTGAATTTATAGGAAAAGCATTTCGCATCGGGAACACTATCCAACAAAGAAGAAATTTTTCAAATCGGACTTCTCGAAGTAGAGATATTAACAAAAATAAGATATACATCTAGGCCCCCTGGCGTAGAAACCGTGCATTATTTTAAGAAGAAAATATTCCCAAAGGGTTTATCGATGTTTGTGTCATCAGTGCACGAAATAATTTTTTCAATCGATATTTTAGAAGCTTAGATTTATGGCAAATACACTAGAAGCAAAAATTAACACTTACGCCCCCTGGTGGGCCAAAGTATTCTTTACCAA
The DNA here is from genome assembly GCA_039090855.1 of Macrothele yani. Taxonomy (NCBI): domain Eukaryota; kingdom Metazoa; phylum Arthropoda; class Arachnida; order Araneae; family Macrothelidae; genus Macrothele; species Macrothele yani. The sequence goes on from CM077008.1 coordinate 80,619,300, forward strand.
AAATTGAAATTATATGCAAAATATTTTCCATCGGGAGCTGTATCCGCTGAAGAAAAAAAATTTCAAATCGGAGTTTTAGAAGAAGAATTATCGGGGAAAACGGAATTTACTTTTACGCCCCCTAGCAGAAAATCTATGCGTAATTTGAAAAAAGTAAGTATATCTAAAATACTCTTCGACATAAATGGAATCGAAAGATAAAAAAAAAATTTCAATCGGTTGTTTAGAAGCAAATATGTGGAATAAATCGTGTTTTTGAATTCGACATCATCTGCATTTATGACCTCTAGCGGCGAAATTGTACATTGCAAATAAAAAAAACGAAATGAAGGATCATCATTCGCATATTTCAAGCTTCCCAATGCAAAACGAATTTTTCAAATCGGACTAATAGTTGCAGAGATATCGTGGGTACAGAAGGACGGACGGGCGGACAAACCGGTAACATAAGCACGATCTTTTTTTACAAAAGACGTGCTAAAAAACATCATCAGCTGCCGGCACAAAATTTCTCACATCATCAAGTTATATAAAGTGCGAAATATCAAGGTGGCTCACTGTCTATCTCCACTTTCGTTACCCTCAGGGAGGCGCCCAGTCATTTCTTGTAGTGCTTGCGCCCACCGGAGAGTGGGGAGGGGGAGTGGAACTACTTACGTTCGATGGGACTTTTGTGCTGCGTATCAAAAGGAAATTTCATCGTATTGATCTTAGAAGTTCGGATGCGACGAGGAATGGGGTTGCTGGATTACGGGTGCTGGTCAACATGGTTGAGGTTGTTGGGCTGTAGCGTTGAGGGCAGGCGCTTTTGGAGAATGGGGATGGCCAAGTCTGTGGCGGGGAGTTAGGTGCCGAGAGACTAGTGGCTTGCCGCTCTCGTCTAGTTCACGACGGGAGCGTAAAGCTTGGCATGCTGAGAACGAATGTGCGGTCTTCTGGTCGGAGGGCTGTTGTTCTAGCCATTAGGACACTTTCGTGAAAGGATGGTTGTCTTTTATATCTGCTGCTTCCGTGGAACTTTCGAGAAGCCCCATGGCCAGTCGGAAGTCAGCTAGCGTTCTATTGGCCAGAACTCGCATCAGGCAACGCGCGAGGCGATATTTCTGGATGGGTGGGAAAAGTGCGTTTTGATCCCAAGGTCAACGCCAAAAACAACGCTCTTTTTAAACTGAATTGTAACATCACTGTATTGTGATGATTTGTATAGTTCCAGTGACAGCGAGACCTTTCATTGTCTCCAATCATCATTGCTCACCATTTTGAATTAAAATACTTGCCGGGATTTTTGCATTTATATATACAAACACAGAGTTGCAATTAGATCATGCGACTGATTTTTTAAAAAAATCTCGGAAACACACATGGGCCAGGAAGGCATGCCTTTTTGTCGTTTTTTTTTTATAAGTCATTTATCAACTATGTGGTGGCAACATCGTTTGCCTGAGAATTGCACAGAAGATTATTTACGCTGTACATGACGCGTAAATAATTGTAGGAAGAATATTGTCACAGTCTGTCATGGAGCAGAGAGCAAATATCCGATTCTGCTTGGAAATCGGTAAAACTGCATCTCAGACAGTTGAATTGTTTCATGATGAGTACGGGGCTAATCGCCGATCTCGTACACAAATATTCCGGTGGTAAGCGCGTTTCAAGGATGGACGGAAAGATCTGGAAAACGACGAAAGGTAAGGATGCCTTATTTCAGTGCTCACGTCTGAACTCATTGAGAAAGTTCGCGAAAGGGTAAAAGTGATCATTGTGTGATCTTGAGGATGCTGGAATGTGAGCTCTGTGTTAATGAGGAGACGATTTGTTGAATTTTTGTGCAAGATTTGAGAAACGGGGTGGTGGCTATGTTCGTTTTTGTTGTTTGCATGCTTTGTCAGACGACCAGAAACATGCACAAGGGGAGTACGCAAAAGACATCCTGCAGACACAGTACAAATTTTATCCGAAACCTTGTGAAAGGTGACGCGTAGACAGGCGTTTTCGTTATGATCCTCAAACGAAGCTCCAGAGAGTTCATTGGAAATCGCCACATCACCCAAAGGAAAGAAGATGAGTTACAGAAGTCCAAAATGAAGACAATACTTGTGTGCTTTTACGACAGTAAGGACTTCTGCATCAGAAGCTCATTCTTGGATATTCATGAACTCGACTGTCAATGGCAATTCTTAAAAGTCCTTTTTGAAACGACTGTGGAAGAGAATTGTTCGAGTCAGGCATGAGTACCAAAACGAGCAGTGGTTTCTTCTTAACGATAACGCAACCGCACACAGATCAGTCAGTGTACAGCCATTTCTGGCACGAAAATAAGTGTGCGTATTCAACCATCCCTCTACTCTCTAGGTTTGTCAACGCGTGACTACACTACTTTCTATTCCTTAAATTAAAGCTGCCTTTAAAAGGATAAGTTTCTTAAGACATTGGAGACATACAAAGAGCTGTGACATCAGTTCTTCAGTCCATGCCAAAATATGACCTCTGCAACTCCTTCGTTTCGTTGGCTGATCGTGCCACTTCTTATAATGACGCAGGAAGAATGTACTTCGATTAAAATATATCCACGTAAGCTTTCCATTTTTTTAAAATTCAGTCTCATTACTTAATTGCTGCCTTGTGTACATACTCTCTACCGTTTCACGAAAAAAAAACTGAAAAAAGTTCTGTGTTCGGCCTCCCCCTGCCTGAGTTTGGCGCCCGGTGCGGCGGCACTGTTCCAGATGCGGCCCTGCCAATAGAACCGTTACCTGACGTCAGAAAACGTCGTCGAAGTCGTGACGTCACGGAATGGCGACTGGGCATAAACACACATTGTTTACATGTTAGCTAACGTTAGTTTTATCGTTGGTGGCTGTCGATGGTCCTGTAAACTTGATTTTAAAAGGTAAAACTGAATATATTAGATATGCCTTATGTTTTGCAATAGTTTAGTGTCCTAAACTATTTGGCTACGTATCTGCAAAAAATGAGATATCATATTAAAAAAGTAGGAACTGTACACCAAATTATACTCAAAATAGTATAACTATATACTAAAAATCCGGAAAATTTCTTGGCGTAGTTAAATCAAAATTTTCAAGCTTTCGCACATCAACCACACGGCTTTCTGAAGGAAGGTAGACAGCTAACTGCAAACTGGATAATAGAACGTTTCAGCACTTTAAACGCGGTGACTTGACTAGACAAAAAGTATCAGGAGCAAACGTGATATTTCGAAGAAACGAGGTCACGTTGGTTGGGCACGCGATACTATGTTAGAAAACTCAGCATTATTTGAAGAATTGATTCCAAATACGTGGCAACTCCAGAGAGACGCTATCGTTGCAAGCCTCGCAGCTGGGCGAGATTTCCAAGGTTTCGCGAATGGCGGTAGATTTGGGTGTGGAGTATGAAGCTAATTTCTTTACATCATTTCATATAGGATCGGCAGACTTGAACTTGACTTCTCTTGATAGGGCAGTGGCTATTTCCCCGTCTCTTGTATCCCTTTTATTATCACTGATTCTAATTTAAAACGAACGTTTGGTCATTTCGATGTAGTATCGCCTGGAGCCGTCCGGATATTTTAGTGGGATGGCATAAACACCTGCCACATTGAGAAGAGGGGGCTTGTTAATATTTCTCTTAAGCATCGTGTATAAAGATGCCGGAGACCTTATGCCGACACCGAAGTTCATCCTCCTCAGCGCGTTTTTGAGTTGATAGGAAATATTTGGTATGTAGGGAATACAGCCCAGGTAGCGAAGTTGCGGCATAGAAATATTATTAGCACTGCTGGTTCTAGCTTTCTCGATAAAGTTGGAAGTATATCCTGCCTCAGTGGCCAATTCGACGATGTTTCTTAGTTCGGATTGTCTAGAACGGACATCGGATGATACAGCGAAGGCTCTTGTCATTCGAGAACGGAATAATGCGGTCTTGTAATCATCAGGAGAGAATGAACTTAGACTTCCGTATGAAGGTGGTTTTCATGCGATTTGCTCCCTGAGACGTCAAGATAAGGTAAGGTACCATTATCTTCAAGCCCCATGGTGAAATAGATTGTAGGGTGTATATAATTTATTTTATCGAGGAAAAACGGGAAAGTCTCCTTTCCGTGTGGCCATATGAAAAATACGTCGTCTGCATATCGTAGCCAGGTGGTAGGTCTTGGGGTGATGTTGGTGAACATATGTTGCTCAATGGGGCGAAGTATTGCTTTTGCAAGGACGGCTGAGAGCGAAGATCCCATCGGAGCGCCATTTACTTGCTTATAAATTTGTCCTCGGAAACTGAAGTAGCTGGAATTTTAGACCAAGTCCATTAATTTGAAGATGCTGAGGCAAGATTCCTGAGAATAAACCGATGAATTAGATATAGCCTCTTTTAATGTTCGGATGGCTTACGGTACGGGAATCGATGAATAAAGAGAAACTACGTCGAAACTGCCGATATAGTCACGATGTTCAACGGTGAGCTGCTTGATTTTCGTGATAAAATCTAAAGTGAAGGTGCGAATAAAGTCCGTCTCCGGTAGATGATTATTTAAGAATTTAGTTAACGCTTTATCTAAGTGGTACGTCGGTGCGGATGTCCTGGACACGATCGGTTTAAATGGACTGCCGGGTTTGTGGTGTTTAAGTCTGCCGAAGAGTTTTGGGATCTGAGGGTCAGGCGGTAATTTGGCGGATTTCTTGAGATCATTTGGAATATCAGTTGACCTTGCAGTTCTTTTTACGTGTGCAATCCAAGAATTTAGAGGAATCCTTCGTAAGCAATCGTTCAATAATTTCAAAATTCCAAGGACGATTTCCAACCTCAGAAATGACCACTCCATAATACTGACGCTAACGGACAAATCCGGCCAGATAGCGATAATGGACGCAGCGGATTATAATAAAAAACTAGAAGAATTTATATCCGATTCTGGATCTATAATCTAACGAAAGACTCCTCTAAATTCTTGGATTGCACAGGTAAAAAGAATTGCAAAGTCAGCTGATATTCCAGATGGTCTCAAGAAATCCCCTGGCCCTCAGATCCCAAAACTCTTCGGCAGAATTAAGCACCACAAACCCGGCAATCCATTGAGACCGATCGTGTCCAGAACATCCGCACCGACGTAATACTTACAGAAAGCGTTAACCAAATTCTTAACTAATCATTTACCGGAGTCGGATTTTATAATAACCACTTTAGATTTGTTCACGAAAGTCAATCAGCTCACCGTTGAACAACGTGACATTATCGGCAGTTTCTCTTTATTCATTGATCCCCGTACCGGAAACCATCAGAACATTGAACGAGGCTATATCTAATCCATCGGTTTATTCTCAGGAGCCTTGCCTCAGCATCTTCAAATTAATGGACTTGGTTTCAAATTCCAGCTACTCCGAGGGCAAATTTATACGTAAGTAAATGGCGCTCCGATGGGATCTTCGCTCTCAGCCATCCTTGCAGAAGCAATACTTCGCCCCATTGAGCAACATATATTCACCAACATCACCCCAAGACCTACCACCTGGCTACGATATGCAGACGACGTATTTTTCATATGGCCACACGGAAAGGAGACTCTCCCGGTTTTCCTCCATAAAATAAATTATATACACCCTACAATTAATTTCACCATGAAGCTTGAACACAATGGTACCTTACCTTATCTCGACGTCTCAGTGAGCAAATCGCATGACAACCGCCTTCATACGGAAGTCTATTATAAACCCACCTCCGTTCCCAACCTGATGCTCCGCAGTTCATTCTGCCCTGATGATTACAAGACCGCCTTATTCCGTTCTCGAAATAGAAGAACTTTCGCTGTCTCATCGGATGTCCGTTCTAGACAATCCGAACTAAGAAACATCGTCGAACAGCAGCCAGATATACTTCGAACCAGATGCATAACTTTATCGAGAAAGCCAGAACCAGCAGTGCTAATAATATTTCTATGCCGCAACTTCGCTCTCTGTGCTCTATTCCCTATTTATATTTCCTATCAACTCAAAAAACGCGCTCAGGAGGATGAACTTCGGTGTCGGCATAAGGTCTCCGGCATCTTTATACACGATGCTTAAGAGAAATATTGACAAGCCCCCTCGTTTTTTCAAAGAATGATTCCTAGCTTAGGTTGAGAGACTCGAACCCACAGCGCTATGCGACTTTTGGCAGGTGAAAGAGAAACTAAGAGAGTTAGGAGCAGATTGCCCTTACAGAATAGCACGAAAGAAAAGTATGGAAATATAAGAGCAGAAGGAGTAAACGGTTCCCCATTAAGTAGTGAAGTTGTAAGCTGCCCTACATACTTACCTGCAACAACAAGCCGTTCCGAGCGATATTTCTCTCCGCAGAAAAAAGGCCCGGTACACCGCTGCCACAGGTGAGTACAGGGGGAAAGGAAGGGAAGGACATGGGAAAGGGGGGACCTGAAATAAAAAAAGACATCACTCACAGAATAAGTTTCCCAGAGGAATATCGACGTTCAACACCGGATAAAACAAAACTGGCCGTTTGCTCAGTTTTGGTGATCATATATGTAGAGGATTTTAGGAAGGGAGTGTCTGACCCCAGGTCTTAAACAACCCTTAGAAATAGGAAGCTAGGAGATTTGGGCTAGAGTGCCCGATAGGAAAGTGACACGGAAGCGAAGTAGAAATGGGAGGAAGACGCCCTTATTTATTACCGGGGGCCAGTACCCGGGGTCCGATGGCTTAACGTGCCCATCCGACGCCCGGCGGATATTTAGTGGATCGAGCGTTCGTACCTGCCTGGGATCGAACGTGAGGTCCTTTCCACGCCAGTCACGAACATTGCCCACTAGGCCACCCGCGGCCCCGAAGTCGGCTATTTGCTTTGTTACTCATCAGCCAATGAGAGAAAAGATTTTTCCCCATTGGTTTAAAAAAATTTTCAGGTTTACTTTTGCTGAATCTTGCCTGGCATGGTGAGAGTAACCATAGCTATGGTGGTGTGAACACAAGATTACACCGATCGAGGTTTAAGTAACTCAATTTGAGTAAACAACAGAAAAACAAAAAAATAAAAAAGGCCACAATCAGGGGTTGTTTTTTTTTGTTCCTTATTTAAGGAACCGGTAGTATATGGGCCAATCATTTCTTTCCCCCGCTAGTTCTCTGCTTGTTGCACATTTGTGTGCAACAGCGCAGAAACTTAAGTCCTGTTTTATTTATTTTTTTAGTCAGAACTAAGGTGTAAGAAAAAAACATTTTAATAAAAAAGACAGACAACACCTTGTTTGTTAGGGGGAAGAGATATTCAGTACAAAAAAGCTAATTCTTTTTCTGCCACATTTTGCTCGGCCCTTAAAAGGGCCTTCTTTTTTTTTTTTTTTTTTTTTTTTCCTCAGAACTCCTGATATTCAATTCTTGCTTTCTTCCCATGTGTGAAGAATACTTTCGTTCTAGTCCCAGTTATTTCTGATTTTTTGAAGTATAACAGTGAACTGGATTCTTTTCAGGAATTTTATTTAAAATAGCTTTGGTCTTTCAAATTTGTCAGTATTATTGACAACATAGTTAAGGCTTCCTGACAAGAGGATTGGGGTGTTCCTTAGCTTTCTCGTAATATCTTTGAGCTAAATCATACATAGTATAATGTATAGAGCTGATATTTAGCATACTACGGATAGCATTATTGGATGTTATACCATCGAGTCCTACCATCATACAGTCATGGATGTTGTGTTTGTCTTACGGCACTGGCTCTCTCCCTTCCCTGGAACCAGTGACCCTAAATTAGGGACGGGAGACTGCTTATAGCCCATTGAGTTGCTCACGGTGGTCGTTAAACCTCCAATCAAAAAAAAAAAAAAAAAAAAAAATACCATCATACGAAGAGTTTTATTTTGAAACGAGATAATATTATTTTTTGCTGCTTTCTGCAGTTACGCCAGATAGGACAGCCATAGGTAATCCCCGGGCTGAAGCATGCTTTCCATAACAAGGTTTTTTTGTTGTTGTTTTTTTTTTGCTAAGCCTTTTATTTTTAATTATGGGTTGGAGACATCCTCTTATTTTAAGAGCTTTAGCCAGGGTTTCTTTAATATGCTTGTTCCAACTCATATTATGATCCATAATGAGGCCTAAATATTTGACATCCTTTACCCAAGGTATTTTTTTGCCATACAATTCAATTTCAAAGTCAGGATAGTAATTGTATGTTTTACGGGAGAACATAATTGCTTGGGTCTTGTCAGTATTAATTTTTATTTTCCAGTCTAGGAAGTAATTCTCCAGTTTTTTCACATAGTATTGCAACATAAATGTTGCTTGATTTTTATTTAGGGAAGTATAGACAAGTGCAGTGTCGTCAGCATAAAGTGCTGATGTCAGATTCTTGTTGTTAAAATTAGGAAAATCTGACGTAAAAATAGAGTATGGCGTAGGAGCAAGTACACTGCCTTGTGGAACACTAGCTTCAATTTTTTTTTTTTTTTTTTGAAGATTTCTTCCCATTAATTTTTACACAAAAAGTTCTGTTTTCAAGATAAGACTTGATTATATGAATAATCCAAGGTGGGAAGTCATGTGCTATTAGTTTGTAGATAATTGCCTCGTGTGGACATTTATCAAAAGCCATAGCTACATCCAGGAATATAGCCGCTGTATGCTTCTTATTCATTATTCCTTCTGCACATTTTTCAGTAACTCTCGAGAGCTGGTGCACTGTGGAGTGTTTGTCACGAAAACCTCCTTGAATAAATGGAATAATTGCAGGGGCGGGTTTAAGCATTACAGCGCCCTGGGCCAAGAAAAATCAAACGCCCCTAAGTAAACTTATTGTAAGAAATTTGAGGACGATTAGAATTTCATATTTAAATTACATTTTACATATAGATTTTTTATCACGCAAAGAATTAGCCTATTCTCAAGAACAACCCAACCGTGTAAAATGTTTAGGACATGTATTATTTAAAACTGGGCATTGAAATAAAAATTTATAAATGTCGTTTTCTCACAAGTTTAATTCGGATAATTTTTAAACATCATTTCACAGTAATTTTTTATATTTACAAATGATATTGTTTTTTTTTATTTGTAAATATAAAAATTACTGTGAAATTCTGTTTTAAAATTTTTACATTATTTCACAGAAAACAATTTGCCTGCAAAATTTTGGATTTAAATTTACAACGTGTGCAATATTAATTTTAGATTTTTTAAATATAATGATAGTGCTGCTACCAATGTTTATGTATATCGATTAAAAGACTGAGAGATAGAAGAAATGAATGAACATAACTTATATACAGTATAGTAAAATCACTCACCGCTAAAAGATTTTTTTCTCGATTTCTTTGTGGCAAAATCCTCTACTATATTAACAAATGTTAATGTTTCTACAATGTTCAAATTGAGTGACAAAGTTGCCAATGCATTCGTTCTTTCTTGAGAATTAGATGTCCTCGAATAATTCTAGATGATTTTCAAAAGAGAAAAACTTCTTTCTCCAGAGGCATTAGTGATGGGTATGCATAGGTAAATCCTTGGGATAAAATCAATGTTCGGAAAAGTTGAATCAATTCTTTTTTCGCTAATCAGTTTCAACATATCCTCAACAGCAACACTAACACTTGTATCTGTCACTGCTTGTCTATCTAAATCATTCCAAAATTTCTGGAAATGAAGACATTCTTGTTCAAATTCTGAGCCTAAATTCTGAGAGTAAACTGTCAGTAGTTTTTTTGCCTTTTGAGATACTGTTGTCTCATCAACATCTGACAATTGCGTTAGAAACCCAAACATGCTCTCCACATCAGAATACGCATCTCGTCGACGTTTCAACTGCTGCACCAAGTTATCAATGACCATATGGAAAACGCATATTCACATATGTTCCTTTCCAGTGAAAACAGTTTGTTTATTGCCATTCATCTCTTGAAATTGTAGTTTTCTCCGACGGGTTCTAGTAACATTCGTCGCACTGAGACAAAAGTTTTCCATTTTCCTCATACTTATCAAATTTATTTCCGAGATCACTTAGATATTTAATAAGTGAATCGTACAGTTCTACAGCAAATGAAGGGTCAATATTCACTTTATGCAGTGTTTCGTTGCAACTATAAATTATTTCTAAAATATCACTCCAAAGCTCTAAGAGAATGCCCATTTCTAACAAACTCATCTTACTTAATAATCCCTCTGCTTCTACTCTTGCTTCTAATTTTTCACCGGTGTTTTCTGCGAAGTCTTGAATTGCATGTCTAATGCAGGAATAACTAGAGCGTAAGGCTTTCCATGCATCAACCCTTGCTGACCATCAGGTTTCACATAACGTTTTGGATACAAGAAGTGGCGATTGAGATTCAGATTAGCTGTGGAGCTTATAACTATCTTGAAGACTTGTATTCAAGATTTGCCACCTATGTGATGAAAATGGCCAAAAGTTGTATATTTCTTGTACAAACATAAAAAAAGATGTAGCTTCAAGGCAGCATCCCGCTGCGGAGTGTGCTGCGCATGGAATACAGTTGGCTAAACTGTTATGATTTTTTAATCGAGCTTGGAGACCTGAATATTCACCAGACATATTTCTCGCATTGTCATAACTTTGGCCTCTGCAGTCTTTAACATCTATTTTTAAATCTTGTAACAGCTTCAATAAAGCCTTCTCCATGTCTTCTGCTTTATGACCAGTGTTGGGCAAGAAACAAATAAATCGTTCCACTGGTTGTCCATTTTTCAGAACATAACTAAAAATAACAGTCAACTGGTCAGCTTTTGACAAATCTGGAGTGGAATCTATAATACTGGGATAATATTTGCTCGACTTCAACTCTTTAACTATTGCGTCAGTGACTGATAAGGCCATTAATGAAATGAATTCTTCACATACATCCTTCGAAAGGTATGAAACATTTCCGCTTCCCTTATTTCCAAAATTTTTCAAATGTTGCTCCAGAAAAGGGTCAAATTTTCCTACCAGTTCAAGAATACTTAGATAATTGCCATTATTATTATTCCCTAATTTGTCGTTCGCTCCACTTCCACGAAGTGCTAATCCACGAGAAGTCAGAAATTCAATGACTTCGATAATCCGTAAAAGTACCACTTTCCAATAATTTATCTCATTCATCAGTTGCTTAATTACAGTAGAATAAATTTTTCCACTATTCTCTGCACGTGTTATATAACACTTTACAGAATCTACATGCTCAAATGAAGCACTATGTGCTCGTATAAGATTTTCGTGTTTCTAATCATTTAAACCTATACTTGAGAAAGAACTCTTTCGCTTTGCAAACAGTTTACATGGTAAATAAAAAACGCGTCCACTTGACTCAGAATACAACAGCCATTCTCTTCTTTTAATTTCACCATTTTGAAGGCGGTTATAAAATAATCCTTGTGAGGCAGATCTAAATCGATCACTATAAGATTTTTTGAAACTGTAAAATCTATTTCGTTTAAATTTTGATTCGGAGGATTTTTTGTAATATAATCAGCAAATGAATCGTCTACTTTCCATTTAGCAGGATCTAATATCATATGATGAAACAAAAGTTAATTTCCTTCAAGATCTTGAAAATTTCCTCCAAGATTTGTGTTAGACTTACCTTTCTCATCCGCACCGTCGGAAGACTCACAAATTTGATCTTCGTCCTGAGCCCTTAGTTCTTGTTCAGTTGGCTCCTTCACTTCTTCATTGGTAGATCTTGCAACCAAACACAGCATTTTCTTTTCACTTACTGTGTCATGTTCTGCCGGTTTAAAAAAGTTTTTTAGTTTTGGTATTTTTTTTAACGGTTGCCCTTCTTTTTCAATCTTTTTAAGCTTCCTTTTTCTATTTTCGCATCCAGAAAACTTCGTAGTCGACATTTTCGCTGACGGTGATGATTAATGGTAATGATTTCCCCCAAAAGAACAAAGCGAGAATGAAAACACACATGCAAACTGACGGGAAGGCGGAGGGGGAAACCCAAAGCAGGCAGCTGGTGTCATAAGCTGAATTGGAGTGCATTCTAACCAGTACTCTATCCTCTCTTGTCACCCACAATACCCTGGGGTGACCTTGAATTCATGGAGTCCGATTTCGATCTTTCCACATACATCCGATGGCTGTCCTCACGCTGATATTTTTCAATGCCTTGTAAAAACTATGCTCCAGTGCAGTGCTCCTTACCTAGCCTCCCACTCTTGTTCCCCGTTGTCTGCTAGCTCTGTAAAAGAAATGAATGCTCCCCCTCTCCACCTTCTTCTGAGTTTTGACCTTGCCAGGAAATAGGAAGAAATAACTTCCTCGGTGGCTTCTGAGTCTTACTGAACTCACTTTCAGAATGAATTAATATTTTAAATAATTAAACACATCGAATGTACTAACACCATTTAATATTTTCTTAGGTATTAAAGGTATTAATTATACTACTGAGTTTATATTTTGTAGAAACGAAAAATCCCATTTCATTCTTTCTTTTTTTGAGGGGGTGGGGGTGGTGGGATGAGATAAAACGTCTTGTGCCACATGTATTCTCAAAAATTTGGCGCCCCTGTATGTGCAGCGCCCTGGGCCATGGCCCAGGTTAGCCCGATGGTAAACCCGCCCCTGAATAACTGGGTATTATTCACAGAACTGTTGCATCCTAACAAGTATATTTTTTTCAAAGATTTTTCCCATGGTTGGGAGCAACGAAATCGGTCTGTGATTTTCAGGAATTGCCGGGTTTTTATCTGGCTTGGGTAATAATATTACCTCTGCTGTCTTCCAATCATCAGGGAAATTATTTAACTTAATGGCACAATTGTATATTTTGGTAAGGGTTTGCACATACTCTTCCGGTAATATTTTCATAATTTTATTGTTTATGCCATCTTTGCCCGGTGCCTTTTTATTTTTAAGATTATTAATGTGAAACCTAACTTCCCTTTCACTGATGGGAAGTGGTTTTTCAAAGTCAGAAAGAACAAATTTTTTTTGGCCCTTAAAAGGTCTCTTGCTTTTTCTCTGCGGATGGCTTAGTGGTTAGCGAGTCAGATTATCAATGCAAGGTCTACGACCTCTCTTACGCCCGTTAACATGGCACAAGCTGAAAAAGTCAGACAGCAATCTAGCCGCGGATGGCTTAGTGGTTAGCGAGTCAGACTATCAATGCAAGGTCCTAGGTTCGATCCTGGGCTGGTCTTTCAAAGATGGTGTGATTTACTAACAATCGCTGAATATTCGCCGTGCATCGGACGAGCACGTTAAGTGACGGCCCCCAGGCTGGACCCACTGGTTAAATGGGTATCCTTTCCTATGTCTCCCCCCTGAAATTCTCTCACCCCTCTATGTGCAACATCGTACTTGTACGGTGGCGCCATCTACTGTACTCTAATCTCACTACAAACTGTTCTATCAAAGTCGCTAGACTTGCTCTCATTCCTTCCGTTTATGTGTCCTGCCCAAAAGGCGAACTCGCTGTAGGTGGCTGGGACCTAAAATCTACTCACTATGGACGGAAGTCCTACAAGAAAATGACTGACACGGAGTCTTAATTTTTTAGTTTTTGTCGTTCCAGACGTAAGAGAGGTTGTAGCACCTTCAACTTGCCACAGTATTTGTCATTTTCTTATAGGACTTCCCTCCACACAGTGAGTAGGGTTTAGGTCCTAGCCACCTACAGCGAGATCGCCTTTTGGGCAGGACACAGAAACGGAAGCAAGTCTAGCGACTTTGACAGAACAGTTTTGTAGTGAGATTAGAGTACAGTAGATGGCGCCACCGTACAAGTACGATGTTACACATAGGAAAGGCTGTCACTTAACGTGCTCTTCCGATGCACGGCGGATATTCAGCGATTGTTAGTAAACCACACCATCTCTGAATGATCAGCCCAGGATCGAACCTGAGGACCTTGCATTGATAGTCTGACTCGCTAACCACTAAGCCATCCGCGGCTAGATTGCTGTCTGACTTTTTCAGCTTGTGCCATGTTAACGGGCGTAAGAGAGGTCGTAGCATTTGCTACTTTTGGCTGCTGCTTTCTTTGCCTTCGATTTTTTTTAAACAAACCTTTCTGTTTACTTTTAATTTGGGATGTTAACACATGTTTTTTTTACTGGTAAATTCTTCATAGAGTTGTGCACTTTAGGTGATGACTCTAGAATTTTCTACATCCTCCGCATGTTTAAAATAAGTATCGAGGACCTTTTTGCATTTTAATGGCTACATCAGTGTCAGGGATATCATTGATTTTAAGCTGTTTTTCAAGTGAGTTTGCAAAGATTTCCGCTTTTTCTTCATCGGTTCTAACTACCGTCCCATCTACTTTCTGGAGGGGTGGGAGTTATCTGATATTTTTATTTTGCAAACTTGAAGTAAGGTTCCACAGGATCATTTTTTTTTACCCGAATTTTCGGAGTAGTCAATATGTGCTTCCTCTAATAACTGTCCCCATGAACCGTTTTCAAACTTTCTGATATCTCTTTTGAACCGTTTTCAAACTTTCTGATATCTCCTGTTTAGGGAGCAATAAAGGTCATAGAACGTTTTGTTTCTGGTTCTTTGCCATTTACTGCGGTACCTATTTTTCTCCTTAATAAAATCCAAAATTTCTTTGGGCAGAAATTACGGGTTTCTTGTTTCTTTGGCAGGAGTTTGACATTCTTCCATAACCTTTTTAATTGCAAGGTTAAAGGTTTCAATAGCATTATCAATTTCTTCTCTGTTATTGCAATCTCCGAATGCTGGAGGTGGTGCTAATTTGATTTTTTCTTCAAATTGCTTTAGGTTCGTGACCATTTTGGGTGCTACCATTACAGTTTTGTCAGTAAAAAGCTGCAGATGAACGGGGTTATGATCAGAGGAGAGCGCTGCTGCAGTATAGATTTCATAATAATATCTATTATTTTTGAATAGCGCAAAATCTAGCACATTACTAGTTCCCCTTAACGCCGTTCTGGTGGGTTCGGAAGGTGCCCCCAGATCAATATTTTTATTTAAGAGATATTTAAAAATATTGTTCCCACTTTTGTTATCTCTGGGACAGTACCAATAGCGGTGTTTGCTATTAAAATCCCCCGCTACTACGGTGGGGTTGTCTTCTTCAAAAAGTTTGTCCAGAGCTTCACTGGTAATCATATGTGACGGATGATTATACAAGGCCGTGAACTTAATCGGGTTATTTTTAGTTTTAATTATAACCGAGTGCGCTTCTAGACCGTCTTCAGTGTTGCAAGGTGTTTCACTTTGCTCTAAGCTATCAATAACCGCTATCAAAATTCCACCGCTTTTGGTGGTTTTGTCTTTCCTATAGACCTTGTAATAGGGTATTCTGAATTTAATTTTTTTTATCACTTAGCCATGACTCAAAAAAAAAATTAACGCAACGTCAATTTTTTTATACTTTAAGTAGGCTAAAAATTCTCTGTGTTGTCTTTTGATACCTTGCGCATTCGAAATTAGAATGTTAAGGCCATTTGTTTCATTTACTAAAACTTCATCCTCAGAAAAAGAAATGCCCTTAAAAGGACCGGGGTTTTTTAAGCTGTTTTCCTCAAGCCCCTTTTTCTCAATGAAGCAGGTGTTTATGCCATCCCACTAAAATATCCGGACGGCTCCAGGCGATACTACATCGGAATGACCAAACGTTCGTTTGAAATTAGAATCAGCGAACATAAAAGGGATACAAAAGACGAAAAAATAACCACTGCCCTATCAAGGGAAGTCAAGTTCAAGTCCGCTGATCCTATGTGGAGTGATATAAAGAAATTAACTTCATACTACACACACAAATCTACTGCCATTCGCGAAACCTTGGAAATCTTGACCAGCAGCTAGGCTTGCAATGATAGCGTCTCTCTGGAGTTGCCACGTATTTGGAATCAATTCTTCAAATAATGCTGAGTTTTCTACCATAGTACCGCGTGCTCAACCAACGTGACCTCGTTTCTTCGAAATATCACGATTGCTCCTAATCATTTATTGTCTAGTCAAGTCGCCGCGTTTAAAGTGCTGAACCGTTCTATTATCCAGTTTGCAGTTAGCTGTATACCTTCCTTGAGAAAGCCGTGTGGTTGATGTGCGAAAGCTTGGAAATTTTGATTTTTATTCTACGCCAAGAAATTTTCGGATTTTTAGTATATAGTTATAATATTTTGAGATATTATATATTAAAGTATGTAATTTGATGGCAAATGGGGAAAATTTTTATCTTTAAAATGCATTTTAAGGATTTTTACCATAAAACTGACCTCCAAGTACGATGACATGAACTCCGCTCCGGCAGGCCTGACACAACGCCTCGGCGACCACGTCAAGCTTGGCTCCGCAGAAACGATGGTCTCGTTCCGGCGGCCATTTCGTTGGCGGAAGAGTACAAGAGGAGCCTTGTACGTTACTTCCCGGAAAACGTTGCATTTTGTACTGCTACGCTGCAGAAAATAGCTCATCATTTCTGTCTCAATTTTTCACATCAGAATCTGACAATTTCTTGTTGTTTTCGTGTATGATTCTTTGATGCGGAATGTATGAACTCGCTCCTCCTTCGAGGGTTTTATTTATTTATTTATTTTAATCCAATTTGAATGAACTGCGAACCACGCCGTCAATACCAGAAGCAAAACTTTCACTTTCCGATGTCATGTAACTAAGTAACTTCCGTTGGAGAGAACGCGACACCTACTTTAACGCTTTTCTAGATGAAAGAAGGGCATCTACATACTTTCTGCTTCATATCAGGGAATTACATGCGTAAGAACAAAGCAATTCTCACCATGTGTTTTGAAGGACTGCGACAGAAAGGAAGAACTATTTTCTGTCAGGTAGCACTACAAATTTGAACGTTTTCCTGGCAAAAACGTACCCACTTCCTGTAGTAGTCTTCCGCCAGTTAGTTGGCTGCCGGAGCGAGACCTTCGTTTCTGCGTAGCCAAGCTTGACGTGGTCGCCGCAGCGTTGTGTTAGGTCTTCCGCAGCGGTGTTCACGTCTTCATACTTGGTGGTAGGTTTTACAGTAAAAATCCTTAAAAATGCATTTTAAAGATGAATTTTTTCACCATTTGCCATCAAATTACATACTTTAGCATATAAATATCTCATTTTTTCGAAATATGTAGCCAAACAATTTAAGACGCTAAACTACACATTTACACGTATCTTTTATAGAAGCATGAATTTGACCACAAATTTCCTCGCTATGCGGTTCATAATAAAATGACTGGATGTGAGAGTATTTTCACCGCGCTGAATTAGCTTCAAATTGTCAGAAAAAAAGAAGAAATTGCAAAATATGAACTCATTTCACCAACCACATTGGAACGTTATGGGAATCATGGAGGACCAGGGACAGACATTTGTTTATGCCCAGCGCTATCTTGTGACGTCACACTTTGACGACGTATCGGGAACGTATTTGGAAGATCCGGCCATCTTGCACTAAAATGGTTGAACAGCTGTTGATTACTTAACGCCGTTTGCCCGATCTCGATTAAAATGTCACTTGGCTTTGATCACATGATTCCTGACCTAATTGAGCGACATTGACGCAGTTCTTTGGTTCTATAATCGTCAAACCTAGATTTCTTCGTACCTCAACAAACACAACATCCATGCCTCACGGAATTCGAAGCCGGACTCATCTCGGACAAAAGGTCTGCTCTTAATCATTTCACCCCGCTTTTAAAAATCTTTAACTGATAGTTCTGTGTCTGGCGCTCTTTGGCCAAACCTGGCCCTTGCGCCACTAAAATCAATTAACTAACTAACTAACTAACTAACTCGGACAAAAGGTCATAACCCAACGCTTAGTCCACTGTGACACTGGAGCAGCGCATTTTTTTCTCTCTCTAAAGAATGGACTAATCGCAGTTGTGAACGTGCTAGGAAATTGTTCCTTGTTCTTTGTATTTCGTTTAACGATCTCATAACTGTTCAATTAAGTTATGAATATTATATTATCCCTAAAAGAAATATATTATATTCATCTGAGGCCTAATGTAGAAAGCTTTGAACAAGCAGATAAATGTGATCAAAACCTTTCAAATAGGATCTCAACTCGTGCCTTATTTCACGCCTAATAAAGCATAACTGTGACACATACCCTGTTCCATTATACCTACACCACTTCACTGCGTTAAACAGTCAAAAACTTTACAATGTCGTGCAATGATATCTCATCATTTAAATATAAAGACAACCAAGACTGTCTTTTCGCAGTTAAGGACCCTTTCACACTGATGATTCAGTTCCCGTTTTTCAGATTTTTTTATTAATATTTTTTGTTTCGAATTATAATTTTTGGGGGATATAATGATCTTTAAAAAAATAAACCACGTGGACAAGCAAGCAAACTTTTTTAGATAAATTAATAAGTAAATAAAAGAGAAGCAGGGGGAAGTAACTGAAATTTAAAATATTAATTAAAATTAACACAAATTTAATGCAGAGAAAAATAGAATGACATCAAAATCTGATAAGGGCAATATGTTTACAAAATGTTACTTATTTATTATATTCACAAAAGTCTATTAATGTAAAGTTGCAAATTAAAATATGAACATACCGAATGTTTCACATTTATTCTTCTTTCCTAAATCGGCTCAACTGCTCTCTTTTTACGCTTCAATTACAGGGTGGTACAGGTTAGGGACGAAATATTTGTTCGTTTATTATTAACCAGTGATGTATCCAGATATCTTCTCGAGGGTACTTAGCCCCCTCCCAAAAAATCCAAGAAAGTCCCCCTCCACCACCCCCGTCAGTTTTTGGGCGATCTTCATTTAAATATTAGTCTAATTGTTTTCGTTCACAGCGGAATATTTGGAGACATTACTTTAAAAAACTTAATGAGGGAAAATATTATAATAACAATAATAATAAAACACTGATAATAATGAAAAATACCTGATCTTAATTTTGTATCATCCTTCAATGAAACATTAAACAGTCCTCGCTAAAAGAACAATTTTTCAAGCACTGACAACTAGCACCTAAAAACCTAATTTCACAGAGCAACGATGTTTGCACTGCAATACACCAATATATTTAGGAAGCTAGCATTCAGCTTTATTTCAGTCTTCTGGATGCCGACTTTCATGTGTACTATTAAGAGTCAAAGTAACTAATGTGACGTTAATGCTTCTAACACAACAAAATATTTGCTGCCTAATTTTTAACAACAGCAAATTATTAGAAATTGTTCCCATAAAAAGTTTTTTTCTCCTGACGGTGGATGGTTTATAACTATCTGTGACAAAAAAAAAATAAAAAAAATAGAGGCACCTCAAACTAGCATCCAAGAGGTTAGTTAGTTGGTTTTTTTTACTACTATGTGCTAATCGAAATAACATAAAGGGGCTGGAACCAAATGGCAGGGGAATTGTTTATACGTTTTCGGGTAACACTGTAATGATTCCTCAACAATCAGAAACAGGCTTGTAAAATAAAAATATCAGCGTTTAACGCAACCAAAGGTTTATTATATACATCGACTATAGGATATTTTTATTTTATCTCAACACCACAAGTTTATAGTAATAAATTATATACAACAGGCTTGTAGTAAGGAGAGTACATTTTTACCACTCCTGATTTTTTTTGGGGGGGGATTTTCCCGGCACAGCGTTATTTTACTAGCATGTTCATTATTTTACACAACCCCATCCTGAAATCCGTGGTGCATTACTGAATTAAAACAAAGGTATAACGTATTTATATTTTTAATCACTTACATGTGTAGATTACTTGGAATTCGTATTTGCGATATACAAGCATAAGAAAAATTATGTACTCTATTTAAAAAATATATATATATATATTAATGTATATGCAAATAACAAAATTGTGATTATATGTATAGGTATAATCAGTCAACAAGTTTCAGCCCCCTCAAAATTTATAATTGCCCACCCAGAAAAAAATATCTGAATTCAACACTGTAATGTCAACACTCTTGTTACAAGAGGTTTTATTAATTGTGGGAGATGCTAAGTTCACAAGGCCAGGATACCAAGCTGACGTCATACATAATATGCCTCTACTAACGATAAACCGATATAATATCATTATGGACAGAACAGATGTTAACATAGTGTTTTTTGAAGCAGTCAGAAAATTCATGTAACTGATGCGAAAATAAAGCAGATGTAAACATAAAAGACTGGTTTGTATCTCGTTTCTTCGTGATCTTCATTTGACCAATAAGAAATAAAGCAGATGAAACAAATAACTATTCGCTAGTTTGCATCTTGTTCCATTTCTTTATCTCTAGGTTCTTATTACTAGCGTTATTCACTGAACAGTCATATGTGAGCAGACCTAATGGTACCAGACAAGATCGCTTGGGCAGCGATCTCTTAAATAAATCACTTACTAAGAAAAACTGGTCTTTATTACGTAGAATTTCAGGAAATTTCTGATTCTAAATATATTTCGTATATTTTATAGAGATTCTCATTTGCGACACAGTTACAAGTACAGTTGTTTTTTGCTAATGACTAGTGCATACCATAGACGGCGACATACGTTCTCTTGAATGGGGTGTGAACTGAAAATTAAATAAATTCAGAGAATTTTTGAATTGCGTTGCTTTTGTTAATGAGAATAGTAATCCAATAATTGACATTGCTGTATGCATAACACTATTATTAATAAAATTAACGACATTGTAAATTACATAAATATTGGTAATTCCACTAAATACAGAGCAAATAATTTTTAAAATAATATTTTATTAAGATCAAAAATTGTGATTTTTTTCTTCATATTTTGATCAAACTTGATGAAAACAGGAGCCAATTAAAAAGGTGTGAAACTGTATTCTAGGAACGTAAAATTCCTGACGGATTAAATAGTTATTCGAGTTTTGACTTGTTGTAACCACCGGTAGATGTCGCCGCACGAGATGATCAAAAAACCTTTCCCAGCTGTCTGACACGATTTAGCATGAAATAACGTCATTCTTCACACCATTATTGAAGTGGTTAGCAATTTACTGTATTGTAAAAATCCGTAATAACTCAGTAAAAATTCATGAATGGAATACAGGATTACACCATATAAAACAAATTTTGAAGATGACAATCCTTTTTTTGGTGTAAATGTGACAAGGATGTGTAGTTAGATAATATCCGAAAACATCGTCCTGGGGCGGAACTAGAATCCGCATCTACTAGATAGCGCCCGAGTATGCTAACCACTACACCACCCAGAACGACCAAGTCTCAAGTTACCGATTAATTTGAATATTAGTCTCAAGTTTCCGATTAATTTGAATATAAGTCTCAAGTTTCCGAGTTATTTGAATAGAGCATACTCGGGCGCTATCTGGGAGACGCGGATTCGAGTCCAGCTCCAGGACGATGAAAATGTCAAGTTTTCGGATGTTATTTGATTTTACATCCTTGTCACATTTACACCAAAAATCGGATTGTCATCTTCAAAATTTCTAACAGTAAAAATTAATTTCCGATGTTTAGCTTCGTTTCGGTACTTAAACATTTCCGAAAACGCAAATATTTGCTGCAACGGATAGAGTACGAATACCCCAGTAGATTCAAGTCTTTCAGCAGTTTTCCGTACTCGTCGTTTGCTTTTAAATAATCAAAAATGAAGCCATCAATATTGTATTCCCTCAAAAATTTCTGGAAAACGTCATTTAAAGAAATCTCGGTAATCTTCAGAGAAACTTCGAAATCGCTAATTTGAGTCCCGTTCTACGTTGCACCATCCGATGAAGACCTTATTGAATGCTTGTATATCGTTTTTCGATATCTTTTATCGCACATGCACAACTGACTAAATCTGTGACGTCAGCATGGTATCCCGAGAGTATCCTGGCCTTGTGAACTTAGCATCTCCCTTTTATTATTGTCTGGTGTTGAAATGGAGCTTGACACAAAGAATTCCCAATGCAGTCGTTCTGTTTGATTTTAAAGTGGTATAAACAAATTTGCCGAAATAATTTTCGCTTGCAATCCGTTTTTTCTGTTTTGTACTATTTCATAATTATAACCCTACATTCCAGTATTCAATTTAAAGAAAACGTCACACATTGAAAATCAATAACATTTATTAATTGGAACCCTCGTCCAGGTCGAGGCCTGGCTCATCCACTAAGACTGAAGACATTTAGCTCCATTAAATATTTATTTCCCAATTTCGTATAAATTAAGCTACAATGGTAGTTAACTACCTGTAGTTGAAAGCAAAAATAGAAGTTTCAGGAAAGGTTTTCAAATTTCATAGTGATCAAACAAATTTTTTCTTTAATTATAAGTTCTCTTGTATTTTAAATTTATTTTCAAGTGTGCACATGTAGGCGTCACCAACTGCTTATCCAATGAAAGCTCTCCATTCTCGGTTATTATGATTGGATGTTTACCGGTCGCTTTGCCACAAGCGCTGACTGCTGCTCCATTGAACGCCACATCGATCCCTATTTAAAATTACAAATGGCAACGTGCGTTTCGCGCTAGTTGATGTGTGGTTTGTTTAAATTTTTTTCTGTTGAATTAATGTGTTAGTTGTCTCTGATGTTCTCCATTAATGTTGTTTAGGACTTGCTGTTTAAAATTTTGATTCTTCTTGTTTGTTGATATTTTCACTTGTAAATTACTGGAAGGGAATGGCCGAGTTAGAGCACTCTTTCGAGAGCAGGAATAACTCCATAGAATCTCATGTAAATGGCATCCATGAATCTGAGGGTTCTGGGGCAGACGGTACAAATTGTGATCAAACGGAAGGAACTGTACGTATTACTAAAGTCGTTGTGAAATTCGCGTGTTATGTTGAAAAGAAAATGCATCTCATTCGATATAAATTCATCATCATTCGTGTGGCCTATTTTTAGTACTTTTTTTTTAACCCTAAAGTTGTGGTTTTCAGTTTGTAAAAATTCAACCCTATCTTAATTTTTGTGTGTTGTAGTTTATATGCATAAATTTATCTGTAGTTGGATTTATTATATTCATACTGATCGTTACGTTCAACATCACACAGTATGAGAATTTTGAATTGCCACAGTAGTGCTGGCCATTTTTAAGTTTCAAATTTCAGTTGGCATGTGCCACATTTTGACTACATAATGCAAATTAGGATGTGATATAAGCTCCTTAGTGAGTATTCTTCTGTGCGACTGTACGAAATTTAAATATTTCTGATTATTCATGAGAGTATAAACTGAAGAATGAAAAATCCAGCCTCCCCGTAAAGGTTGGTTTAATAGCTGAAAGTATTCTTGTTTCAAATCCTGATTTTTTTAAAACTCCAGTGAACAAGTATACCGAGTTTCTACTTTTCACTACAGTTTTAGGTGCATGGGGATAAAGTAGAATTCTTTCATTTCAATTAAGGCGATAGCTTAGAGAACTGCTCGACTGTCCAGATGTGTATGTTTCTGATTAGTCCTTTGAGTTCTGGATGAGGTGTGCTTGTCTACGGCTCTCTCTACACGAGAACCAGTGTACCTATATTAGGGACATCTGACTGCTTATTCTTCATGGTGGTCATTAAACCCCAAAACAAACAACAAAACAGCTTAGGAGCAAGCAGTATCTAGGTAAAAAAATAGAGTTATCAGGATACTTCTAACTTCAGTTTTTTCAGTGCTAGTACTTCCGTTGTTATTTCTCAGTATATTAGGATCCTACATTAATTTTTATAGGTGTACATTTTTCGTTTCTTACATCAAATTCTGCATTTACGAGGTATTCTCAGTTGGATGGGAGAACTTGATTTAAAACTAACACCCTACAGTAGTTGATGGCTTGCTTGCTCATGCTGGTAGGATTGCAGTCGATAAAATCTTCCAAGAACTGCTGTTTATGTTGTAGAGTTTTTTGTTTTTTTTTCACAACATGATTTTTTGGCATGTTCTGTGGTTTTAGCAAATCAAGCTGTCTGAATTCATGTAGTGTAAAACTGTAACTTTTAAAAGATAGGTATTTTTACAAGTTAAAGAAATAAAGTGGTGAAATGTAATTCAATTTAGTTTCAGTGGAGAATCAATTAAGCAAAATTAATTTATAAATAAATTCTTCATGTGTTTAATTCTACAGCCATCCCAATTAAGAAAATACGTAAAAATTGTATAACTGAAAAGTGTATTGATGTTATACTACTATGTTGCTTATTATTTATGTTATGGCATACTTACAGCTATACACATATGCACTGGAAAATAACTCAAGCACATAAATTCAGAAACATTTTAAATTCTGTTATTGTAAATTTAATTAGTACGTTCTGACCCATTTGTTTATGTGAGAAACTATTGCAAATGTTGCACATTCTAATTAAACATTCACTTAACTGTATATTGTACAGAAGTGAAGCCCTCCACTCCTCTTGTTTTGAGATGTTAGACCATCTAATTTATCATTCTAGTGAGTGGCCATTTTCAACTTGTATGAGTGTCTTTTGTTTGTATAATTCTGATAGTGTAAAATATTCTTCCATCAAGTGGAGAAAAGGGTAGTTGTTGGATTAGTGAGTAGGTTATAATTGGAATGATAGCCCTAATATTAGTCTGAACAAGCAGGTTGTTGGTTGGGCTTCTGATCAAAAATGATTTTTGAATAGTCCCTGGCTTCATATGTATTGCTCCACTTTGTTTACATCAAACCTGCTCACACCCAGCGTGACCCTGCAAAAAAAGTAGTTCACAATACAAACAATTCTTACTTTTATCACTACTTTTGCACTAATAAATCAATATCCAAAATAATACATATTTATTTTCATGTATGGGATTTATACATCACAATTTGATATAGGATCATAATGAAATGCACTTTTCATGGGGTTAGTTTTCTCATGCATCCTTTCTTTCTGATCAGCTGGTAGTACTTTTGGAAATGGCTGAAAATTTAATATCTTTGGCTACCTTGTGCATCAATTGCGACTGATTCCAAATAGGCATACTTTGCACAACTTGAAAAAGTAATTACAAAAAGAAATCTGAAGCAAGTTGAAGCATTAATATACTTAAATAAAAAAAAAAAAAAAACTGCAGAAAATTTATAAACTTACTTCCCTATGCAGTTTCATGCTGGGTGTGAGCAGGTTCAAATGTAAACAGTCAAGTGGAATGACACATGCAAAGTCAGGAACTACTTGAAAAGTGTTGTTAGGAAATATTTTGTTCCACTTTCATTTGGACAAGTTAAATTTCTGTATTTGATTTTTATCCTAAGTAAAATTGTTAACAAATAGAAGTGCCCAAAATTCCCTGTGTAAATGGATAGTGCATTTTTTCATGATTATTTCTAATGGTTTTGTCTGGTATGAATTTGTATGTGATTTTTACATAAATATATTGTGCTTGTAGCTGTGTTTATATGTGAACTGAAAATATTTATAACAGAGCTAGATAATTATGGATTCATCACACATTTCATTATTTATTTTTCCTTTTGTCACCACTAGTACCCTGGGGTATATTGATCTGTTGTGCTTCAGTTATTATGTAATGTGATCTGACGCAATGAAAGAAAAAAACATCAAAATCAGTGGGATGATTTCCTGTGAAAAGGCTTGCAGTATTCACTGTGATACAGTGGTATATACTTTAAAGGGATCTAGGGAGTAGGAGATGGACCATCTTTTTTCTTAAATCAATTTTTTATGAAATTTTCTGTGGCACATTTATTTTCATTTATTTAAATATCCACTCAATTCTGAGATGGAGAAATGAGTTTGTTGATATGTGTTAATGCTCAAGACATTTTATTAATTTAGTCGGTGTGCAAGTGGCAGAATGTAGCATGAATGTAGTCATTTACTTTGATTTTATTCAACAGTTATGTTTTGTTCTCCCCTCTTCTATACATCGTTGGGAAGTTCTATTATAAGCATTAGCCGAAAGCGGAAGGTAGTAAAATGCTTGTCTACAGCTTCAGCCCGTGCCGATGCAGTTTCTGCTATAAGTGAGAGGTACGAACAAAATGAAGTCAGTTTTGGATAGATTGGCCTAAGAAATTATGCAGTCTGTGGATTGTGAGGCTTGTTGCAAACAGTTTACAAAAACAAAGAGATAAATTGGAAACTATTTTTTTCAATGATTTTATAGAGCAAAATTTTATGAAGTCTCAACACAACCAAAAAAATTTTGCAGCACCAGAAAATAGACTTGTCTGTAACTGTTAAAATAATCAAGTCTTTGACATCGTGCATAGATGAGAGAGGCCTTTTTGATGAATATGAAGCTCAAGCAAAAGAAAAATATCCAACAGCTGTGTATAAAAATGTCCAACAGCTGTGCATATAAATGTCAACCAGCGGGGGGAAAAAAATTAGCAGCCGCCTCTACAATTAGTGATAGCAAAGGTACCCCGAATGAACTTCCAGAAGGAAGCAAAAAGTTTAAAATTGAAACTTTTTTACCTGTCATCGATTCTTTAGTGTGTAGGTTAAAAAGGATTGCTGCATGGTACTACATAATTTTTGAAAGATTTGGTTCTCTGGATATCATTTTGCATACCTGCCAACTAAATGACTTTGCAATTCCGAATCTCCCCTCTACATTCCGATGATCTGGAGATCAATTTTAAGTTTTAGCAACAAAAATAGGAAAAATTCAAATGTAGAATCTGGCAACAATCTTAGTCCTCCATTGTGCGTGATGAAGACCTAAGATAAGGTTGAAAGCTTCCAACTTACGAACTTTTTGTAAAAGTTTTCATTTAACGTAACTAGCGTGATCGAGTTACCTTTATTTGTTTAGTTTTCTGACTACGAAATTATGGATTCTACGAATGTTTAATTTTTTTTTCATTTTGCTATTATTTTACAATTACGTGAGGTTATCAAGAGGATTTGTGGAATTCGACTGTTGTTGTTTTTTTTTTCTTATCAGTTAAATCATTCTCAAGATTGAGGCAAAACGGAAGAGAATTTTGCACGTGGTTGTTTTCCGTCAAGGGGCGGTATTTCGTGTTTCAAAACTTTCGAAAACTGTGGTAAAATATTTTGCCGTAATCATATTGTTTTTCTTTCCGATGTTGCCTTTGTGTCCAGTATTCTTGTTAAATATCATTTTATTGCATAAATGTTGGAATTTCAGCTTGAAACTGTAGGCAACAATTTGCAAAAACGAAAGTTAGACACCGGGGAAATTACCACACAATCTTGGGCATAAGATTCTTCTACGAATTTGAGAAATTCCTCCTTTTTCGTTATTATTTTGATCATTTACGAGATTGATAGGCTAGTGAACAGAAATTGCGGGAGTGACGAGGGGGACATGTTCGTCACAAGATGGAATTGCATCTTTACGAAACTCAAAATGGGAAGGTTGACGGAGTTCAGATATTTTCTGTGATCGTAATTTCTTTTTTCTCTCGCAGTGTTGCCTCTGTCCAGTATAATTGTTAAATACCATTTTATTGCATAAATATTTGTATTTCAGCTTGAAAATATCAGACTTCTAGTTCTGGAAAATTTCCAAATTGAAACAAAGATTTTTTTTTGTAATCACAATGCCTCCCATCTCCCCGCTATGTTCCTACTCTCCTATGTTGTTAAATATCCCTCATCCCATAAGTTTTTGCAATTAAGCTTTATAAGTGAGGGGAAATGTCCGAAAACAGAAGTTATGAAGTTGGAAAACTTTTAAAAATTGATGCATAATGTTTGTTAAAAAGTATTTAATATTTTCTAAGTTAACACCATATACACTATATTGACAAAAGTCACCAGACACCTAGAAGAGAAAAACAACATAGCATTTAGTGACATACATTATTACGGTGTCTGTCCACCTTTGGGCTTAAATGCATGCACTGACCCTTCGAGACATGCTTTCGACAAGGTTTTGGAACACAGCGATAGGTATGCACTTCCATTCAGTACATAATGCTGCTGCTAACTGTTGCTTAGTAGTACGCCTTGGTTCCAAACTTCTTATGCTGTGCTCTAATCATCCCATAGGTGCTCTATGGGATTAAGATCAGGGCTCTCTCTGTGCTAGCCAGTCCACACACGATACAGAATTATTGTCAAACCATGCCGTAACAGTCCTATGGCTCGGTGCATTATCCTGCTGGTACCAACAAGGCTTGGTTCCATAATATTGCCACAAAGTTGGTAGGGCATAATTGTCCAGAATGTCAAGGTAGACGTGCTGATTAACAGGTTTGTCCACGATTAACCAATGGGCCTGGACCATACCAAGAAAAACATCCCCACGTACGAGTACACTGCCAGCTCCAAACTTGACCGCAGGAACAATAAGTACACTGTGGTAAATAGCGTTCCCCCGGCTGCTGCCATACCCACACACGGCCATCAAACTGATGGATCGCATATCTGGATTCCTCAGTCCATAGCACCCGTTTCCATTGATTTCCGGTCCACGGTAAATGTTCGTTACACCATGCTAAACGACGAGAAGCATTCCGAGTGGTGATGAAAGGCTTATGAGCAGCCGAACGACCACAGTAACCCATGGAATGAAGTTCTCTGCGAATGGTACGCGTACATACCGAGGTTCCAGAATTTTTACTCACCTGTACACTGAGGTCTTGTGCAGTAAGTACTCCGTCGATTAGCTGTAACGACTCTCCTGAGGCTTTAACGTCTTCTATCACCGATTTTCTTTGGTGTGCCGGTACGTTTTGCTGCTTAAGCAACGCCACGTGTCTTCCACTTATTCAGTACATCCAAAACAGTTGACTTGGGTATGTTAAATGCCTCTTGGTTTCTCTTATGGACAACCCACTAAAATAACACCCAACAATCTCTCCTTTCTCAAAGTGAGTTCTCTCCCACAGCAACATTTTCACTCGACCTTACTGTGCAATATGATCGCGGTCAGCTGCACGCTTGTTTTTATGGCATTTGCAGCTGTACTGCGCATCTTAACAACGCAGTGGGATCCGTTCATTTGGTTTTGAAGGTGTGTCTGGTGACTTTTGTCAATATAGTGTATCTAAAATAGTTAAAGCTTGGATGTCATGCAGTGACATGCCGGGGGCTTCAGGCGTTCTTAAAGCATTCCTGTCCTTACCTGATAACTGTTGTCGTTAAACAGAAAAAAAAAAAAAAAAAACATGCAGCATATCAAAAAAGGCTCATCACCTGGTCATTTGCCTGTGAATACAGCATTTCCAGATCTGTTAGTTGGATTGAAAAACGTTCTTTTCGTGTTTAATATTTGTAATTGTGAGTATTGAATACCATGGATTTTGGCTTCTAGAAAGTGTCCAATCCTTTTTTGTATTTACTAAAGTATTATCAACTATATGTCAACAAAATAGTTTCCATATCATCTACTGTTTCGCACGTTACTAGAAATTCGAGCACGGGAAAAACGTCCATATAATAAAAAAAAAAATTATTTCAACTTGTCACTAATATTCCTTTTTTCTTTTTGATGTTCCTTATAATAGTTTAGAATTTTATTATGAAGATTACAAATTTATATGAAAAAATGTTTTTATATGTGCAGTCATATGTAACCCATGGAATGAAGTTCTCTGCGAATGGTACGACTGCACATATAAAAACATTTTTTCATATAAATTTTTAATCTTCATAATAAAATTCTAAACTATTATAAGGAACATCAAAAAGAAAAAAAGGAATATTAGTGACAAGTTGAAATAATTTTTTTTTTTTTTTTATTATATGGACGTTTTTCCCGTGCTCGAATTTCTAGTAACGTGCGAAACAGTAGATGATATGGAAACTATTTTGTTGACATATAGTTGATAATTTCTGAAACCACGTAATGTTTTCGACAAATGTTGAATTAATATAATTTACTAAAGTAATTTCATTTTAAATAGCTGAATCGAAAAAATTCCTTTTTCATTGGATGGCATCAACTATGCTAAGATTTCAGTATATCTTTTTTTCTAAGGTTTAGTTTTTGTGCTTTGTACCGGGAATTTGCAATTTTGTTATGGGGAAAAAAATTTTTATTCAGCACATTTCTCCAGTTCCAAAGGTCAGATTTGGAAAATTTCTCCTGCATCAGATTGCTAATAACAATTAGCAAGATTGTTTGTGTATTTCAAGATTACTTTGTTGTGGAATTTTTCTTTGTTGTTGTAAAAACATTTGTTTTTGGAATGAAAGCAAAATTTTAACAAGTGTCAAGTTAAATACCCTGTAATAGCAGTAGCGGATATCCACATAATAAGATGGCAGCCAATAAAGATAGTAGCAGGCTACTGAAAAGTTCTGTGTATTGTTTCCTACTTTAAATATATCTTAATTGGCTTAAGGTTTTTGTATTAGAAACCTAAATGAATATCTCCAAATGCCAAGTTTCTAAGACTACTATTCAGCATATAAGATGCTGCCCCGGTGGCGCAGTGGTCTAAGGCGCTGGCCTCTGATCATTCATCCGTAAGGGGTCCGGGTTCGAATCCCGGTCGGGCATGGATGTTGTGTTTGTCTTACGGCACTGATTCTCTCCCTTCCCTGGAACCAGTGACCCTAAATTAGGGACAGGCGACTGCTTATAGCCCATTGAGTTGCTCACGGTGGTCGTTAAACCTCCAATAAAAAAAAAAAAAAAAAAAGCATGTAAGATACCTTTAGAGTACGAAATTTGAGTTTTTGGTCCCCTTTTTATGTGTGTGTTAAGAATACTGGCTACTTAATACAAGCCAGTAATTTGATTTCTTTTTTAATTTAGGAACTGTTCCACTTTGTGAGATATTGAATTTCCTTACATTTATTAAATGCACCTGTGAAGTTGTGCGGTTTACCCTTAAACATATATGGAAATTCTACTTGTTTTGTGGTTCTTACAGATTTCCATTTTTTTTTTTTTTTACCTTTTGAAGGAAGAATAATTAGCCCTAAGGGCCACCACACCTGTATAGTCTGATTTACGTGATTGCAATTTCACTCACTTCTGTGTCCCCAACCTTTTTTTACTCGTAGCCTAAAGGGAAAGACTCGGTAAAAATTATGCACAATTAGGATTAGCAACAACTGCTAAAAGAAAGGGAGAAAAAGGAGAAATAAAAAGTATCAACCTCACATTATACATAAATTTGCATTTTTTAAAGGTATTCTAACATGTTGGTACAAAAAATTTAAGGTGAAAGTGTCAATTTGTTTAAAAGTTACTGTAGTGTGTCGTTATAATTTTGTGGTTATAAACGAGATTTTTTTCTGTGTATGGAGCCTAATGATGGTGTACTAATGAAATGATTATATGTTTGCTGTAAGTATGAAAGTACTGGCAAGTGTTTTAATTATAACATATGGTATCAGTGAAAATAGACAAACCATCCATATATAATGTATCGACTTAATCGATGTATTAGAGATATTTAATTGCTGTGGTCGATATATGAGTTGCTCGAACATGTCGATTAAACGTTCGCTGAAATTTTTTTTTACAGATTTCAATTCTTGAAAGTTGGCAGGTCTGTGTTTGTGGAGGGCAAAAGTATTTAGATTTTATACTTTTCCCCGTGTGAATGAACATAAAGCATCTATTTGAAAACAAGACCGGGTTAGGCAGACATATACAGCCAACTGGACTCTCAATAAAGTGGGAATCGGTAAAAATAATCATCTACCAATCACACTAAAGAGGAAGTTTGGAAAAAGAATGGAAATAACGAGAAGTATCGTACTAAATGATAATTGCTGTTGGACACTCCTGACTGATTAGCAACAACTACTACAGCGATGTATCTCTGATGATGAACTATGGAAATTTGCCTATCAAATATATAACCTCTATAAAACTTGTAAATTCAACTCTTTCAATGTAAGTCTGCATATTGTGTTGATTAATGTGTGTTTCTCGTCTCATACAAGCAGAATGTCAAATTCATAAGCTAAGCAAGCTGGGATCAAAATCCCTTTGTGTTGGAAATTTATTCTTGTGGATTGAACGCGTAATTGATTTAGTGCGAAATGTAAAATTATGACAACCTATACATTCCGATGAATAGGAAAATCCTGCATGTGCAAGAGTACTTACTTGTGTAGATTATCGGTAGAATATGCTGTTGCGTTATTTTATGAGCAGGAATCAGTAACAATTTGTTTCAGTCTAGAAACTTGATGTGTGGCAGTAAAGAGAAGAAAACAGCACTTTTAAAATTACAGAGATGCTTTACTGCAAGTGGTAAGCTATAAGAAAAATTGAATCCTTCAATAAGAATGTAGTGGCTTTGAATGATAGAAATACTTATCATTAAAAAAAATCATACTGCTCACCCCACTATTTGTAGGAACTTGGTACTGCAAGAATCAGATACCAAAATTCAATTAAACATCTATAAAATTTATTTTGGTGCTAGAACTAATTTTGAAAGGTCATGCTAAATCAAATGTTTTTGATATACTGAAAAGATATTCATATAATAGGAGCAACAAACATAAAGACTAAAAGTTTTTATTTTGTTCCATGAGCAGAAAGGTCATCAGTCTGAAATATATTTAGAAAAAATTGTTTCCTGTAAAAAAAATTCCAATATTACACATTGATGATGTGCTGTAGTAAATTAAATGATTAAAACAGTGTAAAATATATTCTACTTTTCTTTCTGTGGCTGTAACTAATGAATTTAGCTAAAACAAATTTTAAGTGATGCTTAGAAAAGATTCCACTAAATTTCTTAGTGCAATAAACACATTCCTCTCTTGACACAAATCAAATATTCTAAGATGAACTTAAATATTTATGTGGGATTCTAAAAACTGAAGATTTTTCTGGCACATGGATGAACTGCCATGTTCAGTGATGTCTGACGTAAACAATATTTTTTCAATTCAACTTGAAATAGCAGCAATGAAATATATGGTGCTACGTAAAAAAAAAAAAAAAAAAAAGTATTTCAAAGATGTGAGAAATGTAAGGAAAACCTTGATTATGGCAGCCCAGTGAACAGCAGTTTTTTCCATTGTGACAACTAAAAGTGGAGATTTGTGCCTAGCATGCATGTTAGGCCACCTATCAGGACAGCTTTTTATCTAGAACCCTTGAAAAATAGCAGGCTTCATGTTTTCAGCCAGCTGTCCATTTTAGAAAGAATTTTCCAATTGAGCTTAAAGAGATACCATATCTAATGCAAATGTACTGTAATTCTGCATATGAAAATCAAACATCTGGAAAAGCTGAAAAATCAATGAAGGATTTTGCTGATGGTTACAGTTATTGAATTTTACAAGAGTAGTTACTGTTCCTAATTTAAATGTAAATTTGCACGATTTATAGGAACACATATTTACCTGAGTAAAATGTGGAAGTTTTAAAGGGAATCTAGGCCTTGGTATTGACTGTATAAAGGAAAAGGGGATTTATTAAATAAGTCTTAGAAATGCAGATACTAACAGTACAAAGATACTGTTATGCTACCAGCAACCTAGCAGGATAAATTGCATATATAGAAAATTGGAGACTGCATATAATATTTACTCATTGTTACAGTTAGCTTCAATAAAAAAAATTCCGATCAAACCATGAAGCTAAAATATATAATTTAATTATAAGTCTAGATTTAAAGTAATATATTAGGAAAAAAATATTACTACAGGAAAACTGAGAAATGCGTAAACATTTTATTTGTGTATAGTTGCAACAACCAGAATAGTAAAGGATTTTGAACTGGAATTTTAGTTGCTAGGTATAAAAGTTGACAGACTTCCTAAAGAATATCAGTGTTATTCTGAATTGCTAAGTGAATAACTGAGTGAGTTGAATGCATGGGAGACTGATGTGGAAAAGAAGTGGATATCTTTTAAGAACCGTGTTGTCGTTGCTGGCGAAGAGGTTTGTGGTGCTGCAACAGTGGATAGCATGAAAGGTGATGCATGGTATAGCAGTGAAATTAAAGAAACTGTAAAGAGGAAGAAGGAAGTATATGCTGGAAGTTTGCAAGATTGACTTAATGAAGCTGAATGTCACTTGTAAAAAAGAAAGAAAAAAAAAAAGTCAGGTTTACCAGAGCACGACCTGCGTCAATTGATCATAAAGGGATGCTCTCTACGGCCTGTGCAATGATGTCTGAAAGCAGTGCTCATTGCCTACTGTATGTACTACTTCAGTTACAAGCTAAAAGACATAGCGATCAATGACAGTCAATTTTTATTGGATTTTATTTTTCTGGAGCCAAATGCTTTTCGGTACGTTAGTCTGGAACATTATACAGAACAATCTGATAACTGCAACAACAAAAAAATAAGAGAGAGAAATGCGTAACAAGCTGTGTAATTTCCTAATAATAAAAGTAACTCTCTAGCTGTCCCATCATGAATTGTTTTCATACTGAAGCAGGGGTGGGGTGTAACTGGAATAATGTTAGAGCTGGTGATTTAATCTGAATGAGTTGCTGAATAGCAGATTTTGAATTATATTAGTCATTAAAACTGTACGACAGTGGTGTGATTAGGGTGACCAGATGACTTTTTGGAATGGGAGGACATTTTGATGAGAAAAAGGAGGACACAATAAATTTGTACAAAAATAAATATGAATACACATACTCTGTGTTTAAATTTTACACTTTGAAAGTTTAAACTTGTAAAACTTTAAAAAAGAAAAACAGATTTTAGTCTGCTTAATATTTTTACTTGTGTTTTTCACTGTAAGAGATTTTCTTCAGTAGATCGGGTTTCTTCAACAAATATTTGTGAAATTCAGAGCCTGACATGTCTTTTAAATTGTATTTAACTAGCAGTATACCCCTCACTGATTGATTGAGAAACTTAAATTATACATAGAAAAAAACTCACAGCAACAACACACAAAACAAGCAGTATGATGAGCTGACTTTTTACACGGCTACACTGCACTGCACCGTCCACGTGCGATAAATGACAGACAAACACGCACTGGCACATTTTCTCTGCGCTGTTGACTAAAAGTGATGCACTGCAACGTATGGAGTTGCAAGATTGCAGGAATAAACTGACTTCGAAGGA
The DNA here is from genome assembly GCA_039090855.1 of Macrothele yani. Taxonomy (NCBI): domain Eukaryota; kingdom Metazoa; phylum Arthropoda; class Arachnida; order Araneae; family Macrothelidae; genus Macrothele; species Macrothele yani. The sequence continues at coordinate 80,654,112 of CM077008.1, forward strand.
GGGAGGGCACGAGCGAGAACCCAGAAATGAATGAATACAATTCAGTGGTGGCTGGATAGTATATATGATCACAATAGAAGAATTTTATAGAAATGTATTTGAATTATTCTTTATTGAAAAAGCTGGACATTTGAGTTATTTTCCTTAATGCCTGGCGGACAGAAGGACATGTTCTCCAAAAGCCGGACTTCTGATCACCGTGAGTACGATTAGCTACAGAAATCAAAATGTAGAAAATATAGAATTTATGAAAGCAAATGAATTCCCCAAACGAATTTCATTGAAATGAGGAAATGAATTTGTATTTAATAAAAGGTAAAATAATTTTCATAGCCTGTTTTAAAACTACTAAACAACAACAATACAGAAAAAAAAAATTACTTGTGCGTATTCGTGCGTGGCATTATTTGTAATTTTGAAATGTAAACATCTTACATTGCCAGTTAAAATATTACTGCAATGTATGATCTGTTATCAATGAATGTCATCTGTTCGCATAATTTATTGCACAAGAAATTGATATTTTGTGTAGAATTCTGGCAGTGCAAGATGTATACATTTCGAGTTTGCAAGTGAGCTGCACTTGAAACATTGGTAAACACACACAAGTAAAAAATTTCGTTTTTTTTTCCCTCCCTAAAAAAAGCATTCTATCATTAAAAAAAAAAAAAAAAAAAAAAAACCTTCTGCACGCCAATTTAAACTTGCTGTTTTACAAGATAAAATAGAAAATAGCCCACTTAAACAAAACAAAAAATTTGTGCTTAATTTCCTATGCTATCACCAAATGAAAAAAATATCTATTCAAACAAAATAAGAAAGTCCACAAAATCTTAAATTTTAGCAGAAAATACCAGCAGTAAAGTTGCTCGATTAGAGACGAGCAACTTTACTTATTGAAGATTTAATAAGGTTCTGAGGATATCCTTTTTGTCTAGAGAAAAATAAAATCTGCGATGTATGTTGCCCGTCGCAACGATTCTGCTACGCAGCAAGGCTCCACTGCAGTCGTTATTTGGTATTACCTGGAGTGAAGTAGGGCTTGTGTGCTGCTGACATAGCATGCTACTATGGATATCCAGCCGGGCTTGGAAATTATGAGGGCCTTCTAGAAAGTAAGTACAGTTCACCAGGGGCAGTTCATCATTAGGGGCCGGGCACCACCAAAAATTTCTATTTCTATAAATATTTTTTATTTATTTTTTCTCCCCTAATTCTTATTCTCTCTCTTAACTGAATGGTGATAGACCTTCCCCTTCAAAAACCATTCCCCAAGGGAGGAAAACTTCCCTTCAAAAACAAAAAACTCTTCCCTGAGGAAAGAGATCACGTTCAGAGTGTGAGGTTATTGGGGCCAGCTCCAACAGGCCCCAGTATGATGACCTACATACAACACTGCCTTAACCGCGTGTGCAAAAAAAGCTGTGGGGCCAGGTCTATCTGGCCCCGCGTTAATTTGATTGGCTGGGAGAGTGTCCATTTTCTTAACACCATGGGTTGACAGAGAAGCTTACCCCAACCAAGCTCAAGGGTGGCGGGCAGGTTTCAAATGCCTTAGCAAAGTTCAGTTAGTTGTTTTTTCTATGTGTGTCTCTTGGTGATGCTTTGTGTCGTGACTTTTTTGCTTATCGTGTACAATGAATAGAGTGGATGTTTTGCTAAAATCTCCGTTCTGTGCTTTTAAATTTGGAAGAAAAGTTTCACTTAAAAAAAAAACTGTGCTCATCAACCCAAGAATTTCCAGGTAAGCCAGAAAGACAACAAAACTTTGAACATTTTCTGTTCAGTGGTTTGAAAAAAAGGCTTGGCTAACTGCTAGCGATGAAAAAAAAATCTTTATTTTGATTTTATTATTTGCTATTTGGCGGAGAACCACTGTGGACCAAAATTGGCTGCAAAGATATGAAACATTGGTTCGAAAGGATTAAGAAACATGAATGCAGTACAGTGCATATTAATAATGCTTTAAAATAAAAAACTTTTGGTAATGTCAATATTATATCACAATTAGATTACAGTTATCACCTGCGGTTAGAAAACACAATGAACTAGTTGATAAAAATAGACACGTTCTAACACACATTATAGACTGCATAAAATTTTGTGGTGTACACGAATTGCATTTACGTGGACATGGTGAAACACAGTCTTCTCATAACAAAGGAGTGTTTCTGGATATGATCTCATATACAGCTAGTTTGGACAGTGTCTTACAAGACCATCTGGACAAATCTAAAGTTGCAAAAAATACATAAAAAATAATTCAAAATGAAATTTTGGATTGCATGTATCAAGTGTACCTGGATGAAGTTAAAAGTGAAATTGAAAAGGTCAATTACACATCCGTGCAAGCGGACGAAACGACCGACATATCCTGCCGCTCGCAATTTGTTATCATATTGGGATATATGATTAACAGCCATGCTGTGGAGAGATTTTTGTAGTTTGTTGAAATTGAAAACAGAACAGCAGACTGTCTTGCATCTGTACTCAAAGATGAGTTGGAAAAGTTTGGTTTGCAAAACAAGCTTGTTGCTCAGACATGATGGGGCAGCTGTCATGAGCGGATCTCGTGGCGGTGTGCAAATACGCATGAAAGAGCAATTTCTGCACGCTCAATATGTGCACTGTTATGCTCATCAGTTGAATTTAGTATTAAAGAAGGTGTGCTCAACAATCAAAAGGGTACGAATATTGTTTGCAAATATCAGTGGAATCTGCTCCTTTTTACAGTATCACCTAAACGTAGTGGTTTATTGTGAGATATTTGTCGAAAACGAGTACCTACAGTTTCAGAAACAAGATGGAATTTTTAATCCAGGATCATAAATTGTGTTTCAGAAAACAAAAGTGAACTCCTGGAGTGCTTTGACAGAATTCTAAACGAAAGTGGTTGGGATGACAAGAGTATATGTGAAACAACTGGATTTGTGAAGTTGTTACGAAATGTGGAATTCCTTTTCTTATTGTCTTTTTTTTCCAACATGTTGATATTTTGTACAATATACTACAGTCCAGAAAATCAACCAGTGTTGATTGTAATCGAGCTCTAAAGAAGTTTGAATCAGCTGTAAATTATGTTCGGCAAAGTACAAAACACAACGATCAAAATGGAAGTGATGAATGTCAACTTTTGCGAAAAAGAGCTAAAGTTGACTGCAGTATGGTAGAAAATGATGCAAAAGAAGCATGCGACATCGTCGATCAAATAAGGAACGGGTTTGAAAAATCTGTCTTATTTCACTCATTCACTGTTGTAGATCCAAAGGAGTTCAAGAATCATAAGCAGCATTTTTCGTCACACCATACAAATTTATTAGCAACTACATATGTAATGCTGAATAAAGAAAAACTTGAAAATGAATTATCAGTACTTTATGCTAACAAAACCTTCGACGGCATACCGAACATAAGTGTGTTAATGCCATTTCTCCATTCTAATGAACTTTTAGATACATTTTCTGAAGTCTTTAAAATCTAAATTATTAGAAATAGTTTTAGTGACACCAGTAACTACCGCTGAAGCAGAACGTTGTTTCAGCACCTTGAATCACATAAAAACATTTTTAAGAAACACTATGGCACAAGAACGGTTAAACGCACTTGCTGTTCTCTCTGTACATAAAGATTGTATTCAAGAAATTCCACTTTTTAATCAAAAGGTCATAGAAAAATTTGCCACTCTCAAACATAGAAAAGAAGAATATCTGTACAAAAAGTTATGACTCTTCATAATATTTCCATGTATTGCATTTTAATACTATGGTACAAAGTGAAAAATTCAATTGATTTCTCTTTCATATTGTTTGAGGTTTACAATGCCGTCCCGGTGGCGCAGTGGTCTAAGCGATGGCCTCTGATCATTCGTCCGAACGGGGTCCGGGTTCGAATCCCGGTGAGGCATGGATGTTGTTTGTCTTACGGCACTGGCTCTCTCCCTTCCCTGGAACCAGTGACCCTAAATTAGGGACGGGCGACTGCTTATAGCCCATTGAGTTGCTCACGGTGGTCGTTAAACCTCCAATCCAAAAAAAAGTTTACAATGCGCTTTGCAGAACTAATTTCAGTTTTAACTAAGATGATGTTCTATAATACAAATTTTGAAGATGACAATCCGATTTTTGGCGTAAATGTGACAAGGATGGTAAGTCAGATAATATCCGAAAACTTGAAAATTTTCATCGTCCTGGAGCGGGACTCGAACCCGCGTCTCCCAGAAAACGCCCGGGTATGCTAACCACTACACCACCCAGAACGACCAAGTTTCCGATCAATTTTAATTTAAACATCACAGGATTCACTAGTCGAAGCAACCGGCATTCATGTTTAGCGAATCTGGTGGTTAAGAATCTTATCCCGTGTTTGCCCGGAGAAGCAGATAAATCATGAAAGAAATACGGGATTACGCCATATAATACAAATTTTGAAGATGACAATCTGATTTTTGGCGTAAATGTGACAAGGATGGTAAGTCAGATAATATCCGAAAACTTGAACATTTTCAAGTTTTCGGATATTATGGGTGGCATTTTCTGGGAGATGCGGGTTCGAGTCCAGCTCCAAGACGATGAAATTTTCAAGTTTTCGGATATTATCTGACTTTCCATCCTTGTCACATTTACGCCAAAAATCGGATTGTCATCTTCAAAATTTGTATTATATGGCGTAATCCCGTATTTCTTTCATGATGTTCTATGTTAATAATAAATAACTAAATAAATGAGAAAGCCTGTAAGTATAATTTGCACATGAGTACATATGTTTTTAGGCTTCACAAGTTCTTAAAAAAAGGTTAAACCTTTCAAATAACACAAATGTAGTATGATATGGTACTCATTCTATGGGACAAAATTCATGAAACATTTCCTCTGCATATATTTGGAGTTATTATTTTTTCACTATACTTTTTTATCCTGTGATTATTCCACAGTTCAGAAATCTAAAGAAACACAAAGCACAACTAACATATATTAATGCTCATATGTTTTAAACTAAAAATTTTATTTAAGGAGTCTTAACATTTTTCTGTTAATAGATATGCAGCATACTATTGTGAGGAAATGTTTTTTCGTGTGCAATACAATAGTTGACACATTCCTGCATGATTTTGGCATTATTGTGAGTCAAGGGGGTAAACAGAAGCAGAGTAAATGAATCTTGGGGGGGGGCTCTGAATGGTTGGCCTAATAATGACAGTTTTTTTTATTTCATTGTTTGACTTCGGCTACTGGCCTCACCTGTTTCAGTTGCCACAAGCCGCCACTGCCGTTCACACATCGCTTCAGAGTCGTACATGCGCAGTTATGTTATCTCATCCATTAGCCATGCCCTGACGCCATTTTGTGAGGTTGTCTTATGTTAAAGGTTTGTGCTGCACAATAATGTTTAATTTAATAGAACAGCCCACCGACTGAGAAGTCCTGTCTGTAATAAGGTTTCTGAATGCGAGAAATGTCAGACCAAGTGAGATTTAATTGCAAATTTGCGAAATTTAAGGACAAAGCGCAATGAATGCAGGAATGGTGCGGAAGTGCGTTTGAATGTTTAATGAAGGATGACAGAGCATTCATGACTGATTTCACAGTGGTTGGTCTTATCTGGTCATGGAAGATTTGGTGTAGAGAGAGAGGGTAATAACATTAGGGAGAACCGATGCTTCACAATTTCTGATTTAGTATAAATCTGGGCATGTCTCTTTTAGTCCTATAAGCCCCTGTCTGGCATGTAAAAAATCTAGCTCTTTACAGGATAAAAGGTTAGAAAAAAAAATGTTTTTTTTATTTCCCAGTCAATTTTTTTAGTACTAAGGGGTGCTTCCTCTCTCTGCTTTATTTAATAAAGTTAATGGTGTGTGTTTTGCAAAATTAAAGGCCAAAATGGATAACCCTGAAAACTAAATTGCTGAGAATATGATTAAGTGTGATATCTTAGAAGAAAGCATGTAATAATAAGCTTCCAAAATGGGCCAAATATGAGCTCTGTTAATCACTTAGTTCTACAGTTATTGTCATTTGTGATAAGCATGGTAGATACAAAAAAACTGTCTTTTTTGTAAATTTCAGTCTTTAAAATCTGGGTAAAAGTTTAGTGATGCAAAAATCCACAGTTCTTTTGTCTATTTTTTTATTTTTAAAGCTGCAATGTATTTAAGAATTTTATGTGGCATATGCATTGTTATTCTGTCATAACAGATTGCACCATAAGTGACTTATAGGGCTATTTCTGATACTTCATCCATTTGGGCATAGTTTTTAGTCTGTTAGGGAAATTTCATCATTAAAAATAAAAAAAATCACAATTTGTGGCATTTATGTAATGCATATAAAACAGCTGGATAGAGAGCTCTTTTATTTTGCATTGAGCATGCCCAAAAAAGTTGATCAGACAGAATAGCCATATATCTTTTGGGCCTTTTCTTTCTAAATTCAATGTAGCAATTTTTTTTTTTAATATTTTATTGTGGTTTTCTCCCTTTTTAGGAATTGAGCACTATCATAAAAAGGGTGAGAGAAATGGACGAAGATGCTGAAAATCTAGCCCTGCTGCAAAATGAAATGGATAAAGAAATGAATCTTGCATCACCCGGTAAGTGTTCATTTATACTGTATTAAACGAAGGTGAATATTAAGTATCAATCATCATACTGTAAGCTTTTGTATTTATGAGTATTGCAATCTGTGAAATTGCAGAATGGTTATTCTTTTCTGCATTTGCTGAAAGGAAGAAACATGGTGGGCATGCAATTATATTATGTGCACTTTTTAGTATCATACGATTTCCAAGTGCATAGTTTCACTTCCTGAGGGTAAAAGTTGCATTATAAAAAAATTCAAGATAGACATGATTGGGAAATTTACTGAGTAAGAGAATATATTTATCTTCATTTTAATTACACAAATAATCTCGTAAGAATATAAGCATAACTTATCTTCTTGTTGATCTAGTTTTACCACATTTATCGCGTTATTTCCACCCACTGTCCTTCGTCCATTTTTTATGTCATCATGGGAGTTACGTATCTTCATTTGTATTTAAAATTTCCAGCTTCTAAAAATGTTTCATAATAATTATTGGGTATATAAATAAGTTTTGAGGGATTTGAGGTGAACAAAACGCGTTGTTGGAGAACAGAAACAATATTTTAATATTAATCGAAGTATGCTCCCACTGAAGCTACAACTTTACCCCATCTTTCGGGCAGTGAACGTATGCCCCAAAGGAAGAATTCTGGTTCCTTGGAAGAGATCCAGTTGTCCAACCAATTTTTGATGTCTTCATAAGAACTAAACCGTTCTCCAGAAAGTGCTGACTGCATCGACCGAAACAAATGGTAATCCGATGACGCAATATCTGGCGAATATGGCGGGTGGGGTAGAACTTCCCAGTCTGATCCTTCTAAGTACTTTTTCACAAGTCGAGAAACATGTGGTCTTGCGTTGTCATGCTGTAAGAGGACTTTGTGTCTATTCTCCCATTCCGGCCGTTTTTGCGTGAGAGCTCATTTTAAACGCATTAATTGGGTTCGATACCGATCACCAGTAATAGTTTCTGACGGTTTCAGCAGTTCATAGTGGATCACACCCTTCTGGTCCCACCAGATACACAGCATTACCTTTGAATCATGGATATTGTGTTTTGGCGTTGAAGGACCTGGTTCACCTGGCTTCACCCATGCTTTCTGCCGTTTAGGGTTATTGTACCATATCCATTTCTCATCGACAGTAATAATACGATGCAAAAAAAACTTTCTTTTGCCTTTGAAGCAGCAATTCACAAATAGTTTTTTGACGTTCAAGGTTTCTTTCCTGCAAAGCATGTGGAACCCATTCCCTTCTTTTTGCACCATTCCCATGGCAGCTAAACGCTGTGAAATGCATGGGTGACTAACATTTAATGGTGCAGCTAGTTCTTTTTGGGTCTGGCACGGATCCTCGTCGAGTAAAGCTTCCAATTCGGCATCAGCAATTTTTTTGGGTGGTCCAGAACATTCTTTATCACTGACATCAAAATCGTTCCTTTTGAATCGTCTAAACCAATACTCACATGTTTTCATGGATGGGGAATGTTTACCATAGATTTCTGACATTAAGCAATAGCTGTTGGCAACACTTTTCTTGACAATAAAGTAAGGCACTAACACTTCCCGCAAATGCTGTTTTGTCGGGACGAAAGTTGCCATTTTCCATAGAGTTAAACAAATACGTCTTCGCACCTCAATTGAACGTTGTATACTGACTCTGACATCTCGTACTGCGATATTGCAGTGTTGCCACCTTAAAATACATGCGAGCAGTAATAAGTACGACACCGAACAGAAATCCCTCAAAACTTATTTATATACCCAATATAAAATTTACTATTTTTCTTAATAATTTGAGATTTCTCTCTGTTAAAAATATATCCATGAATATCTTGATTTTAACCTTGAATGAGATAGATTTAGTATCGAATATTGAGCTGAGTTCATCTTTTATTTCTGTTGTATTCTGTGCAAATATTTTGCTTGTAAGTAGCAGGTATTACTTCTGTAGGTGTAATAGGTGTTACTATGCTAATAACTTGAAAGCTGGTCCTCGGGTTGTATATATACTGCTCTTACTTAGCCTAGTAAATAAAGGCCAAAATTGGTTCGAACCGGAACAAATTGGGTAAAAGCTGAATTTTTGCAGACTGGTAGAACTCATTGGGCTTAGCATTTTCACAAAAGTCCCCACCCCTCCCCCACTTGCTTCCCCCTTATGCCCCCTTAAAGGGGGAAAATTAGGTATAATACTAATCCACTCGTAACTCCCAAAATAATTAGCGTACAGCGATAAATTTTAAAAAATTTATTCCTCTTGATATGATCTATAAATTTTGTTCTATTCATTTTTACTATATATCCTATAGTTTTGCTGCAATTTTCAAAAACCCGCAAAATAACACCTTTATTATTTTTTTTTTTTCGACATTTTACCTATTAATTGCAATTACCGCTTCACAGAGCCAAAATTTCCGAAAAAGGCTCCCAATAAAAGTTGTACCAAATTTTATAACCTTTGCAACAATATATTATTTGTCTTACAGCAACATATAGTTTTGCTTACACTGTATCTAAACCATGTCTGTCTTAAGCACTTCTGTTTTCTGTTGTGAAGAATTTGCATGGCCATATACAAGGCATGTGATATAGACCATTTTCAGATAAAGTAATTTCGGTTCTTTTGCTACCTTAGTCATGTATGGAGCGGCATCTGTTGCAAACAAGGGGATGTTTTCTCTTTGTACACCATCTGGCCAGAGTAATTTCATTGAATCGTCAAAGAGCATAGCAATAGTGTAATTGTTTATTTTTTGCCGATTTTCGCATGTTAGAAGAAATACTTCACCAGGCATGTCACATTTCAGAGTGCCGGTAATTACATTAACTATGTATCTTCCATCTGCACCATTTGTTTCATCTGTTGAAACCAGGGCGCGATTTCACCGATTAGCAACTAGCAAACAGCTAGTGAAAAAAATCACAGTAGCAAATATTGCTAGTAAGGTAATTTCTTTATTTAAAAGTAACCAAAAATCATTATCAATCCACGAAGTTTACATAACTGTTTCTATTATCAATTGTTAAAACAGCGACGATCAGCGATTCTCTTTCGCCAATTTCCTTTCGACACTTAATACCCATCCTCCCCATATTTTTCATCCCTTCCAGTGAGAACTGTCGTAGAAGCACATTGAAACTCCTCTCCATCGTGCCCTCATTGATCTATTACAGAAACTGAACATGATGTCGGCAATGGTTGCTGTGGCAACCCAGAGCTCTGGGATGGATCGGTTGTTTGACCACTTGCTCTGCCACCCTCCCTTCTTTTGCCCTACGAACTTTGTCCTCAACTCCTGTCTTAACCTAAGCCAAGCGATCGCCCACCTCCACAAGTCTTGATAGTCGTGCATGCATCAAATACTGTGCTCTAATGATCAATGATGAATAAGCAAGAATAATTCCACTTATTAGAATGGTAGACAAAACCGAAAGAAGCAAACCAAAATGTTACTGGAAAATAGCCTGCCAACACTGGCAAAAGTCTTATCCATAGTAACTAGCCTTATTGCGTGGCATAGATAGACACTTTTTTACGAAACGTCTTCCTGTTCGTGGAGGGAGTAAACTATTGCGGAAGAAACCTTTGCTTCGTCTGACTTCAGGTTTTGGAAATTTTCCTCGTATTTTCAAGCTGAAATACAAATATTTATCCTGTAAAATGTTATTGAGCAATAATACTTGACAGAGGCAACATCGTGAGAAAAAAGAAATTATGATTATGGAAAAAATCTAAATTCCGTTGACCTTTCGTTTTCTAGTTTCTAAAGACAGAATTCCAATAATAACGAAAAAAGCCGGAATTTCTTGAATTCGGGGAAGAATCTCATGCCTGAAGATTAATGGAAAATTTTGCAGCATCCAACTTCCTTTTTTTTTTTTCTTTTTTTTCTCCACAGTTTCAAGCTGAAATGCAAACATTTATGCAATAAAATGATATTTAACAAGAAAAGCAGACACAAAGACAACATTGGGAGAAAAATTTTCGATTACGGCAAAATTTTCTTACTCCGTTTCACTACTGTGTTCAAAAGTTTTGAAGCACGAAATTTCGTCTCCAGATGGAAAATGACCCCCCTACCAAATATCGAAATATCGATCTTCAGAATGATCTAACTGATGACAAAAAAAAAAAAAGCGGGATTCCGCAAATCCATATAAGAATCTCGTATATATCATAAAAATAATAGCAAAAGAAAATTTTGAAACAAAATGAAAATTTGTAGAATCCGTAGTTTTGATAGTGAGTTCCATAGTCAAACGACTTATTCTGTAGAAACTACGGCATTGTGTGGTAGTTGGCAGATATGCAGTGTGTATGAATTCAAATATTTGTCTTTCACTTTAGCAAGAGTTCAAATGGAACAAATCACATGATTCCTGCTGGGCTGTCAATCAACGGCTAGTTTTGTAAGAGACCGATGGTATGCTGCTGTCGACTTCATGACGTCAGAGTTCAAGTTAATCCTGTGTTCACCCTGTCTCTGTTGGGTTAGTTTCAATATTTTGCGTTCTTCGGATTCTTTGAGTGAACAACCACGTGTTATGTAGGCTCGTTTATTGTTAAGTGTACCTTCGTGTTTCATTTGCTTTATTTTTTTAATCATGAGTCGACAGTTGTCTTTGCATTCATTTGTAAACAAGCGACGGCGAACTTCTGATCAAAAGCCTTCATCTCAAAATGAGAACAAATGCTTTAAATTTCATGCAAGATATCGAAAGCTCCACCGTGTCAGGCAATGGAACAGGAAATCAAAGCACGATAGCTGGTGAATCACGTGGTGATCATTCGTCTCAGCATAGTTCCCTTAAGTGAAAATTGTGTACAACAACTGCAGTTAAAAATGTGAAGGTTGCTACTGTACAGAACTGGAGATTAACCAACAAATGGAATTGGATTAATTACAATTTAATAGATACATCTCCTTCACATGTGAAAGAAATTTGGTGCGAAATTTGTCGTGAGTATGGCATAAAAAAGTATCAGACTCAAAATGTAAAAAAAGAATCTGTTTCTGCACATAGCAAATCTTCTGATCATCTGACAGCAATATCAGTAAAAGCTTCCAAGGAAGGTTAATTATGTGATGATACTATAGTCTGAAACAGTGTGATGTCAACTCATCACACTGTTTCAGACTGACCTCCTTATATTTTTATGAAATTTGGGGTGCTTAATGATCCTATGGTGTAGTGCAAAAATGCCAATTTTTGAATTGGAAGATTAATAGCAAAGGATCAAGTGGGACATCGTCGGGCTAAGTGAGGTAAGGAGAAAAGGAGACGATCTCATTGAACTGAAAAGTGGACATCTCTTCTACTATCGTGGGACAGATACTGGCAGAACTAGTGGTGTTGGATTTATAATAAACAAGAAACTGAAGGATAAAGTTGTAGAAGTTGTAATGTTCCTCTGACAGAGCTGCAGGACTCGTTATCCAACTCTTGAGAAGATACAAGGCTCAGATTATTCAAACTTATGCACCCACCACAAGTCATCCTGAAGAAGAAATTGAAGAATTTTATGAGGATATTCATCATCTAAATAATAAAGGTAAGCAGCACTTGACGATAATTATAGGAGATTTCAATGCAAAAATAGGGCAACAGCAACAGAATGAAACTTCAGCAGGTAAATTCGGTCACGGTTACAGAAACCAGCGTGGAAATACTCTCGTTGAGTTTGCAGAGGCAGAAGCACTCCTTTTTCAAGAAAAAGCCACACAGGAAACTGACATGGAGATATCCAAATAGGACGACAAGTGAAATTGATTTTATTATGTGTAACAAAAAATTTGTCATAGAAGACTGCAGTGTGCTAAACAAGTTCAACACAGGTAGTGACCATAGATTGGTGAGATGTAAGATGCACCTCAACACTAAACTCGAACGTGGCAAGCTCATAAGATAAACAAAATGTGTTGACATAACCAACCTCAAAAAACACCATAATACCTTCAAGTTGGAACTGAAGAACAGATTCTCTGCTTTAGAAGACCTAACATCAGAAGAAGTGGATATTTCTGAAGTTAACAGAAAAGTAACCAAAGCTCTTATGGAAACAGCAACAAAATTAGCTGGGTCTAAGAACAAGTTGCATGTGAACAAATTATCAGGAGAAACCAAAATGTTGATGCAAAAAAGAAGAAGAGAGATGAGGACAGCTAAAGAAGATGTGATTTCCAAAGTGGAATATATAGAGCTATGCAAGACAGTACAAAAAAGTATCACTGAAGACGTAAGGAAATTCAACTGTTAACTAGTGAGGAGAGCAATCGAAAACAACCAAAGCCTAAAAATAGCAAAGGGACGTCTCAGTAAGGGAAGAAAACAGATTATGGCACTGAGAAAAGAAGATGGTTCTGTAACAAGAACTAGAGGCGAAATTTTGACAAGAGTGAAAGATTTCTACCCCAAATTATATGAAAGGGATGATACATGTACTCCAGACATCATGAAAGGTACCAGTACCAGAGTTCTTCCAGTCCTTCCAGCAGAAGTTGTGCATGCAATCAAGAACATGAAGCGGGGAAAAGTTCCAGAAGATGGAATTACTGTAGACATCATACAAAGAAGCAAGTGGAGAAATCAAAACAGTACTCGCTCAAATTTTCACTCGATGCCTTAATGAAGGGAAGATTCCTGAGGATTGGAACAACTCTACAATGATTCTGCTACATAAAAAGGAGACATTGAGGATCTCAGGAACTACAGACCTATGAGCCTCCTATCAGTGGTTTATAAAATCTTCACTAAAGTTCTTTCACGCCACTTGAAGGTAACACTGGACATGGCTCAACCGAGAGAACAAGCTGGATTCAGGGGTGGCTACAGCACAATAGATCATATCCACGTACTGAGAGAACTAATTGAAAGAGCGAGAGAATATGAACTTCCATTGTGTATGGCTTTTATCGATTATGAAAAAGCCTTTGATTCGGTGAAACCATCAGCAGTTGCAATGGCTCTGCATAGATGCCAACTAGTACGGATTTTCCGTAATTTTACGGATTTTTGGTTGCTGTTACGGAAGTACGGAAACACCGCTGAAATTACGGAAAATCGCCATTTGATTTAATTTTCTGAGATAGAAAGCAAATTTTAATCAACTTAAACATTTTTGTTGGTTCTTCAAGTTTTTCTGGGGAAAAAAATTAAATGCTACATTCAAGGCTGCCAGCCCGCGCCAAAACGTTGTTCTTGCGCCATTCTGCAAAAAATCGCCATTTCGACGAAATCTGCGGCAATTTTGCGCCAGAAGTTTAAAATTTACTGGGCATCGATATTTTAGCGTTATCTTACAACATTCGAAATCGATTCAGTGGTTAATTCGTACGTGAGATTCTTCCGCAGATTCGCGGTGTCCCCTCCGTTTTTTTTTTTTTTTTTTTTTTTTTTTTCTTTCTTCAAGATCAATGCAAAAGTGAAGAAATTTTCGGGATATTAGTTTGAGGAGGGGGGGTCGTGTTCTGTCTGGGGACGTTGTTTTGTCTTTTTAAACGTTCGGAAACGGAAGTTAAACGAAGTGCAGATTTTTCCTGTAATCGTATTTTTTTCTCTTGCGATGTTGCTTCTGTTCAGTATTGTTAAATATAATTTCATTGCATAATTTCAGCTTGAAATTGTTGGCAACGATTTCCGAAAACGGAAGTTAGGCCACCCGAAAATTTCCCCGTAATCTTCGTCGACGAGATTCTCACTCTGATTCGAGGAATTCCGTCTTTTTTTGTTATCATTTGGACCATGTACGAAATCGATGCATAACTGAACTTAAATTTTGGGAGGATTGGTTTGGGGCGTTTTCTCCGTCGGGGGAAGGAATTTCATCCTTCGAAAACAGAATGTAGACGGAGGTAAGATTTCTCTGGTAATAGTAATTTTTTTCTCGCGATGTTTCCTCTACCCAGTATTGTTAGATATAATTTTATTCCATAAATATTTGTATTTCAGCTTGAAAATGTTGGATAAATTTCGAAAAACTGAAGGCTTGAAAAACCGTTATTTCAAGCCATGTTTCCCGATTCAGCGGTCGCAAAAAAATATTTGTGTGGAAGAACCAAGGCTACTGCACTAATTCAGCACATGGCCTGTGTTTCTACAAGTAACATCGTATCTGAAGTTAAAAAAAAAATCCTTTTTCTCTATCTACGGACAGAAGTAATGATGCTCAAGCAAATAAACTACATCCCATTACAATAACATATTTTGACGAAAAAATAGGGGAAAATTCAACATTTTGAACAATGAGTTTGTTAAAAAAAATATCTCGTGGAGCAACTGTGTGTCATTTTCCTGTGACAATGCTAACACTATGATAGGTCAAGTAAAAAATGTTGTTTCTTAATGATGAATTTCTGAGTTATGCTGAAATTGCAGATGTAGCATTAAGGCAAAGTGTTTCTTTTGCATCAGTCCAATATATGTGTTCCCTGTTTCCAGTTTTGAAACCAGAAGAATCTGACAAGGTGGAATCTTAATTTGCTTACTACCCAGGTTGAAAATTTTAACTGTGCTGTTACTTCTGGGAGAATGGATGAAGTGTGGCATAGAATTTCTTTAATGAAAAATGAAAGTGGCCAGTTGAAGTATGAATCATTAAGCAAAATTATGAAAATGATTTTAATAGTCCCTCAGCAATGCAAGTACAGAAAGAATTTTCAGTATTGTGAAAAAAACCATGAATGAATTCAGACATAATTTAAGTACTCATGTGCTGTCTTCTTTATTAGTAGAAAAAATAAACAGCATTGCACACAGTGAACTATGCTATCAGAAGAAGTTTTTGCAAATTGAACTAAGGAAGGCCAAAATGGCAACTACAGCCAGTTTATCATAATAATTTGGCCAACACTCCAAGGAATAATTTTTCTTCATGTCTGGAGGTAATTTATTATATTTTTCTAGTAGACAGTATTTTAAATTTTCCCACTAGCAAATTATTTTTTATTGTATTATTATTTTGTTAAGAGTTCTGACAGATTAAAATTTGTTGCAGTGTTAAATACCCAAATTTGCCGCTGTAGACTTGGATTACTGAAAATTACTGGAAAAAACAATAAATTTGTTACTGAAAATTACTGAAAAATGAACACGTTTGTTACTGAAAACTACTTTTAGAGGTTGGCATCTATGGCTCTGAAATCCTGCGGTACTGAAGATGCATACATTAATATTATTAATAACATTTATGAAAATGCAAGTGCAAAGATTCGACTGTTTGAAAATACAACACATATAAAAATTGGAAAGGTAGTGAGACAAGGTGACACCATATCTCCGAAGCTCTTTAATGCCACATTGGAAAATGTCTTTCAATCACTGTACTGGGAAAACAAAGGGATAAAGATTAATGGAGATTATCTAACCCACCTTCGTTTTGCTGATGACGTAGTCATTTTTGCAACTATCCCATCAGAGCTACAGAGTATGATCCAGGAACTTGCTGACAAGAGTAAAGAAGTGGGATTAAAAATGAACTTTCAGAAGACAAAAGTGATGTTCAATGCTTTTACAAGAAATGAAGATTTATCGATTGATGGAGAAAAGCTGGAGATAACAGACACGTACGTTTATTTTGGACACCAGATATCAAGTGAGGGTCACGTTAATGAAGAAATTAATCGGCGTACAAAACTTGCCTGGAGAGCGTTTGGAAGAAACAGCATGATTTTTAAGAGCAATATGCCATTATGTCTTAAAAGAAAAGTGTTTGATCAATGCATCCTTCCAATGCTTACGTATGGTGCAGAGACGTGGACCTTAACTAAAAGAGACATACAAAAGCTGCAGACAACTCAAAGAAGCATGGACAGGTGCATGCTTGGTGTAACCAGGAGAGATAAGAAGAGGAACTCGTGGATCCGAAAAATGACAAGAGTGGAAGACATCATGATCAGAGTTAAATCCCTGAAATGGCAATGGGCTGGGCATACTGCCAGAAGGACAGACCATCGATGGACAGCCGAAATTTTAGATTTGATTCTAAGGGACAGGAAAAGACCCAGAAGAAGACCACATGGGAGATGGGTGGATGAAATTCGAAAGTATGCGGGAGTGACATGGAGGAGACTGGCACAAGACAGACCATTGTGGAGGAAACTTGGGAAGACCTTCGTCCAGCAGTGGATTGATATTGGTTGACGATGATGATGTTCATTATGTGAAATGTTAGAGCTATGTAAAGTTTTTGATTTTTGGTTCAAAACGGGCTTGGAGATTTTTTTATATTGCTTTAGCGGGCCTCCCAATTGAGATATGGAGCTGGAAGGGGTCTCATTTTAAAGCTCCTTTAATAAGCTTTTATATGATATACAACACAATAGGGCTTATAAAAAAATTCTAAATCCAATTGAAAATTTTAAAATCGATTTTCTCAAAAACGGATTTTTTTTTAATTTTGAAAAAAATCTCAAAATTAGTTTATACTTATCTGTAACTACCCACAAATTATTTTTTGGGATCATAGGATATGAGAGGTAACACATACGCATGATCAAGATAAATGTGACCCAGGTTTGCTGTTTTGTACTTCACCCCCCCCTCCATATACTGTAGCTTTTGGGATTTTTTTGTTATATTATCTCTAGGTAGTGATCCTATGTATCTCCAATGATGTGGGGCCATAAAAATGAAAAAAATAAATAAACAGTGCAATATAATTATAAAATCAATAGGCACATATGCAGTTATATCATTAAAAAGATTAACTCACATGATTGTTTTAGTTCAATCCATTTTTACACAAGTGGTCATATTTTCAGTATTTTCTTGAGCTAGTGAACTGATGGAAGGCTTGAATAGCTTGTTGGAGTTCTTGAGCACAGAGAGTATGTACGGCCAGTTAGGGTTCACTAACTGGCGGTGTTACAGGGTACAGGGTTCACTTTACACAGGACATATGTTGACAGAATCCACAGAACATCTGGATTTTTAGGATAAGCAAATGAAGGAGATGGACCTGCTGGGTGAAAAAATGTTAACTTTACTTCATCCTTCTCTTCCTGTTTTGCGAAAACATAGGCCAATCACCAATTGCCACTGGTAGAGTGCAATGACATAACCACACATTTCACTGAAAAGCAGTCTTCCTGTACATATTGTTACAGTATGTTCAGCTGATGTTTGAGCAAAAGAGAAAGGTTTGACTCAGATTTTTGTTTCACTTAAAGGTATGAAAGCATGTAGTTTTTGACTTCCTGGTACATAATTACTTAGAGGCGTGCTGTCTCCTTACGATATCATCAAACCAACATCTCTGACTGTACAATAAAAACTTTATTTACAATAAAAGATATGATTTTAAAAAATATTTTAAAATGGCAAGATCTTTCGGGGCTACAATAGCACCCGTCCTCAGGCCACCCAACAGTGCCACAGAGCACAGGGAAGCGCCGCAATATATAACCAGTCTTCTCCGGGAGACCCACAATACATTTGTTCAAAACCGCAGGTGATGCCAATTGAGGAAAACAGCAGAAAAAGTAATATGTACAGATAATATAATTGATTAATTAAGGTCCTCTTCTTCAGTTTTTTGAATGGGAGAAGTAATTATTTTTCTCCATTGTATAGGAACAAAAACAGGTAAGTCCAAGTTACAACAGGTAGTACCATAAGAAATTATATACAGACTCTCGGTAAAAAAGACGGTTTGTTTGTTAACATTGGAGGAAAGTACTATTGTATTAGGCCAATCGGGAGAGTAACCTCCCTGGCAAACAGCTGCAGTAAATGAAGTAGAAATGCAGTCAGTTCGAAGTGCATATTTGTGTTCAGACAATCTAATGTTCAGACTTCTAAGGGTAGAACCTATGTAGTATTTGATATCTTCGTTAGGAGCCGAGGGAAGCAATGGGATACGATATATTCCTGCTTTATTCAAAGTGGCGACTTGATCTCTGTCGTTACGTATGGTAGAAAAAATGTTTTTGGTGCAAATTCCAAATTTAATATTGAATTTATTACATACCTTCCGCAATATGGAAACTACGGGAGGGATGAAGTCAACTTTACCAACGTATGTAGGAGAAACGACCTCCGTTGACAACGTCGTAAATCTTAGTCTTTGAAATTTCTGTAGAAGTTCCCGAAAGAAGCAGGCGGGATATCCAAATGATATGGCCATGTTCTGTATAAGAGCTAGTTCGTCCTGACGTATCTTACGGGTAGAGAAATGAGTAAATGCTCGTTTAATTAAAAAGCGTAAAGCTGAAGCTTTGTGTTCCGGGGGTGCGAAGAGACAAAAGGTATAAGACAAGGTGTGAAGGTTGGTTTTTTATAGACAGATAATTTGATAAGGTTAGAAGTCAAGTCCCGAGTTAATAAAATGTCCAGGAAGGGTAATATACCATTTTGTTCAAGTTCCATTGTGAAGGTGATAGTAGGATATTGGTTGGAAAGACATGTGGTAAATTCGTTCAGAAGTAACATGGAGTGAGGCCAGAAGACCAACATATCATCCACGTATCTTAAGAGGAGTACCGGTTGATTCGTGAATTGGCTCAGTACTTTATCTTCCAATGACTGCAGTAAAATTTCGGCCAGAACAGGGGAGAGAGGAGACCCCATTGGTGCCCCCTCCATTTGTTGGTAGAATTTGCCATCAAATTTGAAATAAGATCGTTTTGCAACCAATTTCAAAGCAGAAATGATTGCATCAACCTCCAATGGGGAAATTGAGTTGTCAGCAAGTAATTTCCCTTCAATAATCGAGTGGACTACTTCAAGTGGAACACTTGGAAACAGAGACACTACATCAAGAGAAGCCATAACAAATGAGTTTCCCTTGGGATCAAAAGATTTTATTCGTGTTAATGCCTGAGTAGAACTATTAATGGATACTGATGAATTTCCAATAAGTGGTTTTAAGTAAGTTGCTAAAGCCCTCTCCAACATTCCTGGTACAGTTTGTGCCTTGCTGAAACGATCTGTCAAAAATTGCTCTGTTGCAATGTACTCTTTCTGTGTAACAAATGTGAAGTCAATTTTTGAAATGTTTTCTTTCACCCATTCATAGAGTTGTCTCGGCGTCATTATTTGGTCTTCGTATGGTCTTAAGAGACTTGCTCTTGCTACCAACGTTTTCACCATCCCCCCAACACCATCACATGCCCCTTTGCCATGAGCTGTAGCAGAAAAAGCCACTCTGCTACAGTGTTGAAATATTTTTTATGGTGACATAAATTTAAAAAGTTCATGTTTTTATGTTGTGCAGCACAGCCGTCAGAAAAATAATAGATTCTTTAAGCAATTTCTCAAATCTGCTCTTCAAAAAATCTCAAGAGTTTCTGTTGAAATAAATACACAGCTGCAGTATTGTGTTTGAGACACTCAGAAAACACAAGAAAGCTGATATGCTGAATTTTTTCTACTCTTTTAAAATATACAACAAATGGATGCACTGTAGCTTAGTTGCTGGTCCAATGATAGGACTGTGCTTCGTCTTGCATGATAAAAGAATAGTTTTCTGAAAAATCGCACACAACAGCGATTTCTGAATCAGACAAATTTTCTTTGACATGATTCATAAATGAACTCTGTTGTTTAGCTATGAAGTCATGGCGAAGTAAAATTAAAATTTTCTCACAAAATAGGTTGACAAATTCAGAGACTGTTTTTGCAATGTCTCTAAGGTGCATCTGTGTACAGATATCCACTGGTGAAAAGTTAGTCTCGATCAGATTTTCTTTGAAGGCATTTTCTAGCAAACTTTGGATTACTTGAACTCCAGGGCAGTATGCACAATTATCCAAGTGGCAGTCAATTGATGCAGGGTTGCATATTATCTTTACAAGGACATCTTTGTAGTTTTTTATTACACCATTAGTAATTGATGATAACTTGGCATTTTCAGTCATAAGTTTTATGTTCTGATCAGGGCACGAAAAATCTCGGAAATTTTACCCGTCCTCGAGGACGGTTTGTCTAAAAATGTACCGGTACTCCTTTGAAAGTAACCCGTCAGACTCGTATAAATAACATAACTACGTAGAATTTTATTATCATCATTCTTTTTAAGTTTTCCATTCAATAGTGGCTTAACTGTTGGAACTTTTTACATGTTATAGTTCTGTTGTGTGAAATGCAATTTCTCAGTTGGAAATTATTAGTATTTAATGCGAACAAATACCTCGGTAATCAAATGTAATTCAAGGGAAACGTTTTCACGTACCTCTCAGTTGTAAGGGGTCGATGTTCGAATCTTTGTATGTCTGTTCTCGTCAGGCTCTTGAGTTTAGACTTTTAAGAATTTAATCGGCACATTTTCTACATGGGTCCGGAAATTAGATAGACAAATTAATTTATACGATTAATTTTTCTATCCAATTTCGGGACCCGTGAAGAAAATGTGCCTACTAAATTCTTAAAAGTCTAAACTCAAGACTCAAGAGTCTGATGAGAACAGCCGTACAAAGATTTGAACATCGACCACTTACAACTGAGAGGTACGTGAAAAGTTTTTCATTGAATTACATTTGATTACCGAGGTATTTGTTTGCAGTAAATACTAATAATTTCCAACTGGAAATTGCATTTCACACAAAGGAACTATAACATGTAAGTTCCAACAGTTAAACCACTATTGAATGGATTTAACTGAAAAAGAATAACTTATATAAAACATGTTTTTTAATCTCGATACGTCAAGAAATACGTGCATATTAAATATCGTAACTTTACTGAATTTTTTTTAATGTACATACAGAAAATAAATACATTTCTGCTTTCATAGCAAAAAGCTTATTACACGGAATCTAGAATTTTCAACTGCAAAATGGCAAAAGATGAGAGATAGAATGTGGGGCATTAGGTACGATCGTCGTCAAGGACGCCAGAAACATGCAGAAAACGATAATACATGGGAAGCCAATATTACAGCGGGCAACACACATGCGAGATGTCAAGGTCACACGTGAAGGGAAGAAGCAACCGTTGTTTAGTTGCATTGGTTAATACTGGGTCACTCCAGTATTAGCAAATGAAACTAAACAAGGGATGACTGGGGAGACGGAGATAGACGGGAGAGAAAGGAAGAAGAAAAAAAACAACTGCGAAGTCGCCATCCTTACAGATACACCTCTCGCTTCAGGCGTAAAATTCACACGGGAAAACTTTGAGAGGGAATGAGAAAGCAGCACATTGGCTTAGTACGTTAAAATTTTGGAAGGGAGGGTGTCGCCGCGGAACTATTTCGCCAAAACAAAGAACGGCTTATTGCTTAAGAGAATGCGTAATTTCGTAAAACTGTGGCACTTGACATGCACAAATTTTAAATTGGCAAAAAACAACAACAGAGAAATGTAAAATAAAAATGTTCTAATCACAATCATACTGCAAGCTTGCAGAAAAAAGGGCTGTGTGTGCGGGAAGTCGTGGTCGGAAAATTAATCGTCCGCAATGAATTCTTGACCGCCTCGGACGGGCGGTTTTGCGCGCCCTGGTTCTGATGTATGGTACATATACAAACTGCATGTGTACCACTCTGACCAGCTAGAACACAATTCTTTGGGTGCAGCTCTGCAAATTTTGAAAAAAACACATGTACATTTGGAAACTTTTCTTTAAAAAATGTGTACACCTCCTTTAAATTATAAAGCATTAGGCGTTTGGAGACATGAATTTATTGGCCAGTGCTGTCCTTCATGGAAACAGTCTTTCATACCAGGCATAGGTCTGCTGACCTAATCACTTTTATAAAATGTTTTTATAGTTTCAGCTGTCTTCGCATGTAGAGTTTTTCCAGGTTTCTGATCTGGAGTAGATAGAATTCCTTTTTGTTTAAAAAGTTTCTTTGACTGTCTCACCATATAACTTGGTGCATTAAATTCCCGCACAATCTTCTTAATACTCCACGATTCAGGCAAATAGTCAGCATAATGAGCTTTTCCTTTCGTAACCTACATCCTGGCTAGTACTTAGAAAACTTGTAATTTCATCTTTTGTAACCTCAGTTTTCATCTTGCTCAGTTCTTTCCTACAGTTGTCACAAAAAAAAAAAAAAAAAAAAATTAGCTATCATTTGTGTTTCAGGAAAAAGGGAACACATCCATGTTGTCACTGGTCTTAATCCCTTCCTTATATTGGAGTGGGTTTGTTTTTTAAATGGATTAAAACAATTTAAGGCCCATTTCTTATCCATTTTAGAGAGGTTTTGTTGAAAACTTACTAACAAAAAAACTGTCTCACACTATCACTTCACATTCAAAATCATTTACACTACATTCACATTTATCAACAATAAATAAAGGCAAGTTGTCTTCACAAACTCTGCTGGGAGACTGAGCCAAGTGCAGTAATGTGGAGAGGAGGAGGGGAATGGATCTGTTGCATGATCCAACATGTTCATGCCTGTTTCAGCTCGCATTTTGCAAGCTATCAGTTTCAATTACATCACCTAAAATTGAACAAACTGTCAGAACAGAACAGAAAGGGGAAAGTAATACACACAGAAAGCAACATTTATAAATATTATTAAAAAATTATGCTGTGGAAATTTCTTTTTTTGTTAGGTACTTGACAAATTAGAATCCCATTATTTTCTCTTGATCATGCATATGCGTTACCTCTCATATCTTATGATCCCATAAAAATATTTTGTGGATGGTTACAGATAAGTACAAATTAATTTTGAGATTTTTTTTCAAAATAAAAAAAATCTGTTTTTGAGAAAATCGATTTTGAAATTTTCAGTTGGATTTTGAATTTTGTGGGGTTTTTTTGTAAACCCTATTGTGTTGTATATCATATAAAAGCCCATTACAGGAGCTTTAAAATGAGACCACTTTCAACTCCATATCTCAATTGGTCGAACAGATAGTTAAAGTATCACTGGTAGGCCATTTTTTAAATAACATTTTGAAAATTTAGGCTTAAATATCTTTTCCCCCTGTGAGCTTAAAAATAAAAAAAATGCATTTTTTTCATAACTACATAGGATCATTAAGTATGCCAAGTTTTATCAAAATCTAAGTTGGTGAGGTTGAAAAAATATTATAAATTGTGATGATTTGACACGGATGACCCTATAGTGAAATCATTTAGAACAGCAGAGGAAGAGCTTCTGAAAAAGATGGACAGATTATTTCATATTACATACACTATGGCAAAATCAGAGGTAAAGTTTAAATTCTTTGAAAAATTTATTTCCTGTCACAAAAGGATAACTGAAGGTAAATCAGATACTGGTGTTACCTATCATAACGATAAAGCTTGCAGTACTTTTACTCGCTTCATTGGTAATGATATCTGTGAGACATTGTGTTCAAAACTAAGAAATGCTTGATTTTTCTCTCTGATGATTGATGAATCTACGGATATTTGCACAACAAGTAAATTGGTGTTATGTGCATATACATCACATATCACTAAGCTGTTCTCTGAGATTCAGAGGTTAGCTCCAAAAAGAAATACAAACTACCAGATATTTTTACTTATTGCTGTCGTATCAAACTTCTCCATTTACAGCGATTTTGACATACAACTCGTGCTTCACTAATATCCATTACATGCCGTACACAAGATCTTTTATACTTCATACTCATAATCTTTTTCTCATGCAGACACTCCTGAATCTGATCCACCCATGTCTTCCTTGGCCTTCCTCTGCCTTTCCTTCCTGCCACTTGGGCTGAAAAGATTTTCTTAGTAAGCATTTCATCACTCATTCTTTCAACATGGCCAAACCACCGAAGCATATTGGTCTCCACCTTGCTAACAACATTTTGCTTCACATCACACAACTGCAATACATCTTCATTTCTCACACAATCATATCGTGTCTTGCCACAAACCCCACGTAAGTAACACATTTCTCCAGCACACAAACGACTCCTATGTTTCTTCTGCAGTACCCAGGTTTCACTACCATACATCAGAGTAGGAACAGTTACACTTTCAAACTCAGCCATGCGGGACTCTCTAGAGAACCCATCATTCCTGTGAAAACCTCCCAGAGCAGCTATGACTTTCAAAGAAGAATTCACTCTCCTACTGATTTCACCATCCAACTTGTTCTCTCTGTCAAACATGCTTCCTAAATACACAAACTCACTCACCTGGTCAATCACAGTGCCATTTATATTTACATTACATTCAGTGCTACCCATTCCTCTCTCAAACACCATAACTTTGTTTTTTTCCCTTATTTATACTCAGTTTGAATTTCATGCAAACTTCGTGCATCCGAGTCAACATACTCTGCAACTCACTTTTGCTCTCTGCCAACAGGACAGTGTCATCAGCATACAGCAATCTGCACAGACGGATATCACCAAGACATAAACCACTATTATCTATTTTGGCCTCACGCATGCATGAGTCCATAAATATATTAAACAGCCATGGTGACATTACACAACCTTGTCTAACTCCTGCACCAATGGAAAACCATTTTGATAAAACACCATTCTCTTGTACACAAGCTCTACTACCAGCATACATGGCTTTTACACTATTAAGTAGATTCCCAGTATCACCATATTCATTCAATACCTTCCACAAAAGTGTCCTATTCACTCGGTCGTAAGCTTTATCTAAATCTATGAAGGCAGTAAAAACTTTCTTCCCAACAGCCAGATACTTTTCAATCATCGTGCGTAATGCAAAAATCTGGTTAGTGCAGCCTTTACCAGGCATAAAACCACTCTGAACATCCCACACTTTCAATGATGTAAGAACCCGTACTTTTTCAATAACAACCTTACCAAACACTTTCCCTGGCACACTCAGTAGGCTAATACCACAATAGTTCTTGCATTCAGTCTGATCACCTTTTCCCTTATACAAGGGAACAATGATAGCATCCTTCCAATCCCGAGGGACCATTCCAAACTCCCAGCACAACTGGCAAAATTCAGTTAACCAGTCAATTATAGAGTCGCCACCATATTTCAACATCTCTGCAGTTATGCCATCAACTCCCGGAGCCTTACCATTCTGAAGAGATGTGCCAAGTTTGTAAATCAAGGAGAACCTCTGACACACTTTATTAAATTAGTTGATTTAAAATCTACTACTGCTAATGACATTTTAAAGGCAATAAACACAGAATTTTCAGACAAGTTGAACTTTCTTCAGTGGATGGATAAAATTGTTAGTTTGGGAACTGATGGTGCTGCAGTTATGACTGGAAGAAAATCTGGAGTTGGGGCTAAAATAAAAGATGCTTGTTCTTGGTTGGTTAATATTCACTGCATGTTTTATTGCCTGGAGTTGGCCATGAAATCAGCTTTTTCAAAAACATAAATGACTGCTTTGGAAATGATAATGAAGCAAATATATAGTTTTTACTCAAGGTCTCCTAAATGTAGGACCGTGTTAAAAAATATTGCATCAATATGCAATGAAAATATAATAGCTCCACAAAGATTAGATGGTGTAAGATGGATACCTCACCATTACAGCGCGTGTCAAGGTTTAATTAATAACTGGAAGGCAGTTGGCATGCACTGGGAAGATGTCTGTGTTTCTGGATCATCTGATGAAAAGGCGGTAGCACAAGGAATTCTGAAACACTGTCTGGCTTATACTTTCCTACTGCATTTACACTTTTTCACTGATGTACTGGGTGAAATAGCTCGACTCTCTCTCTCTCTCTCTCTCTCTCTCTCTCTCTCTCTCTCTCTCTCTCTCTCTCTCTCTCTCTCTCTCTCTCTCTCTGCATACAAACACACAGCATAAGTTTACATCAAATACTTAAGACTTCACAGTGTTCAGGAAAAGCTAAATGAAATGAAAGTTTCAGAAGGCATTAACTTGCATGAATTTACAAATACTGTTAAAGTGGATCATCTTTCTGGAAATTGTACATTTAAAGGTCAGTCTTAAAAAAAAGAAGTGATGCTGTACATTCATTTAAAAAAATGTTTTAATTGATGCAGTTTTAGAAAATATTAACTTTAGATTTGCATCTTTGCAAGACGATGGAATATTAAAGCTTTCAACAGTATTTGAAGTAGCACATTGGCCAAGTGATGCTCAAAAACTAAAAAAATATGCAAATTCTGAAATATTGACAATGGTTGAGCATTTTAAGGAACCACTGCAAAAGTGTGGAGTTGAATTATTCAACATAAGTGGAGAATTTATTGAATTAAAAGTGGATGCTGCAAACAACCATCAAAGTGGCATGAAAAAAGGGTCAAAGCATTTTTGGAGCAGGATGTTCCAAGAAAAATATGAAGCCTATAAAAACATATTAAGTTTAGCAGAAATTTGTGTGATACTTCCACTTAGTACTGCATGTTGTGAGGTGGGATTCAGTTTTTTAAAAAGAATACAAGGGGATTGGAGGAACAATTTGTCTGTTGAAACTTTAAATGCTATGATGGCAATTGAAATAGAAGGGCCACAAGAAGAGATTTTTAATCCACGGTCAACAGTTATAAAGTGGTATGATGACAAAGTCAGACACCCTGAGCGTAAACCATATGGGAAGAAATCTGAATTAGAATGTCAGTGAAATATATTCATGTGGTATGAGAATTTGTTAGAAATTAATAATAAAGATAGTCACTAAACTTATCTAAGATTCTATTCATTATTCAAAAAGGTAAGTCAAAATATTTATGTACATATTTAAATTTCTGTGTAACTTTATTAGAAAGTAAGTTACGATGTGATTTAGTTTTACTTGCTAGTCATGCAAATGTATTGCTAGCAAACTATTTGGTCACTAGCAAAATTTGCTAGTGAGCAAAAAAGATGAAATCTTGCCTTGGTTGAAACCCATATCTTATCGATGGTAACAACAAATCTTATCTTACCAAAACATCTTCGTGCATGCATGGATATAGTTTTTCTGAAGAGTTGATTCATTTGGAATCGGATGACTAGTGTACTTCTCTGAAAATATTGAAGGCTACCCCATTACTTAACTTCCTTAAGGGGATATTAGAAGCAATCGTCATTTTACAGAGGTCCTTACAATATTCTGATTGTGTATTTGATGAATTTGCAGTTGAAGGTTGAAGATGATGTCTCAAAAAGGAGACGCTGCCTGTTCTCAGTGGAGGAAAATCTTGCTAAACACGTCTGATGTATCGCTGTAGCACAATGCTGTTGAACATGAAAATGCTCATGGCCCGATACCTTGAATTCACATAATTTACAAAAGAAAATATCACCATCGCTACTGAAAGTCCGCTGCCCAAACTCTTGAACAAAACGTGGTAATTTCACACTCATTGAGCAGCCGCTTTTGTTCATGTTGAGATCAAACTGAAGTTGTGATCAGAGTTTTACTGTTAGCTTGGGTGTAATAAACTAAAAATAAAAGATAATTCAGCTTTGATTTACAAGTACTCCTGAAGACACCACCGCGCTAGGCTCATTTCAGTGCTTGGCAAGATGCCAATAATAATTCAAACGAGACACTAAGTAAAAAAAAATTTTTCAGGAAAACTATCCCAAGGTAAAGTCAGGCCGTTCGAAATGCTTCGGTTAAGAGTCCTGAAATCTTTATGATGTAATTTCGCATTGTCATAATAAACAATTAGCTAAAATATGACCAAATATACCGTTTATTATGAAATTAGTCAAAAATATGCCCTAACATTTTCAAAAGATCATAATATGACATTCTAGGATAAAATATGACATATCATAGAAATCTGCGCCCTAGTGATAAATATATATATATATATATATATATATATTTTTTTTTTTTTTTTGGTTGAAGGTTTAACGACAACCATGAGCAAATCTCAATGGGCTATAAGCAATCGCCCGTCCCTAATTTAGGGTCACTGCTTCCAGGGAAGGGGAGAATCAGTGCCGTAAGACAAACACAACATCCATGCCTCACCGGGATTCGAACCCGGACCCTTCTCGGATGAATGGTCATAAGCCAGCGGTTAGACCACTGTACCATCGGTGGCGCACAAATATTTCTGGGAAGAAAAATATTGTATGTATGATAGATGTTAATCATAAATTGCTGACTGATCAATAGTACAGTGAGAGAAAGAAAGATAAAGTTTGTGAATAAAGAAGAGTTGTTGAAGCAGCAGCAGAAATTATTAGAGAGGACATACAGAAAATGATTTACAACAGTACCAAATATCCGAATACAAACGATATCAAGGAGAATTCCAGTTCTTGTTCCAAAAACGCTGCAAATATTTACAGACATGGTTACAGAAAAAGACTGAGTGATGGCAGCACATCCGGGATTATTCGCAAACGAGCTGTAATAAACCATGCTAAAATACCTGCTGTAAGACCTAGGTCATTTCTGTCAGCTGTTCAAGTCAACATTGCGTAGTGTTTTTTAAGTTGCAGATATGGCTCCAAACATTTAGTTCAATTGTTATCGTCGATGGGTATGTGTTCTTCGTACTATGAAGCAGAGCAATATCAAAATTCTCTAATTAGTGCAGGATTACCTTCTGTGAGTAATGAAGCCTTTATTCAGTACGTATTTGGTAATGCAGAAGTGAACGTACATACTTTAGATGGATTAAAGACTTTTCATGCAATGGAAGTAATTCAATGCATTACACCAGCCATCTGTGTTGACAAGAAGGTTGATATTTCACGACTAGAGTCTGGAAACATTTCTAAACGTCACGTAAGCATACAGCATCACCCTTATCCTGAGAAAAGGCTATTCGGCTTACAGTTCAAGACCTCAGTAACATAAAGATGAAAGATAGTACGCAAGCATCTTTAAAGACATTGTTTCCGTTAAATTGTCTGTGGTTATGTGGCTTTGCGGCTGTTTCAAAGGCTTGACCAGGCTGGAGTCAAAAAAGACACAACAATTGTTCAACCAAGTTATTTGTGTTTGTGACAGTCCTTTGAAATTGAAATCATACTTCAGATATGAACTAGCATCTCGATCACAAGCTTTATTTGATGAAGTGTCACTGCAAAAAGGTAAGAAATCTTCCATAACTAAATCTTTCATTGGTGGCATTGTTGAACAGGAGAATAATACCTACTGGTACAGCTGTTTGTAATAGATGGTGGTTACCTCCTTCATTCAGTAATTTGGCCTAAACTCACAACATTTGATCAAATTCTGCAAAATTATGTATATATCATGTACTTTCCCATTATGGTACAAATTGCTACGTTGTTTTTGATAAGATACCCTGAAACGCCAACAACAAATCAGGTAAAACAAACAAGATCAGCTAAAAGGACATCAGCGAACATTATATTTACCAATAACATGGAGTGCACTCCAGCGCAGACTGATTTTCTGTCTAATCCCCACAATAAGATAAGAATTATTGCAGCATTAAAAGAGAAATTCCTCTCTGCCATTAATGTCGCAGTTCTCACAGCTATTAATGTAGATAAAGTTCGGACGTCTGTAGAAATGTCGAAACTAAACCCTACTGTAGTCACCATAGGTACGGATACAGATCTTATTGTCTTATTAACTGTGCTGGCGTTAAAAGAAGAAACAAAATCTTTGCTCTTTCTTAACCCGGGCACTGCTGCAATACCTCCAATATTTTACAGCATTGAAAAACTTATATCTATTTACATCCACGTACGCAAATCCCTGTTTTTCACTCTTGCCATTACAGGGTGGGGTACAACGTCCGCACTTTACGGACTTGGAAAACAAAAAGGAAGTTAAGCTAATAAAAAATTCTCAGGAGGCTCAGTTGCAAGCAAGGGTTTTCAACCACATCAATGCTTCAAAAAAAGAAATCTTCCAAATGGTGAAAGCTTCCATTTGGATTTATATGGTTTGAGGAAACACGACAATTTAGATGATGCCAGATACTTTTATTACAAAAAGTCAATTGCGAAACTATCACTGAGATCAAACTTTGACTTGAGAAAATGTCCACGTACAGTAGCAGCAGCTCGACAACATTTTTTGTGGGTATACCTTCAAGTTCAAATGTGGTCAGGGAACAAACTTGACCCCACCAACTGGGATTGATGTTAAAGGGTGAAAGACTAAAGCCAATTACGACTACTTTATCAGGGGCACCAGATGAACTTTCATGTTTAATTTCATGCAACTGTAAAAAAGAATGTGTGATTTCTTGCAGTTGCCGAAAAGCTGAATTCTCATGTTCTCCTATGTGTGGGCATTGCAGTGGACTGTCATGCACAAACAACCTGATATGAGTGACTACACTGATACTGTCTTATGATAATTCTACCACAACTGTGCGATATTCAAAAGTTATTGCATGTTTTACCCGATTTTTTGTCATTTTACGGCTACAATACATTTACAGCTTTGCATTTACAATAGAAGGCAAACTAAAAAGTGTATTAAAACAAATAATATATCATTGTAAAGGTTATAAAATTTGCTACAACTTTTATTAGGAGCCTTTTTTGGAAATTTTGGCTCTGTGAAGCGGTAATTGCAATTAATCAGTAAAATGTTGAAGAAAAAAAAATGTGCTATTTTGTGGGTTTTCGAAAATTGCAGCAAAACTATAGGAGATATAGTAAAAATGAATAGAACAAAACTCATAGATCATATCAAGAGGAATAAATTAAAATTATCGCTGTACGCCAATTATTTTGGGAGTTACGAGTTGATTAGTTTTAGACCTAATCCCCCCCCCTTATGGGGGTGTAGGAGGGTGGAAGCAAGTGGGAGAGGGGTGGGGACTTTTGTAAAAATTCTAAGCCCAATGAGTTCTACCAGCCTGCAAAAATTCAGCTTTTAGCTAATTTGTTCTGGGTCAAGTCCTTTATTTACTGGGCTATCTGTGAACTTCACCTGTGCCACCGTTTGGTCTCTAGGCTGAGGATGGTCATAATGTAATAGCTCATCGATCGATGTACATGGGCATATACTGCAGACTTGGATAGGTACACACACACACACAGTGGCAGTTGCTTTCGCTAACCCACTTTCCAAATTCAATTTTTTTCGTCAATGTGTTTATAACAGTACAAAAAGGTAATTGCCAATATTTTCGGCAAAACTTTGTTCCATCACCAGAATATTTTTTCACAAATTGCAAAGAATACGATCAGCAGCGTGACCCCTGTATATACACACTCAGAGAAGTCTTTTAAAAGTGAAGTGGTTATGAAATTTTTTATTGGTCATGAAATTGTGTTTTTCAAATTTGGTAGACACACTGTACAGTAGAGCTGAGTTCGGGCTCAATTTTCGGAGCCCGAGCCTGTGATATATCAGTCCGAGCCCGAATTTTATATTGCAAGATAGTAGAGCCCGGGCCGGAATGAGCCCGAAAACTGGTTAACTTATTGAACCACTAATAAAAAAACATCTCTTCCTTTTCCACACTTCCACTTTTTCCTCCTCCTGCAATTAACCAACGCATTTCTCAAATGGGGAGTGGGGAAGGGACCTCTCTCTATTTTTACAGTGTAACTGTACGATTTTCTTTGATCGTTCGTTTCCACCGGAAGTGCTTCGGGTGGTGCTGCAATTGTATGTTGCCCAAATAATGCAAATATTATTGCGCCATAATGCGCTGCAATATGTACGTTGCTAAATAGAATTAGCAGGGAGCTGCTGACTGGAGATAGGGGGAAATTATCATCGGCATGCTATCAACTATCCAATATCTATAGTTCTTGAAAAAGCTTTTTTTTCTCTGCAGAAACACACTAATGTGCAGTCTATGGCATTTTTTACCCAAGCTCGGAATAAATAGCCATCTCGAATGCCCGCTCCCCAACCAGAGCGAGTTGCCAAAATGATTCACTTTATCAACTATAAAGTGTCTCGTTTGCTAAATCATATAAGATCACATTTATATATTAAAAAAATTATATCGCTCTCCCTCTCTCTAAGAGCCCGGCCCAAACTGCAGTAAATATTCTACAGCCCGTCTCAGCTCTGCTGTACAGCAGTGTCTACCAGGTCCAGAAAGTCACAGAAAGGTTTGAAATGAGAAAAAAGGAACAAAAATTAAGAAAAGGTCATGGAATTAAAGTCATAGTCATGGTTCTAGCTGGAATGAGAATGTTCCAGGATTTTCCTCATTTGAATTTTTCTGACAAAGTTCCCCAGTTTTTCTATTTCATTTCATGATTAGTTCCTCATTTTTTTATGTTTTTGGTTGTAGTGCAAAAAAGTGACCATATTTCTTTTAAGAAATGTTCCTAAGGAAAACTTCTTACAGTGCTGCCCCAGGCTTGGCCTGTCTCTACCTTACAGTGCTGAGACAGGCTGAGCCTGGGCCTGCAGTGCGCTCTGGCGTTGAGAGAGAGAAAGAGATAGGGAATTGTTTTCTTTCTTTAATGTTATTTTATGTTGCTTAGCAAATGAGACTTATCTTACACTTTTCAGTTGATAAAGAGAATTCTTTGGCAAATCGGTCTGGGCGGGAAGTAGGGGCACAGGAGGGCTATTTATTTGGGGCTTGGGTAGAAAGTGCAATAGGCCACGTATTAGTGGATTTCTGCGAAGGAAAACCTTCAAGAACTATAGATAGTAGATGGCACGCCGACAAAATTTTGTCCCCTTTTCTCCTCACAGCAGCTTCCATTTTATTATATTCAGCAAAGTACGTAGATTGCAGCGCCTCCAATCTTTCCAGATGCCTGACCTCCTGAAACAATGGTAAAAAATTCGTTCAACTATACTATAGAAACTGATAAGTCACTTCCTGACTACCCTGTTGGGAAAAACCTGCCTACCCTTTTGAGAAGTAAATTGCAGGAAGAGGAGATTATTTGCCTAAATTAGTTAGCCATAGTTTTCAGGCTTGTTCGGGCCTGGGCTCTGTCTTGCAATATAAACTTTGGGCTAATGTACTATGGGCTCGGGTTCTTTAAATTGAGCCCAAACTCAGCACTGTTACCTTATCCCTAACAGTCCCTTCAAATTCGATCAATAGAGAAAGCATCCTCCACTGCCCCCCTTTTGAAGCAAAATTAAGTTTCAAAACTGGTGCTTACCTGTCCATGAATGAATTCACCATATCCATGACCTGTAAAATTGCATCATATGCATTAGGAGATTTAGATCAATTGCATCATTGCATTAAAATCCTCCCCTTCCCTCTTTTTTTAGGCAGAATTAAATTTCAAAGCCAGTGCCTTTACCTGTTCATGAAGGAATTGGCACCATTTCCGTGGCCTGTAAAATTGTTTTCACAGCAGAGTGAGCAATGCCAGTCCGATTTCTTACATTTAATTTTGCCCAAAATGCATGTTTTCCCATGCCTTATCTGTATAATCTTACTATAACAAGAATAGCAAGCATTTTCCCTTTTGTTTAAAGTGAAATTAAAGTTCAAAAACAGTTTTGCAGAGAAACGATTTTACAGGCAACAACAGCAACTGAGTTCCAGTTTTGAACTTTAATTTCTTTCAAACAAAAGGAAAATAATACTTGCTCTTCTTTTTTTTTTCTTCTTGATATAACAAGAAGCAATTGAGGAATAGAAATGCATTTTAATAGAAATGAAATTCAAAAATCAGCACTAATATTCACTCTCACAAAAACAGTTTCACGGATCACAAAAATTGTGACATGGTTTAAAACTCAGGCTTCACGCGACAATAACACATAAACATATAAAACAAAGCGAAACACAGAGTCACGTGTGGTAAAAGGTTCGTTTTGGTCATCCTACAACCTTGATCACCTGCGATCAACTGGATGGGCTGGTTGCCAGAACTACAATTTGAAGAAGTTGGGGTGTTGGAAATGTTGCCAGATTTTAGAAGAGAAATCCAAATAAATGGGATTTGGTGAGGGGTCCCTGAATTGCAGTTTTTGGTGAACAAAATTTCAATGCTTTCTTGGAAATGCAGGTGCCTTGTTGATGAAAAGGGGCAACCTTTTGGGTTTCTTTCCAAATGGGAACTGCAGAGGTGTCTTCAAGGGTTAGTGCAGATAAAGCTGTCTTTGGAAGACCATTGGAAACATCTTTTTGTGTTCACCAAGTCTTGTTTTGATGCTTCGGTATGTGCTGGTCTCTCAGTGTATATTGGAAGCACATACCGAAGCATCAAAACAAGACTTGGTGAACACAAAAGATGTTTCCAATGGTCTTCCAAAGACAGCTTTATCTGCACTAACCCTTGAAGACACCTCTGCAGTTCCCATTTGGAAAGAAACCAAAAAAGTTGCCCTTTTCATCAACAAGTCATCTCTGCATTTCCAAGAGAGCATTGAAATTTTGTTCACCAAAAACTGCAATTCAGAGACCCCTCATTAAAAATCCCATTTATTTGGATCTCTCTTCTAAAATCTGGCAACATTTCCAACACCCAACTTCAAATTGTAGTTCTGGCAACCAGCCCATCCAGTTGATCGCGGGTGATCAAGGTCGTAGGATGACCGAAAGCTACCGCTAAACGAACCTTTTAACATATGTGACTGTGTGTTTCGCTTATTTTATGTTTATAAAAAATTGTGACAATTTCATCATGGGCAGATTAAGTATACCAAATTTGAAATTTAATTTTGCTTTAAAATAGAAGCGAAGATGCTTGCTAGGTTTGATAATCTGTCGAGACTAATGCTATCAATTTTGTTTGCTCCTCACTCAAATGTAGAGTGTGACAGTGTTCAAGCCAAGTTAAAAAAAAATGATTCCAGTTTAAATCTGTGATGACATGCTAAAAAAATATTTTATAACAATATTGCGCCGTTGACCTAAAAAGTGCCTTTGCAATCACTCGCAGCCAAAAAAAAAAAAAATTTTTTTTTGAAAAGTGATATCATGCCCTACTCTTTCACTGAAATAGCACTGGATTTTTTCATGAAAGGTAGGATTTACTTTATTGTAACTAACTTTTTTACATAAATTATGTGACAATATCTAATACTTGTACAATTTCGCAAAACTACACACACAAGTATTGCAATTATTTCTAACTCTTTGTCTGTGTTGAATGTAATCAGAAAGTCTCCTAATTCTTGACCTTTCAAGGTTGGAAGCTATCCTGTTAGACCTCTCAAAATGTTTGCAGCTCAGCATTAGTAATGCAGCAATATCTTTATCTAACTAATTTTTCCAGTGAAATGCATGCTTTCCCTTCCTTAGTCTCTGCTTGCTATAATATCACACAGGGGATCAAGCATTTTCTCTCCCTTTCTTTTTAAGGGAAGTTCAAAATCAGGGCCCCCTCTGTCCATGCT
Source organism: Macrothele yani (assembly GCA_039090855.1). Classification (NCBI taxonomy): domain Eukaryota; kingdom Metazoa; phylum Arthropoda; class Arachnida; order Araneae; family Macrothelidae; genus Macrothele; species Macrothele yani. The sequence continues at coordinate 80,689,748 of CM077008.1, forward strand.
GAAGTGGATGCCATCTTTTATGACCCATAAAATAGAGAGGCCTGAGATTGTAGTAATTTTTGAGCTGTAATTTTGCTTTAGATATATATATTCTTCCATTCCTTACAGTGAATCCTCTTTCAATAGCAGTCAACAAAGCAAGGATTTTGCTGCCTTGATTAAACAAAATTTCCCCAAATTTCACATAAAAGCATCTCAATGATAAATGTTATTTACAGTTGGGTGGGAGGTGCCATTCTTTTGTCTTTATCTTTATAAACTATAAGAAATGCAAGCAATGTAATGTAAAATGAACTCATTATAAAGTTAAATGTAGATTTTATTGAGCTCAATAAAAGTTCAAAATCAGTACTGTTTGCCATAAAAACTGCATTAATAGATATGATTTTTAAAAACTATGGCAGCTAGAGTAAGTGCCACATTTGGGGGGGGGTAAATGGGGATGATTGCTCTGTTGATTGATATGGCAAGATTAGTGTTGTATGGAATTGAAAATATGTATTTTAGTAGAAAAATTCATGAAGTACTAGCAGGGGTACCCCATATTTTCTGGGTAAATATTACTATTCGTGGAATCGCCAAGTTCAGCGGGTGAAAGTTAATGAATGAAAAATGAAAAAGATATTCCTGTAATTTTCCAGTAAATTTAGTGTAATTCATTTAGGTTATTGCTTTTTGGTAAACAATATTTTTGGTTTTTCCATTGGGAGCAAAAATGTAGAGATTTTTATGATTTGCCAACCCTTGAGCAGGCGACGTAGAGTTGTCCGTGTGAAAAGCAGGGTTCCTCCAAATTAATGCCAGCCACTGCAGATGACTGGCTGATGCAGTAATATTTATGCAAAAAAAAAAAAAATTGCCTGGATGGCTGCAAATGTGAAAAATAAAAATGATTTAGTTTATTTACTTTTACGAAACACAAAAGAAAGGAAGAGGAATGGAAATACTTGCCTTTGAGGAGACATCGATAGAACTGCAGTACATCTGGCATGCGCTTCTGAAAATCCCGTGACACTGAAATGCAATGTGCTTATGTCATGTCGAGTCATGCGACTTTACATTGGCATTGATCACCCCTTTTGTTTACTGTTTTGAATTTTGAATATCTGGAACTCTCTATTTACATTACATTGTATTTCTTCCTGATGAAGCCACCCGTTGATGTTATTCATTTGTGTTTTTAATACACCATTAAACAGGTATTTTTGCACTTTATTGTTATCTATGGTCTCTAACTTAGACTGTAGATCGTGTATTGGAGTGTTGAATTGTGTTGCAGTTCTTAAAAGTAAGTAATTGAACTTTTTATGAAAATTTTGTATGGGGGCCCCTTGACCCCGGGCTCCGACCCATCTGAAAACCATTACGGTCTAAGTACCATGAGATAGTATACCAAATTTGGTGGTTCTAAATTGAAAACTGTAGGTTTTACAGAAATTTTGTGGGGTGGGGGGGTACATTCTTTTGGCTAACTCACATACATAGGTCGTTCAAAAGGTAACAAGACTGGCGTCATAACACCAAAACAAACAAACAAACAAACTTACACAGAAAAATGCGTTGGAACACCTTCAAGGTCAATCAGATGACGACGTAGAGTTCAGAAGTGTTTCTGTAATTCAAAATGGATTTAAAAATGGAGCAAAGGCCAGCTATAAATTTTTTTGTTTATTGAATAAAACTGCCACAGAAATGGATGAAATAACTAAAACAGCCGATAAGTAAGATGTTTTGTCCCTTGCAAGAATTTTTGAGTGGCACAAGAAGGTGATTTCCAGAGTTTCCTGGGAATGCAGTTGCTTTTGGGTGCAAGTAGGAGGCTAATTTTTTAATACTGTACCATATAAGAACTGCAGACTTGAAGCTCAGTTCTCTGGAGAGAGCTATGAATGATGTTCCTTCCTTGGTGTCACTTCTGTGTTCACTGATTCTGGTTCCAAATGAACATTTAGTCATTCTGATGTATCTTTGAGTACCACCAGGGTATGTCAGTGTGTTATGGCATAAACACCAGCCTCATTGGTAATTGGAGGTCCGTCTGAGCATTCTTGTAAGTATGCCATGTAAGAATGTTGGAGCCCTTATTAAGCCTACGTAGAGTCCTACCTTTCTTAGGACGTTTTTGAGGATGTAAGAGATGCCTGGAATATAGGGTATTGGTCCCAAGTACTGAAATTGAGTCATTGATTTAGTGCATATTTGACATAGCATGTCCTTGGTCTTTTTGATTATTCTGAGTATATGTTTGTAGAAGTTTCCTGCTGCAGTGGCTAGTTTTATTATTTTATCCAGTTCGGATTGCCTGGTGAAGACATCAGAGCTGATGGTGAAAGCTTTTCAAACTTGTTATCTGAAAAATGCTGACTCATGTTTAGTTGGACAGAATGAGCTGCAAAGCATCAGGTTAGGGACTGACGTGGGTTTGTAATATACTGGAGAGCTGAGGCAGTTGTCTGGCAATTTAGTTAACAGTACATCTAGATAGGCTAAAGAGTTGTTTTCGGTCTCCATGGTGATACTGATCACAGAGTGCATAGAGTTCATTTTGTCTAGGAAGAACAGAAGAGTCCCTTTTCCATGATGTCATCCTCATATTTTAGCCAGGTGGAAGGTCTTTGGTTTATGTTGGTGAAGATATGTTCCTCTGTGATCTGTCTGTGCGGCAGAGCACTACTTCAGCAAAGACAGGAAAAAGCAATGACCCCCATCGGTGCACCCTTGCTCTGCTTGTAAATTTTCCCTTAGAAACTGAAATTTGTCACCAAAGCTATTAACTTGGCTATGCTGAAAAAAGTCATTTTAATAAATTGAAGAATTAAAAATGGCTTCCTTTAAATTTTTAATGGCTTTTGGCACAGGTATGGATGGGTAAGGAGAAACTATGTCAAAACTGTCGATAATATTTTGTGGTAGGATGCTTAGCTGTTTAGTTCTCATGATAAAGTCTTTAGTAGAAGTAAGCAAATAGTCCAATTTAGGAAGAAAATCAGCTAAAAATTTGGACAGTGCTTTCTCCAGGTGGTGGTTTAGTTTCACTACTGTATTGAGAGAGATCAATGTGAATCTTGGAGATAAAGGAGGTACCATTCCTTTTTCTTTATTTTTATAAACTGTATGAAGACATGCCAAGTGCTCCTCTTTGAGCAGAGTTGCTCCGTTTTCGACAGCTTAAATCCACGTGCTCCGCTCAAGGCTTAAAAACTCCAGTCATTAGAAGTTATTTTTTTTGTTATTATTATCCTTATTATTTACAGTGTTTTTTAAAAGCTTAAATTGAAAATTCTTCCAAGTGTATTAAAGTATGCTTTCCCCCTTTTTTTTTTCTCTTTCTTTAAATGTCGTCTTTCAGTATGTGTGTTTGTAACTGCGGAAGAATGGGATGTTTCACTCTTCTTGACGTTTGCAGTGTTATCAAGGCCAATCTGTTTCATTGCATTTGTGAGTGCATTCGAGCTTGTTGTTTATTTTCTATGGCATTGGAGGGCAACAGAGAGCTGAACAGGTCTTGGGAGGGATTACTCTGAAACGGCTTCATGCGTGGCAGGAGAAGATATGCATGTGAATGACATCGTAGCAAAGCGTTGGCCCTTGGCTGCGGAAGAATACGGTGCAGGGTGGGAAGTTTCTGCTTTCGGCAGTGGAGTGTTGGACCTTGGAGTGTAGCTAGACATAGTTGTTTGCAGTTTTCACTTTAGTTATTTTGAACAAGGTAAATTTCTTTAATCGTATTGTGAAATATGTCGAAACGACTGCATAGCCAACGCTTTTCAGATACTTACAATAAACAATTTCCCATTTTAAAGCGTTCCAAAAAATCCGAAATGCATGTTTACTGTTCCGTTTGTGACATTGATTTCGCTATTGCATATGGTGGTTTAAGCGACTGCAAACGCCATATCGCTTGCCGCTGACATTTAGACAATGCAAAAGTAATGGCATCTAATCGAACCCTTACATTTTCGTTTGTTTCCATGTCGGAAGATGTCCGTGTAATACGTGCGGAAACATTGTTCACAGCATAATTTGCCCATCTCTGTGGCAGACCATGCCAGGCCTTTGTTTATTAAGATTTCCCGGATTCGGACGTCGCCAAAATATATGGATGTGCATGGACGAAAACAGCAGCTATTATTAACAGTATGGCTGATGGTACTGCCCATGAAATGACAGAAATTTTGAAAACTTCAAAATTTAGTTTAGCAACCAATGCTAGCAACACTAATTCTGCAGAGAAAATATTTCCTGTTGTTGTTTCATATTTAGATACAACAGTGGGGAAAATTATTCCCAGATTATTAAGCTTACAAAGTTGGATGGTGATGCAACAGGGGAAAATATGTTTAAGTTACTGGATACTGAACTGGGAAAAAAATCAATACCATGGCACAATTGTATTGCATTCTCATCATATAATGCATCTTCTATGGTAGGAAAATATAAAGGTGTCACAAAGTTTCTCAGGGAAAACAATCCAAATATGGTAATTCATGGTTGCACCTGCCATCTATTGCATTTAGCTGCCAAAAGGGGAGCACCAAGCATATTGAAGCATTTAAAATGTGCCAAAAGGTTTGTAATCTTGAAAGTCACCAAGTTATTAAATATGTGTGTACCAGATGGCTTTCATTGGATCAAGTTATCAATCGTTTTCTTGAGCAGTGGGAATCCTTGGAAAAATATTTTGGAGAGAAAAATATGACTAAGCAAGGTTGTGAGAAATACTTCTCTATTCAGAAGAGAATTGGGTCTCCTGAGGCAAAGTTGTACCTCCTCTTTCTACAGCAAGCTTTGCCACTTTTCTGCAAGACAAATATCCTACTGCAAAATGAGTCCCCAATTGTTCATAGACTACATCATGAACTAATTTCTCTTCTTAGTGAATTTGTGGCATGATTCATTAAACCATCTGCTGTTGTACAGGCTGAGAATGTATTGACCATACCAATTTCTGATAAGAAACATCAAAAGTCAGATGAGGAACTTGTCATTGGAAGTAAAACTCAGCAATACCTGAATAACAGCAATTTGTTTAAAAATGAAATAATTTCTTTCTATCAGTCTGTGAGATTGTATTATCAGAAATGCTGTGAGTGCATGCTTAAAAAATTTAAGTTGAATGATCAGATTCTGCTGCATGCTGAAGTGGCTGATGTAAGGCTTAGAACAAGCAGTAAATTTTGTTCTGTTAATTATTTTGTTGACCTCTTTGGTGATTTTTCTGATGAAGAAAAGAATCTGTTAGAAGTTGAGTTTGCACTTTTCCAAGTAGATAAGTTAAATAGTGACACTGTAAACTGTGAGCAAACTGATCAAGCGTGGTCATTAATTAAAGATTTAAAATATCACTGTTATGTCTTAAAGTACAAAGTCTTGTCATTACTATTGCACAAAATACTCCTAGGTCCACACAGCAATGCTGCTTGTGAACAAGTGTACAGCACCGTTCGCAAGAATCAGAACGATTTTCGTTCTAATTTGTCTGTGCACATGTTGCAATCTCTACTTGTGGAAAAATCAAGAATGACTGCCCATAATCTGAGTTGCCACCAGCATAACTTAACGACTGAAGTGTTGATGAAAGCTAAAAAAGCAACAGCTTTGGTTCTAAAAAAGGACCAGTAAATAATCATCATCATCATTGTCAACCATTATCAATCCACTGCTGGACGAAGGTCTCCCCAAGTTTCCTCCACAACGGTCTGTCTTGTCCCAGTCTCCTCCATTTCACTCCCGCATACTTTCGAATTTCATCCACCCATCTCCCATGTGGTCTTCTTCTGGGTCTTTTCCTGTCCCTTGGAATCCAATCTAAAATTTCGCCTGTCCATCGATGGTCTGTCCTTCTGGCAGTATGCCCAGCCCATTGCCATTTCAGGGATTTTACTCTGATCATGATGTCTTCCACTCTTGTCATTTTTCGGATCCATGAGTTCCTCTCCTTATCTCTCCTGGTTACACCAAGCATGCACCTGTCCATGCTTGTTTGAGTTGTCTGCAGCCTTTGTATGTCTCTTTTAGTTAAGGTCCACGTCTCTGCACCATACGTAAACACTGGAAGGATGCATTGATCAAACACTTTTCTTTTAAGACATAATGGCATATTGCTCTTGAAAATTATGCTGTTTCTTCCAAAAGCTCTCCAGGCAAGTTTTGTACGCCGATTAATTTCTTCATCAATGTGACCCTCACTTGATATCTGCTGTCCAAGATAAACGTACGTGTGTGTTATCTCCAGCTTTTCTCCATCAATCGATAAATCTTCATTTCGTGTTAATGCATTGAACATAACTTTTGTCTTCTGAAAGTTCATTTTTAATCCCACTTCTTTACTCTTGTCAGCAAGTTCTTGGATCATACTCTGCAGCTCTGATGGGGTAGTTGCAAAAATGACTACGTCATCAGCAAAATGAAGGTGGGTTAGATAATCTCCATTAATCTTTATCCCTTTGTTTTCCCAGTTCAGTGATTGAAAGACATTTTCTAATGTGGCGTTAAAGAGCTTCGGAGATATGGTGTCACCTTGTCTCACTCCCTTTCCAATTTTTATGTGTGTTGTATTTTCAAACAGCCGAATCTTTGCACTTGCATTTTCATAGATGTTATAAATAATATTAATGTATGCATCTTCAACACCGCAGGATTTCAGAGCCATTATAACTGCTGATGATTTCACCGAATCAAAGGCTTTTTTTCATAATCGATAAAAGCCATGCACAATGGAAGTTCATATTCCCTCGCTCTTTCAATTAGTTCTCTCAGTACGTGGATATGATCTATTGTGCTGTAGCCACTCCTGAATCCAGCTTGTTCTCTCGGTTGAGCCATGTCCAGTGTTACCTTCGAACAGTGTGAAAGAACTTTAGTGAAGATTTTATAAACCACTGATAGGAGGCTGATAGGTCTGTAGTTCCTGAGATCCTCAATGTCACCTTTTTTATGTAGCAGGATCATTATAGCGTTGTTCCAATCTTCAGGAATCTTCCCTTCATTAAGGCATCGAGTGAAAATTTGGGCGAGTACTGTTTCGATTTCTCCACTTGCTTCTTGTATGATGTCTACAGTAATTCCATCCTCTCCTGGAGCTTTTCCCTGCTTCATGTTCTTGATTGCATGTGCAACTTCTGCTGGGAGGACTGGAAGAACTCTTGTACTGGTACCTTCCATGATGTCTGGAGTGTTACATGCATCATCCCTTTCATATAACTTGGAGTAGAAATCTTTCACTCTTGTCAAAATTTCGCCTCTATTTCTTGTTACAGAACCATCTTCTTTTCTCAGTGCCATAATCTGTTTTCTTCCCTTACTGAGATGTCCCTTTGCTATCTTTAGGCTTTGGTTGTTTTCAATTGCTTTCCTCACTAGTTCAATGTTGAATTTCCTTACGTCTTCAGTGATATTTTTTCGTACTGTCTTGCATAGCTCTATGTATTCCACTTTGGAAGTCACATCTTCTTTAGTTGTCCTCATCTCTTCTTTTTTTGCATCAATATTTTGGTTTTTCCTGATAATTTGTTCCCATACAACTTGTTCTTAGACCCAGCTAATTCTGTTGCTGTTTCCATAAGAGCTTTGGTTGCTTTTCTGTTAACTTCAGAAATATCCGCTTCTTCTGATGTTAGGCCTTCTAAAGCAGAGAATCTGTTCTTCAGTTCCAACTTGAAGGTATTATGGTGTTTAAGGTTGGTTATGTCAATACATTTTGTTTGTCTTATGAGCTTTCCACGTTCGAGTTTAGTGTTGAGGTGCATCTTACATCTCACCAATCTATGGTCACTACCTGTGTTGAACTTGTTTAGCACACTGCAGTCTTCTATGACGAATTTTTTGTTACACATAATAAAATCAATTTCACTTGTCCTATTTGGATGTCTCCATGTCCGTTTCCTGTGTGGCTTTTTCTTGAAAAAGGAGTGCTTCTGCCTCTGCAAACTCAATGAGAGTATTTCCACGCTGGTTTCTGGTGCCGTGACCGAATTTACCTACTGAAGTTTCATTCTGTTGCTGTTGCCCTATTTTTGCATTGAAATCTCCTATAATGATCGTCAAGTGCTGCTTACCTTTATTATTTAGATGACGAATATCCTCATAAAATTCTTCAATTTCTTCTTCAGGATGACTTGTGGTGGGTGCATAAGTTTGAATAATCTGAGCCTGGTATCTTCTCGAGAGTTGGATAACAAGTCGTGCAGCACTGTCAGAGGAACTTTCAACTTCCACAACTTTATCCTTCAGTTTCTTGTTTATTATAAATCCAACACAACTAGTTCTGCCAGTATCAGTCCCATGATAGTAGAAGAGATGTCCACTTTTTAGTTCAATGAGATCTTCTCCTTTTCTCCTTACCTCACTTAGCCCGACGATATCCCACTTGATCCTTTGTAGTTCCTCTTCCAATTCAAGAAGCCTTGAATCAGAAGATAGGGAGCGTCCATTATACGTAGCCAAGGTCAGCATCAGATGGCAGCCTAGTCCAGTTCTCCGGGGATTCTTGGCACCCTCTGCCTTCATGTCGCACTGGCCGCTGCCTTGGCCAGGTACATTCCAGCTGCCGGAGACTGAGGGCCAAGATTTAAGTTGTGGAGTCATTTTGGAGGGGTTTGGCCATAACTCACCACGCTGGCCAAGCGGGTTGGTGAGTGTGTGATAGCATTTCCTTCAATCCCGATGGTATAGTTATACCGCTATTGGCGGTCATCAGAACCCCTTTAGTGGGAACAGGATGCACCACGAGAAGGCGGGGTTGACATTTGTCAAGGAGATGCTGTGATGTTACGCATCACCTGACCTTACATATATATATATATATATATTCCTTTATCAGGAAAAACCAAAATGTTGATGCAAAAAAGAAGAGAGATGAGGACAACTAAAGAAGATGCGACTTCCAAAGTGGAATATATAGAGCTATGCAAGACAGTACGAAAAAGTATCACTGAAGACGTAAGGAAATTCAACTGTGAACTAGTGAGGAAAACAATTGAAAACAACCAAAGCCTACAGATAGCAAAGGGACATCTCAGTAAGGGAAGAAAACAGATTATGGCACTGAGAAAAGAAGATGGTTCTGTAACAAGAAATAGAGGCAAAATTTTGAAAAGAGTGAAAGATTTCTACTCCAAATTATATGAAAGGGATGATACATGTACTCCAGACATCATGAAAGGTACCAGAGTTCTTCCAGTCCTCCGAGCAGAAGTTGCACATGCAATCAAGAACACGAAGCGAGGAAAAGCTCCAGGAGAAGATGGAATTACTGTAGAAATCATACAACAAGCAAGTGGAGAAATCGAAACAGTACTCGCCCAAATTTTCACTCGGTGCTTTAATGAAGGGAAGATTCCTGAGGATTGGAACAACGCTACAATGATCCTGCTACATAAAAAAGGTGACATTGAGGATCTCAGGAACTACAGCCCTATCAGCCTCCTATTAGTGGTTTATAAAATCTTCACTAAAGTTATTTCATACCGCTTGAAGGTGACACTGGACATGCCTCAACCGAGAGAACAAGCTGGATTCAGGAGTGGCTACAGCACAGTAGATCATATCCACATACTGAGAGAACTAATTGAAAGAGCGAGGGAATATGAACTTCCATTGTGCATGGCTTTTATTGATTATGAAAAAGCCTTTGATTCGGTGAAACCATCAGCCGTTACAATGGGTGTGAAATCCTGCGGTATTGAAGTTGCATACATTAATATTATTAATAACATCTATGAAAATGCAAGTGCAAAGATTCGGCTGTTTGAGAATACAGCACACATAAAAGTTGGAAAGGGAGTGAGACAAGGTGACACCATATCTCCGAAGCTCTTTAATGCTACATTGGAGGGTGTCTTTCAGTCGCTGAGCTGGGAAAACAAGGGGATAAAGATTAATGAAGATTATCTAACTCACCTTCGATTTGCTGATGACGTAGTCATTTTTGCACTACCCCATCAGAGCTGCAGAGTATGATCCAGGAACTTGCTGACAAGAGTAAGGAAGTGGGATTAGAGTAAGGAAGTGGCAGAGTATGATCCAGGAACTTGCTGACAAGAGTAAGGAAGTGGGATTAGAAATGAACTTTCAGAAGACAAAAGTGATGTTCAATGCTTTTTCAAGAAATGAAGATTTATCGATTGATGGAGAAAAGCTGGAGATAACAGACACGTATGTTTATCTTGGACAGCAGATATCAAGTGAGGGTCACATTGATGAAGAAATTAATCGGCATACAAAACTTGCCTGGAGAGCTTTTGGAAGAAACAGCATAATTTTCAAGAGCAATATGCCATTATGTCTTAAAAGAAAAGTGTTTGATCAATGCATCCTTCCAGTGCTTACGTATATTGCAGAGACGTGGACCTTAACTAAAAGAGACATTCAAAGGCTGCAGACAACTCAAAGAAGCATGGAGAAGTGCATGCTTGGTGTAACCAGGAGAGATAAGAAGAGGAACTCGTGGATCCGAAAAATGACAAGAGTGGAAGACATCATGATCAGAGTAAAATCCCTGAAATGGCAATGGGCTGGACATACTGCCAGAAGGACAGACCATCGATGGACAGCCGAAATTTTAGATTGGATTCCAAGGGACAGGAAAAGACCCAGAAGACCACCACATGGGAGATGGGTGGATGAAATTCGAAAGTATGCAGAAGTGACATGGAGGAGACTGGCACAAGACAGACCGTTGTGGAGGAAACTTGGGAAGACCTTCGTCCAGCAGTGGATTGATAATGGTTGACAATGATGATGATGATGATATATATATATATATATATATATATATAAATGTGAAACATAAAAGAAAATTTTGAGCAAAGAAAAAACACAAACCGGTGAACAAGAAAAAGAACAACAAATCACCACTTTCCAACCGCCCGAAGCAGGCGAGCTTCAAGCGATGTAAATTTAACGAACAAAAGATTGCAGGGAAGCATATTAATGACTGACTCCTTTTTGGCTTCGTCAAGGGCAAGCAATAAGAAAATCACTCATTAATCTTCTACGACCAGAGGATTGTGGGTTTCTGCTATTTTAGTTTGCTATAAGGACCAATTAAAATTAGGGTTAAAATGGTCAAAATCAAAGGGATTTCTAATAAAAACCCAAACCCAGCAAACTAAAACACGTTGCCCGACCACACAAAAGCCCAGAATAACGCACAAAAAAATAAAAAGAAAAAGAAAGGTAGCCGAGCTCCTCAAAAACACAAATCCAGGAAAGAAATTAGTATTAAAATATAAGAAAAATCCCACCAATAAATGGTACTGAAGGGATATCTTTAAACTTGTCACAGAAAAAGTGAAACCTTAATCCTGCCAGGCAGAAAAATAACCAAGAGACAAAAAAATATATATATATATATATATATATAAACCAGAAAAACATACATACATATCACTAAGCTGTTCTCTGAGATTCAGAGGTTAGCTCCAAAAAAGAAATACGAACTTCCAGGTATTTTTACTTATTGTTGTCATATCAAACTTCGCCATTTACAGCGATCTTGACACACAACTCGTGCTTCACTGATATCCATTACACGCCGTACACAAGATCTTTTATACTTCATACTCATAATCTTTTTCTCATGCAGACACTCCTGAATCTGATCCACCCATGTCTTCCTTGGCCTTCCTGTGCCTTTCCTTCCTGCCACTTGGGCTGAAAAGATTTTCTTAGTAAGCATTTAATCACTCATTCTTTCAACATGGCCAAACCACCGAAGCATATTGGTCTCCACCTAGCTAACAACATTTTGCTTTACATCACACAAATGCAATACATCTTCATTCCTCACACAATCAGATCGTGTCTTGCCACAAACCGCACGTAAGTAACGCATTTCTCCAGCACACAAACGACTCCTATGTTTCTTCTGCAGTACCCAGGTTTCACTGTCATACATCAGAGTAGGAACAATTACAGTTTCATACACAGCCATGCGGGACTCTCTAGAGAACCCATCATTCCTGTGAAAACCTCCTAGAGCAGCTATGACTTTCAAAGAAGAATTCACTCGCCTACTGATTTCACCATCCAACTTGTTCTCTCTGTCAAACATGCTTCCTAAATACACAAACTCACTCACCTGGTCAATCACAGTGCTATTTATACTTACATTACATTCAGTGCTACCCATTCCTCTCTCAAATACCATAACTTTGGTTTTTCCCTTATTTATACTCAGTTTGAATTTCATGCAAACTTCGTGCATCCGAGTCAACTTACTCTGCAACTCACTTTTGCTCTCTGCCAACAGGACAGTGTCATCAGCATACAGCAATCTGCACACACGGATATCACCAAGACATAAACCACTATTATCTATTTTGGCCTCACGCATGCATGCGTCCATAAATATATAAACAGCCATGGTGACATTACACAACCTTGTCTAACTCCTGCACCAATGGAAAACCATTTTGATAAAACACCATTCACTCGTACACAAGCTCTACTACCAGCGTACATGGCTTTTACACTATTAAGTAGATTCCCAGTAACACCATATTCATTCAATACCTTCCACAAAAGTGTCCTATTCACTCGGTCGTAAGCTTTATCTAAATCTATGAAGGCAGTAAAAACTTTCTTCCCAACAGCCAGATACTTTTCAATCATCATGCGTAATGCAAAAATCTGGTTAGTGTAGCCTTTACCAGGCATAAAACCACTCTGAACATCCCACACTTTCTCTGATGTAGGACCCCGTACTTTTGCAATAACAACCTTACCAAACACTTTCCCTGGCACACTCAGTAGGCTAATACCACGAAAGTTCTTGCATTCAGTCTGATCACCTTTTCCCTTATACAAGGGAACAATAATAGCATCCTTCCAATCCCGAGGGACTATTCCAAACTCCCAGCACAACTGGCAAATTTCAGTTAACCAGTCAATTATAGAGTCACCACCATACTTCAACATCTCTGCAGTTATGCCATCAACTCCTGGAGCCTTACCATTCTGAAGAGATTTTAGAGCTTTGCACATTTCTTCTCTTAAGATCCCTCCTGTGCTTTCATCCCTCATTGTGACATCATCTGCATCTGTCTCAGAATCATTTTTGCTCTCCTGATCTAATAACTCACAGAAGTATGCACCCCATCTCTCACTTAACTCATTGGGCTCCCATATCATTTCCCCAATCTCATTCTTCACACAACTTACAACTTTGTTTCCCCTATTTTTCCTGAGTCTCTTGTACTTCCAGAAGGACTTTCTATCTTTCCATAAGCCAGTTCATGCCTTTCCACTTTCTCCTTCCTATCTTTTGCCTTACTGTGGCGAACCAGCTTAGCAGCTTCACGCTTCTTACAGCGATATTCATCCACAGAGACTCTACCTTGCAACATCCCCAAATAGGCTTCCTTCTTTTTCTTTACTGCCTCATCAATCTCACTATTCCACCAAGCATCACCTCTATTGTTACCCACTATTGTGGTGCCACAGACCTCTTTAGCAGCAGTAACAACACAGTTCTTAAAACATTTCCACTTCTTTTCTACATCCCTCTCACAAGATTTCAGATCCTTCAGTCATTCTCTAAGTAAGTCAGAGTACCGCTGATGATCTTCAAGGAGCCTATCAACCTTTATTCTTTCTATCCTGGGTCTCTTCCTATTCCTTTTCCTCCAACCAACATTAAGTTTCACTCGTGACACTACCAAGTAATGATCAGAACCAACATCCGCACCTCTCATCACACAGGTGTCAACAACTTAGTGTTTCAAACGCTGATCGTAAAAAAACGAGAAAAAGCAACATGCAGTATTGAAAAAGAAAGCAAGCATCAAAATTTAGGAAAAAATGAAGCAAAAATTGCCCAAAGAGCAATTTACAGTTGCAATCCCGAGAGTGACCCCAAATAACCAAGTTGCATGTCTCAGAAAGTCAAGTAAAATGCCCAATACCCACAGCAAAATTCCTATATAAATTCTTTAGAAAAATAAAAATTTTAATACCAAAGGGCTAGGAAGCAATCAACAGTGAAGCAAATTATATGCCCAAGACACACAAGAAAACATTAAAATTATGTTAAGTGCAAATTTATAAAAACGAAAATTCACTTATTCATACAAGAAAAAAAAAACCCCGACTTACATACAGTTAAAAGATGACATTACATGTGAGGTGTTGCTTTGCTGTTACAAGTTCACATATTTACAAAATATTGTACTAATCTTTTTACCCACAGGAAGGCTCAGACTCACTAAAATGTCATTTTTTTTAATTTATTTATTATTATTATTTTTTTGTAGGAATAAGTGAATTTTCGTTTTTATAAATTTTCACTTAACCTAATTTTAATGTTTTCTTGTGTGTCTTGGGCATAAAATTTGCTTTACCGTTGATTGCTTCCTAGCCCTTTGGTATTAAAATTTTTATTTTTCTAAAGAATTTATTTAGGAATTTTGCTGTGGGTATTGGGCATTTTACTTGACTTTCTGAGACATGCAACTTGGTTATTTGGGGTCACTCGGGATTGCAACTGTAAATTTCTCCTTGGGCAATTTTTGCTTCATTTTTTCCTAAATTTTGATGCTTGCTTTCTTTTTCAATATTGTATGTTGCTTTTTCTGGTTTTAATTTCCCCCCCTCCTCGTTATTTTTCTGCCTGGCAGGATTAAGGTTTCACTTTTTCTGTGACAAGTTTAAAGATATCTCTTCAGTACCATTTATTGGTGGGATTTTTCTTATATTTTAATACTAATTTCTTTCCTGGATTTGTGTTTTTGAGGAGCTCGGCTCCCTTTCTTTTTCTTTTTATTTTGTGTGTGTTATTCTTGGCTTTTGTGCAGTCGGGCAACATGTTTTAGTTTGCTGGGTTTGGGTTTTTATTAGAAATCCCTTTGATTTTGACAATTTTACCCCTAATTTTAATCGGTCCTTATTGCAAACTAAAATAGCAGAAACCCACAGTCATCTGGTCTCAGTAGATTAATGAGTGATTTTCTTATAGCTTGCCCTTGACGAAGTCAACAAGGAGTCAGTCATTAATATGCTTCCCTTCATTCTTCTGTTTGTGAAATTTACATCGCTTGAAGCTCGCCTGCTTCGGGCGGTTGGAAAGTGGTGATTCTTGTTCTTTTTCTCGTTCACCGGTTTTTGTTTTTTCTTTGTTCAAAATTTTCTTTTATGTTTCACATTTTTATATTATTTGATTTATCTTCTATGCAGCCTCTGGCACTTCGGAATTTCAAATTTGTTCTTGTTTTTTTGTTTTTTCCCTTTTAATGCTTTTGCTATATATGTATATATATATATATATATATATATATATATATATATATATATATATCATCATCAACAACCATTATCAATCCACTGTTGGATGAAGGTCTCCCCAAATGTCTTCCACAATTGTCTGTCTTGGGCCTGTCTCCTCCATGTCACTCCGGCGTACTTTCGAATTTCATCCTTCCGTCTCCCATTGGGTCTTCTTCTGGGTCTTTTCCTGTCCGTCCCTCGGAATCCAGTCTAAAATTTCGGTTGTCCATTGGTGGTCCGTTCTTCTGGCAACATGTCCAGCCCATTGCCATTTCAGTGATTTCACTCTGGTCATGATGCCGTCCACTCCTGTCATTTT
This sequence comes from Macrothele yani, assembly GCA_039090855.1. Lineage (NCBI taxonomy): Eukaryota > Metazoa > Arthropoda > Arachnida > Araneae > Macrothelidae > Macrothele > Macrothele yani. The sequence goes on from CM077008.1 coordinate 80,705,331, forward strand.
CCTTATCCACAAGTTCCTCTTCTTATCTTTCCTGGTTACACCAAGCATGAATCTCTCCATGCCTCTTTGAGTTGTCTGCAGTCTTTGTATGTCTTTTTAGTTAAGGTCCATGTGTCGGCTCCATACGTAAGCACTGGCAGGATGCATTGATTAAACACTCTTCTTTTGAGGCATACTGCTCTTAAAAATTGTACTGCTTCTTCCAACAGCTCTCCGTCTAAGTTTTACATGCCGATATTTCTTCATCAATGTGACCCTCACTCGACATCTGCTGCCCAAGATAAATGTAGGAATCTGTTGTCTCAAGCTTTTCTCCATCAATCGCTAAATCTTCATTTCTTGTAAAAGCATTGTACATCACTTTTGTCTTCTGAAAGTTCATTTTTAATCCCGCTAATACATCACTAATACATCACTTTTGTCTTCTGAAAGTTCATTTTTAATCCAGAGTGTGATCCAAGAACTTGCACTCTGCAGCTCTGAAGGGGTAGTTGCAAAGATGACTACGTTATCAGCAAAATGAAGGTGAGTTAAGTAATCTCCATTAATCTTTATCCCTTTGTTTTCCCAGTTCAATGATTGAAAGACATTTTGCAATGTGACATTAAAGAACTTGGGAGATATGGTATCACCTTGTCTCACTCCCTTTTCAATTCTTATTTGTGCTGTATCCTGAAATATCCGAACCTTTGCACTTGCATTTTCATAGATGTTATTAATAATGCTAATGTATGCATCTTCAATACTGCAGGATTTCAAAGCCATTGTTACTGCTGATGGTTTCATGGAATTGAAGACCTTTTCATAGTCAATAAAAGCCATGCATAATGGGAGTTCATATTCTCTTGTTCTTTCAGTTAGTTCTCTCAGTACATGGATATGATCTATAGTGCTGTAGCCACTCCTGAATCCAGCTTGTTCTCTTAGTTGGGCCATGTCTAGTGTTACCTTCAAGCGGTGTGAAAGGGCCTTAGTGAAGATTTTATAAACCACTGAAAGAATGATGGGCCTGTAGTTCCTGAGATCCTCAATGTCACCTTTTTTTATGGAGCAAGATCATTGTAGCATTGTTCCAATCCTCAGGAATCTTCCCTTCATTAAGACATCTGGTGAAAACTTGGGCGAGTGTAGTTTCGATTTCACCACTTGCTTCTTGTATAATGTCCGCGATAATTCCATCTTCTCCTGGAGCTCTTCCCCATTTCATGTTCTTAATTGCATATGTAACTTCTGCAGAGAGGATTGGAGGGACTTTGGCACTGGTACCTGTCGTAATGCCTGGAATAGATGTATTATCCCTTTCATATAGTTTTGAATAGAAATCTTTCACCCTTGTCAAAATGTTGGTTCTATTTCTTGTTACAGTACCATCTGCTTTTCTCAGAGCCATAATCTGTTTTCTTCTTTTACTGAGATGTCCTTTTGCTCTGTTCAGGCTCTGGTTGTTTTCAATTGCTTTCCTCACTAGTTGACAATTGAATTTCCTTATGTCTTCAGTGATACCTTTTTGCACTGTCTTGCATAGCTCTAAATATTCCACGTTGGAAGTTATGTCTTTATTTGTCCCCATCTCCCTTCTTTTTTGCATCAACATTTTTGTTTTTCCTGAAATTTTCTTCATATGTAACTTGTTCTTAGTACCACCTATTTTTGTTACTGTTTCCATAAGAAGAGCCTTGGTGAGTTCTCTGTTCAGAAATATCCACTTCTTCTAAAGCAGAGAATCTGTTCCTCAGTTCCAACTTGAAGGTGTTTTTTAAGGTTGGTTATGTCAATACATTTTGTTTGTCTTTATGAGCTTTGCCACGTTCGAGTTTAGTGTTGAGATGCATCTTACATCTCGCCAATCTATGGTCACTACCTGTGTTGAACTTGTTTGGCACACTGCAGTCTTCGATGACGAATTTTATATATATATATATATATAGAGAGAGAGGGATGTAAGGTCAGGTGATGCGTAACATCACAGCCTCTCCTTGACAAATGTCAACCCCGCCTTCTCGTGGTGCATCCTGTTCCCACCAAAGGGGCTCTGACGACCGCCAATAGCGGTATAACTATACCATCGGGATCAGAGGAAATGCTATCCCACACTCACCAACCCGCTTGGCCAGCGTGGTGAGTTATGGCCAAACCCCTCCAAAATGACTCCACAACTTAAATCTTGGCCCTCAGTCTCCGGCAGCTGGAATGTACCTGGCCAAGGCAGCGGCCAGTGCGACATGAAGGCAGAGGTGCTAAGAATCCCCGGAGGACCGGACTAGGCTGCCATCTGATGCTGACCTTGGCAACGTACAATGGACGCTCCCTATCTTCTGATTCAAGGCTTCTTGAATTGGAAGAGGAACTACAAAGGATCAAGTGGGACATTGTGGGGCTAAGTGAGGTAAGGAGAAAAGGAGAAGATCTCATCGAACTGAAAAGTGGACATCTCTTCTACTATCGTGGGACAGATACTGGCAGAACTAGTGGTGTTGGATTTATAATAAACAAGAAACTGAAGGATAAAGTGGTAGAAGTTGAAAGTTCCTCTGACAGAGCTGCACGACTGCGTTATCCAACTATCGAGAAGATACCAGGCTCAGATTATTCAAACTTATGCACCCACCACAAGTCATCCTGAAGAAGAAATTGAAGAATTTTATGAGGAAATTTGTCATCTAAATAATAAAGGTAAGCAGCACTTCAAAATAATTATGGGAGATTTCAATGCAAAAATAGGGCAACGGCAACAGAATGAAACTTCAGTAGGTAAATTCGGTCACGGCAACAGAAACCAGCGTGGAAATACTCTCGTTGAGTTTGCAGAGGCAGAAGGGTTTTTCATCTTGAACTCCTTCTTCAAGAAAAAGCCACACAGGAAATGGACATGGAGACATCCAAATGGGATGACAAGTGAAATTGATTTTATTATGTGTAACAAAAAATTCGTCATAGAAGACTGCAGTGTGCTAAACAAGTTCAACACAGGTAGTGACCATAGATTGGTGAGATGTAAGATGCACCTCAACACTAAACTTGAACGTGGCAAGCTCATAAGACAAACAAAATCTATTGACATAACCAACCTTAAAAAACACCATAATACCTTCAAGTTGGAACTGAAGAACAGATTCTCTGCTTTAGAAGGCCTAACATTGGAAGAAGTGGACATCTCTGAAGTTAACAGAAAAGTAACCAAAGCTCTTATGGAAACAGCAACAAAATTAGCTGGGTCTAAGAACAAGTTGCATGTAAATAAATTATCAGGAAAAACGAAAATGTTGATGCAAAAAGAAGAGAGATGAGGACAACTAAAGAAGATGTGACTTCCAAAGTGGAATATATAGAGCTATGCAAGACAGTACGAAAAAGTATCACTGAAGACGTAAGAAAATTCAACTGTGAACTAGTGAGGAAAGCAATTGAAAACAACCAAAGCCTAAAGATAGCAAAGGGATATCTCAGTAAGGGAAGAAAACAGATTATGGCACTGAGAAAAGAAGATGGTTCTGTAACAAGAAATAGAGGCGAATTTTGACAAGAGTGAAAGATTTCTACTCCAAATTATATGAAAGGGATGATACATGCACTCCAGACATCATGAAAGATACCAGTACCAGAGTTCCTCCAATCCTTCCAGCAGAAGTTGCACATGCAATCAAGAACATGAAGCGGGGAAAAGCTCCAGGAGAAGATGGAATTACTGTAGACATCATACAAGAAGCAAGTGGAGAAATCGAAACAGTACTCGCCCAAATTTTCACTCGATGCCTTAATGAAGGAAAGATTCCTGAAGATTGGAACACCGCTACAATGATCCTGCTACATAAGAAAGGTGACATTGAGGATCTCGGAAACTACAGACCTATCAGCCTCCTATCAGTAGTTTATAAAATCTTCACTAAAGTTCTTTCACACCGCTTGAAGGTAACACTGGACATGGCTCAACCGAGAGAACAAGCTGGATTCAGGAGTGGCTACAGCACAATAGATCATATCCATGTGCTGAGAGAACTAATTGAAAGAGCAAAGAATATGAACTTCCATTGTGCATGGCTTTTATCGATTATGAAAAAGCCTTTGATTCGGTGAAACCATCAGCAGTTACAATGGCTCTGAAAACCTGCGGTATTGAAGATGCATACATTAATATTATTTATAACATCTATGAAAATGCAAGTGCAAAGATTAGGCTGTTTGAAAATACAACACACATAAAAATTGGAAAGGGAGTGAGACAAGGTGACACCATATCTCCGAAGCTCTTTAATGCCACATTGGAGGGTGTTTTTCAGTCGCTGAGCTGGGAAAACAAGGGATAAAGATTAATGGAGATTATCTAACCCACCTTCGTTTTGCTGATGACGTAGTCATTTTTGCAACTAGCCCATCAGAGCTGCAGAGTATGATCCAGGAACTTGCTGACAAGAGTAAAGAAGTGGGATTAAAAATGAACTTTCAGAAGACAAAAGTGATGTTCAATGCTTTTACAAGAAATGAAGATTTATCGATTGATGGAGAAAAGCTGGAGATAACAGACACGTACGTTTATCTTGGACAGCAGATATCAAGTGAGGGTCACATTGATGAAGAAATTAATCGGCGTACAAAACTTGCCTGGAGAGCTTTTGGAAGAAACAGCATAATTTTCAAGAGCAATATGCCATTATGTCTTAAAAGAAAAGTGTTTGATCAATGCATCCTTCCAGTGCTTACGTATGGTGCAGAGACGTGGACCTTAACTAAAAGAGACATACAAAGGCTGCAGACAACTCAAAGAAGCATGGAGAGGTGCATACTTGGTGTAACCAGGAGAGATAAGAAGAGGAACTCGTGGATCCGAAAAATGACAAGAGTGGAAGACATCATGATCAGAGTTAAATCCCTGAAATGGCAATGGGCTGGACATACTGCCAGAAGGACAGATCATCGATGGACAGCCGAAATTTTAGATTGGATTCCAAGGGACAGGAAAAGACCCAGAAGAAGACCACATGGGAGATGGGTGGATGAAATTCGAAAGTATGCAGGGGTGACATGGAGGAGACTGGCACAAGACAGACCGTTGTGGAGGAAACTTGGGGAGACCTTCGTCCAGCAGTGGATTGATAATGGTTGACAATGATGATGATGATGATATAGAGAGAGAGAGAGAGAGAGAGAGAGAGAGAGAGAGAGAGAGAGAGAGAGAGAGAGAGAGAGAGAGTTGTGGAGGAAACTTGGGGAGACCTTCATCCAGCAGTGGATTGATAATGGTTGACAATGATGATGATGATATATATATAGAGAGGGGGAGAGAGGGGGTGTCAACATTTTGATCACAGACTACTGTGCTGGCGCACAAGATTTTTGTTGCCCTAGCTGGATAAAAAGAACAAGCAGAACTTTTATATATTTCAAAGGAGCAGAGGTGCTTTTAAACTTCAAAGCTATGTTTATTTTGTAAGTATAATGATTGAGTAATTTATTTTGTCTTTTATTATATAATGTGCATTGCTTTTGTAAAAACACATGGCAATTCGTCCACATGAAAAAATACCCCACAGAGTGCGTGACTGTGCTCCTGACAGCCCCTTTTGAAAGTTGGCTACTCTGCTGTATGTAATGCAATCACTGTTGCACTGGATCATAAAGCTTCTGAAGCAGTGCTATGTAAAATGAACTCATGAAAGTTAAATGTAGATTTTATTGTGCTTAATGAAAGTGGCTCCAGGCGAATTCATCGAAAGCGAATTCGTCAAAAAGCAAATTCTTCAAAAATTAAGGCTCCAGCTGAGTGAATTCATCAAAAGTGAAATCACTGAAGATGCAATATTGTAGGGTAAGCTTTTCTCGAAAACACTGACTGTAAGTGGAATATGGTCAAGTGGCCACAAAAACATTTGGGAAAATGTATCAAAATTGCATTTTTTTTTATTTCTTCGTGTACATTTTCATGTAGGATGATCACAAGACCATTTGGGAGTCTTACAAGAATCAGACTCGGACTGTTGATTTCATTGTGTGTACTTTCCCCGTATGTAGATCACCTCTAAAGATTACAATTTTATTGCTGTCACCTCATCGTGCTTCTCGGCATTGGTTGAGTGGGAAAGTAAATTATTTGTATCCAAATAACTTTATCCTAATGCCATTTCTACCAAGGCAGTGATGGTATGGGCCTCAGGTTTGGCCAGTGTAGCAACTTTGAACCCATAGTTCTCGTGGTTGTAATGTTAACAGAAAAAATGAAAGTATTTTATTTGCTGATGATCTGAAACGTACGTACGTGGCGTGTGTGTTCTCCCAGATTTAAGGTCTCCGTAGCTGTAAGCTCTACTAGCCATAGTTATTACACAAAAATTCCAAATTTGGGGTTCCAACCCCCAGTCATCTTAACAGTCCATCAAAAATGGTGATTTATGCTTGCGAGTATTGCAGATTTCAACGCCATATCATTTCTGTATGTTTTCTGTAAGCTTAAAATGTCCTCTTAAGGTAGTGCAAACCAAAACTTTTGGTCTACAATAAGAGGAAAGCAATTGCCTGTTTTCAAAACCATTGTGAGGCCCTATTTTGGCCTGTTGCAGAAAAGAAAAATGAACCTATATCCAAGATGGTGGCACATAAAAATAAAATAAAAATTGTTTTGAGCAACTCACCAATAGGATTAAACTATAGGGGGGAAAGGAGTATAAAATAGTCAAGCAACCACTTAATTAAAAATTTGGGTAATATGTCAGAATGTTCCATATACACTGAGTGGCCACTTTATTATGACCACCTGACAGTTTTAAGTTTTAAGCAAATGAGCTATGGCTGCTGCCAGAGGGCGAGGCTAGTGTAAAAGGGAAAGCTTAGTACTTGCGACAGTAGAAGTGATTTTTTGGTGACGAGATGGGTAAAAAATGCAATTTGATAAACTTCAAGCTGGTGGAGGCAACGTTATGGTTTGGGGAATGTTTTCCTGGCATGCTTTGGGCCCTTTAATTTGTTTTAATCAACGTCTGACTAGCACATCATATCTAAACATCGTTGCAGACCAAGTGCATCCTGTCATGTGGATGGTTTATCCCAATGGCGATGGCTACTTTCAACAAGATAATGCATCCTGCCAGAGTGCTCGTATTGTACAGGATTGGTTTCAGGAACATGCCGGTGAGTTTACTTTGCTTAGGTGGCCCCCACAATCTCCAGATCTCAACCCCACTGAGAATTTGTGGGATGAAGTTGAACGAGCCATCAGACAGCTGGATCCACAACCCTGCAATCTCAGACTCCTGGAAAGTGCTATTCATTAAGCATGGTCTCAGATTCCACAAACCACCTATCAACAAATCGTGGAGTCCATGCCACGAAGAATTGACGCAGTATTAAAGGCAAAGGTGGCCCAACGAAGTACTGAGGGGGTGGTCATAATAAAGTGGCCAGCCACTCAGTGTATAAAACACGCCATTTTGGATTTTTTTTTTCCCTCGCCAAAATTGCTAGTTGCCCAAAGTATTTTTTTCTCCTGTTGAAAGGGTACATTATAATACACACATGAAAATATTTTTAGCAAATTTGAAGTGGGGGCTCATTTTGGAAAAAAAAATCATTTTGTTTTTTGTTTAATAAAAATGTGGGCTCATTTCTCCATATCTTTTCTCATTAAATTAAAAAAAAAGTGTTCTTTTAATTCTAAAAATGTGCAGAAACAAGTTGTTCCCAAATGTATGGATCATGCAGATCATTTAAGGAAATAAATTATGTGGCTGGGTCATTCCGCATCAAATCAACCAGTGACTGTTGCTTGACATTTTTAAATATTTTTTATATTTTGCATACAATATTCCCAATATATTAACACTTCAAAAATAAAAAATAAAAAAATTTTATAACTCTTATTTTTATTCTGGCTGCCATTTTTCTTCGGCTTCACATGACGTTTTTGACCAAAATCATCGTTTACGTAAAATTTAATAACTTCTTTACTACTAGAGCTATCATGTTCAAATAAAGATCATTCTTTTTTACATGAAATGTTCTACAGTTTTGACCAAGAATGCTTTAGCTACCTCTTGTGGAAAGATATGAAATGGCCCTTACAAAATGTTAAATAATTTTGCTTAAATTGCTGATTTTAGGCATACATTTTTTAAGAATGGTAAAAGTCTCATACTTCAGACTTTGTATGTTTACATGTATCTAGTTGGACTATTAATTCACAAAATTTGAAACTTGAGACTGTAGTCCTTTTTTTTCTATAGACCTCCAAACATAGTCCAAAACCTTAAAAGTGTCACTTTTTTAGGCCTAATATCTCAAAAGGGACAGCTCCTAAAATTCTAATATTTTTACACAGCAATGTGGTCTTAGGGGTAAATTTGCAGTAAAAATTTCAACTTGTAGACACAAGTAGTTTTAAGGCTGTGCTACATCAAAATATCGAAAAAATACGACCATTTTTATTTGCGAACTTGTGAGCCAGAGTTGCTTTTAAATCATCTTAAATATGTAAGGAAAATTATAAATGGTACAGTAACATTTTATTATTCATTGAAATAAAGAAATATTAAAAAAAAACACTAAGAAGACAAGCAGCAAAATAAATTTACCTGATTTTGAGTGCATGATTTACAATCGTCCATAAACATATATGTAGTTATAGACAGTAATATGAATATTTTTGTCATATATATATTTTTAGATGTATTCATGTGATTTCCTGTTGGAGGCAGCATAATTCCTGTCACTACATGTCCAGATGAGTCATTGTTTTTGTATCCTGTTCAATTCTTGTTAAGCTTTTAAGCTACCTGTTTAAAGCTGGTAAGACCTGTACATTTAATGCAGCTATATATACCACCACCCTCATTCTTATCCCAGTTTGATGTTTCCTTTGTGACTGGCAAGTAGTTCAAATGTGACTTTGTGATATACCTGCAATAAGTGTATTTGTGCCAAATCAAAATGGAATGCTCTGTTGGTGTATATGTCAATGAAGAATGCCATAAATGTGATTATGGATCTGTGACTAAGGATTTATGTAGTGATTTAGAAGCTGTTAAGTGCAGAAGTCTTTGTATTATAAGTGATCATATGGAGCACAACACAGCTGCATTCCATGTATTCCAGGGTCATCTAATTTCTGACATAAAAAAAGTGGCACCTTCAGTGAAGAAATTTTTTTATTTCAAAGATGGTGCTGCCAGCCAATATAAAAATAAAAAGAACTTTGTTAACATTTGCAAACATTTTGACGATTTTGGACTTGAAGCCAAATGGAATTTCTTTGCTACGTCCCACGGCAAAAAATGCTAGTGATGGAATAGGTGGTACTACAAAAAGAGAAGTATCAAGAAGTAGTTTGCAAAGAACATACACAGACCAAATTTTAACACCACAGGATATGAATAAATATTGCTCCGAAAAAATTACTGGCATTGCATACATTTATGTATCAACTGATAAGGTACAATCAAAGTATGCAAGACTCAAAGCAAGATTTGCAAATGCCGAAACTCCAACAGTACCACACACAAGAGATTATCACAGAATAGTTCCTCTCGATTCGTCTCAAATAAAATGCTTTAAAACATCCCAAACATCAGAATTTGAAGACATATTAGTGTCCTCAATCACATCTCATCAAATATTTTCATTCCATAAAAATGACTATGTTGCCTGTGTTTATGATAAAAAATGGTGGATTGGAAAGATTCAAGACATGAATGAAGAAAACTATATGCAAATTCACTTTTTCCATCCACACGGGCCCCGAACATCCTTTCAGTTGTCATTTCCACAGGACATTGTATGGGTTCCCATAAGCCATATCTTACAAAAACTGACTCAAATGGACGTGACGACAGTGACTGGCCGTTCTTACAATATCGCGGAAACACTGTGTAACAACATTTCTCAAGCAATGAATTTATTTATTTCTCAGTACAACTAGAACATCAATAGAACTGTAAGTAACTTATTTTTTCATAGTTATTGTAATTTAATATGTTAATGTTATTGTTTATACTGTAGTAACACATACACGTAAAATGGACATTTGTAAACCATGCACTCAAAATCAGGTAAATTTATTTTGCTGCTTGTCTAATTTGTGTTTTTTTAATATTTTTTATTTCAATGAATAATAAAATGTTACTGTACCATTTATAATTTTCCTTACATATTTAAGATGATTTAAAAGCAACTCTGGCTCACAAGTTCGCAAATAAAAATGGTCGTATTTTTCCGTTATTTTGATGTAGCACAGCCTTAAAACTACTTGTGTCTACAAGTTGAAATTTTCACTGCAGGTTTACCCCTAAGACCACATTGCTGTGTAAAAATATTAGAATTTTAGGAGCTGTCCCTTTTGAGATATTAGGCCTAAAAAAATAACACTTTTAAGGTTTGGACTATGTTTGGAGGTCTATAGAAAAAAGGACTACAGTCTCAAGTTTCAAATTTTGTGAATTAATAGTTCAACTAGATACATGTAAACATACAAAGTCTGAAGTATGAGACTTTTACCATTCTTAAAAAAATTATGCCTGAAACCAGCAATTTGAGCGAAATTATTAAACATTTTGTAAGGGCCATTTCATATCTTTTCATAAGAGGTAGATAAAGCATTCTTGGTCAAAACTGTAGAACATTTCATGTAAAAAAGAATGATCTTTATTTGAACATGATAGCTCTAGTAGTAAAGAAGTTATTAAATTTTACGTAAACGATGATTTTGGTCAAAAACGTCATGTGAAGCCGAAGAAAAATGGCAGCCAGAAAAAAATAAGTCTTATAAAAAAAAAAATATATATATATATATATATATTTTTTTGTAATGTTAATATATTGGGAATATTGTATGCAAAATATAAAAAATATTAAAAAATGTCGAGCAACAATTTAATTTGTTATTGGTTGATTTCACATGGAATGACCCGGCTACAACAGTTAGTTGTGAAAACTTTAAAGGTAGAGCTACGCAATTTTTAAAGTAGCATTATTCAAGATCTACTGGACCAACTGACCTAAAATTGTAACAGGTTTCATATCTCACCAATACAATACTTTGTGCCAATTTTCACAAAAATCTGAGATGTGTGGGTGATCTGACATGGAATGGCCCTGCTGCCAACACGAAATCAACCCTTGAACAGTTACACTTGGAGGTTTTACTGCACCCGGCTTACTCCCCAAACATTGCACCCTCAGACTTTTATCTTTTTCGCTCTATGCAACATGCCCTAGCCCAACAGCGGTTCACCACAGTTCCATAGGTGGAAAATTTCATCACTGCATTCTTCAGCTCAAAACCGGAGTCCTATCACAGGGGCATTCATTTGTTACCTGAAAAATGGCAAAAGGTCATTGATGCTAACTGTCAATATTTTGTTGAATAAATGTGTACTGGTTTCCTGATTGTTTCTGTCTCCTTTCTCCATAAAACAGCGGAAACTTTTACATACCCCTAATACTTTGGCATTAAATATTATTAAATAGGCCATTCTAACAGATTTTGTTCAAGTGTATGAACTGTTTATTCTTAAGTAAAAGTGCCATATTACTAACTTATTACTAACTTGACTTGGTGTGCAAACTTTATGGATATGAGCATGACAGAATAAAAATTGATAGAGGCCTAGGGCCTATTTTTTAGTATTTGATGATTAAGTAATAGTGTAATATTACTAACTTGACTTGGTATCCAAACCTTAAGAATATAAGTACCACCAAATAAAAATTGTTAAAAAGGCAGGCTTAGGGCCTACATATTAATATTGAATGCCTAAGTAAAAGTGCAATAATACTAACTTGACCTGGTGTCTAAACCTTATGAATATGAGCATGATGGAATACAAAATGTTAAAAAGACACACGCCTTTGTGTTAATATTGAATGCCTAAGTAGAAGCGCAATAACACCAACTTGACCTGGTAACTATAACATTATGAATACGAGCACAATGGAATAAAATTTGTTAAAAAGGCCTATGTATTAATATATACCTAAGTAAAAGCACAATAATACTAACTTGACTTGGTAGGTCTAAACTTTAATATGAGCACAACTGAATTAAAACTGTTAAAAGGGCCTAGGTCGTGGGCCTATTTTTTAATATTTGATGCTTAAGTAAGCAGCTTTATTAGTTCGACTTATTATGTAAATGTTACGAATAAGGCCCAGACTTTGATGACCAAAAAATTCCTTATAAATGCACTTAAAAGTAGTAGAAAATGCCCTTAAGAATGGCAAAAATGCCTATAAAATAAAATTTAAAAAAATGCCCTTAAAAGTTTAAAAAGAAAACCTACCTAAATAGTTCTTACAGTAATTTTCGCAAAAATCATTGCATTGTCTTCAAAAATTGGTAAATTATATTTCTTTTCTTTAAAATAAATATTAATTGTAAAAAAAAAAAACTAATTAGTAACTGCATAAGAAAAAGAAAGAAATGATGCATACAAATCCCATATGAATTTTATTTGCTTGTACACTGAAAGTCTTTCATGTAAGTGCATCAGAATTGCACTGAATTATAAGGTGCATCTTAATGTTTTCAAAGGTAAATGAACATCTTGAAATATCTGTAAGTAGGTTTTTATATCTCGAAGCTTCTCTTGACATCAACGGATGTGATAGGGGCATACTTGAAAAAAGCAGCTTCACTTACAGCTAGTTCTTTTATTTCAAAATGGTCTGCTTCTCCAGTCAATATATGTGAGATTTTCTTCAAAGTCTGGAATCCAACATTTTTTTCCAAAACATTGTTTAATCTGGTAATGATAGACTATACAACTGTTTAATCTGGTAATGATAGACTATCCAACTTTGCCTTTGGCTCCTTTAAGAACTAGGCTTGCTTTTTCAACATAACTGATTGCATCGATGAGTTGCATACCTTGTTTTTCTAAACACAAAATCGTTGAGGGCAAAATGCCAAAGTTTGATTTAATGTGTGCTAGATTTCCTTCTGTTTTATCTTCAGAGAACACGTGTTGGGCAATTTGAACTGAAGTGGCATCACCCGTTTGAAAACCATTTACTATAGACTTAACAGTCTGGAAATTGTCACTGTAATATATGAATGCATTCAGCCATGTACTCCAATGTGCTATTACTGGCTGTGGTGGTAAGGCTTACACAGATATTCTCCTGTTCATAATAAAACAGGGATTTAATTTTCAGAATTTTAAAAAAGGGTTCTTTTGAGAAAATCGTTGGCAGAGTTGGAGATTTTTCAAAATCGGCTGTTGTTAACGCTGCGTAAACTAGCAGTTTCACAGACACATAAAAAATTGCAAATAAAGTGCACATTTGTATGTCTTTAACAAAAAAACTAGTATAGAAAAAAAAAACTTCATTTGAACCAGTTAAAAAAAATCTCAAAAATTTCAATTTAAAAAAAAAATCAAAGTTTACGATTTTTAAGTTTTAATCATACGATGTGTAAAAAATATTAGCATCAAATATTATTATACGTTACACACACAATGTAAAAAAAAATACCAGAACAAAATATCTTTTTTAATTCTGCTGCAATGACTCGCTGAAGTTAGGAAAAATAACCGTTTTTAGAGAGCTTGTTTGAGGGTGGAAGATTTGAAGCCCTCTGTCTCGAAGGGAAAATTTTTTCTTGCCGAAAGAAAAAATATGGGTCTCCTTATTTTAATCAAGGAACACCCCCTTAATTAATTTTTTTAGAGAAATCTGAGACCGTGATGGTACGACCCTGCCAGAGTTGAAATTGAATCCCTCTCTTGTTACCAGCCAACTAAGTTGAAACATTTTTGAAAGCTACCTAGCTTTGAGACACCTTTTTAATCTTTTTTAATTCTGCTGCAATGACTCGCTGAAGTTAGGAAAAATAACCGTTTTTAGAGAGCTTGTTTGAGGGTGGAAGATTTGAAGCCCTCTGTCTCGAAGGGAAAATTTTTTCTTGCCGAAAGAAAAAATATGGGTCTCCTTATTTTAATCAAGGAACACCCCCTTAATTAATTTTTTTAGAGAAATCTGAGACCGTGATGGTACGACCCTGCCAGAGTTGAAATTGAATCCCTCTCTTGTTACCAGCCAACTAAGTTGAAACATTTTTGAAAGCTACCTAGCTTTTGAGACACCTCACCACCACGTGAGGTGGGGGGGGAGTCGAAACTCCGCTGGTTGGTCCCCCATCGATCCAGGATTATCTTCTAAGGGAACAGAAGACATGGGCAGTGCATGATTTATCGTGGCCCAGGTGGAAATCACTACAAACACAATCCTCCCCCCCCCTCTTGAAAAAAATTGAAATTTTTGAATATGTTTTAAATAGATAAAAATATTTACACCATTATAAGCGCATAAGTTTTATATGTATTCTACTTGTAAAATCAGCTGATTGAACAGGAAATATACTCAACTTACATTTTATGAATAAGCATGCACGCGTATGTGTTAATTGTTATTTATTTAGTAGATTAGACAATTGCCATTACGTTTCGGAGAAGAGGTATGCAGAGTTTGGGTAGCGACCAGCGCTATCAACCCAGCAGCGAGGTCAAGAGCATTGCACCTTCTCCTCCATTCGCAGAGGACAAAACTCTCCTGAGCGAATATTTTACTATTACGAAAAACTAAGAAGTTAATTTTAGCAACTATAACAAAACAGCAACTGCTCTTCTGACAGTAGCCTACAATTAGCAACTCCCAGAAAAACTCGAGGGTGTTTAGCCATGGAAAATTAACTTACAGTACACGTACCTGCACTCTTTTTCTTAAAATTATTTCACAACAGTTTTCTACTCTTTCATAGTCTTTTCTTATGCGATGTTTAAGTATATATGTAAACAAACAAACAACTGCTGCTGTCTTTCGCAACTCAACTTTGTTAGTGGAGCAGCAAGAATTTTCTTTATGTATTTGTTAACACCCCCCCCCCCCCCCCGACAGTTTTATGGGCATGCCATCGCTCGGAGAAGGGTGAGGTGGACGTATCCAACCAGGGCCAGCTGACCCAATGCTCTCATCCCATCATTCCGGCAAAGAATATCTAACGCTTTGATTCGGGTAAGAGAATATGTACTTTGCGTCTGAGATTTTTCCAAAATGGCGCCTTTAGAACACGGAAAATCGTAGGCTTTCAAACCGAATTCAAACGCGTCTAACTCGGAACCGGGCGTTTTTAGGTCTGTGAAAATTTACACAGATATTCTCCTGGACACAGTATGCTGCATTCATCATCCTTATAAAAACTTGATTACTTGGGATAAAATATTATCTGAAATCTTCTTGCCACTTTGATTTTGGTGAGTAGTGAAACTTGGTAATACACTATGATTTTGTACAATTCTTCTTGTTCATACAAGGTATTCACTTACTTCAAATTGCGCACAAATTTTGGAGATTGACCATGATTGTGTAAGCAAGCTAATAATCCTGACCTTTTTTTCAAAACTAGTAACATTATTTATCTTTGTTTTAAGGTTTGAAATTAATGTTTCATATTCATTCTGTTGTTTTGTCTCCTTTGATTTTGAAGTACTGGGTTCATTATAAACCTCAAACGAATCATGCAGTTTATTTGAAACATTACCAGATATTTGGGTAACTTTTTTTCCTATGGCAGCATATCTGCTCTGTGCTGGCAAAATCCGAGCTTTCACTGGAGAAATTCCTAAAACGCTACCTGCATTAACTGATTCCAATTTAACATGTTTTGGTTCATACAAGCTTTCTCACCAGTTTCAGCATCATGGTGTGAAATATCAGATTCAGAGTATGACTCCTTGTAGTTTACTTTCATGTGTTTTCCTGTGATGAGTCTTGTCACTCTTAGTGAAGTCATATTTGGATAAATACCACCATTACCATTAAAAAATAGTCCTATTTTGACAGTTGGAACATAGAGATTTTCCAGGCACAAGCTGTAGTTCCAGATGCGAGTGTTCTTCAGCAAAGCTGATGGTTATCTCACGCAATGACTTCTTTATTATTATTTTTTTTATGGATACTGTATGGATCACAACGTGTATTTCCATATAAGTGGTGGTATTTATCCAAATATTTAATTTTATGGTGCTCACATACACTTTGAATATTGTCTTTAATTCTCATTTTTAATAATTTGTTGCTCAGGAGAATACTCACAAATTTTAGTCACTTTTCTTAAAGAGCTGTATGATGCTTTTCTTAAAGAGCTGTATGATGAGAGCTGTATGAAGACAGACTTTCTCAGTCAAGACAGCAACACAACACTGCATTACTGAATACACACTTATATACTTATGATACAAACAATTTCTGAATTTGTAGTATTAATCAAAAAATTGGATTACACAACTTTAAAACTAATTCAGCAAATCTGATTTGCATAGAAATTATGCATATTTAGAACAGTGATATTATAAATGTGAAACAAAGCTAAGAGACTTGGATGTTTCACCCTCAAAGGTTCTAAGCTGACTGAATTGACAGTGGAGTTGAGTTCTGCTACTAGAGGTGGATGATGCAACATCTGATGCATTGTATCATCCAACACTGAAAGTCCTTCAAATGGACATATCAGACTGCCATGAATGATGCCATGTTAGTTTCTGATTGCATCACTTTTCTAAAACCCTTAAAACTGGGCAAAGACATTATATTTTAGCAAAAAGATCTACAACATGAATGAAAATAAGAATTTGTTTGGAACATTTTTTGTATACAAATGGGGTGTATTGCAGTTGCATGGTAACAATTACCGGCCTTATTACTTTGCAAAACAATTATATACATTTTTAATGTATTAAAGTAAACATATTCATTAAATGCATGTATTACTAACTATTTCATGTTAGATTAAATGCTTAAAAGTATGCTCATATTGCATACCATGTAGGGCAAATTTGCATTATCATTATTTCGGAAACTATTGTGAAACACAAAACAAAACTTTGAGAATATTTAGACATGCAATAGAATATAGTCCTCAGAAAAAATAAGGTGTTTATCTGCGACCCCTTTTGATTTATTGTATCCCGAAAATGGAAATTTTGGCAATGTTGCAGTTATAAAATATTTATTTTTAAAAAGGGAAACATAACACAAGTTGAAATATGCTTTAACATTCTTAGAAACATATGAGGATTGCATGTAAAAATATTCACTTAGTGTTCAAGTAACTATCTGGTATAAAAATGCTGCCGAAAAGTGGCGAAATCGACGCCATGACCTTGAACTTTGACCCCCCTACAACCTGACGAATTGTTATGCTATGGAAATGAGGTTACATGTGAATATACAGGTTATTGCCTCTATTTAGGCACCCATTAAGTGTCATTATCTCCACAATTATTCAATTTGTGTTAATTAACGATAACCCTTATTTTAGCTCATTTTGGGGGGTTTGTGGACCCATATCTCCAAAGGGGTTGAGAAAATAATCCTAAACTTTGTTTTCAGGGTACTTTTATGTTGTACACAAGTTCTGTAACATATAAAAAAAGAGGAAAATCAAAAAACCTACAACTACATTTTTTTTTAAATCTGGTGATTTCATGTGGAATGATCCTGTAGTGTTAATAGTTCTTCCTATGACATCAGCTCCTCATACTTTGAAAATCTTAATTTTGATTTTTGAAATTTAATTAATGTTTTTTCAGTTTGACTTTTCTGTCTGTGTGTGTAGAAAAATATGCAAGTGTGCACTTTTTCATTTTGTTATATGAAATTACTGATTGCAACATGTTATTTTTGTATTTATTTATAGCTCGCCTACAAGCTTTGTCATTAGAAGAAAAAGTTGAAGCTGACTCGCGCTCCGTCTATGTTGGAAATGTATGTGCCTTTATACTAGGAAATAGTTTTCTTCTCTCCCTCCCTAATGATTGCATATTTATTTATGTCATGTGCAAGAGATTAATTCTCTGAGTTCAAATTCAAGTGCTGTTCAAAACTGATTTTTTTTTATCAAAAATGTAATGGCAACAATAATGAAACTTACATGAAAAATTCATCTTTCCCAAACTTAATGCTGCTTTTTCATGCAGTCACCATAAAGTTCAACACATTTTTGCCAGTGTTTAACAAAGTCATATCAATGTTGTTAATTTCTTTCTCAAAAATTTTCTGCAGTTCAGTATCATCTGAGAAATGTTATCATTTAGAGGGCCAAGAAGGTGGTAATCTAATGGTCATAGTTTATTTATCAAGAGTCGCTTGTTGTTTCAGTTGCCATTCATCAAGTTGCATTAAGTAATGGGTGTTTTTTTTTTTTTTTTTGAAAAATCCAGTAATATGAGTTTATCTATTATTGGGTTGTCAGAAAAGTCATGACTTATTTTGGCACCCGATGGCGGTTGGGTGGTTTTGGAAGTACTAGAGGCATGCGCAGCTCTGTTATCGCTATGGCATTCAACAGGTGCCAGTTCTAGCTGCAGTCTAAAAGGAATAGTGAGCGATTTGGTTCATTTGCGGAGATTTGACATCAAGTTGAAGATGGAAAACCAAACTGTGCATTTTCGCCATATTTTACTGTTTTACTTCCGTAATGGGAAGAACGTGCGTCAAGCTTGTGAAAAGTAGCAAAGTGTACAGTGATAATGCTCTACAAGAGCGTCAGTGCCAGCGGTGGTTTGCAAAATTCCATGCTGGTGATTTTGACCTGAACGATGCTCCTCAGTCCGGGAGGCCCACCGAGGTTGATGACGACCAAATCAAGGCATTGATCGAGTCAAACCCACATTACACGATACGAGAGATTTCAGACACATTGCACATCCATCATTCAAGCGTTCACGACCACCTAAAGAAGCTGGGATACATAAGCAAGCTTGATGTGTGGGTT
This sequence comes from Macrothele yani, assembly GCA_039090855.1. Taxonomy (NCBI): domain Eukaryota; kingdom Metazoa; phylum Arthropoda; class Arachnida; order Araneae; family Macrothelidae; genus Macrothele; species Macrothele yani. The sequence goes on from CM077008.1 coordinate 80,724,085, forward strand.
CCTCATGAACTCAATCTATAAAAGACAAAGACAAAGTTAATGAAAACAATGCTCAATTGACGGTGCGTATAAACATCTGCGATGTGCTCATTAAACGTGAGGAAAACGATCCTTTTTTTTAAGCGACTGATAACTGGTGACGAAAAGTGGATTGTGTACAACAATGTGCTGTGCAAACGGTCTTGGTCCTGACGTGCTGCTTCGCCTCAAACAACATCCAAAGCAGGCATTCATCAGCGGAAGGTTCTGGTCTCAGTGTGGTGGGATTTTAAAGGTGTCGTATTTTTCGAGCTCCTACCACGAAACCAAACAATCAATTTGAATGTGTACTGTTGGCAATTGGACAGTTTGAACGAATCCATCATCCAGAAATGTCCGGAGCTCATTCATCGTAAAGGTGTTGTGTTCCATCACAACAACGCGAGACCACACACAAGTTTGATTACCCGCCAAAAATTATTGGAGCTTGGGTGGGATGTGTTGCCACACACAGCATACTCGCCTGACCTTGCGCCATCAGACTTCCACTTGTTTCGCTCTCTTCAACAGTCCTGGCATGGTATAACGTTCAATTCAGATGAGGCTGTAAATCAGCACCTTGTACAGTTTTTCGCCACGAAAGACAGGTCCTTCTATGAACAAGGCATTCTGCAGCTCACTGAAAGATGGCAAAAGGTTATCGAACAAAACGGGCATTATATCGTTGATTGATCTTTGTTCTTTCTATCAATAAATGACCTTTGCAAAACATGGCTAAAATACGTCATGACTTTTCCGACAACTCAATAGTTAGGAAATGTGTGAACTTTCCATTGTGTTAGCAGAAGTGAGAAATCAGACTTCTACATTGCTGAGCAATGTACAGTAAATATGGAATTGGAATCCACATCTTTCGTTAAACAGAAGCTTACACAAGTGGACTGTGACAAAATTTATGAAAAAAGTGCTGCCACACACAGTTAAAAAATCTTAATAAACATTTAATTGGCTCAAGTCAAATGACGATGAGTCTGTTATGTGGTGCATTGTTTGCCAAAACCACCCAAGAATTGCTGATAGTACCATCAGTTCTTTTAAAGAATGTGAGATGGCAAGTGATAATATATGTTTAGCATTAATCATGTGAACATTAAAACAGCTGTGAAAAAAAATTGTATTATATTTTTAACTTAAAAAAATTAGATTTTTTTGTTACCTTAAAAGATATATTTTCCAGGGCATCTGGCTTTTACTACATAGGCATGTAACTTTTTAGTTATTAGTTGAACACTTAAAATGTTCATTCAAAACATTAGTCAAGCCCTGCGCTTGTTGTGGAAATTTTTCCTCTCATACAACACACATTCCTGAACAACATGTTTTCATTAACTTTGTCTTTGTCTTTTATAGATGAAATGTGCACTCAGATATAATATTTATCTTACTAATCCAGGCATGCCACTTGAGTCCATATATACATACTGATATTCCTCTTTATTGGTCTCATATTGGGCACATCTGACCACCTAATGAGACCCTTACCTTGTGAATTGTCGTAGAAGAAGATAGATGTAAGCACTGCAGTGTAAACAAACAGCTTTGTTTGTGGTGAAAATAGTCTTATACAGCTGATATGAGACCTTCCTTGCTTTGCTGATTGTATGTACTGATTCTTTTTCTAGGTGTTTAATTTCATTAGTTACTGCACCCAAATAATTAAGATCTATTCAAGTACTTTCCTTGAACCATGAATTTAATATCATTAGCTGTTTGAATTCAAACCATAGATTCAAGTTTCTTTCCACATACCCTCACTGTGAATTCTTTTAAGTCCTATTTCAGCTGAGTAGGGTTATACTGCAAGCTACTAACATTCTTACGTACTAAAACCAAATCATTGGCACGCAGCAAACTACTGATACTAGATCTCCCAATTTTACCATTCACAACAAAATTACTTTCTTTAGGAACTTATCCATATAAATTAAACACAGGAATGGTGACAGTTTACATCCCTGCTATAATCACAGATTTCATCTCAAACCACTTACCAGTGTTTTTCTTGAGCCTAAGTGTTGCAAGACTTTTGGTCTAAAGGCTTTTGACTGGCTCCAATCATTTGCCTTTCACTCACTAAACAGCTTACTCCTAGAGACCCTATCAAACACCTTCACATCAATAAATACTGAATACAAATCTTGATTCACTCAATGAAATTTTTCACAAAGCTGCCAGGGTACATGTATACACTTGTGGGCACAAAAATTGCAATAACCATTGTAGATTAACTTTGTGATATCACATTAGTGCCATGAATAATACATTTCCCTATATAAATGTACAAACAACAGCTCCCTACTGTCCTTGCCATGAGAGATAAAGGTGGTCCTGTCATGGGGTCACTCGGTATTTGGCTGTGTGGTAATGCAAGGTCGGTATGCGTAGACAGTGTAGATAATGGATATCAACAATTGGGGGCCATACGAGTGGGATCAAAAGATATATAGATAGGTCAGCATGTCAACAGTTGCTCTGTAAGCATAGTGTTTGCAACAGTAGATTAGAGAGGGTACCCCTACCTAGGTGTGGTCCACATAGACATCACAGAGCAAGAGGATGTCTTATCCAAAAAAAAGCATACTGCAAACTTATGCCACATGTACTGCAGCTCCACAAAATGTGACTGCTCTGTTACATGCTAAGATCTGTACTAGCTGCATCCAATGACATGTGGTGGGAATTTGGTTATGTGCACAGTGTCTAATGCATTGGTTACCTTTGATGGCCTTCATAGAGATGGCACCAAGTCATCTAAGTTGTGTTTCTGTGTGGATACAAATGATGGTCATGTAAGGGTGTGACATTGACAAGGGTGGAGGGAAAATCCAGTGTATGTTAAGGTGTGCCTCAGTGCCTGTGCACCATTAGAGTTATGTGATGAAGTACACCATAAGGTATAACACCCAATCACCCCTTCTGTCTATCACGGAAACATTGACAACACAGTGATACACCCTGGTACTCCATTACCTACCCTATTACATTGGCATCCCTGATGCCATTTTACAACAAGGTAAAGCATGTCCCTATGTGGCTTGTCTCACCCTTAGTGTCTACATGATGTCAATATTCTACTTTGGTTAACTGTATGCTCAGATATTTTTCCTATGGAATATCTGAAATCCTCTCCAAGAGCTGGTATCACATATAATGTGATTTCCAAATGCTTCATGTATCTAGTATTGCACATTTTTTCCCCGACAAAGCTGCACATCATAAAGTTATTAATCTAGTGTGTAGTCAAATTCAGTTGCAGTAATTAAAATCTAGTAGCATTTTATTTTTAAGAACTCTAAGACATACTTTATTGGCTAGGTATATTTTCATGATGTGCTTGAAGATTTCCAGTTGTGGTTTTATTTAAAGACTGCCATTTGCTGTGTGTGTTTTTCACAAGATTTCGGAGAATCTGATTGTGATCATGTAAACACAAATGCTTTGCTGTACATATTCTTATTATTCCCTTCTCATCAAGAAGGTAGACATAGTGCTACCTTGATGTATCAATGTACATTATTATAATCATGATGCAAAGCAGTACTTTTATGAGAGGGGGAAAGGAGGAACAGTGCAACATAACAGTACCTTTTCTGATGGTGACACATGAAATGCATGGTGAAGTCTCCCATTAAAAACAAATCAATACTAACCTTTTTTTTTTTTTTTTTTTTTTTTTTTTGAAAAAATTACATTTTATTTTTAAATGGTTCAAATAGAAAAACAAATCTGATTTCGTGTCACTATGAATTATCACTCTTAAGTTTGATACTCAGTAACCATGCCTAACTACTGACTTGTGCCATAAATCCTAGAACACTTACCATCACTGAAAAGAGACATGTAATTAATGCAGATATTTCCTTCTGCTTTTTATTCACTAGTGGGGCACACATGTTATTTCACTTAGGACCTTTCAAGATGATTTGAAATGGGTGTAGAGTTTTCGTGTGTGTGTGAGTGTGAGTGAGTGTGAGAGAGAGAGAGAGAGAGAGAGAGAGTTTATCCACTCATTCCTCAGAACATGGAATTCTTTTGTGAGGGTGAATTTGGCACATGCTCTTTAACATACCCACTAACTTTTGAGTTAACGCAAAATCTGGTTTTATTTGACTGGTGTGTTTTCTGATTCCCTGAAAAGGCTTCTCGTGAGGTGACTGTTTTTAATTGCATTATTTTTAATTTGTAGGTGGATTATGGAGCTACTGCTGAGGAACTGGAACATCATTTCCACTCCTGTGGTCCTGTTAACAGAGTTACAATTTTATGTGACAAATACAGTGGCCATCCAAAAGGGTAAGGTTAAGATTTCCATTAGTAAAAACACTATGTAGAAACTTGAGTATTAAAGCAACACATTTTGCTTTTGTATTCACCCAAATATATATGTATACTGTATATATTCACATTCTCGTGATCCAGTATTTTCTTTGCATGGCTTGAAAATATTTGAAAATACTTTCCTATTTTTACTGTCCTGATACTAGAAATCGCAGCACATATTACTGTTTCAGCTGTTCAATCGGCAACTTAAAACATAGAAAATGGAAAAACCATTAATTATAATCTCTTACCTAAGAATAATTTTTCTTTAGGTTATATAATAACTGAAAGAAAAATCATCAGTCTCCTTCGTATGATGCAAGTTCTCATATTTGGTGATTAGGTGACATTTGTGATTTGGGTAAGTGAAGACAATAATTGTCCTTTGGAACTAGTATTTTGTGTGTTCTATATTTAACTCCTGTGATGATAGCAGCAAGCTGAGTTAAATGTAAGAATGCGATACAGTAATGTCACAATATTAAAATTACCATTTCATGAGGCAATGCATTTAAAATCGTGCCCAAATTACCAACTTTTTAATTTGTGCCTTAGTGAATGTAAAGCATTATTGTGTATGTTCACAAAATATGCCACAAGTTTTGTGATATGATGCTTGTATCAGTTCTCTAAGATCATGTTCTGAAAGACAAATTTGTTTCTTGTGATTTTTCATACAAATACTTTTAATTGGAGCACATACATATCTGTTCTTTTAGCCTTGTTCTGAGAGATTTGCTATATGGGTATTCCCTCTGATGCTGAGGGTATGTACGGCCCCTGGAATCGTGGAAAAGTTCGGGAATTTGATTTCCCTTTTTGCCAGGCCTGGAAAGTTCTTGATTTTTAATATTTTTGTGAAAGGTCCTCAAATTTTTTCTTGCAATGAAAACAAATTGGTCTTGTTGCATCACTTTGTTCTAGCTCCATGCGGTGTGCTCACGATAACATTGTTTACTTCCATGGAGTGTGTAGATGTGATGCCCTCTCTTTCGTCCCGTATGACATTGTAGTGCAAGATTTATTAGTCCCATAAGTCCAGAGACCTTTTTCTTGTGCTACAGCAGTTGAGTGCAGAAAACTTTCTGTGTTTCTCACGAGTTAAGTTTGTTTCATTAGTGTCCTTGTTTGTTGTGTCATTTTGTTGTGGCACATTTTTCTTTTTCACAAAGAGATGCATCGTTTCGTAAAAAAGCGTCTTATGTGTTCTATGCAATAATACTAGTAACTACTGACAAGGCTCTTGCTAATGTTGGCAGGTATGTTCTGTGATGTGCGCAGTGTCAGCCGGAGCTGAAACTGTGGTTGAAATGGGTAAGGGATAAGATTTGACCCCATTGGAAAAGAGCATGATCATTGAATACAGAGCAAAAGGTGAAGGTGGCAGTATCTGGGAAATGACAAATATTGTTGAACATTCCTGGGCTACCATAGTTAACTAACCTTAGCCACACTGATGCTCAAAATTCAACATAAAATTAGAGGTGCGGTCTCACAGATCAGGTTTTTTTTTTTTTTTTTTTTTTTTTTTTTTTTATATTAGCTAATGACTGGAATGTGGAATTATTTACACAGTAGTATTTTATATGAACACACTACATTATAAATAGTAATTTGGAAAAGAAACTCAGAAAAAAGGCATGTAATGTTTTAAGAATGCATTTTACTTTCACCCTGTTTTGAAAGAAACGTAAAAATGGGACAAAATGTTGATGTGAAAAGTGAAAAATACCAAAATAAAATGTTTTACAATTTCACTACATTTTGGTATATAGCTATTTATCATTTTGGTATGTATCTATGAACACAAACACATCTATTTAGCACATTTTTTTTTTAGAAAATTCTCATTATTCAATAAAAATAGCAGTAATCTCATTTGTTGTTACATATCTTGTGTGCAACTTTCGCAAACTTTTCTACACCTTTATCATTATCTGATTCATCAGGTTCACTCAATTCATCACTATTTCATCAATCCATTTTTGAAAAGCATCTTAAAAAAAGTAAGGGGAATGCAGAATGTTCAACATTTTTGTTGACAATAGTTTCATAAACAAACTCAAAAGAAAAAGATGCAGAGAAATGTAGTCTAAGAGACCTCAGAAGATTCGTTTGCCTTTTTCTCAAGAAGAAAAGCAGAGAACCAGGCACAATGGCATCACACAATCATCTGATCTTGAGCTAGAAAATAAGATGGATATGGGGGGAATATAGCCAGAACGGGTTTTTCAGCTTCGTCAGCTACCTCAAAGCAGTTTCACAGACCACACCTCTGTGGTTAAGGGTTAAAGATAGAAAGAGGTGTAATGCATAACTGGTGGGTGGGTGTTGGATTCCCACTGATGCTTAATTCTTGGGGAGAGAGGTGGTTTGTCTGGAGCAATAGGGATGCTACCTTGAAACACAGCTTGGCAACGATAACTGGAGTTTGTCAAAAAACATTTGAGTGTCCGTAGAAGATGGGGGAAAAGATGGCTTCTCTGAAGAATTCACTTGCTACATCATGTCAATGGATGATGGCTGGTAAGTTGAACAGCTGCATAGAAGATGTTACAAGATGGCATGATCTCCTGGGTATAGGCAGATGGCATGGGTGCAATATTTGGGGGATGTTTTTTCTGAAAAACTCTGTCCCCAGCTAGTGGTGAATGAGCCCCTGAATTCCACTGGCTACCTGCCCATCATTGTAGACCAAGTTTATCTGTTTATGCTGACAATGCTTCCAGACTGAAATGGGTTGCTCCAATGTGCGCTGTGTCATAAGGCCCATATCGTCAAGGACTTCTTTGAGAAACACGAGGGTGACTTCCATGCCGCCCTACATGAGTCTGATAGAACATATTTGAGACCATGTGCAACTGCAGCTTATGGACCCTCCACTATGGAGACTGGATGATCTATGGGCAGCACTTGCACAGATATGGTATGTCATATCGGTGGAGACCTGGGGAAGTTGTGAAGTTCATGCATCATCATGTGACCACAGTTATGACAGCTCATGGAGGACCTACACAATACTAAATAGTTAGGCACAATGCTTTGCTGCTAGTATATTTATTTTTTGCAAATTCATGCAGAAAATATTTGAGGTATGTTAGATATAGGATTTTAGTTGGCCATAATAATTTTAATATGATTCTATCTTCAAACAATTCTAGAGATTAGAGATTTATGTAGAGGATTTTAACAATGGAGCGTCTGATCCCAAGTCTTGTCTTAAACAACCCTTAGAGGTAGGAAGCTAAGATATTTAGGCCTAGAGTGTGTGACAGGAAAGTCACTTGGAAGCTAAGATATTTAGGCCTAGAGTGTGTGACAGGAAAGTCACTTGGAAGCTAAGATATTTAGGCCTAGAGTGTGTGACAGGAAAGTCACTTGGAAGCTAAGATATTTAGGCCTAGAGTGCCTGACAGGAAAGTCACTTGGAAGCAAGGTAGAAAGGAGGAGGAACAAACTGCCTTTATTTTATTATGGGAGCCAGTACTCGGGGTCTATCAGCTTAACATGCTCCTCCAAGGTAGATATTCAATCGTTCGGATATTTCTGCCTACCCAGGATCGGACCAAGGACCTTTTCATGACAACCAGAAGCACTGGGCACAATGCCATCCATGGCACTTCAATAATTCTGTTGTCACATCAGCTACTATACAACCCTGACAAAAATCATGGAATCACTGCCACATGAACATGGAGCTGCATAGTAGGGAGTATGTAGAAATGACACAAAGGAAGTAGGAAAAATGAAAACATAGTTTAATGAAAGCTGCACATCTAAGCTGCAGACAAAAGGTCTCATATAGGGGAACGTACAATAACTGACTGAAATATTTAATGATGTGTAACACACTTGTGGGAACAAATTATAGACACCAACATCAAAGGACAAAATTGTTGAATCAACATATAGGCTGCAAATGGGATCTGGCAATAGCACGTGTTCGGAATATGCAAATAAGTGTGGTGATAAAAAGGAGTAGTTGTGTCTGTGAGTCAGCAGTATCATCCTCTTGCTGCAGTGACAGCATGGTGCCTAAGAAGGGGTTATCAATGGAAATAAAGAACAGAATTATTAAGCATCTTTAAGAAGGAATATTGACAAGAGACATGGTAAAATATGTTGGTTGTTTATAGGCAGTGGTCTCGAAACTTTGTTGGAAGTATAAACAGAACAGGATGCTTATAAGAGAGAAACATACCAGTCTCCCAAGGATAACATCAAAGCATGAGGACAGGAAATTAAAAGAAATATGTCTTCAAAACCATAAATATACAACAACACAAAGGAAGATGAAGTTTGCAGATACAGTTGCTGATGCCTGTGACAGAACAGTATAAAACTGTTTTGACAGAGATGGGATTTTCTTACAGAAAAGCAAAACAGGAACCTGCTTTGAAAACTAACCAAAAGAAAAGATGTTTCTTTTGGTTAGTTTTCAAAGCAGGTTCCTGTACAAGATTGGATGGAAGTGGTATTCAATGATGAATCAAGGATGTGCAGTGGTTACGGAGATAATGCTGAAACATTTGTCAGTGTGCTATTGAAGCTTATAAGGATAACTGCTTCAAGAAAACAGTGAAGTTTTCCCAGACTCTCATGATATGGGATTGCATGTCAGGTGAAAGACCAGGTTAGATGACAATCATCACAGGAACAGTCAGTGCACAAGTATACTTTGACATTTTAGAGAACTTTCTTATTCCATCAATTGAAAATGGTTTTGGCAATGATGAGGTCATATTTCAAGACAATCATGTTGTTCCTGAAGAAATTGTTGCACACAAAAGTGTGCAACAATTCATATAAATACAATGACATAGCCAGCAAACAGTGCAGATCTAAATCACATTGAGAATATGTGGTGAAAATTGAAGGAACTGGTCCAGGCAAATTTTCCGTTTTGCAAAGTAGATTTGGTGATTGCTATTCCAGAATGTTAGAAAGAGCTTGATAGTGACTATTGTTTTTCATTAGTGGCATCTATGCCTCAAAGGATCCTGGCTGTCATGAAAGCTTGTGGAGGAGTTACAAAGTATTAAAGTGACTAAATTCCATATCCCATATGGACTGGTGCCATTTATCTTCTGGTGTTGGTTGATGAGTCTACAATTATTTCAATTTCCCGCAAGAGTGTTACACATCATTATGTATTTCAGTCAGCTATTATATGCTCCTTTATGAGTCTTGCTGTCTGTAGCTTAGATGTGCAGCTTTCATTAAACTATGTTTTTGTTTTGCCTTCTTCCTTTGTGTCATTTCCACACACTCTATTATGTGCCTCCATGTTTATGTGGCACTGATTCCATAATTCTTGCCAGGGGTTAGTAGTTTCATGACAATTCCTTGTGATGGTTGTTTAACACAAGTGGAAAATGTTTCTGATCTCAATATTTTGGAACAGCTATTAATCAAGCACTGACTATCCAATCTGACACGCCTGTCTCAAGGTTAGAAATGCTCGTTGAATTCAGCTATGCTGAGCTATGTGGTGTCCTGCTAAAACACCTACCAGCCTGCATGGCTCTTATTCATGTATCAAGTCAAGTGCAAAATACTGTATTTTAAATTGATTATGCTGTACATAACTTCATAAAATAATAGCAACACTGCAAAAATCAAGTGAACAAGTTTTTTATATACCGAAGTACATACGTTTCTGTATATTTACTCCCAAATGGCAAATCCTCCAAATTTGGACAGTGATCTTGGTCATGAGACAAACATAAAAGTTCAAGAAGAAAAAAAAAATGGCAAATTTTTGCCACAGAAAATTAAAAAAAAATTGTTTAGCTATTTTAAATGAAAATAGGCTTCTTTTTTTTTCTTTCTTTCTTTTTTTTTTTTTTTTCGAATCCTCATTACAAAAACTTCTGCCCTGTGGCTTCAATATGGCCAAATGTTTTCTTAGAAGTGGGCAAAGCAGTTTCTTTCAGACAGAATGAGATATTAACTGGCCACCCAGATTAAGATTATTTAGATGCCATTTTTTTACTGACTACATGCGTTAACAGCGAAGGAAGTACAAAAGATTCTGTTAAGGTTAGCAAAGATCTGTGTATCGAAGAGGCTACGAACAATGTGTTAGTTGCTTTGATAACTTTGTGAGAAAATGATAAGATTGAGGACACATTTGATGTAGTTGTAGAATATGTTTGCAATTTTTTAAAGATGCTGTAAAGTGTTGTGAAGGGTTACAAAAGTATTTTGTTCACAGATTCTATTGAAGAATTGAAAAATACATTTTGAAAAACATGCTATGAATTGCAAAAAAAAAAAAAAAGCTCTTATCAGATATTTTGCAGCCAAAAATTGCTAATTGATTTAATTAAATAATGTACGGTAAAAGCTTTGTTTAAACACATATTAAAATATGTGCATTGTACTGTTTTAAAATTAGAATACTGTTCTTGTACGTACTGTATGTATCATAACTTATTGTATTGTTTTTCACTGTAAAACAATAACAAAATATGTATTTATTTAATCAAAATACATCATTTTAATTATATATTGTATATACACAATGTGGAAAAAAGTCTCAATACACCAGTTCTTTTTATATGATACTGCATTTATGGAAAAATTAATAAGAAGTTGGCCCACCTTTGGCCACAGTTACATTGTGCACTCTTCATGGCCCACTTTCAATGTGATTCTGGTAAGTAGTCACAGGTATATTGTTCCATTCTTCCTGCAAATTAAGTGGTCAGTTAACGCACAGAAGTTGGACATGTCGTACCAGCCTAAATTCAGTATTCAAGTTCATCCCAAAAGGCCTCTATAGCAGGAGTGGCCAACTTGATTGGGACTAAAATCTACTTTTGTCCCCTCGACTCCAAGTGATCTACTCTACTTCACAATTTCAAATTTCTTCCTCCAAAATTTGTCGTTTTCGCACTATACCTATGTCGTTGTTGCTGCGTAGGTAGAACCTATCGATTTTATGCATGTATTTGAGGTAAATAAAACAATTTGAATTATTTTATAATTTTTATTCAATATTTATACATAGGCCTTGGTACAAATTTAAAAGTTATGAACAAATGTTTATTTTGTATGGTGAATAAAAAAATTAATGTGAAGTTTGCGCCTTCATTTCTTTCGCCAAGGCTACAAAATCTGGAGTATAATTGGACAACGCCAATCTCAAGCAATCTTCTGTGCACTGATCTGTCGAATTTGAGTGATGTTTATTTTTTGTTTGTTGTAAGTAAGAAAATGCTGATTCGCATAAATATGTTGACCCAAAGCAGGAATGTAAATGTTCACTACATTTTTTCACATTGGGGAACTTTTTCTTTGGAAACAAAATTCCAGAAATTATCTTCTGAAGATTTGGCTTTCAGAAATATGTCACACTGCAATGTTATTATTTAATTTTCCAGTGAAATTTTGTCCAATTGAAACAGCTCTGCAAATTAATTTGCGATTGGTTGTGGGTCAGTGTCCTCCTTGAATAGGTAAATGGCAATTGAATAAGATCTTCCATTTTTGTAAACACACTGAATCGGGTTTCGAAGTCGTCAAAAACAGTTTGGACAGGATGTCCACATTCTGGAAAGTCAGGGAAATGCCTGAAATGTTGGTAAAAGTCAGGCAAAATCAGTGATATTTAAAAAAAAGGCAGGGAAATTTCAATCACAGTTAGACTACAACTAGTTTTAACCCGGCGTCTGGGAGTGACGCCCTCATCGCCCAACACCAGGGGTGTAAGTTTTAATTTTTGCTTCTGATGTATTTGCCATAAAATCTGAGCTTCTAAAATATCGATTGAAAAAATTATAAATATTTAACGGGAATTATCGAGGATAAATTTATTAAGGTACATTACCTCTCAAATTTTCGATCTGAACACTAGATCTTCATCAGGAGTTCTTGCTTCCTTCTACTTCCACAGGCACATACAAGAAACTGGCCACAAAATGGACTGGGACTCCTTAAAAGTGATCAAACATCAATCCCATGCAATTATCCAGAAATTAGAGGAATCAATGGAAATTTACAAGACACAAGGTGGCAACATCAATGACCATGCTGGATGGAAAATCCATCAGGCTTGGTCACCAGACCTGTGGAAGTAGAAGGAAGCAAGAACTCCTGACGAAGATCTAGTGTTTAGATCGAAAATTTGAGAGGTAATGTACCTTAATAAATTTATCCTCGATAATTCCCGTTAAATATTTATAATACTGAAAGTAATAAGAGAAAGCCATGAAGTCATTAATTACTACAATGAAAAAATTATTTCGTGGACTGATGCCACTCACATCGGTAAACCTTTTTGGACTATCTTCTTAACACACTTGCACTTGGTGTTGCAGACAGTCACTAACTTCCCTTCCTACTAATGTAACCTTGTATTTCCTACCTATTATTGTAAGTTGTGTTACATTACTTGTTAACATTTCTCTTTTTGTTTTAGGTCAAAGGAGTAGAAGAAAATTTGTGATATAAGTTATACCTTGTTAAAAGTAATTAAGACTGCAGCAATGTCAAAGTGTTGTGTGTTTAATGAACAATGGTTGGACGAACAATTAAATCCTGAGTTTTCTGGTTGGATAGCTGCTGTGAACGGCAACAATGAATCAGCATTTTGTAAAGTATGCTCTAAAACTTTCAAGCTTAGCAACATGGGGCGTCAAGCAGTCTCCAGCCATGGAAATGGCCCTAATCATTTCAAAAACATCCGTGCTAAAATGTCTCAGCCGAGTCTTGCTTCTTTCACTTCCTCTGTGAAAAAGAACTCTCTTTGTAATAACAAACTCTTGCCACCAACAAGCTCAGGAAATGTGGAATCAGTACTTCTAGAAAATATTAAGTCTAATGACTCAAATACTTATGTTGTGAAAGATGATGTGAAGCCCAGTGACCTTAATGCTTATGTAGTGAAAGATGATGTAACAAAGTCGGAAATAATATGGGCCATGGAAGTGTTGTCCAAGCGAATGTCTGAACTCTTGTACACAGATTAACAAAACATTTCAGTTAATGTTTTCTGACAGGGCAATAGCTTCAAAATTTACTTTAGGCAAAAGCAAAGCATCTTATGTGATAAACCATGGATTGGCACCACATTTCAAAGAGTGTTTAATGGATGATCTGAGGCAGTGCACAGACTTTGTAATTTGTTTTGATGAATCACTAAACAAAATTGCTCAGCGTGGGCAAATGGATCAGTTTGTTCGTTATTGGGGCGTCAATCTGCAAAAAGTTTCCACTAGATACTTAAGTAGTGTGTTTTTAGGACGGGCAACAGCTAATGACCTTTTAGAGAAATTCATTAAATGTGCACCTCTTCCCTTGGATAACATGCTACAAGTGTCAATGGATGGACTTAACATTAATCTCAGCTTTCTTCAAAAGCTGAAAGATAAACTTAGAACTGAAAATCCAGATGGTAAATTATTAGTTGACATTGGAGTATGTGGTCTTCACGTGGTCAATGGAGCTATGAAAACTGGATTTGAAGCAGTGAAATGGGATATAGATCACTTCCTGTGTAACTTGTACTACCTTTTAAAAGATAGTCCTGCTCGCTATGCAAATTATACTGTGATTACTGGATGTAAAGATTTTCCTTTGAAATTTTGCACTGTAAGGTGGTTGAAAAACGTTAATTGTTTGACTAGGGCATTGCTTGTCTACAATCATATCAAGAAATATGTTCAAGAATCATCGGTTTCCAGCAAACAGCACATGCTTCTTACAGAATTCATGGAAAGTCCACTGTTGAAATGCAAATTGGCTGCATTTAGGACTATAGCTTCAGAGCGTGAATCTTTTTTGAGAAGGTTTCAGAGCCCAAAGCCTTTAATTCCTTTCTTACACACTGATTTGCTGGATCTGATGAACAATTTGATGGCACGAAGCTTGAAGCCTGACAAATTTAGTGAAGCTGATAGTGTCTCAAAACTGTTAACTTTAGATGTATCAAAAAGTGAAAATTTTCTCTCAATTGAGAAAGTTGATATTGGATTTAGTGCTAAAATGCTATTAAAAGAAGTAAAGTGCTCAGAAAGGGAGAAATTAGAGTTTAAGCTTGAATTTAAGAAACTTGTGACAGTATGATTGAAAAACTTCGTGAGAAAAGCCCACTAAAATTTAAGTTTGTCCGTGGGGTAACTTGTTTGGGCCCAAATATTATAGCACAGCAGCCGAGTCTAGGCAAGAAGAGAGCGGAAATTGTGCTCGAAGTTTTACTTAGTGCAAACAGGATTTCAGATGACTGTGCTGAAAAAGCTAATAAACAGTACACTTCATTGTGTGTAGAAGCTCAATCTGCTTTAAAGTCTCAGTTTGATGAATTTTTAGACAGTTGTGATGATTCCATTGGATTAGACAAATTTTACAGTGCTCTACTTGACAACCAAAAACAATTCGGTGAACTTTGGGTTGTAATAAAAATTTGTCTCGTTATGTCTCATGGAAGTGCTGCAGTGGAAGGTGGAATTTCTGTCAATAAGTCTCTTCTTGTGGAAAATCTTCTGGGAGAATCCCGGATTTGTCAGAGAACAGTTTTTGATGCCATTAAAAATGTGGGAGGAGTAGAACACATTGCCATCAATAGAAGGTTTCTTCTTTCTGTAAGAGCCTCCAGACAAAGATATCAGAATTATCTTGAGAAAATAAGTGTTCTTCAAAACGAAGAAGAAAGAAAACTGAAGGAAGAAAGAAAAATTGATCACAAGATAAAGGAATTGGAACTAGAGTTGGAAGAAGCAGCATTGCAGGCGAAGATTTCAGATTGGGAAAAGAAGAAAAGTGGTGTGTAATATAAAAACAGTGACTGTGTTCCTACTGTATTATTTTTATAGTAACTGTTCTGAATATTGTGTATGGGTTTGTTTGAGTGTTTCTTCAATAAATGTAAAACCATGAAAAAAAGAGTAAATTTAAAATTAAAAAGGTGTGTGTTGGATGGCTATGGGGAAGGTGGAGGCCGATTTAAAATAAATATATATATATTCAATTTTATTTATTATCATGGCACATATATTGAAAAACTCAAATAAACCTATTTGTGTAAGGTCAGGGATTTCTTATATATATTTGGTCAGGGAAATCAGGTTTGATAATTCTGTGGACACCCTGTTGGATTTTGGTTACATATTTTCCTGAATTAAATACATGGAATTTTTTTGTAAATGATACTTAATGTTTTTAAATTGATCAAAACATTTATTTTCGAGATGCTTAATCATAGCCAGTGCTTGGTTCTTGAAAGAAGAAACACTGCTCATCATATCGCCAGTTGGTTTATTTTTTCCTTGTAATTCCAGGTTCAATAAACTAAGTTTCCCATAAAATCTGCCAAAAATGCCAGATCACACAATTGATATTAATTATCACCCCTCTCTTCAAGAAAACTTATAATATTGTCTAACAAGTCACGAAATCTTCACAAAAAAAATTGCTTCAGCTTAGCCACCTGACATCTGTGTGCAAAATCAAATCTGGCTGTATATCATCCAGTTTCATTTTAAAAAGTCGCATTTGAAGAGATTTACCTCTGATGGAGATGACGCTTTTAAAAGCAACATCCATGACACATTTTGTATTAAGCCTCTTGCTGGCTAAAACTTGCTGATGGATGATACAATGATAGCTTAAGAAATCTGGGAGATCTTCACTGACACAAGGCTATGAATCCATTGGATTTACCAGTCATCCCTGCTGCTCCGTCGATTGTTATTGACACGAGCTTAAATAAAGGCAACTTAACCTTTTCAATATGTTCCTTGAATCCGTTAAAAATATTGTGACCGTGAGTTTTTCCTTCAATGAAATCATGCCCAACAGTTCTTCTTTAGCAGAAAAGTCCAGGAAAACCATTCCGATAAAAACCAGCAGTTGAGCAGTGTCACCGACATCTGTTGATTCAACCAGTTGCAGGGAAAATGAAACACATTGATCAATATCTTTTAGCAGTTGCCCTTTACATTTTGGCTTAACTTTTCGTCTCATGACTGTATTCCGAGATAATTGCAGATATTGAAGGGCTGTTTTCATTTCACCCTTATTCTTGAAATTCGCAAATAGAGAATCTGCTATGTCCACAAAAATATCTGATAAATTCGCCATCAGAAAAAGGTTTACATGTTGTTGCTATTTTATGGCTTACTTGAAAGGAGGCAATGGTTACAGCCTTCAATTGATCATTTTGTTTTGAGAACATGTTTTGCTGCACAGTCAGTCCAGATTTCAGTTCCTGTCATTTTTTCTTTCTTATTTCACTGTTGAGTGGGAAATCGGATTGATATTTACCATGCAATGCATTGGCCGCTCTAAATTCCCCTTCTTTGGTATCGCCACAGAAATACTGCAAATTAAGCAGCAACACTTGTCTTTAACCATAGCGAAAAAGTAGTCCAGTTCCCATTCTTGATTAAAATTATAAGTTTGTCTTTTCGGGGCATTCATTTTCACCAAATAATATCAACAAAATGGTTCAAAGAAGAAAACCACAGCTCTGATGCGAAAGATGAACAATAAACATTACTCATTTGCCCTGCACACCAAGCTTCCCCCAAGCTGACTGTTACCTTCCGTGACGCTATCTTCCATGCCCAACTCTGCGGTCAATGCGCTCATTATGTAGGCAAGTAGAGCCGCTGCAAATTGCTATCGGGGGAGGGGAGGCCATGTGACCTTGACACCTGGTGGATGCAGTCGCAAATCAGCTGTTGTAAGGGCGCAAACATGGCCGCTCCTTTGTCTGAATCCTCCATCGTCGATTTTCGTAGTAACTTAAAAAAAAAAAAAAAAAATTATAATTTTTCCCACGAAATGTCAGCGATCAATCAAAAATGATTTGCCGATCAACCAGT
The DNA here is from genome assembly GCA_039090855.1 of Macrothele yani. Lineage (NCBI taxonomy): Eukaryota > Metazoa > Arthropoda > Arachnida > Araneae > Macrothelidae > Macrothele > Macrothele yani. The sequence continues at coordinate 80,741,274 of CM077008.1, forward strand.
AATTTCGTCCCTGTTCTATAGAATCGAGCAGCTTTGAGCTGGCCACTCCAGATTCTGTACACCCATATCCTCGGACCGTGTCAAAATAGAGCATGCTTTATGGCACAGCACATTGTCTTGCTAAAACAATAATGGTCCATCTCCATAAAAGTGGTAAAGTTTAGGCAGTGTGGCATTGTATAGAATGTCCTGGTAATGAGTGGTGTGCAGGCTTCCACCCACAACCACCAATGGTACGAGTCCAGACCATGACACTGCCACCACCAAATTTAACAGTTGGAATGACGCATTCTGCAGATACCATTCATCTGGCAAATGCCAAGCTCGGTAACGACCAGATTTGAAAACAGTGTAGCATGATTCATCACTCTGTAACACTCATTTCCATTGGTCTAGGGTCCACGGACGATGCGCTTTGCACCAAGCAAGTCGTTTATTTGCATTCTTATGAGTTGTTAACAGCTTGTATGCAGCAGCTCAGCCATGGAAATTTAACTTGTGCAGTTCCACACACTCATTCCTGTTGAATCCTGAAATTCTTTGATGATTTGTGCAGAGGAATGATGGTACTCGTGGATGACACGTTTCAGAATTCTCTTGTCCTTTTCCTTCAGTTTACTTGGCCTTTGTGAACGTTTCTTGGCAGTTGTAAGTCCCTCGTGTTTCCATTTACTGGTAATGTCTTGAATAGCTGATCGTGGATGTTGCAATTGTTCTGCAGTCGGACACATGGACAGGTTGCTGATATGACACCCTATTATAACACCTGATTTGGAAGTCAGTATGCTCAACATACATGACTATGTCTCACGAGTAGACGATACACAATGTCATGATCATGATCATATGTAGAGGATTTTAGGAAGGGAGTGTCTGACCCCAGGTCTTAAACAACCCTTAGAAATAGGAAGCTAGGAGATTTGGGCTAGAGTGCCCAATAGGAAAGTGACACGGAAGGGAAGTAGAAAGGGGGAGGAAGACGCCCTTATTTATTACCTGGGGGGGCAGTACCCGGGGTTCGACGGCTTAACATACCCATCCGACGCACGGCGGATATTTAGTGGATCGAGCGTTCATACCTGCCTGGGATCGAACCTGAGGTCCTTTCCGTGGCAGTCACGAACGTTGCCCACTAGGCCACCCGCGGCCCGATACACAAATGTCTGAGGAGTTACCCAGTTTTAAAGGAAATCTGGTGCACATGATGTATTGGAATGTTCCATTTTTGTTGTGGAAGGAGGTGTCTGGAGACTTCTTTTCACGTAGGATACATATTTAATGTGAAGATTTTTGTATTGTAAAATTAGACAGGCTTTTTTAGAAGTCAAAAGCCTGTCTTGGGGTACAAGATGTTGAAGTCCCAGGGTGTCCACTATTCATTGTGTGTTTAATGAACAATGGTTGGACAAACAATTAAATCCTGAGTTTTCTGGTTGGATAGCTGCTGTGAACGGCAACAATGAATCAGCATTTTGTAAAGTGTGCTCTAAAACTTTCAAGCTTAGCAATGTAGGGCGTTGGGCAGTCTCCAGCCACCGAAATGGCCCTAATCATTTGAAAAACATCCGTTCTAAAATGTCTCAGCCGAGTCTTGCTTCTTTCACTTCCTCTGTGAAAAAGAACTATCTATGTAATAACGAACTCTTGCCACCAACAAGCTCAGGAAATGTGGAATCAGTACTTCTAGAAAATATTAAGTCTAATGACTCAAATACTTATGTTGTGAAAGATGATGTGAAGCCCAGTGACCTTAATGCTTATGTAGTGAAAGATGATGTAACAAAGTCGGAAATAATATGGGCCATGGAAGTGTTGTCCAAGCGAATGTCTGAACTCTTGTACACAGATTAACAAAACATTTCAGTTAATGTTTCCTGACAGGGCAATAGCTTCAAAATTTACTTTAGGCAAAAGCAAAGCATCTTATGTGATAAACCATGGATTGGCACCACATTTCAAAGAGTGTTTAATGGATGATCTGAGGCAGTGCACAGACTTTGTAATTTGTTTTGATGAATCACTAAACAAAATTGCTCAGCGTGGGCAAATGGATCAGTTTGTTCGTTATTGGGGCGTCAATCTGCAAAAAGTTTCCACTAGATACTTAAGTAGTGTGTTTTTAGGATGGGTAACAGCTAATGACCTTTTAGAGAAATTCATTAAAGGTGCACCTCTTCCCTTGGATAACATGCTACAAGTGTCAATGGATGGACTGACATTAATCTCAGCTTTCTTCAAAAGCTGAAAGATAAACTTAGAACTGAAAATCCAGATGGTAAATTATTAGTTGACATTGGAGTATGTGGTCTTCACGTGGTCAATGGAGCTATGAAAACTGGACTTGAAGCAGTGAAATGGGATATAGATCACTTCCTGTGTAACTTGTACTACCTTTTAAAAGATAGTCCTGCTCGCCCTGCAAATTATACTGTGATTACTGGATGTAAAGATTTTCCTTTGAAATTTTGCACTGTAAGGTGGTTGGAAAACGTTAATTGTTTGACTAGGGCATTGCTTGTCTATGATCATATCAAGAAATATGTTCAAGAATCATCGGTTTCCAGCAAACAGCACACGCTTCTTGCAGAATTCATGGAAAGTCCACTGTTGAAATGCAAATTGGCTGCATTTAGGACTATAGTTTCAGAGTGTGAATCTTTTTTGAGAAGGTTCTATAGCCCAATGCCTGCCGCCCGGCGGCGCAGTGGTCTAAGGCAATGGCCTCTGATCATTCGTCCGAAACGGGTCCGGGTTCGAATCCCGGTGACGCATGGATGTTGTGTTTGCCTTACAGCACTGGCTCTCTCCCTTCCCTGGAACCAGTGACCCTAAATTTGGGACGGGCGACTGCTTATAGCCCATTGAGTTGCTCACTGTGGTTGTTAAACCTCCAATCAAAAAAAAGCCCAAAGCCTTTAATTCCTTTCTTACACACTGATTTGCTGGATCTGATGAACAATTTGATGGCATGAAGCTTTGAAGCCTGACAAATTAAGTGAAGCTGATAGTGTCTCAAAACTGTTAACTTTAGATGTATCAAAAAGTGAAAATCTTCTCTCAATTGAGAAAGTTGATATTGGATTTAGCGCTAAGAAGCTATTAAAAGAAGTGAAGTGCTCAGAAAGGGAGAAATTAGAGTTTAAGCTTGAATTTAAGAAACTTGTGACAGTATGATTGAAAAACTTCGTGAGAAAATCCCACTAAAATTTAAGTTTGTCCGTGATGTAACTTGTTTGGACCCAAATATTATAGTGCCGCAGTCGAGTCTAGGCAAGAAGAGTGAAAATTGTGCTCGAAGTTTTACTTAGTGCAAACAGGATTTCAGATGACTGTGCTGAAAAAACTAATAAACAGTAAGCTTCATTGTGTGTAGAAGCTCAATCAACTTAAAGGTCTCAGTTTGATGAATTTTTAGACAGTCATGATGTTTCCATTGGATTTGACAAATTTTACAGTGCTCTACTTGACAACCAAAAACAATTTGGTGAAGTTTTGGATGTAATAAAAATTTGTCTCATTATGTCTCATGGAAATGCTTCAGTGGAAGGTGGAATTTCTGTCAATAAGTCTCTTCTTGTGGAAAATCTCCTGGGAGAATCCCGGATTTGTCAGAGAACAGTTTTTGATGCCATTAAAAATGTGGGAAGAGTAGAACACATTGCCATCAATAGAAGGTTTCTTTTTTCTGTAAGAGCCTCCAGACGAAGATATCAGGATTATCTTGAGAAAAAAGGTGTTCTTCAAAACAAAGAAGAAAGAAAACTGAAGAAAAAATTATCATGAAATAAAGGAATTGAAGGAAGAAAGGCAAAGAGTACAGAAGGAACTAGAGTTGGAAGAAGCAGCATTGCAGGCGAAGATTTCAGATTGGGAAAAGAAGAAAAGTGGTGTGTAATATAAAAACAGTGACTGTGTTCCTACTGTAATATTTTTATAGTAACTGTTCTGAATATTGTGTATGGGTTTGTTTGAGTGTTTCTTCAATAAATGTAAAGCCATGAAAAAAAGAGTAAAATTAAAAAGGTGTGAGTTGGACGGCTATGGAAAAGGTGGAGGCCGATAAAAAAAAAAAATAATAATAATAATAATTAAATGAATCAGTTATTTGGGAAACTTTATACGTCAAACGGAAATACTTTTAAATAATATAAGTTTCTCAATTATCCAATTCAATTTTATTTATTATAATGGCACATTTATTGAAAAACTCAAACAAACCTATTTGTGTAAGGTGTAAGGTCAGGGATTTCTTATATACACTATCTACCAACAAGTAATTGGACACCCCTGTAATCGACAATATCTGCGGTCCTGATACACGTCACGACCGCCGCCGTTCAATATCGTGTGGGAAACAACAACGCAACCATTCGCATGCAAGATGCCATGCAGTTGGGAGCTCTCTGATTTCGAGAAAAGTGTAATCATCGGGTATCACAAAAATGGCCGATCCATACATGACATATCCAGCGAGTTGAAGTACCCAAAATCGACAGTGGCCTACGTGATTGGCAAGTGGAAGATGAGAGATGACTGCCGGAATGTGCCCCGACCGATCAGACCCACAAAACTGGAAGTTAGAGACCGATGGGGTGCTGGCCAGAGAAATTCGGAAGAACCGCACCAAATCGATGGGCCACATCCGCGAGCAGTTTCAACATGCATCCGGGAGTGTTCTTTCAATGAATACCATCCGTAAGGAAGCCCATCTGCTCGGTTATCATGGATGTGCTGCCACCCACAAGCCTTTGATCACCAAGTAAAATAGCACTGTTCGGCTAACGTGGTGCAAAGAACGTCGACAGTGGATCGTTGAACAGTGAAAACAGGTTCTCTGGAGCGACGAATCAAGGTTCACTCTCTACCGTTCGGATGGCAGTGTCTGGGTTTGGCGTCTGCCTTGAGAACGCCTCCTGCTGGAATGTATTGTGCCAACTGTGAAGTTCGGCGGCGGTGGAATTATGCTATGGGGGTGTTTCTCCTGGTATGGCAAGAGACCCTTGGTCGCAATTTCTGGTAGACTCAACGCCGAGACCTACTGCACCATTTTGGATGACCATGCGCTTCCTACGTTGTGGCAGTTTTACGGGGTGGACACGTGTTACTTTCAGGGTGACAGTGCCACCTGTCATGTTGCGAGGTCCACCATGGCTTGGTATGGTTAATCGAATGGACTGGCCTGGGCATAGCCCGGACCTTAACCCTATCGAGCACCTCTGGGACGAGTTGGAGCATCGATTTAAGGGGTGCCCCCACCGTCTGAAATCAGTGAAGGAACTGACCTGTCTTCTCCAAGCCGAGTGGAAGAAACTACCGCTAGCCGTCGTGCAACGCCTGGTTGAGAGTATGCCCTGGAGTGTCGCAGCTGTAATCGCCGCTCGTGGAGGCTCACCAACTATTGAAGGTGAATAAGCTTCGTTTTCCTTTGCTATCACCGGTGTCCAATTACTTGTTGGTAGATAGTGTATTTGGTCAGGGAAATCAGGTTTAATAATTCTGTGGACACCGTGTAAGTATCTAATAAAATTAAAACTAAATTTGCTAAAACCTGTTGGAATGAAATTGTATGATAAAAACTATCTCAGTTTGTCTGAGAGAGAGAGAATTCTTCAGAATGTATGTAGGCAGTTGACAAAATCAGTTGCCTAACCTAAAGCCATCAACAATGCTTGGCTTGAAAAATGACAGTTTCAGGGATCGCATTCGTCCTAAAATTCCTAAAATTCCTAATATTTTGTGACCCTCCTTAAATTCCTAAAATTAGACCTAAAATTTGCTATTCATCCTAAAATTTTCGTAAGCTTATTTTTATTAAAAACAACCGTTATTAACGCCAATAAATTTACCATTACGGTAAGGTAAAAAAGACCTGTTATTGTAGAAACACAGCCTATATGCTGTGCTGCTGAAGGAGAGGAAAAATGACGCCATCGAGATGCACTTGCTTCGGGGCGGGCGTTCCATTTTTTTGCCTTCGAACAGTTTTCGAGAGTAACAAGAGATCTAAGGGAAAAGGGGAGGGGTCATTTTCACCCCTGGTTTGCGCTTTGCAGACGAACTCCGTGGCACGCAGAAGATCGTACTTTATTTTTGTACATGCCTTGTGGAACCTCCTCTTTCTGCTGATGTTTTGTTATTGTAAACCGCAGGTGGGTGGAAGCAAAGAGGAAACATGTGGTCTTCTTCCGTAACCTCCGGTAATGACGATGGGATGGTAGCTGAGTTATCTTGGCAGGCAGTAGAGCACGTGATCATTGACCTTCGATCATGCGTCGGCGACAGCGACCTTCGATGCGCAATATATCTCGGCTCCGACTCGCTTTGACTGAACTTGCGTGAGATGCGTATGATAGTTTCTGGTTTTACGTCTTTTATGGTGTTCTCTGTGCAGGTTCAGTTCTCTAGTGGTGACCTGCTTTTTTTTTTTTTTTTTTTTCATATCTTCTGACATCCTCGCAGCCAAATTTCGGGAAGTTGTCTGGTTTTGCAATATTGGAACGTGTTTTTGTACTTCCCTTTCATTTTCTGGTTAGTAATACAAGTGTTTAAGATGCCTAAATCCAAAACGAAATTTCAAGATGCGTGGCTCGCCAAAGAATTGGACGGAGTGAAGTTGAAAGAATGGTGTTCTGCAACTGAAACAATATTTTCTGCTAAGTGTATATTGTGTTCAGAAATTTTCAATATTTCTAATAGTGGCTTTTCACAAGTAAAAGCGCATCATAAAGAAAAAAAAGTTCCCATAACAAGAAATTCCCATAACAATAAATTTGTTAAATAGTGTTTGTGATTCACATAAATTTTATAAAGAGTATGTTGATAAGCTGAAGGAAGAAGAATCAAAAAAGGTAAAAGAAAGGAAGCAGAAAGAGAGGGAAAATAAGGAAAAGCAGCTAGAGAAAAAAAGAAAAGCTGAGTTTGATGACAAAATAAAAGAAAATGATGCAGAAATAAATAGGCTTAAAAAAGATAAAGAAGCCTCCCTAGCAGTAATTCAAGAGGGAACAGAAAGAATGCGAAAAGCTGTAGAAAAACAAAATTCTGTTGAAATAGCAGTTGCCTCTAACTTGATCATACAAGGTTCAGCTGAAATAAAGAAAACAAAGTAAATTAGTTGTGGTGGAAGCAGAAAAAGATAGGCGTATCAGGAAAAGGTTAAAACAATAATATGAAAAAAGTAATTCAGTGAACAATTGTACATAGTTCTTGGTTTTCAATTACCTTTTTAGGATATTATAATTTAATGTGAAACCTGAAAACTTTCTGTGAAAATCGTGAATTGCTTCTGGTTAAACAGCATATTAATGTTCAAAGTGAAACTTGAATGTGGTAAATATACTTGAATATGATAATAACACGTGAAAAGATAAGAACTGAACATTAGAAGTAAATCATACTTAAACTTTAGACATTAGACGTTATGCAAAAAATTTGGGTGTGAACTTCGACCATATATACTAATGGACTGCGCATTGGCAATAGCTGCATCAAAGCCGCCATGGCTCAAACATTGGGCACGTCATCATCAGACTCCAAATTTCGTGTAAAAATGCTGTTATGATTACTAATTTACATTGCAGAACTTCAGTGTTTTCGGTGTATTATGTGAATGCGCCTCATATATAAATGAAAACTCTTCAGGTAAGTTTACTTATGAGCTATATACATGCATGAACGGGTTGTTTACATTTTGTGATTTATAATGTGATGAACATTTGCGAAGAATTTGGAACCTGCATTCCATTTTTGTTTCTTAAGTTACTATATTTTTATATCAATAGCTGCAAGTTTCTGGTTAAGTAATTGAACTTTATTGACTTAGGTATTTAATTCGTTTCTTACCCATGAAAAATCATAGAACTTTCTTTACTATATCGCTCAGAGCAACCATAAGCACAGCAGGTGTAACCCATCTTTTTGACTGTTGTCATGTGATTTTATGTTGGAGCCAGAAATTTTGATGTCATGCGCAGTCTATCAGTATATATGGTTGAAGGGTGTGAAGCAAACTCTTTACAATGTATACAAAGTTGTTTTACTAGATGTATACAAATATACATCTAGTTTTTATTGAAATACACTCCTAAAATTTTCCTAAAATTTTTCTAAAAATTCCTAAAATTCCAACCTAAAATTTTCCAGAAGTATGCTATGATCCCTGCAGTTTCACTGAATTGCTATAATAGGTAAAGATTGGAATGTCTCACACATTGCCAGCTTTTTGTTACAACACTATAAGTTGTAGTGGAAATTATGCTTTGTGATCATACTAGCTAGGAAAATAATAAATATTGTCTTAAAAAATACACTAACATTGAAAATTCAAATTCACTTTTAAATTTGTTGTTTACCTTTTGAGTTTAATTTGAGGAAATGTAATTGTCACTTAAAATTCTAAGTAACTCAAAAGTTAATAATAAGAAGAAAAAACAGTATTGAAATCATTCAAATTCTGAGCAACACCAAGTCACTTTACAAATTTAGAATAAAGTAATTAAATGTGTTGATTTTGTTAAAAGAAAGCCCAGTATTCTTTATTAATACCTTATATGATCGAATCTGTGAAACCCCATTCCATCAGTCAAACTAGCTTGTGAAAAGTAATGAAAACTAATGTAGTAATTCTAGGAGATATGCTCCATTGTCCATTAGGGAAACTTAGACTGAGCAAAACTTTGATTTGTCATTGATTGAGTATGGAAGTATAGGCACGAGGGTGGCTTGAAATTGTAATTTATTTAATAAAATTTCTTATTGGGGTATTGCTTATTCCACTACCCAAATTTCAAAGGAATAGTAGTTTATTTGTATCTCCCTAAAAATGGTGAGGGGAACCTTAAATCACAAAACTTTTGCCTTCTCTTATTCATGCCACCTCCCATGCAAGTGCACACACACACACACACATGCATGCACTCCAAAAATATTTTATACTCTAGCACCCCTGCTGGAAGGTGTAGTGTTACGTGTTGTAAGTATTAATCCTGTAGACAAAATCACTAGAAACCAGCAGATGTTCAGTTAAACTTTTGAGTGCCATATTTCATAACCCATGATAAATCACCTTCATACATGATCTAAATTGGGTCTTTCTGAGGGTTGACATTAAAGATACAAGGCTTACCTGGATTTCTTCATTATTCGTGAAATCCAGATAAAGCATCATACTGTATTTTCATAAACTCCAGTGGACTTAATTCAGAACTTACTTGAAAGGTATTAGTTATTAATAATGAGGAATTATACACCAAATATACTTAAAATAGTAAAACTATCTTAGTAATACGAATTTATTGGTGTAAAAAATTAAACTTTTTATTTTATGCCAATAAATTTAGATTATTAATGCAGTTTTACTATTTTAAGTGATTACTTATCCATAGATTCCAACTAGTACGGATTTTCCGTAATTTTACGGATTTTTGGTTGATGTTACGGAAGTATGGAAACACCGCTGAAATTACGGAAAATCGCCATTTGATTTAATTTTCTGAGATAGAAAGCAAATTTTCATCAACTTAAAAATTTTTGTTTGTTCTTCAAGTTTTTCTGGGGGAAAAAATTACATGCTACATTCAGGGCTGCCAGACCTGCGCCAGCCCGCGCCAAAACGTTGTTCGTGCGCCATTCTGCTAAAAAAAATTGCCATTTCGACGAAATATGCACCAATTTTGGGCCAAAAGTTAAAATTTACCGGTCATCGATATTTTAGCGTTATCTTACGGCATTCGAAATCGATTCAGCGGTTAATTCGTACGTGAGATTCTTCCGCGGATTCGCGGAGTCCCCCTCCCCCCCCTTTTTTGTCATTTTTGAGATCGAAGCAAAAGTGGGGAAATTTTCGGGATATCGTATTCCGTCCGGGGACGTTGTTTTGTCTTTTTAAACATTCGGAAATGGAAGTTAAATGAAGTGCAGATTTTTCCCGTAATCGTATTTTTTTCTCTCGCGATGTTGCTTCTGTTCAGTATTGTTAAATGAAATTTCATTGCATACTTTCAGCTTGAAATTGTAGGCAACGATTTCCGAAAACGGAAGTTAGGCCGCCCGAAAATTTCCCCATAATCTTCGGCGACGAGATTCTCACGCTGATTCGAGGAATTCCTCCTTTTTTTGTTATCATTTGGACCATGTACGAAATCGATGCATAACTGAAGTGGCGACGGGTAGCAGGGAAGGGGGTCCTCCGTCGGAGGACGGAATTTCATCCTTCGAAAACGGAAAGTTGACGTAGGTAAGATTTCTCTATTAATCGTAATTTTTTTCTCGCGATGTTTCCTCTACCCAGTATTGTTAGATATCTTTTTATTCCATAAATATTTGTATTTCAGCTTGAAAATGTTGAATAAATTTCCGAAAACTGAAGTCAACTCATCTTCAAAATGTTGGATAAATTTCCAAAAACTGAAGGCTTGAAAAACCGTTATTTCAAGCCATGTTTCCCAATTCAGCGATCGCAAAAATTAGTGCAGTGAACTGCACTAATTCAGCACAAGGCCAGTGTTTCTACAAGTAACATCGTATCTGAAGTTAAAAAAATCCTTTTACTCTATCTACGGACGGAAGTAATGATGCTCAAGCAAATAAACTGTATCCCATTACAATAACATATTTTGACGAAAAAATAGGGAAAAGTTCAACTGTTTTGTTATCATTGGTTGAATCAAGTAATAATACAGGTGAAGGAATATTCAACGTTTTGAACAACGAGTTTGTTAAAAAAAATATCTTGTGGAGCAACTGTGTGTCATTTTCCTGTGACAATGCTAACACTATGATAGGTCAAGTAAAAAGTGTTGTTTCTCACATAAAGAAGGTTCAGCCTGCAATCATAGTGCAGCGATGTTCATGCCATTTAGTAAATTTGGCTGCGCAGAAATCTGCTACTCAACTGAAAGGATTTAATGTTGAGCAGTTTCTGATACAGTTGTACTTTTTTTTGGAGAAAAGTTCAAAGAGGAAACACAATCTAAAACTGAGTCAAGCTGTTTGTGGTACTAAACCACACAAAATTCCAAAGCATGTCAATACTCGCTGGTTATCACTTTTGGAATCCATTGACAGAATTTTAGAACAGTGGGAGGCTCTAGAACATTATTTCAGTGACAATGAAGAAGCTAATTCACAGTATAAGAAACTTGCAAGTATGATTGGAAATCCTTCATCTAAACTTTATTGTCTTTCTTTATCTGCTACTCTTCCTTTGTTTACATCTGTTAACGTGTCCTTGTAGCAGGAAGCTCCGCTTGTGCATGTATTAAAAAGAAAACTTCATAGTCTGTTATCTGAATTGCTTGTACGATTTATCAAGCCATCGGCATTTGATGTGACAGCACATCTCTTGCAGATGGAAATTTTGAAAGAAGGAGAAATCAAAAGAAAACTGTGATCTCGTAATTGGGTTTTTCAAAAGCGAGATCTTATATAGGCACAACTGCAGATCTGAGTAAAGACACAGTGGCTACTTTTTATTCTGAAGTAAGGGAATTTTACAAGTCAGGCTGCAATTACATTTTAAGAACATTTCCACTTAATGATGAATTTCTGAGTCATGCTGAAATTGCAGATGTAGCATTAAAGCAAAGTGTTTCTTTTGCATCAGTCCAATATATGTATTCCCTGTTTCCAGTTTTGAAACCAGAAGAATCTGACAAGGTGGAATATGTATTTGCTCACTACCAGTTTAAAAATTTTAACTGTGCTGTTACTTCTGAGAGAATGGATGAAGTGTGGCACAGAATTTCTTTAATGAAAAATGAAAGTGGCCAGTTGAAGTATGAATCATTAAGCAAAATTATGAAAATGATTTTAATAGTCCCTCATAGCAATGCAAGTACAGAAAGAATTTTCTGTATTGTGAAAAAAAAAAACATGAATGAATTCAGACCTAATTTAAGTACTCATGTGCTGTCTTCTTTATTAGTAGAAAAAATAAACAGCATTGCACACAGTGAACTATGCTATCAGAAGAAGTTTTTACAAATTGAACTAAGGAAGGCCAAAATGGCAATTACAGCCAGTTTATCATAATAATTTGGCCAACATTCCAAGGAATAATTTTTCTTCATGTCTGGAGGTAATTTATTATATTTTTCTGGTAGACAGCATTTTAAATTTTCCCACTAGCAAATTATTTTTTATTGTATTATTATTATTATTATTTTGTTAATAGTTCTGACAGATTAAAATTTGTTGCAGTGCTAAATACCCAAATTTGCCGCTGTAGACTGGATTACTGAAAATTACTGAAAAAAAAAATTTTACTGAAAAATGAACATGTTGGTTACTGAAAACTACTTTTAGAGGTTGGCATCTATGCTTATCCTATGTAATGAAATGTGTGCAGGCAGGGGAAAAACATGTGTAAGCTAATCAATTACAGAATTTAGATTTTCCAATTGAAAGTACCTCAGCTTGGTTGCAGGTACTATTTTAAATTAATCCCACCAGAAATTGTTGGGAAAATATTGAAAGTAATATTCCACGGTTTTTCTTGTTTTAGAAATGTCAGTATTTGAAACTTTTTAGACTGCTTCAACATATTTATATACTGTTTTGTTTTCCTTTGTTTCTTCTATAAATTTTGGTTTGTTGTTAAATTGTATATGTGTGATTTATTTTTTTACTTATGTAAAACAGTAGTGCTTTTTATACACTGTCCTGATTCCTGTTTTTTTTTTTTTTTCGTTTTTTTCTTAAGACGTTCAGATGGTGTAGAAATTGAATAACACAGTAAAACAAACTACTAATTATTTAATATGCCTTAACACACATCACACATGTATGTTTTCAAGTGCCTGCTGGCTTGAATAAATAGCAAATGATTTCTGCCGCCATGATTGCTGTTGATCTCTGTCTGTATCATTGCTGGTTCTCATCCAGTTTTCACAATCTACTCCTATTCTTTCATAGAGCTTTTTGGTAGTTGTCCTGATTGATTAATGCCCATCAAACAGGAGCCTACCTCCTGTTCGATGGGCATTTTGTGAATATTTATTACATATTTTCACTTGTGCCTTCAGCTTTTGTGGGTTTTCTGTGGTGTGGAAAGAGATGTGAAATTTTCTAATCGTGTCATAATGATAGGAACTGACATTTTTTACTGCGAAAGAGAGCTGTATGCTTACCTGCTGTTTATGATTCATTTTCCCTCATGAATTTGACTTGTGCTTGGCACCCATCTGTCAAGCATTGTGGAATTCTGAATGCGGGTCTTGGTCTTTCAACCACATACTCACAACTGAGATAATGTTAGAGTTGGAAGCATGTTGCACTCAGCAGATGTTTTTCTTCAGTTTGGGGTAAAAATAAAACTTTGGGAGGAAAGTTCTGGAGAATAGGTTGGCTGCAAAGCAATTCAAATCTCACTGTCAGTGTGGTGATTCCCATAATCTGGAAAGTGCGATTCATTGAATTATCTTGAAGCACAAAAATGCCTCTTTGCTGTTTTTTATGTCCCTTTTCCTTGGTAGCTGAATGAAGTTGGCTTATGAGGTTGGCATAGTATGCACCAGAGACAGTAGTGCCCTTTTCCAGGTAGTCTGTAATGGTGCTGCTTTCGGCATTTCCAAAAAATGAGACCATTACCTTGCAGCTGACGGAGGAACACGCCACTTTTGGGGAGGCTGAGAAGATGCATGCTTCCACATTAGGCTTTGTCTTTGTGTCCAAGTGATGAACTCATGTTTTACCTGTTGCAACAATCTGGGACTAGAAATTTTTTGGGTCTGTACATAGCATGTTCAATGTGGTGAGGCACCTTCCCTTGCAGCATTGCTATTGCTCATCTGTTGACATGCATGGGTCTCATCTTGCATGGACCTTTAATATGTGATGGGACCCACGAATGTTAAAATTCATCAGGATTGAATTGACACTGCTGATTGATATGCCTACAGACTCAGCTGTACACCAAACATTCATTCATCTGTCTCATACCACAATGTTACACACACACAGTTGATGTTTTTCTCAGAGGTGGAGGGTCACCCAGAACGATCTGCAGCATCACAAGATTTCCTGCCCAAACAAAAAAATTAACTTTGCCACTTGGCAGCTGTGGAATATGCATGAGGTTTATTCCCCAATGTACCATGTGACAATGAACTTCCTGTGGAGACATGCCTCTACAAGTCATATATTATAACCACCCCTAGTTCATTTTGCAAAGTCTCCAGGGTTAAATTGACAACATTGCCGGCATAAAAAAAAAATGATCTGTAACATTGAGAATTGCCACAGTGACATACAAGAATATGCACAACCAAACCTCTTTAAGCTGCCACCCTTGCTGTTCTGCTGCAGCATTTCTTGAATGCCTGCACATTGTAAATTTCTTTGGTAAAGTGACAACCACCCAAGAGCATCAGATGTTTTCCAAGTGTGTTACACAACCTTTTTAAACCACAATCTGCACAGGAAGCAAGTAAGGAAGCTTATCACACATACCTTTCCTTTGCAAATTCAAAGAGGTCAAAATCCAAACAAACTCAAAAATCTTAATTTGTAAGTATGCATATAGGGGAGGTCATTGTACAAGCATATTGCAAATAATTTTGTTTTATGGTCATTTGAAGAACATACTAGTAGGTAAAGATTAAAATTAGTGGTCGCCGCATGGCGACTACATAAAATAAAATGTCCAGTAGAAAAAATTACTTTTGTCGTCACGCTCGAAAATTTGCATTTTTTCATTGCTAAAGAATTTATTTGCATTTTTAAAACGCTCATGTTATAAGAAATGCATTTTCATATCATCCAATTTACGCACAGGGAGGAACAGCACTTTCCTCCGCAAGTAAGTGGGTACGATCTATTTATAGATTCACTCTTCAAGAACGGGGGCGGCTGTTTGTTTTTCCACTTAAGTTGAGGCACAAAGTAACCATACCGGGAATGGACACCTGTGGCATCACAACTCATCTTCAGCAGCTCGTTTTTTAAAGTTTGGCTCTGAAAATGCACGATTTTCCATTGCTTTGGCACTTCTTGCTCATCATCAAATAAAATG
This sequence comes from Macrothele yani, assembly GCA_039090855.1. NCBI lineage: Eukaryota > Metazoa > Arthropoda > Arachnida > Araneae > Macrothelidae > Macrothele > Macrothele yani. The sequence continues at coordinate 80,756,284 of CM077008.1, forward strand.
GGCAAGCATTTTCTCTTTTTTTTTTATAATTGTTTACAAATAGAAATTGAAGGTAGAAAATCGGGACTTCACTTTCTGCCATGGTGCGCCGTCTTTCATTCCACGCAGAGTCGTGTTTCCTTTGCACATGTGAAGTTCGCTTTAAACTAAAAAGACACTTGCTCTGCCCCTTAATGCAGTAAAATGTTACTAAGGAATGGGTAAACACAAGTTTTTTAGCAAAATTAAATATCAAAAATCAGTACTGCATTGTTCACTCTGCAGTGATAGTCATTTTACGAGTCACGGAAAAAGACTGATTCCATCACGGGCGGAATAAGTACCGATGTTGAAATTTAATTTAGCTTTAAAAAACATAAGGAAAAATACTTTCCGTATTGATTGGTTTTGAACATGCTGTTAGAAATAACAAAAACTGCGCTCACTAGAAAAAACTTTTAAAATATGAAGTTGTTCTTTTTCACTACTACTGAAGATATTAAAAACGAGAATATCATCATCATCATCATTGTCAACCATTATCAATCCACTGCTGGACGAAGGTCTCCCCAAGTTTCCTCCACAGCGGTCTGTCTTGGGCCAGTCTCCTCCATGTCACTCCTGCATACTTTCGAATTTCATCCACCCATCTTCCATGTGGTCTTCTTCTGGGTCTTTTCCTGTCCCTTGGAATCCAATCTAAAATTTCGGCTGTCCATCGATGGTCTGTCCTTCTGGCAGTATGTGCAGCCCATTTCCATTTCAGGGATTTAACTCTGATCATGATGTCTTCCACTCTTGTCATTTTTCGGATCCACGAGTTCCTCTTCTTATCTCTCCTGGTTACACCAAGCATGCACCTCTCCATGCTGCTTTGAGTTGTCTGCAGCCTTTGTATGTCTCTTTTAGTTAAGGTCCATGTCTCTGCTCCATATGTAAGCACTGGAAGGATGCATTGATCAAACCCTTTTCTTTTAAGACGTAATGGCATATTGCTCTTGAAAATTATGCTGTTTCTTCCAAAAGCTCTCCAGGCAAGTTTTGTACGCCGATTAATTTCTTCATCAATGTGACCATCGCTTGATATCTGCTGTCCAAGATAAACGTACATGTCTGTTATCTCCAGCTTTTCTCCATCAATCGATAAATCTTCATTTCTTGAAAAAGCATTGAACATCACTTTTGTCTTCTGAAAGTTAATTTTTAATCCCACTTCTTTACTCTTGTCAGCAAGTTCCTGGATCATACTCTGTAGCTCTGATGGGGTAGTTGCAAAAATGACTACGTCATCAGCAAAACGAAGGTGAGTTAGATAATCTCCATTAATCTTTATCCCCTTGTTTTCCCAGCTCAGCGACTGAAAGACACCCTCCAATGTAGCATTAAAGAGCTTCGGAGATATGGTGTCACCTTGTCTCACTCACTCCCTTTCCAACTTTTATGTGTACTGTATTCTCAAATAGCTGAATCTTTGCACTTGCATTTCCATAGATGTTATTAATAATATTAATGTATGCATCTTCAATACCGCAGGATTTCAAAGCCATTGTAACTGCTGATGGTTTCACCGAATCAAAGGCTTTTTCATAATCGATAAAAGCCATGCACAATGGAAGTTCATATTCCCTCGCTCTTTCAATTAGTTCTCTCAGTACGTGGATATGATCTATTGTGCTGTGGCCACTCCTGAATCCCGCTTGTTCTCACGGTTGAGCCATGTCCAGTGTTACCTTCAAGCGGCGTGAAAGAACTTTAGTGAAGATTTTATAAACCACTGATAGGAGGCTCATAGGTCTGTAGTTCCTTAGATCCTCAATGTCACCTTTTTTATGTAGCAAGATCATTGTAGCGTTGTTCCAATCCTCAGGAATCTTCCCTTCATTAAGGCATCGAGTGAAAATTTGGGCGAGTACTGTTTCGATTTCTCCACTTGCTTCTTGTATGATGTCTACAGTAATTCCATCTTCTCCTGGAGCTTTTCCCCGCTTCATGTTCTTGATTGCATGTGCAACTTCTGCTCGGAGGACTGGAAGAACTCTGGTACTAGTACCTTTCATGATGTCTGGAGTACTTGTATCATCACTTTCATATAATTTGGAGTAGAAATCTTTCACTCTTGTCAAAATTTCGCCTCTATTTCTTGCTACAGAACCATCTTCTTTTCTCAGTGCCATAATCTGTTTTCTTGCCTTACTGAGATGTCCCTTTGCTATCTGTAGGCTTTGGTTGTTTTCAATTGCTTTCCTCTCTAGTTCACAGTTGAATTTCCTGACGTCTTCAGTGATACTTTTTCGTATTGTCTTGCATAGCTCTATATATTCCACTTTGGAAGTCGCATCTCTTTAGTTGTCCTCATCTCTCTTCTTTTTTGCATCAACATTTTGGTTTTTCCTGATAATTTGTTCACATGCAACTTGTTCTTAGACCCAGCTAATTTTGTTGCTCTTTCCATAAGAGCTTTGGTTACTTTTCTGTTAACTTCAGAAATATCCACTTCATCCGATGTTAGGCCTTCTAAAGCAGAGAATCTGTTCTTCAGTTCCAACTTGAAGGTATTATGGTGTTTTTTAGGGTTGGTTATGTCAATACATTTTGTTTGTCTTATGAGCTTGCCACGTTCAAGTTTAGTGTTGAGATGCATCTTACATCTCACCAATCTATGGTCACTACCTGTGTTGAACTTGTTTAGCACACTGCAGTCTTCTATGACGAATTTTTTGTTACACATAATAAAATCAATTTCACTTATCGTTCCATTTGGATGTCTCCATGTCCATTTCCTATGTGGCTTTTTCTTGAAAAAGGAGTTCAAGATGAAAAACCCTTCTGCCTCTGCGAACTCAACGAGAGTATTTCCACGCTGGTTTCTGTTGCCGTGACCGAATGTACCTACTGAAGTTTCATTTTGTTGCCGTCGCCCTATTTTTGCATTGAAATCTCCCATAATTATCTTCAAGTGCTGGTTACCTTTATTATTTAGATGACGAATTTCCTCATAAAATTCTTCAATTTCTTCTTCAGGATGACTTGTGGTGGGTGCATAAGTTTGAATAATCTGAGCCTTGTGTCTTCTCGAGAGTTGGATAACGAGTCTTGCAGCTCTGTCAGAGGAACTTTCAACTTCTACAACTTTATCCTTCAGTTTCTTGTTTATTATAAATAAAACACCACTAGTTCTGCCAGTATCTGTCCCACGATAGTAGAAGAGATGTCCACTTTTCAGTTGAATGAGATCTTCTCCTTTTCTCCTTACCTCACTTAGCCCGATGATGTCCCACTTGATCCTTTGTAGTTCCTCTTCCAATTCAAGAAGCCTTGAATCAGAAGATAGGGAGCGTCCATTATACGTAGCCAAGGTCAGCATCAGATGGCAGCCTAGTCCAGTTCTCCGGGGATTCTTAGCACCCTCTGCCTTCATGTTGCACTGGCCGCCGCCTTGGCCAGGTACATTCCAGCTGCCGGAGACTGAGGGCCAAGATTTAAGTTGTGGAGTCATTTTGGAGGGGTTTGGCCATAACTCACCACGCTGGCCAAACAGGTTGGTGAGTGTGGGATAGCATTTCCTCGAATCCCGATGGTATAGTTATACCGCTATTGGCGGTCGTCAGAGCCCCTTTAGTGGGAACAAAATGCACCACGAGAAGGCGGGGTTGACTATTGTCAAGGAGAGGCTGTGATGTTACGCATCACCTGACCTTACATCCCTAGAAACGAGAATATAATACATATTATATATTAAAAAAGAATCGTAAAAATATAACAAATAAGAATGTAACCAGAAAGTGAAAAAAAGCACATCTTGGGGTAAGAAAAATTCGAAATTTAGAAAACTATGTAACATTTTCATCCATGCTAAAACAGTCATTTTAAGAAGACGAACGGCATGAAGATGCCCAAATTATATCGAACAAATGTTACGATACATCCAATAAACAGACCCAAAAAATTTTGATGAATGCTAGAATTTTGAAAACATGAAAAACTTTGAACAAATGTTGAATAACATTATTTTAGAGATTTTTTATTTTCGTAGTATGTTTGATGTTTCCTGTATTCCGAAGCAATCGACGATTTCCGTAGTGACTATGGAGAATTTCTAGCATTTGGAATATCTGAGGTGGGCAAACAGGAAAAAATGACAAGTTATTAAAATTCTACCAAAACAACATTTTCTGAAGGAGGGGGGGGGCGACAACCAGATTTATTTTTTCCCGTAGTGTATTCGATGTTTCCCGTACTCCGCAGCGATCAACGATTTCCGTAGCGACTCTGGAGAATTCGTAGCATTTGAAAGGTCTGAGGTGGGCAAACAGGAAAAATGACAAATTATTAAAATTCTACCAAAACATCTTTTTCTGAAGGACCTCCCACTAGATTTTTTATTTCCGTAGTATATTCAATGTTTCCCATACTCTGCAGCGATCGGCAATTTTCGTGGTGACTATGGAGAATTCGTAGTATTTGGAAGGTTTGTGGTTGGCAAACAGGAAAATGACAAATCATTAAAATTCTACCAAAACTGAACGTTTTCTGAAAAAAAAAACAAAAAAAAACCTGACACTGGATTCAAAAACTGGACAGAATCCGATGGAATCAGGATATTCTGCAAGTGTTCTTTCATGACTAATTTTTCAACACCTGTGAAGGTTTATTAATGTTTTTAATGTAATATTTATTAGAACAGCCCAGGAAATTACTGAATATTTTCTGTTAGTGGTCAGGAATCATTGCTAGTCTGTAAAATAAAGTGACCAGGTTGGTATCACATTTCTCCTAATCTCAGCTGTACCACAAAATGATTCTGCTATAAGATACGAAATTCATTTTTGAACGCTGTACAGCCATAATGCAAGCATTGTGGGCAGTGTTCTTGATGACAAGACAATGCTCATGCAATGAATGACTTTAGAAAATACAGAAAATTAAATAAAGTAAGCCAAAGTAAGTACTGCTTGAAAATTTTGACCCATCCACTGCTATCAATTTATGGTGGAGAGATTGAGAGATTTTATTTGTGAACATAGCGAGAGACCAAATAAAAATGATTAAATTATCTTTCCAATAAAAACTGTCTAGAAAATTTGGTTGATGTGGTTGAGGAAAAATATAACTTTTAAGATTATATTTATTCACGTAATTGTGTGTGTATACACTGCGAACTAGCCGTAAGGAAAGTGGTCACTAAAGATTTTGTCCACCCACTGGCCAATGGACACTTGAAAAAATTGCCAATTTTAATCTTTACTAGTAGGTAGACAATGGAATATATTCTAAATGAATAAAGAGGAAATGGATGAGCTTGAAAAACTCATTACACTCAGTAAAGGGAGGAGGGGGAGGCAAACATTGCAAGCTTGTGCAAGCCTTAGTGTTATACACTGACGGGGAAAAAAATTCCCAACACCAAGAAGGGGTTGTGTTAGATAAACGACAGTTGGTAGGCGGTGAGAGTACATCTGTAAGATGACGTCTATGCAAATTTCGCGCTCGGCGCATACGTGTGGCGCTAGTAGCGCCCCTCGGAACATGCAAAGCAGGTTTGCTGTAAATACGCGCTGTAACGTTTGTGAGCGTTAGTCATCGTTGAGATTCGACGTAGTGTGTTGATGTTAGTCAAGAATGCCTTTAAGAAGACGAAGAAGCCATTATCAACAGCTCACGGAGTTTGAACGAGGTCGTGTAATAGGGCTACGAGAAGGTGGATTTTCTTTCCTCAATATTGCAGAACGACTTGGCAGGTATGTAGCCACTGTGTACGATTGTTGGCAGCGGTGGTCAAGGGAAGGTATTGACTCAAGAAGACCGGGTTCCGGCCGGCCACGTGGCACTACTGAGAGGGAAGACCGCCGTGTAAGGCAAAAAACAGCACCATATGAAATGAACATTGGCAGTTTAATGAGGTTCGACTATACTACTGCTAAAAAAAAATACTGCATATTCATATTCACTAGAAGTCCATTTGAGCTGTACATACAGTCAGAAGTTTCACAGTAAGTTAGTGTTGATTCCTTCATGTTTTTTTTTTTTTGTTTTTTTTGCTGTGGCGCATCGTACCGCGTTTCCGGCAGCAATTCGAGCTGCAGTTGCCACCACAGTGACACAACCAACTGTTACAAATTGGTTACTTGAAGGACAGCTCCGAGCCAGACGCCCTGTAGTGTGCATTCCACTTACTCCAAACCACTGCCGTTTGCGACGTCAGTGGTGTCAAGCTAGAGCTCATTGGAGGACGGAGTGGAGATCTGTTGTGTTTTCTGATGAAAGCCGGTTCTGCCTGGGTGCCAGTGATGGCCGTGTGTTGGTTAGAAGGAGGGCAGGTGAGCGCCTGCAACCAACCTGTCTGCGGTCGAGACACACTTAACCTACACCTGGAGTTGTGGTCTGGGGAGCAATTTCCTATGACAGCAGGAGCACTCTCGTGGTTATCCCACGCACCCTGACGGCACAGTTGTACGTCGGTCTGGTGATTCAACCTGTTGTGCTGCCATTCATGAACAGCATTCCAGGGGGTGTTTTCCATCAGGATAACGCTCGCCTGCATACTGCTGTTGTAACCCAACATGCTCTACAGAGTGTCGACATGTTGCCGTGGCCTGCTAGATCACCAGATCTTTCACCAATCGAGCACGTATGGGACATCATTGGACGACAACTCCAGCGTCACTCCCAGCCAGCATTAACCGTCCCTGTATTGACTGACCAAGTGCAACAGGCATGGAACTCCATCCCACAAACTGACATCCAGCACCTGTACGACACAATGCATGAACGTTTGCGTGCTTACATTCAACATTCTGGCGGTTACACCGGTTATTAATGTACCAGCATTTCACATTTAAAATGGCTGTTCTCGCGTTTACAATAAGCTGTGATCTTGAAACCTTAATCGATTAAATATGTTATCTATACAAATGTATTGCCGCCATTTCATTCCTCTACAACTATTTTTTCGTGGTGTTGGGATTTTTTTTTCCGTGAGTGTATATAGAGCAAATAAACACCAAACATGGTTTCATTATAGATTGAATTACATATTCAGGAAAAGGCTGGGTAATTTGGAGTACTGCTGGAAACTTTTCTCATATTGCTTTACAAAAAGTTTCTCACTAATAATGAAATTTTAAATCGTTGCCATCAGTCACCATTGGTGGTGATGCCCATCTGGATCATCATCGAAATGTTATTCAGAAAACTCGTGCCTCCCTTTTTACTTCAAATTTTAGTTAAAGGGGGGGGGGAGATTGAAAACTACTGTTTGAAAAGACTTAAAAAATCATATTTTTACCCATTCAATATAAAATGAATGTTAGTTGAAAAACATAAATCCCCCACCTAATAGTTTTTAAAGAATTGCTATCATTGTCACTTACTCTCTTTATGCTGCCACCCTCACTTATTGCCAAAAAACAGCACCATATGAAATGAACATTGGCAGTTTAATGAGGTTCGACTATACTACTGCTAAAAAAATACTGCATATTCATATTCACTAGAAGTCCATTTGAGCTGTACATACAGTCAGAAGTTTCACAGTAGGTTAGTGTTGATTCCTTCATGTTTTTTTTTTTTTCTCATAAATAACTGTAAGATTGCCACCAGTGTGATGCAGTTGGTTGAAGTGTATGTGCTATGTGGTAAGTGGCATATTGGGGTTTCAAATCCCGCTGCCGACCATCCAGTTCACATTTTCCTGTGGTTTTCACAAATGTAACGTGATCCTGGATGAGAAAACAGAGATGCCAAGTACTACGGATTTTCCATAGTTTTATGGATATCATGTTCAAACTGCAGACTTATGGAGAAGGTGTGAAAAACTACAGATTTTTCCAAAAATCTCTGATATTTCCAGAAAACTTAATTTTTACAGAAAGAACATGATTTTTTTGAAAAACTATACCATATATACTCGTGTAGGTCGACCCCCAATATTTATATGAATATCTGTAGTGTTTGTATATCTCGTGTATAAGTCTACTCCCATTTTTTATGTGAATATCTGATTTTTTTGTACATCTTGTATATAAATCGGCCTTCCTACCACATTTTTTTCTGCAGGCATATTTAAAGCGTGAAACTTCTTTTTTTATTCTGTTTAACAGCAGGAAGTCACATAGTCGCTATGTTTTGAAAACACCCAATTATACTCTGGGCAAACTTAAACCTGGTTACGGATTGAAGGTTGCGGATAATTTTGTCCCATGGTTAAAGGGTATGCCATAAAAAATAAAATGCTAAGTTCAAAAGATTTTTTTGAACTTAGCATTTTATTATTGTTTTTTAAGCATAATCAAATGCAGTGATTTTTGCTGCAACATCACAAAGCCGTCACACTGCAAGCATAGTTGATTGACTGACAAGCAAACGGAAATGTTGTTGCAATCGTTCTGTATGATCACACAACTTTGTACTTGGCTTGCCATGGGATGGCATTTGCACGCACAATTTCTGTTAACTTTCGAGAAAACGTTGACAGAGTCTTGAACTAAGGTAAACTGTCGGAGGTAGACTCTATTCCATGTTGTTGTTTTCTTGTTGTTAAGTTGAAATATGATTAGTTGTGGTGTGACATGAATTTCTGTAGTTATAAAGCCTGCTTCAGTGGCTTCCAGTTTAAGTGGTGCAAAAAAAAAAAAAAAAAAATGTGATTTGCAGCAGTACAAGGAATGTTATTTGTTGAAATTTCCATGTTTGCAGCAGTTGCTTGTTTCCATGAATCATGTGTTTTTAGCATGTGCAATTGTGATTTTTTGGTGGCTCATGGTGGACGGAACGATTGCCTGAGGCATGTAATTTCGAAAAACATGAACAATATGGTTTATTAAAAGAGTATTTTCCCCCATTCAGATTAAAATATTGGTATAAATGTAGCAGTGTATTCTGAAAGATAGGCATGCTACCCTGCAAATTTTAATGTGAGAACTTGACTTCACTACGGAGAAACTACGGGCACCATGCATGGGGGTTACCAATGACTTCCTTCAGATGTTGGCATCTCTGGAGAAAAGAGGAAGGTTTGGCTTCTGCAGGGACCTGTCAATGTAAAATTCCTGCCAAATCATGATGTGGGGAAAGGAAGCCTCGTGAATAGACAGATCTGCTACAACAACTAACTCCGCTTGTAGTGGGGATAATTTGGCTGAAAGCAATGCCTGTTTGTCAGAATAATTGCAGAAAAGGGATCTTCTAGGACTTAAATATCTTCAAACTGGTCTTGACATTTTTTAAAAGAACATTTTGCTTTCATACAGTAAGGAACTCTAATATTAATTTACTGTATTTTACATGCTGCATAACAATAGAGCATTTTCTACTAGTAATTTGTCTGTCACATGCTTTTTAATAAATAGTATTGTGTTGTAGAAATATTCTCACCTAGGTTTTTTCATGTAGCAGATTCTTGTATATAACTGCATGTTGATATGCTAAACTAATTCTGCCAGGAATTCAAAATAATGGCAATGAATAGTAATGGCCAAAAATACAACCATTGTGATAGTTAAGATCAGATGATGAGTGTAAACTCCACATGCTTTTAGCTGGAATTTATGTATGTAGATTTTGAGAGGGCCAGAGTGTTCATACATGCTATGTCTGTTTTGACCCTTATCAGGATGTTTTTATTTATTATGTTTGGTTACATTTTTTATATGTTCAGAGTGGTTTCATCCGTGGTTAAAGGCTGTACTAACCAAATTTTTGCATTACGTATGATGATTGAAAAGTTTTTGCTGCCTTCATAGATTTAGAGAAAGCTTACGACCGAGTAAATAGGACACTTCTGTGGAAGGTATTGAATGAATATGGTGTTACTGGGAGTCTACTTAATAGTGTAAAAGCCATGTATGCTGGTAGTAGAGGTTGTGTACGAGTGAATGGTGTTTTATCAAAATGGTTTTCTATTAGTGCAGGAGTCAGGCAAGGTTGTATAATGTCACCCTGGCTGTTTAATATACTGGGTGTTTCAAAAAGAATGACCCAATTTCAAAGTAATATATTTAATAAGGCAAATGTGGGATAGTTACAGAACAAAGAGCCAAGTATGAAGGAAGGTATAAAGTTTCACTATCCACAATTATAAATGTTCAATGTGCCCTCCACCTGCTGCATGGACAACATCAAGCCAATAGCTGAATTCATCCAAACGCGTCGGAAAGTGTCTTCAGTCACAGAATTTACAGCTGCAGTGATTCTCGTTTGGAGCTCGTCCAAGTCAACGGGTAAAGGGGGAACATAAACACAGTCTTTTACGTACACCCATAAAAAAATCAACTTTTGTACCACAGTGTCGTCCTCTAACAGAGTTGCACGAAAATCTTTTCGTTGTGTTTTGTTACCTCCATGAAGAGCTTGCACCAGTTGCAATCTGTACAGCTTCAGCAGCAAACGTCGTAAAACACGCCAAACAGTCACACGAGGGATAGCAAGCTCGCGGCTCACACGAAAAGTAGACTTCCGTGGGCTTCGCTAAAACGCCTCGTGAATTCGTTGCCGGTGGTTGGTCGTCCAGGACCCTTTCCCTTACATAAACACCCTGTTTCTTCAAATTGTCGATACCAACGACAAATGTTTTTGCCCACTGGTGGAGCACTGCCGTAACGCCATTTAAACGCACACTGCACCGTAATAATGGATTTGGTCTTGCTAAATTCGAGCACACAAAATGCCTTCTGTTGCCTCTACACTATCTTCGCACTCACTAAGCGTGGCGGCTGTTTGGACGCTCATGCTGCCATCTAGCTGTATTCATAACAAACTCTGGGCCATGCCTGTAGACATGATACGAGTCGCATTCATCGGTGGTCCGTGGTTGCTGAGATATTCACTTTTCAAATCGGGACAGCCGCCCCGGTGGCGCAGTGGTCTAAGGCGTTGGCCTCTGATCATTTGTCCGTAAGGGGTCCGGGTTCGAATCCCGGTCAGGCATGGATGTTGTGTTTGTCTTACGGCACTGGCTCTCTCCCTTCCCTGGAACCAGTGACCCTAAATTAGGGACGGGCGACTGCTTATAGCCCATTGAGTAGCTCACGGTGGTCGTTAAACCTCCAAACAAAAAAAAAAAAAAAATCGGGACATTCTTTATGAAACACCCTGTATTTATGGATGCATGCATGTGTGATGCCAAAATAGATAATACTGGTTTATGTCTTGGTGATATGTGTGTGTGCAGATTGCTGTATGCTGATGACACTGTCCTGTTGGCAGAGAGCAAAAGTGAGTTGCAGAGTATGTTGTCCCGGATGTACGAAGTTTGCATGAAATTCAAACTGAGTATTAATAAGGGGAAAACCAAAGTTATGGTTTTTGAGCGGGGAACAGGTAGTACTGAATGTAGTATAAGTCTAAATGGCACTGTGATTGACCAGGTAAATTAGTTTGTGTATTTAGGAAGCATGTTTGACAGAGAGAACAAATTGGATGGTGAAATTAGTAGGCGAGTGAATTCTTCATTGAAAGTCATGGCTGCTCTGAGAGGTTTTCACAGGAATGATGGGTTTTCAAGGGAGTCCTGCATGGCTGTGTATAAAAGTGTAATTGTTTCTGCTCTGATGTATGGCAGTGAAACCTGAGTGCTACAAAAGAAACATAGGAGTTGTTTGTGTGCTGAAGAAATGTGTTATTTACGGGGGTTGTGGCAAGAAATGTTCTGATCGTGTGAGGAATGAAGATGTGTTGGAGTTGTGTAATGTGAAGCAAAATGTTGTTAGCAAAGTGGATACTGATATGCTTCGGTGGTTTATGGCATGTTGAAAGAATGAGTGATGTGATGCTTACTAAGAAAAAAATTTCAGCCCAAGTGGCAGGAAGGAAAAGCAGAGGAAGGCCAAGGAAGTCATGGGAGGATCAGATTCAGGAGTGTCTGCATGAGAAAAAGATAATGAGTATGAAGTATAGAAGATCTTGTGTGTGTCGTGTGATGGATGTCAGGGAAGCTCGAATTGTGTGCCAAGATCGATGCAAGTGGAGGAGTTTGATATGGCAACTGTAAGTAAATAATCAGACAAAAAATATCTGGTAGTTTGTCTTTTCTTTATGGAACTAACCTCTGAATCTCGGAGAACAGCTTAGTGATATGTATGTATGGTTACATTTTTTATTTAAAATAAACACAAATTATGTTGCAGAATTCGTTTGAATGAATTAAAAAAAAGTGACTGTGGAAAATACTAGTGTTTACCTGTTAAATGCTTTTATGGCATTCTCTATTTGTGATCCATTTTGTGAGAAAGCATCAACTCTTTTGTGTATATTTTCATGTCAGCATGTAATTTCATCAATTTCCATACCCTTATAATTTGATTATCAAGTTGCTAAATAATACAGAAGCTTATAAAGCATTATATAGCCATTAAGTTATCAGTTGGTTTTGTAATTTGAATTAAAGCAAGAGAATAATGAGAACTTTTTTAGAAATAGACTGAAATAATTTTAATTGTGCTGAAACACTCTTTGTGTTTCAGCATGATTAAACATAGGGGAAATAAAGCTCTAAGTTGTGTAAAGAATAGGATTGGAGAAATGTTATGGGAGCCTAATGAGTTAGTGAAAGCTGGGGTGAATATTTCTGTGAGTTATTAGAGCTTGACAGCAAAGGTGATTCTGAGGCAGAAGCAGATGGTGTCACAGTGAGACAGAGAGATGGAAGTACAGGAGGGATCTCAAGAGAAGAGATGTGTAAAACTCTAAAATCTCTTTTAGAATTGTAAGGCACTTGAAGTAGGTGGCATATAACTGCTGAGATATTAAAATATGGTGGCGACTCTGAAATTGACTGGTTAACCGAAATTTGCCAGTTGTGCTAGTGTTAGGAATGGTCCCTCGGGATTGGAGGGATGCTATCATTGTTCCCTTGTATGTATAAGGGAAAAGGTGATAGACTGAATGCAAAAACTTTCATGGTATCAGTTTGCTGAGTGTGGCAGGGAAAGTATTTGGGAAGGTTGTTATTGAAAAGGTACAAGGTCTTACATCGGGAAAAGTGTGTGATGTACACAGTAGTTTTATGCTTGGTAAGCGCTGCACTAACCAATTTTTTGTATTACGTTTGATGATTGAAAAGTATCTCTGTTGTTAAGAAAGTTTTTGCTGCCTTCATAGATTTTGAAAAAGCTTATGATCGTGTAAATAGGATTCTTCTGTGAAAGGTACTGAATAAATATGGTATCACTGAGAATCTAATCAATAGTGTGAAAGCCATGTATGCTGGCAGTAGAGCATGTGTATGAGTAAATGGTGTATTGAAATGGTTTTCTATTGGTGCAGGAGTCAGACAAGGTTGTGTAATGTCATCATGACTGTTTAACATATTTATCGATGCATGCATGTGTGATTCCAAAATGGACAACACTGGTTTATGCCATGGTAATATGTGTGGGTGCAGATTGTTGTGTTCTGATGACACAGTCCTGTTGGCAGAGAGCAAAAGTGAGTTGCAGAGTATGTTGGCTCGGATGTACCAAGTTTGTATGAAATTCAAATTTAGTATAAATAAGGGAAAAACCAAAGTTTTGGTTTTTGAGTGAGAAAATGTTAGTACTAAATGCAGGAGAATCTCAGTGGCACAGTTATTGACCAGGTGAATGAGTTTATATATTTGGGAAGCATGTTTGACAGAGAGAACAAATTGGATTGCAAAATTAGTAGGTGATTGAATTCTTCATTAAAAGTCATAGCTGCTTTAGGAGGATTTCACAGGAGTGTAATTTTCCTGCTCTGTATGGCAGTGAAACCTGAGTACTACAGAAGAGACGTGGGAGTCATTTGTGTGCTGGAGAGATGTGTTGCAGTTGTGTAATGTGAGGTAAAATGTTGTTAGTAAGGTGGAGACTGTAAAATTCTCAGGTGGTTTGCCCATGTTGAAAGAATGAGTGATGAGATGCTTACTAAGACAAGTTTTTCAGCCCAAGTAGCAGGAAAGAAAGGTATAGGAAGGCCAAGGAAATCATGGGGGGGGGGGGCAGTTTCAGGAATGTCTGTATGAAAAAAAGATAATGAGTGTGAAGTACAAAAGGTCATGTGTATCGTGTGATGGATGTCAGCGAAGCTGGAGCTGTGTGCCAAGATCGCTGTAAATGGAGAAGTTTGATGCAGCAACAGCAAGTTCTTTCTTTGAAGAGCTAACATCTGAATATCAGAGAACAGCTTAGTGATATGTATGTATGTATGAAACACTTTAGGTCAGAGTTCTGTAGATTAAAAAAAATGTCTTAATAAATGCATGACATCTTATTTTGAAATCTTAGGTGGGTGGAAGTAATGTTTAAATATAAATTATATTTTCATGTGTAGCAACACATGAGAGAGCTAGGTGTTTAGAAATATATTAAAATGTACATCTTTAATTATATCTTTTTGTAATCTGTACTACTTTGCTTTCTTGTATAGTAGTGGTTTAGGGAAATTGCTGATATAATGAGAAAAAAATCATTGGACACCTCTGGTGAAAAATTTATCTGTATTATATTTCTGCCTTTAATTACAGATGAATTAATACCAAAGATTCACCAAATGTTGATACTCATACTAAACGTTTTTTGACATCCCATACAGTTTATGCTCTGGTGAGTGATAGTTAATATAGCGTATATTGTATGTAAAACAAATTTACCTAAAATCTAAAATGTTTCAAAACAAGAAAATTCAAGGTGAATCTCATAACACAAAAAATAGGGAAATAATCCTTAAAGTAATTATTAAAAAGAGGGGGGAACTGGATTTTAGAATCCCCCCTTCAAATAAAAAAGAGAGGAGAGAGGTACTTGTAAGCACTGAACTCAAGATAAACTGTTATCTAATTAAAACTGAAAACTTTTGAAAGGGTCTATATCAATATCTGATTTCACTTTTACAGTTAAAAACATCATGACTTCTGAGGCCTCATTATGATGGTATGTCGTCTTTCAAAAATAGAAGTTAAAAGAGTGAGGATTTTTCGTGTAATCCTAATTTCTTTTTCTTGAGACATTTCCTCTGCCTGGTATTGTTAAATATAATTTTATTCCATAAATATTTTTATTTCAGATTGAAAATGGAGAAATGTTTTCCGAAAACAGGCATCAGAAGGCGCGAAAATTTCCCTGCAATCTTCAGGCATGAAATTCTTCCATTTGTGTTTTTTTGAAAAGGGGTCGTTTTTTCTTGCACTGTTCTTTCTACCCAGTATTGTTAAATATTATTATATTTCATAGATAAACAAAAAAACCCTTAGATTGAAAATGGAGGGACAATTTCTGAAAGCGAAAGTTGAAGGGAGCATAGATTTTGCCCATAATAGTAATTTTTGCCCTTGTGATGTTCCTTCTGTCCTGTGTTGCTAAATATCAGTAATTTTATATTTTTAGTGTAGGAATATGTCCCAGTTTAATATTTACATAAATAAATTACAGTGAACTATTCCAACTTGCCCATGATGCATTGTGCTAACAATGTTTCACCACTTGTTCTGATTTTTTTCTTGGTTAAAAAGTTAGCTTTTCTTCCTCTTTGTCAGCCTCATGTATACAATTTACACTGAGGTGCTAATTTATAGGTACATCAGACTTCATCAGTTAAATGGCTCACTGTCATGTGAGTAGAGAGGCTGTGGGAGCAGCTCAAACTCACATTCAGATATATGGCAGTTCTGGCAACTGCTTGCTTATTTATGACTGATGAAACAAAACCCCTTTGGTCAACTTTTCTTGGCTTTGGTTCTTCAAATGCTGTCGAAGTTTTTATAGTGGATCAGTATGGTATGCTCCAGTGATAGTTTGGCCCCTTTGCAAGATAATTTGCCATGACACCCCCCCCTCTTTGCATCCTAGAAAACTATTGCCATCACAGATACTTCATGTATATCTTCCGATCTTCCGTATAAGGAAGGCACAAGTTATATGTGGTTAAAATACATAATATATAGAGATTCAGTACCTCTTTTAAAATTGCTATTACGCACATTAAAATATGGACATGTGATTATGGTGGTGCAGTTAATTATGATGTTTATTATTTAAAAAATGAAGACTAAAAGAAAGCAAGAGTAATTATTCACATATATTCGTCCAGAGGTCGTTTTCGTTCGCATACCACCGTAGTTCCGCAAGTTGCTTGGTCTTAGGTGTTCAGCGGCTATGCATTACAAAAACTCCGATGGTGACTATAATATAGTGTTTAGCAATGTCAAAGTAGTAGTCGACCTAAAGAACCTTGCTATATATTGTATAGTAAGCTCAAAAGAATAATACAACTGAGAATAAAAACCCTGTAATGACCTATGCCACAGGCAGTTTAAAAGGCTAACAATGAACAATCCAAGAAACTATAGTGAACAAATCTAAAAGGCTGATAGTGAACGAATTTAAAAGAACAAAATAAAATATGAATGGCCAGAAGAAACGATGAATGAACTATTTACATAATGCATGCACCACCTCCTCACGTCCACCAGCGTCCCCGGACGCGTTTCGCCCTAGCCTCTTCGTAGGCGTTTTCAACAGGAAATGAAACGTTTGTTGGCAAGTGACAATGTTTTGTACCTCCAGAAGTCACGATGTACTACATTGCGCATGGGTCAGTTTTCCTCCTATATACGGTGGTGCCATCTGGTGTCATAGTTTGATTTTCCTGTATTTGTCGTCTTTTAATTTTATTTTTATGCTCATCTTTTTTTGGTGTCCACTAAATTCCGCCAGGCACATGAAAGGTCATATGGTGAATTGTTATTGCAGTTTGATGATTTGGTCTTCTCTATTAAAATGGATTCAGCAATCTGTATGGTCCTCCAGTTTTTTGCTGATTTATCAATTTTATTTCTTCCCATAGTGGTGTGCATTGATTATTTATACAGAAGTCGATAAGTGCAGTTTTATTTTATTTTCTAAACCAATTGCCGGTGTGTTCCAATAATCTTATCCTGATATTTCTTTTGGTGCTTCCTATATATTGACTGATAATTTTGTTTTGGCTGTCCCCTATTGGGATTGAGTAAACACCCGCTTTCTGCAATATCAGTGTGTTTCCGTGACCAGAAGTTTAATGAGTCCTCGATATTTCTGGTCTTTATACCAAAGCCCAAGCTAAATTTCTTGCATGCTTCTTTCAAAATGCTGTTAATTTCATGATTGTAAGATATTGATCCACAATATTTCATTTCTAAATATCAGTTGGTGTTCTGAAATGATCATTTCTTGTCTTCTCTGTTATCTGCTTTATAAGATTGTTTATTATTCTGATGTCATATCCAAAAGCAGAGGCCGTATTTCTGATCCAATTGAATTCTTTATTTAGCAATCGGTTATTAGAGGTATGGGTTATCGCTCTGTTGATGTATGACCTGAAAGCTGAGTACTTATATGATATAGGATGGTGAAAATTAGCTGGAATAATGTTGGCAATATGGTTAGGTTTATGGTATATCTGGAAGTCAATTCTATTATTTTGGTTTTTGTGAAATAAAATATCTGAGTAAGGCAATGTATTATTCTGTTCTTTTTCTATTGTCACATTAATTGATGCATAATATGTGTTATATGCCTCAAGAAAGACCTACAATTCTTGTTCACTACATTCCCAGATCATAAAGATGTCATCCACATATCTACAAAAAAATGCTGGTTGTGGAATATTATTATTTTGCATCACAGATTTTTCAATCTGCTGTAAGATTACTTCAGAAAGCAAACCTGAAATAGTAGAGCCCATAGGAGCACCTGCAATTTGTTTGTATATTGTACCTTCAAAATCAAAATAATTATTTTGGTCAATAAAAATCAATGCTTTTTTGATGTCTTCAATTTATACTATTGGGATATTGTTTCTATGTAATTCTATTTCAATAAGATTTATAGCTTCGAGCTTGGGAGTATTTGGATATAATGATACAATATCTAAACTGGTAAGTATTGCTTGTCTATTGTTCTTCATACTAATATTTCTATTTTGAATTAGTTTAATTACTTCATCAGAGCTGTTAACAGAAAATTCATACTGTTTGTAATAAGGTGCCAGATATCTATATAGTGCTCTCTCGAGGTTTATTATTGGTGCTGTAATTTTTGCTGCTATTGGTCTAAGAGGATTATCTGCTTTGTGGGTCTTTACTTTCCCGAAGATTTGGGGAATAGTTGTTCCTATTGGTGAGTATGCGTTCTTCTTAATTGAATCTGGAAGGAAACTGGTTTTTGAAAACAGCAAGTTGACATTTTATCCTTTCAGTTGGATCTTTCTGAATGACCTCAACCTTCAATTCTTGTATTGTTTTGATCATTTTTTCCTCATAGTCCCCGTTTTATCCATTATAATGAGTTGTTTAGTTTTGTCAGACATCGTTATTTTTATTGCCGGATTTCGTCATAAATCCATCAAAGCTTGTCTTTCGTATGTTATCAAGTTTGGTTTTTCGTTTACTTTTTCTTTCATGATTCTTGTTGCTGTTCTATTTATTTTGAAACGTATGGGATCTTGAGCTGTTCTAGGCAATGCAGTGATTATCTGCTCAATCTCTGGGATTAGTTGTTCTGTACTTCTTATGTCCTGTTTATAAGCATACTTGCCTCCTCTATTGAGTGCATTCATTTGTAGTTGGCTCAATTTCACTTGTGATAGATTTATATATGTATTTGGTACACCAGTTACATGATGTCTATGTTTCTGGTTCTTTTCTATTAGTGCACTTAGTTTTTGCCAATGGTGATTTTGATTTGCTTTCTTACTTTTTTCAATATATATATATGTATTATTAATATAGTATCAGCGTCATCTACGTGGTAATTCTTCCTGATATCACAGTATAAGTTGTACGCATGCCTTGATAACTGGTAGATTCTTTGTCTTTTTGTTTGTATTTCGCATTTTAGCCTTTTAACTTTGGCAGTACTTAGTATTTTCGTGTCTTTGATGTCTGACAAAACTAAACAACTCATTATAATGGATAAAACGGACTATGAGGAAAAAATGATCAAGACAATACAAGAATTGAAGGTTGAGGTCATTCAGAAAGATCCAATTGAAAGAATAAAATGTCAACTTGCTGTTTTCAAAAACCACAGTTTCCTTCCAGATTCAATTAAGAAGAAAGCACACCCACCAATAGGAACAACTATTCCCAAAATCTTCGGGAAAGTAAAGACCCACAAAGCAGATAATCCTCTTAGACCAATAGTAGCAAAAAATACAGCACCAACAATAAACCTCGAGAGAGCACTATATAGATATCTGGCACTTTATTACAAACAGTATGAATTTTCTGTTAACAGCTCTGATGAAGTAATTAAACTAATTCAAAATAGAAATATTAGTATGAAGAACAATAGCCAAGCAATACTTAACCGTTTAGATATTGTATCATTATATCCAAATACTCCCACACCAGAAGCTATAAATCTTATTGAAATAGAATTACATAGAAACAATATCCCAATAGTACAAATTGAAGACATCAAAAAAGCATTGATTTTTATTGACCAAAATAATTATTTTGATTTTGAGGGTACAATATACAAACAAATTGCAGGTGCTCCTATGGGCTCTCCTATTTCAGGTTTGCTTTCTAAAGTAATCTTACA
Source organism: Macrothele yani (assembly GCA_039090855.1). NCBI lineage: Eukaryota > Metazoa > Arthropoda > Arachnida > Araneae > Macrothelidae > Macrothele > Macrothele yani. Next base: position 80,775,801 of record CM077008.1, read on the forward strand.
GCAGATTGAAAAATCTGTGATGCAAAATAATAATATTCCACAACCAGCATTTTTTTGTAGATACATGGATGACATCTTTATGATCTGGGAACATAGTGAACAAGAATTGCAGGTCTTTCTTGAGGCATATAACACATATTATGCATCAATTAACGTGACAATAGAAAAAGAACAGAATAATAAATTACCTTGCTTAGATATTTTATTTCACAAAAACCAAACTAATCGAATTGACTTCCAGATATACAGTAAACCTAACTATATTGCCAACGTTATTCCAGCTAATTCCCACCATCCTATATCATATAAGTACTCAGCTTTCACGTGATACATCAATAAAGTGATAACTCATACCTCTAATAACCGATTGCTAAATAAAGAATTCAATTGGATCAGAAATATGGCCTCTGTTTGCTTTTGGATATGACATCAGAATAATAATCTTTTAAAGCAGATAACAGAGGAGACAAGAAATGATCATTTCAGAACAACTGATAAAAAGAAATGAAATATTGTGGATCAATATCTTACAATCGTGAAATTAATAGCATATTGAAAGAAGCATGCAAGAAATTTAGCTTGGGCTTTGGTATAAAGACCAGAAATATTGAGGACACGTTAACTTCTGGTCACGGAAGCACACCGATATTGCAGAAAGCGGGTGTTTACTCAATTCCAATAGGGGACAGCCAAAACAAAATTATCAGGATAAGATTATCGGAACACATTGGCAATTGGTTCAGGAAAGAAAATAAAACTGCAGTTATCGACTTCTGTATAAATAATCAATGCACATCACTATGGGAAGAAATAAAATTGATAAATCAGCAAAAAAACTGGATGACTATACAGATTGCTGAATCCATCTTAATAGAGAAGACCAAATCATCAAACTGCGTTAACAATTCACCATATGACTTTTCATATGTCTGGAGGAATTTAGTGGACACCGAAAAAAGATGAGCATAAAAATAAAATTAAAAGACGACAAATACAGGAAAATCAAACTATGACACCAGATGGCACCACCATATATAGGAGGAAAACCGACCCATGCATAATGTAGTAGTACATCATGACTTCTGGAGGTACAAAATGTTGGCACTTGCCAACAGACGTTTCATTTCCCGTTGAAAACGCCTAGGAAGAGGATAGGGCAAAACGCTTCCAGGGACGCTGGTTGACGTGAGGAGGTGGTGCACACATTATGTAAATAGTTCATTCATTTCTTTTGGCCATTCATATTTTATTTTGTTCTTTTAAATTCGTTTACTATCAGCCTTTTAGATTTGTTCGCTATAGTTTCTTGGATTGTTCATTGTTAGCCTTTTAACCTTCCTGTGGCATAGGTTATTACAGGGTTTTTATTCTCAGTTGTTTGTATTATTCTTTTGAGCTTACGATACAATATATAGCAGGGTTCTTTGGGTCGACTACTACTTTGACATTGCTAAACACTACTGTATATTATAATCACCATCGGACTTTTTGCAATACATAGCAGCTGAACACCTGAGACCAAACAACTTACGGAACTACAGTGGTAGGCGAACAAAAACAACCTCTGGATGAATATATGTGAGTAATTGCTCTTGCTTTCTTTTAGTCCTTATTTTTTAAATAATAAACATCATAATTAACTGCACCACCATAATGACCTGTCCGTATTTTAACTTGCGTAATAGCAATTCTAAAAGAGGTACTGAATCTTTATATATTATATTTTGCCATCACATTTCCCACAGAAGTTATGTACTACACCTTTCAGAGTGAGTGATCCACCATGCTTCCATTGTTTTGATTCTGAAATGTAGTGGTGTGTCCATATTTCACCCATTATTACAAGTCCTTGCAGAAATTCTTCTGGGTTGGTTTCAAACAAGGCAAGATTGTCTCATCTGATCAGCTTTGCTCAGGTATCAGTTTTGGGTCTCAAACAGGCTACAGTATTTGTCATTGTCAGAATGTAGTCAACTGGTTTTCACACGTGCCGTGTCTTACTAATTTGCCTGACAGTTAAACTTCTTTTTTAGAGTACTGTATTTTATGCACCTTGTCCACATTTTCTTAAATGATGGCCACAGGGGTTCTGCCTGAGAAAGTGTCATCTTCCACACTTGACTTCCTGTGCTTGACTTCCGCTGCCCACTTCTTTACAGAAATGTACAAAGGAGCATCTTCCCCTACTGTTGTCATCAAATCTTTGTGCATGTCCTTTGGCTCCAACTCTTTCTTATGGAGATACTTTTTCACCCCTCTGAGATCTTGTTTCTCCATTTTCTCTTCCTTGCTTTATGTAGTCATATTCCAGGGCCTGCAATTTTAAATTTTGAAAAAAACTCAAATAATTACTTTGTACTAGTCTTGTACATCTTTCAAAGTTTCATTTTGGGATCACAGTGGGACCAGGTGATGCAGGGAGCACAAGTTCCACATGTGTGGAGAAAATGTCAGTTTAATTTTTAAAATACAATGGTAAATTTATGACAAAAAAATATTATCTAAATTTAAATGCTTTAGATTGTAGAAAGCAGAAACCAGAAGAAATTTTATTGATTGCCCCCCCCTCCTCTATTTAGCTTGAGGACCATTGAACAAGCTTGAACAGGCTGCTTGTGCCTGCTGAAACATGCTTGTAAGTATGTTCTTCAGTCAGTCCACCATTAGAGCTTCCTCTAGTAGGTTCACTTGAGTTGTGCTGTGACATTTTTGTTCCCTTAAAGTACAGAACTGTGAGTGGTTTTAATGTGATTTGTGTGTTCATCATACTACTTGCAAATTATTATTATTATTCCATTAATAATCATCTGTCATGAATCTCAGTGGAAAGACGTGCGTGAATAAATTAGAAAGATGTGGAGATAATGCAAAAAAGTCGATGTCACCGCTCTGTCCACGTTATTATAAACAACGCATAGCAACTGAAAAAATCGTTCATCCGACCCCGCTGGGATCAAACCCCCAAACTCTCGATAACAAAAGCATAATAAAGCGTAAAGTTATCGACAGTGGGTGCTTTGAATTGTTTTAACCCTTTAAAAAAGCCTCTTTACTCCCATGTAAGAAAGGGTTTAAGATCTGTTTTGCCATGGATGGGTTCATTGATACCAGGATTACATGAACATTTCAAAGTCTGTGATAGCTGTAGAAAGGAGCTTTCAAAGCTGAAGAATGAGAGTAGGACTACCACAGAGGATCTCCCTAGCACCAGCCAGTGTGACTCTCAACTTGGGAATAATGGAAGATCTGATAATGATATTGGGAAAAAATGGAGATGAAAATGACGTGCAAGTTTCATTTCTTCGCCCATCAGGACCTTCTCCTTCTTTTTCTTATGCCTCAACACCTGATGTTCTCTGGATTTCTTCTATTGATGTAATTTGCAAAGTGAATATTGTCACACCAACTGTTTGGGCTTATACTCTACCAGAAGGTGAAACAAAGATTTCAGAGGTCATTAAACACTTCATAGACTTAACAAAAGATCGACAGACTTGCGTTAGCAGCAGCTACCTCTTACTTGCAGCATATTGACGAATATTATGTTAATTTTAGCGGTAAGATGCTAAAACCAATGTTTTCTTTTTGTAAATTGAATTAATTTTTTTTTAGTTCCATGTACTTCGAAAATGTAGAAAAAAAGTTTATATTAAGCACTATCATAATTTCTTAAAACTACCGGTAATAAGTCAGCTAGATTCATCTAAAGAGCTCTAGACTTTTGTGTAATGCTAAATCTGATGTGTTGGCTATTTCTTTAAACATGTGAAACTTGAACTCCCTGTATCACATGATCCCATTATGATCCCAAAATGAAACTTTGGGAATTGTAAGAGGATAGTACAAAGTAATTTTGTGAATTTTTTTTTTCTAAATTTTAAAATTGTCATTGTTTGAAAATTTTTAATTTTAAAATTGTAATTTTTTGAAAAAATAAATTTTAAAATTAAATGTGGTTTTTAAGAAAAAAACAATTTTTAACTGTCATGTTTAATATCAAATTAAAGCCCATCAAAAGAGCTTTAAAATGAGACATTGCGAGGGTCTGTATATCATATGATTTCTGAGAAAATGGCAGTTAACTATTATAGGATGCAGCAATTTTTAATAAAAATTAATAACTATAACTTTTAAATAGAATTTTTTTAATAAGATTTCCATTCATAACTATGCTATGTAAGGACACTTGATACACCAAATTTTATCAAAATCTCAGAACATCAGTCAGAATCAGTGTGTTGATTTGACATGGAATAATGACCCCTAAGAATTTTAGTCTCAATCTTACTAATAACATTTTGCTTCACATTACACATCTGCAACATATATTCATTTCTCACATGATCAGAGCCTGTCCCCACCTCCACCCCTGTTAGTAACGCAACACTCCAGCACATATACTACTCCTATGTCTCTTCCAGATCACCCAGATTTCACTGCCGTACATGAAATCCTCGTAAATCAGCTATTACTTTTAATGAAGAATTCACTCGCCTACTAATTTCACCATCTAATTTGTTCTCTTTGTAAAACGTGCTTCCTAATTATATACTAACTCATTTTTTTGGTCAATCTCTGTGCCATTCAGATTTATCTTGCATCCAGTACTAACAGTTTCTCGCTTCAAAAACCATAACTTTTGTTTTTCCCTTATTTATACTCAGCTTGAATTTCATACAAACTTCATATATCCGGGACAACAGGACTGTGTCATCAACATACAGCAATCTGCACACACGGATATTACTAAGACATAAACTATGTAAAGACTTGTATTATAGTTGTCTACAAGAGTATAATGAGAGTACACTTAACAGGATAATTCCAAGAACTTCGTGGTGAGTTTTTTCATTGATGGCACCTTAACTTTTTGTCACTCTACCAAACTACCCAGTGTTATCCAGTGGGGGAAAGGGGATGTGTTTAATAAAAAAATTCATGCATTATAGTATTTTGCAATCATTCTTTTAAATCAGTCTTTCCCCATGAAATTTATCTGTGAACTGAATCTATAAATGGGATGATCCCGTTGTCTCTTTTTAAAAAAACGTTCGTATGCTCAATGGAGGAGGAGCAAGTTTGTAGATAATGAGCATTACTGTTACTTTTTTTTTTTTTTTTTCATGTACTCATAGTCTGTATTAATGTGTATTGCCTCAACAACCCAAACAGCTACATTTGGATGTATAGGTGTGATAAAACAATGAACAAATGATTTTTAGTGACAGAAATTATTTGAGTGTGGTTCTCTATAAGTAATGTCTTTAGATATAAAAAGAACATATAAATAAGCGATTCCCCATGCAGAAAGGGTTATAATATTATTTTTTCAATACAATGCTCTCTCAGACTGTTTGCCTGTAAAGTGTGTGTGTGTTTGAAAGCATGCACACAACACAGTTTCCTGCAACAGAAGGATTACAACATTTTTGGATGTGATCTCAATTTCCTTAAAATTAGTATGTCTAAAGTAAATACTGTAAAAATGTGATATCTCTCTAAATGTAGTTCTCTTGCGGATGGTACATCTAGAAAAGAATATATATATACAGGGTGTTTCTATCATGTTTGGCCAAACTTTAGGACTTGTTCTACTGTTGATTATGATGAAATGGTCATATAATCATAGTGACAATGATATTTTCCTGTAGAGGTATACATGGTGTATAGTAAAGCAAGTGCATATTTAGAGCCCATCCCGAGTTTTGCTGCTGATTATGATGAAAAATGGTCATATAATCATAGTGTCAATAATATTTTCCTGTAGAGGTATACATGGTGTATAGTAAAGCAGATGCATATTTAGAGGGGCCACCACCACCACGCCCGAAAGTGTTTCATTTTTTTTAACGATGTTTGTTAAAATGCGACTTGCATTAGAAAAAACCTCTTCAATAAAAGTGAATCAACTTACATTAGAAAAAATGCTTGATTATTTTTTTTTTCTTCTGTTTTTTTTTTTTTTTTTGTCCTGGTGGATTTCAAAAACTTCCATTTTTGGACCCCCCCCCCGCAATTATCTATGCTGCTGTGGTAAAGTCATTCACCAGCTGCTGCACAGGTGAATGAAGGCTCACAATGATGTTGAACCAATAGGATTGGTGTTAAGTACCAGAGAGCCAAGCCTGTCAATTTGACTTCATGCCCCCCTGTGCCCAATTCGCAAATTTAGCTCGGCGAAATACTTTTCCCTCCTCAATGTAAAGTCTAAATTCACTTGGTGACCCTACTTTTTATGGCCTATTTGTAGCAAATCAATTATGCTCTCCAACTTTGGAATTAACACTTTTGCTCTACATATTTTCTGAGTTTGGTGAGCTAAAATCACAAATTCCCTGCTAGAGGCACTGATGTCAAGCTGATGAGACCCCCCCCCCTCCCGAGACACAACAATCCCATTAGTTCCACATCATCATGATTTTTGCTGTAGGTACAGCACAATCATCATTGTTATGAACACCAGGAATGCATGCACCTGTTTAATCACCACCAGTTCCATTGATCCACAAGCCTTAAAACCCCAAATCATTGAGCACTTATGGTGTCCCCTTAAATGCTGCTTCTGTACTACCAGAAATGCAAAGAATGTGGGCTGACAAGGAAAATTGGTAGGCCAGCATGGTCATTATTGAGATCAGTGAACTGTGATAACATTTTTCATTCCTTACCTCCTGGGTGGTAAGAGTTATTTTCATTACTTACCAGAAAGATTGTTTCAATCGTAAGAGACAAAATGTAGCTTTTTCTTTAGAAGACATACTCTTTTGCTCCTCCAACGCACAAAATATCCTTTTAAAAACCATTTTAAAAAGAAAAAAATAATAATAATAAAGGTATACTTCAGGCTATGTTTTGGTATGCTGCAAGTAAATGGGCACAGTGACAACTAGTGTCATCTCTGATAGACTCAAATAATGGAGTCGTTTCTGTAAATGAAACAAAATTTGTTTTGCTGTTTTTATCATGTAATACCTGTGCCATCATTCTAATTCTCAGACAGCAATCAGGGTCCCCACTTTGTTTACATGTTCAGGTTTAAAAGTTGTTGAATGGCCAGGTTCTTTGTCATCTATGTCTTTTCTTCCTCCAAAAGCTTCATTTTATGACATGCATTCATGATAGGGTATCTTTCCAATAAACTTCATGCAACCATTGGTATATTTTGGTGGTGGTTTTCTTATGGATTACTGGAATTTTAATATTAATGCATTGCTTAATTTTTATTTGTAATTTTTGATTACACAGTGAAAACATTTCTTGAGAGGTAGAACTGGACACATAAATTGTGTGTGTTGAAATATACTTATATGCACAAGTGGAAGAAGTTTAAGATCAGTACTGTTCATTATACAAGCACATAAGCAATAGATTCAGTGTCAATGTTTCAACTGTATGGAAGGCCTCTTTTATTGTGATGGTCATGACGTCCACAGATGTGCTGCTTCAGCTTTGGAAAAGCATAATGTTCCTTTAGGGTTTGGTAGCTTGCACAATCTTGATGTTAGTGTTGCTTCAATACATACTGCTTCTTGGCAAAATATGGGGTGCACATTGCATTTTTTTTAGTTTTTTTGCTTTATTTTCATAATTATAAATACACATGCTTATGAAGTCAATTATTTCAGGGTTTTTTATATTTTTTGTTATGAATATTACAGTGTTCATGCATTGATTATTACTTTAAAATTGCTTATAGGTTTGCTTATATTGAGTTCTCTGATAAGAATTCTGTTGAAGCAGCAATGTTGTTGGATGAATCCATGTTCAGAGGAAGGCAGATAAAGGTAAGTTTTCCTTAGAAAAAGTTTCATTTCATTTTTATTCCTTGTAGTGTCTGAAGCATAAGTCTGAGTTATATGAAATTTTTCAGAATGAAATTATACTTGTTCATCTTGTATTGGTTTCCCATCAATGTGACTATGATTCCTTAATAAAGAAGTTTCCACACACACACACACACACACACACACACACACACACACACACACACCTGCATTACCATGTGTATAGTCTTGTTTATCAGAAATGATAGAATATATTACTGAGGTGAAAGGCAGGTTATCATTAAGAAACAAATTATTGAAATGAACTGTATTTTTCATTGTACATCTCAGAGATTCGTGTGCTTTGTAAAATTAATGGAAAGGTATGGGTAAAACAGCAATTTAACATAAGTGTGGTATCATATAACATATTAATGATATGCAGTGTTCACATATGCCTCCTCAAATTTAAGAACTCCTTGAGTGGGCCTTTTTTTTTTTTTTCTTATTTCCTGTCAGACTCCTGAAAGTCCTTAAATTTAATTATGACTTCTGGAAATGATTGTACTTTAGTCTTTTTCAGTGTCTTTTATTGCAATTTTAGCGGACAAGAGGTTAACTTTTTTTAAGTTTGCGATTTCCTTTTGTTTGCTGGAAGCAATTTTGAGTTCACCTTTTCCAGCTTACATGCACTTCGTCCTCTCCAGCTGATGGAGTGAGCAACAGCCATGATTAGATAAATTTCATCACATGCCTCAGCATTGCTTTGGAGAAGTCTTGGACACTCCAAGTGATCTGGATTCTCTGTAGTCACAACAGAAATCGTTGTTCTGCTGTAGAGTACAGAAAACCAAATATACCATGCAAATCGAAAATTTCAATGAGGTAATGTTATTAACATCTGTGGAAAGTTCATTTTAATGTTCTCAAGTTTCTAGCATTTATTAAACATTTTTTGCAATTATTTATTCGACATTTTTAATATGAGATATCTCTTCAATGTTTTTTCGATATATTTTTGGATGTCTTCATGCATCAGTCTCAACTAAAGAATTCAAAGGTGTTTTTTTTTTTTTTTTTTTTTTTTTTTGTGGTTTCAGAGGTTGTTTGGTATGCTAACTAAAAAACCTTGAAACCATCAAAAAATGTCTGAGGAGGAATGAGAATGTCACTTGATTTTTGAATTTTTTTGATGGAGTTGATCAAGAAGTGAGAAATTACCCGGTTGGTGAATCACTTGCTGCTTGTAAAGATTGTCCAATTTTGGATTATTGGGCTTCTATTTCCAAGTTGGAACTTGGTGGAAAAAATATTATTAAAAAATGAGGCAGTCTCTGCTAACTCGCTTTCATAGGCCCTTAGTTGAGAATGCTTTCGGTTTTATAGGTACATATGATAACAGATACTAGAACTTCTTTGAATATTGCAGGTTGGGACTCTGTGCAAACTGAAATATTATCTGCTATCTTTGAATGCTACAAGCTTGGAAGCATTTGGCTGAAAAGACACTACCAGACACCCACTTCAGAAGGAGTTTCCTCAAAATATTACTAATACCTGGAGTTCTTATAGAAATCCTCTTAAACTGGAAAATCAGCAGCCAGTACTTGATCAGCAGCCATTGCAATATCCAATACCAATGGTGCTATACCTCTAGACTTATAACCAGAAAAATACTTGATGATGATCCAAGTAAATCAGCGTGTGTTGTGGGAAATAAAATAAAATAAATAAATAAATAAATAAAATAAAACGTGCTGCAATATCCAATACCAATGGTGCTATACCTCTAGACTTATAACCAGAAAAATGTAGGTGACTTGAACTTTCATCAGTGTTCTGAAACATTTCTGAAAAAGAGTAGTTTTTTTTTTCATACATTTCTGAACACTTCTGAGGACAAAGTGTTCAAAAATGTATGGAAAAAAATAAACTCAGATTTTTGTTGATCTCACCTTCTTATTTTGTGCCAATATATAATGATAATTTGTGTAAAATTTCGGTAAAATAGGTTTATATTTAGGTCTCGCAGCTGCATTGAAATTTTGTAATATGTACGAAAATGTGCAAGGATGTGCAATGAATTGTAGGTTTACTTTACATCTTTTTTACATCTATAAAACCACAAAACATATATTACAGGAAAAAAATATGAAAGACAAATCAAGTACATAAAATATATAATCCCTCACTCTTCAGTTCTGAAATTATTTCTTAAGGGTACTTTTCTTACGATCTTGGTATTTTCTTCAATGCCCCTGTACCATTTGAAGAAGACACTGTTTCTGCTCTTTGTCCTTTGTGATAACCTTAACAAATGCTTTTATAAGGGCCACACCACACTCCACGTTGTCGTTCACAACTCTCAGTTTCTTTGCTATTTCGAAGCTGCACTGGTAATATCTTGAAGTTCCCAATGCTCAGGATCGATTTGCAGAAACTTCCTGTTGATGCATAATTGTCTAAAAAATATGTCTGTGTTTTCTGTCACAAAGTCGGATGATGTCTTTGTCATCAATTCCCTCCTTTTGTAGTCTTGCGCGCTTCAGTGGTTCATTCTCACCATCTCATTCATGAAGGGATTTCATCATCTTTTGCTTTTCCTCTGCCGAAACATCCAAATCAAAGAAAGCCAATGCTACGTCCGAGATGCTCACTGAGATACCAAAGATGTCGTGACAGTTTGTTGATAGCCACAGTTGATATATCTGGGTTTTCTTCTTCGTATGCTGCAAAACGCTGAAGAAGTTTCAAGTCATTTCTCTGTGCTTGCAAAGGAAGGGGTGCTGTGAATCAAGCTCTCAGATATTCTTTCGCAACAAAAATACAGATGTCACAAAGACCTTTTAGTTTCTCGTGCTGTAAGTTTGAACTGGTTGTGAAACATCCACAGCTTGAAGCTGTAAGAACCTTCTCACATCCATCTGGCATGATAAATAACTCCTGGAGCATGAAATCGTACACCACGAGGAGGTATTTCTCCAAGCAAAATGACAGCAAGCTCCAGCGTCTCTGTAATCCTCTCTTGCATGGGGCATCAGAAGTTGGCTTTGTGAAAAAAAATTACTGCTCACATGTTGCTCTGAATGGCTGCCAGCAGCACCTCAGCATTCCTCACTCCCGATTCAAAATTAGAGTGGCCAATCTTTGACCATGACTGTTGAAATCATTTAAAAAGCAGTATACTAGGTCCACTGGGCATTGGTGGTCCCATGTGTTGCATGAATATGGCAAAAAGCACAATTTCCAGAATGTGGTGTTGGCAAGCAAAATACAAAAGTTATTTTCCCACCTTTCGTTCAAGTATCAAACATGCTCCAATTTTAATACCAGTATTACTTGATGTTGTATCAAAGCACATACCCTGTATATGTTCAGTAAGTTGCCATTTATCTAAAAGTTCTGCAACAGTGATTGTCATAGCAATTCCCGTCCCTGACTGTAATTTAAGAACACCCAATAGTTGATCATCAATGTTTGGTCCCGATACTATTACTGGCAGGCGATCTCCCTTTTCTTTTCCAGATACATCTTGCATCAGTTTTCCGTCGCAGCATTATCAAGGGGGCCTCAGCCTTAGATTGAAAAGTTTTTTTGGATGTTTGTGCCTAGCTCGGAGTGGATAGTTTGCCTTTGCCTTCTTATGGACAAGTGACTAGGTATAAAATCTTCCACATTTTGACCCATATTTTCTAATGCAGCAGCTACTATCAAGGTTGCCTTTCTGTCATTTATTTTGGCCCTATCTGGAGTGGAAGCTAGTTTTGGTGTGATAACCACAGGTGTACTTGTACTGGTGCTCCTTTCTGTGCCGTCCCTATTTCAGAAGAACCTTGATAATGAACATAATCTTCACTATCACTACTATCTTCATCAGATTCGTCGCTGATTACATTGTCTACGGAATTACTTTCCAACAGGACACACAGCATCTCTGCCTTCTTCCTTTTTCCAGCTCTGAGTTCTTTTTTAGCAAGAGTTATGGCGAGTTCCATCATATAGCCCTGTCGACCTTTTTCTCGTTGTTCAAGAAAGAATTCTCGGTCCTCATTTGATTGGGTAACACGACAAAAGGGCGATCCGACAGAAGGGCGCACGACTACCAGGCTAACGATTCACTAAACTAGTGGAACTATTTAATCAATTTGCAAAAAACGTTAAGAAGATAGCAATTTCCAAATTGCTTATTTCATTGTGTATTCAAATCCCAACTGAAAGCAAATGTTAATTTTTTTGTACTTCAATAACCTATAGGGAGTGCTTTCAAAAAGATATTAGTTCCAAAATGGCCCGTGAGGACTTCAAGCAAATTGCTTATTTCTTTGTGTATTCAAATCCCATTTGAGTGCAAATTTGACATTGTTTGTGCTGAAATGCAACCTATACAGAAGGCTTTCTAAACGATGTTATTTTAAAAAGGTCCCTTTGAGTAAACGGCTTATTTATTTGTATACTCAAATCTTAACTGAAATCAGACGTGACAGTTTTTGTACTGCAAATGCTTCCTGAAATCCTATAGAAAAGTTTGTAGTTGAAGCACAAAAATCTGTATGCAATAAGAAAGCATATACGTGTGAACCCTGTTCATATTTATTATTGTGTAGCATAAAAATTATCTATCTCAAACACACACAGTTACTCCAACCGGTTTGTCTTTTGAATATATTACAAGGCAACTGAAGTCTGACATACAAATTTTCAGCAGTTTTTCAGCACTTCCAATTTTCAGGCTGGTTCATGTGAGTTTAGGGCCACAAAAATTTAAGGGAAGGTGTGTTCTATGTAAGCCAAGCAAGAATTGTACTTTAATTTGAGGAACTAAATTGCTGTGACTTAGTAAGTTTTTTAAAACCACAGTGTTTGACGAAACAAAGGAATTGTTGCATGACTCATGTTGTGTTCAGAAATGGACGATATGGTGAAATTCTTTAATACTGCTGTGCTTTTACTTAGGTGCTAAATATTTACATAACATGTTAAGTTTTTAATATTTCTCTTTTATTTAATTAATTCATAGGCCCTACACCTAGGCCCTTTTAACAGTTTTTAATTTCCCTACTTTATATTCATTACGTTTACATATCAAACCAAGTTGATAATAGTGTGCTTTTGCTTAGGCACTAAATGTTAATTCATAGGCCCTACGCCTAGGCCCTTTTAACAGTACCTATGTCATATTCATAACGTTTTCATATAAAGTCAAGTTAATAGTATTGCTCTTTTACTTAGGCATTAAATATAAATTCATAGACCCTAGACTTTTTAAACAGTTTTTATTCTACCGATGTCATTATTCTCAACTTTACGTATCAACTGAAGTTAATAATATTATACACTTTTACTTAGGCACTAAATATTGATTCATAGGCCCTAGGCCTATGCTCTTTTAACCGTTTTTAGTCTCCCGATACCATATTCACAACGTTTATGCATCATGTCAAGTTAATAACATTGCGCTTTTACGTAGGCACTAAACATTAATTCATAGGACCTAAGCCTAGTCCTTTTAAACAGATTTTATTCTACCAATGTCATATTCACAACATTTACACATTAAGTCAAGTTAATAATATTGCACTTTTACTTAGGCACGACATATTAATTCCTAGGCCCTTTTACCAGATTTTATTCTGACTGTATCATATTCATAACCTTTACATATCGTCACAAGTTAATATGTTGCGCATATTAAAATTTTCTAAAAAAGCCTAGGCCTAAGGCCTATGAATTAATATTTAGTGCCTAAATAAAAGCGCAATGCTATTAACTTGACTTGATATGTAAACGTTATGAATATTACATAGGTAGAATAAAAACTGTTAAAAAGCCTAGGCCTTATCCTATGAATTAATATTTAGTGCCAAAGTGAAAGCCCAATGATATTAACTTAAGTTAATACATAAACGTTATGAATATGAAATCGACGGATGAAAAACTGTCAAAAAAGCCTAGGCCCTATGAATTAATATTTAGTGCATAAATAAAAGAGCAATGTTAACTTGATTTTATGTGTAAACGTTGTATGACATCGGTGGAGTAAAAATAAATAAAAAGGCCTAGGGCCTATAAATTAATATTTCGTGCCTATGTAAACGCCCAATACTATTCATTTGATTTTCTCTGTAAACGTTGTGAATATGATATTGATAGAATAAAAACTGGTAAAAGGGCCTAAGCCTAAAGCCTGTGAATTAATATTCTGTGCCTAAGTAAAAGCGCAATATTATTAACTTGATTTGATGTGTAAACGTTGTGAATATGGCATTGATTGAATAATAACTGTTAAAAAGGCCCCTGGGGCCTATGATTTTAATATTCAGTGCCTAAGTAAAAGCGCAATGCTATTGACTTGATTTGATACGTAAACATTATGAATATGAAGTCTGCAGATTAAAAGCTGTTAAAAAGGCGAAGGTGTAGGGCCTATGAATTAATTAATGAAAAATATTACAAACTTGACATGTTATGTAAATATTTAGTTCCTAAGTAAAAGTACAGCGTTATTAAAAAAATCCCACCTTAGGGTCCTTTTCTGAACATAGCATGAAAGGCTAAGAAACGGGGATATTTATACCCCCCCTCCCACTTTTGAACTTTTGTGGCCAGTCTCCCTAAACTCAAAAATCCAGACAAACAAGAGCTCCTTCCCGTCGTTAGACACCTTGGAAAACTGCCACGTATAATTCGGAATCTTGGAAAACTGCCACGCATTCAAAGTGTTCCTTGGAGGAACAGCAATTTATGCCCAGCCCCTTAATAAAAAACATGTGGTGGTTTCCCAAGTTGCTGAAAGACTTGTGGCGGTCTTCCGCCAACCGCAAATATTATCTTTGAGCTCTTCAAACCGAGGAATGGCAAATTGGTACCTGGGAGATTGGTACCCTTCTGTTGCTATGACGTTTACAAATTGCATGGCTAACAAATTGCCATCAATTTGTAGATCTTTTAAAGCTATGGTGTTTGGTGAAACAATAGAATCATAATAAGACTGATTCTATTTTCGAAAAGGGGTAGGGTGTAATTTCTTTTTGAAACATCAGAATCATAATAAGACTAATTCTCATTCTGAAAAAAGGGTAGGGTGGGATTTTTTTTTTTTTTTTTTTTTTGCCCGTTTCACACATGCGGAATTTTTCTGCCGAAGCAATAAAACCGTCCTGCAGTGCATTTTTTTGGCAAGCTATTTCATTGCTAGAACAACAGAAAAAATGCCTGAAGGATAAGCTTCCCTAACGGTGGTTCTTTGTTCAACAGCACTTTGTTCCCCACCCCCCTCACACAGGAGGGATTGACATCTTGCCTTACAGCTACGCCATCCGGTTTGTAGTGAACCCCTCGGAAGCTGTGCGGCTTGGAAGCTCCTTTGTGGGCAGGCAAAATTGAAGAGAGTTGTCAGCAAATTTAAATTGATCGTGCTGATATTCATAAAAGATTTGCATGACAAGTTAAAGCTTGTATAATTGTGTTCATATTCTTAACGTTTACTTAACAAATCAAGTTAATAATGTTGCTCCTTTACTCGGCCACGAAACATTTATTGCAAGGCACTAGGCCTAGGCCTTTCTAGCAATTTTTGTATCTGCTGAGCTCAGATTCTGAACGTTTACATAACACATCAAGGTTATATATATTGTTTCACTTTTACTTAGGCACAAAACATTAATTAATAAACCCTAAGCAAGGCCTTTTTTGCAATTTATAATCCACGGAGCTCATAGTAAAGAGATTTACATTACAAATCAAGTAAACAATATTTCTCCTTTACTTGGTCACAAAACATTAATTGCAAGATCCTATGCCTAGGCGTTTCTAGGAATTTTCAATAAAACTTGGTAGAATAAAAACTGTTTTAAAAGGCCTAGGGCCTATGAATTAATATTTAGTGCATAAATAAAAGCACAATATTTTTAACATGAGTTGATAAATAAATGTTGTGAATGTGACATCGGCAGAACAAAAACTGTTTAAAAGGCCTAGGGCCTATGAATTGATAGGTAGTGCCTAAGTAAAAGTGCAATATTATTAACGTGAGTTGATACGTAAACGTTATCAATGTGAGATAGGCAGAATAAAAACTGTTTAAAAGGCCTAGGCCTAACAACTATGAATTACTGTTTGGTGCCTAAGTAAAAGCACAATACTATTTACTTGACTTGGTATGTAAACATTTTGAATATGACATCGGTCGAATAAAAACTGTTAAAAGGTCCTAGTCGTAGGTAAGGCCTATGAATTAATATTTAGTGCCTAAGTAAAAGCACACTATTATCAACTTGGTTTGATACATAAACATTATGAATATGAAAGCGATTGATTAAAAATTATTAAAAAGGCCTTGGTGTAGGTCCTGTGAATTAATTAAAAGAGAAATGTTAATAACTTGAATTCACCGTGTAGGCCAAGAAACGGCAATCTTTATGCTTCCCCACACCCTTAAACTATCGTGGCCAGTTGCCCTAAAGTCGTATGTTACCAGCCTCAAAATAAAGACAAACAAAAGAGCTCACCCCGTCGTTGGATACCTCAGAAAACTGCTACACATAATTCAGAAACTTGGAAAACTGCCACACATTCAAAGTGCCCCTCGGAGGAAGAGCAACTTGTGCCCGGCCCCTTAATGAAAAACGTGGGAGTTTTTTTTGTGTGGCGGTTTATATTGAAATGGATCTTACATGCTATTTTATGTCAGTAGGAATGTCCTATTATCATTTTATGCCACTATAATAACTCCTACACTTTAACAAATCTAGTACAAAATGCAATTTGTGTATATTCCCTTATATAAGGTGTAGGAGTTTTCTGTGGTGTTTTGCTAATGGTGGAAGAAAGAATAGGAGTTTTCCGACAAGAGAACAGCTGTTCAACAACGACAATCACCAAAGAGGAAAGATCTTACGTTAATGTAATTTGTATATGCCCCCGTAACGTCTCAGCAACAGAAGGGTACCAATCTCCCGGGTAAGAGTTTTCTAAAATTCAATTTTAGGAAAATGTCGTGATTACTTCAATTTGTGAAATAATTTACGAATTTGAAGGGTCGAGAAATGTATCGGAATAGTTAGAAGGGGTGAAGGTGATGCCAAATCCTGAAATTCAGGCATTGAAACTGAACAGGAGGGGATGAAACTGCGTCGGTACGACTTCGCCGGGTACCAATCTCCTGGGATCCCTTCAAACCATAGTCTAAATTTGCGTGAGAAAGTTCTGTAAGGGAATCAGATGCAGAAAGAATTGTTAGAGTTGCGAAAGTTACGGGGAGAAAAAAAAAGAAAAAAAGAGTAATGAGCATTAAAAAAATGCACCAGAACAGATATGTAGCCCAAATGATCCTTTTTTAGGCCAAAAAAGGATTGTTTGGAATTCTGTTGATATTGCAGCTTCCATAATATTAAGAACTGTTTCCAGGAGAGCATATCACTACTTGAATTTATGGGATCGTGTAGATACGTGCTCTTATGAACGGCAAGATGACTTGTGGGTTTCTGGAAACAATCAGTATCTTAAAAGTTCTCAAAAATTAGAGATTAAAAATATGACAAAAAAAATTGCAAAAATCCATAATTTTTTAACTTTTTTTAAGCGATAAATTACAAACAGTAACATACCATTTAATGAAATTAATTTCCAGCTTTTTAATTAAGCGAGTTCGTGGAATGTTTCTGAAGTTTTTATTTGTTCGGCATAAAGTGATTTCTTTATGAGATTCTAGTAACATAATCTTATGTTTTTTTTCCCTTTTGAAATTATTTAAAAACAATATTACAGTTGCATATCATAAAACTTAAAATGTATGATCACTATCCTTGTCTTTTCCTTAGTGCCATGCCAATATCCTATTTGATTAAATAGATTTGGAAAAAAAATGCACACTAAGTTTCTTTAAATCTCTAGTGTTTCCTCTATTGATATTGCAATGTGTACTTCCACTTTATAATGCAGTTAAGTAAAATATTCACTTGGCTATCTGCATGTACAGTATTTTAGATGTGCTTTTTTTTTTTTTGCATTACCTCTTGGTTGCAAGTTTTCAGGTTCAAAGCGTGTTTAAATTAAAAATGGTTAATATTTCTCCCACAAGTGCTTCAGTTATATCAACCGTCTGCCTGTCCTGTTGGCTGCGCCATCCTGTACATTGACGTCACGACATAGTTGGCTATAGTAAGAGAGCGGTACTAGCCCCCCCCCCCCCCCACACACACACACAGACTTTTACCGAGGTTTTTTCACCTCAAAATCATCGTACGCTTTCAAAGGTGCCAACTATTATGGATTGTCCGTAATTATTATGGTTTCGACTGTCAGATTACAGAATTACGGACAGGTTGGAAGAATTACTGATTTCAGTGCGTTTTGGAGAATCTCAATTTTGTATCCTTTTTTGTTAACCCTTTTAGTGTGACATGGTCGATTCGTCGGCGTTCGATTTTGATCCGAGTATTTTCCGAATCAGACGGCAGATATCAGTGTCGATGATCACATCACTTATCAATCATATCGTTTTGAAATGGAATCTTCGTGAATCATATCATCAAACAGCGATATTATCGAAAGAATCGTAATATGCCATAAGAGTCGTATCGTGAAATAGTTTACACTTGCTATCGGGCTTCCCACGCGCTTTCTCCGTGTGACGGGAGAAAGGCTACTTTAGCCAAAACTGTTCCTACTGCAGTTGAGGCAGGGCTGTTCACTTGGCCTTGTTGGTGAATTATAAAACGTCGTACTATTGGAAATCACTTTCTCGAGCCCCGTTCAAAATGCAATAATGTGCAACTCGTCGCACCGCATGGTCCCGCGATGGAGGGTGGGTTTTTTTTTTTTTTTTTTTTTTGTGGACTTTTGCCGCGCAGGAGAACGAAATGCAGTGTTTTATTACCAGAAGCTCTTCACATTATTCATTTCTTTTTCCCAAACAAACAGACACAATCGCAAAACTCCGTGAATTATGAATCCTCTTTTTCCAAACTAGTGTTAGCAGAGGATGACTTTATTGACAGCTTGTTCCTCAGACTAGCAGACATGCTTTTTCCTACTGCATGTAATGTTTTTGTAAGGTTATTTGAAGTGGCTTGTTGTAGTGAAAGTGAAAGTTTGCCAAGTGATAGTGATTATTTTGAATCATCAGAGAGTGATATTGGCCAAGCAACATCAAGCCAGAAAACTAGCCACCGTGCCACGCACACAATATCTTCCGAAAGTGAAGATCTAGATGGTGAATCTTCAGGTCGTGAAAGCGAATGGGGGGGATGTAATAGAGCATACCTGCCAACTCTTACGATTTTGGCAGAAGTCTTCCAATTTTTTATACATTCTTCTGATCTTCTGACCAAACTCGCGTTCTTCTGCCGTTCAAAAAATGTGTTTTTTTTTTTGCAAAAAATAACCTGTTTTATTCATTTTTGCAAGTCAAAAAAAAAAAAAAAGTTGAAAAGCGCAGCAATAACTTACTAGTCTTAATCTCAGGGCTGCCAGACCTGCACCAATGGCGCCAGACCGCGCCAAAACGTTGTTCTTGCACCATTCCGCTAAAAATTGCGATTTTGACAAATCTACGCTAATTTTGCTTCAAAAGTTAAAATTTACCGGTCATCGATATTTTAGCATAATCTTACGCCATGCGAAATCGATTCAGCGGTTAATTCGTTTGGGAATTCGCAGTCTAACGCCCCCCCTCCTTTTTTTGTCATTTTTGAGATCGATGCAAAAATGAAGAAATTTTCGAGGTATTAGTTACGGCGGGGGTTCATATTCCGTCTGGGGACATTTTGTCTTTTTAACGTTCGGAAACGTAGCTAAACGGAGTGCAGATTTTTCCTGTAATCGTTTTTTTTTTTTTTTTTTTTTCCTCTCGCGATGTTGCTTCTGTTCAGTATTGTTAAATATGTCATTGCATAATTTCAGCTTGAAATTGTAGGCAACGATTTCCGAAAACGAAATTAGGCCGCCCGAAAATTTCCCCGTAATCTTTGGCCACGAGATTCTTACGCTGATTCGAGGAATTCAGTCTTTTTTTTTTTCTTATCATTTGGACCATTCATGAGATCGAGGCACAACTAAACTGAAATTTTGGGAGGATTGGTGGTGGTGGTAGGGAGGTCGTTTTCTTCGTCGGAGGACAGAATTTTATCCTTCGAAAATGGAAAGTAGACGGAGGTAAGATTTTTCTCGTAATGGTAATTTTTTTTTCCTCACGATGTTTCCTCTACCCAGTATTATTAGATATCATTTTATTCCATAAATATTTGTATTTCAGCTTGAAATGTTGGATAAATTTCCGAAACCGGAAGTCAGATGGAGCGAAGATTTCTTCAGTAATTGTATGTGATGACATTTGACAACACTCCTATGTAGTTGTTAAATGTCGTCACCCTCATAAATGTGTGTGCGTTTTAACTTGATAAGGGTAGGGGGAATTTCAAAAAATGGAAGTGATGAAGTTTGGAAATTTGTAAGAATTGATGCATGATGTTAAAAAAAAAAAAAGTGTTCATTCTCGGAAAATTACACCATTTATCTAAAATAGTGAAAGCTCTGATATCAGAATTCATGGTTCTCAGCTACAGCTGATGTTTTTAGTAAGCACAGGATATCTTTCAAAAATTGCATTGCTTTTGGAGCAGACAATGCTCCAGTAATGATAGGAGAGAAAGATGGTGTGGCTCGTCATTTGAAAGAACACCAAAGTGAGATAATAATTATAGTGTATTTGCCATTTAATTAATAATGCAAAATAATTTTTTCTTTCGTTAAAAAAATCGCACAATGTTTCGATCATTAATGTCAGGTGAATCGTTTGAGAGTCTTCTGTTAAATTAAATGCAAAGAAAATTTACTTTGCTTTCAAAAAGAGTATTCCAAAGAATTCTTAAAAAAGGCCAAAAAGGCCACTGTAAAAAGTTTAGCTAACTGTTAAATTACTATAAATAAAAGTTCCCTTCAATAAAAACACACAAAAAAATAAAGGTAACTGTCTTGTATTCCTTTTTTGTTTAAGCAGTATGAGTTCTAAATCACTTTATCGTGTGACAAATTGACATAAAAAAATCTTCTGAAATTTTCAAAGCAATCTTCTGCATATTCATTAAATTTAATTGGCAGGTATGAATAGAGGGAAGTGATGAACAACCTCAGCATCCGTTTAATTATCATGAAATGCAGGGGCCCAAACATGCAACTGATGCGGCACCTATTGCATATTTTTACTTGTTTTTTACTAATTTCATCCTTGGAATTATCGTTTCTGAAACAAATAAATTTACAAAGAGGTTTCTCCAGGAACATCCAAATCTTTCTCCCAAATCTCGAGCTAGGAAATGGAAAAATGTAACAAATGCTGAAATAAAGGTTTCCTTGCGTGCATTCTAATATGGGAGTAATCAGTAGCCCGTGTAGGACGAGATGATTGCCGAAGGCATATCCAGTCAAAAAAACACGAGGATTATGTAAAATGAAAGACTCAATAAAAGCCTTTAGATAATTTTTTTGCAAAAAAGAATGAAAATAGTGTGATAAATGCTGAATTGCTGTTTACTACATTCGTTGTGGAGCATAACCTACCTATAGCAAGCTGTGATCATGTTGGTCCCTTGTTTCATGCTATGTTCCCAGACTGTGATATTGATGAAGCTGGATATCCTAGAGCAGATGTGGCATGGAATGTTTGTTTGTTTGATTGGAGGTTTAACGATCACAGTCAGCAACTCAATGGGCTATAAGCAGTCGCCCGTCCCTAATTTAGGGTCACTGGTTCCAGGGAAGGGAGAGAGCCAGTGCCGTAAGACAAACACAACATCCATGCCTCACCGGGATTCGAACCCGGACCCCGTTCGGACGAATGATCAGAGGCCATCGCTTAGACCACTGCGCCACCGGGGCGGCTGGCATGGAATGAAATATCTAAGATGAAGGATTCATCTGACCTTCCCAAGTATTCTGCATTGCCTAAACTAATGTTGGCAATATTGACTATCCGTCACAGCAATTCCTCTACAGAGAGAATATTACAGTAAGGAAAAATCTCACATACTTCTGCCCAACAACAATGAGCACCAAAACATTAAGTGCCCTTCTTGTACAGAAAAGTAAAGCATTTTCCTCAGCTGAGCAGTGTTATAAAAAGTTTTCAGAAAAAGAATATACCACTGCAAAACAAGCAACAAGGGAGTCTTTATGTCAGCAATGACATGAGCAGGGGTGGGAAATTACGCTGGTCCACTTGCCATCGGAGAGTGGATTTTCTGGCGTGGCGAGTGGATTTCCTAGATTTTAGACCTCTTAAAAATTGCAGCTTATAAAATAATAATATTGTAGGCTTTCACTATTTTTTTTACACCTTAAGCTTCTTCATTTATAAGACGAGCAAGTATATTATAATCCGAAACCCGAACTTTGAAGTCATACCTCACTAGGCAGAAAAGCATTCTATTTTTTTAGACCGACCCCGGTGTTCATTCGCATGAAAGAGCGGAGCTGACGTCACGGATGCTTAGCAGTCGCTCAAGGCAAAGTTGAGTCGCTCCTGCTGCTGGTGGAATAAACCGATTTTCCCTACTGCAGAACGCTGTGTAACCCTCCAGGAAGCGCGCACGGAATTAATCGTTGCCGACGTCTTGCCTGTTCGATCACGTGGTACCTACGGCTGTCTACTTGGAGCGCCAACTAAATTGTGGTTTTGCCTGAATGCGCGTTGGAAACAAAAACATAAGCAAGGTTTTGGTGGACAAAAGGCTTCTCCAACATAAAAAATAGCAGGATCATTGAAAATCGGTGTGTGATCTCTAGGGACGACAAATCCCGGGCGCCAGGTCGCCCAGGCGCCTAAAATTCGGACCGTGGCTCCTAATTTTCTTGTTAGTTGAGATTTCGTAACATATTGCAGTAAATGCCGTAATTTCTGTTGGGTAATCCATAGATTATCTATTGAAAGGTTATAAATTTAGGTGCTGCAGACATCGGTAAAAAAAAACCAGTGCGTCGTTTTAAAAAGTCCACGAGGTAATTGTCAGGAGAGGTGGTGCTGTTGGGAAAGTACCGAAAATGTGGTAACAGAAAAAAATATAATGTAACAGCAAGATAGAAGACTTTCAAAGAGATTGTAAGAATATATATATATATTTTTACTTAGAAGTATTTTGACAGAAAATATGACGCAAGGAAGTTGTTACTATTTACGCGTGCGGAAGCCTACGCGGTGTGGGAATCCGTGACTCTCGGGAATCGTGCAGAGCTATTCCGTACTGTGTAGCCATTCTGCGAATCGCATCGCCTAGTTTTGGTGCACTGATTTTATTAGTTAAGGTTTTTTCAGTATTCAATTAAAACGTATTCAGAATCAGAAATAAGACAATGCTATGGATTGTCTTCAATTTCAAAGAATTTTTTTGTCTAACTAATGAACTGCGATAATGCGGCAACAGCTAACGATTTTAGTTCTTTTTTTACTTGAAAGTAACACAAAAGTACTTCAAAATGACAGTTATTACTTTTTTCAATAAGACGATCATTTTTTTCTTGCATCTTTGGATTTCTGAGTTGGTCCTGTGAATCGCAGTTTTCTGTCGGAAATTACGATTCACAATTAACATGATAGGTGTGGATCGCGTGGTGCCAATTTATACGACTGTTATGCATGCCAATTACTGCGGAATGTTCGTATTTTCTACCAATTTAGTTGTCTAACTACGGATTCTGCGAATTTTCATTTTGTTTAAAAAAAATATTTTGCTATTATTTTATGATATACATAAGATTCTTAAGCAGATTCGCGGAATTCTCAGTTTTTTTTGTTTTTTTTTAAGTCATCATTTAGATCGCTATCATGATTGATGCAAAACTGAAAAGAATTTGGGGGTTGGGTCATTTTCCGTCTGGGGACGGTATTTCGTGTTTCAAAGCTTTCGAAAACAGTAGTTAAATGGAGTAAAAAGAATTTGCCCTAATCATAATTTTTTTTTCTCCGGATGTTGCGTTGTGTATCTAGTATTCTTGTTAAATATCATTTTATGGCATATATGTTCGTATTTCAGCTTGAAACTGTAGGCAAGAATTTGTGGGAACGGAAGTTAGACACCGCGAAAATTGCCTCCTAATCTTCAGGCTTGAGGTTCTTCTGCGAATTCGAGAAATTCCGCCTTTTTCGTTATGTTGGCCACTCAAATGATCAAATGTAGAGGATTTTAGGAAGGGAATGTCTGACCCCAGGTCTTAAACAACCCTTAGAAATAGGAAGCTAGGAGATTTGGGCTAGAGTACCCTATAGGAAAGGGACACGGAAGCGAAGTAGAAAGGGGGAGGAATACGCCCTTATTTATTACCGAGGGGCCAGTACCCGGGGTCCGGCGGCTTAACGTGCCCATCCGACGCACGGCGGTTATTTAGTGGATCGAGCGTTCGAACCTGAGGTCCTTTCTGCGTCAGTCACGAACGTTGGCCACTAGGTCACCCGCGTCCCATGTTGGCCACTCAGGAGATCGATGCACAAGTAGGCATAATTGTTTGTGTGTGTGTTGGGGGGGGGGGGCAGGTTAGATGTTCGTCGGAGGACGAAATTCCATCTTTTCCAAACTTTCGAAAACGGAAAGTCGACAGAGATCAGATTTTTTCCGTAATCGTAATTTCTTTTTTCTCGCGATGTTGCCTGTGTCCAGTATTTTTAAGTAATATTTTACTGTATAAATTTTTGCATTTCACCTTAAAAATAGGAGAGAAATTTCCAAAACCGAAAATCGGACGGAATTCCCGTAATCGTTATTGCCCCCTCCTCCCGTGATGTTCCCACTCGCCAGCGTTGTTAAATATACCCGCCCCATAAGTTTTTGCATTTAATCTTGATAAGAGAAGGAGGAAATTCCTGAAACAGAAGTGACAAAGTTAGAAAATTTGTAAAAATTGACGCATGGTGTTCAAAAGTATTAATATTCCCAAAGTTACACCAATTATCTGAAATAGTTGAAGCTTTGATATCATGCGCTCATGGTCCTCAGGCTGATGGTTGTTATCAGTGGGCACAAAAATCAAGAAAAGAAAGAAAAGCTACATTGAAGTAGGGAGAGAATGATAGCAGCAGAAAGAAAAATTAAACAATCGATGCTGTGCAGTTGCAGAGTCAACAAAAGACAGACTAACAGTCTGCATTCTTGCTGTCTGTTTTGATTTTTCACTAGTTAAAATGTTCAGCCCCCCCCCCTCTTTGGTCTCATCTTATCTTAAACTGCAATTTTAGAAGCAGTATGATCATATGGTAAGTGGAGGTTTGTGTGCACTTACCATATGATCATACTGTGAAGCAAATTGTGAAGCAAATTGGAACTTTATTTTGCAATAAGTGGTTTGGGTAAAAAGAAAAAAAAATTGACAACAAATATGGTTTACCACTTTTCGTTCCAGCGTCATAACCAAACATGTTTTTGTTCATGCGTTATTGACTTTGTTTCACCTGGCGCCTAAATTTTGGAGCTGGCTCCTAGATCTAGAACATATTTGTCGAGCCCTACTAATCTCAATATGTTTAATTCTAAACAATCAACTTTATTTACATTTTTCCAACGTAATTCATCCGGTAGCAATGTAGCCGTGCCATGTGATTCATCCTCTACGCCACGTGTTTTGGTTGTAGCAATGTGATACAACTCGATCTTGGTTCTGAAGATGTTTTATTTGAAGATAGAAATGTTGCAAAAAATTGTGAAAAGCTGCAGAACAGGAAATTTCGTGAGAAATGGATGGAAAAATTTCCCTGGATTGTTTATGAAAATGGTCTTGCAAAATGTGGATTTTGCTGCAAAGCAAATGTGAAAGTCAATAAATACATCACGTAAGTTTTCACAGGGATTTAGTGGCCCTTTCAAACATGAAACTTTTAAATTCCATGATAAATCTGTGCAGCATAGAAAAATTGTTGATTTTATTGAAAATTCATCACAGCTTCTTGTTAGCACCCCATTGGCCAAATGCATTAAAAAGATGGATGAAAAAATATTTAAGCAGCTCAAAGTATTATTCAATCTGAGCTACTATATTGCAAAAAACAATAAGCCATTTTCTGACATTGAATCACTAGTCATGTTATCCAGAAAGTTAGAAGTTGATGTACAAAACCAGTATGCAAACATAAATGCTTGCTGGGAATTTATTTCTTGCATATCAGAGGTTATAACAGAGTCTGTATTGAAGGAACTAAAGCAGTCCCAGTTCATTAGCATTATTTTAGATGCCTCACAGACAAGGGCACAGTAGAGGAATTGATGATGTATGCAAGATATTTGAAAAGTGGTAAAATTGAAGAATGTTTTTTTGGGACTTTTAGAATTAGAAAATAGCACATCTGAGTCCTATTTTTCTGCTATTGAGAAACAGTTTGCTTCTCTTGGTTTAAATTTGAAGAAAAATTCTTGGATTGTTGGTATAGCAACAGATGGGGCAGCCAACATGGTTGGTGAAGTATCTGGTTTATGTGCCAAATTTAAAGAATTTTTACCACATATATTGTCTGTGCATTGTGTTGCTCACCAATTGCAGTTAAGCATATTTGTGCTCTGAAGAATGTATCGTATTTAGTAACGTTTGACTCTATTCTTATTTTAATTTATAAATTTTATGGACACTCCAATAAAAAAATCAAGCACCTGGGAAAAATAGCCAACTTATTAGCATAATTTTTTTTTTTAATTCAGAAATTGTACCAAAATTAGATGGGTGGCATCTAAAGTAGGAGTTTTGAGAGCAATTTTTCATGACTACCAACCAGTTGTGTTGCATTTAGAAAATGAAGCTAATGAAAAACAAGGTAGCAAAAATGCAGAAGGCATAGTAAAGAAAATAAAAGATTTCCGATTTCTGGCAACCCTCAGTTTTCTTCTAGACTTTCTTCAAATCTTTAAAGACTTGTCCCTCATTTTCCAAAAACAGCATTTGCTTTTATGTCAAGTCAACAACGAAGTTTTGAAAGCAAAAAAGAAATTAGAAAATTTGTAGAAAAAAAGAGGAAAATATGAAGAACAATTTTTTAGCTCCTATAATGGAGAAACTTACAAAGATGTAGTTCTGACAAATGTTGCAAATGGGAAGAAGTTCTTCAAATCTGACAGAAATACTATGACAGACTTTGCAAAAAAATATTTATTGGAAAGATTTTGTGACATTAATTCCCCTGTAATCACTTCAACATATGTTTTTGACACATTCACTTGGCCCACTGGAAAAGATTTGAGTGACTTTGGAGACAATGAAATCAAAATTATCTTGCATCATTTTAAGGAAGTAATCAAACATAAAAACAATTAGAAAGATATCGAAAACAGTGTTGTAGACAAATGGTTTGACTTCAAAATAAGTAGCCAGAACTTGAAAGTTGATGAACTACTTATAAAGATTACTGAACATAAGGAGAAGTTTTTTTTACATAAACCAGTTGTTTTAGCTTCTTTGTGTAATACCAGCATCAACATCAACCTGTGAACGAGGCTTCAGCCAGATGAATCTTATCAAAAATCACTTGAGGACCTCATTAGTCAACAGAAGTATGAACAGTCTCTAAATATACGCATTAATGGGACATCATTAGAAAATTTTGATCCAGCAGACTATAGATAAGTGGTACTTTGGAGGTGGAACAAAGCATGTACAAGGACATAAAAGAAAATTTTGTGATGCTGAATAATTGATGTAAAAATTAAAAAGAAACAAAGCTGAACAATCACTATTAATTAAGTATGAAATATTTAATTATAAAATAATAAATTGGTGTCATACATCTCCGTTATAAATCAAAGGTTTCATGGGGATTTTATTTAATCTGGTATAGCGTATATATGTATTTGTATTACATAGGGGCAGAAATTCAAAATTTATGTCCCATCTCTGTACACTGTTGTCGTAATGTGCCTATATCGCGTCTTCTTGGCTTGTGGTAAAAATCCCTGGCTGGTAAGATTTTCCCAGAATTCCCCACCCCTGGACATGAGGTAAGTACAATATTGATAATTTAATTTCATAATTTTTTATCAGGATAGTGTAAACATATAAGGTTATTACACATTTCACACATTAATTTCTCATGAAATACCCTTTCCGCACGTTAGTGATGGGGCTTCGTATGGTGATTACTGATAGGCTCCTCGGAAGGTCGTCACCTCATACAAGTATTACAGGTTACACAGTAATACTATAATATTGTCCTTAACTTTGAAAAAAAAATGGCGTGTTACATTACTGAAAATATTACTGAAAGTTTGTGTTCCATTACTGAAAATATTACTGAAAGTTTGTGTTCCATTACTGAAACATTACTTTCCTCGGAGAAGTAATATTTCAGTAATGGAACACAAACTTTCCTCGGAGATGAAGGAAACTTTCACAACACTTTCCTCGGAGATGAATTTTTAGCTTACTTTCCTCGGAGATGAAGGAACTTGATCAGACTGTGAAGTTACACTTTCTCCATGATCATGGACTTTTCGATTCCTGAAAAAAAAAAAAATGGGGGTTGCTAAATATTATTTATGTTGTACAGTATACTGAATGTATATATAACAAAATAAAATAAAAATGGTTTCTGTAGTTTAATAATTTTGGGTGATTGCACGAACTTTTTGATACCCCTCGTATATATGTATGTATGCATACAATATATATGTATGCAATATGTATATACAGTATATAGTGCATAAGATAGACAGATATACATTAGATCAATAGATAAAGGAGTTGACATACGGAGCTTAAGCCCAAACCCGTGGGTGCGCCAGTGCGCGGTATAGTCACGAAATATGTGCTAGCAAAAAAAATTTGTTTGATTTTGTTTGTCAGATGAAGATGTCTATTTTTAGTCACACACCTTCCTTTTCTTTAAAAAAAAATCCTTTTTTGAAAAATTTAAGTTGAATAATGGAAATAAAAATAACAACAAATAATATAAATGCTATTAAATATTTAAATTTATAGTTTTAAATATTTCAACTAATAAATTAATTATTAAATTAAGTAAATCTTTTAATTTATGGTATTGATTATGGTATTAACTATTATAATTTTTATGTATATACATATCACCATTTTTGAGCTTCGATACAACCAATACAAATTTGTCCTTGTTAAATTATCTTATAAAAGAATATGTAGCTCAAAAAATGAGAGCGTGCTTTAATTTGAAGCAGTAATTTACTGTAAAAATGTTTCCCCGGTATAGATTTTTGTTATGTTTGTAAACACATTCAAACATTTCTGTAATATCAAAAAGAAGAAGAATAATTATAAAAATATATAAAATAATGGATATCCAAAATATTGCTTTTAATTTATTTAAGACATTTTCCAAATTTTCATAACAACATATTTCGGACTGAAAGAATCGCCAACAATAACTTTCCTGACCACTCTAACATTTCCCTCTGTTATTAAAATAATCCAAATACATATTACGGCTTTGTTTAGCTCCGTCGGTAGAATTTTTTGTTTGTTTTTGCAAGTCACAGCGGTACGATGCATATATGTACTTTTTGAGTTTCGTCGTAGATAGTCGTGCAGTATGCATGAACCAGGCACAATGTAGTCTTAAGTTTTTCAGAGAAATATTTGTCTATGTGTGGAAAATCCTGAACGCCGAAGCCAAAAATCCAAACTCAGTTTCCAATACCCTTCTCACCTTCGACAACCTGTAGTTGAAAATTCGTTTATATATACTTTTCTTTCTTTTTTTTTTTTCATTTGCCGAAATTATTACTGCTAATGCTTTGGTCTTTTCTGCGGGAAGGAAAAACGACATTTTGTTGATTTCTGCTGGGTACGAAGATTGACTGAGATACTTTGGACAGGGTGCGCACGCGTGCTTGAAAACCTGGAAAGTCCTGGAAAATCATGATTACGTTTTCAAGGCCTGGAATATCCTGGAAAAACGGTATTTTTTTAATGCTGTCTTGAAAAGCCTTGAAATTTGAAATTAGTGCTTAAAAAAAATGCCCTTTTAGGAAATCGTGTTACTGACTGTTACCCCTTAATTTTCTTAAGTTCCTCTCCTCTGTTCTCAAAGAAACCGCCGGCTACAGTGGTGTTTCGGATGTGCCCAAATCCTAATTTGGCTGGGGGAGCACTACTTCCAGTGCAATAAAATTGGATGATTACTAGCAGGTCTGTTAGGGAAGGGGAGCTTGATGCATTCTCTAGCCCTGAGCTTGATGTCCGTCCGACAACTACTGAGAACAACAGAAGGGGAAAGAAGAGACATTTAGCATTTGCAAGGGGGTCGCGTGTTTACCAAGTCAGCTGGCATCCACCAGTGAAGAGTATGCCTGAACAACACATTCATCTGCTCCTTGTTTATTGCATTAAGACGCTTGCTTCCGGCCCACCCCTCAAGAGACTTCGGCTACTTATGATAAAAAATAAGAAAACTATCTTTGCGAATTTTTCACAAAAGTGGCTGAAATTTTTACATTTACTATAATTGGATTACAGAAGCTCACTCCCAAAATTCCATTTGAATCGGTTTAAAACTTAAAAAGTTAGCATTGGAAATTTTTATTATGTGTGCCTCTTTAGACAGAGCCTTGAGCAGAAAGGGTGTTACCATAGCAACGGTTGATTGACAGCTGGGAGCGCTGATCCGAAGCCCTTGGTTGGGAAGAAAGCAAACACCTGTTTATCACTTCCACGGCTCAAAAGGACTAAGAGATATTTTCAGAAATCCATTTTCCGGAATTTTGAAAATAACGCAGTAAAATTTTTACAGTGGTTAAAATACATCACAATAAAGTTCTAGTGCAAATTTCGCCGAATTCCGTTTGAAACTTTAGCAGATGCAAAAAAAAAAAAAAAAAAAAAATCTTCCGTTTCAAAATCGGATTCAAAAAAAAGAAACGGCAATTATAAATTACGGGAAAAGCAAGCAAATTATTTTTTTTAGATGCCATGGTTTATTTAAACAGAGTGATCCTTAAATTTTGTTTCTGTGATGATATGGACTCTATTTTAATTACAAACATACATTTTTATTCAGATGTCTGAGTTACTGTTTTAATAAAAAAATCTAATTAAAAAGTTTTCAATGGATTTAGGCGAAATTCAGCAGATAAACGTATTTTAGTAAATTGCAACGTTATGACGTAAATTTGGTCATTTTGTCGAAAATTGGGCAGCATTTTTTTTTTTTGCGTTTTCTCCTATAGTTAGGGTGAAGGAGGAAGACACTTCAGTGAGCTGCAGGTGGTGATTTATGGCGATGTGCCAAATGAAAAGAAGCCGTTCCATCAGGACATTCCAGAGGTTGAGTGTGCGTGGACGCGTGCTCCTGCTGTTTGAACTTAATCGGAATGTTTTCGGGAGGGGGAGAAATATCCGTTTCAGCTTTACAGCTTTCAGGCTCCTTTTTTTTTCTTGGTAATAAATAAAAACCATAGTTGCTGCATTCACCATTGATCCATATTCGCATTTCTTGAATATAAACAGCAGACAATCGGAAACATGGTGTTGGGTGGGTCTTGATGTTCTTCATTTGTATCTGCTGAATTTTGTTCTGTGGGAATACGGAATGAGTTATACTGTGAATACATACAAAACTACATATTTTTGAGCTGAAAAAATATGTCTACTTGTACACAGTAGCTAAGGTGTGAACTCAGACGAAGACAATTGGACATATGGACGTCTGATTCCATAAAAAAATCAACCCTTTTTATTATACACGACAGGTAAAAAAGAAAAAACATTACATGTTTTTAAACATTATAAAGGAAAGCTGATTTTTGAAACACCATGACTTGATATTAATTTCTGAAAGTTTTTTTTTTTTTCGATTTTAATTTCTGAAATCTTTTTTTTTTTTTTCAATTACAATACACTGTAACATGATACCTGTGTGTTGTATCCCTTAGTTGTATGGCAGATTTTCAGTTGGCCGATATCCGCGATCGTAAGTGGTAGTTACATTGCTATTGTTGATGATGACAAGATAAATACTGGAGTAATGTAGAATGTTGCATAACGTAAAAAAGAAATCGCCCCCCTTCGAACTTTTATGCGGTTATCATAGCTGATCAACCATTTCATTCCATGAACATCAGCACATTTCAATCATTTGACCATTGGGGGTCTGACTGAATTCAGCAGTGCTTAAGCGCCTAGCGCAACGAGAACATGCTAATTATGGACAGTTCTATTCCCTTCCCCCCTATCATCCCTAATCCATTTGCATCTTTCATCATTTTTATTACTTAAAACTGAAATTGCTTTTAAAAACTAATTTGAGCATGATACTGTAAAGCGTAGTAATCATCCTGGAATTTTTTGTATATGGCCTGGAAAAGGCCTGGAAAGTCCTTGAATTTTTTCCCCCAAAAAGAGTACGAACCCTGTTTGGAATGAAAAGCGCGAAGTTTTCAAGTTTGTGTCTGTGGGCAAACCTAGTCAGGGGGACGATCTCTCTAGAGACCACAGGTGGTCAGCCGTAATCTGCACGAAGGTAAAAGTCTGTGTGTTGGGAGGGAAGGGGGCTATAAGTAATTCAAGACAAAAACAGCAGAAGACAGTCTTATTAAACTGGGGATGGGGAAGGGGGTTCCCTGGCCATCAAACTCTCATTGTGTGAAACCTTGAAAGGACCACTATCTCCTTTTCCTGATGCTATATCATACCGAGCACAGAAGGGGAGGTGGGGTGAAAGTCTTGGCTGGAAGGAGTTGTATTATAGAAAACAACAACTATTAGTCATAAACAACCTGACATCTACTGTCTATCTTAAACAGTATAACTTAAGAATTCTCTCTGGGGTTTGGAAGGAGATGGCAGGAAATTTCTTTTGCTCGAAGGACATCAGCGACTCTCACAGATGGTCTATTCCGACCCTTCAAGGTCTCACCGGACAGCTAAGTAAAAAGATCAAACAATGTGAACAATAAAGGTAAAAAGAACTAAACAATTACGAAATATATGAAATTTGGTCTACAATTCATGTTACAGTTAAGTAACTAACACTAGATCACAGTGGTTGTAATGTTAGAAACACTAGTACAAAACGCTAGCTTTCACCACCACGGGTGGCTTATTAGAAACACTTAGGTGGCTTCTAGTGTTTCTAATATTACCCCAATAAAATGGATTTTCGCATTTTTATTAGTATTGCTGGTGTATGTCTACCCAATTCTTTCGTTAAAAAGACTAATAGTCGGGGCTTGGTGTAATAATTATTATTTTTATTTTATTTATTTTCCTATAATCCTAAGTAGCTCAACCCGTGTTTAGGGAAGGGTTGAACTACTAGGGGTGTTCAAATGAAAAGGTACGAAACGTCATAAGAACGTAACCGTTAACATATTTGCCTATGCCGCTATGGGAGAACGTAGCGACACATCTACGGATGCGATTGGAGTCGCCAGCGTGGATCGGAGCAAGCGCGGGCGCCCGCATGCGCAGGAGAGAGCAGAGGCTCTTATAAAGAGCGCCGTCCAATTGACGCGGCAGTGCGTGTGAGGACATGATGGCGTTCACATTGAAAAATTCAACGATTGAGGAGCAGCGAGACGTTATCCGATTTCTGACAGCGGAAGGTGTTAAACCGGCCGCTATTCATCGTGGAGGGTGTGGTTCTGCTCCACGATAACGCGCGTCTACACTTCTCCAGAGTCACACACGCGGAACTGGCCAAGTTCTAGTGGGAGCAGCTTGACCATCCGCCCTACAGCCCGGACATGTCGCCCTGCGATTTCCATGTGTTTGGTCCCCTGATAAAACATCTGAAAGGGAAGCGCTTCCACTCGGACGACGAACTCAAGGACGCTGTGCAGGAATGGGTCTCGTCACGGCCACAGGAATTCTGGGAACAAGGAATCCTTCGGCTCGTTAATCAATGGGATCGTTGTGCTACGGCCTATGGTGTATACTTTGAATAAAGTCTTCATTTACACCCACAGTGTCGTTTCGTACCTTTTCATTTGAACACTCCTTGTACTAAGAATTTCTTACTCTGAACAAAATCTTTTTCTTAAAAACAAGAAATGAAACAAAATAAAGTTTCCGGGGACCTTTTGGAAATATCTGTTAGGCCATTTCTGCAGGTTGCAGTTGAAGCAAAAAAAAATTCATGCATGTGTAAAATTTCACTTCCAATGTACAAAGAAAGCAATTTCAGAAAAGGGCTCCGTAGCCTTTTTGGAAAAATTAACATCGTTTAGAAAGCCATCTGTATAGATTTCATTTAGAGTACAAAAGATGATACGTCCAATTTCAGTTGGGATTATTTGAATACCCAAAGACATACTGAATTTACTGAAAGGGCCCTGGGACCTTCTTGGAAAAAACACCATTTAGAAAGCCTACTATATAGATTTCCTTTAGAGTACAAAAGATGACACGTCCGACTTTAGTTGGAATTATTTGAATGCACAAAGACATAATGAATTTACTGAAAGGGCCCTGGGCCTTTTTTGGAAAAAAACACTGTTTAGGAATCCTTCTGTATAGATTTCACTTAAAGAACAAAAAATGACACGTCTGATTTCAGTTGGGATTATATGAATACGCAAAGAAATACTGAATTTGCTGAAAGGGCCCCTGGGCCTTTTTTGGAAAAAATGTCGTTTAGAAAGCCTTCTACTTAGATTTCATTTAGAGTACAAAAGATGACACATCTGAATTCAGTTGGGATTATTTGAAAACACAAAGAAATACTGAATGTACTGAGAGGGGTCCCTGAGCCTCTTTTGGAAAAAAAGCATTGTTTAGAAATCCTTCTGTATTGATTTCACTTAGAGTACAAAAAATGACATGTCTGATTTCAGTTGGGAATATTTAAATACACAAAGAAATAACGAATTTACTGAAAGGGCTCTGGGGCTGTTTTGGAAATAACTTCGTTTAGAAAGCTTTATTATCAATCCCATGGGCTCACCCTTTTGTCATGATACGATTATAACCATGATCATGGCATCAGCATGTGCAATATCATAATCAAACAAATCATCCAATTTATCAATGAATGCTGTGTCATTAGAATGCTGAGTTTCACTCATTTGTTTGCTACTTTTCTTTTGTCAGCTCCACTCATTGAAAAGTTTTTCCAGCTTGGCAATTGAATGTTGTTCACCACGAGTGGGAATGCAGGCCTTTGACCACCTGAAAAAGTCCTGGAAATGTCCTAAAATTCTGTTACATGTCTTGGAATTTTATCTATTCCTGCCTTCTTGTCCCTGCGTAATGTTTTATAGTTGAGGATTTTTTTACTTACATAACTTATGTCTGACAAATTTCCCTCCCCATCCCCTAAAAAATGCGGCGGCCGGGGGACGTTTGGTCTTGTCTGTTAAGACGACTGAAGCTGCGTTATTAGCATCTTTTGCATCGTGCTTATGTTATCACTTTGTCTGTCCAACCAGGGAGACCATATCTATGCAATTTTTAGTTCGGTTTGTAAAATCCTTTTTTTATTGGGAAGCTTAAAATGTGACAATGATGATCCATTTGTTCTGGGTTTTTTTTTTCCAATGCATAACTTTGCCGCTAGAGGGGCGCAAATGGAGATCGTATCGAATTGAAAATGCATTTTATTTCATACATTTGCTTCTAAATGCCCAATTGAAAAAATTATTTTTCCTTTCGATGACATTTACATCGAAGACATTTAAGTTACAGTCCCTTTTCCAAATAATGCATAAATTTTCCACTAGGGAGCGTAAAGGTACATAAAGGTACATCATCAAAATAAGCGGAGATATTTTCCCAATATCTCCGCTTCTAAAAATCCGATTTGAAAAATTCTTCCTGCGTCGGATACAGCTCTTGAAGGAAAATGTTTTGCATATAAATTCTCACTTTTGGTAAAGACTGGTTTGGCCACCAGGGGGTGTAAGAGTTTATTTTTGCTTCTGACGTACATGCAACAAAATCTGAGCTGGAAACTCAATTGAAAAATTTCTTCCGTGAACCGATACCGCTCACCTCGGAAAGCTTTTTGAGATTACCTCTTGCTTAAAATAGTGCATAATTTTCCCATCAGGGGCGTGCACGTATGTCTAATTTTTGTCCATATCTTTGTTTCTAGGAGTCCAGTTTGAAACATTCTTTTCTTGTTGGAGAACATTCCCGGTGCAAAATGTTTCTCATATAATTTCAAATATTTCACAGCACACAAGTGTGTCACTAGAGGGCGTAAGCTCACATTTCTGTTTACAGCAATATCTGCGGGACTAAAAACCCGATTGAAAAATATTCTATTTCAATCGGATACTACTAACTATGAAAACTCCTTATGTGTATTTTCTTCCCAAAATAATGCACAATTTCGTGCTAGGGGGTGCAAATATTTAATCTATTTTTCCCAATATCTGTACTTCTCAATGTCGGATTTAAAAAAATATTTTAATACCAGATACCATTTACCTTATGGAACAATTTAGGTTTCTATTTGAGGTGGTTTGTGGTTCACAGTTTTGCCACTAGGTGGTGTTTGAGTACTTCCGTTTGCAGCCTATCTCTGCCTCTAAAAACCCTATTGAGAAATTTCTTTTTTTATGGAGAGTGAATAAGATTTTTGCTTCAATAAGAATATCATCTTCAAATAATGTACAACTTTGCCCCTTGGGGTTGTCAAGGTCAAAAAGTTTTTCTTGCTGTCTCTGCTTCCAGGACACAAATTTGAAAAGTTCGTTTTCCTTAGCGTAGCTTTTGCTATAATCATAAAAATTGCTTTTCCATTATGCAAAATTCTTCCACTAAAAGGCAGAGTTATATCATGCTTCCTTCTATATCTCTTCTTTTAACTGTTCAATTTGAAAATCTTTTTGTCTCTAATACCTTCCTTCTGCTATGGGAAACATTTTTCGTGCCATTTGTTAATTTTCGTGACATACTTTTTAGCCACTGATAGAAATAAATAGCTTTTTTTTTTTTTTTGTGGGTTATTTTGATTTTTACTGAAATTTTCTAATGAATACTTTATATAGAAATTTGCCATATAATCAGATTGCTTTCTAATATCAGAAACTTAAATCTAGTTGTTTCTTAGTATTTTCTGAGCTAAGTAATCACTTTGCATCTTTTATAATTAGTTTTCTATTCATGTCCAGTTAAATTGCCTTGATCACAAATGAATGCAGTTGTACACAGCCCTTGAATTTAAGTTTTTCCCTTTATTCTCTTTCATTTCACATTTGAAATTTTTGTGCATACTTTGTTTGCTGGTGAGTACAAATTTAAAACACAGCTACAGCATCAATATTATGTTGAAAATTCCTTCCCTAAATAAAATGTTACACAAATACTTGCTCCCATGATTATGTGTTTAAGAAATAACAATCCCTTTGGTCCTTTGAAAAAGTTCCAAATATTTCACCTTTCCTTACCCTTAAATTTCCAATGTAAGCATTATTTCAAAATAATTAAATATAAATAGTACAAAGGTCGGTCAAATAAGTAGCGCACAATTAATTGCCTATAACTCCCCAGTTTTCAAAGGTTGAATCATGAAAGTTGGTGGGTAGCAACCTTGGACCTTTGGCTTAAGAGATAAGTCACTCAATGTAGGATCCATTGGCTTCACTACATTGCAGCCAACATTGTTTCCATGACAAGAACACACGTTGGTAAAACTCTGGAGGTTGGTCATCACACCACTTCCTGACACACGCAATGAGTTCTGCGTCATTCTGAAATGCTTTCCACATAGGTGTACCTTCAGATGACCAAACAGATAAAAATTTGATGGTGCCAAGTCTGGGCTGCACTGTGGTTGTGGCACCAGCGTCCAGCCCAGTCGAATCACTTTCTTTGTAGTGTGCGGTCTCGTGTTATTGTGATGCAGTTTGATGTCCTCGACTTGCAAGTGTAGTATCTTAGTTCTGATAGCACGTCTGAGCTTCTCCAAGGATGAACAATAATGCTGTTTGGTAATGGTGGTCCCACTTTCCAGGAAGTCATAAAGATGACGCCCTGACTATCCCCAAAAATGTGGCCATCAATTTGTTTGATGACCTTGAAAGTTGTGGCTTCTTCCATGGTGATCCAACGTGCTTCCACTCCATTGACTGATGTTTGCTCTGTGGGTCATAATGAGACTGACGTTTGCTCTGTGGGTCATAATGAAATAGTCAGGTTTCATCACCTGTTATCACACCATGAAAACATTGTAGAAAGTCACCAGGTAAATGTTCAAGCAGATCGTCACACACCTCTTTCCGAATTCTCTTCATCTCTTCTGTGAGAAGCCGTGGTACCCAACGAGCACAGATTTTCCGGTATCCTAAGTGTTCTACCCAACGAGATAGAAATACGTAGAGCGCTTACGTCGGGGAACGGGTGAAGCCACCGGAAACAAGTGGCAGCCATGTTTGATGAGGTACAGAACGATTTCCGTTCCGTGTTAAGCAAGGGAGTTTTCGTAATATATGGTTTGATGTTAAATAAGGATATAACTCAGAAATGTTGTTATAAACACCTAGGGGATGAGACTAAAACTTTAACGTATCAAATAACGTTTTTCATTGTTAGTTGACGGCAATAGTGTTTTAAAAAAAATGATATTTTAATGGATGCAGCTTGCTGTCGTTGAATAAAATCTCATGCCGTAATTTTTTGACATTTAACAAATTTTTTGGAGCAAATTTTCAGAGAAATATAAGTCAGCGGTAATAGAGTAAATAAATAAAAAAAAAAGAAACACAAAAATAAAAAATACAGTTGCACTCAATCCGCAATTTCGGTAAAAATTTTAGATATTCGTGGGTCATCACCATGAGAATGCTGAATCATCCCACAGCTTATCACTCCAAATACATAGACGCCAAATATTTTATGAGAGTTTTAAATGAAAAAAAAAAGTTCGAAGAAAAACGGAAAGCAAACAATGAGTTTACACAGCCAAGAGGTACCAATATTAAAATACTTTTACCAACTGCCCCTATCTTATATAATCAGAAGAAAACTACTACTTACCTGGTTTTTATTTAATAAAAATTAAAAGTCCTTAGCACTGGGCATGTTTCTAATCTGTTTGTTAGTCTTGACATTCAACAACACAAATCTGTAAGCCTCATTCGTGGGTACGCAAGGCAATTGTGGTAACTTGACCATAATAAAGGTATCTCCCAGCACATACACTAAATACTTAACACAATATAATTCTCACTCTCTCTCTCTCTCTCTCTAAGACCCAGAAGAATACCCCATGGGAGATGAATGGATGAAATTCGAAATCATGCAGGAGTGACACGAAGGAGACAGCCTCAAGACAGACAGCTGTGGAAGAAACTTGGGGAAGCCTTCATCCAGCAGTGGGGTGATAATGGTTGATGTTATACATTTATCAGTAAAAAGAAGTAAAAAAGCACACTCATGTAGTAATTAGACCACGTCAACACTGCACCTTGCTGCAGGAATCAGACGTAGTAGAAATAAACATAGAATTAACCAGAAGTAACCCACTTTCATGGTTCTAAACAAAAATGACATGGAATAAAACAACTCAGGAACCCCAAACCACTCTTCAGGGAAAGACATCTGGAGCCCCGAAGTTAAATCATAGCTTAGG
Organism: Macrothele yani; assembly: GCA_039090855.1. Classification (NCBI taxonomy): domain Eukaryota; kingdom Metazoa; phylum Arthropoda; class Arachnida; order Araneae; family Macrothelidae; genus Macrothele; species Macrothele yani. The sequence goes on from CM077008.1 coordinate 80,815,071, forward strand.
TGTTACCGAAAAAAACCCAGAAGATCCCATGGGAGATGGGTGGATGAAATTCGAAAGCATGTCGGAGTAACATGGAGGAGATAGGCTCAAGACATACGATTGCGGAAGAAACTTGGGGAGACCTTCATCCAGTAGTGGATTGATAATGGTTGACAATGATGATAATGATATATATATTGATTATATACAGTATACATATATTGTAATGATAATAGTTGTCAATGATCATCATTGTCAACCATATATATATATATATATAGCATAATCATTGTCAACCATATATATATATATATATATGGTTAACAATGATTTTATATTATATAGCATTATCAATCCACTGCTGAATGAAGGTCTCCCCAAGTTTCTTCCACAATTGTCTGTCTTGAGCCTGTCTCCTCCATATTACTCCGGCATGCTTTCGAATTCCATCCACCCATCTCCCATGAGTCTTCTGTCCCTCGAAAACCAGTTCAAAATTTCAGTCGTCCATCGGTGGTCTGTTCTTCTGGCAACATGTCCAGCCCATTGCCATTTCAGTGATGTCACTCTATCTCTCTCTGTATATATATTCTTTGAGTTGTCTGCATTCTTTGCATGTCTTTTTTTGGTATCAAAAGAAAAATATTTCTATATATCCTGCTTTTCTTTCTTTAGTTAAGGTCATACATACAGTATACATATATATATATATATCATCATCATCATCATTGTCAACCATTATCAATCCACTGCTGGACGAAGGTCTCCCCAAGTTTCCTCCACAACGGTCTGTCTTGTGCCAGTCTCCTCCATGTCACTCCCGCATACTTTCGAATTTCATCCACCCATCTTCCATGTGGTCTTCTTCTGGGTCTTTTCCTGTCCCTTGGAATCCAATTTTTTATGAATGAAAATTTTTTTATTTATGTATCTACATTTTTGATTCGGTGAAAACATCAGCAGTTACAATGGCTCTGAAAACCTGCGGTATTGAAGATGCATACATTAATATTATTAATAACATCTATGAAAATGCAAGTGCAAAGATTAGGCTGTTTGAAAATACAACACACATAAAAATTGGAAAGGGAGTGAGACAAGGTGACACCATATCTCCGAAGCTCTTTAATGCCACATTGGAGGGTGTTTTTCAGTCACTGAGCTGGGAAAACAAGGGGATAAAGATTAATGGAGATTATCTAACCCACCTTCGTTTTGCTGATGACGTAGTCATTTTTGCAACTACCCCATCAGAGCTGCAGAGTATGATCCAGGAACTTGCTGACAAGAGTAAAGAAGTGGGATTAAAAATGAACTTTCAGAAGACAAAAGTGATGTTCAATGTTTTTACAAGAAATGAAGATTTATCGATTGATGGAGAAAAGCTGGAGATAACAGATACGTACGTTTATCTTGGACAGCAGATATCAAGTGAGGGTCACATTGATGAAGAAATTAATCGGCGTACAAAACTTGCCTGGAGAGCTTTTGGAAGAAACAGCATAATTTTCAAGAGCAATATGCCATTATGTCTTAAAAGAAAAGTGTTTGATGAATGCATCCTTCCAGTGCTTACGTATGGTGCAGAGACGTGGACCTTAACTAAAAGAGACATACAAAGGCTGCAGACAACTCAAAAAAGCATGGAGAGGTGCATACTTGGTGTAACCAGGAGAGATAAGAAGAGGAACTCGTGGATCCGAAAAATGACAAGAGTGGAAGACATCATGATCAGAGTTAAATCTCTGAAATGGCAATGGGCTGGACATACTGCCAGAAGGACAGATCATCGATGGACAGCCGAAATTTTAGATTGGATTCCAAGGGACAGGAAAAGACCCAGAAGAAGACCACAGGGGAGATGGGTGGATGAAATTCGAAAGTATGCAGGGGTAACATGGAGGAGACTGGCACAAGACAGACCGTTGTGGAGGAAACTTGGGGAGACCTTCGTCCAGCAGTGGATTGATAATGGTTGACAATGATGATGATGATGATGATGATATGTTTATTTGCTATGTTTTATTTAACTATCTTCCAAGGCTTATCCTTAAGAAAAATAATTGAAAATAATTATTCTTAAGTGCAGTTTAAATAAACTTGGTGACCTAATATATGCTGTAGTCATATGTATATATATGTATATATCACTTCTGTAACTACCCTGTGACTTAGGTATAGACAGACATTGGGGCAATATGATGCTCCAAATGGTATTTACAGTTAGCAACACCAGTACCGAGTAGCTAAAAATAGTTTTATGTACTTTTTCAACCTAAAAAGACATAATTTTTGGTATAAAAAAAAAATCTTTCTACACATCCTGCTTTTAATATCTGGGCAGGTAAATTTTCTCTGGGCATGTATTATTTTAGATATTATTCAAGCTCTGGGCTGAGTGACCAAAAAATTCAGATTATGGACTTAAATTTTTTTATGGGACAAATAATTGTATTTTTTTTTTTGTTTCAGTATTAAGTATTTAATATTTTTTATTTGCACTTTCATATTTTACTTTTTTTTTTAAGAAGCCTAGTTTTTTGTTGTCCCAAAACTGAAATTTTGTAGTTTTCACCTGATATTTGGACACATTTTGGCAATTGTTAAGATGTACTGCACATAGTTTTTTTTTTTGTTTCAATTTTAAGGGCACAACCTCTTATTAATATGAAGTGAGAAATTAACAACTACTGATTTGCATTCATGATGTGCAAAAAGTTTGGCGAGCAAATGTTTATGTTTTGTGTTGTTATTTTGTGGGTTCCTCCAGCAGTCTTGCTGGAAATACAAGTGCGTCTGATTTGTATTTTAGAGAAATACAGGCACAACTTGTTCAATTCAAAGAAAGATTGATTTACGTGAGTGATATTTGTTCAATACTAACCTCTCATATATATGGTTGATGCAAAAGGAATAACTGGCAATTTATACATGGACATACTGACTGTACATTCATCATGAATCAGAGGTCACATTCTTCAAAAAAAAAATAAAAAAAAAAACATTACCTATCACGCAAAAATCAAATGCAAGTAGTTATTACAAAATGTTGTTAGTCCCTTTCTTTTGTATTATTCCATAATTTTTTTCAATTGTCATTTCATAATCGTTTGTGCCAGTTTTCATAAATATTTTATGTTGTTTGCATTTTTGAGGTACCATTGTACTCCCTGTTTCCTATTTTCAGTTTTAAATCAATATTGCCTGTATTTTTGCTACCCAAAAACCACACACATTGACTAACACATTCACAAAGAAAGAGTATTCTGTCAAGAAATTTTCAAGCTCCCCACTCTCACTTTGTTGAAGTAATACTACAGATTAATCAGTAATCAGAGACAAATGCCTAGAACACAAGCTGGGTGACCCTGTGCTTTCAGATAAAATACTAGATTGTTTCCTGACAGGTGTCAGCAAGCAATAAATTTATATTACCAATCACAATTATTACTTCTGCAATTTAAGTAACCATAAATTGATTGCTTTACCAGTATTTGCTATCTAATGGGCATTAGCCATGGGTACATGATCTTTATCACATAAAAAGAAATTGCTGCTTCCTAAGATTTTGAAATATTTGTTGTCTTGTCAGACAAGTTGCATGTACACTGTACAGATTCTAGAATATATATGCAAATGCCATTTGCAAGACATCCTCAGTATATTGAAAAAAACAAAACATTTACATAGGTAGAAATTGTACCTAAAAAGCCTCAAAGTTGGTAACCCACAGTTAACCTCAGCTTCCCAGAGTAAACATCATTCAGTTTTCACATTGAGTACGACTGTTTACAAAATATAAGAAATAAAAAGTCTTAAGATAACACAGATATTGAAATGGCTTATCTGCTGGTTTAATCACCAGCTACACGGATTAGATGTTTTATTTTTTGTGTTTGATTAACTGAGCATTTACAGCTCAACCTTATTTTAAAATGCTTACTTGTGAAATGTAGTTCCACAATCCTTGTTCCTTTTATTCTTACAATCAAAAGCTGCGCAGTACTATGGCATTTTAAATATCAACAATGTGCTGATAATTGTGATTATTCACGAAACTGTAACACTAAATTTGTAATGAAGCATAACACGATCGCCGAACAGCTGAAAGAACCGAGGTGACTCCTTGACACACGCAGAATTTGTACCTCATCAAAGATGGCGGGCTCTCCCCGCGTTGGCTTCAGCTGCCTCGGCAGAGAACCAATCACAGAAGCACTCTATGTATTTCTATCTCGTTGGTTCTACCACTGTTAAAACACTTCCCTTGGACATACCAATGTGATCCATAAGTTGGGAAGTGATGATGCATCTGTTATCCTGAATCAGCTTCTCAATGGCCTCCTCAGTTGCAGTGGTTGTCACAGTGGTCGGTCTGTTGCATCGTGGTTTATCCTGAATGCTAAAATCACCTCTCTGGAACCTCTGCAACCATCGCTGCACATTACTGCAATCCATTGTTTTCTCACCATACACTGGCAATAATTGTCTGTGGATCGATGTGGCTGAGCTATCCCCAGATCTGTAGAAAAGCTCTATTACCGACCGTTGACGTAGTAGGGTGTCCATTTCACCATCCATTACGCTTCACCTGCAAAGAGAAGAAACAACTGTTAGTGATCATTTGGAAGCTAATAGAATGAAGGTCCTACCCACCAACTTTCATGATTCTACCTTTAAAAACTGGGGAGTAACAGGTGATTGTGCGTTACTTATTGACCAACCTTTACATTTTATGTATTGATTGTGTGTGTATATGAAAGCATTTCAAGAGGAATGCCACATACCTATGTATTTTTGAGTTTTATGGGGTTTTTTTTATTCTGTAATTTGCTTCAATAATTCAACTAAAGCCAAAGTGGAAAAATAAATTTTTCTCAATCAGTGTAGTATACTGTATATAAAAGTTTAATAGATATTAACCCTGGTCACATTTTCAGTGACAATTCTGGTATTTCAGTATTTATCTGTGATTCTAAGTTTCTGATTAGCTGTAACTGACATCACTTTTAACATTCTGCATTAAGTTTGCCCAAGGATGTAGGAAGTTGTTTGGTGTAGGTTACAGGTTGAACAGACCTATGGTTTCACTATATTGTAAGTAAGAGTGTTTGGAGTGTATGTCCTGGGAAAAAATTCAAAAGTCCTCGAATTTTGTGATTGAAAAAGCGGGTGAACACTTGCAAATAGTCTTGTTCAGTGTTTTATGGTGGTAAAAAAATTTACTTAGAACTTGCCAATTAGATGAGGTTTACTCCCTTTAATTTTACTCTCTTCTGACGTTCCTAACAGGTAAATTATCGTACTGCGTCTTGTCGGTAGAGAGGGAACGGGAGCTGTCATCTTCAAACACAGTCTCAAAACAATAAAATAAATAGCATATAAGACTAGCCGGATAAACTCACACAGCACAAACAATAGAACATAGCACACGACTTTGCAGCTGCGTGGGAATGATTGGAAAACCCTGCCTGCAGTGCATGGCACGTACGATATGTGGGTACTGAAAAAGCCAGGACAAGCAGGAAGATCTTATTTCTTTAACTGACCAGACACTGCTTAACTTGTAGAGATGTTAAATCTTTGACATTATACCCTTTCAACAGAATTATTATTTATGGTAATGGCATATTACCCTTCATCTGTCCATTCTGCTAATTTGCAATAGAAATTCGATGGTGTTGCGTGACCCCTAAATATTATTCAACAGGGCTGAAATTTTGCATAAATAATGTTTATGTATATTCTAAAAAAATGGGTGGGTGAGAACAAAGAAATTCAAAACTTTATTTTTTTGGAACACCCTAGTGTTCTCTTCAGTGATGAGTCACCAGAAATCGCAAATGAAAGTAATGAAATTTTTAGAAAAGTGACTGACATGTATAGTTTAAAGAATTTATTTTATTTATGATTGTTGATAGTAATGGGTACTTTCAAATATTAGTTATCTAGGTGCTTAAATATAGAATAGTTTTTAATTTTGTACAATTTGTGTAACCTTGCATATACCTAGTTCTGTAAAGTAGCTTACAGGAATTTAGATCTCCACTGACTGTAGTGACCTCTAAAAAATGTACACTATCTTGAAGGTTGGACATGACTTGAAACAAAAGTGTTATTTTTTGAGTTGTTGCACCTGTGTGGTAATTCTGATGAATCTGAAGTTAGATTTTGTTACTAGTTAACATTAGTTGTGCACAAAAGTTGTATTTTAACGGTAGTGTAAAAAAATGTTTTGATTTCCATTATCTTTAAAATGCTTAAAAATTTTGGGTTATAATATTAGGTGATGCGAAAAAGGACAAACAGACCAGGCATCAGCAGCACGAACAGACCCCCAGGAACAGGTTCAGGAGAAATATGCGTGGTAGAATAATTTACAGAACACCTATGCAAAATTTCAGGTAATATTTGTGTGTTAGATAAACTGGTGTCCAAAATTAATATGACAAATACAAATTTGAGAATATGTCCAAAATGAAACGACTGATTGTAAAGATTTTTCAAAGATGTGGTAGGGGACATGCTAAGTCCATGTACCCAAGCAACATTGTGGTAACCTTAGCTCCTGTGGAAATATACAAATGAGGACCGTACTCTATTGAGCTGGCAGACATGCAACCTTGATAAACATTGTTCTGAGTGGGGGTGCAGCAGTTGAAGCTTGAGTTGGACTGTTAGTGGAAGAATGGCTCCGCACCATCGCTAAGAAAACTTTTTTACATTGGAGAGTGATCACTGGATTGGAAGCAGGACAATCGCAAGATGGCTGAATGCATTGACACAAGTAGTCTCCAATCTCTGGTGGCAGTTCCTGGAGACTAAACAATAACCAGAAGGTTGAGACAAAAATGCCCATGATCTACAAGTCGAGACGACTGGTATTTGTTTCTACTCACCTCCACCGGGATTCAACACGCAGGCAACTCTCACAGGAGCTCTCTACTACAGAACCACGATATCAAGGCAAACAGTTTACGTAAGACTCCACAAAAGAGATCGGTATGCAAGAAGGCCAGTGATCTGTATCCCACTCACCGCATCGCACAGAAGGGTTTGTGTGAATTGGGACAGACAACATCACCCCTGCTCAAATAAGCCTGTGTTCTCTTCAGTGATGAGTCACGGTAGATCCTAAAGACGGATTCTTAACATGTGTACAATTGGAGAGAGGCAGGAAGTGTGAAATTTTCTCTCTAACATTAAGGAAATTGACCAATACAGTGGTGGTGGTCTGGTTTAGGCTGGCATCCTGTTGGATGGATGTCTGCTGTTTCATATGTTTCCAGGAGGCACTTTGAAAACACATGAAGTCCTAATGTTGTAGGGAAGTTTAGTTCACAAGGTTCTAGAATGCACCTCCACTGCATACTACAGGAGGGACATTCTAGAGTCCTATGTGCAGCTTTTCAGAGGAACTGTTGACTCCTCCCCCAGATCCTTTTTATTGACAATAACGTCCATCCCCAAAGGGTGTGACTAGTTAACAAATACATGGAGAGTGAGGATATTCACAGGACGAAATGGCCTGCAATATCTTTGGACCTGAACCCGATAGAGCCTGTCTTGGACGCCCTGGGAAGAGCAATTGCATGCCGGCACCCTCTTTCCAAAGCCCTTCTAGGACTTCAGCACGTCTTGGTGGAGGAGTGACACTTATTGCCCGAAACTCTGCTTCACAGCCTTATAAACAGCATGAGGGCTTGTTGTGTGAGCTGTATTGCTGTTTGGGGTAATTACTCTCCATATCAGCCCCTCGAAATTCACCCCAGTTACTGCATCACTTTTGGACTGCCTTGCTGTGATGCGTGTGCTTCCTTCTCATATAGTGATGGCATTCCTTTTCTGTTGTGTATTGCTACGTTACTGATATGTGTATTTCCATACAAGTGTCATTAAACCCTGTCATGTGAATTTTGTGTTTGTCATGTTAATTTTGGACACCAGTGTATTTCCACTTTTTCACATGTATAGGTAGTGCATTTTTGTTTTATTTTGATATATAAATCAAACTTTCATCTTTTTTTCTTTTTTTCAGATTTTGTTTCTGAGTGTCATGATAAATTCTTAGGGCACACAGATTCATTTGTTCATTTTAAGTAAAATACTGGTTGCTCTAGATTTATAAATTTTTTTATGATCATGTGTTGGTATTTTTATTCAGAGTGAAGGTTCTCTCAAAGTAATGTTAGTTTATATTGTCTAAAATGAAGTTACCAAATTAGCTTAGTAACAAATCTATGCTACCAAATTAGCTTAGTAACAGTTGCATGCTACCAAATTAGCTTAGTAACAGTTGCATGCTACCAAATTAGCTTAGTGACAGGTACAACATATTATGTTGTACCATTTTCTGGTCTAGGACAGTACGTGGAAAATGACATTTTACACTGAAAAAAAATGTTTCATGCATATTTTTTTTCACATGCAATTTCTTTTGTGACTACATGTGTCTATTGTCTGTAACTCAGTATTCATATGTTACAGTGCTGTCACACTTGCCGCCGATGAAATCTATTCATGAGAAATTTAGAAAAGCATGTAGATTTTACACTTTAAATCCAATTTTAATATGTTCATGGGAACTGTAATGTCATTAAATAATATGTAATTTAAATAAAATTCAGTTAGTGATAAGAGGGGTGTAAGAGTGAATTATTTGCATTTTTAAGGAATTTGATAGAATTAAATCGTACAAAAAGAGGAAATGTTTGTGAACAAATCATTGAGTCGAAGTTAATGTTTATTGCATCAAATTCTTTTTATTGAATTTTTTGGTTCTACAGACTAATGCTGAAAAACTGCTTCATTTGCCTGATTAATAGATCTTGAGATATTATGGCTAGCTTGTCTATGACTGGGCAGGGTGCTGTTCTCCCCACAATATTGCTGAATGAGTAGCTGAGGGGTATATCTAGTTAATTACTTCAGGTACAGTAAGAGGGGGGGATAACATATGTTTGAAAACCAGGCCCAGGACCTTTCAGAAGGCAAAACCAGTAGATGGGTTTCGGCAAACAAGTTAGCCACTTTTGCTCCTGTTATGAGTGTTGCCATGCCTCACGTGACTCTTCGCATAGTTCCAATAGTTTTGTGAACTGTTTGTTTCTCAAATTTGCTGATACACATCCTGAGTGGTGTCCTACACAAGTTGATTAGAGTCTGGAATGGAAATTAAAAATGCCTAATGATAGGGAACTGTCCCAGCTTTTTGATGAGTGATGAATCGGAAGACATCTGGGTGAAAGAGCGCTCTGTAAGGGTGAGGTGCCCATCACGCACTCCCGGAGACAAGGTTTAGAGCAAGAGTGGCGAGCCTTTATTTCAGGTATACCACTCCACCTCAAAACCTCTACCTAGTAACCTAAACTTACCCTTTCACACCCCTTGTGAAAAATGTATGAGGCATATTTAAAAATTTTTAGCATAGTATTTCCTTGATTTCTGAGTGCTGTATGGAGAGTTCTGGGTTATTTCTGTTGCTTACTTTGAATAAAGTATTGGAACTGAAAAGCAAATGATTTTAATAATGAAAACAAAACAAACCCCTATTAAATAATGTATTCATATTAAGAAGAAATAATTACATGTTTCATAAATACACATTCCATAAATCATACATGATTCTACTGCGGATTTTTGGAATTCCATTTTTTTATGGTTTGGGTCATTCTCAAGATCAATGCAAAACTGAAGAAAACTTTCTTTGGAATTTGCACTGGGTGGGGAGGCAGCATTTCATCATTTAAAACTTTCAAAAACTAACTGGAATGAAGATTTCCCCCATAATCATTTTTTTTTCTTATGACTTTGGCTCTGTCCAGTATTGCTGTTAAATATTTTATTGTGTAAATATTTGTATTTTAGCTTCAAACTCTAGGCAACAATATATGAAAAAACGGAAGTTAAATGGTACAGAAATTTCACTGTAATCTTCAGGCACAAGATTCTTCTGCGGATTCAAGGAATTCCGTTTTTTTTTTTTTGTCATTCACCAGATCGATGCACAACTAAACAGGGCAGTTTTGGAAATTGCTGGGAGTGGGGGCTTCTGTCAGGGGACAGAATTTTAAATCTTCAAAAATTTTGAAAATGGAAAATAGACGGAGTGGAGATTTCTCCCGTGACCGTATTTTTTTTTTTCTCGCTATATACTTTTCTGCCTAGTATTGTTAGATATCATTTTGTTCCATATTTGTGTTTCAGCTTGAAAATGTAGGAAAAGTTTCCAAAAACGGAAGTTGGATGGAGCAAAAATTTCTTCTGTAATCTTAATCCCACCCACTTTCGCTTCCACTATCCTGTGTTGTTAAATGTCATTTCTCCTTGTAAATGTGTGTATTTAAGCTTGATAATGGAGGAGCAAATTCTGCTAAATAGAAGTGGCAAAGTTGGAAATTTTGTTAGAATTGAATTGAAACATGGTGTTCAAAAGTATTTGTCCTCTTAAAAGTTACATACACACTTATCTAAAATAGTGAAAGTTTTGATATCAGTATTCGTGGTTCTCAGGCAGAAAGTTCTTTTGCATGGCAGATTAAATTTTCATCTGAGGGCATAAAAAAAGTGATAAAGAAATAGGAAGAGAAAGATATCAGCTGAGATTAAATTAAGCAATGGATGCTGTGCAGTCACAGAGTCAACAAAAGACAAATGTGGCTGTGGAACTTGCTGAAAAGAAAGCAAGGTTTGCTTGCTAGAGGAAACTTGAGCTGATGTTCTAGCAAGTTCAAACTGACGTTAGATACAAACCATACCTTACTGTTCCGACTTATGTACAAATTCGACTTAAAGACTTAGTAACGGAACTTGTTTGTAACCCAGGGCCTGCCTGTTTTTGTTTTTTTTTTATCAATCTCTCTGCTTGTAAAAGTACGATGTGAAAATTTTTTATTTATTAGGTACTATTTACTTTGGAAACATTTTCCTTATACCTTTGAATTTTTTTATGATGCTCAGTTCTGCCATTACCTAAGTAGATGATGCAAGTGTGTATTTATGTTTGCAGCAGTATCTCCACTTCAAAAAGTGATTGAAAACATTCCTTTTGTAATGTATGCTATTCACTATGGTAAAGATTAGGAACATTATCTGCCTTAAATAATGCACAGCTTTCTCACTAGAGGTGTATATGTAAAAACTTTTTTCTCGCTATTTCTCCTTGTAGAAGTTGTATTTGAAAAGATCATTTTCCTTTGCATAGCTTTTGCTATGAATAATACTTTGCACGTATTTTCTACTTTACTGCTATTCACAATTCTGCCACCAAGGGCGTCAGCATATATTTCTGTTTGAAAGAGTTCTCCAATTCTAAAAATGTCTTGGAAAAATCCTCTCTTAGTTATAAAGATTTTCTCCTCTATGGCACATATAACTTTCCTGCTAGGAGGTGTAAAGTTTGATCACATATTCCACCATATCTATTTTTCACAATATTTGACTTGAAAAATCCCTTTTGCCTCTGATAGCTTTCCCTGTGAGAAACATTTCATGCACAATTTGTAATTTTTTGAAGTGCACATTTCAGCCACTAGTGGCCGAAAGTAGCTATTTGTATTTGTGGTTGTTTTACTGATTGTAAAAATTCGGTTGATCTTTTTATCCCCCCCCCCCCGTTACTGGTTCTATTCATACAAAGAACAATGCTCATTTTGCATATTTTAAATTATGCATTTTACCTTTTTTTCTTCTAGGGAACATAAATGGATTCTATTTTTCATTAAATTTTTTTCTTTAAAAAATCTGCTCTGAATTTTTTTTTTTTTTTTTTTTTGTTGAAAAGGATTCAAAAGACATTTCATTGGACCGCCTAAGAATGTGTTATCTTTTTCTCCCCCCCCTGCTGTTCTGTCAACATGTATGTTGGATTTTAATCAAATATATAAATTTGTAAATTTGTAGGGTATTTTTACTCTTGAGTGTTTTGATATTCTCAATTGCATGAACATTGTGGGTGTTTTCTAGAAGCTACCATAGTTCCACTGATATAGCTCTTTCTGCTCTGTAGCTTTAGAAATCCTCATTGTTCTTTTGACTTGTTGCCATCTGCTTTGTATACAGTTTCTTTGTTGTGTCATAATAATATGTCACCTAAAATGAATGCCAAAATTTCGGCAAGTAACACTGATTAAATAACTGTCCTGCATTGTTAACTGAAGGCACTTTTTTGAGAGTCTGCCGAGTCGGGGCACATTCCGACAGTCACCTCTCATCTTCCACTTGCCAATCACGTAGGCCACTGTTGATTTTGGGTACTTCAACTCGCTGGATATGTCGCGTATGGATCGGCCATTTCTGTGATACCCGACAATTACACCTTTCTCGAAATCGGAGAGCTCCAAACTGCATGGCATCTTGCATGCGACTGGTCGCATTGTTGTTTCCCACACGATATTTAACGGCAACGGCCGTGACATGTATCAGGACCACAGATATCGTCGATTGCAGAGTTGTCCAATTACTTGTTGGTAGATAGTGTATATTAAACAACCATGGTGACATTACTTAACCTTGCCTGACTCCTGCACCAATAGAAAACCGTTTTGATAAAACACCATTCACTTGTACACAAGCGCTACTGCCAGCATACATGGCTTTTACACTATTAAGTACGTTGATTCCCAGTAACACCATATTCATTCAGTACCTTCCACAGAAGTGTCCTATTTACTCTATCGTAAGCTTTCTTTAAATCTATGAAGGCAGCAAAAACTTTCTTGCCAACAGCCAGATACTTTTCAATCATCATGCGTAATGCAAAAATTTGGTTAGTGCAGCCTTTACCATGCATGAAACCACTCTGAACATGTAAAAAATAAGAACAGACTATAGAAAAAGGAGACCACTGCCACTGCTTAGCGACGGCGGAGAAGAGAGGCATGACAATCTACAGAACAGCGGTAACTTGATGAACGCATGCCAAAAGCAAAAGTGTTTAAACTTGGCCGATTGCTCAGAATAACATTGCCTCTGATAGTAAAGAAGTGCATTAAGTTTAACAACCTACTTACGTTTGTTATTAAATTGAGTGTGCCCCGGCTCTAAAAATCAAACGAACAGTAACCTTTTCTGAAGACTAAGTAAGAGCAAGCAAAAAGGATTGCATCTTTACTGAATGGGGCGATGTTTGGTTTTGTCACAAACACGGTGGAGAGGGGGGATGAAACTCGGGAGTAGATAAACGACCGCTTTGTCAATCACACACTCGTCCAGCTCAGCAGTTGACCGACAGCGGCTACGCTGCACGTGGTAGTGGGAGACAATTTTATAAAACAAGTTTTCTTCAATTTTTTAAATAGTTGTGTGCAAATTTTACAGTGTCCACAATACATCAAAATAAAGATACATTTTAAATTTTGAAGAGATCCATTGAAAACTTCAAAAGTTACACATTTATTTTTTACGGCATGGATATTCTTTATGGGATAAAAAAACTATCAGGTTAACATCAAGACCTGTTTACGCTTTCCAAATATGTTTCAGGAAGTGTTTTTTTTTTCTCTCTTTTTAAATAACGATGTGCCTTACGACGTTTGGTAAATGCATCACGATTTGTTTGATGCGGGAGCAAATGCTTTACTTTCCATGAATGAAGTAACTGCAGAAAACTCGCTCGCAAAAAGTGGGTTCATACATTGTTAAAGTGTGTAACCTTCCCCTGAAAACTCTAACCAGGGTGGTGAGCCCTATCATCTTCCCAGAATTGTGCATCAATTCCACCCACATTTTGCGGGAAACTGCCGCAAGCAATATTGCAAGAGCCAGCTACAACAATAAATAGTATCGCATTTCTGCATGCGGGCGCACCTCGGAATTTTTTTTTTTTTTTTATTTAATTTATACACAAGGTAGATGATTTTTTTTTATTTATTTATACACAAGATAGAGGTATACAAAAACTGCAGATATTCACATAAAAATCGGGGGTCGACCTATACACGAGTATATACGGTATTTGTTCAGAGACAGAAAAATAATTGCAACATTGGGAAGGGAGGAGAGCAATCAGTAGTCCCTTAAAGCATGTGCAATCTGTCTTCAGCAAGGTCTTAAATTATTGTGAATCAGATTTACAACGTGGAAACAAAATTTCAGTTTGGCAACATTCGAATACATTATTGTTGATAAACTATCTCAGCGAAATTTGAGAGCGAGCTTATGGGATCCTGTTTAGTTCATAAACGTTTACAAACTCAAGATAATTAAAAGAATGTGGAGAATATCCTGCATGTACTTCCAGTGAAAGCTGCATTTGTGCATTAATGAACTCTGAGTGAAGCCAAACATGTCTTTCATATTGATAATACAATTTACTTAGGATGAATAGCCAGAAGTAATTATTTGTAAAGAGCTAATGGATTAAACTTCATTGGTTTTGATGCTATTGTCAAAATATTTAAAGGAAAAAGTGTGTTACAGCAACTGTAAAATGTGCTGCTGTACTTTAGTAATGTGAAAACTATTTTATTCGTATTACAGTAGAACCTGCTTATTATAATGAGGAGCTTGGGACTGACAGAAATCCTTGCCAAATCCATTCATGGATGAAAAATCCCACCATGTAAAGATGTGCATAAGTGATATGTTTATATCATATCCATAACAATTGGATATACTTGAAAGATTTAATTAACAAAATTACAGTGTAACAGATTGGAATAAAATAAGCACTTACACAAATACTTAGTTGCAGAGAATCCTGAAGCAGACATCATATGGAAATGTTTTCAAAACAGTGTTGTTTGTTTTGTTTTTTATTTGGTACCTTTATTTTTTCCCAAAGAATACTTAGTGCACTAAAAAATTCATTATATCACCATAGTCTGTTGCTTCAGAAAAACATTCCAGATTTTCCACACAATCAATTGCTGTTGTATATGATGGTGGATAAGTGTTATCTTTACTTTCTTCATGCCTCAGCAGTTTCTGACAGCTTAGCTGCCTGTACAGTATTATCTGCTGAAAGGATGGATGCCAAGTGCGGCAACAGCATCATCTACATTAATGACGTCATTGTTTGCGGGAACATCATCAGAATTTATGTTTTGATGTTGCACCCAATCGGACAGTGGAAGATCATCCATTTCATCATCAAAGTTGGCAGTGGTATGGAATTCAGCTTTTCTAAAGCAGTTTTGGATACAAGACTGATA
The DNA here is from genome assembly GCA_039090855.1 of Macrothele yani. NCBI lineage: Eukaryota > Metazoa > Arthropoda > Arachnida > Araneae > Macrothelidae > Macrothele > Macrothele yani. The sequence goes on from CM077008.1 coordinate 80,830,202, forward strand.
TGCTTCCTTAAGCATCAGCTACCAAACCAAGAGTCTGTTGCACTACTCACTTGAAGAACATTTGATGTACCTCTTCACCATTGCTTTTCTGTCAACATTCTTCCACTAGCACACCAATATTACCCTATGCTGTTACAATTTTGTCCTTTTGCCACCATTTCCATCCTTCCATTCCTGTACAGTGCACAGCATATTTTCTCTTCCTCATTAAATATTGAATTTCATTAAGTTTTGTTACTTTGCTTGTTAAAAGTGATCATCTCATCTTTTCTCTCCCTCATTAAATCCAGGTATTTCATTAAATTTGTTCATCAAAAACAATTAAATTTGCTTTGAGTTAACATCATTCTAATTGAAGTGCCGGCTTTGCTTATTAAATGTGGGCTTGTCATAAGTGAGTTCTGCTGTATTAGCATACCACGTTAATTAGAAATTTGAGTTTTCTTAAAACTTCATTTTATGTTAATTGTTTTAAATTTTTTCCTCCTTCTAGGGGGCCCGTACATAGGATATCTCTGTGGATTCAATGAAGAAATGAGGTCAAAATGCAGCTGTGTTCTCCCAGAGTTGCATTAAATTTTTCATAAATTAATTCATTGTATATTACTTTAGTTCATCATAGATCTACTAATGTATCATACCTAAATTGCATGCTTTTTGCCATTATATTTCTCAGCATGTACTTTTTGAAAGCATTTGGGGAATAATATATTTTTCATGTGAAAGGCACTCAGTAATCAAATTCATCAGGGGAAAAAAAAAAAGAAAATTCTTTCCACATTTCCTTTCACAATAACAAACAAATAAAAAAGAAATTGTCATATTACATAAAAATTCAAGAAAATGCTGTACACAGAGCCGTAGTGCTTTAAATAACCAAATGTAATATTTTCAAAGAAAGAAAAAAAAAAAAAAAGGAAAGAGAAGAAGAAGAAAAATAAAATGTTTGAATTTCATTTTTGCATGTTTTTTTTTTTTTATATATATATGTAGGCATTTGCAATAATGTTGCATTTGTTTTTTCATGCTGCATTCTTTAAATCTAAAACCAGTGATTCATTTCCTTTGTATTTGTGAGGTGCAGTGTCATTACATGGTTCTTTAAGCCACCCAACCCCTCTTCAAAAAATTGTTTCAGCCTTTCGTGCGTGGCTTCAGAACCTCATTTCTAAGAATGGCAGCATTGATTTTTGTGGCTGGTTTTATAACATGTGATATATACATATATGTAATCTTGGCCTTGCTTTATAAAGATTTACAATGTATTTATTTGGAAGAGTGGACCAGGTGTTAAATTACTTAGCAAATACTGTTGTAGTAATTTTTACTCCTAAAAATTTTAGGTTTCAGATAATTTCATGCCAGTCTCAGTAGCATGTTTTTTACTTGATGTTTTAAGTATCCCTGCTGTTTTTTATATTACGCACTTTGTATTGCATTTATTTTGGTGGCTGTGACTCCTTGAATTGTGTGTAATACTGAATTTTTCAAGTAATTCAGTTACGTAAACAGCATTAATCTCAGGAGTTTCAGGTATTTATTTTTATTTGATCATGTTAAGACTGGGGAATAATGTTTCATAAATGGTGGATATGTTGTATAACAGCCAATCCAATATGTTTAAAAAATTTTGAAATGAAAAGAAAAATATTTGCATTTTAAACATGCTTTGAAATGAAACCTTTAAAGATGTATCATTTCTCACCAAATCTATTTTTGCTTATTTATTTAGAAATGAAATTTACATGGGGTTGGTGCTTCAGATACTGTTTAACATTGTTGGCAGTAAAAACACAAACAAACAAGGAAACCATTATGTAAAATGAGATTATGTAACCCTAGAATGGTAGTATTATGAAAATACTTGAATAGTGAGTTACAGTTAAAATGACTTTCTTATGAAAACTATATAAAGTGAAAGTTTAATTTTAAAATGTAGACTTTTTAGGTACCAACACTGTTTGTTCACTGCTGCTAGACTAAGGTTGTTTCATGGAAATCTGTTGCATGCCAAACAGGTTCATTAATGAATTTTGTACGGACAGGTTTTTTTTTAACAGATTCCACAAAATGAAATAGCCAGCTGATGTCAGAATGGAGAAAAAAATGCTGTATAAGATTGAGTTTTTCCATACTCATATGGGGATATTTCACTTTCAAAGTATCTTGAATGGCTGTAGTCTGGCAGTGTTGATACTTTGTCACTGAGACAGCCATTTTTGTGAGTTCTTTGCTTGCTCATGATTTTTTCTACACAGTGTGGCACTTCTTTCCTACTTCCCATGCTGTGACAATGTGTTTATCTTGATCTAAGTCTTTCTTTGCATTATAGGGTTATAAAATTCAGTATTACTTGATCATCAATTCTGTCATTTTGCGTTGATAAGAAAAAAATATTGGAAATCATTCACTATTTTAAACATGTTCAGATTTTAAATGTCAAAAATTGCATAAAAACTGCTTTAAATTTGAAGGAGTCCGGCATCTAAACAGTAAAGAATAGCTACCAAAGTAATTGGGACAGGACCTCTGTGAAATAAGAGTATAACCATATTTCACTTATTTAGATAGCGAACTTGAGTATTTAAGCTTGTTATTGTCCTAAGTCATGAGGTCTTACCATTCTAGGGTTTAAGTGAATAATTCTTCCGGATGTCAGCTATGAATACTATTATTAGTTACTTTTCTTGTGAATCAGTGTGGAGCAATTAATGAAAAGTTTGAAGTTTCAGTGTTGGTCATGTCTAATGACTTAAACTGTTTTTTTTTTTTTTTTTTTTTTTGAAGTTGTCTGTCACTTTTTTTTTTTTTTTTTTTGCTGCTGTTTATATTTTGGTGATATTACAAGCTAAAAAAGTATCATTAAACAGTATGAGGTTTATAATATAGTGTAAAAAAAAACACTAATCATGTTTTTAAATTATTTCTTCATATTCCTTGTTCCTAAAACATGTAATGTTAAATTTTTTATATACCTGTACCAGCAATTGTTATTGGATGTGATGCCAATCTTGTTGAGTGCCAAACTTCCTCATGTTTGTTTTTTTAAAGTAGAAACATAACTGTATTTTTTGTTCATGCTGAGTCAGAACAAAAAGAAAAAATAAATAAATAAAAGATAATCCTATTAAAAAATGTCCAATAAATTTCTATGCATCATCACTAATACCTGCCAGTTCTTTGAGGATTCATATCTTATCAGATGGGTTAAGTCCAGTTACTGTAAAAGTGAAAAGGTGCATATGTGGTTAGCATTATGTATCATATTGATGCAAAAAGTAACGTGTCACTTTGAAGAGAAGCATTTACTTCTTGGTACTTGCAGTGTGTGTGTTTTTGTTTTGTTTTTTCGGTCTGTTGTACAAGACATTGAATCTGATATATACCCATCTGATATCCTTCCAAGACGAAAAGCTCATCAGTTTATACAAAAGTTACATTTAATTAAACATCTGTTTCATGTGCTTGCATGTAAACATATTTTCATCTTCTAACATTGTATTAAAAAAAAAAAAAAAAAAGAAACGGTGGCTGATACTTTAGAGGCACCTCTAGCACCATTAGAAAATTCGACTGGTGTTTGTTGTGTAAGAAAGCTATCCCTTGGTAAATAATATTACATTATGTATGTTTAACAGTAATGTAATCTGTGTTTTTAATTAAGGAATGGATACGTTTTTTGTAAAATGTGCCAACTGTTTGCACTAATTGATCAGGCACTTCATTTGTAGGATCCCATGTTTTGAGTACATTTCATTTACTTATCAAGAAAATTGGCAGTCCCCTTGCATTTCATTTCAAGTAGATGCCCCTTCCCCCATATATATATATATTATATGAGCATCTGTTTAACCCCTTAAATGGCAAATTACTTTTCACGTGTATTACTGCTGGTGGGAGATTATTTCTCTCTTTTAGAAAACATGAATATGAAGGCAAAACATTTCTGAAAATTACTTAGGTAAAAATAATCAAGAATGTAGGTAAGGATTACAAAAAAACAAAACAAAAAAAATATTTTATGACCATATTTTGAACTTTGCTGCATACAGACATCATGGCATATGCTTCTTGTGTGATGGCTTTCAAAGCTCATGCATGCTTTGATATTTCTATCATTGCTTCAGATTATTGTTTCTGTTTGGATATTTTCCTTTACTGAATCATCTTTGGCAGAGCCAAATAACAAATGCTCTTGTTGAATGCTAGTTTCATGGTGTTAAGTGTTGGTTAGTGTAGGACCAAGTACCGATTTTTGCACTAGCCCATTTTATGAACTAATAAAAAACACTTTAACATCCTTGCTGCTAGTGTGCAACAAAGGCAATTACAACAAAATCAAATGTTTGAAATATGCATAATGTGTGTGTGCATGCTAATGAATTCATGCTACTTCCTATCAGAATCCACGTTTCTTTACCTCTTTTTAAGAAGAAAAATTATCATTTTTAAAATAAGCCACTTTAGCACTGAAGAGGTTAAATTTCAGGAGAGTAGAATAGATGAGACAGATGCTATATTTGTCATATGATCACAGAATATTTAAAACAGTTTTTCAAATTCTGTGTTTAGAAAAATGGAAGAGAAAAAAATTCTGATATGTGAGCAATTAAAAATGTACGAGTTTTTATATTCAACAAAGCCAATTTTTTTCCACCAATTTGTTTGTATTAAATTTATGATCGATTGCTACATTCATCAGTTTGGTACCAAAATACTCTTATTTGTGGTGTAACATGCAAGTTCTAGTTCTACTTGTTTGCCTCTGGGAATGATATAAGGATTTATTATTCACAGTGCGAAAATTGCCTTTAAAGATTTTAAAGCTTCTAGCCACGCTACGCTTTTGTCATTTTTAATTTAATGGTTATCTCTGATAATTGAAGTCTCTGTCAGATATATATATAGAGAGAGCTTATACATTTATTTGTGGTTCTAGCTGACAATTATGTTTTGCAGTGAAACAAGATTTCAGGAAACCTTGCTGCGGTAATGTCTTGATAGGTTTTTGTTTTCTTCAAAATACCTAGGTTTTTAGCGTGTTCAGCACCATTTTGATTACTGAATGTCTTCCATCTTATGTACGAACTTCTTTTTTTATTCAGTACCTAGAATTTGTATTGGTCACTGTCTGTCAAAAAGTACCATTGTATCTGTATAATTGCATTCAATGAATGCTAACAGAAAAAAATGTATACCTTCCTAATAATATATCGATACGATACTCATTGGGTACTTAGTTTGGTTGAGATCATAGATAGACTACTTAATTCCATTCATACAGTGCATTTATTTTGTTAGAGAACCTACTACACCTAGGATTGTGGAATTTGTTAAATGTAGCACTACAGAAAAAAAAAAATTTGTTTCGAATAAAAAAAATTGCAAAATGTAGTTTTTTTGACTACTCTTTGAGTTTATTTATTTATAACTAATGCTGTATTCCAGTTTCTGGCCACCATTGTAAATTGGCACATTTTTTCAGTCTTATGCAATTTTTTTTTTTTTTTTAACTTCTGATAAGATTTACCTTTTATTTACTGAACATATGTGTATGAACATTTTGTTTTTCATATGTGTCTCTAAAGTCTTGTCTGAGAGAGACTGTCTCAGTGTGTTGATTTCATTTTTGAATGCTGTGAGCTTGGCATGTAAAGCATTATTGCCCAAATTTCCATGTTAAAAATAGTTTAAAGTGCATTTTTAAATTTTGTGTGTGCCGGAAGAACATGATACTTCATGTTTCTGCTAAAAAATTATTACATGTTTGGTTTTGCAACTGGTTCTGGGAAGTTAATTCATGTTTTTTTCCGTAAAATTTTACTTGTACTAAGTAGGTAAATATTATATAGACCAAATATTAGGCTCTGCACTGAGTTGAGATTGAACTCACTGAACAGAACAAAAACAGAAATTCAAATTTATTTGCAGTTGTGTATGTGCTGAAGATAGGGGGGAGTATTTGTGCAATTTATGGAAAGTTTTTAACAAGCATTTGACTGGTTACAAATAAAAAAACATTTTTTATTATTACTAGAGGATGTCTTTTTTTTTTTTTTTTAATCTGTGGTAACCTTTACACAAGTAGAACTCACTTGAAACTATGGATGGGTTTCAGGGAGTTTTTGTGTTAGGAAAATTAGTGTTAAATTTGATAACATTTAAAAGAAATGGAAAGGGGGGGGGGAATGTGTTGCTGCCTCTCCACCATTTTTAATCATTTATGGTGACTATTATGAATTTAATCTTTTTAATGTACAGTAAAGCACCCTTATAACGAGGAGCTTGAAACCGTCAGAAACTCTCGCTAAATCTATTTTGGGGTGAAAAATCCAATATGCATATATGTTAATATTACATATCAATAACAGTTGAATATACTTGAAAGGTTTAATTAATAAATTACATAGTACTATAGTTAATTATGAAATCCTTCAAAAGTATATTCAACTTGACAACCACACGAGGTTGACCATTGTTAAACTACACAGCACACAAAAGCACCGATGCTCCTAATGCAATGCTCACTTGATGAGGTGAAAGGGTGGAAATGGGCAAAATTTCAAGAATTGTTTTCTTTTGTTTCACCTCTGACAACATCCCCATTCCATTACTCTCCTGTTCTCTGCAATTGTCCCCCAGAAAACCACTTTATTGTGTGTGATCCCCAACCACCCTCTTTTTGCCTGGGAGTAGGTGGCTTGTTTTCATCTCTGCTGGCACAATACACCTGGAGTGGGTGGCTGTGAGAGTCCCTTTCACAACTCATGTGTTAAGCATTTGATGTGCTCTTTCCCACCATTGTTTTTTTTTACCAAACATTCTTCCACTAGCACACCAGGATTTTCCTGTGTTATTACAATTTTGTCCTGTATGCCACCATTTCTATTCATTCCTCCATTCCAGGACACTGAGCTGCAGATTTTCTGTCTTGTTAAATGTAGAATTTCGTTATTTTTTTCAGGTAGAACCGTTTAATGGTGGTTTTAACTGTTGTAACTTTTTGCATGTTATATTTCCTTTAAGTGAAAAGCAATTTCTCAGTTGGAAGTTATTAATATTCACTGCGAATATATATCTTGGTAATCGAATGTGATTCAAGGAAAGATCTTTCACGTACCTCTCAGTTGTAGGTGGTCGATGTTCAAATCTTCGCACGGTTGTTCTCATCAGGTTCTTGATTGTTAGCTTTTTTAGAAGTTAGTCCGCACGTTTTCTTGAGTAGGATATACTTTTTAGTTGAATTACAGTAGGCACATAAAGACAAAGAAGATGTGAAAAATTTACGTTGGAAAACTTGAAAAATGGAAAAATTAATCACTCGAAAAAATATTCGCATGAGGAAAATGCAATCACCAAAAAAAAAAAAAAAAAAAACGTCAAACTTCCTGGATGTATTGTCCGATGCATTTCGGCAGATCTGTCTGCCATCTTCTGGGACCTCTGGTTGTCCGTTCTCTCTGCAGTCTTACATTGAATATACCACGTGCTCAGTTTGGGAATCTTTGTGTATTTTTTCGAGTGATTCATTTTTCTGTTTTTCAAGTTTTCCAACGTAATTTTTTCACATCTCCTTTGTCTTCATGTGCCTCCCGTAATTCAACTAAAAAGTATATCCCACTCAAGAAAACGTGCGGACTAATTTCTAAAAAAGCTTACATTCAAGAACCTGATGAGAACAACCGTGCGAAGATTTGAGCATCGACCACCTACAACTGAGAGGTACGTGAAAGATCTTTCCTTGAATCACATTCAATTACCGAGATATATGTTCGCAGTGAATATTAATAACTTCCAACTGAGAAATTGCTTTTCACTCAAAGGAAATATAACATGTAAAAAGTTACAACAGTTAAAACCACCATTAAATGGTTCTACCTGAAAAAAAATAACATATGAAAAACATGTTTTTAAATCCCGATACATCGAGAAAATACATGCGTAGGATATAGAGTTTCATTAAAGTTTGTTATGCTTGTTAAAAGTGGGTCATCTTAATTTTCCTCTTCCTTATTAAATCTAGGGATTTCATTAAATTTTGTTCATTAAAAGTGATCAAGTTAACTTTGAATTAACCATATGCCAGACAAAAGTTCCTGTTTTGCTTGCTGGTTCTACTGTATTTTTACCACATGAGCGTGCGAAAAACACATTGCTAAAATTGAATAAAAAATAATTGTGCTCCTGAAACTTATTTGTATTATCCTTCATATTTATATATTTAAATCCTTATATTTTCCATCATTCACTTGAATAGTGGAAAGAGTGCATATGAAGGTTTTTTTGAACTGACAGTACAACATGCATTTATGTTTATGCCTAATCACATCAACCATTTGCTCTTAACTTATTGCTTCTGACAAAAAGTTGGAACAAATGCTTGCTGAATGAGCTTCACTAATGTGCATCTGACTGATGATGAATTCAGCAAATGGTTTGTCTGTGTAATACAGTTTAAAAAGTGATGCTACTAGCACAGACTGGGAAGGATCATTGCAATCCCACATGAAAAGATAGAAAAATTTGGGCATACACTACATGTGTAATAGGTTTGTTCCTACTTAGAAATTTTTAACTCTTCAAAAATTGCAACACTGTAAGGGTGTTAGTTTTGTACTGCTGATTTTCCAAACCATGTGGGCAAGAGTATGCCAGCCTTTGATTTCATCTTAGTGGATGCTAGTATATTGTGTAATAGATCAGGCTCTGCATGGCTGCATTTCACAAGCTTGTCCTAGTTAACATTAAATTGTCCAAGATCATGTGTTTAAAAATTGAAATCTCACAAAACAAGGTAATGATCTGATTTATTCCACATCATGGTTAAGTCTTGTTAGGTTAAGCACACATCCATGCAAAAGAAACCTTCATTGGTAAAGCTAAAGTGTGTGGCTGCTGTTACTTTTTATCTAGTTTAAATTGAAAAAGAAATGAAGCAATTACCTTTAGGCTATTGTTTTTCCTTGTAATTTCCCATTCTGTTATTTTAGTGAAATATTCTTCGGCTGAATTGTGCATTATTTCTCTACATAATAATAAATCCTTGAATATAGGAACCCATTTTATCTTATGTCTCAAAGTGACTTCTGTCAGGACAGTGTTTTAACTTTTAGGCTGCAGCTAGCAAAAGTAAAGAAAATCATTCAACTCTTTTGAAAGTCTGATGAAGAAGCATGGAAAACTGGTTGTAGATAGCTGTCAATTTTCTAGCTGATGTAGAAGGGAAGTTAATCTAGAATTAGAACTGAGTAACTCCTGTATTTTTGAAGACAAAATTACGTTTAACATAAGCCTAAACTGTGCATCTTTAGTAAATTGTAACTTAATGTTAAGTTACTGGAAAACATGGGTGGGGTACCTTGTAAAATGATTACTGTATAATATTTTGTTAACATGGTGTTTACTTCATACCCTAAAGTTAAGCTGTCGTAAGTAATAATAGCCTGTAAGAGTTTAAGAGGGAGAAGGACTTTTCAAGAAACTTTAAGTCACAGTAAAACTGGTTTCATTCATTTTTATAGTAAACTGTTCCTTATGAAAAATTATCTGACAGGCAAATTGTGTTAATCGTATCCTAGTATGTACTTTGCTGCCACAAAACTGCAAGATTATAGTTAAATTTAATTCACTATTCGGAAATGACTTTGTGAAGCAAATATTCTTCCTAAGTATTGCACTAAATGGTAACAATAAAACACAAAGATTGAAATTTAAAACCTAGCAATGTTTTTTTCTCAGTTGTAATTTCTTTTTGTCACCATTGCCTTGAATGCTGTTGCATCAAAGATTATCTCTGTTATGGCAAGTAATTAAAAAAGGAACCATCTCTAAATTCTTCTGCACACTTGGAAAGTTTTAACTTCTGCTAGATAAAGTTCTTTGCTACAAGCTGGCTGGTGTTCTGTTTGTCAAAAATGACATGTATTCAGCTGTAAACAAGGCTTGTATCTCTACAGAAATAGAAGAATATGAATGAGAGAAAAGATGATATTTTGTCAAATCAAGAAACTGCACATCAGTAATAGATGAAACTTGAAATCATAAATGTATTACAACATTCTAAAATTCCAAAATGCTTAATTCTTGTGCTCTGACTTTCATTTTAAAGATGATATTTTGTCAAATCAAGAAACTGCACATCAGTAATAGATGAAACTTGAAATCATAAATGGGTTACAACATTCTAAAATTCCAAAATGCTTAATTCTTTTGCTCTGACTTTCATTTTCAAAATTCAGTGTGCCTGCCACTTAGATGCAGGAATGCTATTTCATAAAAGACCAACTAGTCATACTGTCAGATTTGGATGTTCCATAGTTTTGAATGTACCTGTTATTTGATTTTTTCCAATGTTCATAATTGGGCATCAATATTGAGACCTTCGATTATGAAAGATACTGAAATGAAACTTGAATGGAGTTGATGAGGCTCCTATGTTTCACTTTATAACCGGCCATCTATGCAGTGACTTTACTATGGCTTTTCTCTCCTCTCTTTTGCTTATGGCATGTAAAGCTATAGGAAAAGTCTCACTATGTTGTAAGCTGCTGGGCAGAAGAATATAGTGGCTCTTACTAAAATTGGGTTCACACAGAACAAATCTGAAAAATTAGAGTTAGTTGTAATGTCAGCTCAGGCTATAAGATATACATAGCTGTAAACTGTACTGCTTTTCCCAGAAGATACCCAGTTTTCAAGCAGTTGCTTGAAGAACTGGAAAAATGTCCCATCCCCATAATTTCATGAGGTATTTAAAAAGTTTTGTAAACAATTTCTAAAAAAAAAATGGACTCACTAGAAATTGTTTTTTATTGCTTCATTTCTGCCATGTTTCATGGAAGCAAGCACAATGCTTTAGGTCTTGTGGTTTCATATTCCCCCTAAAGAAATTGCATAATTTTGAAGGCAAAGTGTAGGGAAAACACAATTTCCAGTGATAGAAAGATTACCACCTTATTTGAATGTGAACTGTGTGGAAAATTTTAACCACCAAATGTAATTTCTGACATAATGGCATTATTGGAATGTGAAACATATAGAATCGCTTTACCTCAAACCAGAAAATGAAATTTCTAGCACAGGGAATTGAATGTAAATTGTTTGGAATTATATTTCCAGTGCCTAATTTGAATTTCTATTTGAAAAGAAAACACTGCTTTTGTGGTGCCTGGCAGATGACATTATTCTAACATGTGAATCCCGTGTAATCAGTTCATTTAGAAAATGCATTTTAGCTGAAAGGTCATGGGCTTATTTAAGTATGATTTCTGACAGTTAGAAATATTCCAAAAATTTTCATGTGATGTGAATTGTGGCTGTTTTTCTTCAAACTGCTGGTTAGTTACATCTTAACCTGCTTTCCAAAAAAACGTTATAAAAAAGTGATTTTGATAGTTAGCCATCATCAAAATTTATAAAATAGTAGCATATTTCCTGTTTAAATATTTTACTATTGTATATTGTTGTAGGAATGTAATTTTTTTTTTACTGTGGCAGCCTTTTTTTCACTAAAAGTAAGCTAATTGCAAGTGGTTCTCATTTGAGAAATGCAGCTTTATTTTGCCACCACACAAAATGCATAATTGCCATTGATTAAGGTAGTTCCACTTAAGATATCTGCCTTCTGTTTCCAGTGGTAAAACTTCTTTACATATTTTTTTTCGTAATTAATGTATTTTCCAGGATGAAAATGTGTGCATCGATAAAACAAACTTTAAGTTGTAGCCTGGGATATTTAATACTTGCTAAAACATAACCATAATTAAGCAATCCAACATTTGTTTGTCTACTAACGTCATCAATGTACAAGTCGCGCCATCTATTAACAGGTCTAAACATTACTCAAAAAAATTATTGATTTTTAATAAAATTATGGTTATGTTTTAGCAAGTATTAAGTATCCCATGCTGTAACTTAACAAGTTAGTTTTATCAGTGTGCAAATTTTCATCCTTGGAAATACATTAATTGTGAAGAAATGTGTAAAGAAGTTTTACCATTGGGAACATAAGGCAGAGATTCTAGGTGGAACCAACTTAACTTGAAAATCATTTAAGTTTCATCCTGGAAAAGGCAGTCTTTTTATGAGCTTTGGATCAGAGTAGCTGGGAAAATGTCAAGCATGCTTATGAGACAGTAAGAAATATAAAATATCACTCAGTGAAGTGAACATAAAAAAAGGGTCAAAAGAGAGAATATAGCGAATGAATACAACTGTGATATCTGAAAACCTTGAATCTTCTTGTCTATAGTAAACCATCTCGTAAAGCTAACAGTGTGAACATATGTTTGTGTGTATAGTGGGGAAAGCATTTGAACCATAACAGTTTTGTATGGAGAAGCCACACAATTAGGTTTTTTTTCTTCTAGTTTTTTCAAGTACCAAAAAATAGTAAATGTTATTTAAAATGTTTACCTGCTTCATTGAACTTAAAATATTTTGTAGCTTCTAATCAAAATAAACATGCTACTATACAATTTTTTTTTTTTTTATTTATTTATTTTTTTTTTTTTTTTGAAAAGATGTGGTTAGGATATGAAATTCCAAGCTGCTAGAAAGCTAACCATCCTTGTGCAAAGCTTTACAGTATTCTGCCTATTGTTAGAATAATAAATATATGATCGTCATCCTCTCTAAAGCATTCATTCATGTTTGCTGTATGGGCTCAGTTTCATAAGTCCAGGTACATCTCAGCTCAGTCTCATAAATTCTGAACCAAAGTTGATTCAAGTCAAACATTTTGTAACATAGTGTGTGTGTGTCACTGTCCAAATATTGAAGTTTGTAATGCATTGCCACTTAAATGGCCATGAGTAGGCACTATAGCAGACATACAGCAGAACTGCTAGACCATACAAATAGGCATGGTATCTCTGACACAAAGAGGGAGAGAGAAAAACCAAAATTAAAAAATGCAAATTCAGTTGTAGTATTGAATGGACATATTGGCTACTGCTTAGTGATCATGCAAAAACCAGTTTATCATTATCATTAACTGGTAATGAAGTTAAATGCCAGTTTTTTAAGTGAACATGTTATCCTGAATGCAAAAGAAAGGCAGTAATGACTGCTAAAAACTATTGATTGATAATTTAGTGTGAATAAATGATATAGCCAGAGTTGTTGGCATGAAGTAAAAAGTGCAAGACAGACGGCAGGTGGGAGTAGCCATCTTTTGTGTAATCCATAATATTGCAAATATCAATTTTCCACTCCTTCCTTTCGGCATTCTTATACAAAAATACTTTAAAGACACTTTGCATGACCTCTTTCTTGTTTTTGTATTCATGTTATATTTGATTTATTGCCTGAAATTTTTGCAATTTTCCATTGTATTTCTGGTTTAGTTTTCCAGGAATTTAGAATAGAGGGGCAGCTCTACATTTTTCAGAATGTTACCATTAAGAGACTAATCAGCTTGGTAAAAGGAAGATGCCTACCACTGCTGAGTCAGCTTAAATACAGACACACTCTACATTGTAGAGAGGAATTAAGTCAGTGAGATTCTTAATAAATATTGATAAAAGCAAAACTTACAGGACAATGACAAGAGGAAGAGGTGTGTGTGTGTTGAGTGTGTGTGTGTGTCACAAATTTGGATTACAAACTAAATTTGTGTTTGACAACATTCAATTTCAAAGTTGGAGCTTCAGCAGAGCTTTTTTATTATTATTATTTTAAGAAGCCTACTTTTTCAACTGATGGGAAATTGAACATTTCTGATTTCTTGAGTACCATATATTCAGTTACCATATTTTAGCATTTTTTTTTTTTACCATAAAAAGGAGAAAATTTTTGAATATAATTTCATATGTATCTTGAAACCATTTATGGTGTTCAATTACAGCATGCTTTTCACGCAACCATCTTTAAAATGTTTTCCTCATTTGCAACCTATGGTGCTGACAGTTATCTTAGCTAAACGCATCCATATCAGTAGTTGCTATGTTCAGTGTACATATCCTAACGGTTGCCCAAGAACTTAAATATGCCAAACTACCACTTAATTTTATGCAGAACTTCGCATGAATCTGTAATGAGGGTCTTTTGCAGGAAGTTTTTTCTCGCATTTTTCTCGGCAGAAGATTATCAAAAAGGGAGAGAGAGAGAGAGAAATTTGGTGTGCAGGTAATGAAAACACTGAACTTAAGAACCCTACTTTTCTATGCAGTCGCCATCCTTTTCTGTGGAGTTGTGTCATGTGAAATCAAGTCACATTCCATGATGAAAAGTTGCTGGAGTCTGATAGATACTATTTTACACTGCATCATTTTCAGTTGTTTGTCGTTTTGTCTTCAATGTTTCATCACCAGTCACTGATAAAGAGAGTAACCTCCATCTCATATTGTGATTGTAAATGACAGTAGTTTTCAGTGAAATTTTGTGGAACCAAATGTGAATAATCCAATTATATTGAATTATCAGTTTCACAGTACCATCACTGATTCTGAGTTGCCAGAAGTCCCTGTATGTGACATGTAGATCTGTTCTGGTTATTTTGCCCATGCAAGTTCAGGTGTGCAAACATATTGAGTGACTTGTGTGGTGGGTCTTAGTGAAGTTTAGATTATTGGTCCCTTGTAGAGATAATCTTGTGGGTTTTTTTTTTTTTTTTTTTTTTTGGTTTTTTTTTTTTTTTTTGGGAAGGGGGGGGGTATTTTGAACTTCCTGTGGACAGTATAAAAAAAATTCGATATGTAAATATTTCGTTTTAGACCATGTGTAACTATTGTCTGTAATTATGACATTCTTGTTATGTAACACCGTTCTTTGAATTGCATACATCCCTCATGTCTGGCAGAAGTTTCTGAAGCTCCCTTCCCCCAATATATATCATTGTCAACCATTATCAATTCACTGATGGATGAAGGTCTCCCCCAAGCTTTTTCCACAGTGGATAGCTCCCATGCCCCATGGACACTAAATCACAGTACTACACTGATCTGATGGATAAGTCTCTGGTACCTCCTGCATTGCATGTGGATGTTTATTTGAGACAGTGTCATTTGTCTGTTAATATGAACAATCCAGATGCCACTGGTCAAGGTCATTGAGCACCTGTGGCCAGCCACTCCGCTATCCATACTGGGTGGTAATGCCTTCCATGAGGTATTCTCGGTACACCATGGATTGAGGAATGTCGAATGTTCGCACAACTTCGGGACTATTGAATGTCCCATCCGTCGGACTCCCACTACCATGGGTCGTTCAAACTCCGATAATTCGCGTCGGCTTGCCATAATCCTACTGACGGTTGTTCAACCTGACTCCCGAGATTACACCTCGCAGCTGATAAAAATCGTGACTTGCATCGAAGCCTTTACACGGCGACAGTGCAGTTAAAAATTTGTATACTGCTATCCCGTGGCTTTTTTTAACTTCGCTGTATTTCAATTTTTGATCATTCTGCAGGGAACATTTTTATATGATGGTGACATATGATAGATTTTCCTGATATCCCATAAATGTTAAGAATCATTTTCACCTTCCTGATTCTTCTTATCTTTTCAACAATTGTTAATGAAGGGGCACTTTTTGAGCAGAATAATTTGTGATGAGGAAGCGGCAGTAATAATCAACAGAATATCAGTCCATCATTCGTTTCTGTTTTTTTATTTAGTGTGCACACTTAGTAGTCATATTACATGAATAAGTTTGTGGTTCACAATGAGATTATATACAAATAAAAAGTTGTGAAACATTTTTTCAAATAAACATTGTGCCAAGGTGTTTTCATACCATTTCTCCCCTATCAACAATAATGTGATGCTATCAAAATGGAGGAAGAGCCTCCAACCATTGCACCAACTTCCCTTCTGATGAACACAGCCTGCAGCAGTGACTGAACAAAAACTATCTGAACTTCAAGCTGAGGTGAAGATGGTTTAAAGAAAATAGGATTTAGAATGTTTCCAGGTTTGTCTTTGTGAGCAGAAAGCAATTTTATGTTCATGTTAGATTGCCACTAGAAAAACCACCACCAGCTTAACTAGGACACCAAGAAAACTGAACCCATTAAAGAAGACCACCTATCATACCATTCAGCTGCACTGCAGTTGAATGGTAATGTCATTAAATGTTGAAACATTTTTTATTTTAAAAAAAAAAGGAAAAACATGTAATACATTGAAATGCTAGTGAATGTCACATGTTTTGTTCAGTAAGTTATGAAGTATTTAAAAGGGAACAGATGGAAAAAAAAAACAACTTATGTTGTATGATAGATATTCATGCACTTTATTAACTTTAGTTTTCAGAAAGAATGAAATTGGCATTGACAGTTCTGTTATTGCCATCCAGTTAACAATTTTTTGGCTGTTCAATTTTTCATTTTTGTTTTAGGAAATAAAATGAACAGTGGTACTCTGTAATATACTTCATTATTTTTTTTTTTTTTTTTATCATACCAATTTCGGTGTAATGCTAAGTGGATATCAGCATAACTGTTGGGTGCTTGCCAGATAATTTTTTTAAAAAACTGTGACAAAAAATTTTTGAATAAGTAATTTAAACTACTGGGTAATTCTAAATTGTAAATAGAAAACCAGCCACCAATATTAAACAAGACGAGGGTATTATATGAGAAATTGAAATTATAAAAAAAAAAAAAAAAAAATTAGCGAAGAGGGCTTTTAAAACAAGATTCATTTGAAAAGTTAAAATTGAATTTTTAAACTGCTCATATGTATTTCAAAATTAAGTAAACTTAATTTTTTTGTAGATTTGAATTTTGAATAAGATGTGGATGGTGTGTTGTACTTTTCCTTGTGCAGCAAGGGGAGTGGGCCAAGCTGTGTGAGGAGTTGGTTTCTCATCATTCATCTTAAATAGAACCAAGTTAGGAGTCTCAGGTGAGACATGCTTTTTGTAATTGGCTGATGGTGCTATCTCTGCCCCTTCTCTGGAACTAGTAACCTTACAACCTACGTCCGAAAAGTTACAGGACTGACGCAATGGAGAATATGAAAAAGTACCATACTCACAATTAATGCTGGCCACCTTCAAAATACCGCTCTTCTGGATCAACACATGGTTTCCAGCATTTCTGAAGTTCCTGAAAGCAGTTCTGAAAGTAGGAATCTGCAAGTTGTTTTGTCACGGCTACTTGGATAGATGTCATGTCTGCATGATACTGTTCTTTTAATGCCCATTTTATCCATGAGAACAGGAAGCAGTCACAGTGATAAAACAGGGGAATGTGGCAATACAGGGATTTAATGGTGAGCCAGAAACTGTTGGACTGAGAATGTGGTATGTGGACTTGTGTTATCATGGAGCAAGAACCAATTTCTGGGTTCCCATAACTGGGGATGACTTTGTCAAGTACTGCTGTGTAAACGTCATAAGACTTGCTTGTAGAATTCTTGATTTATCGTTTGACCCACTGGTACAAATTCCTTGTGGATAAAAAAAGACTATAAGAATAAAATTCCTTTAGAATAAAAAAATACTACAAGCATCGTCTTTGATAGTTGCATGCACACCTTCTTGGTTGATTGTGAGTGGGTACCTCTTCATTCAGAGATTTGTTGCTTGGTTTGTGGAACATACTACAGGCACCGTGTGCGTTTCATCCCTTGCAATAATTCTGGAGCGAGGATCCTCAGCTGCAGTGACCAGCAGGCCGGAACAGATCGAAGAACGAGCCTCCTTTTGATCATCATTCTGGATGCAGGGTACCACTGTGGCATTAAGTTTTCATTTTTTCATTTTCCCGTATCCTGGTGCAGAATCTCATGACAGTTAGACTTACTGATGCCCACCGATTCAGCCAAAACTCCCATTGTAATTTGGTGATCTTTCTTTAACTGATTCCGCACCTCTTTGATTTTTTCCGCTGTCCCGCAGATTGGAGGGATGTCCATATCTCAGATCATTTTCAAAGGATTCCCACCCATCACAAAACCATGTATACCATTCAAAAACTGCTGTGATATCATGCTGTATTTCCATATGCTTCTTTTAACATTCTGTATGTTTCAGTAGCTGATTTACCAAGTTTCCAACAAAAACAGATTTTTACTCTCTGCTCTTCCATGGCTAAAATGAAATGGGATGAGAATGCTTGCTATGACTCCCATAATGCCAATCTGCCACCTGTCAATACCAATATAAACCAGTTTCCAGCTGTTTGCTGATTGGCCAAGGACTTCTGGCATACACGTGAGATTTTTATCCCACTTTTGCTATGCTGGTTATGTGGTCTGTCCTGGAACTTATTAGACATAGGTTGTAAATTAATAACAGACAACTGTTTATGGTACTACAGATTGCTCATGGTGGTTTTTAAATCCTGAAACATAAGGGGGAGGAGCAGCTAGCTACCCTCGGTACACATACCGTGGCTAAGTACTCTTTCTAAGAGTACCATAAGGTCCACCAAGTCTGCAGACCCCATCGACTTGCTACTAGCATTCTATGACCAAACTGAAACTTGTGACATAAAACCTCAGAAGTACTCAAAAACTCTTGTAAGCTGATACTTCTCAAAGTTATCAGAAGATACAAAGTATGTGCAATAATGAAGTTTAAATCATGTTTTATGGTATGTGAAGTGGTGAGCACATCAAAATCTCATGTTCATCTTTTTTTTAATTATTATTTTTTTATCATTGGAGAAATTAAAACTATCCTTGTTCTATAATTTGTATATACAGTTGCAGACATTTCTGGCTTTTAAATGATTATCAGTGTTTCTAACATTGAGAACAGACCATAAATGTAGTCATTCAAAAATGAAGAATATTAGTGAATGATGCAACTAATAATTGCATTTGTGCAGAAATAGAACCAGGTTAATTTTTAATTTTGTTTTAAGTATATGCTCAGTATGTCCCGTCAGAATTTGGAGGCAGTTAAGTAATTGCAGTAATTTAGATGTGAATAAACATTTCTGTATTGCTTATAGGTAACTTTCATATTTATATTGGTGCTGATATTTTTTCCAGTACTTTTTTTTTCTTTCCGAGTGAGAATGTGTATCAGTTTTGTGGTTTTTCTCTCCCTTGATTTGTAATGCCTGGTGGATTCTAAATGTAAAAAAAAAAAGAAAAAAGAAAAAAATCATGATGATAAATTGTCAGGTTTTGTGTTTTTTGTACCATGATAAAAATATTCCTAAAGCACGTTTTTTGAATGATAGTGTTATGTTTGTCTCGGAGTGAATAAAAAAAATTGCTTTTTAGCATTCATTTGTAAAACGTTCTTTATATTGTAATAGGTTCATGGCGTAGAAACATTTTCTTAATAGATTAATAACGTTTTTATTCTTGTACTGCTGTGATACTTGCATTTTAGCACAACAGATTTTCCAGTCAAGTTAACTTACATCATGGGGTAAAATTTCTAACAGATAGAATTAATAATAATTTCCTAACAGATAGAATTTTGCCTATGTACATGAAGCAAAACTTCATTTTTGCAGGTAATCTACTTTGGTTGCTTTTTGTTGTGTTTAAAATCTTAAGTACATTTTTTATTAATGGGATTAAACCTGTGTGGCAGCAATATGTCATATGCTGATAAAAATTGTTTTATTGTTGAGAGCAGGATAGATTTTATATATAGTTATTAGTAATACATATGTTATTCAAACCAGACTGGATCGAAAATTACTGTTGTAATCAACTGATATAAAACTTATAAATTATGTGTCAGGATCACAAGTATTCATCAAAGTAATGTAATCACAGTTTCAAATGGGATGCTCACACAGTGCTAAAGTTTCTTTCTGTTAAGAGGCTAAAGTTTCTTTCTGTTAATATCTTAGAATAGAGATTAATCAACTACCAGGGATCAATTCACTTGTTTAGATTACATTGAACCACAAAGTCACCCATTTTTGTCAACTACACGGTTAAGTCACATTATTGTGACCACTAGCTAATATCTAGAGTAACTGCCGTGTGCAGCACGGACAGCAGTTAGATTGGCTGGGACTGACTCAATATGTGGAACCATGCTGACTGCAGTGCAGCTGTTGGAGGGTGTGTGGTGGAGGATCCATAGAGCAAACAACACGATCAAGGTGGTCCCACAGATGCTCAACTGGGTCTAAGTCTGGTGAATTAGGATGCCAGGGATGTACTTTGAAGTCTCCATCATGCTCTTCCAACCACTCTCGGACATTTGTAACTGTGTGACATGGCGAATTGTCGTGCAGGAAGATCCCATCTGCCCCAGAGAAGACAATTGGCATGTATGGGTGTACGTGGGCTGCAAAAATGGATTCATAACGAATTCGGTCCATAGTGCCTTCCACAGGTATGAGTGGGCACAGAGAATGCCACGAAAACATTCCCCAGACTGTAACGCTGCTTTCAACAGCTTGTGTTCTTCCAGCAGTGGTTGAAGAGTGTTTGTTCTGCGATGTTTCTCGCCTTATACGCCAACGTCCATCTGTTCGATGAAGCAGAAAACGTGACTCATGGGAGAAGACAATCAGCGGAGGTCTAATTTCGATACTGCCGTTCAAATGTAAGCCTTTTCTGCTGGTGCACCTTCGTTAGCATAGGTGCAGTGACCATCCGTCTGCATTGGAGCCTCATATGCAGCAATGTTCGCTGAACTGTCGTTTTAGACACTCCGGTAACCCCCTGGTTCATTCGGCCAGTGAGTTCCATTTTAGCGCGTCCATCTGCCCTCACGCACTTTGAAGCCGACGTTCACATCAACGGCACGTGGTGATCCACAGTTTCCACATCGCTTATTCGCAATTGTGCCATTTCTCCAATCACTATGCACTTTAACCTCAGCAGCACGCGAACAGTTCACAAACTGCGCAGTTTCAGATATACTGCCATCTTTGGCCCGAAAGCCGATAATTATTCCTATTTACAAATTGATAAATCGCTCCTTTTATCCATGGCAGCAACGAGTGATATGTTTTCAGAATGCCTACAGCACACCTTATATACCCTCCAAGCCAGCTCACGACACGTTCCTTCTTTCATTGGCTACTGTTGACATCAAAAGTAAGAGTTGGTCACGGTAATGTGACTCGACTGTGTATTATAAAATGGAGTGAATATTCGGTTGTTCTTGAGAAGATATGTCTTTCCCCTCACACTAGAATTTCACTTTGAACTGAACAGTATTTTACATTGTGGTCTTTTATGGTCCAGCATCTGAAAGTGCGATGGTCTCATAATCTTGAACAGTTTTGATTATTTATACTTTTAAGGTGAAAGAAGATAACTAAGGTCGTCATCATTTTTTTTTAACGACCACTGTGAGCAACTCAATGGGCTATAAGCAGTCGCCCGTCCCAAATTTAGGGCCACTGACTTCAGGGAAGGGAGAGAGCCAGCGCCGTAAAACTAACACAACATCCATGCCTCACCGGGATTCAAACCCGGACGACTGATCAGAAGTCATCGCTTAGACCACTGCGCCACCGGGGCGGCGGTGGTGGTTTTGTACATCTGTTTGCAGCTGTATCTCCACTTCTAAAAACCCTATTGAGTTTTTTTTTAACTGTATGTCGTCGGCTATAATAGAGACGTGGAGCATTATCTTCAATAAATAATGCACAGATTTCGTGCTAGTAGTCATAAAGGACAAACCCTTTTTCTCGCTATCACTGCATCCGGAAGACTTACTAGAAAAGTTTTTTTTTTCGCTTAGCATAGCTTTTTCCCATGAACAATACAGAGGGTGAGTCGAAAGTTTTGCAATATTTGAATCACTTTGTCGCCGCAGTGGTCTAAGCGATGGCCTCTGATCATTCGTCCGAAAGAGGTCCGGGTTCGAATCTCGGTGAGGCATAGATGTTGTTTGTCTTACGGCACTGGCTCTCTCCTTCCCTGGAACCAGTGACCCAAAATTAGGGACGGGCGACTGCTTATAGCCCATTGAGTTGCTCACGGTGGTCGTTAAACCTCCAATCAAAAAAAAAATCACTTTGTCTTCATACGTACCTTTACGGCGAAAACTGACTAGCATTCAAAATATAGGTCATCGTGTTGCACCGTCTTTAGCCATCTGTCTGCCAGTTCTTGTCCGAGGCGAAGAATTCCTTCACCCCAGCTGCCACCGCCTCCTGGTTGTTGAAGTGCCGCCCGCGAAGGAAGTGGGATATGGACCGGAACAGGTAATAATTTGACTGGGCAACCCCGGACTATATGCTGGGTGTGGCATCAGTTTGATGCCGTCAAGTTCCTGGAGTCTTTTTGATTGAAGGTTTAACGACCACCGTGAGCAACTCAATGGGCTACAAGCAGTCGCCAGTCCCTAATTTAGGGTCACTGGTTCCAGGGAAGGGAGAGAGCCAGTGCCGTAAGACAAACACAACATCCATGCCTCGCCGGGATTCGAACCCGGACCCCTTTCGGACGAATGGTCAGAGGCCATCACTTAAACCACTGCGCCAACGTGGCGGCCCTGGAGTTTTGCCGGGGTTGTTCGCGAAGTATGAGGCCGAGCGTTGTCCTGCTGTGGGAGAACGCGCTTTCTGTTCTCCAAGACGGTATACATCCGCTTCAGCTGTTCAGAATAGAGGTTGGCGTTGATAGTCCGACCGTCTGGAACAAATTCGTAATGGATTATCCCCTCGAAATTCCACCAGACGCAGAGCATCACCTTGTGCTCGAAGCGCCCACTTTTGGCAACATCGTCAGGAAACTGCCCGGGCTTAACCACTGCCGTTGTGTGTTAGGATTACGGGAATGAACCCACTTTTCATCGCACGTAACAATTTTCTTGATGAAACGTACATCGCGCGAGCTTTCTAGGAGTTTCGTGCATACTTCCACTCGGTGGTTTGCGTCAGTTCGTGAGGGACAACGCGGCAGCTTCTGTAGACCTTGCCGAGTTCGTGAAGGTAACGAACCACGGTGGTCTGTGATATGCCCAGCTGGCCTCCTGATCCACGGTTCGCGGCCTTCCTGCCCTAGGCTGATCGTCGAGGTTCTGTCACCTGAGCGAAATTTAGTGAACCATCTGGTTGCGGTGCTGTGGTCCACGGAACTTTACCCTTTCGCACGACAAAGTTTCGTGTTGCATGAGCAGCGTTATGGCCGAATTCAAACTCGTAAAGCAAAAGTTCCCTAATTAGCCGGTTGTGGCTTCATCTTTTAGGCGTCCCAACAACAGACAGAATGGCGACTTGCAATGCTGTTCACAGCAATGACTACCACTTTATATCCCCTTCGACTGACTGCAGTACGCGACTTGAACTAGTTTAAAGATGAGACATACCCACCGCAGCACGTGTGTTTATGCAAATATTGCAAAACTTTCGACTCGCCTGTATTTTTTCACCTATTTTCAAAGTTCTCATTATGCAAAATTCTCCTGCTTGATGGCGTATAATTATATCATGTTTCCTTCTACATAATTTCTTTTAACTTTTCGATTAGAAAATTCATTTTGTCTCCGATACCTTCCTTCTTCTGTGAGAAACTTTTTTGTGCGTTATTTGTTAATTTTCGTAATATACTTTTTAGCCGCTGCTGTAAGTAGCTGTTTCTATTTCTGGATGATTTTTCAGTTGTAGGAATCCGGTGATTTTTTTTAACCGGTTGCATTGACTTTTAATAACTTTGGTAAATTGTTTTCGCATCGGAAAGGATTCAAAAGAAGTGCTCATTACAACCGAAAATTCGGTGTCAACTTTCTTGCTGATATTGTAGCTAACAGAAGTTTAAATTTTAGTCGCCATAAACAATAAGAATTTTAGGCACAGAACAAAATAGAGACTATAACCTAACCATGTAGTTGTATGGTTAATGCGGTTAGCAGTTTTAATAAAATTAAGTGAAAGAGAAAATTAACTTGAGCCCAGGACCGTACGGACTAGGGTTTTAGTCAAAGATTTGATATAAGAGCCCGCGTGGATCTGTTTCCTGGCTTTTTTGTCATAGCCTGGGCCAGTGCACCCAGGAATTCCTGTTCGAGGGGGGCTATAATATATATATAGTATGCGTACACAATGTGTGACGTACGTTGCTCTTAATCTCTTTGGGAAGAAGACACTATAAAATATTTTTGAATGTTTAATTTGTGATGTACGTCGCTCTTAATCTCCTTGGAGGGGGCTTAAGCCCCTCCGTGGGTGCGCCAATGACCTGGGATCGTCAAAATACCCGGAAATGGATCCGAGTTTGTGGTTTTATTTAACAGTGCTAACCTCATTAGCCATACAACTATATGTTTGGGCTATAGTCTCCATTTTGTTTGGCGTTACTCGTGCAGGTTTCAAACATGAGCAACTGATGCGCTTTAAATAATCGTATGTTCATAATTTAGAGCCATTGGTCAAGGGAAGGAAGATATCTAGCGCCGAAGGACAAACACTATCCGTGCCCAATTCGGGCACCCCTGACCACTTAGCCATCTGGACGGCTGAAAGAGCTCCCCTTAACTGTAAGTGCACGAGATGTATTTTACGTAGAATGTCCCAAAATTTCTCGGCCGCCCCGGTGGCGCAGTGGTCTAAGCGATGGCCTCTGATCATTCGTCCGAACGGGGTCCGGGTTCGAATCCCGGTGAGGCATGGATGTTGTGTTTGTCGTACTGCACTGGCTCTCTCCCTTCCCTGGAACCAGTGACCCTAAATTAGGGACGGGCGACTGCTTATAGCCCATTGAGTTGCTCACGGTGGTCGTTAAACATCCAATCAAAAAAAAAAAAAAAGGAATAAGTTCGGGATTTTTCGGACGTAATAATGCAAGTCTACAAATCCTGGAAGCCGACAAGATGAACCGAAGAAGGAAAAATGGAGAAGCGCTCGGAGCTGTGATAAAGTACAGTGCTGTGAAAAAGTGTTGCATCACCTGCAAAAACCGTTAATTTTTAAGTTTTAATTAACTAATTTTCATGGTTATTTTATCGTTTATACGTGATTAGATGCTTAATGCAATGGAGATTTCAAAAAATATCTTAGTTTTTTCTATAGCTACTTCTGTTCTTAAGATATGACATAAAATATGGGGTTTGACAAACATACTGAAATTCACGTTAGCTGGGTATCAGTTGTTACAGTCAATCATAGGCATTTCGTTTACCTGATTGGCTCCTTCCTAATGCTACCCTACTCCAGCCTTTATAAGCGTTGACGCAGAGCAGCTAGAGCATTGTCGGCCGCGGATGACCTATTGCTCAACGTTTGTGACTGCCACGGAGAAACCTCAGGTTCGATCCCAAGGTTAATAGACTACTAGGTTTGCTCATACGGGAGTACCGGATGAGCTTTCCTGCACAACATTCCCTCTGACGTCACCTGCCTTACAAGAGGAAGCAGCGAACACGAGAGTTGTCTGCTATCTATTGACATACAGACAGTGTGTTGGTAGAAGCAATGCGTTCGCGTAATCACTTCGTATATTTAGTTCTGTAATAAATCAATTTCTAATTATTTGTCTCCGAATTTCATTATCACTAAGTAACAACATACTCTCAGAGGAAATCTAAAGATTCCTTATGCAAAATTCTGTAAATAAAGAAATGCTCTGGCGTTTCTTAGTTTGGTTGGCCCATGGAACCGGTATCACTTGGTTTTTCGTTTTTGGCTGCGTATTTTTTTAATATGTCTGTATGTGATTTTAAATATATATTTTATGAATCATTGGAAATACTTTAATATGGCGGAGATATTTTGAACACTCGCCAGTATTTTCGGAGATGTTTTCTCCGGTGTATTTTCATTTGTATCTTCAATATTTTTGGCCACCCATATAAAGAAATCTTCGGGACGCCATTAAACAAATGTGAGAAATAACAAAAATTTGAAAAAAAAAAATCCTTTCTTCGTGTATATCTTCGGAAGCTTGAGTTTTCTAATTTTTTTTCTTTCTCATTTAGCTGCAAATTGATGTGCCTCATTCGAATCATACATGTAGTACGTGTTTTCATGAAAAGTTTATGCCTCAACTGAATTTTAGAGGAATTTTTTTCCATTGCCTCTGATACGTTTCTCGTAATATTTTTCACTTTTTTTTTTAATTTCATGTTCGCCATGGATTGGGAGGAACATCAGCTCAATGCTTTTTCTGCGGCAACTCCACTAGTTCACTTTTACATATCCCTTTTATAATCGCTTTCAGCAAAATGTTTGGAGCAAATAGTAGCATTTTGGATAGTGGCGTACCGGAAAATCTCGGAGCTCCCCGCAAAAAAATCTTCTAGTCTCTTTTGCGAAAACCTATTAGCACTCAATTAGTTATTTTTTAATTCCATATTACTAATTAAGTTATAGGCATTTTGATAATTAAAATTCTTTGGAACCTACAGGTATTTTGCGTATGACTAAAATTATTGCGCTTTACTGCGTGTAACACAAATCTGCACGTTGTAATTGAAATAATTGCCCTAGTTTTATACCAGTAGAAAATGCTACAAAACAGTTACGCAAAAGTTGAACATGTCATGCAAATTTTATTCTTTTAGACAACTAAGGCCAGCCTCTTTGAAAAGCCCCGCGACCAGGCCTACAAAACACGTAACTTCTGTGAGAGTGCCTAATGAAATTTTCCGATTTATACGAAAATACAGAACATGAGTAAGCGAATGAGTAAGTAAATATCAAGAATCATGGCACCAAAAAAAAAAAAAAAAAAAGCAAAACTGCGTAAATTATTTACTTTTGGATATAAAAAACACAACATAATGTCACAATGTTTTGCCCTTAGTAAACAATTTTCTCTTGACTGTTATATATAAACAAAAAAACGACGCAGGTCTCTGCGTATACCGAAAAGAACAACTTTCAATTCATTATATTCTGAAGCAGGCGTGCAAAAAACTGTAATTCATAACACCTTATCTTCATTGATAAAACGTTTTAATTCATTGAACTGATATTTCTTTCGCATTCTCTTGTTAATATACATTCATTGGAACCTTTGCTATGGATATGAAAAGGGGCCCTAGGTCCTCTGAAATAACTGCTTTCCCCCAGTCATCCAGTTTTTATAAATTTAATCTCGGGGGGGGGGGACTACTTTTCTTTTTAATACTCATTTTAAAGCTACCGCAAAAAAATCCTGACTATTTCTTTACTCATGTGAAATTTCCGCAAAAAAGTCTATTCTTTAAAACCTTTTTTACCCATCTATACGCCCCTGATTCTTGATTTAAAAAAGTATCGCCTCGTTTACAGCGTAAATTCCATAACCTGCAGAGCTCAGTCACTTTCGGAAATCTGTGGTATGTGATTGGGGATCCTTTGGTATTTCTGTAGTTATTCTTGCAGTCTGTAACAGTGCAGGAACTCTAAGGCATCTCAAAAGAAAAATATTTGTAAACAAACTTAGCTATTCCACTTACTATATATACACTAAAATTATTATAGAAGCAGAAAAAAACAGCTATTTGAACAAGAGTTAAATGACATTTGCGACAACTTTGACCGAGTTCGTAAGACAGCTGACGTCATCAGGCCACCTCCTCCGCACTCCAGCGAAGGGGAAGCGTTACAGGGGTCTTACGAGCACAAACTTGTGTGTTGAAGAACCTTGGCTCGAACCATTAAATATTCGCTGTGCGTCGGATGGGCACGTTAAGCCGTCGGACCCCGGGTACTGACCCTACGGTAATAAATAAGAGCGTTTTCTTACCCTTTTCTACCTTGCTTCCGTGTCACTTTCCTATCGGGCACTGGCCCAAATCTAGCTTCCTATTTCTAAGGGTTGTTTAAGACCTGGGTAGACACTCCCTCCCTAAAATCCTCTACTTATGATCCGATCTGCTAGAGCTTTGTAGAGGTCGCTTCTGTTCTTATTAGGGTACAATTTGTGTACATTCTCCATAATGGTTAAAACTGCGCAATTGTCCTCAGCGGACAGAGTAAAAATAATTGTTCTGCATGAAGAGGGTTATACTTCAAGGCAAATCGCTTATGGGCTGTTGTAATCAATCTACAGTTATTAGGCTACTGAAGAAAGTAAAATATACGTCCCAGTGGAAGACCCAGATCCACTACAACCAGGCAGGACAGAGTGCTCAGAAAGTTAAGCTTGGCATACAGGAGGTTCAGTTCACATGAATTGCTTCAAAGATGGTCTGAAGCAACTGATGTTACTGTTAGTATATCTACTGTTAGGAGGAAGCTACTTTACCATGACTTACGTAGCTACAAAGGCAATCGTAAACCACTGTTAACTGCAAATCAAAAACAGCATAGACTTCAGTGTGCAAAACAGCATGTCTCGTGCACAACCAAGCAATCGGAAAATGTTCTTTTCAGTAATGAATCAGAATTCTGCCTTAATGGGAATCAGGGTGATTGCCTATGTAAGAAGATTCAATAATGAAGAATTCCATCCAAGTTACTTAGTGACTACTGTTAAGCATCTGGTGAAGGTCATGGTTTGGAGCTGCATGTGTGTACATGGCGTTGGGAACCTCCATACTGTCGTTGGTACCGTAAATGCCCAGAAAGATTACATATGGATATTACTATCATCTACAAGACTTTATGACGGGATATTTTTTAAGGTGACAATGCTTAGGCTAGTGATTGTTTCGCGGCGCTAATTTCCGCAAATGTTAGAGCGTTTTCTGTAATTTCGTGAATTTCAGACTTTTTGCCTAATTTCTCTTATAATTTTTAGATTGTTTTCTTATATTTAGTTAATTTTAATACTGCCTTCCTTAGAATCTACGCGAAAAATATTACCGCAGAATAATTCTACTCCAAACCAGGACTTTAAACCATGAATTACCCCTCAAGATTGCTCGTTACGAAGAGACTTTTATTGGATAAGCTTGACGGGTAATTCCAGATTACATGCACTCATCTGAAGAATGCACGTATGGTATTTGGTGATTTCTACACCCCGCTACTGCTGAATGACCTTCGTGACTTGCCGCAGTAATAAACCGGATGTCGTCAATTGTATTAGCAGTTTTAACTAGGAAAACGCAGCTCACTGAAAAGAGTGTTTGAGTTTCGTATACACTTAACTTAGAAAATTTTTGTGTTTTCGTGTGAGTATTTAGTTTATAAAGATTCTAGATATTGTTTAATTTTGAGAATGAGCCACGTGAGTAAAATGAGTGCTTCTTAAAGATGTAATCAGTACAGCAAGGGAACGTTTCATGTGAACAAAAATCTATTGTTCTGTTCGTGTTGCAACATGCCAATGGATTTTTCAAGAAAGGACAGTTGTGAAAAGCGTATGGCAAGCAAGCTACATAGAGATGGTGTGTCCGAACAATTAACCGAAAATAATGTTTCTGTGTGTTGATGACAAGAACAGCATCGTTCAACTGAACTTTCGAAAGTAACTGGCGCCCTTTGCGCAGCTAACATCCCACTTTCCAAACTGAATAACCCTACATTAAAAAATTACTTGGAAAATTCGTCGAAAGATATTGGTGTTATTCCAAATGCGAATTGGATGCGGAGATGTTATTTGCTGAAAATATATGGTATTCACAAGCAACAAGTGAAAGGGTTTTTTTTTTAATCAGTGTCCGGGGTAAATATCGTAACAGACGAAACAACTGATTCGGAAGATTGGTACATTTTGAATGTTCTTGCTGTTCCATCAGCTGAAACGAATGTTGAAAGCTGTAATGCTGAAACATCTTTGATTGTAATCTTCCTCGACTGCATCGCTTTAGAATCCGTAAATTTTAAAGCAATCAGCGAGACAATAGTTCAATGCGTCAAAAAGTATGAAATACCTTTCACGAATATAACCGCTTTTGTGACATACAACGCATCTTACATATCTAAAGCGTGGGGAAAGAGCCTGAAAGCCGAATATTTCAGGAAATACGGTTTTTCACAGAGCAAATCCCGAAATTTCGCCCTGTTTAACAACTCCCTGTCGTCGTGCTAAAGTAGTGAAAAAGTGGTTTCAGGAAACAAATCTTCCGCATCTTGATTGGCCACCACAGTCGCCGGACTTTAAACCGTTCGAAAATTGGTGGCTCAAAATGTCGTATGAACTATCAAAAAAGAAAGAAGACAACAACCAAAATTCAACTCATTGAAGATGTAATTCAAATTTGGGAATCGTGGTGTTCAACCCAATCTTTTACAAAACCTTATTCACAGTATGCGAGCAAGTTGCAAAGCTATGATTAAAGCTAAAGGCTGGGCAACAAAATATTAGGTACATTTTATAATTTTGCTTCATTATATTTCTGTATTTAAATGTTATTTCATTCCTTATGAATTACAAAATCGATTTATCTATTTTGTAATTCATAAGGAATGAAATCTGTAAACCTAAGTATTGGATAAATGATCCTTTTCATAATAATTTCGACTTGGTCATGATTTTTGTTATTTTATCTTAAGAACAGAAGATCGATACACTTAATTACGCGACCCACAGTGTGAGTCGTTCCAGTAATCAAGCTGATAAGAACAGATATTAAAACTACTACACTTTGATCTTAGCTGATAAGACATTTTTTTAAAACTCCATTAAATTTCGCATCTAATTACATAAATGATGCCATAACTAGGAAAAATAGTGAGTTAAACAAGGAGATAAACTTGAAAATTCACGGTTTTTACAGGTTATGCAAAACTTTTGCACACCACTGTATCTGCATAAAAAAGGGGTTAAAGCTAAAAAGGACATTCATGAGGAACCATTCCAGAGGGCAAGTGGTCTAGGCGCTGGCTCTCCCCATTCCTTGAAACTTGTGCCCCCATATTTATAAAGACCGGCAAGTGCTATAGGCCTTCGACATCGACTACGGAGGTCAACACCATCGAAGCACTGCTACGCAAAGACTGCCGAATTACCATTGAGGGTGTTGCTAATGTGATCCAGGACTAGATGTCCGTTGACGACATTGTGAGAAACCGGTCGGAGTATCGAAATGTCGCTGCAAAGTAGATTCCCCCACTTGCTCTCGGATGAAATCACGGCAAATTGTGTTAACACTTGTCTCAAATGGAAGTACCCGCTGCAACATGAGCGACACTTTTTAGATCGAGTTGTCACATGTGATGAAACATTTTTTCACCCTTTCGATCCCGAAACAAAACAACAGAGCACCCAATGGAAACACCCACAGAGTCCCCGATCCAAGAAAGAAAAAATTCAAGCAAGTGCAAGGAAGATCATGCACCTGGTTTTCTCCGGTAAAAAGGGAATTGTGAATGACCATGTTGTTCCAAAAGAGAAAACTATTACCGATGCCTATTATTCTGAAGTTCACCAAGGTCCTCTAAAGAAAAAAAATCCCCAAAAGACCAGAATATGCACAAACTAATTGAATTTTGCTTCAAGATAATGCCTCTGCACATCGGGCTTTACGTACCCAGCAGGTTGTCCAAGATCTAGGCATCGAAATGATGGCGCACCCTCCGTATTCACAGGACCTGGCGCCGTGTGACCCATTTTCTGAAATGAAAAAACAATTTTGTGGGCGTCGGTTTGCATCAAATAATGAACTTCACAATTATGTGATGGGTATCCTGAACCACATGTCGGGGAAGGGCTTCAAACGCACCTTCCGGAAGTGAATAGAAAGGTGGGACTGGTGCATTCAGGTAGGAGGAGAATACTTCGAAAGTATGTATACCGCGTTCATTCAGGGATGAACCCTGGCCATCGTCCATTATTTGGCCGCCGAGGGGTGGCCAAATAATCCACTCCCTCGTGTGCCAACCCCCAGACCCCCAACTCAGCTCCCATACAACCCCAGACGGTTTGGGAAGATCAGGGCTTAAGAGAAAAGGGGTTGGCACGCGAGGGAGTGTACTAAGTACTTACTACCTCACCCCTCGGCGGCCAAATAATGGACGATGGCTAGGGTTCATTTCTGAATGAACAGGGTATAAGTGTGTTTATTGCATTACAGTTCTGCCTCATGTAAATTCAGTCTCGTTACTTTTTGAACGACCCTTGCATATCGATAACGCAACAGTAAAGTAATGCCATCACCGTATTAAGAGGAAGACAGCCCAAAAGTGTTGCAGCAAGTGGCGTGGATTTCGAAGGGCTAATAGGGAGTGTGAATACCCCGAACAATGATATAGCTCGCACAACGAGCCTTCGTGCTGTTTACAAAGCTGTGAATCCTAGTTTGGGAAAATAAGTGGCACTCCTCCACCAAGGCATGTCGGAGTCCCGGGAGGGGCATCCCAGACATGCTGTATTGGGTTTAGGTTCGGAGATCTCGTATTTCACACCATCTTATGATTCAGTGGCATAACTACCACCCCCGCAGTCCCCGCAGCTGCGGAAGGGGGAACTGCAGATGCCAATTATAGTTTTATGAAAAAATCCTAACACACACAAAAACAAAAATAATTAGGCCAGATATTCATATTTTTTTAAATATATTTAGATTTGCTGAAATAAATGCTAAGTTTCAATTTTAAAACACTGGATGTCCGACAGATTGAAGCCATTCGGCACTTTGGCTCCGGATATTAATACGATCGCTCTGCAAGGGATTGTAATACGATTTTTCTTCAGTGGGTTGTAATGCATCTCTCTGCAATGGGTTGTAAATGATACGATCGCTCTCTCTGCGTTGCTAAGGTATAGTACGAGGCCACATGGTGATTCCCCGTGGAGGATGTGGGAAAACAGTCAGTCACCTGGGATGTACAAGGTAGGAGACAGCATTCATTCACAGTAGCTGCAGATCTGCGATGTGTAAGAGGGTGATTTCTTCAAGTGATTTATTTTAGTTTTCGACAAAACAGTTACGCGTATGTCTATCTTACACTGGCGGAAAGTGAAAAAAGTACACCAAGAAGGAATTTGCGGACGATCATGAAATTTACATATGTTAATGGGGTCGAGTTTACGAAGGTGTGATGTTAATTTCGGGACCAACCGGTGAGCGCTTTCGCCACAGCACGGCATAATATGCAAATTACCGTTGTTTAAGGAGTACGGCGAAGTGAATGTAGTCGTCGGCGTACGGACACGTGCAAAGACCCTGAAGAAGCTGCAACGCCTGGACATGGAAGACGTGTACGATTTCAGCAGTTATCGGACTTTGAGCGAGGTCGTCTAGTCGGACTCCGCGAGTCCGGGTGGTCGTATCGCTGTATTGCGGAGCGAATTGGACGGGAAGTATCGGTGGTGGTACGATGGTGGCGTAGATGGTCCGAGGAACATTCCCACACGAGAAGACATGGAACCGGGAGACACAGACGGACTGGTGAGCGGACCGATCGACGCATAAGAAGAGCGGCGTTCATCCACTGCGACGCAAATCCGAGCTGCCGTTGCACCTGAGGTGACTGTGCGAACAATCCGCAACCGTCTACTGGATGCAGGACTACGTGCACGTGTGTCTCTGGCATGTGTACCTCTGACTCCAGCCCACCGTCAGGAACAGCTGCAGTGGTGTCGCCAACGTCTGCACTGGAGAACGCAATGGCGATCTGTCGTGTTCAGCGATGAAAGCAGATTTTCCTTGGGAGCCTCCGATGGCCGTATGCGTGTTCGCAGACGCACAGGGGAGCGTCTCCAACCTTCTTGCATCCGCCAGCGACGCACAGGGCCTACACCTGGTGTGGGGAACGATCAGCTATCACTCCCGTACACAACTAGTGTTTGTACCGGTACGTTAAACAGCACCTCCTACATCAACACCATCATTCAGCCCGTTGTTGTGCCATTTGTAATGTCGGTCCATCGTGGTGTTTTCCAGCAAGATAACGCACGCCCACACACGACACGTGCAACGTAACATGCACTTCAAGGTGTGAGACAACTTCCATGGCCTGCACGTTCACCGGATTTGTCCCCCATTGAGCCCGTGTGGGATTTTATGGGACGACTTATTTGGTCTCCACGGCCAGCCACGACCATCCCCGATTTACGCGTCCAGGTTGAGGATGCTTGGAACTCAATACCCCAAACTTACATCCAACATCTGTACGACAGACTCCATGCCAGAATTGCACAGTGTGACGCAGTTCATGGCGGTTCAACTTCGTACTAACCATGTTGCATGGAAATGTTATTTTTCAGTTTACCAGCAAATACAGCTGTATTTTGCCATAATGTTTTGATCACGTTATCCTCTGTATTCCGTTATTATGCTGTATAAATTTCGTTGGTATCAGACGTCTCCTTCTTGGTGTTCTTTTTTCACTTTCCGCCAGTGTATATGCATGTCTATCTCATATTCACTGTATGGAAACTTTAATATTTAAGTAAACGACATCCATTTGCAAGATGTCACAAAAACTTTAAAATGGAGCACAGCATCGGCGAAAGAAAGAGAGCGCCCGAAGAAACTTCCGAAACTCGACCAGTTCTTATTTCTGCAGAGTCAATTAAATTCAAGTGCCGTTTCTGGTGAAAGAAAAGAAAAAGGTGGTTTGTTTAACACGTCAACTGTTCAAAGTTTAGAAGCAGACATTTTACAAAAACCAAGCACTTCGGAAACAAGTGAAACTAAAATGGGTGATTATGAAGACTTATTAATCTTAACCATTTAAATATATTTTATCGAATTCGTTTCTTGAGATGAAATGTTTATTCATGTTCATGCATCGGTCCGCGCACCGTGTAAATCCTAATTGGCTGATTAATAACCTTGAATTATATACTTTTGTTCCAAATATTACTTAAAAAATTAGAAACTACAGGGCTCTAGGTACCCTACTTACTTTTTCAGACACTCCCCCTGACTTCCTGACTTCCCACCACCACCACCACACACGCACACACACCACGAAAAACACATCTCTTGTCAGGGTAAGAAACTTGCTGTTAATGCACGATGTTCATACTTGCTGAATGGTTCCGGTTATAGGCAAACTTTAATAACTAAAAACACACGCAAGTTAAAATATATTTACATGGTTAAATGTGTTTCTGGAACTCCAACTTGGTCTTTCATCTGATGATGTGCTCGTAGCGAGCACAAAAGTACTCATGTCATTTTAACCATGCAAATATATTTTAACTTGTGTGTGTTTTTAGTTATTAAAGTTTGGCTATAACTGGAACCATTCAGCAAGTATGAACATCGTGCATTAACAGCAAGTATGAACATCGTGCATTAATAGCAAGTATGAACATCGTGCAGTAATAGCAAGTATGAACATCGTGCATTAACAGCAAGTATGAACATCGTGCAGTAATAGCAAGTATGAACATCGTGCATTAACAGCAAGTTTCTTACCCTGAGTAGTTTTTGTGACACGAAACCCTTGTTTTATTATCACATCTCTTGCGTTCGAAATCCTGGGAAGATATGCTTAGGGGTGCTGAAGTAAATCTTGCGGAAGGAGGGAGGGGCACGTTCTGCTGGTTACGCCACTACTATGATTGCCTTCACTCTCCAGGTATTCGTCAGTTAGCCGAGCCCTATGGGTACAGGCATTATCGTCCATGAAAAGGGACTGAGGGCCAATAACTCCTCTGAAAGGCCGTACGTAAGCCTCTAGGATGTCATTCTTGTAGCGTGCAGTAGTCAGGGCGTCTCCTGGAAACACGAGCAGCGGCGTGTATCCATCCAACACGATGCCAGCTCAGACCAGGAGTCCTCGATCATTGTGGCGATCAATTTCCCTATGATTGGAGGGAAGATTTCGGCTTCCCGCCTATCTCCAAACGTAAACGCACCGTGAATTCGTGTTTGGGCTGAACCGTGACTCGTCACTGAAGAGAACACAGGCCCAATGATCAGGGGAGTTGTTGTCGGGACCAATTCAGACGGACCCTTCTGTGCCATAGAGTGAGTGGGATACAGACCATTGGCCTTCTTGCATACAGACGTCTCTCGTGGAGTCTTTTGCGAACTGTTTTCCTTGATATCGCGGATTTCGTAGCAGAGGAGAGCTCCTGCGAGAATTACCTGACTATGGACTCCCTATGGCGGTGAGCTGTTTCAGTGACAATTACTGGTTTTCTTGACTTGTTGTGGCTCGTGGGAAATATTCGTTACATTTTAAACAAATCTGTTACAAATAACACCCCGGTCTCTGATTTTTTTTTATTGAAGATTTAACAACCACCATGAGCAACTCAATGGGCTATAAACAGTCGCCCGACCCTAATTTAGGGCCATTGGTTCCAGGGAAGGGAGTGAGCCAGCGCCGTGAGACAAACACAACATCCATGCCTCACCGGGATTCGAACCAGGACATTCTCGGACGAATGGTCATAAGCCAGTGCTTAGACCACTGCGCCACCAGGGCGGTCGCACAGTCTCTGAGCTCAGTTATAGTGTAGTAATAAATTATATTAGTGTCAAAATATTTTTTTTGTCAGCCTGCATTTAAGCTACTAAATTTACACTTGTAGACGAAATACTTCGAGTTCGGGCAGAAAAACATGCTCCGAAACCCAGAACAGCGAACATATACCTCACTCTATGCATTTTTTTTTAATTTGAGAAGCAAAAAGAAAACGTAAATCGCCATTTGGGTCCCTCCAGCATCGCGGTGCCCCGCAGTCTTCCCTATGAATCGCCCCTAGCTGCAAGCGACGAAAAGACACAGGTGGGGTGATCTGGGAGAGGGTAATTGTGAGACAAATGAACCATAGAGAAGCTTGATTACTGAATTTAATTGTGCTGTTGATTCTCACCCTACCATAGATATTGGTTCAATGCGCCCTCCATTTTGATGCACCAAGAAATTTCAATGAACAGTGTGCTCAACGTACAACGCAACTGGACCGCAGTGATATTTCTCACATACAGCGTTATGCTATCTTTCAAGGCTCCCAAGTGAGACACATTGGTCTGATGAACCATACTTCCGAGGTGTCTATACTTAAGGCAATAAGCGTTCAGTTCCAGTGAACGAGGTGGCCATGCTTTTAGAAAAGAGCGACTAATCACTCTGTCCTCAATGAAATGTTTTCGCAGCAGATATTTCACAGACCGTCCGACATGAAGAGGAAGGGCTGCATGGTGAAAAAAAGAAGTATTTAATCAAGACATCCTATCTCTCTGCTGTAGTTGCAGGGCAAAAAACTGTGCAGCATCCCTTGAAACCTCTGTTCACTAACAGAGCTAGTCACAGGTCCAGTTCGATGATTATTTTGGAAAAAGAACAGACCGATGATAAAAACTGCTGTGAACCCACATCAAACCGTGACTTTCGGCGAATACAAAGGAATTTGTTGTATAGCACAGGAATTTTCGCTGCCCAAATGAAGCAGTTCTGGGTGTTTACGTTTCCCTTCAGGTGAAAATAAGCCTTGTATCCCCCACGTACAAGATCTTCCACAGCCACCCATCATCGATTTGAATTTGAGCAAAGAATAACAGAGCAAATGTTAGTTGGGTTGGGATCACATGGTATTAGTGGACCTTTTCGTAGTCGTTTACGTAATCGAAATTCTCGAAGCTCAGGAGCGTTTCTTTTAATTTGATAGTAAAGCTTCACAAGCAAAGCACGTTTCGGCAAGGTGAGAGTAATCGTGCTTTCAGTTACTGCACGAATGACATGAAACGTCTCTTCTTTCTTTAAACTAAGTGGCAGGATCCAGGAAACCGA
The DNA here is from genome assembly GCA_039090855.1 of Macrothele yani. Classification (NCBI taxonomy): domain Eukaryota; kingdom Metazoa; phylum Arthropoda; class Arachnida; order Araneae; family Macrothelidae; genus Macrothele; species Macrothele yani. Next base: position 80,867,595 of record CM077008.1, read on the forward strand.
GAGTTGATGGGAAAAGGGGCAATACGTTACGGGCGGGTGGGTACTGGATTGAAAATGTTTAAGGAGAGAGTCAGTTCGGCCTCTCTCCCCGAGTATTAAGGCGTGCTACCTTGGCACCGTTGAACATGGTCTACAACCGAGGGCACAGAGGAGTGTATCTACCTTTTTTAAAAATTTTAGGGTTTATAAAAGACCACCGTGAACCCAATGAGCTATAAGCAGTCGCCCGTCGCTAACTTAGCGCCATTGTTTTCAGGGAAGAGAGGGAGCCAATGCAGTAAGACAAATCCACCACCCAGGCCCGTGCGGAATTCAAAACAGGGTCCATCTCGGAAGACCGCTCAGAAACAAGTGTTTAAACTACTGCCCCACCGGGGTGACCAGAGTTTATCTACAGCTACACAGTGTGACGATCTCTACACTGTACGGATCACGGTGCAAACATATGCCCAGAACCATGTCATCGACGACTGGATTTTGCCAGAAAATATTGGGAGTGGACCGTGGGAGGAAGTTATCTTTTATGATGGATCGTTTCTTACTGCATCTAGTGGATGGACGATGGTGGTTAAAGCACAAAGCTGCGGAGGAAATACAGGATGCTGTGACCTCACAAGTACAGGCAATGGCGGGGATATAATGCCCTGCAGAATGTCTTTCTGGGACACTCTGGGTCCCCTAATAGTTCGATAGCACCTTCAATGCCACCGTTAAATATCCATCAGTGCAGACCAGGTTGATCCGTTCGTGATAAGTGTTTCTAGACCGAGATGTGGGGTTCCAATAGGGCAATGCGCACTGTCATAAGGCCCGTATCGTCCAGTACTACTTGGAGGAATACGAGGGTGACTTCCATGTTCTTCCATGCAGCCCGATATGAACCTAATTGAATTTATTTGGAATCATATGGATCGGCAGGTACCGCGTATTGACCCTCTACATCGGATACTGGACGAGCACTTATACGGGCATCGTACGGCATACCAGTGGACACCTTCCGGGGACTTGAGGGGTCCATGACTCGTCGCATGGTCGCAGTGGCAGCATCTCAAGCAGTATCTACACAATAATAGGTTGGTAATCGTAATGTTATATTTTTACAGTGTACGTTCCTCTCACAGATATCATATATAAGGAGGTAAATCGGGCACCCAGCCCGTGAGGCGTGACAATGTAGGCACCATTTTCTGCGGGTCATCACGCTCCCTTTAAGCAAGGCTACTTTGCTTTAAGTCAACGGAAACGAGTTTGGTACTGTGCAGGGGCATACTGATAGCCCCCGCCAACCCCGCTTTGGGAGTGGGTGGGCTCGCAAATGAGAGGGACTTTAGCCTAAGCAAAAGATTCTACAAAATATTTTGCGGAAACTTCATATGAATAAAGAAATAGGCAGGAATATTTTACTGCAGCTTTGAAAGAAGTATTAAAGAGAAAAACAGATTTTGGTTGTTATTTTGTGGTTTAAATTTATAAAAACTGGATGAAAGAAAAGCAGTTTGTGAAAACACAAGTTTGTCCGTTTCCCCTCACTCCGGAGTAAGTCGCTCTCCCAACTGAGTTACGCGGACAGAATGTCTCGCTGCAGATTTGCCGTGTTGACACATGTTTTCACCTCTGTAGTGCGTCACAAGTTATTTCAGAGGACCTGAGGCCCCCTTTCACGGTCATAGGCTCATAGCAATAGTTCCTGTACATGCACACACTGTAAAAAATAAGTGGTGTGGATTCACAGAAAATTTCTGAAAATAACGTGCAGCAAAGTTACCGGTAAGTATCCGTCATTTTACGGAATTTCCGTTTTTAACAGTTCTTTGTTTTTTTTTTTAACTTTTTTCACAGATTTTCCGTAGTCACTAATTCCGTTTATTTCAGAAAAGTCCGTTTGAAATTTTTCCGTATTTAGACAGAAATTTCGCAAAATCCAACATGCTGAATATTTGAGCCCCTCACGCGAGAGAATCCTTTTGTGCCGGTGGTGGATATCGTGCCCAGGCCGTTTGGGTTGAAACAAGCCGCCCTTTTTACCCACTGAGTCAGAAAACCACAGGAATCAAACTCACGTTCACGGTAAAACTAATTGGGCAATGATTTTTTTTTTTTCATTAATGCGAGTGATTTTGTCATTTTATTTTTTATTGGAGCTTATTATTTTTTTGAAATATTTTGTCATTTTTATTTTTTTATTGGAGCTTTTTTTTTTTTTTTTTTTTTTTTGTAGGTCTTTTTACAAACTACGTATTTTTCTCATCGTGATTTTTCGGAGCAACAGAATGATTTGGAGTTTGTGATCTTTTTTTAACTGACAGTAACTTTCAATTATTTTTAAGAGAAGGTGCAACGTACTGTTTTATCATAACTTCTAACTATAAAATTTACTCTTGATAGCTATATAACTTTTGTCTTAAGGACTCCACAGACTGATACATAGACATCGTATTAATACAATCACCAGTGTACAATAAATTAAGTACCCGGTTTCTTATACGGAAACACAATATATAATAATAGCTGGTGCACAAAACGGGGAAGAGGAGAAGATAATAAATACCCTGTACCACAGTAACCAAAATTCATGCGATGTACTATCCACAATATCCGATCTCGCTACAGAACTTCAAAATCAAACACTTCGACAGACTATTGAAATTTAACAGTTAATCAAACCCCCAAGTATTCTCGTGAATCTCTGCTATTACTGAAAAATTTTCGTAAAATACTGAAAAAGTGAGAACGGAGTTTCTCCGTTAATATAAGAAAGGAATTGCAGAAATATTGCTGAAAATTCAGAATTTTCCGTTAACACATATTGAAAATGAAAATTTACCAGCAATATACGAATGAAATTGCGGAAAAGTTTCTGAAATTTCAGAATTGCCCGTTAACACCTCTTAGAAACGGCAGTTTACCGTATATACAGTATAAGGGAGGAATTACGGAAAGGTTTCTGAAAATTCAGAATTTTCTTGGCGTACGAAAAATCTGTGATATTCAGGTCTCTCTCCCCCCCCCCCCCCCCATTTCACGGAAAAGGTTGCATCAGAAACATACTTCATTAATTTAAAAAAGGACTCACAGAAAATGTTTCGTGAATTTCAGAAATTTTTTTACAGTGTACATGCACTTTATTGACAAAAGTCACCGGACACCCCTTCAAAAGCAAATGAACGGATCCACTGCGTTGTTAACATGGGCGGTACAGCTGCAAACGGTATAAAAACAAGCCTGCAGCTGACCGCGATCATATCGCACTGTGACGTTGAATGAAAATGTCGCGGCGGGGAAGAACTGACTTTGAGAAAGGAAAGATTGTTGGGTGTTACATTAGTGGGCTGTCCATAAGAGAAACCGAGAGACGTTTAAACATACCCAAGTCAACTGTTTTGGATGTACTAAATAAGTGGAAGACACATGGCGTACCTGAAGCAGCAAAACGTACCGGCAGACCAAAGAAAATCAGTGATAGAGGACTTCGAAGCCACAGGAGAGTCGTTACAGCTAATCGACGGAGTACTGCACAAGACCTCAGTGTACAGGTGAGTAAAAATGCTGGAACCTCGGTATGCACACGTACCATTCGTAGAAAACTTCATTCCATGGGTTACCGTGGTCGTGCGGCTGCTCATAAGCCTTTCATCTCCACTCGGAATGCTACTCGTCGTTTAGCATATGGTGTAAAGAGCATTTAACGTGGACCGTAGATCAATGGAAACTGGTCTTATGGACTGATGAATCCAGATACACGATCCATCAGTCTGATGGCCATGTGTGGATATGGCAGCAGCCGGGGGAACGCTATTTACCACAGTGTGCTGCTCCTGCGGTCAAGTTTGGAGCTGGCAGTGTACTCGTTAGGGGTGTTTTTCGTGGTATGGTCCCGGCCCATTGGTTATCGTGGACAAACTTGTTAACCAGCACGTCTACCTCGATATTCTGGACAATTATACCCTACCAACTCTGTGGCAATACTATGGAACCGAGCCTTGTTGGTACCAGCAGGATAATGCACCGAGCCATAAAGCAAGGACTGTTACGGCGTGGTTTGATGATAATTCTGTATCGTGTGTGGACTGGCCAGCACAGAGCCCTGATCTTAATCCCATAGAGCACCTATGGGATGAATTAGAGCGTCGCATAGGAAGTTTGGAACCAAGGCCTACTACTAAGCAACAGTTAGCGGCAGCATTATGTGCTGAATGGAAGCGCATGTATACCTATCGCTGTGTTCCAAAACCTTGTCGAAAGCATGTCTCGAAGGGTCAGTAAGGCCAAAGGTGGACCGACACCGTACTAATGTGTGTCAATAAATGCTATAAATGCTATGTTGTGTTTCTCTTCTAGGTGTCCGCTGACTTTTGTCAATATAGTGTACATGAGTTTTTAAAAAACTTAACATTTATAGATTTCCCCACTAAGACTGCAGCCAACTGTACAACCTTGACAATGTATGAAATTCTTACAAGATTTGAATTCGTTAGAAACCTATAATCACAGCACTTGGCAGGTTGTACAGAACTGCTTCCTGCCAACTTTAATTTTTTAGAAAGCATGCTACACACTCACACGACCGCAAATACACTTAGAAAACAAAAAATAAACCAAAAATTTGATAATGCCTGATTTGCTGCTGATAAGTGAACAACTTCAAACTATTATTAACTTCCAACTTCTATTCGGCTGGGCTCAATCGTCTTGTACTTTATTGATATTTAAGGTGCGCATGTGCGAATAGCTCCACAGTTGATCCATAAAGGACGTCCATTAGATGTCCTATGAATGATATCCGATGGACGTCCAGATGTGGTAGTTCCAGAATTCGTCCATTAAGGACTTCCACTGGACATCTATATGTGATGTCTAATGGATGTCCATACATCAGTGCTCGAAATGGCCGGTATACTCCGGTATGGCATACCGGCACTTTTTTTACTAGAAATTTACATACCGGCACTAATTTTAGTAGTGGAAACTGCAGAAATGATTTTTTTTTTGTCCATGACTTACGATAGCGCATTCTTAAACATAGAAAGCCGCACTGATGGCGCAGTGGTCTAAGCGCTGGCTTATGATCATTCGTCCGTGAAGGGTCCAGGTTCGAATCCCGTGAAGTATGGATGTTGTGTTTGTCTTATGGCACTGGCTCTCTCCCAGTGCTACAAGACAACTCAAACACGGGCGACTGCTTATAGCCCATTGAGCTGCTCACGGTGGTCGTTAAACCTTCAATCTAAAAAACACCACAGAAACCTTATGCGTCTCGTGCCCTTGAGAAATAGCAGTGTGGGAACCTTAAAGGCTAGGGGATTGGTGTACACTTGGGCTATAAGTTGAATCCTTCAAAGGATGGAAATGAACCTACCCACAGCGCATGATCAAATCATTCCACTAAAGATGTCTGTAATTTTTATTGTATCATCAATTTAATACTTTAAATTTGAAGAGCTTCTTCATAGAATGAGAAATTGGGAGCAACAGATTAAACACAAATTTTAATTTTGCAACAATACGTACAAACTTCTTCCACTTCGGACGCTTTTTTTTTCTTTTTTTTTTTAGGGTGGTGAGATTGCTGTTAAGACTGAATACTCATTCTGATCCTTAAAGTTCTGTGTTCAAGTCCAGGTAAATCACTAATGATTAGCCGAGGTTCGGAAGTCTCGTAAATCCATTGGTCCCGGGTGTAAACTCCTCATTATAAACAAGTCAAATCCCAGACATCGGGGTAGCATAATTAGTGTCCGCTGCAAGACCATAGCAAGTTTTTCTTATTTTTTTTTTTTTTGATTGGAGGTTTAACGACCACCGTGAGCAACTCAATGGGATATAAGCAGTCGCCCGTCCCTAATTTAGGGTCACTGGTTCCAGGGAAGGGAGAGAGCCAGTGCCGTAAGACAAACACAACATCCATGCCTGACCGGGATTCGAACCCGGACCCCTTACGGACGAATGATCAGAGGCCAACGCCTTAGACCACTGCGCCACCGGGGCGGCCAAGTTTTTCTTATCTAGACGAGACTTGAAATTACGCCCCTTTGACTTCAAAATTAGGCCCCATCGACTTCCACTCAAATAATACGTGACTATATTTACTCTCTCACACACCGCCATTATATTGTAGGAAAGTATTATGATCGTTCAAAAATCGCACTTCAGGTTTTTGACATAATTTTATTAAAAATGTAAAAACTAGGTAAATACCCAAGAACCGTAGGTTGTAAATACCAAGTAAAACGCAAATGTTATGAGAAGGCCGAGAGTACAAGACTCCATAGAAATGCAAAACGTAAAACAAACTAACGCAGAACGAATGAGCTTCGGATAGTGAACGTGACAATGGGAAGAAACTTTTGGGTTAGGGCTTCGAAAAATTCCGTTCAAGGGTAAACCCTTAGAGAACCCCGGTTAGTTGCATGGAATACTGTATGAGACAACCTAAAGTCTTTAAGAAGAAAATACTGAAGGGTGTAACTTTCTTTATTAGTTACAATTTCTATTTTTTGCATCCCCCAGAGCATGAATTTACGCCCCTGGAATGACTATTCTGGGAGGGCAACTGTCCCCCCCCGCCCTCCCGGTAGCTACGGCCCTGGTCCGCTCGATCCACAAACCAACCGACTGAAATGGACAGCCATCGTTTCTGATTTATGGTGCAATAGTATTCCACGGAACTGTCAATTACATTTTCAAAGGAGTTTTCCTTTCAGTGGATTTTTATTTTTTTCTTCACGTCTTCAGTTTCGGAGATTTTCTAGCGAAGGCATTTTTTCCGGATGATTTTTAGCTAAATATGAGCATACCGGTACTTCAAAATTTCCATTTCAAGCACTGCTATACATAGACGTCCACTGGACGTCTATATTTCGTTCATGATGTCTACTGGACCAGGTGAATGTAAAACTAAGCTGACCAGAAGTCCCCAATTCTTGAGGACAGTCCTCGAATTTAGTTTACTGTCCTCAAAAACGTCCGATACCTTTGGGGACGCAAATTGTCCTCAAATTTTGATGTTTGTCCTCAAATGTCCTCGAATTTACACTTCCTCATTAGCTTGTTAGATTTCTAATGGAAAATGTTCTTAAAAGTAGTTTTCGTTGTACTAATTTCCCGACATGCTTCTTGTGAAAACAAATTTTGACTTTTCTTTTTCCGAGTTTAACGACCACCGCGAGCAACTCTAAGGACTATAAGCAGTCACCTGTCTCTAATTTGGAGACATTCGTTCTAGGGAAGAGAGAGAGCAAGTGCTGTAAGACAAACACACCATCCATGTCTCAGTCGGGATTCGAACCCGTACTCACTTGTATGAATGGTCAGTGGCCAGCACTAGGACACTGAACTACTGGCGCTGTTAAATTTCGACTGTACTTGATCTGTTTCTCCAAAATCTTTGACAAAATGAAAAATTCGCCATGCAATTATAGTTTGGTGTGCAACTTGATTTTAATTCGACTCATTTACAAGGGTTTCACTTTTGCTAATATGTTCTCGCCATCATAATTCTACTCTGTCAATACAAATTACCAACTTTCTACAAGATATATCCTTTTAAGACACACATTTTCATATGTAATATCACACTTATTGAAGCAATACAGTTTTGTGACAAAAAGATTTGCATATTTATTTTGAGTACATATATGTCCTCAAATGGACTGCCAATTTGGGAACGCCACGCCCTTTTGTCTACAAATCAGTGTTATGATATCTGGTCACCTTATGTAATACAGACGTCCATTAGACGTCGCTGGTTGAGTGGGTACATCGTCATGAACTTTTTCGGCGAATAAAACATCACGACGTATGGTATCAAATCAGTGGCGGCTCGTGGTTGAAAAAATAGGTGAAGAGCTACAAGAGCAATATGAAAAGATATCTACTGTCTTCAATGAAAATCACTGTATGAGGACTGACCTATTTTTTGTATATTAGATCAATTCTTCTTTCTTTTAAAGCTGCAAATTTGTAGATTATGTCGTCATAGAATGGTTGTTTCTTCGTGAGCATCAATAAAATATCTTTCTGAATAGAAATATTTGCCAAAGAAGCAAGTCTGTCTTGAGAAATAGTGTTTGTTGAGTAAGTTTGTATTCTTGTAACGCAAGAAAAACTTCTTTCTACTGACACACTTGTAGATGGAATGGTTAAAATGAGGGCAACCAATTTATAAGCTTCTGTAAAAATGTCTATATCTTCATGAAGCACTCGAAGAAGTTCTTGAGTCGATATATTCCTTAAATTTTCGTTGGCATATACAAGACTCAGTTCATTTTTAAAGCGCTGGAGTTTAGTAAATATTTTTCCGTAAAAATGTTGTAGATTTTCAAAAGCGTGAGAGGGAAAGCTTGAATTAAATTGTTCGAATTTGGTTGTGTCAGCAAGACAATCAAATTGAAGTTTTTCACAGTCTTGAAATCTTATATCCATTTCCATAAGAATGTGGTCTAAAATTTCAAAATACAATTGTTTATAATTTTGAAAAATTGTTTCTTGTGTAGGAGCAGCATATTCCCGTTTAGATCTGCTTATTTCTGTGATTTTGCTAGCTTTTCCAAACAGTGTTTCAAATACTTCATCGTTCCTTTTATGACTCAAAATTTCACGAGTTTTTTTAAATTTGAGTTACACAGTAGCTTATGTCTAGTGATTTTTTCTGCAAATTTTCAAATAACGGATCGGTGAGGCCAAAAATTTAATTAAATACTATTGCCAAAAATGTAAATTCAAAAGTGTTCATATCGTTTAAAAATACCTTGGCAAGTTGAATTGATTTTTTGTCTGATTGCTCACTATTTGTCAGAAATTCGAATACTTCCTTCAATTTATCCCAATCTTCAACAATTACACTTACTAACTTCGAAGTGCAGGACCATCGAGTTTCTGCTATGGTTGGTATGCGTCTTGCGGTTGTAGATGTGAGTGTATAAAATCGCTTCACTGAGTGGTGAAAAAACGAAGGAATTCCAGTGAGGCTTGCGTAAAATATACGACACTTTGAAATTTTAGAAAAACTCTGCCGTAATACAAGGCCCAAACGATGTGCTAAGCAATGAACAAAAACAGCTTGAGAAGCTTTATCCTTGATTTTTTTTTCTGGAGCCCATTCAAGTGTCCAGACATTACACTTGCCCCATCGTAATATTGTCCTATTAATTTGTGTTGATAATCGAATTGTTCGAAACTTTTGTCTAGCATTTTGTATAAAGCTTCTGACGTTCGATCTCCACTCACGTCGTGGAAACCCAAAAATCGCTCAGCCAATACACCTTCCGAATCAACAAATCTTATTATTAAAGAGCACTGAGAAGTCTGATTTATGTCTGTGGTGTCATCTACTTGAATAGAAAAGCATTGAACTTCATTTATTTCATTTTTTAACGTGATCGTTTATATATTCAGAAATACATTCAATTAATTCATTTTGAATAGTTTTTGAGTCACCCGTGAAGACATTTTTTATCTTTTCGTATTGATTTTGAATTTCTAAAGGACTTCTTGATATCAACAATGAAAGTAATTCCTTGAAATTTCCACGATTTATCGAGTCCATGCTTTCGTCATGGCCACGAAATGCTAGTTCTTGTTTGCTCAAATATAATACTGCATCAATAACTGTCTGCAAGAAAAGTCTATTTAAACGAACGTTTTCGTTGAAATGCATTTTCAAAAACCTAGCATTCTCCCTCAGGGCATCGGCAATGGTGTTCTGATTTTTTCAAAATTCCTTAGCATTAACTCGCATTTCAGGTGTTCGCTAGAATCACCATGTTTATGAAGTGAGTGTGTTATATTTAATAAATCTGAGAATCCGTCTTTATTCCACGCCGAATGTTTATTACTAAAAACTAAGCAGGGCCAACAAAATAATTTTTGTAACACAGAAGTACTACAAAGCCATTTATATTCAGTAAACCAACAATTTTTAAAATTAATATTGTAAGATTTACCGCTCTTCTTGATTTCTTTTTTGGCAACAATTTTCAGTGAATCCGTCGGTCGTCCTTGAAGTAAAATGTCTTTTTTATCTTCATCTTTGCACCGGTTAAATGGAGTTTGTAGTAAATTACAAACAATGTCGTTCACAGGATACATACTTTAATTGAAACTATCACTAACTGTTAAACTGTACACGAAACTACAGTAACAGCTAAACTTTTTGACAAATAATCACAAAGCACGAAAAACAAATCCCTTTCGGAAAGTATGTACCACAACACTGCAAGATACCCTGGGTAAACCGTTTCACCGTGATCTCCTTCGAAGGTCTATATTCCATCTGCAGAGCTTCGGCGCCGATAGATAAAACACTTGACTTGCGCGCCAGATAGGGGAGGTTGACGTCACTGTTACCATAGCAACTCGGTCGAAAGCTGCAGACTTCCAAGGGTTTTCATTTCGGCTCTTCACTTGCACTGTTTTGCGTATGAGGACTTGTTTTCCGTCTTGAACGCGCTATGTGAATTGATGTCTAATCAAAATTTTGAGTATTCTGTAACACAATAGAGACAAAAAATAATATATTATACAAATTACTGAATAAAACTTTATTTTAAGTAAAATAGGTGAAGAGGCACTTCACCTACTTCACCTGAGAAGCCGCCACTGTATCAAATGCGGCCAACATTTCTTTGTTAAAGGCTTAGGGGGTTCTTCTGTGTCATTCTCTTCAGCTTCTTCCATGTCAGTCTGTTCTGTCTGAAGTGTGCTTAAAAGAGATGAGTTCGGGCTCGGTGTTTGAAGCCCGAATCCGTCCGAGCCCGAAATGTTTCGGCCTGAGTCAGTCCGACTCGGCCCCATGAGGTCTGTGTACTGTGGGGCCCGAGCCCGACTTTTCCAAGTGCTGATCCTTTTCTCTCTTTTATCCGACTTTTATGTGAAACAGCAAGGAGCATGGAATATGATGCTCAGCATTTATTCTTCTCATTAGGAACGATGTAAACTTGAAAGAAAATTTATATTTTACAGTTTCACAGAAAATTTTGAAGTAGCTGATATTTTTTTCTTATCTAAGAAGAAAAAGAAACTGTCTACCTTTTTTTTGATTGGAGGTTTAACGACCACCGTGAGCAACTCAATGGGCTATAAGCAGTCGCCCGTCCCTAACTTAGGGTCACTGGTTCCAGGGAAGGGAGAGAGCCAGTGCCGTAAGACAAACACAACATCCATGCCTCACCGGGATTCAAACCCGGACCCCTTTCAGACGAATGATCAGAGGCCATCGCTTAGACCACTGCGCCACCGGGGCGGCACCTTTTTTGTGCATGGAGAGTAAATGGTCTTCACGCATGTTTTGGCATGACACAAAAGTCTGCTAGATCCTGAAGAACTTTTATATTTCAAAACGCATTCGCATTTCTCACACTGAACATAATTCAATTTTTCGTTGGTCGTGCAATCAATAATTTGCAGTGTCGTGCATTACACCCAAGCAGTGCTTGAGCAAAGAAAATGAAGGATACATAAAAAAAATCTAATTCTTTAAATTTATGTTTTCGACACAGATAATAATCACCACGAAGTTATAAATCCGTTCTTATAATTCTGAAGTTTTCATAAGTGTATAATCCACGCACACCGGCAATAACAACGACTAGACAGGAGAAACAAATGATGCTACACTCCGATTGGTCGCAGCTGCCGAGCGCATGCAACACCTGCTGCCGTCACCCAAGCGTCACCGCCACTGAAGGGGTGTTGCTATGACAACTTGACGACACTAGTCTGCTAACCAATGAGAAATTCTCCCTAGAAACGAACGTCTTAGCGTGTAGCTGCTCTTAACCAACCAGTCCAGACTGTGGATGCATTGTTCGAAGTTCTTTTTACATCGTGTGCTGTGAATTACTGAATATGTCATGTATGTGTATTAAAAAAGATTCTAAACAGCCATGTCTGATCCCTAAATGAAGACATTATAGCCGATTTGTTAGAAACTCCGTTTTCTCGCCGAACTTTTGAAGAAAAGAAAAATGTGATTTCGAAAGGAATGCCAAGTTTAACGCAGCAACAAAAGAATATTACTCGACATTTTCAAAACGCCAATTATGAAAGATGCGAATGGCTTGCCGGAAGTGTTGCCGGAAGACCAACAAACTGTTTTGTTGGAACTGTTTGCTGTTTAGCTTTGACAGAAGCTCCACTTGGACAACAGGATACAGCAAGCTAAGCAATACGGGATCATGATGTTGCTGTTAAGCATATTCGTGCTTCCGTTGCACTCGCAACTTTTGGAACTGTTCGTACTGAAACTGAGGTCAGTGACCAGATACGACAAAACATAAGTCAGCACAACGAAAAGGTAAAACGCAATAGAGATATTTTGAAACGGCTTATAAATGCCGTTTGCTTCCTTGCAAAGCTAGAAATTTCATTTCGAGGAGATGACGAGTCGAAAACTTCCAACAACCGCGGAAATTATTTGGAACTTTTGGACTACACTGCTCAGTATGATCCTGTACTAAAAAACCATTTGGAGTCTTCGACAGTATTCAAAGGAGTATCAAATCGTATTCAAAATGATTTAATTGATTCATTCGCCAATGCACTGTGTAATGAAATTAAACGCCAGTTAAAGCAGTCCGATTGTTGCCATATAGCAGATGAAACTACCGACGTCTCGAATAGGTCTCAATTTTCTCTTGTTTATCGGTATGCAAATGAAGGGAATGTGGTAAAAAGATTTGTGTGCTTCCAAGAAGTTAGTGAGGACAAAACAGCGGCAGCACTTTCTGGTGGTGGAAAACTCGTCGCGCAGAGCTATGACGGAACTGCAGTAATGGCCTCTTCCTCACATGGTGTACAGTCGAATATTAAGGCATCCTTTCCACAAGCTCTCTTTGTTCACTACTATGCGCACTGTTTGAATTTAGTACTTTCCCAAAGCGCTTCAAGTATTCCTGAATGCCGTATTGTTTTCGCTACTCTTCGTGGGCTTGCAGCGTTTTTCTCGAGATCACCAAAGCGCTCAAAATTTCTTGATGCCTTTTTGGGACGCCGACTTCCCAATGTTTTCCCAACAAGATGGAATTACTCATCACGACTCGTCAATACTGTCCACGAAAAAAAGAAGAGCTTCGCCAGACTTTTGCTGCCATGTTGGAACATCAATCACAAGTAGAAAGGGATATTCTTGCGGGTGTTCAGGGACATTTGTCCACTTTAGAAAACTTTGAATTTTGCTTTCTTCTTGCGGCCTTTCATAGTATTTTTTCTCTTACTGATGTTTTGTTCAGAATGCCTCATTAGACATTGTTAACTGCAGAAGTAAGATCACGGAAACACAAAATGCTGTGAAATCTCTGAGAAGTCGTTTTCAGGAAGTGTAAGAAGGAACCATTGCTGATGTTGGACTCCCAAGAAAACGAAACCTTTTGAAGACATTACGATCACCACTAAATACAGAAGATTATATTTTGAAATTTTTGAAAATGTCGAACAACATGCAAGATTTCAGGATTATGAAAAGCTTACATTTTTGTGCTTACTGGATTCTTCGAAGTACAGCTCTTACGTTCACACTTTCCCAACTGATGGTTTGAAAAGCTTACTTGAAAATTTTGGTCGCTACTTTGATGAAGTACGTTTGAAAAACGAATTAATCGAAGCATACAGTTCACACGAATTTTCTGACAAGTCACCTATACAGCTTATGAAGATGTTAGCGACTTCAGCACTTAGAAAATCGATGCCACATTTACCTATTGGCTTCACTTATAAGTGTAATACCTGTGTCCACTTCAACAGTTGAAAGATCGTTTTCTGCATTAAAGCGAATTAAGACATACGCACAAAACAGAACAGGACAGAAACGACTCTCGCATCTTGGACTGATATCAATTGAAAGTGATCTATTAAATACTCTGAAAGAAAGAAATGCTTTTTTTAATTCTGTAATAGACCATTTTGCTGCAAGTGATCGAAGAATGGAGTTTACTTTTAAATAGAAAGGTATGTTAAGTGACTTCAGTAAGCTGACCAGAAGTCCCCAATTCTTGAGGACAGTCCTCGAATTTAGTTTACTGTGCCCAAAAATGCCCGATGCCTTTGAGGACGCAAATTGTCCTCAAATTTTGATATTTGTCCTCAAGTGTCCTCGAATTTACACTTCCTCATTAGCTCGTTAGATTTCTAATGAAAAATGTTCCTAAAAGTAGTTTTTGTTGTACCAGTTTTCCTACGTGCTTCTTCTGAAAACAAATTTTGCCTATTTTTGTTTTTCTTCTTTCCGAGTTTAACGACCACCGCGAGCAACTCAGAGAACTATAAGCAGTCATCGGTCTCTAATTTAGAGACATTCGTTCTAGGGAAGGGAGAGAGCAAGTGCTGTAAGACAAACCCACCACCCATGCCTCATTCGGGACTCGAACCCGTGCCAACTTGTACGAATCATCGTCAGTGACCAGCACTAAGACACTGCACCACTTATAACGAAGTGAATTTCTCCGTCATTTTTATCCGCGCCAGGATTCGAACCCGGGTCCCCTCATTCCGGAATAAGGTGCTCTACCAATTGAGCTACGCGGACGTTTTATTCTGATTCCTATCTGCCTTTATGTCGTGTGCGTCCTTCTGGCAGGTACGTCACATCTCCTGGTACGTTACACACTGGCACGGTCAAATTTCGACTGCACTTGTTTTGAGTTCCTCGAAGAACTTTGGCAAATGAAAAATTTTTGGTGTGCAGCTTGATTTTAATTCGGCACATATACTTTTGCTAATATGTTCTCGTCATCATAGTTCTACTTTGTCAATAAAAATTGCCAACATTCTACAAGATATATCCTTTTAAGACACAAATTTTCATATGCAAATCACACTTATTGAAGCAATGCAGTTTTGTGACAAAAAGATTTGCATATTTATATTGAATACGTATGTGTCCCCAAATGAACTGCTGATTTGGGAACGCCACGCCCTTTTGTCCTCAAATCAGTGTTCCAATATCTGGTCACCTTAGACTTCAGTCTATTTGGGAAACAGAAGACTTTTTTTATCTTAGATTTTGCTGTGTTGTGTAAAAGAATAGAAATAAAAAAAAGTAGGTATGCAGCGGCGTCGGAACCGCGGGGGCAGAGGGGGCAGTTGCCCCCGCACGAAAATGAGTGTGGGGCAAAACATCACATTTGCCCCCTCAGTTTTCTTCCTTTTCAAATTATATATGTTCGTGATCGGAGATCTGAGACATTCGGGGTTTTTTTTTTTTAAGTTCATTTTGATAAAAATTGAGTATTGCTCTTCATTTTTTACCACGAACTATCTAGAAATCTGAATATTTTATTTTTAATGTCACTCACTCCTGAGACGCCAAGAAATGCTAGTTCCATTAAACAGTCCAAATTGCTGGTTCCCGTTTGAAGACCAGCAATGATTTGTCTCATTAGGTGTAAAAAATTAGTCTTCCTCTAAAAAGATGAGTAAAAATAAATAGGGAAATGGAAGTACTGTGAGGAATGAGATATAAGTTCATTCAGTGTTTAATTATAGAGTCTACGGGCTACAATTCCTGAGGAATTCGTACCAATCCGGAAGTATCAAGATCTATAGTTTAACGCCGTTTATGTGTATACAGTTAGTTTGCATTGAGGAACTATATAGATATGAAAAGTTTTTTTTTTTTTTATAGATGAATGTTTAATAAAAAAAAATTCAGCAAATTTTCGTAAGGAAGGTAGCACGTCTTCTTTTACAGTAGTACGATAAATTTTACGCCAGGGTGAAATATTTTGTTCTCCGACATCTTGCCCCCGCTGTCAAAAAAGAGTTCCGACGCCACTGTAGCTATGGTATCTATATCGTACGCCATGTTTTTCCACTTTTATTATTTCAAAAATCTGAACCTAATGTCAATTGTAAAAAAAAATGAAAAGTAATTGCCTTTGCGACTGATTGGGTAATCTGTTGGGTCACCGCACGTCACTGATAATTTGGAGAAAAAGTTTTCCACACGGTAGATTTTCCCACTTCATTTTTAACTGTTTTACAATCACCATTATTTAACTTTTCCGAATAACTTCAGGATACGGATAATTCATATTGTAATGCGCTACAAAAAGTAATTTAACTTAAGGGTTGAATGTTGAGTGGAGGTGACATAAACAGCTATTAGAAAAGCTTTGTTTAATTTGTTGTTCCCTTGCCGCCTTCTACACGATATTTGTTTTAACGAGGCCTTCTGAAATACTGGGACGAACTTTCGTCCTCAGAGCTGAGATCCTAAGGCCGGTTTCACACAGGCGGAACAAAGCCGTCGAAACAGTAAATCTCCCGGCTGTCCTTTCCCTGGTTTTCAAGCTGACCATTTACTCTGGGGAATTTACTTTGATTCGCACTTCAACTCCCATCATACCCCAGAGCTGACTTGAAGAATATTCGTGCAATTTGATACTTTGGGAATAAACGAGGAGCAAGCCATCGTTGCACGATATATGAAGACAAATGGTCAAAGATGAATAATTTAAAAAAACATTTATTTACAGTTAAAATAAATGAAATAAAATGACCACATGAGATCTTTCGACTACCACTTTGGCGTCCTCATCAGATGTTTGACAAAGAGTGGAACGGAGTCCGGCATTAAATAAAGAAATACGTAACATGTGACCAGTACAATTGCATAGAGCGATTTACATAAAGAGTCATATGTTCATAACATCCAGAACTGAGTTTTGTCCATGAGGGATCAGTGATCTCCAAGTTTGTGATATATAACTAGGCAAATTATCATTACAGCAAAAGGTAGTGTTAGCTATAATATGTAAGCTTTCGCACAACAGTAAGGAATTATTATTAGTTGCTTTTTGCAGTATAGCTGCTTCCTTCCATTGTGGATAATGCTGTCCTTCCTGAACACAACGGGCTAAAGCCGCAGTTAACTTACCATTTTTGAGATCATACTTGTGTTCATTCATTCTAGTCTTTAATGTCCTTCTGGTAGAACCGATATATAACTTTTTAATTTGCGATGGGCCATGGGGATATACAGGAATGGAATAAATTCCATGCATGTTTTCCACACTCACCTTGTCACGATCACTTCTGATTAGATGCAAGAGATTAAGAGCCTTTGAGCCAAAGTCAATGTCATGATGTCTGCACAGGTTATTTAACACCGGAGTTAAACTTGGGTGGTAGTCGAGTGAACCTACGTACCTCCTTGTTTGGGGTATCACGAGTTAAAGAGCATTCCCGTGAGAACAGGTTTTTATTGTAGAGTCTGTCTACAGTTGTATTATTGAAACCAAAAAAGGAGGCCAGTTCTTTGATCTTTAAGAGTTCAGAACATCTGAGAGCGTCATTCGAGCAATGAGTTATTGCTCGTCTAACCATAAACGAAATTGAGGCTGACTTATAGTTATTCGGGTGAAAAGTCTTTAGGTATCATCGAAGGCGAAGAGGTTGGTTTACGATAAACTGTAAAGCTGAGTTGATGGGTAACAGGATTGCGTATTAAGCTAAAATCCAGATATGGTAAGGTGTAGTTTACTTCACACTCCACTGTAAAGGATATGGTAGGATATTGTAGTGACATATGATCCCGGAAAACAATTAGCTCATCGTAAGAGTGAGGCCAAATAACGAAAACGTCATCAACGTACCTTATATACAGGAGTGGTTTGTATTTGCGAGTCTCCAAGGCGGAATTTTCGAGATGCTGGAGAAAAATCTCGGCTAGACATGCTGACAGGGGGGAACCCATGGCGGCCCCCTCTGTTTGTCTATATATTACATCCTGGAAACGAAAGTAAGTACGTTGATGAACCAGTTTTAAAGCGGAGATAACAGAATCTGTTAATTCGGGAGCCAAGTCAGAATTTATAAGTTTTTGACGAATAAGCATGTGAGTTTCGGCAATAGGTACGTTATGATACAACGAAACCACATCCAAAGAGACTAAAAAGAAAGATGTATTACCCAAGTTTGTGGCCTTTATCCGTCAAGAGCTTGCGTCGAGCTCTGTACAGAGTAAAGTCAGCCCACTAGGAGGGGGGAAAGAAATTTGGACAGAGCTTTTTTCAAGGGGTCTCGTGGGACTAGCGTATCCCGAGACCAAGGGGCGAATCGGGTTGCCAACTTTGTGGGTCTTCACCTTCCCAAAAAGTTCAGGAACACGGGGGCCAAATGTAGGCTGCAAACCCGATAAAATTTCAGGAGGAAGGGCTGAGTCATTTTTAAGTCTGCTAATAGCGGATATTGTAGCAGGTATCGGATCTGGTTTAACAACCCGAGTGCAGAGCTTTTTTTTTTTTTTTTTTTTAATTGAAATTTTAACGACCGCCGTGAACAACTCAATGGGCTATAAGCAGTCGCCCGTCCCTAATTTAGGGTCACTGGTTCCAGGGAAGGGAGAGAGCCAGTGCCGAAAGACAAACACAACATCCATGCCTCACCGGGATTCGAACCAAAGACCCCGTTCGGACGAATGATCAGAGGCCATCGCTTAGACCACTGCGCCACCGGAGCGGCAGTGCAGAGCTTACCAATGGCCTCATGCATCTTGGAAATATAATCAAGCTTGTTCAAAATAACAAGTTGGGATGTTTTGTCAGCGGCTATAATTGCTAATGAAAGGTTAGCTTTAAGAATTTTAAGTTGCTGATACTCTTCCGTCCACTTGGAATGGCGAGAAAAGTGATCCTGTTTTTTAACATTTTTAAAGGCTCGAACCATTGTGTATCTTGCTCCCTGAGCTATTCTTCACAACGTAGTTGAACTGCATATCTTTATCCACCCTCTACGTCCTAATTTATAACAGATTTTTCTTCTCCTGTGCTTACGTTTCAACGACAAATTTATGACACTAGCGGTTTTTCCTTCTCCCCATCTATTTTATTGCAGATGGTTCTTTTGAGAATCGAGGTCGTGTTCTCTGATGTGTCCAAGGGCAGTTTTAGCTGGCAAAAGAACTGACTGTCCTACTGCGTTTGTGCGAAGGTGGAGTTCCCTAATCTCTATTTCCCCTGCCTCAGCCCCTTACTTTCCTAGGCTAATTCCTCTCTTAAAAAGGACTTAAGCTGTCACACAATCTTCCCTTCCCTTCGCTTGCAATCAGGATTTTTTTTTTGATTGGAGGTTTAACGACCACCATGAGCAACTCAATGGGCTATAAGCAGTCGCCCGTCCCTAATTTAGGGTCACTGGTTCCAGGGAAGGGAGAGAGCCAGAGCCGTAAGACAAACACAACATCCATGCCTGACCGGGATTCGAACCCGGACCCCTTACGGACGAATGATCAGAGGCCAGCGCCTTAGACCACTGCGCCACCGGGGGCGGCCAATCAGGATTAACGGATACACTGTAGGGAAAAAAACTGATTCTTCAAAAAATGCAGAAGAAAAAACCGGAAAAGGAAGACTCTCAGTATTTTAACATAAAAAAAGAAGTTCGCCCCAGATGAAACTGATGATGCTATTCGTAGCCCGCCCGAGTCCGTCTCGGTCCCAGCTCGTCTCATATCTAGTGTTTACTATGTCGTCGTCCGTCGGGTTTTCTGAAACAATTACGTCTTCGTTCATGTCAAGTTACTCATCATCCTTCCCTGATAAGATCTTCGGTCTGCAAGTCCTGTGAAAACACAAGTTTGTTCGTGTCCCCTCACTCCAGAGTAAGTTGCTCTCCCAACTGAGATACGCGGACTGGGCCGGATGGAGCTTTTGCGGGGTCCGGGGTGAAATTTGATTGCAAGGCCCCGGAGCAAAATTTCATTGCTTGCACTAGGAAATAAATCTCATATTTTAAATAAAGTCGTTACGTGAAAGATGTCCGCAAAGAATACACAGGATGTGAAACCCACAAATTTGCCTGTGATAGCGATGAATTCGCATCCCTCTGCGCTTCGGAGCTGAATGCTTTACCGATTAAGGTACACCGACGGAATTTATCTCTGTAACTTTTCCTTTTTGACATGTGCTTCACGTCTGTAGTACTTCAAAACGAAAACTATCGTAAAGACAAAATGATTATCTCAAAGAAGCATTTGCTTTAAGCTCAAGAAAAAGACCAGAATATGCATTGAAAGTTCAGAGAGAGAGAGAGGGAGAGTAAAAACTGTTAAAATCTACGATTTTCTTTCCGAGGAGATGGGGTTGAGGTTGTATTTTCACTTATTGTATAAAAACTGCTTCACAAAATGACAAAAAGCTACGTGCGTAGCGGAAATTTTTGGATTGCGAACATTTTAGTTATTTTTTCAGGTAGAACCATTCAATGGTTCTACCTGAAAAAAATAACATATGGAAAACATGTTTTTTAAATCTCGATACATCGAGAAGTAAGTACGTGCGTATTAGAATATTTTAGTGTAGAAATAATAAATAATATAAATTCGTATAAATAGTTTTTTTTTCTGCTGATACATGTTTTAGAGATTGATTTTAATGCAAAATGGAGTAACTGACAAATTAGTGACTTTTTAAACTTTTATACGAGCTCATATGTGATTTTTTAAAGAAAAATTCCACTAATGTTTTTAAAGTCACTGAATAAATGGCCTCCATGCATGTGTGGCCCGAAACCAACTTTGATATTGTTCTTTTTTATTTTATTTAAATTTAAGTATCTGGTTTGCACGCAAATTGTTAAATATATAAAAGCAAGGGCCGCAAAATGATGAAATTAAACTTGCGATTTCATGAATTCGGAAAATACCAAGGTCGTTACAATAATCACTTGAAATCTACAGATTTCCTTATTTGTACGGCGAAGGGCGATAACCTGTTTGAAAACCGCGGGATTGAAAGAAACAAGCAAAAAACTTAAAAAAAAAGAAACATCTTTTTAAGGGCCTCGCACCCGAAAACTTACACACAAAAAATAATAATTGTAAAAAATTCTAACCAAATTTTTTTCTTAAACTGCGGGGCCCCTCAAAGGCGCGAGGCCCGGGGCGACCGCTCCGGTTGCCCCAATATAGTCCAGCCGTCCCTGTACGCGGACAGAATGTCTCGCTGCAGATTTGTCGTCGTGACACAGGTTTTCACCTCTGCAGTACATCACAGTCCTTTCAGCAATGCTCGACTTATGGCAACACATTTTCTTCTTTGGTTTGAGGTGATTCCATGAAGAATTACCTCACACCAAATTTCCTTGCAAAATATCTTTTGCAAAGCAATTATTGACTATCGATTCTAAAGCATCATTTTGCCGCACCTTAGCTAGTTCAACCATACAAATCCTCAGATCAATCACCTTACCTGTAGATTGCTCACTTTCTAAGGCGCAGATAAGTCTGAGAATGCGTTTCCGATAATGAATTTTCAGATTTTTTACAACTTCCTGGTCCATTGGCTGCAATTTTGAAGTTGTGTTGGGGAGGGGGAGAAAATCAAGTTCACATTTGACAGTTTTAAAGCAACATTAGGATTGGCCGGGCAATTGTCAACAAAGCGAACAATTTTTCTTTTCTGCCTAATCACTTTTTATTGCAATTTAAAATCCACTCCTCAAAACATATCACTCGCCATTTATGCCTTTCTATTATAACGGTAGCCTTTGAAGCATCTATCGCTTACTTTTTCCTATCACCAATAATCAGTTTTGCTCTGCCACTCATCTTAACGCCCACCATAACTGTCATCGTCCTCTCTTTGCTGTGCTTACCTCCAGGACAATCGTCGTGTTTAAAAGTCTTGTTTATTTTTTTTTTTTTTTTGATTGGAGGTTTAACGACCACCGTGAGCAACTCAATGGGCTATAAGCAGTCGCCCGTCCCTAATTTAGGGTCACTGGTTCCAGGGAAGGGAGAGAGCCAGTGCCGTAAGACAAACACAACATCCATGCCTCACCGGGATTCGAACTCGGACCCCGTTCGGACGAATGATCAGAGGCCATCGCTTAGACCATTGCGCCACCGGGGCGACAAGTCTTGTTTAATAAACATTTAAAGAAAAGTCCTGTTTCATTGACATTAAAACTCTATCACGAGTGTACTCTTCTAAGATATTCTCCAAAACCGCATTTTACCATTGGTTGCAGTTGACGTCTTACACGCTTCCACTTTCCCCGAAACAATCTTTTCTTTTAAGCCATGTCGCTTCTTAAATTTATACAACCAACCGGAACTAGCTTGGAAATCCACTTGCCTCAAATGTTTGGTAAACTCTAATCCCTTTTCTTTTATAAGGTGATCTGAGATTGGAAAGTTTTTTGTCGCAAACAATGTTAATCCACTTTAAAACAGCATCGTCCGCTTTTCCAAAATGTCACGTTTCCTCTCAGGTGCGACGTCATCAAAGGTTTTCATAACGAACTCCTGGTTGTTTATAATTGGCGACACTGTGCTTAGGGTAACACCGAAATTAACCGTAATATCTTTTTTGCGCATTCCACCCCCACGTTCTTCAACAACTCCACCTTTTCCACACCACTGATTTTCTTTTTGACATCGCGAATAAAAACCGTCGGTTGCCGCCCCTGTGGCGCAGTGGTCTAAGCAATGGCTTCTGATCATTCGTCCGAAAGGGGCCTGGGTTCGAATCCCGATGAGGCATGGATGTTGTGTTTGTCTTACGGCACTGGCTCCCTCCCTTCCCTGACCCTAAATTAGGGACGGGCGACTGCTTACAGCCCACTGAGTTGCTTACTGTGGTCGTTAAATCTCCAATAATAAAAAACCGTCGGTTACAGACTGAAACAAACAACTTGTTTCCCATAGGAGGAACGTTAATTGAATAGAGGGATGATGTGACTGCGGAGACAAACCCCTTCCCATTCCCTAAACATGACAATGACTTTCATCCACTCGCGACATCTTCGTTCTATTTGTTCTCACTTGTTTTTCTTATAACAGCGGCATTTACGGGTGGAAAAATCTCGATTTGTCTTGAAAACAAATATCGATATATACACTATCTACCAACAAGTAATTGGACACCCCTGCAATCGACGATATCTGCGGCCCTGATACACGTCACGGCCGCCGCCGTTAAATATCGTGTGGGAAACAACAACGCAACCAGTCGCATGCAAGATGCCACGCAATTCGGAGCTCTCTAATTTCGAGAAAGGTGTAATCGTCGGGTATCACAGAAATGGCTGATCCATACGTGACAAATCCAGCGAGTTCAAGTACCCTAAATCGACAGTGGCCTACGTGATTGGCAAGTGGAAGATGAGAGGTGACTGTCGGAATGTGCCCCGACCCGGCAGACCCACAAAACTAGGAGTTAGAGACCGACGGGTGCTGGCCAGAGAAATTCGGAAGAACCGCACCAAATCAATCGGCCACATCCGCGAGGAGTTTCAACAGGCATCCGGGAGGGTTCTTTCGATGGATACCATCCGTAAGGAAGCCCATCTGCTCGGTTATCATGGACGTGCTGCCGCCCACAAGCCTTTGATCACAAAGTCCAATAGCGCTGCTCGGCTAACGTGGTGCAAAGAACGTAGACAGCGGACCGTTGAACAGTGGAAACAGGTTCTCTGGAGCGACGAATCAAGGTTCACCCTCTACCGTTCGGATGGTAGGGTCTGGGTTTGGCGTCTGCCTAAAGAACGCTTCCTGCTGGAATGTATTGTGCCAACTGTGAAGTTCGGCGGCGGTGGAATTATGCTATGGGGGTGTTTCTCCTGGTATGGCACGGGAGCCTTGGCCGCAATTCCTGGTAGACTCAACGCCGAGACGTACTGCACCATTTTGGATGACCATGCGCTTCCTACGGTGTGGCAGTTTTACGGGGTGGACCCATGTTACTTTCAGGACGACAATGGGGTTAATCGAATGGACTGGCCTGCGCAGAGCCCGGACCTTAACCCTATCAAGCACCTCTGGGACGAGTTGGAGCGTCGATTTAAGGGGTGCCCCCACCGTCCGAAATCGGTGAAGGAACTGATCTGTCTTCTCCAAGCCGAGTGGAAGAAAATACCGCTAGCCGTCGTACAACGCCTGGTTGAGAGTATGCCCCGGAGGGTCGCAGCTGTAATCGCCACTCGTGGAGGCTCCACCAACTATTGAAGGTGAATAAACTTCGTTTTCCTTTGCAATCACAGGTGTCCAATTACTTGTTGGTAGATATGTAGAAACAGTTTTTCTATGTAATGATCACAGGAATTTACAAAACTTCGATATATAGAGAGTTTCGATATATGGAAATTCGATATATGGAGGTCTGACTATATATATATCCATGTGCTGAGAGAACTAATTGGAAGAACGAGGAAATATGAACTCCCATTAGGCATGGCTTTTATTGACTATGAAAAGGCCTTTGATTCCATGAAATCATCAGCAGTAACAATGACTTTGAAATTCTGCGGTATTGAAGATGCATATAATTAGTATTATTAGTAACATCTATCAAAATGCAAGTGCAAAGGTTCGGTCATTTGAGGATAAAGCACCAATAAAAAATGGAAAGGGAGTGAGACAAGGTGGCATCATATCTCTCAAACTCTTTAATACCACATTGGAAAATGTCTTTTAATCAGTGAACTGGGAAAACAAAGAGATAAAGATTAATGGAGATTATTTAATTCACCTTCCTTTTGCTGATGGCGTCGTCATTTTTGCAACTGCCCCTTCAGAGCTGTAGAGCATGATCCAGGAACTTGCTGACAAGAGTAAAGAAGTGGGATTAAAAATGAACTTTCAGAAGACAAAACTGATGTACAATGCTTTTTTTACATGAAATAAAGATTTGTGGATTGATGAGGAAAAGCTGGAGATAACTGATACCTACATTTACCTTGGACAGCAGATATCAAGCAAAGGTCACATTGATGAAGAAATTAATCGACGTATAAAACTTGGTTGGAGAGCTTTTGGAAGAAACAATACAATTTTTAAGAGCAATATGCCATTACGTGTTAAAGTGTTTAATCAATGCATCCTTTCAGTGCTTATGCATGGAGCAGAGACGTGGACCTTAACTAAAAAAGACATACAAAGATGCAGACAACTGAAAGATGCATGGAGAGATGCATGCTTGGTGTGACCAGGAATGATAAGAAAGGGAACTCGTGGATAAGGAAAATGACAAGAGTGGAAGACATGCATGATGAGAGTAAAATCCCTGAAATGGCAATGTCCTGGACATGTTGCCAGTAGAACGGATCACTGATGGACAACTAAAATTTTAGACTGGATTCCAAGGGACAGGAAAAGACCTAGAAGAAAACGACATGGGAGATGGGTGGATGAAATTCGAAAGCAGGCGGAAGTGGCATGGAGGAGACTGGCGCAAGATATACTGTTGTGGAAGAAACTTAGGGAGACTTTCATCCAGCAATGAATTGATAATGGTTGTTGTTGATGATGATGATGTACCTTTTCTTGAGTTAGAATAAGGCCTACCAGAGTATGGTGGCCCACCGGAAATTCTCCGGATATCCCAGCAGCCCAGTCTGCGCCTGGATACGGTGGCCAGACATAGATAGACGAACAGACAAGGTGATGCCACAAATCACGGGTACTTTTATTCCAAAAGACATACTAAAAATTTAACCCTAAATGCTACATAATAATAAATTGATAACTTCAGTCATTTATTTTAATTACAGAAACATGTACATTTCAACTTGAAAATGGTGCTATTTCTGAGGAAGTATAAGGCAGATCTGTATTGCCCTATCTTCCACAAAAGCAAATTGCATGGATGCTTCACGTGCACATAAACTAATATTGTTGAGAGACATTCTTGTGAATACTGACACTGGTTGCATGAAATAAAAATTCAGAAAGTCAACTCAAAAATGAAACATCTTGACAAAGCCTTTATCAAAAAATCCTTCTGAAACTGAAATTACCAGCAATAATGGATTTGCTTAACAAAAAACTTGACAGCAGATTCCTCAAACATATTTAATTATCACAAATTTTTGAATTAGAACTGCTTGCTACTTACTAATACCTAATTCAGAAATCTAATGGCACTTTTCACATGAAATTCATGTGACGTCTTTCCTCGTATTTTTCTTTATACTAAATATTCCACTTTTCTCACTACATTAAAAACTTCTATAGATGTGCTTTTATTATCACCTTTTTTAAAAACAAAATGCAAAAGTAGGCAAAAAAATCCATGGAAAAAGTTTTATTGTTTGCACACTTGCTATCGATCTCCAGTATAACAATGTAATTTGATCAAGGTAACATATGATGTAAAAGTACCCATTTCTGAAATACAGTTATGTTCAACAACTGAACTGAAACAAATACAACAGAAGCACAAAGAACATTCTCTCTTCATGCTATAAACAGGCAAAAATATCACATCAACATGAGTATTCAATAATTAATTGTGTCAATTGATCAATGTCTGGAACTATTAAACATACATGGGATGTTATAAGAAAATATATACAAAATAGCACATGCACACATAAGTGTGTTGTTCAGTGATCTTGTCTAATGAAGCTACAAAGCTGTTTTACATATATAAGAAAGCAGAAATGTGATCCATGCAGCACAGATATAAAAACATTATGGATAAGCACTTGAATGAAGGACTGAATGAAGTTTCTGGTGTGATGATCTACATTTTCTTTGAGAGCTATCAAAAATGTATGTTTGGAAGATAATCCTACACATAAAAATTCAAAATTTTTGAGTACATGCTACATTTCTTACATATGCTTAGTATCCTTCAAATCAACTAAGTGACCTTACCACAAAATCCAAAATTTTGTTACAGCTCTTCTGTTAATGTACAAACTGACACGAAAATTCGTAGCACCATGTCTGAATTTACATCAAATACTCGCCACTCATCTGACTAGACTCACCCAGGCAAGTGTTGTATCCATCAACATGCAATCAGAAAAAGGCTTGTGATTCACAAAATCTGAAGAGTGAATATTCATCCCCTAAGGGGTCATTTGAATCTAGGTCTTTAAGGGCATGTACATATTGGGGATGGGAGCATGGAAGGCAACTGGACACACTGTGTCATAGTATCCCATCGATGATATGATCATAGGCTACTGAACAACTTTTTCAGTAGGTCTTCACATTACTTTTGATAAAAAGCCAACTTTCCACACATAATATGCCAAAGAGATGCTCAGAAAGCCAGAAAAAGTTGAAATTCAGATCATATGGCAAGAACTGCAGTCAGGTGCAAAACATATATTACTTCTTGCAATCAGTTTTGATATTTTAGCCTAAAATATATATATAAATCCTTTAATCTGGTACATGGGCACCCATAGCTCAGTTTTCAGGAAGAGGCAAACAGAAATTGTAACTATGAATTACACATAAAAACACTAAACGCAAATTTCCACTTCGCCTTCTTGTTATTGATAGTGTGGTCACTATCAACACATAAAATCAGAAGACTCAAAAACTACACAAAAGAGATGGAGAAATAAAATTAGACAGTATGTTGGGACAATAAGTAATTTTTTTGATTTTCTTCTGAGTCTTGTCCCTTTTGGTACTTATATCCCATGTGTTACGAAATCCCAGTGACCACTCAATTGGTTATCAAGAAGAAAGTGATATAACAATAAAAAGTTCTAGAAAAAACTACGAGAGATCTTTGTCCAGCAGTAAATGGCTGCTTCAGAAGATGACATATTCTTTTTTTTTTTTTTTTTTTTTTTGGTTTGGGGGTTTAATTGACTGTTGTGAGCAACTCAATGGGCTACAACCAGTCACTTGTCCCTAATTTAGGGCAGCTGGTTTTAGGGAAGAGAGCCAGTGCCGTAAGACGAACACAACATCTATGCCTCACTGGGATAACGATATATTCCTCATTTTTTTGCCTTTTATACTTTTCCATACTATCAGCAAGGATGCTGTGTTCCAACATACAATGGAAAATTTCATTACTTTCTACTGAAAATTTCTGCTTTTTCCACTGGAAATTCCCATTTTCCCTGTTATTGCATACACATGCATCCAGAAATTCAACAAGAAAATTAGAAATCAAAATTAGTGTTATCACGAAATTCTCTGTATAGTAAGTACCTTTCAAGAACAGAAAGGATGTAGTCAGATTTCTAGTGGAGGGAGGTACCCCTTCTTGCCCCCCTATAAGGGCACCCATGCCCTAGTATGCAGATGAAAGCAGTTTCATCTCAATGAGTGGGCTAAAGGGAATCCCCATGCACTTCAGGAAATTCTGCTGAATTCTCAAAATAAACAACATTAGTGCTTATAATTCCATGCCCAGACTTGCACAATAAGGGCCATTAATTTATGGATATAGCAGCTTACTTTGCTGTTTTCAACAAGTTTATCACCCAGGAAAGTTCAAATAAATTGAGTTATTTATAATAGGATGGAGCCATGTGTCACACAACACAAGCTCAGGCAAAAATAGCTAGCGTTTTCAAGGAGAGGGGAATTATTGAAGGCTGATGTCCCTATTCTATTGTACAGTAGTGAAACCCAGGTATTGAAGCAGAAACACAGGAGTAGATTGTGTGAGCTTGACAGATTCATTACTTACTGAAAGGAAAGGAGGAAGGCGCACACACACACACACACACACATTTTGATCATGTGAAGAACATGTTGCAGAAGTGTAGTGTGAAGCAAATTGTTAGTAAGGTGGATATATATATATATTCTGAAGTGTGGAAGAGTGAGTGATAAAAGATGCAAACTAAGAGAACTTATTCAACCCAAATGGTAAGAAAGAGGTAGAGGAAAGCCATTGAAATCATGAGAGGACCATATTTAGGAATGCCTAAAAAAAGGTGATTACAGTGAATGAAGTACTACAGAGTTTGTGTTAGGCATGTGACGGATACCAGTGAAGCTCGAGTTGTGTGTCAAGATCGCTGTAAATGGAGACATTTGATACATAAACAGTAAGTAAAATCTAATACCATCAGTAACTTTGATTTGGCAGATGACTTTTCTATGAGGAGCTAACCTCCGAATCTCAAAAGAAACAGCTTTGTGCTATGTACATATGATGCAAGTCTACAGGCAAATGTCAACTGGCCACTTTCCCCCATTGGTCATGCTGCTAGTATAATAGAAGAATCCTCATGCCATAGATTCACTGAAGACAAGAATACACCTGGAAATTGAATTCACCACATGGGTCATGTTGTGGTATGTTAACAAATATACAGTGTTGGATGCACCATTTCCAGTATATCTCATAACTGGCAAGAACAGCATTGACCTTACGTATGTTGCTCCCAATTTTCACATTGTTTTATGATTTTTTTACGGTGGAGATGTTAACAATCCACCACAAGCATCTACGACTATAAGAAATTACCCATTCCTCATTTAAAGCCACTTGTTCCAGAGATGGCAGACAACCAGTGCTGCAGAACATATATGTACTGCTCATGACTCATCCAGGACTTTAATTAGGACCCAACTCCAACATGAAGTAATAGTTAGCAGCAAACTTCAGGAATCTATATTGAGATCATTCTATATTTCCAGAACTTTTTTTAAATATCATACTGCTACTCAAAATAGTATAACTATATACTAAAAATCTGAAAATTTATTGGCGTAGAATAAATAATAAAAATTTCCAAGCTTTCGCACATCAACCAGATGGCTTTCTCAAGGAAGGTAGACAGCTAACTGCAAACAGGATAATAGAACGTTTCAACACTTTAAACGCGGTGACTTGACTAGACAATAAATGATTATTGGACTTTATAATAACCTCCACTTTAGATTTTATCACGAAAATCAAGCAGCTCACCATTGAACAATGCAACATTAATGGCAGTTTCGACATAGTTTCTCTTTATCCATCGATCCCCGTACCGGAAGCCATCAGAACATTGAAAGAGGCTATATCTAATTCATCGGTTTATTCTCAGGAGTCTTGCCTCAGCATCTTCAAATTAATGGACTTGGTCTCAAATTCCAGCTACTTCAGTTTCCGAGGGCAAATTTATAAGCAAGTTAATGGCGCTCCGATGGGATCTTCGCTCTCAGCCGTCCTTGCGGAAGCAATACTTTGCCCCATTGAGCAACATATATTCACCAACATCACCCCAAGACTTACCACCTGGCTACAATACGCAGACGACGTATTTTTCATATGGCCACACGGAAAGGAGACTCTCCCGTTTTTCCTCGATAAAATAAATTGTATACACCCTAGAATCAATTTCATCATGGAGCTTGAACACAATGGTACCTTACCTTATCTCGACGTCTCAGTGAGCAAATCGCATGACAACCGCCTTCATACGGAAGTCTATTATAAACCCACTTCCGTTCCCAACCTGATGCTCCGCAGTTCATTCTGCCCTGATGATTACAAGACTGCCTTATTCCGTTCACGAATTAGAAGAGCCTTCGCTGTTTCATCCGATGCCCGTTCTAGACAATCTGAACTAAGAAACATCGTCGAATTGGCCACTGAGGCAGGATATACTTCGAACCAGATGTATAACTTTATCGAGAAAGCTAGAACCAGGCGTGCTAATAATATTTCTATGCCGCAACTTCGCTACCTGGGCTCTATTCCCTACATACCAAATATTTCCTATCAACTCAAAAACGCGCTCAGAAGGATGAACTTCGGTGTCGGCATAAGGTCTCCAGCATCTTTATACACGATGCTTAAGAGAAATATTGACAAGCCCCCTCTTCTCAATGAGGCAGGCATTTATGCCATCCCACTAAAATATCCGGACGGCTCCAGGCGATACTACATCGGAATGACCAAACGTTCGTTTGGAATTAGAATCAGCGAACATAAAAGGGATACAAGAGACGGAAAAATAACCACTGCCCTATCAAAAGAAGTCAAGTTCAAGTCCGCCGATCCTATATGGAGTGATGTAAAGAAATTAGCTTCATACTCCACACCCAAATCTACTGCCATTCGCGAAACCTTGGAAATCTTGACCAGCTGCGAGGCTTGTAACGATAGCGTCTCTCTGGAGTTACCACGTATTTGGAATCAATTCTTCAAATAATGCTGAGATTTCTACCATAGTACCGCGTGCCCAACCAACGTGACCTCGTTTCTTCGAAATATCACATTTGCTCCTAATCATTTATTGTCTAGTCAAGTCACCGCATTTAAAGTGTTGAAACGTTCTATTATCCTGTTTGCAGTTAGCTGTCTACCTTCCTTGAGAAAGCCATCTGGTTGATGTGCGAAAGCTTGGAAATTTTGATTATTTATTCTATGCCAATAAGTTTTCAGATTTTTAGTATATAGTTATACTATTTTGAGTTTAATTTGGTGTACAGTTCCTACTTTTTGAATCATACTGCTAATTAATACCATAGTTCTCGTAAACTTGGAACTCCTTTGTTAACTGCGTAAATAATTCCTACCTTGGTATTAAAGAAAGCATTATAATGAGTGGCATATACAGGAATGTCTTATGGGAGGTATCATAGAGGAGAGGTGCTTGGATTGAAATTCAATCTTTCTTTCACTCTCTGTATATCATATATATATATATATGTACAAAATATAAAGATCTGCTATGACCAAGATGAGCTTCTTTGTTTCTACTGGCTGTGTTTATAAAGCACTGTCTTTGTTGAGTTATATATACAATTCACAATTTTTTTCCAGCTTATTAGTAACAACCAGTTTAACAGATTAGCTCCTTCTCAACTGAACGGTGTGACATTCATAATTAATTTACCCAATGTACTTGAAAAATTTTTTCACTGATCATCTTGGTATCTCAAATTGAGGAATAGTCTTCTGATTATAGTCTTATTTTTAAACAAAACATCTACGTATCACTTTAGTGATATGACTTAACATAATGCCTTTAAACCCCAAACGATATTAAAATTTTGTTCAGTCGGCAAAGATTTATTGATATCCAACAATTTTGTCACTTGCATGCTATCAAGGAAAGAGCATAAAGTACTATATCATATTTCAACATTGATTACGATACAGTTCCTTATCTTTAACTAAAACTTCTTTGCTGTTAAAGTTACTCCATGAGGAAACATTAAGAATGTTCTCAATAAATTATTGATGTTAATTCTCTCATATAAGGTTTTTCATTCATTGAGTTTTTCATTTTGATTTTAAATATACTGGTTTTCTCTGTTTTTTCACAGGAAAATTAAAGCAAAAAGTAAACCTATGATACTCAGAAGACATCAAACCAAAGTGCAATTATAAAGAGTGGAAGAAATATTTTTCTCATAAATACGTGGCAAAATATGTCCTGATAATTAACACAGCAATCAGACATCGCTGAATTGACTGTAATTTCTGTTTCACACGTGAAATCAATCACATCAGAAAATTCCAACGCGGTGGAGCGGGAATCGAACCCACATCTCCCGATTACCGTTCGAGCATGCTATCCGTTGCACCACCCACGACAGCAAATTCGCAAGTATCTGTGTGTTAAGAGCATCAGAGTATTTTCCAACCGCGTTCTTAACTAATGCAGATTCGGGAGCAGAATCTGCATTAAGAGCATCGGAGTACCCTCAGACCGCTTTCTTATTTAATGCAAATTCTGCTGTCGAATCTGCATTAAGAACGCTGTTGGAGAATACTCTGATGATCTTAACACACAGATACTTGCGAATTCGCTGTCGTGGGTGGTGCAACTGATAGCATGCTTGAACGGTAATCGGGAGATGTGGGTTCGATTCCCGCTCCACCGCGTTGAAATTTTCTGATGTGATTGATTTCACGTGTGAAACAGTAATTACAGCCAATTCAGCGGTGTCTGATTGCTGTGTTAATTATCATGGCAAGTGCAATTGTTTTGCATTTCATAGTTCATTTTTTGTTACTAGAACAGCAGTTTTTTTCTTTCACTTTTGTGTATGATTCACATTAACAGCTAACTAGTAAAACAGTTGTTGCAGTTGGCAGATTCAATCTCCCTTCCTTCAATATTCTGTTCACCCTAACCTATTTCTGTTGATAGCAGTTAACCAACTGACTTATTTGATCTGAATTTCATTATTAACCTCTTTTCTTTCATTTGTTTTCTGCTGATGGTGGCAAACAAAATATTTTATTTTTATTCACCACACCTTTCTCAGTTTAATTTTTTTTTAAAGAAACTAATACAGTATTTCATAAATTCAAATGATTATTAATTTTAATTTCTTATTCTTCCATTCTGGCAGCTTTTAGTCATATCATATTATTTAAGGCTCCTGCAAAAATGTGGCACTTTGCCATCGCTGAAGCAATTCAGCAGCTTCACAGGTATGTAAACATTATAAATTGGCTCATACACAAAATTAAAGCATATACAAAATCTCTAATTAGAAAAAAGTTCTTTTTCTCTTTTGATCAACCACTTTTTTCTGTCCACTTCTCAGCTGCTGAAAACATGCAGAATGTTGCAGTTTGGCTCTTGACTTTTAAACCTTGACTTCCTGTCAACACTAGGACTTGTTTCAAAAGAAAAAAAGAAAAGAAAAAAAGAAAGAAAAAGAAAAGAAAAAGGAAAGTTGGATTAATACATGCCTTGTTCTGGTTTGGTAAGGTATGGTCTTTAGAGACATTTGTAAATGTCCATTCTTTAAGAGAATTGTTCAAGCTGGTAAAGACCCACCAAGAATCAACTGTGAAAAACTCCTGGCGATAGCAAGATGCACTAAAAAAACCTCAATGTAATCAAAGCAGCTTTACTCAAAAAGTACAGTAGGCCATGATAACATGCATGTGCATAAAAATGAATGCTACAAAATATTACAAATATGCTGAATAGAGGTATGTGTTTACACAAATTGCATCTCATTCATACATATATTTGCACATGCAAATTTTAGGCAGATTTTGACAGCATCCATATGCATCATTTGGCACTCTAAGCTGCCTACTATATCAGATTGGTTCTAATTAGCTCCATATGCTACTATTTAGAAAGTGATTCATATTTACTGTATATATATATATATATATATGGTGAGAAACCAATGCAAGAGGAATCCAGAATCCAAAACTAATATGAAAAAACTTTTAAACTTTTGCAAAAATTGGCTACACAAAGACCAAAAGGGAAGAACCAACAAAGTGAAAGGCAGAAACATTAGAAGCAATTCAGAACCACTTTTTCAAAGGTTCAAAAGCAAGGCATGTTGAAAGTTCCCCTTGTTTCCACCCTGACCTAGGAATTATATATACAGTATTCTAAACCCAAATATATAGCAATTTTCTCAGTAGATGTCTAAGACCTTTTGGAAATATTGTAATATTTTACTGCTTTGCCATTCTCCTTTTCTAATCACTGCAATAAGCACTATATGATCATTATGATGACTTACTATTTGAAAATGTCTGGAAAATTACTACTAGCCATGTGTTAAATTGAACTCAAATAACAAAAATACCATTGCAAACAAGTGTGACTTCAGAAAAGAAGTTTTTTGTAGTTGTTAAAGTTCAGCAAGCCACGAAATGTGGGTTTTGTACACATGTCTGTTTGCTGAAACTTTCTTACATACACACATGCACATTATCAGTAAGCTTTTCTTGAAATTGAGAATGTGCTCACTTAACAAAAATAATCTCTCAAATTTTAATGATCATATATCCTGTGCAAAAATGTTCCATATATGTCACACTCCAGATTTAACAGATTATCTATACACACATCATTTGTACATCAAATTCGTTACCTTTTCCCAGACATTACTAAATTTAATTTTCCTACACTTTCCTTCAATTTTTTCTGTACCATTCATATTTGCTCCTCATTTGGAGTGAATTCTTTTGGCTAGTACCTTGCCATTACCATAATTTGCCACCAAAACACCATCTACATAAAAGCAACACCTGAAAAATATTACCTCTAGGAAGCAAATTTGTAGGAAATGCGGAACCCAACCCATAATTTTGCAATCTGCAAGCTATCAAAGTAAGAACTTCAACAAATAACACTGTAACATTTTGGGATGACTATCCAAATTTCCTTGTGTATTTTTAAAAGTTGTTTTTCCATAAATGAGCTAACATAAAAATAAAATGCAGGATTTTTGCTTTTATCTATTTTTCTTTCTTTTGGTAATAGTCATTCTTTGATGATTATGATAATTATGAATTCCAAATGTGGTTTTCATAATACCAATTACTAGTGTTATTTTTAAGTGAAAAGTTTGATTCATGCAATAAAAAAGTACTTATCTGAACAAGTTGAGAAATGTGAAGCAGCCGCTTCTTAAAAATTTCCTATAAATAAAAAACATAAATAGATGAAAGATGCAAAATACACATGCTAGAGAGTAAAAGAAATAAAAAGCATACTGTTTTTTTCTTTTGCTTACAAAAGCACGTGTACTTCCCTGTTGTGAAAGCCACAGATGCTATTTTTGATTGTTTTTTTTTTAATACTGTTTTGTGGAATAGCAATAAATTCTAAATCATAGTATTGTAAAAATGGCACTCTAAAACACTGAGAAATTTTCAATGTCAATCAGAAGTGCAACAAACCATGACAAATATATATATATATATAGAGAGAGAGAGAGAGAGCGAGAGCGAGAGAGAGAGAGAGAGAGAGAGAGCTAACCACTTTGTGAAGTCCAACAAGAGAGCAGCAATTGTTCAAAGCTAAATTCCTTCAAATTTTCTCACTTCTATCTAACAAGTCTTCTAAATACACAAAATCCTTCATATTGGTCTAGACTCATATCACACAGTTAGTTCTTCATTCTGTACTGCATACTGAAAATACCTGCTGTAAACATTTTGATTTGGTTTTTCTCTTATTTATACTTTCTTTTAATTTAAGCATACTCTATTATGGACAGCAAATTATAGAATTAATCATGAGTTTCAGATGGCATGAAACAATAACATGCAGCAATCTGAATACACATAAACCTCCAATATACATTACATGATGATCAATGTTTGCATCAGATATATATATACACAGTACATGCCTCAAGATAATGTACAGCTAAAGAAATATAAAACTTACTTCCTGCATCAATCAGAAATCAACTAGATGAATAGTCAGTTATTCACTTCCAAGTCCTATCATACATGATGAGATGAGAAAAAGTGATGCAAAGTTTTTCTAAATCAATTCTGCAACTAAAACCTAAAGAAGTCACAAAAATATAACACAGATCACATTTAGTGATCATTGTTCAGTTTTTAGAACTAACTGATAAACAGGAATCGATACTAGAACTGTGTGTGACCAAACACATGATTCATCAGGTGAGTCTGAAATCAATGATCATGACTGGGTAAGTCACACATTTTTAAGCTTATCAAGTCCTTTAGTAATATTGTTAATCCCCATTCATTCACAAAAGAATACAAATAAACAGTAAGTTATTAATGGAAAAATATTTTTTTCCCTTTACCATATGCACTAAGGAAGAAATGTGATCCTTTTTGTTACCAAATTGATTGTCTTGCAAGTAATGGTATGTATGTTTATGCTTTCACCACAACAAAAAAGTTTCAACCTAATTTTTAGGGAAAAGGAGGTTAGTCACTATCATAATTTAAAAGAAATCCAGGTTTCCTGAGACAAATAATCATGTTGTTGTCCTACATGGAACATTCTACATTTTATTATTCAAAGAAAAATAAATGCTAAAGGGCAAAATGAAATGAACTTTGTAGAATTGAAGGCACTTTTGCAGCTATGTGCCATAAATATTAAAATTTGATTTTCATAAAGGAAAAAAGAAACTTCACACAACTTATTTCAACAAAACAACCTTATTGCTCCTTTAATGTCACTTCATCACACCAATCAAAGGTGCCACAACAGGACAGCAGGTTTACATATATATTTCAGGCATTGTCTAAATATTGAAATTAAAAATTAAGAACCTGAAATTTCATCACATTTGTATCAGTTAATATCACCTGAGGAAACAATAAAATTAGCACAGTTTCTTAAATCATGTTTTTTTTTACATTTTTGTCTTGCCATATTAGGTTACCAACTAAATAATGTGACAATATAACATTTCCAGTGGTCACATTCATGAATGACTAAATGTGATACTATCCATACTTCTTTATTTAAACCACTTGAGACATATATATCATAAAAACTGTTGCAAACATTCAGCACAATCAGAATCTGTACAGTAAGACAATGCTATCTGTAATACACACCTGTAATTTCATACAAATGTCAGTGGCACTGATGAACTTAATACCCATTTTGTCATAACAATTTTAAGTGAATTCAACTGAAAAAAATCCTGTACTGGGCAGTAATTTCACATACGTATAATAAGGAGAAACATTTCTTCCAATAAATATATCTATTTGGCAAAGTAATTAGTAAAAAAAATGTACAAATTTAATTCCTAGAAAAAAATTATCAATTCACAAAAGACAAAACAATATGTAACATAAACCTGAAAACAATACATTTCCAAAAAAACTAACTGATCTTATAAAAGAATTTGTTTTACAGATTTTCAAGAATTTGACTGTCATGAAATCATGCTAACTCCCATTAATAACTACTCTATTTATGATTATCACATTTCTTTCAAATGATATAAATATTGGTCTTGATGTCCAACAGAAAGGAAGCTAGAATACAGTACAAAAATATAAAACGCTCTGATACTATAATCACAATAGAAATCTTATTCCAAATAATGTTTTATGGAATGGTAAATGATTTAAAATATAAACATGTAAATAAACTTGGAAAATCTGTAAGTTGGATTTCATTATGATACCCTTCTAGAAATGTATATAAATAAATACGTAGTATATAAAGCCATCATGATTTATCTAAAATATTTAGTTTGGAGAAAAGGTAACACTTTTTAAAGGAGATTCAGTGCAATAATAAGGTGAAACAGCACGCTACATAAAAGCATGACACTCTTTACTAAAATTTATTATCATAACTTTTAACTTGGTCTTTTTGTGGATTTTAATTAAATAATTATAACTATTTTTTATAAACCACTTCAAGAAGTACATGTTTAGAGAGCTTGTATGAGTCAGACAAAAATTAAATGGTGATGATGATGGACTAGGTTCTATTTCAAAAATTTGACCACCAAATGTATTAAAAAATTACCTTTATAAAACCCGTACAATATTCTAGAGGATAATGCTTACCTTGGCATTCCTTGCTAGCGATGAGGAAACATTTCACACACGTGTTTTCCAAAAAAAAAACACATGTGTGAAATGTTTCTCATTGCTAGCAAGGAATGCCAAGGTAAGCATTATCCTCTAGAATATTGTACAAGTTATTTTGAAATATTGCACGTAAAAGAGAATAGTAGAATGATTAGAGCTATCTAATAGTCAGAATTAGAACTACTAATAGGAATTTATAAAACCCGTAATTAAAAAGAATTCACTGCAGAAAAATTAAATTTCAAATTACAGTGGAGAGGGAAAGAAAAAAAGAGAAAAGAAAAAAAACGAGGTTGGAGCACCTTTATCATAAGGAAAAGAGTTCTGAGAATGGTAGCTACTATAGTAATACCTCATAAAACTCAAATAATTAGAATGTCAAAAATGAAGAACTGATAGTTGGCATTTGCATAAACTTAGTTTTATATTACAAAATATAATTAGATAAGACAATTAAAGAATTGGCATTTGATTACTTTTGATTTTTAGCCTTAATTATCACCTGGCAGAAACATTTTTCTTGGCATCCATATAAGCAATAAAGTATACTGTAATAATTATTAGCTCTAAATCATATCACAAGGGCAATACTTTCCATGTTGTGTGTTTTTTTCATTCCAATTCCATTCTCACGTAAGTGTGCCTTAGTAAAAAAAATTTGTTGCACTGGATGTTCTCAGGTATGTATGCATTTCTGTTGGGTTTTCATTGTGATAGCTGGTTTCTTGTATTTCATGAGGTACACCAATCAGCCACTAAATTAAAAACCTTTACACAGATGTACATAAATGTTACTTATGTGCAAAATATGTAGTCATGAGCATCACCACATGAGCTGGGCAACTATTTAAAACTGCTGCTCATCAGTAATCATTAGTAGTGTTGATCACAATGGGAAAAACAATGGATCTTTCAGAATACAATAAAGGGCTTATTGTGAGTGCACGTCTGGCTGGAGTGATGATTTTGAAAACAGCAGAGTGGACTGGTTTCTCAAACAAGTGAGATATCACAGGCCTTTAATCAGTGGAAAAATAATCCACATTGCTTATTTAAGAGGCATAACTGTGGCATGATGACAATCTGTCAGAAACGAAATTGTGTCATCTGAGAAGGCTTGTGAGGAGAAATGGGACTTCTTGTGTGCACCAACTGACCGAAGCATTCAATGATGGCTGTTCAAGATCCATATCCCAGCAATCTATGCACAGGGAATGGAAGGATATCAGTATTGGCAGTTGCATGCCAATAGAGAAAACATTGATTCAGAAAATGCAAAGAACAGTGGTGTCAGGAACACTATGACTGAACTCTGGAAGATTTTTGGAAAAAAGTCATGAGGTTTAACAAGTCACGATACACCTTGTTCTCAGACAGTAGATAGAGAGTTTGGCAGGAGCTCCACGAAGCAATGGACATGGCTTGCCTTGTAAACACAACTCAAGGTTCTGGAGCAGTGTCATGGTGTGGAGCATATTCTGTTGGTACAGAATATGTCTTTTGGTCTCTTGATATTGGTGTAAGGTCAGGTGTCCTTCAAGGATTATCTGAATATTGTAGCTGATCAAGTCCATCCTGCAATGTTGACTTTTTATTCAGCAGGTGACCACTGTTTCATGGATGGCAACGCTGCAGTCTATCATGTAAAATTTGTTCAGCAGTGGTTCAGTGAACATGACAGCAATTTCAACCATCTCTCCTGGTCACCACAAAACTCGGATTTGAATCCCATTGAGAATGTATGAAGCATGTTAGAAACAGATCAGGGAGCAAAGTCCTCTTCTGTCATTTATAAGCCAGTTAAAGGACTGTCTAGTGAATACCTGGTATGCTGTAGATTTAGATGCACTCCTGGTGGAATCTATGCCAAACCACATATGTGCTGTGTAATTTAGGCTAAAGGAGGTCCAACTCAGTATTGAATAAGCGTTTCTAATTCAGTGTCTAATATGTGTACATGCACAAGCTGTAGTTTGCAGTTCTTTTTACATAACTTAATTTTATACCAGAAATACTTGATACTCTGGGGGTCATTGGACATATACTGTCTTCCACTGTATTTTAATGGAAGTAAATGTTTTCTCATAGGACTCCATGGTACACATGTGTCTGCTGTGTTTTTCAGATATCTTTTGATGGGAATATAAAATTTCTTCTTTGCTGCTTTTATGCAGCAGAAAAAGGATTCATTTTGTGTATAGCAATGAGTGAATGACTTAAAAACATGGATTTCAATATGCAATAGGAAAGCAGGTACAATTCATTTGGCTAATACCATACTCATAGAAAACTACTTCTGATAATGTTTTAGATTTCAGTAAAAAGCATACAACAAACAAACATGAGATGCACAGAAAATGAAATCTTATATCTTAACATCCTACCTTTAAAACTTTAAGGAGCTTAAAAGTATTTTTACTAAAAATCTGCAAACAACTAGAGCACAAGTGAAATCTAGCTACTACCATGGCAAAAGAACAGAATATAGTTCAAGACTGAGTGCATATATAGAAAATAAAGTGTTAGTTTCGTAAGTGTTTGATTATAATTCTTAGAGTAAAATTAAAGCATGTTCTTTCTGTATCAAAATAATAGATTTCTTTCTGCAAGGAATTCAGGAAATAAATGAATTTGAAAGTGGAAACTTCTACAACAAAGAACAGAACAGCTATTTATTTTAGCCATGTCAGAACATCGAAATTATTTTAACATTATTTAGATTTAAAGCACAGTTTCACACAATTCACAGAAGGAAAAGAAAGTACAGACAACACACCATGAACAACTTATGCAGAAGTCATTATCAGAACAATGTGTGTTCATAAAAAAACTGGTAATTTAAAATTGTACAGGTGAATTATCATATATATCAGCAAGAAGATAGGCTAAATTAAATTTTTTTGTTGCAGAATATTTCAGAGAAAGACATGACAGATGTAATTGAAAACAGATATATAATTACTTTCAGAGGAGCATGATAAGCAAAATGCTATAATGAATTATCAGGACCGAGTGAGTTTTTAAAATAAAGAACATGAAGGAAGTATTTCTCTTGGGTGAAATTTTTACTTCAGTAGAAGAATTATCAGCAAAAGGGTTAAATTTTCTTGCCCACACAGAAATCAATAATGAGACTATAGGAACAGTATCTTCAAAAGACTTAAGAACAGAATCACAGAATTTGTTGGATAATCTAACAGCCAAAAAAGAAAATTCTAATAACACATAAAATTGACAAGGCTACAAAGAATGATTGGTTATCTTCCGGAAACAAAAGCTACAGTTCATGTTAGTTAAAAAAATTAAATAGTTAGTCTCTGGGAATGAAATTAAAAGTGATAAATGAAATTAAATTATAGTTAAACAGTAAACACTAATCAAGTCATTAAAAAATAAAGACAGCAATGAAAATGGTGAACCTCAGAACAGTGGAAAATAACTACCATGCCCTGGAATCATTTGATTTTATAAAAATGAATAAACAATATCAGACTATTATATTTGCCTTGACATTTAAATGAACCACTGCACAAATCCAAACTTCTACAGAACATTACTAATTAAGAATTATCTGCCCACTCTACAAATGAGATTCTTTAGATTAGAGAATCATTTTGAAAATTAT
The DNA here is from genome assembly GCA_039090855.1 of Macrothele yani. Classification (NCBI taxonomy): domain Eukaryota; kingdom Metazoa; phylum Arthropoda; class Arachnida; order Araneae; family Macrothelidae; genus Macrothele; species Macrothele yani. The sequence goes on from CM077008.1 coordinate 80,909,181, forward strand.
ATACTGCTACACACTGTACAAGGACGATTAGCCTAACATAGAAAATGTATCTCCACAGATTCCACCATAAGCACTAATTAGCAAAATGCATAATTTCCTTGAAGATAAAATTCCAAATTCATCTCATAACTAAACAATACATGAGTACAAACATTTTTTTTTTTGTTCTTGTTATATCTTTATAGATTTTATGTTTCACTCAGGGTCTTAAGAAAAGATATCAGTAGAAAACAAGCTGAAACTTAAAACTTCATTGTTAGATATGTTCAGCATATCCTAATCTTTTATGATTCATTATAACATGCATCCCATGAAATTCAATAATTTAGATTTGGGTACTGGCTTTAAAATGAGAGAATTTTTAGATTTTAACATAAAGGGGGAACTAAACTGGTATTCAATACAATCAGAATTTTTAAAAGAGAAATATGAAGTACAATGATGAATTATGAGAAATACTGAGCTATAAATCAGTAGAATTTTAACACTGTCTGAAATTCAAAAAGCTCATTCATTGTCATCACACTAATTTTAACAATACACTAGCTGTGCCCACGGCTTCACTCGCATGGAAGATATCACTGAAAAACAGGGCTATGATAACAAGTGTAATCAGATCCATCCATAAGAACTGTAGTTGAATTTTATAGCAACTGGTGGAGGAAATTAGCCAAAAGATTAAATGGTCGGCAATTAGTTTTCACGTGAAATAAATTTATAATTAATTTTTACATAAATTTAAGTACATAATTTTTATTTTCTGAAAATAATTCATAATGCCTCTTCATATACAACATTCTTTGTCTTGTTTCCAGTTGTTATCAAAATAAATTGATTGTCTGAACTGCCAGCTCTCAATAAGCCAACGTATAACTGTCCATGTGAGAAATATTCTTGACGCAAATCCAATCCCATGTTTTGGAAATATTCTAGTTGGATAATGCTTACCTAGGCATTCCATTTCTAGCAATGGTTAACTTTTCTCGCAAGTTTCGGAATGCCTAGGTAAGCATTATCCAACTAGAATATTTCCAAGTTTTTGAAATAATGCACGTAAAAATGAATAGTAGCCTTTTCCGATTGATTTATAAGTCGGAATATGAACTGCTAATATGAATCAATCCCACATGTTTTTAAGTTTGGCCCTGGGATTTATTGAATGTTATAGCGAAGGATAGTTTAATAGGAAACTAATCTTTAGAGCGTGAAAGGCAAGTCCGTCAGAATCATCGGGGTCCTGGGTATATGTGCCACTTTGTCCAGCTGCTAGCCCAGTTAGTATTATGGCTTCAAAAATATTATTACGCAGCATTTTGACCTGTAATCTTGTACCATTGCACACGTTTGGAGGATTCAGGTTCCGTAATAATATTATAGGAATGCCAGCTTTCAATTTGAGGCAGTGCGGTGGAAGTCCTGAGGGATTTAAGGAATTTTAAATTTCATGTGGATAATGCACTGTATCTTCCAAGTTAACGACAATATCGATCGATGTGTAAATTCTGTATTTGCCAGGCAGTTTTGGAAAATAGCATCGTTTATTTCATCAACAGATGCATTCCTTGGAGACATGATATTTCATTCACACATCCAGTTGTGACTTCTTTGGAGCAAATTTTCTACAAAATAATGAAAAATAAACAAAATAGCCTATGCCAACGGAAAGAAACAAGCTTCCCAATGGTGCAAGAATTACCCAAATTGGTTCAGTAGTTTTGGAGATTAGTAAAAAAATTCCATATCTTATTGTGAACTACTTTCTTTCACGTTGGGTGTGAATTCCAATATCTTATCTTAAAAGAAGATAAATGGATTTTCATTGACTTAGTTGCAGTGCTAAAATGCAGTAGTCATTAAGTAAAAATGTGGCAATTTATCACATATTAAGCTGTTCTCTGAGCTTCAGAGGTTAGCTCCACAAAGAAAGAAAATCCACCAGATAAATGTTTAACTGAGTATTTATGTACTGTCTTTTTAATCAGGTAAAGTACACCAGTGTGGGGAATCAGCCCACAGCTGATAGTTCGAATTGGTCATTCCATTTAAAGATTCTGGAACAAAACCAGTGAGTTGGGGTCTTTCAGCCAATGTCACACAGAACTAGCTAAAGTGGTTATAGGATGAAAAAAAATTTGCATACGCTTAACTATCTGATATGTTTCATTACAGGTACTATTGTTTAAAATCAGTTAAGAAACTCCTAAATCTTTATGGTAGAGGCACAACAAAATAAAGTTTGTACAGTAAAAAATATACACAAGAAATCAAAACAACTATGTCATAGACTTACTGATAATGTTCAACAAAAACTATCATACAGCACCTTTAAATTCTGAATGAATCAACTCCATTACAAGCTCTCTACTACATCAAATGAGTTAAATGTATCAATAAATTGGGGATGATAAGACGAAGATAGCTATTGAAAATGCTGATGTACATGAAATGACAGTAAGCAAAAAAAAAAAAAAAAAAAAAAAAAAGATTTTCTGAAGTTTTGAAACTTCCACTGTACCTTTTTTGGCAAATAAAAAAATTCACACATGTGCTGTAAGTATGTGACTTCCAAACTTTGATTAACTTTATAAAGAATATCACTAAATTGTGTGTACATGATTTCTAAACTCTGAGTAATTTTAAAAAGGATACCATTAAAAACTTTTGGACTTTGATTAAGTTTTAAAGAGAACACTGTGAATTACAAATAGTTTGATATCTCAGTTTTATGCTGAGAAATATTTTTAAGTGTATAATGCATACAATGTTTACTTATCTTCAATTGCATAACATACCCAAAATTAAATAGTCTGCACTCACTGTGCTTACATCCTAAGTTCTACTTCATAGAACATTATGTTGAATAAATTAATAGTACATATTTAAATAAATTACACAAAATAGTTTTTGTTGTCTTTTTTTGTTCAGTAATGCTGAAAAACTAAATTTAATATACTGATATGGTTCAATGAGAGTTCAGAGTGCAAATGGATTTTCATTGAAGTACAAGTTCTAGCATCAGAAACATTTTATTAGAAGTTGAGTGAAGAATCTTATCCCTGTTGGTAATAGATTTTCATGGAAGTACAAGTTCTAGCATTTTTGGAAAGTTACACAACACATGTTTAAGTCAGTGAAAAACCATAAACACAGTAAACCTCAGCTCAGTCAGATAAAAAAATTAACAACAGTTCTTAAATAATGTGTACTTAAGAAAAACTAGCCAAGATTGTTTTTTTCTGTATCTATGGATAATTAACTGCACAGTATTAAATTATTCAGCAAGACATATCATCAAGTATTTCCTAGAAAAGCTTTCACTGCAAGAATAACCTAAATTCTGGATACATCATACAATGGAAAATAAAAGCCAGCTTCATAAAACCCTGAAGAAAACCTTCCCATTTGGCAAGGTTGTTCAAATAATTCAGTGTTTTGAGATGATTGTGCAATATACAATAGCAGATGATTCATAGTTAACAATCTCTAATAATCCATTTGGAATTTATGCATACAAACTCCATCACTTAACAGAGGAATTCATTTTTTTCCTAATATGGTTAACAACAGCCAGAGATCCGCCTTGAACAAATCGAACAAAATTATCCCCAACAAGGGGACCAACAACAAAAATTCCTGGGTAGTTTATGCTTTCATGACTGTACAGATCGATATCAGCAGGGTTGCTTTTACAGTTTGTGGGTTTGTTAGAAGTGATGCCAAGGTTGAAGCCACTGCAAGGAAGGAATGACAAATCTGGATGCATTCCAATCAGAACTAGAACATATGACACTTGAATACAGTAAGGAACTCCTTGATCACTGCAAGGTGACAGGATGACAGTTCTATCAGGCTTGATGGCTTCCACATGATATTCTGGGAAAGCTTTGTACCCTTCATAATGATCGTGATTAGAGTCCTGCATCATTTGGTGAACCTTGTGGTACTCGGGGTAGATATTCTGTGGAAGTTTATTGAAAATCAATTCTCTGTCATGAACAGAGCGGCGAAATGCATGAATGGTTGGAATGCCATGAAAGCGTGCAGCTATGACAGCATCAGCAGCACTCAGTCCTGCACCTACAACCAGCAGGTTCCCTGAATTTGGAGACAACGCTCCACAATGTATCAGATCTTCAAATTCTGTCAGTGAGTGAAATACAAATGGCAAGTCTTCACCATCAACATGAAGTCTATTTGGTTGATCAGAATTACCGGTGGCTAAGACCACATGAGGTGTCAGGTAATGAAACTTTTCATTTACATTGTTTTTACTATCAACAACATGCCCATGCACATCCCATAAAGGATTCTGACTAGGGAATTTGTTAGAAACAATGTACTTTTGTGCTTCTGCAACAGATGTCACCACTGCATTATTTACAAAATACTGGTTCAATCCTTGAGATTCTACGTAATGATTATAGTATTTAGCCACTGTGCCCACTGTTGCTCTTTTCTGCCGAATTCCAGATTGACCTAGACGTAACCTAAAATAAGAGACACAACTTTAGTACAGCATATATGTGAAAAATAAAGATGTAATAAATTGGTACCATAACTTCTGTCATATAATCCATGGATTATCTGTCAATAAAATTATTTAAGCTCTGCAAATAATATGCGGCTTTAAAACAAGAAAGAAAGGTTTTGTGTCACTTTGATGTTTTGAAAATCAAAATCGTAATGTCGGGAGAAGTCTTATATTTAGAAAATTACCAAAAGGCATAAACAACAGAAAAACATAACACAATGTAAAGATAAAGATCTCTAAACAGTTGGAAAGAGGAGTTTTTCTTATTTGCAAGCATTTTGACAAAAATATGATGCAACAAAGGCAGTACTATTTGCTTTCGTGCACAATCACCTGCTGTGGGAAGCTCAGCATTACATATCTTCATAAGTGCAGCAGGTCTAACTATGAAATGGCACACTACGGAACTGTCAGAACTAACAGTGGAGCAATGGTACTACTGAAAAAACTAGTGATTTTTGCTCTTTATTCACTTAAAAGTAACACAAAAGCACTTAAAAATGACAGACATTTTTTTTTAATGAGAAAATCATTTTTTCTATATCTTGCGGCTTCTGGGTCAGCCCCAGAATCTTGACTTTTCTGTAGGAAATTATTGCTTGTGATCATAAACATTGCAGGTATGGATTATATGATTTCTTTTTTTCCTTTTTTCTAAATTTAGCGGTCTGTGGGTTATGTGCCACCACTGATTTTATGAAGGAAAAATTTCTTTTCCTGAGTTTCACAGTCTGTGGATTATACACTACCATGAATTATATGAAGAAAAATGGGGTACATAAAAGTAAAAGTGTTTTTCACAAATAATGTACAATTATTCAGACATATTTAATTCACTGCAAAATGCATGGGCATTAATGGTCATATGCCTCCAAATGTACAAAGTTTCAGTTATTTCAACATTTCTGCCACTTGTAGAAACAGAATGACACTTCAAATCAACAGTACTATGAGCAAAACAGTTAAACTTCTGAATGAGCAAACTATGGCACTGGATATCTCAGTATAATTCAGATATCAAAGATGCTTAGCTGGACTTAACTTTTCTTTCATGCAAGACAGAGAACATTAGTCTACCTAAGACCTCAAAATAAGAAAACAAAGTTACATGAATATATTTCAATCTCACAATTTGAGATGATCTTCAGCATGGATGTTTTAAGGTCCCTTCTTTTGAATAAGAATTAGTAGCTTTATGCATGCTGTCGTATACTAGTGTTTTGCTTTCTTTTGCTTGCAATTGTAATTATTTCTTATATAAATTTATAAATTATTTCTCAAATTCAAATCCGCACACTTTTAACATTAAAAATAGCCATTGGTATTCTAATTTAACACAACAGCAATGGCAATCATGAATGGAGAACAAATCTAAGTTATTTAGCATTATGCCACAAACAAGTCACTGCTGGAAGAGATGTTACAATGCTACATCAATAGTGTAAAGAATGGACTCAATCAGTGCTATCCAACCAGTGGCCCATGTAACGAAATTTTGCAGCCTACAAATGGAGAATAATCCAAATTTCTATTCTGACTGAAAAGAGATGTAATCATATCTGAAATGTTACATTGCCATTATACACCAACAAGTGTTATGTGGGTCTTTGCTGGGATAATCAAATACAATAAACAACATAATGAAAATGGCAAATTTAATTAGTGGCAAAAACTGTGCTCTTACTCACAGAAAATTTGAGAAATTTTTAGATGAACTTGATGCTAAATATGGTAACAGGGTCGGCTGGACCATAGCGACAACAAGGGTGGGTTGCCCTGGGCTCAGCAGTTTAGAAAACAAAAACAAAATTAGTTTTGCTAGAATTATCTATATTTATTGCTATTTTTTTTTTTTTTAAGTTTTAAGGCACAACACCCTTAAAAATATATTTTTGAAATCCTTTTTTTCTTTAGTTTATAACCCCCCCCCCCCCACTTTCAAATATGTAGGTTACCACCCTTTGTTGTACAGACACTGAGATATGCAGATTTCAAATTAATATTATTATAACCACCTTAAACTTTTCCACATTCATGAAATACATATATACATACGTATCACTAAGCTGTTCTCTGAAATTCAGAGGTTAGCTCCACAAAGAAATACAAACCACCACATAAATTTCTAACTGATTATTTATTTACATACATCATACATATCACTAAGCTGTTCTCTGAAATTCAGAGGTTAACTCCACAAAGAAATACGAACTACCAGATAAATTTTAACATTATTTACTGACTGTTGCCGTATCAAACTTCTCCATTTACAGCGATCTTGACACACAGCTCAGGCTTCACTGACATCCATCACTCGACATACACAAGACCTTCTATACTTTATACTCATAATCTGTTTCTCATGCAGACACTCCTGAATCTGATCCTCCCATGACTTCCTTGGCCTTCCTCTACCTTTCCTTTCTGCCACTTGGGCTAAAAAAAAATTCTTAGTAAGCATCTCATCATTCGGGTATTAGGAGAATTCGAATTCGTGCAGAAATAGTCCAAAGTAATCGAGGTAGTTGCCTTCAATGCACGATCTTAAAAAGATCGAGACCAGGTAACAAAGCTAAACAAATTTGGCGTTTACAGCATCCCCTTAAAAAGTATTGATGATGACACTCCAGATAGTAAATATATAGGATCTACAAAACGTACACTAGCAACAAGACTGAATGAACATAAATACGCCGTAAAGAATGGACTTAAAAATTCTGCATTGTCTCGACTCGTTTGCGATGGCCTGCACTATCCAATTTGGAATGATGCTTCCATCATCGTAACACCTAGTGCTGTCTCTACATTGCTGTTCACTGAAAGCCTTGTAATTGCTACTCAGAGACATTTATGCTGCAATGACAATGTTCCAGTATCTGTACCTACAATCTGGAAACTATTTACAGTACCGAATACGAGGCAAACTGAGGACGAAATCACTTAATCTCGATTTCTGCTGTAGTGCTCTTTGTTGTGGCTCCTGATGAGAACAACACAATTTATACCTACTAACCTTTCCTTTATTTTTACAATGCAGTATTATATGTATGCCTGCATTCTATTTCCTTTATTTTCTTTATTCCATGATACATGCCACGTCGTTTGACAATTTGATGCCACGTGACATTATGTCATATTCATATCTGATATCTATATTATGTTCACGTAACATTTTATTTAAATTTATTCCTTCTCCTGTATCTGATGATGGGTTCTAGGGAAACCCGAAAGTTCTTATATACAATAAAATCTTTAAATTCCGCCAACGAATTTAAATTTGTATTGTGAGTGACTCTTGTTTTTTAAGATCGTGCATTGAAGGCAACTACCTCGATTACTTTGGATCTCATCATTCATTCTTTCAACATAGCCAAACCACCGAAGCATATTGGTCTCCACCTTGCTAACAACATTTTGCTTCACATTACACAACTGCAACACATCTTCATACCTCACATGATCAGAACGTGTCTTGCCGCAAACCTCCAGTAAGTAACGCACTTCTCCAGCACACAAACGACTTCTATGTTTCTTCTGTAGTACCCAGGTTTCACTGCCATACATCAGAGACAATTACACTCTCATACACAGCCATGCGGGACTCTCTTGAGAACGTATCATTCCTGTGACAACCTCCCAAAGCCGCTATGCTATGACTTTCAATGAAAAATTCACTCGCCTACTAATTTTGGGTATCGTTCACTTGTGAAAGGTCATTTGACCGAAAATCACTTCGCCGAAAGGTCACTTCACCTAAAAGTTCATTTCATCGAAGGGACATTTGATCGAAAAGTTCATTTCACCAAAGGATTGCTTTACCTAAAAGTTCATTATATCGAAAGGTCATTTCACCGAATGATCAGTTTATCGAAAACTTAGAATTTTGTTGTTAGAGATCTGTTGGTGTGTGGTGCGGGTTTATGTAAAACTGGCCACCTAAACATTATCGGATTGTATAAAAAATATGTTTTTAATTTCTATGAAACACCTCTCCATGAGTAAGTTTTTGGAAATATACCGGCAACATTAATCAAAAGGCCTAGATCAGTGCCTTTTTGTCAAATTTTAACCTACGAGCTCATATTCATAAGGGTTACATAGCAAATCAAGTAAATAATGTTCCACTTTTACTCGAATACAAAACATTACATTTTTGACCGTAGGCCTAGACACATCTCATTTTAACAGATTTTAACCCTACTCATATTCATAAGCATTACATAAAATGTAAAGTAACTTTTTATGTAAACCCTATGAACATGAGCACGCATGGTTAAAATTTGCTAAAAAGGCCTAAACCGAGACCTAGGGCCCTAAAATTGATTCTTTTTGCCTGAAAAAAATGTGCAACATTATTAATTTTACTTTTATGTAAGACTTATGAACACATGAGCACTGAACATGAGTTTTATGTAAACCTTATGAACATGAGCACTGTAAATGACTTTTATGTAAACCTTATGAACATGAGCACTGTAAATGACTTTTATGTAAACCTTATGAACATGATTAAAATTTGCTAAAAAGGCCTAAGCCAAGGCCTATTATTGTCTTAATAAAAAAAAAAACAAAAAGATTTGTCTAAAACTAAGTCTTTTGCGTTCTTTGTGACATGGAGAAATCAAAAGTGCAATTTCAGTATAATCCCCTAACGTTTCGGTGGCCTGTCTGCCAAACTTGCACCATGCTTCAACAGATCCTGTAATGTTTTCGATAAACTGACCCTTCGATGAAATGAACTTTTAGGTAAAGAGACCTTTCGGTGAAATGAACTTTTCGATCAAGTGACCCTTTGGTGAAATGAACTTTTCGATCAAGTGATCTTTCGGTGAAGTGATTTTTGGTCAAGTTACCCTTCGGTGAAGTAAACGTTGGGCAAATGAACCAGACCCACTAATTTCACCATCCAATTTGTTCTCTCTGTCAAAAATGCTTCCTAAATACACAAACTCATCCACTTGGTCAATCGCTGTGCCATTTAGACTTCTATTACATTCAGTACTACCAGTTCCTCGCTCGAAAACCATAACTTTGGTTTTCCTTTATTTATACTCAGTTTGAATTTCATGCAAACTTCATACATCTGGGACAACATACTCTGCAACTCATTTTTTTTTTTTTTTTTTTTTTGATTGGAGGTTTAACGACCACCGTGAGCAACTCAATGGGCTATAAGCAGTCGCCCGTCCCTAATTTAGGGGTCACTGGTTCCAGGGAAGGGAGAGAACCAGTGCCTTAAGACAAACACAACATCCATGCCTGACCGGGATTCGAACCCGGACCCCTTACGGACGAATGATCAGAGGCCAGCGCCTTAGACCACTGCGCCACCGTGGCGGCCAACTCATTTTTGCTCTCTGCCAACAGAACAGTGTCATCAGCTTACAGCAATCTGCACACACAGATATCACCAAGGCATAAACCAGTATTATTTATTTTAGCATCACGCACATGCATTACAGCTGAGTTCAGGCCCAATTTTTGGAGCCCGAGCCCGAATTTTATATTGCAAGATACAGTCCGGGCACGAATGAGCCCGAAAAGTGGTTAACCTGTTCAACCACTAATAAAAACATTTCCTTTTCCACACTTGCACTCTCTCCTCCTCCTGCAATTAACCAACGTATTTCTCAAATGGGGAGTGAGGAAGAGACTTCTATCTATTTTTATAGTGTAACTGTACAATTTTCTATGAGTGTTCATTTCCACCTGAAGTGCTTCGGGCGGCCCGGAATCCAAAATGATCAGGCGGTGCTGCAATTGTATGCTGCTCAAATGATGCTAATATATCGCACCATAATGGGATGCAATATGTACGGTGCTAAACAGAATTAGCAGGGAGCTACTGCGTGGAGATGGTGGGATAAATTATCGTGAGCATGCTATCAACTATCCAATATCTATAGTTCTTGGAAAAACTTTTTCTTCTCCGCGGAAACACACTAATGCGTTGGCCTACGGCATTTTCTAACAAAGCCCGGAATAAATAGCGATCTCGAATGCCCACTCCCCAACCAGAACCAGTTGCCGAAGAATTCCCTTTACCAATTATAAAGTGTCTCATTTGCAAAATCATATAAAATCACATTTATACATAAAAACATTATCTCACTCTCCCTCTCTCTAAGAGCCCGAGCCCAAACCGCAGTAAACATTCTACAGCCCGAGCCCAAACCGCAGTAAACATTCTACAGCCCGAGCCCAATTCGGGGCCTGGGCTCTGCTTTGGGATTCCGGGCTCAGGCTCAACTCTGGCATGCATCCATAAATATATTAAACAGCCATGGTGACATTACACAACCTTGTCTGACTGCTGCACCAACAGAAAACCATTTTGATAAAACACCATTCACTCGTACACAAGCTCTACTGCCAGCATACATGGCTTTTACACTATTATGTAGATTCCCAGTAACACGATATTTATTCAATAAATTCGACAAAATTGTCCAATTTACTCGGTCATAAGCTTTCTATAAATCTATGACGGCAGCAAAAACTTTTTTACCAACAGCCAGATACTTTTCAATCATTATGCATAATGCAAAAATTTGGTTAGTGCAGCCTTTACCAGGCATAAAACCACTCTGAAACATCCCACACTTTCTCTGATGTAAGACCCTGTACTTTTTCAATAATCACCTTACCAAACACTTTCCCTGGCACACTCTGTAGGCTATTACCACGATGGTTCTTGGAGTCAGTATGATCACCTTTTCCCTTACACAAGGGAACAATGATAGCATCCTTCCAATCCCAAGGGACCATTCCTAACTCCCAGCACAACTGGCAAATTACAGTTAACGAGTAAATTACAGTCACCACCATATTTCATCATCTCAGCAGTTACGCCATCCACTCCCAGAGCCTTACTAATTCTGGAGAGATTTTGGAGCTTTACACACCTCTTCTCTCGAGATCCCTCCTGTGCTTCCATCCTTCACTTTGACATCATCTGCTTCTGCCTCAGAATCACCTTTGCTTTCTTGATCTAATAAATCACAGAAGTATTCACCCCATCTTTCACTTAACTCATTGGACTCCCATATCATTTCCCCGATCCTATTCTTCACACAGCTTACAACTTTGTTTCCCCTATTTTTCCTGTCTCATGTACTTCCAGAAAGTTTTTCTATCTTTCCAAAAAGCCAATTCATGCCTTTCCACCTTCTGCTTCCTATCTTTTGCCTTACTCTGGTGAACCAGCTTTGCTGCTTCATGCTTCTTACAGCGATATTCATCCACAGAAACTCTACCTTGCAACACCCCTAAATAGGCTTCCTTCTTTCTCTTTACTGCCTCTTCAATCTCACTATTCCACGAAGCATCACCTCTATTGTTACCCACTATTGTAGTGCCACATACCTCTTCAGCAACAGTGACAACACAGTTCTTAAAACATTTCCACTTCTTTTCTACATTCCTCTCACATGACTTCAGCTCCTTCAGTCGTTCTCTGAGTAAGTTAGAATAATACTGATGATCTTCAGGGAGCCTTTCAACTTTTATTCTTTCCATCCAAGGCCTCTTCCTATTTTTTTAACTCCAACCAACATTCAGTTTCACTCATGACACTACCAAGTAATGATCAGAATAAACATCTGTACCTCTCATCACATGAGTGTCAACAACTAAATGTTTCAGATGCTGATCATAAACAACAAAATCTGTAACACTCTTTTGACCAAGAGTACGATTTTCCCAAGTATATGTGTGGATATACTTGTGGTTGAAAAATGTATTAGGTACACACAAACCATTCTCAATGCAAAGTTCAATTAATCTTACACCATTATCATTCACAGAAGGATCATTAAACTTGCCCAGAACATTGTCAGAAATCACATTTTCTACACCTACTCTAGCATTGAAATCCCCTGCTATTATGACTTGAGCACCAAACTGGCTCAAAACAGCTTTTAGCTCATTCCAGAAACCTTCTTTCCTATCAGAAGGTTCCAAGTCACAAGGAGCATACACTACAACAATTACTATTCTCTGAAGTCTCACTTTCAAATGAATCCAAAGAATTCTCTCACTTATGCAGCTATAGTGAATCAAGTTGTTCTTCATCTTTTCACTTAAAATCACACCTACACCAGCCTGTCCTCTCACATTACCCAATATTCCAGACCGCACACTCACCGTTCCATTCACTTTCTCTATCCCAATTTCCTTCTTCTTGTTTTCATGTACACACAGCACATCCAACCTATACTTATTCATCTCTTCAATAGCCTCATTCATATTGCCATTGATACCTCTAGTATTGCATACACTAATCTTACACTCACTCAGCCTAGAGATCTCTTTCTCATTTTCTGTTTACCATGTCCAAATTGTTTCCATGGTGGACTGTCCTTCTCAAGAGTGGTAGGTCCACCATATCCCACATTAGAGTCCAGAGCAATGTATCTTTGTGCCTTTTTAAACCAGTGTGGGGGATTAGCCCACAGCTGACACAGACTTGCCAACCTCTCAGAACCAAAAAACATAACACTTAGATAGAAAAATCGTAACATGGCGCATGCTGATAATTTTTTAAGCCTATTTCAGATATATAAATTCTTGATCATGAGAATGTAGCGATTTTTCCCTACATCAAAATTTTATTGAGAAACAAATTAAATCTAATCAGCAAACACTTTTTTTTTAATTATTAGAACAAAAATTACGATTACGGGAGAAATCCTCACTCCGCTAACTTCCGTTTTCGGAAATGTTGAGAGGTGGAAAACTTGCATCTTAGGAGGTCTGCAAGATGGTTTAATCAGGTTCTGGGGATGTTGTTTTTGTCTGCAGGACCAAAATAAATCTGCGATGTGCATTGGCCGTCGCCGCGATTCTGCTACGAGGATTAGTAGAAAATGAATCTGCGATGTACGTCGCTCGTCACTGCGATTCTTCTACAGCGATGAGTACAAAATAAATCTGCAATGTATGTCAGCCGACGCCGCGATTCTTCTACGGGGACGAGTACAAAATAAATCTGCGATGTACGTCAGCAGTCGACGTGATTCTGCTACGGGGATGAGTACAAAATAATTCTGCGAAATACATCGTCCTTCGCGAGAAAAAAAAAAAATATGATTACGGAAGAAATCGCCTAACTTCTGTTTTTGGAAATTTTGAAAGGTGGAAAACTTGCATCTATGATAGGGAGTCTGCAAGTTGGTTTAATAGGGTTCTGGGGATGTCGTTTTTGTCTGCGGGACCAAAATAAATCTGCGACGTACGTCGCCCGTCGCCGCGATTCTGCTACAAGGCTTCTGTCTGAAAATGGAAAAAACGGGGGAAAACATGTCAATTTAAAAAAAATCGCATTTTTGGCTGCAAAATCATATTAGCATACTGCAGCATGATTTATCGTACTAAATACAATAAAATCGTAACAGTTGGTAGGTCTGCTGAAGGTTCCAATTGGTTATGCAGCCTAAAGATTCTGGAACAAAACCCAGTGAGTTGGGGTCTTTTTGCCAATGTCACACAGAACTAGCTGGCACCTTTCTAAGATTCACAGAGGCCCTTGTTGCTGTTCTGTGTGCCATTGTTCCCATGGAGCGCCCCGAGTAATTTACAGCAATCTCAACACACAACTAGGACTTCACTGACATCCAGCAATTTAAATTTCATCGTTTTGTGACTCCCTACTATATGTTCAACAATTTGTGTGTAAACCAGATACTTAAATTAAAAAAAAAAAAATAAAAAAAAATAGTATCAAAGTTGTGGTTATGTATGGAGGCCAATTGTTCAGTGACTTCAAAAACTACTGGAAATTGAAAGAAAAAAAAAAGGCAATTTTCATACATGAGTGTGTATAAAAGGTAAAAAAAGTCACTAATTTGTCAGTTATTCCACCTTGCACCACAAATTAATCACTAAAACATGTACCAGGAAAAAATACATATAAAAATTAACCTATTTAACAGGGATCCTTATTATTCGCTATGCAAAAATATTGGCTATGCAGTTTACAAATTTCACTAACTTATGGAATTTACTTAGGAATAATACTTACAGTCGAATTTTCAGGTAGCACCCCTACCCTTCCTCAAAACTACACTATAGTAGGTGCTGCCATTCGTACTATACCCTTCCTCAAGACTACACTATAGTAGGTGTTGCCATTCGTACTAATGTACGTCAGCCGTCGACACGATTCTGCTACGGGGATGAGGAAAGGTAGGGGTGCTACCCAAAAATTCGAATGTAAGTAATATCCTTTTATTCCTGTGTAAATCCCATAATTTAGTGAAATTTATAATATATCAAGTCTAGGAATATCCTTGACATCAATTACTATGCAGATTAGCTAAATAGATACTGTGGAAGAAATGTTCTTCACGCAATACATGGAAATACATCTGAATTATTAACACAGCAATCAGACATCTCTGAATTGCATGCATTTTACTGTTTCTCACGTAACATTAATCATGTCAGAAAATTTTCATAATTTTTTTTTTTTTTTTTTGATTGGAGGTTTAACGACCACTGTGAGCAACTCAATGGGCTATAAGCAGTCGCCCGTCCCTAATTTAGGGTCACTGGTTCCAGGGAAGGGAGAGAGCCAGTGCCGTAAGACAAACACAACATCCATGCCTGACCGGGATTCGAACCCGGACCCCTTACGGACGAATGAGCAGAGGCCAATTTTCAAATTGCATCACCCTGGAGCGGGAATCGGACCTGCATCTCCCCATTTCCGTTTGAGCATGCTAACTGTTGCACCACATAGGACGATGAAGTCCAAAGTATCTGAGTGATGAGAACCAGAATAATCTCTGATGTTTCGCCAGTCATAGCAAACCACACTCCATCGTGGCATAGTTAACTAAATCTCCAGTTGCTCAGGCAGATACTGTGGAAGAAATGTTCTTCACATAATTTCAGTTAAAGTTATCTCTTTATCATTTTGTGATTATCTCTTTATCATTTTGTGAAAGTTTTTATAAAAATCACACTGCAACCTAAACCCACTTCTCCTTGGAAAGAAAACTGTAGATTTTAGAACTTTTTACTCAGTCTCTTTCTCTATCTCTCTGAACTTTCATCAGTCCATATTATAGTTTTTTTCTTAAGCTCACAGCAATTTGAGGTAACCATTTTTCTTTATGATAGTTTTTGTGTGTTTTCATTTTTCATGTAATGACTTTATTAAACCATGAAATTTATTTTCTAGGGCTCACAGTGAAATTTTGTCCAAAAGTTCCATCCGGTTCAGGCCTGCTTCTGCACAATTGAATCCATGGGTTGAATGCAGGAAAATGTTTAGTGATATATGTTTCCAACTTTGGAAAGAACTTTATCTATTTTTATTGGAAGAAATAAAATGTGATACTAGTCTAACTATAAAAACTTTACTGATGTCACTTTTATTAGCTCACTAGCTTTCCTAACTGATATCATGCAGCATTTGAATGCATTAAGTCACTCTGCAATGGAAACAACAAAATAGCTGTAACCTTTACAAATATATAGCTAGTTTTTTGTAACTAGCTGCAGCTGTTGAAATCAAATCCAGAAAGAAACAGTTTGACTCACTTCAAAATCTTGTAAGGAACTTTTTTGATGAAATGACAATACTTGGTGAAACTATAGATTTTGTAATACCTGTTCTTCTGCTAGACATTCTTCTTAAGAATTTTGATGAAAGGTATAAACAATTTAATAAACTCAAACCAAGCATACGCCTGTCTATTCAGCAGTCCATTGAATGGTGGCATTGAAAGCACAAACTCCCATTTATCAAATGGAATTATGTGAACTTCAAGCAGATGAATTTATTAAAGCTCGATCAAAGTCTGGAGTATGTCACGGAGAAATATCCAAACACAAGATATTTCAATGTTTCGAAGTACTTATAAATGTGAGAGGATGTTTACTGGCATGAAATACATAAAGTCAAAACACAGGAACAGTATGAATGACTCAACTCTTGAACAATTAGTTTGAATCTCAACGATAAGCATCGAAGTGGACATACAACAACTTTTAGTGGAGTTTAATCATCTACAGTGCTCTCATGAAATGTTTGTTTTTCTTTTCAAATTTTAATGTTTAACTAAAAGAGCTTTAATAAGATAAGACATTTTTATACTTACATCATTTTATATATGAATATTTTAAAAAAATGTAGCCCATGATATAATTATTTTAAAGGCCTTGACCCATGGCTCTATATAACTTGGACAGCACTGAACTAAGTCATATGTTCATAAGTGCTAATCGGCAATGGAATTATACACTCATAATCTATCAATCAAACTGAAAGAAAAAGGTATCAATGTAGTGCAACAACCAAGTTATGGCCTTGAAAGTTGCTGATACTTCATATGAAAATATAAAATTGCAATAGTTGGAAGAAGTTTTATGCAGAACATGGCCATAGCTCTTCAGAGAGAATTGTACAGAAGAACAGCAATCAAATTATTACATGTTCTGAAGCTAAGCGAATATATTTAGGCAAATTCAACCACCTAAATGACTAAAAAACAAGCAAACTGTACTTATAATCTTAATAAGACAATAATATAAGTGCACTTACCAAAGCAAAAAGATATGTATTTACTGCACATTATTGACTCTGACTGTCCACCGGGTCTTGTCTGTACAACCCAATTCTTTTGATTAACTCCAAATATTTTATTTCATACATTTTAAAATCCTTCATTTAAGTAATTCATTAAAACCTAATCTTTAATACTCATGTTGCCCAAACAATGTGATACCAAGACTCCAAGTTAACCTACGAAAATTCTAATTTTTACATTTACTCTATATTTTCAAACTGTTTAAAATTCACAGACAATAAAAAGATTATAACACTCAAAAACAATACAGCCCAGAAATACCATCATTAAACCATGTTTCCATTTAACATTTTTGTCCTATCATATGGACATCTTCAGAGCAAAGCTGCAACCTTCCACATACTCATGCGGTTGTTCATACATTGCCATACTCATTTGTTCACAGAGCTAGAGTTTGGCATTTTCTTCATAAACTAGCTCGTAGCCGGTGCCATGCACAGGTGAAAAAGCTGTGACTGAAATTTTTATAATAACGCTAATTCCTTTTTGTGAAATTACTTTGCTATGCGAAGAAAAGGAAATAAAATATGGCATAACACCTACCTAACAGAACAAACATCGTAGACAGTTGTTTGAGCATGTGTGTTGCCACAGAGGAAGTCGTTTGTCTTACTAACTTTATTTTATTTTCCGGTATTTTTCCTTGATTTTACGTATCGTGCGATAGCGGTGAGCTTAGTTCCGATTTCGGCCAATGGATAAAAGCAGATGGCGCTGCAAGTACTGAATGACATCAGAGCATTAGGGACAGACATAGCCTATTACACACTAACAGATTTCATGTGGTCAAGGTTCATTGAGTAAGTTTGCTATTGCATATTCTAAAGAGTTGCAAGCTTTAGTGCTGCCCATCTTTGGTGTTACCCTCTTTTTTTTTTTTTTTTTTTTAATCTAATTTGATGTTTATTTTGAATTAATAATTTCCAGGATGCCAGACATGAATGATTATTACATAAGTTTTGTTCATGTATTTTCCACTTCTTACAGATTATGAAGCTTTATGTTCTTTCTCAGTTTTTCAGTGGAAAATAATTTGATCTGAAGCAAATAAAATTGTGCCCAACTGGAACCTATATGTCCACTGCCTGAATTGCATCAGAATATGGCCCAAAACAGGCTCGTCAATATTAATTTTGGTTCAGTTATTTTTTCAGGAAAATTACAAGACAATTCCTCAACCTTTTAAAACTAATGATGTTTGTTTCATACTTTACAACTGGCAGTCAGCTAGTACACAGAAAGTGAGTGACAATGATGATCAATTCTTAAAAAAATATTGAGTATGGAATCTCTGTTTCTTAACTAACCTTCATGTTCATATCAAATGGATTAAAACAAATTATTTCTCCTAAAATCAAGTCTTTTTGGACAGTAATTTAAAAAAAAAATTCCTCTTTTAACAAAAATTTGGAGAAATAAAGAAGGCATGAATTTTCTGAACAAAATGTTGACGGTGATACATAACCTGGTCCTGACAGGTATCACTGCCAATAGTGAGTGATAATAATAACTCAAAATGTCATTATTTGTGAGAATTTACACTTGTATTACAAATTGCAGGGTCTATCCCAAATGATTTCACATTTAATGACACCATGTTTAGTAGTGTTTGTTTGTGCTATCCATAATATTTGGGCTTGCTCCATATTATCACATTTGCCATTTCACATTTTCTTTGCTCAGTGTAACAAATTTTACAAGCCCATCCACTTGTGTCTTTCATTTAGAATACTTCCATCTGTCTTCCAGCTGCTAGCATGGTCTCAAATAAATTGTTGGCTTTATGTACAATTTCATTCCTGGTTCTCACAAATTGAAATGTCTTTATGGACAATCAAGACAGTTTGCCTCATTGTTGCAGAATTCAGTTGAGAATAAGAATGAGATAAGCATGTGTCACACATGTAACAATTTATTTTTCACCCATGAGATAAACTCTGTTGGAATGCAGTAAACACACTGAATGGTAAAAAGCTGTTGTTCACTAGAAAAATGCAGACATGGGGTTAATTTGTAGGACAACAGTCCTCTATCCCATCACCCTTAAGACACAAATAGTGTTAATGCATCATCAAGCACACACATAATACATATTAATAGCCATGCAACTTCAAATAATCCAAGTGCTTCAAATACAGTGATCCACTTTTGCAAATGAAGTGAAAAATGACCCAACAGAGGCACTGAGGGGGGAGGGATGAGAAAATACCTGTTGGCCTTGTTTCGTAAAAATTCTGTGAACTAGAAATAGAAGCAGAAATAGTATAGTAAGAATCAGAATTAGACTCTTTGAATGTCAAATGAAAGATATCTGTAATACGTTTCTTTAATTCTGTTTTATGCAGATGGCATTTTGAAAAGACTGTCTAATAGCTTTGGAAAGATTTCATGTTCTTAGTGTATGGACAATTTGTGGACAGTGAGATGGCAGTTCATTGAGGTAATTTTCAATGCATAATATTCAGGAAAACCAGTTCCAGGTGAAAAGTGAGGGTGGCAGTTTAAGAAAGGGCATTTCAAAGAGGTTCAACATTTACAATAACTTAAATTAAAAAGTTAAATTACCTGGCGTAGACCAGAAATAAATAATTCACTCAGAAATAATATACTATAAACTGTTTTTTATCTCTGGGTTATTTTCATTAATGTACAGACGTTTTGTGTCCTCTGTGGTCTTCCAAGGTACGTTATCAATACTTTACGTACACACATACACATCACTAATCTGTTCTCTGAGATTCAAAGGTTATCTCCAAAAAGAAATACAAACTACCATATAATTTTTATTTACTGTTGCCGTATCAAACTTCATCATTTACAGCAATCTTGACATACAACTCGGGCTTCACTGACATCCATCACTAGATCTTCTAAGATCTTCTATACTCATAATCCTTTTCTCATGCAGACACTCCTGAATCTGATCATCCCATGACTTCCTTGGTCTTCTTCTGCCTTTCCTTCCTGCCACTTGGGCTAAAAAGATTTTCTTAGTAAGCATCTCATCACTCATTCTCTCAACATGGCCAAACCACCGAAGCATATTAGTCTCCATCTTACTAACAACATTTTGCTTCACATTACACAACTGCAACACATCTTCATTCCTCACACAATCAGAATATCTTGCCACAACTACCCCATAAGTAATGCATTTCTCCAGCACACAAACAACTCCTATGTTTCTTCTGTAGCACCCAGGTTTCACTGCCATACATCAGAGTAGGAACAATTACACTTTCATACACAGCCATGCGGAGCACTCTTGAGAATCCATCATTCCTGTGAAAACCTCCCAAAGCAGCCATGACTTTCAATGAAGAATTCACTCGCCTACTACTTTCACCATGCAATTTGTTCTTTCTGGGAAATACGCTTCCTAAATACACAACCTCATTCACCTGGTCAGTCACTGTGTCATTTAGACTTATCCTGCATTCAGTACTAACAGTTCTTCGCTCAAAAACCATAACTTTGGTTTTTCCCTTATTTATACTCAGTTTGAATTTCATGTAAACTTCGTACATCTGGGACAACATACTCTACAACTCACCTTTGCTCTCTGCCAACAGGACACGGTCATCAGCATACAGGAATTTGCACACATGGATATCACAAAGACATAAACTAGTATCTAATTTGGCATCACACATGCATGCATCCATAAATATATTAAACAGCCATAGTGACATTACACGACCTTGGCTGACTCCTGCACCAACAGAAAACCATTTTGATAAAACTCCATTCACTCGTACACAAGCTCTACTTTACTTGTGTTATATGTTCAGAAAGTTCTCAAACTGTTGTCATTTCCATTGCCAGATTCCTACAAACCCTTTCATAGGAAAACACATCACACCTTTAATTTCTACAGATAATGAGAATGGCAACAAACATGGTTTATAGAAATCTGGCAAGAGAAAGGACACAGTTCAAGAACCTTCTGAATAAATAACACCAGTAAAGCATTGATAACGTGCCCTGGAAGACAACAAAGGACATGAAAAGTCTGTACATAAATGAAAATAACCCAGAGATAAAGAATAATTTAATATGATATTATTTCTGAGTGAATTACTTATTTCAGGTTCAACTCTGTATGTCCTTTTCCACTATTGAGAATATTTCAAGGAATTAGGAGTGCTATTTGTTATCAGCCCTTGTTATATGAAACATCAAAATCGGTGGTACTAAATGAAAATAGTATGTAGGTTAATGTTCGTTTCATTAATCCAAATTTCTTTCTATTAAAAATCTGGCTTTTAAATATTAACCATGATAAAAAATGTGCATACACTGTTTCAGTTATGAATGAAAATTAACAGACAACTCACTAGGCAGCATTAAATGGTAACAACAGTTATATAAATTAATATTCAGATTATGTATATCACATATATATATATATTTAGCAAATAACACTTTGAATTGGAATCATGGATTGTTGCTGTTTGCAGTATACCTGTACGAGCAGTAATTTCCCGTGGAGAGAAAAGAAAGACAGAGAAAAGAAATTCAGTTAAAAACATGACAGAAATTTATATGAGAGCTAAACAAAAATTCTTTGCTCTTACGACAAAAACATGAGTGATTGTCATTCAACTCAAAAAATTATTTCCTGTCATGCTGGTAGAAGCTGTGAGGTAATGCTATCTAAATTTTCAACACTAAACAAAATTAGATAAGTTGTTGTTGTCTGTGATCAACTGGTAACCCCTGAAATTAAACTATGTTCCCGTAAATTGCTAAACAAAGCTTCAAAACATGAATAAAAAAAATTGCAAACATACACTATAATGACAGAAGTCACCGGACACCTAGAAGAGAAACACATAGCATTTATTGACATACATTAGTACGGTGTTGGTCTACCTTTGGCCTTAATGCATGCACTGACCCTTCGAGACATGCTTTCTGCAAGGTTTTGGAACACAGCGATAGGTATGTGCTTCCATTCAGTACATAATGCTGCCACTAACTGTTGCTTAGTAGTAGGCCTTGGTTCCAAACTTCTCATGCGGTGCTCCAATTCATCCCATAGGTGCTCTATGGGATTAAGATTAGGGCTCTGTGCTGGCAAGTCCACACACGATACAGAATTATTGTCAGACCACGCCGTAACAGTCCTTGCTTTATGGCTCGATGCATTGTCCTGGTGGTACCAAAAAGGCTCGGTTCCATAGTATTGCCACAGAGTTGGTAGGGCATAATTGTCCAGAATATCAAAGTAGACATGCTGGTTAACAGGTTTGTCCACGATAACCAATGTGCTGGGACCATACTACAAAAAACACCCTCACACAAGTACACTGCCAGCTCCAAACTTTACTGTAGGAACAGTACACTGTGGTAAATAGTGTTACCCCTGCTGCCGCCATACCTACACATGGCCATCAGACTGATTCATCAGTCCATAGGATCTGTTTCCATTGATCTACGGTCCACGATAAATGTTCTTTACACTAAGCTAAAAGACAAATAGCATTCCTAGTGGAGATGAAAGGCTTATGAGCAGCCGCATGACCACGGTAACCCATGGTACGAATGGTACGCGTACATACTGAGATTCCAAAATTTTTACTCACCTGTACACTGAGGTCTTGTGCAGTAATCCGTCGATTAGCTGTAACAACTCTCCTGAGGCTTCGACATCCTTTATTACTGATTTTCTTTGGTCTGCCGGTACATTTTGTTGCTTCAGGCACGTCATGTGTCTTCCACTTATTCAGAACATCCAAAACAGTTGACTTGGGTAAGTTTAAATGCCTCTCTGTTTCTCTTAAGGACAACTCACTAATATAACACCCGACAGTCTTTCCTTTCTCAAAGTCAGTTCTCTCCTGCCATGGCATTTTCACTCAACCTCACAGTGCGATATGGTTGCAGTCAGCTACAGGCTTGTTTTTATACCATTTGCAGCTGTACCGTACATCTTAACAATGCAGCGGATCTGTTCATTTACTTTCGAAGGGGTGTCCGGTGACTTTTGTCAATATAGTGTATATTTTATTTCACACTTGCATATTGCAGATAAAATTTTCAGTACTTTACATAGCATCTAGTCACTTTACCTGTTTTTAGAACTATCCCATTCTCGAATACTGAGATTTGGAAGTTCCATCCAAGAACCCAAACTAATAGTTAGAGTGCTACCATCCATTTTCTGAAATTAAAAAATGCAAAAGCAATTTCAATGCATTTGACAACTCATAGTAACAAAGCATATAATACAAGCAATAAACATACTTAATGAACAATTCTACAAAGGACAGGCTAAATATTTCCAAAGGAAATATATAATTTTAGTCATGTGGTATGAAGGACATCAGAGAATTTTTTTTACAGGAAGTGTTTTGAGATCTCTCACTAAGTAGAGTACATCTGTGAAATTCTATGTTCAAATAAATCCAATTCGCAAAAACATGTAGTTGATATTGCAGACACCAGTCATAACTGATTTACAAGGGATATTCAAAAAGTTTGCATTCTAATATACTTCTAGAGAATGTGAATATGCTGGGTATTTTTTCTGCAGGTTATTCATATTACAGCACCAATTTTCAATGTTACAGACCCATTTGTTTCTTTTTCCCCTTCATATGATTTTGTGAATGAATTGTAGTGACTTTATGAAATGGGGAATTGAATACCTGTCCTTGAGAAGTATGTCCCCACAGGAGTGTAATGATGATGATATGTCGCAGACATTGAAGAATAAGGCCACAGCTGTCTAATTGCACACATAATTTCATTGTGGATTATGAATCTTGCAATAATGAGGATTGTTCTGGATGACTCACCACTTCCACCCTTAACCTTAAATGCAAGCATGACCTAGTGATGCAAAATGGATGAACGACTGTTCAGTGCATAGCCAAGTCTGTAGGCAGTGTTGAGTCAATCATGAAATTTTTTTTTTAAAGATGAAAAAGGTCAGTGCATGATGAGTCCCACAAATGTTGACATGTGAGCAAATGGAATGCCACAAGTGAATGTTGTACCTCTCCAACTAGAACATGCTTCACGCAGATCCATTAAATTTCAGGTACCTGATTATTGCAGTAGATGAAACAAGGGTTCATCACTTTGACTGAAAGACTAAAAAACAGTCTAATGTAGAAGCATACATTTTCTCTGCCTTCCATAAAGTTCCATGTAGCATCATGAGCTGGCAAGATGATGGCACCGACTTTCTGGGATGCAGAAGACATCATCATGATTGACTATCCGGAAAAGGGCACCAATGTCATTGGTTCATACTATATCAACTTCATAAGCTTATTTCGTGCAGCAGCCAAGGAAAAGAGACATGGAAAACTGTGAAGAAGAATCTTCCTCCTTCAAGACAATGCACTAGGTGTCACACCTTTCAGACTACCAAGACCATCATACAGACTATACGACTCTAGTTGCTTCAGCACACACCCTCTCCAGACCTTGGCCCTAGTGACATAATTTTTTTTTAAGTAGAAAGAAAACATCCATGGGGAGAGCAACATGGTTTCAATTCTAAGCTCTGGGGTAGTTGCAGCTGTGGGTGTATGGTTGGAAGATAAAGATTTTTCCCCCCACTTGATCAAGGTGAGTGAGTCAAGTGCTTTGTAATGGCCGGAAACTACGTTGAAAAATAAAAAAGGAATCATGGCAAGTCAAAAGTTAGTCTTGTTTTAAGCAACACACAATGCTGGGCCTCCATTCCTGTATAAAACGAGCACCAGCATCAACTGTGTACTACAATGGCATAGAACACAAGACTGATGACATTCATTTGGCATCGAGCCACATTGCATTATCAGGTGAGCTGAGGATGGAGGTCGATAAATGTGCTGTTTAGGTGCTCATATGCCATTATTAGAAAAAAAGGTTAATGCAGCAGCAGCAAGAGTGCAGTTGAAGGTGAGGAAACAGTGGACAGCAGCACTGTACAAAAATGGTTTCAGCATCTCAATGCTGGAGACCAAGACAAGGCAAAGTCAGGATATACAAATACTACCATCACTGACTTTCTGATCAAAGCTGTGACAGCAAACCTGGGTACCAGTACATGATAACTGGCAGCTGAGGTGGGGTCTTTCCAATCCAGTGAAGGAACAAAAGAAAGAAAAAAAGTAAAACCAAAGAATAAATGAAATGAAGGACAAAACACAATCAGTGAAGAAAGAAAAAGTAGTAAAGGAAAATAGATCAGCCAAATATCTGATTAAAAATTTAGATATTCGAATATATTTAGATTTTGAATATCTGGATATTCAACTCCAGGGTATCGAGATCTTCATGCTGCAACCCGGAGTTTGGTTTTGTAGCATTTTCAGATTCTGACAACACTAGTTGCAACATGGTTGTTGATCAGTGTATACCCAATGCAGTGGAATTGCATAGTTAGAGTAGTATGTTTTTTTCAAGCAGCCTGCAAAGTGTATATCAAAAATGAATTAAAAACATGTACATCTAAATGCACAAATTAAAAATGACACCTATAATGTAAAGAAATAAGACATGTAGACAAGCCCATCATAACTACTGCCATACAGTGACAGACTGGTGATCCATAAATGGCCCTAGAAGTTGATTTTGAACAACAAACTTTTGGGGAAAATTATCAAGGTACTCCATCTCCCTCCCCCACACATAAAAAACAAAACAAAAAAAACGCCAACATGACTGCTCACTGTTTAGACATTGTTTCAATACAAGTCAACGAATCTTTGAGCTCTTTTGTATCGAGGCAATAACATTTAATAACATTTTACCAATTTTTCTTCACACACCACAGCTCTCTAGTATAAGAAACAGTTACTTCCATTGCTGAGAAGCAACAGACGTTCTCTCAGAGAGAGACTGCAGAAGACTTTATTCCGTTCTTATGAATTTCATTGCAATAACTGAATTCAGAATTTGTAGTTTCTTTGGTTTCAGTGAGAAGGAAAATCGAAATGTACCAAAAATTAACTTCTAATTTCAAGTCTTACCTGTCATTAATAAATTACAAAAAAAATCTTGAGAAAACTGAAAATGTTCAAAACTTCAGTGTGAATTTATGCAGTGAGAGAAATTAAAGAATGCAAAAATTAATATTCCTTTAATTACTTTTAACTGGAAATACTTTTTGCTGTAGCTGAAACAGACTGCCTAGAACTGAAGTTCAAGAATTTGTGTAACTGGAAGGCCCCAAAAGTAGTAACAAATCAAATGCAGATCTTGCACAAAAAAGAAAAAAAGAAAAAAAGAAAAGAAAAAGCATGTACATATAAAAGGCAGTAACCAAAAAATGTTATTGTACATGAACCTCGATCCATTAATGTACAAATTTATTTCAGAGTTTCTATCCAAGACTATTGATAGCATATTTGATTACAATTTATTGATTATTCAACTGCATTTGACAAGAGCAGGCTGAGGTAGAGGATATCAGACCATTGCTACACAAGTTTCTTTCCTTTTGAAGCTGTCCAAGTGGCAGACAAACCTTGTCATTTTATTAGCATTAGTTCTTTTCTTCTAAAAGATTATTGAAGTGGAAGTATATACTTCTTTTTTCAATGAGTCAGCATAAGACCTACTGACCCAGAATATGGCAGCTCACTGGGAATTCTCCGGGTATTATGGCAGCCCAGTTTGTGCCTGCAGCCATATATTCCAAATTAATTTATCCAGCTCTATGCACATCACTACAAGAAGAATTTACATGTAGTTTACTGACAAAATAAAATAATGGTTCTTACTTGCCATGATCCACCTGGATACCCTTTACCAAGAACAACGTGGTCAATTTCCCGATCAGGATCCTTATGCCATGTGAGAACAGAAGGATGATCAATACCAAGATCAGCTTGTGGATGATTTAAGACATCAAAAAGGACTGATACTGGATTAGACGAACGACCTTCAAGACCTTCAGATAAACTACACAGATCCTATGTTAAAAAAAAAAAAAGAAAAGAAGATGATTATTAGGAGCAACAGTTATGAAGAAAACAACAGTGAAATGCCACCTTATACATAAATGCTGAACATTTTTTACGGGAAAAAATGAAAAAAATGAATAAAGTCATGACTTGTGCATTAAAAGTACATTTAAATGGTAGTACTTAACCCGACATAGCTGTGCCCATATTAATTCATTGCATATGATATTAGGGGTATGCAAAAGTTTCTGCTGCCCCTGCTATCTGGCACTGTAGGGGTCTAACGGGCCAGCGACCCATGCTGTCAGTTTGTGCACGAAGCCAAGCATGGCGGTCAATAAAGTTAATTTGCGGCACTGTTTGTTATTCATGTTTAATTTAGGGAAACGTGCGAGTGAAGCATACGGTTCAATATGTCAGGTGTATGGCAAAACAGTTATGGGTGAGCGGATGTTTCGAGAATGGTTTGCCAGGTTTAAGAAAGGTGATCTGAGCTTGGAAGACAAGCCACATGCAGGTAGACCTCAGGAACTCGCAGACGAGGAGCTGGAATCACTGTTGCAAGAGGATGCCACATAATCGAACACGCAACTGACGAAACGTTTTAAAGTGGCTCAATCGACAGTAGTATGACATCTACAGGCCTTGGGGAAGATCCAGAAGATTGGTAAGTGGGTTCTGCATACTTTAATGGAGAGTAATATTGGTCAATGATTGGGCATCTGCATGTCGTTGTTGAAGAGGTTTCAAGGGAAGAATTTCTTGTGGAAGGTTTTCGCCGGGGATGAAAAATGGGTCTATTGTGACAACCCCGCACGCAAGCGATCCTGGATCGACCCAGGCTAGCCATCAACATCCACTGCAAAACAGGTTATTCACAGGGGGAAAGGTGCTGTTGTGTGTGTGGTGGGATATGCACGAAGTGCTGTACTTCAAACTGTTGAAACCGAGCGAAACAATCACTGCACAATGATATAGCGATCAGTTTATAAAACAGAACGCTGCAATTGAGCAAAAACGCCCATGGACAGGTAAAAGACGCCACCCAGTCATCCTGTTACACGATAATGCCACCGTGAAATCAACCCTTGAACAGTTACACTGGTAGGTTTTACCACACCCAGCTTACTACCCGGACATTGCACCCCCCAGACTTTCATCTGTTTCGCTCTATGCAACAACATGCCCTAGCCCAACAGCGGTTCACCACAGTTCCAGAAGTGGAAAATTTTGTCACTGCATTCTTCAGCTCAAAACCAGAGTCTTTCTATCACAGGGGCATTCATTTGTTGCCTGAAAAATGGCAAAAAGTCATTGATACTAATGGCCAATATTTCATTGGATAAATGTGTACTAGTTTCCTAATTGTTCCTTTCTCCTTAAAACAGCGGGAACTTTAGCATACCCCTAACAATACAGCTGATACTGAAAAGAAAGTCAGTTGCAGTTTCCATTTCAAAACCTGCTGTATTTCCCCCATTTTGGTGTTCTAATGTTATCTCACTTGACTAGTGAAAGGTAAGCAGACACACAGCTGTGTCACCCTAACAAATAGCTATTGGATGGAAATACACTGAAGTGCCAAAAAAACTGGGATAGCTTTCTAATACAGTGTTGGTCTTCCTCACGATTGAGTATGGCAGCAACGCGATGGGGCATGGACTCTGTGAGCTCTCTACAGTACTGTGGAGACAGTGTACACCATGCTTGCTTAAGAGCATCCAACAATTCTGTAATATTCTCCAGTGGAGGATTTCTGGCATTGATGGCATGTTGAACAGCACCCTAAATGTGTTTGACAGCGTTTAAATCCGGTAAACGAGGGGGACAAGTCAGGATGCCAAACTCTGCGGAATGTTCCTCCAGCCATAATCGGGTGCGACTGTGCATATGTGTGGGGCGCACTGTCATGTTGAAAGAGGTTGCACCCATCAGAGTGTTTGCATGACATGAACGGGTGCAAAGATCCTCAAGGATGGCTATGTAGCCACCACTGGTCAAAGAAGTCTGCAGACGTATGAGCAAAGTAGCAAGAATGTAGACGTGCACGCGTACGCCGTATGCGGATAGTTTCCAAATTATTAGCAGGTTTTGCAGATAGATTTTGCTTGTAGATTAAAAAAATAAAATGTTATTTACAGCAATTAAGACACTTACTCAATGCTTTACTCAGCTTGATACACTTTATTTTATTTTAACTTGAACTTTCAATTATTTTTCACATCTTCTGAGTTCTTTTGTTTTTGCAGACATTTCCAGCCTTTAGATTTTATCAAGGCCTGTTCTGAATGTATAGGAACTGTATCAAAAGTTTTGTTTGCACAGAAAGAATTCAAATTTTATTGCTAGATTCCTCTTGCAGTTGCCAGTTATTAAATTAAAATCTTTTCCTTAAGTATTTTGTAAATTTACTATTTTTATTTAAATTGTTGAAAATGCTATTTATAACTTTTGAAATTCATTTTATGGAACTGTTTTTCTGAATATAAATATTTTTCTTTAGTCTCTTGTTTATATGAGGTTCATGGTTCAATATTTTAATATTTTACAGTAGAGGTCCATTTCACACACATTGCTGCACATTCAATTGTAATGTACTTACTTTGTCCTAATTGGAATCTGTAATATTCTAATAATAATTTTTTTATTAATTTTTCTTTAAATTATCTTATTCTATCGTTATCGTGATTCACTGGTTTGCAGCAAGATTTCTGCTTCAATGGTTGTGTACGAAGATACATTTTATTTTCATACAAATCTGCGTATGAAGGGTCCTAATAAGTGCCAGCTGAAAACATCTCACACCATAACAGAGGCACTGCCCCTTGTAGGCATGAGGAATCCATTGCCTCGTGGGGTTGTCGCCACACCTGGAGTTTGCCATCTGCCCAAAACAGTTAGTACCACAATTGGTCGGACCAGACTACACGTTTCCAGTCACCTTGCGTCCGACGGTAGTGTTCCCGAGCGCAGGTGAGGAGCACAGCCTGGTACTGTCGGGTCAGCAATGACACCCAGGTTGGCTGTTGGCTCTGAAACAACATAGAACACAGGGGATGAGGCACTATCCAAATGGTGATGCTACTACTTGCCCCAGCTTTGAATTTCGCTGTGATTTGCGGTCGGGGAGATGTTACAATGTATGCCAGACACCGCTATCCACGATCACCCAGGGCTTCTAGGGTTACAACGGTCTCACACTCAGGATGTTTTCCCTGAGTTTGTGCAGTTAAGGTACAGCCTTGAAATTGTTAACCATATAAATTCAAATTTCATGTTAATTTTCAAGATGGAGTGACCTATCTCCTAGGTGCTGCCTATCATACCACATTTGAAATTGCATAAATCTTGATAAGCTGGCATCTAAACTGTGAATGTGACTACTTTGTCAAGTGTATGTTGTTTGTGGATGATACACTTTACTGCATGGGTATGGTGGCATGTAATAGAAATGGGTAGTGCTCTTCCCAGCTTTTTTTGGCACCTCAGTATAAAGTCACAAATATTGAGAAAAAAAAAAAAAACAGTATCAAGAATGTGAAACTATATACTATGTTTACTTAATTCATCAACTGAGAAGTTCCAAACAAGGAAGTTCTACACTGCAGTTTCAATTTTAAAGATACACTGATCTGATGTTAGCAAGAATTTTTAACACATTTCCATCTGCAATTAAAACTCTCTTTCTACTGTTTTTTTTTATTTGTAATTTTATGTTGTTCTTTATGTGGAACAAATTTTTCTAACCCCCTTTCCTTTTATCAAACAAATACACATGCAGTTTGTTGAGTGCTGTGTGTAGAGCACTGCACTCATAAAATTGATGATGCTTGTGTGCTGTGTTGTTAAGGATAATGCACTTCTATTCAGCTGAGAAAAAGCTTTGGATGGAACTGATCATATGTTAATTTTCTGCCAACTTAGTTTTTTTTCTTCCAAAAATAACCAGTGTAATCAAATATCATTAGCACAGGTTGAACCACACCATTAGGTCAAATCATTTGACAGCATATCTTCCACAGAGAACATGTTAGTCCATTAACCCACCCCAAACACACAGACGTATACAGTAAAACCTCAAAAATCCGGCATCGACGGGACCGGACGAGTGCCAGATTTCTGAAGCTATCCAAAAATTGCGTAACAGGCATTACTGAAAGCGCATATTTACATGTAACAGGTCACTTTAACGAAAATTTCTCGTCTGTGCCTTATAAATACACAGGGGTTGCGCTGCCGATCGCATTCTTCACAATTTGCGAAAAAATATATATATAGCAACTACCCCATCAGAGCTTCAGAGTATGATCCAGGAGCTTGCTGACAAGAGTAAAGAAGTAGGATTAAAAATGAACTTTCAGAAGACAAAAGTGATGTACAATGCTTTTACAAGAAATGAAGATTTATCGATTAATGGGGAAAAGCTGGAGATAACCAATACCTACATTTATCTTGGACAGCAGATATCAAGTGAGGGTCACATTGATGAAGAAATTAATCGGCGTATAAAACTTGAGAGCGTTTGGAAGAAACAGTATAATTTTCAAGAGCAATATGCCATTATGTCTTAAAAGAAAAGTGTTTGATCAATGCATCCTTCCAGTGCTTACGTATGTCTCTTTTAGTTAAGGTCCACGTGCAGAGACGTGGACCTTAACTAAAAGAGACATACAAAGACTGCAGACAACTCAAAGTAACATGGAGAGATGCATGCTTGGTGTAACCAGGAGAGATAAGAAGAGGAACTCGTGGATCAGAAAAATGACAAGAGTGGAAGACATCATGACCAGAGTAAAATCCCTGAAATGGCAATGGACTGGACATATTGCCAGAAGAACAGACCATCGATGGACAGCTGAAATTTTAGACTGGATTCCAAGGGACAGGAAAAGACCCAGAAGAAGACCACATGGGCAGATGAAATTCAAAAGTATGCGGGAGTAACATGGAAGAGAGACTGGCACAAGACAGACCGTTGTGGAAGAAATTTGGGGAGACCTTTGTCCAGCAGTGGATTGATAATGGTTGATGATGATGATGATACAGTTCTGTATATTGTTTTGGCGATTGAAAAAAAGTTTTTGCTGAAAATATTGGCGATTACCTTTTTGACCTATTTATTATAAAACTCTGCCAATAAAAAAAAAATCAGTTTGGCGAAGTTAGGAAAAAAACTTGAAAAAAAAAAACTCAGAAGAAGCGCTAGAGCTGGGCGATGTATCGATACATTGCGAAAACTCGATGTGAAATTTGCATCTAAGTTACGGGTTTTTCGACTGACGAAACTACGATACATTACGAAGGCGATTACCTCGATGCATCGTGAAGGCCGATGTACATGTCATCACACGATCCAATCCACATACTGCCACCTCCAAGTACAGATCATCATCCCCCGTTCGACACGCATTTCAAACATACACGTTGATTCGTCGCCTCATTGTTCCGCTTCACCAGCGCGGCCCAATGAGATGACGAATTCAATAAACCTCCCAATGTTGCACGTAGGCAGCTATCAGCAATTCGCAAGCTGAGATCTCGCAATATGTTGTTGAGGCGGTACATTGGGAGATTTCCATTATTATTGGCGAAACATTCGGATGTTCTCACAAAAACAAAATAAGAGAAGTGCCGGATTTCTGGATGCCGGATTTTCGAGGTTTTACTGTACATAGGCGTGGAAAAAGCAACAAAAACTAGGTAACAGAAAACCAAGACAAAAAAGAAATCAGAACAAAGAAAAAATAATCTGACTTCCAAAGTTGAATATTAGAATGATAGTAACAATGTAATATTGAATGCATTAGAAAATATAACTATAAATAGTAAGAGAAACTACTGGTAACAACAAAATCCTGAAGAAAGGAATGGAAATAAATAAATTACATCAGTTGAAGGAGCAGATGATGCTGTAATAAAAATACATGAAAGAGTTGAAAAATCTCATCCAAAATTATCCAAAGTGAAAATATAGTTAGTACAGATATGAAAAAAAATTGCAAACACTAAAATTCCTTCAATCCCTCAAGTGCAGTGGTTTATACAATCAAGAATAGGGGAAATAAGGAGAAATAGGCCCATTTAAGGAGTTCTTAAACTCCAGGAGGCATTCGAGCCCTGTACACTATCTCCCCCACCACTAATGGAATTTACACCGCTCCATTTGTGTAAGATATATTTGCTCTTTAAAACAGCCAATGATTCATTATGACCACTAACAACTCAATATTTGATACTAAGAAATATTCCACTGAAAAAAATGTTATTTACCTGTTCAACTATTGACTGTTCTTTATTTTCCTCTAGTCTGTTTTGGAGAAAATCAATATGATGGGGAAATCCATTATAAAAAGGCCAATTCCCAGCTAGCATATATGACAAAGTAATTGCAGATGGTCCATTTCCTAAAAAAAAAAAAAAATCAACATCCATATACACAACTGACTCAAATATCTATGCACATGCTCATTTATGCTCTATTTAGCAAACATATACATGAAAAAAAAAAAAAACACAGTGCATGTAGACTAGGGTGGAGTGAAAAAAGCCAAAAAAAAAAACTTTTTTTTTAATTTTATTATTTCCTGACCCAACAAATGGTTCTGTTTGGTTAAAAAAACACAGTAAAAAAAATTCCAGCTCAATAACTCGTCATCTTCAGGCTCCACACTAGGTTAAAAACATTTAATTTTAACGTCAAAAATGTGAAAACATGAAAATAATTTCTTTTACAATATTTTTGTTTCCTAACCCAACAAATGATTGTAATTGGTAAAAACGAAACAGGAAAAAAGTTTCAGCTTAATCACTCGTCATCTTCAGGTTCCACACGAGATCCGAAGAAATTCATCTTGGTGTCGAACTTCAGAATTTCGTTCCGGGACTTGATTCGGCTGCGTATGAATCCATCGCTGGCTTCTGCACCACATGTTGCAATTGACGCTTTTGTCACCAGTCTCACATGCCTCTTTACTACTTGAGAATGGCAAGGGAGCTTCCCTATTTCAAACTGTGAATGGCCTCTGATCAATCTTGTTATGTTTTCGTTGCTGAGGCTCAAGGTAAGCAGTGGTTCCAAAATATTGTCCCAGCGTATCATCTCAAAATACTCCTCTGCTTGGAAATTCAATTTGGGAAGCTCAAAATGGCATATTCCCCCTCCCCCCTTTTTTTGATTGGCGGTTTAACGACCACTGTGAGCAACTCAACGGGCTATAAGCGGTCGCCCGTCCCTAATTTAGGGTCACTGGTTCCAGGAAAGGGAGAGAGCCAGTGCCGTAAGACAAACACAACATCCATGCCTCACCGAGATTCGAACCCGGACCCTGTTCGGACGAATGATCAGAGGCCATCGCTTTGACCACTGTGCCACCGGGCGGCATATTTCCCCCTTCCAGTCAGTTTTTCTTGTTTTCAGTATTTTTCTCAGGCCAAGTTCTCGAATGTGTGCTCTTTCATCTTCCAGCATCGCCAAGAGAATGTTTTCAGAGTGAGCAAAATAACAGTTCCTCAGAATAACTTTGTGCACGATTGCCTTAAACCCTTCTGGCAAGAATGAACTTTTCTTTATCATTCCGTGAAGATGACGTGCTCCACGAGTTGCTCTCGGGATTTTCTTTATTTCAAACCAGGATGGCACATAAACTTTTATAACATATTCTGCTAGGAGCTTTAAGTCATCTGGTGGTCCTGCAGTTGATACGTAAAGGTGAAGAATTCTGTTGGCTGTAGTGAGCCATCTTGAGTGGGCCATCTTCCCAGGACTCCTGCTTGCTAAGTTTGGTGGGCACTCCCCCAAGGATACTGACCTAGAAATATCAAGGAGGTATTTTTGGTCTGTACTGAGGTCTTTTTTGTCAATTTCAGGCAGAGCAACTGGAATAGGGACGTAACTTGCCACGGCAAGGGTTTCACACGTTTCCAGGGATTTTCCTATTGTTCCGGAAAACTGTTTTGGCCC
Organism: Macrothele yani; assembly: GCA_039090855.1. NCBI lineage: Eukaryota > Metazoa > Arthropoda > Arachnida > Araneae > Macrothelidae > Macrothele > Macrothele yani. The sequence continues at coordinate 80,944,176 of CM077008.1, forward strand.
AGATGTCTTTCCATCAATCTTCTGGAAAAGATGACAAAGAGGCAGTTCGTTGGTGTGCAACAAGCATACAAACCAATGCAGTTTATGACCAACAAATATTTCAAGACGTCTAACTATGCCATTTTTCTTCCCAGTGTTGACGTTCATTCTATCACAGCCAACAGCAAACAGGTTGGAAAGCGAAATCCCTTTCTGTGTAACGAAGTTGGTGATGTTTCATGTAATATCTGCACTGGACCCAGAATCTGGAGTGACATGTCCTATATAAACAGATTCAGGTTCTGACAAGAGAACAATATGCTCTTCCACACCTGTAGTCCTGTAGGAAGAATTTCCCTTTTTCGCATACACTATAGTCTTGTCCTTCCTCCAATCAAAGTAGATGCCGTCCAAAGACTGTATTATTTGTGTAGCGGTAGAAGCAAGCTGGGACCGTACCTTCTGACGTTCTCTCCTCAGCTTAGTTGTGGAACCTCAAGATGCCAATATTTTGGGCTGAAATTAGGAGACAATTTGTTCTAGCCCATTTGGAACCTAATAATGAGTCAGGCATATGAATTAAAAAAAAGTTTTTTTGCTCCACCCTAATGTAGAACCTCATTGTTGGAAGTAATGAGAGGCTTCATACACTATCACAGTAGTGGGAGAAGATTGTGTGTACTAAAACTCCTACTATTAACTAAGTTTTTGGGTCTGATGGGGGTATTATGACCATTCCTTGTATCTTACTTCTATACACCACTGGAGAAAATTTAACATATTGGGTATGTGCAGAAGTTCTACATATTTTTTTAGTAGAGAAAAAAAAAATATTTAACTTTGGATAAATAACATCTTTATTCTTTTACATAAATTGCCATTATTATCTATGATCTCTTGCCATCTTTCTGGCAGTAGTTGAATTCCCCTTCTGTAGAACTCCTCCATTTTGGAGTCAAAGATCTCTTGTAATGCAGTTTCAACATCTTCACATTCATCAAAGGTTTTCCCAGCAAAGTTGTTCTGAAGAGACTAAAAAAAGGTGGTGGTCCATAGGCAGGGGTGGGCTTAGGAGTTGCGAGGCCCGATCGGAAACATTTTTGGGAGCCCCAGGTTCACAGCCAAGATCTGCAGAATCTATACCGGTAAATAAAGTTTATCATAGACTTTATAAATGTATCTATATTATACAATGGAAATCAATCAAAATATGTGTTTTCCTTCTTGTCTGATTAGTTTTTCTTGTACTTCGTCAACTGTTTTTCCAGCAGCTAATCTTTGCTGCAATTCACGGCAACCGAGTGTACTGGCAAATGCTGTTTGGAGTTCTCATGCTCAGATAATGTTGTATGAATATTTGGCCAGTTATTAAAACCACAATTTGCAAGTGCATTTGCTACAGTATTATCAAAAAGCTTGCAGTAGAAACAGAGGACTTCATCACTTGATATAGAATATATTAACCATGGGTTATCTACAATTTCACCATTTGCTAATTTTCTTTTGCAGTGAAATTTTGAAAAAACATGATCCACTTTCATTTTTTGGGAAATTTTCTACAATAATTTTAGGCGGTCCTTTTTTCACTAAATAGTACCTGACACTTTGGCTTGTAATTTCTGGCCATGTTGCAGGATCATCTGCTAATTCTGCACGACTGGCAGATTTTGAATCCCAGTTCTCCCTTCCCTCAAAGGTACTGGTCAACAAAACGATTTTCCTTGTTTGTCAAATTTAACACTTTCAAAATGGCTGATATTTTTATTAAATAAATTGGCACTTTCATTGTCTTGCATAACTTTTTCAGACTGGCTTCCTTCAGTGTCATCATCTTCAGCACATTGTGGTTCCACTTGTTCTGCATATTTTTAGAAAGGTTTGCTGAAATATTTATCTAATACACCTTTCTCCTTTTCTGTTTGGGCCTCCTTTGCCTTGGCTATAGCCCTCTTCTTACTGCCACTTACATATTTCCTTCCGATGCCCCTTGGTCTTTCACTCGTGTTTACAGGAACTATGCCCACAGAATCCTAAAGTATACAACAAAATGCCAGTATTAAATGTGGCATCTATCACCAAACTAATACTTCAAATTATATGGTACTGATTTGTTAAGAATTTGTAAGAATATTAGGTACTTATGTACTAACAGTATGCCAGCAGGAAGTGCGGAACTATTCCATTGCTAGCTTGATTATTCATGCATCCGCCAAACTGCCTCTATTCACGGGTTAAGTCAAAGCCACCTAGACACCATCTAGGTGGTGTTGGCTAAGATTGGGATAAGAACTGTAAGGATGATCACGCTAGCAGTGGAATAGCTGCACGCAACCTACTTCCTGCTGCCGTACAGTGTATATATGTACCAAAAATCGAAATCGTTTCTGTTCTCTGTAAAACCTACAATGTGGTGTTAGGTGTATGTTGCAATATGTTCTAGTGTGTATTTGACAAGATTAATGTGGATTATCCTAGCATGGGCCCAATTGGTCCAGTTTGTCAAAAGCCAACCCTGTCCATAGGTGCAAGGTCTGGAGAATACCGAGGTGAAGTGACAGTTCCCATCCAATGCCCAGTAATTTTCTCCGAGTGGCTGAAGAAGTATGGGGTCTTGTGTTGTCATGTTGCAAGATGAAGCCTTTGCAATTAACCAATGCTGCATGCTTAGATTTAAATTTTTCTTTCAGCCTTTCCAACTGTTGGCAGTACAGGTCAACATTTATTGTTTGGTTAGGAGCAAACAGCATACAGTGGATTACTCCCTTGACATCTGACCATGCACTTAACAAGACCTTTCTCAGACACAGTCCTCTTCTTGAAGCTGATGGAGAAGATTCTCTAACTCGCCATACAGTCCTTTACACTTTACATTTCTGTAAAGGACTCACTTTTCATCACCCATAACTCTTTGTTCCGAGAAATGTTTATTTCTGTGATGCACACACACAAACCAAAAAAAAAAAAAAAAAAAAAGGACAGGTGCTTATTCTGTCAGATCAATTTCTTGAGGATAGGTCACTTGTTGAACTTTGTGATAAAGCCAAGTACATGCATCCTTCTTCCTATTGTTATTCTGTATACAGAAAACCTTTCGGATAATTCTTCAACAGTTAGATGTTGGTCATTTGATATGGCTTAGTTGAGATATTCTTCAGAAACCTTCGATGTGGATGTCCAGAACGTGGTTGATCTTTGCAGCTTGTCTCCTTCATGGAATTTCCGGAACCAACAGTGACTTGCCTTCCTCTACAGCATCCTCGCCATACACCGCACAAATGTTGAGCCAGGCTTTAGCTGTGTTGTTGCCTTTGTTGAACTTATAAAGCAAACAATGCCTAATGTGATCCTTATTGCTTGACATGTTAATCTCTGTGTGACTTGTTTATGAATGAGATGCACCTGCATACTTGGCGTGCCATTTTATAACCTACTCCTCAAAGTAATTTGGCCACTACACACACCATATGTTACTGCACTTGTTACTTATATTTTTTACTTGGAATTTGCATCATGAAAAATGGGTACACTTTTGCACACACTTAATACTACAAGAATTCAAAAATGTGTGTAACTGACTGTAATCCTAGTAAAAAAAACAAAAACAAAGCAGCTAAATAACAAAATCATATCAAGGTGATAAGAATCAGTTTCAACTGCATTCAGTATTCAGTGTAGTCAAACAACGCTTCGTGGTATGAAAACTGGAACTGACACCGTGAACCTAACAAAAGATAACCTGTGGCAGAAGGTGAATTAATATGGTAACATGAATCTTTAGAAGAACGGGAGATCACACACGTATATACACGGTCGAGTCACATTATTGTGACTACCAGCTAATATCCAGAGTAACCGCCAGGTGCAGCATGGACAGCAGCTAGATGGGATGGGACTGACTCAATAAAGTGCTGGAAGGTATTCACAGGTGAGTGGAGCCATGCTTACTGCAGTGCATCTGACAGCTGCTGGAGGGTGCGTGATGGAGGATCCATAGAGTGAACAACACGATCCAGGTGGTCCCACAGATGGTCAATTGGGTTTAAGTCTGGGGAATTAGGGGGCCAAGGAAGGACTTTGCAGTCTTCATCATGCTATTCCAACCACTCTCGGGGACATGTCTAGCTGTGTGGCATGCCGCATTGCTGTGCTTGAAGATCCCATCTGCCACAGGGAAGACAATCAGAAAGTATGGGTGTATGCGGTCTGCAAGGATGGATTCATTATGAATTCGGTCCATAGTGCCTTCCACAGGTATGAGTGGACCCACAGAATGCCACGAAAACATTTCCCAGACCGTAATGCTGCCCCCACCAGCTTGTGTTCTTCAAGCAACAGTTGAAGAGTGTTTGTTCTCCGATGTTTCTCACCTTATATGCCAATGTCCATTCGTTCGATGAAGCAGAAAATGTCGAAGAAGGCAATCCTTTGCCAATCAGTGGAGGTCCAATTCTGATACTGCCGTGCAAATGTAAGCCTTTTTTGCCGATGCAGCTCTGTTAGCATAGGGTCTGCATTGGAGCCTGTACGCAGCAGGGTTTGCTGAACTATCGTTTTAGACACACTTCCGGTAGCCCCTTGGTTCATTTGGCTAGTGAGTTGCTCCACTGTAGCGCGTCGATCGGCCCTCACGCACCTTCGCAGCTGATGCTCTCCTCTCACATCAATGTCACGTGGTGCTCAGCAGTTTCCACGTCACTTATCACTTATTCGCAATGGTACCATTTCTCCAATCACAATACACTTTAACCACAGCAGCACATGAACAGTTCACAAACTGTGCTGTTTCAGAAATACTGCCACTCTTGGCACGAAAGCCGATAATCATCCCTTTTTGCAAATCTGATAAATCGGTCCTTTTATCCATGACAGCAACGAGTTATATATTTTCAGAATGCCTACAGCACACTTAATATACCCTCCAAGCCAGCTCATGACACATGCTTTCTTTCACTGGCTACACGCTGTTGACAGCAAAAGTAGGAGGTGTTCACAATAATGTGACTCGACTGTGTATACACTATATTGACAAAAGTCACCGGACACCCTTCAAAAGCAAATGAACGAATCTACTGCATTGTTAAGATGCATGGTACAGCTGCAAACAGTATAAAAACAAGCCTGCATCTGACCACAGTCATATTGCACTGTGAGGTTGAATGAAAATGTCACGGAGGGAGAGAACTGACTTTGAGAAAGGAAAGATTTTTGGATGTTATATCAGCGGGCTGTCCATATGAGAAACCGAGAGGCATTTAAACATACCCAAGTCAACTGTTTTGGATGTACTGAATAAGTGGAAGACACATGCCATGTCTGAAGCAGCAAAACGCACCAGCAGACCAAAGAAAATTAGTGATAGAGGACGTTGAAGCCTCAGGAGAGTCATTATAGTTAATCAACGGAATACTGCACAAGAACTGTGTACAGGTGAGTAAAAACGCTGGAACCTCGGTATGTACGCATAACATTCACAGAGAACTTCATTCCATTGGTTACCGTGGTCGTGTGGCTGCTCATAAGACTTTCATTTCCACTCGGAATGCTACTCGTTGTTTAGCATGGTGTAAAGAACATTTATCATGGAATGTAGATCAATGGAAATGGGTCCTATGGACTGATGTATCCAGATACACGATCCATCAGTCTGATGGTTGTGTGTGGGTATGGCGGCAGCCAGGGTAACGCTATTTACCACAGTGTACTGTTCCTACAGTAAAGTTTGGAGATGGCAGTGTACTTGTGTGAGGGTGTTTTTTGTAGTATGGTCCCAGCCTATTGGTTATCGTGGACAAACCTGTTAACCAGCATGTCTACTTCGATATGCTGGACAATTATGCCTTACCAACTCTGTAGAAATACTATGGAACCGAGCCTTGCAGACTGTACCAGCAGGGTAATGCACAGAGCCATAAAGCAAGGACTGTTATGGTGTGGTTTGATGATAATTCCGTACGTGTATGGACTGGCCAGCACAGAACCCTGATCTTAATCCCATAATACATCTATGGGATGAATTAGAGCACTGAATAAGAAGTTTGGAACTAAGGCCTACTACTAAGCAACAGTTAGCAGCAGCATTATGTGCTACATGGAAGCACATATGCTGTATTCCAAAACCTTATCGAAAGCATGTCTTAAATGGTCAGTGCCTGCATTAAGGCCAAAGGTGGACCAACACCGTACTAATGTACGTCAATAAATGCTATGTTGTGTTTCTCATCTAGGTATCTGATGACTTTTGTCAATATAGTGCACACAGACATATATATATATATATATAGAGAGAGAGAGAGAGAGAGAGAGAAGTCCTCTTCCCACATTTTATAAGTGAGTCACGGAAAAATTCTCATCGGCCGCCACCGGGAATTGAGCCCAGGGTTTTCCAGGGTTCCTCTGTTAAATTGAAAATAATGAAATTTCCAGGTGGCTGCCGATGAGAATTTTTCTGTGACTCACTTATAAAGCATGGAAAGAGCGAGGATTTCTGCTTAATGTTCTTAATCCACGTCAATTGTGTGTATTATATACACTGAAGAGCAACTGAATTACAGATACTTGTCTAATAACGTGTAGCACCACCTTTCGCCCTGATGACGGTGGCGATTCGTCTCGGCATGGACTCGACAAGACACCGGAAGCGTTGGGAAGCCATTCTGATCCACGACCCCTGAACAAGCTCCCACAGTTCACGAAGATTTGATGGAGGGGAGTCATCTCTCTCAATGGCATCCCAGATGTGCTTGATGGGATTGAGGTCAGGTGACCTAGCTGGCCAAGGAAGCGAGGTCACGTCGGTGGAGTGTTCATCCAACCATTCGGATACAATTCGGGAGAGATGGCATGGTGCATTGTCTTGTTGCAGGATGAGGTCTCCAGTGGGATGTTGATGATGCACAAACGGGAGCAAATGGTCGTCCAGGATATCCCGGTAACGTTGACCTGTGAGGGACGATGTCACATGTACCAGGGGCCCCATTTTAGTCCATGTAAACAGTCCCCAGACGAGAATGCCACCCCCACCAGCTTGAAGAGTACCCTGCTGGTAAGAAGGATCCATCACTTCATGTGGTTTGCGCCGTACTCATCCTGCCATCCGCATGTAGCAACGTGAATCTTGACTTATCAGTCCAGGCAACATTTTTCCACATGTCTAGGGTCCAGTGGCGCTGTTCCCGTGCCCACGCTAATCTTTGCATCCTGTGATGTGCGGTCAGCTGCGGTACCCTCGTGGGACGACGGCTTCTGTAACCCATAGCAAGGAGATGGTTTTGGATGGTGTGGCTGCTTACACGTTTTTGTGCACCAGCGTTAAATTGCTGAGTGATTTCTTGCATTGTGGCCCGTCTATCCGCTGTTACAATGCGAGCTAGCCGACGATGACCCCGCTCATCCACACGCTGTTGTCCACTGCACTTGGCCCTTGCAGGGATGGTCTTACCAGATTCGATGTACTCACGGTGCATCCGTGACACAGTGGCTCGTGAAAATCCCAGTGCCTGCACGACTTCCGTGATGGAGTGACCCATTCGTCGGGCCCCGACAATTTGCCCAAGATCAAATGCGCTTAGATCCTTCGTCTTACCCATACTGCATCCCACTCTTACTGATTCCCGTCGCATCACTCCTTATATTGTCGGATCGCAGCGTACAACATGTCATTTCCGTTTACAGGGCCGCCCACAGTGCCACATTTGCATAATGCCAGCTGTCTCTAATTCAATTGCTCTTCAGTGTATGTATATATTCTCTGTTAAATTGAAAATAATGAAATTTCACTGTATTACACATTTTTTACAAGATTTTAGCATTCCCATGGGTTCTGAGGATTTGTGAAGAAAATAGCACATTTGCTTCCCAAGTTAGCTTATCAACATCGGTGAGTGGCAACATCTGAAAAGCTCAAAGGATTATATAAAATTTATCGAAAACTGAAAGCAGGGTGAATTTTTTCTGGGATTTGGTTTCTGTGTGACAGTTATAATAGCATATGAAATATTTCTAAAAATGAACAGATCTAGGTTATGCCTGGAATTACTGATAGGATTTTAGAGTTCTCTGACATGTTAAGAATTAACATAATTAATGTGACAGCAAATGACTGCATAAAATGATGAAAAATAAAAAGGGTAGTCTCTCTCTGCAAGCTACATATACAACTACAAAACATGTTTTTCATGAAAAGTCTGTAGTAACCAAAGTACTTACCAATGATAACAACATCTTTAAAAATGGGTGCTTCCATTTCATTTAGAAAAATAATATCAACTAGTATATCTTTTTCTAAGAGGATTAGGCACAGTAGTAGATGGGGTTAGGTTTTCGAGAAATCCATCTGGAAAAAAAAAGCGTATGAAAATTATTACAAAAGTATAATTACATTAAGTATCACACATATTTTCATACAAAACTTCTACAACAGTTTTCTTAATGCCTCAGCTATTCAAGCATCATACTGTTGCACAAAACAAGGTAAAAATAAGACAAGATCGAGATAATTGTTTGTTACTAGCATATGTTCCACACAAATAAAATACTATAGTTACAGATCATGATATTACTCTCCACATCCACTCCGGAGAGGGTGTGGAGAGTAATATCATGATCTGTAACTACTCCATCCTTAGGGGTGTGCAACAGGCGCAGTTGCACAGGGCCCCGCACTCACACCCTGAGAAAAAAAAGGGGAAAAGAAAGAAAATGAGAGAGAGCTAGGAAGAAAGTTTCTTATTTTCAATTATTCTAATTATATTTTTTAAACTCCATCTCATTTAATTATTCTTTTTCTTTTCTAATATTGTTTGCTGAATTTATATTTACCGAAATATCGGCAGCAAACTACAATAATATGTTTAGCAAAACATTAGTATTGAAGCCATATCATTCAACGTGCTCCATGTTATGCTGCGTAGGTATATTTTTTGCTTGGGTGCATCTTTATGGTAATGTGAGAGTCAAAGTCACAAGCAACTGGCGACATGCACCTGCACACCTTCCACCACAACCCGCCAGTAATCATCTTGTCACTGTATATTCATATTGTGCCACTGTGTCTGCGTTAGTAAATTGTGCGTATAAACAGTTTGTGTAGTTATAGCAGTGTATTAGCAATGCCTAGAGTTCGAGACAAGTTTCGTAAATACGAGTCCGGATTAAAAAAAAAAAAATAGCAGGAAGAGTTGTTAAACAGTCAGAGAGGTGCATTTGAAAAAAATTCTGCAGTAGTCTTCTTCTGGAAGCACTGGAATTACTAAATCCCTGACTTTGCGAGCTTAATAGCTGACTATGATGAGATAAAAGTGAGCAAAGTCCAATTCTTATAAGGCGAGTTAATAATGTAACTACTGTCCCATAATAGGTAGAGACGGAGCCACTTTGAGGGAAGGATGTATGCTGGTGTGCTTGTTTTATCTACAAAATTTAAAAGACACTTACAAAATATGAGTAGTGTTCAAAAAATTTAAAATTATGTCTTTCATCATTGGTTAATTTTCAAATGTCTTGACATTTCTTTAAACTGTACAGATAACTATAATAAACTATGTTTTAAGTCTAGTGTAGGGGAGGGTTAAAGCAAGGGGGCCCGTGGTTACGTTCACACCCGACCCCACAGCTGCTAAGGGCGGCTCTGCTTAGTGTTACTACGAAAGTGCTCATGGAATTCTGAACAAATGCATGGAGTCAAGCTAAATATTAAGAGCTGATGCAGAGTAACGCTTTCTTTAGCATAATGAAAGATCTAAAACTTCAGAAATTAATCAAAAACATTAAAATGTACTGAACAGTATTTTTATTCATTATTCTGCCTCACTGATCCTTTTCTGCCCCTTTCAATATTTCTTCTTTTTTACTGGAAAAACATGCATATGCAGCGCCAGCTCAAGGAAGGTTTGCATCCTGATACAAAATCCCTTTTTGGTGCCCCTTTGAACTTTTTGCCAGAGAAAATTTATGTAATGCTTTCAAATTTGATATGTACACATGCATTTGGCTTCCCACCACCAAAAATTACAGGTAAGATGTTTTAGTCTCTTTAATGTACACAGTGACATATACAGTATTATTATCATGTGAAAAATGATGATTTCATTCATGTTAACAGATCTGGAGAAATGCTCTGTTTATAAAAAGGAACAAATCCAAAAATTTATAAGTCTTGAAATACTTTAAGACTATATTAAAACTTAAAGACTATATCATAGTAATCGTAAGACTATATATTAAAATATTTTCCCTCTTTATTAGTGTACAATATTTTAGCACCTTTTAGGTTTGCTTCAAACAAAACACTGTTTTTCAATTCCTCAGAAAATGAAGAAAGTGAAAGGGAGGGAAGATGTATTGACAATAAGCAAGATAGCCTATAGTCAAAGAGGGGAGAGCATGATGAATTGTTCAATATTGCTTTAGGGTTTACAAACAACTCGTTTTTCTTGGCTGTAAAACAAAATAAGGCAAGAATGAATGAAATAGGCCCCAGAAATATTTTTTGTTCCTTACATAGGCTCTTAATTTTTTTTTTTTTTTTTTATAACAGCAGCATTGTTAATGGCACCTTTCTAAACAAGGCACCCCCCCCCCCAAGCTTTTGCACACTAGCTTGAGCGGGCTCTGTGCATATGTGAACATCAAGCATGTATTCAGGATGTGACAACTTAATCATTTTCTCAGCTGTGTGCAGTGTGTCTGTGTATAACTAACCTCAGATATGCATTTTTTTCACAGAAATTTTCTGGACATACTGCTCAAAACAATTTCTCTTCTGTCACAAGTTTTAGTAAGGCAACAAATTAGTTTTTCATGTAGGCTTACATTTTTAATCAGAATATATCATTGTCTCTATAGCAGGAATGGCTAATTTTCATGTTCTCAGGGGGCCAAGACTGAATATTTAGGGCTGCACACAAATATATATGGCAAATAAAAATTATGGCAGCCTAATTTATATACATATTTTTAACTGAGAATACAAGAAAACAAAACAATTTTTTAAAAATTACAGGGCAATATAATTTTCAGTTTTTCTGAAGGATGACTACATGGGAAGCAGTAGAACATGTGGCAACTATGTTTCAATGACACTTTTATGTTTTTCATGAAATTGTGAAGAATTATTTCTTCTGGGGACTCACTTCTGATTGTTATCTATGAACACACTAACTATGTTAGGAGGCTTTCCATTCCAGATTCAAATAGAGATTTGGGCAACTTTTGCAGTTCATGCAACTTTGTGCTATAAATATTACTGTTGCAGTCTATTTGTTCAGCAATTTATCGATTGTTGTTGTTGAATGAATATCATGCTTGTGATATGGTAGGTAACACAGACTGATATCAGAAGTCACATCAAACCATCTCTGCTCCAGATATATTTAACAAAAATTTCTGAATTTTATCTACGGGTTTTTTGTATGTGAATATTTATTTGTTAGGTAATTTTCAGAGATGGCTAATATTCTTCCCCAAGCTTCATCACGTTTAGCTGTAACCACTAAGGAAAAGCTTAATGAAGAAAAGTAGTCTTTTAATATTAGCTGTAATAAGAAAAAAACACAAAATTTGGAAATAACATTAATAATAGAATTTCCAAACTCAATATCCTAAAAAAATGTATTTTTTTTTATTTATTTACTTTGGGCAGGGGGTGGGGGGTATCATTCTGGCCACCTGAAAAATCCCAGATAAATGTAGTAATAAGTAAGATCAAACAAATAACACTAACATAGAGGAGGGATCATAATGATGAACGCATTCCTGAATCTGATCCTTTTATGATTTTCTTCAGTCTTCTTTTACCTTTCTTTCTTGCCACTTTGGTTGAATGAATTTTTTTCATTAGCACCTCTTTACTCAACATACCCGAATAACCTCAAAATATTTGTCCCCACCCTAACATTTTGCTGCACATTACACATCTGCAACACATTTTTATTCTTGCAGCATAATCAGAATGTGTCTTGCCACAAACTCCCTTTAAGTAAGTAACATATCTCTCCAGCACACAAATGACACCTATGCCTCTTTTGCAGTGCCCAAGTTTCAGCATAATTCATCCAAGTATGAAGAATTCCACTTTCTTACACACCCATTCACAACCTTTTCAACAATTATTCAGACATATGAAATCCCTGCCAAACATCGGGGACAAATATTTCGAGGTTATTTGGGTATGTTGAGTAAAGAGGTGCTAATGAAAAAATTCACTTGAAAAAAGTTTTCAAGTGAATACTGTATAGAGCATTTATTCACAGTATGTAGTATGGGAACCATGGATACAAATCTCTGAGGCAAGTTATTATTTCTTTGCAGTTTTATGTTACCTAAGTCATTTTTCCCCCATAAGGCTATTTCTGAATTGTAGTTTGTAAAATGACAAGGAATATCTATTTCTCTCTCTCATCGTCTTAAACTATAATTACAAAAATGGTGCGTTACTACTACTATCTTAGAAATTTGTTCTGAGGACTCCCTCCATTTCCTATGAGTACAAATACTAAATTTAACAAAGAATTCATTTTATATTACAAAATTTCAGTTAATTCAAGAAATTCACATACATTTATCCAAGTATCCTAGAATCGCATGGTTCAACACTGCTTAAATATTGGGGGAGGGGGAAGTAATACAAAATTTGGGTAACATTGTACCTGTTTCCTAAGCAGCAAGGCCCATTTCATTGCCCTCTCTGCATCTCTCTTCCACTGCCCCTGCACATGGTCTGTCAGCATACATACAGTAGCTTTCACATATTCACGATTCCAGTTATACCTACTTTTCAATCACCATACATAGTGTAAAAATGTGGTTAGTGCAATGCTTAGCCCTTACTAGACATAAAACCATTCTTTACATTCCACACATTTTTTTGAAGTCACGCCTCATATCTTACCAATAATGACCTTCCTTTTTTGGGGGAGGGGGTATCAACCTCCATAGACAAATCAATGGGCGAAAAGCAGTCACCCATTTTAAATTTAGGGCCACTGGTTCCAGGGAAGGAAGAGAGAGCTAATTGCCATAAGACAAACACAACATCCATACCTCGACAGGATTCAAACCCAGCCCCATCTCAAGCAAGTGGTCAAAAGGCAGCAGTGCTTAGACGACTGCATCACCAAAATGCAACAATACCTCAATGACCTTTTCAAACACTTTTATTAGCACACTCAGCAAGTTAACATCACAATAGTTCTTACATTTAAGCTGATCACTGTTTCCCTTATATAAGGAAAGGAACAATCCTTCAATTCCTTATGTACAACTTTTTTTATTAAAAACTTTTTTATAATTAAAATTTTAATAATTGTTTTTTATTTATTTGTAAAATTTAAAAATAAACAGAAGCTGCAGGCAGAACTCTCTGTCCATCTTGAGAAGAAAGATTTCCAATAACTGAAACTTTAAATTTCCGTTAAAACTATCTCTCTAATAGTGCACTCCAAAATTTCCTTGCTGAAGTGTATTGTCTCCTGGAAATAATACTCAGCATACTTTTTCATAATAAAATGAATAAAAACACTTTCACAAAGCATGATCATGTGTTTGATCATGGTCCTGATAAATACTTAAAAGCATCGGCTTGCACTAGCTAAAGTGTTGCAAAAAAATTAACTGTGATCCAGTAACTTCAAGAAAGTTTGGATGCATTTATTCTTCATAAGAAGAAACTACTTAAATATACAAATACTTTTCCTGTTGTGATAAATTTATTAAGCATTTTTTTTTATATTTGTATGCAGTGTATTCCACATAGTGATATAAACAAATTCATGCCAGCATTAGCACTGCACAAGCTGCTACTGATTAAAGATGATGTGATTTACAGGTCTGAGAAGCAGTGGCACTACCAAAGTGTTGTACACATTATTTTGTTTAGTGAGAGAGAGAGAAATGAATTTTTATGATTAAGAGCAGTGGCACACTCAGCAGGGTGGGCCTGGTTCTTCATTACCGGTTACTTAGTTTTAAATACATTTGCTTATGTTTTAAATACATATTTTATGAATCATTGGAAATGCACTTTAATATTGCGGATATATTTTTATTGCTTCCCAAATAATTTGGGAGATGTTTTCCTCTAGGTATTTTTATTTGCAACTTCAATAATTTGGGCAATCCCCATAAAGAAATCCAGAGTGTGCCACTGATTCAGAGAATATGCCATTTTTCACGAAGAAAGTGTTCATCATTAATTTCCCATTATATTTACCAATAAGAAATATAATTGACATGTATTCATAGTTTCTCCAATCACCTTCACTGATAAGGAATGGGGTATGTACATAAAACTTTTCTAAAAATCACACTATAGTTCTTTTCAGAAATTGCACTCTCACCCTTTCTGGCCCATGCTTACCATGCAATAAATGTGTTTGACCATGGTCCTGATAAATACATAACTTTCTCTCATCATTCATAAATAAAAAATTAATTATTCAATCTTTAAAATATCAGGTGGGCATTTCTTATGGAGGAAACACAATGTTCCAAAGCCCTCTCAGTTCTGGCACCTATGTGGAGGAATTCTCCAATTCGGAGGCGGTAAAACAATGTCATTTTGATTATTATTATAAAGGTTACACCCACTGAAAGTAACTAATTTTATTAAGAAATCACAGTATCAGCGCTGTCAAACAAATATTTACTTCCCTATAATCACCAGTGCCTGTGTATTTCTTCATTTGTGTACATATATGCTATTTCCCATAAATCTGTGCCAATATTTTCGGGAAAAATATGATGCTTTTTAATGAAATACGCTTGATATACTCAACATACAAGTCACTTTGATTATTTTTTTTCAAACAGATTTACACAAAACTAACACTTACAGCCCCAAGACCTGTGTATACCGGCAAACCACGTTTTTTCCTTGCGCAACGTCATACCTATGGATGACAATCTAATTTTCATCTTTCATCAGTGGTAAATCTGATTTGAAGCTTCATGCAAGTTAGTATTCCGACTGCTGAATATACACACATGCATTACTCCAGTTTTCATTAAAACACAAATGCATAAATAGAACCTCTCTGCTTCCTTCTCCATTACGTAAACTCATCTGAGAGTTCTATATGCATCCTTCCCACAAATCTTCTAGCATTTACCTTTCACTCCATGAATTTCATTCAACGCATAAACTAACATCTCTGATCACGATACAGAAGGGATTTAACGAACCCTCCTTGTAAATATGCACTGACGAGTTAAAATATTCTTAGTATTGCATGGTCAAAAAGAGTATCCACGCTTTCCCGAAGGACGAAGCGAATCATGGTAGATGAGAGCTCATCGTTACTGGATTTCCGTGTAGTGCGGCAATTCCAACAAGAACGAGTGAGTCACCGAAACAATTTGCGGCCTTTTAATATGGCGCCATCTACGAAACTGTTTCGAAATTAAATAGATTTGTTTGAATATCCAGCAGTTCTCAATTGACTACGCCTTTCCGCTAAACAACGTTTGCAAAAAAAAAAAAAAAAAAAAAACTGGACAGCATTATGCAACCAGAAGTCGAGCCCAAGCCGATTTTTATCATCTGCACGCAAATTTATTTCATCTGCAATCGAACTTTCAGTTTAAAGAGATGGATTCGTTGCGTCATGACAGGGCTCCCGCTGGAATAAGAACATGGGGTGGGGAGGATTTGAACAGGGCTTAATTTTTTTACTATTTTTACTAGAACTGGATGGTCTATTAGGGCGGCTAAGCATTATAGGGAGGGCACAAATTTTGAAGTGCTTGGCAGAAACTTCAGGAAAAAAATATTTCGTTTCGTGTAGATTTTACCCGACGCTGATAATGTTAGTATATTTTATGACTACAATACTTGTAATTTTGAGATAGAATAAATCAGCGAAGTTTGTTCTCAATTCAATATTTTATTTTAAGTTCTACTATAGTTTCGCTGAATGTTTGGCTCGGCTTCATCTGGCCAAATGGAGGGGAAAGGTCTACTATAGTTTCTCTGAGCGTCTGGTTCGGCTTCATCCGGATAAATTCCATTTGTCCTCAGTGGCGGATTTTCTGCTAGGCGCGTGCCCTAGGTTTGAGGGGCACCGACAGCGTATAATTGAATTGCCAGTAATGTTTTGGTTTTTTAGGGACCGAAATAAATAAATCCTTAAAACGGGCACTTTGTATTGTGAATTGATATTTTACTTTCTCATATTAGTAACATATATTTTTTCTTGCTGTTGTTGATATTCCAAATTTTCGAGTTTTTATCGATGTCTGGTTTTGAAAGGAACAGTTAAAATAATTTAGCCTCCCATTTAGTAGTAGGTGAAGGAATAATTCACGCTTTCCAAACTATTCATTGTGTAAGGCGAATATTTAACTGGCCTGCTGTTTATATAAACTACTTTCATGCTACTTTCAGCCAAAGGAAAGCATCTGTGTTGGGAACCTTCTCCCCGGAGTTGCGCTCAAGAGTGCTCCTAGAAACTGTTTTGATGATCGGAGGTGTTGGCTATTTATTGCCTTTTCCCTTTGGGGTAGGGTAATCAGGTTCTTCCTCAGCCCTAATCAGCCCCCCCCCCCCGAACCAGCCTAAACCAAAAAAGCCAATATTTAGGCTGAAAAAATAAAGAAATTCGAGAATGTCATAGTATTTATCTTATCTAATAGTGTTAAAAGAAATTTCTATTGTATTGCAACAACATTTTCTTACTTTCTCCTCCCCTGGTTTAATACTGATAATTATCAAGTACTCACACTTTTTCTATTCCTTAAATCGGCATAAATTTAACTTTTGAAAAAGCAATAAAAATTTCAATGATACTCCTACTCGAAAAGCTGTGGTTCCCACTTTTTCATTTTCAAACCATATCTTTTGCATTTAATCCTTATGCCTATTTGCCAAACTTAATATCCTTAAATTTCATTTTTGCCGCAAAAATAATTTTTGAAATATTCTAAAAACAAAAGGTTCGATGTGCACAGAGAGACATAGTGATTACACTAACACTGTTTCTTACAAAACGGTCTAATAATAGAAAGATAGAATGGCATTTTAAAAAGCGTAAAAAAACTTTTTTCTTGACTTTATTATATATTATAATATATATATTTTTTTGTTAATTTCACAAATGAAAATTTCTGAGGCGATAAGAAGGGAATGGGGCCCTGAATCTCTTAGCGCCTAGGTCACCAAAAGATCTAAAGTCACCTCTGTTTGTCCTGATGAAACACCAAGCCAATGCTCAGCGAAACTATAATAGATCTTAAAATAAAATATTTAATTGTGAACAGTGCTCGAAATGGAAATTTTGAAAAGCCGGTATGCTCACTTTTAGCTAAAAATCCTCCGGAAAAATACCTTCGCCAGAAAATATCTAAAACTGGAAAAGTAAAAAAGAAAAAAAAAAAAAACCCGGAAGAAAAACTCCTTTGTTTGGAAATGTAATGGACAATTCCGTGAAATACTATTGCACCAGAGACGCCGCCAAGGGGGTGCGAGGGTGGGGGCTCAAGCCCAACCTCCCAGTTCAAAATGAACCATTTTTCAGTATGTTTAACTTTAAAATATAATCTGGACTTCGTCAAGTAATAAGTCTTGTGTTTTATTTCATGTAGCCCTGCGTATTTTCCCATAGGAAGTGCGTTGTTTACTTCTCAGTAGAAAGGTTATCAAAATGGCATCCCTAGGGCCATGAAAACTGAATTGTTGTCCACTCTTCCACTTCCTTAGTTTAAGCCTCTTTTTCATGGTTGTATTACCAGACGGGGCTAATGAGGAGGCTGCATAGGAATTAACTGAGGGTGTCACTATTAATTGCTCTGCTGTTTGTTTTCTTTACAAAATAGGGGATTGCTACACGGAAAGTGAAGTCTAAAGCTACACTAGCGCTCTTAAGACTTTCCCCCGTCAGTGAGAGTTTAACTTTAAAATATAAGACTGTTTTGTAGGAGAGGAGTGCAAGCCAAAGTTTCAGGCTTGAAGGAAGCAAGTATTAAGAAGGGGGAGGCGAGTTGGTTCATTTACCACCTGCTGACGAAGATCTTGACAGAGTACAACACGGAGCGCTTTCTGTTCGGGGTTCGGAATCTTTGGCACAAACTTTGCTGCAATGCGGTGCATGTTCAAAGCCGACGTCAGAATTTCTTGCACTGTTTCGTATGACACATTGACGATGGTAGCAATGTCTTGAATGGTTTTCCGACGATCCTCATGCACCAGTCCCCTAATTTTGTCCACATTTTCGGGGGTTTTGCTCGAGGACGGTCGCCCTGACCTCTCGTCGTCTTCCAGTGCCGTTCTGCCGCTCTTGAAGCGCGAGTGCCACTCAAAACACCTCGCACGACCCATTGCTTCATTGCCATAAGCATGCCACAACATTTCATGCGTCTCCGTTCCCGATTTGCCGAGTTTGACGCAGAATTTGATGTTCGCTCGCTGCTCTAGTTTGCAGTCCATACCGAAATCGCAGCTGTGTTCTGCCCGTGGTTACCAAATATCGTGTAGTACAGCTCCCGATGTTCACAGAACGACGCCACTCGGCACAATGACTCATGATGGTCACTGCCCTCCACCGCTGCTCGCGCATCCGCGTACTGCCATCTGTTGGCGCGCTACGTACCTGGTCTCGGAACTTTTTGATCGCACTACGTATAACAATGACCCTAAGGTTGAAGGTGTGTGTTCATGAAGTGCTGAATGAAATGAGACAAAAGCTGAAGAAATATGATTTTGTATCATAAAGAAACACTCGTTTGATTATTTTTCATGAACATGCCAATCTCCATCGGAAATGGATTCCCAAAACCGAAGCTCAAAGGACAGACATTCAGACGAAAGGGCAAACTGCTTACATTGGGTGAGAGTTACGTTAGATCCTTGAAGGCTATTCATTAATTTTCAAGTATTCATCACAAAAGGCTCCCGAAGCATTAATCGAAAACAAACATAGGACAAACAGACGAACGGACGGACACACAAAGTGGAAATATGATGTTACAGCTGTGCTGGATTCTTAAAAGCCATCCAGGAAATTTCAAATGTATCGCAAATGGTGGTCGAGAGCCGAGTTGTTTTTCAAAACCAGGCAAAAGTTACCGACAACAGAGTGCTAACGTTGTGTTTGGTATGAGAGCTGCTTACTGTCCCTAAAAGTCATTCTGGAAATTTCCATCTAAAAATATTTCAAACGGTGCCCCGTAAAGATCCCGCTGTGATACCCGATCAAGGAGCAATACAAAGTATTATGAATCGGTGTGTGCGTGTATGTGTGTGCGTGTGTGTGCGTTTGTGTGTGTGTACATTAAAATGAAAGACGATATTTTTCTGATCCTCTTCTTTTTACGTTTTCCCACCGTAGGTTGAAGAAGCGTATATGCTCCAGCTTTGTCCGTCCGTCTGTCGGCACGATAACTCTCGTAAAAATGGTTCGATCTCGATGAAATTTTAGTATGAGGTATGGAACCACCTGGGGTCGCACCCTATTGAAAATGGACGAAATGGGGGTCAAAGGTCACGGCATAGGAGCGGGATCCATTCCATTGCCCTTATGCGTCATAACGCGTAAATATGGTTCGATGTCGATGAAATTTTAGTATATTGTACGGGACCAGTTGGAAATGAACCCTATTGAAAATGGGTGAAGTGGGGTCAAAGGTCAGGACATAGGAGCGGGATGAATTCCATTGCCCTTATGCGTCATAACGTGCGTAAAAATGGTTCGATTTCGATGAAATTTTAGTATGTGGTAGGGGACCACCTGTGGACGAACCCTATTGAAAATGAACGAAATGGGGTCAAAGGTCAGGACATAGGATCGGGATTCATTCCATCGCCCTTATCTCATACTATTATAAGAAGCAATTCTTGTATGTATGTAAATTTTATTTTGAAAACGGCTCTAAAGATTTTGATGAAAGTCGTTAACCTACCGTTTTCTGGTACTAGAAATCGATTTAGTTTGATCTCAACTTTAGGAAAATTCGTTTAGTGCGTTAAATAGCCACCCCGAATTACCAAGTTTTTATTGTCATGGCGTTGTCCCATTAATGTTGCCCATGCTTAGAAATCTTATGATGTCACAAACTCGCTATTGAGATGTTGGCGCGCGGTCACGCCATTTGTCTCATTACGCCACGCGTTGTGTGTGGATGCTATTAAAGTTTTATGACGTCACTCTCTTTCGAGCAGATGGTTACGATTCCCATCTGCCTCATCACGTCCCGCGTTGTGTCCGCGCGATAGCTCGCGTAAAAATCGTTCGATTTCGATGAACTTTTAATATGTGGAAGGGGTACACCTGGGAAGGAACCCTATTGAAAGTGAACGAAATGGGGTCAAAGGTCAGAACATAGGAGCAGGATCCATTCCATTGCCCTTATGCATAATAACTTACGTAAAAATGCTTCGATTGCGACAAAACTTTATCATGTTGTTCCGGAAGTACACTGACCCGGTTCTGTTGAATATAATCGAAATGGAGTCAAAAGTCAGCACACAGGAGCGAGATTTATTCAATAGCCATTATCCTCATAACTTGAATAAAAGGGCTTCTATTGCTACAAAACTTTAGTATGTTTTTCCGTAGGTATACTGAACCAATTCTGTTTAACATAATCGAAATGGGGTCAAATATCAGGACCCAGGAGCGAGATATATTCCACAGCCATTATCCTCACAACTTGAGTAATTATTTCTGGTATGTTGGAAAGCGTATCATAATCAATGCATTGCATGATTTTACTAACTTGTTTAAAATTGTTGCCTGTCAAGGTTCAGTTGTTATTGTATTTTTCATTTATTTATCCATTTCTATCTTATTGTCTCTTCGTTTGGAGTCGCACAACTATTGGGAATGTTAATAGAATTTATGTTTTGCAAAAAAATTTTTTACGTTTGGTGAATCCGTCTTTACAGGTACATTCTCTTTTCCTTTGTTATCAGATAATGTCATTTGATAAATTTTACAGTTTTCGATTATTACTGTTTATGCATGAACGTATATATGATAATAAATATTCAGATCTAATTACCTTACATTTGCCTTCCCATGATCGTGACACTCGTGATAATACTAGTTTTTTAATACCTAGAGCGCGTACTAATTTATTATTTAATAAGGTCCTGGAATGGGTTGCCGCTTCGGATCAAGACGATGACACACTATTCGGTATTTAAAAGAGGCTTAAGACTTTCTTAATTAATGGTTGATTAACAGTTGGTCATATATTATGTATTATTATTTCAGTTTACTGTATTACGGTTAAATTGTTCTCCTTGACTTTGCGATTTAGATTCTTTTTTTTTTTTTTTTTGGAGGGGGGGGGGGGCAAGGAACTCGTCAGGCTATTTGTTAGCCTTTCCCACTGGTTCCCTTGCCACACTACATCGCAACGATTTGTTTTAAAGAATATGTTCCAGTGTTTCAAGTTATTTAAAACTAAAAGATTATAGTGTTACTTTGGTGTTTTGTAATTATTATTTATTTTGGTTATGCTCCCTGTGGTGAGACTTTTGATGTATTAGCTACGAAGTGTTCGCACCTTCTTTTTGTCAGTTTGCGTGACTTAATAATTTATTTCAGAATGTAACTTTTTGAAAATAACACTTTTGTTAGTATATATTTAATCATGTGTATGTCTTAATGAAAATATGATATTACTTGCAAAAATCGAATTGTATGGAAATAGTTATACTTTTGAAGTTTTGTAATGGTTATACTTAAGAAGTGCTGCAATGTTTTAGTTACTTTGGTTACATTGCATGCTGCGTGCAACCGTTGATTTCTATGATATAGAAAGAATCAGTTCATTAATTTTGTTTGCACATTTATATTACCATTGGCATTACTGTATTCTTGGACTTTTGTTGCTTATTGTGATTGTAGATGTAGTCCTGGTGCGTATGGACTAAATTCTGATTTGTTGTGGTGTGGCATGAAATTGTAGTTAAATAAATGAAATGATTCTGGGTGCACCCTTGGGTAAATCGGTGTCCCCAACGTCATTACACTCTTCTGACTACAGGGCGTTGTTTAGTACAAAAGTTTGAATAATAAGACAACCTTCTGAAAAACAGATTCAAGTAAACATGACGACCCACCTGATCACAGGGTCTCACCCAGAGATACAGGCGGTGATTAGGTTTCTCTGGGCACGGAAATCGCCGACAGTGAAGATCTATCGCCAACAGCAAAAAAGTGTATACACCTTAAGTCATGGCGTCCGGAGCGTGTCAGAATGGTGTTCAGAATTTGCACACGCGCACAGTGCATTGACGGATGCGAAAAGCAGTGACAGGTCTTCAATATCGACAGTAAATAATACCATGGCGTGTGCGAGGCTCTGGTTCAAGAAGGCAGACAGGTGACTTTGGGTAAAACAGCCACAAATACAAATGTTTCTTTCGGTACTTGCGCGTTCCCATCGTTCGACCTAATCACCGCCGCTGAGTGGGACCATGCTTCAATGCTGATTGCCATTTTTTTTATACATGTCTGTATCTATTCAGATCAGATCAGATCATGTGTAGAGGATTTTAGGAAAGGAGTGTCTGACCCCAGGTCTTAACCAACCCTTAGAAATAGGAAGCTAGGAGATTTGGGCTAGAGTGCCCGATAGGAAAGTCACACGGCAGCGAGGTAGAAAGGGTGAGGAAGACGCCCTTATGTATTACTGGAGGGCCAGTACCCGGGGCCCGACGGCTTAACGTGCCCATCCGACGCACGGCGGATATTTAGTGGTTCGAGCGTTCGTACCTGCTGGGATCGAACCCGAGGTCTTCTCCGTGGCAGTCACGAACGTTGACCACTAGGCCACCCGCAGCCCTTGTATCTATTCTCCAGTTCATCTTTTTTTATTCAAAGTCCTGGGCCGAACAGCGCCCTCTGGTTAGGAGAGTGTATTGACGTAGAGAAACACCGATTTACATATCCCTAATCCGTCGCCAGAGGTAATCGGAAGATCAGTATCGTATTTATGGTCAATGAGGAAAAAATACCACACGGATAATCCGCAAACCGGATAATTGAGGGTACAATGTGTTGCAATATGTTCATATTATCCCCCGGTAATATATTATTATTATTTTTTTTTGTTCACTCTTTTTCGAAACGCCAGAAATCCTTGTTTACATCAATTTCACAATGTATGGCAAGAAGAGCTGGTCTTATCAATCTTTCTTGACCTATTTGGCTCCTAAACTAGGTTGTACACGCCTGAAAGAAAAGCTATTTTTTTCCCCTGCAGAGTTGTAATGTTATTGGCAACTTTACAGGTATTTCCGAACGATGAAAGATTTATGTCGTGGTCACAATTTTTGAGCACTGCTGCAACAAATAGACATGGAGTCTTCGCAGACCAACTGAACAAAAGAACTATGTGACATATTCCTGTACCATAGAGATGTTTCGGCCCAGATACGTAGGTATTGTTTGTACATTCCTCCAATAATAAAAGGTTTCGATTCTAATAAAAAAAAAAAAACTTGTAGTACAGTGTAACTTGTTTAATTCGAACGTTTTTAATTCGAATTCTTGGTTAATTCAAATTTTTCATTTGGTCCCCTGAATTTCCTATGAAAATAATGTTAAAAAAATCCCTTTAATTCTAATTTTTTTTTTGTTTAATTCGAAGAAAACCCCAGTTTTGTAATCTCGTATTTTCAACAATTACCTTTTAAAATAGGTACGTACTGTTCTGGATGAAGCAACAAGTTAAACCTGAAACTATAGCCAACTGCTTCGGAAAAGCAGGCTTCCAGCACCCCGATGATGAGTCTCAACTACATCAAGGTAATGATGACCTGGAGATCATGCCCACTGTGGAGTACTGGGAAGACGTAGGCCGTGATGTACCGTATGGAGCTTTTGTGAGAGTTGATGACAATTTAGCTGTTTGTGGTGAGTTCACAGATGATATCTTGGCTGATGTTATGAATAAAAAGACCTGCTGTGTATCTTCAGATGAAAAACTGGAACAGCCAGAATTTCCTGAAGAGCGCCTTCCAAATTCAGTTGAGACCTTGGTTCACCTCCAACAGTTAAGGAAGTTTGTTGAGGGACAGCAGAATGTAAGTGACTCTCTATTTCATTCATTCGATAAACTTCAGGAATTTACACTTACCCATAACATAAATTCTAAGAAGCAGGCCAAAATTTCACGGTTTTTTTACAAAAAAATTGTAAATTTAGCGTTCTGTACTTTTTTTGTATGTTATGAATAAATATGTTGTTTTTTATAGTACTTGAATGTGTGCATATTCAAGCTTGCCTAATTCGAATTTGTCGATAATTCGAATTATTTTTGTGGTCCCTTCAGCTTCGAATTTCCCAAGTTACACTGTAATAGAAAAAGGTCAACCCATGTTTTTGTCAACCTGTGAGGCAAAGTGGAAGGAGGATCTCCACATCCCCCCCCCCCCCGAAAAATCGTCGCCATTGAAATGCTTTATTCCTAGCTCTCAATGCATCATCTATGAGCAAAACAAAAAAAACATTTTTAAGCACTGAAAATAAATTACGATCTATCCCATTTTTTCAAGTCTTAAATGAAAACACTGAGGACGAAGTGAAATTTTCAGTTTATAATATTTTTACTGAAAAGTAAAAAATATGTCCAAATAACACAAATAATAGCAAGCTGTGATGTGTAAGTAGCAATTTTACGAGAGAAAACGTCACTTTTTTATTCTCGATGATAGTACTTTGTAGGAAAGAAGACTGTGAAATTATATGTTATACTAACCGGGGACGACTTAAAAACACGGCCGTGTGATGCGGAAACCACAAGCTTTTCTTTATCAGTTTGATGAATTTAAAGTCGATTAAAAACTGACACATATATAATGTTTGCCTGAAAACTTCTATGACTATATTCACGGGCGGGACTATATCCCGAGTGGACACTCGAGAAATGGCCTACCTTTTTGTTTTCTCTTTGTCTGGATTTTTTGGAACGAAAGAATAATTATTTTGATGCTTATGAGTAACAATCGTTAACTTCATTTGAGCTTGCCCATCTGAAAAGTTATTTCTTAAAAAAAAAAAAGTGTTTTTTTCCTTCTATTTATTCGTATGTTGGGCGTTCGCTTCAAAATGACATAGCAAAATTCTCTGCCGCTGGACCAAACACATTTTTATAAATTAATTAAGCTAACGCTAACTACAATTAGACGTAGGTGGAAGAGCCGGATCCGAGAGTCATTAGTAGAACCTACCCTCCTTTCGTAATCTTGAAGGATACCCACAGTGATATCCCATCAATCCCTTATCCGCAGACTCATACAGCGCACAGAGCGATTTTCCTGCAGAGATATTCCGAAATCCAATGTCTCACCAGCATTTATCTTAAAAGAAACAACGTTTTAAGAGTACGTGTTTGTGGATCAAAATGGTGGTTCGTGGGTCAAAATACTTAGAAAGGACGTCTGGGAATACGAGGGAAGACGGATACACGAATAATCTTTAATTACAACATTATCAAGTCCAAAAGTATTTTGAATTCCAAGAAATTTTACTTGGCTCTGAAAAACCTGCCAAAACCAGTACTGTGACACAGAACGACGCTATATACGTATATAAAAGTCCTCAAATGTCTAATTTTTTCCTAGTACGCGTTTTCTAAAATGAAATAAAAATGCAGATCGTATCATTCTGTACCATTTGTAGACACGATATCTCCGCATCTATAAGGCGGATTGGAAAAACCCTTTTAGCATACAATTATAGTTCTGGAAATATGGTCATTCGGTATAGTGTCCCCCCCCCTCCCCCAAATAAAAATAAAACGCGAATTACTGAAAGTAATGTGGTAAAGAAGTTTGCGGATTTTTCTTCTGTATGTAGAGTTGGGCAAAAGAAAATAAAGTTTGAGAAAATCATGTGAATCTTTTTTAAATGCCGATTACAGAATTTCAAAAATTTTGATGTTTTGGCATGGTTCCAAAATACTTAACATCGTTTATTCCGCTTTTGCTGTTCAATAAAAACAAAACAAAAAAACCCCACTCTGATTGAGGATAAAAACAGAAAGAGAG
This sequence comes from Macrothele yani, assembly GCA_039090855.1. NCBI lineage: Eukaryota > Metazoa > Arthropoda > Arachnida > Araneae > Macrothelidae > Macrothele > Macrothele yani. The sequence continues at coordinate 80,970,145 of CM077008.1, forward strand.
AGAGAGAGAGAGATCGTATTTCTGTATATGTCTTTCTTCTTTACTATACGCACCTATACCTTGTTTTTTTAAGGCGCCAATCTTTCAGCTCATGGTGGAATTTTCTAATCACGACAGGATTCGCCCCCCCCCAGCCCCTCTCCTAGACCTTCACATTCATGGAAGATCGTAAAAGCAGCTTCGAAAATGGGCTCAATATCTTTTTTATTTTTCTATTGCCTTCACTTTCGTTTATACCGCTTCTATTTCTGTCGGCAATTTCCTTTTGATTTTGCGATTATTTTCTTTTTCATTTCCGACGGGAACTATACATCTCCCAGGTGGTTTTTACGTATCTGAGCTCTGGCTTTTCACTTTTTGTAGGTCGGATCTAAGCTAGAGTTCTGGGACAAGGCATGATGTTATTTTGTACGTCTTTCCGGTTGTGGTTCTCTTCCTTCCTTAAAACCAGTGGCACTAAACTAGGAACGGGGGAGGGGGAAGGAAATGTGGTTTTGTTTTCTGTTACTCTCTAGAAAAAATCCACAAAATCCCCTCCGTTTAGAGTCTGGACCAGAGGCTTGTAACTAGGCATTTCCGCACCAAGGGCAAAACCACAAAATATTGCGCCTCCTTTTGCCTATAGATCTACGAGTATATATTATCCACAGTCTTAAGTTTATATATTTTTTTCTCTGGTTAAAATCTCCGCGCGTTGGTTTCTTGCTGTATGAGGAGGCCATCAGCCCCACCCTCACTGCCCCCAGCGTCTAGGGAGTGGCGGAAGAGGTCAGCCATGTTCTCCTCTTGTGAGGAGAAAAGTTTTTGTCACACAAGAGGTAAGCTCTCTTCCTTGTTTTTGGGTTCTAGGTTTTATAAGTTCAATGTTTGTACTTTATGTACCTTTTCTCTGTCGTTTTTTAGCTTTTCAGCTTTTAAGCATTGGTTTGTCTGTTAACATTTATGCGGGTTTTAACTCTTACTTTTCTTTGTAACTTTGAGCGTCTTTTGGGGTACCTAGGAACAGAAGATGGCTAAGCTTGTTCCTTTTCTATGCGCTGTCTATGCGCTGTTTTTTCAAAGTAGTAAAGTTCTTAATAACTAATTAATTATGCACTTAAAGCACTGCTGAAATACTTTGTACATATTGCAACTAACTGTTTAAGGTATATAACTTTCACAAAGTTTTCTTTAGTTAATTATTATCTTTAACTTATTCTCGTTTTCGTGCTGTCATAAGTTGTAGAGTAGGGGGTTTTAGACTCAAGTTTTCTTTCAAAAATCTGTTCGTTATAAATTAACATTTCCTTTTTTAATTGCAATGTAAAATTTGGATTTCTTTTGCATTGTTTTTCAGGTTTAAATTCTCTCTCAAACGAACTTGGAATTTCGTTATAGCTGAAAATCATTTCTATTTATTATGTCACTCTCACAGCTTGAGTTCTCTTTAATCTTCTTCTCTCTGTTTAATAGTAACAGATGAAGAGCATGGGTCGGGCCATGAAGGTTAATGGATGCAAGCGAAATTGTTAACTAGTGCTAGGTCATGCTACTCTACGGAGGACATGACTTATATATATATTTTTTAAACTATTTTAGGTGGGAATGTTACTTGCATCTATGGCCTTGCAGAAACCCATTTCCAACTAGGTCTTTGTAGAAGTGAGAAAATGCAGAGTTTTTGCTGGTCCTTGATAAAGCCAAGGCTCAGTATTCTCGACACCTTCTACATTCAGTTGTTTTATTTTATTTTTTTATCTTTTCTCCTTTTTACTCACACAGGTAGATACATAACCTTTTCTATGTTGTACTAGGTGTGAGTCAAAATTATATATGTATTTTTTTGCTTAGGTATCTTCTTTATAGATTGCTAATTGTATATATATATATATATGACTGCCAAATATCCCCTTCCCCTTCTCATAAAAACGGATCACAAGAAAATATAACTGGAGTTGTTTTTAAAGTTTTTACATATCTCGTTTTGAAATTATTTATATATACTGCTCGACAAAATTAATGTCACATCCCAATGTTATGCCCTCATGGGAAGGCACAATCAAACTACACTGCTCGCCACCCAAAATGCAACACCAAGAAGGACACGAGATAGCAAAGACAGATTTACTGGACACATAACAACAGATACAAAGATGAAACGATTGAGCTTACAGGCCCGTGCGACTTGCGGAACACGCAGACATCAATAGTTCGTGTGGCCCCCATGGCTGGCAATAACGGCCGCTACACGCCGCGGCATCGAAAGAAAGAGGCTTTGGATGTAGGCTTGGGGTATGCCAGTTCAGGCTGCTTCCACACGTTGCCACAGTTCATCAGGCGTAGCCGCGGGTGGTGCGTGCCGGGCCACTCGGTTGCCGATCAGCTAACAAACGTGTTCGATGGGCGACATATCGGGAGAACAGACACACCACGGCAGCAGTGACACCTGGTGGGCCGTAAAGAATTGTTGCACGATGCGTGCCACGTGCGGGCGAGCGTTATCCTGTTGAAACGTGGCCGCTGGCAGGTCCTGCAGGTAAGGGATTACTACATTCTCCAAATTGTCGGAGATGTAGAGGTGGCTGTTGAGTGTACCGGCGATGCGTACCAGAGGGGTGCGGGTGTCATATCCAATTGCGCCCCAAACCATAACGCCAGGCGGCGGACCAGTATGGCGATGCATAATGCAGGCGTCATACATTATCTCGCCGCGATGCCGCCACACGCGGATCCGACCATCGTGGTGTTGCAGGCAGAAGTGGGATTCGTCGAAGAAGACAATGTCGTGCCATTCCGTAGTCCAGGTACGGCGTTCAACGGCCCACTGCCGCCGCACTCGTCGGTGGTGTGACGTCAATGGTAATTGGAGCAATGGGCACCGTGCGACAAGTCCCCGCTCCTGCAGACGACGTCGAACGGTACGTGCTGACACAGGGGGTTGCGCAACACACCCTAATTCCTGCGCTAACGTTCGTGATGTGGCAGTGCGAGCCGTCAATGCCCGCCACACAACATGCTGGTCCTCTCGTTCGGTGGTGTGCCGCGGTTGCGGCAATCGCTCACGTCGGCCCGTCCGTCCCTCCTGCACCCACCGAATCCATACTCGCCTCACTGTGGCTGGATGTCGTCCCACACGGGCGCCCATGTCTCAATATGATAAACCGCTGTCGCGATAAGCCACTATTCGTCCTCTGTCAAACTCCGAAACATGCTGGAATGACTGCCGTATTCTGCGACGAGGCATCAGGAAGCTTCCCACGCACAGGTCCGGCAGCACAACACACTTTCACTACTTACACCCCGCCTTCTGTGCACCCTTCTTATAGTGCTTCCCGGTGGCGTGCCGGGCGCACATGATTTGCATATGCCCTGCAATGCTAATCGTTTGCATGTCCTCTCGCGGGCGAAACATGCTGCGAATTTCAGGCCAATCGAATGCTTCCTTATTGGTGTTGCATTTTGGGTGGCCAGCAGTGTATATACAGCTTTTCCGAACTGTTTCGGAGTTCGGACTTCAGTACCACACTAAACGGACCAAATTCAGCTGACAGTATTGGCTCTCAGTCGCAGTAATGATCGAATAGCCCCCAGAGGATCTTCAACAATGTGAACGGCATCCTTAAACTTGTGAAACATGAGCAACTTCTTTTAATGGACAAAAGCCTCCACCGGTCAGATTTGTTTTCCAAGTTTCACATGGTTTAATGGACACGTAGTTTCACATGTTTTTTTAAAAGAACACATTTTTTTTAAAGAATAAAAAAAAAACCCCACGTAGTTTGAAAAAGATCCAACATCTGATTTTTTTTTTTTTTAAGAATTCTTTTAACATCTGATTTTTTTTAAAAGAATTATTTTCAACTAGTTTGTTTTCATGTGGAGGCTACGTGCCAATTGGCATCTCAATGTGAACGGCATCTCACACTTGGGAAACATAAACAACTTCTTTTACTGGACAAATGACAAAGTTCGAGGAGTAAAAATTGCGCCATTAATTGGTGGAAAAGTATCAATTCCAATTTTATTCAGATCATAAGTAGTAATTTTTGCGTCCTGCCTGGTGCTGCACCCGGGCCAGCCCTCGTTACCCCTCTGGTCTGGATTACGGACCATCGATGCTTCAGCCTAGGCCAGGAGTCACCAAACTTTTGAAGAGAAGGGCCAAATGAAAAATTGGCTACATCTCGGGGAGCCGGACTAAAAAAAAAAAAATGGTAAACAAATCATTCAATGCAGATATTGTAAATTTTCAATGAACTAATATTTGTCAAGGTCTAACTAACTAAAAATAAGCATGCCGTCACTACACGATTAATGGTATAAAACATATCTACTCACAGATTAAAAACGTTTAATTAATTACACTCCCGGAAAGTGAAAAAAGAACACCAAGAAGGAATTGGCGGACGATCATGAAATTTACATATGTTAATGGGGTCGAGTTTACGTAGATGTGATGTTAATTTCGGGACCGACCGGTGAGCGCTTACGCCACAGCACGGCATAATATGCAAATTATCGTCGGTGGTATTTAAGGAGTACGGCGAAGTGAATGTAATCAGTCGTCGGCGTACGGACACGTGCGAAGACCCTGAAGAAGCTGCAATGCATGGACATGGAAGACGTGTACGATTTCAGCAGTTATCGGACTTTGAGCGAGGTCGTCTAGTCGGACTCCGCGAGGCCGGGTGGTCGTATCGTCGTATTGCGGAGCGAATTGGACAGGAAGTATCGGTGGTGGTACGATGGTGGCGTAGATGATCCGAGGAACATTCCCACACGAGAAGACGTGGAACCGGGAGTCACAGACGAACGGATGAGCGGACCGATCGACGCATAAGAAGAGCGGCGTTGTCAAGCAGAACATCCACTGCGACGCAAATCCGAGCTGCCGTTGCACCTGAAGTGACTGTGCGAACAATCCGCAACCGTCTACTGGATGCAGGACTACGTACACGTGTGCCTCTGACTCCAGCCCACCGTCAGGAACGGCTGCAGTGGTTTCGCCAACGTCTGCACTGGAGAACGCAATGGCGATCTGTCGTGTTCAGCGATGAAAGCAGATTCTGCTTGGGAGCCTCCGATGACGGTATGCGTGTTCGCAGACGCACAGGGGAGCGTCTCCACCTTTCATGCATCCGCCAGCGACACACAGGTTTTACACCTGGTCTCCTGGTGTGGGGAGCGATCAGCTATCACTCCCGTACACAACTAGTGTTTGTACCGGGTACGTTAAACAGCACCTCCTACATCAACAACATCATTCAGCCCGTTGTTGTGCCATTTGTAAGGTCGGTCCATCGTGGTGTTTTCCAGCAAGATAACGCACGCCCACACACGGCACGTGCAACGCAACATGCACTTCAGGGTGTGAGACAACTTCCATGGCCTGCACGTTCTCCGGATTTGCCCCCCATTGAGTACGTGTGGGATTTTATGGGACAACGACTTATCCGGTCTCTACGGCCAGCCACGACCATCCCCGATTTACGCGTCCAGGTTGAGGATGCTTGGAACTGAATACCCCAAACTTACATCCAACATCTGTACGACAGACTCCATGCCAGAATTGCACAGTGTGACGCAGTTCATGCCGGTTCAACCTCGTACTAACCATTTTACATGGAAATGTTATTTTTCAGTTTACCAGCAAATACAGCTGTATTTTGCCATAATGTTTTGATCACGTTATCCTTTGTATTCCGTTATTATGCTGTATAAATTTCGTTGGTATCAGACGTCTCCTTCTTGGTGTTCTTTCTTCACTTTCCGCCAGTGTATATTGTTAATTCTGGTACCCACTACCCAGACTGGAATCAGCTTGGTGTGTACAAATAAGTTTTAAAGCGTTTTAAGACAACAGAACATGTAGTTTTACAGAAAACAGCAACACCTTTACGAATCAAAATATGCACCATCATTATCTATCACTTTCCGCCATCAGTCGGGCAGCTAAACGGATTCTAGCCATGAAGAATACATTGTCGTGTGACGCGATGAAATCGTCAACCCATTTTTGCACTTCGTCACATGTCCGGAACCATACAGCAGACAAACCATGTTGCATCGATTGGAACAAATGATAGTCTGAAGGGGTTATGTCGGGACTATACGCCGGGTGCTCCAAAACTTCCCAGCCAAGGGTCAATAATGTTTCCTTGACCGATTTCACGACATGCTGCTTAGCGTTGTCATGCAGTAATTTCACGGGACGCAATCCTTTGCCTGTGAATGGACATTTCCGATAGATTTCCCGGCTCAATCGCAGCAATTGTTGCTTGTAGCGATCAGCAGTAACAGTTCGACACTATTCCAATAGTTCATATCCCACCAGATACACAGCAGAACTTTCTCGGAGTGAATATTGCGTTTCGGTGTCGAAGTCGTTGCTTCACCGAGGTCTACCCAGCGTTTTTTGTTTTTTTTTGCGTTTGGCATTGTTGTACCATATCCACTTTTCATCACCAGTAACGATTTTCCACAGGAAAAACTTTCTGTGTTGCTTGTTCAACAGATTCAAACACTTCATGACACACCCATCCTTGTTCCTCTGGCTCAGGTCATGTGGCACCCATTTTCCTTCCTTCTGAATCTTTCCCATTGCGCGTAAACGATTGGAAATGGTTTGTTGAATTAACCCCAGTTGTTCAGCTAGTTCTTTTTGCGTTTAAGACGAATCTTCATCCAGCAATGCTCGCAGTTCCTCATGTGCAACCGTCTGCGGGGCACCGCTACGTTCTCGATCGCCAACAACAAAATCACCTGCTTTAAACCGTCTAAACAAAAAACTCACACATGCTTTTCGAAACAATATTCTACCCCCACAGAACAGAACAGATCGTTGCACATGCTTTTTCAGCACTCCTTAATGAAATTCGTAACGAATGCAGTGTCGAATAAATGCAGTACCGCTTGCCATCTTTCACCTACCGATGTGCAAGTGCGTTTGACTGTTGGGCAAACTTCTGTGTCACATTTTATATTCTGGACCTGTAACGGTCGCATGACAACAACGCGGGGGAATGTCGGATATGTAAATTAGCGGTATACGTCACACAAAAGGCGCTTTAAAACTTATTTGTACACCTAATAATAATATATACACTGTGCCTATGGTTCTAGATGTTGCAACGAAGATTCATCACGGTCTATACCGATGCAATGGACAGTATTATTTCGTCGGATGTGGACTCACTGAACATGTATACGTATTCTATTACCTATTATGACATACTGTATAATTTTTTCTTCTTATACACTCATTCGATTGCGATAACAGCACTTGCTTGTAACGATTCAAAAAACTGCTATCGATTGTGGTACTTTGATTAACGCCTGAGTATACTTACTTTATTACGTCATTATTATCTGATGAGTTTGTGTATTTAATTTGCGCGTCTGGGCCTACCGTTGATCTTTTCTGCCTGAAGATGGAGGGCTGGGCACTCAATATCTTGCATTAACCTATTTTGATTAATTAAACGTTTTTATTCTGTGAGTAGACATGTTTTATATCATTAATCGTGTAGTGACGGCATGCTTATTTTCAGTTAGAAGGTAGCACGATAAATTTACTTACTGTACATCTGAAGGTCTAACTAATTTTATATGGTCTGTAATTTAACATGAACGTTTTCAAATAAATATTTAAAGATATTTATACACATTGTAATGTACCAGGAGATGTGACGTACCTGCCAGAAGGACGCACACGACATAAAGGCAGATAGGAATCAGAATAAAACGTCCGCGTAGCTCAATTGGTAGAGTGACTTATTCCGGAATGAGGGGATCCGGGTTCGAATCCTGGCGTGGACAGAAATGACGGAGAAATTTACTTCGTTATAACATCTAATACAAAACTAAAGTTTAGTCTTTAGTAAGTTTTGTTTTGAGAAAGTTGACTTCATGACATAAACAAATTGACTTTATGACACCAAAAACTGGAAAAAAATCAATAAGAAGAATGGTATTGTTTCTGGAATATTTCAGCTACATGTTCGATATTTCGTTTCAGGTTGGGCAACCCAATTTTTAAAAAGTTTGACAAGTTGTTGTCAGTTGATCGTGAACGAAGCTTTGATTTCACATATTTAATTTTGGAGAAAGCTTGTTCACAAACATGTGTTACCAAAAACTGAAAGCATTTTACTGGCAAAACTTTTCAGATTTGTAGAACTACTTCATTTCTAGGCAGAAGAGAATCAAAGGTTATCAAACTATCACTTTTTTAACACATTCGCTGCCAGTACGTGTAGGGGTAATCCATCCCAGAAACCAAAATTTCAACTATGCACAAAGTAGTATTGTGAAAGTACTTTGCAGGTGCTTACGGCTCTCATTTTTCACCTTCTCATACGTTAGTATGAGAAAGTATTGTAATTGCGAAAAAAGTCGACTTCCACATTTCAACGGAAATACACGTTTTGGGGTCCCCCGAACACGATTTCACTATTTCCGGCGTGGTGTATGTGTGTGTCAGTGTGTGTGTGTGAGTGTGTGTCCAACATAACTCAAAAACTATTATAGCTATCAACAAAATGTGTAATATTTGGGGGTTTTGTGGTTCCTTGATGTGCTGATTAGATTTTGGTAGATCTGGGGGAACCGAAAGTGAGGCGTATAAAACAGAAAGAAAAAAAAGACGACTCGGGCGGCGGGGGAGGGGGTGGGGTGTGTGTGACAGAAAGACGTGTGCACTAGTTTAAAGACATATTACAGCAGTTAGAGCAGAGAGCTTGGAATGCAATGCTTTCAAGGTCGTATCAGCGGTGGCTCCATTCGGAGCCATGGGCAGCGAAAGTGTTAAACAGTTACTTCAAATTATTATTAGATTACAAATCCAACAGTTCCAAATGTAAATTCCCCTCGGCATCATCAACCGTAAAACTAAATGGATCCTGCAATAGCTGGAATGGTTCTTCATGCTTGTAAAATTCACCAAAACGTCTTTCAAGCTTAGCTTTCAACAAATCAATATTTCTGACACAAAACTCGACATCGAAACCTATCAAAAGAAACGTATGTATGTTGTCCCACATATATTTACAACATGGAACGTGCTGCTAACTGTTGCTTGAACAGTCCGAACTTAGTTTTTTTTTTCTTTTTTTTTATTGAGGATTTAACGATTACCGCGAGCAACTCAATGGGCTATAAGCAGTCGCCCGTCCCTAATTTACGGCCACAGACTCCAGAGAAGGGAGAGAACCAGAGCCGCAGGACAAACACAACATCCATGCCTCACTAGGATTCGAACCGTTAATGTTGTGTTTGTCTTACGGCATTGCTTTCTCCCTTCCCTGGAACCAGCGATCCTAAATTAGAAACGGACGACAGTTTACAGCCCATCTAGTTGCTCGCTGTGGTTGTTAAACCATCAAACAAACAAAATTAGATCGCCTAGGAGTGGGAATCGAACCCGCATCTCCCGATTTCCGTTCGAGTATGCTACCCGGTGCACCACCCAGAATAACGGAGCACCAACCAGCTTAAGCTAAACAGCTATAGCTTAGGAATCTGAATTCGAAGTAGGCTCAGATTCTAAGCTATAGTTGCTTAACTTCAGTTGCTTGGAACTGCGTTGCTGTAACGGACAGCATGTTCGATTCTTGATTCAAGGCGACGTAATATTCACGGTTTCTGAGGTGATGTTACATGGTTGATCAGTAACAACTACACGCAATTTCAGTATTCATACTCTGATTGCTGTGAATAATCTTATGAATTCCCCATGGATTTGTGAGGAATATTGCTGTGAAAAATACGAGTCATAACAAAAGTTCTGTAACCGCTAATCTAAAACGGAAGCGGATGATGCAATCGGGAAAATGATTGCGTTATGTCAAAGTCAGGCTCAGCAACGCAGTGGTGTCAGAACGACGCGCTATCATTTGCTGTGTGGACGTTGGAGGGTTTGGAAATGGAAGTGTACAGCTCGTCAGGTCGAGTCACAGCATTAGACCAGCGCTCGTACGTGAAAATAGAAACTCTGTGGGGGAAAAACTCCGACACACCTCCACACTGCCTTGCAAGAAGTTTGTGGGGAAGGAACTCTTGATCGAAACACAATTTCTCGCTAGGCATCGTGCTTACGGGAGGGCCGAAGCAGCATCGAAGATGATCACCGTTCAGGCCGACCTCAAACGGCGACAGACAAAAAACATCTATCACCATTGTTGCAACGCTTCTCCAAGAGAATCGCCGTTTGACAGTCGAGGAGATTGCTCATCAGGCAAATTTGTCCATCATATCTGTTCACTGGATTTTGACCGACTCACTGGGAAAAAGAAAAATCGCCGCGCGCTGGATGCCCCATTAACTCACATCCGAGCAGAAGGCAGCCAGAGTGAGCATCGCATAGGATCACCTCCATAGGTTCGAAAGGGAGGACGACACCTTCTTGAACAGAATTTTCGCAATTGATGAGACTTGGACTCGTGATTTAGAGCCGGAACTGAAGTCACAACCAGCGGAATGGAAGGATCCAAGTTCCTCGCGCCCCTCAAAGTGTCGTCGGCAACAATCCAAAGTGAAGCAAATGATGATTTTTGCGTACGATGCCCAGGGTGCTGTGGTCTCTGATCGAGTGCCGGTAGGACAAAATGTCAAAGCACAATATTATCGTGACTTTCTGAGGACAAAGTTGAGACCGAAAATTCGTCAAAATCGCCCCAATGGAAGCGGGAGCGATCTTGCTGCATGACAATGTATCGTGTTATGGTGCAGCGTCGGTAGGGTGACTATTGTCAAAATATGGCTCGGAAACTGTATCCCACCCACCATACAGCTCTGATCTCACTCCACCCGACTTTAATCTTTTCTCAAAGTTAAAAAATCGGTTCCGTGGCATCCGCTACAAATCGCTGGACGAACTGTCATTGGACGTGACCCGAGTAATACGACAGCTGAACAAAGATGGCGTACTACGTGGCATCCAGGACCTACTTCACCGCTGGCAAGCTGTCATTAGCAGTAGAGGGGCGTATATTGAACGGCAATAAGGTAAGTTTTCTCCGTTACTTCACACTTTTCTCAAAAATGGACATTGTGCAGAACTTTCGTTAGGACCCCTTAACTATCAGTTAGCATGCCAGTTTATTTCTTTGTGAATTTTGGTTTGAATCATTTCTTTGTGAATTTTGGTTTGTTCTGCCCTAAATTTCTTTCTTTCCATACTAGTGTGTTTTTGTTCTGCCCTAGATTTCTTTCTTTCCTGGAGAAGACTACATTGGCTCAGGAAAGGATGATTTTTCCTAACTTCTGATGCTTCTTAACAGTACTTATAAAGGTAAAAAATGAATTTCTTAACAGTACTTATAAAGGTAAAAAATGAATTTCTTAACAGTACTTATAAAGGTAAAAAATTTAAACACAACAGCAAGATCATCGGTGTAGTTATAATTAATCAAGGGACCAAACTAAATGCATTTCATTATATTTAGTTACCGAATCTCACTAGAATTTTTGCTCAGTGAGAAATGATGTGTTGTTCCCACTTATCAAGATATACTGTTGCAGTCTTTGGATTTTTTATTACAATCGTGCGTTAGTTTCTTAATGCCCAGAAACTCTTATAATGCCTTTTTATGTTGGCGCATCCTCTTGTAGAAATCACGGCACGAAGAAGACATCCTTTCAATAATACCGCACGTTTCTGCAGCTCAGAAATGCCTGAACACGGAGTTGGTAACAAAACGCCCCAGGAAGGAAAAAAAGAAGGAAAGACCTGATTCAAGAAAAGCCAGTGTTTTCGCAAAGAACTTGAAACCTACTGATTACGAGCGTGATCCGAAAAACAAGTATTTGCTCTCTCCGCTAAGAAAAGAAAAACAGCTTCTTAACTTAAAGCCCACAGCAACAAGCTGAAGAAGTCTTATCTATCCGAAAAGACATTTTTTAAAACAGCGAAATACTAAAAGAATTTGTAGGACGGATAAAAACTTATCTGTTCTTCAAAAAGAAGTGGGATATTCTATCATTTGTTTTCTCCTTTACAGCCAATGTGCTTTTGTGGTGTTTGTTTTGAATGATCTGCTTCAACATCAAGTATCAATTCAGGAAGAAGAAAAAAATCTGTATTTCAATGTTTCTCGCATTCCTCCTTTAACCAATTTCATCATCTTCAGAACATAAACAAAAAGCAAAAATACAGTTTTTTTTTATTTCGTGCATATCCGTTTCTAAAACATGAATAAAAACTTCGATCGCGTTGAATTCAATCACAAAGCGTTTGTGATGTATACTGACTTTACAACCTTCCGCCTTTATTGTTTTTTCGCTAATGCAAATTTCAGTTGCTTCTGGTTGCGGTTTTGATATTGAACGTTACGTCTGAAATCCCACGAGTTTTTCTTCTCCAGTCAGTCGAGTCATGATAATTCGTATGAACACCGGCACCACGCAACTTGAAAGCTCTGTGCTGATTAATAATTTTGTTCAGGCTGGGGCCACTCCGTTTATGAGTTTGTACCATAATATTCTGTCAAATCTGCTAACCAGTGACTCAGAAGGTCTGGCAGTAAGTCAAATTATTGATTCCCTTACATTTTAGTGTTCTTCGAACCTTGAAACATCATACGTTATTTGGTTTGACTAACACTACCCCGAGTAGTCTGACGAAGTTTGGTTGCACAACCCATCAAGAACCATTCTAAAGCATAGGCACCACTTCCTTTGATTCCAATTTGTCGTTCCGATCAAAAAGTACAGATCGCGTCATATGCGTATTCAAAAGATGTTATCAGAATTAATTTCGCTCAAATAATTTACATCGATATCAGTTAAATAGAACTCGTCTTAATGTAAATTACTTGTCGGAAAACGAGCGAGGTGGGGAGTAGGGGAAATTGAATTAGGTGTATCTGGAAGAACAGAAGGCAAATTTAAAGAAAAATGTGGCTGAAAAGCCGGGTTTTCGAAGCTGTTATAAGAATAGCAATGTTGTAGGGTGCTTAGACTTAGACAATGACAAGATGTTCGAAGAATTAGCTATCAGGGTGGGTGAAAAGTTCGTCCCGTTCCCAGTTAAAAAAAATTATGATACAAGAAATCCATACACCAGTGCTTCTCAAAATGTGATCCACAGGACCTTCAAGAAATTAAAAAAAAAAAAAATATTTCTCATCAGGGCTTATAACGTACAAGTTTGTCCGCACCGGGCATCTAATTCGGGTCCCCTTACTCCGGAGTAAGTCGCTCTCCCAACTGAGCTACGTGGACATGTGCTCTCACTGCTATTTGCCTTTATCTCATGTGCGTCCTGCGGTGCAGCACGTCACCCCCCTCGAAAGGGGGCCGGGGGCATGCCCCACGGGTCAGCCGGGACCATGTTTCGCTGTAGGCAGTCATCCGATAAAGAACGTGCATTTGAGAAATCCCAGATAATTTGCTGCGGGAACGAAACATCACACATTTGTTTTTCCGAAGCACTGAAGAAGGGATTCTCATTTTTCCTATCTCGCCGTGTGGAAAGAACATCACATCATTACGAGAAACTTAACAGCCAGGTCATCCTGGAAGTTCGGGCGCCAATATAACGAACAAGTTTGTCCGCGCCGGCCATCGAAATCGGGTTCCCTCACTTCGGAGTAAGTCGCTCTCCCAACTGAGCTACGTGGACATGTACTCTCACTGCAGATTTGTCGTCTTGACACATGTTTTCACCTCTGTAGTACGTCACAGGCTCAAAAAAGTGCCCGTCCGCGACGCGTAAAAATTCGACGCTGGTAAAATTTCCAAAAGTGACATCCTCGCAGACGTCTAATTTTAGAATTCTATATTGGAATTGGGATGTAAAGGCCTGCCGGATGTTTTTAATGTTCGAATAATGATGCACGGAAAAATTAAAAGCATCAAGTAGGCGGAGGTTTTTTTATATACCAAGACAATTAGTTTTCACAAGAAAAGAATTTAGGCTAAAGAAATCAGAAGCGCGAATATCCCACTTCACTTCACTGTCTAACAAAAAATAGGGGCGCAAAAATTGGGCGTACTCTTAGTACACCCCTGCCTTGATTAAAAGCGATTGTGATCTCTAACAAAAATAGGATCAAATATCCAAGTAAAGAGGAAATTAGTTTTTCTAAACAACTCTCCCCGTTCTTCCAAATCTGATAAGGAAGAAGTTGACCAACGTCGGTTCTGATCAGGTAAACATATTGGTTGTTTCTCTTCCCCTTCTCGTTTCCTTTTTTTACGCTTTCCAACCTTGGGTTGAAGAAGCGTATACGCTCCAACTTTGTCCGTCCGTCTGTCCGTCTGCCCGTCCGTCCGCACGATAACTCACGTGAAAATGGTTCGATTTCGACGAAATTTTAGTATGTGGTAGGGGACCACCTGGGGACGAACCCTATTTAAAATGGGCGAAGCAGGGTGAAAGGTCAGGACATAGGAGCGGGATCCATTCCATTGCTCTTATGCGTCATAACTTGCGTAAAAATTGTTCGATTTCGATGAAATTCTAGTATGTGATAGGGAACCACCTGGGGACAAACCCTGTTGAAAATGGGCGAAATGGGATCAAAGGTCTGGACATAAAAGCGGGATCCATTCCATTGCCTTTATGCGTCATAACATGCGTAAATATGGTTCGATTTTGATGAAATTTTAGTATGTGGTAGGGAACCACCTGGGCACCAACCCTATTGAAAATAGGCGAAATGGGGTCAAAAGTCAGGCAGGGCATAAGAACGGGATATATTCAATTGCCCTTATGCGTCATAACTTGCGTAAAAATGGTTCGATTTCGATGAAATTTTAGTATGTGGTAGGGAGCCACATGGGGACGAACCCTATTGAAAATGAGCGAAATGGGGTCAAAGGTCAGGACACTGGAGTGGGATCCATTCCATTGCCCTTGTGCATCATAACTTACCTAAAATGCTTGGATTGCGACAAAACTTTATCATGTTGTTCCGGAGGTATAGTGAACCGGTTTTGTTGAATATCATCGAAATGGGGTCAAAGGTCAGGACACAGGAGCGAGATTTATTCCACAGCCATTATCCACATAACTTGAGTAATAATTTCTGGTATGTTGGAAAGCGTACCATAATCAATGCATTGCATGATTTTACTAACTTGTTTCTTGTATGCATGATATAAACAGTTCCGTTCGTTCATTTGTCTGTGTAGACCTGTAGACGTTGCAATTGTTAATAATTACTCTGATTTTCCTCATTCGTGCGTGGGCGCTTAATACAAAGCTGTATGTTGCCGTTAAATACATTCAGTTAATATCGTGCAGTTCGTCTCGACTAATTCGTATTTTTTCACTGTTTCGGGCTACGTGTATCCCCAGTCGACAAAAATGGATCAATGGCTTAAAAGTGGTTCGTTGAAATCACAGAATAGGAGATCCAGAGGAAAATCTTCCATAGACGCTCATGACAACAATTTAGCCCCAAATATCACAATAGAACAGCGCTCCAGTGGACGGACCTGGAATTGAAGCGTTAAAACCGCAACCGTGAGAATCTACCTCTTTTTTTTTTTTTTTTTTTCTTCTTTTTCAAGAGTTCACAGCTCTCTGCCGTGCTACTTTTATAGCCACTGGTACCGTATCATGTGGCAGACGCTATCGTAGTTTCATGTCCAATAGCTGGGGCACTGTTCAAAAGGCAAGAGTTCATGTCCTTCTTTTCTTACCATGTCCTCCTGTCCTCCAGGCATTAAGGGAAATAACCAAAATGTCCGATTTTTTCAATAAGGAATTTAGAATGAAATGAACATTCTCATCAAATTCTTCCATTGTAATCAAATATCCTATCAAGCCACAGCTAGGGATAAAACTAGCTTTTTTTTTATTTCACGGGAAAAATTGCGCCCCCCCCCTTCCCTTTTTTTTTGACGCACGAAAGATTTAGTGTTTCGAGAAAAAAAAATTCACGGGAGGTAAAGACATATCTCTTTTTAAAATCACTCCGCTAAAGCTTAAGCGAAATAATGTAATAGCATTTTCTCGCCCCATTAACTTTCGACGTAGCAGGAATAGGCGAAACAAGAATAGGGGAAAGGAAATTTGCTCCAGGTGAAAGTTTTAGGCGAGATAGGAATAGGCGAATCAAGAATTCTTTCCTCGCCTAAAAGGGCGGAACCCATTAACTTTCGACGTAGCAGGAATAGGCGAAACAAGAATAAGCGAATGCGGAAAACACGGTTGTGGTTCGGTACTGTTAGTATTTTCTGTTTATAATTTAAGTTTCTTAATCAATGAGGGGTATACTGCTAGTTATATACAATTTGAAACACACGTCATGCTCTGAATTTCACAAATATTTGTTAAGGAAACCCGATCTACTGAAAAAAATCTTCCAGTAAAAACTATACGTTAAAATGTCCAGCAGACTAAAATCTTTATTTCTTTTTTTAAAGTTTTACACGCGTAAACTCTCAAACTGCAAAATTTAAATACAGAGTATATGCATTCATATTTATTTTTGAACAAATTTATTGTGTCCTCCTTTTTCTCGAAATGTCTTCCTTTTTTTAATGAAAATGTCCTTCCATTCCAAAAAGTCATCTAATCACCCTGCCTTAAAGAGCGCGAACATGGATGAAATCGATTAGCGTATCCCATAAAGCCAGCTCTTCCAATGCCATTTTGACTTTTACTCGTATGGTAACAGTATTGTGATTGCCTCTTAAAATGGACCGAATGATAAAGAAAATTTCAGGGAAATATGGCTTATCATATTAAATACCAAACTAAAGAGAGCAGAATGTTCATTTCACTCCAAATAAATCTGCCAGAAAAAACAACTCAATCTCCGAGCTCAGTTGTAATGTAGTATTATGTAATATTGCTATGAACAATAAATTTTTAGTCAGCCTGAATTTAAGCTCGAAAAAAATACTTAGTGATGAAATTCTTGGAGTTCGGGCCAAAACATGCTCCCAAAACCTTGAACAGCAAACTTGTACCTCACTTCATGTTTCTTTTTTTTTTTATTTGAGAAGCAAAACCTAAAAAAGAAAACGAATGTCGTCATTTCCGGGACCCTCCAGCATCCGTGGCCCCGCGCCTGAACTTTGTAGACTTTCCTGTAAATTCGCCCCTGCTGAAAGTAATGCTTTCCAGTACAAGATTAACGAACTGTGTTGCTAAAGGCAAGCGGTGGAGGAGAGGAGAAGAGGGGGAGGGGTGGCAAAAATTACCGAAGCTTCATTCAGAGTGTTCACTCCTTGCATGCAGACAAAACAGGCACAAGTCGCACATGTTGCTGAGAAGCTTATCAAACCAGTAGCAAAATTAATGGCAAGTATTATACTCCGAGAGAAAACAGAACGGGTTTTTGGTAAAATCCCTTTGTTAAATGACAATATCGCACGCAGCATAACAAAAATGGCATACAATGTGGAAGAGCAACTACTATCACGTGTCAGTGCCAGCAGATATTTTGCTTTGCAATTGGACGAAACTACTGATGTGCAGAGCTTGAATCAGCTATTGGCATGTGGGCGATACATATATGAGGGAGAAGTTTTCGATGATTTTTTATTCTGTTTATAATTGAAAACACGTGCAACAGGAGAAGAGATTTTTCATTTAGTTTGTGAGCCATGATGTTGACTGGAAAAGATGCGTTGGAGTCACAATTGATAGAGCACCAGCTATGTCTAAAGCAAGTAAAGGCTTTGCTGCACGCATTAAAGAGGTTGCACCTGAATGCCAATCAACATACTGCTTTATTTACAGAAAACAGAGGGCCGTCAAAAATATTCGTTATGAACTTGATTTAACATTGAAAGAGGCAGTGGAACGGGTGAATACGATCAAATTGCCGTCACTAAGTGAATGTCTGTTCAGCATGCTTTGCGAAGAAATGGGAGTGATTACAAGACTGCTTTTTCACACTGAAGTAAATTGGTTGTCGAAGGGAAAGGTGCTCACATGAGTTCTTGAAATGATTGATGAGGTAAAGATGCTTTTTTTTTTTTTATGACACCGATAATGTCAGTAAAGAACATTTCTATGATTTCAAGTGGCTTATCTCAGCAATATTTTCTCTTCCACATTGTGTGCCATTTATGTTATGTTATTTTCGACACCTTGAATACCCTGTACTTATCATTTGAGGACAAAAATATTGAAATTTTTAATGTTGAAGACAGGATATCAGCATTTCTAAAGAAAACTGAACTATGGTATAAGCGCTTCGATTGCCAAGAGTTTGACTCTTTCCGAACACTTGATGCTTTTCTGCTGTCGGCGGACGAAAAACTGATGAATTACTATTGAACATATCCAGAAATCACGTTAACATCTGCACAGAACATGAAAAAATACTTTCCAGAACCCCACACGGTTATCAGCAAACAAAATAAGCGGCATTAACCTAGTTTTTTTCGCCGGAAAACAGAGGATTATCTGCTATTGAAAACAACCAATGGTTTCTCTTACAGATAGGTCAGTTCTCATGAAAAAAAAATTTTCAGAAGATTTTTCACTATCTACCCCTCTGGTTCCCACGCTTGCTAAACATAAATCTCCTGAGCAAAAATTCTTTCTTTCTTTCTTCCCTTGCCTCTCTCGCTACCTTCCAATCTCTAATCTCTGTTTAGAAAATCTTTGAGCATATTTCGCATCTAGAAACAAGTGGGTTATCTTAGCAATATTTTCTCTTCTTTCCAGAACCACAATTGCAGTCACTAAGTGAATGTCTGTTCAGCATTTGCAGTCACTACGTGAATGTCTGTTCAGCATTTGCAGTCACTACGTGAATGTCTGTTCAGCATTTGCAGTCACTACGTGAATGTCTGTTCAGCATTTGCAGTCACTAAGTGAATGTCTTTAATACTTTCCAGAACCACAATTGCAGTCACTAAGTGAATGTCTTTAATACTTTCCAGAACCACAATTGCAGTCACTAAGTGAATGTCTGTTCAGCATGCTTTGCGAAGAAATGGGAGTGATTACAAGACTGCTTTTTCACACTGAAGTAAATTGGTTGTCGAAGGGAAAGGTGCTCACATGAGTTCTTGAAATGATTGATGAGGTAAAGATGTTTTTTTTTTTTTTTATGACACCGATAATGTCAGTAAAGAACATTTCTATGATTTCAAGTGGCTTATCTCAGCAATATTTTCTCTTCCACATTGTGTGCCATTTATGTTATGTTATTTTCGACACCTTGAATACCCTGTACTTATCATTTGAGGACAAAAATATTGAAATTTTTAATGTTGAAGACAAGGTATCAGCATTTCTAAAGAAAACTGAACTATGGTACAAGCGCTTCGATTGCCAAGAGTTTGACTCTTTCCCAACACTTGATGATTTTCTGCTGTCGGCGGAGGAAAAACTGATGAATTACTATTGAACATATTCAGAAATCACGTTAACATCTGCAGCAGAACATGAAAAAATACTTTCCAGAACCACAAACGGTTATCAGCACACAAAATAAGTGGCATTCACCTAGTTTTTTTCACCGGAAAACAGGAGATTATCTGCTATTGAAAACATCCAGTGGTTCCTCTTACAGATAGGTCAGTTCTCATGAAAAAAAAAAAAAAATGTTTCAGAAGATTTTTCACTATCTACCCCTCTGGACCCCACGCTTGCTAAACATAAATCTCCTGAGCAAAAATTCTTTCTTTCTTTCTTCCCCTGACCCTTCGCTACAGTCCAATCTCTAATCTCTGTTCAGAAAATCTTTGAGCATATTTTGCATCTAGAAACATCTTAACCACCGTGTCAGAGGAAATTGAAAAAATATTTAAAACAACGATCACGATAAACACAAAACAAACAAGAATTAGCTCATATATCCAACGCAACATGTAACAGAAAAAATTAAAAAAAATTAGTAGTTATTTTAACTTTTACATTCGTTAAATGTTTTGCTTATTGCAGATCTCACTCATATTATTTTGCTAGTTATATTTTTCAATTAACAAGTATTATTAAACTTGAATTAACTGATAAATAATTTATGAATGACTAGTTTTAGCCTTACATAATGTAATATGCCAAAAATAGCCCCTTTTTTTATCTGTCTGATTAAAACTGAAGTTCGCATATATCGAATGTTTTTGACGATGCCTTCCACTCCGTCATATACGGGATTGACTGTATTATTATTATTTCTCTTGTCATCGACTTTCTAGGCGGGAGCCGGTGAGCAAAAGACAAAGATATTCGTTTCAAGCCAGGAAATTCAGGAATTTTCTACTGATATGGCAGGTTTGTAGAAGGACTGACTTTTGGACTGGGTGAAGCAGCCTCTGTGGCAATCATAATTCCTCGAGATTTTTTAGAAAGTTATTTGGTACCATTGCGGTTGCCAAAATGACAACTGGTACAACCTGTGTTATGCTTTGTTTCCAGATCCTTTGCATTTACATTCGCAGGTTTTCATATTTCAAGATTTTTCAGATACTGTTCTTTGGATGTTTTCCGTAAGTAGAACCGCTACGTCTATGATTTGGGAATTCTTCAGTTTTTTGTTTAAAATGTCAGATCGATTATGGTCAATGGCCCTATCTGTGATGATAGTTTTGTTCCAGTACAGGATGCAATTCTGATTTTTGGGAATAGGTTCTGGCTGATACATGTAATAACATGGAGTACAGCCTTGGATAAAGCCAGATTAAACGCCTAGTTCTTGATGTATAGGATCTTGGCTACCTGGTCGTGTATGTTAAGGAATAGTTTTAAAGCAAGAAGAGCAGCCGGCCAAAATGTGTTCTATGGTTTAATTGACTTGCCCCTACATTCTATAAGTATCATCATCTGCAACTAGTATCATCATGTGCTTCTTGTAGTTCAGGGTTGCGATAAGGCGGTCTTGAATCCCAATGAAGAATCTCTCAGTTTCTCGATAAAGCAGACCTTTTTTTCAACCATTGTAGTGAGGAGTTATTGTCAGTGTTTTCTAGATCTAAGGATTTTGAATATTTACCGTGTAGAATTTTGCTTTTCCAACTTTGCACTGGTTGGAAAAGCAAAATTCTACACTAGCTTGTTTTCTGATTGAGGAAGGAACCGAACAGTATTCAGGTTCAGTGTGGTACACCCTTCGTCAGTTGCAGCCACCACTGTAGTGATTACATGTATTTCCCTAAGAAGTACTGTTTGAGTTGTTTCTTTATTATTATTATTACTACTACTATTATTATTATTATTATTATAAAAAAATTGTGAGATTTCACATCTTCTTGAGGATTTTCTTCTCTTCCTTCCGGGACGGGTACGACGTACCAAGTCTGGGAAGTGGTATTTCTTTCTCTCAGTTGTCCAGGAACTTCCTTACTATCCTACAAGTGTTCAGGATAGCTGCCTTTTGTAGTTCCATGTAAGTGTTAGGTTGAAGGTCTAGTGTATGTATAGAGCTGTGAATGGTCTTAGGTTATAGGGATGGTCGTGACGTTCTTCATATGCCACATATCCTTGATTTCGTATCGCAGGTGGTGATACTTTGAAAGTTTCTCTCCGCGCGTCTTTTGGATGTTGCACGTGTTGGGCGCGGCTATGTCAATATGGTATGTTGACTTCTTCTCCTTGTCGACCAGGACGATGTCGGGCCGATTGTGGTTGATGGTCTTATCTGTTCTGATCGATCTCTCCCAGTACATCTTGTGGGTGATGTTCTCTAGCGCAGCGTTGTTGGCTGATACTTGTAGTAGGGAACAGGATCAGTTGTCATGAGCTGGCACTTTCTTGCCAATTTCTGATGGACAATCTTGGCGACTTGATTGTGCCTGTTCGTGCACTTTGTTTGTGTGAGTACTCTGAACCCTGCTGGGATATGTTGGATGGTCTCTGACGCTTGATGGCATTGACGACATGTGTCGCTTTCCACTGACGTGCTCTTCAGGATACGCTTCCGGTAGTTTCTGGTGTTTACAACTGGATCTTGTATAGCCATCAGGAATCCTTCGGTCTCGGGGAAGAGTGATCCGTTTGTTAGCCATGCATTGGAGGCAGTCTTATCCACATGGTTCGATTGCAGATCGTTGTAGTGCTTTCCGTGTAGGACTTTATTGTCACAAGCTTCTTCTTTTGGCTTCCTCGTTCTAATCTCGATGTTTATTATTATTATTATTATTATTATTATCATAGATAATTCCACCTCTTCCTGAGGTTTTCTCTTCCTTCCAGGATGGGTACGACGTATCAAGTGTGGAAAGTGGTGTTTCTTTCTCTCAATCGCCCAGGAACTTTCTTACTATCCTACAAGTGTTCAGCGTAGTCCCATGTAGGTGTTAGGTTGAATGTCTAGTGTCTGTATGGAGCTGAGTTTCACTTTCTCATCGTCACAATCAGAGAGGAAGTTAGATTTATAGTTTCGTCGCTGTGCGAAGGGGTCTGGTGAATGATCTGAGAAGAGGGGACAGAAAAGCAAATTAAGGAACTTTTGCACCTTCTAAGAAAAAACGGGAACTGGGCATTATTGCTCTTCAGCCGTCCCAGGCGTGGCGAAGGTGTTTTTACGTGGACACTTTCCTGCGGAGAGAAAACGCAAGCTGCCAACGCAAGAAGGAGGCACAACGTGGCGGTGTTTTTGAGCCGTGGATTTGAGTTCTCTTCTGGAGTAAGATTTGTGGTGGAAAGCGACCGAGGAAGTAGGTGTGAAAATCTTGCTCGTCGGTGTGAATTGGGGAAAATGTTGAGAATCGACGGAGCATGAAAAAGTAGGAAGCGAATACTGGCCGAACGGAAAGGCGATCAACTTACGAATGATAATAGAGTGCAGGAAAAAATCAGGAAAATGCTTTGAGACATTCTCCATAACATCTGAATAAACACCTTCCTCACTGCAAGAGCGAGCTAATACTTGGGTTGATACATTTTATTCATATTTTATTTATCTGCTTCAATCGGGTAAAATATGAGTTAAGGTCCAGAAACAAAAACTCTCTGGAAGCAAAGCATCAGACGAACCCTTTACACAGGACGCTGAAATATAACCCAGCACCAAACCCTGTAACAGTTCTCCATATGCCACATTTCCTTGACGTCGCGGTCGTATCGTTGGTCGTTATATTTTGACAGCTTCCCTCCGTGCGTCTTTTGGATGTTGCACGTGTTGGGCACGGCTATGTCAATATGGTATGTTGACTTCTTCTCCTTGTCGACCAGGACGATGTCGGGCCGATTGTGGTTGATGATCTTATCTGTTCTGATCGATCTGTCCCAGTACATCTTGTGGGTGTTGTTCTCTAGCAGCGTTGTTGGCTGATACTTGTAGTAGGGAACAGGCTCAGTTGTCATGAGGTGGCACTTTCTTGCCAATTTCTGATGGACAATCTTGGCGACTGATTGTTCCTGTTCGTGCACTTTGTTTGTGTGAGTACTCTGAACCCTGCTGGGATATGTTGGATGGTCTCTGACGCTTGATAGCATTGACGACATGTGTCGCTTTCCACTAACGTGCTCTTCAGGATACGCTTCCGGTAGTTTCTGGTGTTTACAACTGGATCTTGTATAGCCATCAGGAATCCTTCGGTCTCGGGGAAGAGTGATCCGTTTGTTAGCCATGCGTTGGAGGCAGTCTTATCCACATGGTTCGATTGCGGATCGTTGTAGTGCTTTCCGTGTAGCACTTTATTGTCACAAGCTTCTTCTTTTGGCTCCCTCGTTCTAATCTCGATGTTTATTATTATTATTATTATTATTATTATTATTATTATCATAGATAATTCCACCTCTTCCTTCCAGGATGGGTACGACGTATCAAGTGTGGAAAGTGGTGTTTCTTTCTCTCAATCGCCCAGGAACTTTTTTACTATCCTACAAGTGTTCAGCGTAGTCCCATGTAGGTGTTAGGTTGAATGTCTAGTTTCTGTATGGAGCTGAGTTTCACTTTCTCATCGTCACAATCATAGAGGAAGTTAGATTTATGGTTTCGTCGCTGTGCGAAGGGGTCTGGTGAATGATCTGAGAAGAGGGGACAGAAAAGCAAATTAAGGAACTTCTGCACCTTCTAAGAAAAAACGGGAACTGGACATTATTGCTCTTCAGCCGTCCCAGGCGTGGCGAAGGTGTTTTTACGTGGACACTTTCCTGCGGAGAGAAAACGCAAGCTGCCAACGGAAGAAGGAGGCACAACGTGGCGGTGTTTCTGAGCCGTGTGATTTGAGTTCTCTTCTGGAGTAAGATTTGTGGTGGAAAGCGACCGAGGAAGTAGGTGTGAAAATCTTGCTCGTCGGTGTGAATTGGGGAAAATGTTGAGAATCGACGGAGAATGAAAAAGTAGGAAGCGAATACTGGCCGAACGGAAAGGCGATCAACTTACGAATGATAATAGAGTGCAGGAAAGAAAATCAGAAAAATGCTTTGAGACATTCTTCATAACATCTGAATAAACACCTTCCTCACTGCAAGAGCGAGCTAATACTTGGGTTGATAAATTTTATTCATATTTTATTTATCTGCTTCAATCGGGTAAAATATGAGTTAAGGTCCAGAAACAAAAACTCTCTGGAAGCAAAGCATCAAACGAACCCCTAGTTCTCCATATGCCTCATTTCCTTGACGTCGCGGTCGTATCGTAGGTCGTTATATTTTGACAGCTTCCTCCGTGCGTCTTTTGGATGTTGCACGTGTTGGGCACGGCTATGTCAATGAGGTATGTTGACTTCTTCTGCTTGTGGACCAGGACAATGACGGTCCGATTGTGAGGGATAGTCTTATCTGTTCTGATCGATCTGTCCCAGTACATCTTGTGGGTGTTGTTCTATCGAAGCTTTGTTGGCTCATACTTGTAGTAGGGGACAGGCTCAGTTTTAATGAGGTGGTGCTTTCTTGCTAATTTCTGATGGAGGATCTTGGTGACTTGATTGTATCTGTTCGTGTACTGTGTGTGAGGACTCTGCACTCTGCTGTAATATGTTGGATGATGTCTGGTGCTTGATGGCACTGCTGACATATGTCGTTTTCCACTGACGTGTCCTTCAGAATATGCTTTCGATAGATTCTGGTGTTTACAACTATAGCCACCAGGAACCCTTCGGTCTCGGGGAAGAGTGATCTGTTTGTTAGCGATGCATTAGTGGCAGTCTTATCCACTTATCCACATGTTCAGATTTCAGATCGAATTGCAGATATTATTATTTTCTTTTTTCGAAATATGCGAATCACAGCCTATGACAAACAAAATAAACAGCAAATTATCCCTGACTGGTATTGTTGAACTGATACGAGTTTCCACCGGACCCCTAGGTATCAGTCAAGAATCGGCGTAAAATATATGATGCCCCCAAGTAAAGCTGTCTTCTGCAGTTCTGTTGGTGGCATATCAGAAAGTTGCAATTTTTCAAAATGATTCATAAAATTTTTTGACATTGTTCCAAGTGCCCCGATGACAATGGGGACTGCCGTTGTGTGTTTAGGCCATAACCGGGTAACTTCTATGGCCAGGTCTCTATATTTAGTCATTTTTTTCAATTCTTTTTCATTGACTCTGGCATCCCCAGGGATCGCTATATCAATTAGCCAGACTTTCCAATTTTATATGACTGTTATGTCTAGTGTATTATGTTCTATGTGTCGATCGGTTTGAATTCTGAAATCCCACAAGATCTTGACTTCATTATTTTCTATGACTTTCTCAGCCTTGTGTTCCCATGAGTTTTCGATGCTGGCAGATTGTGCTTTCTGCATAATGACCGTGAATCAATTTTGCAACCCTGTCATGTCTAACTTTGTAATCTGACTGTGCAATTTCGCTACATTCACATATTAGATGCGACACAGTTTCATCTTTTTCTTGACAAAGTCGACACTTTGGACTATCACGGACTTGTTTTTCTGGATTTTAGCCTTCATAACATTTGTTTGCAATGCCTGTTCTTGTGCAGCAAAAACCAGACCTTCTGTTTCTTTCTTGATGGAACCCGATTTCAGCCATGCCCAAGTCAAGTTGTTGTCACTTTTCCCATCAATATTCTTTAGAAATTGTCCATGCAGTGGCTTATTCTTCCAACCGTCTAATCTGCTTTCAAACTATTTCCTCTTGTATTCAGCCTTGTTTTCTGTTGTTTTAAGAAATTTTCATTATTCACTGCCTGAAGTAGCTTTTCTCTGCTTCTGTTGACGTAATCATTCAGGCTTCTTTTTTCCCTCTACTACCTGTTGTACTTGTAGTAGCCCTCTACCTCCAATCTCCCGAGGTAAATACAATCTGTCAACATCGCTTTTTGGATGGAGTACATGATGCATGTTCAATAACTTTCGAGTTTTACGATCCAGTATTTCTAATTCACTTTGGGTCCAATCAATTATTCCAGCTGGATATCTAATTACTGGAATGGCCCATGTATTTATGGCTTTGATTGTATTTCCACCATTTAGTTTTGATTTCAATATTTTTCTTACTCTCTTGATATACTCACTCTGAGTCAGACCTTTGACTTTTGTATGTAAGATGTTATCTGATTCAAGAATTCCAAGATATTTATAATTTTCATTATCTGACAATGATTTCATTATATTGCCATTTTCTAGTTCTATTCCATCTATGTATATTCTGGACTTTTCCCCGGCGCATGATAGTACTGCACATTTTTCCAGTCCAAATTCCATCTGTATATCATCACTAAATATTTGCACTGTATGCAGCAATGCTTCAAGTTCGGCGGAACTTTTGGCATACAATTTAAAGTCATCCATGTACAGCAGATGGTTTATTTTTCCATGTTGGTCCGAAATGTGGTAACCCATTTTTGTTTTGTTCAAAATCATTGACAATGGAATTAAAGAGATACTAAACAATAAAGGCGACAAAGAATCCCTTTGAAATATGCCTCTCTTGATATTAACTTCTCCGAGTTCTTCACCATATGCATGTAACACTCTTTTCCAGTTTTTCATATTTTCTTTGAGGGATCGGCAGATGTTCTTGCTAACTCCAAATAGTATCAAACAAGTGTTAATCCAGCTGTGGGGCAATGAGTTAAACGCCTTTTTTACGCTTTCCAACCGTAGGTTAAAGAAGCGTATATGCTCCGGCTTTGTCCGTCCGTCCGTCTGTCCGCACGATAACTGGCGTAAAAATGGTTCGATTTCAATGAAAGTTTACTATGTGGTACGGGACCACCTAGGAACGAACCCTTTTGAAAATGGGACAAATGGGGTCTAAGGTCACGACGTAGGAGCGGGATCATTCCATTACTCTTATGCGCCATAACTTGCGTAAATATGGTTCGATTTCAATGAAAGTTTACTATTTGTTTTTTTTTTTTTTTTTTTTTTTTTTTTGAGGTTTAACGACCACCGTGAGCAACTCAATGGGCTATAAGCAGTCGCCCGTCCCTAATTTAGGGTCACTGGTTCCAGGGAAGGGAGAGAGCCAGTGCCGTAAGACAAACACAACATCCATGCCTGACCGGGATTCGAACCCGGACCCCTTACGGACGAATGATCAGAGGCCAGCGCCTTAGACCACTGCGCCACCGGGGCGGCAAAGTTTACTATGTGGTAGGAGACAGCCTGGGGACGAACCCTATTCCAAATGGGTGAAGTGGGGTCAAAGGTCAGGACATAAGATCGGGATGCATTCCATTGCCCTTATGCGTCATAACGTGCATAAAAATGGTTCGATTTCGATGAAATTTCAGTATGTAGTAGGGGACCACAAGGAAGCGTACCCTATTGAAAATGGACGAAATGTGGTCAAGGGTCAGGACATAGGATTGCGATCCATTCCATTGTCTTATCCCATATTATTAAGGTGGACGTCAAGTAATTTTGCTTCCTATGCTTCCAATGGAAAAACTTTTGTACACATTTCCTTCACAATTAATGTGTTCCCAAGGATGAAAATTTTAACATCGATTAAAATAACTTCATATTATAACTTGGAAAACTTAATATTTTCTAAAACATAACCATAATTATATTAAAAATCAATAACGTTTCCCTTGGTGGTGTTAAAACCAGAGAAAAGATGGCGCGACCTGTACTTTGATGACGTCAGTGGACAACAAAATGTTGGATTGCATAATTACGGTTATGGTTTAGAAAATAGTAAGTATTTCAAGTTATGAAATGTAGCTATTTTAATAGATGTTCAAATTTTCATCCTTGTGAACGCATTAATTGTCCAGAAAAAAGATGGCGCGACCTATATTTTCATGACGTCAGTAGACAAACAAATGTTGAATTGCATTATTATGGTTATGTTTTAGAAAATATTAAGTATTGCAAGTTATAAAATGAAGATATTTTAATCGATGTTCAAATTTTCATCCTTGGGAACGCATTAATTGTGAAGAAAATGTGTACAAAAGTTTTTCCATTGGACGTATAGGAAGCAAAGTTACTTGACGTCCACCCTAAAGTAGCAATTCTTGTATGTATGTATGTATGTATGTACATTTTATTTTGAAAACGGCTCTAAGAATTTTGATGAAAGTCGTTAACCTACCGTTTTCTGGTACTAGAAATCGATTTAGCTTGATCTCGACTTTAGAAGAATTCGTTTAGTGGGTTAAACAACCACCCCGAATTATAACGTTTTTAGTGATGGCGTTGTTCCATTAATGTTACCAATGCTTAGAAATCTTATGACGTCACAACTCACGTTTGAGAATGTTGGTGCGCGGTCACGCCATCTGTCTCATTACGTCACGCGTTGTGTGTGGATCCTATTAAAGATTTATGACGTCACATTCTTGCGGCGGGCAGATGGTCGCGATTCCCATCTTCCTCATTACGTCACGCGTTGTGTGCGTATATCCGTCAGCACGATAACTCGCGTAACAACCGTTCGATTTCGATGAAATTTTAGTATCTGGTAGGGGATCACCTGGGAAGGAACCCTATTTAAAGTGAACGAAATGGGGTCAAAGGTCAGTACGTAGGAGAGGGATCCATTCCACTGCTCTTATGCGCCATAACTAACGTAAAAAAGGTTCGATTTCGATGAAAGTTTAGTATGTGGTAGGGGACCACCTGGCGACAAACCTTATTGAAAATGGGCGAAATGGGGTCAAAGGTTAGCACACAGGAGCGGAATCTATTCCATAGCCCTTATGCATCATAACTTACGTAAAAATGCTTCGATTGCGACAAAACTTTATCATGCTATTTCGGAGGTATACCAAGCCGGTTCTGTTGAATATCATCGAAATGGGATCAAAGGTCAGGGCACAGAACCGTGATTTATTCCACAGACATTATTCTCATAACTTGAGTGATAACTTGAGTAATGATTTCTGTAATGTTGGAAAGCGTATTATAATCAATGCATTGCATGATTTTGCTAACTTGTTATAATCTATCCATGCCATATTAAAATTCGTTTTTCTTCTTTTGGAGTTTTTTTAGTACCATTTTGTCAATTAGCAGCTGGTCTTTTGTGCCTCTTGACTTTTTGAAGTTCTCCTTCTGTTCTATTGGGTACAAATTGTTTCCCCATAAGTAGTAGTATATTGATCTTGCTAGTACTCTTGTGAAAAGTTTGAATGTTGTTGGAAGGCATGTAATTGGACGATAGTTAGTAGGTTCATTGCCTTTTTCTTAAACTATCAATATGCTTCTGATAGTTTCTGGTGTTTACAACTATAGCCACCAGGAACCCTTCGGTCTCGGGGAAGAGTGATCCGTTTGTTAGCCATGCATTGGTGGCAGTCTTATCCACTTATCCACATGTTCGGATTTCAGATCGAATTGCAGATATTATTATTATTGTTATTATTATTATTATTATTATTATTATTATTATTCCACCTCTTCCTGAGGTTTTTCTCTTCCTTCTGGGACGGGTACGACGTACCAAGTCCGGTAAGTGGTATTTCTTTTATCTCAATTATCCAGGAACTTCTTTACTATCCTACAAGTGTTCAGGATAGCTGCCTTCTGTAGTTCCATGTAGGTGTTAGGTTGAAGGTCTAGTGTCTGTACTGTATAGAGCTGTGAATGGTCTTAGGTACAACTCCTGTGGCTGATATATGGGGACGGTGGAAACCACATTCCCTTGACTTCATATCGTAGGCCGTTATACTTTGAAAGTTTCTCTCCGTGCGTCGTCTGGATGTTGCACGTGTTGGGCACGGCTATGCCAATCAGTTATGTTGACTTCTTCCTCTTCTTCTTGTTTTTATTGTTATATCCGTTTTTTAATGAAAAGTCTGAAAACGTATGGCGTTTTAAATCTGTCTGAATTTTCAACACGAGACGTTTGAATTGAATTGTTTTGGGAACGTTTTGTTTTCTTCCCATTTCTATCGAAGAAGAAATTCGGGGAAACTTAGCGCGGCAAAACAGGAGAAGGAAGTTATGCATGCACATTCAAACGGTCCAAACAACCCTATTAAGGGAGGGGAATCATTCTTCCTGGGAGGAAAAAAAATCAGGAAAAAAAGTCAACGTCACAATAACGCAATGTGATAGTAAACTTTGATCCGATGAGTTCGTTGACTCAGCGGCGCACGTTCAGAGAACGTTTTCTAATGAGAATTTTTTTTTTATAGGACATCTCTTTTACCGGGAAAACATATTAAAAAAGAAAGTTCCATCTCAGTGGTAGACGTTGGCGAGTCATAAGAGAGCGAGAGCATTTTCTGGCTTCGCTCCAAAGGGTCTCTATGTGTGCGCCAACAGCCACAACAGACACAGCCGGCTGCCGTTCTGTGGGTCATGAGCTGAGGAGTCTGTTACTGCAGCCTCTTACGAGACCGCGCGCTGACACACTTTCTACACACTGACTGGAACTGCAGAGCGTTACTCGTACGATTAAAATTGATCGCTCTTGTGCTCGATGTTACGAACCTACGGCTCTCATCTTCCTCTGAAATCCCCCCCCCCCAGTGACGTACCAAGGGAGGGTTTTAAAACCCTCCGCAAAAAAATGGAATATTTCGATATTTCAAATATATATTGTTAGTAAATGCACTCATAACACACATCTATTTAGTAAATACACTCATTTAAAAATATGTCAGGAAATGCACTCATAACACATTTAATTGTATATATATAAAAAAAAATTCGTAACTCCTTACCCCCAGAAAAAAATTCTAGGCACGGAACTGCCCCTCCCCCAATCCCACCAGAACGAATAAATAAACTTGTTAAACACACTGAATCTCAAAATTGAAGAACGCCTATACCATGTGATATAATATATACGTGGAACGACATTTAGAGCTCAACAGCTTTCAAAATACTATTTTTCTTTTTTACGCTTTCCAACCGTAGGTTGAAGAAGCGTATATGCTCCAGCTTTGTCCGTCCGTCTGTCCGCACGATAACAGGCGTAAAAATGGGTCGATTTCGATGAAATTTTAGTATGTGGTAGGGGACCACCCGGGGACGAACCCTATTGAAAATGGGATAAATGGGGTCAAAGGTCACGACGTAGGAGCGCGATCATTCCATTACCCTTATGCGCCATAACTTGCGTAAATATGGTTCAATTTCAATGAAAGTTTACTATGTGGTAGGAGACCGCCTGGGGACGAACGCTATTCAAAATGGGTGTAGTGGGGTCAAAGGTCAGGACATAAGATCGGGATGCATTCCATTGCCTTTATGCGTCATAACGTGCGTACAAATGGTTCGATTTCGACGAAATTTCAGTATGTAGTAGGGGACCACCAGGGGACGAACCCTATTGAAAATGGACGAAATGTGGTCAAAGGTCAGGACATAGGATTGCGATCAATTCCATTGTCCTTATCCCATATTATTAAGGTGGACGTCAAGTAATTTTTTTTTTTTTTTTTGATTGGAGGTTTAACGACCACCGTGAGCAACACAATGGGCTATAAGAAGTCGCCCATCCCTAATTTAGGGTCACTGGTTCCAGGGAAGGGAGAGAACCAGTGCCGTAAGACAAACACAACATCCATGCCTCACCGGGATTCGAACCCGGACCCCTTTCGGACGAATGATCAGAGGCCATCGCTTAGCCCACTGCGCCACCGGGGCGGCCAAGTAATTTTTGCTTCCTATACTTCCAATGGAAAAACTTTTGTACACATTTCCTTCACAATTAATGTGTTCCCAAGGATGAAAATTTGAACATCGATTAAAATAACTTCATATTATAACTTGGAAAACTTAATATTTTCTAAAACATAACCATAATTATATTAAAAATCAATAACTTTTCCTTTGGTGGTGTTGAAACCAGAGGAAAGATGGCGCGACCTGTACTTTGATGACGTCAGTGGACAACAAAATGTTGGATTGCATAATTACGGTTATGGTTTAGAAAATAGTAAGTATTTCAAGTTATGAAATGTAGCTATTTTAATAGATGTTCAAATTTTTATACTTGTGAACGCATTAATTGTCCAGAAAAAAGATGGCGCGACCTGTATTTTCATGACGTCAGTAGACAAACAAATGTTGAATTGCATAATTATGGTTATGTTTTAGAAAATATTAAGTATTGCAAGTTATAAAATGAAGATATTTTAATCGATGTTCAAATTTTCATCCTTGGGAACGCATTAATTGTAAAGAAAATGTGTACAAAAGTTTTTCCATTGGAAGTATAGGAAGCAAAGTTACTTGACGTCCACCTTAAAGTAGCAATTCTTGTATGTGCCGCCCCGGTGGCGCAGTGGTCTAAGCGATGGCTTCTGATCATTCGTCCGAAAGGGGTCCGGGTTCGAATCCCGGTGAGGCATGGATTTTGTGTGTTGTCTTACGCCACTGGCTCACTCCCTTCCCTGGAACCAGTGACCATAAATAAGGGACGGGTGACTGCTTATAGCCCATTGAGTTGCTCACGGTGGTCGTTAAACCTCCAATAAAAAAAAAAAAAATTCTTGTATGTATGTATGTACATTTTATTTTGAAAACGGCTCTAAGAATTTTGATGAAAGTCGTTAACCTACCGTTTTCTGGTACTAAAAATCGATTTAGCTTGATCTCGACTTTAGAAGAATTCGTTTAGTGGGTTAAATAACCAACCCGAATTATAACGTTTTTAGTGATGGCGTTGTTCCATTAATGTTTCCAATGCTTAGAAATCTTATGACGTCACAAATCGCGTTTGAGAATGTTGGCGCGCGGTCACGCCATCTGTCTCTTTACGTCACGCGTTGTGTGTGGATCCTATTAAAGATTTATGACGTCACACTTTTGTGGCGGGCAGATGGTCGCGATTCCCATCTGCCTCATTACGTCACGCGTTGTGTGCGTATGTCCGTCAGCACGATAACTCGCTTAACAACCGTTGGATTTCGATGAAATTTTAGTATCTGGTAGGGGATCACCTGGGAAAGAACCCTATTTAAAGTGAACGAAATGGGGTCAAAGGTCAGTACATAGGAGAGGGATCCATTCCACTGCTTTTATGCGCCATAACTAACGTAAAAAAGGTTCGATTTCGATGAAATTTTAGTATGTGGTAGGGGACCACCTGGAGACAAACCTTATTGAAAATGGGCGAAATGGGGTCAAAGGTTAGCACACAGGAGCGGAATCTATTCCATAGCACTTATGCATAATAACTTACGTAAAAATGCTTCGATTGCGACAAAACTTTATCATGTAATTTCGGAGGTATACCAAGCCGGTTCTGTTGAATATCATCGAAATGGGATCAAAGGTCAGGGCACAGGACCGAGATTTATTCCACAGACATTATTCTCATAACTTGAGTAATGATTTCTGTAATGTTGGAAAGCGTATTATAATCAATGCATTGCATGATGTTACTAACTTGTTAAAATAAAAATGAGGTGTCTTCTAAATTCTTATCCTGTGGGAATATGAATACCCCCCCCCCCCTCTTTATTTTAGCATCGAGGTTTACGACACTAGCAACTCTGAGGGTTATATAATCAGTCGACGGTGCCTAATTTAGGGCCACTGGTTACATGGAAGGGGGCAGAGGCGCTGGACAAGCGCATCATTTATTCCTCGTCTGGGATTCAAAACCGGTCGTATCTTGGCAGAATGGCCAGTAACCAACATCTCAGACTGCACCGGAGTATGGGTTCGGATCCCGGGTAGGACATGGATGTTGTGTTATGGATACAAAATTTTAATTAATTATTAATTTCACGTGGCTAGTAATTATGCTGTTATAATAAAAAGAAAGATTTATTTGCTTAAACAATTTATTTTGAAAAAACAACAACACCTTTTTTATTTTGGTCTAGCCAAATACATATACACTGAGTGAAAAAATTAAACCTAAAAATTGTATTTAAATTGAAGGGGATGGATTTTAATTATCGTACTTTAATGGACTGAAATCAATAAATTATCAAAGTAAAAAAACATATTTTATTTTGTGGCCGGAAAGAAAAAAATAATTATTTTTTACTATTATGGACGATTGCTGTTTGTGAAGAGCAAAAATTTCTCAGGTAAGATCGCCGTACAGCAGCACCAAGCCTGGTGCACGTTAAATACCACAAAGAAGACGGGGGCGGGGGGGGGTAAGAAAAGAAAAGCACAAAATATTATGGTTGTGTCAGATATGCATTTTAATAACCTATCTATTGCGTAATATTGCACTAAAAATCGCCAAGGATGAAAAAGGCAGCTTCACATGATTTCGTGGAAGCATGCACAATTTTTTTCTTTCCTTTTTTCTTTTGAAGAGCAGAGCTGAAGTTATTCAATATTTTTTGGACCGAGACATTATTAAGCGGAAACAAATTTGGAAAGTTTAGATAAACAAATGAAAACTTTCCTCACTTTTACTTATTACTCAGCATGCAGTTACGGATGAGGAATCGTACATATATGTAAAAATGTCCTCATGATGGATATCGATTTAATGTAACGCCTTCCTTTAGTCCCCAGTTTTATCGTTCTAGGTTTCGAGATTTCTATCATAAGGTAGGTGATTGAATGCTTGACATTTCGTAGCTATTACCTTATTTCAGACTTTCCTAATGCAAATACCTCCCTTAATTATCTTGAAAAAAAAATGTGCATGATCGTAGCGGCACACCCAAAAATATTGTATCATCTCCCCTGCGATCCATGTGCGCGGCAAAAATGATACAATATTTCTGGGTGTGCCGCCTCGTTTGACCCACTGTATCTCGGCAACCGTGAGCGCAAAACGACTGCGCGTGGTATTGTTTTAAAGCTCTCGACGAGATCTATTCAAATATACGAAGAACATTTCGCAGTGGTTTGAACTGATCAATTTAAAAATTGTTTTCTTGTGAACAGATGAACACTTTTGACAATATCGAGGTTTATCTGGACAACCGTGAGTGCAAAACGACCGTGCGTGGTATTGTTTTAAAGCTCTCGACGAGGTCTATTCAAATATATAAAGAACATATCGCAGTGGTTTAAACTAAAATTTTTAAAGATTGTTTTCGTGTGAACTGGTTAACATTTTTGACAATGCCGCGGAATTCGCAGAATGAACGCAAGCAAAAGTGGAGAAAATCAAAAGGAGAGGCAAGAGAAAGTGATGAAGCCCAAGAAAACTACAGCCCAACGAACTAGAGAGTATCGAGAACGCCTGAAAGCAGCCGCCGCCAAACAAACATCCAACACACCGATCGTAGTCCTGCGTTCCAAACTGACGGCTCAATCAGGACTGAACCTACCTGTATTTATTTTTTTTATTTTTTTTGCAAAGAGCGCAAATATATAAAAGGAATGATTAGACTGGGAGTTAACCTAAAACCTTTAGTATATATAATTTGGGGTTTAACGAAAACAGTGAGCAATTCAGTGGGCTATAAGCAGTCGCCAGTCACTAATTTAGGGCCGCAGGTTCCAGGGAAGGGAGAGAGCCCGTGCCATAAGACAAAAACAACATCCATGCTTCACCGGGATTCGAACCGGACCCATCGCGTATACCACTGCGCCAACGGCGCGCGCGCTTGTGTGAGCGTGTGCGAGTGCGCGCTTGTGTGTGCCCATTGGTAGTCCAGAAGAACGGACCACCATGACAACCGAAATTTTAGACTGTATACCAAGAAACAAACAAAAAAAAGACCCAGAAGAAGACCACATGGGGGATGAATGGAAGAAATTCGAAAGCATGCCGAAATAAACATGGAGACTGACTGACTCAAGACATACAGTTTTGGAAAACATAATTATATATCTATCTATCTATCTATCTATCTCTCTCTCTCTCTCTCTCTTTCTCTCTCTCTCTCTATATATATATATATGAAGTGTACATTATGACGATTAAAAAAACCTCAATGGATAGACAAAGAACAAATAATGAAACATAAAATGGTGTACCATGAATTTAAACATAACGAGGTACCGTGAACATGGTTTCCCTGTATTCCTGAGGAAGACAGTTCATGGTACACCGTTTTATGGTGTACCATGAACCGAAGCATAACGGTGTACCAAGAACATGGTTTGTCTGTATCCTGATGAAGACAGTTCATGGTACACCGTTTTATGTTTCATCATTTGTTCTTTGTCTATACGTTGAGGTTTTTTGAATCGTCATCATGTATACTTCATATGTTGCTTCACCGTTTGACCAGCTGCTGCATGCGCTACCTTCGGACACGTAAGCTATTTTATCGTTTGTTGTGTCTCGTTTCTGTTCAGTTTTTGGCCGTTATAATTTTGACTCGTTTTAATGCTATATGCGTACGTAACAGTGGCGAAATTATGGTCAACACCCGTTTCCCCTAATCCGTTCTCCCTAATTCCCGTTTGCCCTGATCACGTTTACCGCAATCGCGTTTCCCCGAAATCGCTTTTACCCGAATTCCCATTTCCCCTAATTTCGTTTGCCCTAATATCGTTTGCCCTAATATCGTTTGCCCTAAATCACGTTTCCCCTAAATCACGTTTCCCCTAATACACGTTTGCCCTAAACACGTTTCCCCTAATACACGTTTGCCCTAAACACGTTTACCCCAATCGCATTTCCCGGAATTCGCTTTTACCCGAATTCCCATTCCCCTAATTTCGTTTGCCCTAATCTCGTTTCCCCTAATTCACGTTTGCCCTAAACACGTTTGCCCTAAACACGCATTTAAACATCGCATTTCCCCGAATACGCTTTTACCCGAATTCCCATTTCCCCTAATTTCGTTTGCCTTAATCTCGTTTCCCCTAAATCTTGTTTCCCCTAATTCAAGTTTACCCTAAACACGTTTGTCTGTATCAAAGTTTCCCCTGAAAACGTTTCCTGTATCAAGTTTGCTCTAATTCTCCTTTGCCTTGCGTGATTCGCGTTTTCCTAAATTTATGTTTTCCCTAATTCAGGTTTGTCCTGATTCTCGTTAAACGAAATAAAACGTTTCTTTTATCGTCAAAATTCAGGAAAAAAATAGTTGTGTAACATATATAATTTTTTTATCGTCAAATTCAGGAAAATATATGTATATTTAACCATCATCATCAACCATTATCAATGCACTGCTGGATGAAGATCTCACCAAGTTTCTTCCACAACGGTGTATCTTGACCCAGTTTCTTCCATGTCACTCCCGCATGCTTTCGAATTTCATCCACCCATCTCTCTTGTGGTGTTCTGGGTATTTTTCTGTCCCTTGGAATCCTGTCTAGAATTTCGGTTGTCCATCGGTGGTCAGTTCCTCTGGCAACATGCCCATCCGATTGCCTTTTTAGGGATTTCACTCTGATCATGATAACCTCCACTCTTGTCATTTTCTTTATCCATGAGCTCCTCTTATAACCTCTCCTGGTTACACCAAGCATGCATCCTCCAGGCTTCTTTCAGTTATGTGTAGTCTTTGTATGTCTTTTTTAGTTAAGGTCCACATCTTTGCTCCGTACGTAATCACTGGAAGGATGCATTGATTAAACACTTTTCTTTTTGAGACATAATGACATATTGATCTTGAAAATTGTATTGTTTTTTTTTCAAAAGCTCTCCATCCAAACAGGGGCGCTCCAAGGGTATTTGCCGCCCATTGTACGAGAATATTTTTCAATTTTTATTCATTTTTACATGAAATAAATACCTTTAGCAGCATCATTTTCTATTTCCCGTAAATTGAAATTTTCGTAAAACACGAGTCTCATATAAAACTAAAAGAAAAGAAAATATCTGTGGAAGCACTAGTTCAGTTGACGCTTTGAATAATCCAAGAAGTCAGCTTCCTCTCTGTCAATTTACACAAGTCCGCTTTACCGGCAAAAAAGAGTTTTGTCATGTACGATTATAGACATATTACAGCTTCTTTCTTGGAGGGGGCAATTGTTACATATATATACTAGATGTTCCCACGGCTTCGCTCGCGGTGAAGATATCACTGAAAAACAGGGCTATGATACACGTATAATCCGATCCATCCATAAGAACTGTAGTTGAATTTCATAGCAACAAATGGAGAAAATTGGCCGAAAGATTAAATGATCGGCAGTTAGTTTTCCACGTGAAAGATACTTATAATTAATTTTTACATAAATTTCCTTATATAATTTTTATTTTATTTTTGGAAAATAATTCATAATGCGCATGTATAACATTCTTTGCCTCGTTTCCAGTCGTTATGAAAATAAATTGATTTTCTGAACTGCCGGTTCTCGATAAGCCGACGTACAACTGTCCGTACGAGAAACATTCTGCGGGCATATGCTAACGCAGGAAAACTGTCGGGGGGGGGGGGAGGATGCCGAAAATATAAAATATAAAGAATTTCTGTTTTAATACCTGTCGGGGGACTGAACCCCCCCCCCCCCAGGTTTTTTGCATAAGCACATGCCCGGAGAGAATTTGTTGAGCTGTACTGTGTAATAGCCGAGAATCTCCAAATTTTTACATGAAATAAAAAAAAGCAAGCCCCACCCCCACCCCTCTAGGTTTCCTGCGTTATCACATGCCCGCAAGGAATTTGTTGACTTGTGTGTAAGCGCCGAAAATCTCCCGATTGGACTACAAACTCTTTCCATTTTATTTTTTTGGTATTAACCCCCCCCCCCCCCGCCCGACAGGTTTCCTGCGTTTGCACGTGTCCTCAGATAATTTGTAGAGTAGTAATTTGCAAACGTTGAAAATCTCCGGATCGGACCAGAATTTCTTTATATTTCATATTATTGGTATACCCCCTCCCCCCTCCGGACATACTTCCTGCGTTTGCAGAGAATTTATTGAGCTGTAGTTTTCAAACTGTTAAATTCTTCTGTTGAGTTGTAGATTATAAACATTTTTTATGAAGAACAACTACATTAAATATAGCAGTTAAGAAAATACATTACGGAAACTTTATGTGATTCAGATAACCAACCTCTGGGGACGAGGTCACGAAGCGATGGAAAACGCAGTTTTTATACGGCCCATTAAAATTTTTGTGGCCAGTTCTACACCCAATCAGTGATGGTGGTAAGTGGGTAAACATTCAAGCCGGACAGACTGACGTCTACTATTAAGGTGGAACTGAATTAGCAAAAGGCATTTCCACTGCTCATACTTAGTCTCGTACGGAGGGGTGGGGATGGGGTGGGGGGTGGGGGGGTTTGCAGAAGAATTTTTAAAAAGTTGGCCTTCTGCGTTCGCAATTCTAGCGAATGCTTTACAATACTATTTCTTGCTTTAATAAAAGTTTAGCGCGAGGTAATACTTTATCAGAGAGCGGGAGGGGGTTTGACGGATACAATGGTTGCGTTAAGGACTGACTATCTTAATAATGGTAACCATGTGCACTTTTTTACACTTTTGCTGGCACGGTGGTCGACATCATCAACAGGAAGGGAATAATTCTCTTGAGATATCAAGACCCACCGTTTTATTTCGGTTAACAAAAATTAGGCAAACGCGAATTAGGAAAAACTTGATACGACTAAACGTAATTAGGGGAAACGAGATTACGGGAAACAAGATTAGGGCAAACGAAATTAGGGGAAATGGGAATTCAGGTAAAAGCGATTTCGGGGAAACGCGATTGGTGTAAACGTGTTTAGAGCAAACGTGAATTAGGGGAAACAAGATTTAGGGGAAACGAGATTAGGGCAAACGAAATTAGGGGAAATGGGAATTCTGGTAAAAGCGGTTTCGGGGAAACGCAGTTAAGGTAAACGTGTTTAGGGCAAACGTGAATTAGGGGAAACGAGATTAGGGCAAACGAAATTAGGGGAAATGAGAATTCGGGTAAAAGCGATTTCGGGGAAACGCAATTGGGGTAAACGTGTTTAGGGCAAACGAGAATTAGGGGAATCGAGATTTAGGGGAAACGAGATCTAGGGGAAACGAGATTAGGGCAAACGAAATGAGAGGAAATGGGAATTCGGGTGAAAGCGATTTCGGGGAAATGCAATTGGGGTAAATGTGATTAGGGCAAACGGGAATTAGGGGAAACGGATTAGGGGAAGTGAGGCTACGCGGAAATTATTGACTTGTGAAGTGACACATCACGAAAACAAGCAAAAATGTCGTTTCATAAAAATCCTAGTATGTCTCTCACCACAGAACTTTATTCTACACAAAGGAGACGCATTTCTTTCAAACATGGATTCTTTTTCAATATTTTATAATTTATTTTCTTTCAAGATTCACATTTCTCTGCCTGCAGAAAGAGCGTGAATTTTATTCTAAAGCCGTTGGAGATTTCTAGCTAAGAAGAATATTATCGTGAAATAGAGGAGGAAGCAGGAAAAATAATCCGAACAGTTACTTTTATTCGAAAATTCTTGGTCTTGTATTAGAATTCCGTTTTATGACCAACCCATTTCGAAATACCGACACACCGGTCTCATTATGGGTGACCCTAGCAAAGGCCAAATCGCCAACGCAGAGTTTGCATTTTGTTGGCCAGAAGCCCAAGGCTACCGTGACTTTCTGTCCTTGAATCTTGTCTGGTGATTCCCAAACAAAAGAAACGCTTTTAACACTTCAAGGATCATAATCCGAAGGCGGCAGCTGAAATTTATTAACCAAACAGTCTTTCGACTTTTGCACTCATACGTACATACACCTCATTAAAAGCACGACTCTAGTAAATTGAAGTTGACTAAAGTTATTCATAGAGCTTTCAGTAACACGTTACAAAGTAAGCTTAAATTGCCATTTGCACAGCTGAAGAATGAAAGACCTGCACACTAATCTACGAAAAGGACGTTCAAAACACTAAAACTCTTATAAAGCATTTTTGCGAAACTACTGGAATAAACAAGGATTGCCAAATTAGGAAATATTTATATGAATGAAGTACAGGGGCACACTGAGAGCCCTGCAACCCTTGCATTTGGGGGGGGGGGCTCACGGATAAGAGGGCCTCTAACCGTAAAAGATTTTACTCGTACAAAATGAAGTTTCCTCGAATGATTTTACAAAATGTTTTGCGGAAACCTCATATGAAACTGAATAAAGAAATAGCCAGGGATATTTTGGGGCAGCTTTGAAAGAGGTATTAAAAAGAAAAGCAATTTCTGATTCTTTTTAATTTTTTTGCGATTTGAGTTTATAAAACCGGGATGACGAGAAAGCAGTTATTTTAGAGGACTTGAGGCCCCATTTCACAGTCATAGCAATAGTTCCTATACATGCAATGGCGTAACCATGTCTTAAAATCTGGAGGGGTCCGATCACACGTACACAGTGATCGGATCCTCCCAGATTATATGTATTTCCAAATGTCTTTTCTTTTCCAATCTGGATGTGTTGTCGAGATTTTCACATGATTCCTGCGAAGTTATAATGTACTTTCACTCGAAGATTTCTTTTTTTACGCTTTCCAACCGTAGGTTGAAGAAGCGTATATGCTCCAGCTTTGTCCGTCCGTCCGTCTGTCCGCACGATAACTGGCGTAAAAATGGGTCGATTTCGATGAAATTTTAGTATGTGGTAGGGGACCACTTGGGGATGAACACTATAGAAAATGGGACAAATAAGGTCAAAGGTCACGACGTAGGAGCGGGATCCTTCCATTGCCCTTATGCGTCCTAACTTGCGTAAATATGGTTCGATTTCAATGAAAGTTTACTATGTGGTAGGGGACCACCTGGGGGCAAACCCTATTGAAAATGGGACAAATGGGGTCTAAGGTCACGATGTAGGAGCGGGATCATTCCATTGCCCTTATGCGTCCTAACTTGCGTAAATATGGTTCGATTTCAATGAAAGTTTACTATGTGATAGAGGACCACCTGGGGACAAACCCTATTGAAAATGGGACAAATGGGGTCTAAGGGCACGACGTAGGAGCGGGATCATTCCATTGCCCTTATGCGTCATAACTTGCGTAAATATGGTTCGATTTCAATGAAATTTTAGTATGTGGTAGGGGACCGCCTGGGGACGAATCTTATTCAAAATGGGCGAAGTGGGGTCAAAGGTCAGGACATAAGAGCGTGATGCATTCCATTGCCCTTATGTGTCATAACGTGCGTAAAAATGGTTCGATTTCGATGAAATTTCAGTATGTGGTAGGGGACCACCTGGGGACGAACTCTATTGAATGTGGACGAAATGGGTCAAAGGTCAGGACATAGGAATGCGATCCATTCCATCGCTCTTATCCCATATTATTAAGGTGGACGTCAAGTAATTTTGCTTCCTATACTTCCAATGGAAAAACTTTTGTACACATTTCTTTCAGAATTAATGTGTTTCCAAGGATGAAAATTTTAACATCGATTAAAATAACTTTATTACAACTTGGAATACTTAATATTTTCTAAAACATAACCATAATTACATTAAAAATCAATAACTTTTCCTTTGGTGGTGTTGAAACCAGAAAAAGGATGGCGCGACCTGTACTTTGATGACGTCAGTAGAAAAACAAATGTTGGATTGCATAATTATGGTTATGTTTTAGAAAGTATTAAGTATTGCAAGTTATAAAATGAAGATGTTTTAATCGATGTTCAAATTTTCATCCTCGTGAACGCATTAATTGTCCAGAAATTAGATGGCACGACCTGTATTTTCATGACGTCAGCAGACAAAAATATGTTGGATTGCATAAATATGAAAATGTTTTAGAAAATATTAAGTATTCGAAGTTATAAAATGAAGATATGTTAATCGATGTTCAAATTTTCATCCTTGGGAACGCATTAATTGGGAAGAAAATGTGTACAAAAATTTTTCCATTCGAAGTACAGGAAGCAAAATAACTTGACGTTCACCTTAAAGGAGCAATTCTTGTATGTATGTAAATTTTATTTTGAAAACGGCTCTGAGGATTTTGATGAAAGTCGTTAACCTACCGTTTTCTGGTACTAGAAATCGATTTAGCTTGATCTTGACTTTAAGAAAATTTGTTTAGTGGGTTAAATAACCACCCCGAATTAGCAAGTTTGTAGTGTGGTGTCATGGCGTCACCCCATTAGATGTTGGCGCGTCTATCTCACTACGTCACGCGTTGTTTGTAGATCCTATTAAAGTTTTATGACGTCACAACTTGCTAGCAGATGGTCGCGATTCCCATCTGCCTCATTACGTCACGCGTTGTGTGCGTATGTTCGTCCGCACGATAACTTGCGTAAAAATCGTTCGATTTCGATGAAATTTTAGTATGTGGTAGGAGAACAACACCTGGGAAGGAACCCTATTGAAAGTGAACGAAATTGGGTCAAAGGTCAGGACATAAGAGCGGGATCCATTCCACTGCTCTTATGCGTCATAACTAACGTAAAAAAGATTCGATTTCGATTAAATTTTAGTATGTGGTAGGAGACCACCTGGGGACAAACCCTATTGAAAATTGGCGAAATGGGGTCAAAGGTCAGGACACAGGAGCGGAATCACTTCCATCGCCATTATGAGTCATAACTTACGTAAAAATGTTTCGATTTGGATGAAATGTTGGTATGTTGTAGGGACCTTCCTGGGGACGAATCCTATTGAAAATGGGCGAAATGGGGTGAAAGGTTAGGACACAGGAGCGGGATCTATTCCATTGCGCTTATGCATCATAACTTACGTAAAATTGTTTCGATTGCGACAAAACTTTATCATGTTATTTCGGAGATATACTGAACCAGTTCTGTTGAATATCATC
Source organism: Macrothele yani (assembly GCA_039090855.1). Classification (NCBI taxonomy): domain Eukaryota; kingdom Metazoa; phylum Arthropoda; class Arachnida; order Araneae; family Macrothelidae; genus Macrothele; species Macrothele yani. The sequence goes on from CM077008.1 coordinate 81,013,957, forward strand.
CAAATGGATCAAAGGTCAGGGCACAGGGGTGAGATTTATTCCACAGTCATTTTCCTCATAACTTGAGTAATAGCTTGAGTAATGATTTCTAGTATATTGGAAAGCGTATCATAATCAATGCATTGCATGATTTTACTAACTAGTTTCAATATAAATACACTCTTTCCAAAAAAAAAAAAAAAAAAAAACGAAGCACACCGAAGGAATCATCAAATCAAGATGAAAATTGGTATGTGTGCACATGTATAGGAAAGGAAATCATTGCAATTCCAGAGCAGTTGGGCTATTTATTCGGATAAAACACCTACACGAGTGAAACAAGTCAGTGCGTTGTAAAGCCACCTCTGGCTCGGACGCCAGCGGCTACCAGGCGTGGCATAGATGCATACAGTTCACGGATACTGTCCTGAGGTATAGCATGCCAGATCGTGTCCAAATTGCGGGCCAGTTCGCCGACATTCTGGGTTTGTCGTAGGTGGCGTCCCATCATGTACTAACCATGTTCGATCGGTGAGAGATTGGTCAATGGGGCTGGCCATGGAAGGATGTCGGCATTACGGACGCAGGCCTGGGAGAGCTGTGCCGTTTTTGCCAGGCATTAGCCTGTTGAAAAATTGTTCGGTGACATTGCGACAGGAATGGCTCAACGACGTACCGTTGAGCCATGAGGGTGGTGCAGAGGGACTTTCAATGAAGTCCGGCTATTGTAAGAAATGGCTCCCCAGACAATAACCCCGGTGTGCGAGCCGTGTGCTGTTGCAGGATCCTTGCGCTGGCCAGCTCAACTCGAGACACGCATGCGCTGGTCATCAGCACCAGGTGCAAACCGTGACTCATCACTGAAGACAACATGACGCCACTGGACACTATCCCACGTTGATCGGGCTTGACACCGCTACAACCGATGTCGGCGATGCTAGCTGATCCGTGATAGACGCAGAGGCGTAACTAGGGCGGGGAAGGCGGGGCGGCTGCACCAGGCGCAGCTCAAGAGAGGGAGCAAAATCACTGTTTGCATAATGATTAAAGCTATAATTGAAACTTTTGCACCAGTTTTTTGATACATTTTTAGCACCATACTTTGTAATTTGTCTATTTACAGAATTTGTTCACAGTATGGTTCGCCAGTTGTGGCAGGTTTACAGCGTAATATTCACATTTCTTCAAAATATATAGGTGATGTTAGTTGCTTACATAAAGGAATGAAGGTGCCGTTTTATAGTCCGTTCAACCAAAGAAGAACCACGACCTTCGTCGACAACAATGGGGCCTGCGAGGTTTCTTTAGTTGGGTACGTTGCAAAACATTGATGTAGTTCACATTGTTGAAGATTCTCTGGGGGCAATTCGATAATTGCCATGGCTTTGAGCCTCGACTGCCAGCTGCATTAGGTACCTTTGATGTGGTACCAAAGGTTTGAACTCCGAAGCATTTAGCAAAAGTTGGTTGTTATGACGTCAATTTTGATTTGAAAGGAAGAGTTTGATATGACGTCAATTTTGATTTGAGAGAAGGAGTTTGATATGACGTTAATTTTGATTTGAAAGAAAGAGAGGTAGAAAGAGAAAGAGAGAAAACTGCTAAATTGGTAATATATTTACATAAGAGGGAAATGCAGATGGGGGCGCAATATTTTATGGTTGCCCCGGGCTTAGAAATTCCTAGTTACGCCTCTGGTAGGTGGCGGAGTGGCCTCCTTGAATGTAGACCCCGTGCCGCAAGTTGTCTGGCAACGGCCCGGATGACCACTTCCGTACCTGTGGACGACACGACATGGCTGCGAATGGTTAAGAGCGACGAATTCGGTTCGTTCGTGCGTCTCTCACTATCGCTCGATCTTCGCGTTCTGTTGGTGCTCTCTGCCTTTCACTGCTCGCGTGCGGCTGGATTGTGCTCTCCTCGACCCATTGGCCCCAACATCGTCAGACTGCCGCATCGCTCCGATCCAAATGCCTGGAAATACGGCGATTTGACCATCCGGCCTCTCTCATCCCAATTATACGTCCTCTCTCAAACGCGCTAACTGCTTGTATTGTTCACGGATCCGACGTCGAGGCATCCTCACAGTCCGTGTAGGTTAATGTAACCGCAAACCGATGTCATAATTTTCCCAGCGTGCGAGCTTTGTTCTCGATATACTCTCCTCGATGTGCAGTTACCATGCGATATGGCAGGCATTATTTCGTCATTGGTCGTTATTTTTTAATGATTTTATATTCGGCCCTGAGGTACTTGCTTGCATAGATTCATCAGGATCGAACGACTTTCCCGGAGTGCTTCGTTTTTTCCTATTTTTTTGTTTTTTTTTTTGCGAAGAGTGTATTTCTACTGAATTGACAGTTCACATATTGTTCAGGACGAAATATACTCTTGCTTTCATTGATGCATAAATTAAGTTTGAGTCTTCAACTGCGACTACAGTTTTGAATTTGTGTAGGAGAATTGACAGAAAATATAATAAATAAGGTTGAGGTGCACTCAAAAAAGAAATCGTAAACTTTGCCTTCCTTTTGAAACTTTACAGTCTCAGACATGAACTTCTGAAGTACCAAAAGGGTTATTCGTGAGCACATGGGAATACTTTCTCGAATGTTAGGTGACAATCATGCATAAAAAAAATGCACACACATTTAAGAAATCAGTGGATTATTATTATTATTTTGATTGGAGGTTTAACGATTTAACGACCACCGTGAGCAACTCAATAGGCTATAAGCAATCGCCCGTCCCTAATTTAGGGTCACTGGTTCCAGGGAAGGGAGGGAGCCAGTGCCGTAAGACAAACACAACATCTGCTGCAGCACAGTTTACTGTTTCATTTTGGCCATCATTTCCAATCTTTAAGAGAAAGAAGGAAAATAAACAGCCTCATTGTTTTCTTCTATTCTTCAGTTCCCAATCTTTTAGAGAAAGAAAAAAAAAACAGTCTTTCTTTTATTTTTCGATTTTCAATCTTTTAAGAGAAAGAAGGAAAATAAAGAGTCTCATTGTATTCTTTTCGTACCTCTCGACGAACGGGCGCATTTAATGTAGCTGAATGATCTAAAACCAACTACATGTTAAAGGGGGAGTGTTTCTTTTTTCAAAAAGATACTAGTGATGCTAGTGCTTAAAATCAAGGTTTCTAAACACGTGGACCGCCAGCTTGTTGCAAGTGGTACTCGAAGGTGATAAACACCCGAAAAAAATTTTCGGGTGTTTATTACCTTCGAGTACCACTAGAAAATAGTTACAACTTATTTACTCAATGCTGTGTATTTATATTATTTCTTGACGCCCCGGTGGTGCACGCTTCTGACCATTCGTCCAAGGTGGGTTCGGGTTCGAATCCCGTGAGGCATGGATGTTGCGTTTGTCTTACGGGACTTGCTCTCTTCCTTTTCTGGAACTAGTGATCCTAAATAGAGACGGGCGACTGCTTATAACCTATCGAGTTGCTCACAGTGGTCATCAAACAAACAAACAAACTATTGTCGGTTATATTCTGCAACTTTTTTCAATAAAAAAGTTAGCTGAAACTAAAATATTTCTCAGTGCTAATTTAAACAAAGTTTTCACAGTCGATTTTGGTTTGTCGTCACAATTCTATGTGGCTATTCATACTAGAATTAAGCAATATTAATACAATACCATAAATTTGTTTATTGATGTACATTAAAAAAAGCATGCAGAGGCCAAGATTTCGCTTACCAGCTGGTGGCGTTCTCACGGGAAATTACAAACCAACTGCTAATGCAGAATGCTTTTATAATGTTTTGTTATTTTTAACTGAAGTACACCAATAAATGGATTTACCACATTGCGTCAATATTGATTCTGGTGCACAAAATAATTTTATATATTTAGAAACTGAACAAACAAACAATAAAGGCTCCCATCAAAAACTAAAGGAATTTAGCGATTTGTATGAGTATACTAAATAGCAATTTTTTGTATACTAAAAAAATTCAGCGATTTGTACAAACATAAAGGTGTGTAGTATCACGAAGGAAACAGTGAATTTTACATCCAACATGCCATTGAAGTAAAAGAACATGCATAAGTAGACTTTTACATAATGGACATGAGTTTTCGTGGGAAGTATGGGACGGAAGTACCATTATAATGCTTTGCTGTTACTCACATTTATCTATGTTTTCTAAAAAGAACTGTTGATATAGATATTTTAGATTAATTTCAGATGGGTAGTTTAATTGATATATACTGGCTGATAAATTAATGAATTAAAATTTGCTTTTTTAAATAAAAAAGGATCTACATTTTTGGCAGGTGGTCTTATAATTCGTATTAAGTGTGAGATGCCATGAAGGGGTGCGAGAACATTTTAAGATTATGAATAGAATTCCTGTTTTAGATAAATCATGGCAAATTCATTTTTTGCTCAATTCAAGTTTTCGTCTAAACCATATAATGAATAAAATTCTCCGGCTGGACGTGTAGTGCAGGAAAGCTTACGTTAAGTCACGTTAGGGTTATTGAAAGGTTACTTGACGTAGCTAAAGTGTGCTTAATCTTCAAAGTGCTATAGTTTGTTTAGGTAAAACACGCACGTGCAATAAATTCCAAGAATATGGAATTTATTTTTACTCAGCGTTCCTCATTATCTTGAATATCAGTAATATAACTTCGGTTTTAGTACATTAGTACCTTGAAGGCTCCTTATTAGAGCGGTAAACACAATATACCCTGAACTTAACGTAAACACTCAATGAAATAGACTTAACGGCCAGACAGAGGTCTGACAATAAAATGAACTAAGTAAACGTACTCACTCTTAACCTTTTATTGGGGAGCTCTTGGTATTACTCAAATACACACTCCAAAATAACACAACTACTGATAGCCCGAACTTTCGTACTATCGTAATGTCGTAGAAACGTAGGTAAATCGCATATCAATAATCAGGAAGAACCTATCACATATAAAACGAAGCTCTCTGGAATCTTGAGCGCGCCTATATATATATATATATATATATCATCATCATTGTCAACCATTATCAATCCACTGCTGGACGAAGGTCTCCCCAAGTTTCCTCCACAACGGTCTGTCTTGTGCCAGTCTCCTCCATGTCACCCCTGCATACTTTCGAATTTCATCCACCCATCTTCCATGTGGTCTTCTTCTGGGTCTTTTCCTGTCCCTTGGAATCCAATCTAAAATTTCGGCTGTCCATCGATGATCTGTCCTTCTGGCAGTATGTCCAGCCCATTGCCATTTCAGGGATTTAACTCTGATCATGATGTCTTCCACTCTTGTCATTTTTCGGATCCACGAGTTCCTCTTCTTATCTCTCCTGGTTACACGAAGCATGCACCTCTCCATGCTTCTTTGAGTTGTCTGCAGTCTTTGTATATCTCTTTTAGTTAAGGTCCACGTCTCTGCACCATACGTAAGCACTGGAAGGATGCATTGATCAAACACTTTTCTTTTAAGACATAATGGCATATTGCTCTTGAAAATTATGCTGTTTCTTCCAAAAGCTCTCCAGGCAAGTTTTGTACGCCGATTAATTTCTTCATCAATGTGACCCTCACTTGATATCTGCTGTCCAAGATAAACGTACGTGTCTGTTATCTCCAGCTTTTCTCCATCAATCGATAAATCTTCATTTCTTGTAAAAGCATTGAACATCACTTTTGTCTTCTGAAAGTTCATTTTTAATCCCACTTCTTTACTCTTGTCAGCAAGTTCCTGGATCATACTCTGCAGCTCTGATGGGGTAGTTGCAAAAATGACTACGTCATCAGCAAAACGAAGGTGGGTTAGATAATCTCCATTAATCTTTATTCCTTTGTTTTCCCAGTTCAGTGATTGAAAGATATTTTCCAATGTGGCATTAAAGAGCTTCGGAGATATGGTGTCACCTTGTCTCACTCCCTTTCCAATTTTTATGTGTGTTGTATTTTCAAACAGCCGAATCTTTGCACTTGCATTTTCATAGATGTTATTAATAATATTAATGTATGCATCTTCAATACCTCAGGATTTCAGAGCCGTCGTAACTGCTGATGGTTTCACCGAATCAAAGGCTTTTTCATAATCGATAAAAGCCATGCACAATGGAATATATATATATATATATATAAATAACAAGAGATAGTAAAATCAAGAAGAAACTGAAGCTAGAGTATACGTTACAACCATGATTACAAATGAAAAAATGCATGGTTACGGTTAAATATTCAGGAATGCAATTTTCCGAACAACAGGAATAGTGCTTAAGTCTCTGTGGGGCTGCATAATTTTTAGGGTGAACCTCACATCTTAACACATTTTCGTAATTCAATAGAAAAGTGTGTTGAATCTGAACGCATTAAATACTCTTGTTTTCTGTTCTCTAATTCTTATGCAAGGCAGTTCTTTCGACATTCAAATAGTATTCCAAAATTACTGCACAGTTAGGCACATTCCACTAATGATTTATAAATCAATGTGGGCAGCATGAAAGATGCTCCACTGATTTGCAGACTTCTACGGTAAAAAGAAAAAAAAACAGGAAATGAAGTAAAATCAGACACAGCAAAAGTTAGAGGAAAGTGGAACGAAATATTGTATGCATAAATTTCGGCAACTTACGCGATTTTCCACTGTTTGCAGTTGAAGGCGGAAAACAGAAACAAATGTGCTGCGCTGTTGAGTTTGTTTTGTTTCAAAAGAGGAGGTGAGCAATTTACCGGCGGTTTTTAATGTCAGGACATCCTCCTCATCATAATCTCTGATGCCGCAGCTGACGTCACCGCAAACGTTTTTCAAGGTCGCTGTACATATTGCAATGGAGGTCAGTAAGTAAACGATATCGCAAAGTCAACACACAGATACTCAGTCTGCTTTTATCGTACGGAAGGCTAGCACTCGAGCGTCGAAGAGATATCCGAATCTCCAACTGAAAACAGTATTAAAATCAACAATAGCACTTTAGGATGCTAATCAGAAACCATCTGTCTTCCATTCTTTCAAGTGGGATGCGACGCAGTTGACGTTACGTGAAGGGTTCCGTACATACAAATAGAGCAACAATTTTCATCATATTTTTTTTTTATTTCACGATCAGGAAAGTTAACTGTTAGGGCTATAACCCCATCACAGCTCGGACGACTAGCCACCCAGAAACCCATGCGTCTGGCCATTCAGACACCGGGAGCAATAGTAATAATAAAGAGGAGGGAAAAGAACAAAAATCATCCATGAATGAGTCTCGGGTTCCCACTTAACCACAGTGCTTTGAAGTTGCAGCAGCTTAAAGGTACTTTTATTTAATCTATTAAAATAACCCTTTCCGTTAAAATTAAACTCCGTAATTTTTTTATTTAGTGGTTTAACGACCACCACGAGCAACTCAAAGGGCTAGAAGATGCACTTGCCCTCTCTAATTTGAGTCCACTGGTATCAGAGAAAAGAGAGAGCCGGCGCCATAAGACAAGCACACCATCCATGGCTAATCCGGGATTAGGGCAAACGGGAATTAGGGGAAACGGATTAGGGGAAGTGAGGCTACGCGGAAATTACTGACCTGTAAAGTGACATCATCGCGAAAACAAGCATCAGCAGACAGCGCCTCAGACATCTCGGCCACCGATTGTTACCCGTATGTCCTCCGGAATATCGTGTAACATTGGAGGACCATGATTTCGTAGGTATGAATTTCGGAAAGGGGGCCTACAAATTAGTAAGTGTGGGAAAGCAATATATTCACCAAATAATTCCTACGGTATCGCATAGTACGAGGAAATAGTTAAACGAGGAAGAGTAGTTACCAAGTAAACAATTTAGAGAGCGCGGGAATTGGGAAAGAAAATCCGAGAAGCATAATGTGGACAGGCGTTCTAAGAGGATAATTATAATACCTATTTCATAATTTTTCTAAGACCTGGCTGAGCAGATTTCTTTCTTGAGGAGGAAATTCCTTATTTTTTTTTTCATCATTCTTTTGAATTGTTTTTTTATTTTATTTTGTGTTCCCCGAGCTCTCCGGAAATTCCAGTAAGAATACGCACGAAACACACCCCTAGGTTAGTAAAGAGAAAACTCGGAGGTTTTAGCAAGCAACGCTACGAGAATGAAATGCTCGCAATCACAGGTGGGGGCCAATTTACTGGACCTTTCGCTATTAACGAAGTCACGTTTTACGCACGCTAGCGGGCAACGAACAGGGCATATTTCTCGTAGTGGGCGTAACTGGTTGACACCAACAGAAAGAGTCATACAGGAAGCGTACGTGAAAATTCTAAGGCAGCGCGGACATCCCGCGGAGCAGTTGACAAGATAAAGGAATATTCATCTTCAAGAAAACTCGATGTTCTCAAGCCTTTGCCAACGAATCGGAGGGATTCCCATACAGGGATGTAAACCAATGCCGAAGCGAGGAAAAGCGGCCCAACCAATAAGGGGAGAACCATTTGGGTAGGACAGGAACACCCCCGAACCCCTTAAACATAGACGAGAGAAAACTTTTTTTTTTTTAGGCGGAGATGATTTGGAGAGAACACGGGATGGAATGATGACTGCTATTTCTGGGTGAACGCAGAGAGGAAAGATGGACTCTAGATGAATCCTGGGCAGAATATCGCAGAAAGAATTAAGTTAGGAGTTTTCCTGGGAGGACGCTCAAAATTGAGCAAGATGATTTCCAGGTGAAGGGAAGTATGATGTTTTCCCTGAGAGGTTTTTACGCAAATTTTGGGTGAAGCATCGAGTGATCTTATGCGGGCAGTGTGCATTCAGCAGGACCGGATGAGGTCCCAACCATAGACTTTATACCTATAAGTAATACCGGACGACAACGAAATAGATGAAAAGAAAAGAATTTGGTGAGAAAAATTTCATAATTCCCAATATCTCGTTAGCATGATCATGATTTTGTCTCCTATACATCCTCGGTAGAAAAGATAATTTTAATCTCTTGCAAGTGCTGAATAACATAATGTGTCTTATATTTTGCGGAAGGTGAACTTTAAAATATGATTGCGAATATCAAAAAGCATAATGAACTTAAAATATATTTTGGTTTAAATTAATAGAAATCTCCACCGATCAGTGTAATAGATTTTAAGGAAACACAAATGAAAATAAATTCTGTATTTTATAATGAAATTTACCCGAGTTTCTCAAATCTTTGAAAATTCAAAATAAGTGAATCTTTGTTTATTTTAACCTGAATAATTAAGTAGAACAATCGTAAAGTTTTGGTAGAGTAACAACTCCAAGATTTTAAGAAGAAAATAACTTTTAACATTTAGCAAACCCAGTCGCAGGAAAATAAAAGGTCCAAATCTGACATGAGTTTATTAAATTTCAAGCGGCATATGGAGGAATATGGGTTTCCCATGTTCTCCCATATGAAACACAACGCAATGCACTCCGTCAACCCTGAACTTGGAGACCCTCCATTAGGGAACCCAACTTCACGGTAGACACCCATAGGCGGAAGATAATAGAGAGTAAAGAGTTACGAAAATTAACGGCCTTCTTAATAATTAATCCCACTGCAGCGAATAGGACGCAGCAGATGGTTCGCCCTCACATCGAGTAGGGGGTGGTAATATAAAACTGGTGCCGTGTGACCAGGATTTTTCAGTTCTTTGGTTAATTAATATAAAATTTGTGCTAGGACCAGGATTTCTTTGATCCTGTGGTTTAAAAAAAAAAAGAATATTTGTTTTCGGTGGTCAGGATAATTAATCAAGTATACAGAATTAGCAGAATAATGCGATGTGTTTCTATTATCTCCCCTTCAATTCTGAGTAACAAGATGCAGGTTTTATAGAAAAATTAAGGAAATTGTAGCAAGATTTTAACTTCAAAAAAAAATAGTGAAGGTGAAATGCAAGTAAATAAGTTGCAGGAAATCAGATTATGCTGAAATAAATTTAAATTTCTAAGGAAATAGGCAGAAAAACAAATAAGAGTTATACTGCTAATTTAGCAAATGAATAGATGAAATTTTACAGAAAATTCATGAAAATTAATAGTACGGAGAAAATAAATTTATACAAGTGTAATTCATGAATAATTTTGATTTATAGTTGAAAATCAAGGGAAAATTCCTTGCAACTCAAAGTGAAATTTATTTTTGATGTGTTGTTTATTTGTGCATTTGAGTGTTGTGATTTTAAATCGGTAACTAAGGAGAATAATAGGTTCTTTGATAACTTGGGGATTGTATTATTTAACGGTGAGGCACTGATAGAAGAGTAGTGATGAGAAGTGGTGGTGATATATATTTTAAAATCAAAAGTGCATTATTATTGAAGTGTGATTTTATTATGTGTGTTGATGCATTGATAAGAAACTGATAATTTAAGAAGGAATAGGCAGGTTAATTATTGATAAGAGGATTTTTTTTTTCTGCAAGATATAGGAGCTAATAGAAGGTTAAGCAGTAATCTTGATTTGTTTGGGAAGACTAAAAGGGAATGTAATATCTAAGTGTGTGTTTTATTGTGCATTTAAATGTGTAGAGGTACTTGGGAGTGTAGACAGAGAGTAGTTAAGTGGATTAATATTTGGAAAAGAGTAACAAAAAGGACTAGTGCAAAAATAATTGGTAGGAGTAATAATTGAATAATGCTGGAAAAAATTTTTGAAATGAAAATAGTGTTTATTGAAGTGTGATTTATTGTGCTTTAAATGTGTGATTTATATGCATCCAGCAAGGGAAGTAGACAGAGGTTATTGCTAGTACACTAAAATTTAATGAATTTAGGAAGTCAGCATAGGTATTTGAGGTGTGGTTCTAATTTCTTGAAAAAGTGGTTATCGTATTAATTTTGTTACAAGTGCATAATTTGATCTCAAATGTTTCTAGTGTATTTATATATATATTTAAGACGTTCAAATTTATTACATATCTTAGTGTGAAGTGCTGGTTGTATATGTGCATATTTTGAGGGAATTTTGTTTAGTGTGTCGCGAGTTAGGTACAGTTAAGTTGAAAGCCGAATGCAATTTATGAGTAAGCTAGGAACGTTAATCGTTTTATTCGTAGACAATTGTTTTCTGATCATAAGTCAAGTGGGTTAGTAGACGAAGCAGCGAGTTACGTTAGAGTGAATTTTTATTTTTACGTGGTAGCTTCACCGGAATTTTTCTAATTTTATGTGACTTTACGAGATTACGAAGCATATAGTAGAAGCCGTGGGAATTTAATTTAGTAAGGTTAAAGAATAAATATATGGCTAACCAACAGAACGGAGAACAGAGCAACGGTGAACAGAATTTTGTTTCGGAAAATTGCATAGTTGATCAACAGAACCAGGAGAGCGACCTTCAGGGCACTCTGGAAGGGGAAACCTTTTCAGAAAATTGTGTAGTAGCCCCGCAGAACGTACCAATAATGGCGGGAATGTTAGCGTATATCCCCACATTCAGCGGATCGGATGAAAATCTGACCGCACGTCAATTTTTCGAAACGTTGGAGAGTACCGCCGCACTGTCAGGATGGAACGACGCCGTTAAAATTTTGTCAGCTAAAGCAAAATTCAAAGGAGCCGCCAGTCACTTTCTTTCGGAGGCCGTCGATATTAGGAGGGAGACCGAGTACGAACGATTTAAGCAGGCGATAGTACAAAGATTCGACGCATTACAACCGGTTACCGTGAGAATGCAGAAATTTACGACTTGCCGACAAAAACCAGGAGAACGGGTGGCCGAGTATGTAGCTCGTCTTAACGGCTTAGCTTATTCCTACATGGAGACGATGGATTTAGAAAATGAGCAAGTGCGAGGACTAGTAGACAGTACTAAAATGTCGCAGTTTTTGAATGGATTAAACCCTAAATTGAGGCGCACGGTTTTATCCTTCACCCCGGAAAATTTTCAGGCAGCAGTTCAGAGAGCGCTGGCCGAAGAGTCTCACAATCTCTTATTAGACCGGGACGTTAACGCTTACGATGCACAGCAGGAATCGAGTTCGATCCCAGGGACTTCACAAGGGCAACAGAGCAATTCAACGGACCAGATAGCCGATTTGTGTTCTATGATGGCGAAGCAGCTAGCAACTCATGAGATGCAGGTGAACGCTCTGAAAAGTGAGGCAGAAAATTTGAGGGAAAGGCTAAGGAAAGCAGAGAATTCGCACCGGACGCACGTAAATCGCATTAGAAATTTCCAGAGCGCTAATTATGAATCTAGGGGAAATTTACCCGACGTAGACATTACTTCGGCCATCTGCTATAACTGCGGCGATTTTGGCCATATCAAGCGATTTTGTTATCGGAACAATCGGGAAGGAGCAGTTTATACGCAACCATCGCAGCAAGCTCAAAGAGGTTCATGGGACAGGGCACCCAACCCTTCGTACCCGCGACAGCAGAATAACTTCTCCCCTGGCGACCGCCGCGGTAATCAGTATCGCTCCTACAGGAACTACAGCGCCACTTACCGACAGGACGCTCACGTCCCACAGAATCCAAGGAATTTGGGGAACAGAAGAGAAAACCGCGTTCGTTTTGAAGAGGATGCACCAGGAAGAGATTGCAATAGGTATTCCAGGCAAAATTCGCGTCCTTTAAACTAATTTCGGGTCAAGATAAGGGGACCGCCCTTGGCCGGAATTATAATAAGGTCCGTGGAGTTACTTTAACAAATTGTTACGTCCGAGGTGATGGAGCACTCCCGTTGGTGAAAGTTAGGATAGGAGATACTCACGCGTTTGCACTCATCGACAGCGGAGCTTGTATCTCAATCTTTTGTGCTTCACTATTAAAGGAGATAAAGGGAAAGATTCGTATACGTGACTTAGGATCAGCAGTTTTAGTGAAAGGCATTACTGGAAACACTTTACCTACATCTCAGTGCTATGAGATACCGGTAGAAATCGGAGGAGAAACCATTTTACATCCCTATCACGTTACTCAGCGGAAGTTGCATCAAGATTATTCTCTAATCTTAGGCTGGGATCTATTGAAGGAGCACGGATACGTATTCGACGCAGGAAAAGGAATTTTGAAACGGGAAAGCAGAGCAAATTTAGCTACGGCAGAGTACGGTAGAGGAAGGAATAACCGGAAAAGAAATTTTAAAGGAAAAGCACGTCAGTCGAAAATTCGAACCCAGGTCTTGTCCGTGCCTTCAGCGGAAAGGACCAATCCCATTAACTCCGACGTAACCAAGATAGGAAGGACCGTCCATAAGGAACTCATCCCACCGTATTCGGAAAGGGTTATCCAAATCCGTTGCGAGAATTTTTCCGGTTTTCACGTTAACCAAGTACTCGTACAACCGTTAGGGAGGTACGCCCAAGGAAATGTACGTGTGGGTCGTTCAGTAAACACGCTGGACAGATCAGGCATCATGCCCGTATTGGTAGCTAACCTTACAGATCAACCCTTTCATTTTAATAAAAGGACTAAATTAGTGACCGTGCAGCCAATCGTTCAGGTTAACACGACACAGTGTCAAGAGTCGGAGAAATTGCCACCTCTCACCCCAAGGGACTTAAATTTGGAGGGCGTCAACCCAAATTGGAGAAAACCGTTAGTGACGCTTCTCATGAAGTACAAGGATGTGTTTGCTCGCTCGTTAGCAGAATTGGGTAAATGTAATTTAATTTACCACGAAATAAATTTAACTACGGATACCCCCATCAGAGGAAAATTTTACCGAGTTCCACATCATCTGAGAAAGGAAGCGCAGCAGCAACTGGACGAATTGTTGAAGGCGGGCATCATCACAGAAAGTGCATCCCCCTATTCCGCCCCCCTTCTTCTCGTAAAAAAGAAAGACAATTCTTTTAGATTAGTTATAGACTATCGTGGACTAAATGAGGTAGTAATTCCCGATCCCTATCCGCTACCCAGAATCGAGGACTTGCTTGAGACAGCAAAAGGTAATAGGGTCTTTACCACCCTAGATTTAAAGAGCGGTTTTCATCAGATGGCTATAGCAGATAGGGACAAGCATAAGACAGCTTTCTCATCACCGTGGGGATCTTTTCAATTCGAGCGTTTACCCTTTGGTTCCAAAAACTCCCCCAGTAGCTTTCAACGATTAAGCGACGCCTTACTTTTCGGATTAGCTGAGCATAATATCATGTGCTTTATCGACGACATCATAATCGCATCCACGAACGAGGAGACACACCTGATAAAATTGGAGGAAGTTTTCAGACGCCTCAGAAAGCACGATTTAAAGCTAGCTCCCCAGAAGTGCACGTTTATGCAGTCAGCGGTGAAGTACTTAGGGCATATAGTAGATGGAGAAACCATTCGTCCCGACCCGTCGAATTTATGCAAAGTAAATGATTTCGCCACACCCAACACTCTCAAGAGGCTGAGGGGATTCTTGGGGCTTTGCAATTATTACAGGAGGTTTATCCCTACTTTTTCGGACATAGTGACCCCCTTAACCGAACTCACTAAGAAAGGAAAATTTAAATGGAACTCAGAGGCAGACGAAGCTTTTCTCAGGATCAAATCATGCCTGTTAGATAACCCGGTATTAATTCATCCGGACTACCAGAAACCATTTTACCTACATTCAGATGCTAGCGGAACTGGGATAGGAGCAGTGCTAGAACAGATGGACGAAGAGGGAAACCTTCACCCAGTAACATTCATGTCTAGGAAACTCATCGCTGCAGAAAGAAATTATCCAACGATTGAGAAGGAACTTCTGGCTATCGTATCGGCAGTACGCCACTGGCGACATTACTTATTGGGAAAAGAATTCCACGTCATCAGCGATCATCGCCCCCTCACCTACCTCCACAACTTAAAGGATGTAAATAGTCGTTTGAATCGCTGGCGCATATCATTAAGCGAATTTTCTTACAAGATTGGTTATGAGAAAGGGAAGCAAAATGTAGTAGCAGATTGGTTAAGTAGGCAGTACGGAGATCCGGAAGAAGAGGGAGACGTAGATATCACCCCGGCGAGGGTTAGCGCCACCGATCGTCTCACTCACGACCCCGAAACGGAGCGTATCAGGGCACTGCAACGGTCAGACCCGGACCTCAAGAGCCTTATAGAATCGTTGGAGGCCCGCCGAATCACTAATGCAAAAGAGAAAGTGAAGGATAGTTTTTACTTAAACGACAAGGGTTTGCTGTACCACTTTCAAAAGCCAGATCGGGGCACTTCACAGGAAGATTATTGGGAACAGCTGGTGATTCCTACAACATTAAAGCCAGAGATTTTGGCGTTATGTCACGATATTCCTTCGTCACCCCATTTTGCATTTGAACGAACTTTGGCGACCATTAGACCCAGGTATTTTTGGCTAAACATGTTTTCTGATGTCCGCAACTATGTGGAATCGTGCAAGATTTGCAACGAAAGGACTACTCACCCCCTTCGAAGGAAAGAAAAATTGCAGAGGGCAGCAAACTGCACTTACCCATTTCAGAGGGTATCTCTGGATGTTTCGGGTCCTTACCCGGTAACAGAGCAAGGAAATAAGTATATATTAGTCATAATGGATACTTTCACGCGGTATGCAATTTTGGTACCCATTCCAAACCAAACTGCTTCAACGATAGCTGACGCTTACATCCAAAGATTGGTAGCTTTTTTCGGTGTACCGGAAAGCAATCTCACGGATAATGGGCCCTGTTTCACCTCACAATTATTCACCGAATTATTGGCTAGACTGGGAATTCGGAGATTAAATACCAGCTTTCATCATCCGGCTAGTAATGGGATCAACGAAAGACAGCATGCCGAGCTAAATAAAGCCCTCAGCACATTGGTAAACGATAGACAAGACAATTGGGATAATTACCTACCTATGCTCAACCTTGCATTTAACACTGCAGTGCATTCAGCTACGAAGTTCGCTCCCAGCTACTTGATGTTTGGAAGAGAGTTTAATGTACCCTCTGATATTTTGATTCCGCCTCGAAGGATCACTTATTACGACCCAGATGATTACCTGGAGTCATTTGTGGAACGGATGAGAAAGACATACCAAATTGTATACGGAAATTTGCAAGAAGCTGCGGCGAAACAAGAGAAGTATGCAGACAGGCACGCTGCTGAAAAGAATCTACATTTAGGTGACAGAGTATTTTTGCACACCCCTTTTTCACAGCCACATTTATCGCGTAAGCTAGCTCGAACTAACTGCGGAGATTGGGAGATAGTTTCGTTCCCCACCCCAGTAAATGTTCAGTTGAGGTCAGTCGAAAATCCGAACAAATATCAGACCGTGCATAAAAATCGAGTCTTCAAGCGGACTGAACGCCTACCCCAGCTTATAGCAGAGTCACCGGTACAGGACAATATAGAGGTACAAGTACCCAGACAATCGCAGGATTTCTCTGACGACGGATCGGAGAGCACACAGGACTACGACTATCTGGATTGGGTCGATTTTCCCAGAGTAGTCATGCCGCAACCGACAAGCAGTAGAGCAATGCCGCCCGTAAGTCAACCGCCCAACATCGGAGTACCGATAAATTCGCCGCCCGCTACGTCGAGTTCAGCGCGAAGGGAGACAAGCAGGGAAGTACCGCTGCCCTCGCAACATGTTGAAGAGCCGAGGCGCACACAGGCAATCGCGGAACCAACGGAGGAGACCATGCCGTCACAAGATTCCTATCAGGAAAGTAGCAGCCGACAAACACAAGAAGCAACGCGCCAAAGGGTTATTAGAGATCCATATCTACTACGTTCGCAGGACAGAATTCAGCTGACAGCAGCAATACACCCCACAGCAAATTCACAAGGGCCCAACACTTTGGAAATAGGCCTGAATCGCACGTACCCAAAGGAAATTGTGGTCAGCGACTCGACCGAAAGACTTGAGCAGCCGGAAGATACTAGCTTTGTAAATAGAATGTTGAAAAGTCTCAGTCAACCCAATAATCCAGAGGGAACCTCTTGGTTCGATTTAGCCGACCGCTATTTGTCGCAGCGCATTCAAGAAAACCTAAGCGCAGGGACACCAGAAGGAGCACCCGTCAATAATCTTTATCCACACTGGAGAAAAATCGTAGCGAAACCTCAGGAATCGTGGGTTTAAGCCCGAGGAAGTAGGAAGAACGCTGGGCGAAGATAAAAAATGTGTGTGTGTTGGGAAAAAAAAAAAAAACAGCGATGCGCAATAAGAGGAAGATCCCTGAATTTTCACGGTAAACGTTTAGCAGAAAATAAATTTGATAGGTAAAAAAAAAAAAGAAAAAAAAAAAAAAACAATTTTTGCGATCTGATCAGTAATCGAAAATAATTCGTAAAGAGAGCCTAGCTAGAAAATGGTGTATAAACATGGAAGAATATGCAGGAAGTAATTAATAATATTCATAGGAGGACCGCAGCCTAGTACGTGCATCGCAATCTTTCCAGTTTTGAGTTCACGAACCACGGAAAACTAGAAAAAAAAATATTCTTTTTTTTTTTTTTTTTTTTTTTTGGCTACGATAAGGGGAAAATTAATATTAAGTAAGGAAAATACATTACGTAAGTAAAAAGGAGAAAGAATGGGTCAGGAATTAAGCACCCAGCAAAGAAAAAAAAACTGTGGAGGAAGCAATGTTTTATTTCAGAGGAAAGACTGAACGGTAGCAATCATTCCTTTTACAAAAAAAAATTTTTGTTGGAAGAGAAGAAAAAAAAGAGGAAAAATAATAATTTTCCGCTCAAATTTTATTAATGATAGGCAGTAGGAGGATAAGCGAAGGTAATCGTAGGCAGAATGACGTCGCTCATGCACGGGGCTTGCAATAGTAAAGAAACGGACTGACCGTGTTTCCAGTTTGAGAAACCCCGTACACAAACTGGCTGGCAAGGAGCAAAAGGAAGAATGGGAAGACGCCATCTTGGGCCGCCATCTTGAAGCAAGAATGCAAAGAAGGAAAATTTATCGTTAAAAGAACGGGAACGCTCAGTAAAATATTTTGTACAGCAAAGGCCGAGCATTTCAAAGGATGGAAAATATAAACGGGAGCACAGCACGACGGAAAAAAAAAATACTTTTTTTTTCCCTCTCGAAACTTTCTGTAGCAGAAGCATAAGTCGGAGTAATATATCACTAGAAAAAAAAAAAAAAAAAACGTAAGCACTTTCTGCGGAGAAATAGCCGTGCGGAAACACCGACGGAATGCAATAAGATTAGCAGCGTATCGGATAATGCAGTGGTTCAAAATTAGTATCCATGGCAGGTATTCAAAGCAATTAAAATACGCGAACCTGAAACAAAACATATTATAAGAAAGTAGCAACAAACATGATCGATGCGTAGCCTAAGCGTCACCTAACATAGCCTAACCATAACCTATCGAAATGACAGTAAAAGGCACTTACCTTGAACGGAAATATCCAGTTATAAATCCCGAAGAAGTGAGAAAATTTTTTTTTGTGAGAAGTGTTATGTTCTTTGGCACAGAAGGCAGGTATTTCTGGATTAAATAAAAGAAAAAAAAAAGGAGAGGGAAAGAAGAGAAATAAAAAATTGGTTATGTACAAGGAAGAGGCATGAGGTTAGGGTCGAACCCTAATCCCTCATGAGAGATCCGCCGGAAGGTAGACGGAAGCCGCACGTGCAATTTGTTTCGTGCAAAGTTCGGCAACGCTCCGAGATGAGTTCCATTCGTTCGAATTCCACGAGCACGAGTTCGGAACGAAGCCTGATCTCTCGAGTGTCAAGAGCAATTAAGCGACAACTGGCGCAATCACAAACGCCGGCGTTGTCTCTAAGTAAACGTCGGGCTCGTTGGTAACGTGGGACCAGCCCCAGCTCCCCATCCTCTACCACCGCAGCACACGAGGAGCAGTTGCAGATTCTCCCAAACCACAACTGGCGTCGAGCATGCGAAAAATGCGACGATGTGAGATGAGGATTAATACGTGCAGACATGGTGCAACGATACCAATAGACAAAAAAAAAAAAAAAAAAGAAGAGATAAAGCAGAAGAGGAAATTTGAATGACAAGTTCACCAGACGAAAAGAAGCGTGATGTTTCAATGAAATCCGTCAGCAAACTGAGCACTGACCTGCAGAAATTAGAGGAGTGGTATTAGCCCCAGGTAATAGAATACACAGAATGCATCTACATAGGCTAAACAAGAAGCCTCCGATGTAAGCAAAACATGCAAGAGGCTACGCTATTGTGCGCTCACTTACACCCACAGGCATCAGCGCAGGTGTTTCAGATTTCGAGCCGTGAGAGACGGTCAACACAGGAACGACCCAAAATGTTTGGAGCGACGAATTTGCAGGGGTGACATCGCCCAAAGGGGACCCTCGCAAGCATTTTCGAGGAAATCCCCTATTTTCCGAAATCATCGGCGTTACTTAAATGGTCGCCGCACACCTGCGAATACACGAGAAAAGCATCTGGTCGTGAAATCAGAAATAGCCAGGAATGAGAATACAATGGTAATACGCGAGAAAAAAAGAGAGAGAAGAAAAAAAAAGAGTAAAGCACTAAAGATAAAATGGCAAGAAATAGTTCAGCAAAGAACTAACGATTAAGTTAAACAACGTAAAAGGGAAATAAGCGACTATACGCGGGTACTATCTGGTAGACAATACGACAAACACGAAAAGGGAAATTAATAATTTTTCTTTTAGAAGTAGTAGACGCACCAGCGAATGGAAATAATAGCTGCAGAATAGATACATGGGAAGTAAATAACCGTTATTTAATTATAATTTAGTAAGCTTAAGAAACACGAGTGATGAGATTTTTTTTATTTTTGTTGTTGTTGTTGTTGTTGGAGAAAACCTACAAGTAGGAAAAAAAAAAAAATACAATTAGAGAAAAGGGAAGCCTGGGATGGAATGCGCTTCGGAATTTCGAAAAAAAAATATATATATATAAATAAATATGCACATAAAAACCCCTCACTTCTCGTAGGTCAGAGTGAAACGAGCTTTTCGAAGGAAATATTACTAGTTCTTAATGTAAAGCGTATATAATGCATGTGCAAGAGAAATACCGAGGTGATAAGGAGTGATTTCATGTGTATGCTTGTTTTGAGATAATTATGGCCGACAAGTGTCGACAGAACCATTACCACTTTTAGGGTATTTGAAGAGAGTGACATTCGTCAATAAAATGGACAAGATGAACGTGATTGCGTTCGCCGTGGTAATCTGGACAGTTAGCGGAGTAGCTGCTAATCACGAACTTTGTCATTTCAAGGGAGATAAATATCAGTGCACTGTAGCATCTCGTGCCGAACTTTTGAAACTAGGAATGCCGCGGAGTGCTTGTCATGCACATTCATGCGACGAGTGCGTGAAAGCCTGGAGGACATTCATTACGCACAACCATGAGCTTATCGAACCGAGAAATTTCTTCGTTCAGCGAGGAACCGAACCCACAAGGAGCCCTTTCATTAATGGAGTGCACAAGAGACGGTTTACACTGTGCCTGCACTGCCGATGCACCGTGCAGTGGAACGAGCGAATATTGTGCACTGGCGAGCTGTGTGAATAAATCCGTCACTACGTGCAACTGCCGCCTAACGCCAGCAGTATCTACACTGATACATGAAGCGGAAGGACTACGGATTTCGAACCCAGCGCTGATCTCTTTCACAGAGTGCGTTGGAAAACCGCGCACTAATATTTTACCTCGGCGCCGTCACCAGAGACATTTGCTGTCTGACGAAGAGGCAGTATTTCAAAGGGAAAATATCAAAGTATCATACAACGACCCAATCATCACCAGCTCACTTCCAGGAACCCTGGTGATTCGAGTTCGAGGTATGGAGCGGGTTATCACTTTAAGGAACGCTCCGTATCAGACATCATTGCCACCGGAACTACTAGAGCTTTCTGCGGAACTAACTTTGATTTTCGTTACCACGGATGGAAAAACCCTAAGGGGTGCTTTGCAAATCGTAGGTAGAACAACGTGTAGACCCCTACAGTGCATACTGTGTCGTGAGATGCTACGACAGCTAAAGTGTTTACCCCACGCAGTCACTTATGTAGTGTATATTGTGCTAGTTTTAATTTCAGCGGTAACCTTTCTATATGCCAGGAAAGTAGTAATTAGCATCTGGAAGCTGTTGTGTGGAGTCGGAATAATTCTTTGGAAGTCATATAGATTCCTCAGAGGAACAACGTTTGTGGCAGTAAAGACAGGAGCCCTAACAGGAAATGTTTTACGTAACGGAGTAAATCAGATGCACGAATATTTGGAGAGGCAAGTTGCCCGTCCAGCGGCGCAACCGCCTTTACACGGACTGGTACTTTTGAGCTTATTTCTGTTGGTAAACGGAACTTCCGCGGAATGTAACGCACATTCGATTGTTGCATCAAAGGTGAAGGAGTGCACGGACTCAGAGGTAGAGCACAACTGCCGTCTAACTACTAATGCGCAGGTAACCCTAATGAATTTGGGGCATGAACAATGCATATGGTTTACGGACCAGGAAAATGACCATACACTTTTTTCCTTGAAAGTAACCTACCAGCAGGCAAACTGTATCTGGCACACGACGAGAGACTATTTTACGCACGTGACTACAATGCGTTATCTCAGCCAATTGGTTTGTGCAAATCACGAGACTTGCAATTGGGGAAAGGATGTGTGCGATCAAAACAATTTGACGCACTGACAAAACAATCGCTAGACTGGCCCGGCATCACAGGCTGTCAGCCGTCCGACAGTGGGTCCACGTCATGCTGGATCATTGACTCGCAACATTGCCATTTCTTTCGAATATGGCTGGAAGCAGATTTCCTGCGAGCATACGACGTACGCAGAATAGTATCGATGCAGTGTAGTTATCAGCTACTAATTCAACAGCACAACAACGACACCGTAGAGACTCTGACGGTTAAGAACCAAGCCACGACCTCTACGGGCATCACAGTGCAAGTAGTCGGATCACTGGACCAGCCTACACAAATCGTGAACACCCATCTGATCTCTCGAGTGGGAAACCCTCAAGAGAGTTATATTGAAAGGGCAAGCTTACCTTCACGACCGATGAAAGGACATATCGGCGATACGCAGAGCAACGAATCGATGTCGAAAAATTTTATCTTCGACGAAAGCATGTTTTCTTGTAGCTATTATGAGGACTCTATGAAATGCCACCGACAACAGTCGTATTTACTGAGTATGATAGAACAAAAAAGAGCGCCTTACCAATGGCATCAGCATGGCATCAACTGAAGGTTGACGGAAATGGCCAACTTGTTTCGGAACTGTTACACTCAGCCCCTATAGTGGTAAATCTTCAATTCCAGAAGTACAAGTACTCGATCGAAACCAGAACTGTCTGCCCAAAATTCACGGAGGCAGAAATCAAGGTAACAGGCTGTTTTGCATGCGAGCCCTTGGCTACGGTAGAGATCGAAGCTTTCTCATCGTGCGCAGCCGGGATTGTGGACGTTCACTTCGAAAAACTCACGGTGCACACTCGATCGGTAAAGCTACAGACGGAAGGACGAACGATCAAGATAAATCTAAAGACGGACGCTAAGTGCCACAGCGAAAAACTCTGCTTAAAGGCCCGAACCGTTACCGCTTGTACCACTTTAGACTTTTGCTTAGAACAACCTTCAGTTCAGCTGACTTATCCTAATATCTCCAGCGCATACTGGCAACCAGCAGGCCCACCCGAATGGAGCAGTGGGCTACTGTTCAACGCCTTCGGCACTTCCCTGTTCGGGGCTTTCAAAATAATCGCAGCCGGAGCCGCTGCGGAATAATAATTCTGTTTATCGCTTCGTCGGTCATCACTTGCTGCAGGCGGTAAATGTTACCAGGAACTATTCCTCGGCGCAATGGCACGGCACCCATATGAACTGAACGTGGAGATGGTGTTAGCCTACATCACTCCCGCCGGTTAGGCTGATCTCCAAAGGAACTCTGAGAAACTAGCTGAGTGCTTAAGAGATGGGAACGCCCAAAACCGAAACCATATCGCCGAACGGAGGCGCGTACCCGAGCAAATATGGTGTGTCGCCGAGAAGACGGCGGCTGAAGAAATCTGTCACTATCGGAAAGAATTCATATATATATATATATATATATACAGTGCATATGTTATCTGTCAATGTCAAACTTAGAATTAGATTCGGTGGAGGAATTTAATATTTATTGAACATTGTTATAATAATCTTACTCGTAGTTTTATGCTTATTGTATGTGCTTATAATTACATTATGTATCATATATGCGCATAAGTTTTCGCAAATGATTGTAATTCATCGCATGTTGAAATGAGCGAAAACGAGCAGCCTTGCAAGAGAGGAAGGAATCCACAGCACCTAACTTTGGGGGACAAAGCTCTTCAACCCTATGGGAGAGGGAGATAATGTTACCCGTATGTCCTCCGGAATATCGTGTAACATTGGAGGACCATGATTTCGTAGGTATGAATTTCGGAAAGGGGGCCTACAAATTAGTAAGTGTGGGAAAGCAATATATTCACCAAATAATTCCTACGGTATCGCATAGTACGAGGAAATAGTTAAACGAGGAAGAGTAGTTACCAAGTAAACAATTTAGAGAGCGCGGGAATTGGGAAAGAAAATCCGAGAAGCATAATGTGGACAGGCGTTCTAAGAGGATAATTATAATACCTATTTCATAATTTTTCTAAGACCTGGCTGAGCAGATTTCTTTCTTGAGGAGGAAATTCCTTATTTTTTTTTCATCATTCTTTTGAATTGTTTTTTTTATTTTATTTTGTGTTCCCCGAGCTCTCCGGAAATTCCAGTAAGAATACGCACGAAACACACCCCTAGGTTAGTAAAGAGAAAACTCGGAGGTTTTAGCAAGCAACGCTACGAGAATGAAATGCTCGCAATCACAGGTGGGGGCCAATTTACTGGACCTTTCGCTATTAACGAAGTCACGTTTTACGCACGCTAGCGGGCAACGAACAGGGCATATTTCTCGTAGTGGGCGTAACTGGTTGACACCAACAGAAAGAGTCATACAGGAAGCGTACGTGAAAATTCTAAGGCAGCGCGGACATCCCGCGGAGCAGTTGACAAGATAAAGGAATATTCATCTTCAAGAAAACTCGATGTTCTCAAGCCTTTGCCAACGAATCGGAGGGATTCCCATACAGGGATGTAAACCAATGCCGAAGCGAGGAAAAGCGGCCCAACCAATAAGGGGAGAACCATTTGGGTAGGACAGGAACACCCCCGAACCCCTTAAACATAGACGAGAGAAAACTTTTTTTTTTTTAGGCGGAGATGATTTGGAGAGAACACGGGATGGAATGATGACTGCTATTTCTGGGTGAACGCAGAGAGGAAAGATGGACTCTAGATGAATCCTGGGCAGAATATCGCAGAAAGAATTAAGTTAGGAGTTTTCCTGGGAGGACGCTCAAAATTGAGCAAGATGATTTCCAGGTGAAGGGAAGTATGATGTTTTCCCTGAGAGGTTTTTACGCAAATTTTGGGTGAAGCATCGAGTGATCTTATGCGGGCAGTGTGCATTCAGCAGGACCGGATGAGGTCCCAACCATAGACTTTATACCTATAAGTAATACCGGACGACAACGAAATAGATGAAAAGAAAAGAATTTGGTGAGAAAAATTTCATAATTCCCAATATCTCGTTAGCATGATCATGATTTTGTCTCCTATACATCCTCGGTAGAAAAGATAATTTTAATCTCTTGCAAGTGCTGAATAACATAATGTGTCTTATATTTTTGCGGAAGGTGAACTTTAAAAATATGATTGCGAATATCAAAAAGCATAATGAACTTAAAATATATTTTGGTTTAAATTAATAGAAATCTCCACCGATCAGTGTAATAGATTTTAAGGAAACACAAATGAAAATAAATTCTGTATTTTATAATGAAATTTACCCGAGTTTCTCAAATCTTTGAAAATTCAAAATAAGTGAATCTTTGTTTATTTTAACCTGAATAATTAAGTAGAACAATCGTAAAGTTTTGGTAGAGTAACAACTCCAAGATTTTAAGAAGAAAATAACTTTTAACATTTAGCAAACCCAGTCGCAGGAAAATAAAAGGTCCAAATCTGACATGAGTTTATTAAATTTCAAGCGGCATATGGAGGAATATGGGTTTCCCATGTTCTCCCATATGAAACACAACGCAATGCACCCGTCAACCCTGAACTTGGAGACCCTCCATTAGGGAACCCAACTTCACGGTAGACACCCATAGGCGGAAGATAATAGAGAGTAAAGAGTTACGAAAATTAACGGCCTTCTTAATAATTAATCCCACTGCAGCGAATAGGACGCAGCAGATGGTTCGCCCTCACATCGAGTAGGGGGTGGTAATACGATGTGAGAAACGCAATTACACAAAATGCTTCTGAAAACTAAACCATTATAGGAAATCTAATGCAATCAGTTTGTAAAAATCACGGTAATTTAATTGTTCATAGCTGCAGATTTAAATTGATACTTTTTTTCACTTTCCCATCTTTATGTGTTTCTAGATGGTTCGGAATTTACTGTTTAGCATTTTTCAAGTTTACTGCATCTGCTAATGCTTTCACCTCTTTCAAGAGAAAAACATTCAGTGCCAAGTTTAACGTTCCTGGGTCTTGGTACGAAAATATTTGTTGACGTCCTCCAACAAGCTGCTATGGCTTTTCAGTAATATGTGAAAGATACACAATATAAAATAATAGTTGAGCGAGTTGATCCCTTGTCAACACTAGAAACAACGCTCCTGTTTGCGCTTATGTAACCCTCGGCTCATTGGTTTTAGCAAGAGTAAACTTTAATAACTTTTTTGAATATCTCGTAAGTTAAAATCTTTTTGCTTTTTCGTTAGTGCTTCATAGAAGATTTGGAGACGGTCCCTTTTCTCGCTAGTTTTCTGCAAGCAGTGTTAAAGAGAAAGATTCATAGAGTTTTATGGCTTTATTGCTCTGCAAGTGAGTGAATGATCTTATCTTTGTAGGGAGAGCACCAAGCAATTCTTACATCTTCGGTCTAATGAGGGAATTCTCACGGTGGGTCGAATTGCGTTGATAACCACGTGTCTGCACGAGGAATCGCGCAATCAGAAGTTAACTGTAAAAGAAGGGGTGTAAAAGAGAGTAAAGATGGCGTAAACGAGGGGTATATTAGAGCAAGGTTGGCATCAAGCTGACAAGAGTGATCCGAGAGAGAAGGAACAAAACACAAGGGTCCTTGATCTAGCTTCTTGAGAAGGGACTTCGAAAGATTTCTCCGTCCGAAGAGAAAAATAGAGGAAGGGAGAAGGCACGTATAGGTTAGAATCATCTGAGATGAAGCCGAAAAAAGCAGAAGTTTGAAGAAAAATTCTGCGCACCCGGTGGGACTGAGGAACATTTTCTTTTCGTGACGAGATGGCAGATTGAAAGAGAAATAAAGTCGGAAAAAGAAAACTTAGCAGCAAGGTAAATGAGAGAGAAGCCTAATGAAATAATAAGCGGAAACAGATCAACGTGTTAATAATATAAAGAAACGTAAAGAAATTAAGAGAAAGCTCAAAAGCGACTTTCCCTATATAAACATGCTCCAGAAAATTTGAAAATTCATCGTCCCGGAACGGGAATGGAATCCGTATCTCCCGATTTACGTCCGAATATGTTACCGTTATACCAACACCACCCAGAACAAGGAACCTCCACGCAACTGAGGATGTATTTTGGGACTCAGATGAATGCTCCACCGTGCGCAAATCGCAGCATATATGATCTACCATCTTAGCGGCACGCTAGTAGAAAGCGATTCCATCTTTAGCGGTACGCGAGCAGAAAGTGCTTTCTGCTCGCCTGCTGCTAAGATGCACCTGGCCTTGGCTAAGATGAAGGATCATATATGCTTCGATTTGCGCACTGTGGAGCGTTCGTCAGTTGCTTGGAGATTCCTTGTTCTGGGTGGAATAATGGTAACATACTCGAACGTAAATCGGGAGATGCGGGTTCGATTTCCGTTCCAGGACGATGTAATTTTGAAGTTTTCTGGGGCATGTCTACTTTCATGATTAATTTGGCATCCATTTGCCCGCAACATATAATTTTTGACTATCATTTCCCCCATATACTTCACTGAATAAACCTACTTTTCACTACAAAAGAGCGTGTCTTTACTTTAGCTGGTAATTTATTTATTTCACTATCGGGGAAAAATACAGTTAAAACCCCGGACCGTCTAAATTCCTTAAAAACAAAGGTATAACGAACTCACATGACAGGGCACTGAAAGAAACATAGTGAACAGCCCTGTAGCATGTTTTATGGCGCCAGAACAGGGAGGGACCTTTGCACCTTCATCCATCAGTGTGGAGCCTTCGCATTTTTCATTCATCAACGTGGAGTCTTCGATTTTTCCATCCAAGGTGAAGGGTTGGAATTTTCCAACATCGACAGCATGGTGCAGTGGTCTAAGCGCTGGCTTATGACTGGTCGTCTGAGATGGGTCTGGATTCGAATCCCGGTAGGGCATGGGTGTTGTGTTTGTCTTACGGTACTCGCTCTCTACCTTACCTGGAACTAGTGGCCCTAAATTAGGGACGGGCGACTACTTATAGACCATCGAGTTGCTCACGCTGTTCGCTAAACATCCAATAAAAAAATAATTTTGCATTCACCGTGAGCTGCGTATAACGTGCCGCGGAGCCTTCTTATTTTTTCATCAGTGTGGATCCTACACATCGTCTGATCAAGACGGCCGTTTTCTGACGGACTCATAGAGGTACTGTCTTCTAGCTTGACTTTTCCTACATTTTTCCAGCAGCTACAAAAATTCCTACAGCCACTTATAACTTTTGTGGGAGAACTTATATTTGGATACTTATAGCGAGCAGAGAACCAAGCTGCAAAGTGTAAGTAAAACGAAATTTTTTGAAATATTTTGCACACGACTGCGTAAACCTATCGGAAATCGTGGATTAGACCCTGTTCATACAGAAAATGTTTTATGCTTAATGAACACTAAGTGATACGCTCAATGAAAACTGAATGACCTATTCCACGAACACTATTCAATATTTTTTTCATTAAGCATGATGCACACAAGAATATGCAATTGGTAATCTCGGAAACATTTAAAAATATTTAGCTGCCCAATGTGGAAAATGGAGAGAGAACTGGCGGAAAGAAGGACCGTCTCCAAATCTTCCTTGAAGCACTACCGAAAAAGGGAAACGATTTTAACTTACGAGATATTCAGAAAGGTCACTAAAGTTTGTTTACTTTTGATAAAGTCAACGAGCCCAGGGTTACATTTAATTGCAACAATACTTTATTGTGGGATGTAAGGTCAGGTGATGCGTAACATCACAGCCTCTCCTTGACAAATGTCAACCCAGCCTTCTCGTGGTGCATCCTGTTCCACTAAAGGGGCTCTGACGACCGCCAATAGCGGTATAACTATACCATCGGGATTAGAGGAAATGCTATCCCACACTCACTAACCCGCTTGGCCAGCGTGGTGAGTTATGGCCAAACCCCTCTAAAATGACTCCACAACTTAAATCTTGGCCGTCAGTCTCCGGCAGCTGGAATGTACCTGGCCAAGGCAGCGGCCAGTACGACATGAAGGCAGAGGGTGATAAGAATCCCCGGAGGACCGGACTAGGCTGCCGTCTGATGTTGACCTTGGCTACGTATAATGGACGCTCCCTATCTTCTGATTCAAGGCTTCTTGAATTGGAAGAGGAACTGCAAAGGATCAAGTGGGACATCGTCGGGCTAAATGAGGTAAGGAGAAAAGGAGAAAAGTGGACATCTCTTCTACTATCGCGGGACAGATACTGGCAGAACTAGTGGTGTTGGATTTATAATAAACAAGAAACTGAAGGATAAAGTTGTAAAAGTTAAAAGTTCCTCTGACAGAGCTGCAAGAGTCGTTATCCAACTCTCGAGAAGATACAAGGCTCAGATTATTCAAACTTATGCACCCACCACAAGTCATCCTGAAGAAGAAATTGAAGAATTTTATGAGGAAATTCGTCATCTAAATATAAAGGTAGGCGGCTCTTGAAGATAATTATGGGAGATTTCAATGCAAAAATAGGGCAACGGCAACAGAATGGAACTTCAGTAGGTAAATTCGGTCACGGCAACAGAAACCAGCGTGGAAATACTCTCGTTGAGTTTGCAGAGGCAGAAGGGTTTTTCATCATGAACTCCTTTTTCAAGAAAAAGCTACACAGGAAATGGACATGGGGACATCCAAATGGGACGACAAGTGAAATTGATTTTATTATGTGTAACAAAAAATTCGTCATAGAAGACTGCAGGGTGCTAAACAAGTTTAACACAGGTAGTGACCATAGATTGGTGTGATGTAAGATGCACCTCAACACTAAACTCGAACGTAGAGGGCTCATTAGACAAACAAAATGTATTGACATAACCAACCTTAAAAACCACCATAATACCTTTAAGTTGGAACTGAAGAACAGATTCTCTGCTTTAGAAGGCCCAACATCGGAAGAAGTGGATATTTCTGAAGTTAACAGAAAAGTAACCAAAGCTCTTATGGAAACAGCAACAAAATTAGCTGGGTCTAAGAACAAGTTGCATGTGAACAAATTATCAGGAAAAACCAAAGTGTTAATGCAAAAAAGAAGAGAGATGAGGACAACTAATGAAGATGTGACTTCCAAAGTGGAATATATAGAGCTATGCAAGACAGTACGAAAAAGTATCACTGAAGACGTAAAGAAATTCAACTGTGAACTAGTAAGGAAAGCAATTGAAAACAACCAAAGCCTAAAGATAGCAAAGGGACATCTCAGTAAGGGAAGAAAACAGATTATGGCACTGAGAAAAGAAGATGGTCTGTAACAAGAAATAGAGGAGAAATTTTTATCAAGAGTGAAAGATTTCTACTCCAAATTATATGAAAGGGATGATACATGTACTCCAGACATCATGAAAGGTACCAGTACCAGAGTTCTTCCAGTCCTTCCAGCAGAAGTTGCACATGCAATCAAGAACATGAAGCGGGGAAAAGCTCCAGGAGAAGATGGAATTACTGTAGACATCATACAAGAAGCAAGTGGAGAAATCGAAACAGTACTCGCCCAAATTTTCACTCGATGCCTTAATGAAGGGAAAATTCCCGAGGATTGGAACAACGCTACAATGATCCTGCTATATAAAAAAGGTAACATTGAGGATCTCAGGAACTACAGACCTATCAGCCTCCTATCAGTGGTTTATAAAATCTTCACTAAAGTTCTTTCACACCGTTTGAAGGTAACACTGGACATGGCTCAACCGAGAGAACAAGCTGGATTCAGGAGTGGCTACAGCACAATAGATCATATCCACATACTGAGAGAACTAATTGAAAAAGCGAGGGAATATGAACTTCCATTGTGCATGGCTTTTATCGATTATGAAAAAGCCTTTGATTCGGTGAAACCATCAGCAGTTACGACGGCTCTGAAATCCTGAGGTATTGAAGATGCATACATTAATATTATTAATTACATCTTTGAAAATGCAAGTGCAATGTTTCGGCTATTTGAAAATACAACACACATAAAAATTGGAAAGGGAGTGAGACAAGGTGACACCATATCTCCGAAGCTCTTTAATGCCACATTGGAAAATATCTTTCAATCACTGAACTGGGAAAACAAAGGAATAAAGATTAATGGAGATTATCTAACCCACCTTCGTTTTGCTGATGACGTAGTCATTTTTGCAACTACCCCATCAGAGCTGCAGAGTATGATCCACGAACTTGCTGACAAGAGTAAAGAAGTGGGATTAAAAATGAACTTTCAGAAGACAAAAGTGATGTTCAATGCTTTTACAAGGAATGAAGATTTATCGATTGATGGAGAAAAGCTAGAGATAACAGACACGTACATTTATCTTGGACAGCATATTTCAAATGAGGGTCACATTGATGAAGAAATTAATCGGCGTATAAAACTTGCCTGGAGAGCTTTTGGAAGAAACAGCATAATTTTCAAGAGCAATATGCCATTATGTCTTAAAAGAAAAGTGTTTGATCAATGCATCCTTCCAGTGCTTACGTATGGTGCAGAGACGTGGACCTTAACTAAAAGAGACATACAAAGGCTGCAGACAACTCAAAGACGCATGGAGAGGTGCATGCTTGGTGTAACCAGGAGAGATAAGAAGAGGAACTCGTGGATCTGAAAAATGACAAGAGTGGAAGACATCATGATCAGAGTTAAATCCCTGAAATGGCAATGGGCTGGACATACTGCCAGAAGGACAGACCATCGATGGTTAGCCGAAATTTTAGATTGGATTCCAAAGGACAGTAAAAGACCCAGAAGAAGACCACGTGGGAGATGGGTGGATGAAATTCGAAAGTATGCGGGAGTGACATGGAGGAGACTGGCAGAAGACAGACCGTTGTGGGGGAAACTTCGGGAGACCTTTGTCTAGCAGTGGATTGATAATGGTTGACGACGATACTTTATTGTAATAATTTGGATTGTTCCAGTGACAACGAGACCTTTCATCGTCTGCAATCAAAATCGCTCGTCCTCTCCAACTACGATATTTGCAGAGTATTTTTTAATACAAACTCTAGCATATATTTCCAACACAAAAATAAAGAAAAAAATGAAGAAAAAAACAAAACAA
Source organism: Macrothele yani (assembly GCA_039090855.1). Classification (NCBI taxonomy): domain Eukaryota; kingdom Metazoa; phylum Arthropoda; class Arachnida; order Araneae; family Macrothelidae; genus Macrothele; species Macrothele yani. The sequence goes on from CM077008.1 coordinate 81,045,421, forward strand.
CTCGGCGCCCCCTGAACTTGGGGCCCGGTGCTACGGCACCCCTCGTTCTACCCTACAGCTGAACTTGTCAGCCAAAGGGATCTTGGTCTCCCCGAAAGTGTTTTTTTTTTTTTTTTTTCGTTAAAATTCGAATAGTAGAAAAAATGTTTCCTTTTAAAAAAAAAATGCATAAATTTACATCAGAAAAAAGCTTTTTTTTTCTTCCATTTTACATTAACTTTTATTTCGTCCTAGTGGATTTCAAAAACTTCTGTTTTTTTATCGACCCTCCCACCTCGGAAAGAAGTTTGATATATGCCCCTGTTGCACCTTATCTGGACTTAGATGTCACCCTAAGTTCTTAATACTCTACATCCAGATTCAGTCGTTAATTAATACTACAAATACGTAACGAAACCTGTTTCGTACGTTTTTTGGCATGCAAATACATGTCAAAAAATACATTTGTAATCATTTAGCGCGTCAGTCTTTACCAACTACCGCAAAATAAAACGAGTCAGACAGTGAATAAGGCTTTGTATGCACTTCACAATAGCAGCTTCAATGACGGAGTATCTTGGCAGTCAGGCTTGTTTCACAGAACAAAACTGAAAGAATAGGAATTTCTTAAAATACCTTTTAAGTGGTTCACTTTTAGCTGAGTTGTTACAAAGAGTCAGGAAATTGCGAGGGTGTCCGATAAGTATCCGGATTTTTATTCTTATCGATACAAAGCCGTGTGTATGATTGTATGTATGCGTGAAACTATTACGACTACTTTCAGTGAAGCGCCGTAAAAGCGGTGCGGCTTGCTACAAATGTTAGGTCTGTCGATTAAAAACAATGGCGGCTACGTTAAGTGTTCAGTTCGAGCAGCTAAATGTTTAAAAAGAAGGCGTAAAAGCCGTGAACATTACGAGAAGACTTATGATGATGCGGCTATGTCGCGTTCCAGTGTTTATGAATGGGTTACCAAGTTCAAAGCTGGCCACGAGAGCCTTGAAGATGAAACACGGTCAGGTAGGCCTAACATGGCGGTGACTGATGAAACGATTAAACGCGGTGTCGACTTGATTAAAGGTGACAGACGCAATCGTGTTCGGGATAATGCCATGGAATTAGATATCAGTAGAGATCCTGTTGGACGAATTATTCATGAGCATCTAAATTATAGGAAGATCTGTGTCAGATGGGTACCCCGAATGCTTACAGCGGTGCATAAACGCCAAAGGCTTGACGTTTGCAATGAACTCGTACAGCGCTACGATAAGGAAGGTGACGCATTCCTGGGATGCATAATCACAGACGATGAAACGTGGATTCATTAGTTCGAACCGCAGACCAAACGGCAAGGTATGCAATGGCGTCATTCGAATTCGCTCCCATCAAAGAAGTTCAAAGTTGGTTTGTCGGCGTTCAAGGTCATGGCTACTGTCTTCTGGAACAAACACAGTATCTTTCTGGTTCAGTACTTGGCGAAAAATGAAACAATAAGTGCGAAGACCTATGTAAAGAAACTGAGAAAACTTTTGCAGCGTATCCGGACCAAACGGACAACATTGAAAAACAATCAAGTCTTGCTTCAGCACGATAACACTCGCCCTCATATTGCTAAACCAGTGCAAGCAGAAATCGCAAAGCAGAGGTGGACCGTTCTTCAGCACCCTGTTTACAGTCCGGACTTCACACCTTCCGATTTTCTTGTTTTCGGTTCCTAGAAGGACAATCTTCGTGGCCACCACTATGAGAGAATGGACGATCTGCGAGCGGCTGTCCGTCAATAGAATCGCAACACACCTGCTGATTTCTTCGCTACCGGAGTGAATCGACTTGTTGATAGGTGTAGGAAATGCATTGTGCTGAACGGGGAATACGTGGAAAAGTGACTTTGACTGTTCGTACCACTGTTTTACATATGTGAGTATCATATTTATGCATCCTGTATTTTTTATTTGTCTCCTGTAATTTATAGGAATAAAAATCCGGATACTTATCAGACACCCCTCGTATGTGGGAAAGTTGGCATTCTCATACGTAAGCATCTGCCCATTCAAAGAATTGACTAGTGCGTGATATAAAAAATATTATTCTTTGATGGAAATACATTAACTGAATCTTTCGCATTCATGGTTGATAGCGCAGCCGACTCACAAAACTAAAAGTAATCGAGAAAATTACAGATACAATAGCAGAAAGATTCTTCCCAAAAAGCAAGTTATTTAGATGTTACAATAATATCTGCTTGAAGTTTGTTCATTTCTATTTACAGACAAACTGTTAGTATAGAACGGTCTCCTCTGGTCTCCAAAAGAAAAGCTGAGAGATGATAGATATAATAATATGAATCTTCCTAACTCCTCACCAATCCTCTCCACCCGAGAACATTGATTATTTAATTTTGGAACACAACCTCATGGGACTGCAGTGTGTACCAGAAAGCTGAGATTCCTGAACTTACTGGTTTTCGAGAATCGATGTCTACACACACGCGCGCACTCTCTCTCTCTCTTTCTATCTCTAACCTTTTACTACCACCGAGGAGGAAATACTTAAGTCATCGCAAACTTATCTTGACGGAAATAAGCACGAAAATCTCCTACATGACCTAAAACATAATTTCGCTTGGTTTCGGTAAGATTCCTAAAGAAGTTTAAACCAGAAAGCTAATTATTTAAAATTTAACACCTAGAAGTAAGGCTGTCAATGTAAAATTGTTTTTCAGGAAAAAAGATACCAATTCCTAAGACGTGTCTTGAACATTAAACACGCCCGTGATTTTATGACCCATCGCTAAAAACAAACAAATCAATAAAATATGCTCCAGGATTTCAGACATCATTGCGAAGTAAAGTGTGCTATAGACTCAAGATGTCATCTGGAAGAAAAATACCTGTAGATTTCTAAATTTATGACAAACACCAAGAAATCCTCTGGTTTTAACACTAATCATTGTGAAGAAAAAAATAATTTACGAGTTTACGTTCATCAGCAGAGAGAAAGGTTTTCCTGCATTTTTGTAACTCGTGGACAAGAAGGTAGATGATACCTGTTGAATTTCTAGACTGATAAATAAAAACGCTGCCTCAAATACTAAACATATCGATTCTGAAAGAGCTCCTTCCGGTAGTAAGTGCAGTAAGATTTTAGATCCACCTCGTAGAATGATGAAAAACAAGACGCGTTCTTCAAATAAATGGTTTCAAAAGTTGGGGTCCATGGCCGCCAACTGCCTTTTCGGACGATCCCGAGCCTAGTTTATGAAGGACGGAATTTCGGAATGTCGGCTGTTTTGCAGAAATGGGACAGCACGCAAAAGGTCACGTTCGCAGATGTTGTTTGGAAATAGATAAATAAACACAGGGGAAACAGCTGCGAAACTAAAATAAATTTACTTTTTGTACGCAAACCGTTTCTGAGAATGTTTACGGAAAGTCACACAACAGATTTAATGAGCTCCATTTCGCCAGCCCCCACCTCGGAATTTTGAAATTTCGACTATGCCATTCGTTTGTACTCCGTTTGTACCGGATTGTACCGCAAAAATTTTCGTTTGTACCACTTCCGGTAACGAGTTATTCCCATTTCAAAGTGGGGGGGCCGGGGAAACGGCAGCCCCCACCTCGGAATTTTGAAATTTCAAATATAGCATTCGTTTGTACTCCGTTTGTACCGGATTGTACCGCAAAAATTTTCGTTTGTACCACTTCCGGTAACGACTTATTCCCATTTCAAAGTGCGAGGGGGCAGGGGCTGAAGAAACGGCAGCCAGCCCACCACGCAATATTGAAATTTTGACTATGCTATTCGTTTGTACTCCGTTTGTACCGGATTGTACCGCAAAAATTTTCGTTTGTACCACTTCCGGTAACGAGTTATTCCCATTTCAAAGTGGGGGGGGGGGCTGGGAAAACGGCAGCCCCCCCACCTCGGAATTTTGAAATTTCAAATATGGCATTCGTTTGTACTCCGTTTGTACCGGATTGTACCGCAAAAATTTTCGTTTGTACCACTTCCGGTAACGACTTATTCCCATTTCAAAGTGCGAGGGGGGCAGGGGCTGAAGAAACGGCAGCCAGCCCACCACGCAATATTGAAATTTTGACTATGCTATTCGTTTGTACTCCGTTTGTACCGGATTGTACCGCAAAAATTTTCGTTTGTACCACTTCCGGTAACGAGTTATTCCCATTTCAAAGTGGGGGGGGGCTGGGAAAACGGCAGCCCCCACCTCGGAATTTTGAAATTTCAAATATGGCATTCGTTTGTACTCCGTTTGTACCGGATTGTACCGCAAAAATTTTCGTTTGTACCACTTCCGGTAACGACTTATTCCCATTTCAAAGTGCGAGGGGGGCAGGGGCTGAAGAAACGGCAGCCAGCCCACCACGCAATATTGAAATTTTGACTACGCTATTCGTTTGTACTCCGTTTGTACCGGATTGTACCGCAAAAATTTTCGTTTGTACCACTTCCGGTAACGAGTTATTCCCATTTCAAAGGGGGGGGGGGGGGGCTGGGGAAACGGCAGCCCCCCCACCTCGGAATTTTGAAATTTCAAATATGGCATTCGTTTGTACTCCGTTTGTACCGGATTGCACCGCAAAAATTTTCGTTTGTACCACTTCCGGTAACGAGTTATTCCCATTTCAAAGTGGGGGCTGGGGAAACGGCAGCACCCCACCTCGGAATTTTGAAATTTCAAATATGGCATTCGTTTGTACTCCGTTTGTACCGGATTGTACCGCAAAAATTTTCGTTTGTACCACTTCCGGTAACGAGTTATTCCCATTTCAAAGTGGGGGGCCTGGGGAAACGGCAGCCCCCCACCTCGGAATTTTGAAATTTCAAATATAGCATTCGTTTGTACTCCGTTTGTACCGGATTGTACCGCAAACATTCTCGTTTTTACCACTTCCGGTAATCAGCTATTCCGATTTCAAAGTTAGGAGATGGGGAAACGTCACCTTCCCCACTGCGCAAATTTGAAATTTCGACCATGTCATTCGTTTGTACTCACTTTGAATCGGATTGCACCGCAAAAGTTTTCGTTTGTATCACTTCCGGTAACCAGCAGTTCTAATTTCATAGTGGGGGCTCGGGGAAAACTGCTTCCCACTTCGCAGTTTTGAAATTTCGACTGCGCTATTCTGTTGTACTCCGTTTGTACCGGATTGTACCGAAATTTTTTTCTTTTGTACCACTTCCGGTTACGAGTTATTCCCATTTAAAGGTGGGGAGCTGGAAAAAATGGCATCCCCTCTACTACGCAATTTTGAAAATTCGACTATGTAACATTCGCTTGTGCTGCGTTTGAATCGGATTGTACCACAAAAAAAAAAAAAAATTCGTTTGTACCACTTCCGGTAACCAGTGATTCCAATTTCAAGTGATGCTGGAGGGAAAAGGGAAGCCCCCACCTCGCAATTTTGAAATTTATACTATGCTATTCTGTTGTACTCCGCTTGTACCGGATTGTACCGCAAAAACTTTCGTTTGTTCCATTTCCGGTAAACAGTTATTCCTATTTCAAAGTGGGGGCTGGTGAAACAGCAGCGATATTGAAATTTCGTCTATGCCATTGTAACACAATCGATTTAAATTTATCCGGTTGTAACACAATCGATTTTAATTTATCCGGTTGCAGTTTGAAATCCGTGAATGGTTTCTGTGTTCTTTGAGTTTGAGGAAAGCACCAGTTCTTTGTATGAATGGGCTAATGTAGAGCATTTGCTATCTGCAAAGTACTGTAGTAGTAGATATAGGCGACGTAGATATGTGTTTCGCATAATTTTATACTTATTACGTATTATTACAGTCCCTGTCTCCTTCGTATCCTATACGTACATGACATGCGTACTTGTGCACTGATGGAGTCTAGGTTCAGTCTATAATAATGTTTTCACAAATCTCCTCCAGAAGTACTCTGGAATTTGACACTATTGTCTTAGGTGATCTCTCGGTCATTTGTACTTAATTCTCTGCTTCAACTTTGGGGTCTAATGCTGTTTAACTGTACTGTTTTTATACAAACAATTTGCTGTAGCACCCGGTGCTATATTGTGCAGAAGGTACAGGCTTGTGTTATTTGCCATTTTTAAGACGTCATGATGTGTCTTAAAATAAACGGGATCGTAATTTTTGTAGTACTGTATTAAAATGGGAAGAAGAACGCAAAAAAATATTTTGGCGTCCTCTTATGGCGGTACTTGTGACGATGATACATTTGTTTCATTGTTGTCTGTGTTAGAAAAGAGGCGTCGCCAGACTATTCTTTGGGGAGTGAGGCTGGAGGGTTCTTTTTTTGGATTGATTGGAGGTTTAACGACAACCGTGAGCAACTCAATGGGCTATAAGCAGTCGCCCATCTCTAATTTTGGGTCACTGGTTCCAGGGAAGGGAGAGAGCCAGTACCGTAAGACAAACACAACATCCATGCCTCACCGGGATTCGAACCCGGACCCCTTTTGGACGAATGATCAGAGGCCATCGCTTAGACCATTGCGCCACCGGGGCGGCGGAGGTTTCCTGAACAGCGCATAATTTTGTTTTTACATCCTCGTACTCAACGTTTCCCCCTCATGCGTTATGAAAATTAAACATCAGTTTTTTAAAATTTATAATTCACATTTTTTGTTTAATAACATTTTTAATTTAAAATAATTAATGTAATTTTACTTAAAACAATTGTAACCCCAAAATACTCGTTTTAGCACAATATGTTTACCCTAGCGTTAATATTATTTAAATATTCATCTACTCCACATCATGGGTGCGCTTTTCAAAATATTTGGTTGTCACCCAGGTTGGTTTTCTGCATTCCTGCATTGGACTCGCCTTCTATATGCAATGCCATGAAGTGCCAGGCTTATAGAACATCCGTGAGTTAAGAGCTTTTTAAACAAGGGAATAGTGGATGCTGTGTGTTCTCTGAAACTTTGCTGGGAAATCTGGTTTATTTCTGCTTCTGCAGAGTAAATAACAGGCAAGGGAAAACATTTAAAGGAACTACTGCTTGATCTGTTTCCATTTTATATAACGCAGTGTTTCTGCTCAGAACTTCTGCCATATGTGCAAAAGGAACACTTCACGTATAGTCATTGGTTATTTTCAATTCAGCTCTTTCAGTAACAAGAAAAAAAAACAAAAAAACTGTATGTGCAATGTTCCGAAACATTAATAGTTTAGCACTTCCCTGCAATATCGCAGTTCCACTACAGTAAATAGCACACAGGGTAACAAAATCCAAAGGGTCTCTTTTTAATCAGTTTTGTTTTACTTAAAGCAAAATTTAGGCTCAAAAAAAAAAAAACATTTGCTGCATATAGAAAATCAACGTAGCGAACGCGAATTAGATCATTTATCAACAGCTTTATTTTAAAAACGAAAGAAAATATGTACATTAACAGGTTGGCACTTCGCTGATGCAGAGTAAACAACACACAGGTAACTAATTGTAAAAGACGCTTTTTAAGGTGTTTCCCCTTGTATTAAATGCAATATTTTTGATCATATCCATTATTTCATATTAAAGATTGATGTTCCAATCCCCTACTGTATCTTTTAAAGAAAGACACACACGAAAAATAAAACATTTTGATATTATTACATCTGAAAACCATTGCTTTAGCAGGATGAACAAAATGCAGGTAGAAATTGTAGGAGATGCTTTTAAAGAAGTTTCCATTGTATTTATAAAGAAATGTTTTTGCTGTTTAACCTTGTTGTGTGTGAAAAATGTATGTTTGTGGTTTGAACTTTTTGTTCTCAGAAATATAATACCACATATTTTTTTCTTTTAAATTTATGTGAAGTATAAGACCATCATAATAATTTACCACATATTATTTTTTGGTAAAGCATTAGTATATTAAATGCACTGAACTGGAAACTATTACTTCAACAGAATAAATAACAGACAGGGAGGAAAATTCAAACAACTTCCTTTTAATAGATTGTCATTCTATTTAAAGCAGCATTTCTGCTCATAACGTTGGTCATTAATGGAAATTGAATGCTTCCCGTTGGCATTTTTTATTTTCAATGCAGTCCTTTCATCAACAAAAACATCAATTTAACAACACACATATATATTGAAAATTCTGAAACATTAATTGTTTGGCATTTCACTTTTCTACCATTTCTTGAACAGAGTAGACAACACATAGGTAAACGAAGTTCAAAAATATACCTTTTAATCAGTTTTCGTCATATTTTAAGCAACATTTGTGCTCAGAACATTTGCTGCATATGAAAGAACAACGTTTCAGGCACCTATTACATTCTTTGTACACAGTCTTGTAAAAATAAAAAAATTATGTATATTAACAGGTTGGCTTTTCAGTGCTGCACCACTGCTTTGGCAGAGTAAACAACACACAAGAACAAATTGTCACACAAACTTTTAAATATGTTTACATTGTATTTAAAGCAATAATTTTGTTCATAATTATTGCTGCATATGAAAAATGAATGTTTATGGTCTATATTAGATCATTTCTACACGGTTTCTCGGAAATGCAACTTTAACATATTAGCGTTCAAATGTTCTTTATTTTTCTAATTCAAATACTGTGGATGCTAACATATTACACCATGGAAAATATATAGAAAAATATACAAAATGATAAAATATTTACGACAAGGAAATACAATTCCAGCCACATAATGACTGAATATTCAAGAACTGAAAACAAGACAAGTTTATAGTAACTGAAAGCAAAACCCTTAAAATTAACTTTAGACTACATTTAGTATTCCGGAGGTTAAATTCAAACAGACGTCAGCTTAACATCATAAGTAAATACTATGCGAAACCTAATTAACAAGAGTAAATAGAAAATGCAAAAATAAAACCAATGAAAGATGATAATATGCTATATGTCATCGAACATGTGCACTTGGTAACAAAACCAATAATGGGAATGTCTTACTCATAACACAAAAGATGAAATATCAAAAATACTTATACTATGATTTGATCAGAACACCAGCTCACCGACAACCAATTGACTAAAGTTTTAATAAGGAACAACAGTTCCAATGCCATTTTATACAAAACATAGAATTAATGATAAATCGCAGCGTGACTCCCTCTCCAATAAACCCATTTTCCTCATGAATTATATTATTAATTCTATCAGTACAATTGTGTACCAAAATACGCTTTGAGAACAACTGAGAATGAAAGAATAATTCGAAAATGACCACTGCAGTACTGTTGCTTTGGCAGAATTAATAGACAGGGGAAGGGCTAATTAAAAAAAATACATTTGATATGGTTCTATCATAATAACGGCAACATTTCTGCTTAGAACATCTGTTACATATGGAAAATCTATGTTTCAGATGCCAATTGGATCATTTCGACACAATCGTGTTTTAAAAACCAAATGGAAGGAATGCATTAACAAATTGGCACTTCATTGCTGCAGGGATGATTCGGCAGATTAAACAACACACGTGAGCAAATTGTAAAAGACACTTTTTAATATGTTTCCATTGTATTTGAAGCAATATTTTTGCTCATAACCATTGTTGCATATTAAGGATCAATGTTTTAGGCACCTACTGAATCTTTTACACAAGCCCTTCTCTTTTGAAGAAAAGCCACGCACACGCACATGCAAGTTTGTAAAACATAAACATTTATATATCAGCACTTCTATGCTAATATGAAGTGCTATATTTAATGTTTTGCTACAGCAGGGTAAACACCTAGGAAGAAATTGTGAAACAAACAACTTAATACATTTCCATTGTCTTTTATGCAAAGCGTCTTTCTCATAGTACGTGTCCATTGCATTTCATGAAAGAATTTTACTCATAACCATTGCTGCATATGGAAAATATATTTCTCGTGCCTATGGATCATTTTTACACAGTCTTGTGCATAAAAACGTATATACATATACATATATTCACTTAAAATATAATATAAACAGATTTGCGTTTCAGTGCAGTACGATTGCTTCGGTAGAATAAATGGCTGCCAAGGGTAGTACTCCGAAAACACATGGAAAAAAGCATAATTCCGTGTCGTTATACATAACGTTTCAAGGGAGAAAGCAAATGTAATGCTGTCATATTAGTTCAATACACAATTGTTAATGCTGGCGTAAATCTTGTATCTTGGCATAAATCATTAACCCAGGTGAGTCAGCTCCAGTAATACAAGAAAAATTTGAAAAGGAAAAATCACATTCACGCTGGCTCCTTTATTTTATTTTATTTTTTTCAATATTAGAAGAAATGTTTAAAAAAATTATCAGCCGGGAGTTCAAGCATCATGAATTATCGAATGCGATTGATTTTTGTATAGTTATAGGAAAATCATTTTTTGAAGATTATTTTAACCGAACAGTCTCATAGGTCTCAGAGTTGTGTTAATTCTTGGGACCATAAACTACATACAATTAAGTTCATAAATTTTTAATAATACTTAATAATTATTTTAACGAGGGAAACCACTTTTTAGAATTACTGATACTGCATTTTTGCTTGAAATCAAGGTTTTACAATGATCAAGTTGGAAAGCAGTAAAAAAAGAAAATTTACAGAAGCACACACAATGTTCAAGAAATAGTGGTCAGAGAAATATTTCCATAACACCGTAACAAAATTTTATGACTTTTGTGTCAAAAATTTATGTTTACGAAAATAATTTTCTATTCGAAGTCATTACAAGAGTGAAGTCCTCCAGAAATACAAGTATGAGCGCTATTGAGTCTAAGGCTTTCTCAATACAACAAAACGCATAACAAAAAGTAAGTTTCCATGTACTACAAGAAATAGCCTGCTTCCGCCTCATATTCGTCCACGCTGATTTTGTTCGTTAATGAATTGGTTAGAAATGTGTTCGTCCGAGATGCGTCTAGGTTCAAATCCCGGTGAGGCATGGATGTTGTGTTTGTCATATGGCACTGGTTTCTCTCTCTGGAACCAGTGGCCCTAAATTAGAGACGGGACGACTGAGTTGCTCACGGTGGTCGATAAAGCAAACAAACCAATTGTATATGTATTTCCGTGGGAGGGGGCAGTGATTGTGAAATTATACAAAAATCGTGCATTTATGCGTTTCTTACACGTAAATATTACTGGGCAATACCTTGTAAAGAAGTAACTCATATTTTGCTGGCTTTAAATCTAACAGAAGAAAAAATTCGAGACGGAGTGCTACCGTTTCTGCAGGCTACCATTTTGTTTTGCGAAAAAAAAAATGTTTTGGCACACGTGGAATCCGAGTGCGTCTTATCCGGGATCAAATGTAGTACAAAAAAATGGCATTTTGATGTTATGAATTTTCCGAGGAAAGAAAGGTGACTGGTGAAATGGATCTTACAGCAGTAGTAATTGAAACACGTAATATATTGAAGAAATGAAACCCGGAGTAGCCCGTAAACCAATGAAGCCCAAACTTAATATTCATTATTACTTAATTAAAGGAAAGAATGGCATTTGTTTTTCCTGTGCTATTTTTGGATATCACATTATTTCACACAGTATATATTAGCATTTGACACGAAACATTCTTTTCTCTAGAACAAGGCCTTTTCTTATCTTCCAAGTCATTGTACACTTCCCAGTGGTTATTCTCCCGCAGACAAAGAGCAATGTAATGTCCAATCCTGTTCAGCCGAGTTCCTCCTGAATCAGAAAAAACTATTGCTCCACGTAGTTTATAGATGTGCTCAAAAACTGTAAGCTCACGTGGAATGTCAGATAAGCGTACGTTAATGTCTGTTCCTACATCTGACGTGTACTTCCCATCGGTAGATGTGCTGTTTAGTTCAATTAATAAATGTTTGCCATAAACGGAGAATGTAGTAGTTTTAATTCCTTCGCATGTTTCACCACATGATATCAGCACTGGACATTTAGTGTTCTTTGGGGATAAATATTCAACAATGTGTTGTTGGATATTTTCTAAGCTATATTCCTCGATCTCAACTACAAGTACAACACGCTGGATTGACTTGTTTGATACGCAGTCCTCCGACCGACTGCATGAACAGCACTCAGTGATAGATGGCACCTGAAAGAGCATGCGTTTTGCCATTTCTGTTATGGTTGTTTCCGCCGAAATTTGACGGACACCGTGAGGTAGGTCAATAACTGGGAATGACTCCCTTAAAATTGCAGCTCGCTTTCGGTAACTGCTAGAAGTCACACCAGAGTTCACCATTGCAAATGAGTTCAAATATAGCACAACCGGTTAGACCTTTCCCATACGCTTCGTATTCGGGACTGTCACAGATAGCACTTGCCAATATTTGTGCTAAAGAATCAAATGCACAGGTGTTATTTATGACGAATTGTGAATCTTTTATTTTAATAGATTTCAGAGATATACTTCTGTTACCGTTTTTCAACAATCCAATAGCCTTTGCAAAAACTTTTTTCGGAAATCAGTGTGCATTATTTCCCTTTGTGGTTCTAAATAAGACTGCCTGTACAGTTTTTTTGGAGGAAGCCGCGCGTATCCTCTCCAATTTTCCACGGCAATATATTCATCATCGTGGTTAGCGTTTTTCTTTGCACATATTTGGCAAATCCTTTTCTCACCGTAGCCTTCTTCTTGAAAGGAGCTTCCAGCTACAGGAAATGAACATCCAATAAGGATATGTACTGGCGTTTTACAGTACATGCATCGATGTGCACCACTGGGTTTGTGCCCGCGCTGACAAGCTGAACAATCTGATTTTACACCACCTTCACTTAGCAAAGGCACTGTTGTGTCCAAAGGCAAAGTCGTTTCCGAAGGCTCAGCGCTCCTCGACGGCATGGTATCTTTTTGCATCTGTGTTTTATACTCCGGTTCTGTTGCTACAAGTTTCATTTGTCCCTCTAGAGACTTTATGTGCAGACTCAAAAACACGTCCGGGTGTAAAGGTTGTTTAACATTTCCCAGGACTCTATTTTTTAAATCGTTGAAGCTACTCTCCACAGATGAACTACTGCTAGTTTGGGAACCGAAACCGAAAACTGGTACCATCACAGCTGACCATAAGGGCAACCGTTTTACCAAATCTATGCAACATTTAACTATTTCTGGAAGGAACTGCAAGTTATCATGGTCACTATCTTCCTGTTGAACTTTCAACAGACACTCATTACTGAGTCTCTTTGCCCATAAGGAAAAATCGGAATCTTCTTCCGTCCTAGGCATTGTGTCGCTGTTCTCCATTTCGGATAAACTGTAGCTTGAATCTTCGAGAAAATTTGTAAAATCAGAGTCTCCAGTGGCAATACGTCTTTTTAGATTATGTTTAGAAATTTCACAGGAAGTTACTCTTTGAGTTTTGTTGTCGAATCCTTCAGTTTCGCTCTGTGACACCGTAAATATATCTTTAAGAAGATCTTTAATGTCTTGGATATTAGGCGATAGTAATACTTGCGCTATGGAGCGAATGTAAAAATTTCGCGTTCGGTTGCCTTTGTTACACAAAGACTTCCACGTGGCCACAATTTTTATGGTGTGAGCTACATCACACCGGATAAAAGTTCGAGGTTTGTCAACTTGCTTTGTGTGAAAAATTAAATGAAAGCAAGCATCTAAATAGTCCCTTAATCCACTATATTGGGTAAAGGCCTGAACAACGGCTGCAAGTATGGCTGTGGAGTGGTCGCAGGATATCTCCTTTGGTAGCACACTGGCTTCTTTCAGCCAGACGGCCAGCCAATGGTATATGGTGATTTTGTCGTGCTTTTCTGATATCATATTACTGACAGAAAATTGTTTCGGACTATCGTTAACAGTAGCCTCGTACAGAAATATATGTGAAGATTTATTCCCACATGGCCTTTTGAGTCGTTTAATTATACTGCCCGTAGCATCAATACTGATTTTTGGTACCGGCTCCTTCTTACAGTACGCCCGATAGACTTGAATTTGTAAGGGCATCCAATACAAGGCATAAAATGGATCGTAACTAATCCATCGAATGGATCCTTGGTACTGGCTGTCATACATCATATTGTTTATCCGTATGATAGGGTCTTCATGGGTAAAGTCTTTTTTAGTTCTTTAGATTTCAGAACACGCAAAGCATTAGCTGTAGGCAAGTGACTAGGCAAAGAATTGCCAAACTGCATGATTTTCCTCGCTTGGAGCCTCCGATATACTACCGCAGATTGCCCTTCTTCAACCATAGCCGTAGCAGCAAGACGTTTAGGTGATCCTACTAGTCGACGTTTCAGAGAGGACTCACAACTAGAAAAATTTCCCGAGTACTGGCAGTATATGAGAACTCTTGATCCGTCAACCGGCTCTTTCTCTATATGTCCATGCAGTTGAGATTGACACGTTGAACACTGGGCCGATATTTGGACAAAATGTTCTCCTGTTGGATGAACTTTAGCCCGCTTGAATGCTAAACAGCATCTAAGTGATGTATGCTCCCAGAAATGGTCATTTATTATGGATGCCCAAGCGTTGGGAGGCAAAACCTGGTAGTCACGAGACAATCTTCCAGGCTTACTCTTCTCCAAACATTTATACACAGCTTTTTGCGGCCTCACATTTATCCATTCTGCAGGGGACAGGGTTATCGTAAATGTTGCACACCGGGATGATGGTGCATTAACTAAGGAATAATCATCAGTTTAGGTCTCATTTGATCGTGTAGCGTCTGGTAGCGTTTCCTTTTCACTATTAGTTACACCCAATAAATTCCAAAGATTGTACCGATTGAGTTTGACAATTACATACAAGTACTTACTTGAGTACTTAAATTCAAGGCTTTCGCTTATCCGAAGCCAAATATCTGACGATGGGGGTCTAATATTTCCATTAGGTAACACAATATCTTCCTTAGCCCTGACTATCATATCAACCAAATGCTGTCTATCCAAAGCAGGTCTTTTAGGCATTTTGGGGCTGATTGATTCCACTTTATTATCACCACTATCCCCCCTAACTATTTGATACGTAGTACATGAAAACGAACACAAAAATTTTCTGCGACTCAACCGATCTATCGAAATGCCAAAAAGATCTTGAAGGTTCGTTCTCCTTTTTTGAGTGACTAAGTTCCCGCAGGATGGCGTCTTCTAATATCAAAGTTAAGTTTAAGTATTAAAATCTGAGTAATTAAAGCAGATGCTATTTTTCAGTTTGCTGTTTTATATTTGTTCAATCCCTAGCCCCTGACGAATGCTCTGTGAAACCGAAAAAAGAATTAAAAAAAAAAAAAAAACTAGCTTGTGAGAACCAAAATATAAACACACCTTAGTTATGTCTTCAACTAGTTTATAAGTACATAAAAGAAAACAAATCTTATGTAAACAAAATTAATTCAGGACCACTGTAATCTGTTTTTGATGCAATTTGTTTATAAAAATAACGGCATTTACTCATTAGATATACAGCAATAAAGAAGTTACTTAAGATTCTGACTTCAGCTAAGGAATTCTTTCATTTCTCCATTCGTGGTATTTCGTAGTCAGAGATTTCTCCCAGAATTTAATACTTCTGTTTACTACTGAATGAAAACCTTTATACAAGTTGGATAGGCTGTGGAGTGGATTTACAAATTTCCTTACGAGCTGGGAAGTATTTGTAAACAACCTTTAAAGCTTCCGTGCAGTTCACACAAAGCGTGTTGCTGTTGAAAAAAAGGAAGAGCAATAAAATTATTGTTGTGTACCCTAGCGGATGTACTTAATAATTGGGAGACGTGAGACTGTAACGGAAAGCTCAACTACGCTAGTTAATACTATAATTGCGAGTTAATTAATGTTGTACAGTTACATGCGTTAGCTAATTCAGAGCCAGGCAGAAAAGATTTTTCCCTTTTAGCAAACACAAACATACTCACAACAATAAGGAATAAATAACGGAAATGGCTGAGCTTCTAAGATCGACTTCAGTTCAAATAAGTTTTAGTTGGATGCCGCGGCAAGATAGGAATAAAATAGGAAGTTTTACTCACCGTCTGGGTGTGTAATTTATAACCTGGAAGTTTTCACTATTTGAGTTGAGCCTCTAACACGTTTCACAAACACACTAGTACACGACTTGTTATCTCCACACTAATTACTTGCTGAAATGATAATCTCTTTATGACATGGGGGCTTTCCTTGCCGCCCCCGCAATACTAACACTCGATATAGACCGCAAAAGGGCGGACCAGATGGGGGATGTCCGAGGCGATTTACTCTCTCCGTGCCGATTTCGAAGTTCGTTGACCAGGGTATGATGAATTACTGTCACTACTATTTCGCGGAATTCCGGGGAAAGGGTTCCACACACACACACTTATAAATGTTATCGTCCAAATCTTTTGAGTGAGTCCTGGTCGTTTTTTCCGATTGCTTTCCGTCCCGAATCACCGTTTCTCGGTGTTGGGAATTGCTGTTTACATACGGTTAACAGTAGTAAAGCTGTTATACTACTGTAGGCTTATCATGCGTTACATACTACATTTACTATTAACAGGCTCTTGATCACTACTTCTTTCGGTACGCTTCCCCTCTGGTTAAACTTTCCTCGGACTACGAACGCCGATCTAGCTAATTTTCAGAACTTTTCTTTCCGTGCGGGCGGCGGCCTCGCAAAAATTGACAAATCCTCTCAAAATAAGATAGATTATCACCTGCTAGAGATCTTCACATTTTCGGGATTAAAATACTAATTTTCCTCAAATTGACAGCTTCTGGAGGATCTGCAGTTATTCCTCATCGTTCGGAATTTTGAATGCGACTAGAACTCTTGCTTTGTGTGGACTTGATTCGCATTTCTCTGAACCTCCTTCGCGTCTGGTTTATATCAACTAGCTCAGTGGATTCTCATTCCGCACAGATTCGACGCTAAAACTGTTTTTCTCCGGTGACCTCTTCACCCCCCATTATCGTAAGTTATCGTTCTAAAAGTCAGATCTGAAGCCTAGGTCTCATAGTATACGACAAATTATGGGGTTGTTTATCTCTTGCTAAGAATTCGTTGCTGTTCGTCTGGTCTTCCATCGTCGTCAACCCTCTCACGGGACCTCTGTGGTAAACATAGAGCGTTTGGCGTTTGAGAGCAAGGTAAGGGAATGTACGACTTCTGATCCCTTCTAACTTTATCTCTTCTTTTTCCTTTTCGAATTTCCACTCAGTAACCCATTTTACAATAATTATTCTCTGAATTAATCTGGACAATTTTCGTAATTTATCCAAACTTTTTTCCTCAGTTATCTCTGTTTTGCCCTCTAAGCTAATTAATTAAGTAGGGGCCCAAGTTTTCAAACTATTATGAAATGATGTGGTCATGAATTGAATTTATCAATCGTTATCTCAACAGGCTGCATTGTAAGGAGCGAGAAAGAACATAAAGCTGCGGAAAATACATTAACTGGGTCTGGACATTTTTTACTTGCCAGTGGGGTTAGCACCACTCAACGTCTTCGAAAAAACAAACGCTGCATCAAAGGAAGGGAGGGGATAGTATGACCCCAAGCCTTTCCTAAATTGTCGAGAAAGAAAAAGAAGCACCTAAAAAGAAAAAAAAATGCGATCCTGTCTAACTTCATTTCAAAAAATGTATCCACGACTACGAAATCATTTCCGTACAGCAAAAGTTCACTATCGAATTTCTCTTCACCTTCTCAAATAGGTTTTAAAATTACTCACACTCTTTAAGCAAAGAAAATGAATAATGTTCTATCATATTAGTAAAATGTGAGATTGCTTACAATTTTCAGCGCAAATATTAGGTTGTTGCACATGGAATGGCGGAATATTGATGGAAACTTGAAAAAACCAAATTCCGTTGTAAAATAAGCATCATCGATCTAAATAATCACATCTCGCAGCAAGTGTTTTACCATCGAGAAACAAGATTTCGTAGCCGTCGTAGAAAATGTCGATCTACGAGATGTGACAAACCAACGAAATTCGCGTTTAATTGATGTTCACGAAACGATTGACTGTGTCGAAATGTGCCCAGGTACTTGAAGAAGTGGAAATCCGTAGAGGACATATCAGATGAAAGACGGATCAGGTAATGTTTTGCAACACAGCTGGTGCAGCTTCTGGATCGCCTTACGTGCAACATGGGGTCTCGCGTTATGATGGAGAACAATCGGCTCAGGGCGATTGATTAATGCCGGCTGTTTAATGGAAATTTTATGGCTGTTAGGTGGACAATACATATACACCAAAGGCCCAAACGTTATACATAACAAAGCAAATGCAAGTAAACGATGATGCGTGTGAAGGCCATGAAACGCTATATCGCCTGATATTCACCTCCGTTACTCAGGTTATTCTTGTTCTTCGGATGGAAAAAACAGCGAACTTTAGCAAGTTTGACAAAGGGCAAATTGTAATGACCACATGATTCGGTCAGAGCATTTCTCAGAGAGCAAGGTTTGTGGGGTGCCCACGATCATCTGTGGTTCGTAAATTCAAATGGGGGTATTAAATCAGAAACGAACGGCACGGTGTACGCCGAACACGGCTCATCGATACTAAAAGGTGAGCGAAGGCTATCTCGAATGGTACAAGCCAACAAAAGAGATTTGAGTGCTATTGACGGGGATATGATGCCTTAACACATAATTAATCGAACCGTACTGAAAACAAACGTGCGTAGCCATAGGCTGAATACACAGTATACGTATATTAGAGGTCTGCACGGGCCTTAATTTGGAAAGCCCAGCCCAGCCCGGCCCGTAAAATTTCAACAATTACCAAAATACGAATTTCAACATTTGGTACACTCGGTCATTCGACTCCCGAAGAGTTTTTGTTTTCGTAATTGCTCCACGTATTCTATTACAATAAACGTTAATTCAGAATATTTCTGAGACTCTGTATAAGTCACGTGACGTCCGAGGAGGGGGGGGGGGGGGTTGTATACACAAAAATATTGCATGAAAAGGACAATTTCCATGCCTTTCAAATTTTCTGGGTTTTCACATTATCATTCCCTACCACCGGACACGGAAATATCCTTGGGGATAAGGAGGGGGGGGGTAATTCGAAAAGTACGAAACATCCAGAATTATGAGTACGATCGTTCTACTGGGAGAAGATTTTATGGCTTTATAAACTGCACCTATCTCTACTGGCATATCATATCGCTGGAACCCAATATGTCTCTCGTGTGTGTGTGGGGAGCACATTTGTGCCGCTTAAGATGCGATGTTCCAGACTTTGTGCTATCGTAACTCAAAACGTTTCTGCATTTAGTGCACTGCATAACGTTTACCGGACGACTAGTTTCAGAACGGGACAGTAATTTAAAATATTTCCAAATATTGCTTTCCCCCTTTACATTGTCTACAAGCACGTATTCTCCGGAAGCGATTTTTTCGCGAAAAACGTTCGCTTACTTAAAATCCATAATAAGTATTGAAGAGTATTTATCAGCAACACTGAACTCAGCATGGGCTAAGGGAAAACAAAGACAGACTGTCCAGCTATTCAGTGACACAGAAGTTTTGAAAACGGCTGCCTCAGAGTACAAATGGGGAAAATACGGCTCAGATTTATACACAGAAGTAAGTTTCTCCCAGCTCATTTCTCCCGTGCCATTTAAGACAACCTAAAAGCTTTTCACACATCTAGAGAACAAAGTTCGCCGACCAGAACAATAAAAGAGATCGTCTGCGAGCGGGTGGCTCGGTTTAGAAATGCTGCAGTTAATAGCCTGCCCTGAAGAATGAGAGGAGGATGAAAGTTAGAGAGAGAGAGACAGACAGACAGACAGACAGGGAGAGAGAGAGAGAGAGAGACAGAGAGACAGGGAGGGAGAGACAGGGAGGGAGAGAGAGAGAGAGAGAGAGAGAGAGAGACAGACAGGGAGACACAGGGTGAGAGAGAAAGGACCACATTCACATTGAAAAACTAAGGGAGCTGACCCACTCCAATTGTTTTGTAGGAGGGGATGATGTCGTAAAACTTTTATTTTTTCCATCAGCGGAAATTATTCAGTCTCATCTTGTTGCTGTATGTTGCGAATTTTCCAAACGAGAAAGGCTCAGTACATCGATTGGTTTGCTCATAAAAAAAAAAAAAAAAAAAAAAAAAAAACCTTTTCGGCCCGTGTTTGTTTTGCATTAAATATTGAAGGCCCGGCCCGTTTACCCAACTTAGAAATGAGCAAAGGCCCGGGCCCGTGCAGACCTCTAACGTATATACGTTTTAAAACGGAAGACTCGAAAAAAATGATCCATAAACATATGAAATAGATCTTTCAAATGCAATAATTATGAGCGAAGGGATTGCATAAAATGTTAGGGAAAGGAATAAGCAAAATGTTTTGCATAAAGTAAACGGAATGTATTAAAATGTGTTATATAATTTCTCCCTATGTGTTGTTCATTCTGCTAAAGCAATGATATTTAGCAAAGTGATATTATGTAAGTGTTTTATGAAACTGTGCGTTTGTGGGTGTGACATTCATTTAAAAGAGAAGGCCTTGTGTGAAAGATCCAGTAGGTGCCTGGACCATTGGTCTTCAATATGAAATAATGGATATTATCAAAAATATTGCTTTTAATACAAGGGAAAACATCTTAAAAAGCGTCTTTTACAATTAGTTACCTGTGTGTTGTTTACTCTGCATCAGCGAAGTGCCAACCTGTTAATGTACATATTTTCTTTCGTTTTTAAAATAAAGCTGTCGATAAATGATCTAACTCGCGTTCGCTACGTTGATTTTCTATATGCAGCAAATGTTTTGAGCCTAAATGTTGCTGTAAGTAAAACAAGTTTGTAAAATCATGCAATGCATTGATTATACATAATACGCTTTCCAACATAACAGAAATCATTACTCAAGTTATCACTCAAGTTATGAGATTAATGGCTGTGGAATAAATCTCGGTCCTGTGCCCTGACCCTTGATCTCATATCGATGATATTCAACAGAACCGGTTCGGTATACCTCCGAAATAACATGATGAAATTTTGTCGCAATCGAAGAATTTTTACGTAAGTTATGATGCATAAGGGCTATGGAATAGATCCCGCTCCTGTGTCCTAACCTTTGATCCCGTTTCGCCCATTTTGAACAGAATTTGTTCCAAGGCAGGCTCCTACAACATACTAACATTTCATCCAAATCGAAGCATTTTTACGTATGTTGTGACGCATAATGGCGATGGAAGTGATTCCGCTCCTATGTCCTGACCTTTGACCCCATTTCGTCCATTTTCAATAGCGTACCTCTTCATGTGGTCCATTACCACATACTAAAATTTCATCGAAATCGAACCTTTTTTACGTTAGTTATGACGCATAACAGCAGTGGAATGGATCCCGCTCCTATGTACTGACCTCTCACCCCATTTCGTTCACTTTAAATAAGGTTCCTTCCCATGTGATACCCTACCAGATACTAAAATTTCATCGAAATCGAACGATTGTTACGCGAGTTATCGTGCGGACGGACATACGCACACAACGCGTGACGTAATGAGGCAGATGGGAATCGCGACCATCTGCGCGCAAGAGTATGACGTCATAAAACTTTAATAGGATCCACACATAACGCGTGACGTAATGAGACAGATGGCGTGACCGCGCGCCAACATTCTCAAACGCGAGATTGTGACGTCTTAAGATTTCTAAGCATTGGAAACATTAATGGAACGACGCCATGACACTAAAAACGTTATAATTCGGGGTGGTTATTTAACCCACTAAATGAATTCTCCTAAAGTAGAGATCAAGCTAAATCGATTTCTAGTACCAGAAAACGGTAGGTTGACGACTTTCTCATCAAAATTCTTAGAGCCGTTTTCAAAATAAAATGTACATACTTGCATACAAGAATTGCTACTTTAAGGTGGACGTCAAGTAATTTTGCTTCCTATACTTCCAATGGAAAAACTTCTGTACACATTTTCTTCACAATTATTGCGTTCCGAAGAATGAAAATTTGAATATCGATTAAAATAGCTTCATTTCATAACTGGAATACTTAATATTGTCTAAACCATAACCGTAATAATATTTTCTAAACCACAACCGTAATTATGCAATCCAACATTTATTTGTCCACTGACGTCATCAAAGTACAGGCCGCGCCATCTGTTTCCTATTAATAGTTTAGCACTTCCCTGCAATATCGCAGTTCCACTACAGTAAATAGCACACAGGGTAACAAAATCCAAAGGGTCTCTTTTTAATCAGTTTTGTTTACGCTTTCCAGCCGTAGGTTGAAGCAGCCTATATGCTCCAGCTTTTTCCGTCCGTCTGTCGGCACGATAACTCACGTAAAAATGGTTCGATTTCGATGAAATTTTAGTATATGGTAGGGGACCACCAGGGGACGAACCCTGTTCGAAAATGGGTGAAGTGGGGTCAAAGGTCACGCCATAAGAGCGGGATCCATTCAATTGCCCTTATGCGTCATAACTTGCGTAAATATGGTTCGATTTCAATGAAATTTTAGTATGTGGTAGGGGACCACCTGGGGACGAATCCTATTGAAAATGGGTGAAGTGGAGTCAAAGGTCAGGACATAGGAGCGGGATGCATTCCATTGCCCTTATGTGTCATATGGTTCGTAAAAATGGTTCGATTTCGATGAAATTTTAGTATGTGGTAGGGGACTACCTGGAGAGGAACCCTATTGAAAATGGGACAAATGGAGTCAAAGGCCAGGACATAGGATCGGGATATATTCCATCGCCCTTATCCCACACTATTACGGTGGACGTCAAGTAATTTTGCTTCCTATATTTCCAATGGAAAACCTTTTGCACACATTTCCTTCACAATTAGTGTGTTCCCAAGGATGGAAATTTGAACAGCGATTAAAATAACTTCATACTATAACTTGGAATACTTAACATTTTCTAAAACATAAGCATATTTATATAAAAAAACAATAACGTTTCCTTTGGTGGTGTTGAAACCAGAAAACAGATGGCGCGGCCTGTACTTTGATGACGTCAGTGGACAAATAAATGTTGGATTGCATATAGAAGGCGAGCCCAATGCAGGAATGCAGAAAACCAACCTGGGTGACAACCAAATATTTTGAAAAGCGCACCCATGATGTGGAGTAGATGAATATTTAAATAATATTAACGCTAGGGTAAACATATTGTGCTAAAACGAGTATTTTGGGGTTACAATTGTTTTAAGTAAAATTACATTAATTATTTTAAATTAAAAATGTTATTAAACAAAAAATGTGAATTATAAATTTTAAAAAACTGATGTTTAATTTTCATAACGCATGAGGGGGGAAACGTTGAGTACGAGGATGTAAAAACAAAATTATGTGCTGTTCAGGAAACCTCCGCCGCCCCGGTGGCGCAATGGTCTAAGCGATGGCCTCTGATCATTCGTCCAAAAGGGGTCCGGGTTCGAATCCCGGTGAGGCATGGATGTTGTGTTTGTCTTACGGTACTGGCTCTCTCCCTTCCCTGGAACCAGTGACCCAAAATTAGAGATGGGCGACTGCTTATAGCCCATTGAGTTGCTCACGGTTGTCGTTAAACCTCCAATCAATCCAAAAAAAGAACCCTCCAGCCTCACTCCCCAAAGAATAGTCTGGCGACGCCTCTTTTTCTAACACAGACAACAATGAAACAAATGTATCATCGTCACAAGTACCGCCATAAGAGGACGCCAAAATATTTTTTTGCGTTCTTCTTCCCATTTTAATACAGTACTACAAAAATTACGATCCCGTTTATTTTAAGACACATCATGACGTCTTAAAAATGGCAAATAACACAAGCCTGTACCTTCTGCACAATATAGCACCGGGTGCTACAGCAAATTGTTTGTATAAAAACAGTACAGTTAAACAGCATTAGACCCCAAAGTTGAAGCAGAGAATTAAGTACAAATGACCGAGAGATCACCTAAGACAATAGTGTCAAATTCCAGAGTACTTCTGGAGGAGATTTGTGAAAACATTATTATAGACTGAACCTAGACTCCATCAGTGCACAAGTACGCATGTCATGTACGTATAGGATACGAAGGAGACAGGGACTGTAATAATACGTAATAAGTATAAAATTATGCGAAACACATATCTACGTCGCCTATATCTACTACTACAGTACTTTGCAGATAGCAAATGCTCTACATTAGCCCATTCATACAAAGAACTGGTGCTTTCCTCAAACTCAAAGAACACAGAAACCATTCACGGATTTCAAACTGCAACCGGATAAATTAAAATCGATTGTGTTACAACCGGATAAATTTAAATCGATTGTGTTACAATGGCATAGACGAAATTTCAATATCGCTGCTGTTTCACCAGCCCCCACTTTGAAATAGGAATAACTGTTTACCGGAAATGGAACAAACGAAAGTTTTTGCGGTACAATCCGGTACAAGCGGAGTACAACAGAATAGCATAGTATAAATTTCAAAATTGCGAGGTGGGGGCTTCCCTTTTCCCTCCAGCATCACTTGAAATTGGAATCACTGGTTACCGGAAGTGGTACAAACGAATTTTTTTTTTTTGTGGTACAATCCGATTCAAACGCAGCACAAGCGAATGTTACATAGTCGAATTTTCAAAATTGCGTAGTAGAGGGGATGCCATTTTTTCCAGCTCCCCACCTTTAAATGGGAATAACTCGTAACCGGAAGTGGTACAAAAGAAAAAAATTTCGGTACAATCCGGTACAAACGGAGTACAACAGAATAGCGCAGTCGAAATTTCAAAACTGCGAAGTGGGAAGCAGTTTTCCCCGAGCCCCCCACTATGAAATTAGAACTGCTGGTTACCGGAAGTGATACAAACGAAAACTTTTGCGGTGCAATCCGATTCAAAGTGAGTACAAACGAATGGCATAGTCAAAATTTCAAAATTGCGTGGTGAGGAGGGGGGGGGAAGATGGAGACGTTTCTCCGTCACCCACTTGGAAATGGGAATAACTCGTAATAACTCGTTACCGGTAGTGGTACAAACTTAAATATTGTCGGTACAATCCTGTACAAACGGAGTACAAACGATTGGCATAGTTGAAATTTGAAAGTTCCGTGGTGATGGTGCTGCCGTTTCCGCAGTTCCCAATTTAAAATTGGAATAACTCGTACCCGGAAGTGGTACACACGAAATATTTTGCGGTACAATCCGGTACAAACGGGGTACAAACGAATGTCATAGTCCTAATTTCAAAATTGCGAGGTGGGGGCTGCCATTTTCTCCGAGCTCTTCACTTTGAAATTGGAATTATTGGTTACCGGAAGTGGTGCAAACGAAAATCTTTGCGGTAAAATCCGATTCAAACGGAGTACAAACGAATGCCCTTGCCGAAATCTCAAATTTGCGTAGAGGGGGGGGGGTGACGTTTCCCCATCTCCCAACTTTGAAACGGGATTAACTCGTTACCGGAAGAGGTACAAACGAAAATGTCCGTGGTACAATCCGGTACAAATGGAGTACAAACAAATGGCATAGTCGAATTTTCAAAACTGCGTGCTGAAGGGGTTCCCGTTTCCCCAGAATTTCACTTTGAAATGGTATTCCCATTTCATTTTACCGGAAGTGGTACACACGAAAATTTTTGCGGTACAAACGGAGTACAAACGAATGGCATAGTCGAAATTTCAATATTGCGTGGTGGGGGCTGCCGTTTTTTCACCCTCCCCCTTTGAAATGGGAATAACTCGTTACCGGAAGTGGTACAAACGAAAATTTTTGCGGTACAATCCGGTACAAACGGAGTACAAACGAATGCCATATTTGAAATTTCAAAATTCCGAGGTGGGGGGCTGCCGTTTCCCCAGCCCCCACTTTGAAATGGGAATAACTCGTTACCGGAAGTGGTACAAACGAAAATTTTTGCGGTACAATCCGGTACAAACGGAGTACAAACGAATGCCATATTTGAAATTTCAAAATTCCGAGGTGGGGGGCTGCCGTTTCCCCAACCCCCCACTTTGAAATGGGAATAACTCGTTACCGGAAGTGGTACAAACGAAAATTTTTGCGGTGCAATCCGGTACAAACGGAGTACAAACGAATGCCATATTTGAAATTTCAAAATTCCGAGGTGGGGGCTGCCGTTTCCCCAGCCCCCCACTTTGAAATAGGAATAACTCGTTACCGAAAGTGGTACAAACGAAAATTTTTGCGGTACAATCCGGTACAAACGGAGTACAAACGAATGCCATATTTGAAATTTCAAAATTCCGCGGTGGGGGCTGCCGTTTCCCCAGCCCCCCCCCTTTGAAATGGGAATAACTCGTTACCGGTAGTGGCACAAACGAAATTTTTTGCGGTACAATCCGGTACAAACGGAGTACAAACGAATGGCATAGTCAAAATTTCAATATTGCGTGGTGGGCTGGCTGCCGTTTCTTCAGCCCCTGCCCCTCTCGCACTTTGAAATGGGAATAAGTCGTTACCGGAAGTGGTACAAACGAAAATTTTTGCGGTACAATCCGGTACAAACGGAGTACAAACGAATGCCATATTTGAAATTTCAAAATTCCGAGGTGGGGGCTGCCGTTTCCCCAGCCCCCACTTTGAAATGGGAATAACTCGTTACCGGAAGTGGTACAAACGAAAATTTTTGCGGTACAATCCGGTGCAAACGGAGTACAAACGAATGCCATATTTGAAATTTCAAAATTCCGAGGTGGGGGGGGGGCTGCCGTTTCCCCACCCCACCCCACCCCCCACTTTGAAATGGGAATAACTCGTTACCGGAAGTGGTACAAACGAAAATTTTTGCGGTACAATCCGGTACAAACGGAGTACAAACGAATGCCATATTTGAAATTTCAAAATTCCGAGGTGGGGCTGCCGTTTCCCCCCACTTTGAAATGGGAATAACTCGTTACCGGAAGTGGTACAAACGAAAATTTTTGCGGTACAATCCGGTACAAACGGAGTACAAACGAATGCCATATTTGAAATTTCAAAATTCCGAGGTGGGGGCTGCCGTTTCCCCAGCCCCCACTTTGAAATGGGAATAACTCGTTACCGGAAGTGGTACAAACGAAAATTTTTGCGGTACAATCCGGTACAAACGGAGTACAAACGAATGCTATATTTGAAATTTCAAAATTCCGAGGTGGGGGCTGCCGTTTCCCAGCCCCCACTTTAAAATGGGAATAACTCGTTACCGGAAGTGGTACAAACGAAAATTTTTGCGGTACAATCCGGTACAAACGGAGTACAAACGAATGGCATAGTCGAAATTTCAAAATTCCGAGGTGGGGGCTGGCGAAATGGAGCTGATTTAATGTAACAAGGAGGGGATTCCGACCCCATTGCACAAAAGCATTTAAAATATCCTCATTTAAGGAAAGCAGTTGTATTAAAAACTACTGAACTTGAACTCAACTGAAAATTGTTATTTTATTTCGCGGTTCAATGACCACCGTGAGCAACTCTATGTGCTACAGGCAGTCGCGTCTCTAGTTTAGGGTCTCATTCAGAGAAGGGAAAAGGGCCAGTGCCGTGGGCAGGCGACCCATCCATACCTTCTTTTTTCTGAGTGTTTTTTGATGAGATTATTTGATGACGTCAGTGGACAAAGAAATATTTGATGGCCTCTTTCGGAATTAGAAATCAGCAGTATCTACATTTCTGTTGACATTCTCAGCTAAATTATTGTAATCGAAGTGGCTCAAAAGATTCTCAGCATTCCAGACTATCACATGAATAGACTCAAATCTTGATTCCTTTCCGAGAATTAATAAAATCATTGAATTTTTTTTAAATTTTAATTCCGAAATAAGCCACCAAACATCTGTTGGTTCACTGACGTCATCAATGTACAGGTCGCGCCATCTATTAGCAGGTCCCAACATTACCCAAGGGAAAATGATTGATTTTGAATGTAATTATGGTTAAGTTTTAGCAAATATTAAGTATACCATGCTATAATTTCAAGTTATTTTTATCGATTTACAAATTGTTATCCTTGGGAATATATTAATTGCAAAGTAAACGTCTACAGAAGTTTTTAACGTTGCAAACATAGGACAGAGTTTACAGATGGAAACACTTTAAGTAGCTGAAAAATTGCCATACTCAATGGGAAATGCAACGGAGGGAATTTAAAAGTTTTGATGCAGCTGGGATGAATATGTTGGAAAGGTGATCTGTGCGGTATTAATTTAGTAGGATTCAACATGGACAACAGGTGATTGTGTTTCTTTCAAGGCGCCGGAAAACAGCAGGTTGGACGACGGCTTATAACTCTTGTGAGCAATGCTTATGGTGATAACTGAAAAAGATAAACTATTTTACTGACTTAGCCCAGCGGTGAGAAAAGGAATAGAAAACAATATTGATTGTCTGTTTTCACCAGGCGAATCGTTCTTTTTTAACAGCATAAAGAAATTCTGGATTTTGTATGGGTGCAATTCTCAAATGTGAGGACACTGATCCAAGACTGGAGGAATTGGCTACTTATAATATGCAATGGCAAAAGGTGTTTAAAGGTCATATGCAGATCAGCTACAAATTTCAACAGATTTGAGCTGTATGAATACTAAACATGAAAAGTACTTAAAGCAAGATAGTAAGTCCGCAAATCTTTCTCACTGTTAGAAGTTTTTTAATGAAGAAAAAAATTAACCCCCATATTTTATCAATTTAGCAAATAATTTCGTCGTAGTTTTAACTTAACACAACTGAAACTCGAGCAAGATTTTTTAAAATACGTTTTAGTTGGAAGTAATCAAAATTTAGTTGTTAAAGTTGACAACGTTCAGAATTAGTATCCTATTTTGGAAAACTTCTATTAATACTCATGAATTAATAAATCCTCAAATTGAAAATACTTCAAATACCGTCAGTGAATAAACAAAGACATCGCTCTTTCCACGTTTTAGCAACACACAAATTATATACAATTAATTTTTAAAACAATATAAAATTAATTTTGAGCAAAAGAAAATATAGTGGAACCTCGATTATACGTTCTTTAGGTTTACGTTTTCACTTTTATACATGCACAATTCTGCGTTAATCCCGTTATTTTACTATGGTTTCTATTGTTTTTCAGTTCGCTTATACGTAATTCATTTATAAGTTGTTGTTTTTTGCGATTGTACGTTAAATTTTTAATTTTAGATTGACAAAAATGCACGATTCTTACATAATTTTTATAGGTAACCCAGTATGTTACAACTCTGAAGGAATCGAGACAGCATTTTTTTTTCAGCCATGAAATGGTTAGTGCAATTGAAAATTTACTGAATAGCGTTCAATTTCTCTTTTGAATTCAAGAAATTTGAAAAAAGAAAGGTTATATAGTGAATATTTTACTCGGCACTAATGCTAAATCGACTAGTGAAGAGACTGCTTTAAAAAGAGTGATGCTTGTAGGTAAAGGGTGTGTAATAGGGGTATTGAATATGAAACAAAATCGTATTCGTATTTGCTACCTGTATTTCAAAGGTAAGAGTTTTTTTTTTCATATACTGAAAATATGAAATCGTGAAGAATTTCTAAACCTAGTTTTTATAATGAAACGAGAAAAAAATTAATTCAAAAGTCAAAATAGACATAGACTTTAAGGTAGCAAACAAAGTATGTATGTATGTATGTATGTATGTATGTATCAGTGGCGTAACTAGCACAACGTGCGCCCCCCCCCGCAGGGCCGTAGTGATGGGGGGGGGGGGAGCAGGGCGAAGGCCCTGGGCGCCGTGCCGGAGGGGGGCGCCATCGAGACGTAGATTTTTTTTATAAATGTAAAAAAAATGTGAAATTAATTTACACGCGTAATTAAAAAATGTATAAAATTTAAACTTCATTGTGCTTTAAGGTGGACGTCAAGTAATTTCACCTTCCTATACTTCCAATGGAAAAACTTTTGTACACATTTCCTTCGCAATTAGGGTGTTCCCAAGGATGAAAATTTGAACATCGATTAAAATAACTTCATTTTAAAACTTGGAATACTTAATATTTTCTAAAACATAACCATAATTATATTAAAAATCAATAAATTTTACTTTGGTGGCGCTAAAACCAGAAAAAAGATGGCGCGACCTGTACTTTGATGACGTCAGTAGACAAACAAATGTTGGATTGCATAATTATGGTTATGTTTTAGAAAATATTAAGTATTTGAAGTCATAAAGTGAAGCTATATTAATCGATGTTCAAATTTTCATCCTTGGGAACGCATTAACTGTCCAAAAAAAAGACGGCGCAACCTGTACTTTGATGACGTCAGTAGACAAACAAATGTTGGATTGCATAATTATGGTTATGTTTTAGAAAATATTAAGCATTCCAAGTTTTAAAATGATGCTATTTTAATCGATGTTCAAATTATCATCCTTGGGAACGCATTAACTGTCCAGAAAAAAGATGGCGCGACCTGTAATTTGATGGCGTCAGTAGACAAACAAGTTAGTGTTGGATTGCAAGATTTACTTCAGCACCCACATCAATTTTTCCAGATTTCGAACACGAGGGAGGATGCATTTTTCGCGGGGGGTGGGGTTGGGGAGTTAGGAAGGCTTAGGAAGTCAGAAAGAGTGTCTGCGAAAGTAATTGTGGTACCTAGAGTCCTGTAGTTCTAAGTTTTTAAGTAAGCGATTTGACAATACGTGTAATTGCTTTGTCCAAAACTAAAATAAATCACACTTGAAGAAATCACCCTTTTACATATTGCAGATCTGCGGCTGCTGTGAATAAATGCTGACGCCTGTCGTGCATGTAATCCTAGGTAACTGACTGTTTTCTCACATACTCCGGGCCGCGGGTTGCCTAGTGGGCAACGTTCGTGACTGCCATGGAGAAGACCTCAGGTTCGATCCCAGGCAGGTACGAACGCTCGATCCACTAAATATCCGCCGTGCGTCGGATGGGCACGTTAAGCCGTCGGACCCCAGGTACTGGCCTCCCCGGTAATAAATAAGGGCGTCTTCCTCCCTCTTTCTACCTCGCTTCCGTGTCATTTTCCTATCGGGCACTCTAGCCCAAATCTCCTGGCTTCCTATTTCTTAGGGTTGTTTACGACCTGGGGTCAGACACTCCCTTCCTAAAATCCTCTACATATGATCATTTGATCACCCCACATCCTCCACGGGGAATCCCACAGTGGCCTCGCGCATTTTCTCAGCAGCGCAGAGAGAGGGCGATTGCAGAGCGATCGTATTATTTACAACCCATTGTAGAGCAATCGTATTACAATCCGAAGTCAAAGAGCCGAACACTTTCAATCTGTAGGACATTCAGTATTTTAAAAGCGAAACTAGGCATTTATTTAGGCAAAGCCAAGTATATCTTAAAGCAAAATATGAATCTTTGGGTTAATTATTGTGCATGCTCGAATTTTTTCATGAAACTATAAACTGGCAGCTGCAGTACGCCCCTTTGTTACCCGCGCCCCCTCCCCCGCAGCTGGGGGTTGTAGTTATGCCACTGGTATGTATGTATGTATGTATGCCTTATATTATAAATTAGCGCGATCAAAAATTATGTGGGTTTCTACACTTTTTTTTTTCCTTGTGGAGGCATTCAAATTTTACAATAGCATTTAGCATTTTGAAATTTCTTTCGCGCCCTGGTGGCGCAATGGGCTACGCAATGGCTTCTTATCAATCGTCCGAGATGGGCTCGAATCTCGGTGAGGCATGGATGTTGTGTCTGTCTTACGGCGCTGGCTCTCTCCCTTTCCTGGAACCAGTGGCCCTAAATTAGAGACGAGCGACTACTTATAAGCCCATTGAGTTGCTTACGGTGGTCGTTAAACCCCAAGGAAAAAATATTTTAGACTTTTTGTATTTATACGCTTTTTAAGGCCATTTCCTACAAAAACGTGTCACCGAGGTTCCACTGTACACTGGGGCGCAGTGTTTACGGTACGTCTTTAATTTTGTCCGGTGATTATAACACTCACACAGAGCTCAACACAACGGTTCAATTTGAGATCATCTTAAGCTGGGAGTGCTAAAAATTTGACTGACAAGTGAGATGTGTTAATGATCCGCAGGGTGGTCTTGGAAAATCTCTGTTGGGCACTTCTGGATTATTGATTACCAAAAATAACTACAACCTTGTTTTTGTACATTCCTTTGAAAAAAAGACTCATGGATCATCTCCTTTTTGATAACAGAATTTCAACCGAGAGTCTGAGTTACCAGAGTCCATCCCTTTCCACTTCCGCAACAAAATCTACACTTTATCTCTTTAATATTTTTTTCAGCGCTTCAAAAAAAGAAGAAAAGCAAAAATTATTTATTCTTTACTTTGACGGCGCATGCACATTTGTCGTAATTTATGGCACTTAGAACCAAGTTAAACCTTGTGGAGGTTCAGTATTTCAAACACTCACTACTGATCCTCCAGCCTCCCCGTAAGATGCGGAACGATATAATATTAATACAGCAAGAAGCAGTATAATTTCTCAGTACTGTTGTTGATACTCGAATGATTTCAAGAGCTACAGTGGAAATAAGGAAGAAAGAACTCAAATATGCGTTGAAACGTAAAAAAAGGCTAAATATTTATAAAACAACAGTGTAAAATTCTTAAGTTTTCAAAGTACATAGTAAGTACATAAACACAGCCCTTTTGTAGTTTCTTGAACCAAGGCTTCACCTATCATTTAAAAGAATTTTTGGCACTGAAAAAAGATGAATATTTTTATTCACTTTGAAAATGACATCTTGGGGATTTTAGGTTCAGATGCAATTCAAAAGTAGAATTGCTCAGTACTATTATCAGTGGCATATATTCGAGGCTAGCTGCAAAGCCCAGAGAATGCACAAATAAAAGTAAATTAATTATGCACAAATAAAAGTCAATTATCAACGGTATGAAGATATGTCGATGCTTCCGGTGCGAAAAAACACACGAGCGGATTCTCTTCTTTCGATTATGAGAATCAGTCCGGCGGGTGATGACCAACGGCATAACGCAAGCATGTCTTCCAGAGTCTTCGCTGTTCTGATTCGAAGAACTTCGATACGATTGCCTGCTAGCGTTTCCATGACAACATGAATCAGCGTATGGAGGTGAATGGACCATTGTTTTGTGCAATGATTCGCTCAGAAGAGAGAAGACTTCGGACTATCTCAGTTCCTCTATACTTCCGCCTTTATTGCGCGTGCTTCGCGAGACTGGTTTCAGTTTGTGTGAAGTGTCAATGAATTAAAATCCGTGATATAATATCTTAAATTCGTGGCTTTGTTGAATTCTAACTGTTATGATACATTTTGTGAAAGCTTCTCTGAACATCTACTATCAGAGCTTAAAGAACTCTATGCTTCAAATTTTGATACAGCTCGATTAAAAAATTAACGGAGGGTGTTTTATTCCCTTGATCAATACAAAACAAATCAGTAAGAAGCTTTACTTGTTACATAAAGTTGAATAATTGGACATTGTGTTTATTGAGGTGTACAAATTAGCAGATCAATATTAAACTGTTCATCAACAACTGCAACTGCCGAAAGAAGTTTTTCCGTATTAAAAAGAATCAAGATATATCTTAGAACACACAAGGACATGTGCATTCGTGCAACTTGGCTGGTTTGTTAATAGAGAAAAACATTATTTTTAAATATGAAAAAGTACTCGGAAGAAACATTTTTGTGAAAACGTAACACTCAAGTTCACACAAAAGGAAAGAAGAATGGAGTTCGTGTACAAATAAGTGTTCAAATCCTAATCCTCATAATTATTTGGTATCATGTTAGCAATAGCATGTACCTAAAATTCAGAAAAAAAAATTACTTCTATTACTTAACAATTAAAAAATAAACTTCGCAATAAAAAAAACAGTACTATGGGTGTGAGGGGGGGGGAGTGATATAGCCCAGGTCTCGGACCCAAGATACGCCACTGGTAAGTGTCATTACCTGTTACATAAAGTTTAATAAATTGAGCATAGTGTTTATTGAGGTGTTCAAATTAACAGACCTAATGTTAAACTTTCCATCAACATCTACAACTGCCGAAAGAAGTTTTTCTGTATTAAAAAGAATCAAGATACTGTATATCTTAGAACTACACGAGGACATGTGCATTAGAGCATCTTGGCTGATTTTTCAATAGAGAAAAACTTTCTTTTTATATACGAACAAGTTAGTAAAATTATACAATGCATTGTTTATGATACGCTTTCCAACATACCAGAAATCATTACTCAAATTATGAAGATAATGGCTGTGGAATAAATCTTTCTCCAATGCCCTGACCTTTGACCCCATTTCGATGATATTCAACAGAACCAGTTCAGTTTATCTCCAGAACAACAAACTAAAGTTTTGTTGCAATCGACGCCTTTTTACGTAAGTTATGACGTTTAAGGGCAATGGAATGGATCCCGCTCCTATGTCCCGACATTTGACTCCATTTTGTCTATTTTGAATAGGGTTCGTCCTCAGCTGGTCCCCTATGACATATTAAAATTTCATCGAAATCGAACCATTTTTACGCGAGTTATTTGTGCCGACAGACAGACGGACGGACGGACGGACAGACAGACAGACAGACAGACAGACGGACAAAGCTGGAGCATATACGCTTCTTCAACCTACGGTTGGAAAGCGTAAAAAAGTACTCGGAAAAAACATTTTTGTGAAAACGTAACACTGAAGTTCACTCCAAAGGAAAGAAGAATGGAGTTTATGTACAAATAAAGTATTCAGAAGAAGAATGGCGTTCATGTACAAATAAGTGTTCAAATCTCAATCCTCATAATTATTTGGTATCATGTTGGCAATAGCATGTACCTAAATTTTAGAAAAAAGTTACTTCTAATTACTTAACAATTAAAAATTAAACTTTGCAATTTAAAAAAAACAAAAAACAATGCTGTGGATAACCCAGGTCTCGGGCCCAAGACACGCCACTGACTTATTATGTTTGTTGCAAGGATTTCAACGACATTACTCACAAGAAAAATCCAAAGGAATACTTACAACTGTCACCTGAAGACATAGAAACAAGTTGAAAATGAGCTGCGAGACTTAAATATAATAAACGAATTGGCCAATCAACGAAGATCGACGTTGGTAATATTGATAAATATCCAATGGCCTTCAAGTGACAAATATTATCGTTTTAGATTACCACTAGGTTTACTAAAATGAATCTCATGCATTTGTTTATGTTTGTTTGTACGCAGACTGGCTCGTCAAGAAGAAAGGAATTTCAGTGTCTGGTTTGTCAGAGCCTCGCAACAAGTATCGCGACACGACGAGTAACAAAATAATCTTTAGCTCAATCTGCATCTGCTCCAAAGATCACTGAGGAAAAGGAAATGACCAGAGAGAGAGCTCCATTGGAAATCACTGAGGTTGATGCAATAATAGCCTGATTTTATCTATGGTCTGCGGGAGTCCACTAAAATAGCCTCTAACTATGACGTCGGCCGCTAATGACGTCACTGCTGACCTTAAGAGGGTCTGCGACCTTCCGGAACTGAGCAGAATATGGAATTCGATTGCAAAAGAACGAGTTCCGAAGAGTGAGTAGAAAAAATAAGAAATTCTTTAATATCATCGGGTTCAGCAGTGTTTAATGAGTTCTTAAGAAGTGACGCTAATCTAGTAGAACTAACATTTAAGGGGGAGGGGCGGGACGCTTAAATTACTCTTCACATAAACAGATAATCAGACATGCAGGCTCCATTATCTAGTACACCGAGTCTTTAAATAGTAATGAGAGGAGGCATGACTTCCTCCCTCTTCGCACTGGTATTTTAGACGCAAATGAAATCTAAACCAGAAGTGATATTTCTATCATTTATCGGCGAGCTTATATCTTTTAACATTGGCATTACTCTGTTTGTCAGTAAAATAGTTTTATGCGACGAAATTCGATGTAAATAGTCCAAAGGTGAAAACATTCCCGCTTCGCTCGAAATGAATGAAATTGATATGTGTCGCGTTTATTTGTTAAGCTACCAGTTTTCCAAAATACTTTTTCCCGCATTCCTAATGGTTCGTTTAGTTTCTAACGGCATATCAGATGGATTTTTAACCACCATTTTCTAATTTTTTATGGATTTAAACAGCTTTATTGGGATCGTTTTCTGGCAATCACGGAGGTCAGAGGCACGGGGCTCTGGCCAATCATCTGAGTTTGTCCCGGAATGAGGTATGATTGGTGTGTTTGTCCACTGGTTCTGCTCCCTTCCTGAAATCAATGGCCCCGAGATTAGGGACGGGCGATGGCTCTAGGTGATGAAGGTCGTTAACCCCCAAAGGGACACGTTTGTTGGGGATACATAGCTTTCTAAATATAAGGGAAGGCACGTTTAGAAACCACTAAATCAACAAAATTTTATGAAGATAAATGTGCTAAAGACAAGATGAACTAAAGAAAGCCGCCCTGATGGCGCAGTGGTCTAAGGCGCTGGCCTCTGATCATTCGTCCGTAAGGGGTCCAGGTTCGAATCCCGGTCAGGCATGGATGTTGTGTTTGTCTTACGGCACTGGCTCTCTCCCTTCCCTGGAACCAGTGACCCTAAATTAGGGACGGGCGACTGCTTATAGCCCATTGAGTTGCTCACGGTGGTCGTTAAACCTCCAATAAAAAAAAAAGAACTCAAGAAATCTCAAATATTTATAACAATAGGAGCCTCTCTGATCTCAGACATTATTTCTATTACATGGAATTACAAGAGTAAGAAAACTCAAATATCGGTTCTATTATGTAGAACAAGGAGGCTGCCCGAGCTTCATAAACTAAGGTTATGAAACTAGCTTTTTGAATCAAAGGTCTCGGTTCGAGTCCCGGTAAGAAATGAATGCTGTATTTGGTCTTTGGCTCACGATCTTTTCCATTTTTGAGTTGTTTTCTGGAGCGAACACAAATAATTATCTGATAGCTGTACTCTTTTAGATTTTGATGCCCAATGAATTCATTAAACAACTGCGAATAATAATAATAATAATAATAATAACCCTTGTGCAAGTAAAAAGTTACCGATATTCACACAATATTTTCATTACTTGAAACTGCACGACTGTTGAAGCTGAAATATATTTATTATTACATAGAATCACAATATCATGGAAGCTCAATGGTATTCCTATTGCATGGTACAAAAAATGCAATACAAACCCTAACATTTCCCCCATTAGATGCCATAAGAAAACTGTGAGGATGGAAGCTGAAAAGGTGATTTCATTTACATGCTGTGGGATTGAAGGAACTCAAAACTTGCTTCCACTACATAAAAAAAGATAATGGTGAAACTTTATTTTCATTACACGGAACTAGTCTTATGATTGTGTGCATGAAAATAACATTCGGATGTTTCCATTGTAAAAAACTGTAATGATACCTGTTACAGAGAATCAAAATTATTTTCATTACATAAAACAACAATGACTACGGAAATCAAAACATCATTCCATTACACCTTATTGAGAGACAGAATATGAAACCATGGTTTCTATTATCTGCAGTAAGCAGATTACGGTTGCTCAAAACGAGATTTATGTTACACGCAATTGATCACACACACACACACACACGCCACACACACACACACACACACACACAATATTGACAAAAGTCACCGGACACCCCTTCAAATGCAAATGAACGGATCCACTGCGTTGTTAAGATGCGCGGTACAGTTGCAAACGGCATAAAAACAAGCCTGCAACTGACCGCGATGATATTGCACTGTGAGGTTGAGTAAAAATGTCGTGGTGAGAGAGAACTGACTTTGAGAAAGGAAAGATTATTGGGCGTTATGTTAGAGGGTAGTCCATAAGAGAAACCGAGAAGCGTTTAAACATACCCAAGTCAACTATTTTGGATGTACTGAATAAGTCGAAGACACATGGCGTGCCTGAAGCAGCTGTTATATGGAAATATTAAAACTATATTTAAATTGCAACTTTTGTCATTTTGTGGGCCAACGACAGCGATAAATTTCCTCCCCAGTCAGAAAGGCGCCAAGCGCAGATCCATTTCGGAGAAAGGTCATTCTCTCGCCGGACCCCATCCCACGGACAAAAGGATACCACCATTTCTTCCCCAGCCGTCGTCAGAATCTCTCTCATAGCCTACGGGTACAAAGGACCAAGCAATTAAGAATTTGTTTTTACGTCAAGACAGAAAGTGTAAGGGAATGAGACAGAGAGGAGTCTTCATGGCGATCTCGAGGAAAAAGTAGGAACGGTTTTGCTCGGAGACAGAGCAAGAAGACGACGAGGTAGAAAGAGATTTTCACGCGGGCTTGTAGCCACAAAAGATAGGAACAGATTTGGCGGGAAAAGCGCACAGAAGGCCATCCATAACATCCAACTCCCGCTGGAAGTACTTACTATCCGATCTGACCAACCATTATTCCAATATTTCCTCTTCCCCCATCTGATGAATAAAGATATGTGCAAAAGGAAACATCTGTCATAATGTTCAATTTTTAACTACTTGTTTATTTGCTACCCTGCTCCAACGACAGGAACCTGCAAACGATTCTTCTGATAAGTTGGCGTCTACCACAATACTTAAAATAAATCAAGCCAACACAGCAAAACGTACCGGCAGACCAAAGAAAATCAGTGATAGAAGACGTCGAAGCATCAGGAGAGTCGTTCCAGCTAATCAACGAAGAACTGCACAAGACCTCAGTGTACAAGTGAGTGAAAATG
Source organism: Macrothele yani (assembly GCA_039090855.1). Lineage (NCBI taxonomy): Eukaryota > Metazoa > Arthropoda > Arachnida > Araneae > Macrothelidae > Macrothele > Macrothele yani. The sequence goes on from CM077008.1 coordinate 81,083,908, forward strand.
CTGGAACCTCGGTATGTACGTGTACCATTCGCAGAGAACTTCATTCCATGGATTACCGTGGTCGTGTGGCTGCTCATAAGCCTTTTATCTCTACTCGGAATGCTACTCGTCGTTTAGCATGGTGTAAAGAACATTTATCGTGGACGTAGATCAATGAAAACGGGTCCTATGGACTGATGAATCCAGACACGCGATCTATCAGTCTGATGACCGTGTGTGGGTATGGCGGCAGCCGGGGGAATGCTATTTACCACAGTGTACTGTTCCTACCGTCAGGTTTGGAGCTGGCAGTGTACTCGTGTGAGAGTGTTTTTCGTGGTCTGGTCCTGGCCCGCTGGTTATCGTGGATAAACCTGTTTACCAGCACGTCTACCTCGATATTCTGGACAATTATGCCCTACCAGCTCTGTGGAAATACTATGGAACGGAGCCTTGTTGGTACCAGCAGGATAATACACAGTGCCATAAATCAAGGACTGTTACGACGTGGTTTGACGATAAGTCCGTATCGTGTGTAGACTGGCCAGCACAGAGCCCTGATCTTAATCCCATACAGCACTTATGGGATGAATTAGAGTACCGCATAAGCAGTTTGGAACCAAGGCCTACTACTAAGCAACAGTTAGCGGCAGCATTATGTACTGAATGGAAGCGCATACTTATCGCTGTGTTCTAGAACCTTGTCAGAAGCATGTCTGGAATGGTCAGTGCATGTATTAAGGCCAAAGGTGGACCGACACCGTACTAATGTATGTCAATAAATGCTATGTTGTGTTTCTCTTCTAGGTGTCCGGTGACTTTTTTCAATATAGTGCATATTTGGTTGGAAAGAAAGTAGAAAGCAATGTTCGCAAATGCAAGGCAACAGAAAAGTGCTAATTACCAGATATACAAGTACAAATCAGACCAAAATTTGGTCGCCATTGTTTGCCACGACCTGCTCCCATCGTCTGGGCAGCTGTTGGATACAGTGTCTGTAGAATTGTGGCCACTTGGACCCAAAGAAGTGAGTAAGTGCGCGTCCGACATCGTCTCGGTTAGTGAACCGCTGTCCGTCTAGGAAATGTGCAGCGACCAGAAAAGGTGGTAGTAGCTAGGGACAATGTCTGGGAAATAGGTGGTAGTAGCTAGGGACAATGTCTGGGAAATAGGTGGTAGTAGCTAGGGACAATGTCTGGGAAATAGGTGGTAGTAGCTAGGGACAATGTCTGGGAAATAGGTAGTAGTAGCTAGTGACAATGTCTGGGAAATAGGTGGTAGTAGCTAGGGACAATGTCTGGGAAATAGGTGGTAATAGCTAGGGACAATGTCTGGGAAATAGGTGGTAATAGCTAGGGACAATGTCTGGGAAATAGGTGGCAGTAGCTAGGGACAATGTCTGGGAAACATGTGGTAGTAGTTAGGGACAATGTCTGGGAAACATGTGGTAGTAGCTAGGGACAATGTCTGGGAAATAGGTGGTAGTAGCTAGGGAAAATGTCTGGGAAACATGTGGTAGTAGCTAGGGACAATGTCTGGGAAACATGTGGTAGTAGCTAGGGACAATGTCTGGGAAATAGGTGGTAGTAGCTAGAGACAATATCTGGGAAATAGGTGGTAGTAGCTAGGGACAATGTCTGGGAAATAGGTGATAGTAGCTAGGGACAATGTCTGGGAAATAGGTGGTAATAGCTAGGGACAATGTCTAAGAAACATGTGGTAGTAGCTAGGGGCAATGTCTGAGAAACATGTGGTAGTAGCTAGGGATAATGTCTGGGAAATAGGTGGTTGTAGCTAGGGACAATGTCTGGGAAACATGTGGTACTAGCTAGGGACAATGTCTGGGAAACATGTGGTAGTAGCTAGGGACAATGTCTGGGAAACATGTGGTAGTAGCTAGGGACAATGTCTGGGAAATAGGTGGTAGTAGCTAGGGGGCAATGTCTGGGAAACATATGGTAGTAGCTAGGGACAATGTCTGGGAAACATGTGGTAGTAGCTAGGGACAATGTCTGGGAAACATGTGGTAGTAGCTAGGGACAATGTCTGGGAAACATGTGGTAGTAGCTAGGGACAATGTCTGGGAAATAGGTGGTAGTAGCTAGGGACAATGTCTGGGAAATAGGTGGTAGTAGCTAGGGACAACGTCTGGGAAATAGGCTGGGTGCGGCAGCAGCTCCCAGCCCAGGTTCCTGATCTCGTGACAGGTCACCCGTACTGTATGAGGTCTCGCTCCATCCTGCTGCAGGAGGAAGCCCGTGTGCTTAAGCGTGTCGACGTGAGCGATGCGTGCACATCGTCGAGCTGACGGCAGTACACATCAGAGGTGATAGTGGTGTTATCCGGAAGTAGTTTAAAAACCACGACACCCCGCATATCTCACCAAGAAGACAGCAGGACTTTAGGTGGGTGTAAGCCGGCCTTTAGGGTCGGTCCATGGGCTTCTGTTTTGGGTCCAACCACTGTTTCTGGGCGCTTACATTGTCATACACGACCTATTTCTCGTCACCTGCCACAATGCGGTCCAAGAACGGTTCGATTTGGTCACGTGCAAGCAGCGAAGGGCATGCATTCGTTCGATTTGCTTTCCGATCAACTGTGAGTTGATCGGGTACCTAACTTCCCTCTTGTGCACATTCCCAAGTTGACGCAGGTGCGTGATAATGGTCGCGTGGGTAGTCCCCAGCTATTCGGCTAACTCCCGCGTGGTCACACGTGGGTCAGTCTCCACTAAGGTCTTCAGCATGCCCATATTCACTGTTGAGGGCCTTCCAGCTTTGAGACGGTCTGGCAGGTCAAAAGTTCCCTATCGAAACCGTTCAAAACAACGACAGCTCTGACGATGTGATATGGCATTGGGGTACATACTGGTAATGTTCCTTACAGCATTTGCGGGGGTACAACCGCGACGAAACTCATACAGCATGCAATGATGGATGTGCTCCTTGTCCACTTCCATGTTGGCTGGTGCTTACACTCTTCACCTTCTCAGGGCTTACTGCCACTGACTTAAGCTACTTACGTGCTGATGTCATGTCAGTGTGCTGCGCAATCTCAGTGGCCAAATGTGCGCCGTGGCCGGATCTTCGACTTTGGATGCCGCGTCATTCATGCAATTACAAGGCCAGTGGCGCTGTGGTCTAAACAATGGCTTCTGATCATTCGACCAGGAAGGGTTCTAGGTTCGAATCCCGGTTAAGGCATGGATGCTTTTGTTAGTCTTTCGACACTGGCTCTCAGTGTGTTACTTGATCAGCACTGGCTCTCTCTCTCTCTCTCTCTCTCTCTCTGTAACTTGATCATTTGGCATGCTATATACCATGTTCGCTATGTAAATTGTTGCTGTAAACTGAATATACTATCTGTATCTGTCTGTCAATACTGTACAACTATGTCTGTTTATCCTGTCACTGTATCTGTCCCACCAGGTAAAATAAATAATTTAAAATTCTAATAAAAAAAAAAAAAAGACTAGGGAGAAGCAAACATTAATTTCATTGCATGCAATTTCGAGACAACAAAGGCTCAAAAGCGATTTCCATTACATAGTATCATAATGCTATGGAAGCTTAAATGTATGGAATTTTATTCGGCAGTAGATGAGTATGTTTTCAAAGTTACAATAATGCTTCAAAACTCGGCTCGCGTAGTCAATGAGAGAGTTCATCCGGAAAATGACAGCATTTCTTTTCTGTTTTTCTATGAAATTCAAGATAGGGTATATAAGACAATATGATCAAATTTCGTAACTTTGGTTCCCCCGTATTTGTGGTTTGACGAACTCCTGTTGCTAAATTTGGTTGCTCTAGGCACGATTAAAAAAAGACAAAACAACCAAGCGATTTTTTCTTCAGTAAAAACTTTCATGAAACAGTGATACTAAAATCTGAGAGCTGCAAATTCGCTTTCTCGTAGAAATAACAGGAAAGTGGAAAGTGTTACTTAACATTCAGCGAGCAACGAATTTTCTCCCAGTTTTTCTATTTTCACAATATCTAACAAAACAGGATGTTCTCATGATTTATGTTTCTAAAAGTCGTATTAGAAATTTTTTCTCATGTATTGGATAAATATAAGAACAACCGTAATTTCCTACATATTTTCCATAATGTCCGGAGCACAGATTTCCTTCTAGATGGTGTGAATAGTTATTTTTATTTATTATGATATTTCTGCGTTTCTAGAAATTTGATAAAAAAAACTCCCTTCCGGGTCAGATAGAAATAATCGTGCCTAAGGTATTTCAGTTTTTGATAGCACATAATTTTGCTGATGGCAGTGACGTAGGAGTTCTAGAACACCATAAAGTCAAGAAAAGAAAGAAAGAAAAACCTGGCAATGGACAGTATAAGTTCGAGTTTTTCAGAAGACGTCGTGAGATTCTGGAATGCTTTGGAACGTTCTAGAATCTTAGTTCTTTTGCGTATTTTGTAACTTTAGGACTGACTGGGATGTAATGGGCTTAACATTGGTACTCACACAGCTTCTTCGTAGACGTTAATATGAATGCAGAATAACATTCGGTAATGAAGTGCCAAGCTTGCAGCTTGAAGCTGAGCACAACTCTTCACCGTCCAAATGTTAAGAGTGAATGTGCGTGTGTGTGCACATTTTTCATAGCATCTGTGTGTATGCACACTTTCCGTTGCATCTGTATGTTCATGCACATTTTCCACAGCATCTGCGTGTGTCCACATTTTCTATGGCATCCTTATGTGTATGCATATTTTCTATAGCATCCTTATGTGTATGCATATTTTCTATGGAATCCGTGTGTATGCACATTTTCTACAGCATCTGTGTGCGTATGCATTTTCTATAGCATCTGTGTGTATGCACATTCTCCATAACATCTCTGTGTGCATGCACATTTTCCATAGCATCTGTGTGTATGCACATTTCCGTCGCACTGAGAGAAAATGAAGCATTGCCCTGTACAAGGCCAACAACAGAAACAAACAGGAAGCGAATCCCCAGAAGAAATTTTTTTCGCAAATACTTGAGACGCATATACGTATAAGGGCACCTACTTATACATTTTACTCAAGAAAAGGTCAATGAACGAAAAGTGCGATGATCCCGGAAATACTGCGTTATGATTAAGACACTGCTTAGTCCTACATGTGCAATTCAATATAAAGGCCCAGTTCCTAGTGCTTTAAAATATAAGGCCCCATTCCTATGCACGGGTATCTTCATGCCCCTTGCCCACTGAAATTACTCACCCAATTAGAAAACTTTCCCTGTTTCATCGATAGCGGTAGAGCGTTAAATCAGTATTTTCTGAATCATGGTGGAAACGAGCTCTGGACCTCTGGTGTAACACTAAATACAAGGAAGTGATTATTGGCATATGAGTATGCGAAATGCTTGTCGTTCGTGAAAGAAAAGCATATTAGTAACGCGGAACTTTGTGAACGCTGCTATAACCACTTTGACATAAACCCACTTGTTTCTCCTCAGTTGACAACTGTGACGTGCCTGCCCCGCAGGATGCACACGACATAAAGGCAGATAGCAGCAAGAACGAACGTCCGCGTAGCTCAGTTGGTAGAGCCACTTGTTCCGGAATAAGTGGACTCGGGTTCGATCCCCGGCGTGGACCAAAAATGACTGAGGAATTTACTTCGTTATAATGGCGTCCGAACTTCCCGGATGACCCGGCAGTTCAAGATCTCGCAATGGTGTGATATTCTTTCTACACCGCGAGATAGGAAAAATAAGAGAATCCCTTCTTCAGCGCTTCGAAAAATAAATGTGTGTGACGCTGCATTCCACACACTAGATTGACTGGGAGTTCTCAAGTGCACGTTGTTCACCGGATGGCTGCCTGCGACGATTCATGGTCACGGCTGACCCGTGAGCCATGCCTCCGGCCCTCTTTCGGAGGGGGGATGTGACGTGCCTGCCCCGCAGGACGCACACGACATAAAGGCATAAAGGCAGATAGCAGCAAGGGCGAACGTCCGCGTCGCTCAGTTGGTAGAGCGACTTGTTCCGGAATAAGTGGACTCGGGTTCGATCCCCGGGGTGGACCAAAAATGACGGAGAAATTTACTTCGTTATACAACACGAAGTGTGGAGTTCATAAGGCCTGGAAATTCTGCTTGACACTTTGAAAAAATTGGAAGCATATGTTGTCACACTAACGACGAATTCAAGAAGTCAAAAACTGCTGGTACCGACTTGTGATTGCGTAGCTGCAGAACAAAGGGGGTAATGATCAAAACGGAAATGCTAACGAGAAAACAATCAGTTTGTCTTGTTGGCTTTTATTTTTTGTAACGAGTGCAAATAAAAATCTGAACAAGTATGGGTACTGAAATTGTGACGTACTAGATGTGAAAACATGTGTCAAGACGACAAATCTGCAGCGACATTCCGTCCGCGTAGCTTAGTTGGGAAAGCAACTTGCTCCGGAGTGAGAGAACACGGGTTCGATGTCCGTCGCGTACAAACTCGTGTTGTCACATTGGCGCCCGACTGTAGAAAATGGATCCACTGGCCGTTGGGTTCTTCGAAAAATGTGTGATGTTTGTTCCACACATTGTTTGACATTAATGAAAAATTCTTACTTCGCTTCAAAGAAAAAACAAATTAAGAGGGAGATGATGTGACGTATTACAGAAGTGAAAACATGTGTAAAGATGACAAATCTGCAGCGAGACATTCTGTCCGCGCAGCTCATTTGGGAGAGAGACTTACTCCGGAGTGAGGGGACACGGACAAACTTGTGTTTTCACCGAAATATAGTACTGTTTTAACTTCGACCATGCCTGTCCTACCGCATCCATTCCAATAACAGGCAGGCTCCAATATAATAAATCTACTTTAAAACATAATCACTAAGTGGATTGTCAATCACCATTTCTGAAAATTTCCGATTAAAGACATTTTTACTACAATTACTTTATTACATTCGTCCAATTTTTTTTCATAACGAGAAGTGCGTTGAAAATCTCGTTTAAATATCTATTAATTTTCACTTGTAAAAAACTGAATTTCAGTTGTAAATTTACTACTACTAAAGCCTTTAATTCGTAAAATAAGGCTTACGTCTCCAGGAATATATTAGAACATTTCTACACGAAAATAAGCACTTTTTGTCGAACGTGGTGAAAATACTTTTACAAGTCTTTTTGTTTTGTAATGTGTCTGTATATAATTTCATACGTGAGCTGTGACGGCGCACTTCCAGATCTTTTGTAAACTTTGAAAATGGGACGGGATGAAATGCGAGAATACGCCATTCCCTTAATTCCAACAATAAAAGGCATTGACTCTCTTCCTTTCCTGGAACCAGTGGCCCTAAATTAGGGACAGGCGACTGTTTATAGCCCATAGAGTTGCTCACAGTGGTCGTTAAACCTCAAACAAACAAACAACAAAAACAACAACAACAACAAAAAGAACTGTTGAATCATAATTGTGAAAGGGTCTGCTATTTGTAGCCCTTCCTCTACTCTAGAGATAAAGAGGACAGACCTAAGAAATTTAGTTTTTACTTGATATATAGAGGATGTTCTAAAGCTCGATTTTTCGCAGCTGGCTGAGAATTTATGAGCACGATTCCCCAGATTCAGCAGGATGATTCCCTTTACATAAGGCGTCGCTGTGCTCTTTATTCCTAAATTGAAAAAGCCTAAAAATGGCAAACCTTTGCTTTCAGTTTTGCGGGAAACTGAAACAAATTAATGACTTTTCTGTGCGTTCTTTTCTGAAACGGTGGAGGAGAGTGATATACACAGAGAGTGCTCACTGACTTACGATCTCCCTCATGCAAAGTGCGTTAGACCCGATAGGCGTAACGAGGGCGTGGACTATTGGTTAAAGGGGTGCATATAAAAAGTTGGTGGGTTCAGTTGGGAGTGAAGTTACGGACGTGATGGGCAAACCCACGTTTTTAACGGTCCACGAAAGGCCACAATTTGACTTTTCGTGAAACTCCGATAAATACGTAATTACGTATATACGAGTAATTCGAATAATACGTAGTTGATGACTCCATTTTGTATACGGTGACATTTATGCGTTGTTCGAGGGCATCCGTGGTTAAAGTGTTCCAGGAGTGTGCTCCAAAATGGCGAAACAACCCAACTGTAAAGGGCGGCAAGAGATGAATTCCAGAGGTGAACGGCGGATGCTTCGTTTTTTACAGAACAATTAGTAAAGTACAGTTTCACAGTTGACGGCCCAGTACAATGTGAGACAACCAGAAACAATATCCCGCGCGACTATGCGTCACACTCTAGCATAGATGGGCTTCAAGGGCATATGCCGTATGCGCTACCCTCTCTTGACAACAGTCCATCGAGGTAGGAGATTCTCGTGGAGCCAGTGGCATGCGGACTGGACGATAGAACATTCGTAGCAAGTGTACTGATACCATGAATTACGATATATACTCCATTCCACCAATGGGAGATTCCGTACTTGACTACAGCAGTAAGTGGCTATGGATCCCTCATGCATGGAATCAATATCTAGGGCAGCAGGGGCAATTGTATGGTATGGAGCATGTTTGATGTTTAGCTGGCATAACTGGAATCATTGGTGTATGTGGACCAACGTATAGATGTCACCCAGCACAGCCTTGCAATTTAACATAGGCCCAACACTGAGCCACCCTATTCTATTCCTAGAAGACGGTGGCTCAGAGTTGGGTCTACATTGAATTGCAAGGCTGTGGTACCTGGGCAGCTACTACCAGGGACTACTTGCGGATCATGTACACCCCACAATGTGGTACTTCCACTCAAAGGGGGTAGTTCGTCAAGGGCAGAGGTGGGCAACCGATTTTTCAGTGCAGCCACAGGTGTGGTGAATGAGAAGTGAAATTCTCCACACCATGAAAAAATTGAGAAATGTGTTATTAAATTATTTAAAATAACACACACTGCTGTTTGAAAAGGTTTATTCAAAACATGTACACTTTGACCATTCAGTTACACGGTCGAGTCGCATTATTGTGACCACCAGTCAATATCCAGAGTAACTTCCGTGTGCAGCGCGGACAGCAGCTATACGGGCTGGGAGTGACCCAGTAAGATGCTGGAAGGTGCTCACAGGCATGTGGAGCCATGCTTACAGAAGAGCATCTGACAACTGCTGGAGAGTGCGTGGTGGAGGATCAATAGAGCGAACAACACGATCGAGGTGGTCCATAGATGCTCAATTGGGTTTAAGCCTGGGGAATTAGGGGGGCCAGGGAAGTACTTTGAAGTCTTCATGGTGCTCTTCCAACCACTCTCGTGCATTTCTAACTGTGTGACACGTCGCATTGTCGTTCTGGAAGATCCCATCCGCCCCAGGGAAGACAATCAACATGTAAGGGTGTACGTGGTCTGCAAGGATGGATTCATAACGAATTCGGTCCATAGTGCCTTCCACAGGTATGAATGGACCCAGGGAATGCCACGAAAATAGCGCTTCCCCCACCAGCTTGTGTTCTTCCAGCAATGGTTGAAGAGTGTTTGTTCTCCGATGTTCTCACCTCATACGCCAACGTCTATCCGTTCGATGAAGCAGAAAACGTGGCTCATCGGAGAAAGCAAACCTTTGCCAATCAGCGGAGGTCCAATTCCCAAACTGCCGTGCAAATGTAAGCCTTTTTCTGCTAATGCACCTTCGTTAGCATAGGTGCAGTGACCATCCTCCTGCATCGGAGTCCTATATGCAGCAGTGTTCGCTGAACTGTCGTTTTAGACACACTGGTTCATTCAGCTAGTGAGTTGCTTCACTGTAGCGTGTCAATCGGCCCTCAAGCACCTTCACAGCCGACGTCCACCTCTCACATCAATGGAACCTGGTCCTCCTCAGTTTGCACTTCGCTCATTCGCAATGGTGCCATTTCTCCAAGCACGATACACTTTAAACACAGCATCACGCGTACAGTTCACAAACTGCGCTGTTTCAGAAATACTGCCACCCTTGGCCCGAAAGCCGATAATCATCCCTTTTGCAAATCTGATAAATCGCTCCTTTTATTCATAACAGCAACGAGTGATATGTTTCCAGAATGCCTACAGCACACCTTATATACCCTCCAAGCCAGCTCACGACACGTGCCTTCTTTCATTGGCTACGCGCTGTTGACGTCAAAAGTAGGAGGTGGTCACAATAATGTGACTCGACTGTGTAATTGCCTGAGATGAAAACGATGAAAATTATTCAAATTCAGAATGCAAAGGAATTTAATGTGAAATTTGACAATCCTTTTGTCTGAGAAGTTGCAGAAACATTGGCTGAATATCTGAACGCAATGCACATCTTAGTTCCGCCTCCAAATTGTGCTCACCCGCTTATCCATCTCACGAGAAGAAAGTGGAAAAATGTTGAAAAAGAAGATTTTTTTTTGTAAATCAGAGAAAAATGTGAGCCGACCCGGTGGCGCAGTGTTCTAAGCGCTGGCTTCCGATCATTCGTCCGAGATGGGTTCGGGTTCGAATCCCGGTGAGGCATCGATGTTGTGCTTGTGTTACGGCACTGGCTATCTCCCTTCCTTGGAACAGTCACCCTAAATTAGGGACGGGCAATTGCTTATAGCCGAATGAGTTGTTCACGGTGGTCGTTAAACCCCGAATAAAACAAAAAGTGAAAATCATACACATGAAAAAGACGCAAACGCGCGCTTAAAGCTATATGTTTCTAGACACCACCCGTTCAAGATCGGTCTAGACTCAAACTGAAAGCAGAAATGTAACGAAGTATTGGGAAAAGGAGTGGAGGGGAGTATTGGATAGCAGTGTGGCGGCAATAACTGATTTAGAAAGAGAAATGCTTTCAATGATATGCAGGAAATATTAAGTTACAACTAGCACACGCGGTCAGAAAAGGGGTTATTTTATTATAGTAGAAGCTGGAAAACTCAAATTCGCGTCTTTCATGGCCAATTTGCCACTTTTGGCGATTGGCGACAAATTTGCCTACCCCGGGTATAAGACGACAATGCCCCATGTCTGGAAAACCGCCCCAAATCGCCTGACCTGAACTCAATTGAGCGTTTGTGAGATGTTGCGGAATGTCAAGTGAGGTTCCATACCGGAACTGTGGACCGCAAGTTGCAGATCCCCACACCGTTGTACAGACACTTAGTCGAGTCGATGATAGGCAAGATGGCGGCCGTTCTCCAGGAGAAAGAAGGGTCCACGAAGTACACTCACAGATAATGAAATTTGGCCACCTAGAAGAAAACATGCTACAACCGTGAAACATTGCAAATAGCTTGAGAGCGTACTGGTATGCAAATGATCCACGTTTGGTGCGAGTGCGCATGACCGCAAACCCTGTGAGGGCGCTGCAAGTACGAAAGGGAAGCTTTATAAACCAGAGTGTACCCCATGAAAGCGAAAAGCACCGGACGATGCAAGCAAGAGTACAGAGTGGCAAGAATGCCGAGTAGACGTCAGAGACGTCGATTTACGCAACTTATGGTCTTTGAGGGAGTCCTGATCATCAGGCTGAAAACCGCAGGGTGGTCGGTGCGCCGTATAGCCCGCCATGTGGATCGTTCTGACCATATCGTCCGACTGTGTTGGGAGTAGTGGACACGTGACGGCACTGCCACACGGCGGAGAGGCTCCGGACGGACCCGAAGGAACACCGGTAGAGAGGATCGGCAGATCGTGCGCCAGGCACGAACGGATCCCACGAGGACCCGGTCAACTACACAGGCTCATGTAGCGGCTCTTTTGCCCACGAACCGTTTCTCGACGCCTCGCGGAAGCGAATCTGCGATCCCAGCGCCCCTTACGTGTGCTGCAATTAACAAAAGAACATTGCCGGCTCCGTATGCAGTAGGGCCAGGCCAGAGCGACGTGAAACGCCACAGACTGGCGACGGGTGGTGCTTAGCGATAAGGGCAGCTTCGTTTTGGGGACAGATGATCATCGTGTCCAGGTGTGGAGGTCCCTGGGTCAATGGCACAATCCCAACCTCACTATCGAGCGCCCCACCTCCCCCATTGAAGACATTGTGGTCTAGGGAGCCATTGCCTACGATAGCCGATCAGCTATAGTAGTGGTGCGTGCCAGCGGCATGCATTGACGGGCCAGTGGTAGGTGGATGAGATCCTATGACCGCATGTGCTCCCATTCCTGGCCGGGATTCCAGGTGCACTATACCAGCAGAATAATGCCCGCCCGCACAAGGCTCGGGTTGCCCAGGACTGCCTACGTCATGTCCAGACACTTCCATGGCCTGCCCTCTCCCCGGACATGTCCCCTATTGAGCATGTGTGAGACTAGTTGAAACGCCAGCTGCCGCCGTGCCGCACTATCCGGTATTTGGAGCACACCGTCCAACACGTGTAGGCCAGTCTGCCGCAGAACAACATCACCTCCATACCGGACCGTATTGCAGCATGTATCGCCGCACGAGGCGGTGCGACGCTCTATTGAAAATGACCGGACTGCCTGACTAATGAAGCTTACGTCCATACAATTTCAGTTCATTCCGATGCTTCCTTCTTGGTGCGCAAATTTCATTGTTCCGTGAGTGTATTAGGTAGGTGGTCATAATTCAGCGAACACCCAGTGTATGTTTTCAAAGCTGTTACTGATACCAACACGTAAAACATTTCTTGCCTATACTTTAATATTTCTGTAAGCAGAGGCATAACATAACGTTGTAGCCAATTAACGTGAAATGCGCTGCCTTAACCGTTTTTTCAGAATGTATGGCTTTGGGGGTGTTATGTATTTCCCACATAAGAACCACTTTTTCAGATAGGCCATTTATATTCTCATCTACGCAAGCATTCGAGACGTGGCTGAGTAAGCATTTCAGTTTTTTTAATTGAAAAAGCTTTCGAAGCCGAAATAATACTAAAAGCAAAAATAATCCCCTGCTTTCTTAAAGCAAGCCTTTTTCAGGTCCTCACACTTACGCTGCGGGCGAGCAGAGTATTTGAGTTCCTGGCAACAGCTGGCTCACAACAGTAAAAATCGATACGTAATTAATTCTACCAATGAATATTCATTCTTTGACGGAGAGTTGAAGCCAACGGAGAAAGTTTTATGACCTCGTTGAAAAGGATGCCTACTCTGCCAAAAGCATTAAAACAAATTACTCCTTCACCAAGTGCATTTACGTAGCTGATTTCTTATTAAGGTCACCCAGAAATTGTGAAATTAGTGCAAACGCGAGCGTTTGTCACACAGTTTAAGTTAAATCACCGGTCGTATGTGGGTTAATCAGACATTTCATGCAAGGGGAAAAGTAATTCAGTGTCGAGTAGTTCCAAACATCCAGTGTCGGTTAGCTGAAAGCCAATAACGCGTTTGATGACGTCATGACTTTCCAGTCCCAATAAAATTTGTGTCACGTTTCTCTTCGATGTTACGAAATCGGATTTAAGATATGTGTGAAACTGACTCATCAAGGTACAAGGGTGATGCATTTTAAGAACCTATAAACTACCAGTGCCGCTATCGAGTGAAGTATGCAAATAAAGAGCGTGTCGAATGAATTCCGATACTAAATTTTCTAGCATCTGGTGGCACGTTCTAGAAGTATTTCCATGACAAGAAGATATCGTTTCTTTTCTACTTTTTCTTTTTTTCCAAATATGTACGCCATGACATCCTAGCTGCAAAATCCAGTGAAAGAAAATATAAAAAGCTAAATATACTGATCTACATTTAATGCATTTGGGTGCTGCCTTCTGACCACTGACGTACCCAGAAATTAATTTGGGGGGTGCATATATCTTCGGCTCGGTGTCAAAACCACGAATGCGAAATTTTGTACACACGCGGACAATAAAATTGCGCACCAAGAAGAAAGCATCGGATTGAACTGAAATTTTATGAACGTAATGATACAGATGAAGAACACACATGATGGCAAAAACAGAGCTGCAGGACAATTACAGAGGGATCTGTGGCACGCAGTTCGGTCATCTTCAATAGCGTGTCGCACCGCCTCGTGCGGCGATACATGCCGCAATACGGTCCGGCATGGAGGCGAACAGACGCCTGATGTTGTCCTGCGGCAGACTGGTCTACACGTGTTGGACGGTGCGCTCCAAATCCCGGATAGTGCGGCACGGCGGTAGCTGGCGTTTCAATTGGTACCACACATTCTCGATAGGGGACATGTCCAGGGAGCGGGCAGGCCATAGAAGTGTCTGGACATGACGTAGGTAGTCCTGAGCAACCCGAGCCGTGTGCGGGCGGGCATTATTCTGCTGGTATAGCGCACCTGGAATCCCGCCAGGAATGGGAGCACATAGGGCAGTAGGATCTCATCCACCGCTGGGCCGTCAATGATCCACGTACCACTACTACAGCTGATCGGCTATCGTAGGCAGTAGCTCCTCCGACCATAATGCCTGCAGTGGGGGGGGGGTGCTTCTTGATAGCGAGGTTAGGATTGTGCCGATGACCCGGGGACCTCCACACCGGGACACGATGATCATCTGTCCCCAAAACGAAGCTGCACTTATCGCTAAGCACCACCCGTCGCCAGTCTGTGGCGTTTCACGTCGCTCTGGCCTGGCCCCACTGCATACGGAACCGGCGATGTTCTTGTGTTAATGGACGTAAAGGGTGCTGGGATCGCAGATTCGCTTCCGCGAGGAGTCGAGAAACGGTTCGTGGGCACACAGGAGACGCTACATGAGCCTGTATAGTGGACCGGGTCCCCGTCGGATCCGTTCGCGCCTGGAGCACGATCTACCGATCCTCTCTAACGGTGATCCTCCTGGTCCGTCCGGAGACGCTGCGCCGTGTGGCAGTGCTGTCTCGTGTCCACTGCTCCCAACACAGTCGGACAGTATGGTCAGAACGATCCACGTGTCATGCTATACGGCGCGCCAACCACCCTGCGGTTTCCAGCCCGATAATCAGGCCTCTCTCACAGTCCGCAAGTTGCGTAAATCGACGTCTTTAGAGTCTACCCGGCATTCTTGTCACTCTGTACTCTTGCTTGCATCGGCCGGTGCGTTTCGCTTTCATGAGGCATGATCATGATCATATGTAACGGATTTTAGAGAGGGAGTGTCTGACCTCTGGTCTTAAACAACCCTTAGAAATAGGAAGCTAGGAGATTTGGGCTAGAGTGCCCGATAGGAAAGGGACACGGAAGTGAGATAGAAAGGGGGTGGTAGACACCATTATTTATTACCGGGGTCCGACGGCTTAACGTGCCCATCCGACGCCCGGCGGATATTTAGTGGATCGAGTGTTCGTACCTGCCTGGGATCGAACCTGAGGTCTTTTCCATGGCAGTCGCGAACGTTGCCCACTAGGCAACTCGCGGCCCTTTCATGGGGCATCGACTACACCCCGGTTTATAAGGCTGCCGGTTCGTGCCTGCAGCGCCACCACAGGGTGTGCGGTCATACGCACTCACACCAAACGGGGATCATTTGCATACCAGCTCGCACTCTAGTTATTTGGAAAGTTTTGCGGTTGTAGCATGTTTTCTTCTAGGTGCGGAAATTTCATTGTCCGTGAATGTAGTTTGAATTATGGCTATTTAAATATTAAATTTGATCAAATATCACTTTCGCAATCACATCAGACTTCTAAAGCACTATGAATAGCATTTACACCAAGTTGCATCTGTATTTATGCATCAGTGAATAAAATTTTATGTGATGTCAAGTCAACATTCGAAAAATTCTCACATTCTTGGTTTTATCACTGCAGCTATGATATCATTCTTTCCTAAAGTTATGAAAGAAATATGCATGAGAACAGGCATTTTTATTTTCCTCAAATACTATTAATTACAAAGTAATGCTCATTATACGTTTTCGTTTTCCTGCTTTGGTATGTACTCAAGGTAAAAGGCTTACCCCATCCCTGCCCCACGCCTCAGCCCCCACCATTCATTAGCCTGACGCCCTGACCACTACAACAACAGTTCGCTGTCCTCTTTCTTTGGTGGCTTACAAGTGCAAGTGGGAAAGGCGCACTGGGGGGGGGGTTAGGCATTAACAATAGGCATATGTGACCTTGTCTGACCATTCCAAATAAAGAAGTAATTAACAGCAATTTAAGGAAAACCAGAATGGCGACAGTAGCAAGATAAAGTCACCGACAATTTTTATCAATTTTTAATACTAGACAAATTATTTTGGGGGGTACATATGGTCCTTTGCACCTCCCCCTGGGCACACTATTGCTTCTGACATTTATACTGCTGAGTCTAGATCCTAATCCCAAGGCACGACATGGAAACTGTGCTTCTCCTTTCTGATGTGCTTCTTTTCTTACCCTGGAGCCAGTGGTTGTAAATTATGGATGAGCCATTCTTTCTGGCTTTAGTTTATAGTGATCCTTAAACACCGAAATAAAAATGAAAGCAGCTACCACAGGCCCGTAGCTAGTGGTGGTGGTGGTGGTGGGGGGGGGGTAGCCCACCCTCGCATTTTCGGCGGGGAAAAGGCAATCGCGCACCAGTATATAACTGAAGAGCAATTGAATTAGAGACAGCTGGCGTTATGCAAATGTGGCGCTATGGGCGGCCCTGTAAACGGAAACGACATGACGTACGCAGCGATCCGACAATATAAGGAGTGATGCGACGGGAATCACTAAGAGTCGGACGCAGTATGGGTAAGGCGAAGGATCTAAACGCATTTGATCGTGGGCAAATTGTCGGGGCCCGACGAATGGGTCACTCCATCTCGGAAGTCGTGCAGACACTGGGATTTTCACGAGCCACTGTATCACGGGTGCACCGTGAGTACATGGAATCCGGTAAAACCATCCCTGCAAGGGCCAACTGCCGAGGACAACAGCGTGTGGATGAGCGGGGTCATCGTCGGCTAGCTCGCATTGTAACAGCGGATAGACAGGGCCACAGTGCAAGAAATCACTCGGCAATTTAACGCTGGTGTACAAAAACGTGTAAGCAGCCACACCATCCAGAACCATCTCCTCGCTATGGGGTACAGAAGCCATCATCCCACGCGGGTACCGCTGCTGACCGCACAGCACAGGGTGCAAAGATCAAAATGGGCGCGGGAACATCGCCACTGGACTCTAGACATGTGAAAATATGTTGCCTGCACTGATGAGTCGAGATTCACGTTGTTACATGCGGATGGCAGGATACGAGTACGGTGCAAACTACATGAAGCGATGGATCCTTCTTGCCAGCAGGGTAGTCTTCAAGCTGGTGGGGCTGGCATTCTCGTCTGGGGACTGTTTACGTGGACTCAAATGGGATCCCTGGTTCGTGTGACATCGTCCCTCACAGGTCAACGTTAGCGGGATATCCTGGACGACCATTTGCTCCCGTTTGTGCGTCTTCAACATCCCACTGGGGACCTCATCCTGCAACAAGACAATGCACCGTGCCATCGCTCCCAAATTGTATCCAAATGTTTGGATGAACACTCCACCGACGTGACCTCGCTTCCTTGGCCAGCAAGGTCACATGGCCTCCATCCCATCGAGCACATCTGGGATGCCATCGAGAGAGATGTTCGAGGCTCTGACCCTCCTCCATCAAATCTTCGTGAACTGTGGGAGCTTGTTCAGGAGTCGTGGATCCGTATGGCTTCCCAACGCTTTCGGTGTCTTGTCGAGTCCATGCCGAGACGTATCGCCGCCGTCATCAGTGGAAAAGGTGGTGCTACACGTTACTAGACAGGTATCTTTAATTCAATGGCTTTGAAGTGTATACCCGACATAATTGCCGTCCCTGAAGAAATAATCGCACCCTCACATCTAGAATCCTGACTACGGGCCTGAGCTACCAGTCGTCGTCTCGAAACAAACAAAAAATTGACCAGAGAAAAATATCGGTACCTGGAAATGCTGAAAAGTATGTAGAAAATCCTGACATCTTTTGTCTGTTACAAAAAGAATCTTTCTAATCCGAGTTCTACGAACACAGGAATCATGGTAAATACAAATACAAGTAATGTAGTTCAATGGAAAACAGTGCCAGGAATAGCTATAAAAATTCCATGAAAATCTTGGGCACTTTTTTCTTCTGTGCCATAAGCAGTTTTTACCATAGAGCTGCTAATACTGGAAGGGTAATACTGGAACACAAGCACGTGAAAAACGGATAGTCAATGAACGTAATGACATGGGCGTGCTTTCGTATCATGACAACAGACAAATTAAAACTACGATCATATCAATGGCGTATATTCGGGCTAGCTAGGCTAGCTGCGAAGCCCAGAGAGTGCACAAATAAAAGTTAATTAAATATACACGAATAAAAGTCCATTATCAACGGTATTAAGATATGTCAGTGCTTTCGGTGCGAAAAAAACACGAGCGGATTCGCTTCTTTCGATTATGAGAATCAGTCTGGCGAGCGATGATCAACGGCATCAACGTAACGCAAGTAGGTCTTCGAGCGACTTCGCTGTTCTGGTGCGAAGAGTTTCAATACTATCTCCTGCTAGCGTTTCCATGACAACATGAATGAGCTACTGAGCTCGTGAGTGGCCATTGGTTTGGCCAAGGGTTCGCTCCGAAAAAACGAAGACTTCGGACTACCTCAGTCCCTCCATGCTTCCAGCGCGTGTTTCGCGAGAGTTGTTTCAGTTTGTGTGAAGTGTCAATGAATTAAAATCAGTGACATTATATCTTAAATTCGTGGCTTTGTTGGATTCGAACTGTTGTGATAAATTTTGTGAACGCTCCCGTGAACATCTAGTGTAAGAACTTAAAAAACTCTATGCTTCAAATTTTGATGCAGCACGACTAAAAAATGAACGGAGGGTGTTTTATTCCCTTGATGAATACAAAACAAATCAGTAAGAAGCTTTACTTGTTACATAAAGTTGAATAATTGGACATAGTGTTTATTGAGGTGTACAAATTAGCAGATCAATATTAAACTGTTCATCAACAACTGCAACTGCCGAAAGAAGTTTTTCCGTATTAAAAAGAATCAAGATATATCTTAGAGCCACACAAGGACATGTACATTCGAGCAACTTGGCTGGTTTGTTAATAGAGAAAAACATTATTTTTAAATATGAAAAAGTACTCGGAAGAAACATTTTTGTGAAAACGTAACACTCAAGTTCACACAAAAGGAAAGAAGAATGAAGTTCGTGTACAAATAAGTGTTCAAATCCTAATCCTCATAATTATTTGGTATCATGTTAGCAATAGCATGTACCTAAAATTTAGAAAAAAATGTTACTTCTATTACTTAACAATTAAAAAATAAACTTCGCAATTTTTAAAAAACCGTACGGGGGGGGGGGGGGGTGAGATAGCCCAGGTCTCGGATCCAAGATACGCCACTTGATCATATATATTTGAACAGATCTTTACGATTCAGCAAAAATTAAACGACTTTCACATTATTTCCCGATACTTGACGGTGCTTATCATGTTAAAAGTTAATTCAATCACGTAGTTTTTCTTTTCTTTTTGGCAACATTTACATTCTGTTAGAGCATGATTCCTAACCGAAAAGCAATTTTCGCTGCAACAAAAAATGAACTTGTAAATCATTTTATTAAATAGGCGTAGGGTTGCTAATCTAAGAAATGCGCGGACATGTACGTCTGCTAAATACCAGTTTTGACACTGCTGGAATTTAGTTTTAGACGATATTCATAAGGCCGTTGTGAGAAACTGGACATTGCTTTTTATTAAGATAGGCTGGTTTGCATGAAATGATTTCAATAAACTGTAAATAGACGATGTCATCGCTCTGTCCACGTTATTTTATAAATAACGCACAGCAGCTGAAAAATTGTTGTTCCGATACCGATGGTATCGATCCCAGATCTTTCGATAACTAGCCGAGTGCGTTCGCTTTACGCTACGGTGCCAACAATTCTGAGCGCAATGCGTGGTTTATGAGTCAGCATCTGACTACACAAATCCGTATTTATGGGCTCAGCAACTGATATGTCGCCAGCTGGTGGCATTAATAGGACAAGCTATTTAATTATAGCTGATAATTCCAAATATATTCACCATTCTACCGTCCTTTGGATTTATCAGCTATAATTAAATAGCTTGTCCTATTAATGCCACCAGCTGGCGACATATCAGTTGCTGAGCCCATCAATACGGATTTGTGTAGTCAGATGCTGACTCATAAAAATTCTCCACGCATAGCGTTGAGAATTTTCGGCACCATAGCGTAAAGCGAACGCACTCGGCTAGTTATCGGGAGATCTAGGATTCGATCCCAGCTGTGTCGGAACAACAATTTTTCAGTTGCTGTGCGTTGTTTATAAAATAACGTGGACAGTGCGATGACATCGTCTATTTACATTATATCCACGTATTTGAAAAATATTCACCAATCAATAAACTGTATTATAAGACCGACATGATATTAACAAAGACATGTTGCGAGAAATACTAACGAATATTCATAAGGACGACTCGGGAAAAAGAAGACAAAGTAATTTCAAAAAGTATGTGACTAAAATACTGACAATGACATAAATAAATATTTATAATTTATTTCGAAAACACCGGTTTAGTAACATAAATAATTGCTTATAAGTTTTCCCGTGAATACCAGCTTAATAAAATTTTCAATCTGCTTGTAAAAACTGATTGTTTGGTTGATAGTTTGGTGTTTGCTGGCGCAAGGGTCGCAATGGGCCAAAGACTGCCAAAAAACTGGAATTAATTAAAAACAAAAATGTAATTAGGAATTACTGAAAGCTAAAAAAATAATCTCTCGTGAGCGAGGTCCAGAAGGTTTTCGAGCTACACGAAGTGAAAGAAGCTAAAAATTTTAAAGTCGGTACAAATATAACAGAATAAACGTACTTTATTTTTGCTTTATACAATTACTATTTAGCAATTTTAATTATGTTTGAGTGAACTGAGAGTAATGCCAAAAAAAAAAAATCTGTTGATGAATGATAACACTGTAAGTCTATCACAAAACGGCTTTGGTTACTAACAGATTTACGCATCAGGAAAAAAAATCCCTGAATCAATTTTGAACGACAGTTTTAGATTCGTTTGATGCACAGTTGACAACTCAAAAAAGCAGACAGAGCAAAAAAAAAAAAAAAAAAAAGAGAGAGGGAGATCTTTCTTTTTCTTTAATTTGCCGACGGTGGGGAGAAAAATGAGAAGGAGTGAGAAAGATAAATGTAACTTCACTTCGGAAATTAGTCTATTCAAAAAATAATTTACATGAGAAAGCGTCAGCGAACTCCCTCAAAAGCACACATTGTTAAAAGTATAAGAACATAAATTTCCCAGCTAGATTGCTCTTTTTTTTTTTTTTTAATCTTCATGAACTGTGATGAAAAATGAGTTAAGAATAACGAACACACTTCAACCCGAAGTGTACTTTAACATTGCTGTTTCAAACTGAAAGATCACTTCCATTTGGCTGTGGAAGTGACAGTTTTCCCAAATCACCTCTCAGAGTTGCTAACGGTGATTCACGATTTTGCACAAAGTAAGGAGAGAATATTAAAGATGACCTCATACCACACAAACTCGTTTCCGAGATTCAGTAAGATCGGCAGATCGATGTAGTAAATTTAGAACAACTTGATCTTTGTATGCCACGACCGTATGACATAGCTGAAGAGCAGCATCAGGGCCTGATAGTATTTTTGTGGGGCGCAGAGAGAAATTTCATTACTGGCCACCGGAGCAAAATTTCATTGCGAGCCCTAGAAAATAAATCATGTTTTAATAAAGTCGTTACATAAAAACTGTCGTGATAAAAAGTGTTGAAATTAACGATTGAGTAAAAGTGTTAAAATCTTCGATTTTCTTTCCGTGGGAGGGGGAGTTGAGGTTGTATTGTGATTCTCACGAAAACTTCACCACAAAATCATAGAAAAAAACCAAAAACTAAACTAATCTGCGTAGCAAAATTCTTTGCATAGCGAATAATAAGGATGCGTCTAAAATTAATTCTTGTAAATATGACACATGTGTTTGTCACTGACGACACAAGGTGAAGAAATTAACAAATTAATTACTTTTTTTTTAAATTTATACACGTTCATAAATGAACATTCCTATTTTTAAATTTCCAGCACTACTTTTACAGTCACTGAACAACTGGCCACTGGCCTCATACATAACAACTCTGATATTGTTTTTTTTTATTTTTTTAAATTTAATTACCTGGTTTGCACACAAATTGTGGAATATACTGTATGAAGTAGGGAGCCACAAAATGTTAAAATTTGATTTGTTATTTCATGAACGTAGAAAAGATTAAGGTGGTTGCAATAATCATACAAAATCTGCAATCTTAATATTTGTTCGACAAAGGGCGATAATGTACAGTATTGGAAAGGGGGGGGATTGGAAACAAAACAATAAAACATATATACTTTTAAGGGCCTCGCGCGTCCAAAATTTAAAATTATAATAAGTGTAAAAGATTCTACCGAAAAGAATCTTGTTTTTATTTCTCAAACTGCGCTACCCCACACTCTAAAAGCGCGGGGCTCCGGGGTGACCGCTCAGGTTGCCCCAGTGATCCAGTTAGCATCAAGGAAGAAATTGCTGCGCACCGTATTCGAATTTTAGACAACATCATGTGACGTGCCTGCCCCGCAGGACGCACACGACGTAAAGGCAGATAGCAGCGAGAACGAACGTCTGCGTATCTCAGTTGGTAGAGCGACTTGTTCCGGAATAAGTAGGCTAGGGTTCGATTCCCGGCGTGGTCCCAAAATGACGGAGAAATTTACTTCGTTATAATCATGAAACTGGAATGCGGTGAGAAGGGTGGTATGAGTTCATTTAGAAGAATTAACGTAAATATTCAAAAGTAAATTACCATGATGCCTCATAAAAAAAATTCTTTTAATTAGTGCTTCCTGAAAATTCACACCAATGGATCACAGATATGAGCTCAAACTGTGAAAGACACGCAGAGTCTCCAGAACAGTAATAAAATAATAATGAGATACAATAAAATTACAAAAAAACGATAGAAGAGGGAAGAGGGTGTAGATATCTTCCCATTACGAAGACCTGAAGTAGCAATTCGCCGAACATGTTCCTGGAAAAAAGTGTGAGGTGAAGGGGGTCAATCCTGGACAGCAAAAGTATTTGTTAACGTATCAATTTACACGGAAAGTCCCGAAAAAAGACTCGACACATTCTGCACGACAGATGGGCTATGCGGTCAGATGACTTTATTTGGGCAACTTTCATGTTGGATGTTTGTAAGGTTCGGAAGGAACACTCATAGGTGGTGTAACACTTAAGATTGCAATGTTGCGAGGAAAAAATATGCTAAAAACTGATGGGGCTAAACTTAACCAATGCAAAGGAGCATACAGAAAAATGATATATCGCTTTAACCTGAATACTTCCCTCCCGTGGAAACAGGGCCCAGCGGTGGCACGAGGCGGCGAGGCGTCAGCCTGACGTTTTTAAATTTTAGGGTGGCATTTCGACACTTTAGTGTACAAAAAAGGGCGGCATTTACGCAAATCGCCTACCTTTTTTAAGAGCCACCGCTGGGCCCTGCATGGAAACTGCACGTCAAACGAATTAGAAGAAATGAAACATCGCATATGTTCTAATCCTTGTCTCTTGTTGAGATGATTTCAGTAGTTAGAGCTAAGATTGTAATAAGTAGCTGTTGTTTCTGCTCATGGCATTCGTTTGAGTGGCTTGAATGTTCAACCTGAAATTTTAACAGAGCAGTAGTATGGCTTAACGTTACTCAGTTTCTATTATACGTAATGTAGAGCTTGCAAAGAAAATCAGTCGAAATCAGGCTCAGATGGAGACAGATTTAAATAAAAACAAGTTGTTTAATAGTGTCTGAAGGTGTTTCTCTCTATTCTAAAAAAGTAACAGCCGCCGCCGCTGCTGCTGCCGCTGTTTTAGAAATTTCGCGACACTCTTGCTTTGCTAGCTCGCAGCGCAAAACGTAATGAACACAAAAATATGAAATTTGCATCATTTGTAGAGAACTGTTTGGAGAACACGCTGAAATAAACCGTTTCTCGATTCTGGCGATACTTCAAGAGCTATTATATTTCAAACTTAAGGTAAGCAAAAAAGTGCTATCAGGTCCAAGGAGGATAGAAGTAAGAGGAGGTGGCAACAGCCCCTCTCCCTGTGCTTCTGGTGTGACGCCACTTTTTATCAGCTGACTACGCCAATGCGCCCAATCTAAGAATCTTCTGTATATCTCTATGGGGAAATCGCGATTTTGAACGGGTTTTTCGGACCCTTACTCTACCCATACAGGCATGAAAAAAATTGAGGCTGAAATATTCATTCCCATAATAAAAATTTTCCAGAAAAAGCAGGAAAATATGTGTTGGCATTTCTTTAAAAAATTGAACAAAATAATGATTTTTTGAGCCGTAGTGCATAGTGCGCCTGATTACTTACTGCCCATGTGCAAGTAACCATGCAAACTGCCCATGTGACGTCACGTTCTTTAACTCCCTCGGCGTAGACTCCCACCACCTCAGAGAGAGGACAAAAGCAGCCAATCCGTTTTGGCTTCACTCAAAACGGGTCCCTTCACCTCCTCTTCTTCTAACCTCCTTGATCAGGTCGCGTTCCGGACACACTAACAGCAAGAGAACCGCGAAACTTTGTAGGCATGTAGTGCCATGACCAAAGTTTTGCACCTCTTCGCCCTTTTTTCGAATTTCGATTTATTTTACGAGAAATTAAATTTCTAAATTTCACAAAATTCTCTATTTCGCGATGGGATCCATTTAAAAAAACGGATATATGGCAAACTATAAATCATAACGCATTGCAATTTTTACAGCATAAACATACAACTATCATCCCTTTTTTACAAATTTCTTTTTAAGAAAAAGTCATTTTCCGGTTTTTTAAGCATTTTTTAAAGACGCAAAGGAAAGAAACGAACTGCTTGTGGTCCCGTGACCTGCTGCCATGGTGACGCAAAAAATTTGTTATGCATCTGTTTTATTGGTAAAGCTGTCTCAGTTGTTTAAGGTGGGCGTCAAGTAATTTTGCTTCCTATACTTCCAATGGAAAACTTTCTGTACACATTTTCTTCACAATTACTGCGTTCCCAAGGATGAAAATTTGAACATCTATTAAAATAGCTTCATTTTATAATTTGGAATACTTAATATTTTCTAAAACATAACCATAATTATGCAATCCAACATTGTTTGTCTACTGACGTCATCAAAGTACAGGTCGCACCATCTTTTTTCTGGACAATTAATGCGTTCCCAAGGATGAAAATTTGAGCATCGATTAAAATTGCTTCATTTTATAACTCTAAAACTTAACCATAATTATGCAATCCAACATTTGTCTGTCTACTGACGTCGTCAAAGTACAGGTCGCGCCATCTTTTTTCTGGACAATTAATGCGTTCCCAAGGATGAAAATTTGAACATCGATTAAAATAGCTTCATTTTATAACTTGGAATACTTAATATTTTCTAAAGCATAACCATAATTATGCAATTCAACATTTGTTTGTCTACTGACGCCATAAAAGTACAGGTCGCGCCATCTTTTTTTGGTTCCAACACCACCAAAGGAAAATTTATTGATTTTTAATATAATTATGGTTATGTTTTAGAAAATATTAAGTATTATAAGTTATAATATGAAGTTATTTTAATCGATGGTCAAATTTTCATCCTTGGGAACTCACTGATTGTGAAGGAAATGTGTACAAAAGTTTTTCCATTGGCAAAAGTTTTTCCATTGGAAGTATAGGAAGCAAAATTACTTGACGTCCACCTTAACGGTTTAGCATAACGGTTTAGGGTTTACGGAAATGCTTTGTGTACCGTTTTTGTATTCCTTAGTGGTAAATTTAGTAAGTGCTTTAAATTCAAACGACAAAAGTCCGATCTTCCAAAAATTAACGACAGTAAAAAAACTCTGAAACTTTGGAATAGCAAGCCTTATTTGCTTAGACATGCAATAAAAATTGAAATTTATATGAATTTTCCAGTTTCTATTTCATGTGTTATACTTGGAGATCGGGCTGCAGGGCCCGAGCGCTACTCTGGAAACGAGCGTAGCGAGCCTAGAGGCGCAGCCCCTAGTGCTAGAAAAAAAAATTATTTCTCGCGAAACGCTTTTAACAATAATGCACTTTCATTTCACAGAGACATCTAGGATTTGTCTTAAAAATTCTCGTAGGTAACCTAAGAGATGTTTACTTTGTAAAATTTCAAGCTAAAGTCAGACGAACGTTAAAACAGGCAAATAAATAAATAAATAAATAAATAAATAAATAAACAAAAATCAGCAAATAATTACTAAATAACTGAAATCCCAGTTATAGTTGCTATATTGATCTCGACAACGCCAGAGAGATGAATGAAAACGAAAAAAACATATTGCTGCGTTTCATTGTTTCTCATATCTTCATTTTCGCATTTAGTCGAGTCGAGATCATACTGCAAGTTTAATAGTTTGCATTTCATAAAAAGAAATGCTACCTACCTCATGCCTATGCATGAATCGATGAAAACAAAAATATCGCCGTCGTCTCCAATTTAGTCAAAGTTAGAAACAGAATTGTCAAATCAGAGAACTGATTTAGCATATTTAATTTTCCATATTCATGAAATATCATTTTAGATTTTAGGTGAAGGGAGGGGGTGCTGTAACTCATCTCACACTGGCCATGAGGGTTGGTGAGCGCGTGCCCTAATTCCGTTTGCCTTGCTGCATAAACAAGGGGTACCTTGAGTAAGGGGACCAAACATTGGAACACTGATTTCAGGACAAAATTGCGTAGTGTCCTCATATTTGGGGACGCAAACACACTCAGACTAAATATGCGATCTAAGAGCTGGCTTCTGACCAATCGTCCGAGATGGATTCGGGTTCGAATCTTAATGAGGCATGTTTGTTATACGTCACTGTCTCTCTCCCTTCCCTGGAGCCAGTGACGCTAAATTAGGGAAAGGCGACTGCTTTTAGCCCAATGAGTTGCTCACGATAGTCGATAAACCACCAAAACAAAACAAAATTATCTTAAAAGATCTCTCTTGTAGAATGTTGGCAGTTTGTACCGCCAAAGCAGAGCTATGGTGGAGAGAACACTCAGTAAAAGTGAAATACATGTATATTTTTCTATTTCGATACACGTGTTGCATCAAGGGCAAGCTGCACAATCCTTTTATATTTCTCTGAAGAACCTACTGCATGGAGAATTTTCTCATTTTGTAAAAGATTTTGGTGGAACCAGAACAAGTACAGTAAACATTTGTTTTCATAATAAGCATGTGGGCAGGTGAGTACAACGGAAACCATTTTTAAGTACATTTTTCATTAGAAAAGTAACGTGCTTTTGATAAACCTAAATTCTGAGGACATTTGAGAACAAAAACTAAAATTCGAGGGCAATTTGGGTCCCCAAAGACATCAGATGTTTTGGTGAATTTAGGGCAATGACCCCAAAGATATCAGATGTTTTGGGAATTTAGTGTAATGTTCCCAAATACATCAGACGGCTTTAGGGACATTACACTAAATTCAAGAACTGTCCTCAAGAATTCAGGACCTCTGTCAGTATAACCTTGAGGATTTCAGAAACTACAGCCCCGTCGGTCTCCAGTTGATTACAAAATGTTCACTAAGGCACAGGCACATCGCTTGAAGGAAACACTGGATATACCTCAATCCAGAGAACAAGCTGGATTCAGTAGCTGTTACAGCTCTATAGATCATACCGATATACTGAGAGAACTAATTGAAACAGAAAATGGATATGAACTCAAACTATGTGCAGCTTTTATTGACTATGAAAAGGCTTTAGATTCCGTGAAACCATCAGCAGTTATGGCTTTCAAATCCTGCCGTACCGAAGCTGCACACTTTTAATATTATTAATAACATTTAAGAAAATGGAAGTGCAAAGATTTGACTGTTCGAGTCACAGCGAGTATAAAAACTGAAAAGGGAGTGAGGCAAAGTAATGTCAAATCTCCCAAGCTATTTAACACCATAAAGCAGAATGTCTTTTGATCACTGAACCGGAATGACAAGGGGATAATGGTTCACAGCGACATATAATTTTTGCAAGTACCTCCTACGAGCTGCAGGTTTGATTCAGAAAGTTGCTGACATGAGTAAAGAGAAATGGAGTGAAAGAAAACAAAATTGTTGTACAATATTTTTCGAAACCTGAAGAATTAGAGGTTGATGCATAATTTTTAGACGTAACTAATGCCAGCATCTACCTTGGACAACAATCATCAAATAAAGATTACATCGGAAAAGGAATTAATAGGCGTATGAAACTTGGTTGCAGTGTTTTCGGAAGAAGCAGCACAATTTTCAGGAGCAGTTTACCATTATGTCTTAAAAGTGAGAACTGGAAAGGATTCATTGATGAATATGAATGTGTTTAATCAATATATTTTTCCAGTTCTTCTTTATAGATCAGAGAACGTGAACCTTAACTACAAAAGGCATACAGAGACTGCGTACAAATCAAAGAAGTATGTAGAGATGCATGCTTGGTGTAAGCAAGAAAGACAGGAAAAGGAACTCTTGGATAAGGAAAACGGCAAGACTGGATAACATGCTGATCAAAGTAAAGACCCTCAAGTGTCAATGGGCTGGATATATTGCTGAAAGAACTGACCACCGTTGAAGCACTAGACTGGATACCAAGGTACAGGAAAAGACCCAAAAGGAAATCACGTGTGAGGTGGGTAAAAGAAATTCGAAATTGTGCGGGAGCGGCATGGAGGAAATTGCGTATGACAGAGAGTTGTGGAAGAGACTTGAAGAGACCTTCATGACGCAGCATGCAGAGTATGGATGCTGATAATGACTACGATTCGTGAAATGATGCCAATTTTGAGTATTTGATGTAAATTTTGAGCGTTCATCAGTATTTCGTAAGCTCACTTCTTACCACTGCGACTATTATTTCAATATTTACACCTGTGAGTCATCCTTTCTGTAGACAACATGAAGGTGTCCCTAAAAACCTCTCCAGAAAGGAAAGGCACGGTACACACAGACACATGGAAAAGAATTACACCGAAAAGATCTGCTACTATTTGTACATTAACTTTGTAATGTATACTCTAATTTAATTTCCTTTTTAATTCCTGTATCTACATATGTAAATTTAGTTCATTCTCCTTAAACATTTTCTACACTTTTCATTTTCTCTCGCACCCGGATGTCTTTGGCAATGGCATTGAGGTCGGAAGTTGAGTGGCGTAGGTGAAAACGCAGGAATAAGAACCACGTTCATGCATGCTGACTTCCTTAGGCAGGATTACGAACTGATTTGGCGCGGTTATCTTGGTGTTGCTGTTTGGTTGTTTCACTTTGATTGTCAAATTTGTTTGATTGTCAAGGATCTAAGATATTTTCAAGTTATGGGATTTTAAAATTATTTTATATTACGACCATTGTGTTGTTTAGCTATTGAAGAGTTTAACAATTAGAGAGTATTCGTTTTGATTCCGTTGCTCGCCTGAGATGGAATAGAAATATGAAATTGTAAGTAAATTGTTTTTCACTCAATCAATCCCTAGACAAATTTTGAAAGTGATATTCTTTGTGTTTAATTTAGAACAGTAATTGTTATGCTATCCAGGGTTTAAACAAAACGGACCAGCTACGATTTTGTTCGTCAATCATTACGTAACGTGGTGTTTGTTTTAGGTAGATTGAATTTTCACGTATAAATTTTGGTACTGAAAACCTAAGAACGTTACAACTTAAAAATATTTTGGGGTCACATTTAAAAAAAAACATAATCATAATGCTGAACATATATGTTTTGTTATGTATACTAAACTATACATACATAAAAATTTTGAAGATGACAATCCGATTTTTGGCGCAAATGTGACAAGAATAAGTCAGATAATATCCGAAAACTTGAAAATTTTCATCGCCCTGGAGCGGGACTGGAATCCGCGTCTCCCAGATAGCGCCATGGTTATACATACATAGTTATTACACTGTCCTATGTAATTCTGATTTAAACTGGAGTCTTCTGTTTTTCTCCTGAGCTGATGCTATCAAGTAGGAAAATATTAATTTGATAATTCTTTTCTCACGAAATTCCTGTGTGTGTGTGTGTGTGTGTGTGATTCTAACTTAAGCATTCATTCATAATGTGTGTGTGTGATTCTAACTTAAGCATTCATTCATAATGTGTGTGTGTGATTCTAACTTAAGCATTCATTCATAATGTGTGTGTGTGATTCTAACTTAAGCATTCATTCATAATGTGTGTGTGTGATTCTAACTTAAGCATTCATTCATAGTGTGTGTGTGTGTGTGTGTGTGTGTGTGTGATTCTAACTGAAGCATTTATTCATAAATGATTAAATTCGCCAATTTCAAGCAGAGGAAACTTTTAGAGCGCAAACAAGAAGTTTTACAAAAATAAATTTATATTTTTAAACATAAGCGAAAAATATTTCTGAAATTCCTGGTCTGGACGGAAAAAAATTGAACGCCATTTTCTCTGCAGCTTATTAACTCAATATTAATATTTTTAGAACATTATATTCCTCATTTATCCTCCTTTTCGTAAGAGAATGAAATCATCACGCGTCTTTAAGGTCAAGCGTGTAATTTATGCAAAGTAAAATCACATTTACTTGTTGCTACCGATTGGGAAGAACGAAGAAGGGGGTGGGTGAGGAAGAGTCGTACAATAATTTTATTCCTCAAAGAAATTGGAATTAATACCAGTATGAGATATGAAAAAATAATTACGAAAGACTAAGAGCATTTCTTAAGCAGTACATTGAATAAATTTGCTTATTATTCCATCATCGAAATGAGTCTTCCACAAAACGTGCTACACGATGTGAAGGAATCACAGAAACAACGAAGGTAAAAGTTATGAATGGAATCGAAAGAAACTCTTACCTTGCAGCTCATCATGGCCGCGTGATTCAGAAAAGATGCTTTATCTGCTCTCATTAACCGTTTCCTTTTTTTCCCCCAATCTTTTCACTTAAGAAATAGTGAGAGATGAAATCACAGAGCTCTTGGGTATCACACCGTGTTCTCCACTACTCGGCAAAACATAATGATTCCTTCACTCGGCGGGCATCACCTCCTCACCGTGTGTAGTAAAATATAGCCGTACAAACAAACCTAGCATCGGCGTGGTGACGTCATTAGGTGGTGTGGCACCACGTGACGACGTCAGCCAGTTGATACCGCTTCCCTGCAAAGCACCAGTGTCAGTAGCTACTCCGCACTCCAATCTGCTGCAGTGAAACGGTCGATCTGCTGATGCTGATGCTGGATTCCCGGGTGATGAAGAAGAGAACGAAGAATGCGCTCCCCAACAAAGCACATTTCAATTAACTGGCTGGGAAAAAAATAAAAGTTCCCAGATGCATGATGCGATCACTAAAAAAAAAAAAAACATTAAAAAAATCGGACATTGTGGTTTTGCTGCGAAAATCCATTACTCAGCTATCGTCTTGACTTGAATGTATCAGAATGGGACGTAGGGTTACAATCATTTACTGTCAATTAATTATTGAGTAATGGCGTGCCCAAAGACAGAAATGATTATAATATTCCGTCTCTTTTGTCTTCTCTCTTATTGGCCTATAATACACAAATAATGACATAAATTCCCAGCAGTTATTCAGGCATTAGGTTCAAAATATATAATAAAACACACCTAAAGTGTACTACATATCACTGTCTGTCCATACGTTCTAATGCAAGAAGCATTTTTTATATGCTTCTTCTATTAAACCAGAAACACACGCACGTGGGTGTTGAATATTTGTTTGAGATTCAAAAGATGATACCCTCCCTGGGGAAAGGGCATGCATTTCTAAAGAAGCCTGGTGAAGCATCATGTTATGTTTATTTTTTGGTGGTGATATTCCTCACTCGAAGCCCATAACCTAAATTTAGGACAAGCTGCTCGGTCAATGTTCTGAAAGTTAGTAGACTGTAAAAGAAAACAAGAAAGATGACACCGAATTCTCGGGTGTAATGAGCCCATTTTGATGCTGTGCATCTTTCACGACAGCAGGAAAGTAAATTCAAAGTAAAATTTTTTGATGTAACGAAAATGGGCAACGGAAGTAGTCAAAACCATTGGTGAAATCTGCTTTTTGAATGCTGTTTCGTGAAGTGACGCAACAACAGTTTTATTTCATTGTTACTCAGCAACATATTTTGCTAAACTATCACCGACATTATTTCATAGCGTTTGCATAAACGTAACAGCATCTCATTGAAATCTGCGTAAATTACGAGAACCTGATGCTAAATGTGATAAAAGCCACTACAAGAATGCAT
This sequence comes from Macrothele yani, assembly GCA_039090855.1. NCBI lineage: Eukaryota > Metazoa > Arthropoda > Arachnida > Araneae > Macrothelidae > Macrothele > Macrothele yani. The sequence goes on from CM077008.1 coordinate 81,116,070, forward strand.
TTGATGCTGTGAAAACCATGCGTTGTAGTGAAATTTGGCTTCCTCCCCCCCCCTCCCCCAGGGAGGGTTACCTGCAGCTGACGAAATCTTTAAAATGATTTTTAACACGATGGGGTGTAAGCTGTAGATATTTTAGACCAAAAATTACCAATCCCCTTCATTTACACACTAACGTTTCAGTTTTCTCTCTATCTTGAGGTCACATTTCAGCTTGCGCATGCGCAGATGTACTTTCGTAGCTACATCATATTCCATCGATGTCAGGGTCGTTTCTTACGTTCGTCTGAATCTGAATAATATTAACAATAAATATTGTTTTTGAAAAACTAAATAGTCAAAATACTTACTATTGCCGCCGCCAAAAGTAAATATTTGCTTTCATAGCTCACATATCTTTCTTCATTCGTTTTAAGACAATAAAATTCATTAATTCACCTACCTAAGTACCGCTCAAGGTCAGGAATTAATAAACCTTATTATTTAATGTTATAATTTAATCCCACTTGGTATCTACCGGACTGTGTGGCTCGGTGTGGTCGTGAGTGACGCTAATAACCGCAATGTGTTGTGGGTAAATAAATGTATGTTTTCCGATCACTCGTTTTATTTCACTCCCACATAGATCTTGGCATACGAAAGATGCATAGCATAAATTATCTATAAAGAGTGCCACGGTACTCGATTTTTTTAATCCTTTCAGACACGAAAAAAATATTTCAAAGCAGATTTTTAAAAGCAAAATTCAGCAAAAAATATAATGCATTTACTCCTTATAGAGCAAATCTACGGGTAATTTAAAATGCGCAATGTAAGCAGCGTTCTTCAAAGTGTTTTGAACCGGTTACGAAAATGAAAATCAACGGAATTTTTACACAGTCGGAAAAATATCCACAAATAGATTAAATAGCTGCGTTCGGCCACAAGCGGCTGAAATGCATGTTACGAAAAATCAGAAACTGTGCACCAAGCATTCTCGTAACGGAAGACATCCAAAGCAAAGCAAATTTTTCATATAGGGTTCTTAAAAACGAAGATACGGTTCCAAGCATGGTGAAAGTAGAAATGAACATTTGCGCACCCTAGTGGCAAAACTCTGTGGTACAGTAACTAGCAAAGATATGAAAAATCATTCCTCGCCCACGCACAAACGCTATCAGTAGCAAAAAGGATTTTTGAATCGGACATTTAGAAGCGGAGATATCATTACCGGGATTTACACTGATGAGCCATCACATTATCACCATCCCCAGCCTAGAGAAATGAACGCGCCTGGAGACCAAACGGTGGCGCAGGTGAAGTTCACAGAGAAGTAAGTATATATACAACCCGAGGACCGGCTTTCGGTTAGTAGAGTATTCGGAGTCAGAATGGTAAAAGCTCCCAATTTATCGGAGTTTGATAAAGGACAAATTGTGATGGCATGGCGGAACTACTCAGAATTACGTTCTCGGAAACGGCGCAGCTTGTGGGTTGTTCACATTCCGCTGCAGTGAGTACGTATCAAAAGTGGTGCACAGATGGCCAAACGACGGAGCGTCGTTCATCCTTGTGTCGTCCGCAGCTCATTGATGCCAGAGGAGAGCGGAGACTGTAGCGAATTGTTCACAGCGACGGCAGGGCCACAGTGCGACATATCCCCCGCAGCTATAAGAGTGGTGATCAGGGCAATGTGTCACAGCACACAGTTCATTGCAGCCTTCTGCGCATGGGCCTGCGTAGCCGAAAACTCAGCAGGGTCCTCATGTTCACTGCGCGTCATCGTCAATAACGCATGAAATGGGCCCAAGATAATCGAGATTGGACCGTGAATGATTGGAAGAAAGTGGCCTGGTCTGACGAATCAAGATTCCTAGTGCATCATGTAGACGGCCGAGCGCGGATACGCCGACTACCAACGAAGACTATGGCACCTGGATGCACTGTTGGGCGGAAACAGGCTGGCGGCGGCGGTTTATGCTGTGGGCGATGTTTTCTTGGGACACTAGACCCCATTATCCCAATAGCACAATCCCTGACAGCTGTCAGGTATCTGAACATCGTTGCGGACCAAGTTCACCCATTCATGGCAACTGTGTTCCCTGCTAGTAATGGCTATTGCCAACAGGATACTGCGCCATGCCACACTGCCAGAATCGTCAAGGAGTGGTTCGAGAAACATGCTGGTGACTTTCTGTTAATGCCCTGGCTTTGAAATTCACCTGACATGAACCCAATCGAACATTTGTGGTTCGACTTCTAAAAGCGGGTTCGTGCTAAATCGCCCCCACTCCGAAATGTACGGGAACTGGAGGACTTGTTGTTGACATTATGGTACCAGATACCCCAGGATACCTATCGCCACCTCATCGAATCGATGCCTTGCCGAGTGGCCGCTGTTTTGCGGACTAAAGCGGATTCTACATCTTATTAGGTAAATGGTCATAATGTAATGACTCATCGGTGTACTTTTACGCCACCTTGCGAGAAAACTATACATTATTTTGAGAGAAAAAAGTGCAAAAATGTTTTCCACGGTGAGGGGCGTCTGACTGAAAATGAACTTTTTCGGTTATATTTTAAGAAGCAAAGATATAAAACAAAAATTTGCTCTTACGCCCTCCAATGGCGAAGCATATGATCACAGACTATTGTAAAATTAAAAAAAAAACACTGACCGTCGTAGCCTCTATCTAACGAAAAAAAAAAAAAAAAAAGAAATTTAAAATCCGATATTTAGGAGCACAGATTTTGAAAAAAATATGTGACATATATTGATACCCCCTAGCGGCGACAACATGCATTATTTCAAATAGAAACTGTACGTAAAATGGGCTTCGTGATATAATAATGTATCAGAAGGTAAAAATAATTTTTAGATTTTTTTAAGGCACTTGTATAGAGTAAAGTATCGCTATCTAACGTTCCCCAGATTTAACGATTTCTCGAATTGAACACTACATTTTGAAATCCCCAAATTATATATAAACATGTATTTCCTATATACATCTTTTTCCGAATTTAACGTTCATTTTCGGTACCCCCTCCAAAACTATTAGATCGCGATTCGACTGCATTTTGAACTTAACAGTACTATATACATTTACGTCCCCTAGCGGCGCGGTTATGAACCGCAAAAGACCTAAATGCGCGGATCATTGTTCTGACATTCAGGCTCTCAGCCGCAAAAATAATTTTTCAAATCGGATTAACACACTATCTGCCAACAAGTAATTGGAAACCCCCGCAATCGACGATATCTGCGGTTCTGATACACGTCACGGCAGCCGCCGTTAAATATCGTGTGGGAAACAACAACGCAACCAGTCGCATGCAAGATGCCACGCAGTTCGGAGCTCTCTGATTTCGAGAAAGGTGTAATCGTTGGGTATCACAGAAATGGCCGATCCATACGTGACATAACCTGCGAGTTGAAGTACCCAAAATCGACAGTGGCCTACGTGACTGGCAAGTGAAAGATGAGAGGTGACTGTCGGAATGTGCCCCGACCCGGCAGACCCATAAAACTGGGAGTTAGAGACCGACAGGTGCTGGCCAGAGAAATTCGGAAGAACCGCACCAAATCGATGGGCCACATCCGCGAGGAGTTTCAACAGGCATCCGGGAGTGTTCTTTCGATGAATACCATCCGTAAGGAAGCCCATCTGTTTGGTTATCATGGACGTGCTGCCGCACACAAGACTTTGATCACCAAGTCCAATAGCGCTGCTCGGCTAACGTGGTGCAAAGAACTTCGACAGTGGACCGTTGAACAGTGGAAACAGGTTCTCTGGAGAGACGAATCAAGGTTCAACCTCTACCGTTCGGATGGCAGGGTCTGGGTTTGGTCCCATGCCTGGAGAACGCCTCCTGCCGGAATGTATTGTGCCAACTGTTAAGTTCGGCGGCGGTGGAATTATGCTATGGGGATGCTTCTCCTAGTATGGCATGGAACCCTTGGTTGCAATTCCTGGTAGACTCAACGCCGAGACCTACTGCACCATATTTGGATGACCATGCGCTTCCTACGTTGTGGCAGTTTTACGGGGTGGACCCATGTTACTTTCAGGATGACAATGCCACCTGTCATGTTGCGAGGTCAACCATGGCTTGCTATGGTGACAATAGGGTTAATCGAATGGACTGGACTGCGCACAGCCCGGACCTTAACCCCATCGAGCACCTCTGGGACAAGTTGGAGCGTCGACTTAAGGGGTGCCCACACCGTCCGAAATCGGTGAAGATACTGACCTGTCTTCTCCAAGCCGAGTGGAAGAAAATACCGCTAGCCGTCGTACAACGCCTGGTTAAGAATATGCCCCGGAGGGTCGCAGCTGTAATCGCCGCTCGTGGAGGTTCCACCAACTATTGAAGGTGAATAAACTTCGTTTTCCTTTGCTATCACAGGTGTCCAATTACTTGTTGGTAGATAGTGTAGTTGCAGGTATATGGTGTCCAAAGACGGACATGTTCATACCATAAAAACGCATTTTTGTAAAAAAAAAAAAAAAAACCGCATCGATCGGTCACGTGATCGCTGACTGAGCAGGTCTGAAAATCACGCACATACGGGCTCACCTCAGGGTTAAGTGTGTTCTTCGAAAACTTATACCGGGACACGTATGACCAATTGACTGATATGTGGCGTCATTTGCTCAAAAGCGAATTACGTACTGCGCATGTAATTCCACATATTCTGGCGTAAACCAGATGTTACCCGTTCAGTTCAGTTACAAAACTGCATTCAGGTTCACTGAAAGGTTCTCATCAAGGACGGAAGCTTATCGAGGTATTGCTATGAGAAATATAGAGCGTATGAAACTCCATTATTTTATAAACACTTATGGGCTCGACCATTAAGACCACCCTGGTCTCTACGAGTGGATGTCTCTACGTAGCGGTGACATCACCGACTGGTGCGGAATATATATTAAGTGTACAAATAAGTTTTAAAGCGTTTTAAGACAACGAAACATGTAGTTTGAGAGAAAACAACAATACCTTTACGGATCAAAATATGTGCCGTCATTATCTATCACCTTTTGCCATCGGTCGGGCAGCTGACGGATTCCAGCCTTAAAGAATACTTCGTCGTGTTACGCGATGAATTCGTCAACTCCTTTTTGCACTTCGTCACATGTCCAGAACCGTACACCAGACAAACCAAGCGTCAATAACGTTTCCTTGACCGATTTCGCGACATGCAGCCTAGCGTTGTCATGCAGTAATTTCGCGGGACGCCATATTTTGCCTGTGAATGGACGTTTCCTACAGATTTCCTGATTCAATCGCAGCAATTGTTGCTTGTAGCGATCAGCAGTAACAGTTTGACTCTGTTCCAATAGTTCATAATAGAGCACACCTTTCATATCCCACCAGATGCACAGCAGAACTTTCTTGGAGTGAATATTGCGTTTCGGTGTCGAAGTCGTTTCTTCACCGGGGTCTACCCAGTGTTTGTTTTTTTACTTTTGGGATTGTCGTACCATATCCACTTTTCATCACCCGTAATGATTTTCCACAGAAAAGACTTTCTGTGTTGTTTACTCAACATATTCAAACACTTCATGACACGCTCATCCTTGTTCCTCCGGCTCAGGTCATGTGGCACCCATTTCCCTTCCTTCTGAATCTTTCCCATTGCACGTAAACGATTGTAAATGGTCTGTTGAGTTACCCCCAGTTGTTCAGCTAGTTATTTTGCATTTGACACGAATCTTCATCCAGCAATGCTTGCAGTTATTTATGTGCAACCATCTGCGGGGCGCCCCTACGTTCTCAATCACTAACATCAAAATCACCTGCTTTAAACCTTCTAAACCAAAACTCACACGTGCTTTTCAATACAATATTCTCTCCCAGAACAGAAGAGATCGATGTACATGCTTTTGCAGCACTTTTTCCTTGATGAAATTTGTAACGAATGCAGTGTCGAATAAATGCAGTACCGCTTGCCATCTTTCACCTACCGGCGTGCTAGTGCGTTTTACTGTTGGGCAAACGTTTCTCTGTGTCACATTTTATACTCTGGACCAGTTACGGTCACAAGAAAACAACGCGGGGGAACGTCGGATATGTAAATTAACGGCATATGTCTAACAAGAAGCGCTTTAAAACGTATTTGTCCACCGAATATACACTGGCGGAAAGTGAAAAAAGAACACCAAGAAGAAATTGGCGGACGAACATGAAATTTACATATGTTAATGAGGTCAAGTTGACGTAGGTGTGATGTTAATTTCGGAACCAACCGGTGAGCGCTTACGCCACAGCACGGCATAATATGCAAATTATCGTCGGTGGTATTTAAGGAGTACGGCGAAGTTAATGTAATCAGTCGTCGGCGTACGGACACGTGCGAAGACCCTGAAGAAGCTGCAATGACTGGACATGGAAGACGTGTACGATTTCAGCAGTTATCGGACTTTGAGCGAGGTCGTCTAGTCGGAATCCGCGTGTCCGGGTGGTTGTATCGTCGTATTGCGGAGCGAATTGAACGGGAAGTATCGGTGGTGGTACGATGGTGGCGTAGGTGGTCCGAGGAACATTCCCACACGAGAAGACGTGGAACCGGGAGTCACAGACGGACTGATGAGCGGACCGATCGACGCATAAGAAGAGCGGCGTTGTCAAGCAGAACATCCACTGCGACGCAAATCCGACCTACCGTTGCACCTGAGGTGACTGTGCGAACAATCCGCAACCACCTACTGGATGTAGGACTACATGCACGTGTGCCTCTGGTATGTGTAGGCTACCTGTGACTCCAGCCCACCGTCAGGAATGGCTGCAGTGGTGTCGCCAACGTCTGCACTGGAGAACGCAATGGCGATCTGTCGTGTTCAGCGATGAAAGCAAATCCTGCTTGGGAGCCTCCGATGGCCGTATGCGTGTTCGCAGACGCACAGGGGAGCGTCTCCATCTTTCTTGCATCCGCCAGCGACACACAGGGCTTACACCTGGTCTCCTGGTGTGGGGAGCGATCAGCTATCACTCCCGTACACAACTAGTGTTTGTACCGGATACGTTAAACAGCACCTCCCACATCAACAACATCATTCAGCCTGTTGTTGTGCCATTTGTAAGGTCGGTCCATTGTGGTGTTTTCCAGCAAGATAACGCACGCCCACACACGGCACGTGCAACGCAACATGCACTTCAGGGTGTGAGACAAATTCCGTGGCCTGCACGTTCACCGGATTTGTCCCCCATTGAGCACGTGTGGGATTTTATGGGACAACGACTTATACGGTCTCCACGGCTGGCCACGACCATCCCCGATTTACACGTCCAGGTTGAGGATGCTTGGAACTCAATACCCCACACTTACATCTAACATCTGTACGACAGACTCCATGCCAGAATTGCACAGTGTGACGCAGTTCATGGCGGTTCAACCTCGTACTAACCATGTTACATGGAAATGTTATTTTTCAGTTTACCAGCAAATACAGCTGTATTTTTGCCATAATGTTTTGATCACGTTATCCTCTGTATTCCGTTATTATGCTGTATAAATTTCGTTGGTATCAGACGTTTCCTTCTTGGTGTTCTTTTTTCACTTTCCGCCAGTGTATATATACATAGGGGGGGGGGCATGGGCAGGTCTTGTCGATTTTCTAATATGAAGCTCATGTGATTGACGAAAGGGAAAAACTTATCGGAGTTTCAACGAGGAAGGTTTATCGGCAAGAGTGAGGCTGAAACTAACCTCTCAGCAACTGCAGGCATTGTTGGTCGTTCGAAGTCCACCGCAGTGTCACTGTGACAGGAATGGTTTACAAAGAAGGACACACGCGTCCACCTGACGTGCCAGAAAAGTAAAGCCATTACTAGTTGAAATTCAAAATTAACTCTGGTGACTCACGATCCCTTGTTAACGGCATATTACAACCAGGAAGAACAGAGAAACGATTCTGAGCACAAGACTCAACGAATACTCTTGCGGTAATCCCAAGGAGCGAGAGTCAGGATCATATGCCCATATGACTGACCATCATCGACAGCTCCACCTGCAGTTGCACTGGAGCCGTAACTGGATAGTGGACGACTGGAAATGAGTTGTTTGTTTCCATGAGTCTGTGACGTACTACAGAGGTGAAGCACGTGTCAAGACGACAAATCTGCAGCGATACATTCCGTCCGTGTACCTTAGTTGGGAAGAGCAAATCACTCCGGAGTAAGTTGCTCTCCCAACTAAGCTACACGGACGGAATATATGGCTGCATATTTGTCGTCTTGATACGTGCTTTACCTCTGTTGTACGTCACAAGTCCAGGTTCCATCTGCAACTTGCCGTTGGACTGATATGTGTTCGACACCGGGCGGATGAACAATTGCAATCACAATGGACAGTTATACGGGAACAGACCACCGGCCAAGACCTATTTTTGTACAGCTGGCGGACTTATCATGATATTGGGATTATTTTTATGGGCGTCACTGGGTCCTAGTTAGACATTGTTATGGAGCAAGTGTTGCCCTGTATGGTTACTATGTATCCGGACGACACTGGACTCTTTCAACGCTACGAGGCCCGCATTGTGCAGGAATTGTTCGACGATCATGTTCAAGTACATCGTGCATTCCTTGGCAGCCAAATTTCCTCGATTTGAATCCAGTTTGAACAGTTGTGCAGTCGAACGGAGCATTCTTCAATCCATGCCAGTGCCTCCCTTGTCACCGAACCCTCTGCAGATGGTAAAGAATACCTAAGGACACCTTCCATGGTCTAATGCAGCCTATGCTAGGGGGGATGCACGTAGTTACCGCGACAAAGGTGGGCCAATACACTATCAGACAGTTCCCCATATTATTTTGGACAACGCAGGTGTATTAAACATTGGGCTTACACATTATCATACGATTCAGTGCTGATACGTGTAATAATTAATGTAGCTGAAATTATGCGGCTTTTACTCAGCACAGGTTTACGGTGGAACATGTCCCTTCACTCGCTTGTTACATTTTGCAACTGGTAAAATACGGAAGTAGATTTGATGCTTTTCTTGACAGTTGTACGAATCGGAATGCAGGAACTTATACGTGTTACTAAACCCAATAAAAAGTGACATCGTGTTTTGTCATATGGAAAGATATTACACAAAGTCTGGTATCTTTTAAAGTAAATCATGAAAAAAAATGTAAGTAAAACTGCACAACTGCAGAAAATCAAGCAAAACCGCATGATTTTAAGGTGCATCACTCATAAAATATAAGGCAGCGTCGGCATTTTATCAAATTGACACATAAAATGCAATATCTGTGCGTCATTTACCAAACTGAAAGCCAATTAAAGATAAGAGTTCTGTTTAGCATCACAGAGGAGCTCAAAAATACACGATTTATTCTACAATATAGAACTCAAAGGTATGAGATACTTTTCTGAAGGCTAAAGATGCTTAAAATTTGAGATTTGATCGTCATTTTCTAAATTACCAGATCATCAAAGATACATTATCTGTACTTCGCTCTGAGAGATGTGCATTTACATTTTTACTCAAAAGGCAAAAGACTGGTTTTTGTCATGTCATCATTTTCCGAACTTCCTTAGATACACTAACAGGCAAAAGACGTTCATTTCTAACGTTGCGCTTTAAACTTCAGGAAAGGTAAATAAAGCAGAGACATTTTTTTAAACAAACATCCTAGCTGCGCCTTATCACGTGGAACTAGCTTTGCGATCGCGTGACCACTGAGATGGCCTGAATAGAGAAAAGAAGCTTGATAATGGCAGGAGGACTACATTAGTATTCAAGCCATGGGGATTTTCTTTCTCTTGGGTAGGAACAAACTACTAAATCAGAAGCAAACTCTTTCAAGGGTGAAAAGCATCTCAGAGCTTGTTCTTTTGTGTTATTGTGATTCAATAAAAACTGAAGATTTCGCTAAAGGAATAGGTACAGATTAAATTTCATTTTGTATACAAACTGACCCAAAATGTTGGGTCTCCGATCATGTCTTCAAATGTATTTCTGTTTGGTCCGAAAACTGGATTACAAGACGGAAGAAAATTGAAATCATGACAGAAAGCAGGACGTTTAACCCTAAAAAGTATATGTGCAGCCAAGTTCTTTTAAATGCACGATATGATAAAACCTAAGACTCAAGGTAAAAAAATTATTACGTTAAAAATACAGAATGGCACGAGATCTTTCGTACCCTTAAAAAAGGTCCGTCATCATGTAGATGTAACAAGTTAGTAAAATCATGCAATGTGTTGATTATAATATGCTTTCCAACATACCAGAAATAATTACTCAACTTATTACTCAAGTTATGAGGATAATGGCTGTGGAATAAATCTCGCTCCTGTGCCCTGACCTTTGATCCCATTTCGATGATATTCAACAAAGCCGGTTCCGTATACCTCTGAAATAACATGACGTTTTGTCGCAATCGAAGCATTTTTACGTAAGTTATGATGCATAAGGGCTATGGAATAGATCCCGCTCCTTGTCCTAACCTTTGACCCATTTCGCCCATTTTCAATAGGTTTCGTCCCCAGGCAGGCTCCTACAACATTTTATCCAAATCGAAGCATTTTTGCGTAAGTTATGACGCATAATGGCGATGGAAGTGATTCCGCTCCTATGTCCTGACCTTTGACTCCATTTAGCCCATTTTCAACAGGTTTGTCCCCAGGTTGTCCCCTACCACATACTAAAATTTCATCGAAATCGAACCTTTTTTACGTTAGTTATGACGCATAAGAGCAGTGGAGTGGATCCTGCTCCTATGTCCTGACCTTTGATCCCATTTCGTTCACTTTCAACAGAATTCCTTCCCAGGTGGTTCCCTACCACATGCTAAAATTTCATCGAAATCGAACGATTGTTACGCGAATTATCATGCGGACGGGCATACGCACACAACGCGTGACGTAATGAAGCAGATGGGAATCGCGACCATCTGCTCGAAAGAGTGTGACGTCATAAAACTTTAATAGGATCCACACAGAAGGCTTGACGTAATGAAACAGATGGCGTGATCGCGCGCCAACATCTCAATAGCGAGCTTGTGATGTCATAACATTTCTAAGCATGGGTAACAATAATGGAACGACGCCACAACACTAAAAACGTGGTAATTCGGGGTGGTTATTTAACCCACTAAACGAATTTTTCTAAAGTCGAGATCGAGCCAAATTGATTTCTAGTACCAGAAAACGGTAGGTTAACGACTTTCATCAAAATCCTTAGAGCCGTTTTCAAAATAAAATTTTCATAGATACAAGAATTGCTCCTTTAAGGTGGACGTCAAATAATTTTGCTTCTTATACTTCCAATGGAAAAACTTCTGTACACATTTTCTTCACAATTAATGCGTTCCCAAGGATGAAAATTTGAATCGATTAAAATAGCTTCATTTTATAACTTGGAATACTCAATATTTTCTAAAACATAACCATAATTTTGCAATATAACATTTATTTGTCTACTGAAGTCATCAAAGCACAGGTCGCGCCATTTTTTTCTGGCTTCAACACCACCAAAGGAAATGTTATTATTTTTTAATGTAATTATGGTTATGTTTTAGAAAATGTTAAGTATTCCAAGTTATGTTATGAAGTTATTTTAATCGATGTTCACATTTCCATCCTCGGGAACACACTAATTGTGAAGGAAATGTGTAGAAAAGTTTTTCCATTGGAAATATAGGAAGCAAAATTACTTGACGTCCACCTTAATAGTATGGGATAAGGGCGATGGAATGGATCCTGATCCTCTGTCCTGACCTTTGACCCCATGTATCCCATTTTCAATAGGGTTCGTCCCAAGCGATCCCGTACCACATACTAAAATTTCATTGAAATCGAACTATATTTACGCAAGTTATGAGGCATAAGAGCAATGGAATGGATCCCGCTCCTATGTCGTGACCTTTGACCAAATTGGTCCCATTTTCAACAGGGTTCGTCCCCAGGTGGTCCCCTACCACATACCAAAATTTCATCGAAATCGAACGAATTTTACGTGAGTTATCGTGCCGACAGACGGATGGACGGAAAAAGCTGGAGCTTATACGCTTTTTCAACCTACGGTTGGAAAGCGTAAAAAACCATTGCACAGAATACATGCTGCTATAAGAACGTTAAATCAAACCATACACGACGTATAATCAGATAATGTCCATTAAGCGGGCTTGGTAAGATAGTTCATGTTAGATTAATTGTTCTGGTGGGAAAGGTATTGTTCCTCGGAATACTCTGGAAAACTCCAGAGAAAATAATCCTCCAGGGGACTGGAACACACTCCAAAAGGATATCATTACAAACCCTATCTCCATAACTATGAATGTAAGCACTTTCTGTAAACCGTAACATAGATCTGGAGGTTAAGGTATTCAAAATAGTAGTATCCGCCCATACTGGAAAACAAGATCCTTGGTTTACAAGGAGAAGAGAGAGAGAGAGAGAGAGAGAGAGAGAGAGAGAGAGAGAGAGAGAGCAGTGTTGTAGGCACCAATTTTAACACTATATTTGTGCTCTGCCAATAAGGTCTGTAAAGTTCTAAAAGTAGAGCTGAAATGCACTGAAGAGAAATTTAATTAGAGACAGCTGGCGTTATGCAAACATGGCGCTGTGAGCGGCCCTGTAAACGGAAACGACATGACATATGCAGCGATCCGACAATATAAGGAGTGAGGCGAGGCGAATCAGTAATAGTCGGATGCAGTATGGGTAAGACGAAGGATCTAAGCGCATTTGATCTTGGGCAAACTGTCGGGGCCCGACGAATGGGCCACTCCATCTCGGAAGTCTTGAAGGCACTGGGATTTTCACGAGCCACTGTGTCACGGGTGCACCGTGAGTACATCGAATTCGGTAAAACCATCTCTGCAAGGGCCAACTGCCGTGGACATAAGCGTGTGGATGAGCGGGGTCATCGTCGGCTAGCTCGCATTGTAACAGCGTATAGACGTGCCACAGTGCAAGAAATCACTCGGAAATTTAACGCTGGTGCACAAAAACGTGTAAGCAGCCACACCATCCAGAACCATCTCCTCGCTATGGGGTACAGAAGCCATCGTCCCACGAGGGTACCGCTGCTGACCGCACATCGCAGGGTGCAAAGATTAGCATGGGTGCGGGAACATCGCCACTGGAGCCTAGACATGTGGAATAATGTTGCCTGGACTGATGAGTCGAGATTCACGTTGGTACATGCGGATGGCAGAATACGAGTACGGCGCAAACCACATGAAGCGATGGATCCTTCTTGCCAGCAGGGTACTCTTCAAGCTGGTGGTGGTGGTGGGGGTGGCATTCTCGTCTGGGGACTGTTTACGTGGACTGAAATGGGACCCCTGGTACGCGTGACATCGTCCCTGGCAGGTCAACGTTACCGGGATATCCTGGAAGACCATTTGCTCCCGTTTGTGCGTCTTCAACATCCCACTGGGGACCTCATCCTGCAACAAGACAATGCACCGTGCCATCGCTCCCGAATTGTATCCGAATGGTTGGATGAACACTCCATTGACGTGACCTCGCTTCTTTGGCCAGCAAGGTCACCTGACCTCAATCCCATCGAGCACATCCGGGATGCCATCGAGAGAGATGTTCGAGGCTCTGACCCCCTCCATCAAATCTTCGTGAACTGTGAGAGCTTGTTCAGGGGTCATGGATCCATATGGCTTCCCAACGCTTTCGGTGTCTTGTCGAGTCCATGCTGCGACGAATCGCCGCCGTCATCAGGGCGAAAGGTGGTGCTACACGTTACTAGACAGGTGTCTCTAATTCCATTGCTCTTCAGTGTATATTTTTGTAGATTTATCTTGATCCACAGATTTCAGTGGTATAGAATATACTCCAAATCTGGAATATAAATTCACAGGGTCCCGGTCATTCAAGATCATGGAAAGAAGATTTTTAGTTTTTGTCCCAAAATATATATTGTACTTCTGACAAACCTTTTTGAAATACGGTTAATCTTCGGATCATAAGTCATGGAACTGACATGTGATTAATTCGCACGACGATTTAATACTTACATATTTTTGCTTCAAAAGTAATTTTCTGTGTAACTACTACCTTCTTCAAATGTTTCGAAGGGCATCAAAAGTCGTTTGGGAATATTTAAAAGGTATCGCATTGGGGGCACTTTTTTTGAAAAAATGCAAGAATTTTTAATTTTTTTTTTGGAAGGCTAACACAGAAAAACACATAAACGTTGAAAAAAAAATGATATCAACATAAATTTTCAAGAAATTGGGAAATCTGTGAAAGAATTTATGGAAATATGTCGTTTACGGTAAAGGTTCTAAATAAAAACGTAACAGATATATGATGGCATTTTTTTTATCAATATATGCGCATGACTATTATCTATGCAGTGAACTAAAAGGCAAGTGATGTTCCTAAACACTGCTGAGATACGCTGATTCCTACATGCATTAGTGTGAATTTTAGACAAATGTCTTCACTATGTTGAATGGAAATAGCTATAACAAACAGCAAAACTTTTAGTTCATTGCATGCACAACATTCATTGTAAGAAAGATGTATACCAAGTTTCATCAGTTTATTTACATACTTTTTGCAATTATCGGGTTTTCCGTAAAGAGTCCGATACAAAAATCTCATCCTGCAAAAAACGCGTTTCAAGTGTCACTTCCCGTTTTTTTGACACCTGTTTTTTAAACCTGGTTTTAGATATTCCGATTGCTATAACTCTGTATCTATTCATCGTGGACAAGAAACAAAGGCAATTTTGGAATCCCAAAGAATGGGGCTTTAAAATGAACGCATTTTTACAAAATGTGAAATTTGGCCCAAAACGACCTTTCAACAGTGGGATACCTTATTAAAAGCTAAGAAAATTTTCATTGACATTCTTCAAATTTAAGAGGTTCTGGTAGCTTACTGCAGATTTAGTATTTCGTTTTGTTTTCCGTAAGAAGCAGAATTGCTACATTGTTGAAGCAAAATCTACACATGTGGCTCAGTTTGGAGATTTTCAGTTAATTGTATCAAGTGTTACAAGTTTTCCGCAGTGCAGACCTTTAGCGAAACCCTTAAAATTTATTGGTTTATGAGTTGGTTAATGAATATCCCTCTTCTGAGGTTCAATGTATAATTTGCCTAAAAAAAGCTGTTCTAGTTTTTGGATACACAACGGTGTATAGCACTAATGACACTACGCTCAGAGTCGGACAAAGCGAAATGTGTTCTTCAGGCCAAAAATCATTCATTATTTTTCTTGGTTTCGTATTCTTCAGTTATCTTATGGATCGATGACACTGATCATGCACCAACACAGACAATACAAAATAACTGTCCTTCCATTTTATTTATCTATTTATTGCTGGGACAGGAAGCAGATGCAACACAGCGATTTTAGAAAAACAAAACAAAATAAATTAGAAAGAAAAAAAGAGTACGAAAAAATTGCTCTTCTCATCCGCATAAAAAGACTAGCTTTATTGTGAATTTCTCTGTGTGGTTTAGGTTACCTAGGAAATAAAACGGAAGCTTCGCCGATAGTGTACAAAGCGTTAGATTATCCAAACAAACAGATCCTGAAAAATCTATCAAAGGAAGTTTCCAAGGCGATTGGGGGATAGTTTTCAAACAGTTATAGAACGACAATAAACGCACGTGGTTGCCCTAGAAACAGTACCCAAAACAAATTAGAACAAAAACACAATTTTCTTTTTACTTACGTAACAATCTCAGCTGAATAGTTCCCATCAAGGTCAAGGGCATCGTCCTCAATAAGTAAATATTGCGAACCGCTGAAAATTCCCCCGTCCCCGCCCCCTGCCCCCGCCACGCCGTCTGTCGTGTGTACCTGAGTGTCACGCCTTTCGCTCTAGAAATTGGGAAAAATAATCCCATCCAAACAGTCAAGCATGCTAGAATGAACTTCATGTATAACTAATATTACTCGATTTCATAACTCATAGTGGAAATCAACGAATTCACTTCTATGCTACAGAAGTTTACCTATTTACTTTCCTTCATACTTTTCCATTAATTTCGGAAATAAACGCTCGGTACCAAGGAAATAACTAGTACATAAATCACTGATACTTTTTGAATACGTTTCATAGAATCAAAAGAGAAAAATATCCTTTATTGTAGGATATAGGGTAAAAGGAGTAATTTCACCTTCCTTTTGAATTTCGGTTTGCTTGTACAAGTGTCCTTACTTCTTGGTTAAACATTTTCTCACCGAACACCTTTTGCATTTTGGCAACGCTGACAGTGAGTCAAAGCAAAATGAAATGACGAGCTTGAATGTAAAGTGGTGTGAAGTGCGCAGAGATTGTGACTATATTGTGCTGGGAGTGCGTACAAAGAGATTGAAGCCTGTTACATATGTATCATAAAAATCAACCATTTATCAATCCACTGCCAGATCAAGGTCTTTCCAAGTCTTTTTCTTAGAAATTCTTCAGTCATTTAGATGCGCAATCAAATTATTCCCTAAGTCCTTAGCTTTTACAGAAAATATAAATATTTCCTTATTTTCTTCTCAGCGTCATCTTCGGCTATAGATCTCATTCTGTCAATTTTAATCTGTCCATTATTACTCTACATCTTTCTGTCTTGCGTCTGTTTCCTCCATGCGGGGGAGCATATAGAACTTTTTTTCGGGGGAGGGGGGTGACAAAAAATGGAAGTTTCTGAAATCCACCAGAACAAAATAACTTAATGAAAAATGGAAGAAAAAATTAAACTATTTTTTCTAATGCAAGTTGATGCATTTTTATTAAATTAATGCATTTTTTTCTAACGTAAGTCGCATTTTAACAAAAAAACAAAAAAAAAAAAAAAAAACAAACATAGGAAACGAAACACTTTCGGGGGATAAGATCCCTTTGCCTCCCCCTCTAAATACGCCCCTGCCTCCATGTAGCTCCGACATTCATCTGAATTTCATTTATATATCTTACCCAAGGTCCTATTTCTGTCTTTTGGTATCCAGTCTAGTATTTCAGTTATTCAACGGTGGTGAGTTCTTTTGGTAATATGTCCATCCCATTGCTATTTCAGGGATTTTACCTTGATCATAATGTCATCAACTCTTGTCATTTTCTGATCCATCAGTTCATCTTCCTATTTTTTCTGATTTTTCCAAATATGCATCGCCGCCCCGGTGGCGCAGTGGTCTAAGCGATGGCCTCTGATCATTCGTCCGAACGGGTTCGAATCCCGGTCAGGCATGGATGTTGTATTTATCTAACGGCACTGGTTCTCTCCCTTCCCTAGAACCAGTGACCCTAAATGAGGGACGGGCGACTGCTTATAGCCCATTGAGTTGCTCACGGTGGTCGTTAAACATCCAATCAAAAAAAATATGCATCTCTCCATGCTTCTGTCAGTAGTTTGCAGCCTCTGTATGATTTTTTCTGTGGAAGGGGGGATTAATGATCACTGTGAGCAAATTGACGGGCTATAAGCAGGCGCATGTCCCCTATAATTTAGGGCCATTGGTTCCACAGAAGGGAGAGAGAGCCAGTGCCGTAAGACAAACACAACGATTCATGCCTCCCCAGGATTAGAACCCTGGCCCATCTCGGACGAATTAGCAGTAGCCAGCGCTTACACCACTTGGCCACCGCAGCCTCTTGATGTCTTTCTAAATTAAAGCCCATATATCTGATCCATAAGTAAGAACGGGAAGGATGCATTGATTATGTACTTTTCTTTTAAGACACAATGGAGAATTCCGATTGAGAGTTGTATTGCTGCTTCAATATACTCTCCCGCCAAATTCTATAAACTTATTAATTTTATTTCATGTGGGCCTTGCTTGAGATTTATGTAGAGGGCTTTTAGGAAGGGAGTATCTGATTCCTAGGTTTTAAACCGCCTTTAGAAGTAGGAAGCTAGAAGATTTGGTGCCCGACAGGAAAGTCACACGGAAAGGAGATAGAAAGGGGGATGAAGATGCCCTTATTTATAACCGCAGAGCAAGCATCCGGGATCCGACGGCTTAATGTGCCCATCTGACGCACGGCGGATATTTAGTGGTTCGAGCGAATACCTGCCTGTGATCGATCTTGAGAGTGTTCCGTGGCAGTCACGAACGTTGACCACCAGGCCATCCGCGGCCAGTTTGCTTGATGTCCGTTGATGTTGTGTGTGTGTGTGTGTGTGTGCTATTATATAGTACACACACTTCATATAACAACAATATTATTGTTGTTATGTATATGATAAAGATCTACTGCATGTTGATACAATGTGGCGATTGTATGGATGATTTGAATTGCCCGTGAGTGGAAAAGTAAAGGAAAAAGTTCTCATTAAATGTAAGTGCTCATTCTTTCTTTTCACTCTGGACGTTAGTATTCTTATTCACTTATTTATTACAGAAGAGAAATATATATTCAACGAAGACACCTAAAACGATCAGCTACTTAGTTAATCATTTATACTATAACATTGAAATAATTATAAAAACTCTACACCCCCGTCTTGAGGAGGTGATTTGGGCTTCACCAATAATTTTCAGTGAGTCGCCGGGACTCTCCAAGGTAGAGAATATCAAATAAAGATTGTTGATTCCTAACTATTAAGGTTTGCTTGCAGTACTGAAGAATTTATCTCTTGCCTTAGGAGGATTACGTTATGCATGATATTAACAGCTTAATCCATTTGAATTCCATTAACCTTTTGAACTGTTATCGAACTTTCACGACTCCATTAGACCAGGGTGAAACAGCAAACAAATTTATCTCGAGAGTGGAGACACACTGGGGAACATTTGCATTAAAACAGAAATAAAAAATATTATCTTCACGAAGAGGTGTAAATTTGGGACACTAAATTTTTTCGAAATTGCCTTAATTTTTGTTGTTATCGACAGCTTCATGTTTTTCCAGTGAAACGTAAAAAAATAATTATTAATTTTACAAAAAAATAAATAAATAAATCTGATTTAGAAGTAAAAGCCATTATCGTCAGCCAAAAACCTTCTTTTCTATCTAAACTTCAATAATTTGCGCGAGCTGGCTCTAATGAAAGGAGCAACATGTTTCTGGTTAGCTAAATATTTTACTTACTGGGTTGTACAAAAGTATTGAAGATTGAAGACATAACAGATAATTTTCCCACTTTGCCATAGTCCCTGCGCTTAAAGACGAATTTTAGCATGTGAAATTTTATTTGACGGATTTCTGCCTGAATACCTAATTTCAGGTATGTAACCCGGCCTATACAGAAACTAACGTAATTTATAGGTCTGCGCAGACCTGGCCTACCCCGGAATTGTACTGGAAAGTTTAAGATTTTGCTCCTGCATTAAAATCAAAATTTCGTCTCACAAAAAAAAGACTGACTAGCTAAATAATCAGATGGCAAAGTTCACTGACAAAGTTAACTGAAGATGGCAAAGTTCTAAGTTCTTGATAAATTATAATGAAATTTATAATTTATCCCCTACGGAATTTGAGTGAAACGAATCTTCCACAGAATGCATTGATTAATTTTACAACTTAAACCCACGAGTCGTGCTGTAAGATGATAGTCTGAAACGGGACGGTTTATTTCTTTTAAGGTTGAACTCAAGTTCCGTTTTCACGTTGTTGGCCTGAGCGACTGAAACACATAGTCTTTTTCTTTTCCGAGAAATGTTTACACGAAGAGAGTTATCAGTTTCTCGAAACCGAAACCAAAACAAATTTCTAGTGCTATTCGTTGTTACAGCGGAGAGGAAGAAGTTCTAAGTATTTGTTTCATATTTGGGCATCGAGGACTACTTTGTTTGGATTTATGTGTGGAGATAGATTTTGATTCCTAAAACTTAACTTTCGGAAAAAGAAACGATGCAGTTAACATGAAATCTATGTTACAATGAATTCTGAAATAAGGTACCTGATACGTCTACATTTCCAATTTTTAAGTACTCTTTAAAACTTTCTGTGTGTGTGTGGATATTCATTGCTCCATTTCGAAAATGTATTTTCTTCCATTTTAGAATTTCCTTTATGTGCAACGTCTCATAGCCATTGAAAAGTGTTCTACGAGTCACGGGTTGTCTGCTGTAAAGGAAGAATTGCGTTATTTCCAATGAACGGCGGAGAACACTTCAAAGTATAAAATTGGTCGGGTAGGGCCGGGGTTTCCGAATTAAGGCACGAGCAGTCCTCTACATAGTTTGGCAGATTTCTCTCAAATCACAAATAAGGAAATTTATAATTTATCCCCTACGGGAATTAACATACCAATTTGTTTCACCGATTACGTTCGAAGACAGGTCCTAGTTGGTTGAGTTACATAAAAATTCACGTTTTTATGCTCTATTAACAGTTTTAAATGTTATTCTCAAGAGGTTTCACAAGTATGAAAATTGGAAAACATTTTCTGAGCTGGTAGAGAATTTATTGGAATCAGGTAAAACAATATTGATCAATATACAGTTTCCTAAAATTGCAGTGGGCTTAAATTCTAAAAGACTAGAAAAAGAAAATTAAAACCAGTGTAACAATTTCTCTGTCATAGAGAAATTTGTTCAGATAATCGTTAAGTGATACGTTTGTATTTTCCTTTCAAAAAACCAGAATGTCATCGCCATATGTATTTATTGTTTAAAACAGGTATGCCTGGATAACCCCATTATCATCTTGTCACTTTCCTTCGAGCACGTCAAAAGTGAAGGTCGGAGATTTCGTAACTTTGACGTAACTGCTACGGGCGACATACGTCATATCTCCTCTCTGGATCGCTCGCTGTTATCTAAAAAAAGAAACGTACTGAATTACCTTGTTTCATAAGAAGTGGCAACTTCACGTAATTTTGTTATTCACACCCACACAACAACAGTAAAGGTGTAGGTAGCTCTTGGGAGTTGCTATAAAATAAAGGAAAACAACGGGAGTAATTTTTCATTAGCCGCAATGTTTTGCAGTTCACATGAACTTAAGAGATAACGCTTTGAAAATAGATGTTTCTTGTTAGTTTTCTGTTTCTTTATTTTTTCTCATGCCCGACTTTATTGAAAAGCCGACCATGAAGGATTTATAAAGAATTGGTAAGGTTCACATTTATACACAACTTTTACACTCTTTTATAACGTTTACTGATTCAGTAATTTAAACTTATTTATCTAGACAAAACTATCATGAGTATTTAAAAATAAAAGGCTTTGGATGTGGGCTTGAGGTATGTCGGTCCAGGTCGCTTATCGGCAACGGAGTGGCTCGGCAAGCACCACCCGCGGCTACGCCTGATGAACTGTGGCAACGTGTGGAAGCAACCTGGACCGACATACCCCAAGCCCACATCCAAAGCCTCTTTAGTTCGATGCCGCGCCGTGTAGCGGCCGTTATTGCCACCCATGGGGGCCACACGAACTATTGATGTCTACGTGTTCCGCAAGTCGCACGGGCCTGTAAGCTCAATTGTTTCATCTTTGTATCTGTTGTTATGTGTCCAGTAAATCTGGCTTTGCTATCTCGTGTCCTTCTTGGTGTTGCATTTTGGGTGGCCAGCAGTGTATTAGCAAATTCTCTTTTATTAAGATGATTCGTTCGGAATTCCTAGTGTTACACGGCACTAGCAGTGTTCCTGCCGAGTCGGCCGGTAACGGTGCTTGAGACCTGAAGTACAATTTAGTTGGCCACGGCACCAGGTGAGAATTCAGGTGCACTGCTGCACTCAAAGATTCACACCAGAACATAAAAAATGAAAAGTTGAAGAATGACCCGAAGCATAAGGCTTGGGTGAATCCACCTTGTGAACAAAATAACAACAACAAATAAAAAATAAAATAATCTAAAAAAAATGATACTTTGGGATCAGAGTTGTGATGAGGTTCACCCGCAATCACCAATTCGTGACTGAGTGTAGTGGTCCGGATCTTACTCCGGTACATTCAATCCCCAACCAGCCAGTACAACACTCACTTTCGCAAATAACACATGATTCTCAAATACACAACACAACATTTAATAACGTTCTGCGAGATTTAAACAGATCCGGCGCTCTCTAGGCGCATAGACAATTGCCCCTCATATGTGGGTAGCATACGGTGTCACACTTTACTGTCGGAAGACGCAAGCCGTCTGAGTCTCCACCGGACTATCTGAACAAGAGATACTACTCTTTAACACACTAAATAGAGCCGCAGGTGATATTCATATACAATTGCTTAGAGAATGAAAAAAATTATATGCAAACGATTACATTAAAAATACTCGCGACACAAAATACACAAGCACGTTAATTTGCCGTATAAGATTATAGGTGCGAAATACTGCCAAAGTTAATTAACTAAATCTAATAAGCATGCACATGCAGATCCCTTCTCCGCTAGCTTTGGCCCTGAACCAAAGTTAAAAGAAACTGTCCTGCCCAGCGGAATTTGTGGCCACACCCTCTCCCTTATTCATGTAAAAAATAATCAGGAAATGGGCCCTGTAAGAAATTAAAATCTGTATGTGCAGGCATTTCTCTGAGGTTCAGTCACTCATCTATGTCCATGCAGCTTTGGGTGTCGGGATGGCACAAGTTCGCAGATGTGCGAAGAAAGAAAAAGGAAATATTCATCTACTTACAGTTTTGTGACTTTGCTGTGCAAATCCATTGTGCATCACATAATATCACACGACAAAAAAAACACGCACACACACAGACACTTGCACCATGTGTCAGCACCGATGATTCAACACTTCACTTTGACGCTTGATGTAAATGAAGCACACAATTAAAAATGGTAATATCACGCCGCACTTTGTTGCAATGATTAGAGTGCACACTGATCTATTCTCGTGACGATTTGAAGGTGGCCTTTAAACAAAATAGGCCCTCTCACATCTGCTGTTGCGGTTTCCAAGATTGATTTTCTGTGTTCCTGGGAAATGATTTTTGTTGTCGTGAAGAAATGATTCTGACAATCAACTATTTGGAGAGTGGGACACATTCAATTCCGCTGCTGCTATAGTTGATTCCGTCCGTCGCTACCTTCCGTCCTTTTTGACCGTTCATTCCCAATTCAGTCAGTTCCTTTCCGTTAGCAAACCATCTACCCTGCCTGAGTACGCAGTTCAAATATGCCACTCGCAGGTTTTGTTTCCATTTTTTTTTTATCGAGTTGCGACCGCTAGCCCTGAGATTAATTTTCTCGGCCGAGCGAAATCAGACGTGCTTTTACCTTAAGCGTATATCGGCAACTCAACATTTCACCTGTATATTTGTTAGGTATCGAAGCCACCGCTCTTACGCTCATATTTTTCTTTTCGATATGTTTTTATCCCGTCGCACTTACACGTAATGGCTTCGCTGCTTACGTGACCACACACACGCACACATGGGGCCCCGCTTCGCCCCGTAAGACAAGCGCGTCTCTTCACTTCCTCCACAGTAGGGGATGAATGATGGTGACGATTCCACACTGCAGTGGTTGGCATCCGAACCCGACTTTGCATGGCTTCGCTTCTCATTGGAATGACCACTGTCCACTCGCAGACTTCTTAATTCCCCTGTAACTTGGCTTTCATTAGGCCAAACAGTCGCTGATTTCCATTACGCTCCAGCCTAGAAATTGCAGCTTTATCACGCGGATTTAGGCATTCCGCTGTCTTTATGGCAATCTGGCATCTCCATCAGCCGCCTCGAGTTGTCTCCATTTCTTACCAAGTGCGGGGAGGTTTGCTGCTTCATTTTTTCCCCAATTCATTTTTTTGCAGATCCAAGGCATCCAGCCTTTCACATCGGAGAGCGCACAGACAACTAAACTTTCTTCCTTATTTTCATGCCAAGTGCGAACTCTTATTTTTCTGCACGGACCACACAGAGAGCAATTGTTCTCGAAAATGCCCCAAACAATCGACGAATTTACGATTATTCGCTAAACCTTTCGTCCCCTATCTTCATTCATTCCTACTCAAGTGGCTCATTCGATACGTATTCCTCTTTCCCTTTCCGTGTTGCATAGGCTGCCCGTCAGCTGCGCCCTGATATTTATGACCTAACAGAGCTATTCTGAGACCACCCAGCCAGAGAGAGAATTCTTCGCCTCTTTCTTTTCCAAACCCCCAGATAAAACTTTATCTGCTGTTTACACTTTTAAACTCCAATCAAGCCTCGAACAATTAATACTTAATTAATTTCACACATCAACCACGCCCATTAATTACTAAATTAATGGCGGGGGTGGGTCGTAACATCGGCCCCTAATCAAGAAATCCAGAAGCCCTCTTCTGGGCCTATCGCTTTGCTCTTATCAATTTCCAGAGCAACCATTGAGTGCTACCTTTTCCCACAGGTAGAAATAATTCAAAATGGCAAAAATATTTGCGTTTCTTGCCTTCAAGAGCATTGGAGCGACTTCCCAATTATCCCGCAATTTTGTTAATTAATTTAGAGAACATCCGAAAGAAAAAACAACGTAAATGAGAAATAAATAAAAAAAACTGAACTGTAAAAGAACATGTGAGCCTGCCGAACTGTGATTCCTAGCTACCTCATACCATACGCGACATGGCGGACAAATTTTAGAGTTTTCTTCAGGTTTTAGGATGGGGGGGGGGGTGTCCACTGTAACATTCCATCCCCCCATGAAAGAAAAAAGGGATGACTGGATGAAGTTTATTCATCCAATCATTCCATTTTTTTTTTTTTTTTTTTTTAACTGTAAACACTCAACCCTTTCCCACCGTCGCAAGGCACCTAATTCCGGACTTAAGCGCCCTGAGAGCGGAAGGAAAGTTTAAGGATTTCATCACACGTTCATTGCTACCCGTCGAGATAGGCGGAAAGAAAATTTAAATATGAGGCATAGCTTCGAGAATCCACGAGTTCCACAGATCTCTCACTTTCGATGCTCCTACGCCCGCGAAATGATTGGAGGACTTTTGACCTGGCTTCCCTGCACTCGTAAGGGATCCACAATCATGCGGGTTCGCGCTGCAAAGGGTTCGGTTTCTGCCCTCAGCTCATCGCTATCAGATAGAAATTCAGCAGCTCTCTCCCGAAATTTAGATTTTGCAATCGCGAGTTTAGTTTGCTCACTCCATCTACCCACCATCGCTACACTTTCGACATCCTGAAAAAGTGTTTAGCACGATACAGCGGATCAGTGCCTGTAAATAGCCTCAACATGTTTATGCATCCCGCTATTTGCTCACCGTAAACCATAGGTGCGGCTAAAGCTGTTTGTCTCAGCTGTGATGTACCCGCTGTACTTGTAACAGGTGTACTCTCTTCCGGAACAATTGCAGCCCCAGTGCTCACATGTTCTCCGTCAGAGTGACCACCAGAATCATCTGAATCCATGTGACTCGCAGATGACGATTTTTTCGTGTTAGCCATTTTGTTTTTCTTACCCACTAAAATTATGGCAGTTCTTAGAAAACAGCTTAAGGCTTACTTAATGCTAAATTATACAAAATTCGCACCGAACAAAACTAAATAAAAATAGTAATGGCAGTCAATTCGCACTTATTTTACGAACATGAGTGTTGTTCCGCTAGCTGCAAAATATAGGTATCGATCCTGGGACAACGGCACCATTAATGTTACACGGCACTAGCAGTGTTCCTGCCGAGTCGGCCGGTAACGGTGCTTGAGACCTGAAGTACAATTTAGTTGGCCAACGGCACCAGGTGAGAATCTCAGGTGCACTGCTGCACTCAAAGATTCACACCAGAACATAAAAAATGAAAAGTTGAAGAATGACCCGAAGCACAAGGCTTGGGTGAATCCACCTTGTGAACAAAATAACAACAACAAATAAAAAATAAAATAATCTAAAAAAAATGATACTTTGGGATCAGAGTTGTGATGAGGTTCACCCGCAATCACCAATTCGTGACTGAGTGTAGTGGTCCGGATCTTACTCCGGTACATTCAATCCCCAACCAGCCAGTACAACACTCACTTTCGCAAATAACACATGATTCTCAAATACACAACACAACATTTAATAACGTTCTGCGAGATTTAAACAGATCCGGCGCTCTCTAGGCGCATAGACAATTGCCCCTCATATGTGGGTAGCATACGGTGTCACACTTTACTGTCGGAAGACGCAAGCCGTCTGAGTCTCCACCGGACTATCTGAACAAGAGATACTACTCTTTAACACACTAAATAGAGCCGCAGGTGATATTCATATACAATTGCTTAGAGAATGAAAAAAAAATTATATGCAAACGATTACATTAAAAATACTCAAGCGACACAAAATACACAAGCACGTTAATTTGCCGTATAAGATTATAGGTGCGAAATACTGCCAAAGTTAATTAACTAAATCTAATAAGCATGCACATGCAGATCCCTTCTCCGCTAGCTTTGGCCCTGAACCAAAGTTAAAAGAAACTGTCCCGCCCAGCGGAATTTGTGGCCACACCCTCTCCCTTATTCATGTAAAAAATAATCAGGAAATGGGCCCTGTAAGAAATTAAAATCTGTATGTGCAGGCATTTCCTCTGAGGTTCAGTCACTCATCTATGTCCATGCAGCTTTGGGTGTCGGGATGGCACAAGTTCGCAGATGTGCGAAGAAAGAAAAAGGAAATATTCATCTACTTACAGTTTTGTGACTTTGCTGTGCAAATCCATTGTGCATCACATAATATCACACGACAAAAAAAACACGCACACACACAGACACTTGCACCATGTGTCAGCACCGATGATTCAACACTTCACTTTGACGCTTGATGTAAATGAAGCACACAATTAAAAATGGTAATATCACGCCGCACTTTGTTGCAATGATTAGAGTGCACACTGATCTATTCTCGTGACGATTTGAAGGTGGCCTTTAAACAAAATAGGCCCTCTCACATCTGCTGTTGTGGTTTCCAAGATTGATTTTCTGTGTTCCTGGGAAATGATTTTGTTGTCGTGAAGAAATGATTCTGACAATCAACTATTTGGAGAGTGGGACACATTCAATTCCGCTGCTGCTATAGTTGATTCCGTCCGTCGCTACCTTCCGTCCTTTTTGACCGTTCATTCCCAATTCAGTCAGTTCCTTTCCGTTAGCAAACCATCTACCCTGCCTGAGTACGCAGTTCAAATATGCCACTCGCAGGTTTTGTTTCCATTTTTTTTTATCGAGTTGCGACCGCTAGCCCTGAGATTAATTTTCTCGGCCGAGCGAAATCAGACGTGCTTTTACCTTAAGCGTATATCGGCAACTCAACATTTCACCTGTATATTTGTTAGGTATCGAAGCCACCGCTCTTTACGCTCATATTTTTCTTTCGATATGTTTTTATCCCTGTCGCACTTACACGTAATGGCTTCGCTGCTTACGTGACCACACACACGCACACATGGGGCCTCGCTTCGCCCCGTAAGACAAGCGCGTCTCTTCACTTCCTCCACAGTAGGGGATGAATGATGGTGACGATTCCACACTGCAGTGGTTGGCATCCGAACCCGACTTTGCATGGCTTCGCTTCTCATTGGAATGACCACTGTCCACTCGCAGACTTCTTAATTCCCTGTAACTTGGCTTTCATTAGGCCAAACAGTCGCTGATTTCCATTACGCTCCAGCCTAGAAATTGCAGCTTTATCACGCGGATTTAGGCATTCCGCTGTCTTTATGGCAATCTGGCATCTCCATCAGCCGCCTCGAGTTGTCTCCATTTCTTACCAAGTGCGGGGAGGTTTGCTGCTTCATTTTTCCCCAATTCATTTTTTGCAGATCCAAGGCATCCAGCCTTTCACATCGGAGAGCGCACAGACAACTAAACTTTCTTCCTTATTTCATGCCAAGTGCGAACTCTTATTTTTCTGCACGGACCACACAGAGAGCAATTGTTCTCGAAAATGCCCCAAACAATCGACGAATTTACGATTATTCGCTAAACCTTTCGTCCCCTATCTTCATTCATTCCTACTCAAGTGGCTCATTCGATACGTATTCCTCTTTCCCTTTCCGTGTTGCATAGGCTGCCCGTCAGCTGCGCCCTGATATTTATGACCTAACAGAGCTATTCTGAGACCACCCAGCCAGAGAGAGAATTCTTCGCCTCTTTTCCTTCCAAACCCCCAGATAAAACTTTATCTGCTGTTTACACTTTTAAACTCCAATCAAGCCTCGAACAATTAATACTTAATTAATTTCACACATCAACCACGCCCATTAATTACTAAATTAATGGCGGGGGTGGGTCAAACATCGGCCCCTAATCAAGAAATCCAGAAGCCCTCTTCTGGGCCTATCGCTTTGCTCTTATCAATTTCCAGAGCAACCATTGAGTGCTACCTTTTCCCCACAGGTAGAAATAATTCAAAATGGCAAAAATATTGCGTTTCTTGCCTTCAAGAGCATTGGAGCGACTTCCCAATTATCCCGCAATTTTGTTAATTAATTTAGAGAACATCCGAAAGAAAAAACAACGTAAATGAGAAATAAATAAAAAACTGAACTGTAAAAGAACATGTGAGCCTGCCGAACTGTGATTCCTAGCTACCTCATACCATACGCGACATGGCGGACAAATTTTAGAGTTTTCTTCAGGTTTTAGGATGGGGGGGGGGTGTCCACTGTAACACTAGTGATACTTTCAACTGTAATAAGTGTGTGGAATGAAAATCTCAGAGCTGTCAAAGTGAAATATTATTTTAGGTGTGTGCAAAAGCTCTACACGTTTTTTTCAGTAAAGAAAAAAACAACAACAACAAAAAACAAATTTGTTTCAATAAATAACATCTTTATTCTTTTATACACTAAGTGGCCACTTTATTATGACCACCCCCTCAGTACTTCGTTGGTCCACCTTTTGCCTTTAATACTGCGTCGATGCTTTGTGGCATGGACTCCACGAGATGTTGATAGGTGGTTTGTGGAATCTGAGGCCATGCTTGATGAATAGCACTTTCCAGGAGTGTGAGATTGCAGGGTTGTGGATCCAGTTGTCTGATGGCTCGTTCAACTTCATCCCACAAATTCTCAATGGGGTTGAGATCTGGAGATTGTGGGGACAATCTAAGCAAAGTAAACTCACCGGCAAGTTCCTGAAACCAATCCTGTACAAAACGAGCACTATGGCAGGACGTACTATCTTGTTGAAAGTAGACATCGCCATTAAAATAAACCATCCACATGAGAGGATGCACTTGGTCTGCAACGATGTTTAGATATGATGTGCCAATCAGACGTTGATCAACACGAATTAAAGGGCCCAAAGCATGCCAGGAAAACATTCCCCAAACCATAACGTTGCCTCAACTAGCTTGAAGGGTTGTAGCAATGCATTTGGGGTCCATGCTTTCATGATGTTTCCGCCAAATTCTCACTCGGCCATCGGCATAGTGCAACTGGAAACGTGATTCATCGGACCACATAATTTGTTTCCAATTATCGACTGTCCAATCCTTGTGCTCCTGTGTGAACTGGAGACGTTTTCTCTTGTGAACTGCAGACAGCAAAGGTGTTCGAACAGGCCTTCGACTGCCATATCCCATCCGATGCAGTGTACTGCGAACAGTGCGTGCAAAGATCATTTGAGGAGATCCTTGATTAAAATGGTCTGTAATTTGCTGCACTGTTGCCCTTCTGTTGTCTGTTACCAGTCTGGACACTCTCCGTTCCGCCCGAGCGGTCACTAGTCGATGACGACCACACGTTACACGTAGAGACTCAGTTTTTTGGCTGGCAGTCCAGTTTTTAAACGCTTTAACAACAGCTGCTCTGGATAATTTAACGAATGCTGCGGTTTCGGTGATACTCACTCCATGGTTCCGAGCTCCTACAATCATCCCACGTTGAAAGTTCGTCAAATCACATTTTTTACCAGTCTCGTCACCCAAAAGTCACTTCTACTACTGTCGCAAGCACTAAGCTTTCCCTTTTTATCTAGCCTCGCCCTGTGGCGGCAACAGCGTGCAGCCATACCTCATTTGCTTAAAACTGTCAGGTGGTCATAAAGTGGCCACTCAGTGTATAATATATAAAATATTAATTATCTATGGCATCTTGCCATCTTTCTGGAAGTAGTTGAATTCCGTTTCTGTAGTACTCTTCTGTTTTTGAGTCGAAAACGCTTGTAATGCAGTATCGACATCTTCAACTTTATCGAAGGTTTCTCTAGCGAAGTTGTTCTGAACAGATCAAAAAAAGTGGAAGTCCGTAGTTGCAAGGTCTGGAGAATACGGAGGGTGATGTAACACTTCGCATCCAATGTCCAGTAATTTTCTCTGAGTGGTTAAAACTGCACGGGGTCTTGCGTTGTTATATGGTTAGATGACGCCTTTGCTATTAACCACTGCCGGAAGCTTATATTCCAATTTTTCTTTCAGCCTTTCCAAGTATTGGCGGTACAGGTCAGCATTTATCGTTTCCTTGGGTGCAAGTACCTCCTAGTGGATTAGCCCCTTGACATCCCACCATACACTTAACAAGACCTTTCTGGGATGCAGTCCTGCTCTTGAAGTCGATTGAGCAGGCTTTCCAACTCGGCATACAGTCCTTCGACGCTTTACATTTCCGTAAAGGGACCCACTTTTTTATCACCCATAACTAATGGTTCCAAGAAAGTTCATTTCTGAGATGCACAAACAAAGAAACACAGGTAGTCATCATGTCCGATCGACTTTTTCCGGATAGGTCATGCGGTACCAACTGGTCGAACTTTGTGATAAATCCCTGCACATGCATCTTTCTTTCTACTATAGTTCTTTGTACAGAAAACCTTCCTGATAATACTTCAACGGTGAGATGTTGATCATTTGATATGGCTTGGCTGAGATCGTCTTCATAAATCTCTGATGGACGTGCAGAACGTGGTTGATCTCTGCAGCTTCCGTATCCTTAAAGGAACCAACGGCGTCATGTGCTTTCGTCTACAGCATCTTTGCCATACACCTCCCTAATGTTGCGACAGGCTTCAGCTGTCGCAACATTAGTGAGTTCTTGTTGTGCCTGAAGATGGGTCTGTGGAGACGGACCCGAAAGATCTAGCACACTAGTTTTAATAATTTTTAACCTTTTAAACAAGTTTTATTTTCGTAAGTAAAGGTGTTCACAGCTTGCGATAAATTGGCTTGGTTACTTTGTGTTGGAATTGGTTACGTCTTGTTTTTCGTGCTTAAGACAACTACAGCGATCGTACACCAGCAAATCTCAATAGCACGGCAAACTTTTTTCTACTTATGATCCCTATTGCTTCTAATGTGATCCTTACTGTGTGGCATGTTAACCCTTGTGTGACTTGTTTACAAATGAGATGCACCTGCATACTTAGTGCTATTTTGTAGCCAACTCCTCGAAGAATTTTGGCCATCACAAGCGCCATCTGTTATAGCACTTTTACTTGGAATTTGCATCATGAAAAACGGGTAGAACTTTTGCACACACCTAATATTTGAAAAGGGCCACCGGTGTAAATCATAATCAATAGAACGAATGGATCGATTAATTAAGCATCTATTGAGTAAGGGCAAAAGTTCTCACTGTTTGAAAACGTGCAAAGCCAAGTGTTTTAGATTTAGACAATGTTATGTCAATCTATTGGATTGTCTCCATTCCATTAGCGTTGAACTCTTCCCGTCATTCAGTTGTCTGTTTGATTCCCCTATAGGGGTGTATATAAAAAATTTTCAGGGAGGCAGACGAAAAATGGAAGATTTCGGCCACCAAAAAAAAAAAAAAAGTTCATGTAAAATAGAAAAAAATTTAAATAATTTTTTTCGAATGTAAATTGAGACATTTTTATTAAATTAAGGCATTTTTTCTAATTAAGTCGCATTTTAACCAAAACATAAAAAATAAAACATTTCCGGTAGGGGAGAGGGCTCTTTCTAAATGCATCCCTGTTCCCCTATCAAACAAAGTAGCGTTCTTGGAATAAAAAAAACCCTTTTGAATCACCGTTTGGATTTATGTACGATCTCTCACGGTATTACCAGCCACATGATTCTTCAGTAACCGGAACAAGTGAAAATCTGCTGGTGCTAAATCCGGTGAATTAGATGGGTGAGGCAAAAGTTTCCAGCCAAATTCCTGAAATTTATGCTGTGTTGCCATAGCTACATGCAATCTAACGTTATCGTGACGGAAGGCCACAGCTTTCCGATTCACAAAACTGAGACAGTTAGACTTCAAAGCCTCATTTACTCTGTCAATTTGCTGAGAGTAAAGACTCGTAATGATCATTCGGCTAGGTACCTACATCTCAGGATGGATAATTCCTTTGAAATCCCGCAAACGCCGGGCAGGGTCCTTCTTTGGGTGAATATCAGTATTTGGAGCTGTTTCTGGAGCTTGCAAAAAGATTTGGCACATTTAATATTCTTGTACAGCACCCGTTTTTTATCTGCAGTCACCATTCGATCCAAGAACTGATTGGTTTTGTACCGAGTTTGCAGAGACATACTTATCGTCATTCTATCCATTCGGTCTTCTTCTTCATTTTGTTGTTGTTTCGGGGTTTAATGACCACAGTGAGCAAATCTGAATGTTAAAAGCAGTCACCCGTCCCTTATTTAGAGTCACTGATTCCAGGGAAAAGAGAAAGCCAGTTGCGTAAGACAAACACCTAATCCATGCCTCATCGGGGATACGAACCGGGCTTACTCCGACGAAAGATCAAAAGTCAGCGTTCAGGCCACTGCGCTACCGGGACGGCCACTCGGCTGCTTGACGATAATTGATGTGGTGCCCACTGATACAATATTCGGACAATTCCAATACCCTGAATTCTCCTCATGGCAGCTGTTTGATGACCCGAAAGTCCATCGGCCTTTCACTCATAGTCTTGGTGAATGCTGGACTTAGTTATAGCAAATATTTCTTCATCACAAGCTTCAGAACGGGGCTTATCGTCAATCGTCCTATTACCCGAACGAAACTTTTCAAACCAATCTCGAATGTTCGTTCACTTACAGCGCCGTCCCTTATAGAGAGCATGCGTTCCTATGTGTTTCTGCTGTCGTGCTTGCTTTAATCGAGCACAAAAAGCAAGCAGTGACGAAAATATGCATTTTATCAAAACCTCGTGTTAACACCTCTAATGCTACAAACTGAATGAGTTGCAATTTCATTTCATTTCAGTGAATATATGTATAACACACTCGGCGTTATTTCCGGAGATTCTGATCAGCAGATGCACAGTGTCTTAAAGCAAAGCCCTCCTGAACACACACAACTTTTGAAACAAACAAACTCCATAGGGACAAAGTGCATCCGGGGAAAACTTTCATTCGTGCATTTGCGTCCCTACGCCCAGTCTATCGAACAGTGGCGTTGGAACTTTTTGACAACGGGGGCAAGATGTCGCAGAACAAAATATTTTATCATGGCATAAAATACACTGCCGGAAAGTGAAAAAGAACACCAAGAAGGAATTGGCGGACGATCATGAAATTTACATATGTTAACGGGGTCGAGTTTACGTAGGCGTGATGTTAATTTCGGGACCAACCTGTGAGCACTTACGCCACAGCACGGCATAATATGCAAATTATCGTCGGTGGTATTTAAGGAGTACGGCGAAGTAAATTTAATCAGTCGTCGGCGTACGGACACGTGCAAAGACCGTGAAGAAGCTGCAATGGCTGGACATGGAAGATGTGTACGATTTCAGCGGAGTCCGACTAGACTAGGTCGTCTAGTCGGACTCCGCGAGGCCGGGTGGTCGCATCGTCGTATTGCGGAGCGAATTGGACGGGAAGTATCGGTGGTGGTACGCTGGTGGCGTAGATGGTCTGAGGAACATTCCCACACGAGAAGACGTGGAACCGGGAGTCACAGACGGACTGATGAGCGGACCGATCGACGCATAAGAAGAGCGGCGTTGTCAAGCACAACATCCACTGCGACGCAAATCCGAGCTGCCGTTGCACCTGAGGTGACTGTGCGAACAATCTTCAACCGTCTACTGGATGCAGGACTACGCGCACGTGTGCCTATGGCATGTGCACCTCTGACTCCAACCCACTGTCAGGAACGGCTGCAGTGGTGTCGCCAACGTCTGCCCTGGAGAACGCAATGGCGATCTGTCGTGTTCAGCGATGAAAGCAGATTCTGCTTGGGAGCCTCCGATGGCGGTATGCGTGTTCGCAGACGCACAGGGGAGCGTCTCCACCTTTCTTGCATCCGCCAGCGACACACAGGTTTTACACCTGGTCTCCTGGTGTGGGGAGCGATCAGCTATCACTCCCGTACACAAGTAGTGTTTGTACCGGGTACGTTAAACAACACCTCCTACATCAACAACATCATTCAGCCCGTTGTTGTGCCATTTGTAAGGTCGGTCCATCGTGGTGTTTTCCAGCAAGATAACGCACGCCCACACACAGCACGTGCAACGCAACATGCACTTCAGGGTGTGAGACAACTTCCATGGCCTGCACGTTCACCGGATTTGTCCCCCATTGAGCACGTGTGGGATTTTGTGGGACAACGACTTATCCGGTCTCCCCGGCCAGCCACGACCATCCTCGATTTACGCGTCCAGGTTGAGGATGCTTGGAACTCAATGCCCCAAACTTACATCCAACATCTGTACGACAGACTCCATGCCAGAATTGCACAGTGTGACGCAGTTCATGGCGGTTCAACCTCGTACTAACTATGTTACAAGGAAATGTTATTTTTCAGTTTACCAGCAAATACAGCTGTATTTTGCCATAATGTTTTAATCACGTTATCCTCTGTATTCCGTTATTATGCTGTATAAATTTCGTTGGTATCAGACGTCTCCTTCTTGGTGTTCTTTTTTCACTTTCCGCCAGTGTATATCGTACTACTGTAGATGTGCTGACTTCATTACGAAAATTTGCTGAAATCTTTTTTTTTTATTAAACATTCATCTACAGCGCTCTGTGTAGAGGGTTAGTTTGATGCTTCCTTTGCAATAAGTTCGATATCGGTGGTATAATCCGTACTTCTCCCAACTGGAGCAGATAAATACAATAAAAAGTATAGAAGAGTGAATCGACTGAGGCTAAATTTTGCAGTGAGGAAGACTTTTATTCAGATGTTACGGGGAATGTCTTTAAGCCTTGTCCTGATCTCCGTTGTTTCTACATATTAACCTATCATAATCTCTTTCCGTCTCTCTCATCATCGGCCTCATTCCTTCATACTTCCCTTTGTCCCCTCGATACTAGCACCCCCGCTAAAGATCTCCTGCTTCGTCGACCTTCTGCCACCGAGTTCTCTCTGCTCTTTCATTCTCCGATAGACGATCCCCGAACGGAAACTCTCCCCCGTGTGAAGTCCGACGAATTCCTCGTAAGCAAAGCCATACCCTAAAATGCCTCCTCTCCAAAAAACGCCAGAGTCATTAATTGGCGCGCTGGCCCCTCTACTCACTTCGCCGCTTTGCTTGGGACAGCTGAAAAGCAATAATGTCCAGTTTCATTCTTCTCACATCGACGAAACTATAAATCTAACACCCCCTCTGCTGCGACGCGTGGGAAAAAAGATACTTTGCCTGTTCGCTGCCCATTCCATCCAAATGGCGGAAAATGAAAGAAAAGGACTACAATTCACTATCTCTAAAAATGGCTACTGAATTTCGCTTCTGATAAATATGGAAGCCCCGGTTACAGTACACATAAACAGCGTTAAACTATAGATTTTGATACTTCCGGATGGATACGAATTCCTCAGGGATTGAAGCTGTAGACGCTATAATTAAACATTGAAGGAACTTATATCTCATTTCGCACCCTACTTCCATTTATTTTTACTCATTTTTTTAGAGAAAGACTAATTTTTTACACCTAATAAGACAGAAACGGTGCTGTTCTTCAAATGGTTCCAGCATTTCTTGGCCTCTCAGGAGTGGTATTGAAAAAAATATTCAGATTTCTAGATAGTTCATGGAAAAAAATTAAGAGCAATAATCAATTTTTATCAAAATGAACTTCAAAAAAAAAAAAAAAAAACCCGAATGTTTGAGATTTTCAATCACAAACATATGTAATTTGAAAAGGAAGAAAACTGAGGGAGCAAATGCGATGTTCTGCCCCCACACTCATTTGCGTGAGGGGGCAACTGTGCCCTCTGCCCCCGCGGTTCCGACGCTGCTGCTATCGAAAACCCCAGAAAAACCGCAGATTGGGGGACCGATGAGTTGCAATTTTCAGAGCTGGTGTTTTTATCGCAACGAAAAAAAAAAAAAAAAAAAAACCATGAGCAACTCGATTGGCTATAATCGATACCCCGCCCTTAATTTAGGGCCAGTGCCGTAAGACAAACACAACATCCATGCCTCACAAGGGATTCGAACCAGGACCCGTCTCTAACGAATGGTTATAAGCCAGCGCTTAGACCACTGCACCACATGGGCGGCTTACCCTTGATATACCTCAATACTTCTTTATTTTTTTCCTTTATTTTTACACAGAAAAAGCTGATGTCATTTTTCTGTGAATGGGCGAAGACTCGTATATTCTTCTCTCACAAAAATGATGGAATCCATTTATTGGGAACATACCATGTAAATTTAATATTCGCAAATACAATTGCGTGACGTTAACGTGTATTCAATTATGTGTCTAACGTTAACGTGGGACTTTTGTCTTCCGGCACCGGACAATTTTTACTTCCGAAAGGAATATCGTGGTCAACTGACGTATGTAGAGTTTTACTTAGTGAACAGTTTTATGTTTGACGTTGATGTGCATACTTCATTGTCGAGCTCGAAACATAATCTTGAAATAAGTATTTATGTTGATGGATGAACATTTCGCTGTTTCACAACAGGCTCTCTGAAGAGTTTATATGATTCATTGTCTGAAACATCGTGTTCCTGATATTTATGAAGCAGCGTTAAATACTTTAGTGCAAACTATAGCCCGATGCATGCGTAGTCTCCTTGAATGAATTTGACAGCAGCATGGAGCGCTTGCACGATCTGCTTGGACATACAGCTACAGCAAGTTTTTTTTTCATTGTACGAAAGCAAGCGGTTCTCATAACTACGTCACAAGCAGTTTTGACGGGGATGACTCAGGAAGCAAAGGCGATCACTTCTTTTACGAAATAAGAAATTTTCGTTTACTTCACCTTATGTGAGTCGTACGAAAAAGCCCTATTCTAACACATAGAGAAAAGCTGCGCCATTACGATTCCATACATTATTTTGACGTAGGACTACGTCTAACTCCGCGGATAGTACGGGGAGACTTACGGCCGCCCGCCTGTGACAAAAATAGGTTTCAATTGAAATCATTATAACGTTAAAAATACGTGCCGCATACTAATCGTGTTAGCATCGTGCGCGCGACTCTCCACTCGTTCCCTGTGCACGGGGGAGATGATGCAATATTTCTGGGTATGCCGCCGCCTTTGACGCAGTTTAACGCGGCAACCGTGAACGCAACATGACTGTGCGTGGTGTCGTTTTCAAGCTCTCTACGTGATCTATTAAAATATATGAAGAACAGAACATTTCGCAGTGGTTTGAACTGAACACTTTAAAAATTGTTTTCTTGTGAGCCAGTGAACACTTTTGACAATATTGCAGTTTATCTGTACAACCGTGAGTGCAAAACGACTGTGCGTGGTATCGTTTTAAAGCTCTCGACGAGATCTATTCAAATATATAAAGAGCATATCGCAGTGGTTTAAACTAAAAAAAAAATTAATTGTTTTCGTGTGAATGGGTTCACATTTTCGGCAATGCCGTGGGATTCGCAGAATGAACGCAAGCAAAAATGGAGAAAATCAAAACGAGAGGCAAGAGCAAGTGATGAGGAATGTAAAAAGCCCAAGAAGACAGAGCACCACGTTAGGTAAATTCGTGTATCGATCTGCTTTGTGTTCGTAATGTATCCAGCGTTTTTTGTAAAAATTATGTAAGCTACTTTTCATATCATAGACCTGTGTTGGCTATAACAAATTCAATAAACGCTTTGAAACCGTACTCGACTAGCTCATTTCATCTCTCAGATCTGCAAATCGTAGTCCTACGTTCCAAACCTACGGCTAATCAGAACTGAGCCTACCAGTACTTTTTTTATTTTTTACGTAGACCTTGAAATTGGAATGCACTTCTCACACTGATGCTCTAGTGCAGTTTTGTCAAGCTGGCTGCCCGCGGAGCAAAATTTTGCAAGCAGTAAAAGAATAAACCGAATTTAATTTCTGACTGAAAAAAGATAGCATCAAATATGAAATGTTCCATTGTTTTGAGACCGACAAGAATAATGTGGATCTTTTCGGGGCTGTCAGGTATAATGGATAAGGAAGTGGAAATAAAGAATTTAATTAGTGGAGGAAACCATGCTCTTACGCATAGAAAATTGAAAACATCTTTAGATGAATATGGTGACTTGCATCTGCTCAATAGAATCCGTTGGTCGAGTGCTGGGAAATGTTTATTGGGATTTTCCCAGCTTCGGAATAAATTTTATCTCTTCTTGCTAGAATAAATAAAATGTGATACTGATTTAAATAAGTCTCATTGATGTCGCATTTCTTAATACACTAGCTTTCCACTCTTATATCACGCACTATATCAGTATGTTCTATATTGTTTTGCAAGGTTAGACGAAAATATATAATCTTTGAACAGGTTTTTGTAACCAGCTGCCTTGTTAAAATCAAATCTAGAAAGAAAACAATTTGAGTAACTTCGAATCCAGCAAGCAGTTTTTTGATGAAAAGGCAATACTTGGAGAAACTACAGATTTCAATGTATCTGTTGTTCAGCTAGACACTTTTATTAAGAAATTTGATGACAGGCATAAAGAATTTCATTTGATGAACTCAAACCGAGCATACGCCTGTTAGCAGTCCATTTAATGTTGGCATTCAAAGACAAACCATATTTATCAAGTGAAATTATGTGAGCAAGGAAATTAATTTAAAAAGCTCGTGAACGGGTGACGAAGTAAATTTCTCCATCATCTTTGTCCACGACGGGCATCGAACCCGGGTCCCCTCATTCCGGAATAAGTCGCTCTCCCAACTGAGCTACGCGGACGTATGTGCTCGCTCCTATCTGTCTTTATTTCATGTGCGTCTTGCGGTGCAGGCACGTCCCAAAAGTTTTTACCGAAGACTGAAATTTAATAGTAGAGTTACACAAATTAATCCCCCTGGGCACACACACACACACACACACACACACACACACACACACACACACACACACTTTTCCCATCGGTTCTGCCATTGTTGGAAACACCCATAAAAGTCCTGTTTTCGGGATGCCCTTTAAGACCCTCGTTACATTATCTTCAATGCCTTCCACAGAGTCAAAACTTTTATCTTTCATAACTGCCTTAAGTTTCGAGGACAGCCAAAAGTCACTCGGTGCTGAGCCCTGTGAATAAGGGGTGAGAGAGCACCGGAATGGATGTTTCAGCCAAGAATTGGATAATCGGTAGCGCAGAGTGACTTAGCGCGTTGTTGTGGTGAAGCATCCATCCACTGGTCTTCTTCTTCGGCCTCTTGCGATGGATTTCAGTCCTCAGGCGCTTCAGGATTTCCAAGTAACATGCAGCATTAACAGTGGAGCCACATGGTTTGAATTCCCAATGCACCAATCCTTCGATATCGTAAAATGACACAAGCAGGACTTTAACGTGCGATCGAGACTAAGAGGCTTTCTTGGGTCTTGGGGAGGAAGGGGTTTTCAACTGAAAGCTTTAGACCTTTGTTTCAGGGTCGTAACCACAGACCCAGGTTTCATCACCCGTCACAATTGTCACTAAAAAGTTTATATCTGCTGTTGCACGTTGAAACAGCTCAGACGAAATTGTGGCACAATTGTTTTTCTGGTCGTCGTTCGGAAGGCGAGGAATGAACTTGGCAGTGACACGTTTCATGTTCAATTTGTTAGTGAGGATGGCTTGAACAGAACCAAACGACAGAACAATCTCTACTGCAATTCCTCTGATGGTGAGACGTCGGTTCTCCCTGATCATAGCGCGAATTTCCATGACGTCAGGAAATTCACGCTATGATCAGGGAGAACCAAGGGGCACAAAGACGGTAAAGTAAACACGGCCCAATCCAGAGAAGTCAAATTCAAGTCCGCTACACTTATGTAGGCCGCCCCGGTGGCGCAGTGGTCTAACCATGGCCTCTGATCATTCGTCCGAAAGAGGTCCGGGTTCTAATCCCGGTGAGGCATGGATGTTGTGTTTGTCTTACGGCACTGGATCTCTCCCTTCCCTGGAACCAGTGACCCTAAATTAGGGACGGGCGACTGCTTATAGCCCATTGAGTTGCTCACGGTGATCGTTAAACCTCCAATAAAAAAAAACCCTATGTAGGTTGATATAAAAAAATTAGATACCACTCCACCCTTAAGTCTACAGCTATTCGAGAAACTTTGGAAATCATTACTAACAGTGGTGCTTGCAATGATAGCGTCTCTCTAGAGTTGCTACGAATTTGGAACCAGTTCTTCAAATAATGCCTTTTTCCTACCAGAATGCCGCGTGCCCGACCAGAGTGACACCTGGTGTCTTTGAATGAAAGTTACATCGGAACTATTTGTATATTGTTAAGTCAAGACACCGCGTTCAAATTGTCGTAGCGTTCTATCATTTAGTGTGCAGTTTTTGACTATCTTCCTTGAAAAAGCCATCTGGATGATGTGCGAAAGCTTGGAAACATTTATTCATAGTCTTACGCCAATAAATCGGATTTCTTGTATAAGAAATTTTTTTGTTCTGCTTTTCAATTTATTCCCTGATAGATTTTAGTAAATATATCCTCTTTAAAAATGTTTCATTACAACCGATTGAAAACGGGGTGCTTGACAGCAGTTGTTTTCATCTCCACTGTTAAGCAAAGTTTGGAATTGTGCATCAGTCGCTTTAAAAATAACTATCTATTCAACATCATAAATAGTTATTCCGAAGCAGATGATTCCGACATTTTATGTAGATTTCAGTTTAAGAAATTTAACTGTCTGTATTACATTATGCTTCCATAAGCTTCATAATATATAAGCAGCAGCTTTCGGAAACCAAAAGGAAGTGCTGGTGATTTTTAGCATTAAGAAGTGAATAGTTTGTTACTACCATATCATTCAGGATTGATTGGAAGACTCTTTTTTTTTTGCGAGACAACTTGTTTTAGATTTTAGATCTAACCCCAAAGCTCTGTGTACCGTAAAATGTTTTTGTTTACCGAGAAAATAGATTTTAACAAACATACGAAGGTATTAATTACAAAGAGACTTGAGTGATAGTCCTCGCGTTAAAAATACAGAAACCCGCACGACGCTAAATTAAACTAATAGTGATCGATTGGAGTTTTATCAGTTACTCGCCGATGACAAAAACAAATAATTCCCTTCTCGACGCTGCCAGCAACTGGTGTTTTGGTTTGGAATTTAGAACAAGCTTACAGCACGCCACAATCGTCAGACTAGACGAAGTATATGTCAGCTATATATTTTCATAAACATCGTCTGGTCATTAACAGAATGACCATGAACTCGGCTTCGAAAATTCGCTGAAGTAAGACAAAGTCGCTGCATTTCTAGGAGTCGCGTCTAGGAGTCGCGTATTTTATTCTTGGAATAGCATCACTACAACTAGTCGCATAATCTCAGGCTCGACAACTTATAATAACAAGTCCACTAATCGAAGATATGACAGCACAGAATAGTAACACATTCGTAGACGTAAATACCGACGCGACGTGAGCAAGGTGCCTAATCAGCCTAATGTTTTTAAGTTGCACTGACCTGTACCTTTGTCAATTAGCATGACTTGACTGACTGACAGTCATAGCCCAAAAGAAGAAAATAGCTCATGAGAGTTCCTTATGGAAAACATAACGAAAAGCAATCAAAATTTACGTAAGAAGAAAGCAGGGACGAAGTGTCTCTGACGACATATATGCACAAGATAAGATGGCACTCCCCTCCACACACAAAATTTGTTCTCTTGTTAAACGGTGCGGGCTTATGACGTGTAATGTGTCTGTTTGTCCGGAGTGTGTTTTATTGCGTTATGTTAAGCAATTTTGCAATGATATTTATTATTAACGAAAAATATAGTAGGTCTATTTTATAGTGTACCTGTGTACGTTTTAAATTATTGACCTTCAGGATTTCGTGAAAAATAAACACAATATGATAATAACATTTATTATAATAAAACAATATAATGCAACAGAAAAGACACAATAATGTGGGAAAAGAAGCAAACATTAAAACAATCACAGTGAATATTTATGATACAAATGAAAATTTGATGAACACTTACGTAATTTCCGAATTTTCCACCCAATGTCTGATTGCACCATATTTATGGCATGATCATCGGTTTTTTAAGGGAATTTGCATGGGCAAAAACAGTGCCCGATAGGAAAGTGACACGGAAGCAAGGTAGAAAGGGGTAGGAAGACGCCTTTATTTATTACCGGGGGCCAGTACCCGGGGTCCGACGGCTTAACGTGCCCATCCGACACACGGCGGGTATTTAGTGGTTTGAACTTTCGTACCTGCCCAGGATCGAACCTGAGGTTATCTCCATGGCAGATAACCTCAGGTTCGATCCTGTTGCGCGTCGATCGCCCTTTACCAGTCGACGGAGGCGACTTTCTCCTCTGGGGTCGATGGCCTTTGGGGCTCCACAGTTAGGACGTCGGGACGAACCCGGTGTGCCAGCGGTCTCTTCTTGATACATACACTTTTACTCCAGCACCTCGCGAACAGACCACGAAGTCTCCTGTTTCTGAGATGCTTTCACCCTTGGCGCGGTAGCAGATGATCATTCCGTTTTGAACGTCCGTCAAATCACTACCTCTGCCCATTGTGCTCACGTGACACGCCTTGGTGGGTACGCTGTGATTCCGGGGGTGGGCATATTATTCTGATAACACTGTGTATTAGGCAACGATTTAAACAACTAAAATCTGTTATCTAGCTGAACAAGTACTGTATTTATAGGAGAAAAATATTCAAAAGCGTAGTCCAGCAAAAATGTACCCGTTAAGTTTAGTTTTTGTTTAAACACTTTACAACTGAATTTTTACAGTTCTGGCCAATCCAGCTGTGTTTCCCTCTTTTTTTATAAACAGGTTTTCCATAGATAGTTTAGATAGTACTTTAGAAAAATTTTGAGCCCCTTAGGAAAGAGATCTAGGTGCATTGCATCCTATGCATTCACTTTCCATCGCGCCTGAGGCCTAGTAACAGTCCTCAATTCCGGTTTGGTGATAAGTTGAATATAAAACTGGCTCTTTCCTGCAGATATTTTACACTCATGTTTGCATTTAAATCCCAAATGACAGAAGCTGTGGTTTGAGCGTATCTTATGCTTTAATTAGCTCTAAAAAGGTAAAATTTTCACGGTGATTACTTAAAGTTCAGTGATAGAAATAATACTATTACACAGTTAGGATGTTACATTCAAGAAGTGAGCGTCATTGAAAACTCATTGTTAAAATTGCATAGGAGAGTTTGTGACACATACCAGTATTTAAGCTACGTAAATTTAGTTCTTTCTTGGTTAAACATTTTCTAACTGAACGGCACATTACTTTTTCGAACCACGTGTACGTTTTGGTAACGCTGCTGGCGAGTCAGAGCAGCATAAAATCACTACACTGAATGCAAAAGAGCGTATGGAGTTTAGTGGAAGTGTAGAGAGATTGTGCGAGTAGAATGTGAAATTTTAATGCTGCGAAAGAGATTAAATCCTGTTAATATACACGGTCGAGTCAATTATTGTGACCATCAGCTAATATCCAGAGTAACCACCGTGTGCAGCGCGAACAACAGCTAGACGGGCGGGGAGTGACTCAATAAGGTGCTGGAAAGTGTTCACAGGTATGTGGAGCCATGCTAAGTGCATCAGACAGCTGCTGGAGGGTGCTTGGTGGAGGATCCATAGAGCAAACAACACGATCGAGGTGGTCCCACAGATGCTTAATTGGGTTTAAGTCTGGGGAATTAGGGGGCCACGGAAGTACTTTGAAGTCTTCATCGTGCTCTTCCAACCACTCTCAGGCATCCCTAGCTGTGTGACACGTCGCATTGTCGTGCTGGAAGATCCCATCCGCCCCAGGGAAGACAATCAGCATGTATGGGTGTACGTGGTCTGCAAGCATGGATTCATAACGAATTCGGTCCATAGTGCCTTCCACAGGTATGAGTGGATCAAGAGAATGCCACGGAAACATTCCCCAGACCATAATGCTGCCCCCACCAGCTTGTGTTCTTCCAGCAGTGGGTGAAGAGTGTTTGTTCTCCGATGTTTCTCGCCTTATACGCGAACGTCCATCCGTTCGATGAAGCAGAAAACGTGACTCATCGGAGAAGGCAATCCTTTGCCAATCA
Organism: Macrothele yani; assembly: GCA_039090855.1. Lineage (NCBI taxonomy): Eukaryota > Metazoa > Arthropoda > Arachnida > Araneae > Macrothelidae > Macrothele > Macrothele yani. The sequence goes on from CM077008.1 coordinate 81,160,225, forward strand.
GCGGAGGTCCAATTCCGATACTCCCGTGCAAATGTAAGCCTTTTCTGCCGATGCACCTTCGGTAGCATAGGTGCAGTGACCATCCTTCTGCATCGGAGCCCCATACGCAGCAGGGCTCGCTGAACTGTCGTTTTAAACACACTTCCGGTAACCCTCTGGTTCATTCGGCCAGTAAGTTGCTCCACTGTAGCGTGTCGATCGGCCCTCACGCACCTTCGAAGCCGAAGTTCACCTCTCACATCAATGGCACGTGGTGCTTCGCAGCTTCCACGTCGCTTATTCGCAATGGTGCCATTTCTCCAATCACGATACTTTAATCACAGCAGCACGCGAACAGTTCACAAACTGAGGTGTTTCAGAAATACTGCCACCCTTGTCCCGATAGCCGATAATCATTCCTTTTTGCAAATCTGATAAATTGCTCCTTTTATCCATAAGAGGAACGTGTGCTATGTTTTCAGATTGCCTACAGTACACCTTATACACTGAGTGGCCACTTTATTATGACCACCCCCTCAGTACTTCAATGGGCCACCTTTTGCCTTTAATACTGCGTCGATTCTTCGTGGCATGGACTCCACGAGATGTTGATAGAGGGTTTGTAGAATCTGAGACCATGCTTGATGAATAGCACTTTCCAGAAGTGTGAGATTGCAGGGTTGTGGATCCAGCTGTCTGACGGCTCGTTCAACTTCATCCCACAAATTCTCAATGCGGTTGAGATCTGGAGATTGTGGGGGCCACCTAAGCAAAGTAAACTCACCGGCATGTTCCTGAAACCAATCCTGTACAATACGAGCATTATGGCAGAACGCATTATCTTGTTGAAAGTAGCCATCGCCATTGGGATAAACCATCAACATGAGAGGATGCACTTGGTCCGCAACGATGTTTAGATATGATGTGCCAGTGAGACGCTGATCAACACGAATTAAAGGGCCCAAAGCATGCAAGGAAAACATTACCCAAACCATAACGTTGCCTCCACCAGCTTGAAGGGTTGTAGCAATGCATTTGAGGTCCATGCTTTCGTGCTGTTTCCGCCAAATTCTCACTCGGCCATCGGCATGGTGCAACTGAAAACGTGATTCATCGGACCACATAATTTGTTTCCAATTATCGACTGTCCAATCCTTGTGCTCCTGTGCGAACTGGAGACGTTTTCTCTTGTTAACTGCAGACAGCAAAGGTGTTCGAACAGGCCTTCGGCTGCCATATCCCATCCGATGCAGTGTACGGCGAACAGTGCGTGCAGAGATCATTTGAGGAGATCCTTGATTAAAATGGTCTGTAATTTGCTGCACTGTTGCCCTTCTGTTGTCTGTTACCAGTCTGGACACTCTCCGTTCAGCCCGAGCAGTCACTAGTCGATGACGACCACACGTTGCACGTAGAGACCCAGTTTTTTGGCTGACAGTCCAGTCTTTAAACACTTTAACAACAGCTGCCCCGCAACATTTCACGAATGCGGCGGTTTCGGTGATAATCGCTCCATGGCTCCGAGCTCCTACAACAATCCCATGTTGAAAGTTCGTTAAATCGCATTTTTTTACCCATCTCGTCACCCAAAAATCACTTCTACTACTGTTGCAAGCACTAAGCTTTCCCTTTTTATACTAGCCTCGCCCTCTGGCGGCAATAGCGTGCAGCAATATGTCATTTGCTTAAAATTATCAGGTGGTCATAATGAAGTGGCCACTCAGTGTATACCCTCCAAGCCAGCTCACGACACGTGCCTTCTTTCATTGGCTACGCGCTGTTGACGTCAAAAGTAGGAGGTGTCACTGTAATGTGACTTGACTGTGTATATGTGATCAACTAATAAGTATTGACGTCATTTATTTTTGAAATCTATGTTGAGACCAGCGAGAGATATTGTGTCTTATTGGATTCTATTCATGCCCTGTTTAACTTCCCGTGAGTGGAACAACGAAGGAAGAAGTTACTATTGTACGTTAGTCTCTTTGCTGATTATTTTTACTTGGACGTTAGTATTTAATTATAATTCTAGAAGTGTGTGAACATATGTTCTACGAAGTTCTCTATGAACATTGGCTAGCTACTTAAACGACAGCTATTAAAAGTAAAAACTATATACGTTGTGTTACAAAATGCGACAGGCCTTATTTTCTTGTATGGATTCTTCCAACGTTCAGTTCATACTTTACTTCCTTTGTTTGCAGCATAGGTGTAGCGTTGTCGGTTTTGTAACATAACTTATATAGTTTTTACAAACTAAAAAATAAATTTAATTGCGAGGGTAATCTTACGATAGGGCAGCAAATGTGAATGGGAAGTTTAATGGAGTTGCTAAAAAAAAATAAATTAGCGTCAATCATAGTTTTAAATGACCACCTGAATAACAAAGCTAAGGAGTAAACAACGCTTTCTGGTGCGCAGGTTCACCCGTTCCAGCCACATTCGGCCCATTTCTTAGACACCGAAGATATCATTTCGTGCTGATTTTACCCCATTTTGCTAACCCCGAATTAATTCCTTCCAACTGGTTAAAGGATTTAAAGAACTTGTACAAAAGGAGAATACTTTGTTTCCGGGAAACTTGACATCTTGTCAAAACAGGCTGGAGTCACCGTTCGTTATCAACAGTGATGATAAAAAAATCTTTCTTGTGCACTTAAAAGATCCAAATTTTGGGAGATTTGCGGAGAAATTGTTTCCAACAATGGCCTTCCACAAAAGGAAAACAGCAGTTCGTGGCCTTCCCCCCCCAAAGGAAAACAACAATTTACTCTTAATCGTGCCCCCTTTCCTCAAGGAAAACATTAGTTTACACTTATTCGTGCCCCCCAAATTTTTGGGTCATACTACGCATATGGTCTGAAGCTATCTTTCTGTCAATTATCAGAGCAGAAGAAACGGAAATACGAGTTTAAAAAAATCACATGATAAAAAAATAATGAGACAGAATACAGCAGGCAGGGAGAGAGGACGTAAGGAAGTGGTGACCTTATTTTTATGGGAGGTTCTTACCTTGGCTTAAGGCTTTCACCGACGCGTGGCACATGAACACGTACTTTTTTTTTTTTTTTTTTGCAAAACGCTTTTAATCGGACTGACTGTGTGCAGAGTCATAACAACACGCGCAGACGGACGAACGGACACACTGGTACTATAAACATTCACTTTTCTGTAGACAATATTTTTGGACAAACAATTATGTTCAGCATAGAATTTTCGGGATAAATTTGGGTTTGTATTATGTCATTTTCATTGAATTATATTCAGTCTCAAAATTTCGTCTTGTGTTGGAGAAGAAGGATTTTGCCATTTCACCTAATGCCTGCCAGGCATTTGCACGCACTGCTTAGCCAACCAGGAAACGATGATGACATCTGAATCTTATCTTTACGGACAAGGATTACACTAATGCGTTTTTCTTTCTTAAATAGGTGTTGCTGCTGGCCATGACCAGTGAACCTTGGAAAGCACTGCTCAACTTTTAAAAGATTTGTCAACCTAGCTCATTGCGGATCCTGTAATTTATCACTGCATTGCAGAATATTATCGTTTAATTTCTTCACTGCCGAAAATTACATTAATACGTAGTGCGATCAAAAAGTTCCGAAACCAGGTACGTAGCGCGCCAACAGATGGCGGTACAGGATGCGCGAGCAGCGGTCGAGGGCAGTGACCTTCATGAGTCATTGTGCCGAGTGGAGTCGTTCTGTGAACATCGGGAGCTGTGCTACACGATATTTGGTGACCACATGCAGACACAGCTGCGACTTCGGTATGGACTGCGAACTAGAGCAGCGAGCGAACATCAAATTCTGCGTCAAACTCTGCAAATCGGGTAAGGAGCCGCATGAAATGTTGCGGTAGGCTTATGGCAATGAAGCAATGAGTCGTGCGAGGTGTTTTGAGTGGCACTCGCGCTTTAAGAGCGGTAGAACGCCACTGGAAGACGACGAGAGGTCAGGGCGACCGTCCACGAGCAAAACCCCCGAAAATGTGGACAAAATAAGGGAACTGGTGCATGAGGATCGTCGAAGAACCATTCAAGACTTTGATACTATCGTCAATGTGTTATACGGAACAGTGCAAGAAATTATGAGGTTGGTTTTGAACATGTACCGCATTGCTGCAAAGTTTGTGCCAAATATTCTGAACCCCGGACAGAAGGAGCTCCGTCTTGAACTATGGCAATATCTTCGTTAGCAGGTGGGGAATGAACCAACGTCCCTGTCGCGGGTCATCACTGGGGACGAGACTTGGGTATACGGTTGCGACGCGGAGACCAAACAACAGTCGTCGCAGTGGAAGAGCCCGGCATCTCCACGACCGAAGAAGGCCCGACAGGTTTGGAGCGCAACCAAAAGCATGCTCATCGTGTTCTTCGACATTCGAGGTGTTGTGCACCGTGAATTCGTCCCCCAGGGCCAGACCGTCACCACCCTTTTTTACTGCGATGTTCTGCGGCGTCTTACGGTGGACATTCGCCGCAAACGACCTGAAATGTGGCGCAGGGGCGATTTCCTGCTCCATCATGACAATGGACAATGCAGCAGCCCACAGAGCGTTAGCAACACGCCAGTTTTGCAGCCATAACAGCATGACTACCCTTTCTCACCCGCCTTACTCGACGAATTTGGCCTCCAGCGACTTCTTTCTGTTTCCGAAGCTGAAGCTCAAGAGTCGCCGTTTTAAAACCGTGGACGAGATCCAGCGCGAATTGCAGACGGTGCTTGACACGATTCGCGAACAGGACTTTCAGGGAGCGTTCCAAAAGTGGCAAAAACGCTGGCAGCGGTGTATTGCTGGCCAATGAGACCACTTTGAGGGAGATCATAGCCAGACTTAAGTAACGTAAGTACTTTGTTGTATATCGGCCTAGTCTTGAAACTTTTTGATCGGACTTCGTATTTATTAATATTTTAATGAGAGAGAGGGGGGGGAGGGAAGGTCAGTTGTCTTTACATACACACTCTTTGGTAACTGATAACCAGATAATAAAACATAGAGACCCCAGGGGTATATCAGTGTACCTCCTATTCCACTTGATAACGAAAATGAGTTCACACTGTGTCAGTAAGAAATTGCTTTCATGCTGTTGTAACTTTTAAGGAAACTTTTCTATAAAAAAGTTCTCTGAAAAAATTGCTGAAAAATTTTTCGGCGTTTAACGACAACCACGAGCAATCACTCGTGGCAGCTGGTTCCAGGGAAGGAAGAGAACCAGCTCCATATAAACAAACACGTCACCCATCCCTCATCCTAGACTGGAGCCCTGGCGCAGCTTCGACAAATACTCGGAAACCTCCGGCTCTGACCACTCTGGGCGGCCAGTAATTTTAAAAGATCCGACATAATTCAGAATTTTTTGTTTTATTTGCAAACATATGGGGACATGGGTGAGTGATTATATGAAGTAATCACATTTTTTTAAAATTTTGATCGTTATTCAGGAACTCCTGAGTACTGAGTTGGATTCATGTTCCGGTTTCCTCTCCGCTTTGAAACAAGAAAAATCGTAGGAGGCGCCTAATTCCCGCACAGGCCAGCAGGGCCTAGACCCTGGGCTCCTTTTGAAAATTGTTTCAAGAAATGACCTAATTGTTATTAATCTCCTTTGCATTATTATTATTGTTGTTAATTATTACTGTGAAAGTAATATTTTATGTGGGGTTTTAGTGCACCCTCTTATCGGTCAGTCTGCAATACTTTCACACACACACACATTGAAGGAACAGTTTTATTTTTTACAAAACCTTTTCTCACTCTTTTTGGAAATTACTGCCTCACTTAAAGATCGTAATCAATTGTCTTTTGGAATTTACCACCAATTTTAAGATTATTAAAAATATTATTATTATAAATTCGTAGATTAAGCAGATTTTATAATTTTTTAGCTATTACATAACCAAATTCTCAAACTATTACAAATCATCATCACAAACAATATAATTTCCTTTGTCTGAACCTTTGAACGTTTGTCCCACTTTGGTAGCGCATTGAAAAGAGGAAAGAGCGCTTGTGTGTTTCTATCGTCGAATCCCCTGTCTTAACCAATATATGATACTTTTATTTTATTGTTGCAATGTTCATGGAACATTCTTTCACATTTGGACATCACAAACAAGAAAGAATACCTGGTTATTAAAAATTAAAAAAGCATACCTGGTTATTAAAAATTATAATCTTTGCTGATTAAAAGAATAATCTCTGCTGATTAAAAGAATAATCTCTGCTGATTAAAAGAATAACTCTGCTGATTAAAAGAATAATCTCTGCTGATTAAAAGAATACCTGGTTATTGAAAATTACTCAACATATCTTATTTTTCTCCCGTCCTTTTTGACGCGCTTTCACCTAATGTGTATATACACTATATTGTCAAAAATCACCGGACACTCCTTCAAAAGCAAATGAACGGATCCACTGCGTTGTTAAGATGCGCGGTACAGCTGAAAACGGTATAAAAATAAGCCTGCAGCTGACCGCGAGTGAAAATGAGGGAGTGAAAATGTCGCGGCAGGAGAAAACTGACTTTGAGAAAGGAAAGATTGTTGGGTGTTACATTAGTGGGTTGTCCGTAAGAGAAACCAAGAGGCGTTTAAACATACCCAACGCAACTGTTTTGGGTGTATTGAATACGTGGAAGACACATGGCGTGCCTGAAGCAGCAAAATGTACCGGCAGACCAAAGAAAATCAGTGATGGGGACGTCGAAGCCTCAGGCGAGTCGTTACAGCTAATCGACGGAGTACTTACTGCACAAGACCTCAGTGTATTCAGGTGAGCAAAAATGCTGGAACCTCGGTATGTAGACGTACCATTCGTAGAGAACTTCATTCCATGGGTTACCGTGGTCGTGCGGCTGCTCATAAGCCTTTCATCTCCACTCCGAATTCTACTCGTCGTTTAGCATTCCGCTCGGAATGCTACTCGTCGTTTAGCATGCTGTAAAGAACATTTATCCCGCAGATCATTCGAAACGGGTCCTATAGACTGATGAATCCAGATACACGATCCATCAGTCTGATGGCCGTGTGTGGGTATGGAGGCAGCTGGGGGAACGCTATTTACCGCAGTGAACTGTTCCTACGGTCAAGTTTGGAGCTGGCAGTGGTGTTTTTCGTGGTATGGTTCCGACCCATTGGTTATGGTGGACAAACCTGTTAACCAGCACGTCTACCTCGATATTCTAGACAATGATGTCCTACCAACTCTGTGGCAATACTATGGAACCGAGCCTTGTTTCTACCAGAAGGATAATGCACCGAACCATAAAGTAAGGACTGTTACCACCTGGTTTGACCATAATTCCGTATCGTGTGTGGACTGGCCAACACAGAGCCCTGATCTTAATCCCATAGAGCACCTATGGGATAAATTTGAGTGCCGCATAAGAAGTTTGGAACCAAGGCCTACTACTAAGCAAAAGTTAGCGTCAGCATTATTTACTGAATGGAAGCGCATACCTATCGCTGTGTTCCAAAAGTTTGTCGAAAGCATGTCTCGAAGGGTCAGTGCATGCATTAAGGCCAAAAGTGGACCGACACCGTACTAATGTATGTCAATAAATGCTATGTTGTGTTTCTCTTCTAGGTGTTCGGTGACTTTTGTCAATATAGTGTATATATACATATACACTGGCGTGCAAAAATTAAGGACGAGACAGTTTTTCGAATGTATAACGTCGTGCAGAAGTGCTCCACATTGACTCAAATCATACCATAAGATCCCTAAGATGTAAGAATATGGGGCAAGTGAGCAACACCGTCCAAACAAGGAATCCAAAGGATACAAAGGCACTTTATTGAAAAGGTAGCTTCGAGCACAACTGGACAGAAGACAGAAATGTCCATGTGACAGACGGCTGTCAAGAAAAATCCAGTCTTTAGTAGGGGATATGATCGCCCTTGACTGCGTTGCAGGATTTACAACGTCTGTCCATGCTGAGGACGAGGTTGTCAAGGAGCTGTTGAAGCATCGCGGCCCATTCCTCTTGTAGCGCCAATCGCAGCTGCGGAATCGTTGCTGGCGGCTGGTGACGTACTGCCAAGCGTCTCCCGAGAAAGTCCCACACGTGTTCGATTGAATTTAGGTCCGGGGACCTTGCGGGCCAATCCATGCGTTGAATATCCTCACTCTCCAACAGCTATGCGACAGCCACTGTACGATGAGGTGTAGCGTTGTCGTCCATGAGGAGGTACTCAGGACCCACAGCACCTCAAAACAGACGCACGTGAGGCAGGAGAACCTTGGTACAATAGCGGACACCAGTGATTGAACCTCCTTGAAAGATGTGGTCAGTACGGCTACCAAGCATGATACCGCCCCAAACGAGAACTCCGCCACCTCCAAACCGGTCCTTTTCGATGATGTTGGAGGTGTGATTGCGTGCTCCCTGCTCTCTCCAGATGTGTATACGTCCATAATCGCTCGTCTGGCTAAATCGGCTCTCATCCGTAAAGAGAACTCGACCCCATTGCTGATGTGTCCAGTTCTTGTGTTCCTGGCACCACCGAAACCGCCGTCTCCGATAAGCAGGCGTTAATGGCACACACTGTACTAGTGGTCGTGCAAATAGACCATCTTTGTGCAGCCTCCTGGCCACGGTAAAACGCGATAACGGACGTCCAGTTGTCTGTTGCACGTGCCTTGCGATTTCTCCCGCTGTCTGCCGTCTGTCTCTTCTCGCCTGTAAGACAATATACCGGTCGTCCGCCGCCGTGGTTGCTCGTGGACGACCACTGCTAAACTCTCGGACAGCTGTTCCTGTCGTTTGAAATGCTGTCCAAGCTCGTGAAACGTTGCTGTGAGCAATCCCGAACTCTTCAGCCACACTAGTCACACGTCGACCTTCTTCTAAGTTCCCAATGACGCGACCTCGGGTAAAGTCATCCAAATGTCGTCTACTGGACTGCCTGTTGGCCATATCACACGGTGGCAGCAACTCGACGTCGTTCAAACCGATGTACACCGGCAATAGCTTTCACCGAATTGCTGAGAGTACACCGCCCGTGTGCTTTATACCCTTCCGACACTCCCCACCCCCCTACGCCATACTGCATATATGCGCATGCCCTACCGTACCGGACCCTAGTCTATCTCCTGAGTGGTCTTTCGGTCCGTTCTGCCTGCTCGTTCCGCTGTTAGGCTGATTTCTCCTCTTCGTCCTTCATTTTTTCACACCAGTGTATAAATGCACACACTGAAGTGACAAAAAAACAAGGATACCTCTCTAATACCGCGTTTGTCCCCCTCGCAATCAGATAACGGCAGCAACGGGACGTTGCGTGGATTCCACGAGCTCTCTGTAGTACTGTGGAGACAATGCATACTATGCTTGCCGAAGAGCGTTCCACAATTCCATAACATTCGCCGGTGGAGAATTGCAGGCATTAACGGCACGTTAAACAGCATCCCAAATGTGTTCGATGACGTTTAAATCCCGCGAACGAGGGGGTCAAGCCAGGATGCAAAACACCGTGGAATGTTCCTCCAGCCTTAATCGGGCGACTGTGAATATATGCGATGGCGCATTGTCGTGTTGAAAGAGGTCGCACCTGTAGAGAGGTTGCATGACATGAACGCGTGCAAACGATCCCCAAGAATGGTTACGTAGCCTTCACCGGTCAGAGCTGTCTGAAGACGTATGAAGAGTCCTAGTGTGTGCCATCTGAAAAACACCCCACTCCATAACAGAGCCACCGCCGGCCTGCACTCCTCCTTGTAGGCATGCGGGATCCATTGCCTTGTTGGGTTGTTGCCACAACCGGAGTCGGCCATCTGCCCGATACAGTTGGTACCGCGATTCTTCGGACCAGGCTACACGTTTCCAGTCATCTTGCGTCTTATGTCGTCTGGTTAGCAGTGGCACCCGGATGGTCCGTCGACTCGTGGACCCTCATAGAACACAAGGAATGTTTCACTGTCTTAATGCGGATGCTATTATTGTCCCCAGCATTTTTTGCACGCCGGGAGGACTTACGATGCATATCAGACGCCGCAGTTCACGATCGTCCAGGGCTCTTCTATGGCCACACCAGCGTTGCACTCTGGATTTCCCCCTGAGTTTGTGTAGTCCAGGTACACCCTTGAAAATGTTGACCGTGTTAAATCCAAATTTTTTATTAGGAGGTTTAACGACCACCGTGAGCAACTCGATGGACGATAAGCAGTCGTCCTTCCCTAATTTGGGGCCACTGGTTAGAGGGAAGGGAGAACCAGCACCATAAGACAAACACAGCATCTACACTGAAGAGTAATTGAATTAGAGACAGCTGGCGTTATGCAAATGTGGCGCTGTGGGTGGCCCTGTAAACGGAAACGACATGACGTATGCAGCGATCCAACAATATAAGGAGTGATGCGACGGGAATCAGTAAGAGTAGGACGCAGTATGGGTAAGACGAAGGATCTAAGCGCATTTGATCGTGGGCAAATTGTCGGGGCCCGACGAATGGGTCACTCCATCTCGGAAGTCGTGCAGGCACTGGGATTTTCACGCGCCACTGTGTCACGGGTACACCGTGAGTACATCGAATCCGGTAAAACCATCCCTGCAAGGGCCAACTGCCGTGGACAACAGCGTGTGGATGAGCTGGGTCATCGTCGGCTAGCTCGCATTGTAACAGCGGATAGACGGGCCACAGTGCAAGAAATCACTCGGCAATTTAACGCTGGTGCACAAAAACGTGTAAGCAGCCACACCAGCCAGAACCATCTGCTCGCAATGGGGTACAGAAGCCATCGTCCCACGAGGGTACCGCTGCTGACCGCACATCACAGGGTGCAAAGATTAGCATGGGCGCAGGAACATCACCACTGGACCCTAGACATGTGGGAAAATGTTGCCTGGACTGATGGGTCGAGATTCACGTTGGTACATGCGGATGGCAGGATACGAGTACGGCGCAAACCACATGAACCGATGGATCTTTCTTGCCAGGAGGGTACTCTTCAAGCTGGTGGGGGTGGCATTCTCGTCTGAGGCCTCTTTACGTGGACTGAAATGAGATCCCTGGTACGTGTGACATCGTCCCTCACAGGTCAACGTTAGCGGGATATCCTGGACGACCATTTGCTCCCGTTTGTGCGTCTTCAACATCCCACTGGGGACCTCATCCTGCAATAAGACAATGCACCGCGCCATCGCTCCGGAATTGTATCCGAATGGTTGGATGAACAATCCACCGACGTGACCTCGCTTCCTTGGCCAGCAAGGTCACCTGACCTCAATCCCATCGAGCACATCCGGGATGCCATCGAGAGAGATGTTCGAGGCTCTGACCCCCTCCATCAAATCTTCGTGAACTGTGAGAGCTTGTTCAGGGGTCGTGGATCCATATGGCTTCCCAACGCTTTCGGTGTCTTGTCGAGTCCATGCTGCGACGAATCGCCGCCGTCATCGCCGTCATCAGGGCGAAAGGTGGTGCTACACGTTACTAGACAGGTGTCTCTAATTCCATTGCTCTTCAGTGTATGTCTCACGGGATTCGAACCCGGACCCTCTCGGACAAATGACGTCGCCACCGGGGCGGCCTACTTAAGCTTGCGGAGATATCTGCCTATATATATACGACGTTTGCGGACGATACCATTTACCGAATGGGTGTGGTGCCATGTAATGAAATGGTAGCGCCCTTCCCAGTTTTTTGGGGTTTTTTTGGCACCTCAGTGTACATACATTGTTGTTGTTTGCCTCACGTGACAGTTTCAGTCTATACATTGGTACACAATTTAATTTTGATGGAGGCCTCGCCATTTTTCTGGCCCTGAGCACATGGGTGACTTAGTCAGGCCCTGCTGGTAAGTAGAATCCGTAAGATAGATAACACGTCCCGAATCTTTTAGTAGCTTTCACATTCTTGCAACTCTGAACTGATGGACAGTTTAAGTGCTATTCCTGCACCTAATTGCTGTTTCCTATTGAAAAGCATAAAAATATGAAGTAACACGACACAAAAGTATACCATTTCATTTCTCACAGATGAGGTATTCTTAATCAATTGACCACTGTACAGTCAGTTTTTGCTAGTATATGAAGTATCACTTTGTACATGAATACATATATGTTAGTCTCTCCGTATAAAATCATGATCTATAGCTCCCTTTATATCCTTCAACTTAATGAAAACAAACACACTACTGGTAACATAACTCAACTACACGAAAAGTTCATGTCATTTGTCGCTGCGGTGGATAAAAGGTCACAAAAAAACGGGATTGAATTTCTATTTTTACCCTGTTGAGAAAAGGATTTTAAATATTTTTTTTTCGATGAAAGAGATATCAGGAATTCTTGTTGAGTTGAGTAAAGATATCAGCTGTATTTCTTAAGAACAAAAAAAAAAAATATAAAAAACTCATTCACTAGAACATGCTTTCTACGTTGATTTAAATTACGATTTTTGTATGAAAAAGAAAGCTGGCTGCTTTTTCATACAAAATCGTTACTGCCGTATTAACGATGCAGGCTAACGTTAAAAACTTATCAAACATTATTTTCAAAATGATAAAAAGATGCAGCATAGCTATTTCCGACGTGGCTGAATCACAATAAAAAGCGTTATTGAACTAAATAAAATTGCTTTTTCATTTAAAGAAACCCATTCACAGTAATGCACTTTCGCACATACACGTAGTGATGTATTCAGGCATCTTCTCGGGGGAGCTTAGCTCCCCGAAAATCCATGAACGTCACCCCCCCCCCCCCCCCATAGGTTTTTGAGCGATCTCCCCTTGTATTTAGTCTAATTGTTTTGGTTTATAGCTGAATATTTGGACAAATTAATTAAAAGGAAAACTTAAGAAAACGAGGGAAAATATTATAATAATAAAATCATATTGTTCAATCTGAAATTTCTATCATCATTCAATAAAACATTAAACAGTCCTAGCTGAAGGGTTAATTTTTCAGGCACTGTCTACTAGGACTGCTTCCGCAATAAAAGTCTAATTCCACAAAGTAAAGATGTTTGCACTAAATACATCATCATATTTTGGAAGCTGGCATTCAGCTTTATTTCAGTCTTCTGGATGCCGACTTTCCATGTATACGGTTAATCCTCATTGTAGCTTACGTGACGTTAGTGCTTCCAATACAAGATATTGCTACATATTTTATAACAATAGCAAATTCTTAGAAATTGCTCCCATAGAAAGGGGTTGTTTTTCCCTGGAGGTGGGTGATTGACGCTCTGTGACAAAAAGGCAGAAAAATCGAGGCACCTGAAACTGGCATCCAAATGATTAGTTATTTTTTTTAGTACTATGTGCTAATCTAAATAATCTAAAGGGGCTGAAACCAAATCGTAGGGCAATGGTTTACACCAAACCTTTTCAAATAACAATGTAATGATTCCTTAATAATCATAAACACGCTTGTAATAAGGCGAGGGGATTTTTACCACTCCTAATATTGTGTGTGTGTGTGTGGGGGGGGCTTTCTCCAGCACAGCATTATCTTACTAGCATCCTCAATATTTTACACCATCCCATGGTGAAATTCGTGGTGCGTTACTGAATTAAAGCAAAGGTGTAACATTTTTAATCACTTGTATATGAAGATTTCTTGGAATTCGCATTTGCGATATACGAGCGTAAGAAATTTTTTATACTCTATTCAAAATGTTTTGTATGCATTAACGTATATATAAATAACAAAATTGTTATTATATGTATATAAACAGTCCATAAGTTTCAGCCCCCTCCCCCCAAAAAAACTGTAATTGCCCCCCCAAACTGCAATTGCCCCCCCCCCCGGAAAAAACTCTCTGAGTGCAACGCTGCATGCACGCCATTTAGTAAGGATCTTTGAAGCATCATCCTTTTCTCATTAATAAAACCTTTTTAAATTATTTGAGCCAGGTTAAATCGAAGCAAAATTTAAAATTTCAAGGAGAGAAAAAAGCCGATTTCCTTGGAGAAGAGAAGATTAACGTACGTCGTGATTTTGTACATTTAAAATTTTCTTTTTTTTCTTTTTTACTTCGGAAAAAAAATGTACGCGGTAAGTCGAATTGAGTTCTACCGTATAATGAATATGGGTAACAGTTATTCTTTGACACAATATTATTAAGCGTTTAAAATATTTAGGGAAATGTCAATGCGTGCTTAACGTTTTTCTTTTCAGAGCTACTATCATCCTGTAAGAACGAGATTAAGAAAAAATGAATGAATTGAAATCGGAGCTTACCCACGTATCTCGAGAGCGTCGAGCGTTGAAAGAAGCATCAAGTAAAAATTTCTGTCCCTGCAGTTTCCTCTGAGCGCCACTTCTATCAACAAATCGCAACATCCAATCAATGATCGTTAGCGACCGCCGCCATTCACAATGCTGCTGTCCACGTGAGCGACGTGTGACTTGCTGCAATAGCAGTGCTTCGAGCGTAACAACGCAGACCTAACTACTTTTCTTATTTTGTTGGAGCAGCATTCCCTTTCCATTTCTTACCGCTCCGCTTGGGTTTTCCCTTTAGCCGTTTTACATCGGCTCAAAACAGAAACTTCCTTTCCAAAAAACAGATATCCAATCAATTTAAAAAAATGGTATTAAAAATAAAATAAAAAATTCAAAATTTCAAAACTGGACTAATGATGATTTCACCCTGATACAGAAAATGAAGTGTATGTTTAGAACCTGTTTTTTTTAGAGGCACAACGCGATATTTTTTCTTCACCGCACTCGTTGCGGTGGTATTTATTTATTAATCACACCCATCATTTTCCTTAGCGGGCATAGGTATTAGAGAGATTTCTTTACCGTACTAATTACACGCTGAAGTAATACGAACAATGAGGTTTGGCATTGTCGTGAAACCGATGCTTAGTCAATTATTCAAATAATAAACGATTCTGTTCAGTAGATTATGACATGCATTTTATACTTCAGGAGGTAACAACATTTTTTAAAAAACGCAACAAGGAAACATGACGTTATTACTGGAGGTCTCCATCCGTAACTCTCAACTATTGGGAAACCCTAATCCTGATAAAAAGTATTTCACATGACGTGCCCAGCATGTTTTGAGGACTTTTCTTAACAGCTCAAAAATTGCAGCGCCACTTAACTCTCAATGCTCTTTAATGTAACACCATTTTATGCAGAATAGATACAATGCAGATACGACTGTAAGTTCTGACATGAGCTGTTTAAATGACGGTTTCCCAACCAAAGGATTTCGGTTAGAACTTCCTTATTCCCTCTAGCTGTGAATTTTTTGTTATTTGAGACGGGTGTATTCAGTGATGTATTCAAGCATCTTTTCGGGAGTGCTTAGCCCCCGAAAATCCATGACCCCCCCCCGTAGATTTTTGAGCGATCTCCCCTTACATTTAGTCTAATTATAATCGTTTATAGCTGAATATTTGGAGAAATATTTTTTTTAATATTTAATAAATGAGGGAAAATATAATAATAAAAAATAACATCCACATAACTTCAATCTGAAATTTTTATAATCTTTCAAAAAAATATTAGACAGCGTTCGATGAAAGGACAATTTTTGAAGCACTAGCAACTCAATATTTCCGCAATAAAAATCTAATTCCACAGAGTGGATATGTCTGCACTGCAACACATCATATTTTGGAAGCTGGCATTCAGCTTTATTTCAGTCTTCTGGATGCCGACTTTCCATGCATACCGTTAAGACTCAGTGTAGCTAACATGACGTTGGTGCTTTCAATACAGCAAAATGTTTGCGTCCAAGTTTTTAACAATAGCAAATTATTAGAAATTTTTCCTATAAAAAGTTGTTTTTCCTGGCAGTGGGTTGTTCACACTCTGTGAAAAAAATAAAAACAAGAAAATAAAATAAAAATCGTTGTACCTCAAACTGGCATCTAAACGGTTGGTTAGTTTTTTTCTTTTTTTTTTTTTGTTTTTTTTACTACTATGTGCTAATCAAAAGGGACTGAAACCAAATGGCAGGAGAATGTCTACACCATAAGTTTTTAGGCAACACTGTAATGATTCCTTAATAATCACGCTTGTAGTAAGGCGAGGACATTTTTACCACTCTTAATGTTTTGGGGGAGATTTTCTCCAGCACAGCGCTATCGTACTAGCATCCTCAATGTTTTATACCACCCCATGGTGAAATCCGTGGTGCATTACTGAATTAAAGCAAAGGTATAACATTTTTACATTTTTAATCACTTGTATGTGTAGATCTCTCGGAATTTGCATTTGCGATATACGGGCATAAGAAAATTTTAATACTCTATTTAAAATTTTTATATATATTAAAGTATAAAGAAGATGTGACTTCCAAAGTGGAATATATAGAGCTATGCAAGACAGTACGAAAAAGTATCACTGAAGACGTAAGAAAATTCAACTGTGAACTAGTGAGGAAAGCAATTGAAAACAACCAAAGCCTAAAGATAGCAAAGGGACATCTCAGTAAGGGAAGAAAACAGATTATGGCACTGAGAAAAGAAGATGGTTCTGTAACAAGAAATAGAGGCGAAATTTTGACAAGAGTGAAAGATTTCTACTCCAAATTATATGAAAGGGATGATACATGCACTCCAGACATCATGAAAGATACCAGTACCAGAGTTCCTCCAGTCCTTCCAGCAGAAGTTGCACATGCAATCAAGAACATGAAGCGGGGAAAAGCTCCAGGAGAAGATGGAATTACTGTAGACATCATACAAGAAGCAAGTGGAGAAATCGAAACAGTACTCGCCCAAATTTTCACTCGATGCCTTAATGAAGGAAAGATTCCTGAGGATTGGAACACCGCTACAATGATCCTGCTACATAAGAAAGGTGACATTGAGGATCTCGGAAACTACAGACCTATCAGCCTCCTATCAGTAGTTTATAAAATCTTCACTAAAGTTCTTTCACACCGCTTGAAGGTAACACTGGACATGGCTCAACCGAGAGAACAAGCTGGATTCAGGAGTGGCTACAGCACAATAGATCATATCCATGTGCTGAGAGAACTAATTGAAAGAGCGAGGGAATATGAACTTCCATTGTGCATGGCTTTTATCGATTATGAAAAAGCCTTTGATTCGGTGAAACCATCAGCAGTTACAATGGCTCTGAAAACCTGCGGTATTGAAGATGCATACATTAATATTATTAATAACATCTATGAAAATGCAAGTGCAAAGATTAGGCTGTTTGAAAATACAACACACATAAAAATTGGAAAGGGTGTGAGACAAGGTGACACCATATCTCCGAAGCTCTTTAATGCCACATTGGAAAATGTCTTTCAATCACTGAACTGGGAAAACAAAGGGATAAAGATTAATGGAGATTATCTAACCCACCTTCGTTTTGCTGATGACGTAGTCATTTTTGCAACTAGCCCATCAGAGCTGCAGAGTATGATCCAGGAACTTGCTGACAAGAGTAAAGAAGTGGGATTAAAAATGAACTTTCAGAAGACAAAAGTGATGTTCAATGCTTTTACAAGAAATGAAGATTTATCGATTAATGGAGAAAAGCTGGAGATAACAGACACGTACATTTATCTTGGACAGCAGATATCAAGTGAGGGTCACATTGATGAAGAAATTAATCGGCGCACAAAACTTGCCTGGAGAGCTTTTGGAAGAAACAGCATAATTTTCAAGAGCAATATGCCATTATGTCTTAAAAGAAAAGTGTTTGATCAATGCATCCTTCCAGTGCTTACGTATGGTGCAGAGACGTGGACCTTAACTAAAAGAGACATACAAAGGCTGCAGACAACTCAAAGAAGCATGGAGAGGTGCATACTTGGTGTAACCAGGAGAGATAAGAAGAGGAACTCGTGGATCCGAAAAATGACAAGAGTGGAAGACATCATGATCAGAGTCAAATCCCTGAAATGGCAATGGGCTGGACATACTGCCAGAAGGACAGATCATCGATGGACAGCCGAAATTTTAGATTGGATTCCAAGGGACAGGAAAAGACCCAGAAGAAGACCACATGGGAGATGGGTGGATGAAATTCGAAAGTATGCAGGGGTGACATGGAGGAGACTGGCACAAGACAGACCGTTGTGGAGGAAACTTGGGGAGACCTTCGTCCAGCAGTGGATTGATAATGGTTGATGATGATGATGATGATGATATAGGAATAGGGATGTAAGGTCAGGTGATGCGTAACATTACAGCCTCTCCTTGACAAATGTCAACCCCGCCTTCTCGTGGTGCATCCTGTTCCCACTAAAGGGGCTCTGACGACGGCCAATAGCGGTATAACTATACCATCGGGATTAGAGGAAATGCTATCCCACACTCACCAACCCACTTGGCCAGCGTGGTGAGTTATGACCAAACCCCTCCAAAATTACTCCACAACTTAAATCTTGGTTCTCAGTCTCCGGCAGCTGGAATGGAGGAGACTGGCACAAGACAGACCGTTGTGGAGGAAACTTGGAGAGTCCTTCGTCCAGCAGTGGATTGATAATGGTTGACAGTGATGATGATGATGATGATATAGGAATAACAAAATTGTGATTATATGTATATAATCAATCAGCAAGTTTCAGCCCCCTCAAAATTTGTAATTGCCCCCTTCCGGAAAAAAACCCCCCTCTGAATTCAACGCTGGGTGTATTTCACTTCGCCGACGACCGCTTTACCGAAAAGTCGTTTTACTAAAACAGACACAGCTTTACCGATGAGCTGTTCCCCCCGAAAATTTAACTTTGCTGGAAAATCATCTCACTGAATCATGTTAGGCACTGAAAGAACAATTTATTATGCACAACTGCCTAATAATGTATGGGCCCATTCATTCTCGCCACAGCAGCAGCATGTCGTGACACGTACTCTACCAGCTTTTGAAAACGTTCAGGAGGTAGTGAGAGACCCATGATTCTAGGAGAGCCAATCATAAAATGTCGAGAGTTGCCAGTGATGGGTTTTGGACTCAAACGCATCACCCACTTCGTCCCGTAAATGCTAGTTTCAATATATTGGTTTAAGAAATCGGGTTCAAATCGGGAGAGAGAGAGGGCCATTCAACTGTTGTGAACTCACTGAAATGCTGCTCCAACCAGTTCTTCGCCAAACGGGGGCGATTAGACGGGTCTTATTGAAAGAACGCATCCATCTGTGGGAAATACACTGGTGTCAAAAATTAATGTGACAAACACATAACACAAAATTCACCCCACAGGGTTTGATGATAGTTGGTACGGACATACATATATTGATAACGCAGCAATACACAGCAGAAAAGGGATACCCTCACCGCATGAACAGGAAGCATGTTTATGACACCATGGCAATCCAAAAGTGATGCATGCAGCACGTAGCACGGATTTTGAGGGGCTAATAGGGAGTGCAATTACTTCGAACATCGATATACCTCGCACAACGAGCCTTCATGCTGTTCACAAGGCTGTGAATGAAAGTGTGAAGGAAATAAGTGCCACTCATCCACCATACTGCGCCCAAGTCCAGGGAGGGGGTGCTGCTGGCTTGCAATTGCTCTTTACAGGATATCCCAGACATGCTATATTAGGTTTATGTCTGGATATATCACAAGCCCCCTCGATCCTGTGAATATGCCCATCCAACATGAAGCTAGCCCAAACCAGAAGTCCTCCGAATCAGTGTTAAGACTGTATCGCGACTCGTCACTGAAGAGAAGACATGCCGATTGGTCAGGAATCCAGGGGTGATGCCGGGCCCAGTTTAAACGGACACTTTTGTGCGATGCGGTGAGTGAGATACAGACCTTTGGCCTTCTTACATATAGAATTCTCTCATGGAGTTTTCTATAAACTGTTTGCCTCAATATCGCCGTTTCCATAGCAGAGGAGAGCTCCTGCGAGCGTTACCTAGCTGTTGAATCCCTATGGTGGCGAGCTGTTAGAGATAAATATAGATCGTCTTGACTTATGGCTCATGGGCGTTCTTGCTCCGGCCTTCTGGTTATTGTTTCGGTTTCCTGGAAGTGTCTTCACTGTTTAGAGCGATCGGTAGATTGTCCTGTTAGCAATCTACCTATCGCTCTAAACAGTAAAGTGTCTTCTAAGCGATGGTGCGGAGCCATTATTCCACTAACAGTTCAACTAGTTTCAATTGCCTCACCCCATTCAGAACAACGTTTATCAATGTCGCGTGCCTGCCAGCTTCATGACGTACGGTCGTCATCTGCGTATTTTCATAGGAGCTAAAACAGAGTTGCTTCGGTACGTCGACTTAGTGTTTCCCCTTGATCGTGTCTCGCAAACATCTTTACAATCGGTCTTCTTGTTTTGGACATATTCCCGAATTTGTGTTTGTCACGTTAATTTTGGTCGTCAGTTTGCATAGCCATGACCGAGTGCAAAGGATCAGTAAATACGTCAGCATAGACTTGTCTGGAGGTGGTGGTCTCGGTAGGTATAAGGGGTGCCATGGAAGCCCACGTGGTACCCCCTTATACCACGTAGTAAACAAACCACAGGACATTTCATCGTCTCCACCGAACTGTAACACCCCGACTTGAGAGCTGAAGTGCATGGCATCGCTTCACGTGACCTGCGCCACGTAAGCACACTTCCGTTAAGGTGTTATAGTTGGAACCTCTATATCCGGACCAACATACCAGTTCCTAGTTTTCAACTGCCCAGTGACGATACTTCTTCTCTCACTACAGCCTCACGGCTCGGTGACGCGCTATTAAACAGGGTACTCGATGTGGTCGTAGGTTCCCATTACTCAGTCTCGTTATCTTTAGTCGAATGGCTTTCGTACAAATCTTCGTTGAATGCAAACGTTATCCTTTTCACTTTGGCCGACGTTACGATATCAGAGAGTTGGCGTTCACCTTGAACAAACAAGAAAAAAAGGTGAACGGGTTCACCGTTTAAACAACTTTTGTACCTGAATCAAACAGTGATCTAAATTTTCTGCATTTTTCAAACAGAAATGCTCACGTAGCGACCAAGTCTTATGAAAGCTCCAGCAAAATAATTCCTTCCCTCTCTCATCTCAGCAATGCCAACCATAAACCTGGCATTGCTAAGATGAGAGGAGAAAGGAACTGGTGAAACGCGCTCCCTTCTAGTCCTTTATTCTCTGCTCCACGACTCAAGCCATGATGAGGACGTGCTAGTCCGCCTGGCATGTACATCACGCCACAGAGCTTCAGGAAACAAATCTTTTCGGTAATATGAGCCTTTCAGCGAAACGAACTTTCGGTAAAATGAACCTTTCGACGGGACGGACATTCGGTAAAGGGAACGTTTCGGATAAACGCATCTTCGGTAAACTGACCCAATCGGCGAAACGCACTTTCGGTTAAATGAACCTTTCGACGGAACTGACGTTTGGTAAGACGAACCTTTCGGAGAGACGAATCTTCGATAAAATAAACCTTTTGGCGAAATGAATCCTTAGTAAAATCAACCTTTCGGTGAAATGAATCTTTAGTAAAATCAATCTTTCGGTGAAATGAATCTTTAGTAAAATCAACCTTTCGGCGAAACGACTCTTCGGCTAAATGAATTTTCGGTAAAATGAGCCTTTCAACGAGACGAATCTTCGGTAAAATGAGCCTTTCAACGGGACGAATCTTCGGTAAAATGAACTTTTCGAAGGAACGAACGTTCGGTAAAATGAACTTTTCGAAGGAACGAACGTTCGGTAAAATGAATCTTTAGACGGAACGAACGTTCAGTAAACGGAACCATTCGGTGAAACGAATCTTTGGAAAAATGAACCTTTCGGCGAAACGACTCTTCGGTAATGTAGACTTTTCGACGGAACGAACGTTCGGTAAAATGAACCTTTAGAGGGAACGAACTTTCTGTAAAATGAACCTTTAGACGGAACGAACGTTCAGTAAATTGAACCTTTAGACGGAACGAACGTTCAGTAAAATGAACCTTTAGACGGAACGAACGTTCAGTAAAGTGAACCTTTAGACGAAACGAACGTTCAGTAAAACGAACCTTCAGACGAACGAACGTTCAGTAAACGGAATCATTCGATGAAACGAATCTTCGGTAAAAGGAACCTTTCGGCGAAACGACTCTTTGGTAAAATGAACTTTTCGATGGTACGAACGTTCGGCAAAATGAACCTTTAGACGGAACGAATGTTCAGTAAACGGAACCATTTGGTGAAACTAATCTTCGGTAAAATGAACCTTTAGACGGAACGAATGTTCAGTAAACGGAACCATTTGGTGAAACTAATCTTCGGTAAAAATGAACCTTTCGGCAAAAAACGAACCTTCGGCAAAATAAACCTTTCAGCGAAAAACGAACCTCGGTTAAAATGAAGCTTTCTACGGAACGAATGTTCGGTAAATGAAACCTTTCTGCGAAAAACGAACCTCGGTTATAATGAAGCTTTCTACGGAACGAATGTTCGGTAAATGAAACCTTTCAGCGAAAAACGAACTTCGGTTAAAATGAAGCTTTCTACAGAACGAATGTTCGGTAAATGAAACCTTTCGTACAAAAAAATCTTCGGCTAAATGCACTTTCCGTAAAAGGAGCGTTTCAACGGGACGAATCTTCGGTAAAATGAACTTTTCGAGGGAACGAACGTTCGGTAAAATGAACTTTTCGAGGGAACGAACGTTCGGTAAAATGAACTTTTCGAGGGAACGAACGTTTGGTAAAATGAATCTTTAGACGGAACGAACGTCCAGTAAACGGAACCATTTGGCGAAACGAATCTTCGGTAAAATGAACTTTTCGAGGGAACGAACGTCCAGTAAACGGAACCATTTGGTGAAACGAATCTTCGGAAAAACGAATCTTTAGACGGAACGAACGTCCAGTAAACGGAACCATTTGGTGAAACGAATCTTCGGAAAAATGAACCTTTCGGCTAAACGACTCTTCGGTAAAATGAACTTTTCGATGAAACGAAAGGTTGGGCAAAATGAACCTTTAGATGGAACGAACGTTCAGTAAACGGAACCATATGGTGAAACTAATCTTCGATAAAATGAACATTTTGGCGAATAACGAACCTTCGGTAAAATGAACCTTTCAGTGAAAAACGAACCTTGGTTAAAATGAAGCTTTCTACGGAACGAATGTTCGGTAATCGAAACCTTTCGGACAAACAAATCTTCGGTAAAATGAACCTATCGGCGAAAAGAAAATGAACCTATCGGCGAAAAGAAAATGAACCTTAACTACGAAAAAGGAAGTCGGATGAAACACACAACGCGATTTCTTTATTACTTATCAATTTTAATGACGATCACTTGAACCACGCGTATATATATTTATATGTATGTTCCCTCTCTATGTAGGTTAGTTATCCTACTACAATTCATTTTGGCTGATTTTAACAGGTTCGTAACAGGTTATTAGGTTCGAATCCTGTTTATAACACTGCTTTGGTGACTATGTGTCTTTTTTTTCAATAGTACAGTATTTAGCATATCCGGAAAAGAAGTTGGCCTAACGTAGTAGGTACTATAAGATCAATATGCTAGGCAAACTCTCAGAAGCAGGTAACCCTGTATACCAATAGATCATTTGCAATAGCACATTTAAGTTATACTGTATTTTAAGTTCAAAGCAATCTGTTGGGGTTGGGTCCATATAAGAATATTTTTTTAATGCATTAGAGCACTGCAAATAAAAATCAGAAATCTCTTCATTACATGTGTCAGGGTCTCAATATGTTGACGCAATTCCGTTTCTAGTTATACAATGATTAATAATTTGTCTTCCTAAAGAAGACAAATTATTATTGATACTCTGGCCAACAAAAACAATTTTCACGAAAATGGCATAAAGCTATAAACACAGTTAGTTTTAAATTGACTATTGTTTTTGGTTTTACATGAAAGTATGAGACATTTTTCTTGGAATGATAAATTTTTTTGTGCAACACATACCTGCTTTGATTTCTTAGCATTGGATTTACAATTATTCTTAGTTTACTAGCAATCGCAGCAATACTTTCCATAGTGAAAACGTGTTTAGTTGAATGTCAGATTTAGAAATTACATTTGAAAGTACTGGATTATGGGTCAGTTCGTGAAAATCACGAACATGTGTTTTGTCCGGAACTTGCCTAAAAGTATCCTCTTTAAGCAAGTGATTTGCTTAAGTCCAATAATATGAAAAAAGAAATGCAACAGTTAACAGCGGTTCGCACTTTGTTCATATGCGATGTTTACGTGACTTTTAAGTTTCGTATGTGAAAGGAAAATTTGGAGTCCAACATCTTCTTATGTCAATACAAAAAAGCAAAGAAACGCACTGAAAAATGTTATACAGGGTGTCCACAATGTCTTGTTAAACCCCCCCCCCATGTTATAAGAAATGTAAGTGAGCTATGTATCTGTTGTGTGATGTATATGTTGAGTTATGGTCTGTACAGATTAGGTACCGGAACCATGCGTGATACCAGCGGATACACCCTGGAACTGTTGTCAGTGTCTGGATACACAAACGTCCACACACAGGGAAGACAATGCGTGACGCGCGTGCCGATTTCCAACAACAATTCGACAAAGAGGGCCCCTCCAAAACTGACTCTTCTGCGGTGGGAATATAAACTTTTCGAAGCAGGCAACATCAAGGATAAACTACGAACGGGAAGACCCTCAACTAGAGTGCAACTGTGTCAAGCAGTCGAGGAATCAGTTATCAGGTCACCGACGAAGTCGATCCGCAAACGATCAGCGGAGCTTGGAATACCACGATCGACACCGCATAAGCACATGAAGAATGACCTGAATTTTCACGCATATCGCCCGACGTTCGTTCAGGCTTTATCAGACATCGATTTAAACCGCAGACGGGATGCATGTGCAATGATGCTTTAGATATTTGCCACAATCCCAAAACGTGGAAAAGTCATTCTCAGTGATGAATGTGCGATATACCGCAGCTGTCGATCACGGAACGTTATGTTCTGGTCCAAGGAAAACCCACATTATGTCGAAGAATTGGAACATCATCTTCCACATGTCATGATATGGGCTGCAATGAATAGTCGACATCTGTTTGGACCGTATTTCTTTGAGGGTCCAGTGAATCAGACAACTTATCTGGACTTGCTGCAAACCTGGTTTGTGCCACAACTTGGAAATCTTGGCATTCTGAATGACGTATGGTTCCAACAGGATGGGGGCACCCGCCCATTACGCAATCGCTGTTCGGGAATACTTTGGTGAGGTCTTTCGGGATCGTTGGATCGGCCGAGGTTCGGCAGTGCTGCCCGCTCCACTTGAATTGCCACCTCGAAGCCCAGATCTCTCAACGTGTGATAATGCCCTTTGGGGTTTCATAAAGGAGGTTGTTGGACAGCAGCGCTACCAAACCACTGATGAACTTAAACAAGCAGTGAGACGTACTTTCTCTCGTATCACCCCGCAACTGCTTCGGAAAAAGTCCCACATAACATGGCGTAAAATTATTCTCTGTCACGAGAATGACGATCGGATCCACTTGATGTTTAAGGATGCCTCAACATATACATCATACAACAGATACATAGGTACATAGCTCACTTACATTTCTTATTACAAGGGGGAGGGGTAACAAGACATTGTGGACACCCTGTAGAATTCGTCAAAATTGGAAGAATACGCACACATTCAACAGGCAAAAACCTGAAAGCTTAAGCACGTGCAATCGTCTAAGACGGTAATACTCGAAGAAAAAAATGATGGAAGAGAAGGTGAAGAATGAATTCATTCTCAATGTTAATTGTATACACATACATAGCAATCGTTTGAGTTCAGACGAAGAATTGTGTGATAAAAGAAGCATACTTTGGTACAAAATTGGTTCACCTGCTTGAAGTGTACTCACGTTGGAAACACACTAATACATGTTAATTTTTATCAGGTGCATGTGCGTCAACAAACCCAAATAGGACTTTCGTAAACTTCTATGGCACAGCTCAAGTTAATTTTCGGGAGAGCAGAAAACCGCAACGAGATAAACTGAAATAAAACGCCTCTTCATCCTTGTGATAATTCTTCCGTACTTCTGCTCGCTACATACACGCGTCTAAATTCATGTGATTTTGAAACTGTAATTGAAATTCATAAAAGCGTGAGGAAAGTGAGAAATTTAGAATAAATTGGTGCTTTTCTCATATGCGAGTTAAACATATTTTTGCGTTAATTTACCAATTTCGTCCGAAATTGGTAAATTGGTGCAAAAACATGTTTAACGAAAGTTTTTGTGAATGTACGTAAAAACCCCCACTGGGCCTTGTATACGAAAGTTTTCGTGAGGTAGACCTCCACTAAGTCTTCAGTGTAGATGCAGTTTCACTTCGATTTCAATTCTTGGACGGTAAGGACTTAGCTATGAGAAAATCAACATAATCATTAAATTAATTATGCAGTAAGAGATTTCGATGTTACTCGTCTCTTCAAATGACATCCTTAAAAAAATCCATAATGTGCTTTAAAGCCGAAACTTAAAGGTTATGTGATTTATTGAGATTTCAGTGTCTCTTTTTTTTTTTTTTTTTTTTTTTGCTTTCACAGCATTTTCGTCAAATAAAGTACCTCCTTTTCTTAACATCGAGGGGGGGTATCTCAGCGGTAAATACTTTTTAACGAGAAAACGCTGATTCCACTAGCAGTAACACATCTATTCTATTAAAGATTAAACTATTCTTTGATTATTAATCCAACAGTAAAGGTTTATATACTGTAGATTCACCCCCAACTAATACGAGGTGAGCAATAATATTTCTTTTTTTTTTTTCAAATTTCAATGATTACTCAGCATGCAAAGGATTGAAATATTTGGATGATGTCTTACCCTGAATCTTCTACTGTTCCTCCCCGGAGTGGACGATGGGTCTTCTCATTCGTCAGCGGTTTCTTCTTGCGTCCGCGATCTTGTGGCTGGTATCCTCCGTGGATAAAACGCAGCCCGAGAGCCTTTGACACTTATACTGATTCTCCTAACACTATTTTCCCCTTCCATCCACTTGGCATCCTTTCCACTCCTGCCTTCCGATGACACCTAACATACACTATATTGAAAAAAGTCACCGGGCACCTAGAAAAGAAACACATCATAGCATTTATTAACATACATTAGAACGGTGTCGGTCCACCTTTGGCCTTAATGCATGCACTGACCCTTCGATACATGCTTTCGACAAGGTTTTGGAACACAGCGATAGGTATGCGCTTCCATTCAGTACATAATGCTGCCGCTAACTGTTGCTTAGTACATAGTAGGCCTTGGTTCCAAACTTCTTATACGGAGCTCTAATTCATCCCATAGGTGCTCTATGGGATTATGATCACAGCTCTGTGCCGGCCATTTCACATACGATACGGAATTATCGTCAAACCACGCCGTAACAGTCCTTGATTTATGACTCGGTGAATTATCGTGCTGGTACCAACAAGGCTTGGTTCTATAGTATTGCCACAGAGTTGGTAGGGCATAATTGTCTAGAATATCGAGGTAGACTTGCTGGTTAAAAGGCCTGTCCACGATAGCCAATGGGCTGTGACAATACCACGAAAAATACCCCCTCACCAGTACACTGCCAGCTCCAAACTTGACCGTAGGAACAGTACACTGTGGTAAATAGCATTCCCCGGCTGGCGCCATACCTGTGACAGCAGACTCGAGCGCTGCACATTTAGGTCGAAAATCCATTCCCTAGTTTATTTATTTATTTAATTATTATTTTATTTATCCATTTATTTATTAATTTATTCATATTTATTAATTCATGTATTATTTGAAGAAAGAGTACGTTTTATTTTTGCCATATACTTTCGGGTGAATCTTTTCTTTTTTTTCTCTCCGTCCCCCCTCTCCCAGCACAAGGCGTAAGACTAGCTAGACAGCGTTGGCGTCACAAGACAGACCGACACTGTAAGGAGACAACGCTGGCGACATCCATCGGCGAACTGACTTTGTAGTATGTTTTATTGGGGGCAATAGAAGTGTCCACCCTGTATAGCATCCACAATGCGTGTTGGGCAGACCGTAGACTTGTTGGAACCGTAGCTAACAGTTCAATTGGGGTAAGGATTTACGGCCGGGTAGTATCACGCGGCAAACGTAACTCGAGGGGTTCTCAGAATTTTCACTGGAACGGGTAGGAATCCTGACCCCCTAACGAATGGAAGAACAAAATGTTAATTCTCTGACCAGTAAGATTTACACTGGGGAATTTAATTCAGGGGGGCTTGCGTTTGCCAGCTAGTGATTGGATGATGGGATATTTTGAGGTAGTGTGGGTCTTCTTGGGGGTCGTCGAAAGATTTTTACAAGGGAAGAGAAGAACTTCGTCACTTCACGTTTACAGTTTTTACACGAAACTTTTACTTTGGTGTGTTTCGCGGCGTGCATCTCGTGCAATGTCCTCCATGACTGTCGCCTAGGAGGCTGCATACAAATTTTCCAAGCTGCGGAAGTAAGATCGCAACCGAGGTTTCCGGATGAACGGACCCCCCACTAAGGACCATTAGGGCCCATACGACGGTCGCAGCTGCGGATGGAAGTTAATACCCACCGGACGAGAATTCTCCCGGATCAGGAGTGGTCAGCAGCGCGATATCTAGGCAAGATTCGGATGTTAAGGTAGGAAATCCATCCTATTCTTTCTTTGGTGTCCCCTCATAAAATCTTTATCGGATCAGTCCACACATAGAGTTAATATTTTTATAAGCAAATAGTTAATTGAGTACAGGTTCCTGTCAGAGAGTCGTAAATCATTTTGCTAATATCATGAGCGTATATTTATTATTATGCCAAATCATACCCAATAAATTGTTTTTGTTTGTTAATTTTGTCTAAGTTCTATGATGAGTGTGTCGTTAACTACAATATGTGTGCTCAACCCTAGATTATTTGGAGAATATATATAACCTTTGGAACCGGAACTTAGCACATCTGTTCATTTATGCTTTTTACTTTAAATCTAGACGTTCACAAAAATATTGCGGCACACAGCGGACCCTTTGATTCTCAAAGGAAAATCTGCTGTGTGAAACACAACGCCCCGTCAGTGGATCCTGAAGCTGCGTCAGCCCTAAATCAGGGAATCGCAGAATCGCAATCCACTCGACACCCCCTGGCTCCCAATATTACGCCGGGTGAACCCAATTAGGAACCCGAGCGATAATATACCCACACACGCCCATTTGAATGATATATCGTGTATCTGGATTCATCAGTCCACAGGACCTGTGTCCATTGATCTACGGTCCATGATAAATGTTCTTTACATCATGCTAAACGACGAGTAGCATTCCGAGTGGAGATGAAAGGCTTTTGAGCAGCCGCACGACCACGGTAGCCCATGGAATGAAGTTCTCTGCGAATGGTATGTGTACATACCAAGGTTCCAGTATTTTTACTCACCTGTACACTGAGGTCTTGTGCAGTACTCCGCCGATTAGCTGTAAGTACTGTCTTGAGGCTTCAACGTCCTCTGTCACTGATTTTCTTTGGTCGTTTGCTGCTTCAGGCACGCCATGTGTCTTCCACTTATTCAATACATCCAAAACAGTTGAGTTGGGTATGTTTAAACGCCTCTCGGTTTTTCTTATGGACAACCCATTAATATAACACTCAACAATCTTTTCTTTCTCAAAGTCAGTTCTCTCCCGCCGCAACATTTTCACTCAACCTCAGAGTGCGATATGATCGCGGTCAGCTGCAGGATCGTTTGCAGCTGTACCGCGCATCTTAACAACGCAGAAGAACCATTCATTTGCTTTTGAAGGGGTGACCGGTGACTTTTTTCAATACAGTGTATATTACGAAATATGTGAGTCCGACTTTATGACCCAAGCACGGACAGCACTTTGCCAACCCACATCCAGCCCTGATTTTTCCAAGTTTTCCGATTTTGGTTTCGCTTCGGTTTGGCTTTCTGCCGTGCTCCTAGGCGTGACCTCACCTCTCGGAGGTGTCACCTTCACCTTCATTGGTTCGTGAGTGTTTCCCCCCCCTCTTCCACCAGTGGTCCACCGTCCAGTAGACGTTGACCAGTAGCTATTTCGAGCACATGTTCTCCTGGCCAGCTGACCACCTGCCGAGCTAAGCACTTCAAAAATTTATTTGGCCCTAACTGTCACCCTATTTCGGTGTTCTATTATATCAAACCATTCGAGAAACCCTTTTTAAATCTTTCAGTATGCTCGCAGGCACGTATGCCCGTTTGAATTATGTTCCCCTACTCAGAGCCTGGGTGAAAGTTATTGCATAAGCTTTACCTTCTTACCAGATTTAGGCTTCTTTCTTGGGCTTTCGCCGAATAGTCGCCACTGGCCTATTGTTAGATAAGGTTGTACACTGCTGGACAATTGCTAAGGACGGATCATAAACGGCTATATAGCGCATAAAAAAGTAAGTGTGGTTGGATGCCAAGTGAAATAAAATAATGTCAGAATGCCAGGACATTACAAGAAAGACAATTTATTGTGCTCTTGGAACGTGTTCAAGGGACAAACAGGCCATTTTGTGCAGAATACGTAAACGTGAAAAAAATGCAATTACCGTCCGCAGGCGTTCCGGCGTAATATGTCAATACGGGATATGGCCACCATGGAGGGCGATGCAAGTTTCCACACGTAGTGTCATGGTTTGCACAACATTATCAAGCAGCTGTTGGGGTAATTTATCCCATTCCTCTGTCAGTGCACGGATGAGGGTGTCCTTGTTTATTGGAGGGCATTGGCGACCAGCAAGGCTCCTCTCCAAAGCATCCCACACATTTTCAATGTGATTCAGATCTGGAGAACGTGCTGGCCATACGAGGCGTTGAATATCCTCGCTCTTAAGACACTCCTGGACAGCGACTGTTCGATGACATGTTGCGTTGTCGTCCATGAAAATGAATCTGTCACCGACAGCACCACGGAACATGCGAACATGAGGTAGCAGAACATCATTAATGTATCGTTGGCCAGTCATAGTCCCAGATGGAAGCACATAGAGGGACGTACGGCCATTGATCATGATGCCAGCCCATACCATGACACTACATGTCGGATATCGGTCCCTTTCCTGTATGTTTGCTGGACAATATGCAGTACCACTATCACGCCAGATCAGTTGTCGTCGACAATCAGACGATAGACTGTATCTACTCTCATCTGAGAAGAGGACAGCAGACCAGTCGTTATCAGTCCAATTGCGATGTTGATGGCACCATTGCAAACGGGCGGTACGGTGACGTCTGGACAATGGGATGCACACAACAGGACGGCGGGCGTATAGTCCTCCTTCATGCAAACGTCTGGCGACAGTTTTTCGGGAGATCCGCTTGCCAGTAGCAGCTATAAACTGATTTGCTACCTCACTAGCTGTGCTGCGCCGGTGTCTTTTTGTTGATAGCACTATGTACCGATCTTCTGCAGTTGTCGTACTGCAAACACGACCTCCCCCGTGACTTTTGGCTACACTCTCCATTTGTTTGAAATGATTTCCAAAGCCTTGAAACAACACTGTGGCTGACGTCGAACTCCCTGGCAACATCTGTTATTTTTCGCCCTTCTTCAATCTTGCCAATAATACGGCCACGCGTAAAATCATCTAGGTGATGTCGGGAAGACATACTGAAAATTGCAAGTTCGTCAATTGATTCTTTCCCTTTCAACTTTGTGTTTGAACAACAATGGTCAATACGCGTCAAATCCTTTACATCTCTTATCAGCGCTATGTCGTCACGAACAAGTTCGGCAATCCAAAATTTGCATACGCACCACACGTCTTACTGTATCCCGCACTTATGCTAATTTCCACATTTTCCTGCCTTCCATTTTATGGTTGCTATCGTTGCTATTGTCATCCGTCCTTAGCAATTGTCCGGCAGTGTATTATGTGTTCTCCGCAAATGCCTGGTAATGAAAATACCTTTAACTTCGTTTGCGAAATTTTGCACCTGGCGTGGCGTTTGCGTTCCGATCTCCTTTCCATGCGAAGGGAAATCAAGAAGAAAAAGAAGAAAGAAAACAGCAAATCCTTACGCTACCTGGGGCGGAAAAATACCCCCTGTAAACCCAATCAGGAATTACTCTAATTAAAGAAATTATTAATTAATTATATTAACATAACTAATACAGTTAATTAGGAAATTAAATCTGGAATTTGGGTATTTCTTTACCAGAAGCAATGTGCCGGAAATTAGAAGAATTTTCGCTGCAACAGTATCACTCATCAGCCATACAATGTGAGCATTTCCATTTGAGCTGTTTCTTCTACAATCTGCAGCTTGTGATCAGCGCTACTCGTGAGAAACGCATGAGGAGGTTCCTGCTGTATGAATCATCGCGTATTCAGCTATTGGGCCTGATTAATTACACACGATATCAACCTTACATATTTTTGATGATGAGACTGATAATATCGAATCAATCCTGGTGAGACATGGATCTTGTGTTTGCCTTATACGACATTGATTCTTTCCCTTCCCTGGAGCCAGTGGTCCGAACTTAGGGACGGGCGATTGCTTATAGCTCATTGAGTTGCTCACGGTGATCGTTAAACCTTCAATAAAGAAAACCCCAAAAAACCTTACTTTTCGGACACCAATGTATCTCTGCTTTGAAATGTCATTTTTTTCATTTCGGAATGGATTAAAAAATATACTCACTACACTTGAGAATTCAGTGTCATCTTTCTTGTTTAGCTCCGCATCGTAGTCACTGACGGAAACGGATCATGGGCAAGCGGATCAACAGGTAAACGGATAGATAATTTCTTGCTGGTAAAGGTGTTCCTCACCAGATTTCAACCCAGTTTTATTTCCGTTTTGTTTTTGAAAAGTAAAAACGATTTAAAAGAAAAATACGCACTGTGGAATTTTTTAGTACCAGCGGAGTGAAAAATTATTTGTCATACAAACATATTATCAGCTCTTTCTTAAGGCAACGAAGATTTTCATCGATTGACAATACGGAGCAGACGCTAGACTCACCGACACCGTATCGTAAAACGATATTTTCTTTGCGTTTGTTTTCAGTGCGATTGTCCGGAGCAAGATACAGGCAAACGCCTGTCACCTGCTATTCTCGTAATTCACTCCCTCACATCCCGCGTGCCATATTGTAAGAGTGAGAGTTACTGTCCACATCGCATCTTTTGCATTGAGCTTTCACAGGATTTCGTTTGACGTGCTAACAACCCGTTCCGTTGCATATGATGTTAGATTTAATGCCTTATTTGTTCCTATGGATGAATTTAAAAACTACGGAGATTGAAAAAGGTGTCGAGGCCAACAAATACGTTCTCGCTCAAAACAAAAAGGGGAAGAGTGAATGCCGGAAGTTGATTCGTCCCATTAAGAAACCAGAATGTGTTTCACAGCAACACCAATTTTCACAAGCTTGTGACGAGTTGAAAGCTTGCAAAATGTGAATGTTGATTTCATGAGTGATCCTTCCTTCTCAGGAGCAATAATGAAATCATCATCCACATTTTGGAAACTTTTAACTCATCAAAAGCAGGTGGAAGTTGGTGTCGCTGTGAAACATATTCTGAAGCTTGATATCTTATCAAGAAAACAGCAAAAACTGAAATTAAACATACAAGTTACTTAGTTCAAAACTGTTGACTGTGACACCATCAAAATTAAGTAGAACAGCCTTAACATTACTACGGAACGACTTTTTGAACGCCCTTTATATACAGTACAGAGTATTGCATGCGGGCTACAGAAACAGACGGCCTGTCAGCAAGCCATTACTATATGCAGCGAACAAGATAAAACGCCTCCAGTTCACTCAGGAACACAAGAATTCTATAATAAATTAGTGGAAAAGAGTAATGTGGTCCGACGAATCACGTTTCCTACTACACCATGCAGATGGAAGACAGCAGCACGAAAGCATAGACTCATTTTGCATCGTCACTACTCTTCAAGCTGGCGGAGGCAATGTTATGGTGTGGGACATGTCTCCGTGGGAGTGTTTGGGCCCTTTGATTCGTGTGGAGCAACTCTGTCCTCCCAAAAGCATTTAAACATCGTTGCCGACCAAGTCCACCCTGTTATGTTGATGGTTTATCCCGATGGAGATGAATACTTCCACAGAACAATGCTCCATGTCATGGTACACACATTGTACATGAATGATTTGAGGAGTATCACGGAGATTTTTCCCTGCTACATTGGCCTTCTCAATCACTGGATCTCAATCCAATGGAGCATTCTTGGGGTAAATTCGAAAGGGGCATTAGACTGCTGGTTCCGTTACCATCAAATCTTCAAGGGCTGGAGGGTGTAATTTATTGCACTTGGGCTAATATACCCTAAGCTCTTATACCAAGATGAATTCAAGTAGTATTAATTGCAAAAGGAGGCCCAACAACGTACTAACCACGTCGTCATAATAATTTGGTCACTCAGTGTATATGATTCTGAGGTACATAACCACGGTAACACCATGTCAACACATTCGCCATTCTCTGCTCGATTCAAAACCAAAGCACGAGATGAAAACACAATGTTTCTTTTGTATGCTGACATTCCAGGTTATAGCATTTTCGCATAAAACAAGTGGAAAACTAGAGAATGAGAAAATGACAGTCGTAGGTAGGTTATACTGTCGTAGGGCATTCAGATTCAGACATAACTATCGTCGTCTGCTACTGACGGACGTTTAAAAAGCCGCGTCCTTCGAACGTTTACGATCTGCGAACGATAGATGCAGTTTATCTTAAATTTGGAGAGGCAGCTGCTGACAGATGTTTAGCAAACGATGACAGAGAATGGCATTCTCGCTTAGCGGAAATGTGTTCTTTTTAATTGCCTAAACAGTCAAGAGATCTTTCCTCATTCCTTAGTTGCTTCTGTCAGCCATCCCTACCTGTGAATCTTAGACAGTGTTCCAAGCAATTCTAAACAAAGCTTTACAAAAAATTGGCAGCAATCCACAGAGAACAACAATCGGAACACATTACGGATATGCAGAATTCATTTTACACGCTAACAGTCTAACATGCAGCAAAAATGTTTTATGCGTAATTGCGTTTAGTAACGGTTTAGGACTTACTGGCATCTATTACGTAGCTACAACTACAGCCGAGTGGTCAGAAGCCTAGGTTTCTAACTAGGCTTCCGAGTTGGGTCCGGGCCGAAGCCTTGAATGAGCCATGGGAGGAGTGTTTGTCTTAGAGCTCTGTTTCAGTCACTTACATGGAATCAGTGACCCCAAATTTGGTCGTTATACCCCGAAAGAAAAAGAATCTAGATGTTATGTGGAATATAGGAGTTACAATAGAACAACAAAGCAAAAACCTCGTCTGGCTTAGAATAAATAATAATGAGACTTTTTCTGCAATTCTAGAAAGATATGTTCTATCTGAAAGCTTTCGGAGGAGTAACAAAACAGGTTTTCAGTCGACCATACCGCATAATATTTGCAAAAAGGTGAAATAGCATTAACTTCTCTTTGTACAGGCATAAAAACTTCGCGCTGCCCCGGTGGCCCAGTGGTGTGAGCACTGGCTTCTGGCCATTTGTCTGAGATGTGTCAAGGTTCGAATACCAGTGAGGCATGGATGTCGTGTTTATCATATGTCACTGGCTCTCTCATTTCCCAGGAACCAGTTACCTTAAATTAGGAAGGGGTGACTGTTTATAACCCATCAAGTTCCTCATGGTGGTCATTAAGCCTCGAAAAAAAAAACTGCTGTTCCAGGGTGGCAAAAAAAAAAAAATTGCAAAACAATGGGATTCTCAGTTCCTGTAACTAACGCTTTTATAATTACAGAGGGCGAGTCGAAAGTTTTGCAATATTTGGATCACTTTATGTCTTCAAACGTACCTTTACGACGAACGCTGACTAGCATTCAAAGTATAGACCATCGTGCTGCACCGTCTTTAGTCATCTGTCTACCAGTTCTTTGATTAATACAGAGGGTGTGTCGAAAGTTTTGCAATATTTGGATCACTTTATGTCTTCAAACATGCCTTTACGACGAACGCTGACTAGCATTCAAAGTATAGACCATCGTGCTGCACCGTCTTTAGTCATCTGTCTACCAGTTCTTTGATTAATAAAGAGGGTGTGTCGAAAGTTTTGCAATATTTGGATCACTTTATGTCTTCAAACGTGCCTTTACGACGAACGCTGACTAGCATTCAAAGTATAGACCATCGTGCTGCACCGTCTTTAGTCATCTGTCTACCAGTTCTTTGATTAATAAAGAGGGCGAGTCGAAAGTTTTGCAATATTTGGATCACTTTATGTCTTCAAACGTACCTTTACGACGAACGCTGACTAGCATTCAAAGTATAGACCATCGTGCTGCACCGTCTTTAGTCATCTGTCTAACAGTTCTTTGATTAATAAAGAGGGTGTGTCGAAAGTTTTGCAATATTTGGATCACTTTATGTCTTCAAACGTGCCTTTACGACGAACGCTGACTAGCATTCAAAGTATAGACCATCGTGCTGCACCGTCTTTAGTCATCTGTCTACTAGTTCTTTGATTAATACAGAGGGTGTGTCGAAAGTTTTGCAATATTTGGATCACTTTATGTCTTCAGACGTGCCTTTACGACGAACGCTGACTAGCATTCAAAGTATAGACCATCATGTTGCACTGTCTTTAGCCATCTGTCTGCCAGTTCTTCGATTCCACGGCGGTACCAGTTCTTGTCCTTCGAGGTGAAGAACTTCTTCACCCCAGCTGCCGCCTCATTCTGGTTGATGAAGAGCCGCCCGCGAAGGAAGTGGGTCATGGATCGGAACAACTAATAATCCCATGGGGCAAGAAGGTCCGGACTATATGCTGGGTGTGGTATCAGTTCGATACCCTTACGTTCCTGGAGTTTTGCCCGGGTCGTTCGTGCGGTATGAGGCCGAGCGTTGTCCTGCTGTAGGAGAGCGGGCTTTCTGTTCACCAGTGACTGGCACTTCTCCTCCAAAACGACATACACCCGCTCCAGCTGTTCAGAGTAGAGGTTGGCGTTGATGGTCCGCCCATCTAGTACAACTTCATAATGGATTATCCCGTAGAATTTCCACCAGACGCAGAGCATCAGCTTGTGCTCGAGGCGCCCACGTTTGGAATCAGGTTCTGGAAGTTGGCCCGATCTCAACCATTGCCGTTGTGTGTTAGGATTACGGAAATAGACCCACTTTTCATCGCACGTAACAATTCTCTTGATGAAACGTACATCGCGCGAGTTTTCTAGGAGTTTCGTGCACACTTCCACTCGGCGGTTTGCTTCAGCTGGCGTCAGTTCGTGAGGTACAATGCGGCAGCTCCTGTAGATCTTGCCGAGGTCCCGAAAGTGACGAACCACGGTGGTCTATGATATGCCCAGCTCGCCTGATCTCCGAGTGCTGGTTGTCGGATTTGTCTCTACAGCCTGGCGCACGGCCTCCGAATTCACGGTTCGCGACCTACTTGACCTTGGCTGATCGTCGACGTTTCTGCCACCTGAGCGAAATTTCTTGGACCGTCTGGTTCCGGTGCTGTGCTCCACGAAACCTTCCCCTTTCGCATGACAAATGTTTCGTGTTGTTTGAGCAGCGTTATGGCAGAATTCAAACTCGTAAAGCAAAACTTCCCTAATTGGCCGGTTGTGGCTGCTCATCTTTTAGGCGTCCCAACCACAGACAGAATGACGACATGCAATGCTGTTCACAGCATTGACTACCACTTCATATCCCTTTCGACAGATTACAGTGCCCAACTTGAACTAGTTTAAACACGTGACATATGCGCCACAGCACATGCATTTATGCAAATATTGAGAAACTTTCGACTCACCCTCTATATTATAGCGATAAATTTTATGAACAAGAAATTTTGGTTGAAGAGAATTTTGCGACCATTTGACCGTTCCTAATTTTGGGACACTGCAAAATAAAATGAGCCCGAACTCCCTGCACCGCGTAGAAACGATGAAAATTCCTTATTCGCCAAGTTTTCAGCACCAGCGGGCGCCCTTTCAAGGTAAAGTTTAAGACAGTAACAGAATACACACTAAAAGAAAAAAACACTCAAATGTTATTGACAAATAGTTCAGTCGCGAGAGTCAACCGTGACATTATACACAGTCGAGTCACATTATTGTGACCACCTCCTACTTTTGACGACAACAACGCGTAGCCAATGAAAGAAGACACGTGTCGTAAGCTGGCTTGGAAGGTATACACTGAGTGGCCACTTTATTATGACCACCTGACAGTTTTAAGCAAATGAGCTATGGCTGAACGCTGTTGCTGCCAGAGGGCGAGGCTAGTATAAAAAGGAAAAGCTTAGTGCTTGCGACAGTAGTAGAAGGGATTTTTGGGTGACGAGATGGGTAAAAAATGCGATTTGACGGACTTTCAACGTGGGATGATCGTAGGAGCCATGGAGTGAGTATCACCGAAACCGCCGCATTCGCGAAATGTTCCAGAGCAGTTGTTGTTAAAGTGTTTAAATACTGGACTGTCAGCCAAAAAACCGGGTATCTACGTGCAACGTGTGGTTGTCATCGACTAGTGACTGCTCGGGCGGATAGTGTCCAGACTGGTAACAGACAACAGAAGGGCAACAGTGCAGCAAATTACAGACCATATTAATCAAGGATCCCCTCAAATGATCTCTGCACGCACTGTTCGCCGTACACTGCATCGGATGGGATATGGCAGCCGAAGGCCCGTTCGAACACCTTTGCTGTCTTCAGTTAACAAGAGAAAACGTCTCCAGTTCGCACAGGAGCACAAGGATTGGACAGTCGATAATTGGAAACAAATTATGTGGTCCGATGGATCACGTTTTCAGTTGCACCATGCCGATGGCAGAGTGAGAATTTGGCGGAAACAGCACAAAAGCATGGACCCCAAATGCATTGCTACGACCCTTCAAGCTGGTAGAGGCAACGTTATGGTTTGGGGGATGTTTTCCTGGCATGCTTTGGGCCCTTTAATTCGTGTTGATCAACGTCTGACTGGCACATCATATCTAAACATCGTTGCGGACCAAGTGCATCCTGTCATGTGGATGGTTTATCCCAATGGCTACTTTCAACAAGATAATGCGTCCTGCCATAGTCTCGTATTGTACAGGATTGGTTTCAGGAACATGCCGGTGAGTTTACTTTGCTTAGGTGGCCCCCACAATCTCCAGATCTCAACCCCATTGAGAATTTGTGGGATGAAGTTGAACGAGCCATCAGACAGCTGGATCCACAATCCTGCAATCTCACACGCCTGGAAAGTGCTATTCATCAAGCATGGTCTCAGATTCCACAAACCACCTATCAACATCTCGTGGAGTCCATGCCACGAAGAATAGACGCAGTATTAAAGGCAAAAGGTGGCCCAACGACATACTGAGGGTGTGGTCATAATAAAGTGGCAACTCAGTGTATAAGGTATGCGGTAGGCATTCTGAAAACATATCACTCGTTGCTGTCATGGATAAAAGGAGCGATTTTTCAGATTTGCAAAAAGGGATGATTATCGGCTTTCGGGCCAAGGGTGCCAGTATTTCTGAAACAGCACAGTTTGTGAACTGTTCGCGTGCTGCTGTGTTTAAAGTGTATCGTGATTGGAGAAATTGCACCATTGCGAATAAGCGACGTGAAACTGCGGAGCACTATGCGCCATTGATGTGCGAGGTGAAGGCTTCGAAGGTGCGTGAGGGCCGACCGATACGCTACAGTGGAGCGACTCACTGGCCAAATGAACCAGGGGGCTACCGGAAGTGTGCCTAAAACGACAGTTCGTATGGGGCTTTGATGCAGACGGATGGTCATTGTACCTATGCTAACGAAGGTGCATCGGCAGAAAAGGCTTACATTTGCACAGCAGTATCGGAATTGGACCTCCGCTGATTCGCAAAGGATTGCCTTCTCCGATGAATCACGTTTTCTGCTTCATCGAACGGATGGACGTTGGCGTATAAAGCGAGAAACATCGGAGAACACACACTCTTCAACCATTGCTGGAAGAACACAAGCTGGTGGGGGCAGCGGTATGGTCTGGGGAATGTCTTCGTGGCATTCCGTGGGTCCACTCATACCCGTGGAAAGCACTATGGACTAAATTAGTTATGAATCCATCCTTGCAAACCACGTACACCCATACATGCTGAATGTCTTCCCTGGGGCGGATGGGATCTTCCAGCACGACAATGCGATGTGTTACACAGCTAGAAATTGCCGAGAGTGGTTGGAAGAGCACGATTAAAACTTCAAAGTACTTCCCTGGCTCCCTAGTTCCCCAGACTCAAACCCAATTGAGCATCTGTGGGACCACCTCAATCGTGTTGTTCGCTCTATAGATCCTCCACCACGCACCCTCCAGCAGCTGTCAGAAGCATTCAGCATGGCTCCACATACCTGTGAACACCTTCCAGCACCTTACTGAGTTACTCCCCGCCCGTCTAACTGCTGTCTGCGCTGCACACGGTGGTTACTCTGTATATTAGCTGGTGATCACAATAATGTGACTCGACCGTGTAGAACACTACACTCTTTTGATTGACTACCCTTTGTTTTGTCACTAAAGATATTAGTGGCGAGCAAGTAATTATTTATTTGACTGAGAAGCACCAAAAGGTTTGAAAGTATTTTCCATAGCAACAAAATCTCAGGAATTCAAAAATAATGATCTTAGTGTTCCCCTGTGGAGGGTGTAGCACCCACTGAGTGTCAAAGGGGTAAATACGCCCCTAGTAATTATTTTTTGACTGAGAAGTGCTAAAGGTTTGAAAGTGTTTTCTATAGTAGAAAAATCTCAGGAATTTAAAAAAAAATTAGTCTCCAGTGATGGGTGTGGCACCCACTGGGGGTTAAAGGGGTAAATACGCCCCTAGTAATTATTTATTTGTTGAAAAAGGCAAACAATTGGATACATGGATAATCTCAGTGCACCACCAACAAGAAATGATGTAGTGCAGGAAACACTGCGATTAGCACAGCAAGTAGCTACTGAGTGTCAAGAGGACTATGCTGTAGTGACGTATGATTTAGCTGTAGCAAAGATAGCGATTCAGATTCAGTATGAAGAGAAACCAAAATTTGACAATGTGTTCATATGTTTTGGCGAGTTTCACATTACAACTTGCATACTTTCGAAGTCTTAGGTACATGATTCAAGAATCAGGTAGTTCTCGCATCTTGACTGACACAGGAGTTCTTGCATCTGGATCACTAAATGTTTTTTTATATGGAAAACATTTTAACCGCTGCAAAAGGCTTTACCCAATGTTTGCATTAGCAATGAAAACTCTTCGCTTTCGTAGTTTCCTGAAAACAGTAGGAGACATCACAGATATTATAACAAAGTTCAGTGACCTTCATAAACAATTAGACTTCGAGAAACTCAGACAACTTGAACAGTGTGATGATGTTTTAAAGTTTATACATAAATACAAACAGTATGCTGAAGATACGAGAAATGGAAACCTTGGTAAAACTTCTCAATAAAAACGCTGAAATCCGTTTTATTGGTGTAATATTAGAAACACAAGTACAGAAACGCTAGCTTTCACCACCACGGGTGGCTTCTTCAGGCAGAAGTATTCAAATGCAAAAACAAAAACAAAAAACAGAGTCCTAGTTATGAATTCAAAAACAGAAGTTTGCTTTTTTAAATTCATAATTGGAACTCTGTTTTTTATGCTTTCCAACCGTAGGTTGAAGAAGCGTATAGCCGATATAGTCACGTTCCTTTCGAGCTCTGTGTTTGTGCCCAGTTTTTGAAAGTATATAGTGAGTGTTTGTTCCTATTTTTGTGTTCCCCTTCAAGAAGAAGATCTGTACATTCTTTTAGCTCAGCTCCCAAGTCGGTGAGTTGCATATTTTGTTTGCATTCAGCGTTTTATTATTTTCGATCAAGCTGATCGATCCTTATGTTAATCCTCGCCATTTACAATGGCAGGCACTGATAAGGGTGATGTCCACGCCCACATCAGTGATGCTCATTCAACCTCCTCCTCCTCCTCACTCTCAGGAGACCAATCAGCATTTATGCACGTCAGAGACGTCATACGTATACAAGATGTGACGCGAGACTCCCCTGCAAAGGCTCAAGCTGATATCCCTGCCCAAGAGAGTGACGTCACCTTGACGCACGGCCCTGGTTCATTTGCCGAAGCTATGGATGTGACCGATTGCACGGTTGCGTTGCCTTCAACTGGCTCAACTCAGTTTACCAAGCCGCTACCAGCAATGAGCACTGTATCGCATCCTTCCGCTGCCAACTCTACGTCTCTCACTTACTCCACAGTGACCTCCGGAGCGAGAGTTCCTTCCAAGTTTATTGCTCCCGTTTTTCCTGACTCTTACGTCAGTGTTGAGGGTAGCTCTGCCACCATCGATATCCCAGAGGATTCCCCAGCTGGGAAACAATTTTTCTCCACAATGGATTTCGGTGTCTGTTTTGATGCATTACCAGACACGAAACTCAAGGAATATAGTATTGCCCTAAAGAAGATGCTTCCTACAGGTGCTTATATCACTCATATGGCTCGAAAGCCACGGGCCGTATTAGTGTATTTTGCCCGTAAAGAACATGCAGACCTTGTGATGACTGCTGGCTTATCCATCAAAGATGTGCATCTTCTGGCTGAACCTGTGGCACAGCGACCTATCCAGGTCACTTTCCAGCCAGTCCCACCTGAAGTCTCAGATGTCGCTCTATGCACTTTAATCAGCAAATTTGGCCGAGTGGTTGGACCAATAACGACCCTTTCGGCGGCGCCCAGAGATCCCGATGACAAATCCATTGCAGGGTTTCGTCGAAGTGCCCGTGTCATATTTCCGTCGGACGATCATCTGCTTGCGTGCCCGAAGATCCTAACCGTACAGTGTGGCCAGCAACGTTGGAGAATCGACGTCATTACCTCCTTGCACTGCACGCTTTGCCATGGCGAAAACCATCTTCGCGTGCACTGCCCACATCAAGTTCCACCGACTCCGACTGGCGCTCCTACAGGTACTGTTCCTACCTCGAAGCGTACTACACTATCTACTTCAGCACAGCAGGCTTCGGAGCCAAGATATGATGAAAAAGTCCGCTTACAGACGTTGGTCAACGCAACGCTCCCACAGCCGCTTCCTCTTTTTCACTAGAGGACTTTCCTACAATTGCCTCCTCACTCCCGCAACGTCGTCGCTCCACCACTGAGTCCCTTTCAGAGGGTTTACAACCAGCTATTACCACTGGAACCTCCGAAACAGCTGATGTGGAGTCCGTTGGTCCAGAGACGCAGAGTGAGGATGAGACGACCGAGCCTCCACTGAAGCGCCGCGGCTCTGGCCGCAGCAGGCGAGTAGCGAAGAAGCAAAACTCTACTTCACCTCGTTCAACCTCCCTCTCCAGCAGTTCTCCTCGACACACCTCGCCAGCCGAAGTCTCCTTTATCACGATCGAAGAGTTCGCTGCATTTCTCCAGACAGCCAATATACCTCCCGTACCACTCTCATACATTGATCTCCATACATACTTAACGAATCCGACAAGCTATGCAATAGCGCGTGCCTTAGCAGTCAAGAATCCATCGCTTCGCCAACTTGTGCCGGAGCAGATCTTCAATGTGTCGCATTTCTGCCGCCAGAATGTTCCCACCCATCCGTGGGCACAAATTTTCTATAATCGTCTCAAGTCTTTTCCTCCAGCTCTGAAAGATCTTCAGCTAGAGGCAAGGAACCCCACAATTCAAGATCGTGTCACTAAATTGCAGGGGATTCGCTTCCCCCCTCAGCAACTCTCTAGCATATGAAGACCTCAACCCGTTGGGGGCTGATATTCTCCTCCTTCAAGAGACAAATTGCAAACCATCTACCGTCTATTCTCGATGGCGCCAGTGGAACTTTGTGTTTCATCACGCCTATGGACTAACATCTCATAGCGGTCTTGCCATCGGCATTAGTCATACGCTCAATTCTATTATCACATCCCTCTCTGTGCGAAATATTTGTCGAGATCTCTTACAGCATGCATCCTTTACCATCGCATCTTCCAGATATCATTTATTCAATATCTATATTCCAAGCACTACAACACATTTAACAGTTCTCTTCACGCGTCTTCGCAGAGCACTCAACCGTATCCCACCGTCAGACCATGTTCTCGTTGGTGGGGATTTTAACTGTACCCTGGATCCTCTTCTGGATAGGTCTTCTACAAATAGAGAGCGCCGCCATGCCCTGGCGAACCTGCTCCAGACAGTTGTCACGAACAACGCTCTTCATGATGTACATCGGCATATTCATCCATGGTCGACTAATTACACTTGGCGCTCCTCTCATGCGCAAAATCCTTTCTTAGCCCGCCTTGACAGGTTTTATGCCTCCAGTACTCTACTTCCTGCCGTGACAGAATCGAGTGTGCATCCCACGGCCTCATCTGACCACTGCGCCATTGCCATCATAGTCCATACTGCACCATTCAAACCCAGGATAATTCGCCCGTGGACATTTGATGATGCACTTCTCTCCGACCCGGCATTCTGCTCTTCGGTCCGGTCATTCCTGATTGACAGACGACCGCAGCTTCAATCTGCACTTTGCGGATTAAATTCTTGGTTGGAGATCAAGCAACAGCTCGTTCTGCATGTCCGAAACTACTCTTTCCAACTAAAGACACTCCAGAACATGCGCCTAGACTATGTTCGTTCAATGCTATCCATGCTCAGTCTCAGTGATCCTCTCTTCTCCTCCTTTCAAGAAGAGCTTCGATCTCTTCTCACTCCTCTGGCGCAACAAACTCTCCGCCGACTTCGTTTGCAACACCTGACGCCGGATGCTCACAACTATGAGTTCCTGACGTCGGTGGAAAACACCCGACGAGCTTCGTCCATACTTCATCATTTACGCCTTTCTTCTGGAGAGGTATCAGATGAGCCGATTGCGCTTTGTTCCCATGTCCGTTAGTACTTCTCCATGAAGTTCAGTGAACCTCCTCAACCATCCTCTGCAGCAATGGATTCTCTCCTTTCTAATCTACCTCAGGTTCCCCCCATCTCGCTTCTTCTCTACTCCTTTCCCCCACGCCCTCTGAACTAAACACTACATTCTTTTCTCTGAATTCTAGTGCCGCTCCGGGTCCGGACGGCCTAACCTTTAGCTTTTATAAAACTTTTCTGCCTCTTCTTCTTCCGTTTCTCCTATCCGCTTTC
Source organism: Macrothele yani (assembly GCA_039090855.1). Taxonomy (NCBI): domain Eukaryota; kingdom Metazoa; phylum Arthropoda; class Arachnida; order Araneae; family Macrothelidae; genus Macrothele; species Macrothele yani. The sequence continues at coordinate 81,205,199 of CM077008.1, forward strand.
TCTGCTGCCTTAACTTACTCTCCTCTCCCGAGGGGATTCACAAATGCATACGTTGTCCTTTTCCCCAAAAAAGGTGATCTCCTTGACTTGGTGAACTGGCGCCCAATTTCCCTACTGAATCTCGACTACAAACTTTATACCAAGCTTCTTTCACAACGACTAAATCCCATCCTCACTTACATCCTCTCCCCTAACCAGACTTACACAGTTCCCGGCCGTTCCCTATCTCACAACATCCATCTCCTGACTGATCTAATTCACCTTGCGCGCTCCCGCTCTGAACCCCTCGCCCTCCTCTCTTTAGACCAACAGTCCGCCTTTGATAATATATCCCACACTTATCTCTCCGCCCCACTTCTCCGATTTGGATTTCCATCTCCGTTTATTTCTCTCCTCACCTCCCTCTACCAGGATGCCAGTTTCCAGGTCAAGTTGCCCACCTTTCTTACAGCACCAATCCTCTTCCGCCGTGGGTGAGGCAAGGCTGCCCACTCTCCGGTCAACGTTTCGCTATAGCCTTAGAACCTTTTCTCCGCTCCGTTCAACGCTCCTTTCAAGCCACCCTGCCACCACTCATCGCCCGCACGAGACACCATGTCACCACTTCCGTGGCGTATGCAGACGACGTTACATTTTGTATACGCCTGGATTCACAGTTCTCTTTGCTCCAAAGTCTTTTCGCCGATTACGCCTCCTGCTCCGGAGCTGCGATTGATACAACCAAAAGCACAGGCCTGTGGTGCGGCTCATGGGTTGACCGTTTGGATTCCCCATGGGGAGCGCACTGGTCTTCAGCCTCTCAACGTTTCCTTGGCGTACATCTTGGCGTCCCAGGTGAAGCCTCCAGCACAACGTGGAATACCATCCAGCCACGTCTTCATCGGTCAACTGCGTTTTGGCGAAAAGTGCAGTTCTGCACCTCATATTTTCAACGTGCACGTCTTGCGCAAACCTATCTTCTCTCCATTTGCACATATTCCTGGCTTGCTACTAAATCCCCACTTCTTCGTCTCAATGATATCACTCGCTGCTTCACCTCAGTTATCTGGACCGGACACCACTGGCTCAGTGCCCCCAAGCTCAGCCTTCCTCCTGACCAAGGTGGCATTGGCCTAATTGATACACGACTGTACTATCAAGCTCTCCGGATTACTTCGTTCCTCCGTCTTCATACCTCACCTGTTGCCGACGCCGTTACCGCAAGGAATGTCATCACCTCTTCGAGCAACACTAATTTTACTTTCACTTCTTTCATTCTAATGGACCTCCGTACTACCACTCACTCTCGCCTTCCTCCTGCCTTACGGGAGACTCTTACCTTTCTCCGCTCTCTCCCGCTCACTCGATCCCCACCCGATTCCACCACTGAACTCCTTGCCGAACCCCTGTTCTTCTCCTCTCTTCTTCACCCCCCTCATCTTTCATGCTTCGCCTATACTTCTTGGCTCCGAGTCGGAGTTGTAACCGTCAAAGACCTTGTAACCTCAGATCTGTCCTGGCGACCCTACGCCAGCCTTCCACCCACCGTTCTACTTTCACCCTCCTCTCGCTCTGTCTATGACTCCCTACTCTCTACTATCATTGCTAAGTTTCCTTATCTCGCAACCACCACCGGCCTGACCTTTGTTCCTTCCGCCTCCCTCCCCCTTCCTTTCTTTCTTTCAGTCGGCAGATCTACGCTTCCACTATCCTCTCTTTCAACCTCAGTTCTCTATCGGTTACTTTTAAAATCCCACTCTCCTTCTCCCCTTCACATCCCTGATGTCTCCCAATCCTCTCTCACCGCTGTCTGGTCTGCCACCCTTTCTCCTCTTTCAGCTCCTCTTGAAATAAACACTCACTGGCTTTTTCTCCACCGCCGTCTTCCCGTTCCATCCATCCTCCACCGCATGACCATTCTTGACTCACCTCTTTGCCCCTTCTGTGCTCAAGAAGCTGATGTCTCTCATGTTTATCTACATTGTGTCATCCTCCTTCCACTACTCCATCTTGCATTTTCCATTGCTCAACGTTCAGCCACAACTGATCTTCCTTTCGATGCCTATAAGACACTCCCCCTGCAGGTCTCTCCGCCAGTAAAGCTTCCACCCATCTGCTCATATATTTTTATCCTGGTGAAACATGTCATTTACGTATTTCATCAGCGGTGCCGAGATATCTCATCTCCTTATACCATCCACCAAGCTTCTGTGGAACTACTATGCCACTTTCGGGAGCGTCTCCTCTCAAGACTTCGTCTAGAGAACCTTGTGGCCGTCGCCCAACAGAGAAAACAACATTTCCGTTCCACCTGGTCTCCGGCCGCTTCCTGGTTCGCCGTCATGCCAGCGATGTTAGAACTGACTGTCGGTAGTTTATAACCTCGTTGCTCCTAGCTCTGTTGAACTTCAGTTCAACGTGCATGCTCACCATTGGTTTTCGGAATCAAACTTCAACATACAGCTTATATCTTCTAACACATGTGAATATATATGCACCATACTGTACAAATGCATATAGTCTTACTTGTTTTCTTTTTGATTATAATTTTTTTCTACCAGTACTTAGACATCGTAATTCCGTTTGCCTTAGGTTTCACATTGTCTACTTTGTCATCTACAGTTCTCCTTTTGTACAGTGCTTCATTATAATATTCTCGTTCTGTTATTTGTCAGCACTATAATATATTTATGCTTCGAGACGAAATGTTTCGACAATCTCTCTTATTGTTCTTGTGCAAAATGCCTGTACCTCTTACCACGAGGCTCCTTTGTGAATCAATACATCGTGCTGTGTATAATGTACATAGAATTTTAGAGTTTGTATATATTTACCGTACAATATATGTACCAGGACGCCCATGTTCGCCTCCTGAACCCAACCTTGTTAATAAAATTGTGTTGAACTGAAGAAGCGTATATGCTCCAGCTTTTTCCGTCCGTCCGTCCGTCTGTCTGTCGGCACGATAACTCACGTAAAAATGGCTCGATTTTGATGAAATTTTAGTATGTGGTAGGGGACCACCAGCGGACGAACCCTATTGAAAATGGGTGAAGTGGGGTCAAAGGTCACGCGATAAGAGCAGGATCCATTCAATTGCTCTTATGCGTCATAACTTGCGTAAATATGGTTCGATTTCGATGAAATTTTAGTATGTATTAGAGGACCACCAGGGGACGAACCCTATTGAAAATGGGCGAAATGGGGTCAAAGGTCAGGCAGGACATAAGAGCGGGATTTGTTCCATTGCCTTTATGCGTCATAACTTGCGTAAAAATGGTTCGATTTCGATGAAATTTTGGTACGTGGTAAGGAACCACCTGGGAACGAAACCTATTGAAAATAGGTGGAATGGGGTCAAAGGTCAGGACATAAAAGCGGGATCCATTTCATTGCCTTTATGCGTCATAACATGCGTAAACATGGTTCGATTTCGATGAAATTTTAATATTTGGTAAGGAACCACTTGGGGACGAACCCTATTGAAAATGGGCGAAATGGGGTCAAAGGTCAGGTAGGACATAAGAGCGGGATTTGTTCTATTGCCCTTATGCGTCATAACTTGCGTAAAAATGGTTCGATTTCGATGAAATTTTAGCATGTGGTAGGGAGCCACTGGGGACGAACCCTATTGAAAATGGGCGAAATGGGGTCAAAGGTCAGGACACTGGAGTGGAATCCATTCCATTGCCTTTGTGCATCATAACTTACCAAAAAATGTTTCGATTGCGACAAAACGTTATCATGTTGTTCCGGAGGTATAGTGAACCGGTTCTGTTGAATATCATCGAAATGGGGTCAAAGGTCATTGCACGAAAGCAAGATTTATTCCACAGCCATTATTCTCATAACTTGCGTAAAACTGCTTCTATTGTGACAAAACTTTAATATGTTATTCTTGAGGTGTACCGAACCGGTTCTGTGGAATATCATCGAAATGGGGTCAAAGGTCAGGACACAGGAGCGAGATTTATTCCACAGCCATTATCCTCATAACTTGAGTAATAATTTCTGGTATGTTGGAAAGCGTATCATAATCAGTGCATTGCATGATTTTACTAACTTGTTTGTTCTTGTTTTTGCATTTGAATAATACTTCTGCCTGAAGAAGCCACCCGTGGTGGTGAATGCTAGCGTTTTTGTACTAGTGTTTCTAATATTACACCAATAAACGTATTTCAGCGTTTTTATTAGTACTACTGATGTATGTCTACCCAATTCTTCCGTTAAAACTTCTCAATTTTGATTGCTTTACTGTGACAAAGTAGATCTGTTTCTTCTATGCAGTAGAGCTTGTCGAACTAATGATATCGAATTGTTCACATGTTGTCTTGAACAGATGTGTCCCATGTCCTTTGCTACCAACAAGCATAATTATGTTAAGTGGATGACACTTTGCCATTCAAATCTACTGAATATGGACTTTACACAACCAGGTGTTCGTAAAATGTTATCAGGAGGAGCATTTACCAAAAAAAAAAAAAAAAAAAAAAACGAAAAAAAAACGAACGGATAAATCTTTTACAAGAAATGCTGTTGATTTAACGCTTGAGCAAACCATAAGTGCATATGGTGCTTCTAGGCTCACAGGAAAAAGATGTTTCAGTCAATCCATATCTGCGCGGAAACGATGGATGATAACATGAGCAGCTCGTAGTTCCGTTGTCAGTGCCCTAATGCTCCAGGTTGGTTTAACGTACAAAGAGTCTTCAAGTGAAGAATTAAAGTCCTATCGAATTAACAGAGACAATGATGATTATAAAAAAATAATGGAAGGGATTCAGTCTACAATGAATCCATTCATGAAAAACAATCAATTCGTGAATCTTTCTTGCATATCTTGAGGGAAAGTGATGCCAGATATAGTTTCAACATCTATGTGGCTTTGATTCAATCGGAAAGAAGTGGTACAGTAGAGTCTCGGCAACCCGACACTTCGCCAATCCAACACGCCCAGTAATCCGACACTCGCGGCAACCGACCGGAAGGCGCGCGCGAGTACACGCGCACCGGAAATGTGACGTTCTTCACGCATGTGCCAAAAACCGGAAAAACGGGGATGCGTGTGTAACCCTTTCTACACACACTAGTTGTTTGTTGCACGTGCTGTCGGCAAAGCAGTCACAGTGTTTGTTTACGTACTGTATTGTTCAAAATGTCTCAATCTGTTAAACGTAAGCATAAAACTTTAACTTTGATTGAAAAGGCGGAAATCATTAAGAAAATTGAAAAGGGTGAAAAGTTCGGTGATTATTTTGGCTGCGTTTTATGGTGTTGGACGTGCCACGATTTATGACATCAACAAAAACCGGAAAAAATCCGGGGATTTGTTCTAGATTTGGACAGCAGGACCAGTGATAGGAAAGTTGTAAGATCTGGTGAGTACCCTTCATTTGAAGATGCTCTTTACGCATGGTTTCTCCAGGAACGTTACAGACACACTCCTATTACTGGTGAAATTATTAAAGAGAAAGCCAAATTATTCTATAAGGAATCATGAAAAAAGACGATTTTCACGCCAGCACTGGCTGGTTTGATAAATTTAAAAAACCATTTGGAATCCGTTTATCAAGAACGACAGGCGAGAAACTCTCTTGTGACTTTGAAGCCGTTGAAACTTATAAAGAAAAAATTATCAAGTTGGTACAAGAGTTAAATCTTAGCCCCGATCAAATCTATAATGCTGATGAGAGTGGATTATTTTGGAGACTTCTGCCGAAAAAAACATTTGTTCACCGAGCAGAAGCCAGTGCTCCTGGTCGGAAAATGGCAAAAGATTGAATCACGTCTATGCCGTGTTCAAACGCTAGCGGTTCACATAAGCTTCCGTTATTAGTTACAGGCAAGTCTAAAAATCCAAGGGCGTTTAAAAATGTCAAAAATCTTCCGGTTTTGTACAAAAATCAACGCTGGGCTCAGATGACAAAACAATTGTTCACCGACTGGTTTCAGGAGCAATTTGTCTCATCAGTTAAGAAATTTCTTCGACAGAAAAATTTGCCTCAGAAAGCTTTGTTACTTTTATATAATTGCCCGGGCCATCCAGAAGAAGATGAGCTAGCATCTACAGATGTTTTTTTTTTAAATGATGTTCTTACCACCAAACGTAACACATTTGTTACAACCAATGGATCAAAATGTGATGCCAACTATTAAGATCCAATACAAAAGTCTACTCTACAATGTGATAAGCAAAGAGGAAAGCATCCTCGATTCTCTGAAGGCCATTAATGCCAAAGATGTCGTTTACAATCTTGCTCATGCATGGGCAAATGTATCGACTAATGTATTGGTCACCTCGTGGGGCAAAGTGTGGGCTACACTGCCATTGTTAGCTCAGTACAAAAAAAAAAACTAAAAATAAAGTTCAAGAAGTCCCTGACAATGATGGTTCTACTGTTACAGACCTCCAAGAAGCCATCGCCGTGCTGTGCAGTGATGAATCTGAAAGCCTGACTGTGGTTGACGTAAACTATTGGCTCATTGGGAATGAAGAAGGAAATTTCTAACTGATGACTGATGAAGAGATCATCCTAGATGTTTTAGAAGACAATGGCGAGGAACAAGAGGGGCCAACTGTACAACAAGTTCATGTCCGTACAGCACAGTAGTGCAGTAAGTGCATTTACCACATGTGTCATGTAGGCCGAGGAAAAGACGTAGCAGCTGCTTACGTACTGGTTTTAAAAAGACTGCAAGAACAAGTAATGAAACTGTCTTTAAAAGCAAAATAAAAAAAAAATTGACGAGTTTCTTGTACCCTCTACTGTGTGATTAACTAACTGTGTATTTTGCTAACTTGCACGTAAGTATATTAATAATCAGTTATTTGTTCCTGTACATACTATGTACAGTACGTGCTGTAGTTCTATTTTTTATTCAAAATCCAGTAATCCGACACCCGCCGGTCCGATATGTGTCGGATCACCGAGACTCGACTGTACTAGGAATTCAGGAACTTGCGCATAGAAGATCCAGCAAATTTTGAAAAGCCGATCAAAAGACAGCTAGTTATGAAATTTGCTTGTGCATCAAAGACAACCAAATTACAGGTGAAAGATAAAAAAATAGCAGAGCTGAGGGTTACCAGAGATTTGTTTGGAAGACGCCTTATATTAGCCACAACAGTGGATATAGACTTGAAGAAAATCTTTGCATACCCATTAACAGCAATATCATTGTCCATCGGACAATGTGATGGTTCTATAAATAGGACCAACAACATTATTTAACGTTCTTCTGAAGAAAATGGGAAGATTTTCTAATTATTGGAAGATTTGCAAAAAATTTTCATCGAAAACGATAAGTACGATACAACTCCAGGTTCCGTTGATGCTGTTGTTTTCGATCTCATGTATATCATTCAATAGCTGAAAGACCTCCCTTCCACATATGGTGGAGTAGCTCAAAGTGTTTGGAAACTTATATGTCGACGTGGAGAGCGTAGTGATGTTGTAGCTGATACATATTACGTAAACACTATCAAAGATACAGAAAGAAACGCACGAGGTGGTACAGTCAAAGGACTTCAAATCACAGGACCAGATCAGAGAAGACCTGGAGACTTTCAGAGTGCTTTACACAATGCAAACTTCAAAACATTATTGATTAGTTTTCTAGCAGATGAATGGAAAAAGGATTGCTATGTATCAATACTGGGCAAAAGGACACTACTTTGGATTAGATAAAGTATGTTACTCGTACAAAGTGGAAGGTAATAATATGGTGAGAACATTGCAACCCATTCTCTTTTATGAACATGACGAAACTGACACTCGTATTGTGTTTCATGTGAGCCACATCTGAAGAAAAGGAAAATTCTAATATAATCGTACGAGGTAGTGACACTGATATGCTAATAATTTTGCTAGCGCATATTCGTAAGTTATTGTCTAAAATTTGGATGGATGTAAGAGTAGCCAGTAACAATTCTCGTCATTATATTGATGTAAATGGAATTGCGAATACCATTGGTTTGGAATACTGTTCACCTCTACCAGAACAGCACGCTTTTTTTATTGAAGATTTAACGACCACCGTGTGCAACTCAATGGGCTATAAGCAGTCACCCGTCCCTAATTTAGGGTCACTGGTTCCAGGGAAGGGAGAAAGCCAGTGCCGTAAGACAAACACAACATCCATGCCTCACCGGGATTCGAACCCGGACCCCGTTCGGACGAATGATCAGAGGCCATCGCTTAGACCACTGCGCCACCGGGGAGGCCATCACGCGTTTACAGGGTGTGATTACACTGCTTCGTTCTTGAGAAAAGGGAAAACCAAACATCCTCAAATTCTTGAAAAAAATAAAGATTTCATTGCTGCTTTCTCCAGTCTTGGATACTCAGCACATGTTCCCCAGGAAACTATAAACACAATTGAACATTTCATATGCACTATGCATGGTAAACCCAAGTCATCATCATCATCATTGTCAACCATTATCAATCCACTGCTGGACGAAGGTCTCCCCAAGTTTCCTCCACAACGGTCTGTCTTGTGCCAGTCTCCTCCATGTCACTCCCGCATATTTACGAATTTCATCCACCCATCTCCCATGTGGTCTTTTTCTGGGTCTTTTCCTGTCCCTTGGAATCCAATCTAAAATTTCGGCTGTCCATCTATGGTCTGTCCTTCTGGCAGTATGTCCAGCCCATTGCCATTTCAGGGATTTAACTCTGATCATGATGTCTTCCACTCTCGTCATTTTTCGGATCCACGAGTTCCTCTTCTTATCTCTCCTGGTTATACCAAGCATGCACCTCTCTATGCTTCTTTGAGTTGTCTGCAGCTTTTGTATGTCTCTTTTAGTTAAGGTCCACGTCTCTGCACCATACGTAAGCACTGGAAGGATGCATTGATCAAACACTTTTCTTTTAAGACATAATGGCATATTGCTCTTGAAAATTATGCTGTTTCTTCCAAAAGCTCTCCAGGCAAGTTTTGTACGCCGATTAATTTCTTCATCAATGTGACCCTCACTTGATATCTGCTGTCCAAGATAAACATACGTATCTGTTATCTCCAGTTTTTCTCCATCAATCGATAAATCTTCATTTCTTGTAAAAGCATTGAACATCACTTTTGTCTTCTGAAAGTTCATTTTTAATCCCACTTCTTTACTCTTGTCAGCAAGTTCCTGGATCATACTCTGCAGCTCTGATGGGGTAGTTGCAAAAATGACTACGTCATCAGCAAAACGAAGGTGGGTTAGATAATCTCCATTAATCTTTATCCCTTTGTTTTCCCAGTTCAGTGATTGAAAGACATTTAAAAAAGGTGACATTGAGGATCTCAGGAACTACAGACCTATCAGCCTCCTATCAGTGGTTTATAAAATCTTCACTAAAGTTCTTTCACACCGCTTGAAGGTAACACTGGACATGGCTCAACCGAGAGAACAAGCTGGATTCAGGAGTGGCTACAGCACAATAGATCATATCCACGTACTGAGAGAACTGATTGAAAGAGCGAGGGAATATGAACTTCCATTGTGCATGGCTTTTATCGATTATGAAAAAGCCTTTGATTCGGTGAAACCATCAGCAGTTACCACGGCTCTGAAATCCTGCGGTATTGAAGATGCATACATTAATATTATTAATAACATCTATGAAAATGCAAGTGCAAAGATTCGGCTGTTTGAAAATAAAAATAAAAATTGGAAACCCAAGTATGTCAAGGTAAACAATGCGCGCATAACACTATTTAAATCTAAGTATTCTCCAAGTAACGGAAGAAATTCATTGGATAAAGTTCAGGGTACTGACTCAAGTCTTCTACCACCTTGTCGTTCTGTTTTAATTCCAAAGATCAGAAGGCAAATTGTATTGCTCAAATACGGAAAGCAGCTGATACCAGAAAGCCAGCGCAACTAGGTTAAACAGATCATGGTTGGAAAATTACAGATGAGAAAATACTCATTAGTTTGGTTCATCGGGGATCAGATCCCAAAAGATGTGAAACTACAAATTGATGAAAACTTTCAGAATTTTAATCATATTGAAGATGAAAGTGATTTAACAGCATGCGAAGAATCTGAAAGTGATTCGGACAATTAATTACACACTGTCATTTTTACTTTCATTTCTTATGCTTATTTCAATAAGTTTCTGGTGTAATCATTATTATTACTCACATTTGCAACCATCGATTCCTACTATCATTTTGCTATAAAACTAATAAAGCAGATTCTGCTTAACATAATGTCGGGTATTATTTTATAATTTCAACAACCTGTTCTTTCCAGAAAAATAAATTTTATTTAACTTAGAATGTTTTGCGTATTTACCGCTTTAACCCCCAGTGGGTGCCACACCCACCACGGGGGAACACTAAACCTATTTGTTTTGGAATTCCTGATATTTTTCTGCAATGGAAAACACTTTCAAACCTTTTGGCGCTTCTCAGTCAAATAAATAATCACTAGGAGCGTATTTACCCCTTTATACCCCAGTGGGTGCCACACCCACCCCGTGGGACTAAGACGATTTTATTTTTGAATTCCTGAGATTTTTCTACTGTAGAAAACACTTTCAAACCTTTTGGTGCTTCTAAGTCAAATAAATATTTACTACCTCCTGGACTACATTGTAAAAGTCGGTTCTAGGAGTTTGCAGCCGCCAGGACATTTGCTTCAAGTTCTCACATGCTCTAAATTTTAATGCGTTTATGCACCACAACTTACAGAAAACTGATAAACAATAAAGGAGTTTATCATACAAATCATTGAAAAATCTTCAAAATGCATACATACCAGAGTTGGAAACGGGTCAAAAATTTTATACCCGGGAGTCACATAATTGGACCCGACCCAAACAAACTGCTTTGAACTATAAATTCGAAACTCAGTTTATAATTATACATAATCATATACAGTATATACACAGGGCATTCAAAAAGTCTCTCCACAGTGGTATCGTAGGTTCTATGGTCGTAGGTTATATAAAAATCGTATAAATATATTACGGAAACGTATAATTTACTTACTTACAGAAAGTGTTGAAACTCTTTCCTCACATAATCTAACTGTTTTTCACATGTTTTCAGACACATCTGCGAGAGTCAAAAAGTCCCTTCGCAGTAATGTTATGCCTGCGCCACTTAATTTGATGGTGCTACAGTTAAATTTTTTGAATTAAAGAACATGTTGTATGTTTAATTTCAGTTTTTGCTGTTTTCTTGATAACATATCAAGCTTCAGAATATGTTTCACAGCAACACCGATTTTCACCAGCTTCTGATGAGTTGAAAGTTTCCAAAATGTGGATATTGATTCCATCATTGCCCCTCAGAAGGAAGGAACACTCATGCAATTAACATTCACATTTTAGAAACTTTCAACTCATCACAAGCTTGTGGAAATTGGTGTTGCTGTGAAATATATTCTGGTTTCTTAACGAGTCGAAACAACCTCCAGTATTCCCTCTTCCTCTTTTTGTTTTAAACAAGACCATATTTGTTGGCATCGACGCTTTTTTCAGTCTCCTTAATATTAAATTCATCCATATTAACAAATTTAATTCCGACACGATATGCAATGGAACGGGATGTTAGCACGTCAAACGAAAACCTCGGAATGCTCAATGCAAAAGATGCGATGTGAAAAGTAACTCTCAGTCTCACATTGAAACACGTGGGGTGTGAGAGAATGAATCACCAGAGAAGTAGGCGACAGGCGTTTGCCTGTGTCTTGCTCCGGATAATCGCACTGAAAACAAACGCAAAGGAAGTACCGTTTCACGGTCTGGTATCGTCGGTCGGTGGAAATTTTTGCTATAAAAGAATGAGACGGCAATGATGTTGTGTGCACATCATTTTTCACTCCGCTAGCACCAGCATCGACGACCACAAAACTTCGTAGTATACATTTTTCTTTGAAAAATTTTTTTTTTCTTTTCAAAAAAAAAAACCGGAAATAAAGCCGAATCGAAATGGGATCAGGAATACTTTGATGCGACCCGTTTGACCCGCAAGAAATTGTCGACCCGTTGACTCGCTGACCCGTGCCCTGTTTCCGTCTCTGATACATACAGGGAATACATACGAGATGGGTCCGGGTTCGAATCCCATGAGGCATGGATGCTGTGTTTGTCTTACGGCACTGGATCTCTCCCTTCCCTGGAACCAGTGGCCCTAAATTAGGGACGGGGGATTGCTTATAGCCCATTGAGTTGTTCACGGTGGTCGTTAAATTTTCAATAAACAAAAATACGTGAAGGAAGTGGATGACGAAATGAATGGGTTTCTGGGGATTCGATCATTCACAAATGATGAGCTTCGACTATCACAATCCGGTTTCTCGGGATTCGATCATTCACGAATAATGAGCCTCGACTATCACAATCTGGTGCTAATTTAGATTTCTTTACTTCAGTTGCTGGCAATGCATTACCCTGAGTGGTAAAGTACTTACCATACTCAGAAGGAAGCACGTTTGATTCCTGTGAAAGAACAATAGAAATTTCAAACTTTTTGAAGAGGTAAATTTCAAACTTTCTGAAGAGTTGACTACACTGGTAACAATAAATTGCAGCTCTTCCGTGCCAAGAAATGATGATTTTAAAGCAAATTATGCAATCCATGAAATAAACAGTACATCATAAAATCGCCAGTGTGTTGTACATCCGAATAATGTTTCACGGTTTTAGATTCAACATGTTCCTTGTAACTGGCCTCTGGATCGATCTTAGCAGATCATGGTCGTCAAAAACTTTCCCATCGTCCGTCGGTGCCTGATGCGTGCTTCACAAACTGTATCTCATACAATGAAATCTTACATGTGTAAAATTCGTAGACCCTATGCTTATGGCACTGCCCCTTGTTCCCAATGAATAGTCTAGTGAACGCTCGGACCAATGAAAGCGTGCTAGTTTATGTGATAAATAGATTAAATAATGTCAGAAGAAGAACAGTCTGTCTGCCAAATGTAACCTAAACCGAATAGCAGTGATTATAGATACAGAGGGAATGTGAGTAACAGTGTGTCCAATACCGAGAAATATTGAATTAAAACGCGCGAAACAGCAGAGCAAAAACACGCAATATTTCGGAGAATCGTTTTAGAGCAGGCTAAGTAAAACATAGTTCACCCTGTGAGATTACTTTGTCAAACTTGTTAATGGGATTCGATTGTTCTGAACTTGAAAGTGTAGAGATATGTATCAGTGATACGGATTGTACACTGAAGAGCAATTGAATTAGAGATACCTGTCTAGTAACGTGTAGCACCACCTTTCGGCCTGATGACGGCGGCGATTCGTCTCGGCATGGATTCGACAAGACGCCGGAAGCGTTGGGAAGCCATACGGATCCACGACCCCTGAACAAGCTCGCACAGTTCACGAAGATTTGACGGAGGGGGGTCAGAGCCTCGAACATCTCGATGGCATCCCAGATGTGCTCGATGGGATTGAGGTAGGTCACGTCGGTGGAGTGTTCCTCCAACCATTCCGATACAATTCGGGAGCGATGGCACGGTGCATTGCCTTGTTGCAAGATGAGGTCCCCAGTGGGATGTTGAAGACGCACAAACGGGAGCAAATGGTAGTCCAGGATATCTCGGTAACGTTGAACTGTGAGGGACGATGTCACATGTCACACGGGTCCCGTTTCAGTCCACGTAAACAATCCCCAGACGAGAATGCCAGCCCCACCAGCTTGAAGAGTACCCTGCTGGCAAGAAGGATCCATCGTTGCGCCGTACTCGTATCCTGCCATCCGCATGCACCAACGTGAATTTCGACTCATCAGTTCAGGCAACAGTTTTCCACATGTCTAGGGTCCAGTTGCGATGTTCCCGCGCCCATGCTAATCTTTGCACCCTGTGATGTGTGCGGTCAGCAGCTTGTACCCTCGTGGGACGATGGCTTCTGTACCCCATAGCGAGGAGATGGTTTTGGATGGTGTGGCTGCTTACACATTTTTGTGCACCAGCGTTAAATTTCCGAGTGATTTCTTGCACTGTGGCCCGTCTATCCGCTGTTACAATGCGAGCTAGCCGACGATGATCCCGCTCATCCAGACGCTGTTGTCCACGGCAGTTGGCCCTTGCAGGGATGGTTTTACCGGATTCGATGTACTCACGGTGCACCCGTGACACAGTGGCTCCTGAAAATCCCAGTGCCTGCACGACTTCCGAGATGGAGTGACCCATTCGTCGGGCCCCGACGATCAAATGCGCTTAGATCCTTCGTCTTACCCATACTGCATCCCACTCTTACTGATTCCCGTCGCATCACTCCTTATATTGTTGGATCGCTGCATACGTCATGTCGTTTCCTTTTAAAGGGCCGCCCACAGCGTCACATTTGCATAACGCCAGCGGTCTCTAATTTAATTGCTCTTCAGTGTATGTATGTATGGAGAATGAGGAGTTCACGACTCCTTATGAGGTTCACGATTGTTTCCAGTACGGAGCGGAACCCTTTTCTTCAAGAGCTCATCGTTTAAACGAATTTTTAACTTCAAAAAAATGACGAGAACTTGATTGTCACTCCTATACTTAAGAGTGTAACATGCTTTGAATGGGGCTGTATTGGACTTAGCTTGATGATATCGGAGGACAGTCCTGAGATCTGCGCATTCGTCATGCGTTTTAGCTTGCCTAAATTATCATGGTTACCACTTGTCTTTTTTTAAAAGATGATTTCATCCCAACATTTCCCTATGGTTTAGAATTGATGTTTTGCTTGATTACATTATTGTCCTTGCAGCTTTTTTCTTGAATCGTCTCGCCTAGGGCGTGCCACAACAGGTTCTTCCATTGCTCTGAGTTCTAAGTTCGTCATCCTTGAACTCTGACCTTAATGTGCTTTGCAGACGGTGTTTTGCTAATGATGGTGATTTTAATTGATTTCAAACTTGGTCGTTACAACAAAGCGGAAGACTTAGCAAAGCGTTCTTACTGCGTCAAACTCTATCATCCTCGATCACCTATCATATGGCTTCTATTTTTGGAATGATTAGTTGGTTCTTTTAGTACATTATTTTTTACTGACAGGGTAAAAAACTTGAAGTTCGATCGCATTGCTTTTGAGAAATAAACTGCAACTCAGATATTTGCTTGTTCGTACCAGAAAAATAAACCAAAGAAAAATAGTAACAAAAAAGTTCAGATATTTGGTGCTAGATTTAAATGAGGACGCACGACGTTTTTTTAATCTCTGCATAATTATTTCATCTTAAAAATGAGGAAATAATAAAAATATGAATATCGCTGACACTGAATGTGATAAGATTTCGACATGCCGTATTATTAGATTGTATTATGACGCTAAATTTAGCTACATTCTTTTTACCTTTCCTTATCTATAAAGTTAAAAATAGTAGGGGAGTTTCTACCGATGCATAATCTCAGTCATCCTTGAACAGCTCGTTTTCCCTGAACAGGGTTTTAATGTATGACTTCGAAGAGAAGTTCCATGTCTGAGATAACGAGACATATCGGTTACCGTAGACTGGCAGTAAATCTTAATGTTTTCCTATGGCATTCATCGGTTAGAGGCACTTTATTAAAATCAGATCATATTTATCCGTCATCGGAGGTTTGATGAAAACACATATAGCAGGGAACTTTACAAATAGCAGTTTAAATGGATGGCTTATAGGCGAAGTTTGAAGGAGCGTCATGAAAAAGTTTTGCACGCCCATGTATTTACTTTTTTCTTTATGAACTTGTTCCGCAATATTCACAAAATGATTGTTAATTGTAAGATTACTTCAGAATATAAAATAAACAAGAAAGATGACACCGAAATTTAGATTGTAATGAACACGTCCTTTGAATCCTTTCCGACTCGAATAAAATTTATCAAAGTTATTCCTAGTCAATGGAACCGGTAAGAAGAAAAATCAACCGGATTTCTATAATCGATAAAACATCCAGATAGAAACAGCTACTTACTTCTACCAGCAGCTAAAAATATGTAACGAAAATTAGCAAATGGAGCACAAAATGTTTCTCATAGGAGGAAAATCAGAGATAAAGAGATTTTCAAATCGAACAGTTAAAAGAAGAAATATAGAAATAAACATGATGTAAATCTATACCTTCTAGGGGAAGAATTTTGCGTAATGGAAACGTTCAAAATAAGTAAAAGTTTTCTTCATGGCAAAAGCCGTGCTAAGAAAGAAGCTTTTCAAATACGTCTTCTGGAAGCAGAGATAGCAAGAAAAATGTTCTGACCTTTACGCCCTCTAGCGGGAAAGCCGTGCATTATTTAAACAACATAAGGCTTTCCACCTTTTTTGTAGTGAATGGCACATAGTAAAAAACAAATTTCTCAAAAATGTGTTTAGAAACGGAGATGCAGCTGCGAACAGGAGTGCAAAAACGCCAACTAGCAACAGAACTGTGAGCTACAAAACTCCTCAAATACAAATTTAAAGTGTTCCACTAGATAAATGGTATCTGGTTTTAAAAGATTTTTTTAAATTGCACATTTAGAAGTAGAGGGATTGGGAAAAAGAGATTAAACATTTGCGCCCTCTAGCGGCGAAATTGTTCTTTACTTTGGGAAGAAAATATACACAAATACTTTTCATAGTTACCGAAAATGAATTTTTTTCAATCGGGTTTTTAGTCCCGCAAATATTGCTGTAAACGGAAACGTGAGCTTACTCCCTCTAGTGGCACACTTGTGCGTTAAGAAAAATTTGAAATTTTATAAAAATATGTCACTTCAACAAAGAAAGAATTTTTCAAATCAGGTGCTTAAGAAGCAGAGATATCGACAAAAATAAGATATTCTTCTGCGCCCCTGGCGGAAAAACTATGCACTATTTTAAGCACGAAGTATCTTCAATAGGTTTTCTGAAGTGAGCGGCATCTGTCCACGATGACATTTTTTTTTAGAGCTTTCAGAAGCTCAGAATTTGCAGCAAATACATCAGAAGCCAAAATAAACGCTTACGTCCCCTGGTGGCCAAACCATTCTTTTCCAAAAATTACAAATTTTATGCAAAACATTTCCCATCAGAAGCTGTATCCGATGCAGAAAAAAAAATAGGATTTTTAGAAGCAGAGATATCAGGGAAACGCAATTTACCTTTATGGCCCTTATCGGAAAATTTTCTTTATTACTTGAAAACGAAACTGTACCTAAAATGGTCTTTGATATAAATGGCATCGAAAGGAAAAATAATCTTTTCAATCGGCAATTTAGAAGCAAATATATGGAACAAAATGTATTTTGAATTCGATATCATATGTCACGCCATCTAACAGCGAAGTTGTGTGTCGGAAGAAAACCGGAATGCAAGGATCAGCATTCTCACATTTCAAGCTTCCCAATGCAAACAGAATTTTTCAAATTGAACTAATAGTTGCAGAGATATAGTGTCCACAGACAGACGGACGGACGGACGGACGGACGGACGGAGAAAGTGATTTTTACAAAAGGTGTGCTAAAATGAGAGAAAGTTGGATAATTATTTTCACCTTCTTTAATACAAAATTATCATTGTCGGTGAAGTGCTGAAATACTCCCACCGCAACACTTTGTTTCAAAGCTTGGTGCATTCACAGTAAAACCACTGCCTCCAGCAGGTCAGAAGGACAGAAGGATTTTTTCACCTGACCTATCTCTCTATGTACATACATACATACATATGCGCGCGCGCGCGCGCGTGTTTGTGTGTTTGTGTGTGTGTGTGTGTGTGTGTGTGTGTGTGTGTTATATGAACTGATATTTTATGGACGTAATGATACAGATGAAAGATGCACATGATGGCAAAAACAGAGGCTGCCGGACAATTACAAGGGAATCTGTGGCACGCAGTCCGGTCATCTTCAATAGCGCGTCGCACCGCCTCGTGCGGAGATACATGCTGCAATATGGTCCGGCATGGAGGCGAACAGGTGCCTAATGTCGTCCTGTGACAGATTGGCCCACACGTGTTGGACGGTGTGCTGCAAATCCCGGATAGTGCGGCACGGCGGCAGCTGGCGTTTTAACTGGTCCCACACATGCTCGATAGGAGACATGTCCGGGGAGCGGGCAGGCCGTGGAAGTGTTTGACATGACGAAGGCAGTCCTGGGCAACCCGAGCCGTGTGCGAGCGGGCATTATCCTGCTGGTATAGCGCACCTGTATCTAGGCCAGGAATGGGAGCACATGGGGGCCGTAGGATCTCATCCACATACCGCTGGCCCGTCAATGATCCACGTACCACTACTACAGCTGTTCGGCTATCGTAGGCTATGGCTCTCTAGACCACAATGTCTGCAGTAGGGGAGGTATGGTGCTCGATAGCGAGTTGCGATTGTGCCGTTGACCCGGAGACCTCCACACCCTGACACGATGAACATCTGTCCCCAAAACGAAGCTGCACTCATCGCTAAACATCACACGTCGCCAGTCTGTGGCGTTCCACGTCGCTCTGGCTTGGCACCACTGTACAAGGAGCCGGTGATGTTCCTGTGTTGGCAGCACACGAAAGAGGCGCTCGGATCGCAGATTCGCTTCCGCGAGGTGTCGGGAAATGGTTCCTCGACACACAGAAGCCGTTACATTTGTCTATATAATGAACCGGGTCCCCGTGATATCCGTTCTTGCCTGGCGCACGATCCGTCGATCTTCTCTACCGGTGGTCCTTCTGGTCCGTCCGGAGCCTCTCTGCCGTGTGGCAGTGCCGTCACGTGTCCACTGTTCCCAACACAGTCGGGCGGTATGGTCAGAACCATCCACGTGGCTGGCAATACAGCGCCGACCGCCCTGCGGTTTTCCGCCCGATGATCTGGCCTCTCTCAAAGCCCGCAAGTTGCGTAAATCGACATCTTTGGCGTCTACCCGGCATTCTTGTCACTCTGTACCCTTGCTTGCGTCGGCCAGTGCTTTTCGTTTTCATGGGGCGTCGACTACACCCCAGTTTATATGGCTGTCGGTTCGTGCTTGCAGCGCCACCACAGGGTGTGAGGTAATACGCACTCGCACCAAACGTGGATCATTTTCATACCAGCACGCACTCTAGCTATTTGCAAAGTTTCGCGGTTTTCTTCTAGGTGCGCAAATTTCATTGTCCGTGAGTGTACATTGTTCCGAAAGGTAAGAGTCCTAGGATTTTTCTAAGTTTCGGGCTTAGAAAATATTTTAACTTTTACAAATTCAGAGACCAATAAACACGATCAATTTTTAATTTTTACAAACTCAGAAACCCAACGTTCTCAGTAATTTTTTAAATTTTTACAGACTCCGAGACTGATGTGCACAGTAAAATTTTTAATTTTTATAAATTCAGAAATTCAATACGCATAGTAAAATAAACTCAGAAACACAATATTAAAAATATTTGTTTTCAATTTTTACAAACTCAGAGACCAATATGAACAGGTACATTTAAAATTTTTACGAACTCAAAAACTCAATATGCACAGTAAAATTTTTAACCTTTACGAATTCAGAGACCAATATACAAATTTTTCTTTCTCCCTCAAAATATTCAAAAGAATCAAATTAATTCAATCCCAATTAAAATCTGGGGTTCTCTGTCTTGTTTTTATTGGAATGGTTTACTGTACTTTTTCTAGAATGTGTTTTGGTCTTTTATATTCTTGTGGGACATCAATATCACAGTAAAGTGCTTCTTTAATAGAGGATATGAATGTTCTACATTTTTACAGTCTCTTGGCAGTTCATACATTGTGAATATAACTGAATTTACATTAAATAAATTTCTAATTTTGTGATTGGAGGTGGTACCATCAAGCCCAGTCATTCTAAGATGGGTTTTATTTTCAAATTAAATGAGATTTTCCGTGTAACTTACTGTGTTCAACTTGTACTTTCTAAGCAGTTTCCCGTGGCTCCTTACGTTGTGTCCATTAGGCAATTATTGAAGTGAGTTTTGCTTAGTGATTATTGATTTACAAACGAGTGATAGATAAGACTTATTTAAAACTTTATAGATTATGCGATTGGATAGTTAATTTCTGAAAATATGTTAAAGTACTTTAAAGTCAGTGATGTATTATGCTAATCTGTTGTTTATGTCGTGCAGCCACTTCAGAAACTTGATCGCATGGTGCCCAGACAGACAGAGAAGAAGTGAAAATGGGAAAAGACGGCAAAACTATTTTAATCAAAATTTTCAGCATTCTTTACGTTGTAGAGAGGGTATGTGTATACTTTATCTCTGATAATTCCTCAGAAATTAGTGCAGAATTTAAATTGTACGAAAACACATAAATTTCTAGTATTCGGTAAAGAAAGACTCAGATAGCACATCAAAGGCAGGTGACTTTACAGGGAAGCTGTCTCTTCGCGTGTTGCTATCGATACATATTCATTGCAATCTACGAATATAACAAAAATTTATGGATGTAATGAATGCACTGTAACAGAATATTCTTCAAAGCAAAAACAATAGAGATTTTTTAAGCAAAACGTAAAACATTAAGAGAAAATCTAGAAAAATAAAACATTTCCCGCTTTTTAACTTCTGCTTCTCACCAGATGCTACCTACAAACCACTACAACCATTCGACCGATATACAGGATTTCCGTAAATGATTACCCTGATAACAGTATGCTGCAATTCTTTAATGGCGAGTCTTATAACTGTTTCCGGTTTGTTTCTGTGCTGGTGTGTTTCGTCTACCGGATTCTCCACTAGGAGCGCTGTAGCAGCTGTGCTTTTAAGATGGCGTCTGTGACAGAGAAGATACAATGTGTTGTGTTACTTGCAGAAACAAAATCTCCTGAATATGTCAGTGTTCTCCGAAAGTTCAGAAGAAAGTATGGAGAGAAGCAACGTTGAAATCAGTTAACAAAGTAATTACGCTCTTTTGATGATTTGTAGTTGTTATTTTTAGCAAATTATGCCTACTGGTTGAACACACAGTCTAGCAAATTAAAGAAACGACCAGGGTTCATAAAATAAGGGTCGTCAACCGCGGCACGCGGACCGAATGTGGCCCGCTCTGTCTTTTTATGTGGCCCTCTCTGCATTTTATGTGGCCCGCTCTGTCTTTTTATGTGGCCCGCTCTGCATTTTATGTGGCCCGCTCTGTCTTTTTATGTCCCGCTCTGTCTTTTTATGTGGCCCAAGGACGGCGTACCAATCACTTTATTTTGTATTTTAAAATTACCAATCTATGCTATAAAAACAGCTAAACGGCGGAAGTGGGCTACTCAATATAAATATAAAATAAATATGTATTATGTACTAATATATAATCAATACACTGGCGGAAAGTAAAAAAATAACACTAAGTAGGAGACGTCTGATACCAACGAAATTTATACAGCATAATAACGGAATACAGAGGATAACGTGATCAAAACATTATGGCAAAATACAGCTGTATTTGCTGGTAAACTGAAAAATAACATTTCCATGTAACATGGTTAGTACGAGGTTGAACCGCCATGAACTGCGTCACACTGTGCAATTCTGGCATGGGGTTTATCGTACAGATGTTGGATGTAAGTTTGGAGTATTGAGTTCCAAGCATCTTCAACCTGGACGCGTAAATCGGGGATGGTCGTGGCTGGCCGTGGAGACCGGATAAGTCGTTATCCCATAAAATCCCACACGTGCTCAATGGGGGACACATCCGGTGAACTTGCAGGCCATGGAAGTTGTCTCATACCCTGAAGTGCATGTTGCGTTGCACGTGCCGTGTGTGGGCGTGCGTTATCTTGCTGGAAAACACCACGATGGACCGACCTTACAAATGGCACAACAACGGGCTGAATGATGTTGTTGATGTAGTAGGTGCTGTTTAACGTACCCGGTACAAACACTGGTTGTGTACGAGAGCGATAGCTGATCGCTCCCCACACCAGGAGACCAGGTGTAAGTCCTGTGTGTCGCTGGCGGATGCAAGAAGGGTGGAGACGCTCCCCTGTGCTTCTGCGAACACGCAAACGGCCATCGGAGGCTCCCAAGCAGAATCTGCTTTCACCGCTGAACACGACAGATCGCCATTGCGTTCTCCAGTGCAGACGTTGGCGACACCACTGCAGCCGTTCCTGACGATGGGCTGGAGTCAGAGGTACACATGCCAGAGGCACACGTGCACGTAGTCCTGCATCCAGTAGACGGTTGCGGATTATTCGCACAGTCACTTCCGGTGCAACGGCAGCTCGGATTTGCGTCGCAGTGGAT
The DNA here is from genome assembly GCA_039090855.1 of Macrothele yani. Taxonomy (NCBI): domain Eukaryota; kingdom Metazoa; phylum Arthropoda; class Arachnida; order Araneae; family Macrothelidae; genus Macrothele; species Macrothele yani. Next base: position 81,227,288 of record CM077008.1, read on the forward strand.
GTTCTGCTTGACAACGCCGCTCTTCTTATGCGTCGATCGGTCCGCTCATCAGTCCGTCTGTGACTCCTGGTCCCACGTCTTCTCGTGTGGGAATGTTCCCCGGACCATCTACGCCACCATCGTACCACCACCGATACTTCCCGTCCAATTCGCTCCGCAATACGACGATACGACCACCCGGCCTCGCGGAGTCCGACAAGACGACCTCGCTCGAAGTCCGATAACTGCTGAAATCGTACACTTCTTCCATGTCCAGGTATTGCAGCTTCTTAAGGGTCTTTGCACGTGTCCGTACGCCGACGACTGATTACATTCACTTCGCCGTACTCCTTAAATACCACCGACGATAATTTGCATATTATGCCGTGCTGTGGCGGAAGCGTTCACCGGTTGGTCCCGAAATTAACATCACACCTACGTAATATACACTGGCGGAAAATGAAAAAAGAACACCAAGAAGGAATTGGCGGACGATCATGAAATTTACATATGTTAATGGGGTCGAGTTTACGTAGGTGTAATGTTAATTTCGGGACCAACCGGTGAGCGCTTACGCCACAGCACGGCATAATATGCAAATTATCGTCGGTGGTATTTAGGGAGTATGGCGAAGTGAATGTAATCAGTCGGGCCGCGGGTGGCCTAGTGGGCAACGTTCGTGACTGCCACGGAAAGGACCTCAGGTTCGATCCCAGGTAGGTACGAGCGCTCGATTCACTAAATATTCGCCGTGCGTCGGATGGACACGTTAAGCCATCGGACCCCGGGTACTGGCCCCCAGGTAATAAATAAGGCCGTCTTCCTCCCCTTCCTACTTCGCTTCCGTGTCACTTTCCTATCGGGCATTCTAGCCCAAATCTCCTAGTATCCTATTTCTAAGGGTTATTTAAGACCTGGGGTCAGACACTCCCTTCCTGGAATCCTCTACATATGATCTACATGATCTATGAATATAATCAGTCGTCGGCGTACAGACACGTGCGAAGATCCTGAAGAAGCTGCAATACCTGGACATGGAAGACGTGTACGATTTCAGCAGTTATTGGACTTCGAGCTAGGTCGTTTAGTCGGACTCCGCGAGGCCGGGTGGTCGTATCGTCGTATTGCGGAGCGAATTGGACAGGAAGTATCGGTGGTGGTACGATGGTGGCGTAGATAGTCCGAGGAACATTCCCACACGAGAAGACGTGGGACCGGGAGTCACAGACGGACTGGTGAGTGGACCGATCGACGCATAAGAAGAGCGGCGTTGTCAAGCAGAACATCCACTGCGACGCAAATCGAAGCTGCCGTTGCACCGGAGGTGACTGTGTGAACAATCCGCAACCGTCTACTGGATGCAGGACTACGCGTACGTGTGCCTCTGGCATGTGTACCTCTGACTCCAGCCCACCTTCAGGAACGGGTGCAGTAGTGTCGCCAACGTCTGCACTGGAGAACGCATAGGCGATCTGCCGTGTTCAGCGATGAAAGCAGATTCTGCTTGGGAGCCTCCGATGGCCGTTTGCGTGTTCGCAGAAGCACAGGGGAGCGTCTCCCCCCCCTCCTTCTTGCATCCGCCAATGACACACAGGGCCTACACCTGGTCTCCTGGTGTGGAGAGCGATCAGCTATCACTCATGTACACAACTAGTGTTTGTACCGGGTACGTTAAACAGCACCTCCTACATCAACAACGTCATTCAGCCAGTTGTTGTGCCATTTGTAAGGTCGGTCCATCGTGGTGTTTTCCAGCAAGAAAACGCACGCCCACACACGGCACGTGCAACGCAACATGCACATCAGGGTGTGAGACAACTTCCATGGACTGCGCGTTCATCGGATTTGTCCCTCATTCAGCACGTGTGGGATTTTATGGGACAACGACTTATCCGGTCTCCACGGCCAGCCACGACCATCCCCGATTTACGCGTCCAGGTTGAGGATGCTTGGAACTCAATACCCCAAACTTACATCTAACATCTGTACGACAGACTCCATGCCAGAATTGCACATTGTGACGCAGTTCATGGTGGTTCAACCTCGTACTAACCATGTTACATGGAAATGTTATTTTTCAGTTTACCAGCAAATACAGCTGTATTTTGCCATAATGTTTTGATTACGTTATCCTCTGTATTCCGTTATTATGCTGTATAAATTTCGTTGGTATCAGACGTCTTCTTTTTGGTGTTCTTTTTTCACTTTCCGCCAGTGTATATATTATATATAAATACACTGACGGAAAAAATCCCAACACCAAGAAGGGGTTGTGTTAGATAAACGACAGTTGGTAGGCGGTGAGAGTACATCTGTAAGATGACGTCTATGCAAAATTTGCGCTCGGCGCATACGTGTGGTGCTAGTAGCGCCCCTCGGAACATGCAAAACAGGTTTGCTGTAAATACGCGCTGTAACGTTCGTGAGCGTTAGTTATCGTTGAGATTCGACGTAGTGTGTTGATGTTAGCCAAGAATGCCTTTAAGAAGACGAAGAAGCCATTATCAACAGCTCACGGAGTTTGACCGAGATCGTGTAGTAGAGCTACGAGAAAGTGGATTTTCTTTCCGCAATATTGCAGAACGACTTGGCAGGAATGTAGCCACTGTGCATGATTGTTGGCAGCGGTGGTCAAGGGAAGGTACTGCGTCATGAAGCAAGGGTTCCGGCAGGCCACGTGGCACTACTGAGAGGGAAGACCGCCGTGTACGGCGTATGGCCGTGGCGCATCGTCCCGCGTCTGCGGCAGCAATTCCAGCTGCAGTTGCCGCCACAGTTACACAACGAACTGTTACAAATCGGTTACTTGAAAGGACAGCTCCGAGCCAGACGCCCTGTAGCGTGCATTCCACTTACTCCAAACCACTGCCGTTTGCGACGTCAGTGGTGTCAAGCTAGAGCTTATTGGAGGACGAGTGGAGATCTGTTGTGTTTTCTGATGAAAGCCGGTTCTGCTTGGGTGCCAGTGATGGCCGTGTGTTGGTTAGAAGGAGGCCAGGTGAGCGCCTGCAACCAACCTGTCTGCCGCCGAGACACACTGGACCTACACCTGGAGTTATGGTCTGGGGAGCAATTTCCTATGACAGCAGGAGCACTCTAGTGGTTATCCCACGCACCCTGACGGCACAGTTGTACGTCGGTCTGGTGATTCAACCTGTTGTGCTGCCATTCATGAAAAGCATTACAGGGGGTGTTTTCCAACAGGATAACGCTCGCCCGTATACCGCTGTTGTAACCCAACATGCTCTACAGAGTGTCGACATGTTGCCGTGGCCTGCTAGATCACCAGATCTTTCACCAATGGAGCACGTATGGGACATCATTGGACGACAACTCCAGCGTCACCGCCAACCAGCATTAACCGTCCCTGTATTGACCGACCAAGTGCAACAGGCATGGAACTCCATCCCACAAACTGACATCCAGCACCTGTACGACACAATGCATGAATGTTTGCGTGCTTGCATTCAACATTCTGGCGGTTACACCGGTTATTAATGTACCAGCATTTCACATTTAAAATGACTCTTCTCGCGCTTACAATAAGCTGTGATCTTGAAACCTTAATCAATTAAATATGTTACCTATACAAATGTATTGCCGCCATTTCATTCCTCTACAACTATTTTTTCGTGGTGTTGGGATTTTTTTCCGTCAGTGTATATAATAAATGCGTATTATATACTGAACTTGCGGCCTCTTAGTATAATTTAAAAGTCAAGTGCGGCCCGCATGTGCCAAAAGGTTGCCGGCTCCTGCTATAAATGAAACAACTTACGTAAAAAGTACAAATACTTTATCGTAAACCACTTGTGGAAGTCACACCTTGGTAATAACTTACGAAAATATCAGTTTCCCGCTACAGCTCTTATCTGTGAACTTTCTTAGTATCAAGTTAGCAATGCCAGTTTATCTCAAATCGTATCATCACGCTCGTTACAATTATTACCAACATCCCCCACTTTTTGCTCTTAACGCAGTTTTTATTTACCTTTGATCCACTATCAGTATTGCAAAACCGCATAAGGAAATTCGGGGATGTAACGTACCGTTTAGAAAGAAAATCAAACAGATAAGCAACAAAATTTAGAACAGAAACTAAAAAAGAAGGTTAAATTAAATTATACGTCACATAGTGGAAACAGGGACAGTGGAAAAAGGGAGGAGCGTTGGCAGACCATTGGTTTCCGATATGACGTTGGAAAACATTAAGACTGCTTTCACACGGTCACTATAGAAATCGGTGAGACAAGCCTAATATCAACTACAAATACCGAAGTCTACGTTCCGCATTGTGTTACACAACCTTTTGCAGTTACACGCCTACAAGTTACAAATTCTTCAAGGACTGACCATCTAAAACGTCAAACATTTGCTAATGACAATTTTGAACCTCATTGATGAGGATAATGACTTCTCCTGACGTGTCTGCTTTTTAGACGAGACTGCGTTCCATTTTAGCGGCACAGTCAACAGACAAATGTGCGCATTTGGGTATCAGAAATCCCACATGCCGTAAGTGCGCATATTCGGGAAAGTCCCAGGATCAACATCTGGTGTGGGATGATGCACGACCGGATAATTGGTCCTTTCTTCTTCGCTATGAAAACGGTCTGCAGATGTTTACTGGATATGTTCATAAATTTCGCCACCCTCAACGGCCACACAAGCAGCCGACTGTCAACTTCCAACAAGATGGGGCATCCTCCTCATCGGCGCATGTAGTTCGTAAAACTCTCGACGCAATGTTCGTAAATCGATGGATTGGCATTGACAGGCCAATCCCATGGCGCCCAAGTTCACCAGACCTTACCCTGATGGATGTCTTTATGTGAAGTCATGTTAAAAATGTGGTTTCCGCAGCACAGGTGTTCCAGATTTCAGGACTTTGCGAGAACGCATTACAAGTGCAATAACAACATTTACCACACAAATGTTGGAAAATGTGTCCGCTAGTGTGAACATCGTTAAAACATTTTACCTTTTACAGGGGGTGAACATATGCAAAAGTCCATTAACAGTGTATCAAAAAGTTTGTATGGTCATCAACTTCTGTTTAAAACTGTCCTTAATTACCAGGGATCATTTAAAAATTGTAGCATGTTTTAATCAGGGTAAAAGTTCTACCCGTTTTTGTAATAGATGCAAATTGCGATCTGAGTAGTTACGTCACAGATGACGCTGCGATGCCAAATTTTCGGCCAATAAAGCGTGGAGCAGTAGAGCATATACAGGCACTATGTTTGTCCGAGTAAGTCACTCGTAACGGAAATCACGGACGGTGTAACAAGGTAGGCGATAAGGGGCACATTAGGCATTGTTTACTGTACGAGTTCGATAAAGGCAGTATCGCAGCCTCGGCTTGTCGCAACATCTGTCAAGTGTATGGGGAGGGTGCAGTTGATGATAGCACATGTCGCCGTTGGTTTCGGAAATTCCGGGACGGAGACAGAAGCTGTAAAGATCATGCACGTCCTGGACTCCATCCGTGGTTTCTGACGAGGATGTAGACCAAGCCATAACAAATGACCCACATCCAACCGTTCAGGAATTAGCGGAAATGTTGTCGGTACAGAGAACAACAGTTGAAAGACGGCTGCATGCGCTTGGGTTCATCACCAAGTTCGATGACTGGGTTCCGCACCAGCTTTCTGCAAAGCAACGAGAGGAGAGAATCCGTACGTGTGTTTCTTTGCTTTCTCGTCTCAGAAATGAATCGTTTTTGGGACGAATTGTGACGGATGATAAGAAATGGGTACTGTACAGTAAAATAAAATCTCGACGGAGTGTGTGCCAAGGTGTGGATCCTGCTCCATCTACCTCAAAAGGAGGACTGCTTCCCAAAAAGGTTTTACTGATTATTGTTTGGTGGGATGGATGTCCAGGGAATAATCCACTGGGAAGTGTTAGCACCTAACCGAACGATAAATGCTGACCTCTACTGCCAACAGTTGGACAGATTGCGAGAACAACTGACATAGAAACGGCCAACACTCGTCAATCGCGAAGGCGTGATCCTTCATCATGATAAGGCCAGACCTCATGCTGCTCTAATCACTCAACAAAAATTACTGGACTTTGGTTGGGAAGTGTTACCTCACCCGGCGTATTCCCCTGACCTGGCACCTACGGACTACCACCTTTTTCGATCGTTACAGAACGCCGTCGCTCTCCAAACCTTCGATGATGTGTACGATGTGAAAACGGCATTACATGACTTTTTTTAACTCTAACACACAGGAGTTTTTCCGGCGTTGGATTCACCTACTCATAGACAGATGGCAAAAGGTCATACCGAATGATGGCAATTACGTGAAATCCTAGGTACGTTATTTATTGTGTTCTCCTCCTTTCTTTTTAGCCTACAAAAACGGGTAGAACTTATGCACAAGCCCAATATTAAAGCAGTTCATCTGCTTCACACTTCCGCAGAAAGCATGCAGAAATCGTCAGCAGTTTCAGCTACTTTCATGAAAGGGAGCATGAGGTGTCGTAGAACTACGTCTCACGTTTCAGGCAAAAAGTCAGGAACAACGTTTCGTAGATCCCAGTTGTCCAAACAAATGTATTCTTAGGAGCGAATGTTGATCCGAGTCCAGAAAACGCCTTCAGTATGCTGCTGGTTCTATGATCTCTACTCTTGCTGAAACCATAATTGAACTTGATCGACGCGACGTTCTGAATATTTGAACAAAATAATAATAAAAAAAAGCTAACAGCATTTCATTCCAAAACATAGTTACAAACGGGAAGTTGCATATTGCTGCGAAATATCCTTCGCGTGAATAAATTTATTTTGTAACGCTTTATTTTAGTGACGACTTCTCCAACAAATTTTATATCGAAAACTAGCTGTGAATCCCGTTGAGATAAGAATACAACGGGTTCAAGAAATCACTTATTGCTATTCAAGTGTTTATTATTATCTTTTGCGTAGTCATCGTAAATAGTGAATGTGCATTGAAACATACCCTTGATGTGCATCATTGTTCATGCATAGCAATACAAAATACGGAAGCGTTTGCCGGATGATAATCCTCCCTTGGTTAGGGGCATGGGCTCCCTTTCGCGTGCTACCTCATGTTTTTTCGGGTTATTTTTTTTGTATTACTTGTTTTTTTTTGTGATTTTTTTAGCATTTATTAATTAAGTCAAGGACGTTGGAAAATATCTTTGTACACGATATTTTTTGTAAATACACGTTCTGTGCCTCGGCAATATGAGCTTTTCTCATGCGCTGAGATTCAGCAACAATATGTTGCGGTGTCATATTACTTCGACGATCACACAAACGTCGAATATTAGCATTTCGTTCAACTGCACTGCATTTTTGTCTCTTTTTTTGGCATATTCGACATTGCGGCGGCTAACTTCTTGTCTTTCGACTGCAGTGCGTTGCTGCTCGATCGTAATTGGCTTGGCAGCGTTTAGCTTCAATATCTTTATCTAATGAAAGAGATAACTTCCTTTTTTGAAGCGGCATAGGCGAGGTTTAAAACAGCAGTCAAGTTCTCGAAAGACAATAACGTTCGTCCTTGCCTTACTAAGCGCCAGTAAAGTAAAACGTCTTACAACCTACGACTGTGTACTTTCACTTCCATCGCACCCGAAAAAAAATCCCTCTAACTTCGAATGAAAGAAAAAAGATGCAAGCAAAACGCTAAACAGGAACGGCTACGGATAACACGGGGTGAACACCGGAATATAAATGTTCGTCTTCTTTTGTTAAACAGCGTACGTAGTTGTTTGTTTATGGTTCAAAAGTGATCCACGTTTTGGAAAGTCTTGCCTTTCATATAGTAAGATGTGTTGCAAGACAGGTAGAGGAATTTTATTATTCTTTACCTATTCGTAACCATATTTCAATCTTTTCAGGTATTTGTGCTAATATTTTTCATTATTTTTAATGCCTCTAAGTGTGATATGTCGTTTTACAATTTAAGACTTTAAAATTATTTTTGGCTTTTAAAATAAAAAAAAAAAACAGCTATCAAAAATAGCAACGTCAGAAAACAAATAATCGGAACTGGCAATTTCGTCCACAGAAAATTAAAGGACCATACACAGTTCGGCAATTAAATAATAAGACTGACTTTTTTAAAAATCCCGGTAAAACACATGGGTCGGGAAGGCATAGTTCTTTTTAAATATTTTTTGATAATCTATTTATCAGCTATGTGGTGGCAAAGCATCATTCGGCGGAAGAACACTCTCACTGCTCTCTCAAGGAGCAGACATCAAATATCCGGTTCTGTTTGAAAATCGATAAAACTGCATCTCTCACAGTTGAATTGTTACGTGATGCGTACGGGGTTAATAAATATCCGGTTATGTTTGAAAGTCGGTATGTTTTAATAAATATCCGGTTATGTTTGAAAAACGGTAAAACTGCATCTCTCACAGTTGAATTGTTACGTGATTTGTACAGGGTTAATTGCCTATCTCGTGCACAAATATTCCGATGGTATACATGTTTTAAGGATGGGTGGGAAGATTTGGAAAATGACTAAATACCTCGACGCCAAATTTAAGTGCTCACGTCTGAACTCATTGAGAAAGCTCCCGAAAGAATAAAAAGTGATCGTTGTGTGACCTTGATAATGCTGGAATGTTAGATCGGTGGTAGTAAGGAGACGATTCGTCAAATGTTACGCAAGATTTGATGGGGGGGGTGTTCGTTTTGTTCCGCATGCTTCATCAGACGACCATAAATATTCACGAATGGAGTACGCAAAAGACACCTGGAGACTGCAGAAACAAAGCAAAATTTTCTCAAAAGCATTGTGACAGGTGACGAGACATGGTGTTATCGTTATGATCCTGAAACCAAGTGACAGAGTGCTCAGCGGAAGTCGCCACAGTCACCCAACGGAAAGAAGATAACGAACGTTACTGAAGTCCAAAATAATCAAGACAATGCTTGTAAGCTTTTACGACAGCAAAGGGAATTTTTCATCACGAATTCATTCCTGATATTACAACTGTCACTGGCAATGTTTGCACATCCATTTTGAAACGATTGTGGAAGCGAATTGTTCGTGATAATCCTGAGTATAAAAACATGCAATGAACGATTACTTCTTGACGATAACGCACCTGCACACAGGGTAGTCAGTGTACAGAAATTTCTGGAACGAAAACAAGTGTGTGTACTCAACCATCCCCCTATTCTCCAGATTTGTCACCGTGTGACTACTTTCTATTCCCTAAATTAAAGCTGCCTTTAAAAGGAAAAGTTTTTCAAGACATTGGAGACATGCCAGGTATACACTAAAGAGCAATTGAATTAGAGATACCTGTCTAGTAATGTGTAGCACCACCTTTCGCCCTGATGACGGCGGCGATTCGTCTCGGCATGGACTCGACAAGACACCGGAAGCGTTGGGAAGCCATACGAATCCACGACCCCTGAACAAGCTCCCACAGTTCACGAAGATTTGATTGAGGGGGGTCAGAGCCTCGAACATCTCTCGAGACGACATCCCAGATGTGCTCGATGGGATTGAGGTCAGGTGACCTAGCTGGCCAAGAAAGCGAGGTCAAGTCGGTGGAGTGTTCATCCAACCATTCGGATACAATTCGGGAGCGATGGCGCGGTGCATTGTCTTGTTGCAGGATGAGGTCCCCAGTGGGATGTTGAAGACACACAAACGGGAGCAAATGGTTGTCTAGGATATCTCGGTAACGTTGTCCTGTGAGGGACGATGTCACACGTACCAGGGGTCCCATTTCAGTCCACGTAAACAGTCCCCAGACGAGAATGCCAACCCCACCAGCTTGAAGAGTGCCCTGCTGGCAAGAAGGATCCATCGCTTCATGTGATTTGCGCCGTACTCGTATCCTGCCATCCGTATGTACCAACGTGAATCTCGACTCATCAGTCCAGGCAACATTTTCCCACATGTCTAGGGTCCAGTGGCGATGTTCCCATGCCCATGCTAATCTTTGCATCCTGTGATGTGCGGTCAGCAGCGGTACCCTCGTGGGACGACGGCTTCTGTACCCCATAGCGAGGTGATGGTTCTGGATGGTGTGGCTGCTTACACGTTTTTGTGCACCAGCGTTAAATTTCCGAGTGATTTCTTGCACTGTGGCCCGTCTATCCGCTGTTACAATGCGAGCTAGCCGACGATGACCCCGCTCACCCAAACGCTGTTGTCCCTTACAGGGATGGTTTTACCGGATTCGATGTACTCACGGTACACCCGTGACACAGTGGCTCGTGAAAATCCCAGTGCCTGCACGACTTCCGAGATGGAGTGGCCCATTCGTCGGGCCCCGACGATTTGCCCAGGATCAAATGCGCTTAGATTCTTCGTCTTACCCATACTTGGTCCGACTCTTACTGATTCCCGTCGCATCACTCCTTATATTGTCGGATCGCTGCATACGTCATGTCGTTTCCGTTTACAGGGCCGCCCACAGCACCACATTTGCATAACGCCAGCTGTCTCTAATTCAATTGCTCTTCAGTGTATTACCTCTTCAAACCATACCAAAAGATGACCTCTGCAAGTCCTTCCTTTCGTTGGTTGATCGCGCCATTTTTTGGATTAACGCAGGAGGAATGTACTTGAATAAAATATATTCACCTAAGTTTTTCTGCTTTTCCATTTTTAAAAAAATTCAGTCTCATTACGTAATTGCCGCACTGTATATATATATGTAAGGTCAGGTGATGCGTAACATCACAGCCTCTCCTTGACAAATGTCAACCCCGCCTTCTCGTGGTACATCCTGTTCCCACTAAAGGGGCTCTGACGACCGCCAATAGCGGTATAACTATACCATCGGGATTAGAGGAAATGCTATCCCACACTCACCAACCCGCTTGGCCAGCGTGGTGAGGTATGGCCAAACCCCTCCAAAATGACTCCACAACTTAAATCGTGGCCCTCAGTCTCCGGCAGCTGGAATGTACCTGGCCAAGGCAGCGGCCAGTGCGACATGAAGGCAGAGGGTGCTAAGAATCCCCGGAGGACCGGACTAGGCATCTGATGCTGACCTTGGCTACGTATAACGGACGCTCCCTATCTTCTGATTCAAGGCTTCTTGAATTAGAAGAGGAACTACAAAGGATCAAGTGGGACATTGTCGGGCTAAGTGAGGTAAGGAGAAAAGGAGAAGATCTCATTGAACTGAAAAGTGGACATCTCTTCTACTATCGTGGGACAGATACTGGCAGAACTAGTGGTGTTGGATTTATAATAAACAAGAAACTGAAGGATAAAGTTGTAGAAGTTGAAAGTTCCTCTGACAGAGCTGCACGACTCGTTATCCAACTCTCGAGAAGATACCAGGCTCAGATTATTCAAACTTATGCACCCACCACAAGTCATGCTGAAGAAGAAATTGAAGAATTTTATGAGGAAATTCGTGGTCTCAATAATAAAGGTAAGCAGCACTTGAAGATAATTATGGGAGATTTCAATGCAAAAATAGGGCAACGGCAACAGAATGAAACTTCGGTAGGTAAATTCGGTCACGGCAACAGAAACCAGCGTGGAAATACTCTCGTAGAGTTTGCAGAGGCAGAAGGGTTTTTCACCTTGAACTCCTTTTTCAAGAAAAAGCCACACAGGAAATGGACATGGAGACATCCAAATGGGACGACAAGTGAAATTGATTTTATTATGTGTAACAAAAAATTTATCACAGAAGACTGCAGTGTGCTAAACAAGTTCAACACAGGCAGTGACCATAGATTGATGAGATGTAAGATGCCTCAACACTAAACTCGAACGTAGCAAGCTCATAAGACAAACAAAATGTATTGACATAACCAACCTTAAAAAACACCATAATATCTTCAAATTGGAACTGAAGAACAGATTCTCTGCTTTAGAAGGCCTAACATCGGAAGAAGTGGATATTCCTGAAGTTAACAGAAAAGTAACCAAAGCCCTTATGGAAACAGCAACAAAATTAGCTGGGTCTAAGAACAAGTTGCATGTGAACAAATTATCAGGAAAAACCAAAATGTTGATGCAAAAAAGAAGAGTGATGAGGACAACTAAAGAAGATGTGACTTCCAAAGTGGAATATATAGAGCTATGCAAGACAGTACGAAAAAGTATCACTGAAGACGTAAGGAAATTCAACTGTGAACTAGTAAGGAAAGCAATTGAAAACAACCAAAGCCTAAAGATAGCAAAGGGACATCTCAGTAAGGGGAAAAAAACAGATTATGGCACTGAGAAAAGAAGATGGTTCTGTAACAAGAAATATAGGCGAAATTTTGACAAGAGTGAAAGATTTCTACTCCAAATTATATGAAAGGGATGATACATGTACTCCAGACATCACGAAAGGTACCAGTACCAGAGTTCTTCCAGTCCTTCCAGCAGAAGTTGCACATGCAATCAAGAACATGAAGCAGGGAAAAGCTCCAGGAGAAGATGGAATTACTGTAGACATCATACAAGAAGCAAGTGGAGAAATCGAAACAGTACTCGCCAAATTTTCACTCGATGCCTTAATGAAGGGAAAATTCCTGAGGATTGGAACAACGCTACAATGATCTTGCTACATAAAAAAGGTGACATTGAGGATCTCAGGAACTACAGACCTATCAGCCTCCTATCAGTGGTTTATAAAATCTTCACTAAAGTTCTTTCACACCGCTTGAAGGTAACACTGGACATGGCTCAACCGAGAGAACAAGCTGGATTCAGGAGTGGCTACAGCACAATAGATCATATCCACGTACTGAGAGAACTAATTGAAAGAGCGAGGGAATATGAACTTCCATTGTGCATGGCTTTTATCGATTATGAAAAAGCCTTTGATTCGGTGAAACCATCAGCAGTTGCAATGGCTCTGAAATCCTGCGGTATTGAAGATGCATACATTAATATTATTAATAACATCTATGAAAATGCAAGTGCAAAGATTCAGCTGTTTGAAAATACAACACACATAAAAATTGGAAAAGGAGTGAGACAAGGTGACACCATATCTCCGAAGCTCTTTAATGCCACATTGGAAAATGTCTTTCAATCACTGAACTGGGAAAACAAAGGGATAAAGATTAATGGAGATTATCTAACCCACCTTCGTTTTGCTGATGACATAGTCATTTTTGCAACTACCCCATCAGAGCTACAGGGTATGATCCAGGAACTTGCTGACAAGAGTAAAGAAGTGGGATTAAAAATGAACTTTCAGAAGACAAAAGTGATGTTCAATGCTTTTACAAGAAATGAAGATTTATCGATTGATGGAGAAAAGCTGGAGATAACAGACACGTACGTTTATCTTGGACAGCAGATATCAAGTGAGGGTCACATTGGTGAAGAAATTAATCGGCATACAAAACTTGCCTGGAGAGCTTTTGGAAGAAACAGCGTAATTTTCAAGAGCAATATGCCATTATGTCTTAAAAGAAAAGTGTTTGATCAATGCATCCTTCCAGTGCTTACGTATGGTGCAGAGACGTGGACCTTAGCTAAAAGAGACATACAAAGGCTACAGACAACTCAAAGTAGCATGGAGAGGTGCATGCTTGGTGTAACCAGGAGAGATAAGAAAGAGGAACACGTGGATCGAAAAATGACGAAAGTGGAAGACATCATGATCAGAGTTAAATCCTGAAATGGCAATGGGCTTGACATACTGCCAGAAGAACAGACCATCGATGGACAGCCGAAATTTTAGATTGGATTCCAAGGGACAGGAAAAGACCCAGAAGAAGACCACATGGAAGATGGGTGGATGAAATTCGAAAGTATGCAGGAGTGACATGGAGGAGACTGGCACAAGACAGACCGTTGTGGAGGAAACTTGGGAGACCTTCGTCCAGCAGTGGATTGATAATGGTTGACAATGATGATGATGATGATGATGATGTATAAGAACGTTTGAAGTCTTCTGCAAAAGTAAAGGTAATAGATACGAACATCAAAATAAGTTGCCTAATTCAAAAAAGGAGACCTGTTTAAATAACGAAGTTCAAATTAGGTAGTTTAATTACGTATTATTTTTTTACCCAAAACGAGCCTGAAAGATTTATGCATCGCAAAACACGTTTTTTAAAATATGTTCTTATAAAATTTTCTGCATTTATATATTGGCCCAGAGCGGAAGCTAATAATGGTATGCCAATGCGTAAATCCTCAATAGTAAAACTTACCGCGCAGACAAATGTGTGATCGCAAACAATTTTTTTCTTTTCTTTTCTTCCGAAAGATGGGATCATTAATACCAGAGCTCTGTGGCATCTACTCTGCCTTTTTCTTTTTATTCCTTCTCTTAGATATTCGTTTTTAAACTTTGTCAATTTTATCTTCTTGACATCATCATATTTCCGTCTTACGTAGGATAACCGATTATCTTGTTCTTTCATCCGTGAACTCGGTTTAGGTTTCAGTAAGAAATCTGTTTATAGATAAACCAATGTAGCGTTTAGCTTATCGGCTCTTCTATGTCTTCCCTTCCGCCGAAAACAGTAATCATGTCTATGATCGTCCTTCGAGCCAAATTTATCGTTTCAATGTCAGATCTCTTTGGAAAAGCATTCGAATCATCTACATGGTGAAACTAGCTTTGAGACTGAAGTCCTCGCTCGAATTTCTTACATCTATTCAATAGCCCTTAAACAAACCTTGAAGGAGTCGTGCATTTGAAAAAGATTGACTCCTAATTTGGTAAGAAAGCGAAGTGAAACGGAAGAAAGAAAAGCATCTGTAAATAAAAAGCAACATTTCAGAAACACGTGCGCTAATACACGTGTTGTTACTCTTCTCCATGTTTGTTTGAATGACACCATGCACTGTTTTTGAAGTGTTTTTTTCTTGAACTATTCTTTTTCGCTTCCAGTTTACTTCTCAGCGTTATTTTTAGCAGATAGCCTCTTTTCTAGCAGTACGTCCAAAGTACCGAAGAATATTAGTTTGATGTCTTCCAGTTTTCTTTGAAATCCATTTGTTTGCTTTTTTCCAGGAGGAAAAATATCGAGAAAGTATCCTGGTACTAGATAATTTATATTATGAATCTTTCGCATGCCAAGATCTTTGTAGGTGTGAAATAAAACGAGCGATTCGAGATTATACATTTATTTAGGTACAACACATTGCATTTATTCGCTCCAATCACCACACCTAGCCACAGTTCGGTATATACACTTCTTCTTCTAACATTTTTTAGAGCCAATTTAGGCTATAGGCCTTTTTCATCTCTTTCCAAATGGTCTTGTCCTAGGCTTGTCTATTCCACAGCATTTCTACAGTTTTGTTTATATTATTCATCCGTCTTCCCTCTGGTTTTTTTTCCTTTATATGATCTCCATTCTGTTATTATTTTAGTCCATCTATTATTTTCCATTCTTGCTATATGGCCAGCCCATTTTCATTTTCAATTGAGTATCTCTTCACCTGTGTCTAAAAAATTTGTTCTGGATCTTACATCTGTATTTTTTACTTTATCTTAGGTCTTAGTAGAGATCTCTGCATTTTACGTTGTGTTTTTTGATGGGCCAGGTTTCAGAGCCATATGTTATAATGGGTATTATACATTGATTGAAAAGTGTTGCTCTGTTTTCCGGCTTTATTTTGCTACATAGAATCTTCTTTACATTTCCAAAATCTCCCCACTCCATTTTTATACTTCAGTCGATTTCTTCCAAAATTCCGTGTTTCTTTGTGATAATTAGTTTTCCTAGGTATATATATTCTTCCACATATTTTATTTCTTTATCATTTATTCTAATGTTTTCTTGTGCTTCGTTATTATAAAGTTGGTTTGACATTATTTTTGTTTTATGAATATTGATTTCTAATCCAATTTCTTTTGATAAATCTGTTAGTTCTTCTATCATTTCTTTTAATTCTTTTTTATTTTCTGAAATGAGGATTATGTCGTCTGCAAATCTTAAATTGTTCAACTTTGCTCCGTTTACGTTGATTCCCTTTTGTAGCCGATTTAATTTGCTCATTATGTGTTCCAGCGTTAATGTAAATAGCTTTCGCGAGGTAGTATCTCCTTATCTTATTCCTCTATTTATTTTAAACTTTTCACTTTCTTCATTTAGGACAATATCAGATGTTGCATTCTGTTAGATATACTTGATTTGATTTATATAAGGTTGTTCAATGCCGTAATTTTTCAGGGCATCTATTACTTATGCTGTTTTTATGCTATCGAAAACTTTTTTTAAAGTCTGTAAATGTCAAATGTAAAGAGATGTTGTATTCGTTGCATTTTTCAATAAGATACTTATTGTTTGTATATGAGCTTTTGTATTAAATTTTTTTCTAAAGCCATCTTGTTCAGAGGGCTGTATGAGATCAAATTTGTCTTCTAATCTGTTTGTAATAATTCTTGTAAATACTTTATATGCGAGACAGCAAGCTTCTGGGTCTATAGTTTCCTAGTTTCTTTTTGTCTCCTTTTTTGTGTAGTAAGGTGATATTTGCATTATTCCGTATTTGAGGAATTTCTCTGGGATACATTCATTAAAAAGAATTTTTATTTCTTGGTTCATCATTTCATCAAATTCTTTAATCATTTCAATTATAATACCATCGTCTTCAGAAATTTTATGTTTTTTCATTTGTGTGTCTTTTTCAATTTCAAAGTTTTCTATTGGTGGTATGTCGTTTCTACTGTCAATATTTTCATTGCTGGCATTTGTTTCAGTAGTTGTCTCCATACTTCGATATAGGTTCATATAAAATCTTTTTGCTTCCTCCAAAATTTCTTTTTTATCAAATAATGTTTTTCCATTTTCATTTTCCAGTGATATAATATTCTTCCTGCTGAAAGGTTATTTCGCATTATTCTCAAGTTCCTGATAGTCTCTATTATTTTCTGAATCATTTCATCTTCTCTTTTCTTAAAATCTTCATTTATATATATACAATTAGGGGTGGATGAAATTCGAAAGTATGCGGGAGTAACATGTAGGAGACTGGCACAAGACAGACCATTGTGGAAGAGGCTTGGAGAGACCTTCGTCCAGCAGTGGATTGATAATGGCTGACAATGATGATGATGATACTATTATATTCTGTACTTCATTTATATTATATACGGTATATACTAAGTGTAATTAAATCATAACAACAAACAATACGGTTTACCAATTCCTGACATTGAGTGGTACTTAGGTGCGTGGATTAATGAATATTTTTGTCGTAAAACCAGTGAAAGAAGATGTGTGAGTCATAAAAGTAAATATTTACTAAACTATGGCGGCGGCAATAGTAAGTAGAGTAAACATTGGTAATTTCATGGCATAGGTAAATTCGTGATAGAGCGTAAGCGGCTATTCGTAGAGTAACTAATGTATTAACTTCTTTCAACTTTTTATCATAAATAGCAGCAGATGTCCAGTTTCTAAAATCAAAAGGAGAGCATCAGTAAGTTGTTTTCTTCGTATCACAGAGAAAGTTATTCAACGTGTAGCGGGAATCGAATAGCCTTTTGTGATGATGTTTAGTATACAAGGTAGAATAGCTGATTTCAAGAAGGAAAATAGAGGTAACAAAACAATATTTAACCCAGTTATTGATTAGATTCCAGTCTAATTTATAAATGCACTTACAAGTCATTTATCAGCGTTCTATAGTGTGTAGAGGTTTAGCCACGGACGCATGACTCTTACCTTTGGGGAGTCAAATGTTTCAGGCGTTAATGTTGATTTACAAGAAGTTTTTTTTTCCATAATTTAAACCACAATATCTGATTTCTTAATAGTAATAATGATAGTTGACGTCCAAATAGACACTTAAGTTCCAGTTTTTAATTAATTTTAGCCTGTCACGAAGTAATCAAGGTATCACGAATTTATCACCTACAAGTGGTTAATGTAACTGAAATGTAAAGAGATATAGCTCCCATGTGCAGTTTTTATCAACAGGCTCACGCAAAGACGATAACTGGAATGGCAAATTTTGTAGACAAAGTTATAACGAGGATGTCAAAAAAGAAAAAAGTGGTTTTCTTCAATGTAGCTTTTGCATGATATGGTACCACATGAAGTTCCAAAACTCTGACGATGAAAATGAAGATGTGTTCATGTGCGACGCCTGTCAAAGCTGTCTGAAATTAAAATGCGAAAATGTCCCTTTATGGAAAAAGGGAGCATTTTATTGACAAAAATGTGCATTTCTTCCATGTTTGACTGAAGTAAACTGTGCAATACATCATGTATACTATTATTTCTATATTTCTTTACATTCACGCAATGTCGTGCGTACAAATGGACAACTTGTTCAGTATCACGAACTCAGCAAGGTATTATCACAAAGTTACTAAGGCTATCATAGCATAACCACTGGTAAACATTATGCGAAAACATCTGCTATGGGACAAAAACATAACAGTCCTTCTGTTCTCTAAGTTATTGGTATTATGTACGCTGTAACGTACCAGGAGATGTGACGTACCTGCCAGAAGGACGCACACGACATAAAGGCAGATAGCAATTAGAATCAATGTCCGCGTAGCTTAATTGGTAGAGCAACTTATTCCGGAATGAGTGGACCCGGGTTCGAATCCCGTCGTAGACCAGAAAATGACGGAGAAATTTACTTCGTTATAATGGCGCCCGAACTATCCGGATGACCCGACCGTTTAAAATCTCGCATTGGTGTGATGTTATTTCCACACCGCGAGATAGGAAAAATATGAGCAGCACTTCAAAAGAAAAATAAGGGGGAGATGATGTAACGTACCAGGAGATGTGACGTACCTGCCAGAAGGACGCACACGACATAAAGGCAGATAGGAATCAGAATACATGTCCGCGTAGCTCAATTGGTAGAGCAACTTATTCCGGAGTGAGTGGACCCGGCTTCGAGCCCCGGCGCGGATAAAAATGATGGAGAAATTCACTTCGTTATAATGGCGCCCGAACTATCCAGATGACCCGACCGTTCAAAATCTCGCATTGGTGTGATGTTATTTCCACACCGCGAGATAGGAAAAATATGAGCAGCACTTCGAAAAAAATAAAAATTAGGGGGAGATGATGTGACGTACCTGCCAGAAGGACGCACACGACATAAAGGCAGATAGCAATTAGAATCCATGTCCGCGTAGCTTAATTGGTAGAGCAACTTATTCCGGAATGAGTGGACCCGGGTTCGAACCCCGGCGCGGATAAAAATGACGGAGAAATTCACTTCGTTATAACGCGTGTGGGGTACTGGGGTTTGATAAACGTACTGCGGTTTGATAACGGTATTATGTACGCGTGCGGTGTACTGGGGTTTGATAAACGTGGGCGATAAATTTTTGTGGTCAAAATAGAAATTTCTGAAATGATAACGAAATTGTCACTGTTTATCCTATTTAGACTGTTTAGTTTTTCAAAAATAACATTTATTTTCATTATTATTATTACATATTATTCAGGTTTAGACGAATGTAAGAAACGCGCCTGACACCGATGTAATATGATGTAGCTACGAAAGTCAATCTGCGCGTGCGCAAGCTAAAATCTGACCTCAAGGTAGAAGGAAAAACTGAATCGCAAGTGCGTTAGTGAGGGGTATTGGTATTTGATCTAGGATATATACAGGTCATACCATAAACTATTATACACTGGCGTGCAAAAATTAAGGACGAGACGGTTTTTCGAATGTAACGTCGTGCAGAAGTGCTCCACATCGACTCAAATTATACCATAAGAACCCCAAGATGTAAGAATATGAGACAAGTGAGCAAAACCGTTCAAACAAGGAATCCAAAGGATACAAAGACACTTTATTGAAAAGGTAGCTTCCAGCACAACTGGACAGAAGACAGAAACGTCCATGTGACAGGCGGCTGCCAAGAAAAATCCAGTCTTTAGTAGGGTATATGATCACCCCTGACTGCGTTGCAGGATTTAAAACGTCTGTCCATGCTGAGGACGAGGTTGTCAAGGAGCTGTTGAGGCATCGCGGCCCATTACTCTTGTAGCGCCAATCGCAGCTGCGGAATCGTTGCTGGCGGCTGGTGACGTGCTGCCAAGCGTCTCCCGAGAAGGTCCCACACGTGTTCGATTGGATTTAGGTCCGGGGACCTTGCGGGCCAATCCATGCGTTGAATATCTTCACTCTCCAACAGCTCTACGACAGCCACTGTACGATGAGATGTAGCATTGTCGTCCATGAAGAGGAACTCAGGACCCACAGCACCTCTAAAGAGACGCACGTGAGGCAGGAAAACCTCGGTACAATAGCGGATACCAGTGACTGAACCTCCTTGGAAGATGTGGAGGTCAGTACGGCTACTAAGAATGATACCGCCCCAAACGAGAACTCTGCCACCTCCAAACCGGTCCCTTTCGATTATGTTGGAGGTGTGATTGCGTGTTCCCTGCTCTCTCCAGATGTGTATACGTCCAGAACCGCTCGCCAGACTAAATCGGCTCTCATCTGTAAAGAGAGCTCGACCCCATTGCTGATGTGTCCAGTTCTTGTGTTCCTGGCACCACCGAAACCGCCGTCTCCGATGAGCAGGCGTTAATGGCACGCACAGTACTGGTCGTCGTGCAAATAGACCACCTTTGTGCAGCCTCCTGGCCACGGTAAAACCCGATAACGGACGTCCAGTTGTCTGTTGCATGTGCCTTGCGATTACTCCCGCTGTCGGCCGCCTGTCTTTTCTCGCCTGTAGGACAATATACCGGTCGTCCGCCGCCGTGGTTGCTCGTAGACGACCACTGCTAAACTCTCGGACAGCTGTTTCTGTCGTTTGAAATGCTCTCCAAGCTCGTGAAACGATGCTGTGCGTGATCCCAAACGCCTCGGCCACACCAGTCACACTTTGACCTTCTTCTAACTTCCCAATGACGCGACCTCGGATAAAGTCATCCAGATGTCGTCTACTGGATTGCCTGTTGGCCATATCACACGGTGGCAGCAACTCGACGTCGTTCAAACCAATGTACACCGTGCAATAGATTTCACCGAATTGCTGAGCGTACACCGCCCGTGTGCTTTATACCCTTCCGACACCCCCCTCCCCTAGGTCATGCTGCATATATGTGCATGCCCTACCGTAGCGGACCCCAGTCTATCTCCTGAGTGCTCTTTCGGTCCGTTCTACCTGCTCGTTCCGCTGGTATGCTAATTTCTCCTCTTCGTCCTTAATTTTTGCACACCAGTGTACTATAGTCATTTAACACAGTAGAACGGCTGCAGAACCTATAGTTGTTGATGAAAAAAAAATTCTCTTAGGAATTGACAGTTGCATAGAATCTCGATCGCCATATGAGTTGACACGTTTTTGTTTTATTCGAAAAAAGAATAATCATCTAAGTTTACACTGTAAAAATAAGTTGCATGAATTCACAGAAAATTCTTGAAAATAACGTACAGCAAAGTTGCCGGTAGGTCTTTGACTTTTAATCAAATTTCCGTTTCTAATAACGGGAAGTTTAGTATTTTGATGGATTCTCCGTTGTCACTAATTCAGCTTTTTACGGGAATTTCAGTTTCGGGTTTTCCGTTTCTATACTGAAATTTCCCGAGTATCCATAAATTTTCGATTTTGCATTTTTCAACCCTTATACAGAAGAAATTTTCATTCCCACTTTTTTTTTTAGCTAAATGCACCAATCGCATTGCAGGAGTGTTTCCTGACTTATGAGATGAAGAAATTTTTCGTCTTGCTCGTGGTGGCTTTTATGCGAGTAAGAAGAGCTACTGACTGAGCTAGCAAGACATTTCGTACGATCATGTGTAAGAGAGAAACGAAGAGGACTGGAGTCCTGTGATGATGAAATGTTTTTTATTGTGAATGCAAGTTAAGTAGTAATTTTATTTTATGTAGGAGCTTCTTATTTTTCTGAATAGGTTTAAAATATTTTTTTTTCTGTTGGAGGACTTATTATAAATTATATTCTTTTGTCATCATGATTTTTAAAATCAACAGAATATTTTGGAACGAGATTTTTTAAAACTGACAATGACTTTCAATTATATTCAATAAAAGATGAAATGTACTATACTTCCCATATTACTTCACAAAACCCCCAAATCTAGTACAGTAGAACCTGCTTATAAAGAGGAGCTCGAGACAGACGGAAATCTTCGTTAAATCCGGGTGCTCGCTATATATGCTTAAATATGCATACATGACGATATCCGTAAGCGCCCATATCATTTACCCACATATATCATTACATTTGGCAAATTTTTTCATCACTTCCTAGCTCTCTAGTCAAAAGTTATCGTTTAAAGCAGGGGTGCACAACGTTTTAGCACGCACGGGCCAATTTCAAGACCCCCACCCCATCCCACAAAAAAAAAAGGAAGATTGAAAAAATCTCAAAACCGAAATATTAAAAAAGAAATAAAAACTAAAAAAAAAGTGTACAGAAATTGATTAAACAGCACAAATTACTTGTTTGAAGAATATGCAGGTGTCGCCAAGAAGCTTTTAATTTTTTGTAGGTCTCTAGTGAGAAATTTGGCATTGTTTGTTTTTTATTAGTCTTTCAATATCTGGTTCAATGTTGGATACAGTTATCCGCAGGTTTCCCTCCAAGTGTTCATCAGTTAGACGAGAACGATTTCTTGATTTCACCTGATTCATTACAGAAAAGGATTGCTCGCATAAGTAGATGCTTCTGAATAATTTTGCCGTTTTTTGAGCGTGGCTTTTTAATCTCTTCATTTCACAAGGCAAGTAGTTTATGTAAAATTCTGAAGAAACTTCTGCAAATTTAGCCTTCACTTTGGAATTATTTCGAAGATCAGCACGCTCCATCTGAAAAATCAACGTACGCCGTTTCAGTATTATTTGCGAATGGTATTATTGCAAACACGTCATATATTTGTGTGCATCTCCAGTCACTTATAAAATTTTCATATCTCTATGAGGTTTCAATATTTCTATATACACTGCTGGCCACCCAGAATGCAACACCAATAAGGAAGCATCCGATTGGCCTGAAATTCGCAGCATGCTTCGCCCGTGAGAGGGCATGCAAACGATTAGCATTGCAGGGCATATGAAAATCATGTGCGCCCGGCACGCCACCGAGAAGCACTATATGAAGGGTCCACAGAAAGCGGGGTGTAAGTATTGGAAGTGTGTTGTGCTGCCGGACCTGTGCGGGGGATACTTCCTGATGCCTCGTCGCAGAATACGGCAGTCATTCCAGCACGTTTCGGAGTTCGACAGAGGACGAACAGTGGCTTATCGCGACAGCGGTTTATCGTACCGAGACATCGGCGCCCGTGTGGGACGACATCCAGCCACAGTGAGGCGAGTATGGATTCCGTGGGTGCAGGAGGGACGGACGGACCAACGTGAGTGATTGCCTCAGCCGCGGCACACCACCGAACGAGAGGACCAGCACGTTGTGCGGCGGGCATTGACGGCTCGCACCGCCACATCACGAACGTTAGCGTAGGAATTAGGGTGTGTTGCGCAACAGCCTGTGTCAGCACGTACCGTTCGACGTCGTCGGCAGGAGCGGAGTCTTGGCGCACGGCGCCCATTGCTCCGATTACCATTGACGTTGCACCACCGGCGAGTGCGGCGGCAGTGAGCCGTTGAATGCCGCACCTTGATTACGGAACGGCACGACATTGTCTTCTCCGAAGAATCCCGCTTCTGCTTGCAACACCACGATGGCCCGTTCCGCGTGTGGCGGCACCGCGGCGAGAGACTGTATGACGCTTGCATTATGCATCGCCATACCAGTCCGTCGCCTGGAGTTATGGTTATGGGCGCAATTGGGTATGACACCCGCACCCCTCTGGTACGCATCGCCGGTACACTCAACAGTCACCGCTACATCTCCGACGTTTTGGAGCCTGTAGTCCTCCCTTACCTGCAGGACCTTCCAGCGGCCACGTTTCAACAGACCAATGCGCGCCCGCACGTGGCACGCACCGTGCAACAATTCTTCACAGTTCACCAGGTGTCACTGCTGCCGTGGCCCGCCTGTTCTCCCGATATGTCGCCCATCGAATGTGTCTGGTCGCTGATCATCAACCGAGTGGCCCGGTAAGCACCACCCGCGGCTACGCCTGATGAACTGTGGCAACGCGTGGAAGCAGCCTGGTCCGACATATCCCAAGCTCACATCCAAAGCCTCTTGCGTTCGATGCCGCGGCGTTTAGCGGCCGTTATTGCCAGCCATGGGGGCCACTCGAACTATTGATGTCTGCATGTTCCGCCATGTCGCACGGGCCTGTAAGCTCAATCGTTTCATCTTTGTATCTGTTGTTATGTGACCAGTAAATCTGGCTTTGCTATCTCGTATCCTTCTTGGTGCTGCATTTTGGGTGGCCAGCGGTGTAGTTTGACTAATTTCTGCTTTGTGCCCCCCTGGGATTTTGTGCGCGCGGGCCACGGGTTTTGCATATTTGATTTAAAGTGTTATCTGTTATCGTAAACGATAGCACTTACCTATAAGAGACGAGTGTTATACGGGGTGTCGGGTAAGTCCGGACCCATAGGAGTTTCTCACATTTGTGTTTCTTCTTTTACAGGTAAACCATGTCGCTGAGTACAGAGGAACGAATCGATGTTATTTTGTTGGTTAGGACCCAAAGCCACAGGGAAGTGGCCGAAGAATTCAACAAGCTGCATCCAGACCGCGCCCCAATCACACACAGATGTGTTGGCAAACTGATATCCAAATTTAAGGAAACTGGGTCTATACCTGACAGGCCTCGCAGGGGACCGCCAAGTACTGTGACGGACGACGAAACCAGTGCCAATGTGATGGCTCGCTTCGTTTCCAGCCACAAGAAGTTGCTTCGACGCATGTCCACTGAAACTGGGATCTCCAAGAGCAGCATCCACCGCATCTTGAAACTTAATCACTGGCGTCCATACAAACTGGGACGCCATCAGCGTTTAAGGTGGATCCACCTAAAATCCTTGCCTTATATTTCCAATAAGCATACTTCTGTAGGCATTTTCTTCACAATTAATGCGTTACCAAGGGTGAATTTTTTTTTTTTTTTTTTTTTTTTTTTTTTGAGGTTTAACGACCACCGTGAGCAACTCAATGGGCTATAAGCAGTCGCCCGTCCCTAATTTAGAGTCACTGGTCCCAGGGAAGGGAGAGAGCCAGTGCCGTAAGACAAACACAACATCCATGCCTCACCGGGATTCGAACCCGGACCCCTTCCGACGAATGATCAGAGGCCAACGCCTTAGACCACTGCGCCACCGGGGCGGCGGGTGAAAATTCGAACATCGATAACAATAATTTCATATTATAGCCAAGTATACTTAATATTTTCTAAAATTTAACCATAATTAAGCAATCCAACATTTGTTTGTCTACTGACGTCATGAATGTACAGATCGCGCCATCTATTTTCTGGTTTCAACACCACCAAAGGAAAAGTTATTGATTTTTAATATAATTATGATTAAGTTTTAGAAAATATTAAGTATACTAGGCTATAATATGAAGCTATTTTTATCGATGTTCATGTTTTCATCCTTGGGAACGCATTAATCGTGAAGAAAATGGCTACAGAAGTTTGCACATTGGAAATACAAGGCAAAGATTTTAGGTGGATCCACCTTAAGTGAAGATGATCCTGATAGGGGAATTTATGTAGTTTTGCGAATTAGCAATGCGTGAATGATGGGACGTTTGCATCACAAATTCTGTTCTCTGATGAAGCGAACTTTTATGTTTAAGGAGAAATCAACCATTAAGAACATTCGATACTGGTCAGTACAAAATCCTTTTTTGGTTTTATCCGTCCAAGGAACAAGGCGGCGTGCTCGTCATGGTGTGGTGCGGGATATGGAAAGACAGAAACGTTGGTTCCTTCTTCTTTGACGAGAGGGTAACCCTGAAACGTACCTGAACATGTTGCAGGAGGAAGCATTTCCAAGCCTATTAAATCCAGCAGGCATATTGCCGGAATGGTTTCAGCAGGATGGCGCTCCTCCGCTTTACGCGCGGACACATTACCTTAACACACAATTTCCTGAAGATTGGATTGGACGCCGAGGACATGTGCAGTGGCCTCAAAGAAGCCCAGATCTCACTCCACTCGATTTTCATTTGTGGGGTCACCTGAAAGCCGTGGTGTACGAGGTCAAAATTCAAAGTATTCTCCGTCTTAAAGAACGCATTGTGCAGGCGTGTCAGCAAATTCCCGCGAGTGGGATCCATAAAGTTCTGCAAGAGTGGAGATTGCGTCTTCATCTGTGTATGCAACACAACGGCGGGCACTTTGAACATATTCTGTAATAGTATGTGCTTTTCTCCTATGGGTTCCGACGTACGGGACACCCTGTAGTTTACGGATAACACTCATCTCTTATACATTTTGTCACTTATAAAAGTTTAAGGATTTCCAACTTAAAGGAAACCTATAAAAGTTTAGCATTTCCCACTTTACCAAACTTTCATTCACAGCTATGTAAACAGCACGAGGGCTTGTTGTGCGAGCTCTATCGCTGTTCGGGGTAGTCACCCTCCCTATTAGCCCCTCGAAATCCACGCCACTTGCTGCATCACTTTTAGACTATCGTGCTGTCATGCGCATGTTTCCTCCTCATGTGGTTATGCCATTCCTTTTCTGTTGTGTGTTGTTGCGTTGTCGATATACAGGGTGATTCAGAATAACTGTTCAATAATTTGCAGGGAGGTCAGGAACACAAAACCAACAAAACCAAGCAATAATAACATAGGAACATGAGGTAGCAAATGCAAAACAGAGGCGCTACACGGTCACAAAGACAGAGACAGTTATCACAACGTTGGATGAGCAAAATGATTGAATTCGAAGACTACAAAAAATAAGACATGATTTTAACAGTCTTTTGGACAGCAATTAACATTTCACAGTACCTTTACAGGAAGTGTTCGAAATTGCGGCCTTGCGCAGTAACACACGCTTCACAGCGACGGCGCCTCCCTGCAAATCATTGAACAGTTATTCGGAATCACCCTGTATATATATATCCGTACTGTCATTAAACTCTCTCGTGTGAATTTTGCGTTATTCGTGATTTTGCGTTTTTCATGTTAATTTTGGTCAGCAGCGTATTTAAATGTTCCAATTTTAATATTCTTATGGCATATTTTATCTATTTTTTCTCCTACTTGCTTTTTAGTTTATTGTTTTGCGAGGCAATTTAGTACGATGATCGCAAATCCTCAACGTGAAATCTGTCTATCTCTTTCACAGGCCCACTTAAATATCTGTTTTCATGAAATCTATCATCGCGTATTTTAGCATAAATTCTGGTAAAATAATTGCTGCGTTAATAATGAAAATTCAGGGGTTGTCTAAAATAATGGAAACACCTTGAAACAATAAGTGGTACGCACCTAATATGGTGTGGGAGCACCCTTGACATTTCAAACTGCTTGAATCCTCCTTGGAATGGACGCATACATGTCCTGGATGGTGGTAAGTGGTATTTTGTACCATTCTTCCTGCAGAAACTGCTCCAATTCCTTGAGAGACGCCGGAGGAGGATAACGGGATCGCACTCTGTTTTCAAACACAGACCACAGGGGCTCAATGATGTTTAAGTCCGGTGATTGTGCAGGCCAGGGAACAGGGACGGCGCCAGAAATTTTTTAACGGGGGGGGGGGGGGGAGCTCGAAAATCAGGGGGGCGAATTATGCGTCATATATATATATATATACAAACACGAACCCAAAAAAATTAATATTCCCTAGAAAATTAAAGTCAAGAATTTTTTAAAATCGCCGTCGCTTACCCTAAAAAACCCTAAGCAAATTTGAAGAAATTCTGTAACAATGAATTCAACAATATTGAAAGCAACGCATACTGCTAGATGACAAAAATAAATCATTAGGAGAAGCTTTTTGCCAAATAGCAATAAATTTTGCTAGACCTGTGAAGCTGGGATGGTTTCATTGAATTTAACATCAGTTATCTGCTTGAGGTATTTCAGAGCACTTTCTAATTAAGAAAGAATTTAAAAATCAGCCTGGCAACCGATGCAAAATTATCTTCTAACCATCAAAGCAGAGCAGGCAAGAAGCGAAAATACCAAAAGAGAGGGAGAGAGAAAATAAATAAATACACAAGAAACTGCGAACCCCTTTAATTATTGAGATTTTCAATAATAAAACTAGATGTGAAATAATTGCTAAAACTAATAGATATGAAATAAATGCCAAAAATATTTACATGTTATAACCGAAGGGATGAGATGAAAAATATTACAATACCGGCCCCTGAAGGCCAGTCTCTTCTACGCATATGAGGAAATGAAGAATAAATCCATAATATTGATTCGAGGTTCAAAAGTACTAATAAAAACAATACTAATAAAAGCTGAGTCTATTGTTCTCAAGTGTAGAGAAGAGAAAGTAGAAGTAACCAGTTCAAGGAACAGTAAATGCATCTACTATAATAAAATCATCTACTACAATAAACTACTAAATGTATCAACTACCCTCAACTTGCTTCAAAATTAGATATTCTTTTAAATTATTTTCATATATATGCGCGCGTGTGTGTAATAGCATTACTTAGTTTTTAAGTAAATACATTTCCCTGTCAAAAAAGACTAGAACTAAAAGCATTAGTAAATTACAAGAAAATTACTTTTAAATTACCCCTGAGAATAAAATATGTCCAGTAAGACTACTAAGGTTTTGATTGGAATACATATAGTAAGCCTTTTCGTTCTCTATTAATATTACGAGAGGATTTATGAAATGATGTGTAATACAAAATATTTACCTTCAACAACTAAGCATCCGATTTCATTCACAATTTATTTTCGAAATGTCTCAGTGCATTGGCATATCTAACAGTAATAATAAAGGATAATAAAGGCAGAGAATCTCATTTGTAAAGTCTATAGCCGGGTATCCACATCGCGCAACAAAATGTGACTGAAATCTGATAAACAAAAATCAACTAATATTATTTCATGCCAAGGTGAAATGAATATAAGAATTTTCTTTCAGTGCAGATTAATACGTCGATTTTTATGGGTTGCGTCAAATCGATCAACGACTTCGCTTAAATCAATTTGTTTTGCAACTGTCGACACTATAGCTCTAAGACAGCGAGATCATGTAGACGATCGTTAGCCATTCGATTTCTCAGATAGGTTCTCAACCTTCTCATGCATGAAAATGTTCTTTTGCAGGATGCACTAGTCACTGGTATGGTTAGTGTAATGACTGCAAGCTTATACAGCTCATGAAAAGCTAATTTGTATTCCTCCAAAACTTCATCTAACTTACTGAGTGTTCCCACAACGCATTTTCTTTCTTTTTCATAACACTTTACCATTCCGGGTAACAAGGTGACCTCCGATTTCACACTATCTATGTCGCATTTATAGTGCTCGGCAAGAGGCCTTAGATCGTCGATAAATAAAAATCCCTCATTTCTGGGGTCCAAAGAACTGAAGCCACGAATGAATGTAGTATGGGTTCCAAAACGTCGTTTGAGTTCTTCATTGACTGTGTCCAAAACAGGGATATAAAAGTGCAACCGAAAATCCCCTTTAGTTAACAGGATATCCTGAGTCGAAACTTCAGTAACAAACTTCGCCAGGTGTGGTGGGAGTTTACTTTTCCTTGATTTCTGTTCGCTGAACTGTTCCAAACCGTTTGCGTCTGCGATATCCGTTGCCTCATCAGAAAGTGTAGCAAACTCTGCCTCCGAATCACGCATGGTAGAAAAAAGATGCACTGTTGTTTCAATTGTATCAAAGGCTTTGTTTATATCACAGGCTTTGTTTTGCAGATAATTCGAAATTGCCAGTTTATTCAAAATGCACGAGAAAACACAAAGTTGGTTAACAAAATCTCTACTCAGTTGCCCCAAAAGACCGCGAGCTTCAGCTGCCCGATCAGTACAGTCTTCCGACAGCGATGAAAACAAAACGATAATTGCCGGAAATGTTTTTTTAACTGCTGAACAGGCTGAGAAATGGGGTCAAAGGTCAGGACACAGGAGCGGAATCACTTCCATCGCCATTATGCGTCATAACTTACGTAAAAATGCTTCGATTTGGATGAAATGTTAGTATGTTGTAGGGGCCTGCCTGGAGAAGAATCCTAATGAAAATGGGCGAAATGGGATCAAAGGTTAGGACACAGAAGCGGTATCTTTTCCATAGCCCTTATGCATCATAACTTACGTAAAATTGCTTCGTTTGCGACAAAACTTTATCATGTTATTTCGGAGGTATACTGAACCAGTTTTGTTGAATATCATCGAAATGGGATCAAAGGTCAGGGCACAGGAGTGAGATTTATTCCCCACCCATTTTCCTCATAACTTGAGTAATGATTTCTAGTACGTTGGAAAGCGTATCATAATCAATGAATTGCATGATTTTACTAACTTTTTCATTTCTTCTACAAATATGAATAAAAGTATTCATGAAATTAAGAGACTACAGTCTTGTGACGATCATATACACTGCTGGCCACCCAAAATGCAACACCAAGAAGGACACGAGATAGCAAAGCCAGATTTACTGGGCACATAACAACAGATACAAAGACAAAACGATTGAGCTTATAGGCCCGTGCGACTTGCGGAACAAGCAGACATCAATAGTTCGTGTGGCCCCCATGGCTGACAATAACGGTCGCTACACGCCGCGGCATCGAACGAAAGAGGCTTTGGATGTGGGCTTGGGGTACGTCGGTCCAGGCTCCTTCCACACGTTGCCACAGTTCATCAGGCGTTGCAGCGGGTGGTGCTGGCCGGGACACTCGATTGCCGATCAGCGACCAGACGTGTTCGATGGGCGATATATCGGGAGAACAGGCGGGCCACGGCAGCAGTGGCTCCTGGTGGGCCGTGAATAATTGTTGCACGATGCATGCCACGTGCGGGCGTGCATTGTCCTGTTGAAACGTGGACGCTGGCAGGTCCTGCACGTAAGGGAGGACTACAGGCTCCAAAACGTCGGAGATGTAGCGGTGGCTGTTGAGTGTACCGGCGATGCGTGCCAGAGAGGTGCGGGTGTCATATCCAATTGCGCCCCAAACCATAACGCCAGGCGACGGACTGGTATGGCGATGCATAATGCCGGCGTCATACAGTCTCTCGCCGCGGTGCCGCCACACGCGGAACCGACTATCGTGGTGTTGCAGGCAGAAGCGGGATTCGTCGGAGAAGACAATGTCGTGCCATTCTGTAGTCCAGATGCGACGTTCAACGGCCCACTGCCGCCGCACTCGCCGGTGGTGTAACGTCAATGGTAATCGGAGCAATGGGCGCCGTGTGACAATTCCCCACTCTTTCAGACTACGTCGAACGGTACATGCTGACACAGGTTGATGCGCAACACACCCTAATTCCTACGGTAACGTTCGTGATGTGGCGGAGCGAGCCGTCAATGCCCGCCGCACAACATGCCGGTTTCTCTTGTTTTTATTAATATGTTTTTTTTTCATTCTTTATTTCTATTTATTAAATCTTTAAGGTTTTTTACTGTGAGTCCTATTTTTAGAGAACGGCTGAACGTAAAGATATGGTTGAGGTATCAAAATAAATGTCTTACTATGTAGATGTGCCAGTCAAAGAAAAAAATAAGATTGGGGCAAAGATTCGGGCGTTGTGGGGTGGCAAAGATCCCATGTAAAGTCTATGGGAGAAGCGTGCGGTTGACATTCGATCGCCTGCTGCTGGCTCACACGCTGTTGAAGGCGGAAGTATGGAGGGACTGAGACAGTCCAAAGTCCGAAGTCTTATCTTTTCTGAACGAACCGTTGCGCAAAGCAATGCTAGCCGGCATTGGTATCAAAGTTCTTCTCATCGGAACAGCGAACACTCTCGAAGACCTAATTGTGTTATGCCGTTGGACTGTGTGCGATGTAGATATACAATTTAATATTCATTCAATCCAGTTTATTCACGTAGGTAAGACGTTTCCCATTATGTATATATGTAAGTAAACATTCTGTTGACCATTGTTAGGTGGTCGTAAAACCTTCAGTAACAAAAAAAAAAAAAAAAAAAAAAAAAATCACGGACCAGGACTATTGTCTTTACTTAAGTGGTTGAATGAATTTGCCAATCAAATAAAGTTTTCATTTGTTGTTTCATATGAGTTTATTTTTTTCAAAAATACAACAAAAAAACTAGCCGTCTATTCCGACCGGGTTCGTCTAGTTTTTATTTTAATTTTAAAATGAGCGTATTTAAAATAACAAAGAGTAAAAGTAGATTCATTGTAATAATGCTCCCCGACTGCCAGGCACAATTAAAACTTTAATAAGTCATAAGGGCTATTTTGACACATGTACGCTAATGATTTCGTTCTATGGCTCCTAAAGAACGACAGATAGAATTGACTTAGCTTCCAGAAGATGACATTTTAAAGTCGTTATTTAACGCTGAGAAAGATCCAGTTGAAATATGGAAAAATGCTATAGAATACCCACACCATCAGTAACATGCACGAAAAATGCTTTCTTGCTTTTCAACCACTTATTGCTGCGAAGCTACGTTCTCTAACCTAATCTAAATCACGACGCCCTTAAGACCACAAATGACGGATACCGATCTAGAGGATCAGCAAAAAGTGCGGACCTCCATATGTTGCAACTAAATATTTAAATGTTTTCCAACAAAAAGCAGCCACAACAAAGTCATTAAAAGGTTAGTTAACTTTAAAACTGACATTTTTTTTTATTTTTTGAAGTTAGTGAGTTCCATTTTGTTTTTTAATTTATGTGGGACGTGTTCATAAGGCTTGAAATTTTGAGGCAGCACGTTAAAAGGATAATTAGCGTAATTCTGAAGGAGATAGTTCAGAATTATTTGGCACTAATGGATACTTGATATTATTCAAACATAGATAAATTCATGCATGAAATATTATGAGCGCACGGAATGGTGAATCTCTTTTTCTTTCCCTCTCTTTATTTCTTTTCGAAAATTTGCCTAAAAAATTGTTACTTCCTTTTTTATTTTTTTTCATCAGACTTTAAGATAAGCCTTTTTAATGGGACTAGTTTTTCACATCTGATATCTCGATAATGATTTATGCATTGGCGCCACACAGCCGTCCTGTCTAACCATAATGACAGGGGAAAAACCTCGTAATTACATGCTCGACGTTCCACACGTTTCTTGCTGGTTCTTAGCCGATTCACGAGCCTAGATTACCACAAATATCTGTCTTTTTCCTTCTCGAATGCAGATGTTTCCGTCTAATATTACCAACACGAAAGGGGATTTTCCTTCTTTCACTTGGATTCTAATTCTC
The DNA here is from genome assembly GCA_039090855.1 of Macrothele yani. Classification (NCBI taxonomy): domain Eukaryota; kingdom Metazoa; phylum Arthropoda; class Arachnida; order Araneae; family Macrothelidae; genus Macrothele; species Macrothele yani. The sequence continues at coordinate 81,260,421 of CM077008.1, forward strand.
GAAGCTTGGTTGTGTTGACGAATTTGACATTTCAGTTCACGATAGTTTCCAATCAATGGCACTTTCAGTATATTTGTATGCAGGAAAAGTCTCATTAAGGAAACTTGATGACGGGAAGATGAATACCTGTCTTCTAAGCGAGGGGCAGAAACGTCAATTTAAGTCAGTGATTTCCATTCGTGTTTGGTAGAGAGAAGCAATAATTCCGTAATTTTAGAAAGTATTTTCTAGAAATATCAAAAGAGATTATTTTTTCCTGAAAAACCAATAACTTCCTTCCTAATCCAAAGTGAAGAACAAGGAGATTGTTCTGTGTTGAAAAGGAACTGTAAAAGCTAATAGGATAGATAGATAGATAAAGAGAGAGAGAGAGTGAGAGAGAGGGAGAGAGAAAGAGGGAGAGAGAGAAAAAGTGAGAGAGAGAGAGAGAGAGAGAGTGAGAGAGAGAGAGAGAGAAGGAGAGTGACAGTGAAGGAGAGAGAGAGAGAGAAGGAGAGAGAGAGATGATATGCTGCTGAAAAATCTGTAGACACCTGATCAATGTTTTCAGATTTTCATCAACATTATCCACGTTTTTCTTGAAAAAAAAATCGAAGGGGTAATAGTGATCAATTCAGGAAAGGGTGACGATTCTTTCCTGGAGTGATTTGCTGTTAAACTTTTCGAAAACTTAGATTTCACCTCCCCTGGGTTCGATCTTTGGATCCAGAGAAAAAGTCAAAAAAAAGTCACAGAAATTCTATTTCTCATCGTTGTTTTTTCCTCTGCTTAATGTACAAAATGGGTGTTTTCTTTTGTTAAAGGATAGGAGAGTAGCATAGGGCTACCCTCCCTCCAATTCAGTATTTATCATCGCTCTGGAGCTAGCCTAGGAATTTTTTTTTTTTCCCAAAAATAAGCACATTAATTGTGAAATGATAGTTAGTGATTGCTTTCAAAACTACTCAGCCCAGCAGGAGGGAAATGACAGTGCATAAAAAAAAAAGATGTTATATTTTGAGTGGAGAGTAGTGTAAATATTTTTTTCCCTCTTTCTTTTACCTTTATTGTATGAACAAAAATGTAGCATTTATATGACTCAGTATGAAAGTTCGATGTCGCACCATTCAAGAGATAAGGTATTATAATAGTAATGCTTCACTTAATGAGTTTGGGCCAAGTAGACTTACCATGAAATCGAGAGCAAATATAATATTAAAGAAAAGGGGGGGGGTCTTTCCCCTTGGTATATAACCAAATAAATAAATTTTTTTTTTTTTGTTTAGAGAGATCATAGAAAGAGAATAAACCTGGGGTATGCTCATTAAAATAATTACTGGAAAATAAATAAATTTGTATTTCTTGCTTTGTTCAGTGTATGAAATAACGTGTAAAATGTCTTGTAAGCCAGCTGCGGTTTCCCCTCTTAACAACTGTCGGTCAATGCTCTAAGTTTCCCAAAAAGGGGATTAAGGCAGCTAATTCTTTCGATCCCTTTTGGGAAATTTCTTTCCAAGAAAAAGACCACTGGGAGTTACAAACATTCCTCCCCCCGAAATCTGGCAAATCTCCCTAGCCGAAGGGGCTTAGCAAAGAAAAAAATATATACCCTTGGGAGACACGCGGGAAAAGGAAGGGATCAATCAATACACGAAATTCGCAGGTCTTGCTGGCTGGCTGACTGTCTGAAACAGCAATCCTACATCAAAATTTATGGGTTTGTTTGCGACGAAGTGTGGCTTCTGAGAATCCATCGAGGCGTTCACGTGTTCTTGCACGTGGTTCCTGCATGTCTTTGGCTGAAAGCAGCCAGTGGGATTGCTGGCGTGTTTTTTGGCTGTTCTGATTGGTTGTTTGACCCTCAGAAGAGAAAGAAGTTACTGAGCGTCCATTTTGATTTTAGGAGACGCTCTCTCGAAATTGTTACTGTCTAAAAGCAAAAAAGTTGCTGGCGGTTGGGTCAAGAATGGGGCAGATTTTTTTTTGACCAGCAGAGGGTGAGGTTGGATGGATATCCTCCACCCTGGAAGCTCCAATTTGCAATATCAGCAACCAACTTAAAATACAACGATGCTGATGACACCGAGAACGCGGTGGTTATAGTTGCTACCTCACCTCAAGCAGCCGATGCCCTGCGAACCTGAAGCCAACATAGGCAACCCACTCATAATGACGTCCCCGAGAAGAAAAACAGAGATATGTCCGTTTTGAAAACGGCAGACCCTAGCTAAGCACAACACCGGAAGAGCGTCCTGGTCGACGAGTAGCAGCAGACCCACCCATATAGCAAAAATGGGGCAAGATATCAAAAAACATTTTCATCTCCCCTACGAGGAGTAACCCTGATGCCGTCCTCACGTCTTTCCCATCGGGACCTGCGATACCAGAAGAAAAGGTGGGGGAGTGAAAATGTGTGTGGTCGTCAACTCACAAATCACACAGGTGCCACCTCAAGGTTTCTACAGATATTTTGAAGAACCCCAACCGAACCCGACAGGCCTGCCAAAATTTGGCTACAGACAAGATTCCCGGACTTCAACTACGCTCTTCGAGCAGAATGACACTTAGAAGAAACTTGTGACTGTTCAATAATATGAAAATAGTGAAGTTAAAAGGAAATCCTTTCACCCTGCCAACCCTGACCATAACCAACGGAGGTCCTCTTGATTAAGTATGCAAGTTTTCTTTTATTTGTTTTATCCTCATAATATGGCTAATATTTTTTTGATAAAGGTATAAATTTATTGAAAAATTTAAGAACGGGGCACTATTGAAGGGGAAACTGTAGCTGACAAAAAAAAAAAAAAAAAAAGATATAATATTTAACTAGTGTGGTAGTTCAATGAATTAAAATTCTTTAGATAAGAAATAAAATAATTACGATGTTTGATAATTAAAATCGCTCATGATTTTTTTTGTAATGGCCTCAAAATTCTGAAAATGTGAGAGGCATATGAGTCAAAGTAGAAAAGAAACTAAGGCTTAAATTAGTGTAAAAAAGGAATTGCTATGACATATGTAAAAAAAGGTTGATCTCGAAACAATATCAGTATAATTATGTTCTTCTTTCTTTTTTTTCTCGTAGTACCCATGTTGTTATTGTTCTAAAAATAAATATAGGCATTAGCCTTTCAAAAACCAAATTTCAGTACAAATTGGCATTCAGTTTTATCTAGATGTCTCCTGAATTTCTGAGCATGGCACTCATCACCCAACGCTCTGACGTCGGCTAGGATACACGTGGGTTGTTGCTTAAATAATGTTAATGCCCAAACAATAAAAATAATTGCTGTCTAATAATCACATTTCATGATTACAAACATGAGTTTCAGAAACACGGTCTCATTTAGTTGACAAATATATGCACATGTACCAAAAATACAGTGTTATAATTATTCCTCAAGTGTGAAAACAAAAATTGTTCGGTATTTGCATAAACACCATCACTGGTGAAAACTTACAAGTGTGCTATAACCAATATGACATCTCAAATTTTTTTTTTATTATTTTTTTGTTTCTAAATGCATCCACCCATCTCCCAAAATTTAATAATTATGCTTAAATTCAAAATTTTCCTTCAGGTTTAATATTGGCTATCTATTCTAATAATTTTACATAACGTGGCTTGTGATTTCCGCCACATCAGGGAGAAGGAGAGAGAGAGAGAAAGAAGCTCCCGCGTTTGCGACGTATGAGCATGTCTCTGGATTAAAAAATAAAGAAGATAAAGTAGGAAAGAAAGAAAGATGCTAGCAATGGGCAATGGCTATCCCGTACAGTACGAGCCAATAGAAGGGAAACTGCGGTACAAATCGCCGGTAATTTGAATGCTGGTGACGGGGGTAATATTTCACCACACCCAGTACATCGAACCTTGCTGCAAATGGAGCTGAATAGCCGCAGGCCGCTCTAAGTGTTTATGCTAACCTCGGTTTACTGTCGAACGCACCTAAAATGGGCACGCGACATCAAAACTGGAGATATTGAATGTTTGAAAGAAGGTCGACCAGACCGATGATTGCACCATGTGAACAGCAGGGTACGTGTGCGTCCTTTACCTGGGGAAGCGTTGGAACCAAGATGCACTGTGGTACGAAAACAAGCCGGTGGAAGAAGTACAGTGCTTTGAGTAATGTTCTGCTGGAAAACTCAGGGTCCAGTCGTTCATGTGCAGGAAACTATGACATCATACATCCTTGCAGACCAGGTATATGCTTTCATGACACAATTGTTTCCCCTCCAATAGTATCTTCTTTCAACAGGATATTGCGCAATGCCACACTTCCGGATAGCTCGCGGAACACGAGGAAGACTTCCGGGTATTATCCTGACCTCCAAATTTCCCAGACTTCAATTCAAGCGACCATCTGTGGTTTGTTTTGGAACAGAAAATCCGATCTGCGGCGGCTTAATCAACCACGTAACATACAAGAGTGAAAGATCTACTGGTACCGTGTTGTTACCAGAGATACAACAAGACACCTTTTGAAATCTTATAGCGTCTATGTCTCGCCGGGGGGTAAGAGCTGTTTTGGTGGCAAGTGGAGGACCAACATCATATCAGGCAGGAAGTCATGATGTTTTGGCTCTTCGGTGTACATATAAAGCTCGTTTCATTTTCAGTGATGAAATGCTCTTCATTCCACCGCATATGCAAAACGCGAAACTAGGAATTGACTTTTCACTTCAATTATATTTTCAAAGAAAATAATTAATTTAATGAAAATATTGAGCGGAAGTGTTTCTTGCTCGCAGCGGAAGACGATGGCAATTCAAACTGACGAAATTGCCGCTATACGATTCATCTACACGATGATATCATGTGATAGAAATTTGAATAAAGGTAAGACTTTTAAACTATTAAAAAAAATGGGTGGGGCTGGTGTGCTAAACGGATCACAACCTGTTCGTATTGAGCCAATCAAGTCGGATTTGATGACCTAAGTAAAAAAAAATTCACTGTTGCATGTGATGGGTTTTATGCTGAATGTTAACATCGACTGGGAAGGTCGATATATCGATTGTTAATTACCTATGGATTCGCCAGTTTGTTTGTCCACGTAAAAAGATTTGATGGAGGGGGGTCAGAGCCTCGAACATCTCTCTAAATGGCATCCCAGATGTGCTCGATGTGATTGAGGTCTGGTGACCTAGCTGGCCAAGAAAGCGAGGTCAAGTCGGTGGAGTGTTCATCCAACCATTTGGATACAATACGGGAGCGATGACACGGTGCATTGTCTTGTTGCAGGATGAGGTCCCAAGTGGGATGTTGAAGACGCACAAACGGGAGCAAATGGTCGTCCAGGATATCCCGGTAACGTTGACCTGTGAGGGACGATGTCACACGTACCATTTCAGTCCACGTAAACAGTCCCCAGACGAGAATGCCACCCCCACCAGCTTGAAGAGTACCCTGCTGGCAAGAAGGATCCATCGCTTCATGTGGTTTGCGTCGTACTCGTATCCTGCCATCCGTATGTACCAACGTGAATTTCGACTCATCAGTCCAGGCAACAGTTTTTGACATGTCTAGGGTCCAGTGGCGATGTTCCCGCGCTCATGCTAGTCTTTGCACCCTGTGGTGTGCGGTCAGCAGCGGTACCCTCGTGGGACGACGGCTTCTGTACCCCATAGTAAGGAGATGGTTCTGGATGGTGTGGCTGCTTACACGTTTTTGTGCACCAGCGTTAGCTAGCCGACGATGACCCCGCTCATCCAAACGCTGTTGTTCCTTGCAGGGGTGGTTTTACCGGATTCGATGTACTCGCGGTGCACCTGTGACACAATGGCTCGTGAAAATCCCAGTGCTTGCACGACTTCCGAGATTTAGTGGCCCATTCGTCGGGCCCCGACAATTTGCCCACGATCAAATGCGCTTAGATTCTTCGTCTTACCCATACTTCGTCCGACTCTTACTGATTCCCGTCGCATCACTCCTTATATTGTCCGATCGCTGCATACGTCATATCGTTTCCGTTTACAGGGCCGCCCACAGCGCCAAATTTGCATAACGCCAGCTGTCTCTAATTCAATTGGTCTTCAGTGTAAAATAAAAAAATAACATCGACACCTAAATACTATTTAAATATTAAATGAGGTATCCCTTCCACTGAGATCTTCACATCGTTAACAAAATATTCAAGGCCCGTGGATGATCCTTATTTTTAGCACGGCTGCCTACCAAGGGAGAGGTTTCAGGATAGCTCCCGGGTAGGTCCAATGTGTTGAACCGCAAAATATTCGCTGTCGGATCAGAGGTACTGCCTCCACCCCCGCCCGTAAAAAATAAGGGCCTCCCTACCTACTTCACTCTCTCCGACTCCTAATGTGACGTCAAAGTGCGATGCGCTAGTAGCTAAGTATTCTGACTTCTCTCTGCCTACCAACTTTCCCATCGTGAGCTTGTAGGTTTTACCTAGTGTCACTTCGTTTCTTGTACTCGTTTCAAAAGCCTGTATAGACAGAGCTAATCGATTCTAAACCTTCTCTGTGGGTATAAACCAGTGGTCTCAAACTCAGACACCTGGAAGGGCCATTTTCCAGTTTTGGAGGAATATAAGGGGCCGCATGAATATTAATAAATTTCTTATAAATAAGTATCAACTTTACAAAACTGCACCAGTGGCTTGGCACTACACTGGAATATTATTTCTAATTATTGGTAAATAATAAAGACACATGCTTCGTCAATCACTGAAAACAATCACTTTTACGTAACAATTATTTTTCACTTAAATCTTAAAACAATCACATTTTACCAACTGTACACGGTACACGATACAGAAAATATTACATGTTCTGACTAGAAACTTGGACTCACTTCTCGTTCACTAACTTATCGATATTTGGAATAATGTCGTTTGAACATGCTACTTTTAAAAGTGAGTGTATAAGTGACTGTCATTAAGCTACTCCTTTCAAGACATTTTACTTGGCTCATTCTTGAGAACAACTGTTCGCATGAATATGTTGTTCCGAACATAGACAGAACCCGAGCAGCTAGGTTAGGAATGTTTACGTACTTGTCCTTTGAAACTAACTGGTAAAACTCCGTTACATTGCAGCTGTTGAATTTTTCTTTTAGGAAAGAATCACACTGAAGCTTATTAATTCGCGCTGATGTTCTTCAGGTGCGTTGTCAGCATTATAGGAAAATGGAGACTTGAATATATTGAAAATATTTTCCACGTCTTTGAAACATTCGACCCACCATACAGTTATGTTCTTCGTAAACAAACTTGTTACTTATAAAGCAGATGGCTTTGCCAAGCATTACTATGTTTATGTTATATTTAATATATTATAATATACTTGAAAAAAGGTGATTTATTTTTATTTTGTAATTATTCATGCGGCCCGCAAAACCGTTGGCGCTGGGCAGCGAGTTCGACACCACTGGTCTGAACCCTACTAAACAGCTGTTGAGTCAATCGAGGCTAAATACTCGGGCTTCTTGGAAAAGAATATTATTATCGTGCGCTGCGATAAACAGTGTAAAACAAGAAAGATAACATCGAATTTTCGGGTGTAATAAGCACGTCTTTTGAATCCGTTCTGACCCAAAATTAATTTATCAAAGCTATTCAAAGGCAATGGAACCGGTATGGAAGCCAGTAGTATCTGACGGAAGAAAGAAGTTTTTCAATCAGGTTTTTAATCCCTCAGATATTGCTGTAAACGGAATCGTGAGCTTACGCCCTCTGGTTGCAGACTTGTGCTTTAAGAAAAACATGAATTTATTTGAGAAACATTTCGCACCAGAAACGCTGTCCAGCACTGAAAGAATTTTTCAAATCGGACTCTTAGAAACAGAGATATCGACAAAAATAAGATGTGACTTTACGTCCCCTGGTGGGAAAACCATGCATTATTTTAGGAAGAAAGTATTCTCAAAAGGTGTTTCCATATGAGCTACGGTATCGGTCCAAGAAAAAAAAATTAGTCAAGTTTTTAGGAGCCCAGATTTTGCTACAAATACATCAGAAGCAGAAATTAACACTTATGCCCCTGGTGACCAAACCATTCTTTACCAAACATTAGAAATTACGTGAAAAATATTTTCCATCAGGTGTTGTATGCGATACAGGAAGAATTTTTCAAATCGGAGTTTTAGAAGCAGAAATAACGCAGAAAACGTAATTTACCTTTGTGCCCCCTAGCGGAAATTCTATGATTTACTGGAAAATTTTGAATTTATAGGAAAAACATTTCGCATAGAAAACACTATCCAACAAAGAAGGAATTTTTCAAAGCGGACTCCGGGAAGTATAGATATTTACAAAAATAAGATATAGGTCTACGCCCCCTGGCGTAGAAACCATGCATTATTTCAAGAAGAAAATGTTCCTAAGAGGTTTGTCGACATGAGTAGTATCGGTCACTAAACGACTTTTTTTTCAATCGAGATTTTAGAAGCTCATATTTTGCCGCAAATACATCAGAAGCGGAAATTAAGACTTACGCCACCTGGTGGCCAAACCATTTTTTACAAAAATTAGAAATTATGTGCAAACGATTTCCGATCAGGAGCTGTATCCGGTGCAGAATTTTTTTTTTTTTTTGATTGGAGGTTTAACGACCACCGTGAGCAACTCAATGGGCTATAAGCAGTCGCCCGTCCCTAATTTAGGGTCACTGGCTCCAGGGAAGGGATAGAGTCAGTGCCGTAAGACAAACACAACATCCATGCCTCACCGGGACTCGAACCCGGACCCCTTTCGGACGAATGATCAGAGGCCATCGCTTAGACCACTGCGCCACCGGGGCGGCAAAGAATTTTTCAAGTCGGAGATTTAGAAGCAGAGCGATAGGGGGAAACGCAATGTACCTCTACAGCCCCTAGCGGAATGTCTATGAAATACTTGAAAATTTTGAAATTAGGAGGCGTATCCGCTGAAGAAAAATATTTTCAAATCGGAGTTTTAGAAGAAGAGTTATCGTGGAAAATGAACTTTACTTTTCCGGACCCTAGCGGAAAATCTATGCGTAATTTGAAAAAGTAACTATATCTAAAATATTCTTCGACATAAATGAAATCGAAAGATGAAAGAATTTTTTCAGTCAGATGTTTAGAAGCAAATATGTGGAATAAAACGTATTTTTTAATTCAACATCATCTGCATTTACGCCCTCTAGCGGCGAAATTGTGCATCGTAAAAAAAACGAAATAAAGGATCGTCATTCGCATATTTCAGGCTTCCCAATGCAAAAATAATTTTTCAAATCGGACTAATTGTTGCAGAGATATCGCTGGTACAGACGGACGGACGGACAAACCGGTAACATAAGCACAACCTTTTTTATAAAAGACGTGATAAAAACAATTAATGGCTTGAATGTCCGAATGAATTGAGCTTCCTGTGTCTCAGTTTTGACTTGACACGGACGAATTTTAAAAGGCTTTAACAGTACATTTTGGCCGCCCGGATTAAAACATGGGATAACCGAATTCGGCGCACGGTGCCCCATTTGCCGCTTCTCTCTAGGACTAACTGTGCAACACGTCCCAGCATAAAGTTCATTTTACCAAGAAAGAAAAAGTGTTGACACTTAAAGCTTCAGGAAAAATGTTACCTCAACATGAAACAGATGAACTTCATGGAAAAAAGAAACAAATTGTAACACATGTGAATATGATCGTGCTTTGTTTACGCGAATAAAGAACTGTTGCCGCGAAAATTCTTCTACTTTCGGGCACATTGCTTTTGGTAAAGAAATACTCAAATTCGGGATTCAAATACAAATTTATTGTTTTAATAATGTTAATTAATTAACATAATTAATTATGTAATTTCTTAATTGGAGTAATTCGTAACTAGGTGCAAGAAATATTATCCCAACCCAGGCCGCATAGGGATTCGCTGGGTTCTTTTTCTTTTTTCTTTGCTTTCCCTTCGCGTGGGAAGGCGATCCGAAACGCAAACGCTAGGCCAGGTGCAAAATTTCGCAAACGGAGCGAAACGTGTTTTCTTTTATTTCCCGGCATTTAAGAAGCAACAGCACTGCAAATTACATAATGCTTCCTTAACTTACAATGGCGCAGTGGTGACTGTACGACGGAAGTCTAAGAAAGAATCTTATATCCGGTAAGAAGGTAAGGCTAGGCAATAAATGTCACCCAAGCGCGGTGTCGGAGAACATATTTCAGTCGGGCATACGTGCCTTCGAGCAGTCTTCAAGTTTTAAAAAGGGGTTTCTAAGATGCTCCGATAGTAGAACTCAATAACGGGGTGACAGTTACTGCCAAATACATTTTTAAAGGGCTTAGCTCAACAGATGGTCAGTAGGCCCGGAGAACATCTGCTCAAAGTAGCCACTGGCCGGCAGCAACTGGACGGCAGTCCACTTGTCAACGAGGGGGGGGGATCCAGAAACCAGTGATAGGGCAAGGGACGTCTTCTCGAGGTAAGGACACGCCTCGCAGCAGGGCTGTAAGGAAAGCGAAACTAAAATAAAAGGAGAAACTTGGAGAAATCGAGGTGTGGGTCGGTCGCAGTATTGTGGACGGAGTGGGTTGTTGTCATTTTTGTTGGAAGTTGCAGCTCGACGTCAGCGGTTGGCAAAAAATGCCTAACTGTGCGTGTGGCAAGAAGTCGGTCGTCACGGAGGCAGGACGTTAGACACCCCAGAAAATTAGAGGAAGAATCTTAGAAAACTACCGGCTGTGTTTTATCCACAGAGGATACCAGCCACCAGACGACAAGCGCCTTCCTCAACGCTGGATCGGTGCCGCACAGCAGAAGTTCTTTTAGGGTAAGACATCATCCAATTTTTTCAATCCCTTGCATGCTGAGTATTCATTGAAAGTTTAGAAATGAAATTTTATTGCTCACCTCGTACTAGTTGGATTGATAGGGACGTTTGTAGTTCTATAATTCTCAGGCTAAATCATAACTTTTTGTAGTGATGTCTTATTATAACTTAAATTGGTCCCACCATTAAATTGTACCTAAATTAAGAATTATACACAAAATAAATTTTATATTTGTTTCTTTAGACAACGTGTTTTTTCTTCTCGCTGCTCTGGAAATGAGTACGAGTGTCGGTGTTCTGGTTTAATTTAAAGCAATAGTTTTCTTTCTTCACAGATACCCCCATTGAAGCATAAAACTGAAATGTTAGCTTTTAAATTTAATTTCTTTGCTTCATATGAGTTCTCCCGACAACCTCGTATGAAACACAACGCTTTCAAGTCCCAACGATGAGACTGGGTCGCCCATACTGGGAAACCCAATGTCATTGTTGCCATCTAATCGATCGAAAATCCTTAACCAAATTTATGCCCTCAAGTTCCCCAACGGGGTTTGGCGTAATAACAGAACGATAACATTCATATGTAAGTGGATTCAGGAAATCAGGGAACATATGCACTTCTAACTGTTCATGACTTGTTAGGAAATGAAGAATCCCAAGAAATGCTGAAATTTTAAGCGCTCACTGCCAAATTACCACGTTTGATAAAAAAAAAAAAGAAAAAAAAATGAAAGCCGTTACTTTTCTCAGCATATGATTCAATAGTCCCTAAGCCAATTTTGTAGCATTTTTTCCAGGTCACCGGAAAATAACGAAACTCCTCCAGCTGAAAGGGCTAGCGAAGCCGAACACCGTGCGACCTGTGTTCTTGTGTTAAAGAACCGCATGCAATTCTGCATTTTTCATGCGTCAGGCTCAAATAGTTTACAGCGCAGGTATTGAGAATATTTCTATTGTTACTGGGCTTTACACAAGCCTTTCTACAGGCATAAGATGAAAAGACGGCATTTTTTTTTCCATATTTGTTTGAGCGTGTGCCTTGAAAATGTGTTTCGAAGTTTAACAGCAATATAAACGTTCAAAGAAAAAGCGACGCAGTTACAGAAGGAATCAAATAATATGGAAATGTAACATCATACGAGGCAACTTCAGAAACTTTGGAACATCTCTCAAGTTTTATTGCTTTGAAAAATCATCTCCTTTACAGCTTTTGTACTCGAGGAAGAGGGAGGAGGAGGAGGAGTAAACTGAACGCACACGAAAGAGAGAGAAAGACAGAGAGAGAGAGAGAGAGAGAGAGAGAGACAGGGAGGGAGATTAAATTATTGCCGCTTCTCTGAATCTTTCTGTCCCTCTCCTAGTGTCAAGAAACCTCACAAGTATCGATTTTTCCCAGTTCAAAAGTGAGTACTTTCCTGTGCTGTGATGATTTCTTTTCAGTTGAACTCGTTTTTTCCGACTACGTAGTCAAGCAGAGGCCGAAACGCCGCCGACTGAACACGTTGCCTCTAATCGCACGTGGCCCTTAGAGCTGGCACATTTCCCAACACTCTTTTCATTTTTTATCACTTCTCCGTCAATGGTGCTAAAAAAGGTTTTTCGTGTTACTAGCAAGTGGGAAGTTAAGAGCCATGCTAATACGCAATCACTTTCGTGCGCTGATAAATAATTTTTTAATCATTTTTTTAATCAAAAAAACGTAGTTGTGATGGCGTCAAATCTTGTTTCAGGCACAAGGCCACAAGAAACATCGATCGATCTTTGAAGCGGACGCGCGCGATGTTGTTTCTCGAAATAAAAAAAAATTCAGGGTAACGACACCTACAGTGTAATGAACACGACAAAAGACTCCAAGAAGTTCTACAATGTTTCAGAATCAATTTGCGTATTCTAAAAAATCCTGAAGCGGCAACAAAGACCTCACATCAACAACTGCTTTCGTTTCTTTTCTTTTCATACGTCACTATCACCTAGCATGAAAATTCAATACAGATGGGCTCTGTATACTTACTAGTGATGAACCATTTGCGAACGATTCGTTCACAACGAATGACTCTTCACCATGAATGGCGAATGGTTCGCACTCACCTTTTTGAATGCTCATTCAATCCGCCATTATTGTGACACAAACTGCCGTGTCTGCGCGTTTAACTTCCGCCGCCATAAGTTCGGAAACGAATTTTCAATAAGAGAAGAAATTTCGAGAATTAATAAGTATCAACCGCTATGAGAGTGAGCAATCAGCAGGCATCTAGGAAATAATGTTGAAGCTTAAGAATTTGAATGATACGTGAATGCCATTCATTCATATGGTGTGCCCGATTCTTTGGGTGGGAAATCATTCGTCGTGAATGGTTGAAGTATTTGCGCTCTTTTGCGCAGTTTGCCAAAGAGAGCCGAGTCCTTTAAAGCGCAACATGGAATCCCTGAAACGAAAGATTTACTCAGTGAGGGTACACTGTTAAAAATTTGGAAATAGGTTGCACCAAAAAGATGGTGCTACACCAGCTGCACCATTTCTGAGAAAAGATGCACCAATATGTGGTGCAAACAAACCCCAGCAATATGGGGTAAGGTTGCACTAGAATATGGTGTATGGTTGCACCATAAAATGGTACAATCTTACGCCATCAAATGTAAGGTTGCACCACTTTATAGTGGAACCTTACTCTATAATATGGTGCAAAGTTGCACCACTTGGTGTAAATTTTCCAAAATGTGGTGCAGTTGGTGTAGTTCCACTTATTGGTCCAACATATCACCAAAATGGTAGTCTTTTAATGTCATTGCTTTATGGATAAAAATTTTGAAAACATGGTTTCTGTGAACAGTTCCAAAACGTTTGTGTTCACTTCAGCAATTTAGGGGAACAAAAAGGTTCATTTTTTTTCCATTTAAATTTTTTCTCGCATATTCGGAAGATTTTAATCTTCATTGCTTATGTTAGCACATATAGTCTCAATTTCAAGATCAATACAATGCGCCAATCAATGCCGCAATTTGTTCTTGTAATACTACATTTGAAGCTACTTCCATGGAAACAAACTATCAGAAAAATAAAATTGTATTGTTCTACACGTGGCTAGGTACATACTGTATATAACATCAGAGAAAGTTCAACGTGAAAATAGATGTCAGAAACACCAGATACATATGTACTACAAAAATTATTTTCATCACTTACCTTATTCACTTGAGTGAACACTTTAAAATTTTCCAAACTCGCACTCACGGTGACGACAAAACCAACATGGCGCTACAACGCAACATCTGTCTCCGTCGGATGACTTGATGACGAAGACGCTTGCGCCGTTTCCTTCACTGCTCCAAAATGTGGTGAAAGGTAACGCCGCTTTGGCCGCACTAGGGAATTTGCACTAAAACGTGGTGCAAATCGAACGTTTTCATGCACCACTTTATGGTACAAGTGTGAAAATCGCACCAGATCATGGTATAAGTGTCAGATGATGCATGCTATTGTGGTGCAACATTGAACTGAAACTTTTACCAATGTAGTGACAACCTGGAAATTGGATCATTCGTTTGAAAGGATCATTCGTGAATGAATCTTTTGCATGAATGATGAATGAACTCCCAAGAAGGGATAATTTATGCCATCACGAGTACTTACCATCAATCTGGTTCCCGAGGAGCGATCATAATTCAAACGCTTATTTTCTTAAGTTCAGTGTTGGAAGCAGCTTAGCTAGTGGAAACGCATCCAACATCTAAGAAATATAGGAACTGATAACGGAAATTGAGGAAAATGAAAATAAAGCATGCAATACCAATATTTGAATATACAACAGAAAGTTCGGTTTATGAAATTTCGATTTCTTTTCTGGGTGTATGAAGTAAAACGGAAGACTAGCAATGCACCTGGGCTTCCGCGATCATACAAATCTAGTACAACAAATGAAGAGAGAAAATTTGATTGAGAAGATAGTTTCCAGAGAAGGACTTTTCTCACCAGACTGAGCTGGCTGTGGCTTCTAAAAATAGTCATTTAGTGTGTGGTAAAGCTTTTTCCATTTCATACGAAATCTCTTTGTATGCATTTAAAATTATTTAAATAGCAGTCTGCGTTTGAAATTATGGTAATTTCAACAGCTCTAAATAGAGACCGGTTGAATTCTTCGTCGATAGTTAAAATTAATTCACTTATCAAACTGAAGCGATATGTACAGATGTCGTGCATTTTCTGTTTCGAGATCACTCGTAAAATCTATCTCGTACGCGATTGTAAGTTCAAGCAGTGGATACAGATTCGAAATGTTACCCTTCATGACGAACACGTCCGAAAGTGACGGAGTCTTAAGTCAATGTTTCGAGATTCGGCTAAACTAAGAAAAAAGGGAAAATCTTTGCCATATTTACTTCTACTCAATCTAAATATTTTTTTTTTGCCGTCTAGCACAGAGACATTACGACTAAATAAATTATTGATACATTTGGATGTGGGAGCACATCTGTGCGACAAGCGATGAAAAACATATGATGAATAGTGTGCTTTCTTTCCTACATACAATACTAAAAATAATTTTTCCATTCGATTTCTAAAAGCCAAGATATTATGTTCAAAGAACGATAACTGTTCGTGTTGGCGGAAAAAAATGAAACAGAAAACTTGGATCCGGTGTACATGTATGTTTGTGAATAATTCAAGAGAAGAACTTAGAGTTCCATTGTCTTATAAGGAAGGGGTTCATTTCTCACTTGGACAATAACCCCACGGAATTATAGAAGTTAATAATTTGAAGATCGAATAGCACTGCTCGACACAGAAAATTCCACACTAGGAAGTATTTGTCGGATCTCCATGCAAATTGGTGGGTATGTGTCGACAAATGGGTTATGTTGTTATGTTGATCCAATCACGTGATGGATGAGGAATATAAAAGGGGCAACATGGCTCGACGGAGCTAAATTTAGTCATCCTCACTTGGGCTTATGGATCACTTTATCGGAATGATCTCGAATACGAAAATAGGTGTAAGGAATGAGATGCCCTGGACAACTTCACGGTAAATCTCACCATTACACGGACACCTTTACCAGAGACTTAATCACAGTGCTATGTAGGCTGGTTCGTGCCTGCGTCGCATCGGGGTCGAAACGCATCGGGATGCAACAAATGCCGTGCCAATGTGACCACAGTGCTTGAAGAAAGGTAACGTGAGTCGCTGTAGTGGGATTGGGGCAAGTAGGCGGATGTCAAAACGCCACGATCAATGCGTTTGACGAAAATCCGTTGCAGCTCCACAATCCACAACAAACGACATTCGACGAGGAGTACGGGAAGCTATGGACATTCCCGTATCGACATGGACTTGGAGCTGCAGATTGACTGTGGTAGGTTTGCTCTCTCACCAGCTACTATGATGACTGCCACTCACCGCAGCACATCATCGCACAAAGTTGCAGTTGTGTCCTACGAAACATGCGTGGCAGGACGGATGGAACCACATTGTATTCAGCCACGTCTTCCACCCAGAGCCGTAGCTACTGGGAGAGCAGAGAGGGCGATTGCCCTCCCAGAATGGTCATTCCAGGGGCTGAATACAATTCATGATCTGGGGGATGTAAAAAAATAGAAATGTAATTAAAACAGAAAGTTACACCCTTCAGTATTTTCGTTTTAAAGACTTTAGTTAGTCTCATACAGCATTCCATGAAGTTAACCAAGGTACAGAGTAACATACTCTATTAGGTGTGAACATTTTATATCCATGATGAGAATTTTCCGAAACAGTGAATAGAGGCATAAAAAATAGTATGTTGATATGCCTAACCTCCATAACCTTTTCGAACACGTCGTTGGGATGAAGAGATAAATAATAATGTGTGCTCTGTCGCAGAAAGCTCTCTGATGAGCGTTTAACCTCTTTCTCTCTCTCTCTCTCTCTCTCCCTCTTTGTTTTACTCTCCGTCGGATATAAGAATAATGTTTCTATTTTCTAGAAACAGAGATATCGTGATTAATAAAACTGTAATTTTGTCCTAGTTAAAGGAAACGTTTTGAATTTGGAAAATCAGCGTAATGTAAATTGAAAATACTGAGCGAAAAATTGTTTTCACATACGCTTTCCACGCGTTAGTGTTATCCGGGGCTTTTATACTAATTTCACGACTGTCTTCAGGTATCGGGAGATGACCACTGAACACGAGCTTCTGAAGTAAAAATCTTTATTATCCTGCTAGCTGTTAACATGTTACCTCATCACTATTTCCGCTACAACGGAGACGTAAATGTTAATTTATTAGATCTGATGTTCCAAGTCCTCAACTTCTGAGTGGGAACATATTTTTTTTTTTTTGAAACAACGTTGTTCAGAATCTTACCCGCAATGTAACAAACTCAGTTTTATTCTCGGCTGTTATTCCTAAGATTTTAACTACAATCATCTTCATGAATATTTTTCTCAAAAGGCTGATGCTATGGGGAAAACTCTGTCAGTAGAAGTGCATGTGCTTGAATATTTCATTGTACATGAGGTAAACTGGACTGCTTATTCCAGCTGTTCTCTCATGGAATCATGTGGTTCTCTGGATAGGAACGCGTCCCCAAAGCCGAGCAGAAAGTTTTTTAAATTCGTCTTTCTCTTGGCGTTCAGTGGTTATTTATTCCCTTGCCTCATAAAACTTCCCAGATCAACCCCCAACTAACCAGTCGACTCATATTGACCTTTAAGGCAAATAAATGATTTTTTTTTAATATTCTGTTTTAAATTAAATAATGTACCCATAAATCTTATATTTTTCACATATTTCTCTTCAACAAACCTTTGATCTATGACCTTTTTGTTGTTTCATCTGATTAGTCCCTTCTGAAGGCTTTATCATTACATATAGTACGTAATTTACATTTTGCCGCCGAGCGCAGGGTTGGATTGGGCAGTCGCGCCCGCGCGATTGCGGTGTGGGCCACTGCTGGAGCGTTTCTTCTTCTTTTTTCTTTTTATTTTTCAAAATAGTATTATTCGAATTTGGTAAGCAATACGTTTTCTCACAACTTTGTGTGCGTGCATGCTTGTGTGTGTGCGCGTGTGTAGTTTCAGACCGTTGGTGAAAGTGTTTCAGGCTGGCATCTCTGGAAATTTTACATGGTATGCCAACCAATAATTTATGTTACTGTGAATGTGAGATATTCTTCCACCCCCACATTCCATCGCTGTGTTGCTGATGCTCAATATGGAGTTTCACCTCTGAGTTTTTCATTCTGATACACTCCGTATAACGTCTGTAGAGGAATGCTTTTATGACTAACCGTCTACCTCACATTCCCCCTTTTCTATAAACCAGCAGTACCAATAATATGCGGAGTCAGGAGCGGTAGTGTCTATACTAACATAATAAAAAATACATATATGGTCCGATCTGGATCAGATCGAGTAGGCCAATTAAACTTATCCAGTTCAACCCTGGCCCAGCGTCGAGTGTGATATTATAAACTTTCCCAGCTGGATTATTAAATTTTTATGTAAGTTTTTCATAAGTCTGAAGTGTGTTTTTATTCTGTTTATTACTCTGCCTTTGCACATATATCTTTGCAAATGGGCCATATACTGCATGCTGGAAAGAAGGCTTTCATTCTCTTCTCGGACATTTCTCTCAACTCTCAAGGCAGGAAACAAACTTTGATTCAATAGAACCCACTCCCAAGCTGTGGTTCTTAGTTGTAAAGCCTTTTATTGTTGGCTACCTACTTCATTCCGTGAAACAAAATCAATTTTATTATAGCCTGAAGTAAATGCAAGTATTTGATTAACCAAACAGAAGCAAGAAAATTGGATATGAGGAAATGGGAACCTGTCCAATGAAAGGTCTTTCATTATATTAACTTACCAAGCATTCTCCTGTAAATCTCGATGGTCGAGTGGTAAGAAGCGTTGGCTTTTAATCATTCGGGTGTGTTCGAAACCCGAGTGAAGCATGGTTGATATGCTTGTCTTACGACACACACTGGCCCTCTCTCTTCCTTGGAAACAGGAGCTTGAGCGGTCTGGAACCTAGATGTATAAACCGATATTATTTCATACAAATATTGTTAGCTTATTATGCAGACTCGGTTCATTTTAGTATAGAGGCTTACGTCAGGTCGCCAGGTTTGTGAGAGGAACTAGCATTCTTATTTGTCTTCTTTAAGTAAACTTTTGAAAATACAGTTCTTGGAATAACCGGAAAATCGGTTTTGAACCTGGGGCCTCTAATTATATAATTTATTATTTCAAGGAATTCGTTAACTACATGAGCAAACTGAGAATATATCATCATCATCATCATTGTCAACCATTATCAATCCACTGCTGGACGAAGGTCTCCCCCAAGTTTCCTCCACAACGGTCTGTCTTGTGCCAGTCTCCTCCATGTCACTCCTGCATATTTACGAATTTCATCCACCCATCTCCCATGTGGTCTTTTTCTGGGTCTTTTCCTGTCCCTTGGAATCCAATCTAAAATTTCGGCTGTCCATCTATGGTCTGTCCTTCTGGCAGTATGTCCAGCCCATTGCCATTTCAGGGATTTAACTCTGATCATGATGTCTTCCACTCTCGTCATTTTTCGGATCCACGAGTTCCTCTTCTTATCTCTCCTGGTTATAGCAAGCATGCACCTCTCCATGCTTCTTTGAGTTGTCTGCAGCCTTTGTATGTCTCTTTTAGTTAAGGTCCACGTCTCTGCACCATACGTAAGCACTGGAAGGATGCATTGATCAAACACTTTTCTTTTAAGACATAATGGCATATTGCTCTTGAAAATTATGCTGTTTCTTCCAAAAGCTCTCCAGGCAAGTTTTGTACGCCGATTAATTTCTTCATCAATGTGACCCTCACTTGATATCTGCTGTCCAAGATAAACATACGTATCTGTTATCTCCAGTTTTTCTCCATCAATCGATAAATCTTCATTTCTTGTAAAAGCATTGAACATCACTTTTGTCTTCTGAAAGTTCATTTTTAACCCCACTTCTTTACTCTTGTCAGCAAGTTCCTGGATCATACTCTGCAGCTCTGATGGGGTAGTTGCAAAAATGACTACGTCATCAGCAAAACGAAGGTGGGTTAGATAATCTCCGTTAATCTTTATTCCTTTGTTTTCCCAGTTCAGTGATTGAAAGACGTTTTCCAATGTGGCATTAAAGAGCTTCGGAGATATGGTGTCACCTTGTCTCACTCCCTTTCCAATGTTTATGTGTGTTGTATTTTCAAACAGCCGAATCTTTGCACTTGCATTTTCATAGATGTTATTAATAATATTAATGTATGCATCTTCAATACCGCAGGATTTCAGAGCCGTGGTAACTGCTGATGGTTTCACCGAATCAAAGGCTTTTTCATAATCGATAAAAGCCATGCACAATGGAAGTTCATATTCCCTCGCTCTTTCAATTAGTTCTCTCAGTACGTGGATATGATCTATTGTGCTGTAGCCACTCCTGAATCCAGCTTGTTCTCTCGGTTGAGCCATGTCCAGTGTTACCTTCAATCGGTGTGAAAGAACTTTAGTGAAGATTTTATAAACCACTGATAGGAGGCTGATAGGTCTGTAGTTCCTGAGATCCTCAATGTCACCTTTTTTATGTAGCAGGATCATTGTAGCATTGTTCCAATCCTCAGGAATCTTCCCTTCATTAAGGCATCGAGTGAAAATTTGGGCGAGTACTGTTTAAATTTCTCCACTTGCTTCTTGTATGATGTCTATAGTAATTCCATCTTCTCCCTGGAGCTTTCCCCGCTTCATGTTCTTGATTGCATGAGCAACTTCTGCTGGGAGGACTGGAAGAACTTCTGGTACCTTTCATGATGTCTGGAGTACATGTATCATCCCTTTCATATAATTTGGAGTAGAAATCTTTCACTCTTGTCAAAATTTCTGCCTCTATTTCTTGTTATAGAACCATCTTCTTTTCTCAGAGCCATAATCTGTTTTCTTCCCTTACTGAGATGTCCCTTTGCTATCTTAAGGCTTTGGTTGTTTTCAATTGCTTTCCTCACTAGCTCACAGTTGAATTTCCTTACGTCTTCAGTGATACTTTTTCGTGTTGTCTTGCATAGCTCTATATATTCCACTTTGGAAGTCACATCTTCTTTAGTTGTCCTCATCTTTCTTCTTTTTTGCATCAACATTTTGGTTTTTCCTGATAATTTGTTCACATGCAACTTGTTCTTAGACCCAGCTAATTTTGTTGCTGTTTCCATTAGAGCTTTGGTTACTTTTCTGTTAACTTCCGAAATATCCACTTCTTCCGATGTTAGGCCTTCTAAAGCAGAGAATCTGTTCTTCAGTTCCAACTTGAAAGTATTATGGTGTTTTTTAAGGTTGGTTATGTCAATACATTTTGTTTGTCTTATGAGCTTGCCACGTTCCAGTTTAGTGTTGAGGTGCATCTTACATCTCACCAATCTATGGTCACTACCTGTGTTGAACTTGTTTAGCACACTGCAGTCTTCGATGACGAATTTTTTGTTACACATAATAAAATCAATTTCACTTGTCATCCCAATTGGATGTCTCCATGTCCATTTCCTGTGTGGCTTTTTCTTGAAAAAGGAGTTCAAGATGAAAAATCCTTCTGCCTCTGCAAACTCAACGAGAGTATTTCACGCTGGTTTCTGTTGCCGTGACCGAATTTACCTACTGAAGTTTCATTCTGTTGCCGTTGCCCTATTTTTGCATTGAAATCTCCCATAATTATCTTCAAGTGCTGCTTACCTTTATTATTTAGATGACGAATTTCCTCATAAAATTCTTCAATTTCTTCTTCAGGATGACTTGTGGTGGGTGCATAAGTTTGAATAATCTGAGCCTGGTATCTTCTCGATAGTTGGATAACGAGTCGTGCAGCTCTGTCAGAGGAACTTTCAACTTCTACCACTTTATCCTTCAGTTTCTTGTTTATTATAAATCCAACACCACTAGTTCTGCCAGTATCTGTCCCACGATAATAGAAGAGATGTCCACTTTTCAGTTCAATGAGATCTTCTCCTTTTCTCCTTACCTCACTAAGCCCGACGATGTCCCACTTGATCCTTTGTAGTTCCTCTTCCAATTCAAGAAGCCTTGAATCAGAAGATAGGGAGCGTCCGTTATAGGTAGCCAAGGTCAGCATCAAATGGCAGCCTAGTCCGGTCCTCCGGGGATTCTTAGCACCTCTGCCTTCATGTCGCACTGGCCGCTGCCTTGGCCAGGTACATTCCAGCTACCGGAGACTGAGGGCCAAGATTTAAGTTGTAGAGTCATTTTGGAGGTGTTTAGCCATAACTCACCACGCTGGCCAAGCGGGTTGGTGAGTGTGGGATAGCATTTCCTCTGATCCCGATGGTATAGTTATACCGCTATTGGCGGTCGTCAGAGCCCCTTTAGTGGAAACAGGATGCACCACGAGAAGGCGGGGGTGGACATTTGTCAAGGAGAGGCTGTGATGTTACGCATCACCTGACCTTACATCCCATATATATAAGGATATATAAGGGAACAATGTTCCCTTATATATCCTTATATATATGTTTTGAGAATATATAAGGGAACAATGTTCCGTTACTTACAAGTCCTATTCTTTTCCAATTCATCCGCTTCGACGGTGGAGTGTCCCCGTGGCCGGTTTATCATCGCCGGACGTGTTTTTGCGCTAACGTTCTTAACGAACTGCTGATGACAAAATGCCCCTTCCCTCGAGAAGCGAATTCGTTTATATCTTTTGAATCCACTTTTTATAAGTGTGATTGAATCAGAAAGCAACAACATTTTATCCCATGAAAACATTTCCCGAACTCGCCATCTGGCTCTATCTGCTAGAGAGGTGCATTCCCAATGATAACCTCCAAGAACTTTACAGCTAACATATCCAAATAAGGAGTGTATTACCGTTTCTCTCTGACTTTCACCCACACGTGGCCTCCCGAGACTTCTTCGGAGTATTTGAATTCCTCTATCGTTCAGAGGGAACAACTACAAATTAAGGTTTTACAAAATCTGTCTGTCTAACTACCATTAATATATCAGACACCTACTAAATAAATCTAATAAACTCGTTGTTATGGTTTTCATAAAATCATTCCAACTCAGGTGTCCCAAATCAAGGGCGGACGACGTCTTACTGCCACCTCCCAGAGTTGCGCATGATGGTCCTAAACCTCCCACCTACAAGGAAAAAATATTATATTTATATATATATCATCATTGTCAACCATTATCAGTCCACTGCTGGACGAAGGTCTCCCCAAGTTTCTTCCACAACGGTCTGTCTTGTGCTAGTCTCTTCCATGTTACACCCGCATACTTTCGAATTTCATCCGCCCATCTTCCATGCGGTCTTCTTCTGGGTCTTTTCCTGTCCCTTGGAATCCAGTCTAAAATTTCAGCTGTCCATCGATGGTCTGTCCTTCTGGCAATAAGTCCAGCCCATTGCCATTTCAGGGATTTTACTCTGGTCATGATGTCTTCCACCCTTGTTATTTTTCTGATCCACGAGTTCTTCTTCTTATCTCTCCTGGTTACACCAAGCATGCACCTCTCCATGCTGCTTTGAGTTGTCTGCAGTCGTTGTATGTCTCTTTTCGTTAACGTCCACGTCTCTGCATCATATGTAAGCACTGGAAGGATGCATTGATCAAACACTTTTCTTTTAAGACATAATGGCATATTGCTCTTGAAAATTACACTGTTTCTTCCAAACGCTCTCCAGGCAAGTTTTATACGCCGATTAACGTGACCTTCACTTGATATCTGCTGTCCAAGATAAATGAAGGTATTGGTTATTTCCAGCTTTTCCCCATCAATCGATAAATTTCCATTTCTTGTAAAAGCATTGTACATCACTTTTGTCTTCTGAAATTTCATTTTTAATCTCACTTCTTTACTCTTTTCAGCACGTTCCTGGATCATACTCTGTAGCTCTGATGGGGTAGTTGCAAAAATGACTACTTCATCAGCAAAACGAAGGTGCGTTACATAATGTCCATTCATCTTTATCCCTTTGTTTTCCCAGTTTAGTGATTGAAAGACATTTTCCAATGTGGCATTAAAGAGTTTGTGAGATATAGTGTCACCTAGTCTCACTCCTTTTCCAATCTTTATGAGTGCTGTATTCTCAAATAGTCGAATCTTTGCACTTGCATTTTCATAGATGTTATGAATAATATTAATGTATGCATCTTCAATACCGCAGAATTTCAAAGCCATTGTAACTGCTGATGGTTTCACTGAATCAAAGGCCTTTTGTTGGGAGCAGTGATGGACACGATGATATGTCCTTCTGGCAATATGTCCAGCCAATCGATGGTCTGTCCTTCTGGCAATATGTCCAGCCCATCGATGGCCTGTCCTTCTGGCAATATGTCCAGCCCATTAAAACAGAGAGATAAAGATCATTGATGCCAGAGGGGAGCGGCGGATTGTCGTTCATTGTTCACAGCGACCGCAGGGCCACAGTGCGACAAATCACCCGCAGCTACAACATTGGTGAACAGGGCAATGTGTCGCAGCACACAGTTCATCGCAGTCTTCTGCGTATGGGTGTGCTTAGCCGGAGACCCAGACGGGTCCCCATCCTCAATACACGTCATCGCCAACAGCGCACGAAATGGGCCCAAGATCATTGAGATTCGACCGTGGATGATTGGAAGAAAGTGGCCTGGCTTGAGAAATCAAGATTCCTAGTGCATCATGTAGACGGCCGAGCGCGGATACGCCGATTACCAACGGAGGCTATGGCACCTGGGTACATTGTTGGGCGGAAACAGGCCGGCGGCGGTGGTGTTATGCTGTGGGCGATGTTTTCTTTGGACACTTGAGGCCCCATTATCCCAATAGCACAATCTCTGACAGCTGTCAGGTATCTGAACATCGTTGCTGACCAAGTTCCCCCATTCATGGCAATTGTGTTCCCTGCTGGTGATGGCCATTGCCAAGAGGATAATGCGCAATGCCACACTGCTAGAATAATCAAGGAGTGGTTCTAGGAACATGTCGGTGACTTTTTCTTAATGCCCTGGACTCCAAATTCACCTGACATGAGCCCAGTCGAACATTCGTGGTTCGACTTGGAAAAGCGAGTTCGCGCTAAATCACCACCACCCCGAAAATGTACGGGAACTGGGGGACCTGCTGTTGACATTATGGTACCAGATACCCCAGGATACCTATCGCCACTTCATCGAATCAATACCTCTCCGAGTGGCCGCTGTTTTGAGGTTAATGGGGGTCCTACAGCTTATTAGGTAGGTGGTCATAATGTAATGGCTCGTAGGTGTATGTTCTGTCCCTTACCTGTAACTGCATTGCATCATCGCAGGAAGAGAAAACTCGAGATGTTTGAAATTAATGGAGACTGGTCAAGTTGCATAATTCCAGTTCAAAAATCGTGTACATCTGAATTTATATCTGCTTTATACTGTATATCCTGTTTCAGCTGTCGTTTTCTGAGGAAATATCTTCGACAGACTGGAAACTTACCTGTGTATTACTATATTAAAATTATCTCTCACTCCCCGACGGGAAAAATACAGGGTGAAATTTTGATGCTATGCATCTTTCCCGATAGTAGTAAAGGAAATCCTTAGTAAAAAAAATTGATGTAACGAAAAAAATGAGTAATGGTGTGTCATTGTGAAAACCATTGCTGAAATCTGGTCGTGCCGCATGCCGTGCCATCAAGTAACTCACATATCTTATTTCATTGGTTTTGCGATGGTAACATTCATCAATCCACCTACCTAAGCAAAAGCGTAACTAGGCTTTTCTTCTCTCGGGGCAAACCACAAAATATTGCGCCCCCATCTTTCTTTCTATCTTACATTTATATTGTGCCCCCCTCCCCTCCCGTTATGCTAATAAGCTGCTCGGCAAATTAAAATTGAAACCATGCTCCAGTGTTATTCCTGTGCGGGAGGCAGTTCGGCCAGTGTTTTTCTCTCCTCGGAGTTCGACCTTCGGAACCACATCAAACGGGCCGAATGCAGCTGGTGGTCGTGGTTCGCAGTCAAAGTAATGATCGAATAGCCCTCAGAGAATCTTCAGCAATGTGAACAATATCCTTATCTTGCAACACACCATACGATTATAAAGGAAATCCGCAATGCTCATTGTTGTCGACAAAGATTACGGTTCCTCTCTAATTGGTTATACCACCACCGCACTTGAATTACAGCAACTAACATCCCCTGAACATTTTGAGGGAGAAACGCAAATTTTGAGCTGCCGAGAATACTGAAACTAGCAAAACATGTTAAAAACAAATTCTGTAAATGGACAAATGACAAAGTATAACACGATAAAAGTGTACCAAAATCTGGTGCAAGAATTTAAATTCCAATTTCAGTTAGATTGTAAGCAGTGATTTTTGCGCTCTGTCTTGAGCTGCGCCAGGGGCAGCCACCCAGTCAACCTCTCCCTAGTTACGCAACTGTACCTAAGTACCGCTCACTGTCACATGCCCCTCCCTAGTTACGCTACTGTACCTAAGTACCGCTCACTGTCACCTGCCTCTCCCTAGTTACGCCACTGTACCTAAGTACCGCTCACTGTTACCTGCCCCTCCCAAGTTACGCTACTGTACCTAAGTACCGCTCACTGTCACCTGCCCCTCCCTAGTTACGCCACTGTACCTAAGTACCGCTCACTGTCACCTGCCCCTCCCTAGTTACGCTACTGTACCTAAGTACCGCTTACTGTCACCTGCCCCTCCCAAGTTACGCTACTGTACCTAAGTACCGCTCACTGTCACCTGCCCCTCCCTAGTCACGCCACTGTACCTAAGTGGCGCTCACTGTCACCTGCCCCACCCTAATTATGCCACTGTACCTACAGTAGCGAACAAAAGTATTTGACGAAACACTTTTTCGACCATAATATCTTTTCTGCTGGACCAAATCGGGTCATTTTGGGATATGATAAGTGTCATTCAGTTGTAAACATGACCCAAATGCAGATGGATCGGAAACCTTAACACAGATCAGGTACCGAGCTTAATCGCAAGATCATACAAATTGACCAACAAAGTAGGTGAGTATCACATTCATTTAATGCAACAATAACAGAAAACAAGTACGAGAAAACGACAAAACAATAACTAATACTTAGTGGGATAGCCACGAGACTTAATAACAGCTGCACAACGTGCCGGCATCGAGTCCACTAGCTTCTCGACGGTGACCTGCGGAATTCGCGCCCATTCTGCAGACAGCTGGCCGAACTTCTGGGACATATTCCGGCAGGTTTTCTTCGCACATCGTCTCTCCAGCTCCTCCCACATGTGCTCGATGGGGTTGAAGTCTGGAGATTGGCTTGTCCAGTCTAGAAGTGTGACCTGTTGCTACTGGAAGGCTGCCTTCGCTACTCTGGAGGTGTGCTTCGGGTCGTTGTCTTGCTGCATGATTCTTCCGGGTGGCATGTTATGGTTTGCCCATGGGAAGACATCGCTGATGAGCATGTTCGTTTAGCTCTGGCCGGTCATTATTCCGTCAATCTTGATGATGGGGCCCATTCCATTGCGAGAGAAGGCAGCGTAAACCATGAGCGATCCTCCTCCGTGCTTGACAGTCGGCTGAATGAAATGGGGGTTGGATCTCTGGCCACACGGACGTCGTAGGTATCGGATTCCATCACTTCCGAACAAGTTGAATTTGCTCTCGTCGGTGAAAAGCACCTTACTTCAGTCCGCCGCGGTCCAGTGTCGATGACGACACGCGAACGCGACTCTGGCTCGTCGATTTTTGACTCCGCTTAATGGTTTCTTGGCGGGGCGTCTTCCATTCAATCCACCAGCAATGAGACGACGGGAGATGGTCATTCGGCTGTCGTTCAGGTCGTCGCTGTCGCGGAATTCGGTGGCGCTGTCCACAGCAGTCAAGGTGGGATAAGCACGAGATCGACGGAGGATGCGTCTATCTTGACGCAACGTAGTGGAACGAGGCCTACCACATCGCGGACTGTTCTCGACGGTCCCAGTCTTCTTATCACATTGCAGGAGAGCTGAAATGGACTGGTGTCGGATCTTCAGGGCCCTCGCAGTATCGGTGACGCGCATTCCGGATTCCATCCTGTTCACGGCTGCCTGGCGAGCTCCAACAGGGATCTCCGCCATTTTACCCGTTTCTGAAAACCTAAGATTGACTTATTATCACACTACACATCACAAAACCCACAAGAATCGCAAGAAAAACTTTAATACATGCAGCAAACAAATGGGTAATAATTGGCGACTCTTGAATATGGCCCATTTCGAACGAAAAATTCGCTCTGAGCGAAATACAAACTACGCGGCATTGTAACCCACGAATCAACACATATCATATTCCAAAATGACCCGATTTAGTCCAGCAGAAAAAAAATTATGATAGAAAAAGTGTTTGCCAAATACTTTTGTTTGCTACTGTAAGTGCCGCTCATTGTCAGGAATTAGTAAACCTTACTGTTTGTTGTTATGAGTTAGTTCCACTTAGTATGTACCAGACTGTGATTGGGTAGGGCGGTCGTGAGTGACGCGAATAAATGCAATGCATTTTACGCAAATCAATGTGTACTCTCGAATCAATCTTTTATTTCACACCCATAAATGTCTTGGCATGCGAAAGATGTATAGCATAAATTATCTACAAAGAGTATCAGGGTACTTTTTCGATTTTCCTCTCTGCCAAACTATCGCTACGTAACGTTGACGTCTTTTTTGGACAAAGTTGTGGAGAAGCCAAATAATGTGCAACTTCTATCTTATCTGGAGCCTTCCAAGGTCATATGAACGTCAGCGGGATTTTCATTCAGATTTGATTTAATCATGTTTGGAATGTAGTTGAGGAAAGATCTAGTAAAGCTTAGGTTTAGGGCACTTGACATTGTTAAGTTTTCGATAGCTTTTAAATAAACTTCGTCACTGACACCAATAGCTGCCTCACTTGTAGCAGAGAGTGCATATTCTGTCTGTTGCGTTTCTCTCTCCATTGACGTACCTGTACCTGGATCGGTCTGTCACTTAGTTATGCAGTGGGTTATTAGCATTGCACTAATAAACATCAGCGATCGGGCTGCTACGTTTCCCCCCCCCCCATACTTACACACACATACACACAAACTACGTTATTGAGGCCGTTTGTTGTGTACGTAGTGAGAACGATTTTATGGAATGTAATTCTTGCAAAATCGACTTCTCAGTATGAGCAACAAACGATATCAAAATTTTAGCTCTCTTTCTACATCAAGTAATCCTTTTACAAAAAGCACATCTCTGTCTGTTTTAATTAATACAGACGATTGACGTGGATTAGGAACATCAAACAGTAGTCATCGCTCTTTCCACGCTTATAAGTGAATCACAGAAAAATTCTCATCAGCCGCCACCGGGAATCGAACCCAGATCTTCCAGTTACGCGTCGGACATGCTACCACTGCACCACAGCGGTTTAAAATTCCTCCGGACTCACATACAACTAAGTGCCAAGTCAGTTGGCAGGTTAGCATGTCCGCCGCGTAACGGGAAGACCCTGGGTTCGATTCCCGGTGGCGGCCGATGAGAATTTTTCCGTGATTCACTTATAAACGTGGAAAGAGGGATGACTTCTGTTTGATGGTCTGTCTTTTTTGTTTTTGTTTGTTTGTTTGTTTTGTTTTAAAGCTCATTTCCAACTTCATTTGACATAGCCACATTTATCCCATTCCAAAATCTGCATATTAGGACGCGGAGGGGGGGGACGCTGAAATTGCTCTAGTTAGCTGGAATTTTTCTTCCAGACGAATTTTGACATTATATACGTAGATCATTTCGAAAGTTTTGCACACTGCGAAGGTACTGCCCGTAGGGTGATGCAATCGCTCCAATCGTTGCGCCAGTTGCGAGTCAGACTTCAGTTTACAAAGTTGTGTCTCCGTTTGCTGGCAAATTTGTTCCTGTTCCGAAAAGTTATGCCTAGAAATGAAGAAAGAAATTAAGTAAGGTCGGATCTCGCGTAGCGACCAGCGATCCATCATTAAAATTGAAACTTTGCGGGGGAAAATCCCCTAATTAAATTCATAAAGCTTTGTGTGAAGCTCGTGGGGTTAGTGTAGTGAATCATAACACGATGTCACGGTGGGCTTCTCTTTTCCGCCAATGTGGGGAATCATCGAAATCGTCCCAAGAAGCGGCCGGCCATCAGATGCAACAGACGACACTTCTGTGGTTATCGTCAACAGCATTTTGGAAGAAGATCGACGGAAAGCATGTGAAGAGATTGCACATGAAGCAAACATGTCTACCGCTTCGGTTTTCAGAATCGTGACTGAAAAATTACAGAAGAGAAAAGTGGCTGCCAAATAGGTTCCGCATAATCTAAGTGAAGAGTAGCAAGCAGTTCGCAAAGGGATCGCAAAAGAATTGCTTCAGCGGTACGAGACAGAAGGCGAGCAGTTTTGGGATAGAATTGTTGCTATAGACGAAACCTGGTTATGAGATTTTGAACCAGAACTGGAATCTCAGTCTGCTTAGCGGAAACATCCAGAACCGCCTCGCCAGAAAAAATTCGCCGCCAACAATCGAAGGTTAAGCTGATGATGATTATGGCCTATGACAAGGTTGGAGTGATAGCAGCAGACAGTGTCAGAGGGGGACCCCTGTAACAGCGGAATAATACAGAAGGTTTCTGCAAAATGTTTTGTGCCCAAAGATTCGCCAAAGAAGGCCCGACATACTCGAAGTTGGAGTCATCATTTTGCACGACAACGCGAGGCCGCATGCTTCCCGTACAGTAAGAGACATTCTAGAAAAGTATGGATGAAAATTGCTTCCCCACGCGCCATGCAGTCCTGCCATGAGCCCACCAGATTATGACTTGTTCCCAAAACTGAAGAAGCCACTCCGCGGGAAACGATTCAGTACGATTCAAGATGTTTTTAATGAGGTGACTGCAGGAATCTGACGCCTCAACAATGGAGGCGTTCTGACTGGAATGCAAGACTTGCCCAAACGTTCGGCCGTTGTCATAAAGAAACATGGAGATTACTTCAATGGCCTGTAAAGGTATGTTGTGAAACAAATTTGTTTTTTAAGAGACAACCTTCAGTCTGCAAAACTTTTGAAATGACCCTCGTATGTTGCACATTTTTCCAACTATGGAGTACTGTTCCCACATTTGAAATAATGCACTTGTACCAGTCTTAATTTATGGGCAACTGGTAGTCCGGCTATTAATGATATAAAAATTTTTTGTTGTGTGTAGCAACAAAGAAATTTTATACCATTTACAGTTCCTTTGGTGTCACACAAATCTGTTTCCCAACTCATTCATTCCTTCTGCCTCAAAACTTCGGATTCTTTTTTGTTTGGAGATTTTAACGACCATTGTGATCAACTCTAAAACCTATAAGCAGTCTCCCATCCCTAATTTGAGGCCGCTGGTCCCAGGGAAAGCAAAGAACGAGTGCCCTCAGGCAAATTCACCATGCATGCCTCACCCGGGACCCGAACCTCTGCCCGTCTCGGACGAATGGTCAGAAGCTAGCGCCTCAGACCGCTCCGTCACCGGGACAACCTCTGGATTTTGTTTCCCGGTGGTATGTCCCTGAAAACTATAACCTGAAACTATTTAAATCAACTACTTTAAAGCATACTTTTCATAAACATATTAGGGTGATTTAAAAGTAATTGCCATTTTGAAGAATCGTCGTGTGTCAGGCAATTACTCGGTGCGCATTCGTCATGTAGATAAGAACAATGCATGACTGGAAAACAGGCATCGTCTACTTGGTACAAAATTGAGTATAAATAGGAGCATACGCTACCGTGATTTATTGGGAAATTTTCTGTAGTCAAAAGTTATGGAAGAATAATACACGATCCCAGTGCTGTTACGGTTTTTCTTTAAAAGAAAATAGTTGACCGCTGCAGTTGCAGCGAAGGAAATTTGTATTATGTGGGAGATAAAGGAGCAGTGTCTGAAAGAACGACAAGATTTTGGTTTCAGCGATTTAAAAATGGGGACTACAGCCTTGAAGAAAAAGAGCACGTGCTGGAAGACTTTCGACGATGAATTCTAAAGCTGTGCTCCAAGAGGTAGAGTCAAATCCGTGCACAAGCACTAGACAACTGTCAAATGAGCTGGAAATACCTCAGCCCACAAATGTTCGCGAACTACACAAGCTTGGCAAGACGCACAGAAGTTGTCGACAAGTACACCATGAAATGACTGCTGCTTAAGCTCGGCGACGAGTTTTTTAAAGAGTATGCCTAAGCATACCTGATTTATTGTAAAAATTGTATTAAATGTTACACCAACTAGTAAAATATAAAAACAATAATAACAAGCCAACTTACAGTTCAATAACTGAAAAAAAAAGGTAACATCAGATTAAGCAGACGACAAGATAACAAATTGCCAAAAAGCCAAAAATATAGCAAAACATGAATAAGTTATGGAAATTGATTTTAATCAAGAGCCAAACGGCAGTAACAACACTCGGCAACGTAATATACAGAACTTAAACGATTACATTGACTAATACGAAAAACAATATACTCTGTAAGTTGGCACTGAAAATACAGTCATTACGTAAATGCATTATAAGACAGTGACTATAAGATAGCAATAACCATGTACAATTATTAGAAGAAATATGGATAGGATAATATCTTAATACTGCACCAAATATTCACATAAAGGAACAATATGACATAAAATAGTCACCATAAAAAAAAAAAAGAAATCAGGCATACCAATTATTAAAAAACAATTAGAAGTTTTGAAACCCATTACAACGGTAAACCGAATGGCACCTCATGCAAAGTTCAAGAAACAGTCAGTATGTGTTAACACAAACAAAAAAATCCGCTATTTCGCTTTTTCATCTCTTTGACATACGATCGGATATTCGGATATCAGCAAAGCGTTTTTCGGTGAGGCATGGATGTTGTGTTTGTCTTACGGCACTGGCTCTCTCTCTTCCCTGGAATCAGTGGCCCTAAATTAGGGACGGGCGACTGCTTATAGCCCATTGAGTTGCTCACGGTGGTCGTTAAACCTCCAATCCAAAAAAAAAAAAAAAAAAAAAAAAAAAAAGCGTCTTTCGAAAATGTCTTCATAGTCTTTCCGGAGAGAAATCGAAAAAATCATATGACCAAGCACTGTATTAAGTTGAGACATCCTAGCCTCCAAAATATCCCTATGTTTATAAAGAAAAACATGGAATTGATGGGTCAAGCTCTGGCAGAAGGTGTAAAAATCTTCTTAAGAGTATCATCAGAAATCAGCCCTTTCTTAAATGGGTAATTATCAATAAGTCGTGTAATCTCCTGTTTTCTAGACTGTACCTGATGAGATTCAACACTTCTAGTAGAGACATGTTTTTTAAACACTGCATCACTTGATTGGGTAATATCATTCGCAGGGAGATCCAGTGAATCAGACGAGTCCACCGATTTTGCATGTTTGGAATCCACACTTTCCGTAGAAGAATCAGGCCGTTTGAACAACTCACCTGCGACATCCATAGGCACCCCAGAACTAATAGAATCTCAGGAGAACGATGAACGATCCTCAATTCAGGGAGGAGGAATTGTAAGACATCCAAGGTAACTTTTTGTGGAACTTTCAGTGGGATCCATCTGGGTGCCCGCCATCAGAGCCCAGGGATTCATTAACAAGAGACAGTGTCTGACATTCACATTCGATTACATGCGATTCCAATAGAATAAACTGTTGAGACCCAATGTAAATTCCTTTAGTAAGAACAATATTACTAGCTGCAGTTGTCGTAAATAATACTGTAATACCTCTGGCACTTCTAGAAATACGTTGAATCATGTCCTTCGGATCTAACTTTTCTATTGCTTACATAACAAGGTACTGGAGTCTGACGCAAAGCATGAAAAAACACTGTTCTTCCTAATAACGATGTTTTTTTTTTGTTTTTTTTTTTGATTGGAGGTTTAACGACCACCGTGAGCAACTCAAACTCAATGGGCTATAAGCAGTCGCCCGTCCCTAATTTAGGGTCACTGGTTCCAGGGAAGGGAGAAAGCCAGTGCCGTAAGACAAACACAACATCCATGCCTGACCAGGATTCGAACCCGGACCCCTTACGGACGAATGATCAGAGGCCAACGCCTTAGACCACTGCGCCACCGGGGCGGCAATAACGATGTATAATCTCGACCGACTGTAGAATCAACCTCGATTTCGATTCGCACACCATGACCCTGGAAGGAAAAAACTGGCTCAGATGTCAGAGCCTTATGTGCTGGCGTCAAAGACGAACCAACAACAAAAGCAAAACACGGCATACTTGAGACATTCGGAGAAGACAAATGATCAGTGGAAGGCTAAGCACACTTGCCTTGTGAAGAGGACTTGTCTGTATTCAGAATCTTGGAAGGGACAATTGTCGATGAGCAACATTTATCTTCCTGAGATGGCAATGACATTTCCAACTGGGTAAGTTTTCTCACGGCCTTGGATGAGTCCTCAGTCTCCATGGCAACATTCTTGGGATTAGAGATAAGACGATTACTCGGCACAAAAATGGCGTCTCTCACGTCGCAGGGACTGAGAGACGAACATCCGGTGCCAACGAAAGACCAACATGGCTGGCTGAACCCACCATTTACAATTCCTTATATGTAAACACAGCCGTGCGTACTACGGAAATATGAAGTAATACCTACATCAATGTAAGGTCAGGTGATGCGTAACCTACATCAATGTAAGGTCAGGTGATACGTAACCTACATCAATGTAAGGTCAGGTGATGCGTAACCTACATCACGGGATGTAAGGTTAGGCGATGCGTAACATCACAGCCTCTCCTTGACAAATGTCAACCCCGCCTTTTCGTGGTGTATCCTGTTCTAACTAAAGGGGCTCTGACGACCGCCAATAGCGGTATAACTATACCATCGGGATCAGAGGGAATCCTTTTCCTACACTCACCAACCGGCTTGGCCAGCGTGGTGAGTTATGGCCAAACCCCTCCAACATGACTCCACAACTTAAATCTTGGCCCTCAGTCTCCGGCAGCTGGAATGTACCTGGCCAAGGCAGCGGCCAGTGCGACATGAAGGCAGAGGGTGCTGAGAATCCCCGGAGGACCGGACTAGGCTGCCATCTGGTGCTGACCTTGGCTACGTATAATGGACGCTCACTATCTTCTGATTCAAGGTGTTTTAAATTGGAAGACGAACTACAAAGGATCAAGTGGGACATTGTCGGGCTAAGTGAGGTAAGGAGAAAAGGAGATCTCATTGAACTGAAAAGTGGACATCTCTTCTACTATCGTGGGACAGATACTGGCAGAACTAGTGGTGTTGGATTTATAATAAACAAGAAACTGAAGGATAAAGTTGTAGAAGTTGAAAGATCCTCTGACAGAGCTGCACGACTCGTTATCGAACTCTCGAGAAGATACAAGGCTCAGATTATTGAAACTTATGCGCCCACCACAAGTCATCCTGAAGAAGAAATTGAAGAATTTTATGAGGAAATTCGTCATCTAAATAATAAAGGCAAGCAGCACGTACAGATAATTATGGGAGATTTCAATGCAAAAATAGGGCAACGGCAACAGAATGAAACTTCAGTAGGGAAATTTGGTCACGGCAACAGAAACCAGCGTGGAAATACTCTCGTTGAGTTTGCAGAGGCAGAAGGGTTTTTCATCTTGAACTCCTTTTTCAAGAAAAAGCCACACAGGAAATGGACATGGAGACATCCAAATGGGACAACATTGATTTTATTATGTGTAACAAAAAATTCGTCATAGAAGACTGCAGTGTGCTAAACAAGTTCAACACAGGTAGTGACCATAGATTGGTGAGATGTAAGATGCACCTCAACACTAAACTCAAACGTGGCAAGCTCATAAGGCAAGCAAAATGTATTGACATAACCAACCTTAAAAAACACCATAAAACCTTCAAGTTGGAACTGAAGAACAGATTCTCTGCTTTAGAAGGCCTAACATCGGAAGAAGTGGATATTTCTGAAGCTAACAGAAAAGTAAACAAAGCTCTTATGGAAACAGCAACAAAATTAGCTGGGTCTAAGAACAAGTTGCATGTTTTCAGATTATCAGGAAAAACCAAAAGGTTGATGCAACAAGTTAGTAAAATCATTCAATGCATTGATTATGATAAGCTTTCCAACATACCAGAAATCATTACTCAAGTTATCACTCAAGATATGAGAATTATGGCTGTGGAATAAATCTCGGTCCTGTGCCCTGACCTTTGATCCCATTTTGATGATATTCAACAGAACCGGTTCGGTATACCTCCGAAATAACATGATAACGTTTTGTCGCAATCGAAGCACTTTTACGTAAGTAATGATGCATATAGGCTATGGAATAGATCCCACTCCTGTGTCCTAACCTTTGACTCCATTTCGCCCATTTTCAACAGAATTTGTCCCCAGGCAGGCCCCTACAACATACTAACATTTTATCCAAATCGAAGCATTTTTACGTAAGTTATGACGCATAATGGCGATGGAAGTGATTCCGCTCCTATGTCCTGACCTTTGACCCCATTTCGCCCATTTTCAATTGGGTTTGTCGCCAGGTGGTCCCCTACCACATACTAAAATTTCATCGAAATCGATCCTTTTTTACGTTAGTTATGGCGCATAAAAGCAGTGGAATGGATCCCGCTCCTATGTACTGACCTTTGACCCCATTTCGTTCACTCTAAATAGGGTTCCTTCCCATGTGATCCCCTACCAGATACTAAAATTTAATCGAAATCAAACAATTGTTACGCGAGTTATCGTGCGGACGGACATACGCACACAACGGGTGACGTAATGAGGCAGATGGGAATCGCGACCATCTGCTCGCCGCAAGAGTGTGACGTCATAAAACTTTAATGGGATCCACACACAACGCGTGACGTAATGAGACCGATGGCGTGACCGCGTGCCAACATTCTTAAACGCGATATTGTGATGTCATAAGATTTCTAAGCATTGGTAACATTAATGGAACGACGCCATGCCAATAAAAACGTTATAATTCGGGGTGGTAATTTAACCCATTAAACGAATTCTCCTAAAGTCGAGATCAAGCTAAATCGATTTCTAGTACCAGAAAACTGTAGGTTAACGACTTTCATCAAAATTCTTAGGGCCGTTTTCAAAATAAAATGTACATACATATATACAAGAATTGCTACTTTAAGGTGGACGTCAAGTAATTTTGCTTCCTATACTTCCAATAGAAAAACTTCTGTACACATTTTCTTCACAAACAATGCGTTCCCATGGATGAAAATTTGAACATCCATTAAAATAGCTTCATTTCATAACTTAGAATACTTAATATTTTCTAAAACATAACCGTAATTATGCAATTCAACATTTATTTGTCCACTGACGTCATCAAAGCACAGATCGCGCCATCATTTTTCTGGTTTCAACACCACCAAAGGAAACGTTATTGTTTTTTAATATAATTATGCTTATGTTTTACAAAATGTTAAGTATTCCAGTTATAGTATGAAGTTATTTTAATCGATGTTCAAATTTCCACACTAATTGTGAAGGAAATGTGTACAAAAGTTTTCCATTGGAAATATAGGAAGCAAAATTACTTGACGTCCGCCTTAATAGTGTGGGATAAGGGCGATGGAATGGATCCCGATCCTATGTCCTGACCTTTGATTCCATTTGTCCCATTTTCAACAGGGTTACTCTCCAGGTGGTCCCCTACCACATACTAAAATTTCATCGAAATCGAACAATTTTTACGCACCTTGTGCAGCATAAGGGCAATGGAATACATCCCGCTCCTATGTCCTGACCTTTGACCCCACTTCACCCATTTTCAATAGGGTTCGTCCCCTGGCGGTCCCCTACCACATACTAAAATTTCATCGATATCGAACCAGTTTTACGTGAGTTATTGTGCCGACAGACGGACGGAAAAGGCTGGAGCATATACGCTTCTTCAACCTACGGTTGGAAAGCGTAAAAAAAGAATAGAGATGAGGACAACTAAAGAAGATGTGAATTCCAAAGTGGAATATATAGAGCTATGCAAGACAGTACGAAAAAGTATCACTGAATACGTAAGGAAATTCAACTGTGAACTAGTGAGCAAAGCAATTGAAAACAACCAAAGCCTAAAGATAGCAAAGGGACATCTCAGTAAGTGAAGAAAACAGATTATGGCACTTAGAAAAGAAGATGATTCTGTAACAAGAAATAGAGGCGAAATTTTGACAAGAGTGAAAGATTTCTACTCCAAATTATATGAAAGGGATGATACATGTACTCCAAAAATCATTAAAGGTACCAGTA
The DNA here is from genome assembly GCA_039090855.1 of Macrothele yani. Taxonomy (NCBI): domain Eukaryota; kingdom Metazoa; phylum Arthropoda; class Arachnida; order Araneae; family Macrothelidae; genus Macrothele; species Macrothele yani. The sequence continues at coordinate 81,298,406 of CM077008.1, forward strand.
CCAGAGTTCTTCCAGTCCTCTCAGCAGAAGTTGCACATGCAATCAAGAACATGAAGCGGGGAAAAGCTCCAGGAGAAGATGGAATTACTGTAGACATCATACAAGAAGCAAGTGGAGAAATCGAAACAGTACTCGCCCAAATTTTCACTCGATGCCTTAATGAAGGAAAGATTCCTGAGGATTGGAACACCGCTACAATGATCCTGCTACATAAGAAAGTTGACATTGAGGATCTCGGAAACTACAGACCTATCAGCCTCCTATCAGTAGTTTACAAAATCTTCACTAAAGTTCTTTCACAGCGCTTGAAGGTAACACTGGACATGGCTCAACCGAGAGAGTAAGCTGGATTCAGGAGTGGCTACAGCACAATAGATCATATCCACGTACTGATAGAACTAATTGATAGAGCGAGGGAATATGAACTTCCATTGTGCATGGCTTTTATCGATTATGAAAAGGCCTTTGATTCGGTGAAACCATCAGCAGTTACAATGGCTCTGAAATCCTGCGGTATTGAAGATTCATACGTTAATATTATTTATAACATCTATGAAAATGCAAGTGCAAAGATTCGGCTGTTTGAAAATACAACACACATAAAAATTGGAAAGGGAGTGAGACAAGGTGACACCATATCTCCGAAGCTCTTTAATGCCACATTGAAAAATGTTTCAATCACTGAACTGGGAAAACAAAGGGATAAAGATTAATGGAGATTATCTAACCCACCTTCGTTTTGCTGATGACGTAGTCATTTTTGCAGCTACCCCATCAGAGCTGCAGAGTATGATCCAAGAACTTGCTGACAAGAGTAAAGAAGTGGGATTAAAAATGAACTTTCAGAGAACAAAAGTGTTGTTCAATGCTTTTACAAGAAATGAAGATTTGTCGATTGATGGAGAAAAGCTGGAGATAACAGACACGTACGTTTATCTTGGACAGCAGATTTCAAGTGAGGGTCACATTGATGAAGAAATTAATCGGCGTAAAAAACTTGCCTGGAGAGCTTTTGGAAGAAACCGCATAATTTTGAAGAGCAATATGCCATTATGTCTTAAAAGAAAAGTGTTTGATCAATGCATCCTCCCAGTGCTTACGTATGGTGCAGAGACGTGGACCTTAACTAAAAGAGACATACAAAGGCTGCAGACAACTCAAAAAAGCATGGAGAGGCGCATGCTTGGTGTAACCAGGAGAGATAAGAAGAGGAACTCGTGGATCAGAAAAGTGACAAGAGTGGAAGGCATCATGATCAGAGTTAAATCCCTGAAATGGCAATGGGCTGGACATACTGTCAGAAGGACAGACCATCGATGGACAGCCGAAATTTTAGATTGGATTCCAAGGGACAGGAAAAGACCCAGAAGAAGACCACATGGAACATGGGTGGATGAAATTCGAAAGTATGCGGGAGTGACATGGAATAGACTGGCACAAGACAGACCGTTGTGGAAGAAACTTGGGGAGACCTTCGTCCAGCAGTGAATTGATAATGGTTGACAATGATGATGATGATGACCTACATCAAAATTGAGCTTGCCGAAGCCTATTAAATAGGTCAATAGAATCTTTGTGGACATTCACAAACACTTTACAACTCGCAAACCAAAAGTAGCCAACAATTAAACGAATGCATTCAGCCAAAACTTCAGGAGCTCAGGTATCCACGTCAGGACTCTCTGCGGTCTAGTATAGAGCTACGTGTGCATGTATGCCGCCAATTGCTTGAAAATCCCCGGGATGACCGCTTCTTTACGCGAATTGTGACATGTGATGAAAAGTAGATATTTTTCCGGAATCCTGAGTTAGATTCCAAGAAACCACACGAACCAGCCCCAAAAAGAGGACGATTTGAGCACAAAGTTATGCTATGCGTATGGGGCAAGTTTGAGGTCCCATCGGTGTCGCACAATTGGTCGAATAATGATTGGTCGACATAACAATTGGTTGAGAGTAACGATTGGTCGGCAGGCAGCACGATTGGTTGACATAACGATCAGTCGACAGTAACGACTGGTCGATACAACGATTCGTCGAGATAACCATTGGTTCAGAGGATTATGGTTTACATTCGCAGCGGTTTCTCTCAGAACGTACTGACCTCTCAAAACGTAACGTTCCTTTTTGGAAATAATATATTTTAGAATGTAGTCCTCAGAACGTACAGCATTATATAACATATTATTTCCAAATAGGCCCCCGTGTCCTCTTTTGTACTCTTAAGTGAAAAAATCTATATAGAGGGCCTTCTGAACGATGTTATTTCCGAAAGGGCCCCGGGGCACTTTAGGTATAGGCACCTTGGGGAAACTGCCACACATAATTCGGAAACTCGGAAAATTGCCACACATTCAAAGCGTTTCTCGGACGAACGGCTATTTGTGCTCATCCCCTTAATGAAAACCATGTGACAATTTTCCATGTTGCTGAAAGATGTGTGGCAATCTTCCGGTGGGGCAATTTACCGCCAAACTGTTTGCACTTATTCAGTTTTTTTCCAAGTTCCGTTGACCATTTTATATCGATCAATGTCGACTAATCGTTATATCGACCAGTCGTTACTGTCGACCAATCGTTATGTCGATCAAACGTGCTGTCGACCAATCGTTACTGTCGACTAATCATTACTGTCGACCAATCGTTACATCGACTAATCATTTCTGTCGACCAATCGTTATGCCGACCAATCGTTATTTCGACCGATCGTTACTGTCGGCCAATCGTGTGTCAGCCAATCGTTATGTCGACCAACTGTTTGTCGACCAATCGTTACATACCCGGTCCCATTCATTGGGAATTGGTTCCAGATGACCGAAGCATTAATACGCAGCTGTACTGTGGCCAACTGGAGCGGATGTAGGCCGCTTTAAGCTTAAAGTACCCTGCTCTGGTGAACCATAAACGAGGTATCTTCCAACAGGGTAATGCTCCTGCTCATCGTGCCCGGTCAACTAAAAAAAAAAAAAAAAAATACAGGAACTGGAGGGTGTTGAGCTAATATCCAATCCTGCTTATCGTACGGATCTTGTGACTTCAGACTACCAGTTATTCCGGACCATGGTCCATTTTCTACTTGGGAAACACTTACAAAACATTCACGATGTTGAAATTGAGGTAGATGGCTTTTTCGCCTCGAAACAAAAGTAACTTTTTCTCTGGGAGGATTCAAGACATGACTTCACGATGTTGTAGGACCATCGAGCACGATGGATCCTATTTCGATGGTTAATGTTTCACGTTTATGCATTTATTCATGTTTTCATGAAGTTTAAAAAGGCAATGACTTTTGAATAACCCTGTCGCACGTCGTCTTTCCACGTCATCAATCCATGATGATCTTGAGGGTCATTGATACTTACTACAACGGAAATCCATTAGTAACTTGCTTGTGCGCATTACTATCAATGCGGTTTCCGCTATTTAAAAGGAGGGGGACATCGGGAGGAAGAGTGAAATTGAAAACACGGTTCTAGTTTCCGTACTCGCTGCTTTATTCTATTGTTAACGAGAAAGAGAGGAAAAAGCAAGTCATTTCCTCAGTAATGCATGACTGTTGGGAACAACAGTCATACATTACTGAGGAAATTACTATACCAGCGGACGCAATAATCCCACATTTATTTTTTAATTTCACCTACTGTGCATGAAGAACCACGTTTTCTGTGCTTTATATCTAATTGCAGCTTTGCAGAGTAACGGATAAGTAACTCGAATTAAAAAATTTTCTGAGAAATAGGGATTCGAGAAAGATTATCATGACTTTGAATTTTTCTTGAACAGGAAATGACCGGGCACGAAATTTACATATGAAAAATCATGCGAATAAATGGAGGAAATGCGGCGGGGAAGAGGGCCTCAAAATTAAAGCCATAAAAATAATCATGGAATACTAGTCAATGTAGTTTTGGAATAGTGTTTAACTCTCCAAAGACTCGTTAAAGTGACAGAATATTTTTGTTTTTCGTTCGCTCTAACAAAGAAAGTATTCGTGAAGGAATGAAATAAGTTGTCCACAAACCGGCTGAGTTCCCGAACGCTAGAGATCAAGACAAACAAACACACAGGGACGATGAAAGTAACGGTAATTTTAAACCGCAACAAAATCACCGTTCGCGACAGGGATGGGGAAACTGTAAAGAAAGGGAATTTACAAGTTACCATCTTAGGCGTAACAGTGACACAATCACCTTTTGTGATAAATACGGTACGAAGCAGAGCAGAGCGGAGAATCGCATGACTTGTAATGGCTCTTGTTCGCTGCGTTACACATTTTCTTAGCATATATGGTGTCCAAAAGGGCAGTTTTTTTTTCTCCTCTAGTGCTTTTACTTTCCCACATCCCCACCATTTTTATTCTGACAGGATTATGGTGATAACGATCACTTTCAGCTGATCTTGGGCAGTCAAATACCCTTACGGTAAAGCTCCTCATACAGATGAGAGATTGATTTTTTTGTGTGTTTTTTTTTGTTCGAAAGTTTAACGACCACTGTGAGCAACTCTATGGGCTATAAGCAGTCGCCCGTCCCTAGTTTAGGAACACTGGTTCCAGAGAAACGAGAAAGCCAGTGCCCTTCGATAAACACAACATCCACGCCTCACCGGGATACAAACTCAGACCCATCTCGGACAAATGGTCAGAAGCTAGCACTTAGACCATCGCGCCACCGGGGCGGCGGATGTGTCTTAGAACGTGGTGAAGTAACCAAGTCCAACATTGTGACACTGCAACAGAAATTTTGGACATGTTTATTCCCCAGCATTGCCCTAATCATGACACAGCTAATGGCGACTCTTAGCAGTGATTTTTGAACTACTATTTTTAGCCACTGGTCATAACAGTGATGTGATTTCTGGCCCATCTTTAAACTGGAGTGCGCATGCGTCGAGCATGTGATCAAGACAGGAGCACTGCAAATGCTTTGTGAGCAATGTTTTCACTCGGAACCCTTTGCTTTGTACAACGTTGTACCAGAGTTCCTTCTGGTGTGTGTGTGTGTGTGTGCGATTGAGGACCTTTGAAAAGCACACTGCAGAGCGGCAGAAGTGAGAAAGAAACATTATTTTGAAATGACAAGGTGAAATGTCTTAAATTTGAAGTGTTACTGTGTAAACCGTGAATTCCGTCTGAGCATCTTTAGATGCATTTGTATATATATATTTTTTTCATTGAACTTTTCAGATATTTTGGTTTTGATTTGTTTATTGTTCAGATAGAATGAACTGGAAAATGTAATTAATTATGCAAAGTATCGATGAAATTTTTCTGAAAAATGAACTTTTATTGAGTATGTTCGTTTTCATCTTCACCTGAAGCCATTGTCATGGGCCATCAGTCCTTTCTGGTTAGTGATTTTTTCACCCAGAACTAGAAAGTAACTGTGTTTATAAAGCTCATATGACATTGGGTTTTATTAAACAGTTTCATTGGCGGCGTTAATTTTAGAACATAACACTGAAACTCCACAGTTAAGTTTTAGTGTATTACACTTAATACTAGCAGAACTGCACCCGGCGGTTTCTGGGTTTAACTTTTTAAGATACAAGCCATATATATTCTGACTTTTACTGCAGTAAAGTATTGTGTTCCTTACTAGAGATGAGTTCAGGCTCAATTTTAGGATCCCGGGCCCGCCCGGGTCCAAAGACCTATAGCCCGGCTCCGGCCCGCTTTCTTTGATTCCTTGTGTTTGCTGAGCCCGGGCCCGGATTCTTGGAAAATTTTGCTTATCAAGGCTTGCATTTATGCATTATACACTGGCCAAAGATATGGCCCAAGCAAGGGTTAGTTTAAAAAGTTTAGTTCAGTTAATCCACTTCACAATATTAAATTATTTTTACAAATACTACGCATAAAGCCAAATGTCCTAAAATGTGGATTTGAAAATAAATAAATAATCAATGTGCCCTTCGACCGTATAAGGAGAAGTAGTAATTTTGGTAAAAGCCGAAGGAAAGAAAATCGTTTAGAAACACAAAAATTCCATTCGTTATTTCTTTTTGATTTTTACATTTACTTTTATTTTGAATAAGTTGCATTATAAAACGTACAACGCCGTACATACAGTTGCAAGTGTTTGAAATTTTGACTCTAGAAAACTAATCTTTGCAATATAATTTACATATATGCAAATTGGTAAAAGTAGTTTAGAGTGATGTAGTAGAATAAATTAAAAAAAAAGCATGTAGGGAAATTTCCAAAAAAAAAAAAAAAAAGTACGTAAAAGCATTCAAGACCAGATTATTCTGCATTTTGTAACATTAACAAAGCTTTGCGCTTAATAGTATAATAATCACAATATTATCATATGTGTGTGCAGTTTCCAGATCAAGTTCATCATGGAAAAAGAGAGAGAGAGAATTGCATCTAATGCCTCAGCGCTTCAACTTGATCTTCTTTTCTCTAAAACTCGACCTGCTGCACTAAAAATCAACGTCGCCCCCAAAAATCGCGGGAGTGAGGAAATTTAAAAAAATAAATAACAATACTTCTAACCGCACAATTTTGAAAATTAATACATCATTTTAAAGATAAGATTCTTGATTTTTAATAAAATACAAAAAAAGGGAATGTGCTTTTTTCCCAGTTTTTCGATACCAGACCTCCTTAAACTAATCCTTGCTTGGGCCTTAGCTTTGGACAATGCATAATGCAAGTCTTGCTAAGCAAAATTTGTCTTGCAATGGCAGCTAGTTTAGGAAATTGAAAATCCTTCCACCATGGTAACAAATCCACAATGAATTCAACACGTGTAATTCAACCGGGCTCGGAATTACACGTGTTGAATTAATTACAGTAATGAAATGCAAGACGTGTAATTCCGAGCCCGGGACCTGGTTTTTGGGTAGTTAATGAATTCTGAGCTCCTCCGAGCCCGGGCCCGAGCTCATCTCTATTCCTTAGTCCTATATTAAGGGATTCGATTAAAATGGTGTTTACATTTGCAACCGTAAAGTTAAGCTGGAAAATAATTAAAGAGCAGAACCTGTATTACCGTAGGCAAATTTACCGAACTCAAGGAAATGCTTCATATAAACAGTAGGTAAATATTTTACCCTATTCTCTCCCGAGAAGAGTACTGCATCAGGTGAGTGACGTAGATTCGTAGCTATCAAATAATGTCTTGGGCCTAGGTCATAAGAACTTGAATATTCACCCCAGAGTGGTTTCAGGTTATGGCAACAATTCAACAACACCGGTTTGGTGTTACGAAATAACGCTAGTGTCGTGTCACGAAATACACTGCCGGACAATTGCTAAGGACGGATGACAATAGCAACGATAGCAACCATAAAATGGAAGGCAGGAAAATGTGGAAATTAGCATAAGTGCGGGATACAGTAAGATGTGTTGTGCGTATGCAAATTTTGGATTGCCGAACTTGTTCGTGACGTCATAGCGCTGATAAGAGATATAAAGGATTTGACGCGCATTGACCGTTGTTGTTCAAACGCAAAGTTGAAAGGGAAAGAATCAATTGACGAACTTGCAATTTTCAGTATGTCTTCCCGACATCACCTAGATGATTTTACGCGTGGCCGTATTATTGGCAAGATTGAAGAAGGGCGAAAAATAACAGATGTTGCCAGGGAGTTCGACGTCAGCCACAGTGTTGTTTCAAGGCTTTGGAAATCATTTCTAACAAACGGAGAGTGTAGCAAACGTCACGGGGGAGGTCGTGTTCGCAGTACGACACCTGCAGAAGATTGGTACATAGTGCTATCAACAAAAAGACACCGGCGCAGCACAGCTAGTGAGGTAGCAAATCAGTTTAAGGCTGCTATTGGCAAGCGGATCTCCCGAAAAACTGTCGCCAGACATTTGCATGAAGGAGGACTATACGCCCGCCATCCTGTTGTGTGCATCCCATTGTCCAGACGTCATTGTACCGCCCGTTTGCAATGGTGCCATCAACATCGCAATTGGACTGATAACGACTGGTCTGCTGTCCTCTTCTCAGATGAGCGTAGATACGGTCTATCGTCTGATTGTCGACGACAACTGATCTGGCGTGATAGTGGTACTGCATATTGTCCAGCAAACATACAGGAAAGGGACCGATATCCGACATGTAGTGTCATGGTATGGGCTGGCATCATGATCAATGGCCGTACGTCCCTCTATGTGCTTCCATCTGGGACTATGACTGGCCACCGATACATTAATGATGTTCTGCTACCTCATGTTCGCATGTTCCGTGGTGCTGTTGGTGATAGATTCATTTTCATGGACGACAACGTAACATGTCATCGAACAGTCGCTGTCCAGGAGTGTCTTAAGAGCGAGGATATTCAACGCCTCGTATGGCCAGTACGCTCTCCAGATCTGAATCCCATTGAAAATGTGTGGGATGCTTTGGGGAGGAGTCTTGCTGGTCGCCAATGCCCTCCAATAAACATGGACACCTTCATCCGTGCACTGACAGAGGAATGGGATAAACTACCCCAACAGCTGCTTGATAATGTTGTGCAAAGCATGACACGACGTGTGGAATCTTGCATCGCCCTCCATGGTGGCCATATCCCGTATTGACATTTTACGCCGGAACGCCTGCGGACGGTAATTGCATTTTTTTCACGTTTACGTATTCTGCACAAAATGGCCTGTTTGTCCCTTGAACACGTTCCAAAGCCTTCTGGATTTCAGAGCACAATAAATTGTCTTTCTTGTAATGTCCTGGCATTCTGACATTATTTTATTTCACTTGGCATCCAACCACACTTACTTTTTTATGCGCTATATAGCCGTTTATGATCCGTCCTTAGCAGTTGTCCAGCAGTGTATCACTGGTGTGATGTCTTCAAGAAATCACTTGAGTGAAGAAACAAGATGGAGAGCATTGGGAGGTCTGAGTTCGGAAAAAAGTCAGTCTAGGTACCAGATGGCTATATGTAAATTGTAGCTTTGTGAACAGTCTTCGGAATCGATTTGAAATTAGCCTCTAGTCTTCTACAGAAGTCAAAGTATCTAGAAGACTTGTTCCTGGACCTCCTACAACCGCATCGACCGCATCCTACTCCTATATGCAAGTCGCCATTGAGCCTATACAGCACTGCCGCTTGATTTATACCCCACTGCATCCACGGGAGGAGCTGTATTCCAGCAAACTGTTTTCAGAAGGCTTTGTGTCCCCTTGACGTTCTCTCATAGAAGAGCCAGATTAAATTGATCTCGACAGCTTCACAATCGGACTCCAAATCAATGGGCCCATGTGCTCTCCCGTGATGTGTCCCGATTTGGTATTCAAACTCATTTCTGACGATAATTGGTCTGGAGACTGCCTAAAACCATATCTAACATCTTGGGAAAAATAGTTTTAGGAGGGGGGATGGGATGATGGGTTATATATCTGCAGGTATCTCTCTCAATGGCCGAACAGATCTTCGTCTTTCCAGGAGGAAGAAACAGCTTTAAGATATTGCAGTGTGATGCTGAAATCTCATGTTCACCGCCCCGGTGGCTCACTGGTCTAAGCGCTGGCTTATGACCACTCGTCCGAGATTTGTCTGGGTTCGAATCCCAGTGAAGCATGGATGTTGTGTTTGTCTTTATGGCACTGGCTCTGTCCCTTCCCTGGAACCAGAGGCTCTAAATTGGGGTCGGGCGACTGCTTGTCGCCCATCGAGTTGCTCACGGTGGTCGCTAAACCCCCAAACTAACAAGCAAGCCTCAGATTCGTCCATTTCTCGCTGCAATGGGTCCTCACAGAAATCACTTGGGGAATTAATTCCTAGAGAATGAAATTATAAGCCTTCTGGATTGCCATTCATATAATCTAAACAAAATCCGATAAGACATGTTTGAGACATTCTAGGACGACATATTACCGGTTGTCACACATCTCCCGGAAAACACCAGGAGCTCAGACCTTCATTTTTGAAAGAATGGTAATTACTCCCTCAACACCTTATTCACAACCTGATTTTCAGTATTATTATTCAAGAGTTTTTCTGCTCTTTTTATTGTTTTTTTTTCAAGGTTCAACGACCAGCAATGAACAACGCTAACGGATATAAGCAATCACCTGTCCCTAATTTATGGTCATTGGTTCCAAGGAAGGGACAGAGCCAGTGCCATCAAACAAACAACGCTCTCATGCCTCATGAGGGACACCAACCTCGGCCCATCTCGGACGAAAGGTCACACTAAAGCTTCACACCACTCCTATCTTGACTTGGGAAAGGTCAAAGACCAGAGCTTCACACCACTCCTATCTTGACTTGGGAAAGGTCAAAGACCAGAGCTTCACACCACTCCTATCTTGACTTGGGAAAGGTCAAAGACCAGAGCTTCACATCACTCCTATCTTGACTTGGGAAAGGTCAAAGACCAGAGCTTCACACCACTCCTATCTTGACTTGGGAAAGGTCAAAGACTAAAGCTTCACATCACTCCTATCTTGACTTGGGAAAGGTAAAAGACCAAAGCTTCACACCACTCCTACCTTGACTTAGGAAAGGTCAAAGACCAAAGCTTTACACCACTCCTATCTTGACTTGGGAAAGGTCAAAGACCAAAGCTTCACGCCACTCCTATCTTGACTTGGGAAAGGTCAAAGACCAAAGCTTCACACCACTCCTATCTTGACTTTGGAAAGTCTAGTCGTAGGTGTGTTACAACATCAGAAAAGTTTGAGCATCAGTACCCATGCTCGCAATTTTTTCAAATATTTGATAGGGTGCTTTGCCCTGTATATGCTAATACAGTGGATCCCGCTTAAGAAGTTTTCGTCGGGACGAAGCGATGAAAACTTCTTAAGTGGGAAAACTTCTTTAAACGGGAAGTGTCTGATTGAGTTTTGTAAGACTTTACCGCTTAAAAATGTTGCATAGATTAAATCCAGAAATTACATTTTAGTTAATTTTAAAGTAACATAAAAAATTTCACAACTCACCTATTTAAACTTGAAAATGAGAATTGAAAGCTACATTTGTTATGCTACAGGATTACAAAAATACTTATCTAAAACCGTTTGTTTCTTCCTTTTTTCCGCTATAAAGATTCACAAAGTACGTGTCCATTTCTTTCAAATTTCTCATTGTGTCCGCCGGAACACGTTCATGGGTTTCAATAAAGCGGCGAAAAGTTTCTAATGCTTAACCAGCTTCAGCTGAAGTTGGAATTGGCCTGCACTCATCTTCTTGCGTTTGTTTCTGGTTCATCGTCCTCTTGCGTTTCGATGGCGGAAATATTGTTGATATTTTGCATTTCAAAAGTGGGAACATCGTTGTCAAAGTTTACAAACTCTTCAAAGGAAAATTTAAAGTTTAGTTTTTTTGCAAACTTTCCCAAGCTTCATTGTTGTCATGACTGTTTTCTTCATAAAAAAAACTAAGCTCATTAGCGTTGAAACCAGCTTTCTTGAAGCAATTTGTGATCGTTAAAGATTATACCTTTTCCAACGAAGAAACAATGAAATGCATAGCACCCAATAAATTCAATTTTAGTGTACATCTGTTGTAACTTGAGTCTGATTCAAGCTTCTGCAGTAGCCAATAAACTAAACGTTTCCTGTAGAACTGTTTCATGGTTTTAATTATTCCTTGGTCCATTGGTTGTAACATTGAAGTCGAGTTAGGTGGCAGGAAAACTACTTTTACATTTTCCAGATGATCCATGTTCTTTGGATGGGCTGTGCAATTATCCAAAAATAACAAAACTTTTCTATTGTTTTTGGCCATTTTCTTCTGAAACTCCATTAAAAAGTCTTCAAAAATCTGAACTGTCACCCATGCGTTTTTGCTATTTCTTCAACTGCATGGAAAAGTTTTCACATTTTTGAAGCACCTCGGATTCTTCGATTTTTCAATGACCAATAAAGGCAACTTTTCTGTTCCATCCATATTAGCTCCTACCAGAACTGTCAATCTTTCTTTATTTACTTTGACTCCGTGGCTGCTATCTCCTTTGATAGACTAGGTCTTGTTAGGAATGATGCTGTAAAACAAAGCACACTCGTCAGTGTTGAAAACATCTTTTGATTCGTATGCTGATAACAGTTCTGGTAAAACATTAGATTTCCAATCATCCACTTCTTCGACGTTAACACTTTTTGATTCTCCACAAACAGTTTTACAAGTCAGTCCTGCTCTTTTCCTAAAACGGTCGATCCGTCCATTGGAAGGATTAAATTCAACATTTAATTTCTTGGAAATCTCTTCTGCTTTCTCACGAGGAATTGTCCCGTTGATCGGAATGTCAGCGTTTCTTGCTTGTTTAAACCACACAAGAAGTTTTTCTTCGACATCCTCGTATTTACCCTTTTTAATATTTTTGATTTTTAAAGAATGGGAAGCATTTGCAAGCACAGTGTCTCGTTTTGCCACTATAACGTTGAGGGTTGTAACAGGTAAATTTAGTTCTTTTGCTATCTGCACCCTACTTAAGTGCGGGTTTTCATCAACTTTCGTAATAATGTTTTGTTTCTCAACTACAGATAAAGCTTTTCTTTTAATGCCTTTAGACGCCATATTTCTAACTACGCATTTCAACAATAAAACTGAACGTTTAACTCCACGTATGCAAGGTGCAACATCTGAGCCTAATTCTGACAGAATGACTAACTTTCAGCAAGTGTTTCCTTTCCCAGCCATTCCCCAGCCCCAAAGATAAGGCGATTGTGATACACAAAGGGCAGACCCAAAAGAAGTGGAGGAAGTAAACATGACCCCCAGGGTTGACCGTGGGAAGCCGGCAGGGGCTTCGCTTACTACATGTACGGGGAGAACAAAGAAACGTTTCCTCCCAACTTCTTTGACATGTACTTATCTGCTGGAGGAGTTCCAAAATCGTATGTTTTTACTTAGAAACTTGTGGCCCTTACAACGTCTTAAGCTGGAAAACTTGAAACATCGTTACTTCTTAAGTGGGAAAAATTAACATTAGCACTAGGGAAAAAAATGGGGACTCTAAAAAGAAAACTTCTTAAACGAGAAAACTTCTTAAGTGGGATCCACTGTATATTAAAAAATGGGAACACTGCAGTCGGCTAAAGAATGAAACATCAAGCATGCATAAAGGCACGTTTTATTTAATTGTAACATTAGTTATGATATTCATTAATTATAGCGCCACGGGATAGTCGTGTGGTCAGAGGCGCAGACGTATGTTCAGTCGCCCTAGTCCCTGATAAGGCTTGGTGACGCCACCCCACCTACCCACCCACACCCCCTCACGCCTGCGGCACTGGTTTCACCCCATTCCCGAAACCAGTGGTCCCGAATCAGAGAGAGGTGCCTTTCCATAATCTTCAATACTCCTGGGAGCCGTACCCCCTCCCTTCGCCTCCCACCAAGAAGCATAAAAAAATCGAAGCCTTCAGGGTTACCAGCCTTTTTCGTTCAGAACAGAAGCAGAAATAACAATAACATGCTGGGAAAGGACTATACAAGTGTATCTTTTACAATATCAAACAAGTGGTTAATCATAATGCAGTATTTTGTCCACGCATATCATCATCGTATTTACCTCCCGTATTTCTGGCAAATTTATATAAATAAATTTCTAAATGGCATTTTGTGGTAAACGCATCTAGCTTCCAGTCATATGTGTACCTAATAAAGTAAATATCTGGCGTCTTGAGAAAGTTGTTCTCTTAGTGGGACCATTGACCTGAAAGCAGAGCCAAAGTGTTATCGATCTATCAATTTTCAAGCGGAAATATGATTAACCGATGAATTTCCGTTCAGCCGTCTTATTATGCTGGGGAGAGGACTTTAGCAAAGACGAAAGTAAGTTATTTTTGGCCATTAGTTTTTAACGTAAAGTAAGTAAATAGTTAATCAGTAAATGTCCTTTCATTGTTAATATGCATTACTCGTTTAATCAAGTTAATGTATATAATGTCTTCATTCGTACCAGCAGGATAATTGGCAGATTTTACTGTGTAAATATTTGAGCGAGAGCACATCCTTCGAAGTAACAGCTGTACGTCTCTTTCTTAAGCAGCTTTTGAACAAGTACCTAAAATGAAAATTGAACACGGAGCCGTTTTGTTTCCTGCTTGCTGGTCTAATGCAGAGATGAGACACAGTTGTTTTTCTGAAACAGAAAATTTGTAGCTGTGATGAAATAAAACAGTTTGATTGAACTGTACACTGCGAAGAAAAAATGTTAGTGTCTTCCCGGTGCAGTTTCTCACAATTTAAGGGAGTTTATTGAACTGCTTTTGGGAGGGGGCGGGGGTAAACTTAGGCGATCTTTTAATAACTTAGTGAAATCCAAAGTTTTTGCAATGGTACTTTCAGCATGAAAGCGTAACGAGACACAACCAAAAGGTACTTTCAGTATCAAAATCGTAACGAGAAGTAACCATATGGTGCTTTCAGTTATGATATACGCTCTAATTAAACTTTCAGCTTCAGTTTCTTCTCTCTATGTAAATATTGAGTTCATTCTCTTTTAGCGTTTTCAACCTTAGAGTTATATTTTCTCACTCGCTGAATATATGTTGACAACAGTCTTGACGTCAGAGTGCGTGACGTGTGCATGTGGACATATAAGAACGAGAGATGTATAATGTTGAAGCAAGCAGCAAAAAAGTGTGGTGCGTTAGTGGTAGTCATGGAGGCTGTACGAATCTGTTAGCTGTTTTAGCGTCTGCTGATCTGTGGTGTATATATATATATATATATATGGGATGTAAGGTCAGGTGATGCGTAACATCACAGCCTCTCCTTGACAAATGTCAACCCCGCCTTCTCGTGGTGCATCCTGTTTCCACTAAAAGGGCTCTGACGACCGCTAATAGCGGTATAACTATACCATCGGGATTAGAGGAAATGCTATCCCACACTCAACAACCCGCTTGGCCAGCGTGGTGAGTTATGGCCAAACCCCTCCAAAATGACTCCACAACTTAAATCTTGGCCCTCAGTCTCCGGCAGCTGGAATGTACCTGGCCAAGGCAGCGGCCAGTGCGACATGAAAGCAGAGGGTGCTAAGAATACCCGGAGGACCGGACTAGGCTGCCATCTGATGCTGACCTTGGCTACGTATAATGGACGCTCCCTATTTTCTGATTCAAGACTTCTTGAATTGGAAGAGGAACTACAAAGGATCAAGTGGGACATCGTCGGGCTAAGTGAGGTAAGGAGAAAAGGAGAAGATCTCATTAAACTGAAAAGTGGACATCTCTTCTACTATCGTGGGACAGATACTGGCATAACTAGTGGTGTTGGATTTATAATAAACAAGAAACTGAAGGATAAAGTTGTACAAGTTGAAAGTTCCTCTAACAGAGCTGCACGACTCTTTATCCAACTCTCGAGAAGATACAAGGCTCAGATTATTCAAACTTATGCACCCACCACAAGTCATCCTGAAGAAGAAATTGAAGAATTTTATGAGGAAATTCGTCATCTAAATAATAAAGGCAAGCAGCACGTACAGATAATTATGGGAGATTTCAATGCAAAAATAGGGCAACGGCAACAGAATGAAACTTCAGTAGGGAAATTTGGTCACGGCAACAGAAACCAGCGTGGAAATACTCTCGTTGAGTTTGCAGAGGCAGAAGGGTTTTTCATCTTGAACTCCTTTTTCAAGAAAAAGCCACACAGGAAATGGACATGGAGACATCCAAATGGGACAACATTGATTTTATTATGTGTAACAAAAAATTCGTCATAGAAGACTGCAGTGTGCTAAACAAGTTCAACACAGGTAGTGACCATAGATTGGTGAGATGTAAGATGCACCTCAACACTAAACTCGAACGTGGCGAGCTCATAAGACAAACAAAATGTATTTATATAACCAACCTTAAAAAACACCATAATACCTTCAAGTTGGAACTGAAGAACAGGTTCTCTGCTTTAGAAGGCCTAACATCGGAAGAAGTAGATATTTCTGAAGTTAACAGAAAAGTAACCAAAGCTCTTATGGAAACAGCAACAAAATTAGCTGGGTCTAAGAACAAGTTGCGTGTGAACAAATTATCAGGAAAAACCAAAATGTTGATGCAAAAAAGAAGAGAGATGACGACAACTAAAGAAGATGTGACTTCCAAAGTGGAATATATAGAGCTATGCAAGACAGTACGAAAAAGTATCACTGAAGACGTAAGGAAATTCAACTGTGAACTAGTGAGGAAAGCAATTGAAAACAACCAAAGCCTAAAGATAGTAAAGGGACATCTCAGTAAGGGAAGAAAACAGATTATGGCACTGAAAAAAGAAGATGATTCTGTAACAAGAAATAGAGGCGAAATTTTGACAAGAGTGAAAGATTTCTACTCCAAATTATATGAAAGGGATAATACATGTACTCCAGACATCATGAAAGGTACCAGTACCCGAGTTCTTCCTGTCCTCCCAGCATAAGTTGCACATTCAATCAAGAACATGAAGCGGGGAAAAGCTCCAGGAGAAGATGGAATTACTGTAGACATCATACAAGAAGCAAGTGGAGAAATCGAAACAGTGCTCGCCCAAATTTTCACTCGATGCCTTAATGAAGGTAAGATTCGTGAGGATTGGAACAGCGCTACAATGATCCTGCTACATAAAAAAGGTGACATTGAGGATCTCAGGAACTACAGACCTATCAGCCTCCTATCAGTGGTTTATAAAATCTTCATTAAAGTTCTTTCACACCGTTTGAAGGTAACACTGTACATGACTCTACCGAGAGAACAAGCTGGATTCAGGAGTGACTACAGCACAATAGATTATATCCACGTACTGAGAGAACTGATTGAAAGAGCGAGGGAATATGAACTTCCATTGTGCATGGCTTTTATTGATTATGAAAAAGCCTTTGATTCGGTGAAACCATCAGCAGTTACAATGGCCCTAGAATCCTGCGGTATTGAAGCTGCATACATTAATATTATTAATAACATCTATGAAAATGCAAGTGCAAAGATTCGGCTGTTTGAAAATACAACACACATAAAAAATGGAAAGGGGGTGAGACAAGGTGATACCATATCTCCGAAGCTCTTTAACGCCACATTGGAAAATGTCTTTCAATCACTGAACTGGGAAAACAAAGGGACAAAGATTCGTTTTGCTGATGACGTAGTCATTTTTGCAACTACTCCATCAGAGCTGCAGAGTATGATCCAGGAACTTGATGGCAAGAATAAAGAAGTGGGATTAAAAATGAACTTTCAGAAGACAAAAGTGATGTTCAATGCTTTTACAAGAAATGAAGATTTATCGATTGATGGAGAAAAACTGGAGATTAGAGACACATACGTTTATCTTGGACAGCAGATATCAAGTGAGGGTCACATTGATGAAGAAATTAATCGGCGTATAAAACTAGCCTGGAGAGCTTTTGGAAGAAACAGATTATTTTCAAGAGCAATATGCCATTATGTCTTAAAAGAAAAGTGTTTGATCAATGCATCCTTCCAGTGCTTACGTATGGTGCAGAGACGTGGACCTTAACTAAAAGAGACATACAAAGGCTGCAGACAACTCAAAGTAGCATGGAGAGGTGCATGCTTGGTGTAACCAGGAGAGATAAGAAGAGGAACTCGTGGATCCGAAAAATGACAAGAGTGGAAGACATCATGATCAGAGTTAAATCCCTGAAATGGCAATGGGCTGGACATATTGCCAGAAGAACAGACCATCGATGGACAGCCGAAATTTTAGATTGGATTCCAAGGGACAGGAAAAGACCCAGAAGAAGACCACGTGGGAGATGGGTGGATGAAATTCGAAAGTATGCAGGAGTGACATGGAGGAGACTGGCACAAGACAGACCGCTGTGGAGGAAACTTGGGGAGACCTTCGTCCAGCAGTGGATTGATAATGGTTGACAATGATGATGATGATGATATATATATATATATATATATATATATATATATATATATAAGTAATAAAACTTGAAAACGTGTACTATGAAGTTGTACAACTCACCAGGGAGCTGCACCTAGCTGCAAGAACCACGGGTAGAGTATATAAACAAAATTCTACTCACAATCAACAAAACACTCTCCAAGGAAATCTCCGAACCTCCCACTAACCAACAAACACAAACCAAAACACGAACTGTCACAAGTATACATATAAAAATAGCAGTAATAATGAAAATAATAATGGTAGTAAATATGTAAGGTCGGAAATTGGGAGCCACTCATCAGGGAAAGACACTCCCGGCCCCCGACCCTGGTCCAGGTTTCATGAGGTGTCAAATTAACTGAAAAACGGAGGCCGGGGGTGACTTTGCCTGATGAGTGGCTCCCGGTTTCCGACCTTACATATTTACTACCATTATTATTTTCATTATTACTGCTATTTTTATGTGTATACTTGTGACAGTTCGTGTTTTGGTTTGTGTTTGTTAGTTTGTGGGAGGTTCGGGGGTTTCCGTGTAGAGTGTTTTGTTGATTGTGAGTAGAATTTTGTCTATATATATATATATATATATATATATATATATATATATATATATATATATATATATATATATATATATATATATATATTTCGTGTTAGTGTTTTCAAACTGTTACTCTGTTTGTTAATTCGACTAAGTAAGTGCCTATTGTGTTATTGGAGCTATGATTTAGCGCAGCTGGAATAAAGGCGAACTGAAAGTAAATCATTCTTGAACTTCATTTGACTGACTTTGTTTCACTTAAAATGAGCGAATAAGAAGAGAAAATTTTACGTAGTTTTTTCAAAGCCACATACTCTCGTTTCAAATAGTGAAGAACGCTTCACAGTATCAAATAAAGCTCAAGAATGATACTTTCAGTGTCAAAAGCGTAAGGAGAAGCAATCAAATGGTACTTTCAGTGTCAAAAACGTAAGGAGAAGCAATCAAATGGTACTTTCAGTATGAAAAGCTTAACGAAAAGCAATCAAATGTTACTTTCAATGTGAAAACTTTAAGAGAAGCAATCAAATGCAATACTTCCAAATGAAAAGCGCAAAGAGAAGCAATCAAATGGTACTTTCAGTGTGGAAAGCGTAACGAGAAGCAACCGAATGGTACTTTTGGTATGAAAAGCGTAATAAGTAGCAATCAAATTATACTTTCAATACGAAAAGCGTAACGAGAAGCAACCAAAGTTTGCACAAGTGGAAGGTCAACAAATAAAAAGGAAGGTCAAAAGGACAGTATTCGTTACAGGAGCCATAATTTATTTGACTCATTGTAATTTACTAGTTTAGTAAACGTAGGTATTTCACTTCGGAAGAGTTGTCCTGATCTATGTACGCAAATTATGCCAAATGTTACATACTGTGAAAAGTGCGCTTTGAATTTTAAGGTTAATATACCCTATATTGACAAAAGTCACCGGACACCCCTTCAAAAGCAAATGAACGGATCCGCTGCGTTGTTGATATGCACGGTACAGCTGCAAACGGTATAAAAATAAGCCTGCAGCTAACCGCAATCATATCGCACAGTGAGGTTAAAGTGAAAATTTCGGGGCAGGAGAGAACTGACTTTGAGAAAGGAAAGATTGTTGGGTGTAATATTAGTGAGTTGTCCATAAGAGAAACCGAGAGGCTTTTAAACATACCCAAGTCAACAGTTTTGGATGTACTGAATAAGTGGAAGACACATGGCGTGCC
This sequence comes from Macrothele yani, assembly GCA_039090855.1. Classification (NCBI taxonomy): domain Eukaryota; kingdom Metazoa; phylum Arthropoda; class Arachnida; order Araneae; family Macrothelidae; genus Macrothele; species Macrothele yani. The sequence goes on from CM077008.1 coordinate 81,317,954, forward strand.
TGAAGCAGCAAAACGTACCGGCAGACCAAAGAAAATCAGTGATAGAGGACGTCGAAGCCTCAGGAGAGTCGTTACAGCTAATCGACGGAGTACTTACTGCACAAGACCTCAGTGTACGGGTGAGTAAAAATGTTGGAACCTCGGTATGAACACGTACCATTTGCAGAGAACTTCATTCCATGAGTTACCGTGGTTGTGCGGCTGCCCATAAGCCTTTCATCTCCACTCGGAATGCTACTCGTCCTTCAGCATGGTGTAAAGAACATTTATCGTGGACCGTAGATCAATGGAAACGGGTCCTATGGACTGATGATTCTAGATACACGATCCATCAGTCTGATGGGCGTGTGCGGGTATGTTTTTCGTGGTATGGTCCCGGCCCATTGGTTATCGTGGGAAAACCTGTTAACCAGCACGTCTACCTCGATATTCTGGACAATTATACCCAACCAACTATGTGGCAATACTATGGAAGCGAGCCTTGTTTGTACCAGCAGGATAATACACCGAGCCATAAATCAAGGACTGTTACGGCGTGGTTTGACGATAATTCCATATCGTGTGTGGACTGGCCGGCACAGTCTTAATCCCATAGAGCACCTATGGGATGAATTAGAGCGCCGCATAAGAAGTTTGGAACCAAGGCCTACTAGTAAGCGACAGTTAGCGGCAGCATTATGTACATAATACACCGAGCCATGTTTTTTATATGTTTTTCGTGGTATGGTCCCGGCCCATTGGTTATCGTGGGAAAACCTGTTAACCAGCACGTCTACCTCGATATTCTGGACAATTATACCCAACCAACTATGTGGCAATACTATGGAAGCGAGCCTTGTTTGTACCAACAGGATAATACACCGAGCCATAAATCAAGGACTGTTACGGCGTGGTTTGACGATAATTCCATATCGTGTGTGGACTGGCCGGCACAGTCTTAATCCCATAGAGCACCTATGGGATGAATTAGAGCGCCGCATAAGAAGTTTGGAACCAAGGCCTACTAGTAAGCGACAGTTAGCGGCAGCATTATGTACTGAATGGAAGCGCATACCTATCGCTGCGTTCCAAAACCTTGTCGAAAGCATGTCTCTATAGGTCTGTGCATGCATTAAGGCCAAAGGTGGACCGACACCGTACTAATGTATGTCAATAAATGTCACGCTGTGTTTTTCTTCTAGGTGTCCGGTGACTTTTGTCAATATAGTGTATATTTAAATTTAGAATCATTATGGTTAGCTAATCTACTAAGACAGTAAGACTGCAGACGAGTAAGTTACATATAATTTGTTTTATGGCATTCATAGTTCCACGCAGTTTATTTCACGTCAGATACGGGTAAAGAAACATAAGCAGTTCCGGTAGTAACATGTTGACCCAATTTCATCTCTCACGCACACAAGCGATAAAATCTCCCAAATCTGAAAAATTCTGGTAAAAACTCCTATACCTAAAAAAAAAAGGAAGAAAGAAAGAAGGAATAAGTTCCCAAACTACTTTATATGATGTATGCTTGACAGCTCGTGTTCCTGCATATAAAGTGAGTTGAATCAGAGCTTTCTACGAGAAAGAAAAACAAATTACGAATTAGTTTCAAACTGTTTTGTTTGACACAATGTTCGGTCTTAATAGGATGTAGTAGCGATGGGCCATTGGTGAACGATTCGTTCACAACGAGTGACTTTTCACCGTGAATGATGAATGGCTCGCTTTCACCCCTGTGAGAGATCATTCAATTCCCCATTGCTGTGACAATTCACAGCACGTTTAACTTTCTTTCTCCCGCACGAGTTCAGAGAACAGTTCCCAATTAGAAAAGTAATGCGCCCCGGTGGCGCAGTGGTCTAAGCGATGGCCTCTGATCATTCGTCCGAACGGGGTCCGGGTTCGAATCCCGGTGAGGCATGGATGTTGTGTTTGTCTTACGGCACTGGCTCTCTCCCTTCCCTGGAACCAGTGACCCTAAATTAGGGACGGGCGACTGCTTATAGCCCATTGAGTTGCTCACGGTGGTCGTTAAACCTCCAATTAAAAAAAAAAAAAAAAAAAAAGAAAAGTAATATCCGGAATTAATAAGTGTCAACCGTTATGTGAGTGAGCAATCAGCAGTCAGCTAGGAAATAGTGGTGAAGCTTAAAAATGGGAACAGTAAGTGAATGCCATTCATTTGAATGGTGTGCTCAAATTGTCCCATGGCAAGTCGTTCGTCTTGAATGTTGAATGTTGAAGTACTCACGCTTTTTTAGGCAATTTACCAAGAAAAAGCTGTGGCTTTGCAAGCGCTTTGCTCGTAAACAAGAGATCCCTGTGAATGATTTACTGAGTAAGAGTAGTGACAACCTGGTAATTGAATGATCACTCGTTTGAATGATCTTTCGTGAATGATGAATGTACTTCCAAACAAAGGCGTAACTAATCATTTCTGCGCCCGGGGCAAACCACAAAATGTTGCGCTCCATCTTTTTTCGGAGTTCGGATCTTCAGTATCACATCAAACGGGCCAAATATAGATGGCAGTCGTGACTCGCAGCCACAGTAATGATAAAATAGCCCTCAGAAAATCTTCAACAAAATGAGCCCTCAGAAAATCTTTATCTTATCTATCGAACTAAAGGAAAGCAACATCCTTATGTTATCCATCCAACAAAAAGAAATGATATCCTTATTTATCCAAGTAAAGAAAACCGACATCCTTTTCCATCCAAATGAAGAAAAACTGCGGGCTCCATTGTTGTCCACAAAGGCAGCGGTTCTTCTTTAGTTGTACAGACTATACAACTGCGCTTTCATTTCCGAATGTAAGAAGCTAGCATACCCTGAACATCTTGAGGAAGAAATTTGAACTTTAAGTGTGCCAGAAACTGGTATATAAGTTTAAATTCCAGTTTTAATCAGATTGCTAGCAGTAATTTTTAAGTCCTCCTCTGAGCTGTGCCCGGGGCAGCCGTACCGTCTGCCCCGCCTTAGTTACGCTTCTGCACCCAAGAAGGTGTGACGCATACCCCTAATTTAGCCTTTGTTCTGAGTTTGTGTCCTCATGTAAATTTGTTTTCTTCTTAAGCCTTTTCTGACTTAACGCCACTAAGTTTCTCCCAACGAGCTTGTAAAAGTTGGCAGCTTAACATGGGTCAGAGGACAATAAAAAGTAAATAAAAGGTATTGAGTGAAGTGTTCAAATGTACAACGTTGAGATATTCTGGAGGCAATGTTCGAAGTGCAATACTGAAATAGGCGAAAGGTAGATGTTTGAGAGATTTTCAATGTGCAGATTGTAAGAGTTGAGCTGATCACATTCAGAGTTAAGAGGGATATATGTTAAGAACGATGTTGTAAAAGTAATCTGCTAAGCGATGTTACGCACCGCCTCGTTCTGAGTCGTTCTGATTGATACGTGAAGTCGTATCGTCTTGTTACGAACGAAGTGGTTACTGAAACATACCTGATGTGCTGAATTACTGAATAACGTGGATTTTGTTCTCAGATGCAATCTAATGGTTTACTATGGCCGTTTACTTGAAGTGTTTATTTCGATATTTTGTGTTCAACCAAGTTTTCAACTACAACGAACTATTTGGAACAATCCGGGAAAGTGGCATTTAAGTCCCAAAGTTAAGTTAAAAACTTTCCCTGGACTTAAATCCGGGAAAGTGGCATTTAAGTCCGAAGTTAAGTTAAAAACTAGAGCTACACAATCCAGTTAAAAGCACTTGTTTTATAAAGGAATGATTTATGCCATCAATATAGTACATAATTGTACCAGACGTGCATTCTTCCACTATAAAAATGAAAGTTTACAGCGCTTAGGGCTTCTTGAATGATTAAAAAAAGTCATCATTCTAAGTTACTAAGTATTAACTCTTTTTCAGTTCCACTGTAATAAGTGCTGTGACGTATACTCTAATTTAACCTTCCCTTTGAGTTTCTATATTCTTATGTAAATTTAATTTCTCCTTGCTGAAGATTTGCCCCCCCCCCCCCGGTGGCGCAGTGGTCTAAGCGCTGGCTTATGACCATTCGTCCTAGACGGTCCGGGTTCAAAACCCGTGAGGCATGTATGTTGTGTATGTTGTGTTTGTCTTACGGCACTGGCTCTGTCCCTTCTTTGGAACCAGTGACAATAAATTAGGGACGGGCGGCTGCTTATAGTCCATTTAGTTGCTCACGGTGGTCGTTAAACCTCCAATAAAAAAAAAAAGACTCAAATTCGTCGAGATTTGTGGCATAAATTCCACAAATCTCGACGAATTTGAGTTAGGCAACACCTGGCAACAGGTCAAAGCGCGATCTAAGAAGTCAGAAGCAAGAGATAAAAGTTGTGTTCAATGATCTTCAGGCAATCTTCATGTAATGTTATCGAAGGCTATGTATGAGACAATGTTATGACGAAGGCTATGTATGAGACATTGTTACGACCAAGTATAACGAAGTAAATTTCTCCGTTATTTTTGGTCTACGCCGGGATTCGAACCCGGATCCCCTCATTTCGGAATAAGTCACTCTACCAATTGAGCTACGCGGACGTTTTATTCTGATTCCTATCTGCCTTTATGTCGTGTGCGCCCTTCTGTCAGGTACGTCACATCTGCGTTACATCATCTCCCCCTTATTATTATTTTTTTTTTCGAAGTGCTGGGGAAGGGATTCTCTGATTTTTCCTATCTCGCGGTGTGGAAATAGCATCACACCATTGCGAGATTTTGAACGGTCGGGTCATCCGGATAGCTCGGGCGCCATTATAACGAAGTAAATTTCTCCGTCATTTTTGGTCTACGCCGGGAACCGAACCCGAGTCCGCTTATTCCGGAACAAGTCGCTCTACCAACTGAGCTACGCAGACGTTTTATTCTGATTCCTATCTGCCGTTATGTCGTGTGCGTCCTTCTGGCAGGTACGTCACATCTCCTGGTACGTTACAGAAGGCTATATTATGATGCAGTATTACTAAGCCGATGTTATCAAAGTCAGTGTTACTAAGGAGATCTTTTGAGCAACGATTAAGAGATCGTTTTGTGCTGTATGAAGTCTAACGTATTTTCGACTTGTATTCCTTGATGAAATTTCGACTTGTATTCCTTGATGAAATTTCGACTTGTATTCCTTTACTATTGCAACATCTTGTTGACAAGTGACGTGCCTTGGTAATCATAAAGACGAAGATTTGGTTTGTAAGCACATCCTTGCTACTCAACCTTGGACGTTATTTATTGAAGTGCATAAATAGAAAGTGTATGCCTTTTTAAGATTTTCAACGTCAACTAGCATTGAAGCTATCCAGGTTAAACAAAAGTTAATTCCATAAAGTTCAATTAAGCCAAGACTTGAGTGTGTTACAGTGAATCTGAACCTGATGAACTCTAACCTTTAATGTTGCAGTAAAACTAATTTAACTTTTAAGTCCCACCTCAATTAAAAGTTCCAGTTAAAGTACTAACGTTATAGCACATAAGAACTTAAAACCGTATTCAACACAATAATGAAGGTATCAAACACTTAAAGCATAATAATTACCCAAGACGATTCCGGTATTTATTAACCTTTTCAAAATGAAAACAAAGTTAGTCACGCTGGATACCTACCGGAAAAGTAAAAATGAAATCGGCACAGTGTTTTTCTGCCACATTCTTCTGGCAAATCTAGGAAGTGGTGACGTATTAATAATAAACAGACCAGACAAATTCAGAAAAGAGTGCAAATCATCGATTTAAAGCTGCTCCCACGCATATCTGTTTTGAAAAGCGAAATTAATAATAAATACTTTTAATTATAACCACTATCGTGGAAAGTAGCTTTGTACTCTCTCTACTATTTTAATTTTTCTACTATGCGAATAAGGAAAACATATACGAGTATGTGTAAAACTGATCTGTGAGTATTCTATAACCCGAGAAAAGAATAGCGGAAAAGGCATCTACGATTATCTCACATTGCGACTAAACGTAAATGAAAGCATCCATGATAATTACTCAATTCTACTAATCTTGAGTGGACACCCTTCCTGCTGTCCAGATAGCCGAGTGACCAGAGGCGTAAACTTTTTGTAAGTCGTCCGAAGTCAGCCCGGATTGGAGTCCAGGATGAGGCATGAGTGGCGTGTCCGTTCTTGGCTCAAGGAACCCAATCCGGATACGGTTTTAAGGGCTAATACCCGCTCCAGAAACCGATTTTTTCCTTTAAGATTTGCTTTTGCAGTGCTATTTTGCTATCTTCTACATCCCTGTCTCAGTTTGATTCAATTTTCCTCTCCAGAGTGCTGCCAAGACAAAACTGTAAATGTTTTAAGTTCCCATATTGTCAGGCTTTCAATCAGTCACCTGACCCTAGAGCACAGAAGACACAATTTCTACTTTTCCCACTGCCAGTACATCCCGTTCAGAAAAAGTGGGATAAATTTGCCCTTTCGAAGCCATCCCAGGTAGCACAGCCTTGCAATTTAACGTAGGCCCAACACTGAGCCACCGTCTTTTATGAGTAGAAGACGGTGGCTCAGTGTTGAGCCATCGTTAAATTGCAAGGCTGTGCTACCTGGATAACCAGCTTCGGGGATGGTACAACCCTACAGACATGACCTCTACCCTTAGCTGTTTTAGCACACTAGGGTCTGATCCGATAGGGTAGGATGAAGGGATTTCAGAAATTTCTGTTACCGGAGACTCAGTATTAAAATTTGTCCGGCAAAATGGATATCTGTGGTCAAGCTTCCAAGTCCATAACTGGCATTCTCCCTTTTTTGGAAGTAACTGAGCTTTCAACGAAACATACCACCAGAACAATAAAAAATAAAAGGCAGTTGCCATTGGTCATTCAAACCGAATATAAACACTATGACCACATGTCTAATATGATGTTCGTCGTCCAAACACTGCCGTAACAGCTCTTACCCGGCGAAGCATGGATGCTACACGATTTATAAAGGTGCCTTGTGGTATCTGGTACTAACACGTTACCAGCAGATCTTTTAACTCTTGCAAGTTGCGAACTTGAGCAGCCGCAGATCGGATTTGCATTTCAGACTATAACGAAGTAAATTTCTCCATCATTTTTGGTCCACGCCGGGGATCGAACCCGAGTCCACTTATTCCGGAACAAGTCGCTCTACCAACTGAGCTACGCAGACGTTCGCCTCGCTGCTATCTGCCTTTATGTCGTGTACGTCCTGCGGGATAGGCACGTCACATCTCCCTCCCCCCTCAAAGAGGGCCGGGGGCATGGCCTACGGGTCAGCCGTGACTCTTCAGCCATCCGCTGAAGAACGTGCACTTGAGAACTCCCAGTCAATCTGGTGTGTGGAATGCAACGTCACACACATTTATTTTTCGAAGCGCTGAAGAAGGGATTCTCTTATTTTTTATCTTGCAATGTGGAAAGAACGTCACACCATTGAGAGATCTTTGACGGCCGGGTCATCCGGGAAGCTCGGGCGCCTTTATAACGAAGTAAATTTCTCCGTCATTTTGGTCCACGCCGGGAATCGAAGCCGAGTCGTCTTATTCCGGAACAAGTCGCTCTACCAACTGAGCTACGCAGACGGTCGTTCTCGCTGCTATCTGCCTTTATGTCGTGTGCGTCCTGCTGGGCAGGCACGTCGCAAGACACAAACCACAGATGCTTGATTGGATTGATGTCTGGGGAGTTTGGAGGCCATAGCAATACCTGGAAGTCTTCTTTATGTTCTGCAAACCATTCCCGAACACTCCAAGAAGGATGGCATGGCGCATTATTTGCTGAAAAAGACGCCATTAGAAAGGAGTACTATTCCTATGAAAGGATGTAACTGGTCGGAAATGATGTTTAGGTAGATGGTAGACGGCACAGTTTCTTGCACATGATTGACTGGACTCCAAGTTTTCCAGCAGAACATTGCCCAAAGCTTTAAACTTCCTCCACAGGCTTGTTTTCGTCCCATGGTGCATCTTTGTGCCATCACTGTCCGAGGGAAGTGACGTACACGTGTCCGGTAGTCCACATGGTGCAACTGGAAACAAGATTCATCTAACCGTACGACCTTCTTCCAAGTCTTCAAGGTTCAGTTTTGATGCTTGCGTGCCGTGCCTCTTCTAGGCGCATTGGACGGTGAACCGTGGTTAGCATCAGCACTCGGAGCAGTTTGCGGTTATGTAGCGCCATTTTCAGCAGAGTTCGATATACTGTGTGTTGTGACACATTACTTCCGTCACCAGCTTTCAAATTACCGGTGAGTTGCACCACAGTCTCCCCTCTTATCACATGGGATGGCCTTCTCACACTTCTAGCATCGGCGTGCCGTTTTCAGCCCACACCTTGCCTGCAAAGTCCGTTGTCGGCCCACACCTTACATGCAGAGTCCGTTGTCGGCCCACTCCTTGCAGGCAGAGTCCGTTGTCGGCCCACACCTTGCATGCAGAGTCCTTTGTCGGCCCACACCTTGCATGCAGAGTCCGTTGTCGGCCCACACCTTGCCTGAAGAGTCCGTTGTCTGCCCACACCTTGCCTGCAGAGTCCGTTGTCGGCCCACACCTTGCCTGCAGAGTCCGTTGTCTGCCCACACCTTGCCTGCTGAGTCCGTTGTCGGCCCACACCATGCCTGCAGAGTCCGTTGTCGGCCCACACCTTGCCTGCAGAGTCCGTTGTTGGCCCACATCTTGCCTGTAGAGTCCGTTGTCGGCCCACACCTTGCCTGCAGAGTCCTTTGTCTGCCCACACCTTGCCTGCAGAGTCCGTTGTCGGCCCACACCTTGCCTGCAGAGTCCTTTGTCGGCCCACACCTTGCCTGCAGAGTCCGTTGTCGGCCCACACCTTGCCTGCAGAGTCCGTTGTCGGCCCACACCTTGCCTGCAGAGTCCGTTGTTGGCCTACACCTTGCCTGCAGAGTCCGTTGTCGGCCCACACCTTGCCTGCAGAGTCCGTTGTCTGCCCACACTTTGCCTGCAGAGTCCCTTGTCGACCCACAGCTTGCCTGCAGTGTCTGTGGTTTTTTCCCTCCTCGTACCACTCTTTGAAGATACTAACCACGGCTGACCATGAGCACCTCACAAGCCTTGCCATCTTGGAAAGGCTCTGACCCAGTCGTCTGGTCATTACAATTTGGCCTTTATCAAACTTGCTTAAGTCCGCTGTGTGACGTATACTCTAATTTAACTTTCCTTGTTAGTTACTTCCTCTATATGTAAATTTGAGTTCATTCTCCTTCAGCGTTTAGCAAGCTTAACGTTATATCTTCTCTCTCGCAAGAGTGTGGTTGGCAACACTCTGAGTCGGAACGTACGACGTGTGTATGTATCCGATGACAACTGGAAGCTATATACACTGAAATGCCAGAAAAACTGCTACGAGCTTATGCAAAATACATAGCAACGTCACTTATGCTTGTACTCGGTTGCATCCGCCAGTGCGTATATAAAGCGATAGATATCCTTGCCAGCTGTCAGAGCCGTTTTCGGCATGAGAATGACAAGTAATAACGATTTAAGCGATTTTCAAAGCGGTGTCATATTTGGCGCTCGTGAGGTGGGCCATAGTATTTCGGAGGTAGAAACGAAGTTCGGATTTTCACGGACGACCATTGCAAGGGTGTACCGTGACTACAAGGATTCCGGCAAAACTTCCAACCTACGATACCAGTGTAGCCATGAAAAGACATTGGGTGAACGTGACCATCGTTGGCTGTCAAGAATCGTTTCACGCGATAGGCGTGCAACACTCTCGCAGGTATCTTCGGAATTCAATACGGGAGCCTCAACAAGCATCAGCGTCCGGACTGCGCAACGTACCCTGAAAGATATGAGCTTTGGAAGCCGACGCCCAACTCGAGTCTCCTTGATGGGTGCATGACACGGAACTATGCGCTTGGTACGTCTACAAACGTCTGTGACCGGCCAACGAGGTACACCGGTTCATGTCCTGCATTCATGTTGATGGGTTGGGCCTGTTCCAACAGGGAAATGCACCTCCACACAAGTGTCGGGACGCCACATTATGGTTAGAGGAGCATTCACCTGAGTTTGGGTGCTTGCGATTCCCACCCAAGTCCCCAGATCTGAACGTGATAGAACACATTTGGGATGCCATGCAACGCGCTATCGAACACAGGAATCCGAGATCTCGGAATACACCCAAATTGTGGAACGCTGTGCAGGAAGTATGGTGTGCATTGCCTACAGCATATTTCCAGAAGCCAGTGGAGTCCATGCCCGTCATATTTCTGCAGTCCTGCCCTCCCGTGGGGGACCTACCAAGTATTAGACTGGTGTACCAGTTTTTCTGGCACTTCAGTGTATATAATGTGTGAGCAGCAGCAAAGGTATTTAGATGGTGGATGTTATAATGCTATAATCGTGGAAGCGGCGCTGTTTAATTCAAGTTGATCTATTGGGTTGGTGCGAATGAAATGTCCGGCAAAGGACCAGCACACGTGGACGATGAGAACGGAAAAGTAGGACAACTTACCCAGGGGAAAAATCCCCCTCGGCATCGACTCATAGTTGCCATCTGCCCGGCAAGGCCATGATCCCGGAACGAAAAAGTCTTGTGGCTGGGACCCCAAGAAGTCATCAACTGCACGTTGAACCTCTTTGCCTGTCGTGAACTGTTTCCCGGACAGGAAGTGATGCAGGCGACGAGACAGATGATAGTATGTCGAAGAAAAATCCGCGGAAAAGGCAGGATCAGGCAGTGCTTCATAGCCCAAGGCACTTAGTGTCAGCATCGTTCGTTGTGCGACATGAGGCCGGGCATTGTCATGGAGTAGAAGAACACCATGTCGGTTGAATAAAGCCGGCTGTGTCTGCAGCAATTTCCGGTACATCTGGTATGCGAAGAAACTCCTATGAATTACCCGGTTGCGAACCACCAGACAAGGAGCATCATCTTCTTGGCGTGTAGGGGTGGCTTAGGATGCCGTCCAGCAGGCTGTGCCTTGTTTATCCATTGTGCAGATCGTTTCCAATTATCATAAAGGACCCACTTCTCGTCGCAAGTGACAATTCGATGCAGTAGAGGTTCATGTTTATTCCTGGCAAGCAGCGAAGTGCAGACTTCCTATTGCCTAGTCTTGTTGGCAGTTGTCAAGTCATGCTGCAGCCACTTGTCCAGCTTTTTGACCTTATCCAGCGCAGCCAGACGCCGAGCAACTGTCGTGTGGTGGACACTTATTTCTGCCGCTATCTCACGACACTTTTTGGAGGATCCGCTTCAACCACACGTAACAGAGCATCGTCAGAAACAGCAATAGGCCGGTGACCACGTGTTTCGTTTTGCAGGTCCGTATCTCAGCTTCGAAACTTCACAAACCATCGCCGAATGGTTCGTTCGTTGGCTGTATTCTCCCCAAACGCTTTGTTAACGTTTCGAGCGGCAATTCCTGCAGAGTGGCCCAGTTTAAATTCATACAGGAAGATGACTCCCAGATCCGGCGCCTGCATGTTTCCTTAGCAAGCCATGTTACATCCAAATAAACCACGCCTGAACCTTGTTCTTCACACACGTGCTAGCTATTTATAGCAACTCAGTGACGTAATACCCGCAACACCTGTGGGTGGTTCCATTCCGTTATGGTGGGGGCCTGTCTCCACTGATCGTTCGCGCCGAACATTTCATTTGCACCAACCCAATATTTGAAGGCTGCGTGTTATAACTTTAGTGTTAGTGTTTTTCCTTAACCAAGTGTTCTGCTTATTAACTAACATTAGTTGGATTAAGGTAATAATATTGAAAAGTGAGTGTAGTTGTGCCTTGAAAATGCCAAAGGAGTGTTGGCTGAATAAAGACTAACCGTAAGTCACCTCTTCTTGAAGTTTCTTGGGTGACTCCTGTTTCACTGTAGCTGAAGTATTTAAGAATTTAAGAACTGATTTTTGTAGTGTTCAGTCAGCCAGATATACATGAACATTACAGCTGCCTTTCTCATCTGAAGAATGAGAATAACACTGATTTATAGAACTCAATGACAGATGTTATTTATACCGTTTCATGACTTTCACGTGCACCATCGTTCACCTGCAGCTGCTCCGATATTATTTATATATATATATATATATATATATATATATATATATATATATATATATATAATATCGGAGCAGCTGCAGGTGAACGATGGTGCACATATTTATAAAATACACTATCTACCAACAAGTAATTGAACACCCCTGCAATCGACGATATCTGCGGTCCTGATACACGTCACGGCCGCCGCCGTTAAAAATCGTGCGGGAGACAACAACGCAACCAGTCGCATGCAAGATGCCATGCAGTTAGGAGCTCTCTGATTTCGAGAAAGGTGTAATCGTCGGGTATATCACAGAAATGGCCGATCCATACGTGACATATCCAGCGAGTTGAAGTACCCAAACTCGCCAGTGGTCTACTTGATTGGCAAATGGAAGATGAGAGGTGACTGTCGGAATGTGCCCCGACCCGGCAGACTCACAAAACTGGGAGTTAGAGACCGACGGGTATTGGCCAGAGAAATTCAGAAGAACCGCACCAAATCGACGGGCCACATCCGCGAGGAGTTTCAACAGGCATCCGGGAGTGTTCTTCCGATGAATGCCATCCGTAAGGAAGCCCATCTGCTCGGTTATCATGGACGTGCTGCCGCCCACAAGCCTTTGATCATCAAGTCCAATAGCGCTGCTCGGCTAACGTGGTGCAAATACTGTCGACAGTGGACCGTTGAACAGTGGAAACAGGTTCTCTGGAGCGACGAATCAAGGTTCACCTTCTACCGTTGGGATGACAGGGTCTGGGTTTGGCGTCTGCCTGGTAAACGCCTCCTACCGGAATGTATTGTGCCAATTGTAAAGTTCGGCGGCGGTGGAATTATTCTATGGGGGTGTTTATCCTGGTATGACACGGGACCCTTGGTCGCGATTCCTGGTAGACTCAACGCCGAGACCTACTGCACCATTTTGTATGAGCATGCGCTTCCTACGTTGTGGCAGTTTTACGGGGTGGACCCATGTTACTTTCAGGATGACAATGCCTCCTGTCATGTTGCGAGGTCCACCATGGCTTGATATGGCGACAATGGGGTTAATCGAATGGACTGGCCTGCGCAGAGCCCGGACCGTAACCCTATCGAGCACCTCTGGGACGAGTTGGAGCGTCAACTTAAAGGGTGCCCCCAACGTCCGAAATCGGTGAAGGAACTGACCTGTCTTCTCCAAGCCGAGTGGAAGAAAATACCGCTAGCCGTCGTACAACGCCTGGTTGAGAGTATGCCCCGGAGGGTCGCAGCTGTAATCGCCGCTCGTGGAGGCTCCACCAACTATTGAAGGTGAATAAACTTCGTTTTCCTTTGCTATCACAGGTGTCCAATTACTTGTTGGTAGATAGTGTATAATACATTGTGATGAAGGAATTTTATTTTTGTATCTGATTATTGCTAATGGAATTTAATTTTTCATCCCCCTGTAACGGCCAAGCGACCATCAGCAACGAAGGCACCATCATTTCTACTCTTTCTAATAGTTTCGCAGCTGAAGGATTTATTTGATAGCAGTTTTATTCAGTCTTTGTGCGGTATCTGTCAGGAGCAAATGCAGAGGAATCAGAGAAGTCAAGAGATGGTTCGCATGATCATCATCTTTAGCTCTTTCCTTGAATGCTCCTTGTACTCTCTCTCTCTGTGTCTGCGTAACAAGATACGGGAATGTGATGGCTAGCAGAGAGACACACGGGGTCAATGTCAGTTCCGCGCGTTCTTTCCGGAAATCTCAATCGAACATTGATGCGGCTCGCGCACTTCACGGAGAAGCTTTTCTAGAATCTGTACGCGTAAACAGAACTATCTACCTTTCAAGTGGTTTATTTCCGTCGCCATCTGTAAGAAAAACCTAATCTCTGAACTTTTGGCGATAAGAATCGGGCACTACATATGCATTCAAGAGTGAGCGTGCGAATAATTGATTCCACCTTTGCTATGTAACTCGGATATACGCATTTGATTTTCACAGCCTCGTGCCTGTTGCAATTTAGAACAAAAGGGCACAATTTCTGTTATCCTAAAACAAATTAAGTTGCATCTGCAAAGTAAAAATAAAAAGACTATTACTAAAGTGGCACCTGAGACACAAATTTTTAAATCCATTATCTTGCAACATACCATTTCCGTAACCCCTTCCCCACAACCCCGCCGCACAGAAAATTTCTGTCGTCTCGGAATCAACCACGAATTTGCCTACACTAGTGCTTACACAACGATTCTCACTGGGGCAAGCTGAGAGATGTAATGCTACTTTCCGTTGAAATAATTAAATTAATGAATTTCAAAATCGGTGGAACGACCAAAAATAAAATACAATGATGGTGACATTATAACGTAATGTCTTTTCGTACTGAACTTTTATCGCTCTTTTTACGTTATTTTAAAACATAACCATTCGATGAAAGAGTTCCTAAATTAAACGTTAACGGCCAGACGAAACATTTAAACAGAAGTCAACTTACTGTAAATGATGCTTTATTTCTCCAGCACAGATAATAGCACTTCAGGATAGTATAGAAATCCCAAAACACATCTCTAACACAAATCAACACCCCACCCGAGCAACTCAATGGGCTGTAAGCAGTTGCCAGTCACTAATTTAGGGTTACTAGTTCCAGGGAAGGGAGAGAGCCATTGCCGTAAGACAAACACAACATCCGTGCCTCACCGGGATTCGAACTCTAACCCATCTCGGACGAGTAATCAGAAGCCATCGCTTAGACCGCTGTGCCACCTGGACGGCATCGTAACGAAGTAAATTTCTCCGTCATTTTGGTCCACGCCGGGGATCGAACCCGAGTCCTCTTATTCAGGAACAAGTCTTTCTACCAACTGAGATACGCAGACGTTCATTCTCGCTGCTATCTGCCTTTATGTCGTGTGCATCCTGCGGGGCAGGCACGTCACAGCACACTCCTCAACAACAACAAAAGAAATTCCCTCAGTCGGAAGAAATAGAGTTTTGCTTATGTAAATTAGTATGGAAGTCCAAGACAATAACGAACCTGAAAATTCCAAGGGGGGAGGACTCTCTAGGAGTCCGACCCCCCCCCCCGAAATTTGTCATCTGCAGTATTTTTTATTATTTTCGTAGTCATTTCAAAATACGTACATTTTACGACTTTTCACCTTACGTTTGCAAGATAAATAAATTTAGCAGTGGCTACTACAGCTTTATTTGAGATATATATTATGTTATACGTTCAAAACGTTTTTTTTATCATTATACTTTCTGCCGGTGTTGTCTTCTGCAATTTCATCCTATCTCTCTCTCTCTCTCTCTAATCGTGCAAGAACACAGCGGACTCTGAGCAGTAGAGACTATAAAGTATCGCTGGACAAAGTTAATCTGCTGTATCACTTAGAGCTTTATTTTGAAAATTAGTTATTTGCGTACAGTAGTAAAGTAAATGTAGTGCGAGAAGTGCTCACACGCAAACACGCACCAAAAAACCAATCCCGCCCTACATTACTACAGCTGTTGTTGACTGTGAACAGACAGGAATCCTACCCAAGTTTTTGGAGGCGTTTAAAATTTTGGGATAGCTTCCAGTCTCAATTTCGTTAAAAATTTCGTAGTAGGTTGCACCAAAAGAGGGTTCTGTACCAGTTACAATGATATACGGTTGCACCACGTTATGATACAAGGTTGCACCACGTTATGATACAAGGTTGCACCACGTTGTGATACCAGGTTGCACCACGTTGTGATAACAGGTTGCACCACGTTGTGATACCAGGTTGCACCACGTCATGTTACAAGGTTGCATCACGTTATGATACAAGGTTGCACCACGTTGTGATACCAGGTCGCACCACGTTATGATACCAGGTTGCACCACGTTATGATACCAGGTTGCACCACGTTGTGATACGAGGTTGCACCACGTTATGATACAAGGTTGCATCACGTTATGATACAAGGTTGCATCACGTTATGATAAAAGGTTGCACCACGTTATGATAAAAGCTTGCATCACGTTATGAGACAAAGTTGCACCAGTTATGATACAAGGTTGCTCCGTGTTGTTGGGTTTTATAAAAGATACACTAGTGTGTGATGTTTCTGGAAAAGATACATCATACACTGATGTATCTTTTTCAGAAAGTGGTGCCACTGGTGTAGCGCCACTTTTTGGTGCAACATACCACAAAATTTTTAACAATATAGATAAGCGATCCTTTTGGATGATGAAATGTTAAATCGGCTTTAAGGAAAAAAACTGGACAGCAATGACTGAATGGTTTGATTCTTTTTTCGTGGCATTCAAATGTTCCTCTTAGAGCACACTGTTGGAAACATAAGTACGTCTCACAGCAGTCTCCAAACTAAGCAAAACATTTACTGCCATACAGACGAAGTCTTAGATGAAATGTTTCTTCATTCCAGATGTCTTCCTTTTGCTCTCCAATAGAGTACTTTTATATTTATGAAAAGTTCCCAAATATAATTGCGGTGTGGAACACACGAAATGCAGACATGTTATGGGTTATAGAATAAACCTTAATAAACCTATGGAACTTCAGTTCCTTCTGGCGAGTTCAATTTATATACACTGAAGAGCAATTGAATTAGAGACAGCTGCCGTTATGCAAATGTGGCGCTGTATGCAGCCTTGTAAACGGAAACGACATGACGTATGCAGCGATCCGACAATATAAGGAGTGATGCGACGGGAATCAGTAAGAGTCGGACGCAGTATGGGTAAGACGAAGGATCTAAGCGCATTTGATCGTGGGCAAATTGTCGGGCCCGACGAATGGGTCACTCCTTCTCGTAAGTCGTGCAGGCACTATTATTTTCACGAGCCACTGTGTCACGTGTGCACCGTGAGTACATCAAATCCGGTGAAACCATTCCTGCAAGGGCCAACTGCCGTGGACAACAGCGTGTGGATGAGCGAGGTCATCGTCGGCTAGCTCGCATTGTAACAGCGGATAGACGGGCCACAATGCAAGAAATCACTCGGCAATTTAACGCTGGTGCACAAAAACGTGTAAGCAGCCACACCATCCAGAACCATCTCCTCGCTAAGGGGTACAGAAGCCATGTTCCCACGAGTGTACCGCTGCTGACCGCACATCACAGGGTGCAAAGATTAGCATGGGCGCGGGAACATCGTCACTGGACCTTAAACATGTGGGAAAATGTTGCCTGGACTGATAAGTCGAGATTCACGTTGGTACATGCGGATGGCAGGATACTAGTACGGCGCAAACCACATGAAGCGATGGATCCTTCTTGCCAGCAGGGTACTCTTCAAGCTGGTGGGGGTGGTATTCTCGTCTGGGGACTGTTTACGTGGACTGAAATGGGACCCCTGGCACGTGTGATATCGTCCCTCACAGGTCAACGTTACCGGGATATCCTGGACGACCATTTGCTCCCATTTGTCCGTCTTCAACATCCCACTGGGGAACTCATCCTGCAACAAGACAATGCACCGTGCCATCGCTCCCGAATTGTATCCGAATGGTTGGATGAACACTCCACCGACGTGACCTCGCTTCCTTGGCCAGCTAGGTCACCTGACCTCAATCCCATCGAGCTCATCTGTGATGCCATCGAGAGAGATGTACGAGGCTCTGACCCCCCTCCATCAAATTTTCGTGAGCTGTGGGAGCTTGTTCAGGGGTCGTGGATCCGTATGGCTTCCCAACGTTCCGGTGTCATGTCGAGTTCATGCCGAGACGAATCGCCGCCGTCATCAGGGCGAAAGGTGGTACTACACGTTACTAGAGAGGTATCTCTAATTCAATTGCTCTTCAGTGTATATATACATAGTGATGGAAATGGGAATTATTCGTTGCAGGAACCCAACGTACAAGTGAATGCCATAAAAAATTAATATGAACAAACCCATTTGCAGTAGATATAAAACCATATAAGGCTATTTCGTTATTAAACTTTTAAATGAAATACTCACATTTAGATGAAATCAGAGCCGTTTTCTTTATTCAGATTTACGTTTCTTATTGAAAAGACCATTCGAATACGGGAGCAATTTAAAGTGCCCAATATTAACCTTTAACTCTGTAGGAGGGTAAAAATCACGTGAGTACGTAGGTGGGTGCTCACAACACCCCAAAAAAGAAATAGCTGCACGTGATACGTTTGAAACCAAATCAACTGTACATCATTTACAGATTGACTAGACCTTTATCAACAAGAAAACAATATGTTAGAATAATCAACTTTGTGAAATAGTCTTTATTCTTCTTTGAAAAGAAATTACCACATTTTGGAAATAATAAATCATTGAACATAACTAGAAAGTGAAAATAAAGTTTGAAACTGAAAATAACATTCACAGAAGCTGTGTCAATAACATTCTGAGTGTCAATAACATTCGTGGAGCTATAAAGCAAAAATATCAACACATTTCACCAAATTATGATAATAATAAAAAAAATTGCAATACCAGAAAAGCATAACGTAACTAGGTACATGGGGTGTTTGTTCACAGCACCCTGCTCATTAATTTCACTTCACAGAGAAATCAGTATAGCACGTGGAATGGCTTTGGGTACGGTGACGTAAACTCTAACCTCTAATTGAAAGATAGACAGTGATACAGCAATGTTGTCAACCACGTTTCAGAATTACCTACAATTTAAGATTTTCAGGGGCTGTGAGCACCCCGCATATCGCATTAAAGGTTAATAAATATTGGGGGAAAGTAGTCAGCCCGTATTTGAGGCGGAGATATGCAATTGTCTTGGGCGACAAAATAAAAAAATTCAGCAAACTGAAATATCTATTATAACTTCGATTTGAAAACATAAAAATTACCTCTTAAAATAATTTCCAAAGACTCCCGACTGTCGGGTGGACCGCGGAGGAGGTCCGCCACACGGTCGGTGATCAAAACCTGGCGTGAACTTCGTTCTCACCAAACACCTTATTAGAGCTTTAGAGAGCAGAAGGAACTTTTGTTTTTGAAACGAAGAGCGAGTAATACAAGATGGCGTCATTAATTGAAATGTGTAATGCATTGCGAAATGTTTTATTCAAATATAATGCTGCTTTTCTTTTGATGTCGCATCGCTCCCGGAACGTGGGGTTTCGCTCCCGAAACGGGGTTCCCCTGCGTTCCGGCCCATTTCCACCACTGTACATACACTATCTACCAACAAGTAATTGGACACCTGTGATAGCAAAGGAAAACGAAGTTTATTCACCTTCAATAGTTGGTGGAGTCTCCACATGCGGCGATTACAGCTGCGACCCTTCGGGGCATACTCTCAACCAGGCGTTGTACGACGGCTAGCGGTATTTTCTTCCACTCGGCTTGGAGAAGACAGGTCAGTTTCTTCACCGATTTCGGACGGTGGGGGCACCCCTTAAGTCGACACTCCAACTCGTCCCAGAGGTGCTCGATAGGGTTACGGTCCGGGCTCTGCGCAGGCCAGTCCATTCGATTAACCCCATTGTCGCCATATCAAGCCATGGTGGACCTCGCAACATGACAGGAGGCATTGTCATCCTGAAAGCAACATAGGTCCACCCCGTAAAACTGCCATAACGTAGTTAGCGCATGGTTATCCAAAATGGTGCAGTAGGTCTCGGCGTTGAGTCTACCAGGAATCGCGACCAAGGGTCCCGTGTCATACCAGGAGAAACACCCCCATAGCATAATTCCACCGCCGCCGAACTTCACAGTTAGCACAATACTATCCGGCAGGAGGCGTTCTTCTGGCTGACGCCAAATCCAGACCCTGCCTTCCGAACGGTAGAATGTGAACCTTGATTCGTCGCTCCAGAGAACCTGTTTCCGCTGTTCAACGGTCCACTGTTGACGTTCTTTGCACCACGTTAGCCGAGCAGCGCTATTGGACTTGGTGATCAAAGGCTTGTGGGCGGCAGCACGTCCATGATAACCGAGCAGATGGGCTTCCTTACGGATGGCATTCGTCGAAAGAACAATCCCGGATGCCTGTTGAAACTCCTCGCGGATGGGTTATACGTCAATTCGTCGCGTGCGACAATTCGTCGACTGCGTCAATTCGTCGACTGCGACGTTTCGTCGCACGTCAATTCGTCAACTGCGACAATTCGTCGAGCGTCAATTCGTCGCGGACAAATTCGTCGAGCGTCAATTCGTCGCGGACAAATTCGTCGACTATGTCAATTCGTCGACTGCGTCAATTCGTCGCGTTTGCAGATTTTGGTTACATAAAAAACGAATGCAGGAAAACGTTCGATTTCGAACGTCTTTAGCCCTGATCAAATTTATAAGGTTTGGACACTCAGACAGAATAGGAATATTACGCTTTTTCTTTGGCACTAAAAATATTAGACGCTAGACAGATTTTGGAAGGGGTCAGGGCCCGGTTGGTCAGAGCCCCCCATATAACAATTTTTCGTAAAATCTACAGTTTTCAATTTAGAACCACCAAATCTGGTATACTATCTCATGGTACTTTAACTTAGACGGTTGTCGGTTTTTGGAACGGGTCAAGGCCTGGGGGTCGGAGCCCCCCCCCTACAAAATTTTCGTAAAATCTATTTTTCATTTCAGAACCATCAAATTTGGTATCATGAAACTCCAACTTAGACGCTAGACGGTTTTTGTAAGGGGTTGGAGCCCGGGGGTTACAGCCCCACCCCTCATAAAAATTTTCGTAAAATCTACAGTTTTCAATTTAGAACCACCATATTTGGTATACTATCTCGTGGTACTCAAACTTAGACGGTAGACTGTTTTTGGAACGGGTCAAGGCCCGGGGGTCAGAGCCCCCACATACAAAATTTTCTTAAAACTACTGTTTTCAGCTCAGAACCACCAAATCTGGTATACTATCTCATGGTACTCTAACTTAGACGCTAGAAGGTTTTTGGAAGTGGTTGGAGACCGTAGAGTACGAGCCCGCCACACATAAAAAATGTCGTAAAATCTACAGTTTTCAATTTAGAACCACTAAATTTGGTATACTATCTCATGGTACTCTAACTTAGATGGTAGACGGTTTTCAGAACAGGTTAAGGCACTGGGGGTTAGAGCCCCGCACACACAAAATTTTCGTAAAATCTACAGTTTTCAATTTAGAACCACCAAACTTGGTATACTATGTCGTGGTACTCTAACTTAGACAGTAGACGGTTTTTGGAACTGGTCAAGGCCCGGGGGTAAGAGCCCCCCCTACAAAATTTTCTTAAAAACTACAGTTTTCAATTCAGAACCACCGAATCTAGTATATTATCTCATGGTACTCTAACTTAGACGCTAGACGATTTTTAGAAGGGGTTGCTGCCCGGGGAGTAAGGGCCCCCTCATAAAAAAAATTCGCAAATTCTACAGTTTTCAATTTAGAACCACCAAATTTGGTATACTATCTCGTGGTACTCAAACTTAGACGGTAGACTGTTTTTGGAACGGGTCAAGGCCCGAGGGGTCAGAGCCCCCACATACAAAATTTTCTTAAAACTACTAATTTCAGCTCAGAACCACCAAATCTGGTATACTATCTCATGGTACTCTAACTTAGACGCTAGAAGGTTTTTGGAAGTGGTTGGAGCCCGTAGAGTACGAGCCCGCCACACATAAAAAATGTCGTAAAATCTACAGTTTTCAATTTAGAACCACTAAATTTGGTATACTATCTCATGGTACTCTAACTTAGATGGTAGACGGTTTTCAGACCAGGTTGGGGCACTGGGGGTTAGAGCCCCCCACACACAAAATTTTCGTAAAATCTACAGTTTTCAATTTAGAACCACCAAACTTGGTATACTATGTCGTGGTACTCTAACTTAGACAGTAGACGGTTTTTGGAACTGGTCAAGGCCCGGGGGTAAGAGCCCCCCCTACAAAATTTTCTTAAAAACTACAGTTTTCAATTCAGAACCACCGAATCTAGTATATTATCTCATGGTACTCTAACTTAGACGCTAGAAGGTTTTTGGAAGTGGTTGGAGCCCGTAGAGTACGAGCCCGCCACACATAAAAAATGTCGTAAAATCTACAGTTTTCAATTTAGAACCACTAAATTTGGTATACTATCTCATGGTACTCTAACTTAGATGGTAGACGGTTTTCAGACCAGGTTAAGGCACTGGGGGTTAGAGCCCCCACACACAAAATTTTCGTAAAATCTACAGTTTTCAATTTAGAACCACCAAACTTGGTATACTATGTCGTGGTACTCTAACTTAGACAGTAGACGGTTTTTGGAACTGGTCAAGGCCCGGGGGTAAGAGCCCCCCCCCTACAAAATTTTCTTAAAAACTACAGTTTTCAATTCAGAACCACCGAATCTAGTATATTATCTCATGGTACTCTAACTTAGACGCTAGACGATTTTTAGAAGGGGTTGCTGCCCGGGGGTAAGGGCCCCCTCATAAAAAAAATTCGCAAATTCTACAGTTTTCAATTTAGAACCACCAAATTTGGTATACTATCTCGTGGTACTCAAACTTAGACGGTAGACTGTCTTTGGAACGGGTCAAGGCCCGGGGGTCAGAGCCCCCACATACAAAATTTTCTTAAAACTACTGTTTTCAGCTCAGAACCACCAAATCTGGTATACTATCTCATGGTACTCTAACTTAGACGCTAGAAGGTTTTTGGAAGTGGTTGGAGCCCGTAGAGTACGAGCCCGCCACACATAAAAAATGTCGTAAAATCTACAGTTTTCAATTTAGAACCACTAAATTTGGTATACTATCTCATGGTACTCTAACTTAGATGGTAGACGGTTTTCAGACCAGGTTGGGGCACTGGGGGTTAGAGCCCCCACACACAAAATTTTCGTAAAATCTACAGTTTTCAATTTAGAACCACCAAACTTGGTATACTATGTCGTGGTACTCTAACTTAGACAGTAGACGGTTTTTGGAACTGGTCAAGGCCCGGGGTAAGAGCCCCCCCCCTACAAAATTTTCTTAAAAACTACAGTTTTCAATTCAGAACCACCGAATCTAGTATATTATCTCATGGTACTCTAACTTAGACGCTAGACGATTTTTAGAAGGGGTTGCTGCCCGGGGGTAAGGGCCCCCTCATAAAAAAAAATTCGCAAATTCTACAGTTTTCAATTTAGAACCACCAAATTTGGTATACTATCTCATGGTACTGTATCTTAGACGGTAGACCGTTTTTAGAACAGGTCAATGCCCGAGGGGTGAGAGCCCCCAACATACAAAATTTTCTTAAAAACTACAGTTTTCAATTCAGAACCACCATATCTGGTACACTATCTCATGGTACTCTAACTTAGACGCTAGACGGTTTTGGAAGGGGTTGCAGCCCGGGGGGTAAGGGCCCCAGGGCTGCAACCCCTCATTAAAAAAATTGCAAAATCTACAGTTTTCAATTTAGAACCAGAAAACTTGGTATACTATCTCATGGTACTCTAAGTTAGACGGCAGACCGTTTTTGGAACGGGTCAAGGTCCGGGGGTCAGAGCCTCCCACATACAAAATTTTCTTAAAAACTACACTTTTCAATTCAGAACCACCAAATCTGGTATACTATCTCATGGTACTCTAACTTAGACGCTAGACGGTTTTGAGATGGGGTTGGAGCCCGGGGTAAGAGCCCCCGTCATAAACAATGCCGTAAAATCTACAGTATTTAATTTAGAACCACCAAATTTGGTATACTATCTCATGGTGTTCACAAAGTATTTATTCAAGGAATGTACATGAGACGAGCAAGAGAAAAACGTCTAAAAAAAAAAAACAGTGACACATGAATGCTCTATTTACAGATGACAGTAGATACCTATTTACAATATATACATGACATTTAGATGTAAACAAATCTTGAGGAAATCGTACACACTAGGTTGAGTAGATATGGCAAGGGTTCAGGTAGAGCAGCACAGAGTAAAATGTTATAATATAGTCTTATGAGCACTAACTGTACTGTGCAGCGAAGGTGGAGTCCCAACAACCCCAAGGCCTCTGGGGACCATGGAGAGAAGAAGCTGGGTTCACTTGAAGACGCAACGGCACCGTTATGAAAACAAGATAAGTACATGTACATGAGACGAGCAAAAGTAGAATGACCGATAATTGTGACATAGAAATGGGATATGTACAGATGACTGTAGAAACAAAGAGACATTATAGTTGCATGACATTCAGATGGAAATAGATGTTCAGGAATCTCGTGGAGATAAGACATACCTTGATGAGCAGGTGTGACGAAGGTTCGGATAAAGAGTCACTGAGTTAACTGTTAAATAGTCATACAAGCACCAACTGTAAGATGCAATGAAGTCGGTGTCCCAGCAAACCATGGGGCCGCTGGGGACCATGTAGAGAAGAAGCTTGGTTCACTTTGTCGAGCAACGGCGGTGTGGTACTCAAGGCGTAATCGAGAAAGGAGACATTCCCGAAAAAACTGAGCAACGCGGCACTTGCGTGAAGTACCGTAGGAGGCACCTCCCGAGCACGACACTGTTGATGATAGACGTATATAACATGTTTCACTAGCACAAAATGTAGGTGCAGACTACAGGGAGTCTGATTGGAGGCACAAGGTTGAGCAACAGCGTTCGGTAAGCACTGAAGGAAAGATCAGTTGTACAGGATCTTTGCGCAATCGAAAAGGCAAGATTCAGCATTGGTAGCAGTATAGTGCAATATTGATAGACATGACTCACATCTGCCTCCCCGGCGCAGAAAGGGCAGAGTGGGGAGGAAAGAAGGGTCATCCGGTGCAAGATTGAGGGTACGGGAAGACGGTTATGTAAGAAGAACCAGTGGGTGTTGATCTCTGGGGTGTAGATAGAGGAGAGAGGGTGGCAGACCACACAGCAGAGAGAGAGGAAGACGGGATATCAGGGATAGGTGTAGGCGTAGAAGAGCGGGAGAGAGAGAGAAATTCTGTAAAGAGCGGATGTGGAGAAGGAGAAAATCGGAAGATCTATGCCGTGAGCCGACAAGAAAAAGGGGAGGGGGAGAGACGCGGATAGAACGGGAACGAGACCGGCGGGGGAAGCAAGATCGGGAAAGAGAGAAATAAGGGATGAGAGTAAGGAGGTGTGAACCTGAAGAGCATGGGGTAGAGCACGAATAGCAGGAGGAAAGTCGGAGAAGGATCGCCAGAGAAAATCAGGGGTGACAAGGTCTCGGACTGTGACTACTCCGGCGCGGAGCCAGGTGGGGAAAGCAAAACTGGGGAGGTGCGGAGGATGAATGACGGAGGAGAAAAAATAGAGGTTCTGAGAGTAGTTCGGAGGTTGTAGCTGGTGGAGAGCGAGACAGAGGGAAAGAGCGAAGCAAGGTGATAGCCTCCCGATAGACAGGAGGTAAGTTGGAAAGGAGGGGCAGTGATCCATTAATAGATAGGAAAGAAAAGTAAGGTGGGGATTACGCGGGGAGACAGTGACGTCCCGGGTATCTCCAGGCAGAACAGGTGAAGCAAGAAGGCGAAGAAATGCAGACACTTGAATGCCTGATAGTATAACCGCACGTCAAGCAGTCCAATACCGCCATTCTGAGGAGACAAGCTGAGAAGTGAAGCGTTAACCCAATGATGACCAGCCCACACGACATTGGTTTGGCACTGGGTGATTGCAAGAAGACGATAGACAGGTTGTTTGGACGCAAAGCCAAGAGAACGTGCACATGGATAACAAATATGTTCGAGTGATCTGGGCACGCTGGTACAGAGAAGTGCAGAACTGTGCTTGTCTCCAGTTGGCAGCCGTACGCAGCAGGCGGGGGTGCAGTGCATTCCACGTTATCGTCGAGGCTGTAGGAGGTTTGCCCAGGTGCACTCCTAGAAAACGCTGTGAGGATGTGGACCATTCGGCTCCCCATGGAGAGTCGGTTCGACTAGCCCACGACCCACACCACAAGCCAGTGCTTTTTGACTCGTTTAGCGTGGCACTAGAACAAGAGGCATACCGAGCGTAGAGGTGGCGAAGTTTGCAGAATTGTGCATCTTGTCGAACACAAAAAGTCACGTCATCAGCATAGGCAACATAGGTGACAATATGATGGCGAGTGCTGGCGACCACTGGAGGCAGAGAAGCATAGAAGGATCTGTGAACGGAGCGGAGAAAAGGTTCGATCGCAAGAGCAAAGAGTTGTCCAGACAAGGGGCAGCCTGTGCCGGACGCCACGACGGAAAGGAATTGGCGCTGTGAGAAGGGTGGGCAACCTGACGTGGAAAGTGGCGTCCTGATAGAGGAGAGGAGAACAGAAACAAAAGGAGGTGGAAACCCGAAACTATAAAGTGTAGACGAGAGGTAAGCGTGAGAAATATTATCAAAGGCGGATTGTTGATCGAGAGACAGCAGAGCAAGAGGTTCAGAGCGAGATCGAGCGAGATGGATTAGGTCACTGAGAAGTTGAATGTTATGCGAGATGGAGCGCCCTGGGACAGTATAGGTCTGGTTAGAGGACAGGATGTGGGGGAGGATTGGATTAATACGGCGCGAGAGTAGTTTAGAATAAAGCTTGTAATCAAGATTCAGAAGTGAGATGGGACGCCAGTTCCCTAAGTCTAGGAGATCACCCTTCTTTGGGAAGAGGACTATATGGGCAATTGTGAAACTCCTCGGAAGGGTGGATAGGTGGAAAGCAGCGGAGAAAGCACTAAGCAGAAAAGGAAGGAGGGCTGGGAGGAAAGCTTTGTAGAAACAGAAAGGAAGTCCATCTGGGCCAGGTGCGGCCTTGGAGTTTAGAGAAGAAAACGTCTCGGAAATCTCTGTTAGCGTGGGAGGCCGGAGGAGAGAATCAGAAAATAAGAGGGACTTGAGGTAAAGCAGAGTGTAGACCAGATAAGGCAGTGCTGGAAGGAGGAGGAGTCTCACAAAAACTTCGTTGTAAAATAGCTGCGGGCAACAGAGCAAAGAGTAACTGGGTCAGAGGATACCTCGCCAGTAGAGAGGCGGAGATGGCGAATTGAAGCAGAGGCATGACGCTTAGATTCAAGATTGGAAAGAAACTCATAAGTGCAGGCATCGGGCGCGAGATGCTGTAATCTCAGCCGCCGAATGACCTGTTGCGCGAGTGGGACTAGGAGAGAATTCAGTTCAGCCTTATACACAGCAAAAAGAGGGTCAGCCATATTTATAAGGGAAAGCATCGTACGGATGTGATCCAAACGCATCCTCTGTAGCGTCGTGATCGTAAAAGCCTGATTTCGCACATGAAGCAAGAGGCGATGTTTTACCTCCAGCCAGAAAGTCAGGGCACACGGCGCAGGTGCGTGCGCCATTCGGAGAGGAAATGGCGGACTGAAGAGCAAAAACCGGCGTCATCCAAAAGAGCGGCATCAAATGTCCACGGCCGGGTTGTCCTGTGCTGTGCATGAGTGTGGAACACTGTGAGAGTGATGGCGCAATGGTCGGACGACGCAGTGGGCTGGCAACAGGATGCAGAGATCGCTGGAAGAAGTATGGGCGTGGTATAAAACCTGTCAAGTCTGGCCGTGGCCGGGTTTATTGCACCAGATGCACGCCAGGTATGGGAGGGTGTAGTCGGATATAAGTGTCGATGGACATCTATCAGTGAGAAATCAAAAACGAGGGACTGTAGCTGCTGTACAAGGTCTGCACGATGTTCGCGTGAAGGCGGGGAACGATCAAGTTGAGGGTGTAGAGTACAATTAAAGTCGCCACCAACGAGAACTCGGTCGGTGGCAGGTATACCTGCCACCAACCGAGGTGGTGGAAAGCAAAATTCCATGATCGCCAGCCGGTAAACAAAGTGGTAGGATGACAGAGAGAGCACCGCGAAAGCACAGAAAAAGCTCCGACACATAAGTGGAGGTGTTTGGCACGTAGATGTTAAAGATATGAAACCTCTCCGTTTGAATAGTGAACGTGACTTGTTGTAAGAGATCACGACAGAGATTTTTTACAGAGAAGAGAGTCATCGTAGAGCGAAAAGTCGATCGTACCCCGACGGCAATACCACCATATGATGAACAGCTGAATGCGTGGTGGAAAGCAAAATTCCATGATCGCCAGCCGGTAAACAAAGTGGTAGGATGACAGTTCGTCTCTTGTAAAAGTAGCACGTCCGCACTCAGTGGAGAAAGGTCCTCATGGGCTAAGGCGTTCGCAAGTGGTGTCGCAAAACCGCGACAATTAAGTGACGTGACCTTGAACTTTTAGGTCCGTCGGCGGATGTAAGATGTGTTGACTTGCAGTAGCGAGAACATGTAAGCGCTGGATAAAACCCAGACCCCACGGAATGTCATCGACGTTCCGCCGAAGAGTGTGCAAAAGAGAATCAAGTTGACTGAGAACCCGAGGTAGGGCAGCTTCATACTTTAGTAAAAAAGCACGGGCAGTGGCCGTGCTGGTGGGACTCACTAAATATTCAAGAAGATCTACGTAAGGCAGCGGCTCAGCGGGGAAAGCATTCTCTTGAAGGAGATTAGTGAAGTCCTCTAACGAGGGAGAAACATCCTCCGTCTCTGGTTCAGTCCAGGCTTGTACTTGAGAAGACGAAATGCCACGTCGAGAGAAGATTGCGCGAGTAACCGGGCGATTAGACCGCCTAGTGAACAAGTGCTGGGATGAGGACGTTTTAGACTTCTTCAACTTCTTCCGTGAGGAGACACTGCGTTTGCCAAAAATCGTGGAGGAACCAGCTGGTATAGAAGTTTCTGTGCTGGAAAGGGTTTCGGCTGCTGGATCTGCAGCGCCAACGGTAAACACCGACGACATATCATCAGGTAAATCTGTAGGAGCAGAAAGTATACGCTGCGGGGGTGCCGTAGGAAGCGTGGGAAAATTCCGATCTGTAACTGAAAGTGAGTCTGCCAAAGACGTTTGTCGACCAACGTCTGCAGGCCGACGTCGGGAAGATTTGGGTCCTGCAACCTTCCACTCGTGTGGAGACGTTGACACAGCAGTAACAGGAGGGACAGAAGGTGCCACAGCACTTGGCACGGTTATGGAAACAGCACGAGTGCAATTGGCTCGCACATGACTCTCACTTTGACAAAGGGTGCAATGCTGAGAAGTGATGATCTCGATACGACGTCGCTGTTGCCCACAGCGCACGTGAAGGACAGTTGGACAGGCCTGAAGATGAGTATCAGACGGAAAGAGCACACGAGCGGTGCGACGGAAGCCACGAATGGCTTTGTCTTCTGGGTCTCTGGGTGCCGCCGAGAGGGTTGTTATGGGACCGACTACTCGGCCGAACTTACTGAGTAACGTGCAAAGAATCGTATCAGATACCTCTGGCGGGACAGGGTAGAAAGTCACCTGAACGGGGCGGTGCGCGACTGGTTGTGGTAGTAGATGTACATCATTAATGGTCAGTCCTGCTGTCAAGACAAGGTCAGCATGTTCCTTTTTCTTGAAGTAAACCAGCACTGATCGTGGTTTTCGGGCAACATAATCTATTGCATCCGCCGGTAAAATGGATTTAAGAGCTCGGCTATAGAGCTGAAGCTTTGTATCCGGCAGCGCATCAAAACATACGCCGAAGTCCATCGTTGATTGCAGTTGACGGCCGGCTGGTGAGTCTTCGGGAATATCTATCGTTGCTGTGGATCCCACGACATGAAGATACGAATCGGGAAGGAGAGTATCAGACGATAGGAGTGACGTAGAGCCACTAGACATGGCAGTCGCATATGATGGAGGAACAGTACTTTTACTAGATGTAGAGGGCGAAACTCCAGCTGTTATAGGGGAATCTGGCAGTTGAGATGAAGTGGTGGCCGTAGAAGCGACGTCACCCGACACCTCCATAGCATCCGCGACAGGGACAGAGAGTAGACCTGTAACGGTAGTACCCTCAGTGGGAAGGCAGGCCGTAGGCGCAGGCAAGGCAGAGGAACTCATGACGTCAGTAAGGCAGTTAGAGATCTCTGCGACCAACGAAGCTGTGTCAGCAGCTGGGTTGGAAGAAGAGAGGAAGATGGCTTTCTTCCAAGATAAGGGCGTGAGCTTCACCCTTATCTAATGCCGCCATGTCAACGGCGAGGCTTACCGAAGAACAAGACCAACTCGTTCGAAAAATATAACTAACGATAAAGAATAAAGTAATTCACTCACCACCTCGTGAGATAACGAAACGAAAGCACTGATCTTCAACTGGAAGATGCACGCGAAAAGAAAAAGTACACCACTCGAT
Organism: Macrothele yani; assembly: GCA_039090855.1. NCBI lineage: Eukaryota > Metazoa > Arthropoda > Arachnida > Araneae > Macrothelidae > Macrothele > Macrothele yani. The sequence goes on from CM077008.1 coordinate 81,347,977, forward strand.
TAACTACTCGAAAGCACGTAAAAGACAGAGCTCAAAAAACACACATCACATCACTATCTTATGGTACTCTAACTTAGACGGTAGACCGTTTTTGAAACGGGTCAAGGCCTGGGGGTCAGAGCCCCCCCCCCATAATTTTTTTTGTAAAATCTACAGTTTTCAATTCAGAACCATTAAGTATGGTATCATCAAACTCTAACTTAGACGCTAGACGCTTTTTGGAAGGGGTTAGAGCCGGGGGTGAAAGCCCCCCTTCATAAAAATTTCTTACAATCTACAGTTTTCAATTTAGAACCACCAAATCTGGTATACTATCTCATAGTACTCTAACTTAGATGCTAGACGGCGTTTTAAAGGGGTTGGAGCCCGGAAGTCTGAGCCCCACCCTCTAATAAAAAAATCGTAAAATCTACAGTTTTCAATTTAGAACCACCAAATTTTGTATACTATCTCATGGTACTCTAACTTAGACGGTAGACCGTTTTTGGAAGGGGTTGCAGCCCGGGGTGAGGGCCCCCTTCATAAAAAAATCGCAAAATCTAGTTTTCAATTTAGAACCACCAAATTTGGTATACTATCTCATGGTACTCTAACTTAGACGGTCGACGGTTTTTGGATCGGGTCAAGGCCCGGGGTTCAGAGCCCCCTCCCACACACACACATACAACATTTTCTTAAAAACTACAGTTTTTCAATTCAGAACCACCAAATCTGGTATCATGAAACTCTAACTTAGACGCTAGACGGAATTTGGAAGGGGTTGGAACCCGGGGGGTGAGAGCCCTCCCCCTCATAAAAATTTCGTAAAATCTACAATTTTCAATTTAGAACAACCAAATTTGGTATACTATCTCATGTTTATCTAACTCAGACGGTAGACGGTTTTGGGAAGGGGTCGGGGCCCGGGTCAAGGGAGCCACATAGAAAATTTTCGTAAAAAGTTCCGTTTTTTACTCTTAAGAATATCCTATCTACGTTCTAAGGCGCTCTTTGGCCCTTTGAGGGCCTTGCACCATAAACCATCAACCAACCAACTAACCAACCTACGGTCTAAGTTAGAGACTGTAGATAACAATAAAGTGCAAAAATATGCGTTTAATGGTGTATTAAAAACAGAAATCAATATAGTTTAGCTTTCACTACCAACGAACGGCTTATCAGGAAGAAACATAATGTAATGTAAATAGAGAGTTCCAGATATTCAAAATTCAAAACGGTAAGAAAAAGATGATCAATGCCAATGTGAAGTCGTACGCAATCGACATCACATAGGTACATTGCATTTCTGTGTTGCGGGATTCACAGAAGCACACGCCACATGTACGGCAGTTCTATAGATGTCTCCTAGAAGGTAAGTATTCCCATTCCTTTTTCTTTCTTTTTTGTTTTGCAAAATTAAATTAACTAAATCAAAAAATTTAAAATAGGTTTACTGGAAAATTGCAGGAATATCTTTTTCATTCATTAACTTTCACCCGCTGAACTTGGTTATTCCACAAATAGTAATATGTACCTAGCAAATAACTGGTATCCCTGCTAGTACAAATTATATTAATGATTTATTTGCGTCCAGTTCAATCTAGTATGTCCATAAGAGCGATTGGGGCCGTATGAAAAATACATTCCAACGTGTGCCTCTACGGCGGCGGAGTGATCTAAGGGCTGGCTTCTGACCACTTGTCAAGAAGAATTTTGTATGTGAGGGGCACCTACCCCCGGGCTTTGACCCGTTCCAAAAAACCGTCTACCGTTTAAGTTAGAGTACCATGACATAGTAAACCAAATTTGGTGGTTCTAAATTGAAAACTGTAGATTTCACGAAATTTTTTATGAGGTGGGCTTCGACCCCGTGCCCGTCCCGTTCCAAAAACCGCCTGTCGTCTAAGTTAGACTACCATGAGATAGTATACTAAATTTGGTGGTTCTAAATTGAAAACTGTAGGTTTCACGAAAATTTTGTGGGGAGGGGGCTGTAATCCCCCGTGCCCCGACCCGTTCCAAAAACCGACTGAGTTAGATTACCATGACATAGTATACCAAATTTGGTGGTTCTAAATTGAAAACTGTAGATTTCACGAAAATTTTGTGGGGAGGGGGCTGTAATCCCCCGTGCCCCGACCCGTTCCAAAAACCGACTAAGTTAGATTACCATGATATAGTATACCAAATTTGGTGGTTCTAAACTGAAAACTAGATTTTACGAAATTTTAATGGGGGAGGGGGGGGGGGTGCTCTGAACCCCGGGCTCCGATCCTTTCCAAAAAAACCCGTCTACAGTCTAAGTTAGAATACCATGATATAGTATACCAAATTTGGTGGTTCTAAATTGAAAACTGTAGATTTTACGAAAATTTTGTAGAAGGGGGGGGAGGGGTTCTGACCCCCGGGCCCTGACCTGTTGCAAAAACTATCTCCCGCTAAGTTAGAGTTTCATGACACCAAATTTGGTGGTTCTGAATTGAAAAATATAGATTTTAAGAAAATTTTGTATGTGGGGGGTGTGGGGGTCTTACCCCCGGGCCTTGACAAGTTCTAAAAACCGTCTACCGTCTAAGTTAGAGTACCATGAGATAATATACCAAATTTGGTGGTTCTAAATTGGAAACTACAGATTTTACGAACATTTTGTATGTGGGGGCTCTTAACCCCCGCCCCTTGACCTATTCCAAAAACCGTCTACCGTCTAAGTTAGAGTACCATGATATAGTATACCAAATTAAGTGGTTCTAAATTGAAAACAGTAGATTTCACGAAATTTTTTATGGGGAGGGGGGCTTTGAACACCGGGTTCCGACCCTTTCCAAAAAACCATCTACAGTCGTAGTTAAAATACCATGAGATAGTATATCAAATTTGGTGGTTCTAAATTAAAAACGGTATATTTTACGAAATTTTGTCCGGGGGTGGGGGTGGGCTCTGACCCCGCCCCTTGACCTATTCCAAAAACCGTCTACCGTCTAAGTTAGAGTACCATGATATAGTATACCAAATTTAGTGGTTCTAAATTGAAAACAGTAGATTTCACGAAATTTTTAATGGGGGGGGGGGGGGTGCTCTGAACCCCGGGCTCCGATCCTTTCCAAAAAAAAACCATCTACAGTCGTAGTTAAAATACCATGAGATAGTATATCAAATTTGGTGGTTCTAAATTAAAAACGGTATATTTTACGAAATTTTTGTCCGGGGGGCTCTGACCCCCGGCCCCGACCCATTCCAAAAACCGTCTCCCGTCTAAGTTAGAGTTTCATGATACCAAATTTGGTGGTTCTAAATTGAAAACTATAGATTTCACGAAAATTTTGTATGTGGGGGCTCTTACCCCCGCGCCTTGACCTATTCCAAACACCGTCTAAGTTAGAGTACCATGAGATAGTATACCAAATTTGGTGGTTCTAAATTGAAGACTGTAGATTTTACGAAAAATTTTGTATGGAAGGGGTGGCTCTGACCCCCTGGCTCCAACCGCTTCCAAAAACCGTCTACAGTCTTAGTTAGAGTTTCGTGAGATAGTATACCAAATTTGGTGGTTCTAAATTGAAAACTGTAGTTTTTACGAAAATTTTGTACGGGGGTGGGTGGAGCTCTGAACCCCCGGACCCCGACCCGTTCCAAAAACCGTCTCCCGCTAAGTTAGAATTTCATGACACCAAATTTGGTGGTTCTGAATTGAAAAATGTAGATTTTGAGAAAATTTTGTATGTGGGGGGTGGGGGGTCTTACTCCCGGGCCTTGACCCGTTCAGAAAACCGTCTACCGTCTAAGTCAGAGTACCATGATATAGTATACCAAATTTGGTGGTTCTAAATTGAAAACTGTAGATTTCACGAACATTTTTATGGGGAGGGGGGTTCAACCCCGGGCTCCGACCCTTTACAAAAAACCGTCTGCAGTCTAAGTTAGAATACCATGAGATAGTGTACCAAAGTATACCAAATTTGGTGGTGCTAATGTGAAAACGATATGTTTTACGAAAATTTTGTGGGGGGGGGGGCTCTAACCCACCACGCCACGACCCGTTCCAAAAACCGTCTCCCGCCTAAGTTGGAGTTTTGATGATACCAAATTTGGTGGTTCTAAATTGTAAACTGTAGATTTTACGAACATTTTGTATGTGGGGGCTCTTAACCCCCGCGCCTTGACCTATTCCAAAAACCGTCTACCGTCTAAGTTAGAGTACCGTGAGATAGTATACCAAATTTGGTGGTTCTAAATTGAAAAAACTAGATTTTACGAAATTTTTTTGGGGGGGGGGGGGCTCTTAACCCCGGGCTCCGACCCTTTCCAAAAACCGTCTACAGTCTAAGTTAGAATACCATGAGAAAATATACCAAATTTGGTGGTTCTAAATTGAAAACTGTATATTTTACGAAATTTTTGTCGGGGGGGGCTCTGACCCCTGACCCCGACCCATTCTAAAAACCGTCTCCCGTCTAAGTTAGAGTTTCATGATACCAAATTTGGTGGTTCTAAATTGAAAACTATAGATTTCACGAAAATTTTGTATGTGGGGGCTCTTACCCCCCGCGCCTTGACCTATTCCAAAAACCGTCTAAGTTAGAGTACCATGAGATAGTATACCAAGTTTGGTGGTTCTAAATTGAAGACTGTAGATTTTACGAAAAATTTTGTATGGAAGGGGGGTGGCTCTGACTCCCCTGGCTCCAACCGCTTCCAAAAACCGTCTACAGTCTTAGTTAGAGTTTCGTGAGATCGTATACCAAATTTGGTGGTTCTAAATTGAAAACTGTAGTTTTTACGAAAATTTTGTACGGGGGGTGGGTGGAGCTCTGAACCCCCGGACCCCGAACCGTTCCAAAAACCGTCTCCCGCTAAGTTAGAATTTCATGACACCAAATTTGGTGGTTCTGAATTGAAAAATGTAGATTTTAAGAAAATTTTGTATGGGGGGGCTCTTACCCCCGGGCCTTGACCCGTTCAGAAAACCGTCTGCCGTCTAAGTCAGAGTACCATGATATAGTATACCAAATTTGGTGGTTCTAAATTGAAAACTGTAGATTTCACGAAAATTTTGTGGGGAGGGGGCTGTAATCCCCCGTGCCCCGACCCGTTCCAAAAACCGACTGAGTTAGATTACCATGACATAGTATACCAAATTTGGTGGTTCTAAATTGAAAACTGTAGATTTCACGAAATTTTTTATGAGGTGGGTTCCGACCCCGTGCCCGTCCCGTTCCAAAAACAGCCTGTCGTCTAAGTTAGACTACCATGAGATAGTATACCAAATTTGGTGGTTCTAAATTGAAAACTGTAGATTTCACGAAAATTTTGTGGGGAGGGGGCTGTAATCCCCCGTGCCCCGACCCGTTCCAAAAACCGACTAAGTTAGATTACCATGATATAGTATACCAAATTTGGTGGTTCTAAACTGAAAACTAGATTTTACGAAATTTTAATGGGGGAGGGGGGGGTGCTCTGAACCCCGGGCTCCGATCCTTTCCAAAAAAAACCCGTCTACAGTCTAAGTTAGAATACCATGATATAGTATACCAAATTTGGTGGTTCTAAATTGAAAACTGTAGATTTTACGAAAATTTTGTAGAAGGGGGGGGGGAGGGGCTCTGACCCCCGGGCCCTGACCTGTTGCAAAAACTATCTCCCGCTAAGTTAGAGTCTCATGACACCAAATTTGGTGGTTCTGAATTGAAAAATATAGATTTTAAGAAAATTTTGTATGTGGGGGGTGGGGGGGGGGTCTTACCCCTGGGCCTTGACAAGTTCTAAAAACCGTCTACCGTCTAAGTTAGAGTACCATGAGATAATATACCAAATTTGGTGGTTCTAAATTGGAAACTATAGATTTTACGAACATTTTGTATGTGGGGCTCTTAACCCCCGCCCCTTGACCTATTCCAAAAACCGTCTACCGTCTAAGTTAGAGTACCATGATATAGTATACCAAATTTAGTGGTTCTAAATTGAAAACAGTAGATTTCACGAAATTTTTTATGGGGGGGGGGGGGGCTTTGAACACCGGGTTCCGACCCTTTCCAAAAAACCATCTACAGTCGTAGTTAAAATACCATGAGATAGTATATCAAATTTGGTGGTTCTAAATTAAAAACGGTATATTTTACGAAATTTTTGTCCGGGAGGGGGGCTCTGATCCCCGGCCCCGACCCATTCCAAAAACCGTCTCCCGTCTAAGTTAGAGTTTCATGATACCAAATTTGGTGGTTCTAAATTGAAAACTATAGATTTCACGAAAATTTTGTATGTGGGGGGCTCTTACCCCCGCGCCTTGACCTATTCCAAAAACCGTCTAAGTTAGAGTACCATGAGATAGTATACCAAATTTGGTGGTTCTAAATTGAAGACTGTAGATTTTACGAAAAATTTTGTATGGAAGGGGGTGGCTCTGACCCCCACCTGGCTCCAACCGCTTCCAAAAACCGTCTACAGTCTTAGTTAGAGTTTCGTGAGATAGTATACCAAATTTGGTGGTTCTAAATTGAAAACTATAGATTTCACGAAAATTTTGTATGTGGGGGCTCTTACCCCCCGCGCCTTGACCTATTCCAAAAACCGTCTAAGTTAGAGTACCATGAGATAGTATACCAAATTTGGTGGTTCTAAATTGAAGACTGTAGATTTTACGAAAAATTTTGTATGGAAGGGGGTGGCTCTGACCCCCCCCCCCTGGCTCCAACCGCTTCCAAAAACCGTCTACAGTCTTAGTTAGAGTTTCGTGAGATAGTATACCAAATTTGGTGGTTCTAAATTGAAAACTGTAAATGCTATTTTTATTTGAAGAATAAAGACAATTTTGAAATGTAGTTTTTACGAAAATTTTGTACGGGGGGTGGGTGGAGCTCTGAACCCCGGACCCCGACCCGTTCCAAAAACCGTCTCCCGCTAAGTTAGAATTTCATGACACCAAATTTGGTGGTTCTGAATTGAAAAATGTAGATTTTAAGAAAATTTTGTAGGGGGGGCTCTTACCCCCGGGCCTTGACCCGTTCAGAAAACCGTCTACCGTCTAAGTCAGAGTACCATGATATAGTATACCAAATTTGGTGGTTCTAAATTGAAAACTGTAGATTTCACGAACATTTTTATGGGGAGGGGGGGGGTTCAACCCCGGGCTCCGACCCTTTACAAAAAACCGTCTGCAGTCTAAGTTAGAATACCATGAGATAGTGTACCAAAGTATACCAAATTTGGTGGTGCTAAATTGAAAACGATATGTTTTACGAAAATTTTGTGGGGGGAGGGGGCTCTGACCCACCACGCCACGACCCGTTCCAAAAACCGTCTCCCGCCTAAGTTGGAGTTTTGATGATACCAAATTTGGTGGTTCTAAATTGTAAACTGTAGATTTTACGAACATTTTGTATGTGGGGGCTCTTAACCCCCGCGCCTTGACCTATTCCAAAAACCGTCTACCGTCTAAGTTAGAGTACCGTGAGATAGTATACCAAATTTGGTGGTTCTAAATAAAAAACTAGATTTTACGAAATTTTGTTGGGGGGAGGGGCTCTTAACCCCAGGCTCCGACCCTTTCCAAAAACCGTCTACAGTCTAAGTTAGAATACCATGGAAAATATACCAAATTTGGTGGTTCTAAATTGAAAACTGTATATTTTACGAAAGTTTTGTATGGAGGGGGGCTCTGACCCCCCGGCCCCGACCCTTTCCAAAAACCGTCTCCCGTCTATGTTAGAGTTTCATGACACCAAATTTGGTGGTTCTGAATTGAAAATTATAGATTTTACGAAAATTTTGTATGTGGGGGGCTCTTACCCCCGGGCCTTGACCAGTTCCGAAAACCGTCTACCGTCTAATATTTTTAGTGCCAAAGAAAAAGCGTAATATTCCTATCTTGTCTGAGTGTCCAAAGTTTATAAATTTGATCAGGGGGGAAGACGTTCGAAATCGTACGTTTCCCTGCATTCGTTTTGTACTTAACCAAAATCTGTCAACGCGACGAATTGACGTAGTCGACGAGTTTGTCCGCGACGAATTGACGTAGGCGACGAATTGACGTGACACCTCGCGGATGTGGCCCGTCAATTTGGTGCGGTTCTTCCGAATTTTTCTGGCCAGCACCCGTCGGGGTCTAACTCCCAGTTTTGTGGGTCTGCCGGGTTGGGACTCATTCCGACAGTCACCTCTCATCTTCTACTTGCCAATCATGTAGGCCACTGTCGATTTTGGGTACTTCAACTCACTGGATATGTCACGTATGGATCGGCCATTTCTGTGATACTCGACGATTGCACCTTTCTCGAAATCAGAGAGCTCCGAACTGCGTGGCATCTTGCATGCGACTGGTTGCGTTGTTGTTACCCACACGATATTTAACGGCGGCGACCGTGACGTGTATCAGGACCGCATATATCGTCGATTGCATGGGTGTCAAATTACTTGTTGGTAGATAGTGTATAATATAAATTATGTGGTTTACGTAAGCCGTAAGTAAGGTAGGTGCCGGAGAAAGTAGATAATGTGTAAAATAAAAAAAACGAACCTGACCAGTAAATCTGATTACAGTCGAAGGATAAATCTGTCTGGGATTAAAAATGAAATCGATAGAAAGCCAAACTGATGTGCAGTGCTTTTACAAGAACTAAAGATTTAGGAGTTGATGGAGCAAATTTATAAGTAACTGATGCCTACATCTACCTTGAACAACTTAATTGGCATAAATAATACACGTATTTCATATATAATTTATGTAACTATTGCTAGAATATATACATGTCACTTCTCTTTTTCGCATATAAAAAGTCTTGCGGGTGTGCATTTTCAGAAGAAAAAGAAATTTAATTAGTTGTGAGAAAAAAAAAAAAAAACTCTGGAAACTCGGTGCAACTTCGTCAGAAAACGTGCAAGTCCGCGGCAAAAAAAAAATAAAAAAAAAAAATAGACACGTATTATCCTACCGAACCTGGATAAGAATTTTGACGAGACTATATACAGTACGTCTGAATGTTATTGTATTTGTAATTGAATTTATATACGTTGTTGATCTTTTCAAAATATTTGCGTAAACGGTGTTGCAGTTCGCCTGTGGATAATGAAAAAAATTGTTAAAAATATTTCGATTTACTCTACCGAGTAGAAGTGGCTCTTACCAAAGGGATTGTGGCTTCCATGTCCACCGGAAGTTTAAAAGCCAAAACCTCGTTTTTTTTAATGGAAATGTATAGAATAGTCTCCACATATAGTAGTATTAAAAGAGATCCGTCTTGTTGCACGATGATATTTATTCAGCTAAAAAACGAAATCTATGTACAGGTTAAAAAACACGTGCACTTTCGGTGTAACAGTGACACCTTCATCAGATGTGATTTCCATCATGTGGTTACATGCTGGTCTTAAATACGTGGAGCAGATGCATTATGGGAAAAGTAATGTCAGTGTCACATGATATACCAGATAACAAGACAGTCGAAAAAGCATAATTAGCCAACGAAAATTACTCAACAGAAACTATAGTTATTGTGCTGTCCTCCCTAATCAGATTGCTCCAGGGTTCAGGTGAAACACAAGGATAATAGTCATTACAGCAACGTGTATCATAAGCCGAAAAATAGAGGCTTTCTGTAAATAACAAGGAATAAACAGAGTTAGGTGTGTTTATGATCTTAGCGTTGTCCCAGTCTGGGATGGAATTTCCAGTACTTACAATTCTTGCAAAAGAGGAGCTTTGGTGATTCATTTTTAAACTATATCTGTGTTCATTTAATCTCAAATCCAAATTCTTTTGGTTGAACATACATAATGATTATTTAGTTCACCAGAAGTAGTGTCGAGCATAGGAATAACATACACACCCCATTTTTTCCCTTTGTTAATTTTGTCACGATCGTTGCGGATTATGCAACATAGATTGCATGATCGTATCCCAAATTGTATTTTATGACGGGAGAAGGTTTACAATATGTGGATTTGATCGTATCCCAAATTGTATTTTATGTTGGTGAGAAGGTTTACAATATGTGGATTGAAATCAAAAAATCTAACATACGTTTTAGGCACTTGTTCACTAATTAAAGCAGTTGACATAGCAAACCGTACTTTATTATGCACCCCCTTAACAACGTCACCCGGATAACCATGGTTTTTAGCAAAGGATGATATTCATTGTAGTTCTTGAGCTTTGGCAAAACGGCTAGAAGAATTTGAATATGCTCTTCTAGATAGGAAGTGCAGAGCAGAAATTTTATGCTGAAAAGTGTGGGCAGAATTATACTGTATTAGAGTGGGTGTGGAAGTGGGTTTTCGATAAACGGCAAAAGGCAGGGAATTGTCAGAAGGGTTACGAGTAATTTGAAAATCTAGATAAGGTAAAACAAAATTATGTTCAAGTTCTATCGTGAGTTTGATGGAGGGGTATTGAGAAGACATAGCGTTGACAAACTGGTGTTACTCATCTATGGTATATGGCCAAATTACCAAGATGTCGTCAACGTAACGGATATAGAAACTAGGTTTTTGTGGGAATTCTTGTATGACTTTATTTTCAATGTGCGGAAGAAGATTTTCTGCTAAGGCTGCAGATAAAGGTGAATGATAAATGGGACAGCCTTTGTTGATAACATTTTTTATCAACAAAGGTTGTCCCATCGGTTTGTTGATAAAAAATGTTCTGAAATTTGAAAAATGAACGCCTTTTAATTAGATGAAGAGCATTCATTATGAAAGAAATATCATTAGCAGAAATGTTAGAATCAATGAGTAAAGCCTGAATTAACTGAAATGTAGCTTCCATAAGTACACTCGTGTATAACGAAACTACATCTAGGGACGCCAAATAGTAAGAAGTTGGAAGTGGCTGAATTAACTTTAACTTATCAATAGCTTGTGTGGTACTCTTTATTGAGTAGAAAGAATTCACGGTAAATTTGGTGAGATAACTTGCCAAGGCTTTTTCCAAAGGTCGGGTAAGGGCAATGTAACCTGACACAAGAGGGCGAATAGGCTACCCTTCCTTATGTAGTTTTAATCTACCAAATAAATCAGGTACATGGCAGCCGGGGGTTGGATTGAAGGCTTTTGAAAAGGAATCCGGAGGAGCTGAAGAATTCTTAAGGCGGCTTAAAGCACTAAGGGGTCTCGTTCCACAAGCTAACAGTAGCCCTGGTGGGGTCTCGTTCCACTAGCTACCAGTAGCCCTGGTGGGGTCTCGTTCTTTTAGCTGATAAAACTAGTCAAGTTGTGATTTTAAATCAAAGGTATTTTGTTCAAAAAATGCTCAATACCATTTCTTGTATTTCTCATATAATTGTGGAACGAGACCCCACTAGGGCTACTGTTAGTACTTTAAGCTGCCTTAAAAATTCTTCAGCTCCTCCGGATTCCTTTTCAAAAGGATTCAATCCACCCCCCGGCTGCCATGAACCTGATTTATTTGGTAGATTAAAACTACATAAGGAAGGATACCCTATTCGCCCCCTTGTGTGAGGTTACATTGCCCCCACCCGACCTTTGGAAAAAGCCTTGGCAAGTTATCTCACCAAATTTACTGTGAATTCTTCCTACTCAATAAAGAGTACCACACAAGCTGTCGATAAGTTAAAGTTAATTCAGCCACTACCAACTTCTTATTTTTTGGCGTCCCTAGATGTAGTTTCGTTATACACGAATGTACCTATGGAAGCTACATTTCAGTTAATTCAGGCTTTACTCATTGATTCTAACATTTCTGCTAATGATATTTCTTTCATTTCTCTTCATCTAATTAAAAGGCGTTCATTTTTCAAATTTCAGAACATTTTTTATCAACAAACCAATGGGACGGCCATGGGTTCACCTTTGTCTACAGTCTTAGAAGAAATTCTTCTTCAGCACATTGAAAATAAAGTCATACAAGAAATCCCACAAAAACCTAGTTTCTATATCCGTTACGTTGACGACATCTTGGTAATTTGGCCATATACCATAGATGAGTTACATCAGTTTGTCAACGCTATGCCTTCTCAATACCCCTCCATCAAACTCACGATAGAACTTGAACATAATTTTGTTTTACCTTATCTAGATTTTCAAATTACTCGTAACCCTTCTGATAATTCCCTATCTTTTGCCGTTTATCGAAAACCCACTTCCACATCCACTCTAATTCCGTGCAATTCTGCCCACACTTCTCAGCATAAAATATCTGCTCTGCACTTCCTATTTAGAAGAGCATATTCACATTCTTCTAGCCGTTTTGCTAGAGCTCAAGAACTACAATGGATATCATCCTTTGCTAAAAACCATGGTTATCCGGGCAACGTTGTTAAGGGGGTGCATAATAAAGTACGGTTTGCTATGTCAACTGCTTTAATTAGTGAACAAGTGCCTAAAACGTATGTTGGATCCGTTGATTTCAATCCACATATTATAAACCTTCTTACCAACATATGCTTCCGTCATAAAATACAATTTGGAATACGATCATGCAATCTATATTCCATTATCCGCAACGATCGTGACAAAATTAACAAAGGGAAAAAATGGGGTGTGTATGTTATTCCTATGCCCGACACTACTTCTAGTGAACTAAATAATCATTATGTGGGTTCAACCAAAAGAAATTTGGATTTGAGATTAAATGAACACAGATATAGTTTAAAAATGAATCACCAAAGCTCCTCTTTTGCAAGAATTGTAAGTACTGGAAATTCCATCCCAGACTGGGAAAACGTTAAGATCATAAACACACCTAACTCTGTTTATTCCTTGTTATTTACAGAAAGCCTCTATATTTCGGCTTATGATACACGTTGCTGTAATGACTATTATCCTTGTGTTTTACCTGAACCCTGGAGCAATCTGATTAGGGAGGACAGCACAATAACTATTGTTTCTGTTGAGTAATTTTCGTTGGCTAATTATGCTTTTTCGACTGTCTTGTTATCTGGTATATCATGTGACACTGACATTACCTTTCCCATGATGCATCTGCTCCACGTATTTAAGACCAGCGTGTAACCACATAATGGAAATCACATCTGATGAAGGTGTCACTGTAACACTGAAAGTACACATGTTTTTTTAACCTGTACATAGATTTCGTATTTTAGCTGAATAAATATCATCGTGCAACAAGACGGATCTCTTTTAATACTAGTATTTATGCACGAATGGTAGTGTTTACCTCCACTTATAGATATAACATCTCTGAGACTGCTTGGACTTCGTTTAGCTTTTTATTTCTCCCACACTCTTCTCTTGCAGCGAGCGTCATTGTGTCTTCTAATTCCTCAAAGCCAGAGACCCCCGCGCTCTTTACTGCTGATTTACTAAACGGGCAACTGCGAGTGATCCCCAGAATTGTGTGACGTAGTTTACAATGGATAATGCAAGGCTCTTCAGCGCTCGAGAAGTATGTATAAGAGCACAGCGCGGAGAGACAGAATGCCTTAGTGAGGATAGTCTGAGCTGTCCCTTTGCGCTCTCTCAACCTTAGAAGATTTACACTCGTGAACTAATGCCACTTATTTTATGTGACCACTTCAGCGGTCAAAAGTATGCGGTAGCCGTGTTTATCCTGTAATTTATTTGTGGATGTGTGAGGTTGTGAAACGTGAACTGTGTTTAGTGAAGCTTGAACACAGTCGTTCTTTAACAATAAACGAAGTAGATTTTTTTACTAAAAAACAAGTCCAGTACAATTAATTTCGAACAAAATATTAGACATTAAACACTTAGTTCCGCATTAGCCTGGTAATTTTATTCTTGTCCACAGAAAAGGCGAATTGGGCAAAGCTAATGGCAAGTTGACATTTCGGAGCGAGTGGTTTCGCACAAAACCCTGGTTCACTCCCGGGGTGTCATGTACTTTTTCCTGTGTATGCTTTTTGGAGGGGGTACTGTATGGGCAAATGCAGGGTATGAAGACTTAAAACATTTGTACGAAAGACTCATAATCTCATACAAAAAAAAAGCAATTTCGTTGCAACTGCTTGAAAAATCCAATATTATTGAAAAGTTATGTTATGCATATTAACGTCAACTCCAACGCCACAACCAAACAATATCTTATTCCTTGAATGCCACAACGTGTAAATCCGGAAGTCTGATTTCGGTAGATCATTATACTTTCTTATACTATAAATATAAGAGTATAAGAAAGTATAACGGGGCTAGGCGCAATGGGAACGGGAGGGAGAGGGGTTAAGAAGGGAGGGGTATTGAAAACGTAAAGGCACCGGGTGTTCCTATACTTTTTCAATTAGTATTACACCCACCGTCTTTACACGATTTAAAAACTTGATGAACTCCTAAAGCTTATACCAGTTAAAAATTAGTTTAATACTGAAAAGTTTAAAATACATATGATACACGAGACACCTTTTGAACCCACAGTGGGTTCATCCTCAGATGTTTAGTATATTAAAGATGGAGAGTAACAGATTTATATTTACTTGATGAAAGTCGTTGTGATGACGAAGGAGATGACGTACGTCATTATATAACGTCAGTCTATAACTTCTGTTGAGAGTCATTATTGGATGGAGAGTTCTTCCTGTGATCTTGAGGAAACTTGCAAAGTAAGGATTTCCAGGGGTTGGAATGTACAAAGGAATGTTGTCATTGCAACATAATGAATCATAATGATAGATATACAGACTTTCGGTAAATTGTAAGAGACCTTTATTTTGAGGTGTTGCAAGCATAGCTGAATTTTTCCATAATGGTAGGTATGATCCATCAATGGTGAGTCTTGAAAGAACAGTGGACATGGAGGCTGTCTTTACATTATACGTATGTTCACTAGTATAATGTTGGAGATCGTTTCCGGTGCGAAATGTTTCTCATATAGTTCAGATTTTTGAAGTAATACATAGATTTTCCACTAGGGCTGCGTAAAAGATAAATTGCGTTTCCCTAAATACTCCGATTTGAAAAATTCTTCGCACATAGGACACAGCTTCTGAAGGGAAATGTTTTTATTATAAATTCTGATTTTCGATTTTAAAAAAATAGTTCGATCACCAAGTGGTCTAGAACGTTTATTTCTGCTTTTGATGCATTTGAAGCAAAATCTAAGCTTCTGTAAATTCGATTGAAAAAATTCTTTCGTGGACAGATACCGTTCACTTCGGAAAATCTTTTTCAAAATACTTTTTCTTAAAATAATGAATAGTTTTTCCACCAGGAGGCGTAGATGTATGTTTCATTTTTGTCGATATCTCTGATTGTAAGAGTTCAATTTGAAAAATTATTTCTTTGTTGGAGAGCGTTTCTGCTGCAAAATATTTATGATATAATTTCAAATTTTGTTTAATGCACAAGTTCGCCACTGGAGGGCGTAAGTTTACGTTTACGTTTACAGCAATATCTGCAGGATTGGAAGCGAGATATAAAAATTTATTTTTCTGTTAAATACTAATAACCATGAAAACTCTTTGTGTGCATTTTCTTCCCAAAATAATGCACAGTAACGCCGCCAGAGGACGTCAATGTTTAATCTGTTCTTAATATTTCTGCTTCTAAATGTGCGATTTAAAAAATTCTTTCAAAACCGGATGTCATTAACTTGTGGAAAATTCTAGGTTAGTATTTGGGGAGTTGTACCATTTCACAGTTCTGTCGTTAGTTGGTGTTTGTGCACTTCTGTTTGCAGTTGTGTCTCCGCTTCTCAAAACCATATTGAGAAATTTCTTGTTTACTGTATGTCATTCGCTAAAATAGAGACGTGAGGCATTATCATCATCATCATCATTGTCAACCATTATCAATCCACTGCTGGACGAAGGTCTCCCCAAGTTTCCTCCACAACGGTCTGTCTTGTGCCAGTCTCCTCCATGTCACCCCTGCATACTTTCGAATTTCATCCACCCATCTCCCATGTGGTCTTCTTCTTCTTCTTCTACTCTTTAAATAATGCACAGATTTCCCGCTGGGGCACAAAGGTCAGTACTTTTCTTTTCTCGCTAGCTATGATTTCGGGAGACGTATTTGAAAAGTGATTTTTCCTTAGCGTAGCTTTTACCATGAAGAATATTTTTCGCTTATCGTCAGCTAATGCAAAATTCTTGCGCTAGAAGACCTAGAGTTATATCATGTTTTCTTCTATATTTTTTGTTTTTAACTGTTCGATTTGAAGATCACTTTTTCTCCGATACCTTCCTTCTGCTATGAGAAACTTTTTCTGCCCCATTTGTTAATCTTCGTAACATACTTTTTAGCCGCTGGTGGAAGTAAGTAGCTGTTTCTAATTGTGGATGTTTTATCGATTGTAGAAATGCGGTTGTGCGATTTTATTCTAACCGGCTGCATTGACTTTGATAAATTTAATTCGCGTCATAAAGGGTTCAAAAGACGTGTTCATTGCAACCGGATATTCAGTGTCATCTTTCTTGTGCAAATGATAGAACGCAAAAAATTTGTAAAAGCAGAAATTTTCACTAAATATTCCATCTTTTCTATGTATTAATATGTATTTAAATTTTCACTATGTGTTTTTAAAATTGGGAAAACTATTCTGCCGTTCTAGGCACGTGTCCACCGTGAACAAAGGCCGTAGCCAGGGGAGGGCCAGGCCAGGATGAGCCCGATCTGCGTTTTCTTTTGCCCGTCCTAGCGACTCACACAATAGTATAGTGCTTGCCCGACCGCTTTCACATCTTTGCCCGACCACTTTATGTCCTTCGCCCGATCTCAATCATCAGCCGCCTTTCCCAACTTGTTTGTCCGGCTACGGGCCTGCCGAGACTCCACATAAATACACTTCTGAGGCCTCGCACCCTCTTTTAATGTTCTTTCTTTTTATTAATCATTAAATTGCAGGCTTTACAATCTCTCGGACTGTTTAATTCAGAAATCTATTCGTCTTCTCCTTATTTATTTTGAAGATAGCTCTGACATACATTCTGTTATAGTTACTTGATTTATTTCTCGCTTCTAGTAATTTCTAGATTCTGAATAATATTTAGTGACGACTGCAAGGAGATTAAGCAACATTTTTTTTTCAATTCTAAAATGTATTATTAAAATAAATGCGATAAATGTACCTTATGAGTTTTGTCACCAAACAAAGATGGCAGCACAATATTCCTTGAGAAGTTTAAATGATTTCTGCTGCTGTGAACAACAGATTTCGTTTTAGGTGAACGGCAAAATCATTATAATTTGCTCGCTGACACTTCTAGGGGACGTACTGATATCCCCCATAACCTCTGCATTGCGCAGAGGGGGAGGGCATCACAATCACTGCTAAAAAGGACTCTGAATTCAGCAAAAAGGTCTTACAAATTGTTTTGCGGAAACTTTATGTGAAGTTTGTTAAAGTAAAAAAGAAATAACCAGGAAATTCTGACGGCAGATTTGAATGTAGTATTAAAACGTAATGTCATTTATGCTTCTTCTTTTTTTCAGTAAATAAGCAAAATATTTAGAAATCATTTTCGCTGTTTTATTTTGTAAAAATTGGATAACGGTAAGGCAGATACATCAGGGAATTTGAGGCATCCTTTTACAACTACATTTATACATGTATATTAACAAGGGAATGTAAAAGAAATATCATTCCAGTGAATGAAATTTTGATATCAATGAGGATGAGGTGTTGCGCATAACAGTTGTTGGAACATTCATAATATAATATAATATAATATAATATAATGAACAAAAAGCTGTTTTTCAGACAGAGACGTCGCCAAGAGAGTCCGAGGGTGGACTCAATTTGTCTTGACCACCCTGCCGCCCTCTCAGTTCAAAATGTGACATTTTTCAATAAATTTAACTTTAAAATATAATCTGCACCATTGGCGCACCCACGGAAGGGGCTTTGGGGGCTTAAGCCCCTCCAAGTAGATTAAGAGCGACGTACGTCACAAATTAGGCATTCAAAAATATTATTTTACATATTCAAAAAAATTACATAGTGTCTTCTATTGCACGGTGTCTTCTTCCCAAAGCCCCAAAGAGATTAAGAGCGACGTACGTCACAACCGTATATAAACTATAGGCGTACATAATATGTATATGTGCACACATTGTGTACGTATACTATATATATATATATATATAGCCCCTCTCCAACAAGAATTCCTGGGCGCGCCACTGATCTCCACTTTGCCATATAATAATTCTTGAGTTTTATTTCATGCAGCCCTATGTATTTCGTCTAGGAAGTGCGTTGCTTACGCCTGCAAAAAACAACAAAACCGATGACACCGAATTTTTGGATGTAATAAGCACGTCTTTTGAATCCGTTCTGACGCAAATTAAATTTATCAAAGCTATTCAAAGTCAATGGAATCGGTATGGAAAACAATAGTATCTGACGGAAGAAAGAAGGTTTTCAATCGGGTTTTTAATCCCTCAGATATTGCTGTAAACGGAATTGTGAGCTTACGCTCTCTGGTTGCAGACTTGTGCGTAAAGAAAAACATGAATTTATTTGAGAAACATTTCGCACCGGAAGTGCTCTCCAACACAGAAATAATTTTTCAAATCGGACTCTTAGAAACAGAGATATTTACAAAAATAAGATGTGACTTTACGTCCCCTAGTGGGAAAACCATGCATTATTTTAGGAAGAAAGTGTTATCAAAGGGTTTTTCCATATAAGCGGATACCGCTCTTATGGAAAAATCGGTATCGGTTCAAGAAAAAAAAAATGTAGTAGAGTTTTTAGGATCCCAGATTTTGCTACAAATACATCAGAAACAGATATTAACACCTGATGGCCAAACCATTCTTTACGAACATTAGAAATTTTGTGAAAAATATTTTTCCATCAGGTCTTGTATGCGATACAGGAAGAATTTTTTCAAATCGGAGTTTTAGGAGCAGAAATAACGCAGAAAACGCAATTTACCTATGTGCCCCCTAGCGGAAAGTCTATGATTTACTTGAAAATTTTGAATTTATAGGAAAAACATTTCGCATCTGAAACACTATCCAACAAAGAAGGCATTTTTCAAATCGGACTCTTAGAAGTAAAGATATTGACGAAAATAAGATATACATCTACGCCCCCTGGCGCAGAAGCCATGCATTATTTCAAAAAAGAAAATATTCCTAAAAGGTTTGTCGACATGAGTAGCATCGGTTCGGTCAACAAACGACTTATTTTTCAGTCGAGATTTTAGAAGCTCATATTTTGCTGCAAATACATCAGAAGCAGAAATTGAGACTTACGCCACCTGGTGGCCAAACCATTTCCAATGGTTTTTTACAACCATTAGAAATTATGTGCAAACAATTTCCCATCAGGAGTTGTATCCAGTGCAGAAGGAATTTTTCAAATCGGAAATTTAGAAACAGAGATATAGGGGGAAAGCAATTTACTTTACGCCCCCTAGCGAAAAGTCTATGAATTACTTGAAAATTTTGAAATTATATGAAAAACATGTCACACTGGAAACACTATCCAACAAAGAAGGAATTTTTCAAATCGGACTCTTAGAAGTATAGATATTGACAAAAATAAGATATACATCTACGCCACCTGGCGTAGAAACCATGCATTATTTTAAGAAGAAAATGTCTCTAAAAGGCTTGTCGACATGAGTAGTATCGGTCAATAAACGACGTTTTTTTCAAACGAGAATTTAGAAGCTCATACTTTGCTGTAAATACATCAGAAGCGGAAATTAAGATTTACGCCCCCTGGTGGCTAAACCATTTTTTTTAATAAAAAATAGAAATTATGTGCAAACGATTGCCCATCAGGAGCTGTATCTTGTGCAGAAAGAATTTTTCAAATCGGAGATTTAGAAGCAGAAATATAGGGGGAAGCACAATTTACCTCTACGGCTCCTAGCGGAAAGTCTATGAATTACTTGCAAATTTTGAAATTATATGAAAAACATGTCACACTGCAAACACTATCCAACAAAGAAGGAATTTTTAAAATCGGACTCCTAGAAGTAGGTATATTGACAAAAATAAGATATACATCTACGCCCCCTGTCGGAGAAACTGTGGAATATTTTGAGAAGAAAACATTCCTAAAAAGTTTTATCGATGTGAGTGGCATCTGTCCAAGAAAGAACATTTTCAATCGATATTTAGAAGCTCAGATTTTATGGCAAGAACATCAGAAGCAAAAATTAACACTTACGCCCCCTGGTGGCCAAAGTATTTATTATCAAAAACTAGAAATTATATGCAAAAGATTTTTCATCAGGAAGTGTATCCGCTAAAGAATTTTTTTCAAATCGGAGCTTTAGAAGAAGAGTTATCGGGAAAAATGTAATTTACTTTTACGCCCCCTAGCGGAAAATCTATTCGTAATTTAAAAAGTAACTATATCTAAAATACCCTTCGACGTAAATAGAATCGAAAGATAAAAGAATTTTTCAATCGGATGTTTAGAATCAAAATGTGGAATAAAACGTATTTTTGAATTCGACATCTGCATTTTCGCCCTCTAGCGGCGAAATTGTACATCGTAAAAAAAAAGAAATGAAGGATCATCATTCTAATATTTCAGGCTTCCCAATGCAAAACGAATTTTTCAAATCCGTCTAATAGTTCCAGAGATATCGTGGGTACAGACGGGCGGACGGACGGACAAACCGATAACATAAGCACGATCTTTTTTACGCTTTCCAAGCGTAGGTTGAAGAAGCGTATATGCTCCAACTTTGTCCGTCCGTCTGTCTGTCGGCACGATAACTCGCGTAAAAATAGTTCGATTTCGATGAAATTTTAGTATGTGGTAGTGGACTACTTGGGGACGAACCTTATTGAATATGGACGAAAAGGGGTCAAAGGTCACGACATAGGAGTGGGATCCATTCCATTGCTTTTATGCGTCATAACTTGCGTAAATATGGTTAGATTTCGATGAAATTGTAGTCTGTCGTAGGGGACCCCTAGGGACGAACCCTATTGAAAATGGACGAAATGGGGGTCAAAGGTCAGTACATAGGATCGGGATCAATTCCATCGTCTTTATCCCATACTGTTAAAAGAGCACTTCTTGTATGTATGTAAATTTTATTTTTAGAACGGCTCAAAGGATTTTTGATGAAAGTCGTTAACCTACCGTTTTCTGTTACTAGAAATCGATTTAGCTTGATCTCGACTTTAGGAAAATTCGTTTAGTGGGTTAAATAACCACCCCGAATTATAACGTTTCTAGTGTCATGGCGTCGTTCCATTAATGTAACCCATGCTTAGAAATCTTATGACGTCACAATCTCACGTTTGAGAAGTTGGCGCGCGGTCTCGATATCTGTCTCATTACGTCACGCGTTGTGTGTGGATCCCATTAAAGTTTTATGACGTCACACTCTTGCGAGCAGATGGTCGCGATTCCCATCTGCCTCATTACGTCACGAGTTGTGTGCGTATGTCCGTCCGCACGATAACTCGCGTAAAAATCATTCGATTTCGATGAAATTTTAGTATGTGGTAGGGGAACATCTGGGAAGGAACCCTATTGAAAATGGATGAAGTGTGGCTAAAGGTTAGGACACAGGAGCTGGATCCTTTCCACTGCTTTTATGCGTCACAACTAACGTAAAAAAGGTTCGATTTCGATGAAATTTTAGTATGTGGTAGGGGACCACCTGGGAACAAACCCAATTGAAAATGGGCGAAATGGGGTCTAAGGTCAGAACATGGGACCGGAATCACTTCCATCGCCATTATGCGTCATAACTTATGTAAAAATGCTTCGATTTGGATGAAATGTTAGTATATTGTAGGGGCCTGCTTGGGGACGAATCCTATTGAAATGGGTGAAATGGGGTCAAATGTTAGGACACAGGAGCGGGATCTATTCCATAGCCCTTATGCATCATAACTTACGTAAAAATGCTTCTATTGCGACAAAACTTTATCACGCTATTTCGGAGGTATACTGAACCGGTTCTGTTGAATATCATCGAAGTGGGATCAAAGGTCAGGGCACGGGAGCGAGGTTTGTTCCACAGCCATTATCTTCATTACTTGACTAAAAATGCTTCTATTGCGACAAAACTTTAGTACATTATTCCGGAGGTATACTGAACCAATTCTGTTGAATATAATCGAAATGGGGTCAAAGGTCAGGGCACGGGAGCGAGATTTATTCCTCAGCCATTTTCCTCATAACTTGAGTAATAACTGAGGAATGATTTCTGGTATGCTGGAAAGCGTATTATAATCAATGCATTGCATGATTTTACTAACTTGTTTTACAAAAGACGTGCTAAAAAAGGGTATCAAATAGCACCGCAGGGCTATGAAAATTAATTGTTGTCCACTCTTCCAGTTCCTTAGTTTAAGCCTTTTTTTCATGTTTGTACGGCCAGGGGGGCTAATGAGGAGGGTGAACAGGAATTCACTGAGGGGTCACTACTAATTTCCCTGTTTGTTTGTTTTTATAAAATAGGGGATTCCAATGCAGAAAGCAGTGGCGGACGATGGGTTCAAACTCTGGGGAGGCCGGAACAATAATTTGTCGGTAGCTACAAAAAAGGGAGTGTCCTTCACATATCTTTTTCATACATACTTCACATATCTTTTTCATACATACGAGTGACCATAAGTTCATTCATATACGTCCGAATATATCCTGTTCATTGTGTCACTCAAGGTTTGTTCGACGCATTTCTGTTTCGTAAAGCCCCAAAACATGGAATTTTATGCAGATTCACAAAATGCCTTTTAAATATTGTTTTAAACAACAAAGTTTTTTTTTCGTTGCAAACAAAATCCGTGCAACATATTGTTTTGATTCTAATGGATGTTACTTATACAGTACATTAACTCGACGATTTTTCTTCCTCGCAAATCGTTCTATAACTTTATCATGCCACATACATCGTTTCTGAAGTTTGCTGAGGATTCCCTTTTCGATCGACACACAAGCTAATGCTGAGAGGCGATCTTGTGTCGTAGAATTTCTTTAAAAAGTTTTGATGCGTTTCAGGCATGAAAAACTTCTTTCTACGGGAGCACTTATAGCACGGATGGTCGCTATTAGACAGAATAACTTAAAGGTCTCTGTAAGTATTTCATAAGTCTTGTTTTCATGATTTGTGTTTGGACACATTTTTTTTATTAATTTGTCCAAACACAAATCATTAAATGTTTCTTTGTGCCGTGGAGAGAAAATCGTTTCAAGTTCAGTGCGTATTTTTTTTAGTTGAACAATGCCCCACAATTTTCCATTAATGAAGCCAAAGCATCCACAGGAAAATCTTCATTATAGGTTGAGAACTGTGCCGTGTCACCTAATTTAAGAAATTTTAATTTCTCACAGTGTAAAACCCTTATTTCCAGTTGCGTTAAAATGTTGTCCAAAATTTCGTAATACACCTGTTTGTACTTGGAAGTGGCAACATTTTCGCCTCTTCGTTCATGGCATTTTCAGAGAAGTTAACGACGTTGACCCAGTAGTACTTTCGGCAAAAATTATAAATTTGTCGTACTGTTGTTCTTCACTCTTCAGGTTCCTCATGTATGAAATACATTCTGAAACTGCAGTGATGCAGAATCGAACATCATCAGTTTTTTGAAAAACTGCGAGTAGAAATATAAAATTGAAGTCCAGAAGACTATTTTTATAGCCTTGTGCCTCTCTGACTGTCGCAGCATTTAAATCTGGAGAATTTGTAATTTCATTGAACACCAGGATTAATTTTCAACCTGTTTGTATGTACTGCAGTGATGATCTCGGCGTTAGAATTCCACCTAAACTCACTGTTTGTAGCAGTGGCGGCGGAACCGCTCGGTCAATAATTTAAGCCAAGATTTTTATTTTTATTTTATTTTTTATTTGACATATGTGCGATTGTTGTGATGTGCCTTAGAAAGTTCCTATAGGTAAGTGGTCGGGTGGTCCTAATCCCCAACAAAGCTCCTTAAATATTGTTTTTCTTCTGTTTGTTCCGAAAAGCTGGAAGGGAGATGGTGCACCACGATTCAAAATTTCAGGTCCGGTCAACAAACTTCACTTTCCGCCACCCCTGGTTTGTAGGCATACGTTGATAAACAATTCTGTCAAGAATAGAAGTACATTTTGAAGAGCGATTGGAAAAAAAGATGGCATGCCCTGGAGTGTGGAATTTTTTTTTCACGGACTTTATTCTAGAACAACTCTGTTGCAAAACATTGTTCTAGAATAAAGTTTATTCTGGAATTTCACGGAAGAGTCCACTAGCCTCACAACTATTGATCATTGGGATTTTTCAATCACATCGGTGGTTTCATCAACAATACAAGAATAAAAAAGGGGCTTCATTTATGCTATTTGCAATGATCTTCTTGAATGATTTCCAAGAGTTCATTTTTAATAGCTTTGGATAAACCTCTAGGTATCCCATTATTTTCCCCCCAATGTTCTTATATAAGCTGGAATATAGCTTTGAAATTCCCAGGATTTAGTGACTCCACTGATTCGTCGTGGCCTCTGAATGCAAGCTCCTGCTTACATAAGACATATGTAACATCAATTAAAATTTTCAATATCTCTCTATTCTTTTTCACCTTTTCATTGTATTTGTTTTTTAGCAATTTATTTTATTCGTCTAATAATTCTGAGATACTGTGTTCTTGCTTGGATAGGCCCTTAAATGACACATACGAATTCAAATGATCTTTACTAGATAAGTTTTTTAAGTCGTCATTTCCTTCAAAAGACCACACTCTTTTATTCGAGATTAATGGCAAACAAGGCCTGCAGAATAACTTCGCCTTCATTAGACTACTACATAACCATTTATGTTGATTGTACCATGAATATTGGAATGTTCTGTTTTTGCCTTTTTTTTTATTATTATCAATATTATTATTGGAGGTTTAACGACCACCGTGAGCAAATCAATGGGCTATAAGCAGTCACCCGTCCCTAATTTAAGGTCACTGGTTCCAGGGAAGAGAGAAGCCAATGCCGTAAGACAAACACAACATCCATGCCTCACCGGGATTCGAACCTGGACCCCTTCCCGGAAGAATGATCAGAAGACATCGCTTAGACCACTGCGCCACCTGGCCCCTTTGTCTCTTTGCATAAAAGAAAACTTGGGAAGCGGTCTTCCTTGTTTTATAATAGCATGTCTTTCAATGTCATTTCTTCTTGAGAGAGGAACTTTCGTTTCACTATCAGAGATATCTTACAATTACGTTTCTGCAACATCTATTTTGGAACATAGCTCTTTGTATTATACATTACGGTTACGTTAAAAATAGCATTCACCGATACTACTAACAAAGAAGTAATAATGTCAGTATTACACGTTGATACATTGCAACTACTACTTTCTTCATCCATTATATTGATTTTGTACAACTAAATCCAAAAGTTCACACGCAAAATTTATTGTTGTGACAGTAAAAGTAACAAAAAATTACTCACGCCGTCTAACGCAGTACTTTTGGAAAACTTAACAGACAACTTTAGGACGGGCGGATGCAAACTTGCGACATGCCTCCCATGCTCTATTAATGGAAGCGGCAAGCTTCCGTTGGATGCCGTGCACTCAGTGGCTCCCGTGCTGTGACTATGGTAACGCCAGCGGCCGGTGGAAAAGTGGCCTCTCTCTCTCTCTCTCACTCTCTCTCTCTCACTCTCTCTCTCTGACAGCTTTATCACGTGTAGTTAGCTATGAACGTCCAAGAAAGTGCTTACGTGAGCGGGCGCTCTGCTTAACTGAAAAATACTGTATTTTATGCACTGCTGGCCACCCAAAATGCAACACCAAGAAGGAAGCATCCGATTGGCCTGAAATTCGCAGCATGCGTCGCCCGCGAGATGACATGCAAACGATTAGCATTGCAGGGCATACGCAAATCATGTGCGCCCGTCACGCCACCGAGAAGCACTATAAGAAGGGTGCGCAGAAGGCGGGGTGTAAGTAGTGGAAGTGTGTTGTGCTGCCGGACCTGTGCGTGAGAAGCTTCCTGTTGCCTCGTCGCAGAATACGGCAGTCATTCCAGCACGTTTCGGAGTTCGACAGAATAAGAATAGTGGTTTGTCGCGACAACGGTTTATCATACCGAGACATCGGCGCCCGTGTGGGACGACATCCAGCCACAGTGAGGCGAGTATGGTTTCGGTGGGTGCAGGAGGGACGAACGGACCGACGTGAGTGATTGCCGCAGCCGCGGCACACCACCGAACGAGAGGACCGGCATGATGTGCGGCGGGTATTGACGGCTCGCACCACCACATCACGAGCGTTAGCGCAAGGAATTTGGGTGTGTTGCGCAACAACCTGTGTCAGAACGTACCGTTCGACGTCTTCTTCAGGAGCGGGGACTTATCGCACGGCGCCCATTGCTCCGATTACCATTGACATTCCACCACCGGCGAGTGCAGCGGCAGTGGGCCGTTGAACGCCGCATCTGGACTACGGAATGGCACGACATTGTCTTCTTCGACGAATCCCGCTTCTGCCTGCAACACCACGATGGTCGGATCCGCATGTGGCGGCACCGAGGCGAGAGACTGTATCACGCCTGCATTATACATCGCCATACCGGTCCGTCGCCTGGCGTTATGGTTTGGGGAGCAATTGGATATGACACCCGCACCCCTCTGGTACGCATCGCCGGTACACTCAACAGCCACCACTACATCTCCGACGTTTTGGAGCCTGTAGTCCTTTCTTGCCTGCAGGACCTGCCAGCTGCCACGTTTCAACAGGACAATGCGCGCCCGCACGTGGCACGCATCGTTCAACAATTCTTCACGGCCCACCAGGTGTTACTGCTGCCGTGACCCTGCCTGTTCTCCCGATATGTCGCCCATCGAACACGTCTGGTCGCTGATCTGCAACCGAGTGGTCCGGCAAGCACCACCGGCGGCTACGCCTGATGAACTGTGGCAACGTGTGTAAGCAGCCTGGACCGACATACCCCAAGCCCACATCCAAAGCCTCTTTCGTTCGATGCCACGGCGTATAGCGGGCGTTATTGCCAGCCATGGGGGCCACACGAACTATTGATGTCTGCGTGTTCTGCAAGTCGCACGGGCCTGTAAGCTCAGTCGTTTCATCTTTGTATCTGTTGTTATGTGACCAGTAAATCTGGCTTTGCTATCTCGTGTCCTTCTTGGTGTTGCATTTTGGGCTGCCATACGTGTAGAATTGCATTTTTTGTTTTTCGGCTTAAATGTAATTTATTCTTCTGCTTTATACAAATACTTTGCCGAGAGAATCATTGGGGAGGTCTGGCCTCCCTTGCCTCCTCTGACCGGCCGCCTTGTAGAAAGTGAAGTCTAAAGCAACACTAGCGCTCTCAAGATTGCTCAGGCACAGTGAAAGTGCAGAAAGTGGCTGACGACTGCTTTGTGGGAGAGGAGTGCAAGGCAAAGTCACTGGCTGGAATGAAGGAAGTTAAGGAGGGGAGAGATATTGTATCTACATGGCACGACGTTAAAATTTGATTTAGATAACCCAAAAACGCCATTTTCTTTTAAATAAAGTATTCAAGTACAGTACTATTTTGGTAAGCAAAAATGCAAAATTTTGAAAAGCAATTTAAGACAACGCATTCAGAGCAAGCAGAAAGTTGAAGGCGATATTGTACCAACATCTTACACCCGTGGCGTAACTAGTCAGATCCGTGCATGCATGTGTGCCGAAGTGGCGGGGGTGGGGATCGCACGAATTTCTTTCTAGCCGGTAGTGAAAAGCATTACAGCCGCCGCAATGGCGTAGCGCAGCTATCTAAGCGTTGGCTTCAGATAATTCGTCCGAGAAGAGTCCGCGTTCGAATCCTGGTGAGGAATAGATGTGATTGCCTTACGACACGGGCTCTCTCCCTTCTCTGGAACCAGTGACCTTAAATTAGGGACGGGAGACTGCTTATAGCCCATTGAGTTGCTTCACGGTGGTCGTTAAAACCCCGATAAAAAAAGGCATTAAAAATTTGTTCTTTCAGTATTTCTTAAGAAAAACAAGTTGCTATTAAGCTTGCCCCACCAAAAATAATGCTCGTCCACTCGTCGCCCATCCTGATTTCTAATTCTAGCGATGTCTCTGTTTTGCGAAGAAACAGAGTCCTGTTCCATTTTTTTTCGCAGAATCATGAGAACATTTTTGACTATGTGCAAAATATTGTGACCAGCGATGTAGAAGGGGCTTAGGCCGCCTTAACGGTGCTAATGCACTGTTTTCCTTAGCTTGGCGGCACTAAGGAACTTTTCGTGGTTAGATGCAAAGAAAAGCAAGGGAAAGGAATTTGTTTAGATGATCATGTACGCAAAAATAGGGAAAACTGTGTTCGGTATGCAAACACACTACAGTATATCTTAACCGAATGTCCATACTGCAGAGATGGTCGCTCCAGTGGTCGGGTCCTAGATGGGCCCAGCTGAGCGTGGGCTCCAGGCTCCAGGCATGGATACAGGGTGTGTGATGGCGCAGAAATTGTTACTTCCCTGGAACCAGTGTCCCGAAATAGGGGGCGGACAACTGCTTATAGCCCTACAAATTGCTCATGGTAGTCATTAAACCCATAAACAAATACTGTAGAGAGGAGTCGATAAGTCGGATCACGCAGCACGGTCTCACGAAACATAAGGGCTCTAGTGCAAGTAGAATGTGAACTCCTTTGGCTTCACAGTAGTCAAGATGAAGTTATAGAGGTGGCTAATCCGTGAAGTTGTACTGCTTGTACAGAAAACAACAGAAGAAGTTTAAACAGTCGTAAAGGACGACCGTCAACTGTTTTACATTAGTGAGTGAAGGGTATCTATTTAAATGCTAGCTACTGAGCTCACTCTGATTCCTTTTTGGTAACCCCAAAGAAATCTCATACGACCACCTTATAATCTTAAGAAAGGCGGCATATTAGCCCTACTGAATTGATATGACACTGCTAGTTTCATCTGCTCATGTAATTGATATGTATTACGTATTATCCTTAATGGAGCAATGTGCAGACCTCTACAGAGGTATTTAGATAAAAAATTGATATTCTTAAGGCATAACAATCATGTAACATTCATTTATTTGAAATTTATCGAATTAAGCAATTTTAACGTAAACTGGAAAAAGTAGTTAGTAATGAAAATTTTATGAAAAATAACAGTAATTTTGAGGGTATTCTTCCAGATTTGCTCTTTACGCTTTCTAACCGTAGGTTAAAGAAGCGTATATGCTCCAGCTTTGTCCGTCTGTCCGCACGATAACTCGCGTAAAAATGGTTCGATTTCGATGAAATTTTAGTATGTAGTGGGGACGAACCCTATTGAAAATGGGCAAAATGGGGTCAAAGGTCACGATATAGGAGCGGGATCCATTTCATTGCCCTTATGTGTCATAACTGCGTAAATATGGTTCGATTTCAATGAAATTTTAGTATGTCGTAAGGGACTACCTGGGGATGAACCCTATTGAAAATGGGGGAAGTGGGGTCAAAGGTCAGGACATAGGAGCGGGATCCATTCCATCGCTCTTATGCGTTATAACTTACGTAAAATTGCTTCGATTGCGACAAAACTTTATCATGTTGTTCCCGAAGTATACTTTACCGGTTCTGTTGAATATCATTGAAATGGGGTCAAAGGTCAGATCATAGGAGCGAGATTTATTCTACAGCCATTATCCTCATAACTTGAGTAATAATTTCTGGTATGTTGGAAAACGTATCATAATCAATTCATTGCATGATTTTACTAACTTGTTCCTAATTCGTTGACCACTAAGGCATTTTTTAGCACGTCTTTTGTAAAAAAAGATCGTGCTTATGTTACCGGTTTGTCCGTCCGTCTGTACCGACGATATCTCTGCAACTATCAGTCCGATATAAAAAATTCTTTTTGCATTGGGAAGCTTGAAATATGTGAATGATGATCCTTTATTTTTTTTTTTACGATGTAGAATTTCGCCGCTAGAGGGCGTAAATGCAGATGATGTCGAATTCTAAAATACGTTTTATTCCACATATTTACTTCTAAACATCCGATTGAAAAAATTCTTTTATCATTCGATTCCATTGATGTCGAAGAGTATTTTAGACATAGTTACTTTTTCAAATTACGCATATACTTTCCGCTAGGGGGCGTAAAAATAAATTACATTTTTCCCGATAACTCTTCTTCTAAAGCTCCGATTTGAAAAAAACGTTTTTTCAGCGGATACACCTCCTGATGCAAAATCTTTTGCATATAATTTCTAATTTTTGGTATAGAATACTTTAGCCACCAGGGGGCGTAAGTGTTAATTTTTGCTTATGATGTATTTGTCATAAAATCTGAGCTTATAAAATATCGATTGAAAAAAATTCTTTCGTGGACTGATGCCACTAACATCGATAAACCTTTTCGGAATATTTTCTTCTTAAAATATTCCACAGTTTCTCCGCCACGGGGCGTAGATGTATATCTTATTTTTGTCAATATCACTACTTCTAGGAGTACGATTTGAAAACTTCCTTCTTTGTTGGATAGTGTTTTCCGTGTGACATGTTTTTCATATAATTTCAAAATTTTCAAGTAATTCATAATCTTTCCGCTAGGGGGCGTAAAGGTAAATTGCTTTCCCCTTATATCTCTGTTTCTAAATCTCCGATTTGAAAAAAAAATCTGCACCGGATACAGCTCCTGATGGAAAATCCTTTGCACATAATTTCTAGTTTTTGTAAAAAATGGCTTGGCCACCAGGTGGCGTAAGTCTTATTTTCCGCTTCTGATGTATTTGCAGTAAAATATGAGCTTCTAAAATCTCGATTGAAAAAAATTCGTTTATTGACCGATACTACTCATGTCGACAAACCTTTTTGGAACATTTTCTTCTTGAAATAATGCATGGTTTCTACGCCAGGGGGCCCAGACGTATATTTTATTTTTGTCAATATCTGTACTTCTAAGAGTCCGATTTGAAAAATGCCTTCTTTGTTGGATAGTGTTTCCGAAGCGAAATGTGTATTCCTATAAATTCAAAATTTTCAAGTAAATCATAGACTTTCCGCTAGGCGACACATAGGTAAATTGTGTTTTCTGCGTTATTTCTGCTCCTAAAACTCCGATTTGAAAAATTCTTCCTGTATCGCATACAAGACCTGATGGAAAATATTTTTCACAAAATTTCTAATGTTTAGTAAAGAATGGTTTGGCCACCACGGGGCATAAGTGTTGATATCTGCTTCTGATGTATTTGTAGCAAAATCTGGGATCCTGAAACCTAGACTAAATTTTTTTTCTTGGACCGATAAGGCTCATATGGATAAACCTTTTGAAAATAGTTTCTTCCTAAAATAATGCATGGTTTTCCCACCAGGGGACGTAAAGTCACATCTTATTTTTGTCGATATCTATGTTTTAAGAGTCCGATTTGAAAAATGTTTTCTGTGTTGGAGAGCGTTTCCGGTACGAAATGTTTCTCATATAAATTCATGTTTTTCTTAACGTACAAGTCTGCAACCAGAGGGCGTAAGCTCACGATTCCGTTTACAGCAATAACTGAGGGATTAACAACCCTATTCAAAAACTTCTTTCTTCCGTCAGATACTATTGTTTTCCATACCGGTTTCATTGACTTTGAATAGCTTTGCTAAATTTAATTTGCGTCAGAACGGATTCAAAAGACGTGCTTATTACACCCGAAAATTCTGTGTCATCTTTCTTGTTTTTAAATATACACAGTGCGTCAAAGAATTTTTAAGACTGGCGCTAGATTTCAGCCTACGGTGGCGCCACCAGTGTAATCGCGAATGCGTTATAAACCGTGACCATCTGCTTGCTTTCTGCCAAAAGTACTGCGCAGTTGTTAAAGTAACTCAAACGAAACGGCCGTTCATTAGAGAAGTAAAATTATTTTCATGTTGAATTATGAAGATGGAACAAAGGGCTGTTATTAAATTTAACGCACAACTTGATAAAAGTGCCTCGGAAACGTACCAAATGATGAAACAAGTTTACGGTGAGTTTTGTTTAAGTAGTTCAAATGTTTTCCTGTGGCACAAACGTATTTTGGATGGAAGTGATACGCTAGAAGATGATAAGCATACCAGAAGACCAAGTTCATTTAGGACACCTGAGATTATTGAAAAAGTGAGTGATTTCGTGGCAAACAATCGATGTGCGTCACTAAGAATGATGTAAGAGTCTTTAAACATCAACAAACAAACGATTCGAACCATCCTGCATGAAGATTTGGGCGAAACATAAGTCTGTGCTAAATTTGTTCCACACACGTTAACCAATGAACAAAAATCAAGGAGAAGAGCATATTGCAGAGAGATCATTTCAGCGGCTGAAAATGATCCAGACTTCTTAAAATAGATTGTTACAGGTGATGAAACATGCTGTTTTAAATATGATCCTAAAACAAAGCGACAATATGCGAAATGGAAGTCAAATAACTCACCACAAGCCAAAAAAACAAGAAAATTTCCATCGAAAATCAAAGCAATGCTCATTACATTCTTCGATAGTAAGGGCATTCTTCGATAGTAATTCTTCTTATCCACAAAGAATTTGTACCAAGTGGACAAACAATTACTGGTGAGTTTTATTTAAATGATTTGAGGCGTTTGATGGGCAGAATTCATCGCATTCGTCCAGAATATCGGGATGAAAACACTTGGTGTTTGTTGCACGATAATGCACCCAGTCACACCTCACTTCTTGTTCGTAGATTTTTGGCGAAAAATAACGTCTGTGTGTTGAATCATCCACCATATTCGCCTGATTTAGCACCCTGCGACTTTTCTTTATTCCCAAAACTTAAAATGACGTTAAAAGGGTGTTATTTTGATGATATTTCGACCACACAAACAGCTTCGACGCGTGCTTTGGAGGCAATTCCGCAAAGTGAACTGGAACAGGCATTCGAATCATTATTAAATCGCTGTAACAAGTGTATTGAAGCCGGAGGGACTTATTTTGAATAACAAACCAAAACAAATTATAATTTCTTGTTTCTATTTCATTTTACAAACCCAGTCTTAAAAATTCTTTGCCACACTGTGTATTTGCATATGTTTTGAAACATATTTTGGGAATTATTGGAAATGCACATGGCGGAGATACCTTTCTCGCTTTCCCAATATTTTGGGCAGCTTTTTTTCCGGTGTAGTTTTGTTTGCATCTTCAATGTTTTGGGCCACTCCGATGAAGAAATCTTGTGTACGCCACTCTTATAGCCTATTAGATTAATTGCCCGGCGTTGCTCGGCGAGAGAATTTGGTGATAATTCACTATCTAAATTTTGTACAAATCAAATGAAAACGATTAATTTTTTACGGCATGAACCTTACCTAATACTGTATTTCATTTCTTCATTGAATTTGAATTTTATTCTCTGTAGAGTCTTTAAGTACACAGTATTTTTAGTTTTTCCGTTTGGTGTTTTTGTTTTTTATATACATATAGCAGGGGTACCTGGTATTTCTCAGGTAAATATTATTATTCGTGGAATCACCAAGTTCAGCGGGTGAAAGATAATGAATGAAAAAGATATTCCTCTAATTTTCCAGTAAATTTATTTTAATTCATTTAGGTTATTGAGCCGAAATGGCTGCAAATGTGAAAAATAAAAAAAGTGATTTAGTTAATTTATTTTTACGAACCAAAAAAGAAAGAAAGAGGAATGGAAATACTTACCTTCATTTTCGATGCTGGGTTGTGTTGCAGCTCTTCACGAGAAAGCACTTGTCACAAAAATATCAATTCTTGCGCTTATCACAACAAAAAGGATGAATTCAAAATAAAAAAGTAAAAAATGAAACTTTTTACGAAAATTATGTATGGGGACCCCTTGACCCCGGGCTCCGACTCCTTCGAAAAACCGTCTACCGTCTAAGTTAGAGAACCATGAGATAAAATAGAAATACCAACGTTTACCGCAATCAAAGGTTTATTATATAACGACTATAATTTCGCAGAGCTATTGGCTTGACATCATCAGGACGAATATTGGTATACCATGAGATAGTATACCAATTCAAAATAAAATGGTATAAAATGGAACTTTTTACGAAACTTTGTATGGAGACCCTTGACCCAGGGCTCCCATCCCTTCCAAAAACCGTCTACACTCTAAATTAGAATACCATAAAATAGTATACCAAATTTGGCAGTTCTAAATTGAAAACTGTAGATTTGCATAGAGGACAAACAAACATTCAACTGCATATATTACAAAATAGTTTGAGTTCCTCCCGGTGTGTGTAGTGGTTAAACCCCCGAACAAACAAACAAATAATTATACAAATATGAGTGCCCCCTTGGCCATCAAGAAGAGAAATGAGAGCTTATCTCTCTTCATGCCAGCCAAAGAAAGAGGAATGGAAAAGTGCTGATGTGTATAAAGTTGTTAAGCAGCGAATATTTCTGTTTTTACAGTATGAAGAAGTTTCACCGCTGATTTCGGTGCCCTGGAACAGTACTGAATAACTGAGTGAATCTATGACTTAAGTTGTTCAGAGAAAACGTATCATCATGCTTGAAAGTAGACTGTAGATGTTTTGAATTACGTTCGGCTATTACAAGGCGATAATGTCACACGCAAACCGGAGGAAATATTCATGTAAATATGAAGCTGACGTGTGCTGCTTACCAAAGCTTGCCTGACATGCAAGCTGAAGAAATATTTTGGTATTTTTTCGTTGATTGTAAAAAGGATTGTTGATTTTAAAATAGTTCACCAGATATTCCTCACAACAGTGACGCAATGTTATTCAACAACTTCCTCTCACATAACGTCAAGTAAGATTCTGGCCAATTGGAAGTAAAGGGGAGGGAATGACAATATGATGGTTTGCTCCTTGAATATGATTTCATTCGACTGCATTTCCTTCTGCCTGTTGCTCACTGAAGTCCCGGGTTTTTTTTGCATTAATCCTCAACAGGTTGTATCCAGAAAGCACAACAGATAAAAGTTCTTAGGTTTTACTGAAGCACAACAGATAAAAGTTCCTAGGTTATACAGAAATACAGCACGATGGACGTGCTGAGAGATTTGGGAACACTGATTGGCACGGACGAAATGAAGAACATCGGCCAGATGTCCAAAGCCGTTTTAGCCGAATTTTTTGGTACAGGCTTCCTCGTCCTCATTGGGTGCGGATCATACGTGAAGGAATGGAGGGAGGACACGAAAAATAATATATCTGACCCCTCGATGATTCATATTGCGCTCGCTTTCGGCGTAACGGCTGCCACAGTGGTTCATTGCATAGGACCTATTAGTGGTGGACATATTAACCCCACCGTCACGTTGGCTATGATGGTAACAGGCAAGTCCTCTGTTCTGCGAAGCTTCTTCTACATAATTAGCCAGTGTGTGGGAGCTATGGCGGGAGCTGGCTTCCTCGAACTCTTCACCCCTGAAGTATTACAGGGTGAGCTAGGTAGGACCAAATTAGGCCGAGAAGTCACTATTGCTCAGGCACTATGCATCGAGTTCTGCATCAGTTTCGTCTTCATTTTCTCTGTTTTTGCGGCTTCTGACGGAAACAAATCGGACTTTAAACTTTCGGCCCCTCTGGCTGTTGGATTTTCTTTAACTGCATGCCACTGTTTCGCGGTAAGTAAACTTCCCCCCTTCATTTAACAGATTATTATTTTTTCACCAGTAAGTTATTCCAATGTATATATGCATTAATTCTTTTATTTGCGTTTTCGCGTGTTTACTCAGGAATAAACAAGTCACTAAAATCATTGATTATTACACGCTTTCCAACATACAAGAAATCATTACTCAATTTATGAGGATAATGGCTGTGGAAAAAATCTCGCCCCTGTGTCCTGACCTTTGATCACATTTCGATGATACTCAGCAGAATTGGTTCAGTATACCTCCGGAACAACATGATAAAGTTTTGTCGCAATCGAAGCATTTCTAAGCAAGTTATGACGCACAAAGGCAATGGAATGGATCCCGCTCCTATGTTCTGACCTTTGACCCCATTTTGTCCATTTTTAATAGGGTTTGTCGTTAAATTGTTCCCTACCACATAACACATTTCCTTCGAAATCGGACCATTTATACGTAAGTTATGACGCATAAGGGCAATGGAATAAATCCCGCTCTTATGCCCTGACCTTTGACCCCATTTCTTCCATTTTCAATAGGATTCGTCCCCAGGTGGTCTCCTATCATATACTAAATTTTCATCGAAATCGAACCATTTTTACGCGAGTTATCGTGCGGACGGACAGACAGACAGACGGACAAAGCTGGAGCATATACGCTTCTTCAACCTACGGTTGGAAAGCGTAAACAAGTTAGTAAAATCATGCAATGTATTGATTATGATACGCTTTCCAACATACCAGAAATCATTACTCAAGTTATGAGGATAATGGCTGTGGAATAAATCTCGCTCCTATGTCCTGACCTTTGACCTCATTTCGATTATATTCAGCAGAAATTGGTTCAGTATACCTCCGGAATAATGTACTAAAGTTTTGTCGCAATAGAAGCATTTTTAGACAAGTTATGAAGATTATGGCTGTGGAACAAATCTCGCTCCTGTGCCCTGACCTTTGATCCCATTTCGATGATATTCAACAGAATTGGTTCAGTG
This sequence comes from Macrothele yani, assembly GCA_039090855.1. NCBI lineage: Eukaryota > Metazoa > Arthropoda > Arachnida > Araneae > Macrothelidae > Macrothele > Macrothele yani. The sequence goes on from CM077008.1 coordinate 81,384,355, forward strand.
TACCTCCGAAACAACATGATAAAGTTTTGTTGCAATCGAAGCATTTTTAGGTAAGTTATTACGCATAAGGGCAATGGAATGAATCCCGCGTCTGTTTCTTCACCTTTGACCCTATTTCGTCCATTTTCAATAGGGTTCCTTCTCAGGTTGTCCCCTCCCACGTACTAAAATGTCATCAAAATCGAGGCATTTTTACGCGAGTTATCGTGCGGACGGACGGACAGACAGACGGACAGACAGACGGACAGAGCTAGAACATATACGCTTCTTCAACCTACGGTTGGAATGTGTAAAAAAGGGAGTGGTGCTCAGTGCCTTATATGTCTGGGATGTTACAAATTTATTTATATTTTAAAATAGAAAATTATTTTTTACTACCAAAGAAATTAGAAACCGAAATCTTTTGCAAGTGATTGTTCATGTCCATAAAAAAAGGAGAAAATTAAGAAAACAGAAACTTTTTCGTTAAATCGCTCGCCTCCCCCCCCAACTTCCTTTTTTTTTTTTTACACTTCCCAACCGTAGGTTGAAGAAGGCGTATATGTTACAGCTTTGTCCTTCCGTCTGCTGCCCTTCCGCACGATAACTCGCGTAAAAATGGTTCGATTGCGATGAAATTTTAGTATGTGGTAGGGGACAACATGGGGACGAAGCCTATTGAACATGGGCGAAATGGGGTCAAAGGTAAGGACGTAGGAGCGGAATCCATTCCATGGCCCTTATGCATCATAACTTACGTAAAAATGCTTCGAGTTCAACAAAACTTTATCATGTTATGCCGGATGCGTACTGAACCGGTTCTGTTGAATATTATCGAAATGGGGTGAAAGTTCAGTGCACAGGAGCGAGATTTATTCCACAGCCATTATCCTCATAACTTGACTACAAATGCTTCTATTGCGACAAAACTTTAGTATGTGGTTCAGGAGGTATACTGAATCCATTCTGTTGAATATCATCGAAATGGGGTCAAAGGTTAGGGCACAGGAGCGAGATGTATTCCACAGCCATTATCCTTATAACTTGAGTAATGATTTCTGGTATGTTGGAAAGCGTAACATAATCAATACATTGCATGATTTCATATTTCCGAGGTCTTTAAAAATGCCTTGTGTAACACAGCTTGTCTACTCTCATACGAGTTTGCGTGTCACTAAGAAAAGGGAGACCGTGAAAATCGGAATTCTTGATTTAAGTACCAGAAATTTGAAAATCAGATTTTCTCAAACTCTTATCATATGCACTCTCACGTCCGTACCGAACTGCTGTTTATGATAGATGCTGGAATGGGTGTGCACAATATAAAAATTTGTTTTTGTTTATTTTTTATTTGGTGGTTTAACGACCACCGTGAGCAACTCGATGGGCTATAAAAATCCCCCGTCCTTAATTTTGAGCCACTAGTTCCTGGGAAGAGAGAAATAGAAAGACAGAGCCGTAACAAAAACAAAAATTAAGCACAACAATCATGTCACACCAGGATTCGAAACCGGACGCCATCGCTGACGAATGGTCAGAAGTCAGAGCCACCGAAGCTGGCTGTATGACAAATTCGAAAAAACAAAAACAAAAAACAACAACATGAATACAGCAAAAGTAAGATTGCCATGTGCACTGAAATCTAAGATTCATTGCACACGGACGTAAATGCCCCGTCGCAGTAGTTCCGAAAATTTATTAACTTAAATAGTACGCAGAGAATTTTGGATTTGAGACTTATTAATAAAAGCTTTTCATGAATGCACACATTTCTTAGTTTCAGATATTTTCCCCGCATTTCGTTTAGTTGGTTAAATAAGAGCCACAATCACCTGTGTCTTAGTTCACACACCGGTTTTGTGTATAATAGGATCACCTCATAATAAATTTGACTGTGCATTCTAGAACAGTCAAATCTAATCAGCGGATGTACTAGTATATCGCATTGGATAGCTTTCTTCGTGTGTATCATTTCAAGGTATACCGCTGTTTTTACGCTTTCCAACCGTAGGTTGACGCAGCGTATATGCTCCAGTTTTGTCTGTCTGTCTGTCCGTCCGCACGATAATTCGCGTAAAAATGGTTCGATTTCGATGAAATTATAGTATGTGGTACGGGAACACCTGGAGACGAACCCTATTGAAAATGGACCAAATGGGGTCAAAGGTCAGGACATAGGAGCGGGATCCATTTCATTGACCTTATGCGTCATAACTTACTACAAATGCTGTTGCCGCGGAACTACTTCGTAGTTCGGGTCACATTGTTTACGGCCTAATTAAAATTTAAAGACCAGAAGTAATTTACCTAAATTATTTTTTTTTACTTAATTTAAATTATTTTTCCGTTGCTCCCTTCCTGCCTCATAAACCCCCTTTTCCCCACGGAAGCAGAAAACCCAGGTGGTCAAATCGGTTTGCCGGACACCCGTGAAGAATAACCAAAGGAATTCACCTTCTTTTCACTCTTGTGAGAAAAAGCACGGCATTCGCAAAATTTAAGTACTGTCCCCAGTGCTAGCGTTGCTGGTGGGACAATACATCCCCGTATTTCAGAAGGCACAGGCAAGAATCCGGAACGCGGTCAGATGAATAGGCGAGTTGCGGTTTACGACTTCTCCTTGATGAAGGAGGCCCTAGCGAAAGTCGTAAAGTACATCGCGGTGTCACAGAAAAGTCGTAATTCTGGCAGCGGAAAGCCCCTTTTAAATTCCTCGCTATTCATCTGAGCGTAAGATAGGCCTTATGGAATTCACAAAAAAGTACCACCTGCACGACAGGCTAGCTGTCGCGAAAAGGTAGCCAACTGGACCAGAGGTCCAACCAATAGCCACTAAGCCCGAGCACTGGTCAGATCAGCTGACCAATCCGGACCCCAGGCAAAGAGTACGTAGAAGGTTGTAGGCACGCCCCTATCACGTGGAAAATTAAAGGGACGGAAATATATACACAGACACGAGAGAATATGGGGTGATTGGAAAAATTCGAGATGGTTAGCTAGAGATGGTAGTCGAAGTACAATTTTCAGAGATAGTCGAGGATGAGGCTTAGTTAGGAAACGGACATAGTACGCGGTCCCAGCGTGGCAGACAAGATATACAGCGAACCAACCACGCGGTCAACATCCACGCAAGATTTCATCTACCAGCGTGGGGTTTCAACGAGAGACCACCCTATCCAAAAGGAAGGTAAGATGACGTTATTTTTCCCAACTCCAGTTCCCATGTTAACTAGATATATACATATGCATGGTCGCTATGCCTCCGCGAAATAGATTGAGGGAGTTACTTTAAAGTTAAGCTCAAGGGTGTGACAGGCGTACGCAGCAGTTGACCAGTACACATGGCTAATTCCAATATTTTTTTAATTTAACGTAACTTTTTATTTGGCCTCCCCCTATAGGATGTAATTGCTTATATATACTTTTTCTATTAATAAACATTGTTAATTACCCAACCTGGTGTAGCTAACTTTATAGGCTGAGTATATTCCTCTAAATTCACAATTTGCGGCATATGGGTTTTTTACGAATACCTCGTAACGAGCCCATATGAAACACAACGCGACGTCCGTCAACTTTGAGATTGGGTTCTTTACATTCATGGGAACGCAACCTCGCTGTTTATCCAATTAGACGAGTAATAAGTATTCCGCGACCACCGTACAAGCGGGGTCAAGGTAATAATGCTTCGATTACGACAAAACTTTATCATGTTGTTCCGGTGGTATACTGAACCAATTCTGTTGAATATACAGTAATCGAAATGGAATCAAAGGTCAGGGCACAGGAGCGAGATTTATTCCACAGCCATTATCCTCATAACTTAACTAAGAATGCTTCTATTGCGACAAAACTTTAGTATGTTGTTCCGGAGGTATACTGAACCAATTCTTATCAATGTCATCGAAATGGGATCAAAGGTCAGGACACAGGTGGAAGTAGTGTTTTCTAAAGAAAAACTTAGTCTTAGAAATTATTTTCTAAAGACTGTGGCCTTTCCGGAGACGCAGTGGTACAAAGCTCTTGCTTTTCACTATTCGTCGGCGATGGGTACGGGTTCGAATCCCGGTTTAGCATGGATGTTGCGGTTTTTTTTACGCCACTGGCTCTCTGTATTTCCTGGAGCTAGTAGACCTAAATCAGGGAAGGGAAACTGCTTAGAGTACACGGAGATTGCTAAACTCCAAATAAATAAGAAGACTGAATTTTATTCACTGTTTTAAGCGAGGCAAGTGCCCTGTTCCTTCAATTAATTTAAGTTCTTAGATGATAAATTTTCACTTACAATAACTGTGGTGTATATTCTAATTTAACTTCCATTTTTAGTTTCTTTCCTTATGTCAATTTTAAGTTCATTCTCTTTAAACGTTTCAACCTAAACATTATATTTTTCTCACTCACTGAATGTTTTGTAGCAACAGTCTTGAGGTCAGGGTTAAAGGGGTGTGCGTATATACTGTATATACATAATATTTCCGTGACTCACTTATAATCGTGAACAGAGCGATGACCTCTGTTTGATATATATATATATATAACTTCTGCCGGGAGGATTGGAGGTGCAGTATCAAAGTCCCACCAGTCCTTCCGGCAGAAGTTACACGTGCAGTTAAGAACATGAAATGGCAAAAGCTCCAGGAGAATATGGAATTACCGTGGAGATTATACAAGAAGCAAGTGGAGAAATTGAAATTAGGCTCATCCAAATTTTCACTAGATGCCTCAATGAAGGAAAGATTCTTGAGAGTTAGAACAATGCTACAATGATCAAGCTACGTAAAAAAAAAAAAGATGACTTTGATGATCTCAGGAATTACAGGCCCATCAGCCTTCTATCCGTGGTTTATAAAATCGTCACTAAGGTTCTTCCACATCGCTTGAAAGTAACACTGGACATGGCTCAACCGAGAGAACAAGCTGGAGTGGCTACAGCACTATAGATCACATCCAGAACTAATCGAAAGAACGAGGGAATGTGAACTCCAGTTATGAATGGCTTTTATCGATTATGAAAAGGCCTTTGATTCCGTGAAACCATCAGCAGTTACAATGGCTTTGAAATCCTGCAGTATTAAAGATGCATACATTAGCATTATTACGAGTAGTAACATGTATAAAAATCCAAGTGCAAAGGTTCGGTAATTTAAGGATACATGCACCAATAAAAATTGGAAAGGGAATGAGACAAGGTGACACCATATCTCCCAAACTCTAGTTCCACATTGCAAAATTTGTTTCAATCATTGAATTGGGAAAACAAAAGGATAAAGATTAGTGGAGATTATTTGAATCACCTTCGTTTTGCTGATGACTTAGTCATTAGTAAAGGAGTGGGATTAAAAATGAACTTTCAGAAAACAAAACTGATGTACAATGCTTTTACAAGAAATGAAGACTTGTCGATTGACGGAGAAAAGCTAGAGATAACCGATACCTACATTTACCTTGGACAGTAGATATCAAGCAAAGGTCATATTGATGAAGAAATTAATCAGCGTATAAAACTCGGTTGGAGAGCTTTCGGAAGAAGCAGTACAATTTTGAAGAGCAATATGCCATGTCTTAAAAGAAAAGTCTTTAATCAATGCATCCTTCCAGTGTTTACGTACGAAGCAGAGACGTGGGCGTTAACTAAGAAAGACATACAAAGACTGCACTTAGTGAAAACAAGCGCAACATGCCAAGATTCCTAATAGGTCTTTCCCGATTTTCCCATTCCTCTTCTTCTAAACCAGTAAACCTATTAAATTTTGATAACTGTCCTCCTTCCCGTTAGAATACTTCCTATATTAAAACCCTCCTTGAATCAAAACTTTATTTTAACCCCCGTCTTGACTGTTGTATGACCTTTCCCATTTCCCTTCGCATCCCACAGACGACTGAGCATGGAGAGATGCATGCTCTGTGTAACCAGGTGAGGTAAGAAGAGGAACTCATGGATAAGGAGAATGACAAGAGTCAATGACATGATCAAAGTAAAATCCCTGAAATGGCAAAGGGCTGGACACGTTGCCAGAAGAACGGACCACCGACAGACAACCGAAATTCTAGACTGGATTCCAAAAGACAGAAAAGACCCACAAGAAATGGGAGATGGGTGGATGAAATTAAAAAGTATGCGTGTGACATGGAGGAGACTAATGCAAGATATATAGACCGTTCTGGAAGAAACTAGGGGAGACCTTCATCCAGCAGTGGACTGATAATGGTTGATGATGATGATGATGTGTGTGTGTGTGTGTGTTGGATGAAATTTGTATGGTGATGGATACGAATGCACTTTGAGCCTAGTGTTACTGAGGTTCGGTTCAGTTTCTTGAAGCATTTTGAAGTAGTGCTGCTGAGACAACTTAAGTACCTCGACGCATAATTCCGTTATTCTTAAAAGAACAATAAATACTATTTTGGTGAGTAGATGAAGACTTTTTTTCTTCTGGCTGTAAGAAACCTAATACAGCTCACTGTATAATTAAGGATTTTGTGCTAACTATCCGGAGCATAACGTTAAGAAGCTCCAGGGTTACAAGAACCACCGCTAGTACGATAGATAGTTCAAGTAATGTTTTAAGTGAAAGATTAACTTAAAAAACATTGCACAGTAACTACTACAAAGTACGTTGGTGTACAAAAATTAAGGACGAAGAGGAGAAATTAGCATAACAGCGGAACGAGCAGGCAGAACGGACCGAAAGACCGCTCAGGAGATAGACTAGGGTCCGATACGGTAGGACATGCGCATATATGCAGCATGACGTAGGGAGGGGGGTCGGAAGGGTATAAATCACACGGGCAGTGTACTCTCAGCAAATCGGTGAAAGCTATTGCACGGTGTACATCGGTTTGAACGACGTCGAGTTGCTGCCACCGTGTGATATGGCCAACAGGCAATCCAGTAGACGACATCTGGTTGACTTTACCCGAGGTCGCGTCATTGGAAAGTTGGAAGAAGGTCGAAGTGTGACTAGTGTGGCCGAGGAGTTCGGGATCGCTCACAGCATCGTTTCACGAGTTTGGAGAGCATTTCAAACGACAGGAACAGCTGTCCGAGAGTTTAGCAGTGGTCGCCCACGTGTAACCACGGCGGCGGACGACCGGCATATTGTTCTACAGGCGAGAAGAGGCAGACGGTAGACAGCGGGAGAAATCGCAAAGCACATGTAACAGACAACTGGACGTCCGTTATCGCGTTTTACCGTGTCCAGGAGGCTGCACAAAGGTGGTATATTTGCACGACGATCAGTACGGTGTGTGCCATTAACGCCTGCTCATCGGAGACGGCGGTTTCTGTGGTGCCAGGAACACAAGAACTGGACACATCAGCAATGGGGTCGAGTTCTCTTTACGGATGAGAGCCGATTTAGTCTGACGAGCTATTCTGGACGTATACACATCTGGAGAGAGCAGGGAACACGCAATCACACCTCCAACATCATCGAAAGGGACCGGTTTGGAGGTGGAGGAGTTCTCGTTTGGGGCGGTATCATGCTTGGTAGCCGTACTGACCTCCACATCTTCCAAGGAGGTTCAGTCAATGGTGTCCGCTATTGTACCGAGGTTCTCCTGCCTCACGTGCGTCTGTTTAGAGGTGTCGTGGGTCCTGAGTTTCTCTTCATGGACGACAACGCTACATCTCATCGTACAGTGGCTGTCGCAGAGCTGTTGGAGAGTGAAGATATTCAACGCATGGAATGGCCCGCAAGGTCCCCGGACCTAAATCCAATCGAATACGTGTGGGACCTTCTCGGGAGACGCTTGGTAGCACGTCACCAGCCACCAGCAGCGATTCCGCAGCTGCGATTGGCGCTACAAGAGGAATGGGCCGCGGTGCCTCAACAGCTCCTTGACAACCTCGTCTTCAGCATGGACAGACGTTGTAAATCCTGCAACGCAGTCAGGGGTGATCATATCCCCTACTAAAGACTGGATTTTTCTTTGCAGCCGCCTGTCACATGGACGTTTCTGTCTTCTGTCCAGTTGTGCTCGAAGATACCTTTTCAATAAAGTACCTTTGTATCCTTTGGATTCCTTGTTCGGACGGTTTTGCTCACTTGTCCCATATTCTTACATCTTTGGGATCTTATGGTATGATTTGAGTCGATGTGGAGCACTTCTGCACGACGTTACATTCGGAAAATCGTCTCGTCCTTAATTTTTGCACGCCAGTGTAATTGGAATCCATTATCAGAGTCGCCTTTTCTCCTTTCCCTAATCTACGCACTTAATATTCTTGAGGTTCCGCTTAGAAGCAATGATCTTGATTTTACATTTATTCTCGTTTCGGATTTTTAATAATTGATCCTCAACTCATTCTGATTATTCTGTAAGTCGTGAATACATATAAAAATAGACAGTAATACACAGCAAACGGTTTAAAGCAAATCTAACTATCTGCTTCAATCAACAACCTAAAATTGCATTCTTTAACCAATTTATCTATATAAATTAAAAAGAAGGTTACAGGCAGTTCTGCACCCCTACAACTTCAGCGTAAATCTTCCCTGCAACTTCAAGCGCAAATCTTTAAAAACATTACATAGTAACTATACAACGAAGTAATTGTTTATGACGAGGAACAAGTAAGCGACAAGTAATTAAACGAAAGAAAAGTAATTTAAGATCAGCAACTGTTTTACGATTCAGAACAGGGTCGTGACGTCAGTGCATATACGGTTTGACGTAAAACGGAGCAGGCTTTGGCTCCCGTTAATTTTAAATCAAATTTCACGGAATTTTTACAGAATTCAACCTTTCTGGTATAATTATCTTTAAACCTATCAGCATTTTGAACAATAAAGCTAAGCCTACCTTTTGAATTTTTTGGTTTTCAGACTTTTCTAGGTGTGGGAATGGTAGAAAAATTCAAGCAGACCGCCGTTTTAATTTTCCATTGCCGTCGTTTTAATTTTTTTTTCGGATTGTTATGGGTATTCAGACCTTCAGACCTATCAACATGCCAATTTTCAGATCTCTAGGACAATTAAAAGTTGTCGAACAATTCGCGAAAAATTGAAGTAGACAAAGTCGCCATTTTGATTCTTTTGGTTTTCGGACTTTTCTAGGTAGCAGGACCTTAAGACCCATCAGCATACCAATCTTCATATCTCTAGATCATTTAGAAGTGGTCAAACAATTTGCGAAAGAATTCAAGCAGGCAGTGTTTCAAAACCGCCATTTTTAGCACGTCTTTTGTAAAAAAAGATCGTGCTTCTGTTATCGGTTTGTCCGTCCGTCCGTCCGTCTGTACATACAGTATCTCTGCAACTATTAGTCCAATTTGAAAAATTCTTTTTGCATTGGGAAGCTTGAAATATGCGAATGATGATCCTTTATTTCGTTGTTTTTTACGATGCACAATTTTGCCGCTAGGGGACGTAAATGCAGATGATGTCGAATTCAAAATTACGTTTTAATCCACATATTTGCTTCTAAACATCCGATTGAAAAAAATATTTTATCTTTCGATTCCATTTATGTCGAAGAGTGTTTTAGATATGGTTTCATTTTCAAATTACGCATAGATTTTCCGCTAGGGGGCGTAAAAGTAAATTACATTTTTTCCGATAACTCTTCTTCTAAAATTTCGATTTGAAAAAACTTTTCTTCAACGGATACAACTTCTGATGGAAAGTCTTTTGCATATAATTTCGAATTTTTGGTAAAAAATACTTTGGCCACCAGGGGGCGTAAGTGTTAATTTTTGCTTCTGATGTATTTGCCATAAAATCTGAGCTTCTAAAATGTCGAATGAAAAAATTCTTTCGTGGACTGATGCCACTCACAACGATAAACCTTTTCGGAATATTTTCTTCCTGAAATACCCTACAGTTTCTCCGCCAGGGGGCGTAGATGTATATCTTATTTTTGTCAATATCTCTACTTCTAGGAGTCCGATTTGAAAAATTCCTTCTTTGTTGGATAGTGTTTTCCGTGTGACAATTTTTTTATATAATTTCAAAATTTCCAAGTTATTCATAATCTTTCCGCTAGGGGGTGTAGCGGTAAATTGCGTTTCCCCCTATATCTCTGCTTCTAAATCTCCGATTTGAAAAATTCTTTCTGCACCGGATACAGCACCTGATGGGAAATCGTTTGCACATAATTTCTAATTTTTGTAAAAAAATGGCTTGGCCCCCAGGGGGTGTAAATCTTAATTTCCGCTTCTGATGTATTTGCAGCAAAATATGAGCTTCTACATTCTCGATTAAAAAAACGTCGTTTGTAGACCGATACTACTCATGTCGACAAACCTTTTAGGAACATTTTCTTCTTAAACTAGTGCATGGTTTCTATGCCAGGGAGCGTAGATGTATATCTTATTTTTGTCAATATCTCTACTTCTAGGGGTTCGATTTGAAATATTCCTTTTTTGTTGGATATTTCCAGTATGACATGTGCTTCATATAATTTCAAAATTTTCAAGTAAATCATAGACTTTCCGCTAGGTGGCGTAAAGTAAATTGCGCTTCTCCTTATATCTCTGCTTCTAAATCTCCGATTTGAAAAATTCTTTCTGCACCGGATACAGCTCCTGATGGGAAATATTTTGCACATAATTTCTAATTTTTGTAAAAAAAAAAAGGGTTTGGCCACCAGGGGGTGTAAATCTTAATTTCCGCTTCTGATGTATTTGCAGCAAAATATGAGCTTCTAAATTCTCGATTGAAGAAAACGTCGTTTGTAGACCGAACTAATCGTGTCTACAAACCTTTTAGAAACATTTTCTTCTTAAAATAGTGCATGGTTTCTGCGCCAGGGGCGTAGATGTATATCTTATTTTTGTCAATATCTCTACTTCTAAAAGTCCAATTTGAAAAATTCCTTCGTTGTTGGATAGTGTTTCCGATGCGAAATGTTTTTACTATAAATTCAAAAATTTCACGTAAATCATTTAAGACTTTCCGCTAGGGCGCATAAAGGTAAATTGCGTTTTCTGCTCCTAAAATTCCGATTTGAAAAATTCTTCCTGTATCGCATGCAAGACCTGATGGGAAATATTTTTCACATAATTTCTAATGTTTTGTAAAGAATTGTTTGGCCACCAGGAGTCATAAGTGTTAATTTCTGCTTCTGATGTGTTTGTAGAAAAATCTGGGCTCCTGAAACCTCGACTAATTTTTTTTTTTTTTTTTTGGACCGATACCGCTCATATGGATAAACCTTTTGAGAATACTTTCTTCCTAAAATAATGCATGATTTTCCTACCAGGGGACGTAAAGTCACATCTTATTTTTGTCGATAACTCTGTTTCTAAGAGTTCGTAAGCTCAAAATTCCGTTTACACTAATATCTGAGGGATTAAAGACCCGATTGTAAAACTTCTTTCTTCCGTCAGATACTATTGTTTTCCATACCGGTTCCATTGCCTTTGAATAGCTTTGATAAATTTAATTTGTGTCAGAACGAATTCAAAAGACGTGCTTATTACACCCGAAAATTCGGTGTCATCTTTCTTGTTATTTTGTTTTTTCATTTTTGGACTTTTCTAGGCATACGGACGTTAAGACCCATCGGCATAATAATTTTCAGATCTCTAGGTTATTTAGAAGTAGTCGAACGATTCGCGGACGGAAATACTCGCATTTCTTTTTTTCATTTTCTCACTTTACTTTATATACAGTATATATAAAGCAGATGATCATGAAGTGAAAATTTTATTATGCATGACATCACGATCATGTTAATTTCCGTTACGAAAACAAGTGCTGCTCAAAAATATTTTTTCCTAAATGTGAATTTAAAAATGAAATATTTGCTCTAAGCATAACCATGTAAAAAAAAAAAATTATAATGTTTTGTTATACAGCAGAGAAGGAAAAGTAGAAGGCAAAGTGGTTAGTGACGTATTTACACAACTGTACACAATGATTTCTGATTGCTTTGCTTCTTGTAACAAGCTGGAAAAGTGCAAGAGAAGAGACAAGGGCTGACGCAGCTCTTAAGCACAGTACTCATGATACTACCTGTGGAGAAAAAACACTGCCCGTCCGTAGCAAATGAATTCAAAGCGAGCGTTAGGTGTTAAGGAAGACTGTAATTTTCCAAGCATTATAATTTTAAAGTTGATCTAAGTGCATTATTCCAAATGTAAGAACGACACTCCAGAGTTAGGAACAACTATGAGCCTCATAATTATGACTACTACTGTCTCCATGAATGGAACGCGTTTCATGGCATATAGCGGTGACCCTTCCGACTTGAGGGGACAATATTTAAATCGCACTGGCATGCCATGTCTGTTCGTCAGTACGAAGCTGTGCACTGCGGAAAGGAAATTACTTGGAGTTTGAACAAGAAATATCTATGAGCTACGAAGGCGGGTCTACCATCTGAGCAACCGCTGACAGTGTTAGATGTTCGAGAGATACTGTAGTGGAAGTGCGAAGGGAATGATCCGAAGAGGGACACACATCCACCGTACGTGACGGAAAAGGGAGACCACCATGGATGATATTTGAGATTAACCTAAGTTAGTATAGGCTGTCCGGAACAACAGGTGACTCACGATCCCTCAATGAAAGACAGACTGCAACCAGGGAGCATAGAGGAATGTTTCCGAGCACACCTCTGTTGTCCCCAGAGGACGATTCTGCGGATGGGCATAAAGAGTTAGAAGGTATTTCATGTGCTTATGTTGACAGACCATCATCGACAGTCTTGCCAGCAGTGGGCATTGGACGACTGCAAATGAATCACCTGTTCCAATGAGTCCAGGTTCCAGCTCCAGCACGCAGATGGACGTGGGTCTTTTCAGCTGCGCGTATGAACATCTGAAACAAGACTGCACAGTTGGAGGGAAACAGAAGTATTATTATGGCATGCGGAACTGTTTTCATTGATATCACTGGGTGCCTCCTTCCCTGTGGAGCACATCTTCACCTCCAGATCCTACTTAAGCATCCTTTCTGACTAGTAAGTGTTGCTTCACATGGTGAGCGCGTATTAACACCTTCAAAAAGACAATGCCCAGTATCAAAACGCCCGCACTGTGCAGAAATGATTCGTGGATCATGTCAGGGAATTTCATGTACTGCTCCTGGACCCCAAACTTCCACAACTTCAACGCCATCGAACATTTTTAAGTTGCATTGGAATGCAGCAGTTACTGTCCATGCCAGTGAGAGATTAGCTCACTTTATTTATTTATTCATTTATTTTTTGGTGTTAGCCATTCTGATATTTTGGTGTTAGCCTACGCTTTAGATGATGTCACGCTCATACCGACTAGATTTTCAAACAACAGTAGCATAATGTCATAATGTCTGGAATCGAACAGCAGACATGTATAAGTCTGCCAAAAGCCTGAAATCCGCTGCACATCTGGTAGCATAATCGACATAAGCAACAGAAGTGTAACTGTATGGTGTCATTTTTATATGTTTGGATGGCCGTACGGACCTCCATGTTTTTCTAAATATCCTGTGACTACCGCAAAGTATCGGGATGAGATTCTAGATGTCTTTGTGAGACCGTATGTCGGTTCGGTTGGCATACATTTTGTAATGGATGATACGTGCGGCCCACAGAGTAAACGTGGTTGACGCATATTTTGCAGAACAAGGTATGCAAAAGTGGAGTGGCCGGAATTTTTTCGAGACCTTAATTCCACTAAACAGCTGTTGGATGCTTTAGGGAAGAGTATTACTGCCCACCATCCTCATCTCTGAACCTCCCGAAACCTCGAAATACCTCTCATTCGTCAAAGGAAATTACTGGCTTTCCCTTGCTGAATCATCTTGTTGGGTATAACTCGTCGGTTTCAAGTCCGCAATATTTCCTGAAAGCGTCACATTCCATACTGACTGTGTTTGTTGACTCATATGATCCTGTATTGCTTCAACATACACGCGTATGTATCGGGTATATACATCACTGTACCATGTTACGAAGTTTCGCGTCATTTGATCGGCTTAACGTTTTGCAAGTAGTGTATAAGATCGCGTCTTTGTGTAATGTTATAGAGATATGACAATATGTCTCAGAGGCATTCTACAGTTGTTGTCTTGTGAAACTTTTTCAGACAAGCGATGGCAGTTGAACTGTAATAGTTTAGGATTAATTTCAGTTAATGACGAATTTTGGTTATAGTTGAAAAAGATAATTTCATAAATTATTTTCTAAATGAATAATGCATGCCTATTTTGATAAAGGACCTTGGCTGTGTTATCTACTTCTTTGGTGTCAGCATTCTAGAAGAAACTTACTAGCTTCTTAACGATTGAGGACTGCGGGTGCGGCCCTTTTTTCTAAGTATGACGTACAAGTTGCCTTTGAAAAGGTATTATTTTTGCACACCGGATGTTTTCATGTACTCCAAAATCTTGGCTCACCATGTTCCATGTACTTCCGGTGAACAAATGTTGTCGTACTTTCCGCTATCTTACGACACTCCTGCGTTACTTTCCATCATTTCTAAATATAGTTTCTGCTTGCCTTAAAACAAATTACTTTCGATCACTCCTATAAATAATTCGACAGATCTGCGTTTTAAAGATCTGGAAATGAACTGAGTGACATATGCAAGCAAAAGATATTCAAAACGATTCATCATAAGAAGAGATTTAAAAAAAATTAAGGTGAACTGTGAAGTTTAAAAGAAATATACGAATAAAGACGGATATTACTGTACTCGTAAACGAATGTGCCATCGAAAAGCACAACTCCCAGGATAACAGGTTAGATATATACCAGGGATGGCCAAACTTTTTGGGTCTTCGGGCTACGTTAGATCTTAGCACACATTGGCGGTCGACTATAATAAATTAACTGACAAGGACATCATAATAAACGCCATAAAATGAAATAATTACTTATATTTAAAGCGTAGGAAATGCGTCTTAAACAATACAAAAAAGAATAATTAAAAAAAAGAAATAATGAAACTCTTCTTCGATCAACCTAAAAGAGGAAATGTATTTAAAACAAGTTAGTAAAATCATGCAATGCATTGATTATGATACGCTTTCCAACATACCAGAAATTATTACTCAAGTTATGAGGAAATGACTGTGGAATAAATCTCGCTCCTGTGTCCTGACCTTTGACCCCATTTCGATGATATTTAACAGAACCGGTTCAGTATACCACAGGAATAACATACTAAAGTTTTGTCGCAATAGAAGCAGTTTTACGCAAGTTATGAGAATAATGGCTGTGGAATAAATCTTGTTTTTGTGCAATGACCTTTGACCCCATTTCGTTTATATTCAACAGAACCGGTTCACTATACCTCCGGAACAACATGATAACGTTTTGTCGCAATCGAAACATCTTTAGGTAAGTTATGAAGCACAAGGGCAATGGAATGGATCCCACTCCAGTGTCCTGACCTTTGACCCCATTTCGCCCATTTTCAATAGGGTTCGTCCCCAGTGGCTCCCTACCACATTCTAAAATTTCATTGAAATCGAACCATTTTTACGCAAGTTATGACGCATAAGGGCAATGGAATATATCCCGCTCGTATGCCCTGCCTGACCTTTGACCCAATTTCGCCCATTTTCAATAGGGTTCGTGCCCAGTTAGTTCCCTACCACATACTGAAATTCCATCGAAATAGAGCCATTTTTATGCAAATTATGGAATGGATCCCGCTCCTATGTCCTGACCTTTGACCCTGTTTCGCCCATTTTCAATAGGGTTCGTCCCCAGTTGGTCCCCTACCACATACTAAAATTTCGTCGAAATCGAACCATTTCACGTGATTTATCGTGCGGACAGACGGAAGGACGGACAAAGCTGGAGCATATACGCTTCTTCAACCTACGGTTGGAAAGCGTAAATAAAAACGGAGAAATTTCAGCAACTGTAACGGAGTTAAAACGTTGGAATTTTTTTAGGTAAAAGTTCCCTTACATTACTATTTTCCAGGCATATCTCTTTAAAAAAATTAATACTCCGATAACACACAATCTTACTTTAATAAAACTTGAAACCAAACAAAGCAATTAAAATAATAACAGAATAATAATTTTTAATTTTTTTAAATAACATTCAAAAAATATTAAATTTGTCTTTCAGATGTAGGCAACTTTACCTTATTTTTTTGCGGACACATGACAGTGAAGTCCATCAAGAAGTTAATCATGTTGCAACTCATACGATGTTACTGCAATGCTCAAACAACAAAGCAAATGGTCGTCAGTTACGCGATTACTATCTTTTGTTTTTATCGCTTTCATTGTAGAAAATAAAGATTCACACAAGCAGGAGGCCCAAAAAAAGCTGTCTTATAAAACGCCAAATTTCGAATGTTTGAATACGTTTCGTCATATAACAGCTGTCCGAATTCTGTACCACCACTATCATTAGCTCTTTCTTTCAAGAACAGGTCACAGCGCAGCTTCACTATTTCTTCTTCAATTGTAATTGGATCTCCGTCGACTAGCTCTGCTATCTTCGAAGTCAGCTCGGCCATCCGTCTTTATTTCCTTGAATGGAATTGTCATAAATGCCACAATGTCCTCTAGCTTTGAAAACTCAGAGAACTTTCTTTCGAATTCTCCGTGCAAATCGTCCAACTGCTCTGCAAAGTACTCGAAGTCGGAGAATGTACTTCGGATTCTTGTTCCATACAAAAGTTTTTGAAGTCTCCGCTTCTCAGCTGAGTTCCGAATAGTTTGATTCTTTCCTCGAAACTTTTGATCAAGCTCATAACTTCCATGAGGAATTTATTTTTTACTTGTAACCTGAGATTTAATTCATTTAATTTTTCGGTTATATCACAGAAAAATGATAGCTTCATCAACCACTGTTTATCTTCCAACTGATCGTAATTCTCTCCTCGTGATTTTAGAAACTCTGTGATTTCTGGAAGGAGACTTCTAAATAGCGCAACTGAGCCTCCGAACATCGGTGTGTGGAAGGGGATCTGCAAGCTCGGCTCCGCATTCTTCAAGTAAAGCTCGAAATTTGCGTCTTTGAAGGCTTCTGGATCGCATTGAGTTCACAATTTTAAAGGCTGGAGTCATAACATCATTTGAACTCAAAATTTTAGAGCACAACACTTGCTGATGGATAATACAGTGATACAACGTGAAGGAGGGTATATCTTCGTCATCTCTGCCCATTGTGATGAAGCCCACATTTTCCCTACCATAGCTGGTGCGCCATCGTTTGTCATGGACACTAACTTATCAATCAGAAACTTCGTGTCGGTAATAAACGATTTAAAACCACTGTAGGTATCTTTAGCTCTAGTCTGTTCCTTCAGCGGTATCATTGTTAAAAGTTCTTCTCTGAACGTAAAGTGGGAGAAAATCATTCTAATGGAAATATACAGCTGAGCAGTGTCAGTAAAATCTGTAGACTCATCAAACTGCAGAGACAGAGAAGTACACTTACGTGAATCTTCCGTTGACTGGTCTTCTAAATTCTTACTTATAATTTCCGTCCTTCTCATCACAGTGCTTCGTGATAGAGATACATCTTTAATTGTTGAAAGTATTTCTGATTTATTTTAAAAATCACTGAAAAGAACGTCTCCCACTTTACAGAAAGCCTCTTTGATGAGTTTTCCGTCTTCAAATAGTATGTTTCGTTTCATAAGTACTACAGTAATCTTGAATGACGCTAATGTCATTGCTTTTGACTTAGTGTTAGTCTTGGTGAATGCAGACTGCTAAGTGTTCAAATTCGACATAAATTCACGAATTTTAGTCTTTCTAAGTTCATTAGCACTAGGGAAACTCGTAGCGAATGTTTTGTGATCGGTTTTAAAATGTCTTTCTACATTCGCTTTTGTAGGCAACGCAACACTGGAGTTACAAATAAGACTAATAAATGGACTTACAAATAAGACTTTTATTTATTATGGTTCAAGATAATAACACTTATCTTTAACCATAATAAATAAAAACTCTTCCTCCCATTCACTGTGATAATGATGTTTTTGCTTTCTTACTACTACCGCCTATTGCACTTATATTGGTCAGAGTGTGCCGAATAACGCGGAACTTGGAGTACCAAAACAGCAAAAATGCACTCCACTAAACAGTAAATTCACTGCAACGCTGTCTCTCCGCGCTGAATCTCCGACGCGCATGCGCAGTGCAAGAGGGCAGAAGTCGGGGGAAGGAGGAAAGATTTAGCACCGCCGCCGAGTGGTAATGTATTTTTATAGCACTGAAAACCAAGAAAATCCGTTGCGTTTCCAAAGGCCTGGATCCCACGTTTGAGTTGCCTTCAGAAACGTGACCCTACTAACATTCCGCAAATACACTCACGGACAATGAAATTTGCGCACCTAGAAGAAAACATGCTATAACCACGAAACTTTGCAAATAGCTATAGTGCGTGCTGCTATGCAAATGATCCACGTTTGGTGCGATTGAGCATGACCGTACACCCTGTGGGGACGCTGAAAGCACGAACTGACAGCCTGATAAACCGGCGTGTAGTCGATGCCCCATGAAAGCGAAAACACCGGTCGACGCAAGCAAGAGTACAGAGTGACAAGAATGCCGGGTAGACGCCAGAGACGTCGATTTACGTAACTTACGGACTTTGAGAGAGGCCGGATCATCGTGCTGAAAAGCGCAGGGTGGTCGGCAGGCAGTATAGCCCGCACCGTGGATCGTTCTGACTATACCGTCCGACTGTGTTGGGAGCAGTGGACACGTGACGGCCCTACCATACGGCGGAGCGGCTCCGGATGGACTTGCAGGACCACCGGTAGAGAGGATCGACGGCTCATGCGCCAGGCACGAACGGATCACACGGGGACCCTGTCCACTATACAGGCAGATGCAGCGGTTCCTGTGTCCCCACGAACCATTTCCTGACGCCTCGCGGAAGTGAATCTGCGACCCCAGCGCTCCTTACGTGTGCTACCATTAACACAAGAACATCGCCGGCTCCGTGTGCAGTGGTGCCAGGCCGGAGCGACGTGGAACGCCACACACTGGCGACGTGTGGAGTTTACCGATGAGTGCCGCTTCCTTTTGGGGACAGATGATCATCGTGTTCGGGTGTGGATCTCCCCGGGTCAACGCCAAAATCACAACCTTGCTAACAAGCGCCACACCTCCCCCACTGCAGGCGTTATGGTCTGGGAAGCCGATCAGCTCTAGTAGTGGTACGTGGATCATTCACGGGCCAGCGGTATGTGGATGAGATGCTACGGCCCCATGTGCTCCCATTCCAGGTGCGCTATACCAGCAGGATAATGCGCGCTTGCACACGGCTCGGGTTGCCCTGGACAGCCTACGTCATGTCCAGACACTACCACGGACTGCCCGCTCCCCGGACATGTCCCCTATCGAGCGTGTGTGGGACCGGCTGAAACGCCAGCTGCCGCCGTGCCGCACTATTCAAGATTTGGAGCACACCGTCCAACACGCGTAGACCAGTCTGTCGCAGGACAACATCAGGCGTCTGTTCTCCTCCATGCCGGACCGTATTGCAGCATGTATCGCCGCACCAGGCGATGCGACGTGCTATTGGAGATGACCGGACTGCGTGCCCATAGATCCCTCTGTAATTGCCCTGCAGCTCTGTTTTTGCCATCATGTGTAACATTCATCTGTATCATTACGTTCATAAAATTTCAGTTCAATCAGATGCTTCCTTCTTGGTGCGCAAATTTCATTGTCCGTGAGTGTAATGCGATTTTTCACTGCGGGCTACTATTTTTTCCCCTGCGGTCGACGCTTTGGCCATCCCTGATATACAGTATACGTTGTACAGACTCGTAGTTAATATTACATATGAAGGTTGTTCTATTAAAAGAATGCTATCCATAGAATACGCACTTCTTCACGGACTACATTTCTTTTACGCTCCCTAGTGGGAAAATTGTACATTATTTTAAGAGCACTAATAGTTGCAGAGATATGGTGTCCACAGACGGACATACAGACGTGGACAAACAATGTAATACTTTAAGCACCTACGTTTTTTACAAAAGACGTGTTAAAATATTTTCTCGCAGTTCCAACCATGATCGTGATCATATGTAGAGGATTTTAGGAAGGGAGTGTCTGACCCAAGGTCTTAAACAACCCTTAGAAATAGGAAACTAGGAGATTTGGGTTAGAACGCCCGATAGGAAAGTGACACGGAAGCGAAGTAGAAAGGGGGAGGAAGACGCCCTTATTCATTACCGGGGGCCAGTACCCGGGGTCTGACGGCTTAACGTGCCCATCCGACGCACGACGGATATTTAGTGGATCGAGCGTTCGTACCTGCCTGGGATCGAACCTGAGGCCCTTTCCGTGGCAGTCACGAACGTTGCCCCCTAGGCCCCCCGCGGCCTAGTTCCAACCATGCAAACACTTGATGCATTAGATATGTCACACTTGCACAACGACATCAGTGTTGCCATTTCGCCAAAACGTTCTTCTCGGATTTAACAACCACCATAATCATCTAAGGCTATGAACGAGTAGCCCATCTCTAATTTGAGGAAACTGTTATCACGGAGGGGGACAGAGTCACAGCCTGAATGGCATTCACTTTCCCCATGCTTCATCTGGGACTACTCGAACCCGGGCCCAGTTCGTGCATCAGCCGCTGGTGTCACAAAATCTAACCTGCTAAAATTATAAAATGCAGCCCTGGGTGCCTTTTTTTACCAGTCCTAGTACAACCAATTTGCATAATAGGTAGACGCAGTTTGTGCCATCCAAAGAACATTCCCTACAGGATAAGAATACGAAGGCATCACAACCAAAAATGTATGTCGCTCTCGTGGTTGTCAAGTGTACGAATCCTGGCTCATTGCTTTCTTTCTTTTTTTTTATTCGGGGTTTAACGACCACCGTGAGCAACTCAATGGGCTATAAGCAGTCGCCCCTCCCTAATTTAGAGCCACTGGCTCCAGGGAAAGAGAGGTCTAAACAGTCATAAGCCAGTGCTTAGACCACTGTGCCACCTGGGCGACATCTTTGGGTTACCTGAGAAATTAGTTCCACGGTTCTTTGATTTATTTTTTCATTGAAGGTTTGCCGACCACCGTGAGCAATTCAATGGGCTATAAGCAGTCTCCCGTCCCTAATTTAGGGCCACTGGCTCCAGGGAAAGAGAGGTCTAAACAGTCATAAGCCAGTGCTTAGGCCACTGTGCCACCGGGGCGACATCATTGGGTTACCTGAGAAATTAGTTCCACGGTTCTTTGATTTATTATTTCATTGAAAGTTTAACGACCACCGTGAGCAACTCAATGGGCTTTAAGCAGTCGCCTGTCCCTAATGTAGGGCCACTGGCTCCAGGGAGAGAGAGGTCTGAACAGTCACAAATCCAACGCTTAGACCACTATGCCACCGGCGCAGCCTCATTGGGTTGCCTGAGAAATTAGTGCCACGGTTCTTTGATTTATTTTTTCTTTGAAAGTTTGAAGACAACCGTGAGCAGTCGTTCGTCCCTAATTTAGGGCCACTGGGGAAAGGAAAGATCTAAACAGTCATAAGCCAGCGCTTAGACCACTGCGCCACAGGGACGGTCTCATTGGGATGCTTGAAAAATTAGTTCCACTGTTCTTTGATATTTTGTTCATTGAAGGTTTAACGGCCACCGTGGGCAACTCAATGGGCTCGTACCTAATTTAGAGCCACTAGTACCAGGGAAGAAGAGGTCTAAACAGTCATAAGCCAGCGCTTAGACCACTGTGCCACCGGGGCGACATCATTGGGTTACCTGATAAATTAGTTCCACGGTTCTTTGATTTTTGTTCACTGAAGGTTTAAGGGCCACCTGGGGCAACTCAATGGGCCCGTCCCTAATTTAAGGCCACTGGTCGCAGAGAAAGAGAGAGAGAGAGAGAGTGCTGCAAGACAAACACAACATCCATTCCTCACTAGGATTCGAGCACGAACCCTCCTCGGACGAATGGTCAAAAGAAGTCTTCAGTCATATCAACGTCAGCTGCTGACAAAATTACAACAGATCGATTCCCATGAGAGAATCGAACTACGTATAAGTTAATTTTTCTGAAGCCAAATTAGAAATTAAGAGAAATTTGACATATGCGAGTATACTATATAAAAATTACAACGAATTCGTCTCTAGAGAAAATGAAGAGCCGCATTCTGCTGGGAGAAAGTCATATATTCATAGCGGTCATGAATGATTTCTTGCAATCAATTTCATTGGACACAGCATTAAATTATATGCAGATCAGTGCGATCATGATCAAAACATACCACTGGTGACGATGTCGCATATTGTTCTGAAGTTCAATGGTTGCTCCCTGGAAATGTTTTCGCTCCATTAATACCATCCGAAAGAGGAAAAAATCCTACTAAAGAAAAACAAAAGAACTGCAAACTGTTTGTTGTGAAATTAGCTTTATAACGTGCAATAAATTCAACTGAATTTTGTAACACATAGTAAAACTAAAACTATGCAGAAATTTTCTAAATGAAATTATAGAAATTTTGCACAACACTTCTTACATTTCAAACTGTTAGAAAATATTTCAATACGGAAAGTAAAACTAGAAAGACAAAGCAGAATTATAGCTGCTAATGGGCACGGCTTTTGACTCAAAAGGATATACAAAGGCTGTTCCATAAAGACTGAGAGTAATTTTTTTTATTTAGCAACTGTGCGAAGGGGGAAATGACCACGCAGATGACTAACTGAATTAAGGAAGTATAATACCTATGGCAACAGTTATTAGCCGTGGCAAACGGTTCTGGTTTTGTTATTGCGCAGAATACAATGCGTCTGCATTTCTCCATACAGCTATGGAGGTGAGTGGTTCAGAGTTAAGAGGTGAAATGCGTTGTGCGAAAACATTTTGCTCTAGTTTGGGCAAAACGGCTCCAGAAACAGTTGATTTAATGAAAAAATCTTACAAAGATAAATGTTTGGGTGAGTCAACGATTTTTAGATGGCACCATGATTTCAAAAAAGGGTGTTTGTCAGCAGAACTCGCTCCTAGGCCTGGTCGACCTGAAAGTGTTGTTACGGAGCGTATTGTTAACACTGTTTGGGCAATCCTGCAACAAGATCGACGAATGACGTGTGAAGACATAGCGGCGTCAACTAATATTTCAAAAACGTCGGCATTCCGCATTCCACTCGACAAATTACTGCTGCGTCGTGTGTGTTCCAGATGGGTACCTCATCACCTGACGACAGAACAATTGCTAGCCAGAGCTCGGGTGTGTCCTGAGTGGAAACTTTGTAACGTACCAGGAGATGTGACGTACCTGCCAGAAGGACGCACACGACATAAAGGCAGATAATAATCAGAATAAAACGTCCGCGTAGCTCAATTGGTAGAGTGACTTATTCTGGAATACGGGGATCCGGGTTCGAATCCTGGCGTGGACAGAAATGACGGAGAAATTCACTTCGTTATAATGGCGCCCGAACTATCCGGATGACCTGACCGTTCAAAATCTCGCAATGGTGTGATGTTATTTCCACACCGCGAGATAGGAAAAATCAGAGAATCCCTTCTCCAGCACTTCGAAAAAAAAAAATAAATAAATAAATAAATAAATAAATAAATAAATAAAATAAAAATAAGGGGGAGATGATGTAACGCACCAGGAGATGTGACGTACCTGCCAGAAGGACGCACACGACATAAAGGCAGATAGGAATCAGAATAAAACGTCCGCGTAGCTCAATTGGTAGAGTGACTTATTCCGGAATGAGGGGATCCGGGTTCGAATCCTGGCGTGGACAGAAATGACG
Source organism: Macrothele yani (assembly GCA_039090855.1). NCBI lineage: Eukaryota > Metazoa > Arthropoda > Arachnida > Araneae > Macrothelidae > Macrothele > Macrothele yani. The sequence continues at coordinate 81,407,977 of CM077008.1, forward strand.
GAGAAATTCACTTCGTTATAATGGCGCCCGAACTATCCGGATGACCTGACCGTTCAAAATCTCGCAATGGTGTGATGTTATTTCCACACCGCGAGATAGGAAAAATCAGAGAATCCCTTCTCCAGCACTTCGAAAAAAAAAAAAAAAAAAAAAAAAATAAATAAATAAAATAAAAATAAGGAGGAGATGATGTAACGCACCAGGAGATGTGACGTACCTGCCAGAAGGACGCACACGACATAAAGGCAGATAGGAATCAGAATAAAACGTCCGCGTAGCTCAATTGGTAGAGTGACTTATTCCGGAATGAGGGGACCCGGGTTCGAATCCTGGCGCGGATAAAAATGACGGAGAAATTTACTTCGTTATAACTTTCTAAATACAGCAATGACTACCGATGAAACATGGGTCCACTATTTCGACCTCTTCACGAAGCGCGCAACGAGTGTTTAGAAACACACAGGCTCGCCTCCGTAAAAAATCCGCCAAACTAAATCATCTGGGAAGGTGATGATGATAATTTTCTTTGATAATAAAGGTGTAGTCTACCAGCATGCCGTTTCTGCACAAATTACTGTCAATGCTGAGTATTACATTTCAGTCTTGAAGCATCTGCGACGACACATATATCGATTAATCTACCGGAACTGGTAGGCAAGTGGACCCTACACCATAATAATGTTCCCCACATGTGGCTGCTTGTGTTCAACAGTTTCTTACAAAATGTAGTATTGAAATCATACCACAGCATGCCTACAGTCCTGATCACGCCCCGTGTGATTTCTGGTTGTTTCCAACAATGAAGGAGGAGTTCCGTAGCACAATATTCAACACAGATGCTGACGTTATTCAAGCTGTACAGGGGTCGCTAAAGCAGCTTCCACGAAATGACTTCGCCACATGCTTTGAAAACTGGACTGAACGATGGGACCGTTGCATATCATCCGAGGAAAGAAACTTTGAGAAAGAATAATATATATTTTTCTGTACCTATATTTCTTCATTTTGTGTCATTTTACTCTCAGTTTTTATGGAACGGCCGTGGTATTATTATATAAAATGTAATAATTATTGAACATTCATTTGCACATCAAATCTTATAACTAAGGGTTTAAATAAACTAGCAATATGCTCGTCATGTGGTACGAAGAACTGTACGTTATTAAAAATTAAAAAATGTACACAAAACTACTTTATATAGAGGAGATATCGGAAGCCTAAAGGATTTTTCAAATCAAACTTTTAGAAGCGGTGATATCGAGCATAAGATGACTTACCTTTACGTCCCTTAGCAAGAAAACTTTGCATTATTTGAAGAAGAAAATATATTTTATGTACCCGACGGTATCCGAGGAGAGAAGGTACCGTCGAATAATGTAAGCTGAGGCACCTTTGTGAATAAAAATATGCATTTGCGCTCCAAGCTGCAGCACTGTGAAGAGCAGAACATATAATAAGATATTGCTCATGTCAGAATCCATTGGATGGAAAAAGAATTTTTCAAAATGACTTTTAGAAGCTGAGATAGCAAGGAAAACAGGGTATATATTCATGCCTCCTTGAGTGGGACGTACACGATCTTCATCATGGTGAATAACATCCAGTACACTAGATTTTTGTCAATGGGATTTTTAGAAGCTTAGTAAATATGAATACACACACCTACGACACCTAGCTTCAGAGCTGTGTATCATGAAAAATTGAAAGATATATACGTAGAACTCCTTCAAAAATATTAGAAACACCAAAAAATTTTCAAATACGACTTTTGGATGAAAGGCTAGCAAAGGAAATTACACCCTCCATCAAGAAAGCCAATACATTTCAGCAGACACAACGCGCAAAATCTTTCTTGTAGTGCGTGGAATGCTACTAAACAATTTAAATGAATTAATGTTTTCATTTTCGAGATTCTCCCCGCAAAAAGAATTCTTAAAATCGGACAGAGGTACTGTGTCACTTAACAGACGAGTGGATGGACAAAGTGATACTGCAGTATATACATGTATTTTCTTTTCCAAAGCACATGTTACAAACTGTGGGCAGTATATTGATCACAAGAAAAGCTCGATAATTTACTTGAAAAGATTTTTCGGATGTCATTCGCAAACTTTAGCATACCATAAAGATACCAAATACAATACACAAACTGAACTAACCAATCTTTGATTTTATGAGATACTGAAAACAAGATGAAAACTTATTTGTTTAGTTTCGATGAGCGTCTTTGATAAAGCGCTCACCGACAACTGTGCAAATCTTTTTGATTTATGCTAGGCAAAAATATATACTGTATATACACTCTACTTCGAAAAAATAGTTGTACCCAGAAGGACGTGTCGGATTGCAATGCTATTAGGGAGGAAGGTAAAGGTTACCAGGAACAATAAATGATTAAACATTGAGACTGATATGGGCAATATTTATTGCGCTACACACGAATAAGTTGTGTCTGTTTGCTCACACGGCATGCCAGACGTCTCGGCATGGAGTTGTACAGGTTCCTAATGGTGTCCTGCTGTAAGCTATCTCATGCAGCTTGAATCTTCTCACGCAGTTCCTGCAGATTGTGCGGTAGGGGTAGAATGTGGATAGCGCGTCCAATAGCATCCCATACATTTTTAATCGGCGATAGGTCTGGCGATGCAGCTGGCCATGGCAAAGTGTCAGTGCCTTGAAGGCAAGCTCTCGAGGCAGCAGCAGGGTGCGGACGAGCGCTGTCCTGTTGGAAAATCTCACCAGAGTGAGCGTTCAGAAAAGGTTGGGCCACTGGTTGCAGAACCTCATTAACGTAACATTGGGCTGTCAAAGTGCCTATAATGAACACCAAAGATGGTTTGGCATCGTAGGCAATTGCACCCCTTACAATGACACCCCAGATCTTCGCTTCTTGAAGGACAGATGCACCAGCATTCTAAATAAGATCAACTGAATGCGGCTGCCTGGGACAGCCAAAAAGGTGCTCTATAAGCGAGGGGTGGAGCGCATATTAACATATGCGTGTCCCGCCTGGTGGTCAGATACGGTCAGGATGAGAAATGGTATTAACCAAATTCAGCGCAGGGCGCTATTGGGCATGACCAGGTGCTTCCGAACGACCTCCACAGCAGCGCTCCAAGTGCTGGCTGGGTGCGAACCGGCGGACCTGGTCGTAGCGAGGGAAGCAGCAATGCAGACCCTCCACTACGGGGAAGATGTTTCCTTCCTGGGACACCAGTATCGGTCGTCCGAGGTGGAACTTCTGAGAATGGACTGGACTTGCCACCCAGCCAACGAGCTTTGTCTGAGTTGGGATAAAGCTCTCATCACAGGTCAGGGGAAGGAACTGTACACGGACGGTTCTAAAATAGGAAGTAGTGTCGGCGCAGGTTTCTGCGTGATCTCAGATGGCAACGAGATGCACGCGAAACGAATGAAACTCTCGTCTAATTCCTCTGTGTTTCAAGCAGAGTTATTGGCGATCAGAGAAGCACTGCGTAGGGTGCTTGCTATGAACGGAGAAGGGGCCTATAGCATACACTCTGACAGCCAAGCGGCCCTGAAAGCGCTTGGTCAATTCGGGAGTAAGACTCCCCTTGTCAGAGAGATAAAAGTGCTATATAAATCAATGGAGAGTAGGAGGGTCACCTTCCACTGGATCCGAAGTCATGTCGGTACAGTTGGAAATGAACGTGCAGACCAGCTAGCGAAGGAAGCTACTGGTAAAGAGGAGATAGATTTTCAGATGCGAACGCCGCTGCAAAGTGTGCGGACGCAACTGAAATCAGCCACATTGGTGGAGTGGCAGCAGAGATGGGATGAAGGGGATACGGGTAGAAGGACATACCGTATCTTCCCCGAATCTCGATAAGGCGCATTGAGAGTAATGGCTTCCTCAACCAAGTACTAACCGGGCACGGAGTGTCGCCGGAGTACTTCCGCAGATTTGCGGTTAGGGAGCGAGTGTGCATGTGTGGTGCCCAGACTGTAGATGTCGCACACATGATTCTAGAATGTGCTTCTCTGGCAGGGAAGAGAGCAACGTCAGTGCCAGAATTGGCAAAGACGAGGGACCTCTCGATCCTGCTCGCGTACCCAAGAGCGAGACAGGGGCTCATCGAAGAGCGAGACAGGGGCTCATCGAAGAGCGAGACAGGGGCTCATCGAGATGGTCAAGTACCTCAAAGAGGAACAGGCGGTCTACCTAATAGAGGGGTGACCGAAGAAGAACGAAGAAGGAAGAAGAAAGAAGAAAAGAAGAGGAATGAAGAACCGAAGAAGGGAAACAGATGACTCGAGCCCAGAGTCGTCACCACAGAACCTATCCTAGTCCTGTGGTAATGTAAATACTGTAAATATTTCAATGTGAGAGGGCCCATTGAGCAAAGGACTTGTTTCCTAAGCGAAGATGGGTTCCTCAGTGTAAATAACCATGTATGTAACCTGTTTGTTTGAATAAAGGGCAGATGCCCCAAACAGTTCGCGCCAGCAATTATTCTCCCTGTCAGGGGTAGAGAGAAAAATTTCTAGCCCCTGCCCAAATGGCACGCACACCAGGGTCATGAAGGAGAGGTGGGAAGTGCCGGCAACCGGGGGTAGCAGCGCACTGCAGGTCCACGGACCGATCCTGTCCGGATGGAGGAATGTCGGATCCAGGCAGGATTACTCGCAACGCCGTCACCAAAAATCTTTTGAGAGAGTTCTCCTAACCCTGTGGAGTCCGCATTTGGACGTTACAGGATAATGGTCATCAGCTAGTCGTTACAATGACACCAGGCCTTCCGGACGTGTAACGCTCGACAACAAACCGTTCATGTTGGCTCTGACCACGGTGACTCCACACACGGATTCGTTGGTTATCTCTTCCAAGACGAAGGCGGTACTCGTCACTGAAGATCACCCGCTGCCATTCTGAGTGGCTCCATGACAGTCTGCCATGACATCATTGCAGTCTTTGGCAACGATGCAATGGTGTTAAGGGCAGTCGTCGTAGCAGTCTGTGTGCGTGTAGTCCTACGTCGTACAGCCGTCTGCCAATAGTGGTGGCACTAATCGGCCGATGCATGAAGGGCACTACTGCTCACTGAATATCCGTAATCGTAGCTGTTGGGTCATTCCGCGCATGTCGGACAACCCGTCGGTTCTCTATCTCCGTGGTTCGTCCAGGTCTTCCAGACCCTTCCTGTCGCTTCTGTGTGTCTTGTTCTATCCACTGCCGCCAACAGGGTGCTATGGTGATATCGCACGACCGGTATGGCGCGAAATAAGACGATAAGACCATACTGCTTCCCGGAGCCCGGCGATGCGGCCCCTCTCGAATTCCTCCAACTGCTGTTATTGCTTCCGAACTTTTCTCCGAGGCATACTTTACTTGCAAAGGATGCAACCAACAAAACAGCACGAGTAGAAATGGCAAGCACGCGAAACGGCACGACCTTATACAGCCGGTCAGGCACAGCTATACGAGCCGCGAATCGTTTACATGTCTCACGATATCACACCTTCCCACCATGTTTCATTCCTGTCGGTTGCTTCCTTCTGGGTGCAACTATTTTTTGACGTCGAGTGTGTATGAAACTGGGTAGAGCTCCAGGGGAAGATGCAGTAACCGTGGACACTGCACACTATCTACCAACTAGTAATTGGACACCCCTGCAATCGACGATATCTGCGGTCCTGACAAACGTCACGGCCGCCGCCGTTGAATATCGTGTGGGAAACAACAACGCAACCAGTCGCATGCAAGATACCACGCAGTTCGGAGCTCTCTGATTTCGAGAAAGGTGTAATCGTCGGGTATAACAGAAATGGCCGAACCATACGTGACATATCCAGCGAGTTGAAGTACCCAAAATCGACAGTGGCCTACGTGATTGGAAAGTGGAAGATGAGAGGTGACTGTCGGAATGTGCCCCGACCCGGCAGACCCACAAAACTGGGAGTTAGAGACCGACGGGTGCTGGACAGAGAAATTCGGAAGAACCGCACCAAATTGATGGGCCACATCCGCAAGGAGTTTCAACAGGCATCCGGGAGTGTTCTTTCGATGAATACCATCCGTAAGGAAGCCCATCTGCTCGGTTATCATGGACGTGCTGCCGCACACAAGCCTTTGATCACCAAGTCCAATAGCGCTGCTTGGCTAACGTGGTGCAAAGAACGTCGACAGTGGACCGTTGAACAGTGGAAACAGGTTCTCTGGAGCGACGAATCAAAGTTCACTCTCTACCGTTCGGATGGCAAGGTCTGGGTTTGGCGTCTGCCTGGAGAACGCCTCCTGCCGGAATGTATTGTGTCAAATGTTAAGTTCGGCGGCGGTGGAATTATGCTATGGGGGTGTTTCTCCTGGTATGGCACGGGACCCATGGTCGCAATTCCTGGTAGACTCAACGCCGAGACCTACTGCACCATTTTGGATGACCATGCGCTTCCTACGTTGTGGCAGTTTTACGGGGTGGACCCATGTTACTTTCAGGATGACAATGCCACCTGTCATGTTGCGAGGTTCACCATGGCTTGGTATAGTGACAATCGAATATGGACTAGCTTGCGCAGAGCCCAGACCTTAACGAGGTCCACCATGGCTTGGTATGGTGGGGTTAATCGAATATGGACTGGCTTGCGCAGAGCCCAGACCTTAACCCTATCGAGCACCGCTGGGACGAGTTCGAGCGTCGATTTAAGGGGTGCCCCCACCGTCCGAAATCGGTGAAGGAACTGACCTGTCTTCTCCAAGCCGAGTGGAAGAAAATACCGCTAGCCGTCGCACAACGCCTGGTTGAGAGTATGCCCCGGAGAGTCGCAGCAGCTGTAATCGCCGCTCGTGGAGGTTCCACCAACTATTGAAGGTGAATAAACTTCGTTTTCCTTTGCTATCACAGGTGTCCAATTACTTGTTGGTAGATAGTGTATAAGAAGCCAAGTATGCCAATGAAGAAATAGAAACTACATTCGCCCAATGTATTCACTAGGAAACTCAATGAAGGAAAGGTTCATCATGCGCATGACCGGAATAATGCTACGGTCATGACCGAATAATTCTATGGTGAAGTATCCTGAGATCTTTAAGGCCTACATAAAACAGTAGGTATTAAAGATCTCAGGAGACTTCTATCAGTTGTTTATAAAGTTTTCACTAAGGTACTGCTACGTCGGGTGAAGGAAACACTGGACATGGCTCAACCGTGAGAACAAGGTGGATTCAGGAAGCACTGTAGATCACATCCGTTTACTGGGAGAACAAAATGAAAGTGCGAATAAATATAAACTCTCACTATATATGGCTTTTACTGATTATGAAAAAGCTTTTGAGTCCACGTGAAACCGTCAGCAGTTAAAATGTCTTTGAAATCCTTAGGCACTAAAGATGCATACATTAACATTTTAATAACATCTGTAAAAATGCAAAGGAGAAAGGCTCGGCTGTTCGAGAACATGACACATACAAAAATTAGAAAGGGAGTGAGACATGGTGAAACCATATCTCTCTAACACTTCAATGCCACATTGCAGACTGCATCATTGAACTGAAAAGACCAGAGGCTAAAGATTAATGGAGATTATTTAACCAACGATCGTTTTGCTGCTGATAACATTGTCATTCTTGCAAGTAGGCGGAGTATGATCCAGGAACTTGCAGACAAGAGTAAAGAAGTGGTATTAAAGTTGAACTTACAAAAACCAAAATGGGCGTACAGTGCTTTTTCGAGAACTGAATATTTCGCTGTTGATATGATAAATCGAGAAATAATGGAACAACAGACATCGAGCGAGGGCTTCATCGAAGAAGAAATGTTCAGGCGTATGAAACTTGGTTATAGAGCCTTTGGAAGAAACAGTGCAATTTTCAAGAGAAATTTACCAATACTTCTTAGAAGAAAGGTGTTTTATCGGTGCAACTCTTCAGTTCTTACTTATCAATCGGAGACATTGATTTTAACAGAAAGTGAAAAAAGGAGACTGTACATAACTCAAAGAAGCATGGAGAGATATATTATTTGTGTAACCAAGAAAGATAGGAAAAGTAAGTTATAGATCAGGAAAATGGCAAGACTGAGTAACATCATGATCAAAGTAAAGACCATTAAGTTGTATGGGCTGAACATATTGCTAGAGGAACTGACTATCCTTGGACACCTGAAATACTAGATTGTATGCTAGGGACAGAAAAAATACCCATAAGACTACCACGTGTGAGATGGCTGGATAAAATTCGAAAGCTTGCCGGAGTGACATGGAACAGAATTCCTCAAGACAGGCGGTCGTTGGGCTGAAAATAGCTGATGGTGTATACAAAATGCGAATAATTTATCGTCAAAATTATTATCATTTACTTTCAAGGCAGTCGACTGCCCGCATCCCTACCCCCAAATCAGCCTGACGCATTCCAAACCTGCAATTCTTAAGATCTTTCGGAATGAAAAATGGGAGTTTGCATTCGGATTGCTTAATTTCATTTTATTTTCCAGTTTGGTTCACACTTATGCAAAAAGGAAGATATTCCCCCTTCGAAATTCTCATTTCACAGTGCGTGATTGCGCCTAGTTTCAAAAGGAATAATTGTTTCCGTTTTCTTCGTTTTTTAAGCCATTTGTATCCTTCAGTCGATTATCGGGGTTCTCTGATTGTGAAAATATTTTTACGCTGAATATTACTTTTTATAAATTGGCAAATTCTGAAACATCCAACTAATATTTGTGTCATCTTATTGCTATTTTAGCAGTTTCACCGTAGGCGATGTGTGTCTCGGTGCAACTTCCGTAATTACGCATATACATGTGTGTGTGCGCATGTGCTTGTAAATTCTACTAGTTGTTCAGCATCAGAACAGAAAAAAGGATGACAGGGTATGTATAAATTATAAAAAAAGAAGAAATTCAATCGTTTGAACTTATTGAGCTATATTAAATACATTCTTTGTACGTACTTTCCGCAATATACTGTATCTTCCAAGAAAAAAACAACAACAGAATATCTACTGCTTAAAATATGGCACTCAAAGTCGAAAATCTAAGCGTTGCTAAAAAAAATTCGTAAAAAAAAAATGTTTTACTCCCTTTTGCGTCTGAAACTATATCATAAGGCATTCCAGTTTCGAGTTATCAGAGAAATTCAACAGTTATGAAATCTCTACAAAAAACTGAAAACGCATCGTAAATAATTGGAAATTTAACCAGTTACGATCTTTGCTACTTTGAAGGGGAAAATCTGAAGTGAGGGGACGTCGCCAGGACACCTTCGCCGGATCAGATACTGAATGCGTACCTAAAATTTTGAGAGGGAACCTCTATCTCTAAACTTGGGTAAGACATTAAGAGTGAAAGAAATACTTTCTATGCAGTAAATACCTTCTGTCCTATTTTCTAATTATTATGAGAACACTGGACACCCTATTGAAAAACCATAACTAGCCGACAATGATTGCAACGAATTTTTTGACGTTTGATATCTTACTCAGCTTTAGAGGTATGACATCGATGCAAAGCTGTTTTACGTTTGTATATTTCTCTTGCTGCAGGAGAAAAATTTTTAGTTCAACGCAGGGAGTATTATAAAACGGTCTTTGTCACACACACACACACACACACACACACACACACACACGCAGAAACGATATCGTGACTGTATTTAGTAGCTTGCTATGTAGCATCTTTCAGTAAGTATCGAATTTGCAGCTCCACATTTCTTTCTTTCTCTTTTTTCCCTTTACTTTGGCTGTGTTTTAAACAAGACAAATTGATTTATTGGAATTTAGAGCATTGCTTGTATGCAACTTAAGAGGTTTACCTCTATGCTATTACTTTTTACTCTCTGTACCTCGTGAGCCATTTTTGATACTGTCATTTTACCCTTCACAGTAACCTATAGTTGCTTGCATAGTATTTTCTGATGAATGAAGCAACAAAAGAAAAAGTGCGTTTATAATAAATGGACTAATCCAGGAAAATAATATCGTTTCTCTGGTAAAACAACTAGGAAAATGAATAGCTTTTTTCACTGAAACAGCTCAGAAAAAATGATGCAATCATGCTGGGCAAAACAAATCAGAATTATCCGTTTATAACGAAGAGCTTGAAACCGTTTGAAATGCTAGTTAAATCCGGGTGCTTACGAAATCCGTTTTGGGGTGAAAATTTTAACCATATAAAAATAGGCATTCGTTACAACGTCCGTATACGTTTATACTGTGCATCCATACACATAATAGAACATGGCGACATTTTTTCACCATTTTTTAGCTCTCTAATGATGCCTATCTTGGCGTTAAAGAATAAAACTTTTTGACATTTTGTCCCTCGTGAAAGTTTTGAATTCCAACTGGACGGCTGCCTGAGATTCACACATGAAGCAAAAGCAGGGCCGATCATCCCAATTCAATGCTCATTTGGAGGGTGAAAGGGGCGATATATACAATTCCAGGAATTGTAATATCCTGTTTCGTATCAGGTAACATCCCCATTCTATAACTCCTTTATTTTTTTCTGTAATCGTTGTCAAGAAATCTACTTAATACTTGTGCGTGAAGCCCACTCATCTTCTTTCTGCCTAGGAGTACAGCGCCTGTTTTCAACTCTCTTGCATAATTGGCTTATTGATAATTTGATGTACTCCTTTCCCAGTGCTTTTCAATCAACATTTCAAACCAAGATTCCACTGCGCTGTGTCAATTTCGTCCTGTATGCCACCATTTCTATTTCTATTACTCCATTCCAGGACAGTGTGCAGCAGATTTTCTCTGCCTCGTTAAATACGGAATTTCACTAAATTTTGTGACTTTACTCGTTAAACTGATCATCATAGTTTTTCTCTCCCTCGTTAAATAGGCGGATTTCATTAAATTTTGTTCGCTAAAAACGATCAAATTTGACTTTGAATTAACATTATACTAAATAAAAGTTCCTGTTTGGTTCGTTAGATCCGGCATCTCGCTAAATACAGATACCTTGTAAAAGGGCTCTACTGCAGTATTTTTAGTAAAAAGACTCAGAAAGAAATATAAGTATCGAACATAAAATAACTAAGAAAGAAAAAAATTCTTCAGTTGAGTGCCTCGAAAAGAAATAGTACTGATGCTGTTTTAGTGAATAAAACAACTAAGAAAGGAATAATAATGTTATGGTCTATAACATTCACATGGAAAAAGCTTATAATGGAAGAACTCAAAAAAGAAAAAAAAACTGTTCAGTAAAGCAGTTCCTAAAAAAATAACGTAATAATGAATAATGCCTTGGAAAACAAATATAACACAGTTATGGTGAATAAAAGGACTCAGAAAGAAACGATTTCTCAAATATAAGAATTTAAGAAATATATATATTATTAGGATGAAAAGGTGTAATGTTTTTCGTGTCACTACTTAAAATGTTGCTATCCTACTACAGTATCTGTCAGTTGAACTCAGCACTGTAACTTCGCAGTCTTAGCACCGGATAGCTAGCCCACAAAACTCATTAATTTACACTAAGCTGAATCAGACAACCCAACTGCCAGAAAAGAGTCGATCTCAACTTACGAAAATCACTGTCCTTTATTATCGAAATACTTCTGTTCAAATAGGCATTTACGATAAGCATAAGCCGCAAAACAACGAGTAACTATCTCTACTTTTCAATGAAAACCACTCGTACTGAAACTCTTTACATATAGAAATCCGTGAAAATACAGTGTAACGCTGCATTAATCTATACATAACATCGCCACACCACCAGACTTTTCGCTGCTTGCTTCAACATTATATCTCGTTCTTATCTGACAACATGCACACGTCACACACTTTGACCTCAGGACTGTTGCCAACCTCATTCAGTGAGTTAGAAAATATAACGTTAAGGTTCAAAACGCCTAAAGAGAATGAACTCAAATTTGCATAGAGAAAGAAACTAAAAATAAAAGTTAAATTAGAGTATATGTCATAAAGGTAACTCGGAAAGAAACAATTTCATTATTAAAACAACTCTGAAAGATATATGTAGTCATTACGAATAAAACGAGGGGTCGTAGTGAGCGATGGGTTTGCCTCCTCGGGGCGCTCCGTGGTAACAATGGCACACACAATAGCAACTAGGCCTATGTGAATCTTGGAGAGGTGCAAACTAGTTCTGTGTGACATTGGCGAAAAGACCCCAACTCACTGGGTTTTGTTCCAGAATCCTTAGGTTGAATGACCAACTGGAACCCTCAGCTGTGGGATAATCCCCCACACTTATGCACTTACCTGATTAAAAAGACAAAAAGAAATATTAAGAATGACTCAAGTGTGGGATATGGTGGACCTACCACACTTGAGAAGGACGGTCCACCACGGAATCGACCTGGACTTTCTAAACGGCGTATGAGAAAGAGATTTCGGCTGAGTGAATGTAAGATTGGTGTATGGAATACTAGAGGTATAAATGGCAAGATGAGTGAGGTGATTGAGGAGAAGAATAAGTATGGACTGGATGTGCTGTGTGTAAGTGAAACCAAAAAGAAGGAAATTGGGGTAGAAGAAGTGAATGGCACGGTGAGTGTGTGGTCTGGAGTATTGGATAATATGAGAGGACAGGCTGGTGTAGGTGTGATTTTAAGTGAAAAGATGAAGAACAACTTGATTCATTATAGTTGCATAAGTGAGAGAATTCTCTGGATTCGTTTGAAAGTGAAACTTCAGAGAATTGTAATTGTTGTAGTGTATGCTCCTTGGGACTCGGAACCTTCTGATAAGAAAGAAGATTTCTGGAATGCTAAAAGCTGTTTTGAGCCAGTTTGGTGCTAAAGAAAAAGTTATAATAGCAGGGGATTTCAATGCTAGAGTAGGTGTGCAGAATGCAATTTCTGACAATGTTCTGGGTAAGTTTAATGATCCTTGTGTGAATGATAATGGTGAAAGATTAATTGAACTCTGCATTGAGAATGGTTTGTGTGTATCTAATACATTTTTCAACCACAAGTATATACACACATATACTTGGGAAAATCGTACTCTTGATCAAAAGAGTGTGATAGATTTTTTTGTTTACGATCAGTGTTTGAAACACTTAGTTGTTGACACCCGTGTGATGAGAGGTGCGGATGTTCGTTCTGATCATTACTTGGTAGTGTCACGAGTGAAACTTAATGTTGGTTGGAGGAAAAGGAATTGGAAGAGACCCAGGATAGAAAGAATAAAGGTTGATAGGCTCCTTGAAGATCATCAGCGGTACTGTGACTTACTCAGAGAACGACTGAAGGATCTCAAATCTTGTGAGAGGGATGTAGAAAAGAAGTGGGAATGTTTTAAGAACTGTGTTGTTACTGATGCTGAAGAAGTCTGTGGCACCACAATAGTGGGTAACAATAGAGGTGATGCTTGGTGGAATAGTGAGATTGATGAGGCAATAAAGAAAAAAAGGAAGCCTATTTGGCGATGTTCTCTGTGGATGAATATCGCTGTAAGAAGCGTGAAGCTGCTAAGCTGGTTCGCCACAGTAAGGCAAAAGATAGGAAGGAGAAAGTGGAAAGGCATGAACTGGCTTTTTGGAAAGATAGAAAGTCCTTCTAGAAATACATGAGACTCAGGAAAAATAGGGGAAACAAAGTTGTAAGTTGTTTGAAGAATGAGGTCGGGGAAATGATATAGGTGCCCAATGAGTTAAGTAAAAGATGGGGTGAATACTTCTGTGAGTTATTAGATCAGGAGAACAAAAATGATTCTGAGACAGATGCAGATGATGTCACAATGAGGGATGAAAGCACAGGAGGGATCTCAAGAGAAGAAGTGTGTAAAGCTCTAAAATCTCTTCAGAATGGTAAGGCTCCAGGAGTTGATGGCATAACTGCAGAGATGTTGAAGTATGGTGGTGACTCTATAATTGACTGGTTAACTGAAATTTGCCAGTTGTGCTGGGAGTTAGGAATAGTCTCTCGGGATTGGAAGGATGCTATTATTGTTCCTTTGTATAAGGGAAAAGGTGATCAGACTGAATGCAAGAACTATCGTGGTATTAACCTACTGAGTGTGCCAGGGAAAGTGTTTGGTAAGGTTGTTATTGAAAAAGTACGGGGTCTTACATCATTGAAAGTGTGGGATGTTCAGAGTGGTTTTATGCCTGGTAAAGGCTGCACTAACCAGATTTTTGCATTACGCATGATGATAGAAAAGTATCTGGCTGTTGGGAAGAAAGTTTTTACTGCCTTCATGGATTTAGAGAAAGCTTACGACCGAGTGAATAGGACACTTTTGTGGAAGGTATTGAATGAATATGGTGTTACTGGGAATCTACTTAATAGTGTAAAAGCCATGTATGCTGGTAGTAGAGCTTGAGTGCGAGTAAATGGTGTTTTATCAAAATGGTTTTCCATTGGTGCAGGAGTTAGACAAGGTTGTGTAATGTCACCATGGCTGTTTAATACATTTACGGACGCATGCATGCGTGAGGCCAAAATAGATAATAGTGGTTTATGTCTTGGTGATATCTGTGTGTGCAGATTGCTGTATGCTGATGACACTGTCCTGTTGGCGGAGAGCTAAAGTGAGTTGCAGAGTATGTTGACTCGGATGCACGAAGTTTGCTTGAAATTCAAACTGAGTACAAATAAAGGAAAAACCAAAGTTATGGTGTTTGAGAGAGGAATGGGTAGCACTGAATGTAATGTAAGTATAAATGGCACTGTGATTGACCAGGTGAGTGAGTTTGTGTATTTAGGAAGCATGTTTGACAGAGAGAACAAGTTGGATGGTGAAATCAGTAGGCGAGTGAATTCTTCTCTGAAAGTCATAGCTGCTCTGGGAGGTTTTCAGAGGAATGATGGGTTCTCTAGAGAGTCCCGCATGACTGTGTATGAAACAGTAATTGTTCCTACTCTGATGTATGGCAGTGAAACCTCGGTACTGCAGAAGAAGCATAGGAGTCGTTTGTGTGCTGGAGAAATGCGTTACTTACGTGGGGTTTGTGGCAAGACACGATCTGATTGTGTGAGGAATGAAGATGTATTGCAGTTGTGTGATGTAAAGCAAAATGTTGTTAGCAAGGTGGAGACCAATATGCTTCGGTGGTTTGGCCATGTTGAAAGAGTGCGTGATGAAATGCTTACTAAGAATATATGTTTTCAACCCAAGTGGCAGGAAGGAAAGGCAGAGGAAGTCCAAGGAAGACATGGGTGGATCAGATTCAGGAGTGTCTGCATGAGAAAAAGATTATGAGTATGAAGTATAAAAGATCTTGTGTAAGGCGTGTAATGGATATCAGTGAAGCACGAGTTGTATGTCAAGATCGCTGTAAATGGCGAAGTTTGATACGACAACAATAAGTAAATATATCTGGAAGTTTGTATTTCTTTTTGGAGCTAATCTCTTAATCTCAGAGAACAGCTTAGTGATATGTATGTATGTATGTATGTATGTATGTATGTATGTATTACGAATAAAACAAGTCAGAAAGAAATAATGCAGATATGGTAAAAAAAATAATAAGTAGAGAATGCAATTATAGTGAACAAAACATGTCAGAAAAAAACTATTTCTGTACTAAAAGAACTCTGAAAGCCATAGACATTAAACAAAATAATTCAGAAAGATGCAATGCAGAAATAGCGAATGAAACAATTTTTAAAGAGATGATGCAATTGTGGTGAATAAAGAAAGTAAAGAAAATGTAACATAATTGCTGTGGACGAACTCTGTAAAGGCATGGATGTTGTGTTTTTCTTACGGTACTGGCTCTCTCCCTTCCCTGGAGTCAGTGGCCGTAAATTAGGGACGGGCGACTGCTTACAGCCCACTTAGTTGCTCACGGTGATTGTTAAACCTCCAATCAAGAAAAAAACTCTGACGATCAGCCAGAGGCATTGGTTTCTGACCAGCCGTCCAAGCTGAAGTCGCAGATGGCCGCCCCGGTGGCGCAGTGGTCTAAGGCGTTGGCCTCTGATCATTCGTCCGTAAGGGGTCCGGGTTCGAATCCCGGTCAGGCATGGATGTTGTGTTTGTCTTACGGCACTGGATTTTTCCTTTCCCTGGAACTAGTGACCCTAAATAAGGGACGGGCGACTGCTTATAGCCCATTGAGTTGCTCACGGTGGTCGTTAAACCTCCAATCAAAAAAAAAAAAAAAAAAAAAAAGAAGTCGCAGATGAGGCATGTGCGGCGAGCTTGTCTTACGGCGCGGCCCTGTCCCTTCCCAGGAACCAGTTGCCTCAAATTAGGTGCGGCCAACTGCTTAGAGCCCTTAGAGTTGGTCATGTTTTCCGGTAAACCCCAAATAAAAAAATAAAAAAAAATGTAGTGTGTCAGTTTCGCTGACACTCAATTTTTGATATGGAACAACACCAATTTTTGACATTGAATTGGATCGACAATGACATTTTTATTGATTTCCTTTTCTTCTCTTTCAGATAAAATACACGGGAGCTAGCATGAATATAGCAAGATCTCTTGGACCAGCGGTTGTCATCGGAAAATGGGAGGATCACTGGGTAAGACATGATTGGTTCTTAAATTTTGAAGCTTGTATGACTAAGGCAGTTATTTCTACTGTGTGATAACTGAAAAGGGCCAGTTAAAAATATTTCGTCAAAAGTTTTTGTTTCGCACATTGCATTGTTACGGACAAACTGAATCTGAAACACATTTTGAACTCTTACTCGGGCAAGTAGGCACGTTGCTCGTGTTGTTATACTGTTTCACAAATGTGGCGTTTCTCTCTCTCTCTCTCTCTTTCTCTGTCCGCGAAGTGTTGTGCGATTTGTGCAGTGTCTATGAGTTTGGGCTTCAATTAGACAAACAATTACGACTACAGAGATCTAAATATCACATACCACTGCTCCTCTGGAGCGGAAAAGGACAGACACGATTTTGGAACAAAACAAAGCAAGCAGGTGCAGGGTTGTCACCTGCTAAGAAAAACATTAAACTTCCGTGATTGATACATCTTTCACATTCTTTTAACTTTTCTTTTGGGATTTAAGAACCACCGCATTCTTGGGGCTAGAAGCAGTTGCCCGTTCCAAATTTACAGGTAGAGTCACTGATTCGAGGAGAGAAAGAGAGAGTGATCCAGTGCAGTAAGACAAACTCAGTATCCGTGCCTCACTGGGATTCGAACCCGGAGCCAACACGGACAAATAATCAGAAGCCAGAGCTTTGACCACTGCACCACTGGGTGGCCACGTGAAAATATCCCACTTCGTAGAAGATATGTTCACGATCCGTTTCTGACGGTGACCACGTCAGATTACGAGCAAGCTGCCCGACCCGGAACCTCTAGCTGCTGCCACATCTCACGGCCCGCCGTCGGGAATTGTGCACAGGAAGACAAATCTGCACTGTGGAAAGGAGAAACGTGCTATTTGCGGGCAAGACCAGTTTCTGTATCGGCGTTCCAGATGGCCTCCATCCGTATGACGTTCTCGTTATCAAGGAGTTCACCGTCAACCGCAATACTTCTTTTTGACGCATTACGCTGCTATAGGATGGGATACTATTCGGCAGCAGCACTTTTCTTCTCCATATTCCTGGCACAGTGAAGGCCAGACGCTATATCGATGTCACCGTCAGTACCGTCAGGAGACCTTTCTTTGCCTCAGAGTTGGAAACAATCCTATAGCAAGACAATTTCCTCCCGCACTCTGCTTGTGTTAAAAGGGGCAGTCTCCAAGGCATAGAAATTCCGCCATGGCAGCCAACTTCACCGAGTATGTGTGGGACCATAAAATAGTTGGACTGTTTTTTTAGGGGTCAGGCATTACATTAGTTAGAATGTCTTTCTGGGATACATTCCACGCATGAAAAGTAACTTTTTATTAGGTGGGGAAGAGCAAGGTGCTTCGAGCGAGCTGTGATTGCTACAAAGCAAAATAGCCCACCCAGGTATTTTCAAGATGTTTATACACAGAAGAGCTAAAACATTATGACCACCTGCCCAAATATGGCGTCGCTCTTCCACAAAACAGCTGTTCCCTGGCGGGACATGGACGCTAAAAGATTTCTAAAGGTGTCTTGTGGTAAGTGGTGCCAACACTTTCTCAGCAGATCCTTTAACTATTGTAAGTTACGTGGTTGCGCAGCAGCAAGATCGGATTTTCTGTTCCAACACAAAGCACAGAAGCTCGATTGGATTGATGTCTGGGAAATTTGTGGGCCATGGCAATACCTGAAAGACTTTTTCATGTTTCGCGAACCGTTCTTGAACAATCCGGGCAGTGTGGCACGGCGCAGTATCCTTCTGAAAGAAAACATTACTATAGGGGAATACCGTTGCCATGAGAGGGTGTACCTGGTCTGCGATGATATTTAGGTAGGCAGTAGATGTCATAGTTTCTTGTACATGAATGACTGCACCGAAGGTTTTCCAGCAGAACATCTCCCAAAGCATTACACTTCCTCCACCGGCGTGTTTTCGTCTCAAGGTGCATCCTCGAGACAACCCTTCTCCAGATAAACGACACGCACGAACCCAGTCGTCCACATGGTGCAACAGAAAACGAGACTCATCGGACCAGACGACCTTCTTCCAATCAATCAATGTCCAGTTTTGATGATCCCGTGCCCATTGTAGGCGATTTCGACGGTAAACCGAGGTTAGCATGACTACTCAAAGGGCCTGCGGCTACGCAGTCCCATTTTCAGCAGGATTCGGAGTACTGTGTGTTGTGACGCAATTACTCCCGTCAGCAGCATTCACATTACCAGCGAGTGGTGCCATAACATCTCTTCTGTTGGATCACACTATACGGGGTAACTTTCGCTCACCTCTAGCATCGGTGAGCCGAGGTCGGTCCACACCTTGTCGGTGGTTCTTGGCTTTTTTCTCCTCGTGCCACTTTTTCAAAATACTAAGCACGACTGACCGTGAGCAGTCCCCAATTCTTGCCATATCCATTCATCTGGCCATTACAATTTAGCCTTTATCAAACTCGCTGCAATCCCTGCTGCCTTTCCCATTTGAAGAACAAAAATAACACTTATTAACAGAGTGCAGTATGAAGTGCTATTTATACCGTTTCATGACCTTCACACGTGACGTCTTTTGCTTGCAGTTGCTTCGCTTTATATGAAGACGCGCTGGACAACTGTTTTTCCGTGTAAGTTGCACAGAAAACTAATGAAGTAAAAAATTATCAACTGAAAGGGCGAAACTTACGAGAAAGCTGGTGAGGAGACAGCACGCTAAAATTGATACAAAAAAATGCTGCGAGGAATCTACACTACGCGACTAGCTGTCGGACAGCCTTGTTTTTGCTCCAGCAATCCCTTATGGCTGATCTGTCGTCATACCCAAGCTTGTAGGGTGACAACAAGGTTAGATCCCAAGGTTATATTCATCCTGCACTTCCTGTGATTGCTTTGCGACGTCACTGTCCAAATCGCCACCGTAAGACTGCCTAATCTCCACGTTTCTTTGTATCTGTAGCATAGCAGCGTGTCGGAATTCTTATTCGCAAACCAGCTGGAATAATCTTCATAATTCTACTAGATTTTTTAATGCATAATGTTTTCAATTGTTAATTAAAAAAATTGGGGAATGTTGTCGAGATGCGTTTCCTATTCCTCATAAAGAAATACTTTATTATATGACAATAATGTGTCCTGCTGTGCGTTTTCCCTTCTAAATTTATATGGAAACAGCAAATATTCCCCCTGTGATTAAATTGACATTTAAAAGTATAACCGTTTTCCGCCATTTATGTAACAAAAATGTTTCGGAGGTATTTTTGAAATCACCGTTTCTAAAATATTCGCATGGCTGTGAATTTTTCTGTATTTAATGTAAATGCGTTCTGCATAAGCTTTGGTTCTGTGTTTGAGTTATAACAAGTTAGTAAAATCCTGCAATGCATTGATTATGATACGCTTTCCAACATTCCAGAAATCATTACTCAAGTTATTATTCAAATTATGAGGATAATGGAGAATAAATCTTGCTCCTATGCCATGTCTTTTGATCTCATTCCAATGATATTCAACATAACCGGTTAAGTATACTTCCGGAACAACTTGATAAAGTTTTGTCCCAATCGAAGCATTTTTACGTAAGTTATGACGCGTAAGGGCAATGGAATGGATCCCGCTACTATGATCTGACCTTTGACCCCATTTCACCCATTTTCAATATGGTTCGCCCCTTACCACATATTACAATTTCATTGAAATCGAACCATTTATACGTAATTTATCTCAAAGACTACAGTCTTGTGACGATTATATATAGATTAAGATAATACAACGTCGTTGTCACAAATGTTTATTTTCTCAAGCCGACCATGGTTTCGCTGGGTATTGACCTAGCTTCATCAGGACGAATGGCACGTAAATATTCAAATTGTATATGACATCATAAATGGTGTTTACAGTCACGTGTTTTGGTTAGAAGCTTCCACGCGTTTGATAGAAATGGCGTGGATGCCATGTCATTAACAAGTTGCGAAGACTTCTGATATATATGGAAAGCTTCCAAAATATTAAGTTTGGTGGTTGAATCTGGTTTGTCAATAAGTTTTGCCTCTTCAAAGAGAAATTTGTGGTCCTTTTCGTAATAGTGTTCAGCCATCGATGACTTCTTTAGGTCACAATTTCGAATGTAGGTCTTGTGCTCCTTCAATCGAAAACGTAAGGCTCTACGGGTCTGTCCTATGTACGAAGCGTCACATTCACATGGAATTTGGTAAATTCCCCACGAGTTTTTGTCTTCAATATAGTCCTTTGATCCTAAATATCTCATTTTGTTCATGGGTTTAAAAATCACCTTAAAATTAAAGGTTTTGAGAATTTTTGTGATTTTGAAGGCAATGTCACGGGAAAATGGAATAATGGCAAAATTCTCTCGCAATGGGCGCATCACAGGAGTTAATGTGGAGATGGTCTTCGGTTTCCGGAATTTTGATAGAGCCTTGTCTATAATGGAAGGGTTGTATCCTCGCTGTACTGCAACACGTTTAAGGAAATAAAGTTCTTTTTCCAAACTGTCCTTATCTGAACATATACATTGACGGAAAAAAAATCCAAACACCACGAAAAAATAGTTGTAGAGGAATGAAATGGCGGCAATACATTTGTATAGGTAACATATTTAATCGATTAAGGTTTCAAGATCACAGCTTATTGTAAGCGCGAGAAGAGCCATTTTAAATGTGAAATGCTGGTACATTAATAACCGGTGCAGCCGTCAGAATGTTGAATGCAAGCACGCAAACGTTCATGCATTGTGTCGTACAGGTGCTGGATGTCAGCTTGTGGGATGGAGTTCCATGCCTGTTGCACTTGGTCGGTCAATACAGGGACGGTTAAAGCTGCTTGGGGGTGACGCTGGAGTTGTCGTCCAATGATGTCCCATACGTGCTCGATTGGTGAAAGATCTGGTGATCTAGCAGGCCACGGGAACATGTCGACACTCTGTAGAGTATGTTGGGTTACAACAGCGGTATGCGGGCGAGCGTTATCCTGTTGGAAAACACCCCCTGGAATGCTGTTCATGAATGGCAGCACAACAGGTTGAATCACCAGACCGACGTACAACTGTGCCGTCAGGGTGCGTGGGATAACCACGAGAGTGCTCCTGCTGTCATAGGAAATTGCTCCCCAGACCATAACTCCAGGTGTAGGTCCAGTGTGTCTCGGCCGCAGACAGGTTGGTTGCAGGCGCTCATCTGCCCTCCTTCTAACCAACACACGGCCATCACTGGCACCCAGGCAGAACCGGCTTTCATCAGAAAACACAACAGATCTCCACTCCGTCCTCCAATGAGTTCTAGCTTGACACCACTGACGTCGCAAACGGCAGTGGTTTGGAGTAAGTGAAATGCACGCTACAGGGCGTCTGGCTCGGAGCTGTCCTTCAAGTAACCTATTTGTAACAGTTTGTTGTGTCACTGTGGTGGCAACTGCAGCTGGAATTGCTGCCGCAGACGCGGTACGATGCTCCACGGCCATACGCCGTACACGGCGGTCTTCCCTCTCAGTAGTGCCACGTGGCAGGCCGGAACCCGGTCTTCTTGAGGCAGTACCTTTCCTTGACCACAGCTGCCAACAATCATGCACAGTGGCTACATTCCTGCCAAGTCGTTCTGCAATATTGCGGAAAGAAAATCCACCTTCTCGTAGCCCTATTACACGACCTCGGTCAAACTCCGTGAGCTGTTGATAATGGCTTCTTCGTCTTCTTAAAGGCATTCTTGACTAACATCAACACACTACATCGAATCTCAACAATAATTAACGCTCACGAACGTTACAGCGCGTATTTACAGCAAACCTGCTTAGCATGTTCCAAGGGGCGCTACTAGCGCCACACGTATGCGCCGAGCGCGAAATTTGCATAGACGTCATCTTACAGATGTACTCTCACCGCCTACCAACTGTCGTTTATCTAACACAACCCCTTCTTGGTGTTGGGGTTTTTTTTTCCGTCAGTGTATGTATCGCGCGATATACGCAACTGTAAAAGGCGCTGAGTTTTCGTTGATAAGGGTGATTAGACTTGGCATGTGGAGGTGAAAAAATAGCGAAAGGCTTCCGATAAATTGTGGTTGCGAGCGATTGATTTAGGCGAGTTACCAGGACGTCAAAGAATGGTAGGCATCCGTTGTTTTCAGTCTCGTAGCTGAATTGAATGTGAGGATCAATGGAATTTATAAATTTGACTAATTCCGGAATTTCAGAATGTTTTCCCTTCCATAGAACGAAGGTATCGTCTACATATCGTATCCATAAGTCAAATTTCACGATGTTTGAAAAGTTTTTCTTCAAATCGACGCATGTAGATTTCACATAATATAGGTGACAGTGGGCTGCCCTGGCTAGACCTTCCGTCTGTTCATAAAACGTTCCACGGAAAGTAAATCTGTTCTGTTTTATGCAAATGTCCATTAATCTTGTTATTTCCTCAACTTCAGGTTGGCTGTAATGATGCTCTACAAGACTTGATTTTAGGGATTCCAGAGCTCCTTTTACTGGAACATTGGTGAACATAGATACCACATCAAAGGATAGCATTAGTTGATCTACGCATGGGTGTAGTTTAAGTCGATTGGTAAACTCAATGGAATTCTTTACAGATGTTTCGTTTGGAGTGGCCAAGGTAGATAATTTTGAAGATAAGAACTTCGATAACTTATATGTTGCTGTGCTTATATTACTTACTATAGGCCGGAAAGGAATTCCAGATTTATGTATTTTAGGGAGAGCATAGAATCTCGCACAACGGGCGTATGAAGGTTTAAGTTTGTTTTTTATGTTTTGGCTCAGAGTTTCTGAGTTTTTGATCAATTTCTGTATTTCTTTCAATTGTTTATCTGAAGGATCATTTTTTATTTCTTTGTAAGGTCCATCCGAAATAAGAATTTTGACTTTGTTATCATAATGATTTCTGTCTAACACAACCACCTGGCCTCCTTTGTCAGCTCTAGTAATGATTAAATTTGAATTTGAGCGCAATTCTTTAAGCGCATTAATTTCTTTTGTGGTTAAATTTGGTCTAGGTAATGTAGCGTGATTTGCGGTTATCACTTGGCTGATACAATGTCTAACTATTTCTTTTTCTTCAAAGTTGAGACTGCTTTGTATTAGAGATTCCTCAACTGAAGCAACTATGTCTGATACCGGTATCTTTCTTGAGATAGCAAAATTAGAAATATATAGTAAAGTCCTCTTCTAAATTTCAGTGAGACTATGACTGGACAAGTTGACAAACCCTTCATTATCTGGATACAGTATTCCGTTATTATTACTATTGGTATAAGCCTGCTTATTCTTATTACCTGCTATCAAATTTTGGAATTTTCTTTCTAGGGAAATTCTGTGATTCGATGACATGTTGATACTACGAACTGAAGTGTTCATGTCTAAAGTATCAAAATCTGCTAATTTGTTAGCTAACCAAAGATGTATATCATAAAGTTCATGTTCCACCTTCGCAATGTCCTTCCGAGTGTCCTTAATAACAGCTCTAAGAATCGCAAAAGAAGCATTGCTCACTGCTCTTGCTACGTTCTGAGTAGGTATTAGGTTACATTTCAAGGATATAAAGTTCGGTAAGATGCAATGTCTTTTGCATCGTTGTAAGAAATTCAAATGGTTCAGCAATCTGAACTTCATTATTCTCAGTTTCGAAAAGCGATTGATCGTACTTTTCAAAGTGGTCATATCTTCTCAGGAACATTAGTTGTACAACGTTCCTATACTTCACTTATGTTGAAAGTTGAATTTGAAATAGCCAATAGGATGTTAAAATGGCTTCCGTTTAAGTTGCACAGACCTATACTTACGCACCGGTGTAGTCTGGAAGTCCGTTAAACTGAAGATTATTTATCTCAAAGACTACAGTCTTGTGACGATCATATATATAGATCAAGATAATACAACGTAGTCTTAAGATAATAATCACCCTTATCAACAAAAACTCAGCGCCTTTTACAGTTGCGTATATCGCGCGATACATATATGTTCAGATAAGGACAGTTTGGAAAAAGAACTTTATTTCCTTAAACGTGTTGCAGTACAGCGAGGATACAACCCTTCCATTATAGACAAGGCTCTAACAAAATTCCGGAAACCGAAGCCCATCTTCACATTAACTCCTGTGATGCGCCCATTGCGAGAGAATTTTGCCATTATTCCATTTTCCCGTGACATTGCCTTCAAAATCACAAAAATTCTCAAAACCTTTAATTTTAAGGTGATTTTTAAACCCATAAACAAAATGAGATATTTAGGATCAAAGGACTATATTGAAGACAAAAACTCGTGGGGAATTTACCAAATTCCATGTGAATGTGACGCTTCGTACATAGGACAGACCCGTAGAGCCTTACGTTTTCGATTGAAGGAGCACAAGACCTACATTCGAAATTGTGACCTAAAGAAGTCATCGATGGCTAAACACTGTTACGAAAAGGACCACAAATTTCTCTTCTTTGAAGAGGCAAAACTTATTGACAAACCAGATTCAACCACCAAACTTAATATTTTGGAAGCTTTCCATATATATCAGAAGTCTTCGCAACTTGTTAATGACATGGCATCCACGCCATTTCTATCAAACGCGTGGAAGCTTCTAACCAAAACACGTGACTCTTAACACCATTTATGATGTCATATAAAATTTGAATATTTAAGTGCCATTCGTCTTGATGAAGCTAGGTCAATACCCAGCGAAACCATGGTCGGCTTGAGAAAATAAACATTTGTGACAACTACGTTGTATTATCTTAATCTATACGTTTATACGTAAGTTATGACGCATAAGGGCAATGGAATGGATCTCGCTCCTATGTCCTGATCTTTGACCCCATTTCACCCATTTTCGATAGGCTTCGTCCCCAGGTAGTCCTCTACCACATACTGAAATTTCATCGAAATTGAACCATTTTTACGCAAGTTATGACGCATATGGGCAATGGAATGGATCCGGCTCCTATGTCCTGGCCTTTGATCCCATTCCGCCCATTTTCAACAGGGTTCGTCCCCAAGTGGTCCTCTACCACATACTAAAATTTCATCGAAATCGAATCACTTTTACGTGAGTTATCGTGCGGACGGACGGACGGACAGACGGACAAAGCTGGAGCATATACGCTTCTTCAACCTACGGTTGGAAAGCGTAAAAAATTGTTGACAGGACAACTTCCTCCATAGCTACAGTTCGGATCTGCGATTCACATGTTAGGACGGTGATGTCACTCAGTGACGTCACGATTATTTGTCTGCGAGGAAGGCGGGATGAGCAAACCTTACTGTCTGGTGACAACACGCTCGCAGAAGGTGAACAAAGGCGATTAGACATATTTTTCCACCAGCGTTTCTTTATACGGTTACACACTGTGTGCAAACCGTTGCTAAATAAAACTTTAAGAATTTTTTTTCAGCTGTTCTTTTGTTAGCTGCCAACCTGGAGCTAAGCATTAGAATTTATAATAAATACACGTGAGATCTTTAACCGCCGAAATCCTTGTGATTGGACGGGAGAGCTTGCCCTAAAAATTTAGCCAATAAAAATCACTAAATCCATCTGACCCTCAAAAATAGCTCACTGTACTTCAGGACAGCAGATATTTAATTAACTAACATAAAACAGCAAAATGAAGACGTTGATTTCAGATACACAGAAAGAAGAAGGGGCGTCAGATGACCTCGACCTTTTAAGTTAGTGCCAAGGCTTAACGCATCGTTACAGTTTAGTAAAATTCGCGGGCTAATACTGTCTGGTTATGTACAGTGTTTTGCCGACATTGTTCCATGCAGGTTGACGGGAGCCTGCCTAATCAGTGAACGATGTCTTGCATAAAAAAATATAATAGACTTCTTACAGTGAGCCTGCTTGTCTTGTTTTGATGGTAATCCTCATGCACAAACACTACCTGCATTTAATTATGATGTTGTTCAGTTCACCTGTATGACGTCACTCCCATTTAAAACGCGCACTGTTTAGATGTGATACACAGAGTGCGTCGAGCCCCTCCGTGTTTTTGAACATTGACACGCACTCCAGCGTTTGATGAGATGAACCGATGCTGTTGATCTGATGAAGGAAACTTTCTGTCCTCCCTCGCTTCCGCAGGTATCAGTGACATCCGACGATTCCTAACCCCTATTTTTGCATCACGGGTCAACCAATGGTGGCCACTCGGGGCTGCGTTAATTTCGCAACCCAGTAAAATTTGTACATTGTGACATCCGGAAGGATTGCTCTTGAGCTCCGACTTCTCGGCATAGATCAAGACTTTCCTTCGTTGCTCAGGGAAGCGCGCTGGTCCCCCAATTTCAGAGTAACAACTCCAGGTTGTCTACTTTCTTCAAACAGAAGCTGTCTAATGAGAACTGCTTCGGAGATTTTTCCTTATTGCTCTCCAATTTACTTATATGCAGTCATGCATCAGACAGAGATTTTAACCTCCTCCTCTCGCGGTAAACAAACTTCACCGTCCAGCCATCAAGATTTTCCCCCGAGCGCTGAGCTCGCCCCGGCAGAACTTCTTCCGTCCAGGTTTTTTCACAGAATTGCCTCCCTTCTCTTCTCACCATTTCAGGCCTTTTCTCTTGTTGCTAGAGCTGTTTTCTGTCGGTTTTCATCTTAAGAGTGGAAAGCTCTGAAGCGCAAGATGTAAAAATCACACACACTTCGCTCGGAATATTATGATAGTAACCCCCTCTAGTTACCCCATGTGAAGTCTTGGTTCCACTCCCTAAGTGTCGTTACTATTCTCTAGCTACGGCCGTAAAGTATCGTTAACCATTCTCGCTTGACAATTTTTGCGGACCTCAATATGTGCAAAAGTAGAATGCTACTTACCCTTGGTTGGTGGGACACCCAGCGTGCCGAAATGTGGGGTTTTACCCCTGCGTTCCACGTCCCACATAGCAACAAGCTCCTTTTGGGGTTCTTCCCTTTGCACGAGGAAGCTACGAGCCCTCATTTTGCTTAAAGAATTTAATGCTGTTCCCGCCTCTTGCTAATCTAGTTAATTAAGGCATCCAATGCCAGTAACAGTACGTTTGCGTTTGGAGTGACGCCATTTAACCTGGGCATTATGGGTTACATTTATTCAGTGCAGATTACCCATAATCGGAAAAAACACTCATCTTTGTCCCACACCATTGATAAACATTTTAAAAGCAGCAGTAATAAAATTCATCAAGGCGTTTCTGTGAAACAAATTTATGGACTATAAATTGAATCTGCCTCACCACATGAAATCCTGTAAATAACTTAATGTTTGACTTACAATATATGTTTTTAAAGTAATGAGCAAGATCTATGCATAACTAAAATTGTGCACTTACGTATGTATATATCTACATTTCCTCACTCGTTTTTCTCTTCCCTAGATTTACTGGCTTGGACCGACAATGGGGGGTATTGTAGCTGGATTGCTGTACCATGGTTTCATTTTCCACCCACCTCCAATGCCTAAACCAAACCCTGTGAAAGAAGAAACTGATCGGATGAATATGCGCCGGATACCAGCGCAGGATACAGGAACATATTATCACTGAGAGAACGGCACATTCAGGAAAAACTCTCCTCTTTCAACGTACATGTCATATTGTGAGAGACAAAGGGAGAAAAAATGCTGTTGTATAAAGCAGTTAAAGACTCCTTCGAAATCCATTGCTCAGAAAAGTAGGGTTCTTATAACATCTCTTACAACGCAGTTAAAGAAAGCCTGCTACAACTGGTGAATAACTGAATTACTGACATAAGGAGATGTGCTAGCAAAGGATGTTTGTTTCGTTTTTTTCGAGATTTCAAAACGCAAATCACATATAATTTAACTTTTCCTGCTTACCTTTCTTGTCATCTCATTAATTCATTTTTGAAAGAAGGGTGATGAACAGTATAAAATGTGAGATATTCTGGTTCCATGAATTGATAATAGTTTTTTTAATTATATCTCATTACGAGAATTGTTAGTTTTGCTTTGTGTCACAGTTTAATTTTAGTGGTGAAAGAGTATCGCCGAATGAATGTTACTTTTATGTCGATGACCCCTTCAATCCAGTGGGATCAATAATCCAAAATAACCTGCGAGATAATATCACAAAATCGGCGCTGTTATTTTTTATTAGATATTTTCTATTACATACTAACTTCGTAATACACAAATGAAATAAAAATATTTAATGTTCTTTTAATTATATTCGCTATGTAGCAGAAGTACTGTTCTTTCTGTTCTAAATTATATTCCAAACCTGAATTCTCATTAGTGCGTGTACACGCCAAGGGATAATAAATCAGCAAAGTGTACGGCTGTCAGCGAATCGAACACTGTTTAAAACTTTGTAGTAGGCTGCACCAAAAAGTGGTGCTACACAAGCTGCGCCATATTTAGGGCATAGATGAACCATTGTATGATGCATGAAACATACATAAACATGGTGCAATGGGTGCAACTTCGCACCATTCAGGTTGAATGCCATACCGTGGTGCATAATTGCATCATTTTTTGTGTATTTCATGCATCACACAATGATTTACCTTTTCTCCAAAAGTGGCACGGATTCCTACTTCTAAATTTTTAACAGAGAAGAGGTGAAAATCGGAAGTGATTACGAACATAAATATATACAAACAAGAAAAGGGGAAAGATGGAAGACAAGAAAACAGGATTTGGTAAACCTGAACACGCTAATTACTGCAGAGAAGAATTTTAGGATAATTTTTTTTCTCCACTCCCATTTATTAAAGTCCAGTTTTTTCCCTTTCGGACTTGCAGCTTTCCTAAGGCAATTAGGCAAAGGGTTCAGGCAGAAACCTAAATTCTAGGTTGTGGTGTAAAATGTGGGAGCAATTTGTATGCTTTGCACTTGAAGACGCCTGTAAAATGTATTCTGCATTTTTTCTACCTTCCTTGTTCTTTTTTCTTCCCCCCCCCCACCCGTTTGTTTTTCTTTATAAATTTCCTTTTTCTAGATTGGTTTCTTTCTCTTCGCTTTGAAATTTCCTTTTTCTAGGTTGGTTTCTTTCTCTTCGCTTTGAAATTTTCTTTTTCTAGGTTGGTTTCTTCCTCTTTACTTTCTTCTTCCGGTATTATTTATTTCTCCTTCCTACTCCCCTCGTTAGTTTTTTCCTCTCTGCTCTGCTTCCGCTTCTGCTTTACTTTTCCTTTTTCTCAGTCCTTCCTTCTCTTCAAAATTTTCTCTCTCTCTCTATATATATATATAAATGCACTATATTGACAAAAGTCACCGGACACCTAGAAGAGAAACACAACATAGCATTTATTGACATACATTAGCACGGTGTCGGTCCACCTTATATATTGACATACATTAGTACGGTGTCGGTCCACCTTATATATTGACATACATTAGTACGGTGTCGGTCCACTATATAACAACAACATGACCCTTCGAGACATGCTTTCGACAAGGTTTTTGGAACACAGCGAGAGGTATGCGCTTCCATTCAGTACATAATGCTGCCGCTAACTGTTGCTTAGTAGTAGGCCTTCGTTCCAAACTTCTTATGCGCGGCTCTAATTCATTCTATAGGTGCTCTATGGGATTAAGATCAAAACTCTGTGCTGGCCAGTTCACACGCGATACGGAATTATTGTCAAACCACGCCGTAACAGTCCTTGCTTTACGGCTCGGTGCGTTATCCTGCTGGTACCAACAAGGCTCGGTTCCATAGTATTGCCACGAGTTGGTAGGGCATAATTGTTCAGAATATCGAGGTAGACGTACTGGTTAACAAGTTTGTCCCCGGTAACCAATGGGCCGGGACCATACCACGAAAAATACCCCACACGAGTACACTGCCAGCTCCAAACGTGATCGTAGGAAAAGTACGCTACTAATGGTAAATATCGTTCTCCCGGCTACCGCCATACCTATACACGGCCATCAGACTGACTGATCGTGTATCTTTGTCTGTAGCAGTCCATAGGACCCGTTTCCACTGATCTACGGTCCACGATAAATGTTCTTTACACCATGCTAAACGACGAGTAGCATTCGGAATGGAGATGAAAGGCTTATGAGCAGTCGCACGACCACGGTAACCCATGGAATGAAGTTCTCTGTGAATGGTACGTGCACATACCGAGGTTCCAGCATTTTTGCTCACCTCTACACTGAGGACTTGTGCAGTACTCCGTCGATTAGCTGTAACGACTCTCCTGAGGCTTCGTCGTCCTCTATCACTGATTTTATTTGGTCTGCCGGTACGTTTTGCTGGTTCAGGCATGCTATATGTCTTCCACTTATTCAGCACATCCAAAACAGTTGACTTGGGTATGTTTAAACGCCTATCGGTTTCTCTTATGGACAGCCCACTAATACAGCACCCAACAATCTTTCCTTTCTTAAAGTCAGTTCTCTTCCGCCGCGACATTTCCACTCAACCTCACAGTGCGACATGATCGCGGTCAGCTGCAGGCTTGATTTTATACCTTTTACAACTGTACCGCGCATCTTAACAACGCAACGGATCCATTCATTTGCTTTTGAAGAGGTGTCCGGTGACTTTTGTATATAGTATATATATATGTGTGTGTGTATATATATATACATAACAAAACCCACTGCAAATTGCTTCATGCAAGCATAGGAGGAGAGCAGAAAAATGTTGGCAGCTGTCACATGTGGCTATTTCAAGGGCCGGCGATACAGATCACAGCCCTCTCATTCCTACACAGACCAAGTATTAGGTTTCTGCTTTGTCAAATTTGCAAAACCTTAGTGAAATCGTACAAATGAAAGGTCGATATTGAGTCAGGCCCGTTTTGTCAAATTAGCAATAAATTAAATTTTTGAGAACTTTTAAGTGTGAATTTTAATCATTTTTCTAAAGGGGTTGTCTTTAAAACATTTTTGGGAAACTTTAGCAAAACATTTATGGCTCTTTGTACAAATTGTAGGCTAAGCTAGTTTTAACTATGTCCTTCTCTAAATCCTGACAAAAGTCAGACTTAATTCTCTCTTTAGAGAGGTGGAAGGCGGGCTCGAACTCAGCACCAAATCCCAAAAGTTATCAATAAATTTTAAATTACCTGTGGCAATATGATGATGGAAGTTGTTGTAACATAAAGTACCTTGGTATTTACTACAATTACAGTTACAGTTATGTGTGTTATCGAATAAGGCATGCGATCTGTAATTCTCTACACTAGAACCCAAGGTTCCAACACACCTAAAACCAACCATTGCTTGATGTTTAGAAACAGGGAAGCTGCTAGCATTATTATAAAGTCATTTTCTGATTCTGAGAGAATCATAGCTTTTATTAAGGAATCAAATAGTAATGTAGTTTTTGGAGACTGGTCTGGAGGAAACGTTATCTTTAAAAATACATTTTAGCACATCTAATACAAGAGCAAATACATGGGAATCTACTCTAACCCCAAGAGAACTCCAAGCCTTAGAAAAATACTTTAACACAGAGTGTTTAAAAGTTTTCAGAGTGGATACTGTTTTTTTAATGGAATTAGGACCATTTTTGAAATCAAGAAGAGTCTGCTTTAAAACTGTAAAATCTATATAATTGGGGAACTTCACTAATCTCTTCCCTCTGTTACTTCCGGTACACGTTCTATGGAGAAATAAGGAGAACAGTTCCCTAAACTGATTACTATTAAAGTGATCACCCGTGTTCGGTTTCAAAGAAATTGAAGCTCACAGACGTTTTAACTATAATCACATCTCCCACTTATGGTCAAAAGTTAACAATCTAAACATTCAAGCAAGAATAATTGCGCAGAAACCAGCGGGGTAGATCTTCTGGCATATTCACCAGTGATATGTCTAACATTATGATATAAACAAATAAAAAATGTAGCAACCTGATTTCCAACCAGCGGCGTAGATCTTCTGGCAATATGCCAGAAGAAACCAGTGGAAATGCCAGAAGAAACCAACATGTGGAATGCCAGAAGAAACCAACATGTGGAATGCCAGAAGAAACCAGCGGCGTAGATCTTCTGGCATATTCACCTGTGATGTGTCTAACATTATGATATAAACAAATAAAAGATGTAGCAACCTGATTTCCAAATACACCAAGTCCCCAAAGAGTTTTTAAAAAGACTTTCCATGGAAAGCGCTGATTCGTCAAGAATCCACAAATATCCACTTCGCAAAGAATCCCTTTTCCGTCTAGGAGCCCAGTTTTTTCTTTTTGCTAATGAATTTTTGTATTGTATGCCCATATTATTTTGTTCATATTTATGTTTATAATAACTGTAATATGAAGTTTCTTCCTGTATTTTGCAACCTTTTTTCCAAATCGAGAAAACTATAGATAATATTTTCTCGCTAAAATGTATTTTAAAAATTTTATGTGCCAATTTTAGAAATTATTCCCCATGTTTTAATGCTGTAAAGATATTCATGTTTTCTATTCTGATATGTATGAATTTGTATTCATAATTAAAGGACGGTACCTTAAGTTTTCTTTTGTATTCTTGCTTTTGATACAGTAAACTTTATATTTTTCTGCGTTTCGATCCGTTATCTTATATTTTAATTGAACACAATGCCTTGTGACCTAAAATTTATGCTTTTTACGAACCGATGGTACTAATCTTTTGTTTTTCCTGTGTTAGTACCACCAGTTCTTCATATAAAGATGCTGTAAAGAAGTTTTTAGTGCATGCTTCTCAGATACAGGCACTCGTCAGCTTGATGTTAAAGACTGAGCCTTGTTGCTTTCACTTTAGAAGTCAAATTTTAGTTAAGGCAAATTTGCAATCACATGAAGTACATCATTACGTTTGTATGTAGTGAACCTAAATCCTAGAGCAAATACTCCATACAACAATGTACAACAGCACAGAAGTTTAGACTACTAGTCTAAAGAAGCAGCATTTAGTAAATAACAGCATAGGAGTGACAATCCGTAAACGGTCTTAGAAGCTGATTGTTTTGCGAATATATACGAAAAAGACAATAAAACGACAACGAAAAATATTTGATTGCCTATGATTTTGGAGACACAGTTACTTGGGCGTATTTAAGTAATTATCTGAAGGTTGCATGTGGTCTACATCAATCTGCATGCCGCTTTTTTTTTGAAGGTTTAACGGCCACCCCGCCGTGAACAACTCAATGGGCTATAAGCAGATGCCCGTCCCTAATTTAGGGTCATTGGTTCCAGGGAAGTGCCGTAAGACAAATACAACATCCATGCTTCACCGGGATCCGAACCCGGACCCAGCTCGGACGAATGATCTGAAGCCATCGCTTAGACCACTGCGCCACCGGGGCGGCACATACCGCTTATACATCAAATTTCGAGAATCTTGCATTGCATTCCAGCAGTAATCTGCGAACATTGTTGCTCCATCTTCCTCACAAGAGCCAATCACCAATGTTTTAATCATGTTTAGCCAACGCCCTATGTAACTGAAAGCCTAACAGCTCTTTCATTACGTCATCGCAAGTGGACCGCATGTTTGTTTCCAGTGCTCGTCAGTTGAACAGGAAACAAAATTCGAGTATAGTCTGAACAGACAGAGCAGCAGATATTCAAATATAGCAGTTATTTGTAGTATTCTGTGTAGCAAAACCTACTGCATTTGTGATATAGTACAACTACAGAGGGAGATGAGTTATGTCACTAGTCAACACAATTATGTTTTTGTCGCTAACACGTTAGTTTTGTGACGTGAAATACCACACACAGCGACTATATATAATATAAAGATCTGCTGGTCCGTCTGTTTAGTATAAACGATTAGTACCATCAGTTCGTGAAAAGTATAAATGCCTGCCTCTTCTCGCTGATAGACAAACACAGGAAACGAAGATGTCATCCATCTATGATGACGTCATAAATTAGTTCTTAGGCTTTCAGTTGCAGGCGGGGTTGGTTTAGCGCAACAAAATTAGTAAAAAATGGCTATTTTCATTTCCGAAATTGTGACCTAGGTGCTTCGTAAATCGCCTGAAAGAATCAAATCAATTGGCCTATGTACTGTATGGGGAAATACTCTCCAATGTTTTCAAAAGAAGAGCCAATTATGAATTTTTAATTTAATAATCGTGTCTGTCCCCTCGAAATTAATAAAAAACGACTGTTTTCATTTCCAAAATTGGGTCACCTGCAACGAGCATTTTTTTTTACTCAAAAGAATGAGAAGCAACAAAAATGTAATAATCATTGATATTTATCTTTTTATAAAATCTTGTAACTCTTGGTTTAGGACAGAAAAGAAAAAGGTTATTACTGGTAGAAAACGTGGTCACGCGCAAAAAGGATTTTGAAATCCGTCTTTCAGAAGCCTAGATGCGATTTATAATAGAAACATCCATTTCCATTTGTACCACAAAACTGAATCATAGCAGCGGAAAATTGATGAAAACTGTAATTCGCAACGACATCTTTCTGAAGCAAAACTTTTTCGGTCGGACTTATCGCAAATAAAAACAATATTTGTGTTCTTAATAGAAAAGCTGTGCATTATTAGAAACAAGAAACGAAAGTAATTTTATCATAGTGAGTGGTATCTTATGCAGCGAAGAATTTTTTTCAATCTGTATTTTAAAAGCAAGCATACTGTATGATACATTAAAGAGCTTACACCGTCTTTGCACCATATATTTAATTTAAAAAACGACAGATATTTGCCTATTTAAGAGATTAAAAACCCATTAGTACTTTCGGGTTGACAATCGACCCGTCTTCAGATGGAGGAGAGTCACTGGTGCACGTGTGCTCCTATATATATGTCCGAGTATGATGACGTACAAGGTATGGACTAGCGTTGCCAGGGTGTCACTCTTTTGCCATCATTTCATTGCTAAATCACAAATGAGACGAGGTCCATGTGGGAATTAAGTCCAGAAATCTATTTTCACTCATCAAAAAAGATAGAGAACCACCTGATATTTTGTGTAAATGGGGTGTATATAATATGCCATTAATAGATGTTTCCAATGGTGAACACGTAAGCAATTATGTGGGATCTACAAAACGTAGCCTTGAAACTCGAATGCAGGAACATAAATATGACATTCGCGCTAATCATAGTATCACAGCGCTCGTCAGATATGTGGCACAAGGAACTGTCCAACCGGATTGGAAAATCATTAAGCTGCTACATACACCCGCTTCTGTATAAGCGTTGCATATAACTGAAAGTTTATACATCGAGGCCTTCGGGGACGGCTGCTGTAACGATAATTCCCCAACTGAATTACACAGGATTTGGAAAAGACTCATTACAGCTATGAACTTTCATAACATTTCTTGTTAAATATGTGAGTTATAACAAATACATATATTTCGTATATTTTGCACCCTGTTTATCATGTTCCCACATGGACCTCGTCTGATTTGTGATTTAGCAATGAAATGATGGCAACAGAGTGCCACCCTTGCGACGCTAGTCCATACCTTGTACGTCATCATACTCGGACATATATATGGGAGCACACGTGCAGCAGTGGCTCTCCTCCATCTGAAGACGGGTCGATTGTCCACCCGAAAGTACTAATGGGTTTTTTGTCTTTTAAATATGTAAATACCTGTCATTTTTTAAATTAAATATATCGCGCAAAGACTGTGTAAGCTCTTTAATATATTGTATATGCACGACATCTTCATTAATACTATACTGTATGAGTTCAATGAAAAAATAAATTTCCTACCCTTATCGTCTGAACTGAGCATAATGGAAAAGTTAACAGCATACACGAAACGCTTACCATCACAGACGCTTTCGGACATAAAGTGAATTTTCAAATAAAAATTTGAGAAGAAGAAATTATCAGGGATAAAAGAATATTCATTTTTTGCCCCATGACGGGAAAACTGTGCTTTACTGAAAATGAACAATATTTACGGTGAGCAGAGGCGTAACTAAGGATTTCTGCGCCCGGAACAAACCTCAAAATATTGCGCCCCCTCCCCTTTACCAACCTAAAGTCGGTAAGATTAAAAAGCATTAGCGCCTGGTGCTTAAAATATTATAATCATGTTTGTTGCATGAATATTTAGGACAGTAAAGCCGGTCTTGTGTGTTGATTACGCACAAATTTGCATTATTTAATATCCACACGCATACAATTTTTCAAAATAATTAACGCTGGGCACAGGGAGTTGCTTCTGATGTTTCGCCTGGTACTGAATTTTATACTATATTTTCTGTGTATCATATTTTCTTGTAGTTAATTGATAACTAATGATCATTAACAATTGTGCAATTGATTTTAAGAACCGTCCAGTTTTTCGGCGGACCAGAGGAAAACCTTTGCAAATTTACATCTGCCCTCATTGTCATTTTCATTGTAATTTAGCAACTTAATGGTTAAGTATTTTTACTGGGGTATGATACAGAAAATAGGTATTATGGAGCTAGGGGTAATTTCTTACCCCAAAAGGGAACGGCATTTTACCCTTTTTAATTACGTCGGAAGAAGGTAGGAAATGGGGAGCAGCACTTTCAGCCGAAGGATTTCGTACGTTTCCTTTACCTTTACTTACATCAAGGATGCTTTGGGTAGTGAAGCCAAACTGGACGCGGAACGCCTTTAGGGCTGTAAAATACAAAAACTAGAGAGGGTGATAAGATTTCCACCTGCTTCGAAATTCGTTCCTTTGGTACTACGTTAAATGGATCGAATGCAGCATGATATACAGCAGTAATGATCGAAATTTTCCCCCTAGAGAATCAACAATGTGAACGAAATCTTTATCTTGCAACGCACGAACAATCGCGTTGATTGGGAGCAAATTTACATCCCCTGCACATTTTGAGAAAGAAATGCGAATTTTAGGGTGGCGATAGATATTATAGGCAAATTCTGCAAATGGACAAACAACAAAGTATGGCGACAAAAAGGTGTATCAGAAAATGGTGCAAAAGTTTCGATTCCGATTTTAATCAGATTGTACCCAGCGCTTTTTGCGCCCACTCTTAAGTTGCGCCCGGGGCAGCCGCCTCGTCTGCTCCGCCCCTAGTTTCGCCTCTGACGGTGTTTCCCACGGTGAATGTTATCTTGCGCAAGAAGTTTTCCAGTCGGATGTTTTGGGAAAGGGATATAGCTACAAATAAAAGCACACAATTACTCTACCTACCTAAAAATGACTTTCAAATCGGACTTTTAGAAGCAGAGACATCACAGGAAGTATAATAAATTTACGCTTTCTAAGTGGGAAAACTGTACTTTTTTTTTTTAGGAAGAAAATGTGTCCAAAAAGTTCTTTATAGTGAATTACATCAAATGGAGGCCGCAAGTATGTATTTCTGTTTAGAAAAGATACTTTTCTAAACAGAAATACATACTTGCGGCCTCCAAGCGACAGAACTGTGCGTTAAAAAGGAGGTGGAAGTATATACAAGGCAAATATTTAAATAAGAAGCAAAATTATACACCAAACTGACGTAAGCTATTGAAAAAAACTCCGTTTGTTATTGATGTATGCAACCGACATGTGCCACACTATCACACACCACACCAATGGGTTATTTAATCGAAGAAGACTAATACTAGAAACTAGTGATTGGAAAGCTACTTTTTAAAAGTAGCTAGCTACTGCTTCAACTACAATCTTGATAAAGAAGCTTGCTATAAATACAACTTCCGAAAAGTGGCAGGCTACACTACGTTTTCTAAAAAACAGCTACTTTCGCTGCTTTTTTAGCCACTTTTTGTTCATTTAGTATTAAGTTAAAAATCTAAATTCGGAAGATGATCTTTATATACATTCTCACACATGGAATTCAGAGCTAAATATCAAGGTAAATTACACAAGTAATATATATTTGTATTTACTTCAGACGGGGCAGCTAGAAATAACAAGAGAGGGTGCAAAAATCACTACTTACGATCTGATTAAAATTTGAATTGAAACTTTTCCCACGAGTTAATGGCACGGTTTTTTCGCCTCATACTTTGTTGTTTGTCCATTAAAAGAAGTTGCTTATGTTTCCCAAGTTTCAGCAGCCTTGGCAGCTCAAAATTCACGTTCCTTCCTCAAAATGTTCAGTTGTTGTTAGTCGCTCACATTTACAAATGAAGGCAAGGAGGTGGTACAAACGTTGCGACATAAGGATGCCGTTCACATTGTTTAAGATTCTCTATGGGTTATTCGATCATTACTGCGAGCTACTACTGCCAGCTGAATTTGTTCCGTTTCGTGTGGCACCGAAGTCAATTTTGTCGAGCAGTTTATATATATGTGTAATTTCAAAATGAGATATGCAAAAATTTTAAAAACAACTCCAGTTATACAAGTTCTTGTGATCCGTTTTTTTAAGGGGGAAAGTGCATTTTTGGCATTCGTATATTCTCGACACCTTCTACATTCAGTTGTTTTATTTTATTTTTTTATCTTTTCTCCTTTTACTCACACAGGTAGATACATAACCTTTTCTATGTTGTACTAGGTGTGAGTCAAAATTATATATGTATTTTTTTGCTTAGGTATCTTCTTTATAGAATAAAATTAGTAATATATACTTGTAGATCGATGGGCAAAAGGAGGCGCAATATTTTCTGGTTTGCTCCTGGTGCAGAAATGCCTAGTTACGCCTCTTCTCCAGATCTAATAATCGTGTGTAACATATTGTATCACTTTCAATGGCTTATATTCCAGGTTTGATGATATGCACAGGGAATTCAAATAAAAATAGTATCAACAAGTATCTGCAAATTCATTTTCTTTACTAAGAGAATCGAATCTCGTTACCAAATGTCATCAACAAAATTGCTAGTTCGGCGTCCTGTACTTTTCAGGCTGACTGAGAAGACTTTCCTGTAAACTACATAAAGTAAGGGAGATAATACTTTATGTTCAACAGTTTGGCTAACTCTCACAATGCAATTCAAATCGTGTACGTAAGTAACCATAGGTAAGGTGCCATTTAACCTCCCTGTTCCGTCTTATAATGTCCCAGGAAATCCAGAAATGCCATGTGATTTGAAGATTTTTTTAACTTCTTATTTTAAGTAGCACGATTTATAGCTATGCTACACACCACGCTAGTGCAAATGCAATGTACTACGATAGTGTCACTACATATAGCGCACTACGTCCGATTACCGTTAGAAGCCTATGAGAGAGAAAACATACATACGTGAAACCTTAATATTTGAAAGGAAATACTTGGCTTGAGTTAACTTCAAGTTATGCGTAAATTTGAAATTTCCATTTGAAAACCAAACAAAACAATCTTAAGACTCCAGGAAATCCATCCAGAAGTGATGCAAACCCAAAATTTGCAAAAAAGAATCGGTTCTTGTATTTTCTCTAGCAAGTATTTCAATAATCTCTTTGACAGAAGTCTGAATCTCTCTCTCTCCCTTTTTCTTTTTTTTTTTTTTTTTTTTTTTTTTGTGGTTCGTTCTTTCACGGGCAAATTTCGAATTTATGTACTCAACCTATGCATTTCTTTTGAAATATTTCACATTTTTTTTTTCTTCCGCATAGCTTTGGAGTATTAGTTTAGAAGCAGAGCTGTGGAGAAAAACAGATTAAACATTTGAGCTCTGCGAAATTGCGCATTGTTTTGAGAAGAAAATACACACACACAGAATTTGCATAATTAGTAGTACTTGACCAAAAAAGAATTTTTCAATTGAGGTTTTGGTCCCACAAATATATTGCTGCTAACGGAAAAGTGGTACTTACGCCCTCTAGCGCATTAAGAAAATTTTGAAATTGCATGAAAAACATTTCGCACTAGAAACACAGTCCAACAAAGAAATAATTTTTCAAATCGGACCCTTAGAAGCAGAGATATCGACACAAATAAGATATGCATCTACGCTCCTGGTGGAAAAACTATGCACTGCTTTAAGCAGGAGGTATTCTCAAAAGGTTATACGAGGTGAGCAATATCGATTCACGAAAGAATTTTTTCAATCGAGTTTCCAGAAGCTCAGATTTTGTTGAAAATACAGCAGAAGCCGAAATAAACACCATTCTTTACCATTTATGAGAAATTGCATGCAACACATTTTTCAACAGGAGCTGTATCCGACGCAGGAAGAATTTTTCATATCGGACTTTCAGAAGCAGAGATATCGAGAGAAACGCAATATACCTTTAAGCCGCTTAGCGGAAAACCTATGCATTACTTGGAAAAGAAACTGTACTGAAAATAGTATTCGATATAAATGACATCAAAAGGAAAAAGAATTTGTTTTCAATTGGGTATTTAGAAGCAATTTTACGGAATAAAATGTATTTTGAATTCGATGTCGTCTGCGTTTACGCCCTCCAGCGGCGAAGTTGTGCATCGGAAAAACCGGAATGCGAGGATCATCATTCTTACATTTCAAACTCCCCAATGCCAACTGAATTTTTTAAATCGGACTAATACAGGGTGATTCAAAAGTCCCCGAACTCTATGTTTTAAAACGCATTTGATGTAAAACCATAAAAGATATCCGAGTATTACTGCTTGCGGCTGTTGTGTTTGACCTTGGGGAACGAGCTGCGTCACGTGATAGCATCACGTGACATTACGCTTACGCGGGCGCTGGCAAGCAGTAACGTTCAGTCAGCTATGAGTCTCACGCAAGAACAGAGGGTCGCTTTGTTAGAAGTTTATTTTGTGGAAAAATCTTATCAACGTTGCATCCTATACCAGGGAAAACAAATGCGCATGACCTTGTGAACCGGTTTCGCGAGACAGGCAGTGTTCAGGATAAGCCTAAAAGCGGCCGGCCGGCCAGCCGTGGTGACTACCACGTTTCTGGAGAAAATTCACGTTCCCCTGCAGCGCTCTCCCCGGAAGTCACTTCGGCGGCTGTCTCAAGAGTTAGGGGCATCGTATTCAGCCTGCCAGAGAGCTACTAAACGTCTAAAGCTACGGCCGTACAGAATTCGAGTAGTCCAAGAGCTACGTCCTTTGGACTCAAAAAAGCTCATTGCCTACTGCCAATGGTTTAAGAGTTTCACGCGCAATAATGTAACCAACCAGCTTAACAACACTTGTTCCAATGACGAGGCAGGGTTTCATTTGAGTGGATATGTCAATAGCCAAAACACTCGCATATGGGCTGCGGAGAATCCATACGCATTGCATGAGGTTGGACTTCACTGTCAGAAAGTTGGAATGTGGTGCGCCATGTCTAGACATCGAATTGCAGCGCCATTTTGTTTTTCGACACAACTGTAAATTCCGCTGTGTATGCAGACATGATCCATCAATTTGTAGCGATGTCGGAAGGACACGACCGTTACTGTTGGTTTCAGCAAGATGGAGCAACGTGTCACACATCAAACGACACAATGGAGATGCTTCGTGAGTTCTTCCACGATCGATTAATCTCGAAAAAACTTTGGCCGCCTCGCTCACCAGACTTTTATTTGTGGGGTTATCTGAAAGACACAGTTTACCACAACAACCCTAAGACGGTACAGGACCTGCGGAACAACATCATTACAGCCGTGAGGGACATACCAGCCAACACACTGAAAAGAGTGTCAGCCAACATGTGTCGTCGGGTGAATTTGTGTGTTCAACAGAATGGTGGACAATTTCAGCATCTATTGTAAAGTGGTTTTCATTACCTGTAAGTATGAGTGTCAATAATAACAGTATGTAAAAATACCCAAAAGCAGAGTTAAAGACAAAATTTGGAAACAAAATTTTTTTGAACTTACATTCTGAAGATCATGACGCGCAACGCAGCAGTGACGAATATTCAGAAATTACAAACTACAAAGCAGAGTCTAAAACAAAAAAGTTATTTAACGAGGACAAAAACTACCAATTAAAACTCAAAACCCAACAGGCAAGAATAAAAATAATAATAAATTAATAGCAAAACCAGAATGCAGAAAGTGTCGAGAATGCCGAGCCTTGGCTTTATCAAGGACCAGCAAAACTCTGCATTTTCTCACTTCCAGAAAGACCTAGTTGAAAATGGGTTTCTGCAAAGCCATAGATGCAAGTATAAGTCCCATAATATTTTTTTAATTAACATAACCGCCCTCAATGAAGCGGAAAAAAGTAATTTAGCAAAAGTTTTTGCATACATCTATCACTTTCCTGGCCCAACCCATACTCATCATCTGTCACAAAAAACAGAAAAACGTTTTCAAAAAAACTCACAAAATGTGAGAAGGCTTGAACAAATCAAGAGAACAATCCAGTTTAAGCACGTGGTTAAGCAACCATACCGCCCAAGTGAAGTTTCAAACGTGAATCAAAGTACAAAAAGCTCTTAAATAATGTCATTCCCTGGGGAAAAAAGCACTTCCAAAAATACAATAAAAATAAAAATAAAAGAATAAAAATTACAACAGAGACATGTAAGTAAATAAGAACAATTGTACATACAGCTTCCACAAAAAACGGAAGCCAGAAGAACAAGAAAATGAAAGAATGATTTGGAAAAAATACTTAAAGTTAAAAAAAAAAGAGTTGCAATATTTACAAAGTACTCTAGGAATGCATTAAGTGTACAAAAAAGAAATTTTTCACCAACCAACTACGAGATAATAACGACGACCACGAGGTCGAGTTACAAGCAATCAGCTCTAATAAAGAGCACAAAAACACAATTGCCAAGAGTAAGTGAAAGAAAAAACTCAAATAGTTAGAAAAACAATTTGCACCAATGCCAAAAAAGAAAAATATATTTTCAGCTTTTAATGAACACAATTAAAACAAGAGAGAAAACCTGCACAA
Source organism: Macrothele yani (assembly GCA_039090855.1). NCBI lineage: Eukaryota > Metazoa > Arthropoda > Arachnida > Araneae > Macrothelidae > Macrothele > Macrothele yani. The sequence continues at coordinate 81,450,991 of CM077008.1, forward strand.
GAACAAAGGCAAGAGCTTACTCACAATGCTGCTTCCCTGCCCCTAATGACATAAAATGGCCGACCCACAGCAGCAGCCAAGTAGGATGGGAAAGTTCCTATGACTGTCCCGCATAAAATTACGCTGCACGTGAAAATCTTCCAAGCAAAATTACAAAATTTAGAATGAATACCTGCTTGTCCAGTAAGAGTAGAATAACTCTCCAGAATACACGAAAATGATTATCAAATATACTTGATGTGTATTTAATAATTTTTACCTGTATTTAAATACCTTAGTGTACTTCTGCAGACACAACCAGTAACCTATTTATTTTAACGAAAGTTTTACTATTTTTATGTTAGCTATTCTAGAGGTGGTAGAAATATTTGAATTCAGAGTTCGGGAACTTTTGAATCACCCTGTAGTTGCAGAGATATGGTGCCCACAAGCAGACGAACGGATAACGTGATAACATAAGCGCGATCTTTTTTTACAAAAGACGAGCTAAAAAAATATTTTACTCTAGTTTTAGAAAATACCACCGTCCTCTGTTTTTGGTGCTACGATTGGTAAGGTGATTTTATCTTTTTTTATTTTTTTTATTTTTCCTTCATTGTTGTGAAGTCGATGTCGTACATAGAATAAAATGGCAGTCAAGCAGGGACAGTAGGAGAGAAGCTGAGCTTGTTTAAATTGTGATAATTTTACCTGTGTGTTAGTTGTACCTGTACATATCTGTATAACCTTTTTTTTTTTAATTTTTGATTGGAGGTTTAACGACCACCGTGAGCAACTGAGTGGGCTATAAGCAGTCGCCCGTCCCTAATTTAGGGCCACTGGTTTCAGGGAAGGGAAAGATCCAGGGCCTTACGACAAACACAGCATCCATAACTCACCGGGTTTCGAACCTGATCAGAAGCATCGCTTAGGCCACTGCGCCACGGGGTCGGCGTATAACCTTTAAGATAGTGAACTATAGTATAGACAAGGGGTGGGGAAACTGCAGCCTTCTAGGTCATTAAGTTCAGCCTTTTGAGTGAATCCAAATTTTGCAGAACAAATCCTTTTATTTTTATTAATACAGTATATCTTTTTCCGTCTTTTATTATTTTTATTTTAATCTTAAAATGACCGTATTTAAAATATCAAAGAGTAAAAGAATATTCAACGAAATAATGCTTCCCGACTGACGGCCACAATTAAAACATTAGTAAATCATAAAGACTATTTTGATACCTGCTACGATCATGATTTCATTCTATGGCTCCTAAAGAACTACAGATGGAATTGATTGAGCTCTCAGAAGATGACATTTTAAAGTCCTTATTTGACGCTAAGAAAGATCCAATTGAAATATGGAAAAATGTAATGGAATGCCCACGCCTTCGGCAACATGCACGAAAAATGCTTTCTTGCTTTTCAACCATTTATTGCTGCGAATCTACATTCTCCTACCTAATCCAAATCAAGACGCCCTTAAGGTCACAAATGGCGGATACCCATCTAGAAGATCAGTTAAAAGTGTGGACCTGCATGTTGCAATCAAATATTCAAATACTTTCCAACAAAAAGTAGTCACAACAAAGTCATTAAAAAGTTAGTTAACTTTAGAGTTAATTTTTTTTTCATATTTTGAAATTAGCACATTGTAAGATTTTTACCAAATAAAGAACTTTTCGAAGTATATCTGGTTGAAGTTTTTTGAATATGGCCTTGTTAGATTACAACTAATTTAATGCGGCCTTCCAACATGAAAATGTTCCCCACCTCCGGAATAAGCGTAGCGTGGGGGAGGGGAAAGAACATGCTCATTAGTAACCCGATTTACATCTTGGACAGCATTTTTCTCACTGATATGCAAATTTCACTGAGGGCATTTGTTTCTTGTGTCTATTTGTACATGCACTCTGAATATCGTAACATTTCATTGAGCGCTTTGGATTTTTACCCTTATTGTCTTCCAGACTTTAATTTGAGCACCAGTGAAAAACACGGTAGAGAAAGAATATAAATAGAATTCGGGAACAACACTAAATATACTTCACTTCAAACTAAGGGAAACTTCAAACTCTGTCCCTAAAGCAGTCCCCCTTCCCTCAGAAATCAGGGCATGCTCAGGATATTTCTGTGAGGGCAAAAAAATATCTTTCGGCTTATATTGTAGTTAGAACTTATGGAATAAGATGTTTCTATCAGTTAATAACAGACAAACACGTATTATTAAAAATCAAAATTCATATGCTCGACACGAACTTTTGAAACGGTAGGTGCTGAGTGTATCATTTTACTATAAATACATACTGTGATATGCAATATCAGTTATACGTTGAATTCAATATGACGAACATTTTAAAAATCTACATGGAATTGAAACAGTAAAATGTGAAAGGAAACAAGAACATATTTTGCTGGCAATATATTAAATTTACTCACAAGCGTGGGCATTGAATAAACAAGAAAGATGACTCCGAATTCTCGATTGTAATGAGCACGTCTTTTTAATCCTTTCCGAACGAATAAAATTTATCAAAGTTATTCATGGTGAATGGAACCGGCTAGAAAAAGTCAACGGGATTTCTACAATCAATAAAACATCCATAAATAGAAACTGCTAATTACTTCCATTAGCGGCTAAAATGCATGTTACGAAGATTAACAAACGGCGTACAAAAAGTTTCTCATAGCAGAAGGAAGGTATCAGAGAGAAAGTGATTTTTAAATCGAACAGTTAAAAGAAGAATTATAGAAGGAAACATGATATAACTCTACGCGTTCTACCGGAAGAATTTTGCGCAATAGAACAGCTGAAAATAAGCGAAAAATATTCTTCATGGAAAAAGCTACGTTGAAGAACTTTTCCAATAAGTCTCCCAGAAGCAGAGGTAGCAATGTGAAAAGGTTTTGACTTTTACGCCTCCTAGCGGTAAATCTTTGCATTATTTAAACAGGATAATACTCCCTATATTTATTGTAGCGAATAGCAAACAGTAAAAAAGAAATGTTTGAATAGGGTTTTTAGAAACGGAAATACAGCTGCAAACAAAGGTACACAAAATTTACCTAGCGACAGAACTGTTAATTACAAAACTCCCCAAATACAAATCTAAAGTCCACCACAAGGTAAATGCCGTCTGGTGTTGAAAGAATATTTTCAATCGCACATTTAGAAGCAGAGGTACTGAGAAAAAAAGATTTAACATGACGCCACCTAGCGGCAGAACTACATTATTCTGGGAAGAAAATGCACACAAAGAGTTTTCATAGTTAGTAGAACCTGACCGAAAAAGAATTTTTTCAGTCGGGGTTTTAGTCCCGCAGATATTGCTGTAAACGAAAACGTGAACTTGGCCCCCTTGTGCATTAAGAAAATTTGGAATTATTTCATAAACATTTCGCACAGGAAGCGCTCCCCAACAAAGCAAGAATTTTTCAGATCGGACTCTTTAAAACATAGATACAGAGAAAAATAAAATATGCAACTACACTGGCGTGCAAAAATTAAGGACGAGACGGTTTTTCGAATGTAACGTCGTGCAGAAGTGCTCCACATCGACTCAAATCATACCATAAGATCCCCAAGATGTAAGAATATGGGACAAGTGAGCAAAACCGTCCAAACAAGGAATCCAAAGGATACAAAGGCACTTTATTCAAAAGGTAGCTGCGAGCACAACTGGACAGAAGACAGAAACGTCCATGTGACAGGCGGCTGCCAAGAAAAATTCAGTCTTTAGTAGGGGATATGATCACCCCTGACTGCGTTGCAGGTTTTACAACGTCTGTCCATGCTGAGCACGAGGTTGTCAAGGAGCTGTTGAGGCATCGCGGCCCATTCCTCTTGTAGTACCAATCGCAGCTGCGGAATCGTTGCTGGCGGCTGGTGACGTGCTGCCAAGCGTCTCCCGAGAAGGTCCCACACGTGTTCCATTGGATTTAGGTCCGAGGACCTAGCGGGCCAATCCATGCGTTGAATATCCTCAATCTCCAACAGCTCTGCGACAGCCACTGTACGATGAGGTGTAGCGTTGTCGCCCATGAAGAGGAACTCAGGACCCACAGCACCTCCAAACAGACGCACGTGAGGCAGGAGAACCTCGGTACAATAGCGAACACCGGTGACTGAACCTCCTTGGAAGATGTGGAGGTCAGTACGGCTACCAAGCATGATACCGCCCCAAACGAGAACTCCGCCACCTCCAAACCGGTCCCTTTCGATTATGTTGGAGGTGTGATTGCGTGTTCCCTGCTCTCTCCAGATGTGTATACGTCCAGAATCGCTCGTCAGACTAACTCGGCTCTCATCCGTAAAGAGAACTCGGCCCCATTGCTGATGTGCCCAGTTCTTGTGTTCCTGGCACCACAGAAACCGCCGTCTCCGATGAGCAGGCGTTAATGGCCCACACCGTACTGGTCGTCGTGCAAATAGACCACCTTTGTGCAGCCTCCTGGCCACGGTAAAACGCGATAACGGACTTCCAGTTGTCTGTTGCATGTGCCTTGCGATTTCTCTCGCTGTCTGCCGTTTGTCTCTTCTCGCCTGTAGGACAATTTACCGGTCGTCCGCCGCCGTGGTTGCTCGTGGACGACCACTGCTAAACTCTCGGACAGCTGTTCCTGTCGTTTGAAATGCTCTCCAAGCTCGTGAAACGATGCTGTGAGCGATCCCGAACTTCTCGGCCACACTAGTCACACTTCGACCTTCTTCCAACTTCCCAATGACGCGACCTCGGGTAAAGTCATCCAGATGTCGTCTACTGGATTGCCTGTTGGCCATATCACACGGTGGCAGCAACTCGACGTTGTTCAAACCGATGTACACCGTGCAATAGCTTTCACTGAATTGCTGAGCGTACACCGCCCGTGTGCTTTATACCCTTCCGACACTCCCCCCACGTCATGCTGCATATATGCGCTTGCCCTACCGTACCGGACCCTAGTCTATCTCCTGAGTGGTCTTTCGGTCCGTTCTGCCTGCTCGTTCCGCTGTTATGCTAATTTCTCCTCTTCGTCCTTAATTTTTGCACACAAATGTACTTCTCTTAGCAGAAAACCATGCATTAAGGAGAAAATATTCCGAAAAGGTTTTTCGAGGTGAGCGGTATCGGTCTACGAAATAATTTTTCAATCGAGTTTTCAGAAAATCAGATTTTCCTGCAAATGCATTAGAAGTAGAAATAAACACTTACGACCTCTGTTGGTTAAACCATTCTTTATCAAAATTTAGAAATTATATGCAAATGGAAGAATTTTTTAAATCAGAGTTTTAGAAGCAGAGACATCGGGGAAAACGCAATTTACCTTTACGCCTCTTAGTAGAAAATCAATGCATTACTTGAAAATTTAGAAATTATATGAAAACCATTTCACACTGGAAATACTCTCCAACAAAGAAAGAGTTTTCCAAATCGTACATCTTAGAAACAGAGATATCGACATATACATGTACGCCCATAGTGGAAAAAGCATGCGTTATTTTTAGAAGAAAATATTCTGTAAAGGTTTTTCGAAGTGAGCTGTATCTCTCCACGAAAGAATTTTTTCAATCGAGGTTTTACCTCATATTTTGTTGCAAATACATCAAAGCAGAAATTAATAAATACACCTCTTGGTGGCCAAACTATTATCTCCAAAAATTAGAAATTACATGGAAAACATTACCCTTCTGGAGCTGTATCAGGTGCAGGAATTTTTTTTTTTAAATCGGAGTTTCAGCAGCAGAGATATCGGAGAAAACGCAATTTACCTTTACACCCCCTAGCGGAAAGTCTATGCATTATTTGAAAAAGTGACTGTTCCTAAAATAGCCTTCGATATAAATGGCATTGGAAGATAATTTTTTCAATTGGGTATTTCAGAGCAAATATACACATATAATAAAATGTATTTTGAATTCCAAATCATCTGCATTTACGCCCTCTAGTGCTGAAGTTGTGCATCGTAAAAAAAATACCGGAATGCAAGGAACATCATTCGCACATTTCAGGCTTCCCAATGGAAAAACAATGTTTCAAATCAGACAAATAGTTACAGAGATATAGAGTCCACAGGTGGACGGACGGGCAAAGTGATGACATAAGTACATGCTTTTTACAAAAGACGTGCTAAAATAGAGTACTATTTCAAAAGTTTACTACTGGATAGACGTTAAAAATAAAAACTTTTTTTATTTTCTTATTCACTTCAAAAGAAATCAGTACATTAACGCTCGTGTGTTGTTGTTGTTTTCTTTTGTCGAATAATACCCTGAGATTTACAAAAATGTACTCCTGGACTTCAAACACTCTTTTTTCCACAGAAATACATTAAAAAAAGTAAATGCACTGAAAAAGAGCAGTCTTAATTTCCAGCATTAATAATATCCAGCCCTTTAAAATGTTTTTAATTTCGTTAAGCTATTTTAGTCAACAATGTTTTTTCAGTTTCTCCGTTCAATATAATGCTAAAAAATGGCGCAACTTCGACTCACAGTTTCTACTGTTTAAAGTTCTGCTTTCCAATAAGTTTTGGGCTCTTAGTTGTTTTGAAGTTTTGTAATTTGACGCAACAGTGTGTTTGTCTTTTGAACGTAAATAACCTATAATTGATTCAATTTTTACCATGTATGAAAATAATACCAGAAAATAAGTGATAGCAATTTCTCTCATAAGCAGAAGAGGGCACCACATTACTGCTATCGTGTTCACGTAAAACGTACAGCTATTTGAAGTAGATGGCGCCAGGTATCATAAAAAGAAGTAACAAATATGTACTTGTCGTTAAATAGCACCAAATACGCAGAATCAATTGAAAGCTGAAATTTATTAGCGTGAAAAAACGGAAAGAAATATTTTTGTGAAAGGGAATGCAATTTGGAAAAAAACCACTGTCTGAAAATCGTTCAGTTACATTCCCGTGATATTCAGCTTTTGTGTCCTTTCCATGGAAATAAAAACAATCATATTACAAGATTTTGCTTGTATTATTATATAATCAATACAAGTAAAATCTTGCAATTACTTTTTTAGGCAATCAATATTTACGCTATGTAACATACGTACACCTAGATAATACAATTTATTATAGAAAGAACGTTTGTAATGCTGCCGTAACCATATAAACTAATTAGCCTACATGAAAATTTAAGAATAATAAGAACATTTTCTGGCTTGCATAGCGTGATTTTCCCAACTTCTTTCACGCATTAATCCAAACAAATTCATAAAATGAATTAACGAAATCAGCAAACATGCAGGCAAAAGTTTATTAAATATCATTGTCAACCATTATCAATCCATTGCTGTATGTAGATCTCCCTAAGTTTCCTCCCCAACGGTCTGTCTTGAGCCAGTCTCCTCCATGTCACTCCCGTACACTTTAGAATTTCATCCACCCATCTCTCATGTGGTCTTCTTTGGGGTCTCTTCCTATCCTTTGGAATCCAGTCTAAAATTTCAGTGTCGCCCCGGTGGCGCAGTGGTCTAAGCGATGGCTTCTGGTCATTCGTCCGAAAGGGTCCGGGTTCTAATCATGGTGAGGCATGGATGTTGTGTTTGTCTTACGGCACTGGCGCTCTCTTTTCCCTGGAACCAGTGATCCTAAATTAGGGACGGGCGACTGCTTATAGCCCATTGAGTTGCTCACGGTGGTCGTTAAACCTCCAATAAAAAATAAATAAAAAAAATTCAGTTGTCCATTGGTGGTCCTTTCTTCTGGCAATATGTCCATGCCATTTCCTGGATTTTACTTTGATCTTGATGCCTTCCACTCTTGTCACGTTCCGTATCCACTAGTCACTTTTATCTTTCCTGGTTACACCAAGAATGCATCTCTCCACGCTTCTTTCAGTTGTCTGCAGTATTTGAATGTCTTTTTTTGTTAAAATCCACGTCTCGGCTCCGCATATAAGCATTGGAAGGATGCATTGATTAAACACTTTTCTTTTAAGACATAATAGTATATTGCTCTTAAAAATTGCATTATTTCTTCCAAAACTCTCCAACCAAGTTTTACACGCCGATTAATTTCTTCATCAATGTGACTCTCGCTTGATCTCTGTTGTCCAAGGTAAATGCAAGTATCTGTAATCTCCAGCTTTTCCTCATCAATCGATAAATCTTCATTTCTTCTAAAAGCATTGTACATCAGTTTTGTCTTCTGAAAGTTCATTTTTAATCCCAGTTCTTTACTCTTTTCAGCATTTTCTTGGATCATACCCTGCAGCTCTGAAGAGGCAGTTGTAAAAATGACTTTGTCATTAGCAAAATGAAGGTGAGTTTAATAACCTCCATTAATCTTTACCCCTTTGTCTTCCCAGTTCAATGATGAAAGACATTTTGCAATGCGGCACTAAAGAGTTTGGAAGATATGGTGTCACCTTGTCTCACTCCCTTTGCACCAGCTATTTGAGGTGCTGTATCCTCAAACAGCCGAACCTTTGTACTTGTATTTTCATAGATGCTATTAATAATGCTACATGTAATATATGCATCTTCAATACCGCCGGATTTTAAAGCCATGGTAACTGCTGATGGTTTCACGGTATCAAAAGCCTTTTCATAATCAATAAAATCCATATATAATGGAAGTTACGTAATTATAAATATACCACACTGTGAATACTCAAGAGACGCAAATAGCGTATTAAATCCGTTTATTTTTGCGGCGTAGTAAGTACAAAGATTCGCCAAGCTGTCGCACTCCACTGGGAGGTTTTCCCAAGGCAATGGTAGACATAAAAATGCAGGGAATTGGAACACGTAAGGAACAAAGACGATTTTTGAAATAACGCGGGTGACATCACGAACGTATTACACGAATTTTCATCACGCAATTATACGGTGTGTCGCGATGTGTTTCCATCTTTTAATAATGCATGCCAAGCTCTTGGTAGTTCAGTAGAAACTATATCATTGCACGCTAGCTTGCTGGATAGGATTTCGACTGTTTCCCTGATGGCAGTCTCTTTAAAATTCGTGTATGGGGCAATTCTTCTAATATGTACTATTCCATAGAGGTGTAGCCGATGAATGCATGACTTCTCTGGCGAGGACTGTATTCTGCATGTCCTGGTTGACACTTCGCACGTGCTCTTTACATCTAGTGTCCAAGGATCACTTTGTCATTCCAATATATATCTTTTCCGTGTTGTCAGGGCATACTAACGGTATAGCGTACACACCTGCCTTTTCTTTCTCACACTGTATATCCTTGCAACTTGATATCATATGTAATAACGGATTCGGGGACTTCAGTGCTATCAGTACGTTGTACTTACGTAATAAATTATTTAACCAATATGTAAAACCTGGAACATATGTGATGGATCCTGTGAATCTCACCGTCTTACTAGGAGATTTTGTTACTGCTGACATTACACGATTTCTTACAATTCTATGTATTCTGTCTATGTCATTTTTATTATATCCAGCCTTTAGACCTTTGCTATAAATATTACCAATTTCCTTATTATTTAGGTAGTTGGGTTTGCATACGCTATATGCTATACAGAGGCGTGCTCTAAACGCAGAAAGTTTGTACTCTTTTGGGCAGTGCGAATCAGGAGGAACAAGGTTCGGTACTGCGGTCGGTTTATAATAAACGTCAAAATCGAAGCTGGATGTTCTGTTTCTTCTGAGGGTGACGTCAAGATAATTCAACGCTCCATCTACTTCAAGCTCCATGGTGAACTTTATCGTATTGTGTAGCTTGTTTATCTTGTGCATGAAATCATTTAATTCATCTGCTCCGTGTTCCCATATGAAGAATATGTCGTCAGCATAACAGATCCACGCTCGGGGTTTCTTGATACAATTTAGAAAGATAAAATCTTCTAGCGGTCTAAGAACTGCTTCGGCAAGGACTGAAGATAGAGGTGAACCCATCGGTGCTCCTTTTGTTTGTTTGTAGATGCTTCCATCCAACTTGAAATAGTTGTGGTTAGTAACCAAATTTAAGGTACCGACAATTTTACCAAGAGCTACATGCATTATTAAAAGATGGAAACACATCGCGACACACCGTATAATTGCGTGATGAAAATTCGTGTAATAGGCTCGTGATGTCACCCACGTTATTTCAAAAATCGTCTTTGTTCCTTACGTGTTCCGATTCCCTGCATTTTTATGTCTACGATTGCCTTGAGAACGCCTCCCAGTGGAGTGCGACAGCTTGTCGAATCTTTGTACTTACTACGCCGCAAAAATAAACGGATTTGATACGCTATTTGCACCTCTTGAGTATAATGGAAGTTCATATTCCCTCGTTCTTTTAAGTAGTTCTCTTAGTACATGGATATGATCTACAGTGCTGTAGTTGCCAAACTGGTGTTATTCATTAGCACCAACGCAGGGGAGGTATTTTACAGGGCCCTGGTTAAACGATTTATACATAAGAGATTCGTGGAATTCATGAGTACAGGGTGAGTCAAAAGTCGTATGACACCCTTGCACTTCAGAAACAGGAGGGAAAATGAAATATCTGAATACCCAGCAAAGAATCGGTGAGGAGGCCTATCTTTTAGGCTACTTCCGGAACATGGCCGCCATCTTGAAATCCACCATATTGGATCAAGGTCAAAATTTTCAAATAGTAAGGGGGTCGTGTTGCATATCAAACAAAACCAGAATTTTGTTAGAAATTGATTGCCGTAATTGGATTTGACATATGTGTTGTGGTTCACAAGTTATCAACCAGAAAGTTGAAATAACCATTGTTTGTTGAAGGTAACTGAAGACGGCACTGACGAAAGAAAAGAGGATTGACGTGATCCTAATGTCTAGGGATTGAAGCTGCCGTATCACAGTTGCAGGCTTCAACCATCGACACCCAGAAAGATCACCAATTTCACACAGCACTGTTGCATACATGATGTCTAAATTCGGAGAAAACGGGATTGTGGACGACAAGCCACGTAGTGGGCAGCCGAAAACTGTTACCGACGAGGAAACCTCAACAATTGTCTTGGCATCCTTTGCAAAGAGTCCACAACATAGCATATGAAGTCTCGCAGAAGAATGTGGTCTCTGCCAGTTGGCTATTGTACGGATTCTTTACACCGCTCACTGGCATCCGTTCAAGATCCCGATGCAACAGCAACTATCAGAGGATGACCCTGATAGACGTGTCGAGTTCTGCACCTAGGCTTTAGACCAACATCAACGGGATTCCTCATTCGCACAGGGCATTTTGTTCAGTGACGAGGCCAATTTTTATGTCAGTGGTGAGGTTAACCGTCAAGAACTACAGGTACTAGAGTGACAGGAACCTTCACTGGACGGAATCATCCAAAGTCGTTGGTAATGTAAAGGTTATGGCGTGCTGTAGAATATGAGGTACCCGTGTAATCGGACCTATTTTCATCGACAATAACCTAAATGCTCAGCACTACTTGAAAATGCTACAGGAAACAGTGTTGCCTTCCCTTCTGAATGAAGACGGCAGTTTTCCCTGTTATTTCCAACACGTTGGGGCTCCACCACACTAAAGAGCAATGGTTCGTCAGTGGCTAGATGTTCGAATCCCAGGTCATTGGATTTGGCCGGCATGGTTTTGTGGAATGGCCACCCAGATCCCCCGACCTCACACCACTCGACTTTAATCTATGGGGTCATCTGAAACACCTGGTGTATGCTGAGAAATTCCTGGACAAAACACCACTTTCAGCAACGCATCTTGGAGGTCTGTTACCGCATTTCTCCCGATATTCCAGTGCGGGTGCATAACGACGACGGGATCAAGCGCCTTTAGGTTTGTGTTCAGCAACAGGGACAACACTTTGAACGCATCAAATTGATGCGCATCACAGGGTACTTTAGAGGTTGATATTTGAACTTTCTGTGTTGATAACTTATGAACCACAACGCATATGTCAAATATGATTACGGCAATCAATTTCTGAGAAAATTCTGGTCTTGTTTGATATGCAACATGACCTCCTTTACCGTTTAAAAAATTTGACCTTGATCCAATATGGCGGATTTCAAGATAGCGGCCATGTTCCGGAAATAGCCTAAAAGATAGGCCCTCACCGATTCTTTGCTGGGGTATTCAGATATTTCATTTTCCCTCCCGTTTCTAAAATGAAAGGGTATCCTGCGACTTTTGACTCACCCTTTATAACATCTGCTTTGTGTTTAATTTGTTCTCATCTTTAGCAAAAGCATTGGTCATTCGAAGATATAAATCTGCAGTGTTCAATTTACTTGCAAACAGCTCTATTTTACGTGAAAGGTTGCGTTTTTATGTTTTTGTAACATCTAAACTTAACTGTTGCATTTCTAAAAGTTATTATAATATGTTGGCCCAAATAATTTAAGGCCAAAACTAATTTTTGCAGAATTAAATTCTAGTTAAAGTAAAAAGTTACGACAATCGCAATAAATTCACGATTACAAATGAACATTTTTGAATTAATTTTTATCTGCCTTTAGTTTTCGTCAGTACCGCTTGGATAGGCAGTAAACAGTGTTAAGGTGTAAAAATAATTACAAGGAAACAAATTTAAATCTTAACCATTTCAGAATTTTACATAATACACATTTCTAAATAAAAGAAAATGCTTTCGTTCATTTTATGCTATGTCATAATACATGTGCAAACATTTCCAGAACGCAGGTAAACCACTTCATCCTGAGCTCCCCACTCTCGCTATTTCTTAATTGCGTGAAACGATAAAAGAAAGAGAAATCAATATTTTCCCCCTGGACACTCCCAACAAACGGGTGATGGTTGTATTGGGAAGCGTAAATGCGCGGTACTTTCTGATCCTATTAACCTGAAAAAAAGGAAATGGCCACAGATACAAAAGACATCTTCTTCCACCTTGAAATATTGCTCTTCAATACACTGGATATTACTGTATAAGTATATGGATGAAATTTAATATCCATGTAAGTCAATATGTGATGAGCGTGCTTCGTTTTTCATTTTTTTATGTTACTCGAAAACTTGCTAAGTCAATGCGTTTAAGGGTTTCCTTAAATATTCAACTTGTAAAACTTTCACTATCAAGACGCTGGGCCCGGGGCGATTATCCTAGTTGTCCGGTACTTGTCCGAGCTCTGATTAGTATCGTATGGACAGGATGGACAGTCCTGTCAAAACAAGCCGACTTTTCGGATATACAATATGTGTTCTAGCATTGGTCATGAGCACCCATTGGAGCTTGAGTTCTGAACTCTTGTTCACCCATTGGAGCTTGAGTTCTTAACTCTTGTTCATCCATTGGAGCTTGAGTTCTGAACTCTTGTCCAGAACGCTGAGTGGTAGAGCTCTGGATATGTACTTTTGATAATGGAGCTACGGACATGAAGTCCAGTGGGTGATCGAGCTCTGACCCTGAAATCAAACAGTGTTTAAGCTCTGGATAAGCTCCTTTAGTGTGGAGCTCACACGCGAAGTCCAACGGGTTCTCGAGTTTTCTATTTACTCTCACACCAGGGTTGGCTCAAGCTGGTAAGAAATATAAGGAAGTCAGTGGGGCGTTTTGACGACGCAACGCTTGTAAAATTTTAAATGTTTCATAGCCTGCGTGGGAAAAAATATATATTTCTGGGTCTTTTATAGCCTTATTTCATTTTATAACCGAGAACAAGGAGTGTTTTTTTTTTTTTACCGAAAAGCAGTATTGGCCAATCTACTCTGCCTCCCTCTCTGGTCCCAGGCTACCTGGCTTTGAAACACCTCTCAACGCATCTTCTTTCCATTTCATTTCTTTCTTAGGAAACGAAACACGGTGTTTATTTGCCTGAAGTTCCTATCCCCAGCAGTGCTGTATTTCTCATTAAAAACAGCGGAAGCTGCTGCTTGGAGTGACAGTTAACGGTGGTGCAGAATTTCGCTCTCTAAAATTTTCAAGAATGCATTTGCCTGAATTAAATGTAGAAGACGTTGAGAAATGACTTGCCCATTTTTATCCCTGCAGTCTGAGTAGAGAGAAACATCAGGAACACCGATTTGGATAGGTGTTTCTAGGACGCCCAATAATTTTGCATGGGACAGTTCCTATTCAATCTTTTTTTCTTATCGTGAATGAAATCACCATTTAGCCGCCCCGGTGGCGCAGTGGTCTAAGGCGCTGGCCTCTGATCATTCGTCAGTAAGGGGTCCGGGTTCGAATCCCGGTGAGGCATGGATTTTGTGTTTGTCTTACGGCACTGGCTCTTTCCCTTCCCTGGAACCAGTGACCCTAAATTAGGGACGGGCGACTGCTTATAGCCCATTGAGTTGCTCACGGTGGTCGTTAAACCTCCAATCAAAAAAAAAAAAAAAAAAAAAGAAATCACCATTTACTCCGTTACAGTTTGTGCTACTAACTACTTGTAAAATACTAGAACACCTTATCTCTAAATTTTTGGAAGTGAAATGAGACACAGCAGCCAAACACATGTGAATATACAAAATAAATTCGAAACACTATATATATTTTCTCCAGCAAAAAGTTCTCAAAAGGGTTCCGAAGTGGCACTTCGCATCGGGGCGCAGACATACATGTCTTGAGACTGCGCTGGCATGCACACATACATAAATCTACAACGGAACATCGATTGTACGTCAGTCAGGCGGAGGACTTCATCTGTGATAGGTTTTTGAAAGTGAGATGGATATACAGTTAAGAACGCTCTTTCTACCGTTATTTGTATTTTAATTTTGGTCTCAAGAGAGTCGCATATACGATCGACACGTGCCACGATATTCTGTTCTACTTAAAAGCAGTTTTTTTATCATGTTATTGGCAGACTTTTTTTCGTGAATCTGTGACGTACTACAGAGGTAAAGCACGTGTCAAAATGACAAATCTGCAGCGATACATTTCGTCTGTGTAGCTTAGTTGGGAGAGCAACTTACTTAGGAGTGAGGGGGCCGCGAATTCGATCCCCGTCACGGACAAATTTGTGTTTTTACGTCGGCGCCCAAACGTAAAAGGGATGCACTGGACGTTGGGTTCTTCGAAAAATGTGTGATGTTTGTTCCACACATCGTCTAGGATTAATGAAAAATTCTTTCTTCGCTTCAAAAAAAAAAAAAAAAAAAAAGAATTAGGAGGGAGATAATGTGACGTACCACAGAGTTTAAGCACGTGTCAAAACGACAAATCTGCAGCGATACATTCCGTCGTGTAGATTAGTTGGGAATGCAACTTACTTCGGTGACGTGGACAAACTTGTATTTTCACAACTCTTAAAATATGATTCTAAATTTGGATTTCCAAAATGTTTCATGATCACCAGTGCTTTGTGCTTTTCGCGGTAGTTTATGTTTTCTAACTGTACGAATCACATTTCTTTTCACCTTCCTCCAAAGAGATATCAAAAGAATACAAGATATGTTCACAACATTGTATTATAATAAATTGTTTTGTATTAATATTTAGAAGTACTGACAAGAAGAATATTAGTACTGACAAGAAAAGATGGTGCGGCAGTACTGAAATTTCAGGAACGGGGCCGATCCAAGTTTTCTTGCTTTTTTTTTTTTTTCTGTGGGAGGGAGGGGGGTGGGGGAGTATAAGTGAGTGCCGACTTTTCGGTACACCACGTAGTCGTCGCCTATGGTTCTGTCATCATCAAACAACACAACCTGAATTTGATTAGGTGCACTCACTGAGAAAAGACGGGGGGGGGGGAGAGGAGAAAAGTGAAAGAAGAAGAGGACAAATCATATGAAGTGACTGTAACAACAACTCGTCATATGCTACCGCAAGAAATAAAGCTAGGAGGTCTGCAGCACAATATAG
Source organism: Macrothele yani (assembly GCA_039090855.1). Lineage (NCBI taxonomy): Eukaryota > Metazoa > Arthropoda > Arachnida > Araneae > Macrothelidae > Macrothele > Macrothele yani. The sequence continues at coordinate 81,466,685 of CM077008.1, forward strand.
AATAAAATACGAATGATCGGAGTTATTCTAAAGGTTTCGAAGCCACACTTAGCAAAACTCTTTATATTTTACAATATTTAGTGCCACGGCACGAGTTTCAACAAACATTTCAACAGTCGTATTCTAAAATTTGTTGAGATGAACTCAAATGTCAGCTGTTCACAAAAAAAAAAAAAAAAAAAAAAAACCTTCTGCAAACTTGCATGGCAACGGAGATAGGGTGTCCACACAAAAAGATCATGTGCTCCTGTAGCTAGGCTAAGGTTACTGCTACGTATCATAGAACTTTTATATTAAAAAATTGTCAAAATTATTTACACCTACACGTACGAAGGGTTATTTTACCAATATTGTTTGGTAACATAAAAGGCACAAAGAAAATGAACCACCAAATGTCAAAATGTCGAAAAGCAAATCCCCTACAATTTAATCTACACTGAAGAGCAATTGAATTAGAGATACCTGTCTAGTAACGTGTAGCACCACCTATCAGATGCGGACGCCGCCATTTGCAATGGCTGGCCTGCTAAACCCGACCCTGGGCAAAGCCAGGACGGAAAAAGAGTTAGTACAAGTAAAGTTTTACTTACAGGACGTCAAGTTCGGACTCAATCGACACAGGAGACTTTCACAATACAGGAGATACACAAAATTACGGCACACACACAAAAGAACACTAATAAACGCAGGTCAAGCACTGAGCACAGGTCAACACAACCTTTACAACGACCACTGCGACACCGGAACTGCCAAATAAATTTTCAAATCCAACAGTTAAAAGAAGAAATATAGAAGGAGAAGAAGTAAAAGAAGAAATATAGAAGGAAACATGATATACCACTACGCCTTCTAGCTGAAGAATAATGGAAAAGTTGAAAATACCCGAAAAATATTCTTCACAGAAAAAGCTATGTTAAGGAAAAAAAACTTTTCCAATACGTCTTCCGGAAGCAGAGATAGTGAGAAAAAAGGTTTTGACGGTTACGCCCCCTAGCGTGAAATGTGTGCATTATTTAAAGACGATATGCTCCACAACTCTATTGTAGAGAATAACATACAGTAAAAAAAGGAGTTTTCCCAATAGGAGTTTCAAAAGCGGAGATATAACTGCAAAAATAAATACACAAACACCACCTAACGGCATGACTATGAACTATAAAACTCCTCAAATACAAAGATAAAGTGTTCCACAAGGTTAATAGCATCGGGTATTGAAAGAATTTTTAAATTGCACAAGTAGGAGCAAATATATTGATAAAAGAAAAAAGCATTAAATATTCGCGCACCTAGCGAAGAAATAGTCCATTATTTTGGGTAGAAAATACACACACACAGAGTTTGCATAGTTAGTAATATCTAACCGAAACTGAATTTTTCTACTGAGTTTTTAGTCCCGCAGAAATTGCTGAAAACAGAAACGTGACCTCAAGCCCTATAGTGGTAAAAATATTTTTAATTATATTAAAAACATTTCGCGCCGGAAACGCTTTCCAGCAAAAAAAAAAAAAAAAAAAAAAAAGAATTTTTCAAATCGAACTCTTGTAAGCAGAGATATCGACAAAAATAAGATATACACCTAAGCCTCCTGGAGGGAAAACTATGCATTGTTTTAAGAAGAAAGTATACTGGAAAGGTTTTCCCAGGTGAACGGTATCGGTCCACGAAAGAATGTTTCCAATCGAATTTTTAGAAGCTCAGATTTTGTTGCAAATACATCATAAGCAGAAATAAATACTTACGACCCCTGGTGGCCAAATAATTCTTTATCAAAAATTAGAAGTTATGTGCAAGACATTTCCCATCAGCAGCTGTATCTTATGCAGGACGAATTTTACAAATTGGAGATCGTGGAAGACGTAATTAACCTTTACCTATCCTAGCGGAAAATTTATATATTACTTGAAAAAGAGAGTGTACCTAAAATAGTTTTCGATGTAAATGACATCGAAAAGAAGGATTTTTACAAACGCATATTTAGAAGTAAGTACATATGGTATAAGAAAACAGATTATGGCTCTGAGAAAAGAAGATGGTTCTGTAACAAGAAATAGAGGTAAAATTTTGGCAAGAGTGAAGGATTTGTACTCAAAACTATATGAAAGGGATGATGCATGTACTCCAGACATTACGAAAGGTACCAGTGCCAGAGTTCTTCCAGTTCTCCCAGCAGAAGTTGCACATGCAATCAAGAACATGAAACGGGGAAAAGCTCCAGGAGAACATGGAATTACCATAGACATCATACAAGAAAACAAGTGGAGAAATTGAAACAGTACTCTCCCAAGTTTTCACTCGATGCCTTGATGAAGGGAAGATTCCTGAGGATTGGAACAATGCTACAATGATCCTGCTACATAAAAAAGGTGGCATTGAGGATCTCAGGAACTATAGACCTATCAGCCTCCTATCAGGGATTTATAAAATCTTCACTAAAGTTCTTTCACACCGCTTGAAGGTGACACTGGACATGGCTCAACCGAGAGAACAATCTGGATTCAGGAGTGGCTACAGCACTATAGATCATATCCACGTACTGAGAGAACTAATTGAAAGAGCGAGGGAATATGAACTTCCACTGTGCATGGCTTTCATCGATTATGAAACGTCCTTTGATTCGGTGAAACCATCAGCAGTTACAATGGCTTTGATATCCTGCGGTATTGAAGATGCTAACATTAATATTATTAATAACATACACATGTATATGACAATGCAAATGCAAAGAGTCGGCTATTTGTGAATACAGCATCCATAAATATTGGAAAGGGAGTGAGTCAAGGGGACACTATATCTCCCAAACTCTTTAATGCCACATTGGAAAATGTCTTTCAATCACTGAACTGGGAAAACAAAGGGATTAAGATTAATGGAGATTATCTAACTCACCTTCGTTTTGCTGATGACGTAGTCATTTTTGCAACTACCCCATCAGAGCTGCAGAGTATGATCCAGGAACTTGTTGACAAGAGTATAGAAGCGGGATTAAAAATGAACTTTCAGAAAACAAAAGTGATGTACAATGTTTTTACAAAAAATGAAGATTTATCGATTGATGGGGGAAAGCTGGAGATAACCAATACCTACATTTATCTTAAATAGCAGATATCAAGTGAGGGTCACATTGATGAAGAAATTAATCGGTGTATAAAACTTGCCTGGAGAGCTTTTGGAAGAAACACTATAATTTTCAAGAGCAACATGCCATTATGTCTTAAAAGAAAAGTGTTTGATCAATGCATCCTTCCAGTGCTTACATATGGTGCAGAGACGTGGGCTTTAACTAAAAGAGACATGCAAAGACTACAGACAACTCAAAGAGGCATGGAGAGATGCATGCTTGGTATAACCAGGAGAGATAAGAAGAGGAACTCGTGGATCAGAAAAATGACAAGAGTGGAAGACATCATGATAAGAGTAAAATCCCCGAAATGGGAATGGGCTGGTCATATTGCCAAAAGGACAGACCATCGATAGACAGCTTAAATTTTAGACTGGATTCCAAGGGACAGGAAAAGACCCAGAAGAAGACCACATGTGAGATGGGTGGATGAAATTCGAAAGTATGCACGAGTAACATGGAGGAGGCTATCACAAGACAGGCCGTTGTGGAAGAAACTTGGGGAAACCTTCGTCCAGCAGTGGATAGATAATGGTTGACAATGATGATGATGATGACGATGATATGGTGTAAAATGTATTTTGAATTCGATACCATCTACATTTACGCCCTCTAACGACGAAGTTGTGCATCGAAAAAACCGGAATGCAAGGATCGTCAATTTCACATTTCAAGCTTCCAAATGCAAAAAGAATTTTTCCAAATCGGACAAATGGTTGCAGAGATATGGTGTCCACAGAGAGGCGGACTGACTGACCGATAACGTAAGCATGGTCTTTTTTTACAAAAGACGCGGTAAAAATATTTACAGAACTGCTACAGAATTTGCAACCAACTGCAGAAAGCTCAAAGCCGCCGCGGTGGCCGAGTGGTCAGAGGAGTAGGCTTTGGGCAAGTCTCCTGAGCTGAGTCCAAGTTCGAGTCCTTGATGAGGCATTCCATATAGCTCATGGCTATGTGAAAAATACCTTGGAACCAGCGGGTCCCAAATTAGGAGCTGGCGACTATTTATAGCCATCACAGTTCCACATGGCGGTCGTTGAACCTCGAAACACACCCACACACCCACACACACACATACACACACGCACACACACACACACACACACACACACACACACACACACACACATACAACTATAGAAATGGCATCAGAGCGAAAAAAATATCAAAACTTTCCAAGCATCATCATAACCAGAAAACAGAATAAAGTGGAATATGAAGTTTACAAGAGAGGAACATACATGTCAACAATTATCCTAGAAAACTCACGCCATCCCATGAAATTCAGTTGCCTCTGCGACACATATCATGACGCCTCGGATAGGCTCAATCGGTAGTAGATTCAGCCACAGGGATGGTCATGGTAGAATGGAAATTGTTTGCAGACACGGTTGAGCAACTCGTGACGTATGTGGTCTGGCATTATCGTGCTGGAATGTGGAGTTTGACGAGCGCTGAAGGACAAGATCACAGAGGCGAAATAGTATCCACATACCTCTGTGGCGTTACATTACCCTCGGTGACCGTGAGAGTAACCGCCTGTCTTAAGAATTGGCGCCATGCCAAAATTCCAGCAGCGGTTACTAAAGGCGCTCAGCGATAAACGAAGCGACAGCTGTTTTGGCGCTAAATAGCCATGCGTCAGTTCTGTCCCAAACAGATGCGGGTCTCGTCTATGAAGACTACATTTCTTCATTCGTCACGCTCTTGACTCATTCGTGGTGCCAATGCGATCTGTCGTGCTTTTTGGTTCAAATCAGTGGTATGCAGAGAACAGTGCGCGTCTGTAGCATACCAGCTTCTTTCAGGCGTCGACGAAAGGTACTGCCCAAATACCGGCGGTGCTCCATCCGTTGGAAAGACCCGTTTCTGGTATTTTCAGCTATCTGGCGAATTTGCAGATCATCTCGATCCATTCTTACTCGTGAACGACAGGGTCTTGCACAACGATGCGAAATAACTTGCGATGTCCGCTGCTGTCAGCAGCAGCTGTCTGATAGCGCATCACTTCTCAAATTCGCTGCAGTTCATCGCATAGACAAGGGGTTCCCAAACGTTTTGAGACCGCGCCGCCCTTAACATGTCACATTTTTCGTACGACGCCCCTGTACCCAAAATAAAACAAGAAAGATGACACCGAATTTTCGGGTGTAATAAGCACGTCTTGTAAATCCGTTCTGACGCAAATTAAATTTATCAAAGCTATTCAAAGTCAATGGAACCGGTATTGAAAATAATAGTATCTGACGGTTTTTAATCTCTCAGATATTGCTGTAAACAGAATCGTGAGCCCTCTGGTTGCAAACTTATGCGTTAAGAAAAACATGAATTTGTATGAGAAACATTTCGCACCGGAAACACTTTCCAACACCGAAAGAACACTAAATCGGACTCTTAGAAATAGAGATATCGACAAAAACAAGATGTCACTTTACGTCCCCAGGTGGGAAAACCATGCATGATTTTAAAAAGAAAGTATTCTTAAAAGGCTTTAGCATTAACGACTTCCGTCAAGTTGCACGATAAAATAAGTTAAAACTACATTGAAAGTTAAAACTTTAATAAAAGCATTGACACACATTAGGCCTTTCGGGTATTACTATACGCCCATCTTCAGATGGTAAAATTAGACCGCCCATCCAAGAATATATACGTAACAGGTAAGGACATATCTATTCATCCGGACCACAAAAAGTAAGCACCTAAGTAATGAAATTCGAATTAAGAGGAATTACATTGATGTTTTAAATCGTAGAACCTATCATGAATTTGGGAACATTTCCTCTGATCTAAACAAAGAGGCCCTGGACAAATATTTTATTATTCTTCATGCAATTCTCAAAAAGGACTGTGAAAAGTGCAACTTCACCCATATTAGAAAATTGAGGAACCTAATGGACTGTGAGGTCCGCTCAAGACCAAGAAAATGTTTTGGTATGAGACTGAGGAATGCGAATGAGAATAGCCAACCACCCTTTATTAATCTTAGTAGAGTTATTCTATCTTCAACCCAGGAATCTGCCTTAAGTCGGAGCATGAAATTTGCTTTCTGCCCCCGTAAGCCTAATTTATTCTCATTTGCAGCACAAACCGAGAACATTGTGAGAGGATTGCCTACGGAGGAACAAGATACAGCTCGCTGTTTCCTAATCCAGACCTATAGGAGACTGAGCTTCTGGTCCCGACCCAGGAATAACAATCAGTCAGCAATGCAGGAGGAATACAACCAATTGAGAGCATTACATGACAATCCGGAGATAAGTATTATTGCTGCAGATAAATCACCCCAGGTTGTTATTCTTAACAAATCTGACTATGATCAAAAAATGAAACAAGCCATAACCCAAATTCCTACAAAAGTTTTGTCTTATGATCCAACTAATATAACTATTACTGAAATCAATAAACTTAAAAATCATTCTTCATTACCAATGTCTGTTTCACAGGTTTTAAAACCTACTTTTGGGGCTCGGGTGCCAGAACTTTTCGGCAAACTCAAGACCCATAAAGAACACTTACCCATTCGGCACCTAGTCACGGGATATACTAGCCCCACGCGACCGCTAGAACAGGCACTGAGAAGATATCTTAGTCCTTTCCTGGGTAACTCTCAATACTCAGTTCACAGTTTTATTCAAGCCTTGGATTTAATCAAAGCTTTTACCTCATCCCCCCACCTTTCTATTTTGCGTCTCTTGACGTGATGTCCTTGTTTCCTAGCATTCTTGTGGAAGAGGTTCATTCACTTATTGAAAGAAAACTTTTAGAATCAGAACAAGTCACCCCTTCAAAAATTTCTTCAATTATTGCAGCTCTTAAGCTTATTCATAAACGAACCTACTTCCGGTTTCAGGGACAAATCTATCAACAACTCCAGGGAGCACCTATTGGGTCTCCACTCGCCCCCATACTAGCTGAATTTCTTCTCCAGTACATCGAGGACAAGGTTTTAGTAGAACACCCTAAGTCTCCACTCCTCTATATGAGGTATGTTGATGATGTACTTCTCCTCTGGCCACACACCTATACAGAACTTGAAGCTTTTACTGTCCATTTATCTTCCATTTTTCCTTCTATTTCTTTTACTATAGAACTTGAAACGGATTTTTCTCTTCCATTTCTGGATTTCAAACTTTGCAGGGAACCTCTGTCTAATACCATTTCATATTCTGTATTTCGCAAACCTTCTACCTCCCCTATCTTAATCCCTTTTGATTTTTATCATCCTCAGAACTACAAACTGGCGGGAATTTCTTTTTTAGTAAAACGAGCTCAAACTCATTGCTCTTCTCAACAGGCAAGGACTCAAGAACTTTCCTTCATTAAAAAACTGGCAAAGAACTTTGGATATCCTGATCATGTAGTCATGAAAATAATTAAGAAGAGCATGAGAACGTATGAAACCTGAGACTTCTATCATAAGATACATTGGTTCAGTAAACTTTCATCCATCGCTAACCCCAATCCTTAAGAATATTTGTAGAAGACTGCAATTGGGAATTGGGATCCGAACACGGAATATTTTTTTTTCTTGTACGTTCAGATCGTGAAAAAGTCAATAAGGACAAACAACATGGTGTTTATAAGATACATCTACGAACCCTGGACCCGTCATTGCCTCCTTCCTGCTATATAGGCTCCTATTATTTAATTATTATTTAATGGAGTGTCCCTTGACTTTCAGGCTGTTGTAAAGTTCTTGGGTGTATATTTACAAGATAATTTGAGATGGGATGCACATGTTAGTGAAATTGCGGTTGGGATCAGATCCCGCATTAGGGTCATTTATAGGATTTCAAGTTTGTTGCCTTCCAGGGTTAAGTTGCTATTGTATTTTTCATTTATTTATCCATTTCTATCTATTGTCTCTTGGCTTGGGTTGCACAACTATTGGGAATGTTAATAGAATTTATGTTTTAAAACATTTTTTTTACCTTTGGTGAATCCGTCTTTACAGATACATTCTATTTTTCTCAATTATCAAATAATGTCATTTGATAAATTATACAGTTTTCGATTATTACTGTTTATGCATGAACGTATATATGCTAAGAAATATTCAGATCCAATTACCTTGCATTTTTCTTCCCATTATCATGACACTCGTGGAAATACTAGTTTTTTAATACCTTGAGCGCCTACTAATTTATTATTTAATAATATTAACTTGACCTGCCCTAGGTCCTGGAATGGGTTGCCGCTTCGAATCAAGACGATTACACACTTTTCGGTATTCAAACAACAACTAAAGACCTTCAAAATTAATGGTTGAATAACGTTTGGTTGTATATTACGTATTATTACTTTAATTTACTGCATAATGGTTAAATTGTTCTTTGGCTTGCCTATTAAGATTCTTTTTTTTTTTTTTTGGAGGGGTGGGGACTAGGGGCCCGTCAGGCTATTGTTAGCCTTTTTCCCTGGTTCCCTTGCCACAATCACAGTGCACCGCACTGATTTGTTTAAGAACCTGTAGTGATGCTTCAATTTACTCAAACAAAAAATAAAATTATTCATGTTATCATACGTGTTTTTGTATTTCCTATTACTTCATTTATACTTATATATATTATTGTTTTTGTGGAGGAAACTTGGGGAGATTTTCGTCCAGCAGTGGATTGATAATGGTTGACAATGATGATGATGATGATATTATATGTATAATATTATTGTATAATATTTGTATTTGCATGTGTTTTTGTACAGAAATTGTATCTGCGATTTGATTGTGTGGTGAATGGTGTAGTGTGGCAAAAAAAAAAATAAAAATAAAAAAAAATTAAAAAAAACCCCGGAGGAACCTTGGGTTACGTTTGAAAGAACATAAATGATTTGAAATAGGGGAACTTGTCTACGGCTCTAGCAAGAACTGTAAGCATGAGTAACTACGTTCCACAATGGGATGAAGCAATTATTATCTCTTCAGCCTCTACTAAAACCAATTTGTTATTCTTGGAGAGCCTGCACATTTAAAATTTGGGCGACTCCTGTTGTAATGACGGCTCCCTTCGTCAAATTCCAGGGCCCTGGCAACATCTCTTCCACCTAGTCACTTAATTGCGAACTGGAGACTTTTTAACCGTGACCATTATGTCAAGACTGATATGTAAATTTTCTTTTAATTTTGGCCTCTCACCTGTTACCTATATATTCTTGGATGGACGGTCTAATTTTAAAATATGAAGATGGAGGTATGGTAATGCCCGAAAGGCCTAATGTGTGTGTTAATGCTTTTAATAAAGTTTTAACCTTCAATGTAGTTTTAACTTATTTTATCGTGCAACTAGATGGAAGTCGTTAATGCTAACACACGCAGCACGAATTTTATTGATAGAGTCTCAAAAGGCCTTTCAATATGAGCGGTATCGGTCCAAGAAAAAAAAAATTTAGTCGAATTTTCAGGAGCCCAGATTTTGCTACAAATACATCAGAAGCAGAAATTAACACTTATGCCCCCTGGTGGCCAAACCATTCTTTACCAAACATTAGAAATTATGTGAAAAATATTTTCTATCAGGTCTTGTATGCGATACCGGAAGAATTTTTCAAATCGGAGTTTTAGAAGCAGAAATAACGCAGAAAATGCAATTTACCTTTGCGCCCCCTAGAGGAAAGTCTATGATTTACTTGAAAACTTTGAATTTATAATAGAAACACTTCGCATCGGAAACACTATCTAACAAAGAAGGAATTTTTCAAATCGGACTCCTAGAAGTACAGATATTGACAAAAATAAGATATATATCTACTCTCCCTGGCGTAGAAACCATGTATTATTTTAAGAAGAAAATGTTTCTGAAAGGTTTGTCGACATGAGTAGTATCGGTCAACAAACGACTTTTTTTTAATCCAGATTTTAGAAGCTCATATTTTGCTGCAAATACATCAGAAGCGGAAATTAAGGCTTACGCCTCCTGGTGGCCAAACCAATTTTTACAAAAATTATAAATTATGTCCAAAGGATTGCCCATCAGGAGCTGTATCCGGTGCAGAAAGAATTTTTCAAATCGGAGATTTAGAAGCAGAGATATAGGAGGAAACGCAATTTGCCTCTACGTCCCCAAGCGGAAAGTATGTGAATCACTTAACAATTTTGAAATTACATGAAAAACATACTACACTGAAAACACTATCCAACAAAGAAGGAATTTTTCAAATCGGACTCCTAGAAGTAGAGATATTGACAAAAATAAGACATACATCTACGCCCCATGAGGGAGAAACTGTGGAATATTCTAAGAAGAAAATATTCCGAAAAGGTTTATCGATGTGAGTGGCATCAGTCCACGAAATAATTTTTTCAATCGATATTTTAGAAGCTCAGAATTTATGGCAAATACATCAAAAGCAAAAATTAACACTTACGCCCCCTGGTGACCAAGGAATTCTTTACCAAAAATTTGAAATTACAGGCAAAAGATTTTCCATCAGGAGGTGTATTCGCTGAAGAATTTTTTTTCAAATCGGAATTTTAGAAGAAGAGTTATCGGGAAAAATGTAATTCACTTTTACGCCCCGTAGCGGAAAATCTATGCGTAATTTGAAAAGGTAACTACACTATCTACCAACAAGTAATTGGCCACCTCTGCAATCGACGATATCTGCGGTCCTGATACGCGTCCTGTCCGCCACCGTTAAATATCGTGTGGGAAACAACAACGCAACCAGTCGCATGCAAGATGCCACGCAGTTCGGAGCTCTCTGATTTCGATTAAGGTGTAATCGTCGGGTATCACAGAAATGGCCGATCCATACGTGACATATCCAGCGAGTTGAAGTACCCAAAATCGATAGTGGCCTACGTGATTGGCAAGTGGAAGATGAGAGGTGACTGTCGGAATGTGCCCCAACCCGACAGACCCACAAAACTGGGAGTTAGAGACCGACGGGTGCTGGCCAGAGAAATTCTGAAGAACCGCACCAAATCGATGGGCCACATCCGCGAGGAGTTTCAACAGGCATCCGGGAGTGTTCTTTAGATGAATACTATCCGTAAGGAAGCCCATATGCTCGGTTATCATGGACGTGCTGCCGCCCACAAGCTTTTGATCATCAAGTCAAATAGCGCTGCTCGGCTAACGTGGTGCAAATAACGTCGACAGTGGACCGTTGAACAGTGGAAACAGGTTCTCTGGAACGACGAATCAAGGTTCACCCTCTACCGTTTAGATATCAGGGTCTGGGTTTGGCGTCTGCCTGGAGAACGCCTCCTGCCGGAATGTATTGTGCCAGCTGTGAAGTTCGGTGGCGGTGGAATTATGCTATGGGGGTGTTTCTCCTGGTATGGCACGGGACCCTTGGTCGCAATTCCTGGTGGACTCAACGCCGAGACCTACTGCAAAATTTTGGATGACCATGCGCTTCCTACGTTGTGGCAGTTTTACGGGGTGGACCCATGTTACTTTCAGGATGACAATGCCACCTGTCATGTTGCGAGGTCCACTATGGCTTGGTATGGTGACAATGGCGTTAATCGAATGGACTGGCCTGCGCAGAGCCCGGACCTTAACCCTATCGAACACCTCTGGGTCGAGTTGGAACGTCGACTTAAGGGGTGTCCCAAACTTCCGAAATCGGTGAAGGAACTGACCTGTCTTCTCCAAGCCAAGTGGAAGAAAGTACCACTAGCCGTCGAACAACGTCTGGTTGAGAGTATGCCCTGGAGGGTCGCAGCTGTAAACGCCGCTCGTGGAGGCTCCACCAACTATTGAAGGTGAATAAACTTCGTTTTCCTTTGCTATCACAGGTGTTCAATTACTTGTTGGTAGATAGTGTATATCTAAAATACTCTTCGACATAAATGGAATCGAAGGATAAAATTTTTTTTTCAATCGGATGTTTAGAAGCAAATATGTGCAATAAAACGTATTTTTGAATTCGACATTATCTGCATTTATGTACTCTAGCGGCGAAATTGTACATCGTAAAAAAAAGGAAATGAAGGATCATCATTCACATATTTCAAGCTTCCGAATGCAAAAAGAATTTTTAAAATCGGACTAATAGTTGCAGAGATATCGTGGGTACAGACGAACGGACGGACAAACCGGTAACATAAGCACAATCTTTTTTTATAAAAGACGTGCTAAAAACAAATTGCCCAAATTCTAGTTTGTGGTATTTTTTTTAAAAAGAAAATAGTAATTTATATCACTAGCTTGTATTCTTTTTAAAGTAAAAATTCAAAATTAGAATAAAATTACAGAACTGAATAAGAAGAAATTGATGAGTTAGGCATATTTTCACAATGGTAAAACTTTTTATTTGGCTTTCACATTTTTAATATAATTTTAGAAGCTAAATAACAGAGGTATTTGCGTCTTAAAGGGATAGGGAAGCTTGTTTCTCATCACACGAAACATCGAATATGGGGACAATGTTTGATACAGCTACGCGGATCCCCTTCTCAACGTTAACTTTGCTTCTATATCTGGATTTTATTACCGCCAGAGCTGAAAATCCTGCCTCGCAAAGGGAGAATGTGGCAAAAGGGAGAATTACTCTCACGGTTTTTATTCTCAATTCCGGGTACTCCTTTGCCACTCTGTTCCAAAACTGTGGCAGAGTTCAGGAAGAGAATGTCATTATCAGTGTGGAGTCTGAAGAAATGTCTATTAACAGTTCCTGCTCGGCAGTAGTGAAGGTTGATGGTGGTTCTGCTGTAAACGGGTCTGGTCATAACCCAACACACACTCACGTAGAAAGAACTACGTCCACAGGTATTAAAACTCAGCAGCTCAGTTCTAACGAATATTTATACGCTCCATATGTATCGAATAAAGACTGCGTAGCAAACTAAGTGCCCAACAATGAGAGGCAGAACGTTGTCCTTTGACCTTGCCTGGCTCAGTCCATTTTCAGACTGCAGGGAGAACGAGATCTGCACGACGTCACGCCAAGTTTTCAAAGAGGAAACTCAGATGAAGGGAGCGCTTTCACAACAAGAAAAATGAGGCGTTTTCTTTTCTCTTTAACATTCTTTCTTACAATTCAGTAATTGAAATATGTACACGTCTTCAAAATTTACATGTTGCGTTTCACTATACGTTATAAGTTTTAGTTTTTCCCTATGGTCGTGACGCCCCAGAACAAGACCGGTGACGCCCAGATTAGGAACCTCTGGCATAGACCATAACACTTCACACAGACCTATGATACAACCTCGCTCAAACTCACTGAGTTAGTTAAACATTCATCTACGATATACAAACGGCAACACCTTTAAATGGTCGCCAGATTTACAGGTCAAATGCGTTTTCTGTAATCTACGTGTCAACTTTTCCTATTCCTAAAGGAATTGGCAATCTTCCCTATTCTTAAAGGAATCCATCCCATTCTCCGCATTTTAAATGTAGTCTGCTCTGCGATTTCTCTTTGTACACATAGAACACTGTTCTGCACAAGCTTGCTAATTTTCCTACACCATCCATCTAAGTGGGGAATTTTTTTATTTATTTATGTATTTATTTATTTATTTGAGGAGTGTATATATAAGTCTTGAGTTTTCCAATTCCAACTTTACATTTTACGCAAATGTTTCTGTCACTATTTTTAACATAAGGTTCAAATGTATTTTAATCTACACAACAACGGAGGCATTCATTTCTATTGTTTTCTGCTTTTGGAAACTTGTTTAGGAAGTTTTTGTTGCTTAAATGAAATATAACTACAGTAAATACATTCAAAGTGCTTTAAATTACAATATTTAGTAAAAGTGTGTAGCTCATTAAGATTCAGGCGGAACACCTTGACAAGACCATGTTGTAAATTCTGCGGATCATTACGAGAAAGAAACAGGTCATGAATCTCATTTATCACCTGTATATCCGGTGGCGAAATAATTATTATCTGTCACGAACTTTGCCTTCCTCTTCGTATAATTAGTATCGAATTATTACGCATGCGTTCACACAAGTACTTTTTAAATAACATTTAGATTCGTATTATATCAATATTAAGGCCGAAACGGATTTTATACCTGCGCTACAATAGAAGCACGATTGTTTCTACAAAACTTTTCATATCAGACTAAAAAGGAGAAAAACAAAAATAGGAAAAATACAAGCTTGTCGCTATAGTAAGTGACGAATAAAGACGTTATAAACCCTCCACGCAATTTCCAGCCCTACATAACTGGTTAGTTATGTTATAATAAATAAGTCTTGCATATTCAATAAGATATTACCCGTTTTTTTTGGGTCTCCAGAATGCAGTGCCATCTGGAAAACATACAAATAGGGGCCGCATGTGCAAAATTTACAGCACTTGCCGATGACTCAATTCATTCTTTTCGCCGATCATTCATGAGCGTGTTTTCCTTTATTATGCAGCGAAAGCAATTAAAAGAAAATGTCCTGTTATTTTATTTTGCTCCTGGAAGCTTTTAGAGTTCTCAAGTCTGTTAACTTCAAATCGTATCTAATAAATTTTTCTGTACCCAAAGAATGGTTGGAGATTCTGGGAAATTTAACAAATTCCCTGTGGTTTTAGTTTATCACACAGATGTCAGACTCATAATAATAAATTTCTGTTGGAAGGAACCACTCAGTCTTACAGCAGAATACTTTGGAAGACTTATATTTTCTGAACACTACTGATAACTGGTCAATGATTTGATACTCCTCAACTTCCATTTCTTTTTCTCTCTCTACTCCATTTGCCTTTCAGCAAAATTACAGTAAAACCTCCCTAACCCCTAACCCCGTTCCTCCAGCTCCTATTATATTTGCAAAACTAATAAAGTTTTAACTAGTAAAAGACATTTTTCATTAACAAAAAAATTATTTTTATTTTTATAGATGTAGTAAATCGATTTTCCTGTAGATACTCAATTAAGAAATCCTTCTTCGTACTTTTTGCATTGGAAAAGCCTGTAATTAAATCTTTGGCATTTAATTTATCTGCCTCTTGAGTTTCAGTGGAAATTAGCGAAAGATATTTCAGTCGTTCCTGAAACATTGTATGTCGCAAATAATTTTTGACTGTTTTCAGTTTGCTGAATTATCTTTCAGAGCAGGGGCGGCGACTATTGTATTGCGAGTGGTGCCTTAACACCACTCCAGAAAATTTGTGTGTTGCAATGCACCACTGCAGAAAATTTGTGTGTTGCAATGCATCACTCCAGAAAATTTGTGTGTTGCAATGCACCACTCCAGAAAATTTGTGTGTTGCAATGCACCACTCCAGAAAATTTGTGTGTTGCAATGCACCACTCCAAATTCATTAATCGTGTTATAAATATTATTATCGTCAGAACAGAGATGCGTGTGTGTTTTGCCCAATCTTTCCTTTCAGAAAATGAAAAATAAACAATGTTAAACCTAGTAAGCGTTCTGTTTTAGAGGGTTAACTGGCGTCTTTCAATTTCCAAATGATGCGCCGTTCGCTAACTCAAATACCCCCTGATCCCAGAAGGCAACTTTCAAGTAAGGTGAGGGTGGCTTAACAGGCTACAGCAGAATGTAGGCACGAAGCATTGTATTATATGATGATGACCTTCAAAAGTTTCAGTGACTTCTTCTCTTGCGGACTGGACAGCGGGGTCGGGGTGGGGGTTTCTTTCTGGGCCAAAGAAACAGCAAGAAATTGCTGAACTCAAATGAGAGTCACATTAAAACCAAATGCCGCCCTCTGAGATCTTTCAACGCCGAAGTAACCCGCTTTCTGTAAATCAATGTCCTAATTGCACTCCACCTAATCTGTGTTCCTCTGATGTTTACAGCCATGCTTTCAATGTGTATTTCGATGGTTTCTTATTTTACTTCACACCTAGACCTCGCCGGGGAGAGAATTGCTTGGGACTAAGAAGGAGAACTTTTGTTTAGTATCGTCCTCTGCTGGTCAGCATAGGAAAATATACTAAAAGCCACTATTGATTCTCCCCCGCCCCTACACACACACACACATCCGCGTAGCGTACCCGCAAGGGGGCCAAGAGCGGTAAAGGTTCTTTGAAGTTTTCCTGGGTCTTTCGCTCCATGCGTTATAGCAAATGCACTTACTCTCCTCCCACTCGACTTCAGGCATCAGGATATAGAAAATGTGCTATTGAAAATCAATAGATTCGTGGAATAAGACCTTGCCTGATGAGCTAGATCTCCAAAGTAAAGAAGACCCAAGGGGCAAGGCCAATGCGTGTCCGAAAGCGAAAAAGAATTGTTTAGATCACTCACACTCAACAGTCAGTGAGACGTACATCGATTTAAAAGCGAAGCATTCAAATATTGCCAAGGAATAATGTTTTGTATTCTACTCTTACAAAAGTGTTAAACGAAAATAAAATTATTTTGCCATGAGCTCTAAAAGACAACAATCAACATTATTTTCTTTCGTTAAAAAATGGAGAGGAAACAAAGAAAATGCTGAAAGCCGCAATGAGTGCGAAATCAAAGCAGCTGAGAAAAGTGAAGGGCGCGAAATGTACTCTTGTCCATCAGTGCAAAATAAAACTGGCCCATCCTTGCAAGATAAAGTTGGGTGCAGAAGGGATACAGTTTCCAACGCTTCGGGTCCTAAATTTCGAGTGCAGTGGAAAATTCAATTCCCTTAGCTAAGACTAACTGCTGATGGGAGAGCTGTTTGCCACATCTGCACCGAAGCACATGAAAAACATTTACCTTTGATTAAGGACAGCAACTCACAGAGGTATCACTAAGCTTTTGTGCAGCACGGCTTTCAAGCTTGGGCACGCGCCAAGGATGCTTTACGAAAATACGAAAACTGTGACAGAAGTGCAACGTCTTCTTTAACAAATGAGAACAGTGTTGTACGTATGATTTCCAGCGCAAATCAGAAATAAATGTAAGAAACACGCGTTGCTCTCAAAACATTTTCAGCACTATTAAATTTCTCAGTCGGCAGGGCATACCTTTGAGAGGACATGGAAGTGATGACAATTCTAATTTAAAACAATTACTGCAGATGAGAGCTAAAGATAGCCCGGAACTTGATATCTGGTTAAAAACAACAAATTACAAATGGCTTCACCATGACGCTGTAAATGAAATAATTTAATGGCAGAAGCAGTGGTCCAAAAGTACCTTGATGAAATAAGAGCTGCTGAGTTCTTCTCCATCGTACTCAACGAAACATGCGATGTAGCTATGCACGAGCAAGTCTCTATACCGTTTCCTTTTTTGTTTCCGAAGATACTGAAATGCACGAAATCTTTTTGGGTTTTTATGAAACCAGCGAAACAAAATCCGAAACTTTGTATAATATCGTGAAAGATGTTCTCGTCCGTTTCGCCCTGGATATAAACAAAGTGCGTTGGCAATGTTACGACGGGGCAAGCAATTAAGTGGTCAACTTATGGGGCTGCAGTCTCGTATAAGAGAAACTGAACCTCGAGCCATGTTTGTTCATTGTGTGGCTCATCGTCTTAACCTAAGCGTTCAAGATGCAATGGTCAATGTTGTGTGTCTCCGTAACTTTATTGGTGTGTTAAAAGACATGATATCTTTCGTGAGACACTCGCCAAAGTGGGTTGCATTGTTTAAAAGTCTCCAAGCTGATGATTCTCCTGCTTTATCGCCTTTTTGCCCGACAAGATGGTGTATGCGTGTCAAATCACTTCAAGCTCTTTTGTGCAACTACAAAGTTCTCATGTTCTCATGAAATTTTTTACGACATAAGTGAAAACCGGTTCATTGATACAGCAGCTAAAACATCAGGCTTCTTAAAAACTTCAGAGTTTTTATTTTTTTTTTTTTATTTTCTTAAGGTGAAAGTCAATATTTTTGAAAGAGTGGAAATTTTGAACGCAGAACTGCAGAAATCGAATCTGTGTATAAACGAGTCCCACGAAAAGGTTATTAAACATTTTCGTGTTTTAATAACCTTTTAAAAAAGGCTTCTTTGCGAAACTCAGGATTTGAAAAATGTGGAATTCTTTGGTAGAAGAAGCTCACAAATTAAATTAATACACTGACGGAAAAAAATCCCAACACCACGAAAAAATAGGAAAATAGTTGTAGAGGAATGAAATGGCGGCAATACATTTGTATAGGTAACATATTTAATTGATTAAGGTTTCAAGATCACAGCTTATTGTAAGCGCGAGAAGAGCCAATTTAAATGTGAAATGCTGGTACATTAATAACCGGTGTAACCGCCAGAATGTTGAATGCAAGCACGCAAACGTTCATGCATTGTGTCGTACAGGTGCTGGATGTCAGTTTGTGGGATGGAGTTCCATGCCTGTTGCACTTGGTCGGTCAATACAGGGACGGTTAATGCTGGTTGGGGGTGACGCTGGAGTTGTCGTCCAATGATGTCCCATACGTGCTCGATTGATGAAAGATCTGGTGATCTAGCAGGACACGGCAACATGTCGACACTCTGTAGAGCATGTTGGGTTACAACAGCGGTATGCAGGCGAGCATTATCCTGTTGGAAAACACCCCTGGAATGCTGTTCATGAATAGCAGTACAACAGGTTGAATCACCAGACCGACGTACAACTGTGCCGTCAGGGTGCGTGGGATAACCACGAGAGTGCTCCTGCTGTCATAGGAAATTGCTCCCCAGACCATAACTCCAGGTGTAGGTCCAGTGTGTCTCGGCCGCAGACAGGTTGGTTGCAGGCGCTCACCTGGCCTCCTTCTAATCAACACACGGCCATCACTGGCACCCAGGCAGAACCGGCTTTCATCAGAAAACACAACAGATCTCCACTCCGTCCTCCAATGAGCTCTAGCTTGACACCACTGACGTCGCAAACGGCAGTGGTTTGGAGTAAGTGGAATGCACGCTACAGGGCGTCTGGCTCGTAGCTGTCCTTCAAGTAACCGAATTTTTCTTTTCTTTTTTTGATAGGAGGTTTAACGACCACCGTGAGCAACTCAATGGGCTGTAAGCAGTCGCCCGTCCCTAATTTAGGGTCACTGGTTCCAGGGAAGGGAGAGAGCCAGTGCCGTAAGACAAACACAACATCCATGCCTCACCGGGATTCGAACCCGGACCCCTTTCGGACGAATGATCAGAGGCCATCGCTTAAACCACTGCGCCACCGGGGCGGCAAAGTAACCGATTTGTAACAGTTCGTTGTGTCACTGTGGTGGCAACTGCAGCTCGAATTGCTGCCGCAGACGCGATACGATGCGCCACGGCCATACGCCATACACGGCGGTCTTCCCTCTCAGTAGTGCCACGTGGCAGGCCGGAACCCGGTCTTCTTGAGGCAGTACCTTCCCTTGACCACCGCTGCCAACAATCATGCACAGTGGCTACATTCCGGCCAAGTCGTTCTGCAATATTGCGGAAAGAAAATCCACCTTCTCGTAGCCCTATTACACGACCTCGTTCAAACTTCGTGAGCTGTTGATAATGGCTTCTTCGTCTTCTTAAAGGCATTCTTGACTAACATCTACACACTACGTCGAATCTGAACGATAACTAACGCTCACGAACATTACAGCGCGTATTTACAGCAAACCTGCTTTGTATGTTCCGAGGGGTGCTACTAGCGCCACACGTATGCGCCGAGGCGAAATTAGCATAGACGTCGTCTTACAGATGTACTCTCACCGCCTACCAACTGTCGTTTATCTAACACAATCCCTTCTTGGTGTTGGGATTTTTTTTCCGTCAGTGTAAAAGCCAACGCTTCCACGCCAGAGGAAAATTCCTCAGAAGCGGGATTCATGCCCAAAAGCCCACCAATTCAAAGTATGATGTGAATATTATAGATCTCGATATTATTTAGTGTTAGACGGGGTGCTTACTTCCTTAAGAATATGATTCGACTCTAGCACCATGAGTGTTCCCAATAAGATTGAAAATTTCGAATGTCGGAAAAGAAAGTGCTAGCAAACAGGATGTATTCAGTTTGTAAAGAGACGATTTTGAAGGAGATGGCGAAAGGCTACTTTTGCATAGAAACATGTTTCTCGAGATTGGTTACAGCAGCGTTTTTAATTTTTGCAATCTGAAAAACGTGGATTTTTTTTAAGAGCAATAATACTCTAAAAACCATGGTGCCGGTATTTTCGAAATTAATGCAAATAATGTTTACTATTCTCGTCTCATTTTGCAATCTGAAAAACGTGGATTTTTTGAAGAGCAATAATTCTCTAAAAACCATGTTGCCGGTATTTTCGAAATTAATGCAAATAATGTTGACTATTCCCGTCGCATTTTGCAATCTGAAAAACGTGGATTTTTTGAAGAGCAATAATTCTTTAAAAACCATGGTGCCGGTATTTTCGAAATTAATGCAAATAATGTTGACTATTCCCGTCTCATTTTGCAATCTGAAAAACGTGGATTTTTTGAAGAGCAATAATTCTCTAAAAACCATGTTGCCGGTATTTTCGAAATTAATGCAAATAATGTTGACTATTTCCGTCTCATTTTGCAATCTGAAAAACGTGGATTTTTTGAAGAGCAATAATTCTCTAAAAACCATGTTGCCGGTATTTTCGAAATTAATGCAAATAATGTTGACTATTCCCGTCTCATTTTGCAATCTGAAAAACGTGGATTTTTTGAAGAGCAATAATTCTCTAAAAACCATGGTGCCGGTATTTTCGAAATTATTGCAAATAATGTTGACTATTCCCGTCTCATCGTGCACTGCAGAACACTCATTTTCAGTTTTGAGGAGATTGAAAACATACATACACTGGCGGAAAGTGAAAAAAGAACACCAAGAAGGAGACATCTGATACCAACGAAATTTATACAGCATAATAACGGAATACAGAGGATAACGTGATCAAAACATTATGGCAAAATACAGCTGTATTTGCTGGTAAACTGAAAAATAGCATTTCCATGTAACGTGGTTAGTACGAGGTTGAACCGCCATGAACTGCGTCACTGTGCAATTCTGGCATGGAGTCTGTCGTACAGATGTTGGATGTAAGTTTGGGGTATTGAGTTCCAAGCATCCTCAACCTGGACGCGTAAATCGGGGATGGTCGTGGCTGGCCGTGGAGACCGGATAAATCGTTGTCCCATAAAATCCCACACGTGCTCAATGAGGGACAAATCCGGTGAACGTGCAGGCCATTGAAGTTGTCTCACACCCTGAAGTGCATGTTGCGTTGCACGTGCCGTGTGTGGGCGTGCTTTATCTTGCTGGAAAACACCACGATGGACCGACCTTACAAATGGCACAACAACGGGCTGAATGATGTTGTTGATGTGGGAGGTGCTGTTTAACGTACCCGGTACAAACACTAGTTGTGTACGGGAGTGATAGCTGATCGCTCCCCACACCAGGAGAGCAGGTGTAGGCCCTGTGTGTCGCTGGCGGATGCAAGAAGGGTAGAGACGCTTCCCTGTGCGTCTGCGAACACGCATACGGCCATCGGAGGCTCCCAATCAGAATCTGCTTTCATCGCTGAACACGACAGATCGCCATTGCGTTCTCCAGTGCAGACGTTGGCGACACCACTGCAGCCGTTCCTGACGGTGGGCTGGAGTCAGAGGTACGCATGCCAGAGGCACACGTGCACGTAGTCCTGCATCCAGTAGACGGTTGCGGATTGTTCGCACAGTCACCTCAGGTGCAACGGCAGGTCGGATTTGCGTCGCAGTGGATGTTCTGCTTGACAAAGCCGCTCTTCTTATGCGTCGATCGGTCCGCTCATCAGTCCGTCTGTGACTCCCGGTTCCACGTCTTCTCGTGTGGGAATGTTCCTCGGACCATCTACGCCACCATCGTACCACCACCGATACTTTTTTGTAGCTGGCACGCATTCCGGTACTTTTTTCGTAGCCGGCACTCGTTCCGGTTATTATTTTTTTACCCGGCACGCGTTCCGGTACCTTTTTTCTAACCAGCACGCGTTCCGGTACTTTTTTTCTAGCCGGCACGCGTTCCGTTACCTTTTTCTAACCAGCACGCGTTCCAGTACTTTTTTTCTAGCCGGCACGCGTTCCGGTAGCATAATTTGTTTTCTTTTTTTAAAATGCGAATGTCTTATAATTCTTTTCCAAGAAAAAATGCAACAGAAAAAACTACACAGTTTGTGGAATTAACATCCCATGTTTGTTGAAGGTAGAGTTAGTCTCTAAATCCATTCTCACTTGGCAATACCTTGAAACTCCTTTTTCAAACTGTTGTTAAGACCGTTGAGGGGGATATTGCAGTGGGAAAAAAATCGCAATTGAGAATCTCGTTAATATAGTCATGAGTAATTCCGGAAGTCTGATTTCGACCGATCACTATACTTTCTCATACTATAAATATACGAAAGTAAAGAGGGGATAGACGGAGTGGAAGGTAAGAAGGGAAAGGTACAGAAAGGCACCGCGGGTTCCTGAATCTTGTGATTTTTCAATTAGCACTACACCACTGTGTATATGTAATGAAAAACACGATTTTATTAAATAAATTAATTAAATAAGGTACTAAAGAAAGAAATTTAGAATTTTCTGTACTATTCTTCAGTCAAATAAATATTGCCAAATGGTGGTATGGTGTCAACCACCAGATAAATCATAAGTCATTCCTAATGACACCACACGTTACTGCCACGATATGGGAAAAATCCTGGATTAAGAAAAACTGAAGATTTTTCTCGTCGTCCCTAAACGGGTACAACCGGAAAGAGAATTTTTCTAAGATTTCTTCTAAAAACATAGAAATGACGTCGCTAGACTTAAACATCAGAAGTGGCGGGAGGGAGGCATAAAAGAAAAGTGAGACATCAGATCAAACGGGTTAGGACTTTGTCTAATTAACGCTAAATTAAAAAATTAAATGAAATGTAAAATAAACCGAGATCTGAACGTTAGGGTGGCGACATGAGTGCCGCGACAAATTTTGGAAAAGGGCTACTGCCATTTCTCAGTGACGTCACTGAAACATAAGTTCCGCAACAAAAATATAGTAATTCGTGCTGCATAAAAAAAAAAAAAACTACTCATCAGGAAAAGCTAGAAATGCATGAAAAACCCTGTGGATGCTAACCTCTGTCTAATAAAAAAAATTGGATCTGTCTCTTAGAGACGCAGATATCGTGGTAAATACGAATGCATAGTTGTGACACATCGAAGGGACCAAAAGACAATGGAAAACATATATAACCTTTTGGCCGTTTTGGCATGTGTTTGATACTTAAAGGATTTTTTCCAAGTCTGGCTTTTAAAGAAAGAAAAGTATTTGGAGATTAGCTCATGTTAGAGACTCGCCACGGGTTGAAAAGATCGGGATAAACCGGAGACAGGCCCGACATCGGGCCGGGTTCGCGCTCGATGATGGACTGATCTTGGGTCACTCGGGACAAGCAACATAGTTCCTTCTTCGGGTTGGGTCAGCATTTTGATCATCTCATAAAAATCGGGCTTTAACACCAGAATTTTTTTCCATAACTTTTTTTGATCTTGAAGTTCGTTTTTTAAAAATTTGGAAATATTCTGAAATCCCGGCGCTGACATCGATGCCCGTCTTTGATATGAGAGCAATTAATTATCTTTCTGACAATCGAGAATGCTATCACCTGAGGGTGTAACTGAAGTGAAGTCCTTCGCCAAAGACAGGCTTATTGCAAAAAAAATGTGGCAATAGGAATATGTACAGTAACCACTCGTCAAGAAAAGTACAAATAATTTCAGCGACTGGGAAGATGCCAGTACAAAAGATAGAAGATACTTTAAATTGGCTCATTACATGATTTCACGACATGACGAAAGTCACACTGATTCATTATCACAGTGGAAGTAAAATCCAAGTTAATGTCCACAGCTACAGTAGGTAGTGTCACTAAGCGTGTTATTGTAAGAAATACATCATGTGCAAGCAGCGAAATAAATTTTGGTTCTGCCGGGAGTTGTTCGAAGAAAGAACTAATTTGAAGCCTGAGACTGTAGACAGCATTTTGTTTCTTTATGATAATTTAGCAAGATGAACTTTATACTCACATTTAATTTAGATATCTCAACGCTATAATCCCCAAATCCAGTTTTTCAACTACTTTATTTAAAAATAGCATTTCCAATAAACTTGCGGAATTTACATTACAAAGGAAGTAGGTTAACTACATTTTTTTCTGTTGTGCAGAGTGCCCTCGTTTTATGTGGACAATGGGATCCTAAAATGATAACTACTGATACTGAATAAATTTACAGTACATTAAGGACAAAATTGCCATGAAAGTTAATGAAACTAAGGTTTAACTTGGACCGTGACTTAGGAAATGACACTCTTAGCAATGGATTTATTGAATTTTAAAATGAACGTCATTTACCGTAACCACCACTACTTTGCTTACGTTAAACCTTTTCATTTTAACATCCAATCCATAGCTAGTACAATTTCTTTTGAGGGCAGGAGCTTCCCTGCCAATTCTTTTAAGATCTATAGATGTGGGTGCAATAACAAAATACAGTGAAATCCGCTTAATATGCTCACGGTTAATACGATTTCCCGCTAAATACACATTTT
The DNA here is from genome assembly GCA_039090855.1 of Macrothele yani. Taxonomy (NCBI): domain Eukaryota; kingdom Metazoa; phylum Arthropoda; class Arachnida; order Araneae; family Macrothelidae; genus Macrothele; species Macrothele yani. The sequence continues at coordinate 81,491,200 of CM077008.1, forward strand.
TCACGCAGTCCCTAGAACTGAGAGGGAAATAAGTACAAATATACCCTATTTAATAGGCTTCGAATCCCGCTTAATGAGCTTTTAGTTTTGTAGCATCATGTACATTTGAATTCGGGTCAATAGTAATACTATGCAAAAAAAATGGGTCAGTCGCGTGTTACGTGAGTCACTGGATGTTTACTTTGATTAGACAGAAAACTCCCTATTCCTCTTCGCTAGCTAAACAGGCTTGTCGTGGGTTTAGCTTGTCGAAGACGATCCCGTTTTCGTGAATTTTCCTGGATACGTGTCTGTGAATGATGATATCGCAACTTGTGAGATTCGAACAGTACAAGACATTGTAGAAGATAATGCTGCGAGTCCTACTACAAACGAGAAAAGTGAGGATGTAGAAGAAGAGTCTGTGTCACCGCCGACGCCAGCCGCAGCGTTAAATTCATTCGCTGAAGTAAGGCGTTTAGTGTCCAGCATGATTGAAGTTTCTGATGACACCGTCAGTAAAAATTAATCAGCTAGAAAATATAATTCTGAATTTCGCTTTTAAGAAAATGAAGCTAAATAAGATTGAAAATTACTTTAAGAAACCATAAAAAAGTGAATAACAGTTTATAAATACTGTTACAAGAACAAACTGATTTTTATAATCTACGTGATGTTTTCATGTATTTTTTTAAAATTAATAATGTACTGTAATACAGCTTGTGACTACAGTAGAGTGTGTTTTTTTCTAGTGTTTTTCTTTTAATACCATTATTTTTGGTGTTCTCTAACAGTTTCGTGAATATGCAGCCGACATATCCAAAGGTACGTAGCGTAGGTTTTATTTATTTTCCATTTCCGTCAAAGACGCTTTCCCGTTTAAGACGTTAATTTGCGGCGGTCCCTTGAAAATCGTATTAAGCGGATTTCACTGTATATGCAAAGCAACAAATAAAGCGCTGTAAATCAAAGCGAAACCTTTTCGTGTTTATCAATTTAGAACAGAAAAAAAAAAGGACTCCATCACTCAAGTGAGCTCTGTATTCTGCGTTCTTTCCTCCTCTTATGTGATATTCACGGAGTCATATCAAGCAAAAAATAAAGAAAACAGCTGTGGTTGTGTTCAGTAAAATAATAATAATAATAATAATAATTTAGTTAAAATAAAGATTACCTACTAGCTTGGAGAATGATTCTGTGACCATACAAACACATTTGTCGAAATCGTAATAAGAAACAAGGGTACAAACAATCGGGCTTTGTAACCAAATTTCTTTGGGCTTGGATCAGGTCTAGTTTAGTTTTCGACTGGTTTGAGTTTGGTCGCGTCCGACAAAGACAAAATTTTCCAGCCGGATAGAACCGTACTGTTAGTTTATCGGGTCGGGTCGGGTCAAACTTTTCACGTCCATGCAGGCCTCTAGCTCATGTGTACGCAAAACAGACATAAATACTCTATTTTCGGCATATGCCGAAATACGTAAGAAGAGAAAATATTTCAAAAGTCTGAGAACTAATTGTAGTTTTCACTGTTTTTTTAATTACTAAAAAATCCACCGAGCTTTACAATTTTCACGAATTTCATTCAACATAGTATGTGCCCGTATTTAGAGAATGTTATCCGTCTTCTTTTGTTGGTCCTAGTACAAGCTGCTCTTAATCACAGACCTATGGAAATAGCACATTCTGTAGAAAGTTATGGATGGATTATATAACATGTTTTAATCTCCAGAGCATATTCTTCATTCAGTTTCATTTCACTTCATTTCCCTTCATTTCATTGATTACTGTAATACAGAAGTGTTTTCTGTGTCATTTCTCTCAGTTGGTCCGCTTTAAATCAACGACAATTGCACCGATTTCCAGGGAAATTAACATGATGAGGCTTCTTCCCACGATTTCAAGAGAAAAAAATTAGAGGTTGCAGTCTTGATGCTCCATTATGTCCCTTTCACATATCGTCGGTTTAGTGGTAAAGCGTTGGGCCATTTCCATGCATCAGAGGCATTTCCGGTTTAATCACGAAACAGGAAACACGAAAGATCAACTTAGTCACTGCATTTCGGGGTGCATTGACAGAACAGTGCAATAACAACTTGGTGTTCTGGGAGAAAAAAGTGGATAATGGCAATACATCTCGACTATTTCTTTTATGCCTGATTTCTAATGTTTTATAAATTCATTTTTTTACGCTTTCCAACCGTAGGTTGAAGAAGCGTATATGCTCCAGTTTTGTCCGTCTGTCTATCTATCTGTCCGCACGATAACTCGCGTAAAAATGGTTCGATTTCGATGAAATTTTAGTATGTGGTAGGGGACAACCTAAGGACGAACCCGAAAAAAATGGGTGAAATGGGGTCAAAGGTCAGGACATAGGAGCGGGATCCATTCCATCGCCCTTATGCGTCATAACTTACGTAAAAATGCTTCAATTGTGACAAAACTTTATCATGTTATTCCAGAGATATACTGAATCAGTTCTGTTGAATATCATAAAAATGGGGTGATAGGTCAGGGCACAGGAGTGAGATTTATTCCACAGCCATTATCCTCATAAGTTGACTAAAAACGCTTCTATTGCGACAAAACTTTAGTATATTGTTCCGGAGGTATACTGAACCAATTCCGTTTAATATCATCGAAATGGGGTCAAAGATCAGGGCACAGGAGCGAGATTTATTCCACAGCCATTATCCTCATAGCTTGAGTAAAAAAGCTTCTATTGCGACAAAACTGTCGTTGGACGTGCCCTCTCGAGCTCCTCAATTTCGCCCAGTTTGCTCGGTCAAAGAGCCCATTGCTCCCGACTTCTGTTTTCCGTGTGTGAATAAGGGTATGTGCTACATTTTCTGCTACTTTTCCGAGTCGGAAAGTACATATTTACTTCGAATTTTATCATAATATTACATGCCGACCACGCCCTACTGCGTTTCTGAAGTGTGCGCCCAAGTACATGTTCCAGTGCCTGCTGTTCCTTTCCTGTATACCCTGTTCAAGTAATAGGATGCTAGCAATCTTTTTTTTTTTTTTTTGGATTGGATGTTTAACGACCACCGTGAGCAACTCAATGGGCTATAAGCAGTCGCCCGTCCCTAATTTCGGGTCACTAGTTCCAGAGAAGGGAGAGAGCCAGTGCCGTAAGACAAACACAACATCCATGCCTCACCGGGATTCGAACCCGGACCCCTTTCGAACGAATGATCAGAGGCCATCGCTTAGACCACTGCTCCACTGGGGCGGCTAGCAATCTTCCCAGCTGCTTTTCAACACCAGTAAGTGAATTTTATACCGATATTCCTTCATTTTTCATCTCGGTGGGTATGTTTACATCTGCCCACCGTGACTTGCCTTGACTTCCTTCTGTCTTCTCCCCAGTGTTATATTCAGTTGCTTTCTGTGCCTATCTTCCAGTTATCTACAAGCCTTCCCGTTTACGTTACAATCTGATAGTGGTCCTTGGGTGACGTCATCGTTACTGTGCTCCATCTGTCTCTCCCCGTTTTTCCAGTGACGTCATTACCTCGCATCTTCCCATCGTCCTCCTTCTTCACGTGCCTTTTGCCATCACCATCGTCTTACGCTCTCGTGATTGTGCTGCTTTGCTTTACAGTTTCTGATTTGTACTATGTCTACTGCTTTTCTTCGACTACTGACGCCTCCTCCGGATGTACTTCTTGACAGTTCAACTCATCTCTCTTCGCCCGCAGTCACTGCCTTTTCCTCGGATCCTCTCTCCACTGCCTTGGGCTTCCGGTTTTCTCGTACCGGCTCTGTTTTAACAGCTCATTTATTAGAGTCCTCATCACCGGTGAAGTCTTTCTTCGCTTCTTTAGCTCTCGGAGTAAAATATTCCGCGCTTCCACATACTAGACTTACAGCTTACACTTCAGCACTCCATCAGATTGTTCCACCTGATGTCATCACGCACATTGCGCGAAAGCCTCGCTCGGTGTTGGTTTATTTTTGTAATCCCGCTCAAGTTGAGTTGGTTCTTTCTTCTCCAATTTCAGTCGGCGACCAAAGTTTGTTCGCAACTCCTCTTGCTCATTGCCCTACACTCGTTAGTTTACCTCCAGTTCCTCCTGAACTCTCCAACGATTTAATGCATGATTTCCTTTCTCAATGTGGTTTTGTTGTTGGCCCTATTAAGACTTTGCCTGCTGCATCAGACGATCAAGGGAATCTTCCTTATTATAGTTTTCGACGTCAAGCTCTCGTCGTTTTTCCTGACGAACAGTCCATTGCTTCCTGTTCGACAGCTTTCCAAGTTAACTCGCACTGTCAATGTTTTACCACATATCATTGTTTTACTTGCAAATTGAACGGGGCACCATAGTTCTTCTTGTCCAACTCGGAATTTTTCGACTTCTATTCGCCCTTCTGCCTTGCCACAATCGTGTGACTTTTCTTTAACATTCGCATCTTTGTCGACTTTTCCTTCTACATATTCACGGCTTCCGGTTTCGAGTGGTTTGTTCCCTGCCCCTGATTCTTCTACTTCACATGTTTCTTCGTAGAATATTTTTTCTAATCATCTACTACCGACAGCTCTCCTGGATGTTCTCCCTTCTCTTACTACTACACCATTTTGAACGCCTCCATGGAGCCCGTGTGTTCTGCCCAGATCTTGTTGAAATGCCCTTAGTCACCCTCTACACCTTCATCTCCTGCTCCTGTCTGTGCAATGTCTCCATGTTCGACTGCGGTCTCTACTTCTATGGTTCCGCTCTTTGTCTCAACGTAGCCAGCGTCTACCAGTTGCCTTATATCTCCTGCTTCCTCACCGCCTCAGTGCAACTTATCTGTTTCTGTGCCTCCAGATTCAACATCATCTCATTTTCATTTACCGACGGCTGATGTTGCTTTGTCTCCTGCTTGTCTTCTCCAGTCCTAACTCCTAGACGTTCCTGTTACAACTTCATGTTCACCACCGTGTTCCCTTCCAGCAAGTCTATTTTCTACAGGGCCCTTCACTGACAGCCCTGTAGTGCCTTTTGGGTTGCAATTGTCTTCTGTTGATGTCTCCATTCGGCCTTTTTCTCTAGACACTTCTGCTTCGCCAACTCCTGAGTCGCCGGACGAAGATCCTACTCCGCCTCTTATCAGCTCTCTCATGCCAATCGTTTCTGTGAGTTTTTCACTCCCAGCAACTCTTCTCATGTCCATTGAACCTGCATCCTCCGACTCACAGTGTACTCACTTGCATTCTGACGTGTCATCTTCCTCAACAGCCGTTCCTGTCGTCCTTCCATCAGCTTCAGCCACTGTTCCTGCCTCATCGACTGTTCCTGCCAGTGCTCCTTCCCCTGTGCTTCATCGTGCTCCATTGTTGCCTTCCTCGACTTCTGCTAATAGTACTTCCCTTACTTGTACATCTTCTACGGCTCGACGTTCCCAACGGCGGCGTAAGCCTCTTGCTCCAGATCCTCCTTCACAACAAGACCTTGCTTCTTATGGGGATTATTACCGCGCTTATGAGCGTTGGGTGAAACGTGCTATGTATAAATATCCAGACTTCTCCTACCAATATTCGCTAACACCAGTTCCTTATTATTCCAGTATCTTCCAGAGTGTGAGCCCTTAGACTCCTGCTTGACTTTTGCCATGCTTCATGTCCTGTGTATTTCATGTTCTTCAAAATATCTCTCTGTTTGAGAGAGTGGCCTGGGCTCCCATAGTTCTTTTTCTTATGTTTTGTTCTCCTCAATGCCTCAAGTGTTAGCCTGTGATTTTGTCCACGTCTTTCTTGGCCTTTTGCCCATGTTATATGCCCCCGTTTTATTGTACACTATTAGTTGTCTAATAAAGCGATATTGAACGACAAAACTTTAGTATGTTGTTCCGGAGGTATACTGAACGAATCAATAGTCAGGGTAGGGAGGAGGGTTTGTCTGCGCGCGATTTCTGGTATGTTGGAAAGCGTATCATAATCAACGCATTGCATGATTTTATTAACTTGTTTACTTTATCCATTTGATATATGTGTGCATTTGTGTGGTGGATCAGAATAAACATCTTAGACCTTCTCATAAATGTTTTCGCATTTTAATGTACCATATTTTGTGTGGGTGTATGGAGTGAGGGTTTACTGTTAACTTTTGAATGAAAAATAACACAGCTATTAATAAACAGCAGTAATTCTTGTCACTACTCTCATCAAGCTAATATTTCTGCGCTATTTGAAAGCAATGGCGTCGATGAAACATACTTCACCTCTTCCTGTTTGAAACAGAACTTTACATTCTTTTCGCTGCGATAAATATACAGAGCTGCAATCACATGTCAGCACAATACATTTCATTAGGGTGTGCACCCAGGAAATGTTCAACAATACAGCATTTAAAATGTACTGTACCCTACAGATGAAATGCACTTTGTCGCTTAGATTTTGAACTGAAATTATAGTATGTTTATCGTACGCATTGATAAAAATTCATAAACCCAACGTAGATAACACTGTGTATAATGTCTCACAATTTTAACATCGTTAAGCACTGTGTAGAACCCAGTCAACAAAATGAAATGAATAATTCAGTATATAATTCATTTTTGAAACTTTCCAGTACCACCATTAAATAAACATATTATCAATACCGATGGAAAAGTTAAAGCAAAAAATGCCTTTGAATTATTGTAATAGAAAAAAATATTAAAGAAGTAGAACTTGGCCCTTGGACTGATTGATTCATTGACTAAAGGGTTTTACAGCACAAAAAACACAAGTAATGCGCAGTAACTACACGAGAGATCGACAATCTTTTCTTAGGATTGCATCATTCCGTCATGAAGGGAAATTGTCGTGATCCATGTAAATTCTTAAGAAGAACTGAAGCAGTCAAAGCATTCAAATACACTGGTTTCCATAAATTAAGCAACAAACCAAAAACTCGCGATAATTGGGAGAAATGTAGTTCAAATTGCACGAAATTTGCATAAGTTACGGGCGAAGGCATACAGCATCGATGTACGGAAGGCAAATGAGTGGCTCTGGCAGGTCTTTATGCAAATACGCAAGAACTTAAAACCAGCTGTTCCGGAGGGAGTCGCCAATTCATGTGCGTTAGTGAATGATAAGATTTCGAGATACCAATTTTGTTAACATGGCTTCGAGACATCATTTACCAGCGGAGTTACGCTACAGAGCGATAGGCCGACTCTAAGCAGGGCAACGGCAGTCGGACGTCGCAGATGGCTCAACGTCGATCGTTCTGTGGCCAGCAGGATGTGGCAGCAGTTCCAAGGCACGGATGCAGTTTCCCGAAGGTACAGCGAAGGTAGGCAAAGGGCGACGACCTCCGCGGATGACCGATATTTGCAGCTTTCGGCACGGCAGAACAGGACAGCTACACTGACTCATCTCAGATCTGCAGCCACCGGACGGACAGCATCAGTTTCGATGATACGCAGAAGATTACATGCAGGAGGACTGTATGCTTGGAGACGGAATGCATGCTTGGCGACTGGTATTATGCGTACCCCCAACCCCCACCGGAAGGAATGTTTCAATTGGGAACGAATGCATGCCAACTGTATTCAAAATCAGTGGAGGTCCGTTCCGTTTACTGATGAGTCGCGATACTGTTTACAAAGTGATTCTCGCCGAGTTTACGTCTGGAGAGGGGCTGCTACTCGCTATCTTCCCTCTAATATTCAGAAAAGGGACACCTATGGTGATGGTAGTGTTCTGGTGTGGGCAGGCATATCGTTAGGCGACCGTACCGACCTCTATGTGTTGCCACATGGAAACCTCAACGCTAAGAGGTATAGAGACGACCTCCTGGACCCTATTGTTCGTCCACCGTAAGCGGTCGCAATTGGCGATACATTTGTACTGCAGGAAGATAATGCCCGCCCTCACACAGCTCGCCTCGTGCACCAGTACCGGGAGCAGGTGACTATAGTCTGTATGGAGTGGCCAGCACGCTCTCCCGATCTGAATCCAATTGAACATGTCTGGGATGCTCTTGGGAGGCATGTTCCTCGACTCCATCATCCTCCCCGAACCTTGTAGGGGCTCCGCACTTCTTTGCTCGAGCAATGGACGCAGCTACCCACGGTACTGCTAGACACCATAATTAACAGCATGAAACATCGCTGTTGGGCCTGTATTGCTGTTCGGGGTAACCATATTCAGTATTGAAATAACTTTTCCTATTTCATCTTGATACGTACATTTCTGTATTCATATTTGCATCACTCATACAAAATGCAAATGCTTTGTATCACGTGTTCTTATGTTTTTTGTTGCATTTGGTCTGATAAAGCTTATCACCAAATTTCATCCGAATAGGTTGCATACTTTTTGAGTTACCATGCTTTTTTTATTTCTTGCTTAATTTATGGAAACCAGTATACAATATGATAAAATAGTGGTATTAACAAGTTAACATTTCATTTTCAACAACAAGACGACCCAAGTGTTCGATTGAACATTTTATGCCGGTCGAAACGAGCTCTCTTACAACTTAAAAAATTTATGATTCAAACCTTGGATGATATTTTTTTTTTCTGAAGCATCAGAGTTTTGAAATTTTTAGATGCTTGTTACTAATAAGAGGAAGCGCTGTTAGCGTTATGTAATGCGTTTTGAATCACTTAAGGATTCCAAGTTTCTTTCTGTAGCGTCACTTCATTCATTGCGAGATTAGTATGCAGCAGTGCTACTGCAGCGATTCCAACAACTAACTTCCTGCGCATAGTAGAACTTTACATTCCGAAACAGATGGCAGATGCAAGTGTTCGATGTCAAGAAGTGGCTCGAACACTTTCATCTCTGTTCCAGAGATACTTAAATAATGTAGCGTTATTTTTAATACACCACAATATGATTACTCAAAAAACGCATCATCATCATCATCATCATGGTCAACCATTATCAATCCACAGCTGGACCAAGGTCTCCCCAAGTTTCTTCCACAAGGGTCTGTTTTGTGCCATTCTCCTCCATGTTACTCCCGCATACTTTCGAATTTCATCCACCCATCTTACGTGTGGTTTCTTCTGAGTCTTTTCCTGTCCCTTGGAATCCAGTCTAAAATTTGCAGCTGTCCATCGATGGTCTGTCCTTCTGGCAATATGTCCTTCCACAGTCGTCATTTTTCTGATCCACGAGTTCCTCTTCTTATCTCTCCTCGTTACACCAAGCAAGTATCTCTATATGCTGCTTTGAGTTGCTTGCAGTCTTTGAAGGTCTCTTTTAGTTGATATCCACGCCTCTGCACCATATGTAAGCACTGGAAGGATGCATTGATCAAACACTTTTCTTTTAAGACATAATGGCATATTGCTCTTGAAAACTATACTGTTTCTTCCAAAAGCTCTCCAGGCAAGTTTTATACGCCGATTAATTTCTTCATCAATGTGACCCTCACTTAATATCTGCTGTCCAAGATGGTATTGGTTATCTCCAACTTTTCCCTATCAATCGATAAATCTTCATTTTTTGTAAAAGCATTGTACATCACTTTTGTCTTCTGAAAGTTCATTTTTATCAGCAAAATGAAGGTGAGTTAGATAATCTCCATTAATCTTTATCTCTTGGTTTTCCCAGTTCAGTGATTGAAAGACATTTTTCAATGTCACATTAAAGAGTCTGGGAGATATAGTGTCACCTTGTCTCACTCTCTTTCCAATTTTGATGGCTGCTGTATTCTCAAATAATCGAATCTTTTCACTTGCATTTTCATAGATGTCATTACTAATATTAATCTATGCATCTTCAATACCGCAGGATTTCAAAGTCATTGTAACTGCTGATGGTTTCACTGAATCAAAGTCCTTTTTATAATCGATAAAAGCCATGCATAATGGAAGTTCATATTCCCTCGCTCTTTCAATTAGTTCTCTTAGTACGTGGATATGATCTATAGTGCTGTAGCCACTCCTGAATCCAGCTTGTTCTCTCGGTTGAGCCATGTCCAGTGTTACTTTCAAGCGGTGTGAAAGAACTTTAGTGAAGATTTTATAAACCACTGATAGGTCTGTAGTTCCTGAGATTCTCAATGTCACCTTTCTTATGTAGCAGGATCATTGTAGCGGTGTTCCAATCCTCAGAAATCTTCCCTTCATTAAGGCATCGAGTGAAAACTTGGGCGAGTACTGTTTCAATTTCTCCATTTGCTTCTTGTATGATATATATGGCAATTCCTTGTTCTCCTTGAGCTTTTTCCCATTTCATGTTCTTGATTGCATGTACAACTTCTGCTGGGAGCACTGGAAGAACTCTGGTACTGGTACCTTTCGTAATGTCTGAAGTACATGTATCATCCCTTTCATATAGTTTTGAGTAGAAATCTTTTACCCTTGTCAAAATTTCACATCTATTTCTTGTTACAGAGTCATCTTCTTTTCTCAGAGCCATAATCAGTTTTCTTCTCTTACTCATATGTCCCTTTGCTCTCTTCAGGCTTTGGTTGTTTTCAATTGCTTTCACTAATTCACAGTTGAATTTCCTTAACATCATCAGTGATACTTTTTCGTACCGTCTTGCATAGCTCTATACATTCCACTTTGGAAGTCACATCTTCTTTAGTTGTCCTCATCTCTCTTCTTTTCTTCATCAGAAATTTGGTTTTTCCTGATAATTTGTTCATATGCAACTTGTTCTTAGTACCAAACGCATACAGCGTATTAAATCCGTTTATTTTTATGGTGTAATAATCACAGAGATTCGCTAAGCTTTCGCACTCCACTGAGAGGCTTTTTCAAGGCAATGGTAGACATAAAAATGCTTATTATTACAATAATAATACAATATTATTAAATTAATAATTATTAATTATAATATTTAATTATAATACGCTTATTATTACATTTTTACATATGATTATTACACCACAAAAATAAACGGATTTGATACGCTATATGCGTTTCTTGAGTATTCTTAAACAATGCTTCTTTTTTATGCAATAGTTTTATGAAAGCGCTCTTTCTACGTCATTGGCTCTATTTGTTACCATTCGAATGGAAATTACTGATGCTATTATTCACCTCTGTCTACGCCATTATACGGCATATTCAATAAAGTTTCTTTATCCTCTTTAAGCATTTCAGTGGCTCAATGTCATAAGTAGGACGTCTTTTGCTCACAAAATGGTGCAATTTGCTCTACCGGCTGTTACAAAGTTGACACGCCGCCCCGGTGGCGTAGTGGTCTAAGCGATGGCCTCTGATTATTCGTCTGAAAGGGGTCCGGGTTCGAATCCCGGTGAGGTATGGATGTTGTGTTTGTCTTACGGCACTGGCTCTCTCCCTTCCCTGGAACTAGTGACCCGAAATTAGGGACGGGCGACTGCTTATAGCCCATTGAGTTGCTCACGGTGGTCGTTAAACCTCCAATCAAAAAAAAAAAAAAAAAAAAGTTGACACTCAAAAAATCTTCTCTTAATCTTCACTAAATGCACTTCTCAGTCTATACTATTCGTTAAAAGTACGACACTCCTGATAGACTTTACTTTTCTTTTGTTGGTTCCGACAGAAAAGTCACAGCAGTCGAGGGTAGGAAAAGAGAAAAAGAGACCATGACAACGCAATGCACGACCAAAATGTATTCAAAAGGAAGAGCATTCACTACGAATCTATGAAGAACAAGCACAAATTTATTCGCATAGCGGTGTTCTTCGCACGCGCGAATACAACTGCTGTCTGTGTCCGGTACCTGGCAACTATTTGCGTGTACAACTCACGTGTTAGGGATGAAAGGAGAGTTTGCGCGATGCCTTATCATGAGCAAAAGCAAAATGCATTTAGCCGAGACCGTTGCAGCAGAAAAATCCTATTCGTCTTGATGTCAGCGAACTTGAAGGCGACTGGTGTGCAATGTATTAAATCATTGTAAGATAGGAAAAAGAGGCATTCATTGAAACTTGCATGTTTCATTCATATTCATCGTCAGAGGTGAGCGAGATAAAACTATGATGGTGACCTTAGATAGTAAAACACGGGAAAATAAATTTACACACCGTCAGTTGTTTTGAATATACACTGCGCAAACGTAATTTCATCCTAAGCCCCCGATATCAAACATACCGTGGTTGCAGTAGTGTAGATACAGCAGATTTCATATGCATTTGCACGAAGCTGAGGAGAATACAGGATGATTCATAATTATTATGGAGGTTTCAGTGGCATATAATCGGAAAACGGGAAACGTCAAACTAAAACTGCTAACAAAATATGACAGATGACAATTGAAAGTTTTATTATCTGTAGAATCGATACATCAGATTCCTAACCACTTCGACATACGCACCTTTCGTAGTACGTAAGATAACAAAGTGATCAATTTCCCGTCAAGTGTTCTCCAGCATTTGCGGCGTTACTGTTGCTATCGCAGCACCAATTCTGGTATTTTTTTTTTTTTGAGTGGAGGTTTAACGACCACCGTGAGCAACTCAATGGTTTCAAATCGGTTTTATTTTCAAGGTAGGGTTCGGGAAGCGAACTAATTGGAACGTCCTGATACAAGTTAAATACATTAAAACAGGCAAAATTCTAAAAACTATGTACATTTAAATACAGCACGGTGCAATGATCTACAAAGGAGCATCGTGGTGAAGGGTGCATTCATACTTTGCACGAGAACAAAAGAGACTGGCGTAACAGTGCGTCTCGGAGTAAAGGTACAAATTCAGTGCTGACAGATAACAGTGCAGGTGTACAATAATTGAGCACTGTGCGAAAAGAAATTACTGAGGACAAAGAATACAAAAATGTAATAATCTGAGACAGACGGAATTAGAATATCTCAGTACTGGGGGATTTTGTATCATGCATAGTAAAGACAAGAATTATATACACATGTACAGCATTGTGCAATTGAGAAAAACATTGGAAATAAGAAATCAACGTAGTATTGCAGTTTGAGTTAGATGACAATCTGACTAGTATATCTGGATACAAGTGAAATACAGTTTAAAATGTAACAAGATTCTAAAATTTGTTCAATTTATGTTCAGCACGGTGCAGTGGTCAAAATAAGCAACATAATGATGAAGGCACTCATAGTGATAAACTGATACAAGAGATGGACGAACATGACATTTCATGGTTACTGGCGCAGTAATGCGATAGCAAACAACAGAACGTATTTACAAGATATGTACTACTTTGTGCAATTCACAACTGAAATGAAGATAGCGATAATGTGAAAACATGAGACTGACGTGACTTGATCGTCTCAACACATGAGCACATTACATAGACGTGGAAAAACTTGAGCCAAAACGGAACTAAGATATCGCAATCAATAATAGTGAAGGCGATAACTAATTACACATGTACAACATTGCGCAGTTTAGAAATACATTCGGTATAAGAAAGCGACTTCATTAAAGTATGATATAGGAAACATTCCGACGAGTATTACTTAATACAAGTAAAATGTAGTAAAGAAGTAACGATATTCTAAACACTGTACAATTTATATACAGCACATTGCAATGGCCAAATTAAACAAAAGAGTGAAGAGGGCGCACATATCGATGAACAAGTGAAAGAGACGAACAAACAGGCCGTCTCAAAAGAAAGATGCGATATTGTGAAAACAAACAACAGAACAAAATTATAATATAAGTACAACATTGTGCAAATCACTATGAGAACAAAGAAAGCATTAATGTGAAAACATGAGACAGACGGGAGTTGTTCGTCTCAACATATGAAAGATTCGCGTGGATGATAGAGACTACAATAATTAAACACAAAAAACGGTATTGCAAGAATTACATAAGATTCAAATTGAGGAGAAACAACACGAAAGGTCTAGTGCAATGGTGATCATGAAGATTTAAACAAAGCTCATCAAAAGCAAGTATAGTCGAAGTCATGGTCGGCCAACCGTCAGTTGTAGCGACATCGGCGAGCCAGCAAACCAGGAGGCAGCCGGAGACCATGTGGAGAGAAACGTACTCTCGCAGTGCTGAGTAACAGCTACTTGGTTCTCGAAGCGGAGACGAGAAAGAAGGCAGTCTCGAAAGTGACACAGTAACATCTCAAAAGCTTGAGGCACTGCATAAGGAGTGGTAATATCTCGGCAGCGTTGGTGAATACCTTAGATAACGTGCTTTACTAAAACAAAAATGTAGGAACAAACTAATGGTAGCTTGAATGGAGGAGAAACTTGAAGTAGCAGTGTCTTGAAAGCGTCGAAAGTGAGATCAGCTGTAACTGAGCGTTGGGCGATGGAAAATGCTAAATGCAGGAGCTGCAGTAAGATGACACAATGGAGGTATACATGAGAGACATCAGCTTCCTGAGCACAGAAGGGGCAAAGAGGTGAATCAAGAAGTGTCATGCGGTGGAGGATGGAAGGGACGGGAAGACGGCGGTGAAGAAAAAGCCAATGAGTGTTGATCTCTAGTGGAGCGGACAGAGGAGAGAGGGCGGCGGACCACACAGCGGTGGTGGAGGATAGGGGGACGTCAGGAATGGGGATGGGAGAAGAGGAGTGGGACATGGAAAGGAAACGGTAGAGAACCGACGTCGACAAGGACGAGAGTGGAAGAGTTGTGCCGGCGACGGACAGAAAGAAGGGAACAGGAAGGGAAACAGACGGGACAAAGGTAAGGCCAGAGGGAGTGGCGAGGTGGGGGAACTGAGAGATAATAGTAGAAAGGAGGGAGTCATAGACAGAGCGAGAGGAGGGGATAGAAGAAGAGTGGAGGGAAGACTGGCATAAGGACGCCAGGAAAGGTCGGAAGTAGTGAGGTCTCTGACTGTTACGACTCCTGCATGGAGCCAGGAAGGATAGGCAAAGTGCGACAGATGTGAAGGGTGGAGAAGAGACGAGAAAAAGAGGGGTTCGGCGAGAAGTTCCGTGGTAGAATCTGGCGGGGAGCGAGAAAGGGAGAGAGAGCGGAGTAAAGTGAGAGCTTCTCGGTAGACAGGGGGACAACGGGAGAGAACAAGAGATCGACGGTCCATGAGTAGTAGGGAAAGAAAAGTGAAGCTGACGTTGCTCGGATTAGTGATGACATCTCTTACAGAAATAGCATCAGGTACAGGGGACGTGATGAGGCGAAGGAACGTAGTTATCTTCAAAGCCTTGTAATACAGATGTGTGTCGACAAGGCCGATGCCACCGTGGTCTGGAGGAAGACAGAGCTTTTGGGGCGCTGATCCAGTGGTGGCCAGTCCAGATTACGGAAGTGAAGCAACGGGTGATGTCTTGAAGACGAAGGAGTGGAGTTTTGACTGCGTGGCAGGAGTGAAAGCATAAAGAAAGTAGGTAAGTACGGGTGAGACGTGCTCGTTGGAAGTAGGATGAGCAGAACTGAGCTCTGCGCCAAAACGCAGTTAACTTGTGCAAGCGTGGATGAACGGTATTCCACGTGGTAAGGGAGGCATCGCCCGGTATACCAAGATGGACGCCAAGGAAGCGTTGTGAGATGAAAGACCAGTTGGCACCCCAAAGGGAATCCATACGATCAACCCAGGAGCCGCACCACAGGCCTGTGCTTTTGGAAGAATTAATCGCTGCGCCGGAGCACGAGGCGTATTCTGTGAAGAGACTTTGCAGTTGAGTGAACTGTGATTCGAGACGAACGCAAAAGGTTACATCATCTGCATATGCAACTGAGGTGATGCCATGATGTCTCGTGCGGCCGATGAGTGGTGGCAGAGTAGCTGGAAAGGAACGGTGCACTGTGCGAAGAAATGGTTCGATGGCTATTGCAAAGAGTTGGCTGGAGAGTGGGCAGCCTTGTCTCACTCCACGGTGGAAGGGAATCGGCGCTGTGAGAAAGTTGGGCAACTTAACCTGAAAACTGGCGTCCTGATAGAGGGAGGAGAGGAGGGAAACAAAAGAGGGAGGAAACCCAAAGAAAGGAGTGTGTCAGAAAGATATGAATGGGAGATATTATCGAAGGCTGGCTGTTGATCTAGTGAGAGGAGGGCTAGGGGTTCAGAGCGGAGTCGAGCGAGGTGGATCAGGTCGTTAAGGAGGTGGATGTTGCGAGAAAGAGAGCGGCCGGGGACTGCGTAAGTTTGGTTGGGGGAGAGAATGTGAGTGAGGATGGGATTGAGTCGTTGAGAAAGAAGCTTAGTGTAAAGTTTGTAATCAAGATTTAGTAGGGAAATAGGGCGCCAGTTCTGCAAGTCAAGGAGATCACCTTTCTTGGTGAAAAGGACTACATATGCGGCTGTAAATCTCCTCGGGAGAGGGGAGACAGTAAAGGAAGCTGAAAAAGCAGAGAGGAGAAACGGAAGAATTAGAGGTAGAAAAGTTTTGTAAAAGCAGAAAGTTAGGCCGTCCGGACCTGGAGCGGCACTGGAATTCAGGGAAAGGAATGTGGAGGAGAGTTCGAAAAGTGGGGGGGGGAGAAGGAGAGTGGTAGCAAGATGGGGTGGAACTTGTGGTAAATTAGAAAGGATAGATGCCATAGCTGTGGGCGATGGAGGAGGAGGTTCACAGAACTTTTCAGTATATTGCTTACGGACATGAGAACAAAGAGTGATCGGGTCGTCTGACACCTCACCAGAAAAAAGGCGGAGGTGATGAAGTGCGCTCGATGCTCGTCGTGTGCGTTCTACTGATGTAAGAAACTCATAATTATGCGCGTCTGGCGTCAGATGTTGAAGACGGGGTCGACACAGAGCTTGTTGAGCCAGTGGAAGGAGAAGAGATCGAAGTTCTGCTTTGAAAGGAGGAGAAGAGAGGATCACTTAGGCTAAGAAGAGAGAGCATTGAGCGAACATGGTCAAGACGCATGTTCTGAATCATCTTTGCCGTGAAAGAAAGGTTGCGGACATGAAGAGCATGGTGTTGTTTGATCTCCATCCACAAAGTTAGACCACAGGAGGCAGATTGGAGTTGTGGTCGTCTTTCCTCTAGGAATGATCGAACTGACGAGCAGAAATCTGGGTCTGAGAGAAGAGCATTATCAAAAGTCCAACGACGAATTATCCTGAGTTTTGTCCTAGCAGTATGGACGGTGAGAGCAATAGCGCAGTGATCAGAAGAGGCTGTGGGATGAATGCACGATTCAGTCACAGCTGGAAGAAGGGTACTTGAGGCATAAAACCTGTCAAGACGGGCTGTAGAAGGACTGTGGTCATGGGATGAGCGCCAGGAGTGAAGAGTCGTCGTCGGATGGAAGTGGCGGTGAACATCAGTGAGTGAGTTGTTTGAAACAATCGACTGTAGAAGATTCACCAAGGCGACTCGGTGCTCTCTGATGGAAGGGTACCGATCAAGTTGAGGATTGAGGGTGCAGTTAAAATCACCTCCTATAAGAACGTGATCTGTAGGAGGGATGCGAATAAAGCACGACGAAGACGGGTGAATAGTATCGACAGGAAGGTTGTAGAACATGGAATGTAGATATTGAAAACATGGTAACAAGTTGACTCATTGGTGAAAGTTGCAAGCTGTAGGAGATCTCGACACAGGTTGCGAACTGAAAAGGAAGTGACAGTAGAGTTGAAGGTGTTGCGGACGCCAATTGCGAGGCCACTATGAGGAGATAATCCAAATGCATGGTGAAACGTATAGTTCCACGGCCGCCATCTAGAGAAGAGAGTGGTAGATTTGCAATTCGTTTCTTGGAGTAGGAGAAGATCTGCCCCTAACGGGTTGAGGTCCTCATAAGCCAAGGCATTATTGAGGGGATGCGAATCCCCTGCAATTAAGTGATACGATCTTGAATATGAGGTTCAGTTAATGCTTGCTGAAGATCTTTCAGGTCTAGAGGAAATGACTTGAGTCGGTTGAAAAAAGTTTTCGCCCACGGGTGGGCAGGTATGTTCTGACAGCAAAAGTGTGACAGGTTACAGATCTGATCTGGCACGAGATGGAGAAGTGAAGGATTCTTCATGGCTAAGGCATGTGCGATGGTGTAGAAATGGACGACACACTCTGGAAACACACAACAGAAATGGACGACACACTCTGGAAACACACTGATTCAGGCACAAAACTGGAGCACAAACAACGAGCAACTCAATGGACTATAAGCAGTCGCCCATCCCTAATTTAGGGTCACTTGTTCCAGGGAAGGGAGAGAACCAGTGCCGTAAGACAAACATAACATCCATGCCTCACCGGGATTCGAACCCGGACCCCTTTCGGACGAATAATCAGAGGCCATCGCTTAGACCACTGTGCCACCGGGGCGGCAGTGGTGTTTAGTTCATCAAGAGAGGTCACAGGTGTCTGGTAAACGATGTTTTTCACGTATTGCCCCAGCAAGAAATTAAGTGCCGCAATATCGGGTGAGCGCAGAAGACACGGAATGGGTCCACCACGTCCAACCCAGAGCCCTGGAAAATGCAAGTCAAGAAATGATCGGATAATAACAGCCCAATGCGGCAATGCGCCATCCTGCTGGAACACAACATTGGGCT
This sequence comes from Macrothele yani, assembly GCA_039090855.1. NCBI lineage: Eukaryota > Metazoa > Arthropoda > Arachnida > Araneae > Macrothelidae > Macrothele > Macrothele yani. The sequence continues at coordinate 81,509,521 of CM077008.1, forward strand.
GTCAATCTTCCAACTGAAGCAACGGATACAGCTATAACATGTCTAGTAGGTCACCGATGTCACTGTTTTCTCCACAAAGAAAAAGTGTCCTAACACTTCCGAACATGACAAAGCGCACCAGACTTTCACCTTTTGACTAACTCGTTCGACTTCTCGAATAGCGTTAGGGTCTTCGGAGCTCCATGTTCTGCAGTTATGCAGATGTACCCTCACTGAAATGAAAAATGTTGATTCATCACTAAATATCCATGTCCGCAGGTAATGTTCATCAGCTTCGACTTTGGACAAAATGTTTTGGGCAAATTGGAAACGGCTAGGTTTATCGTCCCGCTGTAAAGCCTGTACAATCTGCAGTTTGTACACACGGAGTTGTAGGCAGTTATGCAGAACCCTTCAAACAGTCATTTGTGGGCTAACTACGACGCAGCTCGTCTCGTAGACTTTTGAGGTCTTCGAGAAAAGACTTCCTGGACGGTGTCAACATCGTCCTACGAAGTGTTCGGTCTTCCCGCTGCTTTTTGATGCTGCACACTTCCAGTCTTTTGAAACTGCTTTAACCAACGTCGGGCAGTATTATCGGAAGGTGGAACTCTGCCATACTGCGTTTTGTAACAACGTTCGTTGCTGACTTTGTTTCGAAAAACCAGAGTACGCACACTGCTTTTTCTTGAACAGTCGCCATTTTGAAGTATGACGTCGATTTAGCGGGTACCGTGTTGCCACATTAAACTTTCCGCGGTGAACTTGTTTATGATGTAGGCACATTTATTTGGTAGTTTACGATTTGACCATGCTAGGCCACAGAGACCCCGACAATAATTATAAATCACACTGTATATTATCCTGTAGTGAACGAATGCAGTTTCTATACTGCTCGACATTAAAAATGGGCAGAAAAATTTTCACCAAGTTGATTTTGTTATTAAATGTTTAACAGAACGTAGTATGTTTCTACAGAAGAACAACAGTGCTGAGGACCATCTAGAAAAAAAAACTTGTCAAAGAAAAATGTATGTGCATACTAGAAGAAGCTCTCAGTCAAATTACATGTGGACTTCCCTCTGCGAGAGGTATATTTCAAAATCTATCAAATCTGAGCCCTAAAGTCATTTCAAATCGTTTAAAGGACCGGGTCACGCTTTATACGAAACAACGTCAGCACTATTGAAGAACAATAAAGAAAAGGCTTTTGTCGATTAGAAAGAAGCTCCATTTAAGAAAGATGGACGCCCTACAGTCAGCGAACAGTTTTGGATTGGCATGTTTCATCATCAGGCATTTCAAGAGCTCACCACTTCTGCTTTTACTTGTCTAATAACCCCAGTTAGTAACTCCATAAGTTGCGAGGATATTCTGTCTTTAACCTCAGTTAAATAGAAAAGTAAGAAATAAAGTGCAATTGAATTTTCTTGTCGCTATTGTGAGAATCAGAGCAGAACTATTGCTTTCACACAAATGTTTCAAGGACTTCACACTATCTAAAAGAATGCTGAAAGACTTTACATCTGACAAAGTATATGCTGTAGGTTCCATTTGTTCCAGTGAGGATGGCAGTAACAAACTGGATCTAGAGCTTTTCATGTGATACGAGTACGAAATATGTGTTTTAATAATCTTTGGCTTTTTTTCTGGCTTTTTTCTAGTATTGTTTGACTTTAAATCAAAATTTATATCTGGCAACCCTGTCGGCAACACGGCGTCGCATCGAGTTGAACAGTTCTCGGATACTGCTCGGAGATATCGCTGATAACGCGTCGTTGAGCTGTGGCTACAATTCTTCGACATTGCGACGGGGTAGTATAGTGGCGTTACGTCGTCTGTCGATGATGTCCCACACATTCTCTATTGGGAATCGCAGTAGCCAGAACAGCACCTGGACACCTTGTATGCAGTGTCTGATGATGTTAGCAGTGTGCATGGGGGCGTTACCTTGTTGAAACTGGGCATCAGGAATAACATAGAGATACGGCAACAAAGCGGGCTGCAGTATCTAATCGATGTATCGTCGTGCTGTCATTGTAAGCACTATACGTACGAGCGGTGAACGGCTGTTGAAACTTATAGCTCCCCAAACCATAACACCAGGCTGAGGAGCCGTAAGAAACTTATAGCGCCCCAAACCATGACACCAGGCTGAGGAGCCGTATGAAACTTATAGCGCCCAAATCATGACACCAGGCTGAGGAGCCATAAGAAACTTGTAGCGCCTCAAACCATGACACCAGGCTGAGGAGCAGTATGAAACTTATAGTGCCTCAAACCCTGACACCAGGCTTAGGAGCCGTATGAAACTTATAGTGCCTCAAACCATGATACCAGATTGAGGAGCCGTATGAAACTTATAGCGCTCCAAACCATGACACCAGACTGAGGAGCCGTATGAAACTTATAGCGCCCAAATCGTGACCCCAGGCTGAGGAGCCGTAAGAAACTTGTAGCGCCTCAAACCATGACACCAGGCTGAGGAGCCGTATGAAACTTATAGTGCCGCAAACCATGACACCAGGCTTAGGAGCCGTATGAAACTTATAGTGCCTCAAACCATGACACCAGGTTGAGGAGTCGTATGACGCTTACGGGTAGCAGAAAGAACATCCGGATGACCATGTCGTCACCATACTCTCAATCGACGACCGTCGGCGCTGCTGCAGAAGCGAGACTCGTCCCTGGATACAACATGGTTCCATCCGTCCCGATACACATGTCTGGTACGGCACCACTGCAAATTCACACGACGATGTGCTATACCCTGAGCGTCAGTCGCCGCAATGTCTAAGTGAGAGCTCAAACCTTCCTCAGCCAGTCTGTGGTTCACAGTCCGTGTCGATATCTGTAGGTGTCATGGAATCTCGTCAAATGTCGTCTACTATGGATTGTGGGGCTGCTACAGCTTATCGTGGAAATCGGCGATCGGGACGTTCGGACGTTCAACAACATGCAGCAGCCCTACTACGGCGGCACGAAAGATTAAACAAGATTTTGTTGAAATATGGGAGTAAAATAACTGTTGTAGGACATATGCCGTATTTTGTAGATGGTGGTGTACAAAATGAATGCAAAAGAGCCAGTGGAGCCGAAGGGTAAAATTTCTTTGGGTGAGGAGGATACGAATGAGAGAGAATTAAATAGCTTCGAGGTCCACCTTGCCATTTATATTTTAACAGAAAAAGTACAGAAACCTTCGATTTTGGTGTGGGATCGTAAATTTCCAACCGATCTGCTTCTTTCAACACCCATGAATAAGGCTCGATTTTATAATTTTGGGGAATGAAGTGAACAAAAGAGATGCCACTGAGTTTCCGGGTGAAATAAGAGCGTCTTTTGACTCAAACAGATGTGAGATGTAATAATAATCAAACTTTATTGGAATATGAAATATTACTATCAAGGGTTTATTAGAACAGTCACCGTCACAGAAAATACAATCTAGTGCAAAAATAAATTTTTAGTCGGTCTTTTAGATGCGGAGGTACGTTTTCAAGTAGAAATATCTATTTATAACGCTACAGGAAATTGACTCACGACAAACGAAAATTCATGCGAAATGCTGCTCACAAAGATAAATCGATTCCAATCAAAATATTTTTTTTTCGGTCAGATGTTCAGAAAAGGAAAAGTTATCTCAAATATAAGCGCATCCTTAATCTCTCTGACGGAAAAAAATTCTCATCATTAAAAGAACGAAGCGGATGCGCATGTTTGTCATAGTGACTGGTATCTATTCAAAGGAAATTTCCTCCAATCGATCTTTCAGAAGAGAAGCTATGATTTCAAATACAAATATTCATTTCCGTACCTTAGCGGCTGAACTACGCATTATGGAAAAGTAAAGGCGTACACGAAACTTTCACATAACAGGCACACTTAATCAGTGAACAAGAATGTATTTTAAGGCATCCTGCTGATAAAATATCGTATTGTTTAAAATACGTAGGTATATCATCAGGGGCGGGTTTAAGCATTACAGCGCGCTGGGCCAAGAAAAATCAGACGCCCCTAAGCAAACTTATTGTAAGAAATTTGAGGACGATTAGAACTTCATATTTAAATTACATATTATGTACATATAGATTTTTTATCACACAAAGAATTAGCATGTTCTCAAGAACAACCCAACTCTGTAAAATTTTTAGCACATGTATTATTCAAAACTGGGCATTGAAATAAAAATTTATAAATGTCGTTTTCTCACAAGTTTAATTCGCATAATTTTAAAACATTATTTCACAGTAAATTTTTATATTTACAAATGAAATTGTTTTTTTAACACACTTCTGAAACATTTGCCTGCAAAATTTTGGATTTAAATTTACAATGTATGCAATATTAATTTTAGATTTTTTTTAATATATAATGACAGTGCTGCTACCAATGTTCATTGTGTATCGATTAAGTGACTGAGATATAGAATAAATGAATGAACATATCTTATAGTAAAATTACTCACCGCTAAAAGATTTTTTTCTCTATTTTTTTGTGGCCAAATCCTCTACTATATCATAAAATGTTAATGTTTCTACAATGTTCGAATTAAGTGACAATGTTGCCAATGCACTTGTTCTTTCTTGAGAACTAGATGTCCTCAAATAGTTGTGGACGATTTTCAAAAAAGATAAACTTCTTTCTCCAGAGGCATTAGTGATGGGTATGCATAGGTAAATACTTAGGATAACATCAATGTTCGGAAAAGTTGAATCACATTTTTTTCCCTAATCAGTTTCAACATATCCTCAACAGGAACACTAACACTTGAATCTGTCACTGCTTGTCTATCTAAATTATTCCAAAATTTCTGGAAATGAAGACATTCTTGTTCAAATTCGGGGCCTAAATCTTGAGAGTAAACTGTCAATAGATTTTTTGCCTTTTGAGATACTGTTGTCTCATCAACATCTGATAATTGCGTTAGAAACTCATCAGCAGATGAAACGTTACGCATCTCGTCACCGTTTCATCTGCTGCACCAAGTTATCAATGATCGTACGGAAAATGCATATTAGCATATGTTCCTTTCCAGTGAAAACAGTTTCTTTATTGCCATTCATTTCTTGAAATTGTAGTTTTCTCCAACGGGTTCTAGTAACATGTTTCTTATATTCGTCGCACTGAGACAAAAGTTTTCCATCTTCTTCATACTTATCAAATTTATTCCGGAGATCATTTAAATGTTTTATAAGTGAATCGTACAGTTCTACAGCAACTGAAAGGTCAATATTCACTTTCTGCAGTGTTTTATTGCAACTATCAATTCTTTGTAAAATATCACTCCAAAGCTCTAAGAGAATGCTTACTTAATAATCCCCCTGCTTCTACTCTTGCAGGATCTAATATCATATGATGTAACAAAAGTTCATTTCCTTCAACAGCTTGAAAATTCCCTCCAAGATTCAAGATTTGTGTTAGACTTACCTTCCTCATCCTCACCATCGGAAGACTCACAAATTTGATCGTCACCCTGAGCCCTTAGTTCCTGTTCAGTTGGGTCCTTCACTTCTTCATCGGTAGATCTTGCAACCAAACATTGCATTTTCTTTATACTTACTGTGTCATTTTCTACCGATTTAAAAACGTTTTTTAAGTTTCGGTATTTTTTTAACAGATGCCCTTCTTTCTCAATCTTTTTTTTTTCTATTTTCGCATCCAGAAAACTTCGTAGTCGACATTTTCGCTGACGGTGATGACTAATAATAATGATTTCCCCGAAAAGAACAAAGCGAGAATGAAAACACACATGGCCGCCCCAGTGGCGCAGTGGTCTAAGGCGCTGGCCTCTGATCATTCGTCCGTAAGGGGTCCAGGTTCGAATTCCGGTGAGGCATGGATGTTGTGTTTGTCTTACGGCACTGGCTTTCTCCCTTCCCTGGAACCAGTGACCCTAAATTAGGGACGGGCGACTGCTTATAGCCCATTGAGTTGCTCACGGTGGTCGTTAAACCTCCAATCAAAAAAAAAAAAAAAAAAAAAAAAACACACATGTAAACTGACAGGAGGGCAGAGGAGCAATCCCAAAGCAGGCAGCTGGTGTCATAAGCTGAATTGGAATGCATTCTAACCAGTACTCTGTCCTCTCTTGTCAGAATGAAAACACACATGTAAACTGACAGGAGGGCAGAGGGGCAATCCCAAAGCAAGCATGCGATAATAGTATGAGGTGCCATAAGCTGAATTGGAACGCCTTCTAACCAGTACTCTGTCCTCGCTTGTCAGAATGAAAACACACATGTAAACTGACAGGAGGGCAGAGGGGCAATCCCAAAGCAGGCAGCTGGTGTCATAAGCTGAATTGGAATGCATTATAACCAGGACTCTGTCCTCTCTTGTCACCCACAATATCCTGGGGCCTTGAATTCTTGGAGTCCGATTCCAGTCTTTCAACCTACATCCCCGCCGCCCCGGTGGCGCAGTGGTCTAAGCGATGGCCTCTGATCATTCGTCCGGAAGGGGTCCGGGTTCGAATCCAGTGAGGCATGGATGTTGTGTTTGTCTTACGGCACTGGCTCTCTCCCTTCCGTGGAACCAGTGACCCTAAATTAGGGACGGGCGACTTCTTATAGCCCGTTGAGTTGCTCATGGTAATCGTTAAACCTTAAAAAAAAAATAAAAAAACTACATCCCAGGGCTGTCCTCACGCTCAGATTTTTCCATGCCTTGTAAAAAGTATGCGCCTGTGCAGTGCAGTGCCCCTCCCCTAGCCTCCCACTCTTGTTCCCCGTTGTCTGCGAGCTCTGTAAAAGTAATGCTCCGCCTTCTTCTGATTTTGACCTTGCCAGGAAGCAGGAAGAAATAACTTCCTCGGGGGATTCTGAGTCGCACTGAATTCACTTTCAAAATGAATTAATATTTTTAATAATTAAACAACACATCGAATGTACTAACAGCATTTGATATTTTCTTAAGTATTAAAGGTATTATACTACTCAGTTTATAATTTGTAGAAATGAAAAATCCCATTTCATTCACTTTGGGGGAGGGGGGAGGGTCAGATAAAACGTCTTGTGTCCCATGTATTCTCAAAACTTTGGCGCCCCTCTATGTGCAGCGCCCTGGGCCATGGCCCAGGTTGGCCCAATGGTAAAACCGCCCCTGTATATCATGCATGCTGCGGAGAAACTGTTCATTATTTAAAGCAAAGAATAGCGGCAAAATAGTCTGATTGGCAAAAGGTATCCGAAGGCAAAGATTAGTTGTTTCAATCAGAATTTTGCAGGCAGTGATATGTAATAAACTAAATTATAGACTGAGATTAATAGTATGAGGTATTTACATTTTCGCTTTCTAGCAACAAAATTGTCTATGAGGAAGAGTTGTCCCGGTTGCGTAATTGTCCAAGCGTTCGGTTCTAACTGTTCGCCCGAGTGAGTCGGTGTTTGAGCCCCGGTCCTGGCTCTCTCCTTTGCTAGAGCCAGTGACCCTAAATCAGGAACGCGGGCGACGGCTTATAGTCCTTGGAGCTGCTCACGGTGGTCGCTAAACCGTATAAATAAGAAGAGACCAAATTTTATAGATCCTCGTTCTCACAGTTCATATCTTTCAAAAGGAAAAGGATTTTTAAAATCGGATTAATAAGTGCAGAGATACTGCGCCCACAGGCAGATGGACGTACGAACATAATGATACTTAACACGTACGTTTTTTGTTTTTGTTTTTTTCAAAAAACGTGCAAATAATAAGCAACTGTTGTTAGAAGTCGAGATTGCAGCGCATATACAGAGTACTGCCAACAGGAGAACACAGCAATAAACGTTTAACAAGAGAACTGTTGTATGTTCGTTGCCAGAATGTTTTTTTACGAAAATTCGTAAAACAGAGCCTATCGAAAGAGAAGCGATGTGTAAAAGAATTGAGATGTAATTAATGCATGAGTGTTACAGTTTTGTTGATCCTTTTTCCTTGGCTGAGTTTGTTTCTGTCAATGGCTAGAGAAAAAGAAGATGTAAAATTTTGCAATGCCGTTATTTCTACAGATCAAACAAAAATTCAACTTATTCAATTAAATCGAAAATCCGAAACCAAGCAAAAATCAAAGGAATGATGAAATTCATTTGTTTTTCAATCATCCGCTATCTCAAGCACATCTCCGTGCTCTTCGCAATAATTGCTAGTGAGCTGTTTCTGTCTTCTTCTTTTTTCAAATAATTATGTGTCTTTGCACATAATATAAAACAACTACTTTTTTTTCGTTCCTTTTATTTACTTACATTTTATTTTGAAATGGTGATTAATGCAAATCAATAAAATGCCAGATGAGATAGAAAAACATTTCCTTAACGTTTCACAGAATCATCAACCAGAGTTATTACGGTTTAAATCAAGCGAGAATAAGCTCTAAGCTCTAATTGAACTCCCTGAGAGAAAAGTTTTTCGCTTCAAACAAAGGACAAGACGAGAAGACCAATTACAGGATTTAATTTTTTGTTTCACGTGACTATTTATTGAATGAATTTTTTTAACTATAGTAACTTTATTAATAATAAGAGAATGTAATCACTAAACTGAAGGAATGAAATGCAAAAATATAAACAAACTAAGACGCACCTAATTAAAATAGCACTCAGAGAAAATGGACTTTCATATTGAGAAATAATAATAGATGATACGTCTGAAGATACTTTCATTTTGCGATGCTTTCGTGAATTAAAAACGTCTTTTCCTGTTTCATTGTTTCACATTATCATTATCATTATCACATTATAATTTTGGTGTTTTTGCGCAGTTGTGTACCATTAGAGCATCGGAAAAAAAATAAAGAGAAATTCAAATCGAGAATTCTCTATACTGAACTGAAATAACGTGATAGCTCCAAAATATTGTAATAATGGAGTGATAGAGTACAGATCCATGAAATATGGGATGTATTTTTTCTCATCAATTGAAGAACTTAACCTTGCCCAAGGAGTTTTTGTGAAAGTCTTTAAGGTTTTTTGTTACTCGCTGGTCCATGGATTGAAGGGCGAACCCCCCTTGTCCCCTCATTCCCGTTTGCCCTAATCACGTTTACCCCAATCGCATTTCCTCGAAATCGCTTTTACCCGAATTCCCATTTCCCCTAATTTCGTTTGCCTTAATCTCGTTTCCCCTAAATCTCGTTTCCCTTAAATCTCGTTTCCCCTAAATCTCGTTTCCCTTAAATCTCGTTTCGCCTAAATCTCGTTTCCCTTAAATCTCGTTTCCCCTAATTCAAGTTTATCCTGAACACGTTTGTCCGTATCAAAGTTTCCCCTAAAAACGTTTCCTGTATCAAGTTTGCTCTCATTCTCCTTTGACTTGATTCGCGTTTTCCTAAATTTATGTTTTCCCTAATTCATGTTTGTCCTGATTCTCGTTAAGCAAAATAAAACGTTTCATTTATCGTCAAAATTCAGGAAAAAATCGTTGTGTAACATATATAATTTTTTTATCGTCAAATTCAGGAAAATATATGTATATTTAATCATCATCATCAACCATTATGAATCCACTGCTGGATGAAGATCTCACCAAGTTTCTTCCACAACGGTGGGCCTTGACCCAGTCTCTTCCATGTCACTCCCGCATGCTTTCGAATTTCATCCACGCATCTCTCTTGTGGTGTTCTGGGTCTTTTTCTGTCCCTTGGAATCCAGTCAGAATTTCGGTTGTCTATCGGTGGTCAATTCCTCTGGCAACATGTCCATCCGATTTCCTTTTTAGGAATTTCACTCTGATCATGATATCCTCCACTTTTGTAAATTTCTTTATCCATGAGTTCCTCTTCTGACCTCTCCTGGTTCACCAAGCATGCATCTCTCCATGCCTCTTTCAGTTATCTGCAGTCTTTGTATGTCTTTTTTAGTTAAGGTCCACGTCTCTGCTCCGTACGTAATCACTGGATGGATGCATTTATTTTAAACACTTTTTTTTTGAGACATAATGGCGTATTGCTTTTGAAAATTGTATTGTTTTTTTCCAAAAACTCTCCATCCAAGCAGGAGCGCGCCAAGGGCATTTGCCGCCCTTTGTACGATAATTTTTTTTTTCAATTTTTATTCATTTTTACATGAAATAAATATTTTTAGCAACATCGTTTTCTCTTTTCCGTAAATTAAAGTTTTCATAAAACACAAGTCTCATATAAAACTAAAAGAAAAAAATCTGTAAAGCACTAGTTCAGTGACGCTTTGAATAATCCAAGAAGTCAGCTTCCTCTCTGTCAATTTACACAAATCCGCTTTACCGGTAAAAAAAGTTTTGTCATGTACGACTAAAAGTTTTGTCATGTATGACATATTATAGCTTCTTTCTTGGAGGTGCAATTGTTGCATATTTATAATAGGTGTACACACGGCTTCGCTCGCGGTGAAGATATCACTGAACAAGAAAGTTGACACCGAATTTTCGGGTGTAATAAGCACGTCCTTTGAATTCGTTCTGACGCAAATTAAATTTATCAAAGCTATTCAAAGTCAATGGAACCGGTATGGAAAACAATAGTATCTGACCAAAGAAAGAAGTTTTTCACTCGGGTCTTTAATCCCTCAGATATTGGTGTAAACGGAATCTTGAGCTTACGAACTCTTAGAAACAGAGTTATCGACAAAAATAAGATGTGACTTTACGTTCCCTGGTGGGAAAACCATGCATTATTTTAGGAAGAAAGTATTCTCAAAATGTTTATCCGTATAAGCGGTATCGGTCTAAGAAAAAAAAAATTAGACGAGTTTTCAGGAGCCCAGATTTTGCAACAAATACTTCAGAAGCAGAAATTAACATATATGACCCAAGTTGGCTAAACCATTCTTTACCAAACATATGAAATTATGTGAAAAATATTTTCCATCAGGTCTTGTATGCGATACAGGAAGATTTTTTTTTCAAATCGGAGCTTCAGAAGCAGAAATAACGCAGAAAACGCAATTTACCTTTGTGCCCCCTGGCGGAAAGTGTATGATTTACTTGAAAATTTTGAATTTATAGGAAAAACATTTTGCATCGGAAACACTATCCAACAAAGAAAGAATTTTTTAAATCGGACTCTTAGAAGTAGAGATGTTGACAAAAATAAGATATACATCGACTCCCACTGGCGCAGAAACCATGCATTTTTTCAAGAAGAAAATTTTCCTAAAAGGTTTTTCGGCATGAGTAGTATCGGTCAACAAACGACGTTTTTTTCAATCGAGAATTTAAAAGCTCATATTTTGCTGCAAATACAGCAGAAGTGGAAATTAATATTTACGCCCCCTGGTGGCAAAATTACTTTTTACAAAAATTAGAAATTATGTGCAAACGATTTCCCATCAGGAGCTGTATCCGGTGCAGAAATAATTTTCAAATCGGAGATTTAGAAGCAGAGATATAGGGGGAAACGCAATTTACCGCTACGCCCCCTAGCGAAAAGTCTATGAATTACTTGAAAAATTTGAAATTATATGAAAAACATGTCACACGGAAAACACTATACAACAAAGAAAGAATTTTTCAAATCGGACTCCTAGAAGTAGAGATATTGACAAAAATAAGATGTACATCGACGCCCTCTGGCGGAGAAACTGTAGAATAATATAAGAAGAAAATATTCCGAAAAGGTTTATCGAAGTGATTGGCATCAGTCCACGAAATAATTTTTTAATCGATCTTTTAGAAGCTACGATTTTGTGACAAATACATCAGAAGCAAAAATTAACACTTACGCCCCCTGGTGGCCAAAGTATTCTTTACCAAAAATTTGAAATTATATGCAAAAGATTTTCCATCAAGAGATGTATCCTCTGAAGAAAACATTTTTCAAATCGGAGTTTTAGAAGAAGAGTTATCGGGGAAAATGTAATTTACTTTTACGCCCCCTAGCGGAAAATCTATGAGTAATTTGAAAAAGTAACTATATCTAAAATACTCTTCGACATAAATGGAATCGAAAGATATAAATATTTTTCAATCGAATGTTTAGAAGCAAATATTTGGATTAAAACGTATTTTTGAATTCGACATCATCTGCATTTACGCCCTCTAGCGGAGAAATTGTACATCGTAAAAAAAAAACGAAATAAAGGATCATCATTTGCATATTTCAAGCTTCCCAATGCAAAAATAATTTTTCAAATCGGACTAATAGTTGCTGAGATATCGTGGGTACAGACGGACGGACGGACGGACATACCGATAACAGAAACACGATCTTTTTTTACAAAAGACGTGCTAAAAACAGGGCTATGATAACACGTGTAATCCGATCCATCCGTAAGAACTGTAGTTAAATTTCATAGCAATCAATGGAGGAAATTGACCGAAAGATTAAATGGTCGCAGTTAGTTTTTCACGTGAAAGAAAATTATAACTAATTTTTACATAAATTTAAGTACATAATTTTTATTTCATTTTTTGAAAATAATTCATAATGGGCATTTATAACATTCTTTGTCTCGTTTCCAGTCCTTATCAAAATAAATTGATTGTCTGAACTGTCGGTTCTCGATAAGCCAACGTATAACTGTCCGTGCGAGAAACATTCTGCAGGCATATGTTAACGCAGGAAAGAGGGGGTGGGGGGTGATGCCGAAAATTTAAAATATAAAGAACTTCTGGTCTGATTCGGAGATTTTCAGCGTTTACGAACACCAACTCTACAAATTTCTGCGGGCTTCTGCTACCGCAAGCAATCTGTCTGCCGGAGGGGGAGGGGGGTGCTGAAAACATTCAATATAAAGAATTTCTGTTCCGATCGGGAGATTTTCAGCGTTTACAAATTGCAACTCAACAAATTATATAAGGGCACGTGCAAAGGCAGGAAACATGTCGGGGGGCATCGGCCCCCTGACAGGTTTCTTGCGTTAGCACATGGCCGGAGAGAATTTATTGAGCTGTAGTTTTTAAACCGTGAAATTCTTCTATTGAGTTGTAGATTATAAACATTTTTTATAAAGAATTACATTAAATATCGCAGTTAAGAAAATACGACATTACGGAAACTTTATGTGATTCAGATGACCAAACTCTGGGGACGTGGCTACGAAGCTGTCGAAAACGCAGTTTTTATACGGCCCCTTAAAATTTTTGTGGCCAGTTCTCGTACACCCAAACAATGATGGTGGTAAGTGGGAAAACATTGAAGCGGGACAGATTGACGTCAACTATTAAAGTGGAACTGAATTAGCAAAAGCCATTTCCACGGCTCATGTTTAGTCTCGTACGGAGGGGAGGGGTCTAGTACGCTAAGAACTCTTAACAAGTGGGTCGTCTGAGTTCACAATTCTAGCGAATGCATTACAATATTATTTTTTGCTTTAATAAAAGTTTAGCGCGATGTAGTACTTTATCTGCGAGGTGAGAGGGGGTGACGGATACAATGGCTGCGACAAGGAGTATCCTAATAATGGTAATAACCATGTGCACTGCTTTACATTTTTGCTGGCATGGTGTTCGACATCATTCTAACTACCTTGGTCTACAGCATCAACAGGAAGGGAAAGAATAATTTTTTTGAGATATCAAGACCCACCGTTTTATTTCGGTTAACAAAAATTAGGCAAACGCGGAATAGCGAATTAGGGAAAACTTGATATGGATAAACATGTTTAGGGCAAGCGTGAGTAGGGGATATGAGATTTAGAGGAAACGAGATTTAGAGGAAACGAGATTAGGGCAAACGAAATTAAGGGAAATGGGAATTCGGATGAAAGCGATTTCGGGGAAACGCAATTGGGGGTAAACGTGTTTAGGGCAAACGTGAATTAGGGAAAACGAGATTTAGGGGAAACAAGATTAGGGCAAACGAAATTAGGGGAAATGGGAATTCGGGTAAAAGCGATTTCTGGGAAACACGATTGGGGTAAGCGTGATTGTGGTAAACGGGAATTAGGGGAAGCGGATCAGGGTAAGTGAAGCTACGCCGATTGAAGCTCTGACGTTTAATTAGGGGTTAAAATGCAAATGTAATTGCCTTCAGTTCATTCCTTAGAACTTTTGGATGCCTACAAGAAACAAACTTTATTGGGGAGCTTAGACATGTGTAAAGCGCCTTGGATTTTTAAAACATTTAATAAAAAGAAGTGGCAGCTTTTCTTTACCGGTCAAGTTTGCAGCTATCATGAGGGTGACACGTTTTTATTGCGTTTTCCACCATGGAATGCATAAGGTTTTGAAGTAATATTCTTATAGGGCAGACATTTATAAAAACGACCTCTCTCGTCAGAATTAAAACCGCCGTCTTCCTCACATTCACTTAAAATTCTAGATAAAATGTTCCAGTTGTTATCACCCATAACATGTCTCCCAACATTGCTTTAGAAACTGCTGTGTTCCTCGCTCTAAACGTGTCATAACAATCAACATCGACTTGGAAATCCAAAACACTGTTGGTTTTTTTAATCAATGCTCCTGAAACTGGAAATTTAAGTTATCTGGCAAGTCTGAACCATTTTAGAATAGCTACTTTCAGATCTGGATATCTCACTAGTCTCATGAGCTTTCGCTGGGGATCGGTGGCTTCATCGGAAAATTTTAATAAATTTCCACTCTTCAGCCGGCCGAGACGAATTAACTCGGGGTAAGCTTAACGGGCTGAACTCAGCTCGAACGAATATATTCGCTGTCTAAGAAGTGGGCTGGAGCGAGTGAACTTGCGCATCACAGAGCGTTGCTGTCCCCTTAGATTTTTTAATGAACGTTGTCATTTAAAGGGGTGATGGAAACTACTGTTTGGTAATCAGTCTATCTGGTCGGTTACCTGTTAAAATTCCATAAAAATAACGACGAACTTGAGAAAGGAGAAGGAAGATGTTTGAGTCACTTGTTTCATTCCAGTGGCATGATGTCCATGCTAGAAGGAATAGACCTTTCTATAATGCTTTAAGTAATGCAGCAGAGAATAAAAAAGGACTAGAAGGGTCCGCTTATCACCCGAGACAAGTTCATGATCACTGCTGCTGAGATGAGCGGGGGAAAGAAATTGTTTTACCGCAGCTTTCGTAAAACCCGGCCTCTATGTGAACATTTCTGTTTGGAAAGCGCAGAAAATTTTTGGCACTATTTGAACCAAGTACTTCGCTAGCTTAACCCTCTAAATGGCTGGAACGAATTAACTGGAGGTCAGAAGAATGGGCTGTCAAAAAAATATATTTGCTCTCTAAGAAGTGGGCCGAACCATGCTGGAACAAGTGAACTTGCGTATAAGCGTTGTTTCGCACCTTAGCCTTTCTTTTCAGTCAGAGTGATCAGTTAGGGTGTGACGTACTACAGAGGTAAAGCGCGTGTTAAGACGACAAATCTGCAGCGATGCATTCCGTCCGTGTAGCTTAGTTGGGAGAGCAACTTACTCCGGAGCGAGGGGGCGCAGTTTCCATCTCCGTCACAAATAAACTTGAGGTTTCGCAAGGGGGACAATTAACACTGATCTTTTCTAACTGATTACTTGCAAAAACGTGCTTTAAAATGGCGACGAAGCTCAGTAAGGAGAGGGAAGATGTTTGAGTCAGTTGTTCCTCTAGAGTTTCATGATGTCCGTGGTAGGGGGACTAGCCTTTTTCCATCATGCCTTAGGCCATAGAGCAAAGAATAGCTTAACCTCTAAGTGGCTGGAACGAATTAAGTCGATATAAAATAACTCCTTTCCCCCTCTCGTCGCATCACTGGTGGTAAGCACTCCTATCCAGTTCTTTACAATTCCTTTCTCTCTTTCATCTATCTCACTGGTGATAAGCGCTCCCTTATACACTGAAGAGCAATTGAATTAGAGATACCTGTCTAGTGACGTGTAGCACCACCTTTCGCCCTGATGACGGTGGTGATTCGTCTCGGCAAGGACTCGATAAGACACCGGAAGCTTTGGGAAGCTATACGGATCCACGACCCCTGAACAAGCTCCCACAGTTCACGAAGATTTGATGGAGGGGGTCAGAGCCTCGAACATCTCTCTCGATGGCATCCCAGATGTGCTCGATGAGATTGAGGTCAGGTGACCTAGCTGGCCAAGGAAGCGAGGTCATATCGGTGGAGTGTTCATCCAACCATTCGGATACAATTCGGGAGCGATGGCACGGTGCATTGTCTTGTTGCAGGATGAGGTCCCCAGTGGGATGTTGAAGACGCACAAACGGGAGCAAATGGTCGTCCGGATATCCCGGTAACGTTGACCTGTGAGGGACGATGTCACACGTACCAGGGGTCCCATTTTAGTCCACGTAAACAGTCCCCACACGAGAATGCCACTCCCACCAGCTTGAAGAGTACCCTGCTGGCAAGAAGGATCCATCGCTTCATGTGGTTTGCGCCGTACTCGTATCCTGCCATCCGTATGTACCAACGTGAATCTCGACTCATGAGTCCAGGCAACATTTTCCCTCATATCTAGGTCCAGTGGCGATGTTCCCGCGCCCATGCCAATCTTTGCACCCTGTGATGTGCGGTCAGCAGCGGTACCCTCGTGGGACGATGGCTTCTGTACCCTATAGCGAGGAGATAGTTCTGGATGGTGTTGCTGCTTGCACGTTTTTGTGCATCAGCGTTAAATTGCCGAGTGATTTCTTGCACTATGGCCCGTCTATCCGCTGTTACAATGCAAGCTAGCCGACGATGATCCCGCTCATGCACACGCTGTTGTTCACGGCAGTTGGCCCTTGCAGGGATGGTTTTACCGGATTCGATGTACTCACGGTGCACCCGTGACACAGTGGCTCGTGAAAATCTGAGTGCCTGTACGACTTCCGAGATGGAGTGACCCATTCGTCGGGCCCCGACAATTTGCCCACGATCAAATGCGCTTAGATCCTTCGGCTTACCCATACTACGTCCGAATCTTACTGATTCCTGCCGCATCACTCCTTATATTGTCGGACCGCTGCATACGTCATGTCGTTTCCGTTTACAGGGCAGCCCACAGCTCCACATTTGCATAACGGCAGCTGTCTCTAATTCAAATGCTCTTCAGTGTAATCCTTTATACTCTGCTCCATGATCCAAGATATGATGGGTAAAGGCTATTCCCCCTGATACAGATATCATACCGCTGTTTAGAAATAAGTGATTCCGACATTTTCTTTCTCCTTTCTTAGGTTCGTCGCCATTGTTATAGCCTTCTTAACAGGTAATCAGCCAGAAAGGATTACTGTCAATCATCCCTTTAAATGACAATTTTGAATAACAAAGCTAAGGGGAAAGCAACGCTTTTTGACGCGCATGTTCACTCGTTCCAGCCGTGTTCGATCGACTGCTTAGACAGCGAATATATTCGTTCGAGTTGATTTCACCCTATTTTGCTAACCCCGAGTTAAATCGCTCCCGCCAGTTAAAGGGTTAAAATGACAGAAAGAGCACTGATGGGTATACCACATTTTCCAGCAATATACTTTAAAAAAAATCCACTGTCAACTAATTGTACTGGTTTCACTTTTCATGAAATGACCACGCCGCCTCGGTGGCGCAGGGGTCTAAGCGCTGGCTTATGACCGTTCGTCCAACAAGGGTCCGGGTTCGAATCTCGGTGAGACATGGATGCCGTGTTTGTCTTACGGCACTGGTTATCTAACTTCCCTTGAACCAGTGACCCTAAACTAGGGACGGGCGACTGCTTATAGCCCATTGAGTTGCTCACGGTGGTCGTTAAACCTTCAATAAAACAAATGACCCTACCGATATCTTTCTCTTTGCCACCGAAAAACGTATGGACTGGCTACTTCAGTTCAAACACAACTGATAACTAGAGACGGGATGGTATGCATTAAAAAACAGCAAAGTATGCTAGGAAATATGCACTAAAAATACATCATGCATGCACTTAAAATGTAAAATATGTATTTATAAATTTAATGCTCTGAACCCAGAAATGGCTTTTAGAATATGAATTTTATGAGACACTCATAAATTAATGTGTTGTTCTTAAGCATAATAACTAACAAGTTATAACTAACATAATTAATAGCCAAAAACTCTTTAAATGTTATAGTTTCATACAACGTACAGTAATTTTTGTTGCTATCGGCCACAATAGGTTTTCTTAGTGTTCAACTGTTAGGTTTTGTCGTTCGTCATCCAAACTAATTTTTATTTGCACACTTAATTTGTGGAAAACTGGATGGAAATCTTAATTTGTGAAGGGCGGCTTTTACATGCTGATTGATTTGATACTTTTTCTCGAAAGTTACGTTTTTGTTTTAAATCGCACAATATACAATTTTTCCATCAGTAGTTAAATTCTCACTGTAGTCAGAAATCCACGCTTTGGTTAAAACTTTCTTACTTCATTTTATTTTAAGCATTTTAGTCGCTGACTCTCACTATCAAAATTGCGATTTCCAAATAACTGAACTATTCACAAATCAAACGTAACACTCGCACACGTTGTGTTTTCCTAAGAGTAGTTATAACTGAATGGGTAAGACACTACATAATTTAAATTACAAACCTTTTTCAGCACGATTCCATGCGCACTTATCTCCCCACACCAGTGCTGGATGAAGTATCAATCACAACACAAAACCTTCTTGCGTGTTCCCTTGAATATACCAGATACGTTTTTGTTTATATATGTTGATCATGTGTGGAATCGGAATGTGAGTATATACTGTGCTTCTTTGCTTTTCGGCAGGTTACCCCGTAGCCATGTATCATATTCTTACCGTTCAACGATTCTGGTAACCAGTTGATCACCTCACTACAGTACTTTCCCCTCACGTCGTTATAACCATTTTGTCAATTTAATATTTAACATTTAGTTTCAGCAAGTGCTATTCTAACATTAGGACATCACACCAGGACCGTAGCTGGGTCCAAGAACCGAAAGGAGGAGGGGGGGGGGTAAAGAGTCATCTAGAGAGCTGAAGGGTAATCTGGGGGGGGGGAGACTCTGTGCTCAACTACAAACTGCATTATTTCACGAATACAGATGCGTGTTTTGCTCTATTATTTTATCCCCTTTTGTTAATATACTTCACCAGTGAATAATTTATACCAGAAGTAAAAACAATTATATAAAACACAAAATGTGAAATAACAAGTTAGTAAAATCATGCAATGCATTGATTATGATATGCTTTCCAACATACCAGAAATCATTACTCAAGTTATGAGGATAAAGGCTGTGGAACAAATAAATCTCACTCCTGTGTCCTCACCTTTGACCCCATTTCTATGATATTCAACAGAACTGGTTCAGTAAACCTCAGGAACAACATGATAAAGTTTTGTCGCAATCGAAGCATTTTTACGTAAGTTATGACGCATAAGGGCAATGGAATGGATCCCGCTCCTAGGTTCTGACCTTTGACCCATTTCGCCCATTTTCAATGGAGTTTGTCCTCAAATGGTCGCCTACCACATACTAAAATTTCATCAAAATCTAACCATTTTTACGCAACTTAGGACGCATAAAGGCAATGGAATGGATCCCGCTCCTATGTTCTGACCTTTGATCCCATTTCTTTCATTTTCATAGGGTTCGTCCCCAGGTGGTTCCCTACCACCTTCTAAAATTTCATCGAAATCGAACCATTTTTACGCGAGTTATCGTGTGGACGGACGGACAGACAGACGGACAAAGCTGGAGTATATACGCTTCTTCAACCTACAGTTGGAAAGTGCAAGAAAAAGGGTGAAAGTAAGAGAACTCTCATGAAATATAAAAAATACAGCACATTCCTTGATTTTGCTTGATGGTTGTTAAGTTCCGCTTCCCTTATGGCTGGAGACGAAATATCTCCTTATTAGCGTGACTCTTTTCCTTTTTAGTTTACTTTTCTGGTCTATTTTCTCCGTGGATCCACGCTATAGCATCGAGGATTTAGTGATGTCATGCTTCAACTTTATCTACTCCTTTTCTTCGATTCTACTTTTTTCTCTACCTTTAACGGGAAGATGTTGAAAGCTCTTTCTCTCGCGTACGCGCAAGGGTTTCCCTTCAGCGCTATTTTCCAACAGAGAGAGAGATACATTTAGCGAAAATGTCCCTACGACAGAACTTTTTTGTGGGAAACAAACTAGCCGGGAGTTTTTAAACAGTAGCTTAGCATCTCATAATAACTTGCCAAGTGACGAACAGGGTTGCCTACGGCACAACTACGCCTCCACCTCTGCCACTCTCTTCCTGCCTTTTTTGAGGGGATGGGGGTGGGGGTGGGGGTGGGGGATGGATGGATGATGTTCTTTAATTTTTTACATTTCTTCGAAACTGAATAGAAGGAAAATAATAATAAACGGCCTTTCTCTCTTCACCAGACAATAAAATCAACAAGCCCTGTTACTGTGTGGCATAGAATCATTTGCTCAGCTATCCCTACTGATTCGCATCGAAAAGTAATTTCTTTGTTGTTATTCACGTTCATGTTGTATCACTTCAACTTTTATTTTTGTTGTAAAGTGTAATGTATTACAAAATAAGGTAAAGTTTTTATGCTTGTAATGAAATACAAAAGTCATTTTCATAAACCACAAAAATAAAAGTTCAAAGAATTTGCAACAAAGAGCATTTTCCAGAGGGTTTGCTTGCCTTGCAGGGGGCGGAACCTATCTAGCCCCCTGCTAGCTACAGCCAATCATGGAGCTACGTAGGATCCTAGTAAGCATCTTGTTTGTATGTTTCTTTGTTCTCTTTTCTATTTCTCATGCTCGCACTACATACAACGCCAATATGCTTTAGAAATTCTCCTGATGCTACAAAACCAATCATTTTTTTCCACGTACACATATTCAACTGTGAGCATAGAACTTAAATTAAGACGCTCCAGGTGCCACAGGGTCGCATCTATACTAATGTGTCCTTATCTATGCCCATACGCTTCACATACTCCTGAATTAATTATCCGTTTCTTGACTTTCGACTAAAACACGATGACACACGAAATCTTACAACGCTTTAAAGGAGCAGTAAACGTTTCTGCTCTCAGAGCGGGGAGACATTCTTATACACTGAAGAGCAATTGAATTAGAGATACTTGTAGCACCACTTTTCGCCCGGATGACGGCGGGGATTCGTCTCGGCATGGACTCGACAAGACACCGGAAGCGTTGGGAAGCCATACGGATCCACGACCCCCTGAACAAGCTCCCACAGTTCACGAAGATTTGATGGAGGGGGGTCAGAGCCTCGAACATCTCTCTCCGTGGCATCCCAGATGTGCTTGATGGGATTGAGGTCAGGTGACCTAGCTGGCCGAGAAAGCGAGGTCACGTCGGTGGAGTATTCATGCAACCATTCGGATACAATTCGGGAGCGATGGCACGGTGCATTGTCTTTCTGCAGGATGAATTCCTCAGTGGAATGTTGAAGACGCACAAACGGGAGCAAATGGTCTTCCAGGATATCCCGGTAACGTTTACCTGTGAGGGACGATGTCACATGTACCAGGGGTCCCATTTCAGTCCACGTAAACAGTCCCCAGACAAGAATGCCACCCCCACCAGCTTGAAGAGTACCCTGCTGGCAAGAAGGATCCATCGATTCATGTGGTTTGCGCCGTACTCGTATCCTGCCATACGCATGTACCAACGTGAATCTCGACTCATCAGTCCAGACAACTTTTTCCACGTGTGTAGGGTCCAGTGGCGATGTTCCCGCGCCCATGCTAATCTTTGCGCCCTGTGATGTGCGGCCAGCAGCGGTACCCTCGTGGGACGATGCCCTCTGTAGCCCATAGCGAGGAAATGGCTCTGGATGGTGTGGCTGCTTACACGTTTTTGTGCACCAGCGTTAAATTGCCGAGTGATTTCTTGCACTGTGGCCCGTCTATCCCCTGTTACAATGCGAACTAGCCGCTGATGACCCCGCTCAACCACACGCTGTTGTCTACGGCAGTTAGGTCTCGCAGGGATGGTTTTACCGGATTCGATGTACTCACGGTGCACCCGTGACACAGTGGCTCGTGAAAATCTGAGTGCCTGTACGACTTCCGAGATGGAGAGAGCCATTCGTCGGGCCCCGACAATTTGCACACGATCAAATGCGCTTAGTTCCTTCGCCGTCCCCATTCTGCGTCCAACTCTTACAGATTCCCGCCGCATCACTCCTTATATTGTCGGATCGCTGCATATGTCATGTCGTTTCCATTTACAGGGCCGCCCACAGCGCCACATTTGCATAACGCCAGCTGTCTCTAATTCAATTGCTCTTCAGTGTATATAGCATTGTTACGTTAAGTTTAACAAGTTAGTAAAATCATGCAATGCCTTGATTATAATACGCTTTCCAACATACCAGAAATCATTACTCAAGTTATCACTCAAGTTATGAGGATAATGGCTGTGCAATAAATCTCGGTCCTGTGCCCTGACCTTTGATCCCATTTCGATTATATTCAACAGAACCGGTTAGGTGTACCTCCGAAATAACATGATAAAGTCTTGTCGCAATCGAAACATGTTTACGTAAGTTATGATGCATGAGGGCTATGGAATAGATCCCGCTCCTGTGTCTTAACCTTTGACCCCATTTCGGCCATTTTCAACACGATTTGTCCCCAAGCAATCCCTTACAACATATTAACATTTCATCCAAATCGAAGCCTTCTTACGTAAGTTATGATGCATAATGGCGATGGAAGTGATTCCTCTCCTGTGTTCTGACTTTTGACCCCATTTCGCCCATTTTCAATAGGGTTTGTCCCCAGGTGGTCCCCTACCACATACTAAAATTTCATCGAAATCGAACATATTTTACGTTAGTTATGACGCATAAGAGCAGTGGAATGGATCCCGCTCCTATGTCCTGACCTTTGACCCCATTTCGTTCACTTTCAATAGGGTTCCTTCTCAGGTGTTCCCCTACCACATACTAAAATTTCATCGAAATCGAACGATTTTTACGCGAGTTATCGTGCGGACGGTCATACGCACACAACGCGTGACGTAATGAGGCAGATGGGAATCGCGAACATCTGCTCACAAGAGTGTGACGTCATAAAACTTTAATAGGATTCCACACAGAACGCTTGGCGTAATGAGACAGATGGCGTGACCGCGCGCCAACATCTCAATCGCGATATTGTGACGTCATAAGATTTCTAAGCATGGGTAACATTAACGGGGCGACGCGATACACCCAAAACGTGGTAAATCGGGGTGGTTATTTAACGCACTAAACGAATGTTCCTAAAGTCGAGATCAAGCTAAATCGATTTCTAGTACCAGAAAACGGTAGGTTAACGACTTTCATCAAAATCCTTAGAGCCGTTTTCAAAATAAAATTTACATACATACAAGAATTGCTCTTTTAATAGTATGGGATAAGGGCGATGGAATGGATCCCGATCCTATGTCCTGACCTTTGACCCCATTTCTTTCATTTTCATAGGGTTCTTCCCCACCCCCACCCCCCGTAAGAGGGCCGGGACCATGTATCTCTGAAGGCAGTCATCCCATGAAGAACGTGCATTTGTGAAATTCCAGACAATTTGGTGTGTAAGACGTAACATCACACTGATTTCTTTTTCGAAGCAATAAAGAAAGGATTCTCAGTTTTCCTGTCTCGCCGTGTGGAAAGAACATCACATCATTGCGAGAAACTTAACAGCCGGGTCATCTGGAAGTTCGGGAAGCAATATAGCGTACAAGTTTGTCCGCGCCGGGCATAGAATCCGGGTTCCCCCATCCGGAGTAGGTTGCTCTCCCAAGTGAGCTACACGGACGTGTGCTCTCCCTGTTATCTGCCTTTATCTCATGTGCGTCCTGCGGGGCAGGCACGTCACAAGTGCTACAGGTAATTGCTGTATTTTAGAATACTTGATTTGTGCCTTTGTCTTTACCTTGGCGAATTATTAATTCAAACCGCTTTTATAGCACATACACTTTCTTTTGTAGTAGCAGCATCATCTGTCATAAAAGTTTTCAAAATACAAATTATGCTAAATAAAAAGTGCAATGAAAAGTCAGATCAGATGCCTTCACTCTTTTCATATAAGTTTTTTTCATTCTTTTCACAAACATTCTTTCATATGACAAGTCAGTGTATGTAAATAACACATCAATTAAAGCATTTAAATTTTTACTTAATGAAATAGCAAAATTTTCGAGGTATCGTATTCTTTTGTTTATAACATTGCCGCTGTGACTTCTGTGCCATTCCTGCTGTCACGCAGTGCAATAGTACGAATTGAACATTGTCACAGTACAAATTGAATTGGCTTTCTTGTTATTGTTGATTTTATTGGTAGGGCGTACGATTTTGTTGTTGTTATATTTTTCTAACTATAATGTTGGTACCCCCGGTGGAGTGGTACGAAGCGCTGGCTTCTGACCATTCATCTGAGGTGCGTGCGAATCATGGTCAAGGCATGGAGATGTGTTTGTCTTAGGGCATTGTCTGTCTCCCTTCCCTGGAGCCAGTGACCCCAAATTAGGGACGGGCGATTGCTAAATAGCCCATTGATTTGCTCATGGTGAAGCCAACGCTTAGACCACTGTTCCACCGGGGCTGCTAAGCGCGTTTTACAGGAATTCATTAGATATGTGTATTCCAATAAAAAATGACCAGTCAGTGTATGTAAGCATCAAGAAATTAATTTCAAAACAACCATTTTCAACTACAAAATGCCAACTATGTGATTCTGTTATCATCTCAATAAATGTGGCGTGCAGCGAATTTTATTATTTTTCAGGTAAACAGTTTTAAAACTGCTTCCGTGTTTCAAAGGCGAAAATCTCAGAATTTACTCGCGTAGAGAGAAGTTAACACTCTTAAAAAGACAAATTATTTGCGCGCAGCACTTCTGCAGAATTTCCAAAGTTTAAACAAAGCTCTTCTTCAATTACAGGGACATTATTCACGATGATATGCGAATGCCAGCTGGTCTCAGAAGCGACGTGCGTTTCGCCAAACTTTACTTCTAGCGTAACGAAACAAGCGCATTACATTTGAATAGTTTTACTTAATGTCTGAGGCAATTATGTTATTTGGCCCCTTTTAACCTTATACTCCGTAAAGAAAGAAAACTTTATGAGAGAAAGGGAGTCCCGACATTCTCATGACATCAGCGACTGCGTGCTCAAAACAATTATGCGCTACTTATTAAACTAATTCCACTGTCTAAATAATTTCAGAGAACATGGTTTAACTTCTGAAGCAAAATGGTGTTAAGGAGGGGCATCTAATCTCATCAAAAACTCTAGACAGCAATTTACAAAAACAGGAGACAAAATTAGAGCAAGGGCTGAATAATTTTTATATAAATATGAATTCAAATTTTAGCGGAACAGAAAATTCCATATCCTACTTATTTTAAAAGTGGCACTCTACATTTACTGTGATACCGTAATTTTGAACATGAAGCTAACGTAAGGACTCGTGATTTATGATCACAAAACAAATAAACAACCACTTTTTTTTTTTGCGACTTGTGAGCTTCAGAAGTCAAACTGACAACAGTGATAATGTAGAAAGTTGCAGCATGCAATGATGAAAACTAAATGCAGAAGCGGCTGATATAAGCAGGCTTGAGAGTTTATTGAGTTAAATTTTAATATACACTGCTCAAAAGAATTAGGGGAACAAGAGATATTGTAAGGAAAATCACTGACGTAGTTGAACCTAAAATATTATTTTTATGCAAGATAAAGTAGAATATTTAGTAACATAGGCAACAAAAAGCACGTTAGCGAATTTTCATGCAAAATTATCATTTAATGTACATGATGCGATATGCTATGCAAAAATATGCACATCTGTACAACAAGAAAAAATCTATATATTAATTCTATAAGGTTTTTCATGGTTGAGGTATCAAAATAAAGTTCTTACGATGTAGATGTGCCAGTCGAAGAGAAAAATGAGATTGGGGCAACGGTTCGGGCGTTGTGAGGCGGCAAAGTTGCCATGTAAAGTCAATGAGAGAAGGGTGCGGTTGACATCCGATCGCCTGCGGTTGACTCACGCGCTGTTGAAGGCGAAAGTATGGAGGGACTCAGATAGTCCAAAGTCTCTCTTCCCAGCAAACCGTTGTGCAAAACAACGCTAGCAGGAATTTGTTTGAAAGTTCTTATCAGAACAGCGAGCTCTCGAAGACCTGATTGCGTTGTGCCATTGGACTGTGTGATATATATATATATATATAATTTAACATTCATTCGATACAGTTTATTCACGTAGGTAAGACGTTTCCCATTATATAAAGATGCTAATAAACGTTTCACATGAGTTTATTATTTTCAAAAAAAAAAAAAAAAAAACTCATCGTCGATTCCGATGGGTTTCGTCTACCGGGTTCGAATCCCGATGGGCATAATTTGATCCAGTTTATTCACGTAGGTTCCCATTATGTAAAGATGATAATAAACCTCTCACATGAGTTTATTCTTTTCAAAAAAAAAAGAAAAACTTATCGTCGATTCCGACGGGTTTCGTCTACCGGAGAAAAAAAACTATTCGTCGATTCCGATGGGTTTCGTCTACCGGGTTCGAATCCCGGTGAGACATGGATGTTGTGTTTGTCTTACGGCACTGGCTCTCTCTATTCCCTGAAACAAGTGACCCTAAATTAGGGACGGGCGACTGCTTATAGCCCAAGCGTTGGCTCATGATCATTCGTTCGTGAAGGGTTCGGGTTCGGGTTCGAATCCCGGTGAAGAATGGATATCGTGTTTGTCTTACGCCACTGGCTCTCTCCCTTCCCTGGAACCACTGACCCTAAATTAGGGACGGGCGACTGCTTATAGCTGATTGAATTGCTCACGGTGGTCGTTAAATCTTCAGTCACAAAAAAAAAAAAAAAAAAAAAAATCACGAACCTGGACTACTATTGTCTTTACTAAAGTGGCTGAATGAATTTGTCGATCAAATAAAGTTTGCATTTGTTGTTTCATATCAGTTTTTTATTTTCAAAAAAAAAAAAAAAAAAAAAAAACTTACCGTTGATCCCGACGGGTTTCGTCTAGTGGTTTTTTGAAGATAGTAACTGAGCTCTAGTAGCGTGTGTGGTTCCCTCGAACAACTGACCGCCGCTCACCTATGTGACATGAAATTGATGAGGTTATGGAGGAGGATTTGGGGGTATCTTTACCACTTCTCAACGAGGGTAGTTTCCAGTTCACGAAGAGTCAACAGAAATGCCGGCTGAGCTGTAGTGCTTCTGCCAAGTGCGTCCCGCGCATGCTCAATTGGATTTAAGTCAGAAAAGAGAAAAGCGTGTTGGTAACTCCATACGCTCGACTCCCTCCTTTTGAAGCATGTCGTCCACTAGCCGAGCTCTATGATGTCGAGCGTTATCGTCTATGAAAAGGAACGAATCACGGACAGCTGTAGCATACGACATGACAATATGTCTGAGCATCTCGTCTGTATATCTCTGGTTCGTCATACTGCTGTTTCGGATGACGTACAGGTTTGTACCTCCACTGATACTTATGCCTGCCCTGACAATCAATCCATGTCCGCCGTAATGTGACGTTTCCTGAACAAAAGCTAGGTTATTTCGTGTGTCGGGTTCGTCGATGTCAGACTCCAGACTGAATCTCGGCTCATCAGAGTAGAGAACTTGACTCCACTCGTCGTGTCCCCAACCAAGATGTTCCCCTGCCCAGTTTCTATGGGCCGTATGGTGACGTGCGGTTAAAGATGTTCCCTTGCCCAGTTTCTATGGGCCGTATGGTGACGTGCGGTTTACGTGCATAAATACTACCTTTGTGAAGGTGATTGCGGATAGTTTGGGTTGACAACCTGCGACCTGTTGATACAAAAAGCTCTTGCTGAAGCTCAGTAGCACTTTGCTCCCTGTTCCGATGGGCTGTTAACAATGGATGACAGTCGTCCCTTGCTGTAGTTGTTCGTGCACGGCCTCCTTCGAATACTTCCTGTATCCTAAAATCGTGTCCACAGTTGGGAAATGACACTTTGTGACACTCCAATGGCTTCTGCAACTACCCGCTCTATCTGACCTGCTTCCAGGCTGCCAATAGCTCTCCACGCAGTTGATTCCGGTAAATCATGTGGTTGAGACATCGTTTAAACCAAAGACTTCAAGAAAGGAGATGTCACGATAAACGCGGAACAATAAGGGAGCTCCCGGAAAACCTTCGTCTTTAACCCAATCTGTGATTTATGCATTCTGACGTCATGCGCTTGTTTTCATAAGAATATGCATGATTCGGCTGTCTACGTCACACTTGACGTACGTTTTCCACGTTTCGGTTAGATATCATATGATTAGCTTGCACAATGTTGCCAAAGTCAAATGCTTCCGTGATTATTTTGAGCAGGGTACTTTACTTCGTGTCTAAATAACACTTGTAATGATTTTAATTCCGAAAGTTTTCTCTAGTGTCCGGCTATAAAAAGACCCTTAATTATTTTATTCAATTTTATTATTATTATTTTTTTGTATTCAATTTTTTTACTTATTGTTTTATTTTCATTCAAACGATGTGCATTCGTTATTTCAGCACATCATAATTTCATTTCTGCGAATTTAAGTTACATTTCTGTAGCCTACTCCTTGTAAGTTTTGTGGATCCGTCCTTGAAATACACAGTACATAAGGCACCGTTTTCTGATCTGTGGTACGTTTGCATAGATGTTATACGTGGGTGTAATCATGAGAGTGCAAACAATAAACATTTATGACAATAATTTTATCGCGAATAATTCTTTTCAACGTAGAACAAACAATCATGCATTTACTAAACATAACTTTTTTAACAATAGAATTAATCAAATGTATCACTGACAAGAGCAGGACTTCAAATAAAATTTAAGCCTAAATATACCTGTGCCTTACATGATGGCTCTATTGCACCGTATTTTTCGTATTTTTAAAACTTTAATACATTTAGTAAATTTTGTTCCAATTGGAGTTCTGAGATGTGAAAAATATATATTTTTTTTTTTTTTTGCGCCTGATAGAGTTCCAAAGGGGTAATATTTTGCATATAATTTCGAATTTATTGTGAAAACCCGTTTTACCATTAGGAGCATAAGCATATATTTCTGTTTCCGATGTATTTGCAGCAATACCTGCGCTTCTGAGAACTCAGTTGCAAAACTTTCTATGCGGTCGGATACCGCTCGTAACGTGAAATTTTTTTGCATATTTTCTGCTTAAAATAATGCACGATTTTTCCGATTTTTCCGCTTTTCCATCTACGCCCCGTAGATGTCATTTTTCTGGACATGTCTGCTTCTAACAGTCCGGATTGAAAAATTCTTTCTTTGTCGGGATGCGTTTCTGATGTGGCATGTTTAGCATGACATTTCAAATTATTTTTAACTCCCAAGTTTGCCCCTAGAAGGCATACATTTTCGTTTCCATTTACAGGATATTTGCAGCAATATCTGTGCCACCAAACACCCGATTGAAAAACCGTTTTTTCGGACAGATACTACTAACTACCAAAGTCCGATTTCCACCCAAAAATAATGCACAATTTTCCCGTTAGGGGGCAATATGTTTAATCTGTTTTTCTCAATATATCTGCTTCTGAAAGTCCGATTTAAAATCTGGAACATTCCTAATGTACTCGTATTTTTTGTTTTGTTTTTTCTTTTAATATAGCTCACAGTTCTGGCGCGTGATGATGTTAGTGTGTATTTCTGCTTACAACTGTATCCCCACTTCTAATATCGCATTGAAATACTTACCATTTTCACTGTAAGCTTTAAAGATTGGGAATGTTATACTCTTGAAATAACGTACAGTTAGAAGACTTAACCTTTTTCCCGAGTATGGCTTTTGCTATGATGAATACTTTTCGCATATTTTCTGCTTTTCCATTATTCAAAATACTTCTACCGAAGTTAACTTCCATTTGAAATAGTTTATTATATTCAAAACATTCCCTCGGAAAAAACTGTTCATTAGGAAGTGTATTTTGAAGCCATTTATTTTCTTTAAATAAAACTACAGCTTTTCTGCTAGGGGCGTTATGTCACATTTTGTTTCGATATCTCTTCTTTTTTATTGCTTAATTTAAAAATCCCTTTTTTGTCTCTAGTAACTTCCGCTATAACAAACGTTTTGTGAACAATTTATAAATTTTTGTAACACACTTTTCCGCTGCTAATGGGTGTAAATAGCTATTTCTATTTGTGGATGTTTTATCGCTTGTAGAAATCCATTTGGTATTTTTGTAACCGGTTCCATTCACAATGAATAACCCTTTCCACACTGAACATTTTAAATTATGCACAGATTTTCCCTCGGCGGTAAAAGTGAATTCTCTTTTTTGCTGAATATTTTTATTTTTAAGAAATCTGCTTTGAAATATTTATTTCGTGGCGGAAAGGATTCTAAATATGTGCTCATTACATCCAAGACTTAGGTGTTATCCTTCTTGCTATTTTTAGTAACCTCTTAAGGAAAATGGTTGTGTTCATTCGCAATAAACATGTGTCAGTGCCAGCCGTGATCTACGCGCACAATGTCATGATATCGAGGTTTCGTACAGGACGCAGTCGTGTATTCATAATGAATACGACGCACGGCGTGCATTCACTGGTTCAGGGCAGCTCAACCTACCTGAGTTCGCTGACACGACGATCCGCTAGGTCACTTGCGGCCTCATCGACTACCATGAACAACTCTTAGGGCTATAACCAGTCGCTCATCCCTAATTTAGGGACCACTGGTTTCAGGGAGGGCATCGAGCCCACCATTAGACAGGCACACCATCTGTGCGTCATTCTGGAATCAAAGCATGACCCGCTTCAGACGCATAATTGAAAGCCCGTGCTTCAGATCATTCGTCCACCCGATAGGCTGGTAACTGTTGCACCATCTTTTATTGGAATGCTATAGGCCTGTGATACGTGTAGAATATCTCACAAGATTTCTGCATGTTACTGAAATATCTTTGCGAACAGTTTACTCTCATTCATTATCTTTTTGCTCCTCAGTGGTGAGTGTGTAGTTCAGGAAGGTATTGCACTGTTTGCAGATTATCTTTTAAGGTAGTTGCACCTAAAATCGCTTCTCTATGTTTCCAATGGCAAAAACTTCTGTAGACATTTTCTTCACAATTAATGTATTCTCAAGGACGAAAATTTGCACATCGATAAAAATGACTTTAAATTATGAAATTATTGAAAAAAATCAGCAGTACTTCTGATTTCTAATTCCAAAATACGAGTAGGTCTTGTCCACAGACGTCATCAATGTACAGGTCCCCAATGCAATAATGCCACCTATTCGTAAGTCTCAATATTACCATAGTGGGGGTGGGGGATAAATTTTGCAATTTTTTCTTTGCATTTAGCTGGGGAATAAGGAAAATTATTGAATTTTAATAAGCACATGGCTAAGTTTTAGCACACATTAAATATAGCATGCTTATTTAAAGTTATTTTTATCGATGTGTAAATTTTCATTTTTGGAAACACATTAATTGCGAAGAAAATGTCCACAGAATTTTTCGGCGGAACCACCTTAGACAAAAAACGAAAAAAAAAAAATTATGAAGATTTCACTGGATTTTCCGCAGTTATATCCTGGCGTACACGTTTCCTAAACAAACTTAAAGCGTGCGGAGCATTTGTGTAGTGAGCTGAGAAAGGAACTGTGAACGTGTCGACCCATTACCTTCGGCGCGTGGTCCTTTGTGGCTGGCAAATATCGCCTCTTGTTTTTCGTTAAGGCCTCTTCGTAAAATGACCTCTGCACGGGCTCCAGAGTTGCAAGTTACTAGAACGTCAACCGCTTCTCGTGAGTGTACTGAACCGAGACATTTATAAGAGAGACTCCTGCCGTGTTAACGTCATTTGACATCAAGAAACTCGAATCTATTTCTCTGTGTGCCATGAAACCTAATGAACCGATAGTTAGCAGCAAAACAACCACAAACTCGCACCGTCCTTAGAATATCATACTAGTACTAATCATCCTTGTTAGTTGATTTCTCCCGTTTAGTTTCGCATAGAATAACGATAAATTGATCTCATTACTACTGTACCTCAGCTAACGTCATTACGAATGAATTTAATCAGTTTCTGCACTACTGAGGCATAAACACAGTCACCTTTAAATGCTCCAGCTCTTAAAAACTGGCCGCCCCGGTGGCGCAGTGGTCTAAGGCGTTGGCCTCTGATCATTCTCCCGTAAGGGGTCCGGGTTCGAATCCCTGTCAGGCATGGATGTTGTGTTTGTCTTACGGCACTGGCTCTCTCCCTTCCCTGGAACCAGTGACCCTAAATTAGGGAGGGGCGACTGCTTATAGCCCATTTGAGTTGCTCACGGTGGTCGTTAAACCTCCAATCAAAAAAAAAAACTGAAAGTAAAGTTTTTGAAATTTAAAAAAGAAGCTATGGAATGTAAACATCCATAGCAAAGACAACACCGGACGACATCCGTGAACATTTAATAAATAATATAAGGAGTCACCCGTTTCTTATTTAAAACCAGTGGTCCCAGGAAAAAGTTAGAACCATGGCCTTAGGACAAACACACCTCCAGCTGTCCCAGTGTGTGAGCGGTCTGATGCGCAGATATCTAACCATTCGTCCAAAATGGGCCTAGACCCAGTCCCAAATGACACACGGGTGGTCTCATGAAACGCATATGGCTTATTAAATCCGTTTATTTTTGTGGTGTATCCGCTTCGTACAACGGCCTATGCAAGGGCTCGGGTGTTTCAACAAATTACTAGGGTGTCATCCGCTTATCGTGAATTCACTCAACCGAAGCATTTCCAAGCAACATTGCTTTGAAAAAGCCATCGCCTACCATTGCCTTGAAAAAGCCTTCCAGTGGAGTGAGAAAGTTTGGTGAATCTTGGTGCTTTATACGCCACAAAAAAAAAAAAGCGGATTTAATACGCTATATGCGTTTCATGAGTATTCGCTGTCTGGTGTATTTGAAATAAAGTCACGGGTGGTCTGCTTGTCTGATGACTTTGTCCCTCCCAGTGGCCCTAAATTGGGGACGTGGAAATGCTTATAGCTCTACGACTCAGACGGGTGCCCAACTCAAACTCATCGGCAAGCACACTCTTCTGACCACGCGACTACAGCTGTACGCACACATTTAATAAACATGTCTGCGGTGTCTATTCAAGCACTACCACATACTGGTTCTTTTTAAAAGTAATATTTGCCTGCCTGGTGGCGTAGTGGTCTAAGCGATGACTTCTGATCATTCGTCCGGAAGGGATCCGGGTTCGAATCACGGTGAGGCATGGATGTTGTGTTTGTCTTGTAGCACTGGCTCTCTCCCTTCCCTGGAACCAGTGACCCTAATTTAGGAACAGGCGATTGCTTATAGCCCATTAAGTTGCTCACGGTGGTCGTTAAACCTCCAAATAAATAATTTTTAACTACAAATTCATTCTCTAGAAGATAACAACTTTGGTAATTGGATTCTAGCAACATACTAATAGAAATGTCCTATACAGTAGAGAAAAGATTACTCCCATTACTAGTGGGTTCAGTTATGCTTCTTTATTTGTAGGAATGTTGCTTCATGACAGCATTTGCGTAAAATCCCTGAACATTTCCGGGGTAATGAGGAAATTGCTTAGAATTCATTTTACCGAAGGTTCAAGAAAAGAAGCAGGATTATATAATGAAATGAAAGAAGTTGTCAATGATATAGCACAAAAACACAGGAAAGTCCTTGGTTGCTTATAATATGAAATGCAAGGGTTGCTTATAATATGAAATGCAAGTCATAAGACAGATGAACCGTAACGCTGGTGTGATCCTGATTACCATTTCCTATCTTAAGAAACCATAAAAATTCTTCTTTGACGTTGGTGATATTGCTTGGCAGTTCTAAACTGAAGAGGAGATTCCAAATTTCTCCAAGAATCACGGGATATTAACATAGAAAATGACGATGTAAAGCCTTTCTAACGCCTGTACCCTGAAACTGTACGACGGGAAATGCTGAAAGAGTGTAGTACGTTGAGTTGCATTTTTGAACGAGAAAGATGACACCGAATATTCTATTGTAATGAGAACGTTTTTTGAATTCTTTCCGACGCGAAACAAATAATTCAAAGAGTTTTATAAAGCCTAAATATTCAGCTAAAGAAAAGAGTATGCTTACACCACCTGAGAAAAAATCACAAAACTAAAAATACGCAATGTAAGTCGACTGAATGCAACTAGCTACATAAAAAAAAATTAACCGCATATCCACAATCGATAAAACAACCACAAATAGAAATATCAACCATTTCCTACTAGCAGCTGGAAAGAGTATTGCAAAAATTAACAGATTGTGCACAAAATATTTCTCATAGCAGATGTCAGTGGCAAAGGAATTTTTAAATTGAACAATTAGAGGGGAAAAAATATTATAACGTGACATAATTTTACGTTCTCAAGCGGGAAATTTATATAAATAAGAAAATGGGTGCGAAAACCCTCCATAGTGAAGTGTATCCTACCAATAAAAAAATTTACCAAGGGATTTTTTGAATTGAAAAAAAATCTTTCACAAACAAAAATATACGCTCACGTCTCCTGGCGGTAGAATTTTAAAATTTTAAATGATGGAAAAAACCAAAAAAAAAAAAAAAAAAAACCTACACAGACGTCTCCTGGAGGTAGAATTTTAATATCAAAAACTATGTGAAAATTATTTTTCATGGAAAAAGTTATGCTAAGGCAGAAGATTTTTTCAAATATGTCTTCTCGAAGCAGAGATAACCAGAAAAGAGTTTTCACATCTACGTCCAATGCGGTGGAAATGTGCATTATTTTAAGAGGAAAATGTTCCCAATATTCAATGTAGTGAATGGCATACATTGAATAAAGAAATTCTACGGTAGGATTCCAGAAGTGGAAACATAGCTGCAAAGAGAAGTAAGCACCAACACCACCTAACGCCAGAACTGTGAACTAGACAACCGACGAGCACATGCACAATGTTCCACAAGGTGAATGGTATCGGATACTGAAACAATTTTTTATATCGGACTTTTAGAAAGAGAGATCAGATGGGAAAAAACAAATTAAACATTTGAACCCCAAAGAAGAAAAATTGTTTACCATTTGTGGAAGGAAATGCGTACAAAGTTTTTCGTAGTAAGTATATGAGTGCGAAAACCCTGGTGGAAAACTGATGTTTTAATCGGGTTTTAAACGCGTAGATAGTGTTGCAAATATGTTGTAAACGGAAAAGTGACTTGTGCCCTCTAGTAGCAAGCCTGTCAGTTAAAAAAACTGAAATTATATGCAAACCATTCCGCATGAGCTAAGTGGTCCACAGGAAGAATTTTTCAAATCGGACCTTTGGAAACAGAGATATCGTGAGAAATAAGATATGCATCTGAACCCCTGGCGGAAAAATTGTGCACTAAATAGAAACTATGCGCAAAAGGTTTTCGTCGGCGAGTGGTATTAGACCGCAAAAGAACTTTTTCAATCGAGTTGCAGAAGCGCAGATATTGCTGCACAATACATTGGTATCATAAATCTACTCTTGCGTCTCTAGCGGCAAAACAGGTCTTCACCAAAATTAGAAACTATATGTATATAATACATGCAGACTATTTCACACCAGAAACTTTATTCGGCGCAAAAAATATTTCTCAAATCGGACTTTTAAAAGCAGAGATATAGGAGAAATCGAAATTTAAATTTACGCCCCCTAACGGCAAAACTTTGTATTGTTAGGGGAACGAACGCTACTCAAAATAGTCTCCACAATAATTTGTATCGAAGGGAAGAACGAATTTTTTCAGTCGGATGTTTAGAGGAAAAAATGTGGAAAAAAAATGTATTTTGAATTTCATAATTCATCTACATTTACGCCCTCCAGCGGCAAAATTATTCATCGTAAAAAGCACCGAAAAGCAAGAATCGTCGTTCTCACATTTCGGGGCTTCTAAATGCAAAAATAATTTTTCAAATCGGTTTAACAGTTGCAGAAATGTGATGTCCACAGACTGACGGACAGTCAAAGTAGTACTATAAGTGCGTATTATTTTTACCAAAGATGTGCTAAAAATTATTTCATTAATCTGAAACAAAAGGGCTTCTTTTTAACAACTAGAAATTGAGTCCTTTAAAAAAAACGAAAAAACAAACAAACGATATAACAGAACTGATGACAATTGAAACGTTAGTATACTAAGGAATGGGCAGTGAGTAAGGAATAGAAGAATGGTGCCTGAAATCCTGTGAATATACACGGTGTCCCAAAATATACCTACCAAGAGTAAGGCGATATGACTGAGGAATGAAGAAGACCAAAATGAGGAATCTGAGTGTGTGGGAATCTTTAATGCCAGGAATTTACATGATAATATATTCAATGTATCTGTCTTCGACTGCAATGACATTACCTAACCGTAGAAAATTGGAGACCACACGGTCCACGAGATCAGTGGAAATGGGGCAGATTTCATATTGAATAGCTGCTCGGAGCTCCACCAATTTCCGTCGGTTGAACCGGTAAACTTGGTCTCTAAGATAACCACATAAGAAATAGTCGCACTGATTGAGATCCGGTGAATAGGGTGACCAATCCACGCCGGTACCTAAGAGTTTGCGATAGTCCAAGGTAATAACACGTTCTAGGAAATGTTCGTGGAGCAGTGAAAATACCGGGGCTATACGATGCGGACTTACACCGTCTTCCATGAAAAAGTGACCTTGCAGGTCATCACCAGTGAAACCCTGCAGACAAGGAATGAAAGACGTTTCCAACACTGTCCGATATATCGTGGATGTTACAGAGTCATTGGTGATGAGCCCGAAGGTCCCACATCGTGACAAAGCACACCACACCGTTACACGCTGTGGGTGAAGGGTTGCAGCAATAGCAAGATGTGGGTTTGTAGACCCCCAAAACCGCCAGTTCTGTTTGTTGACAAAGCCAACGAGATGGAAATGAGCCTCATCCGAAAACCAGGTGAGCCATGTGTCGATGTTTTATGTCTCAATCCTGTTGAAGCATTGCCTCAGCAAATGTCAACCTTGCACCTGTATGCCTTGTTTTTAGAAGCTGTTATGTCTGGATTTTGTACGGAAACAGATTCAGAACTGTTATCAGAATGCAATGAACACTGCTGCGTGAAAACTCCAACTGTTGCGCAGCCCGTTGGATAGAATTTTTCGTGCTTCTGTCAAGTGTTTCTTGCACCCTTCCAACTTTGCTTTCCGTCTTTGATGAGGAGGGTCTGCCACTTTGGGTCAGATCGTTTAACACCGACCCCGTTGTGTGAAATTTTTTGATTATGTTATTTATAGTGTATCTGTCTGGTCCGGTTTTGACGCTGAACTTCTCCTGGAATGCTCTCCTCACCTTTTCCGGACTCTCCGATGATACTCTTTCACGGTGAAGATACGCTGTTCTGTGGTATACGTCGTGATTTCTCGACTCCTGCAACGAAACAGAAACACTGATGTATCACAAATTCCAACTATCTCTGAGTACGATGTTAAAATTTCTTTACATTCTCTGCATCCGTTGGGGTGCTATTTTCATTTAAACTTGGTGGGTATCTTTTGGGTCACCCATTAGTAAAAATTATAGAAGATACACCTACAGAAAGGGACTTTGCAGAAGTTCTGGCACATTTGTTTTATAATTCAGAAGTGACCCATGCATGTATTTCAATCAATGTAGTATATACACCGATGAGCCAAAACATTTTGACCACCTACATAATATGGATGTTGGCCCTCCACGTGCCGCCAAAACAGCTCTTACCCGGCGAGGCATGGACGCTACAAGATTTCTAAAGGATCCTTGTGGTATCTGGTAGCAACACGTTACCAATAGGTCCTTTAATTCTTATAAGTTAGTGGTTGAGTCGCCGCAGATAGGATTAGCTGTTGCAACACCAACCACAGATGTTTGATTATATTAATGTCTGGGGAATTCGGAGGCCAGGGTATTACCTGGAAGGCTTCCTCTTGTTCCGCAAACCATTCTCAAACAATTTTGGCAGTGTGGTATAGCGCATTATCCTGTTGAAGGAAATAACTACCAGAGGGGAACACTGTTGCCATGAAATAATGCCCCTGGTCTGCAATGATGTTTCGGTAGGTGGTAGACGTCATAGCTTCCTGCACATAAATGAATGCAAGCAGAGTTTTGCAGCAGAACATTGCACAAAACATAACACTTCTCTCACCGGTTTCGTCCCACGGTGCATCTTGGTGCCAACAGTGTCTCAGGTAAGTGACGTACACCTGCTCGGCAGTCTACATAGTGAAACAGGAAACGAGATTCACCTGACCAGACGACCTTCTTCTAATCATTCGAAGTCCAGTTTTGATGCTCGCGTGCCCGTTGTTGGCACTTTCAACGGTGAATCGAAGTTAGTATGGTCACTCGAAGCAGCCTGCGGCTACGCAGCTACATTTTCAGCAGAGTTCGATGTACTGTGTGTTGTGACGCATTACTCCAGTCTTCACTATTAAAATTACCAGCGAATTTCGCCAGAGTATCCTTTCTCTTAGCTTGTACCATACGGCATAGCCTACGCGTATTTCTAGCAAAGATGATAGCCATGATCAGCCCTCACTTTGCTGGCGGTTCGTGGTGGTTTTTTCCCCTCCTTGTACCACTTTCTGAAGGTACTAACCACAGCTGACAGTGAGAACCTCATAAACCTTGCCTTCTCGGAAATGCTCTGACTCAGCCGCCTGGCCATTACAATATGGCCTTTTACGAACGCCCTTAAGACTGCTGCCTTTCCCATCTGAAAAATAAGAATAACACCGATTAACCGAGCTCAGTATCAGGCGTTATTTATACTGTTCCATAACCTACGCACGCTTCGTCATTTACCAGCAGTTTCTTCGATTTGCATAAAGACCCATTAGTCATAATGCTTTAGCTCTCCTGTGTATATATTCTCATTAACGCAAAATTTTGTATTTTGTTTCAGTAAAAAATTCCCAGTTTTACAGTTTTGAATCTCCCGTGCTTATTTTAATTGCTGATATTTTCACTCGAATCAAAATGTTCTAAAGATGAAAGAACAATGCCTCTCCAGTGGTGTAGTGGCTGATTGACGCACTCCTATACTATCATATCGTTTTCTAAAATCATGCACTGAATCTAATCAGCTACGACTAAGTATGTATGCATGTCAGAAATAATTTGTTCTGCTATTTCAGGTCTGCATAATGTTTAGACACTTTCACAGTTCGATATAAATTTTAAGTCATACTTTGACAGATGGGGATCATTCGCTGTCCGCAGGTCTTCCAACGCTTTTAGCTCTTTGACATTTTATTGCACGGTTTTCAAATAAGAGCATTTCAAATTGAAAGGGAGCCCTGAGTACTTATAACCTGTTGTATATCGTAAGGAATAACTGCGTATTTATGATCTGTTTCAAATTCTAAGGAAGTGCTGTATACAGTATTTATCAATGTTTCAAGCTGTAAGAAAATACTGAGTATTTATTACCTGTTGCCTATCCTGCTTTCATACCAGGAACGGACTTCCAAGTGTCGACTCTCAGAACAAAAGTTTGCTGCCCCGGTGGCGCAGTGGTCTAAGCGATGGCCTCTGATTCGTCGTCCGTAAGGGGTCCGGGTTCGAATCCCGGTGAGGCATGGATGTTGTGTTTGTCTTACGGCACTGGCTTTACCCTGGAATCAGTAACCCTAAATTATGAACGGGCGACTGCTTATACCCCATTGAGTTGATCATGGTGGTCGTTAAATCTCCAATAAAAAAAAAAAAAAAGTTTTTTTCTTTTATTCACTTACTTGTTTTGTTTTCCGGGGTTAAACAATCACCATGAGCAGCTCGGAGGGCCATCGGCAGAGGCCGCGCCTGATTTATGGCTACTGGTTCCAGACAAGTCTAGCGCCGTAAGACACAAGCGTATACCACCTATGCCACATCCGCGACTCGAACCAGAACCCATCTTAGACGAAGGATCGGAAGAGCCAGCACCTCAGGCAACAAGGCCACAGGGTCGGCTCGGATTAGTTTAACCCATAATTGATACTTTTCATGTATTGCTGTTTGTCTCCCCCCCCCCCCGGAACAAACACTAATCCATGAAAAGAGTATCACATTCCTAATTTGGACCACTGCTTCCACGGATGGGACACAACCAGTGCCAAAAGTACTAATACACCATTAATGTTTTGCCTCGGGATTCCAACCCAGAATTAGCAGCATGAAAAGTCAGAGGCATGGGTTCCAGACTATTCGATCACTCGGTTTTAGATGATCAAAGACGACAAGCCATTTTCTGTGCCATCATGATCTCATACCAATTGACTGACAGAATAATATAAATCCATAACTTTAAAGGTACCTCTCCCAATACGAAGGTATTCCTTACAATTCTTCGATGTTGTGGCTGGCTACAATTTGTAGTGTACTACATACTATACAGTTGTATGTTGTATGATATGTACACTGGTGTCCAAAATTAAGTCCCGGAAGGCATTTGCAGTAATAAAAAGGAAAAGACGTAACAGCAGTTAGAGACGCCTGCCATATAAAGAGATACATCCACAAGGGTAATAAACATTTTATAACAACAGACAAATATATACACATTTTGCATTTACAGGGTCACTTCAGCAAATGTGATCAAGGTGAAACACAAAATGTAACTAAAAAATATTTTAGTAAGGAATGTGATCACTTTGTATGGACAGACAACTCTTACAATAACGGTACATACTCATCACCAAGTTGTTGATGAATTATGGTTCTAAAGAATTCCGTTCTTCGATGAGGGTGGTCGCAGTTCGGGAAGAGTTCTGGAAAGGGAGTGACGAACTGCTACGTATCGTCGCAGAGCATCTCGGGCATGCTCTATAGGGTTAAGGTCTGGAGATCTGGATGCCTGTCGGTACCACCAATATCCTCACTCTGAAGGAAATATCAGGGTAAAAAATAGTAAAAAGGAAGTACCACGATTGCTACTTGGATGTTGGGTTCGTTGAGACCAGTGACAACAAACCACAGTGCGTAATTTGCGGCAACGTATTGCGAAACAGTGCGATGTTCCTAGCAAAAATGCGCCGTCATTTTGAGGGGTCAATCCAGAATGCAAGGGCAAACCGACTGATTTCTTCAGAGGGAAGTACGGTGAACTTACACAAGGCCAGAAAATTATATCATATCACTTAAAAACAGTTAACGAAAATTTTTATTGGCATCATACATAGTCAGTTACCGAGTTGCTCAAGCTGGCTAAGCCCATACCATAGCTGAAAACCTTATCAGGCCATGAGTAAAGGACATAGTTGACTGTATCCTGGATGGAAGAGCCACAAATCTAGTAGGCATAGTTCCTTTGTGAAGTAACACACTCGCGACTTATCGGAGACTTAGCAGAGGACGTGAAGGCTACTTTACTTTCCCAAATAAAATGCACTGAGACTGAATTTTTGCTCCAAATGGATGAATCAACGGATGTGGCTGAGTTGACAATTGTAATAGTAGTTGCGCGCTATTAAATTTTTGCCAACCCAGCCACATTTGTTGATTTTTAAAAATGAGTCTTTTCAAGAGGATCTGCTTCTCTGTTTCGTTCTCTGGCGCTGACATTTTCAAATTAGTAGTCGACGTTTTCACAGTGTGGCATTCCATGGGATAACTGCGTTGATGTTTGCACAGACGGTGCGGAGGCCATGACTGGAAAGACGTTCGGTGTTATTTCAAGAATAAAACAAAAAAGTCAAGGAGTGCAGTAATAGCCACTGTGTCCTCCACTGCCATGACGTTGCTGTGAAAGAAATGCCGCCCTCCCTAAAAGAAGTCTTAGACGAAAGCGTGAAAATAATTAATTGTAACAAAACACGACCTAAGAATACAAGGCTATTCAAAATGTTTTGCGATGGCATCATGGGGAGTCTACATACGTCTTTACTTCTTTTCACAGAAGTAAGGTGGCTTTCTCGCGGCGAAACTTTGACTCGGCTCTTCGAAATAAGGGCTGAAGTCAGAACCTTTCTTCTTTGCTTTGGGAGACGGGTTGTGTGATGAGCGTTGGCTCATTGAAGTGGCGTATTTAGCAAAAACTTTTAAAAAAGTAAATGACAAATCTCTCACCTCAAGGAAAAGCAGTAACTGTTTCTGACGCCAGCGATAAAGTGCAAGAGTTTAAAAAGAAAATAAAGTTTTGGGGGAAGCAATGAAAAATCGAAATCTAGGCAGCTTCCCAATGGTAAAAGAATTGAGAGAAGAACTAGATTCTGACATACCTGCAGATATCTTAAATGAGTTTCACGTTCGCTTGCAAAGTTTGCTTGATAGTTTCAACTGTTATTTTCCGGAAGAACTCTACGAAAAAAATAACTTTCGGGTTGTAAACCCATACTCTACTGTGTCGGAAAAGCCAGCCTTCCTGATATCACAGCAGTGTGAGTCCTTAATTGATTTGACATCAGATTATGCTATAAAAGAGAATTTTGTAACCAAGAAGTCACTATTAAAATTTTGGTGTCAGCTGAAAGACGAATTTCAAGTTTTGTCAAATATAGCGAAAATCATCCTTCTGCCCTTTGCAACAACTGACTTATGTGAATCAGGATTTTCTGCCTATGTGGCTAGTAAAACAAAATACAGATTTCGCCTCAATGTAGAGCTAGATAAAATCAAAGCAGTCCCATCCCTCTCACTAGAATCTAAGTTCCCGAGCTATGCTGTATCGTTCTTTTTCGATGCCAAGTGACATTTTTGGTTTTTCAACTGTAAAAATGGTTTTAAATGTCATATCTATGTGGGTAACATATTGTGTATTTACAATACCTGCTTTGAATTCCTTCTCAAATGTGCTACCTAACTTTATGTTATTTGTTGTTTTTTTGTTTATGTAGTTAAGTAAGTGCATTAGTTCCCTGAAATTAGTGGAGAAAATAACATTTTGGATTAAATAAACCTTAATGTTTAACATGCCTAAATGCTTGAAAATACCTTCCATCGCCAATATTGCTGTCATTCGGTTTAGTACCAATGTATGTGCAAGGTGAAAATATCTTGACCCTTATGCCAAAGGCACGAAGGTGTAAAATTGATATTTTGAGAAAACGGTATTTAATGTTCCAATTTTTAACGACTTTCAGTGAGAAAAATTAAGTTTAGATCTAAAGTTAAGCTATTTAAAACCCGAAAAATAATTTGAGCTTTTGCTATACGATAAAATGTCGAATAACAACTTGAAAAATGCAGTTGGGTAAAAACAGCCAAAAATGCACATACGTGCCTTTGCATATAAGGGCGACGATAGTGCTCCGTGACGAATTTCTCTCCTAAAAAGTGATCCGCGACTCAAAAGTTAGAGAT
This sequence comes from Macrothele yani, assembly GCA_039090855.1. Taxonomy (NCBI): domain Eukaryota; kingdom Metazoa; phylum Arthropoda; class Arachnida; order Araneae; family Macrothelidae; genus Macrothele; species Macrothele yani. Next base: position 81,552,600 of record CM077008.1, read on the forward strand.
CCGCTGGTCTAGAGATCCTCGGATCTAAATAACCCATACTGCTGTGTGGAGGTTGTAACGTATACTCTAGATTCACTTTCCTTTTGATTTTTACTATCTCTGGTTATTTTATTTTTCTATGTAAATTATCTTCTTACTGAACGAGATGTTATTTCACCCGCTGAATGAGATCTGGCAATGAGTGTAAGTCATGACGTGGTGGTAGCCAGTATAAATAGGCGCGTTCAACGATACGTGGGGAGAGCGTTTGTTGTTGTACGGAGAGGGTTTGTTGTTGTACGGAGAGAGTTTGTTGTTGTTGTTGTATTGAGAGCTTCGTTCTATGTGATTAGTTTGGTTCTTCATTATTGTGAAACGAGTTGTGTGTGTGCGTTGGATGATCAAGAGTTACATAATAAAAGAGCTTTTCGTAAGTACGTCTTTCTCAATTCATAGTTTTTGTCAGATCTCTGTCTGGCTGTTAGGTTTATGTCATTAGTTTATTACTATTAACAACCAGCGTTAAGACTTTATTCATCCTAATTACTGCTACAACATTACTACCAGTTATAAGTTTGTTCAATACTATTACTACACTACTAGCAGGAGACTTTATTTATGATCTTAATTAACTAGTACAACAACCATTTGAATTCACTATTTGAAGCTTAGTACAAGCATATAATTCAGTAGCAGAAGCATTATACTTAGCTTAGTTGAAAGCTTTATTCATTAGAATTAGCTTAGCTGGTAGAAAGAAGAGTTTATTCATTATAAGGTCTTCCGAAGTCCCTTCCGTAACTCTGTGTAGAGCAATTCTCTTCCATATCCCTCTGGTGTATTTTCGAATTTTATCCACTTATCTCTCACGTGGTCTTCTTCTGGTTCTTTTCCTGCCTATTGGTATCCAGGTACCCAATCTAGTATTTCAGCCTCTGTGTGTCTTAATTTTAGCGAAGTTCTTTTCTTTTATTAGAGGTTTAACGACCACCGTGAGCAACTCAGTAGGCTATAAGCAATCGCCCGTCGCTGATTTAGGGTCACTGGTTCCAGGAAAGGGAGAGAGCCAGTGCCATAAGACAAACACAACATCCATACCTCAGTGGGATTCGAACCCGGATCCATCTCGGATGAATGATCAGAAGCCATCGCTTAGACCACTGCTCTACCGGGAGGCTAGTAAAGTTCCATGTGCCTGATCCATAAGTAAAAACTGGAAAGTTGCTTTGATTAAATATTTTTCGTTCAAGACATAACAGTAAATTGCTTTTGAAAACTGTAGGCATTGCTTCCTAGCTGGTACAGTGGTCGAAGCGCTGACTTCTGACCATTCATCCGAATTGGGTCTGGGTGAGGCTCTCTCCCTATCAAGCATGGATATTGTGTTTTGATTTACGGTACTGGCTATCTCCCTTCTCTGGTGCCAGTGGCCCTAAAGTAAGGACGAGTGACTGCTTATAGACCATCGAGTTGCTGACGGTGGTCGTTAAACTTCCAAACAAAAAAACTGTAAGCATGGGTTTCTAATAAATTTGCCTCGTCAATCTATAATACAATATAAGTCTTGAGTTCTTGGAAAAGCATTTTACACCAGTTTTTATTTTTGTAAGTTCATCTTTAATCCCATTTCTTTACACTTGCCAACAAGTACCCGGATCATCTGAGCAAAAACTTGTAAAAACGACCATGTTGTCAGCACCAAAATGGGTTAAACTATCTCCGTTAATCATTATCTCTCTCCTCTCAGTTCAATTATTTAAGTAAGAACATTCTGCAATGTGGGGTCGAAGAATTTGGGTGATATGGTATCATCTTGTCTCGCTTCCTTTCCAATTTTTATAATTGCTGTTTCTTTGAACAGCCGAATCTTTGCACTTGCGTTTTCATAGATGATATTAATAATATGAGTGTATGTATTTTCAATTCAAAAACATAACTGCTGATGGTTTCATGAAATCAAAAGAATTTTCATAATCAGTAAAATCCATACATACAGGAATTTAACATTCATTTACTCTTTCATTAGTAATCTTACTATCTATAATTCTATACCAACATCTGGATCCAACTTGTTCTCTTGGTTGTGCTATGTCTATTGTTTCCTCCAAGTGATTCGGCATGTTTTGTAAACAATTGATCTATAGCAGTGTTTCCCAACCGCCGGTCGGAGAGGTTTTTCATTCCGGTCCGTGAGAAAAGAGTGATTTTTTTAAAAATCGGAATGGGGTCAAAGTAAGAGGAAATCTATAACTAAATTTTTTTGAAGACCTGTTGCGGAAGTTTAAAGGAAGCTTGGATCGCTAATCTCTTCACAGAATATCTCAACTCCTGCAGGTTAACTAACCAGGAAAGGAAAGTTTGTTGAATTTCCTTCCAATGCTGGTCTGGTATCGATATTCAGATCCAAATCTCTGACTCAGTTTTGGGCTTTAATGGGGAAAGAATACCCAAGCCTCAGCGACAAAGCTCTAAAATTATTGGTAACTTTTCGACCCTGTATTTATTGCGAGAAACCCTTTTCAATCATTTCGGCCATCAAAACAAAGCACGGGAACATAATGTACATTAATGCTGCACTGCACCTTATAGAAACGACGCTGAAACCACAGCTCGAGAAGATTATCGCGAAGCAGCAGCAACAGACGTCGCATTGACCCCAGTAACCGTAAGGAGAATACTGTGATATATTGATTTTGGATTGCACTTATTAATCATTAAACAATATTAACAGATCAAATGATATTACCTATGAGTAGGTGACATGGAATAATGTGGTATATAAATTATAGATTGTACGCAGTTATCATTTTTATACAGAATATTACGAGATAAAATGCTCGAAAATAGCCTAAAGGTTTTGTTTTGGCAACCGGTCCGCGAAAAGTTTCCCCAACGTTTCGCTGGTCCGTGAATGCAAAAATGTTGGGAACGACTAATCTATTATAATGTTTCAACCGTTTTCGTGGTCGTTGTTTGTGAGTAAAAACGGTCAGTTGAATTCTAAACTACACTTGCATTCTAAAGCTAGAAGTGCACTGAGGGATAAAAGTTTGTGAGTCTGAGAAACAAAACCACTTATTAAACTCCAGTTATTTTTATTTGTTATCAGTTGCTGATGTACACTCGACGGAACACAACTTCGGGAAACACACTTCACTTGAAAACACTGGTCGAATAACAAATCAACAATGTGTTACATATCACTGAATAACAATTAAAATTCGTTTCTTTTACATACTTGCCCGTAATCTGCTCGTCGTCTCTCATTATCTAATCGTCGACTCTTTCGAGCATTAACCTTGCTTTTCCAATTTAACTAACTACAACTTGTTGCCAAAACGTACAGGGAAACTTGGAGTCCCGATGTGTCTTTTGGAATGGAAATACAGCTGAGGAGTAAAATAATTTACATTACAGAAAAGAATTAAAAGGAAGGTTAAAATAGCGATATAAGTTACAGCTGATGGTGTGTAGTTCTTGATATACACGAGATCCCCCTCTGTTATGTAAATATATCACAAAGCTCAAAACTGGAGAACACTAGGAGGTGTGCCACCTGCGCCAGAGGCCATTTTAGTTTCAAGTGTCTGTGGCTATCAAGCAAACTAGCCCACACGCCATCTAAGACTTGAATCTGGGTTCAACTCAGACGCATAGCCAGAAGTGCGAGTATCTGACTAAACGTTTCAGCTGGATTCAAGTTCTTGCAGGGGTCAGCGGCACTCACCTTAATCCCTTTTCTTTATCGGATGGGTCAACTGCATCAGATAGGGATCCAAAGAATGCTCGGATCGTTTTTATTTTGTCACAAAACTACTGATCTGAACAGAGAAAGACGTCATCCGCAATATTAAATAAGAAAAAAAAGGATGTTTTTCTGGTGCACAGTGTACGTAATATTATTCAGTTACAAAGGTTAGTTTACACTGTTCTCTAAAGCCCACTGTCTCAGAAGTTGTACAGATTTAAACACATATAGAAGACACCCAGGGGAAATACTGCATTCTCTTCTGCTGTTTCTATTAGATTGTGTTGTTGCTGTACGTACTACAGACGTTTGATAACAATGAGAAAAATAAAAAAAAAACACACACACAGAAAAATCGTACAAGACATCTTATCAGTCATAGAGGTAAAAACAGGGGGAGGATGATATTTACAGAAACTAGAGAGCAAATAAAGAGGACTTCTTATAATTCCCAAGGCTTGTTTAATCACATTAAAATGAATTAATTATCAAGGCTTGTTTGACAACTGTACACGGGTTAAAATAGAAAGAAAATGTTATTTTGAATTTAATCTGCCTGAGTCTTATTGTTCTCTTTTGTCCGTGTTGTTATTTCTGTTCGTATTCTATTACATACATAAACCAAAACTGTTGCTCAATGTAACAGCAGCAACTTAGGATTGCTTATAAAACACTTGTATAACTGTTTTCAACATTGTGCAATTTTGTATCTGTTGTATGTTATATGTTTGTGTATCTGTACAAAATTTGAAGTAGTCACCTAAAGGACACAGTATAGACCAAACTGTGTAACCGAATAAATATTGTGTACACTGTATACTAGAGAGACATTAAACTTTTCCGGAAACCTCGTTAAAAATTTCTGGATCGGCAACATCCAGTACACTTACTCAGTTCTGCTTGCTAAAGTGGAAATGCCGAAAACCTGTGTCTGTAACAGAGAGTTACCACCTCCTGCATAAATACTGTATATGCTGGACAATGCTCGATCGACTCCCTGCCAAACAGGGATATTTTCTGACATTCTTCAACGGCGAGACGTAACTTGGAATTCATGTACAGTGAACGAAAGGAAAAACTATTGATGCATTTAGGACATACATTTTTTAAGCGTCGAGAAACAGAGAAAACTGGAAGTCACACTGTGCATTTCTCAAATGCATAGCAAAACTAGATGTGAATAATAGCGCTTCAGGGAAATCTGATTTTTGCCACAATCATGAGCAATCTCCCGAAACTAGTGTCTCGTCAAATGATATCAAACAGTGTTAAACGAAATGCAACTCATGTCATTTCTGAAAGGTTATCAAAAGTTATTTGACAGGAGATCATCAGTATTCTATTTCATCATTCTCACCGCATAAATGTTCGTAACTTTGCATGCCTAAGAAAGAATTTGTACCGAGGACGTAGGAAGGTATAATTACCACTAATATACATTATCATCATCAACCATCGCCAATTCACTGTTACATGGTTTCCAGAAATTCCTTCTACAACTTTCTATTTTGAGCCAATCCGACTATGCATTCGAATTTCATCCACCAATATTTTTTTTATGATCTTTTCCTGTCTCGTGGAATCCAGCCTAGCATTTTTGTTATCCAGCGGCGGTGAGTTCTTCTAGCAATATGTCCTTCCCATTGGCATTTCAAGGATTTTACCTTGATCATGATGTCATCAACTCCTGCCATTTTTCTGATATATGAGTTCCTCTTCTGACCCAAGCATGCACCTCTCCATGTTTTTTTTTTCAGTAATTTTCAGCCCCTGGATGACTGTTTTTAGCTAACGTCCCTGTCTCTGACACATGAGTAAGAACTGGAAGGATGCACTGATTAAACAGTTTTCTTTTAAGACATAATGGCAAATTGCTCTTGAAAATAGCACGGTTCCTTTCAAGCGTTCTATAACCAAGTTTTATACGCCTACTAATTTTTTCAACCATGTGTTCCTTGCTTGCTATCTGTTGTTCAACGTAAATGTTGGTATCAGTTACTTCTAGAATTTCCCCGTCAATCACTAAGTCTTTATTTATTGAAAACGGATTGTCAATTTTGTATTCCGCAAATTCATTTTTAAACCCACTTCTTTACTCTTGTCAGCAAGTTCTTGGATCGTACTCCGCATCTCTGTGGAAGTACCAGTAAAACGCTAGGGGGTAAAATAGTCTCCGTTAAGTTTTATGAACTTGTCTTCCCAGTTCAATGATTGAAAATCATTCTGTAATGTGGCATTGAAGAACTTAGAAGATATTGTGTCACCTTGTCTCACTCCCTTTCCAATTTTTACTCCAACAGTCCAGCCTTTGCACTGGACTTGTCATAGATATTATTATTATTATTATTATTATTATTGCATATCTTCAGTACCGCAGGAAAAACCGACTTTTTGTAATCAATGAAAGCCACACATTAGGATTTCATATTTATTTGCTCTTTCAATTAGTTCTCTCAACACATGCATGTGATCTGTAGTGCTGTAGCCACTCCAGAATCCAGGAGTGGTTACAGCACTTGTTCTCTTTGTTGAGCCATGTCCAGTATGGCAGTACCTTACTGAAGATTTTATAAACAACTGAAATGAGACTAATGAGTCTGTAGTTCTGGAGATCCTAACTGTCCTCCTTTTTATGCAGCAGGATCATTTTTTCATTGTTCCGATCATCAGGAATCTTCCCTTCATTGAGCCATCTAGTGAAAATTGGGCGAGTCCAGTTTCTATTACTCCAATGGCTTACTGTATAATATCCACGGAAATTTCATTTCCCCCTGGAGCTCATCGCCGTTTCATGTGCAACATCTGCTTGGAGAACTGGAGAAAATTTGGTACTGGTACATTTCTTAATGTCTGGAATAGATGTACAAATTGTATCATGCCTTTCATATAGTTCGGAATCGAAAGAACTCTTGAACTCCAGTCAAAATTTCACCGCGATTTCTTGATACAGTACCATCTTTTTTTGAGTGTTCCAACTCTGTTGTCTTCAATTACAGGGGTATGCCTTTGCTTTGTTCAGGTTTTGATTTACACTGGTGTGTGAAAATTAAGGACGAAGAGAAGAAATTAGCATAACAGCGGAACGAGAAGACAGAACGGAACGAAAGACCACTCAGGAGATAGACTAGGGTCCGGTACGGTAGGGCAAGCGCATATATGCAGCATGACGGGGGGGTGTCGGAAGGGTATAAAGCACACGGGCGGTGTACGCTCAGCAGTAGACGACATCTGGATGACTTTACCCGAGGTCGCGTCATTGGGTAGTTGGAAGAAGGTCGAAGTGTGACTAGTGTGGCCGAGGAGTTCGGAATCGCTCACAGCATCGTTTCACGAGCTTGGGAGCATTTCAAACAACAGGAACAGCTGTCCGAGAGTTTAGCAGTGGTCGTCCACGAGCAACCACGGCGGCGGACGACTGGTATATTGTCCTACAGGCGAGAAGAGACAGACGGCAGACAGTGGGAGAAATCGCAAGGCACATGCAACAGACAACTGAACGTCCATTATCGCGTTTTACCGTGGCCAGGAGGCTTCACAAAGGTGGTCTATTTGCACGACGACCAGTAAGGCGTGTGCCATTAACGCCTGCTCATCGGAGACGGCGGTTTCTGTGGTGCCAGGAACAGAAGAACTGGACACATCAGCAATGGGGTCGAGTTCTCTTTACGGATGAGAGCCGATTTAGTCTGACGAGCGATTCTGGACGTATACACATATGGAGAGAGCAGGGAACAGGCAATCACACCTCCAACATAATCGAAAGGGACCGGTTTGGAGGTGGCGGAGTTCTCGTTTGGGGCGGTATCATGCTTGGTAGCCGTACTGACCCCCACATCTTCCAAGGAGGTTCAGTCACTGGTGTCCGCTATTGTTCCGAGATTCTCCTGCCTCACGTGCGTCGGTTTAAAGGTGCTGAGGGTCTTGAGTTCCTCTTCATGGACGACAATGCTGCACCTCATCGTACAGTGGCTATCGCAGAGCTGTTGGAGAGTGAAGATATTCAACGCATGGATTGGCCCGCAAGGTCCCCGGACCTAAATCCAATCGAACACGTGTACGGCCTTCTCGGGAGACGCTTGGCATCATATCACCAACCGCCAGCAACGATTCAGCAGCTGCGATTGGCGCTCCAAGAGGAATGGGCCGCGATGCCTCAACAGCTCCTTGACAACTTCGTCCTCAGCATGGACATACGTTGTAAATCCTGCAACGCAGTCAGGGGTGATCATAAAGACTGGATTTTTCTAGGCAGCCGCCTGTCACATGGACGTTTCTGTCTTCTGTCCAGTTGTGCTCGAAGCTACCTTTTCACTAAAATGCCTTTGTATTTTTTGAATTCCTTGTTTGGACGGTTTTGCTCGCTTGTCCCATATTCTTATATTTTGGGGATCTTATAGTATGACTTGAGTCGATGTGGAGCATTTCTGCACGACGTTACATTCGAAAAACCGTCGCGTCCTTAATTTTTGCACGCCAGTGTATTTCAATCTCTGTTTTCACCAGTTTACAATTTAATTTTTATGTCTTCAGTGATACTTTTCCACGCTGTCTCGCGTAGCTCTATATATTCCAATTTAGAAGTTATATTTTGTTTGTTTATCTTTATCCCCCTCCTTTCTTGCATCAACAGTTTTGTTTATTTTGAAATTTTCTTCACGTGCAATTTGCCCTTAGTACCACCTATCTTGGTCGCTGTCTTCATAGCGATCTTAGTAAGGTTTTTGTTAATCTGAGAAATGTGAACTTTTACTGCAGAATCTGTTTCTCACCTATTCACTAAGCTGGTTTGTGAGGGTGGGGAAGCATTTACCTTGATCCCGGTTGTATAATTTTTATCACTGCTGGTCGGTCGTCAGAGCCCCGTCAATGAGAACAGGATGCACCACGAGAAGGCGGGATTGACATTTGTCTAGGTAAGGCAAATGTCATCCCTATGTATTACGCATCACACGACTCTGCATCCTCTTCGTTTACTGACTATATAGTCATTTTTCCAGTTCCCTCGCAGAGTTGCAGAGTATGACCCAGGAATGTAAAGAAGCGGGCTAAAAATAAGCTTACAGAAGACGAAATTGATGTACAACGCTTTTACAAGAACTAAAGATTTATCGGTTGATTTGGCAAATCTAGAAGTAACCAAATCCTACATTTATCTTGAACAACAAATATCAAGCGAGGACCACATCGAAGAAAAAATTAATAGGCATATAAAACTTGTAAGACACAGTACAATTTTCAAGAGAGAGATACTGTTATATCTTATCAGACAAATGTTTAGTCAATGCATCCTTCTATTCCTTACTTGTAGATGATCCTCTTTACATCCAGCATTGGACTGATAATGGTTTTTGATTATGATTATTATTATTATTATATAGTGCTATGAGCTCCCAATTTCCCCAACAGAGGAAAAGGCTTTGAGGGGAATCTCTCTGTGTTCAGTTCGCTCACTCATCAGGAGGAGCTCTGAGGTATTTTAGCCCATGCATCATGAAAGGCTCTAGATGCAGCTGACCGATTTTGCAGGTTTTTTATTGCAAATGAACACAGCACCCCCGGTTCGAGAGTGGCAACCGAAGCTGACGATCGGGGAGGATCTGTGTGGTATCGTGAACTACTAGTTTTTTTTTATTTTCGCAGATTGGGCTAGTAAGTCATCTTATTTTGTTTCTGTTAATTTATTTTACTAGAGTATATTTTCACGAATACACACACACACACACACACACACACAAATTCTTTTCCAGTGCGACGAAGTCATAATTTTTGATTTATATAATCATTTCTGGTTGCTAATTATAACGAGTTTGATGCGGAAATCAGGAAACAAATGATTTTTTTTTATTGGAGGTTTAACGACCACCGTGAGCAACTCAATGGGCTATAAGCAGTCGCCCGTCCCTAATTTAGGGTCACTGGTTCTAGGGAAGGGAGAGAGCCAGTGCCGTAAGGCAAACACAACATCCATGCCTCACCGGGATTCGAACCCGGACCCCGTTCGGACGAATGATCAGAGGCCATCGCTTAGACCACTGCGCCACCGGGGCGGCCCAAATGTTTAGATAACAGAAATATTTTTTTTTATAATTAATTATCTGTATGAAAGTTTTTAAACTAAATGCACCTTTTTTAAAGCAGCTTTGCAAACGGATTTCTCTTGTGTAAAATAACATACCTGTAGTGTGAAAAGAAGAAGTACACAAGCAAATTTAGTTCACTCACAAAAGTAAGTACACATATTTTTCTACCCTAAAAATCCTCTAATTGTCAATTATTAGTAAAAAATATTCTTTGTAAACAATTAATTTCCTGGAAGTTGGATATAAGTGCAGCTCAGAATCTTATTGTTGTCGCTTACCTTATTAGCCTTAGTATTCATATTACTTCATTATTTTGCCTTCAAAGTAACTTTATCATAATTTTCTGTTATTTAATATTTTTTCGCCTTATATTCTTATATTTTTATGAATATAAAGATATAAGGCAAAAAAAGTTAATATTCTTATGAATATAAATAAGGCCAAAAAATGAATAAGCCTCTTTTATGAATATATATTCGTATTAATATAACCCCCCTAATTAGGAATATATAGTCATTTGACTATCGGCCTTCCCCCAAAAAAATACCTGTTTCTTCCTTTCCTGACTTTTACCAGCAAGAAGCCCTATCTCTATGCGGTACGGAATTACAGAATCAAATGTTTTACCTCATCCACCTTGAGAAGTCAAAGTTTGTTTTCAGTCGTTCATCATTTGTGCGACACTGTTTAATTCTGCTTTAAAAGGAAGTTCATTGCATATGTAAATAAGATAAAATTCCATTTTCAAGTTTTCCTGTCCTTACAAATCTGGTCGATATTCTTTCTATAGCAGATGCATTGTTATAGAGTTCACGGGCGGCAGAGATAGGACTATTTTGCATCTCGAGTAAGTCATTGTCCGTGCAGATTTTCTTTATGATAGAAATGACCCCATATGTTATAGAATGAACTAGGTTTCTAAAAGCACATTAATGTTAAACGGGGTGATTGAAGTAATTTTAAATTAGATCTTTGAAGTCACGAATTTTTATTCTTCAAGCAGCGCAGTCAAAGACTTAATACCAACACAACTAGTATTATAGACAACAGAATAAAGTCTCAAGTCCACTGACAAAGGTTTAAAAACGCTGGATCTAATCATTCGTAGACGTAGGAAGTACAACGTTAAGTCATACCTTTTAGCTGCATTATCCCTGTATTTATTTTAGTATGAGTGACTTGACTGACTCTAGTCATATTTCCAATACAGAAACATTCATGGGAATTTATAAGTAACGTTCAGCATGGAAATCGTAATGAGAAAACAATCAAAATGTACATAGAAATGTCAACAAACACGGAAGATTAAAAAGACAGTTTACGTCGCATCATCGCCACTTCTCCCCGCAATTTTATTTTTCTACCAAAAATGTTTAGAAACTGGCCGTCAATCAGAAAAGGAAAAAAACAAGAATGCAAGGAATCCGACGCTTAGTGATTTCTGTGTAGTCTATTTACAACGTTGGTCTAAACTGTTAACGAAACATAAGAGGGAGGATTTTGTAACTGGTTCACCTAATACAAGGCACCTTGATTCAATAAATAGCGTGAAACTGAGTAAGCACTTCCTCCTTTAGACACTGTCAACCTAAAGAAAGTAAAATGGCTATAAAGTTTAATAAGTAACAAAATTATGAATCATTTAGATGTCCACACGTTGAGAGTTTATAGGAAAAAAGGACTTAGGTTTAATAAATGTTGTGACGTCGGAGAAATACGAATCGTGTGTCTCTAGTCAGTCGTGACTTCAAAGTCAGATCTGTGGAGTCAGGAATTTTTATTTTTGAAACAGAACAGTCAAAGGCTTAATACTACTACACCGTATATGCAATCAGAAATCTACTATCAAAGATTTAACAGCATAGGATGTAACACATTCGTAGGCGTAGGAAAAACTGCCTTAAGCAAGGAGTATTTAAGTCTTGCTGCATTCACGGAACAGCAAAGATAATTTACGTCTTGCTGCATTGAAGGAACAGCAGCAGGTAGCATTTAAATCTTACTACATTCAAGGAGCAGCAAGGCGCATTTAAGCCTTGTTGCATTTGAAGAGCAGCAAGGTATTTAAGCCTAGCTGCATTCAAAGAGCGGAAAGAAATTTGAGTCTTGCTGCATTTAAGAAGCATTAAATCAGTCGCTTTAAGTTGCGTGATCCCTGTATTTATACTAATTATCATGGCTTGATTGACTGCCAGACATAGTTCTAAAGGAGAAAAACTCATGGGAGTTCAGACATAATATTCAGTACAGAAAGAATACCGAGCAGTATCGAAAATTTACATAAAGTCAACAAAAACAGAAGATTAAAACAGCGGTAGACGTCATAGTGCTTTTCATGCAGATGGCTTTTTCAAAGAAAGTAGACAGAAAAAGCCATCCTTGAATAAGTCATCTGTTGATGTGCGGAAGCTTTGAAACATTTCCCACCAAAAACAGTCTTGCTGGGCCAGCACTGCCAGCAATGGGCCAGCACTGCCAGCAATGGCCCAGCACTATGTTGCCGCTGCCGAACCGTCAATAAAATGTCCGGGTGGCCAACAGAAGGGCCAGCAGTTCATGCCAACAGCTGGTCAACAGTTGGCACCCCATCAGTTGCCATATGCCACAACAGGGCCATCAGTTGTCCATCACAGGCAGTAGCTGCCATAAGTGGCCCTTCAGCGGCCCTGCAACCACGTGCCAGAAATTATGGCTAGCCTGATGTGGTCCGCTAGTTTGCCGGTAGTGGCAACCAGCAACCACGTGACGTACTGGTGGCTTTCCGAATCTTGTCCACGAATTTCCCAGTAGTAGCCATAAAAAAAAAAAAAAAAAATCAAGGATCCGCAGTTTCCCAAAGCTACAACTTTTCTTTTTGTTCTACACTTACGAAACTTGTGAATAACAGCACTGTGCTGGGAAAATTTTCTCAACAGACCGGAAAAACGGCTGTTTGGATCTGGGTAGATACGAACCTTGGCCGTTTGCGTGGGAGCTGAGCTCTCTACCGAACGGACTAATTTGCCACGTACGAGCATGTGCTTGAAACTGTCTGTTTCGTGCGGAATGTGTAATCGAATGGTTCCCGCTTTCATTTTACAATATTGCGAGGTATTTTTCATAAAAGTCTGTTTTATACAATTCATAAATTTATTTTTTCAACGTAACGATGTTTTTTTGTTTTTGTTTTTTTCCTTAAGGGAACTTCGCTCATTTTCAAGGAGTGTACATATTTAGAGTCGCTTTATAAATTTTTGTACTGTCCTTGTCGTCTTGAAAGGAGATTGTTGAATTAATATATATTTATCCGGGTTCATGTCACATTCTGTTACATTTTTAACGTTGTATCTTTCCTTTCCGTGTTCCGAAGATACATTTGTTTTAAAGAGGAAAGATATTTTACTTCTCGTTATTTTTAGAAGCGAATTCCTCCCAGTCTTGTGTATTCAACCCATGGATGAGTACATTATATCGACATAGCGTTGCTTTTTTTTTCTTTCAAATAATTAATAAATTTTGTACGCGTATAATTCTTTTTTTTTTTTCCAACAAACGTTTTTTAATGGTTTTCCAGGCCATTTGTTTCAAGCGGTTTCAAATTTTTTCTTGTTATTCACATACTCCATTCCATGAATTGTTCTTCATGAGAATGGAGTGGGTGTATTTCATGGCTGTAATCTAGTATTTCATGGCTTAATCTAATATCTTCGTCGACGTGGAATTTCATTAGGAAATTAATTCGTCTCTCTACATATGAATTTTTTTCTTAACATCCACTAAAATAACACGATGGCGATACCGTCGTCTTCAACTAACTGGTACCATGAGTTGATTTTGCGCATGCGCAGTACTGTTGCTTCCACCTGCTGTTGGGGTTGCATTGGTTGCCAGCAACGCACCACTAGTGGCACTTGCTTTGAGGCCCACAATTCACGGCGATGCTGCAGAACCATCAATGAATCGCCAACTGATAGCGCTGCTACCAACGGACTGCCACCGGGCCGTGACCGGCAGATTTCAGCCAGCAGTGACCCATGCCTGCCAGCTGGTGGCCAGCAGTTTCCCAACACTTGTGTTTTTGCTGGGTTCTTTACTATTTTTACGCCAATAAATCCGATTACTAATATAAATTTATTATTTCATGTACACTGAAGTGCAATTGAATTAGAGATACCTGTCTAGTAACGTGTAGCACCACCTTTCGCCCTGATGACCGCGGCGATTCGTCTCGGCATGAACACGACAAGACACCGGATGCGTTGGGAAGCCATACGTATCCACGACTCCTGAACAAGCTCCTACAGTTCACGAACATTTGATGGAGAGGAGTCAGAGCCTCGAACATCTCTCTGGATGGCATCCCAGATTTGCTCGATGGGATTGGGGTCAGGTGACCTAGCTGGCCAAAGAAGCGAGGTCACGTCGGTGGAGTGTTCATCCAACCATTCGGATACAATTCGGGAGCGATGGCACGGTGCATTGTCTTGTTGCAGGATGAGGTCCCCAGTGGGATGTTGAAGACGCACAAACGGGAGCAAATGGTCGTCCGGATATCCCGGTAACGTTGACCTGTGAGGGACGATGTCACACGTAACAGGGGTTCCATTTCAGTCCACGTAAACAGTTCCCAGACGAGAATGCCACCCCCACCACCTTGAAGAGTATCCTGCTGGCAAGAAGGGTTCATCGCTTCATGTGGTTTACGCCGCACTCGTATCCTGCCATCCGCATGTACCAACGTGAATCTCGACTCATCAGTCCAGGCAACATTTTTCCACATGTCCAGGGTCCAGTGGCGATGTTCCAGCGCCCATACTAATCTTTGCACCCTGTGGTGTGCGGTCACCAGCGGTACGCTTGTGGGACGATGGCTTCGGTATCCCATAGCTAGGAGATGGTTCTGGATGGTGTGGCTGCTTACACGATTTTGTGCACCAGCGTAAAATTGCCGAGTGATTTCTTGCACTGTGGCCCGTCTATCCGCTGTTACAATGCGAGCTAGCAGACGATGACCCCGCTTTTGCACACGCTGTTGTCCACGGCAGTTGGCCCTTGCAGGGATGGTTTTACCGGATTCGATGTACTCACTGTGCACCCGTGACACAGTGGCTCGTGAAAATCCCAGTGCCTCCACGACTTCCGAGATGGAGTGACCCATTCGTCGGGCCCCGACAATTTGCCCACGATGAAATGCGCTTAGAGCCTTCGCCTTAGCCTTACTGCGTCCGACTCGTACTGATTCCCGTCGCATCACTCCTTATATTGTCGGATCGCTGCATACGTTATGTCGTTTCCGTTTACAGGGCCGCCCACAGCGCCACATTTGCATACTGTCTCTAATTCAATTGCTCTTCAGTGTATAGTTGAGCATTTCCTCATTATTAATTAGTCATGTCATTTATTTATTCAGATGATTGTTTCAGCACACGTTTAACTCTTGTTCTGTGGATACTCGGCGAATAATTAATCGATTTCACGAATCGAATGAAAAGTAATAATGCCCCTCTTGCGACCCGCTGACATTATTTAGATATACATTCAAACCCCGCTATAACGAACTTCGAAGGAACTAATTTTTGGTTCGCTGTATCCGATCCGATAATAAAAATGAATGATCTCGCAAAACACTCATTAGCATTGTCACACCTACTAAAAGACGTTAATAACAATAACTCTAATTTGAAAAAATTCATATTGCGGGTTAACTACATTGATTATTATGTGCAGTTATTAAATGTTGTTTCGTTCTTTTTCAGTTTCACCATACAATTATACAGTACATAAACATCATGGTTCAGACACTTCCCTGAAAACACATATCTCCCTCTAAAATACACATTTATACTTATGATCATTTTATGCATAAAAAATATAAATTGACAAAAAATGAATACAGAAAAATATTGGTGAATTTACCTTGAATTTTTACTTAACGTCTGAGTACAAAACATAATCTGTAATCTTCTGCTGGCGTGATGCAGATTGCAGGAAAATTTTATCCATATTTTTGTCCAAAAATTGAAACAACTCCATCACTGCCGGTTCTATAGTTTGTGTGGACAAAAACTTAATGACATGCATCGTTGCTTTGGCCTCCGCAATAATGAAGAGTTCGCTTTCCATGTGTTGCATTTCTTCAACTTCTTCATCCACATCAGATGAAGAATCTTCGATGTCAGCATTTTTCAATTTAATTTCTGTCACAATATCTTCGTCACTCGGATCTTTGCATGCAACAACATCGTCATCACATGTTTGGAAAAGCTCCATGTCACATTCTGAAAATGTTGAAATGCCGTGTTTTCCTACCCACTTCGCGATAGCTAAATCATCATCTTCATCATCGTCCTCTTCAAAACCCTATATTATACCAGCGTGCCGAAAACAATTTCGAATGGTGGATTCTGTAACAAATTGCCGAGATTTTTCTAGCATTAGCATTGCATCAAGAAGGGAAACATTACAATCTAGTACATCTTTGTCGTACCCTTCCAAAATACGTAACATGAGCTGCTTTCTGTAATGACACTTCAAGCTCTTTTCTTTTTGTTCTTTTGATTGGAAGTTTAACGACCACCGTGAGCAACTCAATGGGCTATAAGCATTCGCCCGTCCCTAATTTAGGGTCACTGACTCCAGGGAGGGGAGAGAGTCAGTGCCGTAAGACAAACACAACAGCCATGCCTCACCATTATTCGAACCCGGACCCCTTTTGGACGAAGGATCAGAAGCCATCGCTTAGACCACTGCGCCATCGGGGCGGTCTTCAAGCTCTTGATCACTCCTTGGTCCATAGGCTGCACAGTAGAAGTTGCATTCGGGGAAAGGAAAACAATCTTAATCCATTGTAAGTTTTCGGCATCTGTGTGTGCAGTACAGTTGTCTATCAAGAGTAGAAATCTTTCACTTTTTGGCTGAAAATTCTTCATCCCACTTTCGTAGCTCCTCTTCAAACAGTTCTGACGTCATCCATGCCTTACGGTTGGCTTTATAGGAGCCTACGACGTTCAGTTCCATTCATGTTGCCACATCTCATGAGAAGAGAACTGTGATTCACATTTTCGACAATTTTCCTCCAGAGTGCACCTTTCGCCTTTAAATTTTAACGTTTGGTTTGGCGTCATCTTGTAAAACAGCCCAGCTTCATCAGAATTGAAAATGTCTTTTTCATTGCACTGACGAGAGACATCATCCCAAACATTTTTTTCCACGTCTCGACATCAGATGTTGCTGGTGCTCCAATAATTTTTCCTGAAGAAATGTTGTCCCGCTTCTTAAACCTGTCCAACCAGCCATATGAACACAAAAAGGCAGTCTCTCCAAATTGTTTGGCAAAGTTCATCGGCCTTTGTCTGAAGCATTTGCCCAAATACTGGCAGATTGCGGCTTCTTTGAATGATGAACCGTTTCAGGAATGCTTCTTCAATATCCTTATGCCCGGCTTTTCTCAACTTTTTCCTCGCATCCAAATTTTTCTCATGAGAAGAAATTATCGATGCTCGATTTTTCCACATGGCACCACTGTAGATTTAAATAAATTGTATTCCCGACAGATATCGGCTTGGCTATATCCATTCTATATTTTTCTAATAATGCTCACTTTATATTCAATGCAGAACGCTTTACGTTTACAGTTAGCCATATGGATAAAGTTTGGACACAATACATTTTCACCGATACGTATAGACTGAAGAGAGTTAGATCAAACCTTCTTTCACGGTGTCCGGGCGTAGACTTCTACCGATTCCACACATGGAATGTTCTGTGTCCAATCAGGTTCTTCTCTTCTCTGCCCAAACAGGTTTCTCACTCCTCTGCTTGGCGTGTTACACGATGAACCTTCGCGTCGGGGAAAATTGATCCTCCGCTACCACCGAGGCCATTCGTAACCGACCTGTCCTGCCCAATGAGCAATGAGAACGCATTCCTGTTCAACAAGATGTGCTTATTGTGTGTTCTGTTCTTTCAAGAATTGGGTGTCGCACCTGCCTCGCATGGACTTTGTTTGGAACACAAAGAAAGGTGAGGGGTGAGGGCGAAGATAAAAAACCGGTACGGTAACGTAAAGGTATTTATTTATCGCTGTCCTAATAGCCTAAACATGGATGATTTTAAGGGCTGGTAATTTTTCAGTTAGACCTTAGAAATTCAAGAAAAAATTACGAGAAATACAAAAAAAAAAAAAAAAATTCAGTCGAAGACATTGATAAAGTTCGTTATGAACGATTTCCATCCTTTCATAGGTTCGTTATAGCCGTATAAAATAACAATATATGTATAGGGAATTGAACGGGCCCAAAAATTTCGTTCGTTATTTCCGGATGTTCGTTATAAGCTGGGTTCGCTATAGCGGGGTTTGAATGTAGTTTCAAATATGATTAGAATTTTTGGTACATGTTTGAAAAGGGAAAGGCTCCATCATGAGCGATACAATCTTTATCAACAGAGATCACTTTCGCAAGTATTTTTGAAAAAAAAAAGCTTTGATTGAATTCATTATGGAAACCTGTATGAGCCAAAAGTAAATTTCCTATACATTTTTCTTTCTTACTTTTTCTTGTTTTTTCTTGCATCTCTGAAAACTAACTTCCAAATTTTGCAAAATGCAAAAATTTGCAGTAATCAGAGTAGTCGTAGTCAAAGCCTCTCTCTCTCTCTCTTTCTCTGTCTCTCTCTCTGTCTGTCTTTCCAGCTGTCTGATAACTCAGTAATTTTTATGTTTAATTGAAATGCAGGGTATTAACACATTAAAATACAGAAAAAAACAGTCTGATATTTATGAAAATGCTGCGAGTTCAGCATTACGCATCACTACAAGAATAAAATTATTTTCATTATGCTCTATACTCATCAGCGTTTTTTGTAGGTATATAGTTTATAGCATCAGGAAAGAAGGCCTAATGTGCCATGATTTAATCACACTGAACTGCGCTGATTTATAAAGGTTCACAGTAACGTGATTTCTGCAATGATGTCACTACTTCTTTTTGTTTGACGGAGAGGAGGAACAAAAGAAACCATACTTTCCGTTAAAAATCTGGATTTTGCTTTCTGCTTTTCCTATTTCTCACATTTGAGTCCGTCATCATGGATATCAGTGGTGACGATAAATCTTTCCCAAATGTCAGGCAACTGTTACATAGGAGAGACTCGAAACTGCGCAAACACATTGGATGAAAAGAAAGCGAATGAGAGTTCGCTTAACTTGCAAGAAGTACCGAGATCGATACCCGGCAGCGCCTCCAAAAGCGAAAGGTTTTCTTCCAATGTCGCTCTTCACAGAATTTTCAGTCGCTTACATTTGTAATGAACGGAAATCGAACATTCAATAAAACGTATGTTCTTATCATTTACATTATATCGTTTTCGACATTCCTTTCGCCTGACTTTTGTATTCACACTAGGTTCCCAACGTCTCAGCATAGTAAATTGATCGTCTTCTGAAAATAGTACGAATATTTCTGCTTGTGAGTGGGGAATTCGCGACTTCATATTATTACTAATGAATTTCATTCCAAAAATAATTGTGCTACCTAGTTTCTTTTAATAAATTCAGAGATACGTCATGAGTAATAATAACGCGCTCGCATTTATTTCCCATATGACACTCATGAGGGTCGAAAAAAAAGATCAATTGTATTCTTCCCTGAAAATGAATTTATCTCCATTCAACACGCTCGTTTCTTTATCGGACCAGTACACACACGACAAATGCGCTGCTTGCTACCTGAGGATGCTTTCCATTCGCGGAAAGTCACCTCCTCTCCACTTTGCACCTGCGCGGAAGTAAGAATTTCATTTCTGCTCCTCATCTTTTCATTTTTTTTTTACCAGCATTTTTCCATACTGTATCCTCTGTTATTACGAAGTCACGGAAGATGCTAGCAAATTGGAAGTGGAGGGAGGAAAGGAAGCTAAATAGGGTGGGTAGTCAGTGTTGGATAGTGTTGAATGAGACAGCGTTTGTCACTAACATTTTATTCGTCTTGCTCGCTCTCTCCAATTGAAGCCACACAAGGTTCCTGCTCTTACGATTCAGAAATCCCGACTGATAAAGAAGTTATAAGGTAGTTGAAGTGCGAGACGATGGTGCGTGTGAGCGAGTTTTGTAAAATGGTCGGTATGGACGAATTGCAGAACGTCAACCAACTCGCAAAGTCACTTTTGGCCGAATTCTTTGGAACGGGATTTCTCGTTCTCTTCGCCTGCGGGACCTGCATCGCAGGATGGAACGACGGCTATGCTCCCACGATAGTTCAGATCTCCCTGGCAGTCGGCCTGACTGTGGCTACTATTGTCCTGTGCATTGGACATGTCAGCGGGGGACACATCAACCCGGCCGTCACCTGCGCTATGATGGTAACGGGGAAATGCTCTTTTCTGCGGGCCTTCTTCTATGTGATCAGCCAATGTGTGGGAGCCATCGCCGGAGCTGCCTTCCTCAAAGCCCTTACCCCCAGTGAAATGCATGGGACGCTCGGGTCAACCACCCTAAGTCCGAAACTCACAGCCATTCAGGGCCTCGGCATAGAGTTCTGCATCACCTTCGTCCTCGTTTTGACCGTTTTCGCTGCTTGTGACGAAAATAGACTTGACGTTCTGGGTTCGGTTCCTCTTGCCATTGGACTGTCGGCATGTGCATGTCACTGTTTTGCAGTAAGTCAGATTTCCCTGTTTATTTTACATCAGTTTTTTTTTCTTTTTAAGCAGTCTTCTGTGAGACTTTCAAAACGAGTATGTGAACCCTAAAAAAAGTAGGATACATTAAGTAAAGTTTTACGGTTCTTGTAAAAAACAACTGTAAAAAGTTGATCTTTTCAAAACTGCTTAAAGCATATCATATATTAATATAGACAATTTCAAAGACATCGGTAAATATAGAAATCATGGCAGAAATACTCTTCACAAATGCATGGAACAACCGAACAAATACAGGATTTTATTAACAAGGCAATTACAATAAACCGATTTACTTAGTTTACTTTTATATTTCACATGTTGAACAGTGAACTAGGCGATTTAGGCTATTCGCATTGCAGTGTTAATAACTCTGGCGTGGGTAAATTTTTCTGTAACAAATTTTTCTTCTGATTTTGAACAAGATCAAAAGATAGATAAGCGAGATCGCATGAATCCACTCAGAAAATTACTATATTATCCCTTTGCTCTTCTCTGAAAATTCAAGTGCTTGCATTTATTTCCCCAAACGATTTCGATTTGAACAGCGGCTCCAGCATTTTTAAATACAGTGTTACAGGCATAATTACGTAGAGCCGTTTACGTATGGATGTGAACCAGAAAAAAAGGGGTTTCTTATAGAATAGGTTTAGTGTAAAACTTGTATACAGAAGTAATTTCACATAGTTTCTTTGTTTGTTTGTTTGTTTGTTTGTTTGTTTGTATGTCATCATCATCAACCATTTTCAATCCACTGCTGGATGAAGGTCTCGCCAGGTTTCTTCCACAATTGCCTGTCTCCTCCATGTCACTCCAGCATACTTTCGAATTTCATCCATCCATCTCCCATGGGGTCTTTTTCTGGGTCCTTTTCTGTCCCTCGGAACCCAGTCTAGAATTTCGGTTGTCCATCAGTGCTCCGTTCTTCTGGCAACGTGTCCAGCCCATTGCCATTTCAATGATTTCACTCTGGTCATGATGTCATTTTCTTTATCCACACGTTCCTCTTCTTACCTTTCCTGGTTACACCAAGCATGCATCTCTCCATGCTGCTTTGAGTTGTCTGCAGTCTTTGTATGTCTTTTTTAGTTAAGGTCCATATCTCTGCTCTATGCATAAGCACCGGCAGGATGCATTTATTAAACACTTTTCTTTTAAGACATAATGGCATACTGCTCTTAAAAATTGTACTGTTTTTTCCAAAAGGTCTTCAAAGCTCAAAAGCTCTTGTTTATGCATTATTTGCATTTATTTTTTCTGTGGATCACGCTTACTATTCCAGACCACATGGGACCGGAACAATGGAATAGACAGCAGCTGAGAGTCTAGGTCAAATCTCATATCCATATACTGTATATACCGTCTGACAATAAATTTCAAGGACAGCGGGTATTACTCTGTTAATGGTAGTGGTAAAAATATGTGCCATGGGTCAAATTGTAACTGTGTTTCCCTTTTCTTGCAGGACACATGAAGATCTAAGAAAGTGCAGACCTGTCCGATTCTGAAGACTGTTAATAAAAGGTACCCCGAAGACCGTTGTCATGGATTTGAACAAAGAGCAGAGAGTAAACATCAAGTGTTGCTGCAATTCCGGGGTCAGCAACGGAGATAGCAGCGAGAGCATACGTCCGCGCAGCTCAGTTGGGAGAGCGACTTATCCGGAATGAGGGGATCCGGGTTCGATGCCTGGCGTGGACAAAAATGACGGAGAAATTTACTTCGTTATATAACGCATAAGGAGAGGTTAAATATTTCCTCAAATACAGAGTTTTTGTTTTTTATCATACTTTTTTTTTAGAGATTCCACTTTAATTCCAATTAAAGTAAGCACACATCTTATGTTTGATATTTGAGATGGCACGTTCCAAAAAGAAATAAGCAATGCAATGTTACTACAAGTGCTCCACGTGAACCGATTGGCTAAGTTAATTTATTTCTAACATCTAATAATGAAAGCTAAGGTTTATCCACAACTTTGGCTGCGGAATGTGTAGCACTTGAAGTAAAGTAGTTTGAAGGCTTTCGTTATGAAAAACTACATACGACTTACGCAAACTTGTGACAAATCGTTAGAATTCTTAGAATATTTCTGATCTTAGAAGTAGAAAGAACGTTTTCAGATAAAAAAAGTGTAAAAATTGATTTCATAAAGAGAAATGCACTCTGAGATTACATTATCTCCTTCGGATTACATTGTGTATCCCCGTATTAAGCATTCGCAATCAGTATGTGTTTCTTTAGCAAGAAACACATATAAGGATGATGATGCAATTTAGAATTTCTGTTACGCACGGTTTTCTGGCTCTTAGAAGGCATAATAGCATGCTATCGTCACTTTTAACAATCGGATAAGAACAGGTGGCGGGGGAAGGTGTTTGTTTTGCATTTGATAGCTACAGCTATGTTTTAAATACTCCACGAAGTTCTAGAGTTGTTTGAAGTGCAGTTTTATGACCAAGTAGCACAGATGTATACAGTATATTTATGCAAGGTGACATTACTATATGTTTTTATTCAGCATTAAACCATCACTTCTAAAGGTCCGATTTAAAAAAACTCTTCTTGCATAGATAGTTGCAATAGAGAACAAAAAATTTCTTTAATATTTGAATCTTTCTTGATGTCAAATGTTTCTGTTACGTTGCGTTAATTTAGATTTTTAGATCAACAATCACACTGTTTCCAAATATAGGATTGGAAAAATTATAAATTGCAACACCATGAAGAAATGCTCGGATTTGTACGACATTTTCAGGGTGGATAGGGCGCTATGGGAGATGCACATGATTACAATTGCAGCGCACATGCAAATGTGTGGCGCGCAACGCCATGGGAAACGCCATACCAGGGGGGCATAAAATGAGGCGTACAGAGAGCAGATTTTTAAACTTGTTATCGCTAAACTCTACGGTGTAAACATGCCGCGTAGGATTGCGAGACAACCACACGAGCATTTGACGGAGTTTGAAAGAGGTAGAATCGTTGGACTCAGAGAAGATCGTTTATCATGCCGTAATATTGCTGCACGCGTTAGGAGTAACAAAACTACTATTATGCGTACATGGCGTCAACGGACAGCAGAAGGTTCTACGCATCGTTGTGCAGGGTCTGGAGCTCGAATTCGTACGACAGAGCGGGAAGACAGGCACTTGCGCTGTATGGCAGTGACGCCGCACACAACACCATCCACCACACTTTCCCAGCAATGGAGGATGGTCACATATCGTCCGATGTCTGCAAGCACTGTTCGTCCCCGATTAGCGCAGAGAGGCCTCGTTGCTATCGCCTATTACTGCGACTTCCCTTTTCTCTGAACCATAGACGCCAACGGTTGCAGTGGTACCGCGAACGTCGAAACTGGAGTGCTGAATGGAAGCATATTGTGTTTTCGGACGAGTCCAGATTCAATCTAATGCATCACGACGAGAGAATCCTTGTTCGCAGATGCCGTGGCGAACGGCATCTGGAAGGCTGCGTTGTGCAGTGCCACACCAGTCCCATGCCGAGCGTGATGGTCTGGGGCGCTATTGCGTTTCATTCACGCACTCGCCTACTACGCATCACAAGCATACTGAACAGCTAACGCTACATCACGGACGTGTTGGAACCTGAACTTCTACCCTTCCTTCAGACGATCCCAGGAGCCGTTTTCCAACAAGACAATGCCCGACCCCATGTTTCTCGTACTGTCCAAGACGTACTCTGTGCGCCTCAAGTCGCTCGTCTTTCCTGGCCTGCTCGCTCGCCAGATTTGTTGCCTGTAGAGAACGTCTGGAGTGTCATCGCGCAACGACTGGCTCGCATGGCCTCGCCGCCTGTGACAACCAACGAATTGTGGATGCGAGTAGAAGCAAAATAGAATGCAATACCGCAGACGCCCATCCAAACTCTATTTCATTCGATTCCACGGGGTGTGGGGTTGGTTATCACCACCCATGGTGGATCTACTTATTACTAAATTTTTGGCCTTCCTCATAGCGAACCGGTATGTAATTGTGA
Organism: Macrothele yani; assembly: GCA_039090855.1. Classification (NCBI taxonomy): domain Eukaryota; kingdom Metazoa; phylum Arthropoda; class Arachnida; order Araneae; family Macrothelidae; genus Macrothele; species Macrothele yani. The sequence continues at coordinate 81,577,065 of CM077008.1, forward strand.
TCGTTTGCGGCGTGTAATCCAACTAATCACTCCCATAAATTTCATTGTGATTGCTTGTTTCTTTCTTGGTGCTGCAATTTCTGTTAACGGCAGTGTATTTTTTTACATCGGCAAGCTTTAGTTATTGTCAATTTTATTCACATACTACCTGTGTGTGTGTGTGTTCTGAGCTGTGAGCTGTACAACCACAATGAGCAACTATGAGAGCTATAACCAGTTGCCTGTCCCTAATTTGTGGCCGCTGTTTGCAACCAGAGGGAGGGGTAAGCACGTCTCCCACGTCTCATCCAGAACTCGAGCCAGAGCCCATCTTACATGAATGAGCAGAGGCCGGCGCTTCGGAATACTCGGCCACCGGGAACGCCTATCTGAGGGACTCAGATAGATACACATCGCAATTATTAGCAGTTAGACTCTTGCTTCTGCATTTTAAGTCCGATTTCCATTAACGCGACAAAATTTCACGCTAGCTTTTCTGGTACAAAATTAAAATGCTTAAATTTCGACTTTTTGTACTCAGTTTCCACTAGGAGGGTAAAAAGAAAACAAAATATTTTGCACTAGATAATTCTAAATACGGTCAGTGTTATCTACGTTCCTCCTGATGTTCCAACTTTTTTGTTTTTTCACTAAGATAAGGTCATATTCGAGTTTGTCAGTATACGAACATTTCTAAAAGTTCAATTTGCCCCAGTGGCTGAGAAGTTCGAAACATTGGCTTTTAATCATTCGTCCGAGATGGCTTCGGGCTCACGAATCCCGGATTGAACTGGATTCTCCGCTCACTGGAACTAGAGTCCTTAAATTAGGGATGGGCGACTGCTAATATAGCCCATTGAGTTGCTCATGGTGGTCCTTAAACCCCTAAGCTAGATACCCTATTTTTAGCACGTCTTTTGTAAAAAAAGATCGTGCTTCTGTTATCGGTTTGTCCGTCCGTCCGTCCGTCTGTACCCACGGTATCTCTGCAACTGTTAGTCCGATTTGAAAAATTCTTTTTGAATTCGGAAGCTTGAAATATGCGAATGATGATCCTTTATTTCTTTTTTTTTTTTCGATGTACAATTTTGCCGCTAGGGGGCGTAAATGCAGATGATGTCGAATTCAAAATTACGTTTTAATCCACATATTTGCTTCTAAACATCCGATTGAAAAAATTCTTTTATCTTTCGATTCCATTTATGTCGAAGAGTGTTTTAGATATAGTTTCCTTTTTAAATTAAGCATAGATTTTCCGCTAGGGAGCGTAAAAGTAAATTGCATTTTTTCCGATAACTCTTCTCCTAAACATCCGATTTGAAAAATCTTTTTTCAGCGGATACATCTCCTTATGGAAACTTTTTTGCATATCATTTCAAATCTTTGGTAAGGAATACTTTGGCCACTAGGGGGCGCAAGTGTTAATTTTTGCTTCTGATGTATTTGCCATAAAATCTGAGCTTCTAAACTATCGATGGAAAAAATTCTTTCGTGGACTGATGCCACTCGCATCGATAAACCTTTTCGGAATGTTTTCTTCCTAAAATATCCCACAGTTTCTCCGCCAGGGGGCGTAGATGTATATCTTATTTTTGTCAATATCTCTACTTCTAGAAGTCCGATTTGAAAAATTCCTTCTTTGTTGGATAGTGTTTTCCGTGAGACATGTTTTTCATATAATTTCAAAATTTTCAAATAATTCATAGACTTTCAGCTAAGGGGCGTAAAGGTAAATTGCGTTTCGCCCTATATCTCTGCTTCTAAATCTCCGATTTGAAAAATTCTTTCTCCACCAGATACAGCTCCTGAGGGGAAATCGTTTGCACATAATTTCTAATTTTTGTAAAAAATAGTTTGGCCACCAGGGGGCGTAAATTTCCGCTTCTGATGTATTTGCAGCAAAATATGAGCTTCTAAATTCTCGATTGAAAAAAACGTCGCTTGTAGAACGATTCTACTCGTGTTGACAAACATTTTACAAACATTTTCTTCTTAAAATAGTGCATGGTTTCTGCGCCAGGGGGCGTAGATGTATATTTTATTTTTGTCAATATCTCGACTTCTAGGAGTCCGATTTAAAAAATTCCTTCTTTGTTGGATAGTGTTTCTAGTGTGACATATTTTCCCTATAAATTCAAAATTTTCAAGTAATTCATAGACTGTCCGCTAGGAGGCGTAAAGGTAAATTGCGTTTCCCACTATTTCTCTGCTTCTGAACCACCGATTTGAAAAATTCCTTCTGCACCGGATACAGCTCCTGATGAGAAATCGTTTGCACATAATTTCTAATTTTTGTAAAAAATGGTATGGCCACCAGGTGGCGTAAGTCTTAATTTCTGCTTCTGATGTATTTGCAGCAAAATATGAGCTTCTAAAATCTCGATTGAAACAAAAGGTCTTTTGTTGACCGATGCTACTCATGTCGACAAACCTTTTAGGAACACTTTCTTCTTGAAATAATGCATGGTTTCTACGCCAGGGGGCGTAGATGTATATCTTATTTTTGTCAATATCTCTACTTCTAAAAGTCCAATTTGAAAAATTCCTTCGCTGTTGGATAGTGTTTCCGATGCGAAACGTTTTTCCTATAATTTCAAAATGTTCACGTAAATCCTTTAAGACTTTCCACTGGGGCGCATAAAGGTAAATTGCGTTTTCTGCTCCTAAAACTCCGATTTGAAAAATTCTTTCTGTATCGCATACAAGACCTGATGAAAAATATTTTTCACATAATTTCTAATGTTTTGTAAAGAATGGTTTGGCCACCAGGGGTCATAAGTGTTAATTTCTGCATGTGATGTATTTGTAGAAAAATCTGGTCTCCTGAAAACTCGACTAAAATTCTTTTTCGTGGACCGATACCGCTCATATGGGTAAACCTTTTGAGAATACTTTCTTCCTAAAATAATGCACGATTTTCCCACCAGGGGACGTAAAGTAACATCTTATTTTTGTCGATAACTCTGTTTCTAAGAGTTTGTAAGCTCACGATTCCGTTTACAGCAATATCTGAGGGATTAAAGACCCGACTGAAAAACTTCTTTCTTCCGTCAGATACTATTGTTTTCCATACCGGTTCCATTGCCTTTGAATAGCTTTGATAAATTTAATTTGCGTCAGAACGGATTCAAAAGACGTGCTTATTACACCCGGAAATTCGGTGTCATCTTTCTTGTTAAATTCTCTCTTTGCATTATAATGTTATAACTAATGCCAAGGGTTCTATGCATGTTCTAGGTTTATCGATGACAATTTTTCCCATCAATGCGTAAAATTCCAACTTTCTTTTTCTTTCCTTGTTTTATTTTGTTGTTGTTGCTGTTAGAATACTACTGATTGCTGGAATTAAATAAAACAATCTTTGAAATACCTTTAGCAAATCCGATACTTTTGCCCAAAGATGTGTTCATTAAATTTTAGAATTCTGTAATTCTTCTTGCTGCATTTTACTTTTTAACTTTTATGGGGAGACACACTCAGGAACGGATCCAGAGGGAGGCGCGGCCTCCCTCAGGAACCGAGAAAAAGCTTCGATTTTTTATGTTTTAATGACAAATTGAACATGTTTTCATGTTCAATTTGTCATTGAACATGAAAACATGTTCAATTTGAACATAAACATTAAAAGTATATTACTTCCGTTAAGTATATTACTTCCGTATTAATTAAAAGTATATTACTTCCGTATTAATTAAAAGTATATTACTTCCGTATTAATTAAAAGTATATTACTTCCGTTAATTAATTGGAAGACATCAACGATCGATTTTATCATTCGGAACTAATGGAGATTTGTATTTTCCATTTCCATACGGTAATTTCCCGCTGCGTACTTATTATTTTGGCAACAGTACCTTTGACTAGAGGGAGGCGCCGTATATGCACTAATAAGGCAAAACATATAAAAATGGGTTAAAAACATGGATTTAAATTGTCCAGATGAATCCAGTTTTTTTTCGAAAAATATCAAACATTTAGTGATACTTGAAAGTTGACACCCCATGATGAACTTTGCGATTTGCGGAAAATGTGATAAATCAATATATCTACTAAGAACACTTTTTCATTTTGCGGAAAAAATAAGAGAAAGTTCCCCGTTATTCCCGACACTTACGCCCCCTTTCCCTCACGGAAATCCTGGATCTTCCCCTTGACACACTGTAAAAGTGTTAATGGCGTCTTTTGTTTTACAGAAAAAGAAAGATGCCTTCGTCAGGAGGTATAATTCGCATAGCACTGAATCTTCAGGAAGAAATCAAGAGTATAGCTCCTTGGTGGATTTGTGAAAGATTCTTTACAATTTTTATTGAGTTAATCTCAGAATGCCTTGCTATTCCAAAAAAAAAAAAAAATCTTTCAATAAAGTACACTAGGTTTTATAAATCAATAATTTTAATCCTCCATATTGTCCTGACTGTCAAAAGATTGCTGCTCTGGTGTGAATTGTTAGCTTGCACAAATTTTATCCACATGATTAAAATTATACAGAGGCCTCGTACAGTCAGTAATAGAGTTCGAAAACCTTTGGAAGTCTTTATACCCATCTATGTCGTAAGGTAATTAGTTGTAATAAAGCAGCGTCACTTGCATCACTTGAGAAATAAATAATGCAAACGGCGCGGCGTGAGATTTGATGTTAATCAATACGCTAGTTAATGTTTGATATTTTTTTAGCATCGTACACAATAGAAAAGGGAAGGTATCCTGTTAGTGTGGAAGATTTATATTGTATGCTAAATCAGTGCGAAGTTATAATGAAGCAGATATGATACCAGATGGCTCGTGTTATATTGCTAAGGAAACCTTAATGAAATGAACACTTTCTGAAGTCCGTTTGGTAATAATTTGAGAACAAATAGAGTGAGGAAACGTCCTCCATTTCTCCGCCTTCTATGTCAGAGTACGTTACCACTCGGTGAAGCAATTAATAACGGCACAGCACACAATGTTGGATCCTAGTTGTTTCAACCTGAATAGCAGCAAAAGACGATTGCCATGGAAATACTATGAGTCAAGGTCAATTTCTTTATCATGAATCATAGTACAGTGTCCTCTGTTGATGGTGATCATTATAGTTTCAGCTATTTTCTTTCTGCTAATCGCTAAGCTTTTTGAACGCTGTTTTTATTTCTTTAAGTCGCTAAGTATAAAATTTAAATAGTTTTAAGTTAATTCCAGCAAATTTAATTAAAAGCAATACTCTGAATGCTTAACTTTTATAATTTTACATTGCTTTTGTTAAATTATTGAATGCTTAAATTAGCACGATTTTTTGACAAAATAGATGAAGTCAGAAGTCGGACCTGCAATTTTGTTCTTTCACTTGAGTTTTGATGCCGAATAGAGGAAATTATTAAAGAATAATGTTTGTGCCAAGTAGAGAGGAGTATTAGCAGAAAGATTTTTACTTTTTTTTCCTGCAAGGAATAAAAAACATATGTGTGCCCTGCAATCCTTATTTGTAAAAGATATCATGAAAAAAGTTCTGTTGTAAATCGTTCACGGTTAAATCTTGGTAAAAGATGAAAAAATACTCAATTTTGTCCTCTGGGGCACGGTATATACAGTACATATACTGGTGTCCAAAATTAAGGTCACAAACAAATGTTTTACAATAATTCAAAATGGCAACCAGTAAAATATTTAAAATTGCTGTCATATATACTTTGGGGAACGGTGAATCTAATGTAAGTGCCGCGGATGGCCTAGTTGTCAGCGTTCATGACTGCTATAGAGATAACCTCAGGTTCGATCCTGGGCAGGTACGAACGTTCGAACCACTAAATACCCGCCGTGCGTCGGATGGGCACGTTAAGCCGTCGGACCCCGGGTACTGGCCCCCCGGTAATAAATTAGGGCGTCTTTCTACCTCGCTTCAGTGTCACTTTCCTATCGGGTACTCTAGCCCAAATCTCCTAGCTTCCTGTTTCTAAGGGTTGTTTAAGACCTGGGGTCAGACACTCCCTTCCTAAAATCCTCTACATATGATCTGAATCGAATGTAAGGACTGCTATAACGAAGTAAATTTCTCCGTCATTTTTATCCGCGCCAGGATTCGAACCCAGGTCCCCTCATTCCGGAATAAGTTGCTCTACCAATTGAGCTACGCGGACGTTTTATTCTGATTCCTATCTGCCTCTATGTCGTGTGCGTCCTTCTGGCAGGTACGTCACATCTCCTGGTACGTTACATCATCTCCCCCCCCCCCCCCTTTTTTTTTTTTCGAAGTGCTGGAGAAGGGATTCTCTTATTTTTCCTATCTCGCGGTGTGGAAATAACATCACACCGTTGCGAGATTTTTGAACGGTCGGGTCATCCGGATAGTTCGGGCGCCATTATAACGAAGTAAATTTCTCCGTCGTTTTTATCCGCGCCAGGATTCGAACCCGGTCCCCTCATTCCGGAATAAGTTACTCTACCAATTCAGCTACGCGGACGTTTTATTCTGATTCCTATCTACCTCTATGTCGTGTGCGTCCTTCTGGCAGGTACGTCACATCTCCTGCCACGGGAAGGGCCTCAGGTTCGATCCCAGGCAGGTACGAACGCTCGATCCACTAAATTAAATACCCGCCGTGCGTCAGATGGGCACGTTAAGCAGTCCGACCCCGGGTACTACCCCCCCCCGGTAATAAATAAAAGCGTCTTCCCTTTCTACTTCGCTTCCGTGTCACTTTCCTATCGGGCGCTCTAGCCCGAATCTCCTAGTTTCCTATTTCTAAGGGTTGTTTAAGACCTGGGGTCAGACACTCCCTTCCTAAAATCCTCTACATATGATCATGATCATGAATCTAATGTAAGGGCCGCGGGTGGACTAGTGGGCAACGTTTGTGCCTGCCGCGGAAAAGACCTCAGGTTCGATCCCAGCAGGTACGAACGCTCGATCCACTAAATATCCGCCGTGAGTCGGATGGGCACATTAAGCCGTCGGATCCCGGGTACTGGCCCCCGGTAATAAATAAGGGCGTCTTCCTCTCCCCTTTCTACTTCGCTTCCGTGTCACTTTCCTAACGGGCACTCTAGCCCAATTCTCCTAGCTTCCTATTTCTCAGGGTTGTTCAAGATCTGGGGTCAGATACTCCCTTCCTAAAATCCTCTACATATAATCATTTGATCATCTAATGTAAGGAGCCGCGGGTGGCCTAGTGGTAAGCGTTCGTGACTGCCGTGGAGATAAGCGCAGGTTCGATCCCAGGCAGGTACGAACGCTCGAACCACTAAATACCCGCCGTGCGTGGGATGGGTACGTTAAGCCGTCGGGCACCGGGTACTGGCCCACCGGTAATAAATAAGGGCGTTTTCCTCCCCTTTTCTGCTTCGCTTCCGTGTCACTTTCCTATCGGGCACTCTAGCCCAAATCTCCTAGCTTCCTATTTCTAAGGGTTGTTTAAGACCTGGGGTCAGACACTCCCTTCCTAAAATCCTCTACATAAGATCTGATCTGATGATCTGAATCTAATGTAAGTAAGAATCCACTGTTTGTTAAACAGTTAACAGGGTGAGCTTGGTAAACGAATGTAAAAGTGCCCGTATTCTGCATCTGCGAATTTCGTCTTCAGAGTTGTGTTTCTTTTAAGAAAAATCACAAGATTGACTGATTTTAGTTGGAATGAATGCTCGTAATTGTTTAAACGATGGACTGAGATGGAGAGCCGTTGGCAGGCTTGAAGCTGGCCAGTCTCAAGCGGAGGTCGCTCGATGGTTACAGATTGCACAAAAGGTTGTATCCAGGTTATGGCACCAATCCCGAACAACGGGTACCATCACCAGGAGGCCTGGCCAAGGCCGTCCAAGAGCCACGACACCTGCGGAGTATCGTTACGTGGCGTTAACTGCCAAACTCCATAGACAGATGACGGCTAGAGACTTCTGTCGGGACCTCGCTGCTGCGACTGGAACAACAATGTCGAGGCAAACTGTATACAGACGCCTAACAGAGAAGGCCCTTTACGCCCGGCGACCCGTGGTGTGTGTCCCCCTCACCAGATCGCAGAAGTAGAGCCAAACACATATTTCATGGACACAACAAGATTGGGGTCGTGTCCTTTTTTGTGACGAGTCTAGATTCAGTACACAAAGTAATTCTCGAGGAGTCTTCAACTGGAGACAGCATGGGGCCCGCTATCATCCCTCCAACATAAGGTAAATCGACCACTTTGATGGAAGTGGAATCCTTGTGTGGGCAGGCATCATGTTGGGCAACCGAACACCACTGTACGTCTTCGATGGGGGGGGGTGGCACTGTGACCGCACGCGCTACAGAGATCAGGTCCTTAAACCTTATGTGAGACTTTTTCGGGGAGCTGTTGGACCGAACTTCATTTTTATGGACGATAACGCGAGGCCACACAGGGCTCAGCTTGTCGACGATTTTCTGGAGGGAGAGGATATTCGCCGTGTGGTGTGGCCAGCTAAGTCGCTGGACCTAAATCCTATAGAGCATGTTTGGAATGCTCTAGGAAGAACCATTGCACGACGTCAACCCTCCCAGGACCCTGCAGGTGTTAAAATTCTTGCTTTTAGAAGAATGGGATTTGCTGCCACAAGCTGTTATCAACAACCTCATTTACAGTATGAGGGGTCGTTGTGCGACTTGTAAAGCTTTGTCTCTATTAGTCGGACCGTTCTCGAGATATGATGCATCATGTGTTGACCGTTTTTGGTCTAATTTGCATATCTCACGCAATTTACCTCCTGTTTATTTTGCTATTTGACGTCTCATAGTATGAGGCATATATATACCTAATTTCATTGCAATAAACCATTTAGTTTCCAAGATATAACAGAATATGTGTTTGTGACCTTAATTCTGGACATGAGTGTAGTTATGCAATTGAAAACTTCCATGCAATTCTGGCATGTAACGAAATATTCAATCAATGGGATTTCATTTTATTTATTGAAACATGTGTTCACAGCACCCCAAGCTTCGATGGTATAGTATTTTTAATTATTGCGCAACACCTGGTTGGCAAAATTCATGCAACTGAGAAAAAAAATGAGAAGCTTTAATATTATTTAACACAATACAGATATGCAAATGCATTGGCTCTAAATTTTGGAAAGAATGGGACGGGTTCTGAAATCCCATTTTCTGCACAGCATCAAGAAATTTTAAGGATGAATCAGGTGTACTACCTCAAATGTGGATACACTATTTCAGAGTTAGAATAACTTGATTTATGCCGTGTCAGAATTTTTTAGAGGAAAATGGCCCCACCGAGAACAAAAGATAAATGCTGGCGTTTCTGTGCCTTTTTATAAAGAAGATTTAACTGGGGAGAAATGTGAAAATGTTAAGACAATTTTGGGGAAATGTTCAGGCCTAGAACATAAAGAGAAGCAGAGACGTTTTTAATTTCATCTGTAATGGAAACAGCGAGATTTTGCTCCCTGAGTTGATTTGCAGGAGTTACATAATGCATGAGATTGTATTCGCTATAAATGCACGAAACGTCAGCATCATATCTTAAGGAGGACGCAATACTACAGCCCAATCGCTGAGGTTCGTTAGCAGCATGTGAACAGCCTGGATTGGAAGAATGGAGTCCTATCATCATCAACACTACGAATTAAAATAGTTGTACAGGTAGGAACTCTTCTATACACACGAAAGGGAGTGTAAGTGAGAGAACCGATGCCTGATGCACCCTTGCATTGAAGGAATAGTGAAAGGCATTAGTACATGCAGCTTCAAAAATTAGGTGTATGAAATATCAAGAAATGATGCTTTTCACACAGGTACGTGCTGCGAAATGCAGATATAAATCTCTAAGCATATGATCTTAACTGTCCATATTCATGGCTTGGAAGACATTTATAGAATTCTGTTAGATTCTTCTCTTGAAATATGACTTTTAGCATGTCATCGCTTTGCAGATTAATCACTTCCAATTGAAGGTTAGGTGCAAGCTTCTCAATAGTACAGTCGAATGGATTTTGAAATATGGAAATATCTTCTGCACTTGCATCAAGATCCAAAAAATGCTGCTGAAATTGTAGTTTGAGTTCAGAAAATATATCCACCGCAAATTTGTGTGGGAACGGAGATTTCACTTCTTTTAATTTTTGACAGCATGGGAAACGCACAAAGCAGTTTGGCATAATTTGTGACTCAATCAACGCCAGTTATCGTCGAAATGACTTTACCGCAGTATAAGTTTCACATATGAGCACTGTTTTGCCTTGCAGTTTTAATTTGAACTCCATTAAGAAATCCTATGATATCTGTAGCAAAAGCTAATTTTCAAAGCCATTCCGTGTTCGATAATAGTGGCTGAGGGCGGTTTTTCTCGTTGAGAAAAATTTTAATCGTTCCTCTGAGTTCAAGAAATCTCAATAAAGCTTTACCACTGCTGACCCGTCGAACTGTTTGTTCATCAGGGCAAGTCAGAATATTCAACTTCCAAACGAGAAAAAAATATAATCAAACGTGAACAAAATGTCGCAGAACAGTGATACACGTGGCACTGAAAACGATGCCGAATTACACTGCTGGACAATTGCTAAGGACGGATCATAAACGGCTATATAGCGCATAAAAAAGTAAGTGTGGTTGGATGCCAAGTGAAATAAAATAATGTCAGATTGCCAGGACATTACAAGAACCACAATTTATTGTGCTCTGAAATCCAGAAGGCTTTGGAACGTGTTCAAGGCACAAACAGGCCATTTTGTGCAGAATACGTAAACGTGAAAAAAATGCAATTACCGTCTGCAGGCGTTCCGGCGTAACATGTCAATACGGGATATGGCCACCATGGAGGGCGATGCAAGATTCCACACGTCGTCTCATGCTTTGCTCAACATTATCAAGCAGCTGGTGGGGTAATTTATCCCATTTCTCTGTCAGTGCACGGATGAGAGTGTCCTTGTTTATTGGAGGGCATTGGCAACCAGCAAGACTCCTCCCCAAAACATCCCACACATTTTCAATGGGATTCAGATTTGGAGAACGTGCTGGTCATACGAGGCGTTGAATACCCTCGCTCTCAAGACACTCCTGGACAGCGACTGTTCGATGACCTGTTGCCTTGTCGTCCATGAAAATGAATGTATCACAGACAGCACCACGAAACATGCGAACATGAGGTAGCAGAACATCTTTAATGTATCGTTGGCCAGTCATAGTCCCAGTTGGAAGCACATAAAGGGACGTACGGCCATTGATCATGAAGCCAGCCCATACCATGACACTACATGTCGGATATCGGTCCCTTTCTTGTATGTTTGCTGGACAATATGCAGTACGACTATCACGCCAGATCAGTTGTCGTCGACAATCAGACTATAGACTGTATCTACTCTCATCTGAGAAGAGGACAGCAGACCAGTCGTTATCAGTCCAATTGCGATGTTGATGGCACCATTGCAAACGGGCGGTACGGTGACGTCTGGACAATGGGATGCACACAACAGGACGCGGGCGTATAGTCCTCCTTCATGCAAACGTCTGGCGACAGTTTTTCGGGAGATCCGCTTGCCAGTAGCAGCCATAAACTGATTTGCTACCTCACTAGCTGTGCTGCGCCGGTGTCTTTTTGTTGATAGCACTATGTACCGATCTTCTGCAGGTGTCGTACTGCAAACACAACCTCCCCGTGACGTTTGCTACACTCTCCATTTGTTTGAAATGATTTCCAAAGCCTTGAAACAACACTGTGGCTGACGTCGAACTACCTGGCAACATCTGCTATTTTTCGCCCTTCTTCAATCTTGCCAATAATACGGCCACGCGTACAATCATCTAGGGGATGTCGGGAAGACATACTGAAAATTGCAAGTTCGTCAATTGATTCTTTCCCTTTCAACTTTGCGTTTGAACAACAACGGTCAATACGCGTCAAATCCTTTATATCTCTTATCAGGGCTATGACGTCACGAACAAGTTCGGCAATCCAAAATTTGCATACGCACAACACGTCTTACTGTATCCCGCAGTTATGCTACTTGCCACATTTTCCTGCCTTCCATTTTATGTATGCTATCGTTGCTATTGTCATCCGTCCTTAGCAATTGTCCGGCAGTGTATAACTGCGTGGCGTCACAGCAGATGCCACCGAATGCAAGGCTATAGGAGCGCCACATACGGCCGTATATCGCAACTCCTCAACTCGTCGGTTGGCAGTTACGTTATAGCACGTACTTTGACATTTAAAAGACTTCGAAATTTTAAAGAATTTGAAAATGTAAAATGCATTCTTAGAGCTCGCGGGCTGTACAAAAAGAGGCCGCGGGCCGTAGTTTACCGACCCCTGGTCTAAACTGTTAACGAAGTATAGAAGGAGGGATTTTGTAACTCGTTCACTTAATACAAGGCACTTTGATTCAATAAATAGCGTGAAACTGAGGAAGCACTTTCACTTTTAGAAACTGTCAACCTAAAGAAGGTAAATGGCCATACAGGTCCAATAAGTAACAAAATTATGAATCATTTAGATGTCCATACGTTGAGAGTTCATAGAAAAGAAAAACCACTTAGGTATAATAAATGGTATGACGTCGAAGAAATACGAATCATGTGTTCCTAGTCAGTTGTGGCTTCAAAGTCAGGTCTGTGAAGTTACGAATTCTTCTTCTTTTTTTTTTTTTTTTTTTTGAAAAAGCACAGTCGAGGACTTAATACTGCTACTACGTACAGTATATGTAATCGAAAATCTTCTAACAAGGATTTTACAGCATAGGATATAGCACATTCTTAGGCGTAAAAAAAACTGCCGTAAGCAAGAAGTATTTAAGTCTTGCTGCTTTCCAGGAACAGCAAGGGGTTTTTAAGTCTTGCTGCATTCAAGGAGCAGCAAGGCGCATTTAAATCTTGCTGCATTTGAAAAGCAGCAAATAATTTAAGTCCTGCTGCATTCAAGGTGCATTAAATTAGTCGCTTTAAGTTCCGTGATCCCTGTATTTATACTAATTATCATGACTTGATTGACTGCCAGACATAGTCCCAAAAGAGAAAAACTCATAGGAATTCAGACACAACGTTCAGTACAGAAAGAATACCGAGGAGTATCGAAAATTTACATAAGTGAAAGGTCAATAAAAACAAAAGGTTAAAACGGCAATATACGTCATAATGCTTTTCATGTAGATGGCTTTTTCAAAGAAAGTACACAGAAAAAGCCATCCTTGAACAAGTCATCTGGTTGATGTGCGGAAGCTTGAAAACGTTTTTTACTATTTTTACGCCAATAAATCGCATTACTAATATAGTTTCACCATTTTATGTACAGTTGATGAACATTTCCCCATTATTAATTAGTCATGTCATTTATTTATTCAGATGATTGTTTCAGCACACGTTTAACTGTTGTTCTGTCGAAACTCGGCGAATAACTGATCAATTTCACGAAACGAATGAAAAGTAATAATACACCCTCTTGCGACCCGCTGACACTATTTAGATACAATTTCAAATATAATTAGAATTTTCGGTACATCTTTGAAGAGAAAAAGGCTCCTCGATAAGCGATACACTCTCAATCAAAAGAAATCGCATTTGCAAGTATTTTTGAAAACAAAATTTGATGGAATTCATTATGGAAACCTCTACGAGCCAAAAATAAATTTCCTATACATTTTTCTTTCTTACTTTATTCTTTTTTTCTTGCATCTCTGAAAACTAATTTCAAAATTTTGCAAAATGCAAAAATGTGCAGTAATTAGAGTAGTCGTAGTCAAAGTCCCGCTCTCTCTCCCCCTCCCTCCCTCACTCCCTCTCCCCCCTCTTTCTCCCCCTCCCTCCCTCTCTCTCTCGCCACTCCCCCCCTCTCTCTCTCTCTCTCTCTCATTGAAATTCAGGGTATTAGCACATTACCACATTACCATACAGAAAAAAAAAAATCGGATATTTCTGAAAATGCTCTGAGTTCAGCATTATGCATTACTACAATAATAGAATTATTTTCATGATTCTTTATACTAATCAACGTTTTTTGAATGTATATAGTTTATAACATCGGTAAAGGCCTAATGTGCCATGATTTCATCACCCTGAACTGTGCTGATCTATAACGTTGCACAGCAACGTGATTTTTGAAATGATGTCACTACTACATTTCGTTTGACGGAGAAGAGGAACAAAAGAAACAATTCTTTCCGTTAAAAATCTAAGAATTTTGTTTTGTGTTTTTCTATTTCCCACATTTGAGTCCGTCATCATTGATATCAGGGGTGACGATAAATCTTTCCCAAATGTCAGGCAACAGTAACATAGGAGAGGTTTGAAACCGCGCAAACACATTGGATGAAAAGAAAGTGGAAGAGAGCTAGCTTAACTTGCGAGAGGTACCAAGATCGATACCCGGCACCACAAAAACCGAAAGGTCTTCTTCCGATGACGCTTTTCACAGGAGTTTTCAGTCGTTTACATTTGTATTGAACGGAAATCGAACTTTCAATAGAACATATGTTTTTATCATTTACATTATATCGTTTTCGACATTCCTTTCGCCTGACATTTGTATTCACGCTATGTTTCCAACGTCTCAGCACTGAAAATTGATCATCTTCTGGAAATAGTACGAATATTTCTGCTTGTGAATGGGGAATTCGCGTATTCATATTTTTACTAATGAATTTCATCCCAAAAATAATTGTGCTACCTAGTTTCTTTTAATGATAAATAAATCCATCGCTCTTTCCACGTTAACCAACGATACATTTGCATGGGGAATAAGATACATTTTGCATGAGGAATAATAACGCGCTCGCATTTATTTCCTATATGACGCTCATGAGGGTAAAAAAAAGATCAATTGTATTCTTCGCTGAAAACAATGAATTTATCTCCAGTCAACACGCTCGTTTCTTTATCGGACAGTACACACACGACAAATGCGCCGCTCGCTAGCTGAGGATGCTTTCCATTGGAGGAAAGTCACGGCCTCTCCACTTTGCACCTGCGCGGAAGTAAGCATTTCATTTCTGCTCCTCGGCTTTTCTTTCTTTTTTTTTTTACCAGCAGTTTTCCCTACTGTATCCTCTGTTATTATGAAGTCACGGAAGATGCTGGCAAATTGGAAGTGGTGGGGGGAGGAAATGAAGCTAAATGGGGTGGGTAGTCAGTGTTGGATAGGGTTGAATGAGACCGCGTTTCTCACTAACATTTATTCGTCCTGCTCGTTCTCTCCAATTGAAGCCACACAAGGCTCCTGCTCTTGCGATAAGCCACAATTGGCTATCCACAAATCCCAACTGATAAAGAAGTTATCAGGTAGTTGAAGTACGAGACGATGGGGCGTGTGAGCGAGTTTCGTAAAATGGTCGGCATGGACGAATTGCAGAACATCAACCAACTCGCAAAGGCACTTTTGGCCGAATTCCTTGGAACGGGATTTCTCGTTCTCATCGGCTGCGGGTCCTGCATCGGGGGATGGAGCGACGGCTATGCTCCCACGATGGTTCAGATCGCCCTGGCATTCGGCGTGGCTGTGGCTACTATTGCCCAGTGCATCGGACATGTCAGCGGCGGACACATCAACCCGGCCGTCACCTGCGCTATGATGGTAACGGGAAAATGCTCTTTTCTGCGGGCCTTCTTCTATGTGATCAGCCAATGTGTGGGAGCCATCGCCGGAGCTGCCTTCCTCAAAGCCCTCACCCCCAGTGAAATGCATGGGACGCTCGGGTCAACCACCCTAAGTCCGAAACTCACAGCCATTCAGGGCCTCGGCATAGAGTTCTGCATCACCTTCGTCCTCGTTTTGACCGTTTTCGCTGCTTGTGACGAAAATAGACTTGACGTTCTGGGTTCGGTTCCTCTTGCCATTGGACTGTCGATATCTGCATGTCACTGTTTCGCAGTAAGTCAGATTTCCCTGTTTATTTGACATCTGTTTTTTTTTCCTTTTAAGCAGTCTTCTGTGAGTCTTATAAAACGTGTATGTGAATCCTAAAAAAAGGTATGGTACATTAAGTAAAGTTTAACTGTTAAAATAACGGTTTTTGTGAAAACGAACTGCAAAAAGTTGATCTTTTCAAAACTGCCTAAAGCATATCATATATTAACATAGAAAAGTTCAAAGACATCGGTAAATATAGAAATCATAGGAGAAATATTCTTCACAAATGCATGGAACAACTACAGGATTTTATTAACAAGGCAATTACAATAACCTGATTTACTTAGTTTACTCTTTTATTTCACATGTTGAGCAGTGAACTAGACGATTTAGGTTATCCTCTTTGAAGTGTTAATAATCCTGGCGTGAGTAAATTTTCTGTAACAAATTTGTCTTCTGATTTTGAACAAGATCAAAAGATAGATAATCGAGATCACACGAATTCACTCAGAAAATTACTATATTATCCATTTGCCTTTCTCTGAAAATTCAAGTGCTTGCATTTGTTTTCCCAAACGACTTCGATTTGAACAGCGGCTCCAGCATTTTTAAATACAGTGTTATAGAAATAAATACGTAGAGCCGTTTACGTATGAATGTGAACCAGAACATAAAAAGGGGGATTCTTAGAGAATAGGTTTAGTGTAAAACTTATATATAGAAGTAATTTCACATATTTTTTCTGTTTGTTTGTTTATGTATTATTTCTATTCATTTTTTTCTGTGGATCACGCTTAGTATTCCAGACAGCATGGGAGCGGAACAATGGAATAGATAGCAGTTGAAAGTCTAAGTCGAATCTCGTATACATACATATATACACATATACATATCCATATATACGCACGTCAGGATATAGTTTAATCGGTATCGCATCGCATTTTGCGGTGCATCTCAAACATAGATCCGATATGTTTTGAGATTTCTGTACCATTATTTTGGGATGAAAGTTTTATAGTAACGCATAAGGAGAGATTAAATGTTCCCTCAAATACAGAGTTGTTGTTTTTTACCATATTTTTTTAGAGAGATTTCACTTTAATTCCAATTAAAGTAAGCACACATATGTTTGAGATTTGAGACGGCACATCCCAGAAAGAAATAAACAAAGGAATGGTACTGCAAGTACTCCACGTGAACCGTTTGGCTAAGTTAATTTATTTCTAATCTCTAATAATGAAAGCTGTAGAATGTGTAGTAGCACTTGAAGTAAAGTAGTTTCAGGGCTTTCGTTATGGAAAACTGCATATGACTTACGCAAACTTGTGACTAATTGTTTGAATTCTTAGAATATTTCTGATCTTAGAAGTGGAAAGAATGTTTTCAGATAGAAAAATGTAAAAATTGATTATCTCCTTCGGATCACATTGTGTGTCCCTGTATTAAAAATTCGCAGAGAATATGTGCTTCTTTAGCAAGAAACAAAGACGCACTAATGTAGAGCCATACAGCAGTAAACATCCACGTCAGTAAGAGAAGTGATGTTAAATTATATCACATCATCAGTGCTAACTCTTTTCCCAGAATATTTATGTTTTTGTACACGCATGATTTTTTTCTAGGAGTCTCTAATCAATTACATTTTCGTATCCAAACTGCAATTTATTTTATTTGTTTCTCAGTTTTTATTTTTACGATACGAAAAATATTTTAATATTTTCAAGTGCTTCAAAAGAGAGGTATGAAAGGCGATTGATGTCGAAGAAAATCAATGCACAGTTTTGAGTATGATTGCAGAAAATATCCTCAATGTGTTTTCCTCACCAAGTGCGGCCGCGGGTGGCCTAGTGGGCAACGTTCGTGACTGCCACGGAAAGGGCCTCAGGTTCGATCCCCGGCAGGTACGAACACTCGATCCACTAAATATCTGCCGTGTGTCGGACGGGCACGTTAAGCCGTCGGACCCCGGGTACTGGCCCCCCCGGTAGTAAATAAGGGCGTCTTGTAGCTCGCTTCCGTGTCACTTTCCTATCGGGCACTCTAGCTCAAATCTCCTAGCTTCCTATTTCCAAGGGTTGTTTAAGACCTGGAGCCAGACACTGCCTTCCTAAAATCCTCTACATATGATCTGAGCTGATACTCACTAAGTGCTTATGTTATTGTTTTTTTCATCCGTCCGTCCCTCTTTTGGACACCATGTCTCTGCAACTATTAATCCGATTTGAAAAATGCATTGGGAAGCTTCAAATGTGAGAAGGATGATCCATGCATTCCATTTTTTTCTTTTGTCTTTTTCGATGCATAATTTTGCCGCTAGAGTTTTACAGCTGCTATCAAATTGAATACGGATTTTATTGCATATATTTGCTTCTAAATGTCCGAATGAAAAAATATTTTTTTCCTTTCGAAGCCAAGTTTATAACGACTACTATTTAAGTCACAGTTTTTCAGTAATGCATAGTTTTACCGCTAGGAAGCGTAAAGGTAAATTGCGTTTTCCTCGATATCTCTGCTTCTAAAAGCTCGATTTGACGAATGCTTTCTGCATCGGAAACAGCTCCTCATGTCAAATGTTTTGCATATAATTTCTGATTTTGCGTAAGGAATGGTTTGGCCGCCAGGCGGCGTAAGAGTTCATTTCTGCTTCTGATATATTTTCAGCAAAATCTAAGCTTCAGAAAACTCGATTGAAAAACTTCTTTCGTAGACCGATACCACTCGTCTGGAAAAATCTTTTCAGAATACTTTTTTTTTTTAAATAATACGTAGTTTTTTTCGCCAGGAGGTGTAGATGTATATCTTATTTTTGTCGATATCTCTGCTTCTAAGAGTTCGATTTGAAAAATCCTTTCTTTGTTCGAGAGCGTTTCCGCTGCGAAATGTTTCTCGTATAATTTCAAATGTTTCTTAACGCTCAAGTGTGCCACTAGATGGCGCTAGTTTCCGTTTACAGCAGTATCTGCGGGACTAAAAACCTGATTCAAAAGATTCTTTTTCTGTCCGATACTACTAACTATGCAAAATCTGTGTGTATATTTTCTTTCCAAAATAATACACAATTTCGCCGCTGGGGGCGCCAATGTTTAATCTGTTTTTCTTAGTATATCTGCTTCTACACGTGCAATTTAAAAAATCCTTTCAACACCGCATGCCATTAACTTTGTGGAAAATTTTAGGTTAATATTTGAGGACTTTTATAGTTCACTGTTCTGTCGCTAGGTTGTGTTTGTGTATTTCTTCTCTTTACAGCTGTATCTCCGCTTCTGAAACCTCCATTGAAAAATTTCTTTTTTACACTATGCCATTCGTCTCAATAGAGATGCGGAGCCTTATCCTCTCTAAATAATGCACAGATATACTCCTAGGGGGCGTAACAATGAGTACCTTTTTTTCGCTGCCTCTGCTTCCGGGAGACGTATTTGAAAAGTTCTTTTTCCTTAGCATAGCTTTTTCCATGAAGAATATTTTTCGATGTTTCGCTTATTTTCAACTTTTCCATTGTGCAAAATTCTTCCGCTAGAAGGCGCAGATTTATAGTATGTTTTCTTCTATATATATTTTTAACTGTTTGATTTAAAAATCGCTTTGTCTCCATTACCTTCCTTCTGCTGTGAGAACACTCTTTGTCCGCCATTTGTTAACTTTCGTAATATAAATACTTTTTAGCCGGTGTTGTAAGTAAGTAGGTGTTTCTATTTCCAGATGTTTTGTCGATTGTAGAAATCCGGTTGATTTTTTTCTAACCGGTTGCATTGACTTTGAATAACTAAGATGTATTTAATTTGCGCAGAAAAGATTCAAAAGACGTGATCATTACAGCCAAAAATTCGATGTCATCTTTCTTGTTTTCTTTATGATCAAAAACAATGTAAACGTGAAATTTGAAAAGAAAAAAACGAAGAAAGTAAGTTATGCTACGCAGAGGTAAGAACTTATATTTTGGAATTCTATTACAGATGTGCTTAAGAGTATTCAATGAAACTGTACTAAAATACTGAAGAAAAAATTAGCCACGCATCCAGTCTTACCTGCCAAATGGTTTAAATTTGCAGCGTTTTAAGGTACCTTTGTTGTTTAAATCTTTCAAGCTAACATTGTTTTACAATTTACCTTTCCAGTTATATGTCTATTAATTTGTTATTTTTAATTAGTATTTCGTATGTGTATGATAACAGTTAAACCAGTAAATTGAATTGAATTGAAAAAAAATTCGTGATTTTAACATGGCGAAACATGTAATGTTATTCAAAATACAGAAAGATTTATCTTTAGTTATGCAATTTATTCAGGTGTTAAGAAGAGATGACATTGGACTTTTTATTCACAACCTAAAAAATGTGGTCTGGGTTTTAGAGTGCCCGGAGCCTCATACTGTTGGTTCTCGATTCCCGATGTTATCTAAATCTGAGCCGTTGAATATCCCTAAATTAGGGTTATTAGCTCCACATGGAACAGACTGAGGAACAAACACCACAAAAATGTATCTTTTGAAAACTGAATCATGGACCTCTACGCAATAAGTTTGCAATTTTACCTCTTGGCTTCCATGCTGTTTATATTTTCCAACTTTAGTTTAGCATTAAAAAATAAAAGTTTGGTGAATAAATTTATTTGGCAGTTTTTCTTAGAAAACTGAAGATGCGAAACAGGAGTACGAAGAAGAATTTTTAGTTAATTTTAATAGTTAATCAAGTAAGAACGAGTTTTGCAAAGCAAAAATTTCCCAGAATGATTCGATGCATGAAGTAATTACGGGGAAAAATAAAAATCTGTTGCTCTCCACTTGTAAAATTTTATATTCAAAAATGAAAATATCTATAGCGAAACTGCTTAAACCCTGTAATCACTGTCATTCCAATGTAATAACAGGTAGATGAAACGGACTTCATCCTGGAGTTTCAGAAACTGATAGTGTGGACTTATCACTAAATACTGCAGAAAGATGGCAAGATAGAATTACAGTGCACAGTAATTCTGTCTTCCGTTTTAAAGTAAGGTCTTTATTGTATTCTTAAAAAATTCGGAGCTAATTTTTAAAAATGCGTACGTGTAATGTGATGCTAAGACATGATAATTTTTTACACTCCTATTAACGTTATCGACGTTTTACAGAAATCTATCAATACGTTAACAGGATTGATAGGCACATACATACATACAAGCGTGCATGCATACACACACAAATGTATGTATGTATGTACGTACGTATGTATGTATGTATGTATGAATGCATGCATGCATCCATTTATCCGTGTCAGTGAATTTAGCTGGGAATCACATATTTTTCGCTCTGAGATAATAAGAGAAGGACGGAATAGAGAAAAAAGTTTGCCGCCCCGGTGGCGCAGTGGTCTAAGGCAATGGCCTCTGATCATTCGTCCGAAAGGGGTCCGGGTTCGAATCCCGGTGAGGCATGGATGTTGTGTTTGTCTTACGGCACTGGCTCTCTCCCTTCCCTGAAATCAGTGACCCTAAATTAGGGACGGGCGACTGCTTATAGCCCATTGAGTTGCTCACGGTGGTCGTTAAACCTCGAATCAAAAAAAAAAAAAAAAAGAAAAAAGTTTTCTGATTCAGGTACACTTGGGCGTTCCTCCTGCCCCCCAAGCCCCCTCCCCTCTCTCTGTTGAAATATTCGCAGTCGCAGCAACTGTTCCGACGGCTTTGTGAATGACCGCGAAATTTCGTATTAAAATTAACCCATGTTCTATATTCATAAAAACTCTGTTTTAGATTTTGTTTAAGATCAAGTAGTCCTCTCTTTCTGTCCATTTCAGTCTTCGGCGCAGACCTAGAGTACTGCATCCACAGTGTGATGACGTCGCGTTCAAGTCCATTTGCGTGGAGAAACCGAAGAAATCTTATCGTATTCTTGTCTGTATGTTTAGCATAGGACTCGAACATCTTGTATGCCACTCTTTGCAGAAGTGGTTCCAAATACTAAAGAACTCTACTCTAGCTCGTGGCACGGCTCAGAAGTAACAAGTTTTAATCTAGTTCTTCAAAGATGTTCCCAATCGTAGAACCATGATGTTATGAAGTAGTATCAGTATAGTTTCATCGTTTTCTTTTAAATCATTCACAATACATTGATTAATCTCCTTCAGTATTCAAATAATTTTACTCAAATAATGAATTTGTGCCGCTTCGATGACGGAGTAATTAGAGGTGCAGCTTTTTAGATATACTTCAAATCAACCTAAAAGCGTGCCATTGTGAAAGGTAGGATATCGGGTTCACAGCATCTCAGGGAGAACACAAGAACGGTATCAATCAGCATCATACTCCCACACTGACCACCTTTATGACCTAACCGAAATTCATTGCGTCGTCCTTTCTTTTCTCCTCCTCCTCCTCCTCCTCTCTCTCTCTCTCTCTCTCTCTCTCTATCTCTCTCTCTCTTGCCTCTCTACAGCTGCTTAAATACACCACCTTGGATTTCCCCGATTGTCAGTTTATTGTCGCTGTGTTGCCAATGTTGGGAGAAGACTTCTATCGCTTCTACCTCATCCCCCACCCATCCACTCCCCAAGTTACGTGCATTTTTAGCTGGACACTCAGCGAACTAAAGTGCGTGGTGCTCTTAATTGAGTAACTTCTCATATCAAATCTATTTCTGAAACGTTCTGCCATTTCGAAAATTCGTCTAAAATAGCAATTTTGCCTGATAAACTGCAGAGCAAACAAAAATGGAATCAGAGCAATAATTCTGTTGCTTTTCGCTTTAAACGCTAGGGACTACTTTTCGTAGCGGAGGTAGCTGTTCCGCACCTTTCACAATAGTACATTCTTAGGTTGACTCGGAGTATAGTCGTGGGAGCTGGGCCTGAGCTCGAGTCTTGGATAAGGCATGGGTGATAGACTTCTCTTACGAGCGTGGCTCCCTCCCATCTTAGGTACAAGTGCCCCCTCCCCTCAAATAAGGATGGGCAACTGCTTATATCGCTAAGAGTTGTTCATAATGGTTGTTGAGCTGTGAAACAAAAAGAAAATCAACTTATACTTCGTATAGATTCGTTAAAAGTCGTGCAACGCAAGTGGGCAAGTATGCGGTAAAATCTGGACGTCGTGTTTAAAACTCTTTTTGCTAGTACGCAGCAATAAGTGCTGATTGTAATTCCATGTCTCATTTGTAGCCGATGGTATAGTCAGTCATCCCATGAAGTGCCAGTTTCTTATCGAACGAAATATATACCGCTCGCCATAGCTCCGGGTTATTTAGAACTGAGCGTTGTTTTGCAAGTGAGTCGCTCGCACAATTGCAAGAAGCCTCAAGATGCTCCTTTTCCTCACAAGAGAAAAGTTTCATGATTACTCCCCCGTTCTCATGAAATAGAAGTACGAAATGACAAAGAAAAAGTAGATGGTCAACCATATCAGCCAAAGGAAACTGAAAATTTTGCAAATATGATCGGGGCAGTCTCGAAGTAATAAACTGAGGGACATTGTATCTCTGTTGTACTTGCCTTTCCGAGTGCTCAGAACTCTATACAAGCACCTACCATCTCATCGTATTCCTCAGTTCTAAAAACTGCGGAAACTTGTGTGACGTACCTGCCAGCAGGACGCAAACGACATAAAGGCAGATAGCAATCAGAATGAACGTCTGCGTAGCTCAGTTGGTAGAGCGACTTGTTCCGGAATAAGCGGACTCGGGTTCGATTCCCGGCGTAAACCAAAAATGACGGAGAAATTTACTTCGCGCCTACTACACGTACAAGCATGTTTCTGATTATTAAGGAATCATTAAAATGTTACCTGAAAACGTATGGTGTAAACCATTTCCCTGCCGTTGTGTTTCAGTCCCTTTAGATTAGCACATAGTAGTAAAAAACCTAACTAACCGTTTGGATGCCAGTTTGAGGTGCCCCGTTTTTTTGTTGTTGTTTTTTGTTGTTGTTGTGTTTTTTTTATCACGGAGTGTAAACCACCCTCCGCCAGGATAAACAAAAAATTTTATGGGAACAATTTCTAATATTTGCTATTATTCAAAATTAGGTAGCAAATGTTTTGTTGTATTGGAAGCACTAACGCCACGTTAGCTACACTGAAGCTTAACCGTATACATGGGAAGTCGACATCCAGAAAACTGAAATAAAACTGAATGCGAGCTTCCAACTAATGATGTATTGCAGTGCAAACATCTGTACTTTGTGGAATTAGGTTTTTATTGCAGAAGTAGTCCGAGTTGTCACTGCTGAAAAAATTGCCACTTCAGCGAGGACAATTTAATGTTTTTTTTGAAGGACCATAGAAATTTAAGATTGAAGTATATGTGGGTGATTTTTTTATTATTGGGTAGTCGGAAAAGTCATGACGTATTTTGGCACCCGATGACGGTTGGGCGGTTTTGGAAATACTAGAGGCATGTGCAGCTCTGTTATCGCTATGGCATTCGACAGGTGCCAGTTCTAGCTGCAGTCTAAAAGGAATAGTGAGCGATTCGGTTGATTTGTGGAGATTTGACATCAAGTTGAAGATGAAAGACCAAACTGAGCATTTTCGCCATATTTTACTGTTTTACTTCCGTAAAGGGAAGAACGCGCGTCAAGCTTGTGAAAAGTTGCGTAAAGTGTACGGTGATAATGCTCTACTAGAACGTCAGTGCCAGCGGTGGTTCGCAAAATTCCGTGCTGTTGATTTTGACCTCAACGATGCTCCTCGGTCCGGGAGGCCAACCGAGGTTGATGACGACTAAATCAAGGCATTGATCGAGTGAAACCCACGTTACATGACACGAGAGATGGCAGACACATTGCACATCTACCATTCAAGCGTTCACGATCACCTGAAGAAGCTGGGACACGTAAGCAAGCTCGATGTGCGGATTCCTCGTGAACTCAAAGAAGCTCAATTGACGCCGCGTATAAACATCTGCGATATGCTCATTAAACGTGAGGAAAACGACCCTTTTTTGAAGCGACTGATAACTGGTGACGAAAAGTGGATTCTGTACAACAATGTGTTGCGCAAACGGTCTTGGTCCCGACGTGCTGCTTCGCCTCAAACGACATCCAAAGCAGACATTAATCAGCGAAAGGTTCTGGTCTCAGTGTGGTGGGATTTTATAGGTGTCGTGTTTTTGAGCTCCTACCACGGAACCAAACAATCAGTTCGAATGTGTTCGAATGTGTACTGTCGGCAACTGGACAGTTTAAACGAATGCATCATTCAGAAACGTCCAGAGCTCGTTCATCGTAAAGGTGTTGTGTTCCATCACGACAACGCGAGACCACACACAAGTTTGATCACCCGCCAAAAATTATTGGAGCTTGGGTGGAATGTGTTGCCACACCCAGCATACTCGCCTGACCTTGCGGCGTCAGACTTCCACTTGTTTAGCTCTCTTCAACAGTTCTTGCGCGGTATAACGTTCAATTCAGATGAGACTGTAAATCAGCACCTTGTATAGTTTTTCGCCACGAAAGACAGGTCCTTCTATGAACGAGGCATTCTGCAGCTCACTGAAAAATGGCAAAAGGTTATCGAACAAAACGGGCATTTTATCATTGATTGATCTTTGTTCTTTCTATCAATTAATAACCTTTGCAAAACATGGCTAAAATACGTCATGACTTTTCCGACAAACCAATATTATGATGTTTTCCCTCATTACTATCTTTTTAATTAATTTCTCCCATTATTCAGCTATAAACGAAAACAACTGAACTAAATACAAAGGAAGATCGTCCAAAATCCTAAGGGTGGGGGTGGGGGAAGGAGGCTTTAGTGGATTTGCTTGAATACATCACTGATGGCAGAGGTTTTCCACCCCTTCTCCCCTCCGAGTTGTATCCCAAGTAGGCACAAAAACAGCCGAAAGTGCGAAGCTCTTGATTCAGCAACTTCTCATAACAAATTTATTTCCAAAAGTGCACTAACTTCTGGAACCTTTTTTAGATGACAATATTGTTTGATAAACTGCTGAGCAAACAGAAATGGATTCTGAGCAATAATTCTACTGGTTTTAGCTCAAAACTCTAGGGACTACTTTTCGTAGCAGAGGTAGCTGTTTCGCACCCTACATAGTGGTACACTCTTAGGCAGTGGCGCCCATATGAGTACATATATATTGGGGGGGGGGGTAAGAAAAATTCTTACCTCCTTCAAGGTTGTCAAACATTTTAATAAATGTACAAGATACTAAAATACAACCGAAATAATTGATACAATCAATCATTAATATCTTATTATTTTTAAAAATGCTTTAAAAACATTGTTTATACCAATTGCTAGGGGGGCTGACCCCCCCCTATAAGCGTCCTTGCTCTTAGGTTGACTCGGAGTATAAGTGCCTCAGAATGAAAAACTTGGAGCCCGAGCGCCGACTACTGGTGAAATGGAAACAAAGCAAAATTTGCCCATCCAATTACTTTTCAACGGGAAGTGCCCATCCAATAACGTTTCGGGGGACAGTGCCCATCCACTATTATTTTATGCTGTTTAATTAAACACCTTTGTTTCTATTTTGTGTTTATGTCACATTCGAAATGCGTGAATTGAAATATTTCAAAAAATATCAATATTCGACAAGAATGTGCTTTCTTTGTTATTTATTTGCTTGTAAGAAATTATAATTGCGTTTCGAGTTTATTTTTCAAACGTACGTCAAATGGCGAAGTTTACCTTTTTTCCTAATTTCTATTTTAATTTTCCTCTTGACAATGGGAGAACAGTGGTATCTTCTCTCTGACTCCTCTCATCTCATTTAGTCTGAAATAATTTGGTGACGTCTGCTCCCCCGCTTGGAACACGGTGCGCTCTGTCTCATCTGCTTGTGATAGAACTATTTCTTTTAGTCGACAGTAAATGGCAGCACATACTGAAACACCATTGTTTGAAGAGACAGATGCTATTGCATGTTTCAGCAAAATGGTACCTTGTGTCATACGTTTAATAAAACAACAATTTGCCATCTGTTCTTCAACTATCGTCTAATTTTCAAAGTTCAGTGCTCTTATTAACCTCAGAATCTGTTTCCCAGAGATTTCTTTGTCTACGAGGACTTGATGGAATGATCTACAGTGTGTACCCAAATGAAGGTCCATGTTGAATGACACATGGAAATGTTTTTATGTGGCACCAACCTATTTTCCAAGCTTTGTCACCATTTTCAGTCTTTCAGGTGATGATAACGGTGGAATGGATCGAAATGAATAGCTGAGCAAGATTTCTGCCATGTTACAATTGGCTACTCCTAGGACCTTCGTAAAGTTACTATTAAATTCAGCAGGTCTGATGCCCTGGCTGAACATCATCGCCTGCGCTGTAGCATGCCCTTTAAGGAATGGAATGCCACTGCAGTTAATTGAGTGACGTCACACTTTCTGTCAGATGCAGTCAGTTTTATTTAGATTTTTTTTTCAAAGTAAATGTGGTTATTGTGGGATGTAGTTTAAGCTCGGTTATTCTTAGTTTCAAATGAAAATACATTAGAAAGATAAAATTAACATATCATTTTCCTTCTTATCTCTTTTAATTCAACAAAAAGAATAATACAGCAAGATGAAAACATTTCACAGTGACAGCTATTTACTTTGAAAAATAATTTTTAGATGAAATTGAGACTGGATTTTAAGGAAAGTGTGAATTTGCATCTTTCCCTTTTAAACTCATTAAGTATTTTAGATTAATTAAGTATCATATCCTTAGAATGGATTCTGAAAATGTCATTATTATTATTGTTGTTGTCGACTTTCTCTGCCGGAGTCATTGAGCAAAGGCAGAGAGAGATATTCATCTCAAGCCTGGAAATTCGGAAATTTTCTAGTAATGTGGCAGGTCTACAGAATGACTACCTTTTGGATTGGGTGGAGCGGTCTCTGCGGTAATACTAATTACTCGAGATTTTTTTAGAAAGTTATTACGTATCGTGGCGGTTGTCAAAATGACAACTAGTGCGATCTGTGTTATGCTCTGTTTCCAGATTCTTTGGATTCCCATCCGCAGGTTCTCGTATTTCGAGACTTTTTCATACATTGTTCTTTGGGTGTTTTCTACAATAGGAACCGCTAAATGTGTTAGGTGTGTCTTGCTTCTGTTTTTGTCTGCAGTTACAATTTCAGGTTTAAAGAGATCAATGGTCTTCTCTGTGATGATAAGTTCGTCGCAGTACATTATATACTTTTGATTTTCAAGAATAGGCTGTGGTTGGTATTTGCTAAAAGGTGGCGTATATCCTTAGATTAAGCCGTAATTGACGTCAGTCTGTTGATGTAGGATCTTAGCTACTTGGTCATATCTATCACGGTATTATTTTGATACAAGGAGAGAGCAGCAGCTAAAATGTGTTCTACCATTTCATTGGTTTCTCCACACGTTCTACAGGTGTTCTCATCTGCAACTCTTATTATGTTTCCTCTAGTTCTGGTTTGCGATAACACAGTCTTGAATCCCAATGAAGAATGCCTTGGTTTCAGGATAGAGTTGATTTTTTTTCGGGATAGAGATGAGTTTTTGTCAGTATTTCCCATTATAATTACTACTACTATCACTACTACAACAAAAATAACAACAACAACAACAACTACTACTACTGCTACTACTACTACTACTATTACTACTACTACTACTACTACTACTATCAAATAGTACGTTTTGAAGAACTTAAGAACAGTTTTTTTATGTTCATCTTGAATACCTGAGAACGGCAAAAAATTTAGTTCCACATGTACAGTGAGTGTTCTTCATGACGTTCTGATGAATTTGTTCGATATAAAAAAGTCAAAGAACACAAGATAACAAAACTTTGTATATTAGCTTGAATGTGAAGGACTTCACTCGGATACTTAGTAAGAGTGAAATATTAGTATAGGATTTAATTTCCTGCTATTCAAGGTCAGAGACAGACGCAGAATCTTCCTGTGGGAATTATTCGCTGGGATCAATATATCTTTAGCGAAGAAGATGAAGTGCAAGTGCATGCTTAATATTGTGTAAATACTTCCCGTTGATTTTTGAGCTGAATGCGGGAGTTCTTATCGCTAGCCCTCCTTGCATCAAGTTTCCAAATGTGTTTGTACGATTCATACTTTAAATATTGAATTACGTATTTTCTGTTCACTTATGATGTAAAAGCATTAAGAACAGCCAACTGTCAACGCATTTGGTAAGAATCCATCTAATTTCTTTATTGTTTGTTCTAATACTTCACAATGAAAAATATCCTTTCTTCTTTTGAAAAAGAAAAAGTGCGTGTTGATAATACCAATATGTCTGTCTGTCTGTGAAACACTATATCACTGCAACTATTAGTCTGATTTGAAAAATTCTTTTTGTAGTCGAAAGCCTGAATATTGAGGACGATGATCCATTTATTTTGGTCTTTTCCAATGCACAACCTCGCCGCCGCTAGGGGGCATAAATGCACATACACTGAGTGATCACTGAATTACAGAGGATGTTCACACATTTTTAGAACAATTTTCAAGCAATATAATTAATGTTTAAAATAAAATTATTTCTTTCTTAAATGTCGTATCTGATAGCCATTTCTCTGGACTATGAACCTACATCTAGACTTCCAAGATAACAGGACACTTCTTTGAATTGATAGTGATATTTTATTCCACTCCTGTTCCCCTGCTTTCCATAATTGCATCATTGTTTTAGGTCTGTGTTTAGAAAGCGTTTCTTTCTTAGCAATCCGAAGGCACAATAATCCATTTGTGACACATCAGGGGACTTCGAAGGATTATGAGCAAAACATATAGGCCTGATACTAGTCTCTTTTTTCATTTTTTCAAGAAACAGGTTCGTAATTTGGATGTATGGCTGGTAGCCTTATCCTAATGAAGGGCTACTCGTTGAAGGCTCTGTGGATAAAGGAATGCTATTTCCTCTTTAAATACAGGAGTTAAAACATTTTTTTTTTGTAATATGTGGAATTGATTTTAATATTCTTTTCAACTTTTCTTAAATTTAACTTCCCATTGTACAAGAAACCAGCAATAAACATGAATGCTTTACTGAAACTTTCTTCGGATTCTTGGAACCAAGTTTGTAAGCCTTTTTCTGCTCTTTCACGATAGTAGATCGACGCTTATTGTTACAGTCGTTTAGGTAGATCTATATTTCATCAATAGTCACAATAAATTTCCATCTGTCTCCGGCTAAGTGATTTTCATAAAGAAATCTACACCGTGTTCTGCGTTCAGCCACGTGCCTAGGCAAAAGTCGGTTGGCATTATTCTTTTGGTTTTCTTCTTCGGATTCAAATCTTTGTTTATTACATTGCTTCCAGTTGATACAGACATTTTTAACGACTTAGCGATTGCTCTTTGAGTCGATGGATTTTCTGTTAAAACGAGAGACCTTGTTTTAGCCCATGCTACACATTCTCGTAGCAAGTACATAGCTCGTGCTACACATTCTCGTAGCAAGTACGGTTACCTCTTGCTGCCTTTCACTTTGTTAGCGTCTTGCACCACCATTGCAACGGTGCTTTAGAGAGGAGAGGAGGGGATCATAATCTTTTGGTATTTGTTTTGTTTTTGATCCCTTGCAAAATTGATTAGGTCATAATTGTTGGGTAGGTTTCTAGGAATTTTGTTTGCGTCTTTTAGGCTATCACAACCTTTATTTTTTGGAGACTTCTGAGCTCACCATCTTAAATTTCGTTTTCTGCTGTAGGGAGCGGTTTCGCTAGTGCCAATCTAAAACCCGCTAGTTTTAAATTTGTTTGTTTGCAATGTTTTATGGGACTTTGGTAGGTTTTAATTCGGGAGGGTGGGGATCAGTATAATCGTTTTATATTTTCTCTATTTTATTTAAAGCTATCATTATTACTATTATTATTGGTGCCAATAGCAATCAGCTATTCACACATCACATCCCAAATAACGTGCAGCAATTCTTTGCGAAAACTGTCCTGCTTCCACAAACCTATGATACGACTTATCTCAAACTCTGTGAGTTCATTAGGATTTGTCTAGACTTGCAAATGGCATCACCCATCGATGGTAAAAGTGTTGAACCAAATTTCTTTAATCTACATTCTCCACTTTTTCCCAATGACAATCTTCCATGCAACTAGCGGAATCCGTGTCATCCGTCAAATTTTAACTGTAGAACTTTAAAATACTAATGAAATTAGTCCCGCTTTTTGTCTTTCGTTTGTGTATATAACTGTCCTGCATGTCCATAGTAATTTGCATAAATGAAGCTCTACTCCTTCTGAGTGGGGAAGTATTTCAATGAGGAATGCATTTGCTTGCTGTGCTGTTCTGGTTTAGGATATCAGATCGATTTCCCATCTTCGTTTTTCATTCAAAAGAATTACCTTGTGCGAAATGTGTTTCATTTGGGATCTTCTCTTTTAGCGTGAAGCGAACGTTTCTTCCAGAATGTTGACGTATACGATTACAATTTCGTTCTACATTTATGCGAAGTTCTTAGACACAACAAAAGAAATTTGAATGGTATTAAATTATTAATATCGTAAAAGTGTAATTATTTAGACCTCGAATATAACGGACTTGATGAATTTCAGAAGGACACCTTATAACGAAGTAAATTTCTCCGTCATTTTTGGTCTACGCCGGGTTCGAATCCCAGCGTAGACCAAAAATGACGGAGAAATTCACTTCGTTATAATGGCGCCCGAACAGGGACTGGAATGGAACTGGAACATCGGTCTGCTGTCGGTCAGGAAATCCCGGCGGCTGACGGGAACGGTCAGGAATGGCGGAAATCCTTCGGTCCGAAACGGCTGAAGTCTGTGGGTCCAGAAATCCCTGCGGCTGAGAAGAACGGTCAGGAGTCTGGCGGTCTGGAAATCCCTGCGGCTCAGAAGAACGGTCAGAAGTCTGGCGGTCCGGAAATCCCTGCGGCTGAGAAGAACAGCCAGACTTCAGACGTTCCTGACCGTTCCTATCAGCCGCAAGGGATTCCGGACTGCCAGACTTCTGACCGTTCTTCTCAGCCGCAGGGATTTCCGGACCGCCAGACTTCTGACCGTTCTTCTGAGCCGCAGGGATTTCCAGACCGCCAGACTCCTGACCGTTCTTCTCAGCCGCAGGGATTTCTGGACCCACAGACTTCAGCCGTTTCGGACCGAAGGATTTCCGCCATTCCTGACCGTTCCCGTCAGCCGCCGGGATTTCCTGACCGACAGCAGACCGATGTTCCAGTTCCATTCCAGTCCCTGTTCGGGCGCCATTATAACGAAGTGAATTTCTCCGTCATTTTTGGTCTACGCTGGGATTCGAACCCGGGTCCACTCATTCCGGAATAAGTTGCTCTACCAATTAAGCTACGCGGACGTTTTATTCTGATTCCTATCTGCCTTTATGCTGTGTGCGTCCTTCTGGCAGGTACGTCACATCTCCTGGTACGTTACAACCTGTGTAGATCCGTTATAACCCAGGGTGAATATATTTCATTTCATTTTGAACCAATAAATGCAGATCAAGAAAGGAAAACCAAAAAGCTGTTTCGTTGTACCCTGTGTGCATAAAGTCTTTCCCACATTACAAAAATTAATATAAAAAATCTATGTAAGTCAAAATAAAATGGTTGGCAACATAATATAACAGCACTCATAAGGTTGGTTTTTTTCTGTTCTTTAGGTGAGCGCCACTGTTGTATAAAAGGAGCACGGCGTCCATGAAAGAAAAAGCGGCGTGCGTGTTGTGGTTCCATGAGACCAAATCGGAAGTTACTGTCCAGCATCATTTCAGAAAAGAGTACAGACGATCACCACCGGGCCAAAAAAGCATAAAAGCTTGGTATGAAAAGTTTAAAGCAACAGGTAGTGTTGGCGATCTCCCCTGAGCGGGAAGACCACTGGTTACACAAGAGACAGCTGCAGCTGTTCAGGAGACATTTCGGCGAAGATCCAGAAAATCTATTCGTCGTGCTTTACTGGAAACAGGGGCTCCCCGTGCCACTGCTTACAAAATTTTACACAAACGTCTTCATCTGTATGCTTAAAAGGTACAGATCATTCAAACTCTTCAGCATGATGGCCAGCCTCGCCCTGCTTCGTTTGCGACGGAGATGTTGCACCGCATAGCTCATGATAGTGATTATCTGCGCAGTGTCTGTTTCTCTGAAGAAGCCACATTTCACGTCTCTGGTACAGTGAATAGATACAATGTGTGAAACTGGGGATCAGAAAATCCCATTATGTCATCGAACAACATAATGTTAGCCCTAAAGTGAACGTATGGTGCGGCCTGATGTATGACAGAATCATCGGACCCTTCTTTTTTACAGAGCCCACTGTAACGTGTAACGTGTACCTAGGTATGCAGGAGCTTTTTGTAGCACCTCAGTTGCATGCACTCCAACCTTCGGTTTTTTTCAAACAAGATGGTGTCCCACCACATTGGTCAATAATGGTTCGTGAGTTCCTGAATGCCACATTTCCAGACGGATGTAGTGGCCTCGACGGTCCCATGACATGGCCACCTCGATCGCCCGACATAACCCCTCTATAGTTTTTCTTGTGGGGTTATGTGAAATACCAAGTTTATTCCAGCAGTGTTCCGGATGTCGAGACGTTGAAGAGCAGAATAACGGACGTCATTGGTTCCGTCTCTGCTGAGATGTTAAACATTAAAATGGCGTGAAATCGAATATCGCTTAGATGTCTTCCGGGCCCCAAATGGCGCCAATGTGGAGGTGTATTGACACTGAAAAAAATACTTTACTTGTGCACCATCACTGCCGTGCAATCCCTTTCTTGTTCCTGTATATAATATTTTTATATTAATTTTTGTAATGTGGGAAAGACTTTACGGATACTCTGTACTTTCCTGATAGCCACAAAAAGAAAGTTTGCCTCTAAATAGGATGCTCTGAGACATTCTAAATGCTCATAGCGTTATCTGGTATCTCAGATATGATCGCTGAAAACATGAGCATAATTAAACGAAGATCATGATGTTATATACTGTTGTTGGCACTTCAAGACCGACAATGCGAAACGTCGCATGCACTGTAAAAAAGAAGTGGTGTGAATTCACGGAAAGTTTCTGATAATAACGCACAGCAAAGTTGCCGGTAAGTGTCCGTCTTTTAACAAATTTTCCGTTTGTTTCTTCTTTAACTTCCGTATTTGTACAGAAATTCCTAAAACCGAAGACGCTGAATTTTTCAGCCCTTATGCCAGAGAATCCTTTCGCGTCGGTGTGGTGGTGATCGAATTAAGGTCGTTTGGGTTAGAAACAGCGCGTCTTAACGACTGAGCCAGAATGTCTTCGGAATCGCACTCACGTTCAAAGTAAAACTAATTGCGCGATGATTTTTTTCCATTAATGCGAGTGATGATTTATTTTCTGTTGGAGCCTATTATTT
This sequence comes from Macrothele yani, assembly GCA_039090855.1. Taxonomy (NCBI): domain Eukaryota; kingdom Metazoa; phylum Arthropoda; class Arachnida; order Araneae; family Macrothelidae; genus Macrothele; species Macrothele yani. The sequence goes on from CM077008.1 coordinate 81,611,126, forward strand.
TTTTGAATACGTTTGTAATAATTTTATTTTTTCTTTAGGAGGACTTATCACAAATTAAGTATTTTTTTTCCATCGTGATTTTTCGAAGCAACAGAATGTTTTGGAACTTGAGATATCTTTTTTAACTGACAATATCTTTTAATTATCTTTAGGAAAAGATAAAGTGTACTGTTTTATAATTATTTTACAAAACTTCTAAATATAAAATTTACTCTTGGTAGTTATTAGAGCTTTTGTCTTAAGGACTCCACAAACTGATACATAGACATCGTTCAAATCACCTGTACAATAATTGAAGTACCCGGTTTCTTAGGGTATCAAAATATATAATAGCTGGTGCACAAAATGGGAGAGAGGAGAAAAAATATCCTGTGCCACAATAACCAAAATTCATGCGATATGCTATCCACAAAATCCGATCTCACTACAGAACTTCAAAATCAGGTTCTTCGACAGACTATGGAAACTTAACAATTAATCAAACCTCAAGCATTTTCGCGAATCTCTCCTATTACCAGAAAGTTTTCGTTATATGGTTACGAAAAAATTGAGAACGGAGTTTTTCCGTTAATGTACCAAAGAAATTGCAGAAAGGTTTCTGAAAATTCAGAATTCTCCGTTAACACATATTTAAAACGGCAATTTACCTCAATATAAGAAGGGAATTGCGGAAAGTGTTCTGAAAAATGCAGAATTTCCTGGAGTACGAAAAATCCCTGAAATTCAGGTTTGTTTTCGTCCTTTCACGGCAAAGATCGTATGAAAAATATGCTTCGTTGATTCACGAAAGGAATAAGAGAAGATGACTCATGAATATCAGAAAATATTTTAGCGTGGCATCAAGTACTAGAAGGAATCTTCTTCATCGAATAGCGTGTTTTTGTTCCAGAGATTTAACGACAACAGTGAACAATTTTGCTGGTCGCCCATTCCTAATTTAGGGCAATTGATTTCACGGAAAGGACAGAGCTGATACCATCAGACAAACACACCACCCAGGCTGCATTCGGGACTCGAAACCTGGGCAGCAATAGCATGATTAAGGTGGTTCCACCCAAAATTTATTTATTTGGAGGTTTAACTACCACCGTGAGCAACTCAAAGGGCTATAAGCAGTCACCCGTCTCTAATTTAGGGTCACTTGTTTTTTAAGGGAAGGGAGAGAGCCAATGCCGTAAGCCAAACACAACATACATGCCTCACCGGGATTCGAACCCGGACCCCGTTCGGACGAATGATCAGAGGCCATCGCTTAGACCACTGCGCCCCCGGGGCGGCCCTAAAATCTCTGCCTTGTGTTTCCAATTGTAAAGCTTCTTTACATATTTTCTTCACCATTTAATGCATTTCCAAGGATGAAAATTTGCACATCGATAAAACTAACTTTAAGTTATAGCATGGGATACTTAATATTTACTAAAGCATAACCATAATTATATTAAAAATCCATAATTTTTCTTTGAGTATTGTTCAGACCTCTTAATAGATGGCGCAATCTGCACATTGATGACGTCAATATACAAACAAATGTTGGATTGCTTAATTATGGTTATATTTTAATAAGTATTAAGTATCCCATGTTATAACTTAAAGTTATTTTTATCGATGTGCAAATTTTCATCCTTGGGAATACATTAATTGCGAAACAAATACGTAAAGAATTACGCAGAGATTTTAGGTGGAACCACCTTAATCCCACATCTAAGTGAGGTCTCCATTGCGGATATGACGTCCCCAGTTTAATGCTATTTGCTTCAGTGCGGGCATGCCAGTAAAGAATATAACATACACTTACAGTAGCGAACAAAAGTATTTGGCGAAACACTTTTTCGCCCATAATATTTTTTCTGCTGGACCAAATCGGGTCAGTTTGGGATATGATATGTGTTATTCAGTTGTAAACATGACCCATATGCAGATGGATCGGAAACCTTAACACAGATCAGGTACCGAGCTTAATCGCAAAGATCATACAAACTGACCAACAAAGTAGGTGTGTATCACATTCATTTAATGCAACGATAACAAAAAACAAGTACGAGAAAACGACAAAACAATGACTAATACTTAGTGGGATAACCACGAGACTTAATAACTGCTGCACAACGGGCCGGCATCGAGTCCACTAGCTTCTCGACGGTGACCTGCGGAATTCGCGCCCATTCTGCAGACAGCTGGTCGAACTTCTGGGCCCTATTCCGGCAGGTTTTCTTCGCACATCGTCTCTCCAGCTCCTCCCATATGTGCTCGATGGGGTTGAGGTCTGGACATTGGCTTGGCCAGTCTAGAAGTGTGACCTGTTGCTTCTGGAAGGCTGCCTTCGCTACTCTGGAGGTGTGCTTCGGGTCGTTGTCTTGCTGCATGATCTATCCGGGTGGCATGTTCTGGTTTGCCCATGGGAAGACATCGTTGATGAGCATGTTCGTGTAGCTCTGGCCGGTAATTATTCCTTCAATCTTGATGATGGGGCCCATTGCATTGCGAGAGAAGGCGCAGTAAACCATGAACTGGGGGTTGAATCTCTGGCCACACGGACGTCGTACGTATCGGATGCCATCACTTCCGAACAAGTTTAACTTGCTCTCGTCGGTGAAAAGCACCTTACTCCAGTCCGCCGCGGTCCAGTGTCGATGACGGCGCGCGAACGCGAATTCTTGACTCCGATTAGTGTTTTCTTGGCGGGGCGTCTTCCATTCAATCCACCAGCAATGAGACGACGGGAGATAGTCATTCGGCTGACGTTCAGGTCGTCGCTGTCGCGGAATTCGGTGGCGATGTCCACAGCAATCAAGGTGTGATCAGCACGAGATCGACGGAGGATGCGTCTATCCTGACGCAACGTAGTGGAACGAGGCCTACCACATCGCTAACTGTTCTCGACGGTCCCAGTCTTCTTATAACGTTGCAGGATAGCTGAAATGGACTGGTGTTGGATCTTCAGGGCCCTTGCAATGTCGGTGACGCGCATTCCAGATTCCATCATGTTCACGGCCGTCTGGCGAGCTCCAACAGGGATCTCCACCTTTTTACCCATTTCTGAAAACCTAAGATTGACTTATTATCACACTACACATCACAAAACCCACAAAAATCACAAGAAAAACATTAATACATGCAGCAAACAAATGGGTAATAATTGGCGACTCTTGAATATGGCCCATTTCGAGCGACAAATTCGCTCTGAGCGAAATAAAAACTACGCGGCATGGTAACCCACGAATCAACACATATCATATCCCAAAATGACCAGATTTGGTCCAGCAGAAAAAATATTATGGTCGAAAAAGTGTTTCGCCAAATACTTTTGTTTGCTACTGTATCATCCCCTAGTCAAACTCTTTCACTCGCCGAAAGCAGGTGATTTGAAAACCCTTGTAAATAGAAACTTATGGACCAGCAACAAAATTATACTCTTGCACATGAGAAAACTGGGCTCTTTCAAGATAAACTGAAAGCAAATAAACTGTCTGAAGCAATGAATCTGTTTCCAGCGCATTTGTTGAGAAAACCGAAGTCACCGGTTAGTGAGTGAAGAAAATTGTAAATAACTTCTACAAACGGAAGTTATCATTATTATTTTTTATGCTGGTTCTTAAGTCAGCCTTTGCGTGGTAGTTTTCATGACACTTAATATGGTGTTTCTACAAAAAAATAATTGTGCCTTATTTTATATTTCGAGCACACTTTTCAGAAATATTAGTGGAAACACCCTCAGATCATACCATTAAGACCTAGAACATCGTACTTGCCTTACGTGTACGCAGAACCAGTCTTTTTCTTTATTCCTCATCTCCATTTTTTATTACAAGATGGCTGTTGCACTTGGCAGCTGTTGCAACGATGTTCATAACGACTAAAACAGCCTGCAAATATCAGCTAAAAAGATCAAAAACCACAGCATATCCTACTAAGGTCGTGCGCTGCTCAACCATGCATGGCTTTGGAACATGCCAACCGTCACGAAAGGCAGCAGGCACGCACGTGAAGGGATGAACTCCGAATAGCCATTTGGTGCAATGCAGTGAGGTGAGGGCATCTTAACCATGGAAGTCACGTCATTGGCCGTAAAACATGTGGCATACTGAATCTTTCGAATGCAGTTATAATGGAAATCTTCGAGTCAGAATTACCTTCTTAACGTGAGAGATGCCCTTCACACGAACAAAGAAACAGCAAGCGTTTGGTTCAGGAAGATCTTTCAGTAGAATAAAATTGTTACCTCTTTTTAAGGGAACGAGTTAACCCCTAGCACAGCAGTAAAAGACAACTGGCATGTACTTCGTTCTCTCAGGAAGGAAGACTTTGGCCTCCCAGTGAATTGTCTTTAATTACGATAGGTAGGTAGATGCTCGCGGAAATGCTTGTTATGACAGCGTGCTTCGCATATAATAAACAAAACTTCTTCGTGCGCAAAAAGGCGCCAAACACTAAGTTCACAAAGAAACCTTTATGTCGAAAAGTTGAGCAAGCGTTTATCAGCACGCAGACACGCAAACAACTTTCAAAGACAAATTTTATGGAGTAAAAAGTGATTACGAAACACTATACCGTCTGTAAAAGATTAACGGTTTTTTGAAGAAAAAATAAAGAAATGAAAAAAAGGAGAGAGATTCAGGATATTTCAGTGTTAAATGAAACCTTCACGATGGAGAAATCGTTTCCACAGATAAAAAGGAAATAATGACCTACCTTTTTTTATGAATGCTTGCAGGCAATTGGCACGAATATTTTATACAAAGAAAAACTGAAAATGTTGGTCATATCTACCTCCATCCAAACATTTCTTTTTAATTCCTTTTTTTTTTCCTATTTTTACAAAATACACAATCGAGGGACATTATTGTGACCACCTCCTACTTTTGATGTCAACAGCGCGTAGCCAAGCTTGGAGGGTATATAAGGTGTGCTGTAGGCATTCTGAAAACATATCACTCGTCATGGATAAAAGAAGCGACTTATCAGATTTGCAAAAAGGGATGATTATCAGCTTTCGGGACAAGAATGGCAGTATTTCTGAAACAGCACAGTTTGTGAACTGTTCGCGTGCTGCTGTGGTTAAAGTGTACCGTGATTGGAGAAATGGCACCATTACGAATAAGCGACGTGGAAACTGGGAAGCATCACGTGCCATTGATGTGAGAAGTGAACGTCGGCTGCGAAGGTGAGTGAGGACCGATCGACGCTCTACAGTGGAGCAACTCACTTGCCGGATGAACCAGGGGGCTACCGGAAGTGTATCTACAACGATATTTCAGCAAACCCTGCTGCGTATGGGGCTACGATGCTGACGGATTGTCACTACACCTATGCTAACAAAGGTGCATTGGAAAAAAGGATTACTCAAATAATATTGCTCAAATAATAGGCTTACATCTGCACAGCAGTATCGAAATTGTACCTCTACTGATTGGCAAAAGATTGACTTCTCCGATGAGTCACGTTTTCTGCTTCATCGAATGGATGGACGTTAGCGTATAAGGCGAGAAACATCGGAGAACAAAAACTCTTCAACCATTGTTGGAAGAACACAAGCTGGTGTGGGCAGCATTATGGTCTGGGGAATGTTTTTGTGGCGTTCTTTGGGTCCACTCATACCTGAGGAAGGCACTATGGACCGAATTCTTTATGAATCCATCCTTGCCGACTAGTTACACCTAACATGCTGATTCTTTTCCCTGGAGCGGATGGGATCTTCCAGCACGACAATGCGGCGTGTCACACAGCTAGAAATGTCCGAGAGTGGTTGAAAGAGCACGATGAAGACTTCAAAGTACTTCCCTGCTCCCCTAATTCCCCAGACTTAAACCCAACTGAGCATCTGTGGACCACCTCCATCGTGTTGTTCGCTCTATTGATCCTCTACCACGCACCCTCAAGCAGCTGTCAGATGCACTGCAGTCAACAGGGCTCCACATGTGAACACCTTCCAGCACCTTACTGAGTCAGTCCCAGCCCGTGTAGCTGCTGTCCACGCTGCACACGGCGGTTACTCTGGATATTAGCTGGTGGTCACAGTAACGTGACTCGACCGTGTAATAACATACAGTATGTCACGCAATGTAAAACTTCTGCTAAAGATTTAAGTACGAGATTATGGAAATCTTTAAACATACTTACTACTGTCGTATGCAAAAAGAATTTTTCAGTTTGAAAAATAGAGGTGTTATGTAAGATATATTTTTCTCTATGCCATCTAGAGAAAAGTTTGCTTTTCAAGAAATTCGGTAAACGTATGAATAATCTTAGTCAGGCTTTACTTTACCCAATATAAAGATTTTTTTCAAATCCTTCTGTTAGAAATACACTCAATGGACAAGAGATTAGAGATACCTAGCTAATAGAGTGCTGGTGCTCCTCTAGCGCCGGTGACAGCCTGTACACGCTGAGACATCGACTCTACCAGATGTCGGAAGGTGTCCGGAGATAATTCCAGCCGTGCCTGTTGCAGAATTGTCCCCAATTCTGCCCGAGACGTTGGTCCAGGATCCATGGATCTGATGTTCCGCTTCACGGAATCCCAAACAGATTCCACAGGGTTCAAATCCGGGGACCTTAGGGGCAGCTGCATGATTTGAAACTCACATGAATGTTCTTCTAGCCATGCCTGGGTGTATTGTGGCTCTGTGGGGCAGCGTATTGCCTGCTGGAACACATCATCTGTCGCAGGATGCGGAAAGGCCATGAAAGCGTGTAAGTGATCATCCATCACATGCTGGTAACGCGCAGCGGTTAATGACCTCTCTAAACATACTAAAGGACCTAATGCGTCCGATTAGAAGGCTCCCAAACTATTACAGAGCCATCACCGCCTTGAGAAGAGTCGAACTAGCTCAACGCGGCCATGGCCTCATACTCTCGACTCCACACCCGCACCCTCTCGTCAGCTCGGTACAGTTGAAAACGAGATTCATCTCACCACACGACGCAGCGTCACTCTGAAGAGGTTCAGTTTTGATGTTCCCGGCACCAGACAAGGCGTAATGTCCTATGATGAGCAGTCAATAGTGGCACACGGGTAGGGTGTCGGCTCCCGTAACCCAGGGTATACAGCATGGGCTGTACAATTTGCTTGATGACGCTGATTGGGCTTCCGACATTTAACCTGAGTGTGATTTGCGCAGCCGTTGCCAAGCAGTTGGTCTGTACGGGCCTAGATAGTTTACCTCGATTCCGGTCATCAATGGCGTTTGGGCGGCCACAGCTTGTTTCCTGGATGCTAGTACGTCCGTTAATGGTATAATCGCAGTACACCCTTGATACGGTTGCTCTCGGGAATCCTAGGATTCTTACCATTTGAGCGATAGAAGGACCCATTAGCCTTTTGCCGTCAATGTGTCCACGATCGAAGTCACTGAGATCACCACGTTTCCCCATGTTCATCGATTGCAATACACTGTTAGGAAGCTCTTCTGTCCTCCTATTTATCGTCTGCGTTCGGTTTGGGTTTGTTCCACACTGGTCGAGTAATGCACATGGCAACTGCCCATCACCCCTATTTCTAATGTTTTCTTTACTGAGTGTAGAAATGTCATGTGTGACGTACGAGTTTAATGGACAATGAAGCACCGAAAAGCCAACCGGCGTATTTCAATTGGGAGAACAGCCGCTCCGAAGTAGGATGATGGGGTTTCAAATTCCACTGTCGGCAAAGAAAATTATTTCAGCTCCCCAACGAAAACAGATTTCCTGGCCGTGAAAATTGAGAAAAATATTGTGTAATAGTTCTTCCGCACAACGTACGTAAATAATAAATAAATATTCTACTCGTACATGAAATGGTCGCCGAGTGGTGCTGTCGGTTGACCCTAAACCTCCTGAGCGATTCCCCGCCTTTCTCAAGAGGAGGATGATGTGACTTATAGGTGAAATGGATAATGAAGCAGCGAAACGCCTGCCACCGTACTTCGATTGGGAGGACAGCAGCTTCAGAGTAAGAAGATTTGGTTTCAAATTCATCTGTCGGTAAAGAAAGATTATACATTACAAATACAAACACAATACATTGTAACCTGCTTAGTAGAAAACGGAAAACAACAAACATTGCTAAAACCAAGCTGGCCCCCAATCGTCCGTCCAGACTTTGCTTTGGTATTTACAGAGAAAATTGGTCATGTTATTTATCTAACAGCTTGATTTTAATGACCAGATAAATGGATGTCGAGAAGTTGACACGAAGATGAAATACTGAAGTGTATTTTTGTGTTGAGTGCTTATTTTTCGTGTCTTAGAGGAAACTACTTACTCCCCCAACGAAGTTTAACTTCATCTGATATGTTATAGTACGGTATTCGCTTTAGGAAAACAAAGAATGCATAAAGTTCTTTATAAATCTGTATAGTCACGACTCTGTATTAAAAGTTTGCACACAAATACAAGCGCGATATTTGAAACTAATTATGATAACTTCTCTTCGGAAATCAGTTGAACCTTCCTAACTAAATTTTTCAAAGATCATTTTTAAAACTTAGTAATCTTTAAAAAAAATTAAAGAAAATAAAACTTGCTTAATTTTGTGGATATCAACTCACTGATTTACCCTCCTCTTTCGGTTTAATCACTTTCTCCTCAGCTGACATTTATGTATTCAGGATTACGCTTTGTGCAACCCAGATCCTTTCGCTGTCTTTCTGATTAGATTTGTATGTGTCAGATTACATAAAAATGGAAGCCCGTGGTAAGATGGTTTACTAATCAGTTAGGTTTGGTGGAAATATCAAAATACATGGCTATACCATCCAGGCATCAAAATACATTGCTATACCATCCAGGCATCCGCATGACTAAAAATAATCTTTATTTACAGAAAATGTAATATTGTGAGTTGGAACCTCTGGTCCTTGTGACGCTTCTACTAGTCTTCGTGAAATTCTCTCAACCTGTTTTGTTTTTTGAAAATGTCCCGATATGTTTCGCCATTCGGCCTTCAAAGCTTTGTTTGTTAACAGATCTTTTCTTCCACCAACCGGACTATCCAATTCGTCACAGCGATACTGAGTAGGATTCAGATTAGGAGTCGAGGCTGTACAGCCAGTCCAACTTCTAGAAAGCCATGTCATAAAACCAATCTGTAACAATGCAAGCAGTATGATATGGTAAGTTGTTCTGCTAATAAAGTGGACCTTCCACAAGGTACTGCCTCAACGTTGGTTGTGAATAATTGTCCAGGACATCTAGAAAGAGCTCAATATTGATTATTTTGTCCAAAAGCACTAATGGACCCAAGCCTAACCATGAAAAACAGCTCCATACCATCACGCTGTCTCCACCGAACTTCATCGTCGGGGCGATACAGTCCGGAAGGTACCTTTATCCCGGTATCCGCCGCAGCCATGCCGACCATAAGATTAGTAGACAGTGGACCGTGACTGGTCAGTCCAAAGCACAGTTTTCAATTGGTCTACAATCCAAGTTCGATGTTTCTTACACCACGCTAATCGGTGTGGGGCATTAGTTGAAGTGATTGGTGGATAGTTGCTTGACCGTGGTATCCCAGCGTGCATCGTCCCATTAGCCTCACATAGGTTTGCCTGAAAAGGTCGATTTACGTTTTTAAAGGACAGTCCTTTACGGAGCTTTCCTGTAACGTTCTCTTAGCTTCGGAGGTTTACCGGGGCGTTCCTTGGCAGATTCAGCCGCAGTCTACTTTCATTTGCATAACACATCGCCAACCGCTCACATAGGGATCATCAGTGCTACTGAAAAGCCACGTACGGAGTGATTGTATATGTGGCATCTTATTATCAATCCACGCTGGAAATTAGATAATTCGATCGAGACACCTTGCAGTCACAGTCGTGCTTATTAGCTCATATGACTGAGGAATTTCGTATGCATAGCACCAATACATCTTTTTCATAGAAACAATGTGTCTTCTATACTAGCTAGTACACTGGTGTCCAAAATTAACATGACAAACACAAAATCCTGAATAACACGAAATTAACACGACACAGTTTCGTGACAGTTGGAACGGACATATATATACACTGAAGAGTAATTGAATTAGAGATACCTGTCTAGTAACGTGCAGCACCACCATTCGCACTGATGACGGCGGCGATTCGTCTCGGCATGGACTCAACAAGACACCGGAAGCGTTGGGAAGCCATACGGATCCCCGACCCCTGAACAAGCTCCCACAGTTCACGAAGATTTGATGGAGAGGGTCAGAGCCTCGAACATATCTCTCGATGGCATTTCAGATTCGCTCGATGGGATAGAGGTCAGGTAATCTAGCTGGCTAAAGAAGCGAGGTCACATCGGTGGAGTGTTCATCCAACCATTCGGATACAATTCGGGAGCGATGGCGCGGTGCATTGTCTTGTTGCAGGATGAGGTCCCCAGTGGGATGTTGAAGATGCACAAATGGGAGCAAATGGTCGTCCAGGATATTCCGGTAACGTTGACCTGTGAGGGACGATGTCACACGTAACAGGGGTCCCATTTCAGTCCACGTAAACAGTCCCCAGACGAGAATACCACCCCCACCAGCTTGAAGAGTACTCTGCTGGCAAGAAGGATCCATCACTTCATGTGGTTTGCGCCGTACTCGTATCCTGCCATCCGCATGTACTAACGCGAATTTCGACTCATCAGTCCAGGCAACATTTTTCCACATGTCTAGGGTCCAGTGGCGATGTTCCCGCGCCCATGCTAATCTTTGCACTCTATGATGTGCGGTCAGCAGCGGTACCCTCGTGGGACGATGGCTTCTGTACCCCATAGCGAGGAGATGGTTCTGGATGGTGTGGCTGCTTACACGTTTTTGTGCACCAGCGTTAAATTGCCGAGTGATTTCTTGCACTGTGGCCCGTCTATCCGCTGTTACAATGCGAGCTAGCCGACGATGACCCCGCTCATCCACATGCTGTTGTTCACGGCTGTTGGCCCTTGCAGGGATGGTTTTACCGGATTCGATGTACTCACGGTGCACCCGTGACACAGTGGCTCGTGAAAAACCCAGTGCCTGCACGACTTCCGAGATGGAGTGAAACATTCGTCGGGCCCCGACAATTTGCCCACGATGAAATGCGCTTAGATCCTTCGTCTTACCCATAGTGCGTCTGACTCTTACTGATTCCCGTCGCATCACTACTTATATATTGTCGGATCTCTGCATACGTCATGTCGTTTCCGTTTACAGGGCAGCCCACAGCGCCACATTTGCATAACGCCAGCTGTCTCTAATTCAATTGCTCTTTAGTGTGTGTATATATATATGTCCGTTCCAACGTATCAGAATCACAGCGTACCCGCCCAGGTGCGTCACAGAGTACACGTGACAAGCTCGACCACACGGAGAGTGTAAGAGGCCGGCCAGAACAGATGAGCCATAGTGCATACCGTGAGCACAATGGGCACAGGTAGTGATTTGACGAACGTTCAAAACGGAATGATCATCGGCTATCGTGCCAAGGGTGGAAGTATCTCAGAAATAGCAGACTTTGTGTGCTGTTCGTGAAGTGCTGTAGTAAGGGTGTACAAAGAATGGACCGCTGTCACGCAGAGTATCTCCCGACGTTATAACTAAGGAGCCCCAAAGGCTATCAACCCTAGAGGAGAATGCCTCCGTCAATTGGCAAAGGGCAATCGACGCGCAATAGTGCAGCAATTGACCACGCAAATAAACACTGGGGCACCCAGGTACGTGTCCCCGATAACAATACAGCGAACCCTGTTACACATGGGTCGCCGGAGTCTACCCTGCGTCAAGGCGCCCAGGTTAACCCAGGTGCATCAGCAACGACGCCTGCAGTCCACATGGGACTACCGTCATTGGACAGTGGAAGAGTGGAAAAAAGTTGCCTTCTCCGACGAATCGAGGCTTTTACTCAACAGAAGTGACGGGCGGTGGCGGATATGGCGTCAGACACACGAGAACCAACACCTGGACATGCTTGTCGTTCAAACACATGCCCGCGGTGGCAGTGTGCATGTCTGGGGGAAGGATGTTTTCCTGGTATGACCTGAGACCGCTGGTATCATTGGATGGGTCCCTGAACACCAATGGCTAGCTGTCCATCCTCGCTGATCGCATGCATGCTTTGATGTTGGACGTTTACTCTGGTTGTGATGGTGTCTACCAACAGTACAATGCTCCGTGCCCCGTTGCTAAGGGGGTGCGTGACTGGTTTCAGGAACACGACAGCGATGTCTCCGTTCTCCCTTTGCCGGCGAAATCACCCGACCGCAACCCATAGAGCACTTGTGGGACTATTTGGATCTACAGGTTCGACGTACTGACCCACAACCACGTCATCTCCGGGACCTCCGTGCTCTGCTTCAGTCTGAATAAGCACGTGGGCCTGGGGCAACCTTCTAGGTCCTCAGTGCGTCCATGCCATGCCGTCTCGCCGCTGTCATCCGGGCCAAGGGTGGTTATTCCCATTATCAGGTACGTGGTCATATTATTCTGATACGACTGTGTATATCGACAGCGCTGCAATAAACAACAGATAAGGAATGATACCACGGTATGAGGAGGAAGCATGCGCATACAGCATGGCAGTCCAAAGGTGATGCAGAAAGTGGCATGGATTTCGAGGGACTAATAGGGAGTGTGATTGCGCCGAACAGCGATACAGCTCGCACAATAATCTCTCATGTTGTTTTCAAGGCTGTGAATGGAAGTTTGGGGCATAAAGTGCCACCCTTCCACCCAGGCACGTCGGAGTCCCGGGAGGCTTCTAGGAGGCGGCTGTCGGCTTGCAATTGCTCTTCCCAGGGCATTCCGTACATGCTCTATCAGGTTCAGGTCAGGAAATCTCACGGACCTTTCCATCCTGTGAATATCCTCACTCTCCAGGTATTCGTCAACTAGCTGAGCCCTATGTGGGACGGGCATTATCATCCATAAAAAGGAACTGGGGGCCCAAAGCTCCCCCTGAAAAGCCATGCATACGGCTATATGATGTCCTCCTTGTAGCGTGTAGCACTCAAGGTGCCTCCTGGAAACACGCGCAGTGACGTTCGTCCATCCAACATGATGTCAGTCCAAACCAGGAGTCCTCCACCACAGTATTGGTCAATTTTCCCACTGTTGGAAGGAAGATTTCGGATTTCCGCCTCTCCCCAAATGTACACACGTCAAGCACAGCTCTTGTGGGTGAGCGCGGGAGAATTGACTCTGGACTGTTGAGGACTGGGGGGAAATGTCGCCCGGACGGAAGAATCAAGGTTTTTTCTCCATCATGAGAACAGCGAGATCCAAATTTGGCGCAAGCAACATAAGGCCATGGAATCATTCTCTCAGGTGCCAACAGTACAGGGTAGGGTGCTGGCATGCGTTAGCCCACCTGATACCCATCGAAGGACATCTGAACACCATAGCGTATCTGAATAACTCATTCCAGACCAAATTCATCCATTATGCCCAGAAGATAAAGCACCAGCTCACAAGGCTCCTATTGTCACCGAAACGTTCCAGGAACAAATTGACAAGTTTTCTGTGACCTGCACAGTCCCCGTGTTAAAACTCTATGGAGCATCTCTGATATGATACAGAAAGGGCTATCTAATCTCTGCGTGACTGTGCTACCGTCCAGTTTGCAGCAGTTGTGTGACTATCATTTGTGCATGATACAACATGGAACGACGCTTCCAGCATCTGGTATAGTCCATGCCCCGGCGAATTCGGACTATTCTGCAGGCCTAGAGCGGCGCAACTGGGTATATTGCTGCTGCTTTGAGACCAAGCAGTGGAAGGTCATTCAAATATGTGTACCGCATTTTTACAGACCGCGACATTTTCACAAGAGTATTGGAGAGAGAGAGAGAGAGAGAGAGAGAGAGAGAGAGAGACAGAGAGAGAGAGAGAGAGAGACAGAGAGAGAGAGAGAGAGAGAGAGAGAGAGAGAGACAGAGAGAGAGGAGCTGAGTACAGTCAAACAGAGAAGATATTACATTTAGATTAGATTTTATAAATGATTAAACATGGATTATGTATATATATTTTGTACATGAATTGGATTTGAGAAACGGATAGCGAGGGAGCAAATAGATAACGCCCACGAAGGAATCCAATGATCTGTGAAAAACAAACTGTTAAACTTGTAATGTCATATACACTGAAGTGCCAGAAAAACTGGTACAGACGAGCTTATGCAAAATACATAGCAACGTCCCCTATGCGCGTATTTGGGTGCGTCCGCCAGTGCGTATATAAAGCGATAGACATCCTTGCCAGCTGTCAAAGCTAGTTTCGGCATGAGAATGCCAAGTAATAACGATTTAAGCGATTTTCAACGCGGTGTCATAGTTGGCGCTCGTGAGATGGGCCATAGTATTTCGGAGGTAGAAACGAAGTTCGGATTTTCACGGACGATCGTTGCAAGTGTGTACTGTGACTACAAGAATTCCGACAAAACCTCCAACCTACGATACCAGTGTGGCCGTAAAAAGACATTGGGTGAACGTGACCATTGTCGGCTGTCAAGAATCGTTTCACGCGATAGGCGTGCAACACTCTCGCAGGTATCGTCGGAATTCCATGCTGGAGCCTCAACAACCATCAGCGTTTGGACTGTGCAACGTACCCTGCACGATATGGGCTTTGGGAGCCGACGCCCAACTCGAGTCCCCTTGATGTGTGCACTACACAGAGCTATACACCTCGCTTGGGCACGACAACACCACCACTGGACGCTTGATGACTGGAAAGAAGTAGTCTGGTCTGACGAGTCGCGTTTCCATCTGTATCGGGCAGATGGAAGGATTCGTGTGTGGCGCAAACACCCATGAAGCCTTGGATCCCGTCTGTCAACAGGGAACTGTATCGGCTGGTGGGGGATCCGTAATGGTATGGGGTGTGTTTAGCTGGACTTCACCAGGACCCCTGGTACGTCTACAAACGTCTGTGACCGGCCAGAGCTATGTGCGCATCCTTTCTGACGAGGTACACCCGTTCATGTCCTGTATTCATGCTGATGGGTTGGGCCTGTTTCAACAGAACAATGCACCTCCGCACAAGTGTCGGGACGCCACATTATGGTTAGAGGAGCGTTCATCTGAGTTTGGGGTGCTGCCATTCCCACCCAAGTCCCCAGATCTGAACGTGATAGAACACATTTGGGATGCCATGCAACGCGCTATCGAACACAGGAATCCGAGACCTCGGAATACACCCGAATTGTGGAACGCTCTGCAGGACGTATGGTGTGCATTGCCTGCAGCATATTTTCAGAAGCTAGTCGAGTCCATGCCCCGTCATATTTCTGCAGTCCTGCGCTCCCGTGGGGTACCTACCAAGTATTATACTGGTGTACCAGTTTTTCTGGCACTTCAGTGTCTATTACTTACATTAATTTATAAAATGACAGATAAGCTTATACATGTTACAAACTAGAGCGGTAAAACAGTGCACAGATGATTCAATTATCTCGTACACAAAGTTCTCACCATCAATTGATTACCAAAATGCAATATGAAAACACCTAAGAGTAAAACATTTCAGGGCTGTGTAGAATCCTTGAATACATCCTTGTCCACTGCCCCATACATACACTATATTGACGAAAGTGACCAGACACCTAGAAGCGAATCACAACATAGCATTTTTTGACATACATTAGTGCGGTGCCGGTCCACCTTTGGTCTTAGTGTATGCACTGACCCTTCGAGACATGCTTTCGACAAGGTTTTGTAACACAGCGATAGGTATGCGCTTCCATTCAGTACATAATGCTGCCGCTAATTGTTGCTTAGTAGTAGGCCTTAGTTCCAAACTTCTTATGCGACGCTCTAATTCATCCCATAGGTGCTCTATGGGATTAAGATCATGGCTCTGTGCTGGCCAGTCCACACAATATATGGAATGATCGTCAAACTACGCCATAACAGTCCTTACATTATGGCTCGGTGCATTATTCTGCAGGTACCAACAAGACTCAGTTCCATAGTATTGCCACACAGTTGGTAGGGCATAAACGTCCATAATATCGAGGTAGACGTGCTGGTTAATAGGTTTGCCCACGATAACCAATAGGCCCTGACCATACCACGTAAAACACCCCCACACGAGTGCACTGCTAGCTCCAAACTTGATCGTAGGAACAGTACACTGTGGTAAATAGTGTTCCACCGGCTTCCGCCATACCCACACACGGCCATCAGACAGACTGATGGATCGTGTATCTGGATTTATCAGTACATAGGACCTGTTTTCATTGATCTACGGTCCACGATAAATGTTCTTTCCGCCATACTAAACGACGAGTAGCATTCCGAGTGCAGATGAAAGGCTTATGAGCAGCCACACGACCACGGTAACCCATGGAATGAAGTTCTCTGCAAATGCTACGTGTATATACCGAGGTTTCAGCATTTTTACCCACCTGTACACTGAGGTCTTGTGCAGTACTCCGTCGATTAGCTGTAACGACTCTCCTGAGGCTTCGACGTCCTCTATCACTGAATTTATTTGGTCTGCTGGTACGTTTTGCTGCTACAGACACGCCATGTGTCTTCCACTTATTCAGTACATCCAAAACAGTTGACTTGGGTATGTTTAAACGCCTCTCAGTTTCTCTTATAGACAACCCACTAATGTAACACCCAACAATTTTTCCTCTCTCAAATACGGTTCTCCCCCGCCAATGCAAGGCAGCAAAACCTCACAGTGTAATATGATCGCGGTCAGCTGCAGGCTTGTTTTTATACCATTTGCAGCTGTACCGCACATCTTAACAAAGCAGCGGATCCTTTCGTTTGCTTTTGAAGCGGTGTCAGGTGATTTTTGTCAATATAGTATATGTGCAATATGCCTTGTAACTGTTAGAACACATTAATATACAATGAATATCCACCTGCATCTTTTTTGTTTGTTTAACAACAGCAACAGAAAGATAATAAAACTCAATACATTTCCCTAAAACTTGTAACAACATACGGTCAGCTAGCTTATACATAGATCCAGATTCTATTGCTCCGACAGCATCTCAAAGATTATTTGCGCTTGACCGATTTTTCAATAATCACACTTTATTTTTTAATCAAGTTGCCATTTTTCGTTAGGGACATTTGATCCCAATTCTTGGCGGATGTATCCTTTTCATGCAAGTGCTCGGTGTTAGTCTTTGCGGAACTGCGCCGTTGACATCCCGAAGTGTTTCTGATTACCTAGAGATGCATTGTCAATTGCAGTAGTGGACTATCGAATTCTTATGCGAAGAAATTGTCGGGCCTTAAAAGCTGAACAACAATATAACATTTCGTTCGTATTCAAATCTCAAATGACAAAACCCGATAACTTGCCTTGAAAAAATTATGTCCGTAGTTGTTTCTACTGATAAACTTTCAATCTGCTGGTAAAAGGTTTAACGTTGTCATGCCTTCAAGGCATGCTTGGCGTTCATCAGTATACATTTTAGACAAAAAAAAAAAAAAAAAAAAGGAAAGAAAGAAAGAAAACTTAATACGCATCGTTAAGAGTTCTTCAAAATTATGTTCACGGTATTAAGAATACATTATTTCGATGTAGAAAATCTACCAGCATCCTTAGCGAAAGGTTCCGTATCCGTTGGGTCAAGAACTGACGACTTCACTTCTACGAAATCTTCAGCTCACAATACCTGTAAAGTTTTGAACAGTATAACTGTGTTAAAGCTATTGAGTTGTTATTACTGACATTCCTATTTTTCCAGTTCTACTGAAAACATCAAAAATGTACGTTGGGAACATTTCAACACAAACCCAGATAATTCTTCACAGTGTCGTTTTTTCCAAGAAAGTTATCCAGGCATGCCGGTTGAATATTAAGACTTTGTGACGTATATCTATAATTTAACCTTCCTTTTGAGTTTCCATTCCTATGCAAATTTTGTCACTTCTTTGATATTTCTTCAGAACGGCTCCTCACTTCCCCGAATATCCTTTTACGTTTTCCGTGCACTGAGAGTAAATCAAAAAGTATATAAAACGACGTCAAGAGCAAAAAGTGGCGGTGGTGATGGTGAGCTTGATTATAATAGTACGACGACTGATGTTTAACTAAGCTTAAGAATATATTGTGATGCACGCAGTCTTTCTCATTATCGTACGAACATTAGGCCAACGCATGTAAAACAACGTCGGGCCAACGATCGAGTTCTCGACGGCCAAAGTCTTGCCATCGAATGGTTAATTGTTACAACCAATTAATAAGCGAAATTTTAGTCAAGTTTTAGTCCACGGCTTTAAAATACTTCAAAATGATCCATTAAACTAAATCTGCTTCTTCAGTATCCCTTTAGTACTGTTATCAGAACTTATTAAGCTGGTTCCACCTAAAATCTCCACCTTATGTTTCCAATGGTAAAACTTCTTTACATATTTTCTTCATAATTAATGTATTCCCAAGGATGAAAATTTGCACATCGATAAAACTAACTTTAAATTATGGCGTGGGTTCTTAATATTTGCTAAAATATAACCATAATTATATTAAAAATCAATCATTTTTCTTTGAGTAATGTTAGCCTGTTAACAGATGGCGTGACCTGTACATTGGTGACGTCAGTAGACAAACAAATGTTGGATTACTTAATTATGGTTATGTTTTAGCAAGTATTAAGTAAGTTAGTTTTATCGATGTGCAAATTTTCATCCTTGGGAATACATTAATTACGAAGAAAACATGTAAAGAAGTTTTGCCATTGGAAACATAAGGCAGAGATTTTAGGTGGAAACACCTTAACCAACAATATACGTATAAATTTTATCTGATAGCACTCGATATTAGCTGGAGGTTAGGTAAACAAATGAACTAAGTTTACATTCAGTCAACGAATCACTCCTTATAATGCGATGGCTTAACGTTGGGCCATCGTTTGTGTGCTTCCTGGATTACTGATTTGAATACATATCTATACCGAAGTCGCCTTGTGTATAAATATGGTACTATGAGATCAGGGAATCTTTGTGAAATGTGAAAGTAACATTCTCTACTAGAGTGTACAGCGACAATCAGGAGAATATTGAGGAATTCGTTATTCTAGATACATAAGTGTTTTGTCATCATTCAGTGGTGTTCAAACTACGAAAATCTAAAACGTTTCGAGACTACAGCGAAACATTACAAGCTGTAACACCAAATATTTGATCGAAACAAAAACACTGAACATGTTTCTAGTTAGTATCATTAAGAAAAGGAACATATCATTAGCTTTACATAAGAGTTTTATCATATTTTAGTAAACAAATGAAGTGTTAATTGTTTACGCATATGGAATGTCCTGCATAATCTTAACGCATGTTTTCCTCTAACTCATTTGTCATCCTTCTCAGTGTTAATTTTCCGTCCATACTACGCTATACGTATATCATGTCCTTGATAATACAGCTAATGAAATCATCCCTTGCATGTTTATTTCTTGCAAAGAGAAATAGCAGTAAAACATAAAAGTCATGGAGCATTATCATAAGAAAATAAAAAAAATAGTCTCGGCGAATGTCGTCAAACGAAATACGCACTGTAAATATTTGCAAGAGACCTTGGCGTAATGTTATTTTATGTTTTTCTTCCTATGCTAAAATTCCCCTTATGTAATAAATCAGCAGATTTCGAAACAGTAAAGAAGTAAGTTTTCTTCTTCCCAATTACGCCCTCGAAGCCTCGACTTGCTGTCGACTACGCATGCTGGGAAGATGTGAAATAGATTTTATCAGTTGAGAGAAAAGCCTGCAAGATGAAGGGAATCCACGGTAGATTTCCAATCCTTCTGAAGGTCACGATATCTTTTCTAGAACAATATATCTCTTCAAAGACGATGACACGAGACATTTAGCTACCAATATTCTCTCTCTGCTCACTTGAATTTGCCTAAATTTCAACCACTAGCAGTTATGCTCGTTCTCCTAACGGGGAATCTATAATTTTTTTAACATAAAATTAAAGAAAGGAAAAGTAATTAAGGGAAAGAAGAGTAATTTAAGATCTGTAACTGTTGCACGATTTAAAACAGGGTCGTAACGCCAATGCATACCGTTTGACTTAAATCGGATCAGGGTTTGGCGCCCCTTAATTTTAAATCAAAATTTCATGGAATTTTTACTGCATTTCAACGTTTCTTGCATAATTATCTTTAAACCTATCAGCATTTTGAAGAGTAATGCTAAGCCTTCCTTTTGAACTGTTTGGTTTTTAGACTTTTTTAGGTATCCGGACCTTAAGGATTATCAGCATGCCAGTTTGCAGATCTCAAGGTTATTGAGAAGTGGTTGAACAATTGGCGAAAAATTCAAGTAGAGATAGTTTCAAAGCCGCCATTTTGATTTTGTTTTTGTTTTCGGACTCTTCTAGGTATTCGGTCTTTAAGACCTATCAACATGACAATTGTCAAATCTCCAAGTCATGTAGAAGTGGTCGAACAATTCGCGAAAATTTCAAGCAGATAAATATTCCATAGCCACCATTTTTATTTTATTTTATTCTTTTTTATGCCAGCGGAAAACGCCGAACTTTAAAAGCGTCACTACGTCATTAAGCATTGCGCCACTACCAGTTTGATTGTAGCCTGTGCTGTCACCCAGTGAAAAGAGAGCTCTAAACATAGCTGCGCCACCATGGCAGCAGGTCACGGGATCAGAACCTTCCTGTGTGGTTACCGTTGAAGACAAAGGTAGCCGTTCGTTCCTTTCCTTTACGTCTTTAAAAAATGATTAAAAATTAGAAAATATTTTTTTCTTTAAGAAATGTTTTCTTAAAAGAAGGATGATAGTTGTGAGTTTATGCTGTAAAAATTGCAATGCGTTATGATTTATAGTTTGCCATATATCCGTTTCTTAAAATTGATCCCATCGCGAAATATAGAATTTTGTGAAATTAAAATTTTTTTATTTCAAGTAAATTAAATCGAAATTCCAAAAAAGGGAGACGAGGTGCAAAAATTCGGCCATGGCCCTACATGCCTACAAAGTTTCGTGGTTCTATTGCTGTTAGTGTGTCCGGAAAGCGAACTTATAGCACTTTTTTTGCTTACCCTAACTTTGAAATCAATAGCTCTTGAAGTATCGCCAAAATCGAAAAACGGTTTATTTAAGCGTGTTCTCTAAACAATTCTCTACAAACGATGTAAATTTCCTATTTTTTGTGTTCAATACTTTTTTGCGCTGCGAGCTAGGAAAGCGCGAGTGTCGCGAAATTTCTAAAACAGCGGCGTCGGCGGCAGTTACTTTTTTTTTTTTTTTGGAATAGAGATATTCTTATACATTGAACAATTTGAAGTTTACGAAACATTACAGCCTCACCTACTCACCCTTCCTGCGCGCTGCTTTATGTAATAGCTTATTTCACGGAGGTTATCACTTTTATATATTTATAATAAATATGAAAAAGTTCACCGGGAATCCGTCTCACACCTCTGACAAATAAGCAGAAGATTTTAAGTTGTTATAATTTTCTAACTTCACTACGGAATATTAGAATCTGGGGCGTTAATCTGGAATTAATCTCACTCATCAAGTATGTAGAAAATATTTATTATTCATCTTACTTCGCTAATAAATACTGGACGGTTGATTTGGAATAATTTCGCCCTTTAAAATACACGTGGGAAATTTTAGATACACGCAAACTCATGGGCCAGGTCACGGTGACCATCTCCACGAGCAGGCGCGCCCCACAACACATAGCAGTGACGTCACCAATCGGGGCGGAATGTACACTCTTTGCCAAAAAAAACCCGTAGCACCCTGAGAAAGTCGTCCGATCCTGATGAAACTCCGCACCCAAGTACCTCAGAGCTAAATATGCAAATGATTGAAAAATAACAACAAATGACTAAACAGTGGCCCGGCACAGCACATAGAAACCGCGCATCGAAAAGAGTACATCAAAGGTAAAGCTCGCACGCTAGGGCAATTGTGAAAGCGAATCGCGGTTGCATTAACATCTACGGAGTGTGGGGATGCCTCGAAGTCGAATCCGTGCACAATACGAGCAGTTGAGCGAGTTTGAGGGAAGACGTATAATTGGGTTGAGAGGGGCCGGTTGGTCAAGTCACCTCATCGCGAGGCATATGGGTCAAAGCAGCGCGGCAAGCAGACGATGTTGGCGGTCGGGGAGGGCACAACCCAGCGGAACGGGGATTGTGGACGGCCTAGGGCAACGACAGAACGCGAAAATCAAACGATTGTGAGAACCGCAGGCACAGAACCGAATTCGTTGCTCCCATCCATTCGTGGCCATGTTGAGTCGTCTACAGGTACGGAAGTGGACATTCGGACCGTTGTCAGACAATGTACGGCACTGGGATTGCATTCGAAAAGGCCACTCCGCCGCCTACCACTGACCATCACCGGCATCGACTGCTGTGTTATCTGGCTCGATCAACCTATAGCATAGTGTTCACTGGTGTCGTGTTGTCTTCATTGATGAGTCACGGTTTGCACTGAGGGCCAATGACCAGCGCATATGTGTCTAGAGAAGAGACAGTTATCGCACGGATCCCGCTTTTACCGTCCAACAGCTCTACTCGTGCCCCAGGAGTGACTGTCTATGGAGCCATTTCCTACGATAGCCGGACACGCTTGGTATGCCTCCGTACCGCCATCATGGCACATTTTTATCTCTCATTTTTATCTCTCTAACTTTCTTTGCTTTTATGCGAAATATGAAAATCTTCTCTCAATTTCCTCGGTGAGGCAAGATAAATACTGTCTTTGTCTTGATGTTTCAGGCTTTGGGAAGATTGTATTGGGTTGAAAAGAAAGTAATGTCTGCAAATGCAAGGCAGCAAAAAAGTGCTAATTACCGTATATACAATATATACACTGAAGAGCAATTGAATTAGATATACCTGTCTAGTAACGTGTAGCACCACCTTTCGCTTGGATGACGGCGGGGATTCGTCTCGGCATGGACTCGACAAGACACAGGAAGCGTTGGGAAGCCATACAGATCCACAGCCCCTGAACAAGCTCCCACAGTTTACGAAGATTTGGTGGAGGGGGGTAAGAGCCTCGAACATCTCTCTCGATGGCATCCCAGATGTGCTCATGGGATTGAGGTCAGGTGACTTAGCTGGCCAAGGAAGCGAAGTCACGTCAGTGGAGTGCTCATCCTACCATTCGGATACAATTTGGGAGCGATGGCACGGTGCATTGTCTTGTTGCAGGATGAGGTCTCCAGTGGAATGTTGAAGACGCACAAACGGGAGCAAATGGTCGTCCAGGATATCCCGATAACGTTGACCTGTGAGGGACGATGTCACACGTAACAGGGGTCCCATTTCAGTCCACGTAAACAATCCCCAAACGAGAATACCACCCTCACCAGCTTGAAGAGTACCCTGCTGGCAAGAAGGATCCATCGGTTCATGTGGTTTGCGCCGTACTCGTATCCTGCCATCCGCATGTACCAACGTGAATCGCAACTCATCAGTCCAGGTAACATTTTCCCACATGTCTAGGGTCCAGTGGCGATGTTCCCGCGCCCATGCTAATCTTTGCACCCTGTGATGTGCGGTCAGCAGCGGTACCCTCGTGGAACGATGGCTTCTGTACCCCATAGCGAGGAGATGGTTCTGGATGGTGTGGCTGCTTACACATTTTTGTGCACCAGCGTTAAATTGCCGAGTGATTTCTTGCACTGTGGCCCGTCTATCCACTGTTACAATGCGAGCTAGCCGACAATGACCCCGCTCATGCACACGCTGTTGTCCACGGCAGTTGGCCCTTGCAGGGATGGTTTTGCCGAATTCGATGTACTTACGGTGCACCCGTGACACAGTGGCTCGTGAAAATCCCAGTGCCTGCACGACTTCCGAGATGGAGTGACCCATTCGTCGGGCCTCGACAATATGCCCACGATGAAATGCACTTAGATCCTTCGTCTTACCCATAGTGCGTCCAACTCTTACTGATTCCCGTCGCATCACTCCTTATATTGTCGGATTTTTGCATACGTAATGTCGTTTCCGTTTACAGGGCCGCCCACAGTGCCACATTTGCATAACGCCAGCTGTCTCTAATTCAATTGCTCTTCAGTGTACAATTACAAATCAGTCCAAAATGTAGTCGTCATCGTTTACCATGACCTACTCTCATCGTCTAGGCAGCTGTTGGAAACCGTCCCTATAGAATTTGGCGGCTCGGACGTAAAGAAGTGAGTAAATGCCCGTTCGACATCGTTCTGGTTGGTTAACCGCTGTCCATCCACGAAATGCTACAACAACAGGAAAGGGTGATAGTCGCTTGGGACAATGTTCAGGGAATAGGCTGGGTTCGGCATAAGCTCCCAGCCCAGGTCCCTGATCACGTGACATTTAACCCGTGCTGTCTGAGGTCTTGGCCCATCCTGCTGTAGAAGGACGCCCTTGCTGTTCAGCAGTGCAGGTCATTTCAGCGTGAGCAATGAGTGAAGATGGTCGAGCTAACAGCAGTACACATCGTTGGTGACAGTGGTGTCCGGCAGCAGCTTAAGAAACACGACACCCGAATATCTCGCCAAACATACAGCAAGACTTTACGTGGGTGTAAGTCGGCTTTGGGTGTCTACATGGGATTCTGTTTTGGGTCCAACCACTGTTTCCGGGCCCTGACATTGCCATACTGGGCCCATTTTTCGCCACCTGTTACAATGGGGTCCAAGAACGGTTCACCTTGGTCACGTGCAGGCAGGGAAACGCATGCATTCATGCGATTTGCTTTCTGCTCAACTATTAGTTCATGGGGTACCCAAACTCCCCTTTTGTGCTCCTTCCCGATTTGACACAGGTGCGTGATAATTCTTGTGTGGGTAGTCACCAGTTGTTTCGCCAACTCGCGCGTTGTCACAAATTTGTCGGTTTCCACTAAGGTCGTCAGCATGTCCACATCCACTGTTGTTGGTCTTCAGGCTTGGAAACGGTCTGACAGGTTAAACTTTTACTCTCGAAACCGTTCGAACCAACGGCAGCACTGACGATGTCATATGGCATTCGGGTACATACTGCTAATGTTCCTTACGGCACTTTTGGTGGTTCTACTGCGACGAAACTCATACAGCATGCTACGGCGAATGTGCTCCTTGTCCCCTTCCACGTTGGCTGGCGCTTACACTCTTCGCCTTCTGACGGCTCAACTGCCACTGCTTAAGCCACCTACTTGCTGATGTCATGCCGGTGTGCTGCGCAGTCTTAGTGGCCAATGTGCGCCATGGCCGGGACTTCGATTTTGGATACCTCGTCATCGGACATTACTTTCATTCCAGCTCAATATTATAGTGTCTTAATATTTGCATTGTTCATTAAAATATAGGCGTTTTGACAACTTTTTTTAAATCATTTTCTTAACTCAACAATATATTAATTGATGAGCTCTGTAAGTACTTAATTATTTTACATCGGTGTACGTTACCCGAAAGCAGTGGCGGCTCGTGACAACTGAAACAGGTGGGGCCAGTAGCCGAAGTCAAACAATGAAATAAAAAAACTGTCATTATTAGGTCAACTATTCAGACCCCCACCGAACCCCCAAGATTCCTTTACTCTGCCTCTGTTTACCCCCTTGACTCACAATAATGCCCAAATCAGGCAGGAATGTGTCAACTATTGTATTGCACACGAAAAAAATTTCCTCAGAATAGAATGCATAATTATTAACGGAAAAATGTTAAAACTCCTTAAATAAAATGTTTACCTTAAAACATATGAGCATTAATTATGTTAGTTGTGCTTTGTGTTTCTTCAGATTTCTCAACTGAGGAATAATCACAGGATTCACAGGATAAAAAAATGTAGTGAAAAAATAATAACTCCAAATATATGCAGGGAGGGAATGTTTCATGAATTTCGTCCCATATAGAATGAGTACAATACTACCATTTGCATTATTTGAAAGGTTTAACCTTTTTTTAAAGAACTTGTGAAACCTAAAAACATATATGTACTCATGTGCAAATTATACTTACAGGTTTTCTCATTTATTTATTTATTTTTAACATAGAAAATCCTCTCAGTTAAAACTGAAATTAGTTCTGCGAAGCGTTTTGTAAACTTCATACTCTTGGAAACTCAAATTCTTCGGCTGATAAGCATCGAGTTTTTTTAAGTGAAGCTTTTCGACTCAAATTCTTGGGCTGATGAGAACTGTGTTTTTTTAAGTGAAGCTCTCAAACTAAAAATTCTTGGGGTGATAAGCACTGAGTTTTTTTAAGTGAAGCTTTTCTTCCATATTTAAAGCAAAGAACGGAGATTTTAACAAAACATCCACTCCATTCATTGTAATCGACAAGCAAAAAAGTCACGACACAAAGGAAAAACAAATCACAGAGAGAGACACACACAGAAAAAACAACTAACTGAACTTAGAGCTTGGTTGAGGTAAGCTTCTCTGTCAACCCACGGCGTTAAGGAAATGGATACTCTCCTGGTCAATCAAATTAGCGCGGGGCCAGATAGATCTGGCCCCACAGCTTTTTTTGCACACGCGTTAAGGCAGTGTTGTATGTAGGTCATCATACTGAATGAGACTGGGAGCAAATCGTCTCCTCTTCGCTTGCGTAGTGATGTTACTGGGGCCTGTTGGAGCTGGCCTTAATAACCTCACACTCTGAACGTGATCTCTTTCCTCAGGGAATAGTTTTTCGTTTTTGAAGGAAACGTTTCCCTTAGGTAATGGTTTTTGAAGGGAAAGGTTTATCACCATGTAGTTAAGAGAGAGAATAAGAATAAGGGCAAAAAACAAATTATTTCTAAAAATAAAAATTTTTAAGTGGGGACCGGCCCCTCTGGCCCCTAATGACGAACCGCTTCTGCCCGAAAGAGGTTAAAGATCTCCTAAAGACGGCAAAGTTAGTTGATATTTATGTATTACCTGGCGCGTTATCCTGTAACGCACAATGTGAGAAACATTATAACAGGCCGATTCAGAAGTACAAGGAATGATGACGCAATTACATTTGCAATCGTGACTCGATCATGTCTACCAGCTACATGTTTTTTTACTTTCTTTTTTAAATGTAAAGTCATCAACGAATGATTTTTACTTTCTCGTTTATAAAGTGCGAAGCGTGATTTGTGACAGCGAAATAATTTCCTTCGGACCTCATTGGTAGCTTATTTTCGACCGCAAATGAATAGAAATATGCCTGTAGGTATTTTTCGCAAGATCATGTGCTATGTCGATCTGCGTATAGTCTTGATAGCAGTCTTGTAATGCGCTGTAATGACGCTGAAAATAGAATTCAGATAAGTTATTAAAGAAATTTATTTGCACGTCATAAAACCTAAAGTAATTTGATGTCTTGTAATTTTTTTTTTTTTTTAGTGACGAACAATATACCCGCTCTTCGTATTTTTAACACTTCGATAGGCATTTATACACAATGTGTTCCAGAAGCGCAAAAAGCGTTATAAGTCATTTTTGTTCCGTGTCGTCACCTACTCTCACTAATTAACAAAGTTTTGCGATAACATTGCATTTTCCTCTAAAGGTACTTGTTAAGAAATTCCGTACCTTGGTTTACATATTTGCGCAGTTTAATAAGAGTATGGGTGCGTCGAAACATGTGGATCGTAGAAGTTTGTATAACGAATACTGGGGAGGAGGAGCATTGTGTCTCCAATAGTTCCAAGGAAAAGTAATCTCTCTTTAAAAATCGGTGAGCTGACTACTTTCTCCAATTTCGTTCTCCCCTCCTTCCAATAGTCTATAACTACTTTCTCCGATTCGTTCTCCTCCCTTCTTCCAATAGTATTGACCGCACTAAGATTTCCATAAAACTAATGCTAATAACTTTGTAGTAAGATCAGCAAAATTACTCTAAATACTGTGAATGGGAAATTCAATCTCTTTTTTACTTAGTAACAACGCACAGTGTTAGAGCTACCTAATATTTCTCTCTCACTCTCCCCTCCCGTCTCTCTCTATCTCTCTGCCTCTCTCTCTCTCTCCCTCTCTCACATTCTCTCTCTCCCTCTCTCATATTCTCTCTCTCCCTCTCTCTCCCTCCCTCTCTCCCTCACTCTCTCTCTCTCATTCTCTCTCTCCCTCACTCTCTCTCTCATTCTCTCTCTCTCCCTCTCACTCATTCTCTCTCTCTCACTCATTCTCTCTCTCTCTCTCTCTCTCTCTCTCTCTCTCTCTCTCTCTCTCTCTCTCTCTCTCTCCCTCTCTGTCTCTCTCTCTCATGTAGTTGTGGTGCTATTTTCGCGCCACAACTATGAGAAATTCTAGCTGCAATTTGAAGGCTACTGCTGTGGCTTGGTCCAAAACAGGTATCTGTGAAGTTATTCATTTCTTCCAAGCGAAAGTAGCTTTACCATGAACCGGTGTATGTAGAAAAGTGATGCCAAAGAAGCAGGAGTGTTTTTGGTGCAGTGAATTCGGAAAGGACCGTGTTGACTCTAACATGAACATCGGGCAGAGAAGACCATCGACGAACAAGACAGAAAACAACATTTCACACATTAAGTACATTGTTCTTTAAAACAGATGAATAAAGCATCTTGAAATTGAGCAACAACTTGTTTAAGTCTTTCCTAAGAATCGTCTTTCGGGAAGGCACTTCACAATACATACATAAGGAAGTTCGTCATAAGATGCGCTGTTAGTTAAGGGATTTGACACGTGCTTCTCCTGTAGTGGAATTGATAAATTTATCAAGCGCTAAATAAATTTCGAGATTATTGGAAAAACTAGTTCATGTTCATTTCTTTCTTTCTTTGAAATTTCAACTTCCTCTAATTAAACACTGTGGATAACAAAAATGTGCTACTTCGCTTTTTTGTAAATCCCTTATTGTTTTTAATCTGACATTCACTTTTACATAGTATTGACATGAAAGAATTCAAAGATTAGCTAAGAAACGGAGGCAGCTACTCGAGATGTATGTTCTGTATTAACATTTCATTCGTATGATATGTTAATATTAGAAAAAGAAAAACACTGGTGTGCCAATAGAAAGCCGTTAATAGCTGACTTATGGTTATATTGTGACTGAAAGTTACTAACGTAAAATTTTGTATTGAGATTACTGTCATCTTGAAATCTTCACTAGATGGAGTTTCATATTCTTAAAAAACTCAGTTAGGATTCTCCTGAACTTATCGGCAGAGTTAAGAAAGGCAATTAGTTTTCAGAAGGAGTTAAGAAAAGGTGGTTGGTTGAAGTGAAAATTTCACTCTCATGCCTTAACATACGGTTTACTTATGGAAGTTCATTCAGTGGAAAATCACCGAACCACGTATATGAGAGAGAGAGAAATACAATGATCTGTGCACAAGAAATTGAATGGGTAATATAATGCATATACCTAGAGATTATTTTATAAAATAGCAGCTAAGCTCACCATTCCTATGAAATAGAGGAGAAAAACAGTGTTAAGATGGCGTAATTTTACAGTAAAAGTAAAGCTTGCAAAAATTCGTAACTGGCTACATGAAAGCAGTCTGTATCTACAGGTGGAAAAATAAATTTCGGGGAGGAGTCCAGACCGTCACCTTAAATTTGTTCACGCTGAGATTCTTTCCGAAGCATAACGGCACTTTACAGTCAGAATACTCACAGTAACTAGATTTCATTTAAGACAAACCCCAATTTTGCGTATCGTTTTAAGGAAAACCGAAAACACTGTAGAGAGAAACGGAAAAAAATATATAAATCGGGTATTACAGGAAAACGGACAAGAAATGCTGCATCTCGTGTTGAACCTAACCCAAAGACTCACACAACAGAGGATGGTACTTCTCATCAATTAGTCACCAAACAACAAATAAAAGCAGGATCCTTCGTCTCACAAGAGGAAACTCTTCAATGTAATGTCAGTACTAAAGGGTTTAATATGAAATCAGCTTGCAATTACTTTCTTGTTTTCTTTCTTCATTTTTTTCTTCTTTTTTTCTCCTTCATAACTTCTTGTTTGCTCTGCGTGTGAGTGTATGTGTGTATGATAGAAATGAAAGTCAACAGTAAGGTGTTCACGAATCGACTCCAAATATCCTCAAAACACATCACATTAATTTAACATCAGCAATATGAATAAGGAAAGATAACATTAGAGAGATAAAAACCAGACATTTTTTTTTGTCACGTTTTTCTTTTAGAAATTTGCGTTCCGTAATCGATCGTTATTCATGTTTTCGAGAGAAAATATAGCTTTAGTTCTTTCTTAAATTCTTTAAAAAATTTAAGTAGCTGAACATTCTTATCTTTTTCAGTCTGAACAGGAAATGGCAATTTTTTTATTGAACGGCGCAGTTGTTGAATAAAGTTAAACAAAAGTTCATTCGCAAAAGAAGGGGGGGGGGGAGGAAAATAAAAGGAAAGAAAAGACCACCACGAACGTAAAATCTGTTTCACCTATATCATCATGAACAACGTGAGACAATTCCTTTCGTGGGTAAAAATCACTCCACTTTGACAAGGCCTGGCGAAAAAAAGGAGAATAAAAGGAGAGAAAAGAAACCGGAGGGGAAGATGCAGAAAAATTCATCACGCTTATTTGTACATTTATACTTCTTTTATCTTTTGTTGTCCAGGCAACAATAGGGAATTTTTTAGGCAAATCGTGGAAAGATGTGCATCGTTAAGTGGCGTCAGGAATTCCCACAAAATTTGCTGCTGTCGTGTGTTTTCCCATCCGGAAAATTCACGTTTCGGGGAATGCGCATCGTCTTCTTCTACTGAAACGTACATCATATTAATACCCAACAGCAGTGAAAAACTGCAGGTCCTTGTTTAATTCTGGTTTCTTCGTTCTTCGTAAACAAATTTCTTCGCGCTGAGAGGCAACAAAGATAAGGAAAGGTTGTCTGAATAACCTTGGCAGTCATCGTGAAAGTAAAAACAAAAGAAATGAAAAATCTTAGAGATTGTTGTGTGTGTGTTACCATTTCCTATAAAAAGCAATCCTAACTGAGTTCATTTTTTGATTTGAATTTTTAGCTTCTTTTATGGGAAACTATTCATTCTTAAGAAGCAAGGAATATTAAGTTATGGAACAGAAGTTATAGCCGCCCGGTAGCCGAGTGGTACGAGGAGCTTGCTTTTAATCATTCGTCCGAGATATGTACTGGCCCAAATCCCCGGTGAGGCACAGATGGCGCGCCTTCCCACTGGCACTGGCCCTCGCCCCCGGCCAGAAGCCAGTGTCCTTAAATTAGAGACAGAACTGCCTATATCCTAATGAGTTGCTCTGGATTGCGCACGGTGGTAGTTAAGCCCCCCCCCCTTCCCTTCCATGATAGGAGTATCAGCGTATTGCATTTTCGGTACTGGATTACAGCAAGGTACAAAAGACATCGTTTGGTCAAATCAACGCTGTGCGTCTTGCTTCAAAAAGTCCGAAGGTTTTTGTTATTGCACCCACTGTGTTAGTCATAATCGCCGACGTCTAGGATTTTCTGTGCTATGTGTTCCTCACTGAAGCAATGAGTGCAAAGAATGGGATGCCGTATTTTATAATCTTGACGTAATTAGCTCTGCTAACTGGAGGTGTCTCGTTACCGTAATCTCCGTGCTCTCACATGTTCTTCATTTCTTATTAGGACAGTCTTATCAAGAAGTCTTTTGTTATGGTTTATGATTTCTAAGTATTCAGTTATTTTAATAATATCTTCCATGGCAAGTTATACGATATCTGTCCAAGAGACGTCATTAGATCAAACGCATACTTCATACTCATTTCTGTAGAGGAAAGAATCATTCCTTCAGCCTTTCTGGATCTGTATGACCCTAAACGCATAGCAATTTATGTTTTTATGCATCAAAACCAACCATTTCTCTTATATTTATCTCTCTCCACACGCAGTTTATAACAGGTGTTGCCTTTCCACCGTTTGCTCCTTGCAGATGATAATTAGGATTGATTCCCTTGAACTTAGTTCCAAATTTCCTTGTGGCATGAAGATTTTTTGTGTGAGTGTAGTTAAAATATTGAGATGATGGATATTGTAAGCGTTCGAAGTAAAGTACGGATGGATTAGAGTTCTTTATTATTATATTTTTATGAGTAAGCGCAACCTTGCTTGCAACAAGGAGTTCATATTTTGGGACAAGCGACTTTACGTAACTACCAAACCACGAGGAGTGTTTGGCCGCACCGGGATGGGAACCTTTGAAAATCCAAGATGGTTTTGAATGAATTTCTATACCTTCCAAGGTTCCAAAATGCCTGTTTAAAAATACCTGTCTCTGACACTCCTTGGCTTAGTACATTCACACTGAAAGGAATGTACACTTGCACATGCCCTTCTCTATCCCAAGAAACTACAGATTAAACTACAATTAAACGTCATTTCCCTTCGTTGCACATGTATCTTCTGATCTAACTTACGCCAAGAATTTGAATATAACTGCACCAAGACTTACACAGTGCACTAGAAGATAATGATTTTATATATTATCTTATTAAAAATACATTAGCAGTTATTCAACTTGAAAACGAAGAGACACGACCATGACCATTGACAAGGGCAGCTCCAGATACCTTATTCTAAGCTCTTTCGTTATAAATCGCTATCCAGTAGTAAACGTAGCACTTTTCAAACTTGTGGACATTTTTCATTCAATTCTGATGCACGTGAGTAAATTTGAATATAAAACGGGCTAAAAATGTTCTTGCATTCTTTCGAATTTTCACTGTTTCATTTCTCAATTAAATTGAAAAATGTTAATTTGTCTTTTTAATAATATTTGACTGATGTTGACAGGTAGAAACATATTATTTCATAAGTCTAACTACAATGTACAAATAATTACGGAAATATAATTTAGGCAGAAATCAGGGCATGCTTAAGCCACCAAACATGCCCGTAATCGGTGCTTATGAGTTTTAGCCTCTCCGAATATATCATACCACAGAAGTGATGCGCTAAAACTCTGGTACGTATATTTATACGACAGTAGTGATGGCTATAACCATGGTGTGGACATAACGTGTATCCATACCAGAGTTACAGCCTATTTTGGTGACTCGTCATGAGCTCCTGCTGTTATAGGAAAAAGCAAGGGAACACAACTGCATAAGTCGGATCTGAGATTCCATCACGTCCGCCATATTCTCCCGATATTTCGCCAGCGTAATACCACCTATTTGCTGGTGGTTGTGTTCGAATCTACGTCTTCCTACTACGGAGCGGCTGCTCTCCTCAACAGAACTATGCCGGCAGGTTTATCGTCGCTTCATTGTCGATTTGCGCCACCTCAGTAGTACGTCAGCTGTACGTCATGTCACGTAATACGTTATAATTCACATACGCCAGATTAAGAAACGTCACACTTTCCACTAGATCAGATCATATCATATGTAGAGGATTTTAGGAAGGAGTGCCTGACCCCAGGCCTTAAACAACCCTTAGAAATAGGAAGCTAGGAGATTTGGGCTAGAATACCCGATAGGAAAGGGACACGGAAGCGAGGTAGAAAGGGGAGGAAGACGTCCTTATTTATTACCGGGGGTCCAGTACCCGGGGCCCGAAGACTTAACATGCCCATCCGACGCGCGGCGGATATTTAGTGTTCGAGCGTTTGTACCTGCCTGGGATCGAACCCGAGGTCTTCTCCGTGGCAGTCACGAACGTTGACCATTAGGCTACCGGCGGCCAACACTTTCCACTAGATCCAGTTAATTTTATTCAAATTTTCGTTTTCAAAGTAAATAGCGGGTACTGTGAGATGTTTTGATCTTGCTCGATTATTTTTTCCACTGAATTAAAACTGATTAGAAGGAAAAGGGGATATGTTAATTTTGTCTATGTAATGTATCTTTATTTGAAACAAAGAATAACCGAGCTAGATTGAAACATCTCACATTAACTGTTGTTTACTTTAAAAAAGAGCTTTTAAATGAAATTCACTAGATCTGATGGAATGTGTGACGTCATTTAATTAACTGTCCTATTTATCGAAGGCCACGGCTAAAGACGGTTCTGTAACAGAGACACACACCTACGAGAGAGGGTCCCAAGAGTTTTTCACCTATAAGAATACTCAATTTTATCGGAAGGAAATTTTTGACCTCCAGTAATGTTTGCGTATGGTCTTTGTATATATCAATGATTGTTTTGACTAATAAAGGTGCTTATCTGTAAGCACAAGGTACGTTTATTTATGACAGTAGGAAAATGCATAAAAACTACCTACCATAACGAATACTGCCTACCATTAGTGGGCGTTTTTAAAACCTCTGAGTCCTGAGATTAATCCTTAAAATGAGATTTAAGCCAAAGAAGATGACATAACAGAAATTTTCATAATATTACTAGCTCATAGTTAATTAAAATTATTGTTACTAGTTCATAGTTGATTAAAATTAATGTTACTAGTTCATAATTAATGGAATATTTCATAATATTACTAGTTCATAATTAATCGAAATTTTCCTAATGTTACTAGTTCACTTCAATTAAATTTTTAGTTTCGTTCTAATGAATTTTCAGCTTTTAAGATATCCTTGCGACTTCCATGAGTTTGGAAATCAAGCCCATCTGCTCCATGAGTTTGAAAATCAAGTCCATCTGCTCTTATTACCTATAAATTAAATATTTAGTAGCCTTGGCCATCAGACAGCTGGCAAAAAAGAATCAATAGCTAATAAAGGGTGCGGTGAATTTATGTATGCCTGAAGTTTTAAATAATTCATTTAAGTCCTTTCTTCTTGTTGAGTTTAACACGCCTGAGATAATCAACGACGATGCAGCTGACTATTTCTTCCTGTTGCAAAGAAGCGATTCCTTATTTTTCTTCCCAGCGTCAAAAAGCCTAACTGACATGTAGAACAGCCAAAATTATGAATTACATCCTTCCATAAATTGTGATGTATTCGTTTCTATCTAATTCAAGCGGTCTCTTCCTAATAAATGTCTTTCGAACTTCACAAACTACAGATTTCACTTCTTAGAGTAATTATCTCGACTGAGCACAGTAGCAGCAGCTAACGATGGCTGAGTGAAATACTGCTTCAAGTTTCGCAATATCCTTCATCCAGTTTTGGTTTATTTCAGCCAACTATTCAAGCTTCGGAATATCTGTCATCCAGTTCTGATTTATTTCAGCCAATTAACTTATTTCATCCAATTAATCCGTAAATAAAGAATGTTGTCAAGGCATGATTATGGGAATTTTTCCAGGCACATTTTATTGTAAATCCTTTGATCGGACAAAGGCCGCAGTGTAAGATATGGATTATGAAACTTTAAGCAGCATAGATAGACATAATCCTTTCTATTACAGAGTTGTACCACACAGGTTTAGACTGACATGCCTTCACTTCAGAGTAATTAACATGCATAAGAAACGGAAAATTCTATAAAGTGCCCTGATTGGAAAGAGTAGCAGAATGGAACAGAAAGTAGTAACGAATGTTTAGAAAATGCACGGAATTGCTCCTGTGAGCACGATGTACGAAGCTCTTGGTAAGTCGTGAATATTTCACCAAATTTCAGCGTACTTGATACCCTAAAATGACAACAGTACACTGTTGTCATTTTAAAAAATTAACTACGATAGACTGATGCAACAGAAATAAAGCTAAAAAATACAAGCCTTCCTGACTGACTGTTTAACGAAAAAATATTTTTATCAGCTTTTATTTTGCAAACGATCATTCTACTGAAATCAGTAAAATGTCAGTCAAATTCTGTTACAACCACCGTTTCAGTAAAAGAATTTCAGTGAATTAACGGATGTAGAAATTCCTTAAAAAATTTAAATATCACAAACGCCATTT
The DNA here is from genome assembly GCA_039090855.1 of Macrothele yani. Taxonomy (NCBI): domain Eukaryota; kingdom Metazoa; phylum Arthropoda; class Arachnida; order Araneae; family Macrothelidae; genus Macrothele; species Macrothele yani. The sequence continues at coordinate 81,646,749 of CM077008.1, forward strand.
ATCATAAGGATTTATGTAAATGAAGAGGTACAAAAAAATTCGAATGCATACCTAGGGGCAAAGACTATTGTGCCCCATTGGTGCTATGTTTGCCGAATGTAGATCATCTAAGTTGGAATCAATTTGGCGTCAAATTGATTCCAACTTAGATGAAATTAAAAAATTCGACGTCGTGCTAAGGAGCAGTTGGGTTCGAGATATCATTTACCTTGCAATGAAAAATCAAGAATTTCAAACTGTGGGACAAATAATTGCACAATGAAATTATCCCAATGTGAAAAACAACAATACATGAGTTAGTACCTTTCCCAACTAAAATTATTTCATTAAATAAAACTGCTGATCTCCGGATATCACAATGTGACGAAAACCAGATACCTCTCTTAAACCAGATTAACATGAATTTCTGGTATACAAGGTAATTCAAAATCATTCATCCGATTTCAAATGACTGTATTTTATGTGTTTCTAAATATACAGCGATTAAATGCACATAGGATAAATAAGAAAACTGTCAAAATTTTGTTTTCATGCCTTATAAATGTTCTATGTGACTTCTTTTTGTCACGGAATTACAGTACGTCGAGGCGAAAATCAAATTCCTGCCATACGTGATCAAGCATGTCTGCTGTAAACGACTGCAGAGCACTATGAATGCGAACTTTGAGTTCATCTCGCGTTGTAGGCAATGGTGGCACACCCCATAAGAAAAAGTCGCAAATGGTCAGGTCCGGAGACCTGAGGGACAGCTGTAAAATGCCTTGTCGTCGTGTCCACAGCGACCAATCCAGCGGTTAGGAAGCTGTACGTTAAGGTAACGGCGACTTCCTAACCGCTGTTTGTTGAGGTCGCGCTCAGCATCAATTACTGCATCTGGGTTTTTCGTGCCCAATATGCTAATGTTTTGACGGTTGACCTTGCCACTTAAATGGAATGTTGCTTCGTCACTAAACACCAGGCGTAAAGCAAATTCGTCGCCCTCCATCGCCTCCCTGCATGACATTTTTCACAATGACAGTCTTTCGCCCAGGTGCAGATACACGGATAACATTGCGCCGTCTAGCGGTTACATTCGTAAACTCGGTGCGTTTCTCTTCATTTTAATGTGTGGTACGTTATAATTACCTTGATTTTTACGGAGCTATGATCTAATGAATTCGGATGAATCATTTTGAATTACCCTATATTACGCTACTGTTTGTTGAAAATGCAACACCAGAAAAATCTGGTGCGATTAGATGAAACTCGCAGGATGGATAAGTCACGTGAGGAGGTGCAAATAATTACAACCTCAGCGCATATGCAAATGATTTGGGTCGGCCAAGCCCTCACGCTCGCAGGAGGTATAAAAGCAAGACGCACAAGGCAAGTTGTCGCAAAGGGCCGCGGGTGGCAGAGTGGGCAACGTTCGTAACTGCCGCGGAAAGAACCTCAGATTCGATCCCAGGCAGGTACGAACGCTCGTTCCACTAAATATCCGCCGTGCGTCGAATGGGCACGTAAAGCCGTCTGACCCCGGGCAATAAATAAGGGCGTCTTCCTCCCCCTTTCTTCTTCGCTTCTGTGTCACTTTCCTATCGGGCACTCTAGCCCAAATCTCCTAGCGTCCTATTTCTAAGGGCTGTTTAAGACCTGGGGTCAGACACTCCCTTCCTAAAATCCTCTATACATATGATCAAGTTGTCGCAGTCTATTTGCGGAAATTGTGAGAGTAAAGTGATATTGATAACTGAGTATGCTCCTTCGCAACAGACGATAGCCGTACGTACAGCTGATGGACTTTGAGTGAGGCCGATGTGTTGGACTGTAGGAAGGTGGGCTTTCTTTCTGCAACATCGCCGCTCGTGTTGGACGAAACGTTAGCACAATAATGGGAATATGGCGTCAGTTGGAAGAGGAATGTCTGACTCACCGGCGTGCGGGACATGCAGCCCAGCAACCGACGAACTCAAGGGAAGATCAGCATCTCTACCTTATGGCGTTGGCTGACCAAAAATCCACATCCCGAGGGTTGGCACAACAGCTGAGGTCTGTATCACATCAAGGGTTGTTAGCAATATTTGTCCGACGATGTTTGCTTCAGATGGCACTCGTCGCTCAATATCCGTTGCTTCGACTTCCCTTGACCTTAAACCACAGACGTTAACTGCTGCAATGACACCAAGAACACAGACACTGACGTGATGAATAGCAGCGCACAGTGCTTTCTGACGAGTCGCGGTTCAACCTAATTACCCATGATGGACGTACACTTTTACGGTGGCACCGTGATGAAAGGCTGCTGGACGCTTGCATTATGCAGCGTCATACAGACCCGACGCAGGACGTTTTGGTGTCGGGTACTGTTGGGTTTCATTCACATTCCCGACTCATACGCATTGCAGGAACCATGACCAGCTACATCGCTGAAGTTGTGGAGGCTGAAGTGCTGTCATATCTTCAGACCGTCTCTGGTGCCACCTTTCAACAAGACAATACCGGATTGCATGTGACGCTGAGCATCTTTGAGCTGCTGGATGCCAGCCATGGGCCACGTCTTCCTTGGCCAGCGCGTTCGCCTAATTTGTCGCCCATTAAACAAGTATAGGATATGGTCGCTCTACGCTCTGCCCGTCAGTTGCCCAAGATGAACTTTGGGTACGAATCGAGATAGCATGGAATGACCTTCCGCAATGCGACATCAGAACCACTTCCGTAAGATAAATAAAATAAAATTCCGACGATGTACGAAAAAATTAATTTGTCACGTAAACCAAATAATACCACAAAGTTATGTTATCAGGTACTGATTTTAAAACATTAAAATCAAAAATATATATACATATTTACTTTCGGTCCACCGAGTGGACCATCTTCAGATGTACAAAGAGTTAGCAGATAACATAACAATATATATATATATACATGTATATGTGTACAGAAGCCGAAGTGGCCCAGGGGCAAATATGTAAATGAATTAGCAAAAGGTGTCACGAGGTCCCAACATAATTGCAAGTGTTCAGGCCATTAATTAGGTTATTAAAGTTCGAATAATGTCCTCCCAGACTTTGGACAGATCATAAGGTAAGTTGAAAATCATCTAAATACGTGGCGTCAGCTGAGTAAATAAATCCATCGCTCTTTCCACGTAAAGCAACGCACAGCAACCGAAAAATCGAACTCGAATCTCTCGATATCTAGCCGAGCGCGTTAGCCTTACACTACAGCGGCCAACAATTCACGGCAATATGTGTGTTTTTCTTTTTCAGTCAGCATCTGACATCATAAATCCGTAAAATGGGCTCAGCTACTGAGACGTCTCCATCTGGTGGGTATTAACGGCACTGGCTATGTATTAATTATGGCAATTAAATCCAAGGGCGAGATCTAAAGTGAAAATCCTCTAAATACGTGGCGTCAGTTGAAGCAAGCATCACCATACGTACTGATAAGTATACTTTCCGTGATGTGAAGGGAAGACTTGTATTTTGGGGAAATCAGAATTTTAATATTATCCCAGTCTGGGTGCAGTTCACCTTTTGCAACAGTCCTGGCTAGAGCCGTGCATTGGCTCCCTGTCCTAATGTTATATTTGTGTTCTTTAATCCTTTAAAGAAGATTGCGACCCGTAGCACCTATATAGGCATGCACGGTGAGCACCAACATTATCGATCAAGGATATATAGTACACACCCCATCTTTGAATGGTTAATGTAGGAAAACGATCTTTCCTGACCAGTGAGATGAGATTAGGTGATCTTGTCCCGAAATCCAAATAAAACCGTCGGCAGATATTTTTCAATGGATTGGTGATTGATGAGATATAATCCAACGAGGTAATATAACGTGGGGCACGATCAGATATAATTTGTAGAGTGGTGGTCAAGCTGGAACGGACCCTTGAGTGTAACCTACAGTATTAAATAAGTATGAGGGATATCCATAGTGGTTAACAGGCGCTGAAGGCCATTTTATTTCTGCAAGGTGAGCAGCACGAGGGGAAGAGTGAGTATATGCTCTATGAAGGTAGAGCCTAAGAGCCGCAAGTTTCTGAGAAAGTGGATGATTTGATTCAAAAGGAATAATGGCGTGAATACTGGAAGGTTTTTTTGTAAACTGAGAAACGCATTGGACCTGTTAAGTTAGGGGGACGAGAATTCAGATGTCAAGGAACAGAAGCTTGTAGTTTTGTTCTAATTCCATAGTAAAACTTATTGACGGGACCTGAGAAGCAAAACAATAAGCAAAAGTTGATAATTCAGCATGGATACAATACTAAATGACTAAAATGCCGTCAACATAACGTGCATATAGTAAGGGTTTTAAGGGATAGCTAGATAGAAATTCATCCTCTGGGTATTGCATGAAAATTTCGGCTAGTACTCCTGATAGAGGTGATCCCAGGGCGGTGCCATCAGTTTGTTGATAAACAGTATTTTGAAACTGAAAAAATGAGCGTTTTTTTAATAAACCTAAGGGCATTCATAACTGCTGAAATCTTAGAGTGATTGCATTCAGATGAGTGTAAACAAGTTTCAATTATGTTATGATTGAGGTCAATGGGAATGCTGGAGTAAAGTGCTACAACATCAAGTGATTCTAGAATGTAAGGATTCGCCTGAGGTGGGAAACTTTTTTAATTTTGAAGCAACCTGTGTGGAGATTTTTCCTGAGAAAGCTGAGTTTTGCGTTAAGGATGCAATGAACTTAGATAAAGCGGTTTCGAGTGGTCGGGTGAGACTTGATCGTCTTGATGCAAGAGGACGCAATGGGTGACCAGTTTCATGAAGTTTTATTTTGCCAAATAAGTTGGGAGCCCGAGGGCCCGGTGGTGCTTTAAAGGAGTTACTAAAACATGAAGGAAAGGTATGATTTTTGCCTAGTTGTGCTAATGCATCTAATGCATTTATGGTGGCCTGAGTAGGATCACGAGCTATAACGGAGTCAGGAATAGTAGAAATAGCATTTTTCATGTTTTCGATCAACCACTTCCACTTCGAATTGATGCCACGCCGTGTGCGAGCCGTTATCACCATTCGTGGTGGGAATACAAGATACTGAATGTTCTGCATTCCACATAGCTTTTTTTATTGGAGGTTTAACGACCACCGTGAGCAACTCAATGGGCTATAAGCAGTCGCCCGTCTCTAATTTGGGGTCACTGGTTCCAGAGAATAGAGAGAGCCAGTGCCGTAAGACAAACAAAACATCCATGCCTTACCGGGATTCAAACCCGGACCCCTTTCGGACGAATGATCAGATGCCATCGCTTAGACCACTGCACCACCGGGGCGGCCCATATCACTTACAGATTTATTTTGATCATTTACCTCTTGTATCATAAGTAATGCCCCTATGAATCTGACTTTAATATATCTGGTCTTTCTTGGTGTTGCATTTTCAACAGACGGCAATGTATTATGTGATAACTATATTTTTATAGTTATTTTTGCGAGATGAAGATTATGATCCAGGAACCTGCTAACAAGAGTAAAGAAGAGGATTTAAAAATGAATTCACCGGAAACAATTATTATACAAGAACTAAAAATTTAGCGGTTGATGAAGCAAACCTAGAAGTAGCTGAGTATCAAGCTGTTGTCTAAGGAGGTAAATGAAGTACTCATCAAAGAAGTATTTAATAGGCGTGTGAAACTTGGGGCTGGAGAACATTTGGAAGAAACTATAATCTTTTTCTTAAAAAAAGTGTTTATGAATCAGAGACATGGACCTTAACTAAAACATGCATACAGATGATGGAGGGAAATCAAAGAAGCATGGATATATATGTATTATGCTTGGTGTAACAAAGAAAGATAGGAAAAGAAGCTCTTAGATCAACAAAATGAAAAGATTTGATGACTTCGTGATTATTGTGAAGACCCTAAATTGGCAATGGGCTGGATATATTGCTAGGAGAACTTAGCACTGTTGGACAACTGAGATACTAGACTGGGTACCAAGGGATGGAACAAGACCCAGAAGAAGGTCATGTGGTAGATGTGTGGATGAAATTTGAGGGTTGTCGGAGTGGCATGGAAGGAAATAGCTTAGAAAAGAAAGTTGTGGAAGAGACTGGGGGGGGGGCATTCATTCAGCAATGAACTGATAATGGTTTATGACGTGATATGGAAATCAAGTACCACCTTTCAATATGGGGAATTAGACTGGCTCGTCCGATTTACGCCGTCGACTGAAAAAACGCGTTGATAAATGGTGAGTTTCCAGTGAATCCTGTAAGTTATTTTAATTGATTATAGGTGATTCATTAATGCCAAATAAATCTCATGTATATGTTTACTCTTTCCAGGAATTTTTAATGCCATTGTGCTTACGGGTGGCATTCTGCTAGCTGGAAACTCAAAACTATTTAAGAGAAATTTCAACTTGTCAAAACAGAAAATTGCAATGGTGTTTATTAGGAAATCTCGGATTCTTCCGCATTCTTAGAATACTTTGGGAGAAAGCGCGTTGAAAAAAAAAGCAGCTCACACTCCATAATGTACGTTAGCAAAAATAAAACTGAATCTCAAGTTAATTCATGTGGAACAATGGTAAGAATAGTGGCTATTCTGTTGTTATTAAATTGAGTATAGGAGGAGCTGGCGAATTTAGCAGGTGGTCGGATAGGAAGCCTGCTGTGTTTCAAGATTGCTCATCGAGTTATTTGCTGCTGAGGATGATTTATGCTTCTGCAGCGTCACTGACGTGGGCCAGTTCCGTAATTGCGACAATGACCCTTTTCCTGTCTGAGCGTAAAGGGACTGTCTGTCACAATGCTCGAAGCCTGCACAGATTGGAAGATAAAAAGGAAGTGCTTCTTTTTATTATTATTCTCGTTGTACTTAGTTCCCCGATAGCTGATTTTTTCTTCGCTAGTATCTTCTTAATTTTAAACCAGTGTTTTTTGTGCTGGCATTAAATCTAGGAAGCATAAGTAGCATCTATTTTGCAGAACCTTGGTTTTTAGCTTAAAAGAGGCAGGCAAGGAATTACAGTAGGGGATGAGACTTAAAAAATGGAATTCAGAATCACACTATAAATGAGGAACACTCAAAACACCACAGTCAGGGCCGTAGCTAGCGCAAAGCTATAGTGGGTCAATCCGCCCTCCCTGGAAAATGGAGGTTGTAAATTCTCTGAACTTTTATTTTTTAGTAGCTTATGAAAATTGTTTTTGTATTTCATTATAAGCATAAATGCTTTATTTTATTCATTCCTGTATCGCATTTTTTTAAAAATGAAATGGTACAGCACGAACGATGGATAACTCAAAAGATATTAATTATTTATTTCTCGAGGTGTATCAGTAAGAACAACTACGCCAATGATTCTCTGCCACATAGGCACAGAGTTTGCTGGTCTTTCAAGTGTCAGGGAAGAGAGCAATGTCTTTTTTTTTTCGGAAAACGTAAGATATGAAAGAACGTTACCAAAAAAAAAAAAAAAAGAAAAGAAAACCCCAATAAGCGAGGCGGAAGGAGGCGAAAACAATGTTCGTCACTTGGTAAGTGACAATGAGATGTTAAGCCGCTGTTAATAAAAAAACTTCCAGGTCGTTAACTGCCAACAAAAAGGTGCTGTCGTCGAAAGGATTTAGATTTAGCTAAATGTATCCTTCCATGCGTTGGAAAAAAGTGCTTAAGGGAAATACTTGTGTGTGTGAGAGAGAGCTTTCAACGTCTCCCTTTTCATTGTTTTGCGCCCAGTACGAATAGTTTTACTATGCTTGTGTAGGGGAAAGGGGTTTGTTGGCGTAAATTTGAGGGATCCTGATTTTTGAATGAAGAAGGGATGCAATTTGGCTGTTGACAACGTTAAGAATATTCTACCTCTGAGCACAGGCGAAGGAGAATACCCGATTGAAGTTGGAAAAATAGAACCGAATAAATGTTTTTCATGCTAGTTTTTAGAAGAGGAGTAGAAAAACATCCATAACTCCTGGACGACATTTCCCAGGATCCGCGAAAAGGACAAAAATAATAAACTACAAAAGAAAAAAAAAGAAAATAATTTTTTCAGGATAAGCAACTCAACATAATTAAGCAAATTCAGAAAACGTTTTTATTTCAGTTATCTTGCAGCCACTTTTCACGTATTTTGCATTTTATTTTATTGTTTTACTTTTCGGCACGGAGAAAAGTAAATTAACAAAAAGTGCGAAAAACAAAGCAACACTTGCATCTATATTTGTGGGAAAATATAGTTTGTGCTTGATCACAGAGCCACCCAGACGACTCTTCACCCAACCCCCACTCCACTCCGTTCTGAACTAGGTACGGCTGTGACCACAGTTCGTTATTCCTTACATATTCATGCGATTTTCAATATTATTTGGAACCACGCAGTCGCCAGCAGGAAGACTACTTCGAAGACTACTGGTGTGATATCACACCATACGTCAATTTTATTTAAAATTGCTTTTTCATAGTAAATAGCAGTTCCTCTTAAATGTTTTCTTACAGCTCGATTAATCTTTGTTTTGAATCGAAAGACATTATTGAATGATAAGATAACATTTTCTTTTCCTTCTAATTTCTTTTAACTCAAAATAAAGAATAATAAAGCAAAATTAAAGTTATCTATAGTGACCACTATTTACTTGGAAAAATGAATTTTAAATAAAACTGAATGAATCAGATTGGTCACGTGCCATCACAAAAAGTGTGGCAGGCTGTTTTAGTTCGCGTCGAAGCCCAGAAGCAATGCGATTACCCACAAGTCCACACACTCAACAACCGTCATTTAGCACAATGTATGAAGGTGTGTTCAACTAATTGTTTCGCTTCTTATTTCTTTTCCTCTGGGATGAGGTTTCTTAACGACTCCCCATCAGCATCTAAGAGCGGGAGGAATTGCCCATTCCTCAAACAGAAGTGAAGACTAAACACACACATACACATCTCACCCAGACCAATCATAGCTAGAAAATAACGTGGTAACCACTCGGCCTATCTGGCTGCATCCATGCAGCTTTTTCTTCATGACTGCCTGTGAACATAATCAAATAAAGGGTTACCAGATCGAGATCTGCGTTCATAGCCTGGGATTAGGCTTTTCCGCCGTGTTCATTGGTGTTTTATTTTTTAATTGAATTAAATTTCAATAAAAAAAATGCATACATACCTGAAAAAAGAAAAACACCTCGCTCTCCTCACCCTAATCTGACTACTTCGAAGGGGCAGGTGTTTCATCGGCAGAATGTTTTTTTGGGAGTGGGTGGGGGGCGAATGTTTCTCATCTTTCTTTTTTCAAAAAAGACACAGTTTTTCTACCTCTTCCTCCACATCCTAGGCTGTAAATAAACATTTCGCGCTACACTGTTTAATTTAAAAATGTGGCATTTCCAATAAGAAAAGTATCTGGTCGCCAAAACTTCAAGAAGTGTACGACACGAGCATGATTGTCCTTAAAAAAATATCCCATGTACTGACAACTATGATCAATCAGTCTGGACGATTTTCATGACTTTTCGGAATAGGTAAAAAATTTTTCTATGCTTTTTAACGGTTTTCGCAATTCGTTGACTTTTTGAGGTTTTGGAAAACAAAGGGCTGACAAAAAGAACTGCAGTGTCGCTTTTCTTTGATCTTCATTATTTGTATGCTTAACTGTCTACATTCATATAATTTCATAAACAACCTTAATTAAATCTGAACGTTTTAGGTAAACTTTGTCATCTTGGATTTTTTTAACTCTCTGGAGGGTTTAACGACCGCCGTGAGCAGCTCAACCGTCCCTAATTTGGGGCAACTTGTTCCATGGATATGAGCAAGGCCGCAGGGGGCAAGCGCCCCCTCCGATACTCGAGCCCATGTCCGCTCTGACGAAATGTCAATAGCCTAGCGTTCGGAATATTATGCCACCGTCATCATCTTGGCTTCAGTAGATCTGCCAAAGAGTCTAATGTTTCCTGATATTGCCCTTTTTTGATGCTCCAGCAGACTGTTCCTTTGTAAAATACCAAGAATTCCCTCTGAATTTGGTAACTTAACAGTTTAAATCACCCCCGTCTGCACTATTGGAAAAACTGTTAAATCTGATAGCTTAAGCGTATATACAGTCATTTGCAAACGTTTAAGACCACCTGTTACTATTATATTTCTGCCAATTGCGTCAGCTACTGTCTGTATTACTCAACTTCCTGTCGGTGTTGCATCATCCTATAGCGGCAGATATTGATAGAGTTGAAGGAAGCACGTGAGCGTCAGTTTGCTTCTGGTTTTCATGCTGAAAGGTTTTGTATCTATTTTCTATATAGCGAAAAATGGGCAGAAAAGTGTCATTAAGTGTTACTCAGAAGGCACAAATAGTGACTTTATATCATGAAGGATACTCCGAAAGTGACATAAACAGAAAGGTGAATGTGAGAAAGACTGCTATTCATAATACGAACAGGAAATATCGAGATACAGGTGAATTTAGCGACCGAAAAAGAAGTGGACGTCCAATGAAAACAACTCCACGTGATGACAATACCATAAGGCGAATAGTTAAGCGTTCTCCGAGGAATTCGTGCCAGAAAAGTAAAGCTTTTCTACATTCAAAAGGGTCGATATGAGTAACAGCACTGTTTCTCGACGTCTTAGCAAAGATTTTGGATTAAAGTCTGATAAACCTGCACATAAACCTAGACTAACCTCTGTCCTGAAAAAGAAGAGATTCCAGTTTGCGAAACGTCATCAGTCGCGAACTGCTGAAAATTGGAGCCATGTTCTTTTTTTTTCGATGAATCAACTGTGCGTCAATTTGAATTACGTGAAACACATGTTCGACGATCAAAAGGCAAAAGGTGTGATGAAAAATACACCGTTAGCACCGTGAGACATCCGCCTAGTCAGATGATATGCGGTGCTATGTCAGTATCCGGTACTGCTTCATTATCCTTTTTGCCGACAGGCACTACCCTGACTGGTCCTTTTCATGTGGAAATATTGCGTGAGAAGCTGTTAACTCATATGCAAATGCACAGATGCACAATCTTAATGCATGATGGTGCTCCAGTCCACATATCAAAGACAGTAAAGGACTACCTGCAGAGGAAAAACATAACTGTGCTTGACTGGCCCGGTAATAGTCTCGACCTCAAATCCATCTAAAATTTGTGAAGCATTTTAAAAAGACAAGGTCGCAGAAAAACAGCTATCAAATTCGCAAACTTTGATTGACGCAATAAAGTACGTGTGGTGCAAAGACATTTCAAGTGACTACTGCAAATCCCTCATTGAGAGTATGCCACATCGTATTCTGTCCGTTATAAGAAAACAAAGGTGGCCACGCAAAGTATTGATTTTGGTCTTTTTGTGTTCTAAAGAATGTAAGTATTCATTTGCGGTGTCATTTTTTCAAGTATCTCTGACTAGCAATTAGTTGTTTGAAAATTTTAATTTTCAATAAATTGACAGGTGGTTTTAACCTTTTGCAAATGACTGTACATGCAATTTTATTTACATTCGATCCAGTCGAAGCTAAAAGAAGCGCGTGAGCAACAAAAGCGGATCACGCAGTCATGCCAGGTCAAAAATGCAGCTTTAATTACTAATGAGAGGTTATCAAATTGACCAGTTCCATGGGTTTCCGGAGGCTTTCCAACTTCCTCTAGCGAATGTCCAACTCAGAATGAGGACGAGGGCCGTAAACAAGTCAATAGTAAATGGCAGCTATATGTGAAACTTAGCTTTATAAGAATGATTAGTTGCAACCATGAAACTCATCGAAAATTCTTTAGGTACATTCTGGATAATCGCGACACATGGGGATTAGAACAAACACTTTGGGCCAATTAAGTGGTTGCCCCAATCATGCGTAACTTTATCCCAAAGCACTAATTTGGGATGTTCTCCAAGAATTGGCCCAAAATAAACGACTGCGCCGATTAACCGATTACCCAATTAACCGGAATCTACTGTATATTTATTGGTGAATAACCAATGACGATGGCTATTCCCAGCTGAAACACGAATGCTGTTTCACGGGGGATTGCTATCAAGAAATATTTTCTTGATTCAAGTCAAATGTTTTCGCTTTTCATGTGTAGAATATGGTATAGTTTTAGCCTACGACATCTTTTTCTTAAGTTACCTCGCGCTATTATGTCTTCTAAAAAGCAAAAAGTGTTGGCAACCGTTATAGCAGCAGAGAAAAAATAAAATAAAAACATACGAATCCACTCTCGTTAAATGAATATTTTAAACTCCAATACAGTCAACAAATAATTCATGTATTCCGTGCGCAAAAAGATTTCATGAAGTAATTTAAACGGAAAATTCAGAAACGCTTTCAAGCGGCAATATAGCAGACGGGAAATTTATCAAAATTTCATCGGGCTGTTTAAATTTTACGTCTGAAGGTAACTTACTGGCCGATCACAGCTGCGAGACTGAGTATTGATGATGACAGCTCATAATAATACAGGGTGTCCATAAAGTCTTTCCCACATTACAAAAATTTATATAAAAAAGCCTATGTAAGTTAAAATAAACTGGTTGGCAACATAATGTAGCAGCACTCGTAAAGTTTTTTTTGTGTTCTTTGAGGAAGCGCTACTGCTGAATAAGAGGAGCATTTGATCGAAAATGGCTTTCATGCAAGAAAAAGCGGCGTGCGTGTTGTGGTTCCGTAAGACCAAATCAGCGGTTACTGTCCAGCGTCATTTCAGACATGAGTACAGACGATCACCAATAGACCAAAAAAGCATAAAAGCTTGGTATGAAAAGTTTAAAGCGACGGGTAGTGTTGGCGATCTCCTCCGAGCGGGCCGACCACTGGTTATACAAGAGACAGCTGCAGCTGTTCAGTAGACATTTCTGCGAAGCCCCAGGAAATCCATTCGTCGTGCTTCACTGGAAGCTGGGATTTTCCGTGCCATGGTTCACAAAATTTTACACAAATGTCTTCATCTGTGCTTATAAGGTACAAAGCGTTCAAAATCTTCAGCTTGATGACCGGCCTCGCCGTGCTGCATTTGTGACGGAGATGTTGCAGCGCATAGCTCATCTGCCCCGTGTCTGTTTCTCAGATGAAGCCACATTCCACGTCTCTGGTACAGTAAATAGGTACAATGTGCGAATCTGGGGATCAGAAAATCCCCATTATGTCATCGAACAACAGAATGTTAGCCCGAAAGTGAACGTATGGTGCGCTCTGATATATGACAGAATCATTGGATCTTTCTTTTTTACAGAGCCCACGGTAACATGTAACGTGTACCTGGACATGCTGGAACTTTTGTAGCACCTCAGTTGCTTGCACTCCAACCTTCGGGGGTTATTTTCCAACAAGACGGTGCCCCACCACATTGGTCATTAATGGTTCGTGAGTTCCTGAATGCCACATTTCCGAATAGATGGATTGGCCGTGACTGTTCCCATGACATGGCCACCTCGAACGCCCGACATAATCCCTCTAGACTTTTTCCTGTGGGGTTATGTAAAAGACCAAGTTTACTCTAGCAGTGTTCCGGATGTCGAGACGTTGAAGAGCAGAATAACGGACGTCATTGGTTTCGTCTCTGCTGAGATGTTAAGCAAAACATGACGTGAAATCGAATATCGCTTAGATGTCCTATGGGCTACAAATGGCGTCCATGTGGAGGTGTACTAACCCTGAAAAAATAACTTTACTTGTGCACCATCATTGTCGTGCAATCCCTTTCTTGTGCCTGTAGTACAATTTTTTATATTAATTTTTGTAATGTGGGAAAGACTTTATGGACACCCTGTATTATCATTTCTCTTTTCTGCTTATCTTAATCACTTGTAAATTATCATTGTGACAAACAGAGGAACTTACAAGGTTACCTATTTTGGAAGCATGACAAAAAGTTTGAAGGCAAGAGGAAGTAATCTTTAAGGAGGCCCCGAGTTATCGTTTACTACAGACATAATATACAAACAAGACGGTTACAACTACGGGAGTACCGACATGGGTAGCGACATGTTTAAATGCAATACAATTCCGGCATGTCTCGCCTACGTGGCGCCACATTGCGGCCACCATAGGAACCGTCGCCAACTTCCAACGTTGAGTTCCTCACGTTGTAAGCTGGCCACGGTTTAATAATGTAGAGCCGTCAATAGGTGCGATACAGAAGATGTTGAAAAAACTGGTGACAACAGGCATGTTGGTAAAGGTCCACGGGGGCGGACGTCCTGCAGTGGCCGAATAAACAGTGCAGGACGTGCGCAAGAGGTTGCTTAACTTACCAACCAAGTCCTTACGGCGATTGTTCCAAGAAATCGGCTTGTCTTCCTCAACTTGCCACAGAGCAGCAAAAAAAGGGAGCATTCGCCCGTATCGAGTGTCCGTAGTGCAGGAACTGCTGGGGTCCGATTTCTGAAAAAGAATGTCACACTGCAACTGGTTTCATACCTTCGTGGCTGCAAACGATGACATCCTGGACATAACATTTTTCTCAGACGAAGCGTGGTTCTACCTGTCTGGTACGTCAGTTCGCAGAATAAGCGCTTCTGGGCCAAAGCGAATCCACGTGCGACTCATGAACATCCGCTGCATGACCTCGAGATTGGAGTGTGTGGCGCTATATCGCGCACGCGCGTCATAGTGCTTTGAAACGACGATGAACACAGACGTGTACTGCGAAATTATAGACACTTTGTTAATCAGTTGGACGACACTAAGTTACAACGTGGCTATTTGCAGCAAGACGGGGCAACCTGTCACACGTTCAAAAGGTCTGTGTCAGTTATATCCAGCTTCTTCGACGATCGCATTATGTCCAAAGAAATACCGCCACCAAGGTCTCCGGATCAAAGTCTCCCAGACTTCTTCTTGTGGAGCAGGTTGAAGGGAAAGGTTCATGCCAATAAACCACGCACACTCCAGCAACCGGGTGCGAACATCACCGCTGCAATTGGCATTAGCCACGCTCAGTTAATTTAGACATTCGCAAACATGGAGCGCCGTATTGCCAGGTGCCTGCAGGAAGGAAGCGGCTACTCCCAGCATTTGTTGTGATGCGATACGTTGGACATCTCTCAAGGTATGCACTGCCATAATTACGTTCGCCAACCTTGTATATTATGTCTGTTAAAACGATAACTCGGGGCCTCCTACGAGTGAAACACCCTTTTCAGTATTGTAATTGTAAGGTCACCACTTTTTTTTGTCTTTGTTGTTTTTAGACAGGAATTTATACACACACCTCAACACCCCTCAAATTTTCTCAGTCACCCTTCCATTTGTAGCTGTGTAACAAATACAGATTTGTATACTTTTATATAATACTTTTTAATTTTTCAGTATTAATTTTTTCATTATCATAATACACAGTTGCCAACAACAGTTAGCGTTTATACGTTTCCTCAGCTTTTCCTTGAAGTATCTTCTACCATAATGCAATGTATCTTTTTTTTATTTTTTTATTAAGTTTGAAATCTATCAGCCTAATTATATTCTTTTATGGTTTTCTTGTTTAAAGCATATTTTTAAAGTTAGTCATTGCAACACAAAACGCATGTGCGTATCTCTTCATTTTTGTCTGCTGCCGATTTTGCAGATATACTTCTGAATCATATCAGCATGCACAAAATATGTGAAAATATTAATGTCCACTGTTTCAGCAACTCATATTAACACTTACTTCTTTTTGCCTTCTTTAAGGGAGCATTTAGATATGAGCAATAAAGAAATAGAAACAGCACAAAAACAAAATGACCGTGTGTAGTTTCCAAAAAAAAAAAAAAAAATTAGGTAACAAGCATTCTTAATCATAAAAAAAATCAGCAGTTCTCCATTTTATATATGCAATTTGAGTAATATTCCTCTCACCGCCCGCAAGATATAATCTGTTTGCAATTTTTTCTCAACTTAAACACGAACAGATAAAGTCATCGCTCTTTCCACGTTTTCTTTTATTAACACACAGCAACCGAAAAATTGTTATCCGGACACCGCTGGGATCGAACCCCAGATCTCTCGATAACTAACACAGTGCGTTCGCCTTACGCTACGGTGCCAACAATCCACGGCACTATGTGTGTTTATCTGTCAGCATCTGACTTCACAAATCCGTAGGGATGGGCTCAGCAACTGAGAGATCGCCTTACGCTACGGTGCCAACAATCCACGGCACTGTGTGTGTTTATCTGTCAGCATCTGGCTTCACAAGTCCGTAGGGATAGGCTCAGCAACTGAGAGATCGCCTTACGCTACAGTGCCAATAATCCACGGCACTGTGTGTGTTTATCTGTCAGCATCTGACTTCACAAATCCGTAGAGATGGGCTCAGCAACTGAGAGATCGCCTTACGCTACGGTGCCAACAATCCACGGCGCTATGTGTGTTTATCTGTTAGCATCTGACTTCACAAATCCGTAGGGAAGGGCTCAGCAACTGAGAGATTGCCTTACGCTACGGTGCCAACAATCCACGGCGCTATGTGTGTTTATCTGTTAGCATCTGACTTCACAAATCCATAGGGATGGGCTCAGCAACTGAGAGATCGCCTTACGCTACGGTGCCAACAATCCACGGCACTGTGTGTGTTTATCTGTCAGCATCTTCACAAATTCGTAGGGATGGGCTCAGCAACTGAGAGATCACCTTACGCTACGGAGCCAACAATCCACGGCGCTATGTCGTTTATCTGTCAGCATCTGACTTCACAAATCCATAGGGGTGGGCTCAGCAACTGAGAGATCGCCTTACGCTACGGTGGCAACAATCCACGGCGCTATGTGTGTTTATCTGTTAGCATCTTCACAAATTCGTAGGGATGGGCTCAGCAACTGAGAGATCACCTTACGCTACGGTGCCAACAATCCACGGCGCTATGTGTGTTTATCTGTCAGCATCTGACTTCACAAATCCGTAGGGATGGGCTCAGCAACTGGGACGTCTCCATCTGGTGGGGCTTAATGGCACAAGCTATTAAATTACAGCTATTAAATTATAGCTAATAAATCCAAAGTGTGAGAGTGATAGCGAAAATCTTTCAAATACGTGATAACAATGTGAACAGACAAGTCATGATGTGAATAGACAAAGTCAAAATTGCCAATGTGAATAGACAATTTTTCGGTTGTTGTGTGTTAATCAAAGAAAACGTGGAAAAAGCGATGACTTTGTCTTATTCACATTGTCTTCACGTATTTGGAAGGTTTTCTTTAAATACGAACACATCTCGCTCACTAATTTCTTACTCAAATTGCTTTTGGAGCTTTCTGCGTTTTAATGCTAGGTTTGAACCCTAAATACTTCACTATAAAAATTTTCAGCCTTCCAAAACTTTGTTTTCACCCAACCCCACCCTCTCCCCCATTTGAAATCCCTGAATACACCCCTGATTTTTAGAGGTAATAGATCCTAAAACCGATCAACAGCCTAACAGAAGATTCACTAAACGGTACATTCGCAATGACGAATTTGATCTAAATGAAGAAAATTAAAGCTATCAAGCTAAAGAAAATATTTTTTATAGATTATTTGTAAAACAGTGGGTATTCTTTTGACATCAAAGCGTGGCTGTGGAAAATTGCCACATACGAGCCTGCTGAAATCTTGTGTGGTATTTCTAAGAAGAATTATCAGCAACATAGAGGACACCTGTCGATTTCTTAACGATTGCGAACAAAAGTCGCCGTTAGTTTCCGAAGTCCGTCGTATCTTTGTGTTACTCGCCTTCCTTTGTGGTATTATCATTCTTACAGAAGAAAGGAAGTTTCCGTATCGCTGAAGTCTCTCTGCCACCACTCACCATTTGCTAAATACTTCCGGCAAATAAACGCTGACTGTAGTGACCACTTTATAAAGATATTCCTGGGAATGTTTTATGCAACGTACATTACAACGGTTACTTCCCACACTCCTAAAAAGCACGAAGTTACATGTTGAACATCTGCCAACATTTCGAATCATATACGTCACCTTTAGGTGCCAGCTTCCTAAAAATCTAATATATGTTCTAGTTCCCGTCATACACCCATACACACTTAAACATACATATACTTTTTTATGTGCGCCTCAGTGACGTATATTCTAGACTAGCTGCGAAACCCTTTGTGTTACACGACTTCTGCCAGTGACGTAACTACCACCCCCGCAACTGCGGGGGGGGGGCGCCAGTGACGAAGGGGCATACTGCAGCTGCCAGTTATAGTTTCATGAAAAAATTCAAACATGCACAATAATTAACCCAAAGATTCATATTTTGCTTTACGATATATTTAGCTTTGCCTAAATAAATGCCTAGTTTCACTTTTAAAACACTGAATGTCCTACAGATTGAAAGTGTTCGGCTCTTTGACTTCGGGTTGTAATACGATTGCAATGGATTGTAGACAATACGATTGCAATGGATTGTAGACAATACGATTGCTCTCCAATCGCCCTCTCTCGCTGCGCTGCTAAGGAAAAGCGCGAGTCCACAGTGGGATTCTCTGTGGAAGATGTGGGAAAACAGTAGTTACCTATGATTACGGGCACGACAGGAGCCAACATTTATTCACAGCAGCCGCAGATCTGCCATGTGTAAGAGGATAATTTCTTCAAGTGATTTAACTTAGTTTTGGACAAAGCAATTTCACGTATTGTCAAATCTACTACTCAAAAAGTTAAAACTACTGGGCTTTAGGTACCAACTTTACTTTTGCAGACACTCTCCCTGACTTCCTAACTCTCCCACCAACCATCACACACACAAACACGCACCGCGAAAAATTCATCCTCCCTCGTGTTCGAAATCCTGGGAAAATTACTGTGCTTAGGGGTGCTGAAGTAAACCTTTCGGGGGGGGGCGCACGTTGTGCTAGTGACGCCACTGCCTTCCACATGCACAAATGGACAAATAAAAGTCAATTAACTATCATCATCACCAGCCATTATCAATCCACTGCAGGATGAAGGTCTCCCCAAATTTCTCCCACAATTGTCTGTCTTGGGCCTGTCTCCTCCATGTCACTCCAGCATACTTTCGAATTTCATCCTTCCATCTCCCATGGGGTCTTCTTCTGGGTCTTTTCCTGTCCCTCGGAATCCAGTCTAAAATTTCGCTTGTCCATCGGTGGCCCGTTCTTCTGGCAACATGTCCAGCCCACTACCATTTCAGTGATTTCACTCTGGTCATGATATCCACCACCCCTGTCATTTTCCTTATCCACAAGTTCCTCTTCTTATCTTTCCTGGTTACACCAAGCATGCATCTCTCCATGCTTCTTTGAGTTGCCTGCAGTCTTTGTATGTATGTCTTTTTTACGCTTTCCAACCGTAGGTTGAAGAAGCGTATATGCTCCAGCTTTTTGCGTCCGTCTGTCCGTCCGTCCGTCTGTCGGCACGATGACTCACGTAAAAATGGTTTGATTTCGATGAAATTTTACCTTGGTGGAAAGTGAAAAAAGAACACCAAGAAGGAATTGGCGGACGATCATGAAATTTACATATGCTAATGGGGTCGAGTTTACGTAGGTGTGATGTTAATTTCGGGACCAACCGGTGAGCGCTTACGCCACAGCACGGCATAATATGCAAATTATCGTTGGTGGTATTTAAGGAGTACGGCGAAGTGAATGTAATCAGTCGTCGGCTTACGGACACGTGCGAAGACCCTGAAGAAGCTGCAATGCCTGGACATGTAAGACGTGTACGATTTCAGCAGTTATCGGACTTTGAGGGAGGTCGTCTAGTAGGACTCCGTGAGGCCGGGTGGTCATATCGTCGTATTGTGGAGCGAATTGGACAGGAAGTATCGGTGGTGGTACGATGGTGGCGTAGATGGTCCGAGGAACATTCCCACACAAGAAGACGTGGAACCGGGAATCACAGACGGACTGATGAGTGGACCAATCGACACACAAGAAGAGCGACGTTGTCAAGCAGAACGTCCACTGCGACGCAAACCCGAGCTGCCGTTGCCCCTGAGGTGACTGTGCGAACAATCCGCAACCGTCTACTGGATGCAGGACTACGTGCACGTGTGCCTCTGGCATGTGTACCTCTGACTCCAACCTACCGTCAGGAACGGCTGCAGTGGTGTCGCCAATGTCTGCACTGGAGAACGCAATGGCGATCTGTCGTGTTCAGCGATGAAAGCAGATTCTGCTTGGGAGCCTCCGATGGCCGTATGCGTGTTTTCAGACGCACAGGGGAGCGTCTCTACCCTTCTTGCATCCGCCAGCGATACACAGGGCATTCATCTGGTCTCCTGGTGTTGGGAGCGATTAGCTATCACTCCCGTACACATCTAGTGTTTGTACCGGGTACGTTAAACAGCACCTCCTACATCAACAACATCATTCAGCCCGTTGTTGTGCCATTTGTAAGGTCGGTCCATCGTGGTATTTTCCAGCAAGATAGCGACACACGGCACGTGCAACGCTACATGCACTTCAGGGTGTGAGACAACTTCCTTGGCCTGCACATTCACCGGATTTGTCCCCCATTGTGCACGTGTGGGATTTTATTGGACAACGACTTATCCGGTCTCCACGGCCAGCCACGACCATCCCCGATTTACGCGTCCAGGTTGAGGATGCTTGGAACTCAATACCCCAAACTTACGTCCAACATCTGTACGACAGACTCCATGTCCGATTTGCACAGTGTGATGCAGTTCATGGCGGTTCAACCTCGTACTAACCATGTAACATGGAAATGTTATTTTTCAGTTTACCAGCAAATACAGCTGTATTTTGCCATAATGTTTTGATCACGTTATCCTCTGTATTCCGTTATTATGCTGTATAAACTTTCGTTGGTATCAGACGTCTTCTTCTTGGTGTTCTTTTTTCACTTTCCGCCAGTGTAGTATGTGGTAGGGGACCACCAGGGGACGAACTCTATTGAAAATGGGTGAAATGGGGTCAAAGGTCACGCCATAAGAGCGGGATCCATTCAATTGCCCTTATTCGTCATAACTTGCGTAAATATGGTTCGATCTCAATGAAAGTTTAGTATGTGGTAGGGGACCACCTGGGGACGAACCTTATTGAAAATGGGTGAAGTGGAGTCAAAGGTCAGGACATAGGAGCGCGATGCATTCCATTGCCCTTATGCGTCATAAGGTGTGCAAAAATGGTTCTATTTCGTTGAAATTTTAGTATGTGGTAGGGGACCACCTGGAGAGGAACCCTATTGAAAATCAGACAAATGGAGTCAAAGGTCAGGACATGGGATCGGGATCCATTCCATCGCCCTTATCCCACACTATTAAGGTGGACGTCAAGTAATTTTGCTTCCTATATTTCCAATGGAAAACCTTTTGTACACATCTTCTTCACAATTAGTGTGTTCCCAAGGATGGAAATTTGAACATCGATTAAAATAACTTCATACTATAACTTCGAATACCTAACATTTTCTAAAACATAAGCATAATTATATTAAAAAACAATAACCTTTCCTTTGGTGGTGTTGAAACCAGAAAAAAGATGGCGCGACTTGTACTTTGATGACGTCAGTAGACAAATAAATGTTGGATTGCATAATTACGGTTATGGTTTAGAAAATATTATTGCGGTTATGGTTTAGAAAATATTAAGTATTCCAAGTTATGAAATGAAGCTATTTTAATCGATGTTCAAATTTTCATTCTTGGGAACGCATTAATTCTGAAGAAAATGTGTACAGAAGTTTTTCCATTGGAAGTATAGGAAGCAAAATTACTTGACGTCCAACTTAAAGTAGCAATTCTTGTATGTATGTATGTATGTATGTAAATTTTATTTTGAAAACGGCTCTAAGAATTTTGATGAAATTCGTTAACCCACCGTTTTCTGGTACTAGAAATCGATTTAGCTTGATCTCGACTTTAGAAGAATTCGTTTAGTGGGTTAAATAACCACCCCGAATTATAACGTTTTTGGTGTCATGGCGTTGTTCCATTAATGTTCCCAGTGCTTAGAAATCTTATGACGCCACAATCTCGCGTTTGAGAATGTTGGCGCGCGGTCACACCATCTGTCTCATTACGTCACGCGCTGTGTGTGGATCCTATTAAAGTTTTATGACGTCATACTCTTGCCAGCAGATGGTCGTGATTCCCATCTGCTTCATTACGTCACGCGTTGTGTGCGTATGTCCGTTCGCACGATAACTCGCGTAACAATCGTTCGATTTCGATGAAATTTTAGTATCTGGTAGGGTATCACCTGGGAAGGAACCTTCTTTAAAGTGAACAAAATGGGGTGAAAGGTCAGTACATAGGAGCGGGATCCACTCCACTGCTGTTATGCGTCATAACTAACATAAAAAAGGTTCGATTTCGATGAAATTTTAGTATGTGGTAGGGGACCACTTCGGGATAAACCCTGTTGAAAATGGGCGAAATGGGGTTAAAGGTCAGGATATAGGAGCGGAATCACTTCCATCGCCATTATGCGTCATTAGTTACGTAAAAATGCTTCGATTTGGATGAAATGTTAGTATGTTGTAGGGCCTGCCTGGGAACGAATCTTATTGAAAATGGGCGAAATGGGGTCAAAGGTTAGGACACAGGAGCGGGATCTATTCCATAGCCCTTATGCATCATAACTTACGTAAAAATGCTTCGATTGCGACAAAACTTTATCATGTTATTTCGGAGGTATACCGAACCGGTTCTGTTGAATATCATCGATATGGGATCAAGGGTCAGGGCACAGAACCGAGATTTATTCCACACCCATTATTCTCATAACTTGAGTGATAACTTGAGTAAAGATTTCTGGTATGTTGGAAAGCGTATTATAATCAATGCATTGCATGATTTTACAAACTTGTTTAGTTAAGGTCCATGTCTCTGCTCCATACGTAAGCACTGACAGGATGCATTGATTAAACACATTTCTTTGGAGACATAATGCCATACTGCTCTGAAAAATTGTACTGTTTCTTCCAAAAGCTCTCCATCCAAGTTTTATACGCCGATTAATTTCTTCATCAATGTGACCCTCACTCGATATCTGCTGCTCAAGACAAATGTAGGAATCGGTTGTCTCAAGCTTTTCTCCACCAATCGATAAATCTTCGTTTCTTGTAAAAGCATTGTACATCACTTTTGTCTTCCGAAAGTTCATTTTTAATGCCACTTCTTTACTCTTGTCACCTTCCAATTAGATATACACAAATAAAAGTCAATTATTATCAACGGTATTAAGCTATGTCGATGTTTTCGCTGAAAAAAAAAACACATGTGCGGATTCGCTTCTTTTGACTAAGAAAATCAGTCTGGCGAAATAGGCGGATGGTGTCATCGTGACGCAAACAGCTCTAGAAGTCTTCACTGTGTGATTCGAAGACTCTCGATACGATCGTCGGTTAGCGTTTCCATGATAACATGAATGAGCGGGTGAAAGGTGAATGGACAATTGCTTTGGGCAAGGGTTCGCTCAAAAAAGAGAAGACTTAGGGTACCTTAGTCACTCCCGCCCATAACAACACGTGTTTCGCAAGAGTTGTTTCAGTTGTGTAAAGTGTCAATGAATTAAAATCATTGTTGTTATATCTTAAATTCGTGGCTTTGTTGGATTTGAACTGTTTAGATAAATTTTGTGAAAGCTTAGCTGAACATCCACTGTCAGAATTTAACGAACTCAATGCTTCAAATTTTGTTACAGTTCGACTCAAAAATGAACTGAAGGTGGTTTTATTCCCGTCAAATACAAAATGAAATTACTAAGAGACATTACTTGTTACATGAAATTGAATATTTGGACATTTTGCTATTCAGGTGTGCAAATTAGTAGACCTAATATTAAAGTTTCCATCAACTGTCGAAAGAAGTTTTCCTGCATTAAAAAGAATCAAGATATATCTTAGCGCCACACAAGGACATGTACACTTGAGCAGCTTCGCTGTTTTGTCAATAGAGAAAAACATTCCTTTTGAACGTGAAAAAGTATTCGGAAGAAACATTTTATGAAAATGTAATACTCAAGTTCACACAAAAGGAAAGAAGAATGGAGTTCAAGTACAAATAAATGTTAAAATCCTAATCCTCATAATTATTTGGTATTATGGTAGCAATAGCATGTACCTAAACTTTATAAAAAAAGTTACTTCTATTACTTAAAAACTCTAAAATAAACTTCGCAATTAAAAAAAAAAAAACAGTACTGGGGTAAGGCAGGGCGCGCGGGGAGGGGACGGGTGAGATAGCCCAGGTCTTGGACCTAAGATACGCCACTGGTGCGCGTATACAGAAAACAAGGGGATAAAAATGAATAAAGATTATTTAAAACATCTTCATTTTGCTGACTACATACTCATTTTTTCAAGTACCCTCTCAGAGGTGTGAAGTATGGTTCACGAACTTGCTGACAAGAGTAAAGAAGTGGGCTTAAAAACGAACTTACAAAAAACAAAATTGATGTACAATGCTTTTACACGAACTGAAGATTTAGTGATTGATTGAGCAATTCTAGAAGAAGACGATGTCTACATTTCCCTTGTGAAGCAGAGTTTAATCAAGGGCCACACTGAATAAGAAATTAACAGGCGCATAAAACTTGGTTGAAGAGCTTTTGGAAGAAACAGTTCGGTTTTCAAGAGCAATTTACCATTATGTCTTAAAAGAAAAGTGTTTAATCAACGAAATTTTTCAATTTCTACTAACGGAACAGAGACATGGACTTTAACTAAGCAAGATATTCAGAGGCTGCAAACAACACAAAGCAGCATGGAGAGATGCATGCTTGGTATAACCAGGAAAGACAAAAAGAAATAGCACATGAATCAGGAAAATGATAAGAGTTCACGACATCATGATCAAAGCAAAATCTCTGAAATGGCAATAGGATGGACACATTTCTGGAGCAATTCACCACCGCTAGACAACTGAAATACTAGACTGTATTCCAAGGAACAGTATGTATGTTACCGGTAAAGCTCGAAAGCCGTTAATGTGCACATTACCTAGCTGATCTGCAGATTAACTGATTTGCTCCGTTAACGTGCGGAATCAAGAGCTTTCCGCATTTTACCTAGGTAATGTGCACATTAACGGCTTCCGTATCGTTAAAGTTCAAAAGTTTGTTTCTCTCATTTCCTTTCACTACACCTTCCCCCTCTCCCTCCACTTTTAGTTTGGTTTCGTGTGATGTGTTTGTTCACGTAATTTGTGGTGAAATAGATCCTAAAGAGAAAGGGTATGGTAAGAATGCATTGTGCAACATCTGTAAAAAGAATATGGATCAGAAAATACAGCGTGATGAAACCAAGAAAGGTTTAGAAAAGCAAGCAAAGAAAATGTTAGCAGTTTCTAATGCAAAGCACCCAAATGTCGATGAAGGTGTCACTGTGAGAATTAAAGCACCCGAAGTAGACAGAGCAAAAACTGATGCCCGCTCGATTTTAGCTGTGGTTCTTAGTAAAACAGTGGATGGTTTTTATAAACTTGGTACTAAAAGGGTATTTTAAAACAATTGTATGCAAAATCTGAATTCAGTGTTTGCAAAGAGAGATTTTTAACGAAAGAAGATGTCCCTGCTGTAGAAATATCTTTACGTCAAACAGCAATAAAATAATCCCTTGGTACTGGGCAGGGTTTCAGAAAATGTGACTGCAAATCTAAATGTACCACAAATAGGTGTGCTTGTCGCAAAAACCAATTGCTATGTAATTCAAAGTGTCACCAATCTTTAGATTGCACTAATAAGTAAGCATAATTTTAGCATATGTTTTGCAAATTCATTTCCTTAATTATAATAATATTTTAAACCGTTTGATTCTTTCTATTATAGTTTTTTAATTGATTGATGATTGATTCTATCAACTAATTTGTTGATTGTTTGGTTGTATTAACTTGATTCTTTATATATCGAAAAATAAATAAATAACATTATGTTAATTTATGCGTACAGAACCGTTGCTGTTGTTACAGCAAAGATCTTATTTTCACTTTAACGAGTGTCTAGTAGGTAATGTGCAGATTATCTAGGTAATTTGCAGATTACCTAGGTAATTTGAGCAATGAAACAATTTTCGGCACTTTAACGGATCACCCTAGTTAATCTGCACATTACCTAGATAATCTGTAGAATAACTGATTTCTGCACTTTAGCGGTAACATGTACACTATGTCGCCTAAAAGTATTCAGACACCTACCTATAGTTGCTACAAATACATTTATTTCAAAATCTTGCTACATAGAAGGGCCACCTCTAAATTTAGTGCAGGGGGAACCTGTTCATGCTTTCAACTAAATTTTGATATGCCTCGACCGGAATATTCTTCCGTCTTCCAGCAGATCTACTATCAAAATTATGTGTAGGAAGGTCGCCGTAGCTGTGATATGACTCAGCGTTCCAGTAAAATGCAACGGCGATTTATTGGGTTGATGTCTGGACTTTGGGGTGGCCAATCCAACATTTCAGCGTTGTTTGCCACAAACCAGTCTTGCATACATCACACAGTGTGGCTTACACTGTGGCAGTACGTCTCGAAGTACTGCCACATGTAAAGAGTCAAACAATTCAACGTTGTTCTCGACAAATCAGTCTTATACCTATTGTGCAATGCGGCATGGAGTATAGTCGTACTGAAATAAACAACACGTCATAGAACTTCATGACACTGATTCGCATATTTGATTGAATCAGTGTCTTTAACGTGAAAGTTTGCCAGAATTGAACAATGGTTTGAAAAAACGGGAAGGGAATTCTTGCTCAAGTTTCAAGTGGGAACACATCAAGTATGTTTTGTATTGGGAAAGACTTGTTTGCACCGCAGCATATATTGGCGGTTCGAGGATGCCAAGGGTGCGGCGGTATGTCAAGGGATGTTTATACACAGCACGTCTGTTCAGACCCAAAGGGTGGCGTTATGCAAGAATATCTGTAGATCGAGGGTTGCATATATATATCATTGTCAACAATTATCAATCCGCTGCTGCATGAAGGTCTCCCTACGTTTCCTCCCCAACGGTCTGTCTTGAGTCTGTCTCCTCCATGTCCCTCCCGCATGCTTTCGAATTTCATCCACTCATGTCCCATGTGGCCTTCTTTTGGGTCTTTTCCTGTCCCTTGAATTCCAGTCTAAAATTTTGGTTGTCCGCCGGTGGTCCGTCCTTCTGACAATATATCCAGCCCATCGCCATTTCAGGAATATTACTCTGATCATGATGTCTTTTACTCTTGTCATTTTCCTTATCCACGAGCTTTTCTTCTTATCTTTCCTAGTTGCACTAAGCATGCATCTCTCCATGCTGCTTTCAGTTGTCTGCAGTCTTTGTACGTCTTTTTTAGTTGAGGTCCCTGTCTCTGCTTCATATGTAAGCACTGAAAGGATGCATTTATTAAACACTTTTTTTTTCAAAACATAATGGCATATTGCTCTTAAAAATTGTACTGTTTCTCCCAAAAACTCTCCAACTAAGTTTTATACGCCTATTAATTTCTTCATTAATGTGACCCTCACTTAATATCTACTGCCCAAGGTAAATGTAGGTATCTGTTATCTCCAGCTTTTCCCCATCAATCGATAAATCTTCATTTCTTGTAAAAACATTGTACATTATTACTTTGTCTTCTGAAAGTTCATTTTTAATTCCACTTCTTTACCCTTGTCAGCAATTTCCTAGATCATACTCTACAGTTCTGGAAGAGGCAGTTGGAAAACTGACGACGTCATTAGCAAAACGAAGGTGAGTTAAACAATGTCTATTAATCTTTGTCCTTTTGTTTTCTCAGTTCAATGATTGAAAAACGTTTTGCAATGTGGCATTGAAGATTTTGAGAGACACGGTGTCACCTTGTCTCACTTCCTTTCCAATTTTCATAGGTGTTGTATCCTCAAATAGCCGAACCTTTGCATTTGTATTTTCATAGATATTATTAATAATGCTAATGTATGCATCTTCAATACCACAGGATTTTAAAGCTACGTGTATTTCAACTGCTGATGGTTTCAAGGAATCGAAGGCCTTTTCATAATCAATGAAAGCCATGCAGAATGGGAGCTCATATTCCCTTGTTCTTTCAATTAGTTCTCTCAGTACATGGATATGGTCTATAGTGCTGTAGTTCTTCTGAATCCAGCGTGTTCTCTCTGCTGAGCCATGCCCAGCGTTACCTTCAAGCGATGTGAAAGCACCTTAGTAAAGATTTTATAAAGCACTGATAGGAGGCTGATGGGCTTGGAGATCCTGAAATCATCCATGTCACCTTTCTTATGTAGCAGGATCGTTGTAGCATTGTTCCAATCCTCAGGAATCTTCCCTTCATTGTGACATCTAGTGAAAACTTGGAGGAGTCTAGTTTCAATTTCTCCACTTGCTTCTTGAATAATGTCCACGGTAATTCCATCTTCTCCTGCAGCTTTTCCCAGTTTCATGTTCTTAATCGCATGTGTAACTTCTGCAGGGAGAACTGGTGAGACTTTGGTACTGTTATCTTTCGTAATGTCTGGAGTATATGTATCATCCCATTCATATAGCTTTTTGTAGAAATCTTTCATTCTTGTCAAAAGTTCGGCTCTATTTCTTGTAATAGTGCCATCTTCTTTTCTCAGTGCCATAATATGTTTTCTTCCCTTACTGAGACACCCCTGTGCTCTGCTTTGGTTGTTAACAAGTGTCTCTCATTTAACTAATGAATCGCCATAGGGATCTAACATCCGGAGCATCCCCGTAGTTGGCGCTTACATCTGTAGCTGTTTCTGAAAACTCAAATCTGCTGACTTTTTTGAAACTAAGGTCAGAAATCT
This sequence comes from Macrothele yani, assembly GCA_039090855.1. NCBI lineage: Eukaryota > Metazoa > Arthropoda > Arachnida > Araneae > Macrothelidae > Macrothele > Macrothele yani. The sequence continues at coordinate 81,675,363 of CM077008.1, forward strand.
GGTTTTCTTTCCCCTCACTTTTTTTTTCAAATGCATGGGTCAAAGAACCTCTCTTTTAATTTTTATTGTTTTTTGAAATTTATGAGAGGCATGAACATTATGAAATACATCTGAATTCCAAAAACTCTCATAATGTCACGACTGTGATAGAAGCTGTTATTTTCGATGGCGAACAGTTGCTAATAAGCGAGAAATTGTTCTTGCACGGTGGATAACCTAAAATAAACATAAACGTGTTTTGAAGTGAAGAACCTGTTTAAAATCTCCTGACCGTAGAATGTGCTTCATCAAGCAGTAATTTCCTGCAACAGTTCCAGGTAAATGTCATTATCAGAAGGACAACCTATATTTTACCGAACATTTCCATAGTAACAAATAAAATACGGGTGGCATAGAAAACACCTGAATGAACATTCTTGGTTCTTTCTTTAGGAAAGGCCTACACAATGAAAACACAAAGTAGCGTAAAACAACACAGATCAGCGTTGTTTGACAGAGCGGTATTTACTTTTTAACTTCTTTTTTCGACTTTTGGGGTTCTGTTTCGTATGTAGTTATTAACTGTCTCCAACCAGCCAAGCAGAAATTGTCGAGTCACCAGACGCCACTTACGTTTCCGTCTGGTGAAGTAACACCAAATAAAACAAGGATGAAATAAGCGAGCTAGGAAAAGAAACCTTGAATAAAAAAAGGAAATGAGGTGTTCGTGTTTTACAAATTTAACAGCCGTGGAGTAACCAACTACGCAAGAAACCCATTTTTTGCAGAAAGCTTCTCATTTAATTTGCCAATGGTATTAGCTAGAAATACTGTGGATTAATATTTTCTACTTGGTTGAAACTGCCTGTGAAAATAATAGTTCAGTCAAATCAGTTCAATATGAATATATGGACCAGGAGTTGGTCAAGTCAGATTAGACTTGTTTATGGGGAAAAACGAGTATCCAATTGCTGCTTGATAAGAAGTAGCATCAACTAGATTAAACCTTCTAAGTTACACATAAGGTTAGCGCCATTGAATTCTACTGTAATGGGCACGTCTTTTGAAAATACCACGACTCAAATTTAGTATCTAAAAGGCATTTCAAAGTGCTGTAACCAAGAATTGTCAATTACTCTTTATTTCTTACACTTAAATTTTGTTTTTGGCTGCGTTTTTTCAAACACAAATAAACAACTTCCCCACCTGGCGGCTAATTTTACTTAAGCTGCAGCACAGGAGGGATCTCCAGAGAAGAGGTGTGTAAAGCTCTAAAATCTTTCCAGAATGGTAAGGCTCCGGGAGTTGATGGCATAACTGCCGAGATGTTGAAATATGGTGGTGACTCTGTAATTGACTGGTTAACTGAAATTTGCCAATTATGCTGGGAGTTAGGAATTGTCCCTTAGGATTGGAGGGATGCTATCATTGTTTCCTTGTATAAGGGAAAAGGTGATCAGACTGACTGCAAGAACTATCCTAGTATTAGCTTACTGAGTGTGCCAGGGAAAGTGTTTGGTAAGGTCCTTATTGAAAAATTATGAGGTCTTACATTAAAGAAAGTGTGGGATGCTCAGAGTGATTTTATGCCTGGTAAAGGCTGCACTAACCAAGTTTTTGCATTACGCATGATGATTGAAAAGTGTCTGGCTATTGGTAAGAAAGTTTTTACTGCCTACATATATTTAGAGAAAGCTTATGACCGAGTAAATATTTGTGGAAGGTTTTGAATGAATAAGGTGTTGCTGAGAATCTACTTAACAGTGTAAAAGCCATGTATGCTGTCAGTAGAGCTTGTGTACGAGTGAATAGTGTTTTATCAAAATAGTTCTCTATTAGTGCTGGAGTCAGACAAGGTTGTATAATGTCACCATGGCTGTTTAATATATTTATGGGTACTTGCATGCGTGATGCCAAAATAGATAATACTGGTTCATGTCTTATTGATGTCCGTATGTGTGCAGATTGCTGTATGATGATGACATTGTTCTGTTGGCAGAGAGCAAACTACAGAAGAAACACAGGAATCGTTTGTGTACTGGAGATGTGCGTAACTTACCGGGGGGGGATGGCAAGACACGTTCTGATTGTGTGAGGAATGAAGAGGTGTTGCAGTTGTGTAAAGTGAAGCAAAATGTAGTTAGCAAGGTGGAGACTATTATGCTTCGATGGTTTGGCCATGTTGGAAGAATGAGTGATGAGATGCTTACTAAGAAAATCTTTTTGGCCCAAGTGGCAGGAAAGAAAAGCAAAGGAAAACCAAGGAAGCCTTGGAAAGATCAGATTCAGGAATGTCTTAATGAGAAAAAGAATATGAGTATGAAGTATAGAAGGTCTTGGGTACGACGTGTGATGGATGTCACTGAAGCCCGAGTTGTATGTCAAGATTGCTGTACATGGAGAAGTTTGGTACAGCAACAGTAGGTAAAAATTATCTGGTAGTTAGTATTTCTTTGTGGAGCCAACCTCTAAATCTCAGAGAACAGCTTAGTGATATGTATGCATGTGTATGTACAAATCTTGATAACAGGGCCGTAGTTGGGTCTCAGAGCCAGGAAGGGCTCTCATAGTCACTTACCAAATGACGAACAGGGGTCCAGCCTTCTACCCAACTACGTCTCCACCTCTGTCACTCTTTCTTTCTATACTTTGTTTTTTATTTTTTTTGGTAATGTTCTTTAAAATTCTGTTTCTCCGGAAAAGGGAAAAAAACGACTGAAAAACAAACAAACAGGCATTTCTCTATCCTCTGGCCCCAAAGACCAACAAGCCCTGTCACCATGTGGAAGCGAATCATTGGCGCAGCTTCTCCTTACTGATTCACCTTTAAAAGTAATTTCTCTGTAGTTACTCATCGTTTGTGCTGTATCACTTCCATTTTTCTTGTTTTTAAGAAATGTAATGCACGAAAAAATAAGAAAAACATTTATGCTTATAATGAAATACAAAAGCCAGTTTCATAAACCAACGAAAATAAAAGTTTAAATGATTTACAACAACGTGTATTTCGGGAGGGGAATTTTTACCTTGCAGGGAGTACTGAACACCCTGCTAACTACGACCCCCTCCTTGATAATCTCGCCCATGCTTGCAGCTATGCGACGTAAAATATTTTTCTTCTCATACTAACTTCTGTAAACAGAGATGTGCCAATATATTAATACACAGGAAGATCAAATCCCAGGTAGTCTAAAATTTTATTTCAGGTATGCACGTAGAGGCTTATTGCCAGAAGCTAACGTAAAATTTCAGCGCCTATGTGGGCAATATGTTCACCATAACTGCTCCTAATATACTCGGATTACGTTTAATAGAATTGTCCTTGAAATATCCCCTCAAAGTAAAAGTCAAAAGAGATAGAGCGATTATGGAGGCCATAAGCCCTTCAAAATCACGCGTTCTTCGAAAATCAATCACTACTTGCAAAGAAAATACATAATTGTTGTTCTATTTTTGCCCTAGTAAGCCCGTAAGGAAACCTTCCACTAGTTCTGTCACTGGAAGTACCACAATTCTTGCCTCATCGTTAAGGCAGATGCCCACAATTTGGGAAAATATAGTCCGTTGATATGTCGTATAGATCAAAATGATCTTCAAAAGCTTCCAAAAATTTCAGGAAACCATCGACTTTAATAATTCTGTATAGTTCTAGGTTGAGGAACAAAATGACTGAAAAGAGGAGACCAAAAACGTGGCATGATTGAAGCAAGTAGACTTATTGATAAAGAAGGCTGATCAATCGGGATGATCATAGTACGTTTCAGGAAGAAGGGACAACTAATTGTTCCTGCACTTGACATAATAGGAGCACTTGTCAAGTCATCCAACTTGAGATGATTTGAGGTTCGCAAGAACCCTACGGGGAAAGAATTAATAAACTGACTTACAATCAGGTCTTCAGAGTCATTGGTTTATTCTCTGAGTAGAAAAGTGTATCTGAAAACCACTGCAAATCGCAATATAATCGAAATTTTGCAGTATATGTTTGTACACATTCATTCTAGACGGAGTCGGCACTACTGTAAGCGAAGTTCCAAATCAGTACAGACCTCCAAGTTCCGTTGTCCCTGAATTTATATTAATTATCATGACTTGACTGACTGCCCGTCATAAACTACAGAAGAAAAACTCCTGGGAGCTTAATTGTGACGTTCAGTATAGAAAACATAACGAGAAGTAACCAAAATTTACACAGATGAAGAATCAACAAAAACGGGAGGAAAAGGGGTCACAACTGCTCAGTCTTTTCAAAGAAAATGGAACCAATAAATCTCATCCTGGATATTAAATACCATCCGCCAGTTTTAAACGGATGCAGGACATCACTTGTGGTGCACGTGGGGTTCCTTCTTCTCCAAACAACTGTGTTCGGACTATTTACATGGCAACTGGAGCCAACTTCATCCGTGAAGAACGTCAAATCTAAGACGTTTATGCCAGTGATAGGTGTAGAGTTTTGTAAATCTCAGAGCATGATCGACCACAAAAAAAAAAAAAAAGGAAGAACGACGTTTATGCACTAATTTTCTATAAAATAAATAGGAGAATAAACAAAAATTATAACACAGTACAGTAGTAACTTTTTGAACATTGAAACAGTGCCCGTTTTTCATTGCCTTCATGTTTGTCAGTAAATTTAAATATGTTACGGGTGAAATGTATTCCTCTTTTCTTTTTCTTTTCTTTTTTTTTAGTGGTGGGCGGGGGTTGGGGGAGTTAACGAACATCGTGAGCACTTCATTGGATACATAAGCAATCGCCCGTCCCTAATTTAAAGCCACTGGTTCCAGGGAAGGAAGAGAACCTTTGCCATAAGACAAACACACTATCCAGTCCTCGAGCCCGGATTCATTTAGGCCAAATGATTAGAAGCCTTTTACCACTCAGCCACCGGGAAGACTTCTTGTTTTTATTCATATTTTCTTTAATAACTGTTTCGTTGCCAATTGATCTGAAAAATGTTTGTTGGACTGAATTAAGCATAAAATTGTAACTGAAATATGAACTAATTTCTTCATAAATAACATATTCAACTCAAAATAGTATAACTATACTAATGATCCGAATTTCTTGTCGTAGAATAGAAATAAAACTTTCGCACATCAACCAAATGGCTTTTTCAAGGAAGGTAGCTAACTGCAAATTGGATAATAGAACGTTTCAACAGTTTGAACACAGTGACTGGACTAGACAATAAATGAATAGGCGCAAATGTGATAATTCGAAGAAACGAGGTCACGTTGTTTGGGCACGCGGTACCATGGTAGAAAACGCAGCATTATTGAAGAATTGATTCCAAATGCGTGGCAACTCCAGAGAGACGCTATCATTGCAAGCCTAGCTGCTGGTCAAGATTTCCAAGGTTTCGCGAATGGCAGTAGATTTGTGTGTGGAGTATGAAGTTAATTTCTTTATATCACTCCACATAGGATCAGCGGACTTGAACTTGACTTCCCTTGATAGGGCAGTGGTTATTTTTTCGTCTTTTGTATCCCTTTTATGTTCGCTGATTCTAAAGGGCAACTTCCTTTAGTGTTATCAGTATTCCAGTCATTTTTTGCAACAGATCCCAATGCGCTACCATCTTCTCATGATATTGGCGATTTTAAAACTTTAACTGAATTTTATACAGGTGACTTGAATGGCTCCCAAGAAGAACTAATCGCAGAAATGAAACTGTAGTACCGTACGATCGCCCGCAAAGAAAAGGAGCCTGGCTAAACGATGCGTTAAGTGCTTTAAAACTGTGCTGTAGTGAGGTGTTACCCAGGGCCGGATGGAGCTCTTGCGGGGCCCAGAGAAAAATTTCATTGTGGGCACTAAAAAATAAATCTCATATTTTAATAAAGTTGTTTCTGAAAATTAGCGTTCGTGAGGAAGACACACGAACACTACCGTAAAGACAAAACGATTACCTCAAAGAAGTATTTGCTTTAAGCTTAAGAAAAAGACCATAATACGGACTGAAAGTTCAGAGAGAGAAAAGAGACAGGGTAGAGATAGAGAAGATAGAAAGAAAGAGAGAGAGGGAAAAGAGAGAGGGAGAGAGAGAAAAAGAGAGAGAGAGGAAGAGAGAGAGAGAGAGAAAGAGAGAAAATCAGAGGGAGAGAGAGAAAGAGAGAAAATGAGAGAGGGGACAGAAAGAGAAAAAGAGAGAGAGGAAGAGAGATAGAGAAAGGGAGAAAAAGATAGGGAGAGAGATATAGAGAGAGAAAGACCGAGAGAGAGAGAGAGAGAGAGAGAGAGAGAAAGGGAGAAAAAGATAGGGAGAGAGATAGAGAGAGAGAGAGAGAGAGAGAGAGAGAGAGAGAGAGAGAGAGAGAGAGAGAGAGAGAGAGTAAAAAGTGTTAAAATCTACGATTTTCTTTCCCGGGAGAAGAGATTTAGGTTGCATTGTGACTCTTATGACAGCTTATTCACAAAATGATAAAAAGATACCTGCTTAGAGAATATTTTCTCATTGCGAATATTTTTGTATAGGAAATATAATAAGGATCCCTCTAAAATAAATTGGTATAAACAGTTTTTTCTCCTGATACATGCTTAGTGATTGATTTTCAATGCACAGTAGAGTAACTGACAAATTAGTGACATTCTAAACTTTTATACGCGTTCATATATGAAAGTTGCCTTTTTTTTTTTTTTTTCAATTTCTTGTAATGTTGGAAAAGTGGCCTCCATATGTAGTCCGAAAGTAACTTGGATATAGTTCTTTTTATTTCCTTAAATTTAAGTATCAGGTTTTCACATAAATTGTTGGATATATAAAATAAGGGTACCACAAAATGATGAAATTTAATTTGCTATTTCATGAATGCGGAAAAGATTAAGGTGGTTACAAAAATCATTTCGAATCTGCAAATCTCAGTGTCCGTACGACGAACAGGGGGGGATAATGTATTCAAAAATGGGGAGATTGGAAACAAACAAAAAACTTCAAAAATATATTTTTAAGGGCCTTGCGCCCCAAAAGTTACAAAAAAAATGTAGTCAAATTTTTTTTTACCGAAAATTATTTTGTTTTCTAAACTACGGGCCCCCCTAAAGGCGCAGGGTCCGGGGTGCCCGCCGCGTTTGCCCCTATGGTCCAGCCGGCCCTTGTGTTACCCAATACAAATTTATTGTTTCACATACAAGGTATTCTATAAATGACAACTTCAGAAAGTGAATGTTCGATTTCAACACTGCGTCTCTTAAAATCACATCTACATAATACTACACTGCTGGGCAATTGCTAAGGTCGGATCATAAACGGCTATATAGCGCATAAAAAAGTAAGTGTGTTTGGATGCCAAGTGAAATAAAATAATGTCAGAATGCCAGGACATGACAAGAAAGACAATGTATTGTGCTCTGAAATCCAGAAGGCTTTGGAACGTGTTCAAGGGACAAACAGGCCATTTTGTGCAGAATACGTAAACGTGAAAAAAATGCAATTACCGTCCGCAGGCGTTCCGGCGTAAGATGTCAATACGGGATATGGCCACCATGGAGGGCGATGCAAGATTCCACACGTCGTGTCATGCTTTGCACAACATTATCAAGCAGCTGTTGGGGTAATTTATCCCATTCCTCTGTCAGTGCACGGATGAGGGTGTCCTTGTTTATTGGAGGGCATTGGCGACCAGCAAGACTCCTCCACAAAGCATCCCACACATTTTCAATGAGATTCAGATCTGTAGAACGTGCTGGCCATACGAGGCGTTGAATATCCTCGCTCTCAAGACACTCCTGGACAGCGACTGTTCGATGACATGTTGCGTTGTCGTCCATGAAAATGAATCTATCACCGACAGCACCACGGAACATGCGAACATGAGGTAGCAGAACATCATTAATGTATCGTTGGCCAGTCATAGTCCCAGTTGGAAGCACATAAAGGGACGTACGGTCATTGATCATGATGCCAGCCCATACCATGACACTACATGTCGGATATCGGTCCCTTTCCTGTATGTTTGCTGGACAATATGCAGTACCACTATCACGCCAGATCAGTTGTCGTCAACAATCAGACGATAGACTGCATCTACTCTCATCTGAGAAGAGGACAGCAGACCAGTCGTTATCAGTCCAATTGCGATGTTGATGGCACCATTGCAAACGGGCGGTACGGTGACGTCTGGACAATGGGATGCACACAACATGACGGCGGGCGTATAGTCCTCCTTCATGCAAACGTCTGGCGACAGTTTTTCGGGAGATCCGCTTGCCAGTAGCAGCCATAAACTGATTTGCTACCTCACTAGCTGTGCTGCGCCGGTGTCTTTTTGTTGATAGCACTATGTACCGATCTTCTGCAGGTGTCGTACTGTGAACACGACCTCCCCCGTGACGTTTGCTACACTCTCCATTTGTTTGAAATGATTTCCAAAGCCTTGAAACAACACTGTGGCTGACGTCGAACTCCCTGGCAACATCTGTTATTTTTCGCCCTTCTTCAATCTTGCCAATAATACGGCCACGCGTAAATTCATCTAGGTGATGTCAGGAAGACATACTGAAAATTGCAAGTTCGTCAATTGATTCTTTCCGTTTCAACTTTGCGTTGGAACAATAACGGTCAATACGCGTCAAATCCTTTATATCTCTTATCAGCGCTATGACGTCACGAACAAGTTCGGCAATCCAAATTTTGCATACGCACAACACGTCTTACTGTATCCCGCACTTACGCTAATTTCCACATTTTCCTGCCTTCCATTTTATGGTTGCTATCGTTGCTATTGTCATCCGTCCTTAGCAATTGTTCGGCAGTGTATATCACAACTGAGACTCGATGGGTTAGCATTACTTCACATTCATCGAGAATACACACCAAAAGCTGAAATTTTAGATGAACTAGTAAAAAACCCCAGAAGGCTGGAAATACGACTCAAATAATAGTAAGTAAAAGTAACATAAGGGTTGAATCAAATCATATCACATCAACGTTATAGGGATTGTTAGTCTTACTGTACAATGAAAAAAAAAGCGCCAGTATATGAATAAAGAACGTTTCACTAGAAGGTACATTTTTATTTCGTTTTAGAATTACTTGTATGTTTTAACCATTTAACCGTAGGTAGTGCAGCATTCTTGTTTTCTGCACAGATAAATTATTAAAATATAAGTGGTCAGCCATTATGTGGTGATAAGTATAGACGTAATAAGAATGTTAGTAATAATTTCCAGCAATATTTATTTGAAGGTTTTTGGGCGGATGTTGCATACATCTTAAAAATGCATTCATAATACATTTAGTTGTATAAAAAAATTCATAACTAGCCCCCCCCCATCCTCCCCCGAAAAAAAATTTGGGAGCGCCAATGCTCCGGGGTGTCCTTCATGATATTACAACGATGGGTTTGCCGAGTGGACAACGTAATCCTGCGTCGTGGTGGATTTCCCATTGCCCCGGTACTCCACCGATTTAAACAAATGCAATGCATTGATTATGATACTCTTTCCAACATGCCAGAAATCATTGCTCAAGTTATGAGGATAGTGGTTGTGGAATAAATCTCGCTCCTGTGCCCTGACCTTTGACACCATTTCGATGATATTAAGCAGAATTGCTTCAGTATACCTTCAGAACAACATACTAAAGCTTTGTCGCAATAGAAGCAATTTTAGTCACGTTATGAGGATAAGGGCTGTGGAATAAATCTCGCTCCTGTGTCCTGACCATTGACCTCATTTCGATGATATTAAACAGAATTGGTTCAGTATACTTCCGAAACAACATGATAAAGTTTTGTCGCAATCGAAGAATTTTTATGTAATTTATGACGCATAAGGGCGATGGAATGGATGCCGCTCCTTTGTCCTGACCTTTGATCCCATTTCGTCCATTTTCATTAGGATTCGTCCCCAGGTTGTCCCCTACCACATACTGAAATTTCATCGAAATCGAACCATTGTTACGCGAGTTATCAGACGAACAAAGCTGGAGCATATACGCTTCTTCAACCTACGGCTGGAAAGCGTAAAAAAGAATCAAACTGAATTCCTTTTTTAATACAGACTAATTCAAAATGATTTATCATATTTCAAATTACTGTATTTTATGTGTTTCTAAATACACAGCGATTAAATGTACATAGGATAAAAAAAACTGTCCACATTTTGTTTTCATACCTTATAAATGTTCTATGTGACTTCTGTTGGTCACGCAAACTACGTCAAGGCGAGAATCAAATTCCTGCCATACGTGATCAAGCATGTCTCTTGTCAACGACTGCAGAGCACTACGCATGCGAACTTTGAGTTTATCTCGCGTTGTGGGCAATGGTGGCACACGCACATTATCCTTAACATAACATACAACCACAACAAAAAGTCGCAAGGAGTCAGTCCGGAGACCTAAGAAACAGCTGTAGAGCGCCTTGTCGTCGTGTCCACAGCAACCAATTCAGCGGTTAGGAAGCTTTTCGTTAAGGTAACGAAGGCTTCCTAATCGCTGTTCGTTAAAGTCGTCTCAGTTTCAATTACTGAGGGTCTCCCATGCCCCCATATGAGAATGTAGTGACGGTTGACCTTGCCACTTAAATGGAATGTTGCTTCGTCGCTAAACACCAGGTATAAAGCAAATTCGTCGCTCTCTATCGCCTCCTGCATGACATTTTTCACAATGACAATCTTTCGCCCAGGTGCAAATACATGGGTTACATTGCGCCATCTAGTGGTTACATTCGTAAACTCGGTCCGTTTCTCTTCTTTTAATCTGTGGTACTCTATTATTACCTTGATTTTTACGGAGCTATGATCTAATGAAATCGGATTCATCATTTTGAATTATCATGTATTTTTCACTTTAGTTTAAATTGAGTTGCGTTCGTAAAAGTTTGTGTGAACTACGTATTTCCAGCAAACAGTAAAACTTTTTTTTAATTTTAAATTTAATTTTTTTCAATCAAAACTTTTTTACAATAAAAACGCCGAATCGTTGACCGGGGGAGGGGAGGTTCTTCCCCGAACTAACCCCTGTGTGGATACGCCATTGGTCAGATGCGTATTTGCCGTTACCAAAATGTCAAGTGAATGTGGGAAATGAATGATATTTCCACGTAAATGATTTCACTTATAAGGACCCCGATTTTTTTTTTTTTTTTTTTTTTTTTTTGGATATCTAAGTTTTATAATTTTAAAGTACAAGCCTTTTTGTCACAAAAAAAAAAAAAAAAAAGGGAGAAAGAAAGAAAAAGTGAGTAATTATGGACTCCGTTGCCGGTAACCAAGGGGAAAAAACGACCACATACGGTAGCTGATTTTCCTTGTGAAGCTGCGTGTAATTATTCTGGTGAATGGAATAAAAATGCGGTGATTACACAAGCAGATGATGTAACACATCTGTGAGTAAGACTAACAAGCAAGGTCGCAGGGAACCCGACGGGAAGTAGGATCAAAAGGTATTTGCCACTGTCATTGTTCAAACACGAGCAGTTGAGGAAAAAAATTTTGCGTCTTATCACTGCCACCGAATAATGCACCTTGCTCTGTCCTGACTGTTTAAACGTTGTTCTGCGTAGGAGTACATTTTTACAGGGCAGTTTCACCCGTCCATACTTTATGGATGACAGCGTGCACTGAAGCTACGTAGAAAATGGCGGTGAAGGAATGCCGGCGACTTATACATACAGTAAGACCATTCCTGAAGACACAAGCATGCACATCACTGGGCAGTTTAAAATCCTGCTACGTAACTCTTCTTTGAAGTCACATTTACAGAAAAACATAAAATACACAAATCCATAGATGTTCGTTAAATCCAGAAATTAATTTAAAATTTGTGTATTTTTGTCATTGTTTAGAAATATTTTCTTTCTAAATTTGTTGCAATGAAAAAAAAAAAATAGAAATGAGATGATTTGTTTTAATTATGAGACTGACTAACAATCCCTCCTCGAAAATTTTTCAAGAAATGCTTTCTTTCGTAGTTAATTCTACATAAAACATCGCAATTAAAATGCGTAAAATGATAACGTATCTGCATTTTAAATACAGTCAATAATTTCCCACTGGAAACTCTGAAAGTCGGAATTTGAAATTTTTGCAGTGACGTTATGAAGAGGTTATTTCATTTAGAGCAAAACAAATGCGTACTGAGCAGAGTTGGAAAAGGGTCAAAAATTTTAGACCCGGACCCTACCTTCACCAGGACGTCACATAATTAAACCCGACCCGTGCCCAACTCGGACTTGACCAGAGCAAATCTGCTTTGAACTATAAATTCGAAACTCTATTTATAAGCACATGTACTGTATATACAAAATTCCCCAGTGCGCATATATATATCATCATCATCATCATTGTCAACCATTATCAATCCACTGCTGGACGAAGGTCTCCCCAAGTTTCCTCCACAACGGTCTGTCTTGTGCCAGTCTCCTCCATGTCACTCCCGCATACTTTCGAATTTCATCCACCCATCTTCCATGTGGTCTTCTTCTGGGTCTTTTCCTGTCCCTTGGAATTTAATCTAAAATTTCGGCTGTCCATCGATGGTCTGTCCTTCTGGCAGTATGTCCAGCCCATTGCCATTTCAGGGATTTAACTCTGATCATGATGTCTTCCACTCTTGTCATTTTTCGGATATACGTGTTCCTCTTCTTATCTCTCCTGCTTACACCAAGCATGCAACTCTCCATGCTGCTTTGAGTTGTCTGCAGCCTTTGTATGTCTCTTTTAGCTAAGGTCCACGTCTCTGCACCATACGTAAGCACTGGAAGGATGCATTGATCAAACACTTTCCTTTTAAGACATAATGGCATATTGCTCTTGAAAATTATGCTGTTTCTTCCAAAAGCTCTCCAGGCAAGTTTTGCACGCCGATTAATTTCTTCATCAATGTGACTCTCACTTGATATCTGCTGTCCAAGATAAACGTACGTTTCTGTTATCTCCAGCTTTTCTCCATCAATCGATAAATCTTCATTTCTTGTAAAAGCATTGTACATCACTTTTGTCTTCTGAAAGTTCATTTTTAATCCCACATCTTTACTCTTGTCAGCAAGTTCCTGGATCATACTCTGTAACTCTGATGTGGTAGTTGCAAAAATGACTATGTCATCAGCAAAACGAAGGTGGGTTAGATAATCTCCATTAATCTTTATCCCTTTGTTTTCCCAGTTCAGTGATTGAAAGACATTTTCCAACGTGGCATTAAAGAGCTTCGGAGATATGGTGTCACCTTGTCTCACTCCTTTTCCAATTTTTATGTGTGTTGTATTTTCAAACAGCCGAATCTTTGCACTTGCATTTTCATAGATGCTATTAATAATATTAATGTATGCATCTTCAATACCGCAGGATTTCAGAGCCATTGCAACTGCTGATGGTTTCACCGAATCAAAGGCTTTTTCATAATCGATAAAAGCCATGCACAATGGAAGTTCATATTCCCTCGCTCTTTCAATTAGTTCTCTCAGTACGTGGATATGATCTATTGTGCTGTAGCCACTCCTGAATCCAGCTTGTTCTCTCGGTTGAGCCATGTCCAGTGTCACCTTCAAGCGGTGTGAAAGAACTTTAGTGAAGATTTTATAAACCACTGATAGGAGGCTGATAGGTCTGTAGTTCCTGAGATCCTCAATGTCACCTTTTTTACGTAGCAAGATCATTGTAGCGTTGTTCCAATTCTCAGGAATTTTCCCTTTATTAAGGCATCGAGTGAAAATTTGGGCGAGTACTGTTTCGATTTCTCCACTTGCTTCTTGTATGATGTCTACAGTAATTCCATCTTCTCCTGGAGCTTTTCCCCGCTTCATGTTCTTGATTGCATGTGCAACTTCTGCTGGAAGGACTGGAAGAACTCTGGTACTGGTACCTTTCATGATGTCTGGAGTACATGTATCATCCCTTTCATATAATTTGAAGTAGAAATCTTTCACTCTTGTCAAAATTTGGCCTCTTTTTCTTGTTACAGAACCATCTTCTTTTCTCAGTGCCATAATCTGTTTTTTCCCTTACTGAGATGTCCCTTTGCTATCTTTAGGCTTTGGTTGTTTTCAATTGCTTTCCTTACTAGTTCACAGTTGAATTTCCTTACGTCTTCAGTGATACTTTTTCGTACTGTCTTGCATAGCTCAATGTATTCCATTTTGGAAGTCACATCTTCTTTAGTTGTCCTCATCACTCTTCTTTTTCGCATCAACATTTTGGTTTATCCTGATAATTTGTTCACATGCAATTTGTTCTTAGACCCAGCTAATTTTGTTGCTGTTTCCATAAGAGCTTTGGTTACTTTTCTGTTAACTTCAGAAATATCCACTTCTTCCGATGTTAGGCTTTCTAAAGCAGAGAACCTGTTCTTCAGTTCCAATTTGAAGGTATTATGGTGTTTTTTAAGGTTGGTTATCTCAATACATTTTGTTTGTCTTATGAGCTTGCTACGTTCGAGTTTAGTGTTGAGGTGTATCTTACATCTCACCAATCTATGGTCACTGCCTGTGTTGAACTTGTTTAGCACACTGCAGTCTTCTATGACGAATTTTTTGTTACACATAATAAAATCAATTTCACTTGTCGTCCCATTTGGATGTCTCCATGTCCATTTCCTGTGTGGCTTTTTCTTGGAAAATTAGTTCAAGATGAAAAACCCTTCTGCCTCTGCAAACTCTACGAGAGTATTTCCACGCTGGTTTCTGTTGCCGTGACCGAATTTACCTACTGAAGTTTCATTCTGTTGCCGTTGCCCTATTTTTGCATTGAAATCTCCCATAATTATCTTCAAGTGCTGCTTACCTTTATCATTTAGATCACGAATTTCCTCATAAAATTCTTCAATTTCTCCTTCAGCATGACTTGTGGTGGGTGCATAAGTTTGAATAATCTGAGCCTGGTATCTTCTCGAGAGTTGGATAACGAGTCGTGCAGCTCTGTCAGAGGAACTTTCAACTTCTACAACTTTATCCTTCAGTTTCTTGTTTATTATAAATCCAACACCACTAGTTCTGCCAGTATCTGTCCCACGATAGTAGAAGAGATGTCCACTTTTCAGTTCAATGAGATCTTCTCCTTTTCTCCTTACCTCACTTAGCCCGACGATGTCCCACTTGATCCTTTGTAGTTCCTCTTCCAATTCAAGAAGCCTTGAATCAGAAGATAGGGAGCGTCCGTTATATGTAGCCAAGGTCAGCATCAGATGGCAGCCTAGTCCGGTCCTCCGGGGATTCTTAGCACCCTCTGCCTTCGTGTCGCACTGGCCGCTGCCTTGGCCAGGTACATTCCAGCTGCCGGAGACTGAGGGCCGAGATTTAAGTTGTGGAGTCATTTTGGAGGGGTTTGGCCATAACTCAAAACGCTGGCCAAGCGGGTTGGTGAGTGTAGGATAGCATCTCCTCTAATCCCGATGGTATAGTTATACCGCTATTGGCGGTCGTCAGAGCCCCTTTAGTGGGAACAGGATGTACCACGAGAAGGCGGGGTTGACATTTGTCAAGGAGAGGCTGTGATGTTACGCATATATATATATATATATATATATATATATATATATATATATATAAGATACCAGGCTCAGATTATTCAAACTTATGCACCCACCGCAAGTCATGCTGAAGAAAAAATTGAAGAATTTTATGAGGAAATTCGTGATCTAAATAATAAAGGTAAGCAGCACTTGAAGATAATTATGGGAGATTTCAATGCAAAAATAGGGCAACGGCAACAGAATGAAACTTCAGTAGGTAAATTCGGTCACGGCAACAGAAACCAGCGTGGAAATACTCTCGTAGAGTTTGCAGAGGCAGAAGGGTTTTTCATCTTGAACTCCTTTTCCAAGAAAAAGCCACACAGGAAATGGACATGGAGACATCCAAATGGGACGACAAGTGAAATTGATTTTATTATGTGTAACAAAAAATTCGTCATAGAAGACTGCAGTGTGCTAAACAAGTTCAACACAGGCAGTGACCATAGATTGGTGAGATGTAAGATGCACCTCAACACTAAACTCGAACGCAGCAAGCTCATAAGACAAACAAAATGTATTGACATAACCAACCTTAAAAAACACCATAATACCTTCAAATTGGAACTGAAGAACAGGTTCTCTGCTTTAGAAAGCCTAACATCGGAAGACGTGGATATTTCTGAAGTTAACAGAAAAGTAACCAAAGCTCTTATGGAAACAGCAACAAAATTAGCTGGGTCTACGAACAAATTGCATGTGAACAAATTATCAGGAAAAACCAAAATGTTGATGCAAAAAAGAAGAGTGATGAGGACAACTAAAGAAGATGTGACTTCCAAAGTGGAATATATAGAGCTATGCAAGACAGTACAAAAAAGGATCACTGAAGACGTAAGGAAATTCAACTGTGAACTAGTAAGGAAAGCAATTGAAAACAACCAAAGCCTAAAGATAGCAAAGGGACATCTCAATAAGGGAAAAAAACAGATTATGGCAATGAGAAAAGAAGATGGTTCTGTAACAAGAAATAGAGGCGAAATTTTGACAAGAGTGAAAGATTTCTACTCCAAATTATATGAAAGGGATGATACATGTACTCCAGACATCATGAAAGGTACCAGTACCAGAGTTCTTCCAGTCCTTCCAGCAGAAGTTGCACATGCAATCAAAAACATGAAGCGGGGAAAAGCTCCAGGAGAAGATGGAATTACTGTAGACATCATACAAGAAGCAAGTGGAGAAGTCGAAACAGTACTCGCCCAAATTTTCACTCGATGCCTTAATGAAGGGAAAATTCCTGAGAATTGGAACAACGCTACAATGATCTTGCTACATAAAAAAGGTGACATTGAGGATCTCAGGAACGACAGACCTATCAGCCTCCTATCAGTGGTTTATAAAATCTTCACTAAAGTTCTTTCACACCGCTTGAAGGTGACACTGGACATTGCTCAACCGAGAGAACAAGCTGGATGCAGGAGTGGCTACAGCACAATAGATCATATCCACGTACTGAGAGAACTAATTGAAAGAGCGAGGGAATATGAACTTCCATTGTGCATGGCTTTTATCGATTATGAAAAAGCCTTTGATTCGGTGAAACCATCAGCAGTTACAATGGCTCTGAAATCCTGCGGTATTGAAGATGCATACATTAATATTATTAATAACATCTATGAAAATGCAAGTGCAAAGATTCGGCTGTTTGAAAATACAACACACATAAAAATTGGAAAAGGAGTGAGACAAGGTGACACCATATCTCCGAAGCTCTTTAATGCGACATTGGAAAATGTCTTTCAATCACTGAACTGGGAAAACAAAGGGATAAAGATTAATGGAGATTATCTAACCCACCTTCGTTTTGCTGATGACATAGTTATTTTTGCAACTACCCCATCAGAGCTACAGGGTATGGTCCAGGAACTTGCTGACAAGAGTAAAGAGGTGGGATTAAAAATGAACTTTCAGAAGACAAAAGTGATGTACAATGCTTTTACAAGAAATGAAGATTTATCGATTGATGGAGAAAAGCTGGAGATAACAGACACGTACGTTTATCTTGGACATCAGATATCAAGTGAGGGTCACATTGATGAAGAAATTAATCGGCGTGCAAAACTTGCCTGGAGAGCTTTTGGAAGAAACAGCATAATTTTCAAGAGCAATATGCCATTATGTCTTAAAAGAAAAGTGTTTGATCAATGCATCCTTCCAGTGCTTACGTATGGTGCAGAGACGTGGACCTTAGCTAAAAGAGACATACAAAGGCTGCATACAACTCAAAGCAGCATGGAGAGATGCATGCTTGGTGTAACCAGGAGAGATAAGAAGAGGAACACGTGGATCCGAAAAATGACAAGAGTGGAAGACATCATGATCAGAGTTAAATCCCTGAAATGGCAATGGGCTGGACATACTGCCAGAAGGACAGACTATCGATGGACAGCCGAAATTTTAGATTGGATTCCAAGGGACAGGAAAAGACCCAGAAGAAGACCACATGGAAGATGGGTGGATGAAATTCGAAAGTATGCGGGAGTGACATGGAGGAGACTGGCACAAGACAGACCGTTGTGGAGGAAACTTGGGGAGACCTTCGTCCAGCAGTGGATTGATAATGGTTGACAATGATGATGATGATGATGATATATATATATATATATATGCGCACTGGGGAATTTTGATGTTACGGCTGTTCCACTTCATTTTGATGGTATTACAGTAAATTTTTTTAAATTAAGTAACTTGTTCTGTGTTTAATTTCAGTTTCTTCTGTTTTCTTGTTAACATACCAAGCTGCAGAATATGCTTTACAGCAACACCAATTTCCACAAGCTTATGGTGAGTTGAAAGTTTCCAAAATGTGAATGTTGATTTCATCATTGCCCCTCAGAAGGCAGGAACACTCATGAAATCAACATTTCCATTTTGGAAACTTTCAACTCATCATAAGCTTGTGAAAATTGGTGTTGCTATGGAACATATTCTGGTTTCTTAATGAGACGAAACAACTTCCAACATTCACTCTTCCCCTTTCTGTTTCCAAGAAGCACGTATTTGTTGGCCTCGAACTTTTTTTCAATCTCCTTAATATTAAATTCATCCATATGAACATATAAGGTATTAATTTCAACACGACATGCAATGGAACGGGATGTTAGCACGTCAAAGGAAAACCTCTGAATGCTCAATGCAAAAGATGCGATATGAAAAGTAACTCTCAGTCTTACAATCTGACACGCGAGGTGTGAGAGAGGCAATCACCAGAGAAGCGGGTGACAGACGTTTGCCTTTATCTTGCTCTGGACAACCGCACTGAAAACAAACGCAAAAGATGTATTGTTTTACGGTATGATATCGTTGAGTCTAGCATCTGCGTCGTATTATCGTCGGTGGAAATCTTTTTTTTTTTTTTGATTGGAGGTTTAACGACCACCCTGAGCAACTCAATGGGCTATAAGCAGCAGCCCGTCCCTAATTTAGGGCCACTGGTTCCAGGGAAGGGAGAGAGCCAGTGCCGTAAGCCAAACACAACATCCATGCCTCACCGGGATTCGAACCCGGACCCCTTTCGGGCGAATGATCAGAGGCCATCACTTAGACCACTGAGCCACCGTGGCGGCGTGGAAATCTTCGTTGCTTTAAGAAAGAGACGGTAATATTTTTGTATCACAAATCATTTTTCACTCTGCTGGCAACACAGCAGAATGAATCATTTTTCATTCTGCTGTATTGAGCACAAAATTCCACAGCACACATTTTTCTTAGAAATATATTTTTTTTCCATTTCACAAATAAAAACGGAAATAAAACCGGATTGAATTCGAGTCACGAAAACCTTGACCGCAAAAAACTGTTGACCCTCTGACTCGTGACCCGTTTCCATCTCTGGTATTGGGTGCTCACTGGATTATCACCACCGCTATGCAAGGTTAGTTACACCGGTTATTGGCGTTACGAGGAAGAGGGCATGGCCTGTAGGTTAAAGGGGTGCATGTAAAAGCTTTGGGGTTGAATTGAGAGTGAAGTTACGGACATGATGGGTAAAACCAAGGAATTGTCGGACTTACAAAGCCCTAAATTATAGCGTTGGGGCCTCTATTTAGTAAGCGGTGACGCTTGTGGGTTGTTCAGGGATCTACGTTGTTAGTGTTCCAGGAGTGCGGCCAAAATGACGAAGCAACCATCCGGCGACACAACTGTAGAGGGCGGCTATAGGTACATTCCAGAGGTCAACAACGGATGCTTCGTCTTCCGCAGGGCAATCGGCGCTGCACAGTTTCACAGTTGGCGGCCCAGAACAACATGGGTCAACCAGAAATAATATGCCGCGCGTCTATGCGTCGCATGCTGGCACGGATAAACTAGAAGAGGACGCCCTATACGCCACCCTCTCCTAACAACAATCCAACAATGTAAATAACTCTTTTCGTGACAATGGCATGCGTATTGGACTATAAAAAAATTCGAAGCGGGTGTTCTGGTCCCATGAATCACGATACGTACGCCATTCTACAAAGAGACAGTCCGTATCTAGAGTCAGTAGTGATGGATCGTAATGGATCAATCACAGAGATGGAAACGGGTCACAGGTCAACGGGTCGGGTCAAGGTGTTCCTGATCCGATTTTGACCCGGTTTATTGCCGTTTTATTTTTGAAAGATTTTTTTTTTTCAAAAATAAAACGTAATGTGGAATTTTGTGCTATAGGCCGCAGACTGAAAAATGATTTGTCACGCAATATGAAGGAAGTATGTCCTCAGAAGGAAAAGTGTCCCTTCCTTCTGAGGGGCAAGGATGAAAACAACATCCACATTTTGGAAACTTTCAACTCATCATAAACTTGTGAAAATTGGTGTTGCCGTGAAACATTCTGAAGCTTTATATTTTATCAAGAAAACAGCAAAAACTGAAATTAAACATGCAACAAGTAAGTTGCTTAATTCAAAAAAATTAACTGTATCGCCATCAAAACTAAGTGGAACAGCCTTAACATTACAGCGCAGGGACTTTTTGACTGTCCAAATGTGTTTGAAAACATGTGTAAAACAGTTAGATTATGTTTTGCAAACGAAGGACGATAGTTTCAATACTTCCTCTACGTAAGTGAGTCAATTATACGTTCCTGTAATACATTTGTTTGATATTCATATATCCTATAAAAATACCCACTGCATAGAGACTTTTTAGACGCCCAGTATATATTAGCCTCTCATCACAGCCTCTCCTTGACAAGTGTCAACCCCGCCTTCTCGTGGTACATCCTGTTCCCATTAAAGGGGCTCTGACGACCGCCAATAGCGGTATAACTATACCATCGGGATTAGAGAAAATGCTATCCCACACTCACCAACCCGCTTGGCCAGTATGGTGAGTTATGGCCAAACCCCTCCAAAATGACTCCACAACTTAAATCTTGGCCCTCAGTCTCCGGCAGCTGGAATGTACCTGGCCAAGGCAGCGGCCAGTGCGACACGAAGGCAGAGGGTGCTAAGAATCCCCGGAGGACCGGACTAGGCTGCCATCTGATGCTGACCTTGGCTACGTATAATGGACGCTCCCTATCTTCTGATTCAAGGCTTCTTGAATTGGAAGAGGAACTACAAAGGATCAAGTGGGACATCGTCGGGCTAAGTGAGGTAAGGAGAAAAGGAGAAGATCTCATTGAACTGAAGACTGGACATCTCTTCTACTATCGTGGGACAGATACTGGCAGAACTAGTGGTGTTAGATTTATAATAAACAAGAAACTGAAGGATAAAGTTGTAGAAGTTGAAAGTTCCTCTGACAGAGCTGCAGGACTCGTTATCCAACTCTCGAGAAGATACCATGCTCAGATTATTCAAACTTATGAACCCACCACAAGTCCTCCTGAAGAAGAAATTGAAGAATTTTATGAGGAAATTCGTGATCTAAATAATAAAGGTAAGCAGCACTTGAAGATAATTATGGGAGATTTCAATGCAAAAATAGGGCAACGGCAACAGAATGAAACTTCAGTAGGTAAATTCGGTCACGGCAACAGAAACCAGCGTGGAAATACTCTCGTAGAGTTTGCAGAGGCAGAAGGGTTTTTCATCTTGAACTCCTTTTTCAAGAAAAAGCCACACAGGAAATGGACATGGAGACATCCAAATGGGACGACAAGTGAAATTGATTTTATTATGTGTAACAAAAAAATTCGTCATAGAAGACTGCAGTGTGCTAAACAAGTTCAACACAGGTAGTGACCATAGATTGGTGAGATGTAAGATGCACCTCAACACTAAACTCGAACGTAGCAAAGCTCATAAGACAAACAAAATGTATTAACATAACCAACCTTAAAAAACACCATAATACCTTCAAGTTGGAAGTGAAGAACAGATTCTCTGCTTTAGAAGGCCTAACATCGGAAGAAGTGGATATTTCTGAAGTTAACAGAAAAGTAACCAAAGCTGTTATGGAAGCAGCAATAAAATTAGCTGGGTCTTAGAACAAGTTGCATGTGAACAAATTATCAGGAAAAACCAAAATGTTGATGCAAAAAAAGAAGAGAGATGAGGACAACTAAAGAAGATGTGACTTCCAAAATGGAATACATTGAGCTATGCAAGACAGTACGAAAAAGTATCACTGAAGACGTAAGGAAATTCAACTGTGAACTAGTGAGGAAAGCAATTGAAAACAACCAAAGCCTAAAGACAGCAAAGGGACATCTCAATAAGGGAAGAAAACAGATTATGGCACTCAGAAAAGAAGATGGTTCTGTAACAAGAAATAGAGGCGAAATTTTGACAAGAGTGAAAGATTTCTACTCCAAATTATATGAAAGGGATGATACATGTACTCCAGACATCATGAAAGGTACAAGTACCAGAGTTCTTCCAGTCCTCCCAGCAGAAGTTGCACATGCAATCAAGAACATGAAGCGGGGAAAAGCTCCAGGAGAAGACGGAATTACTGTAGACATCATACAAGAAGCAAGTGGAGAAATCGAAACAGTACTCGCCCAAATTTTCACTCGATGCCTTAATGAAGGGAAGATTCCTGAGGATTGGAACAACGCTACAATGATCTTGCTACATAAAAAAGGTGACATTGAGGATCTCCGGAACTACAGACCTATCAGCCTCCTATCAGTGGTTTATAAAATCTTCACTAAAGTTCTTTCACACCCCTTAAAGGTGACACTGGACATGGCTCAACCGAGAGAACAAGCTGGATACAGGAGTGGCTACAGCACAATAGATCATATCCACGTACTGAGAGAACTAATTGAAAGAGCGAGGGAATATGAACTTCCATTGTGCATGGCTTTTATCGATTATGAAAAAGCCTTTGATTCGGTGAAACCATCAGCAGTTACAATGTCCCTGAAATCCTGCGGTATTGAAGATGCGTACATTAATATTATTAATAACATCTATGAAAATGCAAGTGCAAAGATTCGGCTGTTTGAAAATACAACACACATAAAAATTGGAAAGGGAGTAAGACAAGATGACACCATATCTCCGAAGTTCTTTAATGCCACATTGGAAAATGTCTTTCAATCACTGAACTGGGAATACAAAGGGATAAAGATTAATGGGGATTATCTAACCCGCCTTCGTTTTGCTGATGACATAATCATTTTTGCACCTACCGCATCAGAGCTACAGAGTATGACCCAGGAACTTGCTGACAAGAGTAAAGAAGTGGGATTAAAAGTGAACTTTCAGAAGACAAAAGTGATGTTCAATGCTTTTACAAGAAATGAAGATTTATCGATTGATGGAGAAAAGCTGCAGATAACAGACACGTACGTTTATCTTGGACAGCAGATATCAAGTGAGAGTCACATTGATGAAGAAATTAATCGGCGTGCAAAACTTGCCTGGAGAGCTTTTGGAAGAAACAGCATAATTTTCAAGAGCAATATGCCATTATGTCTTAAAAGAAAAGTGTTTGATCAATGCATCCTTCCAGTGCTTACGTATGGTGCAGAGACGTGGACCTTAACTAAAAGAGACATACAAAGGCTGCAGACAACTCAAAGCTGCATGGAGAGGTGCATGCTTGGTGTAACCAGGAGAAATAAGAAGAGGAACTCGTGGATTCGAAAAATGACAAGAGTGGAAGACATCATGATCAGAGTTAAATCCCTGAAATGGCAATGTGCTGGACATACTGCCAGAAGGACAGATCATCGATGGACAGCCGAAATTTTAGATTGGATTCCAAGGGACAGGAAAAGACCCAGAAGAAGACCACATGGAAGATGGGTGGATGAAATTCGAAAGTATGCGGGAGTGACATGGAGAAGACTGGCACAAGACAGACCGTTGTGGAGGAAACTTGGGGAGACCTTCGTCCAGCAGTGGATTGATAATGGTTGACAATGATGATGATCATGATGATGATGATGATATGTATATTATAGTTCAAAGCAGATTTGTCCGGGTCGGACAGGGGCGAATCCAGAGATTGGGAGCGGGGGGCACCCTTCCCCTCAGGAATCAAGAAAAGGCTCGTTTGTTATGTTTTAATAACAAATTGAATATTTTTTCATGAAAGAAAGTATTACTTAAAAGTATATTACTTTCGTTAATTAATTGGAAGAATTTATAGACAAACTGAGAACACTTTTTCATTTTGCTGGAAAATATCAGAAAGGTCCCCGGTTACCCCCCCACGCCCCCTCACGAAAATTCTGGATCCGCTTCTGGGTCGGGTCCAATTGTCCAAATATCTGCTCCTGGGTCGGGTTCAGAGTCCAATATAGACGTAGTCCTACGTCAATATTGGACCCTGGGGTAGGGTGTAATATTGACGTAGGACTACGTCTAGCTCCGCGGATAGTGTGGGGCGACTTACGGCCGACCGCCAGTGACAAAAATAGGTCCCAATTGAAATCATTATAGCGTTAAAAATACGTGCGCCACACTAATCGTGTCAGAATATTCGTAAACAGCATGTGTCCAATTCGCGTACTGCGCAATACATCTTGCGCACGACGCTTCGCTCGTTCACGGGCCGTGGGTGGACTGGTGGTCAGCGTTCGTGATTGCCATGGAGATATCCTCAGGTTCGATCCTGGGCAGGTATGAACTTTCGAATTACTAAATACCCGCCGTGCGTCGGATGGGCACGTTAAGCCGTCGGGCCCCGGGTACTGGCCCCCGGTAATTAATAAGGGCGTCCCCCCACACTTTCTACCTCACTTCCGTGTCACTTTCCTATCGGGCACTCTAGCCCAAATCTCCTACCTTCCTACACTGCTGGCCACCCAAAATGCAACCCCAAGAAGGACACGTGATAGCAACGCCAAATTTACTGGGCACATAACAACAGATCCAAAGATGAAACGAGTGAGCTTACAGGCCAGTGCGACTTGCGGAACACGCAGACAACAATAGTTTGTGTGGCCCCACGGCTGGCAATAACGGCCGCTACACGCCGCGGCATCAACGAAAGAGGCTTTGGATGTGGGCTTGGGGTATGTCGGTCGAGGCTGCTTCCACATGTTGCCACAGTTCATCATGCTTAGCCGCGGGTGGTGCTTGCCGGGCCACTCGGTTGCCGATCAGCGACCAGACGTGTTTGATGGGCGACAAATCGGGAGAACATGCGGGCAACGGCAGCAGTGACAACTGGTGGGCCGTGAAGAATTGTTGCACGATGCGTGCCACGTACGGGCGCGCATTGTCCTGTTGAAACGTGGCAGCTGACAGGTCCTGCAGGTAAGAAAGGACTACAGGTTCCAAAACGTCGGAGATGTAGCGGTGGCTGTTGAGAGTACCGGCGATGCGTACCAGAGGGGTGCGGGTGTCTTATCCAATTGCACCCCAAACCATAACGCCAGGCGACGGACCGGGATGACGATGCATAATGCAGGCCTCATACAGTCTCTCGCCACGGTGCCGCCACACGCGGATCCGACCATCGTGGTGTTGTAGACAGAAGCCGGATTCGTCGGAGAATACAATGTCGTGCCATTCCGTAGTCCAGGTGCGGCGTTCTACGGCCCACTACCGCCGCAATCGTCGGTGGTGTAAGGTCAATGGTAATCGGAGCAACGGGCGCCGTGCGACAAGTCCCCTCTCCTGCAGACGACGTTGAGTGGTACGTGCTGACACAGGTTTTTGCGCAACACACCCTAATTCCTGCGCTAACGTTCGTGACGTGGCGGTGCGAGCCGTCAACGCCAGCCGCACAACATGCCATTCCTTTCGTTCGGTGGTATGCCGCGGCTGCGTAAAAACGCTCACGTCGGTCCGTCTGTCCCTCCTACACCCACCGAATCCGTACTCGTCTCACTGTGGCTGGATGTCGTCCCACACGGCCGCCGATGTCTCGGTACGATAAACCGCTGTCGTGATAAGCCACTACTCGTCCTCTGTCGAACTCCGAAACGTGCTGAAATGACTGCCGTACTCTGCGACGAGGCATCAGGAAGCTTCCCACGCATAGGTCCGGCAGCACAACACACTTCCACTACTTACACCGCGCCTTCTGTGCACCCTTCTTATAGTGCTTCTCGGTGGCGTGCCAGGCGCACATGATTTGCATATGCCCTGCAATGCTAATCGTCTGCATGTCCTCTCGCGGGCGATGCATGCTGCGAATTTCAGGCCAATCGGATGCTTCTTTCTTAGTGTTGCATTTTGGGTGGCCAGCAGTATATTTCTAAGGGTTGTTCAAGACCTGGGGTCAGACACTCCCTTCCTAAAATCCTCTACATATGATCAGATCAGATCCCTCGTTCCCTGTAAGCGGGGGAGATGATGCAATATTTCTGGGTGTGCCGCAGCGTTTGACTTAGTGCATCTCGGTAACCGTGAGCGCACTACGACTGTGCGTGGTATCGTTTTAAAACTCTCGACAAGATCTATTCAAATATACGAAGAACATTTCGCAGTGTTTTGAACTGAACATTTTAAAACTTGTTGGCTTGTGAACTGGTGAGCACGTTTGAAAATATCGCCGTTTATCTGGGCAACCGTGAGTGCAAAATGACTGTCGTGGTATCGTTTTAAATCTCTCGATGAAATCCATTCAAATGTGTAAAAAACATGTCCCAGTGGTTTAAACTAAAATTTAGACTGTGTGTGGTAATCGTGTGAACGGAATAACATTTTTGACAATGACTCGGTCTATGTCAGCAACCGTGAGCGCAAAACGACTGTGTGTGCCATCGTTCTAAAGCTCTCGACGAGATCTATTCAAATATATGAATAACATGTCGCCGTAGTTTGGATTGAACATTTTAAAAATTGTTTTCTTGTGAACCAGTGAACACTTTTGACAATATCGCGGTTTATCTGGACAACCGTGAGCGCAAAACGACTGTGCCTGGTATCGTTTTAAAGCAGCTCTCGACGAGATTTATTCAAATATATAAAGAACATATTACAGTGTTTTAAACTAAAATTTTTTTAAAATTGTTTTCTTGTGAAGGGGTTAACATTTTCGACAATGCCGCGGAATTCGCAGAGTAAACGCAAGCAAAAGTGGAGAAAATCAAAACAAGAGGCAAGAGCGAGTGATGAGGAATGTAAGAAGCCCAAGAGGACAGAGCACCACGTTGGGTATTTCGTGTATCGATCTGCCTTGTGTTCGCAATGTATCCAGCATTATTTGTAAAAATTATGTAAACTACTTTTCATACCATAGACGAGTGTTTGTTATAACAAATTAAATAAACACTTTGAAACCATACTCGACTAGCTCATTTCAACTCTCCGATCTGCAAGTCGTAGTCTTACGTTTCAAACTGACTGCTCAATCAGAAGTGAGCCTACCTGTATTTTTTTCTCTGATCATTGCAGTTCTTATGTGTTGACTTTCCATCTTTCTCTCTGTCTCGACTGGTGCAGTAGTAATTGTAAATACCGCCAAAAAAATTATCTTACTGCGTCACTTAAAGCCTTATTTTGGAAATCTGTAATTCGTACAACAGTAAAGTCACATTTTATGCCGTTGGAAAACTGGAAACGAAAACAAACTCCAGAAAAATTAATACCGCCGACGTTACGTCAGCTCTTGTTGCCTGTGAATAGGAATTCTACCAAAGTAGTCAGAGGCCAGTGAACGTTCTGGTTTAGCTTCCAGTCTCGACAACAAATAAAGATATAACATTCTTCTTCCCATGAAGAAGAAGATTTTTATATCCGTTATAAGGAACAAAACTGGACTGCAGTGGTTGCCTCATCTTTCATGCATTCAAATATACTTTTTGGTGTAGAAGAAATCTTGCATGTAATTACTCTCCGCCAAACACATGCGTTGTGCGTTAGGAATTGTAAATATTTTCTAAAGGTGCCTTACTTGTACCAACACGTTACCAGAAGATCCTTTAATCCTTGTAAATTACCTGGTTGAGTCGCAACAGATCGGATTTGCAATTCCAACACAAAGTCTCCGTTTTTCTTTCCAATAAAATACAAAAATACATTTATAGGGATGAAAAGTTTCCAAATTATATATAATTACAGAATAAAATATGAAATGCCTGCGTGTTGTGGAATATAGAATAAACAGAGAGAACTTCAGTTACTTATGATAAATTCAATTAATACCAGTAGCGTGCGTTCGTTGTATGCAATGCATGAATTGTATGCCGTAATTACCTGCAAAAATCTAAACTATACATATATCAGGGGTCTTAGAAGAGCATACTCGTATATTTGTGTTCATTTTAAGCAAGTGCGAATGTGTATATTTTTTACAAGTGTCTTTGTATCGTCAAGCCCGAACTTGCTTCTATGGGAGATTGTGTCATGTGAAAGAACTGTAGAATAAGTAGAGAAATACTATCATGCGAAATCTTCAGCTGCATTTACAGTAGCTTCTGGTTTTCAAAACTTAATGATGGGGCGATCGACGGATCAGAGCAATAAACAAAGAGAGTCCTCTTTGTTTATTCCCACTTCGG
This sequence comes from Macrothele yani, assembly GCA_039090855.1. Lineage (NCBI taxonomy): Eukaryota > Metazoa > Arthropoda > Arachnida > Araneae > Macrothelidae > Macrothele > Macrothele yani. The sequence goes on from CM077008.1 coordinate 81,703,637, forward strand.
ATGTGGCATCGTTAACTGTCGTGGAAAAACCAGTAAAAATATGAAACAGCATGCGTATCAACCAATAAAAAGCAGAATTTCTTCGAACTGTGACCTTTTCTGTGATTTGCTGCCCGATGTGTGACTTCAGACGGATCTTTTCTGATACAGTTGTAAAATTGCAAGTTGTATTTCCTAGAAATTTGTAAAAAATATTTCCTTGCTTTTGTGAAACACTAAAATGGTCCAGTATAATTTATGCAAACTGCCAGTTCAAAAGGAAAATAAAGAAATGCATGATGATGTTGCAAATTAATAAGAAATCTATCGATTCTTTCAGTTTGACAGAAAAATCAACATGTGTATGTATGCATGTATGTGTGTATACACCGAAGAGCCAAAACATTATGACCACCTGCCTAATATGATGTTGGTCCTCCACGTGCACCAAAACACCTTTTACCCATAGAGGTGTACACGCAGTGGCGGACTGGGTCTAAAAATATTGGTTGTCAGGAGACAAACGAGGCCCACCCCTTTGTTTAACTCCTGAGATATTTCTACCGTTCTCGTCCGCTCCTTGCTTTTCGTATCCACTACCGAATGGTGACCTCGAAGGAGCCACGATTGAGAAGAGTGTTTTGTAAGACCAAACTGGGTTAGAGGAGGCCCAACAATTATTAGGAATCATAATGAGGTTATTGCTGTAACTGAAACAGAAGACCTAACTGAAGTGATTTTGAAATTCGTCTTAGTGCAACGTCTTTCACATTCGCTAGGAGATACAGCAATGATTTACATACGTATATTGTCTAATGTTTCAGGAGGCCCACTTCATCAGGGGCCCACTTGTCATCGGGTAAGCTGACACCCTGGCCAGTCCGCCTTTGCGTACACACTATAAGATTTCTAAAAGTGTCTTGTAGTATGTGGTACCAACAAAATATCAGCAGAGATATTTTAACTCTCGCAAGTTACGTGCTTGCAGATCGGATTTGCAGTTTTAACACAATATCTCCATTTTTTCCCAATAAAGTACATTTATAGTAATGAAAAGTTTCAAACACAAACCACAGATACTGGGTTGGATTGATGTCTGATGATGAGAAGTTTCCAACACAAACCACAGATGCTCGGTTGGATGGATGTCTGATGATGGAAAGTTTCCAACACAAACCACAGATGCTCGGTTGGATTCATGTCTGATGATGAGAAGTTTCCAACACAAACCACAGATGCTCGGTTGGATTCTTGTCTGATGATGAAAAGTTTCCAACACAAACCAGAGATGCTCGGTTGGATTGATGTCTGATATTGAAAAGTTTCCAACACAAACCACAGATACTCGGTTGGATGGATGTCTGATGATGAAAAGTTTCCAACAGAAATCACAGGTGCTTGGTTGGATTCATGTCTGATGATGAGAAGTTTCCAACACAAACCACAGATGCTCAGTTGGATGCATGTCTGATGATGAAAAGTTTCCAACACAAACCTCAGATGTTCGGTTGGATTCATGTATAATGATGAAAAGTTTACAACAAAAACCACAGATGCTGGGTTGGATTGATGTCTGATGATGAGAAGTTTCCAACACAAACCACACATGCTCGGTTGGATGCACGTCTGATGATGAAAGGTTTTCAACACAAACCACAGATGCTCGGTTTGATTCATGTCTGATGATGAGAAGTTTCCAACACAAACCACAGATGCTCGGTTGGATTCATGTCTGATGATAAAAGTTTCCAACACAGACCACAGATGCTCGGTTGGATGGATGTCTGATGATGAAAAGTTTCCAACACAAACCACAGATGCTCGGTTGTATTCATGTCTGATGATGAGAAGTTTCCAACACAAACCACAGATGTTCGGTTGGATTCATGTCTGATAATGAAAAGTTTCCAACACAGACCACAGATGCTCGGTTGGATGGATGTCTGATGATGAGAAGTTTCCAACACAAACCACAGATGCTCGGTTGGATTCATGTCTAATGATGAAAGGTTTACAACACAAACCACAGATGCTGGGTTGGGTTGATGTCTGATGATGAGAAGCTTCCAACACAAACCAGACATGTTCAGTTGGATGGATGTCTGATGAAGAAAAGTTTCCAGCACAAACCACATATGCTCGGTTGGATTCATGTCTGATGATGAAAAGTTTCCAGCACAAACCACAGATGCTCGGTTGGATGCATGTCTGATGATGAAAAATTTCCAACACAAACCACTGATGCTCGGTTGGATTCATGTCTGATGATGAGAAGTTTCGAACACAAACCACAGATGCTCGGTTGGATTCATGTCTGATGATGAAAGGTTTCCAACACAAACCAGAGATGTTCGGTTGGATTGATGTCTGATATTGAAAAGTTTCCAACACAAACCACAGGGGCTCGGTTGGATTCATGTCTGATGATGAGAAGTTTCCAACACGAACCACAGATGCTCGGTTCGATGCATGTCTGATGATGAGAAGTTTCCAACACGAACCACAGATGCTCGGTTGGATGCATGTCTGATGATGAAAAGATTCCAACACAAACCACAGATGCTCGGTTGAATTGATGTCCGATGAGGAGAAGTTTCTAAAACAAACCACAAGTGCTCGATTGGATTTATGTCTGATGATGAAAAGTTTCCAACACAAACCACAGATGCTGGGTTGGATTGATGTCTGATGATGAAAAGTTTCCAACACAAACCACAGGTGCTCGGTTGGATTCATGTCTGATGATGAGAAGTTTCCAACACAAACCACAGATGCTCGGTTGGATTCATGTCTGATGATGAAAAGTTTCCAACACAAACCACAGATGTTCGGTTGGATTCATGTATAATGATGAAAAGTTTACAACAAAAACCACAGATGCTGGGTTGGATTGATGTCTGATGATGAGAAGTTTCCAACACAAACCACAGATGCTCGGTTGGATTCATGTCTAATGATGAAAGGTTTACAACACAAACCACAGATGCTGGGTTGGGTTGATGTCTGATGATGAGAAGCTTCCAACACAAACCAGACATGCTCGGTTGGATGCACGTCTGATGATGAAAAGTTTCCAACACAAACCACAGATGCTCGGTTAGATTCATGTCTGATGATGAGAAGTTTCCAACACAAACCACAGATGCTCGGTTGGATGGATGTCTGATGAAGAAAAGTTTCCAGCACAAACCACATATGCTCGGTTGGATTCATGTCTGATGATGAAAAGTTTCCAGCACAAACCACAGATGCTCGGTTGGATGCATGTCTGATGATGAAAAATTTCCAACACAAACCACTGATGCCCGGTTGGATTCATGTCTGATGATGAGAAGTTTCGAACACAAACCACAGATGCTCGGTTGGATTAATGTCTGATGATGAAAAGTTTCCAACACAAACCAGAGATGTTCGGTTGGATTGATGTCTGATATTGAAAAGTTTCCAACACAAACCACAGGTGCTCGGTTGGATTCATGTCTGATGATGAGAAGTTTCCAACACGAACCACAGATGCTCGGTTGGATGCATGTCTGATGATGAAAAGATTCCAACACAAACCACAGATGCTCGGTTGGATTGATGTCTGATGATGAAAAGTTTCCAACACAAACCACAGATGTTCGGTTGGATTCATGTATAATGATGAAAGGTTTACAACACAAACCACAGATGCTGGGGTGGATTGATGTCTGATGATGAGAAGTTTCGAACACAAACAACACATGCTCGGTTGGATGCACGTCTGATGATGAAAGCTTTCCAACACAAACCACAGATGCTCGGTTGGATTCATGTCTGATGATGAAAAGTTTCCAACACAAACCAGAAATGCTCGGTTGGATTGATGTCTGATATTGAAAAGTTTCCAACACAAACCACAGATACTCGGTTGGATGGATGTCTGATGATGAAAAGTTTCCAACAGAAACCACAGGTGCTCGGTTGGATTAATGTCTGATGATGAAAAGTTTCCAACACAAACCACAGATGCTCGGTTGGATTCATGTATAATGATGAAAAGTTTACAACAAAAACCACAGATGCTGAGTTGGATTGATGTCTGATGATGAGAAGTTTCCAACACAAACCACACATGCTCGGTTGGATGCACGTCTGATGATGAAAGGTTTTCAACACAAACCACAGATGCTCGGTTTGATTCATGTCTGATGATGAGAAGTTTCCAACACAAACCACAGATGCTCGGTTGGATTCATGTCTGATGATGAAAAGTTTCCAACACAAACCACAGATGTTCGGTTGGATTCATGTATAATGATGAAAAGTTTACAACAAAAACCACAGATGCTGGGTTGGATTGATGTCTGATGATGAGAAGTTTCCAACACAAACCACAGATGCTCGGTTGGATTCATGTCTAATGATGAAAGGTTTACAACACAAACCACAGATGCTGGGTTTGGTTGATGTCTGATGATGAGAAGCTTCCAACACAAACCAGACATGCTCGGTTGGATGCACGTCTGATGATGAAAAGTTTCCAACACAAACCACAGATGCTCGGTTAGATTCATGTCTGATGATGAGAAGTTTCCAACACAAACCACAGATGCTCGGTTGGATGGATGTCTGATGATGAAAAGTTTCCAGCACAAACCACTGATGCTCGGTTGGATTCATGTCTGATGATGAGAAGTTTCGAACACAAACCACAGATGCTCGGTTGGATTCATGTCTGATGATGAAAAGTTTCCAACACAAACCAGAGATGTTCGGTTGGATTGATGTCTGATATTGAAAAGTTTCCAACACAAACCACAGGTGCTCGGTTGGATTCATGTCTGATGATGAGAAGTTTCCAACACGAACCACAGATGCTCGGTTGGATGCATGTCTGATGATGAAAAGATTCCAACACAAACCACAGATGCTCGGTTGGATTGATGTCTGATGATGAAAAGTTTCCAACACAAACCACAGATGTTCGGTTGGATTCATGTATAATGATGAAAAGTTTACAACACAAACCACAGATGCTGGGGTGGATTGATGTCTGATGATGAGAAGTTTCCAACACAAACCACACATGCTCGGTTGGATGCACGTCTGATGATGAAAGGTTTCCAACACAAACCACAGATGCTCGGTTGGATTCATGTCTGATGATGAAAAGTTTCCAACACAAACCAGAAATGCTCGGTTGGATTGATGTCTGATATTGAAAAGTTTCCAACACAAACCACAGATACTCGGTTGGATGGATGTCTGATGATGAAAAGTTTCCAACAGAAACCACAGGTGCTCGGTTGGATTAATGTCTGATGATGAAAAGTTTCCAACACAAACCACAGATGCTCGGTTGGATTCATGTATAATGATGAAAAGTTTACAACAAAAACCACAGATGCTGGGTTGGATTGATGTCTGATGATGAGAAGTTTCCAACACAAACCACACATGCTCGGTTGGATGCACGTCTGATGATGAAAGGTTTTCAACACAAACCACAGATGCTCGGTTTGATTCATGTCTGATGATGAGAAGTTTCCAACACAAACCACAGATGCTCAGTTGGATTCATGTCTGATGATGAAAAGTTTCCAACACAGACCACAGATGCTCGGTTGGATGGATGTCTGATGATGAAAAGTTTCCAACACAAACCACAGATGCTCGGTTGTATTCATGTCTGATGATGAGAAGTTTCCAACACAAACCACAGATGTTCGGTTGGATTCATGTCTGATAATGAAAAGTTTCCAACACAGACCACAGATGCTCGGTTGGATGGATGTCTGATGATGGAAAGTTTTCAACACAAATCACAGATGCTCGGTTGGATTCATGTCTGATGATGAGAAGTTTCCAACACAAACCACAGATGCTCGGTTGGATTGATGACTGATGATGAGAAGTTTCCAACACAAACCACAGATGCTCGGTTGGATTCATGTCTAATGATGAAAAGTTTACAACACAAACCACAGATGCTGGGTTGGGTTGATGTCTGATGATAAGCTTCCAACACAAACCATACATGCTCGGTTGGATGGACGTCTGATGATGAAAAGTTTCCAGCACAAACCACATATGCTCGGTTGGATTCATGTCTGATGATGAAAAGTTTCCAGCACAAACCACAGATGCTCGGTTGGATGCATGTCTGATGATGAAAAATTTTCAACACAAACCACTGATGCTCGGTTGGATTCATGTCTGATGATGAGAAGTTTCGAACACAAACCACAGATGCTCGGTTGGATTCATGTCTGATGATGAAAAGTTTCCAACACAAACCAGAGATGTTCGGTTGGATTGATGTCTGATACTGAAAAGTTTCCAACACAAACCACAGGGGCTCGGTTGGATTCATGTCTGATGATTGAAGTTTCCAACACGAACCACAGATGCTCGGTTCGATGCATGTCTGATGATGAGAAGTTTCCAACACGAACCACAGATGCTCGGTTGGATGCATGTCTGATGATGAAAAGATTCCAACACAAACCACAGATGCTCGGTTGGATTGATGTCCGATGAGGAGAAGTTTCTAAAACAAACCACAAGTGCTCGATTGGATTTATGTCTGATGATGAAAGGTTTCCAACACAAACCACAGATGCTGGGTTGGATTGATGTCTGATGATGAAAAGTTTCCAACACAAACCACAGGTGCTCGGTTGGATTCATGTCTGATGATGAGAAGTTTCCAACACAAACCACAGATGCTCGGTTGGATTCATGTCTGATGATGAAAAGTTTCCAACACAAACCACAGATGTTCGGTTGGATTCATGTATAATGATGAAAAGTTTACAACAAAAACCACAGATGCTGGGTTGGATTGATGTCTGATGATGAGAAGTTTCCAACACAAACCACAGATGCTCGGTTGGATTCATGTCTAATGATGAAAGGTTTACAACACAAACCACAGATGCTGGCTTGGGTTGATGTCTGATGATGAGAAGCTTCCAACACAAACCAGACATGCTCGGTTGGATGCACGTCTGATGATGAAAAGTTTCCAACACAAACCACAGATGCTCGGTTAGATTCATGTCTGATGATGAGAAGTTTCCAACACAAACCACAGATGCTCGGTTGGATGGATGTCTGATGAAGAAAAGTTTCCAGCACAAACCACATATGCTCGGTTGGATTCATGTCTGATGATGAAAAGTTTCCAGCACAAACCACAGATGCTCGGTTGGATGCATGTCTGATGATGAAAAATTTCCAACACAAACCACTGATGCTCGGTTGGATTCATGTCTGATGATGAGAAGTTTCGAACACAAACCACAGATGCTCGGTTGGATTCATGTCTGATGATGAAAAGTTTCCAACACAAACCACAGATGTTCGGTTGGATTGATGTCTGATATTGAAAAGTTTCCAATACAAACCACAGGTGCTCGGTTGGATTCATGTCTGATGATGAGAAGTTTCCAACACGAACCACAGATGCTCAGTTCGATGCATATCTGATGATGAGAAGTTTCCAACACGAACCACAGATGCTCGGTTGGATTGATGTCCGATGAGGAGAAGTTTCTAAAACAAACCACAAGTGCTCGATTGGATTCATGTCTGATGATGAAAAGTTTCCAACAAAAACCACAGATGCTGGGTTGGATTGATGTCTGATGATGAGAAGTTTCCAACACAAACCACAGATGCTCGGTTGGATTCATGTCTAATGATGAAAGGTTTACAACACAAACCACAGATGCTGGGTTGGGTTGATGTCTGATGATGAGAAGCTTCCAACACAAACCAGACATGCTCGGTTTGATGCACGTCTGATGATGAAAAGTTTTCAACACCAACCACAGATGCTCAGTTAGATTCATGTCTGATGATGAGAAGTTTCCAACACAAACCACAGATGCTCGGTTGGATGGATGTCTGATGAAGAAAAGTTTCCAACACAAACCACATATGCTCGGTTGGATTCATGTCTGATGATGAAAAGTTTCCAGCACAAACCACAGATGCTCGGTTGGATGCATGTCTGATGATGAAAAATTTCCAACACAAACCACTGATGCTCGGTTGGATTCATGTCTGATGATGAGAAGTTTCGAACACAAACCACAGATGCTCGGTTGGATTCATGTCTGATGATGAAAAGTTTCCAACACAAACCAGAGATGTTCGGTTGGATTGATGTCTGATATTGAAAAGTTTCCAACACAAACCACAGGTGCTCGGTTGGATTCATGTCTGATGATGAGAAGTTTCCAACACGAACCACAGATGCTCGGTTGGATGCATGTCTGATGATGAAAAGATTCCAACACAAACCACAGATGCTCGGTTGGATTGATGTCCGATGAGGAGAAGTTTCTAAAACAAACCACAAGTGCTCGATTGGATTCATGTCTGATGATGAAAAGTTTCCAAAACAAACCACAGATGCTGGGTTGGATTGATGTCTGATGATGAAAAGTTTCCAACACAAACCACAGGTGCTCGGTTGGATTCATGTCTGATGATGAGAAGTTTCCAACACAAACCACAGATGCTCGGTTGGATTCATGTCTGATGATGAAAAGTTTCCAACACAAACCAGAAATGCTCGGTTGGATTGATGTCTGATATTGAAAAGTTTCCAACACAAACCACAGATACTCGGTTGGATGGATGTCTGATGATGAAAAGTTTCCAACAGAAACCACAGGTGCTCGGTTGGATTAATGTCTGATGATGAAAAGTTTCCAACACAAACCACAGATGCTCGGTTGGATTCATGTATAATGATGAAAAGTTTACAACAAAAACCAATGATGCTGGGTTGGATTGATGTCTGATGATGAGAAGTTTCCAACACAAACCACACATGCTCGGTTGGATGCACGTCTGATGATGAAAGGTTTTCAACACAAACCACAGATGCTCGGTTTGATTCATGTCTGATGATGAGAAGTTTCCAACACAAACCACAGTTGCTCAGTTGGATTCATGTCTGATGATGAAAAGTTTCCAACACAGACCACAGATGCTCGGTTGGATGGATGTCTGATGATGAAAAGTTTCCAACACAAACCACAGATGCTCGGTTGTATTCATGTCTGATGATGAGAAGTTTCCAACACAAACCACAGATGTTCGGTTGGATTCATGTCTGATGATGAAAAGTTTCCAACACAGACCACAGATGCTCGGTTGGATGGATGTCTGATGATGAAAAGTTTCCAACACAAACCACAGATGCTCGGTTGTATTCATGTCTGATGATGAGAAGTTTCGAACACAAACCACAGATGCTCGGTTGGATTCATGTCTGATGATGAAAAGTTTCCAACACAAACCAGAGATGTTCGGTTGGATTGATGTCTGATATTGAAAAGTTTCCAACACAAACCACAGGTGCTCGGTTGGATTCATGTCTGATGATGAGAAGTTTCCAACACAAACCACAGATGCTCGGTTGGATTGATGACTGATGATGAGAAGTTTCCAACACAAACCACAGATGCTCGGTTGGATTCATGTCTAATGATGAAAAGTTTACAACACAAACCACAGATGCTGGGTTGGGTTGATGTCTGATGATAAGCTTCCAACACAAACCTTACATGCTCGGTTGGATGCACGTCTGATGATGAAAAGTTTCCAACACAAACCGCAGATGCTCGGTTGGATTCATGTCTGATGATGAGAAGTTTCCAACACAAACCACAGATGCTCGGTTGGATGGATGTCTGATGAAGAAAAGTTTCCAGCACAAACCACATATGCTCGGTTTGATTCATGTCTGATGATGAGAAGTTTCGAACACAAACCAGAGATGCTCGGTTGGATTCATGTCTGATGATGAAAAGTTTCCAACACAAGCCAGAGATGCTCGGTTAAATTGATGTCTGATATTGAAAAGTTTCCAACACAAACCACAGGTGCTCGGTTGGATTCATGTCTGATGATGAGAAGTTTCCAACACGAACCACAGATGCTCGGTTGGATGCATGTCTGATGATGAGAAGTTTCCAACACGAACCACAGATGCTCGGTTGGATGCATGTCTGATGATGAAAAGATTCCAACACAAACCACAGATGCTCGGTTGGATTGATGTCCGATGAGGAGAAGTTTCTAAAACAAACTACAAGTGCTCGATTGGATTCATGTCTGATGATGAAAAGTTTCCAACACAAACCACAGATGCTCGGTTGGATGGATGTCTGATGATGAAAAGTTTCAAACACAAACTACAGATACTCTGTTGGATTTATGTCTGAGAAATTTGGGGGCCAGGGCAATAACTGGACAACTTCTTCATATTCTGAGAACCAGGAACGGAGCAAGGTCTTATTATCTGCGAGGGCGATTCTTGAAATTACGCCCCCTCCAGTTCAATTTTTTTTTATTTCCATGCAAATTGTAGTCAGTTTTTACTTTCTCATACCTCCGTTGTAGGAAAATATTACGAATGTTCAAAAATCGCACATCCGTTTTTGGGCATAATTTTACTAAAAATGTGAAAACCAGGTAAATATCCAAGGGTCAAGTAAAAGTTATGTGAATGCCGATATCTAGTACTCCACAGAAATGCAGAATGATTAAAGAACCAGCTCAGAATGAACGGGCATCAGATAGTGAACTTAATTAACAATTGGAAGACGTTCGTAGTAGGGCTTGGAAAAATTCCGTTCATTTAAACGCTCAGAGGGGCTTTCTACGATTGAACACAGATGACTAATTAGCTCGTTATCCATTCAGCTTATTTGAAAAGATCAAGGAGGTTAGTCATAACTGCAAATTGCTTTGTATTCCTTTCCGCTATTTTGGACAATTCCTTTCGTGCATATGAGGGGTTCACTCCTAACAGAGTAGGCTACTCTGCTCCTTAGTTAGCTGCGGGAATACTTTAAACTGCTAACTGAAGTCTTTAAAAAAGAAAATACTAAGATGCATAACTTTATTTTTCAGTTAAAACTTGCAGTAAATTTTTTCACACTATTTTTTACGTCCCTCAGAGCATAAATTTACGCCCCCTGTTATGGCCATTTTGGGTTTGCAACCGCCCTCCCTGCCCTCCTAGTAGCTACGGCTCTGCTGCGAACCATTTTTGAGCAATCCGAGCTCTGTGGCATACCGCATTATCCTGTGAGAGAAAGGCACTACTAGAGGGAAATGAATATCGTTGCCATGAAAGGATATACCTGATCTGCAATGATGTTTAGGTAGGTGATGGACCTCATAGGTTCAATTTGTTATGAAAGTTTTAATTACCCTGTAGGTCTTGCGAAAAATTGAAATTTTGAGTGTTTTTACTTTTCAACTATTTCTGAAATTCCCGTTGCTGGCGCTGAAAGTTTCCAACATTTTTAACTTAGTGTTTCAAGACTTTCAATTAAAGTGAACCCCCATTTTTCACCCAATAGAATTTACAACGTAAATAAAGCTTGGATCTTTTTTGAAAATATTAACTTTTCATCAACATAGTAAATTATTTTAAGTCATTTAATCGATCATAAGATCTTCCTAATTTTCGCGCCCTTCTTTCCTGCCTTAATTGCTGACCGGTCGAGACACTCCTATTTAAACAGCAAATTAAAAACTAAATTAAACAGCAATTAAAAAACTGTTACAAGTGCCTATTATTCTGAGGTTCTCAAAGGTCTTCTAAAGAAAAAAATTCTCCCAAAACCCCCAGAATATGCTGAAACTGGTTGGAGTTTGCATCAAGGTAATGCCCCTGCACATCTTGCTTTACCTACCCAGCAGGGTATCCAAGATCTAGGCACAGAAATTATGGCGCACCCACCGTATTCAGCGAACCTGGCGCCGTGTGACCCATTCCCTGAAATATAAAAAAAACAATTTCGTGGGCGTCGGTTTGCATCAAATACTGAACTGAATAATGTTGTGATGGGTAACCTGAACCACATGTCAAGGAAGGGCTTCGAACACACTTTCCGGAAGTGGACAGAAACATGAGACCGGTGCATTCAGGTAAAGGAGAATACTTCGAAAGTACACTGGTGTGCAAAAATTAAAGACGAAAAGGTTTTTCGAATGTAACGTCGTGCAGAAGTGCTCCACATCGACTCAAATCAAACCATAAGATCCCCAAGATGTAAGAATACGGGACAAGTAAGCAAAACCGTCCAAACAAGGAACCCAAAGGATACAAAACTTTATTGAAAAGGTAGCTTCGAGCACAATTGGACAGAAGACAGAAACGTCCATGTGACAGGTGGCTGCCAAGAAAAATCCAGTCTTTAGTAGGGGATATGATCACCCCTGACTGCGTTGCAGGATTTGCAACGTCTGTCCAGGCTGAGGACGAGGTTGTCAAGGAGCTGTTGAGGTATCGCGGCTCATTCCTCTTGTAGCGCCAATCGCAGCTGCGGAATCGATGCTGGCGGCTGGTGACGTGCTGCCAAGCGTCTCCCGAGAAGGTCCTACACGTGTTCGATTGGATTTAGGTCCGGAGACCTTGCGGGCCTATCCATGCGTTGAATATCTTTATTCTCCTACAGCTCTGTGACAGCCCCTGTACGATGAGGTGTAGCGTTGTCGTCCATGAAGAGGAACTCGGGACCCACAGCACCTCTAAACAGACGCACGTAAGGCAGGAGAACCTCGGTACAATAGCGGACACCAGTGACTGAACCTCCTTGGAAGATGTGGAGGTCAGTACGGCTACCAAGCATGATACCGCTCCAAACGAAAACTCCGCCACCTCCAAACCGGTCGCTTTCGATTATGTTGGAGGTGTGATTGCGTGTTCCCTGCTCTCTCCAGATGTGTATACGTCCAGAATCACTCGTCAGACTAAATCGGCTCTCATTCGTAAAGAGAACTCGACCCCATTGCTGATGTGTCCAGTTCTTGAGTTCCTAGCACCACAGAAACCACCGTCTCCGATGAGCAGGCGTTAATGGCACACACCGTACTGGTCGTCGTGCAAATGTTGTGCAGCCTCCTAGCCACGGTACCAAACCTTTGTGCAGCCTCCTAGCCACAGTAAAACGCGATAACGGACGTCCACTTGTCTGTTGCATGTGCCTTGCGATTTCTCCCGCTGTCTGCCGTCTGTCTCTTCTCGCCTGTAGGACAATGTACCGGTCGTCCGCCGCCGTGGTTGCTCGTGGATGACCACTGCTAAACTCTCGGACAGCTGTTCCTGTCGTTTGAAATGCTCCCAAGCTCGTGAAACGATGCTGTGAGCGATCCCGAACTCCTCGGCCACACTAGTCACACTTCGACCTTCTTCCAACTTCCCAATGACGCGACCTCGGGTAAAGTCATGCAGATGTCGTCTACTGGATTGCCTGTTGGCCATATCACACGGTGGCAGCAACTCGACGTCGTTCAAACCGATGTACATCGTGCAATAGCTTTCGCCGAATTGCTGAGCGTACACCGCCCCTGTGCTTTATACCTTTCCGACAACCCCCCACCCCCACTCTACGTCATGCTGCATATATGCGTGTGCCCTACCGTACCGGACCCTAGTCTATCTCCTGAGTGGTCTTTCGGTCCGTTCTGCCTGCTTGTTCTGCTGCTATGCTTATTTCTCCTCTTCGTCCTTAATTTTTCACACCAGTGTATGTACGTGTAAGTATGTTTAGATTACACTTCTGTCACATGTAAAATTAGTCTCATTACATTTTTAACGACTCTAGTATTTAATCCCACTTATTTGTTTTTTTCGATAAGTTCTTCACTGTTAAAAATTTTATTGTAGGTTGCACCAAAGAGTGGTGCTACACTAGCTGCACCACTTTCTTAGAAACGATACACCGTTCTGTGGCACTAAATAAACGCAACAACATGGTGCGAATTTACGTGCGACCTTGTACCATAGCGTGGTGAAAAGTTAAACCACGTTGTTGGGTTTTGTTCGCAAAGCACGATTGTGTACTTTTTCTCAGAAAGTGGTGCAGCTGGTGTAGCACCACTTTTTGTTGCAACCTACCACAAAATTTTTAACAGTGTTGGATCATTAACTCACCTTCATTTAGTTGACGACATAGACAGTTTTGCAAGTTAACCCTTAGGTATGCAGAGTATTGTTCAGGGACTTGCTGATAAGAGTAAAGAAGTTGGATTAAAAATGAACTTAAAGAAAAAAGTGATGTAAAATATCTATAATACAACGAATTATAAAGCAATGAATTTTGCCTCGTAGTAACATGTCCTGATGCCTCGCTATGAGCTCTTTTTGTTTTAACTGTCAAAACATTATGCTGCCTTCTGAAGTCACCCGCCTATAAGGCACGTGCCTATTGTACCTATGCATAGATACACTCTTGGTTAAATTCAATTCATTACTGAGCTCTAAAAATCTGGTACCTTGTAGAGATTTGCTGTCTTTGTCGAAACCACAGTCCAATTCTTTGTTGCAAGCAACAAGAGATATCAAAACTTTTCTCCGGTCCTCATGCCACATGACTTTTGAAAATGATTTCATCTGTGACTGTTTTGGGTATGAATATTTCTTTCAACTTCTTTTCGCACAGCAACATTTCAGCAATTGTTAAATCAATAAAGCTAGGATTTTTCTTTCGAGTTCAGCGATACGTTTTCCAGTGGCATGAAGTAATCTTTGCCCCTGGGTAATCAGTTAGGAATTTTTTTTCTTCACAAATTTCTACGTCTCTTTATTTACAGAAATTCTTGCGCTGAAGCATAGTTTGTGACAGTTAGAATTTTTTACAGCTATTTATTCATGAAACTCTTGTGCCAAAATGGTGTTTGCGGTATGGGCCTCGAAGGTATGGGAGCTTCCTACATTACATGCACAATGACACCCATTGGGATATTTACCACAATGCTGAGGTGGTTGTTTATAATTATCTCGAGGACTTGAAAACATCTGTTTCGATTTTTGTGAAAGATGTGAAGCCAAGGCAGCCTTTCTCACATATTCGATTTTTGTGAGCTATATGAACCAAGGGAAGCCTTTCTCGTATATTATTAAGCAAAACAGTGAACTTTCGCAGTAGTGAATTGAAAGAAACATTCCCTATACTTGTCTCAAATGCAGTACCTGTTGTTTATTGGCCCAGCAGCCTAAGCGTTGGCATCCAACCGTTACTCCGTGTAGGTCCGGGATTTTTTTTTTCTTGTTTGAATGTTTAACGACCACCGTGAGCAACTCAATGGGCTATAAGAAGTCTCCCGTCCCTAATTTAGGGTCACTGGTTCCAGGGAAGGGAGAGAGCCAGTGCCGTAAGACAAACACAACATCCATGCCTCACCGGGATTCGAACTCGGACCCTTCACGGACGAATGACCATAAGCCAGCGCTTAAACCACTGCGGCATAGGTCTGGCATTAAGTCCCGTGTTGAGGAATGGTTGGTGTGCTTGCCTTACGGCTCTGGCTCTCTCGCTTCCTTGGAACCTGTGACCCTAAAGTGGGGAGACGGGTTGATAATTTAGATCATTTTGTGCATGACGAAGCAGATTTTTCCATCACTTTTTTGCCAGGGGCGGTATTCGAATCCACAACTCTCGGCTCCGGAGCTCCGAGTGCTATTTACTATACTTAAGCTGACCAGAAGTCCCCAATTCTTGAGGACAGTCCTCGAATTTAGTTTACTGTCCCCCAAAACGTCTGATGCCTTTGGGGACGAAATTGTCCTCAAATTTTGATGTTTGTCCTCAAATGTCCTCGAATTTACACTTCCGCATTAGCTCGTTAGATTTCTAATAAAAAATGTTCTTAAAAGTAGTTTTCGTTGTACTAATTTTCCGACACGCTTCTTGTGAAACGAAATTTTGAATTTTTTTTTCTTCTTTCCGAGTTTAACGACCACCGCGAGCAACTCTAAAGACCATAAACAGTCACATGTCTCTAATTTGGAGGCATTCATTCTAGGGAAGGGAGAGAGCAAGTTCTTTAAGACAAACACACCATCCATATCTCGGTCGGGACTCGAACCCGTCCCCACTTGTACGAATGGTCAGTGGCCAGCACTAGGACACTGAACTACTGTAGCGGTCAAATTTCGACTGTACTTGATCTAAGTTTCTCCAAAAACTTTGACAAAATGAAAAATTCGCCATGCAATTAGTTTGATGTGCAGCTCGATTTTAATTCGGCACATATACAAGGTAAAGCATCTCACTTTTGCTAATATGTTCTGGCCATCATAATTCTACTTTGTCAATACAAATTACCAACTTCTACAAGACATACCCTTTTAAGACATAAATTTTCGTATGTAATATCACACTTATTGAAGCAATGCAGTTTTGTGACAAAAAGATTTGCATATTTATTTTGAGTACGTATCTGTCCCTTAATGAACTGCCGATTTGGGGACGCCACGCCATTTTGACCTCAAATCAGTGTTCTAATATCTGGTCACCTGAACTATACTACACTGGCAGGTGCTCTCACTGCTATCTGCCTTTACCTCATGTGAGTCCTGTGGGGAAGGCAAGTCACATGTGTTAAGAGTAAGCAGTTCGGATTTGTATGTGAGGGTAAAAAAAACAAGGGTGGTACGGGGTCCCCGTTAAAAACTCAACAAAGGACCTACGATTTCTCCTACTCACGTCATAGCTATGTACACATCCTAAAAATGTTATGTACACATCCTAAAAATGCAATACAGAATATGAAGCACATATTTGTATGCACTAAGCATAGCAAACACGTAAAGTGATCACTTAATATTCCATAAAGTTATGCGATAGTCCAATTTAATTATTACTGTGTGTCAGCTGACTGGTGCAATAGAATAACAAAATGAAAGCAAGGAGTCGTTTAATTTTATGACTTGTCAGGAAGGATGTATTGCCGAAGATAACAAAATGACACATTCCCGATGCGTATGTTTTCGCTGCGCACATTCGTTTCTGTGTTTGAATTTTAGACAAAGTTATTCATAGACCTATTATTGCCGGAGAATTGCAATAGATTTTTTTAGATCGTACGGCAGTGCTACCGTGATTCTGACGTGAAAGTTTTGAACACAACAATTTTGCTTCAATGTTATCCTGTGAAGAAAGCCAGTACCAGGCGATCATGCTAGCAGTTTGGATGGTTCTTACTATTTGAAACGAGAGAATGTAGCTTTGAGAAAACTACGTAAAATTTCCTCTTATTCACTCACCGTAAGTGAAACAAAGTCACTCAAATGAAGTTCAAGAATGATTTACTTACAGTTCGTCTTTATACCAGCTGCACTTCACTAAATCATAGCTCCAATAACACAATAGGCACTTAGTCGAATCAAATTGAATTAGTAAACACAGTAACAGTTGTACCAGTAGCACGCTACAAAATAAAGTAGCTTGTTGCGGAAAATTATGCTACATATCGTGCTACTTTTAAAATGTAGTTAAAAAGATATTCTTCCAATCACGTTACACTCCATACTTGGGGGGATTAACGACCACTGTGAGCTACTCGATGGGCTATAAGCAGTCGGCTGACCCTAATTTTGGGCCACTGGCTCCAGGGAAGGGAGAGTGCCAGCGTCGAAAGTCAAATAAAACATTCACACCTCACCGGGATTCGAACCCTGCTCATTTCAGACGAACGCTCTGAAACCATCGCTTAGAGCACTGCGCCACCTCGGCGGCCCCTCTCCACACTTTCTGAAGCGTAATTTGCAGCAGCAGGTGGTCGGAATGTGTCCCATCAACAGTAACGTACCTGACAACTTACGTAGTGAAAGCTCGCCAAATCGTTAACTGGGAAATCTTGATTATCCTGTGAGGAAAGCCAGTACCAGGCGATCATGCTAGCAGTTTGGGTGGTATAACGAAATAAATATCTCCGTCATTTCTGTCCACCTCGGGCATCGAACCCGAGTCCCCTTATTCCGGAATAAGTCACTCTACCAACTGAGCTACGCAGACGTTTGTTCTCGCTGCTATCTGCCTTTGTCTCATGTGCGTCCTGCGGGGCAGGCACATCTATCCCGGGCATCGAACCCGAGTCCCCTTATTCCGGAATAAGTCGCTCTGCCAACTGAGCTACGCAGATGTTTGTTCTCGCTACTATCTGCCTTTATCTCATGTGCGTCCTGCGGGACAGGCACATCCACCCCGGGCATCGAACCCGAGTCCCCTTATTCCGGAATAAGTCGCTCTACCAACTGAGCTACGCAGATGTTTGTTCTCGCTACTATCTGTCTTTATCTCATGTGCGTCCTGCGGGACAGGCACATCCACTCCGGGTATCAAACCCGAGACCCCTTATTCCGGAATAAGTCGCTCTACCAACTGAGCTACGCAGATGTTTGTTCTCGCTACTGTCTGCCTTTATCTCACGTTCGTCCTGCGGGACAGGCACATCCACCCCGGGCATCGAACCCGAGTCCCCTTATTCCGGAATAAGTCGCTCTACCAACAGAGCTACGCAGACGTTTGTTCTCGCTGCTATCTGCCTTTATCTCACGTTCGTCCTGCGGGGCAGGCACATCACATGGTCCCGGTTGGCCCACGGGTCAACCGGGACCATGTTTCGCTATAGGCAGTCATCCACTGAAGAATGTACGCTGGAGAAATCTCAGTCAATTTGGTGTGTGGAATCATCACACACATTTATATTTCGAAGCGCTTAAGAAGGGATTCTCTTATTTTTCCTGTCTGGCGGTGTGGAAAGAACATCACACCATTGCGAGAACTTTAACGGCCAAGTCATTCTTGTAGTTCTGACACCAATATAACGAAGTAAATATCTCCGTCATTTTTGTCCACCCCGCGCATCGAACCCGAGTCCCGTTATTCCGGAATAAGTCGCTCTACCAACTGAGCTATGCAGGCGTATGTTCTCGCTGTTATCTGCCTTTATCTCATGTGCGTCCTGCGGGGCAGGCACGTCACAGAGGGTTAGAGGGATTAACGGCCCCAATGAGCAAATCGATGGGCTCTAAGCAGTCGCCCGTTCCTAATTTAGGGCCACTGGTTCCAGGAAAGGGGGAAGCCAGTGCCGTAAGAAAAACACAAAATTCATGCCTCACAGTGATTCGAGCTGGGACCCATTTCGGACGAGTTGTCAAAAATCAGCGCTCGGACTAGTACTGCCCTCGGAGCTACCAATAGTAGTTCTGTTGGAGACCGTTCCTCGATTGCGAGATTCGATTCCTTTAGCCAAAGAAAATGAATTCGCAGGTATAGAATGATATATGGTTTTTAATTAAATTCCCTGGGCTTCTCAGCTAGTCTATCTAGCTCAAAATACGTATGCGCCACTGAATGTGTAAAAATGTGCTACATATGATGATCAGAGCTAAGGTAAACACAAAGATAAATTACTTGTGTAATTTACCTTGGTTTTTAACTGTGAATACCATATGCAATAATGTAGATGTAAAAATCATCCTCAGAATTTGCACTTTTAATTTAAATCTAAACGTAGAAAAGTAGCAAAACTCTCTACTTTTCAAAAAAAGTTTTTGTAGCTGTAGCAAGCTACTTTTTCAAAAATGTAGTTGTAGCAGTAGCAAGCTACTTTTAAAAGGTAGCTATCCAATCACTGTATTATATATTCACACACTTTTTTGCTGCTTGCTTCAACATTATATCTCTCGTTTTTACCTCTCCACACGAGCACGTCTCGCACTGTGACCCCAAGACTGTTGCCAACATGTATTCAGCGAGTGAGAAAATATGACGTTACGGTTGCAAACGCTAAAAGAGAATGAACTCAAAATTTACATAGAGCAAAGAAACGAAAAACGAAAGTTGAATTAGAGTATACATCATACAATATCTAAGAAGCTTCACTGCAATACCCAAGTGAATTAAGTCAGTTTCACGGGTATGAAGTTTTTTCGACAACATTTTCTTTTTCTGGTGTCTCAACCCTTACCTTTTTTTGTTTTGTTTTTCTACAATGCACGTTTACCGAGATAAATGCAGGTGCGCAACCTGACAGACAAACCCTACATACAGCTGCAATCTTGCTTTCAATTTTCACTGGTTTTAAATCTCCTCTGAGCCCAACGACCTTTGCTATTTGAGAAACATCAACATTGTATTTTTCTATGAAGTGAGTAACACAATTCTGGTGCCTCTTAAATAATGTTGACAAAATTTCTTGCGTCATATTTACAGGAGCCAGTTTACCGTAGTTCGTTGCCAATCAATAGCAGAGGAGATATTTTGTTTCCATTTTCGCCCTTGCCTTTTGTACATTAATCAGAATAAATTATTCCATTAATCGAAACAGTTACTGATTTTGTTTCCTTTTGTTCTTATTCAGATACAGTACACTGGATCCAGCATGAACACTGCCAGAACTTTCGGCCCAGCAGTCATCACAGGAATATGGGACAATCACTGGGTAAGTACAACTTGCTCTACTGCATATCGATCTGTAGATAAACCTATGAGGTTAAGTCAATTATTTCAATTAAAACGGCACGAAACATCCCAAACTGATGTTGGTGAAATGGAAACGGCGGGCTCTGAGCCAATGCTTTCCTATGGGAGTTACATGCGGCTGCTCCCAACAGTGCCCAGCAATTCCTGAGCGAAAACGTACCTCCTAACCAGGTCACGTGATGCATTTTCCTTGGAGATTCAGGAAGCGATGCCAAAGAATATAAACGCTTCGCGTGGCGATGCTTCCTTTCGATGGCAACACCATTTTCACCGCTATTTCTATATTTTTACAAGCATCTTTTCTTCTGATTGCAATAAGTTGTCTGCCACCTTGCTAGACTCCATTTTGTCCTTTGCTTTTGCTTAGGCTTATTTTCCAAAAGTTTAATTTATTAAAAACCAATTTTAAGGTAGTTGAAATTATTAAAAAGTGGGTTTGGGGTTACAGAGTTTTCGAAAAGCTTAAAAACTCGGGAAATTGAAAGTCCCTTAGATTAACTAGAGATTTTCAGGTTAATTGGAAGCTCAATTTTCTAATTGTAGAGTTTAAATAAAAGATGTTTTTGGAAAGTTCAATTTTTTCTGGGGTCCATTTTGAAAAGTAAAGGTTTTGGAAGAAATTGACTAATTCCTTAAACCATAGAACATAGTCTGCAAATGATGAATCCGGGAATCGTGGAGGAAAGAGTTCCAAATAAAAGATGTTTTTGAAAGGCTCAGTTTGTCTGGAGTCCTTTTTGAAAAGTAAAGGTTTTGGAAGAAATTAACCAATCTTTAAAACATAAAAAAATTCTGCAGATGATAAATCTGGAGCTCGTGAAGGCCAGAGTCCCTCTGAAATGACGCAGTTGTCGAAGAAACGTCGCAGAAGTTTAAATGATGGGTACAGGTAAAAGATTTTCTGAAATTCATGAGTCAGTTTTCGTGATTCTTTTCGTAAATTATCAAAGCATATTTCTGATACAATCTTTTCCGTGAAAGGACTGGGAAAAACATGAATTTTATAGATTTTTCCGTTCGCCAGGAAAATTCTGAATTTTTAGAAACCTTTCCGCAATTTTTTTCGTATACTGACGGTAGATTACCGCTTTAAAGAGGTGTCAACAGAAATTTCTGAATTTTCAGAAACCTTTTCGCAATTCTTTTCGTATATTAATGGAAAACTTTTGTTCTCACTTTTTCCGTATTCAAATGACGGAAAATTTTCGGTAGATTCGCTGGAATACTTGAGGTTTGATTAAAAATATTAAATTTCAGTCGTCTGTCCGAGGACCTGATTTAGAAGTTCTGTAGCGAGATGGGATATTGTGGGTAGTATATCGCTTTAAAGTTTGGTTATGGTGGCACCAGATACTCTTTTCCCTCTCCCCCTTTTGCATACCAACTATTGTATAATGTGTTACCGTTTGAAACCTGGTACTCAAATCATTGTACAGTTGATTTAAGGATATCTATGTATCAGTTTGTGGACCCCTTCAGTCAAAAGCTATTACAGCTATCGAGAATGAATTTTATATTTAGGAGTTTCGTGAAACAAAACAGGGTGGTTATAAATTAGGTGGGCGAAAAGAAAACTTTATTGTACATATTTATAAGGATGCATATGATAATAAGCAGGAATTATAAATAGTTAAACACACCAAGTTTACCTTTCTTCACAAATGCTCGGTGTGGCTTCCCTTGGTTACACTGCAAATGTTCCACCTGTAAATCAGTTCTTCCCACATTGCTGTCAGCATGTCGACATCGTCCAATGCGAGTGCAGAGCTGATTCTTGATTTCAGTTCAGGAAGGGACTTGCGAAGCGGCATTAGGTATACCTCATCTTTAACAAAACCTCATAGACCGAAATCTAGAGGCGCTAGGTCCGGTGATCGGGGAAAGCCATGCAGTTGGGCCGCCGCGACCAATCCAAACTGGGACTTCAGCGTCGAAGCAAGAAGTGACGTTCTTGTGGTAGTGAGGAGGCTGGTAAATGAAACCTCCTTCCATTGTTTCCTTGAGGACTGGCATTAGGTAAATCTGAAGCATGTCCAGGTATGTGATTCCGGTAACAGTTCTTGCAGCAAAGAAAATTGGACCTAAAACGGAAGCACAACTTACGGCCCAAAAAAACGTTTACCTAGGGACTGTTGTTTTCATGTTTCAAGATATTATGGAGATTTTCTGATCCCCAAAACCTCACACTGTGTCTTTTCACTTTGCCAGTTAAGGGAACACCAACTTCGACAAGAAGTCGCCATCAGCTTCCTTGCGATTTAACATATCACTGCAAAAATCTGCTCTCTGCTTCTTGTCGCTATCCTTCAGGCTTGTACGAACTGCAATTTGTAAGGCCTAAATTTCAGACATTTCCGTAGGATTTTTACCACTGTTGATTTTGGAAATCCAAGCTTCAGATTTGTTCGTGCCGTCGATTTACATGGGCTCCGCAGGAATGCTGTTTGCACTGCATCCACCGTCTCCTTGGGAATCCCAGGTCTGCCTTGACCGCTGTTCCTATGAGCCACACATTCAGTCTCGGTAAATCGTTTGTACAATGCTTCAATCGTGTCCCTTTTTGGTGTAGTTTTTCCGTATTCTCGGCGAAAATGTTGTTCACTTGTGTTGCTGAACGCGCTTCGTGAAACCACATGACCCTTATCTGGATTATTACCATCCGTACTGTACTTGTGAAAAGGTATGTTCATATGATCTCTCCGATGAAATCGACAAAGTTGGTATGTCACTCTTACATATCAATATTCAAAGCATTAACTCTAAATTTGATAAGCTTCAAATTTTTCTATCACAATTGAATCATGATTTTTCTGTAATTGCACTTAGCGAAACTCATTTAATTGATGAGAAACAAAAGGAATTTTTTAATCTCAGTAACTATAATTTTGAATGCAAAGCTAGAAATCGGAATAATCCATTACTGAATATAAGGGGTTCTGGTGGAGTAGGCCTATACCTGAAGTCTCACATCACCTACTTTATTCGTGATGACTTGAATAATATGTCCCTTGTACTTGATTCCTGTGAAATGCTTTGGATTGAAATCAAAAGTCCCAAGTCCAAAAACCTAATTATTGGCGTTATCTACAGATCGCCAAGTAATGATCGAAAAACCTTTTGTGAATGCTTTGACAATATCTTAAACAAAATAAATAACGAAAATAAAAATTGCATTTTTCTGGGAGATATTAATATTAACATTAACAACCTATCTCTAAGTGAAATCTATCTTAATATGCTATCAGGCAATTTTTTTCAGATGTGCATTTCTTTACCAACTCGTGGTGCCAATATTCTAGACCATATTGGTACTAACTTACTTAATACTGCTTTAAAGTCCGGAGTGATTGATTTTAGTATTAGTGATCACAACCCTGTCTTCATTCATGTTCCAGTTTTTACAAATTACCATTCCTCAATTAACCACAAAACAATCTCCTATTGTGACTACACCACGTTAGCTGACCTAGTCTCAAATTTTGACTGGGACAAGTCGGGTATCTTCAATACAACTTGTCCAACTATAGCTACCGAAATTTTGCAAGGCATTTTGAATGATTTCCTTGAGATCACAACAGTTCACAAGGTAGTTAACACTAAATATGACATTAAGATCCAACCATGGATGACCAATGGAATCATTAGATCAATAAAAAAAAGGATAAGCTTCGTAAAAAAAAAGTAGAAAGAATCCTTATAACAGTCACTTACGTGATAAGTATAAAAAGTATAATTATGCCCTGAGAAATGTTATTCAGCATGCGAAAGTTGCTCATTACACCCTCGCTATTTCAGATGCAGGAAATAACTCATGTCAAAAATGGAAAATAATCAAATCAGCAATTAACAAACGATCCTGTGCTACTGAAACTCCGCTGACGTTAAAAGGAAATTCTGGTAATTTTATTGTTGATTCAAAATCAGTCGCTGATGAATTCAACAATTACTTCATTAACATAGGTCATGATTTAGCATCTCAGCAAAACTTGCCCACAAATACTAAAGGTTATGATTCTTTATCCAAAATTAAGGAAGTTCCTTTTTCAATGTTTCTACGCCCTTTGGATGATACTGAAACCTATATTATCACTTCATTGTCCCTAAAAAGACGTGCTGGTTCAGACAATATTAATAGCAGAGTCATAAAAGACTCCATCTCTATTTTAGTACCACTTATAACACATATTATTAATCTGAGTTTTTATTCAGGTCAGTTTCCTGACAGTCTGAAGATCGCTAAGGTTATTCCTATTTTTAAAAAGGAGATAGGGAATCTACCTGTAATTACAGACCGATATCTTTGTTACCCGTTTTGAGTAAGATTTTTGAAAGGTCTATTCATAGCAGAATGGTTGATTTTTTACACACCCATGGTATGCTCTCTTTGGAACAGTTTGGTTTCCAAAGAAACAGATCTACTGAAATGGCTGTTGCTAAGTTGTCAAACTTCATTTCCGAAGCACTAGATGACAGTAATTATACTATTTGTGTTTTTATTGATTTCCAAAAAGCTTTCGACATGGTAAATCACGACATTCTGTTAAATAAATTACCCAAATACGGTTTTCGTGGCAAAATTCTTTCCCTCTTAATGAGCTACCTCTCTCATCGCAAACAGTATGTCACTGTAAATAAAATAAACTCCGATCTACTTAATATTTCATGCGGAGTGCCTCAAGGTTCGGTATTGGGACCGTTACTGTTCCTGTTATATATTAATGACCTTCCTCTGTGCTTACCATCAACTCATGCTTTGCTATACGCTGATGACACTGTCATTTTTCAAAAATGTCATGATTTGCGTAAGTTACAGATAATGATCAATAATGATCTATCAAATTTATCTCATTGGTTATGCTCTAACAAATTATCACTTAATATTCTAAAAACCAACGTCGTATATTTCCGAAACGTTCATAAAAGAGAGGACATAAATAAATTTCCAGTCAATATTAATGATCTTCCCTTAAAAATTGTGGACAAAGTTCAGTATCTTGGTGTTTGTTTTGATGAATTCTTTAACTGGAATACGCATGTTCAGTTTGTTTTAAAAACTGTTTCCTTACAGGTTGGCCTGCTTGGTAAAATTAAGCAACTCTTCCCTATCAATGTCCTAAAAACATTTTACTATGCTTTTATTTATACCCATCTCTCCTATTGTCTGGAATCTTGGTATTCAAATATAAGTGCAAACAATAAGTTATGCTTGCTCAAATTACAGAAGAAATCTGTTCGCTATATGCTGAACACAGATTACATGTCTCATTCAAAACCATTATTTCTAAAACTAAATATTCTAAAAATTCATGAAATTTTTACCTTGAAACTAGGTATCATGTTTTTTAAAATAATGCATCTTAAACTGCCTATTTTTCAATCTGACATCAAATATCTCGATTATTCTATCTTCACCAGATCTGTTGCTAACAACAAATTATGTCAGCCGTGTGTTAGACTTAATTATGGTCTAAATAACATACTGTATAAAGCCGTTATCCTATGGAATAATCTCCCAGAGAGCATCAGATCCCTGGAAAATATCAAAAAGTTTTCCTTGTCTCTACGAAATTACATTGTAAATCACCCTGATCTCCATAACGAATTTCAACCCTATCATTAAATTGTAGCTCCAAGCATGCTGCTAACAATGATGCTTCTGTTATAACCATCTTACTTGCTTTCATATATGCCATATGTTTTATTCTTTTTTACATCGGATAGGGGAATCGCCTTACAACCAATGTGTTCAGATTCCTCCTGGTGTATTGCAATTTCATATAACTGTAAGATTTAAATGTGTGCAATAAATAATTGTACAAGCAGAATTTCGCTTTTTCCGCGCCGCTGAACATCGTCATTGTACCAGGAACAATCAAACAGTGGTGATGGGAGCAATCGCGCGTTCTCTGCTGGCGACACGTGACCTTGCATGACTCAGCGCCATCTTTCCACAAAAGGTAAACTTGGTGCGTTTAACTACGTATATATTATTCGTACTTATTATCATATGCATCCTTATACCTATGCACAATAACGTTTTCTTTTTGCCCAACTAATTTATAACCACCCTGCACTATAGATCAGTACATTTCACGTTTTCTTAAAGATAATTGAAAGTCATTGTCAGATTAGAAAGATCTAGTGCTTCGAAAAAGTGCTTCGAAAAATCACGGCCACCCCGGTGGCGCAGCGGTCTAAGCGCCGGCTTATGACCACTCGTCCGTGAAGGTCCCGGTGAGGCATGGATGCTACGTTTGTCTTACGGCACTGGCTCCCTCCCTTCCCTGAAGCCAGTGGCCCTAAATTAGGGACGGGTAACTGTTTATAGCCCATTGAGTTGCTCACGTGGTCGTTAAACCTTCAATAAAAGAAAACACGATGAAAAAATACGTAATTTGTTATAAGTCCTCCTATAGAAAAATTAAAATTGTTACAAACGTATTCAGAAAAATAAGCTCCAACACAAAATAAAATGACTAATTCACCCAAACTAATAACAAACAAGTTAGTAAAATCACGCAATGCATTGATTATGATACGTTTTCCAACATACCAGAAATCATTACTCAAATTATTACTCAAGTTATGAAGATAATGGCAGTGGAATAAATCTCGCTCCTGTGCCCTGACCTTTGACTCCATTTCGATGATATTCAACAGAACCGGTTCAGTATACTTCCGGAACAGCATGGTAAAGTTTTGTCGCAGTCGAAGCATTGTTACGTAAGTTGTGACGCATAAGGGCGATGTAATGGATCTCGCTCCTATGTCCTGACCTTTGACCCCATTTCGTCCATTTTCAATAGGGTTCATCCCCAGGTTGTCCCCTGCCACATACAAAAATTTCGAAATGGGATCATTTTTACGCGAATTATTAGGCGGACAGACAGACAGACAGACGGACAAAGCTGGAGCATATACGCTTCTTCAACCTACGGTTGGAAAGCGTAAAAAAGCTTTTCAACTTGGAGCACTTAGAGTTCTACCTTATACGGACCTTCCATTGCGTGTCTTTCTGGATCAATGGCAGCACGTGCGCCTTCCGTTGCCGAGGAACCTGGTTCAAGTCCAAAGAGGAAGGAGTTCGCTAACTTCGCATGCTGGGAAAGAAGGGCCACTCTGGAGTACGGAATAGTAAAAGTATCAAAATAAAAGATTTTGCGAAATTCCTGCATAAGTACTGGAAAACCCGAAACGGAGTTTTCTGAAATAAACGGAATTACTGACTGCGGAAATGTCTGTCAAAATATTGACTATACGGAAATGTCAAAATACTGAATTTAGAATAAACAGAAACTTCTAAAACGGAAATTTCGTTAAAGACGGGCACCTACTTGGAACTTTCCGTGAAGTCACATCATTTATTTTTTACAGTGTATGTGGTGTGGTATGTCTTGCTGAAATCATGAGAAAAGTTCCTGTTCTTCCAGAACACCCACGAACTAGAAGAGCAAGTCCTGGTAAACATTAGAGGTGACGGTGGTGTCGAAAAGGAACTTCTCCCGAATTCTCTTCCGGAATATGGCACACTAAACATAGATATTACGAGAACGTAGAGAAAATTTTCATTCTGAATATGGGGATTCGCAGCCGACCAGTATCGTGTGTTTTATGAGTTCACATATCCACTCAAATGAAACCAGGCTTCATCTATAAAAAAAAAAAAAAAAAAAAAACACCCTCAAGAATGCTCTGTCTTCGTATAAAATTCCGAAACCTGCGACAGTAACGCGCCCTCTTATCCATATCAAGTGGTTTCAGCTGATTAGCCACTTTCACTTTATACGCACAGAGACCCAAACTTTTCGTAGCTGTGCGAACGGAACCATTAGAAAGTTGAATCTGGACGCTGCTGAACATCATTAAGAACTTCAGGTGTTAATATCTGCGGCCAGCCACTTCCTGGGTTGGTCATAAACACTAGGAGTTCCACGAAATCGACGGGTTAAACTGCTCACTGTCGCTTTGCTAGGTGTACTCTGCTGCGGAATTCTTTGGGTAAATGTGGAAATGCATTGTTCATATGGCAAAATAAACTTATTCAACTCTTCGTTCGCACGTGAATTCCATTTTCTGTCTACCAGAGGCGTGACTAAGCCGGGGCAGCCTAGAGATCTTCCCGGGTCTAATTTGGTGAGCCCGGCTCTTCCCGTTTCAAATATTGGACACTCGGCCCGGGCCCGTCAATTGCAGCTCTTATTTAGGCCCGGCCCGTGATGTGCCATTGGGTACTATTTTTTTCTTTCTATTGTATTTCATTAAAATGTGAACATTAAATAATGAAATGAGATATTATTGGAAATATTTAATTAAATGTTAGCCTAAAAATGTGAACCAAACTTTGACAAATACCGAAAAATATGACCTTTAAAAAGAAAGACAAGAAAGATGACACCGAATTTTCGGGTGTAATAAGCACGTCTTTTGAATCCGTTTAAATAAAATTAAATTATTTAAATTTATTTTAAACTGACTTTGAATAGCTTTTGCAAATTAAATGTATCAAAGCTATTCAAAGTCAATGGAACCGGTATGGAAAACAATAGTATCTGACGGAAGAAAGAAGTTTTTCAATCAGGTTTTTAATCTCTCAGATATTGCTGTAAACGGAATCGTGAGCTTACGCCATGTGGTTGCAGATTTGTGTGTTAAGAAAAATATGAATTTATATGAGAAACATTTCGCACCGGAGACGCTCTTTAACACAAAAATAATTTTTTTTAAATCGGACTCTTAGAAACAGAGATATCGACAAAAATAAGATGTGACTTTACGTCCCCTGTTGCGAAAACCATGCATTATTTTTGGAAGAAAGTATTCTCAAAAGGTTTTTCCATATGAGCGGTCCAAAAAAAAAATTTTAGTCGAATTTTCAAGAGCCCAGATTTTGCTACAAATACATCAGAAGAAGAAATTAACACTTATGCCCCCTGGTGGCCAAACCATTCTTTACCAAACATTAAAAATTATGTGAAAAATATTTTCCATCAGGTCTTGTATGCGATACAAGAAGAATTTTTCAAATCGGAATTTTAGAAGCAGAAATAACGCACAAAACGCACTTTACCTTTGCACGAAAAGGTAAAGTGCGTTTGTGCGTTATTTCTGCTTCTAAATTCCGATTATATAAATTCAAAAATTTTAAAATTTTGAATTTATATGAAAAACATTTCGCATCGGAAGCACTATCCTACAAAGAAGGAATTTTTCAAATCGGACTCCTAGAAGTAGAGATATTGACAAAAATAAGATATACTTCTACGCCCCCTGGTGTAGAAAAAATGCATTATTATAAGAAGAAAATGTTCGTAAAAGATTTGCCGACATGAAGTATCGGTCTACAAACGACTTTTTTTCAATCGAAAGTTTAGAAGCTCATATTTTGCTGTAAATACATCAGAAACAGAAATTACGACTTACGCCACCTGATAGCCAAACCATTTTTTACAAAAAATAGAAATTATGTGCAAAGGATTTCCCATCAGGAGCTGTATCCGGTGCAGAACGAATTTTTCAAATCAGAGATTTTGAAGCAGAGATATAGGGGGAAAGCAATTTACCTGTACGCCCCCTAGCGGAAAGTATGTGAATTACTTAAAAATTTTGAAATTATATGAAAAACATACTACACTGAAAACACTATCCAATAAAGAAGAAATTTTTCAAATCGAACTCCTTGAAGTAGAGATATTGACAAAAATAAGATACACATCTACGCCCCTGGCGTAGAAACCATGCAAGATTTTAAGAAGAAAATGTTCCTAAAAGGTTTGTCGACATGAGTAGTATCGGTCTACAAAAGACTTTTTTTTCAATCCAGAATTTAGAAGCTCATATTTTGCTGCAAATTCATCAGAAGCTGAAATTAAGACTTACGCCCCCTGGTGGCTAAAGTATTCTTTACCAAAAATTTGAAATTATATGCAAAAGATTTTCCACCAGGAGGTGTATCCGATGCAGAAAAAAATTTTCAAATCGGAGTTTTAGAAGAAGAGTTATCGGGGAAAACGTAATTTACTTTTGCGCCCCCTAACGGAAAATCTATGCGTACTTTGAAAAAGTAATTACATCTAAAATACTTTTCGGCATAAATGGAATCGAAAGATAAAATAATTATTTCAATCGGATGTTTAGAAGCAAATATATGGAATAAAACGTATTTTTGAATTCGACATCATTTGCATTTGCGGACTCTAGAGGCGAAATTGTATATCGTAAAAAAAACGAAATGGAGGGTCATCATTCGCATATTTTAAGCTTCCCAATGCAAAAAGAATTTTTCAAATCGGACTAATAGTTTCAGAGATATCGTGTCTCCAGACGGACGGACGGACAGACGGACAAACCGATAACATAAGCACGACCTTTTTTTACAAAAGACGTGCTAAAAAGGAAGATTAAGCGCGTTCAGAATCTCCCTTTCTCTGAATTAGTAAAGCGGTAACAGTTCAAAAGTCAATCCCTATACAGATTAGAGATAGGAGAAAAAATCCATGTCGTCCCATTCACACACACACACACACCACTGCAGACACCTTCCGTCCCCCACTCTACGCAACACACACAAACACTCGCTCGGGGTTGAATCTTTTTTTGTTGTCCACAAGCCCCAAAATGGTTTTACCAGCTTAATACCTATAGATTGGTAAAAACACTGTGAGTGCCTCTCCTTGCTTTTCTTATTACGTCCTGGGCTACGTCATGGAAGTAACTAAAGCCAGCAAAACAGTTTAGCACACCAGGAAATCGGGGAACACGACTTTTTTCTTTCTTTACCATTGCGATAAAAAGAATGATTCGACTTGGCCCGACCCGGCCCACGCAGACCTTTAGCCTGCTCGAGGCGCAGCTCAAGAGAGGGCGCAGAACTCACTGCTTACAATCTGATTAAAATTGAAACTGAAGCTTTTGCACCGGTTTGTGATACATAATTACATAATTTTCGGGCGATACTTCGTCCTTTGTCCATTTACAGAATTTGCTTAAAACACTGCTACGCCAGTTTTGGTAGCCTTCACAGCTTAAAATTCCCATTTCTTCCACAAAATATTGAGGGAGTGTTAATTGCTCTCGTTTAGAAATGAAGGAGCGGTTATATGTGCGTTGGAAGATAAAGATGCCGTTCACATTGCTGAAGATTCTCTGGGGCTATTCTATCAACACTGCGGCTGCGAGCCACGACTACCAGTTGCATTCGGCACGTTTGATGTGGTATCGAAAGTCCGGGCCACAGTTAGGAAAAGCTGCACAAACAGTCATAGTTTAATTGTTATTCTTTTTGTTCATTTGTTTGGGGGTTTAACGACGACTGTGAAAACCTCATTGAGCTACAATCCTATTCTTAATTTAGGGCCAGTGGCTCTGTTCCCTGGAAGCAGGGGCCCTAAATAAGGAACGGGCACTGCTTATATCCCTTGGAGTTGCTCGCGGTAATCGTTAAATTTCAGAGAAAAAGAAAAAAAAAAAAAAAGGAGACAAATATGGGGAAATATTTTATGGTTTGCCCCGGGCACAGAAATATCTAGTTACGGCTCTGCTGTCTACTTAGCTACGGAGGCTCAACGCAGTTTCCAAACTTGCACAAAATTGTATTCGAGTTTCAGTTACATTTTCGGTTTTGATATGAAAACTACCCTACACTTAGGCCACGTGCAGTATATGACCTTGAGGTGCTCTCGCATGGAGCAATTGCAATGATTTATTTCACGCACATTTAAAAAATACTTGAGGTTTTTTTGAAGTTGCGGAATTATTTGGCCACCCTGTATCACAAGCCCATATGGTCGTATTTGTCAGCCGTCACATAGAGCCTAACTGCTGGAGCACAGCTGTCAGTACTCCCACATGAAAAGAATACATACGGTGTGTTGTCTCTCTTTATTGTTACTACTGTCATCGTATACAGATAAGTAAGAGAAATTTTGTGTTAAGAAACTTTTGAAGTTCAATTGAACTCTTACGGTATCACGACAACAGGGAGCAAATGCTTACTATAAGTTTGGTCCACTGTTATTTACGTAAAAAGAAAAACTTTTGCCCGTCCCTAATTTAGGGTCATTGGTTTTAGGGAAGGGAGACTGCAGATGTTGTAAGACAAACACTACATCCATACCTCAACCGGGATTCGAACCCTGACCCATCTCGGACGAATGGTCAGTAGCCAGCTCTTAGAACCCTGCGCCACTGGGGTGCGTTTCGTATTTGAACAGCAAGCTTTTCGTATTGAACAACATGTGGCGGATCCCGTCCACACGTGTCCTTGACGAGTATCAGGACAACGGGCGAAACGGGATTCATCTGTGAAAAGTACATAATGCCACGCTTTATTCCATGACATGTATTATTCCATAACAATGCTATACATCTCAGAGGCCTCCTTTCTCTAAGTCTGTACTTGTGAAGACGATTTCGTACCATTTGAGTGTATACTGTGACACTAGAAGCAGCTCGAAGTGATTCCCGGAGTTGGCTACTCGTAATACCAGGCCTTCTCTGAGCACTTACTATCAGATAGCGATCTTGCCTCCTGGTGGTTATTCTCGGGAAATCACTCCTGGGTCCATCTGCAATATTTCCATGCGTTTGAAATCTTGTCTGTAGCCAACTTATTACACTTTGCGAAATTCCTAAAGCAGCAGCCACATCGATCTGCCTGTAATATGCCAACAGCCCTATATCTATTGTCAATACTTAAATGTCGTCTGATCATCATTTCAGGTTAATCCTACACTGAAGGCATTACATTCAACAAACTTCTAAACCAAGCAGTGAAACGACCCATTTTCCACTTCTCGCAGGGTACTTTCATCGGATCTGACACAACACGTGCCGTGTTGTCGTGATGCTAATTTACATATGGCGTACTACCCACGCTGATAACCGATTTCCAGTGGTTGCTAAATTTGCATATCCCCACGCTTTACCTTCGAAACCGCAATATCCCTAACTTTTTGTGACCAGTGAATTTGAAAAACATCAGTTTTGAAAATCAGTACAGATCTTTCCCCTCCCCTTTCAAACCATTAACTTTTTCAGCTTTGGTCTTTGTCGGAACTTCAATATTTCTTCGTGGATATTTAATAGCTCACTTGCGTGTGTGACTAAGGTCAGGGTGCAACTTCAATTATACAAATCATTATAGATTTCGCCCTTCATTGAGTAACATGATTCATTAGCCAAAGGACGAATCTCACAGTTAAAAAAGAAAAACATTCAGAAATTCGAATGCGGTGAAAAAATTGATTGCCTCCAAAGCATTTGTCTATCTACAGCTTCCACTTTTTAAGAAAGAAATTGAGGCAGTTTCATTTCCATTCGAGCAAAACCTCATTACAAAGATGAAAAAAATGGACCACGGTTTTAAATTGTTTATTTAAGAACTGCGCGATCAATGACATACAGTGCTTAAAAATTAATTTTATTTATTTATTTGTTTATTGTTAAACTTTTATTCTGCGTACATCCTGTCTGTTCATAACCGTGTTTGGATATATTCTTTGGAAATACCGTTTCGCTGGAAAATGCTCTAAATAATATTTTGTACATAAGCATAAACACTTCTTTACGTTCCACTGGTATAACTACTAAAAGATTACATAGTGTCCCATATGCTAGTTACGACAGAACTTTACTGCATACTAGCTAAGCCGTACCCAGCACTGCCCGGCAGTAGCGCACCCAGAAATTTCCCGGAAGGGGAGGGGGGGCATGGACCGTGGCGCATAGAATTTCTCTAAGGTGAGGTGAACCCTCCCCTCCCCTCCCAAATTTACCGGGGAAAATAGTCAGGTGCCATAACAATTAAGAAGGAGGTTAACTTTTGTACATTTATTCTTATCCAGTTACTAGTAATGTTACAGTACAAGAAAGGTAAATGATTAGAAGTAGCAGTAGATGAAATTATTTTTCTGGTAAGACACTGACGGAAAAAAATCCCAACACCAAGAAAAAATAGTTGTAGAGGAATGAAATGGCGGCAATACATTTGTATAGGTAACATATTTAACAGATTAAGGTTTCAAGATCACAGCTTAATGTAAGCGCGAGAAGAGCCATTTTAAATGTGAAATGCTGGTACATTAATAACCGGTGTAACCGCCAGAATGTTGAATGCAAGCAAGCAAACGTTCATGCATTGTGTCGTACAGGTGCTGGATGTCAGTTTGTGGGATGGAGTTCCATGCCTGTTGCACTTGGTCGGTCAATACAGGGACGGTTAATGCTGGTTGGGGGTGACGCTGGAGTTGTCGTCCAATGATGTCCCATACGAGCTCGATTGGTGAAAGATCTGGTGATCTAGCAGGCCACGGGAACATGTCGACACTCTGTAGAGCATGTTGGGTTACAACAGCGGTATGCGGCCGAGCGTTATCCTGTTGGAAAACACCCCCAGGAATGCTGTTCATGAATGGCAGCACAACAGGTTGAATCACCAGACAGACGTACAACTGTGCCGTCAGGGTGCGTGGGATAACCACGAGAGTGCTGTTGCTGTCATAGGAAATTGCTCCAGGTGCTGCTGTCATAGGAAATTGCCCTCCATAACTCCAGGTGTAGGTCCAGTGTGTCTCGGCCGCAGACAGGTTGGTTGCAGGCGCTCACCTGGCCTCCTTCTAACCAACACACGGCCATCACTAGCACCCAGGCAGAACCGGCTTTCATCAGAAAACACAACAGATCTCCACTCCGTCCTCCAATGAGCTCTAGCTTGACACCACTGACGTCACAAACGGCAGTGGTTTGGAGTATAAGTGGAATGCACGCTACAGGGCGTCTGGCTCGGAGCTGTACTTCAAGTAACCGATTTGTAACGGTTCGTTGTGTCACTGTGGTGGCTTGCCGCCGCAGACGCGGTACGATGCGCCACGGCCATACGCCGTACACGGCGGTCTTCCCTCTCAGTAGTGCCACGTGGCCGGTCGGAACCCGGTCTTCTTGAGGCAGTACCTTCCCTTGACCACCGCTGCCAACAATCATGCACAGTGGCTACATTCCTGCCAAGTCGTTCTGCAATATAGCGGAAAGAAAATCCACCTTCTCGTAGCACTATTACACGACCTCGTTCAAACTCCGTGAGCTGTTGATAATGGCTTCTTTGTCTTCTTAAAGGCATTCTTGACTAACATCAACACCCTACGTCGAATCTCAACGATGACTAACGCTCACGAACGTTACAGCGCGTATTTACAGCAAACCTGCTTTGCATGTTCCGAGGGGCGCTACTAGCGCCACACGTATGCGCCGAGCGCGAAATGTGCATAGACGTCATCTTACAGATGTACTCTCACCGCCTACCAACTGTCGTTTATCTAACACAACCCCTTCTTGGTGTTGGGATTTTTTTCCGTCCGTGGATTTTTCTAAATTGATTTAACCGAACTACTCCCTTATAATTATTGTATGTTATAATTATACGGTACGTGATTAAGAAGTATATGTTGATCGCGTATCGTGATTTTTTGTTTCAAACTTCGACGTAATAATTTTCCGCTCTGTCAGCCCAGGGGGGGAATCGGCTCCCCACGTGGGTGCACCACTGCTGCCGGGTATAACTTTTGTGCTGTAATCTGTATATGGTGATTTTAATGTAGTGAACGATTGCGTTGCAAGACCACCTCCTTAAACGCCTAACCACGAAAAATATTCATTTCTTATGCGCTTTTTGTGTGCAAATCGTGTTAGCCTTCAGTTATATCTTTGTGATACATAAGTACGAGAAATTTTTCAGTTATAAATTCATGAACAGTTTTATAAACTACGTTAATCGTCTTTTCATTGGGTGTTAAAATGTTTTTCTCTGCCAGTTCGCTTCTTCTGTATTCATAATCTTAACTGAAGACATGATTTCCCCTTTAGAAGGAGTGTAATGAAAATGAGTGTGACAAAGACACTCTGAAGAATACTTTATAAGCCATTGGTAAAACAATATAAGCCATCCCGATGGCCGAGTGGTCAGAGACGAAGGCTTCTGGCTTGTCATCCGAGTTAAGCTAGGCTCGAATGCCGGATGAGGCTTGGGTGGTGTGTTTGCCTTACGGCTTAGGCTCTCTGCTCTCCCTTAAACCACTGGCCTCTAAATAGGGGAGACCGGTAGTGAGGTACTGCATGTATCGGGAGAGTGATTGTGGCCACCAAAAGTTTGTGAACACCGCTAGAATAACAATGCCCAAATAAGGAAAGCTGGTTTGCTGTTCGTGATGTGCACGGGAAAGGAGCCTTTTAATACCGGCATCAATGCAGGCTGCTAGCCGGAGGGCGGGGCGGGGGCGGGGGCGGGGGCGGGGCGGGGGCAACCTGCTTTTTTTTTTTTTTTTTGCCCGTCGTACCAATATTATACGAGATGTAATAAAAAATTATCCAGACTGGTTGCATAAGTTTGGAATCCCGCGACACAGCAGGAAGCGGTTTAGCACAGGTTGACCTTGGAACCTACTACGCATACGCCGCGAGTTGCGTCTCCCATGCTCCTCCGGTTTTCTTTGCAGTCGTATTTTGTTTTTAGGTGTGTGAAGCTGTTTGTCGCATTTGTCATGTCGGAAAAAATTGATCATTGGAAAAAAATGCATCAAATTTTGTCAAGAACTTGTCGAAACTTGCAAAGACACATACTTAAGTTATAGAACGTCTATGGGGAGGATTGTACGAGTCGTGCACAAGTTTATGAGTGGTATAAGGGTTTTAAAGATTGTCGTGAAAATGTTGAGAGTGATGAACGGTTTGGGAAGCCAGCCACCAGCAAAAGTGAAAACACTATCGGTGCAGAAAAATCGCTGAATCACTATTCGTGAGTTATCTGAAGACTTTTTTTTTTAATTTAGATTGGGGCTTAACGACCACCGTGAGCAACTCAGTGGGCTATAAGCAGTCTCCCGTCCCTAATTTAGGGCCACTGGTTCCAAGGAAATGAGAGAGCCAATGTCATAAAACAAATGCCTCACTAGGATTCAAACCCGGATCGGTCTCGGACGAATGGTCAGAAGCAGTTGCTTAGACCACTGCGCCCCCTGGGCGACATGTTAAGACTTCAACAACAGTTTCGGTTCGATTCAGTTGATTTTTACTGACGATTTCTGTATAAGACATGTCTCAGTTAAATTTGAAACAAAATTGCTCTCAGCTGAGCAAAAACCGGTCCGTGTTTCAGCTGCTACCCAGCAAAAACAGTCTTGCTGGCCCATCACTATGTTGTCGCTGCCGAACCATCAATAAAATGTCCAGGCGACCAACAGAAGGGCCAGCAGTTCAGGACAACAGTTGGCCAACAGTTGCCACCCCCATCAGTTGTCATATGCCACAACAGAACCATCAGTTATCCATCACAGGTAGTAGCTGCAACAAGTAGCCCTTCAGCGGCCCTGCAAGCACGTACCATAAATGATGGCTAGCCAAATGTGGTCTGCTAGTCTACCGGTAGTGGCAGCCGGCAATCACGTGAGGTAACTGATGGCTTGCCGAATCTTGTCCGCTAATTCCCCAATTGTAGCCATAAAAAAAATTAATAAAGGATAACCGCCGTTTTCCAAAGCTACAACTACTTTTTTTCTCTCTCTCTTTACGAAAGTTCTGAAGCACTGCGCTGGGGAAATTTCTTCAACAGGTCCCGAAAAACGCCGGTTTGGAAACGAACCAAGGACTATGTGCGTGGTAAGCGGGCGCTCTAACAACTGGACTCTTGGCTTGTTGAAGCAGACCCTCTTTTTCTGCGGAATGCGTAACGAATGGTTCTCTATTTAATTTTACAATATTGCAAGGTATTTTATCATAAATGTCAGTTTCATATAATTCCTAAATTTATTTTTTCAACGTACGATTGTTTTGTTTTTTTACCTTAATGATATCTTCGTCGACGTGGCATTTCATTAGGAAATTAAGGCGCCTCTCTACAAATGTTTTTTTCTTAACATCCACTAAAATAACACGATAGCGATAGGGTCGTCTTCAACTAACTGGTACCACGGGAGACACAGCACGTGTTGATTCTGTGCATGCGCAATTCCGTTGCTTCTACCTGGTGTTGGGGTTTCATCGGTTGCCAGCTACGGGACACTAGTGGCACTTGCTTGGTGGCCCGTAATTCACGGCGATGCTGCAGGGCCATCAATGGCTGCCAACTGATGGCGCTGCAACCAACGGACCGCTACCGGGCCATGAGCGGCAGATTTCAGCCAGTAGTGATCCATCACTGCCAGCTGGTGGCCAGCAGTTTCCCAACACTTGTGTTTTTGCTGGGTAGTGATCTGCTTGAGTGCATCGAAAACGACGAAAACTTTTTAAAACTATCATAACTGGTGATGAATCGTGGGTTTATGGTTATGGCCCCGAAACTAAGACGCAGTCTTCAGAGTGGAAGACCCCAAACTCTCCCAAACCCGAGAAAGCACGACAGAGCCGCAGCAATTGCAAGACGATGGTGACTGTTTTTTTCAATCATAAGGGAATTGCGCATCATGAATACGCTCCATCATGCCAGACAATCAACAAGGGGAACTACTGTCAAGTTTTGCGGCGTTTGAGGAACGTAGTTCGTTGCAAAAGGCCGGCATTGCATGAGAGTAGCGAGTGGCAACTCCACCATGACAAAGCGCCTGCCCATCCATCGTAACTTGTGCAGCAGTTTCTTGCTAAGCACCGCATTGCACAGGTCTGACAGTCACCCGTTCACCTGAACTCTCTCCCTGCGACTTTTTTCTCTTCCCAAAACTCAAATGCCACTTGAAAGGAAAAGATTTCAAGATATTGAGGCGATACAACAGAATGCGACGAAGCAGCAATTCTCTATTTCAAAAGATGACTTCGAGCAGTGGAAACAATGCTGTGCTAAGTCTGTGGTTTCGGAAGGGGACTACTTCGAAGGCGATTAAGTTTCAAATCTTGTACTTTTTTATAAATATATCCAGCCTAGATATTTATATATATATATATATATTTATATATATATATGTTTATATAGATATTTATATATATATATATCATCATTGTCAACCATTATCAATCCACTGCTGGACGAAGGTCTCCCGTCTTGTCTGCCTTGTGCCAGTCTCCTCCATGTTACTCCCACATACTTTCGAATTTCACATGTGGTCTTCTTCTGGGTTTTTTCCTGTCATTTGGAATCCAGTTTAAAATTTCGTCTGTCCATCGATGGTCTGTCCTTCTGGCAATATGTCCAGCCCATTGCCATTTCAGGGATTTTACTCTGATCATGATGATTTCCACTCTGGTCATTTTTCTGATCCACGAGTTCCTCTTCTTATCTCTCCTGGTTACACCAAGCATGCACCTCTCCATGCTGCTTTGAGTTGCCTGTAGTCTTTGTATGTCTCTTTTACTTAAGGTCCGCGTCTCTGCACCATATGTAAGCACTGGAAAGATGCATTGATCAAACACTTTTCTTTTAAGACATAATGTCATATTGCTCTTGAAAATTATACTGTTTCTTCAAAAAGCTCTCCAGGCAAGTTTTATACGCCGATTAATTTCTTCGTCAATGTGACCCTCACTTGATGTCTGCTGTCCAAGATAAATGTAAGTATTGGTTTTCTCCAGCTTGTCCCCATCAATCGATAAATTGTACATCACTTTTGTCTTCTGAAAGTTCATTTTTAATCCCACTTCTTTACTTTACTCTTGTCAGCAAGTTCCTGGATCAAACTCTGCAGCTCTGATGGGATAGTTGCAAAAATGACTACATCATCAGCAAAACGAAGCTGAGTTAGATAATCTCCATTAATCTTTATCCCTTTGTTTTCCCAGTTCAGCGATTTAAAGACATTTTCCAATGCGGCATTAAAGAGTTTGGGGGATATAGTGTCACCTGGTCTCACTCTCTTTCCAATTTTTATGGGTGCTGTATTCTCAAATAGCCGAATCTTTGCACTTTCATTTTCGTAGATGTTATTAATAATATTAATGTATGCATCTTCAATACCGAAGGACTTCAAAGTCATTGTAACTGCTGATGGTTTCACCGAATCAAAGGCCTTCTCATAATCGTTAAAAGCCATGCATAATGGAAGTTCATATTTCCTCGCTCATTCAATTAGTTCTCTAAGTACGTGGATATGATTTATAGTGCTGTAGCCACTCCTGAATCCAGCTTGTTCTCTCGGCTGAATCATGTCCAGTGTCACCTTCAAGCGGTGTGACAGAACTTTAGTGAAGATTTTATAAACCACTG
Organism: Macrothele yani; assembly: GCA_039090855.1. Classification (NCBI taxonomy): domain Eukaryota; kingdom Metazoa; phylum Arthropoda; class Arachnida; order Araneae; family Macrothelidae; genus Macrothele; species Macrothele yani. The sequence continues at coordinate 81,744,062 of CM077008.1, forward strand.
ATAGGAGGCTGATAAGTCTGTAGTTCCTGAGATCCTCGATGTCACCTTTTTTATGTAGCAGGATCGTTGTAGCATTGTTCCAATCCTCAGGAATCTTCCCTTCATTAAGGCATCGAGTGAAAATTTGGGCGAGTACTATTTCAATTTCTCCACTTGCGTCTTGCATAATGTCTACGGTAATTCCATCTTCTCCTGGAGCTTTTCCCAGTTTCATATTCTTGATTGCATGTGCAACTTCTGCTGGGAGGACTGGAAGAACTCTGGTACTGGTACCTTTCATAATGTCTGGAGTACATGTATCATCCCTTTCATATAGTTTTGAGTAGAAATCTTTCACTCTTGTCAAACTTTCACCTCTATTTCTTGTTACAGAACCATCTTCTTTTCTCAGAGCCATAATCTGTTTTCTTCCCTTAGTCAGATGTCTCTTTGCTCTCTTCAAGCTTTGGTTGTTTTCAATTGCTTTCTTCACTAGTTCACAGTTGAATTTCCTTACATCTTCAGTGACATTTTTTCGTACCATCTTGCATAGCTCTATATATTCCACTTTGGAAGTCACATCTCCTTTAGTTGTCCTCATCTCTCTTCTTTTTGCATCATAATTTTCGTTTTTCCTGATAATTTGTTCGTATGCAACTTGTTCTTAGTACCAGCTATTTTTGTTGTTGTTTCCATAAGAGCCTTGGTTAGTTTTCTGTTCACTACGAGAGTATTTCCACGGTGGTTTCTGTTGCCGTTGCCCTATTTTCACATTGAAATCGCCCATAATGATCTTGAAGGGCTGCTTGCCTTTATTATTTAGATGATGAATTCCCTCATAAAATTCTTCAATCTCTTCTTCACGATGACTTGTGGTGGGTGCATAAACTTGAATAATCTGAGACTGGTATCTTCTCGAGAGTTGGATAACAAGTCGTGCAACTCTGTCAGAGGAACTTTCAACTTCTACAACTTTATCCTGCAGTTTCTTATTTATTATAAATCTAACACCACTAGTTCTGCCAGTATCTGTCCCACGATAATAGAAGAGATGTCCACTTTTCAGTTCAATGAAATCTTCTCCTTTTCTCCTTAAACCACTTAGCCCGACGATGTCCCACTTGATCCTTTGTAGTTCTTCTTTCAATTCAAGGAGCCTTGAATCAGAAGATAGGGAGCATTCATTATATGTAGCCAAGGTCAGCATCAGATGGCAGCCTAGTCCGGTCCTCCGGTGATTCTTAGCACCCTGTGCCTTCATGTCGCACTAGCCGCTGCCTTGGCCAGGTACATTCCAGCTGCCGGAGACTGAGGGCCAAGATTTAAGTTGTGGATTTATTTTGGAGGGTTTGGCGATAACTCGCCATGCTGTCCAAGCGTGTTGGTGAGCGTGGGATAGCATTTCCTCTAATCCCGATGGTACAGTTATACCGCTATTAGCGGTCGTCAGAGCCCCTTTAGTGGGAACAGAATGCATCACAAGAAGGCAGGGTTGACATTTGTCAAGGAGAGGCTGTATTATGTTGCGCATCACCCGAAATTAAATCCATATATATATATATATATATATATATATATATATATATATATATATATATATATATATATATGTGTGTGTATGTTAGGGCCAAGTACGATAAAATCATTTCAAGTGTTTTGCTGGTGGTTTGATAAACAACGGCCAAAATGGTTTTATTCGCCCTGCCAGTCATCCGTCCTTTCAAGGAGATCAGGGGACCTACTGAAAACCACGATATGACGGCCCAGAGCATGACAGAATCACCACCATGCTGCACTGTTGAGAGCAGACAGTCTGGGTTGTACGCTACTGACGGTGTTCTCCACACCTAAACACGTCCTGCGTTAGGGAATAGTGTGAATGTGGCTACATACGACCACATTACATGCTTCCATGCGTCGGCAGTCCACGTTGTATGCTCCTGGCACCACTGCCGTCGCCGCTGTGCATTCACCCGGGTCACCAGAGATTTTGCAATAGCAGCTCTGCCATGAATGTCTTGTTTATGCAGTTCCCTGTGCACTGTTTTCGTTGATACTAGGGTCAGAAGGTGCAGATTGAGCTCCGCACTAATTTTCGGCGCCGTGGTCTTTTTATTACGGGCAACAATCCTCTTTAATGCTCTCCTGTATCTATCATTCAGGGTCATTTTCCGGCCACTCTTGTGTTTCGCAGACGAGGTTTTGCCACGAACACGGTAGGCTGTCATGACGCTAGACACAGTAGCTCTCGATACTCCCACCAAGCTCGTGAATGCTGTCACGGAGGCACCAACTAGCCGGTCACTGACAACTATCCCTCTTCCGAAGTCCGTTAAGTCGCTCATTTTGTCGTCACCCTGAAAGAAATTTTGCAACAAGACACTTTAAATGCCCTTAAAGCCCCCTATCATTTCATTATTACACTTTATCGCATAATGTTTAGAATTAAATTTAAGTACTTGACGCCACGGGAACATCTGGTAACTTTCCGTTGCTCCCAAGTTCATTTAATCTGCCCCGGTGGGGCAGCGGTCTAAGCAATGGCTTCTGGTCATTCGTCCGAAAGGGGTCCGGATTCGAATCCGTGAGGCATGGATGTTGTGTTTGTCTTACAGCACTGGCTCTTTCCCTTCCCTGGAACCAGTGGCCCTAAATTAGGGACAGGCGACTGCTTATAGCCCATTGAGCTGCTCACAGTGGTCGCAAGATATCCAATCCAAAAAAAAAAAAAAAAGAAAAAAGAAAAAAAATGCACTTAAACTTGAGGATTATTGTGACCACCAGCTAATATCCAGAGTAACCGCCGTGTGCAGCGCGGACAGCAGCTAAACGGGCTGGGAGTGACTCAATAAGGTGCTGGAAGGCATTCACAGGTATGTGGAGCCATGCTGGCTGCAGTGCATCTGACACCTGTTGGAGGGTGCGTGTTGGAGGATCCATAGAGCGAACATTATGATCGAGGTGGTCCCACAGATGCTCGATTGGGTTTAAGTCTGGGGAATCAGGGGGCCAGGGAAGTATTTTGAAGTCTTCATCGTGCTCTTCCAACCACTCACGGACATTTCTAGCTGTGTGACACGTCGCATTGTCGTGCTGGAAGATCCCATCCGCCCCAGGGAATATAATCAGCATGTATGGGTGTACGTGGTCTGCAAGGATGGATTCATAACGAATTCGGTCCATAGTGCCTTCCGCAGGTATGAGTGGACCCAGGGAATGCCACGAAAACATTCCCCAGACCATAACGCTGACCTCACCAGCTTGTGTTCGTCCAGCAATGGTTGAAGAGTGTTTGTTATCCGATGTTTCTCGCCTTATACACCAACGTTCGTCCGTTCGATGAAGCAGAAAACGTGACTCATCGGAGAAGGCAATGATTTGACAATCAGCGGAGGTCCAATTCCTAAACTGCTGTGCAAATGTAAGCCTTTTCTGCCGAAGCACTTTCGTTAGCATAAGTGCAATGACCATCCGACTGCATCGGAACCCCATACGCAGCAGGGTTCGTTGAACTGTCGTTTTAGACACACTTCCGGTAGCCCCCTGGTTCATTCGGCCAGTTAGTTGCTTCACTGTAGCCTGTCGATCGGCCCTCACGCACCTTCGCAGCCGAAGTTCACCTCTCACATCAATGGCACGTAATGCTCCGCAGTTTCCACTTCGCTTATTCGCAATGGTGCCATTTCTCCAATCACGATACACTTTAACCACAGCAGCACACGAACAGTTCACAAACTCCGCTGTTTCAGATATATTGCCACCCTTGTCCCGAAAGCCGATAGTCATCCCTTTTTGCAAATCTGATAAATCGTTCATTTCATCCCTGACAGCAACGAGTGATATGTTTTCAGAATGCCTATAGCACAACTTATATACCCTCCAAGTCAGTTCACGACACGTGCCTTCTTTCATTGGCTACGCACTGTTGACATCAAAAGTAGGAGGTAGTCACAATAATGTGACTCGATTGTGTGCGTGTGCGTGTGTGTGTGTGTGTGTGTATGTGTGTGTGTGTGTGCGTGTGTTCTTTTGACGATGTAAGATGACAAGAGTGTAAGACATCATCAGAGTAAAATCCCTGAAATGGCAATGGGCTGGACATGTTTCTAGAAGAACGGACCACCGATGGACAACTGAAATTCTAGACTAGATTCCAAGGCCAGGAAAGGACTCAGTAGAAACCGACATGGGAGATGGGTGGATGAAATTCGAAAGCATCCTGGAGTGACTTGAAGGAGACTGGCGCAAGACAAACCATTGTGGAAGAAACTTGGTAAGACCTTCATCCAGCAGTGGATTGATAATGCTTAATAATGATGATGATATACAGAATCAAACATTTGATCTTTTGCCCCATCGAAATCATTTGCCGCCCTCCCAACACCTCTGTCTGGCTGCGGACTTGCGTCAATAGTAACGCACGCATGAGCTTTCAAGACCACTGTGACGCACTACAGAGGTGAAAACATGCGACAGATCTTCAGATAGACATTCTGTCCGCGTAGCTCAGTTGGGAGAGCAACTTACTCCGGAGTGAGGGGACACGGACAAACTTGTGTCTCCACACCACTCATACTTCTCAGCTAGCTGGTTAGCTTTCTGGTTTCCGCAGAAATAGCATAGCAAGAAAAATATTTTTGCTTCTAGCAAGTCGCCCCCCCCCCCCCCACCTCCCGAGAATTTCGGCTTGAAACCGGCCGCTGCAACTCGAACAACGATTGAAAACAACTTACCAACTTTTGAATCGTCTACCATGATATCGCCGATCAGTTATGGCTGCCACAGACACAAGGACATCACCAAGGATGTGCGAGGGTGGGCCTTAGGCTACTCTGAAAATTGTCTTACTCACCCTGCCGCCCACCCAGTTCAAGATGCGCCATATTTTATTTATTTTTTAACTTTAAAATATCATCTGGAATTTGTCAAGGAATAATGATTTCGGAGTTTTTCGCCGTGTAGCCGTCCGTATTCCCCCTAGAAAATGCTTGTTTCCTTCTCCGTAGAAATGTTATCAACATAGCAGCCGCAGGGCCATGAAAATTCAGTTATTCTCCACTCGTCCAAATCCTCAATTTAAGCCTTTTTCAAGTTAGTATGACCAGGGGCGAACAAAGAGAGTGAATAGGAATTCATTGAGGTCATTAGTAATTGCTCCGTTGTTTGTTTGTATAATACCACTAAGCAGGTGATTCCAACACGGAAAGTGGAGACTAAAGCTATACCAGGGCTCTTAAAGCTGCCCCAAGACAATGAGGGAACAGGACGAGGCTGACGACTGTTTTGGAAAAGATGAGTGCAAGACAAGGCTGCTGGCTTGAAAGAAAGGAGTTAAGGAGGGGAAGGTATTGTCTGCATGTTGGAATCATGTTAACTTGAACTGTTGAGGAACAATGTACAAGTTAATCATATTTACTTGAACATTTCCTCTCATTCCTAATCCACGAAAACATTTGCTTTAAGATCTTTCTCCTAGGCATGAAATTTTCTTTTAATCAGAGAGTTTTACTGGTGCTGGTGGCAGTGTGTCATCTTTAATATACGGGTATGTTACTCTTTAGGTTCTACTAATTTTATCAAAAATGTATGGACGAAACATTGGCAAAAAATGACTCCAAACGTTAGATTCTTTTGTATTCCAAAAATACAAAAACTTTAAGACAGTTCCAAAATTAATGAGTATGTGTCCAGGACTGGCAGGGGATATTGCACAAATACCTTTGCACCCTGTAAAAAAGATAAAAAAAATTATTTCTTTCACTGTTTTGTAAATAAAGTTGCGTTTGAAAGGGGTCGGGGTTCGAATCCCGGTAAGGCATGGATAATGTGTTTGTCTTACGGCACTGGCTCTCTCCCTTCCCTGGAACCAGTGGCCCTAAATTAGGGACGGACGACTGCTTATAGCCCATTGAGTTGCTCACGGTGGTCGTTAAACCTCAATAAAAAAATGATAATAATAAAGTTGCTATCACACTTGCCCCAGCAAAAATAATACACGCCCACCCGTCGCCCATCCTAATTTCGAAGTCTAGCGACGTTCCTGCACAGACACCCACCGCCATTTTCTTCACTAATAAAGATACGGGTGGAAATGGAAGAAGTTATTATGATCACGTTTGTGATACATTTATACATGCCATTCCTTACATTTTATTTATTCATTTTTTTCTCTTTCAGATCTACTGGGTTGGACCCATCCTGGGTGGTGTGATAGCTGGCCTGCTATACCAGCATGTGTTTTCACCTCCTCCTCCTGAACCGGAAGCCATTGAGCGGATAAAAGTACAGAGCCTTCTGCGCATAAAAGAGAAGGAGATTATTACTGACAGAACCACATGCATTTAAGGAAGCGATAGTAGCTTCTGTTAAAACATACGCCTCTTAATGCCAAAGGGAAGGAAATGGCGTGGGGAGGGGGAAGGGACTCTATAAAAAGACTCCTTTTAAGGTCATCACTCATTAGCACATGGTTCTTGAGAAGTTTCAACGCCAAGAACGGAAGGCCGCCGAAACATGGAAATGTTACATAACGGTCAAAATCAGCAAATATATTACCAAAGACAGCAAAGTATGCGTCCTTTTTTTTTTTTTTTTTTTTTTCTGATCATGTATAATGCAAGTCACATAATTAAGTTGTGCAAGTTACCTTTTTCTTCTATGTCATTTATTCATTATTTTCTGCAAAGCAAATCGGAACATTTTGATGTTATAAGTTGCCAATTTGCCTGAAGAGAAAACGATTTTTTTACTATTAGTTTTAAAGTGAGGGATCACCTTGAATTCGTATACGAAATACAATGTGCACATGGGAGTGTCGGTTTTACGTTACTTCGTACTTACGCCCTCAAGCAATATAAGAATGTACTGGAAAATGCAAGGTTTTTCCTTTTCCATCAAAAGACGTAAATGAGGGTGCCATAATGACGATGTACTGTTACTTATGGTTCCTATTCGATGGAAAGAGCAAAATCCTCGCGTTTTTCACATACTTTATCGCAAACTTTAAAATCAGTAAACAGAGAACCCTCCGATGTCAAATAACTTGTGTCTTTTCTATACGCCTTGCTGCTCTTCCAAGCATGTCTTTTTGTGATCGCATGTACGCAGCGTTTATTATAGAGTTGTTTCAAGACACGAGATACAAACATATCACACATGGAAAAGCACGTGGCAGAGAATGCACACGAGTAGAAACGTAGTAAAAAAGGGCCTATCGCATGTACACGAGTACATGGGCGCCCGCACCTCAGTTCTCAGGAGGGAGCAAACAGAAAGTGTAACTGCGAATAACATACTAGTATAAATACACCACATGCAAATTTCCGCTGTGCCTTTTTGTTATTTAACCGTTTTTAACACACACTCAACACATAAATTTAATTAACCAGAAGACATAAAAACTTCATAAAAAAAAGAAAGATAGATAAATAAAATTCGATAGCTTGTTGTTACATTAAGGGAAGTTTTTGCTGTTCATTTGGCCACTTGCGTTCTATGAACCACAAAATCCCCGCGATCACTTAATGAGACTGTCGCACGTGATGTCATCGAGAAGTTTAAGTGGAGTGGCAACAGTCCCTGCAAGTTCCTGAAGGACAAGCATAGCTGGCTGTCCTGCATTTAGTGTGTAAAATGCGATCATTAGCGGTCGGTGTTTATAAAAATTTGAAGCCAAAATGCCTAGTCTTTGCGGCATTATTATTGCAGTAGTAAAGGAGTTCTTTTTTAAGTTCTTATTTAGACTGCCACCTGTTGTCTCTAAAGACAGTGCCGAAAAGATTCGCTTATCTGCCAAACGAATGGAGATCGCTTCCCAGAGCTTAGAAAAAATGCTTTTTATTGAAGAGTTATACTCATCAATGGCAGAGAACCTTTTAAAGGTTAGTTTTATCTAGAAATCAGTGATTTCTGGTAAGGCACAGATCTTATCTTTTTACTTGTTCAATTGCTTGCAGTGCTTGCACTTATTGGGACCGGCGTTTCACTCGTTGATTCCATGTTTTCAAGTTGAATTTAAAAGGTGTTGGCTGTTGTTGTTTTTTAGTAGATTATCGGCGCTTGGATCACTTCCTGTCCGGGAAACAGGAAGTGATCCAGGTGACGAAAATCTACGTATCCTAATCTATCAAAGACTGAAACTTCACTATTTAGCATTCATACAATAAGGGTTCATACAGTGGTTTCAGAAAATTATCAACACAAATGAACACGTACTTCACACTTCTCTTTTCGATCCATTCCTCAGCAATACCATCAGCAGAGTAACATTTTTTTTTTTAAATATGGCTAAAAAAATAGTTCTTCTAAGAAAATGGAAAATATTTTTTATTAACATATTAGAAATTAATTTTTATGTTCTTAACGAATTAAAATACTTCAAATTTCCTTTAAAAATTTAAAAGTAATTTTTTCCACATATTCGTTCACACCCTGTCGCTACTATTGTATTATTTCATTTGCCAATTTTATGCTTTATTTTTTTTCATCATTTAAAGGCGTATTTGCATTTAAACCCGGGTAAGAAAAAAATGGGAGCAACTGCTTGAATTTGCTTTATATCCGGTAACTCCTCCGTGATAACTAGCCACACTACAGCTGCGTCATGCTGCATTTAGAGTTACACCTTTGTAACTTAAATAGCATTTTTACGTCATACCCATTCTAATACAAACCAAGGTGGCTAGTCGGTATTTTGTATTGTTGACACTACACAGTAATTTGTGTTCTACAGACTCATCATCCTCGTCACAAAGGTATTTTATTCTTCTTCATTTTTGGAGCAGAAATTTTATTATTTACAGCATGCCTTCGTATTATGTGTATTTTGTTCACATTTTTGCTTAAAGGTACAGTATTGTGATGCGAAACTACTCCTGCAAATCAAACAGCAATCAAATAAATCTTTTGCTCGAAGTCGTTTTGTATAAAGTTTTTATGTCACTTGTGAAACGGATTATCATACTAAATATATATAGTGTCTTAAATCATATTCATATTTCTGTACCAAGATAAGTACGTGCGATGCATTTGGATTCATACTTCTTTATCATCAATACAACGTTTTCTCACTTGTATTTTAGTTTTTGATACAATAAAGTTGATTTCCTTATGTTTCACGACTCGTTCTTCTTGGTCCGATAGAAACAAAACTCTTTCGGAAAACAATATATCCACTTATATATATAATTTAAGACTACACACTTGTAATGTTGATTTAGAATAAATTATCAACGTTTATTCACAACTAAATGTTTTACACTGCTGGCCACCCAAAATGCAACACCGAGAAGGACACAAGATAACAATGCCAGATTTACTGGACACATAACAACAGATACAAAGATGAAACGATTGAGCTTACAGGCCCGTGCGACTTGCGGAACACGCAGACATCAATAGTTCTTGTGGCCCCCATGGCTGGCAATAACGGCCGCTACACGCCGCGGCATCGAACGAAAGAGGCTTTGGATGTGGGCTTGGGGTATGTCGGTCCAGGCTGCTTCCACATGTTGCCACAGTTCATCAGGCGTAGCCGAGGGTGGTGCTTGGCGGGGCCACTCAGTTGCCGATCAGCGACCAGACGTGTTCGATGGGCGACATATCGGGAGAACAGGCGAGCCACGGCAGCAGTGACACCTGGTAGGCCGCGAAGAATTGTTGCACGATGAGTACCACGTGCGGCCGCGCATTGTCCTGATGAAACGTGGCCGCTGGCAGGTCCTGCAGGTAAGGAAGGACTACAGGCTCCAAAACTTCGGAGATGTAGCGTTGGCTGTTGAGTGTACCGGCGATGCGTACCAGAGTGGTGTGGGTGTCATATCCAATTGCGCCTCAAACCATAACGCCAGGGAACGGACCGGTATGGAGATGCATAATGCATGCGTCATATAGTCTCTCGCCACGGTGCTGCCACACGCGGATCCGACCATCATGGTATTGCAGGTAGAAGCGGGATTCGTCGGAGAAGACAATGTCTTGCCATTCCGTAGTCCAGGTGCAGCTTTCAACGGCCCACTGCCGCCGCACTCGCCGGTGGTGTAACGCCAATGGTAATCGGAGCAATGGGCGCCGTGCGACAAGTCCCCGCTCCTGCAGACGACGTCGAACGGTACATGCTGACACAGGTTGTTGCGCAACACACCCTAATTCCTGTGCTAACGTTCGTGATGTGGCGGTGCGAGCCGTCAATGCCCGCCGCACAACATGCCGGTCCTCTCGTTTGGTAGTGTGCCGCGGCTGCGGCAATCGCTCACGTCGGTCCGTCCGTCCCTCCTGCACCCACCGAATCCATACTCGCCTCACTGTGGCTGGATGTCGTCCCACACGGGCGCCGATGTCTTGATACGATAAACCGCTGTTGCGATAAGCCACTATTCGCCCTCTGTCGAACTCTGAAACGTGCTGGAATGACTGCCGTATTCTGCGACGAGGCATCAGGAAGTTTCCCACGCACAGGTCCGGCAGCACAACACACTTCCACTACTTACACCTCGCCTTCTGTGCACCCTTCTTATAGTGCTTCTCGGTGGCGTGCCGGGCGCACATGATTTGCATATGCCCTGCAATGTTAATCGTTTTCATGTCCTCTCGCGGGCGACGCATGCTGCGAATTTCAGGCCAATCGGATGCTTACTTCTTGGTGTTGCATGTTGGGTGGCCAGCAATGTATTTACATTGACTATAGTAACGCAAAGCATTTGGCTCGGCATCATCAGGACGAATGGAGCGTAAACATTCAAATCATTGTGACGTCATCAGAGTTTTGACGGTCACGAATTTAATGAGTTGTTTCCACGCGCTTGAAAGAAATGGCGCCTCAGTGGTCTAAGGCGCTGGCTTCTGACCATTCGTCCTAGTTGGGTCCGGGTTCGAATCCCGGTGAGGCATGGATGTTTGTGTTTGTCTTTCGGCTCTCAATGTGTTACTTGCTAAGCAAGTAACACATTGGTACACTGGTTATCTGTGCACATTGGTCATTTAGCACACTGTCAAAATCCATGTTTGGTGTATACTTGTTCGCAATGTGTTACCTGATCAACACTGGCTATATCTGTGTAAATTGATCATTTGGCATGCTATGCTGTCAACCATGTATGATTAGTACTTGTTGCTCTGAAATATCTATATCCTGTTTCTGTCTGCCTGTTTGTCATGTCTGTACCACAAGGTCCAATAAATCATTGAAAAAAAAAAAACCTCCAATCCAAAAAAAAAAAAAATGAAGAAGAAATGGCGTAAACTTCATGTCGTTGACAAGTCGTAAAGAATCTAAAGAAAGCTTCTAATGTATTAAGCTTAATAGTCGAATCAGGTTTATTAATAAGCATAGCGTTTTAAACAAAAATTTATGGTTATTTTCGTAATCAATGTTATGCTATTGATGATTTCTTCAGTTCATAGTTCCGTACGTCTACGTCTACGAGACGTACGGAACTATGACGCCTACGCCATTTCTTTCAAGCGCGTGGAAACAACTCATCAAAATCCATGACCGTCAGAACTCTGATGATGTCACAATGATTTGAATGGTTACGCACCATTCGTCCTGGTGATGCCGAGCCAAACGCTTTGCGAAACTACAATCGATGTTAATAAAACATTTAATTGTGAATAAACGTTGATAATTTATTCTAAATACACAGAAGTGCCAGAAAAACTGGTACAGACGAACTTATGCAAAATACATAGCAACGTCACCTATGCGCGTACTCGGTTGCGTCCGCCAGTGCGTATATAAAGCGATAGACATCCTTGCCAGCTGTCAGAGCTGTTTTCGGCATGAGAATGACAAGTAATAACGATTTAAGCGATTTTCAACGCGGTGTCATAGTTGGCGCTCGTGAGATGTGCCATAGTATTTCGGAGGTAGAAACGAAGTTCGGATTTTCACGGACGATCGTTGCAAGTGTGTACTGTTACAGTGGACACCCCCCCCCATCCTAAAACCTGAAGAAAAACTCTAAAATTTGTCCGCCATGTCGCGTATTGTATGAGGCAGCTAGGAATCACAGTTCGGCAGACTCACATGTTCTTTTACAGTTCAGTTTTTTTTTATTTATTTCTCATTTACGTTGTTTTTTCTTTCAGATGTTCTCTAAAATTAATTAACAAAATTGCGGGATAATTGGGAAGTCGCTCCAATGCTTGTGAAGGCAAGAAACGCAATATTTTTGCCATTTTGAATTGTTTCTATCTGTGGGAAAATGTAGCACTCAATGGTTGCTCTGGAAATTGATAAGAGCAAAGCGATAGGCCCAGAAGAGGGCTTCTGGATTTCTTGATTAGGGGCCGATGTTACGACCCACCCCCGCCATTAATTTAGTAATTAATGGGCGTGGTTGATGTGTGAAATTAATTAAGTATTAATTATGTTCGAGGCTTGATTGGAGTTTAAAAGTGTAAACAGCAGATAAAGTTTTATCTGGGGTTTGGAAAGAAAAGGAGTCGAAGAATTCTCTCTCTGGCTGGGTGGTCTCAGAATAGCTCTGTTAGGTCATAAATATCAGGGCGCAGCTGACGGGCAGCCTATGCAACACGGAAAGGGAAAGAGGAATACGTATCGAATGAGCCACTTGAGTAGGAATGAATGAAGATAGGGGACGAAAGGTTTAGCGAATAATCGTAAATTCGTCGATTGTTTGGGGCATTTTCGAGAACAATTGCTCTCTGTGTGGTCCGTGCAGAAAAATAAGAGTTCGCACTTGGCATGAACATAAGGAAGAAAGTTCAGTTGTCTGTGCGCTCTCCGATGTGAAAGGCTGGATGCCTTGGATCTGCAAAAATGAATTGGGAAAAATGAAGCAGCAAACCTCCCCGCATTTGGTAAGAAATGGAGACAACTCGAGGCAGCTGGAGATGCCAGTTTGCCATAAAGACAGTGCAGAATGCCTAAATCCGCGGGATAAAGCAGAAATTTCTAGGCTGGAGCGTAATGGAACTCAGCGACTGTTTGGCCTAATGAAAGCCAAGTTACAGGGGAATTAAGAAGTCTGCGAGTGGACAGTGGTCATTCCTATGAGAAGCGAAGCCAAGCAAAGTCGGGTTCGGATGCCAACCACTGCAGTGTGGAATCGTCACCCCCATTCATCCCCTACTGTGGAGGAAGTGAAGAGATGCGCTTGTCTTACGGGGTGAAGCGAGGCCCCATGTGTGCGTGTGTGTGGTCGCGTAAGCAGCGAAGCCACTACGTGTAAGTGCGACGGGATAAAAACATGTCGAAAGAAAAATATGAGCGTAAGAGCGGTGGCTTCGATACCTAACAAATATACAGGTGAAATGTTGAGTTGCCGATATACGCTTAAGGTAAAAGCACGTCTGATTTCGCTCGGCCGAGAAAATTAATCTTGGAAACCGCAACATCAGATGTGAGAGGGCCTATTTTGCTTAACGGCCACCTTCAAATCGTCACGAGAATAGATCAGTGTGCACTCTAATCATTGCAACAAAGTGCGGCGTGATATTACCATTTTTAATTGTGTGCTTCATTTACATCAAGCGTCAAAGTGAAGTGTTGAATCATCGGTGCTGCCACATGGTGCAAGTGTCTGTGTGCGTGTTTTTTTTTTGTCGTGTGATATTATGTGACGCACAACGGATTTGCACAGCAAAGTCACGAAACTGTAAGTAGATGAATATTTCCTTTTCTTTCTTCGCACATCTGCGAACTTGTGCCATTCCGACACCCAAAGCTGCATGGACATAGATGCAGTAATGCTGAGTGACTGAACCTCAGAGGAAATACCTGCACATACAGATTTCAATTTCTTACAGGGCCCATTTCCTGATTACTTTTTTTACATGAATAAGGGAGAAGGTGTGGCCACAAATTCCGCTGGGCGGGACAGTTTCTTTTAACTTTGGTTCAGGACCAACGTCAGCGGGGCAGGGTTCTGCATGTGCATGCTTATTAGATTTAGTTAATTAACTTTGGCAGTATTTCGCACCTATAATCTTATACCGCAAATTAACGTGCTTGTGTATTTTGTGTCGCGAGTATTTTTAATGTGATCGTTTGCATATAATTTTTTTTTTCATTCTCTAAGCAATTGTATATGAATATCACCTGCAGCTCTATTTAGTGTGTAAACGAGTAGTATCTCTTGTTCAGATAGTCCGGTGGAGACTCAGTCGGCTGCGTTATCCGACAGTAAAGTGTGACACCGTATGCTGCCCACATATGAGGGGCAATTGTCTATGCGCCTAGAGAGCGCCGGATCTGTTTAAATCTCGCAGAACGTTATTAAATGTTGTGTTGTGTATTTGAGAATCATGTGTTATTTGCGAAAGTGAGTGTTGTACTGGCTGGTTGGGGATTGAATGTACCGGAGTAAGATCCGGACCACTACACTCAGTCACGAATTGGTGATTGCGGGTGAACCTCATCACAACTCTGATCCCAAAGTATCATTTTTTTTAGATTATTTTATTTTTTATTTGTTGTTGTTATTTTGTTCACAAGGTGGATTCACCCAAGCCTTATGCTTCGGGTCATTCTTCAACTTTTCATTTTTTATGTTCTGGTGTGAATCTTTGAGTGCAGCAGTGCACCTGAGATTCTCACCTGGTGCCGTGGCCAACTAAATTGTACTTCAGGTCTCAAGCACCGTTACCGGCAGACTCGGCAGGAACACTGCTAGTGCCAATTAACATTAATGATGCCGTTGTCCCAGGATCGATACCTATATTTTGCAGCTAGCGGAACAACACTCATGTTCGTAAAATAAGTGCGAATTGACTGCCATTACTATTTTTATTTAGTTTTGTTCGGTGCGAATTTTGTATAATTTAGCATTAAGTAAGCCTTAAGCTGTTTTCTAAGAACTGCCATAATTTTAGTGGGTAAGAAAAACAAAATGGCTAACACAAAAAAATCGTCATCTGCGAGTCACATGGATTCAGATGATTCTGGTGGTCACTCTGACGGAGAACATGTGAGCACTGGGGCTGCAATTGTACCGGAAGAGAGTACACCTGTTACAAGTACAGCGGGTACATCACAGCTGAGACAAACAGCTTTAGCCGCACCTATGGTTTATGGGGAGCAGTCGAGTTTATAGTGGATCCCCAGGAAGACGGTGACACTACGATTATCTATGATGTTGAGAAGGAACTCGAAGACAGTGGAACGCAAGAATTTGGCATCGAGCGTAGATAAAAGCGGGTGTAGGAGCATCGAACGTGAGAGATCTGTGGAACTCGTGGATTCTCGAAGCTATGCCTCATATTTAAATTTTTTTTCCGCCTATCTCGACGGGTAGCAATGAACGTGTGATGAAATCCTTAAACTTTCCTTCCACTCCGGGCACTTAAATCTGGAATTAGGTGCCTTGCGACGGTGGGAAAGGGTTGAGTGTTTACAGTTAAAAAAAAATAGAGTGATTGGATGAATAAACTTCATCCAGTCATCCCTTTTTTTTCTTTCATGGGGGGATGGAATGTTACAGTGGACACCCCCCCCCATCCTAAAACCTGAAGAAAACTCTAAAATTTGTCCGCCATGTCGCGTATTGTATGAGGCAGCTAGGAATCACAGTTCGGCAGACTCACATGTTCTTTTACAGTTCAGTTTTTTTTTATTTATTTCTCATTTACGTTGTTTTTTCTTTCAGATGTTCTCTAAAATTAATTAACAAAATTGCGGGATAATTGGGAAGTCGCTCCAATGCTTGTGAAGGCAAGAAACGCAATATTTTTGCCATTTTGAATTGTTTCTATCTGTGGGAAAATGTAGCACTCAATGGTTGCTCTGGAAATTGATAAGAGCAAAGCGATAGGCCCAGAAGAGGGCTTCTGGATTTCTTGATTAGGGGCCGATGTTACGACCCACCCCCGCCATTAATTTAGTAATTAATGGGCGTGGTTGATGTGTGAAATTAATTAAGTATTAATTATGTTCGAGGCTTGATTGGAGTTTAAAAGTGTAAACAGCAGATAAAGTTTTATCTGGGGGTTTGGAAAGAAAAGGAGTCGAAGAATTCTCTCTCTGGCTGGGTGGTCTCAGAATAGCTCTGTTAGGTCATAAATATCAGGGCGCAGCTGACGGGCAGCCTATGCAACACGGAAAGGGAAAGAGGAATACGTATCGAATGAGCCACTTGAGTAGGAATGAATGAAGATAGGGGACGAAAGGTTTAGCGAATAATCGTAAATTCGTCGATTGTTTGGGGCATTTTCGAGAACAATTGCTCTCTGTGTGGTCCGTGCAGAAAAATAAGAGTTCGCACTTGGCATGAACATAAGGAAGAAAGTTCAGTTGTCTGTGCGCTCTCCGATGTGAAAGGCTGGATGCCTTGGATCTGCAAAAAATGAATTGGGAAAAATGAAGCAGCAAACCTCCCCGCATTTGGTAAGAAATGGAGACAACTCGAGGCAGCTGGAGATGCCAGTTTGCCATAAAGACAGCAGAATGCCTAAATCCGCGGGATAAAGCAGAAATTTCTAGGCTGGAGCGTAATGGAACTCAGCGACTGTTTGGCCTAATGAAAGCCAAGTTACAGGGGAATTAAGAAGTCTGCGAGTGGACAGTGGTCATTCCTATGAGAAGCGAAGCCAAGCAAAGTCGGGTTCGGATGCCAACCACTGCAGTGTGGAATCGTCACCCCCATTCATCCCCTACTGTGGAGGAAGTGAAGAGATGCGCTTGTCTTACGGGGTGAAGCGAGGCCCCATGTGTGCGTGTGTGTGGTCGCGTAAGCAGCGAAGCCACTACGTGTAAGTGCGACGGGATAAAAACATGTCGAAAGAAAAATATGAGCGTAAGAGCGGTGGCTTCGATACCTAACAAATATACAGGTGAAATGTTGAGTTGCCGATATACGCTTAAGGTAAAAGCACGTCTGATTTCGCTCGGCCGAGAAAATTAATCTTGGAAACCGCAACATCAGATGTGAGAGGGCCTATTTTGCTTAACGGCCACCTTCAAATCGTCACGAGAATAGATCAGTGTGCACTCTAATCATTGCAACAAAGTGCGGCGTGATATTACCATTTTTAATTGTGTGCTTCATTTACATCAAGCGTCAAAGTGAAGTGTTGAATCATCGGTGCCGCCACATGGTGCAAGTGTCTGTGTGCGTGTTTTTTTTGTCGTGTGATATTATGTGACGCACAACGGATTTGCACAGCAAAGTCACGAAACTGTAAGTAGATGAATATTTCCTTTTTCTTTCTTCGCACATCTGCGAACTTGTGCCATTCCGACACCCAAAGCTGCATGGACATAGATGCAGTAATGCTGAGTGACTGAACCTCAGAGGAAATACCTGCACATACAGATTTCAATTTCTTACAGGGCCCATTTCCTGATTACTTTTTTTACATGAATAAGGGAGAAGGTGTGGCCACAAATTCCGCTGGGCGGGACAGTTTCTTTTAACTTTGGTTCAGGACCAACGTCAGCGGGGCAGGGTTCTGCATGTGCATGCTTATTAGATTTAGTTAATTAACTTTGGCAGTATTTCGCACCTATAATCTTATACCGCAAATTAACGTGCTTGTGTATTTTGTGTCGCGAGTATTTTTAATGTGATCGTTTGCATATAATTTTTTCATTCTCTAAGCAATTGTATATGAATATCACCTGCAGCTCTATTTAGTGTGTAAACGAGTAGTATCTCTTGTTCAGATAGTCCGGTGGAGACTCAGTCGGCTGCGTTATCCGACAGTAAAGTGTGACACCGTATGCTGCCCACATATGAGGGGCAATTGTCTATGCGCCTAGAGAGCGCCGGATCTGTTTAAATCTCGCAGAACGTTATTAAATGTTGTGTTGTGTATTTGAGAATCATGTGTTATTTGCGAAAGTGAGTGTTGTACTGGCTGGTTGGGGATTGAATGTACCGGAGTAAGATCCGGACCACTACACTCAGTCACGAATTGGTGATTGCGGGTGAACCTCATCACAACTCTGATCCCAAAGTATCATTTTTTTTAGATTATTTTATTTTTTATTTGTTGTTGTTATTTTGTTCACAAGGTGGATTCACCCAAGCCTTATGCTTCGGGTCATTCTTCAACTTTTCATTTTTTATGTTCTGGTGTGAATCTTTGAGTGCAGCAGTGCACCTGAGATTCTCACCTGGTGCCGTGGCCAACTAAATTGTACTTCAGGTCTCAAGCACCGTTACCGGCAGACTCGGCAGGAACACTGCTAGTGCCGTGTAACAGTACTGTGACTATAAGAATTCCGACAAAACCTCCAACCTACGATACCAGTGTGGCCGTAAAAGGACATTGGGTGAACGTAACCATCGTTGGCTATCAAGAATCGTTTCACGCGACAGGCGTGCTGCACTCTCGCAGGTATCATCGGAATTCAATGCTGGAGCCTCAACAAGCATCAGCGTTCAGACTGTGCAACGTACCCTGCACGATATGAGCTTTGGGAGCCGACGCCCAACTCGAGTCCGCTTGATGGGTGCACGACACAGAGCTATGCGCCTCGCTTGGGCACGGCAACACCGCCACTAGACACTTGATGACTGGAAACAAGTAGCCTAGTCTGACGAGGCACGTTTCCAACTGTATCGAGCAGATGGAAGGATTCGTGTGTGACGCAAACTCCATGAAGCCATGGATCCCGCCTGTCAACAGGGAACTGTGCCGGCTGGTGGAGTGTCCGTAATGGTATGGGGTCTGTTTAGCTGGACTTCACTGGGACCTCTGGTACGTCTACAAACTTCTGTAACCGGCCAACTCTATGCGCGCATCCTTTCTGACGAGGTACAGCCGTTCATGTCCTGCATTCATGCTTTTGGGTTGGGCCTATTCCAACAGGACAATGCACCTCCACACAAGTGTCGGGACGCCACATTATGGTTAGAGGAGCATTCATCTGAGTTTGGGGTGTTGCCATCCCAACCAAGTCCCCAGATCTGAACGTGATAGAACACATTTGGGATGCCATGCAACGCGCTATCAAACACAGGAATCCGAGACCTCGGAATACACCCGAATTGTGGAACGCTCTGCAGAAAGTATGGTGTGCATTGCCTACAGCATATTTCCAGAAGCTATAGTGGAGTCCATGCCCCGTCGTATTTCTGCATTCCTGCGCTCCCGTGGGGGACCTACCAAGTATTAGAATGGTGTACCAGTTTTCCTGGCACTTCAATGTATATCCACTTCATGATTTGATGGTATCGCTTCAGTTCGCAGAGTTTCTAACTTTTTGTTACATACACAGTGCGGCAATTAGGTAATGAGACAGATTTAAAAAAAAAAAAATCCCCGTAAAACACACGGGTCGGAAAGGTATGGTTTCTTGATGTCATTTATCAACTATGCGGTGGCTACAGTTTTTGTGAGAGAATTCCGCAGATCATTATTTACGCTGTGCATGACGTCATTCGGTGGAAGAACATTGTCTCTCCTTTGTCATGGAGCAGAGAGCAAATATCCGGTTCTGTTTGAAAATCGGTAAAACTGCATCTGAGGCAATTGAATTCTTGCGTGATGTGTATGAGACTCTCATTGCGTATCTCGTGCACAAATATTCCGATAGTATGCACGTTTCAAGAATGGGAGAGAAGATTTGGAAAATGATGAAAGGCCCGGACGTCCGATTTCAGTGCGCATGTCTGAACTCATTGAGAAATTTTGCGAAAGGATACAAAGTGATCGTTGTGTGACCTTGAGGATGCTGGAATGTGAGCACGGTGTTAAGAAGGAGACAGTTCGTCAAATTTCCAAACTTTAGTGCAAAATTTGTGGGGGGGGGTGCGTTTTGTTCAGCGTGCTTTGTCAGACGACCAGAAACATGCACGAGTGGAGACTGCAGAAAAAATGCGCAAAAGACATCCTGGATAGTGCAGAAACTATTCAAAATTTTCCCGAAAGTATTGTTTCAGGTGACGAGACACGGTGTTTTCGTTATGATCCTGAAAAGAAGCGTTAGACTGCTCAGTGGTAGTCGCCACAATCACCCAGGAAAGAAGATCAGTTTACAGAAGTCCAAAATCAAGACACTGCTTGTGTGCTTTTACGACAGCAAAGGAATTCAACATCACGAGTTCATTCCTGAAGGTACAACTGATACTGACAATGCTTACACATCCGTTTTGACACGATTGTGGAAGAGGATTGTTTGTGTCAGGCCTAAGTACAAAAACGGGTAATGGTTCCTTCTTCACAATAATATCACACCGGCACACAAAGCAATCAGTGTACAGCGATTTCTGGCACGAAAAGAAGTGTGTGTACTCAACTATCCCCCTATATTCTCCAGATATGTCACCATGCGACTACTTCCTATTCCCTAAATTAAAGCTGCCTTCAAAAGGAAAAAAATTCAAGACATTAAACACATACAAAGAACTGTGAAATCAGCTTTTCAGTCCATACCAAATAATGACTTATAGGGGTCGGTCGTTTTTTGCAGGCCTGCGGTCCGGCTAGCTCTATACAGTATAATTTGTCTTCTTTTTACGATGCAAATGTCTTATAATCCTTTCGCAATAAAAAAAAATGCAACAGAAAAACTGCGCTGTCAGTGAAATTAACGTTCCATGTTTATTTGAAATTAGAGTTTGCCTCCAAATCCATTCTCATTTGGAAGTCCCTTGAAACTCCTTTTTCTACTGTTGTTAAGAACATTGAGGTGGGGATATTGTAGTGAGAAAATTATTGTAATTGGAAATTTCATTAATCTAGCCATTAATAAGGAGTCTAGTGGTTAGTATCAGTGAATTTTGTCCAATTACGAGTGCCCCTTAATTATGCTGGAGGCAGAGCAAATATTTTTCTCTCTGGAGCTTTAGGCCTGTTTCACACAGGCGGAAAAATTCCGTCCAAGCAATAAATTGGTAGGCAGTTCTACCATTCATTTTCAGGTGGACTATAGAATTTTCTGTATTGTACTCACACGGCCCTTATCCAAATATCTCGAGAACTAAGACACCCAGTAATAAATGGCTTTCACCACTGCACTCCAAATTAGTTCCCGCTTCCAATGACATCTTACTCGATAATAAGGGGCTGATTTTAATTTTTGCCCCCCCCCCCAAAAAAACGGCCCCGATTTGTTTCCCAACATTTCAGTCAGTAAAATATTCAGTACAGTAAAACTTCCAAATAGTGGACATCGAAGGGGGAAGAAAAACTGTCCGTTATTTAGAAGTGTCCGCTATTGGGAAAATCATGCTCTATGACAGCATGCTATGTTTATAACGTAAAAGCAGTTTAAAAGATAAGTAAATATAAGTACGTAAATGCAATACATAGAGCAACCTTGTACTATATTAAAAAAATTCCATCAAAACCTAAAAAGCAAAATAATCAAGTATTATTGTTTATCTATTACATTCTTGTTAAATTTTGTTTTCTAAATGAAATTCTAGCCAGCCGCTTGAAACTTTAAATTCTATGAATTCTAATTCATTTGCGATTTCTAAAGCCTTTTGACGAATTAAAGTCTCTGATAAAGGAATGTTGTTGGCTCTAGCTTGGCAAAACCATTCATAGGTAAGAGTGTCCACAGCTAAACCATCAGTTGTAGGGAAAGCTCTATTCATTTTCTGGATGTCACTACAATCTTGCCAAGACTTCAAGATTTCACTCACTTGCGTTTTTCCAATGCTCACTTTATCTTCTTAAACGCGCACACTTAATCTTTCCCTTTCACTCAGCTTCGCTGTTTTAATTTTTCTTTTAGACTCAAGCGTTTACGTTTGTGCGACATTTTAAAAACGATGTTAGAGAAATCTTTGCTTCACAGCTCACTTGATGAGGGAAAAAAAATTATTACTAGAAATCACATTGCAAATAAATGTGATTTCTAGTAATCTGGACTGAAAATTGATCCCTGTGCACTGACCTTGACCTTACTAAACAACAAAAGGTGAGTCCCTTCCACCTGCACCTGAATTGTGTTGACATGTGTTTCAATCCCATTACCGTTCCCGAATTAGCCGGACCCGGCCCTCAGCGCTGGCAAAGAATATCTAAGCGTTTATATTCTTTGGCGCTGGTCCCCGTTTCTGAGGCCTCGCCCCATTAGGAGCACCTGAAGAGCTAGAAGACAGATTCTCCTGGTCAGATGTACCTATGAAAAGGGAGAGTCAGACTGTCTGGTGAGCACGAACGCTAACCCCTTTTCCAGCGATTTCGGCCGCTTACCCGGGATGCATAGCACTTAGCCAGGGCCGGCTGGACCATAGGGGCAACCGGGGCGGGCACCCCGGGCCCCGCGCCTTTATAGGAGGCCCCGCAGTTTAGAAAACAAAATAATTTTCGGTAAAAAAAAAATTGACTACATTTTTTTTTTTTGTAACTTTTGGGGCTCAAGGCCCTTAAAAATATATTTTTGAAGTTTTTTGTTTGTTTTTGAATACATTATCCCCCCTGTTCGTCTTACGAACACTGAGATTTGCTGATTCGAAATGATTTTTGTAACCACCTTAATCTTTTCCGCATTCATGAAATAGCAAATTAAATTTCATCATTTTGTGGTACCCTACTTTTATATATCCAACAATTTGTGTGAAAACCTGATACTTAAATTTAAGGAAATAAAAAAAACAATATCCAAGTTACTTTCGGACTACATATGGAGGCCACTTTTCCAACATTACAAGAAATTGAAAAAAATAAAAATAAAAAAATAAAAAGGCAACTTTCATATATGTACGCGTATAAAAGTTTAGAATGTCACTAATTTGTCAGTTACTCCACTGTGCATTAAAAATCAATCACTAAACATGTATCAGGGGAAAAAACTGTTTATACCAATTTATTTTAGAGGGATCCTTATTATATTTCCTATACAAAAATATTCGCAATGAGAAAATATTCGCTAAGCAGGTATCTTTTTATCATTTTGTGAATAAGCTGTTATAAGAGTCACAATGCAACTTAAACCTCTTCTCCCGCGAAAGAAAATCGTAGATTTTAACACTTTTTACTCTCTGTCTCTCTCTCAGAACTTTCAGTCCATATTATGGTGTTTTTCTTAAGCTTAAAGCAAATACTTCTTTGAGATAATCGTTTTGTCTTAACGGTAGTGTTCGTGTGTCTTCCTCACGAACGATAATTTTCAGAAATGACTTTATTAAAATATGAGATTTATTTTTTAGTGCCCACAATGAAATTTTGCTCTGGGCCCCGCAATGAAATTTCACCCAGGGTCCCGCAAGAGCTCCATACGGCCCTGCACTTAGCACCTTAAAATTTACTAGGCCTAGGGAACAAAACTGTTAAGATAGAAAATGAGGAAGGGTAAAATAACAAAAAAGAAAAATTTTGCGAGTTTGGGCGAATCACACCCCTAGGAATTCCTAGAATCGAAAGAAAATCGTCCGTTATATTGTACTTTAAAGTGTGTCCGCGTCCGTTATTTAGAATGTAAGCTATTAAGAAGTCAATGCCCCATAAGATGCCATGCATTTCTGCCAAGGAATAAAAAAATTGTCCGTTATAGAGAGATGTCCGCTATTAAGAAGTGTCCGTTAATGGAAGTTTCACTGCAATATCCCTAAGAAAAAGCACATTACAGAATTTTTATGCAATATTATCATTTAATGCACATGATACAATATGCTATACAACAATATGCATACCTGTACAACAAGAAAAAGTGACTTTTGGAAGGTGGTAACTGACCTCTAAAAGGGTGCGTGGTCCCCTCGAACGGTTAAGACCCCTGCACACCTGTGCAGCACGGAAATGATGAGACTATACAGGAGGTTTTGGGAGTATCTTCACCTCTCCTCAATGAGGGCAGTCTCCAGTTCACAAAGAGCCAACAGAAGTTCCGGCCAAGCTGCAATGCGTCTGCCAAGGGCGTTCCAGGCACACTCATTTAGGTTTAAGTCAGAGGAGTATCTGCCCACTCCATACGCTCTATTCCCCTCCTCTTGAAACATGTTGTCCACTAGCCGAGCTCTATGAGATAGAGCGTTATCGTATATGAAAAGGAACGAATCACTGACAGCTCCAGCATACAATAGGTCTGAGAATCTCGTCTCTGTCTCTGAGCCGTCAAACTGCTGTTTTGAATGATGCACAGGTCTGTATGTCCACTCATACTTATGCCTGCCCAGACCATCTATCCATGTTCACTCATACTTATGCCTGCCCAGACCATCTATCCATGTCCACTCATACTTATGCCTGCCCAGACCATCTATCCATGTCCACTCATACTTATGCCTGCCCAGACCATCTATCCATGTCCACTCATACTTATGCCTGCCCAGACCATCTATCCATGTCCACCGTAATGTGATGTTTCTTGCCCAAAAGCTGGGCTACTTCGTGTGTCGAGTTCACTCCAGATAAGAATTCGTCTATTGTCAGACTCTAAAATGAATCTCGACTCGTCACATAACTTGACCCCACTGGTTGTCTCCAACGACGTTCCTCAGCCCAGTTTCTACGGGCTGTATGGTGTCGTACGGCTAAAGGGACACATACTATTGATCTACGTGCATAAAGGCCACCTTGGCGATTGCGGATAGTTTGGCTTTTCAAGCTACATCTTGTTGACCACAGAAGCTCTTGCCACAGTCGAGTAGCATTTTGCCGCCTGTTCCGATGGGCTGTTAACATTGGATAACGGACGTCCCGTACTGCAGTTTCTCGCGGACGGCCTTGATCTTGCCTCCTTCAAACATTTCCTGTATTTTACAACCGTGTCCACAGTCGGGAAATGACACTTCGTGATAGTCTAATGGCTTCTGCTACCACCCGCAGTGTCATATATGCTTCCAGCCTCCCAATAGCTCTATACACTGTCGATCCCGGTAAATCAAGCTGTTGAGACATTGTTTGAACCGAAGACTTCAAGAAACGAAATGTCATGATAAACACGGAATAAAGGAGCTCCCAGAAAAACTTCGTTTTTATCCCACTCTGTGATTTATGCATTTTGACGTCACAGATGCTATGTAAGGACATGCATGATTCCGCTTGTATTTTCCACATTTCGGCAAGATATCATACGATTGGCTTGCGTGATGTCGCCAAAGTCACACGCACCACTGATTATTTTTGGCATATAATGAGCACTCTTCATCATAAATTTTTTTAACGCTAAAACAACAATTTTGCTAATTTATATTATTACACAAGGTGCTACGTACCTTCAGTCCTTGGAAAGGGTTATGGCAAAGTTTTTTTCTTATAGTCAGTTATACACTTCATCTTAAGAAACCAACAGTAATCTCCCATTATGGTTGTACCTCAACGATCTTGGTAATGCTTTTCCATGGTGGATGTGTCTCAATGGAAGCGTTTTCCTTGCTCATCATTACTCACAGTACTCAAGTTTTCAGGAAAAAACAAACAAACTCAGATGTGAATGTAGAAAATGCATTTCCAAAGATATTCGGCATTCCGTATCTTTATAACACCACAGTATATGACACCAGAGATTCGTAATTGTCTTTTCTCCTGTTTCCGAGAAATCCGTGCACAACTGCTTAAAAAAAAAACGCCAAGCTGCTACTTCAATACCCTGTACCTTCGTCTCAAATAATAATCTTTCAGAAGTTTCCTTATTTAGGACTCAATGAAAATTCCTTTCAGTTTTAGTAATAACATTTTAATTCAGGACAGGTTCGTTATTCTTGCTATTACAAATTGCAGTTGCTTTCAATAAAAGAAAGAAAGAAAAAGAAAGTCAAATTTCAAAAGTGAATTATAATTATTATTATTATTATTATTATTATTTAAACATTTCATGAGTTTCAGGACAAAATAGTAAAAACTAAGGCCTTTCAGGATTTGAAAAAATAAATTAGAATTTCAGGAAATTCAGGACAACTCCAAATACTGGTCGGTACGTAAGAACGGACACAAGGGCTGATTACAAATGCATTCGGTATCAAAAGGACATTTGTTTATACTAATAGCTTGCAATTTGACAGGGCCATGAATACCTTGTCAAAGCATCTCATAAATTCCCTCAGTTCTTAGAACCTGTCCATGATGACAACTAAATCAAATGTATTTTTAATCCAGAGAAGTATTTTCAAGATCTTAAAAATCTGGATCTGAAAAATACTATTACGTTTCCATTCTTCTAACTTCTAAAGTTTCACTCTTCATAAATTTTAGTCGATGAGTAAATAACAAGAAAATGGAAATCATATTATGAGGATCTCAGTGAAGGGAATGCCTCAATCTATATATTAATTCTATAAGGTTTTTTACTGTAAGACCAGTTGTGAGAGAACAGCTGAACGTAAACATATTGTTAAGGTATCAAAATAAAGGTCTTACCATGTAGATGTGCCAGTCGAAGAAAAAAATGAGATTGGGGACACGGTTCGGGCGTTGTGGGGCGGCAAAGATCGCATTTAAAGTCTATGGGAGAAGCGTGCGGTTGACTCAAGCGCTGTTGAAGGCGGTGTATGGAGGGACTCATATCTCTCTTCTCAGCGAACCGTTGTGCAAAACAACGCTAGCAGGAATTTGTTTGAAAGTTCTTATCGGAACAGCGAACACTCGAAGACCTGATTGCTTTGTGCCATTGGGCTGTGTTATGTATACATACAGTTTAATATTCATTCGATCCAGTTTATTCACGTAGGTAAGACGTTTTCCATTATGTAAAGATGTAAATAAACTTTTCATACGAGCTTACTCTTTTCAAAACAAAAACAACAACAAAAAAAACTAATCGTCGATTCCGACGGGTTTCGTCTACCGGGTTCGAATCCCGGTGAGGCATGGATGTTGTGTTTGTCTTACGGCACTGGCTCTCTCCCTTCCCTGAAACCAGTGACCCTAAATTAGGGACGGGAGACTGCTTATAGCACAGCCTTTTTTTTTTTTTTTGATTGGAGGTTTAACGACCACCGTGAGCAACTCAATGGGGTATAAGCAGTCGCCCGTCCCTAATTTAGGGTCACTGGTTCCAGGGAAGGGAGAGAGCCAGTGCCGTAAGACAAACACAACATCCATGCCTGACCGGGATTCGAACCCGGGCCCCTTACGGACGAATGATCAGAGGCCAACGCCTTAGACCACTGCGCCACCGGGGCGGCATTGCACAGCCTTCCTAGACACTGAGCAGGCCTGGGCGATCGTTTTGAGCCATCGCGAACGTCGGCGGATCCCGCTTTCTCCAGACGAAAACGTTTCACAGCTTGAGCCAAGAGCTCGTGGTTATTTAAGCGATGCAATTCCATTAGCATTTGTTTTAAACTGCAAATATATTTCTCAGGCATAGGAAATTTTAAAATATTAAAATAATCGACCGCTGACGGCGTTTTAAAATAGCAGCAGTTTTATATTAAAATGCGCTTAATTTTTTAATGGTTACTTATACCAGGAGGCGATATCGCAAAAAAAAATCCGTTAAGCAATTATAAAAACGCTAAAAAAGAGTTAATTAATGTAATTGATCTTTAGAATAAATACCGAAATATTCCGTTAACATTCGGGAAAAAGTGTTTTGCTATGTTTTCAGGTTTGAAAATTTTTTTTGCATTGTTTCTTTTACTAATTTAATACAAACAGCAAACATATGCCAATCGAATAAAATACAAAATAAATTAGTAAGTATGAACATATATTGAAGACTCGTGCGACATAAATCATTGAAACGATGAAAGTTTTCCGTCTTTAGCACGATTTAATGATAAAAGATGAGAAATATATACAATTAAAACCATGAGCACTTTCGAGGCAGCGGCTGCCTCTTCTTCAGATGTAATAAATAGAGACACATTTAATCTACATATAATATAGATCAATGCATTGTGGGAAGCATGGTAAGTTATTAGGCAATAGTAATCTACATGCGCCAAATTGTTGCGTATACTGTTGGCCCAATGGTCTGTGAAGAAATCATGGAAATATATTCTAGAAATAAGAAATGGTGTAGGGTGGGGTGAACATTCAATTTTAAGTTTATATTACAATTTATAATTTACTGTATTAATAAGTGATTTCCAAACGTTATGTAACTCATAGGGGGCATGTTCATTACAACATTGCTCACCGGAAGCCTCTATATATACACTTTCTGCAATTAAAAGGTCACCAGGTTTACTAGGAGTATTAATTATTCTTACATTACTCCAGTCGGGATTAAGATCATCTTGTATAACAGATTTGGCTAGGGATGTACAATACATGCCTGTTTTAATATTGTATTTATGTTCTTTAATTCGTAATTCAATATTATGTTTTGTAGAACCCACAGAACTAGAGGCTGCTTGTCCTGTAGTTGCCTTAACCAGCGGGATATTGTAAATACCCCACTGTCCCATTTTGCTGTTCTGTTCACGATCCTTAGGAACTACTGAAAATAAGTTTCGTGTTCGTGAACCAAATTTCAAGCCATATGGTTTACATAATTGTGTTAAGGCTCTCGTTAAATGTGGATTATATTGCATAGAGCCAACATATATGGAATTGCAGTTGGAGTTTCTTAACAGGGTAGTATGTAGGGCATATTTGACCTTGCCAAATACTTGCCTAATCAGATATTTAGGGAACTCATATTGTTCAGCTAAACCAAAAATGTAATTAACTTCTTGCTGAAATGATTCAGTAGTTGATGAATGTGAGTGAGCTCTTCTAAACAAATAGAATAATGCTGACAACTTATGTTGCTTAGGGTGTAATGAATAATAAGGTATTAAATCAGGTGTAATGCAGGGTTTCCTATATACACAAGTGGTAATGCAATTAAGGCTATAGTCCTTACGAATAAGAATATCCAAGTAAGGTAAGCAGTTATTAACTTCAAATTCTATCGTGAGCCTGATATATGGAAACATGGATGATAGTTCGTTGGCGAATAAGTATAAATCATCCTGGTTGTGAGGCCATGCAACCAGAATGTCGTCAACGTACCTTAAATAAAGCAACGGACGGTGAGGGAAAGAACTAATGACCTGATTTTTAATGTGCTGTAACAAAATTTCAGCTAGGACAGCAGACAGGGGGAACCCATTGGGGAGCCCTCCAACTGTTGATAAATGCTGTCTTGAAATTCGAAATATGAACGTTTCTTAACAAGACGAAGTGCGTTCATAATAGCATTGATTTCTGAACTCGGGATATGGAAATCAGCAAGTTTTGCCTCAATAATCTGATGTGTGGCCTCAACAGGTACATTAGGGTACAACGAGACAACAGCAAGAGATGCCAAAATGAAAGGCTGCGATTGTGGCTGAAGCAATCGCAGTCTTTCTATAGCCTTTGTGGAACTTTTAATAGAATAAAGTGAATCCATAGTATAAGTGGCTAGATATTGGGCCAAGGCTTTTCCTAAGGGTCTGGTGGGGCTAACATAGCCTGGCACCAGAGAACGAATGGGAAAATTCTCTTTATGCAATTTAACTCGTCCGAACATATCAGGCACACGATAGACGGGGGGAGGGGTGAAAAACCTTCAGGAAAGGAACAAGACTTTTTTAGTCTTTGAAGAGCCGCAACAGTGGCCCGACTAGGATAACTTTGAATGGTTTTGTGTGGAATAGTATTAATAACTTCATGCATTTTTTGAACACAGTCTCAATTATTCAATAACACAATCTGATGAGATTTGTCTGCAAGTACAATAGACAAGTCATTATTGTTTTTGAGTTCAACTAATTGTCTTTGCTCTTGAATAAGATCAGGTTGTGGGATAGGGCAACAAGAGTCATGTTGTACGGTATGTGCCATTATCACTCTGGCGTAATCCTTATGCTGTTCAGGAATACATTTAACTATGCTTTCCACCTGGGTAATAGTGTTCAGTATGGATCCTTTCGTTAGTGGATAAGAGAATTTTGCTCCCTTATTTAAGGCCTTGGTTTTCTGACTATTAACTTCAATATTACTGAGGTTTTTAAACTTTGTTAGAGCTGGGTGTTCCGGGCTACCATGATAGGTATGACGGTAGTCAGTTTGTTTTCCAACACTTTTGTCGACCAATATACACAGTTTTTTTATATGGGTTCATGTCAGAGTCTTGATTTCATTCCTTAAATTAGCAGAAGTAATGGTGTGCCCCTGATCTACAATAGCAGGGTGTTCATTTTTGACAAAAGTTAGGTGAGCAAAGTAGCACTTACGGTTTAGAAGATCCAATAAACCTCTTTTGCTGATTTAAAGGATCCATACTGAACACTTTTACCCAGGTGGAAAGCATAGTTAAATGTATTCCTGAACAGCATAAGGATTACGCCAGAGTGATAACGGCACATGCCTTACAACATGACTCTTGTTACCCTATCAAACAACCTGATCTTATTCAAGAGCAAAGACAATTAGTTGAACTCAAAAACAATAATGACTTGTCTATTGTACTTGCAGACAAATCTCATCAGATTGTGTTATTGAATAATTGAGACTATGTTCAAAAAATGCATGAAGTTATTAATACTATTCCACACAAAACCATTCAAAGTGATCCTAGTCGGGCCACTGTTGCAGCTCTTCAAAGACTAAAAAGTCTTATTCCTTTCCTGAAGGTTTTTCACATGCATTCACCCCACCCCCGGCTATCGTGTGCCTGATATATTCGGACAGGTTAAATTGCTTAAAGAGAATTTTCCCATTCGTCCTCTTGTGTCAGGCTATGTTAGCCCCACCAGACCCTTAGAAAAAGCCTTAGCCCAATATCTAGCCACTTATACTGTGGATTCACTTTATTCTATTAAAAGTTCCACAAAGGCTATTGAAAGTCTGCGATTGCTTCAGCCACAATCACAGCCTTTCATTTTGGCATCTCTTGATGTGGTCTCATTGTACCCTAATGTACATGTTGAAGCCACACATCAGATTATTGAGGCAAAACTTGGTGATTCCCATATCGCGAGTTCAGAAATTAATGCTATTATGAACGCACTTCGTCTTGTTAAGAAACGTTCATATTTCAAATTTCAAGACAGCATTTATCAACAGTTGGAGGGCTCCCCAATGGGTTCCCCCGTCTGCCGTCCTAGCTGAAATTTTGTTACAGCACATTAAAAATCAGGTCATTAGTTCTTTCCCTCACCGTCCGTTGCTTTATTTAAGGTACGTTGACGACATCCTGGTTGCATGGCCTCACACCCGGGATGATTTATACTTATTCGCCAACGAACTATCATCCATGTTCGCATATATCAGACTCACGATAGAATTTGAAGTTAATAACTGCTTACCTTACTTGGATATTCTTATTCGTAAGGACTATAGCCTTAATTGCATTACCACTTGTGTATATAGGAAACCCTGTCATACACCTGATTTAATACCTTATTATTCATTACACCCTAAGCAACATAAGTTGTCAGCATTATTCTATTTGTTTAGAAGAGCTCACTCACATTCATCAACTACTGAATCCTTTCAACAAGAAGTTAATTACATTTTTGGTTTAGCTGAACAATATGAGTTCCCTAAATATCTGATTAGGCAAGTATTTGGCAAGGTCAAATATGCCCTACATACTACCATGTTAAGAAACTCCAACTGCAATTCCATATATGTTGGCTCTATGCAATATAATCCACATTTAACAAGAGCCTTAACACAATTATGTAAACCATATGGCTTGAAATTTGGTTCAAGAACATGAAACTTATTTTCAGTAGTTCCTAAGGATCGTGAACAGAACAGCAAAATGGGACAGTGGGGTATTTACAATATCCCGCTGGTTAAGGCAACTACAGGACGAGAAGCCTCTAGTTCTGTGGGCTCTACAAAACGTAATATTGAATTACGAATTAAAGAACATAAATACAATATTAAAACAGGCATGTATTGTACATCCCTAGCCAAATCTGTTATACAAGATGATCTTAATCCCGACTGGAGTAATGTAAGAATAATTAATACTCCTAGTAAACCTGGTGACCTTTTAATTGCAGAAAGTGTATATAGAGAAGCTTCCGGTGAGCAATGTTGTAATGAATATGCCCCCTATGAGTTACATAACGTTTGGAAATCACTTGGTAAAAAACAGTAAATTATAAATTGCAATATAAACTTAAAATTGAATGTTCACCCCACCCTACACCATTTCTTATTTCTAGAATATATTTCCATGATTTCTTCATAGACCATTGGGCCAACAGTGTACCCAACAATTTGGCGCATGTAGATTACTATTGGCTAATAACTTACCATGCTTCCCACAATGCAATGATCTATATTATATATAGATTAAATGTGTCTCTATTTATTGCATCTGAAGAAGAGGCAGCCGCTGCCTCGAAAGTGCTCATGGTTTTAATTGTATATATTTCTCATCTTTTATCATTAAATCGTGCTAAAGACGGAAAACTTTCATCGTTTCAGTTAGTAAGTATACTTAAGAAAATGTGAAATTCTTAAAACAAACTTCATATGCCCATAATTCACATCACTGATGTCGCAATTAAACTTAACATAATCATCTGTGCCATGAATAATAAATTGGCCACAGCCGATGTTCAGTTGTTGGGATTTTTTCTAAAATAATGGTTGCCGGTATCCAGTATATTATGGTCATGCACTAATTTCATATCAATGTGGTGATAGATGGCATTAGAATAACTGCAAACAGTAAAACCGGCTTATAACACATTTACTTACCACCATATGCTGCAATAACAACATCGGTCAGTCTTATAAGGGGGAGCCATCGACAAAAAAGAAACTAAATGACTCCCCTTATAAGACTAAAAGATATTGTTATTGCAGAAAAGCATACATATGGTGGTAAGTAAAATTTGTATCTAAAATCCTGAGAACTAATACTATAAATTACCAGCGCATTCCATAACCTGCCAGATGCGCAATCAAGTTTACGTGGCTTTCGTGTACCATCTGTAGTGTGAAATGCATTGTTTACACGTGTGCCAATTGTGTTTGCTGGTATGTGTAGGGGCCTACCGGCTAAAAAAGCCCAAGCCAAAATTAAATTGATTGCAATTCATATCATCAGGAGCGAGGAGTCCATGGCAACTGTGGAAGCGCTACTGTCCTTAGATTATATATGTGGAGTCTTATTTTCAACTATTAGCCTTGTATAAAAATGAAAAAACAAATTACCAAAAATTTCGTTGAAGTTGTGAACAGTAATTATGGTTTTAACTAATGTGAAATTGAGCAAACGTAAATTGAAATCAATGATAACGGAAGAGATATAAATTAGAGATGCATTGCCATTTTTAATTCACATAGGTTAACATTTATTGCATGAAGAGATGTTTATATTTCAGTAGGATGTCCCAAATTCCAAGTCAACCGGTTCTTGAGATAACATATTAGCATATTTACAACCGATTTCTTTTAAATTAAACCCAGTGACTTATTTATTTATTTAAAAATTTGCATGTCAAGTACTCTTTAATAATTCCTAAACACCAAAAAAAAAAAAAAAAAAAAAAAAAAAAAGATATATGTTCTGTTCAGTTCGAACACGCTTAAACAATTTCTTTCAAATTTGGTTGGATGATTACCTTTCTGTAGGTCTTAAATACAAAATTTTGATTTCCTGGCTCCAGGTGTTCAATATTTACTAAAGTTCTGTTGAACCAAATTGAATTGACTGGTTACATTTCGGTAGCCGATATCAATGTCAAAAAATTTCATCTCATAATTTTTCCTAGGTTGTAATGTCAGAAAAATTTCTTGACCTATTTCGTTTGAAATCATACCCCCTTAGACCCATTTCCTTCAAAGTTTGTAAAGCAATTTCCTTTGCCAAAAATCCCAAATGGCAATTTTGGAGTTTGTGACTCAAACCACTGCACAAGTAGCCTTAAAAATTTTCTCAGCCGTTTCCTTCTTAAATCGAACACTATTTGACTGATTTCATTTAAATTCAGCAAAATTAATACCCTGTGATGTCCAAAACCAAATTCGAAATTTGTAGCCGAAACCAGGCATTGAAATTTTGCTTTAAGAAGGCTTTTGGCGTGTTAATCTAAATCGAAATTTTGTTTATGATTTACTACGGTTGTAGAGTAGATCATAAATCTAGAGTTTTAAATTCTTAGCTCAATCCGTTCATGAATTATCGTGCATACGTATGGACAAATAGACGGATGCCACGAAAAAAAACTGCACTTGCCTAACTTTCTCATATACATATTTGTAAATTTATATGGACAGGAAAAAAATGCATAATGTTGCATAGAACATGTATTTGTGGATAATTGTTTTTTAATAATAGAATGCATGTAATTCTCCTCGGCAGTGGCGTAACCATGCTTCAAAATCTGGGGCGGCGGCGGTTCCGATCACACATACACAGTGATCGGACCCCTTCCCCAGATTATATGTACACATATATATATATATACAAATATAATATACATACTGTATAAAATAGTTTGGACCCCCCCCCTAGACAAACACACATGCAGGAGCAAAGCAGTTGCTGAGGCGCTATCTAACGGGCACGACATAGGCGCCCCTGTTGGCGAATTGTGGAACTTAGCGAACACAATTGTAAAACTATGATAGATAGGGCAGAAATGTAAACTACAAAATTGTTGAGCTGACTTTGCTTATTAGGAATCGATATCGCTGTTTTATTTGCATTCTACGAAAAATCACAATCTTATATTATTAAATTTTTAATTGGTTCACATCATAATAAAGTGTGCATTATATATTTATATTCCCGAAAAATTTAGAGTGGTCCTTTACATTGGGGATCACCGACGAAAATCTGGATAGGTCCTGACCCCCGTGGTTACTACGTCTATGCTCCTCGGTGCAGAGGAGGACCTGGTGCATTCAAGAAAACTGATTCATCCGTCATCAATATACCTGCCAACATCGGCAAGAGCCTTGCCAGTAGTAACTAGTATTATTGCGCGACACACATAAAATCAAAATTTTCAAGTAAATCATAGACTTTCCCCTAGGGAGGCACAAAGGTAAATTGCGTTTTCTGCGTTATTTCTGCTTTTTTTTTTCTTTTTTTTTATTGGAGGTTTAACAACCACCGTGAGCAACTCAATGGGCTATAAGCAGTCGCCCGTCCCTAATTTAGGGTCACTGGTTCCAGGGAAGGGAGAGAGCCAGTGCCGTAAGACAAAC
This sequence comes from Macrothele yani, assembly GCA_039090855.1. Lineage (NCBI taxonomy): Eukaryota > Metazoa > Arthropoda > Arachnida > Araneae > Macrothelidae > Macrothele > Macrothele yani. Next base: position 81,779,000 of record CM077008.1, read on the forward strand.
ACAACATCCATGCCTCACCGGGATTCGAACCCGGACCCCTTTCGGACGAATGATCAGAGGCCATTGCCTTAGACCACTGCGCCACCGGGGCGGCTTATTTCTGCTTCTAAAACTCCGATTTGAAAAATTCTTCCTGTATCACATACAAGACCTAATGGAAAATATTTTCCCCATAATTTCTAATGTTTGGTAAAAAATGGTTTGGCCACCAGGCGGCATAAGTGTTAATTTCTGCTTCTGATGTATTTGTAGCAAAATCGGGCTGCTGAAAACTTGACTAGAGTTTTTTTTTTCTTGGACTGATACCGCTCATATGGAAAAACCTTTTGAGAATACTTTCTTCCTAAAATAATGCATGGTTTTCCCACTAGGGGACGTAAAGTCACATCTTATTTTTGTCGACATCTGTTTCTGAGAGTCCAATTTGAAAAATTCTTTCTGTGTTGGAGAGCGTTTCCAGTGTGAAATGTTTCTCATATAAATTCACGTTTTTCTTAACGAACAAGTCTGCAACTAGATGGCGTAAGCTCACGATTCTGTTTACAGCAATATCTGAGGGATTAAAAACCCGATTGGAAAACTTCTTTCTTCCGTCAGATACTATTGTTTTCCATACCGGTTCCATTGACTTTGAATAGCTTTGATAAATTTAATTTGCGTCAGAACAGATTCAAAAGACGTGCTTATTACACCGAAAATTCGGTGTCATCTTTCTTGTTTTGAATGTACAGTAGTTATAATGTTGTATGTATAGCACTCATTATTGGAACTTGAAGTACTTCAACATAACAAATACCAACTCAATTTTTGTTCCTTTAAAATTCCATATGGTAATTTTGCAGCTGCAGCATTACAGCAAAAGCTAAAAAATAATATAGGATCCTGTAAACACATTTCTTGACACTGAATACTAATACTGAAGTTTTAATACTGAAGCTTAGCTCCTAACTCGTTAATACAGTCAAACCCCACTATAAACAAACTTCAAGGGACCAAATTTTTGGTTCGCTATATTTGACCCAATAAGAAAAATGGATGATCTCGCCAAAAATCGTAAAAACTGATTAGCATTGTCATACCTACCAAGAGACGTTAATAACAATAACTCTAATTTGAAAAAATTCATATTACGGGTTAACTACACTGATTATTATGTGCAGTTATTAAATGTTTTTTCGTTCTTTTTCAGTTTCACCATACAATAATACAGTACATACACGATAAATTACATACTTAGCAGAAACATCATGGTACAGATGTTACATACTTAGCAGAAACATCCCTTCCCTCAAAACACATATCTCCCTCTATAATACACATTTATACTTGTGATCATTTTATGCATAAAAAATATAAATTGACTAAAAATGAATACAGAAAAATATTGGTGAATTTACCTTGAATTTTTACTTAACGTCTGAGTACAAAAACTAACCTGCAATCATCTGCTGGCGTGATGCTGATTGCAGGAAAATTTTATCCATATTTTTGTTCAAAAATTGAAACGACTCCATCACTGCCAGTTCTATAGTTCGTGTCGACAAAAACTTATTAATAACACGTATCACTGCTTTGGCTTCCACAATGGTAGGGAGTTCGCTTTCCATGTGTTGCATTTCTTCAACTTCTTCATCAACAGCAGATGAAGAATTTTCAATGTCAGCATTTTTCAATTTAATTTCTGCCACAATACCTTCATCACTCGGATCTTTGCATGCAACAACGTCATCACATGTTTGGAAAAGCTCCATGTCACATTCTGAAAATGTTGAAATGCCGTGATTTTCTACCCACTTTGTGATAGGTAAATGCTCATCATTATCATCTTCCTCTTCAACACCCTTTGCTAGACAAGAGTGCCGAAATCAATTTCGAATGATGGATTCTGTAACAAGTCGCCAAGATTTTTCTAGCATAAGCATTGAATCAAGAAGGGAAACATTACAATTTAGTACATCTTTGTCGTACCCTCCAAAATACGTAAAATGAGCTGCTTTCTGTAATGACACTTCAAGCTCCTGATCACTCCTTGGTCCATAGGCTGCAAGGTAGAAGTTGCATTTGGGGGAAGGAAAACAATCTTAATCCATTGAAAGTTTTCGACATCTGTGTGTGCAGTACAGTTGTCTACCAAGAGTAGAAATCTTTTGCTTTTTGACTGAAAGTTCTTCATCCCACTTTCGTAGCTCTTCTTCAAACAGTTCCAAAGTCATCCATGCCTTACGCCTGGCTTTATAAGAAACAGGAAGACTTTTCACATTTTTTAAGTATCTTAGTTTTTGAGAATTTCCAATAACCAGCAGCCTACAACATTCAGTTCCGTTCATGTTGCCACACACAAGAACTGTGATTCGCATTTTTGACAATTTTCCTCTAGCGCACTTTTCGCCTTTAAATTTTAACATTTTGTTTGGTGTCATCTTGTACAACAGCCCAGCTTAATCGGCATTGGAAATGTCTTTTTTATTGTATTGATGAGAGACATCATCCCAAACATTTTTTATTTCCACGTCACAACATCAGATGTTGAAACACTCCCTGATGCTCCAACAATTTTTCCTGAAGAAATGTTGTACCGCTTCTTAAACCTGTCCAACCAGCCATTTGAGCACAAAAAGGCAGTCTCTCTGAATTGTTTGGCAAATTCATCGGCCTTTGTCTGAAGCATCTGCCCAGATACTGGCACATTTCAGCAATGCTTCTGCAACATCCTTATGCTCGGCCTTTCTCAACTTCTTCCTCGCATCCAAATTTTTCTCATGAGTAGAAATTATCAAGTCCCGATTTTTCCACATGGTACCAACTGTAGATTTAGAAAAAATGTTTTCCCTGACAGATATCGACTTGGCTACAACCATTCTGTATTTTTCTAATAATGCTAACTTTATCTCAATGCAGAACGCTTTACGTTTACAGTTCGCCATATGGCTGAATTTTTGACACAATCAATTTTTACCAATATGTATAAACTGAAGAGAGTTAGTAAAACCTTCATTCACAGTGTCCGGGCGTAGACTGATTATCCTTCTACCGATTCACCACAGGGAATGTTCTCAGTTCAATCGGGTTCTTTCTCTCCTCTGCCCAAACAGGTTTTCTCTCTCCTCTGCTTGATGTGTTATGCAATGAACCTTCGCGTAGAGGAAAATTGTTCTTCCACTACCGCCAAGGTCATTTCGTCACCGACCTGTACTGCCGAATGAGCAAAGAGAACGCATTCCTGTCCTCCAAAATATGCTTATTGTGTGTCCTGTTCTTCCAAGAATTGGGTGTTGCAATTGCCTCGCAAGTACTTTGTTTGGAACACAAAGAAAGTGAGGGCAAAGGTAAAAGAACTGGTACAGTAACATAAAGGTATTTATCACTGTCCTGATAGCCTAAACATGGATGATTTTAAGGGTTAGTAATTTTTCAGTTAGAACTTGAGAAAAAATTATGAGAAATACAAAAAAAAAATTTCAGTCGAAGACATTGATAAAGTTAGTCATATCCGACTTTCATGCTTTCATAGGTTGGTTATAGCCATATAAAATAACATTATATGTATAGGAAATTGGATGGGACTAAAAATTTAGTTTGTTATATCCTGGGGTTCATTATAATCCGGGTTCGCTATAGCGGGGTTTGACTGTATTACCAAAAGATGTTTCCAGTTGTTTCTCTTATCTGTACATTAATATATTTTTCAGAGTGTGATACTGATAAATATCTGAAATGAAGAATATGAAATATTTTCAAGAAAAATGAATAATGCAGGGGAACAACAATTGCTAACACAGTCATGCATTGGAATTACATTTACCCCACACCACCCCTTCTTTTTTTTTCACTCAAACTCACTATTTACTTAAAAATAAAAACCCAGACTAAAATAAAACAAAACAAAATGGTTTAAACTAAGCTATTATCAGTTTTGGAAATTAAAGATTCAACTGAATATGGTTAAGGAGGAGCATATGGTTATGTAATTCCTGAAACTATTTGAAACATAAATTGGACTAATATAGCAGTTTTGAATAAAACTGATAAAATCCATAATTTCGCTTTTAACTGAACAATGAAACTGTACATATCAAAAACAGATCAGACCAGTAATGAAAACATCATTTTTGTTGGTATATTTTTTGCCTATCTATAAAATCATCTGTGGCTATTTCAAGTGTATAATATGAGACAATGACAAACAAACAACAGAAATAGAATGATTATAGAAGCATATTTATTGCAAATTATATTTCAAAAATATTTCAATTTGCACTTTACAGGAAGTATGGTTATTGTTGTTGCAGTCTGCTTGTCATAGAATAAAAATAAGTTCCAGAACTCTTATCTACAGATAATGTAAACTTTTTTAAACACAAGGAAGTTGTGATGGTGTGGAAGCAGACCAGTAATGAAAACATTGTGTGTTTTCCCCAAAACTTCATTAATATCCCAAATATGTACAAATATACACAAAAAGATTAGAGACATGTGCCAAGCCACCTGAATCACAGTTGGCATTATACTGGTAACAAGGAAATTTTCTGAATATCATGCAGCATAATTTTCTTAAACAATATAGTTCTGATAAATCCATGATTGTTTAGTTCCTCAAAGCAGCTAACCTAAAAAAAAAAAAAAAAAAAAAAAAAAAAAAAAACAGTGAGTGCAATTACCAAAAAAAAAAAAAAAAAAAAAAATGCATGTTGAAAATTTATGGAATGGGGCCATCCAAAACAAAATTACTGAATCAATATTTATTTTATTTTTCATCACAATGCTTCATAGAAATACTTCAACACTAATAATTCCACAAAAAGCGCTTACTGATCTGATCACTCCATGTAAGTAGCCTCATCATATAAAGTGAATTTTGGAATTTAGCTAAACCAGTACTTACACTGTATAATAGACTTGAAAGTTATGAAGTATATAGTATATACACTGTGTGAGTAGATTTGGAAGACATGAAGTGAATAGTCCTACTAATCCCTTTGAAATATATCTTTTGTTTGCACAGAACAGATATATGACGATTATGGGCAAAACAAGTAACAATATTAACAAATAAAGGTAACTTGATCACGCTAGTTACGTTAACTGAAACTTTTATAAAAAGTTCGTAAGTTGGAAGCTTTCGACCTTATCTTAGGTCTTCATCACGCCAATGGAGGACTAAGATTGTTGCCAGATTCTACATTTGAATTTTTCTTATTTTTGTTGCCAAAACTTAGAATTGATCTCCAGATCAACGGAATGTAGAGAGGAGATTCGGAGTTGCAAGTCATTGAGTTGAACATAATTTCTATGCTTTCACGGTAACGGAGGGCAAAACGATTGTCAAAAGACGCAATTCGTTTTGCTTCGTTCCAGTGGGGAACTGCAGATGTGTCTTCCATTGTCAAAATAGACAAGGCAGTATTGGGATTGGCTTTCGAAACATCTTTTCTATGTTCTAAAATTCTATGGCTAATGCTCCTGTATGTGCTTCCAATGTATAAGTTATCCCCAGTAGAAGAAGAGATAGGAATGCAGTAAACTCCTGGGAGGTTCAGACTTTCAACTTTGTCCCTATCCCTTTGTAGAAGTTTCAAGATGTTTGGGGTAGATTTAATGGCAAGATGGTAACCAAAACTTCTAAAAAGAATCTGTAACTTATAAGCATAGGAAGGATGGTAAGGAACAGAACCACAGAATTTCAGGTCTTCTTTCTTGTGAGGAAGGAGGCATTCGATTTTCGAATGAAAACCATTCGAAAATCGAATGCGAATCTTTTTAGAAGTTTTGGTTACCATCTTGCCATTAAATCTACCCCAAACATCTTGAAACTTCTACAAAGGGATAGGGACAAAGTTGAAAGTCTGAACCTCCCAGGAGTTTACTGCATTCCTATCTCTTCTTCTACTGGGGATAACTTATACATTGGAAGCACATACAGGAGCATTAGCCATAGAATTTTAGAACATAGAAAAGATGTTTCGAAAGCCAATCCCAATACTGCCTTGTCTATTTTGACAATGGAAGACACATCTGCAGTTCCCCACTGGAACGAAGCAAAACGAATTGCGTCTTTTGACAATCGTTTTGCCCTCCGTTACCGTGAAAGCATAGAAATTATGTTCAACTCAATGACTTGCAACTCCGAATCTCCTCTCTACATTCCGTTGATCTGGAGATCAATTCTAAGTTTTGGCAACAAAAATAAGAAAAATTCAAATGTAGAATCTGGCAACAATCTTAGTCCTCCATTGGCGTGATGAAGACCTAAGATAAGGTCGAAAGCTTCCAACTTACGAACTTTTTATAAAAGTTTCAGTTAACGTAACTAGCGTGATCAAGTTACCTTTATTTGAGAACAGATATATTTGAAGAAATTCATACCTGCCAACTTTCAGAAACTGAAATCCATAAAAAATATTAATGAGTATGTTCGATGAAAATTTTAATCGATATATTTAATAAAATTACTTGTCACGCATATTGATTAAATGTACTGAACATATCGATTAAAAAACATGTTACCTATGAAACAAGTATCAACTTTTAATTGATTTGACTACAGATGTTTGAATTTATTGGTACGTTTATTTCGATTAAAATATAATCTATACATAATTTCTCATTACTATGCTATCATTATGATCTACACTATCTACCAACAAGTAATTGGACACCCCTGCAATCGACGATATCTGCGGTCCTAATACACGCTTATGGCCACTGCCGTTAAATATCGTGTGGGAAACAACAACGCAACCAGTTGCATGCAAGATGCCACGCAGTTTGGAGCTCTCTGATTTCGAAAAGGTGCAATCGTCGGGTATCACAGAAATGGCCGATCCATACGTGACATATCCAGCGAGTAGAAGTACCCAAAATCGACAGTGGCCTATGTGATTGGCAAGTGGAAGATGAGAGGTGACTGTCGGAATGTGCCCTGACCCGGCAGACCCACAAAACTGGGAGTTAGAAACCGACGGGTGCTGGCCAAAGAAATTCGGAAGAACCACACCAAATCGATGGGCCACATCCGCGAGGAGTTTAAACAGGCATCCGGGAGTGTTCTTTTGATGAATACCATCCGTAAGGAAGCCCATCTGCTTGGTTATCATGGACGTGCTGCCGCCCACAAGCCTTTGATCACCAAGTCCAATAGCGCTGCTCGGCTAACGTGGTGCAAAGAACGTCGACAGTGGACAGTTGAACAGTGGAAACAGGTTCTCTGGAGCGATAAATCAAGGTTCACCCTCTACCGTTCGGATGGCAGGGTCTGGGTTTGGCGTCTGCATGGAGAACGCCTCCTGCCGGAATGTATTGTGCCAACTGTGAAGTTCGGCGGCGGTAGAATTATGCTATGGGGGTGTTTCTCCTGGTATGGCAAGGGACCCTTGGTTGCAATTCCTGGTAGACTCAACGCCGAGACCTACTGCACCATTTTGGATGACCATGCGCTTCCTACGTTGTGGCAGTTTTACGGGGTGGACCCATGTTACTTTCAGGATGACAATGCCACCTGTCATATTGCGAGGTCCACCATGGCTTGGTATGGTGACAATGGGGTTAATCGAATGGACTGGCCTGCGCAGAGCCTGTACTTAACCCTATCGAGCACCTCTGGGACGAGTTGGAGCGTCGACTTAAGGGGTGCCTCCACCGTCCGAAATCGGTGAAGGAACTGACCTGTCTTCTTCAAGCCGAGTGGAAGAAAATACCGCTAGCCGTCGTACAATGCCTGGTTGAGAGTATGCCCCGGAGGGTCGCAGCTGTAATCACCGCTCACGGAGGCTCCACCAACTATTGAAGGTAAATAAACTTCGTTTTCCTTCGCTATCACAAATGTCCAATTACTTGTTGGTAGATAGTGTATAAAGAGATAAAAATTTATTTTTATGGAGGTTTGCATCTCAAGGGAAGGATGTTCCACCCTTTGACCCCCAAATCCAATAGGATCGTATCCCACGCCGTCACGGAACAAACTAAAATGTTTTCAAAAATGAACCATTTTCATGCTAGGATTATCTACGGAGAGACGGACGATGAGACGGTCAAATGAAATAAATGAGTGACTGAGGGACACTAATTGGTAAATTATGCTCAACTAAAAACGAAGTGAATAAACACTTTGCACGAATCGCATCCAATTCATTATAATTTTTAACAAACATACATACATACATACATACATACATAACAATAACTAGGGCCTCTGTGAATCTTGGAGAGGTGCCAGCTAGTTCTGTGTGACATTGGTAAAAAGACCGTCTCACTGGGTTTTGTTCCAGAATTCTTAGGTTGAATGACCAACTGGAGCCCTCAGCTGTGGGCTAATCCCCCACACTGATGTACTTACCTGATTAAAAAGACAAAAAGAAATATGAAGAATGAATAACTTTTAACAAAGGAAGTTAATTTCGTATTTTATTTTCTCACGCAGTCAACATTAGATTTATGCTTGGCACTATATGATTAGTAATATCATTCCTTTCACCACGCGAAACGCTGAAATTACATTGACACATACAGCAAAATGCATATTTTTCATTTTTTGAAGACTTTGCAATACAAAGGTAATTGCAGAATATGCATCACGGAAAGTTTTATAGTACTCCCCCTCCCCTCTATATTGCTGCTCATAGCGAATCACTAATACTAAATTTATTGACACTTGAAAAAAATGCAAGTAAAACTGCTATAGTAAAACAGTAAAAGTTTAAAGAGATGCAATTTGCAGAGGAAAAAATAGTACTGCAACATATTAATTTGGTTGAATCAAGCCAAGATATTTTCATGCATGTTATCCAGAGACGAACAAAGCACGGTTGGAAAGCATACAAACTTACTAACGGACGAGCAAAATAAATCATTGCTAGAGAAGCACTGGCTTGAATGAACACTGGACTTCCTTTTTTTCTTTTAACTTCCTCTTATAGTAGCATGCTTTTGTTAGGTCAAATTTATTACCAGAGAAGTTACAAAACCATGACCCAATGCATTTTTAATTTCGCAAAACTGACAGCTTTTGCTTAATTTCGTCATGTTGGGTATCAATCTGGGCTTAAAAATTACACAGATTTAAAATCCGTTTGAATTTTTTCGATAACTAGGTTCTGAGATCGCATTTCGAACTGGGAGTAAGTAAAGACACCTGCTCCCAAGTGTGTGCTCCAATGCAAGTCACACCCCACTTTGGCCTCCTCAGAAGTTGAAAAGTTGAAACCCGGGGGACGAAGAATGCATTGCCTGAAAATGAGGGGGGGGTGGCAGCGAAAGAGAGAGAAAGAACCAAGCCCAAGGTTAAAAAAACAAAAAACAAGCCCAGGAGGTTGCTATCATTATCAGTTGACGCGCAGCGCAAGTTTTAGTGTTTGAAACAACGCAAAACTTAACATGTGGGAAAACTGCTGCAAATGTTCCCACATAAACACATTACGAATAAACTTAATGTTGGTTGGAGGAAAGGGAATAGGAAGAGACTCAGGATAGAAAGAATAAATGTTGATAGGCTCCTTGAAGATCATCAGCGGTATTCTGACTTACTCAGAGAACGACTGAAGGATCTGAAGTCTGGTGAGAGGGATGTAGAAAAGAAGTGGGAATGTTTTAAGAACTTATTATTTTTTAGAGGGAAAAAAGAGCAGCGGGGACAATAGATGGCGCCAGAGACACAACAATTCAGAGATAGCGACTGGGGCCCATGCCTCGATGGCTCTGCTCACTTGAGCTGTGGTGGGCGGGTGAGACACACCTGCCTCCTGAAGATGACAGAGGCCTGTTGAAAGTACTAGAGGATTGGATGTGAGGGGCTGAATGGGTGTGACACTTGCAGTGGGAGTAGCAGAGGTTGTGAAACAGAAGGAGGAGTTTGATAATTACAGTTGACCAAGGTTTAATCATCTATGAATGTAAGGTTATGTACATAGTTTTTACTTGAATTGTATGAATGAGTTGTATGTGTGATTTTTATAGAATTGACAAGCTTTAGAGTAACATCTCATAAGGCTAAGGAAAAAAAAAAATACGATGTTTCACACCCAGAAGTAAGAAGCGTAAGCAAGAAGTCTGTAAACCTTGGAAGCCCAGTTACATCACGATGAATGACATGTTGGAAGTGTGTTGTCATTGGAGGTTACCATGATCTTTATGGTGAGTACGTGGTACTTTCTAATGGTTTTTTCATTTTCGTTTTAAGAACTGTTTTGTCACTGCTGCTAAAGAGGTCTGTGGCACCACAATAGTGGGTAACAATAGAGGTGATGCTTGGTGGAATAGTGAGATTGAAGAGGCAGTAAAGAAAAAGAAGGCAGCCTATTTGGGGATGTTGCAAGGTAGAGTCTCTGTGGATGAATATCACTGTACGAAGCGTGAAGCTGCTAAGCTGGTTCGCCACAGTAAGGCAAAAGATAGGAAAGAGAAAGTGGAAAGGCATGAACTGGCTTTTTGGAAAGATAGAAAGTCCTTCTGGAAGTACACGAGACTCAGGAAAAATAGGGAAACAAAGTTGTAAGTTGTGTGAAGAATGAGATTGGGGAAATGATATGGGAGCCCAATGAGTTAAGTGACAGATGAGGTGAATATTTCTGTGAGTTATTAGATCAGGAAAGCAAAAATGATTCTGAGACAGATGCAGATGATGTCACAATGAGGGATGAAAGCACAGGAGGGATCTCAAGAGAAGAAGTGTGTAAAGCTCTAAAATCTCTTCAGAATGGTAAGGCTCCAAGAGTTGATGGCATAACTGCAGAGATGTTGAAATATGGTGGTGATAATTGACTGATTAACTGAAATTTGCCAGTTAGCTGGGAGTTAGGAATGGTCCCTCGGGATTGGAAGGATGTTATTATTGTTCCCTTGTATAAGGGAAAAGGTGATCAGACTGAATGCAAGAACTATCGTGGTATTAGCCTACTGAGTGTGCCAGGGAAAGTGTTTGGTGAGGTTGTTATTGAAAAAGTACGGGGTCTTACATCATTGAAAGTGTGGGATGTTAAGAGTGGTTTTACGCCTGGTAAAGGCTGCACCAACCAGATTTTTGCATTACGCATGATGATTGAAAAGTATCTGGCTGTTGGGAAGAAAGTTTTTACTGCCTTCATAGATTTAGAGAAAGCTTACGACCGAGTGAATAGGACACTTTTGTGGAAGGTATTGAATGAATATGGTGTTACTGGGAATCTACTCAATAGTGTAAAAGCCATGTATGCTGGTAGTAGAGCTTGTGTACGAGTGAAAGGTATTTTATCAAAATGGTTTTCCATTGGTGCAGGAGTTAGACAAGGTTGTGTAATATCACCATGGCTGTTTAATATATTTATGGACACATGCATGCGTGATGCCAAAATAAATAATAGTGATTTATGTCTTGGTGATATTCGTGCGTGTGGATTGCTGTATGCTGATGACACTGTCCTGTTGGCGGAGAGCTAAAGTGAGTTGCAGAGTATGCTGACTCGGATGCACAAAGTTTCCATGAAATTCAAACTGAGTATAAATAAGGGAAAAACCAAAGTTATAGTGTTTGAGAGAGGAACTGGTAGCACTGAATGTAATGTAAGTATAAATGGCACTGTGATTGACCAGGTGAATGAGTTTGTGTATTTAGGAAGCATGTTTGACAGAGAGAACAAGTTGGATGGTGAAATCAGTAGGCGAGTGAATTCTTCTTTGAAAGTCATAGCTGCTCTGGGAGGTTTTCACAGGAATGATGGGTTCTCTAGAGAGTCCCGCATGGCTGTGTATGAAACAGTAATTGTTCCTACTCTGACGTGCGGCAGTGAAACCTGGGTACTGCAGAAGAAACATAGGAGTCGTTTGTGTGCTGGAGAAATGCGTTACTTACGTGGGGTTTGTGGCAAGACACGATCTGATTGTGTGAGGAATGAAGATGTATTGCAGTTGTGTGATGTGAAGCAAAATGTTGTTAGCAAGGTGGAGACCAATATGCTTCGGTGGTTTGGCCATGTTGAAAGAGTGAGTGATGAAATGCATACTAAGAAAATCTTTTCAGCCCAAGTGGCAGGAAGGAAAGGCAGAGGAAGGCCAAGGAAGACATGGGTGGATCAGATTCAGGAGTGTCTGCATGAGAAAAAGATTACGAGTATGAAGTATAAAAGATCTTGTGTACGGCGTGTAATGGATATCAGTGAAGCACGAGTTGTATGTCAAGATCGCTGTAAATGGAGAAGTTTGATACGACAACAATAAGTATAAATATCTGGAAGTTGGCATTTCTTTTTGGAGCTAACCTCTGAATTTCAGAGAACAGCTTAGTGATATGTATGTATGTATTATTATAATAACTGAAAAGTTGTTCGCAACTTACATCGGCGCTTTACTCTGAATGGAGTAAGTTAAATAAAAAAAGTTTTAATAGCGGGTGCAAAATCATCAGAAAAAGGAAAAATAAATCTCGGGAAATCACGAAATCCGTAAAATTAACATTTTGCCCATAAAACCGTAAAACAAGTCACGTTTCCGTAAATTTTACGGGAAAATCATAAAACCTGGCAGGTATGGGAATGTATAGGACTACTGCCAGCTGAAATCGCCTTTATTCCTCTTTATTGTTCCTACTTAGTGTTTTCATTATAACAGCCTCTCTTGACTCAATTACCTCAGGCTTCCTATATATAAAAAAAATAAAGGCTTCCTTTCGTCTCAGCTACGATTTTCAAAATCTGTTAAACAAACAATGAGCTTTGTTCTTCCACCCCAACTTTGGTGTATAAAATTGATTCAATTTTTTTGGATAATTTTTTAAGTACAAAAGGTTGACTTTATGCCATCATATATGGTATGTGTGCATGCCACATGTAAACTTTGAGAAATATGAATATCAATATGAATAAAGTATAATAAATAAATAAATATATTACATGCTCTAATTTATATATTTATACAGGGAGATCCCATCCCAGCAGAAATTTAAATTTTTTAACAACTGTTTTAATGAGTGAAATGGTAGTAGCAACACAACTGAAGTCACACCAACTTGGTAACTATGAGATAAACTGGAAACCATTTCAGAGAACACAATGATATGAAAGTCTATTAATACAAAGACACAAGGGCTGCTTTGCCTAGATTTCAATGAAATATATAAAGAGTGGCACTTGATTCTTGATATCTGTAAACTTGCACTTCAGTTTGTCCCCTGCAACAGATTCAGTTCCCTGGTGGTGTGCAAGGTTTATTCTTTTTTGCCATTTTCTTGTAGGACTTCCGTCCACAGTGAGTAGAGTTTAGGTCCTAGCCACCTACAGCAAGATCGCCTTTTGGGCAGGACACAGAAACTGAAGGAATGAGAGCAAGTCTAGCAACTTTGACAGAACAGTTTGTAGTGAGATTAGAGTACAGTAGATGGCGCCACCGTACAAGTACGATATTACACATAGAGGGGTGAGAGAATTTCAGGGGGGCATAGGAAAGGATACCCATTTAACCAGTGGGTCCAGCCTGGGGGCCGTCACTTAAAGTGCTCGTCCGATGCACGGCAGATATTCAGCGATTGTTAGCAAATCACACCATCTCTGAAAGATCAGCCCAGGTTCGAACCTGAGGACCTTGCATCGATAGTCTGAACTGCTAACCACTAAGCCATCCAAGGCTCTGCAAGGTTTATTCTCGTACACTTCCTCCTTTTAGCTTGTGCTGTAATAGAGTGAAACACATCTGTGTGAAGATTCGATGAATTATATAACTTGAAAGAATTTTCAAATATTCTTCATAGCTTTTGAGTTCCTTTGTATTTTCAGATATTTCTGGCCTCTATATCATCATCAAAGCAAATACAAAAGAACTAAGAATATATTAAAACTATCTGAAAACTCTTCAAGTTAAAATAAAATTTATTTAATTAAATTTTGAGTGAAGTCTGGAGAGAGTGTGTTTTTAATTCCAAATATTAGGGCAAACATAGCCTTTGCTTATTCTCCCCCCCCCCATCCTCCAAAAAAAAAAAAGGAAGAAAAAATGGCATATTATTTCTGCTAACCATGTGCAAGATGTGTGAGAGGTGGCTCCATCCTACTGGGAACTACCCAATATTGCTCAACTGGTGAGCAAACTTGCAGAAAAATCTGCTTTTTTTTTTTTTTTTTTTCCTTTCATTTTTTATGGGGGGTTTAACCATGAGCAACTAAGTGGGTCATCCCTGATTTAGGGTCACTGGTTCCAGGGAAGGAAGGGAGAGAGCCAAAGCCATAAGACAAACACTGAAAAGTTGCATGCCTCACTGAGATCTGAACCCAGACCATCTTGGCCAAATGATCGGAAGCCAGCACTTAGACCACTGCACCACCAGGGTAGCAAATTGTGAGGTAAACTGCTATGTCAAAGTCTGACTGATGAAAAATGGATACTATATTGTGGGTCCTGGAGATTCTACACTGAACATGAACTTTGTTTCTAATGTGAGAAACTCTTAGTGATATACACAAGCCACATAGTTGTTTTGTAAATTGATGCACTTGCTAAAATGAAACCATGCTTAGCTTATACACCAGGTTTGGATGGGTATTCATGTCACTGGACGAACTGCTACAAAAAGCAACACTGCTTTTCCTTGTCACCGGGCTTCCATTCTTAAACCTTCATTACACAACACACAGAAGATAAGGTGCAGTGGTTCACTGTCATCTTTACTGCATGGCAGTTTCACAAGAAATTTGAAGTAACGATTTACTAGGTGAGTTCAGCAACCTTTTTCTCATATTGGCAGTTTCTTGTGATGTCTTACAACTTTACAATAGCTGCAATTTCGAATTTGGTAAGCATGCTGCAAATTGCACTTTTTGACAACACATTTCTAGCCCCAAACCTACTCTTAAACCCTGTGGGTATCCTAAAATGGCACACACAGCTTGGTTGTAGATCTCCACACAACTGTACAGACATCTTATGGAATAATGGTGACTGTTCTCTGGGCAAAAGGAGAACCCATGGAGTATTAGATAGGTAGATACATACATACATACATACATACATACATACATACATACATACATACATACATACATATCACTAAGCTGTTCTCTGAGATTCAGAGGTTAGCTCCAAAAAGAAATACAAACTACCAGATATTTTTACCTACTGTTGTCGTATCAAACTTCTCCATTTACAGTGATCTTGACATAATACAGCTTGGGCTTCACTGATATCCATTACACGCCTTACACAAGATCTTTTATACTTCATACTCATAATCTTTTCCTCATGCAGACACTCCTGAATCTGATCTATCCATGTCTTCTTCTGCCTTTCCTTCCTGCCACTTGGGCTAAAAAGATTTTCGTAGTAAGCAACTCATCACTCATTCTTTCAACATGGCCAAACCACCGAAGCATATTGGCCTCCACCTTGTAACAACATTTTGCTTCACATCACACAACTTCACCCCCCCCTGTAAGTAACACATTTCTCCAGCACACATAAAACTCCTATGTTTCTTCTGCAGTACCCAGGTTTCACTGCCATACATCAGAGTAGGAACAATTACACTTTCATACACAGCCATTCAGGACTCTCTAGAGAACCCATCATTCCTGTGAAAACTTTCCAGAGCTGCTAATGACTTTCAATGAAGAATTCACTCGCCTACTAATTTCACCATCCAATTTGTTCTCTCTGTCAAACATGCTTCCTAAATATACAAACTCACTCATCTGGTCAATCACAGTGCTGTTTATACTTACATTACATTCAGTGCTACCAGTTCCTCTGTCAAACACCATAACTTTGGTTTTTCCCTTATTTATACTCAGTTTGAATTTCATGCAAACTTCGTACATCCGAGACAACATACTCTGCAAATCACTTTTGCTCTTCGCCAACAGGACAGTGTCACCAGCATACAGCAATCTGCACACACGGATATCACCAAGACAAAAACCACTATCATCTATTTTGGCATCACACATGCACGAGTCCATAAATATATGTATTAGATAGGTGGTTGCAATTATTTTTATGGAATAATGTGTCTGTTCTCTGGGCAAAAAGAGACTCCTGGAGCATTAGATAGGTGACTACAATTCAGTGAGCACTAAATGTATGTACTTGTTTTGGGCCCAAGAAAGGTAAATAATTATAACTTTTGAGCAGGAGTGTATTGGCCCACTGGGATATTTCTCGATGGATCATTCAAGAAATGGCCCACTTTATCTCATATCCTCTTGGTCTGGATTATTTTCAAAGAATGGATAGTTATTTTAGTACTTATGACTAAGAATCTTTAACTTCATTTGAGCTTTGTATTACACCGAACAACAAAAATTAACTTTTTGTTTGTTACAAAGACTGCATATGCCAAATCATACAGTATTTGTCACGCTGATTACAAATCTGCTTGCTAAATTGTGCTATTGGGCATAGTTCTCGAGTAACCTGTTGTTTCAGTGTACAGTAACCCTTCATTTTGGCAAGTGTATTTTGCTAAAAGCAATTAATTACACTTACCTTAAAACGTAGTTATTTTAAATTTTCTTCTGGACTTTGGTTGTACTACATCCCTTTTTAAGAGTCCAACAGTAATCAGCTAGCATTTTAGGGCTCCATTTCTCTTTACTGCGGTTTTTTATGGTACATATGTCCCGATGAAAACGTTCTCCATGCTCACTGTTTATAGCTCATAAGTTCTGTGGAAAAAAGTCCAGATGCAAGTGAAGGAAATGTATTTTAAGGGATATATTGCTAAAATAATGGCCTTACAGTTACCTGATTAAAAAGACATGATTAAAAAGACAAAAAGAAATATTAAGAATGACTCAAGTGTGGGATATGGTGGACCTACCACACTTGAGAAGGACGGTCCACCACGGAATCGACCTGGACTTTCTAAACGGCGTATGAGAAAGCGATCTCGGCTGAGTGAATGTAAGATTGGTGTATGGAATACTAGAGGTATAAATGGCAAGATGAGTGAGGTGATTGAGGAGATGAATAAGTATAGACTCGATGTGCTGTGTGTAAGTGAAACCAAAAAGAAGGAAATTGGGGTAGAAGAAGTGAATGGCACTGTGAGTGTGTGGTCTGGAGTATTGGATAATATGACAGGACAGGCTGGTGTAGGTGTGATTTTAAGTGAAAAGATGAAGAACAACTTGATTCACTATAGTTGCATAAGTGAGAGAATTCTCTGGATTCGTTTGAAAGTGAAACTTCAGAGAATTGTAATTGTTGTAGTGTATGCTCCTTGTGACTCCGAACCTTCTGACAAGAAAGAAGATTTCTGGAATGAGCTAAAAGCTGTTTTGAGTCAGTTTGGTGCTAAAGAAAAAGTTATAATAGCAGGGGATTTCAATGCTAGAGTAGGTGTGCAGAATGCAATTTTTGACAATGTTCTGGGTAAGTTTAATGATCCTTGTGTGAATGATAATGGTGAAAGATTAATTGAACTCTGCATTGAGAATGATTTGTGTGTATCTAATACGTTTTTCAACCACAAGTATATACACACATATACTTGGGAAAATCGTACTCTTGGTCAAAAGAGTGTGATAGATTTGGTTGTTTACGATCAGCATTTGAAACACTTAGTTGTTGACACCTGTGTGATAAGAGGTGCGGATGTTGGTTCTGATCATTACTTGGTAGTGTCACGAGTGAAACTTAATGTTGGTTGGAGGAAAAGGAATAGGAAGAGACCCAGGATAGAAAGAATAAAGGTTGATAGGCTCCTTGACGATCATCAGCAGTATTCTGACTTACTCAGAGAACGACTGAAGGATCTGAAATCTTGTGAGAGGGATGTAGAAAAGAAGTGGGAATGTTTTAAGAACTGTGTTGTTACTGCTGCTAAAGAGGTATGTGGCACCACAATAGTGGGTAACAATAGAGGTGATGCTTGGTGGAATAGTGAGATTGATGAGGCAGTAAAGAAAAAGAAGGAAGCCTATTTAGGAATGTTGCAAGGTAGAGTCTCTGTGGATGAATATCGCTGTAAGAAGCGTGAAGCTGCTAAGCTGGTTCGCCACAGTAAGGCAAAAGATAGGAAAGAGAAAGTGAAAAGGCATGAACTGGCTTTTTGGAAAGATAGAAAGTCCTTCTGGAAGTACATGAGACTCAGGAAAAATAGGGGAAACAAAGTTGTAAGTTGTGTGAAGAATGAGATTGGGGAAATGATATGGGAGCCCAATGAGTTAAGTGACAGATGGGGCGAATACTTCTGTGAGTTATTAGATCAGGAGAGCAAAAAGGATTCTCAGACAGATGCAGATCATATCACAATGAGGGATGAAAACACAGGAGGGATCTCAAGAGAAGAAGTGTGTAAAGCTCTAAAATCTCTTCAGAATGGTAAGGCTCCAGGAGTTGATGGCATAACTGCAGAGATGTTGAATTATGGTGGTGACTCTATAATTGACTGGTTAACTGAAATTTGCCAGTTGTGCTGGGAGTTAGGAATGGTCCCTCGGGATCGGAAGGATGCTATCATTGTTCCCTTGTATAAGGGAAAAGATGATCAGACTGAATGCAAGAACTGTCGTGGTATTAGCCTAATGAGTGTGCCAGGGAAAGTGTTTGGTGAGGTTGTTATTGAAAAAGTACGGGGTCTTACATCAGAGAAAGTGTGGGATGTTCGGAGTGGTTTTATGCCTAACCAGATTTTTGCATTACGCATGATGATTGAAAAGTATCTGGCTGTTGGGAAGAAAGTTTTTACTGCCTTCATAGATTTAGAGAAAGCTTACGACTGAGTCAATAGGACACTTTTGTGGAAGGTATTGAATGAATATGGTGTTACTGGGAATCTACTTAATAGTGTAAAAGCCATGTATGCTGGTAGTAGAGCTTTTGTACGAGTGAATCGTGTTTTATCAAAATGGTTTTCCATTGGTGCAGGAGTTAGGCAGGGTTGTGTGATGTCACCATGGCTGTTTAATATATTTATGGACGCATGCATGCTTGAGGCCAAAATAGATAATGGCGGCTTGGGTCTTGGTGATATCCGTGAGTGCAGATTGCTGATGACACTGTCCTGTTGGCAGAGAGGAAAAGTGAGTTGCAGAGTATGTTGACTCGGATGCACAAAGTTTGCATGAAATTCAAACTGAGTATAAATAAGGGAAAAACCAAAGTTATGGTGTTTGAGAGAGGAATGGGTAGCACTGAATGTAATGTAAGTATAAATGGCACTGTGATTGACCAAGTGAGTGAGTTTGTTTATTTAGGAAGCATGTTTGACAGAGAGAACAAGTTGGATGGTGAAATCAGTAGGCGAGTGAATTCTTCTTTGAAAGTCATAGCTGCTCTGGGAGGTTTTCACAGGAATGATGGGTTCTCTAGAGAGTCCCGCATGGCTGTGTATGAAACAGTAATTGTTCCTACTCTGATGTATGGCAGTGAAACCTGGGTACTGCAGAAGAAACATAGGAGTCGTTTGTGTGCTGGAGAAATGCGTTACTTACGTGGGGTTTGTGGCAAGACACGATCTGATTGTGTGAGGAATGAAGATGTATTGCAGTTGTGTGATGTAAAGCAAAATGTTGTTAGCAAGGTGGAGACCAATATGTTTCGGTGGTTTGGCCATGTTGAAAGAATGAGTGATGAAATGCTTACTAAGAAAATATTTTCAGCCCAAGTGGCAGGAAGGAAAGGCAGAGGAAGGCCAAGGAAGACATGGGTGGATCAGATTCAGGAGTGTCTGCATGAGAAAAAGATTATGAGTATGAAGTATAAAAGATCTTGTGTACGGCGTGTAATGGATATCAGTGAAGCACAAGTTTTATGTCAAGATCGCTGCAAATGGCGAAGTTTGATACGACAACAATAAGTAAAAATATCTGGAAGTTTGTATTTCTTTTTGGAGCTAACCTCTGAATCTCAGAGAACAGCTTAGTGATATGTATGTATGTATGTATGTACAGTTTTCTAGAAGCTTGGTAACAAGTTCTTTATAATTTTGTGCTTTCTTGTTACCTGAAAAGTTCAGTACATCTTTTTTTCTTTTCTTTTTTTTTATTGGAGGTTTAACGATTACCGTGAGCAACTTAATGGGCTATAAGCAGTTGCCCGTCCCTGGTTCCAGGGAAGGGAGAGAGCCAGTGCCGTAAGACAAACACAACATCCATGCCTCAACGGGATTCGAACCCGGGCTTCTTTCGGGCGAATGATCAGAGGCCATCACTTAGACAACTGTGCCACCGGGGCGGCTACCACATCTTTAAAGGACTTCCATGCAGCAGCTTCAGTCTCATTCTACATGCCTTCAAATGCAAGATCACACATAAGTTAACTTATTTGCGGACCAATAAAAATGCCTTGTTTAATTTTGGCTTCAGATATTTTGAGGAACTTGTTCTTTAGAAAATGAAAGGCTTCTCCATCTTTATTCAATGCCTATACAATTTTTTTTATCAAACCCAAACCCAGTTTGATGTGAAGCGGTGGTAAGTACACACTCTGAGGACTTACTAAAGGCTCAGCAACAAAAATTTTATTACCTGGAATTAAGGACTCTCTTTTGGGCCAGGTTTTTTAATGTAATGAGAACTTTTGTCCCTACTGTTCCATTCACAGAGGAAGCAGCAGTATTTTGTGTATCCAAGTTGTAGATCAAGAAGTAAAGCTATCACTTTAAGATCACCACAAATATTACATGAGTGTTTTTTGTATACTATACTTTGAAGCAACAGTTTCATATTTGCATATGTTTCATGTATGCAGCACAAGCAACAGGTACTGACGGATACATGCTTCTGTTATGAAGAAGGACAGCTTTTAAGCTTATTTTTGAGGAATCTATAAAAAGTCTCCATTCTTCAGGTCTGTGTTGCCGTCCTAAGGCTTCAAACAATAAGTCTATATCATTGCAGTACACAAGATCACCACTCTTCAAAAATAAGTGTTCAAATTTTTGCTGTCGTCTACTACATACTTTTGTACTCGGTTGTAAAAGATTATATCCCTTCAATCTTGAAGCCAATATTTTGGCCTGACTTTCTGCTAAATGAAGGTCACGAACCAGATCATTTAATTTTTCCTGACTTATAAGGTGAGGCACAGAATATTCCGAGAAATCACGGTCGTCTACCAAAGTATGTAAATCTTTCTTCTGTCACTATTCCTCTTAGCTTGGATAAATTCTTATCATTAGGCCCAAAATTTTCACCTGCTCTTCCTATCAATCTTCCACAAACTGTTTCTGTTATAGAATCAGCCATCCACAGAACTGAGACTGTTCAGCAGCCTATCCTTCGTGCCAACGCTGCTGTTATCTTATCCAAGCAAAATTCTGTGCCAATCAAGTACTCTTCTTCTTGTTTAAAAGAATTCAGGTCATTTATTCAGGAAAATGACCTAGCCGTATGCAAAGCAGATAAAGTTGGTTGCCCAGTCATCATTGGTAAAGAAACTCTAAACCAAAAAGTGCTTTCTTTTCTTACATCTGCTAACTGCATCCCTTTACAGTCAGACACCACCAACTCACTCAAAAACTCAGTTGACAGATTAGCTAAGAAAGAAACTCTTCAATCCTTCCTTGGTGATATATCACCCCCTCCTTACTTTAGAACTCCCAGGCTCTTCCTGCAAGTGAAACTGCATAAAGCTGGTAACCCCATCAGACCTTTAGTGGAATATTCTTTTTCTCCAGCAGTAAACCTTGAAAAGAGATTGGTCCTCAAATGCAAATTCCTGGCAGCCAACCATCCTCATACAGTTGTCTCTACTTCAAACTTCATCCACAACCTTCCTAATTCCTTTTCTCCTTGTGATAATCTGTATACTCTTGATGTAGAATCTTTGTTTCCCTCTGTACCATATTTTGATTCCTACATGCTCCTCATGAAGAAATTGATTCTTCATTTTGAACCCCCGGTCCTCTTATCAAAGATCTTTATGATTGTTTCCACACTATTCATCAACACAGTTGTTTTGTTTTCAACAAAATTGTGTATAGGCAACAATCTGGTCTCCCCATGGGCTCACCTCTTTCCCCTCTGCTTGCTGAAATCTACATGCAACATATTGAAGTTTCCATCATTCCTCTACACCCTTTTCAACCTTCCCTATGGTTAAGATATGTAGACGACATTTTCATTAGCTGGCCACATTCAGAATCTGAACAACAGATACTGATCAACTCCATTACAGAAAAATTTCCTTCCATTAAGCTCACTATATCTAAGGAAGTAAATCACAAAATTGATTTCCTGGATGTATCTATCTGCAGAAACGCTGATCTCTCCATTACTCGTTCCGTCTATCGAAAACCTTCTGCGGCCACTAACATCATTCCCTACAAATCTTGCACCCTGCATCTCTACAAGCTTGCAGCAATAAAGTCCTACATCCACAGGGCTCATATCATTTGCAACAACCAACTCTCTCTTCAAGAAGAACTCTCCAAAATTTCTGCAATAGCCCTCTCTCATGGTTTTCCTGCTGTTACAGTCAACTCCCTCATAAAGAAATATGAAAACCATTCGAAAATCGAATGCCTCCTTCCTCACAAGAAAGAAGACCTGAAATTCTGTGGTTCTGTTCCTTACCATCCTTCCTATGCTTATAAGTTACAGATTCTTTTTAGAAGTTTTGGTTACCATCTTGCCATTAAATCTACCCCAAACATCTTGAAACTTCTACAAAGGGATAGGGACAAAGTTGAAAGCCTGAACCTCCCAGGAGTTTACTGCATTCCTATCTCTTCTTCTACTGGGGATAACTTATATATCGGAAGCACATACAGGAGCATTAGCCATAGAATTTTAGAACATAGAAAAGATGTTTCGAAAGCCAATCCCAATACTGCCTTGTCTATTTTGACAATGGAAGACACATCTGCAGTTCCCCACTGGAACGAAGCAAAACAAATTGCTTCTTTTGACAATCGTTTTGCCCTCCATTACCGTGAAAGCATAGAAATTATTTTAATTCAATGACTTGCAACTCCGAATCTCCTCTCTACATTCCGTTGATCTGGAGATCAATTCTAAGTTTTGGCAACAAAAATAGGAAAAATTCAAATGTAGAATCTGGCAACAATCTTAGTCCTCCATTGGCGTGATGAAGACCTAAGATAAGGTCGAAAGCTTCCAACTTACGAACTTTTTGTAAAAGTTTTCAGTTAACGTAACTAGCGTGATCAAGTTACCTTTATTTGTTAATATTGTTACGTGTTTTGCCCATAATCGTCATCGTCATCTCGTCATGTGAGGATTTATTTCATCATTATCACTATCTTCCCCAGACCATAACGCTACCCCTACCAGCTAGTGTTCTTCCAGCAATGGTTGAAGAGTGTTTGTTCTCCGATGTTTCTCGCCTGATATGCCAACGTCCATCCATTCAATGAAGCAGAAAGCGTGACTCATCGGAGAAGGCAATCTTTTGCCAATCAGCGGAGGTCCAATTTCGATACTGCCGTGCAAATGTAAGCCTTTTCTGCTGATGTACCTCTGTTAGCATAGGTGCAGTGATCATCCATCTGTATCAGCAGGGTTCGCTGAATTGTTGTTTTAGACACACTTCTGGTAGCCCCCTGGTTCATTCGGCCAGTGAGTTGCTCCACTGTAGCATGTCGATCAGCCCTCACACACCTTCGCAGCGAACATTCACCTCTCACATCAATGACACATGGTGCTCTGCAGTTTCCACATCACTTATTCACAATGGTGCCATTTTTCCAGTCACACCACAATTTAACCACAGCAGCACGCGAACAGTTCACAAACTGCGCTGTTTCAGAAATATTGCCACCCTTGGCCCGAAAGCCGATAAACATCCCTTTTTGCAAATCTGATAAATCGCTCCTTTTATTCATGGCAGCAATGAGCAACATGTTTTCAGAATGCCTGCAGCACACCTCATATACCCTCCAAGCCAGCTTACAACACATGCCTTCTTTCATTGGCTACGCGCTGTTGACGTCAAAAGGTGGTCACAATGATGTGACTTAACTGTGTATATACTCATGAATTAACAATTTGCATTCAAGCACAGCATTCATTCCACTAGACTGCACATGTCCTGAGGTATTCTGTACGAGCTAGACAGAATGGTGTCCAGAAGTTTGCCAACAAAGCGAGGCACTAGTGTGGACCAGTGAATGCTGCATTTTACTGCATCCTACAAAATATGTGGTGGTATTCAAATTAGAGAACAAATCTAGTGGCCATTGAAGCACATGAAATGCCTGGACATCATCCTTGCACCATTCTAGCACAAAGTGGGCATTGTAACCTTGTCTTGCTGGAAGAGTCTAGTGCCATCCAGATACATGTTCGCCACACAGAACAACACTTGGTATGAAACAATACTTACATAGGATCTTATCTGGCAGTGTGATGGTGTGTTCAACGAGGGGTAAGGATACCCACTGATATTCATGAGAATAATTTCCATACTGGCTGTTTTAGTCCAACTGTGGATTTGGCTGTTCAGCCATGTGACATCAAATATGGACATGTGCATTGGCATACTGGAGCTGGAACCTGTAGTCATCAGACCAGTGACCCTTTCATAGTTAGTTGCCCAATGCCCAATCACTGTACTCATGCTCACTGTAGGCAGAGCTGTCGAAGACATTTGGTCTATAAGCACATGAACACGCCACCAACTCCTTAGGCCCATCCACAAGAGTGTCTACTGGGTTGTGTGCTCAAAAACGTTTATCTGTGCACTCTGATTGTAGTCAACTGCTAATTGAGAGATCATCAGCTGTCTTGTTATCCTGAACGGCACATGCCAACTAGTGTTCACCTCAACTGTCAACCAATGGTGGTCTCCTTTTTTTGGCACATTGTCCAGATGTAGGTTCCTCTTCAAACTATTGTTGCCATACCTTCACTTTGGCAGCCCTCACCTTCCTCATGCTGAAAATCATTTGCCAATTACCGTATATACTCGCGTATAAGTCGAGAAATTTGGGACAAAATGAGAGCTTCAAAGTAATAGAGTCGACTTATATGCGGGGTCTAAAAAAATCTAAGTCCAAAAGTTCTTCCCGTGAGACAAAAGGCAATCCATCCCAAAAGAAATAAAAGTGCTGATGCGGTATTAATTACGAAATCGCAACCCTCCGAAAGAAAAAGAAAGAAAGAAAGAAAAACACTGATGTGGTAGAATTACGAAATCACAACCCTTAGAATTTCTCCGCGCTTTGAAAAGTCTCCTCTCTCCTGGCTTTGAGTATCCACAGCGCAGTCACAGCCACGCATAGAAAGCTCCGCCCTTCCGACTACCAGTTGATTGCGCTGACCTTCAACGTAACGGAGCCATGCGACAGCAAGTGTTAGGTGTTGCTTGTTCTTAATCACACGTGTTTTTCTTGTTCTTAATCGCACGTGTCTCGCTTCTCCTATTATGGGTGACACGGATTGGGTAAAGAAACGGATGTCCTATAACGCAGGATTCAAGTTGAAAGTGGTTTCTTTTGCAGAAAATACTAACAACTGTGCTGCTTCACGTTAATTTGGCATTAACGAAAAACTGATTCGAGATTGGCGTAAAAAAACGGACTTGGTAAAAATCCCAAAATCGCAAAAGGCGCTGCGCAGTGGAACGACATCTTTTCCAGAGCTGGAAAGTGTCTTGAATGATTGGATTGTGGGCTGCAGACAAAATGGTTACATTGTAATGCGAACTGGTATACGTTTGCGAGCAATGAAGCTCACAAAAGATGAAAAGTTTGCAGCCGCAAATAACACTTTTCGTGCTTCACCAGGTTGGTGCACAAGGTTCATGAACCGCTATGGGTTGTGTCTACGCCACCGCACCAAAATTGCACAAAAGTTACATCGTGACCTCGAAGCAAAGATAATGGAATTTCAAAAGTATGTAATTCAAAAGAGAAAAGAGACTGCTTTTGAACTTTCCCAAATAGGGAACATGGATGAAACCGCCATGTGTTTCGACCTTCCTGGAAATAAGACGGTGAACCAAAAGGGCGAAAAAAATATCTTGATCAAAACGACTGGCCACGAAAAATCCAGTTTCATGGTTGTTCTTTCCTGTTTGGCCGACGGCAGTTAGCTACCTTCCGTAATTATTTTCAAACGCAAAACTCTGCCGAAAAGCGTTGTCTTTCCGTCTAGTGTGCTCGTTCATGCCCATGAAAAAGGATGGATGAACGAATCCGGAACAATTGACTGGTTAAAGAATGTGTGGAACAAAAGGCCAGGTGCACTTTTGAGGAAACCTTCTCTTTTGGTGTGGGATATGTTTGTTGTACACCGTTGTGCAGAAGTGAAAAAAACTGCAGAAAATTCAAAAACAACTCTTGCTGTCATCCCAGGTGGGTTGACATCTGTTGGTTAGTTGGTTGGTTGTTTGATTTTTATGGCGCAAGGGCCATTATTGGCCAAAGAGCGCCAGAGACAAGACAGACAAGCAAACAGTAATAAAAACGTGGTAAAAAGCTTAAAATCTGGCTGATCATGTAAAACTGAAAAATGAGAACGATGGAAGGGCTAAAAAGATAATGAAACATACAGTATTAACAACATGATACAATGATTAAAATCTAGCTGATTCAGTAAAACTGAAAAATGAGGATGATGATAAGGCTAAAATCTAGATACGTTTAAAATAGTCAATTTGTTTAAAAAATGAAAAAACAGCAACAGTATTGCAGTGGTCATTGAGGAGCCGCTGCAGTGTAGCGACGTCCTCGGTCAACAAATGAGAATGAAAGAAATGAAAACGTACATCACGAAAACGAACACAGTTACACAGAAGATGAGTGACGGTGAGTCGGCAATTGCATGTCTCACACATCAGCACAGTGTCGCCACACAGCAAAATGCGGTGAGTGAAACGACAATGCCCAATGCGGAGACGCGCAAGCACCACTTCCTCCCTACGGTTCTGACGATATGTGGATTTCCAAATTTCAAGATTAGGTTTGATACGATGCAGTTTATTTTCCACCTGTTGGTCCTACAGACCTTGCCACGTTCGCTTGATATGGTCGCGAACCAGAAAGCGGAAATCCCGATGAAACAGTGGCAAGCGTGTGACGACCAAAGAGGAAGCAGATCTAGCAGTCGCATCAGCACACTCGTTACCCGAGATTCCAACATGCCCGGGAATCCAACAAAATTGTATCTGGACACCGGCCTCGAGCAAAGAGCAAAGAAGCCTTCGTACGGTAAAAAGAAAAGGGTGGTCACAGCAGTCCAATGATGACAATGCCTGTACAACACTCAAAGAATCAGTGTACACCGCAGCCCGTTGATGAGAGCCCGACTGAACATGAAGTAGAGCAAGATACACAGCATGCATCTCCGCCGAAAATACCGTGGCCTCAGCTGGGATCCGCGCGACAGAGACGTCATCAATACAAACCGCTGCGGATCCAACGACTCCGTAAATCTTGGAGCCATCAGTGAAGATGGGAGTGTATTCAGAATTGAGGGCACGGTGTTCAGCGAAGAGCTGCTGGTACACTGACGCAGGGGTTGAGGATTTCTCGAAAGATGTAAAGGTGGTGTCAACCATGACACCAAGTGGGTGCCATGGAGGATCCCCAAAGCCCCTGGTCTTTTCAACAAGAGGCAAGTCGAGACCTACATCACAGGCTACGGCAGCCATACGAAGACCAAATGTTGAAATGCACGAAGGCCGGTTCCCGAATAAACGAGTATGCTGGGGATGAAAAACTGCATCGTATAAAGGATGGTCTGGAAGAGATCTAAGTTTCAGGTAGAATTGAATAGACAGCTGCAGACGGCATAATTCAAGCGATGGTTCGTTCATGTCAGCGTAAAGGCTGGGAATGGGAGATGTCCGAAAAGCTCCCGAACAAAGACGCAGTGCTTGATGGTGAATAGTGTCCAAAGGCCGGAGAACGGAACGACGAGCAGAGCCATACACGATGCAACCATAATCCAGTTTTGACCGTATTAATGAGTGGTAAATTCGAAACAAAGACATCCTGTCTGCGCCCCACGAGACTCTCGAAAGGATCTTAAGAATAGATAGAGCCCGCAGACAGGAAATCTTGAGCCGCCGAACGTGCGCACGGAACGTAAGCGCACGGTCGACGGTCAGACCAAGGAACTTGGTCTCCGGCAAAACTGGTATGGCCGCACGGTCTAAAAACAGCTCTGGGTCAGGATGGAGGCCACGCCTCCGGCAGAAATGGACACACGCTGTCTTGTCGGGAGATAGAACGAAACCATTGCTATTCGCCGTTTTAAAGATCTGATTAATTGCAGACTGCAACTGCCTTTCAATAAAATGCATGCTTGATGATGAGCAGAAAATGTGCAAGTCATCAACATAGACAGTAGCCGAAACCGCAGGAGGAAGATTTGTGAGGAGACAATTAATGCGGAGGATGAACAATGTGACAGATAAAATGCAACCTTGAGGAACACCTTGTTCTTGATGGAATGTTGCCGATAGCGTCGTACCCAGGCGCACCTGGAACACCCGATTGCGAAGAAAATTTAAAATAAATGTCGGAAGATTTCCTCGCAATCCGCATGCGTGGAGGTCACGGATAATACCGTGCCGCCACGCTCGATCATAAGCTTTTTCAATATCAAAAAATACAGAAACCAGGTGCTGCCTACGCACGAACGCCTCGCACACAGATGTCTCAAAGTGCAGGAGATGATCGTGAGGTGAACGATGACGGCGAAAGCCGCTTTGTGATGGTGAAAGTACTTGATGATATTCTAAAAAATGAATTAACCGGGAATTAACCATGCGTTCAAGAACTTTACACAGACAGCTAGTGAGAGCAATTGGACGATAACTAGAGGGAGACTTGGGATCCTTGCCAGGTTTGGGAAAAGGCAGAACAAAAGCATTTCGCCAAGATTCCGGGAAACTGTGCTCCGACCAAATACAATTATACAAGATTAAGAGATTCTCGAGAGACGACTGCGAGAGATGACGGAGCATGTCATAATGGATGCCATCGGGACCGACCGATGTAGCGCCGGACCGATGCAGAGCCACCCTGAGTTCAACCATGCTGAAGGGGGAGTTATATCCAGTGTCGAGAAAAGGCGCAAAGGAGATTCTCTGGCGTTCCGCAGTGGATTTAATCCTCAGAAAGGAGGAAGGATACGCCAGGTCACTCGACAGGGAGGCAAACGCCTCCCCCAAACAATCAGCAATCTCCCCGACTCCAGCATATGTGCAGCCGTTACTCTCGAGAATGGAGATCTGGTGAGAGCTGTAGTTACCCCGGATTTTACGAATCTTGTCGCACACACTTTTCGAACTGGCACGTGAAGTGAGAGATGAAACATACTGGATCCAAGACTCCCTCTTGCTACGTCAACGCACCAACCGAGCATAGGATTTTGCTCGTTTGAATGTAACGAGATTAGCATCGGTTGGATAACGCTGAAACGTAGACCAGGCCTTATGTTGAGCTCTCCTAGCCGCTGCGCATTCAGGGGTCCACCAAGGCTTCGGACTTCTGGAGAGTGTCGTAGATGTTTTTGGTATAGAAAGATCAGCTGCCTGAAGAATACAATTTGTTACTTCAAGAACCGCTACGTCGATTGACTCTTGGGTCACCATTGCAGAAAATATCAAAGCTGACGGTGTGAAGACCTCCCATCTCGCACGCTCCATCCTCCAACGAGGAGGGCGGGAGGCAGAAGATGGCATGTTCGCATGATGCGAGAGGACAATTGGAAAGTGATCGCTCCCGTGGAGGTCGTTACACACCGCCCACGACCAGTCAGCAATAACTGATGGGGATCCCAAGGTCAAATCGATCGCACTGAAGGATCGTGTCGGTTCATGGAAGTACGTGTCAGCACCGGTGTTAAAAAGGCACAAAGAGGCCGAGGACAGAAGAGACTCTATGCGACGACCTCTCGTGCTGATGCTGACACTACCCCACAAATGATGATGGGCATTGAAGTCACCTAGTAGAAGAAAGGGTGAAGGCAGCTGATCAACCAATCTCTCCAGTACCGAGACGCTCACGTTCTCGTCCGGCGGCAGATAGACACTGCAGACAGTAAGAGGTACAGGCATAGAAATACGAACCGCCACGGCCTGCACAGTTGTGGAAACCGCGACGGAAGATACCGCAACCCTGTGAGGGACGAGAATAGCGACTCCCCCACAGGCTATATTTCCAGACGAGTTATCTGTCCGAAATGCACTGTAGCCTCGAACTGAAAGCAGGTCTGATGGTTTAAGCTTCGTCTCCTGTAGACAAAGGCACACCGGAGAGTAAAATGAAAGCAGATGTTTCACTTCATCAAAGTTCGTCCGAAAACCTCGACAGTTCCACTGAATGATTGAAGCCATGGTTATAAGTGAAATGAAAATGAAAATGATCAAACGAAGTCCGGCTCCATCGCCTCTGATGGGGGTTCCCCCAGATCTGGAGGCGTGTGACCAGGGGCTAAGATGGGAGCATGTTTTGTCCCAAGTGTCTTACCGGGAGGTGCACGACGTTGAGTCGTTTCCTGAGATTTTGGAGGAGAATAAATGCTTTTCTTATCCTGGGCTTTGGTCTTTTTGTTAGAAGAAGTGGCCTGAGTTCCCTTGTTGGTGGTGGGATGAGTCTGCTTCGGCGAAGTGGTGGGTGGCGCTTTCAGACCCCTAGCTCGAGACTGGAGTGCCTCCAGTCCGGCTGC
Source organism: Macrothele yani (assembly GCA_039090855.1). NCBI lineage: Eukaryota > Metazoa > Arthropoda > Arachnida > Araneae > Macrothelidae > Macrothele > Macrothele yani. Next base: position 81,809,536 of record CM077008.1, read on the forward strand.
GATGATGTCGTTTACATTGTATGGACATTTAAGGGGGATCTGAATGTCGGTCTGAATGGCAACCGTAGATTTGGCAACCACCACTGAAACGTATGATTGCCGATCAGATGTAACAGGAACCACTTTTCTTCTGGCCTCAGGATAGGAAATATTTTCCACCGTTTTGATCCTTTGGATTTCCTTCTCCTCCTTCCACTTGGGACAATCTTTGGCTGATGCCGCGTGTGAACCCTTGCAGTTCACACAAAACTCAGCCTCGGCCACACATTCCTGCAAAAGATGTTCTGTGGCACCACAGCGTGCACACCGGGGATTGCACGACTGCTGAGAATGGCCATAAGACTGGCACCTAAAACATCTCAAAGGGTTAGGGATGTACGGGCATACCTCGAGGTGGAGATACCCTGCCTTGATGGATGTAGGCAGGGAAGGGCTATCAAAAGTTAAAATGATGTTCCGGGATGGGACGGACTGCCCATTCCGCCTGAATAGAATACGCTGCACATCCGTAACGTGTTGACTCCTCAGTTCTTCAAGTAATTCTTCCTCAGCACACTCAACGAGGTCCTGAGAGGAGACAACACCTCGAGATGAATTTAGGTATCCATGAGGTGTTATTTTAACCAAAGTCTCAAGCAGCGTGGTGGTGTTAAGAAGTGTAGAGCTGTAGGCCACAGTGGACATTTCTATCAGAAGATCTCCAGATTGGAGCTTCTTTACGCTCTTAGGAGAGCTTGCGATGGATTGAAGTGCTTTATTTATCCAAAATGGACTTTTGGCACTCAGAGGCTTTGAAGGGTCTAATGAAAGAACAAAAAGAAACGAGCATTCGAACAATCAGGCACATGCTTTTTAGCGGAAGGGGATGAGCCTTCCTCATTACTTCTTTTGCTTTTTGGTTCGTGGGAAACTTTATTTTCATCCATAGAGAAAAATTAATAATTCGTCCGCCGACTTCCCCACCCACAATCGAGCCCGACGAGGGAGAGCCGGAGGTCCGCAAGCCCAAGTGGACGCAGGACACGGCTCTAGGGATAGCAAGCGGATATAGCAAGTTGATAGGGCAGACATGCGCTCGGTGTGCACCCAGACTTTCCCATGCCTGGGGAACACCCCTTTGGCATGCCCACCCTATCCCCAGACTCACCAGTCGTACGAGACGACAAGCCGTTAGAGGTCTGGGCTCCACTCGGCCACAGACCTCATTGACTAGGAGTGGGTTAGTTCCCAGCCGCCCGTTTAGGGTGAAGCAGGGGGCAAAGAGGAGTGTTGGCAACTGGCGACAACAACACCCAGGCCTCCAGAAACCTCAGCCTCCAGCATCCCCTTTTCCACCTTACGGGTCACCACACACGGCAAACGTGCAGGTAGGTCTAGCTAACCAGCTCGGAAAAACAAAAGGAACATAAAATGGAGAAGAAAGGAAAGAAAAAGATAAACTCAAATCCAGAGCTGGCGCATAATCATAACCTTAGCAACCTACAACTGAGGCGGGAATGTGTCAAGTGAAAAAACATAAAAAAAATGTGAATATCATCGCATATAGCACTTTTCGGCTCGGGCCGTGGGGACGCCATCCCCCAGCAGCTGGATGAACAGCTGTCCCTTCGGTTACATAAGCGTTCAAGACGAAATATATAAATTGATCCGTCACAAGGTCAGCTCGAGCCGTGGGGGCGCTCGCTCCCAAATAACTGGAAAACCAGTTATCCCCGTGCGGGGGTTGACATCTGTTCTTCAACCACTAGATGTCTGCCTTAATAAGCCCTTCAAGGACAATGTGCGGAGGTATTGTGCAGATTGGATAAGTTCCGATTTGCTGACTGAAACCAAGGGCGGAAATCTAAAAAGCCGGATATCGTTTTGATTGCGCGATGGGTCAAGGATGCTTGGGAAGCGATACCTGCGGAAATGGTCGTGAAATCATTTCATTCAAGAAATGTTGCATTAGTAACAAACTTGATGGCACAGAGGATGATGAGATTTTTATGAGTGATGATGACAGTGATTCTGATGATACAGGCATAGATGGGAATACTGATGTTTATGATGATGCGCAGATGACGGAGAAAGACTTTTTTAACTGTTTGGCGAGTCTGACTCGGAATCGGATTTTGAAGGGTTCCGATGAAGTTTCTGGGTATGCAAATTAAATTTAGTATTATATATATAATTTTTTTTCATTTTCAAATGTTTTTGAATAAATTCACTGAATTTTTTTTTCTCATTCCGGGATCGACTTATACGCGAGTTTCCGATTTCTTACGATTTTTTCCTCTGAAAGTGGGGGGTCGACTTATACGCGAGTTTCCGATTTCTTACGATTTTTTCCTCTGAAAGTGGGTGTGTGTGGGGGGGGTCGACTGATACACGAGTATATACGGTAAATTGTAACTTGTAACAAGTACTTCCATTTCCCCATTGCATGGGCTTTGTACTGGCCAATTTACAAGCCCTGCTCATGTCATATATTCTGTGCTAGTTGGTGATGTCACTGCTACATGTTATGGGATGCGCCCACTCATGGAGACAGGGGTAGTCACAATGATTTGGCAAGTGTGAGTATATGTTACGTACACAATTAAAAACAATGATACATTATTTGAATATTGTTTAAAATTCAGTGAATTCATATGACAGGTCATGACATTAAATATTTTTAAATTTCTGTTCACATTCTGCCATTCATTTTTAACAAAAATAGGAGACAGAGCGTCCTGCCCTGCCTCCTCCTCCTCCTTATCAATGTAAAAAATTTCTGAAATAAATTTTGTAAACAAATGTATTTCTAATGTCTTGGCATGATTCAGGTTTAAGTTTTCAAACAAAAACTGCAAAGCATTGGAAAGTATGAGGAATATTCTAAAAAAGCAGTTGATGTGTGTAAGAAAGAAGAAATGCAACATTTACACTTCCCCTCTTTTAAAATATTGAGAACCTGGTATGGAGTGCAGGTCTCATTAAGAACTGTGTGAGGAATATCAAGAAGAAATACATGGATAGATCCAGTTATAGGACAGAATCGGCAGAGAGTGATCATTTTACAGTCAACTGCCAAAATGCAGTATACAATACACAATGTTTTATCGTAATGTCACAACACTGAAGCCCACATTTTTGTTTTTATATCAGAACAATAACAAGTTACAAATTGTCAAACCTCTTTAGACCAAACCAACTACTTACCGACGAGACAATGATTCTTCTTCTGCCAATGTCCTATCAGAACCGGCAACTGAGACGGCACCAGATGGAACAGATTGTGCCTGCGCCAGCTGATCCATGATATCCAGGCCGTTCTCTTCTGCTACCTGCTGAATTAGACTTTCGACTTGATCCATTGGAGTGGTTGTTGTTGTAGCACTACCCATAGCATCCTCCACAACCTGAGAAACAAAATTTCACATAAATCGCAAACAGTAAAACAAATAGCATTGTAGTAGATTATTTTGGTTAGTATCAACCATAAAATGATTTGCAATATTAAAATAAATAAATAAATTGAATGAACACAACTTTGAAGTATGGCCCCATCCTCACAATCACAGTTGCTTACATTCTACAAATTTTATACTATAAGCATAATGATGATCATAAAATATTACCCAAAATGTTAGTTCAAAATTATTTTTTTAGCTCTTTATATATTTCATAAACTTTTCTGTAGATCCCTTAGACAGAAATCAATAAACAGATGAACATGGCAAAAACACCTTAATTTTCATATGCATGCTTCATTGCTGAACATCGTTATACGAAGCTGCTGAAAGACCTTACATTTTTTTTCCGGAATGCAATGATCATCCACTTAGATATGATTTTACGTAAAAATATCGCCTGTCAATTTGAAAGTATGCCAACTGCTGATATGAATATATATAGTTAATTCTCCAAGTTTCAGAACATGGTATTCACACTAACAAGGCATAAAAATTCAGACCAATTTACTTGATGCTGAAAAAACTTAACACTATACTAGCATGTGTTAGTTGCATGTTAGTATGTATAATAATTATAAAGAAAGAGCATACTAAATCACAACTGACTCATACAACATCATTCACTGAGAACTTCATTTTGAAAACTGTTTCAGACACAACTCACTGGATCTGTGATAGTTTATGACTGGAAAAACAATTTTTCGGATGCTATGTGTTTCTGGAACGTGGAAAGAGCGATGTATTTATTTATTTACTGACGCCACGTATTTGAAAGATTTTCACCTTGGATCTCGCCATTTTGATTTAACTGCTATAATATATATATAGCCAGTGCCGTTAATGCCCACCAGATGGAGAGGTCTCAGTAGCTGAGCCCATCTTACGGATTTATAATGTCAGAAGCTGACTTAAAAATACACATAGCACTAAAGATCCAGACTCACGGTCACCAGGTCGCCACTGGCGATAAACTTCATCGTCGTGGTGACTAAAAATATTTTATTAAATCGCCAATTTTGGCGACCTGTATGGGGAAAACATTTATTTTATTTAACTTGTATTGTACAGAATTTTTTTTTAACTTGTACGGAACTCGCACGTTTTTGAAAAATTTTACTCCAAATGTACGGAAATCGCACAAAATGGCACAAAATTTGAGTTCTACGGAAGTCGGCCATCACCTTTTTCATTCTGCTTGAACAGCAGAAAAGAAAAAAAAAGTTTATAAAAACGGCGAGGGCGTCGGTGGTGGACAGCTCAACTGTCTGCGTCGGAAAAGTCCAACTGGGAGAAATTTTTATTTAAAAAAATTTCTCCAATTTTTTTAAATAACTGAATGCAAATATAACAGTAACCAAGACACATCAAAATAAACCCCCATGTGAAATTTCGTCAAAATCCGATGAAAACTTTAGAAGTTAGGCATTTTCTTTTTATTATTTTTAATGAATGTTTGCTGAAAGCTTGCATATTCCCTAGGAAAATTCTAAAATTCAGAATTGCCATAGTCCAGATAATTCCGGATTTTTGAAGTTGTACTTTAATAATATTTCCATACCTGTGAACTACTACGGAATGTCCGTAGTTTCCACAGATTTATAGTTGACTGACTACGGACCTCGCTGGAAACTACGGATTCTACGAATTTTCATTTTTTTTTTATTTTATTGTTTTATGATATGCACGAGATTCTTAAGCGGACTCGCGGAATTCCACATTTTTTTTTTGTCAACATTTAGATCGTTCTCATCAGGATCAGCGTAAAACTGAAGACAATTTGCGGGTTGGGTGGGTGGAGTTCCGTCTGGAGACGGTATTTCGTTCTCAAAACTTTCGAAAACGGTAGTTGAATGGAGTTAATGGTAATTGTAATTTTTTTCTCCCGATGTTGCCTTAGTGTAAAGTTTTATTGTTAAATATGATTTTATTGCATAAAAGTATTTCAGCTTGAAACTGTAGGCAACAAATGTGCGAAAACAGAGGTTAGACGCCGCGAAAATTTCCCGTAATCTCAGACATCAGATTCTTCCGCGAAATCGAGGAACTCCGCCTTTTTCGTTATTATTTTGGTCATTCGCGAGTTCAATGAACCAGGGAACACAATGGGGGGGGGTGTTCGTCGGAGGACGGAATTCCATCTTTACGAAAATTTCGAAAACGGAAGGTCGACGGAGTTCAGATTTTTTCCGCAATCGTAATTCCTTCTTTATGCAGTTAAATATTGTTAAGTAATATTTAACTGCATAAATATTTGTATTTCAGCTTGAAAATAGCAGGAAAATTTCCCAAACCGGAAGTCAGACGGTGCAAAGATTTCTCCCGTAAGCACACTCCCCTCCCCGCACGATGTTCCCACTCTCCTGCATTGTTTTATTACTTCAGTTTAACTTTTAAGAATACTATAACTGAAATATTTAAAATAAAACATACTGATATTATACTAAGCAATTTTACAAAAATAATTTAGTATGAAATATACAATTTGACTTTTTTTTCAAAGTTTGGCCACTGAGTTTTTTTTATGGCCACTAACAATTTTGGTCTTGATGGCCAATGTCTACTAGAAAAATTTGTAAGTCTGGATCTTTACATAGCACTGTGGATTGTTGGCCACCGTTGTGTAAAGTTAACGCGCTCGGCTAGTTATCGAGAGTTCCGTGGTTCCACGGCGGCGGCTGAAAAACAATTTTTCGGATGCTATGTGTTTCTGGAACGTGGAAAGAGCGATGTGTTTATTTATTTACATGCAAGTCATTAATGACTTAACAATCAGAAAATCCAAGCACTTACCTAAAAGCTCTTGGCTTTATTCCTGCTATACACTTCATGCACATTACTGAGAACATCCTGTTATCTAGCTGGCCTTCGAAGGTTGAGACTTTCATCTTATCCGCTTATAGGGTGTTGTTTTATTATAATTCTTCAGGTCATGAAACATCGTATTTTATTCACAGGACAAAAGCGCTAACTTCTGACTGCCGTCTGACATGCAAAATAGCACGTCAACACTATGTGTATACTCACTATCACGTGAGTGTTGTCAACTTTTATTACGCCTATTTTTTATTCTTCCATCACTCCTCCCTCAGCAACTTGCCTTTAAAATTCACAATTCTAAAAAATGGTACTCAATTCTAAAACACACATCTACACACCCAATAAATATTCACATACATCACACCTTACAATTTACATACTCCATACTACCATATTAACGTACAATATATACAACGCATTCATACACTCAATTAAAACCACTATCTACATAATTACACTATTTACATTTCACGGCAGTCAAGCCACTGTCAACTGTGATTTACATAGTGCTCCATTTGCCTCATACATCGTAAATACCCTACAGCAAACCCTAACCTCATTCGGCTAGTCACACACAATCCCGAAGCGCTTTCAACAGATACTCTGTCATCCTCAGGAGGTCGATGTGTCCTGCTCTGCTAACCACAGCTCAAGTGAGCAAACTCATCAAGGTTCCGGCTTCAGTCACAAACTCTGCATCGTTGTATCTCTGGTGCCATCTATTGTCAGTGCTGTTCTCTTTTCTTTTTTTCCCTTAATTGTTGTTCTACTTTAATTAAGGCTTTCCAATGGTCATTTAAGTTGTTTGGATCGCTAATATTACATACTCTTGATCTAGTTTTTTTTTCGATTAACACCAATTCACCAACTCTCAACTGCCTTTCGTTTTTACAGCCCTTAATAATTTTAATATCTTTGAATTTTGGACATTGGTGATTTTGTAGACAATACTGGGTTAATGCTGTTTCAGCTTCTTTTTTATTCTAATTACTCATATGTTGGTGTAATCTATATTTTAACTTGTTCTTAGTGCTGCCTATATATGACAAAGGTGGTTTCTGATTTATAGGAATCTCATATACACCCGCTCTATCTAGTTAGCTGATTTTTTCATTTTTTATAGTATGTACCTGCTTTCCTACTTGTATGTCATACTTGCTACATACCTTATTAATTTCAGCAGAAATACCTTCAACATATGGAATCGCTCCTACATATTTTAATGGTTTTTTACTATTTGTGCCCTTATTATTTGCTCGAGTTACTTCATAAATCCATTTCTTTAATACCTGTTTAGGGTAACCAAAGTCATGTGCAAAAAAAAACAGACTTGTCTTTCAGATAATATTAGCATTCATTGAATTTTTACTATACCATGAATTACATTCATAACATTTCTTCTCCCACTGCAGTATTTCTGCCAAATATCCATGCTATATTTGTCTTTGTAAACATGTTGTTGACACATCAACAGAGTTATATTTCCCAGTTGGAAGTTTGTTCATCACTTTCAGTTTATGACATTAAAATCTCATTCCTATTTAAATTTTCTAGAATTCACCTCTACTGGTGGAAGAGCTTTTTATAGCATTCTCTGATGCAAACTTAGCACTTATGGCAGTTATGCATAATTGAAAATTAATATTAATGGAATGTTCCAGAAACATACAGTGCTTCAATCACTTGCAGAAGGTCATTCAGGGTCTATGGTAATGATCTGCATGTGCAAGTGTGTCATGACCAGTATGCAAAAAAAATTTTGTGCACTTGTGTCAAGGTCATTCTTAAGTGCAGAATGCCATAAACTATCATAATCTGACACAGATATTTCCAAATATACCTCGCTTCTGGTAGGGCTATATCACAGCCCTGACCAACCAACACAAAATATATTTATTCACAAATAATAAAGGCGTGCAAGGCAAATGGATTCAACATTTTGAAAAAGACATCCATGCTGAATTACATAGCAAAACATTTCATTTAGTGAAAACCTCCTGGTTGGTACAAAACAGCTAAATTCAGCACAAGTTATACAACAGCTCTCATCTGGAAAGTGAAGGTGTTGGTGTAGGGATCAATTCCCAGCAACACAACGCATCATTGCAGCGAAGACAGAAGTGTCCATAAGAACTGTTAACAATATAATCAACCAAGATTTAAAATCAAATCATGAGAGCAGAGTACACAAGTTTTTCCCAGAGTCAAATCCATTTGGTTCACCATCATTTAGTGAAGGCATTATTCACATTGTTCTATGTTCGTTAATCATTATAGTGTACAATACACTATTCAACATTTCTGTTCAACACATAATTTCTGTATTTAGAAAAAGTGACAAGCCTTGATAAGGAATTAACACTGAATTGAAAACAAGTAATGAGTTAAAATAGATGAATTCAGGAATGATATTGCATATTCAATTTAAAGTTATTTCCACTCACCTTCTGCTTAAAGTATTCAGATTCAGCCCAATTATATGCCATTTATGCTTCTGTCTTAGGTTTAATGTAATATTTGTAGTCAGTCAATTGCTTTAAAAGTAGTAGCATAGTTTCCTCAATTTTTTTTTTTTTTTTTTGTGCTGCTGAATCTTCAGCATTTTTTGTTACACCTGCTGTTAACAGTTTCAATTCAGTCATATTACTTCAACCAATGAATGCCATGAAGTCTTTCAGAAAATTCTTTATGAGTCTTTGGAAATTAACTCATTAGCTATTTCCTCCCTATACAGTCACTTCCAAGAGTTGAGTACAGAAAACTTCAATAATAAAAGGTTTGAATTTTAAAAAACAATCATAAAAGTTCAAACCTTTTATTACTGAATTTTTGGGAGTGACTATATAGGGAGATCAAGGCTATTGAGTTGATTTGCAGTGCAGAATTTCGTGAAGGACTTCATAGCGTTAGTTGAAATAATATGATTGAATTGAAACTATTAACAACAGGTGCAACAAAGAATGGCGAAGATTCAGCAGTAAATAAAAAAAAATTTAAGAAATTATGCCATTACTTTTAAACCAATTGACCAGCAGCAAATATTATATTAGACCTAAGGAACAAGCATGGAAGGCATATAATTGGATAATCTGAATACTTCAAGCAGAAGGTGAGTGAAAATAGCTTTAAATTGAATATGCAATGTCATTCCCGAATGAATCTATTTTAAATCATTACTTGTTTTCAAATTAGCGCTGATTTATTATCGAGGATTGTCACTTTTTCTAAACATAGCAATCATATGTTGAACAGAAATGCTGAATAGGGTATTGTACACTATGATGCTTAATGTTCTCCCAAGGCATATTTTGGAGGAAATACCACCTGCAGAAAGCTCTATGAAAAACAACTGGCCAGTGAAAGGTGGATGAATGTGGTTACCTTTGATAAAAACCTACGTTTACCTATCAAACTGCAATAAACCTCATGCAATTTAATATCAGCAGGACAGCACCAATGCCTTTTGAAAATGGTATTGAGAATGTAATGACACTTTTCCTTTATGGTTGTCATTGGATTCTCGCATCAAGACAACCTGCAAATTTGTCAGGTGGCTGGAAATGCAAAAGTTAAGTCAGCATATTATGAAATAGAGATTCTGACACCAATTTATAAGAAGGACGTGCCAGCACTATATGGTAGAGACAAAACTCTAGCATACATCCACCAAGATAAAGCGACAAGAATACATTGAAACTGACCCAAAATTTCTTGCGCCAAGTGGACCATACGACTGGGATTCAGGAAATCCCATACAGCAACATTCCTGCTAAATCTCCTGACACCTCTCCATTGGATTTATATGCCTTTGGGTTATTGAAACTTGCTCTTCAGAGGAGGCAATCAACACACACAAGATGGTCTTTGGAAGATGTGCAAGGAGGAATGGGACATTATCAGAATGACTACACTTCAAAACAGCCTTCCACAGTGAAAACTGCATAGTAGAGTGATAATGACAATGAAGGAACATCAGATTGAACATCATTGGTGATGGAGAAAGTGATTTTTGACTTCCCAGTCATCAAAAAATCTTTACAGTCAGGGGCACATTTATAGGGGGCCCAAAGGAGCCTTGGCCCTTAGGAAAGTGTTTCATTTTTTTATGTTTTTGGTTAAAATGTGACTTACACTAGAAAAAAAGGTTTTAATTTAATAAAAATGCATGAATTTACATTTAAAAAAATTGGCGGGCAGTCTTAGTGAGAGATGGGTTTGCCTCCCCGGGGTGCTCCGTGGGAGCAATGGCACACAGAACAACAACAACAAGGGCCTCTATGAATCTTGGAGGGTGCCAGCTAGTTCTGTGTGACATTGGCAAAAAGACCCAAACTCACTGGGTTTTGTTCCAGAATCCTTAGGTTGAATAACCAACAGGAACTGTCAGCTGTGCGCTAATCCCTCACACTGGTGTACTTACCTGAATAAAAAGACTCAAAGAATTACTATTCTGGACTCTAGTGTGGGATATGGTGGACTTACCACACTTGAAAAAGATGGTCCACCACGGAAACAATTTGGATATGGTAAACGGAAAATGAGGAAGAGATCTCAGCTGAGTGAGTGTAAGATTGGTGTATGGAATACTAAAGGTATAAATGGCAAGATGAATGAGGTGATTGAAGAGATAAATATAAGCATAGATTGGATGTACTATGTGTAAGTGATACCAACAAGAAGGAAATCGGTATAGAAGAAGTGAATGGAACAGTGACTGTGTGGTCTGAAGTATTGGATAATGTGAGAGGACAGGCTGGTGTAGGTGTGATTTTAAGTGAAAAGAAGAACAACTTGATTCACTATAGCTGTATAAGTGAGAGAATTCTTTGGATTCGTTTGAAAGTGAAACTTCAGAGAATATTAATTGTTGCAGTGTATGCTCCTTGTGACTCCAAACCTTCTGATAGGAGGGAAGATTTCTGGAATCAACTGAAAGCTGTTTTGAGTCAGTTTGGTGCTAAAGAGAATGTCATAATAGCAGGGGATTTCAATGCTAGAGTAGGTGTGCAGAATGCAATTTCTGACAATTTTCTGGGTAAGTATCATGATCCGTGTATGAATGATAATGGTGAAAGATTAATTGAACTCTGTATTGAGAATAGTTTGTGTGTGTCTAATAAGTTTTTCAACTGCAAGTATATCCACACATATACTTGGGGAAATCGGACTCTTGGTCAAAAGAGTGTGATTGATTTTGTTGTTTACGATCAGCATCTGAAACACTTAGTTGTTGACACTCATGTGATGAGAGGTGTGGATGTTGGTTCTGATCATTACTTGGTAGTGTCATGAGTGAAACTGAATGTTTGTTGGAGAAAAGGGCATAGCAAGAGGCCTAGGATGGAAAGAATAAAGGTTGAAAGGCTCCCTGAAGATCATCAGCATTATTCTAACTTACTCAGAGAACGACTGAAGGAGCTGAAGTCATGTGAGAGGAATGTAGAAAAGAAGTGGAAATGTTTTAAGAACTGTGTTGTCACTGTTGCTGAAGAGGTATGTGGCACTACAATAGTGGGTAACAATAGAGGTGATGCTTCGTGGAATAGTGAGATTGAAGAGGCAGTAAAGAGAAAGAAGGAAGCCTATTTGGGGATGTTGCAAGGTAGAGTTTCTGTGGATGAATATCACTGTAAGAAGCGTGAAGCAGCTAAGCTGGTTTGCCAGAGTAAGGCAAAAGATAGGAAGAAGAAGATGGAAAGGCATGAATTTTTTTTTTTTTTTTTTTTTTTTTTTTTTTTGGAAAAATAAGACTACTTTCTGGAAGCACATGAGACTCAGGAAAAATAGAGGAATCAAAGTTGTGTGAAGAATAGGATCGGGGAAATGATATGGGAGCCCAATGAGTTAAGTGAAAGATGGGGTGAATATTTCTGTGAGTAATTAGATCAAGAAAGCAAAGGTGATTCTGAGGTAGAAGCAGATGATGTCACAGTGAAGGATGGAAGCACAGGAGGGATCTCAAGGGAAAAGGTGTGTAAAGCTCTAAAATCTCTCCAGACTGGTAAGGCTCTAAGAGTGGATGGCATAACTGCTGAGATGTTGAAATATGGTGGTGACTCTGTAATTGACTGGTTAACTGAAATTTGCCAGTTGTGCTGGAGTTAGGAATGGTCCCTCAGGATTGGGATGATGCTATCATTGTTCCCTTGTATAAGGGAATAGGTTATCAGACTGACTGCAAGAACTATCATGGTATTAGCCTACTAAGTGTGCTAGGGAAAGTGTTAGGTAAGGTTGTTATTGAAAAAGTACGGGGTCTTACATCAAAGAAAGTGTGGGATGTTCAGAGTGGTTTTATGCCAGATCAAGGTTGCACTAACCAAATTTTTGCATTATGCATGATGATTGAAAAGTATCTGGCTGTTGATAAGAAAGTTTTTGCTGCCTTCATAGCTTTAGGGAAAGCTTACTACCGAGTAAATAGGACACTTTTGTGAAAGTATTAAATGAATGTGTGTTACTGGGAATCTACTTAATAGTGTAAAAGCCATGCATGCTGGCAGTAGAACTTGTGTATGAGTGAATGGTGTTTTATCAAAATGGTTTTCTAATAGTGCTCGAGTCAGATAAGGTTGTGCAATGTCCCCATGGCTGTTTAATATATTTATGGATGCGTGACGCTAAAATAGATAATACTGGTTTATGTCTGAGTGATATCCGTGTGTGCAGATTGCTGTATGCTGATGACACTGTCCTGTTGACAGAGAGCAAAAGTGAGTTGCATAGTATGTTGTCCCAGATGTACGAAGTTCGAATGAAATTCAAACTGAGTATAAATACGGGAAAAACCAAAGTTATGGTTTTCAAGTGAGGAACTGGTAGTGCTGAATGTAATATAAGTCTAAATGGCACAGTGATTGACCAGGTGAATGAGTTTATGTATTTAGGAAGCATGTTTGACAGAGAGAACAAATCGGATGGTGAAATTAGTAGGCGAGTGAATTCTTCATTGAAAGTTACAACAGCTTTAGGAGGTTTTCACAGGAATGATGGGTTATCAATTGAGATTCCCGCATGGCTGTGTACGTGAGTGCAATTGTCCCTACTCTGATGTATGACAGTGAAACCTGCATACTACAGAAAAAACATAGGAGTCATTTGTGTGCTGGAGATATGCATTACTTACAGGGGTTGTGGCAACACACATTCTGATTGTGTGAGGAATGAAGATGTGTTTGGAGTTGTGTAACATGAAGCAAAATGTTATTATATTTGCACTTTTAAGGTATTAACCTCTTGCAAAGTGCGCATAGTTTACGTGCAATTCATATATGAAAAAACCATGAGGAATAACCACTCACTCACCATAAAGATCATGGTAACCTCCAATGACCACACACTTCCAACACGTCATTCATCGTGATGTAACTGGGCTTCCACAGGTTTACAGACTACTTGCTTACGCTTCTTATTTTCGGGTGTGAAACATCGTTTTTTTTTCCTTTGCCTTATAAGATGTTACTATAATGCTTGTCAATTCGATAAAAATCACACATACAACTCATTCATACAATTCAAGTAAAAACTATGTACATAAACCTTACATTCACAGGTGATTAAACCTTGGTCAACTCTAATTATGGAACTCCTCCTTCTGTTTCACAACCTCTGCTACTCCCACTGCAAGTGTCACACCCATTCAGCCCCGCACATCCAATCCTCTAGTACTTTCGACAGGTCCCTGTCATCTTCAGGAGGCAGGTGTGTCTCACCCGCCCACCACAGCTCAAGTGAGCAGAGCCATCGAGGCCTGGGCTCCAGTTGCTATCTCTGAATCGTTGTGTCTCTGGCGCCATCTATTGTCCCTGCTGCTCTTTTTTTTCCCTCTTTCTTTTTATGCTGCTGTTCAATTTTTATTAGGGCTTTCCATTGTTCGTTTAGGTTACTTGGCTCATTAATGTTGCATAATCTTGATCTGTTTTTTTCAATTAACACTGATTCTGCAATTCTTAACTTGCACGTAAACTATGCGCACTTTGCAAGAGGTTAATACCTTAAAAGTGCAAATATAATAATTGAGAATTACACGCAAAATTCTGAGCTGGGATAGTTGAGGTGTGGGGTTTGCAGTCGCTATCATACTCTGGGATTAAACAATTGCACGTAAACTATGCGCACTTTGCAAGAGGTTAATACCTTAAAAGTGCAAATATAATAATTGAGAATTACACGCAAAATTCTGAGCTGGGATAGTTGAGGTGTGGGGTTTGCAGTCGCTATCATACTCTGGGATTAAACAATGGCGCCAGAGACACAACGATTCAGAGATAGCGACTGTAGCCCAGGCCTCGATGGCTCTGCTCACTTGAGCTGTGGTGGGCGGGTGAGACACACCTGCCTCCTGAAGATGACAGGGACCTGTCGAAAGTACTAGAGGATTGGATGTGCGGGGCTGAATGGGTGTGACACTTGCAGTGGGAGTAGCAGAGGTTGTGAAACAGAAGGAGGAGTTCCATAATTAGAGTTGACCAAGGTTTAATCACCTGTGAATGTAAGGTTTATGTACATAGTTTTTACTTGAATTGTATGAATGAGTTGTATGTGTGATTTTTATCAAATTGACAAGCATTATAGTAACATCTTATAAGGCAAAGGAAAAAAACGATGTTTCACACCCGAAAATAAGAAGCGTAAGCAAGTAGTCTGTAAACCTGTGGAAGCCCAGTTACATCACGATGAATGACGTGTTGGAAGTGTGTGGTCATTGGAGGTTACCATGATCTTTATGGTGAGTGAGTGGTTATTCCTCATGGTTTTTTCATATATGAATTGCACGTAAACTATGCGCACTTTGCAAGAGGTTAATACCTTAAAAGTGCAAATATAATAATTGAGAATTACACGCAAAATTCTGAGCTGGGATAGTTGAGGTGTGGGGTTTGCAGTCGCTATCATACTCTGGGATTATGCGCTATAGGAATTAATTTCACAACTTCGAGATGAGAGATATTAAGGCGTTTAAGAAGGCTAAAATTAAATTAGTAAAGTCAGAAAATCAAGAAGAATTTTTGGTGACGTGCCGTGACCTAGAAATAACACCAAAGTATTTAAAAATACGGAATTGCCCAGTCACTGCTAAGGATAATAGAATAATCCAGGAGTGCCAAAAAAAGAGATTAAGAGCTGAAATTGTCAATAAAAGGAATCTGATTTTTGACTTAAATATGAAATGTTTACATTTAATCGATTTGATATGTTATAAAAAGTATAGAAAGTTCGACGGTAATTGGAAAGATGAGATTTTGGATGTAACCTTCAGAGAAATTTTTGACATCGTGGAATACGAAAAAATGCTCAAGAGCAGTCATGGAAAAAAAGTTGCACGAGATGATTGACAGACAACGTGTACAAGAACAACGGGAGAATATGTATGAGGTATATCAGAATAACTCCAACTTGGCCTTGAGCTTCACGCAAAGAGCTATTTTGCAGAGAGGTAAAAAATTTGCGTTTCCACGGAGCCTGCCGAGGACGGAGGAATTAATACCCAACTTAGAAGAAATGGCACGCTGTGTACCAGCAGAAGAACGTGAAAATTTTCGAAGTAAACTGTATAGAATTGTTTTGAAAGAATTTAATGAAAAAAGTAAGAAAAAGAAATATCATATAGATAAAATTCAGTATGAGAAAGAACAACTGATTAAATTAAGAGATGACCCAACAATTAAATTCTGTGAAGCTGATAAAACAGGGCAAATTGTAATATTAAACACAACTGAATATGATCTAAAAATGAATAGAGCTATAGAAGAACTAAATTGCAGCATTCTAACAAAAGACCCAACCGAATCTCAAGTAAGGTACTTAGCTAGAATAAGAAATCACAGCACCTTGCCTGATGAAATAAAGAAAGCATACCCACCAATGGGTACTGGAATACCAAAAATGTTTGCAAAAATAAAAACTCATAAGCCTGATACACCTATGAGAGTGATTGTATCAAAAAGGAATTCCCCACTAATAAAACTAGAAAATAATATCTACAAATTTTTGGCACCTGTGTTCATGAAGACAAGGTTCACTGTGAAGAATACATACGAATTTATTGAGAAAATTAAAGTAATTAAACAAGATTTAAGTGAATATCATATGGCTAGTATGGATGTGAGAGCTCTTTTTCCTAGCACACCAGTACCTCAGGCAATAGAAATAATTATTGAAAAATTGTATGTGCTACAGACAATGAATGCAATACAAATAGAGGAGTTAAGAGAAATTTTATTGTACATATATGAAAATAACATTTTTAAGTTTAACAACAAGATGTACAAACAAAATCATGGTGGACCTATGGGGTCACCACTGTCAACTTTATTTGCTGAAATTATAATGAGTGACATTGAGGAAAAAATAATAAGTAAACTCGAGGATCCACCACTGATATACTGCAAATATGTTGATGACATTTTTCTGTTATCCAGGCTAAAAAATGATGAACTTGTGGACTTGACAAAAAAGTATAGTGAAATTTATCCATCTATTGAACTGACAGTAGAACAAGAACATGACAATACTTTGGCATTTTTGGACATTTTGATTATTAAAACAGAGGAGAATATACAATTCAGAGTGCATAGAAAATCTTCATATATCCCAGTACTTATACCATTTCAGTCATCACATCCATTAACACATAAAAGAAATAGTGTTAAAACACTAATTAAAAGAAGTTTAACACATTCATCAATTGAACAGTATAGAAAGGAAGAAATTGAATATATTGAAAAAATTGCATATGCTTTTGGATACCCTAAACAGGTATTAAAAAAATGGATTTATGAAGTAACTCAAGGTTACAATAAGATCAAGACTGATAAAAAACTTGTAAAATATGTGGGAGCAATACCATATATAGAAAATGTTTCAGCAGAAATTAATAAAGTTTGTGGCAAGTATGGCATACAGGTAGGAAATCAGGTACTTACTGTAAAAAATTTAGTGATTAAAAATGAAAAAATTAGCCAATTAGATAGAGCAGGAATTTATGAAATCCCAATAAACCAGCAACCACCTGTGTCATATATAGGCAGCACCAAGAATAAATTAAAGTATAGATTGAACCAGCATATTAATAATTGGAATAAAAAAGAGGCTAAGACAGCATTGACCCAATACTGTACGAAAATCAAAAATGTCCAAGGTTTGAAGATATTAAAATTATTAAGAGCTGTAAAAACGAAAAGCAGTTAAGAATTGCAGAATCAGTGTTAATTGAAAAAAACAGATCAAGATTATGCAACATTAATGAGCCAAGTAACCTAAACGAACAATGGAAAGCCCTAATAAAAATTGAACAGCAGCGTAAAAAGAAAGAGGGAAAAAAAAAAGAGCAGCAGGGACAATAGATGGCGCCAGAGACACAACGATTCAGAGATAGCGACTGGAGCCCAGGCCTCGATGGCTCTGCTCACTTGAGCTGTGGTGGGCGGGTGAGACACACCTGCCTCCTGAAGATGACAGGGACCTGTCGAAAGTACTAGAGGATTGGATGTGCGGGGCTGAATGGGTGTGACACTTGCAGTGGGAGTAGCAGAGGTTGTGAAACAGAAGGAGGAGTTCCATAATTAGAGTTGACCAAGGTTTAATCACCTGTGAATGTAAGGTTTATGTACATAGTTTTTACTTGAATTGTATGAATGAGTTGTATGTGTGATTTTTATCAAATTGACAAGCATTATAGTAACATCTTATAAGGCAAAGGAAAAAAAACGATGTTTCACACCCGAAAATAAGAAGCGTAAGCAAGTAGTCTGTAAACCTGTGGAAGCCCAGTTACATCACGATGAATGACGTGTTGGAAGTGTGTGGTCATTGGAGGTTACCATGATCTTTATGGTGAGTGAGTGGTTATTCCTCATGGTTTTTTCATAAGCAAAATGTTGTTCGCAAGGTGGAGACTAATATTTTTTGCTGGTTTGGCCATGTTGAAAGAATGAGTGATGAGGTGCTTACTAAGAAATTTTTTTTAGCCCAAGTGGCAGGAAGGAAAGGCAGAGGAAAGCCAAGGAAGTCATGGGAGGATCAGATTCAGGAGTGACTGCATGAGAAAAAGATTATGAGTATGAAGTATAGAAGGTTTTGTGTATGCCGTGTGATGGATGTCAGTGAAGTCCGAGTTGTGTGTCAAGATCGCTGTAAATGGAGAAGTTTGATACGGCAACAGTAAGTAAATAATCAGTTAAAAATTTATCTGGTAGTTTTTGTTTCTTTGTGGAGCTAACCTCTGAATCTCAAAGAACAGCTTAGTGATGTGATATGATGATGATGAGAAAAAAAATGCTTTAATTTTGTCTTCTATTTTTCATTAACTTTCATACTCTCTTGGTGGATTTCAAGAACTTTAATTTCTGGTCCCCCCTCCAACAAAAAAACATCTATATACAGCCCTGGTTACCACACATCCCGAATGACGAATAGTACACTGTTAAAGCACAAAGATTTTTAAAAGCCAAAATTTTCAACTGCACTTGAGCACACTGCAATTTCTGCTACTGCAAGATATCATGTTTTCCATCAGTTTTCTATTATGGTTTGATTTGTTGTTGTTGTTGTTTTATCAACACAACATATCCATGTTTAAAATTTCTAAAGATCTTCCACCCCTCAGCACACACTGAGAGCAACAATGACGCACATACACAACATATCATGAGTCACAGAACATTTCCTCACTGAACAACACACATGCAATAACACAAATGCAAACTTATTGAGTTCAGGTTAATAAATAGTTGCCTATTATCTGAAGTAACAAAGAAATTCCACACACACTCAACAAAAATTTTAACACTCAAACAACAGAACTTTACTTTTGAACTTCCTCAACTTAACAAATTTTGAAAGTTGTCTGCAATGGCTAAATACCCACCACAGTACAAATTTGGAAGCTGTGAATCCATTTATTGGTGTAAAATACACCAATAAATAGATTCACAGCTTCCAAATTTGTATTGTACGATGGTGTAATACCGTATTTCATTCATTGATACCCACCGCATTTTATCGTCACGAAGTTAGTTCCAATATTTTCTTATAGAAACCTGGAAAAATGTGACATTACAGTGATAAAGGACCACTACCACCATGCAGAAAATCTTGCAATAGATCAAAAGAGATGGAGGACTTTCACTACACATTTCTTTCTTTCTTTCTTTCTTTCTCTCTCTCTCTCTCTTTTAGCACGTCTTTTGGAAAAAAAGATCGTGCTTATGTTACTGGTTTGTCCGTCAGTCCGTCCGTCTGTACCCACGATATCTCTGCAACTATTAGTCCGATTTGAAAAATTCTTTTTGCATTGGGAAGCTTGAAATATGCGAATGATGAACCATTATTTCGTTGTTGTTTTTACGATGTACAATTTCGCCGCTAGGGGCGTAAATGCAGATGATGTCGAATTCAAAAATACGTATTGTTCCACATATTTGCTTCTAAACATCCGATTGAAAAAATTCTTTTATCTTTCGATTCCATTTATGTCGAAGAGTATTTTAGGTACAGTTACTTTTTCAAATTACGCATAGATTTTCAGCTAGCGGGCGTAAAAGTAAATTACATTTTTCCCGATAACTCTTCTTCTAAAACTCCGATTTGAAAAATAATTTCTTCAGCGGATACATCTCCTGATGGAAAATCTTTTGCGTATAATTTCAAATTTTTGGTAAAGAATACTTTAGCCACCAGGGGGCGTAAGATTTATTTTTGCTTCTGATGTATTTGCCATAAAATCTGAGCTTCTAAAATATCGATTGAAAAAATTATTTCGTGGACCGATGCCACTCACATCGATTAACATTTTCGGAATACTTTCTTCTTAAAATATTCCACAGTTTTTCCGCCAGGGGCGTAGACGTATATCCTATTTTTGTCAATATCTCTACTTCTAGGAGTCCGATTTGAAAAATTCCTTCTTTGTTGGATAGCGTATCCAGTGTGACATGTTTTTCATATAATTTCAAAATTTTCAAGTAATTCATAGACTTTCCGCTAGGGGGCATAGAGGTAAATTGCGTTTCCCCTATACTCTGCTTCTAAATCTTTGATTTGAAAAATTCTTTCTGCACCAGATACAGCTCCTGGTGGGAAATCCTTTGCATATAATTTCTAATTTTCGTAAAAAAAATGGTTTGGCCACCAGGGGGCGTAAATCTTAATTTCCGCTTCTGATGTATTTGCAGCAAAATATGAGCTTCTAAATTCTTGATTGAAAAAATTCAACGTTTGTAGACAGATAGTACTCATGTCGACAAACCTTTTAGAAACATTTTTTTTTTTTTTTTAAATGCATGGTATCTACGCCAGGGGGTGTAGATGTATATCTTATTTTTGTCAATATCTCTACTTCTAGGAGTCCGATTTGAAAACTTCCTTCTTTGTTGGATAGTGTTTCCAGTGTGACATGTTTTTTATATAATTTCAAAATTTTCAATTAATTCATAGACTTTCCGCTAGGGAGCGTAGAGGTAAATTGTGTTTCCCCCTATATCTCTGCTTCTAAATCTCCGATTTGAAAAAAAATTTCTGTACCGGATACAGCTCCTGATGAGAAATCGTTTGCACATAATTTCCAATTTCAGTAAAAAAAAAAAAAAAAAAAATGATTTGGCCACCAGGGGGCATAAACCTTAATTTCCACTTCTGATGTATTTGCAGCAAAATATGAGCTCCTAAATTCTCAATTGAGAAAAAACGTCATTTGTACACCGATAGTACTCATGTAGACAAACCTTTTAGAAACATTTGCTTCTTAAAATAATGCATGGTTTCTACGCCAGAGGTATGTATATCTTATTTTTGTCAATATCTCTACTTCTAGGAGTCCGATTTGTAAAATTCCTTCTTTGTTGGATAGTGTTTCCAGTGTGACATGTTTTTCATATAAATTCGAAATTTACAAGTAAATCATAGACTTTCCGCTAGGGGCACAAAGGTAAATTGCGTTTTCTGTGTTATTTCTGCTTCTAAAACTTCGATTTGAAAAATCCTTCCTGTATAGCATACAAGGCCTGATGGAAAATATTTTTCACATAATTTCTAATGCTAGGTAAAGAATGGTTTGGCCACAAGGGGGCATAAGTGTTAATATCTGCTTCTGATGTATTTGTAGCAAAATCTGGGCTCCTGAAAACTCGACTAATTTTTTTTTTTCTTGGACCGATAGTGCTCATATGGTAAAACCTTTCGAGAATACTTTCTTCCTAAAATAATGCATGGTTTTCCCACCACGGGACATAAAGTCACATCTTATTTTTGTCGATATCTCTGTTTCTAAGAGTACGATTTGAAAAATTCTTTCTATGTTGGAGAACGTTTTCGGTGCGAAATGTTTCTCATATAAATTCATGTTTTTCTTAACGCACAAGTCTGCAACCAAAGGGCATAAGCTCACGATTCCGTTTTCAGCAATATCTGAGGGATTAAAAACCCAATTGAAAAACTTCTTTCTTCCGTCAGATACTATTGTTTTCCATACCGGTTCCATTGACTTTCAATAGCTTTGATAAATTTAATTTGCGTCAGAACAGATTCAAAAGATGTGCTTATTACACCCGAAAATTCAGTGTCATCTTTCTTGTTATGGTTTGTGCCTGAACATGCCTGAAGACCATACCGGTATGCAGGTGTAAGATAATAATACTTGAAACACTTTCTATTCTTTCTATGTTGGAGAACGTTTCCGATGCGAAATGTTTCTCATATAAATTCATGTTTTTCTTAACGCACAAGTCTGCAACAAAAGGGCGTAAGCTCACGATTCCGTTTTCAGCAATATCTGAGGGATTAAAAACCCAATTGAAAAACTTCTTTCTTCCATCAGATACAATTGTTTTCCATACCGGTTCAATTGACTTTCAATAGCTTTGATAAATTTAATTTGCCTCAGAACAGATTCAAAAGATGTGCTTATTACACCCGAAAATTCGGTGTCATCTTTCTTGTTATGGTTTGTGCCAGTAATATGCCTGAAGACCATACCGGTATGCAGGTGTAAGATAATAATACTTGAAACACAAGTACTATTAGCAATGAAGGAAGCAAATCTTGCAATGAATCAAAAGAGGCACAGAAGTTTTGCTGCATCTCTCTCTGTCTATCTGTCTGTCACTCACGCACACGCACTTTCATGGTTAGAGCCAGTAATATGCCTGACGGCTCTGCTGGTAGCAAGATGATGATATTACTTAAAGTGCATTTCCCAGCTCAATCAAAAGCTGCATTTCTACAGAAAAATATTTTCATTGATACCATATATTTTTACACTAAGATTGGTGCCATTGTCAGCACTACCTGCTAATAAACCTTGACGGAGAATAACTCAGAGGAGCACTGCCTGCTACAAGCAAAAAAAAAAAAAAAAAAAAAATTGGGCTCTTTAAAAAAGGATAAAGCAAACAGAAATACTAAAGTTAAGCTCTTTAAACAAGAAACCCACGATTCTCACACTTTTCTAAAGCTGAAGTCAAGATGCTTCTTAATATGTATATAGACAACTAACCAGTGATGCTCATGAAACAGTATTTCACAAAGAAGCTTCAATTATCTTTTAAACAACAGTGTGCTGACACATTTCTACAGATGTCTTACCATCTTTGCAACAAAAATGCAGATAAGTAAATTGTTGTAGATACCTCTCTGCTAATTAGCAGACCAGAGATTGTGATCTTCCATTTAACTAATAACTTAGGAGACTTCTTCACAATTATGTTCTGTACCATTTGCTTCTCAATACATGTCATGTTTTATCACTAATAAAGTGTACTTTTAGTGTCAACATACCAGCACAACAGATGTATGTATTTTGCAGTAATAATAATAATAATGAAGAAAAATAAATTTTCTTCATTATTATTATTATTATGATTACCTTTTTTTAACAATGCTAAAAAGTGGGCAAGAAGTCGTTTTTACAAATCTTCAGTACCAACCAGTAACTAAAACAAGAGTAAACTTGAATTTGGGCCACAGAATGTTGGGGTTTTTTCGGGGTTTTTTTCGGGATTTTTTTTTAACAAATTTCTGTAATGACCCTCACAGTTATTTTAATTTTTATGTAATTATATGGCCAACAGAAAGAACTGTCAGTTAGAGGTTTAATTCTTTTTCTGAAAGAAATCTGAAAAACATAAAATATGCAAAGAAAATGTCCACATCAATGAAATAAAAATGTGACCAATAACTGAAAACAATTTTCATCAACAATACTTCTTTGTTGCTATCAAAAGAGGCCTCAAACATCCACTGGTGGACTTGGCTATCAAAAAATTTGTTAAACCTGAATATAAATCCACCTTGACCCCAATCTCTCCAAATTTTCAACGAAACTTGGCAGTTCTTCCATTCATCCCTGAAATTTGTTTCAAAATATTAAAAATCCTTAGGTCATTAAATTTCAAAGTGATTTTCACTCCTGTATCTAAGATGTTTTACTCTACAAAAAAGACTCAATTCCTGACATAAACTCTTGGGCAATTTATCGCATCCAGTGTCAGTGTAGCCTGTCATACATAGGTCAGACATGGAGATCATTTAATTTCGGATTAAAAGAACACCAATCATATATTAAAAAGTGTGAACTTAAAAAATATTCCATATCCCAGCACTGTTGGGAAAATAACCACCAATTTCTGTTTGATGACACAAAACTGTTAGATAGACCTAAATCAATATCTGACCTCGACTTTTTAGAAGCCTTTCACATATTTTTACAAGCCTTTCACATTTTTTGAAACCGTAATAATCTGGTACATGATTTATCTTCATCTCCATACCTATCATGCACATGAAAAGCACTCATCAAAACCGATGGCCATACAAGATGTTTGACACGTGAAACTGGTAACAACGTCACAAGCAAGAAATGAAAACATTTAGTCTTGATGAAGCTGGACCATAGTTTCCAGCGAAACTATGGTAGACTTGAAGTTATGAATATTGCATTCATAAATGCTGTTTTCTGAATTAAATTTTCAAGTTTTCTGATGAGGTGTTTACATGGGGAATAGTGAAAACATGGCACATTTGTACCAATAATGCCATAGTTAATTATTCCCTCTGTACCTAACTACTTGGGAAACTTGAGTCTGAATCATCCAGCAGACTGACCTCCACTCCAGTGTGATTCAATTTTCTTGAAAAGTTAACATGGACAACAAACAGCTAGTTACAGCATCTCTGTACCATAAAACACGAGTTTCTGTACCCATGCTGTGCTTTGAATTTAAATTATTCATTGATTTATTAATATTTTGCCTAAGAATTGCTGATTTTCTTAACTGGACATTTATTTCAAGATAGATGGATCTGTGCTACAAAGAGGCAGGTGCCTTGACTAGCAGTAACTGGAAGTTGGTCTGGATTCCTAAAAAACATGGCCTGAGTTACTTGAAATGCATTGTCCTGTGTGGTGCAATGGTAATGCATTTGGATAGAAATAGGAAGATACAGATTCCATTCCTACTCCAGGGCAATTCACTTTTTAAGTCTTTTGAACAGTTGGTCAGATAGGTGACCGTTAATTCAATTTTCAAGTTTTTTGAGCAGTTGTTTGCATGGATGACCATTAACTATGAAATCTTCATGCCATAAAGTAATGTGTTTTTGTACCTATGGAGCTTGAAGATTATTTTACTCATTTCAGTGATGTTTACCTTCAGTGACATTTCAATATCAACTACAGAGACAATAAATACAAAATGCAATACTTCTATTTTTCCTTCAACCAGTTACCATCCTTGTCACAACCGCCAAAATCACCTACTTCAACAGATTCATAAATGCTTATACACATGATGATCCTCCAATATATCTTAGTATTTACAACCATATCTCCTAATAGCACAATGATTCTGCTATTGTATGTTACACAAACCCACCCCACCTTAGTGTTATTTATCATACTTAAATGCTACTTATCATTGTTTACATCTTTTTCAACATCACACTGATTGATGGGTACCTATGCGATTAAAAACCACAATCCCTAGTTCAGAGCAAAGCTTAGTGCAATACATTCTGGATGGAAATTAATCAAAATATCTACATATGATAAAGTTGATCTGAAACAAAAAATTTCTAAATATTACTTACTGAAGTTCTGACATCAAGATCTTCAAACTGCTGTTCAAACTGCTCCATTACAGCTGAAACCTAAAGTCAAGATGTCAAAAAGAATAAATTTAGATTGCCTTTATTACAGCATGAAGTGAATTTTTTTTTTTTTACTAATACTTTATCTGACTAACATTAACAAACAAATACAAACACATTTTAAAAATAAGATCTCCAAGAAAATAATCATTCAGTATAAATATTTTAAAACGAAAAATGTGGCACACACATGTACCACATTTCTGTTGTCATTTGAATGTTTAAGAAAAAATAGCATAACTCCACTAAATAAAAAGAAAGAAACTTGCCTTCTGAAGATCCATTGAATTAATAGCTTTGTCTAGAGCCTTCACAACAGATCCCATATTTTTTGTCACCTGAAAATGAAATGAAAAATTTGGATGTCACACTTGAAATCACAACAGTATCTGGTACAGAGCAACATTTTCAACATATACACTATCTACCAACAAGTAATTCGACACCCCTGCAATCGACAATATCTGCGGTTCTGATACACGTCACGGCTGCCGCCGTTAAATATCGTGTGGGAAACAACAATGCAACCAGTCGCATGCAAGATGCCACGCAGTTCGGAGCTCTCCGATTTCGAGAAAGGTGTAATCGTCGGGTATCGCAGAAATGGCCGATTCATACGTGACATATCCAGCGAGTTGAAGTACCCAAAATCGACAGTGGCCTACGTGATTGGCAAGTGGAAGATGAGAGCTGACTGTCGGAATGTGCCCCGACCCGGCAGACGCACAAAACTAGAAGTTAGAGATTGACGGGTGCTGGCCAGAGAAATTCGGAAGAACCGCACCAAATCGATGGGCCACATCCGCGAGGAGTTTCAGCAGGCATCCAGGAGTGTTCTTTCGATGAATACCATCCGTAAGGAAGCCCATCTGCTCGGTTATCATGGACATGCTGCCACCCACAAGCCTTTGATCACCAAATCCAATAGCGCTGCTCGGCTAACGTGGTGCAACGAATGTCGACAGTGGACCGTTGAACAGTGGAAACAGGTTCTTTGGAGCAACGAATCAAGGTTAACCCTCTACCGTTCGGATGGCAGGGTCTGGGTTTGGCGTCTGCCTGGAGAACGCCTCCTGCCGGAATGTATTGTGCCAACTGTGAAGTTCAGCGGTGGTGGAATTATGCTATGGGTGTGTTTCTCCTGGTATGGCACGGGACCCTTGGTCGCAATTCCTGGTAGACTCAACGCCGAGACCTACTGCACCATTTTGGATGACCATGCGCTTCCTACGTTGTGGCAGTTTTACGGGGTGGACCCATGTTACTTTCAGAATGACAATGCCCCCTGTCATGTTGCAAGGTACACCCTGGCTTGGTATGGTGACAATGGGGTTAATCGAATGGACTGGCCTGTACAGAGCCCGTACCTTAACCCTATCGAGCACCTCTGGGATGAGTTGGAGCGTCAGCTTAAGGGGTGCCCCCAACATCCGAAATCGGTGAAGGAACTGACCTGTCTTCTCCAAGCCGAGTGGGAGAAAATACCGCTAGCCGTCGTACAACGCCTGGTTGAGAGTATGCCCCGGAGGGTCGCAGCTGTAATTGCCGCTCGTGGAGGCTCCACCAACTATTGAAGGTGAAAAACTTCGTTTTCCTTTGCTATATCACAGGTGTCCAATTACTTATTGGTAGATAGTGTATAACATATCACTGATATTACTAATAAATATTCCTTAAGCATGTACTGACATTGTACATACAATTACTGATGTAGTATCCCCCTTGGGACACCCTTACTACAACCCCTCATGAACAGCCCACAAACTGCTGTTTCTGAGATGCTTCCACCCTTGGCAAGGTAGCAGCCGATGACCATTCCTTTTTGAGTGTAGGTCAAATCATTACCTTTGCCCATTGTGCTCACGGTACGCACTATGGCTCATCTGTCTTGGCCGGTAGCTTATACCTCAGCGTGGCCGACCTTGTCATGTGCACTCTGTGATGCACCTGGGCGGGTACACTGCAATTCTGGGGGTGGTCATATTATTCTGATACGACCGTGTACATTCACTAAGCTGTTTTCTGAGATTGGGGGGTTAGTTCCTCAAAGGTGACATATTAAAGTTACTGGTGATGTTAAATTTTTCTTACTGTTCATTTATCAAAGACTTCTATTTACAACAACCTTGATGCGCAACTCAAGCTTCACATATACATCATCACACTTTTAACACACAATCTTTTGTACTCTATACCAATTAGTGTACATATAGTGAAATCTGCTTAATGTGCTCACAGTTAAAATGATTTCCCGCTTAATACACATTTTTCACGCAGTCCCTAAAATTCAGAAGCAAATAAGTACAAATATACTCTTATTTAATACACTTCAAATACCGTTTAATAAGTGCTTAGTTTTGTAGCATCATGTACATTTGGATTCTGGTGAATAGTAATACTATGCAAAAAATGGGTCAGTCGCATGTTACATGAGTCACTGGATGTTTACTTTGATTAGACAGAAAATTCCCCTATTCCTCGCCGCTAGCTAAACAGGCTTGTCATGGGCTCAGCTTGTGGCTTTCAAGCTTCAGGAGTGACTTTCCCGAGCATAAGGGTCTCCTTTTCTTTGACCTTGACGAGGAGAAAGCATAGAAACCATAAGAGCTGAAATGACGTTTTTGTCAACATCACTCTGCCCCCCTTCCCAACTTCCACAGTTGAATGAAGGCCACGGTATGGTAGCTAGGTGCCATTGTTTAAGTAGGAAGGCCATTTAGTGAAGATAGTGAATTTTATGGTTGTGCATTGCTACTGTAGTTTTTTTTAACTTCTGTTTTTAAACGTGTACTGTAATATAAAGTGAATACTGTATAACTTTGGATTGTATGATGAGTGGCAGGGTGGTATCACATCGCATTTTGCATGGAGTTGCGATAGAAACTGAGATTTGCGTCGCATATTTCTGCGATGCAAGTTTCAAGTGGTTTTTACAAGTTGTGCTTAAATACGTACAATATAAATGTATATCCTAAAAAAAATTTTTACAATAACTTTTTAAAGCATTATTTTGACTGCTGGTAAACATAATAAGATTCCATGTTTCCGTTAAGCAATGGCACGTTCCAAATATGAATGTGCAGCGCACTTTCTGAAATTGAATTGATAACCCTAGCTAGCACTGATAGGACCATCCTCTCAAGTGACTGCCCGCAACGCTTAATGCTGAGTCATGCTGTAGGAATGCATTTCGATTTTTGATAAGTTGTGCGAACATTCAGGGGTCGATCCAGGCGGGATTTGATACCGTTCAACGGTATCTTCACAAAAATATTTTTGTTCAAACTGTATCTTCACAAAAGTATTTTTTGCTCAAACGGTATCTTCACAGAAATATTTCGAAATTAATGGTATATTCGTTTCCTGTAAAATTTTAATCTAGCAAAAAATATTTTAGTGTAAGAGTCATCTTGAATATTATGTTTAACTATTACGTCTTTTTATTTAAAAAAAATGTTGTTTTCAGTAAAACGGATGCTGACGGATGCCTATCAAAAACTGCATCATTGCTACCGGCGGCTTATGCAACGCTCGCTCGTGCTCGCTGAAAGGAATTCCAAAGGATTGTGGGAGTATCTTTTTACGGAGAACGCGATTGGTTCTCTATCCTTCCTCCTTCGCTGCGATTTAGAAGTGTTGCACCTTAGATTTCAGTCTCCATCTCCCCAAATCGAACCTCCTTGCACTAATCACTTCAGAAGGTTTGGTTCCTGCAGTTCTTGCACACAAGGAGGAAAGTTGGGAAGTTTATTTATTTAACTTTGCCGTACCAAACGGTATTCCGCGAATCGTGTTTACTATTATGAGGAGAGGAACATGGTGGGGAGCGGCTGACTGTTCACTTTATGAGGGATCAGTGACATATAAGCGACTTTTTTTTTTTTTTTTAATATTGGGTTGTCGGAAAAGTCATGACGTATTTTAGCCATGTTTTGCAAAGGTCATTTATTGATAGAAAGAACAAAGATCAATCAATGATATAATGCCCGTTTTGTTCGATAACCTTTTGCCATCTTTCAGTGAGCTGCAGAATGCCTCGTTCATAGAAGGACCTGTCTTTCATGGCGAAAAACTGTACAAGGTGCTGATTTACAGCCTCATCTGAATTGAATGTTACACCACACAAGGACTGTTGAAAGAGAGCAAAACAAATAGAAGTCTGACGGCGTAAGGTCAGTCGAGTATGCTGGGTGTGGCAACACATCCCACCCAAGCTCCAATCATTTTTGGCGGGGGACCAAACTTGTGTGTGGTCTCGCGTTGTCGTGATGGAACGCAACACCTTTATGATGAACGAGCTCTGGACGTTTCTGGATGATGGATTCATTCAAACTGTCCAATTGCCGACAGTACACATTCGAATTGATTGTTTGGTTCTGTGGTAGGAGCTTGAAAAACACAACACTTTTAAAAATCCACCACACTGAGACCAGAACCTTCCGCTGATGAATGTCTGCTTTGGATGTCGTTTGAGGCGAAGCAGCACGTCGGGACCAAGACCGTTTGCGCAGCACATTGTTGTACACAATCCACTTTTCATCACCAGTTATCAGTCGCTTCAAAGAAGGATCGTTTTCCTCATGTTTAATGAGCAAATCGCAGATGTTTATACGCACCTTCAATTCAACTTCTTTTGAGTTCATGAGGAACCCACACATCGAGCTTGCTTACGTATCCCAGCTTCTTCAGGTGGTCGTGAACGCTTGAATGATGAATGTGCAACGTGTCTGCAATCCCTCGTGTCGTGTAATGTGGGTTTGACTAGAGCAATGCTTTGATTTGGTCATCATCAACCCCGGTTGGCCTCCCGGACTGAGGAGCATCGTTGAGGTCAAAGTCACCAGCACGGAATTTTGCGAACCACCGTTGGCACTGACGTTCTTGTAGAGCATTATCACCGTACAATTTACGCAACTTTTCACAAGCTTGACGCGTGTTCTTCCCTTTACGGAAGCAAAACAGTAAAATATGGCGAAAATGCACAGTTTGGTTTTCCATCTTCAACTTTATGTCAAATCTCCATAAATCATCCAAATCGCTCACTATTCCTTTTAGACTACAGCTAGAACTAGCACCTGTCGAATGCCATAGCAATAACAGAGCTGCGCATGCCTCTAGTACTTCCAAAACCACCCAACCGCCATTGGGTGTCAAAATACGTCATGACCTTTCCGACAACCCAATATATATATATACACTGCTAGCCACCCAAAATGCAACACCAAGATGGAAGCATCCGATTGGCCTGAAATTCGCAACATGCTTCGCCCACGAGAGGACATGCAAACGATTAGCGTTGCAGGGCATATGCAAATCATGTGCGCCCGGCACGCCTCCGAGAAGCACTAGAAGAAGGGTGCACAGAAGGCGGGTGTAAGTAGTGGAAGTGTGTTGTGCTGCCGGACCTGGGCGTGGAAAGCTTCCTGATGCCTCGTTGCAGAACACGGCAGTCATTCCAGCACGTTTCGGAGTTCGACAGAGGACGAATAATGGCTTATCGTGACAGCAGTTTATCGTACCGAGACATTGGTGCCCGTGTGGGACGACATCCAGCCACAGAGGCGAGTATGGATTCGGTGGGTGCAGGAGGGACGGACGGACCGACGTGAGCGATTGCCGCAGCCGCGGCACACCACCGAACGAGAGGACCGGCATGTTGTGCGGCGGGCATTGACAGCTCGCACCGCCACATCACGAACGTTAGCGCAGGAATTAGGGTGTGTTGCGCAACAACCTTAGTCAGCACGTACCGTTCGACGTCGTCTGCAGGAGCGGGGACTTGTCGCACGGCGCCCATTGCCCCAATTACCATTGACGTTACAACACCGGCGAGTGCGGCGGCAGTGGGCCGTTGAACACCACACCTGGAGTATGGAATGGCACAACATTGTCCTATTCGACGAATCCTGCTTCTGCCTGCAACACCACAATGGTCGGATCCGCGTGTGGCGGCACTGCGGCGAGGGACTGTGTGACGCCTGCATTATGCATCGCCATACCGGTCCGTCGCCTGGCGTTATGGTTTGGGGCGCAATTGAATATGACACCCGCACCCCTCTGGTACACATCGCCGGCACACTCAACAGCCACCACTACATCTCCGACGTTTTGGAGCCTGTAGTCCTCCTTTACCTGCAGGACCTGCCAGCGGCCACGTTTCGACAGGACAACAAGCGCCCGCACGTGGCACGCATTGTGCAACAATTCTTCACGGCCCACCAGGTGTCACTGCTGCTGTGGCCCACCTGATATGTCGCCCATCGAACACGTTTGGTTGCTGACCAACAACCGAGTGGCCCGGCAAGCGCCACCCGCGGCTATGCCTGATGAACTGTGGCAATGTGTGGAAGCAGCCTGGACCGACATACCCTAAGCCTCTTTTGTTCGATGCTGCGGCGTTCAGCGGGCGTTATTGCCAGCCATGGGGGCCACACGAACTATTGATGTATGTGTGTTTCGCAAGTCGCACAGGCCTGTAAGCTCAAACGTTTCATCTTTGTATCTGTTGTTATGTGTCCAGTAAATCTGGCTTTGCTATCTCGTGTCCTTCTTGGTGTTGCATTTTGGGTGGCCAGCAGTGTATAATGCGTAATGAGTTATTTCATTACCACCAGCACTTAAAAATGTTGACCTTTGATGCCTTTCCTTTTTTAATACAACCTGGAGTGGGTTTTTTCTTGTACCCCCCCCCCAGATCAGCTCGAACATAAGTTTTATGAAAGAAATAATAATGGCTGAAAAATTTCGGGTGCCTAGAAATTTGTCGCAGACTCCTAATTTTGTTTTTTGATTCAAGTTGCGTAATTTGAGGTAAATACCGTACTTTCGTTGTATAAATCCACGAATTATCAGTTAAAATGTTAAGTTCTGCGGATAACAAGATTTTATGGTACTTTAATTTTTTAAAATTCAGCATGGCCTCAGGACAGCTAGCTACTGGTGTTGGAAAATGCGCTAACAGTAGAAAAAAAAATGTTACTTAGTAAGAGGTTAGAGAGCCACAAAGAGATGGAAATATGGCTTTTCATTTTATTATTTCTTTTACGAGCATTTTGACAGAAAATATTTTGCGCTCAATTAGTAGTGTGGAATGGCTCCGCGGGCCAGGCTAAGTGCTCTGGAAAGCTCGCTGTGCTATTCCACACCATGTACTTATTGCCGTCACGGTAGCATAATCACTTTCCGAATCGCATTCGTTATTTATTGCATTAATCACATTAATGTCATGGCTTTTGTGCGTCCTTTAGTTTTTGAGAAATATTTTCAGAAATGCAAAATACTACGGTTTTTTAGGTCTAACTAATAAACAATGGTAATGCTGAAAAAAAAATGAGGAATTTTCGGGGTTTCTTTCCATCTGAAAATAACATAAAAGTACTTAAAAACGACAGTTACTTTTTTTTATAAGATAATTACTTTCGTACGCCTTTGAACTTTTGGTCATCGTACGAATCATGCCTTTTCTGTTGGAAATTATGCTACGAGATCAACATGACAGGTGCCGATATTTTATTTCTGAATTTCACGGTCTGCGGATAGGTCGATGTGGATTAGATGACGGAAAAATTACGTTTTTCTTAATTTTACGATACGCCATCGAAAATGACGCGTAAGAATTTTTTTATTCTCGCCGCAGATTATGCGCAAGAATGTTTTTATTCTCGCTGCGTATTATGAGCAAGATTTTTTTTTTTTTTTCTGAATTTCGTAACCTGTAGGTTATATTGCCGCTCCGGATTATAAGAAGAAAAATACAATACTTTGGGTTTATATGTGCAAAATTTAATTTCAATAAATTATACTTAAATAAAATGAAAACCTAAAATTTTCATTTTTTGAAACCATGAACTAGAGAAACGCGGCGGTGGGGGAGGGCTATGGACCAAATTGAAATTTAATTTAGCAGTAAGTGATTTGGGTTTTTAAAAAATGACAAGAAAAAGAAAAATACACTAACTTTCTGATCCATCATCTTGACACATTACTTTTGAGTGTGATTCTTTAAAATTTGAATTTACTTCAGCTGGCACCTAAATTTTGGGAACTGTCTCCTAGATGTGGAACCTATTTTTCCAGCTGTGGCATGCACAATCATTGAAACAGGAAACTTTCTGCAAACCCAGAAAGCGTGGACCACAATTAGAAATAAAATAAAATGAAATTCTTAATTTCATCTTTTTTTATTCCTAATAATTAAAAATAACTGAAATAAGACAATTTTTACTTTCGGAATAATAATTATGGAGGATTAAAATTGCTCTAAACACAAAACCAGGCAAATTTCTCAAAAATATGCCAAGTTTCACAAAAATAAGCAAATTTCACAAAAATAGGCGAAATTTCACAAAATTGGGTATCATCTTTAAAAACCTGGATTGACCCTGACATTGAAGAACGCGGTAAACCGTAACTGTGGGATACACAGAACTTTGATTGCATGGGCTCTGCATTACGCTTTGCATTTGTGTTTAAGTGTAGTTAGGTAGTTTACATAAAAAATAACCACAATAAAAATGTACAAGAATTTATTTAGCTATTTTATTTAGGGATATGTCTTCAGTAAAAGTAACGACTGTTCAGAAGTGGCGCCGAGAAATCGATCCACAATCCACGTGGTTGAAATTTACTGTAAGCAAGGACAACCAACGTTTTGTAAATTCAGTATACTGCGACCTGTACTGAAAAAATGTTGATCAAATTAAATCAATGCACGCAACTTCAGCCCTGCATTTGCTGATGGAATAAGTGGAACAAGCATGAAGAATGATAACGTGATGAAGCATGCCAAATCAGATGGACATAAATTTAGCATTGCACAATTAAATAAACCACAATCACTAGGTGAGTTTTTTAAAGTTACTCCTATTGGTAAAACAATGTCTAATGTACCCAATGAAGCAAAGCCATGAATTAATAAATTGTTGGATATTTCTTACTGTTTGGCAAAAGAGGAAATGCCATTTTCTAAATTTCCGACATTTGTGGAACTTGAAATACGACATGGTGTTGATATTGGTCAGACGTACCATACAGCTACAAGGTGTTGATCTTGGTCAGACGTACCTTACAGCTACAAAGTGTTGATCTTGGTCAGACATACCATACAGCTACAAAGTGTGCTGAATTTACGGAATGTATCGCAGCAACTATGAAGGAGGAGCTAAGAAGAAACTTGCAGAATGTGAAAGTTTTCACATTGCTCATTGATGGGAGCACTGATGCTAGTACTTTTGAAAATGAAATTTTTTATATTATGTATATTATGATGATCAAGGTGAAATGCAATTATCGTTTCTGGCATTATGGAATGTTAAGAGTAGTAATGCTACTGGGATTCACAAAGCACTATTGGAGGCACTAGAAGAATTTGATATCACAGAGCCCATTATGAGTGAGAAACTTATTGGATTTCTTGCTGATGGTGCCAGTGTTAATTTGGGACATAAAAAGGTGTTGCAGCTATAATTAAAGAAAGCTGCCCACGGCTCATTAGTATTCACTGTCTGTCTCACCGTTTGGAGCTGAGTTTAAAAGATTACATTAGTTTAACTTATTTTGAACAAATATTAAGTGTTCTACATCAGCTTCATTCATTTTACGAAAAAAGTTCAAAGTGTCTCTGGGAGTTTAAAGAGCTTGCTGAAGTTTAGGAAAAAAACCCATCAAAACCAACTGCTTGCATTCACGGTACCATGTGAATTGGACATACACAAAGAGCAGTATCCACATTGCTAAAGAACTACCACATAATAATCTTACAATTAGAAAATATGATAGCAGATGAACACTTAAAGGGCGACAAGGCAAAAGTCAATGGAATTTTGCGCACATTAAAATCTGCAAAATGTGTATGTTGGCTACATTTTTTTAATGATATCTTGGGACCTCTTTCTAGGTTGTTGTTAACTTTACAGGCAGACAACATGGATATGTTATGTGCACCTTAAATGCAGCTGAAAGATTTTATTCAGCAGTAGAAGCATTCCAGAGTGGGAAAGGAATTTCCCCATCCCTTCAGTCTCTGCTTCAGAGTATGCAAAACACCGAGGATGTGGAAAATGGTTCACAAAATATTGAATTTAAAGGGATTTCACTAACACCTGTTGTTTCAGTGCATCTGTCTGAAAAAGAACGCCAAACATTTCTTGAAAAATTGCACTCATGTGTATGCAACAGACTAACAAATATACATGAGTCGGAGATATTGCAGTGTGTCAAGATCCTTGATACAAAGTTGTGGCCAACAGAAAAACCAGCACTTGAGAATTTTGGTGATGATTTGATGGAAGTACTGTATGACCATTTTTCAGAACTTCTTCAGAACACCACAAAATATACTCTCCTGCAGGAATGGGGAGATTTTAACATTTTTTGGCTGAGGAATCTGCAGCACTTAAAACAAGGTAGTTTGTGGGCATGCGTAATAAAAATTATAGTGTGGCTTACACCAACTTGTGCCTAATCTTCAACATCTTGAGAGTGCTGCCGACGACTTATGCAAAAGTAGAAAGAGCTTTCTCTGCAATGAAACCTGTTAAAACAGATTTTAGAAATCAAATGAATACAAAGACTTTAGATGGTCTTTGAATTACTTTAGAAGGCCCAGAACTCAAGGAAGTTAACCCACAGTCATCCTGTG
Organism: Macrothele yani; assembly: GCA_039090855.1. Classification (NCBI taxonomy): domain Eukaryota; kingdom Metazoa; phylum Arthropoda; class Arachnida; order Araneae; family Macrothelidae; genus Macrothele; species Macrothele yani. Next base: position 81,845,575 of record CM077008.1, read on the forward strand.
ATTTATTTTTTAATAACAAACAAAGGAATCCAAATGTAAAACCATATGGAAATGGCACTAAACGTCCACATGAATCAGATACAGATTCTGAATGAAGTTCCGGAAAAACTGCTACGAAAAAACAAGTACTGCTATTCAAATTTCTTTTTGCATAGCAGTTTTTAGCGGAACTGCTACACAAAATTTTTGGGAGAAATTTTACCCTGATGAGTGGGATAAAAAGAAAAGCATTATCAATTAATGATAAATTAAAAAAATTTTAAACTTGCGATGAAAAATCAAAAACAAATCACGGAGGATCTGGGCATTCCTAGTTCAACGTTACGGACAATTTTACAAAATAGGAAGGAGATAGAAGAGAAGGCTTTGCAAGAGGGGTATCAAATGGAAGAAAATAAAGACCAGAAAGTTTGAAAAATTGGAAAACGTTTTACTAGAATGGTTCCACCAGCCTCGTAGCTTAAATTTGCCATTGAATGGAACATTGCAGACAGAAAAAAATGCACGAAATTGCAAAGGAACTCCACATTAGTGATTTTACTGGATCGAGTGGATGGACTGACCAATTTAAAGCTAGATATGGCATTGTTTATCGCCAGATCAGTGGAGTCTGTAAATGAACAAGATACTGAAATGTGGAAAGAAACTGTTTTATTGCAATTACTAACAGATTTCTCTCTGCATGAAGTTTTGAATGGCGAAGAGTTTGGTCTTTATTTAAAACTGATGCCAGAAAAGTTGATTGTTTATTAAAATGACAAATGCCATGGCGGAAAACGAAGTAAGGAGTGACTTTCTGTATTAGCATGTACCAACGCAGACGGATCGGAGAAAATAAACTGCTATTCATAGGAAAGACAAAATCACCATGATGCTTCAAAAATGTTCACATTTCCATGTGATTACACTGCACAATGTCGAGCATGGATGACTGGTGAACAGTTTGTTTTATGGGCCAAACAGCTCGATGTGATGTTTCATCACAAGAATTGAAAAATTCTTCTTCTCATTGATAACTGCCTAGCGCATCCAAAAAATATCAAACTGACTAATGTAAAAATCGTTTTTCCACCTCCAAATGCCACAAGTACATTGCAATTTATGTATCAGAGGATAATAAAAATAGTGAAACATTATTATCGTGAGAGACTGGTCCACAGGTACTTATGTGCCATGGAACAAGCTGATGATCCTTCACCTCCTGCAAACATTATTAACGCAATTCATTACATCGCTGTGGTGTGGGATGCAGGGTATTAGTGTGACATGTATCCACCTGCGAGAAATTGTTTCCCCTTCAGTGCAGCACGTATCCACCTGCGAGAAATTGTTTCCCCTTCAGTGTAGCACATATCCACCTGCAAAAAGAACTACTTTTGAACTTCTTATATAACATTTTTGTATTTTTGGTGAAATTGTTTTATTTATTTTTTTAATTTTTAATTTTTTCAATTTTAAATTATTATTATTTTTGGTTTTTTAATACAATGAAAACAAAATACTCATACGTACATTAACTTTCACACTAAAGGAAATTGTCGAACTATTTCAGCTACAATACTATTAAATGGTGCCTGCTCATGCTCAATTTTCCAGCAGTATTCGGACAAATGTCCAGGAAGCAAGACACCACTGCCACGCATGTTTCTCAAAAATTTTGTTTTCACGTGACCCCAGTGGGTTTCAATGTTTTGAGTGTGAACACCAGTTATGGGGTCAATGAAATTTTGCTGGTGGTTCACCGTTTGGTGTTGGAAGTTGAAACCCGGCCAGTTATGAATGTTATGATAAGACGCCCATTCATCGGACCATATTGTTGTGCCATCGGACCAGATTGTTGTTCAGATGTAACAAAAAAATGAAACATTAGGTCTACAAGCTCAAAAAACCCGTTTTCAAGGCTATAAAGTATAGTATGTCATTTATTTACACAGGTAGATACGTGCTATCACGACGGGGCTAATATTTTTTACAGGTGGATACGTGCTACACTGAAGGGGAAACAATTTCTCGGAGGTGGATACGTGCCACACTGAAGGGGAAACAATTTCTTGTAGGTGGATACATGCTACACTAATACCGGGATGCAGTCCACCCAGAGGTAATTACGAATTGTTTCATTAAGGCAGGCGTCAAATGGCCACATAATGAACCGGCACTACAACCTAATGACGGAGTCGAAGAGGATCCCGTTTTCGTGAATTTTCCTGGATACATGTTTGTCGATGATGATATCGCAACTTGTAGAATTCCTACAGTGCAAGAAATTGTAGAAGATAATGCTGTGAGTACTACTACAAACGAGAAGAGTGGAGAAGAAGAGCCTGTGCCACTGCCGATGCTAGCCACAGCACTAAATTCACTCACTGAAGTAAGGCATTTTGTGTCCAGCGTGACTGGAGTTTCTGACGACACCATCAGTAAAATTAATCAGCTAGAAACGATAATTATGAATTCTGCTTTTTAAAAAATGAAACAAAATAAGATTAAGAATTATTTTAAGAAAATTTTAAAAAAAGTAAATTACAGTTTATAAATATTATACAAGAACAAAATAATTTTTATGATTTACGTGATGTTCTTATGTTGTTGTTTTTTATTAGTATTGTGTGATAATACAGTTTGTGACTACAGTAAATTGTGTTTTTTCTGGTGTTTTGGTGGTGGTGTTTTTTTAATGCCATTATTTTTGATGTTCTCCAACAGTTATGTGAATATGCAGCCGACATACATAGCGTGGGTTTTATTTATTTCTTATTTCCGGCTAAGACACTAATTTGCGTCAGTCCCTTGAAAATCGTTTTAAGAGGATTTCACTGTAATTATGAGTTCACTGAAGTGAATTAGTCATTTTCATTTTGCATTTGTGGAAATATTTTCTTGAAATTTATCCATTACCTCTGTTGTCATTTGCAGCTTTACATTTCAAATCCTCTAGGATAACATCTTCCCTGTGTTAGGTTTTACCACTATATCTAAATCCTTAAAAAAGAAACTCACCTCTTCTTAATCAGTCTTCTACTGATCCTCTGACTGCTACAATTGTTAAGTCCATGTTATCAGGTTCAAAAACAGTCAGATCAGTGTGAACATGTACAGGTTCCAATCTAACCAACCCACAAACGATTGCATTATCAAAACAGCACATACTTGACCTTTCTCTCCATTAGGATAAATCATACTAAAACAAAATTTCCCTGACATATTTCTTGGTCACACTGATGACTATCACATTTAGGTTGAATTTTTCCAAATTTTTGGTTAATTTCAATTCATTTCCATTTTTACCTTTAAGTTTATGCACCTCAGCCTAATTCGTTTAATGTATTTTTTTTATAGAAATTACAGGTTACAATTAATCGCACGGTTATTCATTAAGCACACGCACTTCTTTTAATCAGAATCTGATTATTTAATTTCCTAATTATACAGAAATTTTCAAGGGCATTATTTTGCACAGTAGTGTTTGGTCTTCTAGAACCATTCAGTAAACTTGAAGAACTGTTTTCTTATTTTGAAGAAAAACAGTACAAGTACTGTCAGGTGCAAATATTGGAACACTAAAGTGAATGGATATTTATGCATGCAAGGATCAGAAGGAAATTCAAACTCTAATCTACAACAATACAAATTTTCAGATTTCCTAGGTGAAGAGATCATAACATAGACTGCACATACTAGACGAAACACTATCTATATACACTGAAGTGCCAGAAAAACTGGTACAGATGAGCTTATGCAAAATACATAGCAACATCACCTATGCGTGTGCTCGGTTGCGTCCGCCAGTGCGTATATAAAGCGATAGACAACCTTGCCAGCTGCCAGAGCTGTTTTCGGTGTAAGAATGACAAGTAATAACGATTTAAGCGATTTTCAACGCGGTGTCATAGTTGGCGCTCGTGAGATGGGCCATAGTATTTCAGAGGTAAAAACGAAGTTCGGATTTTCACAGAGGACCATTGCAAGGGTGTACCGTGACTGCAAGAATTCCGGCAAAACCTCCAACCTATGATACCAGTGTGGCCGTAAAAAGACATTGGGTGAACGTGACCATCGTCGGCTGTCAAGAATCATTTCACGTGATAGGCGTGCAACACTCTCGCAGGTATCATCGGAATTCAATGCTGGAGCCTCAACAAGCATTAGCATTCGGTACTCTGCACGATATGGGCTTTGAGAGCAGCCGACTAACTCAAGTCCTCTTGATGGGTGCACGGCACAGAGCCATGCGTCTCGCTTGGGCACGGCAACACCGCAATTGGATACTTGATGACTGGAAACAAGTAGCCTGGTCTGACGAGTCGCGTTTCCAACTGTATCGGGCAGATGGAAGGATTCATGTGTGGCACAAAACCCATGAAGCCATGGATCCCGCCTGTCAACAGAGAACTGTGCCGGCTGGGGGGGGGGGGGGCATAATGGTATTGGGTGTGTTTAGCTGGACTTCACTGGGACCCCTGGTACATCTACAAATGTCTGTACTGGCCAACGCTATGTGCGCATCCTTTTTGACGAGGTACACCCGTTCATGTCCTGCATTCATGCTAATGGATTGGGCCTGTTCCAACAGGACAATACACCTCCACACAAGTGTCGGGACACTACATTGTGGTTAGAGGAGCATTCATCTGAGTTTAGGGTGTTGCCATTCCCACCCAAGTCCCCAGATCTGAACGTGATAGAACACATTTGGGATGCCATGCAACATGCTATCGAGCACAGGAATCAGAGACCTCGGAATACACCCGAATTGTGGAACACTCTGCAGGAAGTATGGTGAGCATTGCCTACAGCATATTTCCAGAAGCTAGTGGAGTTCTGCACTCCGGGGGGGGCTACCAAGTATTAGACTGGTGTACCAGTTTTTCCGGCACTTCAGTATATATAAAAGTGAAAGTTTGTATGTTTGTTTGTTTGTTTGTCCGCTATACAAATCTACAGTTTTCAACTTAGAACCACCAAATCTGGTATACTATCTCATTGTACTATAACTTAGACTGTAGCAGAGTTTTGGAAGGGATCGGAGTTGGGGGAAGGGGGAGAGGAGTCAAAGGGGCTCCATACAAAATGTTCGTTATTTTAGTTAAATTTTCTACAATTTTCAATTTAGAAACACCAAATTTAGTATACTATCTCATGGCACTCTGACTTAGACCGTAGACAGTTTTGGGAAGGGGTCGGAGCCAGGGGGTCAAAGGGCTGGGGGGTCAAAGACCCGCATACAAAAGTTTTGTAAAAAGTTCTACAGTTTTCAATTTACAACCACCAAATTTAGTATATTATCTCATGATACTCTGACTTAGACCATAGACAGTTTTGGGAAGGGGTCGGAGCCAAGGGGGACTCCCATACAAAATTCAACGGGGCCCCATACAAAATTTTCGTTATTTTAGTTAAAATGTCTACAGTTAGAACCACCAAATTTGGTATATGATACTCTGATTTTGACCGTAGACAGTTTTGGAAAGAGGTCGGAGCCCAGGGGTCAAAGGGCCCCCATACAAAATTTTCGTAAAAAAAATTCTACAGTTTTCAATTTACAACCACCAAATTTGGTATATTATCTCATGATACTCTGACTTAAACTGTAGACAGTTTTTGGAGGGGGTCGGAACCCCCTTCCAAAAATTGGACCCCATACAAAATTTGGGACCCCATATAAAATTTTCAAGAACATTTCTACAGTTTTCAATGTAGAACCACCAAATTCGGTATACTATCTTATGGTACTCAAACTTAGACCGTAGATGGTTTTTAGAAGAGTTCGGAGCCCGGGGTCCCCCACATAAAATTTTCATAAAATCTACAGTTTTCATTTCAGAACTACCAAATTTGGTATACTATGTCATGGTACTTAGACCATGGACGGTTTTCAGAAGGGATCGGAACCCGGGATCAAGGGGGTCCCCCATACAAAATTTTCATAAAAAGTTCCATTTTTTAGTTTTACGCTAGCTTTCACCACCAACAGGCTGCTCCATCGGGCAGAAATATATTGTTATGTAAATAGCTAGTTCCATATATTCAAAATTCAAAACGATAAACAAAAAAATGATCAATGCCAATGCCAAGTCGCATGCACGCGACATGGTGCAAGTACATTGCATTTCAGTGACGCGGGATTCTCAGAAGCACACGCCAGATGTACGGCAGTTCTACAGATGTCTCCTCGAAGGTAAGCATTTCCATTCCTGTTCCTTTCTTTTTTGTTTCGTTAAAGTAAATTAACTAAATCTAAAATTTTTGTCTTTACATTTAAAATTTTTTTTTCGTGTGTGGGGGGCAGAAATATTACTGCATCATAACACATTCTGCTGTGTGTGTGTTTGGGGGGGGGGGGGGTACAGAAATATTACTGCATTATAACACATTCCGCTCGGCAGTGACGGTTAGTTTTTTAACATTCCATTTCGTTTTATTTCTTTTTAGGTCCAAAATTTCATTAATTGATTCATAAATGTGCTTTTTTAATATTTCAGATTATGCCTCCGAAAAAAGAAGTTCAATTGGGAAAATTTCCACTGATGCGAAACGAAAAAGGACCATGAGGGAAAATGAGACACTTGCACAAATGCAGGCAAGACTTGCCGGAGTCAGAATAAGGGCCTCCACCTCCAAGGATAATGAGACGCCTGAGCAAAGCCAAGAAAGACTTGCCGGCGTTCGCATAAGGGCCTCAACCTTTAGCGCTAATGAGATGCTTCAGCAAACCCAAGAAAGACTCGCCGGTGTTCGCATAAAGGCCTCTGCCTCTAGGGCTAATGAGACGCCTCAGCAAACCCAAGAAAGACTTGCCGGTGTTTGCATAAAGGCCTCTGCCTCAAGGGCTAATGAGACGCCTCAGCAAACCCAAGAAAGACTTGCCGGTGTTCGCATAAAGGCCTCTGCCTCTAGGGCTAATGAGATGCCTCAGCATACCCAAGAAAGACTTGCCGGTCTTCGTATATGGGCCTCTGCCTCTAGAACTAATGAGATGCCTGAGCAAAGCCAAGAAAGACTTGCCAGTGTTTGCATAAGGGCCTCTACCGGTAGGGCTGATGAAATGCCTGAGCACACCCCAGAAAGACTTGCCGGTGTTCGCATAAGGGCCTCCACCTCCAGGGCTAATGAGATGCCTCAGCAAACCCAAGAAAGACTTGCCGGTGTTCGCATAAAGGCCTCTGCCTCTAGGGCTAATGAGACGCCTCAGCAAACCCAAGAAAGACTTACCGGTGTTCGCATAAAGGCCTCTGCCTCTAGGGCCAATGAGACGCCTCAGCAAATCCAAGAAAGACTTGTCGGTGTTCGCATAAAGGCCTCTGCCTCTAGGGCTAATGAGACACCTCAGCAAACCCAAGAAAGACTTGCCGGTGTTCGCATAAAGGCCTCTGCCTCAAGGGCTAATGAGACGCCTCAGCAAACCCAAGAAAGTCTTGCCGGTGTTCGCATAAAGGCCTCTGCCTCTAGGGCTAATGAGACGCCTCAGCAAACCCAAGAAAGACTTGCCGGTCTTCGTATATGGGCCTCTGCCTCTAGAACTAATGAGATGCCTGAGCAAAGCCAAGAAAGACTTGCCAGTGTTTGCATAAGGGCCTCTACCGGTAGGGCTGATGAAATGCCTGAGCACACCCCAGAAAGACTTGCCGGTGTTCGCATAAGGGCCTCCACCTCCAGGGCTAATGAGATGTTTCAGCAAATCCAAGAAAGACCTGTTGGTCTTCGCATAAGGGCTTCTATCTCCAGGGCTAAATAAGACGCCTGAGCAAAGCCAAGAAAGACTTGCCGGTGTTCGAATAAGGGCCTCTACCTCCAGAGGTTTTGCTTTGCAGCAAGATTTAAAACGTGCAGTATTTGCCTATAATCCAAATCAGAATTACCACAAACATCCAAAAGTGGTGATTGACAAAATGGAGATTGTTTGTGCTCATTGTCAAGCACACAAATGAAAAGAGGAGATGCCACGAATGTATTGTTCAAATGGCAAGGTCAAACTGCCATTGATTACTCCACCACCTGAGCCTCTAGAAGCATTAATGACTGGAACCATGCCAGTTTCAAAACACTTTCTGGCCAACATAAGGAAGTACAACTCTTGCTTACAAATTACTTCTTTTGGCGCAACTCGGGAAATCAGAACACCAGGATTTATGCCCACTTTCAAAGTGCAAGGCCAAGTTACCCACCGCTCAGGTTTGATATATTGTTGTCTTCTCCAGGCAGATTTTTTCGAAAATTTAGGGCCTGATTTTCCTTGAAATTCGCCTGTCGAAACCATCAAATATCTACGCATTCTTATTCCAAGAATGTACTTTCACATACTTACTTCTTTTTGGTTCCTTTTAAATTCCTTCTCGTTTTTTTTTTTTTTTTTTTTGTAGGTACACACGAATGAACAAACACCCATGAGAAGAAAAAAAAAGGAAAAAAAAAGGGGGTCAAGAATAAGTCAAGTTAATTAAAATGCATATTCTTCATTTGTTTATTCTTGTTACAATTCAAGGTTTGTGATTACCTTCGTTTTTCATCCTTTCGCTTCATGCCTTTTCTTTTTTTGCAAAGACCAACGACACACAGAACAATTAACTTTGAAATGTTTCATAGCTTTATTATGCGGATAAATAGAAAATTAGCATTAAATGCTTATGATATGAAAAAACTAATCAAAATGGTATTTTAAATTGCATAAAGAAATCAATTCTGAAAAAAAGGATGAAATAAAAAGGCAATGCGAATAGAATAAATTACAATAAAAATCTATGCAACATTTGATTAACACAACAGAAGTTTTCTGCTAAGATGCGGGGAAATAAAATGGCACAACTTAATACGTAAGTGAGTAATGAAAATAAAATCATCAAATAAAAAAACAAAAGGATTAAAACTGAAATTAAAAAGATTCCCAACAAAGAATGATCTCGGGAAAGCAATCTTTAAAACAAGATATTAAGGAAGAAAGTTCTTGTGAATCTGACAAGATAAAATAAAACACCCCTTTGTTTAGCAGAACATTTTTATAAGAGAAAAAAAAGTGTTCTTCACAAATCTGTCGTAGTAACATAAACAGAAGCTCGCTGCTGACATGACAGCGAAGGAGGATCGTGAGAAAATATGTCACATCTGGCACGCATGCGCAGTAGTAACAGTCAGGAGGAAAAAGGGAAACACAAGCAGGTGTTTCGCAACGAACATCGCTTCGCTTCGAAGCATCAGAAAAAACCATTACATTAAACATTTGACAAATAGAAATATATACATCAAAAGCAAGATCAGGCTGTTTAGAACTAATGCATGATTAAGGCGTAAACATAAAACACATTTTTTAAAGGTTCATGACATCAAAGTTGAAGGAATACACAACACTTTTACAACGTTAAATAAAATATAATCTAGAAAGAATCAATATTAATTCATTACAACATTAAATTTTGAAAATGAAAATGATAATGATAAAGAAGGGAATGCATGCAGCTGCTACTGTTGTGGTGAGACGTTTTCTTTGGCTGTTTGCAAAAGACAGAGGGAGAGATTTTCTCTTGCTATGGGCAAAGAACAGCTGCGCGCAAAGAACATCAACTCCTGTTGAGCAAACATGCTTACTGTGTGATGGCTTTGTGATGTTACCACAAAAATCACTACATTTGACTATGATCGACTTTTTTTTTTTAATTAATGGAAATATCCGAGATTTTTGGAAAAATCTGTAGTTTTTCACACCTCTGTAAGTTCGTAGTTTGAACATGATATCCGTAGAAATCCATAGTACATAGATATTTCATAGTACATATATTAGATATTTCGGAGGATTCAAAGTACATAGTACTTGGCATCTCTACTAATGGTGTTACTATTTCGAAAAATCGGAAAAGCAGAGGACCTCCAAAGGGTCATGCAATGACAGCAAAGCGAGGTTGCTGAGTGGCAGGATAAGCCATCAGATAAGCGGTGCCGTATGCTTGAGATATCGCAGCGAAAAGACAACAGCAAAGCGTGGTTTCAATGCCGGGATAAGAATCATGTGACTTTTGTTTGATCCTCAGGAACCTTGTTGCACCGAGCAGATCCATGAGCAATCTCACAAAAGCGGAAATGCTCTCACACGGTGCGCCGAGCAGATCCTCGAGCAATCTCACAAAAGCGGAAATGCTCTCACATGGCGTGCCGCAGCTGACAGTTCTTGGAGACGTCACTCAAGAGCTCCCTCATTCTCGTTTTTTTTTTATTTATTTATTTAAGGTTTAACTACCACCGTGAGCAACTCAACGCACTCTTGTTCCAGTTTTTTTTATTTATGTGGTACTTGTAAATGCTGAATCACTATACAAAGGTTTACAGTTTATTCTTAAAATTCCAGGATTACATTCAAATTTTCAGGATATAGAACAAAATTAAGGACATTTCAGGAGAAAAAAAATAAAAATCAGGAACTTTTCAGGAGAAAAAAATAAAAATCAGGAACTTCAGGAATTTCAGGACAACTCCGACCCCTGACATGTACGCCAAGATTGAGAGTGAACGCTTGCTCTACGTCCGGATCTACCAAAATAAACTGAGCGTGGATGACTATGTTCATCTCAGGGATGCTGTAGCCAATGATGCCAATCCCAATGACTTGGGGAGAATGATAATTCTACCAGCAACCTACACTGGCGGCCCAAGACACATGCACAAGTGCACGCAGGATGCAATGACCTATGTCAGAAACTACGGACACCCTGATCTCTTCATCACCTTCACATGCAATCCTCTTTGGCCAGAAATCCAAGGGAATCTTCTGGCTGGTCAGACAGAAGTTGATAGGCACGACCTGAATGCAAGAGTTTTCAACTTAAAACTAAAAAAATTGATGGACGTCATAACGAAAGGTCATATTTTTGGTGTAACACAATGTTGGATGTACTCAATCGAATGGCAAAAGAGAGGCCTTCCACATGCCCATATCCTCATCTGGCTGCGAGAAAAAATCTGACCAACTGAAATTGACACAGTAATATCAGCAGAATTGTCAGATTCCCAACAAGACCCTTTGCTGTTTGAAGTCATCACAAAAAACATGTTCCACGGCCCATGTGGTGCAACCAACATGAAAGCTCATTGCATGGTGGATGGCAAATGCTCCAAGAAATATCCTCCGGAACTGCACCAGGAAACTCAAACAGGTCGAGATGGGTATCCTTTGTACGGGAGAAGAAAGCCTCGAGATGGTGGATTCTCAACAAAAATCAAAATGTACATTGGCCAAAACTACCAGGAGGTGGACATAGATAACAGATGGGTGGTTCCACACTCTACACTGTTGTCTAAAATGTTCCATGCGCATATAAATGTTGAATCTTGCCAATCTGTCAAAGCCATCAAGTACATCTGCAAGTATGTAAATAAAGAAAGTGATCAAGCAGTTTGGGGGCTGGAACAACGAACAGCAACTGTTGATGAAGTTGAGAGTTTTCAATTGGGAAGATACATCAGCAGCAATGAGGCAGTTTGGCAAATACTCAGTTTTGCAATTCATGAACGCTATCCAACTGTTGTTCACCTCAGTGTCCACCTTGAAAAAAATGGTCAAAGAGTCTACTTCAATCCAAACAACATTCAGCAGCAGCAACTTCAAGGGCCACCAAACACAACACTGACAGCTTTCTTTGAATTTTGCAAGCATGATCCTTTTGCTGAAACCATTCTTTATTGTGATGTTCCGCACTACACTTTGAATGCATCCAGAAAAAAATTCCAGCGACGCAAAAAGGAGTTGATGTTGAAAAACATCTTGGAGTAAAATCCATGGATGCTCTTGCCCGAGTTTACACAGTTCATCCATCAACTGCCGAGTGCTTCTTTTTGAGAATGCTGCTCCACATTATCAAGGGACCAACATCTTTCGATGACTTGAAAATTGTGAACAATCAAGTTTGTGAAACCTTCAGAGAGGCATGCCAAAAAAGAGGATTGTTGGAGAATGATGACCACTGGGACTTGGCAATGACTGAAGCAACTGCCACCCAATCACCAAGGTGCCTGATACATCTCTTCTGCATTTCGCTGACCACCTGCACTGTCTCAAATCCACTTCAACTGAAACATCTCTTTTGCACTTTGCTGACCTACTGCACTGTCACAAATCCACTTCAATTGTGGGGAAAATACAAAGAGGATCTGAGCGAAGACATTTTTTTGAGAGTCAGACGGGGAAAATCCAACTTTGCTGCAAATTGACTTTTCACCAGACATCTTCAACAAGGCTCTCATCCTTCTAGAGGACCTGTGTTTGTCGATGGCTGGACATGGCCTCAGACAGTGTGGACTGCTATCTCCCCAAAGAAACAACATAGACAATCTTTGCAATGAAATTCTGTGGGAGATGAATTACAATGTCAATGATTTGGAAGCATATGTTGCTGCCAATGAACTGCTCTTAATTACAGACCAAAGACAGGCGTACAATCAAGTTCTGGACAGGATAAGCAATGCAAATGGAGGCATCTGTTTCCTCGATGCACCAGGTGGGACAGGCAAAACATTTGTCACCAACTTACTCTTGGCAACAGTTTGCCAGCAAAAGAAGATGGCAGTTGCAGTGGCATTCTCTGGCATCGCCTCAACACTGCTAGAAAGTGGTCGGACAGCACATTCTTTCTTCAAATTGCCTTTGAACTTGGGCCCATGATGAATATCCAGTTTGCAACATTATCAAAGGATTTGGACAAGCAAAAGTCCTGCAAGACTGCAGTGTCATAGTTTGGGATGAGTGTACGATGTCTAACAAACGAGCCCTGGAAGCTCTAAACAGGACACTTCAAGACCTGTGCGCAAACCAATCGCTCATGGGAGGAACTGCTTTTGTGTTGGCTGGAGACTTTTACTAAACTCTGCCAATTATTCCGAGGTCAACTCCAGCTGATGAACTCAATGCATGCCTGAAAGCATCTCATCTTTGGAGGAATGTCAAAAAAATGCCATTGACCACCAACATGCAAATTCATCTGCAAAGGCACACTTCACTAGGAGAGTTTTCACGCCAGCTGCTTCAACTTGGTAATGGTAAAATTCCAGCTGAGCCAGAAACTGGACTGATTGCATTCCCAAATGGATTTTGCAATGTTTTAAAGACTGTCGAAGAACTTGCAGGAAATGTTTTTTCAAACATTAAACTCAATTACCTGAATCATGAGTGGCAGTGTGAAAGAGCAATTCTAGCTCCAAAAAATGACAGCGTCAACAATATCAATGCTCACATTCAAAGTTTACTTCCTGGAGCCACCACATCCTACAAATCAATTGACACTGTCACAGAAGCAGCACAGACAGTTCTCTACCTGACAGAGTTCCTTAACTCACTGGAACCACCAGGTATGCCTCCCCACAATTTGCTTCTCAAAAAGGCTGCACCAATCATGCTGCTGAAGAACTCAGACCCACCAAGACTATGCAATGGAACCAGGTTTTGTATCCAAAATTTGTTCACGCTCGCACATCGTCGAAGCAACTATTCTGACTGGCTGTGCAAAAGGAAAAGATGTCTTCATTCTGAGAATTCCACCAATTCCCACAGATATGCCGTTTAACTTCAAGCGTCTGCAATTCCCGATTCATCTGGCCTTTGCCGTGTCCATCAACAAAGCGCAAGGCCAGTCATTGGCAGTGGCTGGCATTAATTTGGAGGAACCCTGCTTTACACACGGACAACTCATGTCACTTACTCAAGGGTTGACAATCCTAAAAATCTCTACATTTTTGCTCCCAATGGAAAAACCAAAAATATTGTTTACCAAAAAGCAATAACCTAAACGAATTAAAAAAAATTTACTGGAAAATTACAGGGATATATTTTTCATTCATAAAATTTCACCCGCTGAACTTGGTGATTCCAGAAATATTTACCCGGGAAATACCAGGTACTCCTGCTAGTTCTAAATATAGTGATTTGGGTAACACTTGACCCTTAATAACAGTGAGTGGTTTTTACACATTCTGTAACCAAGAAATTTATCATTAAAAAGTTTTTAATGGAAATTTCAAGATACTCACTGAGACCATGAAGCAACATCACTTATAGAAAACATAATTTACAAAATGTTTTTTATTGCAGAACAAGATGTTAAAAGTTAGCATTTGTCATATATAAAATGTTGTGACATCAAATGGGATTTTTATATACTACATGGAAAAAATCAGTACAATAGAAATTATATAAACCAGCATAATCTTCATCTTTTTTTCTGTATCTACATTAAAGCTTCAATTGTTCATTATTATTGCTGTCATAATTCAAAGGAACAGCAGAAATAAAAATCTTAAAATTACATCTAAAAGAAAATGGAAATACTTACATTCTTCATTGTAACTGCACTCTGAACCTTCGAGGCAACTGCATCAAGTTTAGATGCCATGCGCAAATAATTCAAACCTTCATTCTTCTTACGAATTGCATTTTCAGCGTAAATCTTAGCACCTTCAACATTACCTTGCTGAATAGCCTAAGAGTATTAAATGAATAAATGAAGACCTAAGTACAATAATAGTAATACATATAAGATTACACACTGAAACTTCAAGCACTCAAATGCAAAGCAAAAGAAAGAACATTTAGAACATTTTATATACTACTGCAAATGGGTACTGGAACATCATCATAAAAGAGTTGACTGATTTTGATGCAATTTGTTAACAATGCTGAGAGAGAGATTATATTAATATGAAAAAAGTTCTCACGAAATTTGACTTAGTAGTAAAAAAAGACAGTGTTGCTTGTAAACCACTACAAGAGTGAAGAAATCAATTTTATGTCACAAATTTAAATTTAAAAAAATTGTTTCACTTAAAATTTATTAAATTACAGACCAATGCAGTAAAGACTTTTAAATTAAAAGAGAATGGAGATATTTGACCTACAAGCTGGTGAAATATCATCCAACAATGCAGCTGAATAAATCAGCAGAAAGATGTCTGCAGTACATGGTGACTGGACACAATGGGAAGAGGGGGAAAGGAATATACTTTACAGAACATGCATAGGAACTTCGAGAAGCACTAACAAAAAATGCAACAGGGGTATCTGACAAATGGCTTTGATGAGCAAATTCCAGATGTTGCTGTGACCCACAGGACTCCATGAACAATTTGCTGAGATCTTGAGACCCACTGAACTATTTACTCATGTCATCAACAAATTCAGTAGTGTCATGAACTGGTCAACTGCAGATTGCAGTAGTATGTAGTAGTGTTTAGTCATGAGAGCCATCTCTGCTTTGGTGTGGATGACCAACAAATGAGGGTCTAAAGATGCATAGGAAAGAAAAGGAGATACTCAAGAAGCAAATAATTCCATCTTATGCACAATTTTTTTTATAACTTAAAATTACTACATATTATATATAGTTAAAATCACATTAGCACTTTCAGATTCACTAGAATCCTTCATGAGATGTATGTTAAAAGTGAATGGCACTGAAAGAGACCTGTAAGGTCTCATGTGACTTACAGGTCTCTTTCGTGCCATTCACTTATAAGTAACATACACCTAATGAAGGATTCTAGTGAATCTGAAAGTACTAATGTGATTTTAACTATATAACATTTTTTATAATATGTGGTAATTTTAAGTTATTAAAAAATCATGCATAAGACCAAATTATTTGCTTCTTGAGTAACAACAACATGAGGTTTGTATTCTTACAAGAAAGGAGATATACTAATAAAGAGCAGTTTGTGTAAGGAAGAGACACACACACACCACAAAATTCCATTGTAACAAATGTCATTTCTGACACATAAGCACCATATTTTCACTAACTGTTCATGAAACCATTTTTATGCAGAAAATGACATTCATATATGACTACCATGTACTGAATATATATCAAGAATCTTTTCTTCATGAAGATTCTTCTCTCACACACAAATGAAATTTTTTGTTTGTGGAAAGCAACAGAAGTTCATAATCATATTGAAAATGTCATAAACCCAGTTGTCATTTGTTTAAGACATATTCTTAAACTATGAGGTGAGGAAGTTTTTAGCTGAGGTAAAATGGGCGATAGGGTGACTCTGAAACACAGCTTGAGTGAAAGAGCAGAATGTTACTAAAAGAACATGGCAACATGTTCCTAGCTAAAATCAGTTTTAAAGTCTGGTGCAGGTGAATACACAACAGTGTCAGTCTGACCACCTATGATGAATCTCTTTCAGTGTGAATTTTCATGGTATTATTTACTATGATTCCAAAAAAAGTTTAAGAGAAGAGCAGAGCAGAGTTTTGAATTGCTGTAAAATTATTTTGACAACTCTGCTTTTTCACAAGCAACAGTCAGAAACTGGTTTTGTGTTGGCAGAGGCCGAAATTCACTGAAAGACAAGTCTCAATACAGCCATCCTCATACATAAGTGCTGTGAGGAAACTAAGAAAAATAGATCATTTCACAATTTCTCAAACATAGGCATCCCTCAACATCGGATCAATGGCAGTGCAAACAACTGTGCATGAGCAGATGATGAGCTCAAAGGATGTCTCATTCACTGATGCACAAAAAAAAAGCTTTGTCATGCAGCTGAATAGTGCCATTTTGTGCTCAAGTTCCATGGTGGGAAAAGCAAAGAATTTACAACAGCATTACTAGTGATAAATTGTGGATACACCACTATGATCCAGAAACAAAACAACAACCATGGGTCTGGTGTTTCTAAAGTGATGAACCACTGAGAAAAGACATGGCGACAATTCTCCTTGAAAATCAATGAACAGTCACTGCAGAATGGTATACTTCCCACTGCTTTCCAAAGGTCATCACTGAGTGGTAGAAATAGAATCTTAGATCAAAGTAGGGATTCCTGCGTGACAATGCTCCTGCCCATACAGTGGATTTCTTGCCCACCGAAGCATTGCAGGTGTTGCATCATCCAGCATATTCACCTAACTTGGCACTGCGCAACTTCTTTCCATTTCCAAAAACCAAGGAAATGTTTCATGGACATCACTTTTCATCTAATGAAGAGGCCATGTCTGCATATTTGAAGGCAATTGGCAGCATCACGAAGCCAACCTGAGAAGAGACATTTTCAAAGTGATTTAGACAATACAAAAGTGCAAAAATATTAGTGGACATTACTTTGAAAAGTACTAAGTGGTTTTCTGTAATTATCTGTATGAGGGGCATGCTGAAAGTAATATTTTCTAATTACTTTCAGCATGCCCCTCATACAGATAATGAGTTATTCCAACAGGATCATGCCCATTTCTGTATCAACATCATAACCACACCGGCTGTTGAAAATATGTCCTTTCATGGCCTATGAGATTACCAGTTTCATAATCAAGTGAACATGTCTGGATCATGACTGGAAGGTGTTTGATAACCATCCATCTGATCCCTCAACTGAGAGTTCAAGTGCAATATCCCTAGAACGAAATATACAAAATTACATCTGACACCTCTTCCAACAAATGATGCCAGACTCAGTGTTTGTATTCAGGTACATAGGATCCCACCTGATATTAATTTTCAAAACACGTAAAGGATTTTCATTCACATATCAAATAAAAGTTTTCATTTAAAAATTTAATTATTTATTCCTATAAACATTTTTAACACATTATCAACTACAACTCCATAATCAAATACTTGAGAATTTCAATTTCAACTTTACGACATTCTGAATGCATGCAAAAGCAAATACTGTTTTACACTGATTACTGCATGACAACTTTGAAGGAATTAAATATCATTCAACCTGCAAGACACAAGTGGCGTACCTGAGCCTTTTTCTGCTGTTTGCACTCGGTGAGAATGGGTTTTCATAAGCTGCAAAATGGAACCTCCTGTACACCAAAATTTGTTACTGTTATTAACATTTTGTAAGGAATGGTCTGCTGTCATAATCTGTCAATCAATCACCTTCTAGGTCACTATGCTTGGATTTCCTGCAGCATGGGATTTCACAGCATGTCGGATTGTAATTTTCACAAGATCATAAACAAAACATTTCTGCAGTAACTTCAGCTACAACACCAATGCCACCCATAACTGAATAAGACAGGAAAAAATTAAAGCCAAACCATCAGTCTTATTCTCAGAAATTTAGTAGAATAGATGCCACCTTCTGAAAATGATTTATCAGTAAAAACGTGACTTTTTTTCAGTAACTTTCAGTAATCAGAGCATAATTTAATTTCAATAACCAACACTTAGTCTCAAACACATCCAGTATGAAAAATTTCAGTTTTTTCTAATATTGCAATAAAGAACTTCCGTAAGAAAAATAAATGAATAATAATTATCTTTACTCTTACAATTATTTCATACAATATATGTGAAATTATTGGTGAAGATTTGACTTCTAGTGTTTGGCCTTCTGCAGTTCTGCTGATAAATACAGGGTGTCCGAGAATTATTGGACACATTACAAAATTATATAAAACAAAACATTAAACATATAGAAAGAAACTGACTGTACTAACTTGCAATGTAACTACACAAGTTAATAAATTTTGATGTGAGATCCCTTGGTTGCTCGTAGTACGTCCAAGTGATACTTGATTTCATGCCATGTATTGGCAAGCATCTGAGGAGTTATGGAATTAATAGCAGCTGTGATACGCTGCTTTAGTTCCTGCAAATCAGCACAAGGCGTCTGATAGAAACAATCCATCACTTAACCCCACATGAAATAATCCAATGGAGTTAGATCTGGAGACCGAGGAGGCCATGGAATGGGACTACCACGCTTAATCCATCTGTTGGGGAAATGCTCATTTAGGCACTTACGTACACACGTTGACCAATGTGAAGGCCTGTCTTGTTGGAAAACGACGTTGTCATATCTTTTGATCTGGGGTATAGTGAAATTTTCTAGCATATCCAAGTACATGTCACCATTTATGGTTTTTTCACAGGAGAAAGGGCCAATCACTTCTCTTTTTGAAAGGGCGCATCACACATTACCTTTTGGAGAATCACGTTCCAGTTCAATAGCAGCATGAGGCGGTTCACTGCCCCCTATCCTACAGTTGTGACGATTCACAATACCTGATACATGAAATGTGGATTCATCACTAAAAATTACAGTACTGAGAAAGTTTTCGGCATTTTCCACTCGATTCAGCATATCCACAGTAAAATCGTATCGCAGAGTGTGATAATTTACATGCATCTTTTGCACTATTTGAATTTTATAAGCATGGAACTTTTAATTTCTTGTGCAAGATATCTTGAACTGTCGATTTCGGAATGCACAGTTCTCTGCTTGCTTTACAAATGGATTTCCTGGGGCTTCGTCAGAAACTTTCATTAACTTGGTCAACCATCTCACCGCTGATGCTAGGCCTACTAGCTCCTCCACGACGTTCCACATTGCCAGTTTCTTTAAACTGTTTCATCCACCGCTGAATTGAATTCGTTGACGGAGGATTACAACCATACTCTAAACGGTACCGCCTTTTAACTTTAATGACAGACTTTGATTCCGCATGTCATAACACACACATCGCCTTCTGTTGTGCGGGTGACAAGACTACTGATTGCGCATTTCTCATACATTCCTCATCAGGCCACACCTAGCGCCATCTATCGGATTCTGGGAATAATAATTCTGCAAAACAAAAATATAGAAACCTAGTTAGTAATACGTGGCATAGAAAAACAGACGATGCTCATAGTTTTTTATGTACATAATTTTGTAACGTGCCCAATAATTCTCGGACACCCTGTACTTCTGGTAGAAGGATTCATTTTATTTATTTACTTATTTATTTATGTTAAGATGGTCTGGTTTACAATTCCACTGATTTGGGGGATTAGAAAGGTGTAATGACTGAAAAAATATTTATGAATACAAGGAAGCTGATGCACGACTGCTCTCCTTGCTAGGTAAAGCCAATCAAATTACAGCTCCCAGTGACAGAGAGTACCTCCATTATGAATTCTAATGATGATCTCCATCACACACACACACACACACACACACACACACACACACACACACACACAAAACATATTCCCAAACGAAGACAAAAAGGTTGTATATACTTACATACCAAAAATGGGCCATTCATCTTACTGTTGTACTAGAGGTGGCCATTCTTCCCACAAGCTAAAAAATGGTGCATGGAGGAAAGTGGGGTCATTCCACGTCAAATCATCCAGGGGTTGACACCCAAGGTTGGCAGATTTTAATGAAACTTGGTGAGTTTGTTCTATACATGGATATAAGCACACACACAAAATTTTTTATCATTGTATCAATTAGTTTCAGAACTATAGCACCTCAAAGTTTTGGCAAAATGCGTAAAAAGCAAGGAATCGCCCGTTCGGCTACCCTGCATACTTCTACAGTTTTTACCATAAAAAAGTTATTTTTAAAAATAGAGAGTTCATTTTTTTTTTTGCATTTTGCTCAGCATTAAATGGTTAATGAAAATGTATGGTAAGATTGAGGTTTAATAGTCATTAATAATTATAGCTAAAAAATTCCCAAAAGTGCAAAAATAAAATTTTCCAAAAATTTTGAGCAGTACTTGAAAACTGTCCTATAACACGAGTCTCTCTCCAGATCCCTATAAACCCATCATACCACTGAAAACTAGACAAAAAATGCAACAAAATGGTGTAATAAAATTAGTGGGGTTTTGAGTTTTCGCCAACTTAAGCCCGGATCAAAGTTTCAAATTTTAAAAGTACCAAAGTCACACGTACCTACTAGACATGCCTACTGAACTATTTATTTTTTTACTTTTTAACATGAAGTGTTGTTCTCATCATGTAAATAACATCCAGGGGTTGACACCCAAGGTTGGCAGATTTTAATGAAACTTGGTGAGTTTGTTCTATACATGGATATAAGCACACACACCACATTTTTTATCATTGTATCAATTAGTTTCAGAACTACAGCACCTCAAAGTTTTGGCAAAATGCGTAAAAAGCAAGGAATCGCCCGTTCGGCTACCCTGCATACTTCTACGGTTTTTGCCATAAAAAAGTTATTTTTAAAAATAGAGAGTTCATTTTTTTTTTTGCATTTTGCTCAGCATTAAATGGTTAATGAAAATGTATGGTAAGATTGAGGTTTAATAGTCGTTAATATAGCTAAAAAATTCCCAAAAGTGCAAAAATAAAATTTTCCAAAAATTTTGATCTGTACTTGAAAACTGTCCTATAACACGAGTCTCTCTCCAGATCCCTATAAACCCATCATACCACTGAAAACTAGACAAAAAATTCAACAAAATGGTGTAATAAAATTAGTGGGGTTTTGAGTTTTTGCCAACTTAGGCCCGGATCAAAGTTCCAACTTTTGAAAATACCAAAGTCACACGTACCTACTAGACATGCCTACTGAACTATTTATTTTTTTATTTTTTAACATGAAGTGTTGTTCTCATCATGTAAATAACATAAAGACTTCAGAAAAATAATTTACTTTTACAATGTATGCTCTTAATTTTATGTTTGAGTATTTTAAGTAGACTAATTTTACAACTGTTAAGGTTGTAGATTAGAAGCATTTAAATCATAGTCAATTTAAATGATTGTATTTAGTACTTTACAGGTATATTTTAAGTTCTTTACAATCTTGAACATTTTTTAACAATTTTCTTTAAAAATATTCCATTTTTTGGCAATTTTTTTCTTAGATGTAGATTCAATTCTGTAAAAACGTCCCAGTTGTGAAGTCACTTCAGGGGTATCAACCACGCATAAAATGTGCTGAGGGAGTACAGGGCACTCATCTTGTCGTTTCGGCCAATAAAATGTTTCTGAAGGACCATGTGGATGCATAAATATGATTGAGTAATCTCCTTCTTTGTTAATTTTACTGAGCAGTCCAATCCACCAGTTTCCTTCATACATACATGCAACATAATTCTGTAGACTTGGAACTACAAGTTGCAGCATTGATGTTTTTTCAGCCCCTGTAGTAAAATTCCATCTAAGACATATTTCAATATCCAGACTTGTACGTTTTGCTGTGATTTCATCTGTTGTTAAGGGACTAAAAGAATGATAACTCCTTGTCCCAGGTATTGTTTTCCCCTTAGAAAATCGTTCTGCAAGTATCTTTCTACTGCTGTTGATTTCTTTTTCATTTAAAAAAGAAAGATATTTTGGAAAACAGACCACAACAAAACTCGTACATTTGGTAGGCATTTGTAATTTGTGTGGATTGGTAAACACTCTGAAGATTTTTCTTTGTTACGGTTCTTTTTACTGTTCCACCAATCCCATCACAAATGGTTTTTTCATGGCTTGTGGCATGGAAAGACCAGCAAGCATCTAGCCCAAAATCTGTTTTGTGTTTACACAAGTTCATCATGCTCTTGAAATTTGTGTACTGAGCAGCACAACCGTCTGTGAAATATTCCACTTTATTTATACATGGGAAATGAGTTTTTATGAAGTCTGTTGTTTTCTGCTGAATGCAATAAACAAATGGAACATCATAGTTCAGGTCATCTGATATGAAACACAAAGAAGTTTCTTTAAGAGATCCATCAGCTGTCTTAGTGTAGATTACAGTAGGATGTACAGAACAACTTAAATTACTCCAGCGGTACGATTGTACCTCATTTTGTAGAACAAAATTGCAGTTTTCTGCAAAATCCACCAAGATCAATCCTTCATCATCACCTTTTCTCTTCTGCTTTTGAGGTAAGCATTTTGTATTTTAGATATATATGAATGGGGTATAAGAGCTTCTACTTTTTCTGTTACCAACTCTATGAATTCATGAACAGGGAGATTCATTGACTGTAGTTTCATTCGTTCCTCATTCACCCATTGTGAAAATTGTATTTCATCACCACCATCATAATCTTCCAAAATCTCACTTAAGTACTTCTCAAGTGGTTCAGTACTATGAGGGCAGTCACTGCAACAATGCAACATACACGCTCTATTTTCCCTGCTGCAAACAAGTTTGTCCATCAGCTGGTGAACTGCTTCCTTGTGGTGTAAGTTGAGTGCAGAGGCTAAGAGATGCACATTTTGGTAAATTACACAGACGCACACTGCATGAGTGTCAGGGGATCCCGCTAAGACACACCATTTTGGGCGCAAACAGCAAAATTTTGAAAAACCTATTTTTATTTCAGGGCATTTTTGTTTGAATGAAAAATACAATTCTTGCAGATTACATAATAATAATTGTTTTTGTTTATATTCATTTTTCTTCACACTTACTCTGTCTTTAGTGCCAGGCATCATCATACTATATCATCTTCATAGACATTTCTAACAGTGTCTATTACTTCAGGGGAAATTTTATGGGCTTCAATTGGACCAGGTATAGCTAGGATCCCCTTTTCTAATGTTAGGTTCCGAGCCTTTCAAACCATATACTCTGTGACATTGAACTCTGTGACAACTCTTTTGCGAGACCATGATTACGGTGCAAGAGTTAGTATTTGTATTTTTTCTCTTTTACTTAAATTGCTATTCAACTTGACTTTCATCAGCTTAACTAGTCTGTCAATATCAGCACATTTGTTTTTAATTTCTTCATTTTTCTTATTTTCTTCACTATCACTTTCCATATCATCACTTTGTGCTTCATCTACTTTTACAACAAAGGATAATTTCTTTTTGATTTGGGCTTCAGCCTGCTTAAACTTTCTTTTTTGCATAGCTCTTTCTAGAATGCAAAGAAACTGATTGCAGCTTCAATGGTAAGACATCTAATCCTTCTAACAACTTGTTCAACTTGTCTTTCTCTGTAAATCTTGAAGCCAACTCTAAATCAACATTTTTGGCCACATCAACTAAGTCTTCATCACTCTCTGCATTTCCTTCATGCACCTTTGCTTCATTTTCTTCAGATAAAGTTTTACGGCAGGTACTACATAAAAGTTGGCCAGGTATTAAATTTACGTTGTTGTTTTCTTTGTGATATTTTGCCTTTTGCAAAGTTACTTTTCTTAGATCTCTCTTGTTTGTAATAGGCTTTAAATGCCTTTTATAGGGGTCACAGCAAGATTTCTGCCTTTGTTCAAAGTAAGTAAAATATCAATAAAAGTAATGACAGCAAATAGTGTCAACTTCTTTGTCATAATTTTGGAAACCTGTTCTCCAAGTCAATAACTGCAATTGCTCTTCATTTAATTTTTCTTTGATGATAAATATATCATTTTTTGTTGTTAAACCTTTATTAGAACAAGAAGATGATAGCACTGTTCCTACCTTGCATACATTTTCAGACCCACATTCCAAAGAATAATCTGCTTTCATAATTAGAAACAAACCCACTCTACAAATAAAGAGAAAAAACACTAAAATATCATCACTAAAATAGACTACAAATTATGTACAAGTAGACAGCACAAAAAATGATCATCACTTGACAGCTTACACAGTTCAGACTAAAAACAAAGACAAATGCTGAGCAACACATGACACCAGCCTGTCTAGACATGGAGTCTGCGTATCACAGCTTGTTCCTTTCACCCTTCTACCCCTACTATGGTTCCCCTCCCATTCACCATATGGCATTATTTTGGCCTCTGCACTCTTAGCATCTGCACTCAACTTACACCACAAGGAAGCAGTTCTACCACTGGAGTCATTTAAGTTGTTCTTTACATCCTACTGTAATCTACACTAAGACAGCTGATGGATCTCTTAAAGAAACTCCTTTGTGTTTCATATCAGATGACCTGAACCATGATGTTCCATTTGTTTATTGTGTTTGATGATTTGTATGAGCACTTCCAATCTACAACTTTAACAGTTGTAAAATTAGTCTACTTAAAATACTCAAACATAAAATTAAGAGCATACATTGTAAAAGTAAATTATTTTTCTGAAGTCTTTATGTTATTTACATGATGAGAACAACACTTCATGTTAAAAAATAAAAAAATAAATATTTCAGTAGGCATGTCTAGTAGGTACATGTGACTTTGGTATTTTCAAAAGTTGGAACTTTGATCCGGGCCTAAGTTGGCGAAAACTCAAAACCCCACTAATTTTATTACACCATTTTGTTGAATTTTTTGTCTAGTTTTCAGTGGTATGATGGGTTTATAGGAATCTGGAGAGAGACTCGTGTTATAGGACAGTTTTCAAGTACAGGTCAAAATTTTTGGAAAATTTTATTTTTGCACTTTTGGGGATTTTTTAGCTATATTAATGACTATTAAACCTCAATCTTACCATACATTTTCATTAACCATTTAATGCTGAGCAAAATGCAAAAAAAAAAAAAAAAAATGAACTCTCTATTTTTAAAAATAACTTTTTTATGGCAAAAACTGTAGAAGTATGCAGGGTAGCCGAACGGGCGATTCCTTGCTTTTTACGCATTTTTGCCAAAACTTTTGAGGTGCTGTAGTTCTGAAACTAATTGATACAATGATAAAAAATGTGGTGTGTGTGCTTATATCCATGTATAGAACAAACTCACCAAGTTTCATTAAAATCTGCCAACCTTGGGTGTCAAACTGTATTTCAGCTGGATGATTTGACATGGAATGAATGACCCACTGTTAAAAGCGCAAAAAAACTTTTTGATACCTGAAAAACTATCTGAGAGAAAAAAATATCATAAAAAAATTATTTACATGAGTTTTCAGTGTGTCATGGTATAGAAATGGAAAACAACATGTTTAAAATGCATGAGAATTCATTTCTCGAAAATTGAAGGAAAATTGTAAGGAAAAAATAGTAAAATTTAATCAAGATGAACTACTTCCAGAACAACAATTAAAACAAAATTGTACCAATGAGCCAGATTGCTGAGGTACAAAAATGGTGAAAATTTTATTCCTGCACATCCCAATGTTGAAGACTAAAAATAAATTGCATTCATGAGCTTCCTGATTGCTGAGGCATGGAAATAAGAAATCCAAACACACACCAAATGCATGAGAACTGCACTTGCACACTTTTATACAATTAACAGAAATTTGGCCAAGATTAAGCTACCTGAAAAAAAAAAAGATATTACAAAACATTGTCTCTGAGTTTCAAATATAGTGACAATCATCATGGCCAACACTGAAGTTAGATTATGCTACTTCTAAATCAGCAATATATATATATATCTCTGGGTGAAAAACCAGCAGGATCAATGGTAAATATATATTATTCTATTTCAACATTTTTTACTTCAAAAGGAAGTCTTCACAGCAGTTATCTGGCAGTGAATTTCTTTCTTCAACAAGAAATATTAAAAGGTAATTAATTCTACACAAAACCCATAGTGCTTGGTATTTTTGCAGTAGAAACACTACATGATGTCTACATACAAAGGTGGGGTCCCCCAGGGTCACCTTCATTAAATACAAAATATTTGAAGGCTTTTGAATACACTGAATTTGTTATGATGCTCTTTGACCAAATGGGGTTTCTGCACCAGAATTTTTTAGATAAGCAAAAAAATAAACAGTACTGCAGAAATAATTGCTATTCCAACAATTGTTGCTAACCAGCTCAGCCTGGTAATTAACAGATCATCACACCGTTTTCAGGGACAGATGTTACAGGTTGCTCATGTAACAACAGTCCATGGCTCACAATTTATTTACCATCACTGTTTCATCCAACATCACCACCTACACTGTTTTGTTCAACATCATCACACAGGAATTTCCTTTTACTATGTTCATCTCTTCTGCTTCCCATACTAACTGATTAAATTGGACTTACTTGCTTTCTCACTGCTAAAAATATTTACAAAACCATGGGCTAATTCCAGTCGACATGCATGATGACAATTCATGCTGCCACAAGTTCAATCATGCAACTATCTTTAAACGATACATGACTGTACCACATAAAGTTAGAAAGTGCTCCTGCTGTTCGGTGTAGGCAGAATATCCTTTAGTAAATAATACATTTCACACTTGACAAAACTAAAATTAATTTGACAAAATTTCTGGAATGAAACATATTACTTTTTTGATCTTGGCCCTCTGAATCTTTTCATCCTTTTCTGCTCTTTTTGACAATCTTTCAAGCTGCTTGCAGCTGAACTGAGATGAGAAAAAAAAAACAGACAGATATACACAGACACCACAGTAAATATATATATATATATACTGAAGAGCAAAGCTGAAAACTAAGGAAAAACTTTTGAATTTAAAACGAAAGTTGCAGAGATGTTTGGACGTTTGGGGAAAAGGTCAGCCATGTTTCCTCTTGTGTGGAGAAAGTTTAGTTGCATAAGAGGTAAGCTCTCTTCATTGTCTTTGGGTTTTAGGTTTTATAAGTTCAATGTTTGTACTTCTTGTACTTTTTTTCTCTGCTGTTTTTTGCTTTTTAGCATTTAGGCACTGGCTAGTCTGTTAACTTTTTTGCGGGTTTTAACTCTTTCTTTTCTTGGTAACTTTGCGCGTTTTTTAGGAAACTTTGGCCCAGCAGCTGGCTAAGCATAGTTCCTTTACATTGCGCTGTATTTTCAAAGTAGTTAAGTTCTTAATAACTACTTAATTATGCACTTAAAAGCACTGCTGAAATACTTTGTACATACTGCAACTAATTGTTTATGTCATATAACTTTCACAAAGCATTTCTTTAGTTAATTATTGTCTTTGATTTGTTCTCGTTTTTGTGTTGTCAGAAGTTGTGGAGTGGGGGTATTAGAATCAGGTTTTCTTTCAAAAATCTGAGTTTTAAATAATTAATATTTCCTTTTTGAATTGCAATGTAAAAATTTGGAATACTTTTGCATTGCTATTCAGGTTTAAATTCTCTCTCAGGCGAACTTGGCATTTCGTTAAAGCTGAACATTATTTCTAATTATTATGTCACTCTGACAACTTGAGTTCTCTTTAATCTTCTTCTTTCTGTTTAGTAGTAGCAGATGAAGAGCATGGGTCGGGCCATGAAAGTTATGGATGCAAGCTAAATTGTTAACTAAAGCTAGGTCATACAACTCTGCGGAGGTCATGACATATATATATTTTTTAAAACAATTTTTGGTGGGCTTATTACTTGCATCTATGGCTTTGCAGAAACCCATTTCCAACTAGGTCTTTGTGGAAGTGAGAAAATGCAGAGTTTTTGCTGGTCCTTGATAAAGCCAAGGCTCAGTATTCTCGACACTTTCTACATTCAGTTGTTTTATTTAATTTTTTATCTTTTCTCCTTTTACTCACACCGGTAGATACATAACCTTTTCTATGTTGTACTTGGTATGAGTCAAAAATATAAAAAAAAATTTTGCTTAGGTCTCTTCTTAATAGAATATATATAAGTCAAAAAAATATATTTTTTTTTTTGCTTAGGTCTCTTCTTAATAGAATATATATATATATATATATATATATATACAGTATATGAGAGCAATGAACACCATATTTTCACAGGAAATGAAAAATTCTAACTACTGCTATTCTAACTTTATTAGCTGCAATCCACAAAATTATCATATTGGCAACACTAACTGTCTTTCACTTCACTGCAATTTCAGATTAAATTTATTTCTTGCACTTGACTAATATTTGTCTCACACGCCATGCAAGCATAAACTCTATTTGGGGTGCAGACTAAAAAGATATGAAAAGATATTAAATGAATATATAAGAGTTAATCAGAAAGCTAAAAACTGTGTTTAAATACTTTAAGAAATCTTGATTTATTTATTATCTCTTAAGATATCCTTATGTAACCAACATTATGGTAATTTCAACCATTTGTATCTGCCAGTATTTAGAATATACATGGTAATAATGGGGCACAACACCGATTTCTTGTTAACAAGGCATTTGACAATCTGCAGAAAATGTCCACAGGTAATGCAATTAACATGTGCTGCCTGATTGTGAGTAAATTTGCTTGTTTTTATGAACTATGTCTCAAAATACACAGTAATATCTGGTAAGTTGGACTCTTGCACTATTTTGGCCAACCCTTGACTTCATCATCTTCACTGGAAATCCAGACCGACACAAAAAGGAAGGTTGTGCTATTGAGAATCTGATGCCTAATGTTTTTTACAAGCACACACTTTGTCTATCAATCCTGCAAAAGTTTTAAACCATTTTCTAAACCACACCTTTCAAAATATCCAAATGCTCAATCACATTCAAAAAAAAGAAAAAAAAAAAAAAGGAAGCTACCTGAAAATGCAGAACCCCTTTAAAAGTAATGTGACACAGTACCATTTGGCCATTTTAAAAGTTAACTGGAAAACTATTTAAATGGTTGCAGAATCAATGGGCAAAAACAGATGGAAATGATGCACTAAACACTAAGTGATTGTAACACTGTACATCACCTTAGATACTATTCTGATTGTGTTACTGAGTAAAACAACGAATGAGGACAGAGTGGAATATGTTCAGTTACAGTAATCCTGAAATTCTGATAAAATAAAAATGTTTGATGTCTTTCCAGTGTATTAACAAAATTACAAAGAATGAAATGTGACATGACATTTTGATATTTTACATTTAGTTCTTCAAACTTACATCCGCCACAACCAAATGCTTCAAACAATATTAATATGAATAACAATTAAAACATATTTTTCAAAAATAAATCTGGTACAAAATACATTAACTTGTTAGCAATTTATCTTTTTCTTTGCAAACTTGTGTTACAAAAAAAGTTAAATCAATGCCCTACAGATGTGTATTAACCCAACTCATTTGCAAATCTATAAGTAAAAATAATTGATTATTTTTACTTCAGCCACCATCCATACTATTAAATACTCTTTACTTTAGTAATTAAGACCCCAGACCCCCATATTCTGTAATAAGACACATAACTAGGATGTTCAAAGAGGAAAACGCATGTCCCAATGATAATTTTTCAATAGCTGAAAGTAACAGACTTAACTACACAAATCTGCTATACAAAACAGCATAAATTTTGATACTTCACTTGTTCCTTCAATTTATCTGTAAAATGATAAAATGGATAATAATTATATATGAAAATTTACTTCACATTTCTCAACAAGCCAATGCACTTTATATTCTATATTGCCATGTTGTTGGGCTGTATTTGGCAAATAATACATTGTAACTGGCAAAAACCAAACCCTGTATAAAACATAAACCAGT
Source organism: Macrothele yani (assembly GCA_039090855.1). Taxonomy (NCBI): domain Eukaryota; kingdom Metazoa; phylum Arthropoda; class Arachnida; order Araneae; family Macrothelidae; genus Macrothele; species Macrothele yani. The sequence continues at coordinate 81,875,552 of CM077008.1, forward strand.
TCCAGACTAAATACTAAAGAAAAACTTTTTGATCCTGCCAAAATGTATAGCATGGTTGCCACTCCTATTGGCTTTAAAAATTCCCTGAGTTTTCCAGATAATTTTGAGGGGAGTTTCAGGAAAAATAAAAAAAAATATGTATAACTCCATGATAATAATACATAATAAATGCCACATCTATAAATGCAATATATTCAATGCAAAAAGAACAAGAAAGTGACACCAAATTTTCGGATGTAATGGTCTTTTGAATCTGCTCTGACACAAATTAAATTTATCAAAGCTATTTGAAGTCAATGGAATCAGTATGGAAGACAATAGCATCTGACCGAAGAAAGAAGTTTTTCAATCGGGTTTTTAATTCTGCAGATATTGCTGTAAAAAGAATCGTGAACTTACGGCTTCTGGTTGCAGACTTGTGCGTAAAGAAAATCTGAATTTATATGAGAAACATTTCGCAGTGGAAATGCTCTCCAACAAAGAAAGAATTTTTCAAATCGGACTCTTAGAAGCAGAGATATGGACAAATATAAGATATGCATCTACGTCCCCTGGTGGGGAAAAGCATGCATTTTAGGAAGAAAGTATTCTCGAAAGGTTTTTCAATGTGAGCGGTATCACCCCAAGAATAAAAAAATTTAGTCGGGTTTTCAGGAGCTCAGATTTTGCTGCAAATACATCAGAAGCAGAAATTAAAAGTCATGCCCCCCTGGTAGCCAAACCATTCTTTACCAAATATTAGAAATTATATGAAAAACATTTTCCATCAGGAGCTGTATGCGATATAGGAAGAATTTTTCAAATCAGAGTTTTAGAAGCAGAAATATTGGAGAAACACAATTTACCTTTGCGCCCCCTAGCGGAAAGTCTGATTTACTTGAAAATTTTGAATTTATATGAAAAACATTTCGCATCGGAAATACTATCCAACAAAGAAGAAATTTTTGAAACAGGACTCCTAGAAGTAGAGATATTGGCAAAAATAAGATATACATCTACACCCCCTGGCATAGAAGCCATGCATTATTTTCAAAAGAAAATAATCCTAAAGGGTTTGTCAACATGAGTAGTATCGGTCCACAAACGAATTTTTTTCAATTGAGATTTTAGAAGCTCAGATTTTGCTGTAAATGCATCAGAAATGGAAATTAAGACTTATGCCCCCTGGTGGCCAAACCATTTTTTACCAAAAATTAGAAATTATATGCAAAAGATTTCCCATCAGGAGCTGTATTCAGTGCAGAAAGAATTTTTCAAATCGGAGTTTTAGAAGCAGAGATATTGGGGGATAGGCCTATGCAATTTACCTTTAGGCCCCCCTTGTGGAAAGTCTATGAATTACTTGAAAATTTTGAAATTAAATGAAAAGCACGTCACACTGGAAACTATCCAATGAAGGAAGAGTTTTTTCAAATCAGACCATTAGAAGCAGAGATATTGACAAACATAAGATATACATCTACGTCCCATGGCGATGAAACCATGCAATATTTTAAGAAGAGAATATTCCGAAATGTTTATCGATGTGAACGACATCGGTCCACGAATGAATTTTTTCAATTGAGCTTTTAGAAGCTCAAATTTTATGGCAAACACATCAGAAGCAAAAATTAACCCTTACTCCCCCTGGTGGCCAAAGTATTCTTTACCAAAAATTCGAAATTATATACAAAAGATTTTCCATCAGGAGCTGTATCTTCTGAAGAAAAAAATTTTAAATCGGAGTTTTAGAACAAGAGATATCGGGGAAAACATCATTTACTTTTACGCCCCCTAACAGAAAATCTACGCACAACTTAAAAAAGTAACTATACCGAAAATACTTTGCGACATAAATGGAATCTAAAGATAAAAGAATTTTTTCAATCAAATGTTTAGAAGCAAACATATTGAATAAAATGTATTTTGAATTCGACATCATCTGCATTTACGCCCTCTAGCGGCAAAATTGTACATTGTTAAAAAAAAACTAAATGAAGGATCACCATTCACATATTTCAAGCTTCCCAATGCAAGAAGGATTTTTCAAATCGGACTAATAGTTGCAGAGATATGGTGTCCACAGATGGACGGACGGATAAACATAAGCACAATCTGTTTTTACGAAAGACGTGCTAAAAAAGCTATCATTGTACACTTGAATCAATTGCTGGCTTTTTTTGCTTTTTTTTTAAATTGCTGGCTGAAATTTTCGATTTCCATTGCATACTCACCATTTTTCACTGACTCAGTAGCGGACTGACGATTTCCATAGCATACTCGATGTTTTCCGTCGTCCATAGTGGACCGATGATTTCCATATCATACTCGATATTTTTCGTCATCCGTAGCACCCTGACGGTTTCCATAGCATAATCGATGTTTTCTGTTGTCTGTAGCGAACCAACGATTTCCATAGTAACAACATGAAACCCTTAGTACTTGGAATTGTTGAATCTTTCTTCCCAACGTATGGACTTACTCAGCGTCAAGTGAAACTCGGAGCGCACGGAGAATATACTGTGCCGACATACCACAGTGGTTCTGATGCACAATGGCACAAAATCTGCCTTTTGCAGCAAGATGGCGCAAGGTTTTTGTTATGGCGCACTCTGGCGCAGAATTCCAATCCCTGATAACTGCATACGCATTATGCAAAAAATTATCAGTTTAATTTTCCCTGACTTTTCCAGGTTTTTACAAAAAAATATATTTTGAATATATAGTGACAGGAATAAGTGACAACAAAAAGACAGCCTGAAGAAGGAGAAAAGTTTTCTCCAAAAATTTGCAATTTAAGTGAAAAAATTTCCTAGTAAAATTCCCATAATAGTTGTTTTAGATTAAAAATATACATATATTTCTCCCTGAGTTTTCCCTGATTTTTAGCCTTATTTTCAGATTCCCTGATTTCTCATGGTTTCCCAGTCGGCTGGCAATCCTGTATAGATAAAGTTCCATGTTGCATCCCGTTTATAAGACTGGAGTTGTTTAATGCGGAAATGAACTTATTTCTTGCTTTTAATGCAGGCTAACTGTTGCAATGGAAAGTTCTTAGCTTTTCTTTTCTTTTTTCTTCTTCAGCTTATCAAACATTTCTAAAGGCACATTTTTCATTCTCATCAGGTATAGCATGATGAAAATGATTCCGTTATTTGAAATGCCTAGATGATGATTCTATCTCTCAAATCACATACCAATGATGCAGAAATGGAGCAGCAAATGATAGCATCACCCTTAAGGAGGGTTCAGGAGATTTGCCCCCAGAAAGCTTTCTTCTAGTTATTTATTAAACATAAGACACAATAATCCACAGAGAAACAACTATTAGGGAAACATAATAATCCACAGGGAATTAACTATATATTTTTAGTTTGGAGTCAACAAACAAACAAAAAAAAAAATCTTAGTGTAATTCTGTGTCAAATCATGAAGAGATCTGAACCTTGGTGTCTCAGATTTGCTTGACTTTTGGTATATTAGTAGTACCTAAACAGCACATGGAAAATCTCAGTTCATAGCACCGTGGATTATTGGCCACCGTAGTGTAAAGTTAACGCACTCGGCTAGATATCGAGAGTTCCGTATTCAATTCCACAGCGGCAGCTGAAAACAATTTTTCGGTTATGTGTTTCTGGAACGTGGAAAGAGCGATGTATTTATTTATCCATAGGTGCTACTACTATACTAAAAATCAAACAAATCTGAAACATCAAAGTTCAAAATAAAATTTTAACAAGTTGATTTGACATGGAATGACACTCAGTAAGATCCACCATGTACAGTTAACCCTGCTTAACAGCATACAGGTAGATGTGGTAGGTACACTGTACATATTACGCATGGGTATCTTATCTTAGGTGCATTTCACTTAATGCATACCATTACTGCCTACATTTTTACATAAACATGAAATAAATGTAAAACAAGCAATATTTTGTGCTGTTCTTTAAATACAAGGAAATTATTGCTAGGAATTATGGGAGCATATTATGCACAAGTAGACAGCTGCATTTCGTAGTACATGTATTTAAACATTTAAGTTAAAAAAGACACTGCATGTTTCTAAAATTGTGAAAATCAAATACATTTGAAATGTGAAAAATAGACCTGTTGGATTTTTTTCTTTGGTTGTCACTAGTACGTCTTATTTTGTCAGCAGTGGTGTACAGACAGGGACCCCGTCCTCCCAAATAATAACAATCCTAAGGTTGAAAGTGTTTATTATGAAGTGCTGGATGATATGAGAAAAAAGCCAAAGAGATATTTGATTTTGTACTATAAAAAACACTCACTAGATTATTACACTTCTTTATGAACATGCCAATCTCCACCTGAAATATTTTCCCAAATATTAATCTAAGTGCAAAAACAGACATTCAAACAAATGAGCAAAGTGCTTGCACTGGGTGACAGACCCCTAAAGGCTATCCAGAAATATTCAATTCCTCATCATAAACTGCTCCCGAGACATTTATCAGATATATAGGACAGACTGGATAGCAGATGGATGCACAAAGTGCAAACATAGTGTCACAGTTAACCTGGTTCTTAAAAGTCATCCAGAAAATCTCAAATGTATCACAAACGGTCTCCAAGAGCCAAGTTATGTCTAAAAAAACGTGAACATACTGATATCAGAGTGCTAACGCTGTGTTTGGTGTGAGAGTTGCTTGTCGTTCCTAAGTCATTCTGGAAACTCCCATCTAAAACAGTCTCAGGGGGCTACCCCATCAAACTCCTGCTGAAATCCCTGACCAAGGAGCCCAGCAAAGTATTAGGTAGTGTCCAGCCTATGATAATTTTGCCAGTCAGTACCTATCTAATACAAGGGTGATGAATCAATGTGTGTGCGTGCATGTATATAGTCATGCTGCCGATTGCATTCTTCGCAGTTTGTGCAAAAAAAATCATTTTCCCGAAGGATAAAAAGTTTTGGCAAAAATATTGGTGATTTTTTTAATGATGTCCGAAAAAAACAATCTTTAAAGAAGATTATTTTTGCTCACTTCAAATTTTGCTAAGGCAATGGCAAGGATATTTTAAAAATTAATAAAGAATTTTTTAAATATGATCAAATTTATGGATTTCTTGTCTTTTGATGTTAATCATAAATCGATGATAATGCACAACTTAGATGAAAGTTCTATAAGTAATAAAGTGCAATTTTTCAACATCATCTGTATATTTTTCACACTGACCCTTTTAGAACCAAGCCACAGAATAAATGCAATACCCAATTTTTCAATTTGAAATTTATCCTGTCAATATTTCTTTGTTTAGAAATTTTATAGGTAGTAGTAAATTCAAAATTGAAAGTAAGTGTTTATATGTTTTTTTCTATTAGGAATCATAATCTATAACATAATATTTTGCTGCTTAATTGTAAAGAATCTATAACCCATTGTTTCTGTACTATTATAGCACTTTATGTTTCCAGGGTTTCTACATTTCCAATGGAGAGTAAAAAAAAAATTGGAGACTTTAAATTACATTTGGTGAAAAAAAAATTGAATTTGGTAAAAGCTTTAAAACAAGCCAGAGCAACCGCTGTGTGTGTGTATGCATATATATATATGGATGTAAGGTCAGGTGATGCGTAACATCACAGCCTCTCCTTTACAAATGTCAACCCCGCTTTCTCGTGGTGCATCCTATTCGCACTAAAGGGGCTCTGACGACCGCCAATAGCGGTATAACTATACCATTGGGATTAGAGGAAATGCTATCAAACACTCACCAACCCGCTTGGCCAGCGTGATGAGTTACGGCCAAACCCCTACAAAATGACTCCACAACTTAAATCTTGGCCCTTAGTCTTTGGCAGCTGGAATGTACCTGGCCAAGGCAGCACAGCCAGTGCGACATGAAGGCAGAGGGTGCTGAGAATCACCGGAGGACCGGACTAGGCTGCCATCTGATGCTGACCTAGGCTACGTATAATAGACGCTCCCTATCTTCTGATTCAAGGCTTCTTGAATTGGAAGAGGAACTACAAAGGATCAAGTGGGACATTGTCGGGCTTAGTGAGGTAAGGAGAAAAGGAGAAGATCTCATTGAACTGAAAAGTGGACATCTCTTCTACTATCGTGAGACAGATACTGGCAGAACTAGTGGTGTTGGATTTATAATAAACAAGAAACTGAAGGATAAAGTTGTAGAAGTTGAAAGTTCCTCTGACAGAGCTGCACGACTCGTTATCCAACTCGCGAGAAGATACAAGGCTCAGATTATTCAAATTTATGCACCCACCACAAGTCATCCTGAAGAAGAAATTGAAGAATTTTAGGAGGAAATTCGTCATCTAAATAATAAAGGTAAGCAGCACTTGAAGATAATTATGGGAGATTTCAATTCAAAAATAGGGCAACGGCAACAGAATGAAACTTCAGTAGGTAAATTCGGTCACGGCAACAGAAACCAGCGTGGAAATACTCTCGTTGAGTTTGCAGAGGCAGAAGGGTTTTTCATCTTGAACTCCTTTTTCAAGAAAACGCCACACAGGAAATGGACATGGAGACATCCAAATGGGACAAGTGAAATTGATTTTATTACATGTAACAAAAAATTCGTCATAGATCAGATAATATGTAGAGGATTTTAGGAAAGGTGTCTGACCCCAGGTCTTAAACAACCCTTAGAAATAGGAATCTTGGAGATTTGGGCTAGAGTGCCTGACAGGAAAGTCACATGGAAGTGAGGTAGAAAGGGGGAGGAAGACGCACTTATTTATTACCGGAAGGCCAGTACCCGGGGTCCGACGGCTTAACGTGGCCATCCGACGCACGGCGTATATTTAGTGGTTAGAACGTTTGGACTTGCCCAGGATCGAAACTGAGGTTATCGCCATGGCAGTCACGAACGCTAACCACTAGGCCACCCGCAGCAAAAATTTGTCATAGAAGACTGCAGTGTGCTAAACAAGTTCAACACAGGTAGTGACCATAGATCGGTGAGATGTAAGATGCACCTCAACACTAAACTCGAACGTGGCAAGCTCATAAGACAAACAAAATGTATTGACATAACCAACCTTAAAAAACACCATAATACCTTCAAGTTGGAACTGAAGAACAGATTCTCTGCTTTAGAAGGCCTAACATCAGAAGAAATGAATATTTCTGAAGTTAACAGAAAAGTAACCAAAGCTCTTATGGAAACAGCAACACAATTAGCTGGGTCTAAGAACAAGTTGCATGTGAACAAATTATCAGGAAAAACCAAAATGTTGATGCGAAAAAGAAGAGTGATGAGGACAACTAAAGAAGATATGACTTCCAAAGTGGAATATATAGAGCTATGCACGACAGTACGAAAAAGTATCACTGAAGATGTAAGGAAATTCAACTGTGAACTAGTGAGGAAAACAATTGAAAACAACCAAAGCCTAAAGATAGCAAAGGGACATCTCAGTATGGGAAGAAAACAGATTATGGCATAGAGAAAAGAAGATGCTTCTGTAACAAGAAATAGAGGCAAAATTTTGACAAGAGTGAAATATTTCTACTCCAAATTATATGAAAGGGATGATACATGTACTCCAGACATCATGAAAGGCACCAGTACAAGAGTTCTTCCAGTTCTCCCAGCACAAGTTGCACATGCAATCAAGAACATGAAGCGGGGAAAAGCTCCAGGAGAAGATGGAATTACCATAGACATCATACAAGAAGCAAGTGGAGAAATTGAAACAGTACTCGCCCAAATTTTCACTCGATGCCTTAATGAAGGGAAGATTCCTGAGGATTGGAACAATGCTACAATGATCCTGCTACATAAAAAAGGTAACATTGAGGATCTCAGGAACTACAGACCTATCAGCCTCCTATCAGTGGTTTATAAAATCTTCACTAAACTTCTTTCATACCGCTTGAAGATAACACTGGACATGGCTCAACCGAGAGAACAAGCTGGATTCAGGAGTGGCTACAGCACTACAGATCATATCCACGTACTGAGAGAACTAATTGAAAGAGCAAGGGAATATGAACTTCCATTGTGCATGGCTTTTATCGATTATGAAAAAGCCTTTGATTCGGTGAAACCATCAGCAGTTACAATGGCTCTGAAATCCTGCGGTATTGAAGATGCATACATTAACATTATTAATAACATCTATGAAAATGCAAGTGCAAAGATTCGGCTGTTTGAAAATACAACACACATAAAAATTGGAAAAGGAGTGAGACAAGGTGACACCATATCTCCGAAGCTCTTTAATGCCACATTGGAAAATGTCTTTCAATCACTGAACTGGAAAAACAAAGGGATAAAGATTAATGGAGATTATTTAACCCACCTTCGTTTTGCTGATGACGTAGTCATTTTTGCAACTACCCCATCAGAGCTGCAGCGTATGATCCAGGAACTTGCTGACAAGAGTAAAGAAGTGGGATTAAAAATGAACTTTCAGAAGACAAAAGTGATGTACAATGCTCTTACAAGAAATGAAGATTTATCGATTGATGGAGAAAAGCTGGAGATAACAGACACGTACGTTTATCTTGGACAGCAGATATCAAGTGAGGGTCACATTGGTGAAGAAATTAATCGGCGTACAAAACTTGCCTGGAGAGCTTTTGGAAGAAACAGCATAATTTTCAAGAGCAATATGCCATTATGTCTTAAAAGAAAAGTGTTTGATCAATGCATCCTTCCAGTGCTTACGTATGGTGCAGAGATGTGGACCTTAACTAAAAGAGACATACAAAGGCTGCAGACAACTCAAAGTAGCATGGAGAGGTGCATGCTTGGTGTAACCAGGAGAGATAAGAAGAGGAACTCGTGGATCCGAAAAATGACAAGAGTGGAAGACATCATGATCAGAGTTAAATCCCTGAAATGGCAATGGGCTGGACATACTGCCAGAAGGACAGACCATTGATGGACAGCCGAAATTTTAGATTGGATTCCAAGGGACAGGAAAAGACGCAGAAGAAGACCACATGGGAGATAGGTGGATGATTCAAAAGTACGCGGGAGTGACATGGGGGAGACTGGCACAAGACAGACCGTTGTGGAGGAAACTTGGGGAGACCTTCGTCCAGCAGTGGATTGATAATGGTTGACGAAGATGATGATGATATATATATATATATATATACATACACACAGGATGTAAGGTCAGGTGATGCGTAACATCACTGCCTCTCCTTGACAAATGTCAACCCCGCCTTCTCGTGGTACATCCTGTTCCCACTAAAGGGGCTCTGACGACCACCAATAGCGGTATAACTATACCATCGGGATTAGAGGAAATGCTATCCCACACTCACCAACCCGCTTGGCCAGCGTGGTGAGTTATGGCCAAACCCCTCCAAAATGACTCCACAACTTAAATCTTGGCCCTCAGTCTCCGGCAGCTGGAATGTACCTGGCCAAGGCAGCGGCCAGTGCGACATGAAGGCAGAGGGTGCTAAGAATCCCCGGAGGACCCGACTAGGCTGTCATCTGATGCTGACCTTGGCTACATATAACGGACGCACCCTATCTTCTGATTCAAGGCTTCTTGAATTGGAAGAGGAACTACAAAGGATCAAGTGGTACATCGTCGGACTAAGTGAGGTAAGGAGAAAAGGAGAAGATCTCATTGAACTGAAAAGTGGACATCTCTTCTACTATCGTGGGACAGATACTGGCAGAACTAGTGGTGTTGGATTTATAATAAACAAGAAACTGAAGGATAAAGTTGTAGAAGTTGAAAGTTCCTCTGACAGAGCTGCACGACTTGTTATCCAACTCTCGAGAAGATACCAGGCTCAGATTATTCAAACTTATGCACCCACCACGAGTCATGCTGAAGAAGAAATTGAAGAATTTTATGAGGAAATTCGTGATCTAAATAATAAAGGTAAGCAGCACTTGAAGATAATTATGGGAGATTTCAATGCAAAAATAGGGCAACGGCAACAGAATGAAACTTCAGTAGGTAAATTCGGTCACGGCAACAGAAACCAGCGTGGAAATACTCTTGTAGAGTTTGCAGAGGCAGAAGGGTTTTTCATCTTGAACTCCTTTTTCAAGAAAAAGCCACACAGGAAATGGACATGGAGACATCCAAATGGGACGACAAGTGAAATTGATTTTATTATGTGTAACAAAAAATTCGTCATAGAAGACTGCTGTGTGCTAAACAAGTTCAACACAGGCAGTGACCATAGATTGGTGAGATGTAAGACGCACCTCAACACTAAACTCGAACGTAGCAAGCTAATAAGACAAACAAAATGTATTGACATAACCAACCTTAAAAAACACCATAATACCTTCAAATTGGAACTGAAGAACAGATTCTCTGCTTTAGAAGGCCTAACATCGGAAGAAGTGGATATTTCTGAAGTTAACAGAAAAGTAACCAAAGCTCTTATGGAAACAGCAACAAAATTAGCTGGGTATAAGAACAAATTGCATGTGAACAAATTATCAGGAAAAACCAAAATGTTGATGCGAAAAAGAAGAGTGATGAGGACAACTAAAGAAGATGTGACTTCCAAAGTGGAATATACAGAGCTATGCAAGACAGTACGAAAAAGTATCACTGAAGACGTAAGGAAATTCAACTGTGAACTAGTAAGGAAAGCAATTGAAAACAACCAAAGCCTAAAGATAGCAAAGGGACATCTCAGTAAGGGGAAAAAACAGATTATGGCACTGAGAAAAGAAGATGGTTCTGTAACAAGAAATAGAGGTGAAATTTTGACAAGAGTGAAAGATTTTTACTCCTAATTATATGAAAGGGATGATACATGTACTCCAGACATCATGAAAGGTACCAGTACCAGAGTTCTTCCAGTCCTTCCAGCAGAAGTTGCACATGAAATCAAGAACATGAAGCGGGGAAAAGCTCCAGGAGAAGATGGAATTACTGTAGACATCATACAAGAAGCAAGTGGAGAAATCGAAACAGTACTCGCCCAAATTTTCACTCGATGCCTTAATGAAGGGAAAATTCCTGAGGATTGGAACAACGCTACAATGATCTTGCTACATAAAAAAGGTGACATTGAGGATCTCAGGAACTACAGACCTATCAGCCTCCTATCAGTGGTTTATAAAATCTTCACTAAAGTTCTTTCACGCCGCTTGAAGGTGACACTGGACATGGCTCAACCGAGAGAACAAGCTGGATTCAGGAGTGGCTACAGCACAATAGATCATATCCACGTACTGAGAGAACTAATTGAAAGAGCGAGGGAATATGAACTTCCATTGTGCATGGCTTTTATCGATTATGAAAAAGCCTTTGATTCGGTGAAACCATCAGCAGTTGCAATGGCTCTGAAATCCTGCGGTATTGAAGATGCATACATTAATATTATTAATAACATCTATGAAAATGCAAGTGCAAAGATTCGGCTGTTTGAAAATACAACACACATAAAAATTGGAAAAGGAGTGAGACAAGGTGACACCATATCTCTGAAGCTCTTTAATGCCACATTGGAAAATGTCTTTCAATCACTGAACTGGGAAAACAAAGGGATAAAGATTAATGGAGATTATCTAACCCACCTTCGTTTTGCTGATGACATAGTCATTTTTGCAACTACCCCATCAGAGCTACAGAGTATGATCCAGGAACTTGCTGACAAGAGTAAAGAAGTGGGATTAAAAATGAACTTTCAGAAGACAAAAGTGATGTACAATGCTCTTACAAGAAATGAAGATTTATCGATTGATGGAGAAAAGCTGGAGATAACAGACACGTACGTTTATCTTGGACAGCAGATATCAAGTGAGGGTCACATTGGTGAAGAAATTAATCGGCGTACAAAACTTGCCTGGAGAGCTTTTGGAAGAAACAGCATAATTTTCAAGAGCAATATGCCATTATGTCTTAAAAGAAAAGTGTTTGATCAATGCATCCTTCCAGTGCTTACGTATGGTGCAGAGACGTGGACCTTAACTAAAAGAGACATACAAAGGCTGCAGACAACTCAAGGTAGCATGGAGAGGTGCATGCTTGGTGTAACCAGGAGAGATAAGAAGAGGAACACGTGGATCCGAAAAATGACAAGAGTGGAAGACATCATGATCAGAGTTAAATCCCTGAAATGGCAATGGGCTGGACATACTGCCAGAAGAACAGACCATCGATGGACAGCCAAAATTTTAGATTGGATTCCAAGGGACAGGAAAAGACCCAGAAGAAGACCACATGGAAGATGGGTGGATGAAATTCGAAAGTATGCGGGAGTGACATGGAGGAGACTGGCACAAGACAGACCGTTGTGGAGGAAACTTGGGGAGACCTTTGTCCAGCAGTGGATTGATAATGGTTGACAATGATGATGATGACATACACACACAATAAAATCTCAGACATTTTTTCTGGACCCCCTCCCCCTCCACCATTTATCAAATTTCCGGGTGCATCCCTCTCTGTCAGTAGGTAAACTATTTGTTTTCGAAGATTTAATGACATGCTAAAAATATGAAATAATACATAGCGACATTTAAATTTTTTGAATTAATTTTTCAAGTCTGCTTATTTCAACAGCATATGGAAATTATGAGGTTGAATACTACAAACATATAATTTAAAGTAAACAAATATTAATCACTTGCTATCAAATTTAATTACCACTCAGAATTGTTTGGAATCATTTGCACTGTAGTTTTGACAGGCTAACACAGTATGGAAAGCTTTAATATTTCCTTGTTTTGAAAGAACCTGTTCAACACAGAGAAATATTACAGCTTTCCATACATACATAACTTTTTGCCAAACTATAAAAATGAACTTTTTTATTCCCCTTGAATTTCCATTTCAATAGGTTTCACTGTACCACTGTTAATCTCCATGAAAGCACAGGTATCATAGCTTTGTATCCAACAACATTAAAATGCTTATCAGGTTCACACACTAATGTTCCAAATTTGAAAATCTCACACCTGTAATAAATAATTATATCTCATATCATTCTATCATAAAGTTCACATACCATTACAAGACCACAAGGTTCTTCAGGAAGACGCTTTGACGTCTGTAAGTTCTGTTTTACACGTTCTGTAAAGTGGATGCAGTCTGTGGTGGTACATTAACTTATTCAATTAAAATATAAAATCGGTTAAAAGTCCTAAAAATGTTACTCATGGAAGTGCGTGTTCAGTCCGACGTCAGTAGTTATTGAGAATTTCTTTGTCCAAAGTTGTATCTTGCTTCAATATGGTCAGTTGTTAGGGTTAGCTCGAGAGCCATTTCGTCATAAGTTGTACCCTACTTCGGTTATGTTCAGATGTTAGGGTTAACTCCATTCTGGCTGTGTCGACATCATATTGAATGGGTAAAGGTTTCCAGATAAAAGATTTTTGAGTTAAGAGTTACCATTTACATACCACTTGAAGTTCCACGTCGTACTTGGCCATTAGGGCTATCTCGTCAATGCTGCACTCTCGTAGAATTGCTGAGGAAATCTTCAAGTTAGGTCAGGTTCATAAAAAATTTAAAAGCTTTAAAAGATTCCAGTTAAAATTGTTATACACACCACCTCATACCGTCCACAGTCTCAATCGCCGGACGCGTGTTTCACCTAGGCTCTACCCTGGCGTTTTCAACGGAGACTTAACACCCTCTGTCGAAGTCTGCTATCTGAAAGTCGTGTCCACAGTGCGCTTGTTCCTCATGTAACCCATTGCCAATGCCATCTAGTGTCAGGTCACATCAACTTTATCTTCATCTATGTCATTCTCACCCTTTCTTTTTCTCTTCCTCTCTCTCCTCTCCCTATTCAATTTCTTCTCAGTTTCGATCAGGTTCCTCCAAGCGTACGAAAGGTCGTATGGACTGTTATTATTGCAGTTAAATGTTTTGATCTTATTTATTAATACTGCTTCTGCTACTTGTATTGTTCTCATATTATTCTGCTGGTTTAATATTGCAATTCCTTCCCATTAGGGTATACATTGATTATTCAAACAGAAGTCAATAAGTGCTGTTTTATTCTCTCTTCTGCACCAGTTCTTCATGTGTTCAGTCAATCTGATTTTAATATTTCTTTTTGTGCTGCCCATATATTGGTTGACAATTTTATTTTGATTATTTATTATTTGTATAGAGTAGACACCCGCTTTTTGTAAGATTGGGGTTTTTCTGTGATAGTTACTAAGAGATTTTGTTATATCTCTCGTTTGTACACCAAAATCTAGGTCAAATTTTTTACATGTTTTCTTCATAATAGTTGTGATCTCTGGTATATATGGTAATAATCCACAAAATTTTATTACCTGTTGAGTCTGTGTACTCCTTTGTTGTTTATTTCTAGGGTTGCATCTATTAATAAGGTTATTTATTTTCTTCACATCATATCCAAAGTTTATTGCTGTGTTCTTTATCTAAATCAATTCATTGTTTAGTAGTTGGGCGTTAGATGTATGAGTAAATGCTCTATTAATATATGATCGGAAGACTGCAAATTTGTAAGATGCTGGGTGGTGAGAGTTCTCAGGAATGATATTAATGATGTTGTCAGGTTTTCTATATACTTGGAATTTGATGTTATTTTGTTCATGAGATAGTAATATGTCTAAGTATGGTAAAACTCCATCCTTTTCATGCTCCATGGTAACATTAATTGTTTCGTACTAGTACTACAAAACAATTAAGTATTACAAAACAATTCGTAATAATATTACAAAACAATTAATGTTACCGTGGAGCATGAAAAGGATGGAGTCTTACCATACTTAGACATATTACTATCTCATAAACAAAATAACATCGAATTCCAAGTATATAGAAAACCTGACAACATCATTAATATCATTCCTGAGAATTCTCACCACCCAGCATCTTACAAATTTGCAGCTTTCCGATCATATATTAATAGAGCGTTTACTCATACATCTAATGCCCAACTACTAAAAAATGAATTGAATTGGATAAAGAACACGGCAATAAACTTCGAATATGATGTGAAGAAAATAAATAACCTAATTAATAGATGCAACCCTAGAAATAAACCAACAAAGGAGTACGCAGACTCAACAGGTAATAAAATTTTGTGGATTATTACCATATATACCGGAGATCACAACTATTATGAAGAAAACGTAAAAAAATTGACCTAGATTTTGGTGTACGAATGAGAGATATAACAAAATTTCTTAGTAACTATCATAGAAAGACCCCAATCTTACAAAAAGCGGGTGTCTACTCTATACCAATAATAAATAATCAAAATAAAATTGTCAACCAATATATGGGCAGTACAAAAAGAAATATTAAAATCAGATTGACTGAACACATGAAGAACTGGAGCAGAAGAGAGAATAAAACAGCACTTATTGACTTCTGTTTGGATAATCAATGTATATCCTAATGGGAAGGAATTGCAATATTAAACCAGCAGAATAATATGAGAACAATACAAGTAGCAGAAGCAGTGTTAATAAATAAGACCAAAACATTTAACTGCAATAATAACAGTCCATACGACCTTTCGTACGCTTGGAGGAACCTGATCGAAACTGAGAAGAAATTGAATAGGGAGAGGAGAGAGAGGAAAAGAAAAAGGAAGGGTGAGAATGGCATAGATGAAGATAAAGTTGATGTGACCTGACACTAGATGGCATTGGCAATGGGTTACATGAGGAACAAGCGCACTGTGGACACTACTTTCAGATAGCAGACTTCGACAGAGGGTGTGAAGTCTCCGTTGAAAACGCCACGGTAGAGCCCTAGGTGAAACGCGCGTCCGGCGATTGAGACTGTGGACGGTATGAGGTGGTGTATATAACAATTTTAACTGGAATCTTTTAAAGCTTTTAAATTTTTTATAAACCTGACCTAACTTGAAGACTTCCTCAGCAATTCTACAAGAGTGCAGCATTGACGAGATAGCCCTAATGGCCAAGTACGACGTGGAACTTCAAGTGGTATGTAAATGGTAACTCTTAACTCAAAAATCTTTTATCTGGAAACCTTTACCCATTCAATATGATGTCGACACAGCCAGAATGGAGTTAACCCTAAAATCTGGACATAACCGAAGTAGGGTACAACTTATGATGAAATGGTTCTCGAGCTAACCCTAACAACTGACCATATTGAAGCAAGATACAACTTTGGACAAAGAAATTCTCAATAACTACTGACGTCGGACTGAACACGCACTTCCGTGAGTAACATTTTTAGGATTTTTAACCGATTTATATTTTAATTGAATAAGTTAATGCACCACCACAGACTGTATCCACTTTACAGAACGTGTGGATCATTCCATCAAGAATCACCCGATTTGAAAGAAAGTTGTTGCATCACCATTTTTTAAAAATCTGCGATAAATATATGTTATACCCCTACACTTCAAAGGTACAAAACAATCTTTAAAAATTTTTTTATCTCTCTTATTTTTTTTTTAGGAGAGGCCTTTAAGTAATCATAGATGGCAATTTTTTGGTAAAAACAGTGCTTCTCGGGTTTTTAATTTTCTCAAAAACTATTTAACCAGTTCAGATGGGCCAAAAGCCATTCTCCTCAGTAAAACATGCTCTTTCTAGCCATCTATTAAAGTTTTCTGATCTATGTTATCAAGGTATCACAAATTCAACTGGAAATTATAAAAAAAAATTTCAATTTTCTGGGCATTTTGGATGCCCATAACTAAAGAGTCTGTTATTTCTCCATTTCCAATTTTTTATTTATGTAAGTGTGCTGGTAGGAGAGTTTCATAACCCTGAAATTTTGATGGAGAAATGAACTATTTTTAATTATCAAAAATCAAAAAAGGAAAAAAAAATTTTTTTTGCGATTTTTCAAGCCCATTTTCTCAAAAGTATGTTATTTTAAAAATCTGAAATTTACAGGTTTGGAAGTCCTATAAAAGTGGATTAAGGCCTCACAGATTTCATTATGGAGGTTTTGCCTACTAACACTAATTTTTAATTAATTTTTGAAAACTAAAAAATTAATGTTTTTACATCTTACACCGAAGCATTATTATTATTATTATTTTTTTTGGCTCACTTTAGTCACCTCGTAAGCTGTCTGTCAATACTTTGTTAAAAAGAAAAAGAAAAACTTATTTTAGGACATTTTTCTATCTTCCATAGGTTCACAGGAATTCGTAGGACTAGAAGTCCTCTTGAGTTACTTGCTGTGAGTTGTGACTAGCACTGTCTAGGGCACTGACCTTCTGACTTGCACGAATCAGAACTTTTCAGGTCAATGTACTGCTGATTCACTCAAACCACTGAGCTTGGTTTCAGTCTCTCTGACTATCCAGTATAAAAGATAGGGTATAAGAGTAGTGTTCTTTTGTGAGTCCTGTGTGCTGAGTATCAACACTAAGTAGAATTTGTAGATTTTAATGTGAGTATGTAACATACAGTATGTGCTGTATATATTAGTAAGAGAGAACAAAAGAGAAGTAGAGAAATGCAATGAACCAAAACCAATTTTATAAATTGTGTGTATAATTCAGGATAAAATGGAGTATTCTATAGGAGAACATTTATAAGAACAGTGCCATAAAGTAACTTTTAAACCTGTGACAAAATCAATGAAACTTATTAGTGAATACAGTGAACAAGAACAAACGCTGCTTCGCTTAAGAACACAATCTGAAAACCTGAAAACTGTATGCCACTACCACGAAATCAAGTTCATACAAAAGTAGAGCTTTGTTTTGGGGGGTACTGCATGTTGCAATCCAGATCAAAGACATAAGAAAGCTATGAAAAAAAGTCTGCGTGAAATAACTGTGCAAATGGCAGAAAAATATCCTGCGGAAAAACTTATTCCAGGCCAATCTATATGCAACACCTGCCGACTGAGCCTTTTAAAATCTGATCCAAGAGATTTTGAAATTTGTCAGGAAAAAGAAGATTATTTTCCTCCAGATGAGGCATTAAATAAGTCTGCTGTAGCGTGTGAAACCTTAGGTGTCACACCTCCAAAAAAATCGCCAGGCTAAGCAGTGAGAGGAGGGTTGTGGAAGTGGAAAAGACAGTGGAGAAAGTTTCAGCGAAAATGAGAAAGAGTTTACACCAAGCCTTTGCCATTGCCAGTTTTTCATAAAAGGAACCTGAAGATGTGCAAGATGAGTACTCTGTTTTAATTGAAGAAATAAAACAAAATTTAAAAAGGTCACAGACAATAGTGAAAAAATTAAAATTTTAATATAAGAAATAAAATTTTAAGTTTACTACCCAAATCCTTGGCTGTTTTGAAAGTTGGTGAGGAATTTGGAGTAAGTGAGTACTTGGCAAAGAAAGCAAAATCATTAACCAAAAAATATGGTGTATTGCCTGAAGTTGAGAAACCAAAACACTCCCAGCTGAGTGAAGATATAGTACATAAAGTAACTGAGTTTTATGAGAGTGACGGTGTCAGTAGGTTACTCCCTGGTATGAAAGACTGTGTTAGTGTACGGAATGCAAGCGGAGAAAAGGAACGTAAACAGAAAAAACTTGTCTTAGGGAATCTGAAGGAGCTACATGCTGCATTTTTGCAAGAGAACCTTGGTATTAAGGTAAGGAAGTCTAAGTTTGCTGAGCTTAGACCTAAATGGTGTGTGCTAGCTGGGAGTAGTGGGACTCACATAGTATGTGTTTGTATTAAACATGAGAATATGAAACTTATGCTTTCTGGGGCAAAATTAAAACAAGACTATAAAGACTTGATTGCAACCATGGTATGTGACACCAAAAAGGAAGCCTGCATGCTTGATAAGTGTGAAGACTGTCCTGGGTCTGCATGTGCAAGAGAAATTTTGACTGATGGAGAAGAAGATCCAGAACTGCTGCAAGTAACCTACAAACAATGGCTAACAACTGATAGGTGCAATCTTGTGAGTGTTGTAGAATCATATGATGATTTTGTAGAAAACCTCATTGAAAAACTAACTGAACTTAAAACACACCACTTCATTGCTCGCAGACAAAATCAGTTTTTAAAAGAAAAGAAGGAGAACATGAAAAATGTGTCATCCTTGGAGAATTTGCAGAGAACTATACTTTCATGGTCCAAGATGAAGTACAATCTTACCATTGGGTAAACAATCAAGTTACTCTCCACCCATTTTGTTGTTTATCATCTAGAAGATGGGGTTCTGAACACCAAACCATTCTGTGTGTTGAGTGACTATTTATTTACATCACAACACATGTGCTGTGTACGCCTTCCAGAAAGAACTCCTTCAACAAGTTAAGGCTCGTTTCCCTGCTGTAACCAAAGTTTCATATTTCACTGATGGAGCTGGTGGGCAGTATAAAGGAAAAACTTCATCAACCTTTGCCACCACAAAAGATTTTGGGCTGGAAGCAGAGTGGCATTTTTTTGCCACTTCACATGGGAAGAGTCCTTGTGATAGCATTGGAGGTTCCATAAAGCGTTTAGTTTGTAAGGCTAGTATTCAGCGAGGGCCAGAAAAAACCATCCTGAATATTAGTGATATGCTTGAATTCTGCAAAGCTAACATAAAGGGAATTACATTCCTTCACATTGACAGTGCAGCCGTTGAAAGAGTTAACAAGGATTTAACTTCACGGTATGAAATGTCCACAAGAATCACAGGCACATTACAGAAACACCAGTTTCTTCCCTGGATGAAGAGACCATGCGAGTTTTCTTTGTCTCTGGATCTCAAGAATTTGAGGACAAGAAAGTGAAGAAAGTTTCCTCAGTTGGGCCTATGAAAAAGAAACTGTAGTTAGAGTAAAAGCAAATCAGTATGTTGCCTGTGTCTATGACCAGAATTGGTGGATTGGTGTTGTTTTGGAAATTAACTCTGAACATGAGGAGTGCTTTGTACAAGCATTTTTTTCATCCAAAAGGACCCGGAACATCATTCAAACTCAGTGAGAACGACAAAGTGCGGGTTCCCAACAACAACATCCTTAGAGTCTTAACACCTCTGGAGCTAAAAACGCCTACTTGGAAGAGGACACAACATTAGTGAAAAGCTAAACGAAGAACTAACACTTTTACTGCAGGAGAAAATCGCCTAACTTACACACCGTATGAGAGCAACTATGTAGATGTAAAAGCTCTATAATAAACTACAATATTTTCCTCCTTAACCATGATAAAACTGGTCCTGTAGCCTACAAAAGCTCTCCAGTTATAGTAAACAAAATTCATCTTATTCTTTTCATATTGTTTCCAGTGAATGTTTATTATGGGTGTTTCGGTTCTTGTTATTTCACACTGAACTGCTATTTCAGGCTTGTCGGCTAGGTTTTTTTATCATCAACTGCCTTTTCATCCCTAAAAATTTCAGATTAAATGTTCATCGTGCATTCGACCTGATTCTTAATATCATCATCATTGTAAACCATTATCAATCTACTGCTGGACAAAGGTCTCCCCAAGTTTCCTCCACAACGGTCTGTCTTGTGCCAGTCTCCTCCATGTCACTCCCGCATACTTTCGAATTTCATCCACCCATCTCCCATGTGGTCTTCTTCTGGGTCTTTTCCTGTCCCTTGGAATCCAATCTAAAATTTTGGCTGTCCATCGATGGTCTGTCCTTTTGGCAGTATGTCCAGCCCATTGCCATTTCAGGGATTTAACTCTGATCATGATGCCTTCCACTCTTGTCATTTTTCGGATCCACGAGTTCCTTTTCTTATCTCTCCTGGTTACACCAAGCATGCACCTCTCCATGCTACTTTGAGTTGTCTGCAGCCTTTGTATGTCTCTTTTAGTTAAGGTCCACGTCTCTGCACCATACGTAAGCACTGGAAGGATGCATTGATCAAACACTTTTCTTTTAAGACATAATGGCATATTGCTCTTGAAAATTATGCTGTTTCTTCCAAAAGCTCTCCAGGCAAGTTTTGTACGCCGATTAGTTTCTTCATCAATGTGACCCTCACTTGTTAATATAAAGTTAATTAAAAACAAATTATTTTTATGTTGCTCATCCTGTCTCCCCAACCACTCTCCTCACTAATAAAAAAATATTAACAGTACATCTGAACTTATTTCATTTGTATAAAGACTCAAAAACAGTTTCTAAAGTAATTAGTGAGTCAAAAAAAAAAAAAAAAAAAAAAAAAAAAAATTAGCACTTTGGTATAAGGCATTAAAACGTTATTTTTTCAGTTTTCAAAAATTTATTAAAAATTAGTAGGCAAAATCTCCATAATGAAATCTGTGAGGCCTTAATCCACTCCTATAGGACTTCCAAAACTGTAAATTTCAGATTTTTAAATTAACATACTTTTGAGAAAATGGGCTTGAAAAATCGCAAAAAAAATTTTTTTTTTCTTTTTTGATTTTTGATAATTTAAAAATAGTTCATTTCTCCTTCAAAATTTCAGGGTTATGAAACTCTCCTACCAGCACACTTACATAAATAAAAAATTGGAAATGGAGAAATAACACTCTTTAGTTATGGGCATCCAAAATGCCCAGAAAATTGAATTTTTTTTTATAATTTCCAATTGAATTTGTGATACCTTGATAACATAGATCAGAAAACTTTAATAGATGGCTAGAAAGAGCATGTTTTACTGAGGAGAATGGCTTTTGGCCCATCTGAACTGGTTAAATAGTTTATGAGATAATTCAAAACCCGAGTAGCACCGTTTTTACCAAAAAATTGCCATCTGCTATTACTTAAAGGCCTCTCCAAAAAAAAATATGAGAGATAAACAATTTTAAAAAAATTGTTTTGTACATCTGAAGTATGGGGGTACGACACATATTTATTTCAGATTTTTTAAAAATGGTGATGAAACAGGCATTGGGTGAAGCTCAATGGAATGAGCCGTGTAAAACAGAACTTACAGATGTGAAAACGTCTTCCTGAAGAGTAATAAATAATATATTAATTTTTAAGAAGCACAGATAACACACACCAGGACCCACAGCTTTTACAGATATTGACATGAAGTAAAAAGTCATATGGAAAGCAGAAATTTAAAAACATCTTTCAGAACTACAAAACAGCATTGCATCCATTTACACTCTTAGGAAACATTTAACAAATTTGGTCAAAACTAACACTTACACATATATTATTATTGCTACTCTTGGCCTACAGTGACCAGACAAAACAAAATATGACTAATAACTACTTACCCGCAGCTGAAACATCAAATCTGGAAGGGGGAAAATAATAAATTATATCAGCAGAGAAACTAATTTTTGCATAAAAAAACTGTACAATCTTTTCTAAATACAGTGTACAAGTATACCACAATACACATTAGAGCTTGTAAAATAATCCCAGTAGTTCTTGAAACTCTTGGTGTCACCTTTTAGAAAGAAATCCATCACCCCTTAAGCATCAAGCCAATGTGAAGCAGGAAGGAAAGCAGATATTCTTTTGCTGAATCTGCCATATAATGTATTACTGCAATTCAGACCAATGAAGATCTGATTTGCTTGAACAACATCAAATGTCTGCTAATAGTATTAGCTGTTATTTCGAATATTCAAAGCAAACTGAATTTGCTTGTACCACTTACTGGTCATCCATGTAACACTTCTCAGAACACTTGAAAATTTCATCGCCCTGAAGCGAGAAATGAACCCCGCATCTCCCGATTACCGGACGAGTTTGCTAACCATTACACCACCCAGGACAGTGAAGTTCCAAGCAACTCAGACATTGGAATCTGAAAGTCCTCAGATTTTCGCTAGTCGAAGAATCCCAGCTTGCTCATAGCACTTTGACCGAAGTCCCATCCAGACAGATGTAGGTCGAAGGTCGCCAGTACCACAGATAAATCAATGAAGGAAGAAATATTGTTCATAATCATACACGAGACCAACCAAGGAACAAAAAAGCTGAACTTTTTAACTGGGTGAAGAAAAATCAGAACATGCGAGGAGAAAGTGTGCATATAACACAGCATGAGCAAGATGGAATTGTTAACTCAAATTTATTTATGTAGATATTTAGAGCACACCCCTGTTGTTGTTGTTTTTTCCTTTTTTTATTTTTACTTTTGTTTTTGTACTTGCTAGAACATCAGCTCGATTATCCTCTTGTGTTGCTTTCTTCTCAGCAAGTTATATGGCCATATTTGCCTTTTGTTGACTCTGCAGCTGCACTGCCATCTTTGCTTAATTTTCCTTTCTGCTGATATCATTCTCTTCCCATTTCTTCATCACTTTTCTTCTTATTATTTTTTTCCTTTTATTCCCTCAGATGACAATAATTTAGCCATCATGCTGAAAGAGCTATCAGCCTGAGGACCATGAATGCATGATATCAAAACTTTCACTACTTTAAATAAATAGTGTAGCTTACAGAATATGAATACTTTTAAACACCATGCATTGATTCTAACATATTTTCAAATTTCGTCACTTCCGTTTTTGGAAAATTTTCCCTCCCTTTTCAAGGTTAAGTGCAAACATTTATGGGAGAAAGTAACATTTAAAAACAACACTGGATAGTGAGAACATTGCAGGAAGAAAAAAATATGATTACGGGGAGAAATCTTCACTTCGACCGACTTCCGTTTTCGGAAACTTTTACCTCCATTTTTAAGCTGAAATGCAGTGTTTTGGGATGTAAGAACAATACTGGGGAAAAAGAACATCGAGGAAAAAAAAAAAAAACGATTACGGGAGAAATCTTCGCTTTGTGCAACTTCCATTTTCAAAAGTTTTGAAGGGTGAAATTCAGTCCTCAAACGGAAAACGAATCCCCCTCCCCCTTAAAAAAACTAAAATTGCCGTTTAGTTGTGCATTGATCTTGAAAATACCCAAAATGACAATGAAAATGGCGGAATTCTTCGAATCCACAGAAGAAACTCATGCCTGAGGGGAATCTTCGCGCCGTCCTAAACTTCCATTTTCGGAAATCATTGTCCACAATTTCATGGTGAAATACAAACAGTTATGCACTAAAATGATATTTAACAATACTAGACACAAGCAACATCATAAGTAAAAAGAAATTATGATTACGGGAAAAATATTCACTGCATTTAACTTCCGTTTTCGCAAGTTTTGAAAAACAAGATACCGTCTCCAGACGGAAAACGACCAATCACTACCCCCCCAAATATTTCTTTTCAGTTCTGCATCAATCTGAAAAATGACCCAAATGATGACGAAAAAAAAGCGGAATTCCGCGAATTCGCGGAAGAATCTCATGTATGCATAATACATGGGAAATAGATAGAATATTCAAAGCAAACTGAATTTGCATGTACCACTTACTGGTCATCCATGTAATACTTCTCAGAACACTTGAAAATTTCATAGCCCTGGAGCGGGAACCGAACTCCGCATCTCCCGATTACCGGTCGAGTATGCTAACCATTACACCACCCAGGACAGTGAAGTTCCAACCGAGACATTTTAATCTGAGAGTCCTCAGATTTACGCTAGTCGAAGCATTAATTTTCACATATAATGACACCAAAGCTTTTCATCATGGAGCACAATAATGACCCGTCTTTAAGAAAAGCAAGTGAGTGGACAAAAATGAAGGAAGTTACATGATATGGGACATGATATATCACAAAGAGAAGGTTCAGGATACTTTACAACTTGTAGTACCGGAAGCCAGAAGGGAGCAAATTTTAAAATTGGCCCACAATTCAGTTTTTGCGGGGCACTTGGGAGCCAAGAACGAATTGTGTACTCTTTTTTTGGCCCACGTTGAAGAAGGACGTAAGGAAGTGTTGTAATTCGTGCATGGCATGTCAATTAAGGCATCCGGTCACAAAAAGGGATGAAATACCGATTCAATCGGTGAGGAGGCCGAAACTTCCATTTCAGGTAGTGAATGTGGATTTGATTGGGCCTATCAAACCCCCCTTCAAGTAAAGGGCATAGGTGTGTGTTAGTGCTAGTTGACCAGCATTCTAGGTGGCCTCAGTGTGTACATGCTTAACGTCACTCACAGCTAAGAGCACGTGTGAGGCACTCTTAGAAATATTCCAGCGGACAGGTATACCAGAAGTGATAGCTATGGATAGGGGCACAAATATCATGTCCCATCTTTACTGGTAATGTTACGACGTTTGGGGTCTC
Organism: Macrothele yani; assembly: GCA_039090855.1. NCBI lineage: Eukaryota > Metazoa > Arthropoda > Arachnida > Araneae > Macrothelidae > Macrothele > Macrothele yani. Next base: position 81,900,478 of record CM077008.1, read on the forward strand.
CCCACATTTTTCGACGCTGAATCATCCGGCCAGTAACAGGCTTGTGGAACGCTTCAATAGGGTCCTCAATTCCCGCTCCAGGGCGATGAAATTTTCAAGTGTTCTGAGAAGTATTACATAGATGACTAGTAAGTGGTACAAGCAAATTCAGTTTGCTTTGAATATTCTGTTTCCCATGTAGTATGAAGAATATTTCTTCCTTCACTGTTATTCCTATTACAACACTGACACTAGAGAAATCCTTCTCAGCTATAAAAAAGCTGAAAACATATCTAAAAACCACAATGGGCCAGCAGCGCCTTACAGGACTAGGGTTAACATGCATTTACCGAAACATTGCCTTAAAAAAACTGATGAGATTTTGGAGAGATTTGTTCGAAGGCACCTAAGGTTAAGGAGACTCACTTTTGTGTAACACACATTCCATTCTTTATTAAAAAGGATTATTCAATAAATTTGTGCACTTTTTAAAGTGACTCTTGAATAGACCTGATCAAAATACTAATACTTATATATTCACGCAACTCCTCCAAAAAAAAAAAAAAAAAACTGTAAAATCGATAATATATGCAGAGTCGTATAAAAATAAAATGTATCTGCGTACACACCCATTCAAAGAGAAAACTTGCTGCAAACTTGCAAATCACACACATGATAACAGTAGAATAAGATGATAAAAAGAAAAATTAATAAAACAATAAATAATTATTACAACATTACACATTTCAGTGAGGACAAAGTAAGTATATTACAACTGAATACGCAGCAATGTGTGCGAAATAGACATTTAGGACAAAATATTAAAATATTGAACTATGAACCTCATAAAAACAAAAGACTTATTAAGAAAAGTTTTTATATCTAGAAAAAAGTTTCATTAATGAGCCTTAAAAAATTATAAATAGCATTTTCAACAACTTAATTCAAAAATAGTAGACTTAGAAAATACACAAAGAAATGATTTTAAATGAATAACTGGCAACTGCAAGAAGAACCTGGCAATAAAGTTTAAATTCTTTCTGTGTAAACAAAACTTTTGATACAGTTCCTATATGTTGATAAGAGGCTTTGATGAAATCTGGAGGCCAGAAAAGTCTGTAAAAACAAAAGAACTCAGAAGATGTGACAAATAAGTGAAAGTACTTCAGATTAAAATAGAATTAAATATATTAATCGGAGTGAAGCCTTGAGTAAGTGTTTTAATTGCTGTAAATAACCATTTTTTTTAATCTACAAACAAAAACTATCTGCAAAATCTATTCCTGATTTGGAAACTATTAGCGTACGGCGTACATGTGTACGTCTACATTCTACTACTCTGAATATATGAAATGTTTGCTCTCCCCCCTTTCCCATGACCCTAAGGTAAGGTATTCTGACATTCTTACTGATTCAGAATTTGTCATTTTCATGTAGGACTTCCGTCCACAGGGAGTAGAGTTTAGGTCCCAGCCACCTACAGCGAGATCGCCTTTTGGGCAGGACACAGAAACGGAAGGAATGAGAGCAAGTCTAGCGACTTTTGACAGAACAGTTTGTAGTGAGATTAGAGTACAGTAGATGGCGCCACCGTACAAGTATGATATTGCACATAGATGGGTGAGAGAATTTCAGGAAGGACATAGGAAAGGATACCCATTTAACCAGTGGGTCCAGCCTGGGGGCCGTCACTTTACATGCTCGTCCGATGCACGGCGGATATTCAGCGATTGTTAGTAAATCACACCATCTCTGAAAGATCAGCCCAGGCTAGAACCTGGGGACCCAGCATCGATAGTCTGAAACACTAACCACTAAGCCATCCGCGGCTTCTTATTCTGACATTCAATCAGACTGAGGGTAATATTAAGGTAACCCCCCCCCCCTTAAAAATTTCTGCAACTGCAACTGTGGGGGAATAAAAGAAAACCTTAAAAATTAGAGGCTTTCACATAATTAAGCTATTCTATGTTAAAACTTAAAAGCAGTCTGATATAAATTTCCTCTGTTTCTTAAACAGAGCAGAATATTTCCTTTGCTTCAGAAGTTGAATTAATACTCATGCTTGTTCCAAACATACTATATCTGCCACTTACAAAAATCCACACTCTATTCTTGCCAACGTCTGAAGAAAATAAGAAAAAGGGCTTATTTATGGAATGGATCCCAATGTTTATGTTCATTCAAGATAGCACCATTAAGGCCTATAGCCTTAAACACAGAGTTTTTTAAATTTTATTCATTTTTTTTTTCCCTTGGAATGGTCTAATAAAGAGGACCTTTTGTGTGATTTTTAAAAGTTCACAAAGAAAGCCATCCAATAAGACCTATAATAGACACTAGAAATTCACCACTCTCCAACATTAATTATTATTTACTTGGTCACTTCAGAGATATCTTCCCTTCTCCTCCCTACCTTCTAAAAAATTCCATGCAGCTGAAAGGAAAACTAGACAACTTGCCAGAATTAATTCATCCAGTAATGGCAGGCCTGGATATAGTATCTATGTATACCAACATTAACCTGGACCTCCAGCTGGAATTCATTGCGGATGACCTAGCGGAAAAAATAGTATTCCATAATCACAATAGAGAAATGCTACTTGGCATATATGAACTACTCCTATTTTCTTTCAAGAATAATTTCTTCCAGTTTAGAAAGAAATATTACAGACAAACTTCAGGACTTGCATTGGGTTCTCCACTAGCACCTCTGCTAGCAAATTATTATGTACGTAAACTAGAGGCAAAATCCTTATACAACCCTCAATATTTGCTCTCTATGTAAGATACATGGATGATGTCCTAATTATAGTAGATACTATGGACCAATCTCTACCCTCTCAGATTCTGGCAGAATTTAACTTACTAGAAAATACCTTGCAGTTCACCCTGGAGCTGGGAAAAGACCATAGCATCAATTTCCTTGATTTAACCTTGACCTCAAGAGAGGGGAGAATATTCACTCAGCTTTTTAGAAAACCTACCAAACACAGGGAAGATGTCAGACTTCTGCTTATTCCACCCTGATTATATTAAGGGGAAGCTCTAGCAAAAGTGTGAAATCATTGAATCTTGCATACATATGTTTGTCATAAAATAAGTTCACAGCATTCTGAAATTTTTTTCGGATGCAGAGAAATGTTCAAAGTTTTTTGTAGGATAGTTAAAATGTGCATAAAGCACTGCAAAGTATTTTTACTTTTAATCTGTTTACCGTAATATTCCGCTAAAAAGTTTAAGTTAAGATACATAAGTGTGGCATGCTTCTGAAAACTTTTGTGGAAAAGTGTAGTCACATGAAATTTATTGCTGCTTATTTAAAAATGAGAAAAAAGTTGAATAAATATTTTAAATTTCGGTGTTTGCACAAAACCTGTAGTGTTTGGATTAATTTTGCCGTTATGGCCATTATTTGTTATTTGCGTTACTAGATGACACTAGTGAGCTCAATTCGGTATCGGTGTACGTGCTAATCTAGAGCGGTTTTGCTTCTTAGTCATTACTTCCCTTTCCTTAGTTCATTCACCTTAGTAGTTAGTATGTTGTGTACGTGATTTTGTCTCTGCTTTTCTTTTCCTATTTTGTTTTTATTGTGAAAACCTAATTAAAAATGGCAAACAAAACCGCATCATCAAGAACTCGAAAGAATCCCAGAAATAAAAAAGCGATATCTCAACGTATCAGACGTCTCCACGATCAAAATGGAGTGACAAATGCTGTTGGCGGGATTATGGAAAGGTGAGTTTTATTTATGTTTATTAATTTAATTCAAGTGTACTTTCATTACGATATAACGGGTTGTTGGTAAACGTTTTTCCAATTATGATACGCTTTTGGCGATTCCATTTTTTTTTGTTTTCCACCAGATGAAAACACTTTTCACCAGCTAGGCCAATGTAACCACATCTGTTTGATAACGTAGATGTGATTACATGGGCCCCTTACATCGGCAATCCCAAGTCTTACAGATATAACTAGTTACAATTCATAGACTACATGTATGCCTTCAAAGCAAACCTTTACTAGCCTAAGATATATGAAATTCATGAATATAAAATTCGGGGTTACACATTTCATAAATCAACTACACAACACTAATGGCTGTATGTACGTATCTGAAATCTACTGATCATATAAAATGGGGGGAGGACGATACTGAATTCCAGTGAGAGCGGCCTGATGTTTTTTCCAACAGACAAAATCAGATTTAGATATGGTTTGACTACTCCTTGCTTCTAAAAAAGTGATAGCTAATAATTTTTTCTCTAAGCAGCAGTATTCTGAAACAATTGGCAACGTATCTGTAGGGTCCAATGTTGTTTCTTGTGGTTACCAAACTGTTGTATCAATTTTTTTTTTTTTAGTCATCACACTTTAGACAAGATAAAACTAAAAACATGGAGCTTTGGATAGGAATATTTTCTTTATTTTAGTTGAGTGCTTTTTATTAGTAGTGTTATGTCATGCACTGTTATTTACCATACCTACTGCACATAAACTAGCTGAAAGCTGGTTCAGCCTAACCAGTTGGAAATTATGAGTAACCAAACTTGTTGTAAAAGGGTGTGAAAAAATATAGCATAGCTTATCAAAAAGGACTGGAGTAAGTAATGATCCAAAATATAATTCCATGAAATCCACTCCTTTATAAAACAATCATATAAATCTTTCTTTACACTAGCAGTTCTGGCCTAAATGCATGGTTTCAAATAAGTTCCTGAGGCACACCTGTAGTTAAGATTTCGAAGGCAAATATGTAATACATGGGAAAATGATCCACAAAGCCTTGAAGATAAAACCTTCATTTGACTTTATAACCCACCCTGCTGGAAATTATTACAAGAACTTAGAAGCACACAAGGTGTCTCAGTGCTAGCTTGGCCAGCATGATTTCTGGAGATGTTTCCCTAACAGTGGGTGTGTGGGGCGTCATTGGCAGACAGTTCACTCCAGTGAAAATGAATTGTTGACACAGGTCAATGCAGTAATTTTACAGATGAAGGTCCAGCGGGTTTCAGAATTTCTTTTTTTTCTGATAACTGTCTATGTACGATAAATTCTGTCAATCTGATCTGGCACCGGTGCTTACTATTTTTTCTACGATTTTTGGAACATGCAGTAGGTATGGTAAATAACACCTGAAATATTTATCATATACGTAGACAGGTAACAGGAAAAAAATTCCGAAACCTGCTGATCTGCAACTGTAATACTACCAGCCAATGCTGCATTTCCAGTGATAGATAAGGACACCATCCGGGAATTTTTTTACACCAGTTCGCATGTATCGCAATCATGAACTTTCCAAATCAGAAACCATTTCGAGGGCCATACAGGCTGGGTGGCTTTTCCACCCAAAAAACAAAGAGATGCATACTTGGAAGTATGACCATTATAAAAAAATGAATCACAAAAATCTGAATCAAAATTAAATAGCAATCCAGAACATGGGCCTATCACAGCGGCTTAGAATGCCATTGTGGCCATCTAACCATTAATCCTACAGGAAATGCTAGCTGGGTATTTTGTTCATTTTTTTTATTTTGATGTAGTGAAACAAATGAACAACAAGCTTTTGAAATCGTACACCAAAGTATGAACTTATCGCAAAAGCATAAGTATCAAGAATCTGAAGAGTAAAAAGTCGCTACCTATGAGTATCCTACCAAAACACTAACTATACTTATGTCAATGCCGTAGGGTAAACCTGTGTAAGTGCTTTCCAGAAGTGACGAATCCTGCTATGGCAATCCAATCTGTGAAGGCATGCTTGAAAATGAATTCTGCTAGGTAGCCATTAATGCTGCTCCTGACTACCATAACTTGGAATCCTTCCCCTCATTTCTCTCCACAAGTATTCATCAGTATTATCAAACCACAACCTGACCACCCATGAAAAAGTGAATGGAAACTAAACTGAAATGTAACCAATCAAGAAAAACAGATCAAAAGTAAACTGTAACCAATAAGGACCAAGATGAGAGGCCGGCTTCTCACTTCTCCCCCCAACAATGTTCTGTAGCCATGAATGCTAACCAAATACCAAACATGCATAATGGTAGCCAAAAGGCCACTTACAAGCTATCACCCCTGATGTAACATTCTGTGGCCATTAAACAGGGCCTAGATGGCAGGGGGCAGGAGTGAGCTCAGCCTCCTGAAAGGCAAGCAAACCCCCCCTGGAAGACAGGCGTTGTAAATTCTTTGAATTTTTATTTTTGGTTTATAAAAAATTTCATTATAAGCATAAACACTTTATTTATTTAAAGTTCGTGTATCAAACTTTTAAAAAAAGTGAGTGGCGTGATACAGTACAAACAATAATAAATGAGTAAAAAAAATTAAAAAAAAAAAAAAGACTTCTCCAGATCAATCTGTGGAGACAGTTGTGCCCAGGACTGGTTGCGCCAATGGCACTCAACCGCGCAGAGCTTGGTGTAAGGGTCAGGAAAGAGAGAAATGCCGTCAAGTGGGGGAGGGAACATCAGACATGGACTACAATTATCAGTTGCCACCTTTGATGACCAGGGGTGAAAGAGTAGAGCAAGGTATTTATTACTTGAAGCAACGATCACATGATCCATTCCTTCTGGGAGCTGTTTTGTGTTGGTCAGTTTTGTCAGAGGACTTTAGGCAAATGCGATGCTCATTTACTAACCATTTACCCTTTTTGAAGCCAACACTTGTATGCTGCGAAAAAGGGTCTGTGGGAAGAGGGGTTGTGTTGGGGGTTGAAAAGTCATCAGGTCCTGTTTACAGTGAAGCCAAGCCATTATAAAAGTTTCTGGGATCATTCATAAAATACATCTGCACAGGATTTCTGACTGCGCCAGGAATTTCATGGTTTGCCAGATAAGCATAAACACCTTACTCATTTAAAGTTTGTGTATTGAACTTTAAAAAAAGCGAGAGTGATATGATACAGTACAAACAATAAATGACTCAAAAAAAAAAAAAATTCTCGTGGTCACTCTGCAGAAACAGCTGTGCTAATGACACTCAACAGCACAGGCACATGGCTAAATGCTATCAAGTGGGGGAAAGGGCATCAGACGCTGACTGCAATTATCAATTGCCACCTTTGATGAACTGGGGGAGAGCAAGCTGTTCTTTGCTTGAAGCAACGATCACATGATCCATTCCTTTTAGGAGCTGTTTTGTGTTGGTCAGCTTTGTCAGAAGACTTTGGTAGGTGTTAGGAAATCATCAGGTCCTGTTTACAGTGAAGCCAAGCCTTTAAAAACATTTCCGGGAGGGGATCATCCATAGAAGATGTCTGCACAGGATCTGATTTGTATCATTTGTTCACCTAGTTATGAGAATTCACCACAAAGCCCGTATGGATAACGTTAGCATGTCATGGTTCCAGACTATCATGGACCATTCATCCGAGAAGGGCCCGGGTTCAAATCCCGGTGAGGCATGGATGCTGTGTTTGTCTTATGGCACTGGTTCTCCCCCTTCCGTGGAACTAGTGGCCCTAAATTAAGGACGGAAGACTACTTATAGCCCATTGGGTTGTTCACGATGGTCGTTAAACCTTCAATAAAAAAAGTAAAAAAAAAAAAAGACTATCGGGTCTTGTTCACATAAAAAATGTATTACTACATAATCTGGAAATTTCAAAATAAAAAAAAAAAACATGAAAGATGACATCAAATTTTTGGGCACTTGTTAACATTGCTGACAGAGCAAATATTCCATTCCATGTATAATATTTACCTACTATCAAAGGTTTCTTTTATGCAAATTGTCAGACAAATCGAACCATCAGTTCTATGTGTCTTAATTTCTCGGAGTATATTTACTGTACTGGTTTCCACAGTGATTGCCACATCCCCAAATCTGAGATAGGTCCCTTTCAAAAAGTCATCCTGGGAAATCTGGTCCTCTCTTGGGGATGCAAGGTTTCTGTGTCTGTGGGCCATTTTATATTGGCAATATTGACACACGCTGGCACCTGGCTTTCACCGTTCTAAGGGTACCTAATTGTGGGCTTCGCCCAAGCAATTATACCATTAGATACAAACTTTTTTTTTCTAAAAGTTTTAATTTTTATGTTCATTTCTTGTTTTATGAATTAATAAGGCAGCACATATTTAATTACTTTTTTTTTTCTATAGGTCAGACAATGGGAATTCTACAGCAGACCAGGTAACACCAGTGTCAGTCATCAAAGATGCCACTTCTGGCACATTTGAATGTGCATCACCCTGCATAGCAACCAGTGTGGAACATATTCCATCAACATCTGACTCTACAAATTTTGTGTTGCATGAAGAGAATTCACCGATGGAGTTGACGGTAGTGAATGAAAGAAACTTTGCTGGTAATCCACTACCTTTAGGAAGATTTATTTGTCAGCTATCATATGTTGTTGAACAGGCAAGAAAGCTGGAGGATCACACTTATAACTGCAATTTCGGTGGAAGGTTTGTTTTTGAAAAATTATCACAACGTGGTCTGGCATCAACATATCATTATGTATGTAGTAACACCACATGTGGTCAAGTAGCAGCAATTCACACTGAAAAAGAAAAATCTGGCCTTAACCAGCTTGCAGTCTTAGCTGCCTTAGCAGGAAGTGGATTTACTCAAGAAGAAGAAAAGTTTAGCACAATGGATATAAGATATATGAGCCCTTCTACATTCGTAAATTGTGAGAGGACAACAGCCAAAATAATGGTCATGTGCAGAAGAAAGTATGAAAGAAGCAACTGATGAAGAAATTAGATTGGCAAAGGCTCGTAATGACATGGATAGTGAAGGGTACTACTGCATCACAGTAATTGTAGATGGAGGCTGGTGTAAGCGCAGTTATGGCCACGGCTATAATGCTTCTAGTGGCCTAGCGGTAATTATCGGAATGCTTACACAATAGATATTATTTGTTGGTGTGATAAATAAGATATGCCTGATTTGCAGAGCTATAGAAGATAAAAGAATTGCAAACAAAGAACATCTTTGCTGGGAGAACTGGAGTGGTCCATCCACTGCTACGGAGAGTGATATTATAGTGGAAGGAATGCAGTATCTTGAAAGTGTTTTCAGAATCCGCTGCACTCTATTGGTAGGTGACGCAGATTCTAATACAATGGCTAAAGTGCAACAGAAAATAGCTTATGGTGGATGTGTGCTCAAGGTTGAATGTGCAAATCATGCAGTACGGAGATACCTCAGGGCTCTTCATAAGTTGCAAAAGTCAACTTCAAAATTTCCTAGGGCTAAAGGTATCAATTCCAGAAAATTGTTACTTGAGCGAATTCCTCGACTTGTAAATGGAGCAAGAACATCTATAAAATGCCATGCAGTAGCAAACCATTGTGAAATGACTGCAGAAGCAGTTAATGGTTTAGCAGATGAATTGCGAAATGGCCCAAACCATGTTTTTTGGGAAACACGATGCCTGTGGTGATTTTTGTGCTGGAAAGAAAGCAGAGCGGGATCCTAATGAATCACTGTTAAGTGACTTGAATATTGCGGGAATGCTTCAAGCTATCAAGGCTGAGGTAGATAGGATTTTGGTTACATGCAGTGATACTCTGATATGGAATGCCACTAACAATACAGCTGAAAATTTTATGAGCCAGTTTTGTAAAACCACTGGTGGGAAAAGAGTTGACTTCTCCAAAGTGGGGGGGGGGGTAGATAGGCGTGCCACTATTGCTGTAATAGCATACCAAACACCTGCTCAGGGCTGACATTCAAAAGCCCATAAAGCTCTCACTGGCAGAAGCCCTAATACACCAGTGACGAAAATGATATCTAGACGATATAGGCGGTATCAGATGCAGCTCCAATGAAGAAATTTGTTTGGCACAAGGAAAATAGCACATAAAGCAAAACCGAGTGCTCATCTGCCTCAAGGAGGAGACGAGAACTATGGTGATTTTCCTGAACGTCCAGATTTAGCCCCAGAAGTGGTTTCTAAATTAAGCCTACATTACATTACGTCGTTGAAAGTATCAAAGAATGACGAGTTTGAATTGGATACAAGAGGACAGTCATCATCTGAAAGATGGCGGCATGAGCGCTCCAAAAGAATATCCTCCTCATTTTTCAAAGAGGTTGCAGACCGACGTATTACAACACCTTGTGCTAAATTAGTGAGACGAATTGTTTATGGAGATGCCATTTCAACTCAGGCAATGCGGCATGGCATTGCAAATGAAATAGGGCTATCAGGGCTTATCAAAATATGACATCAAATGAGGTTCAGCAGTGTGAAATCTTTGTAGATGTTGAAAATCCTTATCTGTGTGCAAGCCCTGATGGATTAATTGGTCATGATGGGTTAGTGGAAATAAAGTGCCCTTATTCTGCACGATTTTCCAACAGTTTAACAGAAGTGTGCCAGAAACACAATATAGGTATCAAAATGCATCCTGATGGTTCAGTTTTTCTTCCCACTCAACATAAATATTACTTTCAAATTCAGGGTCAATTAGCAGTTACGAAAAGAAAATGGTGTGATCTGTTTGTGTGGTGCAAAGACTATAAAATGCTGAGAATTACAAGAAATGTGACATTTTGGGATGATGTGTTGCCAAAATTGGAGAAATGTACTGTATACTGCCTAAGCTAGTGGATCCTAGAGTCCCCAGGAATATGCCATTACATGAACCTAAACACATAAAAGATGCAATCAGCCAACAAATGGAAAACAAAAAGAAACAGAAATTGCAGGTATGTAAGCCAGTGATGTTGCAAGATGCCGAAGATGAAGTGATTTCTGTAGTTTTCCAGAGTTCTCAATGTAACAAACGTGACAGTGAAGATGGTCTAGAGATACGGTGTAGAAGTAAAAGAGCGCGTAAGCCTAGAGAAATTTTGGATTTGTGAAAACTAGAAATTTAGGGCCATCTTTTAAGTGCATAAAAAATACTGCAAGTTTATAAATATGAAATTGCTTTACTGTTCGAAGATGCTTGCCTCTGTACATGTTCATATCAGCAAAAGGCTGATTACTAATAGGGTCATTCCATGTGAAGTCACCTAGGCCTCCTGCCACACCATGTCCGATTTGCTTGAAAATTATTTTAGTGTTAGGCATTCAGAAGAATAGCATATTATATTTTTTTCAGATTTTTTGCATAAGTATTGTCGCCTGTAACGTCACCTGAAATATGTGCATTTGCACTTTGTTTATGTCTCAAGGTCACTGCTTGTTACAAGTTTTCTTCTAATAACTTCAAAAATTTCTAACCGATTCTCATGATCTTGGTGTCTAATTAAAGATAACATTTTAGGCTACACGATTAGATAATTATTTGTTCTTTTTATTAATTTAATTATTGAGATATACCACAACAAAGTAATATTTACATTATTTATTTTAAACTGCTGTAACTTCTCTGTACTTAAATTTACAGGATTCAAACTCACAGGGTTGTTAAGTAGTTAGCTGAGCAGCACATAGTAAAAATTTGGTAAAGGTGTTTTCTTGTACAGTGAAAAAAAAATTAACATATCTGCAGCCCTAACACGCAAACATAATGTAACTTACCATTGTTTGAATGTATTTGTTCTTAAAAAGTATGTATTGTTATTTAACATGCATTCTGATGTGAGTGTTAACATATATATATGTGTGTGTGTGTGTGTGTTAAGAAGAGGAACTCCTGGATAAGGAAAATGACAAGAGCGGAAGACATTGTAATCAGAGTAAATTACCCGAAATGGCAATGGACATGTTGCCAGAAGAACGAACCAACGATGGACAACCAAAATTCGAGACTGGATTCCAAGAGACAGGAAAAGACCCAGAAGACCACATGGGAGATGGGTGGGTGAAATTCGAAAGCATTTGGGAGTGACATGGAGGAGACTGGTGGAAGATAGACCGTTGTGGAAGAAACTTGGTGAGACCTTCATCCAGCAGTACTTTGATAATGGTTGATGGTGATGATGATGATATATAGGCTAAATATTTTTTCTTAAAATTTATCTTCCTAAAAAAATTACCTTTGATGCCATTAAAACTTTCTTTTTTTGTTTCTTTCAACAGAGACAGTTCTATATTATTAATAATCTATAATGTTTTACACAATTGTTTAGTTATTTTTCATGCTCCTGATTAATTTTTCTTTATCTACCAACTTGCAAGATTTTCAAAGACCCTGTGTGTGCATGTGTCAGAAGAAAATTCACCCAGTCAGGATACATTGCTGATGTTTATACATATGGCATGGAAGTCAGTATGTTTTGTCAACATAGCTGCTTTTAATTGCCACCATGTGTGTGCTGCCACTGTGGGTGCACAATGACATGTCTGAAAACAGGAAGTCTGACTCAACTTTTTTCTTGCTTATCTGCCTCTACAGATGAGCCAGTAACTTGTTGCTTTCCCCATGGCTCTATAAGTCATCTTCCTGGGACTGCTGCCCAGCCAGTCAGTGCTGACTTAGATAACAAAGCAGAGACAGTGAATTAGTATTTCTCTCATATACTGACAATTTAGTTTGGCTGAAGTATTTAAGAAAGAATGGCAAAGTGCAGTGTTGGTTTGTTAATGGAGAGCCATGTCAGCTGTGATTCAAGTGACTTTGAGAGCACTGAATTTTTGAGGTCACTGCTGGATACATATGTTATCATCACAAGAAGAAATACCTGAGCTCTTCATGTGAAAACCATCAAAATCATTGTTGTGATCCATTTCAAATTCACAAGAGGCTTATTAATAAATCCCCAAAAGCAATATTTAATTTTTGTAAAGAAGCTGCAGTAAGTGAAATTGACCTAGTGCCTGGAAAGAAGCTGTGTATCTCCTGTAATAAGATTTATGAAACAATTTGCAACCCACCCACTACCTCTGTGGAAAGTGATTATGTGCCCCCACTGGAATCGAAAATACTAGACAACCTGAACAAAAGTTTGGAAGCAAGTGGTTGCTCACCACTAAAAGTAAAGAAACAAAAGGCCTGTGAACATTTCTCTTACTTACAGAAAAAGGGTAAACAAATCTGTGAAAGAATTATTACATCAGCAGCAGAAGCACTCCATATTGATCAACCTGCAGAAGATACAAGTTCAGTGCAGAAACAGGGATGTTTAAACTGTGAAGAACTGATGCAGCAGTTACGAATGAAATTTTGCAGTGCATCAATCAGTAGTAAGGTGCAAATCCTTACATTAGTTCCCACAACCTGGAGCATCAGCAAGACAATTGATTTCTTTCATACCACGGAATATATGGTTAAAAGGGCAAGACAGATAAAGACTGAACAGGGGATTCTGGGAGTACCAGGGTTGAAAAAAGGTGCAAAACTAAGTGAAGAAATTACTTCCTTTGTGAAAGAATTTTATCGAGATGATAATAACAGTCGCATCTGCCCAGGCAAGAAAGACTGTGTGTCAGTGCCAACAGAAAGTGGAAAGAGAGAACTTATACAGAAGAGGCTAATTCTACTAAATTTAAAAGAACTGTATGAGCTGTTTAAAGAGAAGTTTCCACATGTCTCCATTGGCTTTTCAAAATTCTGTGAGTTAAGACCAAAGGAGTGTGTCACAGCCAGCAGACGCAGTCTTCATTCTACATGTGTTTGCATTTACCACCAGAATGTCAAATTAATGCTTCATTCTGCACATATAAATGTAGACTACAAGCAGTTAATGGCTATGCTTGTGTGCAGTTTGGAATCTGAGGTATGTATGCTTCACCGATGTCCTGCATGTCCACCAGAAGATACACTTTGAACATTTCTGCTCAATAATGATACACTATCATGCTTGGACACCATCACTTACTGGACATGGGAGCAAGTAGATCGCACAACTATGTCAATGAAAACAGTAAGTGTTGATGAATTCATCAACACTTTAGTAGAAAAATTAGTAGAACTAAGCTGCCATCATTTCATTTCAAAATCACAGTCACTTCTTTCAAAAATCAAAAGAAGAACTAGCTGAAGATACATGCATTATTCTTGTTGACTTTGCTGAAAACTACACTTGCATAGTACAAGATTCTGCCCAGGGTTTCCACTGGGAAAATATTCAGGCCACAGTGCACCCTATTGTTGTGTATTTCAGATATGCATCAAAAAGCACTTCGGACACAATGAAGATGTGTTTCATCAGTGACTGTTTGGCACATACAACTGCAACTTTTTTTGCATTTCAAACTCTTGCCTTACAGATGATTAGAGAAAAGCTTCCTCATATCACACATGCAATGTACTTCAAGTGATGGATCGAGTGTTCAGTACAAAAATTTCAAAAACTTTATGAACATATGCAGGCACAAACAAGATCATGGAATTACAGTAGAGTGGCATTTCTTTGCTACTAGCCATGGCAAGAATGTGTGTGATGGTTTAGGTGGCACACTGAAGCGTCTTGCAGCAAGAGCTTGTTTGCAAAGACCATATGAGCACATGATCTTATCACCACAGGATTTATATAACTTCTGTGTAAAAAATATTCAAGGCACTGATGTTTATTATGTAAAAGAAGAGGAAATTAAAGAAAGTGCTATGAAGCAAGAATTAAGATACAGCATTGGAAAGACAGTACCAGGTACAAGAAGCAGTCATTGTTTCAAACCTGTGGATGAATTTACACTATAAGTATCATGAATTTCAACCAGTTCTGATACTTTCATTGCCAAGGTTATAAAACAAGATGTTAGCATTACAGAATCTTTATTATCCTATTCAAAGGAAGAGTATGTTGCCTGTGTGTACAAATAAAAAAAAAAATGGTGGCTTGGAAAAATCATTGATGTGTCACAAAGTCATGAAGATTGCTATGTGCATTTCCTTCATCCTCATGGCCCTACTCCAACTTATGTTTGGCCTAAGCAACTAGATTTGTGCTGGGTACCATTTGGTAATATTTTGCAGAAAGTATCTCCTCCTGTAACCACAACTGGAAGAACATATTCCATATCACAAACAATTACTGACAAAATAACCAATTTGTTTGACACTTGGAAATAATTTCCACTTTGGGGGGGGGGGGGGGGGGGGGGGCTCATACTTTATTATTAAGGTATATGTATACAATGTTGCAATGCAGATGTTTTGATTCTTTTTTTTTTTTTTTTTTTTTTGAGGTTTAACGACCACCGTGAGCAACTCAATGGGCTATAAGCAGTCGCCCGTCCCTAATTTAGGGTCACTGGTTCCAGGGAAGGGAAAGAGCCAGTGCCATAAGACAAACACAACATCCATGCCTGGCCGGGATTCGAACCCGGACCCCTTACGGACGAATGATCATAGGCCAGCGCCTTAGACCACTGCGCCACCGGGGCGGCACAGAATTTTTGGAAGCCAGAGTTTGAACTCTTGGCCTAAACAGCCTTCTCATTGTCATCACAGCCAGTTAGTGCCAGTATTGGAATTTGAGTGAATATATGTTTAAACAATTGTAAGTTACATTGTGTCTGGGCTACAGATGTGTTAATATATTTATTTTTTTCACTTCTTTACCAAATTTTTACCATGTATTGCTAAGCTAACCACTTAACAACCCTGCAAGTTTGAACCCTGTAAATTTAAGTATAGAGAAGTTATAGCTATTTAAAATAAATAATGTAAATATTTCTTTGTCATGGTATATCTCAATAATGAAATAAAAAAAAGGCAAATAATTGTCTAATCATGAAGCCTAAAATGTTATCTTTAATAAAACACTGAGATCGTGAGAATCGGTTACAAATTTTTGAAGTTATTAGAGGAAAAGTGGTAACAAGCAGTGACCTTGAGACATAAAGTGCAAATGCACATATTTCAGGTGGCACCACAGGCAACAATACTTATGCAAAAAATCTGAAAAAAATATGATATGCTATTCTCCTGAATGTCTAACAATAAAATAATTTTCAAATAAATCTGAGACTGAGTGGCAGGATTTTTTTTTCTTTTTTTAGGTGATTTCATATGGAATGACCCAATATTGTTAGCACGGTTGAAACCAAATCAGTCATTGCAGTGAATATATTTGTGAAGCATATGTCTAACAATTTGTTTATTTCCCATTGTATTGTTTGTAGCAGTGATTGAAACGTGTATCAAAACATGTCTTCTAGGTTATTGCTTAGTAAAAGGTGGGATTCTCACATATACTTTGTGAGTACAATGTCTGTAGCAAGATATGAAAAATGCTTTGAATTGATTTTAGAGTATACCTGGTGTTGGTAGTTTTCTGCTGAAATTCAAATTACTTGAGAGTTCCAGATATGTTGCTGACAATCTGTAGACACCTGATCAATGTTTTTTAGATTTTTATCAACACTATCCACGCTTTTTCTTGAGAAGTAAATAAAAAAACTAATGGGGATCAGTTCAGGGAGGGGTGAAGATTCTTCCTGGAGTGGTTTTCTGTTAAATTTTTTGAAACTCAGATTTCGCCTCCCCGGGTTCAATTTTGGGATCTAGAGAAAAAGTAAAAAAAAAACTTCTCTCATGTTTTCTTTTTTTCTCTTTATTCTGTGTGGCGTATGGAAAAAGTGTTTCCCCTGCGAAAGGGAAGGGAAAGGACCAATCCAAGGGCAAGGAGCAGGGGAGAAGTGCCAAATTTCTGTGTTGCATAATGCTGTCATAGCAATATAAATATTTATTTTTTTTGTTGGTTAATTATGCTGTGTTCTGCAAATAAATATAGGCATTAGCCTTTCAAAAACCTAATTTTTGGCATGAGTTGGCATTCAGTTATAGGTGTGTCTCATGAATTCTGAGCCATTGCACCCATCAACCAATGCTCTTCCTTTTTTTTTTTTTTTTTATTGGAGGTTTAACGACCACCGTGAGCAACTCAATGGGCTATAAGCAGTCGCCCGTCCCTAATTTAGGGTCACTGGTTCCAGGGAAGGGAGAGAGCCAGTGCCGTAAGACAAACACAACATCCGTGCCTGACCGGGATTCGAACCCGGACCCCTTACGAACGAATGATCAGAGGCCATCGCCTTAGACCACTGCGCCACCGGGGCGGCAAAAACCAATGCTCTGACGTTGGCCTAGGATATGAACTTGGGCCAATTTGTATCAATGTCTATAATACACTGAAGTGATTTTTACATGGCCATTTCTATGCTAAGCTACACAAGTTCCAAAGATACTGAATTTTCTCGAGTGTAGACTTTTACACACGTAACCAAAAACACAGTGATCTGGTGATATACAGATATACTCTATTGTGTTGAAAACAACTTTGTTTATGTATGCACAGAAACACCTTTACAAGTAAAAACCACAAGTATTTCTGTTTATATTTTTTGTTTGTTTGGTGTACTCGCAAATATGGTAAAACGTTGGAAAAGTTGATCACAACATAATTGTTCTGTTTATGATTATCTTTTGGTTTACTCACACTTGCACAGTTGTCAATAACAGTAATGAGAATTGTCCTGTTGAGAATTTTCATAGCTCGGGTAAATTTCTGGAAAGCCTGATCAACTCCCCTTTGATTTACCAGAAAAATTATTTCACACAAGAAATAAAAAAAAAAAAAAAAAGATGAAAATTCTTACCAGTCCATGCTTGTAAAATCTGGGAAGGGAGGAGAGAGTGATAGAATATGGCCAAATTCTGTCGTTCTTTCGCACCCTACCCAAAGAACAAAATTTCATTGGGGGGAGGAAGAATAAAAGGGGAATTATGCCTGGACATATTTAATTCTGTCTGCCTGATGAAAATAATGAGAGAAAAACGAGCAACAATTATAATCTTTTTTTTTTTTTTATATAAACAAAAATTATGAATTTACGAAGCGGAGAGAAATTATTCTCAGTTTTTAAGTACAAGAAAGCACAAAATCTTTTATTCTGACAGTCCGCCATTTTTTTTTCTCAGCATTTCTTAAGACCCAGTGCGTGAGAAAATCGTTCCCTGTGATACACATAGGCAAAGAGATAAGGCTATTTTTAGCTCAGCATGCTCGGAAGGCAGCGTCCCCTGCTCAAAGGTCAAGAGGTTACGTGCTTGGGTTGGGGTGAAAAAGTTTGTTGAAGGGCTATGTGGTATCGCATTTGGGCGCGAAGCGCCAGCCAATCACAAGCGAATTTGTGCGTTACTAGGGGTAGAGAGGTGACCAATGGGGGTGACGCCGAGATCAGCCGCCGTCACCCCCATTGGTCACCTTTCTACCCTAGTGTGCGTGAATTTATCCTGGTACCTTCCCTGTCGTACAGGTAAGTTCGGGTATTTTTTGACACTTCTGCCCATCATACGCCGTGAAATTGTGCCTTCTTAACATCGTCAAAAATCCAGGGTTGACAAGCCTGGTGAAGACAGGAACATTTTCGTAGTAGTTAAAACCTATGTGAAAAGGTCCAGGACCTGCAAATCAGTATGCTGAGAGTTGTGTTTTTTCTGTGGTTGATGAAATTTGATAAAGGTATCTCTCATATTGATATAGTGTATTTTGATTATGACAAAGGAGCAAGTCTGTTTTCAATCTTGAGATGTTTCAGATGTAGTGTATTTGGGCTTAGTGGAGGTCTAGGAGAAGAGTAAATATTAATTTTGTCAGGTCTGGTATCAGTAATAATCCGCGGGGGTCAGTAAAATTCAAAAAGAAAAATGTAAATGTTGTCATGCAGGTTTTTTTTTTGTTTGTTATTGTTTTGGAGTTCTAGTGTGTTGACAACTCCTCAAACCAGAAAAAACTACTATTATTATTAGTGAAATTTAATTTTGTGTGCTCAGTAAATTTTAGTATGATTTAAATTTTTCAGTTGGTATTTATAAACCTAAAGTGAGGAACATGTATATTTTTTTTTATTTGCTTAGAGACAGGATTGTAACTTTTTGGGTCTGTAAAAAAATTAAGAGAGTAAAATATTTCTGTAATATTTGAAAGGAGTGTGGGGGCTGTTGATAATATTAGCCAGTTAATTAGAAAACTTGCTTTCATGAGGGAAGGATATCAAATAAAGGTATGCACACAGTCTAGGGGGGAGCATATTATAGTGTGACGCAGCAATGCCTGGGTGACTGTTTGGGATTCTTCAATGAGCGTTTCCTAGTGGATATGATGGTTTTTCTGGGAAATAATAGTTATGTGTGTCTTCCTGGAGAATTTTTCTTGGGAATTATGTGATAGTGGTATCCTGGGAAAAAGGGATTTAGTGCTTTTCTGGGAATGAAGGTTTAGTGGTTAGTTTTTCTGGAAATGGAGATGTGTCGTGTTTTTCCGGAAATGGGATGTTTAGTATGATGTTTATCTGGGAGCTGTGTGCCTGGAGGAAAAGATAATTTGGGAGCAAGAGAGTACTTGCAGGATGCTTTCCCATGTGGAAACACTTCTGGTCTGGAAGGGTATTAATGAAACAATTGGGGGAATTGTTTTCCACACCCCGGTAAGCATGAGGACCCTTGGGATACTGCTCCTAGCAAAGTGAGTTAATGAGTGTTGTCCCCAAAATCAGACAGTGAAGAAGAACAGTGCAGGATGATAAGCCACACTTTGCCCACCATTTCGGTGCATAGGTCAGATTTGAACTCATGAATCAAATTCTCACCTTTAGCCTGAGTAGGGTTTCTGTCCATTTTTTTTTTTTTTTTTTTTTTTTTTTGAAATGGTCAGATACTCTGTAATGTTTTACCTAGTTGGTACCTAGATTATATGCTACATGGTTGGTAAAAATTATTAAACAGCTTACATGATATAAATTTTGAAGATTTAGATTAATTTATTTATGAATTCATTGTCAGAGCCAGTGGTGTAAAAGTTTAATGAACAAAAATAGTGCATAAAAATATTTTGAACTTAAGCCCAGGAATTATTGGGAATTAGTGTTTGCCTTGTTGTGTTTACATGATAAGATATTGAGCGAGCATTCAGTGCAAGTAGTTGTTAGTGAAGTATTTGAATTTTATGATGATAGTGTGAATTTTCAGTTTATTGGAGAGCATTGCAGTTAAATGATATAAATCTGGTTATGGGGAGGTTGTTTGATAGTGTTAATTAAATCTGTATTGTTCACACATTGAGCTATAAATGCATAACTGAGAATGAGAGGGAGGAGAGCGTTTCCACTTCAGCGACCATGTTAATTGAGTTGTGTTGTGCTAATTAATTAACTAGAAATTCTGGTATTGATTTTTAATAAGTAATGTGCCTGGTACTGGAGGCCAGATGTTCTATAATTGGTGTACAAAATTTGTTCGAGTTATTGGAAGTTGGATGGCAGCAAATAGTTGCAATCATTATTCATCGACTCCTTGAAACACTGTTTTATGTGTGTGTGTGTGTTGTGTTGATTAGTTTTTACAATAAATATAGGCCAAGTGGCCTTTCGAAAATCCAATACCAGTGCAATGGAAAATTTTGTGTCCAGTTGAATTTCATCTCAGGGTCACATGTTCATCCACCTTGGCTTGACCAATGGTTGGATAGAACCGGATATTTTATTTAGAAGTAAGGGAACTAATGCTTTTGTCCTTTTTCATACCATAGACCATCACCGATTTCAAGGGATATTATCACGTGTACATTGTATACTATAGAAGTTTCAGTGTTACATATTTGGTACACATACAAACATAATTACTTGTTTTGCACTTGCAGGTGTCTCAACTTATCTTGAACACAAAACAACGCAAACCTATAATAATAACTCTTGGAATTTCAAATAACAGTATTACATTAAATTTTGTATTTTTCATTCATCATGGCCTTAAAAAGATCAAATTTAAATTTTGTTTCGAAATTCATCTACCCATCTCCCAAATTTTAATTTTCACCTAAATCCAATATTCCACTAGACGATCTTAATATTTGCATAAGTATAAATGAGTATTAATACCCTCAAGCGAAAAATTCATCGTAACAGAATATAGCCACCAAATAAATACACTTGTTTCAAAATGCATCCACCCATCTCCCAAATTTTAATTGTTGCCTAAATTCAGAATTCACCTAAAATTTTAATATTGGCGTTAATTATTCTAAATATCCATAACCTTTCTTTGATTACGCCACAACATTTGTAATTGTAATACCTAGTGCGAATAACATTTGTAATACCTAGTGCGAATGAAGTTTTCAAAAATCATAGCAAATGTCATTATTTTATAATATACACAGTCATTGGTGCGTTGTGGGCTGGAAGGTTTGCTGTCTGGCTATTTTGCTGGCTGGAAAAAGTTCTCACCCTCCCTCACTTTTTCTAAGAAAAAGAGAAAGTTTACACATAACTGTGAGCTGTATTGAACCTGGCAACAAGACTGCTTTTGCCATAAGTTGGTTTCCAGTAACTAATTCTATTCTAATATTCTTGCTGTACGCAAGGTCCTTACAAAGTCTTTAGTCCTTAGATATCTCTTAGGTTGGATCCATTAGCGATCTACGCTCTCATTGGCTTTTTCATTTGACGTCACTGAGGAGGCAGGGAGCCAAAGCAAAACACAGCATTCATATGCGGAACTCAAGGTAAAGAGAAGACCCTAGCTGCCCCGGTTCAAGTCTGCTCTTATGGATCCTTCTTGCTAGCACGGTACTCTTCAAGCTGGTGTGGGTGGTATTCTCGTCTGGGGACTGTTTACGTGGACTGAAATGGGACCCCTGGTACGTGTGACATCGTCCCTCACAGGTCAAAAACCTAAAAATCCAGTTGCATGATTCAGATTGTAAATTTACAAATTTTAAAACCCTACTTCACACAAATAAAATTCACTACATGTTCAGGTGTCAGAAAAATTTAAAACTTCATACATGTAACATAACAACAAACGGATTTTTTTGTGTATTTTTTTTTTTCGTACTCGATTATCAGTTAGTAATCAATCTGTCCAAACAATTTCCGTTTTGCAGCGAATTTCGGTAGATACCTCTCGGTTTATGTTTGACCCGCAGCCTCTCTTCAATCCTCTACTATCAGCCTAAACGAGTCAGGATCCCCAGGACCTGATAGGCGCCATCTTCTATCGCACCTCTAACCTCATCGTACCTCTAACCTCATCACACCTCTTCTCTTGGCGTGCTATCAACTTACATCCCTCTCTTCATCTCCCCGACTTCACCGCTTCCACATCACCCTTCTCCCTAAGAAGGGCTCCCTCACTGACCTGAACAACTGGCGCACCTTCAGCCTTCTCAACACCGAGTACAAAATTTTTGCAAAAATTCTGTTCTCCCGCCTGAACTCCATCCTCCCGTTCCTCATAAACCCAGACCAATCCTGCACCATCCCCTCCCGTTCCATTCACGAGAATATCCACATTCTTCGTGATATTACCCACCTTGCTCATGCTAACAAAGAACCCCTCGCCCTCTTCAACCTGGACCAAAAGAAAGCATTTGACAATATCTCCCACCGGTACCTATCTGATGTCCTCCAGGCTTTTGGATTCCTCCTCACCTTCCGCTCCACTCTCCTTTCTCTTTACAATGGCGTAGTTGTTCAGGTCAGAACTTCGAACTTTCTCGCCGCACCCATCCCATTCCAGAAAGGCATCCGGCAGGGGTGCTTCCACTCCGGATAGCTCTTTGCTCTCTGTTTTGAACCCTCCCTCAGGGCAGCACGCTCAGTCTTCACCCGAACTCAGACGGTAGAAACCGCCAGTCAACGCCATTTGGCCATTCATGGCTCTGCTGACGCGGACGATGTTACCTTTTTCATCCGGCAAGACCATCAATTCCCTCTTCTGCTCTCCCTCCACGAAGAATTCGCAAATCTCTCCGGTGCCTCACTCAACATCACAAAGAGCACCGGTCTGTAGTGCGGCTCGTGAGCCTCGAGAGATGAGACTCCTTATGCAGCTCAATGGTCTTCAACCCAGCAAAAAGTCCTCGCCACCCACTATGCCTGTGATGCAGCAACCTCTCCTCCCCTCATCCGCCAACTGAAGAAAGCGGCAGGCTGGTGGGCCACCACCAGTTTCTGCACCTCTGTCTTCAGCAGAGCTAGCATCGTAAACAACCTCTTCATGGCCAAACTTTACTACTCTTGGACTAACCGCCCTGTTCCCTCCTACATGCTCATGGATTTCACCTGGATCTTTACTAACTCCATCTGGGCAAGGCGGCACTGGGTAGCAGCAGACATCCTTACAAAACCCACCACCCATGGAGGGATCAACCTCATTGCCATCCCAGTCAGGTACAGAGCTTTTCGTATCATCTCTTTCCTCTCTTCCAACCCCACTATTACCACTCTCCTGGACGTCTTCTCTTCCCTCCGCAACCCCTCGCTCACACTTCTCACTTTCTTCCTAATGGACCAGTATCCCCGCACCCCCTCCCGGCTCTCTCCAACCTACTGTGAAGCCTTCTCATTCTTTCGCTCCCTCCCAACCACTTGCCTCCCCCTCCACGACTCTTGACCTGCTTGCTGAGCCCCTCTTCTTCTCCCTCCTTCACCCACCTCACCTTCCTTATTTCCACTTTCCGACATGGCTCCAGGCCGGGGTGGTCAAAGTGCGACAACTCGTAAACGACAACCTCGCCTGTAAACATGTCTCTGAACTCTTTCTCTCACTCCTGGCTCCAACTCGAATAACATGAATATCTCTGCCCTAAAGGACGCGCTCAGCTGCCTCTTCCCTTCTCTTGTCTCCCCGTAGGGACTACGCCCTGTACTGTCTGCCCGTCTTCCCTTCACTCTCAATGCCCTCTCCTCTAACACCCACGTGCACTCTCTCACCATCAAAACTCTCTACCACTTTTTCCACCGCTTCACTCTCTCCTCTAGTCCAGCCCTCTCATTCTCCCCCACCCAATCAATCCCCGCCTGGTCCACTATCCGCTCTCTTACCAACCACCCCCACGAAATTAACGCCCAATGGCTCTTCCTTCACTCTCTGGTCCCAGTCCAAGCCACCCTTCACCAAATGTCCATTCTCTCTTCCCCACTCTGTCCCTTCTGCTCCGAACCCGGCACTGTTCTTCACTCCTATCTCCACTGTCCTGTACTTCTCCCTCTCCTGCACCTGACTTTCACCTACGCAGCCAAAGTCTGCTCTGCTACCCACTCCATTGACCACTACATGTATCTCCACCCGCCGGATCAGACCCCTCCACACACCAAATAGATACATGTAATTCCTAGTAATAGCCAAGTGCATTATCTACTAACAAGTAATTGGACACCTGTGATAGCAAAGGGAAACGAAGTTTATACACCTTCAATAGTTGGTGGAGCCTCCACGAGCGGCAATTACAGCTACGACCCTCCGGGGCATACTCTCAACCAGGTGTTGTACGATGGCTAGCGGTATTTTCTTCCACTCGGCTTGGAGAAGACAGGTGGAAGAAAATACCGCTTCACCGATTTAGGACGGTGGGGGCACCCCTTAATCGACGCTCCAACTCGTCCCAGAGGTGCTCGATAGGGTTAAGGTACAGGCTCTGCACAGGCCAATCTATTCGATTAACCCCATTGTCACCATACCAAGCCATGGTGGACATCACAACATGACAGATGGCACTGCCATCCTGAAAGTATTATGGGTCTACCCCGTAAAACTGCCACAACGTAGGAAGTGCATGGTCATCCAAAATGGTGCAGTAAGTCTCGGCGTTGAGTCTACCAGGAATTGCGACCAAGGGTCCCATGCCATACCAAGAGAAACACCTCCATAGCATAATTCCACCGCCGCCGAACTTCACAGTTGGCACAATACATTCCTGCAGGAGGCGTTCTCCAGGCAGACGCCAAACCCAGACCCTGCCATCCAAACGGTAGAGGGTGAACCTTGATTTGTCGCTCCAGAGAACCTGTTTGCACTGTTCAACGGTCCACTGCCGACATTCTTTGAAC
Source organism: Macrothele yani (assembly GCA_039090855.1). Taxonomy (NCBI): domain Eukaryota; kingdom Metazoa; phylum Arthropoda; class Arachnida; order Araneae; family Macrothelidae; genus Macrothele; species Macrothele yani. The sequence goes on from CM077008.1 coordinate 81,925,163, forward strand.
CACGTTTGCCGAGCAGCGCTATTGGACTTAGTGATCAAAGGCTTGTGGGCGGCAGCACGTCCATGATAACCGAGCAGATAGGCTTCCTCATGGATGGTATTCATCGAAAGAACACTCCCAGATGCCAGTTGAAACTCCTCACGGATGTGGCCCACCGATTTGGTGCGGTTCTTCCGAATTTCTCTGGCCAGCACCCGTCGGTCTCTAACTCCCAGTTTTGTAGGTCTGCCGGGTCGGGGCACGTTCCGACAGTCACCTCTCATCTTCCACTGTCGATTTTGGGTATTTCAACTCGCTGGATAAGTCACGTATGGATCGGCCATTTCTGTGATACCCGACAATTACACCTTTCTCGAAATCGGAGAGCTCCGAACTGCGTGGCATCTTGCATGCGACTGGTTGAGTTTTAACGGCGGCATCCGTGACGTGTATCAGGACCACAAATATCGTTGATTGCAGAGGTGTCCAATTACTTGTTGGTAGATAGTGTATATTATATACACCCTAACCGACCCACCCGCTTCAGAGGCTCTCATCCACCATTTCAACAACAGGATCAGAGCACACCTCCAAGCGGACTACACCGAAGCCCTAAGAACATCGACCACTCAAGCTTTTTCAAGCACTGGGACTCCTTCCAACAGTGGTTCTGCATCACCGACAACCGGATAACGCTTGTTCCCCCCACCCCGCCCTAGGAAGCAACCAACACCTCCGCCACCACGAGGAACTGTCAAACACCCACTGTGCTTCCCACTCGTCTTCAAGTGCATCCTCATCCTCAAGAGTGACCTGTGTCTTCTAGGAGCAACACAACCTGTACCCAGGAATCTGACAAACCATAAAAACATTGCCCGACTGTGACTTTCTGTTTTCAACGAGCACTGACAAACCATAGAAACACCGTACTAAAAAAAAAACTACATGCTCATAGAACTTTTGCAAATACAGACTCCTTTTCACACCATCAACTCGTGTGCTTATTGTAAGTAACTCTACCAATCATTATCTTCTTTCCGCATTGTAAATAGGTTTTTTTCGGCACACTGTAAATACTGCACACAGTATTTACAGTGTGCCGAAAAAAACACACACACACCCAACCACAAAAAAAATAAATTCTATCTACTCCGAGAAGAGAACTCTTGGACTCTCAGTCACACCAACATGTCATATATGCTTACCGTAAACAACTCTTCTGCTCATCATCTTCTTCTATATTTGTAAATAATTCCTCTTGCTCATTATAAACATTTCAACCACTCATTGTAAATATCTCTACACATTGTAAATATCATTACCGACGTATTGTAAATAAACCATTGTTCATCTCATCCTCACCCATACTTGGGTACCAAGGCCCGGCTTGAGCACCGGAGCAACACAGCAGCCATGCAACCTCAGCAACGATGTAACCTATTAGATTCTAAATAAAGTATGTTTTGAAAAGTGCAGCAAACCCCTGCGTATGGGGCTTCGCAACAGACGAATAGTCACTGCACCTGTGCTAATGAAGACATGAAGACAGGCAGAACTGGGTTATTTTTAATTTTGGAGGGGGCTCCCCAGTACAACTTGCATGATAGATCCAAAGCGAGATCTAACGAAATATCTATGTGATCATAACAGATCTAATGACCTCAACTTTTTTTTATTGAAAATGCAGTGAGGGGAGGAGATGGGGGAAGGGTTTATCGAAAATGCCGTGAAGAGACGAATTTATATGCGGACAACGGGCTAAAATTTCGTCCCAATCGAACCATTTTTAGGTGCGTAAGTTATTGTGCAAAAAGGGCTGAAGACCTTTTTGCACAACAGGGAAAGCCGAGGGCTTTTATCAGGACTCTAATGAGGCCTTTTCCCTGGCATTCTCTTACTGTGAGGAACTCTATGTAAATTCTTAAAAACTGTAACAGCATAAATAAATAAAATAAATAAATAAAAATGAAAAAAAAAAAAAAACCGGAGCATACTTTCTTTTTACAAAATAATCCTGGAAAGTGACAAATGAATTTTTTCAAATTGGAAAGTGACAAATAAATTTCAAATTTACAGAATTACTGTGCCGTCAGACCGGGCGATGACAGAAACAATGTGATCTGAAGCGTTTTGGTTTTGAGTCAAATTGAACCGAATAGATCTGTAAACGTATGATGTATATAGTAAATCACCTATGTGTTAGTGTCCTTCGGGAATAGACGACGTTGTTTGAAAGAATTGTTGCGTACCATGATTTTTATGTTAGTCGAAATGTTTCATTATTATTGTTGGTAAATACATTAAAACTCCCGCCATTTATTCTTTCAATTACAAACCGAAATACATATATATTCAACAGAAGTCTTTCAGTGATCACACTCACGCATTCAGATTAGGAACCTCCCTCCACATCGCCTGGGGAAAGAATTCCGAAGTTCCTGTCAAAGACCACATTGTGAATGCATCAAGCAAATGGTGCCAAACAGGTTTTTTTATTTCACGGGGAAGCTTTTCCGTCACCAACGGACAGGGAAGCTCGAGGCTGATGAAGGAAGCCACAATGACGTCACCCAGAGATAGGCAGTGCCATCTATGAGAAAGATTCTGTGTGAAGTAAGAAGATTTTTTCACCACCTACGTCATCAGTGACCCAGTGATTTTCAGTGCCATCTACAGAAAAAGTTGTTCCCTAAACAGAACTAAAGCTTCCCCTTAAATCAAATACGGTGAGACAATTTTTGAAATAAATTGAAGTCCTGGTCTCTTCAGCTACTCAAAAGATCTTCACAAAATTAGAATTAAAAGAAATATTGGCAGAAAACAATTACCCCTCCCCATATGTTGAGAAAATATTTAGACACGTGCCAAAAAAGAAGCAGGAAATAAACAACTTCAAATTCACCAGCAAAATTACGTACCACAAGGGACTTTTCGAAAAACTAAAGAGGATCGGAGCAAAATATAATATCAGGCTTGCTCCATATCTAAATAACAAATTAAAGAAATTCCTGCCAGCTTTAAAGCAGAAAGAAGTGGACATCCAATTGCAAGAAGGAGCAATATATTGCATCGACTGTAACTGCGGACTCAGCTATGTAGGAGAAACAGGGAGAAGTATTAAAGTCCGAATGAAAGAACACCAAGCAGCTATTAGGAACATTAGGAACAGAACAGGACTAGACAGACATATACAAGCAAGTGGACACTCCATAAATTGGGACTCAGTAAAAATAATCGCACACCAGTCAAACTTAGTAAAGAGGAAACTAGAAGAAGGGATCGAAATAGCAAGAAGAAGTACCACAATTAACGATAATTACGGTTAGACTCTTCCAACTGAGTGGCAGCAACTACTCCAGTGACGTAGTACTGATGATGAACTAGGCTTTAGTTCGAAAATTTGACCAACTTTTTGAATAATAACCTCTATAAGATCCGTAAAAAAGTTAATTCTACAGTACACTATGAATAGAGGTGCCATAAATTCATTTACAACTAGGATAAAAATTTCATCGCACAACCAATTTCCAATGGTTAACACTTTACAAACAATCTAGAGGAGGGGCCGTGAAAAAGCTAGGATTGTAACAATGAATAATGCACACAGCCTTGGAAAGAAGGCTTTCACAAATGACTCTCAGAAGATGACTTTTACCACTGAATGTGCAAAGAATTTTTGATTCAGCTTTAAGATAGTTTGTCTTTTTCACTTATCCGATATATTTTAACTGCCTTTAAATTCTTCAGAATTTTCAAGTTTCAACATGTTCAAGACTACAAGCGCCAGAAATACACTGTCGACTACTAGGATACCACTACAACTTGACTAACCTAACACAACTCAAACTGTTTTGATAATCACTTAGCTCTATATAGTATACTACAGCATGTTACTAGGTTAACACCAGAGACAAGGATGAAATGCATAAATGGTTGTTACTTGTTTACTGCAAAGTTGTATAAGTCCCTTGTAGTGCTGCTCATAGGCATCCACATGGGTGGAGGGAGTAAGAGGGGCACGTGCCCTCTGCAAATTTATGCCATTTGAGTTCTTGGGAAGCACTTAAAAGATTTTTGTTATGCTACTAATTCTGATTGCTAATTTTCTGCTGAGCTTCTGGATGTGTATGTATGTGTAGTAAAAATTACAAAAACATTTAGACAACAGAGGTAAGAATTAAAATTTATAGTAAAAGCAGGAAGGTTTGTACACACATATCTAACACCTCCTAAATTTCTTCAGACACCCCCCATAAAAAATAACAACACTCCTCTATTACAAGGTATGTAACACACACACAATTTTTAAGTATTAGTTCTTTTTAATATCATCTAGCACAGTTATCAATTGCAGTTGGCATTTACATGAATTTCTCAGCATTACTTTGAAGTATCTTCTACCATAATGCAATATTTTTTTTAATATGAAGTTTATGTACATAGTCTGTTTCTGTTTTACCTTTTCTTGTTTAAAGCATATATTTAAGTCGCTCATTGCAAGTCTGCAACGAATTCTACAGTTATACTTTTGGATCATTTTGCACTAGATTTGTAAAGATATCAATATCTACTGTTTCAGCAACTGATGTTAATACTTAGTTGCTTTTGCTTAGGGAAGCATTCAGACATGTGAGAAAAAAGCAGAAAAACAAAATAACCATTTTTGTTGGGCCAAACTTCCGTGTTTGGCCCTCAGCTAGTTCCGAAAGCAATAACAGATGGCGCCACGGCAGCACTTCACCTCTTCTCTGCTCTTTTCGCACTTTCACATGAAATGCGTTATAGATACTTACGTCACTTTGTTCTCTGTCTCTGCTCCTGTGTTACGTAAGTTTTTTTTCGTTCGCTGCTCCTATGATATGTGGAATTGGAAAAGGTTCTTTAATGAAGTTGAGAAGGATGAGGAAACCTCTATTTCATGGTGTCAACAACAAGCTTTATTTCCCACCTCTAAAAGATGTTCTGAGGGCCATCTCATAACTCTACGTGTCAATGCGTCTCATTGTTTAGGACAATTCAGGTGTTGGAAGAAGCACGCTTCAGGGAATGCTGAGTACTCTTCCCGTACACTTGATACATGGTTTTTTTATGCTCAGATTCCGACTGATAGAGTGATGATTTTGACATATTGTTTCACCAAAGGATATTGAAGAAACCTCACATGGCGATGTTACCACATTCACTGAGATAGTTAGCGACTGGTATTCATATTGCAGACAACTAGTCTCAGAGTTTATGGTAGCTTCGCAATGTGAGGAAGGAAGGCTTGGTGGTGATGGAATCATAGTCGAAGTGGACGAAGCCAAAGTGGGCAAACGGAAGTACAACTGCAGTCGTCTTGTCGAGGGCACCTGGATTCTTGTTATCTTTGAACGAGATACCAAGCATTTCAGGGTCGAAATCTGCCCTGATAACAAACAGATTGGCAGATACATTGTTGCCCCTCATCATGAAACACATACAGCCAGCAGCAACTATTATGACGGACCAGTGGGCTGCATATCGGAATCTGACAAGCTCTGGCTACACTCATTTGACTGTCAACCACTCCCTCAACTTCATTGATCCCATCACAGGCGCCCACACTCAAGGAGTAGAGAGCAATTGACGTCCCCTGAAACATAAATTAACACAGGGGAACCACAAAATGTACTTGGCAGGCCATCATCTGGAATATTTATTCCGACGGAATTGCCGTCTTTCCTCTGAACATTGTTTTGAAATCCTGATTCGTGCGATCAGACAGTTCTTCCCTGGCAGATAAAAATTTACTTGCTTTTTTTCTGCTAGGTAGACAGTTTCTTATTCATGAGGAAAAACTATTCTTTCGTCTTAATAAATATTTCTCACATATGCCAAACTGTACATTCAAAAAGGTCCTTTTAAGGGCCACCTTTAATCAATATTATTCACTTCATTTGCCACTTTTACAACGTAATGCTTCACAATGTAGCGATAACGTGTTGCCATCTATCGTCGCTTCATCTAACTATTTTTGGGCCAAACGCAGAAGGTTTACCTTGTGTTGTTTTGCAAAAAAAGATTCTGAATTTCATCACTAACTACAAAAAATTCAAAATAGTTCTCCTTTTTCAAATTCTTTTTTTTTTTTTTTTTTCCAAATTTTAATTTAGGTGAAAAGCCTAAATATTTCCTTATAAAAATGTTCAGCCTTCAAAAAATGTACTTCATTCAACCTCACCCCTCCCCCCAACCCCCTTAATTTTTTTCAACACCCTCCGAATTTGAAATTCCTGGATACATCCTTAAGTAAAGTAATAATGAAATTTTCCATTGCATCCAAAGTAATCGAGGTAGTTGCCTTCAATGCATGATCTTAAAAAACAAGAGTCACTCACAATACAAATTTAAATTCGTTGGCTGAATTTAAAGATTTTATTGTATATAAGAACTTTCGGGTTTCCCTAGAACCCATCATCAGATACAGGAGAAGGAATAAATTTAAATAAAGTGTTACGTGAACATAATATAGATATCAGATATGAATATGACATAATGTCACGTGGCATCAAATTGTCAAACGACGTGGCATGTATCATGAAATAAAAAATAAGGAAATAGAATGCAGGTATACATATAATACTGCATTGTAAAAATAAAGGAAGGTTAGTAGGTATAAATTGTGTTGTTCTCATCAGGAGCCACAACAAAGAGCACTACAGCAGAAATCGAGATTAAGTGATTTCGTCCTCAGTTTGCCTCGTATTCGGTACTGTAAATAGTTTCCAGATTGTAGGTACAGATACTGGAACATTGTCATTACAGCATAAATGTCTCTGAGTAGCAATTACAAGGCTCTCAGTGAACAGCAATGTAGAGACAGCACTAGGTGTTACGATGATGGAAGCATCATTCCAAATTGGATAGTGCAGGCCATCGCAAACGAGTCGAGACCATGCAGAATTTTTAAGTCCATTCTTTACGGCGTATTTATGTTCATTCAGTCTTGTTGCTAGTGTACGTTTTGTAGATCCTATATATTTACTATCTGGAGTGTCATCATCAATACTTTTTAAGGGGATGCTGTAAACGCCAAATTTGTTTAGCTTTGTTACCTGGTCTCGATCTTTTTTAATTAACTGGAAAATGTTTGTAGTACGTATTCCAAAATCCAGGTGAAAGTTTCTGCAAATGGCTTTGAGAACAGGTGTTATGGTTGGATAATAATCTATTGAACCTATATATCTACGAGGTTGTTGGTCCCTTTGGAGAGTAGTTGAGTTTTCTTGGTGGAGCTTCTTAAGAGCTTTTTTATGATAAAGGTGGGAAATCCATGGTTTAGGGTGATGTTAAAAATTTTGTTAATTTCACATTTTCGTCTGCTGAAACTAGATGAATGCGTGATGGCTCTGCGTAGAAGGTAAAAGATTGAGGAGAGTTTATAGCTTTTTGGATGTGCTGAAGAAGCCGGGATCAACGTAGGTACTGAAGTGGGTTTCCTATATACAGAGTGTTGCAAAGTGCAAGTGACAGCATCTCGTTCAAGCATAAAATCCAGGAATGGCAATTTACCTTCACTTTCCAGTTCAATGGAGAATTTTATGGTCGGGATTTGGGATGATAAGTGTTCAGCAAAAGTTCGTAGGTCAGCTGGTTCGTGATCCCAGAAGAGAAGTACATCATCAACATATCTTATGTAAAAGCACGGAGGTTGTTGATATTCTTGTAGCACTTTATTTTCTATGTGCTGTAGTAGAATTTCCGCTAGGATCGGAGATAGTGGTGATCCCATTGGGGCGCCCTCAGTTTGGCGATAAATAATGTTGTCGAATTGAAAATATGATCTGTTTTGAACTAGTTTTAAGGCTGTAATGATGGATTGGATCGTTTCTGGTTCGTATTTTAGTTCAAGTAGTTTTATCTGAATGATGTCATGAACAGTTTTAATCGGAACATTAGGGAACAAAGAAATGACATCGAGTGAAGCCATAATAAAGGTTGAGTTATTTGCATTAAAGGATTTGATCTTATTAATAGCTTGTACTGTGCCTTTAACAGAGTAGAGTGAATTAGTAACTAATGGTTGAAGGAAATTAGTTAGTGCCTTCTCTATAGGTCTGGTTGGTGCGGCAAATCCAGATACTAGCGGGCGTAATGGGTGTCCGGGTTTATGAGTCTTTAGTTTACCAAAAAGTTCAGGAACTCGTGCACCTGGAGGGCAGTATAAAGCATTGTGAAATGGCTGTTGGGAGGCTTGAGATTTTCTTTAATTTATGTATGGCCGCTATGGTAGCGTTAATAGGGTTCGAACTAAGAGTGACGTGCGGGATAGTATCAATTGCCTCTAGCATTTTCTTCCGATAGTCTATTTTGTTCAGAATAATAATTTGCGAGGTTTTATCGGCGGATATGATCGATATATTGGGATCGTTGCGTAATACTAAAAGTTGCTTTTTCTCTTCTGTAAGACGAGTCAAATCCGTGTTGTGTCTTTGAACATGAAATTTCCTAATCGAATTGATTATTCGATGTCGTGCTTCGTTTTGTTTTCTTAATGGTAGATGAGAGATGATGGCTTCTGCTTGCGGAATGAGTTTCAACTTATTAATCCTGGAGTTCGGGAAGGCGGATTTTAGGCCTTTATTTAGTGCTGATATTTGGATTTGGTTTAGAAGATAATCACTGTAATTGATGAAGTTAATTGAAGGTTCTGATTGATTCTGGTTAGGCCTACGTGTACATGAGGTACGGTTCCTCTCAACAACGTCCTGGTCCACAAGATTACGTAGTTTATGGATGTGCCTTTGTTGTGCTTGCTTAACTTCAGATTCGATAATAGCCGTAAGTACTGTGAGGTATTGATTAAAGTGAATAGCATGGCTAACACCAGCCAGTCGCAGGTATGAGTCATAGGATCCTCTTTGTAGAGTGTCCAGTAGACATCTTTTGGCTCTGATTTCAGCTAGGAGTCTTTTATTTTGGGCGTATTTTAGCACTTGAGCGTCCTTCCATGAATGAGGTTTCGTCCTTAGTCTCAGGAATTTGGGTATGATGTGCAAGTCTCTGGAATTTATTAGAAAACACAAATGTGTTTCCTCCACGGCGAGTCTTATTCGGAAGCGTTTGAAAGCGTTAAATATTTCCTTCTTCATCCTGTGAGGAGTGGTGCAAAAATATATACGTGTAACTAGGATGGTATCAAGAGAATTCGAATTCGTGCAGAAATAGTCCAAAGTAATCGAGGTAGTTGCCTTCAATGCACGATCTTAAAAAACAAGAGTCACTCACAATACAAATTTAAATTCGTTGGCTGAATTTAAAGATTTTATTGTATATAAGAACTTTCGGGTTTCCCTAGAACCCATCATCAGATACAGGAGAAGGAATAAATTTAAATAAAGTGTTACGTGAACATAATATAGATATCAGATATGAATATGACATAATGTCACGTGGCATCAAATTGTCAAACGACGTGGCATGTATCATGAAATAAAAAATAAGGAAATAGAATGCAGGTATACATATAATACTGCATTGTAAAAATAAAGGAAGGTTAGTAGGTATAAATTGTGTTGTTCTCATCAGGAGCCACAACAAAGAGCACTACAGCAGAAATCGAGATTAAGTGATTTCGTCCTCAGTTTGCCTCGTATTCGGTACTGTAAATAGTTTCCAGATTGTAGGTACAGATACTGGAACATTGTCATTACAGCATAAATGTCTCTGAGTAGCAATTACAAGGCTCTCAGTGAACAGCAATGTAGAGACAGCACTAGGTGTTACGATGATGGAAGCATCATTCCAAATTGGATAGTGCAGGCCATCGCAAACGAGTCGAGACAATGCAGAATTTTTAAGTCCATTCTTTACGGCGTATTTATGTTCATTCAGTCTTGTTGCTAGTGTACGTTTTGTAGATCCTATATATTTACTATCTGGAGTGTCATCATCAATACTTTTTAAGGGGATGCTGTAAACGCCAAATTTGTTTAGCTTTGTTACCTGGTCTCGATCTTTTTTAATTAACTAGAAAATGTTTGTAGTACGTATTCCAAAATCCAGGTGAAAGTTTCTGCAAATGGCTTTGAGAACAGGTGTTATGGTTGGATAATAATCTATTGAACCTATATATCTACGAGGTTGTTGGTCCCTTTGGAGAGTAGTTGAGTTTTCTTGGTGGAGCTTCTTAAGAGCTTTTTTTTATGATAAAGGTGGGAAATCCATGGTTTAGGGTGATGTTGAAAATTTTGTTAATTTCACATTTTCGTCTGCTGAAACTAGATGAATGCGTGATGGCTCTGCGTAGAAGGTAAAAGATTGAGGAGAGTTTATAGCTTTTTGGATGTGCTGAAGAAGCCGGGATCAACGTAGGTACTGAAGTGGGTTTCCTATATACAGAGTGTTGCAAAGTGCAAGTGACAGCATCTCGTTCAAGCATAAAATCCAGGAATGGCAATTTACCTTCACTTTCCAGTTCAATGGAGAATTTTATGGTCGGGATTTGGGATGATAAGTGTTCAGCAAAAGTTCGTAGGTCAGCTGGTTCGTGATCCCAGAAGAGAAGTACATCATCAACATATCTTATGTAAAAGCACGGAGGTTGTTGATATTCTTGTAGCACTTTATTTTCTATGTGCTGTAGTAGAATTTCCGCTAGGATCGGAGATAGTGGTGATCCCATTGGGGCGCCCTCAGTTTGGCGATAAATAATGTTGTCGAATTGAAAATATGATCTGTTTTGAACTAGTTTTAAGGCTGTAATGATGGATTGGATCGTTTCTGGTTCGTATTTTAGTTCAAGTAGTTTTATCTGAATGATGTCATGAACAGTTTTAATCGGAACATTAGGGAACAAAGAAATGACATCGAGTGAAGCCATAATAAAGGTTGAGTTATTTGCATTAAAGGATTTGATCTTATTAATAGCTTGTACTGTGCCTTTAACAGAGTAGAGTGAATTAGTAACTAATGGTTGAAGGAAATTAGTTAGTGCCTTCTCTATAGGTCTGGTTGGTGCGGCAAATCCAGATACTAGCGGGCGTAATGGGTGTCCGGGTTTATGAGTCTTTAGTTTACCAAAAAGTTCAGGAACTCGTGCACCTGGAGGGCAGTATAAAGCATTGTGAAATGGCTGTTGGGAGGCTTGAGATTTTCTTTAATTTATGTATGGCCGCTATGGTAGCGTTAATAGGGTTCGAACTAAGAGTGACGTGCGGGATAGTATCAATTGCCTCTAGCATTTTCTTCCGATAGTCTATTTTGTTCAGAATAATAATTTGCGAGGTTTTATCGGCGGATATGATCGATATATTGGGATCGTTGCGTAATACTAAAAGTTGCTTTTTCTCTTCTGTAAGACGAGTCAAATCCGTGTTGTGTCTTTGAACATGAAATTTCCTAATCGAATTGATTATTCGATGTCGTGCTTCGTTTTGTTTTCTTAATGTTAGATGAGAGATGATGGCTTCTGCTTGCGGAATGAGTTTCAACTTATTAATCCTGGAGTTCGGGAAGGCGGATTTTAGGCCTTTATTTAGTGCTGATATTTGGATTTGGTTTAGAAGATAATCACTGTAATTGATGAAGTTAATTGAAGGTTCTGATTGATTCTGGTTAGGCCTACGTGTACATGAGGTACGGTTCCTCTCAACAACGTCCTGGTCCACAAGATTACGTAGTTTATGGATGTGCCTTTGTTGTGCTTGCTTAACTTCAGATTCGATAATAGCCGTAAGTACTGTGAGGTATTGATTAAAGTGAATAGCATGGCTAACACCAGCTAGTCGCAGGTATGAGTCATAGGATCCTCTTTGTAGAGTGTCCAGTAGACATCTTTTGGCTCTGATTTCAGCTAGGAGTCTTTTATTTTGGGCGTATTTTAGCACTTGAGCGTCCTTCCATGAATGAGGTTTCGTCCTTAGTCTCAGGAATTTGGGTATGATGTGCAAGTCTCTGCAATTTATTAGAAAACACAAATGTGTTTCCTCCACGGCGAGTCTTATTCGGAAGCGTTTGAAAGCGTTAAATATTTCCTTCTTCATCCTGTGAGGAGTGGTGCAAAAATATATACATGTAACTAGGATGGTATCAAGAGAATTCGAATTCGTGCAGAAATAGTCCAAAGTAATCGAGGTAGTTGCCTTCAATGCACGATCTTAAAAAACAAGAGTCACTCACAATACAAATTTAAATTCGTTGGCTGAATTTAAAGATTTTATTGTATATAAGAACTTTTGGGTTTCCCTAGAACCCATCATCAGATACAGGAGAAGGAATAAATTTAAATAAAGTGTTACGTGAACATAATATAGATATCAGATATGAATATGACATAATGTCACGTGGCATCAAATTGTCAAACGACGTGGCATGTATCATGAAATAAAAAATAAGGAAATAGAATGCAGGTATACATATAATACTGCATTGTAAAAATAAAGGAAGGTTAGTAGGTATAAATTGTGTTGTTCTCATCAGGAGCCACAACAAAGAGCACTACAGCAGAAATCGAGATTAAGTGATTTCGTCCTCAGTTTGCCTCGTATTCGGTACTGTAAATAGTTTCCAGATTGTAGGTACAGATACTGGAACATTGTCATTACAGCATAAATGTCTCTGAGTAGCAATTACAAGGCTCTCAGTGAACAGCAATGTAGAGACAGCACTAGGTGTTACGATGATGGAAGCATCATTCCAAATTGGATAGTGCAGGCCATCGCAAACGAGTCGAGACAATGCAGAATTTTTAAGTCCATTCTTTACGGCGTATTTATGTTCATTCAGTCTTGTTGCTAGTGTACGTTTTGTAGATCCTATATATTTACTATCTGGAGTGTCATCATCAATACTTTTTAAGGGGATGCTGTAAACGCCAAATTTGTTTAGCTTTGTTACCTGGTCTCGATCTTTTTTAATTAACTGGAAAATGTTTGTAGTACGTATTCCAAAATCCAGGTGAAAGTTTCTGCAAATGGCTTTGAGAACAGGTGTTATGGTTGGATAATAATCTATTGAACCTATATATCTACGAGGATGTTGGTCCCTTTGGAGAGTAGTTGAGTTTTCTTGGTGGAGCTTCTTAAGAGCTTTTTTATGATAAAGGTGGGAAATCCATGGTTTAGGGTGATGTTGAAAATTTTGTTAATTTCACATTTTCGTCTGCTGAAACTAGATGAATGCGTGATGGCTCTGCGTAGAAGGTAAAAGATTGAGGAGAGTTTATAGCTTTTTGGATGTGCTGAAGAAGCCGGGATCAACGTAGGTACTGAAGTGGGTTTCCTATATACAGAGTGTTGCAAAGTGCAAGTGACAGCATCTTGTTCAAGCATAAAATCCAGGAATGGCAATTTACCTTCACTTTCCAGTTCAATGGAGAATTTTATGGTCGGGATTTGGGATGATAAGTGTTCAGCAAAAGTTCGTAGGTCAGCTGGTTCGTGATCCCAGAAGAGAAGTACATCATCAACATATCTTATGTAAAAGCACGGAGGTTGTTGATATTCTTGTAGCACTTTATTTTCTATGTGCTGTAGTAGAATTTCCGCTAGGATCGGAGATAGTGGTGATCCCATTGGGGCGCCCTCAGTTTGGCGTTAAATAATGTTGTCGAATTGAAAATATGATCTGTTTTGAACTAGTTTTAAGGCTGTAATGATGGATTGGATCGTTTCTGGTTCGTATTTTAGTTCAAGTAGTTTTATCTGAATGATGTCATGAACAGTTTTAATCGGAACATTAGGGAACAAAGAAATGACATCGAGTGAAGCCATAATAAAGGTTGAGTTATTTGCATTAAAGGATTTGATCTTATTAATAGCTTGTACTGTGCCTTTAACAGAGTAGAGTGAATTAGTAACTAATGGTTGAAGGAAATTAGTTAGTGCCTTCTCTATAGGTCTGGTTGGTGCGGCAAATCCAGATACTAGCGGGCGTAATGGGTGTCCGGGTTTATGAGTCTTTAGTTTACCAAAAAGTTCAGGAACTCGTGCACCTGGAGGGCAGTATAAAGCATTGTGAAATGGCTGTTGGGAGGCTTGAGATTTTCTTTAATTTATGTATGGCCGCTATGGTAGCGTTAATAGGGTTCGAACTAAGAGTGACGTGCGGGATAGTATCAATTGCCTCTAGCATTTTCTTCCGATAGTCTATTTTGCTAAATTCAGCCAACGAATTTAAATTTGTATTGTGAGTGACTCTTGTTTTTTAAGATCGTGCATTGAAGGCAACTACCTCGATTACTTTGGACTATTTCTGCACGAATTCGAATTCTCTTGATTTCCATTGCATATTGGAGCTCAGCACAGATGCATATAGTAAGGAAAAATATGAAAAGCAAAGAAATGAAAAATATATCTTCTGCAGAAGCCATTCACTACTGGACGAAGATCTTTCAAAGTTTCTTCCAGAATTCTATTTTAACTTCTTGATGATTGACTGAGTGATTGCGGGGATTTTATGTCGCACACGGCTGAACTGTCAAAAACAGTGCAAAGTTTAAAAGAACAAAAAAAAAAACATTTCCTTATTGTTTCAAAATGCTGTTTAATTTCACTTATTCATCTTATTTGTGTAGTTTATGGTTCTTTAATTATATGTACATTTGTTGTGTATGTGCATGCATGTGGAACAGAGAAAGCACAGCGAAAATTTGCATAGAGTAATTGCGTATGTTATTTATATTTATAATTTCTGTTTGCTTCCCCCTTACAACTAAGCTAAGGGCACCAATGGTGCTGCACACTCTATGATTTTTATGGAAACACTACTGTAAAACACCGATATAATAGGCGGAACTTCTTACATGAACTCAGCTTACTGCAAATGCATCGCATCAAAATGGAGCATAATTTTATTTAAACCTTCAGAGCTGAATTTTTGAAAAATTAGTCTGAGCTTTGATACATGACTCAAAAATGGGATGACAAAGTGTCTTTATCTGTTTAAAAGTTGCTGGTTTTGGTTCAAGTCTTGTTTTGACTCCAAGTTTTGCAAAGAGCTTTTTATGAACTCCCAATACTTTATATGAAACTATTAATTTTTAAGTATTTGTTTCTCAGCTGGACACTCGTAAGAATTTTGATGAGATAAGCAATCTGATGAACTCAAACTGAACATACTTTTGTTCAGTAATCCATCGAATGTAGAAATTGTAAGCGCAAACCTCATTTATCTTATCAAATGAAATTATGTGAACTTCAAGCAGATGAATTTATTAAAGTTTGTTCAGAGATTGGAGCAGAAATGTTTAATTTTTTTCACTTGGAAATACCCAAACATAAGAGATTTGGGATTAAAAGTTATTTCAATATTTGGAAGTACTTACATATATGCCAGAGGACATTTTCTGGCATGAAATACATAAAAACTCAGGAACAGTATGAATGACTCGACTCTTGAACGATTACTTTGACTTTTAACAACAACAGTCGAAGAGGACATGCAACATTTTTTAAAGAATTTTAATCATCCACAGTGGTCTCATGAAACGTGAAGGTTTTTTTCTTTCAAATTTCAGCTGTTCCAATATTAATTAAAAGAGCTTAAAGATTTGATAAATTAAGCAAGACATCATATGTTGACATCATTTTGAATATATTTTTTAAAAGCATGGTTTGCCATCTAATTCACTTGAGAAACTTAAGCCCACAGCTGTACAGAAGTCGGACAGCACTGAGATAGTGCAACATAATGCAATAGAAAAAATTGGTTTCAAAAATTCTAGTTTTTTTCTGTCGCTATTGTTGAAAACTTTTACAGGTAACATTTCCTTAAATTCTGAAAGAATAGTTAACTATCCTCTGGGTTAATCCCATGGTAAGCATTCTCAGATTTTAGTGAATCACTTTTGATGATCAATTTCCCTCTAACTCTGAATAACTAACATTTCGGCAACTTTTAATGCATAAAACTTGAGTCACCAACGGAGTAATGTTGAGTTTCTGAATAATCAGGAGATTCCCCAGCCAGTTCCGCCAACAGCAAAGTCACGCCCTGACTTGGTGTATTCGTTACGTAAAAGATTAATACAGGATCTGAGATATGATCTTTACTTAGAACTTAATTTGATTTAGCAGCTGTTTCACCAAAAACGGAAGAAACACTGTACCTTAATATCTCCTCCAATTTGTCATACTTTTATGATCGGTGACGGTATGATCAAAGCGTACGAGTCATTGTGAAATCACTATATTTTGACAAGCGTTAAATACATATTTCACAGATCATACGTCTAAGAACCGATCTGATTATATATGAAAATTAATTAAATGATAGTATATATGCATGAGCAACGATCCTGTATAAGTAAATTAAAAAATTCAACACATACCCTGCATATCGGGCATTTTGTGATACTGCCTGTTGTTGGCAAACTCCTTACGCTCTCAAGCTCCTGTGAATTTCAAAAAATACTTTTCTTTTAAATCTTCCGTTCAAATGAATAACATATCAAGGAAATGATTCCACTGTACACTACAACCAAACCTAACAGTTGAAGGTCTACTTCCACGGAAAAAATTGTCAACAACACAATCTAGCCGTTTTGTTAAAGAGCAACTGCAATACACACGGTTATGGTTTTTAATAATTGAAAACAGAAATGATTGATCATGCAAATTTATTTTGATCACACTGGTTTTATTTATTTTAATTTTTTTCATATTAGTAAAAGCATTTTTCTTGAGATATGAAAGCGATGAGAAGTGTAAAAGTTATTGCCCTTTTGATTTTATAAAACTGCTACATATTTGTGGGTGCAAATTTTCAAATTTCCATCTCAAACTGTAAAACTTCATAAAAATTGCTTAAAAGTTGCCCTGTTAACAATACGAAAGGAAACTAAAAGTGTAATGAAATAAATCAAAAGGATCGTGAAGAATATAAACAAATTAAGAGCGTCTCTGTTGATTGGAAAAATCGTCTTGCGTCACTCGGATGAATCACCAAAGAACCGGTAGCTATAGTATAGCGTCTAAAAGGGAAGTGTGCCGTGCGAACTCAAAATCTGCGTTCGAAATATGTCCCACGCCGCATCGCGGCGCTGCAGACGGCGTCTGTGTCAAAGATTGTGTGTACAGTTGTGCAATGTGAACCAAACAACAGGGGTTGGATTAGGATATGTACGATTTTCTTAAGTGTGTGATTATGGAAACACATTTTATGGTTCAGTGAAATGTCTACGTCTGGCGCAGAGTGCAGCGTCGGCAAATGTAATTGAAAGTATAATTATGCGTGATTTAAATTGATATGCTACCTCCTCGAAGAATGCCTACCAAAAGGCTAACAAATGGCTTGTATGTGCCAAGTAAAGAAGTGCTGTTTGGAAAATTTAAATGTATGTCACTTAGTAGCGGCTAGTGGTAAGCTGAGTCGAATCTGACGAAAAAGACAGGCTACGGTGCGAAATAGTCACGTGCACAACTTAGTGCTGTCGCCAAGTCAATCGGTTGAACAGCCATTGCGTTTCATTGTTGGTTCACATTTGTTTGTATTGAGTGAGTGTTCCGTTTATTGCCATTTGGATACACGTATAGTTTTGTAAGGTAGGTATTATTATATTTCTAAGGTAAGGTTAATTCTTAGTAAACGTTTTATTTAGTTTTAGTAATAATTATAGGTTTAATGAGTAGATCTTAGTTTCACACGTGTTGAAATCTGTTCATGTCTCGTGAATAGTGAAGTATAAAGAAGTGAGTTATTCTGTAGTGTTGAATTCTTATTTCAAATAGAATAATTAATATATTTTGCCAATGCCGATTCACATAGAGCTTGAATATTACCAGAAATCAGGGCAACTTTTCAGGAAATTAGCCTTCGTAATTTGTATAACATTTGCATCTCCAACAATCGTTAGCCCTTTCTTTTACGAAATTAATGCTTGAACTGTTGTTGCATTGTAATGTGTCTCTGAATTAAAGAGTACATTTTTTAATTTCGTAACTTAATGCAACTGTGATATAGCATTTGTCTGATTGAATTTACTAAAGCTGTCTGAACAGTGTGGACAGATTATGTTGAAAAACTTGCATGGTCAACTTTATTCTAACTGTACAAAACATAGGGAACTACTTTCGATTAAAAATTTCATATCTAGTTCTTCACTTGTATTAAAAGGTGTAATTCTTTTTACAGGAATTGCCAAAATTTGCCATGCCACAGTGTTGCAGTGTTAGTGGCTGCTAGTTAAATTATAGAAGTCAAAAGGGAGACTTACAACTTTTGCCATACCAATTGTCTTATACAAAATCTGCTGCATACATTTAAACAGACAAAGTTCTGATTTTAGATTTCCTTGTTCATTTTCCGTGGAATGTTTGTGTATGAGTAGCTTGAAAACTAAATAGGAAAACATAACTCTCCTCAGCTGGAAAATACTCTTGAACAACTTAGTGAAAGCCAAACATGACAACTGAAATTATTTGAAATCACGTGAAAGGAAAATTAAGAAGTTGAAAGTCTGAACGCTTAGTTTTGTGTGCCTCTCCTTAGTGCATAGTGTGCACAGAGTAAGTCCTGAGATAGGAAAAAGAGTTCAAACTTATCAAATATTTTATATGCAAAAGTGTATAGCCAGGTTGGTTAAAGTATTGAAATGTATTTTTCTTCTGTAATAAATGAAGATAACATTTCTGAAAAGTTATCTTTGAAACTGGAAAGTAAAGATCCGTCATATTTGGTTTAATTTTATTTGAAACTTGTATACCAGGAAGCAGTACTTCAGTTAGCTTCTCGTAACATATTTCCAATCTTTTTCTGCTTCATCACATATTCACACAGTGATGCGGAGTGGTTGGTGGCATTCTGTACTGAAGATTTGTATTTAATATTTGGTGGTGTCTTTTTTTTTTTCAAATTGGAACTAATACTGTTTGTGCAGTGGTTGCCCGTCTTCAAAATGGACCAGAGGTCCTCATTTACTAGCAGGTTTGATTTCATCTGTCAAAATTCATTTGAAAATCTATGGACTATTTTCTTTCCGTGGAAGATGATGCTGTACTCCTTCGCGTCATGGGGTCCGGCTAGTCCCTCAACGACACCATACCCGTACGAGTTCCATGTCACTTATTTTCAGATTAATAAATGTTAGCAGTAATATTGTAGCATTTTTGTTTATGTTTCAATACTGTACCAAAAAATTCCAGGAAATTTCTCTTATTTTTCATACTTACCACTATGACTTCATTGCCATAAAATTTTTGATAAAAACACCTGTGAGAAATTAACTGAAGTGTTACTGTGTGTGTGTGTGTCAGAGCTGAGTTCGGGCTGAATTTCAAGATCCTGAGCCTGAAGTATGTCAGCTCGAACGAGCCCGAAAACTATGATTAACCTGTTAAGCATTGAAAAAAGTCTTCCAGACTTCCACTCTTTCCTACCCATGCAATTAACTGATGTCTTTCTCAACTGCGGAGTGGAGAAGGGATGTCTATCTATTTCTATAGTTACCTTTAACCATTCATTTATTCCCGAAATGTTTTTGGGGGAGGGGGGGGACATCTGGAGGCACAACAAACTATGTCGTATGTTGCTCAATAGAATTAGCAGGGAGCTGCCCCTTTGAGGTAGGGAGCAAAATTCCGTCAGCTTGCTATCTACTATCTATGCTTCTTAAAACTTATCCTTGGCAGAAATCCTGTAATTCATGGCCTATGGTATTTTGTTATCCAAGCCCGGAATGGATAGCCCTGCAGAATTCCTACTCCCCATTTGACCCAGTTGCTGAAGAATTCTCTTTCACAACTAGAAAGTGTAAAAAAAGTCTCGTGTGCTAAATTATATAAAATCACATTAAAAGAAAAAGGAAGAAAATTCTTCCCCTCTCTCCAAGCCCGAACTCCAGTAAGTATTACACAGCCAGCGCCCGGTTCGGGCTCGGCCCGTCTCAGCACTGGTGTGTGTGTGTACTAGTGCTTAGCTTGACATTTATAGTAGGTATATTGAAAGTAAAAATTTAATTTTACTATAATGAGCAAATTTGGCTTCTAGTAAAGAATGTTAGTAAAATGTATAAATTCCCTAGTGTTATGAAAAACTACTAACCAATTCTGCTTAATTCCTTTAGAAATGTGTGGGAAATATTTATTTATACTGTTAAAATGTTGTCTAATCTAAAAAGTGATATCAAATATGTTTTATAAAAAAGTAGATCACAGGTATGAACATTACAAGAGTAGATTTTAGGTAAAGAAAATAATTGACATAACTCATACATAAAATATTCAGATGGTAACACACACTGGAGGATCTAAAGCTGAGATAATTTTGATGTAACTTGTGATGATTCAAACTATTTGAAACAGATGTCTTAATTTCTGCCATTGGTTAGCAAGAATTCTTTTTTTATTTTGTTGTGTGTATCTATAACTTTGTTGCAGATGCTATCACATAAAGGAAGTTTGGGTAACAATCTGAAGCTGAATACTGTTTAGCTTGTGATGACTTCCTTCTTTCAAACTATTTGAAACAGACATTTGAGGTACATTTATGTAAAAGAATGGACCCATTTGTTTATTTTTAATAGTATTTTTTACTTTGTTCCGCTTGAAGATACAAGACAAATTCATAGTCAATAGGTAAGTTGATACTTTATCCAAATGTAGTATTTATGCTAATTTTTAAAACAAACTAAAAAATTAATTTCTGAATTGTAGCAAAGTGCTTTAATAATATGAGGGTGGATCAAAAAGTTAGTTACACTGTTGAATAAAAAAATCAAGGATATACTCAGGGGATGTATGTTGGTTTACAACATTAATTCATTTTTCGACATAGTCGCCTAAGGACTGTAAACATTTATCGGAACGTGCGATTAACTTTCCCATACCTGTACAAGAAAAGTCCAGTTTGGTGCAACTAGTTAAGGACCGCACTTTTCACAGCCTCATCCGTTGGGAATCATTGTCCACTAAGCTCCTGTTTCATTTTACCGAACAAATGGTAGCCGCATGGGGATAAGTTGGGGCTATAAGGTGGATGCTGCCACAATTCCGACTTGAATTAATGCAGCAATTCCCTTAGTTTTCCGTGCTGTGTAATGTTCTTGGACATCAGTGTGACACCTTCGCTCAACTTACCCCGGCATCTGTCCTTAATTGAATTTCGCAAATTTAATGGTGTTTGGCAATATGAGTCACTTGATGGTTGTCTCTTTTGACAGAAATTCTGTGTAAACAACAGATTCACAGTCATCATGACCACTCCCGCAGACAGAGACAGTTGGACTTTTCACGTCTTCCTTGTTGGGGAGGTGACATGTTTCCATTCCATGGACGATCGTTTGATTTCAGTTACGTAACAGTAAATATGCGATTTCAGATTGCTTATAGAGATATATTTCCCACGTATAATAAGAAGAAATATTTCTTCCCCAGTGTTTACCTGTATAACTGGGAATTTGCTAAGCATCGACCTGACTCTAAATAGCTGAGCTACGATGAAGCAAGGCTCGCTTTGACTGGCGAAAATCTGATATGAAATGTAAACTAGAACAATCTGTAGGATGCATAATGCTGTATTTAGTTCCAGAACAGTCTGCTGATATACCAAATGTCTTCCACATATTCCTGGTCCAAGAAGCCCCATCACACGTAATGAAATTAACAAACAGACCTGCATTTTCAGTGAGAATAACAGCTTTAATAATTAATTTTGCTAGCAAAGTTCCACTTATATTGTTACTTGTGGCAAAAACACCAATTATTTGGGTCCAATCTCCATTTAATGGCTGAAACACCATTACCAGTCCGTGATTACATGGGGTATACTTAACAGTTTTTGAAGTGTATGGCCCAATATGAACAAACCCTAATATTTCACCAGATGATTTTGCATGCAGTTTTTCTGTAAGCTTCACTTCATCTATTAATATACCACCATGTCTTGCAAAAGGCTCCATTTCACTTGTTTTCTTTGAAATAGTTTCAAACGTCAGTGCATTGAATCCAAAACTGCTGTTGTAATTTGAAATATACTTTCTAATAGTTGTTCTATTAGGTAGGATCATGATTTTGTGTTTCCGTATGTGCTCGTACAATTTTGGACTTTTTATGTGCATTAGTAAGCATTCAAGTAACCATTCTTTGGTATATGACATACCTCTTGCAGATTTCTTTTTTGCTGCCTTATAACAATGAATAACCATTTGCTGCTGCTTAATGCGTAATTCTGCTATTTTTTCATTAATGGAAAGTTCTGTAAAATTCCTTTTTTTTTTTATTTTTTTTTTTTTAAGTTTAATTAGAGAGCGAAATAACTAGTTTCTTCAGCCTGTTGATTTTCCGAACTGTATTTTGATACTTATTTTTAAATGTAGCCTTTCTTCTATGATAAGCTATTTTGTGCAAAAGTAAGCCCTGCAGATACTTACATCTGAGGCAAGTCTTTGTTGTTCCTTTCGTTACACAATTTTTGCTGTACAAATTATTCTAAAAAATAACTCCACTTTCAAGGTACTTCATGTTATTTTCAAATTCTGAAATGGAGCCTGTGCCATGACATACTGTTAGCCTATCAGTGTCTCGAATAATGGATTTTGATTCATCTTTAGAAGTAATATTAGAAACTGAGTTAATTTTTATTCCACGTAAATACACTTTACAGGTAACCTCTGGTTAACTTTTGGTAACAACAACCAGTTTTTCTGTTGTCAATGAATTTGACAATTCACATTTGAATGAATGAACATGGAAAATTATGCACTTTGAATTATTTGCAGGAATTTGCTTACCCCAAAATACTGAAGGCTGTGATATTCAGAAGGCAGTTCCGTGTAACTCTTTGGGAAGTGAATTCCAAGCTATTTAAATTACCATCAGGCTTATCATCGGTTTCCCTAACTTTCCTGTATTTTGCCAGAGTTTTTGACAAATAATGGGGAAGGTTTGGAAATATTGTTGGAATTGCATCTGGTGTCAAGATGGGCCGATCTCTGGGTATTAACACAGTCTCCTCATTTATTTTATGCACAAAATTTCGAACCACAAATCTCTCAAAGTGCAGTTCACATACAGCACTAAATTTGTCGTAAGTTTTTATCTGCACATCTGCACCGGGAATCAATCTTTGCCACTGCTGTAAAAGTTTATCATTTTTGGGTATTCCAAAGAGTGACGGCTTACTGTTTTTGTACTGAGTATTGCAACCTGGCACAAAACTATGGTTATTTCTCTTCCGCATAATGAGCTAAGTATAACTTATATACAATATTTAGGTAATCCACATTCCTTCTAAAACCTAAAACATAACACGTTTTCGTCTAAATTACCGTTCTTTTCACAGTAAGCAACACGAATTTAGTTTCCCGCTCCCATCACAGTAAGAAAGAGGGAAGGGAAGGCGATCGAAGCGCCATCTACGAAGGGGACAAATTTCGGTATCCACGCCAATCATTACGTACGCTAGGCGCTCGGCACACTTTCCCTTCTAGACGCTATAGCTATAGCGTCAGCTAACCGCATACTGTGTAATTTCAAGTTTTAAACTTTTTCTCCACGCTTAGCATCAATATCGGGTGTAAATAAAAACCTACTACTATCCTGCTTTTGGTAAATGGAAAATATTTCACTTTATATTTTTTATTTCACTGCTAGTTATTCATTTAATGTTAAATTCATGAAAGAAAAGTGATATTTTGGTGTTTGAGTATTCCTTTTAATTCCTCAAGTTTCATTCATTCAGTAATTTTGAAATAACGTTTTGGTTTTGAGCTCATTTTCACGTGGAGGGGGAGAAAAAATAGAAACGCGTAAATGTTTACATAATAAAATCGTAGCTTGTACTGTTTCAAATCAGTCTTACTCTATGAATCACAGAGTAAATTTTCTTGAATTGTAACCTAGTTGAAACCATGAGATCATTTAAGGTACGGTGAGTGGCGTACCCAGAACGTAGAAGGTTTACCGAAATTAATTTGGGGGGGGGAGGGGGCATATCGTAGCCGCAATGTCAAAACCACAAATGCGAAGTTTTGTAGTTTAAATTAGTGCTATTTAAAAATTAAATTTCATCAAAGAATCACTTCTGCAATTACGTCAGACTGTTGAAGCACTATACATAACATTTACATCAAGTTGTGTCTGTATTTTGCATCAGTAAATAAAATTTTATATAATGGAAATTCAACAATCGAAAAATTGTCACATTCTTTGTTTTATCAGTGCAGCTACAATATCATTCCTTTCTAAAGTGATGAAAGAAATGTGTATGAGAGCAGGCAATTTTATATTTCTCAAATACTATTAATTACAAAGTAACGTTCATTCTACGTTTTTGTTTTCCTGCTATGGTATGTACTCAAGATAAAAGGCTAACCCCCTCCCTTCCCCAGGCCCAGTCCCCACCATTCATTAGACTGACACCCTGACCACTACAACTTACACCAATTCATTCTCTTTGGTGGCATACGAGTGGGAAATGCTCACGGGGGTGATAGGCATTAACAATAGGCATATGTGACCTTGTCTGACCATTCCAAATAAAGAAGTAACTAAGGGCAATTTAAAGAAGACCAGAATGGTGACACTAGCAAAATAACGTCACCAACAAATTTTTCAATTTTTAATACTAGACGAAATTATTTTGGGGGGTGCATATGGCCCTTTGCACCCACCCCCGGTACACCACTGGTTCAGTGTTCTGACTCTTAGTACCAATGGTACATGTTTGGATCTCAGTTAGAATATGAATATTGTCTGGACATTCTATAACATGAATACTGTCAGGACATTCTGTCTGTTCTTGTGGAACTTGTGCCCTTTCTGAAGTGAGGACTTTGGAACGAGCTACTGCTACTCTCAAAATTTAAAAAAAAAGTGTAGGAAAAGATAATGTACATGTGAAATGTTTCTGATGGTGATCCTTGATCCCATGTTTGTCAGTGGTTCAAATTCTGTAGTTTAAGCCAATAGACCTGAATAAGAGGTAGAGTGGTCACTTGCTCATGTGGGGCAGGTGATCAATTGTATGGGCTAATGACTGCAGCTAGACCTGGGTGGCATAGGCAACTGCCAATCTTTGATGATTGTGAGAATTGTTTTATCCAGAATGTATGTGCGTCTCTACAACTGCATCAGTGAAGCACATGCATTGCATTCAAGGAGGTTAGAATATGTCTTCTGGAGATGCCCTGGGTCTCTTAACCTTGAAGCAAGAAAGTGTGGGGGTATTTTAGCGTTGCTTACATTAGACACTATGGTGTTTCGTACAGTTTTAGCTGTGCAATGTTTTTATAGTAGTGGAGCTGTAGTTTCAAAATTCATGGTTTTCGGTTGCAGAAATCACATGTTATTACCAATACAGAGTGAGTTAACTTCACAGGTGAGTGAAGTTTTCAATTCTAATGTTATGATTTGTTTTGAGCTTTCACTGTTTCATATTTTTCTTTTTAAAATGGAAATTAGAAGACTCCTCAAAATAATTAAGAATTTTATAAATGAAGCATTTTCTCACACATCAGGAAGAAGTTATGATGAGCATTTAGAAACATTTACAATGAAAGAATAGGGTTCGACCAACACAAAATGCTTTGCAATAGCCTTGAAAACCACCAGCTTTCCCACACTTTAATCTTTAATGCCCATCACTTGTGGTTGTAGGATCCGTGCAAAGTGCTACTGCTCCATTGACAAGGGTATCTCCATATACCTTGTTCTAACCTCCATGATTGCATTCTACTCCAGTAAACGATAAATGTTAATTTCCTGGCCATGTGAGTAAAGCTAAACAAAATCTCCCAGCCAAGTTCAGCTGAAGTTTTAGTAAGTGACCGCACTGTGTGTGTGATGTGTTGTATCCGAATTTTTATTCCTACCGATAAGTATCCGAATTTTTATTCCTATCAGTTACAGTAGAGAATAAGAAACACAGGATGCATAAAAATGATACTCACATAATTTGCATCTTCATTGGCAGTAATCACCAAAAAAGTGCACTATTTACGTGCAAGTCATTAATTACTTCACAATCAGAAAAGCCAAACACTTACCTGAAAGGTCTTGGCTTCATTCCTTTTATGCACTTTGTGCACATTAGCGAAAACATTTTGTTATGCAGCTGGCCTTTTTTGTGAAATAGGTATTGAATTGAATATGGGTGTGATGTCAGTGAGTATTTATTAGGTGTATGGGTATGTGTTTTAGAATAGAGTACCATTTTTAGAATTGTTTTCACTGAATCACAATCACTGGAATCATGAGCTGATATGGTTGCTAAGTCCTTTAAAATTTTGGACAGGTCGGCGGAAACTTTTTTTCTTCATAATGTCGATAGAATCATAGAATTTTTCTAATGCATTCAAAATACACAATACATCCACGTCATCCAGCTGGAGAGACAGAGCAGGGTTCCCGATAGTGTGCGCAGATGCGCGTTTCGCGCAAGAAAAATTAAGTGACGCGCGCAGAAAAATAAAGTGACGTGTGAAATGGGCACGCGCAGAAATATAAAGTGACGCACGAAATGGCCGTGCGCTGAAAGATTTTAATCGTGAGCTATTAGCATGGAAAATCTACGAAGGCGATGCCATTTCAGATTATGTGTGCTGATTTCACGACGTCACGGTACAATTCTATTGTTCAGCCACATGTGCCGATTTCGTGGTGTCTCGGTACAATCCCAGCATTTCCCTTCCGGTCGTATATAAACGGAATACGGGATAATCCGCGTAGAGTGCGGGCCGCCGGTGGTCTAGTGGGCAACGTTCGTGACTGCCGCGGAAAGGACCTCAGGTTCGATCCCAGCAGGTACGAACGCTCGATCCACTGAATATCCGCCGTGCTTCGGATGGGCACGTTAAGCCGTCGGACCCCAGGTACTGGCCCCCGGTAATAAATAAGGGCGTCTTCCTCCCCCTTTCTACTTTGTTTCCGTGTCACTTTCCTATCGGGCACTCTAGCCCTAATCTCCTAGCTTCCTATTTCTAAGGGTTGTTTAAGACCTGGGGTCAGACACTCCCTCCCTAAAATCCTCTACATATGATGATCATATCCGCGTAGAGTGCAACGAGACGAAAGCCCACGCACTGCTAAGGGTGCCAACCATTACGGTTTCGGCCACATGATTACGGACAGGTTGGAAGAATTGCGGATTTCAATATATTTCGTAAAAGTTCTGAATTTTGTGTCCTTTTTTGTTAAAATCGCGGTTTAAACTGCGATCGCATTTTGCGAATATATTTATAGTTTTTTTCGCACAAATGTGAAAACTATTAATTGGCCCCGTTTCTAAGTAAGCGCCTTTGAAATTCAGATATTGGATACATCGGCAAAGCCAATATCGGACGGATATGTGGTGAAGAACGGCCAGAGGCTATTGGATGCATTGGCAAAGCCGATATCCGGTGAAGAACGACAAGGTGATATTACGTAATATGTCGGAAAAGCCGATATCGGTGCAATGACGTCCGCATACCTGCCAAGTATTCCGGATTTTCGCTAAAATGGCTCGTAATTTTTTTTTTTACTGATGGAAATTGATATCGTTGTTATTGTCGCTTAGTGTAAACTCCTGCTTTTGTTTTATTATGATCTCGTAGCAATTGAACCTTGTGTTATCTCATGTTTCTAGCTGGGAGCGATCATACACACCCCCTCCCGCCAATCCTTCCAAACTTGCTCTCCCTCAGTGTTGCAATAGCTGTGCTAATTGCGCCAAAGTGCGAATTTTTTTTTAATTCTGTGCCATGCAGAGTTCGCCAAAATGCGTAATTACGCGTCTAGGACGCATCAAAATTTTACCAACGCGTAAAAATACGCAATCGGGACAGTATTTCGTCTTTCAAAAACGGAAGTAAATGAAATAAAGGTTTCCATAATCATAATTTCTTTTTCCTGCGATGTTGCCTCTGTCCAATATTGTTGTTATACATCACTTTATTCCAAAAATGTTTGTATTTCAGTTGGAAAATGGAGGGAAAATTTCCAAAAATGGAAATTCGACGGCACAAAAATTTCCCTGTAATCTTCAGGCATGAGCGTGCAACAGCTTCGAGAAATTTCTCCTTTTCCGTCATAATTGGAGTTTTCCTCGAGATCGATGCATAACTGAACAGAAATTTCGGGGCAATTGGTAGCGGAGAAGAATGTTTTTCGCTGGAAACTTCCGAAAACGGAAGTTTCGTCTTTCAAAACTTTCGAAAACGGAAGTTAGGCGCAGTGAAGATTTCTCCCATAATCGTAATTTTATTTTTCACGCGATGTTTCCTCTGCCTAGTATTGTTGTTAAATATCATTTTATTTTATAAATATTTGTATTTCAACTTGAAAATGAAGGGAAACTGTCCGAAAACAAAAATTGGACGTAGCAAAGATTTCTCCCGTAATTGTATCCCCCCCCACGATGTTCAGAACATGTATCCTGTATTCTTAAATATTCCCCCACCCCCAAAATAAGGTTTGCATTTCAGCTTGACAAAGAGGGGGGATAAAGATTTTCCCCGTAATTGTAATTCTTTTTCCTGAAAACGAAAGTGAAGAAGCTGAAAATTTGTAAGAATTGATGCATGGTGTTCAAAAGTATTCATATTCTCAAAGTTACACTATTCATCCTTTATCTAAAATAGCGCTATTGTGCATTCGTGATGGATAAAATTGTCATCCAAGGGCATTAAAAAAAAAAAACTGTCTTGTCATTGCTTAAATGAAATCAAGTTATTTCTAAAATTGCATCATTCAGTTTTAAAAAAAAAATTCAAAACCTTGAAAATCATCACAATTTCTGAACTCCATCTATGAGTGACTGATACAGAAAAATAATTGAATACAAGTATCATCAAACATATTGCTAGCACATCCCATACATTACCGCTCTCCCTTAATAATAGATAATCATAAGTTAACAGTTCTGGTACTGTCTCAGATCTTCTTGATTTTATAGTAAATCTTGATTTTTGCAAGCAATCTTCTTGATTTAGGGACTTTTTGGGGGGGGGGGGTGCAATTGTGGTAACATACTTTGATAATCATTGCAAGCGAGTGAGATGCATGCTGCTCTGTTTGCCATGCCTAGAAACCAGTTCAACAGGTGAAAATATTGCCAAACTTGTGTCTGAAGAATTTCAGTATCTTGGTATTCCATGGATGAACTGTTTTGCCTTATGTGATAAGACTCCTATTATGGAGGGGAGAAAAATTGGTGACTCTGAAAAAAATAGTCTCTCTCTCTCTCTCTCTCTCTCTCTCTCTCTCTCTCTCTAAAAATGAAACTCATTAACAAGGTTTGTTAATCTTATTTTATACTTAAATACTAATTTTTTTGTAAATATTTCTCTATTTGTATTAAATAATAATTAACTGTAATAAAAAAATAGAGAAACCTATAATATGTAATTTTATTATTTATAAAGTGTAAATACGTGCCGCTGAACGCGCGTTGTTGTCCCGGTTTTTTATTTTGAAAAGTTGGCAGCTCTGATATTTGTTTTTACTATAATACAATGGAAAAGTTCCTCATTAGAAAGAGGAAGCGTTCTACTGACGATTCTGCAAGTTCGGCATCGAGTGCTACAATTTTAAACAGTGAAGTATTGCCTGAGAAATGTAGTGAGGCTGTTCCTGCAGTACCTCCAACTAAATTTAAAAAATCTTAACTTTACTGGCTTGAAGTCGAAACCGACGAAAATAAAACAATTTTGATGTTTTGTTCATTTTGCAAGGCGTCATCAAAACCAGCGTTATTTGCAAAAGGTAAGTTAATGCCATTCATTATTTTATCAATATATAAATGGTCTGTTTTTCTCATCTGAAGAACTCTTTTCTAAAATTTGGCTCATGCTTGTATTGATACCGATTTTTTTTTTATCCTGTCGTAATTTTTGGGCTAAAAACAACGGCTCATACAGTGTTAAAGTGATTTTTTGTTTTCGACGTTGTAAAGGTCCCTATGTTTATTTTATTATTCATTGTTTCGAAAGGAGCCAATTCGCTGAAACGCTTTTGGGGTGGGAAGTAAAATATCCTCATCGGTGTCATGCAAATTTGTTTTGAAGTTGTTAGACCACTTCAAAGATTTTGAAGATTTGAAATGTCTGTTTAGTGAATATCCATATATATTTATTCTGCTAAAAAATAGCTATGCTAGTTTTAAATTTGCAGATGTTGCAGAACTTTTGATCTGCAGGTATAAAGATGTGTATCCAAGCACAGTGTTGTTGTATGAAATTGCTTTGGTTGTGCCAATAAGTTCTGCATCGTAGAGCGTTCTTTTAGCACACAAAATCAATAAAAGATTAATTTCGCAACAGACTAAAAGAATAAATTTTTAAAAAATTTGATTCGAATATCAGCAGCAAATGTAACTCTAGAAAGCTTTCCATTTCACAAAGCTGCTGAAATATTTAATAACAAAATTAGAAGATATGTATAAAATATTTATATTATTTTTGTCCTAGTTGTAAATGCATTTATGGCACCTCTATTCATAGTGATTGTGGAATAACTTTTTTACGGGTCTTATAGAGGTTATTTTTCATCAAAGTTGGTTGTCAAATTTTCGAACTAAAGCCTAGTTCGTCATCAGGACTATGTCACTGGAGTAGTTGCTGCCACTCAATTGGAAGAGTCCATCCGCAATTATCGTTAATTGTGGTACTTCTTCTTCTTGCTATTTCGATCCCTTCTTCTAGTTTCCTCTTTACTAAGTTTGACTGGTGGGCGATTATTTTCACTGAGTCCCAATTTATGGAGTGTCCACTTGCTTGTATATGTCTGTCTAGCCCTGTTTTGTTCCCATTGTTCCTAATAGCTGCTTGGTGTTCTTTCATTCGGACCTTAATACTTCTCCCTGTTTCTCCTATATAGCTGAGTCCGCAGTTACAGTCGATGCAGTAAATTACTCCTTCCTGCAATTGGATGTCCAATTCTTTCTGCTTTAAAGCTGGCAGGAATTTCTTTATTTTGTTATTAAGATCTGGAGCTAGCCTGATATTATATTTTGCTCCGATCCTTTTCAGTTTCTCGAAAAGTCCCTTGTGGTACGTAATTTTGCTGGTGAATTTGAAGCTGGTTTTCTCCTGCTTCTTTTTTGGCACTTGTTTAAATATTTTCTCAACATATGGGGAGGGGTAATTGTTTTCTGCCAATATTTCCTTTAATTCTTCTTTGTGAAGATCTTTCTGAGTAACTGAAGAGACCAGGATTTCAATCTTTTCCAAAAATTGTCTCGCCGTATTCGATTTAATATAATCAGGGTGGAATGAGCAGAAGTCTAACATCTTCCCTGTGTTGGTGGGTTTTCTAAAAAGCTGAGTGAATATTTTCCCCTCTCTTGAGGTCAAGGTTAAATCTAGGTAATTGATGCTATGGTCTCTTTCCTGTTCTAGGGTGTACTGCAAGGTATTCTCTAGTAAGTTAAATTCTTCCAGAATCTGAGAGGGTAGAGATTGGTCCACAGTATCTACTATAATTAGGACATCATCCATGTACCTTACATAGAGAGCAAACAAGGAGGGTTGTATAAGGATTTTTGCCTCTAGTTTACTTATATAATAATTTGCTAGCAGAGGTGCAAGTGGAGAACCCATTGCAAGTCCTGAAGTTTGCCTGTAATATTTCTTTCCAAACTGGAAGAAATTATTCTTGAAGGAAAATAGGAGCAGTTCATATATGCCAAGTAGTATTTCTCTATTGTGATTATGGAATACTATTTTTTCTGCAAGGTCATCTGCAATGAATTCTAGTAGGAGGTCCAGGTTAATGTTGGTATACATAGAGACTATATCCAGGCTTGCCATTACTGGATGAATTAATTCTGGCAAGTTGTCCAGTTTTCCTTTTAGCTGCATGGAATTTTTTAGTAGGTAGGAAGGAGAAGGGAACATATCTCTAAGGTGACCAAGTAAATAATAATTAATGTTGGAGAGTGGCGAATTTCTAGTGTCTATTATAGGTCTTACTGGATGGCCTTCTTTGTGAACTTCTATCGTACCATAGATCTGTGGAATTCTCGACTGGATTTTGGAGAAGTTTTTGAAGAGCTCATTAAGCTGTTTTTTATTTCTTAAAGAGCTGATTAATTTCTTAAGATTTTTGACAGTTTGATCTATAGGGTTACCATTGAGTTCTTCATAACAAGGCTTGCTCAATTCAGCTTCCATTTTATTGTAATACTTCTCTTTTTCTATCAATACCAAAACTTTGCTCTTATCTGCTCTCAGTGCTACAACTTTATCATTGGCTTTGAATTTTTTAAGGTCAGCAATGGCATTTCTATTAAAATTGTAATCAACTTTTACTGGCTTTTTTACAAATTTTGAGACGCAGTCTGAGAATTCTTTCCTTAAAGTAACTGCTGTATTTTCATCTTCTCTTTCTACCTTACTACAGATGCTTTCTAAATCAATCAGTATACGTTTTTTATCAAGTGTTGCGGAGGAAAGGTTATAATTATATCCCTTATTGAGGAGATTAACCAGATTTTCATCTACTCCTTCTTCCGTCAGATCTATGACATGTTTGTTAGTGGGGGATGGTATTAACTGTGGGCCAGGTGCTGTAGACATTAACTTTGGATTCAACCACTTATTCTCTTTAATCTTCAATTTTTCCTTAAACTTTTTGTTTTTATCTCTCACTGCTTTAGCTAACCAATTATCAATATTTTTCTTTTCTGCTTCCGGAATTTCACCTAATGAAGAGGTCCAAATACGAGCCCCCCATAAATGTTGTATTTTTCTCTACGTTTACGATTGTTTAAAATTCACCCCTGATTTTTCAAAATCACCCCCAGAAAGAAAGCCTGGGGGACATTTTCACCCCTGATTCTGGAACCCTGGCAAGAACCCTGCAGAGATAAATTTGACAAAGAATATTAAATGTTGCAAAGCAGCAGCAGTCAAGTTACAAATTTGATTGACTAAAAAGCCAGGATTACAGGCATTTCAAAATGGCTGTAATCCTGGCTTTTTCTCCTTTGCTTGATGGATTTGCAACCATATTTCTAGTTATGCAATAACAAAATAATTTTTAATCAGTGTGTCAGTGGCGCTGTGCATATGTGAAACCCATCGGGTGCAATGGACTCGCAAAGCTGGTATATCTGATATATCTTCATCGAGTATTGTTAGGGGCTCATGGAAGTCTCTAATTCGTATGGCACTTTTTTCATAAAAATTACTAATGTCTTCCATCAAATTATGTACCTCTTGAAATTGACAGCATAAAATCTTTTGGAGCTAGCCACATAAGCAATGACTTAAACAGTGCACTGACACTAAACAAGGGCAGTTTTTCTTCAAAAGAGCTGCAACATCCTTTTTCTGTCCCATGTTAACATTTGCTCCGTCATCTAAAAATCCAATTAATTTATTTTCAAAATTGACTATTCCAAATTCTGCAATGGACTCTACAATTGCATTTTTGATACCGTTAGCCTTAATTTTTTTTCAGTTCTTTTAATGCCAGGAATGGGAATTTGGTATCTCCTACTTCATTGACATACATGATAAAAATAATTTCATTTCCAGATACACTATGACTAACATCTGTACTGCTGTCAATAAATAAAGTAAAATAGTCTGTCCTACTTAATTCATTGCGCAAAGCAGTTTCTAAAACATTAGCAATGCACTCCATGAACTGAGCACACACCAAGGACGAATGGTAAGTTTGCCCTACGGCCCATTCCATCTCAATTCAGGCAGTGAATACCAACATGTGTTAGTTGACCCCCTTAGATTTGTTCCAAAAAATTACAGTAGCTACTCCTACTACAGATATAAAATATTCCAAAGGGATTTGCTCCAAAAAAATTTATATCACTTGCTGCGCCATTTTGAAATTTGGTGAAAAACGCGTTTTTTGAAAGGAATGTCAAAAACGGCATATTTTTAAAATGCTATTGCGTTTAAACTATTTGGGCGATTCAGTTCATTTTTGTTTTGTTTTGTAGCTAATGAATTGATTTTTAACTTGACATACTTTAAATATGCATGTTATAATTATTAGTAATTAAAAAAATCCACTTTTTAGGTACAAAATTTTGGTTTTTCTGACATTTAACGATTTTTTTTCTTACACTAAGAAAAGTTTTTTTAAATAAATAAAGATGGCAATGTGTAGTCCACCAATGGTAGTTTTACAGCAAATTTTATTTATTGCCTAACATATATACAGTCTATACAATTCAACTTCAAAATATGCAAAAGTACGAAAATGCACTATTTTCAAGTAGCAATAACTCAAAAACCCCATTTTTTAAAAATCTTAAAACTTGACCTTATGTTGTCCTATTAGTATATTATCAATTGTTGGGGGCAGAATTGTGTGTTTTTGCCTCGTAAATTTTGTTCGCAGAAAAACACTACAAAGTTTTGTTTTAAATTAGCTCTGAAAGTTAAAATATAGGCTAGTAGACTAATTATAATACTTAAAGTAAAAATATTTAAAATATTAATCTAGTAAATAAAAAATATAAAATAATTTTAATTATTATATAATAAATTCTATAATAAAGTTACAGTTGTTAAATGAACTGACCTAGTCTTAATGCTTAAACAACAAATAAGCTTGTTCTACACCTGTGCAATGCTGAATCAACAGGATCATACATGCACATGCATGACTAGTGTTTGCTCACTGCACAGCTAATCAACTGTCTCACTAGCCCCTTCCCCTGCATGGCCACACCAACCTGTGCTATAACTACTGTGCAGTCTGTTCTTTTGTTTGGAAGAGTAACACTTGATATGTGTTTGTGATTTCTCAGATATGTTTCTTACATTTTTGCTGAATAGGCCTATTTAATAATGTCAGATTATCATAGTTCTGAACGAATTAAGTGTGTGGACTATATTAGAAGACACAAAAAAACTGTATACAAAAGTAAGAGTGTGAGGTTATGTGGTGTTGGTGATTTAGCTGATTCAATTCAAAGGATTGTAGGTAGGTCTGTTATTGTAAAAAGTAATGACAGTTTGTGTAGTAATTGTGTTGTTTTTTATAAAAAAAATTTTGGGGAACTTACAAATGAAACCTGAACAAGAAATTTCATCTGATGAACCTTTTATTGCAAGTGAGGAGATTGTAAATGCTGTCGGTTTTGTGTTTAGAGCAATATTTTAATCCTCTATTACTATTATTCTGAAAGTAAAAATTGTCTTATTTCAGTTATTTTTTAATTATTAGGAATAAAATAAGATGAAATTAAGAATTTCATTTTATTTTATTTCTAATTGTCCACACTTTCTGGGTGGCCTAGTGGTCTAAGGCGCTAGCCTCTGATCATTCGTCCGTAAGGGGTCCGGGTTCGAATCCCGGTCAGGCATGGATGTTGTGTTTGTCTTACGGCACTGGCTCTCTCCCTTCTCTGGAACCAGTGACCCTAAATTAGGGACGGGCGACTGCTTATAGCCCATTGAGTTGCTCACGGTGGTCGTTAAACCTCCAATCAAAAAAAAAAAAAAAAAAAACTTTCTGGGTTTGCAGAAAGTTTTCTGTTTCAATGATTGTGCATGTCAGGACTGGAAAAATAGGTTCCACATCTAGAAGACAGTTCCAAAAATTTAGGTGCCAGCTGAAGTAAGTTCAAATTTTAAAGAATCGCACTCAAAAGTAATGTCAAGATGATGGAACAGAAAGTTATAGTGTATTTTTCTTGTCATTTTTTTTTTAAACCCAAATCACACCGCCACATTTCTCTAGTTTGTGTGCTCAAAAAATTAAAATTTTACGTTTTCATTTTATAAAGTATAATTTATTGAAATTGAATTTTGCACATATAAACCCAAAGTATTGAATTCTTGTTCCGATAATCCAAAGTGGCATTATAACTCATGGGCTACGAAATTTAGAAAAAAAAATCTTGCTCATAATCTGTGGCGAGAATAAAAAATTCTTACACATCATTTTCGGTGGTGTAAAATTCAGAAAAACATAATTTTTCCGTAATCTAATCCACGTCGACTTATCCGCAGATCATGAAATTCAGAAATAAAATATCAGCACCTGTCATGTTGATCCTGTAGCATAATTTCCGACAGAAAAGTCAGAATTCATACGATTACCAAAAGTCCAAAGACGTATGAAAGAAATTATCTTATAAAAAAAAGTAACTGTCATTTTTAAGTACTTTTATGTTATTTTCAGATGGGGAAAAAAAAGAAAATTCTTCGGGGTTTTTTTCAGCATTACCATTGTTTATCAGTTAGACATAAAAATCTGTAGTATTTTGCATTTCTGAAAATATTTCTCAAAAACTGAAGGACGAACAAAAGCCATGACACTAATGTGATTCATGCAACAAATAACGAATGTGATTTGGAAAGTGATTACGCTACCGCGACAGCAACAATTACATGGTGTGAAATATCTCAGCGAGCTTTCCAGAGCACTTAGCCTGGCCCGCTGAGCTATTCCACACTACTAATTGAGCACAAAATATTTTCTGTCAAAATGCTCATAAAAAAAAATATATGAAAAAGCCATATTTCCATCTCTTTGCGGCTCTCCAACTTCGTACTACGTAACATTTTTTTTTTTACTACTGTTAGCGCATTTTCCAACACCACAGCTACCTGTCCTGATGCCATGCGGAAATTTAAAAAATTAAAGTACCGTAAAATCTTGTTATCCGCAGAACTTAACATTTTAACTTTGTAACTGATAATTCATGGATTTATACGCCGAAAGTATGGTATTTACTGCAAATTACGCAACTTGAATCAAAAAACAAAATTGGGGCGTCTGAGACAAATTTTTAGGCACCCGAATTTTTCAGCCATTATTATTTCTTTCATAAAACTATATTCGAGCTGATCTGGGGGGGGCAACAAGGTAAAAAACCCATTCCAGGTTGTATTAAAAAAGGAAAGTCATCAAAGGTCAAACATTTTTAAGTTCTGGTGGAAATGAAATAACTTATTACGCAATATATACAGTATATATATTTAAAAAAAGTCATTTATATGTCACTGATCCCTCATAAAGTGAACAGTCAGCTGTTTCCCACCATATTCCTCTCCTCATAATAGTAAACACGATTAGCGGAATACCGTTTGGTACAACAAAGTTAAATAAATAAACTTCCCAACTTTCCTCCTTGTGTGCAAGAACTGCAGGAACCAAACCTTCTGAAGTGATTAGCATAAGAGGGTTCAGTTTGGGGAGATGGAGACAGAAATCTAAGGTGAAACACTTCTAAATCGTAGCGACTGAGGAAGGACAGAGAACCAATCGCGTTCTCCGTAAAAAGATACTCCCACAATTTTTGGGATTCCTTTTAGCGAGCACGAGCGAAAAGGAATCCTAAAGTTTTTGATAAGCATCCGTCAGCGTCCGTTTTACTGAAAACATTTTTTTTTAAATAAAAAGACATAATAGTTAAACATAATATTCAAGATGACTCTTACACTAAAATATTTTTTGCTAGATTTAAATTTTATGGGAAACTAATATACCATTAATTTCAAAATATTTCTGTGAAGATACCATTTGAGCAAAAAATATTTTTGTGAAGATACAGTTTGAACGAAAAATATTTTTGTGAAAATCCCGTCCAGCGGTATCAAATCCCGCCTAGATCGGCCCCTAGTTATTGCTATATCAATTAATTTTCCAATTTGAATTTTAGATGCATTGGAAGCAACAATCATTGACTTACCAACCGATGTTTTTTGATAAAAATCAGCGAGCGATTTTCTTTCATATTCTGCCTTGGTGACACTAGCACGGTGAATTTCTGATATGGCGTGCTTTACCACATTGTCCTTTTTAATAATAAATCCAGAAATTCCATCAATAAAAGAATCGTAGAGGCTTTGCGGTCAGACGATGACCACCTCGTCATAACTGCACAGCTAGAGGAAGCTTTTTCCAACTGAAAGCAAACATAAAGTATACATAAAGTTATGACTACATGAATTTTTTTTTTTATTCACAAGTAAGCAAAATTGTATTTTCAATAAACAACGAGTTACTCTATGGATTGAACATTTTAATGGAAATTTCCTTATTTTAAACTTTGAATCGTGGTTTTGCGATTCAAATATGAGTTTGCATCGCAAACTGCAATGCGATACCGCTTATTTTTTACCCTGAGCTACATTGAAGATCCCTTAGGTTGACAGTTGATGATGTGATATGCATATGGAAGTAGACTGGAGATCTGCCAAGAAACTGCCTAGTAAATCTCAATGGCTGAGAGAATGTGACTATTGAGCTCTGCAAAGGACTATCTGCTTAGGGTGCAAATGAACATTTTCTCAAATTATGCTAACCCTATGTAAGACTGGGACTAGTGCTGTACTAGTACAGTGTGCAGGGCATTGAATGGCACAAGTTACCATGGTTGAGTATCCATCCACAAACTGCTAATCATATCGACTAATACCATGTATTCCAGTTTTGCATGGTGTAACGGTCATTGATCTTGGGTTGTAGACCAATAAGGAACTGCTTTGGACTGACGAGTCACAGTCTACCAGTGTGATGGTCATTCCTGGGTGGGCTGGATGCCAAGAGAAAAGTACCTTGTAAACTGTATTTTCCCAGCAGTGAAATTTGTTGGAGGCAGCATGAGGCTATAGAACTATTTTTCATTGTTTGGGCTTAGCCCATTAGCTGCTGTGGATGAATCCATAAATGCTGAGCTCTACCTAGATGCAGTGCTGTAGTCATAAAATCAGCAGAGGGTATGCTATGTGCAAATCCTAAAAAAATCAGATACCACATGGATAAAAAAAAGAAAAAAAAAAGGCACGGTACCCTCGTGGGGGGTACCATGCCTTTTTAACAGTTATGATTATGATATGAATAAAGTATCTTCTCTCTCTCTCTCTCTCTCTCCTGTCAATTATGACATATTGAAGAGCATGC
Source organism: Macrothele yani (assembly GCA_039090855.1). Classification (NCBI taxonomy): domain Eukaryota; kingdom Metazoa; phylum Arthropoda; class Arachnida; order Araneae; family Macrothelidae; genus Macrothele; species Macrothele yani. Next base: position 81,963,904 of record CM077008.1, read on the forward strand.
ACAAGATTATTTTAATTTTTTTTTGAAAGATATTCCATAAAGCCTGAGCCGGCCCGGTGGCACAGAGGTCTAAGCCATGGCCTCTGATCATTCGTCCAAAACGGGTTCTGGTTCGAATCCCGGTGACGCATGGATGTTGTGTTGACAGTTGTCTTGTGGCACTGGTTCTCTCTCTACCCTGGAACCAGTGACCCTAAATTAGGTACGGGCAACTGCTTATAGCCCATTGAGTTGCTCACGGTGGTCGTTAGACCTCCAATCAAAAAAAGTCTGACGAGATTAGTCCTCACAGCACTGTTCTTCTCTAGAAGAAACTCTTGATCTACTATCAGTGGCTGAACGATGATTCATCAACCAAGATCTTACATTTTTTTTTATTAAATCGTTCAATAGGCAGTCCATTTGAATTTATGAACATCAGGTTAGATGAATTGGAGATTAACAAAGATGCTCTGAGATCAGTTATAATGCTGTTCATTAAACTGAATCCTCGTTCGCATTCAGCTGTTGAACAAGGCAGAGCTGGAATCGTTCTTAAGAGGGGTTTTAAGTTTTCTGTTACAACTTGGACGTTTTCAATATATTCTCTGTCTCTGAATAGCTTGCATTTCATCAACATTAAAACGTCTACAGATTCGCTCTGTTTCTAGTTCTCCATAGCGCACGTCGTCTGTTTTAATGTTTATTCGCTCTGATAAAGAAATATCTTTAAGAAGTTGCACATTTTCACTGTTTAAATCTGAACACAATCTTGATTTAATCCTGTCAACCGTGCTTTGAATAAACTGGTTTGGTTAATAGGTACAATTTTGTTGTTAGGAATCAATGGGATATTTTTAAATAATAATTCCTCGTTTGCTGCTAATGCTAAATGAGTTTTTCCCCCAGGATTTTCTCCCAAGTTCTCTATAATTCTTATGGTTCTTTTTATTAGATGTTCAGCTCTTGGCAGCGATGTTGTTCGAGACTGAAGTTCTGTTGATAATATGGACACGGAAAGTATATGCTATTCTGTCAAAAAAAAAGCAGAGGGTATACAGTGTATACTGCCGTATACCCTCCACTATAGCCCTGCCTAGATGCCATGGAAAGTTATACACCACCACCATTGTGGCAATACTTTCTGTGGAGAAGGCCCATACCTCTACCAGCAGGACAATGCACCATGACCTGCTGACATCATTGAATTATCAAACTTTGCATACCTCTAGCCAACATGTGTAAGATTAACATGTGTTCTTTCTTTTTTTTTTTTAATTCAAAATGTGTTTTGAGATTTTCAAAATCAAAAATTTTGAAAATTTGTCCAAAAAAGTTTTATGCTCCAAAATTGGTTGTGTTGCATATCAAATTAAAGCCCATAAAAGGAGCTTTGAAAAGAGCTATAGATGAGCCCTCTAGCATCATTACCTGCAAACATATTATATTTTTTGTGAACAGAATGGCATTCTTGCAAAATTTGGCATTTTTTACTGCTTTTGAAAATCAAGAAATAAAAAAAATATGCTGACCCAAAAAAAACCCTGAAAATTTAGGTTTTTCATATACTCCATAGGTACAAACTATAAACCAAAAATCATTGAAATCTGAGACGTCAAGGTCCAGACCCCACATTAATTTCACTTGGCCTTTCTTGTAAATATATGACAGCTACTCTGCTCTTCATTTGCTAATACCATCACTGATGGGTGCTTCTGTTATGAACTGTTTCAGTACTTTCTTCTTTAATTGCATTTGATTCTTCTGTAAAGAACATAGTCTGCAGTCCCTGTAGATAGTTATTCTGTTTTATCCAAGGTACCAAGCGAAGACGGAAGCATGTTTTAAAATGTGTACCCGTGATGGTAACAGCCATGAAAAATGAAACAAGGATTATTGAAATGTATGGCACAATCAGTAACTAAAAAGTATGAATTATGTATTTTATAAGCAAAAAAATAGCACCATGGTAGAAAAATAAAAGCAACAAATATTTTGTTGCATCTTCTATCTAGTAAAAAATGGGTTGTGCAGTTTGTTTCTATATACAGTAGGCATCTACTTTTTTATTGCAGTGCACAGTTGCCAACATTCACGTCATATTGAGCTGAGTAAAAGTTCTTGTCATTTTTAGCAATTTAACATTTTTAGAAAATTTAATGGTTCTGAAAGTGTTGCCAGTATCTTGTTTATTGGAAATCATAAAAGTCAGCTGATGTGAATGAACTTCATTTTGGAAGATTCTAGAAAAGCAGACATTGTGTCTGAATAAAAGTAACAAAAACTGCCAGTATTGTAACTACTGAATTTCAGAATTTACCAGTCAGATCTCATGTTTCTGTGTGTAAGATATCATAGCCCTTATCTCTAAAACTATGGTATTCAATATCAAAATTGCTTAAGAGCAACTTCAGTGCCAGACCTAATTCTGTGTCTTTGATATGGAAATAATTTTAACCAGTAGTTTCCTCTCTTTTATAAAACAGCAGATTTTTGTACTGGTGAATCCAGTCCACCAGCCTTTCAAATGACAAGCAACATGTTAATTATCAGTGATGTTCAAATGACTGTGTGTTAAAGTTTTTTAGTGGTTGTTATTATCTTACTTGATTCATGAACAATGTTGCTGTTGCTTGCATTTGTGATATTTTGCAATTTTCCCTATCTTAATATTGTTTTATTATTCTCAGGTGCCTGAAGAATCTTTCTATACTTTATTCATGATGTCTGACTCATTAAAAGAATTAGAGGTGGACAAAAATCTTCAAGTTCCTGAAAATATCCCTCCTATGCCTTCAATTTCAGAAGCTGACCGTGAATTAGCCCTTTTAACATCCCAAGAGTTTGAGAAACAGGATTATGAATCATGCATTGGTCATATGAAAAGCCTTTACTCTAATCGTCCTCAAGATCCTAAGGTTCTACACAATATATATGTTGCGGAATTTTACCTGTCTAACTGCAAGAAGATTGAAATTCTCAGAGCTAATCTACTTGAAGTTTGCAAACAAGTAATTTCATTTGTAAAATAATTTAATAAAATTTAAGCATTATCTGAACTATTTTGTTTTTAACAAAAAAGAATGGTTTATATATATATAATATATATATTTGTATGAAGTGAACAATTTTATCATTTATTACTTGTACTGTATATGTTACCGGCAATGTTTTTAGGCAAAGTATAAAATTTTCAAATATTATATATACTTTACCTAGGCATTCTATACAATGCTATTTAGAATGACTAATGCTATTTAGGCAAAGTATTAAGAGTTTCATGAAAAGGCTTTTATTGAAAAGACGTATATGAAAACGAACGAAAACAGAAAATATGAAATAAAATACAGAACTTTCTAACCTGCTTGTTGCAACAAGGAAGGCTTGTATGACATTTTGAATTGCACTTAATTCCTTTTATTACACAAAAGCATTTCATGTTTTGGCACTTTGTTTTACACATACACTTGACAAATCCTTGGCCGCTTCCTGTGGTCTGAGCAAAAGCAGCTGACTGGAGAGATATTTCTTGATGAGGAATGTCTTTAATTGTCACTAAATTCTTTGGGCATAAAGTGATTTGTGATCTCGCATATAGTTGTTTTAAAATTCCTTCAGAAGTTCCGATTCGGTAAAAACCGTCTTCTGTCACACTCATAACTCCCAACAAATTGCGTGAATCACCTCGTCCCTTGTCGACGTTAGGAATAGGAACTCGCACAGTAGCTCCCAAAGAAGCAGGAGGAATTTATTTTTGTCAGAATTCTTTTTTTTTTTTTTTTTTTTTTTTTTTTTTTTTTTGGCCTGTATATCTAAATTGAATTTAGAATAAATTTTACCTTCGACAGCATTCTTATTTTTAAAGCAAAAGGTGCACAAAATATCTATTTCCTCATATCCATCATCTTTACTGGCATGGCCACAGAATCTATGAATTTTTCGACTTTCCTCATATCCATCATCTTTACTGGCATGGCCACAGAATCTATGAATTTTTCGACAACACTTTCTGCATGCATGTGCATCACTGGTTTCCTTTAAACACACACAACAAGTAGGAGAAATGGAAGCCTCTTTGGTAAGCATTTCTTCATCACCATATTGATTTCTTCCCTCATCGACTACAATCTCATCCATGTTTCGTACAATAGGCTCTTTTTCTTGAACAATAGGGTGATCGGTTTCATCTTCTTGTGTTGTTTGAACGCTTTAGATGTGAGGCCTACTTAAGCTTTGCAACCAAAGAGAGCTTCATATGGTGTTCTTTTGATACCAGAATGATAAGCCCTATTCTTCATAAGTTGAACAAAACGTAGTCCCTCACTCCAGCGGTCAGTTTTTTATCTTGCATCCAAGTACAGAGCATATTTTCAATATCTTGATTAGCTCTTTCGACACTACCCTGGCTGTGTGAGTGGCAAGGCTTACCAAGGACGATCTTCAGTGTTGGTTAATACTCCTTCAAGCTGCTCAGCACATTATTTGCAAATTCCCTACCGTTGTCACGCTGTAGAATAGATGGTGCCCCAAGCAACGAGAATATGTCCACTAGGTTATACGCTACTTCTTCTGCTCTCTTTGATGTAAGAGCCTTCAGAACTACGAACTTAGTGAGATAATCTTGATACACCATAATAAATTTGTATTCCTTGTCAGGTTGGGACTGAAAATCAATAAGATCGACCTGACAACAGGAATTAAATTCAGGAAAAAACATAGGCTTTACAACACCTTTTTTTATACCTTTTTGTTTTTTCTGGCACTGCTCACAAAGGTGAATGTACAGTTCAATATCATGACGAGTAACGTTTTTGTATTTGGGTGAAAGTTCTTTCAACATTCTGTCACATCCTCCATGGCCAATTGCCAAATGAGCGTCATGAAGCACATTAAATAACTCAGAGTCCTTGATGTAGAACTGGATAGTACTAACGCCTTCTTTAACAGGATAAATCAGTTTACTTTTGTTTTCCACTAACATCACATCATAGCGATTCAGTAGCCAATAATCCCGTGCTTCCTTCTTAGAAGTGATCTTGGCCTTCTTCACATCGCTCACTAACTTCTGGTAAGTAGTTGCGGTTAGGAAAACACTGTTTTTGGCAGCATTGTCTCGCACTTTAGACAGTTCATCGTAAAATCAACGTTGCATTTCTGCATTCCATGATTCCTTCTGGGAAAATTCACTTTTCTCTTCCATTTTTATACTTGACTTCTGAAGAAAGACTGAAATGCAAATGGTGAATTCTTCATCTTATGCGAGCGTTGAAAGTCACGTTCCTTGCGACGTCACATTAGAAACATCATTAGCGGGAGTATTTTATACTTCACTTCCGAACAAAGACTGAAATACAAATGGCGAATTCTCCGTCTTACACAAGCGTTGAAAGTCACGTGCCTTGCCATGTCATATTAGAACCATCATTAGCGAGAGTATTTTATACTTTGCCGGTTTCTGTTTAGGCATTGTATAGAATGCCTAGGAAATATGTGAAATATTAAGAATTTCATACTTTGCCTAAAAATGCCAGGCATTCTATACATTGCCTGGTTTTCATACATTGCCAGTAACATATATATTTTGTTTGATTCTTGTTCATTAATCACTTTTACATTTTGTCATGAAATTTAATTCAGAAATAGAAACAAATTTGTGAATTTCTGAAAATATATGAACAAATTTTAGTAAAAAATTATATTCAAAATCACATGTGGAATTCATAGAAAATTTCTAAATGAAATTATGCCATCTTGATCTTTTTGACTATTGTTACAGTATGGCAAATTTGCAGCAAACTGTACTGAGAAAGACTTAGTAATTTTGTAACTTAAAACAATATTCAAAAATGTATTTATAAAACAGTTTTCAGGGAGTAAAGCATGGTGGAATTTTTTGCTGTTGTATTCTCAGAAAAAAAAAGAAATTGCAAAACAGTTTTATGGATATAAACCCTTCAGAAATATTTATAATGCACTTAATAAAGCAGTGCTTTAGGTTACATGGTTCGTACGCGAGCCGGGCTATTCCATGCCAAGTGATCCAATTTTTAATTAATTTTTTACCTCATGTCTTCCAATTTTCATTAAAATTTTGTACACTTGTTGAATGAACAAAACTAAGTTTAAATCTAAAATGTTTATTTTTTATTTCATCCCGTTTTTTGAGTTATGAGGGTTTGAAATTTCAAAAAAATTACAATTTTGGCCTTTCTGGACTACACAAAAACCTTAAAAGCTCTGCCCAGAATTGAGGTATTTCAAAACTAAAAATACCACTCTCTTCAGAAATTCATGGGCTTTAATGTGATATGCCACACAATGGACTTATTTTAAATTTTAAAACTAAGTTACACAATTTAAAATTTTAAAAAGTGATTAAAAAAACGAGTAGAAATTAAAAGAAAATTTGTGTTGATTATATCATACACTGGCGTGCAAAAATTAAGGACGAGACGGTTTTTCTAATGTAACGCCGTGCAGAAGTGCTCCACATCGACTCAATTCATACCATAAGATCCCCAAGATGTAGGAATATGGGACAAGTGAGCAAAACCGCCCAAACAAGGAATCAAAAGGATACAAAGGCACTTTATTGAAAAGGAAGCTTCGAGCACAACTGGACAAAAGACAGAAACATCCCTGTGGTAGGCGGCTGCCGAGAAAAATCCAGTCTTTAGTAAGGGATATGATCACCCCTGACTGCGTTGCAGAATTTACAACGTCTGTTCATGCTGAGGACGACGTTGTCAAGGATCTGTTGAGGCACTGCGGCCCATTCTTCTTGTAGCGCCAATCGCAGCTGTGGAATTGTTGCTGGCTGCTGGTGACGTGCTGCCAAGCATCTCCCGAGAAGGTCCCACATGTGTTCGATTGGATTTAGGTCCGGGGACCTTGCAGGCCAATCCATGTGTTGGATATCTTCACTCTCCAACAGCTCTGCGACAGCCACTGTACGATGAGGTGTAGCGTTGTCGTCCATGAAGAGGAACTCAGGACCCACAGCACCTCTAAACAGATGCACGTGAGGCAGGAGAATCTCGGTACAATAGCGGACACCAGTGACTGAACCTCTTTGGAAGATGTGGAGGTCAGTACGGCTACCAAGCATGATACCGCCCCAAACGAGAACTCCGCCACCTCCAAACCAGTCCCTTTCGTTGATGTTAGAGGTGTGATTGCGTGTTCCCTACTCTCTCCAGATGTGTATACGTCCAGAATCGCTTGTCCGACCAAATCGGCTCTCATCCATAAAGAGAACTCGACCCCATTGCTGATGTGTCCAGTTCTTGTGTTCCTGGCACCACAGAAACCGCCGTCTCCGATGAGCAGGCGTTAATGGCACACGCCGCACTGGTCGTCGTGCAAATAGACTACCTTTGTGCAGCCTCCTGGCCACAGTAAAACGTGATAACGGACATCCAGTTGTCTGTTGCATGTGCCTTGCGATTTCTCCCGCTGTCTGCCGTCTGTCTCTTCTCGCCTGTAGGACAATATACCGGTCGTCCGCCGCCGTGTTTGCTCGTGGACGACCACTGCTAAACTCTCGGACAGCTGTTCCTGTCGTTTGAAATGCTCTCCAAGCTCGTGAAACGATGCTGTGAGCGATCCTGAACTCCTCGGCCACACTAGTCACACTTCAACCTTCTTCCAACTTCCCAATGACGCGACCTCGGGTAAAGTCATCCAGATGTCGTCTACTGGATTGCCTGTTGGCCATATCACACGGTGGCAACAACTCGATGTCATTCAAACCAATGTACACCGTGCAATAGCTTTCACCGCATTGCTGGGCGTAGACCGCCCGTGTGCTTTATACCCTTCCGACACCCCCACGTCATGCTGCATATATGCACATGCCCTACCGTACTGGACCCTAGTCTATCTCCTGAGTAGTCTTTCGGTCCGTACTGCCTGCTCGTTCCGCTGTTATGCTAATTTCTCCTCTTCGTTTTTAATTTTTGCACACCAGTGTATTTCTAAAAGCTTTCTGCAAAATTTCATCTTGGGATCTCAATGGGATCAGATTTTAAAAAAATATTTTGTACATACATGTCTGCCTTATTGGCCTATGTTCAGAATAAATTGGCCTTATTGGAATGAAATAAAACAAAATAAACAAGACTTCAAACCATAATATCAGTTATTTCAGGAATTTCTTTAAAAAAAATTTCAATGAAAAGGTATCTGAAAAGCTATCAGGCTTTTCTTAAAAAAATAATTTCTATAGTGGAGTGACAGCTTGCTGTTGCATGATAGAACCAGTTTCATCTTGTTTGAACCAGCACTAACTGGCTCTGACTTGTATGGACAAGCTGTTGCTTGTTGTACAGGGCTCGGTGGTGAGTTGAGACTCGGTCTTTCCTTAGCTCTTGTGTTGATTTGTTGGTGTCTTTGTGCTCCAGCTGTTTTATTGACATTTTGGTGGGAATACACAAGTTAACTAAATTTACTAAATTTTATTGTTAATCTGAGGTGTACTAATATATTTTCACTAGACTATGGCTGCAACAGAAAAAAAAATGTCCAATTTAATATATTGCTGTAATCCTTTTAATAAAATCCGTCACAAGACTATTAAAAATATAAGGCCTGTTCAGAATTGGATGTGCTTTGAAATGCAGCCAGAGTTTAAATCGTGGCATGAAGATATGTGACAGTTGCAAAAAACAGTTGCCAAAGGAGAAGAAAGACGGAGAAATAATGGAGGAGGAGGGTAATGAGTCAAAACAACCAGATGTTGAAGCTGAAGTACCGTTTTTAGAATCAAATATGGCAATTGAATATTTGAACAAGTCTTTGTCCTGTATTGAAGAATCACCAATTGCAAAGAAACGGATAATACGTGAACCACAATACTGCAAAAGAAAACTAGAGAATGCAAAGAAGAGTCTTGTCGCTGCATTTGTCAAAGACAAAAGCCTAGAAAACTCAGATATATCTAGTGAAGAATTTGACACAGATTCAGAGATAATCAAACAGCTTAAAGAAAGGTTCAGACAAACACAGATGAGAAGGGAAAAATTTCTTATTTTGACTGTTCTTCCCAAAAGCTGGTCTTGTGAAAGAATTAAAAAGGAATTCTCAGTAAGTGAATTGGAAGACATAACTCTGAACGACGGATCTAAGCTTAATGACTATAAAACATGCATTGATAAAATAATGTGCCAAGTTCCTACTCCTCAGTGTCATTTAGGTAGCTGTAAGAGTTGTCCAGGAATAGAAACCTTAAAGGAACAGCTTATGAACAATATGGAAGAAGAGATGATAGAAAGCATTACCTACAAACAGTGGGTTTTGGTTGATAGGTGTACATTCGAGACATTAGCAAAGCATGCAGAAGAATTTATTCAAAATTTGTGTGAACAGCTGGTATTGTTAAAAACTCACTCTTTCATTACACATCAACAAGCGGCATACTACTCACACCTGAAAGCGAGCATTCAGGAGAATCAGACCTTGATAACATTGGACATTTCAGAGAACTACTCTTTTGTCCTCCAAGATGAAGCCCAGTCATTCCACTGGAACAACAACCAGGCAACAATTCATCCATTTACTGTATATTATAGTCAAAGAGGGAGATAAAGTTCAAAAGCTTTGTTGTGATTTCCGAATGCTTTAACACACAATACTATAGCTGTTCATACTTTTCAGAATAAGCTGATCTCATTCCTCAAGGAAAATGTTATTCTGTCCTTGGAAAAAATCTTTTATTTTTCTGATGGATCAAGTGCACAATACAAAAATGAGAAAAAATTCTCAAACCCGTGTTACCATAAAGAAGATTTTGGTATTTATGCAGAGTGGCACTTCTATGCAACAGCCCATGGAAAAAGAGTATGCCATGGTTTGGGAGGGACAGTCAAGTGCCTTGCAGCCAAGGCAAGTTTACAGAGACACTACACAGACCAAATTATGACACTGCTGGAACTCTTTCACTGGTGCCAAGATAACATCCCTTCCATCCAGTTCTTATTTCCAACAAATGAGGATTACAGAAAAGAAAAAAATGTCGCTAAAACGATGCTTTGAAAGAATGAAAGTGATCAAGGGAACACAAAGATTTCACTGCTTTGTTCCATCTACAACCAGTCGAACAGAAATTGTGACCAAGGGGTACTCCTTTAGCAATGAGAGTCAGAAGTTTGACATTGAAGGAGGTACAAAATCTTTGGATATGGTTGAGATAACTGGATATGTAACATGTGAATACAATAAAAAATGATGGTTGACCTATGTGCTGTCAGTGGACTATGAAAGTGAAGAAGCAAGAAGCAACTGTGAGCTTCTTACACCCACCAGGCCCAGCATCATCATTTGTTTACCCATCTAGTCAGGATGTACTTAAAGTAGAGTGAGCACAAGTTCTAACAAGGGTCGAACCTCTGGTCGCACTTACACTTTGACAAAAAATGAAATGTCTTGTGCAGCAGATGCTCTTGAAAAGCATCTGGATAAGTACAAATAATGGAAGAATACAAGTTTTCAGACCCATTTGATGTGTAAGTTTTTTTCTAATTTTGTATGATATCTATTTTGTTATAATGTTCATGATATGAAGTACAAACAAGAATGTTTTTTAATACTTAAAGGTGTGACAAATTTTTTGATTTTCCTCATAAAATAAACTTGATGAGGTAGTAAGAATTCTGAATAATTTTCCCAATGCCCTATTCTATTGCGATAAAAATTAATATCAAGACACTGCAGAGAGAAATGCCCGTTATCAATACAATTACAATTAGACTATTAAGAACAATGTGCTATTTTTTAAAGTAGGATCCCATTCAGATCCCAAGATCAAAATTTGCAGAAAGCTTTTAGAAATATGAAATAATAAATACAATTTTTTTGAAAAATTTTACTCATATTATTTTTTTAATCACTTTTAAAAATTTTAAATTTTGTAATTTTATTATAAAATTTAAAATAAGTTCACCATGTGGCATATCATATTAAAGCACATGAATTTCTGAAGAGAGTGGCATTTTTAGTTTTGAAATATCTCAATTCTGGGTTGAGCTTTTAAAGTTTTTGTGTAGTCCAGAAAGGTTGAAATTGTCATTTTTTTTTTATTTCAAACCCTCATAACTCAAAAACTGGATGTAATAAAAAAAAATTATATCTGGGACCTTCTCATATACTACTGTTAGAAAACTGAAAATGAAAGCAATATAAAATGGTAAGGTAAAAGTCATTGGATCACTTGACATGGAAATGACCCGTCCTGGAATTCCATTTTGTTCTGGAAATGTCCTAAAATCCTGTTACATGTCCTGGAATTTCATCCATTCTTGCCTTTTTGTCCCTGCATGATCGTTTGTAGCTGAGGATTTTTCTATTGACATAACTTATGTCTGGCAAATTTCCCTCTCCACCCCCTGCAAAATGCAGGGGGTAGCTGTTGGTTTTCTTGTCTGTTAGGAGGACTGAAGCTGCGTTATTAGTTTCTTTTGCGTCGTGCTTATTTTATCACTTTGTCTGTCCAACCGGGGAGACCATATCTCTGCAACTATTATGTGATTTGCAAAATTCCTTTTGTATTGGGAAACTTACAATGTGAGAATGATGATCCATGCTTTCCGGTTTTGTTCCAATGCACGGCATTGCCACTAGAGGGTGCAAATGGAGATCGTATCGAAAATAAATATACGAAAGAAAGTGCATTTTCTTTCGTATATTTGCTTCTAAATATCCAATTGATAAATTATTTTTCCTTTCGATGACATTTATGTCAGAGACTATTTTAGTTACAGTCCCTTTTTCAAATAATGCATAGATTTTCCACTAGGGGTTGTAAAGATAAATCGCGATTTTCCCAATATCTCCGCTTCTAAAAGTTTGATTTGAAAAATTCTTTCTGCATCAGATACAGCTCTTGAGGGGAAATGTTTTACATGTAATTTCTCATTTTTAGTAAAGAATGGTTTAGACACCAGTAAGTGTATATTTTTGCTTTTGATGTATTTGCAACGAAATCTGAGCGGAAACTCGAATGAAAAAATTCTTACGTGGACCAATACTGCTCACCTCGGAAACCTTTTTAAGAATACCTCCAGCTTAAAATAGTGCATAATTTTTCCACCAGGTGGCCTACACATATATCTCATTTTTGTCCATATCTCGTTTCTAGGAGTCCGATTTGAAAAATTCTTTCTTTGTTGGAAAGTTGGAAAACATTTTCGATATGAAGTATTTCTCATATAATTTCAAATAGTTTTCAATGCACAAGTGCGCCATTAGAGGGCGTAAGTTCACGTTTCCGTTTGCAGCAATATCTGCGGGACTAAAAACCCAATTGAAAAATATTCTCTTTCGATCAGATACTACTTACAATGAAAAGTTCTTGTGTGTATTTTCTTCCCAAAATAATGTGCAATTTCGCCACTAGATAGCACAAATATTTAATCTATTTTTTCTGAATGTCCGATTTAAAACATTCGTTTAACACCAGATACCATTTACCTTATGGAACACTTTAGGTTTGTATTTGAGGAGGTTTGTGGTTCACAATTCTGCCAACTAGGTGGTGTTTGTGTACTTCCGTTTGCAGTCTTTCTGTGCCTCTAAAAACCCTATTGAGAATTTTTTTTTTTTTACTATATGTCATTCGCAATAATTAAAGATGGAGGGTGAATAAGATTTTTGCTACAATAAGATCCTCTAAATGTACAACTTTCCCCCTAGGGGTTGTAAAGGTCAAAACGTTTTTCTTGTTATATCTGCTTCCGGGAGAGGTATTTGAAAAGTTATTTTTCCTTAGCATAGCTTTTGCTATGAAGCTATGCTATAGCTACTTTTTCAGTTTTGCTATAAGCTACTTTTCACCTGTTTTTTCAACTGTATCATTATGCAAAATTCTTCCGCTAAAAGGCATAGAGTTATATCAAGTTTCCTTCTATATATCTTATTTTAATTATTCAATATGAAAGTCTTTTTGTCTTTAATACCTTCCTTCTGCTATGGAAAACGTTTTTTGCGCCATTTGTTAATTTTCGTAACATACTTTTTAGCCACTGGTGGAAGTAAGTAGCTGGTGTTTTATATAAGTAGCTGATTTTTTTTATTATTTTTTTTTGTGGGTTATTTTGATTGTTGCTGAAATTTGCTAAGGAATGCTTTACATAAAAATTTGCCATAAAATCGGATTGCTTTCTAATATCAGAAACTTAAATCTAGTTGTTTCTTAGTATTTTCTGAACAAACTAATCACTTTACATCTCCTATAATTAGTTTTCTAAGCATGCCCAGTTAAATTGCCTTGATCACTAATGAAGGCAGTTGTACACAACCCTTGGATTTATGGTTTTCTGCTTATTCTCTTTTATTTCATGTTAGAAATTTCTGTTTATAATTTGCTGGCGAGTACAAATTTAAAACATAGCTACAGCATCAATATTATGTTGAAAATTCCTTCCCTAAATAAAATGTAACTCAAATACTTGCTCCCATGATTTATGTATTTAAGAAATCAATTCCTTTGGCCCTTTGAAAAAGTTCCAAATATTTCACCTTTCCTTACCATTAAATTTCGAATGTAAGCATTATTTCAAAATAATTAAATATAAAAAGTATTTTATGTATTAATTGTGTGGTTTATGAAAGCATTTAAAGAGTAATGCCACATACCTATGTATTTTTGAGTTTTATGTTGTTTGTTATTCTGTAATTTGCTTCAATAATTGAACTAAAGCCAGTATTATGTTTTATAAATTTTTCTCAAAACCTTTGTAGTATAATACTGTATGTAAAATTTGGTAGATATTAAACCTGGTCTTATTTTCAGTGACAGTTTTGGTATTTCAGTATTTATCTGTAATTCTAAGTTTCTGATTAGCTGCAGTAGACATCATTTTTAACATTCTGCATTAAGTTTGCCCAAGCATGTAGGAAGTTACTTGTTGTAGGTTACAAGTTGAACAGACCTGTGGTTTCACTATATTTTAAGTAAGAGCGTTTGGATCGTATGTCCTGGAAAAAAATCTAAAAGTTCTGGAATTTTGTGATTGAAAAAGTGTATGAACCATGAGGTTAGTGCAAACGATAAATTTCATCATAAAGAAGCATCATCATGATAACATGTACAAGTCATGAAAGTTCTTGATCAACTTTCGTAATTGTTGTACATGTTATAAAAAACAAACAAAAAAAAACAGGTACTTCACATAAGAATGCTTAACAAAAAAATCATAGCCTAACATTAACAAAAATCATAGGCTAACGTTAACATAGATCATAGCCTAACATAGAATGCTTAATAAAAATCATAAGATGGTATAATTTTTTAAATCTCATCATAAAGAAGCCAGAGCTTCATGGTAACATGTACAACAATCATAAGAATTTGCCAGAGCTTCATGATAACATGTACAACAATCGTGAAAGTTCCATTTGCTACCTACGAAAAGTAACCAGCCACAAATCTTGGCGAATACATCTATCTGTCTTGGAACATAATGTCACTATTCCTTTTTCAACATTATTCACATTTTCATCTCTTTTTTTGGAAATGAGACACTGGCTGGTAATATTTTGCTTACATATTATGTAAATTGCTAATTGTCACTAGATTTAAAACCACCAAAGAAAACCAAAATGTACAAAATTCCTATTTACAATTGCTAAACAATTATTTACAAGGTGTTAATTTCATTGGATTTATTTAAAACTCACGTTGAATTACCTAGCGATTTTTACCAAAATGCATATTTGTGGTAAAAGTAATTGAATTAGATACATCTTATGAAGCACAAAGATACATTGCAGCAAAAGCTGTGAGAAGGAATGTGTTTGTCCTTTCACTGACTATATACACAGTTTAAATTAAGCTATGATTTTTTGTTAAGCATTCCTATGTGAAGTACCTGTATTTTTTTCTTCAGTATTTCATCTCATAGAACATATGCTTGCCAGTGCTTTTCACTCTTATTGTAAACTCATCTGCTGTGTGATTCAAAATGAATTTTTCTGCTCATTGTCCAAAAATGTGTATCACAGCAGAATCAGATTGTACAACAGATGTTTAAAAATATACTGAAAATCTTACCTCTGTGGAATCCCAAAATGAATTGTTTCAATCTTCTAAAAATAGAGGTGTTAGACAAATAGTGCACATTAAAACCAAATAGGCAATATATGTACAGGGGTTGGACAGAATAATGTGAACACCACGCTCAAAGATGTGACTTTTAATGCAGCTGCATACGTCGCAATACGCAAAGGTGTCTACCACTTTTTGGTTGCAATAACCTTGTTTAGAACCTCAAGTTCCTGTTTAAGTGCATTTAAAGTGTCATGTTGCAGAATTTCTTTCAGGTGACTACGAAATGAGCAACCTAATGGACTTCAAAAGAGGGCTAATTGTTGGTGGCTGGCTAGTTGGTGCCTCTGTGAAAAGTCTCCAGGGTAGTCGGGGTATTAAGAGCTACTGTGTCTAACATCATGACAGCATACTGTGTTCATAGCAAAACCTCATCTGAAACGTAAGAACAGCTGGAAAACGACACTGACTTATAGAGACAGGAGAGCATTAAAGAGGATTGTTACCTGTAATAAGAAGACCATGGTGCCGAAAATTAGTGCAAAGCTCAATCTGCATCTCCAGACCCCGGTATCAACGAAAACAGTGCACAAGGAACTGCATAAACAAGATATTCATGGCAGAGCATCTATTGCAAAACCTCTGGTGACCCGGGTGAATGCACAACGGCGATGATAGTGGTGCGAGGAGCATGCAATGTGGACTGCCGATGCATGGAAGCATGTAATGTGGTCGGATGAATCCACATTCACACTATTCTTCACCACAGGACGTGTTTACGTGTGGAGAACGCCATCGGAGCAGCGTACAACCGAGACTCTCTGCTCCCCATAAAGCAGCATGGGTGGTGGTTCTGTCATGCTCTGGGTGGTCATAGCGTAGTTTTCAGCAGGTCCCCTGATCACTTTGAAAGGACAGATGACTGGTAAAGCATATCAAACCATTTTGGCTGACCAAGTCCATCCAGTGTCTTAGGCATTGTTTCCTGCAGGGGATGCCATCTATCAAGATGATAATGCCCCAATTCACAAAGCTCAAAATGTCCAATTATGGTGTTTGAAGAACATGAGGATGAACTTTCACATCTTCCTTGGCCTCCCCAATCACTAGACTTAAACATAACAACAGCAGTATAACTATACTATTCTCTCCATGCTTCTTTCAGTTTAGTAGCATGCTTGAGGCATTACGAGTGTGTAATGCCTAACAGAAAAATTGTAGAGAAATAATAAATATGTTTGAAATCTTAATTGAGCTAATGCCTCAGAGTTCCAGAAATGGAATGCCTTCTAGAAATGGTGATGTATCTCCAGGCAGGGTAATGACAAGTTTGACATGTTTTTTTGCATGCATATGTGTATGAAAAGACTTACTGAAAAAAATTATCCATTTGTTCTTCAAAACAGGTATTGGAGTTGATTTTTTTTTTTTTTTTTTGAGGCATAAAGGTGTTGAATTTTCATTGTTTTCCGTGTGGTCATCTCTTCAGAAAATTAAACTTGCATCACCTTACACCACCTAAGACAATGAATGTTATTTAGTTTCCTTAAGCTACAACTGCTTGGACTCAGTTGCTTTATAATTTCATTGTTCTGAGTGGTGTAACGGTAACATGCTTGAACTGAAATTGAAAAGTGTGGGTTGTACTTCCACTCCAAAGTGATGTGGAACGTTTTCTGAAGAGATGGTTGTGTAACAGTAAAAATTTGGCACCCTTGTGTTGATAGTAAAAGTTGTACATCCCTTTATTTACACTATAGCTTATGAAGACCTTTTTATGTTGCAGTTTCCTGGAACATATCCACAACTTTAAAAGACTACTTCCAGAACCATTTCAAATGTGTTTTTGTTTTGCTATGTTTTGGTCCTATAATGTTATTTATCACAGTTTACAAATAAGTGTTTTTTTTTTTTTTTTTTTTTGCTTACAGTTTTATTTCAGGTGGGTACATTATGGGTTAGACAAATTTGAACATCTTTTGTCTTTTAAATCATAAGTTTATCCAACCCCAGAGTATTATTTGGGGTAACACATACATCCAGATCAACCTGAAGTTCTTTAATATACCGGGTGATCCAAAAGTCCTGCACATTTTGAAAACATAATAACTCGTGGAGTTTTGAGAGTAAGGCAACGCGGTTTGCGTAGAAATGATCAGAATGGCATCGGGGTTTTTTATGAAATCACATAAATTTTTACTCATTTTACTTTCATTTTTCATCGCCAGATGGCACAGCAACCACAGGTTGGTAGTGTCGAGAAAAATTGACACCTGATTGTGCCAGGTTAGACACCTCATTGTACCAGGTGCTCAATGTGGTGGCCATCCGGTTCCAGTACTGCTTACAGACGAGAGAAAACACCATAGACGGCATTAAAGAGCATGTCCGGTGGTATAGCTGCCACATGGTGTCCAATGGCATCTTTCAGCATGGCCAATGAAGTGGGGTGATATCTGTGCACTTGTGATTTTAGGTAACCCCAGAGCCAGAAATCGCAGGGTGTCAGGTCTGGTGTCCGAGGAGGCCAGGTCTTCGAAAAGTGTTGGCTCAACACACGATTTGCGCCAAACGTCTCTTGCAGCAGTTGCTTAACGGAATGTACGATGTGAGGTGGTGCTCCATCGTGCATAAATGTGCACAGATTCACTGCATCCCACTTTTGCAAGCTAGGGACAATGTGCGTTTGTAACGTGTTTGCATAATGTGCACCTGTCACTGAAACGATTTCAAAGGAGGTGCTGCGGACCACTTCAAAAAAAAAAAAAGGACCAATAATGAAGGAAGCCATGAATCCACACCACACTGTCACTTTCGGCTGATGAAGTGGCGCTTCAACGACTGCTCGGGAATGTTCCGTGGCCCAGATATGGCAGTTGTGCGTGTTTGCGGCTCCGTTTAGGGAAAAGTGTGCTTCATCAGTCCATAAAACATTCATCAGCCAGTTCTCCCTGACATTCATTTGTCGAAAAAACCATGCTGCGAACTCCTGACACTCCACGTAATTGCCAGCTTGCAGTTCATGATGCCGTTGCAGTTTGTACGGGTATCTGTGCAGAATCCGTCGTAGTGTTCGCCATACAGTTCCGTATGCATAGATGCCAACTAGTACGGATTTTCCATAATTTTACGAATTTTTGGTTGCTGTTACGGAAGTACGGAAACACCGCTGAAATTACGGAAAATCGCAATTTGATTTAATTTTCTGAGATAGAAAGCAAATTTTCATCAACTTAAAAATTTTTGTTTGTTCTTCAAGTTTTTCTGGGGGAAAAAAAATTAAATGCTACATTCAAGGCTGCCAGACCTGCGCCAAAACGTTGTTCGTGCACCATTCTGCAAAAAAATCGCCATTTCGACGAAATCTGCGCCAATTTTGGGCCAAAATTAAAAATTTACCGGTCATCGATATTTTAGCGTTATCTTACGGCATTCGAAATCGATTCAGCGGTTAATTCGTACGTGAGATTCTTCCGCGGATTCGCTGAGTCCTGTCCATTTTTTTTTTTTTTTTTTTTTTGTCATTTTCGAGATCGATGCAAAAGTGAAGAAATTTTCGGGATATCGTATTCCGTCTGGGGACATTGTTTTGTCTTTTTAAACGTTGAGCAGTTTCTGATACAGTTGTACTTTTTTTTTTTTGGAGAAAAGTTCAAAGAGGAAACCAATCTAAAACTGAGTCAAGCTGTGTGTGGTACTAAACCACACATAATTCTAAAGCATGTCAATACTCGCTGGTTATCACTTTTGGAATCCATTGACAGAATTTTAGAACAGTGGGTGGCTCTAGAACATTATTTCAGTGACAACGAAGAAGCTAATTCACAGTATAAGAACCTTGCAAGTATGATTGGAAATCCTTCATCTAAACTTTATTGTCTTTTTTATCTGCTATTCTTCCTTTGTTTACATCTGTTAATGTGTCCTTGTAGCAGGAAGCTCCGCTTGTGCATGTATTAAAAAGAAAACTTCATAGTCTGTTATCTGAATTGCTTGTACGATTTATCAAGCCATCAGCATTTGATGTGACAGCAACATCTCTTGCAGATGGAAATTTTGAAAGAAGGAGAAACCAAAAAGAAAACTGTGATCTCGTAATTGGGTCAAAAACGAGATCTTATATAGGCACAACTGCATATCTGAGTGAAAACACAGTGGCTACTTTTTATTCTGAAGTAAGGGAATTTTACAAGGCAGGCTGCAATTACATTTTAAGAAAATTTCCACTTAATGATTAATTTCTGAGTCATGCTGAAATTGCAGATGTAGCATTAAGGCAAAGTGTTTCTTTTGCATCAGTCCAATATACGTGTCCCTGTTTCCAGTTTTTAAACCAGAAGAATCTGACAAGGTGGAATCTGAATTTGCTCACTACCAGTTTGAAAATTTTAACTGTGCTGTTACTTCTGAGAGAATGGATGAAGTGTGGCACAGAATTTCTTTAATGAAAAATGAAAGTGGCCAGTTGAAGTATGGATCATTAAGCAAAATTATGAAAATGATTTTAATAGTCCCTCATAGCAATGCAAGTACAGAAAGAATTTTCTGTATTGTGAAAAAAAACATGAATGAATTCAAACCTAATTTAAGTACTCATGTGCTGTCTTCTTTATTAGTAGAAAAAATAAACAGCATTGCACACAGTGAACTATGCTATCAGAAGAAGTTTTTGCAAATTGAACTAAGGAAGGCCAAAATGGCAACTACAGCCAGTTTATCATAATAATTTGGCCAACATTCCAAGGAATAATTTTTCTTCATGTCTGGAGGTAATTTATTATATTTTTCTGGTAGACAGTATTTAAAATTTTTCCACTAGCAAATTATTTTTATTGTATTATTATTATTATTATTTTTGTTAATAGTTCTGACAGATTAAAATTTGTTGCAGTGTTAAATACCTAAATTTGCCGCTGTAGACTGGAGTACTGAAAGTTACTGGAAAAAAAATTGTTACTGAAAATTACTGAAAAATGAACATGTTGGTTACTGAAAACTACTTTTAGAGGTTGGCATCTATGCATATGGAATGCCTGTTTGCCAAGAAATAAGGCGAGCACTAGAGTCGCCATGTGCGGGTGACATTGCAATCACATCCATTTCCTGCGTAATAGTCTCTGCTGCAACAGCACATGTTCGTGGTCTACCGCTACATGGGCGTGCTGCCGAAGATCCCGTTTCCTTGAATTTTTTCACCATTTGCCGCAGCGAAGCACTTTCCATTGGTCCTTTCCCACTGCGATCACCTTTCATTGACCGGTAAGCTCTCAACGCAGCACTTGCACATTCAGCATTTTAATAGAACAATTTCACCAAGAGCACTTTGTCCAGTAATGACAGCATACTGACACGGACCGCTGTGACTTGTGGTTGCTTCTCAGCTGCTGCTTTTATAACCACTATCCCAGACCTTTTCACCTACAGCGCCATCTGGCAATGAAAAATGTAAGTAAAATGAGTAAAAATTTATGTGATTTCATAAAAAAACCTGATGTCATTCTGATCATTTCTATTCAAACCATGTTGCCCTACTCTCAAAATTCTGCGAGTTATTACATTTTCAAAATGTGCAAGGCTTTTGGATCACCCGGTAGATCAGGTTGCGTGCTTAATAACATAGCACATGTTGTGTTACTTCTTAAAAAATTTTTGTCATGGTGTAAGAAGCATGGTCACCGAACATCTGTTTTATTTTGTGTTTATTTCTAAAGTGCCATACTGATCATTCTGTTAATGTGCTCATTCTTACTATATTAAAATCTTACATTGGTTTGCCTTAGAATTCCTACAGCATGGTGATGCCACTGTGTCCCAGTAAGGTAATGCACAAATGTAGATAATGCCAATCTTGGTTTTGAGAAAAAAACAGCATATTTGCCTTTATCAGTGTTTAGACTAGTAGTTAAAAACTTGTTCGTGCTTTTTATTTTTCATTGAACTCGCGTTTAATAAAAACATACACATAACATGCACATTGAACTGTTGGTAGTTTATAATTTGAAGGACGAAGAGCTCACTTGGAACAGCATAACATTTAAAAAATAAAGCCAAGGCATAATATTTTAAGCTTTGATTTTATTTGTGAAACAGTAACTCTTGGTTCATGTTCCACACTTGCAGCAGTACACTGAGTGATCACTGAAGTATGGCCATCTACCTAATACTTTGTAAGCCCTCCTTTCTTCCTCAGTACAGCAGCTATCCAATGTGGCATCAATTCAATAAGATGCCAGAAACAGTTTGGAGGTATGGCGAACGAAACTGAGCGTAATATGGCCTTCAATGCAGGTATGGAAATCATGGGTATATCCAGACACCTGATATGATTCTTCAGGAAGACGCTTTAACGTCTGTAAATTCTGTTTTACATGTTCTGTAAAGTGGATACAGTCTGTGGTGGTGCATTAACTTATTCAATTAAAATATAAATCGGTTAGAAGTCCTAAAGATGTTACTTACGGAAGTGCGTGTTCAGTCCAACCTCAGTAGTTATTGAGTTTCTTTGTCCAAAGTTGTATCTTGCTTCAATATGGTCAGTTGTTAGGGTTAGTTCGAGAGCCATTTCGTTATAAGTTGTACCCTACTTCGGATATGTCCAGATGTTAGGGTTAGTTCTGTTCTGGCTGTGTCGACATCACATTGAATGGGTAAAGGTTTCCAGATAATAATAATAATAAAATATTCTTGAGTTAAGAGTTACTATTTACATACAACTTGAAATTCCACGTCGTAATTGGCCTTTAGGGCTATCTCGTCAATGCTGCACTCTCTTGGAAATGCTGAGGAAGTCTTCAAAGTTTGGTCAGGTTCATAAAAAATTTAAAAGCTTTCAGTTAAAATTGTTATATACACCACCTCATACTATCCACAGTCTCAATCACCGGACGCGCATTTCACATAGGCTCTACCCTGGCGTTTTCAACGGAGACAGGTGTGAAGTCTCCGTTGAAAACGCCAGGGTAGAGCCTATGTGAAATGCGCGTCCGGTGATTGAGACTGTGGACGGTATGACTTGGTGTATATAATGATTTTAACTGGAACCTTTTAAAGCTTTTAAATTTTTTATGAACCTGACCAAACTTTGAAGACTTCCTCAGCATTTCCAAGAGAGTGCAGCATTGACGAGATAGCCCTAAAGGCCAAGTACGACGTGGAATTTCAAGTTGTATGTAAATAGTAACTCTTAACTCAAGAATCTGTAATTATTATCTGGAAACCTTTACCCATTCAATATGATGTCGACACAGCCAGAACGGAGCTAACCCTAATATCTGGACATATCCGAAGTAGGGTACAACTTATAACGAAATGGCTCTCGAACTAACCCTAACAACTGACCATATTGAAGCAAGATACAACTTTGGACAAAGAAACTCAATAACTACTGAGGTTGGACTGAACACGCACTTCCGTAAATAACATCTTTAGGACTTCTAACCGATTTATATTTTAATTGAATAAGTTAATGCACCACCACGGACCGTATCCACTTTACAGAACGTGTGAAACAGAATTTGCAGACGTTAAAGCGTCTTCCCGAAGAACCTTGTGGTCACGTAATTGTATGTGAACTTTATGATAGAATCACATGAGATATAATGACCTGATATGATGTTCCATTGTATATCATAAGTGCTCTATGGGATTGACATCAGGGGAATTCGGTGGCCAATCGATATGCTTGGAAGTCTGAACTGTGTTCCTCAAACCATTCCTGCATAATATTGGACCTGTGGCTTGTAGCATTGTGATCTTAGAAGACACCATTCAGGAAAAAGTGCAGCATTGCTGGGTGTACAGAGTTGGCAAGCAGTTCATGATAGTGTGCATACCTGTCATACATTGTTCCATATGCACCAAGAGTCCAAGTTTCTGCCAGGTAAACATGCTTCACACCATACAGTCACCTCCACCTGCTTGCATGGTGAAGACCATGCAAGCAGATGGAGGTGACTGTATGCAAGGTAGATCAAGTACCTCATGTTGTTTGAGCCAAATACGTACACAACCATCCATGGAGTGGAGTGATAAATGCAACTCTCAGACCAGCACACTTTTTTCCCAGTCATCCGACGTCCACCTAGCTTGATCTTTGCACCAGGGAAGTCTTTTACGCCAATAAACTGTGGTTTGGAGAGGATGTCATCAGGGTTATCTGCTGTTATATCTCATACATGTGAGCATGCGATGCATGCTCACGACAGATACTGTTCTGGGTTGACCTCTGTTGTATTGGGTAGTCAATGTTGAACAGTGCTGCATCTGTTGTTCTATGAGTTGTTGGACCCGGTGCTCACCTCTCACATCAACCTTTCACTATCCTGTACAGTTTTGCCTCCAAGTAATTGTTGGACCATTTTCACACTGGTCCTGATACACTTTAACTGTGGTGGCTCACTAACAATCCACCAGTTCA
Organism: Macrothele yani; assembly: GCA_039090855.1. NCBI lineage: Eukaryota > Metazoa > Arthropoda > Arachnida > Araneae > Macrothelidae > Macrothele > Macrothele yani. The sequence goes on from CM077008.1 coordinate 81,987,339, forward strand.
GCGATTTGGAAAATCAAGGCATTCATTCTTCGAGCTCCCACAATCCACCCTTTTCAAAGTGTGATAAATCCTTCCGTTTACCCATCACACTCTGAATTTTATTACCTACTGCTCCACTCACACCATATATGCTATGTTGATGGACGAAGAGCACCCTCTCCGAAATCACGTGGTCAACAGGCTGCATCCACTTTTAATAGGGGTGGTCATAATTCATTGATCACTCAGTGTACAGGCACTTCATTGTGGTTATTACTGAAAATCCTGTTTCACACAAATAGATTGTTGCAAAGAAAATAAGAAATTTTGTAGCTGTCTCAGTTCAAGGTAAGTAGATAGTAGAGGTAGGTCCATAAGCCGGTCGAGCAGTATTGGCTACTTGGTACCACACCCCTGTGACGTCAAAGGTGCAAAGCAGCTAAGGACCGAAGTATTCTGTTTAGCATTTTACAAACTTTTGAGAGAAGACTTTGGAAGTAAAACTTCAAGACTTTACGGAAAACGCTTAAATAAAATATTTCAGAATATTTTACACTGCATTAATGGAGAGTATCTTCAAATACAAGGCAACAAAATGTATTTCGATTTACAAAAGAAGTATAAATATATTGAAAAAAAGTCAAAAAATTAAAACTTGCGCTTAGAAACTCTTTAAAGAAAAGGCTAAAATCGCAGTAAAATTATTTATCTAAGTAGCTAGTACTTAAAAAAGAAATACTGCCGTTTACTATAAACCATGCAAATACCTTTGCCATTTTTTTTAAACTAAAGATTAAGAGCTATGAAAGTTGATAAGTTTTGTGTTTGATTTTCAGGTGTGTACATGAAATTTATAGTTATTTTCAAACTTTCAGCTGGGTGTTTAATATTAAAAAAATTAATTCATTTCGTGAACGCGTTATTCTAGTTACAATAAATAAAATGTCAAATGTAGTGTTATCATACACATAGCTGCAAAGAGCAAGAAACAAGATCTCTACATTCCAGATAAAAAGAAATTCCAATGTTTATGTTAAGATACTGTATGATATGATTTTTAACATTTAACAACTGTGTGTATATTTCTTCCTTTTCAGAAAAAAAATTGCTACCTTTTAGGTAACTGAAATACAAAGAATATACCTTTTTGAGTTTGAAGTACCTCCCATGAAGAATTTGTTTTACTTTTGAGAACTTTTGCCCACTTTTATTTTTGAGAACTTTTTACCCACTGTTTATTTTTATTTTCATATTTTTCATTTTCGTCATACAATTATTAAGGAATTTAATCGTAATAAAAATGCTCAATTTTGGGTGAAGATGTATGATATTTTCATCCACATCTGGAAACACTGTTTTGAGTTCCAAAGATAAATGTTTAACTACGTGATGTTTTGCAAGTTGTTCTCCCTGGATTTTCAGGAAAACACTTTCAAATTTTTGTAGAATTTCCATACAAGAACTTGCAAGGTTTTTTTTTTTTTTCTTTTTTTTTTTTAGCAATGCATTTTTAGATTGTACATTTCTAGCTTTCAAATAATTGATTTTAGCTTTGGTTTGCCAATACTGAAGTTTTGATCATAACTCAGAATTTATTTTATTGAGCTTTTCTACATATTTTCAATGGTGCAATATTCTTTCCTTATTCTTCTATTTCGACTTTCAAGCTAAATGAAAAAAATCACTTTCAGCTAGTCGTCAACAGACTGAACTTGCAAATCTGGACTTAATCTGGCATTCTTCGATACACAATTCTGCATTACTTCCGACAAAAACTGCTGAGATTTTTTTTATTTTCAGCACGGTTTGAACTTTCTTGCTTTGTGCTTGCAGCACAACAACCAAATATATTAATGTGAGAAATCACACCTGTTTTCAGGGGAGGTGAGAATTGCAGCATATAAATTCACTTTTTAAACCTCTTTCAAAATCCTCATCAAAATGGGCACAGCATATTTTGGCATTGTCAGCGTTAAATGTATCTTTTCGTCGACATGTGCTCATCTGGGCTTTTCTCAAACTACCCTTTGGGATCCGATGAAAATTTAAGTTGGAATCTATCGATCTTTAGCTGTTGGCTAAAGATCACAACAGGGCATCCAGGTATATCTATTAATGCACAATGCATAAAAAGCTGCTTTGACCAAATATATTAATAAAAAATATTTATAAACTGACTATTAACTCACTGCAAAAATGTGTATCATTTGCAAAATACTGGACAAAAGTCACTGAGACTTGGCATTAATTCTTGAAAGCATGCACACCTTAGCTAGGATGTCAGTCTCAACTTTGATCCATTGCTAACTCCTTTTGCACTTTTGACGTCACAAAACTCACCCCGCCTGAGGGTTTTGAACTATTAGCTTCAAAAACCTGCTCTCGGACCTACCTTCTATAATCTACTTACCTTGGTCTCAGTTATGGTTTAAACCAAAGTATCAGTACAAGACTTGGTGAACACAAAAAAGATGTTTCCAAATGGTCTTCCAAAGACAGCTTTATCTGCACTAACCCTTCAAGACACCTCTGCAGTTCCCATTTGGAAAAAAAACTAAAAAAGTTGCCCCATTCATCCACAAAGCATCTCTGCGTTTCCAAGAAAGCATTGAAATTTTGTTCGCCAAAAACTAAAATTCAGAGACCCCTCACCAAATCTCATTTATTTGGATCTCTCTTTTAAAATCTGGCAACAATTCCAACACCCCAACTTCAAATTGTAGTTCTGGCAAACAGCCCATCCAGTCGATCACTGGTTATCAAGGTCGTAGGATGACCAAAAGCTACCGTTAAACGAACATTTTACCATAGGTGACTGTGTGTTTTTGCTGGTTTTCTATGTTTATGTCTCAGTTATTTCTGTGTGTCACTCAACTTATGTACCAATCCAAAATTTTGTAAGAGATTAGAAGTTTTATTTTCAGACAGGTGCCAGAGGAAAGGTCAGTCAGTTGCTGCTCTTCAGGAATTTAGTATTGCTAAGAGCAGCAATAGCTCCATTTGGTTTGACATTAAAAGGTTTCCTAATTCAGTTATAATGTTCTCTTCTCTTTTTGTGGACCAGAAAGTTATTCTCAGAGTTGGAATTTGGTGTAGTAAGATTACTGAGGACCTCCATAGATATAACCTTTTATGTTGGAAGTACCTTTTGTAGTATTAATCACTGTGCAGCTGAACATATTTCTGATGCAAAGAAAAGTAATCCATCCAATGCATTATCATTATTAGCCATCAGTGACACATCTGCTATACCTTATTAGGAAAACATGAAACATTTTGCACCTTTCCCATAATAGTTGCAACACACAGTCACCATATCATATTTGTATCATTTAGAAACCCATTTTCAAATTTATCAGCATTTATATCAACAGAAGAAGACCACATGGGAGATGGGTGGATGAAATTCGAAAGTATGCAGGGGTGACATGGAGGAGACTGGCACAAGACAGACCGTTGTGGAGGAAACTTGGGGAGACCTTCGTCCAGCAGTGGATTGATAATGGTTGACAATGATGATGATGATGATGATATCAACACATGTTACCACTTCACATAGTTCTCATACATTCCCAGACGTGCCAACTCTTCGGATTTAGGCGGGAGACTCCCGATTTTCAGCCATTCCTCCTGCCCTCCGGATAAATGTCAAATTCTCCCGATTTTTGCCAATAATTAGTTGTTACGATGGTCGAAATAACAAAATTCCATCAACAGACGCCTTGGATCGACGCAGAAGAAAAATATTTCGAACCGCTTGTGAAATCTTTTTCTTTCTGCGTCGATGCAAGATGGCATTTACAGTCATCAGTATCATACTTTTCCTCTCCTCATATCTGCAAAAAGAAAGCCACCCCCAGTAGCACAGTGGTCTATTTTATGTTGGTTACAAACACTCTCGCACGCCAGCTGTGACCTACTTATTGTTTCACGTCTCCCCGCTCCTAGCTGTGAGCCTGATTATATTTTCTTCAGAGTTTTGAGGAGTGCTTTTCGGTTTTGCTTTACTGTGGAGATTTTTATTTCTTGTTTTGCACCATGTTTGTCTCTTTTCCCTTCTTTGTCGTGTTTTCTAAAAGATTAATGTGCTCCTTTGTTCATCTCTAATTGTGAATCTGTTATTGTCAGCTTTGTTTTATCTTCTATTGTAGCATTTTGTGAACACTTAGTTTGTGAATTTTTTTTTTTTCTCCTTTTTTTCGCATACTTTTTGCGGGTGATTTTTCCTTTTGCATTACGCCACTTTCGTGGTTTTTAATGTTTTATTTCATGTCATATCTTTGGCGATTTGTTTCTGCTTTACATATTAGCTGTTATTGTCTTTGGTGCATAATAAAGTTGTGAAACTGAGTGCCGGCTTTCGACAAATTGTCTGAGATAGGTCCGGGTTTGAATTGCAGTGGGGCATGGATGTTGTATACTTGCTAACTTTTACGAATTTCTGCTTAATTTTACTGATTTACGGTTAGAAGTCTTTTTTTTTTTTTACAGATTTTTTAATATTTCGATTGCTCAATTGAAATATTTCAATCCCTTGCAGGCTGCGACCATCCATTTAGATTTTCTACCGGACCTTACGAGCGCCGTGTTACGCGATGATGTCATCTTTGACTCGCCGGCTTCGTGCGGTAGCTCTCTCTCTCTTTCTCTCCACGGGAGTGCTCAAGTGACGTGCCGACCAGAGTTCTCCAAAATGCGTAATCTAATTACGCGTCTAGTACGCATCGAAATTTTATGAACGCGTAAAAATACACATCAGGAATTTTTTTTTCGACGCGTAAAAATACGCATCTGGAATTTTTCTCCCCGCGTAAAAGTACGCATCAGGAATTTTTCTCAGGGCGTAAAAAATGTGCATCGTGATTTTTCTCCCCGCGTAAAACTACTCATCGAAGAATTTTACCAATTCGTAAAAATACGCATCGGAACGGTATTTCGTCTTTTAAAGATGAAGTAAACAAAATAAAGATTTTTTCCGTAATCGTAATTTCTTTTTCCTGTGATGTTGATCACGGTCCAGTATTGTTGTTATATATCATTTTATTCCGTAAATATTTGTATTTCAGTCTGAAAATGGAGGAAAATTTTCCGAAAACGAAAATCAAGAGCGGAAAAAAAAATGAAAAAATGCTATTAATTGTATCTGGTTGACAACTATTTTCACTATGCTTTTTACTTTGCATATAAACATACAGTCTGCATTTAGAATAACTTTTTAAACATTAAAAATACTATTTACCAATAACACTACTTCTGGAAAATTGCTCCTGCATCTGAAAAATGTCGATAAAAAATAGCGCTCATGTGATTTTATGAGCTGCAAAAAATCTCCTGATTTTTAGATTTTGAAGGTTGGCATGTCTGCATTCCACAAATGAAGAAGGTCTTTACCAAAATGGCCCATATAGCAGTTTTAGTACAGAGGGTGAGCCAAAAGTTTTGCAATATTTGGTGTCACTTTATGTCTTCATGCGTACCTTTGCGACAAAAGCTGACTGGCATTCAAAGTATAGCCCATTGTGTTGCACTGTCTTTAGCCACCTGTCTTCCAGTTCTTCGATTCCACGGCAGTAGCAGTTCTTGTTCATTGAGGCAAAGAACTCCTTCACCCTAGCTGCCAGTACCGCCTACAAAGGAAGTTGGCCATGGACCGGAACAAGTAATAATCCGACGAGGCAAAGTCCAGACTATATGCTGGGTGTAGCATCAGTTCGATGCCCTGAAGTTCCTGGAATTTTGCCCAGGTCGTTCATGCAGTATGAAACCAAGCGTTGTCCTGCTGTAGGAGAGCTCACTTTCTGTTCACCAGTGCCGGGTACTTCTCCTCCAAAATGGCATACTTCCACTCCAGCTGTTCAGAATCAGTAGAGGTTGGCATTAATGGTCTGACCATCTGGAACAAATGCATAAAGGATTATCCCCTTGAAATTCCACCAGAAACAGAGCATCACCTTGTGCTTGATGCACCCAAGTTTGGCAACAGGTTCAGGAAACCGGCCCAGGCCCAACCACTGCAGTTGTGTGTTAGGATTACGGAAATAGACCCACTTTTCATCACATGTAACAATTCTCTTGATGAAACATACATCGTGTGGGTTTTCTAGGAGTTTCATGCACACTTCCAGCGGCGGTTTGCTTCAGCTGGTGTCAGTTCATGAGGGACAATGCAGCAGCTTCTGTAGACCTTGCCGAGGTCCTGAAGGTGACGAAACACAATGGTCTGTGATATGCCCAGCTTGCCTGATAAACTCCAAGTGCCTCTACGGCTTGGCGCACTGCCTCCGAATCCACAGTTTGCTGCCTACTGACCTTGACTGATCGTTGAGGTTTCTGTCACATGAACGAAATTTCTTGAACTATCTGGTTACAGTGATGTGGTCCATGGAACCTTCCCCTTTCTCATGACAAATGTTTCGTGTTGCTTGAGCAGCTTTATGTCAGAGTTCAAACTCTTAAAGCAAAAGTTCCCTAATTAGCCAGTTGTGGCTGTTCGTCTTTTAGGCGTCCCAACCACAGACAGAACGACGATATGTAATGCTGTTTACAGCAATGACTACCACTTTATATCCCCTTTGAATGACTGCAGTGCGCGACTTGAGCTAGTTTAAACACATGACATATCTGCTGCAGCACGTGTGTTTATGCAAATATTGCAAAACTTTTGACTCACCTCTGTAATTAATAACATCAAGGCTTCCTCTACTTACTTTCAGTACCGAAAAACCTCAACAAAAATTAAAGAGGATAAGTTTATTGAGGTACATTACCCTTCATAATTTTTGATCTATACACTAGATCAGTTGTTCTCAAAGTGGAACATGCATACCCATGGGGGTTGACAAAAGTAATGTCAGGGGTACGCGGTTAGTTAACAACCACACTAAGTCTAAGTCGCATGGTTTTGTTAGATTTTTCTAGCCATTCATGCAATTTCTGTGACATCAATATACGTAAGTTTTGTAAATTAATATGTATGTGTGCACTTTTATGTATACAGGGTGCCAAGTAAAGTCCTTTCTCAGCCCCGTAACTTTTGAACGCCGACAGCTATAGCCATAAAAACGGTGTCTAGGTATAGTAAAGTGGCTATGTGCTATTTGATGAGACCACTTACAGCGCCTCCTAGCGGCAAAGTCAGGAGCTAGCGTGCCGATCTCGAAAACTATACGGGAAAATAGTCACTTACAAAGTTGTAGAGCAGCATCGATTTAGTACAATAAGACACCTTGCGCACATGAATGCTAAGAATAGAACGCGTACAATGTTCGTTTGTTTGTTCGTGATGTCGAACAATGTTACGTCATGAAACGCGTCAGAAAGGAGCAATTATTTGTCACTAGGCACATTTACCATTGGTGCTCAATGTGCTCTCCGTCAGCCACAATACACATTTGGACTCTAGATTGAATCTCACGCTGCACGTTTTGCAGCTTGTCAGGTGGCACGCTGGAACAAGTATCACTTATACGGCGTCGAAGGTCCTGCAACATTGTCGGAAGGGTCTGATACACCTGCTTTTTGAGGTAACTTCACAGGAAGAAGTCCATTGGGGTGAGGTCTGGTGAGCGTGCAGGCCACTCTACGCAACCACCATAGCCGATGATTTGTTGCTTGAATGTCTCGACCAGGTACCTCCTTACGTTTCCTGGCTGGTGCGGAGGGACGCCGTTATGTTGGAACCAAACATTCCGCAGTTGAGGCAATGGCAAGTTGTCAAAAAGATCGGATAATACGTACTGTAGAAGCTCCAAGTATCGGCTCCCGTTAACGTACCCTCGTTAAACACAGGTCCGATGAGGCTGTCCTTGAAAATGGCGCACCAAACATTAATGGACCACCGCACCTGATGGCGAACTGGTAAACCACGTGCAGGATTTTCCAGCGCCCAGTAATGGGTGTTCTGCCTATTGTAGACGCCATTCCGCCTAAAACACGCCTCATCTGTCCAAATAATTTCGGCAAGGAACATTGGCTGGACCTCTAATTTGTTCATGATGAAGTTACACCAGTCGTAACGTTGCTCAGCATCCCCTGACTGTAGTGCCTGCAACGGTGTTGGATGGAACGGATGAGCACCTGATCGCCGCAGGACTTGCCATACGCGGCTTTTTGAGAAGCCACACTCGCCACTAACCTCTCTTGTGCTGCTCTCAGGATTGTTGAGAACGTATGCTAAGACATCCTCTGGTTGCACTTGACGGCCTACAGCAGCTGGTCTGCCGGATCGAGGTTGGTTGGTCACGCAGCCCGTCTCCCTTAACCTATTAACAGCATTGAGGATGGTCTTCCATGAGAGATGCGGTCCTGCAGGAAAACGTTCACGATATAGCCATTCTGCCTTTCTTGCATTGCGACCACATTCATCGTATAGGAGAAGCATCTTGCGATACTCATCATTGGAATATTTCACCATGACAGCGAGATTTGACATACACCTCGGGAACTCTCTTTTATACCTGCCAAAAAGGTATTACGTTCCATACTTATTTGCATATCACAGAAATTGCATGCGACTCGCATACCAATCACGGGTTGAGTTGAGTTTGTTAGTCGATGTGAGACGAATTGTCACGATCGACACCGAGTCCACTCGTTTCTTACAGACAGTGACTATAGCATGGACCCGACGAGGATCAAACCAAGGTCCTATTGCATGCGAATAGCGCACGCTACCACTGGGCCATGAGTTGGGCTAGTGCTTTGCGGAAAGCAATATTATCTCCTTTCTGAAGCTTTTCATGATGTAACAGTGTTCGACATCGCGAACAAATAAACGAGCGTTGCACGCGTTCTATTCTTAGCATTCATGTGCTCAAGGTGTCTTTTCGTACTAAATCGATGCTGCTCTACAACTTTGTAATTGACTATTTGCCCGTATCTCGTATAGTTTTCAAGATCGGCAGGCTGACTCCTGACTTTGCCGCTAGGAGGCGCTGTAAGCGGTCTCATCGAATAGCACATAACCACTTTACTATACCTAGACACCGTTTTTATGGCTATAGCTGTCGGCATTCAAAAGTTACGAGGCTGAGAAAGGACTTTACTGGGCACCCTGTATGTACTTAAATCCAAACATATACGCACATAAACGTAAATGTACTGGAGTAAAGTTTTTATTTATTTAGGCTGTATCCTTAATATATAATATACAAGGGGTATGCAGTTCAGCTAAATATTCTCAAGGGGTAGTTGAAGAACAAAAGCTTGAGAACAACTGCACTAGACCATCGTCAGGAGTTCCCGCGTCTTGCTATTTCCACAGGTCTCTGTGGAAGTAGTAAGACACAGAAACTCCTGATGATGATCAATTGTATAGATTGAAAATTTGAGAGGTAATGTACCTTAATAAATTTATCCTCTTTAATTCCTGTTAAGTTTTTCGGTACTAGCAATTTTATTTGTGTAGCATAGAATTCAATCCTAATGTCATGTTAGGAATGCTTCTTCATGAATGTCTCTAGTTAAAGTATTCACATCACTACTGCTTTGTAGTATTCTATCACCACTGCTCTTGTCAATAAATTGCTTAAAATTGTGAATTGTATAATTTTAGTTTCTGATATTTTAGCTGTTCTGTTTCTTTAAATGTTTTCAGGTTGTTCCTGAGCTGAATAATTTCATTCATCACCTTGTAGAGAAGTGTTAAAGGATTTCAATTTCACATATGTTTAACTTAAATATTCTAGGTTATGGGATTTTTTTTTTTTCTTCTTCTTGAGTTTCGTGAAGCAAGATCTTGAGAATACTCAAGGTTATACACAAGATTTATTGAGTAAAAGGAAATGCTAGAATAGCATTAAAAGACAACCAGAAAGTTTACAAAACTGATCTACACACACACACACACACACACACACACACACACACACACACACAACATTAAAGTGTACAATATTTGTAAGTCTTTTTAAAGAAGCTACACAGTATGAAAAGATATTCATATTTTCCATGAATATGAACCAGAAGTACTTAACACAACCAGATTAAAAATATGTCAAGCTTCATACATCAAATTTTACTTCAGTATACTTTGTTCAGGTTCTTTAAGCTCTTTCTTGAGCTGGTATTACCATTTTTATTGTTACTCCTTTTTTCATCCCATGTATGCAGATCTCCTGATTTCTCACTTATATTGTACATTATGTGTGGTTAGGATTCAAGATGTGAAATTGAGTAAATTTTGACTTAAAAATAACCATTTAGAATCGGAAACATCTGAAAATTAAGTTATATATCGTAGTTATTAATCAAACATTCAGTAATATAGATGCTATAATGAGATAATAAAGCCTTATTAATTTACTTTGATATTGATGATTGCTGTTCTGGAAGTTACTGAAACATTATGTTTTACTGCATAATTTAATCTTAATTAATCTTATATAGGCAAATATCAGCTTTGATAGCTCTGAAGCACTAGAAGATGTGGACCATTGTGTTTTATTTTACAACCAAGCAGTGATGTTATATCATCTTAATCAACACCATTCAGCTATAAAGATTCTTGACAAAGTGATTCAGTTTATAGAGCCCTTAGGTGAGTATGGAAAATTTAAACTTCAATTGAACTTTGTGTTTATTGGCAAAACCTAGCTTTAAGTAATCACAAAGCAATTGTGCACTCTAGAAAATAAAAGTAATAAGGGAAAAAATAAAGCAGCAGGAGGTGCCATAGTGCCAGATAATAAAATATCTGTAATTTTCTGATACAAAATCATTTTCATGTAGTTTGTTTTATATTTCTGAATATAAGATAGGGCAGAAAAAAAAAAGTTTTAATTTGCACTTAAAGAATTACTGATTTTGGCTCACTTGAATTTTAGTTTTTATTTTAAAGGTAGACAGGGTTTAATGATCACTGTGAGCTACTCTTTAGAGCTATGAGAAGTCGCTCATTCCTAATTTGGAGCCACTGGTTCCAGGGAAGGGAGAGGTCCTGCACTATAAGACAGTCACACCATCCTTGCCTCATCTAGGACCCAGCTGAGATGACTGATCAGAAACCAATGCTTATTACTGCTTGGCCACCAGGTTGGCAGAATTTTAATATGTCAAGTTTTCCTCTAGAGGCACTAAAAAATCAGAAAATTGTGAAAGTACCTGCAGCTGTTGGGTTATTAAATAAAATTCTTTAAATTAACATATTTGACAGAAGTGTGCATGATCTCGAGTGGAAAGCATTCATTATTTTCATGTATTGCATTAGTAGTGGAAAGTCAACTTTGATTTTAGTCTGAATGACTGACAAACCATATTTATGCTTTTCGTGCTAGACTCAAATTTTGTTTACATTCATATTAAAAAGCAGTGAACAGAAGTAATATATTTTCTACATTCTGTAATCCATACAGTCTTCTTGATGTAAAAACTTCTTTAATATTCAGATTTTAAATGTTTAATGTAAAAAAGTTCAAATGAAATTTAAATGTGTGTGATGGAGTATTTTTATACATAGCACTTCCAGTTATTTTCTGATTTATTGTGAGATTTTTGAAATCTGTTGCATTGAAGAGTGTCTATGTGTCATTTTACGTTTCATTTCATGCGTATGATCAATTTTTATTACCACATTGTCTTCAGCAGTGTGATTACATTATGAGGACCATTTAGGACCTTCTACAAATATGTAGTGTATGTTCTTAACAAAGTTGCAGAATGTAGACGTACGTGGATAGTTTCCAAATTATTAGCACATTTTGCAGATAGTTTTGTTTGTAGATTAAATATAATAATGTTATTTACAAGAATTAAAATACTTACTTAAGGCTTTACTTAGATTAATATACTTAATTCTATTTTAACTTGAATAACTTACAATTATTTTTCACATCATTTGAGTTCTTTTGTTTTTACAGACCTGGGCTGTAGATTTTTGTCAAAGCCTGTTATCAGTACATAGAAATTGTTTCAAAAGTTTTGTTTACACAGAATGAATTTCAATTTTGTTGCCAGGTTCCTCTTGCAGTTGTCAGTTATTTTAAATTAAAATCTTTTCCTTGTGTATTTTGTGTCTACTATTTTTTACGCTTTCCAACCGTAGGTTGAAGAAGCGTATATGCTGCAGCTTTGTCCGTCCGTCCGTCCGCACGATAACTGCCGTAAAAATGGTTCAATTTCGATGAAATTTTAGTATGTGGTAGGGGACCACCTGGGGATGAACCCTTTTGAAAATGGGACAAATGGGGTCAAAGGTCACGACGTAGGAGCGGGATCCATTCCATTGCACTTATACGTCATAACTTGCGTAAATATGGTTCGATTTCAATGAAATTTTACAATGTGGTAGGGGACCACCTGGAGACGAACCCTATTCAAAATGGGTGAATTGGGGTCAAAGGTCAGGACATAAGAGCGGGGTGCATTCCATTGCCTTTATGCGCCATAACGTGCATAAAAATGGTTCGATTTCGATGAAATTTCAGTATGTGGTGGGGGACCACCTGGGGACGAACCCTATTGAAAATGGACGAAATGGGGTCAAAGGCCAGGACATAAGATTGCGATCCATTCTATCGCCCTTATCCCATATTATTAAGGTGGACGTCAAGTAATTTTGCTTCCTATACTTCCAATGGAAAAACTTTTGTACACATTTCCTCCACAATTAATGTGTTCCCAAGGATGAAAATTTTAACATCGATTAAAATAACTTCTTAATATAACTTGGAATACTTAATATTTTCTAAAACATAACCATAATTTTATTAAAAATCAATAACTTTTCCTTTGGTGGTGTTGAAACCAGAAAAAGAATGGCGCGACCTGTACTTTGACGACGTCAGTAGACAAACAAATGTTGGATTGCATAATTATGGTTATGTTTTAGAAAATATTAGGTATTCCAAATTATAAAATGAAGCTATTTTAATCGATGTTCAAATTTTCATCCTTGCGAACGCATTAATTGGGAAGAAAAAAGATGGCGCGACCTGTATTTTCATGACGTCAGCAGTCAAACAAATGTGCAGATCCTACTAAAGTTTTATGACGTCACACTTTTGCTAGCAGATGGCCGCGATTCACATCTGCCTCATTACGTCACGCGTTGTGTGCGTATGTTCATCTGCACGATAACTCGCATAAAAATCGTTCGATTTCGATGAAATTTTAGTATGTGGAAGGGAATCGCCTGGGAAGGAACCCTATTGAAAGTGAACGAAATAGGGCCAAAGGTGAGGACATAGGAGCGGGATCCATTCCACTGTTCTTATGCGTCATAACTAACATAAAAAGGTTAGATTTCGATTAAATATTAGTATGTGGTAGGGGATCACCTGGGGACAAACCCTATTGAAAATTGGCGAAATGAGGGTCAAAGGTCAGGACATAGGAGCGGAATCACTTCCATCGCCATTATGCGTCATAACTTACGTAAAAATGTATCGATTTGGATGAAATGTTAGTATGTTGTAGGGGCCTGCCTGGGGACGAATACTATTGAAAATGGGCGAAATGGGTCAAAGGTTAGGACACAGAAGCGGGGTCTATTCCATAGCCCTTATACATCATAACTTATGTAAAATTGCTTTGATTGCGACAAAACTTTATCATGTTATTTCGGAGGTATACTGAACCAATTCTGTTGAATATCATCGAAATGGGATCAAAGGTCAGGGCGTAGGAGTGAGATTTATTCCGCAGCCATTTTACGATTTCTAGTATGTTGGAAAGCGTATCACAATCAATGCATTGCATGATTTTACTAACTTGTTTAATTAATTTCTTGAAAGTGCTATTTATAATTTTTAAAGGTTCATTGACGGAACTGTTTTTCTGGATGTAAAAACTTACTTTAGTTGCTTGTTTACGTTTTCCAACCGTAGGTTGAAGAAGCGTATATGCTCCAGCTTTGTCCGTCCGTCTGTCCGCATGATAACTGGCGTAAAAATAGGTCGATTTCGATGAAATTTTAGTATGTGGTAGGGGACCACCCGGAGACGAACCTTATTGAAAATGGGACAAATGGGGTCAAAGGTCACGACGTAGGAGCGGGATCATTCCATTACCCTATGAGTCATAACTTGCGTAAATATGGTTCAATTTCAATGAAAGTTTACTATGTGGTAGGAGACCACCTAGGGACGAACCCTATTGAAAATGGGACAAATGGGGTCAAAGGTCACGACGTAGGAGTGGGATCATTCCATTACCCGTATGCGTCATAACTTGCGTAAAAATGGTTCGATTTCGATGAAATTTCAGTATGTAGTAGGGGACCACCAGGGGACGAACCCTATTGAAAATGGACGAAATGTGGTCAAAGGTCAGGACATAGGATTGCGATCCATTCCATTGTCCTTATCCCATATTATTAAGGTGGACGTCAAGTAATTTTGCTTCCTATACTTCCAATGGAAAAACTTTTGTACACATTTCTTTCACAATTAATGTGTTCCCAAGGATGAGAATTTGAACATTGATTAAAATAACTTCATATTATAACTTGGAAAACTTAAAATTTTCTAAAACATAACCATAATTATATTAAAAATCAATAACTTTTCCTTTTGTGGTGGTGAAACCAGAGAAAAGATGGCGCGACCTGTACTTTGATGACGTCAGTAGACAAAAAAATGTTGGATTGCATAATTACGGTTATGGTTTAGAAAATATTAAGTATTCCAAGTTATGAAATGAAGCTATTTTAATCGATGTTCAAATTTTCATCTTTGTGAACGCATTAATTGTCCAGAAAAAAGATGGCACGACTTGTATTTTCATGACGTCAGTAGACAAACAAATGTTGAATTGCATAATTATGGTTATGTTTTATAAAATATTAAGTATTGCAAGTTATAAAATGAAGATATTTTAATTGATGTTCAAATTTTCATCCTTGGGAACGCATTAATTGTGAAGAAAATGTGTACAAAAGTTTTTCCATTGGAAGTTTAGGAAGCAAAGTTACTTGACATCCACCTTAAAGTAGCAATTCTTGTATGTATGTATGTACATTTTATTTTGAAAATGGCTCTAAGAATTTTGATGAAATTCGTTAACCTACCGTTTTCTGGTACTAGAAATCGATTTAGCTTGATCTCGACTTTAGAAGAATTCGTTTAGTGGGTTAAATAACCACCCCGAATTATAACGTTTTTAGTGATGGTGTTGTTCCATTAATGTTACCAATGCTTAAAAATCTTATGACGTCACATCTCGAGTTTAGGAATGTTAGAGCGCGGTCATGCCATCTATCTCGTTACGTCACGCCTTGTTTGTGGATCCTATTAAAGATTTATGACGTCACACCTTGCTAGCAGATGGTCGCGATTCCCATCTGCCTCATTACGTCACGCGTTGTGTGCGTATGTCCGTCAGCACGATAACTCGCGTAACAACTGTTGGATTTCGATGAAATTTTAGTATCTGGTAGAGGATCACCTGGGAAGGAACCCTATTTAAAGTGAACGAAATGGGGTCAAAGGTCAGTTCATAGGAGAGGGATCCATTCCACTGCTGTTATGCGCCATAACTAACGTAAAAAAGGTTCGATTTCAATGAAATTTTAGTATGTGGTAGGGGACCACCTGACGACAAACCTTATTGAAAATGGGCGAAATGGGGTCAAAGGTCAGGACACAGAAGCGGGATCTATTCCATAGCCCTTATGCATCATAACTTACGTAAAAAGGCTTCGATTGCGACAAAACTTTATCATGTTATTTCGGAGGTATACCAAGCCGGTTCTGTTGAATATCATCGAAATGGGATCAAAGGTCAGGACACAGGACCGAGATTTATTCCACAGACATTATTCTTATAACTTGAGTGATAACTTGAGTAATGATTTCTGTAATGTTGG
The DNA here is from genome assembly GCA_039090855.1 of Macrothele yani. Lineage (NCBI taxonomy): Eukaryota > Metazoa > Arthropoda > Arachnida > Araneae > Macrothelidae > Macrothele > Macrothele yani. The sequence goes on from CM077008.1 coordinate 82,003,120, forward strand.
AAAGCGTATTATAATCAATGCATTGCATGATTTTACTAACTTGTTTTTGTGAGGTTCTTAGTCCAATGTTTTAATATTTTGCCATAAAGGACCTTTTCGCACACATTGCTGCACATTGAATTGTGATGTACTTATTTTGTCCTCATTGAAACCTGTAATGTTCTAATAATTATTTATTGTTTTATTAATTTTTCTTTGGCTTATTCTGTTGTTATCATGATTCACACTTCGTGAGTTTGCAGTAAGTTTTCTGTTTCAATGCTTGTGTATGCAGATACATTATCTTTTTATGCAACTCTGCTTCTTACTGTGATCATGGAAACTGTCATGCATGTGATGGTATCAGAGTTGATCAAGCAATCAAGACTTATTGCCATCAAGAAATACGTGGAGAATTTTAGAAAATATGGAAGACATGAAAATTATTTAACCAAAAGAACTGATCTCCCCATATCATCAAAGAAACAAACATGTGAAGAGCCATTTAGGCATTTAAGCAAAGTATTATACTTTTTATATCTATTAAATAAGTTTTTTTTATTTATCTGTGAAGCTTGCCAATTTTTGAACCAAACACTAGCATGTCATGTCCTTAGGACTTCATCGAATTTGGTTTTGCCACTTTTGTTGCAGTGACCAAACTTTGTGGCCTTAAATCCACCTTGCATGTTTTCAATTTCCAGTCCTTGTTATTTCCTTTCAAAAAGAAAGAAATAAGGCTGGTGAGCTAAATTTCTAAAGAGTTCTGATTACCTTCGTGCTCAGTATTTTGAATGTGTTTCAAATCCTGTCTTGTCTGAAACATTTTTGTTTTTAGCCTTATGTTCTGTCATATGGTTTTTCCAACTTCCTTCCCATTCTCCCACGTAAGAATGTGTGCAAGAACATTTAACTCTGTTGGTCACATCTTCTTGCAAGTGTAAGCCTAACATGTACCATTTCATTAATCTTTAAACCTTTCAAAAAGTCTTTCTTTTTTGTTTTGTTGGAAATTTGACTGTTAAACACAATTTTAAGTTTCTAGTATTATTTTTTTTTTATTTTTTTTTTATAGCACAGTTTTCTCTGCAGGATGGAGGATAATTAAAGTAAAGTGTATTTTAGAAACTCGTGCAGGAATTGAAGTTGGTAAGAATTCATTGGAACACTATTCTAAGTCATCTATAAGAAGAATGGTAAACAAAAGGTGTTCCAAGATGTCAGGTACACATATATGTATGTATTTGTATATATACAAGCAAGGGTCAGTTTATCAGTCATTGCAACATTACGTAAGAACATACAGTGGCATTTTGTTGTATATATGCGAAAGGAAATCAAAAGCATTTATTTGATGAAACTTGGGGGGGGGGGGGCATAGTTATATTTGTGCTATTGAAGTATAAAGCAAGTAAACATGTGCCAACTACATGCTTACATGGCTTTGGTAAGGAAGGAAAATATTTTTTTTTTGGTTAAAATTTATATGTTGGATAGTAAATGTGTGATAGAAATATCAGGGAGAAGCTTTTGGAAGCTGTAGAAGAAAGTGCAGTGTCATTGAACAGTAGTGTTTTGCAATTTGTATATTCAGGTTGAAGTTGTAAACAAATGATAGATCTTTGGTGGTAGTGATCAGTCATGTGTTTCGCAGATAGGGACAATTGTTGCTAACCTAAAACACATTCTGGAGATTGAACACACATGGACATGTGCTCAGTTAGCAATCCATTGTGGATTGTCTCTAAAGACCATGTAGCAGATCTGCAAGTGGAAAATAAAAAAGAAAGGATAAGTGAATCTCAGCATTATTTAAGGTATATTCCCAAATGAAGAATTGTTGGCCTTTACAGAAAATTATAATAGTATATATGATTCCATTAAAGTAACAGTGGAATTTGAAAAGCAAAATGCATTACCTTATCTGGGCATTTTGTTTATGAAGAGGAACAACTTAATATGTTACCAAGTTTACAGAAAACCAATGTGCACAACGAATATAATACCAGCTAATTCCAATCACACAACCAGTTACAAATTTGCAGCATTCAGAGCCTACATTAACTGAGTATATTCACACTCATCGGACAATTATGCAATTCATAAAGAACTTAATTGGATTAGAGATATTGCCAAACAATTTGGATATAATAATACTCAGGTTAACAAATTAATAAAACAACTGAAGCCAAATAACAATATTACTGCAATAACAAATAAACCAAATAGAAATTTGGTATATTGTGGATCACTGCCATACATACCAGGTATACTAGAGATACTGAAAACAACATGCATGAAAAATAATAAAAGCTTTGGTATTACAGTTCAAGACATAAAATCATTACTTACCGTAAATCAAGATAATAAATCAATTCTTAAAAAGGCAGGAGTATACAGGATACCAATTATGGATAATAAGGGTACTGCTCTCAGTACATATATAGGTAGCACAAAAATAAATATTGAGAAAAGATTATTTGAACATTTAGTGAACTGGAATAAAAAGAAAATAAAACTTCGCTTATAGATTTTTGCCTAATAAATCAAGCAATACCTATGTGGGAGGAAATCAAATTATTAGCTCAACATAAAAAATTGGAAAATGATCCTAACAGCAAAGTCTGTATGTATAGTAAAAACAAAAAATCAAAATTGTAATAACAACAGCCCAACAAATGTGTCGTGTGCGTGGAAACATCTTATTGCAATAGGGAATCAATTAGAACAAGAGAGGAAAAAGAAATATAAAGAATCTAAAATTTATGAACAAAATTACCGATAGATGGAGCCAAATATGTCATGACGTCAGTGACCAATGGAAGAGGCATGACTTTCAGAAGCTCCGCACAACCACGATGCTTTGTTAATGACCATCGAAGGTGCCAACGAGATAGGCTGTGCGAAACGCTTCCAGCATGATACTTCGGGTTACGAGGAGAGTACTTCGAGATTGTATAAGTTTCAACCAAACAATTTTTCACTGGAAGACATCTACATTCTTCATTTATAAAGGTTTTACATATTCAGAGATTTTAAGTGTACATGGATAATGACAAACTCTCAGGAACATAGTTGCAACAATGTCAGCAACTGTAATGTATCTGCAATGCCAAATAAAAATATCGTATCGTATCTGCAATGCCAAATACAGCCTTGCTACTTCGTGAACACAAGAGGATAAAACTTATGAACTGATTGACTGGTGTAAAGGGACTTTTCTTGAATGTGAGTAATTTCATTTATGTTTTTTAAGTATAAAGATATAAATTTTAACCGACAATGAACAATTATCTGCGATATCACAACATTGATAAGAAAGACTCTGAAACATTGATTTGCAGGGTGGACAGGCAGTTGATTTTATGTAGAGTTTTTAACCTCAAAATTTTTAAACAGATTTTTCCTCTCAGAGTGTTTGACTTTGAATCCGAAGATATAAAAGAATGTGTATAACAGAAAATGTAGTAATAAGATGTCTTTACTATTGAACAAGAAATATAAACATGTAATATACTAAGCTCAGCATGATATTATGAATGAGTGAACTCAAAGCTGCCATTCTTTTTTGCAGTTTTATCTCTGTGGAGCATTTATGTCAGAAAAAGGCTTAAAACTTTTACAGGACAGGGCCAATAATTCAACAGCACAGTGTACCATGCTTCTGTGCTGAAAATGTGATTCTACATTTTCAAGGGCTAAAATGGGAAATTCTTTGAACAGTAGTGTTTGATATGAGTTCTTTTCATTGTGGTTGATTTCCTAAAGTCAAGACACTGCTGCAGGGACACAGGTTCCATTTTGATTAAAACGTCTCATGTTTAACTGTAAAGTACAACTATAGCTTGTGTTTAACTATAAAATGTAAAAGTTTTCTGTTAATAATATTTGTAATGATTTTTCGAAACTTCCATGTATAGTGTTCTCCCTAGATTTTTTTACAGCTGGGTGGCAAGAAACTTCAGCTGGATGGTATTAATTTTCAATTTCCAGTCCTTGTTATTTCCTTTCAAAAAGAAAGAAATAAGGCTGGTGTTTTGCTTAACATTATTATACTTCTTTTAGTGGTATGGTAGGCATTAACATAACATAACATGATAAATGACATTAGAAAATTGTACATAAATGAAAAAAAAATGAGTACTTACTAATAAATTACGTTCAACACAGATGAGACAGTTTACATTAATATTTATGGTGTACGTGGGAATAAGTTTTCAACTCTTAAGTGCGTTGTGGAAAGCATTCATTACAGAAAATTTAGCTGGGCAGGCCGCCCAGTAAAAAGGCTCTAGGGAGAACACTACATATATAACATTAACAACATTTTGTGAATCTCAATTGTGATTATTTTGAAGGAATGCAAGTGACGTTCTGTAGGTGCATTAACTGTTTCCTTTGCAAAGCGTGTTGCTGTTCATTATACAAAGAATAATTCTTGACTTCACATCACTACTAACATATTTAGCAAATAGTTATTAATAATAATAAGGAACTATGCACCAACTATACTTAAAATAGTATAATTGTACTAGTAATCCAAATTTATTGGTGTAGAAAATTTGGATTACTAGTATAATTACATTACATTTTAGCCAATAAGTGTCATATCACCTGTATGTTCGCTCACTGTATATACTGGCAGCACAGACACTGCATGTGCTCTAGTGTTATTGAACCTGTTTTCTCGTGTATCTGTATATACCAAAATATTGACATATGTTTTTTAGATTAGATTATACTTATCTGCTATGTTATACTCAGTCATGATTGGGTTCTTTTGGGTGACATGCCATTTCCTCCAGCAGGCTACACCGTTGATAATAATCAGAGGTCATTACATATAGGAATTCTAGTCAGGTTTTATTGTATTCCTTCCTATTTAGGTTGAGTGGGTCCTAAAATGAAGTCCTCCAGTTTTTCTTCTTGTAAAGTTACTTTGTGGTGTGAACATTCCTGTAGGATTGCTTCAATGTGTGTTAATTAGCACTGAAAGAGCAGTTAGAATATCATTACATGGCCAATCCACTTCCATTACCTAGTTTTTTTATTTTCCCTAACACTGCCATCATTTTGCCAACATTGATGAACTTCCTCATTACAGATCAGAACACAAAATCTGCTCCCATGGATACAATGTAAAAAATGATGATTGAAAACCTTCAGCTTTTTACAGTCTTCAGGTATTTCTGGTTATGTTTTGCATTCATATGGCAAAGCTGGCAATGTGCTCCCATGGATGCAGTGAAAAAATGGTAATTAAAGACCTTCATCTTTCTACAGTCTTCAGCTGTTATTGGCTGTGTTTTTCATTTATATAAGAAAATTAGCCTTACTATTGCACAGTATACTCAGAGTAAAGAAAATCCACAAAAAAAAGGAAATGGTATAAAGTCTTTTGAAATTACAGCCCTGAATCAAGAGGTCATCCAAAATTTAAAGTGCAGTGCTGAAAGTTAGTTTTAATAAACATTAATGAAATGCTTCTAAGAATTGGGGTAAAGGAAGATTGCTTTAAAAAAACTGCTAGATGTAATTGTTTTAAGGCAAAGCATTGAGACAAGTAACAGAAAAAGCATTCAGTTATGCTGATGCAAAAGCAACATATCTAACTGATTGTGGAGTCAGTTATTCTTGGATTTGAAATTTATTGTGCTGCTCTGAAATCGTGGCAGACCTGTGCTATTTCCGTATAGCAAACTGGAAACAATTCCAGGGATTATTTATTTCTTCCCAGGTAGAATATCCCACTTTTGCAATATACAGGCCTTTTAAATTGTCATCTTTTTTATTTCAGTATGTTGTAGTGGCTGCAAACCATTCATGCAATGTTGAGTGTTGAATCTGATTCATACTCATATCAAGGTTATGGAAGGGAAAATTCCCCTTTTGTTTCCATTTGCGCCTTGATATTTCAACAGTGTGGTAATCATAACATCCCCCCCCCGATTTCTTCAATTTGTTTAGTAATCTATTCTGAAGTGGAAGATTTTCATTGTTAGTGGCTGTTTCACTTTTTCAGCCATTAATTTCTTTTTTTCTTTACAATTTATATGTAAATATACTTGTTCTGTCAAAAAGAATGTAAATGATTGAAATCATTAAAAAAAAATTTATCTGAAACCATCAACAGGTTCTGTTGTCATAGAAATGTCTCTTCAAATTTGGAAATGTTAAATGTGTGATGAAAACAGCCAGTTATACTTTATAGAAGAACATGCTTTGCTTTCCTATACTTTTTTATCAGTGTTGGAAAAATATAGCAAATATAATAAAATAGTGTAAGGTAAACAGCAGATCTAATTTCAAGTCACAATGTGCGTTGGTATCAAATTCTAAACAGTGGTCAAAGAAACCAAATCAAATTTCAGTTTAATCCTCCACCCCCCACACCCTGGCAGCAACAAAAAGCAGATCCAAAGCCTCTGTCAATGGGCAGCTTTCCCCATGTGCATTAGCACACCCAACTATGCCAGCTTGGTGATCAGAACAACCCCCGTTTGGCCACACATGAAACCAGTTTCCCCTCCCGAAATTGTCAGCTGTTTTTACAGTCAACTTTCCAGCAATACCCAGGCAATGCACATATAAAGTGTTTAAATAATGAAAAAAAAAAAAAAAAAAAACTATACAGACACATAGAATCTGTTTAATAATCTCCAATTTTTGCTTTTTTAGATTATACAACTGCTTGGGGTGGGATGCTGTTTAGTGTTTCTTCTTATTTTTCATTTTACGCACGGTTTGAACATCAATGTATTTGTGTGCAGTGCTTATTATTATTTTTGCATTTCTGATTCTGAAATGCTTTTATTATGGGAAAATTATTGTGAACTGAGAGAAACTTCCCTTTTATTAAATTTTATATCTTTTCTTTTTTTATTTAGAACTTCAGTTTTAAATTTATTACTTTTAACAAACCTATAGAATGTGGTTTCTAACTAAACATGTGTGCCTAAAGAGAAATATCTTATTTTTAAACTTAAGGAAAGTACAAATTGTCAAAACTTGCTGAAGCATGTTTTTTTTTTTTTTTTTTTTTTTTTGCCATTAGTAAGTTTATTATCATAATGGAAAATTATATATGTACTAAGTGAAAGTTCCAAATTTTCCCAACTAAGTAATCTGTTATTTTTTCTATTAGAAATCTAATGAGAATTTTTCCTATGTATACTTCTTGTTTTCCCACTGAAACTATACATGGCAGGATTGTACTGAAAATACAGTGATAACATTTCGACCTCGCCAGATGTACGACCCCAAATTTTGTATACATATTGTAGAAATGGTAGTCCAGGGCTTAAAGCCAAAGAATTTGAAAAGATTTTAAAGATTTCACCTCTCCTACACCTCCTCCCCTACATACACACACAGTCCCCATTTGGACCATTTTCAGTAGGGTTGGTGCTGCACTGAATTTTCAGCCATAACAAAAAGTTAGTTAATAGGAGGTAAAAGTATTTGCCCTTCTTGATAAATTTTCAACTGCTTTTTTTACTTTATGACAAACCCATGCCAGTTTTTGAAACTTAAACAGCCATTTCAACAGAGACATTTAGATCATTTCTCCGTGATAGTGCTGTTGTTGTTTTTTTGTGGGGTCCGGAGGGGGGGGGGTCTGCAAACAGGTATAAAACCATATGCAGTTTGAAAATCGTCGAACTTTATATACACTATCTACCAACAAGTAATTGGACACCCCTGCAATCGACGATATCTGCGGTCCTGATACACGTCAAGGCCGCCGCCGTTAAATATCGTGTGGGAAACAACAACGCACATGCAAGATGCCGCGCAGTTCGGAGCTCTCTGATTTCGAGAACAGGGAGGTTAGAAGTAAGAGAAGGTGGCATCAGCCCCGCTCCCTGTGCTTCTGGCGTGACGCCCCTTTTTATCAGCTGACTACGCCAATGCGCCCAACCTAAGAATCTCCTGTATATCTCTATGGAGAAATCTCGATTTTGAACAGGTTTTTCGGACCCTTACTCCACCCATACAGGTATAAAAAAAATTGAAGCTGAAATATTCATTCCCATAATAAAAAATTTCCAGAAAAAACAGGAAAATATGTGTTGGTATTTCTTTAAAAAATTCAACAAAATAATGATTTTTTAAGCGGAAGTTCATAGTGCACATGGTTACTTACTGTCCATATGCAAGTAACCATGTATACTGCCCATGTGCAAGTAGCCATGTTTAAAATATAGCCAAAAGCCTAATGTTAAGAAATAAGAAGAACAAAACATGCCTTCTTTCCCTCCTTGGTTTGCATGCGCTAAGCAAAACTGCTTAAGCCACAGGAAGTGACGTCACGTTCCCAAACTCCCGCAGCACAGACTCCCTCCGCCTCCAAAAGAGGACAGAAACAGCTGATCTGTTTTGGCTTCACTCAAAACGGGTCCCTTCACCTCCTCTTCTTCTAACCTCCTTGTTCGAGAAAGGTGTAATCGTTGGGTATCACAGAAATGGCCGATCCATACGTGACATATCCAGCAAGTTGAAGTACCCAAAATCAACAGTGGCCTACGTGATTGGCAAGTGGAAGATGAGAGGTGACTGTCGGAATGTGCCCCGACCCAGCAGACCCACAAAACTGGGAGTAAGAGACCAACAGGTGCTGGCCAAAGAAATTCGGAAGAACCGCACCAAATCGGTGGGCCACATCCGCAAGGAGTTTCAACAGGCATCCGGGAGTGTTTTTTCAATGAATGCCATCCGTAAGGAAGCCCATCTGCTCGGTTATCATGGACGTGCTGCCGCCCACAAGCCTTTGATCACCAAGTCCAATAGCGCTGCTCAGCTAACGGGGTGCAAAGAACGTCGATAGTGGACCATTGAACAGTGAAAACAGGTTCTCTGGAGCCACGAATCAAGGTTGACCCTCTACCATTCGGATGGCAGGGTCTGGGTTTGGCGTCTGCCTGGAGAACGCCTCCTGCCAAAATGTATTGTGCCAACTGTGAAGTTCAGTGGCGGTGGAATTATGCTATGGGGGGGGTCTCCTGGTATGGCACGGGACCCTTGGTCGCAATTCCTGGTAGACTCAACGCCGAGACTTACTGCACCATTTTGGATGACCATGCGCTTCCTACGTTGTGGCAGTTTTACGGGGTGGACCCATGTTACTTTCAGGATGACAATGCCGCCTGTCGTGTTGCGAGGTCCACCATGGCATGGTATGGTGACAATGGGGTTAATCGAATGGACTGGCCTGCGCGGAGCCCGGAGCTTAACCCTGTCTAGCACCTCTGGGACAAGTTGGAGCGTCGACTTAAGGGGTGCCCCCACCGTCTGAAATCGGTGAAGGAACTGATCTGTCTTCTCCAAGCCGAGTGGAAGAAAATACCGCTAGCCGTCGTACAACACCTGGTTGAGAGTATGCCCTGGAGGGTCGCAGCTGTAATCGCCGCTCGTGGGGGCTCCACCAACTATTGAAGGTGAATAAACTTTGTTTTCCTTTGCTATCAGAGGTGTCCAATTACCTGTTGGTAGATAGTGTATATACAGTTACAGAAAAATTAATAGCAACTTCGGAAATTTCTGAAGTTTTGGGGTTTTCAGTGTTGTTACAAAAGTAAATATGCAGATAATTTTCACAAATATATATATATCATTTTAAAGCACATTTAATGCAGAAGCCAAATCAGTTTACCGAATGGGATTAACAGAACTCAAGTTTTGTACAGAAATGTGCTGCAAAACAGAAATCATGACAAAGTAACATGTTCAAATTCAAATACAATAATTACGTACCTAATATTTTGATGGGTGACCTTTTAATTTAACAACGGCTAAATTAAAAGGTCACCCATGGAGTCCACCAACTTATGTAACATATCAGATTAAATACAGTTGTGCCAAACGTCAGTAATTGCGTTAATCAGTTCCACTTTATTTTCGGGATGACGTTCGTGCACTTTTCTTTTCAGAATGCGCCACAAATTCTCAATCGGGTTCAAGTCTGGCAAATTACCAGGCCAAGGAAGAGGCATAACATTGCCTAAAGACGTCACATAAGCTTTAATGATTTTTTCACGGTGGCATGGGGACAAATCGTCCTGGAAGATGTATGGCTGACCCTGCAACAAATCACGTTCTGAAGGCACCATCTTGTCCTGGAGGATTCTTTTGTACACCTGTGCATTAACAGTGCTCTCACACACATGGATTCTGCCCACTCCAGAAGCAGCAAAACATCCCTAAATCACAACACTGCATGGATACTTTCTTGTCTTAAGTGTGCAAGAGGGATGCAACGCCTCGTTATTTTGTCAAAACACTCTGCACCTAGCATCGTTATCGTCAATGTTCAATTTTGTCTCGTCACTAAATAACACTTGATGCCACCTATCAGTGTTCCACTTCTTATGTTCTTTTGCCTATTCTAAACATTTCTTGCATTGTACATTGGTTAGCAATGGCTTCTTTACCACCCTATGAGATGTCAGACCCATAGAACATAACCTGTTCCTCACTGTTTGAGGACAAACAACAGTACCACAGCTCTTCCGCAATTCTCTGGCAAGAACTGTTGATGAGATGAACCTGTTTCTCAGATTTAACCATTTCAACATGTTGTTACTTCTAGGAGTTTTCATTTTTCGACCACATTTACCCACCCTGCCATTCTTGCTTTTACCCATATCACGGATTTTCGCCAACTGCCGTCCAACTGTACTCTTGTGCACCCTAGTTATCTGCTCAATTTCTGCATTGCTTTTGCCAAATTCACTTAAAGTCACCATTCGCAAAGCTTTTCGTGGTGAAATATCACCTAATCTTCCCTTAGGTGCCACACAATTTGCGCAGAATAAACGAAATGCACTCCAAACTTCATATTTGCACTGCAGTCCAGAGGAGTAACGACTACACACTCACCAATGCAAACGAACTACCTACGTGCACTGCGAAAACATCTGGAATAACCCCATGCACATCGGCTGCCCTTTATGTCGCCTGTACGTGGACGTAGAAGTAAGCACTGTTGGTTTGTAGCAACGACGATGACATTTCACATTAAAAAAGTGTGCTTCCTTCGCAGCACATTTCTGGTCATAACTTGAGTTCTGTTAAAGATATTTCTATTCTGTAAACTGAGTTGGCTTCTGCATGAAATGTGCTTTAAAGTGATGTACAGCGTTCGATTTACCCAATGGTCCGCTGGCCATTGGCCTATAAAACTCCCGCTGGACCACTGAACTATTGATTTTACTAGCCCGAATATCAAGTAAGTTTTTTTGTTTTGTTTTTTGTCAAATTAAAAAATAATTTCTATTTCATTTACCTTTCTGTATGGTTTTCTTTTTAGGCTGGAATCTAATGGTAAGTTTAGAAACAAATATCAGAAATAATTCCGTTGAAATGATATGTTATTTTCTGCATATATTGTAAATGTCTAAGATTTCCTTCTTATTCTTATTTTTTTTTTTACGGGCCAGTGGGCATTTTGGTGGACCAGTGATTTGCAAATTCTAATGGTCCGCTGGGCCAGTAAAAGATTTATTTCTAATTCTAACACTGATTTATATATTGTGAGTATTATCTGCATATTTACTTTTGTAGCAACACTGAAATCCCAAAAATGTCATAAATTTCCAGAGTTGCTATTAATTTTTCCATAACTGTATATACATATATATATTTTATTGCTTTTATGCTTTAAGTGTAAATAATGGAATTAATTATGCCCAAATTAAAAATTTAGAAACATAAAATGTTCCTGGTATTCAAATACAATGGCCATTTTAATTGTATACTCAAATTATATACATAAAACATAAATATGTGAGCCTGTGATTGTTTTCTTTTCTCTTGTTTCTTTTTTTTTTTTTTTTTCACTCCATATTAAGTGAATAGCTTGCTTACACGAATGCAGAAAAATTAATTTCCCATAAAATAGCAAAAGATTTGCACATTTTAAAATTCACTTTCAGGGAAAAGCTAGCATCACGAAATCATTTTCCCAAGAAACATTAAGAAATCAAAGGATCGCAACTGGTGGGAAGGGATTGTTTATTCACTGCGACTTGAAATGTGCTTATGTAAAGGAATGTTGAGATAGCATTTAGCAGAAAAGCAAATGCAACTAAGAAGCTTAAAATTTTGATTGTTTGTTCAGTTAGAATTTCAGGCTATTCGTGGTACGTGTAAATGAAGCTTAAAATTTCGGCAAACAGTAAACTGCTGAAAAATTCAACTTTCCATTTCTGTGTGATTGAAAAATCGGCTAGTCCAGGTGGAACACTAGTTACAATTTCTTAAGCGAATATGCCCCTTAGTATGTTTAAGCCACTGAACGAGTAATGCCAGAGAACGATCCCACCTCATTTAAGCCGCTGTAGATAATAGCAGGTGGCCCCATGCTGATCTCATTCAAACCAGTAGGGGAACAGATATCGGGGAACGCGCTCTGTGCGTCTATGCCACTATGGGACAGAATTATCACGAATGAGCTGAATGCCTTCAAGCCGTTGGTAGGATTAAAATCTCTCCAAAGGAATAGCAGGGTAAATATATTTTCTCCTATTGAGCCCTCTTTTGACTAAAAAGTATTGGAGAAAAATTGAAATCACTGTTAAATTTTGAACCATGATTTCTCCAGTGAATTATGGCTGCCACAAATGGATATGGTATTTTGTTATTTATATAAATGTGTGTGGGGGGAGGGGGGTAGAGATAGAGAGATGTGCATGTATGTACCTTTGTACTTTGTTTTTAAAAAATGTATAACTTTTTCTGCTATAATTTATTTTTGAGATCATTTTTCTTAAAATTTATTGCTGCAGTAAGTGTATTATTTTCTTCTAGATGAGGTGTTAGCAAGCAAAGTGTGTTTTTTGTTACTGGAGCTCTACCTTTCTACATTCCAGGTACTTTTGTATTCAGAAGTTTTTTTTTTTTTTTTTTGGGAATTTTGTATGATAACAAATATGGATTGTTAGTAGTATTAATTTTAAAATATGCTTATAATAGAATTGCTCTTCTAAACTTATTTATTGGCATCACTGGTGCGGTGTGACCTTTTTCATTGTGTTACCAGAATCTATTTTTGTGTTAATTTTTTTCAATGCAGGGTATCTACCTGTCATGAAAATCAGGAAAGTCACGAATTCAAAAGAGACATGGAAATCATGAAAAAGTCATGAATTTTGCTTTTGGGTCATGATTTATTATTTTTATTATTTGGTAATTATTCATTTTCTGGCAACAGACTGATTCCAAGTGCACTGACCACACAGGATGTAAATGTGGTTTCCATCTAATGATCCACATGTCAAAAAAAGGGCGTTTGTGCCCTCCCCACAAAGGAAACTGTTAAAGCAAAAGACATTTTAGCATAGAAATATATGAACAAAAATTTTAAATCAATTTAGCAATTTACATTATGGTGCTTGTGAAAGTCATGGCATTTTTCAGATATAAGTGTTAAAGAAAGGTATACGGGGTGCCCGAGAATTATTGGACACATTACAAAATTATATAAAACAAATCATTAAGCAGATAGAAAGAAACTGACTGTACTAACTTACAATGTAGCTACACAAGCTAATAAATTTCAATGAGAGATCCCTTGGTTACTTGTAGTACGTCCAAGCGATACTCGCCCCGCATGGGGATAACTGGTTTTCCAGTTATTTGGGGAGCGGCGCCCCCACGGCCCGAGCCGACCTTGTGACGGATCATTTTGTCATTTCGTCTTGAACGATTACATCACCGAAGGGACAGCTGTTCATCCAGCTGCTGAGGGATGGCGTCCCCACGGCCTGAGCCAACATGTACTATATGTGATGATTTTCACATTTTTTATCTTTTTTGTTTTTTCACTTGACACGAACCCGCCTCAGTTGTAGGTTGCTGAGGTTGTGATTATGCGCCAGCTCAGGATTTTAGTTTCTCGTTTTCTTTCCTGTCTTCTCCATTTCATGTTCCTTTCTTTGTTTTTCTGAGCTGGTTAGCTAGACCTACCTGCACGTTTGCCGTGTGCGGTGACCCGTAAGGTGGAAAAGGGGATGCTGGAGGCTGAGGTTTTTGGTGGCCTGGGTGTTGTTGTCGCCAGTTGCCAACACTCCTCTTTGCCCCCTGCTTCACCCTAACCGGGCGGCTGGGAACTAACCCACTCCTAGTCAATGAGGTCTGTGGCCGAGTGGAGCCCAGACCTCTAACGGCTTGTCGTTTCGCACGACAGGACGAGTCTGGGGATAGGGTAGGCATGCCAAAGGGGTGTTCCCCAGGCATGGGAAAGTCTGGGTGCACGCCGAGCGCATGTCTGCCCTATCAACTTGCTATATCCGCTTGCTATCCCTAGAGCCGTGTCCTGCGTCCACTTGGGCCTGCGGACCTCCGGCTCTCCCTCGTTGGGCTCGATTGTGGGTGGGGAAGTCGGCGGACAAATTATTAATTTTTCTTTATGGATGAAAATAAAGTTTCCCACGAACCAAAAAGCAAAAGAAGTAATGAGGAAGGCTCATCCCCTTCCGCTAAAAAGCATGTGCCTGATTGTTCGAATGCTCGTTTCTTTTTTGTTTATTCATTAGACCCTTCAAAGCCTCTGAGTGCCAAAAGTCCATTTTGGATAAATAAAGCACTTCAATCCATCGCAAGCTCTCCTAAGAGCGTAAAGAAGCTCCAATCTGGAGATCTTCTGATAGAAATGTCCACTGTGGCCTACAGCTCTACACTTCTTAACACCACCACGCTGCTTGAGACTCCAGTCAAAATAACACCTCATGGATACCTAAATTCATCTCGAGGTGTTGTCTCCTCTCAGGACCTCATTGAGTGTACTGAGGAAGAACTACTAGAAGAACTGAGGAGTCAACACATTACGGGTGTGCGGCGTATACTCTTTAGGCGGAATAGGCAGTCCGTCCCATCCCGCAACATCATTTTAGCGTTTGATAGCCCTTCTCTGCCTACGTCCATCAAGGCAGGGTATCTGCACCTTGAGATACGTCCGTACATCCCTAACCCTGTGAGATGTTTTAGGTGTCAGTCTTATGGCAATTCTCAGCAGTCATGCAGGAGCAATCCTAGGTGTGGACGCTGTGGTGCCGCAGAGCATCTTTTATCAGAATGTGTGGCCGAGGCTGAGTTTTGTGTGAACTTGCAAGGGTTCACACGCAGCATCAGCCAAAGATTGTCCCAAGTGGAAGGAGGAGAAAGAAATCCAAAGGCTAAAGACGGTGGAGAATATTTCCTATCCTGAGGCCAGAAGGAGAGTAGTTCCTGCTTCTTCTGATCGGCGCTCATATGCATCAGTGGTGGTTGCTAAATCTACAATCGGCATTCAAACCGACATTCAGATCCCTACTAAATGTCCCTATAAGCTCGACGATATCATCGCAGCCGGACTGGAGGCACTCCAGTCTCGAGCTAGGGGTCTGAAAGCGCCACCCACCACTTTGCCGAAGCAGACTCATCCCACCACCAACAAGGGAACTCAGGCCACTTCTAACAAAAAAACCAAAGCCCAGGATAAGAAAAGCATTTCTTCTCCTCCAAAATCTCAGGAAACGACTCAACGTTGTGCGCCTCCCGTTAAGACACTTGGGACAAAGCATGCTCCCATCTTGGCCCCTGGTCACACGCCTCCAGATCTGGGGGAACCCCCATCAGAGGCGATGGAGCCTGACTTCGTTTGATCATTTTCATTTCACTTATAACCATGGCTTCAATCATTCAGTGGAACTGTCGAGATTTTCGGACAAGTTCTGATGAAGTGAAACATCTGCTTTCATTTTACTCTCCGGTGTGCCTTTGTATACAGGAGACGAAGCTTAAACCATCAGACGTGCTTTCAGTTCGAGGCTACAGTGCGTATCGGACAGATAATGCATCGGGAGACATCGCCTGTGGGGGAGTTACTATTCTTGTCCCTCACAGTGTTCCGGTGTCTTCCGTGGCGATATCCACAACTTTGCAGGCTGTGGCGGTGCGAATATCTGTCCCTGTGCCTCTTACTGTCTGCAGTGTCTATCTGCCACCGGACGAGAACGTAAGTGTCTCTGTACTGGAGAGATTGGTTGATCAGCTGCCTTCACCCTTACTTTTACTGGGTGACTTCAATGCCCATCATCATTTGTGGGGTAGTGTCAGCATCAGCACAAGGGGTCGTTGCATAGAGTCTTTTCTGTCCTCGGCCTCTTTGTGCCTTTTTAACACCGGTGCTGACACGTACTTCCATGAACCGACAAGATCCTTCAGTGCGATCGATTTGACCTTGGGATCACCATCAATTATTGCTGACTGGTCGTGGACGGTGTGTAACGACATCCACGGGAGCGACCACTTTCCAAGTGTCCTCTCGCATCATGCGAACATGCCATCTTCTGCCTCCCGCCCTCCTCGGTGGAGGATGGAGCGTGCGAGATGGGAGGTCTTCACACTGTCAGCATTGATATCTTCTACAATATTGACCCAGGAGTCAATCGACGCAGCGGTTCTTGAAGTCACAAATTGTATTTTTCAGGCAGTTAAAAACATCTACGACACTCTCCAGAAGTCCGAAGCCTTGGTGGAACCCTGAATGCGCAGCGGCTAGGAGAGCTCAACATAAGGCCTGGTCTACGTTTCGGCATTATCCAACCGATGCTAATCTCGTTACATTCAAACGAGCAAAATCCTATGCTCGGTTGGTGCGTCGACGTAGCAAAAGGGAGTCTTGGATCCGGTATGTGTCATCTCTCACTTCACGTGCCAGTTCGAAAAGTGTGTGGGACAAGATTCGTAAGATCCGGGGTAACTACAGCTCTCACCAGATCCCCATTCTCGAGAGTAACGGCTGCACATATGCTGGAGTCGGGAGATTGCTGATTGTTTGGGGGAGGCGTTTGCCTCCGTGTCGAGTGACCTGGCATATCCTTCCTCCTTTCTGAGGATTAAATCCGCTGCGGAACGCCAGAGAATCTCCTTTGCGCCCTTTCACGACATGGGATATAACTCCCCCTTCAGCATGGTTGAACTCAGGGTGGCTCTGCATCGGTCCGGCGCTACATCTGTCGGTCCCGATGGCATCCACTATGACATGCTCCGTCATCTCTCGCAGTCGTCTCTCGAGAATCTCTTAATCTTGTATAATCGTATTTGGTCGGAGCACAGTTTCCCGGAATCTTGGCGAAAAGCTTTTGTTCTGCCTTTTCCCAAACCTGGCAAGGATCCCAAGTCTCCCTCTAGTTATCGTCCAATTGCTCTCACTAGCTGTCTGTGTAAAGTTCTTGAGCGCTTGGTTAATTCCCGGTTAATTCATTTTTTAGAATATCATCAAGTACTTTCACCATCACAAAGCGGCTTTCGCCGTCATCGTTCACCTCACGATCATCTCCTGCACCTTGAGACATCTGTGCGCCAGGCGTTCGTGCGTAGGCACCACCTGGTTTCTGTTTTTTTTTTCGATATTGAAAAAGCCTATGATCAAGCGTGGCGACACAGTATTATCCGTGACCTCCACGCATGCGGATTGCGAGGAAATCTTCGGACTTTCATCGTTAATTTTCTTCCCAATCGGGTGTTCTAGGTGCGCCTGGGTACGACGCTCTCGGCACCGTTCCATAAAGAACAAGGTGTTCCTCAAGGTTGCATTTTATCTGTCACATTGTTCATCCTCCGCATTAACTGTCTTTTCATAAATCTTACTCCTGCAGTTTCGGCTACTGTCTATGTTGATGACTTGCGCATTTTCTGCTTATCATCAAGCATGCATTTTATTGAAAGGCAGTTGCAGTCTGCAATTAGTCAGATTTTTAAAGCGGCGAATAGCAATGGTTTTGTTTTTTCTCCCGACAAGACAGCGTGTGTCCATTTCTGCCGGAGGCGTGGCCTCCATCCTGACCCAGAGCTGTATTTAGACCGTGCAGCCATACCAGTTTTGCCTGGTTTGACCGTCGACCGTGCGCTTACGTTCCGTGCAGCCATACCAGTTTTGCCTGGTTTGACCATTGACCGTGCGCTTACGTTCCGTGCGCACGTTTGGCGGCTCAAGATTTCCTGTCTGCGGGCTCTATCTATTCTTAAGATCCTTTCGAGAGTCTCGTGGGGCGCAGACAGGATGTCTTTGTTTCGAATTTACCGTTCATTAATACGGTCAAAACTGGATTATGGTTGTATCGTGTATGGCTCTGCTCGTCGTTCCGTTCTCTGGCCTTTGGACACTATTCACCATCAAGCATTGAGTCTTTGTTCGGGAGCATTTCGAACATCTCCAATTCCCTGCCTTTACGCTGACGCGAACGAACCATCGCTTGAATTACGCCGTCTGCAGCTGTCTATTCAATTCTACCTGAAACTTAGATCTCTTCCAGACCATCCTTTATACGATGCAGTTTTTCATCCCTAGCATACTCGTTTATTCAGGAACCGGCCTTCGTGCATTTCAACATTCGGTCTTCGTATGGCTGCCGTAGCCCGTGATGTGGGTCTCGACTTGTCTCTTGTTGAAAAGACCAGGGGCTTTGGGGATCCTCCATGGCACCCACTTGGTGTCATGGTTGATACCACCTTTACATCTTTCGAGAAATCCTCAACCCCTGCATCAGTGTACCAGCAGCTCTTTGCTGAGCACCATGCCCTCAATTCTGAATACACTCCCATTTTCACTGATGGCTCCAAGATGCACGGAGTCGTTAGATCCGCGGCGGTTTGTATTGATGACGTCTCTGTCGCGCGGATCCCAGCTGAGGCCACTGTGTTTTCGGCGGAGATGCATGCTGTGTATCTTGCACTACTTCATGTTCAGTCGGGCTCTCATCAACGGGCTGCGGTGTACACTGATTCTTTGAGTGTTGTACAGGCATTGTCATCGTTGGACTGCTGTGACCACCCTTTTCTTTTTACCGTACGAAGGCTTCTTTGTTCTTTGCTCGAGGCCGGTGTCCAGATACAATTTTATTGGATTCCCGGGCATGTTGGAATCTCGGGTAACGAGTGTGCTGATGCTGCTGCTAGATCTGCTTCCTCTTTGGTTGTCACACCCTTGCCACTGTTTCACCGGGATTTCCGCTTTCTTGTTCGCGATCATATCAAGCGAACGTGGCAAGGTCTGTGGGACCAAGAGGTGGAAAATAAACTGCATCGTATTAAACCTAATCTTGAAATTTGGAAATCCTCATATCGTCGGAACCGTAGGGAGGAAGTGGTGCTTGCGCTTCTCCGCATTAGGCATTGTCGTTTCACTCACCGCTTTTTGCTGTGTGGCGACACTGCGCCGATGTGTGAGAAGTGCAATTGCCGACTCACCGTCACTCATCTTCTGTGTACCTGTGTTCATTTTCGTGATGTACGTTTTCATTTCTTTCATTCTCATTTGTTGATCGAGGACGCTGCTACACTGCAGCGGCTCCTGAATGACCACTGCGATACTGTTGCTGTTTTCTCATTTTTAAAACACACTGACTTTTTTAAACGTATCTAGATTTTAGCCCTATCATCATTCTCATTACTCAGTTTTATTTAATCAGCTAGTTTTTAACCATTGTACCATGTTTTTAATGCTGTTTGTTTCATTGTCTTTTTTAGCCCTTCAATCATTCTCATTGTTCAGTTTTACATGATCATCCAGATTTTAACTTTTTTACCACGTTTTTAATACTGTTTGTTTGTCTTGTGTCTGGCGCTCTTTGGCTAAACATGGCCCTTGCGCCACAAAAATCAATCAACCAACCAACCAACCAAGCGATACTCGATTTCATGCCATGTATTGGCAAGCATCTGATGAATTATGGAATTAATAGCAGCTGTGATACGCTGCTTCTGTTTCTGCAAATCAGTACAAGGCGTCTGATACACACGTTCCTTCACATAACCCCACATGAAATAATCCAATGGAGTTAGATCTGGAGACCGAGGAGGCCACAGAATGGGACCACCACGCCCAATCCATCTGTTGGGAAAATGCTCATTTAGGCACTTACGTACACACGTTGACCTATGCAGAGGTGCACCATCTTGTTGGAAAACGACGTCATATCTTTTGATATGGGGTATACTGAAATTTTCTAGCATATCCAAGTAAATGTCACCATTTATGGTTTTTTCACAGAAGTAGAAAGGGCAAATCACTTCTCTTTTTGATAGGGCGCACCACACATTAACTTTTGGAGAATCACGTTCCAGTTCAACAGCAGCATGAGACGGTTCACTGCCCCATATCCTGCAGTTGTGATGATTCACAATACCTGATACATGAAATGTGGATTCATCACTAAAAATGACAGTACTGAGAAAGTTTTCGTCGTTTTCCACTTGATTCAGCCTATCCACAGCAAAATCGTATCGCAGAGTGTGATCATTTACATGCATCTTTTGCACTATTTGAATTTTATAAGCATGAAACTTTAATTTCCTGTGCAAGATATCATGAAATGTCGATTTCGGAATGCACAGTTCTCTGCTTGATTTAGGAACGGATTTCCATGGGCTTCGTCAGAAACTTTCATTAACTTGGTCAACCGTCTCATCGCTGACGCTAGGCCTACTGGCTCCTCCATGATGTTCCACATTGCCAGTTTCTTTAAACTGTTTCATCCACCGCTTAATTGAATTCGTTAACAGAGGATTACCACCATACTCTAAACGGTACCGTCTTTTAACTTTAATGACAGACTTTAATTCTGCACGCCATAACACACACATCATCTTCTGCTGTATGGATGACAAGACTACTGATTGCGCATTTCTCATACATTCCTCATCAGGCCACACCTAGCGCCATCTATCGGATTCTGGGAATAACAATTCTGCAAAACAAAAATATAGAAACCGTGTTAGTAATACGTGACATAGAAAAACAGACAATGCTCATAGTTTTTTTTGTAATTTGTCCAATAATTCTCGGACACCCTGTAAAATGAAATTGTGTAGTATATTGGTGAGTATTTCAACTTACTTTTGGTGCAGTCAAATATGTTGTCAGATTTTTGTTACCAGCGGGGAGCATTTCTTTTGGAGAAAAAAGAAGTACCAGTGTGCACCTTCTCTCTGTGTGTGTGTGTGTGTGTGTGTGTGTGTGTGTGTGTGTGTGTGTGTGTGTGTGTGCATGTACAGCTGCCTTGGATAGAGACACACAAACACATTTCTATCAGAATAATATGACCACCTACCTAATAATGGGAATAACCACCCTTGGCCCCAGATGACAGTGCGAGACAGCATGGCATGGACGCAATGAGGCCTTGAAAGGTTGTCTGAGGCAGACGTGCCCATTCGTACTGCAGCAGAGCTTGGAGGTCCCTGAGATGACGTCGTTGTGGGTCAGCACGTTGAACCTGTTAATCCAAATAGTCCCACAAGTGCTCTATGGGATTTAGGGTGGGTGATTTCACTGGCCAAAGAAGAATGGAGACATCATCATGTTCCTGGAATCAGTCACACCTCCCCTTAGCGATGTGGCACGATGTATTGTCCTGTTGGTAGACACCATCCCCACTAGGGTAAACGTCCAACATGAAGGGTGGCATGTGGTCAGCGAGGGTGGACAGGTAGCCATTGGCATTCAGGGACCCATCCAGTGGTACCAGCGGTCCCAGGTCATATCAGGAAAACATCTCCCAGACATGCACACTGCCACTGCTGGCCTGTACTTGACCGACAAGCATGTCTGGGTGTTGGTTCTCGTGCGTCTGACACCGTATCCACCACCACCTGTCACTTCTGTGGAGTAGAAACCTCGATTCGTCAGATAAGGCAACCTTTACCCACTCTTCCACTGTCCAATGACGGTAGTCCCATGCGGACTGCAGGCGTCATTGCCGATGCACCTGGGTTAACATGGGCACCTTGACACAATGTCAACTCCGGAGACCCATGCATAACAGGGTTCGCTTTACCGTTATTGGGGACACGTACCTGGGTGCCCCGGAGTTCATTTGTGTGGTCAATTGCTGCACTGTTGCACATCGATTGCCTTTTACCAGTCGATGGAGCCAACGCTCTCCTCTGGGATCGATAGCCTTTGGAGCTCCACAGTTGCGACGTCGGAAGGTACTCAGTGTGCCAGCAGTCCATTCTTGGTACACCCTTACTACAGCACCTCACGAACAGCACACAAAGTCTGCTATTTCTGAGATGCTTCCACCTTGGCACGATAGCCGATGATCATTTCCTTTTGAACTTTCATCAAGTCACTACCCCTGCCCATTGTGCTCACATTACGTGCTATGGTTCATCTGTCCTAGCCAGTTGCTTATATCTCCGTGTGGTCGACCTTGTCACATGTACTTTGTGACTCGCCTGGGCAGGTATACTGTGATTCCGGGGTTGGTCATATTATTCTGATATGACTGTGTATATATATTCAGTGGAACCTCAGTTATACATATTTCACTTTTACATGTAATTCTGCACTAGTCCTGATATTTTACTGTAGTTTCTAATGCTTTTTCAGTTGGTTATACATAGGAGTAGAAAAATATTCTGAAATCTAGAGGCCAGCTAAATTTTTAGATGCCGTGGTTGTCACACAGCGAAACGTGTCCTGTACGTAGGCCTAAGTCGGCAAGAGCTGGTATCCAGTGGTTGCATTGAGGAAGCGAGATTTATGAGTCTGTATGCTATACTTTATTGAGGAAGCGAGATTTATGAGTCTGTATGCTATACTTTGAAATGGAGGGTCTCTTGTGTCATGAATTTCACGAAGATCACTACAGACGAATTTTGACGCTTACAGGATTTTGAGATTTGGTTTGTGCAGAAATGACTACGCAATGGCAGCTTAGTGACAACATGTACATACCGGGTGATCCAAAAGTCTTCCGCATTTTGAAAACGTAATAACTCACGGAGTTTTGAGAGCAGGGCAACGCAGTTTGCATAGAAATGATCAGAATGACATCGGGTTTTTTATGAAATCACATAAATTTTTACTCATTTTACTTACATTTTTCATCAACAGATGGCGCAGCAACCACAGGTTGATAGTGTCGAGAAAATAGACACCTGGTTGTACCAGGTTAGACACTTCATTGTACCAGGTGTTCAATGTGATGGCCGTTCTGTTCCAGCACTGCCTGCAGACAAGAGAAAACACCATGGACAGCATTGAAGAGCATGTCCGGTGGTATAGCTGCCACATGGTGTTGAATGGCATCTTTCAGCATGGCCAATGAAGTGGGGCGACATATGTACATTTGTGATTTTAGGTAACTCCAGAGCCAGAAATCGGAGGGTGTCAGGTCTGGTGACCTAGGAGGCCAGGCCTTCGGAAAATGTCGGCTCAACACACGATTTGCGCCAAACATCTCTTGCAGCAGTTGCTTAATGGAACGTGCGATGTGGGGTGGTGCTCCATCCTGCATAAATGTGCACAGATTCACGACATCCCTCTTTTGCAAGCTAGGGATAACGTACGTTCATAACATGTTCACATAACGTGCACCTACCTGTCACTAAAACGGTTTCAAAGGAGATGCAGCGGCCCTCTTAAAAAAAGGGGGAGGCAATAATGAAGGAAGTCGTGAATCCACACCACACTGTTACTTTCGGCTGATGAAGTGGCGCTTCAACGACTGCTCAGGGATGTTCCGTGGCCCAGATGCGGCAGTTGTACGTGTTTACCGCTCCGTTTAGGGAAAAGTGTCCCTCATTAGTTCATAAAACGTTCATCAGCCGGTTCTCGTCGACATCCATTTGCTGAAAAAGCCATGCTGTGAACTCCTGATGCTGCACGTAATCGCCAGCTTGCAGTTCGTGATGCCGTTGGAGTTCGTACGGGTATCTGTGCAGAATCCGTTCGCCATACAGTCCCGTATGGAATGCCTGTTTGCCGAGAAACATGGCAAGCACTGGAGTTGGCATGCGAATTTTTTCACCATTCGCCGTAGCGCAGCACTTTCCATCGGTCCTTTCCCACTGCGATCACCTTTCAGTGACCAGTAGGCTCTCAACGCAGCACTCGCACATTCAGCGTTGCAATAGAACAATTTCACCAAGAGCGCTTTGTCCGGTAATGACAGCATACTGACACGGACCGCTGTGACTTGTGGTTGCTTCTCAGCTGCTGCTTTTATAACCACTATCCCAGACCTGTCCGCCTATGGCACCATCTGGCGATGAAAAATATAAGTAAAATGAGTAAAAATTTATGTGATTTCATAAAAAAAACCTGATGTCATTCTGATCATTTCTATGCAAACCGCGTTGCCCTACTCTCAAAACTCTGCGAGTTATTATGTTTTCAAAATGTGCAAGACTTTTGGATCACCGGGTATATAAACCTGAAGTTTGCAACTACGATATGCAAGGTATCTCAAATCATTAGTTTCTTCATGTGGGAGCATTACAAGGTAAAAACTAGTATTTTAACTTTCTCTTCTTAATTTAAATATTTTAACGGTTGTAAGATCTCAGTTTAATATAAAGAAAACATTTTTGGAGGACTACCAAGCTCCGATAACCTACAATGTGTACGAATATAGACTCAACAATAACATGCAAGGACATACGATGGAAGATAGTGATTATAGAGTGAAAGATTTTTTATGAGACATAGGGCTCCTCTCACCGCACACATTTTAATGAAGTATACTTTTTTAACTTTTGTTTTAATTGTCAAAAACATTTTATTGATGGCTAAATATAAGTTCTATGAAATACCTTCGAGTGAACAGATTACACTTTGTCATTTCATCAGCCAGTGAGGCGGTGCAATTACGAAATATTTTTAACTGCAACATGATGTTTTTAACTAAGATCTCTTTGTATGAAATGAATATGATGGAAAACTAATCATTATAAATGTTCTACTATATCTATGTAATTAGTAATGTACGCACTACAGATATGCCATTCAATGTAAATGTATATTATCTCAAAGAATTGGTGATATAAGGAGAAAATAAAAAAATAAAAAATAAACAACAAGAAGCAAGACTCAGGGTAAATACATTTCTTCATTTACAACATTAACACAACAGTAATGAACCAATTAAAAACCTGTGTAGCTCTTCCGACGAAGGTCAAATAAAACGTGATGAACAGAAAGAATTTGACAACTCATGTCATAATGCTCAAAAAGAAGAAAAAAGGATTTGTTTGTTTTAGACTGCAGCTTTTCACATGTCACTGCATGCTAGTTTTGTGACCTTTTGAAAACTCTCGTAGTTACATGATCATATCCTCAGCTGCGCCCCCACTTTAAGTTTAAATTCGGCAGGGTAACTGAAACTTTTCCTTTTCAAAGACATCATAGATAGCAATGAAAGAAAATATCAGCAGCAAAGACGTTGGTCAAAAATGGTGAAGGACAAACTAAATTACAAGGCACAGCACATACGAGATCCAGAGCATGGAACTTTGAAAGGAGGCATGTATATGTAGGTTAACGTAGTAAGCACTGTGCATGCATTTTGCATTGGCTGGTTGACGAAGAGAGGACACACACACACACACACACACACACACACACACACAGCGTTTTCTCTTTCTCAACAATTATAAGGCAAAATTACTCCCTACAACTTTCCCGGTCTTTCATTATGACATCCCTTCCTCTTGACTTTGTACAGACTCTTGAACTGAGAAAAATTTCCTGAGAGTTGCTTTTCCAATTATACCCTGTCTACTGCACAATCACCGTGCGAATTTTTTTTAAATCAAACAGCCACAGAAATGTTTTTGTGTTTAAATCGGTGTTTATCTACATCGGCATATAATTCGCAGAACCTAAATTTTTAACTCTTTTGGCAAATAATCTGCGGATTATGCAACAAAACTTACGGTATATGATTTTCAGTGATGTTTTCTGTGGTTGCTGAGACAATTTATTTGGTCACCCTGGGCGACCAGGCGACCGCATTTTTTGACCCCTAGTTATACGTGATTCATTTATATGTGTTTTGCGATTATACATTAAATTGTGAATTTCAGATTTAAAATACACGATTCTTTTATGCGTTGCGTATCCCAGTATGTTACAACTTTGAAAGAATTGAGTCAATGTTTTTTGCAGCCAAGAAATTGAAGATGGAAGTTGGAACTAAAATTGTATTACTTAACATTCACAGTTCTCTTATTTTCTCTAAATTCAAGAAATTTGAAAAAAGCAAAGATTAGTGAATATTTTACTCAGCACTAATGTTAAATCAACTAGTGTGCAAACTGCTTTGAAACTAGCAACTTTTGTAAATGAAGAATGTGTAGTAGGGGTATTGAATATGAAGATAAGTCACATATTTAAATTTACTCCTAGTATTTCATGTCTCGGGGGGGGGGGGGTTGAGGATTCATATAATGAAACTATACAATCCAACATTTTTTTAACCTAGTTTTTAGCATGTCTTATATAAAAAAAGATATGCTTATGCTATCAGCGTCCGTCTGTCTGTGGATACCATCTCTTCAACTGTTAGTCCAATTTGAAAAATTGTTTTTGCCTTGGGAAGCTTAAAATGTGAGAATGATGATTCTTGCATTCCATTTTATTTTTTTTGTTGTTGTTTTCTCGATGCACAACTTTGCCATTAGAGGGGTGTGTAGATGATATTGAATTCAAAATACATTTTATTGCATATATTTGCTTCTAAATATTTGGTTGAAAAAATTATTTCTTCCTTTTGATGCTATTTATAATGAAGTCTATTTTAGGCACAGTTTCGTTTTCATGTAATACATAGATTTTCCCGCCAAGGTGGCGCAAGTATCTCTGTTTCTAAAAGTCTGATTTGAAAAATTCTTCCTGCATTGAAAACAGCTCCTAATGGGAAATGTTTAGCATACAAGTTCTGATTTTAGGTAAGGAATGGTATGGCCACCTGGGGGCATAAGTGTTTATTTCTGCTTCTGATGTAGCAGCAAACTCTGTGCTTCCAAAAACTCAATTTTAAAAATTATTTTGTAGACTGATACCACTCACCTTGAAAAAGAATACTTTCTTCTTAAACTAATGCATAGTTTTCCCACCAGGGGGCATATATATACACTGAAGAGCAATTGAATTAGAGATACCTGTCTAGTAGCGTGTAGCACCACCTTTCGCCCTGATGACGACGGTGATTCATCTCGGCATGGACTCGACAATACACCGGAAGCGTTGGGAAGCCATACGGATCCAGGACCCTGAACAAGCTCCCACAGTTCACAAAGATTTGATGGAGGGGGTCAAAGCCTCGAACATCTCTCTCGATGACATCCTGATGTGCTCGATGGGATTGAGGTCAGGTGACCTAGCTGGCCAAGGAAGCGAGGTCACGTCGGTGGAGTGTTCATCCAACCATTCGGATACAATTTGGGAGCGATGGCACGGTGCATTGTCTTGTTGCAGGATGAGGTCCCCAGTGGGATGTTGAAGACGCACAAACGGGAGCAAATGGTTGTCCAGTATATCCCGCTAACGTTGACCTGTGAGGGACGATGTCACACGCACCAGGGGTCCCATTTCAGTCCACATAAACAGTCCCCAGACGAGAATGCCACCCTCACCAGCTTGAAGAGTACCCTGCTGGCAAGAAGGATCCATCGCTTCATGTGGTTTGCGCCGTACTCGTATCCTGCCATCCGCATGTACCAACGTCCAAGCAACATTTTTCCACATGTCTAGGGTCCAGTGGCGATGTTCCCGCGCCCATGCTAATCTTTGCACCCTGTGATGTGCGGTCAGCAGCGATACCCTCGTGGGACGATGACTTCTGTACCTTATAGCGAGGAGATGGTTCTGGATGGTGTGGCTGCTTACACGTTTTTGTGCACCAGCATTAAATTGCCGAGTGATTTCTTGCACTGTGGCCTGTCTATCTGCTATTACAATGCAAGCTAGCCGACAATGACCCCGCTCATCCACACGCTGTTGTCCACAGCAGTTGGCCCTTGCAGGGATGGTTTTACCGGATTTGATGTACTCACGTTGCACCCGTGACACAATGGCTCATGAAAATCCCAGTGCCTGCGCGACTTCCGAGATGGAGTGGCCCATTAGTTGGGCCCCGACAATTTGCCCACGATCAAATGCGCTTAGCTCCTTCGTCTTACCCATACTGCGTCCGACTCTTACTGATTCCCGTCGCATCACTCCTTATATTGTCGGATTGCTACATACGTCATGTCGTTTCCGTTTACAGGGCCACCCACAGCGCCACATTTGCATAACGCCAGCTGTCTCTAATTCAATTGCTCTTCAGTGTATATCTTATTTTTGTCCATATCTCTGCTTCTAAGAGTCCGATTTGAAAAATTCTTTTTTTGTTAGAAAGCGTTGCCTGTGCGAAATGTTTCTCATAGTTTCAAATATTTTTCAGTAATGCATAAATTTTCCTCTAGGGAGCATAAAGGTAAATTGTGTTTTCTCCAATATCTCTGCTTCTAAAATCCCAATTTGAAAACATTTTTATGCATTGGATACCGCTCCTGATGGGAAATATTTTGCATATGATTTTTGATAAAGAATGGTTTGGCCAACAGGTGGCATAAGTGTCTATTTTTGCTTCTGATGTACAGGGTGTTTCAAAAAGAATGACCCAATTTCAAAGTAACAATTCCAAATAGTAGTTATAATTCTGACTATTATATAGCTCTAATCATTCTACTATTCTCATTTACGTGCGATATTTCAAAGTAACTTGTACAAAAATCTAGCGGATAATGCTTACCTTGGCATTCCCTTCTAGCGATGGGAACATTTCACGCCGTGTTTTCCGGTCTTTGTTGATGTTATTGTCCTAAAGTCCGTTGTATGCGATGACTGGCTTTACTTCTCACACTTTTCGCTGGGTATACTCATTGGATCTTTGCCTTAGGATTCAAACACATCAATTTTTACCGTTCTTTATACTCGAAATTTTCGCCCATACTCTGGGCATCCTCAGGAGCGTGGCGACTTTACCACCAATGTTCGTGGTTAACTTCGCACTAATAAAGTCCGATACTCCTTGTTGCCATTCGTCGGATATACTTTCCTGGATATATTTTGTTATCAAGCCCGGCTGGCGCCATCTATGTTTCATTAAAACACTTCTTTTTTCTTTTTTTTTTCCTATCCTGGTTTTCTTGTCTTTTTTGCCGGTTTTTCTTTTGTTGTTGTTTTTCTTGTCTTATTAGTTCTTCCCACAGGCCCGATAATGTGCTAGGGTCATTCTGGTTACATACCTTTGCTTTATTTTTATAAATTAATATTGCTTCTTCCCTCCTCATTTGCCTTTCTGATTTTTTATTCTTTTTTAGCATTTTAATTCCATTGAATTTTGGGAATGTCCGGTTTTCCATGCAGAATTGCACTAAAGCAGTTTTGGCTTTTTTTTTTTTTTTTTTTTTTTTGCCAGTTAGATATGTGTTAAAGTAAAAATATCAACGTTTACCACAATCAATGATTTATTATATATCGACTATAGTTTCACAGAGCTTCTGGCTCGGCTTCATCAGGATGAATGGAGCGTAAACATTCAAATCATTGTGACATCATCAGAATTCTGACGGTCACGGTTTTTGGTAAGTTGTTTCCACGCGCTTGAAAGAAATGGAGTCGATGTCATGTCGTTGACAAGCAGTGAAAAGTTCTGGTATATGTGAAAAGCTTCTAATACATTAAGCTTCATCGTTGAATCAGGTTTATCAATGAGCATAGCGTTTCCGAACAGAAATTTATGGTTGGTTTCGTGACAATGCTGGGCTATAGACGACTTCTTCAGTTCACAATTCCGTACGTAGGTCTGGTGTTCCTTCACACGGAAAGTTAAAGCCCTGCGGGTCTGTCCTATATACAAGAGTCCACATTCACAAGGTATCTGATAAATTCCCCAGGAATTTATGTCTTCGACGTAATCTTTGGATCCGAAAAAATTTATCTTGTTTATGGGTTTGAAAATAACTTTAAAATTAAAACTCTTGAGAATTTTTGAAATTCCGAAGCAAATCTGTGGAGCAAATGGGATAACCGCCCAATTCTGTCGTATTGGGTGGTCTACCGGCGTGAGTGTGCAGACAGGCTTTGGTTTCCTAAATTTGTGGACAGCTTTATCTACAACGGAACGTGTATATCCTCTGTGTACTGCAATTTGTTTAAGAAAATCTAGCTCTTTCTGCAAGGAATCCTCAGCTGAGCATATATGTATTGCACGATATACGTATGTGTAGAAGGCAGAGATTTTTTTGTTTCCATGGGTGATTTGATTTTGCATGTAGGGGTACGGAAACAGCGAATGGTTTTCGATAAACTGTTGTGCTAAAGGATCTTTCAGAGCGTGACACAAGGATGTCAAGAAATGATAAGCAGCCATTATTTTCAGTCTCACATGTGAACTGTATATGAGGATCAATTGAATTGATGAGTTCCACTAATTTAGGCATTTCCGAATTCATGCCTTTCCAGAGAACGAAAGTATCATCAACATATCGAATCCAAAGGTCAAACGTAACTAGCTGAAAGAGTTTCTCCTCAAAATGACGCATATATATAGATTTTGCATAAAATAGGCGACAATGGGCTACCCATTGCAAGGCCTTCCGTCCGTTGGAAAAATCTTCCACGAAAAAGGAAACTGTTTTGTCTGGTACAAATTTCCACTAGTCTCAAAATTTCTTCTACTTCCGGTTGACTGAAATGATGTAAAGTGAGACTCACTTTCAATGATTCGAGGGTTCCATTCAGTGTGATGCTTGTGAACATGGATTTCACATCAAAGGATAACATGAATTGATCTTTGTACGGATGTCGTTTTAGTCGATTGGCAAACTCTATGGAATTTTTACAGTTGTTTTGTTCGAAGAAGTCGTTAAGGCAGATAATTTTGAAGATAGAAACCTGGCCAACTTATGTGTAGCTGAGCCAATGTTGCTGACTATGGGACGGAAAGGGATACCAATCTTATGTATCTTCGGAAGTGCATAGAAGCGCGGACAACGGGCATATGAGGTCTTTAGACAACTTTTTGAACTTTGGTCAAGAGTTACACAACTTGATATCACTTTTCAAACTTCCTTTAATTGTTTCTCCGATGGATCCTTTTTTATTTCTTTATAGGGGTCCTTCGGAAATGAGTTTTTCAACTTCTGTCTCATAACGTTTTTGTCGAGAATAACAACTTGTCCTGCTTTATCTGCTTTAGTAATGACAATATCTCGATTTGACTGTAATTCTTTTAAAGCATTATATTCTTCTTTGTTGAGATTGGGTTTAAATGGTGGAAAGGACTTTGATGTTATTATCTGGCTGACACAATGTCTAATTGTTTCTTTTTGATCAATGTTTAGATCGCTTTTTATCAGGGACTCCTCAACCGACGCAACTATATTGAATACAGGTACCTTTTTCGAAATCGCAAAATTCGAATTGTAACGTAAAATCCGTATCCAATATAGTTGCGACGGTTGAGGAGTCCCTGATAAAAAGCGATCTAAACATTGATCAAAAAGAAACAATTAGACATTGTGTCAGCCAGATAATAACATCAAAGTCCTTTCCACCATTTAAACCCAATCTCAACAAAGAAGAATATAATGCTTTAAAAGAATTACAGTCAAATCGAGATATTGTCGTTACTAAAGCAGATAAAGGAGGACAAGTTGTTATTCTCGACAAAAAACGTTATGAGACAGAAGTTGAAAAACTTATTTCCGAAGGACCCTATAAAGAAATAAAAAAGGATAAATCGGAGAAACAATTAAAGGAAGTTTGAAAAGTGATATCAAGTTGTGTAACTCTTGACCAAAGTTCAAAAAGTCGTCTAAAGACCTCATATGCCCGTTGTCCGCGCTTCTATGCACTTCTGAAGATACATAAGATTGGTATCCCTTTCCTTCCCATAGTCAGCAACATTGGCTCAGCTACACATAAGTTGGCCAGGTTTCTATCTTCAAAATTATCCGCCTTAACGACTTCTTCGAACAAAAAACAACTGTAAAAAATTCCATAGAGTTTGCCAATCGACTAAAACGACATCCGTACAAAGATCAATTCATGTTATCCTTTGATGTGAAATCCATGTTCACAAGTATCCCACTGAATGGAGCCCTCGAATCATTGAAAGTGAGTCTCACTAAACATCATTTCAGTCAACCGGAAGTAGAAGAAATTTTGAGACTAGTGGAAATTTGTACCAGACAAAACAGTTTCCTTTTTCGTGGAAGATTTTTCCAACAGACGGAAGGCCTTGCAATGGGTAGCCCATTGTCGCCTATTTTATGCGAAGTCTATATATATGCGTCATTTTGAGGAGAAACTCTTTCAGCTCGTTACGTTTGACCTTTGGATTCGATATGTTGATGATACTTTCGTTTTCTGGAAAGGCATGAATTCGGAAATGCCTAAATTAGTGGAACTCATCAATTCAATTGATCCTCATATACAGTTCACATGTGAGACTGAAAATAATGGCTGCTTATCATTTCTTGACGTCCTTGTGTCACGCTCTGAAGGATCCTTTAGCACAACAGTTTATCGAAAACCATTCGCTGTTTCCGTACCCCTACATGCAAAATCAAATCACCCATGGAAACAAAAAAATCTCTGCCTTCTACACATACGTATATCGTGCAATACATATATGCTCAGCTGAGGATTCCTTGCAGAAAGAGCTAGATTTTCTTAAACAAATTGCAGTACACAGAGGATATACACGTTCCTTCGTAGATAAAGCTGTCCACAAATTTAGGAAACCAAAGCCTGTCTGCACACTCACGCCGGTAGACCACCCAATACGACAGAATTGGGCGGTTATCCTATTGCTCCACAGATTTGCTTCGGAATTTCAAAAATTCTCAAGAGTTTTAATTTTAAAGTTATTTTCAAACCCATAAACAAGATAAATTTTTTCGGATCCAAAGATTACGTCGAAGACATAAATTCCTGGGGAATTTATCAGATACCTTGTGAATGTGGACTCTCGTATATAGGACAGACCCGCAGGGCTTTAACTTTCCGTGTGAAGGAACACCAGACCGTACGGAATTGTGAACTGAAGAAGTCGTCTATAGCCCAGCATTGTCACGAAACCAACCATAAATTTCTGTTCGG
Source organism: Macrothele yani (assembly GCA_039090855.1). NCBI lineage: Eukaryota > Metazoa > Arthropoda > Arachnida > Araneae > Macrothelidae > Macrothele > Macrothele yani. Next base: position 82,036,025 of record CM077008.1, read on the forward strand.
AAACGCTATGCTCATTGATAAACCTGATTCAACGATGAAGCTTAATGTATTAGAAACTTTTCACTGCTTGTCAACGACAAATTTCTGTTCGGAAACGCTATGCTCATTGATAAACCTGATTCAACAATGAAGCTTAATGTATTAGAAACTTTTCACTGCTTGTCAACGACATGACGTCAACTCCATTTCTTTCAAGCGCGTGGAAACAACTTACCAAAAAACTGTGACCGTCAGAATTCTGGTGATGTCACAATGATTTGAATGTTCACGCTCCATTCGTCCTGATGAAGCCAAGCCAGAAGTCTGCGAAACTGTAGTCGATATATAATAAATCATTGATTGTGGTAAACGTTGATATTTTTACTTTATTCAACACCACAAGTTTGTAGTCTTAAATTATAGATGTGTTGTTTAAGTCTTTTTTTTAATCTGTTTTTCGTACTTCCAATGTACGATATTGGGGGTATGTGTGCAATTGGAATTTCGTAGGTTCCTGATTCTTCTAGCATTTTTTCCTCTGTTTTTTGTTGACAGTCATACTTTTCACGGTGTGCACTGAGCTTCCTAGTTGTAAGTCATATTTAGCACAGTGCCTATTGATTTCTTTACTCACTCCTTCCAAGTATGGGAAAGCTCCAATGTATTTCAATTTTTTTATTCCTCATCTTCCTTTGGTTGTGCACTTCTTGGCCTTCTTTACTCTGAGCCATATGCTTTTTACTCTCATGTATCCATTTATTAATTAGCTTGCTCGGGTACCCATACTCTTGTGATATTTTCGAGAAAAACTCTAGCTCTTGATTTTTTAGCATGTTAGATGTGTGTGTGTGTGTACGCTCGCCGTATCAAGTTTACTATGCTGGGTTTTTTTATGTATCACTGGATGGTGTGACGAGTATGGTATCAATACAGGTATGTAAGTTGCTTTTCTGAACTCAGAGTATTCAAAACTATTTTTGTTTTTCTTTAGTTGAATGTCCAGGAAGGATAGGCGATTATCCTCTTCAAACTCAATAGTTAGCTCTATGGTGTTACAGATTTTGCTAAACTGCTGTGCTAGATCTTGTAGCTCAGCTTTGTTAAGTTTAGACATTGTAATAATGCCGTCTACATATCGAGCATAAAGTATTGGTTTTTCAGGTAAATTTTGAATAATTTCTTTTTCGAGGTATGCCATAATCACTTCTGCGTATAATGCCAATAATGGGGATCCCATAGGGCCACCTTGCGTTTGTTTAAATATATTTCATTCAAAATGGAAGATGTTGTTTTCCTTGATGAAATATAAGGTATTCTTTAGCTCTTTCAGTTGTGACAAGTTTAGTTCTTTGTTGATGCTTAGTTGTTGCATAATCAATTCGATGGCTAGCTCGACAGGAGTGTTTAGGTATAACGCCTTAACGTCCATGGAGGCCATAGTTATTTGCTCTAGGTCTTGATTAATTAATTTGATTTTTTCGATAAACTCATAGCTATTCTTTAATGTATATTGATTCCTCATGAATATTGGGGATAGATAGTTGTATATCTTTTTTTCTAGGTTGATGAGTGGTGAGTTTTTTTTTTTTTCTCGATAGAATCAGTCTTGAAGGTGTGTTTTCTTTATGTGTTTTAATTTTTGAGAATATTTTTGGCATCCCTGCTCCCATTGGAGGGTTTGCATTTTTTATTTCAGTTGGTAACGTGCTGTGGTTCCTTATATTAGCCAGGAAGGTAAGTTGTTTGTCGATGGGATCTTTGTTGATGCTATCGCACTGTAGCTCTGAGATGGCCGTCCGCATTTTATCATTATATTCCAAAGTGTCCATAATAACAATTTGCCCTGTTTTGTCCGCTTCGCAGAATTTGATCGTGGGGTCTTTGCAAAGATTTAATAGTTGTTTTCTGTCATACTTCAATTTATTAATCTTGCAGGGTTTTTTTTGTTGTTGTTTTTTTTGTGCTTAGCGTTATACTCTTTAAGCATGATTCTGAATAGCTTAAACCTTAGATCAGTAGCATGCTCTGAATGTACTCGCTGCACAATATCTTCTAAGATAGGAATGCACTCTTCTGTTCTTGGGGTTTTAGGTGGAAATGCGTATTTTTTCCCACGTTGTAGCATTGCCTTTTCACTAAAAGTTAGCGCTCTCGATGATTGATTCACAAACACTGGGTATTCTCTGTACTTTCAGCACCCCTCATTTTGATTCCATCTAAAAGGGCATTAAATTTCTTGGCAGTTGAGTTTTCTGCTGCCTTTTGTTGGCTTTCGACTATTTCATGGGATAGTAGTATATTTAATAAGGCAAATGTGGGATAGTTACAAAACAAAGATCCAAGTATGAAGGAAGGTCTAAAGTTTCGCTCACCACAATTACAAATGCTCAATGTGCCCTCCACCTGCTGCATGGACCACATCAAACCGATACCTGAATTCATCCCAAACGTGTCGGAGAGTGTTTTCAATAGCAGAATTCATCGCAGCCGTGATTCTCGTTCAGAGCTCATCCAAGTCAGTGGGTAAAGGGGGAACGTAAATACGGTCTTTTACGTATCCCCATAAAAAAAAGTCACATGGTGTGATGTCTGGAGATATCTGAGGCCAAGCGTGTAGTGCCAAGTCATGCGGTCCCCTGCGTCCAATCCAACACTGAGGCAATGTGTCGTTTAGAAACCGACGAACTTAGAGGTTCCAATGTGGCAGTGCGCCGTCCTGCTGCAAAATGTAATCTTCAGAGTCATCCTGCAGCTGTAGAAGTAGCCAGTCCTTCAGTATCGCAAGATAGGAGTTGCCCGTAACCGCCGTGTTGTCCGCAAAAAAGAAAGGGCCATAAACCTTTCTAACAAATAAAGGTAACTTGATCACGCTAGTTACGTTAAATGAAAACTTTTACAAAAAGTTCGTAAGTTGGAAGCTTTCGACCTTATCTTAGGTCTTCATCACGCCAATGGAGGACTAAGATTGTTGCCAGATTCTACATTTGAATTTTTCCTATTTTTGTTGCCAAAACTTAGAATTGATCTCCAGATCATTGGAATGTAGAGAGGAGATTCGGAATTGCAAGTCATTGAGTTGAAAATAATTTCCAGGCTTTCACGGTAACGGAGGGCAAAACGATTGTCAAAAGAAGCAATTCGTTTTGCTTCGTTCCACTGGGGAACTGCAGATGTGTCTTCCATTGTCGAAATAGACAAGGCAGTATTAGGATTGGCTTTCGAAACATCTTTTTTATGTTCTAAAATTCTATGGCTAATTCTCCTGTATGTGCTTCCAATGTATAAGTTATCCCCAGTAGAAGAAGAGATAGGAATACAGTAAACTCCTGGGAGGTTCAGGCTTTCAACTTTGTCCCTATCCCTTTGTAGAAGTTTCAAGATGTTTGGGGTAGATTTAATGGCAAGATGGTAACCAAAACTTCTAAAAAGAATCTGTAACTTATAAGCATAGGAAGGATGGTAAGGAACAGAACCACAGAATTTCAGGTCTTCTTTCTTTTGAGGAAGGAGGCATTCAATTTTCGAATGGTTTTCATATTTTTTTATGAGGGAGTTGACTGTAATAGCAGGGAAACCATGAGAGAGGGCTATTGTAGAAATTTTGGAGAGTTCTTCTTGAAGAGAGAGTCGGTTGTTGCAAATGATATGAGCCCTGTGGATGTAGGACTTCAATGCTGCAAGCTTGTAGAGATGCAGGGTGAAAGAATTGTAGGGAATGATGTTAGTGGCCGCAGAAGGTTTACGATAGATGGAACGAGTAATGGAGAGATCAGCGTTTCTGCAGATAGATACATCCAGGAAATCAATTTTGTGGTTTACTTCCTTAGATATAGTGAGATTAATGGAAGGAATTTTTTCCGTAATGGAGTTGATCAATGTCTGTAGTTCAGACTCGGAATGTGGCCAGCTAATGAAAATGTCGTCTACATATCTTAACCATAGGGAAGGTTGAAAAGGGTGTTGAGGAATGATGGAAACTTCAATATGTTGAATGTAGATTTCTGCAAGCAGAGGAGAAAGAGGTGAGCCCATGGGGAGACCAGATTGTTGGCTATACACAATTTTGTTGAAAACAAAACAACTGTGTTGATGAATAGTGTGGAAACAATCATAAAGATCTTTGATAAGAGAACCGGGGGGTTCAAAATGAAGAATCAATTTCTTCATGAGAAGCATGTAGGAATCAAAATATGGTACAGAGGGAAACAAAGATTCTACATCAAGAGTATACAGATTAACACTAGGAGAAAAGGAATTAGGAAGTTTGTGGATGAAGTTTGAAGTAGAGACAACAGTATGAGGATGGTTGGCTGCCAGGGGTGTCACGTCAATTCGTCGCGTGCGTCAATTCGTCGACTACGTCAATTCGTCGCGCGTCAATTCGTCGACTACGTCAATTCGACGGGCGTCAATTCGTCGACTACGTCAATTCGTCGCGGACAAATTCGTCGACCACGACGATTCGTCGACCACGACGATTCGTCGACCACGACGATTCGTCGCATGCGTCAATTCGTCGACTACGTCAATTCGTCGCATGCGTCAATTCGTCGACTACGTCAATTCGTCGACTACGCCAATTCGTCGCATGCGTCAATTCGTCGACTACGTCAATTCGTCGCATGCGTCAATTCGTCGACTACGTCAATTCGTCGCGTTTACAGATTTTGGTTACATACAAAACGAATGCAGGAAAACGTACGATTTTGAACGTCTTGCTCCCTGATCAAATTTATAAAGTTTGGACACGCAGACAGGATAGGAATATTACGTTTTTCTTTGGCACTAAAAATATTAGACGGTAAATGGTTTTGGAACGGGGCAGGACCCGGTTGGTCAGAGCCCCCCATATACAAAATTTTCGTAAAATCTGTTTTCAATTCAGAACCACCAAATCTGGTATTCTAACTTAGACTGTAGACGGTTTTGGGAAGCGGTCGGAGAGGGGGGTTAGAGCCCCCCCTCCCCGAATTGCCGTGAAATATAGTTTTCAATTTAGAACTACCAAATTTGGTATATTATCTCATGGTACTCTAACTTAGACGGTAGACGGTTTTTGGAACGGGTCAGGGGCCCGGTTGGTCAGAGCCCCCCATACACAAAATATTCGGTTTTCAATTAAGAACCACCAAATCTGGTATACTATCTCGTGGTATTCTAACTTAGACTGTAGACGGTTTTGGGAAGTGGTTGGAGAGGGGGTTAGAGCCCCCCCACACACACACACAGAATTGCCGTTAAATATAGTTTTCAACTTAGAACTACCAAATTTGGTATATTATCTCATGGTACTCTAACTTAGACGGTTGTCGGTTTTTGGAACGGGTCAAGGCCCGGGGAGTCAGAGCCCCTTCCCCCCTACATACAAAATTTTCGTAAAATCTAGTTTTCATTTCAGAACCATCAAATTTGGTATCATGAAACTCTAACTTAGACGCTAGACGGTTTTTGGTAGGGGTTGGAGCCTGCGGGGTCGGAGCCCCCCCCCCTCATAAAAAATTTCGTAAAATCTACAGTTTTCATCTTAGAAACACCAAATTTGGTATACTATCTTATGGTACTCTAACTTAGTCGGCAGACTGTTTTTGGAAAGGGTCAAGGCCCGGGTGGTCAGAGCCCCCCACATACAAAATTTTCTTAAAAACTACAGTTTTCAATTCAGAACCACCTAATCTGGTATACTATCTCATGTTACTCTAACTTAGACGCTAGACGGTTTTCGGAAGGGGTTGGAGCCCGGGGTCAGACCCCCCCCCCGAATAAAAACTTTTTCGTAAAATCTACAGTTTTCATTTTAGAACCACCAAATTTGGTATACTATCTCATGGTACTCTAACTTAGACGCTTGACGGTTTTTGGAAGGGGTTGGAGCCCGCAGGGTCGCCCCCCCCCTCATAAAAAATTTCGTAAAATCTACAGTTTTCATCTTAGAACCACCAAATTTGGTATACTACCTTATGGTACTCTAACTTAGTCGGCAGACCGTTTTTGGAACGGGTCAAGGCCCGGGGTTCAGAGCATCACCCCCTAATAGTTCAGCAGGCCCGCGCACCGAACGCCGGAAGCTGCGTGACGTAGGGGGAGTAGGCTGATGTCCGTGGTGGGTGGTCGAGCATGCATGAGCTTGCTCACTCTGTGTAAGCGTGACTACGGATGTGCGTGGTTGTTGTTGTCAAATTGTCAACTAAATTTATTTTCATAGAGGAATATTAAAAGTATTCAAATTCCTTACTAATGGGGAGGTTATTAGAAAACGGATTAGAGCAATAAAGCTTGAAAATTTTCAACTCTAAGGTATGTGGAAACCTTTTGTTAACCTTATTTTAAACTACTCGTAAAATAAAAATTTTGAACTAGAAAATTTAAATTTGGCTAATTTTATAATCTAATGCATCTCACAGCGGGAAGTCAAAGCACTAAAAAGATTTTTGAAAAATGAAATTTATGTTTGTAATGGAAAGAATAGATTACTTGTGTTGTTATAGTAACCCATAGCATGTTTTTACCAATGTATCAAATAAGTTCAAAGTAAAATATGTATATTTAGGAAGGGGTTTTAAACTTTATTATGGACACAGAATAATAAGGGTTGCATGTTTTTGATCCCAAGAGTAATATGTTGATACATTCGTACTTAGTTATTTAAGTGTTTAGGCAGCGCCGGATTAACTTTTTTGGGGTCCCTATTTCTGGGCACAAGTGCTTGTAAAATACCTATATCCTATACGAAATATATGTATGTCATGTACACATCTAACATGCCTATGTCCTTTATATAAATGCTAAGGCCTTGTTGCCATGTGAAATACATCTTTTGTGTTTGCAGACATGGAGAGTTGCATTGAATTATCATTTTTAATATTTATTACTAAAGGAACACAAACACTGAATCAAGTATAGACAGCAAAAATTAGATATGAATGCACAAAAACAGAAGTTCACACATAGTTCAGGAGTAAGTTTACCTTTAAAATGTCCGTTTAAAGATTTTGAAGCATTTTTCTACAAACCAACACATTGAAGAACTCTCGTGTGAGCAGTGTGTATGCTCTATCTTTGGTAGGATGGGAATTTATCAGAACCATTCAATTTCTTAAAAATTAGGTGAAATATATCAGTACTACCTGGGCAAGAAATTATTTACTTGCCCATGTAGTAAAAGCTGGATGCGCAGGAAAATGTATCTTTTAAGATAACAAACCAGAACCCTATTTTTTTTAAGTTAAAAATATGAATTGTTTTAACATGTTTGCACTTCCATTTTAAGCGTCTGTATTACAAATGTTCAATGCACAAACGTGTGTATATCAATTTTTAAGATGCTGATGCTAAAATTGGTATGAAATGGTACGATGATGAAACTGGTGTTTCGGAAATTTAGTGATTATGCCATGTTCCTTTTGTTAAAGTTTTCTCCCTTTGTCACTAAACATAAGAGGCCAGTTACATCAGAGGCATGCATAGTGTTGTTGATTATAAACAAAATTTGTAGCAAAACTAGGTTTCCGATTTCTGGGCGTAGAGCATAACATAATTAAAGATGTCATATTACTCTTTCCTTGGTACTTCGTAACAATAATACAACTTCCATTAATTAACAATGACATGAAACACGACATGTGATGACTGTCTTTTTTTTCTTGTGTAGTAGAAAATTTTATTACAAACTTTTTTATTTTAAAAGTTAGTTACCATGCACAGGCAATTAGATGTTTTATTTACCTGCCCAGACGAATGATTTACATGCTCTGGGCATCTCGGACATGGTATTTTTAAGCCTTGGATATTGTTATTTTTAAGAGAAAAAAAGTATGTGGATCGACATGAATCCACATATTGTGGAAACTATGTTCTAAACAAACAAGATTTTTAAAATACAAGTAGAAATATATACTCGCTTCTTTTCTTTTTTTTTTTTTTTTTTTGAAAACATTTGCTAATCAGCTAATCAAGGACACTTAATCAAATTGTGCTTGTGATACACAAAGAACTACACAACCATAATTATATGTACATTGGCAGTTTTCCTGAATACTTTTTGAAAATCAAATTTCAGGAAATTTCTGCTAATAAGTTAGTATTTTTTCAGATAAAAAGAAATGCTTATATTGTGGATCCAAATAGTTTTGCTTAATGCTACTAATATACTTAATACATTGACAAGGTAACTTTTTTGAAATAGTGCTCTGGAAGACAAAAATTATAAATTTTATATTTGCTTATCAAAATGAAGTTGTCCAAACACGTAACTAGATGGTACTAAAATTAGGAAAACTTATGTCATTATTGTACGTTTAATAATGTGGCAATTGCATAATTTTCTTGAAATCTTAATTTATTTGATGCAATCTGTGGATCAAGCAGCAATTCACTGTATGTATGTTAAAACATGTTTTATTGAGCCTTTGGTAATAATTAAAAAACACAGAAAAAAATTCAGTTTTTCTTGACCTTTTTTCATATATTAGTGATCACGGATTGCATATAAAATACATTTTCACTAAAGGAATTATTTCATTACTAAAATTTTCATAGTCATAAGTTTGCAATGAATGAAAAATCTGATTCCTTAAATATGTCAATCGACATCTTTTGAAACGACGGCGATACTTCGTAATGGACCCTCAAACTAATCTTTCAAGTACAAGAACGATTTGTTCACAAGTACAGGAATCGTTCGGCTAACTATAAAGACACTATAACTTCAAGTGAAACTACGACAACAGTTTATAATTTCAATTATAGGAATGGTTTATCACTTCCAGTGAAATGACAGTGATGCTTTCATTAAGTTGACGAATCTGTGTTGCTTACCCTTTCAAGTCGAAATTATTGCTGCACTAAATTTTACGCTGTAATTTCTTTTTCTTCTGTATTTTAAAAGATTATTAAACAAACTTGTTAACTCTGCAGTTATTTGAAAACTAACACACAAGTTCTTATTTAAATGCAGTGAAACTCTAAAAGAACGCACGACCTGGTTAGTTGGTGTACGTAAAGACGCGTTCGTTCGCACATCGCCGTAATGCCCCTCTCCGCGACTACGGACTACTCTAGTGATGTCACAAATCGGTGCGCGGGCCTGTTAAGCTACTAGGGGGTGATGGTCAGAGCCCCCCACATACAAAATTTTCTTAAAAACTACAGTTTTCAATTCAGAACCACCTAATCTGGTATACTATCTCATGTTACTCTAACTTAGACGCTAGACGGTTTTTCGAAGAGGTTGGAGCCCAGGGAGTCATACCCCCCCCCCCCGAATAAAAACTTTTTCGTAAAATCTACAGTTTTCAATTTAGAACCACCAAATTTGGTATACTATCTAATGGTACTCTAACTTAGACGCTAGACGGTTTTGGGGAAGGGGTTGGAACCCGCCCACCCCCACCCCATAAAAAATTTCGTAAAATCTACAGTTTTCATCTTAGAACCACCAAATTTGGTATACTATCTTATGGTACTCTAACTTAGACGGCAGACCGTTTTTGGAACGGGTCAAGGCCCGGGGGTCAGAACCCCCCACATACAAAATTTTCTTAAAAACTACAGTTTTCAATCAGAACCACCTAATCTGGTATACTATCTCATGGTACTCTAACTTAGACGGTTTTGGAAGGGGTTGGAGCCCGGGGGTCAGACCCCCTCCGAATATTTTTTTTTGTAAAATCTACAGTTTTCAATTTAGAACCACCAAATTTGGTATACTATCTCATGGTACTCTAACTTAGACGGTAGATGGTTTTCTGGAAAGGGTCGAAGCCCGGGGTTCAGAGCCCCCCACCACCACCACCACCACCACCACCACCCCATAAAGAATTTCTTGAAATCTACAGTTTTCAATTTAGAACCACAAAATTTGGTATACCATATCATGGTACTCTAACTTAGACCGTAGACGATTTTCGGAACGGGTCGGGGCCCGGGGGTTAGATCCTTCCCCCAATACAAAATTTTCGTAAAATCTACAGTTTTCAATTTGGAACAACCAAATTTGGTATACTATCTCATGGTACTCTAACTTAGATGGTAGATGGTTTTAGGAACGGGTTAAGCACGGGGTCAGAGCCCTCCCCATAAAAAATTTTCGTAAAATCTACAGTTTTCAATTTAAAATCACCAAATTTGGTATACTATGTCATGGTACTCTAACTGAGAATGCAGGCGGTTTTTGGAAACGGTTGGAGCCAGGGGTTCAGAGCCCCCCCCTACCAATTTTTGTAAAACCTACAGTTTCGAATTTAGAACGACCAAATTTAGTACGCTACCTCATTGTATTGTAACTTAGACCGCAGACGGAAAGGGTCGGTGCCCGGTGTGAAGGGGGCCCATTCAAAATTTTCGTAAAAATTACAATTTTTACTCTTAAGAACTGCATCCCAATACAGCACTCCATTACCCCACCTACGGTCTAGGTTAAAGGCCGTAGATAACAATAAAGTGAAAAAATATCCGGTTCATGGTGTATTAAAAACACAAATTAATAAACGTTAGCTTTCACCACCAACGGTTGCCTTATCAGGCAGAAATACAATGTAATGTGAATAATGTAAATTCTTTTTTGCTTCGTATAATTAAATTAACTAAATCAAAAGATTTAAAATAAGTTTCCTGAAAATTTACGGAAATAGCTTTTTCATTCATTAACTTTCACCCGCTGAACTTGGTGATTTTAGAAATAGTAATATTTACCTGGGAAATACCGGGTACCCCTGCTAGTAAGAACTAAAGATAATGTTACACTTTTAGTCAGGTACAAAACAATAATTAGAAAGCCCTAGGACTGGGCCTGCTTAGCAATTTTCAGTGTGCCGTGCTAATTTTCATAATGTTTTCATAGAAGTCCAAGATTTTAGCAATGCGCTTTTCTGAGGTTGGAACTATTAAGCAGACCCTAGGCCTAGAGATTTTTGATAGTTTTCAGTCCTCCGAGCTGATATTTATGTAGTTTTCATAGAAAATAAAATGAATTCTGTTTAAATGTTACTCGAGCACAAAGCATTAATAGATACGCCCGAGACCTAGGCATATGCATTTATAGTAATTTTTATAATGCTGTGATTATATGAGGTTTGCATGACAAATCAATTTAAGAGTGTTACGCTTATCAAAAATTATTTAAAAGGCCTAGGCCTAGCGGTCAATAATTAGCATTTGGTGCCTAAGTGAAAGCGCAACATTATTAACTTGATTTGTTATGCAAACCTTATAAATACAACCACAGCGATTAAAAGTTACTAAAGAGTCCTTGTAAGTAATATTTTTTGACCGAGTGCAAGTACAATTTACGAAATGTCAACAGGTCAAAATATCTAAAGTAACAATGAAATTTGGAATATTTCTTTTTTCTTTCTTTTTATTTCAGTTTTGACACTTGTATTAAGTTTTAAAAACATATATTTTTCCTATCGTATACCTTCATTGTGCTTTCAACAGAATTTCTTACCATGTTTTGGGTATTTTGTTTCGTGTTTTTGCAGTTTTTTTAATGTTTTGGGCATTTCATTTTGTGTGGTTACTTCTTTTTATGTTTTGGGCATTTTACTTTGTATGGGTGTTTTTGTTATGTTTTTGTTATTTTCTTTTCTGTGGTGGTTGTAATGTCGACAGGATGAAAAGGGGAAACTGTGGACAGTCACGATGCCTACTTGCTTACAATTTTTTTTTTTCAAATACAGCACATGATTTTGTATTGAGTTATACCACTTACTCATTAAGCGACTACAGGTTTCTTTAAATATGAACTTTTTCTTAGAGCCTTTTGTTTCCTCTACCTAGCTTTTTCGGCTCCGCAATTTCTTTTTTAGTTTTAGAATATTTTCCTTATTATTAATCTATTTTCTCATGCAAACTCTTTATGTAAGGTATGTTTATTCTATCGAAGTATTTTGCAATTATACGTGAAGCCCTGTTGCTGAAGTAAAAAAATATTTCCAACTGAAACAACGCAGTTCAGATATTTTCCCGCTGTTAACTCAAAGAATGAAAACAAAAACAACAAATCTGTGCAATGGTTGAGGCATGAGACAGTACTTACTGATAACCAGGCAAAGTTTTAAGGAAGAATGAGCTTAAGAATTTCTAACTGCAACAAAAAAGAGCATCCGCACTGTATCCCTCCCCATTCCCTAGTGCCGGCCTTTGGACGTCTTGAAAGAGAAGTGTTAAGGACACATCTGTATCGTAATTGCCTGAGCATTCGCAACAATCTTCTGGTGTCGTAGTAGAAAAACACACTTCCTACTTCGCCTAAATTGCTTGGATGTAATGCCAACGAACAAAGTTTTGCTCTCGCATTGGATTTCTGTTGCTTTTGATGGAATACTTTTTTCCTGGGGTTCACCGCTTTCACTATAGTCTTCAGGACAGACGGCAATACACCCCAACGTAAAACACCAATTTCACGGCAATTAACTGCAATTAGCGAAAGAGAGGGGCGGTACAGGAAATAAGTCGAACGAGACAGATCTGAACTTAGAAAGTCGGGGGAAGATGTTGCATGAAAAACTGTGTTTGGCTTACAGATCATTTGGCACGTAGGGACGTAGGTTTCGTTTAATATGTTACGGGGTAAACAAATTGTCTTTTCAGTATAACAATTTTCTTTCATACGCATGGTGCAACACAAAAAATTTGAATTTATTTTTGAGAATTTGCATGACGCCTACCGGCCCAGAGTACAGCTGCCCAGTCCGCGCCTGCTGCCGCCTCCGGAACCTGGCTCCCGGGTTCTTCGCATCTGTTGATCCCCCGCCTGGAGCGTCCCAGCTGTAAAATACATGTACCTCTGCATTTTGGAAAAACAAAAGATAAGATGCCGATCCTTAAAATTAACCACTTCTTGTGACCGCAGGTACGAAAATCTTTAACTTCGCTTAAACCCTAACTGGAGGAACAAGCTTCACGTGATTGTCTGTATTCTGAGTGTTTTATTGAATGGTTGCTCATTAGTTCGTAGTTGACTGGAGAACAGAGAACGTGCTTGTTGAAACCTTTGTTGTGCGTTGTCAAGTGATAATAGTGGAAATATATCATTCTAAATATTTTGGAAAGAGAAAATGCATTGTTTTCCGAAGGTACTATGCAGATGAAGAATGCAACATAAATAGTTAACTCACAAAAAGAAAATGATTTGCTGAAATGGAAAGGGTATTTATTTTGCCATAACAGAGTGCGAGGTGATTTACGGTATTGTCACTGTATTGAAAGAAATTATGGAAATTGTACTGGCTTTGCTAGTACTATTCTTATTGGAGATGAACACAGGATGCGCCATGAGAAACCACATAATCATGCTCCAAGACCGGAGAAAAGTGATGTTGCTGTTGCAAGAGCGTAAATAAAAGAACGAGCGAGAAATACGGACGAAGCCCCTGCACAAATTATTCAAACCGTTACAACATCAATGGCTACAGTAAATGCAGCTTACATGCCTAATATGGATGCACTAAGGCAAGTTGTAAAAAAGAGAAGACATGCCAAGACATGCCTGCGGAGCCTACGACTTCAGAACGGATCGATGCCCCAATAAATTTACAGGAGAAGATGGTGCAAAATTTCTTGGCAGAGATAGCGCATTTGGACATCAAAGAATTATTTTATTTTTAACAGAGAATAATTTACGAAAGCTTAAAGAAGCACCCCTTTGGATTATGGATGGGACATTTGAAACTTGTCCAACCCTTTTTAGGCAATTATGTTCCATTCATGCTATGGTTGAAACGAATCCAGAGATGCACAGACTTGTCCCACTAATTTATGGGTTACTTTCCAGCAAGTATAAAGAATATAATACTATTATACAGTATTTTTGTAGGATTTACAAGACTATGCATCAGACTATGATATTCAGCTTGCACCACAATATACGCATAATAATAGATTTTGAAATAGCTACCGTTATAATGCTGCTAAAAAGGAATTTGGAAGCAGCACACACAAATGTTGTTGGTTTCATCTCGGAAAAAAATGTGCTGAGGAATATCCGTCCTCTGGCATAGCCTTGGAATATAGGGAAAACAGTGAGTTTGCTCTCAAAGTCAGACATTTGCAAGCACTCGCATTTTTTTCATCTGATGAAATTCCAGCTGCTTTTGAAGAAGTGAAATCAATTTTACTAGAATATGCAGATTCTGTAGTTCAGTGGTTTGAGGAAAATTATGTTCTTGGAAAATTTCGTGGAAGCAGAAGAAACAATCCAAGCAGAAGCCCTCCGCTGTTCCTGCCAACAATTTGGTCAGTAAGTGAAAACAATTTATTTGGCTTTCCCAGAACACAAAACGAACTTGAAAGATTAGACAGACGCTGTAATACAATTCTGGGAGAGAAAAAACTGTGACTGTACGAAATAATCAGTGAAATTGCGAAAGAGCAGAGAACAACTATGGCTAAAATCGAAAGAGTGATAGCACAGATTCCAACAAATCCACCCAGAAGAGAAACGCTGGCAAGATAAAAAGGAATTCGAACTTCTTTGGTGCACAGAGACAATGTTAACATGCTGGACTTTTTAAGAGGAATTTCATATAATTCTACCCTTTACTAAAATGTGCTGGTATTTCTCACTAATTGAATTATACCTTTTACTAACTTGTATTTGAATTTTTCAAGAATGTAATTCCGCCGAAGATGCAAGAATGTAAAACACAACGCAAAATTAAAAAAGACAATTTTCAAAATAGCATGTCAAAAACATAAAATGTCAAAAAGTAATCCAAAATGTGAAACAAATAAAAATTCAAAATGCAATCCAAAATGTCAAACAAATAAAAATTCAAAATGCAATCACAAGTCACAAGCATTACAAAAATGCGAAATGTTATGTAACAAGTACAACACAAAATAAAACAAATGCCAAAAAAAAAATGCATACGCTTTGTAAAATGTACAAAATAAAATAAATGCCATATTCATAAGGATTTCATGACGAGTCAAGTTAAAAATGAGCTTTTACTTAGACTTCAAATAATAATTACTAGCCTCTACACCTTTTTAAGACTTTAATAAGTGCAACATCATTAACCTGACTTGTCATCAAACATTGTCAATATGACCATAGCATACAATCACTTAAAAGACTTGTTAATGGATGAATTGAGGAATCACCAAGTTCAGCGGGTGAAAGTTAATGGCTGTTTATAGTTTTGTACTCGAGTAAATGCGCAACACAGTAAACTTGACTTTCTCTGAAAATTTTATGTATATGAGCACGGTTGATTGAAAACTTATAAAAAGGCTTAAGGCCTGTTTATTAATTTTTGTGCCTCAGTCAAAACGCAGTACCATAACCTTGGCATGTTATCGAAACCTTATGAATACGTCGGACTAAAAATTCCTAAAAAAGTTTACGCCTAAGGTCTTGTAACTAAAGTTTTGTGACAGGGTAAAACTGCAACATTAATAACTTGACATGTTATGTTAACGTTGTGAATATGAGCACGGCGGATTAAAGATTTCAACAAATAGCCTTTGGGATTAATGTGTTGTAGCTGAGTAAAAATGTAACATTATCTTGATTTTCTATATAAACCAAACTACGTGCTGAAATGGCCCAACTATATATACGTATACTTCAACCATATACCAAAGCGCTGACAAGGTGAAAACAAAAGTGCAATTTTGTACGGTCCCCTAACATTTTATGGCCAGTCTACATGGAAGTGGACACGTTGATATCAAAAACATACTTTTTGTACGGTCCACAACAAATAGCAATGGACATGTCGCAATCTTTTTTTTTGTGGGGGGGGGGGTTTAACGACCACCGTGATCAATTCAGTGGGCTATAAGCAGTCGGACGTTCCCAATTTTGGGCCACTGGTTCCTGGGAAGGGGGACAGCCAGTGCCAGAAGTCAAGCACAACGTCCATGATTCACCGGGATTTGAACCAGGATCCTTCTCGACAAGTGGTCAGAAGCCAGCGCCTAGATTACTCCGCCGCCGTAGCGGCACACGTTGAAATGTATTTTTCATACGGCCCCAAACGCTCTTATGGACATACTAGATTGAACTGGACGGAAATAAATCATTAATATAATTTGTACTAGCAGGGATACCAGTTATTTGCCAGGTACATATTACTATTTGTGGAATCACCAAGTTCAGCGGGTGAAAGTTAATGAATGAAAAAGATATTCCTGCAATTTTCCAGTAAACTTATTTTAAATTTTTTGATTTAGTTAATTTTATTTTGCGAAACAAAAAAGAAAGAAAAAGGAATGGGAATACTTACCTTCTAAGAGACATCTATAGAACTGCCGTACATCTGGCGTGTGCTTCTGTGAATCCCGCGACACAGAAATGCAATGCACCTATGTGATGTCGCATGCATACGACTTCACATTGGCATTGATCATCTTTTTCTTACCGTTTTGAATTTTGAATATCTGGAACTCTCTGTTTACATTACATTATATTTCTTTTTGATAAGCCGTTCGTTGGTAGTGAAAGCTAAACTATATAGATTTGTGTTTTTAATACACCATTAAACGCATATTTTTGCACTTTATTGTTATCTACAGTCCCTAACTTAGACCGTAGGTTGGTTAGTTGGTTGGTTGATGGTTTATGGTGCAAGGCCCTCAAAGGGCCAAAGAGCGCCTTAGAACGTAGATAGGGTATTCTTAAGAGTAAAAAAACGGAACTTTTTACGAAAATTTTGCATGGGGCTACCTTGACCAGGGCCCCGACCCCTTCCAAAAACCGTCTACCGTCTAAGTTAGATAACCATAAGTAGTATACCAAATCTGGTTGTCCTAAATTGAAAACTGTAGATTTTACGAAATTTTTATGAGGGGAGGGGCTCTAACCCCAGGGTTCCAACCCCTTCCAAAAACCGTCTAGCGTCTAAGTTAGAGTTTCATGATACCAAATTTGGTGATTCTGAATTGAAAACTGTAGTTTTTAAGAAAATGTTGTATGTCTGTCTGTCTGTGTGTGTGGGGGGGACTCCGACCCCCAGTGCCTTGACCCGTCCCAAAAACCGTCGACCGTCTAAGTGAAAGTACCATGAGATAGTATACCAAATTTGGTAGTTCTAAATTGAAAACTAGATTTTGCGATTTTTTTTTTTATGAAAGGGGTCCTTACCCCCTTCACAAAAAAATCTGCAACCCCTTCCAAAATCGTCTAGCGTCTAAGTTAGAGTAACATGAGCAGGGATCGCATTCCTCCTAAAATTCCTAAAATTCCTAATATTTTGTGACCCTCCTTAAATTCCTAAAATTATACCTAAAATTTGCTATTCATCCTAAAATTTTCGTAAGCTTATTTATTAAAAACACAACCGTTATTAACGCCAATAAATTTACCATTACGCAGGGTGCGCACGCGTGCTTGAAAACCTGGAAAGTCCTGGAAAATCATGATTACGTTTTCAAGGCCTGGAATATCCTGGAAAAACGGTGTTTTTTAATGCCGTCTTGAAAAGCCTTGAAATTTGAAATTAGTGCTTAAAAAATGCCCTTTTAGGAAATCGTGTTACTGTTACCCCTTCGTTTTTTAAAGTTCCTTTTCTCTGTTCTCAAAGAAACCACCGGCAGCGGTTTCCGATGTGCACCAAATCCTAATTTGGCTGGGGGAAAAAAAGAAAAAAAAGGCACTACTTCCAGTGCAATAAAATTGGATGATTAATGTCCGTCCGACAATTGAGAACAGAAGGGGAAAGAAGAGGCATTTAGCATTTGCAGGGGGTCGCGTATGTACCAAGTCAGCTGGCATCCACCAGTGAGGAGTATGCCTGAACAACATATTCATCTTCTTCTTGTTTATGTGCATGCCACCCTCCCTCCCCTCAAGAGACTTCCACTACTTATGATAAAAAATAAGAAAACTATCTTTGCGAATTTTTCACGAAAGTGGCTGAAATTTTTACATTCACTGTAATTGGATTACAGAAGCTCACTTCCAAAATCCCAGTTGAATCGGTTTAAAACTTTAAAAGTTAGCATTGGTAATTTTTATTATGGACAAGTATGTGTGCCTCTTTGGACAGAGTGAGCCTCCAGCAGAAAGGGTGTTACCATAGCAACGGTTGATTGACAGCTGGGAGCGCTGATCTGAAGCCCTTGGTTGGGAAGAAAGCAAACACCTGTTTATTATCACTTCCACAGCACAAAAGGACTAGGAGAATATTTTCAGAAATCCATTTTTCTGAATTTTGAAAATAACACAGTAAAATTTTTACAGTAGTTAAGATACATCACAATAAAGTTCTAGTGCAAATTTCGCCAAATTCCGTCAGGAACTTTAGCAGATGCAAAAAAAAAACAAAAAAAAAACAGTTCAGTGAGCTGCAGGTGGTGATTTATGGCGATGTGCCAAATGAAAAGAAGCCATTCCATCAGGTAATTCCAAAGGTTGTGTTGTGTGGAGGCGTCCTCCTGCTGTTTGATCTTAATTGGAATGTTTTTGTGCATGGGGGGGGGTTCGAGAGAAATAGAGAAATATCCGTTTCAGCTTTACAGCTTTCACGGCTCTTTTTTTTTTTTTTCTTGGTAATAAATAAAAATCATAGTTGCTGCATTCACCATTGATCCATGTTTGCATTTCTTGAATATAAACAGCAGACAATCAGAAACATAGTGTTGGGCGGGTCTTGATGATCTTCATTTTGCATATGCTGAATTCAGTTCTGTGGGAATAAGGAATGACTTATACTGTGAATATATACAAAACTACATATTTTTGAGCTGAAAAAATAGGTCTACTTGTACACAGTAGCTAAAGTGTGAACTCAGATGAAGACAATCAGACATACGGACGTCTGATTCCATAAAAAAAAATCAACATAGTTTTTTTATTTACACTACAGGTAAAAAAGCAAAAACATGTTTTTAAACGTTATAAAGGAAAACGGATTTTTGAAACGCATGACTTGATGATCTTAATTTCTGAAAGTTTCTTTTTTCCACATCCTTTTTTTTCAATTACAATACACTGTAACAGGATACTGTGTGTTATATCACTTAGAGATATGGCAGATTTTCGGTTGCTGATATCCGCGATCGTAAGCGGTTGTTGCATTGCGATTGTTGATGATGACAAGATAAATACTGGAGTGATGTAAAATGTTGCATAAACTAAAATAATAAAAAAATAAAGCCCCCCCCCCCCCGAACTTTTATGCGGTCATCATAGCTGATCAACCATTTCATTCCATGAACATCAGCACATTTCAATCATTTGAACATTGGGGGTATCTGAAGGAATTCAGCCGTGCTTAAGCGCCCTAGCGCAACGAAAACATGCTAATTTTGGACAGTTCTATTCCCTTCCCCTCTACCATCCCTAATAATTGAGAGTGCAAACATTGAGAGTGTTTCAAATATTCTATTTATGAGCTAGTTTTCGCGCTGTTTGTTATGCTTTTATTTTCGAAGAAAGAGAGGGAAAATAAGGAAAAGCAGCTAGAGAAAAAAAGAAAAGCTGAGTTTGATGACAAAATAAAAGAAAATGATGCAGAAATAAATAGGCTTAAAAAAGATAAAGAAGCCTCCCTAGCAGTAATTCAAGAGGGAACAGAAAGAATGAGAAAAGCTGTAGAAAAACAAAATACTGTTGAAATAGCAGTTGCCTCTAACTTGATCATACAAGGTTCAGCTGAAATAAAGAAAACTGAAAGTAAATTAGTTGTGGTGGAAGCAGAAAAAGATAGGCTAATCAGGAAAAGGTTAAAACAATAATATGAAAAAAGTAATTCAGTGAACAATTGTACATAGTTCTTGGTTTTCAATTACCTTTTTAGGATATTATAGTTTAATGTGAAACCTGAAAACTTTACTGTGAAAATCGTGAATTGCTTCTGGTTCAACAGCATATTAATGTTCAAAGTGAAACTTGAATGTGGTAAATATACTTGAATATGATAATAACACGTGAAAAGATAAGAACTGAACATTAGAAGTAAATCATACTTAAACTTTAGACATTAGACGTTATGCAAAAAATTTGGGTGTGAACTTCGACCATATATACTAATGGACTGCGCATTGGCAATAGCTGCATCAAAGCCGCCATGGCTCAAACATTGGGCACGTCATCATCAGACTCCAAATTTCGTCTACAAATGCTGTTATGATTACTAATTTACGCTGCAGAACTTCAGTGTTTTCGGTGTATTATGTGAATGCACCTCATATATAATGAAAACTCTTCAGGTAAGTTTACTTATGAGCTATATACATGCATGATCGTGTTGTTTACATTTTGTGATTTATAATGTGATGAACATTTGTGAAGAATTTGGAACATGCATTCCATTTTTTTTTCTTAAGTTACTATATTTTTATATCAATAGCTGCAAGTTTCTGGTTAAGTAATTGAACTTTATTGACTTAGGTATTTAATTCGTTTCTTACCCATGAAAAATCATAGAACTTTCTTTACTATATCGGTCAGAGCAACCATAAGCACAGCAGGTGTAACCCATCTTTTTGACTGTTGTCATGTGATTTTATGTTGGAGCCAGAAATTTTGATGTCATGCGCAGTCTATCAGTATATATGGTTGAAGGGTGTGAAGCAAACTCTTTACAATGTATACAAAGTTGTTTTACCAGATGTATACAAATATACATCTAGTTTTTATTGAAATACACTCCTAACATTTTCCTAAAATTTTTCTAAAAATTCCTAAAATTCCTAAAATTCTTACCTAAAATTTTCCAGAAGTATGCTATGATCCCTGCATGAGATAGTATACCAGATCTGGTGGTTCTGAATTGAAAACTGTAGTTTTTAAGAAAATTTTGTATGTATCGGGCTCTGACCCCCCGGGCCTTGACCCGTTCCAAAAGCGGTCTACCGTAGAAGTTAGAATACCATGAGATAGTATACCAAATCTGGTAGTTCTAAATTGAAAACTGTAGATTTTACGAAATTTTTATGGGGGCGGGGGCTCCAACCCCTTCCAAAAACCGTCTAGCGTCTAAGTTAGAGTTTCATGATATCATATTTGATGGTTCTGAATTGAAAACTGTAGATTTTATGAAAAAAAATTTGGGGGAGTCTCTGACCCCCTGGTCTTGACCCGATCCAAAAACGGTCTACCGTCTAAGTTAGAGTACCATGAGATAGTAAACCAAGTTTGGTGGTTCTAAATTGAAAACTGTAGATTTTACGAAATTTTTGTGACGGGGGGTGGGTTCTCACCCCCGGGCTCCAACCCCTCCCAAAAACCGTCTAAGTTTGAGTTTCATGATACCATACTTAATGGTTCTTAATTACAAAAAAATTAGGTGGGGGGGGCCTCTAACCCCTGGGCCTTGACCTGTTCCAAAAACGGTCTACAGTCTAAGTTAGAGAGTACCATGAGATAGTATACCAAATTTGGTGGTTCTAAATTGAAAACTGTAGATTTTACGCGGCATTTTTATGGGGGGGGCTCTTACCTCCGGGCTCCAACCCCTTCAAAAAACCGTCTAGCGTCTAAGTTAGAGTACCATGAGATAGTATACCAGATTTGGTGGTTCTGAATTGAAAACTGTAGTTTTTAAGAGAATTTTCTATGTGGGGGGGTCTGACCCCATGGGCCTTTACCCGTTCCAAAAATGGTCTGTCGTCTAAGTTAGAGTACCATGAGATAGTATACCAAATTTGGTGGTTCTAAATTGAAAACTGTAGATTTTGTGAATTTTTATATGAGGGGGACCCTTACCCCCCGGGCTGCAACCCCTTCAAAAAACCGTCTAGCGTCTAAGTTAGAGTACCATGCGATAGTATACCAGATTTGGTGGTTCTGAATTTAAAACTGTAGTTTTTAAGAAAATTTTGTATGTGGGGGCTCTGACCCCCGGGCTTTGATCCGTTCCAAAAACGGTCTACTGTCTAAGTTAGAGTACCATGAGATAGTATACCAAATTTGGTGGTTCTAAATTGAAAACTGTAGATTTTACAAAAAAAAATATTTGGGGGTCTGATCCCCGGCTCCAACCCCTTCCAAAAACCGTCTAGCGTCTAAGTTTGAGTACCATGAGATAGTATACCAGATTAGGTGGTTCTGAATTAAAAACTGTAGTTTTTAAGAAAATTTTGTACGTGGGGGCTCTGACCCGTTCCAAAAACGGTCTGCCGCCTAAGTTAGAGTACCATAAGATAGTATACCAAATTTGGTGGTTCTAAGATGAAAACTGTAGATTTTACGAAATTTTTTATGAGGGGGGGGCTCCGACCCCGCGGGCTCCAACCCCTTCCAAAAACCGTCTAGCGTCTAAGTTAGAGTACCATGAGATAGTATACCAAATTTGGTGGTTCTAAATTGAAAACTGTAGATTTTACGGAAAAGTGTTTATTCGGGGGGGGGGGTGTCTGACCCCCGGGCTCCAACCCCTTCCAAAAACCGTCTAGCATCTCAGTTAGAGTACCATGAGATAGTATACCAGATTAGGTGGTTCTGAATAGAAAACTGTAGATTTTACGAAATTTTTATGAGGGGGGGGGGGGCTCCAACCCCGCGGGCTCCAACCCCTTCCAAAAACCGTCTAGCGTCTAAGTTAGAGTTTCATGATACCAAATTTGATGGTTCTGAAATGAAAACTAGATTTTACGAAAATTTTGTATGTATGTCGGTTTTGGAACGGGCCTTGACCCGTTCCAAAAACCGACAACCGTAAGTTAGAGTACCATGAGATAATATACCAAATTTGGTAGTTCTAAATTGAAAACTATATTTTACGGCAATTCTGTAGGAGGGGGGCTCTAACCCCCTCTCCAACCGCTTCCCAAAACCGTCTACAGTCTAAGTTAGAATACCACGAGATAGTATACCAGATTTGGTGGTTCTGAATTGAAAACCGAATATTTTGTGTATGGGGGGCTCTGACCAACCGGGCCCCTGACCTGTTCCAAAAACCGTCTACCGTCTAAGTTAGAGTACCATGAGATAATATACCAAATTTGGTAGTTCTAAATTGAAAACTATATTTCACGGCAATTCTGTGGGGGGCTCTAAACCCCCTCTCCCACCGCTTCCCAAAACCGTCTACAGTCTAAGTTAGAATACCACGAGATAGTATACCAGATTTGGTGGTTCTGAATTGAAAACTGTAGATTTTACGAACATTTTGTATATGGGGGGCTCTGACCAATCGGGTCCTGCCCCGTTCCAAAACCGTTTACCGTCTAATATTTTTAGTGCCAAAGAAAAACGTAATATTCCTATCCTGTCTGCGTGTCCAAACTTTATAAATTTGATCAGGGAGCAAGACGTTCAAAATCGTACGTTTTCCTGCATTCGTTTTGTATGTAACCAAAATCTGTAAACGCGACGAATTGACGTAGTCGACGAATGACGAATCGTCGCAGTCGACGAATTGACGTAGAACCGCTGCCAGGGATTTGCATTTGAGGACCAATGTCTTTTCAAGGTTTACTGCTGGAGAAAAAGAATATTCAACTAAAGGTCTGATGGGGTTACCAGCTTTATGCAGTTTCACTTGCAGGAAAAGCCTGGGAGTTCGAAAGTAAGGATAGGGTGATATATCACCAAGGAAAGATTGAAGAGTTTCTTTCTTAGCTAATCTGTCAACTGAGTTTTTGAGTGAGTTGGTGGTGTCTGACTGCAAAGGAATGCAGTTAGCAGATGTAAGAAAAGAATGCACTTTTTGGTTTAGTGTTTCTTTACCAATGATGACTGGGCAACCAACTTTATCTGCTTTGCATACGGCAAGGTCATTTTCCTGAATAAATGACCTGAATTCTTTTAAACAAGAAGAATACTTGATTGGCACAGAATTTTGCTTGGATAAGATAACAGCAGCGTTGGCACGAAGGATAGGCTGGTGAACAGTCTCAGTTCTGTGTGTCATTCCCTACAATTCTTTCACCCTGCATCTCTACAAGCTTGCAGCATTGAAGTCTTACATCCACAGGGCTCATATCATTTGCAACAACCAACTCTCTCTTCAAGAAGAACTCTCCAAAATTTCTACAATAGCCCTCTCTCATGGTTTCCCTGCTATTACAGTCAACTCCCTCATAAAAAAATATGAAAACCATTCGAAAATTGAATGCCTCCTTCCTCAAAAGAAAGAAGACCTGAAATTCTGTGGTTCTGTTCCTTACCATCCTTCCTATGCTTATAAGTTACAGATCCTTTTTAGAAGTTTTGGTTACCGTCTTGCCATTAAATCTACCCCAAACATCTTGAAACTTCTACAAAGGGATAGGGACAAAGTTGAAAGCCTGAACCTCCCAGGAGTTTACTGTATTCCTATCTCTTCTTCTACTGGGGATAACTTATACATTGGAAGCACATACAGGAGAATTAGCCATAGAATTTTAGAACATAAAAAAGATGTTTCGAAAGCCAATCCTAATACTGCCTTGTCTATTTTGACAATGGAAGACACATCTGCAGTTCCCCACTAGAACGAAGCAAAACGAATTGCTTCTTTTGACAATCGTTTTGCCCTCCGTTACCGTGAAAGCCTGGAAATTATTTTCAACTCAATGACTTGCAATTCCGAATCTCCTCTCTACATTCCGATGATCTGGAGATCAAAGTTTTGGCATCAAAAATAGGAAAAATTCAAATGTAAAATCCTGCAACAATCTTAGTCCTCCATTGGCGTGATGAAGACCTAAGATAAGGTCGTAAGCTTCCAACTTACGAACTTTTTGTAAAAGTTTTCATTTAACGTAACTAGCGTGATCAAGTTACCTTTATTTGTTAATATTGTTACGTGTTTTGCCCATCATCGTCACCTTTCTAACAGAAGCCGTGCAAAAAACATTCAGTTTTGGGGAATCACCTTCATGTTGGAGAGTTTAATGTGGATTCTCCAGTCTCTATATGCAAACATTGTGGCATGAAACTTTCCCGCTTACATGAAAGGTTGCTTCATCGCTAAAAATAAACCTTTGTAAGACGATGTCATCCTCCATGTCCTCTAAAAGAGTTGCACAAAAATCTTTTCGTTGTGTTTTATCACCTCCACGAAGAGCTTGCACCAGTTGCAATCTGTATAGCTTCAGCAGCAAAAGTCGTCGTAAAACACGCCAAACAGTCACATGAGGGATGGCAAGTCCGCGACTCGCACGACGAGAAGACTTTCGTGGGCTTCACTGAAACGCCTCGTGAATTCGTTGCACATTCGTCCAGGGCTCTTTCCCTTACATAAACACCCTGTTTCTTCAAATTGTCGATACTAACGACGAATATTTATGCCCACTGGTGGAGCACTGCCATAACGCCGTTTAAACCCATGCTGCACCATAATCATGGAATGGGTCTTGGTAAATTCGAGCACACAAAAGCACCTTCTGTTGCCTCAACGCCATCTTCTCACTCACTAAGCTTAGCGGCTGTTTGGACGCTCGTGCTGCCATCTAGCAGTAGTCATAACAAACTCTGGGCCACGCCCGTAGACATGATATGAGTCGCATTCATCGGTGGTTCGTGGTTGCCGAGATATCCACTTTTGAAATTGGGACATTCTTTATGAAACACCCTGTATTTGTAGCAAAATCTAAGCTTCCCTAAAACTCAATTGAAAAAGTTCTTTTTTGGATCAATACTGTTCACTTTGGAAAATCGTTTGAGAATATCTCCTGCTTAAAATAGCGCATGGTTTCCCCGCCAGGGGGCGTAAATGGATTATTTTATTTTTGTCTATATCTCTGCATTTAAGAGTTTGATTTGAAAAAATTCTTTCTTTCTTGGAGAGTGTTTCCTGTACAAAATGTTTTTCATGTAGTTTCAAATTTTTCAGATGGTTTAAACATTTATTTCTGCTTCTGTTATATTTGCAGCAAAATTTAAGCTCCTGAAAACTCGATTGAAAACTTTCTTTTGTGGACCGACCCTGCTCACCTTGGAAAAGTTTTTAGAATACTTTCTTCTTAAAATAATGCATAGTTTTTCCGCAGGGGAGCATAGATGTGTATCTTATTTTTGTCGATATCTGTGCTTGTAAGAGTCCGATTTAAAACATTCTTTGTTGGCGAGCATTTCCACTGTGAAATGCTTCTTATACAGAGATGCCAACTTTTACGGATTTTCCGTAGTTTGTACGGATTTTCACTCCGTCTTACGGTTTTATGGAAGTCACCCAAAAAGTTATGCAAAAGCCCACGCATGCCATTTTTTGCCGTCTTTTGGTCGAAAAAACGCACATTACAGGTAGTTCCTATACGCCTTCAGTGTTTTGCCTTCCCCTGCCAATGGAGGTGGAGCTTCTTGTACGCTGTTTGTCATGTGATTCCCCGTACAGCCATTTGAAAGTGACATGCACCAAAGCCAAGAGGGAGCTCAGCTCAGCAGCCTTTTGCTAATTCTTTACATTGATTACATGTGGCTTTGTGCTTGTGAAAATTCCATTGCAAACATTTTAACCCTTTCCGCTCGACTGTTATGTGGCACCCGACATTACAAAATTGCCGAATAGCTTGTGTGTCTGGTGTCATCCGCCATGCCTATGACGCCTCCATAGCTTGCACATCTGCGTTCTCAAGGGATTTCTCTTTCACCTTATATCTCGCGTTTCAGATGTCATCTGCCACGCCGATGACTCCTCTATAGCTCATATGTCGGGGCTCGCAAGACATTTCTTTCTCACCGAATAGATAAAAAGAAATGTCATCGGCGTACCGGGTGTTATCTCCTCCATGCCTATGACCTCTATAGCTCGCACGTCGGCTCTCGCAAGGAATTTCTTTTTTGCCGTGCAGCTCATGTGTCGAGTGTTATCCGCCACGCCGATGACGCCTCTTATGTTGGGACTGGCGAGCCGAAACTGAACTTTCACTGCTAAGTTATGGCCTCTACTGCAGAAATATATATATACATATGTCCCAACATATATATATATATATATATATATATATATATATATATATGTGAGCCCCGACATACGAGCTATAGAGACGTCATTGGCGTGGTGGATGACACCCGAAAACGAGGTATCTATATATATATCTCATCATCATCATTCTCAACCATTATCAATCCACTGCTGGACGAAGGTTTCCCCAAGTTTCTTCCACAATGGTCTGTCTTGTGCCAGTCTCCTCCATGTTACTCCCACATACTTCTGAATTTCATCCATCCATCTCCCACGTGGTCTTTTTTCTAGGTCTTTTCCTGTCCCTTGGAATCCAGTCTAAAATTTCAGCCGTCCATCTATAGTCTGTCCTTCTGGCAGTATGTCTAGCCCATTGCCATTTCAGGGATTTTACTCTGATCATGATGCCTTCCACTCTTGTCATTTTTCTGATCCACGAGTTCCTCTTCTTATCTCTCCTGGTTACACCAAGCATGCACCTCTCCATGCTACTTTAAGTTATCTTCAGCCTTTGTATGTCTCTTTCAGTTAAGGTCCACGTCTCTGCACCATATGTAAGCTTTGGAAGGACGCACTGATCAAACACTTTACTTTTAAGACATAATGGCATATTGCTCTTGAAAATTATACTGTTTCTTCCAAAAGCTCTCCAGGCAAGTTTTATACACCAATTAATTTCTTCATCAATGTGACCCTCACTTGATATCTGCTGTCCAAGATAAATGTAGGTATTGGTTATCTCCAGCTTTCCCCATCATTCGATAAATCTTCATTTTTTGTAAAAGCATTGTACGTCACTTTTGTCTTCTGAAAGTTCATTTTTAATCCCACTTCTTTACTCTTGTCAGCAAGTTCCTGGATCATACTCTGCAGCTGTGAAGGGATAGTTGTAAAAATGACTATGTCATCAGCAAAACAATGGTGAGTTAGATAATCTCCATTAATCTTTATCCCTTTGTTTTCCCAGTTCAGCGAATGCAAGTGATTGCAAGACATTTTCCAATGTGGCATTAAAGACTTTGGGAGGTATAGTGTCACCTTGTCTCACCCCCTTTCCAATTTTTATGGGTGCTGTATTCTCAAATAGTCGAATCTTTGCACTTGCATTTTCATAGATGTTATTAATAATATTAATGTATGCATCTTCAATACCGCAGGATTTCAAAGCCATTGTAACAGCTGATGGTTTCACCGAATCAAAGGCCTTTTCATAATCGATAAAAGCCATGCATAATGGAAGTTCATATTCCCTCGCTCTTTCAATTAGTTCTCTCAGTACGTGGATATGATCTATAGTGCTGTAGCCACTCCTGAATCCAGCTTGTTCTCTCGGTTAAGCCATGTCCAGTGTCACCTTCAAGCAGAGTGAAAGAACTTTAGCGAAGATTTTATAAACCGCTGATAGGTCCGTAGTTCCCGAGATCCTCAATGTAACCTGTTTTTATGTAGCAGGATCATTGTAACATTGTTCCAATCCTCAGGAATCTTCCCTTCATTAAGGCATCAAGTGAAAACTTGGGCGAATACTGTTTCAATTTCTCCACTTGCTTCTTGTATGATGTCTATGGTAATTCCATGCTCTCCTGGAGTTTTTCCCGATTTCATGTTCTTGATTGCATGTGCAACTTCTGCTGAGAGGACTGGAAGAACTCTGGTACTTTTCGTAATGTCTGGAGTACATGTATCATCCCTTTCATATAGTTTTGAGTAGAAATCTTTCACTCTTGTCAAAATTTCACCTCTATTTCTTGTTACAGAACCATCTTCTTTTCTCAGAGCCATAATTTGTTTTCTTCCCTTATTCAGATGTCCCTTTGCTCTATTCAGGCTTTGGTTGTTTTCAATTGCTTTTTTCACTAGTTCACAGTTGAATTTCCTTTCGTCTTCAGTGATACTATTTCTTACCATCTTGCAGAGCTCTATGTATTCCAATTTGGAAGTCACATCTCCTTTGGTTATCCTCATCTCTCTTCTTGTTTGCATCAGAATTTTGGTTTTTCCGGATAATTTGTTCGTATGCAACTTGTTCTTGATACCAGCTATTTTTGTTGCTGTTTCCATAAGAGCCTTGGTTAGTTTTCTGTTAACTTCAGAGATGTCCACTTCTTCCAACGTTAGACCTTCTAGAGCAGAGAATCTGTTCCTCAGTTCCAATTTGAACGTATTATGATGTTTTTTAAGGTTGGTCATGTCAATACGCTTTGGTTGTTTTATGAGCTTGCCACACTGGAGTTTGGCATTGAGGTGCATCTTACCATTCTATGGTCACTACCTGTGTTGAACTTGTTTAGTACACTGCAGTCTTCCATGACAAATTTCTGGTTACACATAATAAAATCAATTTCTCTTGTCAATCCATTGGGATGCCTCCATGTACATTTCCTTTGCGGCTTTTTGTTGAAAAAGGAGTTCATGATGAAAAACCCTTCTACCTCTGCAAATTCTACGAGAGTATTTCCGTGCTGGTTTCTGTTGCCATGACCGAATTTACCTACTGAAGTTTCATTCTGTTGCTGTTGCCCTATTTTCGCAGTGAAATCTTCCATAATGATCTTCAAGTGCTGCTTGCCTTTATTATTTAGATGACGAATTTCCTCGTAAAATTCTTCAATCTCTTCTTCAGGATGACTTGTAGTGGGTGCATAAGCTTGAATAATCTGAGCCTGGTATCTTCTCGAGAGTTGGATAATAAGTCGTGCAGCTCTGTCAGAGGAACTTTTAACTTCTACTACTTTATCCATCAGTTTCTTGTTTATTATAAATCCACCACCACTAGTTCTGCCAGTATCTGTCCCACGATAATAGAAGAGATGTCCATTTTTCAGTTCAATGAGATCTCCTTTTCTCCTTACCTCACTTAGCCCAACGATGTCCCACTTGATTCTTTATAGTTCTTCTTCCAATTCAAGGAGCCTTGAATCAGAAGATAGGGAGCATCCGTTATACATAGCCAAGGTCAGCTCCGGTGATTCTTAGCACCCTCTGCCTTCATGTCGCACTGGCTGCTGCCTTGGCCAGGTACATTCCAGCTGCCAGAGACTGAGGGCCAAGATTTAAGTTGTGGAGTCATTTTGGAGGGGTTTGGCCATAATTCACCACGTTGGCCGAGCGGGTTGGTGAGTGTGGGATAGCATTTTCTCTAATCCCAATGGTATAGTTATACCGCTATTTGGCAGTCGTAATAGCCCCTTTAGTAGGAACAGGATGCACCACAAGAAGGCGGGATATATATATACTTTTTAAATAAAACTACATTTTGGAACTTATTCATTTTATTAAAAAATGTTATAAATGATTCTGAGATTTTAAAATAAATATTTTTGATATACTGAAAATCTTACTGAAGATCAAAGTGGTTTTACTGAAAACTACTGAAACTTCAGAATTTTTTACTGATGACCCTTTTCTCAGGTTGGCATATCTGCTTATGTAATTTAAAATTTTTCTTAATGCACAAGTTTGCCGCTAGAGGGGTAAGTTCACATTTTTGTTTACAGTGATATCTTCAGAACTAAAAGCCCAATTAAAAAACTTCTTTTTCAGTCAGATAGTAATAACTAAGCAAACTCTTTTATTCCTGAAATAATGCACGATTTCGCCGCTAGGGGGCACAAATGCTTAATCTGTTTTTCTCAATATATCTTCTTCTAAATGTGTGATTTAAAAAATTCTTTCAACACCAGATGCTATTTACCTTGTGGAACACCTTAGGTTTGTATTTGAAAAGTTTTATTGTTCTTAGTTCTGTCGCTAGGTGGTGTTTGTGTACTTCTGTTTGCAGCTGTATCTCTGCTTCTAAAAAGCCTATTGAGAATTTTTTGTGCTGTGTGCCATTTGCTATAATAGAGATGTGGTGCATTATCTTCTTTAAGTAATGCAGATAATATATGTTTTTTTGAAGGCCATCCCCTAGAAAAACATATAACCGAAGTTCACCTGTGTATACAGAGGTGTTTTAATTAAAAATGGTCATGAAAATTGCTAATTGCTCATGAAATTATATTTCCCAGATTTTGTAGACACCTTTTAATGTTGCTTCCCTTCCAAGGTTGTTTTTTTTTTTTTTTTTAGTTGGTGTTCTTATTTTCAGAAACTGTATGGTCTCTAGAAAAGAGTAAAATACAGCCACATATTCATGACACCAAAGCTGTTCTCCAGTTAAAGTATTTGAAAGTGGGTAGGAAAATATAGTGGGAGCTCATGAACAAACTTTTATTATGTTTTTTCCAAACTGAATCAAATGAACTACAGAATTTAACCTATCTGGGAGATATTTCATGATGATGTTTCATGACTCTTGAACTGCCTAATTCACGCACACCATCTTTAGTCCAAGTATTTATTTCTGGAGAAAACAGAAGACATGGCCAAAAGTAAAAAGTCTGTTCTTTTTTCTTATTTTTCACTGATACAGCCACGAATATTCAGAATATCAAGAATCGTGAAAGTGGTGGACTCTATTGTTATATTGATTTTTCAATGTTTTTAGCAAAAGAGTGGGCTTCCTTTCTCAATTTTTTTCATCATAATTTCTTACAGAAAACAATAAATTCAGCACACTCATAACCACACTATCACATTTACAAAATATATTAATATTCAAAGGATCCCAAGTATATGAAGCACTGCCATTCATTCTGGTTCAAAACGCAACTTGAAGACGGATATGAATAAAAATAAGTAAGTACAAGGGTTGTCCCAAAACAACTGAGAATGTTTTTATAAAAAGAAATATGTGTGCCTTAATTATCAAGGAAGTGGTGATCTTTTCTGAAATACCATCCAATGCATCGAATACAGGTGTCCTAATGTTCCTCCCACTTTTTGAACGTCTTCTGGAATTCTTCTGAAATGCTGTTGAAGCACCCCTGCGCTGCTGTAATACGTTGTTGTTCAGTCTCAAATTGTCGTCCCTGTAATGCCTTTTTTAAAATGGGGAACAACCATAAGTCACGTGGCCACAAGTCTGGACTACATGCACGACTCAATATTCATTTTCTCTAAATAAGAAATGACAGAATTGGCCATGTGCGGCCTTGCATTGGGCCGCACATGAAAAGCAATGGAGAACCAAAACTGAACAAACTCATTTCATGTCCAAATGCTCGGTTAAAATTCTGTGAATTGACGATTTTCGAAATGTGAACCCTATCTTCGATATCCCTAATTGATAGCTGTCTGTCTTCCCATATAATAACACCTATTGTATTGATGTTTAAATCTGTAACACTTGTTGAAGGTCTCAAACTTAGCAGTTAGTAGATGGATTTCCCTGTCAGAGACTTAAAATATAATTTCAGATCTGCTTCAGAATTTTTAAATATGTATTCTGAGCATTCTAGGAAATTGAGGAATCAGGTGCAGGGCTTGAAAAATGTCATGCCCAAGATGCCCGGGGTATGTAAATTATTGGCCTGGGCAGGTAAATAAAAATTCTAGCTGGCCAGTCCAGGAAACTAAATTTTAAAATAAAAAAGTTTGTATTACAATTTTCTACTACACAAATAAAAAGACAGTTGTCACATGCTGTGTTTCATTTCATTGCTGATCATCAGAAGTTGTATTATTGTTACAAAGAGCCAAGGACAAAACAATATTGCTTCTTTAATTATATTATCAGGGTTGCCAGCCGACCGGAAAACCGGGAAAAATCAGGGAATCCGAAAATAAAGCTAAAAATCAGGGAATCCGAAAATAAAGCTAAAAATCAGGGAAAACTCAGGAAGAAATAAATTTTTTAGCAAAAACCTGGAAAAGTTAAGAAAAATTAAACTGACAATTTTTTGTGTAATGCGTATGCAGTTACCAGAGATGGGAATTCTGCGCCATTGTGCTGCAGAGCCACCATGCCCCATCGGTACTTCGGCACACTGCATTCTCCATGCGCAGCATGCACGATATTGTCGACCCGACGGAAAATATTGAGTATTCTATGGAAACCGTCGGTCCGCTGAGTAAGACCATGCAGTGGGAAGAAAGATTCAGCTATTCCAAGTATTAAGGGTTTTAGGTAGTTACTATGAAATCGTTGGTCCGCTATGGACCACGGAAAACATCTAGTATGCTATGGAGATCGTTGGTCCGCTACGGACAGCGAAAAATATGGAGTATGCTATGGAAATCGTCAGTCCGTGGCAGATGACGGAAAACGCCGAGTCTGCTGTAGAAATCGTCGATCCGACGGAAAATATAGAGTATGCTATGGAAATCGGCGGTCCGCTATGGACAATGGAAAATATCGAGTATGCTATGGAAATCGGCGGTCCGCTACGGACAATGGAAAATATCGAGTATGCTGTGGAAATTGTCTGTCTGCTACGGACGATGGAAAATATTGAGTGTGCTGTGGAAATCGTCAGTCCGCTGCGGATGACGGAAAATGTCAAGTCTGCTATAGAAATCGTCGATCCGTCGGAAAATATTGAGTATGCTATGGAAATTGTTGGTCCACTACGGAAAATATTGAGTATGCATGGAAATCATCGATCTGATATGGACGAAGGAAAATATTCTGTATGCTACGGACGACAGAAAACCTCTAGTATGCTACGGAAATCGTTAGTCCGCTACGGACGACAGAAAACCTCTAGTAGGCTATGGAAGTTGTCGGTCCACTACGGACAACGGAAAACATTGAGTATGCTATAGAAATAAAAATCTCGGTGAAATAACATTATTAACCATCTGCGAAAAATTTATTTTCAAGATTCTAACACTTGTTAAACATTTTTGGGAATATTTCTTGGGTGTTGAGAATGCCACGTTGCTTTCTGTTTCCGCATAATAAATTTTTCCATCCAAGTTTCATTTTTTTCTATGCTTGATTATATTTTCATTTTTGATGTTTTCTGATTATGTTCCTCGTTTTTAATATCTTCGGTAATAGTGAAAAGGAGTGACCTCGTATTTTTGAGGAATTTTTTTCTAATGCAATGCATGTTTCCCTATTTCCAATATATACTTCTTCAAAACTAATCAATAGAGAGCAATCATTTTCATCCCTTTTCCTTTTATTAAACGAAATTAAATTTCTAGATCGGTACTTAATCTGTTGGCGGTATAATCCGCGCTGTTTCCGTGCCCCATTAAATTGTTTCTCGGCAGAATGAGCAATGCAGTATCGATTTTTAACTTTAATTTTCCCCAAAAATTCGTGTTTTTCAATTTCTTAGCCACTCCTTACTCATGTGTGATATTATTTCGTGGTTTCGTGGAATTCCGCTTTTTCCGTAGTCATTTGGGTTATCCTCGAGATCGATGCAAAAATGGGGGGGTCTGTCTGACCTCATCTTTCAGAACCTTCAAAAACAGAAGTTAAACGGAGTGAAGATTTTCCCTATAATCCTAATTACTGTTTCTCGCAATGTTTCTTTCTGCCCAGTAATGTTATTAAATATTATTTTAATGCATATGCGTGCTGATTATTTTGCCATTACTAGAAGGTCTACACTCTACATTTCCTCTGAAGTTTTGCCAGTTCAGGTGGGTGGAAAACGCAGCTGTTTCTCAACGAGCTGTTCAGGTCTTCCCAGACGTTAAAAAGTACATAGATAGTATTCAATCGCTACCTAATACCTTGTGATTAAGTTGAAAAAGCTTGCATGGGTAAACTTATGTTAGCAAAGTTGGCATATTTTTCATTTGTTGCATCAGTGTTAGAACCATTTCTTAAAAAGTTCCAGACTCAGAAACCGATGGTACCTTTTCTGTATGAAGCCTTGTACGATCTGATTTCCCAGTCAATGAAAAAATTTGTCAAAAAGGAAGTTCTGGAATGTGCTGAAGCTTCTGAAAATCATAATCTGCAAATTTTACCTGAAATTCTCCGTGAAATTATTTTCTGGAGAACCTGGAAAACTTGGGGAATTTTTAAAGCCAATATGAGTGGCAACCCTGATTATACTCTAGGTCCAGAAATTGGAACCATATGTAGTTTTGCTTCAAATGTTGTTTATGATCAGTGATGGGATGCGTGCCTCTGATGAAACTAGCCTCTGGTATACAGTGACAAAGGGCAGAAACTTTAACTAAAGAAACATGGCAGAATCACTAAATTTCTCACATACCAATTTCATCATCATATTCTTAAAACTAGAGTGACATGTTTTTGTGCATTAAATATTTTGAATACAGAAATTTTAAACGGAATGCAAAACATCTAAAGAAAAAGTTCGTATTTTTTAACTAAAGAAAAATGAGAGTTCTGATTTGTTATTTGAAAACAATTTTCCTGGGCATCCAGGTTTTACTACTTGGGCAGGTAAATTATTTCTGAACATGCCCGGCAAGGCATGTAGCTTTTCGGATATTTTTCAAGCCCTGAGGTGTCTTGTAGATTCTTTGTAACATTTGTCACTTTTGTTTCTTTGCAGAGTATCATTTTCCAGAAAACCCAGTGTTCTTTTCTCAGTACATTTTATCATTTCCAATTTTATTCTTAAACCCATACAGTATCAAAATCCTAAAAATAAAAACCTGACTTGTTAAAAATATCTGTAGCACTTTATTTAGAAAAAAAAAAAAAATAGCACATGCATGTCATATCATTATCTCTGTCTGCCATCCGTCTGTTTGTGGAGAAGCTTGAACTTTGAGAATGAAGATCCATATCTTGTGGTCTTTTTACAATGCATAACCTTGCTGCTGGGGAGTGTAAATGTAAATGCTGTTGAATTCAAAATACTATAGAATTTATTCCCATAGCATTGCTTTTAAAAATCTGATTAAGAAAGATGTTTTCCTTCTATAAATACTATCGACCACAAAAACCATTTTGCGTACATTCTCCACTTAAATAAAGCACTATTTTCCCCACAAGTTTATATTGTGTTTCTCTTGATATATCTGCTACTAGAAGTGTGATGTGAAAAATTATTTTTTCATTTGATAGTGTACATGGTGAGATACATTTTACATACAGGGGTTGGACAGAATAATGTGAACACCTAGGAAAAGAAGGTTTTATGTACTTAGTAGGGTGTAGGACCACCTTTGGCATTCAAAACTGCCTTAATCCTCCTTAAAATGGATGTATACAAATCCTGGATGGTTAGAATAATTCTTGATGACAACATATCACACTTCAGTTGCGTAAAAATTACAAGTGTTGGGACGACGTTTCGGTAGCGACTTCTACTTTCATCAGCCATGGAATGAAACATGTGGTATTAGCATCAGTTGTTGCCAGATTTCAAAATAGCTTTCCAAATGATAGGTGTATTAAAAGGTGCATCTGTATTACGGGTGTTAGGGGTAAGGAAGATTTCAATGCTTTCGCGGTAACTGAGGGCTTTCCGATTGCTGAACGGAGTGATGCGTTTAACATTTTGCCAATTGGGAATCGCGGAATGATGGTTAAAATTGAAAGCGAGGTGGAAGGGTTTCCTTTCTTAACAACAGAGATATGTTCCACCAATCGCCGGTTGATGCTTCGGTAAGTACTACTAATATAGTGGGTAATACCTGTGGAAGTGGTGACAGGGATAGGGTAGACCCCTTGTTACTCTAGGGGTTTATTGGGATCTTGTCTTTGAAGATGAGGTTAAGAAGATGTGGAGGTGGTTTAACAGCAATCCTGTAGCCAAAAGACTTGGAAATGGAGCAAACTTTGTGAGTGAAGGCCAGGCTGAAGGGCAAAGTGCCCACAAACTGATGAGTGGTGGAAAATTCAGGCAATAAACTGGTAGATCTATTCTGTGATTCAAATTTCTTAATTAGCCTGTGTACTAAGAGGGGTGGAAAGCCATGCAATTTGCCAATGTTGATGATGTTATGATATTCGTTTTGAAGAGCAGAAAGGCTGTTGCAAATAAGGTTAGCTCTGTGGGTGTACACCTTTAAAGCAGCCAATTTGTATTTACCAAAGGTGCAGGAATGGTAAGAGATGATGTTATGGGTGGCAGAAGCTTTCCTGCAAACAAGAGACCAAGTGAGAAGTCTGGGTTGATGTTAACATCAACCTTCAGACCAACCCAGACTTCTCACTGATTTTTAGAAGTGAAATACAGTTGCATGTCTAGTTTCTGGTACGTGCCTCACTGCCAATTATTCTCACTATGATTCCTGGATGGTGATTAGTGAGATGTTACACCATTCTTTGTGCAGAAACTGCTCCAGGTCCTTAAGAGATGCAATAGGAGGATAACAGGATCTCACTCTGTTTTCCAACACAGACCACAGTTCCTTGATGATGTTTAAGTCTGGTGATCGGGGAGGCCAAGGAAATTGTGAAACTCCATCCTCATGTTCCTCAAACCATGATTGGACATTTTGAGCTCTGTGAATTTGGATGTTATCATCTTGATATATGGCATCCCCCTGTAGGAAACAATGCCTGAGCCATTGGATGGACTTGTTTGGCCAAAATGGTTTCATACACCCTGCCAGTCATCCGTCCTTTCAAGGTGATCAGGGGACCTGCTGAAAACCACGATATGACCGCCCAGAGCATGACTGAACTACCACCATGCTGCACTGTTGGGAACAGACAGTCTGGGTTGTACGCTTCTGACAGTTTCTCCACACATAAACATCTCCTGCGATGGGGAGTAGTGTGAATGTGGATTCATCCGACCACATTACGTACCTCCATGCATTGGCAGTCCACGTTGTATGCTCCTAGCACCACTGCTGTCGCCATTGTGCATTCACCTGGGTCACCTGAGGTTTTGCAACAGCAACTCTCCGTGAATACATATCTTGTTTATGCAGTTCCCTGCACACTGTTTTCATTGATACTGGTTCTGGAGACGCAGATTGAGCTCCACACAAATTTTCAGCACTGTGGTCATCTTATTACAGGTAACAATCCTCTTTAATGCTCTCCTGTCTCTATCAGTCTGGTTCGTTTTCTGGCCGCTGTGTTTCACATACAAGGTTTTGCTACAAACATGGTATGCTGTCATGATGATAGACACTGTAGCTCTCAATAACCCCACTACCCTGGTGACTGTTGTCATGGAAGCACCAACTAACCGGCCACCAACAATTAGCCCTCTTTCAAAGTCAGTTAGGTCACTCGTTTCATCGTCACCCTAAAATGCAACATGACACTTTAAATGCACTTGAACAGGACTTTGGCGATCTAAACAAAGCTATTGCAACCAAAAAGTGGTGGATATATTTGCGTATTGCAACATACACAGCTGCATTAAAAGTCAGATCTCTGAGCATGGTGTTCACATTATTTTGTCTAACCCCTGTATATTCCTGATTTTTGTAACCCACAGTTTAAGGGTGCATAGATGCACATTTCTAATGCAACCATATCTCCACTTCTAAAAATCTGCTTGGAAAAATTCGTTTTTGATCAGAATACCACTTACCATAGAAAACATTTTATTCATATTTCCACCTCAAAATATATTCAGTTGAAGATTTCTCTCTCTCTCTCTGTTTTTCTGAGTTCTGTTTACTTGTAGAAATGTCTGGCCTTTTGTTAACTGTTAAGGCCTGTTCTGTGGCTTTGAAATACTTTGATTAATTCAAAAATTTTGTTCACACTAATGTAATTTGAATTATGTTGCCAGTTTAAAGATATAATAAAATTTATAAGTTATGGTACTTCCTGAATGCCATAGTTAATGTTATTGAATAAATTCATTGTAAGTAGGGCAAAGTTTTTGTGTATTCATTTATAAATCATTTATCCCTAATTATATGGTAGCTCTCATTAGCAAGTCTCCTTGTTTTTAGGTTTGTAATCCAAAATTTTGTATATTGCTCCAAAGTAATGCATTTTTGTCCTCAAAATAGGGGAGTTTTTCTTGTAGTGGCTCAAACATGCATTTTGTTTCCCTTTCTATCATTACTTCTAAAAGTCAGATTTTATTTATGTCTGATGTCATTCGCTGCAGGGCGCCTTTTGCTTATAGTTTTCATTTCTTGATAATGTCTAGTTCTGCCACTACATGCAGTAAGTGTGCATTTATTTATTTTTGCACTTCTAAAAATCCTATAGAAAAAGTTCATTTTGTGCTGGATGCTGTTCACTCCAGTGCAGATTGTAAACATTATCCACCTTTCATAATTATCTGATATGAAGACTAGTGCACATCTTTTGAGCTTTTTCATACGAGCGTCATTCCAAAAATAACGAGACTGATTTTACATGGGGCAGAAGTGTAATGGTATAAAAGATGCCAGCTAGTTTTGTGTGATATTGGCGAAAAGACCCCAACTCACTGGGTTTTGTTCCAGAATCCTTAGTTTGAATGACCAACTGGAACCATCAGCTGTGTGCTACCCACACTGATGTACTTACCTGATTAAAAAGACAAAAAGAAATGCAAAAAGTGGCCTAAGTGTGGGATATGGTGGACCTACAACACTTGAGAAGGACGGTCTACCATGGAATCGACCTGGAACTGGTAAAGGCCAAATCAGAAAGAGATCTCGGCTGAGTGACTGTAAGATTGGTGTATGGAATACTTGACGTATAAATGGCAAGATGGATGAGGTGAATGAGGAGATGAATAAGTATAGATTGGATGTGTTGTGTATAAGTGAAACCAAAAAGAAGGAAATTGGGATGGAAGAAGTGAATGGAATGGTGAGTGTGTGGTCTGGAGTATTGGATAATGTGAGGACAGGCTGGTGTAGGTGTGATTTTTAGTAAAAAGATGAACAACTTAATTCACTATAGCTGCATAAGTGAGAGAATTCTTTAGATTCGTTTGAAAGTGAAACTTCAGAAAATAGTAATTATTGTAGTGTATGCTCCTTGTGACTCGGAACCTACTGATAGGAAGGAAGATTTCTGGACTGACCTAAAAGTTGTTTTGAGCTAGTTTGGTGCTAAAGAGAAAGTTATAATAGCAGGGGATTTCATTGCTAAAGTAGGTGTGCAGAATGCAATTTCTGACAATGTTCTGGGTAAGTTTAATTATCCTTGTGTGAATGATAATGGTGAAAGATTAATTGAAGTCTGCATTGAGAATAGTTTGTGTGTATCTAATACGTTTTTCAACCACAAATATATCCACACATTACTTGGGAAAATCGTACTCTTGGTCAAAAGAGTGTGATAGATTTTGTTGTCTACGATCAGCGTCTGAAACACTTAGTTGTTGATACTCGCGTGATCAAAGGTGAGGATGTTAATTCAGATTGTTACTTGGTAGTGTCATGAGTGAAATTGAATGTTGGTTGGAGGAAAAGGAATAAAAAAAAGGCCTAGGATGGAAAGAATAAAGGTTGAAAGGTTCCCTGAAGATCATCACCGTTATTCTGGCATACTCAGTGAATGACTGAAGGAGCTGAAGTCTTGTTAAAGGGATGTAGAAAAGAAATGGGAATATTTTAAGAACTGTGATGTCACTGCTGTCGAAGAAGTCTGTGGCATCACAATAGTGGGTAACAATAGAGGTGATGCCTGGTGGAATAGTGAGATTGAAAAGGCAGTAAAGAGAAAGAAGGAAGCCTATTTGGGGATGTTGCAAGGTAGAGTCTTTGTGGATGAATATTGCTGTAAGAAGTGTGAAGCGGCTAAGCTGGTTCACCAAAGTAAGTCAAAAGATAGGAAGGAGAAGGTGGAAAGGCATGAATTGGCTTTTTAGAAAGATAAGAAGACTTTCTGGAAGTACATGAGACTCAAAAAAAATAGGGGAAACAAAGTTGCAAGTTGTGTGAAGAATAGTATCCAGGAAATGATATGGGAGCCCAATGAGTTAAGTGAAAGATGGGGGAATACTTCTGTAAGTTATTAGATCTGGAAAGCAAAGGTGATTCTGAGGCAGAAGCAGATGATGTCACAGTGTAGGATGGAAGCACAGGAGGGATCTCAAGAGAAAAGGTGTTTAAAGCTCTAAAATCTCTTCAGAATGGTAAGGCTCTAGGAGTTGGTGGCATAACTGCTGAGATGTTGAAAAATGGTGGTGACTCTGTAATTGATTGGTTAACTGAAATTTGCCAGTTGTGCTGGGAGTTAGGAATGGTCCCACAGGATTGGAAGGAAGTTCCCTTGTATAAGGGAAAAGGTGATCAGACTGAATACAAGAACTATCATGGTATTAGCCTACTAAGTGTGCCAGGGAAAGTGTTTGGTAAGACTGTTATTGAAAAAGTACAGGGTCTTACACCAGAGAAAGTGTGGGATGTTCAGAGTGGTTTTATGCCTGGTAAAGGCTGCAGTAACCAAATTTTTGCATTATGCCTGATGATTGAAAAGTATCTGTCTGTTAGTAAAAAAGTTTTTGCAGCCTTCATAGATTTAGAGAAAGCTTACGACCGAAAATAGGACGCTCTTGTGGAAGGTAGTGAATAAATATGGGGTTACTGAAAATCTACTTAATAGCGTAAAAGCCATGTATGCCGGCAGTAGAGCTTGTGTACGAGTGAATGGTGTTTTATCAGAAAGGTTTTCTATTGGTGCAGGAGTCAGACAAGGTTGTGTAATGTCACCACAGCTGTTTAATATATTTATAAATGCATACATGCATGATGTTAAAATAGATAATAGTGGTTTATGTCTTGGTGATATCCGTGTGTGCAGATTGCTGTATGCTGATGACATTGTCCTGTTAGCAGAGAGCAAAAGTGAGTTGCAGAGTATGTTGACTCGGATGCACGAAGTTTGCATGAAATTCAAACTGAGCATAAATAAGGGAAAGACCAAAGTTGTGGTTTTTGAGAGAGGAACTGGTAGTACTGAATGTAATATAAGTCTAAATGTCACAGTGATTGACCAGGTGAATTAGTTTGTTTATTTAGGAAGCATGTTTGACAGAGAGAATGAATTGGATGGTGAAATTAATAGGCGAGTGAATTCTTCATTGAAAGTCATGGCTGCTTTGGGAGATTTTCACAGGAATGATGGGCTCTCAAGTGAATCTCGGATGGTTGTGTATAAAAGTGTAATTGCTACTACTCTGATGTATGGCAGTGAAACCTGGGTACTACAGATAAATCATAGGAGTCGTTCGTGTGCTGGAGAAATGCGTCTTGGCAAGACATGTTCCGATTGTGCGAGGAATGAAGATGTGTTGCAGTTGTGTAATGTGAAGCAAAATGTTGTTAGCAAGGTGGGGACTACTATGCTTCAGTGCTTTAGCCATGTTGAAAGAATGAGCGATGCGATGCTTACTAAGAAAATCTTTTTGGCCTGAATGGCTGGAAGGAAGGGCCAAGGAAGTCATGGGAGGATCAGATTCAGGAGTGTCTGCATGAGAAAAAGATTTAGTATGAAGTATAGAAGATCTTGTGTACGGCATATGATGGATGTCAGTGAAGCTTGAGTTGTATGTTGAGCTAACCTCCGAATCTCAGAGGACAGTTTAGTTATATGTATGTATGATGTAGAAGTGTAATGCACTAAACATACTTACACTTTCAATGTATTCTTTCTCTACCTGAATGTACCAGTCCCACCTTTCTATGCTTTTCTGGAAGGGGTGTTCAATGCTC
Source organism: Macrothele yani (assembly GCA_039090855.1). NCBI lineage: Eukaryota > Metazoa > Arthropoda > Arachnida > Araneae > Macrothelidae > Macrothele > Macrothele yani. Next base: position 82,078,183 of record CM077008.1, read on the forward strand.
TTCCTTCACATGTGTGATTCAGGACACCCATCACAGCATTGTTCAGTTCAGTATTTGATGCAAACCGACGCCCACAAAATTGTTTTTTTCACTTCAGGGAATAAATGGAAGTCGCACGGTGCCAGGTCCAGTGAATACAGAGGATGCGCTATCATTTTGATGCCTAGATCTTGGATAACCTGCTGGGTGGGAAGCAAAGCATGATGTGCAGGGGCATTATCTTGATTCAAATGCATATTCTGGGTGTTTTGAGGGGGAAATTTTCTTTAGAGGCCCTTTGAGAACTTCAGAATAAAGGCACCAGTAATAGTTTCAGGGATCGCATTCCTCCTAAAATTCCTAAAATTCCTAATATTTTGTGACCCTCCTTAAATTCCTAAAATTATACCTAAAATTTGCTATTCATCCTAAAATTTTCGTAAGCTTATTTATTAAAAACACAACCGTTATTAACGCCAATAAATTTACCATTACGCAGGCTGCGCACGCGTGCTTGAAAACCTGGAAAGTCCTGGAAAATCATGATTACGTTTTCAAGGCCTGGAATATCCTGGAAAAATGGTGTTTTTTTAATGCCGTCTTGAAAAGCCTTGAAATTTGAAATTAGTGCTTAAAAAATGCCCTTTTAGGAAATCGTGTTACTGTTACCCCTTCATTTTTTAAAGTTCCTTTTCTCTGTTCTCAAAGAAACCACCAGCAGCGGTTTCCGATGTGCACCAAATCCTAATTTGGCTGGGGGGAAAAAAAGAAAAAAAAAGGCACTACTTCCAGTGCAATAAAATTGGATGATTACTAGTAGGTCGAATGGGAGCTTGATGTCCGTCCGACAATTGAGAACAGAAGGGGAAAGAAGAGGCATTTAGCATTTGCAGGGGGTCGCGTATGTACCAAGTCAGCTGGCATCCACCAGTGAGGAGTATGCCTGAACAACACATTCATCTTCTTCTTGTTTATGTGCATGCCACCCTCCCTCCCCTCAAGAGACTCCCACTACTTATGATAAAAAATAAGAAAACTATCTTTGCGAATTTTTCACGAAAGTGGCTGAAATTTTTACATTCACTGTAATTGGATTACAGAAGCTCACTTCCAAAATTCCAGTTGAATCGGTTTAAAACTTTAAAAGTTAGCATTGTTAATTTTTATTATGGACAAGTATGTGTGCCTCTTTGGACAGAGTGAGCCTCCAGCAGAAAGGGTGTTACCATAGCAACGGTTGATTGACAGCTGGGAGCGCTGATCTGAAGCCCTTGGTTGGGAAGAAAGCAAACACCTGTTTATCACTTCCACAGCACAAAAGGACTAGGAGAATATTTTCAGAAATCCATTTTTCTGAATTTTGAAAATAACACAGTAAAATTTTTACAGTAGTTAAGATACATCACAATAAAGTTCTAGTGCAAATTTCGCCAAATTCCGTTAGGAACTTTAGCAGATGCAAAAAAAAAAAAAAAAAAAAAAACGTTGCATAATCGGATTGAAAAAAGAAACAGTAATTATAAATTACGGGAAAAGCAAGTGAATTATTTTTTTTAGATGCCATGGTTTATTTAAACAGAGTGATCCTTAAATTTTTTTCTGTGATGATATGGACTCTATTTGAATTACAAACACGTTTTTATTCAGACGTCTGAGTTACTGTTTTAATAAAAAAATCATCTATAATTAAAAAGTTTTCAATGGATTTAAGCAATATTCAGCAGATAAACAAACGTATTTTAGTAAATTGCAACATCATGACGTAAATTTGGTAATTTAATTTTGTCGAAAATTGGGGAGCATTTTTTTTTTACAGTTTCTATTATAGTTAAAGTAAAGGAGGAAGGGTGCAACTTGACAGTTCAGTGAGCTGCAGGTGGTGATTTATGGCGATGTGCCAAATGAAAAGAAGCCATTCCATCAGGTAATTCCAAAGGTTGTGTTGTGTGGACGCGTCCTCCTGCTGTTTGATCTTAATTGGAATGTTTTTGTTGTGCATGGGGGGGGTTTCGAGAGAAATATCCGTTTCAGCTTTACAGCTTTCACGGCTCTCTTTTTTTTTTCTTGGTAATAAATAAAAATCATAGTTGCTGCATTCACCATTGATCCATGTTTGCATTTCTTGAATATAAACAGCAGACAATCAGAAACACAGTGTTGGGCGGGTCTTGATGATCTTCATTTTGCATATGCTGAATTCAGTTCTGTGGGAATAAGGAATGCCTTATACTGTGAATATATACAAAACTACATATTTTTGAGCTGAAAAAATAGGTCTACTTGTACACAGTAGCTAAAGTGTGAACTCAGATGAAGACAATCAGACATACGGACGTCTGATTCCATAAAAAAAAATCAACATAGTTTTTTTATTTACACTACAGGTAAAAAAGCAAAAACATGTTTTTAAACGTTATAAAGGAAAACGGATTTTTGAAACGCATGACTTGATGATCTTAATTTCTGAAAGTTTCTTTTTTCCACATCCTTTTTTTTCAATTACAATACACTGTAACAGGATACTGTGTGTTATATCACTTAGAGATATGGCAGATTTTCGGTTGCTGATATCCGCGATCGTAAGCGGTAGTTGCATTGCGATTGTTGATGATGACAAGATAAATACTGGAGTGATGTAAAATGTTGCATAAACTAAAAAAAAAAAAATAAAGCCCTCCCCCCACACCCCAAACTTTTATGCGGTCATCATAGCTGATCAACCATTTCATTCCATGAACATCAGCACATTTCAATCATTTGAACATTGGGGGTATCTGAAGGAATTCAGCTGGGCTTAAGCGCCCTAGCGCAATGAAAACATGCTAATTTTGGACAGTTCTATTCCCTTCCCCTCTACCATCCCTAATAATTGAGAGTGCATACATTGAGAGTGTTTCAAATATTCTATTTATGAGCTAGTTTTCGCGCTGTTTGTTATGCTTTTATTTTCGAAGAAAGAGAGGGAAAATAAGGAAAAGCAGCTAGAGAAAAAAAGAAAAGCTGAGTTTGATGACAAAATAAAAGAAAATGATGCAGAAATAAATAGGCTTAAAAAAGATAAAGAAGCCTCCCTAGCAGTAATTCAAGAGGGAACAGAAAGAATGAGAAAAGCTGTAGAAAAACAAAATACTGTTGAAATAGCAGTTGCCTCTAACTTGATCATACAAGGTTCAGCTGAAATAAAGAAAACTGAAAGTAAATTAGTTGTGGTGGAAGCAGAAAAAGATAGGCTAATCAGGAAAAGGTTAAAACAATAATATGAAAAAAGTAATTCAGTGAACAATTGTACATAGTTCTTGGTTTTCAATTACCTTTTTAGGATATTATAGTTTAATGTGAAACCTGAAAACTTTACTGTGAAAATCGTGAATTGCTTCTGGTTCAACAGCATATTAATGTTCAAAGTGAAACTTGAATGTGGTAAATATACTTGAATATGATAATAACACGTGAAAAGATAAGAACTGAACATTAGAAGTAAATCATACTTAAACTTTAGACATTAGACGTTATGCAAAAAATTTGGGTGTGAACTTCGACCATATATACTAATGGACTGCGCATTGGCAATAGCTGCATCAAAGCCGCCATGGCTCAAACATTGGGCACGTCATCATCAGACTCCAAATTTCGTGTACAAATGCTGTTATGATTACTAATTTACGCTGCAGAACTTCAGTGTTTTCGGTGTATTATGTGAATGCACCTCATATATAATGAAAACTCTTCAGGTAAGTTTACTTATGAGCTATATACATGCATGATCGTGTTGTTTACATTTTGTGATTTATAATGTGATGAACATTTGCGAAGAATTTGGAACATGCATTCCATTTTTTTTTTCTTAAGTTACTATATTTTTATATCAATAGCTGCAAGTTTCTGGTTAAGTAATTGAACTTTATTGACTTAGGTATTTAATTCGTTTCTTACCCATGAAAAATCATAGAACTTTCTTTACTATATCGGTCAGAGCAACCATAAGCACAGCAGGTGTAACCCATCTTTTTGACTGTTGTCATGTGATTTTATGTTGGAGCCAGAAATTTTGATGTCATGCGCAGTCTATCAGTATATATGGTTGAAGGGTGTGAAGCAAACTCTTTACAATGTATACAAAGTTGTTTTACTAGATGTATACAAATATACATCTAGTTTTTATTGAAATACACTCCTAAAATTTTCCTAAAATTTTTCTAAAAATTCCTAAAATTCCTAAAATTCTTACCTAAAATTTTCCAGAAGTATGCTATGATCCCTGTAGTTTTTCCCTTGTCTGTCAACATGGTCATTCACAATTCCCTTTTATTAAAGAAAACCAGGTGCAGGACCTTCCCTGCACTTGTTTGAACCTTTGCTTTCTTGAATTGGAGAATCTGTGGACGTTTCCATTGGATTTGGAGACTCTGTGGACGTTTCCTGTTGTTTTGTTTATGGATCAAAATGGTAAAAAAATGTTTCATCCCACATGACAACTCGATCCAAAAGTATGGCTCATGTTGTAGCCAGCACTTTCATTGGCGACAAGTGATAACATGATTTACTTGTGTTCATTCGTGAGCAACCGGTTAATTCACCTTGCAGCGAATTTTTGGTACCCCAACCAGTTTCTCACAGTGTCGTCAACTTAACTGACAGGCATCTGCATCACATTAGCGGCCTCCTCAATCATCATTCAGCGGTCTTCACGCATGAGTGTCTCGAAGGTATTATCATTGACCTCCATAATCGATGTCAACAGCCTACTAGAGCATGGTGCATCTTTCAGACACTCTTCGCCATTCAAAAATTTCATGTGCCACTCAGAAACTTGCACAGGACAAAGCATCTTCCTTGTAGGCTGTTTTAATCATTTCTTGCATTTCTATTCAAACACACACAAAATTTTATAGCTTCTCTTTGCTGCAGTTTTAAATCCATACTAGGTTACAGAAACACATCTGAACTCTACACCATCTTCTACAAGAATGAATAAGCGGAGCGCTGTAAGGATGCATCGTTACATTACTGACCTTTCAGGTGCTCTGACACATGCAGCTGCATTTTTCTGCATAGGTTTGTTTTGGCGCTATGGCATCAGGCTCATTACTTTCTGAATGATCTACATAACAGGCGGTTCTGCCAAGTATCCTTGTATATTTGCAAGAGTATCTCCATTTATCTGTTTTTCATGAAATGTAATGCTATTGGCACTCCTAAATACCCAACTACTGTGAAAGATTTTTATCCTGCACTTACTTTGTGTCATGGGAAAGCTGATTTAGAGCAAGTGAGCAACAGGTCTTGATATCAAGACACAGAGAGAGTTACCGAAGATAAAGCAGCAGTGTTTGAGAAAACATTGAATGCCTTAATGATAATGAAAGATGCATTGCATAAGCACTGTAAAAACTCATCTTGTATGTATTGCCAAAAAAATTATCTGTTTAGCTCGGTGTGCATGTAAACATAAGATGTATTTAGATAATGTTAAGAGATCATCTACATGCCTCATAACATTTATATGCATTCTGAGAACAACAAAATAAAGGTGATTAAAAAAAATTAATTAAAGGAAAAAATCAATTACATGTATGGAACTAGAAAAGACAAAGGTTGAAGTCAAATTTAGATTAGTTTACAAACATCAATAAAAAAAAAAAGCTGAGATAATGGAACAGAGAAGGGAACATGTGAAAACTAAAGAAATGGTTCAGGAGCTGTGTGTAAAAACTACAAAAGCTGAAGAATGTTCTGGAAAAAAGTAAAGGAAAAAGATTGAAAAAAAACCCATACTTGTGGCTGATGCAATGTTAGAAAATGTTACAGCTATGCAAAAGGAAGAAAGTACATGTATTTTATTTTATTATTTTTAAAAACTGCCCAAATAAAATGCATGTGCTGAAATATGTTGGTGTTCTAAAGTCTAATATATCAAAAAGCAGATGATAGTGGAAGACACTGATTGGTGGATGAACAGACACTGTGTTATTTCAATAATTTATTGGTAGATGTAATATTTTGTGCACCCTTTGTTATAATGAATGTATAATTTCCCAAAGGCTTTTATTTTTCTGTGTGATCTAATTCTTCTGTAAATAAGTAACAAACTGATTGACGCCACATGAATTTTATGTTTTGCAGACAAAGAAGGCCCTTGGTCTTATTCCATACATTGAAACACTGCCATTTATTAGTAATAAATCAAACCAAAATGGGAAGTCTGGAGACAAAGACAAAGATAGTAATAAGGAAGACAGCAAAGATAAGGAAACGAAGGAAAACACTTCAAATGACGTTTTGAAACCACGTCTTCAACAGGTACAGTCTACTTGTTTCAAGTTTGTGGTTCATAAAATACATTTTTCAGTGAGTGAGTCTTTGTTATGAGGCTTTCTAGCCTTTTTGAAAAGTCATTCTTACATAAATTTTATATAGCTCACTAAGAAAGTCAATAAAACCGAACATGTTTTATTCTATATATCTTACAGTATTTCTGGATAAAAATAATGTTCATCCTTCCATATTTCTTATTAATGTGTATACCAGCATTAATGTACTAAACATAGTTTACTCACCTTGCTTAACGAGCTTGGGAGTTCTACTTCAATTTAACATTTCTAACACATTAATATGTGTTAGAAATGTTAAATTGAAGTAGAACTCCCAAACTCGTTAAGCAAGGTGAGTAAACTACAATATGCATATTAATGTTTTATTCTAGTAATGTTAAATATGCTAGCTATCATTAGTGCATGTTTGTGGTTAAGTGATTTAAAGCAGAGTTGCCAGGCACAAGTGGGAAGTTTCAGATTTCAACTTCTTTGGCTATGATCAGCATGATGGTGTTAATGTGAAGAACCTATTCTCAACATTTTATTAAATTACCGCCTGAGCCAGCAACCAGTGATGTTTAGTAGTTTGTACAGTTTTAAAAAACATTGCATGTACAATATACAAGATATAATCAAATCTATCTCAGTATATACCCATAGGGCATATCAGGTATATTAATTTCCATTTTGTCTGGATGCATTTACATGTAGATTGATGTACACATATTACATAGATGTGAGATTACATTATCATTAGAATTTAAATTAGTTTACAAACATGAATAAAAAAAATTGTTCTTTTAAAAATAAACTTTTCAAAAGAGTTTCATTACAACACATTTTGTTTAAAGTTCAGAGGGAGAATGAAATGAATGCATTCATTTCTCAATATATAGTATTCACATCCTATAATGTGGTCACCAAAATTATTATAGCATACCTGGTTGCTATTCATTGGGATTCATCTTTTAAATTCTTTCAGCAGATAGTGGTTCAAACATTTGTTCTATGCATAATAATTAACTTGTCTTCTGGGTTTGTATAGCTCTCAGAATCTTGGTTAATTATAAGGCATAAAGTTTTCATAACCAAATGACTGCCTGCATAAGCAAACTACTTTCATGATTCAGAATTTTGTAGAGTTGCAGTGATAGGACATGGGGATAATTTGATTTAAACTGTACTGAGATGCCAGTTTACCACCTACTTGTGGCACATAAAGGCTCACTCCAACACATAACATGACATGTGAAGGCAGTGTGTGACATGAATTAGGCAGACCAACTCATTGGGCATCATTTAGTGTTCAGCTAAAGATCAGAATGGGTGAAACAAGTGAACGGAGCAACTTTTAACATGACATGATAGTTGGCTACAGGCTTTCCAGTTTGAACATCTCCCAAATGGCCATTCTTTGGACATTTACGCACAACCGTAGCAAGAGTTCACGATGAATGTGTAGCCCAGTGCTTCCTGAACACTTTAGAACTGCAACACAAGTTTTAGAATTACAAACTTTGGCAATCTGCCCAGCCTTAATGGGCATGAGGGGGGGGAGAAGTTTACTTATTTTTCTATTAACCAATAATGTAGAAATTTTCATGCATGTTTTATTACGTGTTAAACTTCAGATTTGTAAGATCTTTCGGCTGCAGCATCAGCCTTGTTCACACAACAAGCAAGCACTCACGGGGTTGGCATCGCTTCTTTAGCTCTTGCCAGTAGAGATTTCCAAATTATCGGAATACTGAAGGGTGCATCCGAATTGCAAGAGTTTTTATTGAAGAGAATTTCAGTGCTTTCTTTCTAGCATGATGAAAATTTGTTTGAAAAGGGTGAAATCCTTTTGGTACAATCCCAGTTTGGAGAAGCAGAGGTATCTTCAATAGTCAGAAGAGAAAGTGCAGAAGTTGGAAGACTTTTTATGACATCTCTTTTATGTTCCAAAATTCTGCAGTTTATTGTACAAAAGGTACTACCAATATAATGTTTTTCACCCAAGGAAGTAGACACAGGGATGAGGTATACACCAGGACGGTCTAGAGGATCTATGTCTTTAGATATTGATTGGATGGTAGTGGGGAGAATTGATTGCAAGCTTGTAACCAAAACTTTTGAAAATTTTGACAAGTTTGTAAGAACAAGAGTGATGGTAGGGGATTGAACCAATAAAGAAAAGGGGCGATTTCTGTAGAGAAGAAAGGTGACAGACAAATTGATTGGCATCAAACTTTTTGAAAAGTTTTTTGACAATTTTTTGACAATAACTGATGGTTTGTGGCAATTTCTTGGATGATTTCATATTCTTTTTGTAATGAGTGGTGTTCATTGCAAATGACATTGGCACAGTGAATGACTTATTTTAGAGCAGCAAGCTTATAGGAAAGAGCCGTATGAGAGTAAAGCGGGATGATGTTTGTGGAAGAGGTGGGTTTTCTGTGGACAAATGTATACATTTGTAACAAACTCCATACAAGGAGTTTGTTATTGATTTTAGTTATTTGTACATCCAAGAAATTAATACATATTGGGAGGTTATGGGTATCAGTGAAATCACGAATGGGTATCAACCAGCAAAAATAGCATTTTCAACCTGACCATTTTTGATTTTTATGAAACTTGGTATATTTGTAGAATTCATCAATATAAACATATATGAATTTTTTCAGAATTTTTAATGCATGCGTTTTTGAGTTATTGATTTTTGAAATTAAAAAAACACCTGAAATTTCATCATCTGAGCAAACTTTAACTGCCAATTACTCGGGTTCTGGTAGAGCTAGGGTCGTGAATTATAGCTCATTTTAAAGATCTTGAATTGGGCTTTCATTTGATATGCCACATGACACTATTAAAAAAATTTAATGTCAATTTTAAAATTGAAATATTAAAAAACGTGTTTTTTAAAAAATCTGAAAAAAATGTATGTTTAACAAACATTATTTTTCTACATATCCTGAAAGTTTCATAATGGGATCGCTATGGGATCACTATAAAAAAAATAAATAACATAGAAGGACGTTACTAAACGCACCATCAGTGACTGAGGAATTGTTTATTTTGTCTGTCTAAAATGTTATCCCTAGTCTTACAAACACTGCAAATGTTAATGAATTCATTATAATTAGTTAGAAAGTTAATATATATCCATAAGGGTAACAAATTGTGTTTCTTTCCTAGGTTTTAAAGTAAAAGCAAAGTAAAAGATGGATGCCAGCAGATCATCCACATCAAAAGTTTCAAGTGTGGTTTACTGTTGCAACCCCCTTGGGAAACTAAACCATAATTATAACAAAAAAAATCTGCGACCAGTTTCCAAGAATCTATTGCTACAGAACAAGTTGTTGTAAAGCAATCCAGAAATTTCACTCTAAAGCTGCTGAACATTCCTTTTCACCTTCTGACAGCTATAATGAACAAGAAGCCGAAGGCCATGCTGTTCCATCTGAAAACATTGAAGTGTCAACTCCTGAAAAAGAGCATGCTATAGAAGCATTTAACAGAAGTTTACAATGTCTGGATGAAACACCAATCAAGAAAAAACGCCTGCAAGAAAAAAAAAATACCCTGAAGAGAAATATAAAAAAGCCCAAGAAGCATTTCGAGCAAAATTATTAAAGTCCTGCGTCAGAACCAAAAAATATTTCATCTCCTGAACCAGAAATTGTAAGACAGTTGAAAGAAAAATTTCATTCCGCAGAAAATAAAAGCATGAGAATACAGATATTGAGTACACTGCCTAAATCTTGGTCACTAAAACGAATTGAAACAGAATTTAGAGTTTCAAATTTTATGGCCAGAAAGGCTAAAAAGCTAGTAAAAGAAAAAGGTATCATGTCTTCTCCTGATCCAAAGCCAGGAAAGACTTTAGACAAAGACACAGCAAATTGTATACAAGAATTTTATTAGAGTGACGATGTAAGCCACCAAATGCCAGGAAAAAAAAGATTTTGTTTCCATTAAAGTAGATAATAAGCGTCCACAGGTAAAAAAAAAAATTGCTTCTGAGTAATTTGCGTGAATTGTATACTCTTTTTAAAGAGAGATTTCAAGAGAAAAAGGTGGGGTTCTCCAAGTTCTGTGAACTTCGCCCTAAGCACTGCATTCTTGCAGGAGCAAGTAGCACACATTCTGTTTGTGTTTGTACAATGCATCAGAATGTTACACTGATGATGACACAATGCAAGTTACCTGAATTAACAGGAGACACTGTTCAGCCAATAAACTCTTGTCCAGGATTAGAACAGCTCAAGCAACGATTTGAAGATTGTTTTGATCTAAATAGTATAGAAAATGTGACATTCAAGCAATGGATGCAATTAAAGAAGAGGACAGTACTTGAACATTATCAAAATCCACACAGGAGTTTTTGAACCTGTTGTTTGGAAAACTTTCAGCCCTGCTTCACCATTCTTTTATAGCAACTCAACAGTCAAGTTACTTAAAACATCTTAAAGACACAATAACAGAAAATCAATACATAGTAATTTGTGACTTTGCTGAAAATTATTCTTTTGTAATGCAAGATGCAGCTCAGGGTTTTCACTGGAACAATGCCCAAGCAACCCTGCATCCTATAGTTATATACTATCGAGATGAGAAAACTCAGAACCTAGGACATGTAAGTTTTGTGATTATATCCGACTGCCTAATTCACGACAGTATAGCTGTCCATCTGTTTCAGCGTTACCCAATTAATTTCATGCAGTCACATTTTTCTCAAAAACCTGAAAAGATATTTTATTTTTCGGATGGAGCAGCTTCACAATACAAAAACAAGTCAAACTTCCTCAGCTTGTGCTACCACGAGACTGACTTTAATATAAAAGCAGAATGGAATTTTTTTGCAACAGCACATGGCAAAAATTCATGTGATGGGATAGGGGGTACTGTGAAGCGATTAGCTGCAAAGACAAGTTTACAACTTGTTTATAATAATCAAATAATGACCCCACACCAACTCTTTGAATGGGCCACTGCTAATATTGCCTCCATTCACTTTCGGTTTGCAACAACAGAAAATTACAAAGAGGAGGAAATTATCCTTAAAAGTAGAATAGCTTCTGCTAAGACAATGAGTGGTACTCAGAAACTCCATTGTTTCATTCCTGCAGGAAAACACAAATTACTAGTCAAACTTACTCACTTTCTGAGCATTTTAAAGAAGAGATATGTGCAACAGATGAAGGGGAAGAGAACATTAGTTTTGAAAATATGGTAGGTTTTGTGATTAATAAGTACTCAGAGCACTGGTGGTTGGGATGTGTACTTGGTGCAAATGAGGACACAGAAGAGGTAAAAGTGAGCTTTCTGGAGCCGCATGGTCCATCTCCATCATACAAGTATCCTCAATCACCGGATATACTTACTGTTGGTTCATAAATCTGATGTTTTGTTAAAAGTTGACCCAACAACAGATAATGGAAGAGTATATAATTTAACAATGACTGAGACAAAGAAGGCAAATCAAGCACTGGCATACAAGTGCGGCAAAATTTAAAAGAAAGAAAAAAAGCAGGATACATATAGACGATAAAATAATTTTGTAAGTGTAAATATGCACACAGAACCTTATACTGAATTATGAAATGAATTACTTTGGGACACAGTTTCAAATTACTTAGATGTTTATTTTCATTCTTTAACATTCACAATGTTTAAAAGAACAAGTATGACATTTTACACAAACCACATAAATAATAATACCCTTCCAGTCAGGGGTGGAACCAGCAAGTACATCTGGCACATTTCAGTTGCATTGTTCTACGTTATTATTATTTTTTTTATAGTGATCCCATAGCTATCCCATTTTGAAACTTTCAGGATATGTAGAAAAATAATGTTTGTTAAACATATTTTTTTCAGATTTTTTAAAAAACACATGTTTTTTAATATTTCAATTTTAAAATTGACATTAAATTTTTTAATAGTGTCATGTGGCATATCAAATGAAAGCCCAATTCAAGATCTTTAAAATGAGCCATAATTCATGACCCTAGCTGTACCAGAACCCGAGTAATTGGCAGTTAAAGTTTGCTAAGATGATGAAATTTCAGGGTTTTTTTTTTTTTTAATTTCAAAAATCAATAACTCAAAAACGTATGCATTAAAAATTCTGAAAAAAATCATGTTTGTTTATATTGATGAATGCTACAATTATACCAAGTTTGATAAAAATAAAAAATGTCGGGTTGTGAGCCTTGTTGATTTGACATGGAATGACCCGAATGGCTTTGAGCTGAGAAGAATATTTGTAAAACCGATTGTTTTTCAAATTGTTTAAAATAATAGCAGATTTTGCCCTAAGGAGAGGTTAGTCAACAGTAGAAGAGTGAGAAATGGCTGCTTCCAGAGAGGAAATCTTGTGTGGTAAGTCCGTATTTGAAGCAAGTGAAAATTTGGGACCTTTGTTCAAAAAAATTTGAATATTCAGAGGAATAGGAACATTGGAGATGTTGACATACCTTGGTTTAGAGTTTAAAGTATCTGACTGTAGACTTGGAGGTGAAGAACTTTGACTGGGGATAGACTTGGAGGTGAAGAACTTTGACTTGTTCTTAAGATGGTTGTATTTGTTGACCAGTCTGGCAATTTCATGATCTGAAGAAGTCTTGACGAACTGATGAATTTTTAATATTTAAACTGTTGAAAAAGTCTTCCGACTTCTGCACTTTCTCTTCTGACTATTGAAGATACCTAAGCCTCTCAAAACTGGGATTGTACCAAAAGGATTGCACCCTTTTCAAACAAATTTTCATTATGCTACAGAGAAAGCATTAAAATTCTCTTCAATAAAAACTCTTGCAATTCGGACGCACCCTTCAGTATTCTGATAATTTGGAAATCTCTGGCAACAGCTAAAGAAACGACACCAACCACATGAGGGCTTGCTTGTTGTGTGAACAAGGCTGATGCTGCGGCCGAAAGATCTTACAAATCGGAAGTTTAATACGTAATAAAACGTGTAAAATTTTCTGCATTATTGGTTTCGTCATATTATGTGAAAATGGCCTTCCTACAGATATTTTTCTATTGTTTAAACTTATTGTAATTTTACTAAAAAGCTCATCTATTTTTTTATTTATTTTTACTATTTTTTAAATTTATTGTTAGATATAATTTCACAAAATACTGATTTATTTTGGGGCTGTGAAGCTTTGTATCTCTTCTCAGCAGACACCACAGGCACAAACATGAAGCCTGGTTTTTGTATCCATGTCATGTATCATGCACCCCCTCCCCCCCTACTTTCCATTTTTTTTTTTTTCGCTTTTCCATTTTTTCATGATTTTCTATTTTCAAATAATTACAAAGTTTTTTGTGACCCACAGTTCATGAAACACTGTTTCATAAACTGTATGCAGTACATTCAGAAGTGACTCTCAGCCCACTAAAATTGAATTCTGCAGTGATTTGCTGGATTGTGTTAAAAACCCCTGAAGATTAACAAAGTCTCCGAACTGGTCTGTGATGTCAGAGCTAGCCTGACTGACTCGAGCCCTCTCCGCTCCTGAAAATGCAGACGAAGTACCGCAGAGAAATAGTTTCTCGAGTGGAGTACTAGACAATTTGCGCATAGCAATAAATCGACCATGTTTTTTTCTCTCTGTATTTTTTGTTATCCTTAGATAACATCAAAAGATTACATCCTTAGCTTTCATTTTTTTCTCAGTTTCCAGCAATGATATCTGTAAATCAGGGAATTCCAAAGTTTTGCTCTGTGCTGAGAAATGATTTCATGTATGGGTATTAAAAATATATACTTCAGGAAATTTTTCCTTTAGTTTTCAATTTGGTTAAAGTCATCCTCGACAGCTTTAGCCAGGCTTTCTTCAGCTGGTACACATTACCCATCTTGGACAGACATCTCCATTTTATCTACCTCTACAACGAGGGAATCAGTGCTGTTTACAGAGAGTCTGCACATTTTGCATCGAGTGGACACTTGTTGCAATGATGAAGTACCCAGCTATATTTCCCATGCCTGGAAAACTTTAATGTCCTCGATTCCTGTTTCTACCTCTTACATCGCAGACTCTGCCCATCATTAATGGAACTCTATAGGCCTCTATTTTCTCATATTACGTTAAAACAAGTGAACGTTCTTAAATTTCTTTCCTCATTGAGAATGTTTGGCAATGGCACCCATATATAAATGTGTTTCTGGAACTCCAACTTGGTCTTTCATCTGATGATGTGCTCGTAGCGAGCACGTAAGTACTCTTGCCATTTTAACCATGTAAATATATTTTAACTTGTGTGTGTTTTTAGTTATTAAAGTTTGCCTATAACTGGAACCATTCAGCAAGTTTGAACATCGTGCATTAACAGCAAGTTTCTTACCCTGAGTAGTCTTTGTGGCACGAAAACCTTGTTTTATTATCAACTGTAGCTGTATTGGTATGTGATTTTAAACTATCATCATACATTTTATTCTTCAAGTATGGAGTTTGCCATTAAGATGTTTCGTCCTTTTTGGAGAAAACTTTTATTGAGGAGACACATTTATCATTTTTAGTGAACTGTAGAGACTTGCAGGTTGTTCCTAACTACCTGAAGTTGCGCTGTATTCCAGTCTCTCGCTGAGATGCCTCAGTCCTTGCTTCTGCAGAATACAAAAGACTCACTTCAGAGATCCGAACGAAGCGTAGTTTCATAGACTATTTGCACAGGAAATCATATTACGCTTTTTTTGCATTTACCATTATACTTTCACTCTGCATTACTTGATAGGCTTCTTATTACATTTTTGGCTTCCTGCAATACAGAAGTACAACTATTTCAAAACAGACAGATTAAGAAACTATGCAACTTAGTTGCTGACTCTTGTTCTGCAAAGCGTTGTTCTTCGCAGCTGCAAAGGCAAAGTTCTACCGCTCAACCAGCATACATTAACTTCAGTTCTCATCCTCTTAATTCTTTACAAAAATCTGCCTTAAATAGAGGTCCCAAATTTGCTTATCCGGAGTTTAACCCTAATCCCTTTCAGCTTATTTCCCAGGCAGAAAAGATTATTCATTCTCTCCCCACTCCTGAACGAGAACCCACTAGGTATAAGGTAGCGAAAGCCATCAAATTCAGTAGAAGTTCAAATATCTCCCCTGCATCTAAAACCCTCCATAAAGAAAAAACTCAGCTGCAGGCTCTTCGCTCAAACCCTAATTTGGCAATTATCACAGCAGACAAAACCAACCAGGTATTAATTCTCAGTAAGCAGGACTACGTAATGAAAATGGAAAATGCAATTGATAATACCCCCATTCTATCATTCAAGGTGATCCTACCTCTTTCACTATTTCTGCTTTAAGCTGACTCTGTAATCATGGCTCCTTACCCCCCTTGCATTTCCAACTTCATGCACCCCCTTTTGGACCTAGGGTCCCAGAATTGTTTAGGAAACTGAAAACCCATAAGGAAAATCACCCCATTAGGCCTTTGGTTTCTGGGTATGCTAATCCCACCAGGCCTTTAGAGAAATCACTTGTCAAATATCTTACCCCCCCTAATCTCTTCCTCACAATATTCCATTTCTAGTTCCGTAAAAGCCTTGCAACGTATCAAGGCTTTTAACCACCCTGGTTCTTCTTTCCTTATGGCTTCTTTAGACGTAGTGTCTCTGTTTTCCAACGTCCCCATTTCTATTGTACACAATATCATTGAAAGTAAACTTTCCCAATTGGGGTCTGTACCCCCTGAGGAAATTCAAGCCGCCTGCAGGCATTACGCCTCGTTCAGAAACGTTATTTTTCAGGTTTAATGGCATTTTATATCGACAACTTGAAGGAGCCCCCATGGGGTCCCCACTCTCCCTTCTGTTGGCTGAACTTCTTCAAAACATAGAAAACCGCATTTCGGACTTTTGTCAGGTTACACCTTTATTATACCTTCAGTGTGTTGACGATGTCTTGGTCTTTTGGCCTTCGTCAGTTGAAAATTTGTTCTCTTTTGCAACCACGTTGTTGTCTGTTTATCCTTCTATATCCTTCACCGTGGAGGTTGAATGTGACAATTCACTTTCGTTTTTAGACTTCCAACTTCGTAGGAACCCCACCTCCCAGCACCTGAGTTATTCGGTTTACAGAAAGCCTTCTTCTGTACCTATTTTGATACCACGCGTTTCCGCCCACCCGACCAGATATAAAGTTTCACCCTTATACTTTCTTATTCGTTGAGCATTTACCCACTCCACTTCTGTAGCCTTCCATGAGGAGGAACTTCAAAAGATATATATACCATTGCTTATCAGCATGGATTTTCACATTCAGATGTCCATAGAATCTACCATAAAATCCAAAATTCAACATTTTTTACCCTGACACGTGAACGAAGAGATATCAAATATGTTGGATCGATGACTTACGTCCCTCATGTGAATGGCAATTTATTGAACATCTGCCACAGTCACGGTGTCGATTTTGGGTTAAAAACATCAAACATTTATTCCCTGATTAAAAATGATCGGGACCGTGTTGAATTGTTGGACAAATGTGGCATCTATTCCATTACTATGAAATCTGTCAATCCTCAAGACAATGACCTTATATATATCGGCTGAACCCTACGAAGACTGCAAACAAGAATTAAGGAACACCAATATAGTGTAAAAAATGGCTTGTCATCGACTGCTTTAGCCAGGCTTTCTTCAGCTGGTACACATTACCCATCTTGGACAGGCGTCTCCATTCTAACTACCTCTACAATGAGAGAAACAGTGCTGTTTACAGAGAGTCTGCACATTTTGCATCGAGTGGGCACTCGTTGCAATGATGAAGTACCCAGCTATATTTCCCAGGCCTGGAAAACTTTAATGTCCTCGATTCCTGTTTCTACCTCTTACATCGCAGACTCTGCCCATCATTAATGGAACTCTATAGGCCTCTATTTTCTCATATTACGTTAAAGCAAGTGAGCATTCTTGAATTTCTTTCCTCATTGAGAACGTTTAGCAACGGCACCCGTATATAAATGTGTTTCTGGAACTCCAACTTGGTCTTTCATCTGATGATGTGCTCGTAGCGAGCATGAAAGTACTCATGTCATTTTAACAATGTAAATATATTTTAACTTGTGTGTGTTTTTAGTTATTAAAGTTTGCCTACAACTGGAACCATTCAGCAAGTTTGAACATTGTGCATTAACAACAGCAATTGCCTTACCCTGAGGAGCACAAACATAACAGATTTTTTATACATAACGTGAAAAGCCTAGCATTGTACGTTAAGCATTTTTGCAGCTACGATTTTTTAAGTGCATTAATGGCAAATTGGTAGGATTGTATGAACATAATCATTTGACTTAAAACTTTTAGAAATTCCCTTCACGTTTGATTTATTAAAATGAAAGAAGAAAAGAAAAGACTTTTGTGTAATTACGTAACGAACGTGAAAGCAAAATTTCCGATTTAGGGAATATATATACTGAAAATATGGTAAGATGTATGCTCATATCTTGCAACTACTTCTTGAAGGTAAAAAAAAATTATCATAGAAAAAAGTTCTTTGCCAAATGAACATGGAATGTATTAATTTGTATATCTTCAAATTTATGCACATAACATTGCAAATTTTATGCTGGGAAGTCTGAATGTCACCTCCTTTTTTTTTTTTTTTTTTTTTTTTTCCTTTCAATATCTGTAAAGATACTGAAAATATCAATTAACACATTAACAGACTCCCTGAAAAGTGGAAAACACATGCATCGACAAATGTGTTCCTTCATTATGCATAAGTACTTTCGTTTTTGCACAATGTGCTTCTTGCAGAGAGAAACATTTCACTGCCAGTATTCCTGAAACTATCCTTATACATCTATGAATGTAACTAGGAAGTAAAGTGCTGCTTTTGCAAAAGAGTTCAATGTAGACAATTCAAATTCATAGTTCTCTAATCCGAACCTCAATCTCTGCCACAACTTACTTTAAATTAAATTGTACATTCACTAACTTAAGAAAATTGTAAGCCCATGAATATATATACAGTACATATATACATTTTAACTTATCAGCCAATAAATTTCAGGGATCGTGCTGAAGTTTAACGATATAAGTGAATTCTTTCAGACACATTCCAAACTTTCGGATACATTTGTTGGACATTTCAATAAACTTGTCTTTGGGCTAGCCTTCAGATTATGAATGCATCAAGTAGTCCTGTACATTCGTGCGAATTCTTGTTTTAATTAGGACACAGATGCACAGCAATTTTGTGAAAAAAAATCGCATTTGTTTTACGGAAATGAAATGTTAATTAATAAAGAACATAATTATTTATTGCCGGTTTCTTTGCCTGGTTAACCTTAGTACTTGATGTGCTGATAATATCTGTACATCTCCTTTGGGTTTGTTTTTTTAATTGGAACACTACTGACTACAAATTTTGTAAAAAAAATAACATTTATTTTATAGAAATGAAATGTTGAATAATAAGTAATACCATTATTTAAATGACAACAAATAATGAGCTGATAATCGGAAGGCTAGCTTTTAAATTCTACTCCGTCAATCAAAATAATGACTAACAATTCACTAAATTATAGTTGTGTTTACAACAAAAGTTGAACATGCTATCATGAGAACAATTAGGCTTAATTAACTTTTGAATTCATGGCGGGTTCAAAATTCTTTATTGGTATAGAAGAAATCCATCTTCTTCCAAGGCTGGAAACAGAGGCTTTTGGATGTGCTTTGTAATTAGATCTACATAAAGACACTCAATATTTTCCAGGCAGGTTGTATAAAAAAGCTAACTCATGTGCACGAAAGAAAGCTCAATACTGACCAATGCCGCATGAACGTGAAGCTAATATAGGCATTCCCCGTACGTTTGCGCTTTGACCTCTCTGGAGAGAGGGATTGCGATGGTCCTCTGACCGTGACGTCACACCCCTTCGCAGTTCGCGCGTTGGGGCTTGCTCTCCAGGGGGTTTTGGTTGTGCCCAGTCTGTTCACTTGCACAATTGTTGCCAGTCTCCTTTTACCCCTCTGAAACACCAGCTATTTTTGCCCCCAAAAAAACCTGGTTTATCCATCTTTATTAAAACAATTAACAGGCTGCTCAGACTTCCCATATCAAGATGGTTTCTTAGAATATTAATATTCATAAGGGACTGACGAACCAGCTATTCTGCTTCACACTTCTTACAGTGATAGTCATCCTTTGAAACTTCACCTTGCAGCATCCCCAAATATGCCTCCTTTCTTTTTACTGCTTAGCACTTTAATCTCACCATTCCACCCAGCATCACATTTAATGCAACCTACTGTTGCAGTATCACAGACCTCTTCAGCAACAGTGGCAACACAGGTGGTGTGTGGTACTACAACAATGGGTAGCATTAGATGTGGTTCTGGATGGAATAGTTAGATTGAAGAAGCAATAAAGAGAAAAAAGGGAAGCACATTTGGGTGGGACTGTTGCCAGGTAGAGTTTCTGAAGATTGATATTGCTCTAAGAAGCATGAATTTGTAAAGCTGGTTTGTCAGAGGAAGGGCAAAAGACAGGAAAAATGAGTCAAAAGGCATGAGTTGGCTTTTTAGAAAGATAGGAAAACTTTCTGAAAGTACACAAGACATTAAAAAAAAAAAAAAAAAAAAATAGGGGAAATGAAATTCTAATACTAAAGTTTTTCATTAAAAGTAATGGTTAAAAACATGCGAATTGACTATAACTCATTTGTGCACTTGAAACATATCTGTGTATGACTGTTTCAACCACCTTCAAACTTTAAGCATGTTGCTTCCTCGAGAACAAAGTGATAAGCAAAGAAACAAACAATTAAAAAAATATATTATTTACTTTTACCTAGGAAAAACCAGGTAACATGGATTTGAATCAAGTTCTACAGTCTCATCTCACTATAGAGGATATGTGACTTCACTCAAACAAAAGCTATTAGAATATGGACGATATAATAAGTACAACCTTATTACTGAAGATCAGGAAAATAAAATTTCAAAAGAATGTAAAATGCCATCAAAAAAATTTTTAACTCTGAAGGGCAATGAAAATTAAAAGTGTAATGAACAGATAAAACACATTTGAGTTGTAAAATGTGATAATTTATAAAATGTCACTATAAAAACTCAGGTTTTGAATAAACCATGAATGCTGAAATACAAAGTGAGCAGATAAAATCTAAAGAACAAAGGCAAAAATCCCAGAATGGGAACATGAAACCTTTGATAAAGAACCTCAAAAATACCTGACAAAACTTGTTCTCCTATAAGCTGAATTGCAAACAATGTATGTTCAATGCATTTTGACACCATGTTTCTGTTGTGTCATCTTCAGGGATAGTTCACAGCTGTATTTCCTGCAGCTGTGTCAAACACTAACCTCACCCTTCATCTCTGTCTTGTCAAACTCTTTGATCTTGAAATTCAAGGTCATAAATGCTGGCTGTTGCCATTTCCTGCACTTGTGACTGTAAAGATATTCGTGATGGAACGCTATTTTCGTCATTTCGTTGCACTGTCTTCTGTGGTCTTCCCTTTCTTTTCTGAGCATTTTCTTCTATAAGCCATTTCCATGGCAAAGGGAGTTCAGTGCAGCAGTTGATGTTACAGCTCATTTTCTTTGTTTTTCTGTTAATACCGATTCAGCATATCGAATTGATTTTTCAGTGGCATGTTTGCAAAGTCATTTAATATCTTCAAATACGGAAGTGGCTTTTGTGTGTGTGTGTGTGTGTGTGTGTGTGTGTGTGTGCAGTACTGTATCAAAGCTGGGTTTTTTTCCTTTTTTATTGCAGTTGCTTAAGTTGTTGTGTTAGTCTATTATTTGTACTTCCAATATACCATTTTTATAATTGTGGGTTATTTTCTGTTGTTATTGGATTACTGTATGCTCCCTAATTATCAAGAAGATTCATTTTTCTTTGTTTTTTACTAGAAACTTTTTATAGTCATTTGCAGAGATTCCAATGTCTTTGTCATTCTTACGGCATTCTGTTTTAATTATTCCAGTTAATTTTTCACAAATGAAAATTTATCACAAACTTTGTGTAATATCCACATGGCTGTTTGATGAAAAAAAAATAACATGTTATGAAATATGGATGAAAAGTATAAAAATATTGTTTAATATATTATGCATGCATGATGCCAAAATAGACAGTACTGGTTTATGTCTT
Organism: Macrothele yani; assembly: GCA_039090855.1. Taxonomy (NCBI): domain Eukaryota; kingdom Metazoa; phylum Arthropoda; class Arachnida; order Araneae; family Macrothelidae; genus Macrothele; species Macrothele yani. Next base: position 82,099,605 of record CM077008.1, read on the forward strand.
GGTAATACCCACGTGTGCTGATTGCTGTATGCTGATAAGACATAGGCTGTTGGCAGAGAGCAAAAGTGAGTTGCAGAGTGTGATATCTTGGACGTACGAAGTTTGTATGAAATAGAAACTGAATGTAAATAAGGAAAAAACCAAAGTTATGGTTTTTGAATGAGGAACTGTTAGTACTGAATAAAAGATCAGTCTGAATGGCACAAAGATAGATCAGGTGAATCAATTTGTACATTTAGGAAGCATGTTTGACAGAGAGAAAAAATTAGATGGCAAAATTAGTAGGTGAGTGAATTTTTCATTGAAAGTCATAGCTGCTTTAGTAGGATTTCACAGGAATGATGGGTTCTCAAAAAGCCCCAAATGGAATTGTTCATACTCTGATGTATGGCAGTGAAACCTGGGTGTTGCAGAAAAACCGTAGAAATCATTTGTGTGCTGAAGAGATGCATTACTTGCAGGGGTTTGTGGTAAAACATGTTATGATCATGTGAGAAGACGTGTTGCAGATGTATAACATGAAGCAAAATGTTGTTAGTGAGATGAAGACAAATATTATAAAGTGGTTGCGCCATGTTGAAGGATTGATTGGTGAGATGCCTACTAAGGGAATTTCTTCAGCCTAAGTGGCAGGAAAGAAAGTTGAAGGAAGACCAAGGAAATAATATGACCAGATTCAGGAATGTCTGCATGAGAAAAAGATAATGAATATGAAGTTCAAAAAGTCCCGTGTGAGATGTGTGATGGATGTCAGTGAAGCTCGAGTTGTGTGCTGAGATCACTGTAAATGGAGACATTTGAGGCATCAACAGCACTGGTGTCAGGTCATTATGGACATCTAGGGCTAAGCCCCACATGAAAATGAAAAAAAAAATGTTTTTTCTTTTAATTTGAAAAATTCTGAAAGAAAATCCATATTAGTAACCAGTTCACAGGTTTTCTGAATACAAATGTGATCCACTACGTACATAGTTGAGTTACTAGGTAACACATTGCAGCCTTCCATATCCATTCATCAGAGCACAGTGAATACCACGTGGTGGTAGAGGTGACACCACTCAACTCATTGTCTTGGCTGCTTTGATGAAGCTTCAGGGAACAGTAAGAAATGAGCAGATGTGCGCTGAACTGTTTATGCGTAAAACTGTCTTTCGGGGCTGATCGCCTTTCTGTTTAACAGTAACAGTTTTGCTTCTGTGTCATCAAACAGTGAGTGACTGATTTTTGTTTGTGGAGTTGAGCGAGCTGTGAGGTTTACTCATGTAAGTAAAATGAATAAGTGAACTTTTTATTATAACATCCTTTTAGTTTATTAAGAAATGAAGGAAAAGAACTTTTAAAGACTTGGATCCGCATCGATCAAATATTTGCTTGGTGCAAAAACAAGAATCAGTCTAGAACTTTTAATGTGTGTAACTAATTTAATGGCATTTTTATAGCAAAATACCCTGGTTAACTGGAAAACTGGAAGCAAAAACAAACATACTTTTGTTTCCACTGTCTTTTCTTTTTTTTTATGTTATACAGCACATAAAGAAAAACAGTAGAAACAAAACATAAATAAAATTATACTTCATTTGCATAAATAAAATTATACCTCATTTACATAAATAAAATTTTACTTCATTTGCATAAATAAAATTTATACTTCATTCTATGTGACTAAGTATGATTTCAGCAGGTGGCGTTTGGAAACCTCACAATCCACTGAAATTATATTTCACAATATAGGAGAAAATTGAGAGCAATTTTAAAAATATTTAGCCCCAAATAAATGTTAGGTCACCCTACACTACTGATCAACAGTAAGTAAAATCTAATTCCATCAGTTTTAACATGGTTCGTACGCATCCTGGAAATCTTGGAAAGTCCTGGAAATGTCCTAAAATCCTGTTACATGTCCTGGAATTTTATCCATTCCTGCCCTTTTGTCCCTGCTTGAAGTTTTGTAGTTGAGGATTTTTCTACTGACATAACTTATGTCTGACAAATTTTCTTCCCCTCCCTGCATTTTGCAGGGGGGCTGTTGATTTTCTTTTCTGTTAAGAGTACTGAAGCTGTGTTATTAGCATCTTTTACATCATGCTTATGTTATCACTTTGTCTGTCTGACTGATGTTACCATATCTCTGTAATTATTAGTTCAATTTGTAAAATTATTTTTGTATTGGAAAACTTAAAATGTGAGTGATGATCCATTTGTTCCAGTTTTTTTGCGATGCACAACTTCGCCACCAGAGGGCGCAAATGTAGATCGTATCGAATTTAAAATGCATTTTATTTCGTATATTTGCTTCTAAATATCCAATTGAACAAATTATTTTTCGTTTCAATGATATTTATGTCGAAGACTTAGTTACAGTCATTTTTTCAAAAATGCATAATTTTCCGCTAGGGGGGCGTAAAGGCAAATCGTGATTTTCCCTATATTTCCGCTTTTAAAAGTCCAATTTGAAAAATCCTTCCTGCATTGAATACAACTCTTGAGAGAAAATGTTTTGCATATAATTTTTAATTTTTGGTAAAGAATGGTTTGTCCACCAGGGGTTTCATTATTTATTGGGAAAATCAAAGGTTACAGGATAAATGGAAAAATAAAAATAGGCAATATTTGCATCTCAAAGGATTTTTACAAATCAAAGAATAAAAATACAATTTTTACATATGTACAGCTATTTACAAAGGAGACATAATAATGTGCCAAAAGAGAAGTTACAGAATTCTATTATATTGTACAGAGGATGCGAGAACAAGAATATGCAGAAGACATTAGAACACTAATTACAACAAAGATTCTTTGAGTGATGATAATCTCTTAAATTAGGAGTTGAATGGTGGTGGAAGGTTCAGTGAACCATCTGGTAAATGATGACCAGGTATGAAGAAAAGTCACATCACGGGTGGATTCTGGAAGGGAAAGATAAGCCAGTCGAAGTCGGGAAATGAGACGATTTCGGAATTGGCTGCACAAAAGCTCCCCCACCTGGAACATGGAGGGTGAGGTTGTTGAAGTGCAAAACTGTTGGAAGTAGCAATATATCACATGGCGAGTTAAAACGAAGATGTATGCACAGGGTGGTGAGAGTGGTGTAGGCAAAGTCACACTGAAGAGTAGAGTTGTATATGCAGAGAATGTGAGAGGAATGGTAGACAGATGACCTGCAACAGTGAATGCCAGGTGTAACAAAGGGAGCAGCACTGGACAGTAAAGGTAGACATGGTTTATGTCAGCTGGTGACTCACAGAAGCAACATTCGGGTGATGATAGGAGTGTCATCCAATGTAGAATGGTGGATACAGGTAATCTTTGATGAAAAAATTGCCAGTGTATATTTCGCTCAGTTGGAGCTGAAAGTGGAGATGCTGCGGCATTCCATACCAAGCAAAGAGCAGAAGATGGAACTCCCTGGATCGGCAAAGGGTCGATAGGTGGAGAGTCCCGGAGAAAAAGGTAGAGAGAATGGATAGGAAAGGAGGACAGAGGTTGAACAGTTCCTCGGAATGGAAGAAAGTATGGAAGAGGAAAAGAAGCAGAAGGTACTGAGAGAAGTCCGGAAAAGGTGGCCAGTGATGGAAAAAGAGTAATGATTGCAGTTCGGATGGAGGCAAGTATAGAAGTCGAGGCAGGGGTATTTGGAAGAAGTGGAGAGAGAGAGCGGCAAAAGGCTTCCAGGTTAAGGTCATAGGTGGTGAGCGAATGCGAGGAAGATCAAGAAGATAGGAGAGTACCTCGGAATGCACCAGGGAGAGGCGAGTGTTTTGAAAAGGAAAACGATCCATTAACAGGAGGGCAGAAAATGTGAAGCTTGGATTCCGGGTGGAGACCATGACGTCTCGTGTGGTGTTGATGGAGTCGGTAGATGAGCACAAGAGGCGCAGGAAAGTCACAATTCTGTGTGCACGATAGTACAGGAGAATGTTGACACAGTTGAGACCTCCATGTGAGAGAGGTAGGGTGATGGAGTCTCTGTTGAGCCAGTGATGATGTGGCCATACCACTGAGGTGAAGATACTGGTGATTTCGAGGAGATTAGTTGTCATCGTGGAGGTAGTCTAAACATGCAAACACTTGGAAAGAAGATACGTTCTTGCAATCTTGGCATGGGCGGGGTATGAAGTGCAAAAGTGTGCTTTCTTCCAAAAGGCTGCAGACTGTGTTAAACTGCGGGAAGGGATGACCAGGTAGCGTTACGGGCTGCAAGCGGAGTGCCAATAAATACTCCGAGAATTTTTTGATTGGCAGAAGACCAAGATGCCCCCACGGGGTATCAGGGTGGGAGGTCCAAGTCCCGCACCAAAGACCTGTGCTTTTGGAAGTATTGAGGGAGGCAGCAGAGCACGTAGCGTACTGATTATAGAGGTTTAGCAGGAGATCAAACTGTGAATTGGTCCTGATGCAGAATGTGACATCGTCGGCATAGGCAGTGTATACTATGGAGAAGTGACGATTGCTTGCAGTAGGAGAAGGTAGAGTTGTTGTAAAGGCTTTGTGGGCAGAGCGCAGGAATGGTTCAAAGGCCAGCGCAAAAAGCTGGCCGGAGAGGGAACACCCCTGGCGGACTCCCCGACGAAAGAAGATCGGGGCGGTTAGAAAGGCGGACATCTTGACATGGAATATGGCACCGCGATATAAGGTGAGAATTAGAGAAACAAAGGAGATAGGAAAGCCAAAAGCAAGAAGAGTAGCGGAGAGATATGAGTGAGAGATATTATCAAAGACTGCAGGTTGGTCAAGGTTGAGAAGAGCTAGTGTTTCCGAGTTAAGTCGAGCTAGATGGTGAAGATCACAGAGGAGAGTTACGTTACGAGTAAGGGGTCAACCAGGGACAGTGTAGGTCTGGTCGGGTGAAAGTAGGAAAGGAAGAATCGGATTGAGCCGTCGAGATAGCAGTTTAGTGAAAATTTTATAATCAAAGTTTAACAGAGATATCGGGCGCCAATTTCCTAAGTCAAGCAGATCGCCTTTCTTAGGAAAAAGTACTACATGTGCTACAGTGAAGCTACTCGGGAGAGAAGGAGAGTGTAGAGCTTTCGAAAAAGCAGCAAGAAGGAAAGGGAGAAGCTCAGGGAGGAAAGTGCGATAGAAGAGGAAAGGAAAGGCCATCTGGCCCGGGAACAGCACGAGAGTTTTGGGAAGAAAAAGCATCTTGAAATTCAGGTTTCGAGATAGATTGGAGAAGTGAGGTAGAGAGATGATCAGGAAATTGAGGGAGAGAGGAGAGAAGTGTAGCAGAGGCAAGAGGAGCTTCACTGTACTTCTCGGTGAAGAGACAACGTGTTGCGGAGCAGGTAAGATCAGGGTCTGAAGATGTTCGTCCATCTGGAAGACGTAGCAGACGTAATCCTCGGGCAGAACGAGCCTTCTGCTCTAGTGATATTAAGAAGTCATATGAACAATCTTCAGGAGAAAGATGTTTTAGATGGAGAGGGGTGATTGCTTGTCGGGCTAGTGGTTCAAGAAGAGCTTTTAGGTCGGACTAGTGGTTCAAGAAGATATTTCAGGTCTGACTGATACACTTGGTAAAGAGGATCAGCAATATTAATATGCGATAGTAGGCAACGAATATTTTGAATTTTCATGGAGCGAAGTGTGGAATCTTGAAAGGAAAACTGCTTCATATGATGTATAAGGCTTTGTTTTGAATCGATCTAATATTGAAGTGCACAAGGTGCGGTGGAGATTCCAGGTTGGGGTGTAAGTGTTTATTTTTGCTTCTGGGGTATTTGCAACAAAATCTGAGCTGGAAACTCAATTGAAAGAATTACTCCGTAGACCCATGCCATTCACCTCGATAAACTTTTTGAGAATACCTCCTGCTTAAAATAGTGCATAATTTTTCCACCAGGGGATGTACACATGTACCTTATTTTTGTCCATATCTCTGTTTCTAGGAGTCTGATTTGAAAAATTCTTTGTTGGAAAACATTTTCGGTGTGAAATGTTTCTCATATAATTTCAAATATTTCTTAATGCACAAGTGTGCCACTAGAGGGCGTAAGTTCACATTTCCGTTTACAGCTATATCTGCGGGACTAAAAACCCGATTCAAAAATATTCTCTTTCGGTCAGATACTACTGACTATGAAAACTCCTTGTGTGTATTTTCTTCCCAAAATAATGCACAATTTTGCTGCTAGGGGGAGCAAATATTTAAGCTGTTTTTCTCAATATCTGTACTTCTAAATGTCCGATTTAAAAAATTATTTTAACACCAGATACCATCTACCTTAGGAGACACTTAAAGTTTGTATTTGAGGAGGTTTGTGGTTCACAATTCTGCCGCTAGGTGGTGTTTGTGTACTTCCACTTACAGCATATCTCTGCCTCTAAAAACCCTATTGAGAAATTTCTTTTTTTAATCTATGCCATTGGCTATAACAAAGATGGAGATTGAATAAGATTTTTGCTACAAGAAGAAAATCCTGTTCAAATAAGTACAACTTTCCCCCTAGGGGTTGTAAAGATCAAAACGTTTCTCTTGCTATCTCTGCTTCCGGGAGGCGTATTTGAAAAAAAAAATTCCTTAACATAGCTTTTGCTATGAAGAACACCTTTTGCCTGTTTTCAACTTTTCTGTTATGCAAAATTCTTCCACTAAAAGGCATAGAGTTATATCAAGTTTCCTTCTATATCTCTTATTTTAATTATTCAATTTGAAAATCTTTTTGTCTCTAATACCTTCTTTCTACTATGGGAAACGTTTTTTTGCGCCATTTGTTAATTTTCATGACATACTTTTTAGCCACTGGTGGAAGTAAGTAGCTGGTATTCAGGGCTGCCAGACCTGCGGCAATTGCACTAGCCCGCGCATCGTTTTTGCGCCATTCTGCTAAAAAATCGCGATTTTGACAAATCTGCGCCGATTTTGCGCCAAAAGTTAAAATTTAACTGGTCATCGATATTTTAGCGGAATCTTACGACATTCAAAATCGATTCAGCGGTTAATTCGTACGTGAGATTCATGGGAGCAAGTATTTGTGTTACAAAATCAGTGTAGTATACTGTATATAAAAGTTAAGTAGATATTAAACCTGGTCACATTTTCAGTGACAGTTTTGGTATTTCAGTATTTATCTGTGATCCTAAGTTTCTGATTAGCTGTAGCAGACATCATTTTTAACATTCTGCATTAAGTTTGACCAATCATGTAGGAAGTTGTAGGTTACAGGTTGAACAGACCTATGGTTTCATTATATTTTAAGTAAGAGCATTTGGATCGTATGTCCTGGAAAAAGAATTCAAAAGTCTGGGAATTTTGTGATTGAAAAAGTGTATGAACCATGTTTTAAACTTTAATCTGGCAAATGAACTTTCTTTCAGGAGTTAACTTACGAATCTCAGAGAACAGCTTAGTGATACATATGTATGTATATATAAGGGACTTTTGATTTTTCAGAACTGATATGTAATTTCATTGTAAAATTTTAACTAGTAATGAATTATAGGATTGTAATGTTAATTCTTCAAATAAGTTCTTATCTTTTAAAAATAATTATAATCGAAAATGTGTAATCAGACATTAACGGCATACTGACTTAGGCTGTGGCCATTTTGAAGAACTTTTACAGTAATAATTCCACCAAAATGGCCATAAACATCAGTGTTTTATTCCAATGAAAATGTTCTGTAAAAAATCATTACAATATTATTGATTTCCCCCTAGGGGTTGTAAAGGTCAAATGTTGCACTTTAGATGTTGCACTTAGCAGATGAAAATTGCTAAAAATGTACAGTTAATGTCAGTTGACCAACTTGTGAAATAAAGCATGAACTGCATACATAAACAACAGGGCTGTTTAATTAGAACAGCAAATTTCTTCAAGAGGTAGCTGTTTGTTTGTTGACACATTTCTTTTTTTATTGCATTTAACTGGACTTTTGAAATGTTCTATAAAATCAAAAAGTATCCTTGATCAAAATAGAGAACAGTGATTGAATGGCCTATTACACTTTGCTTTGGTAAATAAATTTGTTGCAATAGATGAAATAATGGGTATACCTGCCTGAATTTTTTTTATTGAAATAATGTTTTCATGTAAGTTTAAAGAGTTCATCATATAAATTAATTGTTTCTAGTACAAAGCCAGGTGTTATGCCTTGATGAAAACAGCAAAGGCCTGCAAAAGGGAAATCAAGAGTCTTATGTCATCATCAGGAAGTACTGTAAGTTAGTTGCTCTTTTATTTCACATAATTATGTTGCTGTTTTCAGTTTGAAATATTTGTGACTCTGTCCCCACAAAATTTAGTGTGCTTGAAAATTTAATACCTTTGTTTGGTCTTGAAACATGCTTTACTACCTAAACACTTTTTTAGCTAATATATCGTTCAAATTTCGCCAATTTGCGACGAACATACTTTTTATGTGGCCACAATAATGCAACTTGATTGACATTAAATATCCGTCATTACTGTTTCACACGTTATGCTAGTTCTGCAATCAGGAGATTATTAAATGATATTAGACACATATGGCATAGTATCTGCAACTAAAATCAAGAAACAGTGAACTATATATGTACTTACAATATTCGTAGTGGCTGTCGGGGCTTCATATGTATGCCTTCAAAGAATGTGAATTTTTTTCAATTGTGAAGTTTAGAATAAAATTCATGATATTGTAAAATCTGCACCAGATAAAATTGAACAAGATGAATTTTTACAATGAAGGTAAAAAATTCCTTTAACAAAGAAATATGAAACTGAACTAAAACCTTTTTAAAAAAAACAAACTATATTCTTGAAGAGGAAATCATCTTGACTGCGAAGCACCACGATAACAACAAAACATAAAAATGAATTATAATTTTGCCGAAATTTTAAAAAACGAACAGTCTTGAAAAATAAATAATCATCTTGACTGCAAAGCATACAGAAATAAATCTCACGATTGCGAAGCACCAAACTAGTTTCTGTTAATATTCATAGCTATCATCAGTGGTAGGTGCACGGACGGTGTAATTACCGCACTCACTTCACTCAGGTATGCTGCTCAACCAGAATGCATGTTCAGCCCTGTCATGTAGATATTTGCGCATCATGGTTTGGCTTTTACTGCGCACATCTATGGTGTCGCCATCTGTAGTTAAACAAAAAAAACAAGTAGCATTTATGGAGTAAAAATATGCACTTGTATTTTTAAATAAAATTTGATGTAAGCTGTTTTATGTTATTGTTTTTCTTATTGAAATGTTTTTTCTCCTGTTCAATAAGGTACCTCCATGCAAACTGAAGCTCTACTGGACTATTAACGTTACAGTTGTATCTTTTGGTTTTCTCAATAACTACAGCCTCGGAGGTCAGAATCTGGGTATGTGATCTATGCGATGTTATAATTTTTGTGTTAGTCCAATCAGGAGTTACATGATTTCTGATACAATGTTGTATTAATGAAGTTTTTCATCTTACCATCCTTGTCACATTTACGCCAAAAATTGGATTGTCATCTTCGGAATTTGTATTTTATGGCATAATCCCGTATATCTTTCATGATTTTCTTGTCCAATTCGTAAAATGTTCATTTAATCTAGTCAAAAATCTTCTATGCGTACTTCCGATATTTACTTTGTCTTTTTGGTTATCATCTTTAACTGTTGGAATGACATAAATGCCAGATTTAATTAGAACTGATCTATTATTATTAGTAGTAAGTATACCTCCATTATGAATGACAGTTTCTGCAATGTTAATATTGTGGTTGTAACATTCTTTTTTAAAATAGTACTAATAGGAGGTAAGTATGGAAATTTTCCATAATATTGCTTTATTTCTTTTTCAATATTATTTTTGGAACGATGTATACTGGCTGTAATGTTGTTATATAAAGATTTGACTAATCTGTTAATTATATCCAAATTCTTCTGCAGTTGTTTCAATCCATTTTAGCTCTTTGATCTCTGATATTTTATTGGATGAGTGTGTAATGGCTCTTTTAATATAAAAGCGGAACGCTGAAGTCTTGTATTTCCAAGGGTGTGTAGAATCCTTTGGGATAATTGCCTGTACATATGACGGCTTCCGGTAAACTGAATATTCCATAATTCCGTTATCCTTGTGTATAAAGATATCCTAGAAGTTTAGCTGGCAATTAACTTCAATTTCTTTCTAACCTGTATTGATGGATAACAACTGTTAAATTTATTAATGAAGTTGCCCAGTTCAAGATCGGAGTACTGCCAAAATAGTAAAATATCATCAACATATCAGATATATATCAATGGTAAGTATATATTAGAATGATCCAATATACTGTTTTCAATGTCTTGCAGAACAACTTCGGCCAGTAGCTTTGAAACTGGGGACCCCATTGGGTGCCATACGGTTGTTTATAAATTGTCCCATTAAATGTGAAAAAAATTTATATTTGTAACAAACAATAATGCAGATATAATACTGTTTCTGACATTATCTGTAAGATTTTCATCTTCTAATCTGGAATTAATTAAGTCGATAGCGATATTGGATGGAGTATTGGGATATAGAGAGATGACATCTAAACTGGCCATTGTGAAATTGAAGGTTTTAATTGTTTTTAACTTGTTGATAACTTCAGTAGCATTAGTAATACTGGCTTCATGGCTATTGTAGAATGGTTTGAGATAGTTCTCTTCAAGTGTTAATGCTTGGAGATAAATTCTTATTAACAATAGTCCTAATAGGTCTGTCTGTCTTATGCGGGGTTTTTTACTAAAAATATTTGGTGCATAGGCACCTACTGGTGGTGGAATACATTTGCTTTTAATAATTGTAGGCAAGTCACTGTGATTTTTTATATTAGCCAAGTTACTAATTATACTGTCAACTGGGCCTTTATTGACGATGATGGCATCCAATTTATTGATTGTATCTGTCATCTTATTATTATATTCATCTGTTGATGACTATTTGCTGAGATTTGTCCGCCATAATACACTTAACCGTAGGGTTGTTTCTCAACTTCATTAGGTCTTCGCACTCATTGTGATTCTTGTATTTTCATTGGTGTTGTACATGTTGTTGATGGCACGGACCATTTTAAATCTTGTAGGATCTTTATTTGGATTAGGCAATCTTTGGATGACGTTCTCAATTTGCGGAATGAGGTATTCCGTTTTTGGCACTTTTTGCCAATATGCAAACCTTATACCTCTTTCAAGTGCCTTCTTTTGCAGACTTGACAGTTCTAAATAGAATTCATTAATATAAAGATTTATATTATTAATCTCTACTCTGTTTTTTCTTGTGCTTGTCATTTATTAGAATTTTACGAAAGTGTTTTAGTTTACACTTTTCTTGCTGCCTGTCCAAAATTGCATAAAGTTTTATAAACTCAATCTTGCCCTTGTTGTCCTTATCTTCATACTGTATACACTGATTGTACAGTTCATAGTTTTTCACACTCAGTTTATCGATATCCTTGCGTTTATTGCGAATTATAGCTCTCATGTTTCGATCATATTACGATCTTTGTAGTTGATAGAGTTAACCCTGATTTGAAGAAATTTCAGCATAATATTATTATTCTTACATGTAGTTAGGAAGTTCAAATGTTCTATTTCTTTGCAAAGTTTAATTCGATTATTTTTAAAAGTTTGAATATCTTGCGCAATATATCGTGATAACATATTATTAAGGGCTAGAACAAGATTATTAAGGCTGTTTTTGCCCTTTGTCTTGTTCTATCCCTTAATAATATGTTAACACGATATATTGCACAAGATATTCGAACTTTTAAAAATAATTGAATTAAACTTTGCAAAGAAATAGAACATTTGAACTTCCTAACTACCTGTAAGAATAATATTATGCCGAAATTTCTTCAAATTAGGGTTAACCCTATCAACTACAAAAATCATAATATCATTGAAACATGCGAGCTGAAGAGATTGAGAGCTGTAATTCGCAATAAACTCTAGGATATCGATAAACTGAGTGTGAAAAACTACGAACTGTACAATCGGTGTATACAGTATGAAGATAAGGACAATAAGGTCAAGATTGAGTTTATAAAACTTTATGCAATTTTGGACAGACAGCAAGAAAAGTATAAACTAAAACACTTTCGTAAAATTGAAAATCTAATAAATGACAAGCACAAGAAAAACATAGAGTAGAGATTAATAACCAAAATCTTTATATTAATGAATCCAGTTTAGAACTATCAAATCTGCAAAAGAAAGCACTTGAAAGAGGTATAAAGTTTGCGTATCGGCAAAAAGTGCCAAATACGGAATACCTCATTCCGCAAATTGAGAACGTCATCCAAAGATTGCCTAATGCAAATAAAAATCCTACAAGATTTAAAATGGTCCGTGCCATTAACAACATGTACAACACCAATGAAAATACAAGAATCACATATGAGCGTGAAGCCCTAATGAAGTTGAGAAACAACCCTACAGTAAAGTGTATTATGGCGGACAAATCTAAGCAGATTGTCATCTTAAATACAGATGAATATAATAACAAGATGACAGAAGCAATCAATAAGTTGAATGCCATCGTAGTCAATAAAGACCCAGTTGACAGTATAATTAGTAACTTGGCTAATATAAAAAATCACAGTGACTTGCCTACAATTATTAAAAGCAAATGTATTCCACCAGTAGTAGGTGCCTATACACCAAATATTTTTAGTAAAATAAAAACGCATAAGACAGACAGACCTATTAGGCCTATTGTTAATAAGAATTTATCTCCAAGCATTAACACTTGAAGAGAACACTATTTAACTATCTCAAACCATTCTACAATAGCCATGAAGCCAGTATTACTAATGCTACTGAAGTTATCAACAAGTTAAAAACAATTAAAACCTTCAATTTCACAATGGCCAGTTTAGATGTCATCTCTCTATATCCCAATACTCCATCCAATATCGCTATCGACTTAATTAATTCCAGATTAGAAGATGAAAATCTTACAGATAATGTCAGAAACAGTATTATATCTGCATTATTGTTTGTTACAAATATAAATTTTTTTCACATTTAATGGGACAATTTATAAACAACCGTATGGCACCCAATGGGGTCCCGAGTTTCAGGGCTACTGGCCGAAGTTGTTCTGCAAGACATTGAAAACAGTATATTGGATCATTCTAATATATACTTACCATTGATATATATCCGATATGTTGATGATATTTTACTATTTTGGCAGTACTCCGATCTTGAACTGGGTACCTTCATTAATAAATTTAACAGTTGTTATCCATCAATACAGGTTAGTAAAGAAATTGAAGTTAATTGCCAGCTAAACTTCTAGGATATCTTTATACACAAGGATAACGGAATTATGGAATATTCAGTTTACCGGAAGCCGTCATATGTACAGGCAATTATCCCAAAGGATTCTACACACCCTTGGAAATACAAGACTTCAGCGTTCCGCTTTTATATTAAAAGAGCCATTACACACTCATCCAATAAAATATCAGAGATCAAAGAGCTAAAATGGATTGAAACAACTGCAGAAGAATTTGGATATAATTAACAGATTAGTCAAATCTTTATATAACAACATTACAGCCAGTATACATCGTTCCAAAAATAATATTGAAAAAGAAATAAAGCAATATTATGGAAAATTTCCATACTTACCTCCTATTAGTACTATTTTAAAAAAGAATGTTACAACCACAATATTAACATTGCAGAAACTGTCATTCATAATGGAGGTATACTTACTACTAATAATAATAGATCAGTTCTAATTAAATCTGGCATTTATGTCATTCCAACAGTTAAAGATGATAACCAAAAGACAAAGTAAATATCGGAAGTACGCATAGAAGATTTTTGACTAGATTAAATGAACATATTACGAATTGGACAAGAAAAGATAAAAACTTCATTAATACAACATTGTATCAGAAATCATGTAACTCCTGATTGGACTAACACGAAAATTATTACATCGCATAGATCACATGCCCAGATTCTGACCTCCAAGGCTGTAGTCATTGAGAAAACCAAAAGATACAACTGTAACGTTAATTGTCCAGTAGAGCTTCAGTTTGCATGGAGGTACCTTATTGAACAGGAGAAAAAACATTTCAAGAAGAAAAACAATAACATAAAACAGCTTACATCAAATTTTATTTAAAAATACAAGTGCATATTTCTACTCCATAAATGCTACTTGTTTATTTTGTTGAACTACAGATGGCAACACCATAGATGTGTGCAGTAAAAGCCAGACCATGATGTGCAAATATCTACATGACAGGGCTGAACATGCATTCTGGTTGAGCAGCATACCTGAGTGAAGTGAGTGCAGTAATTATAACGTCCGTGCACCTACCACTGATGATAGCTATGAATATTAGCAGAAACTAGTTTGGTGCTTCGCAGTCGGGAGATTTATTTCTGTGTGCTTTGCAGTCAAGATGATTATTTATTTTTCAATATTGTTCGTTTTTTAAAATTTCGGCAAAATTATAATTCGTTTTTATGTTTCGTTGTTATCGTGGTGCTTCACAGTCAAGATGATTTCCTCTTCAAGATTATAGTTCGTTTTTTTAAAAAATTTGACAAGGTTTTAATTCAGTTTCATATTTCTTTGTTGTTAAAGGAATTTTTTACCTTCATTGTAAAAATTCATCTTGTTCAATTTTATCTGGTGCAGATTTTACAATATCATGAATTTTATTCTAAACTACACAATTGAAAAAAATTCACATTCTGTGAAGCCGTACATATGAAGCCCCGACAGGCACTACGAATATTGTAAGTACATATATAGTTTATTGTTTCTTGATTTTAATTGCCGATACTATGCCATACGTGTCTAACATCATTTAATAATCTCCTGATTGCAGAACTTGCATAATGTGTGAAACAGTAATGACGGACATTTAATGTCAATCAAGTTACATTACTTTTTTAACTTGTTTCATTTTTTCTCGGTTCCACACCAAAATGTCTGCATTTGGTGAGATGGAACCCAAAGTATTTCAGAACACATATGTAGGTATAATTAACAAAATTCATGAGGGTTGACTCATATTGCTTTATGAGTGTGAATAAGTTTTATTATAGCTGAGCAAATGTTATGGCATCTTCAGCCAGAATTGACCATGACCTGTTTCATTATTTATTTATTGTTTCACTTTTTTTAGGTTTCTTTTCATTTTATTAAGATCTGCTTTAGATGCTTTACATTATTTTATATTGTATAAACTTAAGTAGGTAAGTATAGAGTCTGTTTGCATTATTAATACCAGTGTGTTTGTTATTTTATGTGTACCATCAAATTCTCATACATAATGAGCACATCTCTTTTGGCAAAATTTTCAAATCAAGTGTACTAAAGGTATTTGAAAGTATTTTGAAGTGTGTAATTAGTAATTTTTGGAAATTTCATGAACAGCATGTACAGATTTGGTGATAATCCATAAATTTCAAGACGTACAAAATTTTTGTCAGTACACCTTGTATTGGAAGATTTATGGGAAGTGTTTGAACAATCATGATGATGGTGTTCCTGATGTCCATTAAAAATCGTACTTTGTTCACAAAAAATGGTTGAAATTTTTGTGGGTACTCTTTGTCTTGTAGCTGTATACTTCGAAAAAGAATTTTGTAATCCAACTTACAGCAAAGACAAGGTGCAAAATGAATGTACTATTATGTCACTTGATGAGAAAATTGAGCACCTCAAAAGCTGGGAAACCATGGATAATATTGCCGAAGGCCATAGCTATCTAATTAAAGAAAGGGTTTTTGTTATCCTGTATCTATGAGCTGAGATAGTATTATTGATTAAGTATTTTGTATACCATCAAGCAGTGAACTTTTATTTGAAGTAAAGCTCCTATATCTGTTGATAATCTTGGATGTGTTATCAGCTATCTACAACAAATAAAATTTTGTTAGTTGGGCTTACATAGGCATGAATGTAATGCCAAGCACATAAGAAAATATTAGGAAAGTCAAAAAGTATGTATATTATACTGACCAGGTTATTATTAACCAATGTAAAAAAGGAAGTTTTTTTTAAATCCAACTTGTAGAAGTTAAAATATTGAGAGAATAAAGAAAGGTAAATTCATTCCTAAACCTTGTGGGAAATGTTTTGCATCAGAAAAATTGGAAAAGGCATGTAAGAATTTTGATCATGTTTATAGCAATTGAATGCAAAAAGAATAAACTTTCAAATGGAACTTCTTGAAGTGCAGAGATAGTGTCAAATGCAAATATACTGTTAAACTATCCAAAAGAAATTGGATCATTTAGTAAACCAGTAACTGTGGTAAATGTTAATTCATATTAGAGCTAGCTGATTTCAAAAGAATTTCCCAGTCTGACATGTAGAAGTAAAAATTCTGTTGGATAACAAAAATCTAAATATACACCACTTAATAAAATAATTTTACATTAGAAAAAGTTGGGAAATTGATATTTTGCTCATAATTACAGCTGTAGGATGCAAACAGGAATTTTGAAATCGTACATCTAGAAATGGAGAAGATGACCTGCTCCCACATGCATGCATCCTTGGGAAAGAAGTGACATTCATGTGTTCTTTCATGTCCTCACTTGGCATATGACATGAAATTATTGCATTTGTAATGTGGTGTTATTACAATTTTGGCTTACTATCAGTTATCACAATTTTGGCTTATTTGACTGTTAAAATAATTTTCAAAAATCAGTGTAGTATTTAATTTATTATTTTAATAAATTATTTTTGAAATGAAAAGGAATTATTAAGTGAAGTGGTGCCACATTCACTTACTAACCTGCCATTGCAAAAGAACATGAGATGTCTTCAATAACACTTACTGGGTTCACACTAACTACTTTGAAAAGGAGTTTGTTTTGAAAAAGTTTAAATGAGCATGCCATCAATTATACTCTTCACTCTTCTATCCTTTCTTTTCTTTCATTATTAGTTGTTGTTGTTTTTTTTCTTCCATTTCCTTTCCTGAGCTACATTTTACATCACTTAGCAACAAAAGCAGTCCCATGTTCTGCAATCTTAATCTGGCATTTTTCTATGGTTTTATCTCAGTTAATTACATTGCATTAAAATACTGCTGCATTACTAGAAAGCATGTGAGTACTGGTGATTATTCAACAAACAGTACAGGAATTTTTTTAATTGTGACTATCTCTATTCTTTGATCCATCTATGTCATAATCAGGTAATACCCATTGAATCAGTGGTTAGCATAGCATGATTTTTCTATATTTCAATATAACTATCAGTGTTCTAAATTATTGGTGGTTCTGGCTGGTCTGATACGACTAAAAGTTTGATCGTACCAGGAGAATAAAAATTAGGGTGGTCCGCAGGACCAGTTGCTAAAATGAGAAAGCGAGTGCATGTTTTTATCACAAAACAAAGACCCTCCTGGTGCCAGCACCATGTCATTTCAAAAGCCAGACATTTTCCCCAACCTTGCTCTTAGGCAGCTGCTAGTAGCATCACTTTGTCTGGCGTAGCATTGCTCTGTTATTGCATGCTGTATGCTTCCGTTGAGTCCACGTGCTCGCTAGCCCTAGTTTCATTCATGTTGTCATGTGTTCCGCGGAGCCATTGAATGACTAAATTTATCTGCTCAGTAAATTGGTTGTTTTGAAAAGTTTAAACTCAGAAATGTGGCAGTACAAAATTGGTGAGCCTCCAACGAAAGAGAAGATGACTGAATCTGAAATATCAAAAAGGGAGCAAGGTAATAACTATGATGTTGAACTCCAAACTCTTGTATTTTAGGAGCAATGGTTATGAACTTTCAAGTGGTTAGAGTACAACCCTGAGAGTAATCAAATGTTTTACTCAATTTTCAAAGTTTCAAAACTTGCAGATAACTTTTTTTTTTTTTTTTTTTTTTTTTTGATCAAGCAATTTTGCTATAGATTCTCAAAGTGCATACATCCAGTGCACCACATTTACATGTAGTAGAAACGAATGAAATGTTGAACAAAGCACCAGAAGATTCGAAGGCAGCAAAGCACTGATGTCACTGCAAGATCAGAAAAAAGACTGGCTTATTCATTTGCCATGCATTAGTAAAAAATGCATGTCCTTTAATGGATTCTGTATGTATGCCAGTGTAAATTAGATGACAAGAAAGATGATGATATTGGGCAAACTTACAGAACAGACAAAGCCCGCAAGGAATTTACATCTGTTGTGGCGGAAATCTCAAGCCACGTTGTGGATATTTATAAAATTTAAGGCCAATATAAAAATAGAAGGTAAATATTGAATTTAGACTAAAATTAAAATTTGGGAGATGCATTTCGAAGTGTTTATATGGTGGCTATATTCTTGTTACTTTGAATTGACAATTGTGTATAAGGTTTTCACTTGCAGGTGAGCTTGTGTGTACACAGATACAATTTTGTTTTCACCACCTGTACTACTTCTATATGTTATGACATCACACTGTATTCATGTTACATGTGTATAAATGTGTCAACTCTGGAAAAATCAGTAATTTTGGAACTCGTATATATAAGTATCAAAAAGAAATGGTCGTGTAATCATCACTTCGTTGTACTAAATAGACATTGGTATATATTGTGTCACTAACCCTGATTCTCGTCCTAGGCCAACGTCAAATTGGTTGATGAATACGATGGCTCAGAATCCATGAGACACACCTAGAAATCGAATGCCAACTTATGCCAAAATTTGGTTTTTGAAAGGCTAATGCCTGTATTTATTTTTACAACAATAACAACATGCATAACTAAGAAAGGTATTAATATTGCTATGAGAGATTTAATACATTAACAATTTAGCACTTCGCTAAGCCTTCACTGGCCCACTCATGTGTAGAGATCTACACTTCAATTAACAGAACTTATAGCCAGGGTAGAGAGTACACACACATATATGTATATGCAACTTATGATTATATGAATATATGCAACATTCCGGGCAAAACTCAAAAAGTGATTTTGTTAAGGCTCGTAAGTGCCTTTAAATTAAAATTCAGACATTGTAACAGTGCAACGGCCTCCTTTGAGAGGCGAGTAACTGACATGAGCAAAAGTAATATTAATTAATGTGCATTCTACCTTACAAATTACACCATCATTTAATTCATTTGTTTTATTGTCATCAACAATTTCCTCCTTCTCCTAATTCCAACAGCGGGGCACCAATGTGCCAGCAAAAGAAAAAAACTTCAAATGGAAAAAAACTTAAACTCGGGGTGTTTGTAAATTACTGTGGGTGTTGTCATTTTTCCGCTCTTATTAGGAGCATGCTCACAGAGTGTCTCTCTCTCTCAGTCCCAGAGATTAAATAGTATTCATGACTTACCCATGGATAGCTCCTGGGTGGGTGACAATTTTTTTTTTTTTTCTTTTCAGCGTCTTTCAGGATATTCTGGCCAATCTAGTCAAAGGTTAGCATCACATGGCAACTTCAGTCCCGTTCGTGTTTGGTATTTTCCCTCTCCTCGATTGGGTCAATAGTTCGGTGTCTGAAGACAACTTCACTTTGGCGATCATGACGAGAGGTGCCGCCTTGATCCACTATGTACTGGCCGCTTGGATGTGATGAAAAGGGGGTCCTCCACTGCTGATTACTAAGAGCCGGGAATTCCTGGCAGGTCTGCTGATGAAGATGCAGCAAGGTCCCAAAGTTTTATATAAAAAAAACATATAATAACCCTTTTAGGCTTCAGGATCATCTAATTTTTAAATTAGCAGAAGGCAGGCAAGACAATTCTGGAGGTGGGGTCCCTTCTCTCTCTTGAGGGTGGGCGGATTGTGGTGCCCTTTATTTTTTTTGTTCGGTGAAGGATAACCTCCTAGAACCAGATCGATTTTCCAACTCCCCTGCATTTTCTTTTTCAGCCTTCCTTCTCCTAACATGCCAACTTTTCGAGAGCCCTTCTTCCCCCGACTCAAAAAGACGCTCCCTCGCAGAAGAAAAAGAGAGCCAATCAGCGCCGTCCATGAGGGACGCTTAGCTCCCCATTGGTCAGTCGGCCAAAACCACGCAGTGGTTTCATGCTTGCCCATGTGGTATTCCTCTTCCAGCAAGGAAAGAAGATAAGGGGGAGGGGAGGGAAAGCAAAAGCGCGGGAACTCGCAGCAACCAGGCACATGTGTAATTTGATATTTCCCGTTCTTGCCTTTTTGGATGAAAACACATAAATTTTTATGCACGCCTGCTTTCCTGCTGTTCAGAGTTTGACAGCAAGTACTATAACTCTTCAGAGTTAAGCTCCTTTGCCAGCTAACAACCCAGCCGGGGATTATCGGTGTAGTTTCTGTTCGGAGAAATTCACCACAGCGTTGGCGAGAGGAAAAAATGCCTTTTTGTGTAAATAACTGCTCACTCCTGGGTGGGCGACATCCTAACAATTTCAAACAGCACTCCCCTTTTCTTGGAATGAGCTTGGGGGGGAGTGACCGTTGGACGAAGAAAGGAACTGCATTTGACTTACAGAAAATATAAATACATACATCATATACCATAAAAAGAACTACATTGTTTTTTCATTACCTATTTTGAGCATAGACCAGCTTTCTTTTTCTTGCCTTCCTTTTATCACTCAACCAAAAAAAACATCACTTATGAAGTTACTTGCCCCGGCAAAAAATTATTCTTTTCTTTTCTTTTTTTCTTTTTTTTTTTTTTTTTTTTGATTATATTTATTCTTGTTTTTAAGGCCCACTTATCAAGTCCACCCCAGCCTCACCTCACCAACTTCATAATTTTGAAGTTAAAATTATAATACATCCTACTAACTCCTGAATCGTCCTACTCATAGCTTAGATAACGATTGATACAAATGCTACATTATGTCCATACACATCGAGAGAAAAAAAATATTTACACTGCTCTTAACTTTGATTCTGCTGAGTATGATTTTCTTTTCCCTCCTGCTGGGCTGAGTAATTTTTTGAAAGCAATTACAAACTATCATTTCACAATTTATGTGCTTATTTGGGGGGGGACTTAACCAAAAATTCCTAGGCTAGTACCAGAGCGATGATAAATACTGAATCGGAGGGAGGATAGCCCTTGTGCTACTCTCCTATCCATCTATCCATTAACAAAGTAAAACACTCATTTTGTACATTAAGCAGAGGGGAAAAAAACAAAAAAAAAAAACTAGGAGAAATAGAATTTCGGAACTTTTTCTTGACTTTCTCTCTGGATCCAAAGATCGAACCCAGGGAGGTGAAATCTAAGTTTACGAAAAGTTTAACAGCAAATCACTCCAGGGAAGAATCGTCACCCTTTCCTGAACTGATCACTATTACCCCTTCGATTAATTTTTTTCTTTGAAGAAAAAACGTGGATAATGTTGATGAAAATCTGAAAACATTGATCAGGTGTCCACAGATTTTCAGCAATATATCACATCCTTCATTTCCAGATCTGGTATTGAGCAACTGATTTGTGACATTTATGAGGCTAGTAGATGCTTCTCATTAATTTATGATGAGTCTACTGACTCTTCTGATATAGAACACTTATTTCATTTGTGTTTTAACAGATCTCATAAGAGTATATCTTGATAAACAGATATTGAAGACTTTGGTTCTGTGGCTACAGTATCACTCTTGTTGGAATTGGGCAAAAAAGATTGTTTTAAGTCTTACATCCACTGATACCACTAAAAGTTTTTACATCAAACTTAATCAGCTAAAAAAATAAAATGTTTTTTTCCCAAATTGAAACCAAATGTTGATTTTATGTGTAAAATAATAAATTATCATTCATTATTACTCTCCATTGCTGTGTAAACAAGTGATAAGTACAGAAATAAAATAAGTCTTTAGAATATCATTGAATTTATTATTTGAGTAGTAGACCAGTCATTACTATTGCAGACCAGTATTTTCTTGTACATACTGGTCCTTGGGCCAGTGACTTTTATTATTCATTTCTAATGCTGACTATCATGGTATGTAAAGTAATATAATATCATGCTATAGATGAAAAACTGGCTGTGCTGCACTGTGGATAGCTAGTTTTGTTCTTTGGCCAACCTGTTCCTTAATGAACATGTTTTACACAGCTGGAAGAAACTTTTTCAGCTTGTTAATTTTGCTGTCTCATGCTTTAGCAGGCTTTCTTGTCTCTTCAGCAACTATACCCAAATATTTAAATTAAGTTCTATTACCCATTTTATTTTATTTCACTTTACTGCATATTTAATAATTTCTGGCATTAATTGTAGAACAACTGACTTAATTTAACTTCCCAATATTTACCTTCATTTCCAAATTTTGGAAGTCTTCCTTAGCTGACTGAGGTAGTACTGTAGCTTTTTTGCACTTTTAGGATTTGTCACTAAGTGATCACAGTACAGGAAACTGATAGTATCATATCTATCTACTCCAGCATCTGATACCAAGTTGGTTTCTCTGACCATTTAATCCACATAGATTAAACAAATAAATGTGTAATTAATCAAGAATAGCTAATATTCCTGTCTTATCGTATCACTAATCACAAGCCACTTACCAATACTTCCCTCAGTCCTAACTGTTGCAAGATGCTGTAGGATAGAGGCTTGTGATTGATTTCAAAGCATGTCTTTTATTCCACACTGAACAGTGTTAATGACTTCAGTAGGGTTTTGGCAGGATACTGATAATGGTATCCAGCCAAAAACCTCCCTGAAGTTATTAATCACCATGTGTATTATGCACCTCATGAAAGTTCTGAGTACAGTAATACCCCGAAGTTATGTGATAGGTGGGACAGGCACTAAGCGCGTAAGTCGGGGTACAATTTTGCATACAAATACATATAAATATTAGTTAATTGGGACCAAAGGTTTACAAAAACACCTGTCTTTTGTTAAAAATGTAATCAAATTGCAGTTATTCCTACATAATACATATATTAAAACATAGACTTTCATAAAAGAAAGTTATTTCGATGTCGATGGCTCCATAAAATCTAACACTCTTCTAACAACACAATGCCTTTTTATTTTCACGCAAAATTTCTTCGTAGCAAGCTAATTATTTTTTTATTCCTTGCCTTGTGGCTGCAATTTGGTCCTCATTAGAATCTGTGTTCTCCAAAATCTTTAATCCTTTTTCAATTAAGCTGAGACCTTCTGTTAAGTTTGCAATTGTCATGTGTTGTTCTGGTGGAACTGGGTGTACGGTGTCGGCCTCTTCAGCAGCGCTTTGCTCCCGCATCTCTATGAGCTTATCAGTTGTAAGCTCCTTGTTATGTGAATCTAACAGCTTGCTAACGTCTTCACTGTTGACTTCCAAATCCAATTGCCTAGCAAGGTGGACAACTTCTTCTACTGCCTGAGTGACTTGATCAGTTTCTGGCATCGTTTCCACCTCGCACTGAAAAAAGAACGAACAAAGTTTTTTCCACACACCATTCAAGGTTTTTTGGGATATTTCAGCCCATGAATCTCCGATGATCCTTACGGCATCTAAAACATTAAACTGTTTCCAAAACTCTTTAACAGACAGTTGATCATTTAGCCTCATAGCTTCATTCAGTTGTGCAAACAAACGTTGCATGTAGTACGCTTTGAATGTTTTGATGATGCCTTGGTCCAATGGTTGAAGTAAGCTGGTTGTGTTTGGAGGCAAGAAAACAAGTTTCACCCATGGGTTGAAATCAATTAGAGTGGCAGGCAGGTGACCAAGTGCATTGTCAACAATGAGCATCACTTTAAATGGAATTTTTTTAGACTGGCAGTAACGTTCGACTTCAGCTATGAAGTGGTGACCAAACCAGTCTTCAAAAATGGAAGCTGTCACCCAAGCCTTAGGATTTGACTTCCAAATCACTGGCAAACCAGCTTTAGATTTATTTTTTAGAGCTCTTAGATTTTCGGAGCGATAAATTAAGAGGGGGTTTTAACTTACAATCACCAGCTGCATTCCCAACAACCATCACTGTCAATCGGTCTTTGGAAGCTTTAAAGCCAGGAAACGTTTTTTTCTTCACGCATGATATAAGTTCTTTTGGGCATCTTCTTCCAAAATAGGCCGGTCTCGTCTACATTAAATATGGTTTGATTGCTCTAGCCACCTTCTTCTATGATAGCCTTGAGTGTCTCAGAAAAAGAAGACGCAGCTTCTTTATCAGTGTTTGCCACCCCTCCGGTCTCTGTGTTGCTGTACCAGTTTCAGCGATTTTTAAATCGGTTGAACCAACCATTGCTGGCTACGAAGTTTTCACCTTTAGCTGCTTCCCCAGCTTCTACTTTTAGCCTCTCAAAAATCAGCTTAGCTTGGTTACATATGGTGTTCTGATCGACTGGACAATTTTTCACTCTTACTTGATTATCACACCAAAATTTAAGCATCATTTCCATCTCGGCAATAATCCCATGACACTTACGAATTATGCTTGAATTCAAGGACTGGGCATTTTTCACAGCTGCGAGAATTTTTTCTTTTATCTTTTATGATTGTTCTTACTGTGGAATCCGGTAGATCAAACTTCTTTGCTAGCTCTCACATTTTTATTTTGCCATCAAAATCCTTAATGATGTTGAGTTTAAATTCCAAAGTCAACATTTTCCTTTTCTTGCTAGATGTACAACAATCAGACTTACTTCGTTTGGATGACATAATTGCAGTTAGTATTACGTACTTATTTTGAACGATACAATTTTGCACCTAACACAAAACAATCTCAAGTTACGTCGATCGTGAAAATCATGTATGGATGATTTCGCATGAAACACGTCCGTATATGTCACTGCAGGTATGATACTGGCAAACGTGGGAGGAATGACTGGATGAATTTCCGCGAAACACGTCCTTGGCGGTAAGGGGCGAAGCGGGAGCGCAGTAATAAGAAATCGCATAAGTCGCGGTATTACTATACTAATACATTATCTTGGCATCGTTTTCCCCTCTTAATATTCTACTGTATTTCACTCAAATGATTTCCCACTAGCTTTCTATGGTTCTTACTAAATATGCTTGAGTAAATTTTCCAAGGAATGTAAATTAAGAAGTTGCCTTGGCAGTTATTAAAATTTGTGCTGTTGGTGTTCTTGTAAATTGGCACAGTGACTGAATTCTTTCATTTCAAAGGAACAAAACCAGACTTCTGTGGGATCTTAATGATTTTATCATTTTCATTGTAACCTGCAATTTACCACATTTCAGCAACATTCAGTAACATTCATGAAGAAGACATGAATAAAACCACCTTTGGTAGGTTTATTCATGTCTTCTTCATATACTTATGCTCCCATCCTTCTTGTCATCAGTAGTTACCTGTCTGGCCTTCAAGATAATCACTGCATCTATTCAATATACCCTCTGCAGATATCGGAAGCCGTTCATATTTATGAAGTGAACCTACCTTACAAACTTTTCAGCATTTCTCATGTGTCTAATAAGACTTTAGAACACTGTTAGGCCATTTTGAAATTATTTTCCACAATTCAGTAATACCTGAAATTCATCAGTACCTTCATGTCTTTCTTTTTGTATCCAAACACACCAGTTTACCTTAACCTGTTATTTACATCTTAAATTTTTTCTATATGTTATTTCCTCCTTTGGTAGGTTTATTCATTTCTTCAATGTACCACGGACTTCTGACTTTGACACACTACGTATTTTACTTGCAGCCTCCTTTGCCCATCTTTTTATACCTGTTACACTCCATGTCAATGCTTTCATTAAGTGAAAGCAGTGAAGTTTATGGGCAAAATAAATATATAATCCCTTGAATAAAGCTCATGTTGAAAACTGGCTACCTAGTTTATTAAGTTAAACACTTAATTAAACTTCTAATATGTTTTTTTCCTGTGAATTATTTATTGAAAGCAGACAAAAGTAAATTGATAACTGTTATGGATAAAAAAGATTATAAAGGGAAAATGGAAGAACTGAAAAAGCCAATATATGAAGAAGTAAAAAGAAAACCCATTACCAGCTTTGATTAAAAAAGCCACAAAACTTATTTCAATTTAAAAAAAGAAAAACCAGCTTCTGGAAAATCATAAACAGTTCTCTAAATTACAGTTCATATTACTTCAAATCTGTGTCAAATAAAAAATAATAGTCAAATTACAAAAAGGACACCAACCAATTAGATCATTAATAGACTCCAAAAGCTCAATTTTTTCTAATCTAATCTATTTTCTAAAGTCACACTTTCAGAAACTGTTAAAAGAGTCATCTTTTTTAATTAAAAATTCAATGGAACTGAAAGCAAAATTAGAACTTGTTCTTACATTTGGTTCTCCCATTATGGGTAATTTAAATGTAGTTTCTTTGTATACTCACATCAATATAGATCAGCTTATAGAGTTTATAGCTGAAGACCTGGCAGACCTAACAGTTTTTTGTAACAAAGATAGAAACATATCAGTTGGGATTTTTGAAATGCTTATCTTCTGTTTACAAAGCAGCTACTTTCAATTTGAGAAGTTTTTCATTCAAAAAATTGGGCTTGCTATGTGCTCCCCACTCTCCCCACTCTTAGCAAATTATTACGTGGGAAAACTTGAAGAGAAAATTCTAATGCAACCCACACATATTTTTGCTTATATAGTAGGTATGTGGATAACATTTTATTTAAAATAGATAGCTCAGAAAAAGATTTTCCAGAAAAAAAATTCTTGACTCATTCAATGAATTAGATAGTTCCCTCAGGTTCACATTAGAACTTCAAAAAGAAACCTTAGAAGAAAAAAACCCATAATTTGGAGATATTTGTAATGTTCAAAAAGAAAGAAAAATTAACTTCTTAGATGTTACAATCTATTTTGAAGACGAAAAATTCCTTTGTATGAAAAACCATTGAATACAAATAAATTATTGGATTTCAGTTCCTATCATCTATATTCTATTAAGAACAATTTAGTAAAATCATGCAATGCATTGATTATGATACGCTTTCCAACTTACCAGAAATAATTACTCAAGTTATTCCTCAAGTTATGAGGATAATGGCTGTAGAATAAATCTTGCTCCTGTGCCCTGACCTTTGACCCCATTTTGATGATATTCAACAGAACCGGTTCAGTATACCTCCGGAACAACATGATAAAGTTTTGCCGCAATCGAAGCATTTTTACATAAGTTATGACACATAAGGGCGATGGACTGGATTCCGCTCCTATGTCCTGACCTTTGACCCCATTTCGTCCATAGTAAAATTTCATCAAAATCAAACCATTTTTATGCGAGTTATCGTGCAGACAGACAGATGGACAAAGCTGGAGCATATACGCTTCTTCAACCTACTGTTGGAAAGTGTAAAAAATGTGGCAAGTCAGTTTGTAGAAAAAATAAATAAAGTAGTATCTACATGAGAGATGAAAAAAGCCCACAAAGAAGAACTTAAAGACATCCTTACAGAAAATAACTTCCCTAAATGAAATTGAAAAATTTCTAATTTTTCAGTTAAGAACACACAACAGCAACAAATGAAATTCACTAAAAGAATTACTTATCACAAAGGTTTCATCATCATCATCATTGTCAACCATTATCAATCCACTGCTGGACGAAGGTCTCCCCAAGTTTCCTCCACAACGGTCTGTCTTGTGCCAGTCTCCTCCACGTCACTCCCGCACAAAGGTTTATTTGAATCATTAAAGAAAATTGGCAAGAAATATAGGACTAGCTCCAAGTTAAGAGAAGTTGAGTTAAAAAAAAAAAAATTCCCAAACATAGTTTGAAGAGAAGATGATATTTTTAAAATGCTAAGTGTAGTCTATGAAATAAAATGTATTTGTGGACTATCTTACATAGGAGAGACAGGCTGCGGACTAGAAACTTAAATAGCAGAGCATTAAGCAGCTATAAAAAATTGCTCCAACAAGACAGGTTTAAATAGGCATGTTAGAGAAACTGGTCACAACATGGACTGGAATTCTCTTAAAGTCATCAGTTTTCAATGCAACTTTCAAAAAAGAAATTAAAAGAAGGAATAGAAATCAAGAAAAAATTAGAATTCCATCATCAGTGACTGCAGAAGTCTGTTCCTTCTAACATCTGGCAAGATTTGGTGAAAAATAACCGTAACCTCGATAGTGACAGAGAAAGGGTGACAAGGAACTGCCTGATGAAGAAGAGTTTTCTCCAAAAATTTACAGTTTTAAATAAGTAATTCCTAGGGAAAAAAAACATAGTTTAAGTGTTTATATAGTCCTCATTTGTTTTATGTACAAAATTTGCATTCTTGAATCTCCATGGTGATTCATCAGCCAAGTGAGTAATCTTACACTGTTTAAAGTTTAAAATGTTAATAGCATTAAAATCTGAAATTAATCGTTCTGTAATGATAAACTTTCAGATTGAAGTGAGCACCGTGAAAAGTTCTGGCAGTATAAAGTATGATGCTATGATGCATGTCTTTTTGTGTATGTATAAATAAGGACACTATTGGCACCCTAGTTAGGTTTAGTTCCAAGTGTTTTGATCCCACTGAGAATTTTATTCCAGAAAAATTTAAAATAATATTTAGGTTAAAGCACTGTATTAAGAAACCAAAAATAAAATGTGAGGAAATGAGAGAGTTAAACAGGGTATGTAATTTTCTATTAAATTTTGAAGTTACATGCTACCTAAGCATATCATAATATTTGTTTCTGTTATATTTTTTGTGACAGCCTGGCAAATCAGCAGAATTGAGGGCTGATGTTTGAAGGTTATTACATTGGTTTTTGCTGTCATTTACCTGATTTTATGATGGTAAGAGCTGGAAAATGTACAAGTATCCTTTCCTGGGAGCAAAAAACTCTGTCACATGGAGAATCACCAAATCCACTTCACACCTCCTTCAGCAACAGCCAAAACACTTCTCTGTTTTCTTCCCTCCTCTTAGAAAAAGTGTGGGCTTCTTCCTCTAATCCTTTGTGCACCCCCTTTTGCAACCATCAGGTCAGCTCCATGTTACTTTCACCCCTCTCTGACTCCTTTGAATCCATGGTCTTACACTGTCTTCTGAACCCTCTGTCAGCAATCATTATCTAACTTTTTGCACCTTCTTTTCATGTGTGTGTTACATTATTTCAACTGAAAAGGGAGTGAAATCTTGTTTAGACTAAGAGCTCTGTATTCAGTGATTCTCCCTTCAAAGACAGGTGGCAATAAAAAGTCATAAACAATTTCCTATCCAACATTTGCAATTTGCATTGAGGGTGAAAATGCCTTCTCAGAAAGCAGGGAGTACTCCCCATGATTGTCTGACAACGACTAAGAGATTAACAGCTGTCTGACAACGACTAAGAGATTAACTCTGTTTCCCAAAAACACGAATGAAGAGCAACTGAATTAAACTCTTTGGATGATATTAAAAGAAGATTATTAATGCTAACTTTCACTGAAACTAATAGGACCTTGGTAACACATGGGAAGGGCAGGTAAATGTAAAAGGGCCAAATGCATATTTGTGTGTCTACACACACACATGCTTGTTTATTTGTTTGTTCTCAATTAAAAAATGTTCTAGTAATCCTGAATAATGTTGGACCTTTTTTCTTTCTGGAGGCAAGAAGAAATGTGGGTGGGCAGAATTTTCAGGTGTTCACTGCTTTCTATGATGGGTGGCAATATCTCTTGAGTTTCAGAGCCAGAAGAATAGAAGATCCACCTATTACTTCCTTAAGACAAAACCATCGAGTGGCATCACCAACTATCCCATTGTCCACTGTGATATGATAAACAAGATTTTTTTTTTTTTTTTCATGGTGCTCCACCTTCTCCCATTTCTTAAAACCATTAGACATCGGTACAAGTTTTCCTGTCAGGGTATGCAATTCCATCTTTCAAAACTTCCTGAAAATGGCAGCTAGACAGTGTGGAGATTTCTCCCTAATCATAATTTTGTTTCCTTGCAATATTCCCTTTGTCCAGTATTATTACATATCATTTTATTGCATAAAATTTGTATTTCAGCTTGAAAATGTCAGCCAAAAATTTCTGAAAACCCAAGTTAGGTGAAGTGAAAATTTCTGTGT
Organism: Macrothele yani; assembly: GCA_039090855.1. NCBI lineage: Eukaryota > Metazoa > Arthropoda > Arachnida > Araneae > Macrothelidae > Macrothele > Macrothele yani. Next base: position 82,129,485 of record CM077008.1, read on the forward strand.
AATTTTTTTAATTCTGTTTTTCATGATGATCCCTCTGCCCAGTATTTTTGTTAAATATCATTGTATTCCATAAATACAGTAGATTATGATCAATTGGGACATATCGGGATACAACTTTTTGGCCCAATTAAACAGCTGTCCTAATTATGCGAAGCTCTATCCCAAAGAATGTTCTTCAAGAACTGTTCCAAATAAACGGCGACCCCAATTAACGAGAATGTACTGTATTTGTATTCCAGCTTGAAAATGGAGGGGAAATTTTTTGAAAATGGAAATTGGATAGTGAAAATTTCTCCCATAATTTTTTTTCTGAAATTTTTACAGTAACTTGTATTGGTTATATGTTATTTTTTCCCATAAATGTTTGCAATTCAACTTGATGAGGGAGGTAAAATTTTCCAAAAACAGAAGTGACAAAATTGGAAAATTTATAACAATTGATGCATGATGTTCAAAAGTATTCTTCCTCACTAAGTTACACCATTTATCTTAAATAGTGAAAGCTTTTAACATTCATGGTCCTCAGACTAAAAGTTATTTCAGCATGATGGATGAAATTGTAATCATATAAAGTAAAGAAAAATGAACATCAAAACCCATTCAGCTATGTAAATTGTGAACTACAAACTTAGTCACAGGTTAGTCCGTAGTTCAGTTCTATAAAATGGGTTGTTCAGCAGACGCAGTTGATTCTAACTTTGCCAAAATGCAAGAAGCTATTTCAGAAGAAATGAAGAGATGGGAAGGGAAAGATATCAGCAGAAAGAGAAATTTAGCAGTAGGTGCTGTGTAACTGCAAAAACAATGAAAGACAGTGTGGCTGCAGAACTTGCTGGGCTTGCTTGAAAGAGGAAACTTGTACTGATGTGCAAATGAGTACAACAACAAAACAAAACAAGAAAAAACTCATTTATATATTGTGAATACAGTAGTGTACTCCATCTTAATCACAAACAGTATAATTTCCTTTGTCTGAACACTTGAAAGTTTGTCCCACTTTGGTGGCACAGTGGAAAGATTGCTTTGCTGTTTTAATCATCAAATCCCTGCCTCAACCAAAATATTTTTTTTATTGTGGTAATGTTCATGAAACATACTTTCACATATGAAACACAAAAATAAATGATTTAAAAAATTACTCTTACATACATACTTATCACTAAGCTATTCTCTGATCTTCAGAGCTTAGCTAACTCCTCACAGAAAGAACTCACTGTTGCTGTATCAAGCATCTCCAATTACAGCAATCTCAGCACACAGCTTGAGCTACATTGACATCCATCACACCCTGCACAGAAAACCTTTTGTACTTCATACTCATTATCTTTTTCTCATTTACACATTCCTGAATCTCGCCCTCCCATGATTTCCTTAGCCTACCTCTTTTCCCTGCCACTTGGGATGAATAGATTCTCTTAGTAAGCATCTCATCACTCATTCTTTCAACATGGCCAAACCACCTAAGAATATTAATCTCCACTTTACTAACAACATTTTGTCTCACATTACACATCTGCGACACATCTTCTTTCCTCACATGATCAGATGTTATGCCACCCCCACCCCCCATAAGTAATGCACATCTCCCCAGCACACAAATGACTCCTATGTCTTTCCTGTAGTACCTAGGTTTCATCGCCATACATCAGAGTAGGAACAATTAAACTTTCATATACAGCCATTTGGGACTTTCTTGAGAATCCATCATTCCTGTGAAATTCTCCTAAAGCAGCTATGACTTGTAATGAAGAGTTCACTCGCCTAATATAATTTCACCATCTAATGTGTTTTCTCTGTCAAACATGCTTCCCAAATATACAAACTTGCTTACCTGATCAATAATGGTGTCATTTCACTCAAAAACCATAACTTTGCTTTTTCCCCTTATTTATACTCAGTTTGAAATTCATACAAGCTTGGTACATCCGGGCCAGCATACTCTGCAACTCGCTTTTGCTCTCTGCCAACAGGACTGTGTCGTCAGCGTATAGCAATCTACACACATGGACATTACAAAGACATAACCAATATTGTCCATTTAAAAAATAATAATAAATTATTCTACATGTCTTATTTTCCCCCATCATTATTGACAGGCTTTCACCTGGTATTTACATAATTACACTGAATGATTCCATCTTGCCATTCTGCATGCATTATATTCACAGTTTTTCTCAGCACGTTTTGATTTTTCTCCAGCTTAAAAAGTTCAGCTTTTTTTTTTTTTTTTCTTTGTCAGTGTTGTGTGTGTTTTGCTCCACAAAATGGGAGTCAAAAGTCTGCAATGAGAGTATCCAACCTTACCACTTTCCACTTTCAAAGAAATATGAGGTTACTGAAGATGCAGATAAATCCATGGTGATGTTTTTATTCAACTACAGAGTTTCCCACTTCATTGAGTTCCCAGAGCAAAGGCACTGAATTTAATCCATAGTTCAGTATGTTCAGGGTTGGCAGGGTAATTTACTCGTTACGTATTTTACGTAAATTACGCGTAATATACAGGTACTTTACTTGGCGTAGAAAACCAGTTTTTTACGCAGACGTAAAAAAACTAATTTTCTTTCATGTGTGTGTATAAATAATATAATATTAAAACCACTTTAATTATATTACATTTTAAACTTAAAATTTCTTGTTCATTTCACTACGAAATCATTATTCTCTTAAGATTGTTCATACAGCTCAGCCACCTATTAACAGATTTCATTTTAGAAATTATAATGTATCTGTTCTTTCTTGTATATTAAAAATGGAGAAAATAATCTACCTCTTGCACTAGCATCAATAAAAATCACAATGTATATTGAATAGAATTTAAGATTATGAAGAGGTCGACCGCCGCAATTCATAGTGGGAAGAGTCTTCAATTAGAATGTTGAGCCTCCTTCAACGACTAATGAGGATGGAAAAAACGGTGTTTATTAAGAATGCTCTCAGCTTTGAACTGAAGCCAACACTAAAAACTCCCGCATTTAAATAACAGAAAAAATGTGTAGTTCGCATAGTTATAGTTTTACCGCAGAGTCAACAAGAAGTTGCCGACGCTGGTGAACTTCTGCGTCTACCTAGCAGTGAATCACTGTAGAGACAGGAGCCACCAGCCGGCAGCATGCACATGTATATCAAAGGCGAGCCGTGAGGCAACGTCTCATTTTGATTTTTCCTATCATCTCGTTTCACTTTAAACTACACCGTGGTGTGGCTTCTGACTTCCTTTGCCGAACATAATATTTTAAAGTGGGCCCCACACTAATTATCATAAAGGAAAGGATTTCCCCATGTGAATATGAAGGCTAGGGTAAAAAAACAAAAAGATATGACGTGATACTGATGTGTATGTGGTATCCTGGTGGTATGTCACGTGGACATGGCAGTTTGCACTGTTCCAAATAAGATCATATAAACATACCGAAGGGTATGTTGGTTTTTGAAGGATCTCCGTTTTTGTGGTATTCATACATAGCAAGTTGATTAACAGCACAAAGCCATGTTGTTGTTTTTTGTATTTTACTCGTTTTCTACGTATTTTACGCATTTTTTACGCGTCATTTGCGTGTCACATAGAAAACCTTTTTTTACACGTAATTGCACAACCCTGAGTATGTTATATGCTAAAGTCAGAAAATGCAACAAACAAATCCAAATGCTTGGGTTTGCTTTCTAACTGAATAGTCTTTTTGTCCATGATAGTTGCTACTTTTGCACAGCATGTGTATCTTGTGTATAGTCAGAATGTGTTGCCCTGTAACTACCATATTTTTCATAGACAAAAAACCATGCAGGTAGGTGACAACATTTTGGGCCAGAGAAAGGTGTGCAGAAAGCAGTTTGATTTCAGTTTCACAAGCAAGTAAAAGAATTGAAGGAGAAGGCACTACATAGACTTCTTCCACTGTTAGCTATCTTAGCATGTAGGTATTCAAGTAAATTTGTGTTTCATTCATCTTTGCTTGTTTGCACTTGAATGACATTTATGTGATTTTATTTCTGTGTGCTAAACAAATGTTTGAATTGTTAGATGTGGATAGGTTTGATGCATAAAACTTTTTTGAAAGATACTTTTCTGTCTTCCTTCTAGGTACACAACATTCTCTCTTCATATCTTAAGAGCCAACTAGAATACCATCGTGGAAACTACCGGAAAGCATCAAAGATACTCAACTCTCCTTCTGTGCCAGAAAATATGATTAAGTTTTTCACTGAGTCTGGTGACTGTCTTCCTGCTTTATACTATAATAATATTGGATGCATTCACTTCTACATGGGTAAACCACACCTTGGTTGTCATTATTTTGGAAAAGCTTTGACTGAGTATGAAAGCATTATTCAGAGTGTTTCAAAAAAACCAGAAAGTAAGCACCTTCATTCATTTATGCATTATACAGTGTATGGTATATATGCATGTGTGTGAAAGAGAGAGTGGCAGTTACTCCTGTATCATTGTTAAATGTTATTTCTGCCCATAAATATATATGCATTTCAGCTCGAAAATAGAGGCAAAAATTTCTGCAAGTGGAGGTGACAAAATTTAAAATATTTCTAGAGTTGATGCTTGGTGTGTAAAGGTGGTCTTCCTCTCCAAGTACACTGTCTTAACTGAAATAGTGAAAGCCTTGGTATCATGATTTTGTGATCCTCAGACTGAAAGTTATTTTAACATTATGGATAAAACTAGGTGAAAGCCCGTCAACTGTGGAGGGGGAAAATAAGAATATGTAGAGTAATTTATTAAAAACCAGGTATTTTCTTTTTGTTTGTGAACTTAGAATTGTGTTGTTGCAAATGTTAAAAGACTGTGATGGTACTTCATACACAGAAGCACAAACAGTTCTTTCTTTTTTTTTTTTTTTTTTTTTTTTTTTGTTTCTTCTACAGATATAAATAAAAGAATATCTGGTTATATTCTGTGAAAAAAAGTTTAGTTATTTAAGGAAAAAGAAAGTTCCCAAATCATATTACTTCAGCATACACATGAAATAATAATAACTCACTGTTATCTGCTGTATTGGTACTCTTAATTTTTAGACTTTAATGAAAAAAAAAACTGGTTTGACAATCTAAAATAATAATTTTAGGTTCGCAAAAGTAATCTAAAAATTAGATTTCATACGATAGAATTCTGAATGAAAAATTATGTTTGTTTTTTATAAATAACAAAGCAGAACCAAATTCCCTGACATAACGTTTTTCTGTTTTTAAAGAGTTGCTGCAAGGATTTTAATCGTGTGACATAATGCATCTCTGACGACATGTCAGAATGATTTGGATGAGATGAAGTCACAGCAGCAGCTGTGAAAAAGCTGTTTTTGTTGCTGTGACAACAAAGCAAAATGGTACACACTTGCACTGTGCTGATTGACTATATTTTATTGTTGTAAGAATCTTAGCTTGATATGGAGTGTCACACAAATACATGAAACAGTGTTTCATCGAAGTGAAACGTGCTCCAGATGTGAAACAATGAACATTACAAAAATAAAAAAAGTATTGTTTGAGGCAGAGATTCAACAGTTAAAATAGGCAAGCACAAAGAGGCACCTACAAAATGAGACAAACATTCAGACACTCAGACAAAGGAAATGATATGTGTTTAGAATATAGACTTAAGTCAAGAAGATTAAATGTCAAAACCTATTCAGCCACACATACATAAACTTAACTCCACTGTTGTAAGCCTGCAGTTATTTTCTTTAGTAAAAATTACTATGATTCTAATCTATGGGGGAGGATGCTCAGCGGAGCTTCGCTGGGCAATAATGACACACGACAGTAACAAGGGCCTCTAGATCAATCTTGGAAGCTAACACAAATTTTAGCTTCAGTGTAAATTATTGTTGAGGTACCAGCCAGTTCTGTGTGCCATTAGGCAAAAGACCCCCAACTCACTGGGTTTTGTTCCAGAACCCTTAGGTGGAATGACCAACTAGTGGAACTGTCAGTTGTGGACTAATCTCCTGCACTGATGTACTTTTATGACTCTAAAAAAATACTTAAAGGACTCAGGTTTGGGATATGGTGGACCTACCACACTTTAGAAGGATGGTCCACCACGGAATCAACCTGGAACTGATAAACAGCATATAAGAAAGAGATTTTGGCTGAGGGAGTGTAAGATTAGTGTATGGAATATTAGAGGAATAAATGGAAAGATGAATGAGGTGATTGAAGAAATGAATAAGTATAGATTGGACGTGCTGTGTGTAAGTGAAACTTAAAAAGGAGGAAATTGGGATAGAAGAAGTTAATGGAACCTTGAGTTTGTGGTCTAGAGTGTTGGATAATGTGAGAGGACAGGCTGATGTAGGTGTGTTTGAAGTGAAAAATAAAGAACAACTTGATTCACTACAGCTGCATAAGTAAGAGAATTCTCTAGATTTGTTTGAAAGCAAAACTTCAGATAATTGTAATTGTTGTAGTGTATTATCTTTGTGACTCTGAAACTTCTGATAGGGAGGAAGATTTCTGGAAGTTGTTTTGAGCCAGTTTGCTACTAAAGAGAAAGTTATAATAGCAGGGGATTTCAATGCTAGAATAGTTGTTCAGAATGAGATTTCTGATAACGTTCTGGGTAAGTTTAATGATCCTTGTGTGAATGATAATGGTGAAAGATTAATTGAACTCTGCATTGAGAATGGTTTGTGTGCATCTAATATGTTTTTCAACCACAAATATATCCATACATACACTGGGACAAAAGATTGTAATGGATTCTGTTGTTTGTGATCAACGTCTGAAACATCATGCAAAGGTCATCACTCTTTCCACATTTATAAGTGAGTCACAGAAAAATTCTCATTGGTCGCCACCGGGAATCGAACCAGGGTCTTCCAGTTACGCACCGGATATGCTTCCACTGCACCACAGCGGCCTCGAATTCCTCCAGACTCGCACACACTAACTGCCAGGCCAATTTGGCAGGTTGCTTCTTGGAGCCCAGCACAATGCTGGGGATTCACCAAAGATGGTAAGTAGCAACTGAACAAATAATTAGAAGGTGAATTATTTTTTCAGTTGCTACTTACCATCTTTGGTGAATCTCCAGCATTGTGGCGACCAATGAGAATATTTCCGTGACTCACTTATAAACGTGGAAAGAGCGATGACCTCTGTATGATGTTCCTAGTCCACGTCAAATATCTGAAACATGTTGACGCTCGTATGATTTGAGGTGCAATGTTGGTTGGAGAAAAAGAAATAGGAAGAGGCCCATGATGAAGAGAATAAAGGTTGAAAGGCTCCCTGAAAATCATCAGCGTTAATCTAATTTACTTAGAGAACGACTGAAGGAGCTAAAGTCATGTGAGAGGAATGTAGAAAAGAAGTGGAAATGTTTTAAGAACTGTGTTATCACTGCCACTGAAGAGGTCTGTAGTACCATAATGGTGGGTAACATTAGAGATGATGCTTGGCGAAACAGTGAGATTAAAGAAGCATATTTGGGTATGTTGCAAGGTATAGATTCTGAGGATGAATATTGCTGTGTGAGGAGCATGAGGCAGCTAAGCTGGTTCACTAGAGTAAGGCAAAAGTTTAAAAGGTAAAGGCATGAATTGGCTTAACGTACATAATACAGGAAAAATAAGGGAAATAAATTTTTAAGTTGTGTGAAGAATAGGATCAAAGAAATGATATGAGAGCCCAATGAGTTAAGTGAAAGATGGATTGAATACCTCTGCGCGTTGTTAGATCATAAAAGCAAAGGAGATTCTAAGGCAGAAGCAGATGATGTCACAGTAAGAAATGGTAGCAAAGGAGGGATCTCAAGGCAAGAGGTGTGTAAAGCTCTAAAATCTCTACAGAAAGGTAAGGCTCCAGGAGTTGATGGCATAACTGCTTAGATGTTGAAATATGGTGGTGACTAATTGACTGGTTAACTGAAATGTGTCACTTACGTTAGGAACTAAGAATGGTCCCTCGGGATTGGAGGGATGCTGTCATTGTTGCCTTGTGTAAGGGAAAAGGTGATCAGACTGAATGCAAGAACTATCGTGGTATTAGCTTGCTGAGTTAACACTAATAATTTCCAACTGGAATTTACATTTCACACAAAGGAACTATAACATGTAAAAAGTTCCAACAGTTAAACAACTGTTGAATGGATTTAACTGAAAAAGAATAACGTATATAAAACATGTTTTTTAATCTCGATGCGTCGAGAAATACGTGCATATTAAATATCATCACTTTACTGATTTTTTTTTTTTTTTAATGTACATACAGAAAATAAATACATTTCTGCTTTCATAGCAAAAAGCTTGTTACATGGAATCTAGAATTTTCAACTGCAAAATGGCAAAAGATGAGAGATAGAATGTGCAGCATTAGGTACGATTGTCGTCAAGGATGCCAGGAAACATGCGGAAAATGGTAATGCACGGGAAGCCAATATTACGGCGGGCATCACACGTACGAGATGTCAAGGTCACACTTGAAGGGAAGAAGCAACCTTTGTTTAGTTGCATTGGTTAATACTGGGTCACTCTAGTATTAACAAATGAAACTAAGCAAGGGATGACTGGGGGCGGAGATAGACGGAAGAGAAAGGAAGAAGAAAAAAAACAACAACTGCGAAGACGCTATCCTTACAGTTACACCTCCTGCTTCAGGCGTAAAATTCGCATGGGAAAACTTTGAGAGGGAATGAGAAAGCAGCACATTGGCTTAGTACATTAAATTTTTGGAAGGAAGGGTGTCGCTGCGGAACTATTTCGCCAAAACAAAGAACGGCTTACCGCCTTAGAGAATGCATATTTTCGTAAAACTGTGGCACTTGAAATGCGCAAATTTTAAATCGGCAAAAAAAAAAAATGTAAAATAAAAATGTTCTAATCACAATCATACTGCAAGCTTGCGGAAAAAAGGGCTGTCCGTGCGGACATCGTGTTTAGGAAATTAATCGTCCGCAGTGAACTCTTGACCGCTGCGGACGGGCGGTTTTGCGCGCCCTGATTCAATGTGTACAAAACTGGTTACCCCACAGAAGTATTTGAAAAATGACATGTATCCAAAATCCATCAATTATGTTTAGACTTGTGAATATGAAGGCTTCTTAATGTGAAAGTGAAGAAAGGATTTTATTTCTGAATAACATGAAAGTTTTGTAACTTCGCTGTGTTGAAATTTCAATATGAAAGTGAGCTATTATGTTATTAAAATCTTTTGTATTTTTTTTTCAATTCATTAAATTTAAATATTTCTTTTATTAATGGTAAAAAGGTAAATGTTATATTATAAAGTATGATATAAATAATTAGATGAAAATTTGGTATTAGCATAAATCTAAAAGTCGTACAAAAGTGACTTAATGTGTTATACATACCTGCACATAATTCTAAAATAGATATTAAGTGTTTTATTGTTATAATTTTGTGTTTGAGAAATTGGGAGTTTTGAACATACAGAAAGAATTAATGCGATGCATATAGATGTTTTATGAAGATAATGAGTATCATAGTACAACACACATAATTCTTGATATATATATATATATTTATTCATTATGGTTTAGGACATTGAAAAATTCATCCTTGAATTTTTTCCTGAAAGGTCCTTGAAATTCGTTGAATGTCCTTGAATTTTTTCCCTGACAAAGAGTGGGCACCCTGTGAGTGTGCCAGGGAAAGTGTTTGGAAAGTTCATTATTGATAAGGTACGAGGTCTTACATCGGAGAAAGTGTGGTATGTTCAGAATGGTTTTATGCCTTGTAAGGGCTGCACTAACCAAATTTTTGCATTATGCATGATGATCGAAAAGTATCTGTCTCTTGGAAAGAAAGTTTTTGGTGCCTTCGTTGATTTAGAGAAAGCTTATGACAGTGTAAATACAACACTTCTGTGAAATGTACTGAGTAAATACGGTATTAGTGGGAATCTACTTAATAGTATGAAAGCCATGTATGCTAGCAGTAGAGTTTGTGTACGAGTGAATGGTGTACCAAAATGGTTTTCTATTGATGCAGGAGTCAGACAAGGTCGTGTAATGTTACCCTGGCTGTTTAATGTATTTTGGATGTGTGCACTCATGATGCCAAAATGGACAATACTTGTTTATGCCTTGGTAATATCTGTGTGTTCAGATTGCTGTATGCTGATGAGGCACAGTACTGTTATCAGAGAGCACAAAGTGAGTTGCAGAGTGTGCTGGTCCAGATGTAGGAAGTTTGTATGAAATTCAAACAAAGTATAAATAAGGGAAAAAACAATTATGGTTTTTGAGCAAGGAACTGTTAGTATTGAATGCAAAGTAAGTCTAAATGGCACGGTGATTGACCAGGTGAATGAGGTTGTGCATTTAGAAGGCATGTTTGACAGAGAGAACAAATTAGAAGGGGAGAGTGAATTCTTCATTGAAAGTCAGAGCTGGTTTAGGAGGATTTCACAGGAATGATGGGTTCTCAAGAAAGTCCTGAATGACTGTGTATGAAAGTGTAATTGTTACTACTCTGATGTGAAATGCAGTGAAACTTGAGTACTGCAAAAAAGACATAGGAGTAATTTGTGTGCTGGAAAGATGCGTTACTTATGGGGGGGGCAGTTGTGGCATAACATCTGATCTTGTGAGGAAAGAAGATGTGTCGCAGTTGTGTAATGTGAGACAAAATGTCAGTAAGGTGGAGACTAATGTTCTTAGGTAGTTTGGTCATGTTGAAAGGATGAGTGGTGAGATGCTTACTAAGAAAAATTTCAGCCCAAGTGGCAGAAAAGAAAGGTAGAGAAAGGCCAAGGATGTCATGGGAGGACCAGATTCTTGAACGTCTGCATGAGAAAAAGGTTACGAGTATGAAGTACAGAAGGTCTTGCGTATGCCGTGTATCTTTGAAGCTCGAGCTGTGTGCCGAGATTGCTGTAAATGGAGACGTTTGATGAAGCAACAGCAAGTAAATAATCAGTTAAACATTTATCTGGTGGATTGCCTTTCTTTGTGGAGCTGATCTCTGAATCTCTGAGAACAGCTTAGTGATATGTATGATTCCAATCTTTGTTAAAATCTTAGGGCATAAAAAAAAGAAAAGAGAAAGTTAGTAATGGGTGCTATTCATCAGTTGATGAAACCAGGCCGAGAATTTTAGTTTTATGGATCACTACAGAAAAACACGCCCACATGGGGAACATCTCATAACTTCCCTCATGAAAAAAATGCTATTAACTCCAGGATGAAATTGAATTGTTTAAATATACATTGTAAAACTAATTCAGTCATGAACAAATTTTAGAAGCAATTTAAAGCAGAAAGAATTTTTAAAATCCACTCATAATTGAATACATCGTAATTAATCATTCTCAAAACAGTGTGTTTTGCCAGATAATTGCATTTGTTTGGTCACTGTTCATCTACTCTGCAACAGTATTCATACCACCTCCTACAGTACACACCTTTATTAAGTCTACCCATTATTTTGATTCATAGACTGCCATTATGATCCATGAACTTTGACTCCTAAATCGTTGTTGTTTTTAAGAAAAATGTGGGTGGGACACCGATTCTGGAATGTATCTGTTGAAGAATCACGCTGTGCTAATGTCTGTACGTGGAAAAGGATGTGGGGGGATGATGGGCCATCAAAATTGTTATTAGTGTCTCCTTGAAGATTAGAAAATTATTTTGTTTCATGAACTATCGTTTTGATGCAAAAGGAGGGTAGGCCCTACTGATGTCCCTTTGGCTCCAAGTTCAACATCCTACACTTAACTATAATTAACTTTATTTATTTATAACTGTTTGCTTGGTCCAGCGGCACATTTTTCACTGAAGTAGAGATAATTTTTCTGTATCATTTTAGAGCCAGCACCCTACATAAATATAGATAGAATGAAATGCTATTTTTTTAAAGACATTTTAGACATAATATAAAGCTCAAATGAAGTTAACAATTCATATTCACAAGCGCCTAAGTAATTATTTATTCTTTCCAAACAGTTCAGACAAAGGGGATACAAGAATTAGTGGGCCATTTTTCGAGTGGTCCACCGGGAAATATTCCGGTGTCCCGCTGGACCAGTCCGTTCCTGGTTGCAGAGTAAACATAGGACAAATATGGCTGTGCAGTTTGCTGAGAAGAAAGCAAGGCTTCCTCACAAGAGGAAACTTAAACTGATTGCAAGCAAGTACATTAAAAAAAACAAGGTGTTTTTAAAGCAATCTCTTTAAAACCATAGCCTTTCTATCTTATCAGTTTTTTATATTTATACCTATTCAAATATATATTGAAATTAAGTTATCATTTTACAATAATCCATAAATACAACTTACTTGTTGCAATATTATGATTCTTGGGGCATACTCAGAAAACTATTTCATTTACATACATACATACATACATACATACATACATACATACATACATACATACATACATACATACATACATACATACATACATACATACATACATTCATCGTATCATATGTCATATCATATCATTAAGCTGTTCTCTGAAATTCAGAGGTTAGCTCCTCAAAAAAAGACCATGTTCCAGGTACACATTTAAACTGGTAGAACTGAAATTTACTTACTGTTAGTGTATCAAATGTCTCCATTTGCAATGATCTCTGCACACCACTCAAGCTTCATTAACATCCATCACACGCCACACACAATACCTTTTGTACTTCATACTCATAATCTTTTTCTCAAGCAGACATTCCTGAATCTGATCCTCCCATGATTTCCTTGGCCTTCCTCTACCTTTCTTTCCTGCCACTTGGTCTGAAAAAATTCTCTTAGTCTGCTGACCTCATCACTCATTCTTTCAACATGGCCAAACCACCTAAGAATATTAGTCTCCATCTTACTAACAACATTTTGCCTCGCATTACACATCTGCAACACCTCTTCCTTCCTCACATCATCAGCACGTGTCTTGCTACAAATTCCCCATAAGTATTGCATCTCACCAGCACACAAATGACTCCTGTCTTTTCTGCAGTACCCAGGTTTCACTGCCATACATCAGAGTAGGAACAATTACGCTTTCGTACACAGCCATTCGCGATTTCCTTGAGAACCTATCATTCCTGTGAAATCCTCCTAAGGCAGCTATTACTTTCAATGAAGAACTCACTTGCCTATTAATTTTGCCATCTAATTTGTTCTCTCTGTCAAACATACTTCCTAAATATACTGGGTGTGCCATATAAAAAGAGGCCCAAGTACAGGGGCGGCGGAACCGGCCAGGCCGCAAGGACCTGGGCCCGGTCAATAATTTCAACAATTTCAGCCAAGATTTTTATTTTTATTATTTTTTTATTTGGCATATGTGCGATTGTTGTGATGTGCCTTAGAAAGTCCCTCTAGGTAAGTGGTTGGGTGGTCTTAATTCCCAACAAAGCTCCTTAGGCTAGGTTTTTCTTCTATTTATTCCGGGAAGCAGCAAGGTAGAGGGTACACCACGATTTGAAATTTCGGGCCCGGTCAACAAACTTCACTTTCCGCCGCCCCAGCTCAAGTATAATGAACAACAACAAGTCAGGTAATGTTACTATACATTTTAAAGAATAGTTGAAATGACAGAAAACAGGAGTAATTTACCTGCATTTACAACAGTTGCTGAAAGTGCTGTCCTCCGACATCAAGACACAGCTGCACATGACGGAACATGTTGTTCGTAATGCGCCACAACTCATCGGCAGTAATCTGGGCTATGGCATCCTTAATGTTCACTTTTAATTCATCAAAACTGTGCGGCTTAGTTGCGTACACTTTCCCTTTCAATGCTCCCCACAGATAAAAATCACAGGTGGAGAGATCGGGTGATCTTGGTGGCCATAGTCCCTTCGATACAGTTCTGTCCTCCCCAAACACTTATGCAACTGTTCTGCGCAGTATGCGCCATTGCACCATCCTGCTAAAAGAAAGCATATGTTTGCTCTTCTTCTGTAAGTGCGGCAACAAATGGGTTGAACAGTTGCTGAACATAGCGCTTCGAGTTGATGATGTCAGTGAAAAAGAATGGGCCAACTATCCTCTTCGCAGACACGGCACACCAAACGACTATCTTTTTGTCGTACAGAGGAGTCTCCATTGTCCGTCTGGGATTCGTGTCGGTCCAAATCCTGCTGTTTTGCGCATTGACATATCCGTACAGATGAAACCATGCTTCATCTGTCATGTAATAAAGTGTTGGGTCCATTTCACCGCTGACAATGGTCTCCTGAAATCACTTACAATATTGCATCCATTTTGCATAATCAGGAGTTTTAAGTTCTTGTAGTGCCATAATTTTGTACGGTCGAAAATGCAAATCCACCTTAAGTATGCGTCGGCATGACATGGCAAATATTCCCTTTGCAGACGATAATTGGCAAGTTGACTTCCAAATGCTTTGTAACATCATTGTGCACACATCCTTGATATTGTCTTCAGTCTTGGGTTTGTTTCTTTTCCTATTGCACACCGTGCTGGTTTCACAAAATTTCCGCACTAACTTCTGTACCACTGATTTTACCGGTGCTGCACAATGTGGAATTTTTTTGTGAAGAACTCATTTAAAACCTTGTATGAGTTATTTCTGAATTACTGTTCCACAATAAAAATCCGCTGTTCCGTACTTAAAACCATTTCCTTTGCCTTTGTTCTCTCTTCGCTTACACGTATGACTGCGTACCTAGTACACTGCTGTGGCTGTGACTAACTACTCTGGAGAATTCCTTTGCAGCTGTACGTGCAGAAATCAGTTAGAAGTGGAACAAAGCGGTTTTAACTGAAAACCCGCCTAACAACGTCTGGCCATGGGGCCTCTTTTATATGGCGCACCCGGTACAAACTCATTCACCTAGCCAATCTCTGTGCCATTAAGGCTTAAATTGCATTCAGTATGAACAGTTGCTCACTCAAAACCATAACTTTGGTTTTTTTCCTTATTTATACTTAGTGGGAATTTTATACAAACTTCATGCATTCGGGACAACATACTCTGCAACTCACTTTTGCTCTCTGCCAACAGGACTGTGTCATCAGCATAGAACAATCTGCACACACGCATATTACCAATTCACAAACCAGTATTATCCATTTTAGCATCGCGCATGCATGCATCAATAAATACACTGACGGAAAAAAAATCCCAACCCCACGAAAAAATAGTTGTAGAGGAATGAAATGGCAGCAATACATTTGTATAGGTAACATATTTAATCGATTAAGGTTTCAAGATCACAGCTTATTGTAAGCGCGAGAAGAGCCATTTTAAATGTGAAATGCTGGTACATTAATAACCAGTGTAACCGCCAGAATGTTGAATGCAAGCACGCAAACGTTCATGCATTGTGTCGTACAGGTGCTGGATGTCAGTTTGTGGGATGGAGTTCCATGCCTGTTCCACTTGGTCGGTTAATACAGGGACGGTTAATGCTGGTTAGGGGTGACGCTGCAGTTGTCGTCCAATGATGTCCCATACGTGCTCGATTAGTGAAAGATCTGGTGATCTAGCAGGCCACGACAACATGTCGACACTCTGTAGAGCATGTTGGGTTACAACAGCAGTATGCGGGCGAGCGTTATCCTGTTGGAAAACACCCCCTGGAATGCTGTTCGTGAATGGCAGCACAACAGGTTGAATCACCAGAACCAAGTACAACTGTGCCGTCAGGGTGCGTGAGATAACCACGAGAGTGCTCCTGCTGTCATAGGAAATTGCTCCCCAGACCATAACTCCAGGTGTCGGTCCAGTGTGTCTCGGCCGCAGACAGGTTGGTTGCAGGCGCTCACCTGGCCTCCTTCTAACCAACACACGGCCATCACTGGCACCCAGGCAGAACCGGCTTTCATCAGAAAACACAACAGATCTCCACTCCGTCCTCCAATGAGCTCTAGCTTGACACCACTGACGTCGTAAACGGCAGTGGTTTGGAGTAAGTGGAATGCACGCTACAGGGCGTCTGGCTCAAAGCTGTCTTTCAAGTAACCGATTTGTAACAGTTTGGTGTGTCACTGTGGTGGCAACTGCAGCTTGAATTGCTGCCGCAGACGTGGTACGATGCACCACGGCCATACGCCGTACACGGTGGTGTTCCCTCTCAGTAGTGCCACGTGGCCAACCAGAACCTGGTCTTCTTGAGGCAGTACCTTCCCTTGACCACCGCTGCCAACAATCATGCACAGTGGTTACATTCCTGCCAAGTCGTTCTGCAATATTGCGGAAAGAAAATCCACCTTCTCGTAGCCCTATTACACGACCTCGTTCAAACTCCGTGAGCTGTTGATAATGGCTTCTTCGTTGTCTTAAAGGCATTCTTGACTAACATCAACACCCTACGTTGAACTCAACAATAACTAACGCTCACAAACGTTACAGCGCATATTTACAGCAAACCTGCTTTGCACGTTCCGAGGGCACTACTAGCGCCACACGTATGCGCCGAGCACGAAATTTGCATAGACGTCATCTTACGGATGTACTCTCACCGCCTACCAACTGTCGTTTATCTAACACAACCCCTTCTTGGTGTTGGGATTTTTTTTTTCCGTCAATGTATATTAAACAGCCAGGATGACATTACACAACCTTGCCCGACTCCTGCACCAATAGAAAACCATTTCGATAAAACACCATTCACTCGTACGCAAGTTCTACTGCCAGCATACATGGCTCCTGCACTATTAAGTAAGTTCCCAGTAATACCATATTTATTCAGTACCTTCCACAGAAGAGTCCTATTTACTTTGTCATAAGCTTTCTCTCAATCTATGAAGGCCGCAAACACTTTTTTACCAACAGACAGATACTTTTCAATCATCATACGTAAAGCACAAATTTGGTTAGTGCAGCCCTTACGAGTCATAAAGCCACTCCGCATATCCCACACTTTCTCTGATGTAAGTTCCTGTACCGTATCAATAGCAATCTTTCAAAATACTTTCCCTGGCACACTCAGCAAACTGATACCATGAAAGTTCTTGAATTTAGTCTGATCACCCTTTCCCTTATACAAGGGAACAATTATAGCATCCCTCCAACCCTGAGGCATCATTCTTAGCTCCCAAGATAACTGGCAAATTTCAGTTAAGCAGTCAATCGCAGAGTCACCCTCATATTTTAGCATTTCAGCAGATATGTCATCTACTCCTGAAGCCTTACCATTCTGAAGAGATTTTAGAGCTTTACACACACCTTTTCTTGTGATCTCACCAATGCTTCCATCTCTCACTGACATCATGTGCTTCTGCTTCAGAATCATCTTTGCTTTCATGACATAATAAATCACAGAAGTACTCACCCCATATTTCACTTAGCTCATGGGACTCCCATATCGTTTCTCCAACCCTATTTTTTACACAACTTAGAATTTTATTTTTCCTATGTCTTATGTACCTTCAGAATGTTTTTCTGTCTTTCCAAAAAGCCAAATCATGCCTTTCCTCCTTTTCCTTCTTATCTTTTGCCTTACTCTAGTGAATCAGCTTTGCTGCCTCACAATGATATTCATCCTCTGAGACTATACCTTGCAACATCCCCAAGTGTGCTTCCTTCTTTCTCTTTACTGCTTCTTTAACCTCACTATTCCACCAAGCATTACCTTTAAAGCTACCCACTGTTGCAGTACCACAGACCTCTTCAGCAGCAGTGACAATACAGTTCTTAAAACATGTCCCCTTCTTTTCTACATCCCTCTCGCATGCCTTCAACTCATTTAGAAGTTCACTGAGTAAAACAGAGTAACGCTGATGTTCTTCAGGCAGCCATTCAACCTTTATTCTTTTCACCTTAGGCATCATATACCTCCTTTTCCAACCAACATTCAGTTTCACCCGTGACACTAACAGGTGATGATCAAAGCCAACATCTGCACTTCTCATCACACGGGTATCAACAACTAAGTGTTTCAGACGCTGATCATAAACAACAAAATATATTACACTCTTTAATCGTAGAGTGCGATTTTTCCAAGTGTATGTGTGGGTATACACTCTATTGACAAAATTCACCGGACACCTAGAAGAGAAACACAACATAGCATTTATTGACATACATTAGTATGGTGTCGGTCCACCTTTGGCTTTAATGCATGCACTGACCCTTTGAGACATGCTTTTGACAAGGTTTTGGTACACAGTGATAGGTATGCGCTTCCATTCAGTACATAACGCTGCAGCTAACTGTTCTTTAGTAGTAGGCCTTGGTTTCAAACTTCTTATGCAGCATTCTAATTCATCCCATAGGTGTTCTATGGGATTAAGATTAGGGCTCTGTGCTGGCCAGTCCACACACGATACGGAACTATCGTCAAACCACGCCGTAACAGTCCTTGCTTTATGGCTTGGTGCATTACCCTCCTGGTACCAACAAGGCTCAGTTCCTTAGTATTGCCACAGAGTTGGTAGGGCATAATTGTTCAGAATATCAAGGTAGACATGCTGGTTAACAGGTTTGTCCAGGATAACCAATGAGCCTGGACCAAAAAATGCCCCCACATGAGTACGCTGCGAGCTCCAAACTTGACAATACGCTGTGGTAAAAAGTGTTCCCCTGGCTGCAGCCATACCCACACACTGCCATCAGACTGATGGATCGTGTATCTGGATTCATCAGTCCATTGATCTACAGTCCTCAATAAATGTTCTTTACACCATACTAAACGACGAACAGCATTTCAAGTGGAATGAAAGGCTTATGAGCAGCCACACGACCACGGTAACCCATAGAATGAAGTTCTCTGCGAATGGTACGTGTACATACCAAGGTTCCAGCATTTTTACTCACCTGTACACTGAGGTCTTGTGCAGTACTCCGTCGATTAGCTGTAACGACTCTCTTGAGGCTTTGAAGTCCTCTGTCACTGATTTTCTTTGGTCTGCTGGTACGTTTTGCTGCTTCAGGCATGCCATGTGTCTCCACTCCTTCAGTACATCCAAAACAGTTGACTTGGGTAAGTTTAAACGCCTCTCAGTTTCTCTTATGGACAACCCACTAATATAACACCCAACAATCTTCCCTTTCTCAAAGTCAGTTCTCTCCCCGCCACAACACTTTCACTCAACCTCACAGTGCGATATGATTGCGTTCAGCTACAGGCTTGTTTTTATATCATTTGCAGCTGTACAGCGCATCTTAACAATTCAACGGATCCGTTCATTTGTTTTTTTGAGGGGGTGTCTGTGACTTTTGTCAATATAGTGTACTTGCGGTTGAAAAACATATTAGAAACCCACAATCCATTTTCAATGCAGAGTTCAATTAATTTTTCACCATTATCATTCACACCAGGATCATTAAACTTATCCAGAACATTGTCAGAAATCCCATTCTGCACACCTACTTTAGCATTGAAATCCCCTGCTATTATGACTTTCTCTTTAGCACCAAACTGGCTCAAAACAGCTTTTAGCTCATTCCAGAAATCTTCCTTCCTATCAGAAGGTTCTGAGTCACAAGATGCATAAACTACAACAATTATTGTTCTCTGAATAGTAACTGTTGTAGTGTAATAGTAATTGTTGTGGTGTTCTGAAAAGTTAAATATATTAAACGGCAACTAGCAAAAGAAATATAGTAGAACCCGCTTATAACAAAAGCTTGGAACTCGCGAAAACACTCGTTAAAACTGGGTGCTTGCTAAATCCGTTTTAGGGTGAATATTTCCACCATGTAAAAACATCAATACGTGATAATATGCATATACATTTATTGTATATATCCACAACAATTGGATATACTTGAAAGATTTAATTAATTAACTACAGTAATACTATAGTTATAGGCAAATTTTACATTTAGGTTTTACTTGTTATGTTTTTCACTAATCTGCTCCTTCTTCAGATCCAGTCCATTCGAAATGTGGAGTGGGCATTCAGAAACCTAATCCAGTCATGTAAGGTGGAGAGGCCGAAGTTATATGCGATAATATCAACTACAACCTTTTCCATCTTATCTTCATTCGTGTATTTACGAGTGGCATCACAAATATAACATGTCTGCTAAGAAGTATCAGTTACAGCATTGCATGTTTTGCCATCCACCATTATTGAAACAAATTCTGATTTTATTTTTTTCTTAAATAATAATAATAATAGTAATAATAAATAAAAATGTGTACAGAATTTTGTAATAATAGTAATTAACGTTTTAATAAGCATTATGAAAGCATCAAAATCCTGATTGTTCAGCCTATGTATTTAACATGATAAATTTAACTTTCATTCCAAGATTAATGTTGTGATTTTGACACATTACGTTAATATAAATTAAATTTAATGGCTGCATTTAATTAAATCTGCTTAAATAAACATCTCGTTTATGTTTACATGGGGTTTATTGCCCGTTTATGTCAATTTGGTACGCTACTGATCCGACGTTCTGCTTTTGATAAAGAGCAAGTTCTGGTTGTAGGATTTTTTATTGTTAATCAACTTGGAAAAGAAGACAAATATCAGAAAAAGGCGCAAGCTGCGTATGTTGCAGTTTGAAGGCCCTTATATCCCATAAATTTCTCTATAATATACTTGCATTTTATGGATATGTTAGAACATGTTTTTTAAAAGTCACTTTAAAGTTTTCGAAAAAAATGAATAAATATTTTTTCCTTAAAGAATGCGAGTTAATAGCATGAACTCGCAGTTCTCAGTATATGTATAATTATTATATCAAAAGGTTACACATATATTTAACTAAAATATCCAGCAGGAATAAAAGCTTCCACTTGTTCACCCTCGCTTGCAGCCACTAACTAATCTTACAGAGACCTGAACCGTCTGACGTCAGACCCAAAGTCAGTGATCTCAACATTTAACTTTGAAGTTCTGCCATGCAGTCACATTTTAGATAAGTATTGTTTAAAGGTTGAATCATGATAGTGCAATATGTTTACAATATCATTGAACTATATTTACTTATTTTTTCAAGAATGACCAAAATTGCTTCTGTTCTGCTAGATTTGCGTTTGGAACCACTGTTCCATGGTGAACTTTGGTAATCCAATGACGTGGCAGAAACTTGCTGTGTTCCACTTCATTATGTGACTGACTCAGCTTCTACACGTCTTCCGAGTTATTCTCTGTGCCCCTGAAAAGTTGTATACCCCCTTTTGAAACACCCTGTATTTTTAAATTCTGCAGGCTTCTAGAATTGCTTTCCTAAATGCACAAAACTTTAAAAACTAATAATTCACATGTAAGTTTTAAGTCACATTTTTGCACATGTTGCATTTTATTTTGTTTTAAATTTAGTAATTTTATATTGTGAATACAGTTATGCTCTCCAGTTTAATATTTGCATACTTAAAATCATCATCATCATAGCTAAGCTGTTCTCTAAGATTCAGAGGTTAGCTTCACAAAGAAATTACAAACTACCAGATAATTTTTACTTACTGTTGCAGTTTCAAACTTCTCCATTTACAGTTATCTTGACATACAACTCGGGTTTCCCTGACATCCATCACACACCGTACACAAGATCTTCTATACTTCATACTCATAAACTTTTTCTCATGCACACACTCCTGAATCTGATCCTCCCATGACTTCCTTGGCCTTCCTCTGCCTTTCCTTCTGGCCACTTGGGCCAAAAAGATTTTCTTAGTAAGCATCTCATCATTCATTCTTTCAACATGGCCAAACCACCAAAGCATATTATCTCCACCTTGCTAACAACATTTTGCTTCACATCACACAACTGCAACACATCTTCATTCCTCACACAATCAGAACATGTCTCCAGCACACAAACAGCTCCTACGTTTCTTCTGTAGTACCCAGGTTTCACTGCCGTACATTAGAATAGGAACAAATACACTTTCATGCACAGCCATGCGGGACTCTCTTGAGAACCCATCAGTCCTGTGAAAACCTCCCAAAGCTGCCATAATTTTCAATGAAGAATTCACTCGCCCACTTATTTCACTGTCCAATTTGTTCTCTCTGTCAAACATGCTTCCTAAATACACAAACTCATTCACCTTGTCAATCACTGTGCCATTTAGACTTATATTGCATTCAGTACTACCAGCTGCTCTCTCAAAAAGCATAACTTTGGTTTTTCCTTTATTTATAATCAGTTTGAATTTCATGCAAACTTCGTACATCCATGACTACATACTCTGCAACTCACTTTTGCTCTCTGCCAACAGGACAGTATCCAGGGTTCGTACGGTCCTTAAAAGTCCTTAAGAACTCCTTAATTTCCATTTGCCTTTTTACATACATACATATCACTAAGCTGTTCTCTGAGATTCAGAGGTCGGCTCCAAAAAGAAATACAAACTTCCAGATATTTTTACTTATTGTTTTCGTATCAAACTTCTCCATTTACAGCGATCTTGACATACAACTCGTGCTTCACTAATATCCATTACACGCCGTACACAAGATCTTTTATACTTCATACTGATAATCTTTTTCTCATGCAGACACTCCTGAATCTGATCCACCCATGTCTTCCTTGGCCTTCCTGCCTTTCCGTCCTGCCACTTGGGCTGAAAATATTTTCTTAGTAAGCATTTCATCACTCATTCTTTCAACATGGCCAAACCACCGAAGCATATTGGTCTCCACCTTGCTAACAACATTTTGCTTCACATCACACAACGGCAATACATCTTCATTTCTCACACAATCATATCGTGTCATGCCACAAACCCCACGTAAGTAACACATTTCTCCAGCACACAAACAACTCCTATGTTTCTTCTGCAGTACCCAGGTTTCACTGCCATACATCAGAGTAGGAACAATTACAGTTTCATACACAGCCATGCGGGACTCTCTAGAGAACCCATCATTCCTGTGAAAACCTCCCAGAGCAGCTATGACTATCAAAAAAGAATTATCTCGCCTACTGATTTCACCATCCAACTTGTTCTCTCTGTCAAACATGCTTCCTAAATACACAAACTCACTCACCTGGTCAATCACAGTGCCATTTATACTTACATTACATTCAGTGCTACCCATTCCTTTCTCAAACACCATAACTTTGGTTTTTCCCTTATTTATACTCAGTTTGAATTTCATGCAAACTTCATGCATCCGAGTCAACATACTCTGCAACTCACTTTTGCTCTCTGCCAACAGGACAATGTCATCAGCATACAGCAATCTGCACACACGGATATCACCAAGACATAAACCACTGTTATCTATTTTGGCATCACGCATGCATGCATCCATAAATATATTAAACAGCCATGGTGACATTACACAACCTTGTCTAACTCCTGCACCAATGGAAAACCATTTTGATAAAACACCATTCACTCGTACACAAGCTCTACTACCAGCATACATGGCTTTTAAACTATTAAGTAGATTCCCAGTAACACCATATTCATTCAATACCTTCCACAAAAGTGTCCTATTCACTCGGTCATAAACTTTCTCTAAATCTATGAAGGCAGTAAAAACTTTCTTCCCAACAGCCAGATACTTTTCAATCATCATGCGTAATGCAAAAATCTGGTTAGTGCAGCCTTTACCAGGCATAAAACCACTCTGAACATCCCACACTTTGAATGATGTAAGACCCCGTACTTTTTCAATAACAACCTTACCAAACACTTTCCCTGGCACACTCAGTAGGCTAATACCACGATAGTTCTTGCATTCAGTCTGATCACCTTTTCCCGTATACAAGGGAGCAATGATAGTATCCTTCCAATCCCGAGGGACCATTCCTAACTCCCAGCACAACTGGCAAATTTCAGTTAACCAGTCAATTATAGAGTCACCACCATATTTCAACATCTCTGCAGTTATGCCATCAACTCCCAGAGCCTTACCATTCTGAAGAGATTTTAGAGCTTTACACACTTCTTCTCTTGAGATCCCTCCTGTGCTTTCATCCCTCATTGTGACATCATCTGCATCTGTCTCAGAATCATCTTTGCTTTCCTGATCTAATAACTCACAGAAGTATTCACCCCATTTGTCACTTAACTCATTGGGCTCCCATGTCATTTACCGAATCTCATTCTTCACACAACTTACAACTTTGTTTCCCCTATTTTTCCCGAGTCTCATGTACTTCCAGAAGGACTTCCTATCTATCCAAAAAGCCAGTTCATGCCTTTCCACTTTCTCCTTCCTATCTTTTGCCTTACTGTGGCGAACCAGAGTAGCAGCTTCACGCTTCTTACAGCGATATTCATCCACAGAGACTCTACCTTGAAACATCCCCAAATAGGCTTCCTTCTTTCTCTTTACTGCCTCTTCAATCTCACTATTCCACCAAGCATCACCTCTATTGTTACCCACTATTGTGGTGCCACAGAACTCTTTAGCAGCAGTGAAAACACAGTTCTTAAAACATTTCCCACTTCTTTTCTACATCCCTCTCACCAGACTTCAGATGCTTCAGTCGTTCTCTGAGTAAGTCAGAATACTGCTGATGATCTTCAAGGAGCCTACCAACCTTTATTCTTTCTATCCTGGGTCTCTTCCTATTCCTTTTCCTCCAACCAACATTAAGTTTCACTCGTGACACTACCAAGTAATGATCAGAACCAACATCTGCACCTCTCATCACACGGGTGTCAACAACTAAGTGTTTCAAACGCTGATCGTTGACAACAAAATCTATCGCACTCTTTTGACCAAGAGTACGATTTTCCCAAGTATATGTGTGGATATACTTGTGGTTAAAAAATGTATTAGATACACACAAACCATTCTCAATGCAGAGTTCAATTAATCTTTCACCATTATCATTCACACAAGGATCATTAAGCTTACCCAGAACATTGTCAGAAATTGCATTCTGCACACCTACTCTAGCATTGAAATCCCCTGCTATTATAACTTTTTCTTTAGCACCAAACTGGCTCAAAACAGCTTTCAGCTCATTCCAGAAATCTTCCTTCTTATCAGAAGGTTCCGAGTCACAAGGAGCATACACTACAACAATTACAATTCTCTGAAATTTCATTTTAAAACGAATCCAGAGAATTCTCTCACTTATACAACTATGGTGAATCAAGTTGTTCTTCATCTTTTCACTTAAAATCACACCTACACCAGCCTGTGGTCTCATATTATCCAATACTCCAGACCACACACTCACCGTGCCATTCACTTCTTCTACCCCAATTTCCTTCTTTTTGGTTTCACTTACCCACAGCACATCCAGTCTATACTTATTCATCTCCTCAATCACCTCACTCATCTTGCCATTTATACCTCTAGTATTCCATACACCAATCTTACATTCACTCAGCTGAGATCTCTTTCTCATATGCCGTTTAGAAAGTCCAGGTCGATTCCGTCGTGGACCGTCCTTCTCAAGTGTGGTAGGTCCACCATATCCCACACTAGAGTCCAGATAATTGTATCTTTCTGTCTTTTTAATCAGGTAAGTACATCAGTGTGGGGGATTAGCTCACAGCTGAGGGTTCCAGTTGGCCATAAAACCTAAGGATTCTAGAACAAAACCCAGTGAGTTGGGGTCTTTTTGCCAATGTCACACAGAACTAGCTTGCACCTCTCCAAAATTTGGCTCTAGCAGGGATCGCATTCCTCCTAAAATTCCTAATATTTTGTGACCCTCCTTAAATTCCTAAAATTATACCTAAAATTTGCTATTCATCCTAAAATTTCCGTAAGCTTATTTATTAAAAACACAACCGTTATTAACGCCAATAAATTTACCATTACGCAGGGTGCACATGTGTGCTTGAAAACCTGGAAAGTCCTGGAAAATCATGATTACGTTTTCAAGGCCTGGAATATCCTGGAAAAACGGTGTTTTTTTAATGCCGTCTTGAAAAGCCTTGAAATTTAAAATTAGTGCTTAAAAAATGCCCTTTTAGGAAATCGTGTTACTGTTACCCCTTCATTTTTTAAAGTTCCTTTTCTCTGTTCTCAAAGAAACCACCGGCAGCGGTTTCCGATGTGCACCAAATCCTAATTTGGCTGGGGGAAAAAAAGAAAAAAAAAGGCACTACTTCCAGTGCAATAAAATTGGATGATTACTAGTAGGTCGAAGGGGAGCTTGATGTCCGTCCCACAATTGAGAACAGAAGGGGAAAGAAGAGGCATTTAGCATTTGCAGGGGGTCGCGTATGTACCAAGTCAGCTGGCATCCACCAGTGAGGAGTATGCCTGAACAACACATTCATCTTCTTCTTGTTTATGTGCATGCCACCCACCCTCCCCTCAAGAGACTTCCACTACTTATGATAAAAAATAAGAAAACTATCTTTGCGAATTTTTCACGAAAGTGGCTGAAATTTTTACATTCACTGTAATTGGATTACAGAAGCTCACTTCCAAAATTCCAGTTGAATCGGTTTAAAACTTTAAAAGTTAGCATTGGTAATTTTTATTATGGACAAGTATGTGTGCCTCTTTGGACAGAGTGAGCCTCCAGCAGAAAGGGTGTTACCATAGCAACGGTTGATTGACAGCTGGGAGCGCTGATCTGAAGCCCTTGGTTGGGAAGAAAGCAAACACCTGTTTATCACTTCCACAGCACAAAAGGACTAGGAGAATATTTTCAGAAATCCATTTTTCTGAATTTTGAAAATAACACAGTAAAATTTTTACAGTAGTTAAGATACATCACAATAAAGTTCTAGTGCAAATTTCGCCAAATTCCGTTAGGAACTTTAGCAGATGCAAAAAAAAAAAAAAAACTTTGCATAATCGGATTGAAAAAAAAAGAAACAGTAATTATAAATTACGGGAAAAGCAAGTGAATTATTTTTTTTAGATGCCATGGTTTATTTTCTGTGATGATATGGACTCTATTTGAATTACAAACACGTTTTTATTCAGACGTCTGAGTTACTGTTTTAATAAAAAAATCATCTATAATTAAAAAGTTTTCAATGGATTTAAGCAATATTCAGCAGATAAACAAACGTATTTTAGTAAATTGCAACATCATGACGTAAATTTGGTAATTTAATTTTGTCGAAAATTGGGGAGCATTTTTTTTTACAGTTTCTATTATAGTTAAAGTGAAGGAGGAAGGGTGCAACTTGACAGTTCAGTGAGCTGCAGGTGGTGATTTATGGCGATGTGCCAAATGAAAAGAAGCCATTCCATCAGGTAATTCCAAAGGTTGTGTTGTGTGGACGCGTCCTCCTGCTGTTTGATCTTAATTGGAATGTTTTTGTGCATGGGGGGGGGGGTTCGAGAGAAATATCCGTTTCAGCTTTACAGCTTTCACGGCTCTTTTTTTTTTTCTTGGCAATAAATAAAAATCATAGTTGCTGCATTCACCATTGATCCATGTGTGCATTTCTTGAATATAAACAGCAGACAATCAGAAACATAGTGTTGGGCGGGTCTTGATGATCTTCATTTTGCATATGCTGAATTCAGTTCTGTGGGAATAAGGAATGACTTATACTGTGAATATATACAAAACTACATATTTTTGAGCTGAAAAAATAGGTCTACTTGTACACAGTAGCTAAAGTGTGAACTCAGATGAAGACAATCAGACATACGGACGTCTGATTCCATAAAAAAAATCAACATAGTTTTTTTATTTACACTACAGGTAAAAAAGCAAAAACATGTTTTTAAACGTTATAAAGGAAACCGGATTTTTGAAACGCATGACTTGATGATCTTAATTTCTGAAAGTTTCTTTTTTCCACATCCTTTTTTTTCAATTACAATACACTGTAACAGGATACTGTGTGTTATATCACTTAGAGATATGGCAGATTTTCGGTTGCTGATATCCGCGATCGTAAGCGGTAGTTGCATTGCGATTGTTGATGATGACAAGATAAATACTGGAGTGATGTAAAATGTTGCATAAACTAAAAAAATAAAAAAAATAAAGCCCTCCCCCCCCCGAACTTTTATGCGGTCATCATAGCTGATCAACCATTTCATTCCATGAACATCAGCACATTTCAATCATTTGAACATTGGGGGTATCTGAAGGAATTCAGCCGTGCTTAAGCGCCCTAGCGCAACGAAAACATGCTAATTTTGGACAGTTCTATTCCCTTCCCCTCTACCATCCCTAATAATTGAGAGTGCATACATTGAGAGTGTTTCAAATATTCTATTTATGAGCTAGTTTTTGCGCTGTTTGTTATGCTTTTATTTTCGAAGAAAGAGAGGGAAAATAAGGAAAAGCAGCTAGAGAAAAAAAGAAAAGCTGAGTTTGATGACAAAATAAAAGAAAATGATGCAGAAATAAATAGGCTTAAAAAAGATAAAGAAGCCTCCCTAGCAGTAATTCAAGAGGGAACAGAAAGAATGAGAAAAGCTGTAGAAAAACAAAATACTGTTGAAATAGCAGTTGCCTCTAACTTGATCATACAAGGTTCAGCTGAAATAAAGAAAACTGAAAGTAAATTAGTTGTGGTGGAAGCAGAAAAAGATAGGCTAATCAGGAAAAGGTTAAAACAATAATATGAAAAAAGTAATTCAGTGAACAATTATACATAGTTCTTGGTTTTCAATTACCTTTTTAGGATATTATAGTTTAATGTGAAACCTGAAAACTTTACTGTGAAAATCGTGAATTGCTTCTGGTTCAACAGCATATTAATGTTCAAAGTGAAACTTGAATGTGGTATAAATATACTTGAATATGATAATAACACGTGAAAAGATAAGAACTGAACATTAGAAGTAAATCATACTTAAACTTTAGACATTAGACGTTATGCAAAAAATTTGGGTGTGAACTTCGACCATATATACTAATGGACTGCGCATTGGCAATAGCTGCATCAAAGCCGCCATGGCTCAAACATTGGGCACGTCATCATCAGACTCCAAATTTCGTGTACAAATGCTGTTATGATTACTAATTTACGCTGCAGAACTTCAGTGTTTTCGGTGTGTTATGTGAATGCACCTCATATATAATGAAAACTCTTCAGGTAAGTTTACTTATGAGCTATATACATGCATGATCGTGTTGTTTACATTTTGTGATTTATAATGTGATGAACATTTGCGAAGAATTTGGAACATGCATTCCATTTTTTTTTCTTAAGTTACTATATTTTTATATCAATAGCTGCAAGTTTCTGGTTAAGTAATTGAACTTTATTGACTTAGGTATTTAATTCGTTTCTTACCCATGAAAAATCATAGAACTTTCTTTACTATATCGGTCAGAGCAACCATAAGCACAGCAGGTGTAACCCATCTTTTTGACTGTTGTCATGTGATTTTATGTTGGAGCCAGAAATTTTGATGTCATGCGCAGTCTATCAGTATATATGGTTGAAGGGTGTGAAGCAAACTCTTTACAATGTATACAAAGTTGTTTTACTAGATGTATACAAATATACATCTAGTTTTTATTGAAATACACTCCTAAAATTTTTCTAAAAATTCCTAAAATTCCTAAAATTCTTACCTAAAATTTTCCAGAAGTATGCTATGATCCCTGCTCTAGTTGCTGTTGTTTGTGCCATTGTTAACACGGAGCGCCCTGAGAAGGCAAACCCATCGCTCACTACGACCGACCGCATTTGCCTTTTTAAGGGCCCTTAAAAAGTCCTTAAGAACTCCTTAATGTCCATTTACCTTTTTTAAGGGCCCTTAAGAACTCCTTAATTTCTGTTCTATTTTAAGTGCTCTTAAAAAGTCCTTTAAACACCGTAATTTTATTATATTTGGTCGTTAAAAAGGTCGTAAATTTTATTTTAACCAAAGAAATGCGCGCGTTATGCAGGCCAGCTGGTTTCATTAGCGTACTGATGATGGTTTTACGTCACTAGATCCACTAGATCTCATGTTGCAAAAGTTTACCCATGTTCTGTATTGCTTTTGGCAGTTTACCAACCAGCTACCTTCAAATCCCTTTGGTTTAGATTAGATTTATTGCTGGCTTCTTGATTTCTTTGCGTGGGGTCAGTGCAGTTCAGATCGCTATCTGCTGTTATTTATTAGAGAATGTGGTACTAAGTAAAGAGCTTAGAGCTTCTGTCTTTTCAGCTAGACAGAAATATGTTCAATATTTAGAGGCCGAAAAAAAAAAATGTGCCAAGCAACATCTGGTATGAAACGTAAATTGATTGAGGAGGAATTGCAAATGCTTAGTACGAAAAAACTGAAAGTAGAAAAAAATATTGCCGAATTAGAGGAAACGTGCAGATGACCTTGCCGCCCAAGGGGAATTGATGAGAGATATGAACTGCTTCCTTCAATCAAATAGTTTTCGAAAATTATTAAAGGAAAAAAATGAAGATTTGGCAGAAATTACCATGTCAGTAGTTGTAAAAAAGGAGCTGAAAAATTGATTTCATTGTAGGCCTGCATCCTTTGTTTGACCTCAAAAAAGTGAATATGTACATAATATAATTTCCTTGCAGTCATTGTTAAATTGCATTACTGTTTTCAGCACGTCTTTTATAAAAAATGATCATGCTTATGTTATCAGTTTGTCCGTCAACCCATCCAGACGTACCCACGAAATCTCTGCAACTATTAGTCCGATTTGAAAAATTCTTTTTTCGTTGGGAAGCTTGAAATATGCGAATGATGATCCTACATTATTTTTTTTTTTTTTATGATGTGCAATTTCGCCGCTAGAGGGCGTAAATGCAGTTGATGTCGAATTCAAAAATATGTTTTATTCCACATATTTGCTTCTAAACATTCGATTGAAAAAATTCTTTTATCTTTCGATTCCATTTATGTCGAAGAGTATTTTAATTACGCATAGCTTTCCCGCTGGGGGGCGTAAAAGTAAATTACATTTTTCCTGATAATTCTTTTTCCAAAACTTTGATTTGGATTTTTTTCTTTAAGCGGATACACCTCCTGATAGAAAATCTTTTGTATATAATTTCTAATTCTTGGTAAAGCATACTTTGGTCACCAGGGCGTAAGCGTTAATTTTTGCTTCTGATGTATTTGCCATAAAATCAGCTTCTAAAATATCGTTTGAAAAAATTCTTTTGTGGACTGATGCCACTCACATCAATAAACCTTTTCAGAAAATTTTCTTCTTAAAATATTCCACAGTTTCTCCGCCAGGGGGCGTATATGTATATCTTATTTTTGTGAATATCTCTACTTCTAGGAGTTCGATTTGAAAAATTCCTTCTTTGTTGGATAGTGTTTTCAGTGTGACATGTTTTTCATATAATTTCAAAATTTTCAAGTAATTCAGAGACTTTTTCGTTAAGGGGCGTAAAGGTAAATTGCTTTCCCCCTATATCTCTGCTTCTAAATCTCCGATTTGAAAAATTCTTTCTCCACTGAATACAGCTCCTGATGGAAAATCCTTTGCACATAATTTCTAATTTTTGTAAAAAATGGTTTGGCCACCAGGTGGCATAAGTCTTAATTTCTGCTTCTGATGTATTTGCAGCAAAATATGAGCTTCTAAAATCTCAATTGCAAAAAAAGTTGTTTGTTGACCGATACTACTCATGTCGACAAACCTTTTAGGAACATTTTCTTCTTGAAATAATGCATGGTTTCTACTCCAGGGAGCATAGATGTATATCTTATTTTTGTCAATAACTCTACTTCTGAGAGTCCGATTTGAAAAATTCCTTCTTTGTTGGATAGTGTTTACAATGTGAAATGTTTTTCCTATAAATTCAAAATTTTCATGTAAATCATAGGCTTTCCACTAGGGGGAACAAAGGTAAATTGCGTTTTCTGCGTTATTTCTGCATCTAAAACTCCGATTTGAAACATTCTTCCTCTATCGCATACAAGACCTGATGGAAATTTTTTTTCACATAATTTCTAATGTTTGGTAAAGAATTGTTTGGCCACCACGTGGCATAAGTGTTAATTTCTGCTTCTAATGTATTTGTAGTAAAATCTGGGTTCCTGAAAACTCGACTAATTTTTTTTTTCTTGGACCGATACCGCTCATATGGAAAAACCTTTTGCGAATACTTTCTTCCTAAAATAATGCATGCTTTTCCCACCAGGGTACGTAAAGTCACGTCTTTTTTTTTTGTCGATATCTCTGTTTCTAATAGAGTTCCTAAGGTCGTGATTTCGTTTACAGCAATATCAGAGGGATTAAAAACCCGATTGAAAAACTTCTTTCTTCCGTCAGATGCTATTGTTTTCCATACCGGTTTCATTGACTTTGAATAGCTTTGATAAATTTAATTTGTGTCAGAACGGATTGAAAAGACATGCTTTATTACACCCGAAAATTCAGTGTCATCTTTCGTTTAAGAGCAAAAAAAGATGTGTAATAGAAGTAAAAATTCTGAAGGAAATACCATAGGTATTTCCTTCAGAATTGTTGTTAGTTACTGCAGTTTGTTTTAGCTTTTACACCTATACACTATTGCCAAATGTTGAAAATCAACCTGCATTTGAGTGTATGGAAGAAGTTACTATAAGTGCTGCAGCTGTGAAATTTAAAAATGAAATAAAAATAAAAATGCTACAGTTACAAAAGCAAAAATGTGTTATTCATCCAAATCTACGAAAACCAAATTTTTCTCCAGATTTGGGAATTCGGAAGCTGTGTAGTAAATAAAAAAAATAAATAAATAAATACTTAAAAGAAAGTGATGCTTCACTGTTCAGTTTTGATTCTTTGAATTCTGCCAATGTAGTTTTGAAATTTATGCAGGCATTTTTATTGAACTTAGGGCTTTCAATTCCGATGATATGATTTAAGTTACGATGAACTTGTGTGTTTCAATTTGATTTAGATAGTGTGTTTACTTGCTTCATTAACCTAAAACAGGTCTAACAAGCTGTGCTGCATTTTTACAAAAGTGTTATTTTTCCAGCTGCAGCACTTGTAGTGATACCACCCACAGAATTAATGCATTTAGTTTCTTAGCCTGTGTCCGTACATATTTGTAGAAGTAATTCTAATGGAAGGAATTCAGTTATTAAATGGAAAGGTAAAGATACCACAAATTTTAAAGACTGACAATCACAGCCATATGAAATTCTAAGCTGTATTTGTAATACTGTTTTTGTTAAAATGAATTTGTAAATTAATAAAAAAATATAAATTCGGATAAACTTTGAAGGAAAAACAAATGCAAATTTAAAAAGTTTCTGAAACCACAAAGATGGGCCTATAATCACAATTGATGGGTGAAAATTTGTTGAAAATTGAAATTCCAAAGTAAATAAATGTTATGCTTCACAACACAATACGAAGAAGCAGAGTGTTAGTTCTGTAGATGCAAAGATATGCTTCACGACAAATAATGGATCCAGTATTACCAGTAAGTAATGTATATAAGGAACTTTTAAGTTAGTTGGTTTTTCTGTTGGAGTATTTAGGTTTATTTTAGTAGAACTAATTTTAATTCATATATTTGTGCAATGGAATGTTCATTAGTTTCAACAAAATTGATTTATTGTGTTAAAATGACTTATGTTTTAATAGTTAACTCACATTTTGTATATTGTGTATATTTGCATGCAGCGATTATGAAGTCCTTAAAAAAATATTTAAAGGTCCTTAAAAATAGCCTCAAGGTCCTTAAGAACTCTTTAATTTCCATTTTCAAAAAGAGTATGAATCCTGGTATCGTCAGCATACAGCAATCTTCACACACGGATATCACCAAGAAAAAAACGGTATTATCTATTTTAGCATCACTCGTGCATGCATCCATAAATATATTAAACAGCTGTGGTGACATTACACAACTTTGTCTGACTCCTGCACCAATAGAAAACCATTTTGATAAAACACCATTCACTCGTACACAAGCTCTACTGCCAGCATACATGGCTTTTACACTATTGAGTAGATTCCCACTAACACCATATTCATTCAATACCTTCCACAAAAGTGTCCTATTTACTAGGTTGTAAGCTTTCTCTAAATCTATGAAAGCAAAAACTTTCTTGCCTACAGCCAGATACTTTTCAATCATTGTGCGTAATGCAAAAATTTGGTTAGTGCAGCCTTTACCAGGCATAAAACCACTCTGGAACATCCCGCACTTTCTCTGATGTAAGACCTCTTACTTTTTCAATAACAACCTTGCCAAACACTTTCCCTGGCACGCTCAGTAGGCTAATACCATGATAGTTCTTGCAGTCAGTCTGATCACCTTTTCCCTTATACAAGGGAACAATGATAGAATCCTTCCAGTCCTGAGGGACCATTCCTAACTCCCAGCACAACTGGAAACTTTCAGTTAACCAGTCAATTAGTCACCACCATATTTCAACATCTGGGCAGTTATGCCATCAACTCCTGGAGCCTTACCATTCTATAGAGATTTTAGAGCTTTACACGCCTCTTCTCTTGAGATCCCTCCTGTGCTTCCATCCTTCATTGTGACATCATCTGCTTCTGCCACAGAATCACCTTTGCTTTCTTGATCTAATAACTCACAGAAATATTCACCCCATCTTTCACTTAACTCATTGGGCTCCCATATCATTTCCTTGATCCTATTCTTCACACAGCTTTACAACTTTGTTTCCCCTATTTTTCTTGAGTCTCATGTAACTTTCAGAAAGTCTTATTATCTTTCAAAAAGGCCAATTCATGCCTTTCCACCTTCTCCTTCCTATCTTCGCTTTACTCTGGTGAACCAGCTTAGCTGCTTCATGCTTCTTATAGTGATATTCATCCACAAAAATTGTACCTTGCAACATCCCCAAATAAGCTTCCTTCTTTCTCTTTACTTCCTCTTCAATCTCAATGTTCCACCAAGCATCACCTCTATTGCTACCCACTATTGTGGTGCCACATACCTCTTCAGCAGCAGTGACAGCACAGTTCTTAAAACATTCCCACTTCTTTTCTACATCTCTTTCACAAGACTTCAGATCCTTCAGTCATTCTCTGATTAAGTCAGAATAACCCTGATATTCTTCAGGGAGCCTTTCAACCTTTATTCTTTCCATCCTGGGCCTCTTCCTATTCCTTTTCCTCCAACCAGCATTCAGTTCCACTCGTGACACTATGAAGTAATGAACAGAACCAACATCCTCACCTCTGACCACACTAGTGTCAACAACTAAGTGTTTCAGATGCTGATCGTAGACAACAAAATCTATCACACCCTTTTGACCAAGCGTACGACTTTCCCAAGTGTATGTGTGGATATACTTGTGGTTGAAAAACTCATTACATACACACAAACTGTTCTCAATGCAGAGTTCAATTAATCTTTCACCATTATTATTCACACAAGGATCATTAAACTTACCCAGAACATTGTCAGAAATTGCATTCTGCACACCTACTCTATCATTGAAATCCCCTGCTATCATAACTTTCTCTTTAGCACCAAACTGGCTCGAAACAGCTTTTAGCTCATTCCAGAGAACTTCCTTCCCATCAGAAGCTTCCATGTCACAAGGAGCATACACTACAACAATTACTATTCTCTGAAGTTTCACTTTCAAATGAATCCAAAGAATTCTCTCACTTATGCAACTATAGTGAATCAAGTTGTTGTTCATCTTTTCACTTAAAATCACAACTACACCAGCCTGTCCTCTCACATTATCCATTATGCCAGACCACACACTCACCATTCCATTCACTTCTTCTATCCCAATTTCCTTCTTTTTGGTTTCACTTACACACAGTACATCCAATCTATACTTATTTATCTCTTCAATCACCTCGTTAATCTTGCGATTTATACATCTAGTATTCCATACACCAATCTTACACTCACTCAGCCGAGATCTCTATCGGATTTTCCTTTTTCCAGTTCCAGGTCGATTCCGTGGTAGACCGTCCTCCTCAAGTGTGGTAGGTCCACCATATCCCACACTAGTGTCCAGATAATTGTATCTTTGTGTCTTTTTAATCAAGTAAGCACATCAGTGTCGGGGATTTGCCCCACACTAATGTACTTAGCTGACGGTTCCAGTTGTTCATTCAACCTAAGGATTCTGGAACAAATCCCAGTGAGTTGGGGTCTTTTTGCCAATGTCACACATAACATGCTGGCACCTCTCCAAGATTCACAGAGGCCCTTGTTGCTGTTCTGTGTGCCATTGTTCCTACGGAGCACCCCGAGGAGGCAAACCGATCTCTGACTAAGATCGTGAATAATTCCATCTTGCTCATGCTAGCTTAAACATTGTATGTACTGTATAAAAATTTTGTTGCTGCATGTTCTGATTTTTTCACCCCATTAAAAAGTTCAGTTTTTTTGTTAGTCAGTATGAAAAAATACTTGTATTGTATTAAATACTAGTATTGTATTATTGCATTGCATTTTCTACATGTTGCAGCTTTTGTGTCTTTTACATGCACAAAATACTGTAATTCTTCAGATTTTAATTGTTTGATTTTTTGCATTTGACATGGTGGGTTAAATTTAATATTTCACGATGTAGTTGTGATTGTGCCAATGATTTAAAACTATTGATCTGTTTTATCAATCCTCATTACAAAGCAACACATACGAGGTTCTTTAGATCAGGTTTCCCAGTCTCAGTCCCTTACTCCTTGCGGCTAAGAGCTGATATAATTCAAAGAATGTCTAATATGCTTTTATAACAGGGAGAATGGGATTTGCAGTATAAGGGAGAATTTTTTTTGTTTCCTAATTATAAGTTGAAGGAAAATATTGAGCAACAAACCTGGCACTATTTTGTTCTCATGGAAGCTTACATACTCTATTTCTTCTTAACGATGAGCTCTAATGGCTCTCACTTGTTGATCTTTGATAGCTTCCATTGTTTGTGAGAAGTGAGAATGTAGGTTGTGAGAATTTATATATTGTTCTGGTTGTGAGAGTTTAGTGGGCAAATTCTTAAGCATTGTGAAGGAGTAAATGTAACCCCCTTAATCCTTCCTGGTTAGGATCCATTATTTAATTCAGTTTATTTAGCTGTTACATGAAAACAATGCAATGCAAAAATAGGGCAACGGCAACAGAATGAAACTTCAGTAGGTAAATTCGGTCACGGCAATAGAAACCAGCCTGGAAATACTCACGTACAGTTTGCAGAGGCTGAAGGGTTTTTCATCATGAACTCTTTTTTCAAGAACAAACCACACAGGAAATGGACATGGAGGCATCCCAATGAATGGACAAGTAAAATTGATTTTATTATGTGTAACAAGAAATTTGTCATGGAAGACTGCAGTGTGTTAAACAAGTTCAACACAGGTAGTGGCCATAGAATGGTTAGATGTAAGATGCACCTCAATGCTAAACTCGAACGTGGCAAGCTCATAAAACAAACAAAGTGTATTGACACGACCAACCTTAAAAAACATCATAATTCGTTCAAATTGGAACTGAAGAAAAGATTCTCTGCTCTAGAAGGTCTAACGTCAGAAGAAGTGGACATCTCTGAAGTTAACAGAAAGCTAACCAAGGCACTTATGGAAACAGCAACAAAAATTGCTGGCACCTAGAACAAGTTTTATACGAACAAATTATCAGGAAAAACAAACATTCTGATGCAAAACAGAAGCGAGATGAGGATAACCAAAGGAGATGTGACTTCCAAAGTGGAATATATAGAGCTATGCAAGACGGTAAGAAAAAGTATCACTGAAGACGTAAGGAAATGAAAACTAGTGAGGAAAGCAATTGAAAGCAACGAAAGCCTGAAGAGAGCAAAGGGATATCTGAATAAAGGAAGAAAACAGATTATGGCTCTGAGAAAAGAAGATGGTTCTGTAACAAGAAATAGAGGGGAAATTTTGACAAGAGTGAAAGATTTCTACTCAAAACTACACTGAAGAGCAATTGAATTAGAGACAGCTGGTGTTATGCAAATGTGGCGCTATGGGCAGCCCTGTAAACGGAAGCGGCATGACGTATGCAGCGACCCAACAATATAAGGAGTGATGGGACAGGAATCAGTAAGAGTCGGACGCAGTATGGGTAAGACGAAGGATCTAAGCCCATTTGATCATGGGCAAATTGTTGGGGCCTGACGAATGGGTCACTCCATCTGGGAAGTCGTGCAGGCACTGGGATTTTCATGAGCCACTTTGTCATGGGTGCACCGTGAGTACGTCGAATCCGGTAAAACCATCCCTGCAAGGACCAACTGCTGTGAACAACAGCATGTGGATGAGCGGGGTCATCGTCGGCTAGCTCACATTGTAACAGTGGATAGACGGGCCACAGTGCAAGAAATAACTCGGCAATTTAACGCTGGTGCACAAAAACATTAAAGCAGCCACACCATCCAGAACCATCTCCTCACTATGGGGTACGGAAGCCATCGTCCCACGAGGGTACCACTGCTGACCGCACATCACAGGGTGCAAAGATTAGCATGGGCACAGGAACATCGCCACTGGACCCTAGACATGTTGGAAAATGTTGCCTGGACTGATTACTCGAGATTCACATTGGTACATGCGAACGGCAGGATACGAGTACACCGCAAACCACACGAAGCGATGGATTCTTCTTGCCAGCAGGGTACTCTTCAAGCTGGTGGGGGTGGCATTCTCGTTTGGGGACTGTTTACGTGGACTGAAATGGGACCCCTGGTACGTGTGACATCGTCTCTCACAGGTCAACGTTACTGGAATATCCTGGATGACCATTTGTTCCCGTTTGAGCATCTTCAACATCCCAATGGGGACCTCGTCCTGCAACAAGACAATGCATCGTGCCATCGCTCCCGAATTGTATCCGAATAGTTGGATGAACATTCCACCAATGTGACCTTGCTTCCTTGGCCAGCTAGGTCACCTGACCTCAATCCCATCGAGCACATCTGGGATGCCATCGAGAGAAATGTTCGAGGCTTTGACCCCCTCCATCAAATCTTCGTGAACTGTGGGATCTTGTTCAGGGGTCGTGGATCCGTATGGCTTCCCAACGCTTCCGGTGTCTTGTCGAGTCCATGCCGAGACATACAAGGAGCAAGTGGAGAAATTGAAACAGTACTCGCCCAAGTTTTTACTCGATGCATTAATGAAGGGAAGATTTCTGAGGATTGGAACAATGCTACAATGATTTTGCTCCATAAAAAAGGTGACTTTGAGGATCTCGGAAACTGCAGACCTTATCAGCCTCCTATCAGTGCTTTATAAAATCTTCAGTAAAGTTATTTCACACCGCTTGAAGGTGACACTGGACGTGGCTCAACCAAGAGAACAAGCTGGATTCAGGAGTGGCTACAGCACTATAGATCATATCCACGTGCTTAGAGAACTAATTGAAAGAGCAAGGGAATGTGAACTTCCATTATGTATGGCTTTTATTGATTATGAAACAGACTTTGATTCGGTGAAACCATCAGCAGTTACAATGGCTTTGAAATCCTACGGTATTGAAGATGCATACATTAATATTATTAATAACATCTATGAAAATGCAAGTGCAAAGATTTGGCTAATTGAGAATACAGCTCACAAAAATTGGAAAGGGAGTAAGACAAGGTGACTCTATATCTCCCAAACTCTTTAATGCCACATAATATGGAGGAGACTGGCGCAAGACACACCGTCGTGGAAGAGGCTTGGAGATACCTTCATCCAGCAGTGGATTGATGGTTGACAATGGTGATGATGATAAATGGTTGACAATGGTGATGATGATAAATGGTTGACAATGATGATGATAAATCATTGTCAACCATTATCAATCCACTACTGGGCGAAGGTCTCTCCAAGCCTCTTCCACGACGCTCTGTCTTGCGCCAGTCTCCTCCGTGTTACTCCCGCACACTTTTGAATTTAACCCATCCATCTTCCATGTGGTCTTCCTCTGGGTCTTTTCCTGTCTTTTGGAATCCAATCTAAACTTTCGACTGTCCATCAATGGTCTGTCCTTTTGGCAGTATGTCCAGCCCATTGACATTTCAGGGATTTTACTCTGATCATGATGTTTTCCACTCTTGTCATTTTTCTGATCCACGAGTTCCTCTTCTTATCTCTCCTTGTTACACCAAGCATGCATCTCTCCATGCCTCTTTGAGTTATCTGCAGCCTTTGTATGTCTCTTTTAGTTAAGGTCCACGTCTCTGCACCATATGTAACTTTTCTTTTAAGACATAATGGCGTATTGCTCTTGAAAATTGTGCTGTTTCTTCCAAAAGCTCTCCAGGCAAGTTTTATATGCCGATTAATTTCTTTATCAATGTGACCCTCACTTGATATCTGTTGTCCAAGATAAATGTAGGTATTGGTTATCTCCAGCTTTCTCCCATCAATCGATAAATCTTCATTTCTTGTAAAAGCATTGTACATCACTTTTGTCATCTGAAAGTTCATTTTTAATCCCACTTCTTTACTCTTGTCAGCAAGTTCCTGGATCATACTCTGCAGTTCTGATGGGGTAGTTGCAAAAATGACTATGTCATCAGCAAAACGAAGGTGAGTTAGATAATCTCCATTAATCTTTATCCCTTTGTTTTCCCAGTTCAGTGATTGAAAGACATTTTCCAGTGTGGCATTAAAGAGCTTCGGAGATATGGTGTCACCTTGTCTCACTCCCTTTCCAATTTTTATGTGTGTTGTATTTTCAAACAGCCGAATCTTTGCACTTGCATTTTCATAGATGTTATTAATAATATAAATTTACGCATCTTAAACACCGCAGGATTTCAAAGCCATTGTAACTGCTGATGGTTTCACTGAATCAAAGGCCTTTTCATAATCAATAAAAGCCATGCACAATGGAAGTTCATATTCCCTTGGTCTTTCAATTAGTTCTCTAAGTACGTGGATATGATCTATAGTGCTGTAGCCACTCCTGAATCCAGCTTGTTCTCTCGGTTGAGCCATGTCCAGTGTTACCTTCAAGCGGTGTGAAGGAACTTTAGTGAAGATCTTATAAACCACTGATAGGAGGCTGATAAGTCTGTGGTTCCTGAGATCCTCAATGTCACCTTTTCTATGCAGCAGGATCATTGTAGCATTGTTCCAATCCTCAGGAATCTTCCCTTCATTAAGGCATCGAGTGAAAACTTGGACGAGTACTGTTTCAATTTCTCCACTTGCGTCTTGTATGATATCTACAGTAATTCCATCTTCTCCTGGAGCTTTTCCCCGCTTCATGTTCTTGATTGCATGTGCAACTTCTGCTGGGAGGACTGGAAGAACTCTGGTACTGGTATCTTTCATGATG
Organism: Macrothele yani; assembly: GCA_039090855.1. NCBI lineage: Eukaryota > Metazoa > Arthropoda > Arachnida > Araneae > Macrothelidae > Macrothele > Macrothele yani. The sequence goes on from CM077008.1 coordinate 82,170,378, forward strand.
TCTGGAGTACATGTATCATCCCTTTCATATAATTTGCAGTAGAAATCTTTAACTCTTGTCAAAATTTCGCCTCTATTTCTTGTTACAGAACCATATACACTGACGGAAAAAAAAATCCCAACACCACGAAAAAATAGTTGTAGAGGAATGAAATGGCGGCAATACATTTGTATAGGTAACATATTTAATCGATTAAGGTTTCAAGATCACAGCTTATTGTAAGCGCGAGAAAATCCATTTTAAATGTGAAATGCTGGTACATTAATAATTGGTGTAACCGCCAGAATGTTGAATGCAAGAATGCAAACGTTCATGCATTGTGTCGTACAGGTGCTGGATGTCAGTTTGTGGGATGGAGTTCCATGCCTGTTGCACTTGGTCGGTCAATACAGGGACGGTTAATGCTGGTTGGGGGTAATGCTGGAGTTGTCGTCCAATGATGTCCCATACGGGCTCGATTGGTGAAAGATCTGGTGATCTAGCAGGCCACTGCAACATGTTGACACTCTGTAGAGCATTTTGGGTTACAACAGCGGTATGCGGGCGAGCGTTATTCTGTTGGAATGCTGTTCATGAATGGCAGCACAACAGGTTGAATTACCAGACCGACGTACAACTGTGCCATCAGGATGCGTGGGATAACCACAAGAGTGCTCCTGCTGTCATAGGAAATTGCTCCCCAGACCATAACTCCAGGTGTAGGTCCAGTGTGTCTCGGCCGCAGACAGGTTGGTTGCAGGCGCTCACGTGGCCTCCTTCTAACCAGCACACGGCCATCACTGGCACCCAGGCAGAACTGGCTTTCAACAGAAAACACAACAGATCTCCACTCCATCCTCTAATGAGCTCTAGCATGACACCACTGACGTCGCAAACGGCAGTGGTTTGGAGTAAGTGGAATGCACGCTACAGGGCATCTGGCTCTTAGCTGTCCTTCAAGTAACTGATTTGTAACAGTTGGTTGTGTCACTGTGGTGGCAACTGCAGCTCGAATTGATGCCGCAGACGTGGTATGATGTGCCACGGCCATACGCCGTACACGGCTGTCCTCCCTCTCAGTAGTGCCACGTGGCCGGCCGGAACCCGGTCTTCTTGAGGCAGTACCTTCCCTTGACCACCGCTGCCAACAATCATGCACAGTGGCTACATTCCTGCCAAGTCGTTCTGCAATATTGCGGAAAGAAAATCCACCTTCTCGTAGCCCTATTACATGACCTCGTTCAAACTCCGTGAGCTGTTGATAATGGCTTCTTCGTCTTCTTAAAGGCATTCTTGACTAACATCAACACCCTAGGTCGAATCTCAACGATAACTAACACTCACGAACGTTACAGCGCGTATTTACAGCAAACCTGCTTTGCATGTTCCGAGGCGCTACCAGCGCCACACGTATGCGCCGAGCGCGAAATTTGCATAGACGTCATCTTACAGATGCACTCTCACTGCCTACCACCTGTCGTTTATCTAACACAACTCCTTGGTGTTGGGATTTTTTTGTCTGTCAGTGTATATATATATATATATATATATCATCATCATCATCATCATCGTCAACCATTATCAATCCACTGCTGGACGAAGGTCTCCCCAAGTTTCCTCCACAACGGTCTGTCTTGTGCCAGTCTCCTCCATGTCACTCCCGCATACTTTCGAATTTCATCCACCCATCTTCCATGTGGTCTTCTTCTGGGTCTTTTCCTGTCCCTTGGAATCCAATCTAAAATTTCGGCTGTCCATCGATGGTCTGTTCTTCTGGCAGTATGTCCAGCCCATTGCCATTTCAGGGATTTAACTCTGATCATGATGTCTTCCACTCTTGTCATTTTTCGGATCCATGTGTTCCTCTTCTTATCTCTCCTGGTTACACCAAGCATGCACCTCTCCATGCCACTTTGAGTTGTCTGCAGCCTTTGTATGTCTCTTTTAGCTAAGGTCCACGTCTCTGCACCATACGTAAGCACTGGAAGGATGCATTGATCAAACACTTTTCTTTTAAGACATAATGGCATATTGCTCTTGAAAATTATGCTGTTTCTCCAGGCAAGTTTTGTACGCCGATTAATTTCTTCTCCAATGTGACCCTCACTTGATATCTGCTGTCCAAGATAAACGTACGTGTCTGTTATCTCCAGCTTTTCTCCATCAATCGATAAATCTTCATTTCTTGTAAAAGCATTGTACATAACTTTTGTCTTCTGAAAGTTCATTTTTAATCCCACTTCTTTACTCTTGTCAGCAAGTTCCTGGATCATACTCTGTAGCTCTGATGGGGTAGTTGCAAAAATGACTATGTCATCAGCAAAACGAAGGTGGATTAGATAATCTCCATTAATCTTTATCCCTTTGTTTTCCCAGTTCAGTGATTGAAAGACATTTTCCAATGTGGCATTAAAGAGCTTCGGAGATATGGTGTCACCTTGTCTCTCTCCTTTTCCGATTTTTATGTGTGTTGTATTTTCAAACAGCCGAATCTTTGCATTTTCATAGATGTTATTAATAATATTAATGTATGCATCTTCAATACCGCAGGATTTCAGAGCCATTGCAACTGCTGATGGTTTCGCCGAATCAAAGGCTTTTTCATATATATATATATATATATATATATATATATATACACACACAGGGTGCATAGGAAAGTCTTTTTAGCCTGAAATAACTCGCGAACGGAGGGAGGTACCGTTATGCAAGTGAGATAACGGTATAGTAAAGCGACTATGCCTGATCGAAGGCAAACGATAGCAGCGTCCCTAGTGGCAAAATGCGGAAGTTAGTCATTGCAAATCGAAAACGAAAAGAGATAGAGCAAAATTCCACTTACAAAGTTGTAGAGCTTCAATTAATTAGCACAAAACGACATTTGTTTCACACAGATAAGATAAATTTTCGCTTGAATACCCTAAAATGTCCAAAATCGATGTGCGACCTTTTGTGTGAACGTTTGAAAGAAATAGGCATAGGTATGAGCAAATACACACAATCTATTGCATAAATGCGTACTTATGTCAATACAGTTTGATGATGTCACACAAAACAAAAACAAAAAAGGCAAACTGGCGCACAGTGATAAAAAGTTAATGTCGAGTATGTTCGAAGAGTTCACCATGACCCATGATACACATTTGTATTCGTGAAAGTAACTCTGCTTGCACATTCCTCAGCATGGAAGGTGTCACACTATTGCAAGCATCTGTAACACAATGACGTAGATCCAACAGACTTGTAGGCGCTGTTGCATGCACCTGAATTTTTACGTAACCCCAGAAATCCAAGCTCGCCATTCTCACACAGCGTACATAGACCTAAACTTCTGATCAGGGTACATCATGCTGCTGGTTTTTATATCGTAGGTACGGCACAACGTCACAATCTGCATTTTCATACGACTACATTTGTGAAATGTAAATATGCAGATTCGAATTGTCTCACTTCGATTTCGGACATTGTAGGGTATTCAGGCAACAATTTATTTTATCCGTGTGAAACAAATGTCGTTTTGTACTAATTAATTGATGCTTTACAACTTTGTAATTGGAAATTTTGCTCCATCTCTTTTCGTTTTTGATTTGCAATGGCTAACTTCCGCATTTTGCTTTTCCAAAAGTCAGTGTCATCTGTGCAATTACTCATCGAAAGTTGTATGGGCCCTTCTTCTTCTCTGAAGCCACTGTGACAGGAATTACCTATCTCGACATGCTCGAACAATGTCTTCTCCCACAGCTAGAAGAAAACATTGATGACTTCATTTTTCAACTCGATGGTGCTCCACCGCATTTCCATAACTAGGTTTGGGGCCACCTCAGTGACAGGCTGCCAAAACGAGAGATTAGCCATTCAGCTGAGGGGGTGAAGAACTGTTGCATTGGCCACCACAATCCCCAGATTTCACTCCATGTGATTTTTTTCTTGTGGGGTTTCATAAAGGATCGTGTCTATGTACCACCACTTGCAACGACGCTGGTTGATTTGAAAACTCGCATCACAGCAGCCATCACAGAAATTGACACCAACATGTTACAAAGAGTTTGGCAGAAACTTGATTACAGACTTGATGTGTGGCGTGGTACGCATGGAGCGCACACTTAACATTTATAAGTGAGTTGAACAAAATTTTATGAAATGTGCCTTTCAACAGTTACTAGTTGTGTGTATCTGCTTTACATTAAACATGAGTACCAAATCATTTAAATCAGGACCATCATTTTGACTTACCCTGTAATGAGTTTCCTATTCTCCCACAGAATCCCATTTGATATGCCCTAGTTATTACTGTTGTGGGATTAGAACATGGCATTGGATGACTGTTCCACTTGTTTGAAAATAGTTCTACTTCCTTGAGATCACATAACTATTGACACCAAATAATCAAACTCATTCCATCATTGATTGGACATCCTCTAACCTCCCAGTGTTCTGAAATCTCGTTGTCTTCTTTCCAATATAATGAAGAAAATGGTTATCCCCAATGTTTGCTGAAACATTCGACATTGTACTGATGGCTACCTAAGGAAAAGCGCACCTGTTACCGAGCATTCTTATTTGCATATAACTTTGACATTTGCATATCTTATCACAGGAGCTCAGTGGAAATTTTGCATAAATTCTTCCTGCTTCATTTGTTATCTACACGTTTTTCTTTAGTGCTTAACTTTTGATGGACAGTGTAGATGTACTGGTTAAAGGAAGTTACTTAGTAGTGCATGTTGAAGTAGACTTTACTGTATGCTGATGAACTAGTGCTAATTAGTTAATTTCTAAGAGTGCCTCAGTCACTCATACAGGTTTGTATTCAGGTGTGAAGCAATGAAGTTAGTGGATTTTGTGTCTCTTATGTTTGCTAGGAATGTGGACATCTAACTTGTCATCTGCAATATTTTTATTTATTTCTCTCTTTATGAAGCTTATTTCTGAATATATGATTGTAGGTTAGTGAAATATCTGTTTCTCTACTTCATTTACAATCCATAAAACTTAGAAAACCTTTTCATAATAACAGAAGTGAAAATATTGTTATATTTCCTTAGTTGTATTTACTTTTCTTTAGGTGGATCACTTCCACGACGGCTTCATATTTCATGTATTTCCACTCGTTACTCCATTCTCTATAACTTGGGCATGCAGCATTTACATGCTGGAAATTACCAGGAAGCTTTTAATTGCTTCTATGAAGTGGCTAAAGTCTACTCAACAAATCCTCGTCTGTGGTTGAGATTAGCTGAGTGCTGCATTTATGTTCACAAATCTGTAAGTTAAATTACCTTTATAAAGAACTTAGATCTAGCATCTTGCATTAAAATCATTAATTTTTTTATCTATTTTTGATGTTTTTTTTTTTTTTTTTTTTTTTTGTTTATTTGTTTGTTTTCAGTATGAAAGAACATCGCGATAATTTTCAAATAAAAAGATAAAAAGATTAAAATGTAGTTTGGAAAAATATGATCTTGCACTTTTACCTGAAAAAGATTAGAATTTGATGCTACATAAAAACAGTGAGATTTGTAACGTGTCGCCGTTCAAATCAATCAGGAATGCACAGTATTGAAGAAAAAGTACTTCTTACTTTACATTCAATTTTTGAACGACGGTTCTTGGGTGCCGTGTGTTGAGGTCGTTAAATCAATTAACAATAGCAAATTAATCTACATTCCTCTGAAGCTGACACGAATCACTCAAGAGGCAGTAATAAACATCAAACCTGCATTTAATACATGACACAGATGGCCGACCGCACACATACTAAAGATACATAACATAAAACACCGGCATTTTTTTCATCGTGAGTTCCATCGTGTTCAAAACACTCGAGTTCTCCTTTCCCACGGGGCGACAGCACCCTCTATCAGAAACAGTTTTGACAGCTGCTCGGATTTTATTTATTTTTCTCTTCGGGAGCTGTTCCTCTTTCAACATCCTCCCACCTTTGAGCTTCGGGATCAGTCACAAAACTCAAACACATAAATCGTTATAAGTTCATTCGCCGCACTGGCTTTAAGATCCGTCCATAACGGGATCGCACGTCTCCACTGCCCGTCGCTTCTTCTTGCTTTTCTGACAACACTGGGTCATGTAAAATGTCTCTGGAAGTAGGTCCCCTTTCGACATCTCTCGATACTGCAGGAGGCTCAGGGACTTGAAGGAACGAGCGCTCGCTCTCTCGAATCTCAAGAGGATAAAGTCTCTTCACTGGTCGCAATAAGGATCCTGTTTTTGTCTTAACTTCCGCAACACGGACTTGACCGTCCTTGCCCGGAATAAGTTTTTGCACCTTGGCCAAAAGCCAATTGAGTCTCTTAGTCTTGTCGTCACCCACTAAGACCACGTCCCCTTCCGCAATGTTGGATCTCCTTTTAGCCTTTGAAAATTCTCTGAGATGCCCCAGATATTCGACTCTGAAGCATTTTCTGAGATCCTGCCGAATCCTCTGCCTAAAGCTAAATCGCTTGTTCAGTCTTTCGGTGTCAATCAAATCCAGATCGGGGACTCCTATCTCTTTGATCTCTTGCAAAAACATAGCCGATGTGAGGGCAACGAGGTCATCACTGTCCTCAGAAAGGTATGTTAGCGGTCTCGAATTAATCACACCTTCCGCATCGCAGAGAATCATGTACAGTTCTTCGTACTGTAGACTGGCTTTACCCAGTACCTTTCTGAGCGCAGTCTTCACCATGCCTATCATCTTTTCCCAGAATCCTCCCCACCAAGGGGCAGAGGGTGGATTGAACTTCCATTGAATTTTTTCCGCCGTAGCAATCCTTTGTACTCTGTCCCAATGAATGGATTTCAAGTTCTTAGCTGCTCCCACTAAGTTTGTTTCATTGTTGGAATAAATGGTTGTTGGATGTCCTCTGCGTGCAATAAATCTTCTAAAAGTGCCAGAAGAAATCCGTCGGTCGACAGAGAAGTTACCAGCTCTAGATGAACCGCTCGGTAAACTGCACAGGTGAACAGTACTATCCAACTCTTTTCATTATTTTTCAAAAACAACGGTCCACATAAATCGATGCCAACCACTTCAAAGACAAGGGCATCTCTAACTCTATCTTCAGGAAGAGGCGAACTAAGTGGTTCCAAAGGAAGAGCAGTATACCTTTTGCATCTGACACATTCTTTAATAACTTGCCGTATCGTCTTTCTGCACTTTATTATCCAATAACGTTCATGTAGAGTCGAGATTAGGACCTGCAGACCAGCATGGCCTAGCTCAACATGTTTTTCCCAAATTAATTTTTTCACTATGTGATGTTTAGAAGGCAGTACTACTGGATGACGAAATGCCTCAGAGTCCTTTCTCATGGTGATTCTCGTATTGACTCGAAGCAGCCCTTCTATGTCGATAAAGGTTTTCAGAGAAGTTTCTCTATTTTCGCCAAAACTCTGTCTTTGGACTTCTTTCAACATTACCATTTCGGCCTTTTCGACTTGCTCTACACTTAACTCACCGAAACATCTTTCAGTTCATTTGGCCTTTGCATTCCTGTAAAAACGAAAAATCCACGCCATGACTCTGATTATTCTGCTATACGAGGAGATCTTTGTAGAATATTCAAAAACCTTCTCAATTTCTGTGTTAGTAGCAGACACAATAGTTTTTCGCCTTTCTGAATTCACAACCTCCAAATTTGGAAGCGCTTCTGAGGCTGGTCATTCATCACACGGTAATTTTAGCCACTCCGGACCTTCCCACCAACGAGAATTTTTCAACTCTTTCACTGTACATCCTCTCGAAGGGAGATCCGCAGGATTCATAGACCCGGCAATGGGCCTCCAGTCTTCTGGGTCTGTTAGCCGCCGAATTTCCTGAACACGATTGTAAACGAAGGTTGCCCAATTTTCATTTCTTTTTATCCAGTATAACACATTCACAGAATCAGACCAATAGTACGTAGGCACGTTCCCCAGCCCCAAGTCTGATTTCGTTGTTTCTGCTAACCTAGCTCCAATAGTGCAGGCCAAGAGTTACATCCTGGGTATGGAAGGTAATTCCAAAGGGGCGACTCTACAACGTGCTTGTATTAGCTGACACGTCGTGGACCGATCATTTTGACATCAGACAAAAATACAAGTAGCAAATGCTATCTTGCTTGCATCACAGAACACATGTAGAGATACCTCCAAATTGGCTGAAGCATCCTGTAGTATGCATCGTGGGATCAGCACATCACTCAAGCCTTCCAATTGTGTCTTCCAACGTTCAAATTTTCTAGATATAGTCGGAGGCAGCTTAGAGTCCCAAGTGATCCCGTTCTTCCAACATTCTTGCAGCAAAACCTTCGGCCCCAGTGTGACCGGGCACGTGAATCCAATGGGGTCGAATACTCGATGGACGACTGAGAGGATCTCTCGTTTTGTCAATAGAAACTTTTCATCGCTAGAGAGCCCCTTCATGTCAATAGACAGCTCATCTGAACTCAGTGTCCAACTTAATCCCAGCACTGGGACCTTCCTTTCATCTCCATCTTCATCCTCCACTTCTGTCGACGCAGGAGCATGCTCCCACCCTCACAAATCGAACTTGGCTGCACTGAGGATACTTCGTGACTCAAAAATGAACTTTTCAAGCTCCTCTGAGCTATTCATACTAGAAACACAATTGTCAACATAAAACGACCTCAGTAGCTTTTTCGCCGTTTCTTGCAGATGATCCGGCGCGTTCTTCAGGTGAAATTCCATTGTTGCTCCCAGCAGGAAAGGGCTCGAAGAAATTCCGAAAACAACTCTTCGGTGCTGGATGGTTTTAAGATTTTCTTCCTTACCGTTCTCCCACCACAGGAACCTCAAAAATGGTCTATCATGCTCCTGAAGTCCAATCTGCAAGAAAGCTTTCTTTATGTCGGCAGTTACCCCAATTTTTAATTTTTCCCATCCGAAATCTGTTTATAATCGAGGGTATAAGTTCTACAACATTCGGTCCCTTTACCAGACAATCGTTAATGGAGGGAGAATTCTTCCCTCTTGCCGAGCCATCAAAGACGGGTCTCACTTTGGTCGTTGAGTTCTCCTTGAAAACAGGATGATGAGGTAAAAAATGCTCAGTTTTCACATTGTCCTCAGGAGATTTAACTTCTTCTATAATGCTCTCCTTCAGCCACTCCCGGAAAACATCTTCATAAGCATCTAACTTCTCAGCCCGTTCTAAGGATTTAACACAGCCCTTCAATCTTTTAACTGCTATCTCCCTGCAGTCCAACAGAGGAGGGTGATCTTGAATCCATAGCAAACAAACCATATATCTTCCTTCCTCGTCTCTTGAAACGCAACGAATAAAATTATCTTTCGCAGCGTCTTCGAGCTCCTTTCTCGCGATCTTTTCGCCTGGATTGAGAATCCCCAAAGTATCAAGTCTCCGCAAATCAGAAAGGTTTAATTCACCAATGTGGAGAGAGATAAGGGCATTAGATTTACTGGCTTCCTTTTCTTCTGTTTTTCCCATAAACGCCCATCCCAGACGCGTGTTTACTGCCACCAATCCATTGGAAAGGTGCTCAATTTCACCTGTAAATAACTTCCCTGCAAAGTCAGCTCCTATCAGAAAATGAATTTCCTTCGGATCTTTCTCATACAGGCAGTCATGTTCATTTATGGTTGGTTAGTTAGTTAGTTAATTGATTTTAGTGGCACAAGGGGGCCAGGCTTGGCCAAAGAGCGCCAGACACAGAACTATCAGCTAAAGATTTTTAAAAGCAAGGTGAAATGATTAAGAGCAGACAGGCGTGGTAAAAGTTGGAAAGGAGAATGATGAAAGTTTTGAAGACTAGTTAGTTATTTAGGTTTATATATAAATTTATTAATTTACTAATATAATTATTATAACCTTTTTTTTTTTTTAAAATGAGTTTTAAAACGTTAATCTGTTTTAAAAAGGAAAATACTGCGAAAGTGTCGCAGTGGTCGCCCAAAAACTTTTGAAGCGTAGCTGCGCCTTCGTCCAGCAGATGAGACTGAAAATAGTGAAACCAATGATTACAAAAACGAACACAACTGCACAAAACATGAGAGACGGTGAGTAAACAGTCGCATGTCTCACACACCGGGGCAGTGTCGCCACAGAGCAAATAGCTGTGCGTGAAGCGACAATGCCCAATGCGGAGACGCGCACGAACAACTTCCCAACGGTTCTGGCGACACGATGATTTCCAAACTCCAAGGAAAGGTTTTATACGGTGCAGTTTATTCTCCACCTGTTGGTCCCACAGACCCCGCCACGTTCGTCTGATATGATCGTGAACAAGAAAGCGAAAATCACGGTGGAACAGTGGCAAGGGTGTGACGACCAAAGAGGAGGCAGATCTAGCAGCAGCAGCAGCAGCAGACTTGTTCCCTGGGATCCCAACATGCCCAGGAATCCAGCAGAACCGAATCTGGACATCAGCCTCGAGCAAAGAACGAAGAAGTCTCTGTACGGTAAAAAGAAGTGGGTGGCCAGTGAAATCCAAAGATGACAATGATTGCACAACACTCAACGAATCAGTGTACACAATAGCACGCTGATGAGAGCTCGACTGCACGGTGAACAAGTGCAAGATACACAGCATGCATCTCCGCCGAAAACACTGTGGCCTCGGTAGGAATGCGGGCAACAGAAACTTCTTCAACGCAGACAGCGGCGGATCCAACAACACCAGCCGCCTTAGATCCATCGGTGAAAACAGGAATAAAGTCTGCATTGACGTAACGGTGTTCAGCGAAGAGCTGCTGGTACACTGACGCAGGGGTTGAGGACTTGTCAAAAGATGTAAAGCTGGTATCAACCATGACACCAAGAGGATGCCGTGGGGGATCCTCAAAGCCCCTGGTCTCTCCAACGATTGACAAGTCGAGCCCAGCATCACGAGGTACGGCCGCCATACGAAGACCGAAGGTTCGAATGCACGAGTTACGGATCTTGAACAAACGAGCATGCTGGGGATGAAAAACTGCATCGTATAAAGGATGGTCCGAGAGAGATTTAAGTTTCAGGTAAAATTGAAGAGACAGCTGCAGACGGCGTAAATAAAGCGACGGTTCGTTTGCTTCGGCATAAAGGCTGGGAATGGGTGACGTGCGAAATGCTCCCGTACAAAGACGCAGCGATTGATGGTGGATGGTATCCAACGGCCAGAGAACGGAAGGACGCGCAGAGCCATACACCATACAGCCATAATCCAGCTTAGACCGAATGAGAGAATGGTAAATACGGAACAAGGAAGTCCTGTCTGCACCCCAGGAGATTGAGGCAAGGATCTTAAGGATTGACAAAGCTCTCAGACAGGAAGTCCTTAGCCGTCGAACGTGCGAGCGGAAGGTGAGTGCACGGTCAACGGTCAAACCAAGGAACTTGGTTTCCAGCAAAACTGGAATGGCTGCACGGTCCAAATAGAGCTCTGGATCAGGATGGAGGCCACGCCTCCGGCAGAAATGGACACAGGCTGTCTTGTCGGGAGAAAGAACAAACCCATTATTGTTAGCCGCTTTAACAATCTGGGTAATTGCAGACTGCAGCTGCCTTTCAATGAAATGCATGCTGGATGACGAACAGAAGATGTGAAGGTCGTCAACATAAGTGGTAGCTGAAACCGCTGGAAGAAGATTTTTGAGCAGACAGTTTATGCGGAGGATGAACAGAGTCACCGAAAGAATGCTGCCTTGAGGAACACCTTGTTCTTGATGGGAAAAGGCAGAGTGCGTCGTACCCAGGCGCACCTGGAACACGCGGTTACGAAGGAAGCTGGCAATGAATGTTGGAAGGTTTCCACGCAACCCATTTTCGTGGAGGTCACGGAGGATACCGTGATGCCACGCTCTATCGTAATCTTTTTCGATGTCAAAAAATACAGACACCAGGTGCTGCCTACGTACGAACGCCTCACGAACAGACGTCTCAAGAAGCAGGAGATGGTCAGGAGCTGAACGATGACGGCGGAAGCCGCTTTGTGATGGAGACAGTATTCGATGTTCTTCCAGAAAATAAATTAGCCGGTAATTAACCATTCGTTCAAGGATTTTGCACAGACAGCTAGTGAGGGCAATTGGCCGATAACTAAAGGGAGACTTGGGGCCTTTGCCAGGCTTGGGAAAAGGTAAAACAAAAGCTCTTCGCCAAGAGTCCGGGAAACTGTGCTCCAACCAAATGCGGTTGAAAAGCACTAACAGATTCTCGAGAGACGACTGCGAGAGATGACGGATCATGTCATAGTGGATCAGTGGCGGCCCGTCAGATGAGGCAAGTGAGGCGCCGCCTCACCTGAAATTCCGCAGAATGAGAAGTGAAAGAAAAAAAAAAAAACCTTCTGTCAGTAACAAAGATATAAGAACTTTGCAGGATAAATGAAACACTGAAATTCACATTGTGATTCATGAATTAGGTTAAAGAAAGGCTTTCGAGAAGAGGAATGAATCATTATTTTTGCAAAGCAGCTGCATGTTTTAAGCGCTTAGAGGCAACCGGCTGAATCGTCTCGATGAGAAGCCGGTTTTGGGAACTGGGGATCAGAGAAGAGCCCTACAGACTAAGAGCCCAAGCAAGAACTGCCTTTTCGAGGACATGATGAAACTATTTCCTCATTAAATAAAGGTAATTTCAAGGAAATGTTCCAAATGTTATTTCGTAGGAGCACCCCAGAATTAAAAGCACATTTTGAAGAAATACGAAGCTTATTTTCTGGACAATCTAAAACGATACAGAATGATTTAATGGAGTGTATTCATGAATATATAAAAGTCCAAATAAATACCAGATTTGAAGATATGGGAAAGCTCGAGTTTCTGCAGCTAGTTGACAGCTCAAAATACCACAGTTATTCAGAGTCATTTCCATCCAGTGCCCTTAACACTCTCAAAAAAATGTATCCAAACATTTTTACAGACACACAACAACTAAAAAACGAATTAGATTTTTTATATAATGATCACAACTTCAGGGAACTCAGTTTTCAGAAAACCTTGAAAACAGTGAAAGAAAACGAGCTGAAAGATGTGTTACCAGAAGCCTACAAATTATTTTCTCTTGTATTGACACTGGTGTCAACAAGTTCTTCTGCTGAAAGGAATTTTTTCTTGTTTGAAGAGAATTAAGACTTACCTCCGTAATACAACGGCACAAGATCGTTTGTCTTCACTCGCTAAAATTTCAATCGAGAAAGAATTGCTGAACCATCTAATGTCCACTCAACCATTTTATGATCTGATCATAGACAAATTTGCAGCCAAAAAGGATCGCAGAATTGAACTTATTTATAAAAAATAAACTGAAAGCATTCTGTTCGAGACCAAAGCAAATTAATATCGTATTCCTCTGTTTTTAATTCCAGGTTTAAATTATTTTATACTTTTTTTATATAGAAATGTGCTTCCTTAGCTTGACTTCTCCTGTACATAGTTATCACGAGCCTGGACTTCAGTTTGTGACCCGTGCTAAATGCACTTTCACTAATATGCCAATCGAACTGTGACTTTTATTCAAGCTCAAGAAACACTTCGTGAGAAAAAAATTATATTCAAATGATTTACTTTGAATTTTTTAAGAAGTGGATCTCCGATTGGCGTTGGGATGTGAGTGACGCATTGACTAGCTAAAGAAACCGCGCAAATTGCGTATTTTCGCTCAAGTGTATTACATAAAAGAATACTGGTGAAATATTTCTTTCTTTGTTGTAAAATTATCGAATAATTGTTTTCATAAAAATATTGTTGCAAAAGTAGCGTATATTACACACACATATATAGAGAGGTATATGTACATTTTTCCTCTAAAATTTTTGGATTTTTTCATGAAGAAAGACTCCCCACGCCGTGTTTCATATATTTCTATAATTTTATTCCATTACTGTTGAATAATATTTGTATATAAGGGCTAAATTTTATAACTGTGTATAAGTACATATAAAAAAATTTGGGGGGGGGGCGCTTCGACAAATATTTTCCTATTGGTACGTACGCACATCTTGAATATTAATACAAAATGAAGCTAATTTAATAAAATGAAGAAAATGCAATAAATTATAGTTTTAATAAAAATTTAATAAAGCAACTTCTTTGGCCGCTTTGCTTTACTTTCTCTTCTATTATCAAGAAATTACATTGCTTTCAGAGTTATATAAAAATCAAAGAATTTAAATAGGGAAATTATCTATAAAACGTACTTAGAAAAAGCTGACCCCCCTGCTACGCCACTGATATATATATATATATATATATATATTCGTATAACGTTATACGAATTTATATATTTTTCAATAACATATGTTTTACTGTTTTACATTTACATCAAGACCGTTCGCCTCACCAGCATTTTACACCACGAGCCGCCACTGTAGTGGATACCGTCGGGACCGACAGATGTTGCACCGGACCGATGCAGAGCCACCCATAGTTCAACCATGCTGAAGGGGGAGTTATACTCAGTGTTATAAAAAGGCGCAAAGGAGATTTTCTGGCGTTCCGCGGTTGTTTTAATCCTCTGAAAGGACGGGAGATACGCCTGAGAACTAGAAACTGAGGCAAATGCTTCGCCCAAGCATTCTACAATCTCCCCTACTTCAGCATACGTGCAGCCGTTATTCTCAAGAATTGAAATTTGGCGGGAACTATAGTTTCCCCGGATCTTACGAATTTTTTCCCAAACAGTTTTTGAACTGGCACGTGAATTGATAGATGAAACGTACTGCATCCAAGACTCCCTCTTGCTTCGTCGACGCACCAACCGAGCGTAAGATTTTGCTCTTTTAAATTTAACAAGATTAGCATCGGTTGGATAACGCCGAAAAGTACACCAGGCCTTATGTTGAACTCTCCTAGCCGCTGCGCAATCAGGGTTCCACCAAGGCTTCGGACGTCTTGGGAGCGTCGTTGATGTTTTGGGGATAGAGAGATCTGCTGCCTGAATGATACACGTTGTGACATCAGTAACAGCTGCGTCAATTGACCCCCGGGTCACCATGGCAAAAGATATCACTGCAGACGATGTGAAGACCTCCCACTTGGCACGATCCGTCTTCCAACGAGGAGGGCGGGAGGCAGAAGATGGCACGCTCACATTATACCTAAGTACAATTGGGAAGTGGTTGCTTCCATGGAGGTCGTTACACACCGTCCACGACCAGTCGGCCATAACCGATGGTTGACCCAAAGATAAATCAATTGTACTGAAACTTCGTGTAGGCTCGTGGAAGTAAGTGTCAGCACCGGTGTTAAACAGGCACAAAGAGGTCGAGGAAAGAAGAGATTCGATCCTACGGCCTCGTGTGTCTGTTCTGAAACTACCCCACAATGGATTATGAGCATGGAAGTCACCCAGAAGAAGAGCAGGTGATGGCAGCTGCTCAACTAAGCTCTCAAGAACGGACACGCTCACGTTCTCATCCGGCGGCAGATAGACGCTGCAAACAGTTACAGGCACAGGCATGGAGATACGCACCGCAATGGCTTGTAAAAGATGTTGAGACCGCAACCGGAGAAACTGGAACACTGTGGGGGACAAGGATGGCAACTCTCCCGCAAGCTATATCTCCTGAAACATTATCTTTCCGAAATGCACTGTAGCCTCGAACTGAAAGCAGGTCTGATGGTTTAAGTTTTGTCTCCTGGAGGCAAAGGCACACCGGAGAGTATGACGAAAGCAGATGTTTCACGTCGTCATGTCTTGTCCGAAAGCCTCGACAGTTCCACTGAACGATTTAACCCATGGTTTGAAGTGTGGTGAATGAAAAAAAGAAAAAAACGAAAAACAAAACCCGAGAAAGACTGGGACAACTAATAGTTGTCCGATTCCATCAGTTCGTCAGCAATGTCCATTTGCACTTGGGACTGTTTTGTCCGACGCCCTGTAGTCTCTGGTGGTAAAATAGGGCGGTATTTTGGTTCCTGTGTCGCAGATAATCTTGCCCGATCCTGGTTCTTATGATGAGAGTTTGGAGATTTCTTCTCTTTTTCCTTTCTCTTTCCTCCCCGGGTTGTTGAAGTCCCGGTGGTGCTGGTGTTAGTTGCAGCAGGTTTAGGCATAGTGGTTGTTGGAGCTTTCGCGTCCCTAGCTCGGGATTGCAGTGCTGCCAGACCAGCAGCAATGATGTCGTCTAGCTTGTAGGGACAATTCACTGGGATTTGGCTATCAGTCTGTGTACCGACTGTAGTCCTTGCAACAACCGCTGATGCATAGGATCGCCGATTTAATTGATTTGGAACGACCTTTCTTCTGGCCTCTGGGTAGGAGATTCCCTCTACGGTCTTAATGCGTTGGATCTCTTTTTTCCTCTTTCCACTTTGGACAGTCTCTCGATGATGCTGCATGGGATCCCTTGCAGTTGAAGCACAGCTCGGCTTCGGCATGGCAGTCTTGCAAAGTATGGTCTGTTGCTGTACAACGCCCACACCGAGCAGTGCTCCTGCAAGACTGCTGGGAGAGACCATATGCTTGGCATTTGAAGCATCGTAGAGGACTTGGTATGAAGGGGCGCACTTCAAGGTGTAGATACCCTGCCTTGATTGATGTTGGCAGGGATGGGGTGTTAAAGGTCAGTCTGATGTTTCGAGATGGGACAGATTGGCGATTTCGCCGAAATAGGATGCGCCGGACTCCACTCACTTGTTGGTCTTTCAATTCCTCCAGAAGTTCTTGGTCACTGCACTCCAGAAGGTCTTGAGAAGAGATAACACCTCGTGAGGAATTGAGGTAGCCATGAGGGGTAACTTTTACTGGACAATCTAAAAAGAGGTAGTATTTAAAAGCAATGTAGCATATCTGGGACTCGACATCTCAACAAGAAGATCTCCAGATTGGAGCTTCTTAACGCTCTTAGGAGTGCTGGCAATTGATTGCAATGCTTTATTTATCTAGAAGGGGCTTCTGGTGTTTAATGGGTTTGAAGTGTCCAAGGAGTGGATGCAAAAGAACCGAAGATTGGCAGAATCAGGTGTAGGTTTCTTGTTGGGAGGGGGTGACCCTTCCTCAATGGGCCGCTTTGTTTGAAGTTCTTGGGAAATTTTTTTGTTAGCCATGAATAGAAGTGAAAAGTTCGTCCGCCGATTTCCCCGCCCACAACCGAGCCCAACAGGGGAGAGCCGGAGGTCCGCAAGCCCAATTGGACGCAGGACACGACTCTAGGGTTAAGCAACGGATATAGCATGTTGATAGTGCAGACATGCGCTCAGTGAGTACCGCAACTTTCCCAGGTCTTGGTAACACCCCTTTGGCATACCCGCACTATCCCCAAACTCACCCTGTTGTACGTAACAACAAGCCGATTGACTAGGAGCGGGTTAGTTCCTAGCCGCCCGTTTAGGGTGAAGCAGGGGGCAAAGAGGAGTGTTGGCAACTGGCGACAACTACAACCTGGCCACCAGAAACCTCAGCCTCCAGTATCCCCTTTTCCACCTTACGGGTCACCGCACACGGCAAACGTGCAGGTAGGTCTAGCAAACCAGCCCGGAAAAACAAGAGAGGAACAATAAATGGAGAAGCAAGTCGAGTAGAAAATGGAGAAGAAAAGAAGAACAGGTAGTGGAGAAGAAAGTAAAAACAGGAAAGCGAGAGGAAAGGAAAGGGAGAGGAAAGCGAGAGGAAAGGAAAGGGAGAGGAAAGCGAGAGGAGAGGAAAGGAAAGGGCTGGCGCATAATCACAACCTCAGCAACCTACAACTGAGGCGGGTGCTGTCAAGGTGGTGGCAACACAGTTGTAATGGGGGAAAAACAAACATAACATGTCGGCTGGGGCCGCGGGGTCGCTACTCCTATTAGCTGGATGAACAGCTGTCCCTGCGGTGACGTGAAAGCACAAATACAAGAAAGCAAAAAACTGTCACAAGGTCAGCTCGGGCCGTGGAGGCGCCGCTCCCCAAATAACTGGAAAACCAGTTATCCCCGTGCGGGAGTTCATTTATGGAAATATCACTAATAAAAACTCCACGATTTGTCAGTTCTTTTATGCATTTAGAGTCCTCTAACTTCGGAATGAAAGCACAGATTCTTTTTTGATCCATCACCTCTAATTCGCAAATATAATTGCCGGCAATATTGCTTAATTGAATCGAATATTTTTCGTGCTTTTCAATTTTTCTATTACCCCAAAAAGTCAGTGAACTACTTTTTCTTCCCCTTTGCATTTCAACTTCAGCGCTTTAGCGACAAATTCACTTACATATGATCTCGAGCTACCTGTATCAATAATCCCTCGTACATAACGACTGATATCATTCTCCTTAATACAAACAATTAAAGTCTGTAAATACACCTCCTTGGAACAGGAATTGTTAGTCAAAACACTGGCTTCCAGAGCTTTATTATTTTCTGGTTTATTATCTTTCTCTTCGTGTTTATGAAAACACATAATAGATAGATGTCTATTACCACAGTGTGAGCAGGTAATTTTTACCTTACAAGAACGTGACACGTGTCCTGGTTTAAGACACCTAAAACAGCACCCCCTTTTTAATAGAATAGATTTTCTTTCCTCCAGAGACAGATTTCGAGCTTCTTCGCACGCAGAGTTTGCATGCGGCTTGTCACAAAATACACAAACAAGTTTTTTCTTTTCTTTCAGTTCAGTGCTCAATAGCTCAGCTGCTGTCGGTGTCTTTCCTTTTTCTCAAGTAACGTGAGAGCTTCCAGCCACAGTCACCTGACCTAAGAGCAAGGGTGGCTGGCAAACTGTGGTGCCAGTCTCTGGTGACCGAAACACTAGCATTAGTACGCTCCCTAGAGGTCAGTTCCTTCCTCAAAAATTCAATCAAATCTTTGATGTCATAACTGGCATTGATACTTTGTTTGTTGAATTCTAAGATCAGATCAGAGGGGAGCACTTTCAACAGCATCGGACCCATAAGATTTCCATATGTGTCTGACAAAACTCCCATTTACTCTAAACTTCTTATTTGTGTTTGAACATTATCAAACAACTTTCAAAATTTTCCGATATCACTGGAATTCCTGAGAGGGGAAAGATCAAGCAAGTTACTCATATGTGCATTTATTAACAAATCATTTCTCCCAAATTGCTCTTCTAACATGTTTACAGTGATGTCGTAATTTTTCGGCGTGATTGCAAATCCTTGTACAGCATTTATAGCCGTACCTCCTAAGTGAGCTTTAAGATAATTAAATTTATCTACTTTGTTCAAAGAATTGTTCTTATGAATCGCTGATTCAAAAGAATTCCAAAATGTAAGCCATTGACTCACATCCCCGTAAAGCTTGGAAATAGATAGCTTCAGCAATTTTATAGTCGCAGAGTCCCTCACTCGTTCTTCTTTCGATTCATGTAGCTCGGGGCTCTAACCAAGAGACACGCCATTATTCACAACATTTTGCGTTAATATATGAACTCGTTTGGACGCTCTATATCTCCATGTAGTTATTTTCTCACGATATTCTTCAGCACTTTCTAACTCAAACTGCAAGTCCCCTGGTTCTAAAACATTTTCCAGCTCGGAATCAATTAATTTTAATTCTGTTGATTTTTCATTAAGATGTTCTAAAAGTTCTTCAAGATTATCTATATCCACATCAGTTAGTTTAAGTTCCGCTTCCAATTACTTAATAATTTTGGTAACAGAAGTTCTCATCACGCCACGTTTCTGTCTCAATCTAGCTCTAATTTCTTCAGCCATCTTTTCGTTCGAAACAATATATCAGAATGTCAACAAACGGAAGAATTTTCTCGGTTACAAATTCTGTGCTATGTTCAAAATACCTCAACTCAAAATCCCGGCAGGGATGCCATTATGTAACGTGTCGCCGTTCAAATCAATCAGGAATACACAGTATTGAAGAAAAAGTACTTCTTACCTTACATTCAATTTTTGAACGACGGTTCTTGGGTGCCGTGTGTTGAGGTCGTTAAATCAATTAACAATAGCAAATTAATCCACATTCCTCCGAAGTTGACACGAATCACTCAAGAGGCAGTAATAAACATCAAACCTACATTTAATACATGACACAGATGGCCGACCGCACACATACTAAAGATACATAACATAAAACACCAGCGTTTTTTTCATCGTGAGTTCCATCGTGTTCAAGACACTAGAGTTCTCCTTTCCCATGGGGCGACAGCGCCTTCTATCAGAAACAGTTTTGACAGCTGCTCGGATTTTATTTATTTTTTCTCTTCGGGAGCTGTTCCTCTTCCGACAAGATTCATTGCAAATCTTCAAAGGTTTGAGTCATTCTTCCTATAGTAAAATTGTAATTATGAAGCTATTACATTATCTTTCAAAACTTAAAACACAGTTTCCAAATTAAATTATGTACTCAAATTCCAGTCACACTGTTCAAATCCAAAAAAATTTCACATTCAGGCCAGAATATCATTAATTGCACTTATATTTGATGTTGTAACTAACCTGTGTGACCTTTTGTGCTTCATACTCATTATCTTTTTCTCTCACAGGCATTCCTGATTCTGTTCTTTCCATGATTTCCTCTGCCTTCCTCAACCTATCTTTCCTGCCACTTTGACTGAAAATGTTTTCTTAGTTAGCACATCATGACTCACCACCTCAACATATTTGTCTTCACCCTACTCACAATATTTTGCTTCATTTTACACATCTGCAATTCATCTTTGTTCCTCAGATGGTTAAAATGCATGCTTATATGTTTAGAGTATTTTCTTTCCCATCAGTCTTTCCATTGTCCACATCTCTAAGTCAGTTTTGAAAATTCTTTCATTTTGGGGATATTGTTAACTACGAAGGTGATGGTTTGTGCACTTTCAAATTTCTGTGTTGCATGAACCCAATAGTGTAAGTGTTTTTTTTTTTTTTTTTTTTAATTATTTCTTGTTGTTTGGTTAGAACTATGAATGAAACTCCAGGCATCTACGTGTTTCATGCTTTGCACAGTTTTACCATTTAGTGGTATAACTTTTTATTGTTTTAAGGCAACATAAATATATATGAGTTTCCCACACTCAAATGCCCCCCTCCCTCTCAATCACCGGATATCAACCCCATTGATAATGCATAAAAGGGATCGGAAAGATCTTTTTAAGCCCGCTAAACCCCATCAGCTACTGTGAATGTTCTATGACTGGCAGCCCTTGTTTCATGGACTGCAATACCACCTCTATGTTTTCAACACCTCATTGAGTCCTTAGCAAGATGCCTGGCTGTTGTTAGGGCAATAGGTGGAGCAGCACATTATTGGGTAGATGTTTATAATAATTTGTTCATTAGGTTTATATTGTAATGAAGTCGAACAGTCTCTTTGGGTGAACCTGATAAATCCTAATTATAACCAGTCTTTCATACTTGGTTAGTATCAAATGGATAATGACATTTACTTTCCCCCATGCATCCATGACACATGAATAAAGTAGATTCCAAGAAACAAATCCATTTGCTGGGAAAACTCTCACGGAATTGCTAGGTAAGTATGGAAAGATTAGATTCGGATGCATAAACTGTGCTAGGAAAATTTTAAATCAACAGAAGTAAATGAGGATATGGGAATCAGGAAAATTTTACCTAAATATAGTTGCTATAGTGTGATATGGAAGCGAATATCAGGGAAATGTGACAGTTGAATATTATTTATCCATTGGTATAGAAAGGTCAAGCATAGACTGGCATGCCTTATCCTTTGATAATTGGGTTCCTGGTTGGTAGGTGAGAACTTGTACAAGACTACATTATGTATGCCAGGGGTAGATAAATCAAAGGCACCCAGTTGCCATGATACCTGAGTTTTCAAATTCTGTTCTGAGAAACTTTTTTGTTTTTGAAAATTTTGAATTCTGTTATGAAGTTTCATCTCTTTAATAATGCAGCAATTTCATTATATGGATTTGCATACCATGAAGTCAGAGTTACAAAGATGCCAATATAATTTTTTGGCACTATCGCCAGTAGAGTTATACATTCTGAAGTGATACTGCAAGTAGTAATTCAGGCTGAAGTTTCATGGCTCATCCCAAGAGATTTGTTTGGCGCTCTTTGGCCAACCATGGCCCTTGCGCCATTAAACTCAATCAACCAACCAACCAACCAACCAACCATCCCAAGAGAGATATGTGCAGAGAAGAACTGACCACCGTTAGACAACTGAAATGCTTAACTGGACTCCAAGGAATAGTAAAAGGCTCAGAAAAAAACCATTTGGAAGACGGGTAGATGAAACTCAAATTATGTCTGAGTGGCATGGAGAGACTTTGAGAGTCCTTCATCCAGCTGTGTATAGATAGTGATTTATGATAATGCTGGTTGAACATGCCAGATGTTCACAGTCGTGGCATTGATTTCATGTGGGGTACTTATATGCAGTGTTAGAATTAGAAATAAATATTTTACTGGCCCAGCAGACACTGGAATTTGCAAACCACTGGTCCACTGAAATGCCCACTGGTCCATAAAAAACAGAACAAAAAAACATTAGAAATTTACAGCATATGCAGAAAATAAAGTATCATTTCAATGGAATTATCCCCAGTATTTGTTTTTAAAACATCGAATTTGAAAGCACAACTCACAAAACAAAGAATGTTTTCAGAATGAGGTTCCGATTAATCGGTGATATAGCTGAGTAACAGTGCATTCCCAATCTGTTTTTTAAGTAAGAAGGGAATATGGAGATTTCAAGGTTACAAGAATTCACATACATTAGCAAACTTTGTTTATATGGTTGTTGTTTTTTTATTGTTCAGAGTTTAGCTTCATTTTCTTATTTTAGTCTTACTGCTCATCCCTCCTGCTTTCCCATAAAGTTAGTTTCAGTCCCTCATTGAACACTTTCATGTGAATTGCTGTTTTACAAAAATTACCTTCACACATCTAATTGACATCCTCTTTTAGTGTGTTTTATTGGGAGAGAAACAAAGTCTGGTGTCAGTAACTGCTGCATTCACTAGGTTGGGCAAATCCAAGGAAGAGCAAGATATTTATTGTGCTTACTTCTGCTCATTATGAATGGTGGGGACAGAGGTAAAAAAAAAAAGCAGCTGTTGCCATTACAAGACAAGTACTAGGAAACTGCCTTTCTATATTTGTTGTTTCTTCCACACTTTACAAATCATGAGGGATAAAAAGAATAGCTGTTATCCAATAGCATTTCATGAAGCTATCACCAGTTTGTAGCCTAAAAAGAAAACCGTACACCAATGTAAAAGAAATAGAAATTAATTTTTGAATTTGTGATAACTTAGGGGAAAAAAACTTACTGGCCATTCGCGCCAATAAAATCAATATTTCAGTGATCCGGCAGAAGTTTTATTGGCCAATGGCCAGCGGACCACTGGGTAATTCAAACGCTGCTAATGAGTGTATTTATTGATCCGTAGTTTTATAGAACAAGGGTAGCTATGACAAGTGGCCAATTTTCAATATTTTTTCCGTATTCCTCTTCAATAGAGTTTGGATTAAGCAGTCAATGTTAGATGAATAAAAAAAGATTGTAAGGTATTTAAAGTTTTAATACTTGTTCATATCTGATTAGGTACATACATATGTCAAAATTTGTTATGCTGCTACTTCCCATTATTATTTTTATGCACATTGCTCAGCATTTTTTTAATTAATGAAAAATAATTTTTTTCAGGACAATACTGAAAATTGCCAGCCATCTTTACTAAAAAGGAATTTAGTGAACTGTTCTGCTGGTTCAGGGATACATCGAAAAATTATTTTATCTCCATCTCTTTCAAAAGATTATCCTAGGTAACTTTTGCATTTGATATAATGATACTATCACAGATTCTAATAGTAATATTCTTTTGTGTGTTGACCTATACTTTGTGTGCACCTCATCATATTTCATTCTAATACTGTGATATGATGTAATGTCAGCACAGTGATGCCTTTAATTGTAGTTCCACTTGCAGAGTCTGTAGTTAATCTTCCTTTCCTCTGAGTTCCTTTGGTTTTTTTTACAGATGTTCCTGGCCTCTGGATTTTAGTCAAGGCATGTTCTCAATGTATAAAGGGATTATCAAAAGTTATGTTTACAGGAATTAAAATTTTGTTGCCAGGTTCATCATGTTGCCAGTTACTAAAATGAAATGTTTCCATTCTTTATTTTATACTTCTGTTGTTGTTATTGTAATTAAGTTGTTTAAAACACCACTTATTAGTTTTGAAAGCTCATTGATGGCTCTGTTTTTTTCGGGTGTAATAACTTTCTTTAACCCTTTGAGCGTTAGCGGCACGTCTAGCGTGTGCAAAGATTTCCTTTACTTGATGGGGTTGATACCTGTACATAGCCGTTACCTGCACAACGTACAACAATTACAGGAATGCATACCACAAGCTGATATGGAGGAAATTATTGTATCTTTGGGCCATCCAATCGTTGTATGTATGACCTGTTTTTCATTATATAGCCGTGAACAGAAAGCATGTATTCAAACCCTGTTTCTTTGCCTCTAACATTCCAACAATCCTATTTCTGTTGTCAATGCTTAAGCATCGTGTAGGTATAATTTCAGAATAATCCCACATTGACTGCAATGCATTCGGCAAATTTCTATGTGGTCATGATGCAAATTACATATGACGTAGCTACTCACGCTGATAACCAAGCTCCAGTAGTCCCTAAATGTGCATAACACCACGTTTGCACTTCGAAACCTCACTATCCCAAAGTTTTTGTGACTAGTGTATTCCAATACATGGGCTTAGTTGACAAAAGTTATTCAATAGATTACAGTAGTTCATCTTGGTGGAAAAGCAATAAGAAGCAGTAATGTTTGTGTGTGTGCATGATCAGTGGAGCATGGCATCAACGTCTGGCCTTCACAAGAGAAAGAGTTCTCATGTTTTAGTGGAAGACGATAGCAGTGATGTAACTGAGGAATATTATAAAGAACAGTTCGCCAGTAGCACAAGTGAAAGTGAAATAGATTTATGGTATAGTTCGTCTGAGAATGAAGTTGATACATGTGTTCCCGATGCCATCAGTGGTACAGAGTTCCGACAGAGAAAGTTTACCACGGCAGATCTTGGTTTGCTTTTAGTGGTACCCCTAGAATTACTGCAGGTGTTTTACCTGCGAATGCAACGTCCTTAGACTACTTTGAAGTATTTTTTTTATGACTAATTGTTACAACTCATTGTTGATGAAGCCAACAAAAGGGCAGAACAAATTAGGAGAACTGGCCAGCTGAAACCACATTCAAGAGTTACAAAGTGGACATAGACAAATATTTCAGAGCTAAGAACTTTCTTTGTAGTGTTAATTTTGTAAGGAATTGTTCAGAAGACAGATGTAAAAACATACTGGTCCAGAAAAAAATTATTGAAACACCATTCTTCTCACAAATCATGTCTGAATGCAGGTTTTCACTGCTAATGAGATTTCTGCATTTTAGTTGAAAATGAACGGCCCTGTGTGCATCCAAACCCAAAGCTAAAAAAATTGGTGCTGTGTTCGATTACATTAGATAGGTTTTCTCAAGCATACATTCCTTCCAGAGATATCTGCATTGATGAAAGCCGCCTTCTCTTCAAAGCATGTCTCAGCTGGAAACAGTATTTGCCAATGAAAAGATCTTGGTTTGGAATCAAATGTTTTGAACTATGCAAAAATTCCACAGGCTTTGTGTGTGATATGATCATTTACACTGGAAAATGCACGCAATTATCCAATTGTCCATCAGACGTGGCTTTAGGAACAAAGGTTGTGCTGAGTTTAGTTGCACCTCTTCTCGACAAGTGTTATTGTCTTACCATAGACAATTTTCTCACTAGTCCTGAGCTTGCTGACATTCTTGTTCAACGGCAGACTGGTGTTTATGGGACAGTAAAGCTGACACGAAAAGATATGCCTAAGGGCATGAAGTCAGCAAACCTAAAGAAAGGTGACATCATAGCTTATCAGAGAAGAAAAATTGTGGCTCTCACGTGGAAGGACAAAAAACTGTCTCTTCTCAGTAGCCTACATGGCAGTGAGACTACAGAAGTACAAACAATTACAAGAACTGCTACTAAACCTGTAGTAATTCTGGATTATAATAACACAATGGGAGGAGTCGACAGAATGCAACCGATGCTGTCACACTACCCTGGATTCCGACATCAGCAGAGATATTATGTGAAAATTTTCGTCACCTTCTTCATATATCGGTCTTCAACGCCTTTGTTCTGTATCGGCAGCAAGGTGGTACAATAGATCATCTGGTGTTTCGCCGTGATCGTATTGACAGGATAGTAGAAAAATATCACATGATATATCCTTGACAAAAACCAGGCCGACCGTCAAGTGTCGAAAATCCATCCAGACTGATCGAATGGCATTTCCCTGAATACTTTCCACCCACACAAAAGCAGCCAGCACCAAGGCGAAAATATGCTGTATGCTGCTCAAAAATCATTGGTGGAAAAAAGGTTAGCAAGGAAACTCGTTTGTGGTATAAGAACTGCCAAGTTGGACTCTACTTGGATCCTTGTTCTAGGATTTATCATACTATACGACACTTCTAATTGTATCCATCCTCATGGAAAGGTCTGTACATACATTGTATCTATTCTGCTTTTGTTCCTACGTTTGTTGCCGCTACACTGTATATTTATATGCATTGCGGGTAAACGTGCTTCTAACATATTCAACGCAGGGCGTGCACTTACCTAGTTTTAAATTCAACTGTCAAAGGGCTAATTATTCTCTTGTTTGCCACCCCGGTGGCGCAGTGGTCTAAGCGATGGCCTCTGATCATTCGTCCGAACGGGGTCCGGGTTCGAATCCCGGTGAGGCATGGATGTTGTGTTTGTCTTACGGCACTGGCTCTCTCCCTTCCCTGGAACCAGTGACCCTAAATTAGGGACGGGCGACTGCGTATAGCCCATTGAGTTGCTCATGGTGGTCGTTAAACCTCCAATAAAAAAAATAATAATAAAAAAAAATATTCTCTTGTTTTTATGAAATTCGTAGTCTAATATTTTAATTTCTTCCCATAAAGGTTCACATTTGCATAACTGAATATGATTTGCTAATACACTATTTTAATCTTTGTTATTAATAGAGCCATTTGATGATCCTTAATTCTGATTTCCAATTTTTAAGGCATTTGTCCAATATAATTACTGTTACAATTAAGTGGAATTTGATATACAGCATTTTTTCTTTCCATCTTGTCTATTGTATTTCTGTATGTTTCTTTATTAGCTAAATATGATACTTTGTTTTCTGATGCAGTGTCTACTTTTATGTTATTCTTTATTAAATGTTTATTAATTTTGGTATTTAGTTTCCCATAATTTGCCATTGGTATATACTTGATTATTGTATCAGTTTTTTCAAACTTTGTGATTTCTTTTTAGATTGTTTTCCTCTGGCATTTTGCACAATGTTAATGATGATGGGGGAGAAATAATTATCTATTAACTTAATTGCCATTTTTATCATTGCTTCCATTTGTTTTTTATCTGATGAAAGTAATTTATTTCTTGCTGTGTTAATTTTCGCTGCTTTTGAGTGGTATGAGTCATAATTCAATAATATATTGGATTTTTCTTTCTTGAAGTTATGAATAAATTCCAAACTTTCTGTATCTCTAATGATTTTTATGTCTAGATATTGAATTCCTTTGTTCTTTTCTTCTTCTAATTCAAGTAATACCATGCAACATTCTCTAAAAGAAGTAGGGCAAAAAAAATTTCTCTACGATGAAGCCAGTGCATCTTGAAACTGTAAACAAATATATGAGGAAATCAGCACATGCATTTAATATGTCGATATATGCAATTTGCAGCATTTTTGAGAAACGCAGATAATATACACAACAAATAAAAAGCACATAACTGAGCTAATAAAGATGTTATGAATAAACACTGGTCAAAATGTGCTGTAGGAGGTTGGTCACATATGTAGTGAAATGTCGAGTGAACAGGATCTTAGTCAGATATACTAATTGGACCAATGTGGCTTTGTTGTCAGTTGGTTAAATTTCTGTACATCTTCCTTTGAAATTACAGCCCTCATTCTTTGAAGACAAAGTAATCCATAACTGTATTTTCTGGAGAAATTGGTGAGCTGAGTTTGCTTTCAGCTAATTGTATCACGTATGTTTAAATCAGCAAGACCAAGAAACATAAGTAAGGAAAATATAACACAGTTCCCAACCATCAAGTTACAGGCCTCATTATGTACACATGAGTAGGCCACTTTCTTGAAATGTCAATAGCCCCTGACTATGAAAAAAAAATTGTGCTTGTGTACAGGTTTCATAAAAAATTCCATGAATTAGAAATAGTAAAAATGATATTTAGACTTTATAAATGGCAAACGAAAGGTGCATATGATAAGCTTATCTAATATTTTTCTGTGCACGTGGTAGTTTAAAAAGGGTGCTCAACAGTCTTCCAAAACATTTGGTGCTCTTAATGTATGACAGACAGCGATTTGGATAACAGTTCACTGAGACAATTTTCAATGTGTAAGTTTTTGGAAAATCCATTCCAGGAGTACAGCAGGTAAAAAGCGAGGGTGGCTGTTTAAAGAAGTTTGACTGTGTTTGGATTTATTTTCATTGGTGCTTATGAGTTCATTCATGTCAAGCAAACCCATTGACTTAACTAGGAATCATCATTTGGAATAAAAAGGAAACTAGTACAATTTATGTTGGGCTCTGCCAGTGTATGAGTTAATGAAGTGGATGGACTCAGTTTTATTGTCTTCATCATAGCTTCCTTCATTTTTTTCCCTGGTAAATTCTTTACTGATTAATATGATTGTTACTTAAATATGAGTACAGGGCTGCCACTTGGTTACTTTTTCAAGAAACGTCAACTACAATGTAATGTACAGGTACCTAGAGCAATCGCCTGTTTACCTAAGGCCATCATTTTTATTCTAATTGAAATAAATTATAGGCCTTATTTAAATTTCACTGATTGAACTCTGATGATGAGAATAAACAAATATATCTATCCTTAAGGATATATTATCTGAAGAGTTATATCATTTTATTTTATCTGAAGAGTTAAACTTGCCAATTAAACAGAAAGACATAAAAGTTAATTACATGCTGAATTCAACTATAAGTGTTTTTCTGTTCTTTCTCTTGTGTAGAACTCTATACTGAGGCTCTTTTTTTAGATTGATTTTGAATATAGAAAATAACACGGGAAAGTGCAAGTTTCAGACTTCAAGGCTATCAAAAACAGATTGCCTGGGTGTTAAAATATCTGAGTGGTTAAAAAAGGGAAACTCTGAAGATCAAGGATATTGTGTTGTTTGTGAGTGCAACTTTACAGTGACTAAAGGGTTGCAGTCTGTGACTCCGCATGCACAGTCTGTGAGACATAAAAATAATGTTTCAACAAAGATGTCTCCTCTTCAACTGCATATGTCAGCAAAAATTGGACCACCCGCAGCTCCAATACGTGATAACCATCAATCTGGATCATTCTTATCTGTATCAGAGTCAGTCAGTACTACAGGTGCAGTGCTTTTATACAGTTCAAAAGACAGTGCAATTAGAAGAGAATTAATTTGGATGCTGAAAACTGTTGTTAGCAATTATTCTGCTGCTTCATGCTATGGAATAAGTGATATATTTCAGTCCATGTTTCCACAGTGTGTACCTGATGGGTTTTCCTTGTCGAAAACTAAAGTGAGTTATCTTATTACGGAAGCATTAGGTCCTTATTTTCATAACCAAATGATCAAAGATGCTCAGGGTTCATATTACAGTATTCAGTTTGATGAGACAACAAAAATGCAGAAAGTGAAAAAGAACTTCAAATATTAATAAGATATTGGTCAAAAAACAAGGGGAAAATACAGGTTATGCACCTTGAATCTTTCTTCTTAGGTCATGTGACTGCAGAAGAACTGTCAAAACAGGGAAGATTACACCGAAGTACGGCAAGAAATGAATGTGCCAAGGAAGAAATTATTGAAGCATGTGCCATCAAGGTGGCTGATCTTGAGAGATTCTTGTGAATGCCTGCTTGAACAAAGTCCTGCTCTGGAGAAATATTTCTTGAATTTTATCCCTAAAAAAATGTGCAGCCTTAATGTCAACTAGAAAGTTCAAAGGTGTCAGCTCATTCCTGAAAAAACCTACATACAAAGCTGAACTGACTTTTGTCATATCGAGTGCGAAGCCACGAATGGCTGAGTGGTTAGCAGTTCAGACTACCAATGCAAGGTCCTCAGGTTCGATCCTGGGCTGAACTTGCGGAGGTGGTGTGATTTGCTAACAATCACTGAATATTCGCCGTGCATCAGATGAGCACGTTAAGTGACGGCCCCCAGGCTGAACTCACTGGTTAAATGAGTGTCCTTTCCTATGCCCCTCCTGAAATTCTCTCACCCCTGTAATTACAACATTGTACTTGTACGGTGGCACCATCTACTGTACTCTAATCTCACTACAAACTGTTCTGTCAAAGTCGCTAGACTTGCTCTCATTCCTTCCGTTTCTGTGTCCTGCCCAAAAGGCGAACTCGCTGTAGGTGGCTGGGACCTAAACTCTACTCACTGTGGACGGAAGCCCTATAAGAAAATGACTCATACTTGCTATGTATCATGTCAAGTGCTGATTTGTTTACAGGTAACTAAGAGGTTTCAAAAGCAAGAACCGCTCATCCATATTTTGTATGATGAACTGAAAATACTCTGCTGCTCTCTTATTGTTCGGGTTTGCAAGACTGATGTATTAAAGAAACTGAATACATTATGTTCATGGGATCAGGAACAAATCTTTCAGTCAGGCAACCTTCTTCCATTAAAAGCTGTTGTGGTTAACTGCATAGCGGAAGCTTACATGAAAGATTTGCAGGAAAAAGAAATCATTGCGTTTCTAAGGGGTGTACAGTAACATTATATTGCCAGTTGTAAACATATTCTACAGAAAACATCACTATCTGTATCTATGTCTGCATCTTTTCTTAAACACATGCGTTTTCTGCAGCCTAAGAAGAAAAATTTAAATCGCAGCGTTACGGATTTTGTAAAGTTTGCTAAGGCTCTTCCCATAGATATTCCCACTGATATCCTTCAAGATGAGTGGAAAATGCTACAGTTAGAAAAAGTTGAAGCGAATAAAAAGTATCCAATTGATGAGCTGGAAAACATACATTAATCTCAAACTCCCTAGTGGCATGCTGAAGTATCCAAATGTTGCAGAAGTTATAAAGGTGTGTTTGACTCTATCTCATGGGAGTGGAGGTGTTGAGAGAGGTTTCTCTCAATCTGGTAGAATTTTGACTGATGACAAAGCATCCATGTTAGTGCGTATGTTAAATGCCAATGTGCTTTAAAAAAACTACGGAAACAAACCAGGATTAATCCCAATCACCAGGACACTACTGGCTTTGGCAAGATCTGCCCACTCTTCCTACATGACACATCTAGAGAATAAAATAATGGAGCAGCAGTTGAACTTAAAGAAGAAGGAAGAAGAGAAGTGTGCCAAGATCATAGAAGAAAGTGAATTAGAAATTAAAAAGAGAAAATAGTGTATTGTTTTCTACAAGAAGATCTGAAGAGAATTAAAAAAAGTTTGTAATGAGAAAAAAACAACCAGTGACAAGCTTTTTTGAAGCGCATTCGAAGATAAAGAAAGCTTTGAACAGAAATGATTTTGGGGAAGCAAAGATTGCCCAAGCAATGCTTGAAGGAATGATAGTTGTAAAAGAACAGGAAAATCTCGTTTGTAAAGAAGCAAAACTTATGCAGAATAATTTAGATAAGCAGAGGACATGTCTTATTACAAACTTTTTCCAGAAAAAAATAAATATTTTTAGTACATTGTTACTAATTAAATAAACTACATTTGTCACTAATAATGTTTATTCCATTATTTTTTGCAATTATATTACTTTTTTCTATTCATGTATTATTATTAAGGAAAATCTAAAGTATAACAAAGCAGAACTTATGCAAAATAATTTACGTAATTATTACCAACTTTTTCCATAAGTAATAAATAATTTTAGTGTATTTTTTTAATGAACAAACTACATTTGTCACATGTTTGCTCCATATTTTTATAATTAAATTACTTTCCTATTCATGTATAAGTATATAAAGTAGTTTAAAAAATAAAATAGAAATAAAGTGGGTGGATCGGATGGCTATAAGGGGTGATGAGGAGGCCATTAATAATACACGCACAACACAACACACACACACACTTTTCGGGTACTTTTTGCGAAATAGAATAGGTTACTGTTTGCGCAATAGATAGGGGCCTTTTTAAATAATTTTGGTTACTTTAACTTTTTTACTGCTTGAACTGAGTGGCAGCCCTGTGAGTACCAGTAGCTCCAAGTTACTTTAGGAGGTTCTTGAATTCTTGCACAGTTAAAACCCGTGACAATCAGCCTCATCTCTGAAATGTTGCCACCAATGACCTTCCACACTTTCTGCAGCCTTGTAGACCATAACACCTTAAAGTGTAGTGTATGGGCCAGATCACATTTTTAGTATCCTGATTGTCAGATTATGTTATAAATCTGGACTGATCCATTTCAGGACATGACAAATATGCACAAGACTTTATACTTATCAAAAGCTGTTGGCAGCATCTGAAAGAGTAAACTGTTCTTTCAGGCATACTTTTGTGATATTTATATCTCATGAATGTAAAATTTTGCTCTGTTGTATTTTACTGAACTACAGAAGAAACATAGGAGTCATTTGTGTGCTGGAAAATGCTTTACTAACAAGGGGTTTGTGGCAAGACACATTCTGATCATGTGAGGAATGAAAATGTATTGCAGTTGTGTAATGTGAAACAAAATGTTGTTAGCAAGGTGGAGACTAATATTTTGTGCTGGTTTGGCCATGTTGAAAGAATGAGTGATGAGATGCTTACTAAGAAATTTGTTTTAGCCCAAGTGACAGGAAGGAAAGGCATAGGAAGGCCAATGAAGTCATGGGAGAATCAGGTTCAGGAGTGTCTGCATGAGAAAAAGATTATTAGTATGAAGTATAGAAGGCCTTGTGAACGTCGTGTGATGGATGTCAGTGAAGCCCGAGTTGTGTGTCAAGATCGCTGTAAATAGATAAGTTTGATACTGCAACAGTAAGCAAATAATCAGTTTGAAATTTATCTGGTAGTTTGTATTTCTTTATGGAGCTAACCTCTGAATCTCAGAGAATAACTTAGTGATATGTATGTATGTATGTTACTAATTTAAAGGTGAAAAGTTTAAGTCGACTAGAACATTATTGTGCACACCCCATTAGCTCTACAGTTAAGCACACCACATCAGTTAAATGGCATATCATTTCTACTGTGTACACATGTGCTTAGTGCACAGTATTGTCATGAAGGTAATTGAAGTGTTTTCCAAAACTGGGATTGAGATTTATTAAAGACAGTTGTTTTAGGCTTCCTGTCATTTGACAATAAAGCAGACTGTTTATTATTTTATTGACAAAATAAAAAAAAAATTATCTATTACCATATAGCAAACTCATAAAACTTGAAAATTGAAAGCAGGAACTGAATTTACATTCTTATGCTGTTGTTTCTATGCTTTAGTTTCTTCAAAATATGTTGTCCCAGACAGTATGTCAATAGAAAATGCAGGTTTATTACTCCACATTGCAAAATTTAATTAAAATATGTAGAATACATGGAAGTTAAGGGGGAAATATTCTTGAGATATACCTGAGAAATTCACAAGGTTATTCTCAGCAATCAAATCAGGAATCTGAATTGTTTGTAGTTGATCCATATAACATCTCATCAGAAAACTTGAAAATTACATCAGCCTGGAGCAGGAATCGAACCCGCATCTCTCAATTTCTGTTCAAGCTTGCTACCACTATACCACGGAGGACAATGATGTTTCAAGTACCTAAAGCTAAGCCATTATAGCATAGAAATCAAAACAGCTTCAGATTTTTCTAGTCAAAGCAATCTTATACTTTCTTGTAGTGTTGGCGATCCTTTCAGTGATCTGTTTCCATTTAGCTATATTTAGGGTGATGTGATTTTCAAGTTTTCCATAGAGGTATTAATTGCATTGTAAACAATAAGCAATTCGATATTGCAATCTGATTCCTAAGAATAATCTAAAATACAAGTGATCGAAAAGTCTTATACCTGGAACATCCATTTGCAGTATTTAAAGCCAACAGCATGACAAAGCTGATGTTAATGTGCAGTATAACTGGAGCTGTGTATAAGAGATGGAGTTCTACAAGCCTTTGAACACTGCATTGTGTCAGTGAGTATAAATTGGCATTGTTGTTGTTTTTTTTGTGGAAAGTTACTTTTTTAATAAAAAATTTTGCAGCAGCAAGAACAGGCCATCACGCAAAATTCTGCACAAGAAATAATTGTGTTGCAAATTGACATCATAGTGGTTGACCTTGTGTTTTGATTCTCAGAATTAATTGGTGTACCAACCCAGAAAACCCCTGTATACCTTTGCTCCTAGTGTAACCTGTTATGTGGATCTTGTCAGTGGGAAATGCACATTTTGCAGATTCACTGCTACATTACTGGTGCCCAGCTGTTGATATCAGCAGATAAAGGTAAAGTGAATTTCTTATTGCCCATGAATGAGTTGCAGATGGTTGTGTCTGAACACAGGTATCTGGAGCAACTGGAACCCACATGCTCTACATCCACTCAAAATCAGTGTATGGTGGCATGCAGTGCTCCATCTAGTTAAGAATAACTGGACTGTTTTCTTTGAAAAGATGCTGAATTCTGAGCAGTATCCACAAATCCTCAATGTTCTCAGTAATGAATTGGATGACATTGGCTATCTACAAAATGAGGCAACATACAGGGTGGCATACATAAAACTGGTCCCAAAAGTGGTTTGAGTTACAGAATTTGTAAAGTCATATTTTGCAGTTTGCTGCTAGAAACTATTGTAGTTTCCAGCAACGAACTACAAAATATAACTTCCAACTGTAACCTATGTAATTTGCTGCTGGAAACTATAAACTTAAGTGTGGAGGTTCACTGAACTCATATACTCATATGATTTCAGTGAACCTCTACGCTCTGGGATGCAGTCTGCAGCGGCTGTCTGTGTGTGAGTCATGCTGTATTTAATTGAACAACATGCTTTTTATTGTGAAGGAGTATGTTTGCACATGTTCTTTCATTTTGGTTCTTGAACAATTTAAAGCAAAGTATCCTGGTGCCAATGTTCCTACAAAATCAAAATCCAGGACATAGTAAAAAAATGCTGTACAATTGGTCTGTAATCAATGCACAGAGAGTGAAACTACAAACTGTACACACGTTGGAAGTTGTCACCGACATAGGAAATCATATTGAGGAAAGCCCCAACAAGTCAGCGCTCTATTTATGCCAACAGACAGGCATTACTCGTAGGTCAATTCAGCTCATATTTCATGATTTAAAAATTAAGCCTTATGGTGTGAGTGTTGTGCTGGAATTAAGAGCACTTGATAAGAGAAAGCTTGTCTTGTACTGTCAGTGGCTCTTAGAGATGGTTTCTGAAGGACTGTTCGACCCATTTCTCTTCATTTCAACAGACAATCCTTGGTTTCACCTTTTGGGGAGTGTCAATTTGCAGAACACATGATACTGGGCTGCTGAAAGCCCACATGTGTTCCAACAGAAACCACTCCATGATTTAAAAGTTGGTGTTTGGTGTGGAGTATAAGGCCAGTGCATCATCTGTCTTTTTTGGAGGAGCATGTGAATACAAACATTTCTATACAGATCTGTAAAAAGTTTGTAAGCCAGTTGAGAGAGAGGCTCCACACAAACTCACTTATGCCTTCTTCCAACAGGATGGAGTGACTTGCCATACCTCTGATCGTTCATTCGCTCAAATCCACAGTGATTTTATTCAGGAAAGGACCATCGGTAAGGATCTACAGCCACCCCACTCTCCCTACTTATCACCGTGCAACTTTTACCTGTGGGGCTTCCTAAAAAGCAAGTCTACTACAACAACCCTCAAATGTTCGAAGAGTTGAAACCAATGTACAACAAGAGATTGCTCACATTTCAGTTGTTGAATTGTGGGGCTTTTTCCTGAACATGCTTCAGCAAGCGGAAAAATGCATTGAGGCAAGTGGCGACCACTTCCAACACAGACTTTGAAAAGATATGTAAAAATGCTGATAAATGTGTCAATTCTCAACATTACAGCCTTTTTTTAAGTTAAAAATGTCATTTATTTGCTATATGAAATGTGACTGAAATGTACAGTAGATACATTCTGACCACATAAAACTGTATAACTGTCTTTTTCATTTGGGGGCTAGTTTTATGTGTGCCACCTTTTACCATACATTGCATCAACTTTCAAAGAGCTTGCAATTTCAAAAGTCTTGTGGCTTCTACAATTGTAAGATCTTATGATTTTTGTTTTAGAGCAACTTCAAAGACCATCTTTTGAAATCACTAAAGTCACTTAAAGAGAGCATCACATATCTCAATGTATGCATATGGCATAACAATGAGACTTTTTATGGGGTGTGTCACTATAGGTGTTGCCATGTAAATTTGTATTAGAAACCTAGTGGTAGCCATTTTGAATATTTATTGGTTATAACTTCCATATGCAAGTTGTAACTGTTTTCAAAGTTAAAAACATGTTTTCTGGCATATTCTATACCATAATAAAATTTTAGGTTTCCTGACTTTCGGATCATCCTGTGCACGTTACATTAAAATATCTAAACTGCAATTAGAATTATCTTTTGATTCTGCATTGTGTAATTCTGTGAAGGTTGTGTGTCTGGATAATCACAAATTTTATAGTTATGTCAGAACATACTGTTTGCAAGTTGTATAAAAGCATACAATAATTGCTAATTTGAAACTAAAGAATGAAAATTTTATAGTAGGACCCTTAAACCCTTAAGCTGTTTTACTGGTGCAGTTGAAAAGAATATAGTAGAACTAGTGTCACAGAGTCCTTCCTTTTTTCCTTTCTTTCTTTAATCTGGTCTTCTCCTGTGGTACCCCCTCCCCCCAGCCTCAAACATATTATGGTCATAATTACATTCTTACCTGTACGATTGTTGCTTATATTTTTGTTGAATGATAAGTGACAGATAAGTGGGAAGAAGAATGTGATCGTGATTATAATGCTTTTTGTATTAAATCGTACACTGGTGTGCAAAAATTAAGGACAAAGAAGAGAAATTAGCATAACAGCAGAACGAGCAGGCAGAACGGACCGAAAGACCACTCAGGAGAATAGACTAGGGTCCGGTACGGTAGGGCATGCGCATATATGCAGCATGACGTGGGGGAGTGTCAGAAGGGTATAAAGCATATGGACGGTGTACGCTCAGCAATTTGGTGAAAGCTATTGCACAGTGTACATCGGTTTGAACGACGTAGAATTACTGCCATCGTGTGATATGGCCAACAGGCAATCCAGTAGACGGCATCTGGATGACTTTACCCGAGGTCGCGTCATTGGGAAGTTGGAAGTTGGAAGAAGGTCGAAGTGTGACTAGTGTGGCCAAGGAGTTCGGGATCGCTCACAGCATCGTTTCACGAGCTTAGAGAGCATTTCAAACGACAGGAACAGCTGTCTGAGAGTTTAGCAGTAGTCGTCCACGAGCAACCACGGCGGCAGAAGACGACCGGTATTTTGTCCTACAGGCGATAAGAGACAGACTGCAGACAGCGGGAGAAATCGCAAGGCACATGCAACAAACAACTGGCCGTTCGTTATCGCGTTTTACCGTGGCCAGGAGGCTGCACAAAAGTGGTCTATTTGCACGATGGCCAGTACGGGGTGTGCCATTAACGCCTGCTCATCGGAGATGGCAGTTTCTGTGGTGCCAGGAACACAAGAACTGGACACATCAGCAATGGGGTCTAGTTCTCTTTACGGATGAGAGCCGATTTAGTCTGACGAGCGATTCTGGACATATACACATCTGGAGAGAGCAGGGAACATGCAATCACACCTCCAACATCATCGAAAGGGACCGGTTTGGAGGTGGCAGAGTTCTCGTTTGGGCGGTATCGTGCTTGGTAGCTGTACTGACCTCCACATCTTCCAAGGAGGTTCAGTCACTGGTGTCCGCTATTGTACTGAGGTTCTCCTGCCTCACGTGCGTCTGTTTAGAGGTGCTGTGGGTCCTGAGTCCCTCTTCATGGACGACAACACTACACCACAACGTACAGTGGCTGTCACAGAGCTGTTGGAGAGTGAAAATATTCAACGCATGGATTGGCCTGCAAGGTCTCCGGACCTAAATCCAATCGAACACGTGTGGGACCTTCTCGGGAGACACTTGGCAGCACGCCACCAGCAACGGTTCCGCAGCTGTGATTGGCGCTACAAGAGGAATGGGCCGCAATGCCTCAACAGCTCCTTGACAACCTTGTCCTCAGCATGGACAGACGTTGTAAATCCTGCAACGCAGTCAGGGGTGATCATATCCCCCTACTAAAGACTGGATTTTTCTTGGCAGCCGCCTGTCACATGGACGTTTCTGTCTTCTGTCCAGTTGTGCTCGAAGCTACCTTTTCAATAAAGCGCCTTTGTATCCTTTGGATTCCTTGTTTGGACGGTTTTGCTCACTTGTCCCATATTCTTACATCTTGGGGATCTTATGGTATGATTTGAGTCAATATGGAGCACTTCTGCACAGCGTTACATTCGAAAAACCGTCTTGTCCTTAATTTTTGTATGCCAGTGTATATCAGCTCGGGGTATGTGTTTAATTTATTTAAGAGGAGGCAAATCTGAATATTCCAGATTATTATTTAGGAGAGAGTAGTAGATTAAGGTAGTTTTATTATTATTATTATATCTGAAAAGTAACAAATTGTGATGAAGTGGATCTGCATCATTATTCTGGAATAATGTTTTTGAGAGTGACATTATTTAACCTTGCTTTTAGTAATTCTGTAGGTTTGTTCTTTTTGTTTGCTGCAGCAGAACATTTGATGGTAACTTTGAGAATGATATTGAAAATGTGATTGACAGGATTTTCAGTGGAGTAATTCAAGTCATGTAGTCAATCTGAGGAGAGCTCTTATAATCTTTTATGGTAGAGTCAGTGAAATATTTTTTTCATGTATATTTGCACTGTCAGTCTGCCCTGTAGCATGATAAGTAATTTGATTATTTAATCATTAATTGTGAGAATTAGAACTCTGTCTCATGAGATGTGTAGAGCATGTCTTTCCTTTGTACTTCCCCCCCCCCTCTCTCTTTCTCTCTCTCTCTCTCTCTCTCTCTCTCTCTCTCTCTCTCTCTCTCTCTCTCTCATTGAAATGGGTTGTTGCATATATTAAAGAGGCTTTCATTTCATTAGAATTATTTGAATAATTAAATTATGATTTGCATTAAAATTACTTATGAAAATTGTTTGATAGATTATTTCAACAGCTTGCCACTTGCCTTTATTGCTGTTTTAGAAGACTTTTCTCCATAGTTTATTGTAATTTCTGTAAAATCTTAATCAGCTCATTAAAAACATATATTTTAGTCTTGTTTCAGTTTTTTTTACACACCTTTGTTTTATTTCTACTTAATAGAATGAAATCTTACATATATGTTTACTTTTAGATATTGGTTTCATGAAAATTGCAATTTTGGTAGGTAAAATGTCAGCTTGTGTTAATTTTTTTTCTTTGTTCATAGTGGTGTTACTCATTCTGCTACAGACAGCAAGGCAACTTTGCATTTTGCATCTATTTGTCTATGCAATGCATTAAATCTTTTACCAGAAGAAATTCCTGTTACGTCATCTCAGAAGTCTGGTGAGGATTCAGATAGTAATCAAACTCCAGAAGTTAATGTTGTTGAAGCTTTGCCATCCAGTCCAATTCAGGGGTCCGAACTGTGTTCTTTAAGGTAATAGTTATGAAAGTTTTAATGGTAGCTGTAACAAGAG
The DNA here is from genome assembly GCA_039090855.1 of Macrothele yani. Classification (NCBI taxonomy): domain Eukaryota; kingdom Metazoa; phylum Arthropoda; class Arachnida; order Araneae; family Macrothelidae; genus Macrothele; species Macrothele yani. The sequence continues at coordinate 82,210,104 of CM077008.1, forward strand.
ACTCAACTTATTGAAAATTTGTGGAATTTATGAGAACTTTGCTTATATTAATTTAAAATTTTCAGTCTGTTTGTTTTTAAACAAAATGAAATGCAAATTCCTCTTTTGAAATAATTCACATTAGAGAGCCATTTTTCAAAATTTGGTATGTAAGTATCTAGATTAGGGTTCTTCAACCTTTCAGGACCAAGGGCCACATTAATAAATTCAAGAACTTCCATGGGCCGCATGTCTGTTGACACTGATAGTGAATCACAGTTAACATATTTTAGCTCATCCTATCCTACACCTTTATTTCCAAAAGCATGTTCAGTAGCAAATGTACTTTGTAAACAGAAAAATACAGTAGTAGTACAGTAAAACCTTGAAAATCCGGCAATGACAGGGCCGGACAAATGCCGGATTTCTGAAGCTATTCAAGAACTGCATAACAGGCGTTACGTAAAGTATGTACTTACATGCAACAGGTCACTTTATCGAAATTTTGGCATGTCTACACCTTATAGATATGCAGAGATCGTGCTACTGATCGCATTCTTTGCAATGTGCGAAAAAAAAAAAAAAAAAAGACGTTTTGGCGATGGGGAAAAAGTTTTGACGAAAATATTGGCGATTTCCTTTTCGCACTATTTATTATAAAACTCTGTCGAAAAAAAAAAAAATTAGTTTAGCAACCGAAACATGGATGTAAAAACCTCATCGAGTTTTCGCAATGTATAGCTACATCGTGAAAACTCGATGAGATTTTTACATCCATGTTTCGGTTTTTCAGCTGACGAAACTACAATACATCGCGAAGGCGATTACCGTGATGCATCATGAAGGCCGATGTAGATGTCATTACACGATCGAATCCACATACTACCACCACCAATCACAGATCATCATCACACGCATTTCAAACGTACCAGCCGATTCGTCACCTCATTGGTCCGTGTCACTTCAGCGGAACCCTATAGGATGGCTAATTTGAGAAACCTCCCGATGTTACGCGTAGGCGGCTATCGGCAGTTCGCACGCTGAGATCGGATGATCTCGCGATGTGTTGTTGAGACGGTACATCGGGAGATTTCCATGGTTATTGGTGAAACATGTCCTTAACGAAGTCAGAAAAGCGCCGGATTTCTGAAGTAGCCGATTTTCTGGATGCCGGATTTTCGAGGTTTTGCTGTATATAACTACGTATATTACAAGTAAACTCCATTGACAACAAGGTACTCACATCAGCAGGGATGGATTCATCGCAGTCTTAATGAAAAATTTGACAATGTTTTTGCTTGATAAAGCTTCAATATCAGGTGTAATCTGCATTGTCGCTATTCGCAAAGTGTCTTCCAAATGTTATCTGTCAGACATGTTTTTGATTTTGTGTTCTTCATTTGACTGAACAACTGCTCACATATGTAGGTATTGCCATAGCCAGAAGACATGAATAAGGCATGTTTACGTATTTCTGGATACATTTTTTCGAACATACACTATATCGACAAAAGTCATCAAACATCTAGAAGAGAAACACAACATAGCATTTATTGACATACATTAGTACGGCGTCGGCCCACCTTTGGTTTTAATGCATGCACTGACCGTTTGAGACCTGCTTTCGACAAGGTTTTGGAACACAGTGATAGGTATGAGCTCTCATTCAGTACATAAAGCTGCAGCTAACTGTTGTTTAGTAAGTAGGCCTTGGTTCTAAACTTCTTATACAGCACTCTAATTCCTCCCATAGGTGCTCTATGGGATGAAGATCAGGGCTCACTGCTGGCCAGTCCTCACATGATACAGAATGATCGTCAAACCACGCAGTAACAGTCCTTGCTTTATGGCTCAGTGCATTATCCTGCTGGTACCAACAAGGTTTGGTTCCATAGTATTGCCACAGAGTTGGTAGGGCATAATTATTCAGAATATTGAGGTAGACATGCTGGTTAACAGGTTTGTCCAGTATAACCAATGGGCCTGGACCATATCACGAAAAATACCCCACATGAGTACACTGCGAGCTCCAAACTTGACCGTAGGAACAGTACACTGTGGTAAATAGCATTCCCCTGTCTGCCGCCATACCCACACACGGCCATCAGACTGATGGATCGTGTATCTGGATTCATCAGTCCATAGGACCAGTTTCCATTAATCTACGGTCCACAATAAATGTTCTTTACACCATGCTAAACAACGAGTAGCATTCAGAGTGAAGATGAAAGGCTTATCAGCAGCCGCAAGACCACAGTAACCCATGGAAGGAAGTTCTCTGCAAATAGTATGTGTACATACCAAGGTTCCAGCATTTTTACTCACCTGTACACTGAGGTCTTGTGCAGTACTTTGTCAATTAGCTATAATTACTCTCCCCAGTCTTCGACGTCCTCTAACACTGATTTTCTTTGGTCTGCCGGTACGTTTTGCTGCTTCAGGTTCGCCATGTGTCTTTCACTTATTCAGTACATCCAAAACAGTTGACTTGGGTATGTTTAAATGCCTCTTGGTTTCTCTTGTGGACAACCTACTAATATGACACCCAACAATCTTTCCTTTCTTAAAGTCACTTCTCTCCTGCCGACATTTTCACTCAACCTCACAGTGTGACATGATCGCGGTCAGCTACAGGCTTGTTTTTATACCATTTGTAGCTGTTACTGCACATTCTTAACAATGCAGCAGATTTGTTCATTTGCTTTTAAAGGGTTGTCTGGTGACTTTTGTCAATATAGTGTATATTTGAAATAAAAGTCAGTTTACTGTAGGAAATCGTAAAAACTTGCATTTTGCTTGTAGTCACACTGTAGATTTGCAAACTCTGTAGATGAGGTGGAACACTTTTGATGTTTAACAAGGGCAAGGAGAACATTGCCATAGAAATTTTGTTCTCTCTGAAGTCAGAAAATCTGCTTTTGAATTTCTCTCTCAGATTTGAAATGCATTGTACATAATAATCTGAGCTCCATGTTCTATTTTCATTTACCAATGCTGCTAATGTTGGAAAGTCAATGCAGTTTTTATTTTGCAATTGATGTTCCAACAGCATGAGTTTGTACGTGTTTCTCGACGTATCGAAATGAAAAAACATGTTTCATTTATGTTATACTTGTTTAGTTAAATCCATTCAAAATGGTTCTATTGTTGGAACTTTTTACATGTTATAGTTCTTTTGTGTGAAATGCAATTTCTCAGTTGGAAGTTATTAGTATTTACTGCGAGCAGCAAATATCTCGTTAATCAAATATAATTCAAGAAAAACCTTTTTACGTACCTCTCAGTTGCAAGCAGGCCTTGCTAATGTCGGTCGCCAGTCGTCAAATGGCGACCAGATATTTCATAGTGGCTAGTAATTTTTTTAGCACAGTAGCCAATGATGGCTAGTAGATTTTTCTCCCCAAGTGAGCAACTACTTTGTCCAACTTTTCTCCCCACTAGGACTCGGCAATGTGTCGATACATTGTGAAATACCGGTATGAATTTGACATCAATGTTACGGTGTTTCGACTGATGAAACTACGATTCATCACCACTGTGATGTAAATGTCCGCGATGTAATCGCCATCGCGCACCACCGAGCCATGAGAAAGCACTGTTGTTCAAACCGGCTTTTCCAGTCCAAGGCACGTGAATATCCGCTGATCCTCGTGCACCTGCGTGTCTCTGATGTGGTTTCTTGTTCCAGATGCTACATCGCAGGATTGCTCATCGAAAATTGGCTTGCCAGGCGAGTAATCATGGACATCGTAGCTTCGTGAGCGACCCCATCCAGAATCCCATCACGATGCAGACACGATGTTTAAACAGGTTTCTTATCGGGCCTCCCTGCATCAACGATGCTATCAAGAGGCCGCATGATCCACGCATAGGATATCGAAAATTCATCACAGCTCAGGAACAATAGGAAATATGTGGCAAGGTTTTTTTTTTTATGTGAATGCATCTTTAAAATCAGACCAGTACTCGGAGGCCAGTACGAAAAGTTGAGCTTTACGAAAAAATGGGCATCGAGTTCGGTCTAATAATTTCTATATTATCAATGTGAACAAAACCAACTTAGTGTCATTCGATAGCTAAGAGAACAAAGACTTGTTAGTGACCTTGAGTTACGATGCAGTGAAAAGTGCCGAGGGGGGAGGGGGACGACTTTGCGCTGCACCGCGCAAACTTCTAATCAGTATAACTCGGCACTGCAAAGCGCTACGACGTCGAAATTGGTCTCAAACGAAAGCTAACGTCAAGATCTGTCGATTTAAGACATTAGAAGTTAAATCAAATACAGTGTTGGTTGTGAAATTTTAGATCACAGTTGAAAATTTTCACTGTCCCATATGTTCATCAAAAAGCCAAGCAGAAGTATGTCGAACGTAGTTTACGCGGAAGAGCAACTCGTCAGATTTCGATAAACACCACAATGTCTGCAGCAGAACTAGTGAGAAAGTATCGGGAGAAAAGAAAAGTAACATGGCGCAGCGCGCGAGCACTTCGGTGGCAGCGACGCACGAGCCAATGACGTGGAGCATCAGCAATGAACCTCATAAAAACCAGTAATTGGGCATGTCTGAATAGTGACACTTTAAACAACTTAATAATGATTAGATGCAATAGCACTTCAGTTGAAGATTTTGATCCTCAAAATGCTATTCAATTGTGGTGGGCAGATACCTTTGATGGGAAGATCAAACACTGTACATATCAGAGGTAAACTGTATCAACATTATTAGTGCCACTTTATGTATTATATCCTAGCTTTTGTACCTTTGTTTTAAATATTATTAAAAGAAATCAGACATCAAAATTCATTGGCCTCTCAAAAATGAATTATATATGTGTAAATTAACGTAGTAAGAATAATGATATTACAGCACTGAAAATAAATTATCAAAAATCAATCATTTTGGAACAAAAGCATATGCAATATTTGCAGTCAATCTAATGATCATGTGCAGTAACTGCTCTGCATCTGTTTTTATGAAGTTAATGAAGGAGGCGTCTCTCGTTAGAAAATAAAACATGCACCCATTTAATTTCATAGAAATGTAAGTAAAGAAGTTACTGAATTATTATTATTTTTTTTAATTTCGTATGGGCAGTAGATTTTGTCATTTGGCTAGTAAAGTTTTTATTCCACTAGCCACATTGGCTAGTAGAAATTTCAGCAGTTTTGCAAAGGCTGGTTGCAAGTGGTTGATGTGGTCTCTCAGTTGCAAATGGTCTCTCAGTTGTAAATGTTCGAATTATTTGTATGTTTGTTCTCATCAGGCTATTGAGTTTAGAATGTTAAGAAATTAGCTGGTACATTTTCTTCATAGGGTCCCGAAATTGAAAAGACAAATTAATGTATTGGAGGAATTTTCAAGACTGCTATTTGACTAGGATATACACTGCTGGCCACCCAAAATGCAACACCAAGAAGGACACGAGATAGCACAGCCAGATTTACTGGGTACATAACAACAGATACAAAGATGAAACGGTTGAGCTTACAGGCCCATGCGACTTGCAGAACACGCAGACATCAATAGTTCGTGTGCCTCCATGGCTGGCAATAACGGCCACTACACGCTGCGGCATCGAACGAAAGAGGCTTTTGATGTGGGCTTGGGGTATGTCGGTCCAGGCTGCTTCCACACGTTGCCACAGTTCATCAGGCGTAGCAGCTGGTGGTACTTGCTGGGCCACTGGGTTGCCGATCAGCGACCAGATGTGTTCGATGGGCGACGTATCGGGAGAACAGACGGGCCATGGCAGCAGTGACATCTGGTGGGCCGTGAAGAATTGTTGCACGATGCGTGCCACGTGCGGGCACGCATTGTCCTGTTGAAACGTGGCCGCTGGCAGGTCCTGCAGGTAAGGGAGGACTACAGGCTCCAAAACGTCGGAGATGGTGCGATGCGTACCAGAGGGGTGTGGGTGTCATATCCAATTGCGCCCCAAACCATAATGCCAGGCGACGGACCGGTATGGCGATGCATAATGCAGGCTTCATACAGTCTCTCGCCGCGGTGCGGCCACACGCGGATCCAACCACCGTGGTGTTGCAGGCAGAAGCGTACGTGCTGACACAGGTTGTTGCGCAACACACCCTAATTCCTGCGCTAACGTTTGTGATGTGGCTGTGGAAGCCATCAATGCCCGCCGCACAACATACCTGTCCTCTCGTTCGGTGGTGTGCCACAATCGCTTGCGTTGGTCCTTTCGTCCCTCCTGCACCCACCGAATCCATACTCGCCTCACTGTGGCTGGATGTCGTCCCATATGGGCGCCGGTGTCTTGGTACAATAAACCGCTGTCACGATAAGCCACTTTTCATCTTCTGTTTAACTCCGAAACGTGCTGGAATGACTGCCGTATTCTGCAACGAGGCATCAGCAAGCTTCCGACACACAGGTCCGGCAGCACAACACACTTCCACTAGTTACACCTTCTGTGCACTCTTCTTATAGTGCTTCTTAGTGGCGTGCCAGACGTACATGATTTGCATATGCCCTGCAGTGGTAATCATTTGCATGTCCTCTCGCGGGCGATGCATGCTGCGAATTTCATTCCAATCGGATGCTTCTTTCTTGGTGTTGCATTTTGGGTGGCCAGCAGTGTATTTTAGTTGAAAACGAGAGGTACATGAAGACAAAGGATTTATGAAAAAGGTTTGAATGCTATGTCGAAAGACTAAAAGCATTATGAAAAATTTAAAATACTGTAGTGAAAGACTAAAAGAACCATGAAAAACTTTTATAATCTTGGCCAAAAGGGATTAAAAACTATAACAACATTAAACTACTTTGGATTGAGATGTACAAGACGCCATGACCGAGGATCAAAGGAAACATAAAGAACGCTAAATACCTTGAAAAACGTAAGTGTGGATTACTCAAAAAATTCTTCACATGAGAAAATGCAATCACCAAAACATCGTCGGACCTCTTGGTTGCACTGTCCTACAACCAAGAGGTCCGACGATGTTTTGGTGATTGCATTTTCTCATGTGAAGAATTTTTCGAGTAATCCACACTTACGTTTTTCAAGGTATTTAGCGTTCTTTATGTTTCCTTTGATCCTCGGTCATGGCGTCTTGTACATCTCAATCCAAAGTAGTTTAATGTTGTTATAGTTTGTAATCCTTTTTGGCCAAGTTTTTATAGTTTTTCCTGGTTCTTTTAGTCTTTCGACATAGCATTCAAACGTTTTTCATAACTCCTTTGTCTTCATGTACTTCTCGTTTTCAACTAAAATATATCCTAGTCAAATAGCAGTCTTGAAAATTCCTCTAATACATTAATTTGTCTTTTCAATTTTGGGACCCTATGAAGAAAATGTACCAGCTAATTTCTTAACAATCTAAACTCAATAGCCTGATGAAGACAAACATACAAATAATTCGAGCATTTACAACTGAGAGAGACCATTTGCAACTGAAGGTACGTAAAAAAGTTTTTCTTGAATTATATTTGATTACCAAGATATTTGTTCACAGTAAATACTAATAACTTCTAACTGAGAAATAGCATTTCACACAAAAGAACTATAACGTGTAAAAAGTTCCAACAGTTGAACCATTATTGGAATGGATTTAACTAAACAAGCATAAAGATTAGTTTGATTTCAAAAAATTTCACATAGTCATAAAACTTATGAACAAGTTGGCCTTTTCCAACTAAACGGTAGTTCAGTTCATTGAAGTGGCCAGTGATGTTGACAAGGAATGCAAAGTTACTTAACCACTTTTCATCATGAATCATGTGAATGGGTTTTCCTTTGGATTCCATGAATTATTGAACTTCGTCCTTCAAAAAAAAAAAAAGAAAAAAAGACGCTGAAGCATCTTCCCATGGCCCAAATAACATGCTTCCACATAATGTACAATATCACCATGGTCAGCTTCTAAATTGCTCAAGAACTTTTGAAATTGCCTGTGGTTGAGACCTTTCGATCGGATAAAATTCACCACTTTCGCAACAGTCATCGCATATTCAAAGTTTGAGAAAAACATTGTATGCAAATTTTCTTTCATCTGATTTCATTAAAGTTGTCACTCCTCCTTCTTTCTAGACATAGCAGGTGCACCATCTGTGGTTTTGGCAGATATGTTGCTCAAGTCTAATTCACACTTAGCCAAGGTATCTTTTAGACTTGAATATAAGTCTGAAGCCCATGTCATGTCTTTAAGAGGGCTAATTCCTCTAGAATTGTGAAGTTTCTATCAACGCTGTGAGTGAAAATGGCTACTTGTGCCGTATCGGTTGCATCTGTGGATCCGTCTCTACAGAATAAAACACAAACTCTTTGCACTTGGATTTGAAATTGCTGAATACATTTACTGCCAGATCCTCCACACGCCTCGCTACTGGCATACCAGACGAGCTAAGGTTCATAACAACTTGAGCCTGTGACAGGCAATGCACATCAACTGCACACTGAAGACATTCTTTCACATACTCTCCTTCAATAAAGGGCTTCCCATGTTTTGAAATTTTTTCTGCTATCATGTAGCTAATGCAAACATTGTTTTCAGACCGTTTATTTACCTTGGAGAATAACAACTGCTAATAGTTTAGCTTGTCTTTCAATTCATTAATTTTTTTGCTCCGAAAATGTTCCTCCAATCCAAAAATTTTTGCACTGTGCTTTGTATCATAATGCCTCTTGCTGTTGTATTCTTTCATTACTGCAATGCTCTCATTGCAAATAAGGCAAACTGCCTTATTCTTATGCTCAACAAAAATTGGGATGACCACTTTTCTTGTAAAAATTGCACTTGCTATCCTAGCTCACCATTATACATGCATTCAAAGACCAAATGCGTCTGCTGACTGAAGTGTTTCACCGGTTCAGGTTAATTACTTGGTGCCCTTCTTATCACCAACCAACCACAAGCTTTACATCCATCTGCTCCCTTCTTAACCTCAGGGTCATGGAAAAATTCTCCTCCTAACATCCATTCCTCTTAATAGGGTAATGGCAATTTTTGAGAATAGAATGCATAAGTGGCAAAAAGGGGGTGCACACTAGCAGACACTTTTGACTTCTTCCAGACATTAGCAGCCAAATTTGACTCCAATAGATGGTATGTAATTATATTTTGTTAAATTACGTAATGCAAAATTTTACGAGAAATTATGTTTTGAAAATTGCAAAATTACTAATATTATGTTAGCAATTTTTGTCATTTTTTGACCCCCCCACATTTATTTATTCCCCATAAATAAATGTTTATTTATTCCCCATTGCAGATTTATTTATTCCCCATTGCAGATTTTGGCACATACAATACTGCCCCTGATAGAATGTTTGCCTAGTTGACGTGAAATGGCTCGGTAGGCCACGGATTTATTGTCAGCAGGCTGAAGACTCCTAATCTAGATAATTGCCTTTTTTGCATTTTATTTCATATCTCAACAGGGTTATCCAACATCTGTGCTAAAAGCTTCCCAAAGAAGGATTATGCAGAGATGCCAACAACTACGGAATCTCTGTAGTTCCTACGGAAAAAGCTCTTGTACTACGGAATACGGAAAACCGTGATTTTTCTATGGAAAATTAAAGGAAGTTATCCATTTTTATTTTGCTTGTTCCCCTTCCCAACGCAACAGCGGCCACTTGACGATCTGTCATGCTTGCGATGCTGCCTGCACTTCCAGTTCTGCCTTTCGAAGCTGCTCGGATCTTAGCACGAGCAGCCAGCACTCGATGAATGTGGATTGTGGCCTTACGCTGAGTCATTCTAAGTGAAAACCCTCCCTCCCCAGCATGCAACATTCTGGGGACGTTGAGCGTAGCTTGCTTTGGTGGTGGATGTGGGCGGAGTTCGGCCTGAAGCTCTTTCGCAGTGCAACTGCAAGCTGTTGAAAATCGTTTGGTGCAGAATGTGAGTGTCATTGCCTGGCATTGGAAGTTGTTTTTTTAAATCATGCGTCGACCATTCATGTCAGTAATAAATAGTTTGAAGTTATTTTCTTGCGTTGCAGAAAAGTATGCTTGGATTTCGTTGCTGAGTTTGCCAAAATGCGTAATTATGCGTCTAGTACGCATCTAAATTTTACCAACGCGTAAAAACATGCATCGGGAATTTTTCACGACGCATAGAAATACACGTTGAATTTGTAGGGAAAACATTTTGCATCGAAAACACTATCCAACAAAGAAGGAATTTTTCAAATCGGACTCTTAGAAGTAGAGATATTGACAAAAATAAAATATGAATCTACGCCCCCTGGCGTAGAAACCTTGCATTATTTCAAGAAGAAAATTTTCCTAAAAGGTTTGTCGACATGAGTAGTATCGGTCAACAAACGACTTTTTTTTTCAATCAAGATTTTAGAAGCTCATATTTTGCTGCAAATACGACAGAAGCGGAAATTAAGACTTACGCCACCTGGTGGCCAAACCATTTCTTACAAAAATTAGAAATTATGTGCAAACGATTTCCCATCAGGAGCTGTATGCGGTGCAGAAAAAATTTTTCAAATCAGAGATTTAGAAACAGAGATATAGGGGGAAACACATTTTACTTTTACTCCCCCTAGCGGAAAGTCTATGAATTACTTGAAAATTTTCAAAATATATGAGCCACGTCGCACTAGAAACACTATCCAACAAAGAAGCAGTTTTTCAAATCGGACTCCTAGAAGTAGAGATATTGACAAAAATAAGATATACATCTACGCACCCTGGCGTAGAAACCATGCACTATTTTAAGAAGAAAATGTTTCTAAAAGATTTGTCGACATGACTAGTATCGGTCAACAAATGACGTTTTTTTCAATCAAGAATTTAGAAGCTCATATTTTGCTGCAAATACATCAGAAGCGGAAATTAAGGTTTACGCCCCCTGGTGGCCAAACCATTTTTCTTTTTACAAAAATTAAAAATTATGTGCAAACGATTTCCCATCAGGAGCTGTATCCGGTGCAGAAAAAATTTTTCAAATCGGAGATTTAGAAGCAGAGATATAGGGAGAAATGCAATTTACCTTTACGCCCCCTAGCTTAAAGTCTATGAATTACTTGAAAATTTTGAAATTATATGAAGCACATGTCATACTGTAAACACTATCCAACAAAAAAGGAATTTTTCAAATCAAACCCCTAGAAGTAGAGATATTGACAAAAATAAGATATACATATACATTGGTGTAGAAACCATGCACTATTTTAAAAAGAAAATGTTCCTAAAAGGTTTGTCGACATGAGTAGTATCGGTCTAGGAACGACGTTTTTTTTAATCGAGAATTTAGAAGCTCATATTTTGCTGCAAATACATCAGAAGCGGAAATTAAGATTTACGCCTCCTGGTGGCCAAATTATTTTTTTACAAAAATTAGAAATTATGTGCAAACGATTTCCCATCAGGAGCTGTAGCTCCTGATGTGAAGAAAGAATTTGGTGCAGAAAGAATTTTTCAAATCGGAGATTTTGAAGCAGAGATATAGGGCAAAACGCAATTTACCTTTACGCCCCCTAGTGGAAAGTCTATGAATTACTTGAAAATTTTGAAATTATATGAAAAACATGGCACACGGAAAACACTATCCAACAAAGAAGGAATTTTTCAAATCGGACTCCTAGAAGTAGATATATTGACAAAAATAAGATATACATCTACGCCCCCTGGTGGAGAAACTGTGGAATATTTTAGGAAGAAAATATTCCGAAAAGGTTTATCGGTGTGAGTGGCATCAGTCCACGAAAGAATTTTTCAATCGATATTTTAGAAGCTCATATTTTATGGCAAATACATCAGAAGCAAAAAATAACACTTACGCCCCCTGGTGGTCAAAGTATTCTTTACTAAAAATTCGAAATTATATGCAAAAGATTTTCCATTAGGAGATGTATCTTCTGAAAAAAGATTTTTCAAATCGGAGTTTTAAGAGAAGAGTTATCGGAAAAAATGTAATTTACTTTTACGCCCTCTAGCAGAAAATCTATGCGTTATTTGAAAAGGAAGCTATATCTAAAACACTCTTCGACATAAACGGAATCAAAAGATAAAAGAATTTTTCAATCGGTTGTTTAGAAGCAAACATGTGGATTAAAACATAATTTTGAATTCGACATCATCTGCATTTACGCCCCCTAGCGGCAAAATTGTACATCGTAAAATAAAAAACGAAATGAAGGATCATCATTCGCATATTTCAAGCTTCCGAATGCAAAAAGAATTTTTCAAATTGGACTAATAGTTGCAGAGATAATGTGTGTACAGACGGACGGACGGACAAACCGATAACAGAAGCACGATCTTTTTTTACAAAAGACGTGCTAAAAATGAACTTGATATACTGGAAGCGGAATTCCTTGTTATCAAGCTGGCAAATCAGAGACCGTAGCAGTAACAGATAGAATAGATGTCACTTGGTCAGAAATCTCAAAATTGAGAGGCTGTAATGGAGCGGTTAAGTATACTATTCTCTCGAAAGTAATGTTTGCAATACTTGTAGTTCCACACTCGAATGCTGTGAGTAAGAGAGATTTTAGTTTAGTGCGAAAAAATCAAGCTCGTTTCCAACCTAATTTAGGTTTAGAAACTGTAAAAGCACTTCTTATTGCAAAAATGAATATGTTCTCCTCTGGGCAAGTGTGTTATGAAAAGAGATTTTCTGCTGAGGAACTCAAATCTGCAAAACACTGTACAGCGAAATCGCTAAAGAAAGCTGTTTAATCAATTGTTTGTTGTGTAAAAAAAATGTATCGGTCATGGTGTATATTATTTTCCATGTGAAAAATTTGGAATATTTTGATACAGATTTCCATGTATATAAATGAATAAGTAAGTAAAGAAATGCTAATTAAATTAAATGAGTTGTTTTCCTCGGTTAATTTTTTTTGGGGTATAACTACTGAAAAATTTCCAAAACTACTGAAAATTTGTATGAGTACTACTGAAAATATCTGAATCAGGTCGGCATCTCTGGATTATTTATGGTCATTTTTCTTTCCTCACTTATACAAGTCATCAATAATGATGATGTACATTTTTCTTCTTTGGATATTTTGGGGTGTGTTTAAGTGTATCAGTAATTTGTGTTAATGGTAAAGTACTATATTGAAATAGTTGTTAATAAAAGTTAAACACTGGCCAAATGAAATAAGAAATAATATGCAGTTTCTGTGGAGCTTACTTTATAAGTTTTCTGCTGATTTGTGTTGTGAAGTTAAAGCTGTCGTAACATTGTCAAAAAATTCGTAAAGATCATGAGCATTTCCTTGTAGCCAAGGTAACGTAGGTGAAAAGTTGCATTCTTATACATCTCAATGAATTCTGTGTTCCTTGCTCAGTCCCATATGCAGTTATGGATTTCTGTGTTGGCACATTTAAGAATTTTAGACTTCTTTGTTATTTTTATGACTTTAGCCCCCCCCCTTTTTTTGTCTAATAGGAGTGGCCAATCAAGCTGATTAATTAATTCACAGGTGTGATAGGGTTTCAGGACAAGAAAAGATGTCGTCCAAGTGAAACAGTTTGCCACTCAGACAGGCTTTGTTTTCGGCATGTGGTCAAGGGTGACAACAGAACCGTGATTCAGTTTTAAATACAACAGGATGTGGACTAAACAGAGCTTTCAAAGCACCATTTGCATAGCAAAATAGGAGCTCAAAGATCAGTAAAGCTTATAATTTGTGGCACTGAAAGGCCGGAAAGTAGGGAAATCCAAGAACCCTTATGTTCTTGGAAGGAGGTGAATCTGAAGCACCTATGTTCTTGGAAGGAGGTGAATCTGAAGCACCTATGTTCTTGGAAGGAGGTGAATCGTGACGAACAGAATCCAGTTCTATGCTATGTTCCAAAAAGGCATGGAGACATATATTGAACAAATCTGTAAAACATGCAGTGAATTGAACAGTTTGACCACTGAAAATCCTTGGAAGGATGTTCATCAAAGGCTGGTAAGGAATAATCCAGCAGGTGACTGCTGAGGATATTTATCCTGGCTGTCTTGGTGCATCAATGAAGAGGAGAAACACCAAGAGAGAAGTTACTCAGACCCTCAGTATTTGCATAACGATGTCATGCTGAGATGTGTGTGTGTGTGTGTGGGTGTGGGTGGGTGTGTAGACCATGTGCAACCATCCTCCTGAAAAATTGGTCACAATTTTTGCCTAATTTCTTTTAAGTAAGTGCATTTGTGTGGTGCCAAATGGTGTTTGGATTATAACATAACAAAGAAAAACTGTAAGTTCCCTTTATATATAGAGAGAGAGAATATCAACAATCTATATCAAAATGCTACAGTGAACAAGTGAAATATCAACAAGTAATAGAAACCAACCTGTACTCTTCAGGAAAACACCAAGTTGGTAAATGTGGCTTTTCGTACGTCAGCAGAAAGTCCAACACATAAAGACTCACTGACAGTGTTCTCTAAGTCACGGATAGTAACCAAAAAACACAAGCACAAAAGGAACGCTTAAAAAGTCTGGAACATTCAAGAACAGCTGCTATCAGAACAACCAGAGATCAAGAGATAAGCTCTCTGGGTCAAAGGTCATTGTATGTGGTCACGGATAAACAAAACTTTACGTGAGGCTAATAGATTATTAAAAGTGTACTAGTGTAAGCTATGTTGTGGTTAGTAACATTGCTGTAAGTGACCCATCAAACAGACTGGTATTTCCTATTCTATTAAGATTGTAAGGTCATATATAAGTAATTTTATCAATGTTAAATCTTGTCTAGTTGAGAAAAGTAACAAATAATAAACCTAATAGGATATTGATAGAAAAGTAACAAATAATAAACCTAATAGGATATTGATTACAAACCAAGATATTAAAAAAGTTTCTCAAGTTTTCTTTTAATACATGCGTACATACATATCACTAAGCTGTTCTCTGATAGTCAGAGGTTAGCTCCACAAAGAAATACAAACTACCAGATAATCTTTACTTACTGTTGCATATCAAACTTCTCCATTTACAGCAATTTTGACATACAACTCGGGCTTCACTGACATCCATCACACGCTGTACACAAGATCTTTTATACTTCATACTCATAATCTTTTTCTCATGCAGACACTCCTGAATCTGATCCTCCCATGACTTCCTTGGCCTTCCACTGCCTTTCCTTCCTGCCACTTGGGCAAAAAGATTTTCTTAGTAAGCATCTCATCACTCATTCTTTCAACATGGCCAAACCACCAAAGCATATTAGTCTCCACCTTGCTTACAGCATGTTGCTTCACATCACACAACTGCAACACATCTTCATTCCTCACACAATGAGAATGCGTCTCGCGACAACCCCCCCCCCCCCCCATAAGTGATGCATTTCTTCAGCACACAAACGACTCTTCTGTTTCTTCTGTAGTACCCAGGTTTCACTGCCATATATCAGAGTAGGAACTATTACATTTTCATACACAGCCATGCGGGACTCTCCTGAGAACCCATCATTCCTGTGAACACCTCCCAGAGCATCCACGACTTTCAATGAAGAATTCACTCACCTACTAATTTCACCATCCAATTTGTTCTCTCTGTCAAACATGCTTCCTAAATACACAAACTCACTCACCTGGTCAATCACTTTGCCATTTGTACTTACATTACATTCAATGCTACCAGTTCCTATCTCAAAAACTATAACTTTGTTTTTTCCCTTATTTATACTCAGTTTGAATTTCATGCAAACTTCGTACATTCGGGACAACATACTCTGCAACTCACTTGTGCTCTCTGCCAACAGGACAGTGTCATCAACATACAACAATCTGCAGACATGGATATCACCAAGACATAAACCAGTGTTATCCATTTTGTCATCATGCATCCATAAATATATTAAACAGCCATGGCAACATTACACAACCTTGTCTGACTCCTGCACCAATAGAGAACTATTTTGATAAGACACCAGTCTCTAAATCTATGAAGGCAGCAAAAACTTTCTTACCAACAGCCAGATACTTTTCAATCATTGTGCATAATGCAAAATTTGATTAGTGCAGCCTTTACCTGGCATAAAACCACTCTGAACATCCCACACTTTCACTGATGTAAGACCCCATACTTTTTCAACAATGACCTTATGAAACACTTTCCCTGGCACACTCAGTAAGCTATTACTAGGATAGTTCTTGCAGTCAGTAGGATCACCTTTTCCCTTATGCAAGGGAACAATGATAGCATCCTTTCAATCCCGAGGGACCATTCCTAACACCCAGCAAAACTGGTATATTTCAGTTAACCAGTCAATTACAGAGTCACCACCATATTTCAACATCTTAGCAGTTATGTCATCTACTCCCGGAGCCTTACCGTTCTGAAGAGATTTTAGAGCTTTACACACCTCTTCTCTTGAGATCCCTCCTGTGGTTCCATCCTTCACTGTGACATCATCTGCATCTGCCTCAGAATCACCTTTGCTTTCCTGATCTAATAACTCGCAGAAGTATTCACCCCATACTGCCTAGTGCTCAGGGCCTGATTACAGCATGGGCCCTTGGGGCCCTGCTAAATTGTTTCGGGAAAAAATTACTTATAATAATTGTTGAACTTATCATTATTGTGAAAGTAATATTTTACGGAGTTTCATTGATCGTTGAGATATTACTATCGTCTATCGGTTTTCAGCAGTATGGAATTTATCGTGGATCTTCTGAACGCAGTCACATGTTCTTGTCAGTCAACAAACCAACCAATGATGAACAGTTAAATAAGATATATTTTTGCTTTGCAAATGCATCACCGAGTGTGTCACGGCTTGCCACTGGTGAAAATTCGTTAAGGACGAGTCACGTGATCCTGTGAGTAATGACTGTTTCATGCTATCATCTACAACCATAGTTGCCAGATTTCAAATTGAATTCTGTTAAAGTTAAACCACAACTGTAATCGTATTTCGTATGTTTTAGAGGATTCCGAGTTGTAAATTAAACTAAATAGATTTATCAGCTGAGAATTTTGAGATATTAGTATTACAATGTCTTCACGAAAATATCTTTCAGGTGCTTGTAAAACAAAAGAAAAAGAAGTAACGATATTCGACTTCAGTTGCTATCTCATAAGGGGGCTATTGAGAAATTCATCACAAGTTCAAAAAAGATGTTCCCGTGAATGAACAGGGTAATCTTCTAGTGCTGAACTTTGAGGTAGGAGATCATTTTAATAACAAACTGTTATGTATAAGTTCTTCCCAGACTCGAGAAAGGGGCAACATAGAGTCTGAAGATGTGTTTTGCAATAGTTCTCCGTTCACAGAAAATGCAAACACAGCAGATTCACAATGTCAGTCTTTGCAAAGTGCAAGTTTGCCACCACGTGGTGAATTCAGTAGTCCAAGTATTGAAAACCAACATAGTAGTAATAATGATGATCAGTCAAAATGTCAACATTTATTTCCTGTAGATGTCGGTTTGTGGCCTAATTTTATTACAGACGAGTTTCATGAGCATTTCATTTGTAACAGACCAAGTCAGAATATTGGCCAAATTTCTAGTTCAAAACGTGTTATTTTGAAAAGAGAACGCAGGCTCACAGAACAAAATTTTTATCGCAAGAAGAAAAATAATGAGTTGGTGAACAGAGAATGGTTAGTATATTCTCCAGCTAAACATGCACTTTTTTGTTATGTGTGTAAACTTTTCAATTCCAGTGATCAAGTTTTATGTAAGGATGGATTTTCCTACTGGAAAAATACTGCAGAGAGACTTCAGGATCATGAAAACTCCATCATTCATAGAAATTCGGTACTCTGTCTGTCACAGGGGGTTACACTCTCTTCACGTGTGGATAATTTGCTAATTGAGGAATATCAGCAGGAGTGTCAGTATTGGAGGAAAGTTTTGACTAGAGTTGTGGCTGTTATAAAGTCTCTTGCTTTACATGGACTTGCTTTGTTTGGGGAAAATGAAACACTCCATTCCCTACAGAACAGTAATTTCCTTGGAACTTTGGAGCTGGTAAGCCTTTTCAATCCATTCTTGGCAGACCATTTAGTAAAATACATAAATATTGGTACTGGTAATGCAAATTACCTATCTTCTACTACTGTGACTCAATTAATTCAAATTATGGCACAAAAAGTATTTAATGCAGTAGTTGCAGAAATTCAGATAGCCAGATATTTTGGTTTAATTGTGGATTCTACTACTGATGTTGCACATGTAGACCAGTTGGCAGTACGTTATGTGACTGAAAACAGAGATCTTGTTGAGTGTTTTTTGAAATTTGTATCAATCTATCTATGGCCATGATTCCAGTCATCTAATTCATACTGTGCCATCCTTGCTTAAACAACTTGGCATAGATATAATTAATTGCAGAGGACAGTCCTACGACAATGCCCAGCAACATGTCCAGGGATCGCATTTCTCCTAAAATTCCTAATATTTTGTGACCCTCCTTAAATTCCTAAAATTATAACTAAAATTTGCTATTCTTCCTAAAATTTTCGTAAGCTTATTTATTAAAAATACAACCGTTATTAACGCTAATAAATTTACCATTACGGTAAGGTAAAAAGACCTGTTATTGTAGAAACACAGCCTATATGCTGTGCTGCTGAAGGGAGGGAAAATGACGCCATCGAGATGCACTTGCTTCGAGGCGGGCGCTCCACTTTTTTGCCTTCGGACAGTTTTCGAGAGTAACATGAGATCTAAGGGAAAAGGGGAGGGGTCATTTTCATCCCTGGTTTGCGCTTTGCAGACGAACTCAGTGGCACCCAGAAGATCGTACTTTATTTTTGGACATGCCTCGTGAAACCTCCTTTTTCTCCTGATGTTTTGTTATTAGTAAACCGCAGGTGGGTGGAAGCAAAGAGGAAACATGTGGTCTCCTTCTGTAACCTCCGGTAATGACGATGGGATGGTAGCTGAGTGTTATCATGGCAGGCAGTAGAGCACGTCATCATTAACCTTCGATACGCAATATATCTCGGCTCCGACTGAACTTGCGTGAGATGCGTATGATAGTTTCTGGTTTTGCGTCTTTTATGGTGTTCTCTGTGCTGTGAGCAGGTTCAGTTCTCTAGTGGTGACTTGCTTTCTTTTTTTTTTCTATCTTCTGACATCCTCGCAGCCAAACTTCGGGAAGTTGTCTGGTTTTGCAGTATTGGAACGTGTTTTTGTACTTCCCTTTCATTTTCTGGTTAGTAATACAAGTGTTTAAGATGCCTAAATCCAAAACGAAATTTCAAGATGCGTGGCTCGCCAAAGAATTGGACGGAGTGAAGTTGAAAGAATGGTGTTCTGCAACTGAAACAATATTTTCTGCTAAGTGTATATTGTGTTCAGAAATTTTCAATATTTCTAATAGTGGCTTTTCACAAGTAAAAGCGCATCATAAAAAGAAAAAAAAAAAAAAAAAAAAAAAACATTTGCAGAAATTTCAAAGTAAATTTCAAAATAAGTCCATCCTGAAAGCCTTTGGATGACGGGATCTTCAGCCCAAAACAAATATTAGTGAAGTGCTGAGTCATGATTTACAGTTGGCTAAAGCCGAAGCATTATGGGCCATGAAAGTTGCTAAGGACAATGTGTCTTTTGTTTCATGCACTGAAACAGTTTAACTTTTCAAAGAAATGTTTCCTGATTCTGCTATTGCAGCCAAAATGCAACTTAAAGAAAAAAAGTTGCTTATGTGATATCACATGGATTGTCAAAATATTTTGAAGAGGATTTGTAAAAAGACATTGCATCTAGTAGCCCAGGAAAGGTTACTATAGCATTTGATGAAACTACAAATGCACAAGTGAAACAGCAGTTGGATGTGTATCTCAGGTACTGGTCTTCAGAAATAAATTCAGTTTCTTACTGATACCTAACAAGCGTTTTTCTGGGTCATGCAACAGCAGATATTTTGCTAAAAGAAATTCTTGATGTGTTATCATCCTTCAATATTTCGTTGAACAGAATTATTTGTGTATCCATGGACAGCCCAAATGTAAATAAGTGCTTTTTACGCAAATTCAATGAAGTTGTAAAACAAGAAACAGGCCAGAAATCTTTGGAACTAGGTTTTTGCAACCTGCGTGTTGTTAGTAATGCATTTAAAAAATTTTTTGACAAGCTTAAATATAGATTTTGACGAATTTGCTACTGATATGCATTACTTTTTAAAGAGTAGTGCTGCAAGACGAGAAAATTATAAATCTGTCGAGGATATAACATTGGTCACAGCCAAATTTCTTTTGCGTCATGTCAGCAACAGATGGTTAACCGTTGGTTCTGTAGCCCAGAGGCTCTTGGATCAATGGCTAAATATTACAGAATATTTTTTAAACTTCTTGCCATGTCAAAAAATATTTGAAAAACAACTACGCAATTCAGCAAGGTATAAAAGAATTCACTGTTTCCTGAAAAATGAGCTAACTCCTTGCTATTTAGCATTAATTTCATTTTCACACCAAAATTTTGAAAAGTTTTCATTATGTTATCAGAGTGAAGAACCAAAAATACACCACTTATATTCTGATTTAAATACCTTAATGAGGAATGTTATGGCTCAGTTTATCCAAGATGATGTTATTGCAGGGAAATTTGGAGAAGACCTAAAGAATGTAGATTTTGAAAACAAAAATTCATGGAAAAAACTAGGGGAGTTAGAAGTTGGTATGAAGACAAAAAATCTCCTCAGAAATGTTCAGGAGACCAGGCAGAAATTATTTCTCTTAGATGTAAGATCATCACTAATTGCAACCACAAAATATTTAAAGTCAAATTTGCCATACTGCAATCAAAAGCTAAGAGACATAGAAGTTTTAAAGGTAAAAGAACCAAAGAAAGAGTCAACTCAACTTTCAGTCACTGAAGGGCTTTCGGGAATAACCAGAATTTCAAGGGCTTTCGGAAATAACCAGAATTTCAAGTGTATTGATAGAGTAAGAGAAGTTTCCACTCTTCTCTTACTCTATCAATTTGTTCCTCAGAAAGATGTGAAATTTTCAGAGGAAGGGCATATTCCAGTGTGGATTGATCATTACTGGCGTAATATATTTAGTATTAAAGACTCTAGCGGAAAAGAAAAATACTTAAATCTTGCTAAACTCATCAAGTCAATTTTAGTTTTACCTCATGGTAATGCTGATGCAGAAAGGGGATTTTCGGTTAACACTGCTCTGTTAAGGAAGGACAAGGCTAACTTAAAAGACTCAACTATAACATCATTAAGAATAGTTAAAGGGGCCATTAAACACTATGGATGTGTAAGTAAAGTTCCCATAACAAGAAATTTGTTAAATAGTGTTCGTGATTCACATAAATTTTATAAAGAGTATGTTGATAAGCTGAAGGAAGAAGAATAAAAAAAGGTAAAAGAAAGGAAGCAGAAAGAGAGGGAAAATAAGGAAAAGCAGCTAGAGAAAAAAAGAAAAGCTGAGTTTGATGACAAAATAAAAGAAAATGATGCAGAAATAAATAGGCTTAAAAAAGATAAAGAAGCCTCCCTAGCAGTAATTCAAGAGGGAACAGAAAGAATGAGAAAAGCTGTAGAAAAACAAAATACTGTTGAAATAGCAGTTGCCGCTAACTTGATCATACAAGGTTCAGCTGAAATAAAGAAAACTGAAAGTAAATTAGTTGTGGTGGAAGCAGAAAAAGATAGGCTTATCAGGAAAAGGTTGAAACAATAATATGAAAAAAGTAATTCAGTGAACAATTGTACATAGTTCTTGGTTTTCAATTACCTTTTTAGGATATTATAATTTAATGTGAAACCTGAAAACTTTACTGCGAAAATTGTGAATTGCTTCTGGTTCAACAGCATATTAATGTTCAAAGTGAAACTTGAATGTGGTAAATATACTTGAATATGATAATAACATGTGAAAAGATAAGAACTGAACATTAGAAGTAAATCATACTTAAACTTTGTACATTAGACGTTATGCAAAAAATTTGGGTGTGAACTTCGACCATATATACTAATGGACTGCGCATTGGCAATAGCTGCATCAAAGCCGCCATGGCTCCAACATTGGGCACGTCATCATCAGACTCCAAATTTCGTGTAAAAATGCTGTTATGATTACTAATTTACGCTGCAGAACTTCAGTGTTTTCCGGTGTATTATGTGAATGCGCCTCATATATAATGAAAACTCTTCAGGTAAGTTTACTTATGAGCTATATACATGCATGATCGGGTTGTTTACATTTCGTGATTTATTATGTGATGAACATTTGCGAAGAATTTGGAACATGCATTCCATTTTTTTTTTCTTAAGTTACTATATTTTTATATCAATAGCTGCAAGTTTCTGGTTAAGTAATTGAACTTTATTGACTTAGGTATTTAATTCATTTCTTACCCATGAAAAATCATAGAACTTCCTTTACTATATAGCTCAGAGCAACCATAAGCACAGCAGGTGTAACCCATCTTTTTGACTGATGTCATGTGATTTTATGTTGGAGCCAGAAATTATGATGTCATGCGCAGTCTATCAGCATATATGGTTGAAGGGTGTAAAGCAAACTCTTTACAATGTATACGAAGTTGTTTTACTAGATGTATGCAAATATACATCTAGTTTTTATTGAAATACACTCCTAAAATTTTTCCAAAAATTCCTAAAATTCCTACCTAAAATTTTCCAGAAGTATGCTATGATCCCTGCATGTCTAGCAAATACTCAGGGTTACAGGCCAAGGTAAAGGAACTGTGCCCATTAGCTGAATATGTGCCATGCGCAGGTCACTCGTTAAATTTAGTTGGAGTTCATGCAGTTGAGTGCTGTCAACAAGCTATTTCCTTCTTTGGATTAGTGCAGAGCATATTTAATTTTTTTTCCAGTTCTCCTCGTCGGTGGGAAACTCTTTCTTCAGAACTAGCTGGTGAACTTCGTGTAAAAACATTATCTGGAACTAGATGGTCTGCCGCTGCTGATGCATCTAAAGCTCTTCGGCAAGGTTATCAAAACATCATGAAAGCCTTGCTTAATGTAACCGATGATGTCAGTGAAAAAATGTCTACAAAGCACGAAGCAAAAGTACTTCTGCACAAAATGGAGAAGTTTGAAACTGCTGTTTTAACAGTTGTATGGGATACAATTTTGCAACGTTTGAACAGTGTTAATAAGATGCTCCAGTCTGTTGCTGAGGATATATCAGTCCTAGTGCCAATGTATACCTCATTAGTTATATTTGTAGTCAGTGCGTGATGAGTTTGACAAGTACGAGCTTGAGGCGAAAAATTTAGTGGAAAACAAGTATTCAGTGAAGCATAAAAGTAAAGTGCCAAAAAGTCGAATGCTTGATGATAGTGCATCTATTGAACTTCAGCAGTCTGATAGAGATTACTTTATTACACAGTGTCACTATGTCATATGTGATTCACTGATTTCAGAGCTTGAAAGGAGGAAACAAGCATATGAAACCATTAATGATCGATTTAGCTTTTAGAAGCAGCGAATTGTTTTCGAAAGATTCATAGTGATGACATAGATGATGAATTTGAAGATGAAGTTGACCAGTTTTTTAATTTTTTGCCAAAAGAAATGTGCCCTAAAGAAAAATTAAAATTATTACAGGAAAAACAAATTGTTCATACGTTTCCCAATGTAGACATTGCCTTACACATTTTGTTAACAATGCCTATCTCGAACTGTACTACTGAGCGCTCATTTTCCATTCTGAAAAGAGTGAAAAACAGGATGCGATCAACAATAGCCCAAGAAAAATTGACAGGGCTAAGTATTTTCACAATAGAAAGTGACCTTACATGCAAACTTGATTTTGATGACGTGATCACTAGTTTTGCAGTTCAAAAGGCAAGAAAGCGACCTATATAATTGTGTGTGTCTCCGCCCACTCCAACCCAAGCAAGCGCTGTGACAGACCTTTACCTAATCTCCATTTTGACTGAACTATTAAGAGTGAAACCACTTCACAAATGAAACATTTCATTGTAGCCATCTGAAATTCATCGTAAACAAATATAATTTGTATTCAATATATATAGGTAATTTTTCAGTTTAGTTATGCAGGGCCAGTTTTTCGGGAAATTTCATGGGAAAGTATTTCTTTCCCAAAGTTTGACCAACCAAGGAAGCGGAAATATTGAGATTGATAAATGGGAACGACAATCACCCAAGTGCGCTTGAACTAGCCAAGGAAGAAGCGTCCACCATTGCTAATGGAATTCAACGGTTTCTACTTTCCTTTGGAGGTTCGCCGGTTGCATTCTAGTTTTACTTAGCAATGGAATTCAAAATGTTTCTTGATTTTTCTCTATTCCATGTTTATCTCCGCTATTCCTATATCAGGCGCAGCTCGATTTTTTTTATTTTATTTTTTTAATGTTGGGACTTTTTAAGACTCTTTGATGATGATGGATGCACTTCACTAGCTGAAGACCTGATATTTCCAATTGACACAGGTAACTGAACATTCAGTTTCACATGGGTAAGTTTTTTATTTTTTATTTTTTTTTACTTCCCTTTGTTCTTTTACCATTTTCCATTGTTTCTTTTGGTGAAAAAAACATATTTCGAACTTACTGTTTACTTTAGGTTTAACGCTCCTGACGCTTAGCTTTCCTGACTTTTATTTTCTCCCCCCAGACACCCTAAAATTCTTTTTCCCCAAATGCCTTACTTTAACGATATTTAACCATTATATTTATAAATGAAAACCTTGTTTTCACCTGCCTTGGGAAATTCCCCGGCACAGCATTTGTTTAGAAAATAGCTGTTTGACTTAAGCCTTCGACCTTAAAAAATTCGATTAAAACAAAGCTATCGAGCTGCGCTTGATAGAAACAGCGGGAATAAATATGAAAAGGGGGCAAGGAAAGGGGAAACACCAAGAAATATTTAGAATTCCACTGCTAAGTAAAATTAGAAAATTGTCAGTTCACCAAAACACTGTCTTCCGACGACAAAGGAAAAAATTAAACCAAAAACCCTGCATAGATAAACGGAAATGAAACCATATACACGTCTTTCAAGAGACCGACTCGAGAAGTCGTCTAAACGAAAATTAAAAAGCATATTGATCATCAGGACCTTCGCCGAACAACATGTAAATGGAAAAGACTTATAAATGAGAAACATAAACAGTGTTCCACTGTATATATATTTGGTGTGTGTGTGTATCATATCTCCCGCGCTATGTATTAATGAATTTTTTGTTTTGATGGGGGGGGGCCTCACCACTTACCTGGCCCTGAGCCCCCGACCATCTTAGTCGGGCCCTGCTAGTGCTTGTGCAAAATCCAACCTCACTCCCTCAAGTCACTGGCAGAACTCGCTTTTTATGACCACGGTGTATTTGTTTTTTCACTTTCTCTGTCCCTTGAAGGAAGGTGCTCCTGACGTAAAAAACTGATTGCTCTTAATTGCTGAGGGTCGAGGCATCACTTGAGGGGTTTCTCCAAGAAAGCCTGTGTCCTCCAACTGCAGGGTATAGAGGGAGGGGGTGGGGTCCATTTGTTTGTGAGGTGGTCCCACTGTCTGTGAAAGCATGGCTTTTCCCAATGGATCTGTTAAGTGCCTTTTTAACTGAAGGTGAATTTCTAGCTGCTGTTCGCACACAAAATAACCAAAGTCTTAATTTAATTATACACTGAGTGGCCACTTTATTATGACTACCTGACAGTTTTAAGCAAATGAGCTATGGCTGCATGCTGTTGCCGCCAGAGGGCGAGGCTAGTACAAAAAGGGAAAGCTTAGTGCTTGCGACAGTAGAAGTGATTTTTGGGTGACGAGATGGTAAAAAAATGCGATTTGACGGACTTTCAATGTGGGATGATTGTAGGAGCTCGGAGCCATGCAGCGAGTATCACCGAAACCGCCGAATTCATGAAATGTTCCAAAGCAGTTGCTGTTAAAGTGTTTAAAGACTGGACTGTCAGCCAAAACACTGGGTCTCCTCGTGCAATGTGTGGTCGTCATCGACTAGTGACTGCTCGGGCGGAACGGAGAGTGTCCAGACTGGTAACAGACAACAAAAGGGCAACAGTGCAGTAAATTACAGACCATCTTAATCAAGGATTTCCTCAAATGATCTCTGCACGCACTGTTCGCCGTACAGTGCATCGGATGGGATATGGCAGCTGAAGGCCTGTTTGAACACCTTTGTTGTCTGCAGCTAACAAGAGAAAATGTCTCCAGTTCGCACAGGAGCATAAGAATTGGACAGTCAATAATTGGAAACAAATTATGTGGTCTGATGAATCACGTTTTTAGTTGCACCATGCCGATGGCCGAGTGAGAATTTGGCGGAAACAGCACGAAAGTATGGACCCCAAATGCATTGCTAGAACCCTTCAAGCTGGTGGAGGCAACGTTATGGTTTGGGGAATTTTTTCCTGGCATGCTTTGGGCCCTTCAATTCATGTTGATCAACATCTGACTGGCACATCATATCTAAACATTGTTGCAGACCAAGTGCATCCTGTCATGTGGATGGTTTATCCCAATGGCAATGGCTACTTTCAACAAGATAATGCGTCCTGCCATAGTGCTCGTATTGTACAGGATTGGTTTCAAGTTGGTTTCAAGAACATGCCGGGGAGTTTACTTCGTTTAGGTGCCCCCCCCAATCTCCAGATCTCAACCCCATTGAAAATTTGTGGGATGAAGTTGAATGAGCCATCAGACATCTGGATCCACAACCCTGAAATCTCACACTCCTGGCAAGTGTCATTCATCAAGCATGGTCTCAGATTCCACAAACCACCTATCAACATCTCGTGCCACGAAGAATCGACGCAGTATTAAAGGCAAAAGGTGGCCCTACAAAGTACTGAGGGGGAGGGAGTCATAATAAAGTGGCCACTCAGTGTATTTTAAATATTTCTGTATAACACTATGGCATACAACAGGAATTCATCACATTAAATCATAATGTGAGAGTAATTCAAAAAGTGAAGGTAATTTATGAATTATACTGATACTACAAGTGACTACAGCCTGCCAATGTTAGCACTTTTACACATCACACAGTAGCACATGTCAATCTGGCTCTGGCGGTGAGTGTGTTAACATAGGAGTTCTTCTTTCTGGTTGCATCGCTGTTGAACGGTGTTCCATAATAAGGTTTCTTTGAACAGAATGGGACAAGCCCACTGAAATTTACAGAAAAATGGTGGCACAGTCTAGTAATATGGGCCAGAAAAAAGTTTATGAATGAGTAGAAAGGTTTTTTTAAATCTGACAGAACAAGTGTGACTGATGAAGCTTGATCAAAGCACCCGTCATCATGAGTACAAGCCCATTCGATCATGTGAACTCTCTCTTTGAAAAAGACAGACAGTTCACTTTAGTTGTTGTAACAGACATAAGGTATGGTTCTGTCTATGCAGTGGTGCATGATGAGTTAGGATACTGGAAAGTGTGTACCTCGTGAATCCCAAAACAGCTGACCAATCAACACAAACTACAGCTTATTGCAGATTTCCTCCGAGTTTTTGCAGAAAGTAAGAGACAAAGTGCCGTTTTGACTGTGAAAGTAAGAGACAAAATATGGGGTGGAAACGCCCTTCATTCTCAACAAAAAAAAGTTCAAAATTTTCCTCTCTTTAAAAAAAAAATCGTATGTTTTTTTTTTTTTTTTTTTTTTTGTGTGTGTGTGTGTGTGTGTGATGCACATGGGCTTATTTTTAAACATTTTTAGGAACAGGAACAAACTGTTAGCAATGTAACATATTCAGCAATATAATGTAACTTGGATAATTTGAAGCTGAAGGTGCCCGCACGGGGATAACTGGTTTTCTAGTTATTTGGGGAGCGGCGCCCCCACGGCCCGAGCTCACCTTGTGACGGAATACATTTCGTTTACTCTGGAACGATAACATCACCGAAGGGACAGCTGTTCATCCAGCTGATTGGGGATGGCGTCCCCATGGCCCGAGCCGATTTTCTCTTATAATTTTGCTTTTTCGTCTTTCGTTCATATTTTGACATGTACCCGCCTCAGTTGTAGGCTGCTGAGGTTGTGATAAGGCGCCAGCTCCGGGTTTTGTTCCTCGTTCCCTTCCCTGTCTTTTCTCTTTTATGTTACTTTTTCTGAACTGCACCGTATAAAACCTAACCTTGGAGTCTGGAAATCATCGTGTCGCCAGAACCGTTGGGAAGTTGTTCTTGCGCGTCTCCGCATTGGGCATTGTCGCTTCACACATAGCTATTTGCTGTGTGGTGACACTGCCCCGGTGTGTGAGGCATGCGACTGTTTACTCACCGTCTCTCATGTTTTGTGCAGTTGTGTTCGTTTTCGTTATCATCCGTTTCACTATTTTCAGTCTCATCTGCTGGACGAGGGCGCAGCTATGCTTCAAAAGCTTTTGGGCGACCACTGCGACACTTTCGCAGTATTTTCCTTTTTAAAACAGATTAACGTTTTAAAACTTATTTTAAAAAAAAAGTTATAATAATTATAATAGTAAATTAATAAATTTATATATAAACCTAATTAACTAACTAGTCTTCACAACTTTCATCATTCTCCTTTCTAACTTTTACCAAGCCTGTCTGCTCTTAATCATTTCACCCCGCTTTTAAAAATCTTTAACTGATAGTTCTGTGTCTGGCGCTCTTTGGCCATGCCTGGCCCTTGCGCCACAAAAATCAATTAACTAACTAACTAACAAAGCTGAAGGTACCACAAAAATAATTCGAATTATCGACAAATTCAAATTAGGCAAGTTTAAATATGGACACAAGTACTGTAAAAAACAGCATATTTATTCATAACATACAAACAAAAAGGACAATACGGTAAATTTACATATTTTCTGTAAAAAAAAACATG
This sequence comes from Macrothele yani, assembly GCA_039090855.1. Lineage (NCBI taxonomy): Eukaryota > Metazoa > Arthropoda > Arachnida > Araneae > Macrothelidae > Macrothele > Macrothele yani. The sequence goes on from CM077008.1 coordinate 82,238,778, forward strand.
AAATTTTGACTTGCTTCTTAGAATTTATGTTATATGTAAGTGTAAATTCCTCAAGTTTATCTAGTGAATGAAATAGAGAGTCGCATTCTGCTGTCCCTCAACAAACTTCCTTAACTATTATTGTACATATTTGTCAACTATATAGTTGTTATATTGTGTACTGTTTCTCACGTTATATGAACATTTTAGTGCTCGCGGAAACATTCCTTTTTTGTCTAATATAGAGCGAATATTGTTGAATGCAACGTAATATTATAAAATTGAGGTAAAAAATATTATGTGAATGAAAACAATTACTCACGTTCTGTTTTCATGGAGTATTCAGGAACATTGAGCCTTATTCTGCGATATTCCAAATTTTTTGAATTCTTCGAAATCATTTCAAGCAGTCATTTCGTGACAATTCTAGGCTTGTCTAGTTTTAATAGTTGAGCAACCCTTCTTCTTATTGCCTTGTGATTCCAATGCTGCAATTTCAAAAACAATGAACTATTGAAAGATTTAACCTTCAATTTGAAGGGGAATCAAATTTGTTAAAATATTCCGTCTTAAAGCATTCCTCGACTTGGTTTCCACTTGATGCGTTGTTTTTGAAATTGCAGCGTTGGAATCACAAGGCAATAAGAAGAAGGGTTGTCCAACTATTAAAAGTAGACAAGCCTAGAATCGTCACGAAGTGACTGCTTGAAGTGGTTTTGAAGAATTAAAAAAAATTTTAGTGTCGCAGAATAAGGCTCAATGTTCCTGAATACTCCATGAAAACAGAACGTGAGTAATTTTTTTATTCATATAATATTGTTTACCTCAATTTTATAATATTAGGTTGCTTTCAACAATATTCGCTCTATGTTAGACAAAGAAGGATTGTTTCCCGCGAGCACTAAAACGTTCATATAGCATGAGAAACAGTACACAATATAACAACTATATAGTTAACAAATATGTACAATAATGATTATAACCACGTAATAAAGTTAACAATGGAATGTGTTTGAAGAATTGCTTCCTTGACTTCCTTAACCAAGGCCTCTACTGAATTTGGAAGGCGTTCTTCAGGAAATTCTGGCCGTTCCAGTTCTTCATCTGAAGATACACAAGCAGATCTTCTTATTCATAACATCAGCCAAGATCTCATCATCTGTGAGCTCACTACAAACAGCTAAATTGTCATCAACTCTCACAAAAGCCTCATACGGTACATCATGGCCTACATCTTCCCAGTAGTCCACAGTGAGTATGATCTCCTCGCCACCATTACCTTGATGTAGTTGAGACTCGTCATTGGGGTGCTGGAAGCCTGCTTTTCCGAAGCAGTTGGCTGTAGTTTCAGGTTTAACTTGTTGCTTCATCCAGAACTAGAAGCATCATCCAGAACAGTACGTACACATTTTAAAAGGTAATTGTTGAAAATACGAGAATACGAAAATGGGGTTTTCTTTGAATTAAACAAACAAAACAAAAAAGTTCGAATTAAAGGGTTGTTGTTTTTTTACATTATTTATATAGAAAATTCAAGGGACCAAATGAAAAATTCAAATTAGACAAGTTACACTGTATTTAAAAACAAACTGAAACCTGTAATTTGCAACCAAGGAAGAGGATTGTTGTCAACAAAATATGCTGTTGCACCATGAAAATGCTCACGCCATACATGGCCACAACCATGACAACAATTCAGAACTTCATGTCTGAGGTTTGTCCACATCTAATTTACACTCCATAACATGCACCAAGCTATTTTCATCTCTTTTTTCTGCTTAAAGAAGCGTTATATGATCAGTGGTTTGGTGGTGATGTAGTGAAAGAGACATAGAGCATACATGGCTTCAGTGATAGTTGAGACTGTCTTCGATGCAATCTAGAAGTTCACTGACTGTTGCAAAAAAGTGGGAGGGGGAGACAACATTGAAAAATAATGCTTCAGTTATATTTTTAACACCATGAGCTATTTTTCTTCACATTTTACATAAATTTCATAAAGATTCCCCCTCCCCCAAGTCCTGATAATTTTAACTTTTTATTGCAGCTGGTGGTGATAATGACAGTGATGCAAATGTAAAACCTTAGTCAGTTTTCATTGAACGCCATGAGATATTTTTCTTCATGTTTCTCATAAAAGTCACTCACTCTCTATTCCATCCTGATAATTGAGATTATATTCTGCAGCTGGTAGTGGTTGTATAAACTATATATTAAAAATGCTTCCCCTTGGTTGCATTCAAGATATTACTATAGGTCACACACAGTTTTGGATTTGTAGGTAAGAAACTTCATATTTTCCAGGTTTCTATGCTTTTATTGGGGGAGGGTAGACATTTTTGGCCTTTTAATGGCTTTTAAAACCTGTTCTCACTGTGTACACTTCCTTTTATACAGCACTGAGAAAGAATTAACGAACTGCATGTTTTTATTTTGGGCATTTTAGGCCTATTCTCACATAAATATTTCCATGCATTCATTGTTGAAAAAAAAAAAAATTGTGTGTTACTCTAAAAGTAGTAAAAATTGAGTACTTTACTATAAATGTCTCTTGAATTTATAGTGTAACTCAAAGAGATTTGATTCTGTGGAAGGCTGTCTATAGCATGGGTTTACGAAGATTTTCATCAATGCTTTTGATGCAAAATGTTTGATGCATTTCCATGATTTTTCTAGTAGAATTCATTTGTGGACTTGAGAAACATACTTGTTCATAATTCACATACATACTGCCTGCATGCTGTTGCTACAAAAGTGGTAAAAGTGCTGCAGATGGTATGCACAACAGGAAGATTTTCAAGTCAGTTAACAAAAGTTTCTTGGTGTTCAGAAGATGGTTTTATGGTGGTGCATACCAGCCAGGCTTTATGGTTTACCAGTAAAATTTACAGATCTTCTACTTGTTTTACAGTTATTTTATGGTCGACATATTTTATATCCAACCCCCCCCCCCACACACACACACACACACCAGGTTAGTGCAACTTAAAAACAATGTGTCTCCCAGGACCACAGCACCTGTATATTGTGATCTACCTGATCACATTTATTCCCATTTCTGTGTCCTCAACTCTCCTTGCATCCTACTAGGAAAAACTAGGTAAATGCACTGCAGAATTAGGATTGGCAGTAACTCTAAACAAGAGAGAGAGGGGGGAAGAAAGAAATAAAAAATATAAGCCTCAAGCATAGAATTTTTTTTTATTTTTTAAGGTATTCTAACATGTTGGCATAAAAATTTAAAGTCCACCTCAGTTAAATGAAAATTAAAAGTTACTACAATGTATTGCAATGATTTCAGAGTTACAAATGAAATTTGATGTGTATGTAGTGTAATCATGATAACATACCAGTGAGATAATTATGTACCGACTGCATTTTTTAATCACTGTGATCTTTAAATAGTGCCAGATATCTTATTTATAGCATATGAAAGTTATTAAAATTTATAATCACGCATGTGCAAAATCAATCGGCTTTTAATCGATATGATCCATACATTTATTCGATGCATTTGATGCATCAGTCAATCGAGTGCATCAATTAAATGTTCACTGAAATTTTTTTATGAATTTCGATTGTTGAAAGTTAGCAAGTCTGATGATGACACTTGGGAACCACCATCCCAATGTTATGTGCTGTAAACATAATAAGGAAGTACTGTCGGTACTAATAAATAATAAACATAATAGGGAAATGATGTCAGTACTAATAAATATAAAAATTAAGTTAGCAGAAAGAGTACTTGAATCTTTAATGATCATTAATATTCCAAAGATTTATATTGATGATCACTAGTGAAGCTTGAGATTAGTTTAGTTCATTATGAGAAGTGGAGAGGACTTCTACTCTCTCAAGTAGTTCCAGTCTTCACGTGAACCATACCACTTTGTTTACAGACAGTATGTTCGCTCCCAGCTTTAAACTGCTATGGAAGTAGTTCTGCATAAATATTATGCCATGTACTTTTAAGGTTTTTAAGGTTATCATTTATGAAAAAGCTGTTTTTATAGTCGTTGTTACTTATGTTTTTTGAGTGAAACATGCAACACTAATAAATACATTTAAAATACTAGTAAAATACATCAAGTCATTTCTCATATATAATGCAATACTAATAAAATACATCAAACCATTTTTCATATTCAAGAAATGTTTTTTTTAATGCTCTGTCTTTATGGATATCTTTGTTTTCACTATATTCATTTATTACTTACATATGAAAATATTGAACCATCTAATAGGTATATAAAGTTGAATGTTTGTTTGTCCACTATGCAACTCTACAGTTTTCAATTTAGAACCACCAAACTTGGTATACTATCTCATGGTACCCTAACTTAGACTGTAGATGGTTTTTGGAAGAAGTAGAAGCCTGGGGTCAAGGGGACCCAGGGCTTGAAAAATATCTGAAAAGTTACATGCCCAGAAAAATGTATCTAAGATAACAAAACAGAAGCCTCATTTTTTTAAAGTAAAAAATTATGATAAACTTTTTTATACATCTTTTGCATCGCCATTTTAAAGTGTCTGTATTCAAAATGCACAAAAGCATATATCTCAAGCTTTAAGAAAGGTAATCGATGGCATTTGAGAAATTTAGTGATGTCGTGTTCAAGAATTTTTACTATATGTCTTGTGTTTTGCAAAAAAAATAATAATAATCATAGTTAACTGTATAGCAGTTTAAGTAGTTTTTAACAACAATTTTGAATGTAAAAATTATTTACCTTTTTCTCTTGTGCAAAGAGAAGTGATTTTGCATCATAAAATATCCCAAGAATTGTTGTTTAGAAACAGAGGCAAATCTTATGTTTTTGACTATTGTTGTGTGCACTTAGTTATTAAACTATATTATCACCTGACACCCCACATTCCTTGAAAAGATTGCTGGTGGTATTGCCAATTTTAGGATGGTTTTCGCAAACAGTGCACCACATAATAATCCTTGTCATTTGACTTTAGCCAATTAAATGTTTTTATCCAAGATTCAACTGAGAGATAGTACTTTTTTTTTTTTCTGTACGCTTTATCATAGTCTGCTTACTTAAGTTTCAGTTTTGCCAACGATGTAGATTCCAATTCTGAAATTACGTTGCTCAACAATGCAGATGACGAATCTGTAACAACCGCTGACAGATCGGGAATTTCACATAATTGCTTACTATGAGATATACTCTCATTGCTGGATTTTTTTTTCAAAAAAACATCATATATCTGTTACTAAATACATCTTATATCTGCAGCTAACACGAACTACTGTTCTCGCAGATAAACTAAGTTATCGGCGTTGGTAATTTTTCGCTTTTCTCCCGATTAAGTGGAACGCATTGTGCAGGCTCATTCTTAAACAAAACTTGCTTTGTTTCGGTAGTACCGCTGTCAGTTCGTGTGTGTGTGTGTGTGTGTGGACATGTGCAGGCTTCCACTTTTTCCTCCCTCACTCACACACAAGTTATGTCAGAGACCCAACCTCACCCGGGGCTGTGCAATAAATATTCCATTGTCACTCCCTCCCACCAAAGGTGCTCCCTCCCCATAAAGCATGGCTTTTTTGCCCATCAGTCTGCGTCCTCCTGTTTTATGGCAGTTTACGCATTTTGTCACAAAACACTGGAGGCTAGTTTCATCCGAGGCATGCATCCTATCGTTAACTGTAAACGACATCTGGAGCAAAACTACATATGGCCCCAATTTCTGGACATAGAGCATAATATAATTGAAAAAGCGCTATTCTACTGGACTTGGCATTCATTCCGTAACAATAATACAGCTGCAGTGAAACGAAAAACACACGACAACAGTCTTTTTTTCCTAGAGTAGAAAATTCTCCATTCCAAACTTTTTGTTTCCAACTGTTGGGCAACTAGATTTCATTTTTACTTGCCCAGGCCAATGATTTGCATGCCCCATGTATCTCGGGCGTGGTATTTTTCAAGCCCTGGGACCTCATACAAAATTTTCATGAAAAGTTCCATTTTTTTCCTTTTTTATTTTGAATTGGTATACTATCTCATGGTACTCTAACTTAGACAGTAGATGGTTTTTGGAAGGAGTCTGAGCCTGGGGTCAAGGGGCCCCATACAAAATTTTCATAAAAAGTTCCATTTTTTACTTTTTTATTTTGAATTTGAATTTAATACTTTTTTGTTGTGATAAGTGCAAGAATTGTTTTTTTTTTTTTTTTTTTTTGTGACAAGTGCTTTTCAGTAAAAAAAACTGCAACACAATTCAGCATCGGAATTAAAGGTAAGTAAACAACAAAAATCAAACGGAAAACTAAAAATGCTGTGTGCTTAAAGTCTGTACAGAGAATAAAATTCAAATGCAGTGAGGAAATGAGATACAGTATTAGGTATGGTTTATGCCTTAAAAAGTCAATCATTTTCATTTGATTTGTTCAAAATTTAGATAGTGAATGATCACCAAATTCTCCCGAGCAACACTGGGCAATTCCGCTAGTTTATTTTAAAACATTAGAATAATTCTTGATGTTGACATATCACGCATAACTTACGTAAAAAAATTACAAGTGATGGGACGTTTTGGTGGTGACTTCTACCTTCGTCAGCCATGGAATGAAACATGTGGTATAAGCATCAGTTGTTGCCAGATTTCAAAATAGCTTTCCAAGTGACAGGTATGTTAAAAGGTGCATCTGTATTGCAGGTGTTAGGAGTAAAGAAGATTTCAATGCTTTCGAGGTACCTGGGGGCTTTCTGATTGCTGAACGGAGCAATATGTTTAACATTTTGCCAATTGAGAATTGCAGATTTATCGCTGATGGTTAAAAATGAAAGGGAGATGGAAGGGTTGCCTTTCTTAACATCAGCGATATGTTGACATAAAAAATTATTCTAATGTTTTGTGTGTTACGTGTTTCACTGCCAATTATTCTCGCTATCATTTTAAAAAGTAAACTGTTCATTTATCATCCACACACAAAGTACATTTAACTATGTGTTCTGCAAAATTTGCTATTTGTGTATGCAATAAATGTCTTCATTTCTTCTATATCAGTGTCTTCCTTTTCCTATAAAAACTACTTCCTTTGCTGGATTTTTAAGGAAGCAATCAGAATAGCCATTGCCTGCCCCTTTAATTTGCCCTTAATTTTGGGAGTGAGAAGGTCATTTAGAATAATTCAGATTGGTGTGTGCAAAGATGATAACTATTTGAAAGGATAAAGCTGTGGAAGTCCATCCAGCAGCTGTTTGTAATAAACATAAAATCAATTTACTGAGTTTATCATAAGAACAAAATGTTGGTGAACCAGGTTTTTATCCTTTTCTAGTCAACACTGCACTGGGAGTAACCTTTAACATTGGAAATGCCTATATCATAGTATTAATCACAATATAGCTAAACATATTCCTGATGTAAAGAAAGGGGTAATCGATGCACTTTCATTATCTTTATTAACCATCAGTGACACATCTGCCATACCCAATCGTAAAAGCACAAAATGTCTTGCATCATTCATTAATCGGAAATTTCTCAAGTATAGTGAAGCTATCAAAATTTACCTTTCTTGTAAAAGTTGTAACACAGATTCACCATATCATCTTCCTATCATTTGGAAGTCCATTCTCAAATTTGGCAACATTTGAATCAGCATGTGTTACCACTTCACATTGTTCTCATACATTCCAAAGTTGAAAAAGGTAGCAGTTACTGCCAAAACATCCCATATAACAATTTTATTATTAATTTTATTTATATAACTTAAAGTGTAGAGTTCATTTGTAATGCCATGTTAGAAGTACTTCTCTGCGATTCTCTTAAGTGTCATCTTGTTACATGGATTTCTGCCATTCCATGTCATTATGCATCCATTCCTTGCCATTGTGCTTTCTACAGTTTTCTGAGTTTTTCATAGGAATAAAATGTTAACTTTATTCTTTCTGCAGGACGATTCAGGCTATTCTGTGCTTGAAAAGTGCATTTAGGGTGGGGAAAATAAAGTAAAAAAAAATGCTTGCAAAAGTTAATCTAAAAGTTATTTGACAATGAACTAAACAGCCCCCCCCCCCCTTTTTTTTTTTTACATTGTCAGCTCCTGGTATGAAACAGCTTTGTAGTGATTATCTGCCAGGAGCCATGTTCATCACTAGATACATTAGAGTTTGCCTAGTTTGAGGTAAAGTTGTCATGCTGTATTTTTAATCAGTAAGTTCATGAGAGTTAATTATGAATTCATACGAAATACTCTCTGTAACAGTTGCTTTGATTGCAAAACATAAATTCTGTAAATGAAGTGTATGTCCAATATAATAAAATATAGAGCTAACTGAAGTGCAGAATAGTTCTAATTTTGTATGAAAGGATTTCCCATGTTCCATGAAAAACCTGGAAAATCCTTTCCAAAATGTTTTTCAGTTTATTGTGTGTGTGTGTGTGTGTGTGTGTGTGTGTGTGTGTGTGTGTGTGTGTGTGTGTGTGTGTGTGTGTGTGTGTGTGTGTATGTATGTATGTATGTATGTATGTATGTATGAATGAATGAATCAATCACATACTTTATTTCTGCACCCCAAAGACATTGCTGAAGTTTGTATTGGACAAATCCCAAATTCCCCTATTTGTATATGTTTAGTTTTTAGATAATATAAACATTTATGATCACTGTCATTTAAAGAAATACTTCATGCACATATATATTTCTTACAGAAACTCCATTCTTGTTGCCAGCTCATATGTGTCTTTGTCTGTGGGAGATGTAAGATTTGCCTATAAATATGCAAACATGGTACTTTCTCAACCAAAGGTTTCAGGTGTTCACAGGTGATTCAGTTTTCATATTCTATTTTGATGTGTGTGTGTGTGTGTGTGTGTGTGTGTGTGTGTGTGTGTGTGTGTGTGTGTGTGTGTGTGTGTGTGTGTGTGTGAGTGAGTGAGTGAGTGAGTGAGTGAGTGAGTGAGAGTATTTGTGTACATATTTGTAGAATTTGAATGAGATATCTACCTAGTCACCATGGCAAAGGTTTTTGATAAATGAGGGATGGTAATAGGAGAAGTTGTAAAACTTAAAAAATAAATCATTTCAGGAGGGAAATAACAGTAAAAATGGTTTGAAACTGCTTGTAGGATTTTTTTAGAATAATTTAAAGAGCATACAGAAGGGTGAAATTGTGTGTTCTCAGTTTTAAATATGTGGTTTTTCAAACAGTATTAAGTAACAAATCTTTGTAGAAAAGTAGTGAAGGGTAAAAAGAAATGATGCAATGCTCTCTGAAAACAAAACTTTTCATCTGAGACTTTTACATTTTCATATGTTCTGCTATAGCTTTGAGATTTATAGAACCATTAGTGGATGTCCTATTTCTTTATAAAGATTTTTAAAATATGGACCAGAATTTGAAAGTATGAATGAAGTATGGCTGAAGCAGTGGAAGTAGCTGAAATTGTTTCCACAGTCTTCCTGAGTATATGTAACAAAAATCAGTTATTCATATTGTTAGACCTAACCTCTGTGTGACCTCGCCTCCATGTGTGAAAAGGTTAGTTGACCAGTTCCTGTAAGCTAATTTTTCTGACTCTGCATGAACATCTGACCTTATGAACTAACTCCTATATGCTGGAGCCCATGAAAAATATTTGCTGCGTCAGTCAAAGTGAAAGATGTACAGTCTTTTTCAAAGTTCTCTGGTGACCTGTGGAAATATGTGGCTGATTTACAATGAGTGTTAGATCTGGCATCTGTGTGACCAAACTCCTACGCAGTTATTTCTGTTGTCATTTCAGTGTTTTGCGAGACTTAAAGTATCAATCATGTTAGATCTGGCGACTAGTTTTTATCGGAAAGAAAAAATAATTACAGTTGATTGGGAATTCTACATCATATAGTTTGTCTTGTTCAGGAAGTTAAAGAGTTTAGTTCTTTAAAGTGTATATAGTATTACTTCAATGTAATAGGAAAAAGGGGAAGTTGAGTAAACTTCTCGCAAAACTCAACACATATAATCAAAGATTTGCATACATTAGCCAGTTAACTAAAGCCATTCTGTAAAGCTGTTGTAACAGACAGAATAAACACCAGCCATCAGGTTCAACAATTTGGTCTCGCTGCAATATTTTAAATTAACTAAAAACGCAATCAAAGACAATAAAGAAGCACCTCACTGATCATTTTTGTAGTCCTCTTGTTTTTAAAAGTAGAGAAAAAGTAATGCTAACATTGTTCTCTAATTCTGCATTTTTATTTTTAGGTCATATTCCTGACATAATTAAAAATAGTGAGACATTTTGAGGGTGATGAAGTTGCTATCACACTGACCTTATTTTTTATCATAGGTTATTGCTGCACCCATAACTTTTTTCATAAAGAAAGCTATAGACATCATGTCCTACAGGTGCATGACTGCAACAGAGTCTCAGAGACCGACTTACAAATTTTGGGGCCCTGGGCACAGCCAAATTTGCAGCCCCTAATAATTTTTTAAATGCCCTCGATTGCCCCTCACGGCATTGTTAATGTTGATTTGAAAGATGTTTATTTTATAGTAAACACTACTTTAACAAATGCTTATCTGAAATTGTTTATTAATATTAACAAAGTCTGTGTTTCTGAACATTCGTACTGTTTCAAATAACAAACCCATTACTTTGCATTGACCTACAAGAGTACAAATGTACATGGCCCACTGAAAATTTCATTTCACTGGCCTTGCTGACTGACCATTGAGCAGTAAAATATTTCAACGTATTTCTACCCCTCAGATACCTGTTTACTGTAATTATTTTAACATTTTTAAACCATTTTAAAATTTCTATACAGTGTCACCTGTTTCAATGTTTGATTGGGTTAAATTTATTACCGAAATTAATTGGTACAAACTCTTAGCATTTGTCTGGTGAGATACGGTTCCCTATACACTATCATAAAAGTCATTCTGATGTTAATAAATTTTAAAAATCATTAGCTGAAATGGGTGATCCAGAATTTACTAACATGTTCAGTTTGTTTTTTAACTAAATTAACCGTTACACCTATGAACTAACAACTTACCTATGAACTACATTGGTTTCTTCCTCAACTTCAAAGCTGCAAAATTTGAGATTATGTCATCATAATCTAGTCCTTGAGCAATATCATTTTCAATACACAATAATGACAATGCGCAAAGTTTGTTTTGTTTTATTCTGGATCGTAATGGGGATTTCATGCATTTTAGCAAAGAAAATGACCTCTACCCAGAACAATTTGATATCAGGATTGTCAAAAACATTCTGAAAGCTGTTTCTACATTTGGAAATACAGATGTCAAATTTAAGTTCTTCAGCTTTTTCAGCACACGGAAAACTTAATCATTTTTATCTACAAGACAGCTAAACTGCTGAAGTTCATCACAAAACTCTTCCAACAGATCGTTTAGATAACATTTTTGTAAACGTTTCGCTTCTTCAGTTACTGGTGTTTCCAATTTCAGATTAAATAGACAAAAAAATTTGGTGGCAATATTGTCATATGGAATTTTTCATCTTGACAACTGTGCAATTAAATCATCACAAAGCACATAATGACATGTCGTGATAAATTTCATTCTTGGTGTTAAAGTCTGCTTCGGGCGTATTTGTATCATCTAAATCTTTGCTTTGTGGAACAGTTTGCTTCCTTGATAATGCATAGTCATTAGTTTCTGACATATGTTTTACTTCTTTTTCATATTCATCAAAATTATTTCTCACAAATTAAAGTCAATTAAGAATGTAAAGAGTGCAGGAACTTCAGAAAGAGTTTTCAAAGGATTCTTAAAGACCTTTCTTACCTTGTTCAGACATTGCAAAATAGTGTCCCAAATAACAGCATTCAACGCAGTTTCAAGCTTCTTCAATTTCTTAAGTGGACCCCTTCAGTTTTTGTTACTGCTGTTTTCATCTAAGTTACGCAGTGTTTCTTCAATGCACCTGTAATGTTTTCTGAAAGCTTTGTTGCGTTTGCGTCTGAACACCACCTTGTCGTTGAACAGCTTTTCAATGTGATATCTGAAGCCCCAGAAGATTTGACTGCATTTGATAAACCCTGCCAACGCTGTGTGGATGCAGAAAAAAATTATAAATCTGTTGAAGTATATAAAAAAATCATCACTGTTGTACACGTTTCTAGCACTTACTCCAACTAAATTTAATGAACGCACTGCACAAGGCACAAGCTCTGCCAATGAATTTATTTCTTTGATTCTTGCTTGTAAGCCAGAGTACCTGCCCACCATGTTGCTCGAATTATCATAACTCTGGCTTCTACAATTCATGATATCAAGACCCAATTCTTGCAGATAAGCCAGGACTGTACCTTCTAACCCCTTGGCATCATAACCATTAATGGGCACAAAGGTCAAAAAACGCTCAACCAGTTCATCATCAATAGCAACGTATCTAATTACAAAACATAACTGATCTATATGCGTAATATCTGATGTTGAGTCAACTATGAGTGAAAAGTACTTGTCTACCTTAATTTCATCAATTATTTTCTCTTTCACTTTCTGTGACATAAGTTCAATAAATTCGTCAATTGTAGTTGATGACAAATAATTTGTTTTCCCAGAACCAGAATTGCCATAGTTTTGCAAATGTGTGGCTAAAAATGGATCAAACTCTGAAATTAGTTCCAAGCATCCCAAGAAATTTCCATTGTCCACAGATCTTATTGTTTCATTTCTACCAAAGAATAGCAGGCCTCTTTTCACCAAAAACAGAACGGTGGCTACAACTCTTTTTAAACATCACTCCAATATTGGGATTCAGTTTCATGTTACGAAACCACACTGGAGTCAATTCACTGTGGCGACTGCAATCGGAGCAACGTGTTAACTACTGCCTCTTGATGAGAAATGGAATTTTCATGTTCTGCTAGCCGCACAGATACGTGTTTCCAGTCATTGTACCCTGACGTTGAGAGAGCACTGTTTTTCTTCACACTGCTTCCGCTAAACAGTTTGCATACCCAACAGAATAGTGCAAACATTGACAGAGAAAGCCACAGCCACTGTCTAGTAGAAGATTCATTATTTTGCTTTATTTGGACGAAATGATACTTGGTCAAGCACCTTTTCTTTCCTAAAATTAATCTTTCTGTTTCTGAGACTAGGTGCACATTTTGGTTTGGAGGATTGCTGATGAAATGCTTTCGTAAGTCATCCGTTGCGTTAGACCATCAAGCTGGATCCGGATTATAACCCTCAGCAGCAGTTTTATCGCATCTTTCACTACTAGCAGCAACAGGTTTGACAGGACTGGGTAAAGATTCATTTTCAGAAGTGCAGGTAGTAGGATTACAGATATGAGTATCAGTATATATGCTCGATAGGATTTTTCTCTGCAAGCGATAGTCCACCACGTGGTTCTTCACAAATAAGCTTTTACAAATTACCCATAAAAAGTTCATCTTTGGCTTTCCTTTTATCCAGTAACTTGCGTTTCGCTGGGCCCGTTTCTGGGCATTTTTTTCCACCTGATCCTACTTACTAATTCTTCTTTCCTTCTACATAAAAACACTACTTTTTACTTTTAATTTTGTTTGAACAAATGCAAATCACACTAACTCACCAAAATAACTAGAAAGAAGTTAAGAACTAAGTTGAAGCTTGAAAAAACGAAATAAAAGTTGTGGTAAACAAAATCAGCTGTAACAGTTACGGTTAACGGGAAGGTAAACTGGCCATGCCAATCCCAGTTAGGCATGGCCATTTGTGGGTTAGGTGCGTTTGTATTTCTAGCACTTTTAAAGTGCAGCAGATGGCTGGTTGAATCATCAAAGCTGATGTCAGCAGTTTTGCATTCTGACGTCACATCTGCCAGTTAGAGTTAGCAGCATCTCAACATCAAAGTGAGATTTCAGAGGGGTCGTCACATGCAATTGGATTACACGTGAACACGTCAACATCATAAATATCAAATTGGCTTTGCGAGTGTGTTTTTTTATTATTATTTTTCTTTATTTCATTATTCATTTGTTTTTACTAAAGTAGTTTTACATCAAATATTATTTTCAGGGTTGATATATTTACATCGTAATTTTTTTCCTTAACGATGAATAATTACTAAAAAAAACATGCACACATTTTTGGGGGCCTCCAAAAGGTGAGGCTTGGGGCCCACGTGCCCCTGCGAAGATCAGCCCCTGCAGAGACTGGAAACATCAATGTGAGCATAGAAGTCAGTATTCACCTTTCAGTTAACTGTACCCTTTCTTTGTCATTAGTTATTCTCGTTTGAGTATGCCAATTAAGTATTGCTGCTGTGATTTGTTTCTTAATGATAAACATTTTTAACATTTTAATACCCAGATATAATGAGTTCACATAATATGAAGTTCTGCATAAACCCAAACTTTATATATCCCTTGAACTTTGTAATATTCTCCTTCATTAATCTAACTGCATATTATAAACAATTTTTTTCTGGGGGGGGTAAACCACAAGTGTTGAAGTTCAGCACAGTTATCAGTAAGCAAAATAAGTGGCATTCTCCCAATTGTTCCTGTTTCACTGGATTGCATGGTTTTACTGATGATGAGGATATATTGTCCCCCTTGTCATCATCGTAGTACAGCCATTTTTATGAGGCCTCTAGTGTGCCGGCTTTGGCTAAGCCTTGCTACCTTTTGACTTGTCACCCCCAGCTCCTGCCAACCCGTCTGAGTTCTTTGACTATGTGTGTCAAGTGGCATTCTCCCAATTGTTCCTGTTTTCCTGGATTGCATGGTTTTGCTGATGATGAGGATATTGCGTCCCCCCTTGACATCGTGGTACGGCCATTTTTTATGAGGCCTCTAGTGTGCCCTCTTCGGCTAAGCCTTGCTACCTTTTGACTTGTCACCCCCAGCTCCCACCAACCATGGTTCGTTCGTGCTTTTCCATCTGAGTTTCTTTGACTATGTGTGTCTTTAAATCTACCTTTACCTGGAAGATTAGACATACCTCCTTACTTTGGCTGATTCCCCGGATTCCTGATGGCAGTTTTTGACTCATATGGCTCGTGGTTGTTTGCAGCGTTCCCATTATCACTTCGCCACTGTATAGTGCACCGTTTTCATTTCCCTGCTGTTTTCGTTTTAATTTTTTTTTTTTTTCTGTTGTGATGCAGTTGCATTTTTATCATTTGCGGCTCATGTGTTTTCATGTTGCCTCAGCATTGTCTTGCAATTTTGTGCCTTGCAACTGCTTGTAACACCTGTACTGTGACATTGTAGCTCTTGTCTTTTTTTGTTGCATTGTTTTACTTATTCTATGTCTTTTTTTTTTTTTTCCTGATTGTCTCTGTCATTGCTTGTGGCATTATGTACCATTTCTTTCCTTGCCAGTCTGTGCATGGCCTAGGTTTTTAACTCTATGTATTCTATTTTTTTAATAACCAGATGTGTTTTCGCATACCCACTTTCTTTTACTGCTGGAAGACTAGGGAATACCTGGTATTGACAATGGCCTATGTATGGTTCCCCTTACAGGCAAACCAGTCAGCATGAAGACAAAGATATATCATCATAATAGGTTGTAATACAAAAACAAAAATTTGTAAACTCAAAACCTACTGACATAACCAGCGAACATAAACTTCTTATTTATATACATACAAAATTCCAAGCACAAATATTAAAAGCATATACACAACTATTTGCTTTTAATATTTGTGCTTGGAATTTTGTGTGTATGTAAATAGGAAGTTTATGTTCCTTGGTTATGTCAGTAGGTTTCGAGTTTACAAATTTTTGTTTTTTATAAATGTCAATCAACCAATGAAAGTTGGGTTTTACACGCTGGTAAGAGGGGTTGGAGGGGAAGTAGACGCTGTTGGGGCCTAAAGTCATTAATGCAGTACACTTCATGGACTTATGCATTCACCAGGCATTGAATGAACCTGAAGACGAAAAAGGACCACCACACCAGAGGCTTGAACCAAACTAGACAACCAAAAGAATAAAATGTGCAGGGAAATGTGTACAAAAGGTAAGCAACCTATTATGATTATAATTGTATGCACGTAAATTATGAACAGTTGTGGCTTGTGCTATGGATGTTCTAACACTGAAAAAATATAACAGCTCTCTTTTTTATTTCCTTCTACTTCCACCCTTCCACACACACATCTGAATCATGGCAATCAATGATGAAATAAGCAATTTTTTTTTATTTTTATTTTTTTTTTTTTTTATGTTTTTGGTTGCAACTTTGACATACACTGCTAAGGGGATTTTAAAAACAACTCTTCATTGTCTTCCCCCTAATAGTACGAGCAAGCTGCAGACAATGGATCAGGGAATAACATAAAATATGAAGGAAATGGTAAAATTTACTAGTATTCCGATGTATTGGTGTAGGAATATATAAATAAGTACAGAAAACTTCTTAAATATCCTTAGTGACAACCCAAGTATGTGAGCTTCACCTATAGGATATTTTACGTTTCCAATAACATGCTGAAATGTCATTTTTGAAGAAAAACATAAGTACTTTGCAAGAAAGTTCTCTCTGTTTGTGATAAAACTTTCTGCACATTGTCTCCCGGTCTCCGTGTATGGCATAAGGAGGAAGCTCATCAATAACTGTAAAATGTCAATAGATAAAAACTTTACTCTAGAATCCTTAAAAATACTGTAGTTCCTACAAAAATGAAATATGATACATCAAAAATGAATCAGGAGAACATACAAACGAATTTAAACAAATTGGGGGGGGGGTGTTAAAACGAATTGGGGGAAATAAAATATAATACATCAAAAAACTAGTTGGGAGAACATACCTTTCACTGTAGTGTCATTCGTTGAGCGATTACGTTGTTCCAACCAAGTCTCCGATACGATGGGATTCCTTCAAGGTATCCACTACACTGAAATTTATTCTCAACCCAGTATGTCACCAAACATCAAGAAAAGGAGTATGAAATAATCCACAAAAATGCCAACTTAAAACACCAATATTCTCGAGTACGAAAATGGTCAAATTCATGTCATGTATGACGTGAAAACACAGCTGAATCATTACAACACTGCCTTAAAATGGAGTGGAAA
The DNA here is from genome assembly GCA_039090855.1 of Macrothele yani. NCBI lineage: Eukaryota > Metazoa > Arthropoda > Arachnida > Araneae > Macrothelidae > Macrothele > Macrothele yani. Next base: position 82,255,762 of record CM077008.1, read on the forward strand.
ATGATAGTGAATAACATAAAAACCTCCCAAAATGCCAAATCACGGTGACCTAAGCATAAGGAATAATGTCCTTCCGATACTCTCTTCCTATACATTTCGGTAATGCGTGCATTACCATCTTCAAAAACAATGTCTGCTGTGTCCTTTGTAATCACACTCACTCTGCCACTTTCAACTAAACCGCAGTCCCTTTATCGTCAAAATCTGTGACATCATTATTTTGAGTTGTTGCCACTTCACGGTTACAAAAAATCGAAGTTCTGTGCGCCGATCGCTCTTGCTGACTCTCCGCTCTTCAGTACTTACGTACTCAACCTTCCCCTTCTATCTATCGCACCCTCCTGTTCCTCTTTTATCAATATTTCCAGGGGAGTGGTAGGTTGATACCAGAATGTATATTACGGTTGTTCTTTTTTTTTCTATTACTATTGCTTCTGCATAACGGATCATATTTTCTGTTGATTGTTGACATACTATATTAATTTCATCAAATAATGTTTTGTTTTTTTTGTGCAAAAACTGCAGCTAAACCATTATTTGATGAAAGAAATATAGTGTATCAACAACCAACAGAAAATATGACCCATTACGCAGAAGCAATAGTAATAGAAAAAAACAAAAAGAATATCATTTTGTAAAAAAAAAAAAAAAAGAACAGAGTCATTTTAGAAAAAAACAAAAAGAACAGTGTCATTTTGTACTAATTAAACACTGCTCTTTCATTTTGTAATTAGACTTTCTTGCGTATCTCTCTTGGTTTCTGAGTTAGTTTTGCTAAGTTCTGTATTTCACCAGTAGGGGCGCTATAAGCATGTCCAATCGATTGAGCATTGTCACTTTCCTATAGGCACATGTTACTTCCGTGGCAGTACAACACATGGTTTAAAAGTTAGAGGGGGTAAACAGAATTTCCTAAGAACCCTGTATATATGATGTACATACATACATATATCACTAAGCTATTCTCTGGGATTCAGAGGTTAGCTCCGCAAAGAAATAAGAACTACCAGATAATTTTTACTTACTGTTGCCGTATCAAACTCCTCCATTTACAGCGATCTTGACACACAACTCGGGCTTCATTGACATCCATCACATGCCGCACACGAGATCTTCTATACTTCATATTATTAATCTTTTTCTTATGTAGACACTCCTGAATCTGATCCTCCCATTACTTCCTTGGCCATCCTCTGCCTTTCCTTCCTGCCACTTGGGCTGAAAATATTTTCTTAGTAAGCTTCTCATCACTCACTCTTTCAACATGGCCAAACCATCGAAGCATATTAGTCTCCACCTTGCTAACAACATTTTGCTTCACATTACACAAGTGCAACACATCTTCATTCCTCACACAATCAGAACGTGTGTTGCCACACACCCCACCCCCGTAAGTAACGCATTTCTCCAGCACATGAACAACTCCTGTTTCTTGTGTAATACCCAAGTTTCACTGCCATACATCAGAGTAGGAACAATTACACTTTCATACACAGCCATGCAGGACTCTCTTGAGAACCCATCATTCCTGTGAAAACCTCCCAAAGCAGCTGTGACTTTCAATGAAGAATTCACTCACCTACTAATTTCACCATCCAATTTGTTCTCTCTGTCAAACATGCTTCCTAAATACACAAACTCATTCACCTGGTCAATCACTGTGCCATTTAGACTTATATTGCATTCAGTACTACCAGTTCCTCTCTCAAAAACCATAACTTTGGTCTTTCCCTTATTTATACTCACTTTGAATTTCATGCAAACTTCGTACATCAGGGACAACATACACTGCAACTAACTTTTGCTCTCTGCCAACAGGACAGTGTCATCAGAATACTTCAATCTGCACACACTGATATCCCCAAGACATAAACCAGTATTATGTATTTTGGCATCACGCATGCACGCATCCATGAACATATTAAACAGCCATGGTGACAGTACACAACCTTGTCTGATTCCTGCATACCAATAAAAAACCATTTTGATAAAACATCATTCATTTGTACACAAGCTCTACTGCCAGCATACATGACTTTTACACTATTAAGTAGATTCCCAGTAACACCATATTCATTCAATACCTTCCACAAAAGTGTCCTATTTACTTGGTCGTAAGCTTTCTCTAAGTCTATGAAAGCAGCAAAAACTTTCTTACCAACAGCCAGATGCTTTTCAGTTATCATGCGTAATGAAAAAATTTGGTTAGTGCGGCCTTTACATAAAACCACTCTGAACATCCCACACTTTCTCTGATGTAAGACTCATAGTTTTTCAATAATGACCTTACCAAACACTTTCCCTGGCACACTCAGTTGTCTAATACCATAATAGTTCTTGCATTCAGTCTGATCACCTTTTCCCTTATACAAGGGAACAATGATAGCATCCTTCCAATCTCGAATGACCATTCCTAACTCCCAGCACAACCTGCAAATTTCAGTTAACCAGTCAATTACAGTCGCCACCATATTTTTTTTCAACATCTCAGCAGTTATGCCGTCAACTCCTGGAACCTTACCATTCTGAAGAGAATTTATAGCTTTACACGCCTCTTCTCTTGAGATCCCTCCTGTGCTTCCATGCTTCACTATGACACCATCTGCTTCTGCCTCAGAATCACCTTTGTTTTCTTGATCTAATGACTCACAGAAATATTCACCCCATCTTTCACTTAACTCGTTGGACTCCCATATCATTTCCCCGATCCTATTCTTCATACAACTTACAACTTTGATTCCAATATTTTTCCTGAGTCTCGTGTACTTCCAGGAAATCTTATTTTTCCAAAAACAATTCATGCTTTTCCACCTTCTCCTTCATATCTTTTGCCTTACTCTAGCAAACCAGTTTTACTGCTTCACGCTTCTTACAGCAATATTTATCCACAGAAACTCTACCTTGCACCATCCCCAAATAGGCTTCCTTCTTTCTCTTTACTGCCTCTTCAATCTCACTATTGCACCAAGCATCACATCTATTATTACCCACTATTGTAGTGCCACAAACCTTTTCAGCAACAGTGACAACACAGTTCTTAAAACATTCCCACTTCTTTTCTACATCCCTCTCACAAGCCTTCAGCTCCTTCAGTTGTTCTCTGAGTAAGTCAGAATAACGCTAATGTTCTTCAGGGAGCCTTTCAACCTTTATTCTTCCCATCCTAGGCCTCTTCGTATTCCTTTTCCTCCAACCAACATTCCGTTTCATTCGTGACACTACCAAGTAATGATCAGAGCCAACATCTGCACCTCTCATCACACAGGTGTCAACAATTAAGTAAGTAAGTGTTTCAGACGCTGATCGTAGATAACAAAATCTATCACACTTTTGGCCAAGAGTATGATTTCCCAAGTATATGTGTGGATATACTTGTGGTTGAAAATTTGTATTTCATACACATGAACCATTCTCAAAGCAAAGTGCAATTAATCTTTCACCATTATCATTCACACAAGGATCATTAAACTTACCCAGAACATTGTCAGAAATTGCATTCTGCACACCTACTCTAGCATTGAAATCCCCTGCTATTTTAACTTTTTCTTTAGCACCAAACTGGCTCAAAACAGCTTTTAACTCATTTCAGAAATCTTCCTTCCTATCAGAAGCTTCTGAGTCACAATGAGCATACACTACAACAATTACTATTTTCTGAAGTTTCACTTTCAAACGAATCCAAAGAATTCTCTCACTTATGCAGCTATTGTGAATGAAGTTGTTCATCTTTTCACTTAAAATCACACCTACACCAGCCTGTCCTCTCACGTTATCTAATACTCCAGACCATACACTCATCATCCCATTCACTTCTTCTGTTCCAATTTCCATCTTTTTGGTTTCACTAACACACAGCACATCCAATCTATACTTATTCATCTCTTCAATCACCTCATTCATCTTGCCATTTATACCTCTAGTATTCCATACACCAATTTTACACTCGCTCAGCTGAGATCTCTTTCTGATTCGATTTTTTTCAGTTCCGGGATAATGTAATATGCCAAAAATAACCCTTTCTTATCAGTTTGGTTACAATGAAGTTCAGATATATTGAATGTTTTTAGCTCTCCCTTCTACTTTATTATATAGGGTACAACTGTATCACTAGTCTTCATTAAATATGCACTCATTGGTATTTTGTTCACAGGTACCTTGCCCATCTGTATGCTGGAGAAGCACTCATACTCATGGACAGAATAACAGAAGCTACAGAACACTTGAATCCAGAAAATGTAAAAGACGTTACATTTGCTTTGCCAGTGTCTTCTGAGGATGTAAAGTCAAACGACAAAGTTGATGAAACCAACAAGCCGTTGGCACGCACTCGGAGTAAGGGTTATTTATGCTTTCCCTTGACACATTCTTAACACAGCGTATATAAATGCCATAATTTGTGTTCTATTTGTAATGATTTTTAACTACAATCATTGTACTTTTCCTGCATGTGTGGATGCACCAATTTTTAATAAATGCTGTGATGCTAAATGCAAAGATTGTGGTTAGGTGGTTATTTCCTGTTACATTAAAAATGATAATAATTTTTACTTACTTGTAGCATTAGACTTTCTCTTATTTGCATGTATGGTTTCCTCATCTGTATGTTCACAAACATCCAAAAAGAGTGGTTGAGTTAAGGTAATTCAGTGCTATAAACCCTCATCATGGACCAATAGTGTGGGCAATGGTGTTCATTATAACCTGGTAAGGGGGTACATAAGTACACTCTTGGGTAAAATGGCCAGTAAACATACACTAAACAAGACAGCCAATAAACAGAAAACCACAAAAATATATGGTAAACAATGTACTAAATAAAAAATAATATTTTATTATACAGGGTGTCCGAGAATTATTGGACACATTACGAAATTATGTACAAAAAAAACTATGAGCATTGTCTGTTTTTCTATGTCACATATTACTAACACAGTTTCTATATTTTTGTTTTGCAGAATTGTTATTCCCAGAATCCGATAGACGGCACTAGGTGTGGCCTGATGAGGAATGTATGAGAAATACGCAATCAGTAGTCATGTTATCCATACAGCAGAAGGCAATGTGTGTGTTATGGCTTGCGGAATTAAAGTCTGTCGTTAAAGTTAAAAGACGGTACCGTTTAGGGCAGTGTTTCTCAAAGTGTGTTCCGCGGAACCCTGGGGTTCCGCAAGCAGTTCGTAAAACATCGCCGAAATTTTCAAGGAAATCTGTTAATTCCATATTTTTCCCGATGACAGCCTTAGCCAACCAATTCTTCGCAACCAATAAAAACACAAGAAAAAAGATGTGACAGAGATCTATGAAAATCACGTGGGACAGAACATCTCAAAGAAGTGGTGCAAAAAGATTGAGGGAGGACTCAAAACTGTTTGGCGCCTGAAACACTGGTAAGGCGATTTATGGCCTTCACTGTTGCCTAGGTCTGGACGGCTGTAAAGTGCAGGAGAAGCAAGAATTTGCTGCATAGTTTTGGCCTGTCAATGTTAGTCAGTGTGTGCTTGTTGAACTATGCTCTCTACTCCGCTTAACGTTAGAAATGCACCGTTGGCTTAAACAGGGTACGTTAAAATGTTCAAGTTCCGAAATTTTTTAGTTGAATTCTCTATCAGTGCCTAGTACTTCTCATATAGATAAGAATGATAATGACCAAGAAACAAAAGAATTTGCTTCAGTTCAAGAAAATGATACACGTTCTGGAAGGTGTGACCAAGATAAAACTGCCAAATTTGCAAAAAGAAGAAAGTATGATGAGAGCTATATTGGTTTCGGATTTATGAATGCTGATGACAATCCGCAGTGTGTCGTATGCCGCAAAGTTTATCATAATAGTTCAATGGCACCTGCCAAACTTCGACGCCATTTGGAGACTACACATCGAGAGCTCAAAGATAAAAATGTTGATTTTTTCGTGCGCAAGCGTGATGAAGTTTTAAAAATGAAAAAACAACATATTTTTCATGCAGCAGATACAGCGAATGAAAAAGCTACAGAGGCTTCATTTTTAGTAAACTATCAAATAGCATGAGCAGGTGAACCTCATACAATAGCAGAGAATCTAATCAAGCCATGTGTTATTGACATGGTAAAGTGTATACTTGCTGAAAAATCGGCCAAAGAAATATCGAAAATTCCGCTATCAAATGATACAGTGTCTCGCCAAGTGAAGGAAATAGCAGGCAGCGTAAAAGAGGAACTTATTTTTCGCATCAAATCTTGCGCTTTTGCTATGCAAATCGATAAATCTACAGACGTGTCAGGACTCGCGATATTGCTTGTTTTTATAAAATATACGTATGAAGCATCTCTAGCAGAAGATCTTCTTTTATGCAAGCCGCTAACAGTTCGTGCAACTGCAGCAGAGATCTTCAATATTTTAAATTCCTTCTTTGAAGGAAATGAAATTCCATGGGAAAATTGTGTTGATATTTGTACAGTGGTGCTGAAGCTATAGTGGGTAAAACATCTGGTATTGTCGCACGCATCAAAATGATTGCAAAGCACTGTAGCAGTAGTCACTATATGCTTCTTAGGCAAGCTCTTGCAGTGAAAAATTTGCCTCTCCATCTAAAAAGCGCCCTGGATGAAGTAGTTAAAATGATAAACTTCATAAAAGCTCGTCCTCTGAATATTAATTGTTTAAAATCTTGTGCGATTATATGGGAAGTGTGCATACGTCATTGCTTCTACATACGGAAGTGAGGTGGTTATCTCGAGGTAAAATATTGGAATGCTTTTTTGAACTTTGAGCTAAAGTGCATGCTTACTTCATAGATAACCACTTTTATTTGGAAGATCAATTAAAGGATAGAGAGTGGTTATTTCGAGTGGCTTATCTATCTGATATTTTCTCAAAACTGAATAAACTCAGTCTTGCACTTCAAAGAAAGCAAATTGATGTATTCACTACCAAAGACAAAATTGTGGCATTTAAAAAAAAGGTACAATTTTGGACCAGTTGTGTCTGCAGTCACGAACTTTGACTGCTTTTCAACCGTGAGAAACTTTCTGTCAGAGTTGGACTCAGAAATAGAAAACAAACAATATGATGAAATCACCCAACATCTGGAAGCTATCCACGATTCAATGAGTCACTATTTTCCTGATGAGCAGCACGAAAAAATAAAAAGTCAATTATGGATTAAAAATCCATTTGTTATAAATGAGAAACCTCCTTGCTTTTCATCTGATGAATATGAAAAATGTATTGAACTGGCATCAGATTCTTCGGTTACATCTCTTTATAAAACAGTGCCATTGACAGAATTTTGGTGCAGTTAGAAAGGAGAATACCTATTATTATTGCAAAAAGCTCTGTCAGTACTCTTACCATTTGCAACAACTTATCTGTGTGAAACTGGCTTTTCTGTGTATGCCTCAACAAAAACTAAGCACCGAAATAAGCTGAATGCAGAGCCCCATATAAGATTGCATTTTTCTTCAATAGAAATGAATTTTAAAGAATTATGTGGCAATAAAAAGCAAAGCCATTCATCACATTAATATTTTTCATTATTGAATACTTGCATCATTGGCATAATAAATTTTCATGGCTCTACATTACCTTTTTGTATGTATTACCTTTTTATTGATTGCTTATTTTTTTCATTTTATTTTTATTTCAAATCAGTGTTAAGTAATAGACATATAGGTATATTAATTTTTAAAAATGGTCTTTATAGAGGGGTTCCATTGCTAGACATTGTAGGAAAAAGGGTTCCACAGGCTAAAAAGTTTGAGAACCACTGGTTTAGAGTATGGTTGTAATCCTCCATCAACGAATTCAATTAAGCGGTGGATGAAACAGTTTAAAGAAACTGGCAATGTGGAACATCATGGAGGATCCGGTAGGCCTAACGTCAGCGGTGGTTGACCAAGTTAATGAAAGTTTCTGACGAAGCCCCAGGAAATCCATTCGTAAAGCAAGCAGAGAATTGTGCATTCCAAAATCAACAGTTCACGATATCTTGCACAAGAAATTAAAGTTTCATGCTTATAAAATGCAAATAGTGCAAAAGATGTATGTAAATGTTCACACTCTACGATACGATTTCGCTGTGAATATGCTGAATCGAGTGGAAAACGATGAAAACTTTCTCAGTACTGTCATTTTTAGTGATGAATCCACATTTCATGTATCAGGTATTGTGAATCGTCACAACTGTACGATATGGGGCAGTGAACCGCCTCATGCTGCTATTGAACTGGAAGTGATTCTCCAAAAGTTAATGTGTGGTGCGCCCTATCAAAAAGAGAAGTGATTTGCCCTTTCTACTTCTGTGAAAAAACCATAAATGGTGACATTTACTTGGATATGCTAGAAAATTTTGCTATACCCCAGATCAAAAGATATGACAATGTCGTTTTCCAACAAGGTGGTGCACCTCCGCATTGTCAACGTGTGTACGTAAGTGCCTAAATGAGCATTTCCCCAACAGATGGATTGGGGGGGGGGTCCCATTCTGTGGCCTCCTCACTCTCCAGATCTAACTCCATTGGATTATTTCATGTGCGGTTATGTGAAAGATCGTGTCTATCAGACGCCTTGTACTGATTTGCAGGAACTAAAGCAGAGTATCACAGCTGCTATTAATTCCATAACTCCTCAGATGCTTGCTAATACATGGCATGAAATGGAGTATCGCTTGGACGTACTATGAGCAACCAAGGGATCTCACATCGAAATTTATTAACTTGTGTAGTTACATTGTAAGTTAGTACAGTCAGTTTCTTTCTGTCTGTTTAATGTTTTGTGTTATATAATTTTGTAATGTGTTCAATAATTCTCGGACACCCTGTATTTTGTAGATGACAGGTGAGCTTGTTGTTTGGTTATCTTAGATATGGTAGCTATTTATTCTAAGCCAAGTCAGTGGAGCTGCATATGGTGCTCCACTACACTTTAACCACCACCATTAGCAACTCATAGGGCTATAAGCAGTTGCCTGTCCCAAATTTAGGGCCACCAACAGACAAGCACACTACCCATGCCTTATCCAGGACTTGAACCTGGACCCAACTCAGCTAAATGATTAGATTTCGGTTACTCAAACCACCCCAGTCACCGGAGTAGCTCTCTATTAACAGTGTCATGCCACTTGTAAAATGCTGAGGTGAATGAGGGTCAGCAGTAGAAGGGCAATCAGCAGAAGTAGGCTGAACTCCAGGAACAGGTTTAGAACAATTAGTCTGTCTGCATCAGGCATGATGGTATTCCTTTTATTCCAGATACTAGCAGACATTTTGTCTATCACGTAACATATTTCATCCACTATTACTGAAGTTCATTATAAGTCCATAATAATGTTAGTTGTGTGTATTGATACCATGCAGTTTGTTTTCTTTCCTTTTGTAATAAGTTATCCTATTCTTTTTTGAAAATCTGTGTATTCCCTTAATCATTCTATTTTGCTACTGAATTCTTCTAAATAAGTATTTCCCTCAAAAGTGCAAATTCTTATATTTATTCTTTTTGATTAGAAGTTTTTTTTTCTATTATATTTACTTTTGACTTAATCTTCATTTTATATCTGTTCATTAATGTTTTGTTAACAGGCATTTTCCTCACTTGTATGCTGGAGAAGACACATTTCAACATAGATGTGTAAATAGGTAAATAAACAAACAAATACAAAATGTAAGGGCTGAATAACTTCATTAGTACTTCAGACAGTGTGTGTACCAGAAAATGAGGGAAGCAGATGCAAACATGATAATTCTGTGAGCATTGTTAAAATAAATTACCATTTCTAAACAAGTAGAAAATTTTTGTCAAAAAGTCGCACATTCAGGCATGTGTGCTGCACATTTTCCATTGTAATTTATCTTTTCTTTCAGGTATGTCCATAAATATACACGTAAATCAGTTTTCGTTGTATGGCTGTTTGTTAAAGACAGATAATCTTCTAGATTGAATGTAAAAGGCAGCTTTGAAGGTCATAATTAATACCATGACCTAAGCAATGTACTCTCAGTGGACACAACATTAGAGATACTTCCCTGGTAGCGTGTCAGTCCTCCTCTAGTGCGAATAACAGCCTGTACATAACAAGGCATTGACTCCACCAAATGCCGGAGGGTTTCTGGAGGTTATGCCAGCCATGCCTGTTGCAGCATCAGATCTATTTAACCAGGTTCCATAGATCTGATGTTCTGCTCCATGACATCCCAGAAAGCTTTGATAGGGTTTAAATCTTGGAAACTTGGAGCCTACGGGGTTGTTCCAAACTCACGTGGGTGTTCCTCAAGCAATGCTGGGTGACTGCGATTCGGTAAGGTGGTGCATTGTCCTTCTGAAACATGCCATCAGCCGCAGGAGCTCGAAGGTTATGAAAGCGTGTAAGTTATCGGCCAGTACATGCTGGTAGAATTCAGTGGTTAAGGACCCTCTCCAGACATACTAAGGGGCCTAATGTGTTTCTTGAGGAGGAACCCCAAACCATCACAGAGCTGACCTGGCACGACAATGCCATGGCCTCATGCTGTTGACGCCACACCTGCACCTCCTGTCAGCTTGGTGCAGCTGAAGATCAGATTCATCTGATCACGTGATGCACAGGTTGTTTTGATGTTCCCTGCACCAGGTGAGGCATAATTTCTGATGACAAGCAGTCAACAGTGGCACACGGGTGTCAGCTCCCGTAGTCCAGGGTATGCAACGTGTGCCATACCGTTCACTCACTGACACTGCTTGGGCCTCCACATTTAACCTTGATGTGATTTGTGACACCATTGCCAAGCAGTCCATCTGTATGAGCCTGGATAGTCTGCGTGATTTGTGCCACCACTGCCAACAGTCAATCTGTATGAGCCTGGATAGTCTGCGTCGACCCTGATCTTCAATGGCTTGTGGTTGGGCATTGGTACATCCATCAGTGGTATATTTACACTACACCCTTTGTATGGTTGCCCTCGGGAACCCTAGCTTTCTTAGCACTTAATCGATAGAATGACCCATCTGTCTTGCACCGACAATGAGTTCACGATCAAAGTCACTCAGATCACCAAGTTTACCCATGCTCATTGATTGTGATAAACTGTTGGGAAGCCCTGCTGTCCACCTATTTATCACTTACATTCAGTTTAGGTCTGTTCCACTCTGTGCACAGTATGCCCATGTCAATTGCCCAACACCACTATCTCTAATGTTTTGTCTACTGAGTGTATATCATAAATACATACCATGAAATGACACCATAATGGTAAAGTTATGTGACAAAGGATCTTTTTCATTTGCCAATATTTCTTCACATGTCATCGAGAAACAGCTGCTTGAATGGTGAGCTATGCAATTCTTTGATACCAGTGTGCTTCTGTGTTTCTAAGAAAGTCATTGAGGATGTTTGCAGCATAAATTTTGGAGAAATTTTGGCTTTTTTTAATACTTCATATTACATGGCCCTATAGTAAAACTTTAAACTACAATATTCATGTGCTGTATGTGCAACTACATCTAGTCATTTTTCTTGTCACTTTTTTAACTTATGGCATAGAAATGCCATAATCACCTATTTTCCATGTAACCCACTTATTGGAAAACTTGAAAATTGAATTGTCCTGTGTAATGTTAATCAAACCTATATCTCATGTTTTGTTTGAAACTCTGAGGAAATGACCACTTGGTGGCATTAACTAATGAGTTTCTCTTCCTCCAATGTGTGTTGAAGATTATTATTCATTGATTTCTAAGATTCCCATCATCACAATGTGAAAAAATATGTGCAGTATCATATTCTGGAAAAAAAAATTCCAAGTTTTTTTTTTTGTTGTTGTTTTTTTTTTTTTTTTTTTTTTTTTTTTTTTTGAGACAATATGAGCATCCCTTTTTCTGAAATGCTTAGGACCAAATGTATCTTGGATTTCATATTTTTTCAGCTTTTGAAGTAGTTATATTTGATAATATATAATGAGGTGGCTTAGGGATTGGACCAAGTCTAAACAGTAAATCCATTTATATTTCAAAAAATTAAAGTCATTTGCAGACAATTCTTTAATGAAAAGAATAAATTTTGTAAAAGACCCAGTTCTATTAAATAATCAGTAGTCAGAATTACTTTTCACTAGATGACAAATGCTCACTATGGTGTTAAATCACTTGCTCAAGGCTTTACCCAGATATATTGATTTGGTTCTAGTTCCAGTTGAAGAAATTTTCATTTAATCTTCCTTCTCTCTGAGTTCTTTTGGATTTTTACAGACGTTTCTGGCCTCTTGATCTTGGTCAAGGCCTGTTCTCAATGTATAGAAGGATTAACAAAAGTTTTATTTACTTCTGAAGAATTTAATTATTGTTGCCAGGTTACTCATACTGTTGCCAGTTACAAAACTGAAATGTTTTTCATTGTGTATTTTTTAATTCTGTTGTTGTTGTTGTAATTAAGTTGTTTAAGGTGGTCCCACCTAAAATCTCTGCCTTATGTTTCCAGTGGTAAAAGTTCTTTACATATTTTCTTCGTAATTAATGTTTTTCCAAGGATAAAAAATTTGCACATCGATAAAACTAACTTTAAGTTATAGCATGGGATACTTAATACTTGCTAAAACATAACCATAATTAAGCAATTTAACATTTGTTTGTCTACTGACATCAATGTACATGTCGCGCCATCTGTTAACAGGTGTAACATTACTTAAAGAAAAATTATTGTTGTTTAATAAAATTATGATTATGTTTTAGCAAGTATTAAGTACCCCATGCTAAAACTTAAACTTAGTTTTATCGATGTGCAAATTTTCAGCCTAAGGAATGCATTAATTGCGAAGAAAATATGTAAAGAAGTTTTACCATTGGAAACATAAAGCAGAGATTTTAGATGGAACCACCTTGAAACACCACTTATTAGGGTGTTTTAAATGTGATTTTTTAATTCTGTTGTTGTAATTAAGTTGTTTTAAACAGCTTAATTACAACAACAACAACAACGGAATTAAAAAATACACGAAAATGTTTCAGTTTAGTAACTGGCAACAATATTTAAATTCTTCAGAAGTAAGCAAAACTTTTGTTAATCCTTCTATACACTGACAACAGGCCTTGACCAAGATCAAAAAATGTCTGTAAAATCCAAAAGAACTCTGAGGGAAGGAAGATTAAATGAAAATTTCTTCAACTGGAACTAGAACCAAATCACTAGGGTGTCCTAGTAAGTTTTGTATTCTGGTCGGGAAACAGAACCTTATTCAGAAGTGTATAAAATGCAATAAATTTCATTAGTGTTTTGAAACCAGCTTATCTAATAATAAGAAAAAAATTATTTAGGATTTAAAAATAAATTTTAACTGAGAATTGTTCACTAAGCCAGAAGAGGCAATGAATGACACAAACTGATACGACTTTGAATCAATTTGCAACAGTCATTCCCTGCGGAAATCATTCACTGGAAATTTCAACACATAAGTTGCTTTAGTGAATTGAAATTGATTAGCCCTTTGCTACAACAGAACAGAGTGTCAATGCCATACCCTGGGTATCTGAGGTTACGTGTCGTAATTGTGGGGATGCAAAGATAGCTGCACAATGCCTGGGAGCCTTTTGGAATTTTCCTTTTACTACGTCGTGTTGGTGCTCAAAGAAAGTTTCAGAGTTTTTCAGTTTTGGGATTTTTGAATATGGGATGCTCAACTTGTATTGGCAATATGTAATTATATTTTATTTTCCCTCTCCTTTGTAATTATATTAGTTTTCAGCATATTTAACTGTGACTGGGTAGTTCCCTGGCCTGTAACAGGAATTGAACCTGTGTCTCCTGAATTCTGTCTAAATTTGGACCTGTTACACTACCAAGGACAAAGAATCCCCATGTAACTAAAGCTTAGAAAAATCTGAGCAAATAGAAGATTTGCATTACTTGTAGTATCTAGAGGTTCGATTCTCACTCTGAGACGATGCAATTTGAAATTTTCAATAATTTGAGGTAAATTACTTAACTCCTGTTCCTCTTAATACCCATTAAAATTAATTATTAGTTTTAAAAAAGGAATTTTTAAGTTTTCTAAGGAGACAGCTACATGGTTACAGTTAAATATGCACTTTTGCATGCCAAAAAAAAAAAAACAATATGCTTACATGCCTTCCATATGCAGTAGATTCTGGGTAATTGGGGCATGTCAGGACCAGAACACTTTGGCCCAATAAAACGGCTGTCCCAATTATGCAAAGTCATGTCCCAAAGAGCTAATTTGGGATGTTCAAGAATTTTTCCAAGTAAACAGCTGCCCTGATCAACCAGTGGCTAAATTAACTGGAATATGCTGTATTAGCAAAGATTTGTTCTTTATTTAACATTTGTATATAATGTGTAATTGTTGCCTGTATGATATATGTTATACAAGAAAAAGTGATTCAGATTCATTACCTTATATGCCTATGTACCAGATTCATTACCATATGCATTGCATCTTTTCATGATGACCTAATGTGTGTATATATTTTTTTCTTTCAGGTTGGTTTCCCAGTAGTTTGTCAACTGCAAAAGTAATATCACTTTACAATTTAACCGTGGCATTTACTCTGAGGGAAGAATGGGAAAAAGCAAGTGAATGGCTCCGTCAGGTATAATAATTTTAGTAGTAGATTGAAGTAAAGTGTCGGTCAATATTTTGGGGGCAAAGCTTCTGCAGGTCTGCTACTGTTGCTTGCTATGAGCTTCCGTTTTCAGTAAAAATCTGTGAATACAATTTTTTAATTCTTTTAATCTACAAATAAAATAGCCATTCACTGGGTAAATGAATCAGGCAGTCCAACATACCAGCTATGGGAACTGTTCTACCCATGAAGCAAAGAACAGATGAATAAGAGGTTCAGTTGGGGCTCATTACTTCTGCCGCAACTCTGCATATTGTTCCATTGTAAAATGTTAAAAATAGGTGTTTCACTGCACAAATAAATCAATCTAACATTTTGCCATCCCAAGAGTGGGTGCCATATTCTAACGTTACCCCCCCCCCCCCCCCCCATTTTTGTGTGCTGCTCGAAGAGTCGAGCAGCACACAAAAATTCTCCGCTCCTCGCCGAATCCTTTGCGCATGCGCCCAAAATGGCAGAAGGCAATTGGCCCGAAGTTAAGTCAGAAGGCGGAGAGAGACGCAATTCCCAGAATTCGCTTGCTCGCATCTTCTCGGAGTCAGGCTTGAACTTGGACCTAACCTCCCAAAAGAAAAGATGGCCGACGACGGAATTTCTCTCGGCGCACAAGGATTAGCAGTTGGTAACAGATTTTAAACATTCTCCTGGCGTTTTACATATAAATACTTGGCAAAAACCATTGCAGAGCTGGTGAGAAAGAAAGCGAAACGTCCGACATCGTGACGGCGCCTGGTTAGTGCAGGAAGTTTAAAATACATAGATATCCCTCATTGCTCCTTACTTACTTACTCGACCTTAAAGTTAGTGACTTCTTTCAGTAAATGGATTTTTTGTTTTTGTATTAATGTTATTTAAGTAATTATTTTCATTTGGCTTCTTTATTTTTTATTTTCTTTATTTGAAGTTTTAGAGTCAGGTAATCTGTTTCTTTCTGCTACTGAAAGAAGTATATCTCTCTCTATATATATATATATTCTATTAAGAGACTGAAGCAAAAAAAATTTTGACTCACACCAAGTACAACATAGAAAAGGTTATGTATTGACCAGTGTGAGTAAAAAGAGAAAAATAAAACAACTGAATGTAGAAAGTGTCGAGAATACTGAGCCTTGGCTTTATCAAGGACCAGCAAAAACTCTGCATTTTCTCACTTCCACAAAGACCTATTTGGAAATGGGTTTCTGCAAAGTCATAGATGCAAGTAATAAGCCCACCAAAAAAAAAATTTTTAAATATATATTTTAAAGAATATATATAAATGTCATGACCTCCGCAGAGTTGCATGACCAAGCTTTAGTTAACAATTTAGCTAGCATCCATAACTTTCCTGGCCCGACCCATGCTCTTCATCTGTTACTATTAAACAGAAAGAAGAAGATTATAGAAAACTCAAGTTGTAAGAGTGACATAATAAATCAGAAATAATGTTCAGCAGTAACAAATTATCAAGTTCGCCTGAGAGAGAATTTAAACCTGAATAGCAATACAAAAGTATTACAAATTCTTAACATTGCAATAAAAAAGGAGATATTAATTTTTTTAAAACACAGATTCTTGAAGGAAAACTGGATTATAAAAAACTCCTACTGCACAACTTCTGACAACACAAAAACGAGAATATAATAAAGACAATAATTAATTAAAGAAATGCATTGTGAAGGTTATATGACATGAACAATTAGTTGCAATATGTACAAAGTATTTCAGAAGTGCTTTAAGTGCATAATTAAGTAGTTATTAAGAACTTGACTACATTGAAAACACAGCGCAAATTACAAGAACAATGAAACGGCCGGCTGTTTTGGCCTTAGTTCCCTAAAAACGCACAAAGTTACCCAGAAAAGAAAGAGTTAAAATCCGCAAAAAAGTTAATAGACTTGCCAGTGCCTAAAAGCTGAAAACAAAAAAAGAAAAAAGTACAAGAAGTTCAATCATTGAACTTGGAAATCCCAAAACCCAAAGACAATGAAGAGAGCTTACCTCTTATGCAACTGAACTTCCTCCTTTCTTGAGGAAACATGGCCAACCTTTTAACCCAAACTTCTAAACCCCCTGCCACTCCCTAGTCGCTGGGGGGCAGTGTGGGTGGGGCTGAAGGCCTCCACACACTGAAAAATCCTACTCGCGGAGATTTTAACTAGAGAAAAAATATATAATTAAGATTGTGGACCTGTATGATCAGAAAGAGCAGAATTAACTCTCCAGAATACATGAGAAATATTATGAAATACACAGGTAGTGTATTTAATAATCTTTGCATGTATTTAATCACCTTTGTGAGCTTCTGTAGACTATTCAGAATCTTATTAATTTTAATGTTAGTTTTACTATTTTTAGTATAGCTATTCTAGTGAGCAAATAACTAGTTTTCTTTTATTTTTATTTTTATTTTATTTTATAAACAGATTTTTAAGCTTTTTTTGTGATTTTGTCTATATTATTTAATTTTTTATTTTTAATAGGACCTTCTTATCCATAGCACTAAGGTTCCTTTTTGTAGTTAATAGGCATGCTCTCTCTAGCCAACTTCCAAAAGGCTTTCATTGGTCAGAATCATATTATTAACTGCGTAGAAAATTAAAGCAGATCTGCCAACCTTACTCTATTATTCAGAATAATTTTTCTTAAAGTTCTTTTGATGAAAGAAGTAGGAATTTTGTTCTCTAGAAAACTGTCTAATAGTATATTAATGTGGTAGTTGAAGTCCAAATTGTTGCTGCAAATTCTTGAAATTCTAAGCACCTGAGAAATTAGTACATTCTCAATTACTTTGGTTGATATGTTATTATTCCAGTGTAGATATTTAATTACTTTGAAAGGAAAACTAACTCTTTTATCAAAGAGGCTAATAGATGGGTTACCTCTGTTAAGTTTAATGCTTAAGTCTAGGACCTCTAGTTCCTGATTACTGTGGTTGGTTTTACATAAGTTAAGAGAGCTAGGATAGGATTTTTCAGTGTGTATTACATAAGTTAAGAGAGCCGAGTAGGATTTTTCAGTGTGTGGAGGCCTTCAGCCCCACCCACACTGCCCCCCAGCAACTAGGGAGTGGCAGGGGATTTAGAAGTTTGGGTTAAAAGGTTGGCCATGTTTCCTCAAGAAAGGAGGAAGTTCAGTTGCATAAGAGGTAAGCTCTCTTCATTGTCTTTGGGTTTTGGGATTTCCAAGTTCAATGATTGAACTTCTTGTACTTTTTTTCTTTTTTTTTTTGTTTTCAGCTTTTAGGCACTGGCAAGTCTATTAACTTTTTTGCGGATTTTAACTCTTTCTTTTCTGGGTAACTTTGCGTTTTTAGGGAACTAAGGCCAAAACAGCCGGCCGTTTCATTGTTCTTGTAATTTGCGCTGTGTTTTCAATGTAGTCAAGTTCTTAATAACTACTTAATTATGCACTTAAAGCACTTCTGAAATACTTTGTACATATTGCAACTAATTGTTCATGTCATATAACCTTCACAATGCATTTCTTTAATTAATTATTGTCTTTATTATATTCTCGTTTTTGTGTTGTCAGAAGTTGTGGAGTAGGGGTTTTTATAATCCAGTTTTCTTTCAAGAATCTGTGTTTAAAAAAAATTAATATCTCCTTTTTTATTGCAATGTTAAGAATTTGTAATACTTTTGTATTGCTATTCAGGTTTAAATTCTCTCTCAGGCGAACTTGATAATTTGTTATTGCTGAACATTATTTCTGATTTATTATGTCACTCTTACAACTTGAGTTTTCTATAATCTTCTTCTTTCTGTTTAATAGTAACAGAGGAAGAGCATGGGTCGGGCCAGGAAAGTTATGGATGCTAGCTAAATTGTTACCTAAAGCTTGGTCATGCAACTCTGCAGAGGTCATGACATTTATATATATTCTTTAAAATATATATTTTGAAAAAAAAATTTGGTGGGCTTATTACTTGCATCTATGACTTTGCAGAAACTCATTTCCAAATAGGTCTTTGTGGAAGTGAGAAAATGCAGAGTTTTTGCTGGTTCTTGATAAAGCTAAGGCTCAGTGTTCTCGACACTTTCTACATTCAGTTGTTTTATTTTTCTCTTTTTACTCACACCGGTCAAAACATAACCTTTTCTATGTTGTACTTGGTGTGAGTCAAAAAATTTTTTTTTGCTTCAGTCTCTTAATAGAATGTGAATTGTGAATTTTCATAACTGCTGCGTTGCGCGTTTTGATCTTCAGGTTATTTTGCACCTTTCGTTTTGAATTCTAAAGTTTTTCTTATGTTTTCAGCTTTGCTCTTTAGTATATACATATATATCTGGGATGTAAGGTCAGGTGATGCGTAACATCACAGCCTCTCCTTGACAAATGTCAACCCCGCCTTCTCGTGGTGCATCCTGTTCCCACTAAAGGGGCTCTGACGACCGCCAATAGCGGTATAACTATACCATCAGGATTAGAGGAAATGCTATCCCACACTCACCAACCCGCTTGGCCAGCGTGGTGAATTATGGCCAAACCCCTCCAAAATGACTCTACAACTTAAATCTTGGCCCTCGGTCTCCGGTAGCTGGAATGTACCTGGCCAAGGCAGCGGCCAGTGCGACATGAAAGCAGAGGGTGCTAAGAATCCCCGGAGGACCGGACTAGGCTGCCATCTGATGCTGACCTTGGCTACGTATAATGGACGCTCCCTATCTTCTGATTCAAGGCTTCTTGAATTGGAAGAGGTACTACAAAGGATCAAGTGGGACATCGTTGGGCTAAGTGAGGTAAGGAGAAAAGGAGAAGATTTCATTGAACTGAAAAGTGGACATCTCTTCTACTATCTTGGGACAGATACTGGCAGAACTAGTGGTGTTGGATTTATAATAAACAAGAAACTGAAGAATAAAGTGGTAGAAGTGGAAAGTTCCTCTGACAGAGCTGCACGACTCGTTATCCAACTCTCGAGAAGATACCAGGCTCAGATTATTCAAACTTATGCACCCACCACAAGTCATCCTGAAGAAGAAATTGAAGAATTTTATGAGGAAATTCGTCATCTAAATAATAAAGGTAAGCAGCACTTGAAGATAATTATGGGAGATTTCAATGCAAAAATAGGGCAACGGCAACAGAATGAAACTTCAGTAGGTAAATTTGGTCACGGCAACAGAAATCAGCGTGGAAATACTCTCGTTGAGTTTGCAGAGGCAGAAGGGTTTTTCATCTTGAACTCCTTTTTCAAGAAAAAGCCACACAGGAAATGGACATGGAGACACCCAAATGGGATGACAAGTGAAATTGATTGTATTATGTGTAACAAAATATTCGTCATCGAAGACTGCAGTGTGCTAAACAAGTTCAACACAGGTAGTGACCATAGATTGGTGAGATGTAAGATGCACCTCAACACTAAACTTGAACGTGGCAAGCTCATAAGACAAACAAAATGTATTGACATAACCTACCTTAAAAAACACCATAAGACCTTCAAGTTGGAACTAAAGAACAGATTCCCTGCTTTAGAAGGCCTAACATCGGAAGAAGTAGATATTTCTAAAGTTAACAGAAAAGTAACCAAAGCTCTTATGGAAACAGCAACAAAATTAGCTGGGTCTAAGAACAAGTTGCATGTGAACAAACTATCAGGAAAAACCAAAATGTTGATGCAAAAAAGAAGAGAGATGAGGACAACTAAAGAAGATGTGACTTCCAAAATGGAATACATAGAGCTATGCAAGACAGTACGAAAAAATATCACTGAAGGTGTAAGGAAATTCAACTGTGAACTAGTTAGGAAAGCAATTGAAAACAACCAAAGCCTAAAGACAGCAAAGGGACATCTCAGTAAGGGAAGAAAACAGATTATGGCACTGAGAAAAGAAGATGGTTCTGTAACAAGAAATAGAGGCGAAATTTTGACAAAAGTGAAAGTTTCTACTCCAAATTATATGAAAGGGATTATACATGTACTCCAGACATCATGAAAGGTACCAGAGTTTTTCCAGTCCTCCCAGGGGAAGTTAAACATGCAATCAAGAACATGAAGCGGGGAAAAGCTCCAGGAGAAGATGGAATTACTGTAGACATCATACAAGAAGCAAGTGGAGAAATCGAAACAGTACTCGCCCAAATTTTCACTCGATGCCTTAATGAAGGGAAAATTCCTGAGGATTGGAACAACGCTACAATGATCTTGCTACATAAAAAAGGTGACATTGAGGATCTCAGGAACTACAGACCTATCGGCCTCCTATCAGTGGTTTATAAAATCTTCACTAAAGTTCTTTCACACCGCTTGAAGGTGACACTGGACATGGCTCAACCGAGAGAACAAGCTGGATTCAGGAGTGGCTACAGCACAATAGATCATATCCACGTACTGAGAGAACTAATTGAAAGAGCGAGGGAATATGAACTTCCATTGTGCATGGCTTTTATCGATTATGAAAAAGCCTTTGATTCGGTGAAACCATCAGCAGTTACAATGGCTCTGAAATCCTGTGGTATTGAAGATGCATACATTAATATTATTAATAACATCTATGAAAATGCAAGTGCAAAGATTCGGCTGTTTGAAAATACAACACACATAAAAATTGGAAAGGAAAGAGAGTGAGACCAGGTGACACCATATCTCCGAAGCTCCTTAATGCCACATTGGAAAATGTCTTTCAATCACTGAACTGGGAAAACAAAGGGATAAAGATAAATGGAGATTATTCAACCCACCTTCGTTTTGCTGATGACGTAGTCATTTTTGCAACTACCCCATCAGAGCTGCAGAATATGATCCAAGAACTTGCTGACAAGAGTGAAGAAGTGGTATTAAAAATGAACTTTCAGAAGACAAAAGTGATGTTCAATGCTTTTACAAGAAATGAAGATTTATCGATTGATGGAGAAAAGCTGGAGATAACAGACAGGTATGTTTATCTTGGACAGCAGATATCAAGTGAGGGTCACATTGATGAAGAAATTAATCGGCGTACAAAACTTGCCTGGAGAGTTTTTGGAAGAAACAGCATAATTTTCAAGAGCAATATGCCATTATGTCTTAAAAGAAAAGTGTTTGATCAATGCATCCTTCCAGTGCTTACATATGGTGCAGAGACGTGGACCTTAACTAAAAGAGACATACAAAGGCTGCAGACAACTCAAAGTAGCATGGAGAGGTGCATGCTTGGTATAACCAGGAGAGATAAGAAGAGGAACTCGTGGATCCGAAAAATGACGAGAATGGAAGGCATCATGATCAGAGTTAAATCCCTAAAATGGCAATGGGCTGGACATACTGCCAGAAGGACAGACCATCGATGGACAGCCGATATTTTAGATTGGATTCCAAGGGACAGGAAAAGACCCAGAAGAAGACCACATGGGAGATGGGTGGATGAAATTCGAAAGTATGCGGGATTGACATGGAGGAGACTGGCACAAGACAGACCGTTGCGGAGGAAACTTGGGGAGATCTTCGTCCAGCAGTGGATTGATAATGGTTGACAATGATGATGATGATGATGATATATATATATATATATGTTTTCGATCTCTCCGTTGGGCTGCTTGCGCCTGCGGAATGATCAACTATCATTAATTGATTCATCATTCATTTTTCATGCATTATTTCTTATGGTAAAATTTCTTGACTGAATGAAGCTTAGATCCGGAAATGATACAGATATGCTACATCGGTCGTCTCGTGGTGATTCAAGGACCGCGTACTGCCCTGAGGGTAGGGGACAGTTACGAAAATAATTACCTCCTCCTGCTCTGGGACTTGAGGCAAAGGGGTCTTCGGAGCCGAATGATTTACGGTTTCCATTGCCTTTATGTAATTTGTCAGGTTTAAAGGTTTCTGAAAATATTGATAAATCCCAAAAAGTTTTTTAAAATCTTAAAAATGTTTTTGAAGATTCCTTTTATACTATTCCGTTGTTAAAACTTAGTTGCTGTCAAGATTCACGATGCCTGACCGGCAAACACATTCACAGTCTAAATGTTGGCGGCCAAATGGATCCTGTTTTTTGTAAAACGTCAAATGTAGTTTATTCTTTTACTTGCCGTGTCAGTAGACTCTGCTACATTGGACAGACGGGTAATCCTTTACACATACGATTAAACGGACACTGCTATGACATAAAAAAATTTAAGCATAAGAATGACATTGAACTGCTTCATTTTCAGCCTTATAGCTTTGAGGAAATAGAAATTTGTATTTTGTTTATTGAGTCAGATTTGGAAAAGAGATTATTATTGGAAAATATGTGTATTTTGCAATTCAAGACATTATTCCCATATGGACTCAATGATTTATTTAATGGCATTAAGACTACAACCAAGGATTTTTCTGGCTTGGTGAAGAGATATTTCAAGCATAGCCCTTTTACTACTTCCGGAAGCAATGCCACTTGACACAATAGACGTAACAGATCTCGTGGTAGTGCTTTCGTGAATTTTCGGGATTTGTTGTTGGAACTGGATGGCCTTACTAACAATATTGTACAGATTTGTAAATCAAGAATTTTTTCGGTTAATTTGGCTGAAATTCGTTGCCTGAAAAAAATATTTGACAATTTTCATTTCAATAATTTACGTATTAAAACATTACTCAATGATTTGCTTAATTTTAGATTATCTTCAAAGCTTAATAATTTTGATTCTGATCATAGGGAAAAGTGTTACTGTGTACTTCAATTTTCAGATCGAATTTTTGATAAAATTGGTGTTAAAAGGATTTTTACTGACAATAATATATACTTTCCATTAAAGGGCACGGTTAACATAGTCCCATGTCATCGTTATGCTACAACTGTTGGTCGTTTAATTTATAACTATCGCCACTTTGCTGAGAATTTGCAGGACTTAAATGAAAATCGATCCGCATTTTGTTTGTACAGTAATCCAGAATATGCTTGTTTTATTGATCCTTTTCATAAGCATATTCTCACAGGCAATACTAATCTTATTACAAATTTTGAAGATGACAATCCGAACTTTGGCGTAAATGTTACAAGGACGGTAAGGTAAGTCAGATAATATCCGAAAACTTCAAAATTTCCATCGTCCTGGAGCGGGTCTCAAACCCGCGTCTCCCAGATGGTGTAATCCCATATTTCTTTCATGACTAATCTTATTTCCAATCCTGTTCTCAGGTATGTTTTAAATAAAGGTACAGGATTTCGTATTTCTACTAGATTAAATGTCAGTAAAGTCCGTAGGGATCTAAAAACTGATCTTATTAAATATATTCTTAAATTATTGTATAAGTTTGGAATTTCTTATGAAGAATTTATCATTTTGTTAGATTATGTTTTGAGTGATTTTAAAAGGGCTTTGAATTTGTTCTCCACAGTCTCAAGTCATAAAAGTTATTTTAACATTCCACTTATCAAGAAGCATATTAGAAAATTACAGAAATATTTCATCTTCACTCCTGTGGATAAGGCAAAAAACAATTTGGCTATTTTTTGCAAATGTCTTTATGTTGAGATATTATTTTCTGAATTACATCATGGTTCAACTTATAATCCTATTACAGTTGACATAAATATTATAAGGAAAAATTATTGCTTTGCATAAACGCTTAAGTCTCAATAACATTAACATGCAGTTACCTTTTTTGTATGCCATTCCGAAATTTCATAAGCTTCCTGTGTCCTTTAGATTCATTCAGAGTAACCGTCACTGTTATACTGGTCTTTCAGGGAAGATTTTTGAAAAATATCTTAACATTATTTATAAGGAAATACGGGATTCTTGGGTAATTAATAACAATAAACCAGTATTGAATTATATTAGGTCTGTCTGTTCTATTCAACATATCGATACATTTGATTTTAAAAATCTTTTTGCCTCAATACCACTTTGTGGCCTGGTGGAGGTTTGTAGTGTGATGTACTTGAAATATGAAAAAGTGCTTGGAATTACCAGGACGTATTGGAATGCACTGGTTGAATTGTGCCTCAAAAATAATTATATTTTGACGGGTAACTGATTATTTTTGCAAACCATAGGAATTGCCATGGGTAGTAATTTTTCTAGTATCCTGGCTAATCTTTATTTACACTCATTTGAAGCTACATTTGTTGAAAATAATCACTTTTCTGGTAGAATTTTAGATATATTGATTTAATTGCAATAGATTTTCCTAATTTTGATTATTCCGCTCATTTTATATATCCACAAGATTTGATCTTGGAAAAGACCAACCACCAACAAATTTTAATAGTTTACTTGGATTTGGAAATTACACTTTTTCAAACTGGGTCGCTTGGGGTCAACCTGTATGATAAAAGACGATCCTTTAACTTTCAGGTACATTTCTTTGCTAATTGGTTTTCAAATGGCTCCATTTTAGTTCACAGAAACCTAATTTTTTCTCAATTTTTCCGGTTTTTACGTATTTGTAGTACCTCTGATAATTTGATTTATAACTGTAAATTGTTTTTTGAACAATTAATTTCTAATCAATTTCCTTTACCTTTTATCAAAAAATATTTTTTACAATTACTCAAAAATCACAAACTTCATTCTGCTGACACATTTAATTACAGTACTCTTATTAACAATTAGTCTGACAATATTAAATAGTTAGAAACTCTGAGTACCACTCGGTAGACCACTTGTGGCCACATATCCCTTTGCTTTCTTCACACTAGCTTACACCTAGCCTATAAAAAGTAAACTACATTCCTCCGTTTGGCAAACAGTTTTTGTTTAAACCGTATACCATTACTTCCTTATCAGCTTAACCTTTGCCCTTGTTCAACTTTGGCATTCTTGATTCTTTATCAGTGGTTTTTGGTGTTACGTGTTGTAACGATCTTTGTGGTTTCACGTTACTTTTTGTGTTCGTTCTTGCTTCGGTTATTTTCGTTTCCGGCCTTCTTTGTCCAGGTAGGACTAATCATGATTTTACTTTTTTTTTTTTTTTTTTTTTTTTGTCTTGTGGCTTTGAAAGCACGACTAAGGGGACATTTGGATTTGATTTTGTCCGTCCCTTTCTTGGTTTCAGAAAAACCACTTACAAAAAACAGGTGCTTCCCTGATGACGACCCTTTTAATTTGATTTTAATGTCGTCTGTGGTGCTGTTCTGTATTTGTTTCTTGTTTGTATTTTGGGTTCCATTTGGTACGTTAGTAGTGTAATGGGTTCAGTATTTTTGTGTTTTGGGGTTCAGGGCTTATTTCAAGTATGTGGGAATTGTTTGTTCCTTTGGTGGTATATATTGTGTGTTTCGTTTGGGTGTTTCTGGGTTTCTTTGGTCTGTTGTAATTATTATTTGCCTATATAGCCTTTCCGCCCGGATTGCTGCTTTGCACATCAGGGGGTTTGGGGTTTTTTTTATGATTTGTATTGAAGTGCTTTAGCTTTCTTATTAGTGTTCTTGTGTGTGTGTGTGTGTGTGTGTGTGTGTGTGTGTGTGTCCGTCAATAGCGGTAAAACTATACCATCGGGATTAGAGGAAATGCTATCCCACACTCACCAACCCGCTTGGGCAGAGTGGTGAGTTATGGCCAAACCCCTCCAAAATGACTCCACAACTTAAATCTTGGCCCTCAGTCTCTGGCAGCTGGAATGTACCTGGCCAAGGCAGCGGCCAGTGCGACATGAAGGCAGAGGGTGCTAAGAATCCCTGGAGGACCAGACTAGGCTGCCATCTGATGCTGACCTTGGCTATGTATAATGAACGCTCCCTATCTTCTGATTCAAGGCTTCTTGAATTGGAAGAGGAACTACAAAGGATCAAGTGGGACATCGTCGGGCTAAGTGAGGTAAGGAGAAAAGGAAAAGATCTCATTGAACTGAAAAGTGGACATCTCTTCTACTATCGTGGGACAGATACTGGCAGAACTAGTGGTGTTGGATTTATATTAAACAAGAAACTGAAGAATAAAGTTGTAGAAGTGGAAAGTTCCTCTGACAGAGTTGCACGACTCATTATCCAACTCTTGAGAAGATACCAGGCACAGATTATTCAAACTTATGCACCCACCACAAGTCATCCTGAAGAAGAAATTGAAGAATTTTATGAGGAAATTCGTCATCTAAATAATAAAGGTAAGCAACACTTGAAGATAATTATGGGAGATTTCAATGCAAAAATAGGGCAACAGCAGCAGAATGAAAATTCAGTGCGTAAATTCGGTCACAGCAACAGAAACCAGCGTGGAAATACTCTCGTTGAATTTGCAGAGTCAGAAGGGTTTTTCATCTTGAACTCCTTTTTCAATAAAAAGCCACACAGGAAATGGACATGGAGACATCCAAATGAGACAAGTGAAATTGGTTTTATTATGTGTAACAAAAAATTTGTCATAGAAGACTGCAGTGTGCTAAACAAGTTCAACACAGGTAGTGACCATAGATTGGTGAGATGTAAGATGCACCTCAACACTGGGCCGCGGGTGGCCGAGTGGGCAACATTCGTGACTGCCACGGAAAGGACCTCAGGTTCGATCCCAGGCAGGTACGAACGCTCGATCCACTAAATATCCGCCGTGCATCAGATGGGCACGTTAAGCCGTCAGACCCCGGGTACTGGCCCCCCAGTAATAAATAAGGGCGTCTTCCTCGCCCTTTCTACTTCGCTTCCGTGTCACTTTCCTATTGGGCACTCTAGTCCAAATCTCCTAGCTTCCTATTTCTAAGGGTTGTTTAAGACTTGGGGTCATACACTCCCTTCCTAAAATCCTCTACATATGATCATGATCATGCACCTCAACACTAAACTTGAACGTGGCAAGCTCATAAGACAAACAAAATGTATTGACATAACCAACCTTAAAAAACACCATAATACCTTCAAGTTGGAACTGAAGAACAGATTCTCTGCTTTAAAAGGCCTAACATCGGAAGAAGTGGATATTTCTGAAGTTAACAGAAAAGTAACCAAAGCTCTTATGGAAACAGCAACAAAATTAGCTGGGTCTAAGAACAAGTTGCATGTGAACAAATTATCAGGAAAAACCAAAATGTTGATGCAAAAAATAAGAAAGATGAGCACAACTAAAAAAGATGTGACTTCCAAAGTGGAATATATAGAGCTATGCAAGACAGTACAAAAAGTATCACTGAAAACGTAAGGAAATTCAACTGTGAACTAGTGAGGAAAGCAATTGAAAGCAACCAAAGCCTAAAGATAGCAAAGTGACATCTCAGTAAGGGAAGAAAACAGATTATGGCACTGAGAAAAGAAGATGGTTCTGTAACACGAAATAGAGGCAAAATTTTGACAAGAGTGAAAGATTTCTACTCCAAATTATATGAAAGGGATGATACATGTACTCCAGACATCATGAAAGGTACCAGAGTTCTTCCAGTCCTCCCAGCAGAAGTTGCACACGCAATCAAGAACATAAAGCGGGGAAAAGCTCCAGGAGAAGATGGAATTACTGTAAACATCATACAAGATGCAAGTGGAGAAATCGAAACAGTACTCGCCCAAATTTTCACTCGATGCCTTAATGAAGGGCAGATTCCTGAGGATTGGAACAACGCTACAATGATCCTGCTACATAAAAAAGGTAACATTGAGGATCTCAGGAACTACAGACCTATCGGCCTCCTATCAGTGGTTTATAAAATCTTCACTAAAGTTCTTTCACACCGCTTGAAGGTAACACTGGACGTGGCTCAACCGAGAGAACAAGCTGGATTCAGGAGTGGCTACAGCACAATAGATCATATCCACGTACTGAGAGAACTAATTGAAAGAGCGAGGGAATATGAACTTCCATTGTGCATGGCTTTTATCGATTATGAAAAAGCCTTTGATTCGGGAAACCATCAGCAGTTACAATGGCTCTGAAATCCTGCGGTATTGAAGATGCATACATTAATATTATTAATAACATCTATGAAAATGCAAGTGCAAAGATTCGACTGTTTGAAAATACAACACACATAAAAATTGGAAATGGAGTGAGATAAGGTGACACCATATCTCTGAAGCACTTTAATGCCACATTGTAAAATGTCTTTCAATCACTGAACTGGGAAAACAAAGGAATAAAGATTAATGGAGATTATCTAACCCACCTTCGTTTTGCTGATGACGTAGTCATTTTTGCAACTACCCCATCAGAGCTGCAGAGTATGATCCAGGAACTTGCTGACAAGAGTAAAGAAGTGGGATTAAAAATGAACTTTCAGAAGACAAAAATGATGTTCAATGCTTTTACAAGAAATAAAGATTTATCGATTGATGGGGAAAAGCTGGAGATAAAAGACATGTACGTTTATCTTGGACGGCAGATATCAAGTGAGGGTCACATTGATGAAGAAATTAATCGGCGTACAAAACTTGCCTGGAGAGCTTTTGGAAGAAACAGTATAATTTTCAAGAGCAATATGCCATTATGTCTTAAAAGAAAAGTGTTTGATCAATGCATCCTTCCAGTGCTTACGTATGGTGCAGAGATGTGGACCTTAACTAAAAGAGACATACAAAGGCTGCAGACAACTCAAAGTAGCATGGAGAGGTGCATGCTTGGTGTAACCAGGAGAGATAAGAAGAGGAACTCGTGGATCCGAAAAATGACAAGAGTGGAAGACATCATGATCAGAGTTAAATCCCTGAAATGGCAATGGGCTGGACATACTACCAGAAGGATAGATCATCAATATACAGCCGAAGTTTTAGATTGGATTCCAAGGGACAGGAAAAGACACAGAAGAAGACCACATGGGAGATAGGTGGATGAAATTCAAAAGTATGCGGAAGTCCACCTATCTCCCATGTGGTCTTCTTCTGTGTCTTTTCCTGTCCCTTGGAATCCAATCTAAAACTTCGGCTGTATATTGATGATCTATCCTTCTGGTAGTATGTCCAGCCCATTGCCATTTCAGGGATTTAACTCTGATCATGATGTCTTCCACTCTTGTCATTTTTCGGATCCACGATTTCCTCTTCTTATCTCTCCTGGTTACACCAAGCATGCTCCTCTCCATGCTTCTTTGAGTAGTCTGCAGTCTTTGTATGTCTCTTTTAGTTAAGGTCCACGTCTCTGCACCATACGTAAGCACTCTAAGGATGCATTGATCAAACACTTTTCTTTTAAGACATAATGGCAGGTTGCTCTTGAAAATTATGCTGTTTCTTCCAAAAGCTCTCCAGGCAAGTTTTGTACGCCGATTAATTTCTTCATCAATGTGACCCTCACTTGATATCTGCTGTCCAAGATAAACGTACGTGTCTGTTATCTCCAGCTTTTCCCCATCAATCGATAAATCTTCATTTCGTGTAAAAGCATTGAACATCACTTTTGTCTTCTGGAAGTTAATTTTTAATCCCATTTCTTTACTCTTGTCAGCAAGTTCTTGGATCATACTCTGCAGCTCTGATGGGGTAGTTGCAAAAATGACTATGTCATCAGCAAAACGAAGGTAGGTTAGATAATCTCCAGTAATCTTTATCCCTTTGTTTTCCCAGTTCAGTGATTGAAAGACATTTTCCAATGTGGCGTTAAAGAGCTTCGGAGATATGGTGTCACCTTGTCTCACTCCCTTTCCAATTTTTATGTGTGTTGTATTTTCAAACAGTCGAATCTTTGCACTTGCATTTTCATAGATGTTATTAATAATATTAATGTATACATCTTCAATACCGCAGGATTTCAGAGCCATTGTAACTGCTGATGGTTTCACCGAATCAAAGGCTTTTTCATAATCGATAAAAGCCATGCACAATGGAAGTTCATATTCCCTCGCTCTTTCAATTAGTTCTCTCAGTACGTGGATGTGATCTATTGTGCTGTAGCCACTCCTGAATCCAGCTTGTTCTCTCGGTTGAGCCATGTCCAGTGTTACCTTCAAACAGTGTGAAAGAACTTTAGTGAAGATTTTATAAACCGCTGATAGGTCTGTAGTTCCTTAGATCCTCAATGTCACCTTTTTTATGTAGCAGGATCATTATAGCATTGTTCCAATCCTCAGGAATCTTCCCTTCATTAAGGCATTGAGTGAAAATTTGGGCGAGTATTGTTTCGATTTCTCCACTTGCTCCTTGTATGATGTCTACAGTAATTCCATCTTCTCCTGGAGCTTTCCCCCGCTTCATGTTCTTGATTGCATGTGCAACTTCTGCTGGGAGGACTGGAAGAACTCTAGTACTGGTACCTTCCATGATGTCAGGAGTACATGCATCATCGCTTTCATATAACTTGGAGTGGAAATCTTTCACTCTTGTCAAAATTTCACCTTTATTTCTTGTTACAGAACCATCTTCTTTTCTCAGTGCCATAATCTGTTTTCTTCCCTTACTGAGATGTCCCTTTGCTATCTTTAGGCTTTGGTTGTTTTCAATTGCTTTCCTCACTAGTTCACAGTTGAATTTCCTTACGTCTTCAGTGATACTTTTTCGTACTGTCTTGCATAGCTCTATGTATTCCACTTCGGAAGTCACATCTTCTTTAGTTGTCCTCATCTCTCTTCTTTTTTGCATCAACAATTTGGTTTTTCCTGATAGTTTGTTCACATGCAACTTGTTCTTAGACCCAGCTAATTTTGTTGCTGTTTCCATAAGAGCTTTGGTTACTTTTCTGTTAACTTCAGAAATATCCACTTCTTCCGATGTTAGGCCTTCTAAAGCAAAAAATCTGTTCTTCAGTTCCAACTTGAAGGCATTGTGGTGTTTTTTAAGGTTGGTTATGTCAATACATTTTGTTTGTCTTTATGAGCTGGCCACGTTCGAGTTTAGTGTTGAGGTGCATCTTGCATCTCACCAATCTATGGTCACTACCTGTGTTGAACTTGTTTAGCACACTGCAGTTTTCTATGACGAATTTTTTGTTACACATAATAAAATCAATTTCACTTGTTGTCCCATTTGGATGTCTCCATGTCCATTTCCTGAGCGGCTTTTTCTTGAAAAAGGAGTCAAGATGAAAACTTCTTCTGCCTCTGCAAACTCAACGAGAGTATTTCCACGCTGGTTTCTGTTGCCGTTGCCCTATTTTTGCATTGAAATCTCCCATAATTATCTTCAAGTGCTGCTTACCTTTATTATTTAGATGACGAATTTCTTCATAAAATTCTTCAATTTCTTCTTCAGCATGACTTGTTGTGGGTGCATAAGTTTGAATAATCTGAGCATGGTATCTTCTCGAGAGTTGGATAACGAGTCGTGCAGCTCTGTCAGAGGAACTTTCCACTTCTACTACTTTATCCTTCAGTTTCTTGTTTATTATAAATCCAACACCACTAGTTCTGCCAGTATTTGTCCCACGATAGTAGAAGAGATGTCCACTTTTCAGTTCAATGAGATCTTCTCCTTTTCTCCTTACCTCACTTAGCCCGACGATGTCCCACTTGATCCTTTGTAGTTCCTCTTCCAATTCAAGAAGCCTTGAATCAGAAGATAGGGAGCGTCCATTATACATAGCCAAGGTCAGCATCAGATGGCAGCCTAGTCTGGTCCTCCGGGGATTCTTAGCACCCTCTGCCTTCATGTCGCACTGGCCACTGCCTTGGCCAGGTACATTCCAGCTGCCGGAGACTGAGGGCCAAGATTTAAGTTGTGGAGTCGTTTTGGAGGGGTTTGGCCATAACTCACCACGCTGGCCAAGCGGGTTGGTGAGTGTGGGATATCATTTCCTCTAATCCCGATGGTATAGTTATACCGCTATTGGTGGTCGTCAGAGCTCCTTTAGTGGGCACAGGATGCACCACGAGAAGGCGGGGTTGACATTTGTCAAGGAGAGGCTGTGATGTTACGCATCACCTGAAATTACATCCTATATCTATATATATAAAAATGTTAAGTTGGTTTGTGTACACTTCAAAAACTCAAAAAGTTCTGCACCGATTGAGCTCAAATTTTGACACGATATACAACTCGCTTCAAACATTGTTTTTATCTATTTTTCGCGTCAGTAACATACCCGCGATTGCGAGAAAACAGCTTTTTCCTTCGACCATATATACTAATGGACTGCGCACTGGCAATAGCTGCATCAGAGCGTAATAAATGTATTCACAAATGAAAAGTCGTAATGGAATTCTAAAAAGAAACTCCTAAAATTCATGATGAGCACAGCACGAGTTAACCATCTTTTTGCCCGAAGTCACGTGATTTCGTGGCTTGCGATGTTGGAGCCAGAAATTTTGATGCCATGGGCAGTCTATCAGTATATATGGTCGAAGGCTTTTTCAACGGTCAGCTGTGTACCAGCAAATGCGCCATCTGCCAGAAGCAAGGGGAACACTCTCCATACTAGGTGATCGTGTTGTTTTTATCTATTTTTCGCGTCAGTTACATACCCGCGACCGCGAGAAAACAGCTTTTTCAACGGTCAGCTGTGTACCAGCAAACGCGCCATCTGCTGGAAGCGAGGGGAACACTCTCCATACTAGGTGATCGTGTCGTGATTGAGCTGCGCCTTTCGCCAAATCGTAAGTAGAGGTTATGTTTTGTCTCTTATCTCTCATGGTTTTCAACCTAGAGCTGTGAGAGCCATAAGAGGTTATAATCTTATCACTTCCTTCTGTTCCAGTGAAAACCGAAATAATGCCTCGCAAAAACGAATTTGGGTCGTCGCACTCGCCACACAGAAGGATCGAGAAGACGGCTTTCGAATATGACTGAGGAAGAGTGGGCATACGTACGAGAGAGGAGCAGACTAAGCACCATCCAGATGCGTAACACGGAACCAGCAGAAACACTAGCAGCCAGGCTTGAGGATGCACGATTGCGAGCACGGCAGTCGCATTCTGCAGCAACAGATTTGGTTCGTTCTCAACGGAATGAACGCGAGGCGTCGAGGATAGCTGAAACACGTACCCAAAGAACAGCAGATCTGATTCTGCAATACAATCGTCTTGCATTCTGGTACAATCCAGCTGTTGATTATAGTTCAAGTCCGCATGTTGTCATTGGCCAGATGAGTCATGTATGTACTTACTGCCAGGCTCTAAAGTTCAATAATGAAACGAATGGGATGTGTTGCGCTGGCGGAAAAATTAAATTGCCTCAACTTGAAGCACCACCAGAGCCGTTGAAAACTCTACTTGCTGGGTCTACTGCTGAATCGAAGCATTTCCTATCGAACATCAGGAAATATAACTCTTGCTTCCAAGTAACATCATTTGGTGCGGAAATTGTGACTGCTCAATTCATGCCAACTTTTAAAATAAAAGGATAAATATATCACAAAGCTGGCTCCCTGCTCCCGTTTCGAGATAGTGACCATAAATTCCTTCAAATGTACTTCATCGGTGATGATAGAGATGAAGTCGATGCACGTTGTGGAATACATACCTCTCTAAGAAGATCCATCATTTCGCAACTACAGGAGCTCCTTCACGAAAAGAACAATTTGGTGCGTTTGTTCAAAACGGCAATGGATATGATGCCATCAGATACCCACAAGATTGTCATTCACGCCGACAAAACGCCCGCTGGAGAACATGTCCGAAGATATAATGCTCCAACTATAGACGAAGTAGCAATTGTCATAGTCAGAGATCAGTTCCAACCTAGAGATATTGTTCTCCATCGAAGAAACGATCAATTGATAAACGTCGCAGAAACTCACCGTTGTTACGATGCTTTGCAATATCCAGTTATCTTCTGGGATGGTGCCGATGGATATCATTTCAATGTGAAGATGATAAACCCAGTGAATGGTGCAGAAATTAATAAAAAGTGTAGCGCAATGAACTTTTACGCCTACCGCTTAATGATTCGGAGGAACGAGGACAATTATATTTTGAAATGCCATCAGTTGTTTCACCAGTACATTGTGGATATGTATGCAAAAATTGAAACGGAACGTTTGCTATTTCTTCGTTTGAATCAGACCAAACTCCGCTCCGAAGAATACATTAATTTGCGAGATGCAATTGTGAATGACGGTAATACAACCAACGTTGGAAAGCTTACTATTTTGCCATCTTCATACATAGGCAGTCCACGCCACATGCAGGAATATGCTCAAGATTCAATGGCATATGTTCATCATTACGGGCGTCCAGACTTATTTATCACCTTCACATGCAATCCAGCTTGGGACGAGATACAGCAGCTGTTACTTCCTGGGCAATCACCCGTGGATAGGCATGACATCACAGCACGTGTTTTCAGACAAAAGCTTAAGTCGCTGATGGATTTCATTGTGAAACATGAAGTGTTTGGATCTGTGCGCTGCTGGATGTATTCAGTAGAATGGCAAAAGAGAGGATTGCCACATGCGCATATACTAATCTGGCTATACGATAAAATAACTTCAGGCGAAATCGACGATGTGATATGCGCTGAGATTCCACGGGCCGACGTCGATAAGGATTTGCATGCAGTTGTTATCAAAAACATGATACATGGACCATGCGGTACACTAAATCCGAATTCACCATGCATGGTAGACGGAAAATGTTCTAAGCAATATCCTCGAGCATTCGCAGCCAACACAGTAACAGGAGACGATGGATATCCTCAGTATAGGAGACGATCAACTGAAGATGGCAGGAATTCGGCAACTATACACATGCGAAATGGTGATATTGATGTAGACAACCGTTGGGTGGTCCCGTATTCGCCTCTGTTGTCAAAAACATACGAAGCGCACATAAACGTAGAATATTGCAATTCGGTCAAATCGATTAAATACATCTGTAAGTATGTGAATAAAGGCAGCGATATGGCAGTTTTTGGTGTGCAACCAGAAAATAGTGACAGAAATGCAGTACGAGTTATCGATGAAATTGCACAATACCAGGCTGGAAGATACATAAGCAGGAATGAGGCTGCATGGCGAATTTTTTCATTTCCCATGCATGAACGCAATCCAGCTGTGGTTCACTTAGCAGTACATTTAGAGAATGGACAGCGTGTTTATTTCACAGATGCAAATGTGCAACAAAGAGCCCTTAATCCACCTGGTACAACTCTGACTGCTTTCTTCACCTTATGTCAGGAAGACGCTTTCGCCAGAACACTGATGTACACAGAAGT
This sequence comes from Macrothele yani, assembly GCA_039090855.1. Classification (NCBI taxonomy): domain Eukaryota; kingdom Metazoa; phylum Arthropoda; class Arachnida; order Araneae; family Macrothelidae; genus Macrothele; species Macrothele yani. Next base: position 82,291,231 of record CM077008.1, read on the forward strand.
GCCCTCTTATTACACGTGGAATGTAACTAAAAGCATTCGTACGATGCAGACGAGGGGAGCCAGTCGACGGTCAACCTGGCATTTTCAGAGAAAATACAATTGGTAGACTTTATACAGTGCATCCTAATCAAGATGAATGTTTTTTCCTTCGCATGCTGTTGGTAAATGTGCTTGGTCCTAGATCTTTCCAACAATTGAAAATTGTTGACGGCGTCACATATGCCACTTTCCACAGTGCGTGTCAAGCTCTTAATTTATTAGAAAACGACCAACAGTGGGATATATGTATTAGTGACGCGTGCAACACTGCACCTCCAAACCAAATTTGAGCACTATTCGCAATTATATTGACCGCTTGCTTCCCTTCATCTCCCACAGAGTTATGGGAAAGATATCGATCGCATATGGCTGAGGATATTTTGCATAGAGTACGCCTAGAAAATGCCAATATGACCATGGAATTTACAGAAGGCATTTACAACAAAACATTGATAAATATTGAAGACAAGTGCTTAGCTATTGCAAATAAAGTTCTTAGTCAATTGGGAATGCCAGCACCCAACCGAACTATGACTGCTTCATTTGATGTGGATTTGCACCGTGAACAGAGTTACACCGGTGATCTCCAGTCATATGTCCAATCAAACATTCCCAAATTAACGTGTGAACAGAAGGGCATTTATGATCGCATAATGCAAATGATAAATGACAGAGTTGGGGGGCCTTCTTCTTGGATGCGCCAGGAAGAACTGGGAAAACATTCCTTATCAGGTTGATTCTGGCAACGGTTCGATCAAAAAATGACATAGCCTTAGCTCTCGCTTCGTCTGGAATAGCTGCGACATTGTTACCAGGTGGAAGGACTGCTCATTCAGCTCTGAAGTTGCCATTAAACATGCAAATCATCGAGACTCCTACGTGCAATATTTCCAAAGCATCTGGTATGGGAAAAGTATTACAAAAATGTAAACTCATTGTTTGGGATGAATGCACGATGGCACATAAAAAATCGCTTGAAGCTCTTGATCGATCGTTGTGAGATTTGCGTGGAAACGTTCAACCATTCGGGAATGCATTGATATTGCTTGCAGGAGATTTTAGGCAAACATTGCCTGTAATTTCTCAATCGACACCAGCGGACGAAATAAATGCTTGCCTGAAATATTCAACATTGTGGCGACACGTACGTACATTGCAGTTGACTACGAATATGCGTGTCCAGCTGCAGAACGATCAATCAGCCGAGGTATTCTCACGACAGTTACTGGACATTGGGAACGGACAACTGCCAGTCGATGAGACGTCAAGACGAATATCATTTCCTGATAATTTTTGTAATTTAGTAACATCGAAAGAAGAACTGATCGAAAAAGTATTTCCTAATATTCAAATTAATTATAAGAATCACGATTGGCTCAGTGAACGAGCTACCCTTGCCGCGAAGAATAAAGATGTCTATCAAATTAATAATGTTATTCAATCCAGCATTCAAAGTGAGGAAATTACATACAAGTCGATAGATACAGTTGTGGAAGCAGATGAAGTAGTTAATTATCCAACGGAATTTTTGAACTCACTTGATCTGCCAGGGATGCCACCACACATATTAAAATTGAAAATAGGTGTGCCAATTATCATGTTGCGGAATATTAATCAGCCAAAACTCTGCAACGGCACGCGACTCGCAGTTAAAAAACTGATGAAAAATGTAGTGGAAGCAACGATTTTAACGGGGCCTTTCGAAGGTGAAGATGTCCTCATCCCTCGAATTCCCATGATCCCAACTGATACACCATTTCAATTTAAAAGATTGCAATTCCCAATTCGATTGGCGTTCACAATCAATAAAGCTCAAGGTCAATCTTTAGAATTGTGTGGTTTAGATTTAGATGCGGATTGCTTCTCACATGGACAACTGTATGTTGCGTGTTCCCGTGTCGGCAAACCAGATAGCCTTTATATCTACGCAGAGAATGGAAAAACAAAAAATATTGTATACCCACAAGTATTGCAAAATTAAACTTCTATGAAACGTATGCTTTGTTTTGTTCCTCATTTCTCATCCATGCAACCACAATGTGCCACAGCTACGCGTGGCCGGGTATAGCTAGTATATATATATCATCATCATCATCATCATTGTCAACCATTATCAATCCACTGCTGGACGAAGGTCTCCCCAAGTTTCCTCCACAACGGTCTGTCTTGTGCCAGTCTCCTCCATGTCACCCCTGCATACTTTCGAATTTCATCCACCCATCTCCCATGTGGTCTTCTTCTGGGTCTTTTCCTGTCCCTTGGAATCCAATCTAAAATTTCAGCTGTCCATCGATGATCTGTCCTTCTGGCAGTATGTCCAGCCCATTGCCATTTCAGGGATTTAACTCTGATCATGATGTCTTCCACTCTTGTCATTTTTCGGATCCACGAGTTCCTCTTCTTATCTCTCCTGGTTACACCAAGCATGCACCTCTCCATGCTACTTTGAGTTGTCTGCAGCCTTTGTATGTCTCTTTTAGTTAAGGTCCACGTCTCCGCACCATACGTAAGCACTGGAAGCATGCATTGATCAAACACTTTTCTTTTAAGACATAATGGCATATTGCTCTTGAAAATTATGCTGTTTCTTCCAAAAGCTCTCCAGGCAAGTTTTGTACGCCGATTAATTTCTTCATCAATGTGACCCTCACTTGATATCTGCTGTCCAAGATAAACGTACGTGTCTGTTATCTCCAGCTTTTCTCCATCAATCGATAAATCTTCATTTCTTGTAAAAGCATTGAACATCACTTTTGTCTTCTGAAAGTTCATTTTTAATCCCACTTCTTTACTCTTGTCAGCAAGTTCCTGGATCATACTCTGCAGCTCTGATGGGGTAGTTGCAAAAATGACTACGTCATCAGCAAAACGAAGGTGGGTTAGATAATCTCCATTAATCTTTATCCCCTTGTTTTCCCAGCTCAGTGACTGAAAAACACCCTCCAATGTGGCATTAAAGAGCTTCGGAGATATGGTGTCACCTTGTCTCACTCCCTTTCCAATTTTTACGTGTGTTGTATTTTCAAACAGCCTAATCTTTGCACTTGCATTTTCATAGATGTTATTAATAATATTAATGTATGCATCTTCAATACCGCAGGTTTTCAGAGCCATTGTAACTGCTGATGGTTTCACCGAATCAAAGGCTTTTTCATAATCGATAAAAGCCATGCACAATGGAAGTTCATATTCCCTCGCTCTTTCAATTAGTTCTCTCAGCACGTGGATATGATCTATTGTGCTGTAGCCACTCCTGAATCCAGCTTGTTCTCTCGGTTGAGCCATGTCCAGTGTCACCTTCAAGCGGTGTGAAAGAACTTTAGTGAAGATTTTATAAACTACTGATAGGAGGCTGATAGGTCTGTAGTTTCCGAGATCCTCAATGTCACCTTTCTTATGTAGCAGGATCATTGTAGCGGTGTTCCAATCCTCAGGAATCTTTCCTTCATTAGGGCATCGAGTGAAAATTTGGGCGAGTACTGTTTCGATTTCTCCACTTGCTTCTTGTATGATGTCTACAGTAATTCCATCTTCTCCTGGAGCTTTTCCCCGCTTCATGTTCTTGATTGCATGTGCAACTTCTGCTGGAAGGACTGGAGGAACTCTGGTACTGGTATCTTTCATGATGTCTGGAGTGCATATATCATCCCTTTCATATAATTTGGAGTAGAAATCTTTCACTCTTGTCAAAATTTTGCCTCTATTTCTTGTTACAGAACCATCTTCTTTTCTCAGTGCCATAATCTGTTTTTTCCCCTTACTGAGATGTCCCTTTGCTATCTTTAGGCTTTGGTTGTTTTCAATTGCTTTCCTCACTAGTTCACAGTTGAATTTCCTTACGTCTTCAGTGATACTTTTTCTTACTGTCTTGCATAGCTCTATATATTCCACTTTGGAAGTCACATCTTCTTTAGTTGTCCTCATCTCTCTTCTTTTTTGCATCAACATTTTGGTTTTTCCTGATAATTTGTTCACATGCAACTTGTTCTTAGACCCAGCTAATTTTGTTGCTGTTTCCATAAGAGCTTTGGTTACTTTTCTGTTAACTTCAGAGATGTCCACTTCTTCCGATGTTAGGCCTTCTAAAGCAGAGAACCTGTTCTTCAGTTCTAACTTGAAGGTATTATGGTGTTTTTTAAGGTTGGTTATGTCAATAGATTTTGTTTGTCCTATGAGCTTGCCACGTTCAAGTTTAGTGTTGAGGTGCATCTTACATCTCACCAATCTATGGTCACTACCTGTGTTGAACTTGTTTAGCACACTGCAGTCTTCTATGACGAATTTTTTGTTACACATAATAAAATCAATTTCACTTGTCATCCCATTTGGATGTCTCCATGTCCATTTCCTGTGTGGCTTTTTCTTGAAGAAGGAGTTCAAGATGAAAAACCCTTCTGCCTCTGCAAACTCAACGAGAGTATTTCCACGCTGGTTTCTGTTGCCGTGACCGAATTTACCTACCGAAGTTTCATTCTGTTGCCGTTGCCCTATTTTTGCATTGAAATCTCCCATAATTATTTTCAAGTGCTGCTTACCTTTATTATTTAGATGACAAATTTCCTCATAAAATTCTTCAATTTCTTCTTCAGGATGACTTGTGGTGGGTGCATAAGTTTGAATAATCTGAGCCTGGTATCTTTTCGAGAGTTGGATAACAAGTCGTGCAGCTCTGTCAGAGGAACTTTCAACTTCTACAACTTTATCCTTCAGTTTCTTGTTTATTATAAATCCAACACCACTAGTTCTGCCAGTATCTGTCCCACGATAGTAGAAGAGATGTCCACTTTTCAGTTCGATGAGATCTTCTCCTTTTCTCCTTACCTCACTTAGCCCCACGATGTCCCACTTGATCCTTTGTAGTTCCTCTTCCAATTCAAGAAGCCTTGAATCAGAAGATAGGGAGCGTCCATTGTAAGAAGCCAAGGTCAGCATCAGATGGCAGCCTAGTCCGGTCCTCCGGGGATTCTTAGCACCCTCTGCCTTCATGTCGCACTGGCCGCTGCCTTGGCCAGGTACATTCCAGCTGCCGGAGACTGAGGGCCAAGATTTAAGTTGTGGAATCATTTTGGAGGGGTTTGGCCATAACTCACCACGCTGGCCAAGCGGGTTGGTGAGTGTGGGATAGCATTTCCTCTGATCCCGATGGTATAGTTATACCGCTATGGGCGGTCGTCAGAGCCCCTTTAGTGGGAACAGGATGCACCACGAGAAGGCGGGGTTGACATTTGTCAAGGAGAGGCTGTGATGTTACGCATCACCTGACCTTACATCCCTATATATATATATACTTTATATATATATATATAGGTATATATATATACCTATATATATATATATACTTTATATATGTATACGCACACTATATTGACAAAAGTCACCGGACACCCCTTCAAAAGCAAATGAACAGATCCGCTGCGTTGTTAAGATGCGCTGTACAGCTGCAGACTGTACCGCACATCTTAACAACATAGCGGATCTGTTTAAAAAAAAAAAAAAAAAAAGAACAAGCCTCCAGCTGATCGCAATTATATCGTACTGTGAGGTTGAGTGAAAATATTAACGGGAGAGAACTGACTTTGAGAAAGGAAAGATTGTTGTGTGTTATATTAGTGGGTTGTTCATAAGAGAAACCGAGAGGCATTTAAACATACCCAAATCAACTGTTTTGGATGTACTGAATAAGTGGAAGGCACATGATATGATGTGCCTGAAGCAGCAAAACGTACCGGCAGACCAAAGAAAATCGGTGTTAGAGGACATCGAAGCCTCGGGAGAGTCATTACAGCTAATTGACGAAGTACTGCACAAGACCCTAGTGTATAAGTGAGTAAAAATGCTAGAACCTCGGTATGTTACCATTCACAGATAACTTCATTCCATGGGTTACTGTGGTCTTGCGGCTGCTCATTAGCCTTTCATCTTCACTGTGAATGCTACTCGTTGTTTAGCATGGTGTAAAGAACATTTATTGTGGACCGTAGATCCATGGAAACAGGTCCTGTGGACTGATGAATTCAGATACATGATCCATCAGTTTGATTGCCGTGTGTGGGTATGGCGGCAGCTGGGGGAACGCTATTTACCACAGTGTACTGTTCCTACGGTCAAGTTTGGAGCTGGCAGTGCACTCGTGTGAGGTGTTTTTCATGGTATGGTCCCAGCCCATTGGTTATCGTGAACAAACCTGTTAACCAGCACGTTGTAAAATACGAACTTCCACGCACAACAGTGCGGAATGATACATTGACACTTAATGACTTGAGCGTGTCGTGAGTGATGTGGCGGAGTAGCGTGAGAGATATTGAAGGAGTAGGACATGCCGAGCTTTGGCTAAGACAACAAGTTCAGTTTGTACCACGGAGTGTATTCCATTTTATGTTTTTGTGTGAAATAGAACTGTAATAAATGCTCTGTGTTGTTATCAAGTGTCTGTGATGTTACAACGTCTCCCTCAATATTCTGGACAATTATGCCCTACCAACTCTGTGGCAATGCTATAGAACCAAGCCTTGGTACCAGTAGAATAATGCACCGAGCCATAAAGCAAGGACTATTACGACGTGGTTTGATGATAATTCTGTATCGGTTGTGGACTGGCCAGCACAGAGCCCTGATCTTAATCCCATAGAGTACCTACAGGATGAATTAGAGCACCGCATAAGAAGATTAGAACCAAGGCCTACTACTAAGCAACAGTTAGCAGCAACATTATGTACTGAATGGAAGCGCATACTTATCACTGTGTTCCAAAACCTTGTCAAAAGCATGTCTCAAAGGGTCAGTGCATGCATTAAGGCCAAAGGTAGACAACACCGTACTAATGTATGTCAATAAATGCTATGTTCTGTTTCCCTTCTAGATGTCCGGTGACTTTTGTCAATATAGTGTCTATCCGTTGCTCTTCTTGAATTGGGTTATCCTCCTGTCTTCTTCACACATGTCTGACCCATCCACAGCTGCTCTTACTAATTTTTCTAATTCCAAGTTCCTTCTTTGTGACCTCATTCCTTGACATTCATTTTTACCTATCAAAAGATGCTTGTTTCTTTCTTTTTCAGTTGCTCATCTTTTTGTCCTTTTTTTTTTTTTTCTTTTTCAAGGTTTTTATTCATATAAAATTGCAGGTCTTATATTAGGTGTACAAATAAGTTTTAAAGCATTTTGAGACAATCAACATGTTATTTGAGGGAAAACAACAATACCTTTACGAATCAAAATATGTGCCGTCATTATCTATCACCTTCCGCCATCGGTCGGGCAGCTGACGGATTTCAGCCATGAAGAATACGTTGCCGTGTGACGCGACGAAGTCGTCAAGCCATTTTTGCATTTCGTCAGATGTCCGGAACTGTACAGCAGACAAACCATGTTGCATCAATTGGAACAAATGATAGTCTGAAGGGGCTATGTTGGGACTATATGCTGAGTACTCCAAAACTTTCCAGCCAAACGTCAATAACGTTTCCTTAACCAATTTCACGACATGCTGCCTAGCGTTGTCATGCAGTAATTTCACGGGGCGCAATCCTTTGCCTGTGAATGGACGTTTCCAACAGATTTCCTGGTTTAATCGTGGCAATTGTTGCTTTTAGGGATCAGCAGTAACAGTTTGACCCTGTCCCAATAGTTCATAATAGAGCACACCCTTCATATCCCACCAGATGCACAGCAGAATTTTCTTGGAATGAATATTGTGTTTTGGTGTTGAAGTCATTGCTTCACTGGGGTCTACCCAGTGTTTTTTAGGTTTGGGATTGTTGTACTATATCCACTTTTCATCACCCATAAGGATTTTCCACAGGAAAGGCTTTCGGTGTTATTTATTCAACAGATTCAAACACTTCATGACATTCTCATCCTTGTTCCTCTGGCTCAGGTCATGTGGCACCCATTTTTCTTCCTTCTGAAACTTTTCCATTGCACGTAAACGATTGGAAATGGTCTGTTGAGTTACCCCCAGTTGTTCAGCTAGTTTTTTTTTTTTTTGTTTTTTTTTTTTTTGTGTTCGAGATGAATCTTCATCCAGCAATGCTTGCAGTTCCTCATGTGCAACCTTCTGCGAGGGGCCGCTATGTTCTCGATCGCTAACATCAAAATCACCTGCTTTAAACCATCTAAACCAAAACTCACACGCGCTTTTCGATACAATATTCTCCCCCAGAACAGAACAGATTGGTGCACATGCTTTTGCAGCACTTTTTCTTTGATGAAATTCGTAACTAATGCAGTATCGCTTGCCATCTTTCACCTACCGATGTGCAAGTGCATTTGACTGTTGAGCAAACTTCTGTGTCACATTTTGTACTCTGGACCAGTTACGGTCACATGACAACATGGGGGAATGTTGGATATGTAAATTAGTGGTATACGTCACACAAAATACGCTTTAAAACTTATTTGTACACCTAATAGTTGTCCTGTATATTTTTTGTTTCTCTTTTATTAGGGATTTCCTTAACACAAATCACCCCCAGTGTCTCTTTCAGTTTGTTTCAGCCTTGCTCTTACTCCTTCCCTTACGATCTTCACTTTAGCTGTCATTCTTTTGTAAGGTTGAGCCCAGATATTTACATTGTTGGCGCACAAAACTTGCCTGGAGAGCTTTTGGAAGAAACGGCATAATTTTCAAGAGCAATATGCCATTATGTCTTAAAAGAAAAGTGTTTGATCAATGCATCCTTCCAGTGCTTACGTATGGTGCAGAGACGTGGACCTTAACTAAAAGAGACATACAAAGGCTGCAGACAACTCAAAGAAGCATGGAGAGGTGCATGCTTGGTATAACCAGGAGAGATAAGAAGAGGAACTCGTGGATCCGAAAAATGACAAGAGTGGAAGACATCATGATCAGAGTCAAATCCCTGAAATGGCAATGGGCTGGACATACTGCCAGAAGGACAGATCATCGATGGACAGCCGAAATTTTAGATTGGATTCCAAGGGACAGGAAAAGACCCAGAAGAAGACCACATGGGAGATGGGTGGATGAAATTCGAAAGTATGCAGGGGTGACATGGAGGAGACTGGCACAAGACAGACCGTTGTGGAGGAAACTTGGGGAGACCTTCGTCCAGCAGTGGATTGATAATGGTTGACAATGATGATGATGATGATTGGGTTGATGCATAAGTTTATGCCATTTTAATTCACCAAGTGTTTCCCAGGTCAGTAGTAACGGTGCAGATGCCCAGTTTTATATCAAAATTTAGCCAGTAATATCATGTATCTAAATTATATTGCATTGTGTGATTCTGGCTAATGTTTTTTTTGGTTTTCAGGTCCGGAATTATGGAGTGTCAAGTAGAGAGGAATGAACATTTCTGACATCTGCTCCTCTACAATTTTTAACAAAGGATCCACAGCACCCGAGGTCACTCAGCAAATGTGTGTGTATGGGGAGGATGCTATTGCTCCGAGGACAGCCCGCAAATGATTTGAGCAGCTCCAAGGTGCCAATTTTGACCTCAACAACTCTCCACACTCAGGTCGTCCATCTCACTTTGATGAGGATTGTTTAAACCATTACATCCACCTGGATCCGCATCAAACCACATGTGAATTGGCCACAGAGATGGACTGCGATAAAGCTGCAGTGGTGCGACACTTGAAATGTATGGGAAAGGTCCAGAAATTTTGGTCTTGGGTGCCTCACACTCTCACTGAGGACAACAAGAATCAGCATGTTGCCATATGGGGTTCCTTGCTTGCCTGTTATCGCGAATATTCTAAGCAACACAAACCGTTTCTGTCCCCTATTGTTACTGGAGATGAAAAGTGGTGCCCGTACGTGAATTTCAGGCATCGGAGGGAATGGTTAAGCCCAAACAAGACGCCCACACCACGTCCAAAACATGACCTTTATCCTGCGAAGATCATGTGTGTCTGGTGGGACATAGAGGCATCATTCACTAGGAAATGCTGCCGAGGAATCGGACTATCAATGCTGCACTTTATTGGGAGCAACTCCGCCGTGTGGAGGGAGAAATTCATCAGAAACGGTGCCATGGTGTCCTTCTCCAACATGATACTGCACATCCTCACAGTGCATACATGACCAAAATGGCCATTCAGGACATGAAATCCCAGATATCGCCCCTTCAGACTGTCACCTGTTCCGATCTCTGTCGAATGCACTCTGTGACAGAACATTCAGCAATGATGTTGATCTCCAGAATTTCCTTGATGATTTCTTCACAGCAAAATCTGCAAGTTTTTTCAAGAATGACCCTGCAGACCTATCCAGACGTTGGGACACCATCGTAAACCGGGGCGGGGGGTACATAGTTGATTTATTCCGTTTTCTTTTCTGATGTGATACATTTCTGTAGTGTGATGGAAAAGACGGCATCAACTTATGCATCAACCCAATGCTTCTATTAGCTATTCACCTTCTCTGACATGTGGTAACAAATCTTGTTCACCTCATATAAATTTCGGAGGTGGGGGGTCTTTACTGTTGATTCTGTTGTCGTCATTAAATCAACATCAAACAAAGTGTTCTATGGTGAACCCTTGGCCACGTACAGCCCCTGTGGCTGAGTGTTTAGAGGCACTGGTTTGGCGCTAGTTATCCAAGTTATGCCTGGACGAGGCATGGGTTGTGTGTTTGTCCTATGGTGCTGGGTGTGTTCCTTCCCTGGAACCAGTGAACCCAAATTAGGAATGGGCTTCTGCTTATAGCTCCTTAAGAGTTGCTCATGATGGTCATTAAAGCCTGAAACAAAAAAGCGAACTCTCACTCAGAAAAAAAAAAAAAAACTTGGCTGCACTTTTACTCTCTGCATCCAAGGTAGTTATGAAAAAGAAGGTGCAGAGCTGATTTCTGGTTAAGTCCAACCATTTTGTCAAAATATTTTGCCACTTCTAATGTTAGCAGACATTTTTGTTTTTTCTAAAATTCAGTGTTTGTGCAGTTCTTACCATTTTGCAGATGCCCATTATTACGTTCTTAAGACTCATTGTATGACTTCATGCAACACTTTATCATATGCCTTCTCTGAGTCCATATAGATATACACAGTCGAGCCACATTATTGTGACTACCTCCTACTTTTGAGGTCAACAGCGCGTAGCCAATGAAAGAAGGCACATGTCATGAGCTGGCTTGGAGGTTATATAAGGGATGCTGTAGGCAATCTAAAAACATATCACTTGTTGTTGCTGTCATGGATAAAAGGAGTGATTTATCAGATTTGTAAAAAGGGATGATTATCGGCTCTCAGGCCAAAGGTAGCAGTATTTCTGAAACAGCGCAGTTTTTAAACTGTTTGCGCGCTGCTGTGGTTATTGTGTATCGTGATTGGAGAAATGGCTCCATTGCGAATAAGCGATGTGGAAACTGTGGAGCACCACGTGCCACTGATGTGAGAGGTGAAGGTCAGCTTCGAAGGTGTGTTAGGGCCAATCAGCACGCTACAGTGGAGCAACTCACTGACCGAATGAACCAGGGGCTACCGGACGTGTGTCTAAAACGACAGTTCAGCGAACCCTGCTGCATATGGGGCTCCGATGCAGACGGGTGGTCACTGCACCTATGCTAACGAAGGTGCATCGGCAGAAAAGGCTTGCATTTGCACAGAAGTATCGGAATTGGACCTCCGTTGATTGGCAAAGAATTGCCTTCTCTGATGAGTCACGTTTTCTGCTTTGTCGAATGGATGGACGTTGGCGTGTAAGGCAAGAAACATCGGAGAATAAACACTTCAACCATTGCTGGCAGATCATAAGCTGGTGGGGAAAGCATTATGCTCTGGGGAATGTTTTCATGGCCTTCTCTGGGTTCACTCATACCTGTGGAAGACACTATGGACCGAATTCGTTATGAATTCATCCTTGCAGACCACGTACACCCATACATGCTTATTGTCTTCCCAGGGGCGAATGGGATTTTCCAGCGCGATAATGCTACGTGTCACACAGTTAGAAATGTCCTAGAGTGGTTGGAAGAGCACGAAGAAGACTTCAAAGTACTTCCCTGGCCCCCTAATTCCCCAGACTTCAACCCAATTGAGCATCTGTGGGACCAACTCGATCATGTGATTCGTTTTATGGATCTTCCACCACACACCCTCCAGTAGTTGTCAGATGCACTGCATTCAGCATGGCTGCACATAATTGTGAACACCTTCCAGCACCTTATTGAGTCATTCGCAGCCCGTCTAGCTCCTGTCCGCACTGCACACTGCGGTTACTCTGGATATTAGCTAGTGGTCACAATAATGTGAGTCGACTGTGTAGTTGAGCTTTCTGTTTTCCAAGTGTTTGCTTTGTAACTGTCTCATTATGATGATTGCCTCTACTGTTCCTCTGCTGTCCATAAAACCAGATTAAATATTGCTTATTAGCATGTCTTTCGAATTTGTTCTTATGTCATCATTATGTCTGTCCATCCACCTGTTTACACCCTATCTCAGCACATATTGGTCCAGTTCTGTTTCTATTTTCTTCTTTGTATTATTATTTTTATTATTATTTTTATTATTATTATTACTATTTTTTTTTATTTATTTTTTTTTTTTTGTGAATTTGGAAGGAACAAAGACTGATATCTTTTGATCATTTAAAAAAGTATTTTTGTATCAAATAGCATTCGTAGTGAAGAATATTTTGCATGTAATTTCTAATCTTCCATAAGACACAATTTTGCAACCAGGGGAGGGGCATCATACTTTTGTTTGCAACATTTTTACACCACTCATTATGGAAGACATTTTGGGCATGTTTCTTGCTCAAAATTGCGTATAGTTTTATTTGCTAGAGTTTGAAAATATATATTCTAGTTCTCTCCATACCTCTGCTTCTAAAAGTCTGATTGAAAAATTCAGTTTTCATCTTACAGCATTCATGGTGGAATATACTTTTCATTTGCTGATTTTGTAATGCAAGGTTTTGCCACTAGCAGAGGCATAAGTATATGTTTTCATTTGCAACCTTATTTGTGCCTTTGAATACTCAAATGGAAAAAAAATCAGTTAGATACCACTCATCATGAAAAACCTTTTTATGCATGTTTCCTGCTCAAAATAATGTACAGTTTTTCCTCACAGAACCATAAATGTATCTCCACTTCTAAAAATCCACTTAAAATCCTTTCTCAGTTGGATATCTTTCATTATGAAGAACACTTATGCTCATTTTCTTCTTTAATTGCACACAGTTTTCCTTGTAGAGGACATAAAGTTATATTAGGTTTTTCTTCATGTTTCTGCTACTAAATATTCAATTTCAAAACATTTTGTGCACAATTTCTGACTATGTACATTCTGCTGTTTGTGGGCATAAGAGCCTGAGAAACTTGGAAATATTATACCGATTCTGGAAATGTGATTGAAACAATTCTTTTTGTACCTGATGCCATTCACTATTACAAACATTATCTGCCTTGTATATTTTAAAGAATGTGGTTTTTCCAAAAGGGGCAAAAATGCAGGCTTTCTTCACTAATTTGCTCCTTTTCTGTAAATCCACTTTGAAACATTCTTTTTGTGTTGCAAAGCTTCCGTAATGAGGATACTTTTTGCGTACATTTTTTGCTTTTTATAATGCAGTGTCCTGCCACTAAGGGTCAGAAATGCGTAAATAAATGCTTCACTTCAGAAATTTGTCCATTAAAAGATTTTTTCTTGCGTGGGATAGCAATCACTGTAATAAAGATTTACAACATACATTTTCTACTTCTAATGATGCAAAATTTGTTTGTTTTTTACCCAGGACACAAATATTTATTTCTATTCGCAACAAATTTGAATTTCTGAAAGTTTGACTGGAAAAAAGCTTTTTGCTTCAGATAGATTTCTTTGTGAGTAACATTTTTTCCATGAATTTTCTACTACTGTAATTGTGTTTTCTGTTATGGGTGCAAATGAATATTTTTCACTGTGGAATAACTTTTTTATGGGTCGTATAGAGGTTATTATTCAAAAAAGTTGGTGGTTAAATTTCCTTCAAACTAAAGCCTAGTTCATCATCAGAACTACATCACTGGAGTAGTTGCTGCCACTCTGTCGGAAGTGTCCACCCACAATTATCGTTAATTGTGGTACTACTTCTTGCTATTTCGATCCCTTCTTCTAGTTTCCTCTTTACTAAGTTTGCCTGGTGGGCGATAATTCTTACTGAGTCCCAATTTATGGAGTGTCCACTTGCTTGTATATGTCTGTCTAGCCCTGTTTTGTTACTAATGTTCTTAATAGCTGCTTGGTGTTCTTTCATTCGGACTTTAATACTTCTCCCTGTTTCTTCTATATAGCTGAGTCTGCAGTTACAGTCGATGAAATATATTACTCCTTCTTGCAATTGGATGCCCATTTCTTTTTGCTTTAAAGCTGGCAGGAATTTCTTTATTTTGTTGTTTAGATCTGGAGCAAACTTGATATTATATTTTGCTCTGATCCTTTTCAGTTTTTCGAAAAGTTCCTTGTGGTACGTAATTTTACTGGTGAATTTGAAGTTGTTTATTTCCTGCTTCTTCTTTTTTTTTTTTTTTTTTTTTTGGCACTTGTCTGAATAACTTCGTAATATATGGGGAGAGGTAATTGTTTTCTGCCAATATTCATTTTAATTCTTCTCTGTGAAGATCTTTTTGAGCATCTGAAAAGACAAGGACTTTAATTTTTTCCAAAAATTGTCTCGCCATATTCAACTTAATATAGTCAGGGTGGAATGAGCAGAAGTCTAACATCTTTCCTGTGTTAGTGGGTTTTCTAAACAGCTGTGTGAAGATTCTTCCCTCTCTTGAGGTCAAGGTTAAATCTAGGAAATTGATGGTTGAATATTTTTGTTTGCAGCTTTTTCTGTTCTAAACAACTAATTTAAGTAGTTCTTTTTGCACGGAATTGATTTCTCTAGAATGAATAGATTGTTTCGTTATTAGAAGTCCTTTGCTTTGAAATTATATGTGCTAATGAATGTTAGACAATTATTGCCTTTTATATCAATGCACATTTTTCTGATTTAAAAGATATGTGTTCAATACACCCAAGAATTCAGTGTAATCTATCTTGTTTTGAATACTTCTCTGTCTCTTCTATGTTATTATTTCAGATGTGTCCAATTTTCACAAATAGTCTGCTTTTTTCTTAAAACCCATAGTTCTTGTTAAAACAATTGTACATTTTGGCAAATTTTAGTATTTTGTGTCTTTGTTGATTCCTGTTTCCATTTCCAAGGCTGCCTTGTACTTTCTCAAATCCCTCATTTGATGAACCCACGTTTCCATTTAGATTGGCTCTGATGATTATCATTTACTGACTTTTCCATATTTGCAACCAGATTTTTAGAACTAATTTTTTCTGACTATTTATGTCCTACTTATGGCACATATCCTGAGACAACATAAAGGATGTTTTTTCCCATTTGTATTAGATAATTGTTGATTATATGCACTTTGGTTTCCCACTATGATGCCTATACCATTTCTTTTGTTCCTTCTCACGAAGTAGAAAATCTTTTGGCCTTCTCTTGATTCCTTTGCTTTATTTCACTCTAACCTGTCTCCTGTATACAGGTCACACTTATTTTCCTTCAGCACATCTTCTACCTTCTTCATCTCAGTTATAGATTATTCTGATATACTTTCAATTGGTTGGAGCAAGTTCTATGTAAAACATTTATCACCTTGGTTTGTTATTGGAAATAATGCCACACAGAGTTTAAAGCCACAAGTAAACATACATACATACATATCACTAAGCTGTTCTCTGAGATTCAGAGGTTAGCTCCAAAAGAAATACAAACTTCCAGATATTTTTACTTATTGTTGTCGTATCAAACTTTGCCATTTACAGCGATCTTGACATACAACTCGTGCTTCACTGATATCCATTACACGCTGTACACAAGATCTTTTATACTTCATACTCATAATCTTTTTCTCATGCAGGCACTCCTGAATCTGATCCACCCATGTCTTCCTTGGCCTTCCTCTGCCTTTCCTTCCTGCCACTTGGGCTGAAAAGATTTTCTTAGTAAGCATTTCATCACTCATTCTTTCAACATGGCCAAACCACCGAAGCATATTGGTCTCCACTTTGCTAACAACATTTTGCTTTACATCACACAACTGCAATATATCTTCATTCCTCACACAATCAGATCGTGTCTTGCCACAAACCCCACGTAAGTAACGCATTTCTCTAGCACACAAACGACTCCTATGTTTCTTCTGCAGTACCCAGGTTTCACTGCCATACATCAAAGTAGGAACTATTACTATTTCATACACAGCCATGTGGGACTCTCTAGAGAACCCATCATTCCTGTGAAAACCTCCCAGAGCAGCTATGACTTTCAAAGAAGAATTCACTCGCCTACTGATTTCACCATCCAACTTGTTCTCTCTGTCAAACATACTTCCTAAATACACAAACTCACTCACCTGGTCAACCACAGTGCCATTTATACTTACATTACATTCAGTGCTACCCATTCCTCTCTCAAACACCATAACTTTGGTTTTTCCCTTATTTATACTCTGTTTGAATTTCATGCAAACTTTGTGCATCCGAGTCAACATACTCTGCAACTCACTTTTGCTCTCTGCCAAGAGGACAGTGTCATCAGCATACAGCAATCTGCACACACGGATATCACCAAGACATAAGCCGCTATTATCTATTTTGGCCTCACGCATGCATGTGTCCATAAATATATTAAACAGCCATGGTGATATTACACAACCTTGTCTAACTCCTGCACCAATGGAAAACCATTTTGATAAAACACCATTCACTCGTACACAAGCTCTACTACCAGCATACATGGCTTTTACACTATTAAGTAGATTCCCAGTAACACCATATTCATTCAATACCTTCCACAAAAGTGTCCTATTGACTCGGTCGTAAGCTTTCTCTAAATCTATGAAGGCAGTAAAAACTTTTTTCCCCAACAGCCAGATACTTTTCAATCATCGTGCGTAATGCAAAAATCTGGTTAGTGCAGCCTTTACTAGGCATAAAACCACTCTGAACATCCCACACTTTCTCTGATGTAAGACCCCATACTTTTTCATTAACAACCTTACCAAACACTTTCCCTGGCACACTCAGTAGGCTAATACCACGATAGTTCTTGCATTCAGTCTGATCACCTTTTCCCGTATGCAAGGGAACAATGATAGCATCCTTCCAATCCCGAGGGACCATTCCTAACTCCCAGCACAACTGGCAAATTTCAGTTAACCAGTCAATTATAGAGTCACCACCATATTTCAACATCTCTGCAGTCATGCCATCAACTCCCAGAGCCTTACCATTCTGAAGAGATTTCAGAGCTTTACACACTTCTTCTCTTGAGATCCCTCCTGTGCTTTCATCCCTCATCTGCATCTGTCTCAGACATCATCTGCATCTGTCTCAGAATCATTTTTGCTCTCCTGATCTAATAACTCACAGAAGTATTCGCCCCATCTGTCACATAACTCATTGGGCTCCCATATCATTTCCCCAATCTCATTCTTCACACAACTTACAACTTTGTTTCCCCTATTTTTCCTGAGTCTCATGTACTTCCAGAAGGATTTTCTATCTTTCCAAAAAGCCAGTTCATGCCTTTCCACTTTCTCTTTCCTATCTTTTGCCTTACTGTGGCGAACCAGCTTAGCAGCTTCACGCTTCTTACAGTGATATTCATCCACAGAGACTCTACCTTGCAACATCCCCAAATAGGCTTCCTTCTTTTTCTTTACTGCCTCATCAATCTCACTATTCCACCAAGCATCACCTCTATTGTTACCCACTATTGTGGTGCCACAGACCTCTTTAGCAGCAGTAACAACACAGTTCTTAAAACATTCCCACTTCTTTTCTACATCCCTCTCACAAGATTTCAGATCCTTCAGTTGTTCTCTGAATAAGTCAGAATACAACTGATGATCTTCAAGGAGCCTATCAACCTTTATTCTTTCTATCCTGGGTCTCTTCCTATTCCTTTTCCTCCAACCAACATTAAGTTTCACTCGTGACACTACCAAGTAATGATCAAAACCAACATCCGCACCTCTCATCACACGGGTGTCAACAACTAAGTGTTTCAACCGCTGATCGTAAACAACAAAATCTATCACACTCTTTTGACGAAGAGTACGATTTTCCCAAGTATATGTGTGTATATACTTGTGGTTGAAAAATGTATTAGATACACACAAATCATTCTCAATGCAGAGTTCAATTAATCTTTCACCATTATCATTCACACAAGGATCATTAAACTTACCCAGAACATTGTCAGAAATTGCATTCTGCACACCTACTCTAGCATTGAAATCCCCTGCTATTATAACTTTTTCTTTAGCACCAAACTGGCTCAAAACAGCTTTTAGCTCATTCCAGAAATTTTCCTTCTTATCAGAAGGTTCTGAGTCACAAGGAGCATACACTACAACACTTACAATTCTCTGAAGTTTCACTTTCAAACGAATCCAGAGAATTCTCTCACTCATGCAACTATAGTGAATCAAGTTGTTCTTCATCTTTTCACTTAAAATCACACCTACACCAGCCTGTCAGCTCATATTATCCAATACTCCAGACCACACACTCACCGTGCCATTCACTTCTTCTACCCCAATTTCCTTCTTTTTGGTTTCACTTACACACAGCACATCCAGTCTATACTTATTCATCTCCTCAATCACCTCACTCATCTTGCCATTTATACCTCTAGTATTCCATACACCAATCTTACATTCACTCAGCCAAGATCGCTTTCTCATACGCCGTTTAGAAAGTCCAGGTCAATTCCATGGTGGACCGTCCTTCTCAAGTGTTGTAGGTCCACCATATCCCACACTTGAGTCATTCTTAATATTTCTTTTTGTCTTTTTAATCAGGTAAGTACATCAGTGTGGGGGATTAGCCCACAGCTGAGGGTTCCAGTTGGTCATTCAACCTAAGGATTCTGGAACAAAACCCAGTGAGTTGTAAACAAGTAAACATACCACAAAAGGAATTTTGTGTAACAACCATTTTCACCCCACACCCTGCCAATATGGTAGCAGAGTACATTGTATGACTTTCATCAAAGGTAAATGATGCAATGAGGGTAGATAAATGTTAGGAAAACTGTTTATTTTTAATACACCTTAAGATTGAGAATTGCCTGTGCATGTCACATTTAATAACATTGGAAGTGAAAGTGCTATAGACAAGTGGAAAGTTGTACACCAAATGGTAGTTGTCATTGCTGTGTTTATATAACTCTTCCTTCTAATGGATAAAAGACCTTCACAACGATTTCTCGGGAGAGGGAGAGTTAGAGGGTCAGAAAAACTGAAAGTGTTTCCCAATGGAGCAAATGTTATCAATCCCAGATGGAGGGAACTGAATGTCTTTATGCCAGTGGTTTACACCTACAGTGGCTTGTGTATTTAGAAAGAGGTAGACACCGTTTTAATTTTGTGTGTGAGAAAGTGTGCACAATTTTGTGGTTTTCCCTGTTGCAGGTTCCCTGACTGTACTAAGCTCAAGGCCAAAAAGAAATCCATGTTTTACCCTCCCTAGCACAAGATAAGAAAAGAAAAAACTGATTACTAAACTGATCAAAAGAAAAAAAAGCGCTAAAGTATAATTAATTAATCTTAAATAAAGATTTTAACAGTAAATCTCAAACCACTTCCATGCAAAACAAAAGGCAGGTTTAAATCCTTGCCCATTGTCTAAATTATGTCATCATCATCATCATTGTCAACCATTATCAATCCACTGCTGGACGAAGGTCTCCCCAAGTTTCCTCCACAACGGTCTGTCTTGTGCCAGTCTCCTCCATGTCACTCCCGCATACTTTCGAATTTCATCCACCCATCTTCCATGTGGTCTTTTTCTGGGTCTTTTCCTGTCCCTTGGAATCCAATCTAAAATTTCGGCTGTCCATCGATGGTCTGTTCTTCTGGCAGTATGTCCAGCCCATTGCCATTTCAGGGATTTAACTCTGATCATGATGTCTTCCACTCTTGTCATTTTTCGGATCCACGTGTTCCTCTTCTTATCTCTCCTGGTTACACCAAGGATGCACCTCTCCATGCTCTTTGAGTTGTCTGCAGCCTTTGTATGTCTCTTTTAGCTAAGGTCCACGTCTCTGCACCATACGTAAGCACTGGAAGGATGCATTGATCAAACACTTTTCTTTTAAGACATAATGGCATATTGCTCTTGAAAATTATGCTGTTTCTTCCAAAAGCTCTCCAGGCAAGTTTTGTACGCCGATTAATTTCTTCACCAATGTGACCCTCACTTGATATCTGCTGTCCAAGATAACTCAAGTTTCATGACTTTGTTTGCACAACTGCTAAGCTCCCGTGCTAATAATCAGAGGAGAGTCAGCACTCCAAATTCTTTATAGTGTAGAGTCTGCCATAAATGATTAACAACACAGTTTGTTTTAATATCGTGAACAATGGTTGAAATTTATGTTACTCTGAAAACACAGTTATAAGCTGCTCCTATTTAAACATCATGTTTCAGGCTGCATGTTTGTAAAATTGAATTTACTGCTACCACATTATAATCAGAAAATATGGTACTTAATAACAGCAGCACATCAGTTATTTGGTTTCACAACATGCAGTTACAATGAGCTCAGTGGTCTATCAGATGGTGTGGTTTTTTTTTTTTTTTTTTTTTAATACCTGTTTTTCATAAGAAAAATAGGCAATAATGTATCATGCTTAAGGATACTCCCCAATTTGGATGTTAATTCTTTTTGTTTGTGTGTTCGATTTTTCATCAGAGTATCAGCAGTTGCAGTTTCACAATTTAGGAATGCTGTGCAGTGATTTCTTGTGTCCAGATTTGGCTGTACCTGTCAAATATGAAAACAAAATATTATGTAATTCCCATGTAAAAAAGATACTGTTGTGCTATATAATCCCCCCTCCACTATGTGTTTAGTTCCCTTCTCTTGAATAAAAATTGTGTGCCTACATTTGCTTATTTGTTTCCTGATCTGCCAGCAATTGTTGTTGAAAGATTATCTAGCTCAGATTTTAATGAGGCTTTTTATTCTGAGAAATTTTGTATGTTATTTGATTTTTAGGTGTTTGCTGCAAAAGATCATGACACAGAAATTCCATCACAAGCCTACATGTTAGCTATTTACATCAAACTTCAACAAGGTAAGAAGATGTACACAAAAGAAATGTGTGTGGTATTTTTTTTAACATGTTCATGTTTAGTGATATGACTACTGTGTCATCAGTAATAAATAATTTATTTTAGAATGTTTACTTAAAACTGATGGTGGTAATCATGAATATTAATTTCAAATTTTCTATCTGCTCTGAAGCACTTTGAGCTTCTTTTTTTTTTTTTTTTTTTGTTCAGAAGTAATACATAAAGAAATGTTTTGCTATTTATATGCATCCATTGCACCATCCAGAACACAAAAGTAAATTTCAAACTACCAAGATGCATTAGTTTAAACACACTGTCCCAATAGTGAAACTGTACTGGTAGTAAGCATCTTTTGTAAGTGCAGGAATTTGACTAATAATAGGGAATTATTTGGAAAATGTTACTTATTTGTGATTTCAGTTCATTTGCTTGATTGAGCCTGTATATGTTCATGAAAGCAATCTGGTTTTGTTTCAAGAAACTTAAGGAATAAGTCATATACAAATTATTTCTTCTGTCAGATGGATTGGGAAATGTTTTCCTGAAGAAATATTATACATGGTAGGGATTTAAATCTTTTATAATTTCACTGTACACCATGTAACCCTCCGTTCCGAAAACTTGAAAATTTTCGTTGTCCTGGAATGGGGACAAGCGCACCTCCCGATTTCCGGTCGAGCATGCTAGGCATTACAGTACCCAGGACAAGGAAATTCCAAGTAACTGAACATAAATATCTGAGAATCTTCAGATTTGCGCTAGTCGAAGCGATTCTGCCCCATCGTAGCGACTCAAGACCTTTTCTCACATCTTTAGGATGTAGGTCAGAAATTGCAGTGATGGGAATAAGTCACTACGATGGGGTAGAATCACTTCAACTAGCACAAATCTGAAGATTCTCAGATATTTATGTTCAGTTACTTGGAATTTCCTTCTACTGGGTAGTGTAATACCCAGCACGGTCGCCCGGAAATTGGAAGGTGCGGGTTCGATCCCAGCTCCAGGACGATTAAAATTTTCAAGTTTTCTGAACGGAGGGGTTACATGGTGTACAGTGAAAATATAAAAGTAAGTCCCTACCATGTATAATATTTCTTCAGGAAAACGTTTCCCAATTCATCCGACAGAAGAAATAATTTGTATATGACTTATTTCCATCACTGCAATTTCCGACCTACATCCTAAAGATGTGAGAAAAGGTCTTGAGTCTCTACAATGGGGCAGAATCGCTTTGACTAGCACAGAGGTTCCCAATCTGTGAGTCGTGACTATAAGGAAAAACTAAAACTTATCATTTATAATGAAACGCAACATGAAAATTTTCAAGATGTGTACATATTTTAAAGAATGAATTGTAAGAAAGAATGTTAAAGAAAAAAGAAAACACATCATTTTTCTTGTTGTGAAAGCGCTCCCCCTTCATCTGAGTTCCAGACTGTAACGCTCTTTAAAAACTTGGCGTGGCATTGTACATTGCGCATGGGTCAGTTTTCCTCCTATATGGTGGTGCCATCTAATGTCATAGATTGATTTTCCTGTATTTTTCGTCTTATAAAATCAAAAAGACAACAAATACAGGAAAATCAATCTATGACGCCAGATGGCACCACCATATAGGAGGAAAACTAACCCATGCGCAATGTACATCATGACTTCTGGAGGTACGAAATGTTGTCACTTACCAACAGACGTTTCATTTCCCGTTGAAAACGCCTAGGAAGAGGCTAGGGCGAAACGCGTCCGGGGACGCTGGTGGATGTGAGGAGGTGGTGCACGCATTATGTAAATAGTTCTTTCGTCGTTTCTTCTGGCCATTCATGTTTCATTTTGTTCTTTTAAATTCGTTCACTATCAGCCTTTTAGATTTGTCTGCTATAGTTTTTTGGATTGTTCATTGTAAGCCTTTTAACATGCTTGTGGTCATTACAGGATTTTTATTCTCATTGTATTATTCTTTTGAGCTTACGATACAATATATAGCAAGATTCTTTGGGTCAACTACTAGTTTGACATTGCTAAACACTATTATAGTCACCATCAGACTTTTTGCAATGCATAGCCGCTGAACACCTGAGACCAAACAACTTGTGGAACTACGGTGGTATGCGAACAAAAACGACTTCTGGATGAATATATGTGAGTAATTGCCCTTGTTTTCTTTTAGTCTTTATTTTTTAAATAATAAACGTCATTATTAACTGCACCACCATAATCACATGTTCGTATTTTAACGTGCGTAATAGCAATTCTAAAAGAGGTACTGAATCTCTATATATTAAGACAGGATTAGACAGACATGTTAGAGAAACCGGACACCGCATGAACTGGGACTCTTTGACTGTCATTGGACGTCAATCCAACTTCCTAAAGTGAAAATTGGAAGAGGGACTTGAAATTGGAAAATACCAGAACTTCATCATTAATGTCTGTAAGGGGGTTTTCACTGCCTAACATCTGGCAAGACATTTTGCAAAATCACCGTAACCGTCAAGGTTAACCGTAATCGAAGACCGTGACAGAGATTGAACGAAAGACTGCCTGTCAAAGGAGAGGAGTTCTCTCCGAAAATTTGCAGAAATTTTAAGAATTTACCTAGATAAATCCCATAAAAAGGTTAACTAGTCTGAAAATAATAATTTAGGAAGCTACATAACAAAGATTAGTTTGAATTACAGATCTGCATTTATTTCATTGTTGTATCAGTGCAAATATTCAACCTCCATGAGAAGACAATAAGAATTAAGCTCCGTTTATTTGGCGTATAAATAATGAAAACATGAGCTGCTAGCTTTCGCTACCTCCAGGTAGCTTCATCAGGCAGTTAGTAGTTTAGATTACAGAATCAAGGAAGAAAGAAAACACTTCTAAGAATATGCGTAAATTCAAATAAATAAGACACTTGCACAATGTCACGAGTGGTTAGATCTCAGGACCAGGTGCTCATGTGGAACATCAAGTCAGTGCCATATCATAGGAAGGCTCATGGTTACATCCGTGTTGCACACATTCCATCTCGTAATGATCTCAATTGTTTCACGGAGTGCAGTAGCCCTTGCACTATCATAAGAGGCTAGCCTCCTAACTCTGCTCTATCTGGATATAGCCCCTTTGGTTGTAACATCACGGGCCAGGGCAGTCTTAAGTTTTCCAGCCTTAATGTCCCTTTGGTGCTCAGAAATCCAGATTTGGATCGACTTCTTTATCATTCCAACATAGTACTTAACGGATGTGTCGAGGTAATCTAAAGGAATCAAACAGACTCCAGCATCTGAGAGCATATTCTGAAAAAACTTAGGCTAGGAAACTTACGACTGCCCTGGCCCGTGATGTTACAACTGAAGGGGTTGTACCCAGATGGAGCGGAGTTAGGATGCTGGCCCCTTATGATAGTGCAAGGGCTACTGTGCTCCACGAAACAATGGAGATCATTATGCAACGGAATGTGTGCAACACGGATGTAACCACGAGCCTTCCTATGATATGGCACTGACTTGATGTTCCACGTGAGCACCTGGCCCTAAGATCTAACCACTTGTGATTTATTTGAACTTACTCATATTCTTATTATTTGAACTTACTCATATTTATTTATTTGAACTTACTCATATTTATTTATTTGAACTTACTCATATTTATTTATTTGAACTTACTCATATTCTTATAAATGTTTTCTTTCTTCTTTCATTCTGTAATCTAAACTACTAACTGTCTGATGAAGCTACCCAGAGGTAGCAAAAGCTAGCAGCTCATGTTTTCATTATTTATACAGCAAATAAATGGAGTTTAGTTCTTATTGTCTTCTCATTGCCTTGGCGTATGGAAACCCGCTTTTCCACCGATCATGTACATTGAAGTGCCAGAAAAACTGGTACAGACGAGCTTATGCAAAATACATAGCAACGTCACCTATGCGCATACTCGGTTGTGTCTGCCAGTGCATATATAAAGCGATAGACATCCTTGCCAGCTGTCAGAGCTGTTTTCGGCATGAGAATGACAAGTACTTATGATTTAAGCAATTTTCAACGCGGTGTCATAGTTAGTGCTCATGAGATGGGCCATAATATTTCGGAGGTAGAAATGAAGTTCGTATTTTCACGGACGACCATTGCAAGGGTGTACCGTGACTATAAGAATTCCGGCAAAACCTCCAACTTACAATACCAGTGTGGCCGTAAAAAGACATTGGGTGAACGTGACCATCGTCGGCTGTCAAGAATCATTTCAAGCGATAGGCGTGCAACACTCTTGCAGGTATCGTTGGAATTCAATGCTGGAACCTCAACAAGCATCAGCGTCCGGACTGTGCAACGTACCCTGCGCGATATGAGCTTTGGGAGCAGACACCTAACTTGAGCCCCCTTGGTGGGGGCACGACACAGAGCTATGTGCCTCACTTGGGCACCGCAACACTGCCACTGAACACTTGATGACTGGAAACAAGTAGCCTGGTCTGACAAGTCGCGTTTCCACCTGTGTCAGGCAAATGGAAGGATTCGTGTGTGGCGCAAACCCCATGAAGCCATGGATCCCGCCTGTCAACAGGGAACTGTACCGGCTCGTGGGGGTCCGTAATGGTATGGAGTGTGTTAAGCTGGACTTCACTGGGACCCCTGGTACGTCCACAAACATCTGTGGCCGGCCAACACTATGTGCGCATCCTTTCTGGCGACGTACACTGGTTCATGTCCTGCATTCATGCTAATGGGTTGGGCCTGTTCCAACAGGACAATGCACCTCCACACAAGTGTCGGGACGCCACATTATGGTTAGAGGAGCGTTCATCTGAGTTTGGGGTGTTGCCATTCCCACCCAAGTTCCCAGATCTGAACATGATAGAACACATTTGGGATGCCATGCAACGCGCTATCGAACACAGGAATCCGAGACCTCGGAATACACCTGAACTGTGGAACGCTCTACAGGAAATATGGTGTGCATTGCCTACATCATATTTCCAGAAGCTAGTGGAGTCCATACCCCATCGTATTTCTGCAGTCCTGCGCTCCCGTGGAGGACCTATTAAGTATTAGCCTGGTGTACCAGTTTTTCTGGCACTTCAGTGTATATATAGTCAAACCCCTATTTAACAGACTGCGATTTAATGAACATTTTTTATGGTACAGACAGAACAACATTAAAATTAATGCTTGGCATTTCCTGGTTCAACAAACAGATTTCCTCAATTTAGTGAAAAAATGTCGTTTGTTTTTTAAACCACCAAACTCTATTAACCAGCATTTTCATGCTAAAAGTTAGCTACAAAAAGAGCCTCACATAACAGGAAACTTTTACGCATGCAGTTAACCAGCATTTTAAAGAACACCATCTGCAACACAGCTTGACGAAATCATAAATCAGTTCGGCTTTCTTCCGACTATCAAGCGTAACTTACGCTTCGTAAGCTTCTTACAGGCAAATGACCAAAAAGTTACAAAGGAGCACAATGCTTTCTTGCATGGGTGGGAAAAATAGGAAAAAGAAAGTTGGTGTGGGGGAGGAAATCTAGAGTACCATGGAGGGATTCTTGTTTTCAGCTACAGACAGAACAATAGCTTTCTGTGAAGTCAGGAGACACACATTGTACGTACCCATTCCTGAATCTCTGGAATTCTTCCCCAAATTGCTCTCTTTTTTTCTTCTCAGCATTAAATCTACATGTCAAATTAAACAACATAGCCCGTTCACGGATAAAGTTTTGATGAACATAGATAGCACTAGAAAAGTTAGAAGTGAAATTCACTGATCACTGTAGTTTGAATAAGTGCATTTTGTAAGAGCATTTAAAAATATGAATGAACAGCAAAAAAAAAAAAAAAAAGCGTAAAATTTTTAATCAGTGAAAAAATGGACATTTTGTCGCAGCTTGATTCGAACTCAGGATCACAGACTGCTGTAGCAAAGGAACTCAGAATTTCCAAGTCAATGTTGTGTACCATAGCGAAAAACAGAAAAGAAATTCAAAGCTGTGCATTAGTGTGAGCAATTTTTGAGTAATAAGAGGAAATCTAGGAAAGCATTGCCCCTGAGTGAGTTGGAAAACGCTCGTGTCATTTGGTTTTAAAAACACGGGCTGGTATGAGTAATTTGCCTATTAGTGGATCACTTTTGAAGGAGAAAGCAGTTCATCTAGCCCAGCAACTTCAAATAAAGGAATTCACCGCATCAAATGAATGGATTGATCGTTTTAAACATAGACATAACATAATGTATAGAACTCTATCCAGCGAAAGCAAATGTGTCGATCCTGTGATGCCACAAACATGAAAAAGTTAACAGCTGCCACAAATTATTGAAGGGTTCATGCTGTGTGACATCTTTAAGGCTGATGAAACTGGACTGTTTTATAACCTGCAGTCAGATAAAACACTGTGTTTTCAAAATGACACCTGCCATGGAGGAAAGAAATTAAAAGACAGAATCACTGTTCTTCTAGCTGCCAATGCAGCCGGGTCAGAAAAATTGCAGCCATTAGTCATAGGCAAATCTGCTAAACCATGTTGCTTCAAAAATGTGAAATCTTTGCCCACCAAACGTGAAGCAAATAAAAAGTCGTGTGTTACCATAGCTTTATTCAAAAATTATGTAGAAGCCTTAGATACTCAGATGTAGGCAAAAAAGAGAAAAGTCCTCTTATTCATTGATCAGTGTGCTGTGCATCCTCAGGTAAACTCTGAAAAATGTTCAAGTCATTTTTTCCCAGCAAATTGTGCTAGTGAATTACAACCTCTGGATCTGGGTGTCATTAGGTCTTTTAAAAGCTCATTATCAAAAGCTTCTCATACGAAAAGTGCTTTCTGTTCTCGGTGCGATGCATTTCGTGTGATAGTCATGGAATGCAGTAACGACAGATACCATTAAAAACTGCTTTAACAAAGCAGGCTTCTCAGGTTGTGAACAACAGGAAAGTGGGTCCAATACCGAAAATCCTGCTGATGATTTTACGGATGACGATCTTGCAGAATGGAATGAAATTGCCTCATCAGGTATTGTGTTTTCCGATTATGTTGATTGTGACGCAAATGTGCGTACCTGGCAAATGCAATCCCTTGATGATGTTTTGGATGAACAGATTGGAATAAAGGCGTCAGACTCTGATGAAGAAGATAAAGCAGAACTGAAAGTTAGCTGCTTTAGTGATGCTGCTAATGGTATAGAATGTGCTAAAAACTTGATGTGTTTCGATATTTATGATGTTTCTTAGTGGTCATACAAGGAGCACAAATAATTGAAGACAAGAGTGTGAGATAAAAAGGTAAAGGAAGAGAAGCAAAAGGAACATAAAATAAGCCAGTGTGATTTGCCAAAGATGGAAATGCATCAATAATTGAATCAATTAAAGTTTGAAGTTTAAGAGCATTTGCATCATTAGAGGGAATGCAATCAGAAAGATCTTCCACAGAACACCGTGAAAGATCATAATTTACAAGATGTTGAACTTGCAGAATTCCATTTCGAGCCCATGTAGGAAAGTAAAAATAATTATGTGAAACAGGGTGAAAGTAGGAATTATAGAAAATAGGTTCTTGTAACAAGTCAGTAGTTATAACTGGACTGAAACGTTGAAAATTAAGTGATCGAAAAAATGTGATACTCTCCTTAAGTATTTTAGGAAGGCGACTAAGAGTTAAATGGTACTGATTCATACAAAGGAAGATATTTAAAATGTAAGGTTTGAATGATGAGGATTTAAAAAAACATTCATGACGAGATTTGAAGAAGGAGGAAGTCTACAGATGAGTTGAATTAAATTCATCGTGCGAAAAACACTATAATGAATCGGCAAAGAAGGTAAATTTATCCCACCATGTGAAGTTGGCAATGAAAGAGTGTCGATACGAATATGATGTGTAGGACACCAAACAAAATTTCGGAAAGAAACTTTTAAAGAATGATGAAAAAAATGGGGAGGCAAATGAACTATCCAAATATGGTACAAGCTAGGCAGTATGTAAGTATTAATAAAAGCTGCCTTTTGCGAATAGGAAAGAAAAGGAGAAAGTCGAGACCAATGTCTAAGTTGGCATTTAAGTTTTCGGAGGACTGAAAACCAGGTTTTTTCTGCAATATAATTAGGTTTACCAAACCAGAGTCCTAATAATTTTAGACAATCGGATGTCCAGGCAGCTCCACCTGGAGAGAGCGAGCAACCAGACCAAGAGCCTACCCAAAGTCCTGAAGATTTGGACAAATTTAATGCAGCTCCTGAGAGAGTGGAATATTCGTTATATGTATCAAGAACAACCTGAAAGTCACAACCACGACGAATAAAAACAGTGACATCATCTGCATAAGCAGTAAGAATGATAATGATGCCGAGATTGCGGAGTAACCAAGAGAGGATTAGGAGCAAGACGAGAACGAAGAAGACATAGGAATGGTTCAAAAGCTAAAGCAAATAATTGTCCTGAAATAGGACAACCTTGTCGAATTCCACATTTAAAGGGAATGGCAGCTGTGATGAAAGTAGAATTTTTTACTTGGAAAACTGCTCCGGTATATAAATTAAGAATACTTTACAGCTGAGTCTAGGAAAACCAAAACTAAGAAGAGTGGTATACAGATATGAGTGATTAATACGATCAAAAGCTTGTCACTGATCCAAATTAAAGAATGCAAGTGGTTCTGAAAAACGTTTGCAAGAGATTGAAGATTTGAAATAAGTGTTAAATTTCGAGTAATCGAATGATTAATAATAGAATATGTTTGATCTGGATGAATTGCCTCTGGAA
Source organism: Macrothele yani (assembly GCA_039090855.1). Taxonomy (NCBI): domain Eukaryota; kingdom Metazoa; phylum Arthropoda; class Arachnida; order Araneae; family Macrothelidae; genus Macrothele; species Macrothele yani. The sequence continues at coordinate 82,321,109 of CM077008.1, forward strand.
GGACCTGGCCCAAACGAGCAGCAAGGACAGAAGTGTAGAGCTTGTAATTGGTATTTAAAATTGAAATAGGATACCGGTTATCAAGATTTTGAAGGTTATCAGACTTAGGTAGAAGACGCAACAGTGAAACTAGCTGGCAGTTCTGAAAATAAGAAAAGAGCATTAAAGACAGAAGTAAAAATTGGTAAGAGTTCATTCTTAGAGGTATGGCAGAAAATGGCAGTGTGGCCATCAGCACGTGGAGAGGAATGGCGATCTAGAAGTAAAGAAACCTTAGAAATCTCGGTTGGAGAAACTGGGTTAAGTAAAAGGGAAGAATGTGAATTTAAAATCTGAGGAAGGTTACGAAAGAAAGTAGGATTTTGAGAATTGGTTGTAAAAGAAGGATTAAACCTTTCATAAAAATAATCGTATGTATGTTTACAAATGACACTCGGATCAACAGTAACGCTATTATCCGGAAGTAGTAAGTGAGTAATGCTTTTTAAATTTTTTGTAGATTTCTCAAAATCATTAATAAGATCAAAAGGGATACGCGAGGCATTAGTAGCATGAAATTTAAGTCTAGATAACGCATCATTAGCATCTGTAGCTAAGATATTTTTCAATTGTTCTTTAAAAAAATTTAATTCCACAGTGTTTGGTGGTAAAACATTAAGTTGATATCAAAGATTATTAATTTCCATAGATTTAGAAATTCGAAGCTGAAAAGAGAATTTTTCTGCAAAAAACCGAATGGAAGATTTAGTAGAGAGCCAGGTAGCAATTGGGTCAGAAAAAGATAAAATTTCTTCTGTAAATGAACGAAGAATCCGTAAACTTTGTGAATGAAAGGAAGGAATGTTTAAAATATCATTCCTCAGTGTCCATGACTTTAGAGGAGGATGAAAATTATGTAACAAGTTAAGTTGTAAGTATCCAATAAAATTATCAGGAGAACCAGTCGGTTGATAGTTAAAAGTAGAAAGATGTGAACAAAGCTGTTCGGAGAGATAAATTCTATCAAGGCGTGCCATTGTTGTGTTGTTGTTACTAGCACGCCATGAAAATAATTTGAGGTTTGGATATAAAACCTGAATGCATCAACCAGAGAAAAAGAGTCAATTAAATCTTTCAAAACATTCACAATATGAATGTGATGTCCTTTTGAATTGTATCGATCGAGATGAGCATCTAACGTGCAGTTATAATCTCTGCAAAAAATAATGACATCAGTGGATATAAAAAGGATGAAAAAAACAAAGGTAATAAATTAAGGATGTTACTGGCAAGCTGATTATTACGTCCAGAAAGAAGGAACATGTATATTGAATATGTGGAAAATATAATTATTGAACAAAAAGGTAGCATATTGAAGGAGTCTTGGATAAATTTCAGATGTAGAAAAATTAGAGATAGCTGACAGAAGGCGATTATGGAACGAGGAGTACTATAACTATGAAAAAAAGTATAAGACCATACTCTCCATTGAGAAAAGAGAGTATTGTAGGTACAAGAAGTTTCTTGAAAAGAAATAACATATAAATTTAGAGGAGAAATATCTTCGAAAACTAGGGAATTTGACTCGCATGAAGCCAAACCCTTACAATTAAATGTTCCAACTTTAAGTGCCATTGGGAGGAATATTACCCAATTCTACAACTTCTTTAGCATTTTGTACAGCATGTCCAAAATTTTGAATAGAAATTGAATGCTTCCTTTGAATAAAAAAAGCACCTACTTTTCGAAGTTGTTGAATCATTTGTGGCAACTGGTTTAAATTATCAGTATAGAAATGTGTTGTCTTAATTTGTGTACGGGATGGAAGCTGAAACATATTAAGCATGTCTGCATGAGATGGAGGTGAAGTGTATTCAGTTAGTGTAGAGAGCATTTTGAATGCTTCTTCTAAGGCACTTTCAGTCTCTACATCAACGATTTCAGTTGAAATATTAGGGCTCAATGACTTTTTATAATTATCATCAACATTACTCGTACTTGCATCTAAAAGAGTTTCATCTTGGGACACAGTATCTGAAACAGTAAAACGTTCTTGCCCATCAGTAACCATTGATATATCAACAGAAACAATAGACGGCAAAGCTTTTTTGTCTAAATCAGCGTTAGTAGGTGACTCTTCTATGAACGAAAAACTGTCATTCAAAAATAGTAATGAGGAGCGTAGCATACGACCCTTTTTCTGTATTTGGTAATTGGAACTTTTCTTATTCAGACGTTTTGTTTGTTTGCGTGCTTCCTCTACTTAAGACATGGAAATCTGTTTGATGCATTCATCTGAATTATTATCTTCTTCACCTTCCTCAGTTTCATTCATTTCCATTTCGGCATCTGACAATAATAATGCATACTTGTTGCTTGTAAAAATCCCAGGCACAACCTTAGTTGGCAGAGTTTGGGAAATATCAGTTGTGATTTTGTTTTGTCTATCAGACAGAGTATCACGACTGGTGCTCAACGATTGAATGTTCTGGTTATCTTGATGAACATTATTATTTATTTTACTTGTGGGTGTTGTACTTTTTTGTAGAGTTGGATTTGGGAAAGAATTTTTCTCAGCATTATCTTGCAAAGGTTCAACAGAAAAAGCCGAAACTGCATCAGAAGGGATTTGATTTCTTGTTAAAGAAGTTGAGGCACGATGTGGGCATTGCGTAACAACATGCCCCTCTCCCTTACATGAAAAACACTGAAACCCGACAAAAACGTCACAAGTGTATCTCCTAGAATTTGAAAAAACAGTAAGAATTTTAGGCCTACTTTGAATAGCTTCATCGAATGGAAAAATTATTCTGTATTGCCATTTGAAACTATTCGCATGGGAGAGTGCCGAAGAAGGAGGAGCAGTAGAAAAGCGCCTTGCAGTACCAACCACTTTTCCCAAAGTAGAAAGCAAATGGACGAGCAATTTGTCGGGTACTTCCGGTGGAACCTGGGAAAGTGCCACTGTAATTGGCCTCTGAGTTAATGGAATGGGATTTAAATGTGTTGATTTTACATCAAATACCCATTGCCAAAACTCTCTCAACTGCAGATTGAGTGGCAAAATAGAAAACCAACCCATGTTGGTAGCGAAAATAGTCAGTGATCTACTGTGCCGGGACCAATTTAGTGATTGCTTCTGAGTAAAAATCAACATTAGTATAATTTAGGGCAGGAAAATAAAGACCTAAATTCAGTTTACCGGCAAGTTGTTTTCCGTACGTAGAGTCATCTTGGAATTTTAACCTTAGGTCATCATTGGCTCTGATTATTTCTAGAAAGTTTGAGTTTTGATCATTTGTAGATATAGATGCTGGGGAAATATAAATGGCACCACTCACCTTGCTTGCACATGTTGGTAATAATGCTGAAGTAGCAGGTACAGATTTATTTTGCACAGGAATTTGTGGGAAGCTTTCATCCGATAAAGCATAATTCGTTACAGATGAAGCATTTTGTTTTAATCCAGAGATAGAAACATTCACAGTAAGCACACTAGTTGAGCTTTGCATATTTGGAGTTGAAGATTTATCACTTTTATCCTAAATATGATGCCAAGACGCAATTGTAGTTAATCCAGTTTGTGAAGCATCAATAATTATTTTACATTGGATTCTGCCATTGGCAGAAAGCCGAAGCAGGAAAAACAAGCGAAAGACCGAAAGTTAGGTCGTCCACAACATAAACTAAAAGTATAAAAGTTGAGAAGAAAAACATGCACAAAAAGGCTAAAAAACACACACAACGGACGCAGGAGAAAATGCAAACAGCGGCGCTCAGAGAGAAAATTTCCCCAAAGAACAGATGGCCGTGGCCGGCAGCCAAGAAGCACTTACGACGGGAAGCAGCGAAAGCACGGAGCGGAAAACAATGCGACTGCTCCCTTCTTTGTGGAGCTAACCTCCATATCTCAGAGAACAACTTAGTGATATGTATATACATCAATGAGCCATTACATTATGACCACCCCCAGCCTAGAGAAATGAGCACACCTTGAGACCGAACAGTGGCACAGGTGAAGTTCACAGAGCAGTATATATACAACACAAGGACCGCCTTTCGGTTAGTAGATTGTTCAGAGTCAGAATGGGAAGAGCTGCCGATTTATCGGAGTTTGATAAAGGACAAATTGTGATGGCACAGCGTCTCAGAATTACGATCTCGGAAACAGCGCGGCTTGTGGGTTGTACACATGCCGCTGTAGTAAGTACATATCAAAAGTGGTGCACAGCTGGCCAAACTGCAAACCATTGTCCAGCTATGTGTCGTCCGCAGCTCATTGGTACCAGAGGGAAGCGGAGACTGTCACACATTGTTCACAGCAACCGCTCGGCCACAATGCGACAAATCACCCGCAGCTACAACAGTGGTGATCAGGGCAATGTGTCACAGCACACAGTTCATCACAGCCTTCTGTGCATGGGCCTGCATAGCCGAAGACCTAGCCGGATCCCCATGCTCACTGCACGTCATAGCCAACCATGTATGAAATGGGCCCAAGATCATCGAGATTGAACCATGGATGATTGGAAGAAAGTGGCCTGGTCTGACAATCAAAATTCCTGGTGCATCACGTAGATGGCCGAGGGTGGATACGGGGATTACCAATGGAGGCTATGGTACCTGGATGCACTGTTGGGCAGAAACAGGCCGGTGGCGGCGGTGTTACGCTGTGGGCAATGTTTTCTTGGTACACTTTAGGCCCCCATTAAACCAATAGCACAATCTTTGATAGCTGTCAGGTAGGTATATGAACATCGTTGGGGACCAAGTTCACCCATTCATGGCAACTGTGTTAACAAGATAATGCGCCATGCCACACTGCCAGAATCGTCAAGGAGTGGTTCGAGGAAGATGCTGGTGACTTTCTGTTAATGCCCTGGCCTCCAAGTTCACCTGACATGAACCCAATCGAACATTTGTGGTTCGACTTGGAAAAGCGGGTTCGCGCTAAATCACCACCACTCTGAAATGTAAGGGATGAAGGACCTGCTATTGACAATATGGTGCCAGATACCCCAAGTTACCTATTGTCACCTCATCAAATCGATGCCTCACCAAGTGGCTGTTGTTTTGTGGGTTAAAGGTGGTCCTACAGCTTATTAGATAGGTGGTCATACTGTAATGGCTCATCGGTGTATGTACCTCACACATGCTTAAATTAACACAGTATTCCAGTATGTTCTTGGCATACCACTTAAAAATAATGATGGTGTGCAGCATACTTTCTCCATCTCTTTCGGAATGTTGTATGTTTTACTTCCACTGATATATTGCTTCCACAATCACTAATTTCTGACTCCATGTGCAATCTACCTGTCTCCAGGTACACTCATTAGTCTGCAGCCTGATATCCAGCATTCAAGTTCTTTGGTGGTCTGCTGGTCCAAGATCACTAAAAATTGAATCTAGCCACTAAAATCAAAATGACAAGTGGTCTGGTGGACCAATAACTTTTTTCAGCTAGCATCGTTTATTTCATAAAAATCTGCGGCATCTCCCTCCTTCACAAAAGGAAAGTGGCAAAATAGTTTTCATTCATGGTAGATAATGAATAATTTATTAGTTATTATTTTCCTCCTTTACAGTCCAGTGGATAAAAATTGCATAGTCTATGCATTGATAAGGAGAAAATCCCTAAGTATGTTGAAAATGAGAATACCCAGGCAAGTGTGAAAAATTATAGATCTGTCAGAGAACCAAGTGTGTTGATAAGAATACCCACTGCACTGTGAAAATATTGGGAGAAGAAAAGTGAGCTAACTCATTCTTCAGTGCAAAGAATCTTGGTATGGGAAGTGCGTTGTTGCAGTGGCTGACTCGAAAGCATCAGTTTAAAACGCAGATACCCTGTTTACTTTTACATTTGTGAATGGTAATTAGTTAGATTTGATTAAAATGTAATTATGGCATTCATCCTCAATCTAAAAAAAGGGAAAAGCACATGAATTCAAAAGCATATGTGATAGAAAATATGATTGCACTCAGTGATCACATGTGTTCAAGAAGCAGTGGTTGAAAACTTTTAATTGACTCCTGAAGCAGACAAAATGTTCTGTTCACTTTGTGAATATTCTATAAATTTTCTATTAAGGCACATGCTTCCACTACACTCCATAATCGGGTTATAAATTTCAACACCACTTCAAACAAAATACTAATTAAAGTTAAATGTAACTTGCATATTCATTAGTAGGCATTTAAATTGTAATCATTGTGAAAGTATTTTCTAATATTTTCACTCTAGTATTTAGTTAATTTGAAATTTATGCTTTACTATACTCCACCTTGAAGAAAGGAATTCAAACTAATACAGTGTGCATATTAAATGCATTAATATTTGTGTCATTTTTGAACCAGTGAAGTTTTTTTTTTCAAAATTGTACCATTTTTGATACTAGAAAATTACATCTGTCATGAGAATTTTTCACCTTCCATTCACAGCACACTTGTCACCAATATGTTCTCATTCATTTTTTCTTATTCTGAAGAAGTGCCCAATTCTCATAAAGGTGTTACCAGTTATCAACCACAACTGAGTCCACTTTTTTTTTCTTGATATTCTTCTTTTTACTCACATGTCAGCAGCTTCTAATATTCTAAAGAAATCTTTACACTACACCCAATTTTCACAGATACAAAACAGGATAAGTCAAAATACTTCATTATATACAGCCAGTTTTGTTCTTTGTCCAACCTTTATTTCTTAATGAAAATACTTGTATGCAGCTGATATGAGATTTTTTTTTCTGCTTTGCTGATTCTATTGTCTAATTCTATATCAACCTTTCCTGTTACAGCAAATAACCACACTCAAATAACTAAAATATATTACATATTCTGACTTCTTCCTCTATACTACACAATTAAGAATCTTGGGTTCAGCTTAGAACTTTTGATTTAGATTTAGAAACAGTAATTGTCATCTCATGTTTTTCAGTTCTGTTCAGCTGATTAACATTGTACTTTCACTTATTTACTCTGTTAGAAACCAGCATAAAGCAAGCTGCTAATACTAGACTACCTTCTTCAACATGCAATTCTAATGTTATTTTCTCTAAGCATTTCATCCAGTTTCAAACAACTTACCCAAGTTAATTGGTGGCTGCCATAGGGGCATGACATTTGTTGTTGGTTCTTTCACACCCACTGCTTAGTTACAGTTTCATTAGCTGATGAAAATCTATTTTTGTTTGGCATTTACCTAATTTAACTGCACAGCATATGTTGAAGGCTGTAGTCAAACTGATGGATAAATATAGATAGTATTGGTGGCTGCCACAGGAGCAAGACATTTGTAGTCAATTTTCTTGCAGACCCTTTGTTCAGCTACAGTTTTCCTTAGCTGACAAAGATCTGTTTGCAGTAGCCACGCTGCCAATCGCACATTTTTTGCAATTTGCAAAAAAAAAAAAAAAAAAAAAATGTTGTGGCAATTACCTTTTTTTATTGTTATCCCTTTGGCAAAAAGAAAGTCAAATTTTACGAATAAGTTGACAAAAACTTAAAAAGCCAGAGCAACCGTTGATTTGTGTTTGGCATTTCCTTGTTTTAACTGGTGCATGTGTATTTGAGGCTGTTGTTGAACTGTACTTTTTTGTGTGTATGAGAGGTTCGTTGATCAGCTGCTGCAAGCTGATTTTCAGCTTTTCAGCCTCAGTATTGACACTTGACATGGTGAAATTCTTCCCGTAAGTTGAATCTCAGAATACATTATATTAAAGTTGCAACTCTGGAAATGAATTACTCTTTCATTCACTGTACTTGGATGGCACATAGAAATGTGATGAGGGCTGATAATGATGGAGAATGTCGCCATGCATGTGCTTCCCACTTTTAAAGTCTGAGACTCAAGTTAAGCTGTACATGAAGAAGGAAGTGCTAAACTTCTTGTAGGTGGAACTGATTATTATCCAGCAAGGATTATATACATTAGAGTTGTACGTGTGTTAGTTTGCAAAAAGCATGCCAAACCAGAACTTAAGGCTGTGGCTTGTTTTGCAGCCCTATGTCAGTGTGGGGAAATTTTCTGCATTGTCCTAGATGAATGTAACCATGAAGGACAGTGCACACTGGAGGGCAAGGAGCCAAATCTTATGTCAGAACAGTATGCACAGGAGGGTGTCGAGCTAATTCCTGTGTCTTGGCCTCTATGAGGTGATTGTGCACCTGACAGTGCAGAGAAAGTGCCTGTATCTGTTTCGAAAAAGCAACTTGAGAAGCCTAAAACAGATGATATGAAAAAATTAGCTTGAGGTTCTTTGTACTTTATCATTAATATGTCGCGTACTACTGTTGACTTAAAAATGCACTTACCTTCCATTGAATAAGACCTTCATTGCTGGGAAGGTTGTCAGCAAAACAGAGGGAGAATTTATCCAGTGGAAAAGCCTCCCTTCTAAAAACACTTGGAAGCATAAAGAAATTGACTGCCTAGATTTAATAGCCTCATATGCCTCCTCGGGGCACTCCGTGGTAACAATGGCACACACAACAGCAACTAGGGCCTCTGTGAATTTTGGAGAGGTACAAGCTAGTTCTGTGTGACATTGGCGAAAAGACCCCAACTCACTGGGTTTTGTTCCAGAATCCTTAGGTTGAATGACCAACTGGAACCCTCAGCTATGGGCTAATTCCCCACACTGATGTACTTACCTGATTAAAAAGACAAAAAGAAATATTAAGAATGACTCAAGTGTGGGATATGGTGGACCTACCACATTTGAGAAGGACGGTCCACCACGAAATCGACCTGGACTTTCTAAACGGTGTATGAGAAAGATCTCGGCTGAGTGAATGTAAGATTGGTGTATGGAATACTAGAGGTATAAATGGCAAGATGAGTGAGGTGATTGAGGAGATGAATAAGTATTTACTGGATGTGCTGTGTGTAAGTGAAACCAAAAAGAAGGAAATTGGGGTAGAAGAAGTGAATGGCACGGTGAGTGTGTGGTCTGGGGTATTGGATAATATGAGAGGACAGGCTGGTGTAGGTGTGATTTTAAGTGAAAAGATGAAGAACAACTTGATTCACTATAGTTGCGTAAGTGAGAGAATTCTCTGGATTCGTTTGAAAGTAAAACTTCAGAGAATTGTAATTGTTGTAGTGTATGCTCCTTGTGACTCAGAACCTTCTGATAAGAAGGAAGATTTCTGGAATGAGCTAAAAGCTGTTTTGAGCCAGTTTGGTGCTAAAGAAAAAGTTATAATAGCAGGGGATTTCAATGCTAGAGTAGGTGTGCAGAATGCAATTTCTGACAATGTTCTGGGTAAGTTTAATGATCCTTGTGTGAATGATAATGGTGAAAGATTAATTGAACTCTGCATTGAGAATGATTTGTGTGTATCTAATACATTTTTCAACCACAAGTATATCCGCACATATACTTGTGAAAATCATACTCTTGGTCAAAAGAGTGTGATAGATTTTGTTGTCTACGATCAGCGTTTGAAACACTTAGTTGTTGACACCCGTGTGATGAGAGGTGCGGATGTTGGTTCTGATCATTACTTGGCAGTGTCACGAGTGAAACTTAATGTTGGTTGGAGGAAAAGTAATAGGAAGAGACCCAGGATAGAAAGAATAAAGGTTGATAGGCTCCTTGAAGATCATCAGCGGTATTCTGACTTACTCAGAGAACGACTGAAGGATCTGAAGTCTGGTGAGAGGGATGTAGAAAAGAAGTGGGAATGTTTTAAGAACTGTGTTGTCCCTGCTGCTAAAGAGGTCTGTGGCACCTCAATAGTGGGTAACAATAGAGGTGATGCTTGGTGGAATAGTGAGATTGAAGAGGCAGTAAAGAGAAAGAAGGAAGCCAAGGTAGAGTCTTTGTGGATGAATATCGCTGTAAGAAGCGTGAAACTGCTAAGCTGGTTCGCCACAGTAAGGCAAAAGATAGGAAGGAGAAAGTGGAAAGGCATGAACTGGCTTTTTGGAAAGATAGGAAATCCTTCTGGAAGTACATGAGACTCAGGAAAAATAGGGGAAACAAAGTTGTAAGTTGTGTGAAGAATGAGATTGGGGAAATGATATGGGAGCCCAATGAGTTAAGTGACAGATGGGGTGAATACTTCTGTGAGTTATTAGATCAGGAAAGCAAAGATGATTCTGAGACAGATGCAGATGATGTCACAATGAGGGATGAAAGCACAGGAGGGATCTCAAGAGAAGAAGTGTGTGAAGCTCTAAAATCTCTTCAGAATGGCAAGGCTGCAGGAGTTGATGGCATGACTGCAGAGATGTTGAAATATGGTGGTGACTCTATAATTGACTGGTTAACTGAAATTTGCCAGTTGTGCTGGGAGTTAGGAATGGTCCCTCGGGATTGGAAGGATGTTATCATTGTTCCCTTGTATAAGGGAAAAGGTGATCAGATTGAATGCAAGAACTATCGTGGTATTAGCCTACTGAGTGTGCCAGGGAAAGTGTTTGGTAAGGTTGTTATTGAAAAAGTAGGGGGTCTTACATCATTGAAAGTGTGGGATGTTCAGAGTGGTTTTATGTCTGGTAAAGGCTGCACTAACCAGATTTTTGCATTACGCACGATGATTGAAAATTATCTAGCTGTTGGGAAGAAAGTTTTTACTGCCTTCATAGATTTAGAGAAAGCTTACGACCGAGTCAATAGGACACTTTTGTGGAAGGTATTGAATGAATATGGTGTTACTGGGAATCTACTTAATAGTGTAAAAGCCATGTATGCTGGTAGTAGAGCTTGTGTACGAGTGAATGGTGTTTTATCAAAATGGTTTTCCATTGGTGCAGGAGTTAGACAAGGTTGTGTAATGTCACCATGGCTGTTTAATATATTTATAGATGCATGCATGCGTGATGCCAAAATAGATAATAGTGGTTTATGTCTTGGTGATATCCGTGTGTGCAGATTGCTGTATGCTGATGACACTGTCCTGTTGGCAGAGAGCAAAAGTGAGTTGCAGAGTATGTTGACTCGGATGCACGAAGTTTGCATGAAATTCAAACTGAGTATAAATAAGGGAAAAACCAAAGTTATGGTGTTTGAGAGAGGAATGGGTAGCACTGAATATACTGTAAGTATAAATGGCACTGTGATTGACCAGGTGAGTGAGTTTGTGTATTTAGGAAGTATGTTTGACAGAGAGAACAAGTTGGATGATGAAATCAGTAGGCGAGTGAATTCTTCTTTGAAAGTCATAGCTGCTCTGGGAGGTTTTCACAGGAATGATGGGTTCTCTGGAGAGTCCCGCATGGCTGTGTTGTATTAAACTGTAATTGTTCCTACTCTGATGTATGGCAGTGAAACCTGGGTACTGCAGAAGAAACATAGGAGTCATTTGTGTGCTGGAGAAATGCGTTACTTACGTGGGGTTTGTGGCAAGACACGATATGATTGTGTGAGAAATGAAGATGTATTGCAGTTGTGTGATGTGAAGCAAAATGTTGTTAGCAAGGTGGAGACCAATATGCTTCGGTGGTTTGGCCATGTTGAAAGAATGAGTGATGAAATGCTTACTAAGAAAATCTTTTCAGCCCAAGTGGCAAGAAGGAAGGGCAGAGGAAGGCCAAGGAAGACATGGGTGGGTCAGTTTCAGGAGTGTCTGCATGAGAAAAAGATTATGAGTATGAAGTATAAAAGATCTTGTGTACGGCGTGTAATGGATATTAGTGAAGCACGAGTTGTATGTCAAGATCGCTGTAAATGGAGAAGTTTGATACAACAACAATAAGTAAAAAATACCTGGAAGTTTGTATTTCTTTTTGGAGCTAACCTCTGAATCTCAGAGAACAGCTTAGTGATATGTATATGTATGTATGTATGTATGTATGTATGTATGTATGTATATGCCAAGTATATGAAGAGATTTTTTTCTTGTTATACATTTCAATACTGCAGATTAAATGTGACTGTTGCAACACCGTATATGTTGTGACATAACACAACACTGTATATGTTGTAACCACATGGGTTTAGATGGTAGTTTTGTTGATTGGCTTATGGCATTCCCATGGCCCAAATGGACTTTTTTATATGTATGTGTATTGTGGGTGCACTTTTACCAAATGCTCTTCTTGCACAGGTAGTTTTCAGTGTACCTTTTACCTATACTTTCCTTCAATTCCTGACTGTTCCAATAATCTCAATGTACAGTCTTCTGATAACTTCAACAACTTGTTCCAAGGTACCACATCATAGTCACAGATAAATATAATACTGTGGCTGCCTATACTCCTAAATCTCTGTTCTTCACTCAGCTGATTTTCTACAACTTTCGTTTGCTTCACACTTAGTGTGCTTGAATAAATGTTGCAAGGAAAACTAATCATAAGCATGATACAGTAGTTACTGAATTCTTGTTGTTTTCCTCATGAATAGGCATGATGAATGACTTCTGCCAGTTTGCAAGAGCTAAACTAATTTCCCCTGTCATCTCAATAATTCTATGTAAACAAAGGACACTTGTAATTCCATTATACTTAACCAGTTGTGAATAAATTCATCCTAATCTGCAGCTTTATCACTTTTCTAGAATGAAATAGCATATCTTTCTTAATAAACAGCTGTGGTCGTTCAAAGTACTCATGGTTATCACCAATATATTTATCATCAGTTATCCTTTCACCAATCCGTCAAACTTCATTCAGCAAGTCTTTATAAGATTATTTCTATCCCGTTTATCCTTTCCTGATATCAGAAGGTGCCTACCTTCATCAAATAAATCACTAGCTACAGAGTTGCAACCCATTCTCATGTGCTTGACAACATTCCTATATCACCTTCTGGCTTTCCACAATTCAAAAATAAATATATGCCGTATCCTGGATGGTGCAATGCTAGTATGTTTGGGTGGAAAACAAAAGGTGCGCATTTGATTCCCCTTTCAGAATAGCACAATTTTCAGGATTTCTGAAGAGTTTAGTAGGTGCATGCATGAAAGGTTTTTCCTTTCTTGGCAAATCTGTGCTGTAAAACAATGAGTTTTGTTGCCTTCCGTGTGCAGAACTTCTTTGTTTTCATGTTTCATAATGGCTTTGTCATGGTAGAACTGTTTCAGCACAATCTGAAGAACACACAGGGACATTTTTCAGGACCCACAGTAAATATTTAAGAGTTCACTAGATACAGTTAAAACAATAAGCTGGGGTGAACTAGAAATAAATTCAGTTAATTCCTTTTATCTATTGAGAATTTGTAGTGGAAGCAGAAAACAAAGTTTAATCCTCAAAGTTCATTGCTGTCTTATCCTGAATAGACAGTGTAAACCACCATAGGATGCTGTATGTATCCTTTTCATCCAGATGGGGTAGCTGTGTATCCCTTTCACCTCAACACTAGGTAATACCTTGTAATCAAAAACAGCTGCAGTTTTCTCACTTTTTTACCTCAAATAATTTCCCAGTCTCTCTGAACGTTATTACCAGAACTCACATCTCCGTTTATATTGGCAAGCCTATTCATCTTTTCATTAGACAAATCTCATCGTATTAGAATAATTCTTGATGACAACATATCACGCTTCAGTTACGTAAGAATTACAGGTGTTGGAACGACCTTTCGGTAACGACTTCTACCTTCATCAACCATGGAATGAAACACGTGGTATTAGCATCAGTTATTGCCAAATTTCAAAATAGTTTTCCAAATGATAGGTATATTAAAAGGTGCATATTTATTACAGGTGTCTGGGGTAAGAAAGAATTCAATGCTTTCGCGGTACCTGAGGGATTTCCGATTGCTGAATGGAGCGATGCATTTAATATTTTGCCTATCGGGAATCGCGGACGTCATGCTGATGGTTAATATTGTAAGTGAGGTAAAAGGGTTTCCTTTCTTAACATCAGCAATATGTTCCATTAATCACTGGTTGATGCTTTGGTAAGTACTACCAATATAGTGGATTCTTAATTAGCCTGTGGAAGTGGTGACAGGGATAGAGTAGACCCCTTGTAATTCTAGGGGTTTATTGGGATCTCTGTCTTTAAGAATAAGGTTAAGAAGATGTGGAGGTGTTTTAACAACAATCCTGCAGCCAAAAGACTTGAAAATGAAGCAAACTTTGAGTGAAGGCCAGGCTGAAGGGCAAAGTGCCCACAAACTGATGAGTGGTGGAAAGTTCAGGCAATAAACTGGTAGATCTATTCTGTGATTCAAATTTCTTAATTAGCCTATGTACTAAGAGGGGTGGAAAGCCATGCAATTTGCCAATGTTGAGATGTTCGTTTTGAAGAGCAGAAGGGCTGTTGCAAATAAGGTTAGCTCTGTGGATGTACGCCTTTAAAGCAGCCAATTTGTATTTACCAAAGGTGCAGGAATGGTAAGGGATGATATGGTTAGAAGAAGGTTTCCTGAAATCAGAGAGACCAAGTGAGAAGTCTGGGTTGATGTTGACATCCAGAAAACTAATATTGTTGTCTACCTGTTCTTAAGACGAGAATCTTATATGAAGGAATTTGGAAGTTATAGACTGTATAGAAAACCACCATAGTATGCTGTATGTTATAGGCTGGATGTCCTGTTTTCATCCATAAGAATTCTTTGGACAACAAAGTAGCTGACTTCCTGGAAAAAACCAATTGCATAAGACTCAATGTAGACAACACTGAAAAACTATGTAAAGTTGTTACTAAGCTTAAAGCTGTTACTAAGCTTTCCAAAAATATCCTCTGAAATCTTTCTTAAGGGACCCCCCCCAACTTATTACTGTACTCCCAGGTTGTTTTTACAGATCAAGCTACATAAAGTTGGACATCCTATTAGGCCCTTAATTGAAAATACTTTTTTTCCAGCATTCAATCTTGAAAGGCAATTGGTCAAATGTTGCAATGTTCTACTTGTTACTTGTACCAATGGGGGGGGCTACATTGACTCCAGCACCACGACCTAAGGTCTATTGTGCATCCCCAGCCCTAATCTCGAAAGAGACCAGATGCACGAGCAAAAGCAAGAATGCTCTTGACTGGTACTAAAGAGGGATCACTTGGTCTCAAGTTGTGAGTACCAAAGTGTTCAAGCCTGAGTGCTGCAAAAAAGTCACAGTCACAAAGAAAATGCAAGGAAGTCTCCTCTTCAAGATGGCATCCTCTACAAAGTGGATCCTCTTTCACCCCCAATCAAATTAAGGTGTCTATTAAGATGACAGTGTCCTGTAAATAGACCAACAATCAGTCCAATATCCTTTTTTGGCAGTTTAAGGAGTTCCTTAGCCCTATGAGGCAAGGGTTCTTGATTAAGTACCTTTGCCTGCCTCTGCTCCCTGGTAGCTTGCCAGAGGTTAAGCTGCTTAGTCCTCAGCAGCCTTTTAGTTAGTCCTCTGGCCAGACCAGAGGCAAGCCCTAAAGCAGGCTCTGGACCATAAAAAAGCCTGCTCAGCCCCCTCTTTAGCAAGAAGGTCAGCTTTCTCATTACCTACAAAACCCCTATGTCCTGGCACCCAGAACAGTTGCACTTTGTTCCGGTTTGCCAATTCAGTTAGGGTCTGGAGGCAGTTCCAAACAATTTTGGATGAAATGCAGCACTGACAAAGTGCCAGTAAAGCCACCTGGCTGTCTGAACATATCTGGATATGCACATTTTGTTATACCCTTTGATCAGACATTCTGAGGCACATGCCAGAATAGCATAGACCTCAGCTTGGAACACGGTAGCATGCCTTCCAAGGCTTTGGCATGAACCATAACTTCTGGATAGGCAATACTCCCCTGCTCCAACCCCTGCGTTTGTCTTGGAGTCGTCAGTAAACCAAACAGTTTCACCGCTGCACCCTGGGACAAAGGACGTTTCCCATTCACTGCGACTGGGAAAATTCACACTGAATGCTTTATCAAAATGATGTTTTACTATTTTACTAGCATGTTGTCGGTTTCCATTTGAAAGATGGGCTTCTTACAAAAATACTCCTGAATAGGCTTGGTATGGCTGCCAACCCACAACGAGGGTCTCCACATACCATTGCGGCATAATCTATATGCCCTCATAATGGCCTCACCCTCAATATGAAGGTGAAGTGGCAGAATATCAAGAAGCAACTCCAATGCAGCTGTTGGAGTAGTTCTCATTGTTCCTGATATACCTATGCAGGCCAGCCTTTGTAACTTGTTAAGTTCAGCCTGCTCCGTGCAGAAGTTAACTCTGCGCCACCACACTGTTGAGCCATAAGTGACCATAGTATATATACAGTGCAAGATCCTCGGGTTGAGACCCCAGGATTTGCTAATAGCACCTTTACATGACCAGAACGCTTTCTTGGCTCTGGCAATACAGTAATCCAGGTGCTGTTTCGAGGTTAAGCCTCCATCCAAAATGACTCCCAGGTAATTAACCTGTGTGATGAGAGGAATTGTTTTTCCAAAGAGAGTAATACCTCCAAGGTCTCCAAGATTCCTCTTTCTAGTGAAAGGCACAAGGGTGGTTTTGTCAGGGTTTACTGATAGACCAACCTTCCTGCACCAATCTTCAACAAGTCCCAGTGTTCTTTGCATTACACTCGAGACTGTTTTAGGGAATTTTCCCTTGACAATTATGGCCACATCATCTGTATAGCCAAAACAGTCACAACCATACCCCTCTAGGATCCTCAGCAGTTTATCCACCACCAGGCACCACAACAGGGGAGAGCAAACTCCTCCTTGAGGGCAGCCCCTGCAAGTGGAGACCGACAGAGTCTCCCCGAGTAGCGAGGCCATGACCGTTCTGCTTGTGAGAATGGCATTAATCCAATGACAACAGGTTCTATCAACACTATGTCTTTCCATAGCTCTCACAATGGTCTCCGTAGAGACCGTCAAAGGCACTTCAATATCAAGGAAAGTGGCTAATGCCACCTCCTTAAATTCTAGTGCCTTCTCCAGGCAACAAACAATGCCGTGGAGAGCTGCTTCTGTTGATTTGCCTTGTTGATAGGTAAACTGAAATTTTGAGAGGGGTTTAGGGAGTAAAACCACCTCCCTAATATGCCTATCCACAATTCTCTCAAGAGCCTTGAGAAAGAAAGATGTTAGACTAATAGGTCTAAAGGCCTTTGCCTCTTGGTAGTTTTACTTACCTGGCTTGGGAATAAATATTACCTTAGCCTGTCTCCAAGCACTTGGTATATAACCAAGAGCAAGGCAGGCCCGGTAAATTTTGCACAAGAGTGGAGTAATTATCTCCAGTCCTTGCTGCATTAAGATGGGAACAATTCCATCACAGCCAGATGATTTAAATGGTTCAAAAGAATTAATGGACCACTTAATCCTAGAATACCTCCCTGGCAACCCACCAGTCCTCCTGTTTTGCACGTCGGTGCTCAAGGTTAGCTGTGCGTACGCCAGTGGGATCAATTATGCTTGAATCTGGAAAGTGTACACCTAGCATTTCTGCTAGTGTTTCTTTACCAGTTTTTGTGAAGCTCCCATCAACTAGTTTGATGGTGTTTCAGACAATTTGCATTGTCCTCAGCCATGATTTTCATAAAACTGGGAGTATGTGAAATACTTCCACAGAAATCTCTCCAAGAGGCTCTTTTTGCCTCTGATTGCTTTGTTGTATTGTGTGAGGGTAGTCTTATATACCGTCCACTCACCAGTTCGTTTGGCTTTTTTAAAAGCCTTCTAGTTTTGCCTCTAAGACTGCTAAGCTGTTTATTCCACCAAGGAACTTGCCTTGGTAAGCTAGCAATCTTGGCCTGACAGTTTTGGTGGTAAGATTCGAGAATAGATCGTTGCAACTGATCAACGGCTAACTCGAGATCTAACACCGAGCGCATGTTAAATTCCATTCCTCCAATATGTGCCGCCAGATCTTCCCTGAAGCCAACCCAATTGGTTCTTCTGGGATTTCTGACTTGCACCAGCTGTTGTCTAACATCAGCAACTGAAAAGCAAATATATCTATGGTCAGACAATGAAGGTTCACTAGATACATGCCATTTAATAATGCGATCAAACATGTTAGCACTACAGAGGGTGAGGTCAATGACTTCACTTCTATTAGAAACAATAAAAGTTGGCTCATTGCCTCGATTAAGAATATAAAGTTTACTACTTACCAAATATTCCAAAAGGTTGTCCCCTCGTCTGTTGCAGTCGCTGCTCCTCCCACATGATATGGTGAGCATTGGCATCACAACAGATGCTGAGGCGTCTTCCACCTGACTCACAGAAGTGGACAATGTCTCTTACCTCCTGAGAAGGAGGTGGTTCAGGTTCATCAAATGGTAAGTATGCAGAGACGGCAAACAGCTCTTCTCTGCCATCATCAGATGACATAAAAAGTTTAATCACGATTGTGTCGCCTGTGGTAAACTCAGGAAGTGGCATAGCATGATGTCTTTTGCTCACCAGTATACAGGTCCTTGGTCTCCTACTTGATGTATTATAGAAGACGGTAAAGCCTGCTGTTTGTAAGCCCAGGATCTTCCCATTATGTATCCATGGCTCTTGAATGAAAGCCAGATCAACATCCTCCACAGCCAGTCTTCAGCAGATGCAGACCGAGTATGGTGGAGATTGATCTGGATACATTTCATGCAGTTCTTCATTGTGAGATAGGCATGGAGACTAAGTGGTAGAAGGATCAGCCGGGTCAGAATCTACCCGATGGGTGCTGGAAGCCAGCCCCACACCTCCATGGACACCACCCAGGTCGATCACATCCACCTCCTCAGTCCCCCCCCACCCCCTCGCAGCTTGACCTGAGTCCTTCCCTGTTTCCAGACCATGGCCAAGGGAAGACAATGCAGTTTTGTCTGATTCCACAACTGCAGAAAGAGGCTCTACCATTTCTGTGTCCTCCTTTGAAGTGCTAGGGCCCTGAGGGTCATGTAGTACTTTAAATTGACCCTCATCGACCCCAGTGTAGGCAGTGAAGTTGGCTTCAGCAATGGCTTTAGCCGATTCCCTGTCTACCTGGAAAATCCACCTGACGGCGTTAGGATCTTGTACCCGATCCAACACCCTCCAGTGGTTTGTATTCAAACTGCTGTTGTAGGCACACAACCTCCTGCAGAGGATGTTTGGATCCTTGGTCCAAATATCCTTTGTCCTAAAGGCAACTTTGATCAGTTTTGGAAGATCACTAGCCCTCATCACCTTGAGCCCAGTGCCCCTCAAAACCTTATCATTTTTTTCAAAGGCTGATGTTAGCCATTGCCCTGTTCCCTCGTTCTCACAAAGGTAAACAAGAGCCCAGAGTTTAGGGAAAAGTTCTTGATGCGCGGTAGAGGCTCTCCTACTTGAGAACCATCCACATGCCTCAAAAGCTCTTCCTGAATATTCCCAACCTCACTGTCATCAAGCCACTTGTTCAGGAAATTTTCCTTCATGATGGCCATCCTGACAGTGGAGACAGCCTCACCGTAAGTGCTGGGACGAGAATCGTCCCTACTCCTTTTGGTTGGCTTCCTCACATCTGGAGAAGGGGTAGAAAGAACAGATCTCTGCCTCTTGCCTTTCTTGTCCACCACAGGTGGAGAAGTGTCTACAGATGTGGGTCCCACTGAACTTGACTCCTTGTCAGTTTGACCCTTCATCTCCCTTGCTAGTTTCCTTCTGATGTTGCGCTTAGCAGTCTTGCTAAGTCGCAACCCTTCCTTGCTGTTACCTGCCTCACTAGCAACCACAGACTCTTTTGGCAACCCGGTATTACCTGCTGCCTCCAGATGTCTTGTTTGCTTTTGTGAAACAACTCCCCCACCTTAGCCTGAGAGGTGTTCCCAGAGCAACTGGGCCTCACCTCAGGATCAACAGATCCCGGCCTTGGCTGGGAAGATGCTGCTTTTATAGGTTGGGTACTGACTGAGTCAGACCCTAACCCAGGGTTTGTTGTTTTTATCAAAGAATCCATTTCTGGTCCCACGAAACTGGAGGAAAATAATAAGGTCACCACCCGGTAATCCTCCTATCCCGGGTGGAAGGCTAATTACGACAGGGTTTCGCCTGGTGCCCTGAAGGGATCGTTAACGATACTGATATTTTACTACCTCAGTACCATTCAGCCCTCAGCACGATACCTCACACCTTGGCTTAGGCAGACCAGAGCCTCAGTTAGCCAGCATGTTTTGGACGCTCCAATGAGAGGAGCTACTGTGAATCACAGCACCTAATCCACCCGTTTCCACCACCCCACGACGAGGACGTTGAGGTTGGTTTTCTGGGGGCTGCAATGTTCTAACAAAAAATCATCCTTCTTCTGTTGTGTCGACCGAGGACTTCATCTGGAAACTCCCTTCATCCATCAATCCTCAAGATTTGCTGTACACTTGTGACATGTATTCATTATTTCCTTCTGTTCATCGTCAAAAGACTATGGAGCACCAAGAACTTCCTGGGGAACTCATCAAGGATATTTGACTGTTTTGAATCATTGGATAAGTATTCCTGTTTTGTATACAATGGTATCTACTATCAACAAAAACGAGGCATACCAATGGGCTCTCCTCTTTACCCCTAACTTGCTGAAATTTATTTGCAGAATATTGAAAAATTAATTGTTGCCCCTCCTTCCCCCCCCTTAAAACCATCCATTTGGTTACAGTATGTAGCTGACATCTTCATCATTTGATCACACCAGAAACACTCTCTGTTCGAACTTATGTCCTCTATAACTTCCAAATTCCCTGATATAAGATTCTCGTCTCAAGAACAGGTAGGCAACAATATTAGTTTTCTGGATGTTAACATCAACCCAGACTTCTCACTTGATCTCTTTGTTTACAGGAAACCTTTTACCACCCATAACATCATCCCTTCCATTCCTGCACCTTTGGTAAATACAAATTAGCTGCTTTAAACGCATACATCCACAGAGCTAACCTTATTTGCAACAGCCCTTCTGCTCTTCAAAACGAACATCTCAACATTGGCAAATTGCATGGCTTTCCACCCCTCTTAGTACATAAGCTAATTAAGAAATTTGAATCACAGAACAGATCTACCAGTTTATTGCCTGAACTTTCCACCACTCATCAGTTTGTGGGAACTTTGCCCTTCAGCCTGGCCTTCACTCACAAAGTTTGCTCCATTTCCAAGTCTTTCGGCTACAGGATTGCTGTTAAACCACCTCCACGTCTTCTTAACCTTATCCTTAAAGACAGAGATCCCAATAAACCCCTAGAGTTACAAGGGGTCTACTCTATCCCTGTCACCACTTCCACAGGCTAATTAAGAATCCTCTATATTGGGATTAATTAGAATCCACTATATTGGTAGTACTTACTGAAGCATCAACCAGCGATTGGTGGAACATATCGCTGATGTTAAGAAAGGAAATTCTTCCACCTTGCTTTCAGTTTTAACCACCAGCGATACGTCCGTGATTGCCGATTGGCAAAATGTTAAACGCATCGCTCCGTTCAGCAATCGGAAATCGCTCAAGTACCGCGAAAGCATTGAAATCTTTCTTACCCCTGACACCTGTAATACAGACACACCTTTTAATATACCTATCATTTGGAAAACTATTTTGAAATCTGGCAACAACTGATGCTAATACCACATGTTTCATTCCATGGCTGATGAAGGTAGAAGTCGTTACAGAAACGTCGTTCCAACACCTGTAATTCTTACGTAACTGAAGCGTGATTTGTCGTCACCAAGAATTATTCTAATATTTTGTGTGTTACGTGTCTCACTGCCAATTATTCTCACAAAAATCTCATTGTTTCTGTTTACAAAGAAAGAAAAAAAAAGGTAAAGAACATTTGAATGATGATTTTTTTTCTTTTTCAGGCTTAATTTCCTTTAACTTCGAAGAAATGATTCAAATTAATTGGATAATTTTCATTTTGTTAACTTTTCTGCTAAGTAGAAATTTTTTAAAGTATTTTTTAATTTCTAATATTTTGATTTGTCTACAACCATGGCCAGTAAATACATCAATTTTCTTGATATGTTTTGCTGTGGTTTATACTAAATTGTGACTTGTCTTTTACTGGTACCTACAGGGAATGCCTTTGTGTCATCCCCTACATTAACTTGCGGGATGTGGATCTTTAACAATTAAATTATTAATAGTGTTGCTTGTTAGCTTTAAAGTTAATAAATGTGAAACTAAAGAGCAAATTTTGAACAAAGAAAAAACAAAAATACGGCGAACGGATGTAGAACAACAATCGCCACTTTCCAACCATCCGAAGCAGGCGAGCTTTAAACGATGGAAATTTAACGAACAGAAGAATGCAGGGAAGCATATTAATGACTGACTCTCTGTTGGCTTTGTCAAGGGCAAGCAATAAGAAAATCACTCACTAATCTACTGAGACCAGAGAATTGTGGGTTTCTGCTATTTTAGTTTGCTATAAGGACTGATTAAATTTAGGTAAAATTGTCAAAATAAAAGGAATTTCTAAAAAAACCCAAACCCAGCAAACTAAAACACGTTGCTCGACAGCACAACAGCCAAGATAATCACACATAAAATAAAAAGAAAGGGAGCCGAGCACCCCAAAAAAACACAAAACCAGGAAAGAAATTAGTATTTTAAAAAAAATCAATAAAAACCCAACCAATGAAAGGTACTGAAAGGAAATCTTTAAGCTTGTCACAGAAAAGGTGAAACCTTAATCCTGCCAGATAAAAACAAAAACAGGAAACACCAGAAAAAAATATATATATAAACAAAAATAAATTAAAACAAAAATATCATCATTACAATTTTGAAAAAGAAAGGAACCAAGCAACAAATTTAGGAAAAAAGGAAGCAAAATTTGCACAAGGAGCAATTTACAGTTGCAAATCCCGAGAGTGAACCCAAATAACCAAGTTGCATGTCTCAGAATGGCCCAACACCCACAGCAAAAAATTCTTTAAGAAAATAATAAATTCCTTGGGGGAAAAAATTAATACCAAAGTGCTAGGTTGCAAGTCACAGAGAAGCAAATTATATACCCAAGACACACAAGAAAACATACAAAATTAAGTTTAGTGCAAATTTATAAGAAACGAAAGTTCACTTATTCCTGCAAAAATAATAAAATGAAAGAAACAACTTACATACAGGGAAAAGATGAGAATACATGTGAGGTGTTGCTTTGCTGTTAAAAGTTCACATATTTACAAAATATTGTACTAATCTTTTAGCCCACAGGAAGGCTCAGACCACTAAAATGAACTTTTGTAAAACCTACAAAGGGACACAAAATGCTACTAAAAGTTTCGCGGGGAAACTTTTAGCATGGCAAAGCGAATAACCAACTTTCGAAGAGTGAAAACAGCCACCCCCCCTCCACCCCCCCCAAAAATATAATATCTAGAAAAAATAAAAGTTAAATTAGAAGAATGAGCAAACAAAACATAAAAACGACTTACCATGCCTGAGAACTGCATGGTACAAACCATCTTCATCTTTGGGGTGCAAGAAACTAACTGCAGGGGCATGTCCATAGCAGCGCCATCTAGCGGCCAGCTTTAGAACCTGACATGCCCTTTCAGTTAGTTTCTTGCACCCCAAAGATGAAGATGGTTTGTACCATGCAGTTCTCAGGCATGGTAAGTCGTTTTTATGTTTTGTTTGCTCATTCTTCTAATTTAACTTTTATTTTTTCTAGGCATTATATTGGGGGGGCTGTTTTCACTCTTCGAACGTTGGTTATTCGCTTTGGCCAAGCTAAAAGTTTCCCGCAAAACTTTTAGTAGCATTTTGTGTCTCTTTGTAGGTTTTACAAAAGTTCATTTTAGTGGTTCTGAACCTTCCTGTGGGCTAAAAGATTAGTACAATATTTTGTAAATATGTGAACTTGTAACAGCAAAGCACCACCTCACATGTAATCTCATCTTTTAACTGTATGTAAGTTGCTTCTTTTATTTTATTATTTTTGCAGGAATAAGTGAACTTTCGTTTTTTATAAATTTGCACTAAACTTAATTTTTTATGTTTTCTTGTGTGTCTTGGGTATATAATTTGCTTCTCTGTGACTTGCAACCTACCACTTTAGTAATTTTTTTTTTTTTTTTTTTTTGCTGTGGGTATTGGACATTTTTACTTTGCCATTCTGAGACATGCGACTTGGTTATTTGGGTTCACTCTCGGGATTTGCAACTGTAAATTGCTTCTTGTGCAAATTTTGCTTCCTTTTTTCCTAAATTTGTTGCTTGGTTCCTTTCTTTTTCAAAATTGTAATGTTGCTATTTTTGTTTATATTTTATTTTTTTCTGGTGTTTCCTGTTTTTCTTTTTATCTGGCAGGATTAAGGTTTCACTTTTTCTGTTACAAGCTTAAAGATTTCCTTTCAGTACCTTTCATTGGTTGGGGTTTTCTTGATTTTTTTAATACTAATTTCTTTCCTGATTTTGTGTTTTTTGGGGGTGCTCGGCTCCCTTTCTTTTTATTTCATGTGTGATTAGCTTGGCTGTTGTGTGGTCGGGCAACGTGTTTTAGTTTGCTGGGTTTGGGTTTTTTTAGAAATTCCTTTTATTTTGACAATTTTACCCCTACATTTAATAATTGGTCCTTATAGCAAGCTAAAATAGCAGAAACCCACAATTCTCTGGTCTCAGTAGATTAATGAGTGGTTTTCTTATTGCTTGCCCTTGACGAAGCCAACAGAAAGTCAGTCATTATAATATGCTTCCCTGCATTCTTCTGTTCGTTAAATTGCCATCGTTTAAAGCTCGCCTGTTTCGGATGGTTGGAAATTGGTGATTGTTGTTCTACATCTCGTTCCCCATATTTTTTTATTATTATTATTTTTTTTTGTTCAAAATTTGCTCTTTAGTTTTATATTTTTATATTGTTTGATCTTTCTTCTATGCAGCCTCTGACGCTTTGGAATTTCAAATTTGTTCTTGGTTTTTGGTTTTTTCCTTTATATGTTTTTGCTATATATATATATTTAATATAATAAGCATCAAATCAAAGTCAAAGACACACAAGAACCACCAACAATCAACAGAAAAACAAAGAAGCCGACAAACCCCTGCACACACCAAGCTACCGCCAGAACCCCAACATCGATCAACACAACAAATGAGACACAAGAACCGGAGCAAAATGGAGACAACATGCGAAATGTGTGGTTGCCAGTAATCATCAGTAGTTTTGTTTTCAAATGCTGTATCATCTTTTTCTAGTTGCAAAATTTTCCATTTATCTAACAAATAATCCAGTTGAACATGAAATGGCATAATTTTTGCAACATTCAATATGTCTCTGCAGCTTCTATCATTCATTCTTTCTTATGGGTCTAAAATCTAAAATTTTTAAGTGATCCATTTGATAAACAAGTCTTTTCCATCATATGCTTACAAGCAGTAATATAGTGCTTTTGAGCTTCCTTCAGAAACAACAACTTATCACTTTTTTTTCAATTTAGAAAGCTCATCTGTGACTTTTTCATTAATGACAAGTTTTTCAAGAGGAAGTAGATTACCAACTCTAAACAGTTCATCCAGATCAACTTTAGAAAAATTAGTGATTTTTCTAATGACAGCAGTCTTCAAAACACGAGCCATGAAGGTCTGAAGAACGTTCCCTATTTCTTCATGCAATTTGTGGACCATGGGTGCTTGGCACTGAAAACGTTGTGTAAACTTCATGAATAGTTCTGCAGATGAAATAATGAAATGAAGTTCAGCTTTTATTGAAGGTTTCTTTAAGGCATTCACAATAACCTTGTAGGATCTGGATTGAAGAGCAGCAGATTTTTTTTCTCAGAGGAATGTGCTTAAGGAAATAGAACTGAATAATGTCCCACTGCTCCAAAATCCTGTTGGCTGAAGGCCCCAAGGTAAGCCACCTTGTTGTTGAATGTTTCAAAAATTTGTGGTGTGGAACATTATATTTAGATTGCATTTCTTCAAACTCTTCCCAATGGGCAGGCCAACTGTCAAAATAATGGTAAATGTTGATCAGCAGCTCAGAAGCTTCTTCACCTAAATACTCCAATGATTTTACATATGCATTATGCATTGTGTGGATGTTACAGGTTTATAAGACTTGTCCCTCGTATCTTTTGGACACTACTATTGAAAAGCCTAAACACTTTTTTATTAACATTAGGTCCATCTAATCCAAGCATTAGGCATCTGTTTTGTGATAAATTGGCCTCAGAAAGTGCTTCACGTAGTTTTTTATGCAATGTTTCACCATCTGCTTTACCAAAAAAGAAAGTTCTGAGGTGCAGTGTCATTATGCCATGTTTGCTTTCTGACCAAAATGTGATGGTTGTTTGTAGCTCCTTTTTATCTTTAACATAAGTTGTTTCATCATAACTCAATGTGTAGTACGGTGAACATGCTTCCTCTAACATTAGTTCCCGGAAATAAGGAGCCAGTCCATCAGTGATTAAGTATCGCATTTTCTTAGGGGAAAGAGAAAAATGTTCAGGGACACTGTCAGGAAACATTTTTTTAAAAACATCATGAATATCTTGTGATGATTCCATTGAATAATTACTACACACTGATTTCATCGTCCAAATCAATTCAGCAGTAGTATAACTTTCCTTCGCACTATAAATGCGAAGAGTTGGTGCACAAGTTGAGCTTGAAGGTTGTAAGTGCTCTAAGCATGCAGGAAAGCGTGCAAGTTCTAAGCATAGTTGGTTTAGTCCGAATTTAGATTCAAAGTTTGATTCATGTTTTGATGTAAGCGAGTGATTAAAAAACGCCTGAAAACCTTTTGTTTCAAAGTTAATGGTGCAGCAACACACAGTACAAAATAGTTCACTTTCACTATGCTTTCTACCCTATGCAGAAACTTTAGCCTTTGAATTATCTGTCTTTTCCAGCCATTCACTACAGAATTTACATTTTCCCATTTTGAAATTTTTAGCAGAACTATTGTTGGGTTAGATCAAGCCTGCCATTTTTATGAATATTTAAGAGTTAAAAACAGATGAACAGGGAAAATGCTGAGTTTTATGGATTTTTTTTTTCAGTTTCTAAATCATAAGTACGTAGTGCTGATTCTTAAAAGGAAATTACCGTTTAAAACTGCACCTTGGGCTTTCAATGCACCAGAAATCCACAAGGCTTTTGCCTTTGAAATGGGTCTCCCCAGCTTTATGAAAAGAAGAAAACCTGTTCATTAATTGATTGACAGCCCGCCCCGCCCCGACTCCTCGCAATAATAAGTAAGGTGCCTACATTTCTGCCACCCCCAATCAAAAGAAAGATGGTGAAGTCCCAGTCTCCCACCATCATTGATTCGGAACTAGGCATAAAAAAACGCAAAAACTAACTTTACAAAATCTTCATGAAACTGGCTGAAATTTTGATCAACAAAATGAATTGGTAACAGGAAGACACCCTCCAAATTACGCCAAAATCGGTTGCAAACTTTTTAAATTAGCCTTAGAAATTTTTAATCATCTCGTAAACAGTAACACAAATGATATACACAAAAATGGTTAATAAAATTTTGAGGGCTAATTGAAAAAGTTGTTAACCGATTCCGGCAAAATTTGGAGGTCATGTTTTTACTAGTGGTTTATGGTGGTCATTAAAATTTCAGCCAGTTTCATAAAATATTTGCAAAGATACATCTTTTATTTTTCTATCCAAGTCTAAGGAAAATCCTGGCCCATCTGAAATGAAGTTCAGGCCTTCCTACAATTATAAGGGGAGGTATAGGAGTACAGAAATAACTACATTCACATAGTTGTACTATGTAACTATAGTTGTAGGCATACTTACAATCAGGGGTAGGCAAAACCAAAGCGCCCGATCGCCGTGGCGACTGAAAATAAATGGCTGGCGCCTAAGATTTTAGTGTAACATTTTTTTTTTCAATTCAGTTTCAAAAAAAAATTAACCTTAAAGCATCCAACACTTTACTCACAAAAAAATAATAACAATTCTGTGTTTTGATTAGCAAAAAAGTTGCAGCATTTTGCGGGCTCAGGATATCGTTATTACAGGTTCCTGTCCCAAGTCTGCTGGTATTTATCAATGACAAACTTTGGGTGCTGGGGCAATGAGGTTGAATCACAGTAAAAGTATGCTGTGCTATACATTCTCCACCCTCGGCGGTCGGCTGATGTGACAAAACATCGTTGCACCGGCCTAAGGGTACGTTATTGTTTTATTTCGGATTTTTGATGCGTTCGGATTGGAGGGCGATTTGTTTTTACTTTCCGTCTCATCATTCCATACTTCTGGCTTTTAGATCAAAAGACAGTTCCCTCCTGTGTTTACAAGAAAGGTCTCTGGGTCAACCTTTTGAATGACACAGCCAAGCGCCGCATTTCTCTCTTCGAAATTTTCAATTAAAAGATCTGAATTTTTTTATAGATGTGAGATGTCGTAACTGAGTCTTACAAAGTTATCCTGCAAATGTCACTACAATCAAATGAAAACTTTTTAATTGCTCATAACAATTTTTGTTATGACATTCAGAGCAGAAAATTGCCGTCGTACGAAATTGAAAACGTGATTAAATATTTTAGTATCTAATTTTCACAATTTTTATCCATTTCACATGAAAGTTGGTGGGTTTGTTCCTTTTAACAATTTATGAAGTTCATTAAATTTGCAGCCAGTTTTGTCGAAATTTCGTGAAGATAGAAAATCATATATTTTATTCCAGTAGCGTACCAGAGATGTTTATCAGTTAACATCGCGTGCCCGTTTAAACGAGGAAGTTTTTGCAAACCCCTCCCCCCACTCTCCATCCAGTTCACAGCTATGATGCAACATTCCCTGTGCTGAAGCTGTCAATCAACCGACCGTTGCTATGACAACTCCCTTTCTGACCAACTCTGCACGGCTTCTGAAAGAGTAACGGCTGGCTCATCGAGCGCCCGAATGTGAGCCCCTCTCACTGGAGAGCATGACATCACCACGAGGACACTGATTAAAGTAGCAGCTTTTGAAACTATATTGTTAAATTGTACATTTTCCCCCAATATGGTCAAAAAAGGTTTGAAAAGGTGACAAAAGCTGAAAAAGGATGCAAAAGGTGACTAATTTTTAAAAAGGTTTAAAAAAGTGAGAAAGGTGACCGGCTCCTGACCCTGCATGAGGTATATAGACGATTTGATTGTTTTCAATGTCAATGACTTTACTACAAATGCCACATCAATTTATCCCAAAGAACTTTCCCTAAGAAGGACTAATCAAGACACTTCCAATGCCAATTTCGTGGATATTGGAATTACGTTGACAAAGGACTGTTTAAAGACAGGTATTTAGATAAGAGAAAAGCTTTTGACTTTCCCATAAATTTTCTTATCTACTGGAGTTCAAACATTTCCAGAGCAGTGCACAGAAACCTAATTGCCTTCCAGCTTTTGCAATTTGTTGCCGTTTCCAATAGTGTGTCTACCTTTTTCCAAACTTTGAAATGGTTTTATGTTACATTGCTTATTAAGGGTTATCCTGTTAATTTTGTTTTATGTCATTTTCAACAGTTATTCCACAATTCAAGACTTAGTAAATTTCCAAATTCATGTTCTTTTAGCCATTTCTTTTATTTTATGCCCAATAATCGATAGATTTCTATACTAACTGTAATCGCCGGTTTCTGCTTCTATGTATATTGGTTAACCGTGACCTTTTTGATTCGTTTTACAAATATATTTGTTCGTTTCCATACTTCTTGTCTTGATGGCTTTGGTAGCACTCCTACATGCTTTGGTTATGCTAGCATTTGTTTGGGACATCAAAAGCCATCTTCACCAACTGGTGCTATCCTGATGACTGCAGTTGGTTTTGTTCTCCATGTGACTTCATTTTGATCTATATGTTTTGCAGGTTTACCTTGTTCGGTTTCAATGTTTCACCTCTTGTCTCCATTTTGCTCCGGTTCTTGTGTCTCATTTGTTGTTGATCGATATTTGGGTTCTGGCGGTGACTTGGTGTGTTCAGGGGTTTGTCGGCTTCTTTGTTTTTCTGTCGATTGTTGGTGGTTCTTGTGTGTCTTTGGCTTTGATTTGATGCTTATTATATAAAATATATTTGCCTCACTTTAGTTTTGGCAGCATTATGCCATCCAATTAGAGGTGTCTTATTTTTCATATTTCATACTTAGTATTTTAATGCTTCGTTATTTTTGATTCTGTTGGTTTTCACTGTACATTCTCATATTTATTCATTTTTCTGTGTTTGTGGAGTTGTTTGCTCTGTTGTGGTTCTTTTGAATAAAATTTGAAATTTCATAATATATATAAATACACTGAGTGGCCACTTTATTATGACCCCCCCCCCTCTCAGTACTTCGTTGAGCCACCTTTTGCCTTTAATACTGCATTGATTCTTTGTGGCATGGACTCCACAAAATGTTGATAGGTGGTTTGTGGAATCTGAGACCATGCTTGATGAATAGCACTTTTCAGGAGTGTGAGATTGCAGGGTTGTGGATCCAGCTGTCTGATAGCTCGTTCAACTTCATCCCACAAATTCTGGGGTTGAGACCTGGAGATTGTGGGGGCCACCTAAGCAAAGTAAACTTACCGGCATGTTCCTGAAACCAATCTTGTACAATACGAGCACTCTGGCAGGACACATTATCTTGTTGAAAGTAGCCATCACGATTGGGATGAACCATCCACAAGACAGGATGCACTTGGTCTGCAACGATGTTTAGATATGATGTGCCAGTCAGACGTTGATCAACACGAATTAAAGGGCCCAAAGCATGACAGGAAAACTTTTCCCAAACCATAACGTTGCCTCCACCAGCTTGAAGGGTTGTAGCAATGCATTTGGGGTCCATGTTTTCGTGCTGTTTCCGCCAAATTCTCACTCGGCCATCGGCATGGTGCAACTGAAAACGTGATTCATCGGACCACATAATTTGTTTCCAATTATCAACTGTCCAATCCTTGTGCTCCTGTGCGAACTGGAGACATTTTCTCTTGTTAATTGCAGACAGCAAAGGTGTTCGAACAGGCCTTCAGCTGCCATATCCCATCCGATGCAGTGTATGGCGAACAGTGCGTGCAGAGATCATTTGAGGGGATCCTTGATTAAAATGGTCTGTAATTCGCTGCACTGTTGCCCTTCTGTTGTCTGTTACCAGTCTGGACACTCTACGTTATGCCAGAGCAGTCAATAGTCGATGACAACCACACGTTGCACGCAGAGACCCAGTTTTTTGGTTGACAGTCCAGTCTTTAAACACTTTAACAACAGCTGCTCTGAAACATTTCACGAATGCGGCGGTTTCGGTGATAATCACTCCATGGCTCTTACGATCATCCCACGTTTAAAGTCCCTCAAATCGCATTTTTTCCCCATATCGTCACCCTAAGCTTTCCCTTTTTATACTAGCCTCGCCCTCTGGCTGCAACATCCTGCAGCCATAGCTCATTTGCTTAAAACTGTCAGGTGGTCATAATAAAGTGGCCACTCAGTGTGTGTGTGTATATATATATATATATCATCATCATCATCATCATTGTCAACCATTATCAATCCACTGCTGGACGAAGGTCTCCCCAAGTTTCCTCCACAACGGTCTGTCTTGTGCCAGTCTCCTCCATGTCACTCCCGCATATTTACGAATTTCATCCACCCATCTCCCATGTGGTCTTTTTCTGGGTCTTTTCCTGTCCCTTGGAATCCAATCTAAAATTTCGGCTGTCCATCTATGGTCTGTCCTTCTGGCAGTATGTCCAGCCCATTGCCATTTCAGGGATTTAACTCT
Organism: Macrothele yani; assembly: GCA_039090855.1. Classification (NCBI taxonomy): domain Eukaryota; kingdom Metazoa; phylum Arthropoda; class Arachnida; order Araneae; family Macrothelidae; genus Macrothele; species Macrothele yani. The sequence goes on from CM077008.1 coordinate 82,352,626, forward strand.
GATCATGATGTCTTCCACTCTCGTCATTTTTCGGATCCACGAGTTCCTCTTCTTATCTCTCCTGGTTATACCAAGCATGCACCTCTCCATGGTTCTTTGAGTTGTCTGCAGCCTTTGTATGTCTCTTTTAGTTAAGGTCCACGTCTCTGCACCATACGTAAGCACTGGAAGGATGCATTGATCAAACACTTTTCTTTTAAGACATAATGGCATATTGCTCTTGAAAATTATGCTGTTTCTTCCAAAAGCTCTCCAGGCAAGTTTTGTACGCCGATTAATTTCTTCATCAAGTGTGACCCTCACTTGATATCTGCTGTCCAAGATAAACATACGTATCTGTTATCTCCAGTTTTTCTCCATCAATCGATAAATCTTCATTTCTTGTAAAAGCATTGAACATCACTTTTGTCTTCTGAAAGTTCATTTTTAATCCCACTTCTTTACTCTTGTCAGCAAGTTCCTGGATCATACTCTGCAGCTCTGATGGGGTAGTTGCAAAAATGACTACGTCATCAGCAAAACGAAGGTGGGTTAGATAATCTCCATTAATCTTTATCCCTTTGTTTTCCCAGTTCAGTGATTGAAAGACATTTTCCAATGTAGCATTAAAGAGCTTCGGAGATATGGTGTCACCTTGTCTCACTCCCTTTCCAATTTTTATGTGTGTTGTATTTTCAAACAGCCGAATCTTTGCACTTGCATTTTCATAGATGTTATTAATAATATTAATGTATGCATCTTCAATACCGCAGGATTTCAGAGCCGTGGTAACTGCTGATGGTTTCACCGAATCAAAGGCTTTTTCATAATCGATAAAAGCCATGCACAATGGAAGTTCATATTCCCTCGCTCTTTCAATTAGTTCTCTCAGTACGTGGATATGATCTATTGTGCTGTAGCCACTCCTGAATCCAGCTTGTTCTCTCGGTTGAGCCATGTCCAGTGTTACCTTCAAGCGGTGTGAAAGAACTTTAGTGAAGATTTTATAAACCACTGATAGGAGGCTGATAGGTCTGTAGTTCCTGAGATCCTCAATGTCACCTTTTTTATGTAGCAGGATCATTGTAGCATTGTTCCAATCCTCAGGAATCTTCCCTTCATTAAGGCATCGAGTGAAAATTTGGGCGAGTACTGTTTCAATTTCTCCACTTGCTTCTTGTATGATGTCTATAGTAATTCCATCTTCTCCTGGAGCTTTCCCCCGCTTCATGTTCTTGATTGCATGTGCAACTTCTGCTGGGAGGACTGGAAGAACTCTGGTACCTTTCATGATGTCTGGAGTACATGTATCATCCCTTTCATATAATTTGGAGTAGAAATCTTTCACTCTTGTCAAAATTTCGCCTCTATTTCTTGTTATAGAACCATCTTCTTTTCTCAGAGCCATAATCTGTTTTCTTCCCTTACTGAGATGTCCCTTTGCTATCTTTAGGCTTTGGTTGTTTTCAATTGCTTTCCTCACTAGCTCACAGTTGAATTTCCTTACGTCTTCAGTGATACTTTTTCGTGCTGTCTTGCATAGCTCTATATATTCCACTTTGGAAGTCACATCTTCTTTAGTTGTCCTCATCTCTCTTCTTTTTTGCATCAACATTTTGGTTTTTCCTGATAATTTGTTTACATGCAACTTGTTCTTAGACCCAGCTAATTTTGTTGCTGTTTCCATAAGAGCTTTGATTACTTTTCTGTTAACTTCCGAAATATCCACTTCTTCCGATGTTAGGCCTTCTAAAGCAGAGAATCTGTTCTTCAGTTCCAACTTGAAAGTATTATGGTGTTTAAGGTTGGTTATGTCAATACATTTTGTTTGTCTTATGAGCTTGCCACGTTCCAGTTTAGTGTTGAGGTGCATCTTACATCTCACCAATCTATGGTCACTACCTGTGTTGAACTTGTTTAGCACACTGCAGTCTTCGATGACGAATTTTTTGTTACACATAATAAAATCAATTTCACTTGTCGTCCCAATTGGATGTCTCCATGTCCATTTCCTGTGTGGCTTTTTCTTGAAAAAGGAATTCAAGATGAAAAATCCTTCTGCCTCTGCAAACTCAACGAGAGTATTTCCACGCTGGTTTCTGTTGCCGTGACCGAATTTACCTACTGAAGTTTCATTCTGTTGCCGGTGCCCTATTTTTGCATTGAAATCTCCCATAATTATCTTCAAGTGCTGCTTACCTTTATTATTTAGATGACGAATTTCCTCATAAAATTCTTCAATTTCTTCTTCAGGATGACTTGTGGTGGGTGCATAAGTTTGAATAATCTGAGCCTGGTATCTTCTCGATAGTTGGATAACGAGTCGTGCAGCTCTGTCCGAGGAACTTTCAACTTCTACCACTTTATCCTTCAGTTTCTTGTTTATTATAAATCCAACACCACTAGTTCTGCCAGTATCTGTCCCACGATAATAGAAGAGATGTCCACTTTTCAGTTCAATGAGATCTTCTCCTTTTCTCCTTACCTCACTCAGCCCGACGATGTCCCACTTGATCCTTTGTAGTTCCTCTTCCAATTCAAGAAGCCTTGAATCAGAAGATAGGGAGCGTCCGTTGTAGGTAGCCAAGGTCAGCATCAAATGGCAGCCTAGTCCGGTCCTCCGGGGATTCTTAGCACCCTCTGCCTTCATGTCGCACTGGCCGCTGCCTTGGCCAGGTACATTCCAGCTGCCGGAGACTGAGGGCCAAGATTTAAGTTGTAGAGTCATTTTGGAGGTGTTTGGCCATAACTCACCACGCTGGCCAAGCGGGTTGGTGAGTGTGGGATAGCATTTCCTCTGATCCCGATGGTATAGTTATACCGCTATTTGCGGTCGTCAGAGCCCCTTTAGTGGGAACAGGATGCACCACGAGAAGGCGGGGTTGACATATATATATATATATATATATATATATATATATACACACAGACCGTTGTGGAAGAAACTTGGGGAGACCTTCGTCCAGCAGTGGATTGATAATGGTTGACAATGATGATGATATATATATATATGCACTGAAGAGCAATTGAATTAGAGATACCTGTCTAGTAACGTGTAGTACCATCTTTCGCCCTGATGACTGCGGCGACTCGTCTCAGCATGGACTCGACAAGACACCAGAAGCGTTGGGAAGCCATACGAATCCCCGATCCCCGAACAAGCTCCCACAGTTAACGAAGATTTGATGGAGGGGTATCAGAGCCTTGAACATCTCTCTCGATGACATCTCAGATGTGCTCAATGGGATTGAGGTCAGGTGACCTAGCTGGCCAAGGAAGCGAGGTCACGTCGGTGGAGTGTTTATCCAACCATTTGGATACAATTCGGGAGCGATAGCACGATGCATTGTCTTGTTGCAGGATGAGGTCCCCAGTGGGATGTTGAAGACGCACAAATGGGAGCAAATGGTCATCCAGGATATCCCGGTAACGTTGACCTGTGAGTGACGATGTCACACGTACCAGGGGTCCCATTTCAGTCCGCGTAACCAGTCCTCAGACGAGAATGCCACCCCCACCAGCTTGAAGAGTACCCTGCTGGCAAGAAGGATCCATCGCTTCATGTGGTTTGCGCCATACTTGTATCCTGCCATCCGCATGTACCAACGTGAATCTCAACTCGTCAGTCCAGGCAACATTTTCCCACATGTATAGGGTCCAGTGGCGACGTTCCCGCGCCCATGCTGATCTTTGCACCCTGTGATGTGCAGTCAGCAGCGGTACCCTTGTGGGACAATTGCTTCTGTACCCCATAGCAAGAAGATGGTTCTAGATGGTGTGTCTGCTTACACGTTTTTGTGCACCAGCGTTAAATTGCCGAGTGATTTCTTGCACTGTGACCCGTCTATCCGCTGTTACAATGCGAGCTAGCCGACGATGACCCCGCTCTTCCACACGCTGTTGTCCACCGCAGTTGGCCCTTGCAGGGATGGCTTTACCGGATTCGATGTACTCACGGTGCACCCATGACACAATGCTTTGTGAAAATCCCAGTGCCTGCACGACTTCCAAGATGGAGTGACCCATTCATCAGGCCCTGACAATTTGCCCGCGATCAAATGCGCTTAGATCCTTCGTCTTACCCATACTGCGTCCGACTCTTACTGATTTCTGTCGCATCACTCCTTATATTGTCGGATCGCTGCATACGTCATGTTGTTTACATTTACAAGGCCATCCACAGCGCCACATTTGCATAACGCCAGCTGTCTCTAATTCAATTGCTCTTCAGTGTATATATACAGGGTGCATAGGAAAATCCTATTAGCCTGGAATAACTTGCAAACGAAGAGAGGTACAGTTATGCAAGTGAGATAACGGTATAGTAAAGCGCGTACGCCCGATCCAAAGCAACCAATAGCAGCTCCCCTAGTGGTGAAATGCGGAAGTTAGCCATTGCAAATCAAAAATGAAAAGAGATAGAGCAAAATTTCCAATTACAAAGTTATTAAGCATCAATTAATTAGTACAAAACGACATTTGTTTTACTTGGATAAGATAAATTTGTTGCCTGAATACCCTAAAATGTCCGAAATTGATGTGCGACGGTTTGAATCTGCATATTCACATTTCGCAAATGTAGCCGTATTCAAATGCAGATTGTGACGTTGTACCGTACCTACGATATAAAAACCAGTAGAAGGATGTACTCTGATCAGAAGTTTAGGTCTATGTATGCTGTGTGAGAATGGTGAGCTTGGATTTCTGGGGTTACGTAAAAATCAGGTGTATGCAACAGCACCTACAAGTCTGCTGGATCTACGTTATCATGTTACAGATGCTTGCAATAGTGTGACACCTTCTTTGCTGAGGAATGTGCATGCAGAGTTACTTTCACGAGTACAAAAGTGTATCGTGGGCAATGGCGAACTCTTCGAACATACTCGACATTAACTTTTTATCACTGTGCGCCAGTTTGCCTTTTTTATTTTTGTTTTTGTCTGATGTCATCAAACTGTATTGACATAAGTACACATTTATGCAATAAATTGCGTGTATTTGCTCATACCTATGCCTGTTCCCTTCAAATGTTCACACAAAAGGTCTCACATTGATTTTGGACATTTTAGGGTATTCAGGCAACAATTTATCTTATCCGTGTGAAACAAATGCCGTTTTGTACTAATTAATTGATGCTCTACAACTTTGTAATTGGAAATTTTGCTCTATCTCTTTTCGTTTTCGATTTGCAATGGCTAACTTCCACATTTCACCACTAAGGGGCACTGCTATCAGTTGCATTCGATCAGGCGTCGCTTTACTATACCGTTATCTCACTCGCATAACTGTACCTCTCTCCGTTCGCAAGTTATTCCAGGCTAAAGGGATTTTTCTATGCACCCTGTATATAGAAACACTTATAAAAATTCACCCAGATTTTAAACGCAATTTTTCATGATTCATCTGACTTCAACTCTAGTCTGTGAAGCCCTGCCAACACTGTTAAGTGAAAGCTTAGTTTCTTCTTGTATTTCTTCAGGTTGCTCTACTGCAATGATTTATATGTAATAGTGTAGTATGTATAAATACCCTGTATATATATATATATATCTCCCACAATATGGTCTCTCTCTTTTTTGTTATATTTAGCAGTTGTGTTGATGCTTTATTTATTTGCTTTTGAGTTATTTAATTAAACATTCACATTCACCTTTATCAATATTTTTAGGATTTGCTGACAAAGCGAAATCCTTCATTAAACAGAACTTACCACAGTATCGCTGAAATAGAAGAGCAGTGTTCTCAAGAAAGAAAATCAAAATAGCATTTCTCAAATTCCTTGTCCAGTGAAAGATGATAAAAATTCCATACTTTTTTTTATAAAATAATTGCTCTGCTTCACTAAGGACATCCTTGTTAATATGTAAATTATTGTGAATAGTAAAACTGAACTTTTCATACAAAAGCTATTTGTTTCAATATATGATTACGAGTGTTTTAGTTTGTGTCATATTCTTGCTTACTGGAGTGCATTAAAAAATTCAGTAGTGCCATATTTTCTGAGAATAAACACCAAGTATAATGCCTCATTTATTTTGTTAATACTACTACAGTCAAACTTAATTATAACGACATCAAAGGGACCGCAGTATTTATGTCGTTATAATAGTGTTGTACTAATCAAATTCATGTAACAAGCAGGCAAACAATAATAAAAAAAATGTTATGTACGTATGTATGAATTTAGGAAATAAAACTAGTGGGGGTGGGGTCTCTAAAATACCAAATCTATAAGTAAAGTACTGTATTTATGTAATATGATAGTGTTAAAAAAAAGGTATGTATGTAGTACATACGTACTGTGTGTAAATGGATGTACAGTTCTAGACATAATGTGGTACTTTACATGAATAATTCTGTCACTTTTTTCGGGGGTTTTGTTTTTAAACATGTACAGTGTATCCAAGCTGTCTTCTATTTTTGCTACATAAATGTACAGTGTATCCAAACTGTCTTCTATTTTTGCTACATAAATACATAAATTAACACCTTTTTATCCTCTTCCCTAGCTTGAACAGCATCACTTATGCTGGAGACTGGTTATTTCATAGGCATTCTCTTCTTCGTCCCCCTCCTCCTCTTCATTATCTTTGTTTTCTACTCAACACATCATTTACGATGTCGAGATCTGTGAGATTTCCGGATGTAGTAATGTCGTTATCTACATTTAGATAATCATCAATATTCTTATACTGTGGAAGACTGGATTTTAACCTGTTGTATCCATTCCGACAAAGGCAGCTTATTTTCATTGCCAATTTCGTCAGCAGTTTTGGGCTCAACAAAGTTAAAACCAGCATAGCGAAAAATGTTGTGAATTGTTTTTTCTGTCACTTGCCTCCATGCTTTATGAATGTTCCGAATTGCGTCCAACAAGGTGATAATGAAATCCTGCTGTTTTTCAATGCACACAATCATTCTCATCAACATAAATTTCTGATAGTGACTTTTCAAGCACCTTTGTACACCTTGATTCATCGGTTGCATAGCACCTGTACAATTTTCTGGAAGAAACGCAAGCTTAATGTTTTCAAGATCATTTGTTTTCAGATGAGAAGGGCAGTTAGCTACCAGCAAAAGAATTTTGAGTGTTTGCTTCCGTAGCTGCTGATTCCAATGAATGAGCTCAGAAGTCATCCAAGCTTTTTTGTTAGCACTGTATCGCACAGGCAGGCTTTTAACATTTTTGAAGCATCTAGGATTTTTTGCTTTACCTATAATCAATTTTCTCTTCTCTGTCCCATTCATGTTTGCACAAACAAGAACAGTAATGGGCTCCTTTGAGAGTTTTCCACCTACACGTTTCTCTCCCTTGAATTTTAAAGTTTTATCCAGAGTCAACTTAAAACAAGAAAGATGACACCGAATTTCCGGGTGTAATATGCACGTCTTTTGAATCCGTTCTAACGCAAATTAAATTTATCAAAGCTATTCAAAGTCAATGGAACCGGTATGGAAAACAATAGATCTGACAAAAGTAAGATTTTCAGTCGGAGTTTTCATCCCTCAGATATTGCTGTAAACGGAATCGTGAGCTTACGAACTCTTAGAAACGGAGATATCGACAAAAATATGTGACTTTGCGTCCCCTGGTGGGAAAACCATGCATTATTTTAGGAAGAAAGTATTCTCAAAAGGTTTATCCATATAAGCGGTATCGGTCCAAGAAAAAAATTTGTCGAGTTTTCAGGATCCCAGATTTTGCTACGAATACATCAGAAGCAGAAATTAACACTTATGACCCCCTGGTGACCAAACCATTCTTCACCAAACAGAAATTATGTGAAAAATATTTTCCATCAGGTCTTGTATGCGATATGGGAAGAATTTTTTAAATTGGAGCTTTAGAAGCAGAAATAACGCAGAAAACGCAATTTACCTTTGTGCCCCCTGGCGGAAAGTCTATTATTTACTTGTAAATTTTGAATTTATAGGAAAAGCATTTCACATCGAAAACACTATCCAACAAAGAAGGAATTTTTCAAATCGGACTCTTAGAAGTAGAGATATTGACAAAAATAAAATATACATCTATGCCCCCTGGCGCAGAAACCTTGCATTATTTCAAGAAGAAAATTTTCCTAAAAGGTTTGTCGACATGAGTAGTATCGGTCAACAAACTACTTTTTTTCAATCAAGATTTTAGAAGCTCATATTTTGCTGCAAATACGACAGAAGCGGAAATTAAGACTTACGCCACCTGGTGGCCAAACCATTTCTTACAAAAATTGGAAATTATATGCAAACGATTTCCCATCAGGAGCTGTATCCGGTGCAGAAATGTGCCCCCTGGCGGAAAGTCTATTATTTACTTGTAAATTTTGAATTTATAGGAAAAGCATTTCACATCGAAAACACTATCCAACAAAGAAGGAATTTTTCAAATCGGACTCTTAGAAGTAGAGATATTGACAAAAATAAAATATACATCTATGCCCCCTGGCGCAGAAACCTTGCATTATTTCAAGAAGAAAATTTTCCTAAAAGGTTTGTCGACATGAGTAGTATCGGTCAACAAACTACTTTTTTTTTCAATCAAGATTTTAGAAGCTCATATTTTGCTGCAAATACGACAGAAGCGGAAATTAAGACTTACGCCACCTGGTGGCCAAACCATTTCTTACAAAAATTGGAAATTATATGCAAACGATTTCCCATCAGGAGCTGTATCCGGTGCAGAAATAATTTTTCAAATAGAAGATTTAGAAGCAGAGATACAGGGGGAAACACAATTTACATTTACGCCCCCTAGCGGAAAGTCTATGAATTACTTGAAAATTTTGAAATTATATGAAACACGTGTCACACTGGAAACATTCCAACAAAGAAGGAATTTTTCAAATCGGACTCCTAGAAGAAGAGATGTTGATAAAAATAAGATATACATCTACACCCCCTGGCGTAGAAACCATGCACTATTTTAGGAAGAAAATGTTTCTAAAAGGTTTGTCGACATGAGTAGTATCAGTCAACAAACGACGTTTTTTTTTCAATCGAGAATTTAGAAGCTCATATTTTGCTGCAAACTAGGCTGCCATCTGATGCTGACCTTGGCTACTTACAATGGACGCTCCCTATCTTCTGATTCAAGGCTTCTTGAATTGGAAGAGGAACTACAAAGGATCAAGTGGGACATCGTGGGGCTAAGTGAGGTAAGGAGAAAAGGAGAAGATCTCATCGAACTGAAAAGTGGACATCTCTTCTACTATCGTGGGACAGATACTGGCAGAACTAGTGGTGTTGGATTTATAATAAACAAGAAACTGAAGGATAAAGTTGTAGAAGTTGAAAGTTCCTCTGACAGAGCTGCACGACTTGTTATCCAACTCTCGAAAAGATACCAGGCTCAGATTATTCAAACTTATGCACCCACCACAAGTCATCCTGAAGAAGAAATTGAAGAATTTTATGAGGAAATTTGTCATCTAAATAATAAAGGTAAGCAGCACTTGAAAATAATTATGGGAGATTTCAATGCAAAAATAGGGCAACGGCAACAGAATGAAACTTCAGTAGGTAAATTCGGTCACGGCAACAGAAACCAGCGTGGAAATACTCTCGTTGAGTTTGCAGAGGCAGAAGGGTTTTTCATCTTGAACTCCTTCTTCAAGAAAAAGCCACACAGGAAATGGACATGGAGACATCCAAATGGGACGACAAGTGAAATTGATTTTATTATGTGTAACAAAAAATTCGTCATAGAAGACTGCAGTGTGCTGAACAAGTTCAACACAGGTAGTGACCATAGATTGGTGAGATGTAAGATGCACCTCAACACTAAACTTGAACGTGGCAAGCTCATAAGACAAACAAAATCTATTGGCATAACCAACCTTAAAAAACACCATAATACCTTCAAGTTAGAACTGAAGAACAGGTTCTCTGCTTTAGAAGGTCTAACATCGGAAGAAGTGGACATCTCTGAAGTTAACAGAAAAGTAACCAAAGCTCTTATGGAAACAGCAACAAAATTAGCTGGGTCTAAGAACAAGTTGCATGTGAACAAATTATCAGGAAAAACCAAAATGTTGATGCAAAAAAGAAGAGAGATGAGGACAACTAAAGAAGATGTGACTTCCAAAGTGGAATATATAGATCTATGCAAGACAGTAAGAAAAAGTATCACTGAAGACGTAAGAAAATTCAACTGTGAACTAGTGAGGAAAGCAATTGAAAACAACCAAAGCCTAAAGATAGCAAAGGGACATCTCAGTAAGGGAAGAAAACAGATTATGGCACTGAGAAAAGAAGATGGTTCTGTAACAAGAAATAGAGGCGAAATTTTGACAAGAGTGAAAGATTTCTACTCCAAATTATATGAAAGGGATGATATATGCACTCCAGACATCATGAAAGATACCAGTACCAGAGTTCCTCCAGTCCTTCCAGCAGAAGTTGCACATGCAATCAAGAACATGAAGCGAGGAAAAGCTCCAGGAGAAGATGGAATTACTGTAGACATCATACAAGAAGCAAGTGGAGAAATCGAAACAGTACTCGCCCAAATTTTCACTCGATGCCTTAATGAAGGAAAGATTCCTGAGGATTGGAACACCGCTACAATGATCCTGCTACATAAGAAAGGTGACATTGAGGATCTCGGAAACTACAGACCTATCAGCCTCCTATCAGTAGTTTATAAAATCTTCACTAAAGTTCTTTCACACCGCTTGAAGGTAACACTGGACATGGCTCAACCGAGAGAACAAGCTGGATTCAGGAGTGGCTACAGCACAATAGATCATATCCACGTGCTGAGAGAACTAATTGAAAGAGCGAGGGAATATGAACTTCCATTGTGCATGGCTTTTATCGATTATGAAAAAGCCTTTGATTCGGTGAAACCATCAGCAGTTACAATAGCTCTGAAAACCTGCGGTATTGAAGATGCATACATTAATATTATTAATAACATCTATGAAAATGCAAGTGCAAAGATTAGGCTGTTTGAAAATACAACACACGTAAAAATTGGAAAGGGAGTGAGACAAGGTGACACCATATCTCCGAAGCTCTTTAATGCCACATTGGAGGGTGTTTTTCAGTCGCTGAGCTGGGAAAACAAGGGGATAAAGATTAATGGAGATTATCTAACCCACCTTCGTTTTGCTGATGACGTAGTCATTTTTGCAACTACCCCATCAGAGCTGCAGGGTATGATCCAGGAACTTGCTGACAAGAGTAAAGAAGTGGGATTAAAAATGAACTTTCAGAAGACAAAAGTGATGTTCAATGCTTTTACAAGAAATGAAGATTTATCGATTGATGGAGAAAAGCTGGAGATAACAGACACGTATGTTTATCTTGGACAGCAGATATCAAGTGAGGGTCACATTGATGAAGAAATTAATCGGCGTACAAAACTTGCCTGGAGAGCTTTTGGAAGAAACAGCATAATTTTCAAGAGCAATATGCCATTATGTCTTAAAAGAAAAGTGTTTGATCAATGCATCCTTCCAGTGCTTACGTATGGTGCAGAGACGTGGACCTTAACTAAAAAAGACATACAAAGGCTGCAGACAACTCAAAGGTGCATGGAGAGGTGCATGCTTGGTGTAACCAGGAGGGAGAAGAAGAGGAACTCGTGGATCCGAAAAATGACAAGAGTGGAAGACATCATGATCAGAGTTAAATCCCTGAAATGGCAATGGGCTGGACATACTGCCAGAAGGACAGATCATCGATGGACAGCCGAAATTTTAGATTGGATTCCAAGGGACAGGAAAAGACCCAGAAGAAGACCACATGTGAGATGGGTGGATGAAATTCGAAAGTATGCAGGGGTGACATGGAGGAGACTGGCACAAGACAGACCGTTGTGGAGGAAACTTGGGGAGACCTTCGTCCAACAGTGGATTGATAATGGTTGACAATGATGATGATGATGATTTTGCTGCAAATACATCAGAAGCGGAAATTAAGATTTACACCCCTGGTAGACAAACCATTTTTTTTACCAAAATTAGAAATTATGTGCAAACGATTTCCCATCAGGAGCTGTATCCGGTGCAGAAGGAATTTTTCAAATCGGAGATTTAGAAGCAGATATATATAGGGGAAACGCAATTTACTGCTACGCCCCCTAGCGGAAACTTTATGAATTACTTGAAAACTTTGAAATTATATGAAAAACATGTCACACGGAAAACACTATCCAACAAAGAAGGAATTTTTCAAATCAGTCTTCTAGAAGTATAGATATTTACAAAAATAAGATGTACATTTACGCCCCTGGCGGAGAAACTGTGGAATATTTTGGGAAAGAAATATTCCAAAAAAATTATCGATGTGAGTGGCATCAGTCCACGAAAGAATTTTTCAATTGATATAGCTCAGATTTTATGGCAAATACATCAGAAGCAAAAATTAACACTTACGCACCCTGGTGGCCAAAGTATTCTTTACCAAAAATTCGAAATTATATGCAAAACATTTTCCATCACGAGATGTATCCGCTGAAGAAAAAAATTTCAAATCGGAGTTTTAGAAGAAGAGTTGTCGAGGAAAAGGTAATTTACTTTTACGCCCTAGCGAAAAATCTATGCGTAATTTGAAAAAGTAACTATATCTAAAATACTCTTCGATATAAATGGAATCGAAAGATAAAAATGGTTTTTCAATCGGATGTTTAGAAGCAAATATGTGGAATAAATTGTATTTTTGAATTCGACATCTGCATTTACGCCCTCTACCGGCGAAATTTTACATTGTAAAAAAAAATTAATAATAATAAAGGATCATCATTTGCATATTTCAAGCTTCCCAATGCAAAAAAAAAAAATTAAATCGGACTAATAGTTGCAGAGATATCATGGGTACGGACGGACGGACGGGCATACAAACCGATAACAGAAGCACAATCTTTTTTTTTTACAAAAGACCTGCTGAAAAAGGTAGTCTCATCAGCATTAAAGATGCCACTGTCGCATACTCTTCTCTAACTTTAGGCCACACAGTATTGAGCCATTCCTTCGTTGTTTCCAAATTTATGTCCTTGGTTTCACCACTCACTTTCCCAGAACAAATGTTGTATCATGCTTTAAATATTCTTCTGCCTTAGTCTTTAAAAGAGGCCCGCTGACAGGAACATTTGCATTCCTTTACTGCATGAACCATTTTAACAGAGTTTCATCAATTTCTATTCAATCAGAACGATAGATGCATTTTAGTTTCGAGCCATTTGCAAGTTCAAAAGTCCTCAAAATGTTTTCCTTGTTTTTCGAGATAGTACAAACTGTGGAATTTACAAAATTCAATGTATGGCAACTGTCTGATTTTTTTCTACCGCTTTCAATTTCTTCTATAATTTGACTTTCTCATCTATGGCTAAAACTTTCCTTTTTAAACTAATCATACTAAAATTGTTGTTACTCAGTAAATTGAATGCAAAGGCAGATGAGAGAGAGACTAACTCTCTTCCTGAACATTCATTGGAGATTAACCTTTTCCCTAATGTGGTTCAGGCAATAAACACATCATTTCCTTGAAATGTACATAGTCAGAAAGTTATGCTAAATGTCACAGACAGGGTGGGAGCCAGGAATAGGGATAACCAACGGAGGAGGGGTGAAAAGCGCATCAAACGTGAAACTTAACCCTGCCCCCCCTCTACTGTCGTAATAGCTGGGAGCGTAGCACGCTGAACACAGAGATGAACCCAGGCTGTTGACTTTGCCAACAGCAATCTAACGAACGAGAGGCAGGGTGGGGTGGGGGAAGAAAAGAGGAAGCACTTGCCTCCAGAGGGCATGAGCTCTAGCAACCAGTAAAGCTGAAAAGACTGCAAAAATTTATCTGAATTTAATTCAAAACACATGCCAAAAAGTTGTATCCTACTTCATCGAAGTAGGATACAACTTTTGACCAAAATGCTCCCAAATTAACCCCAACAACCGACCATATAGAAGCAGGATACAACTTTTGACCAAGAGGCTCTCAATAAACTACTAATGTGGGACTGAACTCGCACTTCTGTAACATTTTTAGGACTTTTAACTGAATTGTATCATAATTGAATAATTTAACCGCTGCAGACTGTCCCACTTTATATAACGTGTAAAACAAAAAATTTACAGACTTTAAAGCGTCTTTATGAAGAACTTTGTAGTCGCGTAATGGTATGTGAACTTTAGATAGAATCTGTAATGTTTTAATAATTATTTGTTTTATTAATTTTTCTTTAAGTTATCTTAGTTTCCTGTTTTAACGGTTGTGTATACTTTTTTTAATGAAATTCTACTCATGGGCAATGTGTTTACCCTAAAATCAAGTTATTTTTTGGGCTTCCTTAATCAATCTCCATTACATATTCAGTGCAATCTAACAGCTACCTTATTACAGTTGCTGTTACCCAAAGCATTACCACAGACTTTTCAGTAAAGTGCCAATCTGATAAACATTGGCCTTATTCTTGCATCTGGCATCACAGTAGTGCCTTCAGCAGTGGTCATATACTGTATTTACCTGAATATAGGACGAGGATTTTTTCCGTATTTTGTCCTCCCAAATATGACAGTAGTCTTATATTCACATACTGGAAAAAAATTTACATCAGGTTCAATGTTTTTACGTAAGTAGCAGTGCACACCAGTCATTGTTTTTTTAGATCGAAACATACTTCAGTTTAAGGTAAAGCTTTCCGCTCGTCCATTTAGCTGTCAGCACACAAGCAGTGCTCAGTATCAGTATCTCAAGCTTGCTCATTTGTTCTCTAACTGCAAGAGGAAGTCTTAGTGGATTAGAATTTTTAATGTGTTAATTTATGCATGGTTGACAGAAGAGTGTCTACAATAATGCACTTACCGAATCAGTGCATTGTAGTTATAATACCAATTTTAAATGTGGTGTGGCTAGATAGAAGCAAAAACTGAGCGGTCGCCAAGACATTGAGGTGTGGTTGAATCCAACATAAATTGCTGAAGAAATTCAAATTATCAAAGCACACCCATTTAACCCATAAGGCATTTTGGGGACCAAAAGAAAACCATTTTAAAGAATCAGAGCAGGTCATTCTGGAGTATGCATGAGAAACAGATTAACAAACTTCCTGTCTCACGATAAGGATAAAAGTGTTGGAAGAAGTTTCCCTACGCATGATTCCACTGCAGCAGTTTAAGGTCAGGATGGGATGGACTGCCAGAATTTTGCTGAGGCATGGCCTAGCACTCCAGAAGCTGCCTTATGACTTAGAGAAAAATTTGTGAAATACCAGATTAACTTTGTTGACATCATCATTGTTTGTCTTCTGGTACAGGAAATCCTGATAAAACACCCTCCATATATCTTGATGTGCCTTGCAATAAAAGAATAGATAAAATGGATACCAAATCTGTTGGGGTAGTAGTAAGGATAACAGTGCAATCTTATGGAGGGAATCTGCCTCCATTAAAGATTCTGAAAGGAAAGAATATCTATGAAGAGGCTAGCACAAATGGAATCATCTTTAGATGCAATTAAAATGACTGAATGATCTCTGAATTCATACTGGATTGGCTGAAATTAGTATGGGACAAAATACCAGATGCAGTCCTGAAACAAGGTGTACTATCTTTAGATAAAACCAAATGTGAAGTCAGCAGTTTCTGTGATGAAAGATTTGGTCATCATACCAGGAAGCATGACTTTCTAGTCTCGGGTCTTTGACTTTGCTGTCAACAAGCCATTTAAGGACCACTTTAAACGTCTTTATGTGGAATGGTTGCCGACTGGCAAGTGGCCTCTATAACCCCTATTGGCAAACTGAAAAAGTTTTCTGAGACATTACTGGGACAGTAGATAAAGACAGCATGGTGAAATGTCTAATCTGGTATACACTGAGTTAGCTTTACATTAGAAGCACCTCCGGTTTTACATATTCTGAGCAATAACGAAGTACCGTGTGATATCATGTGTGGCTACCCTAAATTGTTCACACACCTATTCTATGTATGTAATCAGTAAACGTTTGCCAGTAATGAGGGGAGACTTCAGCCAATTTGACCGTGGTTGGGGGCCTAGAGGGCAGGTTCCAAAATTTTGGAAACAGCAGCCACTTGTTAGCTGCTCCCATACTCCTGTATCAAGGGTGTGCCAGGGCTGCACAGACATCCAGCAGGTTTCACATTTGTCAGCCACACGCAGTTGATCATATATGTGAGCGTCTGGTATCTCTGGAACATTCAACAGCTGTGCAGTTTGACCCATTTCCACATACAGTACCTTGCTGTGCCTCGGGTTCAACAGCTGGAGACCAACAAGGATACCCATGATGACTCTCAGTCATTGCCTTGCATGGGCCAAGGAACATCAGCAATGGACCCTCTACAGATGAAAGGTCGTCTAGAGCGAAGGAGAAGTTCGCATATAGCCTGACCATCTCACAAACACTAAATGGTGGACACTATAGGGATCTGTTAACCGACCATCTCCATCCATATCTGCAGGAGGTTTGCCCAAACCACAGTGCCATCTTTCAACAGGACAACGTACTGTGTCATCAGGCTCTTATAACCGAGTGGTTGAGGGAACCTAACAAATTCACCATGTTGTCTTAGCCCCCAACTGTAACCCAATTGAACATTTGGGGGTATTCTAGAACTCCATGGAATGAGCATGAACTGACAGAGCTGCTGCAGCAGACATGGGTCAAGTTCTGCATGGAAGTGGATCAGAGCCCGTTTAAGATGGGAGGGCTGCAGCCCTGGGCATCGCATGTTTTTATTTTTTTTTTAGATTGGAGGTTTAATGACCATTGTGAGAAACTCAGTGGGCTATAAGCAGTTACTTGTCTCTAATATAGGGCCATTGGTTCTAGGAAAGGGAGAGAGCCAGTGCCATAAGACAAACACAACATCCATGCCCATCTCAGACGAATGATCAGAAGCTGTCGCTTGGACCACTGCTGCACCTCGCATTTTCAAGGGGCAATGGGGAAACTGTAGAACTCTGTCAATTATTGAAGAATCGACAGAGTTCTACAGGTTTTTTTTCTTGCAGGTAGCACAGTGAAAACTAAAAAACTGCCTTGTGAAAAAAAAAAAAATTTATATCTCTTGCTGTTTTTTTAGGATTCCACAAAAGTATAATCACCCCCAGTCTATCCTCAAATCTTTTAACAGCATTACATATGTTTTTTATACACATCTGTAGTAAAGACATTGCGCTTTCCAAGTTTTTTTTTTTTTTTATTGGAGGTTTAAACAACCACCATGAGCAACTCAATGGGCTATAAGCAGTCACCCGTCCCTAATTTAGGGTCACTGGTTCCAGGGAAGGGAGAGAGCCAGTGCCGTAAGACAAACACAACATCCATGCCTGACCGGGATTCGAACCCGGACTCCTTTCGGACAAATGATCAGAGGCCATCGCTTAGACCACTGCGCCACCGGGGCGGCCCACGTTTTATCAACACATAGCAACTGAAAAATTGTTATTCGGTCACTGCTGGGGTTCGGATCCCCAGCCATGCGTGCATTGTTTTCTCCCTGGCCGCTGCAAGCGGAGAATTTTTGGGTCTAGAGGCTCTCATTTTTAAAGTTAAGTTCCCTCGCTTACACTTTTACTCGCTTTGCCCAACAGCCACGATTGCAGATATTCAGCGAGCAGTGGTGCCCTCCATGCATCATCCGATTAGTGCCAGCTCCATTGGCAGATGGCTGCATGACGTAGGACTACAAATACACAGACCATTTGAATCTTGCCAAAGACTGCAATGGTGTCATGGAGCCACGCAAAATGGTAGAGTTTGATCTTCAGTGACTAGTCCCGCTTTGTCTTGGAGGAAACTACCACCAAATCTGTGTGTGGAGGCACCATGGTCAGCACCAAGAATTTTTTTTTTTTTTTTTTGGTTGGTGGTTTAACAACTCCATGGGCTATAATAAGCAATCTCTCATCCCTCATTTAGGGTCACTGGTTCCAGGGAAGAGAGAGAGCCAGTGCCGTAAGACAAACACATCCATGCCTCACCAGGATTTGAACCTGGACCCCTTTCAGACGAATGATTAGTAGCCATCGCTTAGACTACGGGGGCAGCTAGCACCAAGATGAACAGTTTGTTGTCCAGCATCACACATCTGCAAAGCCTGATGTCATGGTGTGGGGTGCAATTGCCTAAGATGCGAGATCAACTTTGGTGTTCATTACAGGCACTTTGACGGCCCTACCTTTTCTGAACACTCACTCCAGTGCGATTTTCCAACAGGACAACACTCGTCCACATACTGCTGCTGGCTCAAGTGCTTGCCTTCAAGGTACTGACACACTGCCGTGGCTAGCCACGTCGCCGATTAAAAATGTGTGGGATGCTATTGGATGTGCTATCCACACTCCAGCCCTACCGCACAATCTGCAGGAGCTGCACGAGAAGATTCAAGCCGTACAATGGTTTATTGAAGGACACTATTAGGAACCTGTACAACTCCATGCCGAGACGTCTGGCATGCTGTGTGAGCAAACATGGCTGCCAGATGCCATATCGAGAGACACTACTTATTGGCGTGTAGCTCAATAAATATTTTCAAGTTATCAATGTTTAATCATTTATTGTTCCTGGTAACCTTTACCTTCTTCCTGAATAGCATTGCAATCCGACAAGTCCTTCTGGGTAAAACTATTTTTTTTTTTTTTTTTTTTTAAAGAGTATTAAAAACGTAATGAAGTCTCTCAAATCTTCAAGTGGTGTAGTCAAGATATTTTGGTTTGGAGATCTGTTCTCTTGATTTTAGTTTGAACTCCAAACAGGTTCTGTATTCATCTAACCAAACTTTCTTTGATAAAACTGGGGGGGTTGAAGTTTTAACGACCAATGTGATCAACTCAATGGGCTATAAGCAGTTGCCCATTTAGGGCCCCTGGTTCCAGGAAAGGGAGAGAGCCAACATCCATTCCCCACCGGGACTCTAACTCAGACCCCTTTCGGACGAATGATCTGAGGCTATCGCTTAGACCACTGCGCCACTGATAAAACTCCCCATCAGCTGGTAAAAGCTGGGAGAAATAAAATATCCGTTTCTAAACCACATTTTTTTTTTTTTTTTTTTGATTGGGGGTTTAACGACCACCGTGAGCAACTCAATGGACTATAAGCAGTCTCCCGTCCCTAATTTAGGGTCACTGGTTCCAGGGAAGGGAGAGAGCCAGTGCCGTAAGACAAACACAACATCCATGCCTCACCGGGATTCGAACCCGGACCCCTTACGGACGAATGATCAGAGGCCAGCGCCTTAAACCACCGGGGCGGCAAACCACATCTTCAGTCCAACTACAGTGAAGCAGTTCTTAGTGGTACCCACCATGCATTCTTCTCCACTTCAATCCCTATATCACAACTGGTTTACTTTTCAGTGAATGTACAAAACTTTTATTTTAACACTTAATCTACTTATTTGTTTCACCTTTTCGTTGTTCATAATGCTCTTTGATTTTTATCACTTTAAATCCGAAAAGTGGGGGGGGGGATCAAATATGTCAATTTCACATTTTTTTTTAAGTTTACTACTAGAAAAATAAATTACAGATTAAAGAAATCCTTTTAACATTTAAGGTGTATTGTTTCTTTCAGAGCTGTCCCTAAGATTTAATTCTCAAGACTTAAAAATTTTCAAGGGATCTCAGATATTTAAAAGTTGAAAGACAGGTATTGATAATCGGTTTCAGGTCATCACATTGATGTGATTGAAACAACTGTTTAACCAAAAGCCTCGCAGCATAAATAGGTTCCATTTATGCAGGCTTAGTTACAGATCAATTTATAACATTTAATGTTTCACGTTATCCTAGTTATAAAGACTTTTTCAAAGTGATCCAAAGAGTTGGTTATAATCAACTGCTAGAAATTTGAGAACAGTGTGTGAACTAATGACAAGAGACTATCAAATGACATTGCTGGAGGACAAACAGCATTAGCTGGGATACTTTCTGAAGTTCATAATTTTGAAAAGAGTACATCTGAGCAATGTTTTTCCACACAGTCACAGATGAGATAGTGTCATTCATATGTTTTGAGGACACCTACCTGAACTGTCAAACCAATCTACTTTATCACATAGTTACCAGAAAGGGATTTTTCAGTGATTTTTATACAATATGGGGAAAAGCATGGAGTGAAAAACAAAAGCATCCAAAGTTGAATAAAACTTCTTGTAAAAGTCCACAATCAAACTTGTAGATTTATTTTCTCTAACAAACATTCTTTTTTCTTTGCTCATGTTGAGAATTGGCTTCCTAGTTTCTTAATTCAGTTACTAATCAAAAACTTCTATTATGGGAATTCTTACTAGGAATTTTGTTTTATTTTAATTGCAAATTTTTGGAGAAAACTTCTTCTGGCTGTCTTTTGTAGTCACTTTTTTTTTTTTTTTTAATTCAAAGAATTAAAAAAAAAGTATGGGCCAGATACTAGGCAATCAAGAAAGTTCAACATGCTAGATTGAATTTAAAAAGTCAGCCTGAAGGAGAAGAGTTTTCTCCAAAATTTGCAATTGAAATTTCCTAGTAAGAATTCCCATAATAGAAGTTTTTGGTTATATATATATATATATATTTTTTTTTGTTCAGCTGTACGAGAGAGGTTATCGAAATGGAATTCAAAAGTTTTTTGGTTTTTTTTTTAAATGCACCTGCTTATCCTGTTCTGATGCAAAATGTTTTCTGGTGAATCCTGTTGCAATGATCTCAACCACCTGATTTTTTTTTTTTTTTTCCCCTCTCGTCTTTTGTAAAATGCGAAGCAATTCCAAAATGGGACTAAGGACACTAGCAGTGGATTAATGATTTTG
This sequence comes from Macrothele yani, assembly GCA_039090855.1. Classification (NCBI taxonomy): domain Eukaryota; kingdom Metazoa; phylum Arthropoda; class Arachnida; order Araneae; family Macrothelidae; genus Macrothele; species Macrothele yani. Next base: position 82,373,361 of record CM077008.1, read on the forward strand.
CCTATGACCTAAAATAATTGCTGTGCCCATTAAGTTAGATTTACAAATCTGAACTAATAAAATAACTGAACATATCACATAAATATTAGAAGTATGACACTTCATGTAGATACAACCAAGTATTTTTCAAAAATGCCACAATTACAAAAATTGTGCTATTATACTTTAATTTCCAGGCCTAGACTAATAATATAATATGCCATAGACTACCAAATTATGTGCAGTTCTTTTGGACACCCTCAATCAGTTTTGAGCAATATTCCCAAAAGCTATGAAAAATTATAAAATTCTTTGGTGGAAATAAAGCCATGTACAGTGGAATCTCGGTTATAAGTTTTTCACTTTTATACATAATTATGTTCTAGTCTCAATACTTTACTGTAGTTTCCATCGTTTTTTGTTTTCAATTCAGTTGTACATAATTTATTTGAACTTTTTTGCGATCATACATTTTGAATTTCAGATTATGAAAAATAGTGTTTTGACTTTTATATGTAACCATGCTACAGATTTTTGAGAAAGCTGTGGTGGTTGTTTTTTTGTTTTTTTTTGCAGCCATGAAATAGATACAACTAAAAAGTTTACTAAATTATGTTCACAGCTCTCAAGTTTCTTTGAATTCAAGAAATTTGTATTATAAGCAAAAATTTGTGAATATTTCATTTGGCACTAATGCTAAATTATCTAGTGGGCAATCTGATTTGAAAAAGAGTGATGCTTATAAGAATGTGTAATAGGGGTGTTTAAAAGGTACGGGGATATATATATATTTTTAATATGAAATCACGCAGAATTTCTTACCTTAGTAAATTTTACGAGATTAAAATTTAAAAAAATACAAAAGTCAAAATAAACAAAGGCTTAAGGTAGCAGGCTGTCTTCATGCACAGTTTTCATGTACTTACTTGTACATATATCACACAATAGTTTGTGTAATCTAAAATCTCTAAAAAAAAATGGAGTGGGGGGGATAATTTTTGGAGGCATTCAAAATGTTATAGTATATAACATTTTGAAATTTCATTTAAACATTCTTCACTTATAAGTTTCATTTAAACATTTTCTGTTTAACTGAAACGTATAAGTACAGAAATGTTTTTTTTTTCCATTTAAACATTTTCTGCATTTATACAGATAGCCTTGAAAACAAATGAGGTTTCACTGTACTTTGTATTGTGTATTCTCTGTTGAACTTTTTAGGGATGATTTAATTTAATGTTCACAAACGTATTACAATCCACTTTGTTGTCATCTATTTTGTTTTGGTGTGTAAGTGTGCAATACACACATCTTGAGGAAATAGTGGCAAGGCCCAACTTAATTGAATTTTTCATCACAAAATAACAAACGGTAATAAGGAAACACACATACAGGCAGAAACATTTTAATTCTTGATGACATGAAACAACTAATACATATTCCAGCCCAGAGAACTGAGTAAGCTGGGCACTACAATTGACAAGAGGCAAAACCCGTATAATAAAGTGGTACAAACACAAAGCTGGCTTTGGGGAATATGCAGCTGAGTATCTTTTCCTACAGAAAAGAAGGGGTTGGGAAAAGGAATGTAAACCGCTTTCATGTGCGCTTTTTATTGTGAAAAGCCCAGATTAACGTGCTTTGCACACTCACAAAACAAAATTTTTATTTACTTTTTTATCTGGAGCAAAATTAATAACTGGTAGACACATCTTATTCTATTAATGAAATCAATTATGGATCTCACTGGAAAAAATACATATGCAGACAGTTGTAACACATGCAAAAAATAGTGCAAAATATATAAAGAAGCACTTCATGTCCTTTGTTCGGCAGGCAGCCAAGATTCAATATATAGCTTTCTGTTCAAGTACATAGATGTTGAAAAATAAGAACAAATGGTACAAAGAAGAAAGTCTACATGGATGGAAATTTAAGATTTTGAGCTACAGCTACATTTTCACTAAATTAACACAACTTATACTGCTCTGGAACAAACGGACGCAAAAGCTTCTGCTTGCATTCTGTTTACAACATATTCTATAATTACATAGGAACTGTCACCATAAGAGCAGGCTTAGAATGGGATTTGCCGCCAGGGGGCTGGAGGGTCCAGCATAGGAACTTTGCGTAAGTAAGCATTGCTGTCGGATGACTATTACAAAGAGGATTAAAATTAGGAAATTCTGGCAATTTTTAGTTACCAAGTAAGAAACACATTTTACTTTATACAATCTACTGAAAAACTATGTAAAATTACAAACAAAACAGCATTAATAATGAATTTCAATCCACAGCACATGCATTATTACCTTGCTGTTTGCAGCCCCAATAATTTTATGTTTTAACATACTGGTTATTATATAACATTTCACATGAAAAAATCATTCTGAATGACAAAATGTGAGAGTATGTTTCTCTAATGAGACATCAGAATTCTTCAATGATGTTTGAAACAACTGGCAAGAATTCTATCTGTTCTGATCAACTTAACTATTGATGCTGGGAGGGGGAGAAATAGGTACAAAACTAACAGATAAAACTATATTACATGACAGGGTTTCCAACCTTAGCTTGGACCTACATATTTTAATTGTAGGTATGTAATTTAAAATTTAGTCATCTAAATACTAACAACCTGTTCACACTTTAAAATATTAGGTAGACATTCATTCAAAGTGCACGTTTTCAAGAAGTACCATGAAATATCTTATGATAAGATCACAGTACCATCTTAACACACACACACACACACACACACAGCTTTCAAATTTTTTCTATGCATGGGACAAGAATGAGTTTAAGCTACCTCATAGGTGATCCAAAGCAAAAACATAATGATTAACTGAACAGTAATGAATAAACATGCCGGGTGACTGCTCTGAATGTTTGGAAAAACGAAAAAAAACATACACGAATACCTGGCATTTCTCAAACTACTACACTGGATGAAGCAGAAGAACAACTATGTTGCTAGCCAGTTAACCTTTATAGTAGGGCACTGTACACATGGGGATAAAGACAAGGCAATGTGCAACATGACAATGCATGAACATGATACATAGCACTTGGGACAGCAGCAAAATTTGCTGCCAAAAGATATGTATTGCTCCCCACTGACAGCTGCAGGTAAAGAAAGTTTGGGTAAATAAATTGCATGGTTTTGAGTTAACACATCCATTTTTTAAAGGTTGGAAACCACAGACATGATCTGAAAAACTGGACTTCATTTTATTTATATCAATAGTTAGTGTAACAGTGGTATTCTGAAAATCAGAAGCTGCCATAACAGCTTTTAAATCTAATAAGGTGACAAAATTTTACTTCTAAAAATCATAACAGATATTAAATGAAAAATTAAGGGGAGGGTGGGAGACATTCAGTAGAGTAATCAGACAAATTCATTCAGTCAACACGACAGCAACACTATTTTCACAAGTCATGATAACCTTAGTATTTGATACAATTGCACTCTGTGGAACAGTCAACACTAAATCCAATATACAGCCGGAAAATTTAGTCACTGGTGTCAGTTGCATTTAAAATTCATTCTAAAACAGTACAAATTCGAACATTCAATTGCAGAATGCAATATCTTTATGGCTATTTATAAAAAAAAAAATTCCCACTCCCAAAGTTAACTCAAACTTAATAAGAAAACACGTATAATAATGAGTGAGCAAATTATGAGTAAATTTGTGTAAACAGTTTCCTTATCAAGAGGAAAATTTCAGCAAAACTAAAATGCAGCACATAAAAGTAGCTGATTTACTAAAACATGAAGCAAATACTGAACATTTCTAGTTAATTTCTCACATGGTGAGCAAATGAAAGTTATTCACACACTGTGTTAGAACTACATTCAACATCTGTTCATAAATTTTCATAGTTCATACAAGTGTTCAAAGGAATAATGGAAAAAAAATGGCAAAGTTAATTCTAAGCACTAATATGTACTAAGAGTGTCTTGTTTTCTATCATATAGTTTAACCCACTCCTGCCAAAATCCACTTATTAATTTCTCTTCTTGGCTCAGCCCTTTCAACAACTTATCAATGGCATGTCGTAGTGCTCAGAGTAACAAATAATTAACAGTTTTGCATCATGCAATACATACAAACATAAAATGTTAATGTAACTTCAACTCTCAAAGGCACACTTGGCCATGGTAGATTCCTAATTAATATGCTAGACAATTGCATCCAACATATTCCAGCAATTGTACAAAATTGCTTCAGCTGTCATAAGTAGCGCTTAAGAATTAATGATCTAAGAGAACATAATAATTTGATGGCAGCCTATTATTAAATGCCTATATTTTTAAATCACATGAAGATGTCTGTTCATTTAACTGCTTCAAAATAAAAGCGAAAGAGGAATAACAGAAAATTTTCTCATCAGTGCATTTTTTTTTTTTTTGCAGCTATCACAATGTAGAAAATTAAGTAAAACTGTCTTCCAGTCTGTCAGTTGTGAATGTTTTGCCAGATCTGTAATCAGACTACATAAATTATTTGAATATAAAAATGAATTTTAAATTAATATTTAAATTTCAAACCAGAAATACATTTTGTTTTCACACTATCAAACAGTAAATCACTGTTGACATGTGTGACTGGATGCTTGACAAGGTTTACATTGTTGCAATAATTATAAGATGCCAGAATTGTTATTACTGCATCTGTTAATTTTTTTTTTCACTTCCATGCCATTATAATGTATTATAAATTTCCTTACTAGGTTTTCATTTTGCACACCATGCTTCATTTGATGGCACTAATGTTAATATAAGTTTGTTTAATGTATGTTTTAAAACAATGCAGTTCATGAACATAGTTGAATGACTGACATCCCTGTTATGGAACTATTACCAAGCACTTTATTTTATGAACAAATATGCTATATTATTTGTTTAAAAGTATTTGTTACAAATTCAAGAAACAGCAGGGATAAATGAGTTTATAAATCTCTTACAATTTACATGGAATAATTTTAAGTAAGAAAAACAGTTGACAGCAGCAGCAACTTGATTCCTTTCCCTCAGGCAATAAAAAGTGGGGGAGGGAGCCTCAGTGAAATACAGAACAGATGACTAGCAGGATCTTCTGCACACAGAAAGTTGCCTAATCTAAGATCTTCATTACAGTTATACTATAATTGCAATCTTTTACACAAAGGTTCTTCTCTGTGCAGTGGCATTTTAATTTTAAAATGATTTCCCAGCAGACATTTTGAAGGTCTGAAAAACATATGTATTCAAGCATGTAGTAAATTCTTTCTGACACCAGTGAACTAAATTACCAACAATACCCGATACATTTATACAAAGCCACATCAATAACATACAAAACCCCCTATTGGCACATTTTCCTTGCATTTTACTCTACTTTGGTTTTCCCTGAGAAATAGACTGGTGATACTGCTGAAACGTCACAAGAACTATAGGCAACATTGTAAATTAGGCAACTTTTTAAGTTACCAGTGGCCCACTTGCAAGGAATTAGCTAACAATGGCTGTAAGCCTTTCTCGCCACTTAGAGTAACTACCCATTGAAGAAATAATATCAAATATGTAGGTTTACAACCTTTTACAGTAGATTGATTTATTGAAGCAAAATCCCCAAATCTATACCAGTTCTATTCACATACAAATTCTTGAACAAGAAAAAGAACTTACACATTTACACAAATACACAATATTTGCACAATACATTGACCACACACTCCTAATGACAGCACTTAAATTGATGGATTTTGATTCTAGATTGCTTAGTGAGCCAAACTTGAGTTCAGCTCAACAGTAGGCAATTTACTTGTCCGAAGGACACCATACGAACGTATTTCATAGGAAGAGAAGACAGCACTTCGAATCAAAAAGATTCATTGAGTACAAACACTTAAGAATGACAAATACAATAAACAATATACACTTTTGATTGGTGGAGTTTTAGCCTCACCCTGGCTAAAAAAAAATATATTTGTATATATAGTTAGGAAAGCTTATAAAAATCTTGCTGTTATTGTATTCCCTCAGCAAAGAAACACTCCTTTGGTTGGCATTATTTAAAATTCCAAAGAAAAATTTATCACAGCAAAAAAATAGATGCACGTTACTAACAATTACAAGTTTGAAAAACAAAACTTACATCTAAAAGAGAAGTTTTAGTGTTAAGCAAGAACAAGTTTTAGAAACGAAAAGCATCTGAAAACACAGAATGAGATATATATGGTGTTTCATTATATTCATATGCCAAGTATGCACTTAATCTGCTTCACATCATAGTCTGTAATAACTTATCCTGCAGAAAAATTTAATCACATTTTCAACATCAAAAACTTAAGTTAGGAATGCATACCAACATTACATAAGTGACATGAAATCGCACATAATACACAAATTTTCCATTAGGCTTCGGAAAATACTCTTAAGATTTAAATACATTCAGACGTATACATTTTATTTCACTAATGATGAATTTCACGCTCTATACTATATCATATAAACCGGGAAACGTATTATACAGTCTCTTGAATTTTAAAAATATGTTGCAATGCAAATGAACCAGTAAACATGCAGCAACTTTTTTCAGCTTAATACTTTCATGCAGATGAAGCCACATAACTTGCAAATTATAGCCTCACACAAATTACATTAACAAATGAAAACACTAAGCTGTGATAGTAATAAATACATTATTCATTGCTTACTTTGTTTTAACTAACCTCCACCAGAAGTTCAGGAATATCTGACAACCACAGTAAAGAAGTTTCAGAACTGGTGCAATTTGTTTTTATGTCTTACCAGCAATATGTTATGGTTTTTACTTCATGCTACCTTCAAAATACATTTTCAGACCACACCTTGCCGATTACAAAAATCCACTTCAAGGATCAGTTGTATATGTCTTTCCCTACCAAACAGTACTAAAGGTCTTCATTATATATCGCAAATGGCATTTTCACATCACACCCTACTTACTATGATTCGTGTGCCTTTTTTTTTTTTTTAGTGAAACATTTAAAATCTTAACAGCCAACTTATATCTACTTCCAGCCTGTATTTTCACCTTTACAATATGTTTAATCTTCCAGAGAATTGTATCATGGCAAAATTGTATTATTTAAAAATAAAATATTAACATTGTTTTACTATTCAATGGATTTATACTTACAGAAAACATTAATATTTCATTAAATACTTCATCCTTGCATTAACATTTATCTGGAAAAAAAAAAAAAAACATGCGTAATTTGCGAAGACACTTCTTTTCGTGCACGACAAAGTAAAAATTTCAGGCAGCTTCCTTCATTGCACGATACCTTAAAAACCTAAAGGAGTTAAAACCCCTCACAAGTACTAAAGGATTTTACTTGATTGCTAAAAAATTAAAACATTAACATACGAGACCTTTCGGACTTCCACTAAGCCCATCTTCAGATGAAAAAACAGTAGCACAAATGGGAACACATAAGTATACATTTGTCAGTGTAACTGATGACTTAAAACAGGCAGGTTTTGGGTGTGCCGTGAACACAGTAGCAAGCATGCACATCCAATAAATCGTCTGATAATAAAGGGATATTTTGATGGAAATTAAATCAAAGTTACAGTTATACCAGTCTTGTACACAATGGAAGTGGAATATTTCAATTAATAAAAAAAAAACAGTTCAAATTGTTTGGCATTTAAAGTCCAAATAATATTAATGTATGACAGAAATTAAGTTTAAATTGTTTAGTATTTAAAGTCCATATAAAATTAAGGAAAAAGGAAAGTTCATAGTCACTTTCACAAAAGAGTTTATATGTCCCTGGGGTACTTTAAATTTCAAAATGTTGCAATTCATGTAGAAATCATGATGCAGAGTATACTTCATGGTTGTTTTCAGTATAAATTGTTTAGGATTTAAAGTCCATGTAATATTAACGTACAAGGAAAGTTCACAGTCACCACCACAAAAGAGTCTGAACACTCCGGGCTGCTCCAAACCTTCAAACTGTGTGAATCCATGTAGAAGTCATGATGTTGAATATATTTAGTGGTTGTTTTCATCATGTTCCTCAGTGGGAGGAGATATAACCAATTGTCGCCATGGCATCGGGACGAAAATAGGTGTGTTATCATTGCAACAGATAAATCCTTTGCTGATTATAACCAGATTCTCTGTAGACAACAGATGACCTCGTGTATGGTATCACCAGAATATTAGCTTCTTCCCAAATAGGGTTATGCTTCTTCCCAAATAGGGTTATGCATTCCTACCCCTACCTTATGTGCTAATGAGGTCTTGATTAATCCATTTTTGACATTGTATTTATGTTCCTTTAATCTTGACCCCAATGAGTGTTGGGTTGATCTTATGTGTAAGCTGTTAGGTATATGTTGTTCTAGACTTTTTCAGCGGAATGCAATATACACCACATTTATTATCCTTTGATACTTGGTCACTGTTCTTTTTGATAATTGCAGAAATATTGTCAGTTTTAATGCCAAAATAAAGTCCATAATGTCTACAAGCATTTTTTAGGACTGGGGTGACCATTGGGTAATATATCATTGAATCGACATACCTCCTGTTACAACTGTTTCTTTGAAGAGTAGTCATTCTTTCCCTGTGTATTTTCTGCAGAATTTTGTTCACTGTGAATTCTGAGAAGCCATGATCAACTGCAGTCTGGAATACCTTGGATGTTTCGTCGTCTATGAATGTTTGATGAGTGAGTTAAAGCATGTCTCAACATAAAAGTAATGGAGGACAATTTATAGCTTCTTGGGTGAGCAGATGCAGCTGGTATATAATGGTTGTTAAGGCTGTAGGTTTTCTATATATCGAATACTGGAGTTAGTAACCAAATCCCTTTCAACCAAAAAAATCCAAAAATGGCAAAGTGCCATCTTTTTCAAGTTCTACAGTAAACCTTATTTGTCAGAAACTGAGAGGAGAGATATTCTTCAAATTTCGTTAGTTCTGCAAGGTAGTGATTCCAGAATAATAGTATATCGTCCACATATCTTATGAAAAAACATGGCCGTGGGTTGTATTCGTCTAGAACCTTGTCCTCAATATGTTGTAGGACTATCTCAGCAAGTACTGGTGAGAGAGGTGATCCCATTGGGGGCCCCCTCCGTTTGTCTGTAAATTGTACCTTGGAACTTAAAAAATGAGCAGTTCTGAATGAGTTTCAAAGCACCGATAATCGATTGAATTTCTTGAGGTTCATGCCCTAGAGATAGTTTAGATTGTATAATGTCGTGAGCAACAGATACGGAAATATTCAGGAACAACGAAATTGCATCAAGTGAGGCAAGAACAAACGATTGGCCACAGTGTTGAAAGTTTTTAATTCTATTGAGCGCCTGCACTGTACTGCTGACTGAGTAGATTGAGCCTCTGGTTAATGGGGTGAGGAATTTAGTAAGAGCTTGTTCCAGTGGTCTCTTGGGAGAAGCAAACCCAGATACCAATGGGCGCATAGGGTGCTCCTCTTTGTGAACTTTTATTTCCCCGAACATTTCGGGAACCCTCAGACCAAGGGTTGATTTCATATCCTGTTTGATGGAAGTTGGAAGCATTGAATGGTTTTTAAATTTACTTATTGCTGTCAATGTTGCATTCGTTATAACATGTGATATTTTGTTAATTGCCTCTTTCATTTTGCAAATAAGATGTGCATGCTGGCTACTGTGTCCATGGCACACCCAAAACCTGCCTGTTTTACGTCAGCGGTTACACTGACAAATGTACACTTATATGTCTCCCCATTTGTGCTCCTGTTTTATTCATCTGAAGATGGGCTTAGTAGAAGCCCAAAAGGTCTCATGTTTTAATTTTTTAGCAATCAAATAAAATCCTTCTGGACTTGAGGGTTTTTAACGCCTTTAAGTTTTTCAGGTATTGTGCAACGAAGGAAGGTGCCCAATTGTTTTTACTCTGCATAATCTGCTACAGAGTAAATGAAATTCCAATTACTTTAAATTTCTATGAAGTACCATCATGTTTCAGAAATTTGGAGGAGAAAGTACATATAAGGTGGTGTAATTAATGCACAATATGCTGATGTGAATCTTCAGCATGTTGAGCCCCAAGTTAATTACTTTACAACTGAAATGTTCCACTACCAGTAAATTTAAATATATTCATTTATGTATAAAGTTTTTTTTGTAGGAGGGGGGGCAGTTCAATGCAAAAATGTTTCACCAAATAAAAAAAATTACAAGAAAAGATAAAACAATCTATTGTACAATGGAGAAAGCCCTTTCAAACATGAGAGAAACACTTCATTGATTACAAAAAGGGACCTATTAAGTGAAGGTGTAATGATTTAAGACTGACACATCATGATCAAAGTACAATCCCTTATTTGTTAATGGGCTGGATATATTGCTAGAATTGACCACTGCTGGATAACTGAAATACCAGACTGGATACCAAGTGGAAGAAAGACTCAGACTACATGGGAGATGGGTGCATGAAATTTGAATGCATGCTGGAGTGACATGGAGGAGACTGGCTTAAGACAAAGTTGTGGAAGTAACTTGGGAGACCTTCATCCAGCCTTGGACTGATAGAAAAAAAATTGTCAAACTGAGGAGATTGTAAGATTTGCAAACACTATTATAAATTTAAAATCAGCAAAAAAATAGTTTGGTAAGTAAAAAACTGCAAGGATTAAGCTTTTTGTTTTACTCACCAGTCATAAAATTAGGAATAAATAATATATAATCGGTAGAAAGGCCACTTCACGTAATATGAAGAAGCCAATAATGAAGAAAATTTCATGCATAATTTACCTCTGCCTCTCCAAACTGAAATAGTACCAAAAGGATTGCACCCTTTTCAAACAAATTTTCATTACGCTACAGAGAAAGCATTGAAATTCGCTTCAATAAAAACTCTTGCAATTTGGATGCACCCTTCAATATTCCAATAATTTGGAAATCTCTACAGGCAACAGCTAAAGAAATGATGTCAACCACATGAATGCTTGCTTTTAGTGTGAAGGCTGATGCTGCAGCCAAAAGATCTTACAAATCTGACTATTCCTAAAGTTTAGTACGTAATAAATCTTGCATGAAATTTTCTTCATTATTGGTAATAAATAAAAAAAAGCATCAACTTTATAAAAAAAGATTAATACAGATCTAAGGCATTTTATAGTTAAAAATTGTTTAATTGCATGAAAACAATGAATAATAAGACAATAAAAAGTTAATTTCAAATTTATGTAATGTGACAGTAGTCCTATTCTCTAAAACTTAATACTACTGGAAGACAAAACCAATTGTTGGAGAATACATGTGCTCGAAATGGATATAAGAGTTATTTGTTGAACATTGGGATGTTTCACTACCAAAAAGATATGTTTGATTTTGGCAAGGCCATCAGTTCGTCTAGAATTTTTAATTCATTACTAATAATCCAATCCCCCTCAACAAAATTCCAAATTCCAACCTGCAATAAAGATCAAATAGTGGAGGGACAAACGGAAAGACTATTTTCATAACACTCACCACAACTGAGTCATAATTCTACTCTTACTTTTTATTCACATCACAATAGAATTTGTTGTTGATTGAAAATAGCTGAACTTGTTTAACTCTGGTTGTGCACTTCAGTGAGATCTAACCGTTGGTGAGTGGCAATTCCAAACTGCAGTGAAAAACTTCAAATATTGAAGGGGCTGCAGTACTATTCTCATTACAGGATTGCAGCAGGCAAAAGAAAAAAAAAAGGTGACAGAATAATGCTTCCAATGTGGAATACAGCCATTCTCCTTACAATTCAATTCTTTTTTTTAAATTCTATTTACAACCAAATTTGTCGCAAATGAAAGTACAGTCCCGAAAAATCAAGTCTAAACAAGGGATGAGGTGGATTTCAATTTTTCCATAAATTGTACAAGCTGCAAGTGACACTACTTTCTTCCAGAAAGTTTGTCCAAAACTATGTTGTAATGTAGTAATAAGAGGAAATACATTAGCCAATAGGGGTATCATGTTTTTCTCAAATGGCATGAGAACTCCACAGAACGACAAAACAGTTGGACAGTTTAATCTTTCACAGAATTGGTACAGTAGTACTGACTCTACCATGATTTAAAAAAAAAAAAATAGGCATTGGTGACAAAAAAAAAAAGTACTAACACTTTAACCCAACAAAGACTTATTGATTACCAGGGATTGGTGTTATGGAATAATCTACCTTGTCAACTAACACATATCAATAATTATAATTTTCAAAAACTAAAAAAATATTTGCTAACAAATTAAAATATAAAATTTAATAGTAGAAAAGAAAATTATTAATCAGACCATATATGCATAAATTTTATATGTGTGGGATGTTTGGCTTGACTATGCACTTTAGGGGACTACTTACAGATATAGCCTTCTCAATTTCCTGTTCTGTGATTACCCTGTACATAAGTGTATATATATAGTATATATACAGAGTTCAAAGGAAAATTCTTATTCAGGGAAATAACTGCGGAAGAAAGGATCCGAGTGGTACACAAGTTAGGTCTATGTATAGGAAAGGGACGATGGCCAATTGAATGAAGTCAATTGGAGCCCCCTAGCAGCAAAGTTAGGAAGCCTAACTCGCGAACAACGCGAAATAGAAACAAAATTCCAATTACAAAGTTGTAGCGCATCGTCTAATTAGTAGGAAACAACATATGGTTCGCACGAATTATGTACATTGACGGGTCAAAATGCTGATAAAGTGCACGCTGTCGCTGGATGGTTAGGCATTGCAAAATACCGGCCCACGATGGAGAACGATTCAAATGCATATGTAAATATTGATAGTGATGCAGAAGCCGGTCGGTGAGATAAAATACTGAGGCTGGGAATTTGAAAGTCAGTCAACATGCACGTTGCAAACACTGATGGTGGGCTATTCGAATGCTGAGTACTGTGAAATGGTTGTGCTTTATGGCGAATGTCATCGCAATGCCCACAAAGCTGCAAGGTGGTATGCCGAGCGTTTTCCGACCGGTCAACATCCAACTGCAGCGACTATTAACTGTGTTCGACGCCTCCGAGAGACTGCAAGCATACAGGCACGTCCGCGATCGAGCAGACCAACGGGTTCGGGTGTTACAGTGCATCCTGAGGCTGTCCTGGGATATGTACTTGCCAATCCCAACATTAGTACCACAGCAGTCGCCGAAGCATGAGGATTAAGAGCATTTGCATTGCCTAACCATCCAGCGACCTATCTCGCATTGTTCGCAAGTTAGGTTTCCTAACTTCTTACCTTTGCCGCTAGGGGCGCTCCAACCAGTTCCATTCGATCGGCCATCGTTTCTTTCCTATACATAGACCTAACTTGTGTACCACTCGGACCATTTCTTCCGCAGTTATTGCCCTGAATAAGGACTTTCCTTTGAACCCTGTATACACTGAAGTGCCAGAAAAGCTAGTACACCAGTCTAATACTTGGTAGTTCCCCCCACGGGAACGCAGCACTGCAGAAATACGACGGGGCATGGACTCCACTAGCTTCTGGAAATATGCTGTAGGCAATTCACACCATACTTCCTGCAGAGCGTTCCACAATTCGGGTGTATTTCAAGGTCTCCGACTCCTGTGTTCGATAGCGTGTTACATGGCATCCCAAATGTGTTCTATCACGTTCACTAGGGATTTGGGTGGGAATGGCAACATTCTAAACTCTGATTAATGCTCCTCTAACCATAATGTGGCATCCCGACACTTGTGTGGAGGTGCATTGCTCTGTTGGAACAGGCCCAACCCATCAGCATGAATGCAGGACATGAATGGGTGTACCTCATCAGAAAAGATGTGCACATAGTGTTGGCCGGTCACAGACGTACCAGGGGTCCCAGGGAAGTACAACTTAACACACCCCATACCATTACGAACCCCCCCCCCCCCACATACACACACCACAACCAGCAGGTACAGTTCCCTGTTGACAGGCGGAATCCATGGCTTCATGGGGTTTGCGCCACACAAGTCCTTCCATCTGCCCGATAGAGTTGGAAATGTGACTCGTCAGACCAAGCTACTCGTTTCTAGTCATCAAGTGTCCAGTGGCAGTGTTACTGTGCCCAAGCGAGGTGCATAGCTGTGTCGTGCACCCATCAAGGGGACTCTAGTTGGGAATCGGCTCCCAAAGCCCATATCGTGCAGGGTACGTTGCACAGTCCGGACGCTGACGCTTGTTGAGGCTCCAGCACTGAATTCCGATGATACCTGCGAGAGCGTTGCAAGCCCATCGCGCGAAGAGATTCTTGACAGTCGACGCCCAATTCTTTTTACGGCCACACTGGTATAGGTTGAAGGTTTTGCCGAAATTCTTGTAGTCATGGTACACCCTTGCAATGGTCATCCGTGGAAATCAGCTTCGTTTCTACCTCCAAAATACTATGGCCCATCTCGCGAGCGCCAATTATGACAGCGCGTTGAAAAGCGCTTAAATCGTTATTACTTGTCATTCTCATGCCGAAAACAGCTCTGACAGCTGGCAAGGATGTCTATCGCTTTATATACGCACTGACGAACGCAACCGAGTACGCAAATAGGTGATGTTGCTATGTATTTTGCATAAGTTCGTCTGTACCAGTTTTTCTGGCACTTCAGTGTATATCCATATGTTTTCTTCTTAATATATGTTATAAAATTAATATTGAAATGCAATATGGTCAAATGTAACCTCATAATTAAAATAAATGAAAAGTTCATTTTTGTCATAAAAACAGGGTGAAACTTATCTTCAGTCCTACCTACACAGGAAAAATGAATTCATTAATAAGGTGCTCCTTTACCCCATTTTTATAATTTTTACCCACACAATACAGAGTCTGATGCCCTTAAATGTTCGGAGTCACATACATGCTACACTGAAGAAATGTGTGCACTTTCTCTCTCCAGCAGAACTGGATAACTCTTTAACCTCTTTCATGATAAAGGCTTGTAATTGTTCCCCATCAACAGGGAATTCCTAGTAAGCACAAGTCATAAGCTTATGTTATGTCTCTGCCCTTTGCACACATTGCCTGCCACAACTACCGATTAAATGGTTTAAGTACGGTCTTCAGACTGGCGCTCAGAGCAGGCCACAAGATCAGATCAAATACCGGAATGATGACCAAAAAAGTTGTCGCAAGAAGGTTTCCATAAGTGAATCTACAGTAAAATCATTACTGATGATGTAAATCTCATGATTATGCACATTGCTCAGTCCCAGGTTAAGACTAAGAAAGAGGTCGTACACTACCATGACACAGTAGGAAGGGCACCTCGAACATACCTCTTCGAAGCTCCTTAAGGTTCAGAAGGAATACTAAATTTAAGACTAACTACACATGATCCACGGCTATTACATCATTCATGTTTACAAACAAGGTACTAAGTAAATGGCAAAGTTTAGAGGAAGTTTATGCTTTAAAGTGCTACCTTGCAAACACTTCTAATGCCACAGTACAGATAAGTGCAGTCAGCCAAAAGCTCAAATTATAAGTGGGATTGGTAAATGTTTGAAGAAAAAGTATGTTAGTTTATTTGAATTTTAAGAGCCATATCTAGCAACAGATAGCCAAGCTACATAAGTTATGTCAGACTGGAGATTTCAACTACTAACCAACTCAAATGCCAGCTGACCAACGGTCATTACAACGCTTACTTCATTGCAGTGAAATTTATATTAAACCTTCAAAAAAGTGTGCAATGTATCCTAACATCTTTTCAAAAACTTCTTCCATATTTCTTCATCAAACTCAAATGCCATCTCGATGCAATCAAGTTGTTCAAGCTCTCAAATGTCAGAACTGAGGTGACCTCTTCACTTCAGATAATATTTAATTTGCCTTTCTCTTGTCCAGAACCTCAAGAATGAAAACTTTTACTTTCATGGCAAATAAACTTTGCAATTCAATATTGTATTACCTGAGTTATTCATAGGAATGTTCATAGAACCTCATACTATTTTGTTCATGACCTAACACTATTTAAGTTGTGTTGTTTTTTTCCAATGTACATTGGAATTTAGTCCTTACTCTTTGGATATAAAAGGGTTGTCCTAAAAGCAATGTCTCTTTACAAATAACTCCTCTGTCATCAGTTCAAACATTTCAATGAAATTTACAATAAACTGAAATCTGAATGTAATTGTGAGACTAAAAATAATCCTCAGCTGAAATTGAGCATTTACACTATCGTTCAACCTAACACGTGTAATTTGTTTGGAAAACTTTTGTGGACTGTTGTTTGACAATCCTCTTGTCCAAAACTTGACCCAGGATCTTACAAGCCTGTTTCACATAATCTGTATCCTCAAAATATTGATCATAAAGACTGTTTCATGGTACTAAACATGTAAAAATCAAAAGGTGCCAAATCAAAGTTGTATGGTGGATGTTAGATTACTATCCAACTTGCCCCCCCCCCCCTATGGGCACCCTTGATGCTATGTAATCATGAATATGATGTAATCCATATTCAGGAGGAACAGTAATCATGAATATGATGTAATCTACATTCATGATTCTGTGCTATATAATCCAAGACGACAAAATTTTCAAGTTTTCGGATATTATCCTTGTCATATTTACACCCAAAAACTGGATTGCCATCTTCAAAATTTGTGCATTGTAATTTTATTTAAATTCAATTTTAATTTGTCTTACTGGGGATGTTTTCTCTATTCAATTCCCCTCAGAGCACCAAGAAACAGCAATTTTTGTACGGCCCCTAAAGATTTGTGCCCAAATGTCCTAAACTCGGGGCCGTGGGTGGCCTAGTGGGCAACGTTCGTGCTGCCGTGGAAAGGACTTCAGGTTCGATCCAAGGCAGGTACGAACACTCGATCCACTAAATTCTGCAGTGCGTCAATGGGCACATTAAGCCGTCGGACCCCGGGTACCCCCCCCCGTAATAAAGAAGGGCGTCCTCCTCCCGCTTTCTACTTTGCTTCAGTGTCACTTTCCAATCGGGCACTTTAATCATATGTCCTAAACTGTGAGGAATAGCAATTTGTGCCCTGCCCCTTAATGAAAAGCGTGTGACAGTTTTCTAAGTTGCTGAAAGATGTGGCAGTTTTCCTGTGTGGTGGTCTTCCGCCAACCAACTAATGAAAGTATGTCCCCACCCCAACATTCAAACAGTATCAAATCTACTTATTAGCATGCCGATCACGACATCAAAACACCCTTTTTTCAGCGTTTATCAAGTCGGACTTTTTTCCCTCAAACCTTTTTTGCCGAATTTTTTTTTTTTTGGACTTTTTTTGCCAATCACCAAGAATATTCGAAGTGTCATGAAAATTCAACTGTCCACTCTTCCAAATCTTTAGTTTAAGCCCTTTTTCACATTAGTATGGCCAGGGCAGATGAGGATGGTAGATAGAATTCACTGAGGGGGGGGGGGGGGGGCATTACTAACTGCCCTGTTATTGGTATTAAGTAAGGACAGCCCTGAAGTAAGGAGTTTCAACACGTGAACAGCTCTTAAACGTGCCCCAAGGCAGTGAGGGTGCACGACCTTCAGCGCGACTTTGAGAGCGAGATGTTGCTTGCGACTGCTTTGGGGAAGAGGTTCCATTCCAGGCAAGGCCACAGGCTTGAAAGAAGGGGGTTATGGATGGGGAATCTTACATCCGCGAGTTAGGACATTAAAATTTGATTAAGGTAAATAAATAGAACATCATTTTTAAAGAAATTGTTAACATACAGCATTATTTTCACAAGCAGAACTGCAAAATTTTGTAAAGCAATTAAGACAACTCATTCAAAGCAAGGGAAAAAAGTTTAAGGCGACATTCTAGTAACTCTTATACCACTACCCACTGGTCATTTTCGTCTCATCTTTTGTTGGTTTACCAGTGGCGTAATGTATGTTTCCGAGAGAGATAGACTGAGGGTAAGGGGAGAAGAAGGTTAGCGCCGATTTCCTTTGGAGCTGGTAGTAAAAAAAAGCACTAAAAATTATTTTTCAGTGTTTCACAAGTAAAGTTAGTATTAAACTTACCCAGAAATTCAAAACGTGAGTTGGGTCACACTGCATATAAATTAAAATTTCGGCGGGTGTACATCGGGTACCCATGTACATCATATCCCAAACGTGCATTGGGTCACACGGTATACAAAATTAAAATTTCGCCGCGTGTACTAGTGATGGGCATAATCGAGAAGAAATAGATTCATTTGATTATGAAAATATCTCAAAACATTCGATTATGCCAAATTCATTAGAATGAAAAAACCTCTCGAGAGAACTAGAGATTGTTCATACGTTGTCCCGTTCAAACGAGTGCATTCAAAAGGCGAAATTGGCAGTCTCTTCTCAAGAACATAGGTTCCGAGCAAAATCGCTCATCTACCCGAAAACATCTCCAGAGGTTCGGAAGTACTCGCTTTTCACGTGATCGAATTATCTCTCGCAGGGAGAATCACTTGGGTTCTTTCTAACTTCTTAAGCTAAGTTATGCTATTAAAAAAAAATCAGGCGTCCTTAGTGTCATTCTATCCAGCGAAAGAAAACTGAGCGTATAGCACCAATTACAAATCATTCGAATAGTTATTTCGAATGAATATCTCTATTTGTCAAACGCAGACGGCGGCTCTGAGCGTATCGCGCCATCTTCCGGTAAATTCTAAAATTAGAAATCATTCGAATGATTATTTCGAATGAGTATCTCGATTTGTCAGATCTCTCGATTGTAACCTTTCGATTCTTAAATTCAATCGATTATGCCCAACATTAGCGTGTACACGATTTTCCGAAATCAAAGCAAGTCGTGATGCTTAAATTTCGAAAATATGGTAGCGATTATTACTAAAGTTAGTGTGCTTTGTGTGCTCAGGTTCAGTGGGCTCATGTCCGGGTGGGCAAGTGTCCGGGTGGGCAAGTGTCCGGGTGGGCAAGTGTCCGGGTGGGCAAGTGTCCGGGTGGGCAAGTGTCCGGTGGGCATCTTGCCGGTGGGCTTTTGTCGACAAGCGGTTCAAGCTCTAACCAGCTTACACAAATATCTGACTAAGTGACGTAGTCCTGATGATGAACTAGGCTTTAGCTCGAAAATTTCACCAATTTTTTTTTAATAATAACCTCTATAAGACCCGTAAAAAAGTTAATTCCACAGTACAATATGAATAGAGGTGCCATAAATTAATTTACAACAAATATCTGATATGAAAGAATGTGAATCATCATTTCAAACAAGTGAATTTCAATCAATAATGGTTGCTGTAATATCTTTAACCATATTTATTACGTGATATTGTGATATTCGTGAAGATAACCGATCCTGATGACGAACTAGGCTTTAGCTCGAAAATTTGACCAACTTTTTTTAATAATAACCTCTATAAGACCCGTAAAAAAGTTAATTCCACAGTACAATATGAATAGAGGTGCCATAAATTAATTTACAACAAATATCTGATATGAAAGAATGTGAATCATCATTTCAAACAAGTGAATTTCAATCAATAATGGTTGCTGTAATATCTTTAACCATATTTATTACGTGATATTGTGATATTCGTGAAGATAACCGACATTGCAAGTAGTACAGCAGGCTGCAAAGTAGTCATATACGACCACTGAAGATGACAGCGGAAATATGCTGTTGAAACTAGTCTGGTAACGTACAGAAGCTGGATATAAAAAATGTGCTTTTATCAACTATTTTTAATAATTTTAAATACTTTAATAGGACCGTTACGATCCCTTAGCTTCAAATTGCAATTACATGATTTGGCGAGATGGACTCCCTTTTACAAATGGCAATCATCGATTTTAGTAAAACATTTGCAGAATATGGAACATCAGAGTCCTCAAGGAATGATGTTTAAGCACCGGATCAAATGACAAGGACAATCAGACTTTATTAAAAATAAGAAAGAATTATAATAAAAAAAAATGTTTCAACATGAACGTTCAACGAAATATTTGAACTTTGTATCAAAAAGAAATGAAAGATAAATCAATAATTTCCGAATGCAGCTTGTCTAAATCAACAAAGGATGCCGTTTATGTACCGGATAAGTCAGGTATAATCGGATAAAGTTTTTGAAAAAAAAAAAAAATTCTGAATGCATAAACCAAGAGCATGAATAAAAATGACAACCTAAAACATTATCTTATGAGTTAATTATTTAGATAATCGTACTATATTATTCAATTATGCAATAATTATATGAAAGCATCCAGTACCAAATAACATTATCACAACGTGTACAACAGTAATTTTTGAGCAATAACGTAATGTTGTTCGAAAGTAAAGTGAAGAATTTGTTCTACTGTTAGATCCAGGTGAGTGGCCACCTGTTTTAAACAACACACAGTTTGATGTAATCTTGCAAAAGGGCCCGATTTGTGTGGTAAGCTATAATTACCCAAATGACGATGAGAAGTGGCACATGGAGAAACAGATAGGAGGTGGTTGATTTACTCAAAGAAAAAGGATAAAGTTTTCTGTTTTTGCTGTAAATTATTCGGAAACACAAATGGGGGCATGTTAGCACGTGAAGGGTTTTGCGACTGAAGACATTTAAGTCATAGGTTGAAGGGTCATGAAATTTCCCAAAATCATGTAGAATGTATCAAAAGGTGGATTGAGTGCGAGCTTAGACTTGTGAAAAACCTCACCATTGACGACAAAGGTCACTCAGTTTTCAAGAAAAGCAGCATGGCACGAGGTCTTGAAATGCATTTCATACTTTATTCAGTATTTGGCTGAACATAACCTTGTATTTAGGGGTGATAACACTCTGTATTCACCCAACAATGGCAATTTTCTTGGGTTGATACAAATGATTGCAAAATTTGATGCTGTTTTACAAGTGCATTTAAGACTCATCAAAAATAGCGAAATTCATGACCATTATTTGGGTAGCCAAATTCAGAATGAACTCATTAGTCTAATGACATCTAAAGTAACAAAATCAAATGTAGACCATGTTAAGAAATAAAAGTACTTTTCAGTTATACTAGATTGCACTCCCCGATTTAAGTCAACGGGAGCAAATGTCGCTGGTCGTTAGATTTGTTAATATTTCAGAGGAAATTTTTAAAGTTGAGGAACACTTCATTAAATTTATAGAAACTGTCATCTACTGGAAAACACCTATCTGACCATCTCTCAGTAGCCCTGGATGAGCTTGGTTTGAACTTAAATGACTGCAGGAGCCAGGGGTATGATAACTGCACTAATATGAAGGGTGTAAATAATGGTGTCCAAGCTCGAATTCTTCAGTTAAATCCTACAGCATTTTTCATGCCATGTGCATGCCACAATTTAAATTTACTCTTAGGAGACATGGCTAAATGTTCTGCAAAGGTGATTACTTTTTTTTTTTTTTTTTTGGTGTAATTGGTAGAATCTATTCTATATTTGCAGCATCTCTACTCAATGGAACATTATGCTCAAATATGTTTCTTATATTACTATTAAGAAGTCCTGTGACACTAGATGGGAAAGCCATGTAGAAAGTGTTAAACCCATTAGATACCAAGCAAAAGAAGTAAGTGGCACACTTCTTGAAGTTGTGGACACAGTAAATGATCCTAAAATCAAATGTGAAGCTTGATCATTGGCATTACATGAACTTCAGAGTTATGAATTCTTATTGGGTATTGTTATATGGTATAACACTTTTCTGTAAACAGTGTGAGCAAACCAGTTGGAGAAAGGCCGCCACACAAACTACCACACAGGAAAACTGCCACACACTTTTCAGCAACTTAAAAAACTGCCACACAGGAAAACTGCCCCACGATTTTCATTAAGGGGCCATGCACAAATTGCTATTCCTTCGAGGAACACTTTGAATGTGTGGCTATTTTCTGGTATGGCAGTTTTCCAAGTTTCCGAATTATGTGTGGCAGTTTCCCAAAGTGCCTAACAATGGGAAGGAGCTCTTTTGTTTGTCTGAATTTTCATGTCTGTTCATACTTAGGGCAACTGGCCACAGAAGTTCAAGGGGGGGGTATAAAGATTGCTGTTTCTTGCCCTATATTAAGAATCGAATTGGGAACTCCAAACAAGTTTCGAGAAACCGTTCTATGTAAGCCAAGCAAAAATTGTTTTGTTCAAGAAAGACCAATAAGGTGAGAACTTTTTAATAATGCTGCACTTTTACTTAGGCACTAAACATTTACATAACATGTCAAATTTGTAGTATTTTTCTTTTACCTAATTAATTCATAGGCCCTACACCTTGGCCTTTTTAACAGCTTTTAATTCGCAGATTTTATATTCATAACGCTTACATATCAAATCAAGTCTGAGGCACTAAATAGTCATAGGCCACCACAGGCATAGGCCTTTTTAACAGGTTTTATTCTACCAGTGTCATATTCACAACGTTTACACATCAAATCAAGTTAATAATATTGCGCTTTTATTTAGGCACGAAATATTTATTCACAGGCTCCAGGCCTAGGTCCTTTTACCAGTTTTTATTCTACCAATGCCATATTCACAACGTTTAACAGAGAATCAAGTTGTTAATATTGGGAATTTACTTAGGCACGAAATATTAATTCATAAGCCCTAGGCCTTTAATAGTTTTTATTTTATCACTGCCATATTTACAACATTTACACAACAAATAAACGTAATAATATTGCGCTTTTAGTTAGGCAGGAAATATTAATTCATAGGCCCTAGGCTTAGGCCTTTTTGACAGTTTTTATTCTACCAATGCCATATTCACAACGTTTACACATCAAATTAAGTTAATATGCTTTTATTTAGGCACGAAATATTTATTCACAGGCCCTAGGCCCTTTTACCAGTTTTTATTTTACCAATGTCATATTCACAACGTTTACACAGCGAATCATGTTAATAATATTGGGCGTTTACTGAAGCACGAAATATAAATTCATAGGCCGTAGGCCTTTTCAATAGTTCTGACTATCAATACCATATTCACTACATTTGCACAACAAATCAATTTAATATTACGCTGTTACTTGGGCACGAAATATTAATTCCTAGGCCCAGACCTAGGGCCTATGAACGAATATTGTGCCTAAGTAAAAGAGCAATATTACATTATTTTTTTTTTTTTTTTTTTTGTAAACGGTGTGAATGTCATTGATAGAGTAAAAACAAAGGGCCAGTGAATTAATATTTCGTGCCTAAGTAAAAGCGCAATATTATTATTTATTTGTTGTGTAACGTTGTGAATATGGCATTGATAAAGTAAAAACTATTAAAAAGGCCTAGGCCATATGAATTAACATTTCGTGCCTAAGAAAACGCCCAATATTATTAACATGATTTTCTGTGTAAACGTTGTGAATATGGCATTGGTAAAATAAAAACTGGTAAAAGGGCCTAAGACGAGGCTTAAGGCATGTGAATAAATATTTCGTGCCTAAATAAAAGCGCAATATTATTAACTTGATTTGATGTGTAAACGCTGTGAATATGACACTGGTAGAATAAAACCTGTTAAAAAGGCCTGTGCCTGTGGCCTATGACTATTTAGTGCCTCAGTAAAAGAGCAATGCTATTGACTTGATTTGATACGTAAGCGTTATGAATATAAAGTCGGCGAATTAAAAGCTGTTAAGAAGGCCGAGGTGTAGGGCCTATGAATTAATTAAGTAAAAGAAAAATATTACAAATTTGACATGTTATGTAAATATTTAGTGCCTAAGTAAAAGAGCAATGCTATTGACTTGTTAAAAAGGCCAAGGTGTAGGGCCTATGAATTAATTAAGTAAAAGAATAATATTACAAATTTGACATGTTATGTAAATATTTAGTGCCTAAGTAAAAGTGCAGCATTATTAAAAAGTTCTCACCTTATTGGTCTTTCTTGAACAAAACAATTTTTGCTTGGCTTACATAGAACGTTTTCTCGAAATTTGTTTGGAGTTCCGAATTAAATTCTCAATATAGGCCAAGAAACGGCATTCTTTATACCCCCCCCCTCGAACTTCTGTGGCCAGTTGCCGTAAGTATGAAGCGACATGAAAATTCAGACAAGCAAAAGAGCTCCTTCCCATCGTTAGGCACCTTGGGAAACTGTCACACATAATTCGGAAACTTGGAAAACTGCCACACATTCAAAGTGTTCCTCGAAGGAATAGCAATTTGTGCGAGGCCCCTTAATGAAAAGCGTGTGGCAGTTTTCCTGTGTGGCGGTTTACAGTGAACCGAGCAAACCACTTCAATCAGAGAGCGACCTTGACATGGCAGAAAATATGCTTCAGGGGTTATTAAATTTTTGAACCAATTTTGAAATGAAGGCATCAATTAAGCAATTTTGGCTGCTTGTGAAATTTGTGAACAGTTAGGTGATTACGAAGTAGACGATCAGCCCTTGAGAAATATAAAATCTGCAGAGGAAGTCTTCAAAATAGAATATTTTTATCCTATTATAGACACTGCTTTGCAGTCTCTGAAATCTCGTTTTGAATAAAATAAGGAGTTCAATGACAAGTTTCGATTTTTGTATTCTCTACCGAAAATGAATGACTAAGATCTAATGAAATATTGCAAAAACCTGAATTTGACCTTTCGTTCAGGAAATTCCCGCGGTATATGCGGAAGAGGAGCTATTCACAGAATTGAAAACAGTCGGAACTAGTTCCGGACGACGTCAATACTGTCATTCAAGTATTGCAATTTTTAAACGGAATGCAAAATCTCTTCCCTAACGTAGCTATCGCGTACAGAATCATGTTAAATGTGCCGGTAACAGGTGCAAATACTAACAAAAGTTTCTCTCGCTTGAAATTAATCAAATCGTACCTGAGGACAAGCATGTCTCAAGAAATGTTAACTGCACTCGCTACATTGTCAATAGAACGCGATGTGGCATCAAAACTAAATTACGATGATATTATTGAAGATTTTGCTGGACAAAAAGGCGAGAAAGATCTCCTTTGCGTGACAGGTAAAACGTGAAGTTTTCCTTTTACATACCAGTATATTCATGAAAACGATGACTAACTTTTAAAGGACATTTTTTTAATGTGTTACAATTCACTAGAAAATTGATGTACCTATTTAAAACATTTTTCTTTTTGTTCCGCATAGGTTTCATTTTTAAAACAGAGCTATAGTAAAACAGATTTAAAGCATTCATACTGCATAATATTACTAACATTTACCTTTTTTTTTTTTTTGCAAAGGAGAACGACGGCTGAGCTTAAAACAGCAGTTACAGTTACAAGTTTAAGAAAAATATCAGTTCCTTCTATAACAAATGAGTGAAAAGCTTATCACCTTATCAGAAAATAAAAATATTCTATTGAGTACGTGCGCAAAATACCGTTAGCCAGGTTGATTTAGCAAAAATTATTAGTTATCCAGAGGGCCTCGCAGAGAGTCGCATAGGGCATCGCGTAAGCTTGCGGCGGCACTGATTTTCGCATAACGGAAAAAAGTTTTTCACAACGTACTACTAATAATCATACGTTAGGTGAAGTTTTGCCAAATGTTAATTTCATTCATTTAAAATTGGTTCAGTTTCATCTTGTGTATACGCAAACTAGCCAACCTAGGATTTTCTTTACCCGTTAGCGACTCCCAGTCCTGTGCCGCCCCTCCCAACTTCTATTCTGGCCACAGGTGCAAGAAAGAAACAAAATTCACGAAACTTCAGTTTTCGTTATTATTCCTTTATAAGAGATGAACAAAAAAATGGCAGCTACATAGCTCATCCGGAAGTACAAGAATCTGCGTTTATATTAAGCTTGTGATATGGGCCGTACATACTAAAAATTTCGAAAAAGAATTTAAGTGTTGAATTATTTTTGCGACCAACACGTCCTCTTTTCTCCTTTTCTTTTCAGAAGCAAAAGGCCACACGGGCGGTAAGATAACCTTTGCCCTGAAGGAGTTGCTCGGGAAAAATCACCACATTTCAAGGTCGAAACGAGGTCGACCGAGTTTGACCAAAGCACCTGGCTCCCATTATCAATGAGAGCAAAGAGCTTCGATAGCTGGAATCCCAAACGGTAGTGGTAAAGTACCCCTCTCAAAGAAGGTGGGGAACAGAGGGGTCTTTTCCTATGCTGCATCCAGAGACAAGACAAAGTAGTTTTACAAGACGCGACCACGAAACCCTGACCTTGAACCACTAAGGAAATGTGGTCAGCGAAGGTCGAGGCTGAAGGGGGCAAGAAAAAAAAACCAACCCCGTTGCCTGCTGCAGAGGACAAACATTCCGTAAACAGGGAGACGGAAACTCAGGGACGCAAGAGGGGTGGATTCACCGCGAAATGTCCCTAGCTCACAGAGGAAGTATTCAAGGACATACGGGACAATACCGCGTACAGAGGTTAGGGTTCTCCATGGATACTAAGGAAGTTAAGAATACATCTTTGTTCGCACAAGATGCTGCTTAAATGAGGTCACAAACTTTCATCTACAAGGAAAATCAAATTTAACCAGCCGCAGAGATTCTACCGGGAAAGAACGCACATGACACAGTAGTGAATTTGACCCCCCCCCACACACACACACACACAAGCAAGCAAGCAAGCAAGCACACCTCCCCCAACGCTCCTTTGACCGGACATGCCAAAAGCTTCCCTCCAGAAGTAATTCACGGCTTCCCTCAGCCCTACAAAATACAAAACAAAATACGCAAAGTTTCCATGTATTAAAAATGCACGTCGCGGCTGATCCAGATTCATGTCACACAATACGGTATGCATCAAAAAATAAATTTCAAAGCATGGTAGAGATATCACCGACGCAGAAATATTTAACAATCAATCCACACTAATATTTTTTTTTAATCCCACATAAAAATTCCTGTTATCCACTATTTTTTCAAGCTAAAATACAATTTTGGATTTTCTCCCTCAGAATCTAACAACTGGGTTAGCTAGTAAAAAGTACAAAACTTGGAATTGGGAGTAAACTAGGGTGACCAAACTAAAAATAAAATGCAAATTTAATTACATATTCAAATTAATCGTTTTATTTATTTAATTTATTTATTTATTAATTTATTTGGGAGGGGGTCGGCATTTGTGAACTGCCGATGCTAGTTAGAATCGTATACAAAAAAAAAGATCTGCCAACACAACCTTCGAAAAAACTGCTGCTAACCACGATAAGAAATAGAATACGACAATTTAAAGAAAAATTAATAAAACATACTTATTCAAACAATAGATTCCAATGATGACAAAAGTATGCTATAATTTAATGTGCAGCAATGAAATGGCTGCACTTCATTATTTACTTTTAGCACAAATGAGGCGGTAAGATTCAACTTCACTTAAGAATACATGCTTTTTCATTTCTCATGCAGTTCTTACTACATCACGAAACAAAAGGATAAGCAGTTTTAATCTGTTTGAAAAGAAATTAAAGTGTAAAATCGGCTATCAGTTGCCTTTTCGTTAGCAGTAAAATCGTTTTCCCTGCAAAGTGACTAGCCACTACTCAGTGTGTGTGTGTTTTTTTTTTTTAACTTCAATTTGGCTTTAAACTAATGGGGAAATGCTTGCTCTGTTCTTTGGTAACAACACCCTTGGACTAAGGAAAGCAAAAATATGAATTTTAAGCAAAATTAAATTTAAAAAAAGCTGACACTGCCGTTACTCATTCTGCCATAAGAACAACCTTACGGGTCACGGAAATCGCGCAGATTTCATCACGGACAGATTAAGTACCGATTTTGAAATTTAATTTCGCTTTAAAACAAAGAGAAGGGGCAAGTTTTTAAGCTTAATTTTGAGCGAATATAAACATTAATTTCATTAGTAAACATTCTTAGAAAATACGAAGTTGCTCTTTTGTGTTATTACCGAAACGGTAGAAACTTAAAAAATCAGCAACATATTAGAAATGCGGGTTATAATCAGGAAACGAAAAAAAGGTGTAACTTTATGTCAGAAAATTCAAGATGAGGAAAACACCTTCCCTGCTAGAACCATGACCAACGACCATATTCCGTGAACTTTTCCACATTATGCGAAGTTTCTGTGACTTGGGGGAGCCCCTAAAATTTCAAACAGAACGGAAATCTTGTCTAAAACAATAAAAAAGGGGAAAATTGTAACATTATTTGCCTTTAAATCTACAAACTATCAGCAAAAATTGTTAATAGCTGGCAGTCGGAAAATACAATCTGTGCACGGTTTCCGACGGGGAAAAAGGTGGGAGAATCTTCCGTCCATCCTACAGCTCTGACACTTGCTATACATAAATGTAAGCACTGGCATCCAGAAAACACTAGTGAAAAAGCAGCAGATCTGGTAGTGTGTTGTACCCCCATTACTAGAACATGTTCATTTCAAACACCATGCATTATACACTCAAGGGCAATGAAATTTGCGCACCTAGAAGAAAACATGCTACAACCGCGAAACTTTGCAAATAGCTAAAGTGCGTGCTAGTATGCAAATAGCTAAAGTGGGTGCTAATATCGGTGCGAGTGCGCATGACCGCACACCCTGTGGTGGCGAAGCAAGCACGAACCGGCGTGTAGTCGATGCTCCATAAAAGCGAAAAGCACCGGCCGACGCAAGCAAGAGTACAGAGTGACAAGAATCCCGGGTAGACACCAGAGACGCCGATTTACGCAACTTACGAACTTTGAGAGAGGCCTGATCATCGGGCTGAAAACCGCAGGGTGGTCGGAACGCTATATAGCCCGCCACGTGGATCGTTCTGATTATACCATCAGACTGTGTTGGGAGCAGTGGACATGTGACGGCACTGCCACACGACGGAGCGGCTCCGGACGGACTAGGAGAGCCACTCGGCGGATCGTGCGCTAGGCACGAACGGATCACACGGAAACCCGGTTCACTATACAGGCAGATGTACCGACTCCTATGTGCCTAGGAACCATTTCCCGACGCCTCACGGAAGCAAATCTACGATCCCAGCGCCCCTTACGCGTGCTGCCATTAACACCGGAACATCGCCGGCTCCGTGAGCAGTGGTGCCAGGCCACACCCAGCTAAAACACAATTGCTGGGAAACTGCTGGCCACCCACTGGCAGCAATGGGTCACTGCTGGCTGAAACCTGCCGCTCACGGCCCGGACCGATAGTGGTCCGTTGGTGGCAGCGCTATCAGTTGGTGAGCATTGATGGCCCTGCACATCGCGGTGAATTGTGGGCCTCCAAGCAAGTGCCACTAGTGGCCCGTTGCTGGCAACCAATGTAACCCCAACAGCAGGTGGAAGCAACAGGCATGCGCAGAAGCAAGTCATGCCACCAGTTAGTTGAAGACTACGTTATCACCATCGTGTTATTTTAGTGGATGTTAAGAAAAGAAATCCATATGTAGAGAGGCGAATTAATTTCCTAATGAAATTCCACGTCGACGAAGATATCAGATTAAGCCAATGAAATACTAGATTACAGCCATGAAATACACCCACTCCATTCCCATGAATAACAATTCATGGAATGGAGTGGGTGAATAACAAGAAAAATTTGAAACCGCTTGAAACAAATGTCTTGGAAAACCATTAAAAAAAAACGTTTGTTGGAAGAAAAAAAGAATTATACATGTACAAAATTTATTAATTATTTGAAAGAAAAAAAAAGCAACGCTAAGTGGATATTATGTACTCCTCCATGGGTTGAATGCACAAGACTGGGAGGAATCCGCTTCTAAAAATAACAAGTAAAATAAAATATCTTTCCTCTTTAAAACAAATGTAGCTTCGGACAACACAAAGGAAAAATACAACATTAAAAATGTAACAGAATGTGACATGAACCCGGGTAAATATATATTAATTCAACAATCTCCTTTCAAGACGACTAGGACAGTACAAAACTTTGGAAAGCGACTCTAAGTATGTACTCTCCTTGAAAATGAGCAAGTTCCTTTAAGGTAAAAAAACAAAAAAAACTATCGTTACGTTCAAAAAATTAAAATATGAATTATATGAAACTGAATTTTATGAAAAATACCTCGCAATATTGTAAAATGAAAGAGGAAATCATTCGATTGCACATTCCGCACGAAACAGACAGCTTTAAGCACGCGCTCGTGCGTGGCAAATTAGTCCGGTTGGTAGAGCTCAGCTCCCACGCCAACGGCCCTGGTTTGTATCTACCTAAATCCAAACGGGGTTTCCCCCCCCCCCCGGTCGGTTGAGAAAATTTCCCCAGCGCAGTTCTGTTATTCACAAGATTCATAAGGGTAGAAAAAATAAAAGTTGTAGCTCTGGGAAACTGAGTATCCTTGACTTATTATTATTGCTACTAATGGGAAATTGACGGACAAGATTCGGCAAGCCACCAGTTAAGTCACGTGGTTGCTGGCTGCCACTACCGGCAAGCTAGCGGACCACATTAGGCTAGCCATCATTTCTGGCACATGCTTGCAGGGCCACTTATGGCAGCTACGGCCTGTGATGGACAACTGATGGCCGCCCGGACATTTTATTGACAGTTCGGCAGCGGCAACATAGTGCTGGGACAGCAAGACTTTTTGCTTGGGAGCTACGTAGAACATCACAGACTGGCGACGTGTGGTGTTTAGCGATAAGTGTCGCTTCATTTTGGGGACAGATGATCATCTTGTCCGGGTGTGGAGGTACCCAGATCAACAGCACAATCCCAACCTCGTTATCGATCACCACACCTCCCCCACTGCAGGCATTATGGTCTGGGGAGCCATTGCCTATGATAGTCATTCATCTCTAGTAGTGGTACCTAAATCATTGACGGGCCAGCAGTATGTGGATGAGATCCTACGGGCCCCATGTGCTCCCATTACTGGCCGGGATTCCAGGTGCGCTATACCAGCAGGATAATGCTCCCCCCCCCCCCCCCAGCAGCATGTGTGGGACCAGTGGAAACGCTGTCCGCCGCCATGCTGCACTATCTGAGATTTGGAGCACACTGTCCAACACGTGTGGGCCAGTCTACCATAGGATAACATCAGGCGTCCGTTCGCCTCTATGTGCTAGACCATTCTGCCACACGAGGCGGTGCCACGCGCTATTGAAGATGACCGGACTGTGTGTCACAGATCCCTCCGCAATTGTCCTGCAGCTCTGTTTTTGCCATAATGTGTATCATTCATCTGTATCATTACATCCATAAAATTTCAGTTCAATCCGATGCTTCCTTCTTGGTGCGCAAATTTCATTGTCCGCGAGTGTACTACTACAAACTATATGTCATAGGTGGGAAAAGACAGGCAGTTTTAGATGAATCATCAGGTGGCAGTAAACTCCTACACCTTCTGATATAAGGGGATGTATACAAATTGCATTTCATTCAGTGATCTTGTCAAAGTTTTGGGAGTTTTCCTAGTTGACCAAAACAGAAATGTACGAGTTTTCTTAGTGTCAAAAATGCATATGTAAAAACCCGATACAAGGTTTATGTAGAAGCTCAGACTCACTAAATCTTGAGTTATAATTTCAATATTTGGCATGTGATAACAGGGAATAAAATCTAATCAAGAGACTCAATGAATCAGTCTTCAGGTGCTGACAAGGTACCTATGCCATGGGACTTTTTTAAAGTTTTGGAGTTATTACCTAAATATTTTATAATTGTAAACATTTTATTAAAGCTAATAAAAGGAATTTTACGGGTCATTTCTCACCTGTTTACAAGACAACTAGGCCATGGCCCTTTTCAGATCTTAAGTTACAACCTAAATATTTGGTATTTGTACATGTTACAAAATCTAAGGAAACATACTTAATGGATCAGTTCTCAGTAATTTTCAAGACACCTAAGGTGCAGGCTTTTTAGATTTTAAGTTACGACCTAGATATTTGTAAACATTTTATTAAAGCTAATAAAAGGCACTCAGTGGATCATTCTTCACTTGTTGAAAGGCATCTATGCCACAGGACTTTTTAGATCTTGAGTTACAACTTAGATATTTAGTATTTGTAAAGCTTTTAAGAGCTGATCCATTGAGTCTTATCAGCTTTTATAAAATGCTTACAAATACTAAATACCTAGGTGATAACTTAAAATCTTAAAAAGGCCCCCAGCTTAAGTGTCTTTTAAACAAGTAAAAATTATCCATTGAGTGCCTTCTATTGGCTTTCATAAAAATGTTCACAAATACCAAATATCAGGTTGTAACTTAAGATCTAAACAGGCCTGCAGCCTAGGTGCCTTGTTGGCACCTGAAGACCGATTTATTGAGTCTTTTGATTAGCTTTCATTGCTTGTTATAACATGCCAAATATTAAAATCATAACTCAAGATGTATGAAATCAGAAAGCTTCTATACATAAACTTTGTGCCACTATGATCATATATGCACCTTTATATCACTCACCAACCCGCTTGGCCAGCGTGGTGAGTTATGGCCAAACACCTCCAAAATGACTCTACAACTTAAATCTTGGCCCTCAGTCTCCGGCAGCTGGAATGTACCTGGCCAAGGCAGCGGCCAGTGCGACATGAAGGCAGAGGGTGCTAAGAATCCCCGGAGGACCGGACTAGGCTGCCATTTGATGCTGACCTTGGCTACCTACAACGGACGCTCCCTATCTTC
This sequence comes from Macrothele yani, assembly GCA_039090855.1. NCBI lineage: Eukaryota > Metazoa > Arthropoda > Arachnida > Araneae > Macrothelidae > Macrothele > Macrothele yani. The sequence continues at coordinate 82,405,787 of CM077008.1, forward strand.
TGATTCAAGGCTTCTTGAATTGGAAGAGGAACTACAAAGGATCAAGTGGGACATCGTCGGGCTAAGTGAGGTAAGGAGAAAAGGAGAAGATCTCATTGAACTGAAAAGTGGACATCTCTTCTATTATCATGGGACAGATACTGGCAGAACTAGTGGTGTTGGATTTATAATAAACAAGAAACTGAAGGATAAAGTGGTAGAAGTTGAAAGTTCCTCTGACAGAGCTGCACGACTCGTTATCCAACTATCGAGAAGATACCAGGCTCAGATTATTCAAACTTATGCACCCACCACAAGTCATCCTGAAGAAGAAATTGAAGAATTTTATGAGGAAATTCATCATCTAAATAATAAAGGTAAGCAGCACTTGAAGATAATTATGGGAGATTTCAATGCAAAAATAGGGCACCGGCAACAGAATGAAACTTCAGTAGGTAAATTCGGTCACGGCAACAGAAACCAGCGTGGAAATACTCTCGTTGAGTTTGCAGAGGCAGAAGGATTTTTCATCTTGAATTCCTTTTTCAAGAAAAAGCCACACAGGAAATGGACATGGAGACATCCAATTGGGACGACAAGTGAAATTGATTTTATTATGTGTAACAAAAAATTTGTCATCGAAGACTGCAGTGTGCTGAACAAGTTCAACACAGGTAGTGACCATAGATTGGTGAGATGTAAGATGCACCTCAACACTAAACTGGAACGTGGCAAGCTCATAAGACAAACAAAATCTATTGACATAACCAACCTTAAAAAACACCATAATACTTTCAAGTTGGAACTGAAGAACAGATTCTCTGCTTTAGAAGGCCTAACATCGGAAGAAGTGGATATTTCGGAAGTTAACAGAAAAGTAACCAAAGCTCTTATGGAAACAGCAACAAAATTAGCTGGGTCTAAGAACAAGTTGCATGTAAACAAATTATCAGGAAAAACCAAAATGTTGATGCAAAAAAGAAGAGAGATGAGGACAACTAAAGAAGATGTGACTTCCAAAGTGGAATATATAGAGCTATGCAAGACAGCACGAAAAAGTATCACTGAAGACGTAAGGAAATTCAACTGTGAGCTAGTGAGGAAAGCAATTGAAAACAACCAAAGCCTAAAGATAGCAAAGGGACATCTCAGTAAGGGAAGAAAACAGATTATGGCTCTGAGAAAAGAAGATGGTTCTATAACAAGAAATAGAGGCGAAATTTTGACAAGAGTGAAAGATTTCTACTCCAAATTATATGAAAGGGATGATACATGTACTCCAGACATCATGAAAGGTACCAGAGTTCTTCCAGTCCTCCCAGCAGAAGTTGCTCATGCAATCAAGAACATGAAGCGGGGGAAAGCTCCAGGAGAAGATGGAGTTACTATAGACATCATACAAGAAGCAAGTGGAGAAATTGAAACAGTACTCGCCCAAATTTTCACTCGATGCCTTAATGAAGGGAAGATTCCTGAGGATTGGAACAATGCTACAATGATCCTGCTACATAAAAAAGGTGACATTGAGGATCTCAGGAACTACAGACCTATCAGCCTCCTATCAGTGGTTTATAAAATCTTCACTAAAGTTCTTTCACACCGCTTGAAGGTAACACTGGACATGGCTCAACCGAGAGAACAAGCTGGATTCAGGAGTGGCTACAGCACAATAGATCATATCCACGTACTGAGAGAACTAATTGAAAGAGCGAGGGAATATGTACTTCCATTGTGCATGGCTTTTATCGATTATGAAAAAGCCTTTGATTCGGTGAAACCATCAGCAGTTACCACGGCTCTGAAATCCTGCGGTATTGAAGATGCATACATTAATATTATTAATAACATCTATGAAAATGCAAGTGCAAAGATTCGGCTGTTTGAAAATACAACACACATAAAAATTGGAAAGGGAGTGAGACAAGGTGACACCATATCTCCGAAGCTCTTTAATGCCACATTGGAAAATGTCTTTCAATCACTGAACTGGGAAAACAAAGGGATAAAGATTAATGGAGATTATCTAACCCACCTTCGTTTTGCTGATGACAGTCATTTTTGCAACTACCCCATCAGAGCTGCAGAGTATGATCCAGGAACTTGCTGACAAGAGTAAAGAAGTGGGATTAAAAATGAACTTTCAGAAGACAAAAGTGATGTTCAATGCTTTTACAAGGAATGAAGATTTATCGATTGATGGAGAAAAACTGGAGATAACAGATACGTATGTTTATCTTGGACAGCAGATATCAAGTGAGGGTCACATTGATGAAGAAATTAATCGGCGTACAAAACTTGCTTGGAGAGCTTTTGGAAGAAACAGCATAATTTTCAAGAGCAATATGCCATTATGTCTTAAAAGAAAAGTGTTTGATCAATGCATCCTTCCAGTGCTTACGTATGGTGCAGAGACGTGGACCTTAACTAAAAGAGACATACAAAGGCTGCAGACAACTCAAAGAAGCATGGAGAGGTGCATGCTTGGTATAACCAGGAGAGATAAGAAGAGGAACTCGTGGATCCGAAAAATGACGAGAGTGGAAGACATCATGATCAGAGTTAAATCCCTGAAATGGCAATGGGCTGGACATACTGCCAGAAGGACAGACCATAGATGGACAGCCGAAATTTTAGATTGGATTCCAAGGGACAGGAAAAGACCCAGAAAAAGACCACATGGGAGATGGGTGGATGAAATTCGTAAATATGCGGGTGTGACATGGAGGAGACTGGCACAAGACAGACCGTTGTGGAGGAAACTTGGGGAGACCTTCGTCCAGCAGTGGATTGATAATGGTTGACGATGATGATGATGATGATGATGATCACTAGGAAAATTCTTAGATTTCTTTTTGGTCAACTAGGAAAACTCCCACACTTTGACAAGATCTAATGAAACAATTTGTGCACATTCCCTTACATGAGGCGTTTTCCGGTGTACGAGTTTAGCTGGATCCTGAATTGTCACTATGCGAAGTTTTTTTTTTTTTTTAATGTATAACCACTATGTCCAACATAAGTAAATAAAATTTCTCTTTAAAAAAGTTGGAGTAATTACCATTTTTAAACAACGCATTTTTTTTTCATTTCTCTATGAAGTTCTGGTGAGTTAGGTACTGCAAATCAATGATAGAAAAAGTTTTCTTCAGTTCATATAACAAATTTGCTCATTATGATGCATACTGAACCTTGAAATAATCCAAAGATCTTTGTATATTACAGTGAAGCCTCAGTTAAAGAACACATCCAAGTATCAGCAAGTTTTGATTGGTACAAAACAACATTGCCATTAGTGAACCTCTGAACAGAAATTCTTAAACAGCAGTCAATGGACACTCCAGTCAATCGGCACAAAGAGTGTTGCTGTAGGAATTGTGCCTCAAGCAGGATATGCTGCTTTACAGCTACAAGTGTGCAGTTTTGAAAAAAGAAGTGACCTGACACTCCAAAGACTGGGCCAGTTGTCATGAACTCCAGCAGGTACCCTCAGGAAATAGCATGCTGGTTTTGGCTCTCCATATTTTGTGGGTACCTTCTCTCTCTCTCTCATTGTCCACTAACACAAACCATTATTAACCCTCAGATGATTTTACCTTTCATTCTTTCCCTAGCTGGCTGCTCAAAGCCAAAGACAGCAGCTACTGAGTTTGGGAGGGGAGGGGGGGGTACATTTTCCTCATACATGCTACAACCTACATTTGAACATTTTCCTCATATATGCCACAACTTAAAACACTTCTGTGAATTGAATGTTGTTTTAGAAAATAGGGTTAAAACATCAAAATAGCACTCATGGTTTTTAAAGTACTTGAAATTTAAAAAAAATAAAATTGTTTTCATGTTTCTACTTTACTCATTCATTTATGTACTTTTTTCATACATGCTACTATACACTGAGTAGCCACTTTCTTATGACCACCCCCTCAGTACTTTATTGGGCCACCTTTTGCCTTTAATACTGCGTCGATTCTTCGTGGCATGGACTCCACGAGATGTTGATAGGTTGGTTTGTGGAATCAGAGACCATGCTTGATGAATAGCACTTTCCAGGAGTGCGAGATTGCAGGGTTGTAGATCCAGCTGTCTGATGGCTCGTTCAACTTCATCCTACAAATTCTCAATGGGGTTGAGATCTGGAGATTGTGGGGGCCACCTAAGCAAAGTAAACTCACCGGCATGTTCCTGAAACCAATCCTGTACAATACGAGCACTATGGCAGGACGCATTATCTTGTTCAAAGTAGCCATCGCCATTAGGATAAACCCTCCACATGACAGGATGCACTTGGTCCGCAACGATGTTTAGATATGTGCCAGTCAGACATTGATCAACACAAATTAAAGGGCCCAAAGCAAGCCAGGAAAGCATTCCCCAAACCATAATGTTGCCTCCACCAGCTTGAAGGGTTATAGCAATGCATTTGGGGTCCATGCTTTCGTGCTGTTTCTGCCAAATTCTCACTCTGCCATCGGCATGGTACAACTGAAAACTTGATTCATCGGACCACATAATTTGTTTCCAATTATCGACTGTCCAATCCTTGTGCTCCTGTGTGAACTGGAGACATTTTCTCTTGTTAACTGCAGACAGCAAAGGTGTTCGAACAGGCCTTCAGCTGCCATATCCCATTCGATGCAGTGTACGGCGAACAGTGCGTGCAGAGATCATTTGAGGGGATCCTTGATTAAGTTGGTTTGTAATTTGCTGCACTGTTTCCATTCTGTTGTCTGTTACCAGTCTGGACACACTCCGTTCCGCCCGAGCAGTCACTAGTCAATGATGACCACACGTTGCACGTAGAGACCCAGTTTTTTAGCTGACAGTCCAGTCTTTAAACACTTTAACAGCTGTTGCTCCGGAACATTTCACAAATGCGGCGGTTTCGGTGATACTCGCTCCATGGCTCCGAGCTCCTACAATCATCCCACGTTGAAAGTCTGTCAAATTGCATTTTTTACCCATCTCGTCACCCAAAAATCACTTCTACTACTGTCGCAAGCACTAAGCTTTCCCTTTTATACCAGCCTTGCCCTATGGCAGCAACAGCGTGCAGCCATAGTTCATTTGCTTAAAACTGTCAGGTGGTCATAATAAAGTGGCCACTCAGTGTATATATAGGTATTTAACATTTCGTATGTTCTCATTCAGATAGCAAACTTTTGTCAAATAAAATATCAATAATTCATGCTGCAAAATCTGTATTTACAATCTGTGAATATGAAAACTAAATAACTGTATTAACAAGCTCAAAAACTGTATTAACCCCCCACCCAGCATAATATCAACCCAAACAGCTGAATAAGGTAAAAGAAAGAACATTCGAGATTTACAATGCCATTGCCATCATCCATTTCATTTTTATATTAGCTCATTAAATTATGAAAAATAACTTAGATGAAATTATGAGAAAATGACTTGAAAAACAGGCAGGTAATTGAGATAGTGATCCAAACGCATTGCAATGTTTTCTGTGAAAGCACTTACGTCGATGAACAAGAAATTATAAAATTTTGGGGTGAAGTACTTATATGCTAGTGTGGCTCTTACAGCGAATTTGTTTCCTAAATAGCAATTTTTGTCAGGTGGGGCTCTTAGCCCAAAAATTGCAGTATATCTGAATAAGGTAAATGCTTAAGAATCCTGAAGTTGAAGAAAATGATGAAACATATTATAGAAAAACAATTTCAAAAAATTGATACATGCATACCAGGTCTATAAGAGTGAACTACTCAAATTAAAGAAATATAGTATCAATGAATTTTTTTTTTTAATCTGACATTTGCTATGTAAGTTTCAAACGAAATAAATATTGAAAGAATTTTAATTTTTATTATATGTGCACAGGGGGGTCTATAGTTTCAAGGAATAAAACTCACACAAAAGAGAAATTCCGTTAGTGTACTATTATAATATTATCCATGTTTAGTACACTAACAAAATTTCTCTGAAGGGACAAACTATTTCAGAATTTTTTTATTGGAGGTTTAACAACCACTGTGCGCAACTCAATGGGCTATAATAAGCAGTCTCCCATACCTAATTTAAGGTCACTGGCTCCAGGGAAGGGAGAGAGCCAGTGCCATAAGACAAAACACAACATCCATGCCTTACCGGGATTCGAACCCGGACCCCTTTTGGATGAATGATAAGAAGCCATCGCTTAGACCACTGTGTCACTGGGGAGGCTTCAGAAAATTTTCTTTCGTGTACTACATATGGATAGCATAATTGTTTTTCTGAGTTAAGTTTTATTCTTTGAAACACTGTTTAGAATTGCTATGGAAAGTCATTTGAATCACCACTAAATATTCATAGAATTTCTGGTTCTTCTATGAACTACAAAAGTTTCAGTAAACATTTGCATAGGGAGCGCCAATGGGCAAATAATTTTTTTCGTACTAGTACTTTAAACCTTATATTTATATTGCAGGGACAAGAAGTTCCCTACTAGAGTGTTAACATAATGACAGCTTGTTTCTAAATTTCACTAAATTTGAAATATTTTATCATTCATATCACAATTCTGACCAGATATTTCTCATGTACTATGCTATTAACACTTAACTTATTCAACATTTTAACTTCATGATCATGGGTGGCAGTGTGGATGGACTTGGGAGGGCTCATCCCCCCCCCCATAATTATTACAGTTGCAAAGGGGGTTTCACCTAGGACTGCACCCCCTTCCTCCAACATCTGTAACCACACTCCGCACACGTTCGTGATGTTACAAAAATGTTTTACAAAATTTTTGCATCGCCTACCTAAAAAACCCATGGTATGCCACTGGTGTGAACTGGATTGGAAATAAAGGAAAAATGAACATCAAGCAACAAATGTTTCTCAAAATAACTAAAAAGAAATGAACAATTAAGGAAAAGGAGGAAGAGAAATCAGCAAAAAAAAATGATTTCATACTTATGACAGCAAAAACAAGAAATGTAAGGAACAAAGACTATGAACAAACAGCAAAGAAAAAATATACCACAACACATTAAAACAATGCTATACAAAGGCAAGGTTTGTTTGTTGTTTTTTATGTATGCCAACTTCTCATAAGCTAATGTGATTTTCATTGTGCTACTACTACTTTGATCACTGATACAAATTGAGGGTGGAAATTTAATAGTTCTTTGCTGAGGAGTACCAGATGCATTATGAGGTGAAGTATACATAAGGAAAGGAGATTCAATCACCTTGAGTTGTGGGGTAACTTTTCCTCTTTACTGCTATAAAACAATTAAATATGTGGGAAATAAATGGTACTGTAATGAACACTAATGAATGTGCCCCACTTAAAAATTATATGCCTACTTGCTCTAACATGTGTGTGTATATATACTTGGAACATGTCAAACACTTATATATAAATTTACGTAACTCCTTTAAAATGAACTGGCACACTGTATATCATGAATTACAAGCAGCTCCTTATTGTTAAAAAATGAAAACAATAACATACAGTAAAAATAACAATATCTGACATACAATCGCATTAAACGCAAATTTTGTCACAAACCAACAAATAGTAAAGGATCAACATAACCAATTCTCACTCAAGCAAACCAAAAATACAGCTTGCCAAAATTCAAAACTAATGCAACAAAATGTATATACAAATACCTCTACAGTAACACACGAAACCAAAGGAGGATTTCTTATATGTGCTTACCTCAACCTTTCCATCCTCTTCAGTCTTGATTGGTGCTACAACAATGGCATTTATGCTCATTACAAACAGAATTACAAAAAAAACATCTGGACTAGACAAAAATATGCAAATATTTTTCAGGTAACAGATTATGAAAAAATTTGAACAGAACAATATCAGCTTCTTTACTGTTAGACCTAAAAATGTCAACAATGAATTTTTTATCATACTAAAAGTGATGGGGGGGGTTAATTCAGTGTTCCATAATCAGCATGGAAGAACTGCATTCTAGGAACACAGCAAAAGAAATTAATGCCTGTACAATGATCTTTCACCCTTTACTAGACAAAGATATGTAGAACGTTTAGGTATTCCACATACAGCACTAGTGTGTAAACATGAGCGTGTCCCTTCTGTCATTCAAGTAATAAACCTATTTCCCTATATTAAAAAAAAATCAGTAAATCATCGGAATATTATAAATAGCTCGCAATCCTTAGTTATTCTGTGAAAGAGAAAGGAATAAAAGACTGGTTGAATGTCATTTTGTTTGCTGAAAATCATGCTAAACTTGGATACATGTGGCTTGTCCAAAAAGTGTCCATTATATGCGGTTAAAATAACGGATGTAGGTAAATATACCCCGGAGAAAATACCCCCGAAAACTGAAAAGCGGAAAAAATGCCCCCGGAAGAAATACCCACAGAACAAACGGTTCACTGTAACAGGAACACTGATGTGTGGCAGTGGTCCGATGTGGCAATTTACCGGCAACCCTGCCCCACATCTTCAGCAACTAGGCTACAAAAGTTCAAGGGGGGGGGTATAAAGATAACAGTTTCTGGGCCTATATTGAGAACTGAATTGGGAACTCCAAACAAATTTCGAGAAAACGTTCCATGTAAGCCAAGCGAGAATTGTACTTTAATTTGAAGAAATAAATTGCCGAGGATCACTTGGTTTGGGGGGGTTCTACCCTGAACTTCTGTAATATTATATTCTGGGCCGCTGGAGTCTGCCAGTGTATCCAAGAAGTTCCCCTTGAAGTCTCCGCGAGGTCCATGAGCTTGGGGGGGTCCCCCAAAATGTTAAAATGGACGTAGAGCTGTAAACATTAGTATCATGCTTTATATAATCATTCTGTACACGACCACAAATTTTCAGGAGGGTGGGGTAACCCTCCCCTAGTTTCTAAGAGCTATTCAGGGGTAACATCGAGGATACACTGACCGACTCTAGAGGTCCAGAATATAAAATTACGGAAGTTGGGGGTAGAGCCCTCCAAACCAAGCACCTCGTATCCCTTTCACAGGCTTCACCCAATTTCTGGGGGAGGGGGAAGGGCATACATAGTTTGCCATTAAACACAACATGAAGCATAGAAATTGCGAGCAAATCCTTTACCTTGAACACTTGTCTGCGCTCTTAGAAACTTGGGGGAAGGTGAATTCACCCCACCCTCCTGAAAATTCGTGGTCGTGCACAAAATCATTATGTAAAGCATGGTTCTAATGTTTACAGCTCTACGTCCATTTTAACATTTTGGGGGAACCCCCAGCTCACGGACCTCGCGGGCGCTTGAAGGGGAACAGCCTGGATACACTGACAGGCTTCAGCGGCCCAGAATCTAATATTACAGAAGTTGGGGGTTGAGCCTTTCCCCCTCCAAGTGTATCTCGGATCCTCGGCAATTTATTTCTTCAAATTGAAGTACAATTCTCGCTTGGCTTACATGGAACGTTTTCGCGAAATTCGTTTGGAGTTCCGAATTCAGTTCTCAATATAGGCCCAGAAACAGCAATCTTTACACCCCCCGCCCTCTTTGAACTTTTGTGGCCAAGTTGCTGAAAGATATGTGGCAGGGTTGCTGGTAAATTGCCACACCGGAACACTGCCACACATCAGTGTTCCTGTTACAGTGAACCGCTTGTTCTGGGGGTATTTCTTCCGGGGGTATTTTTCTGGGGGCATTTTTTCCGCTTTTCAGTTTTTGGGGTATTTTCTCCGGGGGTATTTTTTCCAGAGGGTATTTTTACCGTTTACCTAAAATAACAAGAGAGACTATTACGAAATTCAAGGGATCTATAAAAACTTTGGTTTATATGTATTATATGAGCTTGTTATATGTGGGCTTGACTGTATACAAAAAAAAATCCTTTGGACTGCCAATCTTGAGGGCAATAAGAAGAAATGTTGCTATTTGAATATAGAAGCAAGTTTTGGTGGCAGTCCCTAAAAAGTTTAAGTGGATCCAGTTCAGAATGCTCATTTTACAGTTCAATGATCAATCCACATAGAACTGTCCATGCAACAGTAAGAATTTGCAATTCCAACCTTATTGTCACTCACTAATTGATCAACATAACTGGCATATTGCCAACTCATTTTCCATAAAACAAATCATACTGATCTTAATTTCCTCTGAAATCATGGTCATATTTTTTCATCAAGATTTATTTTACAAGAGTAAAATTAAGAGATATTTTACGTAAACTAACAATATTAAAGAGATCTTTTATGTAAACTAACAAGGAAACAACTAATAAACAAATCAAATGTACTTGATAATTCTGAAAAATACTAGAAAACACATTGTGTTTGGTTCTGGAGAGAGAGTAAAAATGGATTTCATTCCACTTGGAATGAATACAGATACAATGAAATCTGAAGTTCACTACATGAAATCACAAAACCCTGCTTGAAATAACAAATAGCGTGGCTTTGAAAACAGAAAACAAAAAGAATCTATAGCAATAGCCAGTTCCTACAAAACATCTAACATTGAATTGTTTAAGCAACTCTCATCTCATGTTCTTACCACTGAATTAATGATAAAGATTAAATTATTAAATGTGGTTAAGTAAAATAGTGTTTTTTCCTCAGTATTCAATTTCTCAAAGTTATTTATAAAGGTGCAATTTTAAAATTAGTTATTTTATGAAATAATAGTGCAGAATATTGAAATTGTTAAGTTTTGGCTAGTACTTTAATAAAATTTTATACTTACATATCTTATCACTGTACAAGGTAACTGTACTTCGCCGCCATTGCCTTCAAAATGTGGATTTCGTATTTACTTCTACTTCTCGATGAATGTTCACAAATGCAAGTCCAGAAAGTCGAGAATTAGACATTGTGTTTCAAAGATACATTTTCAGGCGCCTGAGAATAGAAAACATACTTTCCGGAGTGGCTGTTGAGACAGGAAGCGTTGATAGAATTTAGTAATTTCTTGATATTGGGGTTTAAAAAAAAAAAGCTTCACAACTTAATAAGGATTTTATTGCAGTGGTTGGTCTTTCTTCTTGTCTTATTGTTAATAAAGGCATCTTCCAGGAGTGTGAGCAACAGTGAGTGAACCTTGCGGTGCATTGCTTGCACGTGGAAAAATGTGCCAATGAAACGAATTCAAATGAAATGATTCATCTTCATATTTTAATGAACAAGATTTAAAATTTGGCTTTAAAAGAGAAAAAAGAAATCATGTTATTCAGCATTCAAGAGAAAAATGTGCCTTGAGATCCAAAGCAGCTTGAGCTCCTCCCTTTCCTACGCCAATGCTCCAGAGTGATGGAATATTGAAGTTTCTGAGGAGACAACTACATGGAAACAGCTAAATGTGGCACCTTTGTGCCAAAAAAATATAAAAAAATTAATTCAACTTACCTCAAAACATTGAATATTTCTCACCAACTTTTTAACTGGGAAGTTCCTTATTTCAAAGTACATTCTCAACTAACTTTGCTAACAAACGTACACCACTGCTAAATTGCGATTCTGCATTTATGAAGGTAGAACATCTCACTGTTTACACACTACTGCCCCTACATTGGAGTACACTCAAATATGTACAGACTAAAAATCTGTCAGTGTTTTAAAAAAAAATATTATTACCTTAGAATCCACATTTACTTATTATTGCCCACAGAATTAGGGGATCAAATAATAACAAGGATTACATGATATGACAAAAACATCTTAAGGTAGTAAGCAATATATGACTATGACATCCATACACTAGCACCATAAATATGAATTGCTCTCCTTCATATGTCAGTTTCTTACTTCGGAATGATTTCACAAATTACCTATCAAAAACATACAATGCCTTATAGGAACACAAACTTCTGGGTCACTCACCAACAGTACATTTGGGCACAACCCACATCTTTGGTACCAAACACTTTAAGATTAATCTATGCAAATTTTGCATATTGTGAACATGCATAAGAGTTCATGCCAGGAAAAATATACACAATAAAAGTATCACTGATTACAAGATGACTTATACAATTTTATCCTGTTTAGTATTAATGTTTTTAAAGCAACTTATCACATCTCCAGTTCAACATACATATCTAGCTAAAAATAACGCACTGAAATAATGGCACAACAAAATCAATAAAAATGCACATTTTAAGGTGACCGTCATACGGCAGTTTACTTTTACAATCAAAGGAAAACCCATCAAGTTTCTACATGAAATATCGGTCAGTAATCAAACATGATGGGCTTTTGAGCACAGCAACACACAGAATGAGTTTAACTCTGGCACCTAAGTATTTGCATTTCAGAAGAACAAAACCTTTGTCAAAAACTCAAGTCTTAGTTTCAAAATTATATGCACAGCAGGTTGAGCAATGCAGTTAATATTTGTCTTTTAGGGTTCTCATAAACTTTGGTGTGGAAGTTTTACAACCTGAACAAAGGAGATCATTCCTTCAATGGAAAGAATTCATTCAGTGATTTTCATGACCAGATTAAGTCACAAATAGCACACATTTATGAAAGTACAAAAAAAATTATGCCTTGAGGAAAGTAGTTTAGACTATAAGAAATAGCATGAAACTTCCAAGGATCTTTTTACATCACCAGAACCTTATACTGAAATCGTCCAAAAGAGCATGCGGGTTTGTTTTACTTATAAGAACCTACAAAAAGTTTGAGTTTTAAGAAAGGCAATGCATGTCTGTACTCCCAATAACTTAAACTTAATCACAAAAACTTTAGGCAGGCTTGCTTTTTGTTTGTTTATCCCCCAAAGAAAGACACTGAAAATAATTATAGCTCATTTATTGATCAACAGCCAAATTGCTGCTGAAACAAAAGCTAATATGTTAATAAATTTTTGGACAGCATGAATGATACTGAAAATTGTTAATTGGCTGTAGCTTTGAAGATATAGAGTAGATCCCAATGAGTACAGTATGTACTAGTGGTTTTGGCACTGTGGCTTTGAGGAAACAGACAGTCCTAAGCACAAAACTGATTATACCATCAGCATTCAAATATTGCATCATAGTGCTTGTTGCTAATTGGCTCCTTTGAATGAATCACCCAATACATACATCCAACTTCTTCAAAGTCTTTCCACAATCTGAAGTTTCTGCTGCAATCAATTTAGAGTTATTCCTTCATATCATCAAGTCTAAAACTTATAGCTCCTGCTAAGTCTGCAGGCCAGTGATTTCTACATTACAAGCATAATCACTGCCAGACTACAATCTCTGCCATTTTTTTTATTTGTTTGTTTGTTTTGGGGTAGAGATTAAAGTCTATAAAGAAGTTGACTACCCCTAATTCAGCACCATTGGTTCCATGAATAACAGCAAACCAGCACCAGAGAGAAAAACAATATATCTATTTTTTCCCCCTCAGATTCAAAAGTAGATCCAGTGATATGAGAAGCCAGAAACCCATGCTCTACAACACTCAACAATGCAACTGCTAAGGCTTGGATCATGGAAAAAGAAATTGATTGAACTAGAAAAAAAAAAAAGGTGACAAATGCCTTTCATCATGCCCATAGTGTAAAGGAGGCACACATCAAAGATGATTACTTTTGCATGAAGTTTCCAGCCTAGCAAGGACTTACCAAGACAGGGTTTGTAAATAAATTAGCAAATAAAATCAAAGAATCTTCCAAGGAGTTTTCAAAGAGCAACACAATTATTTTTGACTTATTAATATAAAGTCAAAAACACCTGAAGACAATTTTTAGGTAAATCTAACATACTAAGAAGGGTTTAATAATAATTTTTGTAAGCACTGTATATAATAAATACACACTTACCCTACTTCCTTTGTAGGAAGATATATATATATGTTGCATAAATTTTGATAAAAGTGTCAATGGAAGTTTAACTAAATAAAAATTACCGCAGATTCCTATGTTTCTCCCTAGAGTCCTTTTACTAGGAGGCCCACCTAGCTAATTTTCTATATCGTTCAGCTAAATTTCCTTTAATGAACATTTTCACAATGCACATAGTAGTAAGAGTGGAAAACTTATTCCCACATACACCCTCAATACTGATGAAAGCTGGCTGAAGTGTGTCAAATATGATTTAATTAGTTAAGTACTCTTTTTTATCATTTATGTACAATTTTCTAATGTTGCTTGCCATGTCATGTTATATTACTGCCTACCACACCGCTAAAGCTGTATAATAATGTAAAGCAAAACATTTTTTTCGATTGGGGAATGGGTCATTAAAAGTACTGCCCAGGTAAAATTTCTTGCCACCCAGCTGTAAAAAGATCTTGGGAGATTACAGCCAGTAATTTTCACGCAAGAGACCGACCAAGAAACAAAAAACTAACCAGTTGAAAAATCAGAATATGTGATGAGAAAGTGTGAATATAACACAGCACGAGATGGAGCTGTTCACTGATTTTTTAAGTATTGAACTGCAGCACATTGCTGTATTCACAATATAAAATTATTGAATTCAAAACAAAATATGATTTTACAAGACACTGCTTCAAACACAGTACTTTTTATTTTTGTAGTTGTATTTCCCAGAACATCAGCTCCAGTTTCCTTTTGTATTGTTTTTTTCTTATCAAGTTCCACGGCCATATGTCTTTTACCGACTCTGCAGCTGCACAGCATTCATGGCTTAATTTTTATTTTCTGTTAATATAACTCCCTTCCCATTTCTTCATTATCATTTTTCTTTTTTTTAATTTCCTCAGATGACAATTTTATCCATCATGTTGAAAGAACTTTCAGGCTGAGGACCATGAATAAATTATATCAAAGCTTTCACTATTTTAGGTAACTGAGAATATGAATACTTTGAACACCATGCATCAATTCTTACAAATTTCCGCTCCCTTATCAAGCTTAAATACGTACAAACATTTATGAGGGAAAGTAACATTTAGCTACAACACAAGAGAGTGAGAACAATGCCGGAGGTGGGAAGGGGATTACTATCATGGAAGAAGTCTTAGCTTTGTCTGATTTCCATTTTTGGAAACTTTTCCCCATTTTTAGGCTGAAAAATTTATGGAATAAAAGGATATTTAACAACAGTAATGGGTAGAAATAAAAATGTGAAAGACAAAATTACAATTATGGGAGAACTCTTCACTCCGTCTAACTTCCATTTTACAAAGTTTCAAAAGACGGGATTGCAGCCTCAAATGGAAAATGAATCCACCACCACAAATCAAATATCCCCCCCCCCAATTCTGTTTATTCTGCATTGATCTCGCGAATGCCTCAAATGATAATGGAAATGGCGAAATTCCTCAAATCCACGGAAGAATCTCAATCTTGTCGCCATCTTAATTTTCATTTTCAAAAATCTTTGCCCACAGCTTCATGCTGAAATACAAACATTTATGCAATAAAATTATATTTAACAATACTGGGATTCGAAAGACAAAAAATTATTTCGGGAAAAATCTTCCAACATTTTAACTCCAGTGCATAGAAGTTTTCCAGAAATTAGGACTCTAGGTGAAATCATCAAATGCAGAATCATCAAACACAAAATCACGAGACATGAATTCATCACGGGACATGTTTTCCGAAAGTTATGAGTTTCTCTGAGCAACAATAGCAGTAATTCAGGACCACATTAGGAGTTTCCATTTGTTAGTTAAGTATATGAATTGAATATAATTTTCAAATATAATTTATTTTCCGCCTCATTTTAAGAATTCATTTCATTTTTAATACACTATTTAATAAAAGAAATATAAAGATCAATGACTTGTGAAAGGTGAATCAATGGTTAAACGTTATTTGCGCAAGTATTTAGTTATATATATTTGACAAGTGACGGAGATGTTATATAACAGAAAATAAATAAAATCTGATTTACACAATTTTTTTAAACTATGTTTTTAATATTTTTCTTTTAATTTTTACTGGATTACCCAGAATCTTTAATTTCTTTTAAGTAATTTAATGAAATTTAATAAATATCTGGCATGTAATTTAAAATTATAAATTAAAAATAATTTATACTTTTTAAAACCCAAAATGAAATTAGATTAAGAAACTAAAAAAGAAACATTTTTAGGAGTGAACACATGCTCAGAAATGTTGTAAACCCAATACACTATATGAATTGCCACAAAGATTATAATAACAATAGTAAGTAAAGATCAAACACATTCATAGAACACACTTCAACAAAACTATTGTGTGAAAATTCTTTTAAAGACCCCCAACTACCTTTATTGTTCACTAAAGATCCAATATAGCTTATATCATTTCAAAAGGATTTAAAAAATATTTTACAGCATTACAATAAAATTAGACCATCCAAAAATTAAAAACACAAACATTCCAATGAAAAATTATGCTATTTATCCCAATACATAAAAGTTCATACCAACTATTATCATGCTGATGAGGTTCTTTTAAGTGACGCTTCAAAGTTTCTATTTAAAAAGGCAACACACTGATAGTACTGCATATCTAAGTTATTAAATTAATTCACCAAAAATTATTTTGACAAGTTCTTTACATAAATTTCAGAAAAGCCATCTCTCAGTTAAGTGCTCATTCGACGAATTTCATTTTGACGATTTTGCATTTGACAAAGTAGTTTTTACAATTACAATAATTTACAATAATGGAACTTACACCTTAGTATTATACAACTTGAAATATTTAATCCGTATTGAATGGTGTAAAAATTTATTAAACATACAACTAAGTGCCGAGCTTTGTTGGAATTGCCTATTGCCTTTTGCTGGGACTGCGAGACATTTTACCAATTGAAAAATGGTATCCGAGTAAAAGGGTTCAACAATATTGGCGGAATGTAGTTGCACCGTAACAAGTGATACTTCAGGACTTTTGTCAAAACAAGAAAAGCTACATTTAAACAAGGCAAGCATGTGATTATAACCATGTCATGTATATAGTGTGCAATGACAAAAATATTAATTTTTCTTACAAGCTGTAGCCAATTAAGAATTTTCATGATCATTTGCATGTTCACCATCCCAAAACCCACAAAGGGATACATATCACCTCTAAAACATAAAACTTAAGTCAAGATTTGTTGTCTGGGGTAAATAACTGATTGCCCTTGCAAACTCAAAAAAAATATCACTATATGTAGCATTTCAAAGCATAGGGCTATATAAAGATTTTTTAAAAAAGGCTACTTCTCTTGTGAAATCTCCCCATCAAAACATGGTCAAAGAGAGAAATTTTTATTACATTAAAGAAGCCAAAACAATATATCAGAAATACTCTGAAACATGCACTCAAAAAATCAAGCAGATATGTAATTGTGCATATATTAAAATAGAGACTGCACAACTCAGATGATAGAGAATGGAGTGAACGCTCCAGCAAAAATACATCTGGATTTACAAAATCACAAAGAATCTCTTCTCATTTCTTAGAATAAAGAAAACTGAATAGTACAAAAAGACATTGTATAGCTTTACTTATGTTCAAAATTATGAACTCTACAATAGAAAGCTTCTCACTTTCTAACGTGCTGGAATCACTGTTTTGTAAGTTACGATTTGTAGCTATAGAAAGTGAAGGGCATCCCACAAGATTTTTATGACTAAGCCAAAAAACTAATATATGTAAGCAGTAATGGAAAAGCAATGGTATTTTTGAGACTCAAACAAAATATGCATGGTAATCAAAATGCTCACAGCAGTAAGTTGACTTCCAGAAAACACTTTATATCAGGACTGGTACGAAAACAACTTTTCAGATAGCACACAATTCTAAAAAAAATTGCTGCAATGATTATTTGCCTCATATAAACTATCTTCCAAAAACTGCACAGGTCAAACTACTTCTTCATATAATAACTGGCTGAACTACTAGTACTTAGTTTGCAAAAAGCACAAGTACATGTTCTTATATTTCCACAATTGATTCCAAAACAGCAGCTTTCATAGAATGCTCAATTTTGATATATTCTTTGTATTATGTACAAAAATGAAATGTAGATCCACTAAAACTTTCAAATGTGGGTAGCACTCAGGCATGAATGTATGAAAAGTTTCAGTGTTCTTTCTAACAGATAAACTCACCAAATTTACAATTGAAAACTACAATTCAAGCATGCATTACACTTAAAAAATATTTATGCCTAAAGCAGCACATTCAATAGAAAGCAATATACTCAAGCTTTGCTTCACATTTCTACAACTTTACTTTGCTACACTAATATACTGAATGCAACATGCATTTAAAATTTGAGTCTGGTAAATTAAAAATCCACTGTATTAAATTATTATTATATCCACTGATAATACTTTCTTGTGCAGAGGGCACACCATGAAGACTGCTGGTTTTTTGAGTTTTATTGCATTTCTAATTTCAAAAGGAATTAGTAAATGATATGAAGCTTTTCACTAAATTCACTCTATACCAGAAAAGTTCGGTAAATTCAGTGACATACTTAGTCTGATCTCCGCATACATTACAGGACAAAAACTTGAAACAAATGCTAAAATACAAAGAGTGAAATATCACACTAAATATATTCACTAGTTCTCAATTTACCAAAAAGTCTTATATGAAAAACATTGAGAAAAATTATTAACTGGTGAAGTACCCATTAACACATTCCCAAAGGAATATGTCGTGTAGTTTTAGTCAAGGCAGAATGAATTTCCAATGAAATATTTTGTTTGACATATTTGACATGCAATGAGAAAAAATTTTCAAATTACTGGACTTCTTAGAAAGTCAAATACTGTTGAATTCAAATGGATACAGAGGTAGCAGTTATCAAACAAGATGTATAGTGGTGTTTTTTCTTTCACCAAAAATAGACTCCTTTGATGACTGAAAACAGAATTTCACTGAGATGTTTTCATTCATTTTGAAGGTTGAAGAAATATTTAACACCTAAGACAGTGAATATAACCATAAATCTAAAGCTCTTCTCAAAGGAGGGAGAGGGAGTCAGACTTCAAAACACAAAGCTCCAGGTAAGTAAGGTGTAATTCTGAATTACACTAGTCACATGAGGTATTGAAGGCTTCATTACAATCCTCCATACACTGACATACATCAACATGTATCAGATTTTGCAGTTTTATTTCAGGAACTGAGGTAGAGGGGTTCTCTTGAGGCAGGTCACATGCACAGTTCTTAGTTACACTTTGGTTACAGCAGTACTACAACTGAAGTAAACAATCACATCATGAAGGCAACATACACAACACTGTCAGAAAAGAAAAAAACAACTTCATGGGACTTTTAAAAAACCACAACATAGCTACAAGTTTCTGCAGATACAATAAATTAAAAGCCTAAGTACCAAAATCCTATCTAGCTTTAGGTTATTATACACTAGTAGGTCATGAGAAATGCATGTGAGATGGCCGTTAAGTAAGTAGCCATTTACATTTGACAAGCTGTGAAGACATACAAGGATTCAACAGTACATCAAAAACCAGAAATTACATGTTTAGGGAGCACCACATTCAGCATATTTGAAAGCTTGCAGGTGCTCTTTTGTTTTTGCTAGTTACTTATTAAAATCACTCTAAAAATATTCAAACACTGCACACAAAAATTTCAGTTCGGCATGACATTCAATTTTAAATCCAGTTCTTTAGGATCATGAACACAAGGAAATAATTTACTCCACACTTTTGGGTACTTTAAACAGGTACACAAACAAACCTTAGTATTTGTACAGAGGTAGCTAGTAGACATGTACTGCAATGAGTATTATTCATGAAATACCATCATAAATAATTAACAAATGTGTTTCTCATACATAAACTAATGCCCAGCTGAGAGCTATTCAAATGATTTTTTTTTTCAGTTTTTACCACAGCAAAAAAACAACAACATGTACACAGGTTTGTAGAGCAGTAACCTGTATACAGCAGGCTTTCTTTAAAATCTGAAGACTGCTTTAGAAATAAGAGTGAAACCTGTGGTAAAGTAGTAAAGCATACGAGACCACTGTATTTGAATTACATACCAACACATGTTATCTCTCTTAATGCCAAGTAAAATTTAATGAAAGTTACAGAACTGCAGAAATGTCTACACCTTTGTGAGATTCAAAGCACTGTGTTTTAGCATATACATATTTGCTTGTGACATTATTTTTCATCTTAGCTTAAATTGCACCTTTAAATAAAATGGATTCATACTCAAATGCACGGGCACATGTTAACCATGATGCTTAACTGGTATATCTCACAAAACACTGAGTCCGATTCTGAACTATGAACATATCTTAAATTGAATGGAATGTTAATGACCTACATGAATGCTTGGAAAGGTTTCAAAAATGTTACGAAGAAGGAAACCTTGAGTGGTTGCTAAGTGATTCGTGTGATCTACGCATTCAGCTTATTAAAGCTGTTTCTGCATAGTCCTAAAGCAAAGTATAACCCCTTTCGGACGAATGATCAGAGGCCATCGCTTAGACCACTGCGGCACCGGGGCGGCTTTTCCTCACTTAATTATCATGGCTAATTATAAGAACAGCATATGTACATATTATAGATTATATGCACTCAATTCTATAACATACCCTTACTTAAAGAATCTTAAACTGAAAAAAATTGCAGATTATATTCATACATAAAAGATTACAACAGACATACATTTTAGAAACCTGAATGTCTATAATGTCTTCCTGATTACGGCACAGACATTTATTCTGCATGTAGGTCATAATGTATTTTTCTTTTTAATAATGCTTTATAATGCATTTTTATTTATTTTAACTGCAGTATGCATGTGGTTTAAGGTTTTCATTTTAGTTTGCATAAACTGAAATGTTATATATCATATTTCTAGTTTGAACAATGCAAATAGAAAATTCAAAAATTTGAAAAATTTATTTCTACCACTGAAATTTTATGTACTTTCAATTTTGAAGAAGCCAAAGAATTTGCAAGGGGAAGCACATTTAAATTAAATTATTTTTTTACACTGAACTATCAGCGTATCAATTCTGATAAATCTGCATTCCTGGCTTTGTGTCATGTTTGCTTATACTAAAGTTTTATATCATACTTTTTCCCACACAATCATTAAGCTGATAAAAAACATTTTTGTTTTTATATTTCATGAATATTAAGACCACAGCAAATTCCCACAAACTTAAAGCCACAGCTGTAGTTATCAGTGGCTGTATTAAACTTACAGCCACAGCTGCAGTCATCCACCACACATCAGTAATGGAAGAAAAAATTTTCAGTAATAGTTAAAATTCTAGCATTTAAAAAGCCACACACTAGACAAAACTACATTTCTGTAGAAAAAGTGTGCTGCAGTTGTAACTACTTTCTGTAAAGGTTGTGCACTACAAATTAAATTGCTTTTCCTCAATGTGTAAGTCCTTTTCAAATGCAACCAAAAAAAGAAATAGCAAAACATTTGCCCTCCACATAATTTGTATATGCAGAAGTGCTCCCTCCATCTCGTACAGTTTCACACCATTTGTGCACCTTGTGACATGTTTATGTTTTACGTTGTTTTCATTCTGAATCACAGTGCTTGATGCCCTTTGGCCTATTGTGGCTCTAAAACCAGTAAAATCAAATTAACCAAACTCCTTATCACTATACACACAACACTAACCACAAAACTGAGAACACAGTTCTAAATCAAAAAGTAAGGAATTTAAAATGAAAGAGAAAAAGCTTTTGCAAAATTTTGTTACATGAGATATACACTTAAAAATATTACCACGACCTCAACTGTAGTGGTGAACCACTGTGTCTGTGATGCACCCCAGTGGAAAAATTATAATTTTTAACCACTACAGCATTTGCCTAAATTAGTCTAGGAATTTAAAACAACTTTGAGGTCAAGTTTCCTATCCCTTATAATATTCCATGCCCAAAGTAGGGGATATATTAAGTGTGTTTCACCTAGATTGTAGTGCAGGGATTCCACCTAAATTTAGGTGCTGCAGGAGTTAAACAGTATGCCAATAAAACATACACTTCATACATAACAAATAGTTAAGACCCGTTATTTTTATGACAAGTGCATGAAGTTAAAATTTCGTATTTATTTTGAATAAATGCTGTTTAAAACTAACTTGATTTTGGTGGAAGTGAGAAATTTAATTGATTATTTTTAAACTATTACCTAAATTCCTATTGCAAGATTGTCAATGATAATATCAGCTGTAGAAATTCCTTCTATGGTGCACATAATTAGAAAATTTACTCACAATGAGAATGGGACATGTTACAGAAATTGAACATGCAGTCATTGTGGAAACTAAAGTGAAAGTTTATTTCGCCCACTAACATCTAATGAACATTGTCATCCTCGATTCAGTGAGGAAAAATCCCAACTACTTTAGCAAATTAAGAAACTCCTATCATAAGCATGAGATTTAGCTGCCTACTATTTTCTACTCCAGGTAGATTAACAAAAAAACTCCAAACCTCAAATTTGGTGAATTTGATGTTAAATAATTTTAGGTCCCAAGCTTCACTCTAAAATGAAAAGGGCATTAATCTTTGGGATATTCCAATCACTGATTGGATGACACAGTTTTTCAAAAGGATGTGATCAGCTGGGTGGTTTTCCTCATGGAGACATAAAGGGTACCTAAATGCTTTATGATACTTGTTGTCACCATGTTCTCTCATGGTTGTTGAGCTCCTAAGAATTTAAAAGAATTGTCATAGAGCACACTAAAACAGGCTGTTCTACTTGTTTATCAGAATATTCAAAGCAAATTTTTACTGGTCTTCCATGTAACATCTCTTCAGAAAACTTAAAAATTACACCTGCATGGAACAGCAAATGAACCCGCATCTCCATTCAAGACCAGTAAAACTTTGCTTTGAATATTCTGGTCAATTTCCTATGTATTTCTGAGGAACATTTTCCCCCTTAATTTCTATACTTGTTTATGTGCTTGATGCTGGCAATCTTCAGCCAGACTGAACTGAAGCTCCATGGGGGCACTTGGGGAAGCTATCCTTTCACTGAGGGAATGTTGGAAGACATTGTTATGAAGTGTTTTCTGAGGGTCAAAGTTAAAATCTATGATCAGTCAATCCTTTGCTGAGAAACCATTTTCCGTTACTGTTCTTTTCACATTCTACGTTTCCATGTTTTTGTGCTGCTGTTGTAGTGTTCTGGAAAAATGAATGAGAATATCCAACGAGGATAGCAGCTAAAAGAAAAATTCTATAGGGAAGGCAAAAAACAGAAGAGGAGGGGTGAATAATGAAACACACCTTCCATCTGGAAAAAGAAAAGTGTGAGGGTGAAGTTGTTCCCCAAGGTAGGTCAAAATGAGAAAAAAACCCACAAATTCTGCTCCCTGAACATACGGGGCAAAATTCAGACTTTAAGTAAGAACTAAAAGATCAGTATTCCTGATAATTGATTACAAGTTATGTGATATAAACAATCCTTTCATTTATCCATAGCACTCATGAGCGATTTTAATTAACATGCATGAGAGTGACGAAGAAAAAAAACAAAGCTGTACTTTTTAATTTAGTGAAAAATCAGACTGTGTTGTGAGAAAGAGTTATTACGCAGCATGAACAAAACTGAATCATTCACTGTAATTTATTTATGAAAATATTTAACTATATCACACCACTGTTTTCACAATTATAAAATTACTGCATTCCAAACAAAATAGGGTGGTTTTGAAAGACAGCTTCAAACAGTTTTTTTTTCCTGGTTTTGTTTTTGTACTTGCTAGATAGAACATTGGCTCTGGTTTCATCTTGCAAGCAAACCCTACTTTCTTCTCAGCAAGTTCCACGCCATATTTGTCTTTTGTTGACTCTGCCACTGCACAGCATCCACTGTTTACTTTTTTTTTTTCTGTTCTGCTGATAGTTTTCCCTTACCATTTTTCTTTGTTACTTTTCTTTCTTTTTTCGTTTTTTTTTATTCCCTCAGATGACAATTTTATCCATCCTGCTTAAAGAACTTTCAGCCTGAGAACCATGAATTCTGATATCAGAGCTTTCACTATTTTAGATAAATGGTGTAATTTTCAGAGAATGAATACCTTTTTTTTTTTTAACACCATGCATCAATTCCTACAAATTTCCAAACTTTGTCACTTCCGTTTTTGGAAATTTCCCACACCCTTATCAAGCTAAAATAAATGCACACACATTTATGAGGGTGATGACACATTTAACAACTACATAGGAGTGGGAACATCGGGATGGGGTACACTTACGGAAGAAACTTCCGTACGACTTCTATTTTCCAAAATTTATCCATTAATTTCAAGCTGAAATACAAATATTTATGCAATAAAAGGATATCTAACAATACTGGGTAGAGGAAACATTGCAAGAAAAAGAAATTACGAATACGAGAGAAATCTTACCTCCGTCTACTTTCCGTTTTCGAAGGATGAAATTCCGTCCTGTGACGGAGAAAACAATCCCCCCCCATCACCAGTTACCAGTCCTTCCAAAATTTCAGTTTGGTAGTGCATCGATCTTGTGAATGGTCCAAATGATAACAAAAAAAGATGGAATTCCTTGAATCAGAGTAAGAATTTCGTGGCCGAGCATTATGGGGAAATTTTCGGGCGGCCTAACTTCCATTTTCGGAAACCGTTGCCTACAATTTCAAGCTGAAATTATTCAACAAAATTAAATTTAACAATACTGAACAGAAGCAACATCGCGAGAGAAAAAAATTGATTACGGGAAAAATCTGCACTCCGTTTTAACTTCCATTTCCAAACGTTTAAAAAGACAAAACAACATCCCCAGACGGAATACGACCCACCCACCCCCTAATACCCCGAAAATTTCTTCACTTTTGCAATGATCTCAAAAATAACAAAAAGAAAGGGAGGCAAATCTGCGGAAGAATCTCACATAAGAAATAACTGCTGAATCGATATCGAATGTCTGAAGATTACGCTAAAATATTGATGACCAGTAAATTTGAACTTTTTGTGCAAAATTGGCACAGATTGTCAAAATCGTGATTTTTTAGCAGAATGGCGCGGGCTGGCGCAATTGCTGCAGGTCTGGCAGCCCTGGTATTGAAATTTCTATCAACTGGTTATAATTGCCACAATTAGAAATTGAAAGGCCATGAGGTACCTAACAACAAACATTACAGGAAATCAGTCTAGGTGTTTACATGTATGACAGATTATTGGGTCATTCTACAGAAAATGTACCTTTTCTGGTTCATGGTTATTAATTTTTTGCTAAAGTAAAAATAATTTTTTAAAGGATTTCATTTCAAGATAAAACTGAACAGGATATAATTCCTGAATTGTGCCTTTTTTATGTTATTTATGTGCTATTTTTTAAGAACAGAGGGATACTTGCATACCTCCATTACATGTTGCTTTCAACCAACTTCATTCTCAATCCAGACAAATAAATTATTTTTGTTTTTATGAATTACTATAATTTATAAAGTTAAATTATAATTTAACCTTAAAGTCATTAGGAAAAAAGTAATTTTTAACAAAAACTAGAATTTAAATCTGTGTCACAAGCATTTCCTGTATCCTCCATTCAGAATTTAGTTTTCCAGTAAATTTCCAAAAGATGGCAGCACTTTTTCACACACACTGGAGAAATTTGAAGAGAAGGCAGCCAATTTTGAATTTCCCTTGTTTATTTGTGAAAATGCACTTGTGGTGGGCAGTTTTTTTTTTTAAGTTTTGTCTCTATCTTTGAAATAGTCCTGAACTTCAAGTATCATCCATTCTTATCATTAAAAGGTAAAAAACATTAAAAAAACAATATCTACCTGTTTAATTATATTCAACAACCTATTGTTTAGATATTTTACTTCAAATATTATAACTTAATCCTAAATCAACATGTGTACAAATCAAATGTTATACATCAGTATCCTCCTTTACAATATGAATGTAATGGAGGATACATAGTGTGTAATGGAGGATACAAAACATTTATAGTAAATTCCTGTAACTTTTAATTATTATTCTGGAATATAATGTCATACATAGTAATATATCTGACTAAACAAAGTTTATTTATAGTTTCTCTTTATATCACCTTGTTTTGAAATAATCAATAAAATCAGTTTATTTACCAGTTAATGTATTATGGGTACAAAATATGAATATATTATTTTGTATACATTAACTAGTAAAGAAATATAAAGTTTTTATGAAAGTGATTACTGCACATGATTGTTGAATGGTCTTTATATTTAAGTCAAGGATAATGGGGAAGACAGTAAAGGAAAGTGAGAAAGAAAGAATGAGGAAGTACACAGAAAAAGTTAAACAAGATCCACAAAAACAAAGAAAAGAAAGATGGAAGAAGCGAGTTCAAGAAAAGAAAAGCAGCAAGCAGAAAAATAACAAACCGTGAGAGAAGAGCCTATGTAAAATATGGTGAGACTAGAAAATATCGTGCAAACATCAAGCATATGAGACAGCTGATTGAAATATCAGGAAGAACGTACTCCTCCTGTTAGTCCAAATATAAATAATGTAAAAGTAGAAGCTAATAATAATATTATAAGAGGAAACACAGCAAGAATATCAGGAGACAAGAGAAAAATTAATGGTCAGAGGAAGAGGAGAAAAAATCGCATGGATACGAAGAATAAAATTAATGACCTTGAACCGAAATTAGCAAAAAATGACCAAAAAAGCAAATATGTATCGAAGCAATGTGATAGAATCCAAATATTGAATAAAAACTTTAAAAATAAATATAGCCCCAGGGCAAGTGTGAAAGCTTTATTGCAAGGGCAAAATGTCTCCTGTTGTTCAAAAAACATTGTTTTAGAAAATAATTGAAAAGCAGATAGTTTTACGTTTGAAAGCAATTCAAAGAAGAAAAAAAAAGGAGTTTGTGTCAAAACTTTCCGGAAACAATTAAAAATATAGATATGTCAATCATAAAATATTTAACCTCACGAAGAGCAACCGAAACAGGCAAGTCAAAGTTAGTTGTTGAGAAAATGCTAAAGAACAGACTTTGGATGAAAGAAATATGATTTTTAGAGAAAGATGCGAACAGCAAACTGCTCCAGGGGGAAAGGATACTATAACTCGGACAAAAGAGAAAAAAACAAAAACGATTAAATGATACTATTAAACATTTCTATCATAAATTTAAGACAATACTCATATTTAAGAGTATCATATGCTTTATTTTGTAAATTTAAACCTTTTTGGATTGTAACTCCGACTGCTCCCCCGACATGAAAATTTTACACTGAAGGTGAAATGGATGCATTTTTTAAGTATGATTCACGAGTGTTCTCCACAACTCATTGTGAAGTCAATAACTTGTGAAACTCAAACTGAAGACTGTTTGAAAAAAGTGCTCAGCATGCAAAAAGAAAAATATAGTTTTTCGTAATTTTGAAAAAAAAAGAAGAAATATATTTTAAATGGATTGTGAAAAAAGAAAAACATATGATCAAGGGGAAGGAGAAAAGTGATAAAAAGAACTGTTAAAGAACAAATAACATGCACTAAAGAACAGTTAGCATCAGCATTTCACAAATCTTTGTTACAATTTTTGCAGCATACTACCAACATAGTATACCAACATAGAGTGCTGGATACAATAAAAAAAAAACTTATAAATTCTGATGAAATACTTCAACAGAAGTAAAATCTGCACACTTTGGAAGTTCAAAACCTCAGGTTACTTTACATACTGTAATGGTATATATTTTCTCTAAAAAAAACAGTCATGAGCAGTTGAGCTATTGCACTATATTGGAAAACTTACGACATGATTTGTGTACTATCTGTGCCCATCTATTGCCTGTAATTCAACAGGTAAAAGCCTATGTCCTAAAAATAGAAGTTGTACACTACTTAAGTGATGGATCAACAACCCAATATAGAAACAGAAATATGTTTTACCTGATTGGTACTTACCTGATTGATATTCTGGGATCCACAAAAATAATCTGGCATTACTCTGAAAGTGGCCATGGCGTGCCTGATGGTATTGGTGCAACATTAAAAAGAACTGCTGACAGACTTGTAGCAACTGGTATTGACATTCCTAATTCTAAAACATTACTTCAGTTATTACAAGAAAGCAAAAATGTTACAATATGGGAATGGATGAGGAATAATTAAAAGTTGACAAGGTTTTCTCTAAGAAAAACACTTTCAAAGGAATGCTAAGTGTGCACCAAGTAATTTGGATGAGAAAAGCAAAAGATATTCTACAACTATGTTGATTCAGCTGCATTCAATATTCTGATGAAATGTTGTGCCCCCATTATGGCTTGGGATTTTTTTAAATCTTAATTGTATCCTTTACAGAAATTTACTTTTAGAGTATATTTAATGTATATTTAGATATTTTTATTTCATCTTATGATTAGTATTTTATATTTCATACTATTTTAGACACAATCAAAAACAAACTGGTGAGAAAAATTAAAATACTTTGATAATTTTATATTTAATGTAATCCTATATTTAATATTTATTTTGAAATTTTATAAATTGTCATGTTTTAACAGATTTTTTTTTTTACAAGTATGTGCCTTAACTGTTTTTCAGATAATGTAAAACAAAATCTTGGTTTTTTTTTTTATGTATGTTTAGATACAGACTCAGAACCCAGCTTTGATGCTGTTAGTGAGGAAGAATTTAGAAATGGCAACTCACAAATAGCTCCTAATAACTTTGTTATTGTTAAATTAGCTGGCAAGAAAAGTGTCGAGTTTTATGTAGCTTTAGTAGTACCGCAAGAATCTTATAACGAACACACAGTAAAGTTTATGCAAAAATGCTCAAAAGAAACATTGTTTTCCCTGACAAAGATATTTCAGATGTGAATTTGAGCGATACTGTTGAAGCTCTTAAACAACCAGCTATGAACAAAAGGGAGTAATTTGGGGAAATATAATTTATAGTGATCTTGGAACCAAAATATTAAATGGAGAAACTTTCTTTTCAAATTTATGTTTCTTTAAAATACATTTTTAAACTATTACCCATTTGTATTTTGTGAAGAACAAAGTTTTTTTCTTAATTTATGATTTAATGCACTATTTTTTTGTAAACCAGTACTAAAGAATTTTTTAAATTTATCACTTCCAATAAATATGTAAACAAAATTTACCAATAAAATATTTTTATGGAGCATTGATATAGATGATTTACTGTTGGCAATAAAAATATACACAAAATTAAAGAAATTATTTTTTGAAATGAAAATGAGAAATATTTCTGTGTTCATCTAATCATGTGTCCTCCGTTACATGTGTATCCTCCATTCATCTAATCATGTTTCCTGCGTTACATGTACGTATCCCTCCATTCATACTCTAAATTTCATTTACTTAAAAAAGGATGTGACCAACTAATTTATAGTGAAAAGGGGTAAGAAAAGAACTAAATTAATTTCAAGTATTTTAGTGCAACTTTTATTTTTAACTTTCATTTCTTAAAAGGTACATTTTCTGTAGAATGGCCCTTTTGCCAGAGCTGCCAGAATTCAGCTTCCAAAATTGTAATGAAATGTTTTATTCGTTAACTGCTCAGTATTTTATCTGACCACAGCTCAACTTAGACGTATTAAATACTTCATTTTTATCTTTTAAATCAGTTACAACTCACAGCACACACACAAAGCCTCATGACACACATTTGTTTTACAACTACTTTAAAAAAAGTTGGCTAACATCACTATATAAACAACTACAAATTCCGTAATGCAGCGAACTGGTTTTCTAAGACAGACAGACAAAAGAAAGAACTGCTTGATTTCCTTTTCCAAACCTACAGAAACATATGCACATCATAAATGCAGACCTGCCACGATTTACTCTTAAAATTTACAAAAATGAGACTTGTTTTACGGGCAAGACGTTAATTTTACGGATTTAGCATTTCACCCAGACTTTCATTTCTCTTGATAATTTTGCACCCCCACCATTAAAACTTTATTTAACTTAATCCATTTAAAATAAAACGTGGATGTAAGTTAGAAATAAACTTTTCAGCTACATGTTCTAATGTGGGAAAACCCCCCGTCTGTAGTCTTATTTTAAGTTATCATTTTGAGTCATTACAAACACTAAAGCTTGCTCAGTGCATAAACTGAACTGTCCCAGCTTTGGGCTTGTCCATCTCTTGCTATGTTTACCCTCTCCCCCTTTTCAGATAATGCATTGTTCGTCTCCCAAGTAGCAACTCCTCAGAAGGCAAGCGTGGTGTGTCCAGCGTTAGAGCACTAGTCTTTACTGCCTCCAGTTCGAAATGCTATCTCGGAACATAGTTATCGTAAAAAAAAAAATTCAATCTGATTTTAAATGCTGTTGAGGACTGGTAGTAGACCATTCCTATTGAAAATAGTTATCGGCACTCATGGGAACATTGTGCCGCACATGCGCGAGATTTGTTCGCCAGAATTTTCACACAATAACTTCCGTGAAAATTGACCGGTTTCGGTGGAGTTCTTAATTATAAAACGATGCATGTGTGATAGCTTTTTATTTTACAAATTAAAGCGCAAAAATAATAAGGTTCTGTAGTAAAGCAACGATTAAAAGTTTACTCGATTTGTGTAACATATCGACTTCTAAGAAAATAGATGTGTTCGCTATATTTAACAATATGGTAGATAAGTACCTTTAATCGAAGATATAGATTAAATTTTTCATCGAATATATCGATTAATTTTTTTTACGGGTTTCAGTATCTGAAAGGTAGCAGGTATGTAAATATACACTTCTAGAAAAATTATTTTGGTCAATCCCATATTTTCAAATACTTGAGCTCGAAATAGTAAAGCTGTGCTGCAAGGCTATTTTAATTCAAAGTGAATTCAATGTTTATAAATAAACCAAGTTTTTTAAACAGACACAGTGAAGGAAATATGGGTACACACAGTGTACCCTACTCTGAAAACATTTAATAAAGGGGTTTATTAAATGCTTTCAGAGTAGGAATACCTTGATGAATAAAAATGCACCCCCCCCCCCATTGGGATTTACTTAATTTTAAAGAAAATACAAATTAGAAATGAAAATAACTCATCTATTTATTTGTTGAAGTAAAACTTATATCAAAATGAAATTCCTAATGCTTAGTATTTCAAAGACTTCTCTTCCAAATCACCCAGTGAAACCCTTTCTCAGTATATGTAGTAAATGTACAATATTGGAGAAATAATTTTGACAACTCCATGCACAGAATTCTTAAACTTCCAATAACAAAATCATTGTAAAGATATGTTAATCCTTACAAAGTATAAAATCACTTACTAATGATCCAAAATTCACTTAGAGGGAAGGAAGATTAATGAAAATGTCAACTGGAACTAGAACCAAATCCTTACAAAATTTTAAATTCTTAGAACAGTTTATGAATAGACAGTTTGACTTCATATTTACTCATACCTACAGACCTAAATACTACTGATCAAACTATTCTTGGGCATATCTAGACAAAATTTACTATAGGCTTCAAACACTGTATACCAAAGTGGTCTGCTGTACATAAATTTATAGACTGTCTGCATAAATTACCTAAAGTCTGACATGTCTGAAACCATAAAAAAAAGTGTCCTAAAAAAGGGGTTTATTAAATGCTTTCAGATACTTTACAAACTTCAGTACACTACTGAAATTACAAAGCTTTGATGAAATCTAAACAAAAAACACATGCCAGTTATCCAAAATTTAATCAAAAAGAGCCTGGAGATTCAATTAAGTTTTTTAAGAAATTTTAAATGGAATAATTTAGTAAATAATGGTGAAAGCTTTCTTTTTAAATTACAACTGATTTTTGTTGTGATGCCCATTTGCTATTTTTTATTTATTGATATTACAAAAACAAGTTGCATTATGTCACCACACTCAACAGTGCTACTCAAATCTACATTTATTTCAGTTTAATAAATAAACTCTATGGACATCTGGGATTAAGAGGAGTTAAGCTTAAAGCAGGGTTTGTTCAGACTAAGAATCTACATGTGTCAATCATAAACACTGCTGCAGAATGTTCAACACATGTAGAATCATTGTTCTCAAAACAGAATGATTCCTGAAGCTTCAATGATTCCGTCATTTTCCCTTTACTCACAGGCAGTCAGTGATTGAAAGGAACTGTCACATTTATATTGCTGTCAACATATTTACATTTTTGTTTAACATATTGAGTGATTTAACATCACTATCAAGACAACCTTTGACTTTAACAAAACATTTGGTGTTTAAGTACACTTTTCCCTAAGTGATCATAAACTGTTGTTTCAACATGGTAGCACACATATCATGCTTTACATTTTTTACAATGTTTTCTAACTCTTTCTCCCTCTAAAATGTTTTTAAAACTATTGCCTTCCAATGCAACATAATTGTCTCCCTGAATACTTAAACTTTTAAAGTCCTGGTTCCAGAAGAAATCTGAAATTGTGTGAAAAAGATGTGCCTTAATTTTAAAATTAATATGATTAAAATTGTTCATTCTCAGCAGAAAGATTTAATTTAAATTATAACAGAAAAAAATACAATATAAAGGCAAAGAACCTATATACAAAAACTATTGAAACACTTTTCCCAACAAACACTAACAAGTAAATTAAGATTAAATTGAGTCGAATGGAGTATAGATTGCAGTGCATCTTTTTTTTTTTTTTTTTAATATGGCTAAAATTCAATACAATCTTTAGCTTTCAAAATTCACAAATGGTGAATGACATCACTCAGAAGACTAAAGACTAATTAAATTTTTTCGTACAGTTTTACATGAAAAAAATTGCTAACCGTTCACATTAAAATAAAATTGAGTAATGAGTATGATTACATAAATAATCAGATACAATCATTGATATCCATTTAACAGTGTAAGAATAAACTAATCCATCAATAAATTTATACCACAACTAAATCTAAGATTTAGTTAATGCAGTCTAGAAAAATCTCTTTACTGGCCCTGAAAGTCTAGAATATTAGGGTCATTCTGAAAAAAGGTGTAAAAAACCATGTCCGAGAAAGTACGATTTTTTATTTAAATAATGGTGGGGTTATCAAAGGTAACTGTGTTTGTCTCTTGTTCCTTATTTTATTCAGTCAGGTATTTTTTATAAAGTGCTAGATCAAATACAGTAATTTACAGTAATTATTGTTTATAGCTGGACAGAGAAAATGTGTTGTCCCAGGCTCAAATTTATGAGGTTCGAAGAAGTTTCCTATTGGATGGTTAAAAGTTATAATTGCTATTTGACTTGTATGTAAAAAAACCCCTAGTTATAAAAAAGATTGACAAAAAAACATTAAAAAAAATTTGTGTGTGCGCGCGAGCAATAACTGTTTTTTATGTGTGTCCCATACTTTGTTCAGCTCTGTTATGTAAACGCTGTTACAGCAAATTAGAAAAAATATTTTGAAATTACATTAAAGTTGACACCACTGAAGTTCCTGGAGGGTTTTGTGTTCACTTCCTGTCAGCCATATTGGATTAAATCCTCAAGGACAAGGTAAGATGCATTTCATGTCTGTGATTACCTCAATGCATTGAGTAAATGTCCATTCTGTTACATTAATATTTTTATCTTACAAATGTTTCAAAATGAAATAAATCCTTGACAGATAGTACATCACCAATAGCTGTTTAATAGTTTAAAGTTATTTATCATTACTTGAAATTTTTGACCTACAATGCTGCTTTTAAGGTTAGTTGTCCACTCTGTTACATAAGGAATGTAACAAAATGGACAATTTGTAACAAACATGCAATCCCTTTTACTATTTAAACATTTAAATTGATATTTTTATTTTTAGTAATATTTTGTGAATGTAATCTGATACTCAAAGATTTTTTTTCTTTTTTTCAGATAATGCTGAAAGAGCACAATGCAGAGCGACAACCCCGTTACCGGGAGATGGAAACAAGAAAATAAGAAAAAAGATCTTGAAATGTATGTGAGGATAAATGCTGATTGATAACTTTAGTAAAGATGCAAAATTCATTTTAGGTTTAATATTTATAATTTTGTTTCTACATCATTTTACATAAACAACATTTTTTAAAACCCTGAAATGTTCCTTTCCCTTTATTGTCTTTCACTTATGCATGATTTCCTCTGAGCTGTTGAAAAGATTTAACATTCTATTGTATTTCATTTTTTAATTGTCAGAATTATTTGAATTTTAAAATTTTCTTTCAGATATCATTTCATGAGAAAAATACATGCATTAAGTGGATGGTCACAGAGAGCACAACGAAAAAGTGGACAGAAGTTAAGAGTCAAAGAGCTAGTTTTCACCTGACCGAAAAGTTAGTAAGGAACAAGTAACAAGCACACCCACAGCAACACTGCCCTTTCCCACATCTTTTAGTAACAATATTCAGAAGCAAAAATCAAAATACAATAAACACAGATGTAGCCGTACAAAATTAGCAAGAGAAAATTTACAGCTGAAAAAAGAAATTGAATCTTTGAAAAGGAAATGAGAAGTATTGAAGAGTTTTTCGTTCTCAAAATAAGATTACATGATTCCTAAAAAAATCGATCTTACACTGAGGTCCAAAACAAAAATATTGCTCAATGTTTTAAAGGCAAGCATACAGACGTTAAAAAAAAGTTGCGCGGAAATTGTTCATATGCTCAATTGATCATTACTCAGAATTATTTTCCACGCAGTTGTAAGACAAAAGCCATGCTATGTTCCATTTTAGCTTCAGGAATTGCAAAAAAGTATAAATGCATGGAAGAACTCAGATTTAAATGCTTGGGTTTAAAAGGACAACCTAACTAATCTGTACAAAAACAAACAAAAAAACTGTTGCACATGCAAAAAAAAATTCCCAATATAAAAAAATGGAAATTTTTTTTTACCAAGATGATATACTCACAGCTACTGCTGGTAAAAAAGAAATAACTAAAAGAAAAGATAAAAATTAGAAAGGGTATCTTGATACAGTTTCTAATCTTCACAAAAAGTACATAAAAGAGAGAAACACTTGTAGCTATCAGACATTTGCTTGTTAACACCCATTTAATGTAGTAATGGGCCTCTTCAGAGAATGAAATGTCTAATGAAAAATGATTATGTCTAATTAAATGTTGCTGGGCAAAGGCTGTGAAGAAAGAATTGAGGAAGAGACTACAAAGGAAGTTGCACCAAATAATATCAAAGCACGGAAACCACATGCTGGCAGGATTTAAAGCAGATAGCATTGTGCATAAATTAATGTACAGGTATGTTGTAGTAGCACATGGAGAGATGGATGACGATGGAGAAGTAAA
Organism: Macrothele yani; assembly: GCA_039090855.1. Classification (NCBI taxonomy): domain Eukaryota; kingdom Metazoa; phylum Arthropoda; class Arachnida; order Araneae; family Macrothelidae; genus Macrothele; species Macrothele yani. The sequence continues at coordinate 82,440,867 of CM077008.1, forward strand.
AGTGATGAATTTGAAGACTTAATGATAGCGGGAAGTTATTCCGAGCCAATGATGAGAACATTTCCTACATATATTATAACCAAATAATTCAAATTTTACCTGAACCCAAATTTAAGTTGCAGGGTCGTCTGTACTACGAGTTTCCACACAATGTGGATATATATCATAAAGCTTAAGATTCTGTTATGTAAAATATTTATTAATTGACTAACAAACTAAAGATTAAGAGTGTTTTTCTTTATTTAAAATACCTAATCTAGTGGTGTATTTCCAAGGGGACAAAGTTGTCCAATCTGTTATAGGAGGTTGTTTTGGCATTCCAGGGTAAAACAGCTGAAATACTGTGAATTAAAAGTGTTCACTTGTTTTAAGATCTGTATTACTTGTTTAAAACATAAGAAACATGGTTATATAAATTGAACAGCAGTAAAATTAACTTTTTCCTTGTATTATGCTAAAATCTGCAACAAAGTGAACACTTGAGTTATTAATATCATAAAAAAAGTAATCTATACTTACGGTAAACTTTATTAATATGTATGATAATATATATGTGTTTGTATACATTTACAGCAAAAAAAATTGAAATGAATAATCAAAAGTTATTCGTGTAACAGTGTGGACAAAATCTTCCACCTCTCATCAGAAAACATAAAAGTTATTCGTGTAACAGTGTGGACAAAATCTTCCACCTCTCATCAGAAAACAAAGAAAATCACTTACTATCACTTAATTGACAAAACTAAATTTTATACTATGATAAAGTATACACACTGTTGGTTATCATTGAAGTGTCAAGTTATTGTGTAAATATAATTTTCAAATTTTTTTTTTTTTGAAGTCTCAAATTTACACTTTTTTTCGGAATGACCATTAACATAAGTAATGGATTTTTTAGAATTATGCAATTTTTTCAGCATAAGTCTGCTGGTAAGAGAAATGGCATCTTAAGCGTGGCCAATGAGATAATGAAGGCTTGTGCAGCTGGGGTGGGGTGGGGTGAGCTGCTATGTCACAACTAGGACCGTCCCTTCTGAGGGCTCTCATTCCCCCCTTACTTCCCGTGCATTCTTCAAAGTGCTTGAAGTTGCGGAAGTTCATTATTTCGTTTTTTAAAGAATGTGATGATGTAAAGAAACATTAAATACATGATAAAGAGTATTTTAACTTGTTTAACCGAGGCAGCTTAAAATATCCTTGCAACAGTTAAGGCTATTTCAGTAGCATACATCCAGAAACTTCTATCTAAAAAGTATGAACATTTACTTTTTAAATCTAATGCTTTGGTAACCCATTGTTCTACAACTAACTAAAATGTTTTTTGAGAAAATTAAAGACTTCTTCAGCAAATGCATTCAGTGTAAAAGTGGATTTTTTAATTTTTTTCAGCGAAGTTATTAAAACGTTTGCAAACATATGCTTGAACAATTACACAAAAGTTTCAGCTGTTTGCAAAGTTAGTGCTTCTGATTAAAGAACAGTTAAAAAATTTAAGAACCAGTAATTAATTGAACTGTACAATGGAAATACAAAAAGAACTTGTTTGTTATTGAAACCAGGAGCATACATGGAATTTTTTTCAGGGTGGAGGGGGGGTACTGACGAAACATGTAAGTTTTTAAAATTCATCAGGACAAAATAGAAAAGTTAATGAAAAACAGAAGAAAAAATTAAAGCATTATTTTCTAACAGAAGTTGAAGCATTTTTATTGAATTAAAGATTAAAGCAGTTTTTTATAATGTAAGTTGCATTTCAACAAAAAAAAAAAAGAAAGACTTTCCGGAAGGGGAGCACAGCTCCTTGGGAACTGCTCCTTTAAATATGCACATGATTGAAACCATGTCTTCTTGGAACAAAGGTCAGAACATTTTAAACTCCAGAAAGTTTGTTTCGATCATACACCAAGAAAACGTTAATTCATTCAAATTTTCAGAAACCTATTAAACTTCTAAAAACAGTTACTTTAAAGAAACTTAGTTCATTTTTTTTAATTAATAAAAAGAATTTGGCTATTTTCATTAAATTTGTTCATTAAATTAGGTATGTGTGTTTTTTTATTTAATGTAATTATGTGCTTCGAAATGTGTGTATCACTTTAGTTTTCGTGTTTGGTTGTAGCTACAGTTAGATTCTTTGAATTTTGAACACAAGTAATCATGTAAACCTTGCAGGAAGAATGTACAGCTTTAGAGACATTATCAGCTCCATGTGTTAACTTAAAGATTCTATATTTAATTTTTTTTTTTTTTCCTGTTGATCCGAGAGCCGAACTGTTAGCTCAGACAAGTAATAATCTTCCGAAATGTCAGTGCTCTGGGTAACAAGGGACGGTGTTGCTGTCACAAAAAGCTGCCCAGGCCTTCAGATATCTCATTGGCCACAATCTTCAGCTATCCTTGTACTTAGGCAAATTCCCGCTTTATTCCACCACCACCACCCCTTTTTTTTGTTTCCATCCCCTTCTTGAAAAATAAGTTTTACTATTACTTCACATTTTTGTTTTTTATCACTTGGTTTACATTGTACATTTCATTTTGGTTTTCATCATTTCAATTTTCTATGTTTTTATCTCCCTTTTTAAAAAATGACGTAAGACATAAAAGCAATGTAAACACACCAATTGATATATTCATTAAATAAAACACCACGAAACAGGGTTCATTTTGTATAACATTAGACTTCAACATCTATCAATTAGTACACTCCAGTCCTAACACAAAACCTAAATGAAATACATCCCAACTTATGAACGTTTACACTTAACAATATACTATGTGCACAATTTTAAAATAATGTACCATTTTTAAGAATTTATTCCCAGAATCAAAGCCACATGACTTCAGAAAAAAAAAGTTTAACATTTTGATTCTTTTTTTTTTTTTCCAAGAGGAATTTTATGCCAATGTAAAAGAGCCTATGACACTTACATAAACTTTTAACTTCTCATTAGAATCTGTAAAATTATACTGTCAAATCTGAAGGCATGCACCAAAAATTTAAGCTACAAAGAATATTTAACTAGAACTCCACTATCTATAATGTTTGTCCTTCTTAAGTTTCATTGGAAATTTGAAGGGAACAAAAAAATAGCAACAGTAGAAGAAAACTTCTGTTGCTATTTTTGATAAGACTGTTACTTGCATGTTTTAATAAATTTCTCACAATAATGAGTACTGAAGTATTAATAAATTACTATATGAAACTTTATAAGATAAAAAGAGTGAGACCCTTAAGTAGTTACAAGAATGAAATTTGTAATACTCTATATGTGTAGCCATAGCAAAAAGGTGTGAACAAAGTACATTGCTGGTCAGCCATAAGATCAACTCTAGACTGCCACTCTAAAAAAAAACAGCATACTAACTGCTCATGCATGACTGAAAAGAGTGGGCACTTGAAGTGGGCAGTTGTTTTCATATAGTTTTACACATATGGATTGTTTCCACAAACAAAAAGAAAAAAACTACTAGAATGTTAAAAGCTCATCTTACATATAGGGACAAAATTATTAAAAACATTGAAATTTAGCACTCAAAATTAAGCTGTATTTACAAAATGAGTTTTTATATGCTACTTAAATAAACAAAGATTTATATCTGATTTTTGGCAACATTTCTCTACAATGTTTTCACAAATGGCCATGCTTTCAAAAAAGGTGGTAAACAAAAGATTAATCTATTACTATGAGTAAAAACTATATTCAACCTAGCCTTTGTAAGGCCTCAGTTCCAATCATTGTACTATGTTAACTCATATTTTTTAAATGCTCTTATATAACAATTACATCTGAAAAGTATGCTCAGGATTACATTTATATACATTCAAACAACCATGAAAAATATAAACATTAAATAGAAGCATTATTTCATTTTGATAGAATGAGTATTAGTTAAAAGAATTTTGCAAATCCCTACTCACATAGTAATTCAAATTAAACAAGTCAACTTTTCCCTACAACAAAAGCAAGGTGGTGAACAGCATTAATTAGTCCCTCCCTATGAAAATAAAAGTTAACTTCTCACTTTCATATTCAGATGCTTTGAACCTACCCCCTTTTTTAAATTAATATTCCCAATCTGTCACCAAAAATCAATGTAAGAACACATTTTCCTTGTTTTCATAATTACAGTTAGGTCTAACATAACTGCCACTCTAAAAAGGTCATAAATGCAAAAAAGCAGCAGATAGTTTATGATGTAAGTCTAAAAAATGTACTTGCTACTTTTACTTAATGTGGTGGTATTTTGCTGTAATCAGGTGGTGTGTGCATGAGGGGAGCACATGAACAATCTCCAGTCAAATGCCACTTTTACCAAAAATTATGTAGTTTTTAATTTCTGGAAAAATTGTGTAGATTAACCTAATTTCAGGTTTGCTGGAATATTTTTGTACTACAGCTTTAACTTAATAAACATCAAAGTAATTAGAAATATTTTCACTCTGTTCAAACAATTAGTAATTGGTAAAACATGACAAGCAGAGCCATGGTACCATGCTTTATTTAAGCCATACTAAAGTAAAACAATGCTTGCAATTTATACATAAGTCATACCTCAAATGCTGCATTAAGGGCCTTTTTGACAGGCAAATGTGTAGGGAGATGAAATAGCTTGGAAATTCTCTTACCTAGGTGACTTCCACAAAAATTTTAAACTCGATGACTTTTTTGTTTTAAGTGGTTGGGGTGTATATTCTAACATTCTGAAAATATTTTTTTCAATTCAACTTTAAAGCTTGCAGCAGGACAAATGAACTCCATACAGTTTTTTTTTTTTTTTTATAATTTGAAAGAAAAAAAGGGCTAAAAATGCTATAAATGGACACCTCTAGGATTAGAAACATAGGTTGCAAGGTCAGATACACCATAAGTTTGAATGCTAACTGATAAAACAAGTTTATATCAATGATGGTTTTAAACTGTGCCTCCTGAAAATGATAAAGGAATTAAAATTAGATCCCAATTTATATTTCAAAGTCTAATTTGAGTAGTAGTTTATGTTAATGTTTCAAGAAGAAAAGGTAGAGCTATAATAACATATTTGGTTGCTTTTCTCCTTCACCATACAAGCCAACTAAAATTTTATTACTCACAAGTTAACTTTTAAGTTATTTCATTTTAATTGCAATACTGCCCTATTCACATGGCTTTGCGAAAGTTTTCGAACATGTCAAGACAGTATCTCATCACAAATGCAAACCACTACATACATTGCTCAATAACTTTGTTGTCGATTTCAAAACAGGAAAATCCTTAATACTTGATTTGTTTCAATCTACAAAACATTATAACTTGGTGCTAACTTTCAATGTTAAATATTTCTCAACTATTCCTTAATTTCTAAAATACTTTCTTAGCTTTTGAGGATTGTATTCCTTGAAAATGGTGGTTTAACAGTTTAGGCTAATACAAATCAATATGAGGCCCAGAAAACACATACTGGTCTTACTGAGCAAGAAACAAGTTTTATACCTAGTTAAAAGGCTATCTCACTTTCAGTACACAAAGGACATTATTTGAAAAAAGAAAAGGCACGTTAAAAAAAGAGCAATTTTTGGAGACCTTTAAAACAAAGCATAATATTATCAGTAACTGACACTAATTCAATTAAATGGTTAGCACAGACATTCACAATAAGGACAGTGATGTAAATTCAAATTTCCTTACTTTAGATTTTGTGTAATATACAACAAACTGATGACTTCTTTTATGTACAAATATAAGATCAATGAGGTAATTTATGTTAAGAGGCATCAATCACATCCAACAGCTTTGCATTTTTAAATTTACATCTTTAGGAATGTGTTCAGGAAGGAAATTATAAACCAACCTAAAGAGACTTCCATTTTACTCTTTGCAACTGTAGCAGAGCAAAAAACATATCACTTCATTCACAGTGTTTTGATTCAGTTTTAGGAACATACACCAAATTGTGGCACTTTCTAAGTACACCTAAATAAGTAGCTAAAAGCTGCTTTGTTTTTCACATTGTCATTGCAATAATTAAAATATCAAGTAAAGTAGGCTAAACATAAATATATTAAAACACCGAACTGCAAAAATTAGAAGTTTCCTTGATTTCTATAGCTAAAAACAATTGAAAATATATTTATCATTAATACACAATATAAAAGCAAACTGCTTATAAAATGATTCACTTTTACATCTGCGATGTGCTAATTTTGTCAATTTTGGATCTTGAGGTAGGATTATGTGCTACTAAAAACAGCAGCACTGAGGTAGTCTAAACCTCTTATCACACATTTTTTTTTTTTTTAGAAGGCTGTATATGCATGCAATAATACAAGTGCATTGATATTTGCCTTCATGAAATCAGCAGGAACTCTTGGTGATCAAAACAGAAAATGGTGATCATAAAACATTCCATAAACAAACAAAAAAAGTATAATTCCCTGAGCTATATCATGCTACAGAGGTCATGGCTACCTATTGCCTTGAGGTGGTCGTGTTTAAAACAAAACTTAATAATGAAGATAAAGCAAGCAGGTTTAAAACACTTGAACTCTGTTGTTACCGAAGTCTACGACAATAATCAATCCCTCGGGTGAAACACAAACTCCGGATGGGCGATCCATCTGTCCAGGTCCACTACCATGTGTCCCAAACATGCAAAGGAAATTTCCATTTGGCTGAAATATTTGAATTCGGTGGTTTCTCGAGTCAGCAACAATTACATGCCCTTCTGGGTCAACAGCCACTCCTTGAGGCCTTAGGAACTGGCCACAGTTGGAACCTTCACTGCCTAAAAATCTGGCTGTCTGGAAATTGGGATGAACCACCACTAACCGGTGATTGTTGAAATCTGTAACAATCATGTGGCCTTCTGGGTTAAAGGCAACTCCTCGAGGTGAATCAAACTGCTTCCACATACTGCCATCAAAACCATACTTATTCAAAAATTGCCCATCAGATTTGAACAGCTGTAGTCTATGGTTTCGAGTATCGGACACCAAAATTTGACTTTCAGTGTTCACGGCGACATCCCACGGATAATTGAACTGTCCGTTTTTGCTTCCTCTTTCGCCAAACTTCGTAATAAACACACCTTCCAGGGTGAATATCTGAATTCGATGATTGTCCTTATCTGCAACTATGATACGGCCCTCGTGATCCACTGTGACTCCAGCTGGCCTATCAAACTGCCCAGCTCTTGTACCAGGAGATCCAAACTTATGCTTAAAAGAGCCATCAGGATTAAATACTTGAATACGATTATTGCTGCGGTCTGCTACGATGACGTGTCCATCTCTGTCGGTACACACGCCCCAGGGTCGACACAGATTTCCATCTCCATCCCCTTCACCACCAAAAGAAAACAGCATCTGACCCAATTTGTCGTAGTTCCTGCCCACACGAACATTTAATGTCCAGGGACTGTTAATTATGTGCATGCCACGCAACATTACCGAGATCACATGCTGCCCTTCTACTTCTGGTATGTAGCAAACAATGTAGGACCCATCTTGACGATCAATAATATGTGCTTTGCAGTTTCGCCCAGAAGGTGACTGAATGCGAGCACAGATAGCATCTCCCCCTAAAACCTGTGCTTCACCCAAGTGGTCCTTCACTTGAACCATAAATTGAGATTGGTGTCCACATAGGGCTTGCTTTAGCCCATCTCCTATGGCAACAGAATTAGGTCCAAATCCTGATGTACTGAGGAAGCCAAGTGTTTTGATAGCAGTGAGAAGGGCACTATCAGGCCGTGTGAAGAGAATGTTGTCATCTTCATATGCTTGTAAATTGCCCCGGTACAATTTCAGCTCACTCAACTGAATGGCAAATTTTTCTTTTGCTTTCAAGATTTCCTTATCTGTACCACTGTCCAAAACTCTCTGAATATATTCAACCATGTGAGTCATTTTCTTCAAGGTGCTTCTTAGATCTTCTATTTGTAATATCAGACACCTCCCTTTCACCTGACGAATTTTGTCTAGCTGAGTCAAAAGCTCCCTTTCTCGTTCTTCCAATACTGTCATATGTCGTCGGATTGTGGATCTTATTTCTGTTGCCACACTCTGTATTTTCTGCTCAACATTTTCTGCCATGCTCTGAGTCATTTGAATGCTCTCTTCAATAGCTCTCATCCCAGTTTTTGCCTCATCCAGCACCTTCACTGTTACCGATCGATTATAGGTGACAGCATCTTGAAGGTAGCTTATCATATGACCTTTGTGCTTTGTGACAAGACACTCTTTGCACAGTGGCTCATTGCAGGTATCACAAAAGACGCTTAGTACATCATTATTATGGACATCACAATAGCTTGGGGGTCTCTTTGAAGAAATTTGAGCAGGAGTCATAACACTTGAATAACTAAGGTGAAAACTGTTGAATGCTTCAATTATGTGGTCTTTAGTCAGCCTAACACGTTGATGGGCTCTAACGCAATTATCGCAAAGAACCTCATTGCAGTCTCTGCATCGGGCAATTGCTCGATTCATTTCGTCACATGATGTACATACAATGATATCACTTCTACGAGCATCTAGCCCATTTTCGTATTCATCTTTAACTACTTCTAAAATAGTGTTAATGCAACCAGTTGACGGCAATAAATCATTGCCTGTGTCATCAGTAACAAATGCATCTCTGTGGCAAGTAGGGCACTTGATATGCCCTGGGAGGGATTCTGTGAAGTTTTTCGATACTTTTTCGAGGCAGTGTTTACAAAAGGAATCTAGACACGGAAACACGCTTAATTCAGCAGTTCTGTCTATACATAATTGGCAGGCACGAGAGATATCATTTCTCCCGTCCAAGAAAGTTGATGCCATTTTACTTTCCGCACAATTTCTAGCAATGTAAATTTATTTTACTATCCCTACGGAAAATGCGCAAATAATTTGTTTACGCCGTCAAAAAAAAAAAAACACGCCAGTACAAAAATGTTTCACATGAATTCGAACAACACTTACGGCAAAGAATGGAAAATCTGCGCATACCCGCGATAGCTCATACAGAATAAATATAACTCATCACCACTCAACGCATTTTTAAAATTCTAATATCACAATTCCGATATTAGGCTTAATCTGGATGGCTCAAATTTTACCTAAACAACCTACAAAATTAATTTGAAGCGTTAAGAGTAGTTACTCATCTCCATCACATGGTCAAGATATTTGAACTTTGATTATAGGGCTTTTTTAGCGTGAAGACCACGAAGTTCAGTTTTTAATTGATAGGAACACTTCACAAGTACTACCTCCACCGTGCAAAGAAGTCAACTGACACAACTACCGAATGAACAGCGCAAGCGAGACAAGCAAACATTGCCATCGACGTATCGATCCAATCAATAAACAAATCCAGTTAGGACGCCACCTTTCGAGCACAATTGGAAACTAACTGTCAATCACATAGCGAAACCCAAATGAGTTGAACGTAAAGCAGTACAGAAGCGAAAAGAGACAGATTAAAGGCACCCTCTGCCGCTAGAAGACGTTATATGCAAACTCATAAAATTATAATCCAGACAACTAGTTTGAAGCAAGGAGGTGGTTTGAAGACACAAGGCCGCCCCGGTGGCGCAGTGGTCTAAGGCGTTGGCCTCTGATCATTCGTCCGTAAGGGGTCCGGGTTCGAATCCCGGTAAGGCATGGATGTTGTGTTTGTCTTACGGCACTGGCTCTCTCCCTTCCCTGGAACCAGTGACCAAAAATTAGGGACGGGCGACTGCTTATAGCCCATTTGAGTTGCTCACGGTGGTCGTTAAACCTCCAATCAAAAAAAAAAAAAAAAAAAAAAGAAGACACAAGATGCCATGCTACTGTTAGGCGCCTGGAAGCATATGTACAATGAAGTGTTTTAGAAAATTTCTACCACCACGAGTGTGAGGATCGGCGCTTCAGTATTAGCAAAAATCGAAGACGATACGATCCTGAATACCTGCAATGAGGATGTAGCACGTGACGTCATCGAGAAGTTTACGTGAAGTGGCAACAGTCCCAGCAAGTTTCTGAAGGACAAGCATAGCTGGCTGTCCTGCACTTACTGCGTAAAGTGCAATCATTAGCGATCGGTGTTTCTAAAAATTTGAAGCCAAAATGCCTAGATTTTGTGCAATTATGAATTGCTGTAATAAAGCAAATTGAGACCGTAAGTCTTTTTCAGGCTACTAGCTGCTGTCTCTAAATGCTGAAATTCGCTTATATACCAAACGAAAAGAGATCGCTTTCCGGAGCTTAGAAAACATTTTTTTATAGAAGAGTTAGACTCTTCAAAGGCAAAGAACCTTTTAAATGTTAGTTTTATCCAGAAATAAGTGATTAGGGTAAAGCAGAGAATCTATCTTTTACTTGTTCAAACGCTATTGGAGTGCAGTGCTTGCACTTATTGGGACAGGCGTTTCATTCGTTAATTCAAAGTTTTCAAATTGAATTTAAAAGAATTCTCTGTTTTTTGCGTAACTTTTATTGCTACTGACTGTTTTCTTATAGAAAACCTTTTAGAGTTTCTCTCTTAGTCAAAATATTTCTTAAATAAACGCTTATCGATCCCCTCGGCACTTGTGGGAACGTGTTTTTTTTATTTTTTTTTTCAGAAGGTTCCTGATTGATCTAGGGGTGTTGAAACTTTTGATAGGGCTAAAAGTTAATTTGTTAGCAAACCTGACTTTTAGTCAGAATCAAATCTCTCTCTCTTCTGTATTTTTTAGATCTCGAGAACACCGTTCCCCTGACTCACTTTTTTTTGCGAGTTTTCGGCTTTTCCCTTTTAAGGTTATTTGGCTGTCGGTGTCGGGGTTTTTTAGTTTACTATTTTGTTCTATACGATATTTCCTTCCCAAACTACCGTTGATTTTATTTTTAGTACACCTGGATTTTTACCTAGAGCTGCGAAGCACACTTTTGCGGAAAATTGCTAAAATTATTGTTAAAATAAAATCATTTTTGGTGTCTACATCTGTTTACAGGCCGGTGTTATGCTGCTAAATTTATTTACGGATAAATAGATTATAGGGCACGAATCCCAGCAAAATTATTTCGTTTTTTCACCACAATTTTACGGGGAAAAAAATTGATTATTTTTATAAGGCTTGGAAATCGTTTCCCAGAGCTTAGAATGACACTTTTTGTTGAACAGTTAAACTCTCAAAAAGGCATAGAACCTTTCAAGGGTGAGTTTTCTCCAAAATCAGCGATTCATGGAAGGAAAGAAAACCTATCTTTTTTTACTCAGGTCTCTGCAACTTGGAGGGAAGGCAGCGTACCTATTTTCTCTATAAATAACTGATTACTCCCGAATCTGTGATCGTACTAAATTACCCTGTAAAAGAATACCGACGACGAGAAGTTGTTATATGATTCAAAACTTTCATATGCCTCGAACTGTTCTGCGGTAAAAGCACTTCGACCAAAGCCGAAGTAATCGAAAATATTTACTGTTTGCTCTTTCGGAAAACTTTTCGCATCACCTTCGAAGATACTTGCATTCAGCACATAAGGATCTTTTCCTTCAATCTCTTTAATTTTTTCCAAATACCGCATGTTATGCTTGGAAGTTAAAGTTTCAAAGTAAGAAGCCATCATTTCAACGAGGCTGGTTGTCCTTCACTTACGTTACTATGGCTCGTTGCCATGCTGAGAGTCACTAGAAGGAATGCTGTGGTGCATACAGTTATCCTGAAAAACGCGATAGAAAGGTCTGTCATGCAGTTTGGAACGTCAAACCATAACGTAGAATACAACCTCCTTGGTCACACCTAAGGAGGTTAGTTTCGTCACACCCCAATGTTGTCATTATGGGAGATGCACAATACAAGTGTGACTGCTTTTACAGCTTTTTCCGCCGCCCCGGTGGCGCAGTGGTCTAAGGCAATGGCCTCTGATCATTCGTCCGAACAGGGTCCGGGTTCGAATCCCGGTGAGGCATGGATGCTGTGTTAGTCTTACGGCACTGGCTCTCTCCCTTCCCTGGAACCAGTGACCCTATTAGGGACGGACGACTGCTTATAGCCCATTGAGTTGCTCACGGTGGTCGTTAAACCTCCAATCAAAAAAAAAAGCTTTTTCCAACTACTTTGGATTTCCGATGTCACATCAAACGGGCCGAATGCAGAGAGAAATCGTGGCTCACAGTCACAGAAATGATTGAACCCAAGGTAAGTAGATTATAGAAGATAGGTCCGAGACACGGTGCATGATAAGTCAGGTGATACGTGCTGTAAACAGTTTGAAAAACTGACTGTTAATATCACAGCTCGCCAGGGGATGTTAAGGAGTTGTGGGCCGATCGTTCACGCTAACAATCATAGGTTTATATGGTGTTTATGATTTCACCAGTGCAAAATCGGTATATTTATCTTGAGTATTTTTTATTTATTACTTTGTGTAATTATATTGTATGGAGTTCCAGAAAATTTGAAGTTTCTATACAGAAGGTAAAGTACGTCAACTTTGTTTTTACTTAACGGGAGATAAATTTATAGTGTAGCTAAATGCCCGACTAGAATCTGTTCAGTTCTGTTGTAGGAATGGGCAAAAGTGTTTTGTATTATCGGACAGGTTATGCAGCATATAAAGGACTTGTATCAACCTTTATTGACCCAACTGTAACAATAAAGAATTACTAGGGACGTTGGGGGTTATGGCAAGAGGTATGTATGGCAATGGCGGAGTTTTATGAGGTGGACGAATGATTGTTGTTATGAAATAAAAGTTTATGTTCTCGAATAGAGTTCGTTACTGCTTAAAAGTAAGTTCGTGTCTCTCATTAAGGCTTAATATGGAACACCAACAAAGTTGCAAAAATGGCGGCAAGCAGTGGCGGTTCGTGGTAAGCTGAGATGGGGGGGCTGCATATCAATTTTGTAGATATCATGTTCCCACTCCGAAAGCAAAGTTACTGCGCCTGTGCTGATGCTGTCCGTTTAATAATAATAATATAACAATAATATATAAATATACTGATCGAAAGTGCTTTTTTTTACAAGAAATTAATACTTAGATTTTATATTTAGCGATTGATAGGGAAAATGTAAAGGTACCGATACCTAAATTAGGCAACATATATTAAGCGATGGCCACATTGTCACATTTATGAAGAAAATAATCGACCTATAAAACTTCGTCGGATGCATAATTTCTTAAAAAGAAACTGATTAATCAGTGCATCCTTTCAGTTCTTACGCATGGAGCACAGACATGGACCTCAACTAAAATAGACATACAAACGTTGCAGACAACTGAAAGCAGCATGTAGAGATGCATGTTTTATGTTACCTGGAAAGATACAAATAGGAATTCGTGGATCGGGAAAATGACAACAGTGGAAGACATGGTCAAAATTCCTGAAATTGCAATGGGATGAACATGTTGCTAGAAGAAAGAACCACCGACGGAGAGTTGAAATATTGAACTGGATAGCAAGGAAAAAAGCAATACCCAGAAGATGACAAGAGGGAGATGGGTACATGAAATTCGAAAGCATGAAAGAAACTGACTCAAGGCAGACTGTTGTGGAAGAAGAAACTTGGAGACTTTCATCCAGCAGTGGATTGATAGTGGTTGCAAATTATATATGCATGCATATACTGTACGTATTATATATATATAAGGACAAAAAATTAAAAAAAAAATGCGTGCGTCTGTGGTAGCAGAGAAACACTCAAGGTCATATACGCGTTCTCAAGTGTCTCATTGTGACCCCTAGAATTATGACAATAAATATTTTCTCTTCTGATACACTGCCTTTGAAACTTCGACTTGATACCGACCACTGAAACTTGGACGGCGATGAAAAACATTTTGTGGAATTTTGCAGGGTCTTCCAGAATTTCGCGATGAGTTGTTATTGTGATACTCACACACCGGCATTCTCTTTAATAAAAACGGATTGCAAACATATTCAGTCCAGTTTTAATTCTGAAGCCATCATGATAACAATTTAGTGTAGTAAAATTTGTTTTCCAACCAACTTCGTAAATTTTCTAAACAATGATATCTGATTAAATGTTCTTTTCAAAGTAATTCAGTACATTACCTCAATTGAAATGTACAGCTGATTTTGGGGAGGGAGGGGGGGATGCAGCAGAAAAATAAAATGTATCCAGTGGAGTGACTTCAATGATTTTTGGTGAATAAAAATTTACATGAGTTTAAAAGCGAAAATTTCGCTGTGCTTGGTAAGTGAAGAAATCAATTTTGTGTAAGTATTTCGCTGCAGAAATTAATATCACTCTCTCCTTTTTTTTTTTTTTTTTTTTCAATTTATCCAATACTGAACTCTATTTTTAATCGCAACTTGTTCACATGTCCATTTTGACCAGAGGAGAAAATATAAGTAAAACTTTTTTTGCAAAAGTCCCGGCAACTGTGTATTTGTTATTTGATGGGAGCAACAATGTTGTTAGAATTATTACGTTGAATAAAAGCAGGAACAAACCAAAAGTTGGAAGAAAAAAAACCAGGTTGAGTAATACATTTTTAACGTACTTTATTTAATACTTTAATTCAACATTCGTCATCATTTTTAATTCATTCCCCTATTTTATGTCTTATTCGGAAGCACAAGAACCGTATTAATCAACAAAGCACACAGGCCCGGCGATGCATTCCCACCCAACGAGACTGCATTCGCGAGCAAACCTGCTAGCGAGAGCTGCCATGAATGCAGTCCCCAGGGAAGTTTTATTCAAAGGAAACGAACTGATGTGGGAATAGGCAGAGTTTCCCACATGAGTTGGTTTCAATAGCCGTCAGGGCTGCAAGAAGCGCATTCCGTAACGTTCTTCCCGCTCCCACTGGTGTTATGCAGGGAAAACTTCCAGTTGAGTTCAAAAAACTGCAGTCGTGGCATTATGCTGGGAAAACTTACAGTGGTGTTCACAAAACTTTTCTCTCTTGGTACGGCATGAAAAAAAACGGCTTTGGGTGGGGGGAGCTGCAGCCCCACAGCCCCATAGCAGGAGCCGCCCCTGGCGGCATGCATTGGGATGTGATGCATTTTCCACAGCTTACAATCTGAAAAAAATTTACGTTAAGGGCATTAACCGTTGTTTAAATGTAGAATCACAAATCTTATCCCTGGATATCAAATATGTTCATCGTACTATACGCACGCAGGTCGGGGAAATCACCGCCGAGAAAAAGCAGCCATTTTGCCACGAATCACTTTCTCTGCCGTTATCCCCAGCACAGATGGAGGGAGCGCCTTATTCATTAGTATGATTAGGTACAAAAATAAAACAAATTTGTCAGATATATTGTTTATTAGTCATTGAAAACATCAATAGTGAATGATTTCTCGAGCTGAAGATTAATCAAAAGTATTTTTTGCGAAAATTTCGGTAAGATTTCAAAATTAGCAGTTTCCGTTAACGATACTCCAATGACTTACGCAAAAATTGATATTCCATGTTAAAATTGCTCCTCCGAATATACAGCACCATCTCATTTTACAAGAAGTACAATTTTTTTTACGATAAATGGTCTATTTTCTATTGCCTCAGTAAAAATCTCAGCATCGTCTGCTCAGAATTCTTCACGTTAGAGTAATCACTCTGTGGCCAATATATATATATATATATAACGCTTATTCGACGAATTCCAGTGATAAGCAGAAAAGTGCATGTTTGCGAAGCGTTCCACGCTATTGTTTTTTCAATTCCAAGCAAAATAGCATTCGTAAAATACGAATGTTTCTGCCGCTTCCTCCCACAAGAAAGCATAGGTTGTATCAAATCATCGGCCCACACGTTCGTCTGGCCATCTAGTGACAAGTGACATTAAAAGGCGATTTTGTTTCCAGAGTCGTATCACCTCATGCTTTGGACCATGAATAAGGCATTTACACGGTGACCCGTTCAATATAATTTTATTGAGTTTATCTTCATAAAAAATCATTCCGATCAATTATCTTCATAAAAAATCAAGTGGTTTATTTTTCTGCCCACTAGTTCGTGTGGTACAAATTTTTAAAGTTCAGTCACTCTAGTTAGTGCTCCAGCTGAAGTGTTAGTTTATATAGTTTTTGAGCATTTTTGCTGCCACCCCCTACAACACAGGATGTTTTTTTAGCAAACTAACCATTAATCTTTGCACCTTTAGCTTTCATTGTGTATACATTTTGTTGTTATAGAGTGCACATATTATCTGCTATAATTTTTTATAAAGTTCTCCCACTACGTGTATATTCTCCCTATTGAAGTGTGAAAAGTGACATCATTTCTCACCCCCCCCCCATACACACTCCCATTTAAATTGAGCGTAGTGTTCCACAATAAAAGTGTTTTTCTCTCATTGAAGACAGTATAAGTGTTCTGTGAACATTTTTTGTAGATAAGTCAATTATTTTTGTGGTTATGAGTGTGTGAAAAATTTCCGAGGTCCACAATAGTGGACGTCAGTAAATGGAGGAATTGTTTACTATCAACATATCGAGATGTAGAAAATATTCGAAACACATATGCATACATACAGATGTACACAGATTTTAATATATAGAATATATGTTGTAAAAATTAGATATTTTGCCAAATGGCAGCCCTCATTGTGATCTTCCGGAGGGGGGGGCGTTTTTTTATTTTGATAATACACATCAGTTTTCTGTTTGCTTTCTAAAACAGCAAATCAATAGTTATCAAAGGCTGCACAAAGTCTTGCATAGCAGTTATATACTGTTAATCAAAAAATAAATCAGAAGCTGCACATTCCTAAATGATAAATTTTGGACGATTCCTTCTTACGACGATTGAAACAACTTACCTCCGGTTTTTTTTTCTGTTTCTTTTTTGGTCTACCCTGTTTAGATACTTGATCCATAAATGCAACCGTTGGTCTTATGTTGGGTCGATCTTTTTTGTAAGACTTGTAATGTGTTTAAATTACACATTACTTTTTATGTGTGACCTGCATTTCAACTTTTTATACAGTGGGAACTTATATGTTAAATTAAATCATGATTTTCCTAATTTTTTCACTTTGGAATAACAAAGTAATCCCGCTACCGATCAAACAGTACAAAACAGCACTATTATTCAAGGTTTATAAATCATATATCTACTACATCTATATCTTCGGATAACAAACATTACCACATGTAAGCATCATTTCATCATAAAATGTAAATGATCTTACCTTATATTTAAATCTTTGCTGACCTCCAATAGCACAACATGTCCACCCTATGGTACAAATGTATTTCATAATTTCCTTCAACCTCAGAAATTAAAATCGCTCACTTAACTACAAGTAATCTATAATGATTTTCAGTACAGTTACGATCTACGCACCGTGAAAGTCGGTGTTTGACACACATCACGGGACTTCCCTCTGGAGATGTTTGTGCCGCCTTCGCAGCTCCTAGCTTTGTCTACTTATATTAAGGGAGTGCTTCGACAGAATTCGAAACGGAAGTGGTTGGGACGACAAGAGTATATGTGAATCAACTGGATTTGTGAAGTTGTTATGAGATGAGGAATTCCTTTTCTTATTGTCTTTCCTTTCCCGCATATTCCAACATGTTGATATTTAGTACAATATACTACAGTCCAGAAAATCAACCAGTGTTATTGTAATCAAGCTCTAAAGAAGTTTAAATCAGCTGTAAATTAAGTTCGGCAAAGTACAAAACACAATGATCATAATGGAAGTGATGAATGTCAACCTTTGCGAAAAAGAGCGAAAGTTGACTGCAGTATGGTAGAAAATGATGCAAAAGAAGCATGCGACATTATCGTCAATAAAAAAAGGGTCAGGTTTGAAAAGTCTGTCTTATTTCACTTATTCACTGTTGTAAATCCAGAGGAATTCAAGAATCACAAGTAGCATTTTCCGTCACACCATGCAAATTTGTCAGCAACTACATATGTAATGCTGAATAAAAAAACTCGAAAATGAATTATCAGTACTTTATGATAAAGAAACCTTCAACGGCATACCAAACGTAAGTGCGTTAATGTCTTTTCTCCATTCTAATGAACTTTTAGATACATTTTCTGAAGTCTCTAAATTACTAGAAATAGTTTAATAACACCAGTAACTACTCCTGAAGCAGAATGTTGTTTCAGCACCTTGAATCGCATAAAAAAAATTAAGAAACACTATGACGCAAGAACTGTTAAACGCACTCGCTGTTCTCTCTGTACATAAAGATTGCATTCAAGAAATTCCACTTTTTAATCAAAAGATAATAGAAAAATTTGTTACTCTCAAACATAGAACAGGAGAATACCTGTTCAAAAAATTTTGACTCTTCTTCATAATATTTCCATTTATTGCATTTTAATACTATGGTACGAAGTGAAAAATTCAATTGATTTCTTTTTCATATTGCTTGAAGTTTAACAAAGCGCTTTGCAGAACTAATTTCAGTTTTAACTAAGATGATTTTCTATGGTAAAAATAAATAAATAAACGAGAAAGTCTGTAAGTGTAATTCGCACATGAGTACATATATGTTTTTAGGCTTCACAAGTTCTTTAAAAAAAGGTTAAACCTTTGAATTGCAAATGGTAGTATGGTACTTATTCTATATGGGACGAAATTCATGAAACATTCCCTCCCTTCATATATTTGAAGTTATTATTTTCTCACTATACTTTTTCATCTTGTGAATCCTGTGATTATTCCTTAGTTGAGAAATCTAAAGAAACACAAAGCACAACTAACATATATTAATGCTCATATGCTTTAAGATAAAACTTTATTTAAGGAGTTCTAACATTTTTCTGTTAATAGATATGCATTCTATTGGAGGAAATTTTTTTCGTGTGCAATACAATAGTTGACACATTCTTGCCTGACTTGGGCATTATTGTGAGTCAAGGGCGTAAACAGAGGCAGAGTAAAGGAATCTGGGGGGGGGAGGGGGTTCTGAATGGCTGGCTTAATAATTGCAGTTTTTTTTTTATTTCATTGTTTGACTTCGGCTACTGGCCCCACCTGTTTCAGAGCCACGAGCCGCCACTGATGACATTAGATTAAAGCAGACTCCATTTACCTCGCTATAATGCACGTTTAAACAGACCGGCACATGAAAAACTAATTACGATCAGCTAAACAAAATCACTAACTGGGGTCGGCGTCTGCACCCTCTAGCGACGAAAAGTGACATTTTTCTTGTACGCGAATCCCCGTAGAGATCGCGAAGTGACAGAGCTTAGAGCAGTAACAGTTACAGTTAATGATCCCAGTTAGCCGTGTCCGTACCAAGGAGGTTATATGGGAGTCACCACTGGCTCTGCCGCCATAGATCACAGCTAATCTGTGGTGTGACGTCACAAGCAGGCAAAAACGAACTAAATTATACCGTCGATAAAACAGTAAGCTTGTGCATCATTGATAAAGACTATTGAATCACTCATTTTATCTGTTTATTCGCTTAGAAGCTTTTGTTCCATTGGTTTCAAAGCAGCTTCTGTTCTGCGGCTGCGTCGTGCCTGCCCATGATGTCATTTGCAGCACGACGGTGACTTATGGCGGCCAATGCTGCGTGGATAGGAGTGGTGTCTCCAGTAATATAACCTCCTTGGTCCGTATCATAGTAATTCTGCCTTTCGCCGCTGAGAGAGAGCAGACCGCTTAATGCATTGCTTTATAGTATTTCATAAAACTCCTAAGTATGAAATTTACTCATACAACTAATTTAGTAGTTAATCAAACCTCAAGTATTCCCACGAATCGATCCTGTTACCGGAATTTTTTTACATCATGTGGATACGAAAAAGTGATAACAGAATTTTTCGTTAATATATGAAAAGAATTGCTGAAATTTCAGAATAGTCCGTAAACACCTCTTATTAACGACAGTTTACTGTAAATATAAGAAAAGAATTGCACAGAGTTTTCTAAAAACTAAAAATTCAGAATTGTCTTGGCGTGAAATTCAGGTGCCCCCTTCCTCTCCATCTCATTTCTCGGAAAAGGTTACATCAGAAATATGCTTCGTCAATTTAAGAAAGGAATCACAAAATATGGTTCGCCTCCCCGGTGGCGCAGTGGTCTTAGCGATGGCCTCTGATCATTCGTAAGCACGGGGTCCGGGTTCATATCCCGGTGAGGCATGGATGTTGTGCTTGTCTTAAGGCACTGGCTCTCTCCCTTCCCTGGAACCAGTGACCCTAAATTAGGGACGGGCGACTGCTTATAGCGCATTGAGTTGCTCACGGTGGTCGTTAAACCTCCAATCAAAAAAAAATATGGTTCGTAAATTTCAGAAAAAAATTTATAATATACATACATGCGTATTAAAAAATCTCGATGTTTATATATTACACCCCCAAGGCACCAACTGTATCATCTTGACAATGTATAAAATTCTTATGAGATTTGATTTCGTTAGAAGTCTATAATCAGAGTACTTGGCAGGTTGTACAGAATTGCTTCCTGCCAACTTTAAACACGACCACAAATACACTTAGAAAAACAAAAAATAAACAACGACAACAACAACAAAAGAAAAGATAACACCTGGCTTAGTGCTAATAAGTGAGCAACTTCAAACTTCTATTCCGCTTGGCTCAATGGTCTCGTACTTTATTGATATTTAAGGTGCGCATGCGCGAATAGCTCCACAATTCATTCATAAAAGACGTCCATTAGATGTCATATGAATGGTATCCAATGGAAGTCCAAATGTGGTAGCTCCAGAATTTGTTCACTATAAGGACATCCACTGGACATCTATACGTGATGTTTATACATAAACGACCACTGCACGTTTGTATTTTATCCATGATGTCTACTGCAGCAGGTGGATATATTATAGACGTGCACTAGGCGTCGCTGGTTGTGTGGGTAATGGCTACTTAATTTCTTTCTGCAGTTTTTTCTCCCAGCAATGAAACAATTTTCCGGACTGCCGTCCAGACAATGGACTTTATATTCACTTTCCGCCATCACAGTGAGAGGTCTGGGCTCCGAATGAAGCATGGGTAGTGCGCCTGCTCCGCCCCAATTCAGGGAATGTTAACGGCATGCAGCCCTAATATCAGCTCACGGTGAAAGTTATACCGAGACACAAACAGTATTCTCTTTACCTTTATGTTTCGTGAGATGTTCTATTGTGTGATCTGACGGTATAATTTCATCCTTGCAATACGAATTTCGGTTATAATTGCATATAAAACGTAGCATTTGTTGTTTTCGAATACATGATCATCTAAAAAATGTCTTTACTATCTTCCGCAACCACCTCACCACGAAAAGTACCTTAGCGCCGCTAAGCCTGCAGAAATAGGACCTTAGCCCCGCTAAGGCTCTTCTACATCCCTGTTCATATCCATATAGTTTCTCAATGTAAACTAACTGTACACATAAAAGGCGTTAAACTATAGATTTTGATACTTCCGGATTGGTACGAATTCCGCAGGAATTGTAGCCGTAGATGCTATAATTAAACATTGAAGGAACTTATGTCTCATTCCTCACCCTATTTCCATTTCTGTATTTATTTTTACTCATTTTTTTTAGAGGAAGACTAATTTTGTACATCTAATGAGATACAAAACGTTGCTGGTCTCCAAACGGGAACCAGCCCTCTGGAATGCTTAATGGATCCAGCATTTCTTGGCGTCTCAGGAGTAGGTGGCAATAAAAAAATATATTCAGATTTCCAGATAGTTCATGGTAAAAAATGAAGTGCAATACTCAATTTTTTTCAACATGAACTTAAAAAAAACCAAAAAAAAAAAAAAACGAAAGTTTGAGATTTCTGATCACAAACATATGTAATTTGAAAAGGAAAAAAACTGAGGGGGCAAATGTGATGTTTTGCCCCCATACTCATTTGTGTGCGGGAGCAACTTCCCCCTCTGCCCCGGCGGTTCCGACTCCCTTGGCAGCGGAGACCGTCTGCAGATATGGCAGCACTTCAGCCTCCACAACTTCGGCGATGTACCGCTGGTTAGCCACTGCTCCTGCAATGCGTTGGAGGCAGAAACGTGAATGGAACCCAACGACACCTTACACCAGAACGTTCGGTGACGGGCCCGTATGACGCTGCATAGAGCATGGTGTCGCCGCAGGGCCGCAGCTAGGAGGGTACAGCTCTCCTGGAAAATTTCTCTGAACTTTTATTTTCAGTGGTTTATAAAAAGTACTCTTATACTTCATTACAAGCATAAATACCTTTTTACTCGTGCATCAAGCTTTTTTAAAGCAAAATTGAAATGATACAGCACGAAGGTTGAATGACTGAAAAGAAAGAAACTTCTTGGGGTGAATCTGTAAGAACAGTTACGACAATGATTCTCAACCACACAGGGCATTGCTTGTTGGTGTTCACTGTCAGGGACGAGAGAAATTCCCCCTTTTTATTCGAAACGTAAAATGTGGAAGAACGTTACATCCCCCTTCCCTTCCGAGAAGAACAGAAAGGAAAAGAAAAACACAGAAGCGGGGGTAGATGCGTAGTAGCGCCGAAGGGTAAAATTCTATTCATAACTTGGTAAGGGACTATGAGATGCAAATCTGTTGTTAAGAAACTTCCATATAGTTAATTGCCTGAAAAGAAGCATTTTGAAGTTGAGGCGTGTAGGTGGTAGCTAAATATGCATCCCTCTAGGCGTTTGAAAATAGAGAGAGAGAAAGCTTTCAACTTTTTCTTATTAATTGTTTTGGGGTCAGTAGGATTGACCATACAAAGTGTGTGAGGGAGGAAAATGATTTGTTGGCGCGAATTGAGGGCTCTTGGTTTTCGAGTGGGGAAGAGATACTACAATTAAACCGCAATCAAGGAAATTCAGGGAATGTGATTTTTTTTTCTTTATATCTCAAGAGAGTTTGAGTATCTTCTTTCTCCATATTTTGTACTTTATTTTACTGCTTTTACTTTTTGCGTTGGAAAAGTTATTCGCTAGTGAATTAAATTAACAAAGGGAGAGAAAAAGAAAAGAAAAACTTTCGTCTGTATTCGTGGAAAACACTAGTTTGTAGTTTAACTCCGAGTTCCCCTTCCTTTGTCTGGGACCTACTAACAACAGACCGGTGTTGCCGTACAAGAATACGGAATACGTACATCATAGGTCATTAGGATGAACCGCGACTAGTGGGAAAACACTGTACGCTGCCGTTCATCACGCCAGTGTCTACGTTCTTGGCCACATTGCAGTGTTTGACGTCTGTGGAAGTCGAAACAAAGGATAGGGAGCGACGAGGCTTACCTGCAGCAAAACGGCGGCGGACAGAGCTTGAAGACAACTCTTGATGTGATACAGACCTCCATTGTTGTGCTAATCCTCTAGACGTAGCGTTCGATACTCCAACGCCATACGCTGGAAATGACGGTCTTCCCATGAATTAATCCGTCGGTGCTAAGTTAGACTTTCCTATCCCACCTGACACCTTATTCGCATCACTGTGCTCGCGTTTCGTCCAACATGAGCGGCGGTGTCACGGAAGAAAAGCCCACCTTCCCGCTGTCCAATACATCGGCATTGCTCAAAGTCCGTGAGATGTACATAGGGCCCAGCGGTGGCATGAGGCGGCGAAGCGTCCGCCTGTTTTTTTAATTTTGGGGAGGCATTTCGACACTTTAGAGTACAAAAAAGGTGACATTTCCACAATTCGCCTACCTTTTCTAAGAGCCACCGCTGGGCCCTGGGTACGGTAAGGTGACCAGATATCGGGACACCGATTTGAGGACAAAAGGGCGTGGCGTCCACAAATCGGGGACATATTTATTTTGAGTACGTATGGGGACACATACGTACTCAAAATAAATAAGCAAATCTTTTTGTCACAAAACTGCATTGCTTCAATAAGTGTGATATTACACATTAAAATCTGTGTCTTAAAAGGATATATCTTGTAGAATGTTGGTAGTTTTTATTGACAAAGCAGAACTATGATGGCGAGAACATATTAGCAAAAGTGAAATGCTTTACCTTAGGTACATGCGCTGCATTAAAATTAGGCTGCACACCATAGTAATTGCATGGCGAATTTTTCATTTTGCCAAAGTTTTTAGAGAAACTCAGAACAAGTACAGTCGAAATTTGACCGCGCCAGTGGTGCATTGACCTATTGCTGGCTACTGATCATTTTTACAAGTTGGTACGGATTCGAGTCCCGTATGAGGCACGGGTGGTGTTTTTGTCTT
This sequence comes from Macrothele yani, assembly GCA_039090855.1. Classification (NCBI taxonomy): domain Eukaryota; kingdom Metazoa; phylum Arthropoda; class Arachnida; order Araneae; family Macrothelidae; genus Macrothele; species Macrothele yani. The sequence goes on from CM077008.1 coordinate 82,464,935, forward strand.
GCATCACTTCATATCTCCCTTCATTAGAGCGAATGTCTCCAAATTAGAGACAGGTGACTGCTTATAGTCCTTAGAGTTGCTCGTAGTGGTCGTTAAACCCAGAAAGAAGAAAAAAAGAGTCAAAATTAGTTTTCACAAAAAAGCATGTTGGAAAATTAGTACAATGGAAATTACTTTTAAGAACATTTTTCACTGAAAATCTAAAGGGTTAATAATGAAGTGTAAATTCGAGGACATTTGGGGACAAACATTAAAATTTGAGGACAATTTGCGTCCCCAAAGGCTTCAGACGTTTTTGGGGACAGTAAACTAAATTCGAGGACTGTCCTCAAAAATTGGGGACGTCTGGTCAGCTTAACGTACGGATATCTTCTACTGCTGCGGGGTATATTGTTACTACCACTCCCTAACTACCAGAATTCCCGCGAATCTACTATGGTAATTTAAATTGAAGTGAATGATAAGTAGTTTTTAGTGAGAGAGTATCTGATCTAGAGGTGCAATCGAGGCATGTTTTTTTTAAGGCCTTGTGGTGCCAGGCTATTTTTTATCTAACTGAATCGTTTATTTTATTTACTCAATCGTAGCTCCATCGAAATCGACATTAGATAACAAGAAGGCACAGTGGAAATTTATATATGGTATTCATACGCAGATCCTTGATAAATGAGTATACACAGGTATATATACTGTATATATTCAATTTCAAAAGTGTCTTGGCGCCCCCCCCCCTTCTCGCATACCATTTGAAGTCGAAAACACCTGGCCCGGTCTTTGGAGCACCCGGCCACTTCTTTTTTCAAGACTGCATTATTGGTCTAACCCTAGACCTATAACTGCCCTAAAGAAATCAGAAGGTAAGAGATGTGAGAAAGTGAATTCGATAGGAAAGAAAAATAGAAAGTGAGGGAAAGGTACAGAATTTTTTTCCCCGAAGCAACCGAGAAGATATGATTACAGGAATGGACGCCAAGCACCCAGCTTGAAGGAACCACTGTACCGACTACTCCACAAAGCCAGCCTCACCACGCTTTGGGGAAGGAGAGAAATCCCTGGAAATTCCGTCCAGAGCCGAAGAAACCTTTAGTACTCATCATCACTAACCTGTAAGAAAAGGCGTAACACTTGTCTTGTCGTCTGTCTAACAGCTACCTGGAAATTTTACAGGAACTTAACACTCCATCTAGTCCAGGGCCCTTGGCGCAAGACTCAAACCCTGCTCAACAGTCTTAATCTAAAAGACTACAGTCTTGTGAGGATTATAAATATATAAAGATAATACAACGTAGTTTGTCACAAATACTTTTTTTTCAAGCCGACCATGGTTTCTCTGCGTATTGACCTAGCTTCATCAGGACGAACGGCACGTAAATATTCAAATTGTATCATCATCATCATCATTGTCAACCATTATCAATCCACTGCTGGACGAAGGTCTCCCCAAGTTTCCTCCACAACGGTCTGTCTTGTGCCAGTCTCCTCCATGTCACCCCTGCATACTTTCGAATTTCATCCACCCATCTCCCATGTGGTCTTCTTCTGGGTCTTTTCCTGTCCCTTGGAATCCAATCTAAAATTTCGGCTGTCCATCGATGATCTGTCCTTCTGGCAGTATGTCCAGCCCATTGCCATTTCAGGAATTTAACTCTGATCATGATGTCTTCCACTCTTGTCATTTTTCGGATCCACGAGTTCCTCTTCTTATCTCTCCTGGTTACACCAAGCATGCACCTCTCCATGCTGCTTTGAGTTGTCTGCAGCCTTTGTATGTCTCTTTTAGTTAAGGTCCACGTCTCCGCACCATACGTAAGCACTGGAAGGATGCATTGATCAAACACTTTTCTTTTAAGACATAATGGCATATTGTTCTTGAAAATTATGCTGTTTCTTCCAAAAGCTCTCCAGGCAAGTTTTGTACGCCGATTAATTTCTTCATCAATGTGACCCTCACTTGATATCTGCTGTCCAAGATAAACATACGTGTCTGTTATCTCCAGCTTTTCTCCATCAATCGATAAATCTTCATTTCTTGTAAAAGCATTGAACATCACTTTTGTCTTCTGAAAGTTTATTTTTAATCCCACTTCTTTACTCTTGTCAGCAAGTTCCTGGATCATACTCTGCAGCTCTGATGGGCTAGTTGCAAAAATGACTACGTCATCAGCAAAACGAAGGTGGGTTAGATTATCTCCATTAATCTTTATCCCCTTGTTTTCCCAGCTCAGTGACTGAAAAACACCCACCAATGTGGCATTAAAGAGCTTCGGAGATATGGTGTCACCTTGTCTCACTCCCTTTCCAATTTTTACGTGTATTGTATTTTCAAACAGCCTAATCTTTGCACTTGCATTTTCATAGATGTTATTAATAATATTAATGTATGCATCTTCAATACCGCAGGTTTTCAGAGCCATTGTAACTGCTGATGGTTTCACCGAATCAAAGGCTTTTTCATAATCGATAAAAGCCATGCACAATGGAAGTTCATATTCCCTCGCTCTTTCAATTAGTTCTCTCAGCACGTGGATATGATCTATTGTGCTGTAGCCACTCCTGAATCCAGCTTGTTCTCTCGGTTGAGCCATGTCCAGTGTTACCTTCAAGCGGTGTGAAAGAACTTTAGTGAAGATTTTATAAACTACTGATAGGAGGCTGATAGGTCTGTAGTTTCCAAGATCCTCAATGTCACCTTTCTTATGTAGCAGGATCATTGTAGCGGTGTTCCAATCCTCAGGAATCTTTCCTTCATTAAGGCATCGAGTGAAAATTTGGGCGAGTACTGTTTCGATTTCTCCACTTGCTTCTTGTATGATTTCTACAGTAATTCCATCTTCTCCTGGAGCTTTTCCTCGCTTCATGTTCTTGATTGCATGTGCAACTTCTGCTGGAAGGACTGGAGGAACTCTGGTACTGGTATCTTTCATGATGTCTGGAGTGCATATATCATCCCTTTCATATAATTTGGAGTAGAAATCTTTCACTCTTGTCAAAATTTCGCCTCTATTTCTTGTTACAGAACCATCCTCTTTTCTCAGTGCCATAATCTGTTTTCTTCCCTTACTGAGATGTTCCTTTGCTATCTTTAGGCTTTGGTTGTTTTCAATTGCTTTCCTCACTAGTTCACAGTTGAATTTCCTTACGTCTTCAGTGATACTGTTTCTTACTGTCTTGCATAGCTCTATATATTCCACTTTGGAAGTCACATCTTCTTTAGTTGTCCTCATCTCTCTTCTTTTATGCATCAACATTTTGGTTTTTCCTGATAATTTGTTCACATGCAACTTGTTCTTAGACCCAGCTAATTTTGTTGCTGTTTCCATAAGAGCTTTGGTTACCTTTCTGTTAACTTCAGAGATGTCCACTTCTTCCGATGTTAGGCCTTCTAAAGCAGAGAACCTGTTCTTCAGTTCTAACTTGAAGGTATTATGGTGTTTTTTAAGGTTGGTTATGTCAATAGATTTTGTTTGTCCTATGAGCTTGCCACGTTCAAGTTTAGTGTTGAGGTGCATCTTACATCTCACCAATCTATGGTCACTACCCGTGTTGAACTTGTTTAGCACACTGCAGTCTTCTATGACGAATTTTTTGTTACACATAATAAAATCAATTTCACTTGTCGTCCCATTTGGATGTCTCCATGTCCATTTCCTGTGTGGCTTTTTCTTGAAGAAGGAGTTCAAGATGAAAAACCCTTCTGCCTCTGCAAACTCAACGAGAGTATTTCCACGCTGGTTTCTGTTGCCGTGACCGAATTTACCTACTGAAGTTTCATTCTGTTGCCGTTGCCCTATTTTTGCATTGAAATCTCCCATAATTATTTTCAAGTGCTGCTTACCTTTATTATTTAGATGACAAATTTCCTCATAAAATTCTTCAATTTCTTCTTCAGGATGACTTGTGGTGGGTGCATAAGTTTGAATAATCTGAGCCTGGTATCTTTTCGAGAGTTGGATAACAAGTCGTGCAGCTCTGTCAGAGGAACTTTCAACTTCTACAACTTTGTCCTTCAGTTTCTTGTTTATTATAAATCCAACACCACTAGTTCTGCCAGTATCTGTCCCACGATAGTAGAAGAGATGTCCACTTTTCAGTTCGATGAGATCTTCTCCTTTTCTCCTTACCTCACTTAGCCCCACGATGTCCCACTTGATCTTTTGTAGTTCCTCTTCCAATTCAAGAAGCCTTGAATCAGAAGATAGGGAGCGTCCATTATACGTAGCCAAGGTCAACATTAGATGGCAGCCTAGTCCGGTCCTCCGGGGATTCTTAGCACCCTCTGCCTTCATGTCGCACTGGCCAGGTACATCGCCTTGGCCAGGTACATTCCAGCTGCCGGAGACTGAGGGCCAAGATTTAAGTTGTGGAATCATTTTGGAGGGGTTTGGCCATAACTCACCACGCTGGCCAAGCGGGTTGGTGAGTGTGGGATAGCATTTCCTCTGATCCCGATGGTATAGTTATACCGCTATGGGCGGTCGTCAGAGCCCCTTTAGTGGGAACAGGATGCACCACGAGAAGGCGGGGTTGACATTTGTCAAGGAGAGGCTGTGATGTTACGCATCACCTGACCTTACATCCCTTCAAATTGTATATGGCATCATAAATGGTGTTTATAGTCACGTGTTTTGGTTAGATGTTTCCACGCGCTTGATAGAAATGGGGTGGATGCCATGTCATTAACAAGTTGCGAAGACTTCTGATGTATGTGGAAAGCTTCCAAAATATCAAGTTTGGTGGTTGAATCTGGCTTGTTAATTAGTTTTGCTCCTTCAAATAGAAATTTATGGTCTTTTTCGTAACAGTGTTTAGCCATCGATGACTTCTTTAGGTCACTATTCCGAATGTAGGTCTTGTGCTCCTTCAATCGAAAACGCAAGGCTCTGCGACCCACAGAGCCTTCCTACATACGAAGCGCCACATTTACATGGAATTTCATAAATTCTCGATGAGTTTTTGTCTTCAATATAGTCCTTTGATTCTAAAAAACCCAATTGTTTATGGCTTTAAAAATCACCTTAAAATTAAAGGTTTTGAGAATTTTTGAAATTTTAAAGGCAATGTCACGGGAAAATGGAATAATGGCGAAATTCTCTCGCAATGGGAGCATCACAGGAGTTAACGTGGAGATAGGCCTTGGTTTCCGGAATTTTGTTAGAGCCTTGTCCATAATGAAAGGGTTGTATTCTCGCTGTACTGCAATACGTTTAAGGAAATAAAGTTCTTTTTCAAACTGTCTGTATCTGAACATATATGTATCGCGCGATATGCGCAACTGTAAAAGGCGCTGAGTTTTTGTTGCCAAGGGTGATTGGGTTTGGCATGTGGAGGTGAGAAAACAGCGAAAGGCTTCCAATAAATTGTGGTTGCGAGAGATCCATTTGAGCGAGTTACCAAGACGTCGAGGAATGGTAGGCATCCGTTATTTTTAGTTTCGTAGCTGAATTGAATGTGTTATAACTTGGACTAATTCCGGAATTTCAGAATGTTTTCCCTTCCATAGAACGAAAGTATCGTCTACATATCGTATCCATAAGTCAAATTCCACAAGTTAGCAAAGTTTTCTTCAAATCGAGGCATGTAGATTTCACATAATATAGGTGACAGTCGGATGCCATGTCTAGACCTTCCGTCTGTTCATTAAACGTTATACGGAAAGTAAAACTGTTCTGTTTTATGCAAATGCCCACTAGTCTTTTTTTTTTATTGGAGGTTTAACGACCACCGTGAGCAACTCAATGGGCTATAAGCAGTCGCCCGTCCCTAATTTAGGGTCACTGACTCCAGGGAAGGGAGAGAGCCAGTGCCGTAAGACAAACACAACATCCATGCCTCACCGGGATTCGAACCCGGACCCCGTTCGGACGAATGATCAGAGGCCATCGCTTAGACCACTGCGCCACCGGGGCGGCCCCACTAGTCTTGTTATTTCTTCTACTTCAGGTTGGCTGTCATGATGCTTTATAAGACTTGATTTTAGGCATTCCAGAGCACCTTTTACTGGAACATTGGTGAATATGGATAATACATCAAAGGATCGCATTCGTTGATCTACGCCGGGGTGTAGTTTGAGTCGATTGATAAACTCAATGGAATTTTTCACAGATGTTTCGTTTGGAGTAGCCAAGGTAGATAATTTTGAAGATAAGAATTTGGATAACTTATATGCTGCTGTTCCGATTGTACTTACAATAGGCCGGAAAGGAATTCCAGATTTATGTATTTTAAGGAGAGTGTAGAATCTCGCACAACGAGCATATGAAGGTATTTAGCGCAATATGGTTTCAATAAGTATAATGCTTTTAGTTCATCAGAAAACTTGTCGTTTGGTATATGTCGATTCAAAGTTTGCGTAAGTTTTCATTAGAGTACCATGTGCAACCATTCCACTTTTTGGGCCTGTTTTTTATATTTCCAATAGTTATTACGGTGAGGTAGAAATAGTCAATAAGGTTCAATTACTTAACCAAAAAACTGGTGGCTATTGACATAAAAAATATAGTGAATTAAGAAAAAAAAAACAAAAAAAACCGGAATGCATGTTCCAAATTCTTCACACATGTTCATCGCATTATAAATAACGAAATGTAAACAACCCGATCTGGGCATGTATATATCTCGTGAGTAAACTTACCTAAGCCGCCCCGGTGGCGCAGTGGTCTAAGGCGCTGGCCTCTGATCATTCGTCCGTAATGGGTCCGGGTTCGAATCCCGGTCAGGCATGGATGTTGTGTTTGTCTTACGGCACTGGCTCTCTCCCTTCCCTGGAACCAGTAACCCTAAATTAGGGACGGGCGACTGCTTATAGCCCATTGAGTTGCTCACGGTGGTCGTTAAACCTCCAATCAAAAAAAAAACTTATCTAAAGATTTTCACATAATGCACTGAAAATACTGACGTTCTGCAGCGTAAATTAGTAACCACAACACCATTTTTACACGGAATTTCGAGTACAAGCAAACGAATTCGCGTTAGAACACATACGAAACTTACGATCACTTTTCGATCTAATTACTTCTAAATGATTGAAATAAATTTTTTTATTGAGGTAGTTTTCTCAACAAGTATATCCTTATATGCAATATTCCTAAAACTCACAGTTCAAATGTACACTATTTACTAATCCTTTAAAATGGCTTCTCAACTCAGAGGAAAACGTTGAAATTAAAATACATCCGACCATTTCTGACTCATGTCACGTGATCTGATGCCCTTTCATGTTGGGACCAAGGCGGCCCTGATGCAGCTATTACCAGTGCGCAGTCCATTAGTATATATGGTCGAAGCCACACATCAACAACTCACACACAATGTTTCACTTGAGTTCAAAACACAAGTTCAACTGAGTTGAGTAAAAAATACAAAGATGATGTCATTCGCGACACCCAGCCCATAGCATATACATATGTTATCATCTGACGTGTTGCGCATGCGGTGACGGCAACCTGAACCGCCACTGCCTTTTCTCCGCCGGAAATGCGATGGTGGGCGACGCCCCCTCCCTAGCTACGGCCCTGTTTCAAATAGACAAGATTTTAATTTAGCTAATATGAATTCTATACAGGTTCAAGCCTACGCAAAAAAATTTTAGGGGTTAAATGTCTTTTTGGGGAAATGTTAAAAAACATCATTCATACTCTGTGGGCTTAGGGTTTTTTTTTTTTTTTTTTTTTATTGGAGGTTTAACGACCGCCGTGAGCAACTCAATGGGCTACAAGCAGTCGCCCGTCCCTAATTTAGGGTCACTGGTTCCAGGGAAGGGAGAGAGCCAGTGCCGTAAGACAAACACAACATCCATGCCTGACCGGGATTCGAACCCGGACCCATTACGGACGAATGATCAGAGGCCAACGCCTTAGACCACTGCGCCACCGGGGCGGCGGGTTAGGTTTGGAACAACCTTTAATTATAACACACACCAATTGGTCACCCGTCATCCTCTAACATTACAGCTTGTCGTGATAACATGATTGCCAACTCGGTGGTCTAAGCAAGATCTGCACATCCAGGGGCAGAGCACATAATTTCATAGCTTTCGGATATTTTGATTGTTTTATGTAGCATAAAGGCTCACAAGTTCAACCTGAATACTGTTTTTAAGTCTTTGCATAGCGATTTACAGGAAATTTGATCTTTGTTATTGGAAAATGTACCAATTTTTTCGAGTTTGTACAGATGTTTGCTGAATATGTTGAGCAACTGTTTGATAATTGCACATAAATCTGAATTATTGAAATTCAAATGAACCCTGAAAATTTCTGGAGGTTATATTCAGGGAGTAATTTCAGCAGCTGGAAAACTCAAACAGCTCAAGCACATAGCTCACACCTATAATTTATTTTTAATTGACAAATTACATATCTATTGCTTACCAAACTTTCCACATTTGCTGTTTGTTCACAGTTGAACAAAGCCAAGCTAAGAGGTTCGTGGTTTATTTCACGGTTCGTGACCTCTTATGAGAAAACCATCAGGACATTTGACATGCATGTTGATGAAATTCTACATGAAATTGGGTGTGCATTACTTTGGAAGGCTAGTAATACAGAAAGTGAAAAATCATGAAAACTTCTTGATAGACAAGATTTTAATTTTTTTTTTGAGGTTTAACGACCACCGTGAGCAACTCAATGGGCTATAAGCAGTCGCCCGTCCCTAATTTAGGGTCACTGGTTCCAGGGAAGGGAGAGAACCAGTGCCGTAAGACAAACACAACATCCATGCCTCACCGGGATTCGAACCCGGACCCCTTTCGAACGAATGATCAGAGGCCATTGCCTTAGACCACTGCGCCACCGGGGCGGCAAAAGATTTTAATTTAGTTAATATGAATTCTACACAGGTTCAAGCCTACGCAAAAAAATTTTAGGGGTTAAATGTTGAGCAACTGTTTGACAATTGCACATAAATCTGAATTACAGAAATTCAAATGAACCCTGAAAATTTCTGGAGGTTATATTCAACTTCTTAGAGAGCCAGTGCCGAAAGACAAACACAACATCCATGCCACACCGGGATTAAAACCCGGACCCCTTCGGACGAATGAACAGAGGCCATCGCTTAGACCACTGCACCACCCATGGAGATCTGAGCACGCCTTGGCTTGGAGCACTTACCTTTACCCAAACCTGAAAGTTTAAGGCTTATTTCAGATTTGTAAAGTTACAACTCAGCTTGCTAAAGACCTTCAACTTAGCCTGGGGTAGCAATTTAAGCTCCAAAAATTGAACATGCCCAGTTTGCTTTTATGCACTTGTCCATTTCACTTTATGATCTTTGTTCTCCATATATCTTAAGAAGAACTAAAGCTAACAGGGGGTCACAGAGTAAAAAATTCATTTCAGCATTTTAGAGTTCAGTATTTCAGTTGATGGAAACAGGATTGCAGGGGGAGGGGCAATGGTGAGCCTGAGCATGTAAAACTTCGGTTATAAAATCTAAATTTTTTTTTTTGATTGGAGGTTTAACGACCACCGTGAGCAACTCAATGGGCTATAAGCAGTCGCCCGTCCCTAATTTAGGGTCACTGGTTCCAGGGAAGGGAGAGAGCCAGCGCCGTAAGGCAAACACAACATCCATGCCTCACCGGGATTCGAACCCGGACCTCGTTCGGACGAGTGATCAGAGGCCATCGCTTAGACCACTGCGCCACCGGGGCGGCAAAATCTAAAATGTCTCGTAATTTATTTGTATTTGAAGGGAGCAACTTTCAAGTATATATAAAACTTTATTTACTAATCTGAATCAGAAGTACGGAAAGATACAACTGATTTTGACACAAATCTCTATTAATTTTCAAGCCGAAATGTTTTAAACGTTAATCCAGCAGCAAATGCTGTATCTGGCAACCCCAACTTGGAAAAGAATGACCCAAGCCAAGGCCATTCCTTTCTTTCACTCACATCTTCCCCTTCCATACATATATACACGATCTACCAACAAGTAATTGGACACCTGTGATAGCAAATGAAAACGAAGTTTATTCACCTTCAATAGTTGGTGGAGCCTCCACGAGCGGCGATTACATCTGCGACCCTCCGGGGCATACTCTCAACCAGGCGTTGTACGACGGCTAGCGGCATATTCTTCCACTCGGTTTGGAGAAGACAGGTCAGTTCGTTCACAGATTTCGGACGGTGTGGGCACCCCTTAAGTCGACGCTCCAACTCGTCCCAGAGGTTTATTTATTTATTTAATTGGAGGTTTAACGACCACCGTGAGCAACTCAATGGGCTATAAGCAATCGCCCGTCCCTAATTTTGGGTCACTGGCTCCAGGGAAGGGAGAGAGCCAGTGACATAAGACAACACAACATCCATGCCTCACCGGGATTCGAACCCGGACCCCTTTTGGACGAACGATCAGAGGCCATCGCTTAGACCACTGCGCCGCCAGGGTGGCGTCCCAGAGGTGCTCGATAGAGTTAAGGTCCGGGCTCTGCGCAGGCCAGTCCATTCGATTAACCCCGTTGTCACCATACAAAGGCATGGTGGACCTCGCAACATGACAGGTGGCATTGTCATCTTGAAAGTAACATGGGTCCACCCCGTAAAACTGCCACAACGTAGGAAGCGCATGGTCATCTAAAATGGTGCAGTAGGTCTCGGCGTTGAGTCTACCAGGAATTGCGTCCAAGGGTCCCATGCCATACCAGGAGAAACACCACATAGCATAATTCCACCGCCGCCGAACTTCACAATTGGCACAATACATTCCGGCAGGAGGCGTTCTCCATGCAGACGCCAAACCCAGACCCTGCCATCCGAACGGTAGAGGGTGAACCTTGATTCGTCGCTCCAGAGGACCTGTTTCCACTGTCTACGTTCTTTGCACCCAGTTAGCCGAGCAGCGCTATTGGACTTGGTGATCAAAGGCTTGTGGGCGGCAGCACGTCCATGATAACTGAGCAGATGGGCTTCCTTATGGATGGTATTCATTGAAAGAACATTCCCGGATGTGGCCCATCGATTTGGTGCGGTTCTTCCGAATTTCTCTGGCCAGCACCCGTCGGTCTCTCCCAGTTTTGTCGGTCTGCCGGGTCGGGGCACATTCCGACAGTCACCTCTCATCTTCCACTTGCCAATCACGTAGGCCTCTGTCAATTTTGGGTACTTCAACTCGCTGGATATGTCACGTATGGATCGGCCATTTCTGTGATACCCGACGATTACACCTTTCTCGAAATCAGAGAGCTCCGACCTGCGTTGTTTCCCACACGATTTTTAACGGCGACGGCCGTGACGTGTATCAGGACCGCAGATATCGTCGCTTGCAGGGGTGTCGAATTACTTGTTGGTAGATAGTATATATCTCAGTGGCGTATCTTGGGTCTGAGACCTGGGCTTCGCACCCCCCCCCAATAGTTTTTATAAAATGTTTCTTCCGAGTACTTTTCATATTTAAAAAGAATGTTTTTCTTTATTGACAAAACAGCCAAGTCGCTCGAATGAACATGTCCTTGTGTGGCTCTAAGACATATCTTGATTCTTTTTAATGCAAAAAAATTTTTGCTGTTGAGTTGTAGTTGTTGATGGAAAGTTTAATATTAGGTCTGCTAATTTGTACACATCACTAAACACTATGTCCAATTTATTCAGCTTAATGTAACAAGTAATGTTTCTTACTGATTTGTTTTTGTATTCATCAAGGGAATAAAACAACTTCAGTTCATTTTTTAGTCGAGCTGTATCAAAATTTGACGCACAGAGTTCTTAAAATTCTGACAGTACATGCTCAGGGAAGCTTTCACAAAATTTATCAAAACAGTATGAATCCAACAAAGCCACGATTTTAAGATATAATATCACTGATTTTAATTCATTGACACTTCACACAAACTAAAACAGCTCTCACGAAACACGTGCTCTTATGGGCGGGAGCATGCTAGTGACTGAGGAAGTCTAAGTTTTCTCTTTTCAGAACGAACCGTTGCCCAAAGCAATGGCCCATCTCACCCCCACCCGCTCATTCGTGTTGTCATGGAAATGCTAGCAGGCGATCATATGGAAGGTCTTTTTTTTTTTTTTTTGATTGGAGGTTTAACGACCACCGTGAGCAACTCAATGGGCTATAAGCAGTCGCCCGTCCCTAATTTAGGGACACTGGTTCCAGGGAAGGGAGAGAACCAGTGCCGTAAGACAAACACAACATCCATGCCTGACCGGGATTCGAACCCGGACCCCTTACGGACGAATGATCAGAGGCCAACGCCTTAGACCACTGTGCCACCGGGGCGGCGGAAGGTCTTCGAATCAGAAACAACAAAGACTCTGGAAGAGCTAGTTGTGTTACGCCACTGGTCTGTCACCAGACTGAATCAAAGAAGTGATTCTGCACGCATTTTTTTTTCGCAGAGAAAGCATCGACATATCTTAATACCATCGATAATTGACTTTTATTTGTGTTTATTTAATTCTCTTATTTGCGCATTCTCTAGGCTTTTTTTTTTTTTGATTGGAGGTTTTTTTTTTTTTTTTTTTTTTTTTTTTTTTTTTTTGGAGGTTTAACGACCACCGTGAGCAACTCAATGGGCTATAAGCAGTCGCCCGACCCTAATTTAGGGTCACTGGTTCCAGGGAAGGGAGAGAGCCAGTGCCGTAAGACAAACACAACATCCACCATGCCTCACTGAGATTCGAACCCGGACCCCTTACGGACGAATGATCAGAGGCCAGCGCCTTAGACCACTGCGCCACCGGGGCGGCTCTCTAGGCTTCGCAGCTGGCCTCGAATATATGCCACTGATATGTATATACAGTAGCACCTTGATTATATGCTTCTCACCTCCACAGTTTTCTCATTTATATGCAAAATGTTGCAGATTCAAAAATTCTGAATTTCCCTTAATGTTAAATTTCCATGTTTTGTTTATAATTTTTTTTCAGCTATGCATTAATTTTACCTGGGGTCCCTGGACAAAAAAAGGTATAAATGAGGTTCCACTGTATATATTCTAGTCCAGGTGTATGCAGGCTTTTCTAGGGGTTTCCAATTTTAACATACTTATAATTCTGTATTTTTGGAATACACGAATACCAAAAAAATCTACATTAATTGTCATTCCATTAGATGCTAAAATTTTTCTCTGCTCTGCCTCTTTGCATGCCTTGTTTTTTTTTTTTTTTTTAATTGGAGGTTTAACGACCGCCGCGAGCAACTCAATGGGCTATAAGCAGTCGCCCGTCCCTAATTTAGGGACACTGGTTCCAGGGAAGGGAGAGAACCAGTGCCGTAAGACAAACACAACATCCATGCCTGACCGGGATTCGAACCCGGACCCCTTACGGACGAATGATCAGAGGCCAACGCCTTAGACCACTGTGCCACCGGGGCGGCGGAAGGTCTTCGAATCAGAAACAACAAAGACTCTGGAAGAGCTAGTTGTGTTACGCCACTGGTCTGTCACCAGACTGAATCAAAGAAGTGATTCTGCACGCATTTTTTTTTCGCAGAGAAAGCATCGACATATCTTAATACCATCGATAATTGACTTTTATTTGTGTTTATTTAATTCTCTTATTTGCGCATTCTCTAGGTTTTTTTTTTTGATTGGAGGTTTAACGACCACCGTGAGCAACTCAATGGGCTATAAGCAGTCGCCCGACCCTAATTTAGGGTCACTGGTTCCAGGGAAGGGAGAGAGCCAGTGCCGTAAGACAAACACAACATCCACCATGCCTCACCGAGATTCGAACCCGGACCCCTTACGGACGAATGATCAGAGGCCAGCGCCTTAGACCACTGCGCCACCGGGGCGGCTCTCTAGGCTTCGCAGCTGGCCTCGAATATATGCCACTGATATGTATATACAGTTGCACCTTGATTATATGCTTCTCACCTCCACAGTTTTCTCATTTATATGCAAAATGTTGCAGATTCAAAAATTCTGAATTTCCCTTAATGTTAAATTTCCATGTTTTGTTTATAATTTTTTTTCAGCTATGCATTAATTTTACCTGGGGTCCCTGGACAAAAAAAGTATAAATGAGGTTCCACTGTATATATTCTAGTCCAGGTGTATGCAGGCTTTTCTAGGGGTTTCCAATTTTAACATACTTATAATTCTGTATTTTTGGAATACACGAATACCAAAAAAATCTACATTGTCATTCCATTAGATGCTAAAATTTTTCTCTGCTCTGCCTCTTTGCATGCCTTGTTTTTTTTTTTTTTTTTTTAATTGGAGGTTTAACGACCGCCGCGAGCAACTCAATGGGCTATAAGCAGTCGCCCGTCCCTAATTTAGGGTCACTGGTTCCAGGGAAGGGAGAGAGCCAGTGCCGTAAGACAAACACAACATCCATGCCTGACCGGGATTCGAACCCGGACCCGTTACGGACGAATGATCAGAGGCCAACGCCTTAGACCACTGCGCCACCGGGGCGGCATGCCTTGTTTTGATAGCTCTTTTTTTTTTTTTTTTTTTTTTTTTGGAGGTTTAACGACCACCGTGAGCAACTCAATGGGCTATAAGCAGTCGCCCGTCCCTAATTTAGGGTCACTGGTTCCAGGGAAGGGAGAGAGCCAGTGCCGTAAGACAAACACAACATCCATGCCTCACCGAGATTCGAACCCGGACCCCTTTCGGACGAATGATCAGAGGCCAACGCCTTAGACCACTGCGCTACCGGGGCGGCAAAATGAGTTTGGAAAACACGCCCTATACAATCCTTTATGAAACACAGGTAAAATGATTCACCCAACTCAAAACCAGTAGTTTTCAACAGCAAACACTGTGACCATAGGTGGAATTTCAAAAGCAAATCAAGGAAGCTGTTTTGATTCTCATGATGCTCAAGTGACAGTAAACTTTTTATGCTGGCATCAATGACAGGAGACACACAAATGTTCAAGGTCACGAACACTTTCTCAGCTGTCTTGTCCACAACTTCTTGGTTTTTGTAGAAATGGCATGGCAAATATTTCAGCTAGAAATTTTGGGATTTCAACTTGAAATTAATTGGCTACTCTAACTCAGTCAACAATGAAGAATGACAAATTTTGAAGTGTTTACCATGATGAGTAATGGAAGCCATACACACACTCTCCTTCATTATTATAGATTACATTTAGACACATTTTTTGTATCAGTAAATTCAACAGGCCACAAATGCAGAGATTCTAAGAACTGTATGCTTCTACCTTCAAAATTCTAAGGGCAGATACTGATTCTATGCATCTAAGAATAAGTGGAACTGATATAATAAAAGTATATGGATCTTTAACTAATAACAAGGAACTATTATTATTTATTAATCAGTTTGCTATCTACCTTCCTTGAAAAAGCTACCTGGTTGATGTGCAAAAACTTGGAAACTTTTATTTCAATTCTATGCCAATAAATGCAGATTTCTAGTATATTTATACTACACTGGAGTGAAAAATTAAAGGTTAATTGGTAAAAAAAAGTCAAAACTCGCATTTCACTTGATGGAGTCGAACGCAAATAGGTAAAAACATTAATCTTGACATGCTTTATCCAACACAGGGTTTAAAGGTTGTCTGAGCAGATAATATGCAAATTAGAGATGCGTTAGCCAAAAGCACATCAAAAGGGTGGAGTTCAGCACTTGTTATAACTGTTGTTTAAGATGTTGGACCAGTTAATGCATATAAAAAGTGCGAATAGTGTATGTTCGAATATGTCAAAAAGGCATTTGAATGACTGTGAAAAATGTAACGTGATTGGAGGAATGGAAGCCAAACAGAGTCAATTGGAGGAATCCTGTGCACTACATATACCCAAAATTTTTTTCTCGAGACTGTGGAAACAGTTTAGAATGACAGAGAGAGTATCCCATGGTCCAGGACAAGGCTGTCCACAGCCCACAACCATGTCAGAAGACCGATTCCTAGTTTTAACAGTGAAGAGAAACAGGAGGATGACAGCACAACAGATTGCCCGAGAGCCTGCTGCACATAACCAGGTTTACTGAGGTTACAGGAGAAAGGCCTCTATGTGAGAAGACCAATGCTTTGTGTTTCTCTTACTTCACCCACCAGGAGCACACGTGTGAAGTAGTGTAGAAAGCATCGCAGCTGGAGTCCCAGTGACTGGGGCAGATTTCTCTTCACAGATGAATCTTAATTTTGCTCAGGAGGAGCAATTCTAGATGTAACATTATCTGGAAAGAGCCAAGGACAAGAAATATCCCTAGCAACACCCCAGAGAGAGACAGATTTAAAGGTGGAAGAATCATGGTTTGAGGAGGCATAATGTTAAATAGCCACACAGACTAGCATATCATTCTGGAAGGTTCACTAACTGGTCAGAAATATAGAGACAAGATCCTAGACCAATATGTGAAACATTTTAGAGGTGCTGGAAGTAAAGAATTCCTTCTAATGGACGATAATGCATGGCCTCATTGAGTAAAAATTATCTCTGACCACTTGGAAAGTGAGGATATCCAGTGAATGGAGTGGCTTGTCTACTCCCCAGATTTAAATATGATTGAACATGTGTGAGACACTTTAGGACAAAAGATTTCAGAACTCCAGCCTTCTTTAGGAGCTAGCAAGTATGCTTAAGGAGCAGTGGAACTTGCTCCCACAAAAACTCATTGTTAATCTCATAAAACAGCATGAACAATCATTGCAAATGTGTTTCTGTCAGGGGTGATCACATTCCGTATTGAATTTTTTTCTTAGTTTCTAAATTTGTTTTCTCCAGTTATGTCACATCTCTTTACTTTGCTCTTTTTGTTCTTTTATGTCACAAAGAGTGTTACATTCAAAATTGTGTACAGATTCTTTTTGTATTTCATGCGTTATGGCAAAATAAAAATTTTGTGCACATTTCATGTCTTTATCTGGACAACAACGCAAGTTATGGCCATTTTGAACGACTATCTTTTAATTTTTCACTCCAGTATATTTTAAATATATGAATCATTGTTGGTTCCTTTTGAACCTCATATTTGTAAGTTCCTTATAGTGGGGATGAATGGTAAGAGTGAATAATTGGACTTTCATATCATCATTAAGAAGTGTATGCCAGACTCCACGATACTCTTCTTTCTTAGTGGCCCAAAAGGATGCAAGCTGCACAGTTAATCAAAATGAGCTGCAGAGCCTTTCCACATAATAATTTACAAAATTTAGTTGCAGCATGCAAACTATGTTTTTGACTGATTACTTGCATAACTCCGGAAAAAGTAACCTGAATTAGAGTATCCCTTGCATTGCTCTTGTTGTTACTCTCTTTGTTTAGTTATTCCCTTCCTGTATAAGGTTAACAAGCTTTGGTATAATATGCATAGATTTTTATTGGTGTAAAACAAACTGACATAGCCAAGCTATTGCTAACCAAAAGGTGGCCTTTTCGAGGCTGACTGATACTAACTTACACAGAGAGAACTAACAGAAAATGTTAACATTTGAAAATATATACTTGCTTTTTATTTTCAAATGTAAATATTTACTATTAGTTCTCTCCGCATAAGTTAGTATCAGTCAGCCTTGAAAAAGCCAAACATTGGTGAGCGAAAGCCTGGCTGTGTCAGTTTGTTTTACACCAATAAAAATCAACGGATATTATACCAAATTTCATTAATTTGGTGTATTCATGCTCCTTGATTATTGTTTATCTAGGTTAACAAGCATTTGGCCTCAAAATTATTCCTACTTTCAGGTTCAGCTGTTGCAGAGGCAAGATTATATAAAAGTTAAATTTTTTTTCTTTTTGGGCTTTACTCAGCAATATTTTGAAGGTTTTTTTTTTTTTTATGGTAGATGAATTCACTTACTTCTCCTTTGCTTTTTCCTCGGAGTACTTTATTTTTTCGTTGACATTTCTGGCCTTTAGGTGATTAATATGTTTATTACTTTTTTTTTTTTTATTGGGGTTTTTAGTGACTACTGTGAGCAACTCAATGGGCTATAAGCAGTCGCCCATCCCTAATTTAGGGCCACTGGTTCCAGGGAAGGGAGAGAGCCAGTGTTGTAGGACAAACACAACATCCATGCGTCACCGGGATTCGAACCCGGACCCACCTTGAACGAATAGTCAGAAGCCATCGCTTAGACCACTGCACCACCAGAGCAGCTAGGTGATTATCAAGGCCTATCATCAATGCTTCACTTCACTCAGTGAAATGAAGTCTTGATAAGAGGTTTTGATAGCCACCTAAAGGCCAGAAATATCTGCAAGAGATAAAAGTACGCAGAGAAGGTGAAGGAGAAAAGTAAGTGAATTCTTCAACTCAAGATTATATGGTTGGGCATATGGCTGATGCTTCTGCCTTCCAGATTAATCTGCTTAATGTTCCTGAGGGCACAAGTTAATTGACCATAATTATTTTACTAATGAAAGTTTTTATGTTGGTAAGCTGTGTTTACTTGTACATTGGCTTTAATTAGCAGGAATAAGTATGGCCCATGCTTACTCAGCTGACTGTAAATAAGAATGTCAAGCTGAGCCTTTGTGTGTTATGCTTTCTTTAATAATCTACTTTCCCAATTCTTCACTCCTGGTTGTTCCTGTAATGGTCCCAACTATGCAATGACAATTTTAAGTTGTCAGTAATTTTTCTCTTTGGCAAAGGTTTTGGTCATCATAGTTCCTTGGTACCTGCCCAGTCTTTCACCCTCTAGCTATGCTTGCTTGCAAGACAAGCTTTTGAGTTACACTAAAGATGAAAGCAATGTATTTCAGGTTGCCTTTAGAAGACATATTTACATTGGAAAGATTTTGCTTTTCAGCAGTTGCTTTCACTATAATGTTTTTCACATATGTAATAATGCTCAAATTGCTGGAGCTCTTAATTTTCTTGAAATCACTACCCTTAAAACTACACAAAAATTTATGTTATTTCATGATTAAAGCAACCGATTCCACAAACACTATGTAAGACATACATAAAGCATTACATATACTCTCATTTAAGCTGAAAGTTACTTTAACATCATATGAGCCGTATAGTTACTTTAACATTATATTTCCCTTGATATGCTGTCAATTAAATGTGATGCTAGATATTTAATTTAGTTAACATGTTATACCTTAGATACGTTACTCTATCTTACTTTTTGTTTTTCTTTTCTTTCCTTGTTCTCTTTTTATTTCTATGTTTTATTTTTTGACTTTTTTTTGTTGTTATATGAATGCTCTTGGCTTGACATATACCTAGGAGGATCAAGGCCAAGTCAGTTCTTTTCGAGGCCTTTTCCTTGCTCTTCCCTGCTGTTATTTATATGTTTACGCACAACTGTTCAGAATTATTAACTTTAATATGTAACAGCAAAACCAATAAATGAAATGAAGTTAACAAATCCTGCTTTCAAGGTGGGGTCTGTTTATATGAGGGTCAGAAAAAATAAAGCTGGACTATCTAAGCATAATGTGAATTCTGTGAAGAAATTCGTCGGCGAGTTTATGTTTTAGACCATGGCTCTCTGTGACAGTTTTCTGATCTTCTGTCAGTTTTATCTTTAACTGTGTTCCCCCTCCTCCGTTGTGGAGGAATTACATCTACGGATAATAAGTGGTATGCCTGGTTATTGTCCTCAAAACATCATGGAGAAAAACGGCACTTTTTCCATCAGCCAATGGCGTACATGCAATGCAAAAGGAAACATTGATTTCACACAGAAGATTACAATTACAGATATTTTTCACATTCCATCCAACATATTTTTTTTACTTGTGTTCAAGGAGATATATATATATATATATACAGAGGGAGAGTCGAAAGTTTTGCAATATTTGCATAAACGCATGTGCTGCGGCAGGTGTGACACATGTTTAAACTAGTTCAAGTCATGCAAAGGGATATAAAGTGGTAGTCATTGCTGTGAACAGCATTGCATGCATGTTGTTGTTCTGTCTGTGGTTGGGACGTCTAAAAGATGAACAGCCACAACCAGCTAATTAGGGAACTTTTGCTTTACGAGTTTGAACTTGGCCATAACGATGCTCAAGCAACATGAAACATTTGTTATGCGAAAGGAGTAGGTTCCGTGGACCACAGCACCATGACTAGATGGTTCAAGAAATTTCATTCAGGTTACAGAAACCTCGACGATCAGCCAAGGTCAAATGGGCAGCGAACAGTGGTTTCAGAGGCCGTGCGTCAGGCTGTAGAGGCAAATCCAAACCATCACTCGGAGATTATCAGGCAAGCTGGGCACACCACAGACCACCATGGTTAATCATATTCAGGACCTCAGCAAGGTTTATAGGAGCTGCCGCATTGTCCCTAACAAATTGATGCCATCTGAAGCAAACCACTGAGTGGAAGTATGCACGAAACTCCTAAAAAAACTGGCGCGATGTACATTTCATCAAAAGAATTGTTGCGTGTGATGAACAGTGGGTCTATTTCTGTAATCCTAACGCATAACGACAGTGGCTGAGCCCGGGCCAGCTTCCTCAACCTCGCTGCCAAATGTGGGTGCTTCGAGCACAAGCTGATGCTCTGCGTGTGGTGGAATTTTGGGGGGATAATTAAGTACAAATTTGTTCCAGACAGTTGGACCATCAATGCCGACATCTACTCTGAACAGCTTGAGTGGATGTATGCCATTTTGGAGGTGAAGTACTCAATACTGGTGAACAGAAAGCATGCTTTTCTGCAGCTGGACAATGCTCTGCCTCATACCGCGTGATTGACCCTGGAAAAACTCAAGGATCTTGAGGGCATCGAACTGATGCCACACCCAGCATATAGTCCAGACCTTGCCCAATTGAATTATTACTTGTTCTGGTTCATGGGCCACTTCCTTCGAGGGTGGAACTTCAACAACCAGGAGCCAGGAGGTGGCAGCTGGGGTGAAAGAGTTCGCCTCAAAGAACAAGAACTGGTACAGCCACGAAATCGAAGAATTGGCAGACAGATGGCTACAGACTGTGCAACATGATGGTCTATACTTTGAATGCTAGCAAGCTTTCATCATAAAAAGTATGTATGAAGATATAAGGTGATCCAAATATTGCAAATCTTTTGACTCACCCACAGTGTGTATACGTACTGGGTGATTATAATTCAAGTATCCCTATTTAACGCTCTCTGGAGAGAAATCTAGCAGCCCAAATGCAACCAAATTAGGTATGCTGACAATTCAGGACATGCGGAAGAGACCCCCCCTCGATTTTTCCCCTAAAAGTCACCACCAGAGGACTTCTGGTGCTGCAAGCTGTGATAATATAGACAATTTTCAGCTCTACGAGGGAAATGAGTCCTTGTGGCGCGACGAGCGACAACAAAGCGTATCATTTGCATAATGCACACATGCTACGGGCGACTCCTAGGTATAAAACTGTCCTAGGCATGGTGAATGCCATCAACTGCAATGGGTATAACCTTGCTGAAATGCACTCTTCTTGTGAAGTTGTTTAATGAAAATGCGAGCAATGCTGCTGCTGCGCTTCGAGAATTCCAACATCGTAAGAATTTGCGCCAAGGTCTATTGACTCCATGTGCTCTCAGAAGAATGATTGCTCATTTCAAGGAAACTGGATGTCTACGTTTTTAATCAGGGCGATGGTGCAAACCTATAGCTCTAGAAGTGGTTGAAGATATCGTCACAGTGCTTGTGGATTGCTCCATGGATAATGTACCAGGTTATAGTGGTGCACGAGCAGTGTCACAGAAGCTGGATGTGCCCTATACCACAGTGTGGAAGGTACTGAGAAAGGTGTTGCATTTTTTTCCATACAAGATCAGCCACACCCAACAATTGATTGAAGATGACAAGGACACCTGACTGACCTTTGCATTGACCTTCCATGCTAGAATGGAAGTGGATGATGCGTGGCCACCCGAGATCTTGTGGAGTGACGAGGCACATTTTCACCTCAATGGAACACTCAACACGCATAACTGTCACATTTGGGCATTTCAAAATCCTCAAGCATTTGAACAGATTCCACTGCACTCGCCCAAAGTCACAGTGTGGTGTGGCTTCACAACCACATTTATCCTTGGTCCGTTCTTCAAAGAAATTACACCCACGTGCCCTGTGACTCTCTCTGTTAATGCAGAGAGGTATTGGGAGATACTCAACAGTTTTGTTCTACCGCAACTGCAGCAGCAACAGTGCCTTGCATCAACAATTTTTATGCACATTGGGGCGCCTCCACATATCGGATGGTGCATACAGGTCTTTCTGCGACAACATTTCACCAAGAACAGGGTGATTAGTCGCTCCTTTCCCACACCATGGCCACCTTGCACTCCAGATCTTAATCCCTGTGACTTCTGGTTGTGGGGACACTTAAAACTTAAGGTTTATGAAGGCGACATTCCTAACCTGGCAGCCTTGAAAGACGGTATCACATTGCATGTGAGAAGCATCACGGAAGATCAGAACACCCACATTGCACAATGGAACACGAACAGGCTAGCTCAAAAGTGAATATTTGGTGTAGCATAATGGTTGACCATGTTATTGGACCCTTTTTCTCTCAGGAAGCAACCGTGAGAGCTGATAATTACCTGGACATGATTGAGCAATTTGTGTATTCCCAGTTCGATGAGCTTGTAACTCTGGTCATTTTTCAACAAGATGTGGCACCACCACCTCATAGGGCTTCAATTGTGAGGAGGCCTCTGGATACCAAACTTTCCAATCGATAGATTGGGCATGAGTGGCCCCATTACATTGCCGCCCATGTTTGCCGGACTTAACATCCTGTGACCTTTTATTCATGGGGATTCATCGAGGGTGAGGTTTACAGCACCCCTGTTGCAGACATTGCTGACCTAAAAAGGAATACACACGCACTGCAGAAAGTTAATACGGACATTCTAAAATGAACATGGTTGGAATTGGAATATGTTTAGACATTGTTCGGGTGACAAATGTATGCCCACGTCAAATGTTTATAAAACTTCATGATCTATTGTGTCAGTTAACACAAGTTGTGTATTGAGATCATTTATATTAAAACTGTTATAATTATTTGAAATTGGTTACACCTATATGGGACATCCTGTATTTTTTCACCAAAGGAGGATTCCTATGAGAATAGGTGCTGCTAATATGATAATTTCAAAACCTAATACCGTTTCAAATTGAGACTGTGGAATTTTTTTCTTCCAAACATGAAGTGATACCTCAGTATTTCGCCTGTACATCCATGGGACGTCTTTTGAACCGGATATGCAGTGAGTCGGACACCAGATAAATTACTTACCAGTTGTGGACCCACATGCAACCAATCAGGCATCTCATCTCTCCTCAGTTTTCGCAGCAAGCATGAGTGTGCATGGTCTTCGACCCTTGTGCTGACACGGTTGGCGGAACCCATCAGCACAGTTAGCACTATGGAAGAACAAAGACACAGTGCTTTACCAAATGGTGGTAACTTGAAAAAGGCTAACACTGGCCTTGTTACATCTTGGGTGAAAGAATTGTGAGATGCAATTTTACCAGAAATGGTTATAAGGTCTTTCAAAAAGCTACATAAGTAATTCCATGGATGTTACAGGAATTATTTGGAAACTCTGACAGTGAAACATACTTTGAAGGTTTTTACAGAAGATCCCCTCAGAATTTAGCATAATTCGTTTCAATACATCGTTTTTTCAAATCTTGAAATTGAAGGTCAGCATATACACTGCCGGACAATTGCTAAGGACGGATGACAATAACAACGATAGCAACCATAAAATGGAAGGCAGGAAAATATGGAAATTAGCATAAGTGCGGGATACAGTAAGACGTGTTGTGCGTATGCAAATTTTGGATTGCCGAACTTGTTCGTGACGTCATAGCGCTGATAAGAGATATAAAGGATTTGACGCGTATTGACCGTTGTTGTTCAAACGCAAAGTTAAAAGGGAAAGAATCAATTGACGAACTTGCAATTTTCAGTATGTCTTCCCGACATCACCTAGATGATTTTACGCATGGCCATATTATTGGCAAGATTGAAGAAGGGCGAAAAATAACAGATGTTGCCAGGGAGTTCGGCGTCAGCCACAGTGTTGTTTCAAGGCTTTGGAAATCCTTTCAAACAAATGGAGAGTGAGGCAAACGTCACGAGGGATGTCGTGTTCGCAGTACGACACCTGCAGAAGATCGGTACATAGTGCTATCAACAAAAAGACAGCGGCGCAGCTTAGCTAGTGAGGTAGCAAATCAGTTTATGGCTGCTACTGGCAAGCGGATCTCCCGAAAAACTGTCGCCAGACGTTTGCATGAAGGAGGACTATACGCCCGCCGTCCTGTTGTGTGCATCCCATTGTCCAGACGTCACCGTACCGCCCATTTGCAATGGTGCCATCAACATCGCAATTGGACTGATAACGACTGGTCTGCTGTCCTCTTCTCAGATGAGAGTAGATACAGTCTATCGTCTGATTGTCGACGACAACTGATCTGGCGTGATAGTGGTACTACATATTGTCCAGCAAACATACAGGAAAGGGACCGATATCCAACATGTAGTGTCATGGTATGGGCTGGCATCATGATCAATGGCCGTACATCCCTCTGTGTGCTTCCAACTGGCACTATGACTGGCCAACGATACATGAATGATGTTCTGCTACCTCATGTTCGCATGTTCCGTGGTGCTGTCCGTGATAGATTCATTTTCATGGACGACAACGCAACATGTCATCGAACAGTCGCTGTCCAGGAGTGCCTTGAGAGCGAGGATATTCAACGCCTCGTATGACCAGCACGTTCTCCAGATCTGAATCCCATTGAAAATGTGTGAGATGCTTTGGGGAGGAGTCTTGCTGGTCGCCAATGCCCTCCAATAAACAAGGACACCCTAATCCGTGCACTGACAGAGGAATGGGATAAATTACCCCAACAGCTGCTAGATAATGTTGTGCAAAGCATGACACGACGTGTGGAATCATGCATCGCCCTCCATGGTGGCCATATCCCGTATTGACATCTTACGCCGAAACGCCTGCGGACGGTAATTGCATTTTTCACGTTTACGTATTCTGCACAAAATGGCCTGTTTGTCCCTTGAACGTGTTCCAAAGCCTTCTGGATTTCAGAGCACAATAAATTGTCTTTCTTGTAATGTCCTGGCATTCTGACATTATTTTATTTCACTTGGCATCCAACCACACTTACTTTTTTATGCGCTATATAGCCGTTTATGATCCGTCCTTAGCAATTGTCCAGCAGTGTATATGGGTCAAGGTTTTTTACAAATTTTTAGCTGTTAAAGTAGCTGGGTTGGCTTCTACTCGAGATCAATTTATACACAAGTAAATATGGTATGTTTACCTCTGCATTTTATGCACAACACATATGGCACAAGGGTTACTTTTTGCTTGGCACTGATTAATTTTGCAAACTTGGTCTTTATCTTTGAAGTTACCACACACATTTTATGCTGAACATATATTTACTATCAGTATTTGCCACAAAGCACAAATATTAATCACAATAAATGTAAAATGTTATTTTTTCAATCATTGTATCACTAGCCACTCTATCTATAGCAGCGTATCTGTTTCAGAATTCACCAAAAACCTTTCCATTTTAGGCCAAAGTTGAAATAACTGGAAAAAAAGGGAAAGAAACTGAGTATTAACCTCAGTGAATATGAAAAAGCTCTTACTTGAGAACTACTGATAGAAAAATCTGATACATTAGCAGTACACACTGCCTCTTCCTTGATGAATATGAAAACATGCATTTCTACTGAGAGAGGCATGTTAAAACTCAGATGCCTTATGTGTGAATGAGCATATAACAGGCCAGAACAGTAATAATTTAATGCTTTACTATAATTTCATCAACAACAAAGCCCCCCCCCCCAAAAAAAAATGGATGCTTTTTCTTTTTCCAATGACTACAATCTATTTTTTAAATGATTTAATTTTTATATGCATTTTGTCATTATGAGCTTACATTTTCAAGACATCTCTACAGGGCGGGCTGGGAAGAAAATGCAGCCACAACATTTTTAATTACAGGGGCGCATTTTGACTTCTTCATATCGCTTTGGGTGAAAAGCTAAAAGTACTGACCATCCATCCATCCAATTTAGCAATCTGATCATCACAGTACACTGTAAAACTTTTTGCATATTTGTAAAATTTTCTTGATTTTTGATGTTTGCTATGCTTTGTAGAGCAGCTCTATTAAGATCAATATGTTCCATGTTTCTGAACATTTTCAACATTGCTTTCTTTTTCTGAATGAATAACTTTGTTCAAATGCACTTTTACAGTGGCATCAAATTTTGAAAGTAAGTTTGACAATTCAATAAAGTTTCTAAGATCCACATTATCATCTTCCATCATTTCATTATTTCTGCGAAACAGAAGATCTCATTCGCCAATAAACAATTTCTGCAATTCTTTCTAATATTTTCTTCCTCTTTAACATTTCTGTCTCCCATTTAGATAACTTCTTTTAAACAATAAATATTTCAAATCACTATCATGGCAACTTGTCAAATGTGCTTCAGAATATGCAAAATGTTGTTTGCTTGTTTCATGTTCAACAATACCTTGCATTGCATGACACCAATCTGTCATACCATGAAAAATAAAATAAAAACATGGGGATTTAAAATACCGTTAACAGGGGGGATTATGTTTCCACAGGCAAGGCAAACAGAACAAAATAATGCATCTTGTTTTGCTGAATAAGACAGCCACTGCCTGGGTGTACCTCTCTTTTGTATACAAATTTTTGAGGTAGCAGGAATGGATAAAATATCAGGTTGGTAAAAATAAAACTTGAAAAACAAGTCAGTTGTGATATTACTAACCTCAAGAGGAATATAAAAAATCATTCAGCAATGTCTTCATCTTGCAGTTTTGCAAAACATTCATGTAAATGAACATCAGTTCCCTTGGAAACAATAAAACTCAACAGGATCCCCATCTGAAGGCATCTCACAAACTGTTTTTTTAGCAAAACAATGTCCTTTATCTGGATAATTTCATGCTTCATTCCTAACTGAAATTACTTCTGTTTCGGAAGCACACACTGCTTTATGTATCTGCTTTTGTTCGATCAAAGTATGAAATGTCACGGGATACGAGTCAAATGTTTTAGTTCTCGAAATTCAGGTCTCTGCATTATAACCTATACATGTCACCTAAATTTCAAGTTGATGAAGTGTCTTTTTCACGAAGCTTTACTTCCCTTTTCCTTTCCTGGTCTCCCTTGCGCTTCCACATTTTGGAGTAATCCATCAAAAATACACTGGCGGAAAGTGAAAAAAGAACACCAAGAAGGAATTGGCGGACGATCATGAAATTTACATATGTTAATTGGGCCGAGTTTACGTAGGTGTGATGTTAATTTTGGGACCAACCGGTGAGCACTTAAGCCACAGCACGGCATAATATGCTAATTATCGTCGGTGGTATTTAAGGAATACGGCGAAGTGATTGTAATCAGTCGTTGGCCTACGGACACGTGCAAAGGCCCTGAAGAAGCTGCAATGCCTGGACATGGAAGACGTGTACGATTTCAGCAGTTATCGGACTTTGAGCGAGGTTGTCTAGTCGGACTCCGCGAGGCAGGGTGGTCGTATCGTCGTATTGCGGAGCGGAATTGGATGGGAAGTATCGGTGGTGGTACGATGGTGGCGTAGATGGTCCAAGGAACATTCCCACATGAGAAGACGTGGAACCGGGGTCACAGACAGACTGATGAGCGGACCGATCGATGCATAAGAAGAGAGGCGTTGTCAAGCAGAACATCCACTGCGACGCAAATCCGAGCTGCCGTTGCACCTGAGGTGACTGTGCGAACAATCCGCAACCATCTACTGGATGCAGGACTACGTGCACGTGTGCCTCTGGCATGTGTACCTCTGACTCCAGCCCACCATCAGGAACGGCTGCACTGGAGAACGCAATGGCGATCTGTTGTGTTCAGCGATGAAAGCAGATTCTGCTTGGGAGCCTCTGATGGCCGTATGTGTGTTCGCAGACGCACAGGGGAGCATCTCCACCCTTCTTGCATCCACCTGGTCTCCTGGTGTGGGGAGCGATCAGCTATCACTTCCGCACACAACTAGTGTTTGTACCGGGTACATTAAACAGCACCTCCTACATCAACATCATTCAGCCCGTTGTTGTGCCATTTGTAAGGTTGGTCCATCGTGTTTTCCAGCAAGATAATGCATGCCCACACACGGCACGTGCAACACAACATGCACTTCAGGGTGTGAGACAACTTCCATGGCCTGCACGTTCACCGGGTTTGTCCCCCATTGAGCACATGTGGGATTTTATGGGACAACGACTTATCCGGTCTCCACGGCCAGCCACGACCATCCACGATTTAAGCGTCCAGGTTGAGGATGCTTGGAACTCAATACCCCAAACTTACATCCAACATCTGTACGATAGACTCCATGCCAGAATTGCACAGTGTGATGCAGTTCATGGCGGTTCAACCTCGTACTAACCATGTTACATGGAAATGTTATTTTTCAGTTTACCAGCAAATACAGCTGTATTTTGCCATAATGTTTTGATCACGTTATCCTCTGTATTCCGTTATTATGCTGTATAAATTTTGTTGGTATCAGACGTCTCCTTCTTGGTGTTCTTTTTTTCATTTTCCGCCAGTGTATATTAACCATCAAAATCTCAATTCACCAAAAAATTTTCCTATTACTTCCAAACTACAAAATCCACATGGGCAAAGAAAGAACCAGTAAGCAACCATGGTACTACTTCCGGTAATTTTTTTTTCTTTTTCTTTTAATTGGTGTATGGCTGTGGCAATTTTCATTGATCTGAGGGCAGTGTCAGTGACTTCAGCAGCACTTAAAATTACA
Source organism: Macrothele yani (assembly GCA_039090855.1). Classification (NCBI taxonomy): domain Eukaryota; kingdom Metazoa; phylum Arthropoda; class Arachnida; order Araneae; family Macrothelidae; genus Macrothele; species Macrothele yani. The sequence continues at coordinate 82,493,658 of CM077008.1, forward strand.
TCATGAACAACTCTGCCCTTGAAAAGAAGATTACAGCCAGCATGTGATTGGGGGACCTTGGAGCAATTTGACAGTGAGTGATCCAATTTGCTGTCAACCTTCAGCTTTATGCCCGCTTATTGCTTATGCATACCATCTCTCAGCTCATGCTGTATTTCTCAATTCTTCATATTTTTGTTTGAATTCGTTGAACTGAAATAACTTGACATCGATGGCCCACCGGGCATTTGCCCGGTGACTCCTATGGCCAGTTCAGTCCTGCATCTTTAGAATCTTATCTAAAATTACTTGATTATGGATCTCTGGCTCTGGTTTGTGATCCACAGTCTGAGAACCACAGTAATAATGAATTTCATATGAGTTGAGAACTTATTCCAGTTATTACAAAATGAGTTTTTTTGCATGAATTCAAATTGTTGATAATTTAAATGTACATGTGAACTAGAAAAGCATCACATAAGATGAAACACTCTGAAGCTGTGAATGAAACACAACATTAAACATATTTATCATCTGTCAACAATGACAAGACCACGTGATAGAAGGTATACTGCACATGCAAAAGTATAATGGAATGCATCAAGTGCTGGAAAACCAAACAGTGTTCCTTCAGTACCTATACTCAGGCCAGCAACTGCTATCAGTTGTGCTCCCAGAACACCATGCCAGTTTTGGTCAAAGAAACTCACAATGATGATTGACATTAGTACAGCTATTTGTTGGAATTTATGTAGGATTTCCACCATAGTTAGTGGCAAAATGTATGAAACTAGGAACACAATAACAAGGTCCATTAAATGTATTCCACAAAAGAAATACTTTTCGTACACCAGATTGTACTGCATGGCCAAGAAGCACAAGCCAAAGCTTGAAGCAAATCGGATAGCAGACTGATAACAGGCAACAAGATTTGCAGAAGGCTTTTCAGAACCTGGAGGGGAAAAAAATAAAAATAAATAGAAATTATTAAGCAATGAACAACTTATTCATTAGCATATTTACCAGAAAACATAGAAACATACCAAAGGTACTGAGTATCATATAAAATTATTCTGATATATTTATACACAGTGATGTTCAAAGTAGGGCCCGATTCAGAAGCTTATGAAGTGGAGGTGAGAGGGAATTATCTGGTGTAAAAAAATGAGAGACTTTGTGGAAGGCTTACACACATACATGCATGCATGCACACACTATTAGCAGTCGCCTACCTCCCTCCCTGCACAACAAGGCTTTTTATGCACATTTTTCATAAAAAAAAAATCTAAATTTTTAAATCGCAAGGATATCAGCAATGGGAGTAAACTGTGCATTCCTTTTCATGGACTCCACAATTCGATTTTTTTTTCGATTGATGGATTTTACGACCACAGTGAGCAATCCAATGGGCAGTCCCCAATTGAGGGCTACTGGTTCCAGGGAAAAGAGAGAACCAGGGCTGTAAGGCAAACACAACAGCCTCACCGGTATTCGAACCTGGACCCATCTCGGACGAATGGTCATAAGCCACTGCAATTTCACTAAAACATTTACTTGCAAATTAGAAACGCAGTTTAAAATTTTTGTTTTCAGGAGGCATGCCTAGCATTCAGAACATATTTTTCTGATTGGCCCTTTTTCAAAGAATGACAAAAAGAAGCCAATGAAGCTGACATCCATATATCAAATTGTATGACTTACATATGGGAAAATGGGAGGGGATGACCCCCCCCCCATCTCCAAACAAGACTGAAATCAGAAAAGTTGGGAACATCTTTACGAGGTTTTGTTTATGGCCCAATCGAGATACGTACCTCTGCTTTATCGCTCACACTATCTTACACGCACACTCCAAAATTTGCCCCAAGTGGTGATCTTCCCTGTTCCCAGACAGTACTAAAGAACAGAACAAAGCACATACATTGCATTTATACATACATACATACATACATACATTGCTCAGGCAAAATCTCTTTTCACTTCTATTATGAACTTCCCTTGTTTCTGAACTTTTAAGTTTTTTGTTTTTGTTTTTCATCTGATGAAGTTAGAACAGAACATTCAATCTCCAAATTCACAGAAAATTTCAATTTTTATAAAAAAAAAAAAATGAAAATTAATGAGAATTTTCTAATTTAAAAAAAAGAATAGATACATTAATTATTTACATACAAACTTGACCATTTGATAAGAAAAATCTGCTTGGGGGGATCACCCCAGTCACCCCCGCTGGATTCATCACACTGGTTCAAAGAATGAAACAGTGAAAACTTCTTAAATTTTTAAGCCACTGGAGACAACCTAACAGTTCAATAAGGGTACACCAAAGCTGTAGAAATCTATACAGAAGAACCTGCAATGGGTTTTTGCACCTAATTTCACTAAGCAATGAAGTATGAGTGAAGAAAACTTAACATGCAATCAAGACATCTCATTTGCTTTAAATTGCATACATTTGTAAACACTTGTCACATACACTTGCAGTTGCAGCAGAACATGAAATAATAATTACATAACAAAAGCACATACGTGCCCTTTCTGAAGTACAGTATTTTCAGCAACTAGATTGCAGTACTGAATTGCTTTCAGTTCACCCTATAACATGGTGACCAATAAACTAAAAGCAATTCGGTACAATATGATCGCTGAAAATAAAATACTTGTTAACTGCCCATGTATTTGTGAAGAATATTATGAGGGTCATCCAGAAAACAAGTACCGTTTGAAGATTAAAAAAAAAAAAAAAGCATCGATAGCTAATTTCTAATGTGCGATGAGTTCTCCATACCTTAATATTTTTTTCAATATATTCCCCATGAATGTTAAGGCATTTTTCATATCATGGTACAAGTTTTTTGGATATCCTCCTCATGAAAGTCGCTAGGGTTTTGAGCCACTGCTCAACCGTTGTCTTCAGGTCGTTGTCATCATTGAACCACTGGCCAGCAAGAAATTGCTTCAAGTGGAGAAACAAATGACGGTTAATGGGTGCCAAGTCTGGGCTGTAGGGAACTCACCAGCTACTCACATTGAAATTTGACCAGGTTTTGTATCACATTCCTGGCACGAGGCCTTGCGTTGCCATGGAGAAGAACAACTCCCTTGCTCATCATGGTGCACCATTTGATTTGAATTGCATGACAACTTTCACTGTGTCTCATAATAAAGAGCCGCATTTACTGTCATGCCTTTACGCAGAAATTCCACCAATAAATTTCCTTTCTTGCCCCAAAAGACACTGCACGTGACCTTCCTCATTGACACTGTCTGTTTGAAGTTTTTGGCAGCACGTGAGCCCATGTGCTTCCATTGCAGGGACTGCTGTTTTGATACAGGTCTGACGTGAGAGACCCAAGTCCCATCTCCTGTCTTAAAAAATCACTTTCCTCTGCATAGGAGGAAAGGCTTAAAAAATCACTTTCCTCTGCATAGGAGGAAAGGCTTAAAAAATCACTTTCCTCTGCATACTGCCCCAAAATTTTCAAAGCAGTTCCCATGTGCTTCATTTTGTGCTCTTCTGTCAACATCTTTGGCATCTAGTGTGCACACACTTTACAGTACTGATGCTTTTCTGTAATGATTTCATGCAGTAATGATTTTCAAACTTCAGGGAAATGTTCTGATAGATCAGAAATTGGTTCTCCTCAATGTTTTGCACTTGGTCTGACATTTCTCGCATTCACAAATTTCATCACAGACTGGACTTCGGAGTCTGTGGGCCTTTTCATTAACTTGAACATTATTAATGCACAGAACAAACCTTTAACATAAGCACAACCTCACAAAATGGCGTCAGTGCATGGCTAATGCACAAATCAACTCAAGTCAGTGCACGTGCTGCTCTGAAGCGAATACTTGCGCAGGAATGATGTGCGAACAGTACTTACTTTCTGTATGGCTCTAATACTTCCTTAAAGTCTGTGAGGATACCTTTCTGAAGTACTGATGATTTGAAGCTCAAAATATGTTCTAAAATACTGAATTTGGAGAATAATGAAAATGGTACATGAGCTAGGGATAAAATTACAAATAGTTAAAGCTTTATGAGAAATGAGATGAAATTACTTATCTTAGAATGTGTGTGTGTTTCTGTCCAAGAACAGAGATGTTAGACACAAAGATTATGGCAAGTGGTTGTCGAAAAATAAAAGCAGCAGCTAAATGTTACTGAAATAGGGCAGTACTCATGATAAAAGAGTAGCAGAGGTAAACAAATTTGAAAGCATTTCTTGGAGGGGCTAATGACCACCATGAACAACACTAAGGACTATAAGCAGTTGCCCATCCCTGATTAAGAGCAACTGGTTCTAGTGAAGGGAGAAAGCCTGAGTTGTAAGACAAGCACATCACCCCAGGACTCAAACCTTGGTCCAGCTCACATGAATGGTCAGAAACCTATGCCTCTGACCATTGGGACCTCAGGGTAACTATTTGAAAGTATAAAATATAACAAACTATCTTTCTAATTCTTAACGAGTTTCAGTTATTACTAATGTTTTCAAAATGTTACAGATTGTCATGTACTCTCTCATTACTAAAAACAAAAACAAAAAATAAAACAAACATGTGTATTGGAAACTGGGCTACAGAAACTGCATTCCTAAACAAATGATAAACAGAAGTATGGAAAGATCATTTTTGAATCATAATGATTAATTATATTTCTAAATGCCAATAAAGCAAACTATATCAGAACCATGGTTTCAGTTGCTAGGGCTCTTGTCAGCTGTCAAACTGCATACGTTGTTCTGTTGCTATTGGCTCCTTAGAAAACAAAGGGCAGATGAAGCAGGAAATTTTAAAAGTATCAAGTTTTTCTTTCTTTCATGCCTGGCATTGCTTTACGTATAATAATTTATCTAAAGTGTTCATAATATGGTTACATACCCATAGCTGAAACAGCAGACTTCTCTTATTGTCAAACATAAACCAGAACCCAAAATCATCATTTTTAAAACAGGCCTCTATGGTGGGCTGAATTAAGATTTTTTTAGGTTCCCATCCACATTACAAAATGAGACCTTCCTCAATCAGGGGAAAGTTACTTGACAGATAGGGATAAATGATGCATCAGCAATTACCTCTGGCAATAATAAACATTATTTTTTTTGTTTTGAGAGGGAGATAAGATTATAGCAATTTATGAAGAGCAGTATTTTTCTTGTTGCAGTTGAAATGGCCAGCTTTAGGTATTGCCACTTAGCGCCATTTTGCTAGATTAGCATTGTACAGCAAATGCACGTGTTATGTCACACGGCACCTTGAACTGCAGGCTATGCAATAAGATCATTTGTTGTGTTATCAGTCCCCCCCCCCCAACACCATGGGTGGAAAAAAGGGGACAGATTCTAGGGGCCTGGGCTCCCAGAGAGCCCCTAGTCAAGCAAGCAAATAAATGACAGTTTAAATTATAAACAATAGAAGTGTGGATTAAACTGAAAAAGCATAGTAATGTACAGTGAAATTTATGTTAAACACTGTACCTGGCAAACAAAGTTTTTACCTAGGAATAAGTGCAAGAGATACCCTCCCTCAAATAAAAGAAAGCATCCCCCAATGTTTCGTGAATATTTAAGCAATGAAAATTTTTTTGGTCAATAATGTTAGGTAATCCCAAAAATACTGTCGTTTTTTCAACGTGTGAAGAAAAGAAAGAAAAACATACCTGGAACAGATGTTTTAATCCATATAATAAGTGCCCCCGGTAGTTACAACCTTCACCCATCGATCGACAAGGTTTTGAATCCCAGACTTGTAGAATTCCATGGGTTTCGATGCAAGAACAGAAAGGGTTCACCGTACCTCCTCCACATTTTGAAGCACAGTCCCAGCAAGATGCTTTTACAGCTGCGAAAGAGGTGGTAGTCGGAAGGGGCGATGTCAGGGGAATATGCTGGATGCGGAAGTTTTTCACATCCGAAGTTCTGAAATGTGGCACTGGTCATTTTCACTGTGTATGGTTTTGCGTTGTCCTGCTGCAACAGCACGCCTTTACGATTTTTGAGTGTTGGACATTTATCCTGAAAAGCAGTGCATAGATGCTGCAGCTGCTGACAATAGACTTCCCCTGTAATGGTTTTGTTGGGTGGCAGCAACTCGTAATGGATTATGCCTTGCATATCCCACCACACAGATATTAAAATCTTTTGTGGGAAACGTCCTGGTTTTGCCACTGCTGCAGGCACATTCCCTTTGGGAAGCCACTGCCGTTTACGCTTAATATTGTGATAAACAATCCATTTTTGATCGCCCATTACAATTCTGTGCAGAAACGGCTCTCTTTTTTTCACAGGAGAGCAAAAAAATGCAAATGTCCACACGCTGTTGTGGAGTGAGATCATGGGGTACCCGCTTATCCAGTTTCGACATATAACCGAGGTCCTGCAGATGTTGGTGAACAGTAGAATGGGTTGAATGAACAAGTGTGGCCGATTCCTCAACTGTTGCCTGCAGATTTCCCTCAACAGCAGCTTTCAGCACGTCGTTATCCAGCTCAACAGGCCGTCCGGGCCGCTGCATATCATTGAGGCTGGTGTCCCCCCTTTGAAATTTCTGGAACCAGTGTTGACATTTCCTGACCTCCAGGGTACCCAGCCCATATACGGCATTGATGTTTCGTGTTGCTACCGTCGCTGAATGTCGATGGTGGAACTCACACAGCATAATGTGCCTAATATCGTCTTCTGATACTGCCATTTCCTATGCGGTTTCAGTACACAACAACTGCACCTAGAACTCCCGTTTGCGGTCTCAAGTGACTTGAAGGTCTGCTCGCGTGATCCATCTTATACTCACCATGGTCAACATCATAGTCTGGGCATCAGGGGACTCACTACTGTTGGGCTTGTGCAAAACGACATTACTTCTGGGATGACCTGATATTCTTTGTACTGTTATCCACCTCCTGAAATAAAATTCTGATTTTGCCACTGCAAATCAGTTTATCTGTGACAACTCATTTGAGTAACCCAGAATAGCAAAGCCGCACTACTGAACCTTTAATAATTTTGATGTCACAGTACGCCACACATACTTAGAACTTTTCTGCAGCACATAGTAATTGTCACAGTATGTATACATTTTCAAACTTTTCAAACGCATAAGAATTTTTGATTCTCTCATAGAGGTTTTTGATCTCCTGCCATGAGTTATGCCTTGCTCAAAATCTCTTTCCTTTGCAACATTTTATTAATGAATACAGTTATTGTGAAGGCATGTGAAAGGAATTAATAGAAACTGTAAGTGATTTGCATCCCCAAACTATTGCACCTAGTAAACCAGGACAAAACCAAAGTTAAGCAATATTTATGTAAGAATGGTGCAGACATTTCTTTGCAAATTTATGAGATTTGAGCATTACTATGGCAAGTATTTTTCTGTGGGTCTTTTTTTCCCTATAGGTAAGGATTTTCAGTGATTTCCAAAAGGTTTGGTAACGAATCAGCAAATAGGCATTTATTGCAGAAGTTCTCAATTTTTAGACATTTATTTTTAGTACGGTTGAACTTTCTGTTTTTTGTTGTGGAACATTTTTCTAAACTGATATTTTATGGTTAAGGGTTTTTTTTTTTTTTTTTGCAACCCTTTGAAAACATGCGTGGCTGCTCACACATTTGGAGGGGGGTATGAAATGTAAGAAAATATTCTTAAACCAACGTGTTTAGTCACCACTACTAAATGGTATCCAAATTTTTTGCTCAGTGATCTTGTACCAGGGCCTGTAAATCGATAGTTGGGCATTGTGTGTCATTACTGGTGGTAGTAAACACAATTACATGCAAGTGGGCCATGGAGCCAAGTGAAATTCACATTATTTTTCTTTATGAGTTTAAAATGCAACATTCTGCATCCAAGGATACAAGGAACATGAATACAACATTTGACAAAGGAACAGTTAGTGAGTGTACCATGTGTTGTTGGTTTCCAAAATTCTAGTCCAGCAATACGAATCTCCAAACCAAACCCCACAGACACAATCCTGCAACCATTAATCTTGTTGAATTGAAGGAAATCATTGAACTGAATCCATGGTAAACAGCACGGGAGGTCGCACAGAAGTTGAATGTCCACTACGCAACAATGTCCCAGAACCTAGCAGTCATAGATAAAGTGAAAAAACTTGATCCGTGGGGGTCACATGTGCTAATCAAGGAATAAAAGTCACATCACCTTGAAGTGTGGTCTTCCCTGCTCAATACAAACAAAAGGGAAGGATCTCTGTGCAGTGCATTGTGACTGCTGATGAGAATTGGTTTCCACGCAATAATTACAGACATTCTGCCCAAAGGCTTAATGCTGATGAAGTGCCCCAAAACTGTCAAAGCCAGCCTTACACCCTAAGAAATGGATGATCACTGCATGGCGGTCATCTTCAGGCACCACCATCCATTCTCAAGACTTGGTTAGATCATTATGGCAGAATGCTATTGTGACAACCTGCAACAAATACATGAAAACTGTGCAGAAAACAGCAAGCATTGTTCAATAAATATGGTGTCCTGCTACTTTGGGATAATGGTTGACCCCATGTCGCACTAATAATTGTGCAGAAACTTCACCAGTTAGGACATGAGACTTTGCTACACACTGACTTACTCTCCAGACCTTGCACCAAGGGATTATCACTTCCTTCAGCACCGGGACCATTTTCTGTTCAAGAGGACCTTCAAGAATGATGCAGCTGTTTACCAGGCATTTGAGGATTTTGTCACCTCCAGAGAACCCAAAATTTTCAAAGTTGGCATGAACATCCTTGAGACCCATCGGCACAAGTATATTGATGCCGCTGGTGACTATTATGATGGATCAAGCACATTGGTAGTAGAGAGATTGTAAAACGTGGTGGAGTTGTAAGATTATGAATAGATTGTAGAACATTGATATACAGCTTGTTGAGATATATGTAATTGACTATTGCTGTCAATTGATTGCACTCTGATGAAACGCATATAGCATATTAAATCTGTTCATTTTTGTGATGTAGTCAGCACAAAGATTTGCCAAGCTTTTGCACTCTACTGGAAGGCTTTTTCAAGGCAATGTTAGACATAAAAAATGCAATGGTAAACATGAAAATCTGTTTTTTTTTTTTTTTTTGCATTTTTTATGTCTATCATTGACTTGAAAAAGTCTCCGAGTGAAGTGCAAAAGCTTGGTGAATCTTTGTGCTGCCTACACCACAAAAATAAACCGATTTAATATGCTACATGCGTTTCATGATCATTCAAGTCTGGTGTATTTAAAATAAAGGATTGCATTCTCTTGACCTGAGAGTCATAATGTATCAGTGGAACTGACTTTTCAGTGAGTGAAAGAATAAGTTGGTGGAATAACAGAAGTCTCTTATCTCTCATGCTGATTCTTGCCTCTGGACACTGCTGTTAACTAATTATTCAAAGAGCTGAATAAATGTTCCACAAAGTTCTCTCAGAACATTTAACTAAGAACTGAGTTAAATTATAATTATCTGCAGTTACAACTACAGCTATACAACTAACTAAATGCTCCATACTCCATATAGCAGTGTTTGCCAACTGAGAGGGGTGGGAGGCATGAAATTTTTAGGCATGGCTGATAAAAATAAAAACTGATGTTAATTTATTAATTTTGGGAATTTAATCTGAATGATCTATCCTTCAAGTTTGTCAGTAAATCAAATACATAAAGTTTTATCATTTTAGTCAGAAATGTCAGCTTAGCTTATTCATTTGTTGTTATCGTGCTTACATAGCATGAATGACTGAATGTATGACAGAGCCTGAAGTGCACGAGACAGTGCCAATCCAGCCCACATGGGCAGATGAATGAAGGCCACCAACTGTATCATAGGCTCAGTTAACACTCCACAGTCTGTCATGTTATGGGGAAATGAGAGAAATGGTTATCAGATAAATGCATTCATGAGATATTGAAGGGCACCTAAAGGCCTTAAAGTACTTCCTTCTGTCCTCTATTCCTTATCATCTTGACATGGCATTTGCATAATCTTGGATGAGTGTTTCTCGGTGATTGTTCGAGGTGAGAACATGTAATGAAGATCTTATTGCTGTTTTTTTTTCCATTGTGAAGAAACAACCATTGCAATTTTGAAGCCAGGACTCTATTGTATTCTGCAGGCATGATTTTATTTTAAGCCAAGTAACAGTTTGTGTAAAGAATGTAAAGAAGGTCGATTCACTGGAACAACTAAAAAATTAGCTTGTGATGCAACACTTGCAGGTGTTTACAGTGGCATACAGTTATCATGTATGTTAAATTAGAGCTGCATGGGTGGTAAATAAAATCTCCTTACCAGCAGAGTTAAATTTCTTAAAGATTCCTGAAAAATGAGGACATCAATAATACAACTGGCATTTTCAGCAAATATTCTTGGTCATCAGAGAAAATGGTGCAAAATTATGGTGACAGTGAGATAAAAGCCCTTGCCACTCATTTTTTTCTAAACATCTAGATAGTGAAAAGTTAAAGCTTCTCAATATTGTGGCAACATTACCTGTGTCAAACTTATGTGAATGAAGCTTCAGCAGAATGAATTCCATAAAACACAAACTGCAAACCAAGCTTTTGTATGACCTTATAATGACACATTTGAATGAATTATCAATCAAAGATTTTGATCCAGAAAAATTGCTTACCATATTTTCCGATTATAATGTTGCAGCACTTAACTCAATTTTACAAACATGCTGCTCTGAAATGTGGCATTTAATTAGGTGTGGTTTCTAACCGTTTTCGGGGTAACATGCATTTCAACCCATAGTTTACAATATTAAAACAGATCGTATGGTACACACTGAGGAGTAAAGAATTAGGGATGTTGACCCTTTATTGTTTATTAGCATGGAAACCTAGTGATCTTGCAAATGAAGCCTCAAAACCTGCATGATTGTATGTAAATAAGTCATCTGGAGAACAACATTTCAATCTGGCCTTTCATTTTGTGGGTGAGTGGTTTTCACAATTTACATTTTGAAAATCTTCGTTTTCAAGATTGAAAAATCATGCTTTAATGTCTTTCTTATTTTTAATTATTTTTCTCCTTTTATCTCATGCTAGGGAGAGTAAAACATGGATACTGTACTGTGGCCTTGCACACAGTACAGTCAGTGAAACCACAACAGGAAAAAAAATAAAAAAATATGTGCTTAACTACTGTACAATTCATCACACATGAAATTAGAGTGATGTCTCCCTCTTTCCCTAAACACACAAACCTCTGTAGGTGTCCCATCATAAGCTAAGCTACATTCAACTCCTGCCACCCAGGATTGATAACAAACACACCACTGTGAAACAGTCCTTCACATAAACTCCCATTCCTGCAAACTAGGTCTTTACCCATTAGGAAGAAAAGTTACGCAAGTGCAGCAACGAAGCAGTAGTAATGACTGCCATTTAGTGCATAAATTTCTGCATATCTACAGCACTTTCACTGCCTGTGTTATTAGATGTGAGTTGCACAGGCAATTCAAAGTGCATTAAAAATAATAGTTTTCCTAACACCTTCCTTCATTGCGTCATTTATCTTTTATGAAAGTCGTGCACTGTACTCTGCAAACATAGAGGCGGGAAGGAATAGTTGTCAAATAAAAATTCCTTTGTGGTAATTTCACCTGTGACTTTAAACTAGGTGCAGTGTTATTATACTTGGAAAATACAGTAATTGTTGGTACTTCAGCATGAAATCAAACAGACATACAGGGTTATCATGGTAAATGTGGAAAATTTATGTATATAATAAAACAATTAATTGAAACATGAATATACATTTCATTGAAGCAAAATCTGAGGAATGAAGAGGTGTTGCAGATGTATAATATGAGGCAAAATGTTGTTAGTAAGGTGGTGACCAATATTCTTAGGTGGTTTTCCCATGTTGAAAGAATGAGTGATGAGGTACTGACTAAGAATTTTTTTTTCAGCCCAAGTGGCAGGAAAGAAAGGTAGAGGAAGGCCAAGGAAATCATGGGAGGGCCAGATTCAGGAATGTCTGCTCGAGAAAATAAATTACAAGTATGAAGTATAGAAGGTCTAGTGTGCTATGGATGTCAGTGAAGCTCAAGATGTGTGCTGAGATCATTGTAAATGGAGACATTTGATACAACAGTAAGAAAAATCTAGTTCCATCAGTTAAACGCTTACTTGGCAGCCAGCCTATTTTTGAGGAGCTAACCTCTGAATCTCAGGGGAACAGCTTGATGATATGATATGATATGATATGATATGATATGAATGAATGTATGTATGTATGTATGTATGTATGTATGTATGTATGTATGTATGTATGTATGTATGTATGTATGTAGAAGCAAAGTCTTGTACAATAGTTGATGCACAAACACTTTGTAATTATTCAATGAATCCACAGTTGGCGGTGATGACAACCTCGATCTTTGAACGGAATTGGACACAGGCCTTGGCAATCTGGGCCTTGTTCATGTGGGTCATGACATTGGTGATGGCATGCCTGATGGAGTCAAGGGTGTTATGGGGATGCTTGTTGGTCTGCCTCTCAACGACACCCCACATATAGTAATTCAAGGGATTCAAGTTAGGAAAGCTGGAAGCCAAATGTCTGGAGACCAGTGGTAGGGCAAATTCTCTTCAAGCCATTTCTGAGTTGCTTTGGCCTTGTGGGCTGGGGCAGAGTCCTGTTGGAAGATGTAAAGCCTCCTGTCAGCCATGGCATCTATCCAGGGCTTCACTACATCTCTCAGCATCTTAATGTACATTAAAGTGGACCAAAAAAACCAACTTTCGATTTTCAATAAGCGTATGTGTGGAAAAGTGGTGTACTAGGTAATAAAAAGGAAGGGTAAAATTTAAAAGAAATCGGACTACGTTTTCCAGTGCTGCAACATGAGTGAAGTTTGTAACATTGTCGCAAAAGTGTAGGCCGCATAGAGCATCTGAGTCACACAGCCTCCCATGCGCGACTACTTCCTGTCTGGTATCTGGCTTTGCCAATCTTTTGACCATGAAGGTTTACACCTACACTGTCATTTGGGCACTTGCTCTCGCCTGGAAAGGTCCAAAGTAAAGCGAGGTTCATGCAACTTCTATTTTGTGCCATATACCGCTCTTTTTCAATATGCCTAAAACTAGAAAAAAAATCCCATTGCCCTTTATATGGAGCACCTTCACAATTTTATGCTAATGTGTTACCTACATATGCTGATATGATTCGGAACTATTTATATATCAAAGAAAATTTGTTGAAGCTTCGGAAAAAAATGCATAGCCAATGCTCCGACAAATTTCTGAAATTTCGGTAACAGATCTTAAACTGATACGGAACAAAGTCTCTCTTCCAACTGTATCGGACACTCAAATGAGACATTTGATCGAAGAATATCATAAAAAATATTGAAATGTAAAAAAATCAGTAAAAAGGTTTACTGCAACTTTTAGTAGAAAAATGAATGAGTTCAAGGAATCAGCAGAAAATAAATTATTCGATGTATCTGCGTGCAAGTGCAATGATTATGCAACTTGCAAATGTAAGAAGAAAATTCCAATAACCGAAAGAGATTTTCTACAGAACCAATGTCATGACAGACAAATGTTCATTGGTGGTGGTGATGTGGAAACTACAAAAAAACTCATGCATTCATCTTATAGAAAGAAGGTGGAGACGGAATCTTTGACTGAACCTTTGACTTCTAAATTAGAAGAACAAATTCGTCAATTCAGTAGTACAAGCACGAGCAGTGAAACATCAGGACCAGATGAAGAAGTTTCCAATTATAGCGATGTTTACAATATAATAACTACATCTGCAGTGAAGGAAGGGAATACGAAGCAAATACGCCTGACTTTGCCAAGTTTGGCACAAGCATACGAAAGCACGGGTGTTTCTGATAGATCAGCTGCTATAATAGCTAGTTCCATATTAAAAGATGTAGGCTTAATAACAGAAGATATAATAGTAATCTCATTATCAACCAGAATAAAATCAGACGTGAACGGGAAAGAAAATGTCAAGAAATAACGGATAACGCCGTGGACGATAGTGAAGTAGTTAATGCTATTTATTTTGATAGTTGAAAAGACAAGACTCTTGATCAGAAGAATAAAAATGCTAAATTTTACAGAATGACAGTCACTGAAGAAAATATTGCACTGTTATTCGAGCCTCAAATATCTTGGTCATGTAAGTGTGTCTTCTGGAACAGCCGAAGGAATTGGGAAAGCTATGATACTTTATCTCCAAAAGAAAATTAAGCAAATGCCATAGGGTGTGATGGTACTGCGGTGAACACTGGAATTCACAATGGAGTAATTCGTCGCATTGAAGCTTGCATCGAACATCCAATGCAATGGTTCATATGTCTTCTGCATCTAAATGAGCTACCATTGCACTATTTGATTCGGCAGTTGGATGGACAAACTACAGGACCTTACGAATTTTTTGGTGAAATCGGAAAAATGATCAAATCTTGCAAACAGTTATCTGTTGTTGCATTTAAAAAAATATCTGCAAATTTACCAGAAATAGACACAAAAGATCTAAGCACAGATCAAAAGTATTTGTACAATATAGTTCATTGCATAGGAAAGGGAACTGTCACAGAAAGTTTAGACGCCAGCAACCCGTAACACATGCTAGATGGTTGACAACTGCAAATAGAGTATTACGAGTGTACGTAGGAACCGTGAATCCATCGGAAAATTAAAAAAATTTTGTGCAATTTATCATGAATGTTTATGCTCCGATGTGGTTCGATATTAAAATCAATAAGTATAAAGATGGGTCTGTTCATTTGTACAATATGATAAAAAGATCTCAATATTTGGCACCTGATTTAAAAAATGTAGTTGATAAAGTTATTCAAACTAATGGTTACTTTGTGCATCCAGAAAACATTTCGATTGCTATGCTCTACGACAAACGATGGCACATAAGAGAACTTAGTGTAAGACGAATTCAGAAAGTCCGATCTTCGAAGTCATCAACTTTAAAAACTCTTAGGAAATTCAAAGTGCCTCTGATTAATTTTTTTGCCTCTGATTAATTTTTTTTTTATGCCGAAGATTATGTCGATATGATACAATGGAAAGTAGAAAATGTTACAGAATCACCTTTAACAAAATCTTTCACAGAGGACGAGCTGAAAGAAATGATAGAAAATTCACCTGAGAAAAAACAAATTTTCAGATTCCCTTGTCATTCTCAAGCAGTTGAAAGGAGTGTTAGACCTGTGACCAAAGCTTCTGCAAGTGTCTGTGGCCCAGGTGCAAGAGACGGACTTATCAGATACCGGATTCCTTCCTTTCAAAACCTGCCCAAATTTAAAAAAAAAAGGAGACTTTTTAAATACTTTCACATAATTTTTAAATTCCTTTTAATATATGTTATTGTCAAGGTTTTTTCGTTCATTTTCTTACTATACTAAAGTAATTTTATTTCGTGTTGATAAATATTATCTCTAAATATTAAATTTTTAAAAAAATTGTGTTTTTCGAAGATTTTTACATTATTCAAAGCCGTTGCGGTACCGGAAAATATTGTGCTATAGAATTGAAAATTTTCAGGGTGAATAAACACTAACGTAGACCACTTTTCCGCATATAGGCTTCTTGAGTTTCGAAAAAACCCTTAACCCCCTGTTTTGGTCCACCCTAATGTACATGCCTGTGTTGATCCTTAAACCCTTCTCAAAGAGGTGAGGAAGCATGACATCTCCCTTGCTGGAGATTAGCCCCAAGGACCATGATAGTGGCAAGAAATTTTGCATGCATGACCCTGGGCACGTCGTCAGGGTTCTTGCACGATCAGCTGTCATTTCTCCTATGGATCTTCTGGTCTTGGTCAAAATTATTCTAGTCTGAGAAAAATCTCAGCAAGTTGTTCTCGGGGAGCCTGACTTTTTTGAGCAGTTCCTTTGCCTTAATCAGGCGCATTTCCTGCATGGCCTGGTTCACGAACTGACCCTTCTTAAGAATGTAGGAGCTGTAGCAGAGGTCCTTGTGGATGATACGGTGGATGGTACCATAGGCAACACCTAGCTCCTTGGATATGGTGTTTATTGATTTCCTGGGGTCGCTGTCTACCATCCCTTTCACCTTGGTGACAAACTCAGGCTCCATGATGGTGTCGAGCTATAGACACACTCCTACGCTTGGTAGGGATGTTGTCAGGGTCTTCTGCATTGTTGACCTTGCTCTTAATCTTGTAGACAAAGAGAATTTCTGGAACTCTGCAATCTCCTTTGAGAGTTCTCCCAGCACTAACAGCATGGTTGCTCTTTTCATATCTTCTGTGATAGTGATGCTCATGACGTTATCGATGCTTTACCTGAAAAGATAATAAACTGAATTTTCAAATGATGGTTTGGCAACTTTTCCTGGTTAAATAGTCTTTAAGATATAAGTTTCTAAAATCACTCCACATTTACCATGATAATCCTGTATATAGTGCTGAAGCTTTAGGGTAATGCTTTAAGGGAACTTGGAGGCTGAATTATGTGTATTTGGATAAGTGCAGTTTAAAGAAATAGGGCACTCTTATGCTTGTATACATGTCAAACACCACAAAATTTAAGTGACATCTAGTGTTAATGAGCGTACTTATTCATCAATACTTTTACTTAACGATATACAAGAAGGCAATGCTGAACTTCCTGAACTGGAAACCTATTTCAAAATACAAGTATTAATACAAGTGCATAATATGTTTCCCAGTTTTAACTGAGTTTCTAAGAAGTATCTTACAATATCTAAGAAATAAATCAATTTTGGCTGTTGAAGGTCAGAATTCTTCATGTGTGATGTTTTCTTAGATCAATCTGTAGTTTTCTTCTCATGTCTCTCAACTAAATGTGCTGCATCCTGAAAATTTTTGGGTTTTGTCTATGATTATGATTTACCTGGAAATATAATAAATTACTGCTCTTAGTTGCCTACGGTGCAGCTGCTCAAAAATAAGTCATTCTGGGTGGTGCAACAGCGATACACTTGGACGTAGGCTTGATCCATGCTACATCACAATCCAATCAAGTTTTCTAAGAAAGTTTGCTATATGATTACAGTTAATTACAGCATCTGAGCTCAATTCCAGCAAGA
Organism: Macrothele yani; assembly: GCA_039090855.1. Lineage (NCBI taxonomy): Eukaryota > Metazoa > Arthropoda > Arachnida > Araneae > Macrothelidae > Macrothele > Macrothele yani. The sequence goes on from CM077008.1 coordinate 82,510,701, forward strand.
GCATAGGTCACTGTTACGGTTCTTGGAAAGAACGTCAGGATTGACCATGGAATGCACCCTGGATGTTCTCCTTTCAGAAATTTCCTTGGAATTTCTCTTGGAGATCCTGTTCTTTCCTTATCAATCACTTGTCAGCCACCCTTGTTGAAACTTACTTGTTCAGTATCTCGCTGGGCACATGCGAATCCTCACTTGTCCACTAGAGGACTGAATGCCTAGCGAATACTTTTCATATTTTACTTCCACACTTGGGCTGCTCAGGCCACAACCATTTTCTTTTTTAACAGTGCAATGAAGACTAGTTCATTTTCCCCGGCATTCTACTAATTGGATTTCTGTTCATTTGCTGATCCTCCCGGTTGATTTTGGGGGTGTCCACCTCATCGGCCTTCATCTTAAATACAGCGTTAATCAGTCTTCTTTCCACAGTTTTTACAACATATTCCTTTATTGGCTCTCACTTTGTTGGACAGTCTGTTAACACTGCATTCTCCAGTTTCCACATTACAGCTTTTTTTTTTTTTTTTTTATGATGGACAAATTGTGTCTTATTCCTGGTAGACTGTCTACTACGTACCAGGAATTTCCTCATCTTTGGTACCCTCTACCTCTGATCCAGCTTCCTCCCACTTCTCTCACAAAATTCCTCAATGAACTCTTGTTCTACTCCCCATTCTTTGTTCTCCTTTGACGTTTTTAACTTTGCTTTCCTTTTCGGATACATGCTGGTATCTTCACAGTTTCCCAGATACTCCACCCAGACATATCTTGTAAACATCTTCTTGAGATCTCCCCACTTTTTCTAAGACACAGTTCAATCAAGCCAAACTTCTTCATTTCACTCCCTGCACCTCCTCTCCTTCTTTCATTTGCACTACTGGTCTGATCTTACAACAGTCTGTCCAACTCCTTGCTCCTTTTTCCATGCACCCAACTACTCAGTCATTCTTCATGCTATCAGTGTTCTGCTTTTTTACAATCACCTTCTTCTTACTAATACTTCCCCCTCTCAATTGCCCATTTCTCTCTTCGCAACCCACCCTACATGGACAGAGTACCACCCTACCCTTAACTTTCCCTGTGCAAAAGATGTTCAATGGCATTTCTTGTACAGCTGCCTCCCTGTGCCTACTATTCTTCACCATCTTCACATTACTTCTTCCCCCTGCTGCCTCTTCTGCTTAGTCCCTGATAATCCTTTTTACATTCACAACTCCTGACTTTTGCTTGTTTTACTTTTCCAATAGGTTCACTAAATTATTGCTCTTAGTTGCCAAGTGACACATGATCTTTTTTATTTCAATTTTATCCCCCATGGATGTGCACTCCCCACCAACCAAGTCTTCATTCTTTCCTCTTTGTTCTGGCCAAGTATATCACGAGTTTTACCTGTCCCTCTGTGATACGGTTTCTATTCTTCTGCCTCCACTCAGGTGCAACTTGTTACCCTTTTTCATGCATCTCTTATCTTAAACTTGATTTCGTCGATGAGTTTTGCCTCAGCATGCATGCCAACTATTATTCTGTGTGGTTTTGCATAGTTTAGTAGGCAATCTATCCTCTGTTTGCATTTGTTTCTACACCCATAGCTTTTCTGGATGCCTCTGCTTCCCACTTTTTCTTTTGTTCAAGATTTTCCAAGAGCATGCTGCTTCCACACTTTCCTTTTGTTCAAGATTTTACCTGCTTGAGGTAACACTCTGATGTGCCACCTCTTCTCACTTTCTGCTTTAATGTCACATGCCCTGTGTTACGCTGCTGTCCACGACCACCCTTGTCTTGCAACTGTTCTGGTGTGTCAACAATTTATGAACTTTCCCACCAAGTTTTCCTTACGTTCTCTTCTGACACACTTTGTTTATTTCCTGCTTGCCCTATTTGGGCATGAGTAGCCTGTTACCTGTGATAATGTACATGTTTTTAGTCTGTGGAACATCTTTCTTTCTCTTAGTGCCAATGTTTTGCATATGCTACTGCAAAGTGTTTTTCTTTGCAATAAAGCCCTTTGAATTTTGAAAAAGAAAGAAAAAAAAATGCAAAAAATATGAGAAAAAGATTCATTATGCCGAAAGAAAAAAGTGTTCCACAAATGTCTATGATGACAATACAATGGAAATTATTGATAAAGGAGGAAATTCAAAAAACAAAAAATTAAAAAAGGCACAAACACTGCTGAAATGATGTGCTTTGAAACAAAATCACAGATGACAGTACAATGTGAATATCTGATGGCAATAATTATGTTAAAACTGTATATATTCAGATGCAATGAAATAGCTGTATATATTCAGATGCAATGAAATAGCTGTATATATTCAGATGCAATGAAATAGCTGTATATATTCAGATGCAATGAAATAGCTGTATATATTCAGATGCAAATAATGACTGCAGGAATTTCAAAACCTCTCATGTCTGTCACTTTTAGGAAACAAGAAAAGCATGAAACATAAAACCTGCTGAAGATGTTATATGTAGGTCAAATGAAATGTCTCTAACTGTATAATGCATTAGAAGTTGTAGCATGTTCTACAGAATCTGCTCTTTCACCTCAGTTGGTGGCAAGGTTGCGGTTTTGCTTTTGCACATAAAATGGAATCTTGCAATGAGCATTCGTTGAGCTTTAAACAACATACCATGACCAAATTTTTAGTTGCTGATGGGGTGTGCCCAATTGAAATTCAATGCTAAAGGCAGATTGTTTATGGTAATGACTGTGTTGATGTGAGTACTGTGCATCACATGGGCAAAAAAGTGTACAGATGGTGAACTGGGAAGATCTGATTTATGTGAAAAACAACAAAGTGGATGACATGTGACAGCAACTGACGAGTTTAACAAGACTAAGGCTGATGGATTGATTAAGACAATCAACAGGTCACTCAAAAGTAAATGCAGTCAAGCTTGGTCATTCACAGGAATGTATGGGTCACATTATTCATGTTCTTCAATATCTGAGGGTTTATACAACATGGGTTTATTGCATGCTGATAGCAGAAGTGAAAGATCTGAGAGTTAATTTTTCAGCAACTTTCGTCACGCAATCAGAATAAAGGCGACAAATGTCTTAACATTGTAACAGCCAATGAAACATGGCTGTATCATTATGAACTTGAAACCTGATGCCAGTCCATGGAATATCATCACATAGGTTCACAAATGATAATAATAATAATAATAAGAAGAAGAAGAAGAAGAAGAAGAAGAAGAACAACAACAACAACAAAAAATATGAGTGCCTTATATCAAAGCAGATTCCAAAAAGCCATCCATGCTTTGTTATTGCCATTTTCACATGTCCGCATTTTGCCCTTAATGTCAGTTGCCAGATGTCTACTTTTCAGGAACCAGCAATTTAAGGTAAAGGTAAAAACACATGTAGAGGAGTGTGAAAACAGGAATTTATTTGTGATGGGGACTGAACCCGCGTCTCCTCGCACTGGAGTGAATTGCTCTGACTGACTAAGCTACACCGATGGAATGTAGCGCTGCTGATTCTCATCCTGACATGTGCTTTTTATCTCTGTAGTATGTGACATCTTCCTATTATAATTATTATTTTTATGAAGCAAAGAAGGAACCTTTTATTAATTCCAGATGATGTGTGGAACAAAAATCACACATTTTTCGAAGAGCCCAAAGGCCAATAGATCCATTTTTAAATTTGGGTGCCAATGTGAAAACAGGAATTTGTCAGTGATAGAGATTGAAGCCGCGTCTCCTCGCTCCACAGTGAGTTGCTCTAATAATGAACATCAGTGAACTTATAGTCTTCAGGTGTGTAGCCCTTGTTGGTGTTACAATCAAATTCATTTTATTGGCATGGGACTGTGTGCCGGTCTAACTTTCTGCTACTTAGAGCTAGCCTTGCTGAATTTTCAGAAGTTTTAGTGCTTTCTTTGAAAAAGTTTACCGTTATGGATACTGGCTGAAAAAGTCCTGGTTATTTGCATAGATTTCCTCGCACCTAGGACAACCATCAACTGAGGGCACTACATTTGAACATTCAAAACAATGATAAAGATGAGTTTGGAAGCATAAGAAGAACATTTCTCTCTAACATGACAACGCTAGGCCTCACACCTTATGAATCACCATACAGGTATTGAGAAGTTGGATCTCGCCATCTTTCCTCATCAACCATACAGTCTAGACTTGGTACCATGTGACTCCTGCATTTTTCCAACACTGAAGGAAAACTTTTGTGGACATCTGTATGACTCAAACGAAGAGGTGGAAAGGGGTGTAAAGACCTATACGAAGCAACAAAATTTAGAGTTCTTTCTTGACAGCTTTTAAAAACTTGTCCATCATTGACAGAAGTGTGTGGTAATGGTTGTGATTACATGGAAAAATAAATACAGGTAACAAAACAGCTCATTTCTAGAATTATTTTTTGTGTTTCTTTTATTAAAATACCCTTATTAAAACAAACGTATTCGAGATGGAGGCATTCCACTGTATTTAACCCTTATACACCTGTAGATTTATTTTTGTTTACAGAACACACAAAAATTTAACTACAACTTGCACATTTATGAAAGAAAAAGTAGTACTTAGGATTTTAAATGAATCGAAGTGCCCATGCAAAGAATCTCAGCAGAAGAATTCATCGATTCCTTGAGAAAAAAGTACCATATATACTTGCATATGAGCGGAAAGTTTTTGGAAGAAATCCTGCTGTCAAAGTTGGGGGATCAGCTTATATGTGGGTCAGTAAAAATTAGGGCTGGCTCCCATGAATTCGCTCACGCAACTTACCGGACGATTTGTTTACGTTTTAGATTGCTGCTTTCTGCATATCACTGCGCGATAGTTTTCTGACCTAAAAACTATAGTGCAGTGACACAATTATATCCTTAGCTATGCCCTCCACTTTGAGGGGACATGGCTATGGATAATAGCTGGAAAGTATGGCTATTTTGCTCTCTACATATCACGGAGAAACAATACTCCTTCCATCTGCCAATGGCATATACACGATGCAAAAGAAGACATTGATTTCACACTGAAGAAGAAAATTCTACATATTTTACTTGCATTCATTGAAATATATATATATATATATGTGTGTGTATTCTTAAAAAAATCCAACCCTGTGTTGGATTTCACTATTTATATCATGTAGTGGCACTTGGAAAGCTGCGATTTCAAAGTAAACAAATTGCCAACAACATCAGTGCAAGGTTTCATGTAACACCTCTTCGGAAGTACTTTAAAAAAAATTATGAAATATTTTTTCACCCAGAGCAGAATTCCTATGGGAATAGGTGCCGCTAATATGATAAGTGAAAACCCTAATCCCATTTCAAATTGAGACCATGAAATTTCTTGCTTCCAAACATTATTCACCATGTGCAATTGCGGAACACCGTTGACACCACTTAAATCACTTAGCTGGTGGGATGGGCAACAGCCAATCAGGCACCACTTCTCTCCTGAGTTTTCACAGCAAGTGTAGGTGTGCAAGTCTTTCACTCTGCACTGGCGAAAGAAATCTGTGATATGGAATAGCAAAGACATAATGTTATAACAAAAAGTGGTAACTTGTAAATAGGACGACACGAGCGTGTTACTTTTTGGGTGAAAGAATTGTGGGATGCAATTTCACCAGAAATGGCTATAAAGTCTCTCAAAAAATGCTGCATAAGTAATGCAATGGATGTTACTGCAGTTATTTGGAAACTCGGACAGTGAATCATACTGAAGGTTTTTACAGAATATGATCTCAGAAATTTGCATAATTCATTTCAATAAATATATTTTCCAAAATCTTGAAATTTAAGGTCAGCTTACATGCAGGTCAAAGTTTTTCACATATTTTTAACTCTTGAAGTAGGGGCCAACTTTTACATGAGTATATACACTGATGAACCATTATATTATGACCAGAGCTCGACAAATCCTGGGCGCCAGGTCGCCCAGGCGCCTAATTTTTGTCTTACTTGAAATTTCATAATTTGAAGTAAATAATGTAATTTCGGTTATATAATCCATAGATTATCTATTAAAATGTTATAAATTTAGGTACTGTGGACACCGATAAAGGAAAAAAAAAAAACAACAAAAAAAACCCCACTGGTGCGGCGTTTAAAAAGTCCGCGAGGTAATTGCCAGGAGAGGTGGTGTTATTGGAAAAGTACCGAAAATGCGGTAACAGAAAAAATGTACTGCAACAGCAAAATAAAAGACCGCAAAGAGATTGATATATATACATAGTATATATTTGTACTTTAGAAGCATTTTGACAGAAAATATGACGCAAGGAAGGTGTTACCATTCGGGCGTGCGAAATCCTACATGGTGTGAGAATCCGCTACTCTCAGGAATCCCGCAAAGCTATTCCGTTGCATGCAAACTTTCTGCGAATAGCATTGCCTAGTTTTGGTGCGCTTATTGCGTTAGTTAATTTTTTTTACTTTCGGTATTCAGTTAAAACGTATCCAGAAATAAGACAATGCTATGGACTGTCTGCAATTTGAACAGATTTTTTTAGTGTAACTAATGTAAATGAACTACGGTAATGCTGGCGCTAACGATTTTAGTTCTTTATTTACTTAAAAAGTAGCACAGAAGTACTTCAAAATGGCAGTTACTTTTTCAACAAGACGATAATTTCTTTCTTACATCTTCGGATTTCTGAGGCAGTCCTGTGAATCACAGTTTTCTGTCGGAAATTACTATTCATGATTAACACGATAGGTGCAGATTATACGACTGTCGTACATGCCAATTATTACGGAATGTCTGTAGTTTCTACGGATTTCGTTGTCTGACTACGGAACTCACGCTCGAAACTATGGATTCTATGAATCTTCATTTTGTTAAAAAAAAAACTATTTTGTGGGGGGGGGTGCTCATGAGGTCGATATTTTGTTTCAAAGCTTTCGAAAACAGTAGTTAAATGGAGTAAAAAGAATTTGCCCTAATCGTAATTTTTTCTCCCGATGTTGCGTTTGTGTCTAGTATTGTTATTTATCATTTTATGACATACATGCTCATATTTCAGCTTGAAACTGTAGCCTAGGCAAGATTTTGCGGAAACAGAAGTTAGACGCAGCGAAAATTTCCCCGTAATATTCAGGCATAAGATTCTTCCGCGAATTCGAGGAATTTTGCCTTTTTCATTATTATTTTGGTCATTTACGTGATCGACGCCTAGGTGAACAGAAATTTCGAGGAGTGGGGAAGGAGGTGTTCGGAGGACGGACTTCCATCTTTACAAAACGTTCGAAGACGGAAGATCAACGGAGTTCTGATTTTTTCCGTAATCGTAATTTCATTTTTCTCGCAATGTTACCTCTGTCCAGGGTTATTGTTAAATAACATTTTACTGCATAAGTATTTGTATTTGAGCTTGAAAGTAGGGGAAAAATTCCAAAACCGGAAGTCGGACGAAGCAAAGATTTCTTCTGTAATTGCTCTCTCCTGCGTCTATGTATGTTGCGCAATAATACTAGTACTACTGACATGGCTCTTGCCAATGTTGGCAGGTATGTATCCCCGCCCACGCCCTATGTTCCCACTCTCCGGCGCTGTTAAATGCCCCCCCCCCCCTAAATTTTTGCATTTAATCTTGATAAAAAAAGAAGGAAATTTCCGAAAACGGAGGTGACGAAAATTTGTATAAATTGATGCATGGTGTTCAAAAGTATTAATATTCCCAAAGTTACACCATTTATCTAAAATAGTTGAAGCTTTGATATCATGCGCTCATGGTCCTCAGACGGATGGTTTTTATCAGAGGGCATAAAAAACAAGAAAAGAAAAGTGACAATGAAGAAGTAGGGAGAGAATGATATCAGCAGAAAGAAAAATTAAGCAGTGGTGCTGTGAAGTTGCAGTCAATAAAAAGCAAACTGACAGTAGTACGCATTCTTGCTGCCTGTTTTGATTTTTCACCAGTTAAAATATTCAGCTCCCCCGCCCCTTCCTTAGCCCATCTTCTCCTTAAATTGCAATTTTAAAGGCTACATATGGTAATTGGAAGTTGGTGCACTGTGCGTTCCTTTGCTTGGATTTCCTGTCTGTCAAGCATCGTGGAATTCTGAACACATCTTACTGATTTTTACTGGTGTTTCGAACCTCGCTGGGGAATCAACTTTGTGTTTCGCACGTGTTAAGTTTGTTTCATTAGAGTCCTTGTTTGTTGTAACGTTTTGTTGAGGTGCATATTTGTTTTTTACAAAGAGATGAATCATTTCGTAAAATAGTCCACGTATGCCACGCAATACTAGTTATTAGTAACAAGGCTGTTGCCAATGTTGGCAGGTATGGACTGTCGTTTTTTTTTTTTTTTAAGTATCATGGTCTGAGACATGCTGCTGCAGATTATGTGAAGGAAAAACTTGTTTTTCTCAGAATTTCACGATTTACAAATCATATCATAATATTTGCCCTTTTTAGGTATCAATCACTCCGCAAAGCGCGTATATTTACGTGCAATTCATTAATGATATACTATAAAAAAACAACCATTCACTTACCCGAAAGATCTTGGTCATTTTTTTTTTTTTATCTTGTAACACTTCAACTTCAAGCACGTCAATTATATTGTTGTTGGCTTTCTGAGGTTGAACTGACTCTTTGCCTATGACTTTCCTTCTTCCGGGGATGAAACATCGTACTATTTTTTTTTTTTTATTTACTGGACAACACACGCAGGTTTCTTTCTGCCATATGAAACGTAACCATAGTTCGTCATCACGATAAAAACCTCATACATACACACACTATACCACTCATTCATACATTCCGTTAAAAACACTATGTACATATTTACATTATCTACATTCCTAGGAAGTTAAACCATTTGTCAACTGTGATTAAAAAGGTGCTCAATCCGTTTCAAACTCCATGTTAACCCTGTTGCATGTGCCAACCTCATTCAGCCCGTCATACACAACCCTCTAGCGCTTTCAACAGGCACTGTCTTCATCAGGAGGCAGCTGTATCTCACCCGCCTACCACAGCTCAAGGGAGCTGATTTATTGAGGCTCGGGTCTCAGTCGCAATCTCTGCGTCTCTGGCGCCATCCATTGTCATTGTTACTCTTTTTTCTTTTTTTCTCACTTAGCTGTTGCTCTATTTTTATTAAAGCCTTCCATTGTTCACTTAAGTTGCTAGGCTCATTAATGTTGCATAATCTTGATCTGTTTTTTTCGATTAATATTCATTCTGCAATACGCAACTGCCTTTCGTTTTTACAGCTCTTAATAATTTTAATATCTTCAAACCTTGGATAATGATGATTTTCCAGACAGTATTGGGTTAATGCGGTCTTAGCTTCTTTTTATTCCAGTTACTTATATGCTGGTTCAATCTGTATTTTAATTTGTTCTTGATGCTGTCTATATATGACACAGGTGGTTGTTGGTTTACAGGAATTTCATAAACTCCTGCTCTATCCAATTGGCTGAATTTTTCATTTTTTATTACTAAATTTTTTATAGTCTGTACCTGATTTCCTACTTGTATATCATATCTGCCACACATTTTATTAATTTCAGCTGACACGCCTTCAACATATGGTATTGCACCAACATATTTTAATAGTTTTCTTATCAGTCTTGCCTTTATTATTAGCCTGAGTTACTTCATAAATCCATTTCTTTAATACTTGTTTAGGGTAACCAAAATCATGTGCAATTTTTTCAATATATTCAATTTCTTCTTTTTTATATTGTTCCATTGATGAGTGTGTTAAACTTCTTTTAATTAGTGTTTTAACACTATTTCTTTTATGTGTTAACGGGTGCGATGACTGAAATGGTATTACACAGGAATATATGATGATTTTTTATGCACTCTGTATTGCATATTATCATTTGTTTTGATTATCAAAATATCAAAAAATGCCAATGTATTGTTATGTTCTTGTTCTACTGTCAAATCAATCGATGGATAAATATCACTATACCTTTTTGTCAAGTCTTCAAAGTTCATCATTTTTTAGCCTCAACAACAGAAAAATGTCATCAACATACCTGCAGTATAACAGTGGTGGATCTTCTAGTTTACTTATTATTTTAATCTCTATGTCACTCATTATAATTTCTGCAAATAAAGTTGACAATGGTGACCCCATAGGTCCACCATAATTTTGTTTGTATACTTTGTTATTAAACATAAAAATCTTATTTTCATATATGAATAATAAAATTTCTCTTATTGAATATATTGAAAAAATTGCACATGATTTTGGTTACCCTAAACAAGTATTAAAGAAATGGATTTATGAAGTAACTCAGGCTAATAATAAAGGCAAGACTGATACAAAACTATTAAAATATGTTGGTGCAATACCATATGTTGAAGGCGTGTCAGCTGAAATTAATAAAATATGTGGCAGATATGATATACAAGTAGGAAATCAGGTACAGACTATAAAAAATTTAGTAATAAAAAATGAAAAATTCAGCCAATTGGATAGAGCAGGAGTTTATGAAATTCCTGTAAACCAACAACTACCTGTGTCATATATAGGCAGCATCAAGAACAAATTAAAATACAGATTGAACCATCATATAAGTAATTGGAATAAAAAAGAAGCTAAGACCGCATTAACCCAATACTGTCTGGAAAATCATCATTATCCAAGGTTTGAAGATATTAAAATTATTAAGAGCTGTAAAAACGAAAGGCAGTTGCGTATTGCAGAATCAGTATTAATCGAAAAAACAGATCAAGATTTTGCAACATTAATGAGCCTAGCAACTTAAGTGAACAATGGAAGGCTTTAATAAAAATAGAGCAACAGCTAAGAGAGAAAAAAAGAAAAAAGAGTAACAATGACAATAGATGGCGCCAGAGACGCAGAGATTGCGACTGAGACCCGAGCCTCAATAAATCAGCTCCCTTGAGCTGTGGTAGGCGGGTGAGATACAGCTGCCTCCTGATGACAGTGCCTGTTAAAAGCGCTAGAGGGTTGTGTATGACGGGCTGAATAAGGTTGGCACATGCAATAGGGTTAACACGGAGTTTGAAACGGATTGAGCACTTTTTTAATCACAGTTGACAAATGGTTTAACTGCCTAGGAATGCAGCTAATGTAAATATGTACATAGTGTTTTTAACGGAATGTATGAATGAGTGGTATAGTGTGTGTATGTATGAGGTTTTTATCGTGATGACGAACTATGGTTACGTTTCATATGGCAGAAAGAAACCTGCGTGTGTTGTCCAGTAAATAAAAAAAAAAAAAGAAAAAAAGATAGTACGATGTTCAGGGATCATAGCATACTTCTGGAAAATTTTAGGTAGGAATTTTAGGAATTTTTAGAAAAATTTTAGGAAAATTTTAGGAGTGTATTTCAATAAAAACTAGATGTATATTTGTATACATCTAGTAAAACAACTTTGTATACATTGTAAAGAGTTTGCTTCACACCCTTCAACCATATATACTGATAGACTGCGCATGACATCAAAATTTCTGGCTCCAACATAAAATCACATGACAACAGTCAAAAAGATGGGTTACACCTGCTGTGCTTATGGTTGCTCTGAGCGATATAGTAAAGAAAGTTCTATGATTTTTCATGGGTAAGAAACGAATTAAATACCTAAGTCAATAAAGTTCAATTACTTAACCAGAAACTTGCAGCTATTGATATAAAAATATAGTAACTTAAGAAAAAAATGCAATGCATGTTCCAAATTCTTCGCAAATGTTCATCACATTATAAATCACAAAATGTAAACAACCCGATCATGCATGTATATAGCTCATAAGTAAACTTACCTGAAGAGTTTTCATTATATATGAGGCGCATTCACATAATACACCGAAAACACTGAAGTTCTGCAGCGTAAATTAGTAATCATAACAGCATTTTTACACGAAATTTGGAGTCTGATGATGACGTGCCCAATGTTTGAGCCATGGCGGCTTTGATGCAGCTATTGCCAATGTGCAGTCCATTAGTATATATGGTCGAAGTTAACACCCAAATTTTTTGCATAACGTCTAATGTCTAAAGTTTAAGTATGATTTACTTCTAATGTTCAGTTCTTATCTTTTCACGTGTTATTATCATATTCAAGTATATTTACCACATTCAAGTTTCACTTTGAACATTAATATGCTGTTGAACCAGAAGCAATTCACGATTTTCACAGTAAAGTTTTCAGGTTTCACATTAAATTATAATATCCTAAAAAGGTAATTGAAAACCAAGAACTATGTACAATTGTTCACTGAATTACTTTTTTCATATTATTGTTTTAACCTTTTCCTGATTAGCCTATCTTTTTCTGCTTCTACCACAACTAATTTACTTTCAGTTTTCTTTATTTCAGCTGAACCTTGTATGATCAAGTTAGAGGCAACTGTTATTTCAACAGTATTTTGTTTTTCTACAGCTTTTCTCATTCTTTCTGTTCCCTCTTGAATTATTGCTAGGGAGGCTTCTTTATCGTTTTTAAGTCTATTTATTTCTGCATCATTTTCTTTTATTTTGTCATCAAACTCAGCTTTTCTTTTTTTCTCTAGCTGCTTTTCCTTATTTTCCCTCTCTTTCTGCTTCCTTTCTTTTACCTTTTTTGATTCTTCTTCCTTCAGCTTATCAACATACTCTTTATAAAATTTATGTGAATCACAAACACTATTTAACAAATTTCTTGTTATGGGAACTTTACTTACACATCCATAGTGTTTAATGGCCCCTTTAACTATTCTTAATGATGTTATAGTTGAGTCTTTTAAGTTAGCCTTGTCCTTCCTTAACAGAGCAGTGTTAACCGAAAATCCCCTTTCTGCATCAGCATTACCATGAGGTAAAACTAAAATTGACTTTATGAGTTTAGCAAGATTTGAGTATTTTTCTTTTCCGCTAGAGTCTTTAATACTAAATATATTACGCCAGTAATGATCAATCCGCACTGGAATATGCCCTTCCTCTGAAAATTTCACTAGTTCATCTAGAGTTGGCTTATCGCAATTTAAAAGTTTCCACTCTTCTCTTACTCTATCAATTTGTTCCTCAGAAAGATGCAAAACACTTGAAATTCTGGTTATTTCCGAAAGTCCTTCAGTGACTGAAAGTTGAGTTGACTCTTTCTTTGGTTCTTTTACCTTTAAAACTTCTATGTCTCTTAGCTTTTGATTGCAGAATGGCAAATTTGACTTTAAATATTTTGTGGTTGCAATTAGTGATGATCTTACATCTAAGAGAAATAATTTCTGCCTGGTCTCCTGAACATTCCTGAGGAGATTTTTTGTCTTCATACCAACTTCTAACTCCCTAGTTTTTTCCATGAATTTTTGTTTTCAAAATCTACATTCTTTAGGTCTTCTCCAAATTTCCCTGCTATAACATCATCTTGGATAAACTGAGCCATAACATTCCTCATTAAAGTATTTAAATCAGAATATAACTGGTGTATTTTTGGTTCTTCACTCTGATAACATAATGAAAACTTTTCAAAATTTTGGTGTGAAAATGAAATTAATGCTAAATAGCAAGGAGTAAGCTCATTTTTCAGGAAACAGTGAATTCTTTTATACCTTGCCGAATTGCGCAGTTGTTTTTCAAATATTTTTTGAGATGGCAAGAAGTTTAAAAAATATTCTGTAATATTTAGCCATTGATCCAAGAGCCTCTGGGCTACAGAACCAACGGTTAACCATCTGTTGCTGACATGACGCAAAAGAAATTTGGCAGTGACCAATGTTATATCCTCGACAGATTTATAATCCTCTCGTCTTGCAGCACTACTCTTTAAAAAGTAATGCATATCAGTAGCAAATTCGTCAAAATCTATATTTAAGCTTGTCAAAAAAATTTTAAATGCATTACTAACAACATGCAGGTTGCAAAAACCTAGTTCCAAAGATTTCTGGCCTGTTTCTTGTTTTACAACTTCATTGAATTTGCGTAAAAAGCACTTATTTACATTTGGGCTGTCCATGGATACAAATAATTCTGTTCAACGAAATATTGAAGGATGATAACACATCAAGAATTTCTTTTAGCAAAATATCTGCTGTTGCATGACCCAGAAAAAGCTTGTTAGGTATCGGCAAGAAACTGAATTTATTTCTGAAGACCAGTACCTGAGATACACATCCAACTGCCGTTTCACTTGTGTATTTGTAGTTTCATCAAATGCTATAGTAACCTTTCCTGGGCTACTAGATGCAATGTCTTTTTTCAAATCCTGTTCAAAATATTTTGACAATCCATGTGATATCACATAAGCAACTTTTTTCTTTAAGTTGCATTTTGGCTGCAATAGCAGAATCAGGAAACATTTCTTTGAAAAGTTCAACTGTTTCAGTGCATGAAACAAAAGACATATTGTCCTTAGCAACTTTCATGGCCCATAATGCTTCGGCTTTAGCCAACTGTAAATCATGACTCAGTACTTCACTAATATTTGTTTTGGGCTGAAGATCCCGTCCTCCAAAGGCTTTCAGGATGGACTTATTTTGAAATTTACTTTGAAATTTCTGCAAATGTTTTTTTCCTTTATGATGCGCTTTTACTTGTGAAAAGCCACTATTAGAAATGTTGAAAATTTCTGAACACAATATACACTTAGCAGAAAATATTGTTTCAGTTGCAGAACACCATTCTTTCAACTTCACTCCGTCCAATTCTTTGGCGAGCCACGCATCTTGAAATTTCGTTTTGGATTTAGGCATCTTAAACACTTGTATTACTAACCAGAAAATGAAAGGGAAGTACAAAAACACGTTCCAATATTGCAAAACCAGATAACTTCCCGAAATTTGGCTGCGAGGATGTCAGAAGATATGAAAAAAAAAAAAAAAGCAGGTCACCACTAGAGAACTGAACCTGCACACAGCACAGAGAACACCATAAAAGACGTAAAACTAGAAACTATCATACGCATCTCACGCAAGTTCAGTCAAAGCGAGTCGGAGCCGAGATATATTGCGCATCGAAGGTCGCTGTCGCCGACGCATGATCGAAGGTCAATGATCACGTGCTCTACTGCCTGCCAAGATAATACTCAGCTACCATCCCATCGTCATTACCGGAGGTTACGGAAGGAGACCACATGTTTCTTCTTTGCTTCCACCCACCTGCGGTTTACAATAACAAAACATCAGCAGAAAGAGGAGGTTCCACAAGGCATGTACAAAAATAAAGTACGATCTTCTGCGTGCCACGGAGTTCGTCTGCAAAGCGCAAACCAGGGGTGAAAATGACCCCTCCCTTTTTCCCTTAGATCTCTTGTTACTCTCGAAAACTGTTCGAAGGCAAAAAAATGGAACGCCAGCCCCGAAGCAAGTGCATCTCGATGGCGTCATTTTTCCCTCCCTTCAGCAGCACAGCATATAGGCTGTGTTTCTACAATAACAGGTCTTTTTACCTTACCGTAATGGTAAATTTATTGGCGTTAATAACGGTTGTGTTTTTAATAAAAATAAGCTTACGAAAATTTTAGGATGAATAGCAAATTTTAGGTCTAATTTTAGGAATTTAAGGAGGGTCACAAAATATTAGGAATTTTAGGAATTTTAGGAGGAATGCGATCCCTGGATGTTTCATCCCCGGAAGAAGGAAAGTCATAGGCAAAGAGTCAGTTCAACCTCAGAAAGCCAACAACAATATAATTGACGTGCTTGAAGTGTTACAAGATCAAAAAATGACCAAGATCTTTTGGGTAAGTGAATGGTTGTTTTTTTATAGTATATCATTACAGATCATATACCGCAGCAAATTATCTTTGGATTATACACCCTTGTAGATCTCACAAACAAAACTTTTTTCTGAATTTTATGGTTTACAGATTATACGAAGAAAAAAAAATGGTACTTTGAAATAATATGTACAAAATATGACATCCGCAACAGAATTTTAATAAAACCGAAATCTGAAATTTTAATTTTTGAGGTCGTCTACTGAAAGAACAGAAAAAGAAAATTATGAAGCAAATTAGAACTTTATTTTGCAATAAGTGGTTTGGTTACGCAAAAGAAAAACAAATGACAACAAATATGGTGTACCACTTTTCGTTCCAGCATCATAACCAAACATGTTTTTGCTCATGCGTTATTGACTTCGTTTCACCAGGCACCTAAATTTTGGAGCTGGCTCCTAGATCTAGAACATATTTGTAGAGCCCTGATTATGACCACCTACCTAATAAGCGGTAGAACCCCCTTTAGACTGCAAAACAGTGGCAACTCGGAAAGGCATCAATTCAATGAGGTGGCGATAGGTATCCTGGGGTATCTGGTACCATAATGTCAACAGCAGGGCCTCCAGTTCCCGTACATTTCGGGAGGGGGAGGGGGGATTTAGTAGGAACCAGCGCTTTTCTAAGTCGAACCACAAATGTTTGATTGGGTTCAGGGCATTAACAGAAGTTTCCAGCATGTTCCTCGAACCACTCCTTGACAATTCTGACAGTGTGGCATGGCGCATTATCCTGTTGGTAATGGTCATCACTAGCAGGGAACACAGTTGCCATGAATAGGTGAACATGGTCTGCAACATTGTTTAGATACCATACCTGACAGCTGTCAGGGATTGTGCTATTGGGATAATGGGGGCTAAAGTGTTCCAAGAAAACGTCGCCCACAGCATAACACCACCGCCACCGGCCTGTTTCCGCCCAACAGTGCATCCAGGTGCCATAGTTTCTGTTGGTAATCGGCGTATCCACCTCAGCTGTCTACATGATGCACCAGGAATCTTGATTTGTCATACCACGCCACTTTCTTACAATCATCCAGGGTCCAATTTTGATGATTTTGGGCCCATTTCATGTGTTGTTGGTAATGACATGCAGTGAGCCTGAGGACCTGCCACTGCACAGAAGTCTGCCATGAACTGTGTGCTGTGACACATTGTCCTGATCACCACTGTTGTAGCTGTGGGTAATTTGTCACTGTGAACAATGCACAATACTCTCCGCTCCCCTCTGGTATAAATGAGCTGCGGATGACACACTGCCGGATGATGGTTTATCATTTGGCCATCTGTGCACCACTTTTGATACGTACTCACTACAGCGGCATGTGAACAACCCACAAGCCGCACCGTTTCTGAGGCGTCATGCCATCACAATTTGACCTTCATCAAACTTTGATAAATAGGCAACTTTTCCCATCCTGTCTCCGAACACTCTACAAACCGGAAGCTGGTCCTCGGGTTGTATATATACTGCTCTGTGAACTTCGCCAGTGCCACCGCTCGGTTTCCAGGTGCGCTCATTTCTCTAGGCTGGGGGCAGTCATAATGTAATGACTCATTGGTGTGTGGTACTTGGGACTAACCTCCAATCTGTAGGTAGGGTGGGGAAATCCTCCAAGTAAGCCATTGGACAGGGAACCAAACATGAATAGAAATTTCCAAATGCCAAACATGTGGAAAACTCTATTTCATTTTTTTACAAAAGTCACATCCTTATCTTTTACTGGTACAAATCCACTGATCATTGATGGCGATAGTAATGTGAAGAATTGTCTTCATGTAATATTCAACAATATGTAGTTGAACACTAGAGATCATCATGAAATTTATAAACATGTTTTACTGTTGCAAGAAAATTGTAAAGTTGTATAATTTCAAAGTTCTTATTTTAGTGTACTCCAAATATTATACAATTTATATGAGTTATAATACTATCAAAATAAAGAAAAATAATTACCAAATCTGAAAACACCTAAAGTAGCAGCAACAAATATCGATAAAAATCCTGTCATAGCAAAGATTGGAGTTTCATAGATAGGAATGGTCAGTGCAAGAAAGTGAAGATGCCAGTTTGCAGAGGCCTGTTGAAGTCGCCATATAGCAGACAAACATGTCACTGCCACCACTCCATTTGATATTGATGTACTCCGCTGTGGACTCATCTCTCTGTAGAAATGTAAAAAATAAACATTTCAGTACAAATATGCACAAACATACTCTATATAAGCAGCACACCTATTCAGTAAGAAGTTTTTGAGTAAGAAACACAGTCCTGTACATAGGCACGAACTTTCCAAAAATCCAATCGGGGCTGGCAACATGAAATTCTAGCACATCCCCATCAATATCCACTAGATCAGTGGTTCCCTATTTGGTGGTTTGTGAACTCCAAGAAGTTTATGTAAAAAATTCTATAACGGCATCTCATCATATCATTACAAGATGCAAATACAATAATACTCAATTTTTAAGAAAAAGTAAAAAAAAGTATGCCTAAAAAACTAAATTTTTGGGACCACAAAATTGCGAATAATGGGGTCATTCCATACAGAATGACCCAATTTTGAAAAAGTGTGTAGCTGCATAGTTCTGAAAATTTTTGAAACTTTGCTCATGTATTTGTGTGGTTGAATAATGGCCAAAAATAATGTAAATTTTATTTCACCCCCCTTCTGTCTGTAAGTTGCTTCAAAGATGGCAGCCGTCACAATTTTTAGCATATTGAAGCCTTTCCAAAATTTCTGATATCTCCTGAACCAATACAGATATTGGAATGATTCAAAAAGGTTTTGTTAAGCATAAAATGAGGATTCTGTGACACTAAGAAAATGTTCAGAAATCAGACACATTCTTTACTTAAAATCCCTTTAAAGATTTTGTCTTACTTTGTGATTTTTTTATGAAACACAGGGAACATACACAAAGTTGCAATTTATGCTGTAGAAACCTTGTACCTTGAAAAACACAGAAAAATAATTAATCCTGACACAAAAAAATAATTAATCCTGAAATTAGGTACCCTTTCGCGCTCCCCCATCCCCAATTTGAAAAAAAAAACATTCCCAATTTTTGAGGTCCTATATCTCTTGTGGGGTGAGATAAAAAAATCTGAATTTTTGTGTACATAGCCAACTATATAATGGCTATTAACTCACAAAAATTGGTTATTGTGTTAAGCCTAGTTTTTGATATACAGGGCTTGCTATATAAGGGAAAATATTGTTATCAGTACATTCGTAATACTTGTTTAAATTGTATCAATATCCTGTTATATTTTTATTAAATGCTCACAAATGAAAAAGTTACAGTTAGCCATAAAATACTCCAAGAAAAATCTGTTATAATACCTTTATAACTCTCAACAGTTGATGTCTCTGGATTTTAGAGTGAAGAGAAAATATATCTCGTTCTTCAGTTTTTCATCAATTTGTAGACTCTGAGAGAACCTGAAGTATAGAACAGAAATGGTGTCAAGATCTTCAGGATTTTGCTGTTTGGTATCCATGTTGATGTCCTGTCATCATTGTTAGGCACAAAGGATGTGGCAGGTCTAGGAGGACTATAAAAATTGATGTAGGATTCCAAAACCACTGTGTTGCGTACACGTCCAACCCACCAGTTAGAGCCATAGATGCATGCAACATCGTTTCTTTGTTTTGGAGTCACAACTGATGATAAGCAACTGACTTGATGTTTATTGAAGTCCACGGATGTTGAGGTTGTTTTTGTTAGTATTTTGACCATAACTTATGACAAGGCTCTTTGCACCACAATCCACAGTACACTCCATATTAATTAAATGAATTCAGTTTAAGAATGAAACATTAAGAACACAGTCTAAAAGCCTAAACAGGAAGATCTGAGTCTAAAAGTAATTATTATATATAAATAAAACAATAAAAAAGTTTACTTTAACACTTTTTAAAATAACATGAAAACTGTGAAGCTTACAGAGCACACCACTAGCATGTTCACTCCACAAAGACAAGCAGCAGACTGCAGCTGATTTGTGGCTAACTCTGAATGTGCAGGTTAAGACACTTTCCAACAAGTCTGAGCATGCTGATTTCTGCTGGCTGTCACTGAAGCCAGGAACAGGCATGTTCAGACAGGTTTTGCCTGCCTGAACCTTGCTGTTTGCATTGTCTAAGCATGTCCAGTGTTTATAATAATTTTGCTCCATCACATGTAGCTTTAGATATTGGATCATAAAAATGTTCACCCTTTTGCAAATAAAGAAGTGCAACATTAAACACAAGTAATTTGATAAAATGTTAATAAACATAAGATAAACAAATTTAATGTAATATTACAGTTTCCATTTTTTTCTTCTTCTTCTTTTGAGTTTTTCCCTTATTTGAGCTACTGTATCTCAGTAACTAGGCTGAAAACAAGAACCAAACTTATTTAACAGATTTTTCTTGGAGCATTTAATGGCTAACTGTTAATTTTTTCATTTCTGTGCATTTAAAAAAAATGTAACATGATATTTATAAAATTTAAACAAGTATTATGAATGTACCAATAACAATTTTTTCCCTGATATAGCAAGCCTTGTATATAAAAAACTAGGTTGAACACAATAACCAATTTTTGTAAGTTAATAGCCATCATATAGGTGGCTATGTACACAAAAATTCAGATTTTTGTATCTCACCTCACCAGAGATATAAGACCTCAAAAATTGGGAAAGTGATTTTTTTTCTCTCTCAAATTCGGGTGGGGGAGGGGAAAGCACGAAGGGGTACCTAATTTCAGGATTTATTACTTTTTTTGTGTTTTTCAAGGGACAAGGTTTCTATAGTATGAATTGCAACTTTGTGTATGTTTCCTGTGTTTCATAAAAAAATTGCAAAGTAAGACAAAATCAGCATCCTGTCATCAATATTTCAAGGCCTTTTAAGTAAAGAA
This sequence comes from Macrothele yani, assembly GCA_039090855.1. Classification (NCBI taxonomy): domain Eukaryota; kingdom Metazoa; phylum Arthropoda; class Arachnida; order Araneae; family Macrothelidae; genus Macrothele; species Macrothele yani. The sequence continues at coordinate 82,531,283 of CM077008.1, forward strand.
TGTGACTGATTTCTGAACATTTTCTTAGTGTTACAGAATCCTCATTTTATGCTTAACAAAACCTTTTTAAATCATTCCAATATCTGTATTGGTTCAGAAGATATTAGAAATATTGGAAAGGCTTCAATATGCTAAAAATTGTGATGGCCGCCATCTTTGAAGCAACCTATAGAGGTGGGGTGGAGTGAAATTTGTTTTTAATTATTTTTGGCCATTAATTAACCACACAAACAAATGAGCAAAATTTCAGATTTTTATAAAATTGTGCAGTACAACACCTGGGTGAATCTCCATGGAATGACCCACTGAATGTTTGTGACATTACATAATTTCTTACTAAAAATTAATTATATTTGGATCAGACAGTAAAAAAAGACATCAATGATCATCTTGAAACTTTTAAGAGTGGCTTTTGATGAATATTTTCTGAAATTTCCAATAAATTGAAACAGATTCACAACCCACTCGGTATGACTAGTAAAGGATGAAAAAGAAAATTTAATTTTACATCATTGACTGGTAAAGGATGAAAAAGAAAATTTAATTGGCATATCAGTAACTTTTGGATTACAAACATCATTTAAAAATAAGTCTTATCAATTTTTTGGCTAAAAGTAAAAAATGAATTTCTATGTCAGCAAAAGAGCTTTTAAAATTCTCTTAGAGTTTTCCAACACATATTTGTACATCAGTGAGAGTGCATTTTCACTTTATTCTCATTTTAAATCAAAATACAGAAATGAATTCTATGCAGAACCAGATTTACGACCGTTTGTCTGGTGTCAAGAGAAATACTGCAAAGCTTTCAAATAAAAAGTTCAATATTGAAATTAAGCATATATATGATTATTATATTATGTTAAACACATCTTCCAAGTTGTAACTTATTTCATTAAAATTTTTATTTATATTCAATACATTATACTGAACATTTGTGCAATACAGAATTTTTTTTGATGTAGGATAAGAACATTATTATAACATTAGAGCACTATAAGTCACTTCTAGATGAGCATATCTTGACAGTGGCACTGCAACATCATCTTCAGTGACCTGTCATACATGGTAGCACACACGGCCCAGATTGTTTGGCAGTTCAGTGAACAGAACGATTGGATGGGAGTTGCCCCACACACTGTACATCAAGTCATGAACCCACATGATTTCAAATGTTGTAGCCATTTGAAAAGGAAAATGTCTGGTACTTATTACAACAAACAACATTTGGATCTCCAAAGCACAGACTTGTGACACTGGAGCTTTTAACTGTATTCGTGAACAACCCACAGTTTGGGAACCTAATACATATTACTAATGAGAGGAACTACTAATAATTACCCTTAGATATTGTGATTATTGCTTTGCTATTATAGGAATTATGGAAATTTGAAGGTGTTCACTTACTTTCCAAATAACCTATTATTATATTAATATATCCAACTACCTAGTCATTTGACTTAATGGGACAGAGGATTTTAAGATTGAAATTTCTTGTTTTGTTTTACATCTAAGCCTTTGAGCATTCACTCATCCCTACTTTGTGACCACAGAAAGGAGAGAGCCAGCACTGCAGGACAAGCATATCCTTCATACCTCATGTGGGACTGGAACCACTATGCCACTCAGGTAATTAGCCAGAAGCTAAAGCCTTTAACCACTCAGTCCCAAAAACCTAAATTATAATGCTGTTTGTGTATTGAAGTACGAGTATAACAAATGCCAAGTCAAGTGAATTAGTAAATATACAGATCCAGGTTCTGGGTCTGATTCAGAAAGCATCATGCAGACACTGGGTGGCACACATAAAACCAGCCCCAAACGTAGTTTGGGTTATAGCTGTAAAGTTATATTTCATAGTGAGCCACTAGAAACTATTCAACACTGTGGCATACATCAGTTCAGTGATTCTCCATGCTCTGGAGGACAGTCTGTGGCTGTCTGCATGTAAGTCATGACATATTCAATTGAACAATGCATTTTTATTGTGGAGGAGTATGTTTGCACATGCTCCTTCATTTTGGTTTGCAACTGATTTCAAGCAAAGTATCCTGGTGCCAATGTTCCTGCAAAAGCAATGATCCAGGACTTAGTGAAGAAATGGGGTACAACTATTTCTGTAATCAACGCACAGAGAGTGAAACAACGAACTGTATGTACACCAGAAGTTGTCACCAACGTAGTGAATCATGTCAAAAGAAGCCCAAGTAAGTCAACATGCTGTTTATCCCAGCAGACAGACATTGCTTGTAGGTCAATTCAGTGCATATTTCACAATTTAAAAATTAAGCCTTATTGTATAAGAGTTGTGCAGCCCCCCAAAAAAACCAACCTCAACGTCCTCGTCGTGGGGGGGGTGGGGTGGAAACAGGTGGATTAGGTGCTGTGATTCACAGTAGCTCCTCTCTTTGGAGAGTCTGAAACATGCTGACTAACTGAGGCTCTGGTCTACCTAAGCCAAGGTGTGAGGTATCGTGCTGAGGGCTGAATGGTACTGAGGTAGTAAAATATCAGTATCATTACTGATCCCTTCAGGGCACCAGGCGAAACCCTGTCGTAATTAGCCTTCCACCCGGGATAGGAGGATTACTGGGTGGTGACCTTATTATTTCCCTCCAGTTTCATGGGACCAGAAATGGATTCTTTTACAAAAACAACAAAACCTGGGTTAGGGTCTGACTCAGTCAGTACCCAACCTATAAAAGCAGCATCTTCCCAGCCAAGGCCGGGATCTGTTGATCCTGAGGTGAGGCCCAGTTGCTCTGGGAACACCGCTCAGGCTAAGGCGGGGGAAGATGTTTCACAAAAGCAAACAAGACATCTGGTGGCAGCAGGTAATACCGGGTTGCCAAAAGAGTCTGTGGTTGCTAGTGAGGCTGATAACAGCAAGGAAGGGTTGCAACTTTGCAAGACTGCTAAGCGCAACATCAGGAGGAAACTAGCAAGGCAGATGAAGGGTCAAACTGACAAGGAGTCGAGTCCAGTGGGACCCACATCTGTAGACACTTTTCCACCTGTGGTGGACAAGAAAGGCAAGAGGCAGAAATCTGTTCTCTCTACCCCTTCTCCAGATATGAGGAAGCCAACCAAAAGGAGTAGGGACGAGTCTCACCCCAGCAATTATGGTGAGGCTGTCTCTACTGTCAGGATGGCCACCATGAAGGAAAACTTCCCAAATGAGTGGCTTGATAACAATGAGGTTGAAACTATTCAGGAGGAGCTTTTGAGGCGTGTGTATGGTTCTCAAGTAGGAGAGCCTCTACTGTGCATCAAGAGCTTTTCCCTGAACTCTGGAGCCCTTGTTTACCTTTACGAGAACGAGGGAAAGAGGCAATGGCTAACATCAGCCTTTGAAAGAAATGATAAGGTTTTGAGGGGCACTGGACTCAAGGTGATGAGGGCCAGTGATCTTCTAAAACTAATCAAGGTTGCCTTTAGGACAAGGGATATTTAGACCAAGGATCCAAACGTCCTCTGCAGGAGGCTGTGTGCCTACAACAGCAGTTTGCATACAAACCACTGGAGGGTGTTGGATCAGGTACAAGGTCCTCAGGCCATCAGGTGGATTTTCCAGGTAGACAGGGAATCGGCTAACGCCATTGCTGAAGCCAGGTTCACTGCCAACACTGGGGTCGATGAGGGTCAATTTAAAGTACTACATGACCCTCAGGGCCCTAAGACTTCAAAGGAGGACATAGAAATGGAAGAGCCTCATTCTGCATTTGTGGAACCAGAAACAACTGCATTGTCTTCCCCTGGCCATGGTCTGGAAGCAGGGAAGGACTCAGGTCCAGCTGTGAGGGGGGGGACTGAGGAGGTTGATGTGATCGACCTGGGTGGTGTCCATGAAAGTGTGGGGCTGGCTTCCAGCACCCACCGGGTGGATTCTGACCCGGCTGATCCTTCTACCACTTAGTCTCCATGCCTATCTCACAATGGAGAACTGCATGAAATGTATCCAGATCAATCTCCACCATAGTCGGTCTGCATCTGCTGCTTTGTGCTGCAGACTGTCTGCGGAGGATGTTGATCTGGCTTTCATTCAATAGCCATGGATACATAATGCGAAGATCCTGGGCTTACAAGGAGCAGGCTTTACCGTCTTCTACAATATATCAAGTAGGAGACCAAGGACCTGTATACTGGTGAGCAAAAGACATCATGCTATGCCACTTCCTGAGTTTACCACAGGTGACACAACAGTGATTAAACTTTTTATTTCATCTGATGGTGACAGAGAAGAGCTGTTTGCCGTTTCCGCATATTTACCATTTGATGAACCTGAACCACCTCCTTCTCAGGAAGTAAGAGACATTGTCCACTTCTGTGAGTCAGGTGGAAGACACCTCATCATCTGCTGTGATGCCAATGTTCACCATATCATGTGGGGGAGCAGCGACTGCAACAGACGAGGGGACAACCTTTTGGAACATTCGGTAAGTACTAAACTTTATATTCTTAATCGAGGCAATGAGCCCACTTTTATTGTTTCTAATAAAAGTGAAGTCATTGACCTCCCCTCTGTAGTGCTAAAATGTTTGATCGCATTATTAAATGGCATGTATCTAGTGAACCTTCATTGTCTGATCATAGATATATTTGCTTTTCAGTTGCCGATGTAAGACAACAGCTGGTGCAAGTCAGAAATTCCAGAAGAACCAAAAGGTTGGCTTCAGGGAAGATCTGGCGGCACATATTGGAGGCATGGAATTTAACATGCGCTCGGTGTTAGATCTCGAGTTAGCCGTTGATCAGTTGTAACAATCTATTCTCGAACCTTACCACCAAAACTGTCAGGCCAAAACTGCTAGCTTACCAAGGCAAGTTCCTTGGTGGAATAAACAGCTTAGCAGTCTTAGAGGCAAAACTAGAAGGCTTTTTAACAAAGCCAAACGTACTGGTGAGTGGACGGTATATAAGACTACCCTCACACAATACAACAAAGCAATTAGAGAGGCAAAAAGAGCCTCTTGGAGAGATTTCTGTGGAAGTATTTCAGATACTCCTAGTACTGCCAGATTTATTAAAATCATGGCTAAGGACAATGCAAATTGCCTGAACACCATCAAATTGGTTGATGGGAGCTTCACAAAAACTAGTAAAGAAACACTAATAGAAATGCTAGGTGTACACTTTCCAGATTCAAGTATAATTGACCCCACTGGCATACGCACAGCTAACCTTGAGCACCGACGTGCAAAAAGAGGACTGGACTGTTGCCAGGGAGGTGGTCAATTATTCTAGGATTAAGTGGTCCATTAATTCTTTTGAACCATATAAATCACCTGGCTGTGATGGAATTGTTCTCATCTTGATGCAGTAAGGACTGGAGATAATTACTCTACTCTTGTGCAAAATTTACCGGGCCTGCCTTGCTCTTGGTTATATACCAAGTGCTTGGAGACAGGCTAAGGTAATATTTATTCCCAAGCCAGGTAAGTCAAATTACCAAGAAGCAAAGGCCTTTAGACCTATTAGTCTAACATCTTTCTTTCTCAAGGCTCTGAGGGAATGGTGGGTAGGCATATTAGGGAGGTGGTTTTACTCCCTAAACTCCTCTCAAAATTTCAGTTTGCCTATCAACAAGGCAAATCAACAGAAGCAGCTCTCCGTGGCATTGTTTGTTGCCTGGAGAAGGCACTAGAATTTAAGGAGGTGGCATTAACCACTTTCCTTGATATTGAAGGTGTCTTTGACAGGGTCTATACGGAGACCATTGTGGGAGCTGTGGAAAGACATGGTGTTGATAGAACCTGTTGTCAATGGATTAAGGCCATGCTCACAAGCAGAACAGTCGAGGCCTCACCACTCGGGGAGACTGTCGGTCTCCACCTGCCGGGGCTGCCCCCAGGGAGGAGTTTGCTCTCCCTTGTTGTGGTGCCTGGTGGTGGATGAACTGCTAAGGATCCTGGAGGGGTCTGGTTGCGACTGTTTTGGCTATGCAGATGACGTGGCCATAATTGTCACGGGAAAATTCCCTAAAACAGTCTTAAGCGTAATGCAAAGAACACTGGGACTTGTTGAAGATTGGTGCAGGAAGGTTGGTCTATCAGTAAACCCTGACAAAACCACCCTTGTGCCTTTCACTAGAAAGAGAAATCTTGGAGACCTTGGAGGTATTGCTCTCTTTGGGAAAACAATTCCCCTCATTACACAGGTTAAGTACCTGGGAGTCATTTTGGACGGAGGCTTAACCTCGAAACAGCACCTAGATTACTGTATTGCCAGAGCCAAGAAAGTGTTCTGGTCATGTAGAGGTGCTATTGGCAAATCCTGGGGTCTCAACCAGAGGATCTTGCACTGGATATATACTATGGTCACTTATGGCTTAATGGTGTGGTGGCGCAGAGTTAACCTCTGCACGGTACAGGCTGAACTTAACAAGTTACAAAGGCTGGCCTGCATGGTATATCAGGAGTAATGAGAACTACTCCAACAGCTGAATAGGAGTTACTTCTTGATATTCTGCCACTTTACTTTCATATTGAGGGTGAGGTCATTATGGGGGCATATAGATTATGCTGCAATTGCATGTGGAGACCCTCGTTGTGGGTTGGCAGCCATACCAAGCCTATTCAGGAGTATTTTTGTAAGGAGCCCATCTTTCAAATGGGAACCAACAACATGCTAGTAAAATATCATTTCGATAAAGCATTCAGTGTGAACTTTCCCAGTCGCAGTGAATGGGAAACGTCCTTTGTCCCTGGGTGCAGCGGTGAAACTGCTTGGTTTACTGACGGCTCCAGGACAAACCTAGGAGTTGTAGCAGGGGAGTATTGCCTATCTAGAGATTATGGTTCATGCCAAAGCCTTGGAAGGCATGCTACCGTGTTCCAAGCTGAGGTGTATGCTATTCTAGCATGTGCCTCAGAATGTCTGATCAAAGGGTATCACAATGTGCGTATCCAGATTTGTTCAGACAGCCAGGTGGCTTAACTGGCAAACCGGAACAAATTACAACTGTTCTGGGTGCCAGGACATAGGGATTTTGTAGGTTATGAGAAAGCTGACCTTCTTGCTAAAGAAGGGGCAGAGCAGGCTTTTTATGGTCCAGAGCCTGCATTAGGGCTTGTCTCTGGTATGGCCAGAAGACTAATTAAAATGCTGCTGAGGACTAAGCAGCTTGACCTCTGGCGTGCTACCAGGGCACAGAGGCAGGCAAAGGAACTTAATCAAGGACCCTTGCCTCATAGGGCTAAGGAACTCCTTAAACTGCCAAAAAAGGATATTGGACTGATTGTTGGTCTACTTACAGGACACTGTCATCTTAATAGGCACCTTAATTTGATTGGGGTGAAAGAGGATCCACTTTGTAGAGGATGCCATCTGAAAGAGAAGACTTCCTTGCATTTTCTTTGTAACTGACTTTTTTGCAGCACTCAGGCTTGAACACTTTGGTACTCACAACTTGAGACCAAGTGATCTCTCTTTAGTACCAGTCAAGAGCATTATTGATTTTGCTCGTGCATCTGGTCTCTTTCGAGATTAGGGCTGGGGATGCACAATAGACCTTAGGTCACGGTGCTGGGTCAAGTACCCCCCCCATTGGTACAAGTAACAAGGGCTGTGAAGAAATTAAGAGTACTGGATAATGTACAATGTGCTCTTTACTGTCAGTGATTCTTAGATATGGTTTCTGAAGAACTGCTCAACCCATTTTGCTTCATTTCAACAGATGAGTTAGTTAGTTAGTTAATTGATTTTAGTGGCGTAAGGGCCAGGCTTGGCCAAAGAGCTCCAGACACAGAACTATCAGTTAAAGATTTTTAAAAGTGGGGTGAAATGATTAAGAGCAGACAGGCTTGGTAAAAGTTAGAAAGGAGAATGATTAAAGTTGTGAAGACGAGTTAGTTAATTAGGTTTATATATAAATTTATTAATTTACTATTATAATTATTATAACCTTTTTTTTTTTTAATAAGTTTTAAAACGTTAATCTGTTTTAAAAAGGAAAATACTGCGAAAGTGTCGCAGTGGTCGCCCAAAAGCTTTTGAAGTGTAGCTGCGCCTTCGTCCAGCAGGTGAGACTGAAAATACTGAAACCGATGATAACGAAAACGAACACAACTGCACAAAACATGAGAGACGGTGAGTAAACAGTCGCATGTCTCACACATCGAGGCAGTGTCGCCACACAGCAAATAGCTATGCGTGAAGCGACAATGCCCAATGCGGAGACGCGCAAGAGCAACTTCTTCCCTACGGTTTCGGCGACACGATGATTTCCAGACTCCAAAGTTAGGTTTTATATGGTGCAGTTTATTCTCCACCTGTTGGTCAAACAGACTCTGCCACGTTCGCCTGATATGATCGTGAACAAGAAAGCGAAAATCACGGTGAAACAGTGGCAAGGGTGTGATGACCAAAGAGGAGGCAGATCTAGCAGCAGCATTGGCAGACTCGTTCCCTGGGATCCCAACGTGCCCAGGAATCTAGCAGAATCGTATCTGAACATCGGCCTCGAGCAAAGAACGAAGAAGTCTCCGTACGGTAAAAAGAAGAGGGTGGCCAGTGAAATCCAAAGATGACAATGATTGCACAACACTCAACGAATCAGTGTACACAATAGCACGCTGATGATAGTTCGACTGCACGTGAACAAGTGCAAGATACACAGCATGCATCTCCGCCGAAAACACCGTGGCCTCAGCAGGAATGCGGGCAACAGAAACTTCGTCAATGCAGACGGTGGTGGATCCAACAACACCAGCCGCCTTAGATCCATCGGTGAAAACAGGAATAAAGTCTGCATTGACGTAACGGTGTTCAGCGAAGAGCTGCTGGTACACTGACGCAGGGGTTGAGGACTTATCAAAAGATGTAAAGGTGGTATCAACCATGACATCAAGAGGGTGCCAGGGGGATCCTCAAAGCCCCTGGTCTCTCCAACGAGTGACAAGTCGAGCCCAGCATCACGAGCTACGGCTGCCATACAAAGATCGAAGGTTCGAATGCACGAGGGACGGATCTCAAACAAACGAACATGCTGGGGATGAAAAACTGCATCGTATAAAGGATGGTCCGAGAGAGATTTAAGTTTCAGGTAAAATTGAAGAGACGGCTGCAGACGGCGTAAACGAAGCGACGGTTCGTTCGCGTCGGCATAAAGGCTGGGAATGGGTGACGTGCGAAATGCTCCCGTACAAAGACGCAGCGCTTGATGGTGGATGGTATCTAACGGCCGGAGAACGGAAGGACGCGCAGAGCCATACACCATACAGCCATAATCCAGCTTAGACCAAATGAGGGAATGGTAAATACGGAACAAGGAAGTCCTGTCTGTACCCCAGGAGACGGATGCAAGGATCTTAAGTATTGACAAAGCTCTCAGACAGGAAGTCCTGAGTCGTCGAACGTGCGAGCGGAAGGTGAGCGCACGGTCAACGGTTAAACCAAGGAACTTGGTTTATGGCAAAACTGGAATGGCTGCACTGTCCAAATAGAGCTCTGGATCGGGATGGAGGCCACGCCTCCGGAAGAAATGGACACAAGATGAAGCTTGGTTCCACCTTTCGGGATATGTCAATTCGCAGAACATACAACACCGGGCTGCTAAAAACCCGCTTGTTCCAACAGAAACCACTTCATGACTTAACAGTCAGTGTTTGGTGTGGAGTGTCAGGCCAACCCATCACCAGACCCCCCCCCCTTTTTTTTTTGAGAAGAATGTGAATACAGATGTTTACCTACGGATCTATGAAGAGTTTGTAAGCCAGTAGAAACCCACGTGAACTCTCATGCCTTCTTCAACAAGATGGAGTGACTTGCCATAACTTTGATCATTTACTTGCTTGAATCTACCGTAATTTTATTCAGGAGACAATAAGGATCTATGTTGCAACCCTGCTCTTCGGACTTATCACCATATAATTTTTACCTGCGGGGCTGGCTAAAAGGGAAAGTCTACAACAACAACCCTTGAACACTGGAAGAGATGAAAACCAACATACAGCAAGAGATCACCCACATTTCAGTTGCCAAATTATGGGGTCTTCAAACACAGGACTTTGAAAAAGTACGTAAAAATTCTGATAAACATGTCAATTATTAATATTACAGCCTTTTTTTTAAATCAAAAATGCCATTTATTTACGATACCAAATGTAACTGAAATGTACGGTACATTATGAACAAATAGAACTGTACAACTATCAATGAAATATATCTATGGTAATATATACCATGTTATTCTGTTAAACATGTTCAATATTGTTCATAAGAAATTGAATCAACTCCATGATATAACTAAACAAATATTTAAGAAGATTTTCCTGTACATACCTTAATTCAAATGATGCTCAAACATAGCACAACAGTCCATATTCCATAGAAATAATGTTCGCAAAATGGAGTCACTGTTTCTCATCGAAGTATTGTCTTGTTTCCACTAGGCCTAAGGCCTTCATGCTTGTAAGCCTAACTGCTATTCAAACAAAGGCTATTGTAAATTGATTTCAGTTGGCCTTTTGACTGAGTTTCAACAATTCTCAAATCAATATCCACTACTAAATGATGTGAAATTATGAACTTTCACTCAAAGTGAAGTAGATGTGAGACGATGAAATAAACAATTTTTAATTAAAAACAGCTATGGAAATTGGCTAAAAGACAATGATACGTTAAACCACTGGATGGTATGCACACTGAAAATGAAAATTAAATAAAGAAGGTGAACAATTGAAAGAATGTTAAAAGAACCTTAAAAACCATGTAATCACTCAATGTCTCACGAATCAACATGTTACCGGACACGTTTTTCCTGCAATTTCGCACGGCATCTTCAATGGAAAGCACGAAGCAACTGCAAGCAGTTTGCAAGTCTCACTTCAATGCCGTTGCAACTCAGTCAAAAGACCGACTTAAATCAATATACAATAGCCTTTGTTTGAATAGAGATTAGGCTTATGAGCATGATGACCTCAGGCCTAATAGAGACAAGACATAATTCAATGAGAAACAGCGGCTCCATTTTGCGAACATTTCTATGGAATATTGACTGTTATGCTACGCTTGAACATCATTTGAATTAAGGTATGTACAGGAAAACCTTAAATATTTGTTTAGATATACCATGGAGTTTATTAATTTTTTATGAACGATATTGAACAGAATCATCATCATCATCATCATTGTCAACCATTATCAATCCACTGCTGGACGAAGGTCTCCCCAAGTTTCCTCCACAACGGTCTGTCTTGTGCCAGTCTCCTCCATGTCACCCCTGCATACTTTCGAATTTCATCCACCCATCTCCCATGTGGTCTTCTTCTGGGTCTTTTCCTGTCCCTTGGAATCCAATCTAAAATTTCGGCTGTCCATCGATGATCTGTCCTTCTGGCAGTATGTCCAGCCCATTGCCATTTCAGGGATTTAACTCTGATCATGATGTCTTCCACTCTTGTCATTTTTCGGATCCACGAGTTCCTCTTCTTATCTCTCCTGGTTACACCAAGTATGCACCTTTCCATGCTTCTTTGAGTTGTCTGCAGCCTTTGTATGTCTCTTTTAGTTAAGGTCCACGTCTCTGCACCATACGTAAGCACTGGAAGGATGCATTGATCAAACACTTTTCTTTTAAGACATAATGGCATATTGCTCTTGAAAATTATGCTGTTTCTTCCAAAAGCTCTCCAGGCAAGTTTTGTACGCCGATTAATTTCTCCATCAATGTGACCCTCACTTGATATCTGCTGTCCAAGATAAACGTACGTGTCTGTTATCTCCAGCTTTTCTCCATCAATCGATAAATCTTCATTTCTTGTAAAAGCATTGAACATCACTTTTGTCTTCTGAAAGTTCATTTTTAATCCCACTTCTTTACTCTTGTCAGCAAGTTCCTGGATCATACTCTGCAGTTCTGATGGGCTAGTTGCAAAAATGACTACGTCATCAGCAAAGCGAAGGTGGGTTAGATAATCTCCATTAATCTTTATCCCCTTGTTTTCCCAGCTCAGTGACTGAAAAACACCCTCCAATGTGGCATTAAAGAGCTTCGGAGATATGGTGTCACCTTGTCTCACTCCCTTTCCAATTTTTATGTGTGTTGTATTTTCAAACAGCCTAATCTTTGCATTTGCATTTTCATAGATGTTATTAATAATATTAATGTATGCATCTTCAATACCGCAGGTTTTCAGAGCCATTGTAACTGCTGATGGTTTCACCGAATCAAAGGCTTTTTCATAATCGATAAAAGCCATGCACAATGAAAGTTCATATTCCCTCGCTCTTTCAATTAGTTCTCTCAGCACATGGATATGATCTATTGTGCTGTAGCCACTCCTGAATCCAGCTTGTTCTCTCGGTTGAGCCATGTCCAGTGTTACCTTCAAACGGTGTGAAAGAACTTTAGTGAAGATTTTATAAACTACTGATAGGAGGCTGATAGGTCTGTAGTTTCTGAGATCCTCAATGTCACCTTTCTTATGTAGCAGGATCATTGTAGCGGTGTTCCAATCCTCAGGAATCTTTCCTTCATTAAGGCATCGAGTGAAAATTTGGGCGAGTACTGTTTCGATTTCTCCACTTGCTTCTTGTATGATGTCTACAGTAATTCCATCTTCTCCTGGAGCTTTTCCCCGCTTCATGTTCTTGATTGCATGTGCAACTTCTGCTGGAAGGACTGGAGGAACTCTGGTACTGGTATCTTTCATGATGTCTGGAGTGCATGTATCATCCCTTTCATATAATTTGGAGTAGAAATCTTTCACTCTTGTCAAAATTTCGCCTCTATTTCTTGTTACAGAACCATCTTCTTTTCTCAGTGCCATAATCTGTTTTCTTCCCTTACTGAGATGTCCCTTTGCTATCTTTAGGCTTTGGTTGTTTTCAATTGCTTTCCTTACTAGTTCACAGTTGAAATTTCTTATGTCTTCAGTGATACTTTTTCGTACTGTCTTGCATAGCTCTATATATTCCACTTTGGAAGTCACATCTTCTTTAGTTATCCTCATCTCTCTTCTTTTTTGCATCAACATTTTCGTTTTTCCTGATAATTTATTTACATGCAACTTGTTTTTAGATCCAGCTAATTTTGTTGCTGTTTCTATAAGAGCTTTGGTTACTTTTCTGTTAACTTCAGAGATGTCCACTTCTTCCGATGTTAGGCCTTCTAAAGCACAGAACCTGTTCTTCAGTTCCAACTTGAAGGTATTATGGTGTTTTTTAAGGTTGGTTATGTCAATAGATTTTGTTTGTCTTATGAGCTTGCCACGTTCAAGTTTAGTGTTGAGGTGCATCTTACATCTCACCAATCTATGGTCACTACCTGTGTTGAACTTGTTTAGCACACTGCAGTCTTCTATGACGAATTTTTTGTTACACATAATAAAATCAATTTCACTTGTCGTCCCATTTGGATGTCTCCATGTCCATTTCCTGTGTGGCTTTTTCTTGAAGAAGGAGTTCAAGATGAAAAACCCTTCTGCCTCTGCAAACTCAACGAGAGTATTTCCACGCTGGTTTCTGTTGCCGTGACCGAATTTACCTACTGAAGTTTCATTCTGTTGCCGTTGCCCTATTTTTGCATTGAAATCTCCCATAATTATTTTCAAGTGCTGCTTACCTTTATTATTTAGATGACAAATTTCCTCATAAAATTCTTCAATTTCTTCTTCAGGATGACTTGTGGTGGGTGCATAAGTTTGAATAATCTGAGCCTGGTATCTTTTCGAGAGTTGGATAACAAGTCGTGCAGCTCTGTCAGAGGAACTTTCAACTTCTACAACTTTATCCTTCAGTTTCTTGTTTATTATAAATCCAACACCACTAGTTCTGCCAGTATCAGTCCCACGATAGTAGAAGAGATGTCCACTTTTCAGTTCGATGAGATCTTCTCCTTTTCTCCTTACCTCACTTAGCCCCACGATGTCCCACTTGATCCTTTGTAGTTCCTCTTCCAATTCAAGAAGCCTTGAATCAGAAGATAGGGAGCGTCCATTGTACGTAGCCAAGGTCAGCATCAGATGGCAGCCTAGTCCGGTCCTCCGGGGATTCTTAGCACCCTCTGCCTTCATGTCGCACTGGCCGCTGCCTTGGCCAGGTACATTCCAGCTGCCGGAGACTGAGGGCCAAGATTTAAGTTGTGGAGTCATTTTGGAGGGGTTTGGCCATAACTCACCACGCTGGCCAAGCGGGTTGGTGAGTGTGGGATAGCATTTCCTCTAATCCCGATGGTATAGTTATACCGCTATGGGCGGTCGTCAGAGCCCCTTTAGTGGGAACAGGATGCACCACGAGAAGGCGGGGTTGACATTTGTCAAGGAGAGGCTGTGTTGTTACGCATCACCTGACCTTACATCCTATTGAACAGAATACCACGGTATATATTATAATACAGATATTTCATTATTAGTATCCACATATATATGCTAACTAATTGGTACATACAGTACTAAAAGCAAAACCTTTGTGTACAACTGTCTTTTGCATTTGGGGTCGGTTTTACGTGTGCCACACTGTAGTAGTTTCATGTAGATGTTACATGCATAATGTTATACTGTAAATAAAAACTTATGTCATGAAGGCTATTAGGAGATGAAGAGTTATCAGCTAATCAATATTCCCTTATTATTAGCTAACCCAAACCCAAGATACATAAAAATAACTATACACACAGAGAGAAGTGAATGCAAGTCTTTTGCAACTGTTTCATCTCAACTGGAAAAGTGCTTCATGCAGAGGCACTAGAAAGCTGAAATTCAAGACACAAATGTAAATAATTCTGGGTTTACCTTGTCACTTTTTAAGTTGAGATATCATGGAACTTCAAAGAGGGTATGAAGGAATGTTCCAAATCCTCCAGCTCTATGGTAATGCTGCATTCAGAATTTTGCATTTCTTTTTTCAATCTTTTACAGCATCAGAAGCAAAAATAAGTTGCCACTTGTTTCAAGGGCACATTCTACCACAACCGAGGTTTTCAACCATTTTTTGTCCCATGCATCCTTTTCACTGTATGTCAGAATTTCATTCCCCCCTTTTCTTAGATTGTCTGACTGAAAAGGTGCATTCCAAATAATATGCATATAATATTGGAAATCTTTTATTTTTTCTATATTGGTGCAGACATTTACTTGGATTATTTTTATAGTGGATTTTTACGAATTTAATAGTAAAAATGTTGATGAATTTTAAAACTTGAATAATTACGTTGTTTTTTTATTTTCATAACTAATTATTTTAACACTTCACAGACAAAACTGAAGCATACCTCAGTAAACAAAAAAGTTCAATAGAATGCTAGGGATATTGAATTTCAATAGAATGCTAAGTTTATTCAGATGAAGATTACAGTCAATGAGAAATAAGTGATTGTTCTTTCTTCGCTAATTCTTGAATATGCGGAGGAGTGCTTGAAGGAGCACAACGCAGGTCATTTTCAACCTACCACCAATGTACTTTGTTGCTTCATTTTCACGTGCAGCAGAGTAGAAAAGCTCGACTCACAAAGAAATATTGATACAACTGGAAGCAACGCACAGATAGCTCTTTCTGCCACTTTTGGGTAGGAATCGCACATCAAGAGTCAAAATTCTGCGATTGATTTCTCATTGAACACATCTTTTGCTTCGGAATCAGTCTTCAGCTCCAGAAATTCATCTTAGCAATCATCAGAAACTTTTTCACCTAGCAATATGAATGGATTTCACACTAAATCCAACTCCTCATCACTGAGTTCAGGAAAATATAGGCTCAATTCATTTTCCAGTTCTGTCAAATGGTGCAATATTTCATTTTTTGCAAATTCTGGAAACACTTGGTTATCACCACCAGCAACGAGAACTGACGACAGTTTCTTAAACATTGCAACAAATTTTTATCTTGACGGTTCTCTGCCAATTTTTTAGCTTGCTCGTGAAAAGCTTTCAAGGAATCAATGAATTTTATGATGTTATTAGGAGAATTCGAATTCGTGCAGAAATAGTCCAAAGTAATCGAGGTAGTTGCCTTCAAAGCATGATCTTAATAATGATGTTAGTATTCCTTCTTTGCATCTGAAGATTCAGTTTATTCAGCTGCTCAAAAATGTCAACTAAATAGGCAGGATGCATGATCCATTCCTCCTAATCCATCCAGGCAAACTAATTTGATCTCATTGCTAATTTGATCAACACTGATGTCCAAAATTAAGGTCACAAACACATATTCTGTGATATATTGAAAACTTAATAGTTTATTGCAATGAAATTTGGTACTGAGATGCCTCATACTATGAGACATCCAACAGCAATATAACAAAATGAACAGGAGGTAAGTTGTGCGCGATATGCAAATTAGACCAAAAACAGTCAAAACATGATGCATCATATCTCGAGAACGGTACGCCTAAATAGGGCATGTGACCACCCTGCACAGCTTTACAAGTCGCACAACAAGCCCTCATACTGTAAATGAAGTTGTTGATAACAATTTGTGGCAACAAATCCCATTCTTTTAAAAGCGTGGATTTTAACAACTGGAGGGTCCTGGGAGGAGGTTGACGATATGCAATGGCTCTTCCTAGAGCTTCCCAAACATGCTGTATAGAATTTAGGTTTAGCGACTTTGCTGGCCACACCATACAGCGAATATCCTCTCCCTCCAGAAAATCGTTGTCAAGCTGAGCTCTGTGTGGCCTCGCGTTATCGTCCATAAAAATGAAGTTCGGCCCCGGAAAAGCCTCACATAAGGTTCAAGGACCTTATCCCTACAGCGCTGTGCGGTCACAGTGCCCACCCATCGAAGACGTGCAGTGTTGTACGGTTGTCCAACATGATGCCTGCCCACACAAGGATTCCACTTCCACCAAAGTGGTCAATTTCCCTTATGCTGGAGAAAAGATAGCGGGCCCCACGCTGTCTCCAGATGAAGGCTCGTCGAGAATCATTTCATGTACTGAATCTTGACTCATCGCATAAAAGTATATGACCCCAATCTTGCTGTGTCTAAGAGAGATGTGTTTGGCTTCCTGAAAGACGGGCTCTCTCCTGCGATCTGATGAGGGGAACACACACCACTGGTCCCCAGGCGTAAAGGGCCTTCTCTGCTAGGCGTCTGTATACAGTTTGCCTTGAAATTGTTGTTCCAGTTGCAGCAGCAAGGTCCTGAGAGAGGTCTCTAGCCATCATCCATCTAAGGCGTTTGACAGTTAATGCCACATAACGATCCTCCACAGGTGTCATGGTTCTTGGACGGCCTTGGCCAGGTCTCCTGGTGATGGTACCAGATGTTTGGAATTGGTGCCATAACCATAACCTGCATACCACCTTTCATGCAACCTCCGCTTGAGACTGGCCAGCTTCAAGCCTGCCAATGGCTCTCCATCTCAGTCCATCGTTTACACAATTACGAGCATTCATTCCAACTGAAATCAGTCAATCTTGTGATTTTTCTTAAAAGAAACACAACTCTGTAGATGAAATTCGCAGATGCAGAAAACGGTCACTTTCACGTTCTCTTACCAAACTCGTCCTGTTAACCGTTTAACAAACAGTGGATGCTTATCAGGACGCTTACATTAGATTCACCGTTCCCCAAAGTATATATGATAGCAATTTTAAACATTTGGCTGGTTGCTATTTTGAATTATTGTAAAAAATGTGTTTGTGACCTTAATTTTGGACATCAGTGTATTATAATTTGAGCTCATTTTTAAGCTCAAATACTCGCTCAGTTACATTTCCTCTTGAAAGCTATCGAACACTTGTGTGGAAAGGAAGCAAATGATGGTCTGCATCCATGTCAAGACATAACTGCTTGAAAAGTCATGAGTTGAGATCTCTTCCTCTGACAAAATTCACAATTTCAATTGTTTGATTCAAAATCTTCCCTATCGGAGCAGGAAGTGTTTTTGAAACTAGTGCCTGAAAGTGGATCATACAATGAATGTCTTTCACTTTTGGAGCTCGCTTTTTCACACTAACTTGAAATCCAAATTTTGTTCCCAACACAGGTGGTGACATTATCCCAGAAAAGGTTTTCTGATTCAAAGAAAGATGAAACTTTTTCCAGAATATCTGAGGCCTTGAAAGTTGTTTCAAGACTGTTTTGCTATCTCTAATGCTACAACGAAGACTCTTCAGTAACCTTGTGGTTCATTTCTTGGAATGCTTCTGTTGAATCCAGCTTCATTTTCATTAAACCTTCCCTATGACATTCAAAAAGCTTTTGTTCTAGTTCTTGTGTTGAGAATGAACCTTCAGCAAACGTTGCTTCAATTTTGTTGATTTCATAGAATCATTTGACAAAGCCTTGCTACAAATAACACACTGAGGCCTTTCTTCTCCTTTGATGATGATGGATGTGAATCCTTATTGAATATATGTGAATCATCATACCCTTTTTTTTACCGTCATGATGTGTTCCAAAATCTATGAATAAAAAATAAAAACAAGAAAAAGTCAAATGTATAACTATAAATGGAATACATCCACTGATAAAAAGTGAAATATTCATCTTTATTCGGAGGTGTTTGCAAGGCAAGGCACGAAACCCTGAAATCATCGGCGTCTTCCAACGGTGCCAATACATAAACTCGAGACATAAATGAACATGTGAGGGTAAACCCCCCACCCCCACAACAAAAAGTATTTCTGTTACTACTAGTACCTCTAATTATTATACTTATCAGCAAAGCTGTTACTGATACTTCGAAAGATAAAATGGTTTCACTTTGGGAATTACTTACTACCTACCTATACCTTTTGCTCACAACAGTAAATTATTTTGGGGTTGAGCTTGCAGTATTAATTTGTTGCTAAAAAATAAATTCCTTCAGTGAAATTTAAGTAACTTTGATTTTGACAACTACATGATATTGTCTTTAACATATACCACAATAAGAACGTTAATAAAAATTTTGCATTTGTATAAAATAAACCAATTACACACATAACATACCTTTTAAAAAGTTTTGCCTTTCTTTCCAATTGCAAAATTACCCATTTGGCAAATAAATAAAAGAAAATCTGCAGGCAAGTTTTTATGTTACTAGAAGGGCAACTCCTTTTTTAACAGAAATTTTAGCCGTTAAGTTTCAGTCAAATGGCATTGACCTAAAGTTCTATTTACTAATAAAATAACAGTATATTTAGCAAATTGGATGTTGATCTAAGTTCCATTTATTAATAAAAAAAAACCCATTAGTCTGGTGTGGTGTTAATCTAAAGTTATATTTACTAATAAAATAACACTATTTCTTAAAAAAGTGTGCAATCTTCATTTGTTTTTTAGCGGAGACGCTATCAGGCTGACGCTTACGTTTCCAACATCCTTCATTTGCAGTGTCTTGTTTGTGTACCGAAGAGGAGAACCTTTACTATTACAAGTAGCCGTTATAATTGCTTCAACAGGTTTTAGAGGCAGAACTGTAGCACGTACTCCATTTATATATGCAGAAACATGACCCAGCTGTATCAATTTTCCGACACCATATCCTAGCTTTCTCTTTTTGGGTATCTTTGTTTTCTAGCCAGTCCACCGGAATTTATTTTTGACTGAAGCCTCTAATGTCTTGAGATCGTCAGTTTTGGTTAAAAATTTAATCGTTGATGACGAACTTAACTTAAACCGTGTAAACTTTCAAATTCCTAAAAACATTCATATATCACACACACACACACACACACACACACACACACACACACACAAAACCTCCATCACTTTTGCCTAAACAAAAAACCACAAACGTTTCATCAGGGAAATAAATGCACCTCGTCTCCGTCACTGACTTACTAATACAATGAGGCAGGCTGCTCCCGTGAGTAGGTGCAGACACGTGAGTGACATACTTTATTTGCTTTAACTTGCTCCCTCCCCCGCCATCTCCAAGTTCCAATCACACATCACTCATCAGAGCGAAAACCTGTTTTTTTGCATCGAGGAGCAGAAGCGCCGACAAAATGACAGAATTTGCGCGCATGCCCTTCCCACAGAACAACGGACAACCACAGCACGAACTGCCGGCTTCGTGTGTCAAGCTCGAGTCAGCTGCATCGGCGAGGAAGACAATATTAATATCACATTAATTCATTGGTGAAAAGCAATTTTTTTTTAGTAAATACTTTTGCCATGAATCGTTTTAATTTTTTTTTTTTTTGCTTTGTCGCTTATTAGAACTCAAAATTTAACAGTCTTAAAATTGTCTTCAAAGCTAAACATCCGGAATTCCGGGCATGAAAGATTGCCTAAACCCGGAAATTAGGGTTAGACCCGGAACACAAACAGCCCTGTTTATTTTTAATTTAATGTGTGATCAATATTGCAACAGTTTGAGTCTGTGGTCCTAATTCTCCCTGAAACCACTCCCTGAGAGAATTTCCCCCAGTTGAGAACCTTTGTACTACAACCAAAGAGGTTTAGTCCTCATCTTTTGGTTCAGGCACCAAAACAAACATCTTTAAAGCAAACAGGGATGCATTTAAAGAGCGTGTGTCTGGAAAAAGGGCATTCATCCTACCCTCAAAAGTGCATTTATTTTTTGCTAAAATGTGACTTACATTAGAAAATTATGTATTATGTAGTTGTACATTAACCACGACTAATATTTTTTGAAAATTTTAAAGCCCCCCCCCCACCCGTGGTGCAGTGGTCCAAGCGCTGGCTTAAAACCATTCGTCCGTGAAAGGTCTGGGTTCGAATACCGGTGAGGCATGGATGCTGTTTTGTCTTATGGAACCAGTGACCCTAAATTAGGGATGGGCAACTGCTTGTAGCCCAATGAGTTACTCACGGTGGTCGTTAAACCCCCAATCAAAATAAAAAAAATATTTAAATGACTGATAATAAAAATAGTTTTATGAAAAACTATTTTTATTATTAAACAGACAATTCTATATATGCCCATGGTGTACAGTTTTCATAGATGCACACATTGTACACACAGTGCGACTAAAATTACTGCCTAAATGGCATTGCAGACAGAAATTACTTGGATACATTTTGATTTTACAAAACAAATACATAGCTGTAATTCCTAATTATTAAATTCAAGTGAATTACCTAAAAGCTCCAACCTATAGTAAGAAACTGTACACTAATGAGAATGATATGCTAGATAATGCTGTCTTGCCGATGTGAAAATGTAATAAGGATTTGAAATCTTATATGTGTGTTATTTTTTCTCAATTAAAAAACTTTCTCGTATAGCTGGCTCCAATATTTTATGTCCCCTTCCCCTCCTAGAAAAAAATTCTATATATGCCCATGGAAACAGACATTTACTGATGCCACTTAATTTCTCTTATTCTTTATGAACAAAGTTGAACTGCAAAAATACTGTAAGACTTTATAAATTATAAATTAAAGACATGCAATGAATGAAATATAGTAAGACATGGAATTACACCATGTCTTACTCCACAGCCTGGGACGGATTGGGGGAGACCAAATCAGGCTGGGAATTTCAGTCTTGCAGTCCATTACAAAAACACACATACCTACAGGGGAATGCTTCATAAATTCCCTCACATAAAAAAAAAAAAATCTGTTAGATTCTCTATGAAAGAGAACTGTTTAAAAATGCATTTTAAAATTAATTCAATTATGAACAAATTTTAATAAAAACTTAACGGTAAAAGAACTTTCTAATTCCGTTCACGATTGAATGTAGCATCAAACCATGCTCAAAGTGGGGATTTCTGCACACAGGGCAAACCATAAAATATTGTGTCCCCATATTACTAATTTTATATACACCCTGATTCATAAAGAAGTATACAGTTTCCAGATGCTGTAAAACAGTAACAGTTGAAGACATGGACCACAACTGCGAACCGTTAGGTAGATGTACTCAAAGTTTGTGTTCCGCTACTGAGGGAAGTGACGTAGGCGACAGCGCGTGTCATGTGACTAGTCAGTCAAAATGGCAGCGTTTGCAGTGGAGAAGGCATTTTGTGTTCTTGAATTCAGCAAAACGGAATCTGTAACTGTTGTGCAACAACATTTTCGATCACGATTCGGAAAAGAACCTCCAACAAGAAAATCTATCTACGATTGGCATAAAAAGTTTGAAACTACCGGCTGTTTGTGCAAACTTAAAAGTCCTGGATGACCGTGTGTATCGGAAGAAGTCGTCAATAGTGTTTGCACCCCCATTCAACAAAGCCCGGGAAAATCAACGCATAGGGTGAGTCGTGAAGTGCAGATTTCACAGCCCACTATCTGAAGAATTTTGAGAAAGAAGCTGAAAATGATTCCATACAAAGTGAAGATGTTGCAAAATCTCACTGACTTTGACAAGACAAAGCGCTTTGAATTTTGTGCCGAAATGCAGCACCGTTTTGAAAATGATGATTTTGCCGATCACTTAGTTTTCACCGATGAAGCTATATTTCACGTGAGTGGTCAGGTAAACAAGCACAATGTTCGCTTTTGAGGAACGGAGAATCCCAGATTTACAGTACAGCATGTGTGAGATTCCCCTAAGGTAAATGTGTTCTGTGCTGTGTCCAAAAAGAAAGTGTGCGGCCCCTTCTTTTTTCATGAGAAAACTGTCACAGGAAGCTCTTTTCTGGATATGTTAAGTCTTTGGTTGATGCCACAGTTGCAGGACGACAGTGACAACTTTATTCTTCAATTGCATGGTGCACCACCGCACTGGTTCTAAGGCGACGTGCAAGATTATCTCGATGAACATCTTCCTCACCGATGGAATGGACGAGCCGCGGACTACAACATGCCACTCACCCAATGGCCATCCAGAAGTCCTGACTTAACATCTTGTGACTTTATCCTGTGGGAGTACATAAAGGACAAGGTATTCGCCCATCCCCTTCCTGTTGATCTAGCGGAGCTGAAACAGCATATCACAGCCACTATCACTGCACTTGATTCAGATATCTTAAATCGCGTTTAGGTAGAAATGGATTGCCGGCTCAATGAGTGTCATATGATTAAGGGTGCACACATAGAACATCTGTGACCGTCTCTAAAAAAACTTGAAACATTCCCCTACAATTCTGTTACAGGTAACATAAAATATCTTACATTGTTCTTGTTTTATAGTGTGTTGAAACTGCATACTTCTTTATGAATCACCCTGTATATATACTCTACATATTGTAGAACAGAAAAAGATAATGATCGAATAGCCCCAACGATCGAACAGCCCCGAGAGAACTGTTTGTTTGGGGGGTTTATGTCTACCATGAGCTACTAGATGAGCTATAAGCAGTTTGCCCTACCCTAATTTTGGATCACTGGCTCCAGGGAAAGAAGCAAGCCAGTGCTGTACGACAAACATGACATCCATGGCTCATGGGATTTAAACCTGGACCAATCTCAGGCGAATGGTCAGAAGCCAGTGCTTAGACTACTCCTCCACCTGAGTGCTCCCCCCCTCCCAGAGAATCTACAACAATGTGAAAGACATTCTTATTTCACAATATACGTACAGTCCTCCCAACTAACAAAAATTGCAGGCTCCGGCCCTCTCTATTGTTGTCGACGAAAGCCATGGCACTTTATTTGGGCGGTATGCACAACAGCGATATCATTTCTGAATGTGAGCAAATAACATCATCTGATTATTTTGAGAAAGACATGTGAATTTTAAGCTGCCATGTATACCGAAACATATTTAAAGCAAATTCTGTAAATGGAAAAACGACGAAGTATGGTGCTAAAAAAGCTATAACAAAAATGGGTACAAAAATTTTAATCAGATTGCAAACAATGATTTTTAAGCCCTCTCTAGAGCTGCACTAGGGGCAGCCGCCCCACCCTAGTTATGCCTCTGGTACCGGACAACATTTTTCTTTGAAAAATTTGGTTTTGACAACACCACGTCTCTCGAAAACCCCAGTTACAACTTGAACATCATGACGGTTATTCAGACAGTTGATATGTGTGCACATGCCACATAACAGTTTTCCTACACAATTAATTTTTTGATTTGTTTCGTCACTGATTACCTATTGCATGATCAGTTACCGAATAAATACATGTTGGAACCTCCTTCAATAGACCCATAGTTTGATCAATATGAATCAGTTCTGTGGTTCATCATTGTTGATATAAAGATAAATGTGGGAAAGTCATGAATTTCAGAATATTTCTGCCCAAGAAACACTTTGTATCTAAATAAGGGTGTGGGAATAATGGGTCATCACAATGGATGCTACAGTCACTGTCAAAACCAGAAAAGGATAGTAGGGCCTGCAAATTATGCTGAGCTGAAAGTCCAACAACCTACGTCTAACTGTAGTTAGTTTTTTCTTAATTAATTTATAACAGTGCACTTGGTCTGGCTGCACTTTTCTCGCATAAGTGCACAGAATTTCGGTATGTCTTTTTAGAGCAAACACCCAAATTATAAATTAAAAAAAAATGCTTTATTTCTTAGGGAAATAACTTTTCAGACAGATATGAAGCACAAAAGAAGTTACCGATTTTTATTCATATGTTATAAAGTAATTATTCGTTTGTTAAAAAAATTCTGATTAAAAGATTACAAGAAATGTGTGCCATTTCTCAAGGGGTCCACCGGGAAATGTCCCGGTATCCCAATCCTCCCCTGTCCGCAGCACTCCACTGGTTCTCATAGTACAGTGCACCAGGACCTGATTTACAGGAGGGCATTCGGGGCATGTGCCCACGGCCCCGACCTCTAAGGGTCCCCTAAAATATAGTATGCAGGGTGTCCATAAAGTCTTTCCCACATTACAAAGATTAATTTAAAAACTCAAAGCAAGTTAAAATGAAATGTAAATTCATTAATGGAAACTCACCTCAAAGGTTGTTGTTCCTTTTGCAACATTTACCGGATGTATATTTCCGGCTGACTTGTCATAATGTGTGATGGGCTTTTTGTGGTTGTCTTATCTCTTCCCTGTGTCTTCACATATATTCTTGCCAGTTGTTTTTGAGCCAATAAATACATCACTATTACAATCACATTTTCCTCACATACGCACAACTTTCATTATCTTCAACATACATTTAAAAAATCTAAAACACTATACATAACTTCTATTCTATTCTATTCATCAAAGACTTTAACCTTAATTCTCTCGGTCGTTAGTTGCTGCCCACGTCCTAATATTCACAACATTTATACATACATTCAGATTAAAAACGCTATCTATATACACTATTTACAGAAGTCTTATTCCTTCAACTTAATTCATTTACATAATGGCTCAACTTTCCTCCTCCAACCCTACCTAGTTTTTCGATGGGAAATACGATACGCTTAACCACCGATACTGTAAGCCTCACCCCCATGACTTTGTCCAGACGTGAAGACACAGGGAAGAGATACGACAATCACAAAAAGTCCATCACGCATTATGACAAGTCAGCCAGAAATATATGTGCGGTAAATGTTGCAAAAGGAACAACAACCTTTGAGGCGAGTTTCCATTAATGAATTTAAATACAATTTGCACGCAAAATAAGAAAAATTTTCGGGAATATCTATGCATTTTCAAGGTGTTCTTTCTTTATTAAAATGAAATGGTTGGCAACATAATACAGCAGCACTCAAAGTTTCTTTTTCTGTTCTTTAGGTGAGCGCTACTGCTGAATAAGAGGAGCATTTAATCGATAATGGCTCCCATGAAAGAAAAAGTGTCGTGCATGTTGTGTTCCACGAGACCAAATCGGCGTTTACTGTCCTGCCATTTCAGGAATGAGTACAGACTATCACCGCCGGACCAAAAAAAAAAAAAAGCATAAAAGCTTAATAGAAAAGTTTAAAGTGACGCATATTGTTGGCAATCTCTCCTGACCACCAGTGACACAAGAGACAGCTGCAGTTGTTCAGGAGATATTTCTGTGAAACCCTAGGAAATATATTCATTATGTTTCACTGGAAACTGGGATTCCTCATGGCACGGTTCACAAAATTTTACACAAACATCTTCATCTGTATGCTTATAAGGTACAGATCGTTCGAGCTCTTCAGCTTGATGACCGGCCTCACTGTGCTGCATTTGCGACAGAGATGTTGCAGAGCATAGCTCATGATAGTGATTATCTGCACTATGTCTGTTTCCCAGATAAAGCCAAATTCCATGTCTCTGGTACAGTACATAGGCACAATGTGCAAATCTTGGGATCAGAAAATCTCAATTTTTTT
Source organism: Macrothele yani (assembly GCA_039090855.1). Classification (NCBI taxonomy): domain Eukaryota; kingdom Metazoa; phylum Arthropoda; class Arachnida; order Araneae; family Macrothelidae; genus Macrothele; species Macrothele yani. The sequence goes on from CM077008.1 coordinate 82,557,339, forward strand.
TCTTTGAATAACCGAGGGCTAGCCCAAAAGTGAACGCATGGTGCGGCCTGATGCATGGCAATTCTTTTTTTTATTATTACTGAAGGTTTAACGATTACTGTGAGCAACTCAATGGGCTATAAGCAGTCGGCTATCCCCAATTTAGGGCCACTGGTTCCAGGGAAGGGAGCGAGCCAGTGTCGTAAGACAAGCACATCCATGCCTCACCGGGATTCACACCCGGTCCCTTCTCGGACAAATGGTCATAAGCCATCGTTTAGACCACTGCACCACTAGGTTGTCCAGGGCAGAATCATCGGACTCTTCTTTTTTTACAGAGCCCACAGTAACATGTACCTGGGCATGCAGGAAGTTTTCGTAGAACCTCAGTTGCATGCACTCCAACCTTCAGTTATTTTCCAACAAAATGGTGCTCCACCACATTTGTCAATAATGGTTTGTGGGTTTCTAAATGCCATATTTCCAGACAGATGGATTGGCCGTGATGGTCCCATGACATGGCTACCTCCATGGTCATACATAACCAGTCTAGACTTTTTCCTGTGGGTTATGTGAAAGACCAAGTTTACTCTAGCAGTGTTCTGGATGTAGAGACGCTGAAGAGCAGAATAACAGACATCATTGGTTCTGTCTCTGCTGAGATGTTAAGCAAAACATGGCGTGAAAATGAATATTGCTGAGATGTCCTCAGGGCCACAAATGCTGCCCATGTGGAGGTGTGCTGACACTGGAAAAAAAAAAACTTTACTTGTGCACCATCATTGTCATGCAATCACTTTCGTGTACCTCTAATACATTTTTTATATTAATTTTTGTAATGTGGGAAATACTTTATGGACACCATGTATATTACTTGCTTTGCATCAAACTGACTCCCAATGTTCATCCACTGGAAAAAGTCCCCTGAAAGACTTGCAACTCACAGCTACTTACCCACTTTAATCGCAAAATTCTGCAGATAAGTTTAATCTATATATAACTTATCTTTCCCCCAAAAAACTTGAAACAACATACTTTTAAAATCTTGATTTCATCAACCTACCAAATTATAAACAAACATGGGTAAAATTCCTTGGAAATACATTGATTTTAACCGCTAAACACTGCTCAGCTATTTTTGTCCCACAAAGCTAAACCGAGCTGCTGCTCGACTGTTTATCATTTTATGGGTATTTAATATCCCAAAATACTACACACACACACAATAAGAAGTACGATTTCGTCTAATATTCAACACTCACTCACTTATTTGCCTGATGTCAAGCCTTACATAAATTATACAGTGGCATGAAATTTGGGATTATCCAAACACTTCCTAGTGAACGCTGTTTCACTGTTTCATGCCATATTAAAATCTTTGAAATTCATGTTAATTTAATCTCTTAAAGAATCTAAATGTTTATGTCGCTCAGGTAACCAACAGGATAGAAACGCACGTCGAAACCGTCACCCATTACAAAATAAAACGCGTTATTTCCAGCACGTCACCTTCCTAATCATAAATTCAAAAACACATCTGCAAAAGCTTAAAATATCTGAGCCAGCTATGTCAGAATATTTTTAACTGCGAGAAAAAAAAGTGCCCTTATACAATATAAGATTTCAAATATTCTTACATTTTCACATGGGCAAGGCAACATTGCTTTCTAGGGTATCATTCTCATTGGCGTGCAGTTCCTTACGGTAGGGAGCTTTTATAAATTCACTCGAATTTAATAATTACAGCTATGTGTTTGTTCTTTAAAAAAATATTCACAGTCTGTCTCTGTCAGCATCGCCATTAGGGTAGTAATTTTAATTGCACAGTACGTACAATATATGCATTTATGCAAATTGACAGGCCCTTTTCATAACAAAACTATTTTTACTATTACTCATAATTTAAAGTTTTCGAAACTTCTTGGCGCATGGCTAATGTCCAAATACAAACCAAATTCCAAATCGAACAGAAACTTTCAAAACAATTTCATCAGTCTAGCCAGTCCCAAGAGCCAGTCCAGCCTTGGTCTAGCATACTGATGCTATTAATAACCTCGTTTTTTTTTTGAGTGGTAGTCGCGGGAAACTAGAATTACCGCTAACGATCGACTCGACTTTCCTCGCGAATCTTGGGCGCTGCAATATCGTGCCGCATGTTGGCCTTGGCTGTCGTAGTGCGCATGTTTTATCCCTTGATCTATTCATTTGAAAGTGTGTTCAGTGTTTTGTTAAGATCGTGGGGTGGAGGGCTTTTTTTTATCAAGTCAGTAATCATAAGATTGATCTACCACATTCCGTTGTTTCTTTGAGCGAAGAGTATGGGAAAAGGTAATTTCTCTTTTGTAATTTGTTTCTCAAAAACTTTTTCTTAAGTTAGACTCTGCCAAATTTGAGGGAACTGTATTTTAATAAATTTCCGGCATTAGTATTTAATAATTTGGTATTGATGTATTGCTATAGCAACGTTTGGTCAATAGTAACGTTACTGGTTGAACAAGATTTTGGCCGTAGTGTGTGGATTTTTGAAGGCAAGTATAATGTACATGCTTCTCCTGTACAAACTAGCGTTCCAATGTAGTTAGGGGTTCTAGTAATACAAGTGTTTCCCCCCCCCCCATTAAAATGAACGTAATTGATAAGTGGATATGTAATTAGGTAAAAAATTACTTTTTTCCTTAAGGGTTTTTCTTGACTTATTGCAGTATTAAGGAGTGTAATGCAGTGACGTAGCCAGAAATTTTGTAGGGGGGCTGTCCATGGGTTTGGTTCATTTTGAAAGCCCCATATATATACATATATCACATTAAATTCATATTAAATCTCCTCTCGGGGGGGGGGTCCGGACTCGAGGACCACCCCTTGGCAACGCCTATGGTGTAAATGTACCTTTCCCCTACCTCCAGCATATGCATCCCCCAAAAAAGGTTCATGTGGAAAATATTCCACTACCTTCTAATAGATTATAGATTAACAATGGCTTATGTGCAGTTAGCGTACTTTTTCTGCAGCATTTTATTTGAGAAATCTTGTACAAATCTGTATTCAGCCCTTAAAGAAAGTTGAAAGCTATTCGTTTTTGCCCGGAGGGTATTCTTTACATTCTTGATCACTGCTTGTATGTGGGGTTTCATGGTGCATGGGACAAAAGTGGGCAAAATGATCAAAAGAACGACTAAGATTCTCCTTTTGTCTTAACATGCTGTCAAATTTCATTTATCAATCTACTTTATGTAGTTTTGGGGTCTTCTGGTTTCCAATTAAACTTGTGTTGAGAGTGTGGTAACAGGGTTAGATAACAAGACAGAGAAATTTGCATATACAGTGTTTGTATATGTTATTCATAGTTACATTCTGTTTGCCCTCTCCTGAAAACTAAGCTATGTGCATCCATGCTGGCAAGACATAATTTCTGGAGTTAGCTGTTATAATATCTGTGCAATAAATAGGCATGTGTGAGGTCAAATGGAGTTGAGTGGATGTTGCATGGCATCAGTTCAGTGTGGCAAATGCATATTAAAATTATGCTCATATCTTCATATATGGGTTCTCCCCACTCCTAAGTCTTCCCACTGCATGATATCTATATGAAAAGGCAAATTTAAAGCTCGCATGTAGAGTCACTGCAGTTATGTAGTGTATACAGTGTGGCCAGATTGGGTTGTTATAAAAATCTACAGAAATAACTTTGCTTAAGTGAATTTGTGTGCATATAATGAGAGTAAAAGCAATGTGCAATATTTTTCAGTTTTCAATAAACTTACACTGTTGTATTATAACTGTATTTAAACTAAAACTTAGTCTTCCTTACATTGGTGTATTTCATGTGTAGTAAATAGGAGCTGCTTATGTTTCGTTGTTAATTGATCTGCAAATTTAACTTAGTGTGAACAAATTACATGTACTGATTCATTTTTTTTTTGTATATGTAAATACTCTGATAAAACCTTAGTGTTGTCCCTATCAACATATTGGACATTCATGATGTGAAAGGCTTTGTTGAATTCCTAGTATCCTTCTGTCATTCATAATTATTTAACTAGTTCACCTACCTTTTTAAAACAATATCAGAGTTATAGAAGAATGTTATACCAGGTATCTAGTTAAAAAAAACATTTAATTCTCTGTGCCCTCTACCTCAAAGCTTCTGGCCATTTGATGATTCAAGGCCTGTTATCAGTGCCTTGACTTTTTTTGTCAACAAGCTTGACAGAGCTTGTGTATCAGGCTTGATAAAATAAGCTCAAAGAATTAAATGTATGCCTGGCATCAAATCATCAGATATGTTTGAATAAAAAAAAAAATCTCTTTGGAAAAGAATGGTGAATTCTTTAACTCAATAACTGTTATAACTTTGTTTAGAGATTAAGGGGAGTTTCTCTAATAACAATGTTGAATGCTTTAATTTCACCCAAAACTAGGACTGAGAAACCTGCTGATGCAGAAACATGACAAAATAAAGTAAATTTAAAGTGTTTGTTACTAGTTTGTACTAAGGTATAAATGTCTCATTACCTCAAAAAAGGTAGAGGGAACCACCAAAATAGTTCTTGCAATGTACTAAACTTGGCTACATGGAATTAAACAATCTCTGAAGGCATAAGCCTAACATAAATACACTACTTTATATGCAACAGGACAGTATAAAGTATTTCTCAGTATCTAATATAGATTCCTTGTACTAGTAATTTGAAATAAACTACTGACAATGATTCGATATGCTTACAGAAAATGGGCTTGAATGATTACAGCATGCTCATTTAAAAATTTTTTTTAAGCTACAATTAAAAATTTTACAAACAAAACAGGTTTGGACTGACATGTTCAAAATACAGGACATAAAGTGCTTTAGTACTCTGTGGAAGTTCTGACACATCAACAGCACTTTTTCAAGAGAAAATTGACAGACAAAGGCTGGAATTTAGCTAATGAATGGCAATACCTACTTTAGTATAGTCCTGAAGAAGGGTAGGGGTGCTACTAAAAAATTTGACTGTAAGCAATTTCCTTTATTCCTGAGTAAAAACCCATAATTTAGTGAAATTTCTAGCGCATTTTTTTTGGCTAGAGATTCATTGTGCTAGGATTTAAAACCAGCTTATGTGCATTTTGTGTTATGATAATATGCAAATGTTTGTCTATACAGGTGCATTCCCATGATTTTTCTATAAAATGATTACCTAGCACTTGTGCTGGTATGTGGGAATACCAGCATGAGTAACAACAAAGTTATCAGTTGTGGGACTGTCCTATGTGACATGAAATAGGCAGCTACTGTAATGTAGATTACCAGTAGATTGTTTTCAAATTGCAAGATGCTGTCATTACCAGTTCCAACTATGACCACATTCTTACTACTATGGCAGGTATGAAAAAAGTTTAATAAAGGAATAGTAATTTAAATAATTTGCCATCCACCTGTTCCTTGCCTATTAGGGATTTTCATAAATTAATCTTTCTTTCATTATACTAATGTGTGGAACAAACTGGTTTGCGGAGTTGCTGTTCAATCAGTTGAATGCAAGTTTTGTTTTCTCTTTGATGCATTGCAGAATGATGTGCAAAAGTGGCTGGTTAGCATTTGACATTCTGGTATCTCCATTGAGAAATTTTGCAGGCTGTTGAAGTCATTGATGTTTATACCATCTGTGCACCATAACATAAGAATAATCTTTACCTTTTTGAGCATGATATTTGGAAATTGGTGGAGCTGATGTTTTGGACTGTACATTGATACCTGACATGGTGAGGTTGTTCCCTTTTTGTAGTTTTGCTGTGACCTGTATGTTACAGCTGTACTTGTGAATGTAGGTGATGGGGATTTACTATGCTTTAGTGACCTATGGGGATCTGTGCCAGAAAGTGCTGGGGAAAATATTTGGGATGTCCTTTTCTAAAATGTTATGTGCACCTAAGTTATACAGCTTTACCAAAAGTATGGCAAATCATAACATGAAGCTATAGCTTGTCCTTCAGCTGATGTTATGCCAAAGCTAAGGACGTTCTTCATGTACCAAAAGTCTAGAAACTTTCTCCCAGTTGCTAACCAGCACAAAGCCACAGGAGAGTGGGGATTTAGCTCCAGTATCTGATTATTAGAAAGGTGTGTGTGTGTACCAGTGTTACCAGAGACTTTTACCTGAAATCAGTAGATCAGAGCTCAAAAAATGAGGTCAGTTTTTTTTTTGCTTGGAATATGCACCACCTGAAATGTGATATACACTGGTGTGCAAAAACTAAGGATGAAGAGGAGAAATTAGCATAACAGCGGAACGAGCAGGCAGAACGGACCGAAAGACCACTCAGGAGATAGACTAGGGTCCGGCACGGTAGGGCATGTGCATATATGCAGCAGGGGGTTGGGGGGGTTGGAAGGGTATAAAGCACATGGGTGGTGTACGCTTAGCAATTCGGTGAAAGCTATTGCAAGGTGTACATCGGTTTGAACGACGTCCAGACGTGCCAACTTTCCGGATTTAGGCGGGAGACTCCCGATTTTCAGCCACTCCTACTGCCCTCCGGATAAATGTCTAATTCTCCAGATTTTCGCCGATAATTGGCCGTTATGGTGGTTGAAATAACTAAATTCCATCAACCACCGTCTTGGATCGACGCAGAAGAAAAAAGATTTCGAACCGCTTGTGAAATCTTTTTCTTTCTGCGTCGATGCAAGACTGCATTTACAGTCCCCAGTATCGTACTTTTCCTCTCCTCATATCTGCAAAAAGGCCACCCCCGGTAGCGCAGTGGTCTATTTTATGTTGGTTACAAACACAGTCCCGCGCCAGCTGTGACCTACTTATCGTTTCACGTCTCCTCGCTCTTAGCTGTGAGCTCTGTTATGTTTTCTTCAGGGGTTTGAGGAGTGCTTTTTGGTTTTGCTTTACTGTGGAGTTTTTTATTTCTTGTTTTGCACCATGTTTGTCTTTTTTCCCTTCTTTGTCGCATTTTGTAGAAGATTAATGTGCTCCTTTGTTCATCTCAAATTGCGAATCTGTTATTGTCAGCTTTGTTTTACCTTCTATTGTAGCATTTTGTGTACACGTAGTTTGTGAATTTTTTTTTTTCTCTTTCCTTTCGCTTACTTTTTGCGGGTGATTTTTCCTTTTGCATTACGCCACTTTCGCAGTTTTTAATGTTTTATTTTATGTCATATCTTTGGCAATTTGTTTCTTTTTTACATATTAGCTGTTATTGTCTTTCCTGCATAATAAAGTTGTGAAACTAAGCGCCGGCTTTCAACAAATTGTCGGAGATGGGTCTGGTTCGAATCGCAGTGAGGCATGGATGTTGTATACTTGCTAACTTTTACGGATTTCTGCTAAAATTTACTGATTTACGGTTAGAAGTCTTTTTTTTTTTTTACGGATTTTTTAATATTTCAATTGCTCAATCGAAATATTTCAATCCTCTGCAGGCTGCAACCATCCATTTAGATTTTCTACCAGACCTTAGGAGCGCCGTGTTACATGACGATGTCATCTTTGACTCTCCGGCTTCGTGCAGAGCCATAAAGTATAACGATGGCTCCGCGTCATGCGGTAGCTCTCTCTCTCTCTCTCCATGGGAGTGCTCAAGTGACGTACCACCGACCAGAGTTCTCCAAAATGCGTAATCTAATTACGCGTTTAGTACGCATCAGAATTTTATCAACGCGTAAAAATATGCATCGGGAATTTTTCTCGACGTGTAAAATTATGCATCTGGAATTTTTCTCCCTGCGTAAAAGTACGCGTCAGGAATTTTTTTGGGGCGTAAAAAATATGCATCGTGAATTTTTCTCGGCACGTAAAACTACTCATAGAAGAACTTTTTCCAATTCGTAAAATTATGCATCAGGACGGTATAAGACGGAAGTAAACGAAATAAAGATTTTTTCCGTAATCGTAATTTCTTTTTCCTGTGATGTTGCCTCTGTCCAGTATTGTTGTTATATATCCTTTTTATTCCGTAAATATTTGTATTTCAGTCTAAAAATAGAGGAAAAATTTCCGAAAACGGAAATTCGAGGTCAAAAAAAAAAAAAAAAAAAAAATGCTATTAATTGTATCTGGTTGACAACTATTTTCACTATGCTTTTTATTTTGCATATAAACATAGTCTGCATTTAGAATAACTTTTTAAACATTAAAAATGTTATGTACCAATAAAACTACTTCTTGAAAATTGCTCCTGCATCTGAAAAATGTCAATAAAAAAAAAAATAAATAAATAGTGCTCATGTGATTTTATGAGCTGTAAAAAAAAAAATCTCCTGATTTTTAGATTTTGAAGGTTGGCACGTCTGGATGTTGAGTTGCTGCCACCGTGTGATATGGCCAACAGGCAAACCAGTAGACGACATCTGGATGACTTTACCGTAAGTCGCGTCATTGGGAAGTTGGAAGAAGGTCGAAGTGTGACTAGTGTGGCCGAGGAGTTTGGGATCGCTCGCAGCATAGTTTCGCGAGCTTGGAGAGCATTTCAAATGACAGGAACAGCTGTCCGAGAGTTTAGCAGTGGTCGTCCACAAGCAACCACGGCGGTGGACGACCGGTATATTGTCCTACAGGCGAAAAGAGAGACGGCAGACAGTGGGAGAAATCGCAAGGCACATGCAACAGACAACCGGACGTCCGTTATCGCGTTTTACCGTGGCCAGGAGGCTGCACAAAGGTGGTCTATTTGCACGACGACCAGTATGGTATGTGCCATTAACGCCTGCTCATCAGAGATGGTGGTTTCTGTGGTGTCAGGAACACAAGAACTGGACATATCAGCAATGGGGTTAAGTTCTCTTTACGGATGAGAGCGGATTTAGTCTGACGAGTGATTCTGGATGTATACTCATCTGGAGAAAGCAAGGAACACGCAATCACACCTCCAACATCATCGAAAGGGACCGGTTTGGAGGTGGCAGAGTTCTCGTTTGGGGCAGTATCATGCTTGGTAGCCATACTGACTTCCACATCTTCCAAGGAGGTTCAGTCAATGGTGTCTGCTATTGTACAGAGGTTCTCCTGCCTCATGTGCATCTGTTTAGAGGTGCTGTGGGTCCTGAGTTCCTCTTCATGGACGACAACGCTGCACTTCATCATACAGTGGCTGTCGCAGAGCTGTTGAAGAGTGAAGATATTCAACGCAGGGATTGGCCCGTAAGGTCCCCGGAACTAAATCCAGTCGAACACGTGTGGGACTTGGCAGCACGTCACCAGCCGCCAGCAACAATTCCGCAGCACGTCACCAGCCGCCAGCAACAATTCCGCAGCTGTGATGGGTGCTACAAGAGAAATAGGCCACAATGCCTCAATAGCTCCTTGACAACCTCATCCTCAGCATGGACAGACGTTGTAAATCCTGCAACACAGTCAGGGGCGATCCTATCCCCCTACTAAAGACTGGATTTTTCTTGGCAGCCACGTGTCACATGGACGTTTCTGCCTTCTGTCCAGTTGTGCTCGAAGCTACCTTTTCAATAAAGTACCTTTGTATCCTTTGGATTCCTTGTTTGGACTGTTTTGCTCACTTGTCCCATATTCTTACATCTTGGGGACCTCATGGTATGATTTGAATCGATGTGGAGCACTTCTGCACAACGTTACATTCGAAAAACCGTCTCGTTCTTAATTTTTGCACGCTAGTGTATTATGAAATGTAATATCAATATGAAGGAACATTAAATCTACTTGGTATGTCAAATGTTACCAGTACTCCACAAACTACTATTAAACAGCGGAATGAAAATTTAAACCAATACAATCCCGAGTCGCTATTTACAGATATTACTGATATTCAGCTTATGCTTAAAACTAATGTTTGTGTAAATAACAATTGTCGCTTGCCTTTTAATGGAGACACAGTACCACTTGTCTTCCTAAAAAAAAAAAATTGCACTTCTGCTCATTGATGATGTACATGAAATAAGCGCTATAATCGAAAAAGTATAATTAAAACAGGTGTCATACTATAGATGTTTTCCTGATTATTCTGTATTTTAACAAAACTAAGGAAAACTTTGTTTAATTATCTAGAATAAAAAAAACTTCATGACAACCAGTATGAATTTAAAATTATTCAACACCTGCTACCTATTATTTTTTAGTCTTGGCCAGCTTTTCCTCTTCAGACAAATTTTGAGGTGATCTTGTATATATGAATAGTAGATGGTGAGTACTGAAAGAATGCAGACATTCTTAGAGAGCATGTCCTGGAGTATGTAGATGGTCTTAAAACAAAATAATCAGTGGATTACAAAAACCTATCTGACAGGAATCAAAATTGGTAGATGGCAACACTGGGTGTGCTTAAAACTGTAGAGCCAGTTTGCTGCTGTGGTGGCATAGTGGTGTTTTGGTTTCTGACTATTCATCTGAGATAGGTCTGTGTTTGAATCCCGGTGAGGCACGGATGTTATCTTATGGTACTGGCTACCCAGTGGCCCTGAATCAGGAATGGGTGCCTGCTTATTGTCCATCACAGATTGCTCACAGTGGTCATTACCACCCCTCCCACCCACCCAAAACCACTTCCTGTATTTATTGTAAAAAAAAAAAAAAAAAAAAAAGGCAATTAAGAATCATAAAGCCATGAAGGGGGAACAAAAATCGACAATTCACAAGATAATGGGTGTTCCAGGAGTAGTAGTTCTGATATTCCTGAAAAAAAGTCCTTAGTTATTACTATTTTGTCCTGGGCTGTACTACCAAAGTGCTACATTTGGATGGTCTTTAATACATATGTAGTTGAACTGACTTTCTAAATTAGTGTTTAAAAGACAGCGGTGTAAAGTAAAAGCTTTCTCCATTGGTTAGGATGGGTTTGACTGCACAGTTTAATGAGTTGGTAAATATGATTAAAATAACTGAATGGGAGAAGTAAGGTAATTGTTATTTCAGATATTTGTAACATTCATTCAGTTGTAGTTTGATTTGTTTGTAAAGTATATTTCCTTACTTTTAAGTCTCTTATTACTAACATTTTAGAGCAATGCTACTTTATCCTCAGCTATCCCCCACTCCCTCCCACTGGGGATGACACAGCTATCTCATCTCAAAATGAATAACCAGTGGTCTAAATCACAAACTAGTCATCTACTGCTTCGAGAGAATTATTGTGGTAGGATTTATATCGCGTAATGGTGCCTGCAAAGTCATGGTCTCAAATGTAAACAAATGCATTGGTGAATGCTGCAGAGGGATGCACATATGTCTTGAACATTAAAAATAATTTTCTTTTTTTTTTCCCTCCTAGGGCAGGGTGGCTGCCCCAGGTACAGCTTGAGAGAGGGTGCAATAATCAATCTCTGCTTGCAATCTCATTAAAACTGAAAAGCCACCATGTCTCAATCGCTGAAGTGTCTAGCAGTGGCCATCTGGGTTCAATAACCAATCCCCACCCAGCACATGCTGTTTCATGTGTCCTGAGAAATGCTTGCAGGCTATACTTGTTAGGTCTGTCTTTCTTTGCCTGAGCTCCATTTTTTTTTTCTTGTTCACTCCCACCTGTTTGTTTTCCATTACATCACTCGCATTTACTTTGTTCATTTAACAACTAGGTTGTGTTGTTTGATCACTGGTTACGGATTATTTTATTCAGGACTTCCTTCGGAGTATGGCTGGAAAACGTGTATTCTGAAAAATTTGATTAGAGAAGCGTATTTTCAGGTTGGCTGTTGCGCGATACCAGTAACAAATCTAGCATGAAAAAACTTTATTTCCAACATGGGTGTATCTGGATTGAAAAGCCACGTGAGACATAATAAATTTAAAGTGTTAACTAAAAGTAATTTAACACAACTATTTTTTTTCGTATAATATCTAACGACAATAATATACTCGCTGTGCAGCCAAAAAAAAAAAAAAAAAAAGGTGGGTGATAAAGAATAAATTATTTTAATAAACTAATGCATTTACATTACGTATGGTGAAAAAAATGCAAACCTGGTAAATGATGTATATTAATTAGTCCTTAACTAGTCCTGGAAATAGTTTTGAACCCTGCTGTACAAACCCTATGTACATATGAAATCTAATGAGTGATTAAACTCTAGATAAGCCCTTTCGATAAGGGTGTGAAGTTCCATGGGTGCTCTTGCAGATGCATACATACATACATAAATCTACAGGACATTGATTATATGCCAGTTAGGTGTAAAACTTAATTGGTGACAGCTTTTTAATACTGGGACTAATGTAGAACAAGGCATGTTTTAAATTTTTGTTCAATTTTTAGTTTTTTACAATTGCATTTTAATTTTTGTTCCTCGACATGCTGCTGTATTCCATTTGTCTTTATGTGTATCCTGTAGATGTATATAGTACGTGTTTGAAAAGCAGTATTTTTAATAAAGTTAATTCCATCTCTTCCTGTAACATTATTAATGGAAGATCTTCTAAAACTGGATTCTGGGAATATTGTGAGCATGAGTAGCTTATTTTTGAAGCAGTTTGTATTCACATATATAAACCACAAATCTGTCACTTTCCCTTAATGGATATCAAGTTAATTATACACTTTCACAACATGCACTCGCATTATACTAAATCTAATATAACACTATAATTTTCTTTGTGTGAATGTTTGTCCCACATTCGTGGCAAAGTGAAGAGTTCTGGCCTGTTTTGATTGTCAAATTCCTGTTTCAATCAAAATACTTTTTTATTGTAGTGTTCATGAAACATACTTCCACATTTGGACATCACAAACAAAAATACCGGTTATTAGAAAATTACTTTACATATCTTATTTTTCTGTCATTTATTGATGGGCTTTCATCACCTAGTTTCATATATAAAAGTACTGAAAAGAAAATTTGAGTTGTCAGACTAAAAATTTAAAAACCACCAATCTTAGTTGGGGGCAGGGCTTTTATCTGTCTGTTAATGTGTGCCAGGGCTGTGGAGCTACTGTAGTCAGCACCCATGCCTCTGACTTGAGCTTAGAGTTCTGGAAGTGTATGCAGGTTTTCTTAATGAGCTTTTATTTTCTGCCCCCCAAAGATCAGGTGGGTTAGTCTGGTGATCAAGGTGCTACAGATTTCTGAAATTATCTAATCTTCAACAAAAATTTCATTGTGTATCAACAATGTAGCAGTGTGGCCATGGCACTATTTTGTTAAAACCACCCACTTTTTGTTTAATCCTTACTTTATCAATAAATTGGTAGAGAATACTTGAACAGTAACATGGAGTTTTGTTGAAGATCAGACCAGTGATTCTTTTTCTGGAAATTGCAACTTAAATCAGTGTTTCAGCTGATGGATGAAGAGGCGTTTCATGTAACCTGTGTACATTTTCTAATGTCCATAATTGGGTGTTTTGAGCATGCACTTGCACTGATAAATGAAACCTTGCCTCATCAGTGAAGAATGTGAAATCCAGAAAACTATTGAAACCAGTGACAGTAATGTACTTCTGGTGATCTGCTGGTTTTTTAATTCTTGGACTGCTGTGAATTATGTTAGCCCAAAGGTTTTACATGTTGCTTTAATACAAGCCTGTTTGAATGTTAATGGAATCTACTTTAAACATCTATTGTCTGGACTTTTTATATAAGTAAAAATGGCCAAAACCACTGCTCTTGGTGATCTATTTCTCTGCTTTGAAATAATGTTTAGTTACTGTAAAAATAACAAATGAATTTTGATATTAAGGTAATAAATTTCTTTGCTTTAAAATAGGTGTAGTCACTTTCCAAACACATGCCGTATATACTGAGTGGATAGAAATCGTGCAATACCTACCGGTGTTCGAATTACCCTGTGGTCCGCTGGCCATTGGCTGGTAAAAATTCCATCGGACCACTGAAAGATTTATTACTAGCCCAGGTGGCCAGGAAGATTTTTAAGTTTATTTTGGAATTTGTAAAGAATTGAACCAGATTTCAAAATATCCAGGTTTCATTATGGCAGTTATTTCAAATAATCCAGATTTCTCTATGGATTTTTGGAAATTCAGATATTTGCTAACTACTCAACTTGAATACCGAAATTGCAAGCCATATTTAAATTTTGGGCTGTGGAAATGGGTGTCAAGCCAAAATATTTGGATGAAGACAGTGCCACTTTTTTGTACAAGTAGTGAACCCCAGAGTATGGGCCATTTATGTTTTCCAACTGTAAGTTGAAGAACCATTTATGCTCTGGCTTTGCCCATCTTTCTGTCCACATGGTGAAACTTCCTGCCTTTCACACAGAAGCAGGGTATTCCATGAAGGTGGTGGCAGGGCTGGAAAAATAAGTTCCAAATCTAGGAGCCAGGTGAAACGAAAGCAAATTTCAAAGTATCTTGCATAAACGTAATGCATGGTGATGTCGGAACAAAGAGTAATAATATAAGTGTATTAAGCACTGCCTATTACCCAAACTACTTACTGCTAAATGAAATCTGAATTTGGTCTGTAATCTCAGGGTTCTATAGTTTTGATTAAAAACACACCCCTAAACATTAAGAATGTTTTATTTAAAAACAAGTTGTTTTACAGAACCAAAATACTAACAAAAAATATGGAACATCTGTCATACAGTTTCATAACTGATGACTTAGAATTATAAGATAATAAATATCTACCTTAAAACATACCCCCCCCCAGGGGCGTATGCATAATTGTTTTTTTGGGGGGGGGGTGAAAATTGGAAGTTTCTGAAATCCACCAGGATAAAATAGAAGTTAATAATAATAATAATAATAATAATAATAAAAAAAATTCTTTTTAGTAGTTTTAGGTATATAACATACATATACAGTGGAACCTCGGTTTTCGTGATTATTCCGTTCGAAAAAGTCTGACGAAAACTGAAGCAATATTTCCTATAAGAAATAATGTAAATCCAATTAATTCATTCCAGACAACCAAAAATATTAACAAAAGAAAAAAAAAACATTTTATAGAGAAGAACTATATTTTTACATACAGAAAACAATGAGAAATAAATATAAATGACTAATGAAATAGATAAATGAACATTTAACATCACTTTTACCATTATTGAAGATTCTTGTTGGCGTATGGAAAACGGCAAGGGGGGGGGGGGAGGTTATTGTTTGGAAGGGGAATCCCCTCAATAAGGACTTCTGGTATCAAGGCCCTATCTTCCCTTCTTTGTCTTTTACTGGCACTAGGACCAGCTTGAGTCACTGGACCCTTGTTGCACAAAAAATCTGTCCACAGAGGTCTGTTTCTGGAGTCTCTTTAAGATTTGCTTAAAATGGAACAAGGCATTGTCATTGAACATGTTGCAGACACGGCTTGCAATAGCTTTGTTAGGGGGATATTTCTCCACAAAACTTTGCAACTCACTCCACTTTGCACACGTGTCCTTAATGACTAAAGAAGGCACAGTCTACCCTCTCTCTTCTTCCTCCTCCTCTGAAGCAATTTCTTCAGCTGCCATCTGTTGCTGTTCCAGTTGAAGGTCTTGCAGCTTTTCAGTGGTTAGCTCTTCCCTGTGGTCGTCCACTAAGTCTTCCACATCCTGGCCACTCACATCTAACCCCATGGACTTCCCCAAAGGCACAATAGATTCCACTACATGCGTATGGTTGTCAGGGTCAGCCTCGAACCCTTCAAAATCCTTCTGGAGGACATATTCTGGCCACAATTTTCTCCAAGCAGAGTTCATCGTCCTGGAAGTCACTCTCTGCCAAGCCTTATCTATAAGGCGTATGTAATTGAGGATACTGAAGTGATTCCTCCAGAACTCTCTTAGGGTCAATTCAGTGTCCGAGGTCACTTCAAAGCACATTTGAAACAGCGCTTTGGTGTAAAGTTTTTTGAAGTTTGAAATGACCTGCTGGTCCATGGGCTGGATGAGAGGAGTTGTATTAGGGGGCAAGAACTGCACTGTGATGAAACTAAACTCCTTCAACAATTGGTCTTCCAAGCCTGGAGGATGAGCAGGAGCATTGTCCATTACCAGGAGGCACTTGAGTGGCAATTGATTTTCTAGGAGGTATTTTTTCACACTCGGGCCAAACACTTCATTGACCCACTCAATGAAAATTCACCTCGTGACCCATGCCTTAGTGTTAGACTTCCACATCACACACAATTTACTCTTGATGACATTGTTTTTCTTGAACACTCGGGGATTTTCAGAGTGATACACCAGTAAAGGCTTCACTTTGAAATCCCCACTAGCGTTACCACAGAACAAAAGAGTTAGCCTGTCCTTCATAGGCTTGTGTCCTGGCAGTGTCTTTTCCTCCTGCATGATGTAGGTCCTCTTTGGCATTTTCTTCCAAAGGAGTCCTGTTTCGTCACAATTGAAGACTTGTTGGGGGAGGAATCCTTCAGCCTCTACGTACTCCTTGAATTCATCAACAAATTCTTCGGCCCCACGTTTGTCTGAACTTGCTGCCTCGCTATGCCTTACCACACTGTGTATGCCAGTTCGCTTCTTAAATTTGTCGAACCAGCCTCTGCTGGCCTTAAATTCACTAACAGCACTCATTCCACGCATTTTCTTTGAGATCCGCATTCAACAGCCTTGCCTTTTCGCAAATTATCGCCTCCGAAACACTATCTCCCGCTAACTGTTTTTCGTTGATCCACACCAACATCTTTGATTGTTTGCGATCTCTGTTTTGTTAGCACATTTACCCCTTTCGCAACATCAGCTTCCTTGATTTCTTTTTTCTTCACCAGGATCGCACTGATCATTGATGCGGATTTCCCCGTACATCCTGGCGAGATCGGCCACGCGTACGCCACTTTTGTACTTTGCTACGAGCTCTTTCTTGAATTCTACCGTGTTTTTCGCCTTCTTTTTCAAAGGGCTAGTACTCGGAACTTTCTTTGGCCCCATGGTGACTTATTTAACAGTCTCACTCAATAAACAAGCACAAAAAAAAAAACCCAATGGATTACGTTTACAAAATGTTTGGTATGAATGCGCGGGGTGATGCTCACTCAACGAGAAACAGAGGCAGACTGTGAGTCACAAACGCATGAGATGCTTTGTGTGGGCGCTTGCTGCTTCCGGCGCGGGAAATGAGTGGCAGAGTCGCGCGGGCAGGCGGACGAGTTCATTTTCAACTGTACGAAAACCGAGCGGATGTAGGAAAACTGGGACAAAATTTTGACTAGAAAAGTCGTCAAAAACTGCATCGTACGAAAACCGAGGTTTGACTGTATACCTAAATTAAGCTGATGAGTACATATTAAAAAAAAAAAAAAGTGACAGAAACAAACTTCTCCTTGAGAAATAATGAAATTGATTGGACTCTCCTAATTCTTAAAAACTGAGATTTATTCTTCTAGACACATTTTTGAATTTGGCAGTGACTTCATCTTTAACTTGAATGTCTATGAATAGATAATAAAGCTAGACCATTCAGTCTTGACTCTGATGTACTGTTTCTCAAATAAGATTTCAATCGACGAAGACTGGAAAAGCTTCTTTCCACTGATGTTGTGGTTACAGGAAGAACTGCCAAGATGTGAAGCAAAATATACATGTTGGGAAATAAGTTCTTATTGCATGATGCCAAACTTTCAACTGCGTTTTTGGGGTGCACGTCTGCTTTTCCCTTTCCCATTTTTGACACCATAATTGATACTCGCTTTCTGTTACATCAGAATATCCTAAATCAGATTCATACATTTTCACTGCAGATAATATTGGGGAATAATCATTCTTCACAGCAAAAACTGGTAGAATATTTTGTAATTAAGTTAGTGTTTCTTTTTGTGATTGAAACCTTTTTATTTAATGATTCAATTATATCATCCACAAAGGGTATAAATTATACTTCTGCAGAAATATTCTTCTGGAGTTGAATATGGGACATAGCATCTATTTTTTTGTATACTGCATCTACGTGGAACTTCTTCTGCTACTTTGAGGCCTACAGCCAATGTTTTTACAACATCATAAATTAAGCTGAAGGATTTTTCTGCTTCAGTTCTCATGCTGTTTAGCAGTGTTGTAACTTCTGATATTTTTTCTAATTCATCGACTAAGTCGATTTGCTTGTTTTGGAAGTTTTCAGATAGGTTGTATGTGATGGACAATATTTTACTAAGGACAAAAGTTGCCACTAGAAATGAAAACTGATATATAGAGTTGAGCAAAGTGTGTCCTTTGACAGATGATTCTGCTGACTCTTCTTGCTCAATCTCTTCTAAGGATGATATAATAGGATGCAGACCTTCTTTAAACATAAGAATGGCATCATGCCTTTGGATCCATCGAGTTTCACATAGTTTTCTTCTTAACTTTCTTGCAATCAGGTAGCAGTCGCTAGATACTTTCTTTCAAAACACTGGTACGTTTAGCAGAAGCGTGGAAAAACGAACATGTTTCTGATATAACTCCCATACAGTTCCTTATGCTAGGCATTTTGCTAGCATCCGACAAACGTAAGTTCAAGGAATGGGACATGCAATGAGTATATATTGCTTTGGGACATTTTTTTTTAATACAGGCCTGCACTCCACAAAACTGTCCTCGCATTGCTGCAGCTCCATCATACCCCTGCCCTCTCATATCGTTCTAATCAAAATCCAATTTCACTAAATTTTCCATTATTGTTGTTGCAAGAGTACAGCCTGTTAAATTTTTCACTAGTATGAAAGCCAGAAAATCTTCTCTTAATTTCAGTTCTTCTTCATCAAAATACCTGACGCACAGTGAAAACTGTTCTATTTGACTAATGTTAGTTGTTTCATCTGCCAATACTGAAAAACATCTTGAATGTTTTACCTTTGCTACAATTTTCTGTTGAATAAGTTCCCCAAAGATGTTTATTATTTCATTCTGTATTACTGAACTTGTATACATGCTATTACATCCACTAGTTTCTAAGTTTTCTTTTAAAATGACTTCTCCAGAATTTGCATGATATCTTAATAAAAAAAAAAAAAAAAAAGTGCGAAAATTGCCATCATTATTTGCTGATTCCTCAAGCGAAATTCTTCCAGAATCAACTTTTCCCCTAAGAGGTATCTGCTGCCTTCCACATAATTTAATTGTTTGCTCAAAAGGAATCTACCTTTTCCTGTTGTCAATTATCTCTTGCTTTTTCTGTTTATTCATTTGCAAAATTATACTATCCTGTTTTTATGAATTATTGATGTAATATTTTCAGCTGCCAATACAGCATCTTTGTGATATTTATTCTTCATGTTTTTTGAATACTTCCCTCACATCTTTTAAATCAGTACTAGGCTTTGTAACGAGGCTACCCAAAGTCTGATGTTTGCCTTTACCAGCAACATCTTTTACATAAAATAAAACTATATACAAAATGAACCTTCTTTCAGACGTGAATATGACAGCCACTTATACTCTTCTAGCCATTTAATTTGGAATGTTCTCATATGATTTTTGTGACTGGAACTGATTTTTTTTTTTTTAGGGAATCTATGTTTTGCAGTAGGTTTCCATATGCTATGTAAAAAATCCACTTTTTTCTCGTCGCTCAAAGAATTAACAAGCTCACTGTTACCTTCATACAAATCCTATGTCGTTTGAATCTGAAATGTTTTCAGACTTTTCTTTACCATCTGCATCTCCGTCGTGCGTATTGGTTGAAGCTCGTAATTTTCCGGATTACTCCCGCTTTCAACGCATTGGTTTGGAACTTCAATATCAGTGGGTTCAGCTGGCGTTTCAGTTTCCACAGCTCTTTTTTGTTACAGAAAGTAAACAGACTTTGTTGATGAAATTGTTTCATTTTTGAAATAACCTCTACAAACTGTTTTAAGCAGCTGCGGGGAAAGAGCGAATAAATACTGATTTTGAATTGCAAGGATACAGACAAAACAGAAACTGAAGTTTCACTTTCTCACTCCATTTGAAAATGAAAGAATCTACCCACATGGCCAACACACAGCTCAGAATCAGTAAAGTATCAAAACAGGTGGCTGGGCAGTGAAGTGAGATATCAAGTGTCACTGCACGTGTCCTAGTAATGACCGGCGCCAGGCAGAGAGGAGCGGTGACACCATCCCTAGTCTGGTCAATTAGGAGTTGGTGCCGCAAAAACCTACAGCAGTCTTCCTGACCATGGATATGGGCCACCCTTCTTTCTCTGACCTCTGTCTCCTTCGCGCAATGATCTTTCACTGAATCCGTATGTAGCAGTTGGATTTTTCCAGCAGTAAATATTCACGATTCAGAAACTTTTCTCATAACACAAATTTTGATTTAACATACATATATAAAAATTATATTGGAAAGCACAGTTTGATTATTTAACCTTATTCTGACAGATAACATAAAAAATGAAACACATTTCAGGGGGGGGGGGCAGGCCCCTTTGCCCTCATCTAAATACACCCCCCACCTTTTTTCAGGATGTGAAACAAATGGTAAAACCTTTTTACTAATTCAGTGAAATCGGTGGAAAGATGTTCAAATTATTTCTTCTGCTCAGAACTGACATGAGTTCTTAGAAATATTAATTATTCAAAATACAATAAAATTCCTGCTCTTTTTATAATTATGTCAACACATAAGGGAGTTATGTCAGTTATTCTGAGTGGAGCGCAGTTTTTTCGAACTCTTTGCTCTGATTTTCATAATTTTTTTCTTTTTTTTAAAGCTGAAACATAATCATTTATTGAACAAAATCGTATGGTACATTAATACTGAACAGAAGAAAATCGCGAGAGAAAAAAAAAGGGATTGCGGGAGAAATTGTCCCTCTGCCTAGCTTCAGTTTTCGAATGCTTTGAAAGACTGAATTCAGTTTTCAGCCAGAAAACTCCCCCCCCCCCCCAATTGCTCTCGAGAATGACTCAGATGATGACGACAAAGACAAAATTCCCTGAATCCATGGGAGAAACTCGTGGCTAAAGATTACAGGGAAATTTTCACATCGCAAACTTAAGTTTTCTGAAATTGTTGCCTACAGTTTCAAGCTGAAATACAAAACAAAATTATGCAATAGACTGATATTTAGCAACAATACTGGGCACAGGTAACTGCAGAAGAAAAACGATTACACAAATGTTTTTAAGTTTTGAAACTGAATACTGTTGTTCCCAGACTGAAACCAACGTCCCCTCCCCTTACACATTACCCCCCCCCCCAAAAAAAAATTATCTTCAGTTTTGCATCGATCCCAAATAATGAAAAATGGTTATATCTGCGAAACCAATCTCGTGCCTGATTTGTAACAGTCGGCGAAATGCAAAATGAATTGTCCAAGCCGCTACATATGGATGCCGATTCATGTGTCCATAAATTGATTATATTTCTGACATGAACAATGTATTCGACTGCAATTTTTGGAGCTCTGTGAAGGATTAGTTTTTAATGCACTCAATTTTATAACTGATACATTTTTAAAGCTCTAATTTTGTGAGTGGTCAAAGCACTGATCCAGATTATATTTTCCTAAAAAAATTCTAAGGCGCGAGACTCCTTCCTAGCAACTTTAATTCGATGGGAGTTTAAAACTTTGGGCGAGAATCCTGCAATCCCACATGATCTGCTGTTGTTTACTTGAGGTGATTTTTTCCAAGATGGACACCTAACAAACCAAGGAGGTTACTCTCCTCAGCAATATGTGGTTTAACCAAGGAGGTTAGAATAAGATATCTGGAGATTCCCTTGTTAATAGAACAGTACCACATTGCGTCAAGCCTATAACCACGAGCAACGGCCATCAAAGTGTGGGAAAGCTAGTGGTTTTAAAGGCTATTACAATGCATTTTCTGTTGGCCAATCGCCTTCTTTCATCACAAATGTTTTCAATTTCGTGTCTTAACTTGCTGCTAATGTGAGAAAATTCTGAATTTATAAAATTCTTAATTATTTTGAGGCTCCTTCCCATTTTTTTTTAAATTGAAATACGCTAACGTTAGTGTGAATTCTAAACAACACATAATGTTAAAATTGAAAACTTCACTCGTGTAAGAAGTATAATTCATTCCGGTTTGATATTAACATGGTTTCTCCAACCAGAAACCACAGAATTCCAAATTAGACACAGTTGAAATTGCATATGTATCGTGTAAACAACACCAAATTCCCACATCTTGCAGCTTCACGGTTAAGAGATTCAGGATATCTCCAGAAGTATTATTCTAACCTCCTTGGGTTTAACATGGTTTGGCACCTCCCACTTTTACAACATACATACTAGTGTGGAGGGGAAAAGGGTCTTTCAAAAAGCGCAGAGAGAAACAATCTACCATCCCAAATGGTGGGGCGGATGGATGTGTGGGGGAGGGCAGGGGGTTGTTTGTTGCTCCGGGCAGAAGGGAGGGGAGAATGATGGGCCGACCTAAAAAAGTGGGAGAATGATGGTAACCCTTCTATAAGCTATATAGAGGGTTACCGGCATATGCGCAACCAAGCGTTGCGCTCGCAAATTTAAGATAAAAAAATGTTCTGCAAAGAATTGAAATTTAACAAAACATGTTATAAAAATATTCTAAAAGAAAACTGAAATCTAAAGATAAAAAAAAATTCCGCAAGGTATTGAAATCTGAGGTTAAAAAGCAAATGTTCTGCATGGAGGGGATTTCGTTCTGCGACTCACATCAGTTTCTGCTCCTGAGGCTTCCACGATCTGACAGGTTAGTCAAGCGACTCAAAGGGGTTTCGTAGTGTTTCTCTGCTTGAAACGCACGCGTCAGAATAAAAGCAGACAGAATTTATAAATGCCATCAAAGCAGAAAATTTCAGTTTGATTTTATTAAATTACAATTTGTTGAAGTTACATTTTGCATCTATGAACTCAAAGTAATGACTGCAAATTATTATGAAATTTGAAGTAAAAAAAAAAAGTTCGGCACCAGATAATTTTCTAGCCCTGGCTTTCGGTATGTTGCAATTTGTGAAGTGTTTCATAATCGGTGCACTGATAGTGGATAGTACTTCAGATCAGTGCCCTTATAACCAGGAGACCATCCTAGATAACTAGCACCATGTACAAACAACATACAATATTTGTGCCATTTCTGGACCAGTAAAAATGAGTGAACTACCAACTTTTGGTATACACTGGTTGGTCCTGCAGATTAGTGAAGTTTTTTTTTTTTTTTTGGTAATTTCTACCACTGCGTAGCATGTTTCGTGTTACTTATTAGTACTGTTTGCACGAGTATGTGTGCACATTGTTCTAAATTCAAGATATACATCTCCAGTAAAATCGTACGCTATTTTCTACGTACACTCTAAATGTGAAAGTTTTTCTTTTTGCATGGACCAGTGATTTGGAGAGTGGTCTGCTGGGCATGTAGATTTTTTTTTGGATTTTGACACTGCCTACCTAATAACAGGTCGGCCCATCATTCTCCTAGAAAAGTACAATCGCACTGCAAGGCATTGAATCCACAAGGTCAAGAAAGCATTCCACAGGTGCCTCCACCTATGCTTGCTGCACCACTATCAATAATTCTGTTTTCCTTGGGTGAAAGATCCAAAGCTCAAACTGACCTTTTCGCTAGAGATGCAACGGATGTAAATTTGGCCGGATGCCGGCTGACAGTATATTTTTCTTTTAGAAATCCTTCTAAATAGTTATTTTATTATTTCTATTTAATTTTTCATCTTGTCTTGCATAATTATAAGTTAAATTCTCAATTCCGAAGAAATACATATTTTAAAATTATATTTTAATGCAACTGATATAAACCAAAACCCGCAGTAGCCACTAGCCTATTAAAATTTTAAAGTGGCTATTAACATTTTTCTTCTAACATATCAAAAGTGCAACAAGATAATGAGTCAGCTTTAATTTGAAGAGTTGAGAAACTCTTACAACCAGTTATTGAAAGAAAAATGTCACCATTTGACTGGTAGAAAATGAATGCCAGTAAGTTTCCTAATTTATCGCAATTAATAAAAAAAGTATCTTTCTCCACAATATACAGTGAGACTTTTCTGAAGCAGGAGTAATTTATGAAAAGAAGAGAAATAGAATTTTGCCAAAAAACACAACAGAAAAACTAGTTTTTGCATCACAATTTGAGAATTTTAGAAAAGTGAAACAAATATTTAATTTTTTTTTTTTTAATTTTCTGTTAGTGTTTGACATGTTTCTTTTTCTGAATGTTTAATAATTTAAAAAAATGCTGTTGACTGGAAATTTATTTAATTGTAAATCAGTTAAAATAATATTCATTTGCAAAGATGAATGTTAAAGGAGGTTTTGAATATTAAGATTTAGTTTAGGGAAAAAAATGATAGAAATTGATAATCTAAAATTTTCAATATTACTATTAATTATTGAGTTATTAAAATACTCTGCATTTTCTGTATATTATATGACCGGATATCTGGCTTATTAGCTGGATACCAGATGTTTACCGGATATCCATTGCATCACTACTTTCCACAGCTTCGCAAAGATTTTCTAGAGTTAATGTTCAGTGCTCAGGGGAAGCCATTCTAGGATGGAAACTTCTGCAGAATGCTCTTGTGTGTTCTAGTCACTGCAGCTTTGTGGGGCACCGCACGGGGATAATTGGTTCTCCAGTTATTTGGGGAGTAGCGCTCTCACGGCCTGAGCTGACCTTGTGACAGATCATCTTGTCATTTCATCTTGGTACGATTCTATCACCGCAGGGACAGCTGTTAGCTCAGCTGATGGGGAGTGGTGACCTCACGGCCCGAGCCGACATATACTATATGTTTTCCCACTTTGACATTTTTTGTTCTCTTGACACGCACCCACCTCAGTTGTAGGTTTCTGAGGTTGTGATTATGCATCGGAGTTTAGTTTCTCGTTCTCTTTCCTTTATTCTCCATTTTATGTTCTTCTCTTTGTTTTTCTGAGCTGATTAGCTAGACCTACCTGCACGTTTGCTGTGAGCGGTGACCCGTAAGGTGGAAAGGGGAGGCTGAGGTTTCTGTGGGCCGGGGATGTTGTTGTCAGTTTCCAACACTCCTATCCCCCCCCCCCCCCGCTTCACCTGAGAAATGGGTGGCTAGAAACTAACCAACTCCTAGTCAATCAGCTCTGTGGCCGAGTGGAGTCCAAACTTCTAACGGCTTGTCGTTATGTACGGCAGGGTGAGTCTGGGGATAGTGTGGGCACACCAAAGGAGTGTTACCAAGACATAAGAAAGTCGCGGTGCTCGCCAAGTGCATGTCTGCACTATCAACTTGCTATATCTGCCGCTCAACCGTAGAGCCATGTCCTGCGTCCATTTGGCTTGCGGACCTCCGGCTCTCCCCTGTTGGGCTCGGTGGTGGGCAAGAAAGACGGCGGACGAATTCCTTCTTTTTCTTTATGGCTTCAAATATTTCCTAGGAACCTAAAATCAAACAACGTATGAGTGATTCCGTACAACTCAACACAATTTAAAGACCTTTTTACCTCACCATCTCAGATTTTAATGAAATTTGGTACATAGGTGGCCTCTATATTGATTAAGAGAAATACCAAATTTCATCGTCATATATCCACCGGTTTTGAAAATACAGCTATATAAAAAATGTCCCGAAACACCCCAAAATTGGAAGATTGATTTGTTTTTAAATTGTGATTGCAGCTCCCCTAATTAAGATAGAGAGATGGAAAAGGTATCTTTTTGTAGTATTTTTTATGCTTTTATTTGATGTACAAAAACATAGGGGTTAAGATTAAAAATAATTTCAAATTTTAAAATTGAAATTGAAATTTTGAATTTTTCAAAATGCGACGCTCCAAAAAATTCAAAATTTTTTTTAAAACAATCTTTATATATTTGGTATTTGATTGTGTGAGTTGTAACTTGGGATCATAATGGGTTTACTTAAAAAGCTATATTCAAATTTAGCCTAACACAAGAGTTGAATGAAAAAAAAAAAAATTTAGAAAAACATGTAAACTGAAAATAAATTTGGGCTAAATCTTAAAGTTTCATTAATAACAATATAGTATTTTTGTTATTTAAAACCATTTATTTAAACAATGTTTTTTATTTTTAATTGATGTTTAAAATCTGAGACTACATGGGTTTAAAATTTTTATTAATTTCATTATTCAGAATTTGTAATAATTCGCAATACAATATAAAAATAAACAAACTTTAAAAAGTAATTTCAATTACTGCTCAAGAAACACATCAAAATAATAACAACATATGGCATTGAATTGCTTACATTTATGCAAATTATATTCCTAATCTTAGATCGTCACTTAAAGCAGAATATCCTAAAATTTTAAGAAAAGTTGCATCGTTGTTTTGAAGTGAAATCACAACTGTAGATCATTGATATAGTCTTTAAAAGCTTCAGTAGTTTGGTGTATTTCTGTTTCAGAGAGGTTGTAGAGCAGGGCAAGATTTCATCTTTTTTGCTCACTAGCAAATTTTGCTAGTGACCAAATAGTTTGCTAGCAAAACATTTGCATGACTAGCAAGTAAAACTAAATCACATCGTAACTTATTTTCTAATAAAGTTGCACAGAAATTTAAATATGTGTATAAATATTTTGACTTACCTTTTTGAATAATGAATAGAATCTTAAATACGTTTAGTGACTATCTTTATTATTAATTTCTAACAAATTCTCATACCACATGAATATATTTCACTAACATTCTAATTCAGATTTCTTCCCATATGGTTTACACTCACGGTGTCTGACTTTGTCATCATACCACTTTATAACTGCTGACCGTGGATTAAAAATCTCTTCTTGTGGCCCTTCTATTTCAATTGTCATCAGAGCATTTAAAGTTTCAACATACAAATTGTTCCTCCAATCCCCCTTGTATTCTTTTTTAAAAACTGAATCCCACCTCACAATATGCAGTACTAAGTGGAAGTATCGCACAAATTTCTGCTAAACTTCTACACACTTCATATCTGCCAACTACCACACAATGCCGTAGTTTCTACGGAATTAGTTGTCTGACTACGGAACTCACTATCAAAACTACGGATTCTACAAATTTTCATTTTGCTAATATTTTTATGATATACGAGATTCTTACAGGGATTCGCGGAATCCCGCTTTTTTTGTCATCAGTTAGATCGTTCTGAAGATCGATATTTGGGAGGTGGGGTGGGGGTCGTTATCCATCTGCAGACGAAATTTCATGCTTCAAAACATTCGAAAACAGTAGTGAAACGGAGTAAGAAAATTTTGCCGTAATCGCAAATTTTTCTCCCAATGTTGTCTTTGTGTCCGCTTTTCTTGTTAAATATCATTTTATTGCATAAATGTTTGCATTTTAGCTTGAAACTGTGGAGAACAATTTGCAAAAACGGAAGTTGGCGGCTGCAAAATTTTTCTGTAATCTTCAGGCACGAGATTCTTCCGCGAATTCAAGGAATTCCGGCTTTTTTCGTTATTATTGGAATTCCGTCTTTACGAAACTAGAAAACGAAAGGTCGACGGAATTCGGATTTTTTCCGTAATCATATTTTTTTTTTTCTCACGATGTTGCCTCTGTCAAGTATTATTGCTCATTAACATTTTACTGGATAAATATTTGTATTTCAGCTTGAAAATACAAGGAAAATTTCCAAAACCAGAAGTCAGACGAAGCAAAAGTTTCTTCCGTAATCGTTTACCACCTCCACGAACACGTTTCATAAAAAAAGCGTCTATCTATGCCACGCAATAAGGCTAGTTACTATGGATAAGACTTTTGCCAGTGTTGGCATGCTATTTCCAGTAACATTTTGGTTTGCTTCTTTCGGTTTTGTATACCATCCGAATAAGTGGAATTATTCTTGCTTATTCATCACTGATCATTAGAGCGCAGTATTTGATGTATGCACGACTATCAAGACTTGTGGAAGTAGGCGATCGCTTGGCTTAGGCCTTAGGGTACGACAGGAGTTGAGGACAAAGTTCGTGGGGCAAAAGAAGGGATGGTGGCAGAGCAGGTGGTCAAACAACCAATCCATCCCAGAGCTCTGGGTTACCACAGCAACCATTGCCGACGTCACGTTCCGTTTCTGTAATAGACCAATGAGGGCACGTGGAGAGGAGTTACAATGCGCTTCTACGACAGTTTTCACTGGAAGGGATGAAAGATATGGGGAGGATGGGTAATTAAGTGTCGAAAGGAAATTGGCGAAAGAGAATCGCTGATCGTCGCTGTTTTAACAAGTGATAATAGAAATGTTATGTAAACTTCGTGGATTAATAATGATTTTTGGTTACTTTAAATAAAGAAATTACCTTACTAGCAATATTTGCTACTGCGATTTTTTTTCACTAGCAAATTTGATTTTTCACTAGCTATTTGCTAGTTGCTAATCGGTGAAATCGCGCTCTGTTGTAGAGTCTTCCTGTCGGAGTCGCAGGATTTACTTTACACAAGACGTAACTTACAGGAAGCTATAATACATTTTGTGGGCTAGGGTAGGAAAAGGATGTAGATGGACCAG
This sequence comes from Macrothele yani, assembly GCA_039090855.1. Classification (NCBI taxonomy): domain Eukaryota; kingdom Metazoa; phylum Arthropoda; class Arachnida; order Araneae; family Macrothelidae; genus Macrothele; species Macrothele yani. Next base: position 82,585,582 of record CM077008.1, read on the forward strand.
CTGGATGTAAAAAAAAAGACCTTAACTTCATTCTCACTCTCTTCTTTTGCTAGAACATACACTACCTACCAGTTGTTTTCATAGATTATGGTTATGTAACCACTACTTTCTGTTATTTGCAGTCTGCCTTGTAGTACTGATACTTTTTCAGTAGCTGACTCGTTTGATTCTGAGAACATCTTCATTTTTATTTTTGAATTACTCAATGTGATAGGAATAAAAGCATGAAGTTTCTGGGTACCTTGTATTGTTCAACTTGCTTAGGTGATTTTCCAAAAATTGGTCTGTTTTTATGTATTCTTCTTGACTTACATATGTAAAGTTTGTCACAAAAATGTTCTGAATTGCCCATTCGTACAACTAAAATGGTGTTTGAATTTGATTCTCGTAAGGGCAGTGTAAGCTGGCTCGGGCAGCTAACCTTTTCACCGTTCCACCAACGCCATCACATGGCCCCTTCCGTGTGCTGTTGCTGAAAAATGCCATTCAGCATCAATGTTGAAGTCATCTTGATGGAAACATAAGTTTGTGAAATTTTTCCGATTTTTGTACTGGGCTGCAGACCCGTTGGAGAAATAGTAATATTTTTTTACGCTGTTGTCACCAAACTTACTTTTCAAGAAGTTAATAAGTTTTTTTGGAAGCAGTACAGTGCAACTGTGTTGTGCTCTAAACATTCAGAAATTACTACAAAACTTACATGTTCAGTCTTTTCTGTTTTGTAATAGATGACAAATGAGTGGACTGTGGCTTGCCCACTGGTCCAGTGATAGCTCTGGGCTTCATCTTGAAGAAAACAATTTTCGGCAAAATCACAAATGACGAGAAATTCAGAGTCCTTGAGGTTTTCTTTAGTACTATTCATAAAAGAGCTTTGCTGCTTAGCAATGAAGTCATGTCTGACCAAAGCAGACAGTTTTTCGCAAAACAAATCAATAAAATCTGAAGTTTATTTTTCTAATGTCTCCAAGTTGAATCTATCAACTGTAATCCATTGGCAAAAAAGTTAGTTTTGCAACCAAGTTCTCCTCAAAACAGTGTTCCATTACATTTCTTACTTCCTCATTCCCAGGACAGGTGGGGGACACTTCCCCAAATGACAATCTATGGAAGCAGGGTTGTACAATACTCTTGCAAGGCAATGTTTGTAGGAAGATAATTGTCCATTTGTTAGTGAACCAATTCTTGCATTTTCCATCATCAGTTTTACATTTTGGTGTGTGGTGCATACACATACCGTATGAGTACCACTAGACCCTGCCAGGACACAGATTTTTGGTCTGAGCTCTGCGAATTTGGAAAAACTGACTTTCGTGCCTGCAAATTTATCTTTGAATGACTTATAAGCTTTTGTCAAATTACATAAAATCATCCTCTTTGACAATTTAACTTTATCTCCATTTTCAGTCCTAACAGAAACACAATCTTTCATTCCAGGTAAAACCACACTAATTTCATCACTTTGATAAAACGATCGTACTACTTCAGAAGAGAGACTTACCTGGCTTTCTATATTAAGGCTTTCCAAAATTCCTTTCTCCTTCAGTTTTTTTTTATTGTCTTACCATATAATTGAACTCTTGCACGATTTTCTTAACACTCCATGACTCTGGTAAGCAAGTCAAAATCATCAACTATTTATCTCTAGTGCAGTTAGAAAAATTACTTTTAAGATTGTCCATAAGAGAGTCGTGAAGTTTTCATCCTCGTCATCAGATGACTCTTGAATATTTGTAAAAAGCTTCCGTTTCATAGCAGAACTGATTTTTTGAATTTTGGTTGAAGCATAACATTTAGATTTTAGCATGTTCTTATTGACAGGTGATTCACCCAATTCATGGAGCAAAGTATTCAGTGTTTCAATTACTTCTGACGTAGATGCAAAATTTTCGTCCATTTTCTCATCAGCACAGGTTTCATTTGCCTCTTGACTAATTTTTAAAGATTTTAGCTGCTTTCTGCAAGAATCACAAATTTTAGTCTCTTTTGATAAGTCATCAAAATTTTCCAACATCCAGGCTGTCACATTTCTTAGGATTTTTTTATCCCTTACTCTATGGTCACTTTTTTTTAAATGGATTGAAACATTGTATTACTGCATATCTTGTACTTTCCATTGTTGATTATTTGTGCATAAAATGTAAAATTCAAATAGTAAAATAACTGCCTCCCATTAAATGTTCTTTTTATTTTTCCTAAAGTCCTGCACAGCTTCAATTTATAAGTCTAGTTTCAAAACTGAAAAGGATGTACTTTATTCAATTTAAAGTTTTCAACCACAAAAATTTTCAAACACATATCACTTTCACTGCATGAAACACATATGATCACCATCAAAACCTAAAGCAGACTGAGAAACAAATCTGATCACAAATAAACCTAAAGCAGACAGGTCTGTAAGGTAGGAATGCAAGTTGCTGCTTGTTGGGTCTTGTTACCAATGATCTAAACAACAGAATCAGTTTTTCAAGTCAGAACATGCAGGGTGTTGTCCAAAACAAAATGTAGCCTACAGTACAACTGCAGTCTTTTATTTTTTTTATATTGTATTGTGAATTATTACAAATTGTGAATAATGAAATTAATAAAAATTTAAAACCCATGTAGTCTCAGATTTTAAACAAATCAATTAAAAATAAAACATTGTTTAAATAAATGGTTTTAAATAACAAAAATACTATATCTATTGTTATTGACTCTTTTTTTAAGATTTAGCCCAAATTTATTTTCAGTTTACTTGTTTCTCTAATCTTTTTTTTTTTTTTTCATAAAACTCTTGTTAGGCTAAATTTGAATATAGCTTTTTAAGTAAACCCATTATCATCCCAAGTTACAACTCACACAATCAAATACCAAACCTATAAAGATTGTTTTAAAAATTTTTCGAGCGTCACATTTTGAAAAATTTAAATTTTAAAATTTGAAATGTTTTCTTAGCCCATGTGGTGTTGTACATCAAGTAAAAGAGCATTGAAAATACTACAAAAAGATACCTTTTCCATCTCTATCTTAATTAAGGGAGCTGCAATCACAATTTAGAAACATATCAATCTTCCAATTTTGGGGTGTTTTTGGACATTTTATATAACTGTATTTTCAAAACTGGTGGATATATGACTATGAAATTTTGTATTTTTCTTAATCTATAGAGTCCACCTATGTACCGAATTTCATTAAAATCTGAGATAGTCAATTCGCTGTGTTGAGTTGATACGGAATGACCCGTATTGAGGGAGGCTCGGGCCCTTCCTCCAAGAAGCATGTCCCCGATTCTTCGAATGCCAGTTTTCTTTTCTGTGCACTCATTGGACCCTTCAAAGCTTTTGAGTGTCAAAAGTCCATTTTGGATTAACAAAGCACTTCAATCCATTGCAAGCTCTCCTAAGAGCATCAAGGAACTCCAGTCTGGAGATCTTGTAGAGATATCCACTATGGCCCACAGTTCCACACCTCTTAACACTACCTTGCTGCTTGAGACTACTGTCAAAATAACACCACATGGCTACCTTAATACATCTCGAGGTGTTGTCTCCTCTTGGGATTTACTTGAATGTACCTCAGATGAACTTCTGGCAGAACTGAGAAGTCAACACGTTATGGGTGTGCGGCGTATTCTCTTCGGGCAGATTGGGCAGTCAGTCCCACCCCACAACATCATTTTAACATTTGACAGCCGATCCCTACCTACATCCATCCAGGCAGGGTATCTTGAGGTACGTTCGTTCATCCCTAACCCTCAGATGTTTTAGGTGTCTGATGTATGGCCACTCTCAGCAGCCGTGCCAGAGCGCTCCTCAGTGTGGATGCTGTGGTGCCACTGACCATCATTTACAAGACTTTGTGGCCAAGGTAGAGTTTTGTGTGAATTGCAAGGGTTCACATTCAGCATCAGCTAAGGAGTGCCCAAAGTGGATTGAGGAAAAAGAAATCCCACGACTAAAAAAAACGGTTGAGAATATTTCTTATCCCGAAGCCAGGAGGTTGGTTCCTGTTCAATTTACTCGGCGTTCATATGCCTCAGTGTTGGTTGCCAAGTCTACTGTTGCTATTCAAACCAAAAGCCAGACCCCCCCCCCCCAAATGTCCACACAAGCTGAACGATATCATAGTCTTGTGCTAGGAGTGTGAAAGCGGCACCCACCACTTCGAAGCTTGCTAACACCACCGTTAGCATGGGAACTGAGGCCTCTTCTTCTGGCAAGAACACCAACGACAAGGAGAAGAGCGTTTCTTCTCCTACATCTTAGCCAAATATTCAACGCTGAGCGCATCCTGGTAAGACCCGTGGGCAGGACTCCCACTTGTCCTACTTTTTGGTCAAATGCCCTACTTTTGTCCTACTTTCAAGTTTTTGTCCTATTTTTTCCTACTCTTAACAAAATCCTTTTTAACAAGTCTTTCTCCCTCTCACACAGGCCATAAATAATGTCACACTTCAAAAATAATGGTTTCATATAATTAAATACTATTTTTAATTCATAACACTAATTATTTGTTGTTTTTGCAGGGGAAAATCAATTAGAATTTGATCCTGAGAAATGCCTCGTGAAACACATTTTAGTGAAGAGTGGCTGCTTCAGTTGGACAGAAATAACCATGTTATGAACTTGTGTTGTAGTAAGGGGAGAAATGAAACTGAAGCTTTTTGCTCATTGTGTAACATGTACTTCTCATGTGCGAATAGGGGAAATACCATCTTTTAAAACACAGTGGCACAAAAAAACATTCTACCAAAGCAAATGTAGTACATTCTACCACCCAGAGTAAACTTATAAAGGGACAGTTGTCGGGACATCATCGAAAAGCAGTGTTGCACTCAATGATTCACATTGCCACAAAGCTGAAATTCTATGGGCTTTTTTAAAGTCATTGATTCTAATTTTTCTTTTGCTTCATGTAATTGTTAAAGGCTCTTTTTGTAACAATGTTTGGGGAAGTTGCTAAAAACTTCAGTCTGGACAAAACAAAAGTGTCATATTTAATAATTTATGGCCTCCGACCATTCATTGTACAGGAATTGACTTCAATCATTCGCAGTTCTGGTGTGTACTTTACTTTATGTGTAGATGAAACAACAGCCCAAGTGAAAAAGCAGTTGGATATGTACATCTGGTTTTGGAGTCTTGATGTTATCCAGCCAGTCCAATGTCATTACTTGTCTTTGATGTTTTTAGGTTATGCAGATGCAGAAACAATGTTTACAGAGATCTGTAAACAACTTGAAATGGAAGGGCTTCATTTGTCTAAAATGATCATGCTAGCAATGGATGGTCCAAATGTAAACAAATCCCTTTGGAAAAGATGGACAATGCAGTAAAATTGCCCTGGACTTATCAACATTGAGTCTTGTAACTTACACATCGTGCACAATGCATTTGGCAGTGGTCTCAAAGAAGTACCTTTTTAATATGATTAAAGATTATGTTCATAAATTAAGTGGTTCAAGAAATCTGCTGCTAGGAGACAAAATTTTAAAGTGTCGCAAGAATTGTTAGCTGTATCAGATACTTACTTTAATTGCAGTTTGTAAGCTGTAGATGGCTTACTCTTGCTCCAGTAATGAAGACTCGTCGAACAACACGAAGCTTTGCAACATTACTTTTTCAAGTTCATCATGCCATAACATAACAATTCTGTGTGTGTAAATAACACTCGATATAACAGCATTGTTAATGTGCTGAAGAACAAATTGCTCCTTCCCTTGATGCAGTTTTTGGTTCACATTAGTGAGTTGTTTTCTAAGTTCCTTTGCACTTTTCAGAATCAACAGCCACTTGTTCATATTTTGTATGATGAGTTATGTCAACTTCTAAAGATGATGTTGAGGAAATTTGTGAAACCACATGTTGTGAAGGAGTTCTCTGGTAATCTCTCCACAATAAATTTCACTAGTGAAAACCTGTTGCCTTTGCACAAAATGGAAGTAGGAACTGAAGCAAAGCATACTTTGACATCTTCTGCAATGTCTGACAAGAATAAACTTGAGTATAACTTAGAAGTCTTATGTTTTTATTAGAAAACAGTAACTAAGCTTTTTAAAACACTGCCAGTCAAAAATAGGATCTTAAAAAACCTGTAATGTCTTCATGGTTTATTGCACACTGAGGAAGAGAGCTGTAAATCTTTTAGGTGGCTAATAACTCTGGTACCGCATACTCTGAATGACAGCGACAGGGTCAAAGTTATAGATGAATGGCGATCATACCAGGTAGATGACATTAAAGAACAATGGTTTATCCAGGAAAAAAAGAATGGTGAAGTTAAGTATCACAGAATTGATTGCCATTGGACCCCCAAGTATTAAAGATCAAATCTCTAGATGGTAAATGCAGGAATCCTCTTCTGGCTAAATACATTCCTTTCCGTTTGGTACTAGCACATGGTAATTCAGATGTGGAAAGAGGTTTTTTCTCTGAATAACGCATTGGTGATGTCTGAAATGCTTTGGCAGAAAATACCATCAAAGGTGTAAAAGCAGTAAAAGATTATTTGCGAGTTTAAGGAAAAATTGAAAACATACCTATTGCCAAAAAGATGTTAGAGGCAGCAAGGGCTTCTAAAGAAAACTATAAAGCAGCCTTGGAAAAGCAAAGGCTTGGAAATCGGAAACGGAAAGAATCGAAAGTTTCAGAGAAAGCTGAAAAAGAAGTCTTTCTAACAAAGACACATTCAAAGAAAAGACGGCTGCCCAAAACGAAGGGAAGCAAAAGTTACATGAAGTGCTAAAAAGAAAAGATTTTAGTGAAGCATCTCTAGCATCTAATTTGATAGACATATCTTCCAGAAGACTGCAACAAATGGATGATGCTCTCATCTCACACACACAAAAAAGAAAAACCTGAAGTAATAGGATGGACTGTGGTTACCAGTAAAATACTGGTAGTAGTTTCTTTTTTGTTTTGAATATACAGTCAACCTCTGTATAGTGCTGGATTTTATTTATTTTAATACTTTACACTGTATGGAAATCAAAAAAGTTCTCAGAAATGCACTTTATTGCCTGTAACAAAGAAATCACATAGTAAAAGATATTGTCATTAATTACATTTTAGATACTATTTCCTTTATAGTAAATGTTTTTGCTTCATATACAGGGTGCATAGGAAAATCCCTTTAGCCTGGAATAACTTGCGAACGGAGAGAGGTACAGTTATGCAAGTGAGATAACTGTATAGTAAAGTGACTACGCCCGATCGAATGCAGCCGATAGCAGCGCACCTAGTGGCAAAATGCGGAAGTCAGCCATTGCAAAACGAAAAGAGAGAGCAAAATTTCCAATTACAAAGTTGTAGAGCATCAATTAATTAGTACAAAACGACATTTGTTTCACACGGATAAGATAAATTGTCGCCTGAATACCCTAAAATAACCGAAATTGATGCACGACAATTCGAATCGGCATATTCACATTTTGCAAATGTAGCCGTATGCAAATGCAGATTGTGATGTTGTACCATACCTACGATATATTAAAACCAGTAGCAGGATGTACCCTGATCAGAAGTTTAGGTCTATGTACGCTGTGTGAGAATGACTAGCTTTGATTTCTGGGGTTACATAAAAAAATCTGGTGTATACAACAGCGCCTACAAGTCTGCTGGATCTATGTTGTCGTGTTACAGATGCTTGCAATAGTGTGACACCTTCCATGCTGAGGAATGTGCATGCAGAGTTACTTTCACGAATACAAATGTTAACCTTGGGCAACGGCGAACTCTTCGAACGTACTCGACATTAACTTTTTATCACTCTGCGCCAGTTTGCCTTTTTTGTCTTGTCTGACGTCATCAAACTGTATTGACATAAGTATGCATTTATGCAATAAATTGTGTGCATTTGCTCATACCTATGCCTGTTCTCTTAAAACGTTCACACAAAAGGTCGCACATAGATTTCGGACATTTTAGGCTATTCAGACGACAATTTATCTTATCCGTGTGAAACAAATGTCGTTTTGTTCTAATTAATTGATGCTCTACAACTTTGTAATTGGAAATTTTGCTCTATCTCTTTTCGTTTTCGATTTGCAATGGCTAACTTCCACATTTCGCCACTAGGGGCACTTCTATCAGTTGCATTCGATCAGGCGTATTCGCTTTACTATACCGTTCTCACTTGCATAACTGTACCTCTCTCCGCTTGCAAGTTAATCCAGGCTAAAGGGACTTTCCTATGCACCCTGTATATATATTAGCAACTCAACTAGACCTACCTCTGAAATGTATTACATTAGTACACATTGCAGGGGGGGGGGTTCCATGTGGCTTTATTATAGTAACTATCACAATTACAATTGACCTATGTTTTAAAAAATTGCCCTACTTTTTTACTTGAGTAGGTGGGAATCCTGCCCATGGGACAAAACATTATCCCGTATTGGCCCCTGGTCAAACATCCCCACATCTGGGGGACCACTCGTCAGAGGAGATGGACGCTGATGCCGCTTGAGCAGTTGGTATACTTCATTTTATTTCCTTTCACTCTCATCTCACTTCTAATCATTGCTTCAATCGTTCAGTGGAACTGCCGAGGTTTTCGGACGAGATTTGATGGCGTGAAACTTCTGCTTTCGTCATACTCTCCGGTGCGCTTTTGTCTACAGGAGACAAAACTTAAACCATCGAACCTGCTTTCAGTTTGAGGCTACAGTGTGTTTTGGAAAGATATCTCAGGATATATAGCCTGAGGAGAGTCTGTATTCTTGTCCCTCAGTGTTCTGGTTTCTCCCGTTACGGTCTCCACAACTTTACAAGCCGTGGCAGTTCGTATATCTATGCCTGTCTCTTTCTGTTTGCAGTGTCTATCTGCTGTCAGATGAGGATTTGAGCGTCTTCGTTCTGGAGAGCTTGGTTGATCAGCTGCCTTTACCCGTCCTATTGGGTGACTTCAGTGCCCATAATCCTTTGTGGGGGTAGTGTCAGCATTAACATGGGAGGCTGTCGAATAGTCTCTCTTCTGTCCTTGTCCATTTTGTGCCTTTTTAACACCGGTGCGGGCACTTACTTCCACGAGCCCACAAGATCTTTCTGTGCGATCGATTTGAGCTTGGGATCACCATCTACACTGGCGGAAAGTGAAAAAAGAACACCAAGAAGGAATTGGCGAACAATCGTGAAATTTACGTATGTTAATGAGGTCGAGTTGACGTAGGTGTGATGTTAATTTCAAGACCAACCGGTAAGCGCTTAGCCACAGCACTGCATAATATGCAAATTATCGTCGGTGGTATTTAAGGAGTACGGCAAAGTGAATGTAATCAGTCGTCGGCGTACGGACATATGCGAAGACCCTGAAGAAGCTGCAATGCCTGGACATGGAAGATGTGTAAGATTTCAGCAGTTATCGGACTTTGAGCGAGGTCGTCTAGTCAGACTCCGCGAGGCCGGGTGGTCGTATCGTCATATTGCGAAGCGAATTGGACGGGAAGTATCGGTGGTGGTACGATGGTGGCGTAGGTGGTCCGAGGAACATTCCCACAGGAGAAGACGTGGAACCGGGAGTCCCAGACGGACTGATGAGTGAACCGATCGACGCATAAGAGCGGCGTTGTCAAGCAGAACATCCACTGTGATGCAAATCCGAGCTGCCGTTGCACCTGAGGTGACTGTGCGAACAATCCGCAACCGTCGACTGCATGCAGGACTACGTGCACGTGTGACTCTGGCACATGTGTACCTCTGACTCCAGCCCACCGTCAGGAACGGCTGCAGTGGTGTCTCCAACGTCTGCACTGGAGAACGCAATGGCGATCTGTTGTGTTCAGCGATGAAAGCAAATTCTGCTTGGCAGCCTCCAGTGGCCGTATGCGTGTTCGCAGACGCACAGGGGAGGGTCTCCACCCTTCTTGTATCCACCAGCGACACACAGGGCCTACACCTGGTCTCCTGATGTGGGGAGCGATCAGCTATCACTCCCACACACAACTAGTGTTTGTACCGGGTACGTTAAACAGCACCTCCTACATCAACATCATTCAGCCCGTTGTTGTGCCATTTGTAAGGTCGGTCCATCGTGGTGTTTTCCAGCAAGATAATGCACGCCCACACACTGCACGTGCAATGCAACATGCACTTCAGGGTGTGAGACAACTTCCATGGCCTGCACGTTCACCGGATTTGTCCCCCATTAAGCACGTGTGGGATTTTATGGGACAATGACTTATCCGGTCTCCACGGCCAGCCACGACTATCCCAGACTTACGCGTCCAGGTTGAGGATGCTTGGAACTCAATACCCCAAATTTACATCCAATATCTGTACGACAGACTCCATGCCAGAATTGCACAGTGTGACACAGTTCATGGCGGTTCAACCTCGTACTAACCATGTTACATGGAAATGTTATTTTTCAGTTTACCAGCAAATACAGCTGTATTTTGCCATAATGTTTTGATCACGTTATCCTCTGTATTCTGTTATTATGCTGTATAAATTTCGTTGGTATCGGACGTCGCCTTCTTGGTGTTCTTTTTTCACTTTCCGCCAGTGTATTATTGCTGATTGGTCGTGGACATTATGTATCAAATTCCATGGGAGCGACCATTTCCCAATTGTACTCTAGCGTTATGTGAATATGCCATTTTCTGCCTCTCCCTCCTCGACAGAGGGTGGATCGTGCCAGGTTGAAGGTCTTCACATTGTCTGCAGTAATATCTTCTGCAGTGATGACCCAAGAGTCAATCGACACAGCTGTTTCCTATGTCACTACGTGTATTATTCAGGCGGCTGATCTTTCAATTCTAAAGACATCTACGACGCTCCCAAGAAGTCCGAAGCCTTGGTGGACTCCTGAATGCACAGCGGCTAGGAGAGCTCAACATATAAGGCCTGGTCTACGTTTTGGCATTATCAGACTGATGCTAATCTCGTTGCATTTAAATGAACAAAATCCTATGCTCGGTTAGTGCGTCGACGAAGCAAGAGGGTGTCTTTTATTCAGTATGTTTCGTCTCTCAATTCACTTGCCAGTTCTAAAAGTGTGTGGGAAAAGATTTGTAAGATCCGTGGTAACTATAGTTCTCACCTGATTTCCATTCCCGAGAGTAACTGCTGCACATATGCTGAAGTTGAAGAGATTGTGGATTGTTTGGGTCCCCATAGCAGAAAGTTCCTGGTCAGTCTGCGACAGATATCATTGTGCCACAAAATAATCTGCTGGTGGTCACTGTGCAAGATAAACTACTAAATGTGAAAAACAACAAAAACTGTGCTGACATATTTTTCTTCCTAAAAAAAAAAATGTCTAACCTGGGTACTACAGCAATTGAAATGTTAATTAAAATAAACATTCTGGTCCTCTGCATCTGGAATTTTACCAATATTTTCAAGCTGAAACACAAAGATTTAGGGAATAAAATGATATTTAACAACAATAAAGCGCAGAGGGCATCACTAGGAAAAAATTGTCATAAGAGGAGAAATCTTTGCTCCGTTCTACTTTCGTTTTCAGAACATTTTTCTCCATTTCCCATCTCAAGTACAAACATTTATGTAATTAAATCATGATTAAACAATAATACAGAAGCGCAGCAGGTGGAGGGTTATTAGAGGGGAAAATGTTTTGCTCCGTACAACTTTGGTTTTCAGAATTTTTTTTCTCCATTTTCAATCTTAAATACAAACATTTATCTAATAAAATGATATTTAATGACCATATAGGGCTGAGGGAATATCGCAAGAAAAAGAATTCAAGATTACTGGGTTCCGTCAAACTTCCGTTTTTGGAAATTGTTGGCCTCCATCTTCAAACCAAACCACAAATATGTATGCAATAAAATGATATTTAACAATATTGGAGAATTCCCTCTTCAAGCATCGAGGGAACGTCGGGAGAAATCCTCACTCTGCCTAACTTCCGTTTTCGGAAATTTTGAATGGCTGAAAACTTGCATCTGTGATAGTCTGCCAGATGGTTTAATAGGGTTCTGGGAATATCGTTTCTGTCTGCAGGGCCAAAATAAATCTGCGATGTGCGTCTGCCGTCACCACGAGGATGAGTAGAAAATGAATCTACGATTTATGTCTGCCATCGCCACGATTCTGCTATGGGAACGAGTACAAAATAAACCTGTGATGACCTCCCATCACCACGATTCTTCTACAGGGATGAGTACAAAATAAATCTGCGATGTACGTTGCCGCGATTCTTCTATGGGGAAGAATACAAAATAAATCTGCGATAGACATTGCCGCGATTCTTCTACGGGTACGAGTACAAAATAAATGTGCACTGTACGTCGGCTGTAAAAAAAACTATCAGCAAAACCTAATAAGATGAGTACAAAATAATTTTGAGTACAAAATAATTCTGCGACCTACGTCGTCCTTCGCGAGAGAGGGGGGCGGGAATTAAGATTACAGGAGAAATCCTCACTACGCCTAACTTCCGTTTTCGGAAATTTTGGAAGGCGAAGAACTTGCTTCTACGATAGGGAGCCTGCAAGATGGTTTTAATAGGGTTCTGGGGATATCGTTTTTGTCTGCAGGACAAAAATAAATCTCCGCCGCCGTGATTCTGCTGGGGGTGTGGTGTGGGATGTGTTTGCCTCTGTTTCCAGTGATCTGGCATATCCTTCATTTCAGAGTATTAAGTCACAAGCCGAACATCAGAACATCTCGTTTTTGCCTTTTCACGACAGTGGCTATAACTTCCCCTTCAGCATGGTTGTGAATTACGGGTGGCTCAGCATCGGTCCAGTGCGACATCTGTCTGTCCCGTTGGCATCCACTATATGATACGTTGTCTCTCACAGTAGTCTCTCGAATCTTTTGGTCCTCTTCAATCGTATTTGGTTGGAGCACAGATTCCCGGAATCTTGGCGAAAAGCTTTTGTTCTGCCTTTTCCCAAGTCTGGCAAAGATACAGTCTCCCTCTAGTTATCATCCCATTGCTCTCACTAGCTGTCTGTGTAAAGTTTTGGAACAGATGGTTAATTCCCAGTTAGTTCGTTTTTGGTTTTCGCCGGCATTGTTCGTCTTGCGATCCTCTCCTGCACCTTGAGATATCTGTGCGCTAGGCAGTCGTGCGTACACAGCACCTGGTGTGTGTGTGTGTGAGAGAGAGAGAGAGGCGGGGAGGGGGGGGGCATCAGAATGTTCTGATGTTTACAAAAATGTAAAACTTTGAACAAAATTTTCTATAGGAAATTTGTACAGAACAGAATTACGGATTTTTTTTTACAGTTTAAAATAAGTACATATTTTAGTAAGATAATGAAAAGGAGAGAAGCTTTAGTCTTAGTTTCCTTCTCTTCATCAATTTGTTTATTCAGACAACATATTCTACTTCTATAAATATATGTATAAAAAAAGATTTAAACTCATTTGCAAAAAGTTCCTACTGAAAAGTTCAATTTACTGTCCAAAGTAAACAAAATTTTATGGTCTTTCATTTTATTTGATCAAGTTTTTACAATTTAAGTTTGTTTCTATTTAACAAATTTTCTTTATAATGTGTTCTTACTTGGAATGTGACTTCGTTAAATAGACTCAACTGTATTTTTAAAATTTAAGTGACATTGCATAATAAGAATGCAATAAGAGAATGGTATTTCTTAATGTCATGCATTATGTTTAATAATTTGTGTATTAAACTTTTCAATTATGTTTTGTATTTAAGATTTTTTTTTTCATTCATTTAGAAAAAAATCAATGTGCACAACATACAGAAAAAGTTGGTCATTATACTATTGGTGTAGTTAAAAAAAAAATCTAACTTACCCATTAAATTTGAATCATAAAAGCCTCAGATAATATATTGATTGAAAAACATGAATTCCTGAAAATTTTTTAAGTGAATTTAAAGAAAAAGAAAAAAGCAAGTGAAAAAAAAAGTTATTTTTGAGTGCCTAGCCTATTTTTTAATTTAGACTGCACAGTGTCAAAATTTTTAAATTCCAGCCTAAGCAGATGTTGCTGTTTGTAATTTCAAAACGCTCCAGTTTTTTTTTTTTGGTAGAATCTTTCACTATGGAAAAGGAATTCCATCAGTCAAATTTACTGCAAGCTGCACTTTTTCTTCCATAATCATTCCAACGAATGGTGCCAGAAGCTTAATGAGAATAGGCAGGAATGTCTCCATATTTCTTGCTGGCAAATTGGAAAACATCCTTTTCTTTAGGCATAATAGTCACATTTAGGGCCGTAATTGGGCATTTCTATGCCCAGGGCAAACTACAAAATATTGTGCCCTCCATCTGACTTTTTGCAAGTCTTTTGTTAACATGAGCACGATTTTTTTTTTTTATCAGTTTGCTCGTCCTTCTATGGACAACCATATCTCTGCAACTATTAGTCAGCTTTGAAAAATTCTTGCATGGGAAGCTTCAAATGTGAGAATGATCGTTGCATTCTGTTTTTCTTTTTTTACTGATGCACAACTTTGCCGCTAGAGGGTGTAAATGCAAATATCGAATTCAAAATAAATTTTATTGAATAGATTTTCTTCCAAAGATCATTTTTGAAGAAAAAAAAAAAAAAAAAAAAAATCTTTCTTCAGTTTGATGCCATGTATAACAAACTAGTTTAGGCACAGTTTCTTTTTAAAGTAATGCATAGAATTTCCCCCGATATCTCTACAGTACTTCTAAAACTTAAAATTTGAAAAACTCTTCTTGCATCAGATAGCCTGCAGCTCCTGATGGGAAATGTTTTACATATAATTTCTAATTGTGTTTTATAAAGAACAATTGGGCCACCCGGGAGCATAAATTTTTCTACTTCTAATGTATTTGCAGAAAAATCTAAGCTTCTGAAAACTAAAAAAAAAAAAAATATTTTTTGAACAGATGCCGCTCACCTCAGAAAAGCTTTTGAGAATATCTCCTGTTTAAAGTAATGCATGATTTTCCCACCAGGGAGTGTAGATACATATCTTGTTTTGTTGATATCTCTGCTTCTAAGAGTCAGATGTGAAAAATTGCTTTGTTGAAGATCATTTACGTTGTGAAATGTTTCTCACGTAGTTTCAAACTTTTCAAGTAATGCGTAGGTTTTCCGTTGGGGGACATAAAGGTAAATTGCATTTTCCTTTATCTCTGTACTTAAAACCCAGATTTGAAAAATTCTTCCTGTTCTTGCATTGGATACAGCTCCTGGTGGGAGATGTTTTACATATAATTTCTAATTTTTGATGAATGTTTTGGCCACCAAAGGCATAAGTTCCTATTTCTGCTTCTCGTGTATTTGTAGCAAAATCCAAGCTTTTCAAAACCAGATTGAAACAATTCTTAAACCAATACCGCTCACCTCAGAAAATATTTTGAGAATATATCCTGCTTAAAATAATGCATAGTTTCCCCACCAGTGGGCACAGATATCTTATTTTGTCTATCTCTGCTTCTGAGTCAGATTTGAAAAATTCTTTTGGAGAGCATTTACGATGTAAACAACAAAATGTATTTTAGCTTTCATGGTTAATAATATTTTGTTTTATTTAATTTCAGCATGAAGTTGATTTTGTTTAAAACTAAATAAGTGCTAAATTTATTACCTAAATTCAACACTGTTTATTAGATTACTATTTTCAAAATATCACCTCAGATATTATAAGACTGCAATTTAAATTTTTAATAGAATTTACATAATGGGAATTTGAAGATTTGTATGTGATTTAAATCAGTTTTTATTTACAATTTCAATCAACTATTTAAATTAAGTGATTTAAATCAACGGACACTGTAAAAAATTAGTTTTTTTCTTCTTTATTCACTTGAGAATAATAAAAGTACTTAAAAAATAAGGTTTCTTTCTCACTACCAGAATAACAAAAGTATTTTAAAATGATAAGGTAGTTTCTTTCTCACTTTTGGGTTGTCCTCTGTATAATTACTTTTCTGTCCGAAATTATACTCCAGGATCAACACAATAACTGGTGTGGATCATACTATTTTTCTTATGAATTCCACTGTCTAAATTATGATGCCATAGATTACAGATAGAAAATTAAAGGGGAAAAAATCTTTACTTTCACTGTCTATGGATCATATGAAGGAAAATATGGTACTTTGAATTTATATGTGCAAAATTTAACTTCAGCAAATTATTAAATCAATAAATTTTAATTTTCTGAGAACAGCAAGTGGAAGAATAAGAAAATTGTGGAATTGTTTAGTAACAAGTGGTTTGGGTTAAAAAAAAATTGCAACACATATTCTACATTGTTTCACTAGTATGAAGCCCATAGTTTATTAGACATAATATACAAACAAGATGGATGTAACTATGGGATTATCGACATGGGTAGTGACATGCTTAAATGCAACACAGCTCAGCGAAGTCTCTTCTGCATGGCATTGCATTGCGGCCACCATAGAAACAGTCTCCAACTTCTGAGATTGAGTTTTCCATGCCCTAAAGAGCTCAGTTCATGGCCAATCTCGGTGCAGTAAACATGTTCACATTTGAGCAGAAAGTGTTCTTGGTCAAATCATATTGAACTACAGGTTCATTCAAGGTTACATACTCATACTTCAGAAAACAGTTTAATGTTGCAGCACCGTCAAAAAGTGCAATACAGAAGATGGTGAAATAACTGGAAACAACAGGGACATTGGTGAATGTCCATAGAAACAGCAGTCCAGCAATGATAGCGAAAACAATGTAGGATATGCTTAACAGGTTGCTTAATTCGCCAAGCAAGGCCTTATGGCCGCTGTCCTAGGAAATTGGCTTGTCACTTTCAACTTGCCACAGAGAAGCAAAAATCGAGCATTCACTCGTATAGAGTTTCCATAGTGCAGCAACTGCAGAGGATTTTGCAAAAAGAGTATCTTATTGCAACTAGTTTCATACCTTTTGTGGCTGAAAACTGACATCCTAGACACATTTTTCTCATTCTAAGCTTGGTCCACCTGTCTAGGTACGTCAGTTTGCAGAATACGCACTTGGTCAAAGCAAATCCACGTGCGATTCGTGAACATTTGCTGCATGACCTCAAGATTGGAGTGTGGTGCGCCATGTCACGCACGCTTGTCATGAGGCTCATATTCTTTGAAATGATGAACAGATGTGTACTGTGAAATTGACACCTTTTGTTCACTGGCCAACTTGGACAGTTTGGGGCCCTGGGCAAGAGGCTTTCATGAGGCCCCCTAGCATCCAGTGTTATTTATCTTGTTCTCTAAATGTAAGTAGCTGTTCAATACATGCTAAATAATGATGGTTAAGGTAGAGTATTCCATAGCCTTCTTTCCCCCTGTTTCTTGGAAGTGTTACCTCCTCTGGCCGGCATAAAGGGTTAGGTCATGCCTCCTTTACAAAGTGACAGTGATTGGTTGCACCCTGTGTTCTTATACTGAGACCAGTTGTTGTTGTTTTTTTCTTGGTTCAAGGTTTAAATTTAAAAATAAATTATTTATTTTACCTGGTGGTACCGATAGTGGCAGGATAAACACAGTTGTGCAATATTGACAGGCAGACAGTATATTCAGTTTACATCAACAATGTGCATAGTGAACACGGTATACATTATGCCAAATGATCGCCGCCCCGGTGGCGCAGTGGTCTAAGGCGCTGACCTCTGATCATTCGTCCGCAAGGGGTCCGGGTTCGAATCCCGGTCAGGCATGGATGTTGTGTTTGTCTTACGGCACTGGCTCTCTCCCTTCCCTGGAACCAGTGACCCTAAATTAGGGACGGGCGACTGCTTATAGCCCATTGAGTTGCTCACGGTGGTCGTTAAACCTCCAGTCAAAAAAAAAAAAAAAAAATGCCAAATGATCAAGTTACACAGAGAGCCAGTGCTGATAAAGTAGCACATTGAGAGCCAGTGCTGAAAGACAAACGTAAACATCCATGCCTTACCTGGGATTCAAACTCGGACTCGTTCCTAGTCGAATGATCAGAAACCATTGCACTGCACCACCGAGGTGGCATTCTAATATTTGTGGAAATTATAATTTTCATTTCCATGTGTTTTTAACATACAGGCCTGAAATTACCATTTTCACTTTATTCAGTGAATGAACATTGTGAATCAGTTTGATGCAAACTAAGTAATATATATCTATTTTGGGGGCCCCCTTAAAGGTGCGGACCCTGGGCACATGCCCTGAATGCCCTCCCATAAATCAGGCCCAGCCTTTGTTAATCAGTCGGACAACGTGGCTACTTCCAACAAGACTGGGTGACCTGTCGCACATCCAAAAGGTCTGTCAGTTGTAACCAGCTTCTTCATAGATTGCATAATCTTCAAAGGACAGATCTAGAGGCCACCAAGGTCTCTAGATTTCAGTCACCCAGACTTCTTGTAGGGTATGTTGAAGGGAAAGGTCTTTACTAATAAACTACACTCCAGCAACTGAAAGTGAACAACACCGCTACAATTGACATCAGCCATGCTTAGCTAATTGAAACATTTGCAAACTTGGAGCTCCGAGTTGTCAGGTGAGTGTAGGAAGGAGGTGGCCACTTCCAGCATTTGTTGTGATTGATGCAATGTGTCGGACATCTCTCAAGGTACATACAACAACAATTATGTTTCCCTACTTTTTATGTTATGTCTGTAGTAAACGATAACTCGGGGCCTCCAAGTGAAACTCCCTGTGTTACTTTTCATTCCAGCATAATCACCACTCATTGTTCGTGTTATTCTTTGAAATTTTAATTAGTTTCACCTGGCTTCTAGATCTAGAACATAATTTTTCCAGTCCTGTAATATAGTTGTAGTTATTTAGATGTGCAGTTTCTACTTCAATATTTTAATTTTTTTTTTTTTTTTTTTTCATTTTAGGTGGAGAAACAGCCTGTTTCTTGTGGCAGCATGAACATGGAAGTAAATGGATCACATACTCAGCTGAAGAGTTAGAAGTTATTAATAAAGCTTTCAACAAAGGACAGAAGACTGTAACATTGCCAGGTGGTACTGCATCAAAACAAATCGTAGTCAACTTAGATGGCATGGTCCAAAAGAACAAGGTTTCTGGTTGGGAACAAAGGATCAGGTGTTGTCTCTTTGATGATGATGCCTTTTACGTCTGGCAATGGAAGGATGATGACAACTTTTGGTACAGTTACATTCCTGGTGTTGCTTTAGAGTTAGAAAGTTGTCACAAACAAGGGAAAGATAAACTTAATTTCTATTTTAATGAAGCTGACTACGAAGTTGATCTGAAAGACATGAATCAAAAGAATGAAAAGACTGGAACAACTCGTTGTGTTAAAAGGGCAAAAGTAACTGTCACTAAAGCAGAAAAAGCTCTTTTGAAGGTTGCTGTGGGATCCAAAATAGCAGTTGTTGATAAAAAGCAGAATAGTGATGAAAATGGTGATGAAAGTGGTCCAAGGTATGTGAGGAAAGTGTTTATTTGATTTAAATTTCTTCAGTTCTATGCTTGTGCTGTGCACACCAGTTGCTGTTTTGTGTGTTGAATTTTTCTAGTCAAATCTTTTAAGAGAATATATGCTTCCTTTACTTTGTACTGCTTCACAATAAAGTTGAAATTCAAACATGTGTCAAATTAGAATATATAGTATCACTGTTAAAGAAATGCTAGGTTTCATGAAATTTCAAGAATTACCATTGTCACAACTGTATAACTTTTAATGCCTCTCACCTGCACTTTTTTTCATTCAACACAGTTTTTTAGTTGATCCCCTCCCATATTCTCAGACTTTGGTAAATCTGTTTAAAGTATGTATTGTAATGTTAACTATATTTGTTATTGTATAGCATGTGTATTGGTTTGAAGAAACATTCTAATTATTAAACAAAAATTTATAATGGATAATGTAGTAATGATTTCCTTAGTGTTTTGACACTGATTGCAGAAAAAAAAAAACTTGTGAAGTCCCATGAATTTTACACTACTTCTAGAAGTGTATACTACTGAATGACCTCATGAAATAGTATGCACTACCAAAAAAAAAAAAAAAAAAAAAAAGTCTTAAAATAAAATTTTTTCCTATAATCATAGAATAATCACTTTGGGGAGTGGGTTTTCCTTTCTCCCACTTAGTGTTGAAATAGCACAGGCATTTATAATTATAAATTTCTCCCACTGATAAAGAATGAGTTTTGGTTCATTATTTACTTTACTGGGTGTATGTTTATACCTTTATCTATTGGTGATAATATCTTCAGTGTGCATGATTGATTATTCAGTACAGCACTGAACAAGCCTATTTTTGCTGTCATGGTTACTTTAGATAACTATGAAGCAGGGGATACTTCTGGTGTAGGCATAACCTTTTTATATTCATTTTAAGAATGGCGTACTTGGCTTCTGGTTCTTCCAAAGTCTTGATGTAAGTAAATTGACCATTTCATGAATTAAATGTTAAGTTGTATCTACTTTTCAGATTGTTATGACTCTTTACTTTTCCATTTTGTATTTAATAGTGCTTCATAGGAAACTAAAATTCTGTGATGCCTTTTTTATTTTTTTTTTCCAGAAATTCTCTTTAGCAGTTAAGTTAGGCTTTATCACTTTTCTGTCTGTATGGTTTCAACTTGTCAGTGTGTAAAATCAGAGTAGCAGAATATAGATGTATGTGCATACGCTGTACACGGATAATTTCCAAATTATTAGGTTTTGCTGATAGTTTTTGCTTGTAGATTAAAAAATGTTATTTACATTTAAGGCTTTACTCAGGTTAATATACCCAATTCTATTTAATTGAAGAACTTCCAATTATTTTTCACATCTTCTGAGTTGTTTTTATATAAAATTCTGGCCTGGGTCATTTTTCTATGTCAAATCAACACACTGATTCTGATTGACATTCTGAGATTCTGATGAAACTTGGTGTATCAAGTGTCCTTACATAGTTATGAATGGAAATCTTAATTTTTTTTTTTTCCTTCTGTTCAAAAGTTATTTAATTTTTATTAACTTGCTGCATCCTGAAATAGTTAACTGCCATTTTCTCAGGAAACCAGATGAGATGCAGGCCTGAGCAATGTCTAATTTTAAAGCTCTTTTTATCGGCTTTAATTTGATGTTAAACAGGAGTTTAAAGTTAATTTTTTTCTTATACCAAATTTCATTTTAAAATTTTAAATTTTGAAAAAAAATGAAAAATTGCTTTGTACTATCCTCTTGCACCTCACAAAGTTTCATTTTGGGATCAGGTGATACAGGGAGTTCAGGTTTCACATGTATGGGAAAATAGCCAACATATCAGATCTAGCTTTACATGAAAGTCTAACTTTAGATGAAGCTAGTTGATTTATTACTGGTAGTTTAAGAAACTATGATAGTACTTAATACAATTTTTTTCTTACATTTTGTAAGTATATGGCAAGTAAAAAAATTAAATTTACAAGAAAACATGGCTTATATTGGATAAGCCACACTTGAATTTTTTTGTGGTTTTCAGACTTTTCTAGGTGTAAAAGGGATTGAAAAATTAAACTGAAAATAATCCAAAGTTGCCATTTCAATTTTTTTTTTTTTTTTTTCCCCTCAGACTTCTAGGTACTTGGACCTTAAAGTCATATCAGCATTTTGAAGAGTTAAGCTAAAGCAACCCTTTTGAATTTTTGGTTTTCAGATTTAAGTGGTAGAAAAACTTTCTGACATTGCAACGCATTCAGATATGCATTTATTCAAGACACTTAGATTGCTGTCCCCAGCACATTTTGAAAAAACATAAAGAAATTGGCTATTATTACTGCAATCTTGCATCTCCCATCCCAATTCCTATTTGCCAGCGACGCCCATGCAGATGATGTTCCAAAGCTGCCATTTCAATTCTTTTTGTTTTCAGACTTTTCGAAGTACATAGACCTTAAGATCCATTGCCATGCCAATTTTCAGATCTCTAGGTCCATTGAAGGTGATCAAACTATTTGCAAAAAGATTCAAGCAGGTAGTGTTCCAAAGCCACTCTTTTGGTTTTAGGACTCTTCTAGGTATACGGACCTTGAGACCTATCAGCATAACAATTTTTAGATCTCTAGGTCATTTAGAAGTGGTTGAACAATATGCAGACAGAAACACTCTCATTTTTCCCACTTTGCTCTGTATATATAGAAATGGAAAGTTAATCCCCAGAAGAAATAATTCTTTGCAAATGCATGAAAGTCTTGTACACATCACTGTCAGCATGTAGGTGCCATACATTTTACGGTTTCACATGTAGCCATCCTTCAGAAAATTTTAAAATTGCATTGCTGTGGAATCATAAAAGAAACGACAGCACAAAAACTGTACAGCATCTACAACCACGTCCAAAAAGTTCCAGGGCTAACACAAAGAATACTCAGTTAATGCTGGTCACCTTCGGAATACTGCCTTTCTGCATCAGTAGTTTCCAGCCTTTCCGGAAAACAGTTCTAGAAAGCACTTTCCGGGAGGTCCACAAAGTGTAATGTATTGTCTGCATGATACTGTCCTTTTAGCAGTTTTATCCTGGGGAACAGTCCCCAGATTTGTAGATCATACTTCAGGCACCACACTTAATCTCCTGCAATAATTCTGCAGAAAAATTCAGGATCTTCAGCTGCAGTGCTCAGCAGATCAGAACAGATTGACAAATGAACCTTCTTTTGGTCATCATTCAGAATGCGGGGTACCAATCTGGCATTTAGTTGTTGTTGACCCATCCTCATATAGAATCTCGGTGTAATTTGGTGCTCCTTTTAATCCTTTAAGTGGCTGATGTAACTTAACCAAATCGTGTGCAAAATTTTTTTCGCTTCCCAAACAGAAATGTTCACATAGCGACCGGGTTTTACAAAAGCTAAGTGAAACAATTTCTTTATCCCACAAATCTCAGCAGTCCAAAAATAAACCTGTCGCTGGTAATAAAAACTCTTCTAGCCGTTTATTCTGTGCTCCATGAGCAAGGCATGATGGAGGACGACTCGTTCCATTTACACTGACATCGTACCACTAGGTATAAACAAGTGACTCAAACTTTCTCTCTCCAGTTTTAGGTTTGTCAACATTTTTGTTCTTTTTAGCAGATATTTGGTCTGAAAGGATTCGTGTCAATAATCACCCTAAATGACAACATTGAGTAACAAAGCTAAGGACAAAGCACCATTTTCTGATGCGTGTGTTCACTCATTGCTGCCGTGTTTGACCAACTTCTTAGACAGCGAATGTTTTCGTTCGAGCTGATTTCTGCTCATTTTGCTAACCCCAAGTTAAGTGCATAGCTGCCAAGTTGTATGAATCATCCGTACAATGTACGAATTTTGACTGTATTGTACGATTGTACGGAATACTTGATAAATGTACGGATTTTCCTGAAAATGTTAAAAAGTAAAAATAACATGTAATTTCTGTGAGTGTGTGAAATTTTTATGCATGAAAAATGTTACTCATCCAACAGGATCATATCGCTGCATATAAGTACTGCTAAGAGTCTGAACAATGCTACGCTGAAAAACCAAACGCACCCCATGCAAAAGCGAGTTGATTTGCGTCATGAAATCACATGACCAAGTGGAGAAAACCGCAACCATAGTGATTCATCACCAGTATGTGGCGATTGGCATCGCAAAGTTCGTTTCATGTTTTTTGGACAAAGCACATGCAGACTGTCACGCTGATACTGGAATATTGTCGGGTAAAATGTCAAACAAGCAGTATTTACAAATGTTTTTAGATTCTTGCACAAATAAATTCCCATTCATTGTGAAGTCGTGGAAAGGTGAGAATTTTGCTTTTTGTTCGGTCTGTAGTTGCAATTTGAACACTTCCCATGGAGGCATTAGTGATGTTAAAGTGCATATTAAATCGAAAAAACATCGTGTTTTTGCAGCATGTATCAAAAAGAACTCTAATATTGAAGCATTTATCAATAGGGCTAATGATAATAGTGAATTCAATGTTATAAATGCTGAATGCCTTTTACTGCTTTTATCATCGAACATAATTTACCTATTGCAGTTTCTGACCACGTAGGTCTTTTGTTCCGAGCAATGTTCCCGAAATGTGAAGTTGCCGAAAGGTATGGCAGTGCAAGAACAAAAACTTCTGCTATTATTGCAGAAATGTCTTCTATAAATTCAGAATCTCTATTGAGTTTATTGAGAAACACTCCATCCATGTGCAATTGCAATAGATGGAAGTAATGACAGTGATTCGCAACTTTACCCAGTCGTTGTTAGTTTTTATAATGCCAATGCATATCAAGTTGACTACTCTCTGCTTGCTGTGCCAGCTTTGGCAGGTGATTCAACAGGAAAGAACATTGGCAAACTTCTTTTAGACACTTTGGAATCTGGAAATATACCAGTTAAAAATTGCATTGCACTAAGTGCAGATAATGCACCTGTAATAGTTGGCTCAAAAAATGGTGTTGCTGCAGTATTAAAAAATGCACAAAAGGATCTGGTGGTAATTGGCTATCCTTGCCACTTAATTAACTTGGCTGCTAAAAAGGGGGCTGCTAGCTTTCCAGTATCTGTTGATGAAATTTTGGTTGACATTTTTTATTATTTGAAGTCAAGTAGTAAAAGAAAAACACAGTTGAAGCAGTTTCAAATGTTGTATGGTGTTGAAGTAAAAAAAGTACTGAAACATGTATGCACAAGATGGCTTTTTCTAGGAAAATGTCTAAAAAGATTATTAGAGCAGTGGGATCCACTGGTTAGCTTTTTTAAAGAGCAAATGAAAGTCGCCAGAGCAAAAGAAAATAAACATAAATCCCTAGATAGTCACCACATACCCATTGACATTCTAAAATCCAAAGACTGTGCAGAAGACATGAGTCTGAGTGTGCCTATGAATAAAAAATCTATGCCTGCATCAAACATTGAAATCAAGAAAAGGAAAATCTCTACATTATCTGATACTGATGTACCCACCAGCAAAGAAAATAAAGAAAAATGCCCAAGGTGTAAAAACCTTTAAGTGTGGCCCTAATAAAGATATTCCAGTGTCACAAGCAGTTGGAGGTGTGGGCAAGTCTATGAAGTCTGAAACTATCTTAACTCGAGCAGAAAGGATATTTATGTTTATTTCATCAGACATTAATAAGGCATATTGTCTTTTTCTGGATTTTGTGATACCCACTTTTGAAAGTACAAATGTAACTTTGCAGTCAACAACTCCTAAAATCCACATCTTAAGATCACTGTTAATGGGCATGTTCAAAGATCTACTTGTTAAATTCATTAAACCACAGATTATTAAAAACTGTTCATTGTTGAAAATCAGATATAGTGACAAATGTAATCAAAAGGATGATTCTGAATTGTTGATAGGTAATGCTGCATCTAAGGTAATTAATGGTTTAAAAGCTTTAGAAAAATAAACATTTTACTCTGCTGTAAGAACATATTTTATCTTTATATTATTTTTATAAATTTGCTATAAATGAAAAAAATTTTCCTAGTAAATTCCCATAAGTTGCTTTAGATTATTAATTCAATTAAACTAGGAAGCCATTTCTCAATATGAGCTTTATTCAAAATATTTTATCACTTGCTGTGACTGCATTCTGCACGAATTCCCCTTCAATGACGAGTTTCTGAAACATGCACAGGTTGCTAACATTTCTTCTTTTGAAAACCAGGTGTTCACAGATGTTAAGTATTTTATTAATAAATTTCCCATAATGTTGCCTATTAAGGATGGAGAGAGCCAAGAGGAAGCAATAGACAAGCTCCAGTTTGAATTTTGTGCCCTTCAGATTGATGATTTGCATGCAAATATTGTTAACGAAAAAAGAATTAATACGAAGTGGGCCCTTTTAAGTGAATTAAAGGCACTGGATGAAGGTTTGAAATATAACAGACTAGCAACAGTTATGCTATCTATCTTAACCATTCCTCATGGAAATGCAGAATGTGAACAAATTTTTAGTCAAGTTAAAAAAACAAGGACACAGTTCCGCAGTTCATTGTCAGACTCCAACTTGCAGAATTTATTGATTGTGAAAAGTATGCAAAAAGGAAACTGCTATAAGCAAAAGTATGATAAAACATTCCTAAAAAAGGCAAAGTCTGCTGCATCTAACTTCCTGATGCACTAGCAGCCAAGTGTAGCTGTAATTCAATAATGAATATGATGCTGCAATGAAAAGTATATAAATTCATTTAAAAATTGTGTGAAAATTTTGATATTCCAGAATTCATTGATTGTATCTCGTAACAAAAAAAAAGTTACTTGTATATAAAATTGTGCCTTAGGTTCCAAAACACTATGCCCTAGATTCCCAGGCTATTTAAATTATTGACCTGTGCAAAAAGGAAAAAAGTGCCCAGTCAGGCATCTAAATGAATTATTAAAAAAACATTGTGAATTTTTTATTTTGTAAATATGTTCTTAAGCAGATAAAATGTGTAAAGAGAAATATGAAGTGTTTGAATAGTAATCAAAATAGTTAAACTTCAATACCTTGGAATCTCCACATAAGATGTTTTCATCATATGTTCCAAATGAATAGTAGGAATATTCTGTGTGATGCAAATTCCATTTGAGCAAGAGAAAAAAAAAAGGGTAAAGAATATTCTCATTTATGCTTTCCTACTTCAACTACTGTATGTTTGTGATTATTTCACTTGCCTAGAAAACAGGAAATATTTTGATTTTATGAATGTGCTAATATCAATGGCATTTATTTCAAATACCATTTCAGCACCATTTATTAAAAAAGCTTCTAGATAAGCTACTGTGCATAGAAATAAATTTTTAGTGTAGGTACTTAAAATATTATAGCAGAAAATTCAGAATGCCCTTTTACAGCTTTTAGTTTTAAACATAATTTACCTATTCAGTAGGTAAATACTGTACTAATTTTAACGTTAAGAATTATACTAATTTTAATGAAGAATTATACTAATTTCAACATTCGTAAGTTGGCAGGTATGCAAGTGGTTCCAGTCGGTTAAAGGGTTAACTGATTCTGCACCTCTTCAATTTTTCCTGCCGTCTGCATACTGGAGGGGTGCCCAGATCTCAGATCATCATCAAAGGATTCCCACCAGTCACAAAACTTTTCGTACCATTTGAAAACTCCTGCGGGATAATGCTGTGTCTCCATGTGATTTTTCTTTTTTAACATTCTGCAAGTTTCAGTAGCTGATTTGCAAAGTTTCCAATAAAAATAGATGGTTTACCATCTGCTCTTCCATGGCTAAAATGAAATATGATGAGAATGCTTGCTCTGGCTTAATGCCAGTACCAGTTTCTAGCTATTTGCCAATTGGTCAAGGACTGCTGTCTTCTGGCATACACGTGATATTTTTATCCCAGTACTGGCACATCAGTTATGTTGTCAGTCCTGGAACTTGTTTAACTTAGGTTGTATATAACTTGTTTAACTGGTAGTAGAGCTTGTGTACGAGTGAATGGTGTTTTATCAAATTGGTTTTCCATTGGTGCAGGAGTAAGACAAGGTTGTGTAATGTCACCATGGCTGTTTAATATATTTATGGACGCATGCATGCGTGATGCCAAAATAGATAATAGTGGTTTATGTCTTGGTGATATCCGTGTGTGCAGATTGCTGTATGCTGATGACACTGTCCTGTTGGCAGAGAGCAAAAGTAAGTTGCAGAGTATGTTGACTCGGATGCACGAAGTTTGCATGAAATTCAAACTAAGTATAAATAAGGGAAAAACCAAAGTTATGGTGTTTGAGAGAGGAATGGGTAGCACTGAATGTAATGTAAGTATAAATGGCACTGTGATTGACCAGGTGAGTGAGTTTGTGTATTTAGGAAGCATGTTTGACAGAGAGAACAAGTTGGATGGTGAAATCAGTAGGAGAGTGAGTTCTTTGACAGTCATAGCTGCTCTGGGAGGTTTTCACAGGAATGATGGGTTCTCTAGAGAGTCCCGTATGGCTGTGTATGAAACAGTAATTGTTCCTACTCTGATGTATGGCAGTGAAATCTGGGTACTGCAGAAGAAACATAGGAGTCGTTTGTGTGCTGGAGAAATGCGTTACTTACGTGGGGTTTGTGGCAAGACACTATCTGATTGTGTGAGGAATGAAGATGTATTGCAGTAGTGTGATGTGAAGCAGAATGTTGTTAGCAAGGTGGAGACCAATATGCTTCGGTGGTTTGGCCATGTTGAAAGAATGAGTGATGAAATGCTTACTAAGAAAATCTTTTCAGCCCAAGTGGCAGGTAGGAAAGGCAGAGGAGGGCCAAGGAAGACATGGGTGGATCAGATTCAGGAGTGTCTGCATGAGAAAAAGATTGAGTATAAAGTATAAAAGATCTTGTGTACGGCGTGTAATGGATATTAGTGAAGCACGAGTTGTATATCAAGATCGCTGTAAATGGATAAATTTGATACGACAACAATAAGTAAAAATATCTGGAAGTTTGTATTTCTTTTTGGAGCTAACCTCTGAATCTCAGAGAACAGCTTAGTGATATGTATGCATGTATGTATATAATTAAATGTTCAATCGTGTTTACATTGACTTTCTATGTAGATCTTTTCGCCGTCTTTTCACCATCTTATTTGGTTCATATAAATATAATGAATCAAATTAATTCAAATTAGGTAATTATATTCTTATATAATTACCTTCATCACATTAAATCATTTAAAAAGTCAAATGTGTTATTTGAATCAAATAAGATAGTGTAAAGATGGCGAAAAGATCTACATAGAAAGTTAGGTTGTATATGTTGACAATGATATGTACAATGGAAGCTGGATGCAACGCTGTCTGTTATACCACGGAATTGGATATAATGCAGGTCTGATCATGTCCCCCAAACCAAATACTTATTCAGATACATCACCCTTTTTTCCCCCGTATACCTGCATTATAACAGGCTTCAACTCTATTTGCCTTTCATGCATTAATTCTTCCAGGGATTCTCTTCCTGTTTACTTCCATGATATTGGCTTTCATATATTAATCCTGCTGGGGATTTTCTTCTCATTCATTTCTACAATCTAACGCTGGAGATCATTGATATGTACACAGATGAGAAATGATTGTTGACACTGTGCCAAAGGAGGATTGCTTTGACTAGTGCATGTCCAGAAAGTTGTTCTGAATTCCTAAGTTACTTCTGCTCAGTTTCAGCTGCATGGAACTTCATTGTCTTGGGTGGTATAACTGTAGTATGCTCAAAAGTAAATCTGGAGATGCTGTTCAACTTGTGTTCCAGGGCAATGTAACTTTCAAATTTTGTGAAAGGTGGATACTTTTGGAAAAATAGTAAAAAGTACATCTATATGGCAACAAATATGTATGCCTTTTTATGTACAGTTGAACCTCATTAAATTGCTATCTTCACTTTTCTCCTGCTGTAACCATGGAACACTTTCTTAACTGCCTGCACATTGAAGATTCACTCTCTGAGCCACCTATGCACTAAGAGTACCAAATGCTTTCAAAAGGTGTTGAGCACCCTTTTTAGAACTCCATCTGCACAGAAAAGGATTAAAGAAGCTTATTGCATGTACCTCATGTTTGCCATTGAAAGAGACTAATTCATATTCTTACAATTTTTCTTTCTATTATTTTCAATTAAACTCTGCCACAGGAATCGTCATCTCCCTCCTCCCAGCTAGGGTTGGGAAGTTGCACATAAAAAAATTATTTCCTACGTGGCGCAGAAAAGAATTTGTCACAAATGTAAAAAATGTGATAAATCTAAAGCTTGCTTAAAATACATATTTTTTAGTGTTACAGTCAGAGCTCAATTTTGACTGGTAGTTAGTAGCAAATTGCTAGCAAGCAAATGCATTTTGCTAGTGATAAAAAGTGGTTCTAGCAAAAGTTGCTAGTGGAAAATTTTTGAATGATTTAGTACATACATATCACTAAGCTGTTCCGAGATTCAGAGGTTAGCTCCACAAATAAATACAAACTACCAGATAATTTTTCTTGCTGTTGCCGTATCAAACTTCTCTATTTACAGCGATCTTGACATACAACTCGGGCTTCACTGACATCCATCACATGCCGTACAAGAGATCTTCTATACTTCATAATCTTTTTCTCATGCAGACACTCCTGAATCTGATCCTCCCATGACTTCCTTGGCTTTCCTCTGCCTTTCCTTCCTGCCACTTGTGCTGAAAAGATTTTCTTAATAAACATCTTGTCACTCATTCTTTCAACATGGCCAAACCACCGAAGCATGTTAGTCTCCACCTTGCTAACATTTTGCTTCACAATTGCACAACTGCAACACATCTTCATTTCTCACACAATATAAAGCACCACTGCAGTGCATGTGTGGAATATTTTACACTTACAAGGAGCAACTGCTTTCTGGGAATGAATGTTTCTTGAAAAGTACAAACATTATAAAAACATTTTAGCACTAGTAGAAATATCCAGTATATTTCCCTTATCTACTTCTGCAAGAGAGATTGGGTTCAGTTTCATGAAGAGAATCCAGTGTGATTGGAGGGGAGTTTAAACTTGCAAGCATTGAATGCTCTCATGAATATTAAGGTTGGTCAGTTTGAAGAAAAGTTTAACCCCAGGCCTACTGTTGTAAAGTGGTATGATGAAAAGATCAGAAACCCAGATCAGAATTTTGTGAAAAAAGTTAAATAAAAATGTTTTTTTAAATTTCTGCATTTGAATTAAATTGTTAGAATTAATAAAAGGTGTAATATCTAAATATTTAATCTTTTCAGCATTAAAATGTGACTGTTATAGGGGTGAAATCAAAATTTGTCATGATTGACTATTGGAGTGGGACATGTTAAAGTTTATTTTGTATAATGTTAATAAACTTTTGCTAGTAAAAAATAAGGCCACTAGCAAGTGTTTCTACTGCCTACAAAAAACACTAAATCAAGGCCTGGTTACAATGTTATTAGAATTCTCAAGCTAACAGTGACGCATGCATGGGAGACTTGTGGCAAACCAGACGAGCCCTCCTAATTAAGGTTTTCTCCATTTCTTCTATCCTTTCCAATGTCACGCCAACACCGGGCACGTTGGTTTTCTTGTGTTGCTTTGGTACTTGCCGACACACTCTTGCATATGATATCCAATGCTATTACTAGTAATCAAAGGCTGCAGACTATATTCATCTGTTAGACTAATGTTATACAAATTGCATGTAGACAATATGTGATGTGACACTAAATGTTATTTTAGTTTGAATTTAGTTTTGATAAAATTATTAACAATGACATTATTAAAGTAAAACACAAATTAAAGCAACAATAACTCCTGGATATCGTCATCAACAACAACCATGGGTAAGATTCCCATAGGTGTCTGTTGCCAGATGGCAGAAGATTTAAGTAGTCTTGTATTGTTTTATTACCAGAGTATCAACACTCGTTTGGTAAACCCTGTCAGTTCATTTTAGGGGGACCAAGGACAAAGTGCGCCAGAGGCAAACTTCAAAGGGAACCATCTACACATTTGCGTCCCCACACTGAGGGAGTCTGCGGAAAACCTGAAAAAACCACAGACTAGGTGGTTGGCAGGTCAGTGCTGCCTGGAATTAATAAATGCTATGAATCTTCAAAAAGTGTATGAACAATTCACAAGTTATTAATCTTTCAATTTTAAAAAATGATAGTGAAAAGTGTGAAACTTTTTTGTTTTAACATTTTATTCTTTGTCTTCCGTAGAATAAAATTGTCACTGTATAGGCTAACATATTTAGTGTTAAAAAATGTAATTCTAGTTTAAATATAAGATACTTAAGTTTTGTGGTTATTTTGGATAAAATGAATGACACTGAAGTTAAGAATATTAGTTTAGGTGCATAATCGTGAGCATATAACAACTGCCAAATTAAAAGAAACAATGTTTTTGAAAAAAATGAAAAAATGTTCTATCATTCACATTACCTGTGTGTGTGACAGTGAGTGATGTTTTACACTGTAATTATTTTCAATTCAGTGATTATAAACTAAACAATTTTAAATAAATTAAATGCTTACTTTTAGTTGCGTTAATATGGCTATTTATTAATTTTTCATGTAAATAATTACACCACGTAGAAAACTGTGTAATAAATTAGGATTACGCAATGTAATGTAAAATATGTAAAAATTATGCATAGTTTATGTGAAATATGTACCATGTAATTTACCCGGCCAACCCTGCCCCCAGCCACACATATTGGTTCAATCCGTGACCGAACCCTTCTGCCTTCAGCATATTTCTTTTGTAATTTGTTTGAAAGATTCAACAATGACAATTACAGCTCCCATTTTGGACTACCTGTTTTTTCTAATTGTATTTCACTAAGTCTAAAATAAATAACCCTAATTAAATGTGGCAATTATGTGTCCCATGCCTTCTTCAGAATAACTTGCATGAAGTTAACAAAAGGAAATTGCCAAATATGTTAGCTTGTATAATGTACTGTTGCTTTAACTAGATGTTGTTAGACATGGTTGATTTAACAGCACATAATTTTTTGATAAAACAGCTTTTATATTTAGTAAATTTTTTTAAAAGATTTTTTAATGGCAATATTATCAAAATTTTTTTGCTCGGTACGACTTCCAGTTTTGGAAACTTTCCATAAATTTTCAAGCTGAAATACAAATAGTTATGCAGTAAAATGATATTTAGCAATAATACTGGACAGAGGCAGGCGGCATTGTGAGAAAAAAGAAATTCCGATTACAGAAAATATCTGAATTCCGTCAACCTTCCGTTTTCGAAAGTTTCGTAAAGATGGAATTCCATTCTCCGAAGCGAAATCACCCCCCCCCCCCCCCAAAAAAAAAAAAGAAAAATATTATCTTCACTTGTGTATCGATCTCGTAAATGACCAAAATAATAATGAAAGGGCGGAATTCCACGAATTCGCGAAAGAATATCTTGCCTGAAGATTACAGGAAAAATTTCGCGGCATTCTAAGTTTCGTTTTCGCAAATTGTTACCTGCAGTTTCAAGCTGAAATGCAGACATTTATGCAATTAAATGATGTTTAACAAGAAAAGTGGGCACAAAGGCAACATCGAGAGAGAGAGAAATGCTATTACAGCAAAAACTTTCTCTCCGTTTAACTTTCAGAAAATTTTAAAACACTAAATACCGCTTTCGAGGACGATCTACGTGATGACCTAAAAAAAAAAGAAAAAAAAAGCGGAATTCTGCGAATCCGCTTACGAATCAAATGTATATCATGAAATACTAGAAAAATGAAAAAAAATCTAAAAATGAAAATTCGTAGAATTCGTAGTTTCGACAGCGATGTCCATAGTTCCGTAGTCAGACAGCTAAATCCGTAGAAACTATGGACATTCCATAGTAGTTGGCAGGTATGCAGTAGTGAAAGTTACAAGAGACTCAAACCTGTAAAGGTATTTAAATTTTCAGTCCTGCAGGGGCAAGACACTCAATTGTATTTACTGTCATAATTGAAAGATCAAGACTGAGATGGCTCTTTAAAGTGAAGAGCTTAAGTTTAGTTATTTCTACTTATTCAAAGTAAAATGTCGAAAAACATTGATTTACCTTGTAAATAATAGGAAAACAAAAGTGAAGTTGGTTTTTTAGTGGTTGCTTGTTTTTGCATTTATGGTGGTTGTAGCGCTGCTCGTAATTTTAGCATTTATACTGTTGCAGTCCTTTAAGAAGGAAGAGCATAAAACTTTTAAGAAATGTTAATTTGTTTGGACTAGATGTATGTAGTGAACAAGTATCTATATTGGTATGTAAAACCAAAGCAATGGAAGTTAAAGGAAATGAAAGTAGTATTCCAGGTTGTAAGAATGACTTGATCACCTCAGACCTACCTAAGCTTAGATTATTAAATAGGTCTCTTTCTTGCCTTGGAATTCTTTGTTGTAATGAAATGACTTCACACTGTAAGTACTATAAACATAAATTACAAAAAAAGACTTGTTCTAGAGAAAAAAATATTTTTGTGAAAGCAAATGAGAAAGTGGTAATGAAAAGCATGAAACAATCTGTAATCACAACAGAAGCAAAAAAAATAATAATTTGGTATTGCTTCCTAAAAATTGAAACACAGTTTAAAGGTGCAAACTAGAATGACAGGGAAAGCAATAATAATAATGGGGGAAAGACAGAGGTCTTATCACTGGGTAAAACATTGTCTGCACCTGTTATTGAGGTAGAATTTTTTTTTTCAGCAGTGATAAAGTTAGCTGTCTGATGCCTGACAAAAAATATTTCATCTGTACAACAACAAAAAAAAAAAAAAAAAAAAAAAAAACACACACGCAATGTGTAGAAAAGTGATTACAACTTTCTTTCAAATTACCTGAAACTAAACTTTTTAAAATACCCTACAGAAAAACAGGGATCGCATTCCTCCTAAAATTCCTAAAATTCCTAATATTTTGTGACCCTCCTTAAATTCCTAAAATTAGACCTAAAATTTGCTATTCATCCTAAAATTTTCGTAAGCTTATTTTTATTAAAAACACAACCGTTATTAACGCCAATAAATTTACCATTACGGTAAGGTAAAAAGACCTGTTATTGTAGAAACACAGCCTATATGCTGTGCTGCTGAAGGAGGGAAAAATGACGCCATCGAGATGCACTTGCTTCGGGGCTGGCGTTCCATTTTTGCCTTCGAACAGTTTTCGAGAGTAACAAGAGATCTAAGGGAAAAAGGGAGGGGTCATTTTCACCCCTGGTTTGCGCTTTGCAGACGAACTCCGTGGCACGCAGAAGATCGTACTTTATTTCTGTACATGCCTTGTGGAACCTCCTCTTTCTGCTGATGTTTTGTTATTGTAAACCGCAGGTGGGTGGAAGCAAAGAAGAAACATGTGGTCTCCTTCCGTAACCTCCGGTAATGACGATGGGATGGTAGCTGAGTATTATCTTGGCAGGCAGTAGAGCACGTGATCATTGACCTTCGATCATGCGTCGGCGACAGCGACCTTCGATGCGCAATATATCTCGGCTCCGACTCGCTTTGACTGAACTTGCGTGAGATGCGTATGATAGTTTCTAGTTTTACGTCTTTTATGGTGTTCTCTGTGCTGTGTGCAGGTTCAGTTCTCTAGTGGTGACCTGCTTTTTTTTTTTTTTTTTCATATCTTCTGACATCCTCGCAGCCAAATTTCGGGAAGTTATCTGGTTTTGCAATATTGGAACGTGTTTTTGTACTTCCCTTTCATTTTCTGGTTAGTAATACAAGTGTTTAAGATGCCTAAATCCAAAACGAAATTTCAAGATGCGTGGCTCGCCAAAGAATTGGACGGAGAGAAGTTGAAAGAATGGTGTTCTGCAACTGAAACAATATTTTCTGCTAAGTGTATATTGTGTTCAGAAATTTTCAACATTTCTAATAGTGGCTTTTCACAAGTAAAAGCGCATCATAAAGGAAAAAAACATTTGCAGAAATTTCAAAGTAAATTTCAAAATAAGTCCATCCTGAAAGCCTTTGGAGGACGGGATCTTCAGCCCAAAACAAATATTAGTGAAGTACTGAGTCATGATTTACAGTTGGCTAAAGCCGAAGCATTATGGGCCATGAAAGTTGCTAAGGACAATATGTCTTTTGTTTCATGCACTGAAACAGTTGAACTTTTCAAAGAAATGTTTCCTGATTCTGCTATTGCAGCCAAAATGCAACTTAAAGAAAAAAAGTTGCTTATGTGATATCACATGGATTGTCAAAATATTTTGAACAGGATTTGAAAAAAGACATTGCATCTAGTAGCCCAGGAAAGGTTACTATAGCATTTGATGAAACTACAAATACACAAGTGAAACGGCAGTTGGATGTGTATCTCAGGTACTGGTCTTCAGAAATAAATTCAGTTTCTTGCCGATACCTAACAAGCTTTTTCTGGGTCATGCAACAGCAGATATTTTGCTAAAAGAAATTCTTGATGTGTTATCATCCTTCAATATTTCGTTGAACAGAATTATTTGTATCCATGGACAGCCCAAATGTAAATAAGTGCTTTTTACGCAAATTCAATGAAGTTGTAAAACAAGAAACAGGCCAGAAATCTTTGGAACTAGGTTTTTGCAACCTGCATGTTGTTAGTAATGCATTTAAATTTTTTTTGACAAGCTTAAATATAGATTTTGACGAATTTGCTACTGATATGCATTACTTTTTAAAGAGTAGTGCTGCAAGACGAGAGGATTATAAATCTGTCGAGGATATAACATTGGTCACTGCCAAATTTCTTTTGCGTCATGTCAGCAACAGATGGTTAACCGTTGGTTCTGTAGCCCAGAGGCTCTTGGATCAATGGCTAAATATTACAGAATATTTTTTAAACTTCTTGCCATCTCAAAAAATATTTGAAAAACAACTGCGCAATTCGGCAAGGTATAAAAGAATTCACTGTTTCCTGAAAAATGAGCTTACTCCTTGCTATTTAGCATTAATTTCATTTTCACACCAAAATTTTGAAAAGTTTTCATTATGTTATCAGAGTGAAGAACCAAAAATACACCAGTTATATTCTGATTTAAATACTTTAATGAGGAATGTTATGGCTCAGTTTATCCAAGATGATGTTATAGCAGGGAAATTTGGAGAAGACCTAAAGAATGTAGATTTTGAAAACAAAAATTCATGGAAAAAACTAGGGGAGTTAGAAGTTGGTATGAAGACAAAAAATCTCCTCAGGAATGTTCAGGAGACCAGGCAGAAATTATTTCTCTTAGATGTAAGATCATCACTAATTGCAACCACAAAATATTTAAAGTCAAATTTGCCATTCTGCAATCAAAAGCTAAGATACATAGAAGTTTTAAAGGTAAAAGAACCAAAGAAAGAGTCAACTCAACTTTCAGTCACTGAAGGACTTTCGGAAATAACCAGAATTTCAAGTGTTTTGCATCTTTCTGAGGAACAAATTGATAGAGTAAGAGAAGAGTGGAAACTTTTAAATTGCGATAAGCCAACTCTAGATGAACTAGTGAAATTTTCAGAGGAAGGGCATATTCCAGTGCGGATTGATCATTACTGGCGTAATATATTTAGTATTAAAGACTCTAGCGGAAAAGAAAAATACTCAAATCTTGCTAAACTCATAAAGTCAATTTTAGTTTTACCTCATGGTAATGCTGATGCAGAAAGGGGATTTTCAGTTAACACTGCTCTGTTAAGGAAGGACAAGGCTAACTTAAAAGATTCAACTATAACATCATTAAGAATAGTTAAAGGGGCCATTAAACACTATGGATGTGTAAGTAAAGTTCCCATAACAAGAAATTTGTTAAATAGTGTTCGTGATTCACATAAATTTTATAAAGAGTATGTTGATAAGCTGAAGGAAGAAGAATCAAAAAAGGTAAAAGAAAGGAAGCAGAAAGAGAGGGAAAATAAGGAAAAGCAGCTAGAGAAAAAAAGAAAAGCTGAGTTTGATGACAAAATAAAAGAAAATGATGCAGAAATAAATAGACTTAAAAACGATAAAGAAGCCTCCCTAGCAATAATTCAAGAGGGAACAGAAAGAATGAGAAAAGCTGTAGAAAAACAAAATACTGTTGAAATAACAGTTGCCTCTAACTTGATCATACAAGGTTCAGCTGAAATAAAGAAAACTGAAAGTAAATTAGTTGTGGTAGAAGCAGAAAAAGATAGGCTAATCAGGAAAAGGTTAAAACAATAATATGAAAAAAGTAATTCAGTGAACAATTGTACATAGTTCTTGGTTTTCAATTACCTTTTTAGGATATTATAATTTAATGTGAAACCTGAAAACTTTACTGTGAAAATCGTGAATTGCTTCTGGTTCAACAGCATATTAATGTTCAAAGTGAAACTTGAATGTGGTAAATATACTTGAATATGATAATAACACGTGAAAAGATAAGAACTGAACATTAGAAGTAAATCATACTTAAACTTTAGACATTAGACGTTATGCAAAAAATTTGGGTGTTAACTTCGACCATATATACTAATGGACTGCACATTGGCAATAGCTGCATCAAAGCCGCCATGGCTCAAACATTGGGCACGTCATCATCAGACTCCAAATTTCGTGTAAAAATGCTGTTATGATTACTAATTTACGCTGCAGAACTTCAGTGTTTTCGGTGTATTATGTGAATGCGCCTCATATATAATGAAAACTCTTCAGGTAAGTTTACTTATGAGCTATATACATGCATGATCGGGTTGTTTACATTTTGTGATTTATAATGTGATGAACATTTGCGAAGAATTTGGAACATGCATTGCATTTTTTTCTTAAGTTACTATATTTTTATATCAATAGCTGCAAGTTTCTGGTTAAGTAATTGAACTTTATTGACTTAGGTATTTAATTCGTTTCTTACCCATGAAAAATCATAGAACTTTCTTTACTATATCGCTCAGAGCAACCATAAGCACAGCAGGTGTAACCCATCTTTTTGACTGTTGTCATGTGATTTTATGTTGGAGCCAGAAATTTTGATGTCATGCGCAGTCTATCAGTATATATGGTTGAAGGGTGTGAAGCAAACTCTTTACAATGTATACAAAGTTGTTTTACTAGATGTATACAAATATACATCTAGTTTTTATTGAAATACACTCCTAAAATTTTCCTAAAATTTTTCTAAAAATTCCTAAAATTCCTAAAATTCCTACCTAAAATTTTCCAGAAGTATGCTATGATCCCTGGAAAAAAGGATTTTCCAAGTTTGCTGAGTTACACCCTAAAAACTGCATCCTAGCTGGTGGAAGTGGGGCACATGTACTGTCTGTTAGAAGATGGCACATCATTGAATTACTACAAACCTTGTTTAAGACAAATTATGTGATAATATACACCAACATCACAAAATGCAGTCTCAGTGAATGTTTGTCATCCCTGCACTGAAAAACTTGAACATAGAGATGTAAGAAAAAAAAAAAAATTATCTAGTATATTACTTACAATTAGTGGGTTTCAGTTGACAGATGTAGTTCTAAGACCTTTACTAAAACAACTGCAAAGAATTATTGGATTCTTTTTTGTAAGCATGTATTACATGCACACACAGTGTCAAATTATTTTAAACCTACCCCCTCATTTTTCACCTAGAACTAATTCTGAATATTTGCACATTGAAAATTCTTTGTATGAATTACTAGCTCGCTGCCCACCAAGACACTAAGAGCACCAAATGTTTTCAAAGCATGCAGAGCTGTAACTTGACATTTATGTGCCCAGGACACAATAAAATAGTACTGCCCCATTGACTGAATGCTAAGAAATGCTGGCT
Organism: Macrothele yani; assembly: GCA_039090855.1. Taxonomy (NCBI): domain Eukaryota; kingdom Metazoa; phylum Arthropoda; class Arachnida; order Araneae; family Macrothelidae; genus Macrothele; species Macrothele yani. Next base: position 82,624,593 of record CM077008.1, read on the forward strand.
TCTAACCAAGCATCCAAGATGAGGCTTTTAACAAAGCATCCTGTTTGTCCTATGGTACTGGCTTTCTCTCTTAACTTGAGCCCCAAGTAAGAGATGGTGACTGCTTATGGCCCATTTAGTTGTGCACATTGGTCATTATATCCCCCTCCAAATCAAATTATGATGGTTTGCACGGCTTTTGCCAACTAGTTTGGACTTTCGGTACCACATCAAACAGGCTCAATGCAGCTGGTAGTCATAGCTCACAGTAATGATAAAATTGTCCCTAGAAAATCTTCAGCAATGTGAACATCTTTATCTTGCACCGTATGTACAACCGCTCCTTCATTTCCGAATGTGAGCAGCTAACATCCTTTGAACATATTGAGGAAGAAACACAAATTTTAAGCTGTCAAGGCTGGCAAAACATATAATCAAATAAATGAAACTGGACAAATGAAGTATGGCCAGAAAAATATGTACCAGAAACTTGTGCAAAAGTTTTGATTCCAATTTTGATCAGACTGGAAGCAGTGAGTATTACATCCTCTCTTGAGCTGCACCTGGGGAACTGCCCTGCCCTAGTTACACATCTGAAAGCATGCTAAACACCCTTTTTAAGCAGTCATCTGTTCATAAAATGAAGCTGTACCTTTTCATTGCCATTCAAAGAATCTAATTCTCATTCTTGCTATTTCTAGTTCACATAATTTTCTGCAAAACTCGGGCACAGATTTCAAGTGAGTGTCTTTTTATGATTTACTGCATTCCAGTGTACTTTATCACATAGGTAGAAAGTTACAAGCATGACTTCCACTTATCTGTCTTATTTTCATCTGAATCTTGCACCAGTGGAAAGACTCTTGGGTGTCCATAAATAATAATAATAATTTGTGAGTACATACAAGGAAAAAAAGTTGTTCAAGACAGCAATTTATTGAAAATAATTTTTTGTATATATTTGAGAAACTTATTAGCAGATGTACTGTGGGGAAACATCCTAGATTAAAAAAAAAACAGTGGATGCTCTTGGAAAAATCATTACACTCAGTAAAGAAAATTAAAAATGGCAAACATGATAAGGTAGAACAAGCCCTAGTATTGTGGTTAGAACAAAAATAAATGCCTAACATTGTGTCATTATAGGTGAAATGATGTATTTGGAAAAAAGCTTGGCAATTTGGATATTGCTCTTTATGTATGTAAAGTTTCTCACTAGTAATGAAATTTGAAACTATTCTCCATTTGCAACTGTATGTATTGAAACAGGGTCACATGTCAAAATATTTAGAAAACTTGTAGCTTCCTTGTTTCTTCAGATTTTCTTCAAAAGTGGGAAACACTTTGAAAGCTACTATCCTGAGGTCTTTTAATTATAGGAAAAACTTTTTTTTTATCCATTCAATGTTAAGATGAATGTTGGTTAAGAAACATTGATCTCCCAACCCAATATTTTTTTTAGGAATTGCCACCATTATTACTCCCTCTTTATTACTGCCACCCTTGCTTACCACCAAAAACAAAATTCATGAAACACATTGATGGTTTAAAGAGGTTCAACTGTACATGTATATAATTTCTTTCAAAGATGCATTCATTTTTAGCCCCAAAACCAGTCAACACATTACAATTATTTAAAAGAATACATTAATGAGAATAAAAATTGTTATACAATGTGACTTCAGAAAATTATTAATTTGTAGTACAAAATGAAGCTCAATTGTGTCATTGGAATAATCTTGTCTGCCAATCATCTCTCGCAGTTTACTCTAGGGATTCAGGGGTCTTAATGCAAAAGTTTTATGCAGTTGAACCCACATATAATTAGTTCACAGAAAATGAAGTTTTTATAGATCTTTTGGACTTTGTAATATTCTTCACTGTTATTTCAACTGTATTTTACGAATAATAATTTTTGGAGAAACCACATGTACCGAAGTTCAGCACAGTTATAAAACAAGATAAGTGGCATTCTTTCAGTTTTTTAAACCTTCCTCTTTCATACAAAACAAAGTAACTGCAGTTAACTACACCCTGTGGTTTCTCTTGTAGATATGTCAGTTCACACAAAGACTAATGTTTCTGTTGTGTTTTTACTACCCACCAGCACCCCCTCACACATGCGTGCCAAACATACATTTCTTAGGCAAATGTTGTCTTTTATCTTCTCCCCTTGCCACTGTTCAATCACATAGCTTCTGTTTAGAAAATCTTAGAGTTTATTTTGCATCTAGTGACACCTTAACCACCGTGTCAGAGGAAGTTGAAAAAATGTAAAACTGTGATCATTATTACCACAAAACAATCTAAAATTGGTTTATATATCTGATGTAACATGCAGCAAGTGAAATTTCATATTTTGGACAGTTACATTTATTAAACATTTTGCTTATTGCAGATCTCACTTATATTATTTTGCTAGCTATATTTTTAATTAACAAGTATTCATTGCCTTCAATTAATTGATAATTTAATTGACAAGTTTTAACCTGATATAATGTAATGTACCAAAAATAGCCCTTTTTATCTGCCCGATTATAAAGAAGTTTGCGTCTACCAAATGCTTTGGACTCTTCCTTCACCTTCGTTATATATGGGTTTGACTGTATTTATTTCAGAAAATCTTGAGCACAACACAGTTGCTGCTCATTTATTTTAGAAAAATATCATTGCTTACCTTTGTTCTCACATAATTGCAACTTTTAATGAAGTGTATTATTTCTGTGTTGGATCAGCTGCATTATGTTGAAATAGAAAACAAGTTTTTTAATTATATGTGTCACTTTGTGGAACACTTTGGGGTAAATGAAGAATGGCATTTTTATATCGCTGTGAAGGTGGCACAGTGGTGTCCAAGTGCTAGCTTCTGACTATTTGTCTGAGATTGATCCAGGTTCAAATTCCAGTGAGGCATAGATGTCATGTTTGTCTTACAGCACTGGCTGTCTCCCTTCCCTGGAACCAGTGATGCTAAATTAAGGATAGGCGACTGCTTTATAGCCCATCAAGCTACCATGGTGGCCGTTAAAATCCCCCTAAAACAAAACAATGCCACTGTGAATGATAAAGGGGTTTCTAATGGATTAGGAGGACACCAAACATGGTGTCCTAATCACTAGGGACATCAAACATATAACACCTCTTTAGTTATTTACTGGGACAAAAACACTAGGGACACCAAACATAACACCACTTTAGTTATTTACTGGGTGTCAAGTAAAATATATTAAATATAATTAATCAATTTCTTGTACTATAAAAGCAAAGCACGATAGTGAAGAAAATTTTCTTAAGAAACATTGACTTGTTTGGTACCTATTCCTAGCACACTGGAATTTCATGGTACCATTCTGCTTTCAAAAAATGGAATATTGATAATACTAAATATTAATTGATAATGGAAATATCACAAGTGAACAGAGGCACAAAACTATGTGGAACCAACGAGGCTGATGTATCGGGTAATCCTAAAAATGCTGTCGTTTTTTCAACGTGTGTTTAAAAAATAAATTAATAATAATAATATACCTGGAACATATGTTTAATCCATATATATTACAACCTTCTCCCATCAATCTACAAGGTTTTGAATCCCAGACTTGTAGAATTCCATGGGTTTCAATGCAAAAAAGGCAGAAAGGGTTCGCTGTACTTCCTCCACATTTCGAAGTGTAGTCCCAGCAAAATGGTTTTGCAGGCTGCGAAAGAAGTGGTAGTCGGATGGGGTGATGTCAGGGGAATATGCTGGATGCGGAAGTTTTCCCATCCGAAATCCTGCAACGTGGCACTGGTCATTTTTGCTGTGTATGGTTTTGCGTTGTGCTGCTGCAGCAGCATGCCTTTACAATTCACAAGTGCTGGAAATTTATTCTGCAAAGCAGTACGTAGACGCTGCAGCTGCTGACAGTAGACTCCCCTGTAATGGTTTTGTTGGGTGACAGCAGTTCGTAATGGATTATGCCTTTCATATCCTACCACACAGACATCAAAACCTTTTGTGGGAAACATCCTGGTTTCACCACTGCTGCAGGCACATTCCCTTTGGGAAGCCACTGCAGTTTGCATTGAATGTTGTGATAAACAATCCATTTTTCATTGCCCGTGACAATTCTGTGCAAAAACGGCTCCCTTTTTCACCGGAGAGCAAAGTGTGAATGACCACACGCTGTTGTGGAGTGAGATCATGGGATACCCACTTATCCAGTTTCGACACATAACAGAGGTCCTGCAGATGCGGGTGAACAGTGGAATGGGTTGAATGAACAAGTGTGGCAAATTCCTTGACTGTTGTCTGCGAATTTCCCTCAACAGCAGCTTTCAGCACGTCGTTATCCAGCTCAACAGGTCTTCTAGGTGCGTGCATATCCTTGAGGCTGGTGTCCCCCTTCCGAATTTTCTGGAACCAGCGTTGACATTTTCTGACCTCCAGGATGCCCGGCTCATATACAGCATTGATGTTTCGTGTTGCTACCATCGCTGAATGTCGATGGTGGAACTCGTACAGCATAATGTGCCTAATGTGGCCTTCTGATACTGCCATTTCCTATGCAGTTTCAGTACACAACGACTGCACCTAAAACTCACGTTTGCGGTCTCAAGTGACTTGAAGGTCTGCTCGCATGATCTCTCTTATACTCACCGTGGTCGACATAGTCTGGGCACCAGGGGGCTCACTACTGTTGGGCTTGCACAAAAGGACATTACTTCTGGGATGACCTGATAACTGCCAGGGGATTGATTGACATCAGTACCCCCTAGTAATATAAATTTATGAACTTATCTCTCTAAATTCATGAAATATAGAGCAAAACTTCAATTGCAAAGTTGGAAAGTATCTTTCATTTGCTATAAATCTGTCATTAAAAAGTGGGGGTTGATGGGTGAATTTAGGCAGTACACAGAAGACTATCCAAGAACATTTATAAGTAGTGAAGTATCATTGAATTGCTATCTGGAGATGGAAAAACCCTTGAACGGAGAAGATTTCAATGTCATGATGTGATGTTGGAATCTCCTCTTCTTGTTCATACAACACTGTGATTATGACATGAAAACACATGGAATTGAAACTGACAAAAGCAAACTGTGAGTTCCATGGAGAACGAATTCTCCATCCATCCCGTCTGCCCACGGCAAGTTGAGTCCTGCGAAGAAGACTGTGCCCTTGAGGGTTACTGGCAAATTAATGCAGCTGGCTTGCCATTCCTCTGCAGCATACAGATAAGAGACATAGTACGTCCGGAACAGACTGCATAGGAAACCATCTACTCGTTTGCTTCCACAACCACAGGGAGCTTGCAGAAAACCTCAGAAAAACCTCCGACTAGATGTCCGGCAGGACCGAGATTCAAACACCCGTTAGAAACTTTTGCCTCCCACACAGTGCGTAACGACTTAACCAACTGCGCTATGCCTGTGGTAGAGGGAATTCTAGTGCCACGAAATATTCTGTCCCCTTTTTAGCACCCCCTCCCCCACTTCATGTTTGTTTGTGATTTATAAAATTACAAAAAGGTTTATACGACGTTACAAAAAATGAAGAAAATATACTTAACAGTAAAATGCGAAGTAAAATTTAAAAGAAATTATGGAAAATTACAGATTATCATCATGGGAAACCTACTACAGCCTTGTGGGCCACAGGCTGTGATTTAATGACCTAGGCCATGGCATTCTAACACTTGTACCAGTTGAGCCTGGATTTGAATTGCATTGATGACATGTTTCTCCTTCCCATGAAAGAAAGAACTTCCCACCCAAGTTGTATGAATCCTTGCTGTGTAATTTCCCTGAGCCACCCAAAGTGCATTGGCCAGTACAAATATGGTTACAGTGGGGCACCTATAGCCCAACAGATGAATAGCACCTACAAAAAATGTTTGCATTCAGTAAAATATAATCTGTGGTGAAAGTTTATGTATAAACTTAATTATATGTAAACAGTTATTTTCCTGTGTTTGCCAGCTTCACAGGCAAACAGAGGCAGATAATTATGTGAAGCCAATGAGATTGTTGTGTCAGAGAACCTACCCGTAAAGCACTATTTTGTCAAGACTTGGGAAAGAGTAGAAGTGTGTGTAGAGTTTGGAGAAGGGGTGTTGCAGCCCTTTTGTCAGTGGTAAGCTTCCGGTATCCCCCTTCCCCTCCGTAGGTATTTTAATCATCTGTCTTGACTCTACATTGTTTGTCAAACTTGCTAGTTTGTCACCCCCCCCCTTCTTACTCACCAACCTCTGATACATTGAAGTTTTTCTTCTCACAAAACAAGCAAAACACTCCCTCCTGTTTTGTTACCTCATTCTCTCCCCTCCTCTGATCCACCTTGAGTGGTATTGTGTTGTTCTTCACTTGCAATCATCACTGTCATGTGGTGTGTACATGCTTGCTTGCAGTTATTTTTAGAGCTTTTCTCTTAACTCCTATATATGTGTATATACAGGGTGCATAGGAAAGTTCCTTTAGCCTGAAATAACTTGCGTAAGGAGAGAGGTACAGTTATGCAAGTGAGATAACTGTATAGTAAAGCGACTATGCCCGATCGAATGCCACAGGTAGCAGTGCCCCTAGTGGCGAAATGCAGAAGTTAGCCATTTCAAATCGAAAATGAAAAGAGAGCAAAATTTCCAATTACAAAGTTGTAGAACATCAATTAATTAGTACTAAACATTTGTTTCACACGGATAAGATAAATTGTCGCCTAAATACCCTAAAATGTCCGAAATCGATGTGTGACGATTCGAATCTGCATATTCACATTTCGCAAATGTAGCCGTATGCAAATGCAGATTTTGACGTTGTACCATACCTACGATATAAAAACCAGTAGCAGATGTACCCTGATCAGAAGTTTAGGTCTGCGTACACTGTGTGAGAATGGCGAGCATCACTCACTCCCAATATTGCGAGATGGTGCATATTTACGGCAAATGCCAACGGACAGAGATACCTCCAACTATTGCAGGATATCATACCCGACTTTTTAGATGACATTCCCCTGTCTACATTACGTTCCTTGTGGTTCCAACATGACGTGGCCCCTGCACTCCAGCCAGCAGCAGTGCGACGCTTTCTCGCAGATTGTTTTGGGCAACGAATCATCGGTATGGTGGTGCTGTTGAATGGCCTCCATGGTCGCCGGACCTCACTCTGTTGGATTTCTTCCTCTGGGGTTATGCAAAAATTGGTGTATGCAACAGCGCCTACAAGTCTGCTGGATCTATGTCATCGTGTTACAGATGCTTGCATTAGTGTGACACCTTCCATGCTGAGGAATGTGCATGCAGAGTTACTTTCATGAATACAAATGTGTATCGTGGGCAATGGCGAACTCTTCAAACATACTCGACATTAACTTTTTATCACTGTGCACCAGTTTGCCGGGTTTTTTTTTTTTTTGTCTGACGTCATCAACTGTATTGACATAAGTACGCATTTATGCAATAAATTGTGTGTATTTGCTCATACCTATGCCTGTTCCCTTCAAACGTTCACACAAAAGGTCGTGCATCTATTTTGGACATTTTAGGGTATTCAGGCGACAATTTATCTTATCCGTGTGAAACAAATGTCATTTTGTACTAATTAATTGATGCTCTAAAACTTTGTAATTGGAAATTTTGCTCTTTCTTTTCGTTTTAGATTTGCAATGGCTAACTTCCGCAATTTGCCACTAGGGGCGCTGCTATCGGTTGCATTCGATCGGGATCCCGACAAAAGCCCACCGGACACTTGCCCACTATGGACGATTTGTAGATAATACGTAACTTCGGAGGACGTTTCCGATCAAGTGTAGGAAAACTGATCACATAAATATATTTATGGATTGTATAAAAACTACACTTTGTTTTAGAAATGTTAAAATGTAAGGGGCTTCATTTAACATTTCTAAAACATTTCATATACGCTTCTTCAGCCATAGTAAGAAGCGTATATGAAATGTTGCTTCTTCAGCCTATGACTGAAGAGCATATACGCACTGTTCTTCAGCTATAGGCTGAAGAAGCGTTTATGCTCAGCTTTGATCGTTTAAAAATACGTATATGATAAGAAGAAAAAAATTGTGGCGCAATGGTCTAAGCGCTGGCTTCTGATCATTCGTCCGAGATGGGTCTGGGTTTGAATCCCGCTGAGGCATAGGCCCTTATAGGCCTAGGCCTTTCCGACGGTTTTTAATCCATCGACTCCATATTCATAATGTTTACTTATCAACTCAAGTTAATAGCATTGCGCTTTTAATTAGGCACGAAATATTAATTCATAGGCCTTAGACTTAAGGCCTTTTTGACAGTTTTTAATATGTCTACTTCATAGTCATAATGTTTATGTATCAACTCAAGTTAATAGCATTGCACTTTTACTTTGGCACTACGTATTAATTCGTAGGCCTTAAGCCTAGGTCTTTTAAACAGTTTTTATCCTAGCAACATTCACAACGTTTACACAGCAAATTATGTAAATAATATTGGGCATTTACTTAGGCACGAAATTAATATTAAATCATAGGCCCTAGGACTAGACATTTTGGACATTTTTTAATCCGTCGACTTCATGTTCATAACGTTTAAGTATCAACTCAAGTTAATATCATTACGCTTTTACTTAGGGAGTAAATATTAAGTCATATGAGCCCTTGGCCATGGTCTTTTTAACAGCTTTAATTCTAACGATGTTATATTCATAACGTTCATGCATGAACTGACGTTAATCAAATTGTACTTTTAATCAGACACTAATTATTAATTCACTGGCCCAAGGCCTAATGCCTAGTAATTAATATTGCATTCCTAAGTAAAAGCGCAAAGCTGTTTACTTGTCTTTTTTTGTAAACTTTATGAATATTGCATAGACGAAGATAAGTGTTGAAAAGGCGTAGGCCTATGGCCTATTAATTATTGTATGGTGCTTAAGTAGAAGCACAATATTATTGACATTACTTGTTATGCAAATTTTAGGAATGTGGGAATGACGGAATGAAAACTTTTAAAAGGGCCTACACGTTAGGCCTAATATTATTTTCTGCCTGAGTAATACTGCAATATTAATAATTTGATGTGTTACATGAACATTATGAACATGAGAACGACTGAATAAAAAATGCTGACCATTCCCGGTAAAAGGCATACGAAGCGATATCAGAAATCCACTTAATCTCCGACACAAAAGTAAAAAAAAAAAAAGTACTTGCTTCGGTTTACCAAAGTACAAAAAAGAAAAGAAAAATAAGACATATATTTATTTAGCAATAATTTGCGAAACATTAACAATGGTCTGTTTCCGTTAATATACATGCGACAGACAAATTATCTCTCTCCTCCAGCCCTGTCTCTTCTCTCCATTTTGGCGACGTCACAGCAGGGGCGAAGTCTCCACTCGGAGCCATCGCTCCACTGCTGGCAACCAGCACGGTTTGTTTATAACAAAGGAATGGTACAACCGTACGACCGTTGTATCTTAATAGTACTGAGAAGGAAGTCTTATACTGCGGACATTGGCGGTGTTGTTACAAAGGCGGATGACCCCCCCCCGCTATTGATCTCCGATTATTCTTTCCCCTACCCTGTCGACAATAAAACAATTATAATTATACTGTTAGGAGACACAACGCGAGGCTGTGTCAATAGCCCTGGAGACAACGTCTTAGCTTTTATTTGATGGCACCATAAAAACAGCACCAACTCTGGGCCATAAAAAGGATATCTTGACGTGTCGGACGTTCCATTCTGTCCTATGGCGGAAGTTAAAAAAACTTGTTACAGTGATGAAGTTAAAAAACCGTTTCACTGTGATGCGTCCGAACAGAGAGAGAGAGAGAGCGACTGGCAAAAAGAAAATGTTTAATAAAATCACATATAATCAGCTTGATTGAAAAGCTACTTTTTAAAATTAGGTTGCTACAGCTCTACAATTATATTTTTACATTTAGGATTAAGACTGCAGATTCTGAGGACAATGTTCATATGTACATTCTCAAGTATGGCATTCAGAGTAAATACTAAGGTATTAAAGGCAAATGAAATTACTTAACGGATCAGTCTTCAGGTATTTATAAAGCGACTAGGCCGCAGGCCTTTTTTTAAAGATTTTAAGTTACAATCTACATAAGTGGTGCTTGCAAACATGTGATAAAAGAGTAGAAAGGTTTCAACACATTAGCCTTCAAGTGTTTATGTGGTCCTACACCCAGGCCCTTTTATTATTTTTTAATCTGCAGTGTCCATATAGAGTATGTACATATAATAAGTCAAGATTATCAAACTGTACTTTTACTCAGACGCGAAACGTAAATTAATGTGCTCAGGCCATTTAAACACTTTTCAATTGGTCGTGCTCGAATTCAGAAAATTGACGTAAAAATCAAGTTAATGTTGAGCTTTTACTGAGACACCAAACATCAAGTAAAAGACCCTCCTAGGCTTGTATTGCTCTTAGAAATTTTTATCTGCCGTGTTCATATTTATAAGGCTTGCGTAACAAGTAAATATATAATGCCAAGTTTTTAATTGGGCACCAAACATTAATTTTAGAGCTAGGGGCCTGGCCATTTTAGAAAATTTTAATAAGCACAACATATTAACTTGCATCATTATGTAAAAGTTATGAATACGACACAGTCAGAATAAAAGTTGTTAAAACAGCCTAGGTCTAGGGCCTATGAATTAATATTTAGTGCTAAAGTAAAAGCGCCATGCTATTGACTTGAGTCAATACATAAATGTTTTGAACAAGAAGTCGACGGATTAAAAACTGTCAAAAAAGCCTAGGCTTAAGGCATATGGATTAATATTTTGTGCCTAAGTAAACGCCTAATATTATTAACTTGATTTGCTGTGTGAACATTGTGAATACAGCATTCGTAGAATAAAAACTGTTTAAAAGGCCCAGCCCTAGGGTCTGTAAGTGAATATTTAGTGCCTAAGTAAATGCTCAATATTATTAACTTGACTTGATGTATAAACGTTGTGAATATAAAATTGGTAGAATAAAAACTGTTAAAACGGCCTAGGCCCCATGAATTAATATTTTGTGCCGAAGTAAAAGCGCAATGCTATTAACTGGAGTTAATATGTAAATGTTATGAATATGAAGTCAACAGAATAAAAACCATCTAAAAGGCCTATACCTAGGGCCTGTGAATTATTACTTTGTGCCTAAGTAAAAGCGTAATGCTATTAACTTGAGTTGATAAGTAAACGTTATGAATATGGAGTCGACGGATTAAAAACCGCCAAAAAGGCCTAGGGCCTATGAATTAATATTTTGTGCCTAAGTAAAAGTGCAATATTTTAAACTGTTTGATGTGTAAACGTTGTGAATATGACATCAGTGGAGTAAAAACTATTAAAAAGTGCCTAGGGCCTAGAAATTAACATTTCATGCCTAAGTAAACACCCAATATTATTAACTTGATTTGCTATGTAAACGTTTTGAATATGACATTAGGCCTAAGCCTAGGGCCTGTGAATTAATATTTTGTGCCTAAGTAAAAGCGCAATATTATTAACTTGCCTTGATGTGTAAACGTTGTAAATATGACATTGGTAGAATAAAACTTAAAAAGGCCTATGCCTGGGGCCTATGACTTTAATATTTAGTGCCTGAGTAAAAGCGCAATGACTTCATTTGGTACGTAAACATTATGAATATGAAGTCGGATTAAAAGCTGTTAAAAAGGCAAAGGTGTAGGGCCTGTGAATTAAGTAAAAGAAAAATATTACAAACTTGACATGTTATGTAAATATTTAGTGTCTAAGTAAAAGTGCAGCATTATTAAAAAAATCTTACCTTATCGTCCTTTTCTGGACGCAGCAATTCTCGCTTGGCTTACATAGAACGTTTTTTCAAAATTTGGAGTTCCCAATTCAATTCTCAATATAGGCCAAGAGACGACAATATTTATACCCCCCTCCCCAGTTGAACATCTGTAACCAGTTGCCCTAAGTATGAATCAGCATGAAAATCCAGACAAACAAATGAGCTCCTTTCCATCGTTAGGCACCTTGGAAAACTGCCACACATCATTCGAAAACTTGGAAAACTGCCACACATTCAAAGTGCTCTTTGGATGAACAGTAATTTGTGCCTGGCCCCTTAATGAAAAACATGTGGCAGTTTTCCGCCAACCAATTCAAAACTTGCGTTGGTTCACAGTGCATACAAATTTAAATTTCGGCGGGTGTACATCATTTCCTGAAATCAAAGCAAGGTCATGATGCTTAAATTTCAAAAATATGGTAGTGATGATTAATAAAGTTGATGTGCTAAGTGTGCTCAAGTTCAGTGGGTTTTTGTCCGACACCCATTCGATCGGCCGTAGTAGCTTTACTATACCGTTATCTCACTTGCATAACTGTACCTCTCTCCGTTCGCAAGTTATTTCAGGCTAAACGGACTTTCCTATGCACCCTGTATCTATTCTTGTTTCAAGAAAAATTTCTTGTTCTTTTGGATTTCCTGTCGGTTTGAAATTCTGCACGCTTTTTTCAGTACATTAGCCTTTCTTTTTTTTTCCTCCCCCCCCCCATGATATGACACAAACTGTTAAATTATTCTGTTCATCACATTTTTTGAGCCTTTGCTAGAGGAGCTTTACACATTTTGTTAGTTCTTACTATTTTTATGTTGTTATTTGGTTCAAATAAAGATGTTTATTTACCTTGAGTCTTGCTTCTTAGTGTTCTTAATATCCCATATACGTCGCTAACTCAATGGATGACATACATTTTTCCCTGAAAGACGCACTGTTTTCACGTATAATATCAGTTCCATTAAAGACCAAGGGAGCAATAGAAGAAACACTTCGTCGTATTCACTGTGGACAACACACAAATTTACGAATTAAAAGAACATTTATTATAGTTAAAAGACTCTGCACTTCTATGCTCCTCATGTCAAGGTCAACAGGAGATTTAATCTGTGTCTTCATAAAATTCTTTATATGGTTCGAGTCCAGCTGTCATTAAAAGTTTTGAAATTAAAAAAGTTAAAAAATATATATATTGATACACGCACTATGAGGAAGCAGTCCAAAGCACAAATAACTTATGAAAACCATATTTACACACCGCTGTTACAATTTCCGGTCCCATGAGCTCCCATGTCCTTTCTGAGTAGACGTCTCTGATACTTCACCCAGGTCCAGCTTCCAGTAGGCATCAAATTTTAGTCGTAATATCCATCGTAATCTATTTAGTACATAGGAATACAGTATAACACAAAGACTCATTTATCTCGATCGCTCTCAAGAACCACTGTATATCAACTCTCTCGGCTTAGGCCTATGCATCGATATTGACCACCTGTATGCGTTTCGCCCGTGTGGTTACCACAGCATCCTCAGCAGGAATGGTGACTATTTGCCTCTGTCAAAACCAACTTTGACAGATGTATTCTTGCGCCTTAAGTTCTGTCTGTTCCCTTGTTCCATGCTTCCATCTATTGGCGATCTTCGAAATTTAATTCAGAATTATGTTTCTTTTTAATATTATGTTTATTTTTTTATTTTTGAAATAGTTTCTTCTGTTGTTATATTTTTCCATGGGTCAATAACAACGTAGAAGAAACAATAATAACAGAGAAGAAATTATTGACATAGAAAAGCCACTCCGCCTGGCTAATGTTCTGATAACGGCCAGGTATAGGATTTTAATGTCTTCTTTGGTGCCGGGATTTCGTGTATTGTCTATTTCATTCCATTTATCAAGTGTATACACGGTGATCAGAATAGACCGCACAATAAACCTACTTGACGATTCCTCGTGGAGAAAGAAGCTGAAAACTGTTGTCCTTTGTCCGATCAGAGTCGCATTCCGGAGATGTGCGTGCCTAAAGTTTGTGACGTTTCATCCGGTAAGAATACGGACATTAGAAATAACTTACCCAATCACTTTGACAGGAAACATGTAATTTATTGATGTGTACCACTACAACACAAATGATAAAACACATAGATTTGTGTCAGATTACAAAATGTGTTCGAAATGACCACCTTGTAGTGCGGAACAAGCGGCAGCCCGCAGAGGAATAGACACTGTACGCGTTGCAGCATAGCAGGGGTTACAGTTGTGAGGGCTGCGTGTAAGGTGGCCACTAGGTCGTGCAGGCTGTTGACAGGCCGTCGATATACCAGTTCCTTTAGATGACCCCAGAGGAAGAAGTCCAATGGGTTAAGATTCGGCGATCTAGCTAGCCATGCGACAGGATGACCACGGCTAAGCCATCAACCGGAATATTCCGTATCCAGCCACTGGAGAACATTTTAAGCGAAATGCGGCATCCATCATGCTGGAACCATAGATTGCTGAGAACAGCCAGTGGTACATTTTCCAGTAAGTCCGGCAGGACATCACGTAGGAACACCATGTAATTGGCAGCTGTGACACATTCAGGAAGAAGATATGGCCCCACTAGGATATCGCCCACGATACCACACCAGATATTAACACCCCACCAGACCTGGTGAGCGTGTTCACATGTTGCGTGCAGATTGTCCAATGCCCAAACATGACTATTATGGGTGTTGCAGATACACTGTCATGTAAATCTTGCTTCTTCAGTCCATAAGATCCAGCAGATGAAACTATTACCGGCAGCATGTTGCTGTAGCAGCCACTAACAGTATGCCTGTCTTTGAGAATAATTCTGTGGTAATAGGCCTTGCACCCGTGTGATGTGATATGGATACAGGTCTTCGTTGTGTAGAACGGCAAGTACGGTACTTTGGTGCACACTGAACAGTCGCACGATCGCACGGCTGCTGGTCGTTGGCTCCTCCTCTATGAACTCTAGTATGGCATCCTCGAGGAGAGGTGTTCTCACAGAGGGCCCAGCACCACTGTCTACACTTGGACGTGATGCAACATTGCCTGTGTCGCGCATTCGAGCATCAAGCCGCCGTACGACCTGGGCATCCGGGTGCCATCGTGCTGGGTATCGCTCGCTGCGAGCCCTTGCTGCATGCAATGCTGAACCATGGCATTCCCCCAATAGGAGATACATGTCACAATACTCTCTCAAACTGTATGACATATAGCTACCCACACTGTCAAATGTACCAACGCAGTATAAGCTTACTGCTTACCTGCTACCATTGCCAAACCTTTTTTAGTATCCCTACCTGCTGGAGCCAGTGACCCTAAATTAGGGACGGGCGACTGCTTATAGCCCATTGAGTTGCTCACGGTGGTCGTTAAACCTCCAATCAAAAAAAAAAAAAAAAAAAAAAATCCCTACCTGCCATATCGCGCAGGTGTACAACTGATGGTTCCACACCACCGTGTCCTTCGAATTTGCATACCCACCCTGTGCCACATTTAAAAATAATGATTGCCTTTTTTTCCTTTTTTTTTTTTTTAAATTTAATTGGAGGTTTAACGACCACCGTGAGCAACTCAGTGGGCTGTAAGTGGTTGCCCGTCCTGAATTTAGAACCACTGGTTCCAGGGAAGGGAGAGAGTCAGTGCTGTAGGACAAACATAACATCCATACATCACCGGGATTCGAACGCGGACCCCTTTCGGACAAATGATCAGAAGCCATCACCTTAGACCACTGCGCCACTGTGGCAGCTTGATTGCCTTGTGATACATGCATCTCCGGAATGCGACGTCCGAACGGACAACAGTTTTCAGCTTTTTTCTCCATGAGGAATCTTCTAGTAGGTTTATTGTGCGGTCGATTCTGATCACCCTGTATATATATATCATCATCATCATTGTCAACCATTATCAATCCACTGCTGGACGAAGGTCTCCCCAAGTTTCCTCCACAACGGTCTGTCTTGTGCCAGTCTCCTCCATGTCACTCCGGCATACTTTCGAATTTCATCCACCCATCTCCCATGCGGTCTTCTGGGTCTTTTCCTGTCCCTTGGAATCCAATCTAAAATTTCGGCTGTCCATCGATGGTCTGTCCTTCTGGCAGTATATCCAGCCCATTGCCATTTCAGGGATTTGACTCTGATCATGATGTCTTCCACTCTTGTCATTTTTCGGATCCACGAGTTCCTCTTCTTATCTCTTCTGGTTACACCAAGCATGCACCTCTCCATGCTTTTTTGAGTTGTCTGCAGCCTTTGTATGTCTCTTTTAGTTAAGGTCCACGTCTCTGCACCATACGTAAGCACTGGAGGGATGCATTGATCAAACACTTTTCTTTTAAGATATAATGGCATATTGCCCTTGAAAATTCTGCTGTTTCTTCCAAAAGCTCTCGAGGCAAGTTTTGTACGCTGATTAATTTCTTCATCAATGTGACCCTCACTTGATATCTGCTGTCCAAGATAAACGTACGTGTCCGTTATCTCCAGCTTTTCTCCATCGCACCGTGTCTTTGGGCTTGTATAATTGAGTGGTCAGAGGAACACTACAATGAATCCGCCAGATTGCCTTAGCTCCCAAACTTCCCTTTGCCGCCCCGGTGGCGCAGTGGTCTAAGCGATGGCCTCTGATCATTCGTCCGAACAGGGTCCGGGTTCGAATCCCGGTGAGGCATGGATGTTGTGTTTGTGTTACGGCATTGGTTCTCTCCCTTCCCTGGAACCAGTGACCCTAAATTAGGGACGGGCGACTGCTTATAGCCCATTGAGTTGCTCACGGTGGTTGTTAAACCTACAATAAAAAAAAAAAACTTCCTAACTGTAACCCAATTAAATATTTGTGGGATATGCTAAAATGGGGTGATAAAACTCTGCTGAACTTCCTTCATATAAAATATATATTTATATGAAGAAATTTCTTCATATTGGACATGCATATATTTATATGAAGAAATTTCTTCATATAAAAATATATATATATTTTATATGAAGAAAGTTCAGCAGAGTTTTATCACCCAATTTTAGCATATCCCACAAATATTCAATTGGGTTACAGTTAGGGAAGTTTGGGAGCTAAGGCAATCGGCGGATTCATTGTAGTGTTCCTCTGAGCACTCAATTATACATGCCCAAAGACACGATGCGTTGTCCTGTTGAAAGATGGCATTGTGGTCCTGGTAAACCTCCTACAAGTATGTATGGTGTTGGTCTGCTAACAGGTCACTGTAGCAACCATCATTCATTGTTTGCGAGATATCCAATAGACCTAGGGCTTGCCAGAAAAAGCTCCCCAAA
The DNA here is from genome assembly GCA_039090855.1 of Macrothele yani. Taxonomy (NCBI): domain Eukaryota; kingdom Metazoa; phylum Arthropoda; class Arachnida; order Araneae; family Macrothelidae; genus Macrothele; species Macrothele yani. The sequence goes on from CM077008.1 coordinate 82,641,679, forward strand.
CCAGAACACCACCTTCACCAGCCTGTTGAATCACAACTGTGCAACCAGGGAATTGGTCTTTGTGCTGTTTGTGCCGAACGCAAACCCAGCCATCAGCATGGTGCAGCAGAAAACAGGACTCATCACTCCAGATGACCTTTCATCTGCTGAGGGTCCATTGCTGACGTTCTTTGGCCTAGGTGAAGCGTTGTTTGGGATGACTGGCCGTCATCATGGGCACCCATATTGGTCTCCAGCTTTGTAACCCCAGGCGAAGCAAGGTATGAAGCATGGTGCCTATGGAAATAGGTCGAACTGCACCACTGTTATACTGGTAGGTGAGCTGGGTGACTATTATAGCATGTCATTGCTGAGGTACCAGTCATAACACCTGATGCCTACCTCTGGGATCAACCATGTGTGGCTGCCCAATGGGGGCCTGGAAGTCTGTTCATGGTTAATAAAGTCCTAGTACACCCCTGATACAGTCATATGGGAGCAGCCAACAAGTGTGGCTGTTTCCAAAGTACTGGCACCTGGCCTGAAGGTCCCATCTATCTGGCTGCTGTCAAATTGGTTGAAGTCTCCACATTTCAGCATTACTAGCAAAAGTTTACTGATTATGTACCCAGGATAAGTGTAAACATTATCTCTGCATGTGACGTTGATATCACATGGTACTTTGCTATCACTCTGAATAAAGCTAGGCTGCCCCTAATGCAAAACTGTGTGTGTGTGTGTGTGTGTGTGTGTGTAAACCTAAAATTTGAGCAGTCTCAAATTTGCTCATGCTTATATTTCTGAGTGTAAAATTGTGGTTTTGCATTTTCTAACCACTAATTTTCCACCCTGTTCAAACAAATATTTATTTATGCCATATACTAGCAAATTTAAGACTGGAAAATTGGACATGCACATAATCTAGGTCACAAACACTTAAGTATATGAAAGTTTCATGTTCATTTTTATTCATATTCTTTTTCGAAGATTTAGATTAGGTTCTGTGCTAGTCTTCAGTGAAAAGATGCTGCAAACTGTGCAATATTTCTGTACTTGAAAATGGCTTGGTATATCTGTAGATGCACTAGACTCTTACTAATCCAGCCATTCCTTGCACAGACAGGTGCCAGATTAGTGAGAGTGCTGGTTTACTGAGAGTGCATAAAAATTTAGTTTAATTCTTCATTAAGTTTAATGTTACAAGTTTACTGTATGTAGTACATATGTATTAAAAAAATGTAGTACATATGTATTAAAAACATTAATAAGAGACAAGATAAAAGAAATAATGATAAAAGAACACAATCAGTACATAGTATGCTATGTCATTTACAACAATGAAATTATCTTTTCATATCAATACAGTAAAGTACATTATGTATGTACTATACACAGTAAGAAAAAACGTACAACTGTAATACAGCACAGATGAAATGCTGCCTGGGTAGCAACAGATGGTCTAAAAATAACCCATGCTCGTGACTTCACAAGGACATATAACCGTGTCGTTTATACGTCACGGCCGGAGGCCAGATTATTAAGAGATGGATTAGCAAGAGTACTATGTTAGGTGGTGGTGTTTCTTGTGCAGTTGCTGTTCAAAAATGTTTTCATGTATTGATTTAGGTGAAGTCAGTTTGAGAGGATATAAACTGTTGCAAATGTGTAAAAATGGTCTGCTCTCTAGTTCTGATATTGCTATCTTTAATTGAAGCAGTCTTCCACACAAGAAATATTTATTGTAAATCTACATGTGTTACTTAATTCAGGATAATCTCACTTTCTCTTAAAAAAGATTGCTTTTAACTAAATCAATGGGTGTGTGTGTGGGTGAGTGGGTGGGAGTGCAGCACTATTCATTTGCACTTTCATCATTATGAGGATAAATTCTCTGTAAGTAAGGCTCTCAATTTTCTTTGGGAGAAATTTGGCTCAGTCAGTGTTGGGACACAACATACATTCTTTTAATCTTTATTTCTTCATAGTATCATGTTTGCTAATGCTCTGTCATAAATTAAACTCATTGATGCTTTTATTTAACTTTGCTAATCTTTTTACAGTAAAAAAAGAAGAGAAAAGTAGCCGAAGAAAATTCTGAAGAAGGTAATGTGTCTACCAAGACATTAGTGTTCAAAGGCAAAGCTCCTGTTGATCCAGAATGCACAGAAAAAGTTGGGAAAGCTCATGTCTATTTTAATGGCAAAGATGTCTATGATGCCATGCTAAACCAAACAAATTTACAGTTTAACAATAATAAGTATTATATTCTACAGCTCTTGGAGGATGATAATAAGAAGTCATACAGTGTGTGGTTTCGTTGGGGCAGAGTTGGTAAACGAGGACAAAGTAATTTGATCAACTTTGGAACTAACTTGGATGGTGCTATTCAAGACTTTACAAAAAAGTGAGCAGTTTTTCTTTTATTTCGTGTCTCTGGCTGTATGATTTAGATTGTAATTTTTAGTTGATTTCATTGGCAGATTTTTTCTCTGTATCTAATAATTCAGATGTCTACAGTAAGAAGGCAATTAAAAAACAAACATTTCATTTAGATTGTAATTTTTAGTTGATTTCATCATCCAAATTTTCTCTGTATCTAATAATTTAGGTGTGTAGAATATGCAGGCAATTAAAATACAAACATTTCCATGAAAGCTGACAGTGTACTATATTTTTCTAGTTTATCAGTTACATGCATGTAATCACATATAAGTGATTTTTCCATTTCTGTTTTGATAGTCCAACTCAGTGTTGCCTGTTTGCATTCAGTACTTTCAGAATTCTTAACATTTTTTAATATTTCATCATGTAAGTATTTAGGAAGTTATTAATTTTCTGTTAATTTTGTTTTTGAAGTATGTTGTCAGTTTTCTGCTCATCAAATCCCTTCCACCTCTCAATAAGCAGGGTGATTATTTGGAGCTTATATATAATTTGCTCACAAATTTTTGAAGTATCATAAAGGTGTTGAAATTGTAAGCTACCTCTTATTTACTGCTTTTTCTTTTCTGCAAAAATAAATTAATTTGAATGAATTTTTCTTTGGAAAATAAATTTCGTAAACACTACTGTGGTATAATTTAACTGGATTCTGTATAGTTATTTGTCACCCCTCTAGTTGCACATTCTTTGTTTATACATCCATTGAGGAATTTTATTGTATAGTATTTTATGTGACCCAGGCCAATTGCCATCGATGGCTAGTGTGGCAAAATCTAAGTTATTATGAACTAGCTGTATTACCCAATTTTTTCCCACAAATCAAGGGCATCAAATAGAGGCAGTGCATTATAAGCTGGCACAAATAATCTCTGATTGACTGGGTACCTCAGATGCTGTGGAATGTGGTAAATACTACAAAACCAAATATTTGGTTTTGTTTACACACATGCATTTGGTTGATTAAGTGGGAACTGTATTTGGTACACCTCATTGTGCCTATGGAAGGGAACATTCTCAGGTGGTGTGATTATAGAAATAACAGTTGCATAGTTATGCTTAGTTGGTAAGTTTGAATCCAGAAGTGTACTCATATTTTTCATTACTTATTACATTTCAAAAACATGAAAGCTTAAATGTACTAAATCAGTTCCCTATCTGAAGCATCGTATTCCAAAACTTAACTTAAAATGGGGAGCAAGTCATTGTTTCTATGAATTCAATACATGTGAAAGTGTAAGTGTACAGTATTTTTTTAGTTTTAGCAAAAATCGGGTCAATTTGTATCCCAGATAAGTTCTCCTCAAAAGTAAATTCCCACACTCTTACAATTTAATAAATAACTGATGTCATATTTCGGTTCTTCAGGCAAGTTACGCAAAGCTCAACTTTTCTTCAGCATATGCTTCCTTTCAAAATTGTTGCATAAAATGTTCTACTAACTTTTGAGCTTTCTTTTCCAATGAAATAATGCACAGGTATATTTAATAAAGTGACTACTCATGTACATGTCATTTGTATAATTCTTTCTCTCTACGCACGCATGCACCCCCCCCCTCTCAAGAGGACAGAAGTCATGGGATACCTGGTTCCTGAACAACGTGACATCACTCTTTCATCCCTTGGATGAACCCACCGCTTGCATATACATAGTAGAACATCACTGCATTCATGTAGACAGTAATTCGGTGTCAGTATGGATAAACGTCGTGTTGTAACAGAGTTTAAAAGATTGATGATAATGGGTGCTTGACACATGTGTCACTGTATTGCTGGGGTGGTACAGGAGTTGTAGTGACCCTGTTCAACAGTATCAAGAGTGTATCGGGATTACACCATTTCTGGAATGATGTTGCATTGTGGATAGCACTGCGGGCGAAGGAAGGTGGTGGATGAACATGGCTGTCGATGTCTTTCTCATCTAGTTGCAACCAATCGGGGAGCAACAGTTGCACAAATTACCACCAGCTTCAACATGGAAGGTGCCAGAAACATCTCCACAAAAGTTATCGGGCGATCATTGGCCGCAATATGGGTTATTGGAGTTGCTGATGTACTAGTCTTATTTTTAACGCTATATCACAGGGGTGAAAGAATGTTGGTACTGGATCTTGGATGATTGAAGATGGGTCTCCTAGTCCAACGAGTCCCATTTCCAGTTATTTTGTGCAAATAGAAGGGTGCAGATTTGGGGGAAATTTCATAAAGAGACGGACTCCGGCATATTCAGGGTGGACCCATCTCTTCATGAAGCCTCCACCAGCCTGAACAGGGAACTGTTCAGGCTGGTGGAGGCTTGGCCAGGGTCTGGGACATATTCATCTGGCACATCTACCAAGATTCCAACTACTACAGATTCTCTGTTGTTGCTACGGAAATCGTTGGTCCACTACAGATTACAGAAAATATCGAATGTACTATGGAAATCGAAAATCTCAGTGAAATAACCTTTTTAATGATGTGTGTAAAGTTTATTTTCGTGTTTTCAGGATTCTAACATTCTTTAGACATTTTGGAGTGTTTCTTGGGTGTTTTCAATATCATTGCATTTCTTCCACACTTTTCAATATGTTTTGGATGCCTAAGCATCTCTTGTCAGGAATTAAAACACTTACTCAAGTTTTACTCAGATTAATATTCTTTTAAAATTCCATTTTAAGTTGCAGAACTTTCAGCTGTTCTTCTTGCCTTCTGAGTTCTTTTGTTTTTACAGATGTTTCTGGCCTCTAGATTTTTATCAAGGTCTGTTCTCAATGTATAGAAACCATATTAAAAATCTTGTTTTCACAAGAAGAATGTAAAAATTGTTGCCATACTACTCATCACATACAGAGCTATCATGGCCCATGGAATTCCGGAATTGTCCTAGAATTTTATTTCCCTTTCCAGATCTTGAAAAGCCCTTAATTTTTTGTATTTGTGCTTAAAGTCCTGTAGTAGCACTAGAATTATTTCCTGCAATGAACAGTTTTAAGAAAAAGTTTGAAAAATTAGGGTAGGGTGGCTAGCGTGAAAAAAAGCAGGAAAAGTCTATGAATCTCACAAATGTTCGAGATGGCAGGAAATGACTGCTCTAGCAGTGATGATAATGTTTCGGTTTTTTTTTCTGTTTCCACATTTTCAATTTTTCTGATTGAGTTTTTCAGTTTTTTTCCCCATCCTCATGTTCTCTTTTTATATATATTTTTCTGATCGTGCTTCTCATTTTTAAGATCGTCAGTAAAAATACGAAAGTTTGACATTATATTTTTTAGAATTTTTTCTAATATACTGCATGTTTCCCTGTTTCTCATAGTATTTTCTTAAAACCAATCAGTAGGGAGCAAGCAGTCTTGCCTTGGTCTCCCCTCCTTTTTTAAAGTGGAATTTAATTTTAAAACTAGTGTTTAATCTGTAGGTGGTGGAATCTGCATCATTTCCAGGATTTGTAAAATTGTTTCAGAGGAGAGCAGGCAAAGCAGTATAGATTTTACACATTTAATTTCCCTTAAAATGTAAGTTCTCCCATTTTTTAGACACACTTGTTAGATCAAAAGACAGAGCAATGATTTTTTTCTTTTGCTTAAAGTGAAACTAAAGTTCAAAAATGCTACTGCTCACTCATTCTGCAGAGAAAATGATTTTACAAGGGAAGAAAAACTGCAACAGAAAGTTGAAGTTCCAATTTTGAACTTTAATTTCTTTTTTGAAATAAAGGAAACATCACCCTCTTTGATTTGTGGTATAGCAAGAAGTAACAGAAAACCATCATTTTCAGCAAAATTAAAGTTTATAAAGTGATAATGCCGATCCTCACTCTGTCATGAAAGCAACTGTACAGGTATTTGAAATAATGCAATTTCCATGAAGGACAACATAAGTAATGATTTTCAGTTTAAATTTTGCCTTAATAAAAAGCAAAAATGCATGTTCCATTAATGGATGTATAAACAAAGTGCTATACAGAATAAAAAAAGGTACATTTCATTAGGAAACTTTTCTAAAAAATATGAAGTTACTTTGAGCACTGTTACCATTTTTTTTACAGATAATGTTCCTGCCCCCCCCCCCCATTCTTTTTGTTGTTTCGGGGATTTGAAGATTATCATGAACAACTTCCAATCTGTGTTGGCACTTACTGTTTTTACTGTAAGGTTCCCACTGGAACATGCATTTAGTTTTGAGGTAAACTAGAGGAAAAAAAAAAAAAAAGTATTGGAACCTTCTGTTTTCCATAAAATGTTTTCAAATTATGGACAATTTTTTTTTGCTTTTTTATGAATTTATGCTGTCATTTTGTTACCCTGGCAATTTATTTTTTACAGAGTGTAATATGGTTTTATTCATTACTAGCTTTTTGCTCGTCACTTTGCCGTCGCTGTTTGTTGGTGTAAGCTTTGTTTAGATAGAAAACAGAACTCATTGTTAAGCTTTGGCGGCGACTCCTCATGGTTTTCGAGCAGATAAATCTTAACAAAAAAATCAACTTGTGCTGAAACATATTTGATTTTGTGTTTACTAACTAACTGAAAATAGTTTTCTCTTGGATGGGTGAAATATTTGACAGTGAATCGTAAGGATAGGGTAAAAATTTATTGTTTATAAGCTTGAAGTTAAATAAGCCAACTGTTTTCTTTTTAATTTTCTTTTAGAAAAATTATTAGAGGAAAAAATGGATACTAAACCAATGCTTCTTGGTAAACGATGTTGTGAGTTCTCCCATGTGGCGCTAAAATGTAAAGATTTTCCTTGCTGCCAACTGTAGAACATCCAACATAAAGTTGTTCATGGGAAAAGCAAGAGCTTTGCAAATTTAAGCCAACAACTTTGAGTGACTGCCCTTGAGCCTTGTTAATGCTCATAGCGAAACACAAGCGCACTGAAAGCTGAATTATTTTAAATTTGAAGTGCACATCAGTCGGAACGATGGGTATTCGGGGAATGAACACATCTTGCCCCGCTGCCTGGCCAGTCATAATCATAGCTTCAATGACGTGCGGCATGAGACATTTGATGAGCAATCTCGTTCCGTTGCAGAGTGTAGGTGGATCCAAATTTCTCGGCAACCTGATGGGAGCACCAAGTTTGAGTTCAAGCTTGTGCAATGGCACTCCCAGGGATCGCATTCCTCCTAAAATTCCTAAAATTCCTAATATTTTGTGACCCTCCTTAAATTCCTAAAATTAGACCTAAAATTTGCTATTCATCCTAAAATTTTCGTAAGCTTATTTTTATTAAAAACACAACCGTTATTAACGCCAATAAATTTACCATTACGGTAAGGTAAAAAGACCTGTTATTGTAGAAACACAGCCTATATGCTGTGCTGCTGAAGGGAAGGAAAAATGACGCCATCGAGATGCACTTGCTTCGGGGCGGGCGTTCCATTTTTTTGCCTTCGAACAGTTTTCGAGAGTAACAAGAGATCTAAGGGAAAAGGGGAGGAGTCATTTTCACCCCTGGTTTGCGATTTGCAGACTAACTCCGTGGCACGCAGAAGATCATACTTTATTTTTGTACATGCCTTGTGGAACCTCCTCTTTCTGCTGATGTTTTGTTATTGTAAACCGCAGGTGGGTGGAAGCAAAGAGGAAACATGTGGTCTCCTTCCGTAACCTCCGGTAATGACGATGGGATGGTAGCTGAGTATTATCTTGGCAGGCAGTAGAGCACGTGATCATTGACCTTCGATCATGCGTCGGCGACAGCGACCTTCGATGCGCAATATATCTCGGCTCCGACTCGCTTTGACTGAACTTGCGTGAGATGCGTATGATAGTTTCTGGTTTTACGTCTTTTATGGTGTTCTCAGTGCTGTGTGCAGGTTCAGTTCTCTAGTGGTGACCTGCTTTTTTTTTTTTTTTTTTTTCATATCTTCTGACATCCTCGCAGCCAAATTTCGGGAAGTTGTCTGGTTTTGCAATATTGGAACGTGTTTTTGTACTTCCCTTTCATTTTCTGGTTAGTAATACAAGTGTTTAAGATGCCTAAATCCAAAACGAAATTTCAAGATGCGTGGCTCGCCAAAGAATTGGACGGAGTGAAGTTGAAAGAATGGTGTTCTGCAACTGAAACAATATTTTCTGCTAAGTGTATATTGTGTTCAGAAATTTTCAACATTTCTAATAGTGGCTTTTCACAAGTAAAAGCGCATCATAAAGGAAAAACATTTGCAGAAATTTCAAAGTAAATTTCAAAATAAGTCCATCCTGAAAGCCTTTGGAGGACGGGATCTTCAGCCCAAAACAAATATTAGTGAAGTACTGAGTCATGATTTACAGTTGGCTAAAGCCGAAGCATTATGGGCCATGAAAGTTGCTAAGGACAATATGTCTTTTGTTTCATGCACTGAAACAGTTGAACTTTTCAAAGAAATGTTTCCTGATTCTGCTATTGCAGCCAAAATGCAACTTAAAGAAAAAAAGTTGCTTATGTGATATCACATGGATTGTCAAAATATTTTGAAGAGGATTTGAAAAAAGACATTGCATCTAGTAGCCCAGGAAAGGTTACTATAGCATTTGATGAAACTACAAATACACAAGTGAAACGGCAGTTGGATGTGTATCTCAGGTACTGGTCTTCAGAAATAAATTCAGTTTCTTGCCGATACCTAACAAGCGTTTTTCTGGGTCATGCAACAGCAGATATTTTGCTAAAAGAAATTCTTGATGTGTTATCATCCTTCAATATTTCGTTGAACAGAATTATTTGTGTATCCATGGACAGCCCAAATGTAAATAAGTGCTTTTTACGCAAATTCAATGAAGTTGTAAAACAAGAAACAGGCCAGAAATCTTTGGAACTAGGTTTTTGCAACCTGCATGTTGTTAGTAATGCATTTAAAATTTTTTTGACAAGCTTAAATATAGATTTTGACGAATTTGCTACTGATATGCATTACTTTTTAAAGAGTAGTGCTGCAAGACGAGAGGATTATAAATCTGTCGAGGATATAACATTGGTCACTGCCAAATTTCTTTTGCGTCATGTCAGCAACAGATGGTTAACCGTTGGTTCTGTAGCCCAGAGGCTCTTGGATCAATGGCTAAATATTACAGAATATTTTTTAAACTTCTTGCCATCTCAAAAAATATTTGAAAAACAACTGCGCAATTTGGCAAGGTATAAAAGAATTCACTGTTTCCTGAAAAATGAGCTTACTCCTTGCTATTTAGCATTAATTTCATTTTCACACCAAAATTTTGAAAAGTTTTCATTATGTTAGAGTGAAGAACCAAAAATACACCAGTTATATTCTGATTTAAATACTTTAATGAGGAATGTTATGGCTCAGTTTATCCAAGATGATGTTATAGCAGGGAAATTTGGAGAAGACCTAAAGAATGTAGACTTTGAAAACAAAAATTCATGGAAAAAACTAGGGGAGTTAGAAGTTGGTATGAAGACAAAAATCTCCTCAGGAATGTTCAGGAGACCAGGCAGAAATTATTTCTCTTAGATGTAAGATCATCACTAATTGCAACCACAAAATATTTAAAGTCAAATTTGCCATTCTGCAATCAAAAGCTAAGAGACATAGAAGTTTTAAAGGTAAAAGAACCAAAGAAAGAGTCAACTCAACTTTCAGTCACTGAAGGACTTTCGGAAATAACCAGAATTTCAAGTGTTTTGCATCTTTCTGAGGAACAAATTGATAGAGTAAGAGAAGAGTGGAAACTTTTAAATTGCGATAAGCCAACTCTAGATGAACTAGTGAAATTTTCAGAGGAAGGGCATATTCCAGTGCGGATTGATCATTACTGGCGTAATATATTTAGTATTAAAGACTCTAGCGGAAAAGAAAAATACTCAAATCTTGCTAAACTCATCAAGTCAATTTTAGTTTTACCTCATGGTAATGCTGATGCAGAAAGGGGATTTTCGGTTAACACTGCTCTGTTAAGGAAGGACAAGGCTAACTTAAAAGACTCAACTATAACATCATTAAGAATAGTTAAAGGGGCCATTAAACACTATGGATGTGTAAGTAAAGTTCCCATAACAAGAAATTTGTTAAATAGTGTTTGTGATTCACATAAATTTTATAAAGAGTATGTTGATAAGCTGAAGGAAGAAGAATCAAAAAAGGTAAAAGAAAGGAAGCAGAAAGAGAGGGAAAATAAGGAAAAGCAGCTAGAGAAAAAAAGAAAAGCTGAGTTTGATGACAAAAGAAAATGATGCAGAAATAAATAGACTTAAAAACGATAAAGAAGCCTCCCTGGCAATAATTCAAGAGGGAACAGAAAGAATGAGAAAAGCTGTAGAGAAACAAAATACTGTTGAAATAGCAGTTGCCTCTAACTTGATCATACAAGGTTCAGCTGAAATAAAGAAAACTGAAAGTAAATTAGTTGTGGTAGAAGCAGAAAAAGATAGGCTAATCAGGAAAAGGTTAAAACAATAATATGAAAAAAGTAATTCAGTGAACAATTGTACATAGTTCTTGGTTTTCAATTACCTTTTTAGGCTATTATAATTTAATGTGAAACCTGAAAACTTTACTGTGAAAATCGTGAATTGCTTCTGGTTCAACAGCATATTAATGTTCAAAGTGAAACTTGAATGTGGTAAATATACTTGAATATGATAATAACACGTGAAAAGATAAGAACTGAACATTAGAAGTAAATCATACTTAAACTTTAGACATTAGACGTTATGCAAAAAATTTGGGTGTTAACTTCGACCATATATACTAATGGACTGCACATTGGCAATAGCTGCATCAAAGCCGCCATGGCTCAAACATTGGGCACGTCATCATCAGACTCCAAATTTCGTGTAAAAATGCTGTTATGATTACTAATTTACGCTGCAGAACTTCAGTGTTTCCGGTGTATTATGTGAATGCGCCTCATATATAATGAAAACTCTTCAGGTAAGTTTACTTATGAGCTATATACATGCATGATCGGGTTGTTTACATTTTGTGATTTATAATGTGATGAACATTTGCGAAGAATTTGGAACATGCATTCCATTTTTTTTTCTTAAGTTACTATATTTTTATATCAATAGCTGCAAGTTTCTGGTTAAGTAATTGAACTTTATTGACTTAGGTATTTAATTCGTTTCTTACCCATGAAAAATCATAGAACTTTCTTTACTATATCGCTCAGAGCAACCATAAGCACAGCAGGTGTAACCCATCTTTTTGACTGATGTCATGTGATTTTATGTTGGAGCCAGAAATTTTGATGTCATGCGCAGTCTATCAGTATATATGGTTGAAGGGTGTGAAACAAACTCTTTACAATGTATACAAAGTTGTTTTACTAGATGTATACAAATATACATCTAGTTTTTATTGAAATACACTCCTAAAATTTTCCTAAAATTTTTCTAAAAATTCCTAAAATTCCTAAAATTCCTACCTAAAATTTTCCAGAAGTATGCTATGATCCCTGCACTCCTGACAATTCTAAGTTATTGAGAAATTCTACATGATAATTAACAGCTTCTTCAGCTTCCACCGGTGAGTCTATAGACTTGTAGGTGTAAATGTCTCCTGGTAATTGTGAAAGAAGCTGTCTATTGACAACGTTAACTGCATAATTTTTTGGTGCAAGAATGGCTTTTTCACGCAACCAGTCGTGATCCTGGAAATGGTGCAGAAGGTTTACAAACACTGCTTCCATGAGAGCATCCAGAGTGTCGACTATGTTTGCAATGGATGTCATTGAAATGGTACCATCTCGATCATCAGATGCCACAGTGCCATTTCCGAGTTAGAGTAGGTTGGCAGCAAACTCACCAGATGCAGCATCACCTGTCAGGTGCACTCTCATATTTGTGTTCAAGCTGAGGTGCTGCACGTTGCGCCAAATGTAGGATGCTTTAAGGCAAGCATGCAATCAATCAGCTTTAGTTCCCCTGGGTTTCACTGGCAGGGTTTGTCGGAAGTCACCAGCCAAGACGAGAGTGACTCTACCCATGCATTTATCAGTTCTGCGAATGTCTTGCAAAGTCCTGTCAAGCGCTTCAAACACAGTTATGTGAGACATTGTGCAATCATCCCAGACAATGAGTTGACACTGCTCGAGGACTTTTTCTCTGCCCGTACCTTTTGCAATGTTGCAGGTGATCGTTTCTGTGTATTGCAAGTTCAAAGGCAACTTGAAGGTGGGGTGAGCTGTTTTACCTCCGGTCAACAGCGTAGTGGCTATGCCAGATGACGCCATTTTGTCTGACTTTAGCCAGGAGGATATTTATGAGGCGTGTCTTCCCAGTTCCAGCTGGTGCATCCTAGAAAAAGATTCCTCCATTAGTGTTGAAAACTGCCTGAGAAATTTTGTTGTATTCTTCTCTCTGATCCGGTACCAATAGCGGTTCGTTTTCTCGAACGTACTCGGAGAGTTCAACAATGTTGTAATTTCTCTCTCTCTCAACAACTCGTCCAAAAGGTTATTATCTTTGTGGTTTGGTTTGAGAAGGCCAAAAGTCTCCAAGTCAGGCCCACCTAATGCCTTTACTTTGTCTTCAAGAGCAATGAGTGCTTGGTTGTAAATTTCATCACTGTACTCAGCAGTTGGATTTGCTAGTCTTGCCTGATACAGAAAATCTTCTGATAAATTGTCTTTGTGGTTTTCTCGCAACAGCAGAGGGTTTGCCAAGACACGCACTTGCAGCATGACAGCAAACAGGTTTCGCAACCTGGCTCATGATCGTGTTCCACCCACTTCCTCCAGTATGCATCATCTTCCAAGAGGCCCCTCAGCTGGCAAGCTGATTTGTACATGTCTCATACGACACCATCCACTGTTTGCAAATCCTTAAACAAAGTTGGACCACGAACTTCGTGCAACAACAGTCTGAGGTAAAAGCATTCAAAGTTGTTAGGATGCACCGTATAAACACGACCGAGTGCATTGCTATATTTCACATTAGAGTGGTTGGGGACGGCTTGTCCTTGTATGCGCCGATGCCATTTCTTGTTTGTTTTGTATATGTACTATTTTGAGACCTTATTGTACAAAAGTGTTTGAGCAAATGCATCATTCCTGCACAAATAAAAAAAATGCTGTGAGAGTGGTTTGCAGTGGGTTCTGAGCACGATGCTGGGCGTTTTGTTCAGTGAAATAAACGCGTTGGCCATTTTCCAAGTGCACGCTGAGTTGAACAACTGTGGGAAAGTGCTTGTGAATCAGGAACTCCAAGATTCTCCACATGCTTTCATTGGTACTTATGTACCTTCCCATCTCATACAGTGTAAGCTCATCATTTGTCATGTTTTCTCTCAAGAGACCAAACATTGCCATGTCAGACCCTTTGTTGACATATTTGCACACGTATTTAATGGATTTGACTGAATTGCAGTATTCGACAATGTGTGCTTGAAACGTTTTCGATAGAAGAGGGCAGTGTGGAACTATCCAGTGGTCAATGTTGTGCTCAGTCCTACGAAATTTGATGGTTGCCGTAAACAGGGATCGCATTCCTCCTAAAATTCCTAAAATTATACCTAAAATTTGCTATTCTTCCTAAAATTTTCGTAAGCTTATTTATTAAAAATACAACCGTTATTAACGCCTATAAATTTACCATTACGGTAAGGTAAAAAGACCTGTTATTGTAGAAACACAGCCTGTATGCTGTGCTGCTGAAGGGAGGGAAAATGACGCCATCGAGATGCACTTGCTTCGGGGCGGGCGCTCCACTTTTTGCCTTCGGACAGTTTTCGAGAGTAACAAGAGATCTAAGGGAAAAGGGGAGGGGTCATTTTCACCCCTGGTTTGCGCTTTGCAGACGAACTCCGTGGCACGCAGAAGATCGTTCTTTATTTTTGTACATGCCTTGTGGAACCTCCTCTTTCTGCTGATGTTTTGTTATTGTAAACCGCAGGTGGGTGGAAGCAAAGAGGAAACATGTGGTCTCCTTCCGTAACCTCCGGTAATGACGATGGGATGGTAGCTGAGTGTTATCGTAGCAGGCAGTAGAGCACGTGATCATTGACCTTCGATCGTGCGTCGGCGACAGCGACCTTCGATGCGCAATATATCTCGGCTCCGACTCGCTTTGACTGAACTTGCATGAGATACGTATGATAGTTTCTGGTTTTGCGCCTTTTATGGTGTTCTCTGTGCTGTGTGCAGGTTCAGTTCTCTAGTGGTGACCTGCTTTTTTTTTTTTTTTTTTTTTCTATCTTCTGACATCCTCGCAGCCAAATTTCGGGAAGTTGTCTGGTTTTGCAATATTGGAACGTGTTTTTGTACTTCCCTTTCATTTTCTGGTTAGTAATACTAGTGTTTAAGATGCCTAAATCCAAAACGAAATTTCAAGATGCGTGGCTCGCAAAAGAATTGGACGGAGTGAAGTTGAAAGAATGGTGTTCTGCAACTGAAACAATATTTTCTGCTAAGTGTATATTGTGTTCAGAAATTTTCAACATTTCTAATAGTGGCTTTTCACAAGTAAAAGCGCATCATAAAGGAAAAAAACATTTGCAGAAATTTCAAAGTAAATTTCAAAATAAGTCCATCCTGAAAGCCTTTGGAGGACGGGATCTTCAGCCCAAAACAAATATTAGTGAAGTACTGAGTCATGATTTACAGTTGGCTAAAGCCGAAGCATTATGGGCCATGAAAGTTGCTAAGGACAATATGTCTTTTGTTTCATGCACTGAAACAGTTTAACTTTTCAAAGAAATGTTTCCTGATTCTGCTATTGCAGCCAAAATGCAACTTAAAGAAAAAAGTTGCTTATGTGATATCACATGGATTGTCAAAATATTTTGAAGAGGATTTCAAAAAAGACATTGCATCTAGTAGCCCAGGAAAGGTTACTATATAGCATTTGATGAAACTACAAATACACAAGTGAAACGGCAGTTGGATGTGTATCTCAGGTACTGGTCTTCAGAAATAAATTCTGTTTCTTGCCGATACCTAACAAGCGTTTTTCTGGGTCATGCAACAGCAGATATTTTGCTAAAAGAAATTCTTGATGTGTTATCATCCTTCAATATTTCGTTGAATAGAATTATTTGTGTATCCATGGACAGCCCAAATGTAAATAAGTGCTTTTTACGCAAATTCAATGAAGTTGTAAAACAAGAAACAGGCCAGAAATCTTTGGAACTAGGTTTTTGCAACCTGCATGTTGTTAGTAATGCATTTAAATTTTTTTTGACAAGCTTTAATATAGATTTTGACGAATTTGCTACTGATATGCATTACTTTTTAAAGAGTAGTGCTGCAAGACGAGAGGATTATAAATCTGTCGAGGATATAACATTGGTCACAGCGAAATTTCTTTTGCATCATGTCAGCAACAGATGGTTAACTGTTGGTTCTGTAGCCCAGAGGCTCTTGGATCAATGGCTAAATATTACAGAATATTTTTTAAACTTCTTGCCATCTCAAAAAATATTTGAAAAACAACTACGCAATTCGACAAGGTATAAAAAAATTCACTGTTTCCTGAAAGATGAGCTAACTCCTTGCTATTTAGCATTAATTTCATTTTCACACCAAAATTTTGAAAAGTTTTCATTATGTTATCAGAGTGAAGAACCAAAAATACACCAGTTATATTCTGATTTAAATACTTTAATGAGGAATGTTATGGCTCAGTTTATCCAAGATGATGTTATAGCAGGGAAATTTGGAGAAGACCTAAAGAATGTAGATTTTGAAAACAAAAATTCATGGAAAAAACTAGGGGAGTTAGAAGTTGGTATGAAGACAAAAATCTCCTCAGGAATGTTCAGGAGACCAGGCAGAAATTATTTCTCTTAGATGTAAGATCATCACTAATTGCAACCACAAAATATTTAAAGTCAAATTTGCCATTCTGCAATCAAAAGCTAAGAGACATAGAAGTTTTAAAGGTAAAAGAACCAAAGAAAGAGTCAACTCAACTTTCAGTCACTGAAGGACTTTCGGAAATAACCAGAATTTCAAGTGTTTTGCATCTTTCTGAGGAACAAATTGATAGAGTAAGAGAAGAGTGGAAACTTTTAAATTGCGATAAGCCAACTCTAGATGAACTAGTGAAATTTTCAGAGGAAGGGCATATTCCAGTGCGGATTGATCATTACTGGTGTAATATATTTAGTATTAAAGACTCTAGCGGAAAAGAAAAATACTCAAATCTTGCTAAACTCATCAAGTCAATATTAGTTTTACCTCATGGTAATGCTGATGCAGAAAGGGGATTTTTGGTTAACACTGCTCTGTTAAGGAAGGACAAATCTAACTTAAAAGACTCAACTATAACATCATTAAGAATAGTTAAGGGGCCATTAAACACTATGGATGTATAAGTAAAGTTCCCATAACAAGAAATTTGTTAAATAGTGTTCGTGATTCACATAAATTTTATAAAGAGTATGTTGATAAGCTGAAGGAAGAAGAATCAAAAAAGGTAAAAAAAGGAAGCAGAAAGAGAGGGAAAATAAGGAAAAGCAGCTAGAGAAAAAAAGAAAAGCTGAGTTTGATGACAAAATAAAAGAAAATGATGCAGAAATAAATAGGCTTAAAAAAGATAAAGAAGCCTCCCTAGCAGTAATTCAAGAGGGAACAGAGAGAATGAGAAAAGCTGTAGAAAAACAAAATACTGTTGAAATACCAGTTGCCTCTAACTTGATCATACAAGGTTCAGCTGAAATAAAGAAAACTGAAAGTAAATTAGTTGTGGTGGAAGCAGAAAAAGATAAGCTAATCAGGAAAATGTTAAAACAATAATATGAAAAAAGTAATTCAGTGAACAATTGTACATAGTTCTTGGTTTTCAATTACCTTTTTAGGATATTATAATTTAATGTGAAACCTGAAAACTTTACTGTGAAAATTGTGAATTGCCTCTGGGTCAACAGCATATTAATGTTCAAAGTGAAACTTGAATGTGGTAAATATACTTGAATATGATAATAACACGTGAAAAGATAAGAACTGAACATTAGAAGTAAATCATACTTAAACTTTTTAGGCATTAGACGTTATGCAAAAAATTTGGGTGTGAACTTCGACCATATATACTAATGGATTGCGCATTGGCAATAGCTGCATCAAAGCCACCATGGCTCAAACATTGGGCACGTCATCATCAGACTCCAAATTTTGTGTAAAAATGCTGTTATGATTACTAATTTACGCTGCAGAACTTCAGTGTTTTCGGTGTATTATGTGAATGCGCCTCATATATAATGAAAACTCTTCAGGTAAGTTTACTTATGAGCTATATACATGCATGATCGTGTTGTTTACATTTTGTGATTTATAATGTGATGAACATTTGCGAAGAATTTGGAACATGCATTCCATTTTTTTCTTAAGTTACTATATTTTTATATCAATAGCTGCAAGTTTCTGGTTAAGTAATTGAACTTTATTGACTTAGGTATTTAATTCGTTTCTTACCCATGAAAAATCATAGAACTTTCTTTACTATATCGCTCAGAGCAACCATAAGCACAGCAGGTGTAACCCATCTTTTTGACTGTTGTCATGTGATTTTATGTTGGAGCCAGAAATTTTGATGTCATGCGCAGTCTATCAGTATATATGATTGAAGGGTGTGAAGCAAACTCTTTACAATGTATACAAAGTTGTTTTACTAGATGTATACAAATATACATCTAGTTTTTATTAAAATACAGTCCTAAAGTTTTCCTAAAATTTTTCTAAAAAGTCCTAAAATTCCTACCTAAAATTTTCCAGAAGTATGCTATGATCCCTGCGTAAATCCACGGTCATCTGGTTTCCTGCGATGGTACAGTGGGTATCCGTCATGCCCTGTTCGCGTTTCCAAGAGAAATTGCTTTGGGTACTTTTTTTGTGCACTTGTTGTTTTGCGTGCATGGTGAGTTAGAATTAATTGCACCACAGGGTCCATGCACCATATTTTTTTTTTTTTTGACAATCTCTTGAAGGGTTGGATCTGTTTCAGGATCTGGAAGTTCTGCACTGATTATGTCATCTATTCTGTGCACATGCAACTTTTCCTTTAACCACACCAAAATGTGTGCATGCACATTTCTGCCATTCCACCGTGTACATGCAGCACTGAAGAGTCCCAAAAACGCAGCCTTTGACAATCAAGTGCATCATTTTTCGAAATTTTAATTAACAAATTCTTGCAATCAAATATGTCTGTCATGTGATTTTTGGCCTGCCATCAACCATCCATAATTTCTTTCCATGCTCGGTTGCATGTGAAGGTGCTGAATAAATCGGGCCGACCGTAATTTCGTACATACCGTATATACTCGCGTATAAGTCGACCCCCCCACTTTCAGAGGAAAAAATCGTAAGAAATCGGAAACTCGCGTATAAGTCGATCCCCCCACTTTCAGAGGAAAAAATCGTAAGAAATCGGAAACTCGCGTATAAGTCGATCCAGGAATGAGAAAAAAAAATTTCAATGAATTTATTCAAAAACATTTGAAAACGAAAAACATTATATATATAATACTAAATTTAATTTGCATACTCAAAAACTTCATCGGAACCCTTCAAAATCCGATTCCGAGTCAGACTCTCAAAACAGTTCAAAAAAGTATTTCTCAGTCATCGGCGCGTCATCATAAAGATCAGTATTCCCATCTATGCCTGTGTCATCAAAATCACTGTCATCATCACTCATAAAAATCTCATCATCCTCTGTGCCATCAAGTTTGTTACTAATGCAACATTTCTTGAATGATTTCACGACCATTTCCGCAGGTATCGCATCCCAAGCATCCTTGATCCATCGCGCAATCAAAACGATATCCGGCTTCTTTAGATTTCTGCCCTTGGTTTCAGTCGGCAAATCGGAACTTATCCAATCTGCCCAATACCTCCGCACATTGTCCTTGAAGGGCTTATTAAGGCAGACATCTAGTGGTTGAAGAACAGATGTGAACCCACCTGGGATGACAGCAAGAGTTGTTTTTGAATTTTCTGCAGTTTTTTTCACTTCTGCACAACGGTGTGCAACAAACATATCCCACACCAAAAGAGAAGGTTTCCTCAAAAGTGCACCTGGCCTTTTGTTCCACACATTCTGTAACCAGTCAATTGTTCCGGATTCGTTCATCCATCCTTTTTCATGGGCACGAACGAGCACACCAGACGGAAAGACAACGCTTTTCGGCAGAGTTTTGCGTTTGAAAATAATTACCGGAGGTAGCTTACTGCCGTCTGCCTAACAGGAAAGAACAACCGTGAACCTGGATTTTTCGTGGCCAGTCGTTTTGATCAAGATATTTTTTTCGCCCTTTTGGTTCACCGTCTTATTTCCAGGAAGGTCGAAACACATGGCGGTTTCATCCATGTTCCCTATTTGGGAAAGTTCAAAAGCAGTCTCTTTTCTCTTTTGAATTACGTACTTTTGAAATTCCATTATCTTTGCTTCGAGGTCACGAGGTAACTTTTGTGCAATTTTGGTGCACTGGCGTAGACACAACCCATAGCGGTTCATGAACCTTGTGCACCAACCTGGTGAGGCACGAAAAGTGTTATTTGCGGCTGCAAACTTTTCATCTTTTGCGAGCTTCATTGCTCGCAAACGTATACCAGTTCGCGTTACAATGTAACCATTTTGTCTGCAGCCCACAATCCAATCATTCAAGACACTTTCCAGCTCTGGGAAAGATGTCGTTCCACGGCGCTGCGCCTTTTGCGATTTTGGGATTTTCCCCAAGTCCGGGTTTTTTTACGCCAATCTCGAATCAGTTTTTCGTTAATGCCAAATTGACGTGAAGCAGCACAGTTGTTAGTAATTTCTGCAAAAGAAACCACTTTCAACTTGAATCCTGCGTTATAGGACATCCGTTTCTTTACACAATCCGTGTCGCCCATAATAGGAGAAGCGAGACACGTGCGATTAAGAACAAGCAACACCTAACACTGGCTGTCACATGGCTCCGTTACCAAAGAAAAACGCTTCGCGCGATATTCTTTGCCGTTACGTCGAAGATCAGTGCAATCAACTAGTAGTCGGAAGGGCGGAGCTTTCTATGCGCGGCTGTGACTGCGCTGTGGATACGCAAAGCCAGGAGAGAGACTTCTCAAAGCGCGGAGAAATTCTTAGGTTTGCGATTTCGTAATTCTACCACATCAGCGTTTTTTCTTTCTTTCTTTTTTTTTTTCTTTCGGAGGTTTGCGATTTCGTAATTAATACCGCATCGGAATTTTTTTTTTTTTTTTTTTTTGGGATGGATTGCCTTTTGCCTCACGGGAAGAACTTTTGGACTTACGATTTTTTTAGACCCTGCGTATAAGTCGACCCCATTACTTTGAAGCTCTCATTTTGTCCCAAATTTCTCGACTTATACGCGAGTATATACGGTAAGTCATGGCATCTTGAGTGTGCTCATGCATGTATTGTGGCCCACCAGCAAAACTTGATGGCAAGATAATGAATTGCCCAACATTGTTTACGTTTCAATCATTGAGAACTGTGTCTCTCAAGTGAGCATAACTTTCTGCACGAAGTTCTCTTTGATGCAGTCGAATATATTTCAGTCTTTCTGCCTCAATCTTGGCAAAAGGTCTTTGAATCTCAAAATGTGATTGAAATCATTTAATCTTGCCATCAGTCTGTAGGCATAAAAACTGAGGCATGTGACTTTTTTGTCAGCTTGCCATCTTGAAACAGGATCTGTTTGTCGCCACTCAAAATGGTAGCCATCCTGACCTTGCCAGAAAATTAGTGGATATTGTAGTGCCTCATAAGACCTGTGCGTTTCTTCAATTCTACAATGTGTGTTGTCTCTAATATGTAAAACAATATCACTGTTGCCATGTTGCTTGCCAGCCAGAATAACAGCAACCTGATGTAGGTGCATTGAAGCGACCTCTGTGCTCATTAGTTGGGGCTCTGTCAGCAGAAATGACAACTTTGTACTGATCTGTTACAGTTTCCATTGCACATTTAAAACTTCTGACATACTGATTTCCTGTTTCAAACATAGCTTGCCAGTGGTAGTACTATTTCTGGTCTTGTCTGTCTGATGTAATGACAGTGGTGTTCAGCCTGTCGATTTTGATCGCTTATGAAATAGATCTGTAAAAATTTAGGCTCTTCGTTTTGCAGTGGCATTAAGCTACCAATTTGATGGTAAACTTGGCCCTGCACTTTAAATGTTGGCATAAAGCCAGGCTCTACAACTCTTTTGGTAGTGCCAAAAGAAGTCATTTGGAAACATGAATTGTATTTCCAAATATTATTTTGGAAATGTGTGGCATCTTCAGTGCTGCCTGTTAGTAATGAAAATAGTGGTTCCCTAATTAGAGGGACTTGAATTTTGCCACTGTTGCAGCAAATGCCCTTGCATTCATGCTCCCATTTTAGAGCATTACAGAAAGTGCAAGATACTGACATTTTTCCAATTACTATACTTGCATCTGAGCTGTAGTCTGTTTGTAGGTTGTAGTGAAAGGCAGCCATTTCTTTTTTTCTCTAAGGAAGCATACACATTTCTGCCATTGCTGTGGCATTTCTTTGTTGTTGTGCAATTTGCTCCAGTTGTGTCTCAGCAGCTCTAGCTCTGATTATAGCTACTCTATTTAGTTCTTGCCTTTCAACTCGCTGCTATGGTGTTTCAACGGCCCTTGCTATGGCACTGGCCACTGTGTTTGCATTTTGCTTTGCAGCTCCCTTCTCTGGTGTTTCAGCAGCTCTTGAAGTTGCTTTTGCCTGCCAGTCTCTATATAGTTTTGCTCTGTAAGAGTCTTTTAGCAGGAGGCATTTTATGCCTAATTTTCGAACCAAAGTGTCACTTTAGAAAAATTAATGTTTTCAAGCATTTATATGTAGGTTGAAACTTAACGCAAGCATTAATTAATTAAATAAAATCATATTTCGTGTTATTTAAAACTGTAATGACAGAAGTGAATAAATTACCCTTATTTGTAGCTCACTTTCCTGAAATAAGACTGTAGCATCGAATCTGAATGCTTTCAAGTAGTTCCCGATTTTTCGTGTATCGTTCCGTTTTGTTTACATACAACCTGATAACACCCAAGGTGGAAGAAAGTAGTTCACGATAATGTATTTTCATAAAAAAGAATTGCCTCCCACATCAATCGTGTCCAATTTGGCATTGACAAAATTTATAAAATTCGAATAAATACTGTCAAAAAATGAAGCGTCAGTCTTAGCCACTTTGACTTCCAGAACAAAAGTTCGAAATAGCTTCGTGTAAAGAATACGCTAGCTCCGGATAAGAACAAACAAACGTAGTACTGTTACTCGACGTATTTCCTTCATAAAATGTATTTGCAAATAAAGATAGTCTTTAAGGCGTCTGTTATAACGAAATTCTAAAAAATAAAAAAATAATAAAAAAATTATCACGAACTACTTTCCTTCACTTTGGGTGTGATCAGGTTCTTTGTAAACAAAGCGGAATGATACATGGGAGATCGAGAACCATGTTTTTCATTTTTTGAAATATCTAACACTTAATAAGGCCAAGGTGCACATCTTCGGTATGTAAGCTACCTTCGTGCCGAATTTCAGGTTTCTAGGTTGAGTAGTTTTCTTGTATTATGACAGATGGACACACATACACACTTCATTTTATTATTATAGACTACTAGAAAACACTGAAAACTCTAGATTTTTGTAGTTTTTGCTACCGAAAAAGGCTAAAAAGTGCAGCTTTTTTTTTGGTGTATACTAATGAAAATTTCCCATCAGGATTGGAGTCTCTGCATCTCGCTGCTTCTCTGAGTGGCCCATGCTACATATGCCTCCTTGCAAACTATCTGCATCCGTTAATAGTCATCATGCACCCACAGGGCAATGTACTCTTTCAGCAGGACAATGTGCCTCGCCGCAGAATTGTGGTGATTAGAACATGGACAGAAGAGCATTTTGCCAAAGTTCCCACTCTGGAATAGCCTTCCTGTTCACCGAATGCGACCCTGTGAAAAATCTTTGGGATATTGTGGAAAGGTCCATTTGAACCTTGGATCTTCCACCCAGGAATGCGATGGAATTATTGATAGGTGTGCGGCAACATGAGTGGAGATACCTGTGGAATGCTTTCTTGACCTAGTGGATTCAATGCTTTGTTGTGTGGAGCCCTTATCCAGGCAAAAGGCGGGCCTACCAGTTATTAGGTAGGTATCCCATGATTTCTGTCCACTCAGTGTACATATATGAAGTTAACCATAGTGCTTTTGCTCTGTATAGTACAGCATTTTGAGAGTAGGGGTAAAACCTTCATCTGAATAAGACTGGTCGACTAGGAACAAGGCACCTATGAAGTAGGAAACATGTTTTATGCCTTCTGAAAATTTCAGGTATTACATGAAAGAAATTTAAAATGGCTTTGAAATATTTTGGAGTGTTATTAAACATATGAGGTGTTGAAAGATACCAGAATACATGACCCTCTTTGACAAGTTAACCTTGTAATTCAAGGTTAACTTGTCAAAGAGGGTCATGTATTCTGGTATTTTAGGATGACATGGGAGCACACTCTTTTGAACAACTTGTGTGCACCACCAGCTACTGTGGTCAATTATTTGCTTAGTTTCCATAGGTTTCTTTCTTCATTGTTTTCATTGACAGATAAACTTATGTGCTGAGCTTGGTTATGGAGAACTGAGAATTATCGTGTTATGGGTTCACCATACCCAATGTTCAAATGATGTCTGAATTTCTGGTTTATTGGTGTTGCCTCTATTTTCATTTAGTCCTTATCTTGTGTTAGCAACTTCTAGGGCACAGGGGTCATGCTGCTGATCGTATTCTTTGCAATTTGTGAAAAAAGTCAGTTTGGCGATTGATAAAAAGTTTTGGCAAAAATATTGGAGATTACCTTGTTTTATAACTTCTGAGCAAAAACAATATTTAATTGTTATTGGATTTGGGTATTTGAAAAATAAATTTGAATGTTACATTTTCATTGTTTACATAGTGTGTGAGATGGAAAGTGATTATGTGAAAAGAGTTGCTCAATCGCTGACATAAGACCCGTGAAAACTATTGAGACACACACTTTGTTTTTATGGGTTTAATAATTCCAATGGAGAGCGAAAAAATTGGTGACTTCAGATTACGTTTGGTGAAAAAAAAAATTGAATTTGGCGAATGGGTTGGCGAAAACTTGAAAAAATCTAGAGCGACTGCTGAGATATATATCATCATTGTCAACCATTATCAATCCATTGCTGGACGAAGGTCTCCCCAAGTTTCCTCCACAACGGTCTGTCGTGTGCCAGTCTCCTACATGTCACTCCCGCATACTTTCGAATTTCATCCACCCATCTCCCACGTGGTCTTCTTCTGGGTCTTTTCCTGTCCCTTATATATATATATATATATGGGATGTAAGGTCAGGTGATGCGTAACATCACATGACCTTACATCCCACTAAATGGGCTCTGACGACCGCCAATAGCGGTATAACTATACCATCGGGATTAGAGGAAATGCTATCCCACACTCACCAACCCGCTTGGCCAGCGTGGTGAGTTATGGCCAAACCCCTCCAAAATGACTCCACAACTTAAATCTTGGCCCTCAGTCTCCGGCAGCTGGAATGTACCTGGCCAAGGCAGCGGCCAGTGCGACATGAAGGCAGAGGGTGCTAAGAATCCCCGGAGAACCGGACTAGGCTGCCATCTGATGCTGACCTTGGCTACGTATAATGGACGCTCCCTATCTTCTGATTCAAGGCTTCTTGAATTGGAAGAGGAACTACAAAGGATCAGTTGGGACATTGTCGGGCTAAGTGAGGTAAGGAGAAAAGGAGAAGATCTCGTTGAACTGAAAAGTGGACATCTCTTTTACTATCGTGAGACAGATACTGGCAGAACTAGTGGTGTTGGATTTATAATAAATAAGAAACTGAAGGATAAAGTTGTAGAAGTTGAAAGTTCCTCTGACACAGCTGTAAGACTCGTTATCCAACTCTCGAAGATACCATGCTCAGATTATTCAAACTTATGCACCCACCACAAGTCATCCTGAAGAAGAAATTGAAGAATTTTATGAGGAAATTCGTCATCTAAATAATAAAAGTAAGCAGCACTTGAAGATAATTATGGGAGATTTCAATGCAAAAATAGGGCAACGGCAACAGAATGAAACTTCAGTAGGTAAATTCGGTCACGGCAACAGAAACCAGCGTGGAAATACTCTCGTTGAGTTTGCAGAGGCAAAAGGGTTTTTCATCTTGAACTCCTTTTTCAAGAAAAAGTCACACAGGAAATGGACATGGAGACATCCAAATGGGACGACAAGTGAAATTGATTTTATTATGTGTAACAAAAAATTCGTCATAGAAGACTGCAGTGTGCTAAACAAGTTCAACACAGGCAGTGACCATAGATTGGTGAGATGTAAGATGCACCTCAACACTAAACTCGAACGTGGCAAGCTCATAAGACAAACAAAATGTATTGACATAACCAACCTTAAGAAACACCATAATACCTTCAAGTTGGAACTGAAGAACAGATTCTCTGCTTTAGGAGGCCTAACATCGGAAGAAGTGGATATTTCTGAAGTTCACAGAAAAGTAACCAAAGCTCTTATGGAAACAGCAACAAAATTAGCTGGGTCTAAGAACAAGTTGCATGTGAACAAATTATCAGGAAAAACCAAAATGTTGATGCAAAAAAGAAGAGAGATGAGGACAACTAAAGATGTGACTTCCAAAGTGGAATATATACAGCTATGCAAGACGGTACGAAAAAGTATCACTGAAGACGTAAGGAAATTCAACTGTGAATTGGTAAGGAAAGCAATTGAAAACAACCAAAGCCTAAAGATAGCAAAGGGACATCTCAGTAAGGGAAGAAAACAGATTATGGCACTGAGAAAAGAAGATGGTTCTGTAACAAGAAATAGAGGCGAAATTTTGACAAGAGTGAAAGATTTCTACTCCAAATTATGTGAAAGGGATGACACATGTACTCCAGACATCATGAAAGGTACCAGTACCAGAGTTCTTCCAGTCCTCCCAGCAGAAGTTGCACATGCAATCAAGAACATGAAGTGGAGAAAAGATGGAAGAACCAGGAGAAGATGGAATTACTGTAGACATCATACAAGAAGCAAGTGGAGAAATCGAAACAGTACTCGCCCAAATTTTCACTCGATGCCTTAATGAGGGGAAGATTCCTGAGGATTGGAACAATGCTACAATGATCTTGCTACATAAAAAAGGTGACATTGAGGATCTCAGGAACTACAGACCTATCAGCCTCCTCTCAGTGGTTTATAAAATCTTCACTAAAGTTCTTTCACACCGCTTAAAGGTGACACTGGACATGGCTCAACCGAGAGAACAAGCTGGATTCAGGAGTGGCTACAGCACAATAGATCATATCCACGTACTGAGAGAACTAATTGAAAGAGCGAGGGAATATGAACTTCCATTGTGCATGGCTTTTATCGATTATGAAAAAGCCTTTGATTCGGTGAAACCATCAGCAGTCACAATGGCCCTGAAATCCTGCGGTATTGAAGATGCGTACATTAATATTATTAATAACATCTATGAAAATGCAAGTGCAAAGATTCGGCTGTTTGAAAATACAACACACATAAAAATTGGAAAAGGAGTGAGACAAGGTGACACCATATCTCCGAAGCTCTTCAATGCCACATTGGAAAATGTCTTTCAATCACTGAACTGGGTAAAAAAAGGGATACAGATTAATGGAGATTATCTTACTCACCTTCGTTTTGCTGATGACATAGTCATTTTTGCAACTACCCCATCAGAGCTGCAGAGTATGATCAGGAACTTGCTGACAAGAGTAAAAAGTGGGGTTAAAAATGAACTTTCAGAAGACAAAAGTGATGTTCAATGCTTTTACAAGAAATAAAGATTTATCGATTGATGGAGAAAAGCTGGAGATAACAGACAGGTATGTTTATCTTGGACAGCAGATATCAAGTGAGGGTCACATTGATGAAGAAATTAATCGGCGTACAAAACTTGCCTGGAGAGCTTTTGGAAGAAACAGCATAATTTTCAAGAGCAATATGCCATTATGTCTTAAAAGAAAAGTGTTTGATCAATGCATCCTTCCAGTGCTTACGTATGGTGCAGAGACGTGGACCTTAACTAAAAGAGACATACAAAGGCTGCAGATAACTCAAAGAAGCATGGAGATGTGCATGCTTGGTGTAACCAGGAGAGATAAGAAGAGGAACTCGTGAATCCGAAAAATGACTAGAGAGGAAGACATCATGATCAGAGTTAAATCCCTGAAATGGCAATGGGCTGGACGCTTGATAATGTTGTGCAAAGCATGACACGACGTGTGGAATCTTGCATTGCCCTCCGTGGTGGCCAAATCCCGTATTGACATCTTACGCCGGAACGCCTGCGGATGGTAATTGCATTTTTTCACGATTACGTATTCTGCACAAAATGGCCTGTTTGTCCCTTGAACACGTTCCAAAGCCTTCTGGATTTCAGAGCACAATAAATTGTCTTTCTTGTAATGTCCTGGCATTCTGACATTATTTTATTTCACTTGACATCCAACCACACTTACTTTTTTATGCGCTATATAGCCGTTTATGATCCGTCCTTAGCAATTGTCCAGCAGTGTATTTTTGACATCTAAACTTATCATTCTGGTGTTCATATTGATATGTATATTTCTTAATTTATTTACTTGATCAAAAGTATTTTTCAAAGGGAATTGTCCATGACTAATTTCTTGTCTTATTATGTTTGACAAATATTGCTCCAATTTATAAAGTGGGTCCACCTTTTGTGGTTACTACTGTTCTTAATGGCATATCTGGTTTGAATTTTCAAAAAAACAAATAATTCAGGTACGTGTTAAGTTTTTTGCACTATGTTCCTAATGTTAATTGTTTCTGCTGCCCTTTGAATTTTCTCATTACTCCTTTAGTATTATCCGGCTCTTGATAAATAGTTTATCAATGATGTTTTCCATTTTTCATAGTATTCATTTATCAATATTATAACCATTTTGTTGGATTTATCACTTTTAATAGCCAATAAAGGTTTATTAATTCCCATTTTGCAGTCTTCTAATTTCTATCATCTTTTTGAACTAAACTAGAAATTGTAGATACTCCATGTTTTGTTATTTCATATTCTATTGCTGTTTACTCCTGTTGGTTCAAGTTTTCCATTAAATTCTGAATGTCTGCTACAAATTTTGCTTCATTTTTAACTCCCTTAATATTATAATTTGGACCTTTAGCTAATAACTGTTGAGTTTTGTTGGACATTTTTACATTTCAAATGTTAGTTATTTTATTAGTAGTAGTAATTTTTTTTATTTCAATATATCTTTGAATAAAGTTTCATTTATTAGTAGATCTAATTTCTTTTTTGCTGTGTATTTGTGATTCCAGTTCATTTTGTCAATTTCAATATTTATTCTTAATATACTATATGAAAACGTTTTTCAGTCTCTGCTCTTCATTTTCTATATTTTTATCCAGTTGTGGAATCTCGTACTTTAGTTGCTTTATCTGTACTGCCATTAGTTTTTTGTATTTTTCATTATGTTCCTTGCTTCTGAAATAAAATATATCAGGTGTAAAATAAACTTTTGGTAATCCTTTTATTCATTAAGAACAGGCCTTGACTAAAATCCAGAGGCTGCCTGTAAAAATCCTAAGGAACTCGGAGAAAAGGAAGATTAAACGAAGATTCTTCAAGTGGAACATGAAACTGCTAACAGCCCATAGAGTTGCTCATAGTGGCCACTACCCCCTTCCCTCCATCCCCAAAAATGGAAAGTGCAGGCAAGGGGAAAATTTGGGATAATTGTAAGAGCCCCAAAATTTTTGGTTACCATCAATTGACAGATAGATTGGAGCAAACAGTGCATTTTGGCTGGCTGGCTGGCTGGCTGGCTGGCTGGCTGGCTGGCTGTGTGTGTGTGTGTGTGTGTGTGTGTGTGTGTGTGTGTGTGTGTGTGTGTGTGTGTGTGTGTTATATGTCTATCATTCTAGTTTTGACTGATTGTTTGCTTACTGTTGTCATATCAAATTTCTCCATTTATAGTAATCTTGACACACAACTCAGCTTCACTGTCATCCATCACATGATATACATAAGACCATCTATACTTCATAATCTTTTTCTCATGCAGACACTCTTGAATCTGATCCTCCCACGACTTCCTTGGCCTTCCCCTGCCTCTCTTCCTGCCACTTGGACTGAAAATGTTTTCCTAGTAAGCATGTCATCACTCATTCTTTCAACATGGCCAAACCACCTAAGAATATTAGTCTCCACCTTACTAACAACATTTTGCCTCACATTACATAACTGCAGCACATTTTCATTCCTCACACGATCAAAGAGCATCCTGCGACAAATTCCCTGTAAGTAACACATCTCTCCAGCACACAAATGACTCCTATGTCTCTTCTGTCGTATATCAGAGTAGGAACAATTACACTTTCATACACAGCCATTCAGGACTCCCTTGAGAACTCATCATTCTTGTGAAACCTCCTAAAGCAGCTCTGACTTTCAATGAAGAATTCACTCACCTACTAATTTCACCATCTAATTTGTTCTCTCTGTCAAACATCAAACATGCTTCGTTAAATACACACTCATTCACCTGGTCAATCACTTTGCCATTTAGACTTATATTACACTCAGTACTACCAGTTCCTCTCTCAAAAACCGTAACTTTGGTTTTTCTCTTATTTATACTCAGTTTGCATTTCATACAAACTTCATACACCCAGGACAATATACACTGAAGAGCAATTGAATTAGAGATACCTGTCTAGTAACGTGTAGCACCACCTTTCACCCTAATGACGGCGGCGATTCGTCTCGGCATGGACTCGACAAGACACCGGAAGCATTGGGAAGCCATACGGATCCACGACCCCTGAACAAGCTCCCACAGTTCATAAAGATTTGATGGACGGGGGACAGAGCCTCGAACATCTCTCTCAATGGCATCCCAGATGTGTTCGATGGTATTGAGGTCAGGTGACCAAGGAAGCGAGGTCACGTCAGTGGAGTGTTCATCCAACCATTCGGATACAATTCGGGAGCGATGGCACGGTGCATTATCTTGTTGCAAGATGAGGTTCCCAGTGGGATGTTGAAGACGCACAAACGGGAGCAAATGGTCGTCCAGGACATCCCGGTAACGTTGACCTGTGATGGACGATGTCACACATACCAGGGGTACCATTTCAGTCCACGTAAACAGTCGCCAGACGAAAATGCCACCCCCACCAGCTTGAAGAGTACCCTGCTGGCAAGAAGGATCCGTCGCTTCATGTGGTTTGCGCCGTACTAGTATCTTGCCATCCGCATGTATCAACGTGAATCTCGACTCATCAATCCAGGCAACATTTTCCTACATGTTTAGGGTCCAGTGGCGATGTTCCCGCGCCCATGCTAATCTTTGCACCCTGTGATGTGCGGTCAGCAGCAGTACCCTTGTGGGACAATGGCTTCTGTACCCCATAGCGAGGAGATGGTTCTGGATGGTGTGGCTGCTTACACGTTTTTGTGCACCAGCGTTAAATTGCCGAGTGATTTCTTGCACTGTGGCCTGTCTATCCGCTGTTGCAATGCGAGCTAGCCGACGATGACCCCGCTCATCCACACGCTCTTGTCCACGGCAGTTGGCCCTTGCAGGGATGGTTTTACTGGATTCGATGTACTCATGGTGCACCCGTGACATAGTGGCTCATGAAAATCCCAGTGCCTGCAAGACTTCTGAGATGGAGTGACCCATTCGTCGGGCCCTGACAATTTGCCCATTATCAAACGCGCTTAAATCCTTCGTCTTACCCATACTGCGTCAGACTCTTACCGATTCCTGTCGGATCGCTGCATACGTCATGTCGTTTCCGTTTACAGGGCCACCCACAGCGCCACACTTGCATGAAGCCAGCTATCTCTAATTCAATTGCTCTTCAGTGTACTTAGCAACTCAGTTTTTGCTCTCTGCCAACAGGACTGTGTCATCAGCATACAGCAATCCGCGCACACTGATATTACCAAGACATAAAGCAGTATTGTCCATCTTGGCATCACACATGCATGCATCCATCCATAAATATATTAAACAGTTATGGTGGCATTACACAACCTTGCCTGACTCCTTCACCAATAGAAAACCATTTTGATAAAGCACTATTCACTCGAACATAAGCTCTTCTGTCAGCATACATCACTTGTACACTATTTAGTACGAGTAGATTCCCAGCAACACCATTCAACAAGGATTCTGGAACAAAACTCAGCAGAGCTTGTGTACAAGTGAATGGTGTTTTATCGAAATGATTTTGTATTGGTGCTGGAGTCAGATAAGGTTCTGTAATGTCACCATGGCTGTTTAATATATTTATGGATGCGTGCTTGCGGGATGCCAAAATAGATAATACTGGGTTATGTCTTGGTGACATCTGTGAGTGCAGATTGCTGTATGCTGATGACACTGTCCCATTGGCAGAGAGCAAAAGTGAGTTGTAGAGTATGTTTTCCCTGATGTACGAAGTTTGCATGACATTCAAACTTAGTATAAATAAGGGTAAAACCAAAGTTATGGTTTTTGAGAGAGGAACTGGTAGTACTGAGTGAAATATGGGTCTAAATAGCATAGTGATTGACCAGGTGAATGAGTTTGTGTATTTAGGAAGCATGTTTGACAGAGAGAACAAATTAGTAGGCGAGTGAATTCTTCATTCAAAGTCATTGCTGCTTTGGAAGGTTTTTGCAGGAATGATAGAAATGATGGATTCTCAAGAGAGTCCCACATGGTTGTGTATGAAAGTGTAATTGTTCCTACTCTGGTGTATAGCAGTGAAACCTGGGTACTGCAGAAGAAACATAGGAAGAGTTTGTGTGCTGGAGAAATACGTTACTTATGGGGGTGGGGTGGCAAGACACGTTCTGATTGTGTGAGGAATTAAGATGTGTTGCAGTTGTGTAATGTGAAGCAAAATGTTGTTGGCAAGGTGGAGACTAATATGCTTTGGTGGTTTGGCCATGTTGAAAGAATGAGTGATGAGATGCTTACTAAGAAAATCTTTTTAGTGCAAGTGGCAGGAAGGAAAGCCAAGGAAATCATGGGAGGATCAGATTCAGGAGTGTCTGCATGTGAAAAAGATTATGAAGTATAGAAGATCTCTTGTACGGCATGTGATGGATGTCAGTGAAGCCCGAGTTGTATGTCAAGATCACTGTAAATGGAGAAGTTTGATACAGCAACAGTGAGTAAAAATTATCTGCTAGTTTGTATTTCTTTGTGGAGCTAACCTCTGAATCTCAAAGAACAGCTTAGTGGTATGTATGTATGTATGTATGTTACTTACTTACTTACTTACTTACTTACTTACTTACTTACTTACTTACTTACTTACTTACTTACTCACTCACTCACTCACTCACTCACTCACTCACTCCCTCCCTCCCTCCCTGTTTACTTGGTCATAAGCTTTCTCCAAATCTATGAAAGTAGTAAAAACGTCCGTACCAATAGCTAGATACTTTTCGATCATCGTGGGTAATGCAAAATATTTGGTTAGCACAGCCTATACTAGACATTAAACCACTCTGAACTTCCCACACTTTTTCTGATGCAAGACCTCATACCTTTTCAATAATGACCTTACCAAACACTTTCCCTTGCACACTCAGTAAGCTAATACCACGGTAGTTCTTGCAGTCAGTAGGATTACCTTTTTACCTTATACAAGGGAACAATGATAGCATCCCTCCAATCCCCAGTGGTCATTCCTAATTCCCAGCATAACTAGCAACTTTTAGTTAACCAGTCAATTACAGAGTCACCACCATATTTTAACATCTCAGGAGTTATGCCATCTACTCTTGGAGCCTTACTATTATGAAGAGATTTCAGAGCTTTACACACCTCTTCTCTTGAGATACCTCCTGTGCTTTCATCTCTCACTGTGACATCATCTGCTTTTGCCTCAGAAACACCTTTGCTTTCTTGATCTAATAACTCACAGAAGTATTCACCCCATCTTTTACTTAATTCATTGGGCTCTCTTATCATTTCTCTGATCCTATTTTTCACACAACTTTAAACTTTATTTCTCCTATTTTTCCTGTGTCTTGTGTACTCCCAGAAAGTTTTTCTGTATTTACAAAAAGCCAATTCAGGCTCTTCTACCTTTCCCCTCCTATCTTTTGCCTTACTCTGGCGAACCAGCTTAGCTGCCTCACGCTTCTTACAGTGATATTCATCCTCAGAAACTGCCCTGCAGCATCCTTAAATATGCTTCCTTCTTTCTCTTTACTGTTTCTTCAATCTCACTATTCCACCAAGCATCACCTCTAATGTTACCCACTGTTGTGGTGTGGGTAACATTATATGTGATTATCATACAAGGATCATTAAGCATACCGAGAATGTTATCAGAAATCGTGTTGCAGACCTCTCCAGCGGCAGTGACAATACAGTTTTTAAAACATTTCCATTTCTTTTCTATATCCCTCTCACATGACTTCAGCTCCTTCAGTTGTTCTCTGAGTAAATTATAGTAATGCTGATGATCTTCAAGGAACCTTTCAACCTTTATTCTTTCCATCCTAGGCCTCTTCCTACTCCTTTTCCTCCAACCAACATTCAGTTTCACTTGTGACACTACCAAGTAATGATTAAAGCAAACATCTGCACCTCTCATCACATCAGTGTCAACTGAGTTTTTCAGATGCTGATTGTAAACAACAAAATCTATTACTCTTTTGTCCCAGAGTAAGATTTTGCCAATTATACATGTGGATATACTTGTGGTTGAAACACCTATTAGATACACACAAACCATTCTCAATGCAGAGTTGAATTAATCTTTCAGCATTATCATTCACGCAAGGATAATTTAAATGTGCTGAGAATGCTATCAGGAATCGCATTCTGCACTACTACACCAGCCTGTCCTCTCACATTATCCAACACTCCAGACCACACACTCAAAGTTCCATTCACTTCTTCTATCCTAATTTCCTTCTTTTTTAGTTTCACTTACACACAGCACATTCATTCTATACTTATTAATTTCTTCAATCACCTCATTCATCTTTCCATTTATTTCTTTAGTATTCCATTCACCAGTCTTGCACTCACTCAGCCGAGATCTCTTTCTCATATGCCGTTTGCAATTTCCATATTGTTTCCGTGGTGAATCTTCCTTCTCAAGTGTGTAAGTCCACCATATCCCACACTAGAGTCCATAAAAGTTTTGCATTGTGTCTTTTTAATCAGGAAAGTACACCAGTGCGGGGGATATTTGGGTTAGGATCGTTCTTGCATTCAAAAGCTCAGAGATTCCACCTTGTTTGTAACAATTCCTTTGTCTTCAAAGTTTCTTCAAATATTGATATTGTATCAGCAAAGCAACCTCCTGTCTTGCAATATACTTAAAATACAGAAGTTTCCTTTTATCAATACTCTAAAGTGTTTTTTTTCTTCCAAGATCATACAATGAAATATGGGAAAATCAAAACCTTAAAAATGTAGAAGTGATTATTATAATAATTGTGTGATATATGCTGTAGAAAAGCACATTTGCCTCAGTTCTCCCACAGAGTGAATTACTACAACTACAAATTCATAAATTAATTAGAAATGTTTTTTGTTTTGTTTTAGTTTAGAAGTTTTTGTTTTTGCCACTAAGTCAGTAACCTAATTTATCATACAACCAAAGTTTTTGGACTTTACACAAATTGCACAGCAATATTATATTGTTTTAAATTTATCTACAGTATATAAATTCACAGCAATATTATATTGTTTTAAATTTATATACAGTATATAAAAATCTGTTTTAAGGAATCTTGCATTGGTACACGTATTCATGCATTACACAAATAATTTGTGGTCGAATTATTATTATTTTTGTTTTCATTAGTACAGTGCAATGTGCTTAAGGAAACTCCAGATAAGATTTTCAACTTCATTTATAAATGTTTTTTTAATTTTCACAGGTTTTATGACAAAACTCGAAATGAATGGGATATGAGAGATCAGTTTGAGAAAGTGAGTGGAAAGTATGATCTGTTGAAGATGGATTATAACCCAGAAGTAAGTTCAGTCATATAAATTATACTTACACGCACATGCAGTCAGCAGAAATTCAAACTAATAGCCATATTTTTTTCTATTTTGTTTTCCGAGTAAATTATTTACACTATCTTCATAGCATAAATAAGTTACTCAGTTATAAAAGGCTCTACTGTAATAAATAAGATGTACACAAAATTACATGCTTATTGTAAAAAAAAAAAAAAATATTGTATTTCATTTTTGCAAAAAAAAAAAAAAACTCCATTTACTTTGTAACTTCTTGTTATTATTGGCACATAGATGCCATATTCTACTGTTCAAGTGTTCCTTCTCCACAGAATGCTTTAAAATTTCATTGTCCTCGAATGGGAATCAAACCCACATCCACTGATTTCTTCTCAAGCATGTTGCTGTTTCAAGCAACTGAGTGAAGCTAAGCAATTGTAGCTTAGAAATCTGAATAACTCTCAGATTTGCTCTAGTCGAAGCTCTAGGTTGATGTAATTTTTCCTAAGAAATGGCTACATGGAATACAGTGGAAAACAGACTATCTACACTGAAGTAGCAAGTTATTAGGAACATGCAATATATGACAATCGGGCACATGCCATCTGCAATTATGTGCACAACTATGGCATTCGAGATAGCTTCATAAGCAGCTCGCTGCAAAGTATTCAGAAGAGTATGAAGTGTAGGTAGGGGCAATATATATATATATCAAGGGATGTAAGGTCAGGTGATGCATAACATCACAGCCTCTCCTTGACAAATGTCAACCCCGCCTTCTCGTGGTGCATCCTGTTCCCACTAAAGGGGCTCTGACGACCGCCAATAGCGGTATAACTATACCATCGGGATTAGAGGAAATGAAATGCTATCCCACACTCACCAACCCGCTTGGCCAGCGTGGTGAGTTATGGCCAAACCCCTCCAAAATGACTCCACAACTTAAATCTTGGCCCTCAGTCTCCGGCAGCTGGAATGTACCTGGCCAAGGCAGCGGCCAGTGCGACATGAAGGCAGAGTGTGCTAAGAATCCCCGGAGAACCGGACTAGGCTGCCATGTGATTCTGACCTTGGCTACGTATAACGGACGCTCCCTATCTTCTGATTCAAGGCTTCTTGAATTGGAAGAGGAACTACAAAGGATCAAGTGGGACATCGTCGGGCTAAGTGAGGTAAGGAGAAAAGGAGAAGATCTCATTGCCCTGAAAAGTGGACATCTCTTCTACTATTGTGGGACAGATACTGGCAGAACTAGTGGTGTTGGATTTATAATAAACAAGAAACTGAAGGATAAAGTTGTAGAAGTTGAAAGTTCCTCTGACAGAGCTGCACGGCTCGTTATCCAACTCTCGAAAAGATACCATGCTCAGATTATTCAAACTTATGCACCCACCGCAAGTCATCCTGAAGAAGAAATTGAAGAATTTTATGAGGAAATTCGTCATCTAAATAATAAAGGTAAGCAGCACTTGAAGATAATTATGGGAGATTTCAATGCAAAAATAGGGCAACGGCAACAGAATGAAACTTCAGTAGGTAAATTCGGTCACGGCAACAGAAACCAGCGTGGAAATACTCTCGTTGAGTTTGCAGAGGCAGAAAGGTTTTTCATCTTGAACTCCTTTTTCAAGAAAAAGCCACACAGGAAATGGACATGGAGACATCCAAATGGGACAACAAGTGAAATTGATTTTATTATGTGTAACAAAAAATTCGTCATAGAAGACTGCAATGTGCTGAACAAGTTCAACACAGGTAGTGACCATAGATTGGTGAGATGTAAGATGCACCTCAACACTAAACTTGAGCGTGGCATGCTCATTAGACAAACAAAATGTATTGACATAACCAACCTAAAAAAACACCATAATACCTTCAAGTTGGAACTGAAGAACAGATTCTCTGCATTAGAAGGCCTAACATTGGAAGAAGTGGATATTTCTGAAGTTAACAGAAAAGTAATCAAAGCTCTTATGGAAACAGCAACAAAATTAGCTGGGTCTAAGAACAAATTGCATGTGAACAAATTATCAGGAAAAACCAAAATGTTGATGCAAAAAAGAAGAGAGATGAGGACAACTAAAGAAGATGTGACTTCCAAAGTGGAATATATACAGCTATGCAAGACGGTACGAAAAAGTATCACTGAAGACGTAAGGAAATTCAACTGTGAACTAGTGAGGAAAGCAATTGAAAACAACCAAAGCCTAAAGATAGCAAAGGGACATCTCAGTAAGGGAAGAAAACAGATTATGGCACTGAGAAAAGAAGATGGTTCTGTAACAAGAAATAGAGGCGAAATTTTGACAAGAGTGAAAGATTTCTACTCCAAATTATATGAAAGGGATGATACATGTACTCCAGACATCATGAAAGGTACCAGTACCAGAGTTCCTCCAGTCCTCCCAGCAGAAGTTGCACATGCAATCAAGAACATGAAGCGGGGGAAAGCTCCGGGAGAAAATGGAATTACAGTAAACATCATACAAGAAGCAAGTGGAGAAATCGAAACAGTACTCGCCCAAATTTTCACTCGATGCCTTAATGAGGGGAAGATTCCTGAGGATTGGAACACTGCTACAATGATCCTGCTACATAAAAAAGGTGACATTGAGGATCTCGGGAACTATAGACCTATCAGTGGTTTATAAAATCTTCACTAAAGTTCTTTCACACCGCTTGAAGGTAACACTGGACATGGCTCAACCGAGAGAACAAGCTGGATTCAGGAGTGGCTACAGCACAATAGATCATATCCACGTACTGAGAGAACTAATTAAATGAGCGAGGGAATATGAACTTCCATTGTGCATGGCTTTTGTCGATTATGAAAAAGCCTTTGATTCGGGGAAACCATCAGCAGTTACAATGGCTCTGAAATCCTGCGGTATTGAAGATGCATACATTAATATTATTAATAACATCTATGAAAATGCAAGTGCAAAGATTCGGCTGTTTGAAAATACAACACACATAAAAATTGGAAAGGGAGTGAGACAAGGTGACACCATATCTCCAAAGCTCTTTAATGCTACATTGGTGGGTGTCTTTCAGTCACTGAGCTGGGAAAACAAGGGGATAAAGATTAATGGAAATTATCTAACCCACCTTCGTTTTGCTGATGACGTATTCATTTTTGCAACTACCCCATCAGAGCTGCAGAGTATGATCCAGGAACTTGCTGACAAGAGTAAAGAAGTGGGATTAAAAGTGAACTTTCAGAAGACAAAAGTGATGTTCAATGCTTTTACAAGAAATAAAGATTTATCGATTGATGGAGAAAAGCTGGAGGTAACAGGCACGTACGTTTATCTTGGACAGCAGATATCAAGTGAGGGTCACATTGATGAAGAAATTAATCGGCGTACAAAACTTGCCTGGAGAGCTTTTGGAAGAAACAGCGTAATTTTCAAGAGCAATATGCCATTATGTCTTAAAAGAAAAGTGTTTGATCAATGCATCCTTCCAGTGCTTACGTATGGTGCAGAGACGTGGACCTTAACTAAAAGAGACATACAAAGGCTGCAGACAACTCAAGGAAGCATGGAGAGGTGCATGCTTGGTGTAAACAAGTGAGATAAGAAGAGGAACTCGTGGATCCGAAAAATGACAAGAGTGGAAGACATCATGATCAGAGTTAAATACCTGAAATGGCAATGGGCTGGACATACTGCCAGAAGGACAGATCATCGATGGACAGCCAAAATTTTAGATTGGATTCCAAGAGACAGGAAAAGACCCAGAAGAAGACCACATGGGAGATGTGTGGATGAAATTTGAAAGTATGCAGGAGTGACATGGAGGAGACTGGCACAAGACAGACCGTTGTGGAGGAAACTTGGGGAGACCTTCGTCCAGCAGTGGATTGATAATGGTTGACAATGATGATGATGATATATATCAAAGGCAACATGCAAAACAGTTTTGAAATTCTAAAGTGCCAAAGGCTTTATCAAAGAAAAATCAGAAACAAATACTGAAATCACCTTAATACTGAAAAATGTAATGACTGAATTGTAAAGACAAAAACATTAATGACCACAGGGAGAAACAGAGAGGGATATAGAACTATGGTAAGCTGTTATCTGTGGCTTTGTCAAGGGCCAGGCATGGATAACACCCTTCCTAACTCCGATGAACATCGAACTCAGCCAGTAGAATTGATGTAGGAGGCCAAGAGACAACATGTGTGAGAAATAACTCGTATGTACCCACTGAAGATGATTACAAAATAGTAATTGAAACTAGTATGGGAACTTGTGCCACGGGAAGCGGAGATTAAGCCATCATTCATAAAAAGATGTTATATTACCAAAATCCACTTGGAAGCTTATGCCAAGAGAAGCGGAAATTAAGCCATCATCGATAAAAAGATGTCTTATTGCCAATTCAACTCACCATCGTCGGTAGGTTCGAAAGTTTTAACTCTTTTAAAATTCATAAATCATGTATTAAATGACTAATCTGAAATAATGATAATCATTTACTAACTTTTATATTGGAAGACTTTGTCAAATTTACGCTGCATTTGAATATCCATATGAAGACTTATTCCATGTCAGTTTGAAGTCTTCAAATGCTGAAAATCTAAAATATCTTAAGGTACCTCAAGAAAGAATGTGAATAGCAAGTTGAAATAAAATTTTTAGTATATATTGTAATATTGATGTTTCCCGTGCTCAATTTTATGATAATGTGAGAAACAGTGAATGATATGACAACACGTTTGTTGGCATATAAATAAAATATTTCCTTTGTAATAGGTTTTTTACTTCTCAGTTCATTAATTGTTCGGTAATCTGATCGGTTTTAGTGCGAAGTCGGGCTTCGACGAATTTAGTCTGCTGTGGGAAGGCGTTTCGGTTTTAAAATAAAGTTAAATATTTTTTGGAAGTTTTCTTCCTTTTTTAAAAATATCTTTTTGGTTTTTTTATTTTTTATTCTTGGGGCTGTTTTTAAGGAGTTTAGGGAATCGGAGGGTATCTGGGTCCTTGTTTAGGGAGGGTTAATATTAATTTTTTATTTTAATTTATCATTTTTTTAGTTGTTTTATTATTACAAATTTTGAAAAATGACAATCCGATTTTTGGCATGAATGTGACAAGGATGGTAAGTCAGATAATATCCGAAAACTTGAAAATTTTCATGTTTTATTATTGTTTCCGGTAGGCTAATTACCGCATAGTAGCAGACTAAATCATGCAGAAACCCACACTTTTCAGGTCTCTATGGAGGTAGGAAGGGTGTTATCTGGCACTTGACAAAGCCACAGATAACAACTTTCCATAGTTCTATATCCCTCTCTGTTTCTCCCTGTGGTCATTAATGTTTTTGTCTTTACAATTCAGTCATTACATTTTTCAGTGTTAAGGTGATTTCAATATATATATATATATATATATATATATATATATATGTGTGTGTGTGTGTGTGTGTGTGTGTGTGTGTGTGTGTGTGTGTGTGTGTGTGTGTGTGTGTGTGTGTGTGTGTGTGTGTGTGTGTGTGTGTGTGTGTGTGAGTGAGTGAGTGAGTGAGCCTCATGATTTAAGCAAATTTGAAAGAGGCATGATAGCAGATGCTAGGCTGGCAAGTGCAAGCAGAAACTGCAAACCTCGGTAAGGAAGAACAGCTGTATGGAGGGTGTACAATGAGTGGTCCACAAAGAATAAAACAAGCAGTCAGCAGTCTTCATGTGAACAGAAAAGATGGATTTGTGTTCAAGTGCAACTAGGGGTCGAGAGGATTGTACAAAATAACAGACAAGCTTCATTGTGTTAAGTAAATGGGCAGTCCAACAGCAGTATTGAGAGAAAAATTTCAGCATACATAGCCAGCCACACATTATTCCAAATAGGCTATAACATAAGACGTCCTTTTTGTATACTGCTAGTCTTTGCCATGAACCAACAAATACCTGCAGTGCATTCTGCGGACCCTTGATGACTGGAAAAAGTTCAAGTCTTATGAATCATGTTTTCAATTAATACATGATAATAGAAGGGCCAAAATATGGCATCAACATTATGAGTCAATATGTTCCACAAGGCCAACTTTAACCTTCATAGCACCTGGTGGGACATAGCCTATTTGTTGAACCCCTCGCCGAAGCTTTATTATTGTGTGCATTGTGGATTGTTTTTTGTTTTTGTTTTTCTGACACAACATGAAAGATATACAGTTAAATTAATAGTAGCGCACGTTGATCCCATGGTCAGTGCCAAAAATGCTTCTTTTTGCACTTTATTATAACAGTGCTCTATTGTGATGATTTGGATTGTTCCAGTTACAGCAAGACCTTTCATAGTCTCTTATTGTGCCGAAGTACAGGGTGATCCATTTAAACCAGTACCATGTTATTTACTTATAACTTTTTTATAAATAACAACAAAATCATACAGTAAGTTGAGAATTTTACATGTGGTATTAGAGAATCATTTTATCAAAGCAAATGTTGTAATTGTCCTCCATTTTCTTGTAAACACAGTTGAACACACCGCACCATATTCAGTGATGTCTCATGTACAGTACGAGCAGTAACATTGCCAATTTCAGTCATGATTGTTTCACGCAATGCATCCAATGTTTTTGGATGGGTTTTGTAAACTCTATCCTTTAAGTAGCCCCATAAAAAAAAAAGTCAGGGGAAGTTAAGTCCGGAGATCGGGAGGCCAATATGTTTTTTGAAATTAATCTGTCATAAGAGAAGCTGGTTATGAGTTCCATTGAGACTTTCGATGTGTGACACGTAGCGCCATCCTGCTGAAAGTAGCCCTCTGTCAATTCAATGTCATCAAGTTGTTCCACAAATTCATTGAATATGCGGCAATAAACGTTAGTGTTGACAGTCTCAGAGAAAAAATGGGGCCAATAATTTTTGTAGACGAAACCGCACACCATACACCAACCTTTTGTGAATGCATCGGTGTTTCACACATAACGTGTGGGTTTTCGGCAGCCCAGAATCTGCTGTTTTGCGAATTGATGTAGCTTGACAGATGAAACCAGGCTTCATCTGTAAACCATGTGATGGAGAGAATATCAGATCGCAAATTAAGAAAATTTTGAAACCATTTGCAGTAACTTACTCTTTTTCACTTGTCCGGTTCCTGCAGCTGATGGATTACATGCTCTTTAAATGGTCGAATATTCACTTTTTTTGCTGCCCTTTGACAAGTTCCGTGTGAATATCCTGTCTGTCGGCTTAATCTGCGCAACGATTTCGTCGGAGATTGAAGTAAATGTTGCCGAACATCGTCCACACGCGTTTGGGGCATCGTAGGGTGATGTCTACCACTACCACTGAGAAGAGAACCAGTTTGCTCCAGTTTTTTTGCCATCGACAGAATTGTTGACTTGCTTGGCACTTTTCGAACTCCAAACTCTCTTCGAAATGCTTGTTGCTTCTTGATGACAGAATTGGTTACCCAATACGATTTCAATAAAAAAAAAAAAACATGCTCTGGAACAGAGTACTGCATGTTTCCGAATGCACGTAAGTGAATGACAATGCAACAACAAACAAATCACGAGCTGAGTTACACAGTTACGGTTAACAATCTTCTTCATGGTGGCGGTTTTCATTCTCCAGGAGTTGCTGCTTCTATCGAAAAAAAAAAAAAAAAAAAAAGTTCCTTGCGCGCGATCTTTTGCAAAAATGTAAGGGTTTTTTTTTCAGGGTACTGGTTTAAATGGATCACCCTGCACAATACTTGCAAGGGTTTTTTTTTTTTCTTTTCACGTATATATAAATACTCCACCATTTCACACGCAAAAAAGGAAACAAATTTCAACTCTGCACCCGCCGAACTTGGCACCTGGTGTGGTGATACCACTTGCACTGCCCTAAAGCTTGCCCTGGATTCCAGCTACCCATCATTAACTTTACACTCTGGCAAAAGTGGTGTAATGGTCCAGGATCTGTTTTGACAGCAGGCATTTCGTTCCTTAATACCTCTGAGACAGCATTTGGCTGTCACTAGATATCTTATCATTGTAGACCAGACATGCATGTGCATGGTGTTTCTGAATGGAGAAGGCTACTTCCAACAGGAAAATGCACCATGTCAAAAGGCTTGGGTCATCACTAGAGTTCGGATTCTTGCGTGAATATTTTTACTAAATTGCATGCAAGTTTTCTTTCCTATTGCGTGCGATATTAAATGTAGAGCTACACAATATATTAATGTTCCCAATCTTTTAATGTAATAAAAATAAATGACTTACCAGTTATTTCTATATAATTTTTCCTTTTCATTCCATACAAAGTAATTCTGTCGC
The DNA here is from genome assembly GCA_039090855.1 of Macrothele yani. Classification (NCBI taxonomy): domain Eukaryota; kingdom Metazoa; phylum Arthropoda; class Arachnida; order Araneae; family Macrothelidae; genus Macrothele; species Macrothele yani. The sequence continues at coordinate 82,685,322 of CM077008.1, forward strand.
ACAATACACATTTTTTCAATGTTCTGGAAAATCATATTCTGCCGCTTGTCAGTAAAAAAGTTTTTGTACTGAGAGAAAGATCTCTCCACCTCCACGCTCACTTAGAAGCGCAAACTTGGCCTTTATGCGAATGTCAAGATCTTGGTTCTCACTGACGAAAGCAATAACATCTGGGTTCTTCCAAAGAGAATTTTCTAGCTTTGTGTTGGCCAAGTCATCCAAACGGCTTTCCACTTCCTTAAAAATCTCCCACTGTATTTGCTTTTCTAGGTTTTGTTCTTCAAGCTTCTTGATGCTGTCTACAATGAACTTGTAGTTGTATGCCTCATACAACTCTTTTTCCAGATCCTTACTGCCCATGAGACTCTTGTTTTTTGTAACTGCTGCACTACCATCTTCTTCAAGTTGAATGCACTAATCCATTTTTTAAACATTTCCACTTCTTTTCTATATCCCTCTCATGTGACTTCAGCTCCTTCAGTTGTTCTCTGAGTAAATTAGAGTAATGCTGATGATCTTCAAGGAACCTTTCAAAATGAATGCACTAATCCGTACTTCTGCAACTTTCACTTTCCTCGTGGTTTCTCTCTTAGAGACACAATTAAAAATGGTAGATTAACTGTGAATTTTACATAAAAAAGTAAATTTTGCATTCATTTCAGGTGCAGATATTTGGTTTGCGTTCAGAAAGGGGTTTTGCGTGCTACAGTGCACATATAAAGGGTGTTAAAATAAGTTGATTTTACATGTTTATGATCTGATTTGGAATATATATACGTGCCCGCATAAAAAATTTTTTTACTGCGTGCTGAACCCAGAAATCCCATCTCTAGTCATCACACAGTGGTTCCAGGAGAACAACAGTGACATCAAAATGCTAAAATGACCTCCACAGTCCCCAGAACTTAACCTAGTTGAACACTGACTGTGGTATGAGGTTGAGAGAGTCATTCGTAACAGAGATTCTCGTCCAGTGAACATTCAGTAATTTAGGGATGCTATTACACCCGCTTGGCTGAAACTGTAAACATGGTTTGTACACATCCTGGAAAAGTCCTGGAATTCCATTTTGTCCTGGAAAAGTCCTAAAATTCTGTTACATGCTCTGGAATTTTATCCATTCTTGCCTTTTTGTCTCTGCGCGATGTTTTGTAGTTGAGGATTTTTCTACTGACATAACTTATGTCTGACAAATTTCCCTCCCCAACAACCCCTGCAAAATGCGGGTGTGTGGGGGGAGGGGGGAGCTGTTGGTTTCCTTATCTGTTAGGAGGACTGAAGCTGCGCTATTAACATCTTTTGCGTGGTGCTTATGTTATCACTTTGTCTGTTCGGCCAAGGAGACCATATCTATGCAATTATTAGTTCGATTTGTAAAATTCTTTTTGTATTGGGAAGCTTAAAATGTGAGAATGATGATCCATGCATTCCGATTTATTTGAACGCATTGCCGCTAGAGGGTACAAATGGAGATAGTATCAAATTTAAAATGCATTTTATTTCGTATATTTGCTTCTAAATATCCACTTGAAAAATTTTTTTTCCTTTCTATGACATTTTTATCAAATACTATTTTAGTTAGTCCCTTTTTCAAATAATGCATAAATTTTCCGCTAGTGAGCATAAAGGTAAATCACGATTTTACCAATATCTCTCTTCTAAAAGTCCGATTCGAAAAATTCTTCCTGCGTTGGATACAGCTCTTGAGGGGAAATGTTTTGCATGCAATTTATCATTTTTGGTAAAGAATGGTTTGGCCATCAGGTGGCGTAAGGGTTTATTTTTGCTTCTGTTGTACTTGAAACAAAATCTGAGCTGGGAACTCGATTGAAAAAACCCTTCTGTGAACTGATGCCGTTCACCTCGGGAAAACTTTTTGAGAATACCTCCTGTTTAAAATAGTGCATATTTTTTCCACCAGGGCGTACACGTATATTTTATTTTTGTCATATCTCTGTTTCTCGGAGTCCGATTTAAAAAAATTCTTTCTTTGTTGAACATTTTCAGTGTGAAATATTTCTCATATAATTTTAAATATTTCTTAACGCACAAGTGTGCTACTAGAGGGCATTAGTTCATGTTTCCGTTTACAGCAATATCTGCGGTACTAAAAACCCGATTGAAAAATTTTATCTTTCGACCAGATACACTAATAACTGTGAAAACTCCTTGTGTGTATTTTCTTCCCAAAATAATGCACAATTTTGCCGCTAGGGGGTGCATATTTTTTTTTTTTTTTTTTTCAATATCTGTACTTCTAAATGTCAGATTTAAAAACTTCTTTTAACACCAGATGCCATTTACCTTGTGGAACACTTTAGGTGAATTTGCGAAAGTTTGTGGTTCACAATTCTGCCACTAGGTGGTGTTTGTGTGTACTTCTGTTTGTAGCCTTCTCTGCCTCTAAAAACCCTATTGAAAATTTTTTTTTTTTTACTGTCTGTCATTCGCTATAATAAAGATAGTGAGTGAATAAGATTTTTGCTACAATAAGAAAATACTCTTCAAATAATGTACAAGTTTCCCCCTAGGAGTTGTAAAGGTCAAAACGTTTTTATTGCTATCTCTGATTCCGGGAGACGTATTTGAAAAGTTATTTCTCCTTAACATAGCTTTTGCTATGAAGAATACTTTTCACCTGTTTTTAACTTTTCCATTATGCAAAATTCTTCCACTAAAAAGCATAGAGTTATATCTTGTTTCCTTCTGTATCTCCTCTTTTAACTGTTGGATTTGAAAATCTTTTTGTCTCTAATACCTTCCTTATCTTGTTTCCTTCTGTATCTCCTCTTTTAACTGTTGGATTTGAAAATCTTTTTGTCTCTAATACCTTCCTTCTTGTTAATTTTCGTAAGACTTTTTAGCCACTGGTGGAAGTAAATAGCTGATTTTTTTTTTTTTTTTTTGCGGTTTAATTTGACCTTTACTGAAATTTGCTAATGAATGCTTTATATAAAAATTTGCCGTACAATCAGCTTGCTTTCTAATATCAAAAACTTAAATCTAGTTGTTTCTTAGTATTTTCTGAGCTAAGTAATCACTTTGCATCTTCTATAATTAGTTTTCCAATCATGCCCAGTTAAATTGCCTTGATCACTAATGAATGCAGTTGTACACAGCCCTTGGATTTAAGGTTTTATCATTATTCTCTTTCATTTCACGTTGGAAATTTTTGTGCATACTTTGTTTGCTGGGGGTAGAAATTTAAAACATAACTACAGCATCAATATTATGTTGAAAAGTCCTTCCCTAAATAAAATGTAACACAAATACTTGCTCCCATGATTATGTTTTTGAGAAATAACAATCCCTTTAGTCCTTTGAAAAAGTTCCAAATATTTCACCTTTCTCTTAAGTTTCCAGTGTAAGCATTATTTCAAAATAACTAAATTTGAATAATATTTTATGTATTGATTGTGTGGTATATGAGAGCATTTCAAGAGTAATGCCACATACCTACATATTTTTGAGTTTTATATTGTTTTTATTCTGTAATTTGCTTCAATAATTGAACTAAAGCCAAAGTAGAAATTTTTTTTCTTCTCAAAATCAGTAGTATACTCAGTGGCAGCTCGTGGCAACTGAAACAGGTGGGGCCAGTAGCCGAAGTCAAATAATGTAATAAAAAAACTGTCATTATTAGGCCAACTATTCTGACCTCCCACCCCACCCCCAAGATTCCTTTACTCTGTTTCTGTTTACCTCCTTGACTCACAATAATGCCGAAATCAGGTAGGAACGTGTCAACTATTGTATTGCACACGAACAAAATTTCCTCAGAATAAAATGCATAACTTATTAACAGAAAAACGTTAAAACTCCTTAAATAAAATTTTTACCTTAAAACATATGAGCATTAATTTATGTTAGTTTTCTTTGTGTTTCTTCAGATTTCTCAACTGAGGAATAATCACAGGATTCACAGAATAAAAAAATGTAGTGAAAAAATAATAACTCCAAATAGATGCAGGGAGGGAATGTTTCATGAATTTCGTCTCATATAGAATGAGTACCATACTACCATTTGCATTATTTGAAAAGTTTAACCTTTTTCCTTAAAGAACTTGTGAAACATAAAAACATATATGTTCTCATGTGCAAATTATACTTACAGGGTTTCTCATTTATTTATTTATTTTTAACATAGAAAATCATCTTAGTTAAAACTGAAATTAGTTCTGCAAAGCGCTTTGTAAATTTCATACTCTTGGAAACTCTAATTCTTGTGCTGATGAGCACTGTGTTTTTTTAAGTGAAGCTCAAACTAAAAATTATTAGGGTGATAAACACTGAGTTTTTTTAAGTGAAGCTTTTCTTCCAGATTTAAAGCAAAGAATGGAGATTTTAAAAAAATATCCACTCTATTCATTGTACTCGACAAGCAAAAAGTCACCACACAAAGGAACAACAGATCACCGAGAAAGACACACACAGAAAAAACAACTAACTGAACTTTGCTATGACATTTAAAACCCTCCCCCACCCTTGAGCTTGGTCGGGGTAAGCTTCTCTGTCAATCCACAGCTTTAAAGAAATGGATACTCTCCCGGCCAATCAAATCAGCGCTGGGTAGAGCTGAGTTCGGGCTCAATTCTCGGAGCACGAGCCCATCCATGCCCGTGGTATATCAGCCCGAGTCCACCTGAGCCCGAATTTTATATTGAAAGATAGAGCCCGAAAACTGTCTAACCTGTTCAACCATTAATAAAAAACATCTTCTTTTCCACACTTGCATTCTCTCCTTCTACTGCAATTAAACAATGTATTTCTCAAATAAGGAGTGGGGAAGGGACTTCTATCTATTTTTACAGTGTAACTGTACGTTTTTCTTTGATCGTTCATTTCCATCTGAGTGCTTTGGGCGGCCGGCCGGCCATCCAAAATGATTACACAGTGCTGCAATTGTATGTTGTTCAAATAATGCAAATATTATTGCACCATAATGCGCTGAAATATGTACTTTGCTAAATAGAATTAGCAGGAAGCTACTACGGGGAGATAGGGGGTAAATTACCGTCGGCAAGCTATCAACTATCCAATATTTATAGTTCTTGAAAAAGCTTCTTCTCTGCAGAAACACACTAATGCACGGCCTATGGCATTTTCTACCCAAGCCTGGAATAAATAGCCATCTCGAATGCCCGCTCCGCAACCAAAACCAGTTGCCGGAGAATTCCCTTTACACCAACTATAAAGTGTCTCATTTGCCAAATCATATAAAATCCCATTTATACATTAAAAAATTCTCTCGCTCTCCCTCTCTCTAAGAGACCAAGCCCGAATCACAGTAAATATTCTACAGCCCGAGGCCGATTCGGGCCCGGGCTCTGCTTTGGGCTTTCTGGCTCGGGCTCAGCCAGTCTCAGCTCTAGCGCGGTGCCAGATAAATCTGGCCCCCACAGCTTTTTTTGCACTCGCGGTTAAGGCAGTGTTGTATGTAGGTCATCATACTGAATGAAACGGAGAGGAAATCGTCTCCTCTTTGCTTGCGTAGTGATGTTACTGGGGCCTGTTGGAGCTGGCCCCAATAACCTCTCACTTGGAACGTGATCTCTTTCCTCAGGGAATATTTTTTCGTTTTTGAAGGAAACTTTTCCCTTAGGTAATGGTTTTTGAAGGGAAAGGTTTATCACCATGTAGTTAAAAGAGAAACTATAAGAATCGGGGGGAAAAAAATGATTTCTAGAAATATAAATTTTTAGGTGGGGCTCGGCCTCTCTGGCCCCTAATGACGAACCGCCCCTGAGTATACTTTATATAAAAGTTTAGTAGATATTAAACCTGATCACCTTTTCAGTGACAGTTTTGATATTTCAGTATTCATTTGTGATTCTAAGTTTCTGATTAGCTGCAGTGGACATCATTTTTAACATTCTGCATTTTGTATTAAGTTTGCCCAAGCATGTAGGAAGCTGTATGTTGTAGGTTACAGGTTGAACAGGCCTATGGTTTCGCAATATTTTAAGCAAGAGCGTTTGGATCGTATGTCCTGGAAAAAAATCCAATAGTCCTGGAATTTTGCGATTGAAAAAGCATGTGAACCATGTGTAGAAGAATGTCAGCACCTCGTTGAATCCATGCCATGTTGAATCAAACTGTTTCAAAGGCTAAGCGCATCTCCACATGTTATTACTTAGGTTTTCCTAAAAATCAGTACTTCAGTGTATGTGCCAATAATGACAATTGTTTGTGCTTTCCTGTATTTGTGAAGAAATACTTCTTCAGCAAGATCAGTTTCTCACACATTTATACATTTCAAATTATTGCTTGTATAATGAGAAATATTCACATTCATTTAACATGTGTCAAAATAATGAACATCTGCAACATTTATTCCCTCTAGTTTTCATACAATGATTGAATTTCTTCCTTGTTGCATATTCATGTTTTTTTTTTTTAATTTTATGTGTATTATTTTAAAATTGCCACTATTTTTTGTATTTTTGGAGCATGTTCATTTAGCTATCCATGCAGCAACCTTAGATAATAAGTGAATCAAAGTGTTGTTAGATTTTCTTTGATTAGTCATAAATAGTCTGGTGCATGTGTCTGCATGTTTTAGCCATTTTTTATGTTAGTGCATATAAATGTATTAAATGAGCAAATTACTGGTCAAAATGTTTATTTCAAGCAGAACAGTTTTACACTTCATATGATCTTTTAAGGTATGCTAACTTAACATGTTTGCCGTAAACAAAAAAAAAAAAAAAAAAAAACTGGCTTTAACTCCCAAAATGTGGGAAAAACAAGCATATCCTAAATTAAACTTAAATAACTCCTAAGTTAAGTAGTGTAGATCAAAGGGTCAGTAATCTACAAAAACCAAGCAAAAAAAAAAAAATAAAAAAATAAATAAACTTCTTTCATCTATACATGGCAGCAAATAACAGGTGATCAGAAATGTCCTCCGCTGGTAGGTGCATTTTGATGTTTTACCCTCTTGATTGAAATTTCCTTCCAGTTTCTGCAGAAGCTTAGCTAAGACAAAATTCATATGGAGATCTTGCAACATTTAGTTTTGAGAACCAATTTTCAAACCTAATTATCTTGTCATTCTAAATGTTAGCTACGTCAAATCAACATAGATCTCTGGGTGCATGCCTTGTATTTGATCTGTGAATAATTGAGTTCTTTGAGATTGTTGGGTTGAGTAATTTGGAAGGAAAACTCAGTTTTAATGGTGTGAGTCAGTGACCAAAATGACTAAAATCAAATCAAGTAAGGAAACTTTAATTAAAGCGTGGATTTCTGACTACTGTAAGGAATTAACTACTAATGGAAAAAATGCATACTCTGCAATTTATGACAAAACATCGCTTGTGAGAAAAAGTATCAAATCAGTCTGCGTGTAAAAACTACCCATGGCACTGTGTAAAAAATGGCAAAAATAAACATCATACAAGCGTAATAAGATATTATAAATGTATATTTTATAAATTTTAAGTGCATATAGTCCTGTCTCTAGTCATATAAAATAAAAAGAACAACAGGTTTGCTTTGCAGTTTACTGCTATGGGTAATAGCGGCATTTAAGTAAAGATATGGGGTTTTAGGCTGGAGTCTTTAATGTTTTAGTGTCTATGCAATGATCAATTGACAAACAAGAGATAAGAATGCAAGTACTGTTTTTTGTTTAGTGTACAGGGCTGCTAGACCTGCGGCAATTGCGCCAGCCTGCGCCAAAACGTTGTTCTTGCGCTATTCTGCTAAAAAAATCGCAATTTTGACGAAATTTGCGCCAAAAGTTAAAATTTACTGTTCGATATTTTAGCGTTATCTTACGACATTCGAAATAGATTCAGCGGTTAATTCGTATGTGAAATTCTTCCGCAGATTCACGGAATCTCCCCCCCCCCTTTTTTTGTCATTTTTGAGATCGATGCAAAAGTAGAAATTTTCGGGGTATTAGTGAGGGGAGGGGGTATTCCGTCTAGGGACATTGTTATGCTTCGTCTTTTTAAACATTCGGAAATGGAAGTTAAACGGAGTGCAGATTCCCCCCCCCCCGTAATCGTTTTTTTTTTTTTCTCGCGTGTTGTTGCTTCTGTTCAGTATTGTTGTTAAATATAATTTCATTGCATAATGTTAGCTTGAAATTGTAGGCAACGATTTCGGAAAACGGAAGTTAGGCCGCCCGAAAATTTTCCCCGTATTCTTCGGCCACGAGATTCTTACGCTGATTCTTTTTTGATTTCATTTGGATAAATCCTCGAGATCGATGGATTACTGTACTGAAATGGGGGGGTCGTTTTTTCCATCGGAAGACGGAATTTCATCCTTTGAAAACGGAAAGTAGACTGAAAGTAAGATTTCTCTCGTAATCATAATTTTTTTCTCTCGCGATGTTTCCTCTACCCAGTATTGTTAGATATCATTTTATTCCATAGATATTTGTATTTTTGTATTTCAGCTTGAAAATGTTGGATAAATTTCCGAAAATGGAAGTCGGTCGGAGCGAAAATTTCTTCCGTAATCTTCCCACTCCTATATAGTCGTTAAATGTCATCACAGTGGGGGAAATTTCCGAAAACGGAAGTGACGAAGTTTGGAAATTTGTAAGAGTTGATGCATGGTGTTAAAAAAAAAAAATATATTCATTCTCTGAAAATTACACCATTTATCTAAAATAGTGAAAGTTCTGATATCAGAATTCATGGTTCTCATGATGGCTGAAAGTTCTTTAAGCATGATGGATAAAATTGTCATCTGAGGGAATAAAAAAAAAAAAAAAAAAAAAAAGAAAGAAAAGTAACAAAGGAAAATGGTAAGGGAAAACTATCAGCAGAAAAAAATTAAACAGTGGATGCTGTGCAGTGGTAGAGTCAACAAAAGACAAATATGGCTGTGGAACTTGCTGAGAAGAAAGTAGGGTTTGCTTGCAAGAGGAAACCAGAGCTAATGTTCTAGCAAGTACAAAAACAAAACTTGGAAAAAAAAACTGTTTGAAGCCATGTCTTTCAAAACCACCCTATTTTGTTTGGAATTCAGTAATTTTATAGTTGTGAATACAGTGGTGTGATCTAGTTAAATATTTTCATAAATAAATTACAGTGAATGATTCAGTTTTGTTCATGCTGCATAATATTCACACTTTTCTCACCGTGCAGTCTGATTTTTCACTAAATTAAAAAGTACAGCTTTGGTTTTTTCTTCATCAGTCTCATGTATGTTAATTAAAATTTCTCACAAGTGCTATGGATAAATGAAAGGATTGTTGCATAACTTGTAATCAATTATCAGGAATACTGATCTTTTGGTTCTTACTTAAAGTCTGAATTTTGCCCCTGTACGTTCAGGGAGCAGAATTTTTAGGAGGTTTTCTTTTTCTCATTTTGACCTACCTTGGGGAACATCTTCACCTTCACACTTTTCTTTTTCCAGATGGAAGGTGCATTGAACCACTTACTAACTCACAATCGTCTGCTTAATGTCCGTGTCCACACATGCAAGACCCCACGTATGCTAGAGCAGTGGCTCTTTCAGACAGCAACAACAAAAAAGTCATAAACTGATTCTACTACTACTGAAGAAGGGGGGTCTCCCGCCAAAACGTCACTGCACAAGCGTTAAGCGATGGAAGCAGCTTTTATCTAACCAACTTTACTAAATCTCACTGTTATCTTATAGTTTTGGTTCCAGTTGTAATTGTTCACAGTAATAACGAAAGTTTTACATTGATAATTACTGGATGAAAAACATTGTATGAAAAGTATCATGACGCAACTGATGAAAGGTGATTTTACAGTTTGATTATTAAATTAGTTTTCCTTTTATATCGAAGGTACGCTTTCCTCCAGAAAACCTTAGGAGTTTGTGATGCACACGCAAACCACGTTTGCATGCGTGGCTTGCCAGTTGGTTGGTTTCAGAAATAATGTATTTTCATCTGAATGCCATGAATCTCAAAAAATATGCTGCTAAAAACCAACCAAACAACAAACAGTAATTGCATATTATTTATTCTTCCTAAGAGTATATTCGCAAGCGTTCAGTAACAATAGCAACAGTTCTTGGATGCGGCAGAATCCTATTCGTGTGACAACGAAACAAATGCATTCAGAAGAAAATCACTGATTGGGGCGCTCCGTGGTAACAATGGCACACACAACAGCAACTAGGCCTCTGTGAATCTTGGAGAGGTGCAAGCTAGTTCTGTGTTGACATTGGCGAAAAGACCCCAACTCACTGGGTTTTGTTCCAGAATCCTTAGGTTGAATAACCAACTGGAACCCTCAGCTGTGGGCTAATCCCCCACACTGATGTACTTACCTGATTAAAAAGACAAAAAGAAATATTAAGAATGACTCAAGTGTGGGATATGGTGGACCTACCACACTTGAGAAGGACGGTCCACCATGGAATCGATCTGGACTTTCTAAACGGCGTACGAGAAAGAGATCTCGGCTGAGTGAATGTAAGATTGGTGTATGGAATACTAGAGGTATAAATGGCAAGATGAGTGAGGTGATTGAGGAGATGAATAAGTATAGACTGGATGTGCTGTGTGTAAGTGAAACCAAAAAGAAGGAAATTGGGGTAGAAGAAGTAAATGGCACGGTGAGTGTGTGGTCTGGAGTATTGGATAATATGAGAGGACAGGCTGGTGTAGGTGTGATTTTAAGTGAAAAGATGAAGAACAACTTGATTCATTATAGTTGCATAAGTGAGAGAATTCTCTGGATTCGTTTGAAAGTGAAACTTCAGAGAATTGTAATTGTTGTAGTGTATGCTCCTTGTGACTCTGAACCTTCTGATAAGAAAGATTTCTGGAATGAGCTAAAAGCTGTTTTGAGCCAGTTTGGTGCTAAAGAAAAGGTTAAAATAGCAGGGGATTTCAATGCTAGAGTAGGTGTGCAGAATGCAATTTCTGACAATGTTCTGGGTAAGTTTAATGATCCTTGTGTGAATGATAATGGTGAAAGATTAATTGAACTCTGCATTGAGAATGGTTTGTGTGTATCTAATACATTTTTCAACCACAAGTATATACACACATATACTTGGGAAAATCATACTCTTGGTCAAAAGAGTGTGATAGATTTTGTTGTTTACGATCAGCGTTTGAAACACTTAGTTGTTGACACCTGTGTGATGAGAGGTGCGGATGTTGGTTCTGATCATTACTTGGTAGTGTCACGAGTGAAACTTAATGTTGGTTGGAGGAAAAGGAATAGGAAGAGACCCAGGATAGAAAGAATAAAGGTTGATAGGCTCCTTGAAGATCATCAGCGGTATTCTGACTTACTCAGAGAACGACTGAAGGATCTGAAATCTTGTGAGAGGGATGTAGAAAAGAAGTGGGAATGCTTTAAGAACTGTGTTGTCACTGCTGCTAAAGAGGCCTGTGGCACCACAATAATGGGTAACAATAGAGGTGATGCTTAGTGGAATAGTGAGATTGATGAGGCAGTAAAGAAAAAGAAGGAAGCCTATTTGGGGATGTTGCAAGGTAGAGTCTCTGTGGATGAATATCGCTGTAAGAAGCGTGAAGCTGCTAAGTTGGTTCGCCACAGTAAGGCAAAAGACAGGAAGGAGAAAGTGGAAAGGCATGAACTGGCTTTTTGGAAAGATAGAAAGTCCTTCTGGAAGTACATGAGACTCAGGAAAAATAGGGGAAACAAAGTTGTAAGTTGTGTGAAGAATGAGATCGGGGAAATGATATGGGAGCCCAATGAGTTAAGTGAAAGATGGGGTGAATACTTCTGTGAGTTATTAGATCAGGAGAGCAAAAATGATTCTGAGACAGATGCAGATGATGTCACAATGAGGGATGAAAGCACAGGAGGGATCTCAAGAGAAGAAGTGTGTAAAGCTCTAAAATCTCTTCAGAATGGTAAGGCTCCGGGAGTTGATGGCATAACTGCAGAGATGTTGAAATATGGTGGTGACTCTATAATTGACTGATTTACTGAAATTTGCCAGTTGTGCTGGGAGTTAGGAATTGTCCCTCGGGATTGGAAGGATGCTATCATTGTTCCCTTGTACAAGGGAAAAAAAGGTGATCAGACTGAATGCAAGAACTATCGTGGTATTAGCCTACTGAGTGTGCCAGGGAAAGTGTTTGGTAAGGTTGTTATTGAAAAAGTACGGGGTCTTACATCATTGAAAGTGTGGGATGTTCAGAGTGGTTTTATGCCTGGTAAAGGCTGCACTAACCAGATTTTTGCATTACGCATGATGATTGACAAGTATCTGGCTGTTGGGAAGAAAGTTTTTGCTGCCTTCATAGATTTAGAGAAAGCTTACGACGGAGTGAATAGGACACTTTTGTGGAAGGTTTTGAATGAATATGGTGTTACTGGGAATCTACTTAATAGTGTGAAAGCCATGTATGCTGGTAGTAGAGCTTGTGTACGAGTGAATGGTGTTTTATCAAGATGGTTTTCCATTGGTGCAGGAGTTAGACAAGGTTGTGTAATGTCACCATGGCTGTTTAATATATTTATGGACGCATGCATGCATGATGCCAAAATAGATAATAGTGGTTTATGTCTTGGTGATATCCGTGTGTGCAGATTGCTGTATGCTGATGACACTGTCCTGTCGGCAGAGAGCAAAAGTGAGTTGCAGAGTATGTTGACTCGGATGCATGAAGTTTTGCATGAAATTCAAACTGAGTATAAATAAGGGGAAACCCAAAGTTATGGTGTTTGAGAGAGGAATGGGTAGCACTGAATGTAATGTAAGTATAAATGGCACTGTGATTGACCAGGTGAGTGAGTTTGTGTATTTAGGAAGCATGTTTGACAGAGAGAACAAGTTGGATGATGAAATCAGTAGGCGAGTGAATTCTTCTTTGAAAGTCATAGCTGCTCTGGGAGGTTTTCACAGGAATGATGGGTTCTCTATAGAGTCCCACATGGCTGTGTATGAAACAGTAATTGTTCCTACTCTGATGTATGGCAGTGAAACCTGGGTACTGCAGGAGAAACATAGGAGTCGTTTGTGTGCTGGAGAAATGCGTTACTTACGTGGGGTTTGTGGCAAGACACGATCTGATTGTGTGAGGAATGAAGATGTATTGCAGTTGTGTGATGTAAAGCAAAATGTTGTTAGCAAGGTGGAGACCAATATGCTTCGGTGGTTTGGTCATGTTGAAAGAATGAGTGATGAAATGCTTACTAAGAAAATATTTTCAACCCAAGTGGCAGGAAGGAAAAGCAGAGGAAGGCCAAGGAAGACATGGGTGGATCAGATTCAGGAGTGTCTGCATGAGAAAAAGATTATGAGTATGAAGTATAAAAGATCTTGTGTAAGGCGTGTAATGGATATCAGTGAAGCACGAGTTGTATGTCAAGATCGCTGTAAATGGCGAAGTTTGATACGACAACAATAAGTAAAAATATCTGAAAGTTTGTATTTCTTTTTGGAGCTAACCTCTGAATCTCAGAGAACAGCTTAGTGAATATGTATGTATGTATAATTGTTTTCCCATTTATCTCACTGTAGGAACGACAGGAATGCTAATTAACAGTCGTAAGAGGAGCAGTAAAATGCCAACAAACCTGAAATATAACATTTTTTCATAGTTCATACAATAATGGTAATTCGGTATACAAACATAACTTAAAGCACAGTATGGACTTAAAACAATTAAAAATACTGTCATTATCTGCTGCAAAATGCAAATTTTCCCACTCCAAGAATTGCTCCGAAACATGGTAGAGGCACTAACACCCCTGAGTGTAGGGTGCTGACATAAGGCACTAGTTGAAAAATACTGTGAAATTATGAGCAGCAGTATTGGCAATTTTGGATATATCACTGTGCAAAGATGAAAAGTTGATGTTCACCGTGATGACTTATTTTGAAAAATGGTAAAGGACGTCTATGCCATGTAGTTAACTTCTTTCAAATAAAACACATCATCAGTTGATATTAATAAACAATATGTGTGGTAAAAGCTTGTGGAACCATCCATTAGTTTCAGTGCGATATTCTTAACATCCACCATTTAGTCTTTAGTTTGTCCTAAGTAAGAATAACATATTTGAACATAAGGAACATCTCTCTATGGCTTTATCTACTAAACCCCAACTTCTGTGGTACCCAGGATTGCCAGAGCACAAACATTTTGGTTAGGCACAAATAGAAGAAATTTAATATTTTTTGTTTGTTCACCTTGCTGTTTTCAAGGTTAGAACTTTTGAAGGTCATTTCCACCAATATTTTGTGTGTGTGTGTGGGGGGGGGGCTCTCTTAGTTCTGATGGTTTAGTTTAACCAGTGGGATCTCATATTCTGGTAGATCTCTCAACAGCATGAAAACTTCTGATAAAACAGTGTGTTGGTGTACATTCAGGTAGTTATTTGCAAAACACAGGTCTTGCATTCTTACCTTCTGATCACCATTATATTTTTTTCATTTTTCAGTTTATTTACATGTTCCATATGGACTTCATTGCAGTGACCTGTGCAATTATGTGTTTTCTACTTTTGCAGAGGTGTTCTAAACATAACACATGCAAATGTATAAATGTTGATTTTCTTTTCTAGGATTCTAAAACTGAGAAAATTTCAAAGAAGGACAAGAAAGCTCTTCCATTACCAGAGTCAAAGCTGGATCCACAAGTTCTGGTATGCTTTATATATTTTTCTGGCATTAAGATGTCTTCCCTCTCTTGTTTTTTTTTTTTTTTTGTTGTTGTTGTTGTTGTTACAGGGGCTGACAAAACTGGTTAAAGTCCAGATACATATCTCTGGTAACAACCATGAAAGCAATAATTTAAGATATTCCACAAATCCCCCTCCCCACCCACACATACTTTGTTTAGTTATTGTATATGATATTATGATATTCCTTAATATGTAGTGGGAGGGAAGTTGTGTTTTTCAGTTTGAAGAATAAGAATCAATATTTAAAAATTAATTGAGCTTTTCTATTTTAGTCTCTAGTTCAGCTGATATGTGATATAAAGCTGATGGAAGAAACTGTGGTGGAAATGAAATATGATGCTAAAAAGGCTCCTTTAGGTAAATTCATAGTTCATGTTTTCATATTTTACCTTTAAGCTTTAAATATTAAATCTTTAATAAATGTGGATATTCAGTGCTCAATTTTATATTCAATCTGCAAAAACACTTTACAAATTAGTTTTGGAATAATGTAAAAACTCTTAAAATGTTATATTTGTCATGTGTGTGGCACTGCTGGTAGTAGTTGTAATCTGCATAAGCACCCTTCAGAAAATTTAAAAGCCATTTATGAAGTATGATCAAAAAGTTTCTGAAATGGTCATATGAGACAATAAAAATGGCAGGTAGTAACTATTCTGCATTATCCTCCTCTAAGTACTCGCATTTGAAGTTGATACACTGATCCTAGCCATTGCATCATTGGAAGCACCTTTGAAAGTGCTTTATTTATTTATTTAAACACTTTTTTGCAGTTCTTTCTGAATAACAGTAATGTCTTCATTGAATCTTTTTTTTTATGATCTGCATCTTGAGTTTCAGGGGGGGGGGGGAGGCAAGGTGCCAAACCAGGAAAATAAGGATGAGGCAGAATTGTAGCCATACCATTTTTTTTTTTTTTTTTTTTTTTTTTTTTTGGCCATGAACTTACTAATGGAAAGTGCTTCATGCGCAAGTGCATCATGATGAACAAGCCATTCTCCACTGTGCCACTTTTCTCGACATATGTGATGTATATCTTCCCCAGTCTTCATAGAACATCTTTGTAAAACATCAGATTCACATTTTGATCCTGTGATATGAATTCCTGATGCACAATCTCTTCAATGTTAAAAAGACAATCAGCATGGATCTCAAACTGGACCACTCTTGCGTGGTTTTTTTTAGGAGGTGGACACTGTAACAACGTTTTGTTTCAGGGCTGTATCCATAAATCCATAATTCTTTTCCAGTTGTGGCCTTGAACAGAAAGTTAGGTACTATTTCAAGTTCCTCTTTCACTCTGGTCACACATTTACTGTTCAACAGATGTAATGCATAGCACAAATTTTATAGTAATTCTCAATTCAGATCATTTGTTACCCTGACAGGTACCAAAATAAATGCCCAATTCAGATCCCATATTTCCCAACTCACACAACTTCCTTAATCCATATGATTCCAGAAACTTTCTGAACCTACCTTGTATATACACTGCTAAAAAAATAATAATTAGAGGACATTGCAGTAGTGACCATGCAGAGGCAGATGGATGGTGGAAAATGTCTGGAATCGTATAGGATTAAGGAAATCGTATGAGTTGATTGATGTGTTGCTATTTGGGAAATGGCATCTGAATTGGGCATTTATTTTGGTGCCTGTCAGAATATTTGAAAACACAAATGTGTGTGAGAAAGTCAGAACATAAAATATGACAAAACCATACCTGCCAGGTTTTACGGTTTACCTGTAAAATTTACGGAAATGTGACTTGTTTTACGGGCAAAATGTTAATTTTACGGATTTTGCATTTCTCCGAGATTTTTTTCTTTTTCTGATTATTTTGCACCCGCTATTAAAACTTAAAAACTTAATCTATTCAAAGTAAAGTGCCGATGTAAGTTATGAATAAGTTTTCAGTTACATGTGTTTATTTGGGAACATTTTGCCATAGTTTTCCCTCATTTTAGGTTATTGTTTTGCCTTTTTTCAAACACTAGAACACCAACCAGCTGGGCTTGTTTAACCTTGGGCTCGGTTCTCTCCCCCTCCCTCTCTCTTGCGCTGTTTCCCACCTTCTTTTCAGATAATGCATTGTTTGTCTCCCGAGTTGCAACTTCTCAGCAGGCCAGCATGGGGTGTGTCTTGCATCGGAACAGGTGTCTTTATTACTCCTAGTTCGAAATGCTATCTCAGAACGTAGTTATTGTAGAAAAAAATTCAAACGGATTTTAAATCTGTGGAATTTTTAAGCCCAGATTGATACCCAAAATGATGAAATTAAGCAAAAACTGCCAGTTTTGTGAAATTAAAAATGCATTGGGGCATGGTTTCATGGCTTCTTCTCTGGCAATAAATTTGACCTAACAAAAGAATGCTACTATAAGAGGAAGTTAAAAAAAAAAAAAAGTAAGTCCAATGTTGATTCAAGCCAGTGCTGTTCCAGCAATTTGCTGGTCCGTTAGTCAGTAAGCTTTCTACGCTTTCCAACCGTGCTTTGTTCATTGCTCGATAACGTTCATAAAAATGTCTTGGATTGATTCAACGAAATTAATATGTTGGGGTACATACTAATTCGTCAAATCCCTATTGAAAATGGTCAAAGGTAAAGTCAAGACATTATTTTCAGTTGCTTTCTATTTCTTTCAGTTGCTCTCTGCTTTCCTATTCATTCTTCTGTCCTTTTTTTGGTGATGACTTGCGTAAAATCAAAGCATGATTGTGATGAAGTTTGGGTATGCTGTTCAGCACCCATAGTGGACCTATCCTATTGAAAATGGTTGCTATCAGCATTCACGGGGACAGCGTTCGCTCGCGTTTTAGAATTTCAGCACAATATCTTCTGTGGAAATTGACCAATTTGGATATAATTTTTAATTATAAAGTGACGCGTTTGTGGTAGCTATTTAGAAATTAACAGGCACAAAAAATGTTCTATAAAAAAGCAAAAACACAGAAATATACAGTATCAATTAATTCATACTAAGATTCGTAAAGAAAACAGTAAAGTATCTTGAAGAACACTGTTGCTTTTGCAAACCCACACTTTTTTGTAGGTATGAAATTTTGGGGTTTTAGAAAACAACTTTTAAAATATCCGGATTTCGACAGCACGAGTTTCATCTAGGGATGGAGTAGACTTTTTTTCTTTTTCTTTTTTTTTTTTTTTTTGTCTGTTTGAAAAACAAAACAAAACGCCATTGGCTTTGTAACTTCTATCAAACTGAATTGTGTGATATTTAGAGATTTTCATTTTTTAAAACAGAATACGTGTATTTCGCATTTTGTCATGTTAAGCCATATTTTTTTTTTTTTTTTTTTTTCAGAGATATAAGATCGGAATTAAAATCCTGGTTAAAATGTTTTGTGCTGTGGCTATGCCGCAAAGGGAGATGGGGAGGATGTCACCGCCGAAGTGGCTGTATCATTTCTTGAGACACCTGATGTAAAAGACGTTTGGTTTTGTTCCGGCAAAACACATTGTGTTAGATTTACTGCAGGAGAGGGGGTAGTTCATACGTTGATGGGCCCAGATTGTTTTTGTGAAGGAATAACTAGACTAGAGAAGCTCTATTCTGTAAGATGAGGGGAAGGGGGAGGACAGGAAGGGAAGGCAGAAGTATAAAATCAGTGCCATTTGGAAGTATAAAAGATGCCGCTAAAGGGGTTGGATTTGGTAAAAGACAAGGCATCGATACCCCTGTGAGGAATGATGGGGAGGGAGGGGAATTTCCCAGAGGATGACATTCATAACTAAAACCTAAACCTTTGTTTCTAGATGAAAGAACCTTTCAGTTGCTCTCTGCTTTCCTAGCTGACCAGCTCGAATCGGATAACTCTGCAATCGGATTCTTCTTCTTCTTCAAATTGCAACTCTTTAAGCTGCTACTATTTTACATAGCAGTTTTTACTTGCCTTTTTTTTTTTTCTGAGTGGTAATAAATTTTGTATTACTGATTCGCTATGAGCAGCAATATAAGAGGGAGAAAAGTGCTATCAAACATTCCGTGATGCATGTTCTGCGGAATTCCCATGTATTGCGAAATCTTCAAAAATAGAAAATATGCTTTACGTGTCGATGTTTTGAATATACATGTCGATGCAATTTCAACATTTCGCATGGTGGAACGAATGATATTATAAATCATATTTCTAGTGACAAGCATAAATATAACGTTGACTGCGTGGAAAAAAAAGAATGAAATTGACTTCCTTTGTTAAAAGTTATAATGAACTCGATGCGATTCGTACAAAATGTTTGTTCACTTCATTTTTAGTTGTACATAATTTACCAGTTAGTGTCTCTGTCACTCTTACTTATTTCATTTTTTTTTTATTTGATTGTCTCGTCGTCCGTGTCTCCGTAAGATAAAAGCCTAACTTGAAAATGGTTCGTTTTTGAAAACATTTCATTATGTTTCATGACTGCGTGGGACACGATCCCATTGAAAGGGTAGAATATCCTTCTCTTTAGATGCAAACTTCTGTAAAAGTAAATTTTTATCACTTTATAGATCATAATGATTAAAAGTAAAAGTAAATTTTTATCACTTTATAGATCATGGTAATGAGAAATTATGTATAGAATCTATTTTAATCGATATAAATGTGCCGATAAATTCAAACGTCTGTAGGCACTTCAATTACAAGTTTGTACTTGATTTGGATAACATCGTTTTTAAATCAATATGTTAGGTACATTTAATCAATATGCACGACAAGTAATCTAATCGAATATACCGATTAAAATTTTCATCGGATGTATCGATTAATTTTTTTACGGATTTCTGTTTCTGAAAGTTGGCAGGTATGCAAAACAGAAAACACACAAGCCATTAGAGCAAACTGACTGTAAATGTTGTAATGCATTACATGTAGTAGTGAAGTTAGATGAACAAATGGAGAAAAACAATGTGACCTGACCTCTAGTGGCATAAATGGTTACAAGTGAGCACTAAAACACAGGCACATCAGTAAGGCATTGAAGTGATGAAATTATCTAGCAAGTCCATATGGAATTCTGTGATACTGCACATTGAGGTCATGTTTCAGCACTCCTGTGTGAGCTACAATGTCTGCCCAGTGCATTCCATGCAGGCTCAACAGGGTTGAGGTTTGGAGAGCACAAAGGCCAGTCTCTACACTCTGCTACCACTTCCTGAAGCATTTTTTTCCTGTTTGGTTCAGTGTAAGTGGGCTTTATCATCTATTCTATAAAGAAGAGCATATCTCTAACTGCTGCGGCATAGAGCACAACTGCAGGTCACAGGATCTCATCTCAATATCTGACTGCTGCCGGAGACAGAGATGGGTACATCAGTAAAAAACATCGATGTTAAACATTGGTGAGTACTCATTGCAAATGCATCCAGTATTCGAGGTTTTTTTTTTTTTTGAAATAAAAATGCAAAATAGGTACCATGGCAGTGATCTTACACCTTACAGTGTAAACTGAGTTCTAACTACCATTTTCGGCTGGCAGGACTGAATTGCCCACCTCTACTATGCCTTTTTCTAAATCCAATCCATTCCATGATACTACTGTTCTGAATGTATGGTTTGGGACACCGGGTACTGGCCCCCTGGTAATAAAGGCGTCTTCCACCCCCTTTCTACCTCGCTTCCATGTCGCTTTCCTATCGGGCACTCTAGCCCAAATCTCCTAGCTTCTTATTTCTAAGGGTTGTTTAAGACCTGGGGTCAAACACTCCCTTCTTAAAATCCTCTACAGTGATCTGATCTGATGGTTTGGGACAATATGTGACAATATTCATTCAACTACATTGAGTATTCAATCAGTCCAAATTTTCAATGTTATTGGTGAAAACATCAGTTTTCATTGTTTTTAATAAAAATACAAAGTAGGCATCAATGGCAGTGATCTTACATATTACAGTGTACAGGGAAATAGTCCTTACTGCCATTTTTCAACAGACAGGACTGAATTGTCCTACTTTGCTACATATCTCTTTTTTTCGAATCCAACCCACTCAGTGTCTGCTCCATGAGTATGCCGTGAAATCGAAATGGTGAATGCATGGCTTCACCAAGCAGTTCTCTAAGAACACAGTGAAGCACTTTGAATTTGAAATATCTTTAAAGCATCATAAGTGTGGTTTGTAAAATTAAAAATCAACAGCAGTAAACCACACTGCAGATTGTTTTTGAGTATACAAAAAGGACTTCAAATTTGTGGTTTTGTTAGATGTTTAATTAAAAGTCAATTTGTCAAAGAGAAGAATATTAAAATGAAAGACTATAATTAAAAGGACAGGGCTTGAAAAATACCATGCCTGAGATGGCCGGGGCACGTAAATTATCTGGGCAGGTAAATAAAAAATCTAGTTTCCAGGTCCAGGCAACTAATTTAAAAAAATAAAGTTTGAAATAGAATTTCTTATTAAGAAAAAGACAGTTGTCGCATGTGTTTCATTTCACTACTAAACACCACAAGTTGTATTATTGTTACTGAGTTCCAAGGACAGAAGAATACCAATTCTTTAATTATATTATGCTCTAGGTCCAAAAATTGGGACCATATGTTGTTTTGCTCCAAATGTTGTTTATAGTCAGTGACTGGATGCATGCCTGTGATGGTACTAGCCTCTGGTGTTTTGTGACAAATGGCAAAAACTTCAACGAAAGGAACATGGCAGAATCGCTGAATTTCTCAAATACCAGTTTCATCATCATCATACCATTTCATAACAATTTCAGTATCATCATCTTAAAAGTTGAGATACATGCTTTTGTGCATCGAACATTTTGAATACAGACCCTTAAAATGGAAATGCAAAACATGCAAAAAAAATTAATCATATTTTTTAATTAAAATAAAAAGGAGGGGATTTGTTATTTTAAAAGATAAATTTTTCTGTGCATCTAGCTTTTACTACATCGGCAGGTAAATAATTTCTGCACATGCCCAGCTTGGCATGTAACTTTTCAGACATTTTTCAAGCTTTGGGACATTTATTTTATTTATTTATTTGCTGAGCATCTGATATTTTCAAAATGTGTCCTTGTAAGTAAATATGATAAATAAAAAGGCACTTCAACATAAATTGGTTACTTACAAAGGTTCGTAATCTGAGAGGATCAGATTCAGGAGTGTCTGCATGAGAAAAAGGTTATGAGTATGAAACATAGAAGATCTTGTTTATGGCGTGTGATTGATGTCAGTGAAGCCTGAGTTGTATGTCAAGATCGCTGTAAATGGAGAAGTTTGCGGCAATAGTAAGTAAAAATTATCTGGTAGTTTGTATTTCTTTGTGGAGCTAACCTCTGAATCACAGAGAACAGCTTAGTGATGATGACGATGATGATACAAAGATTAGTTGCGAAACATGTTGACAAGAAAACTGGTTACAGTATACATCAGTACTGCCTCGATGGCACAGTGGTCTAAGCGTTTGCCTCTGACCATTCATCCGAGATGGGGTCCAGGTTTAAATCCTAGTAAGGCATGGATGGATGTTGCCTTTGTCTCACAGCCCTGGTTCTCTCCCTTCCCTGGAAACAGTGGCCCTAAATTACTAAATTAGGGTTGGCGACTGTGTATAGCCCATTGAGTTGCTCACGGTGGTCATTAAACCTCCAAACAAAGAAGAAAAAATTGATCACGTAACATAGATGTTTCACCTTTTTCAGCACGCCTTTTGTAAAAAAAGATCGTGCTTATGTTATCTGTTTGTCCGTCCGTCCGTACCCACGGTATCTCTGCAACTATTAGTCCGATTTGAAACATTCTTTTTGCATTAGAGAGCTTGAAATATGCAAATGATGATCCTTCATTTCGTTTTTTTTTTACGATGTACAATTTCGCCGCTAGAGGGCGTAAATGCAGATGTTGAATTCAAAAATACGTTTTATTCCACATATTTGCTTCTAAACATCCGATTAAAAAAAATCTTTTATCTTTCGATTCCATTTATGTCGAAGAGTATTTTGGATATAGTTACTTTTTCAAATTACGCATAGATTTTCATCTAGGGGCGTAAAAGTAAATTGCATTTTTTCCGATAACTCTTCTTCTAAAACTCCGATTTGAAACATTTTTTCAGCGGATACATCTCCTGATGCACAATCTTTTGCATATAATTTCGAATTTTTGGTAAAGAATACTTTGGCCACCAGGGGGCGATAAGTGTTAATTTTCGCTTCTGATGTATTTGCCATAAAATCTGAGCTTCTAAAATATCAATTGAAAAAATTCTTTTGCGGACTGATGCCACTCACATCGATAAACCTTTTCGGAATATTTTCTTCCTAAAATATTCCACAGTTTCTCTGCCAGGGGGCGTAGATGTATATCTTATTTTTGTCAATATCTCGACTTCTAGGAGTCCGATTTGAAAAATTCCTTCTTTGTTGGATAGTGTTTTCCGTGTGACATGTTTCTCATATAAGTTCAAAATTTTCAAGTAATTCATAGACTTTCCGCTAGGGGCGTAAAGGTAAATTGCGTATTCCCCTATATCTCTGTTTCTAAATCTCCGATCTGCAAAATTCTCTCTGCACCGAATACAGCTCCTGATGGGAAATTGTTTGTACATAATTTCTAATAAAAAAAATGGTTTGGCCACCAGGGGCGTAAACCTTAATTTCCGCTTCTGATGTATTTGCAGTAAAATATGAGCTTCATAATCCTCGATTGAAAATAACATCATTTGTAGACTGATACTATTCATGTTGACAAACCTTTTAGAAACATTTTCTTCTTAAAATAGTACACGGTTTCTATGCCAGGGGCGTAGTGTATATCTTATTTTTGTCAATATCTCGACTTCTAAGAGTCCGATTTAAAAAAATCCTTCTTTGTTGGATAGTGTTTCTAGTGTGACATGTTTTTCCTATAAATTCAAAATTTTCAAGTAATTCATAGACTATCCGCTAGGGGGCATAAAGGTAAATTGCATTTTCCCCTTATATCTCTCTGCTTCTAAATCTCCGATCTGAAAAATTCTTTCTGCACCGGATACAGCTCCTGATGGGAAATCGTTTGCACATAATTTCAAATTTTTGTAAAAAATTGTTTGGCCACCAGGTGGCGTAAGTCTTAATTTCCGCTTCTGATGTATTTGCAGCAAAATATGAGCTTCTAAAATCTCGATTGAAGAAAGTCTTTTGTGGACCGATACTACTCATGTCGACAAATATTTTAGGAACATTTTCTTCTTGAAATAATGCATGGTTTCTACGCCAGGAGCATAGATGTATATCTTATTTTTGTCAATATCTCAACTTCTAAAAGTCCGATTTGAAAAATTCCTTCTTTGTTGGATAATGTTTCCGATGCGAAATTTTCAAGTAAATCATAGACTTTCCTTTAGGGCGCACAATGGTAAACTGCGTTTTCTGCTCCTAAAACTCCGATTTGGAAAATTCTTCCTGTATCGCATGCAAGACCTAACGGAAGATATTTTTCACGTAATTTCTAATGTTTGGTAAAGAATGGTTTGGCCACCAGGGGTCATAAGTGTTAATTTCTACTTCTGATGTATTTGTAGCAAAATCTGGGCTCCTGAAAACTCGACTAAAATTTTTTTTTCTTGGACCGATACCGCTCATATGGATAAACCTTTTGTGAATACTTTCGTCCTAAAATAATGCATGGTTTTTCCACCAAGGGACGTAAAGTCACATCTTATTTTTGTTGATAACTTTGTTTCTAAGAGTTCGTAAGCTCACGATTCCGTTTACAACAATATCTGAGGGATTGAAGACCCGATTGAAAAACTTATTTCTTCCGTCAGATACTATTGTTTTCCATACCGGTTCCATTGACTTTGAATCGCTTTGATAAATTTAATTTGCGTCAGAACGGATTCAAAAGACGTGCTTATTACACCCGAAAATTCGGTGTCATCTTTCTTGTTTTTTTGTTTTTTAGTTGAATGTTCTGTATTAGCAAATATAATAAATAAAGAGGCACTTCAGCATAAATCAGTTTCTAAGATAATTAAGAAACACAATGAGGAGAATACAAGTTACAGACAACATCAATCACGTAACATTGAAGTTTGACTTTTTTTTTAATGTCACATTTTCAAAATGTGCACCTAGAAAAACTAGTAGTAACAGTGAGAAAAAGGGCGACACCAAGTAACAGGCTAAAGAAAAAGGAGTTTTTTCTCCAAAAATTTGCAATTAAAATTCAAAATTTTTTGTAGTAATTTTCATGAATTATAATTTAGTGTTTAAAAATAAAGATTCACTTCAACCTAAACTTGTTACTAAAGTGACATTTCAACTTGCGTTGATTGCTCAGAAGAAAAAGAATTAAGAACCACGTTCATGAGAATCAAATTATGAAAAACATTAGTGGGTAAAACATCATATATTCATTACTCTATGTTCACTGAAAAACATTAATGTTTTTTGCTCATCCCTACTCTGGGGTCTATTCCAGATGATATAACAATCTATACAACCAGCAGTGCTGATGCTCACCCACACAAGGATTCCACCACAACTAAAAGCATATTTTACCCTCTTGAAGGTTGGGTTATTCCGTGTTCCTCATCCATATTACAAAAGGATGTGTTGATTATCAGATTGCAGGATGAACCACTACTCATCCATCAAAAGAAGAGATTGCTACTATTCATGGTCCTAACCGCAGTAGTCTTCAGCCGATTTTGTGCAGGTTTTTTTATTATGTACACCATCGGCCCTCTTTGGTAGAGCCAGTTGCATATGGCCTGTGTTTTTATGAAGTGCAGCTTGTCATTGCAAAACCCAGATGGTTTCTCACTAATAGTTTTGTTTTGAAATATTTTTATTTGTAGGCTGATGTTCACAGTTGTAGATTAAAAAAGTGGTATGTATATAATGAGAATATCCAGGTGAATGTCAGGTCTCCAAGATATCCTGAACTTCACCCATCTGATACTGTATGCTAAAGTTATAATCTATTAGATCTTTGAGGGTGAGGAGATGAGAAACATTCATAAAATGTAAAGCGTTTTCTTATTCTAACATAGGTCCGAGAACTTCATTCACAGGTGAGAGTCTGTGATCAGTGATCTGGCTGCACCATGAAGTTACTAATATATCCTATATATTTTGACGCTGTTAGATTGGTACATTTATTATTTTATTTAATCATATCTCACAAATGTCATTTAAATTAAGCACTAAATTCTTCAGTTTGCTAGAATTAGCAGAAGCAACTCCAAAATCTATTGCTGTCTATCTTGGCTTAGTTTTCTATTGATGATCACATGGTTGATTTGTGTACAGGAACTGTATGGGATACAGCATATGTCAACTTTGTCCCTCTGAGACTGTATCTATTTTGATTTAGTATACAAGTTTGGTCAGGCTCAGACAGAGAAGTTAAAATAATAAAGTCTAGCATTTCCTTAAACATCATTGTAAAATTCTACTCACTGGGTACATGGTACTTATGGTAGATACCTGAACATTACTTCTGTGCTGTAGTTGGCTAAGTTCATCAGTACTTTGTGAGATTGATTCAGTTTGTCTAATATTACCGTGTGTGTGTTTTCATTTCTGGGTTTCCACCATTGAGGGTACTCTACTTTGTTTATCTTCTTCTTCTTCGTAATAAACTCCACTGTTCAGTTGGGAGAAAAAGTTTCCAGATTTGTAGTATGTTGAAAAATTCCCTCTGTGTGAAATTGGTATGCAGAGGGTTCTTTTTTCCTTCTTTTCTTTTTCATTGCTTGAGTTTGTTTCTACTGCTTAGTTATGTAGATATGTTCACCTACTCAGGTTGTGCAGTTTTGTATCCTTCAAGTCATTAACCTGTTTCTACCGGGATCCCCCTCCCCTTCCCAACTGTTCGTTATTTGAGTCTTATGATTGATGTTAGTGTCATAAATGTGTACTAACACTCTAAAAGAGCCTCCATTTGGACTACCTGACTTAATATCACCTTAGGTAGGAGCATATGTAAGACATTAATTATAGTGTTTCACACTCACTAATACTTGAACCCTTATCTGTTCAGCTTCAAAAGCTAACATATGTGATCTAGTTGAGACATGGATGTTGCACTTTTGTTTTAGAATTTATCCATACCTGGAATCAGTGTTAGATTCAAGTAGATCATCACAGCTTGTGTGGTTCATAGGGAATAATGGTTTACATAGGATCAAGTTAAACAAAAATGGGTTCCATAGTGTGAAACAAATAACATAATTTTTCCCTATTCTGGGTACCTATGGAATTTTTTTTTTTAAGTACATCCTTTTTTTTTATCAACATCAGTACCTTTACTTCTAAAAATTTAATCAGGTTCATTATGAATCATGTGACATCTTATATCTAAATCAGAAGTAATTGAGACCAGCATTAAATGCTTTCATTGTTTTGTTAGTTAGTGTAAAATTTTGTGTTATTCAAAATATTTAATTTGAGATCAGTCTTGAAAAGCAGCTTTTTTTACTATAGAAAATCCAAATTTATTTCTTCCCAAACTTGCACTTTGTTATTGTTGCATTTAAAAGACACTGATGCATAGCTTCTAGTAAATTTAAGATGCCAAAAGTATTTCACAGCATCTATTTCTACTAATGACTGTTTTATGAAATCTTTATTTATTTACTTTGAAGACACATGAATTCTTCATTTTGTTTTCATAGGTAAATTAACTGTAGAACAGATTAAGGCAGGTTATGTAGCCTTGAAGAAAATTGAAGATATCATAATGAAGAATGAGAAGGGCTCTAAATTGGTTCAAGCCTGTAATGAGTTTTATACAAGAATTCCTCATGATTTTGGGTAAGAGTGTTAATAAATTATTGATGTGTATGAAAATTGTTTTCTGTGTGTGTGTATTGCATAAAAGCCATGTGATTTGTTTCTACTCATTTAATACCTATACTGAAAATCTCATCAAAACAGAAATTCTGTTTTGCTATTGAACATTCATTTATTCTCTTAAAAATTTTCACTCTTCATTTTCTTGTCACCCACAGTAACCTCGTAATGAGACATTTGCATTTCACTCAGCCCTCATTATTGCAGAAGTTGGTCTGCCTAAAGACAGCACTATATAAAACTAGCTTTGTTCTACCACTTTCACCAGCTAAAAATAATCATGTAGAACTGATGTGTTAAAAACAGTGTCTAATCCCTTATCAAACTTTTCCATCTCATCCATAACTACACCCGAATAAATGCTGATCAAGAGGTATAAGGTGCTGGCCTCTGAAAATTCACCCAAGATGGGTTCAAGTAAGGCATGGGTAATGTGTTTGTCTTACCCCATCCCCCACCCTCTTCCTTCCCTGGAACCAGTGGCCCTTAATTAGGGAGGGGCAAGTGCTTATAGTTCATAGAGTTGCTCACAGTGGTCACTAAACCATCAAACAAACAAAGCAGTTGAGTAAATAAAACCTGCTGTCTGTTCACACACTCCTTTCTAAACTCCACAAAACATATTTCTTGAAGTTCAACTCAGAACCACTGATATATATGCATTTCAATATTTACCCTCATTCTGAAGTTTTACACAGCTAGCTACACGTCACCACAAAGCATACAGTTACAGATAGTCATATTATTTGCATCTTCATAGGCCAATAAGTACCAACAAAGTGCACTATTTACGTGCAAGTCAAAACACTTGCCTAAAAGCTCTTTGCTTCATTTCTGCTATACACTTCATGCATGTTACTGAGAACATCTTGTTATGTAGCTGGCCTTCAAAGGTTGAAATTTTCATCTTATCCGCTAATAGGGTGTTGTTTCATAAGTCAGCGTTTTTGTCCTGTGAATAAAATACGATGTTTCATGACCTGAAGAATTATAATAAAACAACACCCTATAGTGGATAAGATGAAAGTTTCAACCTTTGAAGGCCAGCTACATAACAAGATGTTCTCAGTAAAGTGCATGAAGTGTATAGCAGGATTGAAGCCAAGAGCTTTTTAGGTAAGTGTTTGGCTTTTCTGATTGTTAAGTCAGTTACAGAAAGTTCTTTTTTTTTTTATGTCTACCAGTTTATTTATATAAGTGTTAAATTAAAGAGGGTTTGTGCTTGTTCCTGTCATACAGTAGATACATCCTAACAACTGTTTCCACTTCTAAATGTCACATTGCTCTTTGCTTAGCTGATTTTCTAGCTAACTTCACAGTTCTTGACTTATGATTACCCCCTAAAATTTGCAGAAGTCACTAATTAAAGAATTGGTATGGTGGTTGTTATGAACTTTCTCGTTTCCTCTCCTGTGAATTGATGCAGTGAGGGACTCAGCTGATTTAACAGAAAAAGCCAAGAGGTTTACACAGTAACTTAAGAAAGAGCTGATAAACATTTTCGTGCTGGACTTCCTTTCATAGTAATTATTATTCCATGTATTTTTATAGCCATCCAAACTAAGCAACTATCGTGTCATATGTCATAACTGAAGTTTTGATGCCATTATCAGTTGCAAAAGTTATTTTTGTTGATTTTCAAAAGTTTTGGTGAATACATGAAGAAGAAAAACCTGAATGCAATTGAAATTGTTCAGGTACTTTTAAAAGAAGCAAACGGCAGATTAAGTATAATTTTAAGCAATACTGAAAAGGACAGAAAAGCAAAAATGTAGAAATATCAAATAAATTAGTGAGATTTATGTTGACTCATACATATTTGTTTTGTGTATGTATGTATGCATGCATGCATGTGAAAATTCCATCAAAAAATCTGTTTAATATAATTCAATTTACATAGTGTACACTAACTATCATCGCAACTCTTTTTTAATGAAGATTTACTAGTATAAAACTATCTTAAAACAATTTAGTGCCTCCACAATGTAGGATTATAGATTTGACAAATATTCAACAGAAAATGTTCCAAGCTGCAATTCACAGATAAAGAGGGTTTTTTTTTTTTTTTTTTTTTTTTTTTTTTAATAATTTTGTGGAAATATTTTATAATGTATATAGTTAAGATATTGGTTGTATTAAACATTTTGATACAAGTGGTATGTACCATTGTTTTTAACAGGGAAAATGCATAAATGGTACTAATAAATGCAAATTTAAATTGGAATGCTTTTCTTGTTTAAATTTGTGTCTCTTGTCTGAATAATGTTTTGTGTGTGTAGGTGTACACACACTGTTATAGATGTATGTTATGGAAATACTAAAAAGAAAAACTTGCTTTTCTTAGTTTTGGCCTAGCTAAGTGCAGCATCTCCATAACAAAATTAGTTTAACATGTCTTTTGTGCTTGGCAGCTTCGTATTGGATATTTAGTACATCCGGAATTCTGTGTGGGAAATTACTGATCAGTGATCACATATAGATCAAATATATGATGTTTTCGATGTTTATTTATTTATTTTGATATTATGTGCAGTGTTTGTATGCCTCCTGGAATTTGAAGAGTATTCCTTAAATGGACCTTTTTGTTTTTGCTTATGTCCCCTCAAACTCCT
The DNA here is from genome assembly GCA_039090855.1 of Macrothele yani. NCBI lineage: Eukaryota > Metazoa > Arthropoda > Arachnida > Araneae > Macrothelidae > Macrothele > Macrothele yani. Next base: position 82,715,335 of record CM077008.1, read on the forward strand.
GGAAAAGTTCTCAAATTTAATGGCTCCTGGGGGAAATGTTATGTTGACCCAGGTTCCGAATGGCTGTGTATGAAAGTGTAACTACTCTGTTGTACGGCAGTGAAACCTGGGTTCTGCAGAAGAGACATAGGACTCGTTTGTGTGCTGGAGAAATGCATTACTTACGGGGAATTTGTGTCATGATACATTCTGATCATGTAAGGAATGCAGTTGTGTATTGTGAACCAAAATGTTGTTATTAAAGTGGTGACATATTCTTATGTGATTTGGCCACATTGAAAGAATAAGTGGCAAGATGCTTACTGAGAGAAATTATTCAGCCCAATTGGCAGGAATGAAAGGTAAAATAAGTCCTTGAAAATCATGGGAGGGCCAAATTCAGAAATGCCTGCATGAATAAAAGTTAATTATTATGAAATGCAAAAGGTTTTATGTGCGATGGATGTCAGTGAAGCTCGAGTTGTGGCCAAGGTTGCTAGATAAATGTGTTTGATACACCAGCAGTAAGTAAGATTTAACACCATCAGTAATTATGATATGGCAGGTGTTCTTTCTTTGAGGAGCTAACCTCTGGATCTCAGAGAACAGCTTAGTAACATATGAACATGCTTTAGTAAACTTAAGAAGGAAGAATTTTTCAAATAAACAAATTAATTAATTAATTAAAAAATAATCAGCAAACTATAAGGGGTGTAAAGAGAGAGAAGCTCAGCAACTGTTTACCACAAAAAAATATTTGATTCCTTCGCAGCAAAGGAAAAGTTGATAGTGTATTGAGCTTAAAATTTCTGATATAGTTCAGTTCAACTGTTATAACTGTGTCGTGCCATGTTGATAGTTTTTTTTTTTTAAGTAAAAGAACATTTTGTATGAAAATCAATCACTTAGTTACATCAAATATTATATTTGTAGAAGTTTCTTTTCAAAAAAAGGTTTTTTTCTTTTTGTTAAAGTAAATGAACATTTTTAATGAAAATCGATCACCTGATTGCATCGAATATTATATTTGTGGAAGCTCCTTTTCAACATGAGTTTTATCAGCAGTATGTATGTCGAATTTTATTTACTGTTTAACGTTACATGTTGAATTGCTGTACTTGGGAGGTTATATATAATTAGGCGCAAAACAAGTGAGATATATACACTGGCGGAAAGTGAAAAAAGAACACCAGGAAGGAATTGGCGGACGATCATGAAATTTACATATGTTAATGGGGATGATTTTACGTAGGTGTGATGTTAATTTCGGGACCAACCGGTGAGCGCTTACGCCACAGCATGGCATAATATGCAAATTATCGTTGGTGGTATTTAAGGAGTACGGCGAAGTGAATGTAATCAGTCGTCGGCGTACGGACACGTGCGAAGACCCTGAAGAAGCTGCAATGCCTGGACATGGAAGACGTGTATGATTTCAGCAGTTATTGGACTTTGAGCAAGGTCGTCTAGTAGGACTCTGTGAGGCCGGGTGGTCGTATCGTCGTATTGCAGAGCGAATTGGACGGGAAGTATTGGTGGTGGTACGATGGTGGCGTAGATGGTCCGAGGAATATTCCCACACAAGAAGACGTGGAACCGGGAGTCACAGACAGACTGATGAGCGGAACGATCGACGTATAAGAAGAGCGGCGTTGTCAAACAGAACATCCACTGCGACGCAAATCCGAGCTGCCGTTGCACCTGAGGTGACTGTGCGAACAATCCGCAACCGTCTAGTGGATGCAGGACTACGTGCACATGTTCCTCTGGCATGTGTACCTCTGGCTCCAACCCACTGTCAGAAACGGCTGCAGTGGTGTCGCCAACGTCTGCACTGGAGAACGCAATGGTGATCTGTCGTGTTCAGCGATGAAAGCAGATTCTGCTTTGGAGCCTCCGATGGCCGTATGCCTATTCGCAGACACACATGGGAGCGTCTCCACCCTTCTTGCATCCACCAGCGACACACAGGGCCTACACCTGGTCTCCTGGTGTGGGGAGCGATCAGCTATCGCTCCCGTACACAACTAGTGTTTGTACCGGGTACGTTAAACAGCACCTCCTACATCAACAACATCATTCAGCCCGTTGTTGGGCCATTTGTTAGGTCGATCCATCGTGGTGTTTTCCAGCAAGATAACGCATGCCCACACATGGCATGTGCAACGCAACATGCACTTCAGGGTGTGAGACAACTTCCATGGCCTGCACGTTCACCAGATTTGTCCCCCATTGAGCACGTGTGGGATTTTATAGGACAACAACTTATCCGGTCTCCACGACCATCCCCGATTTATGCGTCCGGGTTGAGGATGCTTGGAACTCAATACCCAAAACTTACATCCAACATCTGTACGACAGACCCCATGCCAGAATTGCACAGTGTGACGTAGTTCATGGCGGTTCAACCTCGTACTAACCATGTTACATGGAAATGTTATTTTTCAGTTTACCAGCAAATACAGCTGTATTTTGCCATAATGTTTTGATCACGCTATCCTCTGTATTCCGTTATTATGCTGTATAAATTTTGTTGGTATCAGACGTCTCCTTCTTGGTGTTCTTTTTTCACTTTCCGCCAGTGTAGAACAACTAGCCTGCTGTACCCATCGTTGACGGGCTAGTGATAGTATAAAGTAAAAGCTATATCGGCAATTAAATTAAGACTGGTAAATCCAGGTTTATACAACTTTGTAGTACAACTCTCCGGAATAGAATATTAGGATAAAAAATGTATTTGAATTATTTTGTAGTTGTCACCTCCAATGTAAATAATTCAAAAAGTTTGAAAGCAGAAGGCTTATGCAATGAAATTGATTGAGATGAAAAGTACCTTATTCTTGTAGAGCCTCGGGATAAACAATATCAACAGTCCTTCCATTTGGAGCAAAGATGTAAAGATTTTCCCCATTTCCGACTCTGGAATAACCAACGTACAGTTGACCATGGGAAAAACATGGACTTTGTAGATCCAGTCCAACAACTTTTAGAGACTGCCCTTGTGCCTTATTGATGCTCATGGCGAAACTCAAACGAATCGGAATTGAAGATGTTTAAATTGAAACGGGACATCAGATGGGATGATCAGGATCCTTGGAATAAAAATGTTTTTGCCTGCTGCATGTCCAGTCATTATAGTAGCTTCAATAACATCCTTCATTTGTTTCTTGACAGATAATCTCGTGCCGTTGCAAAGTGAAGGCGGATCCAAATTTCTCAGAAGCATAATAGGTGCACCAATCTTCAACTCTAAAATATGCGAAGGTACTCCAGGGGGCTCCAAAGAGTTAAGAAACTCAGTTGGGTAGTTGACTGCATCGTCTGTATTACAAACGGTATCAACTGACTTGTAAATTTGAAGAGTGCTGGGCAAGTGAGCTAAAAGCTGATTATTGGTGACTAACACTGTCGTTTTTCGGTGCAAGGATGGCTCTTTGGCACAGCCAGTCATGATTGTTAAAGTGTTCTCCGATGTTTGGAAAAACTGCGTCTAACAAATCTTGATGTGTTTTAACAATTTTTCCAACATCTGCCATTGATATACATCCATCTTTCTTATCAGGTGTCATATATCCGTTTCCTAGTTTCAGTAGTTTGTCGGCAAACCCCTGTGCAGAAGTATCGCCAGTAATATGAACTCACGTGTTAGTTTTGAGGTAAAGTCTTTGCATTTCATTCCAAATATATGAAGATTTTAAGCATGATTGCATTTCATCAGCTCTCGTTCCACGTGGAATGACTGGCAGTGTTTGTCGTAAGTTGCCGACTAACACCAGAGTAATCCCTCCCATTCTTTTGTTGTTATGTCTGAGGTCTTGTAAAGTGACATCAAGGGCTTCAAATGCAGTTTTGTGCGACATAGTACACTCATCCCAGACAATTAGCTTACAATCTTGTAGAACCTTTGCCTTTCCTGAACCCCTAGAAATGCTACATGTTGGCGTTTCTGTGTTTGCCAAATTTAGAGGCAACTTGAAAGCCGAGTGAGCTGTCCTTCCTCATAGTAGTAGTGTAGCAGCAATTCCAGATGAAGCAACAGCCAGGGCAATCTCGCTTCTTGGTGCATCCAGAAGAAATATGCCACCAGATCCCTTGAAAACTGCACTTGTAATCTTGTCAAATGCTGCCTTTTGATCAGGGACCATTTTATTTTAATTTTCCCCTAAATATTTTGAAAGCTCTTCTGTGTCGTAACTAATTTCTTCTAGTATTTCGTTGGAAAATGCTGAAACATGGTTTCGAGTCGGTTGAGGTAATCCAAAAGATTTTTAGTCTGATCCACCTAAGGTTTTATTCTTGTCCTCAATTATGATTAGAGTTCTGTTGAAGATGATGTCATTGTAGTTTAGTTCCATGTTCTGTTCTTGAACTCGTGCTTGATGCAGTATGTCTTCAGACATGTTCTCCTTTTGATTAATCAATCCATAATTTATGAGGATTTGACATTGCGTATGTTTTCAACATAACAGCAAAGAGATTTCGAAGCATTGTTGGTGAGAGAGAGAGAGAGGAGATATATATATATATATATATATATATATATATATTCTTCTAAAGTTGCATTCCAGTGTTAATCATTTTCCCAAAGTCTTCTAAGCTGGACAGCTTCGTTGTAAGTTTGACACACCCTTTCTTCAACTATTCTCAGTTCTTGAAATTAATTTGGGCCACATACTTCGTGCAGGAGCATTCCGAGTTGTTTGGATGGACAGTATACACTCAACCGAGTGCATCACTGGACCTGATTCCTGGGTGGTGAGGTACATTTAATCCCATTTTACGTCGGTTCCATTTCTTATTTCCACTGTGCCACGTGTAGCACTTTGGGACTTCGTGATACAATAGGGTCCGGGCAAATTCATCCTCAACACAGAGCCAGAAGAAAGATGTCAATGTCGTTTCTTGAGGAACATGGGCTCGTTCAATTGCTTTATCTGTGGTCTCTGTCCATTCTCAAGGTGGACGCTTAATTGAATCACTGTGGGGTAACATTCATGGATTTGAAAGTTTAGTATTCTCCAGACAGCTTCATTGCTGCTGATGTATCTTCCCATTTCATATCGATGAACTTCATTCACATCACTTTCAGAAGTGGTCAGATCAAACACAGTCATGTCAGATACTTTGTTAATGTATTTGCATACATATTTTATTGATTTGATTGAATTGCAGTACTCTATATTTATATGAGCATTGAATATTTTTTATAACAGAGGGCAATATGGAACAATCTATCTATTGTCTACTAACACCTCAGATCCTCGAATAAGGATGTTTGCTACAATTCCCCCGTCTTCTGGACTTCGACGATAAAGTTGGTATCCATCTTGCCCTGTTTGTGTTTCTTTCAAAAACTCACGTGGGTATCTTTTGGTACATTTTCCATCCTTCATGCGTGGAGAATTCGGATTAATGTTCCCACAGGGACCATGTACCATCTGCATTGTTATACAGCGAAACAAATGTGGGTCTTCTTCTGGACTTGGTATTTCGGCACTGATGAAATCATCAACTCTCTGTACGTATATCCTATCTTTAAGCCACAGCAGAATGTGGGAAAGAGAAAGTCCTCGTTTCTGCTACTTTATTGTATACATGTAACATTGTACACTGCCAAAAATCTTGGCCTTGCATATGAGATTGATGAGTGCCTTGTGCTTTTTATGGAAGACTCTTGCCAACAAATCGTGACGATCTTGTGGTTTTTGCCCTGGAAACAGTTCATTCTTGATTTCATCCCAAGCTGGATTACATGTGAAAGTAATGAATACATCAGGTCGACCATACATCCGCACATAACTCATAGCATCTTGAGTACTTTCATGCATATACCTAGGACTTCCAGTGAAGCTGGATGGCAAGATGACGAACCGACCAATGTCAGCAACATTTCCATCATTGTTGACAGTCTCTGAGATGAACATTTTGTTGCACTCTCAGTGCCCTTTGATTAAGTTGAGTACCTCAGCCTTTCAGATTCAATTTTGGCATACATATCCACAATAAATTGGTGAAAAAGGTGTTTGCTTCGCAGTATGATGTTGAAACTTGAAGAACGTACCATAATCCTAAAGGATTACATGTGAAAGTAATGAAATCAAAAGGATTACATGTGAAAGTAATGAAAAGGCATAAAAATCCATAGCAGATATCTTCTTAGATGACAATATTCCAGTAGATGTTTTTGTTTGAAACAGTTGGAAATGGTATCCATCTTCTCCTTGCCAAAACATTAATGGATACTATAGAGCATTGTAGGACCTGCGAGTATCGGCAATTCTCTTGATGGTGCTGTTTTTCAATTCTAAGACTGTCTCTCGTTCCATGTTGTTCTCCCAACGTGATTGCTGCCACTTCTGATGTCGTCGGTGCATTGAATCGTCTCTTGTGTTCACCTGGTGGAGTTCTGTCTGATAAAATAACCAATTTTAATTCAGGAGTAATCTTTTCTAGAGCCATTTTAAAGTTCTTGACATAAGCATTTTCTCGATGAAGCATTTCTTGCAGCTTCAATGCTATTTCTCGTCTTGTTTGCGCCACATTCCTGCAACGTTGGTCAGCTTGCTGTGTATCATCGCATACAAAATAGATCTGCAAAAATTTTGGCTGTTCATTGGGTAAATGATTTAGACTATTGATTCTATGATACACTTGTCCATGTACCTTAAATGTGGGCATGTAACCAGACTGTCTAAATTTTTTAGTTGTGCCAAATGATGTCATCTGAAAACAGGAATTATAACGGCGTTCATCTGATGAGTTGTCAGTCAAAAACACACATAATATCTCCGGAGGATCCTGCAATAATGGCAACTGAACCTTCCCACCATTACAACACATACCTGGGGCTTCACCTTTCCATTTCATGGCTGCACAGTATTGACACGTTGATGACATTGATCCAATGACACATGATGGATCAGAGGCGTAATCCACAGACGGGTTGTAGACGAATGCTGCGTTTTCTTTTTCTCTCCAGATGTTCAACCAAGCATTAGCCGTAGTGAGTCGATTGTGCTGAAGTCGTGCGTCTCATTGCTGGAGTGTTTCCTGTGCCCTCGATTGTGCCATAGAAGTCCTATTGTGTACCAGTCTTCTTTCTCGCTGCTGGTATGATTCCTGTGCCCTTGATTGTGCTCTGGAAATCCTATCTTGTTCCAGCCTTCTTTCTCGTTCTTCTGCTGTTTGTTCTCTTCTCCTTCTTTGATTTTCTCTATCCATTCTTTGTGTTCTTCTTACATATTGTTTCTTTCTGGGAGGTTGAGGCATAGTATGATGACCTTCTGACGTATGACACTTTTGAATTAATAACGGAGATTGAAAAACGTTATATTTTCTAATAATAATAGTAAAGGTAACGCACTCGGCGCAATACCGAGAGTTCTGTTGGTTCGATTCCACAGCGGCGGCAGAAAAACAATTTTTCGGTTGCTGTGTGTTTCTGGAACGTGGAAAGAGCGATGTATTTATTTATTAACTGTCGCCACGTATTTGGAATATTTTCACCGTTATATTTTCTTTTTTTCTTCTCCGCTCTCAAGGTCATAATACAATTGGCAAACAACGCTTAAAAAAAAAAACATGTGCCTTTCCGCTTTCTTTACATGCAACTTGATCACACCCAGCGCAAAGGCACGAAAATAAGTAGTTCACAATAAATTTGAGCCATTTCTTTTTTAGAATTTCATTAAAACAACGTTCTATTTTCTAGCTCACAACGTCGTCACAGTATGATGACCTTCTGACGCATGACACTTTTGAATTACCGTAATTTTGGGGCTAAGAGCTGTGGCTCTTACGTTACTAAAAGTGAAATTTTTCGGGTGTGCGGCCCTTATGCCGATTTTGTTTTCGATAACTGTTTCTTCCCTCCCTTTTTTTTTTATTCATGCAGATGCTCAGTAAATTTTTTCAAACCACGTCTTTTTTCACAAACTCGACTGTGATAATCCCCCCTTCCCCTTCTACTCGTGCGTTAGACACGTCTATTTAAACGATAACTCTGCTGTCCTGATGTTGGTTTAAGAGTGAAAGTGGGGGAGGACAGGAATTCCTGACTCAAATGCCCTTTGCATGGGGGTGGGGGATGGAATGGGAACATAAGCACACAGACGAGTAGCGTGACGTCCGAGGCTTCTGTGGATAGCGCGCCCAGCGTATCTCTTTCGTTGGCTACAGCATACATCATGCAGGAAGGTGCGATGCAACCAAGGGAAGGAACGTTGATGTTCACTGGGGTGGGGAGACCGGTTTGATGGGCACTTCCCTGAACAAAAGCTTAAGAACATGAACAATGCAGTTAATCTGGCATGCGATACAGGTGTTTCTTGGCTCCGTGCTCCTGAGTTTTGCTTCTATTTTTTTTTTTTTTTATTGACTGACAATAGTGGAAGTTGAAGACTTCGGCTGGAAATGCTTTCTCACTAATAAGCGCTGTAGCATTATCATCTGATGTTAACAATGGGTAATTAATTTAATACTTGGCTGAAAATAAAATCTTCAGAAACGCAAAAGAAGGGAGAGCTTTCCCATTCATATAAAAGCGGAGCTCAACGCGAAGTCTCAGTGCGCAGTAAATGAAAGTAGGTCAAACCACTTGAAAGAGATAAAGCGCGGCACCGCTGTTTCAAAGTGTTGGCTGCAAGATCCGCGAACACGTGCCAGGGAGCTGGTAAAAAGAAGCGTAAAGCAACTTCATTCTAACAAAGATATCTGTAGATGAGAAAAAAAAAGCATGACATAGAAGTAACATATTATTAAAGAAAACATTAATCAAAAGCATTACAAGTGATAATTTATAAGTTAATTGCTTCTAAGACAGATTCTATTGCGGTGAACAGAGAGCCATCCTGTAGCAGACATCCACATTGAAAGGAATTTAGGCAATTGTGTGGTTTTACGAGCAATGCGATATTCTAACAGGAGTCATAAGATTAACTGTGATTTATATTGATTACATAAATGGTTTTGAGCATTTAATAAAGGCAAACAAATAACATCATTAGCATGATTAATAAAAAATGTATAAATGAAATTTTTTGCCAGTATGAAAAAATAAGTGCATAAAGCAGATCGACACTGAGTTGCAGAATTAGCCTTTGAAGTATACATATAATCACGTTGGGTGTGAGTTAATTCATGAAAATAAGGAAGATAATTTAGTTTTCTGAGCAGCACCACGACTTCACAGGTGCGGCCCTTATGCCAGTGCGGCCCTCACGGCAACTTTTGCTTCCAAGATTGCAAAATTTCTCACCTGCGGCCCTTAATCCGAAAATTACGGTAATAACGCAGATTGAAAAACAATGTTCTATTTTCTTTTTTTTTTTTTTTTCTCCGCCCTCAAGGTCATAATACAATCAGCAAACAATGCTTACAAAAAAGGGCGTAATAAATGTATTTACGAATGGAAATAGTCGTAACGGAATTCTAAGAAAGAAACGCCTAAAATCTATGGTGAACTACTTTTCTGCACGCCTTAACGTTCGGTGTGATCAGGTTAATGTCAACAAAGCGGAAAGACACACTCAGATCGGGTAAAAACGCGTAACATTAAATAACTAAAAATCAAATTCAAATTTTTTAAAAATCGCTTCGAGGTGCACCAGAAGATGCCTACAGGTACCTTCATAACAAATTTCGTCGCTCTAGGGCGCCTAATTCTATGTGAAATCCGACAGACACACACACACAGTCTGTTTTATAGAGAGAGATAATGAGAAGAAATATAGTTAGTTTACCTTGAATGACAAACTCTGTAAAAAATCAATGTTTGACCGGTCAGGTACAATCCTAAATTATTACTCAGTCCAGAAAGATAGTACTTAATACAGGTGCACTGGTCAATATGTTTTAAATTCTACATGTATGACAGTTTAAAGAACATAGTTCAGTAACGTCGTGTGCTATGACAAAACATGGACAGAACAAACCCAGTAATGATGCAGTGGATGATCCACCGTCGAATCCTTCTTTAAAAAACCATAAAAGATTTTGAAACTGTGATACAAGGGAAGGAGTGACATAAAATATTCCAAAATAAAGTATGATAGATAAAAACAGTGAAACATGAAATTCTTGCTGATAATGCCGAAACTAGTCTGATATTGCCAAAGAGAAGTGTTGGAGTATGAATTGCGAGCTTTATATTTTAACATTCTTTTAATCTTTGTGTTTTATAAATTCTTTCATGTTCAATCGCCAAGAATCGACCAGTTCAGCTGTACTGAAATTCCGTCCATGATGTGTCATAGTGCATGATGTTCTTTCTTTTAACCTTTGACTTTTGAAATTTCTTTCATGTTTATTCACCCTTTCATTGTTTTTATCTATCATATGTTATTTCGGAATATTTTATGTCACTCCTTCCCTTGTAAGGCAATTTCAAAATATTTTGTTTTTTAATGAAGGATTTGACTGTGAATCATAAAGTGCATCTCTACCGAGTTCCTTCCATCCGTGTTTTATCATGGTATACGATGCTACTGAAGCATGTTCCTTAAACTGTCATACAAGTAGAATTTAAAACATGTTGACCAGTGCACCTGTATAAAGTACTATCTTTCTGGACTGAGTCCTAATTTAGGACTGTACCTGACCGATTGACATTGATTTTTTTACTGAGCTTGTACTTCAAGGTAAACTGAACTACATATCTTCTCATTATTGTTCTGTATATCTCGCTTGTTTTGTGTCTAATTATATATAACCTCCCAAGTACGGCAATTCAACATATAACATGTGAACAGTAATAAAATTCGACATGCACACTGTCGATAAAACTAATGTTTTATAGCCACGTAATGTAAGTTCTAGACTTAGATATATTTATGTGAACTGTGATATATGCTTCTTTTCAAGTTCAAATCGTTCTTAAGTGGTATAGGTTAAAGATGTGACGACAAAACACCACACTGCCCTTAAGATTGATTACACCATGGAGAAAATGTTGGGGCAATTAGATATACTGTTAGCTTGGTAAACACAATAGTACAAACTGTTCTATGCTTTTCTTTTCATTTGATTTTCTCATCTACAGCAATGGCATCTGTAGTATGGTCCACTTGTCAGTACAAACATGAAGTCAAGTAAAGACATAGTCACTCATGGTTTAAAAATTGTTGTATGATGTGGCACATATTGAGAATTACTGCTTCTTGGGTTTTGGGCCTTAGGTGTTGTAGACCTAAAGCATCAAGCTGAGTTATAAGAGTCTGAGGAATTATACCAGTTGCAGAGATAATGAGTGGACATACACTATATTGAAAAAGTCACCAGACACCCTTTCAAAAGCAAATGAACTGATCCGCTGCATTGTTAAGATGCGCAGTACAGCTGCAAACGGAATAAAAACAAGCCTGCAGCTGACCTCAACCATATCGCACTGTGAGGTTGAGTGAAAATGTTGCAGCAGGAGAGAACTGACTTTGAGAAAGGAAAGATTGTAGGGTGTTTATATTAGTGGGTTGCCCATAAGAGAAACCAAGAGGCATTTAAACATACCCAAGTCAACTGTTTTGGATGTACTGAATAAGTGGAAGACACATGGAGTGCCTGAAGCAGCAAAACGTTGGGGCAGACCAAAGAAAATCTGTGATAGTGGATGCCGAAGCCTCAGGAGAGTCGTTACAGCTAATCGACGCAGTACTACTGAACAAGACTTCAGTGTACAGGTGAGTAGAAATTCTGGAACCTCGGTATGTATACGTACCATTCACAGAGAACTTTATTTCATGGAAATACGAAATATGTAATTCATGAGACAACCTTAAGGGTTGTCTTGTGTTATAAACATGCTTTAGATTAAATATACATAATATCTAAGGTATTATTTACCTGATATTGGCAAAGTATTTCGCACGTGTTGCTCTGTGAGGCACGTGCTCCCAGCCCGAGAGAGGTCAATTTGTTACGGATTTTTTTGGTTAATTAAAAATTTTTTTTAAAATAAAACAATTAGGTTATATTACTATCAGTTCAACATTCATTTCCGCAATCAAACGTTTTAAATTTACTGTTAATTAAAAGATTGTATTAGAAAAAGTTATACTCATCGAGTCGGCAGGGTGCGCACGCGTGCTTGAAAACCTGGAAAGTCCTGGAAAATCATGATTACGTTTTCAAGGCCTGGAATATCCTGGAAAAACGGTATTTTTTTAATGCTGTCTTGAAAAGCCTTGAAATTTGAAATTAGTGCTTAAAAAAAATGCCCTTTTAGGAAATCGTGTTACTGACTGTTACCCCTTCATTTTTTAAGTTCCTATCCTCTGTTCTCAAAGAAACCGCCGGCAACAGTGGTGTTTCGGATGTGCCCAAATCCTAATTTGGCTGGGGGGGGGGAGCACTACTTCCAGTGCAATAAAATTGGATGATTACTAGCAGGTCTGTTAGGGAAGTGGAGCTTGATGCATTCTCTAGCCCTGAGCTTGATGTCCGTCCGACAACTACTGAGAACAACAGAAGGGGAAAGAAGAGACATTTAGCATTTGCAAGGGAAGGGGGTCGCGTGTTTACCAAGTTAGCTGGCATCCACCAGTGAAGAGTATGCCTGAACAACACATTCATCTGCTCCTTGTTTATTGCATTAAGACGCTTGCTTCCGGCCCACCCCTCAAGAGACTTCGGCTACTTATGATAAAAAATAAGGAAACTATCTTTGCGAATTTTTCACAAAAGTGGCTGAAATTTTTACATTTACTATAATTGGATTACAGAAGCTCACTCCCAAAATTCCATTTGAATCGGTTTAAAACTTAAAAAGTTAGCATTGGAAATTTTTATTATGTGTGCCTCTTTAGACAATGAGCCTTGAGCAGAAAGTGTGTTACCATAGCAACGGTTGATTGACAGCTGGGAGCGCTGATCCGAAGCCCTTGGTTGGGAAGAAAGCAAACACCTGTTTATCACTTCCACGGCTCAAAAGGACTAAGAGGTATTTTCAGAAATCCATTTTCCGGAATTTTGAAAATAACACAGTAAAATTTTTACAGTGGTTAAAATACATCACAATAAAGTTCTAGTGCAAATTTCGCCAAATTCCGTTTGAAACTTTAGCAGATGCAAAAAAAAAGAAAAAAGAAATCTTCCGTTGCAAAACCGGATTGAAAAAAAGAAACGGCAATTATAAATTACGGGAAAAGCAAGCAAATTATTTTTTTTTAGATGCCATGTTTTATTTAAACAGAGTGATCCTTAAATTTTGTTTCTGTGATGATATGGACTCTATTTTAATTACAAACATACATTTTTATTCAGATGTCTGAGTTACTGTTTTAATAAAAAAATCTATAATTAAAAAGTTTTCAATGGATTTAGGCGAAATTCAGCAGATAAACGTATTTTAGTAAATTGCAACGTTATGACGTAAATTTGGTCATTTTGTCGAAAATTGGGCAGCTTTTTTTTTTTTACGTTTTCTCCTATAGTTAGGGTGAAGGAGGAAGATACTTCAGTGAGCTGCAGGTGGTGATTTATGGCGATGTGCCAAATGAAAAGAAGCCGTTCCATCAGGACATTCCAGAGGTTGAGTGTGCGTGGACGCGTGCTCCTGCTGTTTGAACTTAATCGGAATGTTTTCGGGAGGGGAGAAATATCCGTTTCAGCTTTACAGCTTTCAGGCTCCTTTTTTTCTTGGTAATAAATAAAAACCATAGTTGCTGCATTCACCATTGATCCATATTCGCATTTCTTGAATATAAACTGCAGACAATCGGAAACATGGTGTTGGGTGGGTCTTGATGTTCTTCATTTGTATCTGCTGAATTTTGTTCTGTGGGAATACGGAATGAGTTATACTGTGAATACATACAAAACTACATATTTTTGAGCTGAAAAAATAGGTCTACTTGTACACAGTAGCTAACGTGTGAACTCAGACAAAGACAATCAGACATATGGACGTCTGATTCCATAAAAAAATCAACCCACTTTTATTATACACGACAGGTAAAAAAGAAAAAAAACATTACATGTTTTTAAACATTATAAAGGAAAGTGGATTTTTGAAACACCATGACTTGATGATATTAATTTCTAAAAATTTTTTTTTCGATTTTAATTTCTAAAACCTTTTTTTTTTTTCAATTACAATACATTGTAACAGGATACCTGTGTGTTGTATCCCTTAGTTGTATGGCAGATTTTCAGTTGGCCGATATCCGCGATCGTAAGTGGTAGTTACATTGCTATTGTTGATGATGACAAGATAAATACTGGAGTAATGTAGAATGTTGCATAAAGTAAAAAAAAAAATGGCCCCCTCCTCCCCCTTCGAACTTTTATGCGGTTATCATAGCTGATCAACCATTTTATTCCATGAACATCAGCACATTTCAATCATTTGACCATTGGGGGTCTGACGGAATTCAGCAGTGCTTAAGCGCCTAGCGCAACGAGAACATGCTAATTACGGACAGTTCTATTCCCTTCCCCCCTATCATCCCTAATAATTGAGAGCACATACTGTAGTTTAAAATATTCTGTGTATGAGCTAGTTTTCACACTGTTCGTTGTGTTTTTATTTTAGAAATTACTAACCCTTTCGAACTGTAGGTTGCAGAAACGTTTATGCTTTGGTTTTTTCCATTTGTCCGTACGATAATTCGCGTAAAAGGGGTTGGATTTTGGCGAAATTTTAGTATGCTGTTAGGTACAACCTAGGAACCTACCCTGTTGAAAATGGTCGAAATTAAATTCAAAGGCATAGATATAAGAGCAGTATTCATTCTCCAAGCTTGAAGCCCTACGTCCACTCTCCAGCTGGGTAAGTATGAAAGATTTGAGACTTGGAGGAGGAGACCCAGTACAAAGTTTTGCTTCTCAGACACTAAGTGTTTGTTAACATTTCCTTTCCTCTCTGGTTTGGAGCCCAGCTGTAAGAAATGATGCTTTGTAACAGTCTTTTAGCACAACACTCTGTCTACTGATTGGCAGACAGGTCATAAAACAGTAACTTCACTAAGTGTTGTTTCCTTGTTTTGAATGAAGACTAAATCAATGCCAAAGCATTTGCAACCCAGGCTGCCTAAAGGACAAAGCTGGGGGAGCAGGAAAGAACATAGCAGTAAGACCCCTTTTTCCTTAATTACTTAAAATCTGGCCTATAGTAATTGGTCACATGTGTAGCCCCTTACTCAGGGGAAATTCTCAATTTTTAGTTGTGTGCTTTCCTTTGTGTCAGACAGTCATTCAAATTCAGTGTGGTTCCTGATCTTAGATATTTTTTTGGTTTTCATTTACTGTTTCAGTTGATTTACCCATTTTTTTCATCCCCCTCCCCATTAAATATGGGTAAGTGTACTTTTAGTGATCTTTGGCTAATAAATCCTAAATATGCTGGATGGATTAAAAAAGATGAAAGCAATTGCCATGTTGCAAAATGCATTTTATGCATTAAAATAATAGATATTTCGAATATGAGGGAATCTGCTTTAAGAAGCCACATGAAAGGAAAAAAACATAGTATGTTGACAGAAAGCTGTAAAATGTTCCACTAACTGTTGATAAATTGCTATGTGTATCAAGTGATAAACAAGTACAGCCTATTGCATCCACATCTAATCCTCTGCATATTCCTCTTGAAAAAAATGCAACCATTAAAGCAGAAGCATTGTGGTGTTTGAAAGTGGTTAAATCCCATTACTCTTACAGGTCTTGTGCAGGTAATGATGTTTTATTCCGCCTAATATTTTCTGACAGCAGAATTGCTGGAAACTTCAGCTGTGGTGAAAAAAATGTTCCTACAAAAAAAAAAAATGTTGCTTTTGTTTGGCACCTCACTTTAAATCAGTGTTGGTTCAGGAAGTCAAAACTGAAAATGAAAATTTTGTGATTTTGTTTGACGAAAGTTTAAACAAGTTTAGTCAGTCAAAACAAATGGATATACATGTTCGTTTATGGGGAAAAGGAACAGTTTCAACCAGATATTTGTCATCAGTTTTTTTGGGTCATGCTAGTGCAGACATAATGATGGAAAAATTTCTTGAATGCATGGCGTGCCTCCCACTGTGTAACATTGTGCAGTTATCAATGGATGGACCCAATGTTAATTG
The DNA here is from genome assembly GCA_039090855.1 of Macrothele yani. Taxonomy (NCBI): domain Eukaryota; kingdom Metazoa; phylum Arthropoda; class Arachnida; order Araneae; family Macrothelidae; genus Macrothele; species Macrothele yani. Next base: position 82,731,363 of record CM077008.1, read on the forward strand.
GAAGTTTTTTGATATGCTGCAATCAACACTTAGTGCTGACTCAAATGTCCAACTCCTAAACACAGGGAGCTGTGGACTTCACATTGTAAACAATGCCTTTCGACATGGAGCCTCAGCAACAGGGTGGGAAATTCAAAAGTTGCTTTCATCATTATTTAGGCTTTTTAAAGATTCACCTGCAAGGAGGGAAGATTTTTCTAAAATAATTTTAGCCAGTAAGATGCCATTAAAATTCTGCCCACACAGGTGGCTAGAAAATACTCCTGCCTGCGAGCAAGCATTAGAAATTTGGGCAGACATTGAAAATTATGTTAACCAAGTTGAAAAGAAGTGCATCAAGAATCCCCACACTGTATCATTTGATGCTATCAAAACTTTCACTAAAGATCCTTTTGTTTTGGCTAAACTGCATTTCTTCAATTCAGTTTCAAAACAGCTGGTACCATTTCTCAAGGCATATCAGTCAGATAAGCCAATGAAGCCTTTTATGGCCACATTTCTTGAAAAGATGCTAAGAAATATGATGAATCGCTTTGTTAAAAGAACCGTAATGGCAGAAGCTAACTCTGCCTTAAAGCTGTTACAAGTAGACCTTACAGATGCATCTCAGTGTTGTCACTATAAAGAAATTGATGTTGGGTTTCAAACAGAGAAGGTATTGAAAGAATTAAGTGCTAAGAACATTAGTGAACACAAACTTATGGAGTTTAGAATGGAATGCCGAATATTTTTGCAAAAGCTAGTTGTGAAGCTATTGGAAAAAAATCCACTTAAGTACTCCCTTGTTCGCCACATGAAGTGTTTAGATCCTCGGTTGATGTCAAAAAATAGTGAGACTTGTATTAAGAATCTAACATCCATTCTCACACTTCTTGTTGATGCTCATGGAATACAACCAGAATTATGTGATGGTGTAATATGGCAGTTTAAGGAATTTGTGACCAGTGTTGCAGCAGTATAATCTTCATTCATAAACTTTGATCCAGAAGATAAACAACAAAGAGTAGACACATTATTGTATTAGTACATGTCTTCTACTAAAGCTTTTAGTGAACTGTGGAAAGTTGTGAAACTTCTTTTACTGTTGTCACATGGGCAAGCTTCTGTTGAGAGGGGTTTCTCAGTCAATAAGGAGCTCATTGTAGAAAACATGAGAGAGGAGTCAATTGTAGCACAGAGAATTATTTATGATCATATATCCTATGTAGGTGGTATTGATAAGGTAAATATCTCAAAATCCCTTCTGTTATCAGTTGGAGCTGCAAGGCAAAAATACATACATTATTTGGATGATAAGTCCAAAGAAAAGGAAAAAGCAGCCATATGTGGAAAAAGGAAAGCTATTTTAGATGAAATTGATAGCATAAAAAAGAAAAGAAAACTCATTGAAGGAGAAGTCAAAGAATTACTTAACTCTGCTGATGATTTAGCTTTAAAAGCTGAAACTACAAATAACATTACATACATTGTAAAATCTAATAGCTTTAGAAAAACTGCTCATGAGAAAAGAGCAGTACTTAAAAAATTGGATATGGAACTTGAAACCAAAGTCAGCAATCTTATATCTGTATAACCATCCATTGATACTCCATATTTGTGGTATCTTCCAAGCATATAGAGAATTAATACTAAAACATAAAATTTTTATATTTGTACAATTTACAATAGAAATGAACTTTTTTGTTTTCTTTGAAGCATGTTGAACTTCAAACCAGTTTTGATCCTATATCTTCATAATTATTTAGTGTTTTTCATATGAAGTTCATGTAAATAGACTAATGAACTCTTCTGTTCCAAAAACTTATAACTTTCTGCAACTAACTTCCACAATTGGGCTTCTTATTGGACTAAAACTTTGGTAAGTAATATAAAACCTTATATATACTTGTACAGTAAATACTCATGGGCTCCTAAAACATATTTTTGCTGTACATTTTACTATGAATTTGTGGCCAAAACAATTCAATCAATTGTCCTTAATGCATTGATCAGATTTTGGTTTATATAACTGACAAACTTTAATTTAAAAAAAAAGCTTTTAAAAACTTAATTCATATAATTAAGATGTCTTATGTTTTGGGAGTTGAACAAAAAGTGGTTATTCTGATTCTAGTTATGATTGAAGCTTAACTGGAGGTAGAGATTCCTTATGCTCATCATTTTTCATTTATGTAAAATACTTAAGAATATCCTAATTTATACCAATAAAAAACTGAAATTGTTTTATGTTTAAGGTTTTTATAAATAGTTTAGCTAGTTCCACATTTTGGGGTAGCACTTCATAAATTTAGTTTAGCAGTGATTTTGATTTAAAAAAAATAAAAGTAAATTGAGGCAATCTTGTTTGATATGAAAAATAATTTTTGGAAAGTAATATGAGGCAAGTGTACTGGTAGACATAAAGGTGGTTAGATTCTTTTGGGTTGGGTGGTGGGCCAGGACTTTCTGACTTCTATGATGAAACTTATTTGAAATTTGTTGCCATGTTCCTAAAATTACACTTTCTGTTTTAAACTCTATTGGTTCACCCTTCTGTGATCGTCCACTCCCGAATCATTTCTTGAGGTGCATAGTGATTCCATGGCTTATGCTTTTTGATTTAACATAACTGTACTACAATTGGGGGAAATTTTCCTCAAGTCTGGAACATATTCTGTCTAGTAATTAAGATTTTCATTGCCTTCAAAAGTCACATCCCAATATGCAGCCACCAGTGGCAGTCATTGGGAATGTTAAAAAAAAAATCATTCCCATGTATGGAAACACTTTTTATCAGAGCTAGAATCCACCTGTGGGCATAACAGGCACATGCCCTATTTAAAAAAAAAAAGGGGGGGGGGTTGAGTAAGTAGATAAGTGCTTTGCTTTGTCTCACGTTTCTTGTTTTCAGACATCACACTTTTTCACTTATGGATTTGCAACTCCACGTTTTGTCTTACATTTGCCCGAACTTTTCAGTGATCCACACAGCAGTACTTCAGAACTACTGTTTGTGATGTACTCTGACAGGCAAGCACCCCATCTCCCCGTTATGGGTCCTCCATGTTTTACCACCATGTTTTTTTGGAGGAAATAAATCTCAGAGATTTTTTTACCAGTCCTCTGTTAGATGTGCGCCCTCCCCATTCTTAAATTCTGAATCTGCCCTCACTTTATTTTATAATAATTTCAGTTGTTATCAATAATAGTCTGATTACATGGAAGATAGTGCAGAATAGTGATGGAGCTAAAATGACTGATTGAATTAATCATTTTCTGATTGAGGGAAAGGATTTTCTGAATAGCCTTGTGGTAATTGCATCATGATTCAATTTAGCATTATTGGGTAATTCGCCAATTAAAAACTTTAAAAAGAAATGTAATGGGTAAAAAAGCACACTCATCCATTTGCATCTTTCATCATTTTTATTACTTAAAACTGAAATTGCTTTTAAAAAATAATTTGAGCATGATACTGTAAAGCGTAATAATCATCCTGGAATTTTTTGTATATGGCCTGGAAAAGGCCTGGAAAGTCCTTGAATTTTTTTCCCCAAAAAGAGTACGAACCCTGAGTCGGGAGACGTCTCTCAAGATGCTCTTCGTCACATTGTTTCGGCACTTCCTGAGTGCCATCGGCGAGCCTTCTACACCTACATGAGGGTTTCTCGCGTGTGTGTAGCCGCTGGAGTTGCATGTCAGGAAACGAAGGGAAAGTTTTGTGGCCTGTATGTGTTAGGTGATTGTTTCTCATGTGTCGCCATCTATTGGATGAGTTGGTAGGGATATCAGTCGTAAGTACAATTTTTTCCCTTTTTAGTGTACATATTTTTGAGCTATTGTTATTTATTTGTAGAAACAGGTGTATTATTTTTAGTCCTTTATTAAATGGTGTGACTTTTTGTAATGTTCTTTTTTTTTTTTTTTTTCCCTTGTCTTTTTTTATGGATTTTTTCACTTTTTATTTGACTTCCAGGCTGTATCTAGGGTGGTGGGGGTCTTATAAGTTGCATATTTTATCTTTTTTTTGCTCATTTATAACGTTTTCAGAAATTCTTAATTCTTTTTCGTATGTGTGGGTGGTTAGTAATTTAATATTTTCAAAATCAGGATATTGTTTATGATTAACACAGTGTTGAATGAGTGCAGTTTTTTTCTTCTTTTTTGTTCCAGTTTTTTATATGTTGATGTAATCTTTTTATTAATCTATTTTTTGTGCTACCAGTGCAAGAGATGTGGTCTCCAGAATTCCGTGAAGCAATAGGAATTTCATACATGCCTGCTCATTGTAGTGTATTATTGTTATATTTTTTCTTTATATCTAAGTCACCAATATTCTGAACAGCATGACCAAAAATAATGTTGTGTTTCTTCATTAATCTTAAAAATTTTCCACTTAGTCCTCTAATAAAAGGAAAAGAACCTGAAAATTTGTATTTCTTTTTTGGAATGTTTTGACTAGACTCCTTTAAATTCTTTTTGTATTCAAAAATCAACCTTTTAACAGTTTTTGTGTCATACCCATATTGTTTGGTTGTGTTAATAATCCATTAGATTTCTTCATTTCTGTACTTTCTATTTGAGGAATGTGTGAAGGCTCGTTTTACCCAATTCCTAATACTATTTACTTTATGAGTTTTTGGGTGTTCAGATTGAAATTTGATCATTTATAAGTTCATAAGTTGGTTTTCTAAAAACTCTGCATTCAAAATTTAAGTCTTTTTTTATTAGTTCAATATCTAAAAAGGAAATTTTTTCATCTTGTTCAAATTCCAAAGTTAATTCAACCTCAAGGTAACAAGTAGTATATTTATTCTTCAATATTTCTAGTTCTTCTTGTTTTAATTTAGACAAAATAAAAATGTCGTCAACGTACCTACAATAAATGACAAGTGGGTCTGGAAGTTTTTTAATAATTTTGTTTTCGATATCACACATGATTATTTCTGAAAATAAAGAAGATAATGGGGATCCCATTGGGACTCCTACTTCTTGCCTATAGATTTTTTTGTCAAACTCAAAGTAATTGTTATTAGAAATATAGGTTAAAATATTAAATAACTCTTGTAATTGTACATTATTAAATTGAGATTTATTTTTTGACTCTTTAATGGTAATGTCTATGGCTTTTGGTACAGGGGTACTCGGGAAAAGTGATTTGACATCTAAACTTGCCATAAACATACCAGATAATGGAACATTAATAGATTTTATTTTCTCAATGAACTCTAAACTGTTTTTTAAACTGTATTCATTATTCATGAAAAAGGGGGCTAAATATTTGTATAATTTCCTTTCTAGATTTATTTGATTTTGGAACGATAACTCTAAATGGTCTATCGGGTTTATGGGTTTTTATTTTTCCCAAAATACTTGGAACTACAGTACCTACTAGTGGATAGGCTCTGGTAATTTCTGAAGGTAGTGAACTATGATTTCTAATTTTAGACAAAAAGTTTTATCTTAGAGTCAACGAGGTCTTGTTTAATTATCTCACATTTTAGTTCCTCAATAGCTGCATTCATTTTAACGATATATTCATTATTGGATGAATAAATCTGCATTCTAAAAATAAATTAAAATTGGAAAAATGACATATGAAAGACAACTACTAGACTTAAAAAAAAAAAGACCCTAATATTGTAATTTGTGAAGCAGATAATTCAAATCAGTTAATAGTACTTGATAAAAATGAGTATATCGTTAAAATGAATGCAGCTATTGAGGAACTAAAATGTGAGATAATTCAAAAAGGCCCTTGACTTTCAGATAAACTTTTTGTCTAACATTAGAAACCATAGTTCACTACCTTTAGAAATTACCAGAGCCTATCCACTAGTAGGTACTGTAGTTCCAAGTATTTTTGGAAAAATGAAAACCCATAAACTCGATAGACCATTTAGAGTTATCGTTCCAAAATCAAATAAATTTAGAAAGGAAATTATACAAATATTTGGCCCTCTTTTTTATGAATAATGAATACAGTTTAAAAAACAGTTTAGAGTTCATTGAGAAAATAAAATCTATTAATGTTCCATTATCTGGTATGTTTATGGCAAGTTTAGACGTTAAATCACTTTTCCCGAGTACCCCTGTACCAAAAGTCATAGACATTACCATTAAAGAGTCAAAAAATAAATCTTAATTTAATAATGTACAATTACAAGAGTTATTTAATATTTTAACCTATATTTCTAATAACAATTACTTAGAGTTTGACAACAAAATCTATAGGCAAGAAGTAGGAGTCTCAATGGGATCTCCATTATCTTCTTTATTTTCAGAAATAATCATGTGTGATATCAAAAACAAAATTAATAAAAAAACTTCCAGACCCACCTGTCATTTATTGTAGGTAAGTTGACGACATTTTTATTTCGTCTAAATTAAAACAAGAAGAACTAGAAATATTGAAGAATAAATATACTACTTGTTACGCTGAGGTTGAATTAACTTTGGAATTTGAACAAGATGAAAAAATTTCCTTTCTAGATATTGAACTAATAAAAAAAGACTTTAAATTTTGAATACAGAGTTTTTAGAAAACCAACACATGTACATATAATGATCCCATATCAATCTGAACACCCAAAAACTCATAAAGTAAATAGTATTAGGAATTGGGTAAAACGAGCCTTCACACATTCCTCAAATAGAAAGTGTAGAGAAGAAGAAATCCAATGGATTATCAACACAACCAAACAATATGGGTATGGCACAAAAACTGTTAAAAGGTTGGTTTTTGGGTACAAAAAGAATTTAAAGGGGTCTAGTCAAAACATTCCAAAAAAGAAATACAAATTTTCAGGTTCTTTTCCTTTTATTAGAGGACTAAGTGGACAATTTTTAAGATTAATGAAGAAACACATTATTTTTGGTCATTCTGTTCAGAATTTGGTGACTTTGTTATAAAGAAAAAAGTAACAATAATATACTACAATCAGCAGGCGTATATGAAATTCCTATTGTTTCACAGAGTTCTGAAGACCACATATCATACATTGGCAGCACAAAAAATAGATTAATAAAAAGATTACATCAACGTATAAAAAATTGGAACAAAAAAAGAAGAAAAAAACTGCACTCATTCAACACTGCATTAATCATAAACAATATCCTGATTTTGAAAATATTAAATTACTAACCACCCACACAAACGAAAAAGAATTAAGAATTTATGAAAGCGTTATAATTAAAAATATATATATATGTATATATAAAATATGCAACTTACAAGACCTCACAATCCTAGATACAGCCTGGAAGTCACTTATAAAAAGCGAAAAAATCCATAAAAAAAGACAAAAAAAAAAAAAAGAACATTACCGAAAGTCACACCATTTAATAAAGGACTAAAATAATACACCTGTTTCTACAAATAAGTAACAATAGCTCAAAAATATGTACACTAAAAAGGGAAAAAATTGTGCTTACGACTGATATCCCTACCAACTCATCCAATAGATGGCGACACATGAGAAACAATCACCTAACACATACAGGCCGCAAAACTTTCCCTTCGTTTACTGACATGCAACTCCAGCGGCTACACCCAGGCGAGAAACCCTCATGTAGGTGTAGAAGGTCCGACGATGGCACTCAAGAAGTGCCGAAAGCACTCGCCGTAGCAACGTGACTAAGAGCCTCTTGAGAGACTTCTGCCAACCCGATGAGTATAACTTTTTCTAATACAATCTTTTAATTAATAGTAAATTTAAAACGTTTGATTGTGCAAATGAATGAATGTTGAACTGATAATAATATAGCCTAATTGTTTTATTTATAAAAAAAATTTAACTAACTAAAAATAACCGGTAACAAATTGACCTCTCTCAGGCTGGGAGCATGTGCCTCACGGAGCAACAACGTGCGAAATACTTTGCCAATATCAGGTAAATAATACCTTAGATATTATGTATATTCATTCAATGGGTTACCATGGTCGTGTGGCTTGGAATGCTACTCGTCGTTTAGCATGGTGTAAAGAACATTTATCGTGGACCGTAGATCAATGGAAACGAGTCCTATGGACTGATGAATCCAGATACATGATCCATCAGTCTGATGGCCATGTGTGGGTATGACGGCAGCCGGGGGAACGCTATTTACCACAGTGTACTGTTCCTACGGTCAAGTTTAGAGCTGGAAGTGTACTCGTGTGGAAGTGTTTTTCATGGTATGGTCCCGGCCCATTGGTTAGGACAAACCTGTTAACCAGCACATCTACTTCGATATTCTGTACAATTATGCCCTACCAACTCTTTGGCAATACTATGGAACCAAGCCTTGTTGGTACCAACAGGATAATGCACCGAACCATAAAGCAAGGACAGTTACAGCATGGTTTGACTATAATTCCGTATCGTGTATGGACTGGCCAGCACAAGAGCCCTGATCTTAATCCCATAGAGCACCTATGGGATGAATTAGAGCTCCACATACAAAGTTTGGAACCAATGCCTACTACTAAGCAATAGTTAGCGGCAGCATTATGTACTGAATGGAAGTGCATTCTTATCGCTGTGTTCCAAAACCTTGTCGAAAGCATGTCTCAAAGGGTCAGTGCATGCATTAAGGCCAAAGGTGAACTGACACCGTACTAATGTATGTCAACAAATGCTATTTTGTTTTTCTCTTCTAGGTGTCCTGTGACTTTTGTCAATAATAGTGCATGTGAATTGTTTTCAGCTTCCACATCTGTTTATTCTTTGCAGCTAGTTCCACATACTTGTTTATTTTTGTTGCATACATATTCTGAATATTATGGTCCAGTGGTACCGATATATGTCGATAATGACCCCTTCCTTCTGCCTATTGTCATATAGCACTATGTCTGGACAATTAGCAGAGATGGTTATGTCTGTTTTACTCTCATGGTCCCAATAAAATTTGTATTGTTCATTATTTAGTACCTCAATGGGTTGATATTTATAGTATGGTACTTCTGACACTGACAATTCTGTATCGTGAGCTAATTGTTGATAAATCATCTTAACAAAATTATTATGTCGCTGCATGTAATCAATGTTTGCTAGCATGGTGCATCCCCGCAGATGTGTTCAATGTTTTTACTGAATGTACCACATCTTCTACATTTGTCATTTTGCAGATCCTCCTTCAAAAATGTATTTTCTACAATTTTTGGTTGCAATCACTTTGTCTTGAACAGCCATCATAAATCCAATAGTTTCTCCACATAATTTTACTCGCTTCAGCCACTGGTTTGAGGCTTTCTTGTCAACTTTTGGCCTGTCTAACTGGTTTGGATGAGCCCCATGAAGTTCCTTTTGCTTCCATTTTCGATTCTAGTCTTCCGTAGATGACTCTTCTACTTTAGCATCTGGTTTACCTAACATTAGTGGAGTGTTCTCTTTGTCTGCTGCCCATATGACATCAAACATATTATTTTCATTACATTTGGAGTGAAAGTATTTCTGCAGTGAGCAAATTTGCGCTTCGTGTATGCATTTTATATCAAGAATGCCTAATCCTCCTTCTTCTGGGAGCATGATGTGCTCTACGGCTGCCTTTGGGTATCTCATTCAACGTTGGGTCTCACAGTTCTGTTAATTTCCTCAAGATGTTTTCGACCATCTGATGATACCAAAAGAATAAGTCAGAACCGGTATCACAAAAGTATTAATTGCTTTCACCTTATTAGCTGTGTTTAAGTATGTCTTCAGAATCATTTTAAGTCTATGTTAGAACATATCTTTTAAACTATTCTTAATTTTACTGTGCATCTAAAAATTCCTAGTACTTGTAACCATTTTGTGCATTTAAATCTTTAATTATTTCATTGTTTTCTATAGAGGAACCATCAGATTTAACCAGAACTGATGGTTCCTCTATAGAAAACAATACACCACCTTACTTTTGTCCAAGCCAAAATGAATTGGTCTGCTAAATGTGGCAGTTATCATAATCTGTAGAAGCTTATTCAATTGTGTTTGGAATTGCTGTATATCTTGAGGTCATACATGTATAATAAATGATTGATGGTATGACTTCATGTGCTGGTCTTTTTTATACTGAATCCATATTGCGTGTTGCCTAGTATTTGACTGAGAGGATTAAGGCCTATGCAAAACCAAAGTGCACTGAGTGTCCACATGAAAAATACCTCTTCTGATTCTGATATTTCTGGAATTGATCATTTTGTTTCATCTGGTATATAGAGATTTATTTGCCACTGAGGCATGGCTTGTTGAAGCAACTGAATGACTTTGTTCACTTTATGTATATTCAGTATTCCTATGAGGTAATCGTGTGGAATTGAATCAAATGCTTTCTTGTAGTCAATATAAGCCATGCTCAAGTTTCTTTTCTTCCTAACAGCACGATTGGCCACAATACTATCAATAATAACTTGATCTTGCATCTTTTAGATCTCCTATTACTTTATTTTTGTTCTTCTGTCATTTCTTTTATTATTATCTTCTTTATTCGAAATATACAAAACACAGCCTATGACATCAAACATAAACAACAAAATTTTCATTGACTGGTGTGATTGAACTGATACAAGTTTCCACCGGAGACGTAGGTAGCAGTGAAGAATCGGCATAAAATATGTGATGTCCCTAGTAAAGCTATCTTCTGTAGGTAGTATATCAGAAAGCTGCAATTTTTTGAAATGATTCATAAATTTTTCTGACATTATTCCAAGTTCCCCGATGACAATGGGGACTACCGTTGTGTGTTTAGTCTATAATCAGGTATCTTCTATGGCCAAGTCTCTATATTTAGTCATTTTTTCCAATTCTTTTTCATCAACTATTATTATTATTATTATTAGTCATGTGTGTGTGTTCATTTTAGGATATCTTTCAAATAAGATTTTGTAATTTTATTGTATTATAACTTTCATTTTGTTTCTTAATTACTGCAAATAAAAACCCTACAATTTCTCAGAATATTCTGTTTCTTAAATGCATTTGCATTAATGCAAAGTTTTCCATAAATGTAAACTCATGCATAAAATTTCAACAATTGTCATATATTTTTGATTCAGCCCTTAAGGTTTTATTGCTTAGCATATGATAGACTTTTGATTTGAAGAACATCTGAATATTCTGAATTGGACTGTGGCAAAGGATTTATCATTATAGTTGATAAATTAGAATATCATATATGATATTCTCTCTTGTAAAAGCATCATATCATCATCATCATCAACCATTATCAATCCACTGCTGGATGAAGGTCTCCCCAAGTTTCCTCCACAACGGTCTGTCTTGTGCCAGTCTCCTCCATATCACTTCCGCATACTTTCGAATTTCATCCACCTATCTCCCATGTGGTCTTCTTCTGTGTCTTTTCCTGTCCCTTGGAATCCAATCTAAAATTTCGGCTGTCCATCGATGGTCTGTCCTTCTGGCAGTATGTCCAGCCCATTGCCATTTCAGGGATTTAACTCTGATCATGATGTCTTCCACTCTTGTCATTTTTCGGATCCACGAGTTTCTCTTCTTATCTCTCCTGGTTACACCAAGCATGCACCTTTCCATGCTACTTTGAGTTGTCTGCAGCCTTTGTATGTCTCTTTTAGTTAAGGTCCACATCTCTGCACCATACGTAAGCACTGGAAGGATGCATTGATCAAACACTTTTCTTTTAAAACATAATGGCATATTGCTCTTGAAAATTATGTTGTTTCTTCCAAAAGCTCTCCAGGCAAGTTTTGTACGCCGATTAATTTCTTCATCAATGTGACCCTCACTTGATATCTGCTGTCCAAGATAAACGTACGTGTCTGTTATCTCCAGCTTTTCTCCATCAGTCGATAAATCTTCATTTCTTGTAAAAGCATTGAACATCACTTTTGTCTTCTGAAAGTTAATTTTTAATCCCACTTCTTTACTCTTGTCAGCAAGTTCCTGTATCATACTCTGCAGCTCTTATCATATTCCCTTGCTCTTTCAATTAGTTCTCTCAGTACGTGGATATGATCTATTGTGCTGTAGCCACTCCTGAATCGAGCTTGTTCTCTCGGTTGAGCCATGTCCAGTGTCACCTTCAAGCGGTGTGAAAGAACTTTAGTGAAGATTTTATAAACCACTGGTAGGACTCTGATAGGTCTGTAGTTCCTGTGATCCTCAATGCCCCTTTTTTTATGTAGCAAGATCATTGTAGCGTTGTTCCAATCCTCAGGAATCTTCCCTTCATTAAGGCATCGAGTGAAAATTTGGGCGAGTACTGTTTCGATTTCTCCACTTGCTTCTTGTATGATGTCTACAGTAATTCCATCTTCTCCTGGAGCTTTCCCCTGCTTCATGTTCTTGATTGCATGTGCAACTTCTGCTGGGAGGACTGGAAGAACTCTGGTACTGGTACCTTTCATGATGTCTGGAGTACATGTATCACCCCTTTCATATAATTTGGAGTAGAAATCTTTCACTCTTGTCAAAATTTCGCCTCTATTTCTTGTTACAGAACCATCTTCTTTTCTCAGTGCCATAATCTGTTTTCTTCCCTTACTGAGATGTCCCTTTGCTATCTTTAGGCTTTGGTTGTTTTCAATTGCTTTCCTTACTAGTTCACAGTTGAATTTCCTTACGTCTTCAGTGATACTTTTTCGTACTGTCTTGCATAGCTCTATATATTCTACTTTGGAAGTCACATCTTCTTTAGTTTTCCTCATCTCTCTTCTTTTTTGCATCAACATTTTGGTTTTTCCTGATAATTTGTTCACATGTAACTTGTTCTTAGACCCAGATAATTTTGTTGCTGTTTCCATAAGAGCTTTGGTTACTTTTCTGTTAACTTCAGAAATATCCACTTCTTCCGATGTTTGGCCTTCTAAAGCAGAGAATCTGTTCTTCAGTTCCAACTTGAAGGCATTATGGTGTTTTTTAAGGTTGGTTATGTCAATACATTTTGTTTGTCTTATGAGCTTGCCACGTTAGAGTTTAGTGTTGAGGTGTATCTTACATCTCACTAATCTATGGTCACTACCTGTGTTGAACTTGTTTAGCATACTGCAGTCTTCTATGACAAATTTTTTGTTACACATAATAAAATCAATTTCACTTGTCGTCCCATTTAGATGTCTCCATGTCCATTTCCTGTGTGGCTTTTTCTTGAAAAGGGAGTTCAAGATGAAAAACCCTTCTGCCTCTGCAAACTCTACGAGAGTATTTCCACGCTGATTTCTGTTGCCGTGACCGAATTTACCTACTGAAGTTTCATTCTGTTGCCATTGCCCTATTTTTGCATTAAAATCTCCCATAATTATCTTCAAGTGCTGCTTACTTTTATTATTTAGATGACGAATTTCCTCATAAAATTCTTCAATTTCTTCTTCAGGATGACTTGTGGTGGGTGCATAAATTTGAATAATCTGAGCCTGGTATCTTCTCGAGAGTTGGATAACGAGTCTTGCAGCTCTGTCAGAGGAACTTTCAACTTCATCCCCCAGTTTCTTGTTTATTATAAATCCAATACCACTAGTTCTGCCAGTATCAGTCCCACGATAGTAGAAGAGATGTCCACTTTTCAGTTCAATGAGATCTTCTCCTTTTCTCCTTATCTCACTTAGCCCGACGATGTCCCACTTGATCCTTTGTAGTTCCTCTTCCAATTCAAAAAGCCTTGAATCAGAAGATAGGGAGCGTCCATTATACGTAGCCAAAGTCAGCATCAGATGGCAGCCTAGTTCGGTCCTCAGGGGATTCTTAGCTCCCTCTGCCTTCATGTCGCACTGGCCGCTGCCTTGGCCAGGTACATTCCAGCTGCCGGAGACTGAGGGCCTAGATTTAAGTTGTGGAGTCATTTTGGAGGGGTTTGGCCATAACTCACCACGCTGGCCAAGCGGGATGGTGAGTGTGGGATAGCATTTCCTCTAATCCCGATGGTATAGTTATACCGCTATTGGCGGTCGTCAGAGCCCCTTTAGTGGGAACAGGATGTACCACGAGAAGGCGGGGTTGACATTTGTCAAGGAGAGGCCGTGATATTACGCATCACCTGACCTTACATCCCAAAGCATCATATAATATACATGATATGCATCTATAGAAATCTATCCATGTGTTACCACATTCTTCAGAATGTAGCATAGTGCGTTAGATGCAGAGTAGCATTTATGGAAAATTTGCTCAAAGAGTGAAATTGTCTTTGGAAAATAGGAAGAGTTTCTTGTGGTTCAGTACCTTTTGAATATACAAATTTTGAAGATGACAATCTGTTTTTTGGTGTATATTCACTGTTATGCAGATTTCCTGATGAAGTTTTATACTTGTGGCTTGTCTCAGGTATGAAGTATCACATGCCTTATTTTTTGAGATATTTATAAAAATGCCAAAAAGAAATGTGAACTGCAAACTCATGTTTTCCCCTCTTTTTGTTAAACAAAGCACTAACTTATTTTTCCTTCATTTATAGAATGAAAACTCCACCTTTAATCCAGACGACCACCCAGATAAGAGAAAAAATGCAAATGTTAGAGGTAAACTTCCTTGTTTCTGAAATTTAGCAATTTAAAAAGAGTAACATAAAACAATTATATTATCGATCTACAAAGTGATAAAATAAGTTTTTTTTCTGAATCAATATTAAATGCAAGAATATTTTTATCTAACTCAAGACTTGGTGCATCATCATCAAACTGTTGCCAAGGCTTCAACTTGATCTGCAGTTCACCTGTATGAAAGGCATTTCTGGTTTACTGGGAAGAGATTGAGATGGTAAGAAGAGATTCACTGGAAAGTACTTCCAGAATATTTTAATATGGCTGTCTCTGTTATTTTGTTCATAAGCATTTTTCCTTACCATTTTCAAATGTGCATAGGAAAATAATTTCATGTTGTCTGGCACTCAGTTCATTAAAAAGTGCATCATCCCTAACTGCATAGCATGTCATTCTCTGTCTGTCTGTGCGTGTGTGTGTGTTGTTTTTAGTTTGGCCTTGTTTTCTAAAAAAATGTTTAACTTTTGAATTTTTTTTTTTTTTTTTTTTTTTTTTTTTTGAGATTTGGGAATTCTAATGGACTTACACTTCATTCAAGCTGCTTGCAGATGAATGTATTTAAAAAGAAATAGTTTAATCTTTTGCAGAGTTTTTGGAAATGAAATTTGTCAAAAATACCAAACTATGAAATCTGTTTTCATTTATTTTAAAGTTTATCTGCCAGCACAAGAAATTTACTTCTTTACTTCTGAGTCAAACTCATTTCTACACATTTCAGTGTGATAAAATGGGTAGAAGGGGGAAGCCTTGAGTTTAGGTGTAAGTGCTGTGGCATTTGTACAGCATGAAGGTGATATAAATGCTTCATGCTCCTTTTTACTGTTATGTGAAATTTCACTGTTTGAAAAGTTAGTGGACTTTGTTTTTAGTCACATTTTTGTGCACTTAGAGAAGATAGGTTTTTAATTTGCAAAATGTTCTTAACTGTGAATACAGTAAAACCTCGAAAATCCGGCATCGACAGGACCGGATGAGTGGCGGATTTCTGAATCTATCCAAAAATTGCGTAACGGGCGTTACGTAACAGGTCACTTTAACAGAAATTTGCACGTCTACACCTTATAAATATGCAGGCGTTGTGCTGCCGATCACATTCTTTGCAATTTGCGAGGGGGAAAAAATCGTTTTGGTCAGGCAAAAACTTGAAAAAAAAAAAAAAAAGCCAGAACAACTGATAGGGCTGGGCAATATATCGCGAAAACCCAATGTGAAATTTACATCAATGTTACGGTTTTTCGACTGACGAAACTATGATACATCGCGATGTATCATGAAGGCCGATGAAGATGTTATTACACGATCAAATCCACATACTGCCACCACCAAGCACATATTATCATTACATGTTCGATACACATTTCAAACGTACACGTCGATTCGTGGCTTCATTGATCCGCATCACTTAGGCGCGCCCCATGAGATGACGAATTTGAGAAACCTCCCGATGTTACACGTAGGCAGCTATCGGCAATTCGCACGTTGAGATCGGATGATCTCGCGATGTATTGTTGAGACAGTACATCGGGAGATTTCCATGCTTATTGGTGAAGCATTGGATGTTCTCACGAAAATGAAATCCGAAAAGTGCCAGATTTCTGAAGTTGCCTGTTTTCTGGATGCTGGATTTTCGAGGTTTTACTGTATAAGACAATTTTTTTTTTCCTTTTGTGCCATAACCTTTTTCCTAATTTTTCTTAGCCACATGAATGCTTCTTATTTCTTCTCACGTGGAGCACAGTTTTCAGCAGTGAAAATTGCACAACATGACATTTAATTGTACCCAGTGTACCTACAGACTTTATTTTGAAAAAAATGATTTGTAGATTTGTATAACATTTGTTGAATTCTTTGCCATGGCTCTGGTGGGATTTTCAACTGGTTAACTAGAAATGTCTCAGCTATAGGCCACCTTGATGGGTTTCTGGCTGATCTTTCAAGTTGGGCCCAGGTTTGGGTCTCAGGTGAGGCATAGGTGGTATATCTATCCTGTAGCACTGGTTCTGTCTCTATCCTGGAATCAATGTCCCCAAATTAAGGATGTGCAATTGCTTATGGACCCTTTCCATCTTAATTCAGGCAGGGGGTGTCAGATGACCACCTCCAAATTTTTTGAAAAAATCATGGTGGCTTCCTAATAGGGGTACAAAGTACTGCAAAAGGATTTTTCACAAAAAAAAAAAATTTTGGTTGAGCTACAGCATTTTGAAAATAGGTAAAAAAATACACCCGTGATGAAAATATGTGAAACACCAAATTTTTTAATGTACACTGCTCCTGATCAGACAGGTAGAGACTTGAATTTTGTTTTATTTTGAAGCTATTTATTCGCATTTCTTTATGTTCACAGAAATCAGTCAAAGGAATATTGCTAGATGGCAAAAAAAGTCTATATTTATTACAAAAAAATTTAATTTTCCACAAATTTAGGATTTTTTTTTTTTTAAAGAAAGACCTATCAGGTGGGTAAGTGTGCCAACCTGGACTCCTACTAGAGTTGTCTTAGCAGTAATTTTATTTTTATCGTGTGATGCATGCAACTCATAAAATTAATTTTTAAAATATACAAAATAAAAAAATCAACATTTTTGAATTGCAATATATCAAAAACCCCATTTTTAAAAATTCTGAAAGTTTGTCCAAATAATGTCCTAATGGTAGGTAGTTAACTGGGGGGAATCAGGTTACTGGATTTTTGCCTCGAAATTTTCCTACAAATTTTTGAAGCACTTCTCTCCTGTTCAAACCTCACGGTTGGGTTATTAAAAAAAAAAAATTCGAAAGATATTACTGAAAAGTTTACCTAAGTATATGCCATATTGCAGTGTCAATCTATACTTTAAAGTCATTTTTATGATTTTTAATAATTGTCAGCTATGTACATGTTTAATTTTTTTAAATCCATAGTCTGATCACATACAATACATTCTCAGTTGCAGTTAAGATTCAATTTCTATTTACATAAGAAAATAGGCCTTAAAAAACAAAATTATGAGCTTACCATCATAACTACAAATTATTCAAACTGAGAAAAGCTGCTGGATTTTATTGATTTCCTTCCCATCAAAGGTATGAAGTCGTACAGAACGACCAACAGGAGTTGGGGAATTCACCTTTAGAAGTACATTTTTTAAGGGCACTGGACACTTGACCTGTTTTCTTGCCACATTCTTCTGGCCACCAAAAACCTCTGGCTGGTCCATGAGGGTGCATGAAAGATATTATGTCCTCAAATTCTTTAGATATGTTTGTAATCTGTCCTATCCATCCACCAGTTATCGTCATAAATGCATCCTATAAATTCTCCTGTTTGAAAATCATTCACAGAAAATGGGTTCTTTTTTTGTTGGCTTGAAAATTGCACTGCTTTTTGTGGGTGCCAGACTGTTCTGGCCATTGATGGTTTATTACCTTGTACTAACCAGGAATGCTGTGACTATTCTAACAACAGATTTTACTGTATCCCACTCTTCTACTTTGCTGGTTTGATAGGATTGAACTTCACAAGTTGTGAGAAGTAGAAGTTTAGTCTTTGGGATCAAGGGGGAGACAATTTCAACAAATGAAGGTGCATCTTTTATAGCTTGTGAAGCTTCTTTCTGTAAGTTGAATTTAGTAGCACAATGTTTGCACAGGCCACCCACACCATCACATGCACTTTTGCATTGGCCTGTGGCTGAGAAGATCCACTTCCTTGTTACATTTGGGTCCCTCTTCATAAGTTCATAGAACTGATATTTGTTTTTGAAGTGCCCGGCTACACCATCTGAGATGTAAACAATTGTTTTAAATTCTTCCAAAGGACAAATCTTAGCAATTTCACTTTTTATGAGCAGAATGGCACATAGAGCATGTGCTGTGTCATGGCTGATATATTTGCATCCTACCACAAAAGACTTAGTCTCATTTGGAAAACATGCAATGCATGTAAAGAGTGAGATCTGGTCATTGTTTGCCAGTAGTAACTTTGCACTTCATCTGGTAGAATTACAGATCAGTTTTGAGCAAAGTCAAAGTGCAACACTAACACTGGACTATGTGCTGCAGACTGTTTAACCTCTTATTATACATACATGTCAACAACTCAGTTGCTGCATTGTTTACTGTTTCTCACATTGTATTATTGTTGATGTGCTCACTGGAAACATTATCTTTGTTTGATAAAGGGTTATAATCATAAAATGCTATAGAATTTATAATATATAGGTATAAATCAATAACTGGAGGCTAAGGTTGTTACTTACATTTGGTCAAGGAGCATTCTGGAATATTGAAGTGTCTTTTTGGTTAATTCTTGAATTTCTTCAATTAGTTGGCAATCTTATTTTTGTAGTCGCTTTGTGACGAAATTATGTCCATCAAGTTTCAAATGGTAGGTTTTGTTTCTTCAAAATAAACTGTGATTCTGTCGAATCTTCACATTGAAGGGTTAAGTTCAGGTACAATATTTGATATATAATTTTTTTTTTGCCATCTGGCAACAATATAAATTTGTTTTTTGCCATCTGGCAACATTCGTTTGACCAATTTCTGTGAATTTGAAGAAAGGCCAATTCAGTAGTTTCAAAATAAAAAAAAAAATTCGACTCTCTACCTGTTGTTATAGTTCAGAAGCAGTGTAGTGTGCACTTAAAAAGTTGGCGTTTCACATGATTTTCATCACGAGTGTATATTTTGCCTATTTTCAAAATGCTGTAGCTCGGCCAAAATTTTTTTAATGAAAAATCCTTTTGCAGTACTTTATACCTCTATTAGGAGTAGCTACCATAATTTTTTCAAAAAAATTGGAGGTGGTCAACTGACACATGTTGGTCATGCCTGCCTGAATTAAGATGAAAATGGCCTATGGTCTTTAGATGCTCAGAGGGGTTGCTAAACCCTAAAACAAACAGACAGACAGACTTTTCTAAACTATGTGCACTTTTGAAGAGTTACCACTTATTCAATAGTAAACATAAATAGCATGTAATGTGTGTTTACTTTCTCATTTTTATGCACTGATTAGAAATGTTTGATCTCTATATCAGGATAGAAACATCCTTGTAAGTAGTGCTAACTATTCAAGTGATGAAAGCAAAAGTGGAGACAGTTTGCATCACTGTTGTACCTTGAATTTAATTTGAAGCCGCCAGCTGATATTTCCTTTGACCTTGAGTATTGCAAGACTTCTGTATCAAAGACTTTTTACTGATTTTCACGTCTTGCCTTTTACGTCATGGTTCTTTAACATGCTGAAAAACTGGTTCCTAGGGACCCTGTTAAGTCTTTTCAAAATTGACAAACATCACATATAAATTTTAGATCACTTCATGGAACTTTTCAGGAAGCTATCTGGGAGTAAATATATTTTTCGTATATGCCATACTACTCATAATGCCACACACTGTGCTAAATCAGTTGATATTTCATTACATTTCTAAATTTCTTACTCAGTATGTTTGAATAAATTTCACAAAGAATGCTAATTATGGACCTGTCACAATAGTTACTCTAGCCATTATTGCTCTCTTTCTTGTAAATTGATGCAGTTACTGCCTGGCATCAAGGTCTAGGTTCACTCCCCACACCAACTTAATGATCTAGGTAACCTCAGAACACCTGATTTTCAATAAACATAAATAATTGTGGAGTGATTTCATCAAAGCCTGGGTTTCTATCACTCTTTGTGGGCAAAATGTTTTAAAATCTTACTTCAAGAATACCCATGGTCGTGCTAATGAGTAACGTCACTATCATTGTACCATTGATAATTACTGGTCCCTGGATTTTCACTTGATCAAGAAAGGACTTGAAAGTATTTATTCGATCTACTGAATATGTTCTTCAGGAAGACGCTTTGACGTCTGTAAGTTCTGTTTTACACATTCTGTAAAATGGATACAGTCTGTGGTGGTGCATTAACTTATTCAATTAAAATATAAATCGGTTAAAAGTCCTAAAAATGTTACTCACGGAAGTGCGGGTTCAGTCCGACGTCAGTAGTTATTGAGAGTTTCATTGTCCAAAGTTGTATCTTGCTTCAATATGGTCAGTTGTTAGGGTTAGTTCGAGAGCCATTTCGTCATAAGTTGTACCGTACTTCAGATATGTCCAGATGTTAGGGTTAACTCCGTTCTGGCTGTGTCGACATCATATTGAATGGGTAATGGTTTCCAGATAATAATTTCAAATTCTTGAGTTAAGAGTTACTATTTACATACCACTTGAAGTTCCACGTCGTACTTGGCCATTAGGGCTATCTCGTCAATGCTGCACTCTCTTGGAATTGCTGAGGAAGTCTTCAAGTTAGGTCAAGTTCATAAAAAAAATTTTTTAAAGCTTTTTAAAAGATTTTTAAAGCTTTTAAATTTTTATGAACCTGACCTAACTTGAAGACTTCCTCAGCAATTCCAAGAGAGTGCAGCATTGATGAGATAGCCCTAATGGCCAAGTACGGCGTGGAACTTCAAGTGGTATGTAAATGGTAACTCTTAACTCAAAAATCTTTTATCTGGAAACCTTTACCCATTCAATGTGATGTCGACACAGCCAGAATGGAGTTAACCCTAACATCTGGACATATCCGAAGTACGGTACAACTTATGACGAAATGGCTCTCGAACTAACCCTAACAACTGACCATATTGAAGCAAGATACAACTTTGGTCAATGAAACTCTCAATAACTACTGACGTCGGACTGAACACGCACTTCTGTGAGGAACTTCAAGTGGAACACGCACTTCTGAACACGCACTTCTGTGTGGAACTTCAAGTGGTATGTAAATGGTAACTCTTAACTCAAAAATCTTTTATCTGGAAACCTTTACCCATTCAATGTGATGTCGACACAGCCAGAATGGAGTTAACCCTAACATCTGGACATATCCGAAGTACGGTACAACTTATGACGAAATGGCTCTCGAACTAACCCTAACAACTGACCATATTGAAGCAAGATACAACTTTGGACAATGAAACTCTCAATAACTACTGACGTCGGACTGAACACGCACTTCTGTGAGTAACATTTTTAGGACTTTTAACCAATTTATATTTTAATTGAATATGTTAATGCACCACCACAGACTGTATCCACTTTACAAAACGTGTAAAACAACTTACAGACGGCAAAGCGTTTTCCTGAAGAACCTTGTGGTCACGTAATGGTATGTGAACTTTTTGATAGAATCACATGAGATATAATACTGAATATGTATTTACACTATTGAGACAAAAGTATTTGGACACCTCCACATACAGAAATAAACATGCATTTTCAAAACCAGATGTATAGACACGATATGTGTTAAGTGCTGTATATAAAGGGGAATGTTAACACACCTGTTCAGACAATATTGGAAATGACTATTTTGCTCAGAGCTTAACTGATTGACTCTGAAAGGTGGTTAAATGCCACCTGAATAAGCAATCAGTGTGTAATATTACTGCTCTTCTTGGATTCCCAAAGTCAACAGTTGCTAATGTTCATCATTGGTGGAAAACAGGTGGTGTCACTGCTGCAATCAGAGCTTTGGTCTGTGAGGCTGCACAAACTGATAGATCATGCCAAATGAAGTTCACTGCAGAATGCAAAGAAGGCATGCATGTGTGTGTTCTCTAACACAAACTTGGTTGGCAACATAGCACAAGCCACTGGAACTGCTATTTGCACCAGTATAGTCCATCAAAAACTGCATGCCCACAGTTACTATGCTGGGTCAGCTGTGCACCATGCTTACATCACTCCAGGCAACGCCAGATAACGACTAGTGGACAACAGGATAGTGTTGTATCGAGTGATGAATAACAGTACTCGCTATTTTGTTCAGTTGGACTTATTTGGCTGTAGCATTTGCTTGGGGAACACTGTCATGCAGACAACATTGTCCCTACAATCTAGTTTGGAGGGTGATCTGTGATTATTTGGGGCTATTTCTCAGGGTAAGGACTCTTACTTTGGTTATGGTCCCCTTCAGCCTAACGGCCACAAGGCATGAAGACATTCTGAACATTTCCACACTACCTGCACTGTGTCAGTATTTTAGTACAGATTCCTGCTGTTTTGGCAAGATCTAGAACCTTGCCACACTGTAGCATCAATCCAGGCATGGTTTGAGGAGCAGGATGTCCAAGTGTGGAATTGGCAGGCAGAGTCTCAAACTAAATCTAATAGAACACTTGTGGAAGTAGCTGGAATGCCAAATCTGATCTCAGCCAGTAAGATCTTCCTTTACTGTAGATCTGGCAGAAGCTTTGCAGGAGGAATAATGTGATACAGATATACCTGCAGCTCGTGGAAAGCATGCCCAGAAGGGTCGCTGCAGTCGTAGCAACCAAAGGTGGGCAGATTGTACTGATTTCAGCAAATAGATTCTCTTGTTCCCATTTGACTTAGGTATTCAAATATTTTTGTCTACATAGTATATGTACTTATTATCAGCTGGTCTAACAATGTCTACTCGACAGTGACAGAGGTCAGGTATAATTAGATTTACCATACATCTTGGTTTTCGTCTCATCCTGGCCAGTTGGCTATTTTGCCCCAGTCAGAATAAAAAAACAAATATATTGTACAGAAAACCCTTGCTAACCAAGAATCCCCTTCTGATCTGGGCAGCAACCTGTTATGTCATGTGGCTTGTTTGTCAAGGAGCCGATAAACTTACTGCAGGATCGATATAAATTGCCTAGCCAAATTAAAAGTCATGCATGTTAATACTTCGTGAGACCACCTTTAGCACGCATTCGACATGGCATGGAGTCCGAGTTTATGCACTGTCTCCCCACTGATTTGTGGCCAGCTTTGCAGTAACATTTCGCCAAGATCCTTGGTTGATGATGAAAGAGTGGAATTATTCGTTAGATTCCTCTCCAGTATATCCCACAGACCCTCATTGGGGTTAAGGTCAAGACTTTGTGGTGGCCAATTCAAGTGTGCAAATGATGCCTCGTACTCCTTGAACCAATCTTTCACAATTTTAGCACGATGAATCGCGGCATTGTTATCCTGGAATAGGCCATTGCCTTCAGGGAAGAAAAAATTCCATTGATGGAATAAGGTGGTCATTCAGTATGCTGAGATACTCAGGTGACTTCGCCGCCCTGGTGGCGCAGTGGTCTAAGCGATGGCCTCTGATCATTCGTCCGAAAGGGTCCGGGTTCGAATCCCGGTGAGGCATGGATGTTGTGTTTGTCTTATGGCACTGGCTCTCTCCCTTCCCTGGAACCAGTGACCCTAAATTAGGGACGGGCGACTGCTTATATAGCCCATTGAGTTGCTCACGGTGGTCGTTAAACCTCCAATCAAAAAAAAAAAAAAAAAAAAATTGGGTGACTTCATTTTATTGCTGCATAGTGTGCATGTGCCTAGACCAGCCAAACAGAAGCAATCCCAGATCATAACACTTTCTCCTGAGGCCTGTACAGTGGGTACAGTACAGGAAGAGTCCAGTACTTCATGCGTTTCCCTTCAAACCCTGATGCGTCCATCCTGTTGGAACAGAGTATGCCTTGACTCATCAGACCACATGACTCTCCCCCATTGCTCAGCAGTCTAATCTTTATGTTCCGTGGCGAATTGTAGTCCCCCCCCCCCCCCGATTACTCTCACTAACCAGTGGTTTCCTTTTGGCAACACAGCTGTTTAATCCCAATCCTTTTTAAATTCCTGTCTCATCGTGCGAGTGTAAATGGTCTTGCTTCCACCATTGAACATGGTTGTGAGTTCTAGTGTTGTTTTTTTGCGATGCGATTTCATTAAGCATTTTAATTATCTTTGGTCTGATTATTCAGGACTGTTTTCCGACGACACATTTTCCGCAAAGTACCCATCATTTCACGATTTTATAATGCATTTTACAGTTCATAATCTGGTGCCAGTGATTTCAGCAATGTCCTTGCAGGTCTTCTGCCCTTGCCACAGGCCAGTAATTTGACCTTTTGTGAACTCAGTCACATCTTTTCCGTGACCGCATATAATGTCTTCTGCTGGGATCACTTAGAACTGATGAGCTTGCAGCTCATCCCATTTCATTTAAAGGTTGTATTGGCTGCAGCATTGTGCAAATATTCAAAATGTTTCACCAGTCATGCCCACCTCGGTATTTGCATGTTTCCATTCACACTGTGACTTTTTTTTTGTGGCCAGGCAGTGTATTAATAGAGATTTTAAGTAAATATCATTGCATGTGCTGTACTGAATGTGTTAATATCAAAGCTGAGACAGGTTATTTTGTCACATCTGTGAAAGATATATTTTGAAGTTTTTTTTTTTGTTTTTTTAATAAACCATTTAAATTTACGATTTAAAAACGTTGAAAATAAACTGTGTATCTACTGATTCGTTAAAAGAAGAATATTATTTTCTGAAAAAGATTTGTGGCTATGCTGACAGAGTTAAATGTAAACAGTGCTCTTCTGAATTTTCAGTGTGTGATGGTATTTATTCTGACATAAAAGATAATCTGAAATGTGAAAGACTTAATAAAGCTGGTTTCGCTGCAGCCGCCAGTTCTTCAAACTTCAGTTGAGTGTTGGAGCACACTTTGTGCCTACCAGGCACTTTGGTTCCGTTGAGAAGTCATTTACTGTGATGAAAAATGTATGGACTGAAGAAAGGTAGAATGATTGAATCAACAGTGAAAGGTCTAATGTAAACACTGAATTATGCTGCACCAAAATTTATGAAAAACTTAAGAACAAACCACTTTTTAAAAGATTCAGACTACTATAGAATACAAGTATCTCCAACCAGATTAGTGTTTTTAGCAGTAAGTTTGGTATTCCTATAGTAAATTATATTTTATGGCTTCACATTTACGTGTTCATGCTTTTCCCTGTATGACCCTGAAGTACAGTCCTTTCAAGTGATTTAAATTTTTCAGGTAAATAAATCATAAAAATAGTTTCAATATTTTCATCATTCTTAAAACATTCCTAAACCAGGAACTGTATGTTTTGGTTTGGTTTCATGAAAATAGGGGATACAGAGGTGATAGAATTTACAGTGATCAAAGTATTTTATGACAGTGTCATGACAATTTTAAGTTATCATTTAAAATATTTGTCCTGGTAATGTTAGATTCTGCCCCCGTTTTGTCTCACTCTAGAAAAGTATGGTAACTCTTGGTATAATGCATAATGACTAAACTGGTGTCCAAAATTAACATGATAAATACAAATTCAAGATATGTCCACAACAAGACAACCAATTGTAAAGATTTTTCAGAAATGTGTGCAAGGGGAAACACTATGGTGACATACTGAAACAAAATTGTGCTAGCTCCTATAGAAATGTGCACATCATGACCGTATGTCATCAAGCTAGCAGGTGTGCGACTTTCAGAAATGTTGTTTTGAGTGGGTTGCAACTGAGCTGGACTGTTAGTGAAAGAATGGATCTGCACCGTCACTTAGAAGACTTTATAGTGGAGAGCAATAGGTAGATTTGAAGCAGGGTTATCACAATCTGAAGTAGTAAGATGGCTGAATGTGTCAGGGCAAGTGGTCTCAAACCTCTGGAGATAGTTCCAGAAAACCGGAACAAAAACCAGAATGCCGGGACAAGGATGCCATTGAACCACAAGTCAAGATGACTGGTATTTGTCTGTAATAGCTTGCTGCCATAGGGAGTCAACAGCCAGGCAACTCTCTCAGGAGCTCTCTGTAATGGGAACTGCAATGTTGAGGTAAACAGTTTACAGAATACTCTACGAAACAGGTCTATGTAACAAAGCCAATGGTCTGTATCCACTTGCCTCATGTCACAAAAGGGTCTGTCTGAATTCGTGCGTGACAACATCAACCCTGGATCAATGGGCCCTGTGTTCTTTTCAGTGACAAATTGCGGTACAGCTTAAACACAGAATCTTAATGTGTGTTCATTTGGAGAGAAGCAGGTAGCCGAATCTTCTCTCCAACATTAAGGAAATCGACCACTATGGTGGTGGAGGACACCTGGTTCAGGCTGTCATGCTGGATGGACGCACTTCTCTGCACCCATTTCCAGGAGGCATACTACAGAAGCGACATTCTAGAGCCATATGTACAGCTTTTCAGGAGAGCTGTTGGCCCCCAGTTCCTTTTTATGGATCATAACACACATCCCTATTGGTCTCGACTAGTCGACAGATACCTGGAGAGTTAGGATATTCACAGGATGGAGTGGCACTTACTGCCCCAAACTCTCATTCACAGCCTCAAAAATAATGTGAGAGCTTGTTGTGCAAGCTTGTATATATGTTTGAAATAATTGCACTCCTTATTAGCACCTCAAAATCTGTGCAATTTGCTGCATCACTTTTGGACTGTCATGTGCATGCTACCTCCTCTTGTGATTGATGGTATTCCTTTTCTGTTGTGTATTGTTGTGTTATCCATGTATGTAGTCTGTAACAACTATCTTAAACATATTTGCTGCTGCTGTGCTATTTTAGTGGCAAGCCTGCCGTGCCAGTAGGAAACCCGAGTGAATCGCCTGTGACGTCACAAGGCGTCACGCAGCACCAGAGAGTAGCTTTTACACATTTAGATCAACCTAGCCATGTGTTTGCATCTCATAACTTTGCATGGTTGGTTGGTTGGTTAGTTGATTTTAGTGGCGCAAGGGCCAGGTTTGGCCAAAGAGCGCCAGACAAAGAACTATCAGCTACAGATTTTGAAAAGCGTGGAAAATGATTAAGAGCAGACAGGCTTGGTAAAAGTTGGAAAAGAGGACGATGAAAGCTGTGAAGACAAGTTAGTTAATTAGGTTTATATAAAAATTTATTAATTTACTATTATAATTATTATCATTTTTTTTAAACACAACTACACAAAGGATGAGTCACCAGGAGGGGGACGAACCGTCACTCTCCTCCCCCCACGCTCCTCTGCAATGCTGGCCGAGGGCGTGGACGAACTATCACTCTCCTCCCCCCCCCCATGTTCCTCTGCAATGTTGGTTGAGGCTGGGGACGAACTGTCACTCTCCTCCCCCCATGTTCCTCTATAATGGTGGTAGAGGGTGGGGACCTCGCTGAGTCCGAGACAGTTGCAAAGTCGGCCATGTAGACCGCGACATTTGGATGGACACTGCACACCTTGGCGGATTGAGGGCCGGGTCTCCAGCACGTGCAGGCCTTCTGCTGGGAATTGGAAGAGTCGGCCGTCTTCAAAAGAGAAGGCGCAGACTCAGCTATTCGAAAAATTTGGAGCTCGGGGAAATCCACCTGTGTCGCTTGTTCAGCTGTAGATCGCTTGGCAAGTGCGGCGAGAGCTACAGGGCGCGGAACAAAGGGCTGCACGGGTTGTGGCTGAGACTGAACAACTGCGGCAAAAGTACGCTGACGGTTGTTGGGAATACCCAACTTGGCCTTGGCAGCAGGGTACGAGAGGCCCTCCAGGGTCTTGAGGTGCTGGATCGCCTTCTCGTCGTTCCACTTCGAACAGGACCGGACATAAGCAGCGTGGGAGTCACCGCAGTTTACACAGCAGGGCTCTGAAGTGCATCCAGTCCCTTCGTGGTCTCGGGATCCACAAGTGGCACACCTCGCAGCACTGTTACAGGACCGCTGGGAATGTCCATACCTCTGGCACTTAAAACAGCGTAGAGGATTTGGTATATAAGGACGAACTGCACACAACAAGTAACCAGCCTTTATTTCAGTAGGTACCTTCGGGCTGTTAAAAGTCAAAATAACATTTCGCGATTTGATCAGCGCGCCGTCGCGCCTGAAAGTCATGCGTCTGGCAGCTATGACACCCTGATCAGCAAGTTCACACACAAGTTCATCCTCATCGCAGACCAACAAGTCGGGCTCAGAAATGACTCCCTTGGAGGTGTTGAGATACGGATGTGCCGTGATTTGAACTGGAATATCCTGAAGTCTGGTCAACTGCAGAAGAGATTTGCTCTGAGAGAGAGTGCAAGTTTCCACAAGCAGGTCTCCAGAGCGTAGCTTCTTTACTGACTTCAAAGAGCCAGCAACACCCGCAAGTGCCTTCGAGATGAAAAAAGGAGACTTTGAGGAAAGTTTCAACATCTGGTCAGTAGAAGAAATGATGAGAAAAGTAGCGTGAGGTATCGAATCTGCAAGTGCAATGCGACGTTTCTGAGCTGACGGCTCAACACCTGGATCTAAAGATACGTCGCGGTGATGTCGTTCTTCAACGAAAGTTCTCTTCAGTGTGTTATGTTTGGGAGGTGGTTGAGGCAAATTTGGCGCCTGATCAATCACCATATCCTGTCGTTTTTTAAATTTTGAGGAGGGTTTATGTTTCCCCATGGGAGTAAGAAAGAATTGATCTGCAACGTACTCCGCCCACAATCGAGCCCAACAGGGGAGAACTGGAGGTCCGCAAGCCAAACACATGACGCAAGACACAGTTCTAGAGCTTAGTTGCAAATATAGTCCAATGGTTGTGTTCACATGCACTCGGCGGACACTTCGGCCTCCAGAGTACTGTCATGCCAACGCCTTTGGCACGATCCCACAACCCCCGGGCTCACCCTGCCGTGCTATACGACAAAAAAGCCGCTAAAGCCCTGTACACACCTTGGAACAAGACTTCTGACTAGAGGTGGGTTAGTCTCCAGCCTCCCGTTTACAGCGAAGCCGGGGTCGAAGAGGAGTGTTGGTACACAGGAGGCACTTATCCGGTCTCCTGCGACCTCAGCCGCCAGACATCCCATTTCCGCCTCACGGGTCTCCGCACGCGGCAAACATGCAGGTAGGTCTAGCACCCAAACCAGCTAAAAGGAAAAAAAGAAATCCAAAGACAAATCCTGGCAGGGAACCTAAACGGAATCTCAGCAACCTACGAACTGAGCGGTTAATATAAATCAGTTAGTGGTGGAGGGTAACAAAACCACAAGACCGGGGTGTTAGTACATAACGTGGTAGCGATTAAGTAGAGTAAACAACACGGGCAACTAGCCAGTGGAGAAAATAAATAAAAACAAAAAAAAAACAACAAAAAAAACAACAAAAAAGCGAGACACAAGACCAGCTCGGGATCGTGGGGCCGCGACTCCCCAACAGCTGGATGAACAGCCGTCCCTGCAAACTCCAACAGCACCGAAATAAAAAAAACAAGCGGTGGCATGACATCAGATGTTGACCAGTCACAAGGTCAGCTCAGGCCGTGGGGGCGCCGCTCCCCAAATAACTGGAAAACCAGTTATCCCCGTGCGGGGTAACTTTGCATGACTCTGCTATTTTAAAATATGAGAAAATTTATCCATAATTGATATTTGTAGTTATAGCCTTCAGTAACTCCAGAGATCAACACATTTACAGCATATGCATTGCTTCCCCTAACTAATAGAGTATAAAATTCTTCAGTTGCAAAAAGACTGAAAAAATCAATTAGCTGAATACTTGTCATATTAATTTTCAGTCCTGGTACACCAGTGAATGGACTTTTTCTCATAGCATTGGGACCATCAGATCAACGTGTGGTCAAAATCTGTTGAGGTGGAGTATGAGAGAGAACATTGCATTCTTCATTTTCCAAGGTTCGTACGGTCCTTAAAAGTCCTTAAGAAATCCTTATTTTTTATTTCCATTTCTAAGGCCCTTAAAAGTCCTTATTTTTAAAACAAGTGCTTACCCCCCCCCCCCCCCCCCCCCCCCCCGTCTCATTTTTGCGCTGCAGTAATGGGCATTGCAACCCAACCCTGCCCCCGTTTTTGTTACAACTGTTACGATTTTATCGTATTTGGTACGATGAATCATGCTGCAGTACGCTAATACGATTTTGCAGCCAAAAATATGAGTTTTTTAAGTAGTCATGTTTTCCCCCATTGTTTTCCCTTTTCATTAAGAAGCCTTGTAGCAGAATCTCGGCAATGGGCAATGTAAGTCGCAGATTTATTTTGGTCCTGCAGACAAAAATGACATCCCCAGAACCCTATTAAACCATCTTGCAGACCCCCTATCATAGACGCAAGTTTTCCGCCTTTCAAAATTTCCGAAAATGGAAGTTAGGCATAGTGAGGATTTCTTCCGTAATCGTAATTTTTTTTTTCCTTATGAAGGACGATGTACTTCGCAGAATTATTTTGTACTCGTCCCCGTAGCAGAATCGCGTAGACAGCCAACGTACATCGCAGATTTATTTTGTACTCGTCCCTGTAGAAGAATCGAGATGACATTCATCGCAGGTTTATTTTGTACTCATCCCTGTAGCAGAATAGCGGCGACAGCCAACGTACATCACAGGTTTATTTTGTACCCACCCCCATAGGAGAATCGCTGCAACGGCGGACGTACATCGCAGATTAATTTTAGTCCTGCAGACAAAAACGACATCCCCAGAACTCTATTAAACCATCTTGCAGACCTACTAAGATGCATGTTTTCCGCCTCTCAAAATTCCCCAAAACGGAAGTTAGGCGGAGTGAGGATTTCTCCCGTAATCGTAAATTTTTTTTTCTAATAATTAACAACATAAAAGTGTTTGCTGATTAGATTTAATTAGTTTCTCAATAAAATTTTGATGTAGGGAAAATTTCATCATAAAGAATTTATATAGCTGAAATAGGCTTCAAAAATTATCAGCATGCATTGTGTTACAATTTTTCTATCTGAGTGTTACGTTTTTTGGTTCTGAGAGGTTGGCAGGTCTGATATAGTAATCTGTTCACCAGGGGAGCTTTTTTTCTAGCTGATTGAAGGGAGATAATCCCCTGGAATGTTCTTAGAAATTATCTCCCTTAGCCCCCCCCCCCCCCCCACACACACACACACTTTTCCCATTGTAGCCTGCATGACTTACCTTGCGTACCTGACCAGTGGAATCAACATCTGTGTTGTGTGTCTTTTCAGGGGTCAGAGGGTCAAAGCGAAAGGCAAAGATATGTGTGTTTGGGGGTGGAGGGGGAGGGGGGGTTGTGTTTGACTTCTTCACAATTTATGGTGTCAGTTGTCTCATTTGGTATGAGCTATGTAGTGTCTACTGCTCTGCTCAAATCACCTTGCTTCATTGCTGGTAAATGGCCACTAGTGCTATTTAATCCCCCCCCCCACACACACACCTGGTGATATTCCAATTATACAAAATATCAGTTGGAGTGTAGGTCCTTAGAAAGTCCTTATTTTTTTTATTTATTTTTTTTGCTTGTATTTCATTTTGTTCTTTGCAGACAAATTAGTTTATATTTTGGCAAAATGCCTGGTAAATGGCCACTAGTGCTATTTAATCCCCTACATATGTACACACACACACATCTGGTGATATTCCAATTATACAAAATATCAATTGGAGTGTAGGTCCTTAGAAAGTCCTTATTATTATTATTTTTTTTTCCACAGGAAAGGGTATGAACCCCGATTTTCACTTTCACTGCTGCTTGTACTGCAGCTACTAAAAGAATACATTTCTTTACTTGATGACAAATTATGATGATGTCCTATTTCCATAGCTGTGCCCGCCGAGGAACTTGAGTTAAGAGGGGCCGGCGATACTGCATCCAAATTTCTTTGTTTCCACAAAACTAAGTACTGAAGTCAATAATGAAGAAAATTTCCCGCATGATTTATTACGTACTAAACTTTAAGAATAGTCAGAATTGTAAGAACTTTCGGCTGTAGCATCAGCCTTGTTCACACTAAAAGCAAACACTCACGTGGTTGACATCCTTTCTTTAGCTGGTGCCAATAGAGATTTCCAAATTATCGAAATATTGAAGGGTGTGTCCGAATTGCAAGAGTTTTTATTGAAGAGAATTTCAATGTTTCCTCTGTAGCGTAATGGAAATTTGTTTGAGAAGGGTGCAATCTTAAATGGAATTGTACCAAAAGGATTGCACCCTTTTCAAACAAATTTTCATTACGCTACAGAGAAAGCATTGAAAGTTCCCTTCACCACAAAAATAGTGACATTAAAAGGAAAATAATTGCAGTGAAAAGCAAACACTGTTTTGTCTATGAGGAGCCTTCTTACTTTCTCTTCCCTAAACCATGTGGGCGGAAAAACCCACTACCTCAAAACTGTGGTCATTTTTACACAGATGGAGACTCATTATTTATTAGTGGCAATAATGAAATAGATAACTCTCTTCAAGTGCCAAAGGTTTTAGAGATGGAAGTTATTAAACCATGATCATGATGCCATTCGGCATCATCAACACCTAGGGCAAGTATTGTATGACACTGTTTGGCATCGTGCGGCAGTGAAAGTGTTAAACTCCGTCGTGTGGATCTTGCATTATTTATGAATTCGTGTTTGTTACATTAATTTTTGACACCAATGTAGTATTCACACAGCAAAATTGAAATTCAGCAATCAAGAATCCCTCAAATAACCTTCAGAAGTTTCTAAAATGTTTGTGACAAGCCAGTGAAATAAAGCACAGCATCTTGTTGGGCATAACACTTTCCATCTCTGTTACGCATGCACTGTAGATGATGCAAAGTGGGATGCCAGTGTCTGCAACAAATGACATCCTCAATACCCTCTGTGATGATTATTAATAGCCTTTTGGGAAAGGAAAATCACATAATGTAAGGAAATTTTTTTACACTTTGCCACATCCTAAAAAAAAATTCACTAACAGGAGTCATAACACCAGGTCGTTTGGAAAATAATGGCTGATTTGGGGGGTGAAAATGAAAGAGGCATACCTCTTAGCACACAACCTTTTTATTTGAAATAGGTGCCTTCAGCAGCTACACACTTCTGCCAGCGAGTGACAAGTGCTTCAATGCTAGTTCGGAAGAAATCTGGCTCTCTGGATGCAAGAAAATCCTGGAATGCAATTTCGGCCTCCTCGGTTTCTGAAGGTTCTTTTCTGGAGGAAATTGCTAAAATGCATGAAAAGGTGGGAATCGGTAGATGCCAAGTCATGCAAGTAGACTGGATGTGGGAGGGTTTCAAACCTCAGTTTGTGTAATTTCCGTTTCATCATTTGTGACACGTGTAGTCTCACGTTATTGTCGAAGAGCTATTGTCGAAAATTAGGACCCTTCCTGTTCACTAAAGATGGCTGTTTGGAACACAACTTCTGGTGCATTCAGTCAATTTCTTCACAGTATGTGACTGAGGTAATGCTTTCACCAGCATTCAAGAACCTGTAGTGTATGACACCCTGAACAGTCCACCACACTGTCAACAAAACCTTCTGTGGCATCAACCTTGGTTTAGGATGTTGTTTAAGTGGTTCACCATAATTCAGCCACTGTCCAGATCGTTTACGGTAGTCGTGTAGCACCCATTTTCATCATAGGTTACAATGTGATCAAGTAGGGGCTTCTTTTCATTGTGAAGCAGAAGGTTACTGCACATCTCAAACCGCTGTTGTTTCTGATGCTCTGTCAGCTTGTGTGGGACTCGTGTATCGAGCTTCTTGACCTTATCAGTTTGTTGGAAATGTCCGGAAATGGTTGACACCGACACATTGTACTATTTGGCGAGTTTTCTGACTGTGATGTGAGAATTTGTCTCCACATTTGCCTTCTGAGCATCGTTATCAATGGCCGAATGTTATCCTCAGCCCTCCTCATCTTGTAGGCTCATGTCACTGGAACGAAACTTTTCAAACCATCAAGGAACTGTATGTTCAGATGTTTACTCCTCGCCCTGTCCCTCAACCACATTACGGTAAGTTTGTGCCGCATTACAACCCAATTTGAACTCGTGAAGTGAAATCACCCACAACTCGCTCCTTCCTAACATGGTGTGCAGACCACTCTCACACGAGTAGCAATGACTGCAGCTCAACCGATTATAGCACGTATGTGGCATCTGAGTCGCCCTTTAACTCATACGAATGGTGCTATGAGCAGGTTGGTCTGCAAGCATTGTGGGTGAGTTGAATGTGGCACCTCAGAAAATCAGCCATTATGTTCTGAATGGCCTGATAAGTCAAGATGTTGATGATAGCACATGAAAGGAAGGAAGAAAATAAAAAAATGTTTTCCAATGACAACATTTTAAGCAGAATTCCAGAAAGTTTTTGCTAGATTAGTTTCATCTACAGATCTGACATGCTCACCACAGATGTTGATTCTGCATGCCATTGTGAGGCTACATAATCAGATTAGGTTGCTAATAATTTTGTAGTAGTTATTATGGGGTATATGGCTGGGATAATATCCTCTACCTTTGTTCATAGTTCAGAAATCTAGAGTTCAGATGTTACTAATATTAAAGGACCATTGTAAGGTTTTGAAACAGCAGTAGTCACCCTTGGTCGAGTTGGCACTGGCCTGTGTTTCTTTATGCTACTGGGTTTGGGTTCAGATTGTACCCCTAAGATGTAGATGTTGTCTTTGTTTTTTCCACACTGTTCTGTCTCTTCACTAGTGCCAGTAGCTCTAAATTAAGGATAAATAATTACTGTTTGTTACAGACTGTCGTCAGTAGAATACTGATTAACGTTGAATGAGCGTAAATTTAATTTAATAAAAATATATTTGGTTTTAGAATAAAAGTGAAGTATACTACTATTTTTAAATCGTGTACATGGTGTTTTTAAGAACAAAAGATGTTTTCATAGTGTTTGCTTGTTCACTTTATAAAAAGTGCTGGTAAATGTTCATCTTTATCTTTTACAATTGTATATACCTATTATAATATTAGCTTCAGCTGGAATGTTAGTAAAAGTTGGAAGCATTCATATCTGAACACTGTTAAACTTTGATATCTTTGAGAAATCTAACTGATGTATTATAAATACTGGTTAGAGTCAAATGTCATTGCTTTTGTACTTCTTATTTCATCTTAAGGGTGATTTGTTTTAATTGTTTGATAGGCATTAGGTGATATACAAATTGCTGTGAAAATTCTGAATGATGAATTAGGTGTTAATGAACACCCTGCAGATAATCATTACAATTCTCTTCAGTGCCAGTTAGAACCATTGGACAGAGAAAGTTCTACTTTTAAGGTAGGCATATTTATTTCCTGCATTAAAATGCATTCAGTATTTCAAATATTACTGTGGTTCTGCTTTTGATTTTCATCTGTTTCTGATGTCAAGTGCTCATAGTGTTTAAAAAAGGCTAAATATTTTATTGTTTTAATTTGTTGCATATGCTAAAAATTCTTCAACCTAACCTAATCTCTGCCTGCATGCACTTTTGTCCAGACTTTCAAGAGGTGGCAGTTTCAAAGAAAACTATGTCAATTTATTATATAGATGAGAAGCAACAGAGTTGCATCAACACATAATAATGTAGCAGTTATGCAGAATTATAGTAATTTAATGGATATTGAATGTTAGCTGTTCATTTTGTCATCATACTTTTTTGTACAAAAATTTGAATTCACATGATTAGGGAATTTATAAAGACCTGTAGTACTAGCAAGGTGAGATAGATGATGCCAGTGTGAGTGGCTCTCTCTCCCTTTGAGAACCTAAATTTTGACAGTATTCGGAATCAAAACCTTAATGTTCTTTTCAAATGGATACTAATAAAGCCTTGAAACTGTATACTGCTTTTATGAAACATAGCTTCAAAAAAAAAAAAAGTAAATAAATAAATAAATAAATAAAAGAGAGAGACAAAGAAAGGAAGGAACTTGCCCTGATGTCAGACTGTAGAACAAGAAGAAATTCTAATAATATTTTCCAAAATCTGAACTGATATTTGTACACCAGTGTTTTTTTATTGATGAATTTTCAAAGAAAAATCCTCTTTATCTGGTTTTTATTGCTGTAAGTCACTGTAATGGATTTCTCTCAGGACAAGCAGGTGTTTTGTAACTAAAATGAAATTATTTAGTTACCATATATAAGAAATTATTGAAGCTTAAAAATTGTGTAAAGAAAGCTGGAAAAGATATCAGTTGCAAAGGTATACATAATTAGCAGGAATCTACAATACTGAAAAATTTAGTTCAAATTGTAAGAATGCTGGAATTAACTGTGAAGTTAAGAAGTATAGGTGATGCTATTGTTTTGTATTTGTACTTCAGAAGCTTTGTCAAATTAACACTGATCTTAGCTCAAAAATGTGCAAACTTTTAAGAGAGGTAAGAAGATGGGAGTGCCGCCCCGGTGGCGCAGTGGTCTAAGGTGCTGGCCTCTGATCATTCGTCCGTAAGGGGTCCGGGTTCGAATCCCGGTCAGGCATGGATGTTGTGTTTGTCTTACGGCACTGGCTCTCTCTCCCTTCCCTGGAACCAGTAACCCTAAATTAGGGACGGCGACTGCTTATAGCCCATTGAGTTGCTCACGGCGGTGCTCGTTAAACCTCCAATCAAAAAAAAAAAAAAAGAAGATGGGAGTAGAGAAGAGTATCAGAGTAAAGAAACAAAAGTGTATAGTTACACTTTTAAATACATTAAAAATACATCTGTTTAAAAGTCAGTGAGTAATCGGAACCTTCCTAATGATCCAAAATCAGTTATATTATTTTGCA
The DNA here is from genome assembly GCA_039090855.1 of Macrothele yani. Classification (NCBI taxonomy): domain Eukaryota; kingdom Metazoa; phylum Arthropoda; class Arachnida; order Araneae; family Macrothelidae; genus Macrothele; species Macrothele yani. Next base: position 82,768,136 of record CM077008.1, read on the forward strand.
GCAGAGCTACAATGCAAATGTTTTTTTTTTTTTTTTTTTTTTTTTTTTTTGTCATTGTGTTTTACCAATTGATAGTTCTGAGAGTCAAGTTGAGAACAAGTTCACAGTTGTTTATGGCAGTCTTAGGAGAATTATGTGCTCCTGTTGAAGAAATGCAAAAGAACATATTAATTTTAGCCACACCTGAACATCCAGCAAGTGATTACTGGTCTGTATGACAAAAGCAATTTCAATCACTTGAAATGAGTGGCAGTCAAATGCCTAATTTGGAAAACCTTTTCAACATACTTGCAGCTATTCAACCTACTATTATGTCTCTAAGTTTTTTTCTATAAGAAATAGTGCTTTGACAAAAGTTTGTAGTTCTGTGAAATGTGGAACACTTTAGCAATATTGTGTTGTTGAAGTATTATTTTTAAAAACATATAAAAATTGGGCACGTTTGCACTTTTTGTTTTTAAATAAGAAACATTGTGCCTTTTATTTATGAAACAGTATTATTGAAAATCACAACGTTACTATGTTTGCTCGTTATATTTTTATAACAAACGCTGAATGGACTTGCATTTGTTAAATCCTTTTTTAGCATAGGGAATGCATATTTAAATAACTAAATATAAATTTGCTGAAAGTTTATTTTTATAAGTTAACTAGAGACTCGGCCCGACTTCGCACGGTAGAAATTTAGAATTTACTTAGAAATGTTTTTTTTACCGAGGTGTTGTAAGATTTCCTTGTAGACAACATTTGTCGTTTTTCCTCCAGACGTGAGCATGAAAAGGTTTCGTTTTGCCGTGACACACGAAAGAGTCACGTAAAGTTGTCCATGAGTAAAACATTCTTCACTTAGGTCAACACCAGCCACGTTCAGTGTCTAACCCTGTGCTTTATTTATTGTCATAGCAAAGCAGAGTGTTACTGGGAATTGGATTTGTTTGAAATGAAACAGCAAATCTGATGGAATCATTGGGATTCTCTGTATTAAAACTGTTTCTGCAGTGACACAGCCAGTTAAAATGGTAGCTTCAATCAAAAAGTTTTTATTTGCAATCGCGTCCCATTGCATAACTTCTGTGGGTTTAGATTACGTAACAATATAATAAGAGCCCCCACTTTCAAAATCAGTTTGTGTGCTGGCATGCTGGAAGGATGTAAAGAATTTAGAAATTCTGTTGGGTAATGAACGGCCTCTTCAGTGTCCACTACCGTGTCTACTGAGTAATAAACTTGAGTTTGGGCATTGAATTTGGAGAGCACCAAGTCGTTAAGTTTTCGAACCTGTGCATTTGTCGGCGATAAAATTGCTCTTTCTTTAAACCATGAAAGTGACTTATTTGGAAGGTCATGGATTTCAGGATAAACATTAGTAATCAATTCTTGAATGTTGCTGACTAAAACACATAAATCATGATTGAGGTTAATTTTACCTTCATTCATAGATAAAAAATCTCCGTTCCCAACTTTAAGTAACATTTCAGCAAAAAGACTATTATCTTCTGAAGATAAGAGTACTCTCATGTTAGTTTTGAGTGGTAGTTTAGTTACATCCGGCAAAAGGTAAGATCTTTTTAAAGAAGTGTTCACCTCGTCAGCTCTCGTTTCTCTCGTTACAATTGGTAAGATTTGACTAAAATCTCCGGAGAACAAAACAGTGCGTACACCCATATGTCTGTTTGTATTCCTGAGATCATGCACGGTCCTTTCTACGGCTTCAACCGAAGTTTTGTGCGACATTGTAGTCTCATCCCAAACTTATTAATGCACAGTTTTGGATTAATTTGGTGGTGTTACTTTGTTTTGACGTATTACATACACTTGTATCATCATGCATAGATGCCAACGAGTATAGATTTTCCGTAATTTTGCAGATTTTTGGTTGCTGTTACGGAAGTACGGAAACACCGCTGAAATTACGGAAAATCGCCATTTGATTTAATTTTCTGAGATAGAAAGCAAATTTTCATCAACTTAAAAATTTTTGTTGGTTCTTCAAGTTTTTCTGGGGGAAAAAATTAAATGCTACATTCAGGGCTACCAGACCTGCGCCAATTGCGCCAGCCCGAGCCAAAACATTGTTCTTGCGCCATTCTGCTAAAAAATCACCATTTCGATGAAATCTGCGCCAATTTTGCGCCAAAAGTTAAAATTTACCGCTCATCAATATTTTAGCGTTATCTTACGACATTCGAAATCGATTCAGCGGTTAATTCGTACGTGAGATTCTTCCACGGATTTGCGGAGTCCCGTCCGTTTTTTTTTTTTTTTTTTTTTTTTTTTTTTTTTTTTGTCATTTTCGAGATCTATGCAAAAGTGAAGAAATTTTCGGATATTAGTTGGGGGGGGGGAGGGGTGTCGTATTCCGTCTGTTTTGTCTTTTTAAACATTCGGAAACGGAAGTTAAACGAAGTGCAGATTTTTCCCGTAATCGTATTTTATTTCTCTTGCGATGTTGCTTCTGTTCAGTATTGTTAAATATAATTTCATTGCATAATTTCAGCTTGAAATTGTAGGCAACGATTTCCGAAAACGGAAGTTAGGCCGCCCGAAAATTTCCCCGTAATCTTCGGCGACGAGATTCTCACGCTGATTCGAGGAATTCCGTCCTTTTTTGTTATCATTTGGATCATGTACAAAATCGATGCATAACTGAACTTAAATTTTGGGAGGATTGGTGGCGGCGGAAGGTGGGGGGGGTTCGTTTTCTCCGTCGGAGGACGGAATTTCATCCTTCGAAAACGGAAAGTAGACGTAAGATTTCTCTGGCAATCGTAATTTTTTTTTCTCGCGATGTTTCCTCTACCCAGTATTGTTAGATATAATTTTATTCCATAAATATTTGTATTTCAGCTTGAAAATGTTGGATAAATTTCCGAAAACTGAAGGCTTGAAAAACCGTTATTTCAAGCCATGTTTCCCGATACAGCGATCGCAAAAAAATATTCGTGTGGAAGAACCAAGGCTACTGCACTAATTCAGCACATGGCCAGTGTTTCTACAAGTAACATCGTATCTGAAGTTAAAAAAAAATCCTTTTTCTGTATCTACGGACAGAAGTAATGATGCTCAAACAAATAAACTGTATCCCATTACAATAACATATTTTGACGAAAAAATAGGGAAAAATTCAACGTTTTGAACAATGAGTTTGTTAAAAAAAATATCTCATGGAGCTCATTTTCGTGTGACAATTCTAACCCTATGATAGGTCAAGTAAAAAGTGTTGTTTCTTAATGATGAATTTCTGAGTCCTGCTGAAATTGCAGATGTAGCATTAAGGCAAAGTGTTTCTTTTGCATCAGTCCAATATATGTGTTCCCTGTTTCCAGTTTTGAAACCAGAAGAATCTGACAAGGTGCAATCTGAATTTGTTTACTACCAGTTTGAAAATTTTAACTGTGCTGTTACTTCTGGGAGAATGGATGAAGTGTGGCACAGAATTTCTTTAATGAAAAATGAAAGTGGCCAGTTGAAGTATGAATCATTAAGCAAAATTATGAAAATGATTTTAATAGTCCCTCATAGCAATGTAAGTACAGAAAGAATTTTCAGTATTGTGAAAAACCATGAATGAATTCAGACCTAATTTAAGTACTCATGTGCTGTCTTCTTTATTAGTAGAAAAAATAAACAGCATTGCACACAGTGAACTATGCTATCAGAAGAAGTTTTCACAAATTGAACTAAGGAAGGCCAAAATGGCAACTACAGCCAGTTTATCATAATAATTTGGCCAACATTCCAAGGAATAATTTTTCTTCATGTCTGGAGGTAATTTATTATATTTTTCTGGTAGACAGTATTTTAAATTTTCCCACTAGCAAATTATTTTTTATTGTATTATTATTATTTTGTTAATAGTTCTGACAGATTAAAATTTGTTGCAGTGTTAAATACCCAAATTTGCCGCTGTAGACTTGGATTACTGAAAATTACTGAAAAAAAAATTTGTTACTGAAAATTACTGAAAAATGAACATGTTGGTTACTGAAAACTACTGAAAAATGAACATGTTGGTTACTGAAAACTACTTTTAGAGGTTGGCATCTATGCATCATGACAGACTTTCAGAGGAAGTTTAAATGTGGCATCTGCAGTTCTTTCCCCTTCCAAAAGAGTGGCTGCAATTCCAGATGATGCAATGGCAAGAGCAATATTACCACCAGACCTCACTTTGGCGAGCAACAAATTTATCAAGAATGTTTTACCTATACCTCCAGGGGCATCTAGGAAAAAAATCTTACCTTCCTTGTTTGTTATGCTAACATATTATAGCGTCATAAGCTTTTTTCTGATCGGGGTTCAGACGGTGTTCTTCCTAAGCGACGGTTTGTAACAGCCGAGATCGATCATATGACATTTCCCTTAAGTGGCCACTATTGTTTGACTGTAGATTATTGTTATTTGGCAAAAGAGGTCCAAACGCTTTGATAGATTTATTTGTACATAATTATACTATTCTGTTGACTTCAATGCTTCATGGAACACATTTTGGTCATAGTTGAAATCTCCTAAGTCCATTTTCGGTGCAATGTATCTTCAGACATGTTTTCATTGTGATTATTCCAAAGAGTCGACAGATCAGAAACTTGGCAAAAAACGATTATGATGGAAAATAAATATCTAAGGGATACTGCAGAACTACATAGTGCAGCTTCTGATAATGTATTTTCCCAGTGAGAATCATCTTGAAATGTGTCGTACATTATTCCTGCCACAGTTCTTAAATGTTCAAAAGAAGTAGGTCCTTTAACCACATGAAGTAACATCCTTAGATGAAAACATTCAGTGTTGTTGGGATGGACTACATACCCTCGGCCAAGCGCATCTGTTTTTTTTAATGTCTCCATAACCCTCAACGGGCATTCCTTGTTTCCTCCGTTGAAATTTTTTGTTACTTAGATTCCAAGTGTAATAACCTGGAACTTTGTCATAAGTAAGATTTTTTGCAAAGTCATCTTTTGCACACAATTTAAAAAATGCTGTTAGCATTGTATCACATGGATTATTTACGATATCATTGGCATTCTTTCAGTGTAATGCACAAGTTGCCGATTTTCTAAATGTACTGGAAGGCGAGTTATTGTAGGCGCTCGTTCATGTACACTGAAGGATAAAATTCGCCACACTTCCTCCGAGGTGCAAATATATCTTCCAGATCGATATTGTTGAACCTCATTTGTAGATTCTATGATGAAAGTAGCTTGATCGCTGCCTTTATGTACTTACACACATATTTAATCTATTTGACAGAACTACATAATTCAACGTTGATGTGAGTGTCAAAAATTCTAAGGAAAACTGGATTATACGGTACAGCCCATCCATTATGTATTCATGATTCCGGATAGTTACAGTTGTTCCGCCGTCATGAGGTGACAACCTACGGTATTTGGGATACCCATCATCACCAGTAGATGTGCAACTTTGAAAATGTTTTGGATATTTTTTGCTGCAAAGTCCATCACACATGCAAGGCGAATTTGTGTTGAAAGTGCCACATGGGCCATGAATCATTTGCTTTGACACAATATCATGTAATGTTGGGTCTGTCTGTTTATTTAGTAATTCTGCTGAAATTACACTATATGGTCCAGAGTAATTTTGTTCTGCAACCATAGCAGAATATGTACATGAGGCAGTCCACATTTCTGTAATTCGACAGTGTACATGTGGCAGTGAGGTAGACCAAATATTTTTGCTTTATTAATGAAAAACATCAGTTTTTTAATTTTCAAATGAAATATTTTGTTTACTATATCGTATCTATTTTGTGGTGTTGCATTGGCATGTAGGTTTTCTTTAATTTCATTCCACTTAGTATTACACCTAAATGTAATAAACAAATCAGGTTTGCCATAATTCCTGACATAAGTCATCGCATCTTGTGTTTGTTCTTGAAAATATCTTGGCTCTCCTGTAAAAAATGATGGTAATATGACCAGTTGGACGATATCGCCAACATGTTAGTTTCCTCGCAAAGCATCTTGCAAATGGATATAATTTTCTGTTCGCAGTTTTCTCTGATTATTTTGGATGTAAGCTAAACGTTCCAATTCAGGTTTAGCATACTGATCTACCAAATACTGGTTCAGTAGCTTTCCACATCTAAGTATTGTATTAAAGTTATTGAGCCTTGTCATTATTCGGTAACAATAATTCGTACATGACACCGTTTTAGGTAGCGGTGCCCCAGCGGTCGGGTCAAGTGTTGAGAAATATTTATCGAATAACCATGTTTTTCTCTACATAATATTAAAGGATATTGTAAACTATCATAAGATCTGTGAATTTCAGCAATTTTTTGAAGGTTGTTATCTCGACTACGCAATACTATGTCTCTTCTGTGAAATTCTTGCCCAGCTATCACAATGGCTACTTCAGCTGTAGCAGGGGCGTTATAGCAGCCACGATGTTCACCGACAGGTACTTTATCAGCGTGGATAACTATATTGAAATCCGGTACGTTTGCTGGCACACTATCAATCGCAGTTTTAAAAGATTGAACATAATTATTATGGCAGTGTAACATTTCTTGCAAAGACCTCACCAAGAAAATATCAAGAGCTTGTTGACTGATGTTACATCGAATTGAAGCTTGTGTTTCAGGGTTCGCGATAAAATAAATCTGTAGGAATTTCTGATCATTAGGATCAGAAGGAAACAGACTACCGGCCAAATAGCATACTTGTTCTTGTACCTTAAATGTCAGCATAAAGCCACATTCGATTACTTGTGTACTCACAAGTGAGGTCATTTGAATGCGTTATTATACTGACGTATGTGTTTCATAAATTCTTTAGAGTTTAGATGATCACCTGTAAGAAGCGAATTTAATGGTTTGGGAGGGGGAAATATTTCTTCTAATTTAATTTCCCCCTGCAAACAACACATACCTTTTGATTCGTCTTTCCATTTCTGAGCTGAACAATATTGACATATAATAGACATAGTACCTATAGAAACAGAACTATCATTTTTATAATTTATGGATGAATCATAATTCATAGCAAAATACTCTTTATCGGACCACAGACCACAAACATTTGCTCTTTCAGTTCAACTTACTCGTCTCCTTTCTCTTAGATTAGCATGTCTAGTCTATCAGCAGATAGACTATTGTTGTGCTGAACATACGATTCTCTTTCTCTCTGAGAATTAAGTCTACTTCGATCTAAAGAGAGACTATTATTGCGTTCACCGGGCGACTGTCTTTCTCTTTGTAAAGCCGTTCTTTGTCTGTCATTTGCCAATCGATATTGTTTCTCGGAAAGTTTCATTATGACAGGATAAAAAATTCTTTTAGCGTCCGATGTACTACGACCTATATTCGATTTTCGTCTCGGCATAATGTTAATAAAATATTTAAATTTTAATTAAAGAGCTACTCAAGAGATACATACGTGTGGACGAAAACAACTACGCATTTAGTCTGTGCAAGCGCCGATAAACCAATTCTCTTTCAGCGTCCGATGTAACTACGCATTTAGTCTGTGTGAAACACCAATAAACTAATTCTTTAAGCGTCCGATGTATTGGGTTGAAGAATAAGTAATGTCGGTTTTTTCCAGTTCCATTTGTGTGGCAACATGTGATATACTATGTGATAGACACGTGTTCGCTCTACATGCCAGTGTGTGTGATTTGATTTAATTTTATTTGGTTTTCAGGTCATTAAAATGGAATGTCAAATGGACAAAAAGGAGCATTACCGACATCTGCTGCTCTTCGCGTTTAATCGAGGGACCAAAGCCACGAAAGCTGCTCGTGAGATTTGTGCTGTCTACCTGTGAAGATTCTGTGACCAAAAGGAGGGCTCAACGGTGGTTTTTGCTCTTTAAATCCGGCAATTTCAGCCTTGAGGACATGGACCGCCCCGGTCGTTCGATGAAAAGCAATTGAACCAGATGCTGCACGAAAACCCACGTCAATCGACCAGAGAATTGGCTGAGCAAATGAACTGTGATCATAAGACAGTCGTGAATCACCTTCATTTGATGGGAAAAGTTCAAAAGCTCGGCCCTTGGGTTCCGCACCTTTTGAACAACAACAACATAAATCGAACGTTCCACAATTGCTGCCGGTTTGCTTGCTCGTCACAGGGCTACTTGTGATCACAAGGAAATATTTCCAGGGATCGCATTCCTCCTAAAATTCCTAATATTTTGTGACCCTCCTTAAATTCCTAAAATTATACCTAAAATTTGCTATTCATCCTAAAATTTTCGTAAGCTTATTTATTAAAAACACAACCGTTATTAACGCCAATAAATTTACCATTACGGTAAGGTAAAAAGACCTGTTATTGTAGAAACACTGCCTATATGCTGTGCTGCTGAAGGGAAGGAAAATGATGCCATCGAGATGCACTTGCTTCGGGGCAGGCGCTCCACTTTTTGCCTTCGGACAGTTTTCGAGAGTAACAAGAGATCTAAGGGAAAAGGGGAGGGGTAATTTTCACCCTTGGTTTGCGCTTTGCAGACGAACTCCGTGGCACGCAGAAGGTCGTACTTTATTTTTGTACATGCCTTGTGGAACCTCCTCTTTCTGCTGATGTTTTGTTATTGTAAACCGCAGGTGGGTGGAAGCAAAGAGGAAACATGTGGTCTCCTTCCGTAACCTCCGGTAATGACGATGGGATGGTAGCTGAGTGTTATCGTGACAGGCAGTAGAGCACGTGATCATTGACCTTCGATCGTGCGTCGCCGACAGCGACCTTCAATGTGCAATATATCTCGGCTCCGACTCGCTTTGACTGAACTTGCGTGAGATACGTATGATAGTTTCTGGTTTTGTGTCTTTTATGGTGTTCTCTGTGCTGTGTGCAGGTTCAGTTCTCTAGTGGTGACCTGCTTTTTTTTTGTGTATCTTCTGACATCCTCGCAGCCAAATTTCGGGAAGTTGTCTGGTTTTGCAATGTTGGAACGTGTTTTTGTACTTCCCTTTCATTTTCTGGTTAGTAATACAAGTGTTTAAGATGCCTAAATCCAAAACGAAATTTCAAGATGCGTGGCTCGCCAAAGAATTGGACGGAGTGAAGTTGAAAGAATGGTGTTCTGCAACTGAAACAATATTTTCTGCTAAGTGTATATTGTGTTCAGAAATTTTCAACATTTCTAATAGTGGCTTTTCACAAGTAAAAGCGCATCATAAAGGAAAAAAACATTTGCAGAAATTTCAAAGTAAATTTCAAAATAAGTCCATCCTGAAAGCCTTTGGAGGACGGGATCTTCAGCCCAAAACAAATATTAGTGAAGTACTGAGTCATGATTTACAGTTGGCTAAAGCCGAAGCATTATGGGCCATGAAAGTTGCTAAGGACAATGTCTTTTGTTTCATGCACTGAAACAGTTGAACTTTTCAAAGAAATGTTTCCTGATTCTGCTATTGCAGCCAAAATGCAACTTAAAGAAAAAAGTTGCTTATGTGATATCACATGGATTGTCAAAATATTTTGAAGAGGATTTGAAAAAAGACATTGCATCTAGTAGCCCAGGAAAGGTTACTATAGCATTTGATGAAACTACAAATACACAAGTGAAACGGCAGTTGGATGTGTATCTCAGGTACTGGTCTTCAGAAATAAATTCAGTTTCTTGCCGATACCTAACAAGCGTTTTTCTGGGTCATGCAACAGCAGATATTTTGCTAAAAGAAATTCTTGATGTGTTATCATCCTTCAATATTTCGTCGAACAGAATTATTTGTGTATCCATGGACAGCCCAAATGTAAATAAGTGCTTTTACGCAAATTCAATGAAGTTGTAAAACAAGAAATAAGCCAGAAATCTTTGGAACTAGGTTTTTGCAACCTGCATGTTGTTAGTAATGCATTTAAAATTTTTTTGACAAGCTTAAATATAGATTTTGACGAATTTGCTACTGATATGCATTACTTTTTAAAGAGTAGTGCTGCAAGACGAGAGGATTATAAATCTGTCGAGGATATAACATTGGTCACTGCCAAATTTCTTTTGCGTCATGTCAGCAACAGATGGTTAACCATTGGTTCTGTAGCCCAGAGGCTCTTGGATCAATGGCTAAATATTACAGAATATTTTTTAAACTTCTTGCCATCTCAAAAAATATTTGAAAAACAACTACGCAATTCGGCAAGGTATAAAAGAATTCACTGTTTCCTGAAAAATGAGCTAACTCCTTGCTATTTAGCATTAATTTCATTTTCACACCAAAATTTTGAAAAGTTTTCATTATGTTATCAGAGTGAAGAACCAAAAATACACCAGTTATATTCTGATTTAAATACTTTAATGAGGAATGTTATGGCTCAGTTTATCCAAGATGATGTTATTGCAGGGAAATTTGGAGAAGACCTAAAGAATGTAGATTTTGAAAACAAAAATTCATGGGAAAAACTAGGGGAGTTAGAAGTTGGTATGAAGACAAAAAATCTCCTCAGGAATGTTCAGGGGACCAGGCAGAAATTATTTCTCTTAGATGTAAGATCATCACTAATTGCAACCACAAAATATTTAAAGTCAAATTTGCCATTCTGCAATCAAAAGCTAAGAGGCATAGAAGTTTTAAAGGTAAAATAACCAAAGAAAGAGTCAACTCAACTTTCAGTCACTAAAGGACTTTTGGAAATAACCAGAATTTCAAGTATTTTGCATCTTTCTGAGGAACAAATTGAGAGTAAGAGAAGAGTGGAAACTTTTAAATTGCGATAAGCCAACTCTAGATGAACTAGTGAAATTTTCAGAGGAAGGGCATATTCCAGTGCGGATTGATCATTACTGGCGTAATATATTTAGTATTAAAGACTCTAGCGGAAAAGAAAAATACTCAAATCTTGCTAAACTCATCAAGTCAATTTTAGTTTTACCTCATGGTAATGCTGATGCAGAAAGGGGATTTTCGGTTAACACTGCTCTGTTAAGGAAGGACAAATCTAACTTAAAAAGACTCAACTATAACGTCATTAAGAATAGTTAAAGGGGCCATTAAACACTATGGATGTGTAAGTAAAGTTCCCATAACAAGAAATTTGTTAAATAGTGTTCGTGATTCACATAAATTTTATAAAGAGTATGTTGATAAGCTGAAGGAAGAAGAATCAAAAAAGGTAAAAGAAAGGAAGCAGAAAGAGAGGGAAAATAAGGAAAAGCAGCTAGAGAAAAAAAGAAAAGCTGAGTTTGATGACAAAATAAAAGAAAATGATGCAGAAATAAATAGGCTTAAAAAAGATAAAGAAGCCTCCCTAGCAGTAATTCAAGAGGGAACAGAAAGAATGAGAAAAGCTGTAGAAAAACAAAATACTGTTGAAATAGCAGTTGCCTCTAACTTGATCATACAAGGTTCAGCTGAAATAAAGAAAACTGAAAGTAAATTAGTTGTGGTGGAAGCAGAAAAAGATAGGCTTATCAGGAAAAGGTTGAAACAATAATATGAAAAAAGTAATTCAGTGAACAATTGTACATAGTTCTTGGTTTTTAATTACCTTTTTAGGATATTATAATTTAATGTGAAACCTGAAAACTTTACTGTGAAAATCGTGAATTGCTTCTGGTTCAACAGCATATTAATGTTCAAAGTGAAACTTGAATGTGGTAAATATACTTGAATATGATAATAACACGTGAAAAGATAAGAACTGAACATTAGAAGTAAATCATACTTAAACTTTAGACATTAGATGTTATGCAAAAAATTTGGGTGCTAACTTCGACCATATATACTAATGGACTGCGCATTGGCAATAGCTGCATCAAAGCCGCCATGGCTCAAACATTGGGCACGTCATCATCAGACCAAATTTCGTGTAAAAATGCTGTTATGATTACTAATTTACGCTGCAGAACTTCAGTGTTTTCGGTGTATTATGTGAATGCGCCTCATATATAATGAAAACTCTTCAGGTAAGTTTACTTATGAGCTATATACATGCATGATCGTGTTGTTTACATTTTGTGATTTATAATGTGATGAACATTTGCGAAGAATTTGGAACATGCATTCCATTTTTTTTTTCTTAAGTTACTATATTTTTATATCAATAGCTGCAAGTTTCTGGTTAAGTAATTGAATTTTATTGACTTAGGTATTTAATTCGTTTCTTACCCATGAAAAATCATAGAACTTTCTTTACTATATCGCTCAGAGCAACCATAAGCACAGCAGGTGTAACCCATCTTTTTGACTGTTGTCATGTGATTTTATGTTGGAGCCAGAAATTTTGATGTCATGTGCAGTCTATCAGTATATATGGTTGAAGGGTGTGAAGCAAACTCTTTACAATATATACAAAGTTGTTTTACTAGATGTATACAAATATACATCTAGTTTTTATTGAAATACACTCCTAAAATTTTCCTAAAATTTTTCTAAAAAGTCCTAAAATTCCTACCTAAAATTTTCCAGAAGTATGCTATGATCCCTGTATTTCCGTACCGCATCGTTACCGGCGACAGAAAATGGTGTCTGTACGTCAATATGAAGCAGCAAAAAGAATGGCTCAGTCGCACGAAACACGGAATGCCACAAGCAAAACAAGAGCTGCATCCTCGGAAGCCGTTGTTGTGTGTCTGGTGGGATTGGCAGGGCATCATCCACTACAAACTTCTTTGGAACAATGAGACGGTCAACGCCGACCTGTATGTTCAACAACTGCATCGACTCCACGACGCAATGCAACAAAAGCGACCCGATCGGCTATACAGTGTTCAACACAACAACGCTAGGTCCCACATCGCCAATATGGCCAAAACCACCATTCAAGCGCTCAATTGGGAAGTTCTGCCACACCCGCCCTATTCTCCGAACTTGGCTCCATCCGATTTTCATCTGTTTCGATCACTTTCTAACAATTTGCGCTGTGTGTCGTTCAATAATGATGTGAAATTGCAGACATGGTTGGACGACTTCTTCGGGTCACGACCGGCAGATTTCTATCGCCGAGGCATCGGGCAACTTGTTGAACGATGGGAAGCAGTTGTAAATACTAGTGGCGAATACATTATTGATTGAATTGTTATTTTTTGTTGTTGCGAAATAAATTTTCCAACGTTTGAAAAAAATGACATTACTTATTCCTCAACCCAATAACTACGCATTTAGTCTGTGGCCTTGCATGCGTCAGACCAGCCGCTGCGCATGCGCCTCACGTCTTGTTCCCAACGAGCAAAAAAGTTCCGTAAACCGGTCGCCGCACATCGTTCTTTTGTCTGTGGAAGCCATGAAAGAATGTGAACAGCGTTTTTTTTTCTTTGACTTGTCACTAAAATCATTACTGCTCGGCTCCTTTTTGTCATCGATTAACGTTTCATACATCTAAACCTTCCTCGACAAATGCTCTATGGAATGGTGAAAACCGCATCAAAATCCGTCCAGCAATTCTAGAGATTAGCCCGAACAAATGGACTAATACCTACCGCGGACTTTATTTTATACTATGTATACATTACAGGTCATCTCGAGTTATTTAATGATCTTTTATGTGAAAAATAAGTTGACAAAAGTTCTGGTTAATCAAGATGCTGGTGATTTAATGGGGCTCTGTTCTTTTGCTTTGAGGCTTCCCTTCACTTAAATTTTGGAGGATATACCAGAGCGAGTCAAAAGTTCATCTTGTTTTAAGCTACACATAATGTTAGACCTGTATTCCTGTACAAAATGTGCACCAGCATTGACTGGGTATCATGATGATGTGCATTTGGCTGGAGCCACATTGTGTTATCAGATAAGCAGAGGATGGAGGCCAATAAATGTGCTTCTCAGTTGTTCCTACGCCATTATTAGAAAAAGAGTTAAATGTGGCAACAGCAGTGATAGAATTTTTTGCAGTTGTTTTTTGATGGGGGGGGGGGGGGATTTGGGGGTTAGAGTGTGTGTGTGTGGTGGTAGTAGTGGTGGCAGAGAGGGGGTGTTTTCTGGCTTGAAACGAAATTCTGTCATTAAAAAAATTAAGGAAATAGAAGTTAGACAGAATAAAAATTTCTCCTGTAATCATATTTTTTTCATATTTTTTTTTATTCTGTTGTTAAAAAAATTAAGGGAAGTTAGACAGAGTAAAAATTTCTCCTGTAATCATATATATGTATATTTTTTTTTTCTCGGGATGTTCCCTATTTATATGAATGCAAAGTATGATTTTCTTCAATAAATGATTGGGCTTTAGCTTGAAAATGGAAAATTTTCCGAAAACGAAAATCAGGCAAATGCAAAGATTTCTTCCGTAATAATTTTTTTCACAATGTTTCCACTGTCCTGTACTATTGTTAAATGTTATTTTCCCCCATAAATATTTGCAAAGTGAAAATCTGGACATTTCTCATGTCTGAAGAATGGTTGAATCAACCAAGTGTCGATTATGTGAACTGCAAACATCTCATGTTGCTCATGAATAGATGGGGTTTTTTTTTTCTGAGCTGTAGGGAAATATGTTCAAAAATAATAGATTAGTTGACCCTTGTAGTGCTAGAACTTGCACATGACAATGGCAAGGTGTATTTCATCTTTTGTGAATGAGGCAGACTACAGAGATCCTTCCTCCACAATGGAACTCTTTTCGAAGTTTGAGTGTGTGGAACCTGAATCTATAAAACAAAATACAGGTAAAACAAGTTTTGGTACAGAAAATGCTTGCAGATTTCAAAAGCTTTGCACCAGTTTTGTTCAAAAATTAATGAAGATGTAGTTACAGAATATTCACTAGTCAATCAAGTGAGAGCCTGACTTGATTGATTTTGGGACCTGCATTTGCATGCTGCTCTGAAAGGAGAACTAGATAAATTTAACATTGATATTGAAACTCTTCCTTACTGATATTTATCAGTGGTTCAAAGTGTCTCCTTGTCGAAGGGAAGATATTCACAATGTACAATTAGAAAACCTTGTGGATTGTGCAGCTAAGAACGTTTTCCTTCATCATGTTGAGAGCAGGTGGTTAACTGTGGGACCTGTTTGTGAGAGAATAATTGAACAGTGTTTTGCACTAATTGAATATTTTTGTACCTACCTTCCCAAGCAGAAAAATGTGAAACTAGGTACTGAATACGATTAGGTAATTTCCCAGTTGAAACATTCCCATACTATTACTTATTTCCATTTTCTGCACTTTTTTTACAGAAATATGCCATACCTCAAGCTTTTACAAAATGAAGAACTTATGATTCATGTGTTATAAAGTAAACTAAATGAGCTGGTGCACAGTATAATGTTAAAAAATTTAAAACCAGGTGATGGCACAAAAAGGATCTAAACTTTTTAAAGTTGGCTTTTAGAAAAGTGACTCTTGGTTGCAAAATTGATGTTGGTACTAGTACCAGCCATATTCTGGCACAGAACAAAAATGAAAAGAAAGTGTTACTGGGGATAAGAAGCTGTTTCATTGCTGCAACAGAATAGCAAATATTCAATATTTGCTAAAAAAAAAACTCCCATTGAATAACTTCCTTCTATGGGATGTCCAATCCATTCATCCTTTATTTCAGAAGGGGTAAGTGCAAGAGATGCTTTGAAACACCTGAGTGATATGTTTAAAGTAACCAAAACTGATGGTGTGTGACAAGATAAATACAGAGTGGTCACTGTATGATGAGATGGTAATTGTAAAAGTTACAAGGAAGATAATGATATTCGCAAGTATTGGTCAGTAGTGGCTAGCATTAAAGATTCTGCAGGTTTACCAAAATACAGTTCATTATCATCCCTAGTGAAGACATGTTTGATGTTCGAATGGAAGTGCACCTCCTGAAAGGGGCTTTTCCCAGAACAACAGCATTGTCACAGGAGAGTGTCACCTTCAGATTAATCTATCAGATCATTACATACCTGCAAAGAAGAAATTCAATTGCACAGTAACTCCATACTTTCAATACCCATAACTAAAGGCCTTGTAAATAGTGTAAACGTACACAAGATTCTTTCGCGGATTTGCGGAATTCAGCTTTTTCCCCCATCTTTTAGGTCATTCTCGAGATCGATGCAGAACTAATGAAAATTGGGGGGGGGGTCCGTTTGGGAACTGTATTTCGTTTGTCTTCCAAAACTTATGAAAACGGGAGTTAAACAGAGTGAAAAGTTTTCTCGTAATCATAATTTCTTTTTTTTTTTTTCATATTACCTGCGTCCAATGTTGTTAAATATTATTCTATTGCATAAGTGTTTGTATTTCATCATGAAACTGCGGGTAACAATTTCCCAAAACGAAAGCTAAGACGGTGCGAAGATTTCCCTGTAGTCTCGGGCATGAGATTCTTCCGTGGATTCGAAGAGTTACGCCGTTTTCGTTATCATTTTGGGCATTCTCTTGAGATTAATGCACAACTTAACAAAAATTTTGGGTAGCCTAGTGAGGGAGAAGGATTCATTTTCTGTTTGAAGATGGAATTTTGTCCTTCGAAACTTTCGAAAATAACAGTTAGGCGTAGCGAAGATTTGTCTCGTAATTGTTATTTTTTTCTCGTGGTTTTTTCTGCCCAGTATTGTTCTGAAATAACCTTTTATTCCTTGGACAAATGCTGCATTTCAGCTTAAAAATAGAGGGAAAAGTTTCCAAAAACGGAAGTCGGTCGAAGCGAAGATTTCTCTCGTAATCGGTTTTTTTTTTCACCCTGCGATGTTCTTGCTATTTTGTGTAGTTGTTAAATGTTGCTTTCCCCCATAAATGTTTGCACTTCCGAAGCTTGATAAGGGAGGGGAAATTTTCCAAAAACGTGAGTGACAAAGTTTTGAACAATTATTAGAATTGATGTACAGTGTTCAAAAGTATTCATATTCTGAAAATTACACCATTTATCTTAAGTAGTAAATCTTTGATATCAAGCAACACAAGAGGAAAATTGAGCTAATGTTCTAGCAAGCACAAAAAAAAAACTGTGTTTGAAGCAATATCTTTTAAAACTATTTTATTTTGTTTTGAATTCAGTAATTTTATATTGTGAATGCAATGGTGTGCTCTAAATATTTACAGTGAATAATTCCATCTTGCTCGTGCTGCGTTATATTCACGCCTTCTCGTCACATGTTCTGATTTTTCACCCGGTTTAGAAGTTCAGCTTTTTTGTTCCTTGGTCAGTCACATGTATGTGTAAAGCCAAGCATATTCTCTTGGCTGAAGCTTTAAAAAAATTGGACATTGCGATAAAAGAAACAGCATGAGTGACGTAAAAGTTGCCAAATGATGTTATCAACAGGAAATATGGAACTGGAGAAAACAACCAACAAATTGAAAGAAATACATAAATCAATAGTAGAATTTGAAAGCAAAATTTCCAAATGCTGATCAAGTTTCTAAGTTATAATACCAAACATTTTTATTTTAATGAAGCACTCTTATTATGATTTTATAGAAATAAGGCTGATTGTTGGGACAAAGTTTCAATGACAATGGCGGCTGTTTCCCATGTTAAAATAGAGAAAAGCTGTGGTTGTGAAAAAATAACAACAACTTCCTGCTGACAATTGGGTCATAATTTAGATTCCTTTTTTAGTAAAAGAATGACAATTTCCGCATTAGTGCCAATGTGTGATTTAATTTACCTGCCAGCTCCACCAAAATATGTCCTGAAATTTAAGAAAAATTGTAACCTGAATTATTTTTTTATTGCTCCTACTCCTGGTGTGTGTGGTGTGGTATGTGCATGTGTGATTTCTCAAATTTCTCTTTATAGAATTTTTTTGTTTTGTTTTTGAAATTTTTTATAGTAATCAATTGTAACATGATTACAATTCTGCATAGAAATTGGTATTATAAGATAGTTGAATGATTCGTGTGTTGCAGTGACGGTACAAGAAGATGAACACTCATATTCACCAGGGATGTGATGAGCTTTGATAACTGCCATGCCACAATAATAATCTCAGCTAACAGTTGTTTCCAGTCATTTCTGAAGACAATAGAGTAAACTGCCAGAAGAGGTTGCCCCCTTAAGGTTTTGGGAATACGGGAGAAAGACTGACTGAAAATATCATTTAAAGCATATACCAGATGGGATCCAAAAGTTCAGGGACTTGGCGTATAGTTCCATACCTTGAATACTTTAAAACACCAATGCACAACCACCTTCAAAATAATCCCCTTGGGCGACGATGCATGCCAACGCTCTTAAAGCTTCTGGAAGCGGTGCTGAAAACCATGTTTTGTAACATCTTGTAATGCCTCCTGTGTTGCCATTTTTACCTCATTTGTTGACACAAAACGACATCCCTGCAGATTTTGTTTCATCAGTGGAAAGTGATAAAAATCACAGAGGGCTAAGTCTGGTGAATAGGTGGAATGTGGAAGCACATTAGTACGAATTCTGGCGAGAAATTCCATGACCAGTAGGGACCGATGTACATACGCGTTGTCGTGGAGAAGGTACCATTGTCCACTTCGCCACTTCTCTGGCCATTTACGGCGGATTGATTCCCGTAAGTGATGTAAAATGTCCAGATAATGTTCCTTGTTAACTGTTGTGCACTTGGGAATAAATTCAGAATGAACAGTGTTGTAAGAATAAAAAAACATCTCCAGCACGACTTTCCCATTGCTGCGATCCTGCCTGAATTTCTTTGATTGCAGTGAAGATAGTGATTTCCATGTTGAAGAAGTATGCTTTGGCTGAATATCAAACAAGTAGCACCACAATTCATTACCTGTGATGATGTTATCCAAAAACATAAGATTGCTATCGGCTCTGTCAATCAATTCACCTGATATCCGCATTCGTTCATCCTTTTGTTCAGAGGTCAAAAGGCGAGGGACAATGTGCTGACACAAGCGGTGCATGTTAAGGTCCTTCATCAAAATGCGCTGCCATGTGGTCTCTGATAAGTTAGTTGTGTTAGCGATTTCCTCAATGGTTCAGTGACAATCCTGATGAACACACTGTGTCACCATCATAATGTTTTCCTCACTCCGTGCAGTCACAAGTCGACCACAGCGCTCATTATCTGCGATGGATTCTCGGCCTTCTTTGAAACACCGATGCCACTCGTGCATCTTTGATCTCGCCATCGTAGAGTGACCGTACACCTTTGAAAGCATTTCTAAGGTCTCTGCATCTGTTTTACCCAAATGCTGACAAAATTTAATGTTAAAATGTTGCTCTACAAAAGCCATGTTTCTCACATCACAGAAGACAGACTACTAACCACAGCAGCAAATGTCTGCACGCTCATTCCAATCTTTTTCCATGG
The DNA here is from genome assembly GCA_039090855.1 of Macrothele yani. Classification (NCBI taxonomy): domain Eukaryota; kingdom Metazoa; phylum Arthropoda; class Arachnida; order Araneae; family Macrothelidae; genus Macrothele; species Macrothele yani. The sequence continues at coordinate 82,787,276 of CM077008.1, forward strand.
TCCAGACCATTCTGACTACGGAGGGGAGGGATGGCGGGATGTATTTCAGATGCCATAACTTTGACTAAATGCTTGCGTTGTCAGGGGTTGGCGCTGTCCCCGAACTTTTAGATCCTACTCCATAAGATATGTTCAGTAACTTCTGTTGTGAGATATTGATAACTAGGTTACATTTGTAGGTGGTTACTGACATCCATCACAATGAACTGTTACAAATTAATGATGTTCAAGAAACTGATTATTATACCTCTGAGCAGTTAGAGATCCTGTACCAAACTTGCGAATGTTAGTGCAACAAATAATATATACTGTCTTTTAAAGGCTAAGTGGTCAGATGTACAGGCTATTAACTAATTCTGCAAATTGGGCCTGGATTTGCATCCTGTATGAGGTATGAGCAGTATATATGTCCCACAACACTTGTTTTGTCCCTTTGGTAGAAGCAGTAGTATGAGATTAGGGATGGGCAACTAGTCTTAGGTGCTCGTAGGGATCTTTTAACATCAGAACAAAGAAAAACGAACTTTTCTGTCCATGCCATTATAACATGCCCTTATTGGTTCCTGTCCATGATGTTACTTTGCTTTTGTATCCTCTTCTGGTGAATGTCTTTCATGGCTGAAGGAGTGTATTTGCTGAATCTGTACTGAATGTTGAATGAAAATCGTTTTCACACTCTGTTCCTGACTATTGTGCAGATGTTACTAAAACCAATGGAAGTTAACTATATTGTAGTAGGGAGATGAAAAAAAGTATGCATCTGCTGTGTTGAGTTGTTACACAGAACCCTTTCCACACCCTCTTTTGAAGTGTGGCTATACTCTCTAAAATAGGATAAATCAAGTTTGTGAACTGCCACTGATCTATATTGCCTATCAGTTGAAGCTAACTGTTTCAGAGCTCTATCTCTTTGGTGATCACTTAATTTTTAGAATTTCCCCAGACCCTGGATATCACCATTTCAGACTCATTCAGTAATTTGGACAGCCTTTGTTCCTTAAATGGCATTCCATTTTAATTTGTCATCGAGTCACATTCTTGAGACATATTAGACTATGTCAGTTGTAGTTTACAATTACAATATCAGACTTCGAATCGCCCAGTGGTCCGCTGGCCATTGGCTAGTAAAACTTCTGCCGGACCACAGAACTTTTGATTTTACTGGCCCGGTGGCCAGTAGGGGTTTTTTTTTTTTTTTTCCTAAGTTGTCATAGGTTAAAAAATGAATTTCTATTTCTTTTACCATGCTGTACGGTTTTCTTTTTAGGCTGCAAACTAGTGATAGGTTCATGAAATCCTATTGGATAACAGCTATTCTTTTTATCCCTCATGATTTGTAAAGGGGGGGGAACAACAAATAGAGAAAGGCAGTTTCATAGTCCTTGTCTTGTAACGGTAAGAGCCGCTTTTTTTTTTTCTTACCTCCTTCCCCACCATTCATAATGAACAGAAGTAAGCCCAATAAATACCTGACTATTCTTTAGATGCACCCACCCTAATGAATGCAGCAGTTACTGATCCCAGACGTTGTTTCTGTCCTAATAAAACGCTTAACGGAGGACGTCAATTGGGTGTGTAAACGAAATTTTTGTCAAAGAACAATTCACATGAAACAGTGTTCAATGAGGGACTGAAACTAACTTTATGGAAGAGTAGGAGGGATAAGCAGTAAGGCTAAAATAAGAAAATGAAGCTAAACCCTGAACAATAAAACATATATATATATATATATATATAAGGTCAGGTGATGCGTAACATCACAGCCTCTCCTTGACAAATGTCAACCCCGCCTTCTCGTGGTGCATCCTGTTGCCACTAAAGGGGCTCTGACGACCGCCCATAGCGGTATAACTATACCATCGGGATTAGAGGAAATTCTATCCCACACTCACCAACCCGCTTGGCCAGCGTGGTGAGTTATGGCCAAACCCCTCCAAAATGATTCCACAACTTAAATCTTGGCCCTCAGTCTCCGGCAGCCGGAATGTACCTGGCCAAGGCAGCGGCCAGTGCGACATGAAGGCAGAGGGTGCTAAGAATCCCCGGAGAACCGGACTAGGCTGCCATCTGATGCTGACCTTGGCTACTTACAATGGACGCTCTCTATCTTCTGATTCAAGGCTTCTTGAATTGGAAGAGGAACTACAAAGGATCAAGTGGGACATCGTGGGGCTAAGTGAGGTAAGGAGAAAAGGAGAAGATCTCATCGAACTGAAAAGTGGACATCTCTTCTACTATCGTGGGACAGATACTGGCAGAACTAGTGGTGTTGGATTTATAATAAACAAGAAACTGAAGGATAAAGTTGTAGAAGTTGAAAGTTCCTCTGACAGAGCTGCACGGCTTGTTATCCAACTCTCGAAAAGATACCAAGCTCAGATTATTCAAACTTATGCACCCACCACAAGTCATCCTGAAGAAGAAATTGAAGAATTTTATGAGGAAATTTGTCATCTAAATAATAAAGGTAAGCAGCACTTGAAAATAATTATGGGAGATTTCAATGCAAAAATAGGGCAACGGCAACAGAATGAAACTTCAGTAGGTAAATTCGGTCACGGCAACAGAAACCAGCGTGGAAATACTCTCGTTGAGTTTGCAGAGGCAGAAGGGTTTTTCATCTTGAACTCCTTCTTCAAGAAAAAGCCACACAGGAAATGGACATGGAGACATCCAAATGGGACGACAAGTGAAATTGATTTTATTATGTGTAACAAAAAATTCGTCATAGAAGACTGCAGTGTGCTAAACAAGTTCAACACAGGTAGTGACCATAGATTGGTGAGATGTAAGATGCACCTCAACACTAAACTTGAACGTGGCAAGCTCATAAGACAAACAAAATCTATTGACATAACCAACCTTAAAAAACACCATAATACCTTCAAGTTAGAACTGAAGAACAGGTTCTCTGCTTTAGAAGGCCTAACATCGGAAGAAGTGGACATCTCTGAAGTTAACAGAAAAGTAACCAAAGCTCTTATGGAAACAGCAACAAAATTAGCTGGGTCTAAGAACAAGTTGCATGTGAACAAATTATCAGGAAAAACCAAAATGTTGATGCAAAAAAGAAGAGAGATGAGGACAACTAAAGAAGTGACTTCCAAAGTGGAATATATAGAGCTATGCAAGACAGTAAGAAAAAGTATCACTGAAGATGTAAGGAAATTCAACTGTGAACTAGTGAGGAAAGCAATTGAAAACAACCAAAGCCTAAAGATAGCAAAGGGACATCTCAGTAAGGGAAGAAAACAGATTATGGCACTGAGAAAAGAAGATGGTTCTGTAACAAGAAATAGAGGCGAAATTTTGACAAGAGTGAAAGATTTCTACTCCAAATTATATGAAAGGGATGATATATGCACTCCAGACATCATGAAAGATACCAGTACCAGAGTTCCTCCAGTCCTTCCAGCAGAAGTTGCACATGCAATCAAGAACATGAAGCGAGGAAAAGCTCCAGGAGAAGATGGAATTACTGTAGACATCATACAAGAAGCAAGTGGAAAAATCGAAACAGTACTCGCCCAAATTTTCACTCGATGTCTTAATGAAGGAAAGATTCCTGAGGATTGGAACACCGCTACAATGATCCTGCTACATAAGAAAGGTGACATTGAGGATCTCGGAAACTACAGACCTATCAGCCTCCTATCAGTAGTTTATAAAATCTTCACTAAAGTTCTTTCACACCGCTTGAAGGTAACACTGGACATGGCTCAACCGAGAGAACAAGCTGGATTCAGGAGTGGCTACAGCACAATAGATCATATCCACGTGCTGAGAGAACTAATTGAAAGAGCGAGGGAATATGAACTTCCATTGTGCATGGCCTTTATCGATTATGAAAAAGCTTTTGATTCGGTGAAACCATCAGCAGTTACAATGGCTCTGAAAACCTGCGGTATTGAAGATGCATACATTAATATTATTAATAACATCTATGAAAATGCAAGTGCAAAGATTAGGCTGTTTGAAAATACAACACACGTAAAAATTGGAAAGGGAGTGAGACAAGGTGACACCATATCTCCGAAGCTCTTTAATGCCACATTGGAGGGTGTTTTTCAGTCGCTGAGCTGGGAAAACAAGGGGATAAAGATAAATGGAGATTATCTAACCCACCTTCGCTTTGCTGATGACGTAGTCATTTTTGCTACTACCCCATCAGAGCTACAGAGTATGATCCAGGAACTTGCTGACAAGAGTAAAGAAGTGGGATTAAAAATGAACTTTCAGAAGACAAAAGTGATGTTCAATGCTTTTACAAGAAATGAAGATTTATCGATTGATGGAGAAAAGCTGGAGATAACAGACACGTACGTTTATCTTGGACAGCAGATATCAAGTGAGGGTTACATTGATGAAGAAATTAATCGGCGTACAAAACTTGCCTGGAGAGCTTTTGGAAGAAACAGCATAATTTTCAAGAGCAATATGCCATTATGTCTTAAAAGAAAAGTGTTTGATCAATGCATCCTTCCAGTGCTTACGTATGGTGCAGAGACGTGGACCTTAACTAAAAGAGACATACAAAGGCTGCAGACAACTCAAAGAAGCATGGAGAGGTGCATGCTTGGTGTAACCAGGAGAGATAAGAAGAGGAACTCGTGGATCCGAAAAATGACAAGAGTGGAAGACATCATGATCAGAGTTAAATCCCTGAAATGGCAATGGGCAGGACATACTGCCAGAAGGACAGATCATCGATGGACAGCCGAAATTTTAGATTGGATTCCAAGGGACAGGAAAAGACCCAGAAGAAGACCACATGGGAGATGGGTGGATGAAATTCGAAAGTATGCAGGGGTGACATGGAGGAGACTGGCACAAGACAGACCGTTGTGGAGGAAACTTGGGGAGACCTTCGTCCAGCAGTGGATTGATAATGGTTGACAATGATGATGATGATGATATATATATAAAAAAGGTTGCTAATGTATGTGAATTTTTGTAACTTTGAAATCTCCTTATTCCCTTCTTACTTAAGAACAGATTGGGAATGCACTGTTACTCAGCTTTATCACTGATGTATCAGAACCTTAATCTGGAAACATTCTTTGTTCTGTGAGTAGCGCTTTCAAATACTACAGATAATTCCATTGAAATGATACTTTATTTTCTGCATATACTGTAAATGTCTACGTTTTTTTGTTTTGTTTTTTACGAACCAGTGGGTATTTTAGTGGTCCAGTGGTTTGCAAATTCTAGTGGTCTGCTGGGCCAGTAAAACATTTATTTCTAATTCTAACACTGAATATTATATTACATTATGATTAATTAGGGGAAAAGATTCACCATTTGTGGCTAAACACTGAAGAATGCTGATTGTTTGAGAGGAAATCATAATGCACAAAGAGCATTATTTCTACAGACACTTAACTTGTGTGTCTGAAGCCACTGTAATAGTTTTGTTACTGCTTTACATATTTCTCACATTGAGTGACATAACTGAATTTTCAATTACATTTTTAAAAAATAGCAAATGAAAAGCATCTATAATAAATGCACTAGTGTGTAGTTTTCAGTCATTGATTCATTTATTCAAATTTACTGATGCAAGGGCCATACTTGGCCGAAGTGTACCGAAACATTATACAAGGTGTGATTAAAAAATGTGAATGTTTTTACCAAAGACAAATTGATCCCCTTCAAAATAATCCCCCTCAGCGCGCGCGCACACACACACACACACACACACACACACACACACACACACACACACACACACACATTCATTCATTCATTCATTCAAGCAGTTCTGCCATTGTTGGAAATGCCCATAAAAGTCCTGTTTTTGGAATTCCTTGTGAGATCGTCATTACATTACCTTTGATGTCTTCCACGGTGTCAAAACAAAATACCTTTCGTAACTGCCTTAAGTTTCGGAAACAGCCCAAACTCCCTCAGTTGTAAGTAGGGGGGGGGGGCACCTGAATGGATTTTGTATCCAAGAATTGGATGATTGGCAGAGCAGTGGCATGTTGTGGTTAAGCATCCATCCACTAGTCATCTTCTCTGGCCTCTTATGATGGACTGCAGGCCCCAGGCATTTCAAGATTTCTAAGTGTCATGCAGCATTAACAGTGGAGTCACATAGTATGAATTCCCAATTCACCGATTCTTCAATATCAAAAATGACTTGAGCAGGACTTTAACATGTGATTGAAACTGATGTGGTTTCTTTTGTGTTGGAGAGGAAAGGGTTCTCCACTGAGAGCTTTGGATCTTTGTTTCAGTCATAACCATAGATCCAGGTTTCATCACCCATCACAACTGTCCATAAAAAAATTGCATCTGCTGATTGCATGTTGAAACAACTCAGACGGAATTGTGATGCCGTTGTTTTTCTGGTCATTGTTCAGAAGGCGAAGAATGAGCTCAACACGATACATTTCATGTTCAATTTGTTGGTGAGGATGGCTTGGACAGAACCAAATGGCAGACCACTCTTTGCTGCAATTTTTATGATGGTGAGGTGTCGGTTCTCCCTGATCATAATGCGTATTTCTGTGACATTGTCAATAGTTACCACTGTTGCTGGTTCTCCATGATGAGATTCATCTTTGACGGAAGAAGTGCCATCTCTAAATCTGGAAAACCAATTAAACACTGTATTTTGGGTCACAGAACTTTCACCATAAAGTTATCAGTTTTACATGCATTTCTCTCACCAAATTTCCAAGGTGTCATGTAAAACGAGTGTCACGTTTGTGCATTGCTTAAACTTGGAACATCCTGATAGCATTGAACAAATGAGAAACATGTGTCTACACTCTTTGCTGTCAGGAAGACTTCTAGCATTTTCTGCAAAACTGGTTTCCGGCCAGGTAACGCATTCTAGGGTTGAGGTTAATGACCTCTTATGTCGGACACCTGTCTTTTGCTTCCTCAGCAAGGGCGGCTCCATTCACCTTACTTCTTGAACACACACACACACACACACACACACACACACACACACAAATACTGATGTGAAGAATATGAAAATCAGTTTTCAGCAGTTTTTATTTATATCACATTTAAAATACTATTTTATTTTATTTGTAGCAGTTTCAGATCCTGTATTGTGTTCACAGCCATTATGTTTATGTTTTTTCCCCTTTTGTTTTATGGGTAGATGCTAGAAACATACTTGCAAAACACTCATGCTGGTACACACAGCAATTACGAAATTGAGGTTTTGGACATTTTCGATTGTCACAAAGAGGAAGAAGCAAAGCGTTTCAAGGATGTTGGCAACAGAGCTCTTTTATGGCATGGCTCACGTCTAACTAATTTTGTTGGAATTCTTAAGCAGGGTCTTCGCATTGCTCCCCCTGAAGCTCCATGCACAGGGTACATGTTTGGAAAAGGTGTGTATTTTGCTGACATGAGTAGCAAAAGTGCTAACTACTGCTATGCCACCAGAACCAAAAATGAAGGACTCTTACTGTTGTGTGAGGTAAGTTTGTTTTTATTTCCTTTAGATATTCTATTTAAACAAAAGTTTATTTGATAAAATCCAGTTCTGTTTTATTGATGAAGAATGAAAATTAAATTATGCTATACACAAGGTCTGTTACAAAAGTAATAAAGACCAATGGTAGTAAAAAAACATTTACTCACATTTTTACACTTCAACATGATCCCCCTTCAAAATAGTTCCCTTCTGAAGCAACATACCATTGGAGGCAATCATTCCATTGCCTCCAATGATGAACACTGACAATGTGAAGCCAACCCATGTGTGAACACTGACAGTGTGAAGCCAACCCATGTGTGAACACTGACAATGGAGTCTGTCTCCTTTTCAGTTTCAAGTCTTTCCTTTAAAGAATGGCAGCAAATACACTGTTACTTTTCATTCAAGCATCATCACCAAACATTGCATTTATTCGTCATTTTTTTTTTAATTTGAATTCATTTCACTTTGTTCCTACATCTGGAACATATTTTTCCTGCCATTCTAGAAACATGTCAATAAAATTGAATAAATAGACACAGAAGAAACTGATCTCAACATGAAGTAGGATTTGCTTAAAGTAATATGTCACGAACAGGATATTATAAGAAGGGAATTACAAGTTCTTAGAATTGACGAAGATTGCACAATTGTCAATGAATTATTCAAAATCTTATAAATTAATGAATTAGTTATTCCTGTAGGACTGGTATTATATGATTAACCACAACCAGTGAAGTGACACTGAGTAGTAAGGATTGGGCCTGGCAAAAAAATGAATATATATATATATATATATATATATATATCATCATCATTGTCAACCATTATCAATCCACTGCTGGACGAAGGTCTCCCCAAGTTTCCTCCACAACGGTCTGTCTTGTGCCAGTCTCCTCCATGTCACCCCTGCATACTTTCGAATTTCATCCACCCATCTCCCATGTGGTCTTCTTCTGGGTCTTTTCCTGTCCCTTGGAATCCAATCTAAAATTTCGCCTGTCCATCGATGATCTGTCCTTCTGGCAGTATGTCCAGCCCATTGCCATTTCAGGTATTTAACTCTGATCATGATGTCTTCCACTCTTGTCATTTTTCGGATCCACGAGTTCCTCTTCTTATCTCTCCTGGTTACACCAAGCATGCACCTCTCCATGCTGCTTTGAGTTGTCTGCAGCCTTTGTATGTCTCTTTTAGTTAAGGTCCACGTCTCTGCACCATACGTAAGCACTGGAAGGATGCATTGATCAAACACTTTTCTTTTAAGACATAATGGCATATTGCTCTTGAAAATTATGCTGTTTCTTCCAAAGGCTCTCCAGGCCAGTTTTGTACGCCGATTAATTTCTTCATCAATGTTACCCTCACTTGATATCTGCTGTCCAAGATAAACGTATGTGTCTGTTATCTCCAGCTTTTCTCCATCAATCGATAAATCTTCATTTCTTGTAAAAGCATTGAACATCACTTTTGTCTTCTGAAAGTTCATTTTTAATCCCACTTCTTTACTCTTGTCAGCAAGTTCCTGGATCATACTCTGCAGCTCTGATGGGGTAGTTGCAAAAATGACTACGTCATCAGCAAAACGAAGGTGGGTTAGATAATCTCCATTAATCTTTATCCCCTTGTTTTCCCAGCTCAGCGACTGAAAAACACCCTCCAAAGTGGCATTAAAGAGCTTCGGAGATATGGTGTCACCTTGTCTCACTCCCTTTCCAATTTTTATGTGTGTTGTATTTTCAAACAGCCGAATCTTTGCACTTGCATTTTCATAGATGTTATTAATAATATTAATGTATGCATCTTCAATACCGCAGGTTTTCAGAGCCATTGTAACTGCTGATGGTTTCACCGAATCAAAGGCTTTTTCATAATCGATAAAAGCCATGCACAATGGAAGTTCATATTCCCTCGCTCTTTCAATTAGTTCTCTCAGCACGTGGATATGATCTATTGTGCTGTAGCCACTCCTGAATCCAGCTTGTTCTCTCGGTTGAGCCATGTCCAGTGTTACCTTCAAGCGGTGTGAAAGAACTTTAGTGAAGATTTTATAAACTACTGATAGGAGGCTGATAGGTCTGTAGTTTCCAAGATCCTCAATGTCACCTTTCTTATGTAGCAGGATCATTGTAGCGGTGTTCCAATCCTCAGGAATCTTTCCTTCATTAAGGCATCGAGTGAAAATTTGGGCGAGTACTGTTTCGATTTCTCCACTTGCTTCTTGTATGATGTCTACAGTAATTCCATCTTCTCCTGGAGCTTTTCCCCGCTTCATGTTCTTGATTGCATGTGCAACTTCTGCTGGAAGGACTGGAGGAACTCTGGTACTGGTATCTTTCATGATGTCTGGAGTGCATGTATCATCCCTTTCATATAATTTGGAGTAGAAATCTTTCACTCTTGTCAAAATTTCGCCTCTATTTCTTGTTACAGAACCATCTTCTTTTCTCAGTGCCATAATCTGTTTTCTTCCCTTACTGAGATGTCCCTTTGCTATCTTTAGGCTTTGGTTGTTTTCAATTGCTTTCCTCACTAGTTCACAGTTGAATTTTCTTACGTCTTCAGTGATACTTTTTCTTACGTCTTCAGTGATACTTTTTCTTACGTCTTCAGTGATACTTTTTCTTACTGTCTTGCATAGCTCTATATATTCCACTTTGGAAGTTACATCTTCTTTAGTTGTCCTCATCTCTCTTCTTTTTTGCATCAACATTTTCGTTTTTCCCGATAATTTATTTACATGCAACTTGTTCTTAGACCCAGCTAATTTTGTTGCTGTTTCCATAAGAGCTTTGGTTACTTTTCTGTTAACTTCAGAGATGTCCACTTCTTCCGATGTTAGGCCTTCTAAAGCAGAAAACCTGTTCTTCAGTTCCAACTTGAAGGTATTATGGTGTTTTTTAAGGTTGGTTATGTCAATAGATTTTGTTTGTCTTATGAGCTTGCCACATTCAAGTTTAGTGTTGAGGTGCATCTTACATCTCACCAATCTATGGTCACTACCTGTGTTGAACTTGTTTAGCACACTGCAGTCTTCTATGACGAATTTTTTGTTACACATAATAAAATCAATTTCACTTGTCGTCCCATTTGGATGTCTCCATGTCCATTTCCTGTGTGGCTTTTTCTTGAAGAAAGAGTTCAAGATGAAAAACCCTTCTGCCTCTGCAAACTCAACGAGAGTATTTCCACGCTGGTTTCTGTTGCCGTGACCGAATTTACCTACTGAAGTTTCATTCTGTTGCCGTTGCCCTATTTTTGCATTGAAATCTCCCATAATTATTTTCAAGTGCTGCTTACCTTTATTATTTAGATGACAAATTTCCTCATAAAATTCTTCAATTTCTTCTTCAGGATGACTTGTGGTGGGTGCATAAGTTTGAATAATCTGAGCCTGGTATCTTTTCGAGAGTTGGATAACAAGTCGTGCAGCTCTGTCAGAGGAACTTTCAACTTCTACAACTTTATCCTTCAGTTTCTTGTTTATTATAAATCCAACACCACTAGTTCTGCCAGTATCTGTCCCACGATAGTAGAAGAGATGTCCACTTTTCAGTTCGATGAGATCTTCTCCTTTTCTCCTTACCTCACTTAGCCCCACGATGTCCCACTTGATCCTTTGTAGTTCCTCTTCCAATTCAAGAAGCCTTGAATCAGAAGATAGGGAGCTTCCATTGTACGTAGCCAAGGTCAGCATCAGATGGCAGCCTAGTCCGGTCCTCCGGGGATTCTTAGCACCCTCTGCCTTCATGTCGCACTGGCCGCTGCCTTGGCCAGGTACATTCCAGCTGCCGGAGACTGAGGGCCAAGATTTAAGTTGTGGAATCATTTTGGAGGGATTTGGCCATAACTCACCACGCTGGCCAAGCGGGTTGGTGAGTGTGGGATAGAATTTCCTCTAATCCCGATGGTATAGTTATACCGCTATTGGCGGTCGTCAGAGCCCCTTTAGTGGGAACAGGATGCACCATGAGAAGGCGGGGTTGACATTTGTCAAGGAGAGGCTGTGATGTTACGCATCACCTGACCTTACATCCCTATATATATATATATAACAAACAAAGCAGAAACTACAACAACAAAAATAAAAATAAGCTCCAAAGCCAACAAGCAGGGAGTAAGAAACAAAAGCGTGATGCAGAAAGTGTCGAAAATGCTGAGCCTTGGCTTTCTCAAGGACCAACAAAACCCTACATTTACTCATTTCCACAAAAACCTAGTTAAAAATGGGTTTCTGCTAAGTCATAGATGCAAATATAATTCCCCCAAAAATACCAAATTAACTAAACCCCACAAAGGTGCGTAAACTATAATTAAGCATAATTTTTTTTAAAGAATTTAGCATACATCTGTAACTTATCTAGCCCAACCCATACTCATCATTGCCCACAAAAACCAGAAAAACTTTTGTACAGAGCTCATAAATATTGTGAAAAAAAGCTTAGAATTTAGACCCAAGAAACGTGGGGAAAACAACTGCAAATATATATATATATATTGGATGAATGCCTAAATTCAAAAAATCACCATGTACAAGGATTTTATTTGAAGTCCAAATACAGTGCTGGCCACCCAAAATGCAACACCAGGAAGGACACGAGATAGCAAAGCCAGATTTACTGGACACATAACAACAGATACAAAGATGAAACGATTGAGCTTGCATGCCCGTGTGACTTGTGGAACACGCAGACATCAATAGTTTGTGTGGCCCCCAAGGCTGACAATAACGGCCGCTACACACCGCAGTATCGAACAGAAAGAAACTTTGAATGTGGGCTTGGGGTATATCGGTCCAGGCTACTTCCACAGGTTGCCACAGTTCATCAGGCGTAGCCGTCGGTGGTGCTTGCCGAGCCAATCGGTTTCCGATCAGCAACCAGACGTGTTCGATGGGCGACATATCGAGAGAACAGGCAGGCCACAGCAGCAGTGAGACCGGGTGGGCCGTGAAAAATTGTTGCACGATGCGTGCCACATGTGGGTGCGCATTGTCCTGTTGAAACGTGGCCGCTGGCAGGTCCTGCAGGTTAGGGAGGACTACAGGCTACAAAACGTCGGAGATGTAGCGGTGGCTGTTGAGTGTACCGGCAATGCTTACCCAGAGGGGTTTGAGTGACCATCGTGGTGTTGCAGGCAGAAGCGGGATTTGTCGGAGAACACAATGTCATGCCATTCCGTAGTCCAGATGCGGCGTTCAACGGGTCACTGCCGCCAGCGTACTCGCCGGTGGTGTAACGTAATTGGTAATCGGAGCAATGGCCGCCGTGCGACAAGTCCCCACTCCTGCAGATGACATCAAACGGTGCATGCTGACACAGGTTGTTGCGCAACACACCCTAATTCCTGCGCTAACGTTCGTGATGTGGCGACGCGAGCGGTCTATGCCCGCCGCACGACATGCCTTTCCTCTCGTTCGGTGGTGTGCCACGGCTGCAGCAATCACGTTGGTCCGTCCGTCCCTCCTGCACCCACCGAATCCATACTTTTTTCACTGTGGCTGGATGTCGTCCCACACGGCCGCCAATGTCTCGGTACAATAAATCGCTGTCGCAATAAGCCACTATTCATCCTCTGTGAAATTCCGAAACATGCTGGAATGACTACCATATTCTGCGATGAGGCATCAGGAAGCTTCCCATGCACAGGTCCAGCAGCACAGCACACTTCCACTACTTACACCCCGCCTTCTGTGCACCCTTCTTATAGTGCTTCTCGGTGGTGTGCCAGGCGTACATGATTTCCATATGCCCTGTAATGCTAATCGTTTGCATGTCCTCTTGCGGACGACGCATGCTGCGAATATCAGGCCAATCTGATGCTTCCTTCTTGGTGTTGCATTTTGGGTGGCCAGCAGTGTATTATTTGCAGCATTACGACACAGCCAACATGTGGTAAGCTACCCGAGGGAAAAACCCAACTAGGAACCACAGTTAAAAAGCATATAAAATGTGTCAACTGCTGTGTAAAGGAATACCAAAAAAAAAAAATAATAATAATAATAATAATGAAAATAAAAAGCAGAGAGAACAGAAGCAAATAACAGAGACCGGTTTACAGACAGTTCCCACAAAACATGTAATGACTTTAGACAAAGACACGTAATATAAAGCATTGGGAATGTACTTAAAAAATTTAAAATAAAAGTTGCTATATGTACACAGTATTATAGGATTGCTTTATGTAGAGTGCAACCACGCAAAAGTTCCGCCCAACAAAGCGAGAATGATGACCTGTTTGTCTAGTAAGAGTAGAAGACTCACCAGAATACACGAAAATTATCATCAAATACACCTGATGTGTATTTAATAATTTTTACCTGTATTAAAATACCTTAGTGTACATCTACAGACAAAAACAGGTACTTATTTAGTTTAACGCAAGTTTTACCATTTTTATGTTAGTTATTCTTGAGATAGAATATCTAGTTTATGTTTTAAACTTTTTTTGTAATTATTTCATTATAAATTATAAACTTTTTTTGTGATTTTTAATATTTTATTATTTTTATTTTTAATAAGACTGTCCTGTCCATAGTACTAAAGGTTCCAAATAGTTAATATACATCCTCTAGACCTGTGGTTCCCAACGTGAGGCGCAATTTGATTTTTAAGGGGGCAATTCGAGAATGAGCACACTAAATACTTTTTTTACTTTCTAAGATTGCCAGAAGAAAGTAAAAAAAATTCACCGGCTAACCTGTGATTTTGGTTTTCTGAAAACCAGAGCAAGAAAAATCCCCCCAAACCTCTAAAATTTCTCCCCGCTTGCCATCTCCTAGCGCATGCTCGCTTCCGCTCCACTAAAAAGAAAACCTTCCTTCAAAGTCCACTCCACGAGGCTTCCACTGACCTTTGAACCCCAGCGATATTCCCATGAATCCCATGCCAACGCAATCTTATTCTCTTCGCCTCCACGCAACAAAATAACAGAATGCTGATGCCAAGTACTCCTGTTCGATTCGAAACCAAAAACACTTGTCTTATCTGCTCTTTCCGAAACATAAAAAGTAACTATCCCACTCCCTCTGCTTTCACATTGTCACAACCATCAAAGTGCATTTCATTTCATAAGTTTTTCTCACATTTATTTTTTTCAGTCAAAACCCTATACACAAAATGAGTAGTGCAAGCAAGAAAAAAGTTTGTCAGTATTCAGAGGAATATTTAAAATTTAGTTTCATACCCGCTATCCACGATGACGGTCACCTTTCTGCCTCTTATGCCAACAATGCTTGATCAACGAATCAATGAAACGAGGTTGTCTTGAGGTGCATTTTAAGGCGAAACATAGTGCGTATGTAATTTCAGATTTAAATTACTTCAAGACTTTAAAGGAGAAGTTTGAAAAAAGATCAATAGTAAAGTCTCTGTTCACTGCACAAACTGTTACTGTCAGTCGTACTCTTGAGGCTAGTTACGAAATTTCTTTACTTATTGCTAAATCTGAAAAAAATCATACTTTAGGGGAGAATTTAATTAAACCCATATCAGCATTTCTTAAAACAGTTCTGGAAAAAGATGACAAAGATGTGAAAGCCATGCCACTCAGTAACAATACTGTTATCAGAAGAGTAGATGAAATGAGTGAGGATATTGAAACACAACTTGTTGAAAAGCTGAAATCAAGAAAATGGTCAGTACAAATGGATGAATCAACTCTGAGAGGTAGTGAGACCATATTGCTAACCTATGTAAGATATGTTGATAAAGGTGAATTTGGCCGCCCCGGTGGCGCAGTGGTCTAAGGCGTTGGCCTCTGATCATTCGTCCGAAGGGGTCCGGGTTCGAATCCCGATGAGGCATGGATGTTGTGTTTGTCTTATGGCACTGGCTCTCTCCCTTCCCTGGAACCAGTGACCCTAAATTAGGGACGGGCGACTGCTTATAGCCCATTGAGTTGCTCACGGTGGTCGTTAAACCTCCAATCAAAAAAAAAAAAAAAAAAAAAAAAAAAAAGGTGAATTTGCTGAAGAAATGTTATTCTGCAAATCATTAGAGAGCACCACTACCGCTACTGATATATACTGTATAATAAGCTAAACAATTACTTAGATGTCAATAATATACCAATGGAAAACATAACATCTTGTGCTGCAGATGGTGCTCCTGTTATGATGTGCAAGAAAAATGGCTGCTTAAAATTGATGAAAGATGAGAATCCAGATATGCTTCTTGTGCACTGTGTTATTCATAGAGAGAACTTAGTGTCCAAAAATATTTCTCCTGTTCTTAATGAGGTACTAAACTCAGTTATAAAATGTATTGATGCTATCAAAGCTAATGGCAAATGTGAGCGTCTCTTCAAGCAATTTTGTGAAGATAAAAATGCAGACCATGTGAAACTTATACTTCACACTGAGGTAAGGTGGCTCTCAAAGGGAAATTGCTTGAAAAGATTCATGGAACTATTTGATATTCTTAGTGACTTTTTAAGTGACAAGCCGGAAATGAAGCACCTGCTAACCGTTGATGGTAAAGCATTTCTGAGTTATTTAGCAGATATCTTTGAAAAACTGAATATGTTGAATAAACAACTTCAAGGAACTAATAAAACTCTTGTTGATGCAAAGGCAAAAATATTTGGCTTCATTACATTTATAGAGTTATGTCAAAAACATATTTCTGACAAAAATTTTGACCTGTTTCATTAGCTAAAGAAATGTGAGGTGACTGAAGCTGCTGTACTTGTCATTGTGGATCATCTGAAAATATTGGCCTCTGATTGATTTGAAAGAAAGATTTTCTGATTTAAAACAAATTGATTTTCCAACATGGGTGATGTAGCCAGTGATAGTGAATCTATCTGATGTTTCAATGCAGTACCAAGAAGAACTTGGAAATGTAAAATGATGAGTCAGTCAAAACTTTATTCAATATAAAAGGAGCGATGGCATGGCTTTGTGATGAGACAGAAACTAAATACCCGAATTCAACCAACTTTGCAAAAAAACTGTTGTTACTGTTTCCATCTTCATATTTAGCTGAATGTGGCTTTAGTGCTGCAAATGATTTGCTACTGAAGAAAAGAAATCGACTGGATGTCACTAAACGAGGAGACTTAAGATTGAAGCTGACTAAATTGGTGCCTAATATAAAATCTCTCTGCAGCAGGCATGAAGCACAAGGATCTCACTAACTTTAGTCTACTTATCTTGAGGTGAGCTCAAATTGTATTTTTAAGTAAAATGATCAAAGTATTACAAAAAAAGCTTTCATTAAAATTATTTTATATATGTTTTGAAACTTTATTTGCTGTTTTTTCATATCGCTTCATTTTATTATTATTATTATTATTATTATTATTATTTTAATAATTTCTTAGTGATTTCTTCCTCAGTACTTCAACTGTAATTTTGTTCTTTTATTTTTCTCTTTCACGGATGCCATGTTCTTTGGAAGCTTGTTAATGGCCTTTTGGGCCATTAACAAGCTTCCAAAGAACATGTGAATAGGAGTTCATTATTTGAATAATAAGAATTATATGTCACAGAATTATACGTGTATGTCATTATACGTGGAGGATAGAAGTTCATTTTTTGAATAATAAGAATTATATGTAACAGGGGGGACGGGCATCACGATTTTTGAGATGCTTAGGTGGCGCATGGCCAAAAAAGGTTGGGAACCACTGCTCTAGACCAACTTCCAAGAAGGCTTTCATTGGCCAGAATCATTTTATTAACTATGAAGTAATTAAAATAGATCTGGTACTCTATCTCTATTTTTGAGAACTATTTTTCTTAAGACTGTTTTAATAAAATGAGCTGGAATTTGGTTGTCTAGAAAACTATTTATTAGGATACTGATGTGCTCATGGAAATCCAAATTATTGCTGCATATTCTGGAAATTCTAAGTACCTGTGAAATAAGTATATTCTCTATTTCTTTGGTTGAGATATTATTATTCCAGTGCAAATATTTAATTGCTTTGAAAGTCCAATAATTCAAGCTTTTGGTTATTTTAGTTTGTTTTACTCAATTTAAGACAGCTAGGGTATATATCGGTAAAATCATTTTCTATGATTTCAGAGTTTATTAATACATAGCAAATCATCAATATATCTGTAAGTGTATAAGTAGCTATCAGAGTTTGAGAACCTATATTTAATAAATTATTTATAGAACAAAAAGAGGTTACATATGCTAGTTGAGTGTGAACATCCCATTGGAATACCGTTAATTTGCATCTATGACTTAGCAGAAACCCATTTTCAACTAGGTCTTTGTGGAAGTGAGTAAATGCAGAGTTTTGTTGGTCCTTGAGAAAGCCAAGGCTCAACATTTTTGACACTTTCTGCATCACACTTTTGTTTCTTACTCCCTGCTTGTTGGCTTTGAAGTTTTTTATTTTTGTTGTTGTAGTTTCTGCTTTGTTTGTTGTTCCTGAGAATTCTTCACTGCTGCTTTTTGCACATTTTTGGTCTTCAGAATGTAAGTTTGTAAAAAAAATTGTATTTATTATTTTTTATTATTTTTTGTTATTGGCTAAAGTTTGGTTTTAGGTATGTATATATATGTAGATATATATAATAAAAGGGATGTAAGGTCAGGTGATGCGTAACATCACAGCCTCTCCTTGACAAATGTCAACCCCGCCTTCTCGTGGTACATCCTGTTCCCACTAAAGGGGCTCTGACGACCGCCAATAGCGGTATAACTATACCATCGGGATTAGAGGAAATGCTATCCCACACTCACCAACCCGCTTGGCCAGCGTGGTGAGTTATGGCCAAATCCCCCCAAAATGACTCCACAACTTAAATCTTGGCCCTCAGTCTCCGGCAGTTGGAATGTACCTGGCCAAGGCAGCGGCCAGTGCGACATGAAGGCAGAGGGTGCTAAGAATCCCCGGAGGACCGGACTAGGCTACCATCTGATGCTGACCTTGGCTACGTACAACGGACGCTCCCTATCTTCTGATTCAAGGCTTCTTGAATTGGAAGAGGAACTACAAAGGATCAAGTGGGACATCGTCGGGCTAAGTGAGGTAAAGAGAAAAGGAGAAGATCTCATTGAACTGAAAAGTGGACATCTCTTCTACTATCGTGGGACAGATACTGGCAGAACTAGTGGTGTTGGATTTATAATAAACAAGAAACTGAAGGATAAAGTTGTAGAAGTTGAAAGTTCCTCTGACAGAGCTGCACGACTCGTTATCCAACTCTCGAGAAGATACCAGGCTCAGATTATTCAAACTTATGCACCCACCACAAGTCATGCTGAAGAAGAAATTGAAGAATTTTATAAGGAAATTCGTGATCTAAATAATAAACAGGGTTCCCACGCCACCTGGAAAACCGGGAAAACCGGGAATTCTCAGGGAATTTGAAAATTGTTCAAAAAATCAGGGAAAACTCAGGGAAAATCGTGTTTTTCCGTAAAAATCAGGGAATTTCTTATCAGGGAACTGAAAAGTCAGGGAATTTTTTATTTTGCCAAAAAGATATTTTCTTTAAGACTTTTGTAGAATATATTTCTGTATTGCTAAGTTTTAAAATAATTCCGAGTTGTTTTATCCTTCGAGGCAACCCACCCACCGATTAAAGTGCAGCTGTGCTGGGGAGTGCGTCTCTTCGCGGTTTCCCCATCTCCAGATGCTCTAAACTTCAACCGAACAAACGGACACGTCAAAGCGTGAGAGAAAGCCATTAATCACACCCCCACTTCGCAGGCTCTTATCTGCTGCGTTCGCAAGCAGAGAGGCAGTCACTTGTTCCTAAGTAGGCCCTGGTTCTCTGTGTAGACTGGGAAAAAATTATGAAAAAGCTATTTCCTCAATTTTTTAAATAACCGACTGAAATTTTTACAGTGGGCAAGATATATGAAAATAACGTTCCATTTTAAATTTCGCCGAAATTCATCGGAAACTTTAGAAGTTGCGCTTTTTCCCCCCTTTCTTTTTGCATGTTTCACTTGTCTTTTATCAAACCGTACAAAAACATTTTATTTTGCCGGATGTTGGTTATCCTAATAAATTCGTCCCCCTTCCCCCTTCAAGAGCAGTGTGGATGAATGTTGCAAATTGAGGGCACAATTTATTTTTTGAAAAAAGTTCGTATCACTTACGAACTAAAGCTTCACTTTCGTAATTCTGTAGCAGAGTTGGTATAGTTGGAAAAGTATGTACCTTCAAATGTTTGAACAGGGAAGATATGAAATAGGAAGATTCTTCAAAGAGGGGGAAAGATTAATTTTTTCATAGTACTTACGAGTATTTTGTATGAAAAATACCATGCAATGAAGCCGGTACTATTGCATACCTACCAAATTTCCCAGATTTCACGGCCGTTTTCTAGATTCGTTGTTTTACGGCCGGAAAGAGATTTTTCTTGATTCTGTCTTATTTCTATTTCATAATGCATGAAGAAATTAATTTATAGCTATTTTGGTGATATTCCGATTACTGCAAGAGCTGGCTGGTTGCGAAAAATAGGGTAGTCCGACGCCCGGAACCATAGATTTTCATATCTGGGTCATTCCACGCAAAATCGTCTGATATTGAAATAATTTTCCACCAACACATCTCCGATTCTTACGGGTAGCTGCCTCCAAGTTATAAAAAAAACCCCTAAAAGTTTCACCTTTTTTTGTTTCTGATAGATTAGAAGATATTATTTTTTGAATTTTTGTGCATAGTGGAACCGTTTTCCGTAAAAACGCAAATATCTCCGTTATTTAGAATAAGAAATATAAAATTCATCATTCTCTCGTAATTTTTCCTAAGGTTTCAGCTTATACATAGGGAAAAAAAAATTTGCGAGAACAAAAGTTAGACGGGGTAGAAATTTTCTTGTAATCGTAAATTCTTTTTCTTGCGTTGTAAACATTATGAATTTCGTGGTCTGCGGATAATACGACTAAAATTACAGGTAATATGCCGCAAGTGTCATCGTAAAAGAGTTTGCGCTTGCTATCGTATCGGTTCCCCACGCACTTTTCCGTGTGACAGGAGAAAGGTTACTTTAGCCAAAACTTTTCCTGCTGCAGTTGAGGCAGTGCTGTTCGCTTTGCAATTGTTGGTGAATTATAAGACGTCGTACTGTCGGAAATCACTTTTTCGAGCCCCGTTCGAAGTGCAATAACGATCAATTCGTCGCAACGCGTGGTCCCGTGATGACGGATGTTTATATTTCTTGCGGACTTTCGCCGCGCGGGAGAACGAAGTGCAGTGTTTTATTACTAGAAGCTCTTCACATTATTCATTTCTTTTTCCCAAACAAACAGACACAATCGCAAAACTCCGTGAATTACGAATCCCCATCTTTTTCCAAACTCGTGTTAGCACAGGATGATTTTATTGACAGCTTGTTCCTCAGACTAGGAGACGTGCTTTTTCCCACTGCGTGAAATTGTTTTCTAAGGTTATTTGAAGTGGCTTGTAGTGAGAGTGAAAGTTTGCCAAGTGATGGTGAGGATTTTGAATCATCTGAGAGTGATATTGGCCTAGCAACATCAAGCCAAAAACTAGCCACCGTGCCACGCACACCATATCTTCTTCAGAAGGTGAAGATCTTCATAGTGAATCTTCAGATCATGAAAGTTCTGAAAGTGAATGGGAGGATGTTAATAGAGAGAAGTGATGAACAACCTCAGCATCTTTTTTTATTAACATGAAATGCAGGGGCCCAAACATGCTCCAGCAACTGATGTGGCACCTATTGCATATTTTTTACTTGTTTTTTACCAATTTCATCCTTGGAATTGTCGTTTCTGAAACAAATAAATATGCAAAGAGGTTTCTCCAGGAACATCCAAATCTTTCTCCCAAATCTTGAGCAAGGAAATGGAAAATGTTACAAATGCTGAAATAAAGGTTTCCTTGCGTGCCTTCTAATATGAGAGTAATCAGTAGCCCATGTAGGACGAGATGATTGCCGAAGGCATATCCAGTCAAAACAAATACCAGGATTGTGTAAAATTAAAGACTCGATCAAAGCCTTTGGATAATTTTTTTGCAAAAAAGAATGAAAATAGCGTGATAAACGCTGAATTGCTGTTTACTACAATCGTTGTGGAGCATAACCTACCTATAGCAAGCTGTGATCATGCTGGTCGCTTCTTTCATGCTATGTTCCCAGACTGATATTGATGAAACTGGATATCCTTGAGCATATGTGGCATGGAATGAAATATCTAAGACAAAGGATTCATCTGGCCTTCCCAAGTATTCCACATTGCCTAAACTAATGTTGGTAATATTGACTATCCCTCACAGCAGTTCCTCTACGTATAGAATATTTAGTATAGTAAGGAAATACCTCACGTACTTTTGCCCAACAATGAGCACCAAAACATTAAGTGCCCTTCTTGTACAGAAAAGTAAAGCATTTTCCTCAGGTGAGCTGTGTTATAAAAAGTTTTCTGAAAAAGAATATACCACTGCAAAACAAGCAACAAGGGAGTTTTTATGTCAGCAATGACATGAGGTAAGTACAATATTGATAATTTAATTTCATATTTTTTTTGTGAGGATAGTGTAAACATGCAAAGTTATTACATATTTCATGCATTAATTTCTCATGAAATACCCATTCCACGCGTTAACGACGTATGGTGATTACCGATAGGCACCTCATACAAGTATTACAGGTTACACAGTAATACTATAATATTGTCCTTAACTTTAAAAAAAAAAAATGGTGTGTTACATTACTGAAAGTTTGTGTTACATTATTGAAACATTACTGAAAATTCCCCTATTGATTACTGATATGTTCTGCTAGAGGTTGGCACCTTTGAAATAGCATAGATTCGATGTTCTCATTGCCAAGTGCAAGAACTAACTTTAGCTAAAATAATTACAATTTTGATTTTTAAATGTCAGCAGTATTTTCCCTGATTGCTAGAATTGTTGGGATGGTACTGGCACACGTTTTTCCTCAGACGCAGAAATGCTGTCATGATTTCCGTTCTCTCTCTCTTCTTTTTTTTTTATTTTTTAATAGCTGTTTTAGTTTGCTTTGTCTTTAAAGATTCTAAGTGAATTCCAATAGAAAATACAAATTGTTAGATCGATTTGATATAACCGCTCTAACAAAATGTTAAGAGACTCTGTCAGACACTCTCCATTTTATCATTCCCATTAGACTTCAATTTCAGCAAAAGTTTCCGTGTTCTTTTATACTTATGTAAAATAAGCACTTAAAGGATTTAAAGCTTCAGCATTGTATCATTTAACGGCAATTTATTCTCTTCAGTCTCATTCTCCCAGCTTGCATTTTTAAACCTAACTGGAACTCTAAATGTTGTGAGTCGTTTAAAATATTATTTATATACTTGTGTGCACTTAAAATACAGATAAATCAGTTACATAATTTCACCTAATCGATTGAAATATTTCATTATATGTAGAATTTAAATTAAGTCTTAGTTCAAATATTCTTTAAAACATGTAAATACATGGTTTGCCACCTCGGTGGTCCAGTGGTCTAAGCTCTGGTTTCTGACTATTCGTCCAAGTGAGCCTGGATTCAAGTCCCAGATGAGGTATGGGTGGTGTGTTTATCTTACGGCACTGGCTCTCCTTCTTCGTGAAGCCAAAGGTCCTAAATTAGGGATGGACTGATATAGCCCAACAAGTTGCTTATGGTGGTCGTTAAACCTGAAACAAAAAAATAAGACATGATTTTGTTAAATATTATGTAAAATTTATGTTAAATACACTAATTTTTGTAACTATAAAGTAATTAGGGAAAATGAAAGTTATTTATCCTTTATATTCCACATTTTCTGTTTATCTTTATGGACTGTATAATCGGGACGTTCACTATGTGGCGTCTTTTTAATTCTCCCTCGTGTGAGATGAACTTAACATTATCAGTATTAATTTCAGGTAAGCAATTATTTGCAATTACAGCCTGTCTAGAATTTGATAAATCTTGCTTTCAATACATTACATTATTCCTTAGTTCTCTAAAAATTATCAAAACTGAATTTAAAAAATTGCCTGTAGACATTACGGTTTTATTCGATTTCTGCAGATAGTTTGCTTCATATTTTGTAACATGGAACAATTAGGCACAGTGGCCTTATACACTCTTGCTTGGAGAAACACATCACAAGAGAACCACTTAAACAATGGATCAAAGCCCTTTGTTGGTTGATTCTCTTTCGACATTTCTCTGAGCAGGAGCCCATTCGGACATTAAGCTTATCTACACTGTGCTATAGAAGAAAGGAAAACAAACTATTCAACATACAGATTTTTTCTTACATATGAACTGTTTCTACGGGAATGTATTAACAAATTGTACATGGGCAGTATACCACTTAGGTTCAGAAAAGATCATGGAATTATAATACCAAAAATAATATGCCTCATGCATTTAATTGTTATTCATAAAAAGCAGGTAATTGTATAAAGAACAGTTATTTAAAGAATTAACAAATGTATGCTTTCGTAAGGAACGCAAGAATGTAAGGAAATGCAACAATTTGTCGCAATGTTATTTGATTTGCCGCTCTGGAAAAACTCTCAGAACCACCTGGAAAACCTGGAAAAGTCAGGGAATTTTTTTCTACTTTTGAGTGGGAACCCTGATAAAGGTAAGCAACACTTGAAGATAATTATGGGAGATTTCAATGCAAAAATAGGGCAACAGCAACAGAATGAAACTTCAGTAGGTAAATTCGGTCACGGCAACAGAAACCAGCGTGGAAATACTCTCGTTGAGTTTGCAGAGGCAGAAGGGTTTTTCATCTTGAACTCCTTCTTCAAAAAAAGCCACACAGGAAATGGACATGGAGACATCCAAATGGGACGACAAGTGAAATTGATTTTATTATGTGTAACAAAAAATTTGTCATAGAAGACTGCAGTGTGCTAAACAAGTTCAACACAGGCAGTGACCATAGATTGGTGAGATGTAAGATGCACCTCAACACTAAACACGAACGTAGCAAGCTCATAAGACAAACAAAATGCATTGACATAACCAACCTTAAAAAACACCATAATACCTTCAAATTGGAACTGAAGAACAAATTCTCTGCTTTAGAAGGCCTAACATCGGAAGAAGTGGATATTTCTGAAGTTAACAGAAAAGTAACCAAAGCTCTTATGCAAACAGCAACAAAATTAGCTGGGTCTAAGAACAAATTGCATGTGAACAAATTATCAGGAAAAACCAAAATGTTGATGCAAAAAAGAAGAGAGATGAGGACAACTAAAGAAGATGTGACTTCCAAAGTGGAATATATAGAGCTATGCAAGACGGTACGAAAAAGTATCACTGAAGACGTAAGGAAATTCAACTGTGAACTAGTAAGGAAAGCAATTGAAAACAACCAAAGCCTAAAGATAGCAAAGGGACATCTCAGTAAGGGAAAAAAACAGATTATGGCACTGAGAAAAGAAGATGGTTCTGTAACAAGAAATAGAGGCGAAATTTTGACAAGAGTGAAAGATTTCTACTCCAAATTATATGAAAGGGATGATACATGTACTCCAGGCATCATGAAAGGTACCAGAGTTCTTCCAGTCCTTCCAGCAGAAGTTGCACATGCAATCAAGAACATGAAGCGGGGAAAAGCTCCAGGAGAAGATGGAATTACTGTAGGCATCATACAAGAAGCAAGTGGAGAAATCGAAACAGTACTCGCCCAAATTTTCACTCGATGCCTTAATGAAGGGAAAATTCCTGAGGATTGGAACAACGCTACAATGATCTTGCTACATAAAAAAGGTGACATTGAGTATCTCAGGAACTACAAGACCTATCAGCCTCCTATCAGTGGTTTATAAAATCTTCACTAAAGTTCTTTCACACCGCTTGAAGGTAACACTGGACATGGCTCAACCGAGAGAACAAGCTGGATTCAGGAGTGGCTACAGCACAATAGATCATATCCACGTACTGAGAGAACTAGTTGAAAGAGCGAGGGAATATGAACTTCCATTGTGCATGGCTTTTATCGATTATGAAAAAGCCTTTGATTCGGTGAAACCATCAGCAGTTGCAATGGCTCTGAAATCCTGCGGTATTGAAGATGCATACATTAATATTATTAATAACATCTATGAAAATGCAAGTGCAAAGATTCTGCTATTTGAAAATACAACACACATAAAAATTGGAAAAGGAGTGAGACAAGGTGACACCATATCTCCGAAGCTCTTTAATGCTACATTGGAAAATGTCTTTCAATCACTGAACTGGGAAAACAAAGGGATAAAGATTAATGGAGATTATCTAACCCACCTTCGTTTTGCTGATGACATAGTCATTTTTGCAACTACCCCATCAGAGCTACAGAGTATGATGCAGGAACTTGCTGACAAGAGTAAAGAAGTGGGATTAAAAATGAACTTTCAGAAGACAAAAGTGATGTTCAATGCTTTTACAAGAAATGAAGATTTATCGATTGATGGAGAAAAGCTGGAGATAACAGACACGTATGTTTGTCTTGGACAGCAGATATCAAGTGAGGGTCACATTAGTGAAGAAATTAATCGGCGTACAAAACTTGCCTGGAGAGCTTTTGGAAGAAACAGCATAATTTTTAAGAGCAATATGCCATTATGTCTTAAAAGAAAAGTGTTTGATCAATGCATACTTCCAGTGCTTACGTATGGTGCAGAGACGTGGACCTTAGCTAAAAGAGACATACAAAGGCTGCAGAGAACTCAAAGAAGCATGGAGAGGTGCATGCTTGGTGTAACCAGGAGAGATAAGAAGAGGAACACGTGGATCCGAAAAATGACAAGAGTGGAAGACATCATGATCAGAGTTAAATCCCTGAAATGGCAGTGGGCTGGACATACTGCCAGAAGAACAGACCATCGATGGACAGCCGAAATTTTAGATTGTATTCCAAGGGACAGGAAAAGACCCAGAAGAAGACCACATGGAGGATGGGTGGATGAAATTCGAAAGTATGCGGGAGTGACATGGAGGAGACTGGCACAAGACAGACCGTTGTGGAGGAAACTTGGGGAGACCTTCGTCCAGCAGTGGATTGATAATGGTTGACAATGATGATGGTGATGATATAATAAAAATGAATGATTAAAAATTATAGTAAAAAGCATACAAATTTAGGGAATTATTAAAATTTCTTGAGATACTGTCCTGAGTTTTTCTCCTATATAACTAGAATAAAATTTGAGTTACAACAGTTCAATTGAAAATGTGTGGAAGTGTAACTTTTATTTAAGAATTTTTTTTTTTTTTTTTTTTTTTTTTTTTCTAACATGTTTAATGTATTATTGGCCGATGCCGACAAGGCGAATTTGCATAGCCGGTTGCAAGGGATGCCTCATAGGAAGAACTACCAAACGCCCATGCAAATTGAATCGGTTCAGTCCATGTGTATAAAACGGTATTTTAGACAGAGATCTCAGCAGTTGGAGATGTGATGGAGCAACCCGACGTGAGATCAGTGATTTTTCACAAATTCAAACTTGGCCAGAATGTGTCCGAAATGGTCGAAAATGTCAATAAAGCGCAAGTTGTTGGAACGACGAGTGACAGAACTCAGAACTGTCCGTAGACTGTTTTCCAAGTTCCATGCCGGTGATGTTGTCATCGACCATAAGCCAGGAGCCGGTCGTCCGGTTCAGTGTGACACTGTACGTTTAAGTCGGAGAGTGGAAAAAAAAACCAATGTTCACAGTACATGAGCTCAGTGCCGAACTTGTTGTATCATCAGCAACAGTTTCCAGACACCTGGTAGCTATGGGCAAGGTTAAAAACTGGATACCTGGGTTCCACACAAACTCACCGAACAGCAGCAAGTACGGCATCTGGAAACATGCATTGCCCTCCAAAAATGTGAGGCTAGTGCTCCCTTTCTGCATCGGATCCTTAAGATTGATAAAAATGCGTGCTTTATGACAAAAGGAAGCGAACAGCACCGTGGCTTGATAAAGGGGAACCACCCAAACACATGTCCAAACCAGAGTTGCACCCACAGAAGGTTCTGATCTCTGTGGTGGACTGCCAAGACTGCGATTCATTATGAGTTTTTGCCGCAAGGTCAAACAATCACAACGGACATGTGCTGCTGTCAGCCAAATGAATGTCACCAGAAATTATACAGCAAACAACCATCACTAGCCAAACGTTTGGGTCCCATACTGCTTCAGGATGGTGCGCATGTGTCTATTGGAAGCATGCGAAAAATCAATGCCTTGGAGTATGAGGTCCTTTCTCACCCTCTTTATTCACCTGACTTGGCCCCATCTTTCACATGTTTCGCCATTTGGACCACTTCTTGAAGGGCAAACGGTTCACTAACAAGGATGCTGTGATTTCCGCCGTTAGTGATCCCTTGGACCACTGTGATGCCAGTTTCTGCCACAGTGGCATTTTTGCACTGAAAACACGTTGGGCACAGTGTGTTGCTGCTGAGGGCAAAAAATTTTTGGAAAAATATGCATTTCGTCGTCTGTCACTGCTGTTTGTTTCCTTTGTGTCCGAATCGGCCAATAATTACGAAATGACCCAATATTAAAACCTCATATATACTTTCTTAGGTATTTCATTACAGTAAATATCTATAGTGCTAAATGTTGCAAAGTTGGTGACAGTGTGACAATACAACTCATCAGAGACTTTCAAAGCTTAAAAAAACAAAACAAAAAAAAAACTGATCTATTTCTTTTTCCGTATGTGTGTTATAGGATGGCATTCCCATCTTTTTGATTTAAAGTAGTTATATAGCTCCCAAGAAATTGTGGATACTTTTAGTAAATTGGGCAGTAGTGTTGATTTGTCTGGGTGGAAGAAATAAACTATCACAATCAGTTTATAGATGTTAAAATAATCAGAGAATAAAATATTCCTTTTTTTCAGTTTAAAGAAAGAAAAGATTAGCATGATACTGAACTTCTATTTGTTATTCAAAGGTGGTGAAAATTACCATTATCAAAAGCATGTTGAAAAAGGCATGCTTAATTATCTCCACCTGAGCCTGAGTTTCAAGAACAGACCTTTCTTAAAATGGGGAAAATGACTGTAAATAATAATGATTATCAAAAAGGTAAATGACATCTGATGGGTTCCATCTCAACTCAGGCAGGGTCGTACCATCATGGTCTCAGATTTCTCTAAAAAAATTAAGGGGTGTTCCTTGACTAAAATAAGGAGACCCATATTTTTTCTTTTGGCAAGAAAAATTTTTCCCTTCGAGATAGAGGGTTTCAAATCTTGCACCGTCAAACAAGCTCTCTAGAAAACGGTTATTTTTCCTAACTTCAGCGAGTCATTGCAGCAGAGTTAAAAAAGATATCGTGTTCTTGTATTTTTTTACATTGGGTGTATAACATATAATAATATATGGTGTTAATATTTGCTACACATCGTATGATTAAAATTTAAAAAATCGTAAACTTTGTGATTTAAAAAAAATTGAGTTTTTTAAGTTTTTTTAAACAGGTTCGGGTGGAGTTTTTTCTATATTCGTTTCTTTCGTTAAAGACATACAAATGTGCACTTTATTTGTAATTTTTTGTGTGTCTGTGAAACTGCTAGTTTCCGCATTTCGGCAGCGTTAAAAACAGCCGATTTTGAAAAATCTCTAACTTTGCCAACGATTTTCTCAAAAAGACCATTTTTTAAAATTCTGAAAATTAAATCCCTGTTTTATTATCAGCAGGAGAATATCTGTGTAAATTTTCATGGACCTAAAAACGCCCGTTTCAGAGTTAGACGCGTTTGAATTCCGTTTGAAAGCCTACGATTTCCCGTGTTCTAAAGGCGCCATTTTGGAAAAATCTCAGGTGCAAAGTACGTATTCTCTTACCCGAATCAAAGCGTTAGATATTCTTTGCCCGAATGATGGAATGAAAGCATTGGATCAGCTGGCCCTGGTTGGATACGTCCACCTCACCCTTCCCCGAGTGATGACATGCCTAAAAAACTGGGGAGGGGGGGAGATAACAAAACAAAGAAAATTCTTGCCACTCCATTAACAAAGTTCAGTTGTGAAAGACAGCAATTGTTTGTTTGTTTGTTAACGTATATACTTAAACATCGCATAAGAAAAAACTATGAAAGAGTAGAAAACTGTTGTGAAATAATTTTAAGAAAAAAGAGTGCAGGCACACGTACTGTAAGTTAATTTTCGATGGCTAAACACCCGAGTTTTTCTGGGAGTTGCTAATTGTAGGCTACTGTCAGAAGAGCAGTTGCTGTTTGGTTTTAGTTGCTAAAATTAACTTCTCAGTTTTTCGTAATAGTAAAATAAAATATTCGCTCAGGAGAGTTTTGTCCTCTGCGAATGGGGGTCGAAAGTGCAATGCTCTTGACCTCGCTGCTGGGTTGGTAGCGCTGGTCACTACCCAAACTCTGCATACCTCCTCTCCAAAACGTAATGGTAATTGTCTAATTTACTAAATAAATAACAATTAACACATACGCGCGCATGCTTATTCATAAAATTCCTGTTCAATCAGCTGATTTTACAAGTAGAATACATATACAACTTATGCGCTTATATGGTGTAAAGATTTTTATCTATTTAAAACATATTCAAAGTTTTCAATTTTTTTTAAAGCAGAGTTTTGACCCCCCCCCCTTTCACGTGGTGGTGAGGAGTCTCAAAGCTAGGTAGCTTTCAAAAGTATTTCAACTTAGTTGGCTGGTAACAAGAGAGGGATTTCATTTCAACTCTGGCAGGGTCGTACCATCATGGTCTCAGATTTCTCTAAAAAAATTAAGGGGTGTTCCTTGATTAAAATAAAGAGACCCATATTTTTTCTTTCGGCAAAAAAAAAAAAAAAAAAAAAAAAAATTGTCTTTGAGACAGAGGGTTTCATATCTTCCACCGTCAAACAAGTTCTCTAAAAAACGGTTATTTTTCCTAACTTCAGCGAGTCATTGCAACAGAATTAAAAAAATTATTTTGTTCTGGTATTTTTATTACATTGTGTGTATAACGTATAATAAGATTTGATGCTAATATTTTTTACACATCGTATGATTAAAATTTTAAAAAATCGTAAACTTTGTGATTTAAAAAAAAATTGAAAACCTTAAGATTTTTTTTTAACAGTATTTACAATTTTTCAATTTACTTCCGATATTGGAGGTTAATTATTTTAACCTCCAATATTTTATGTGTCTGTGAAACTGCTAGTTTCCGCAGCGTTAAATACAGCTGATTTTGAAAAATCTCCAACTTTGCCAACGATTTTCTCAAAAAGCCCTTTTTAAAATTCTGAAAATTAAATCCCTGTTTTATTATCAACAGGAGAATATCTGTGTCAATTTTCACGGACCTAAAACGCCCGTTTCCGAGTTAGACACGTTTGAATTTGGTTTGAAAACCTACGATTTCTCAGTGTTCTAAAGGCGCAATTTTGGAAAAATCTCAAGCGCAAAGTACGTATTCTCTTACCCGAATGAGAGCGTTGGATCCGTCCACCTCACCCAACCCTGAGCAATAACGTGCCTAAAAAACGGTCTTGGAAAAAAAAATTACAAATCTGTATATATAGAATTGAATGTATGTCTGCTAAACAAATTTACAGTTTTCAATTTAGAACCACCAAACTTGGTATACTATCTCATGGTACCCTAACTTAGACCGTAGACGGTTTTTGGAAGGGGTCGGAGCCCGGGGTCAAGGGGCCCCTCACAAAACTTCCATAAAATCTACAGTTTTCAATTTAGAACCACCAAATTTGGAATACTATAGCATGGTACCCTAACTTAGACCGCAGACTGTTTTTGGAAGGGGTCGGAGCCGTGGATCAAAGGGCCCCCACACAAAATTTCCGTAAAATATACTTGTATACTATAGTGCCCTAACTGAGACCGTAGATGGATGGTTTTTGGAAGGTGGGCAGAGCCCTGGGTGGGTCGGAGCCCGGGGTCAAAGGGCCCCAGCAAAATTTCCGTAAAATCTGGTTTGCAATTTAGAACCATCAAATTTGGTATACTTTTTCTTGGCACCCTAACTTTGTAAAATATTTTACGAAAATTTTGTAGGAAGGGGGCTTGACCCCGGGCTCCGAACCCTTTCCAAAACCGTCTAGTCAAAGTTAGGGTGCCAAGAAAAAGTATACCAAATTTGATGGTTCTAAATTGAAAACTAGATTTTACGGAAATTTTGCGTGAGGCCCTTTGACCCAGGGCTCCGACCCCGTTCCAAAAACCATGTACGGTCTCAGTTAGGGCACTATAGTATACAAGTATATTTTACGGAAATTTTGTGTGGGGTCCATTTGACCCAGGGCTCCGACCCCTTCCATAAACAGTCTGCGGTCTAAGTTAGGGTACCATGCTATAGTATTCCAAATTTAAAGGCCGCCCCGGTGGCGCAGTGGTCTAAGCGATGGCCTCTGATCACTCGTCCGAAAGGGGTCCGGGTTCGAATCCTGGTTAGGCATGAATGTTGTGTTTGTCTAACAGCACTGGCTCTCTCCCTTCCCTGGAACCGGTGACCCTAAATTAGGGACGGGCGACTGCTTATAGCCCATTGAGTTGCTCCCAATGGTCGTTAAACCTCCAACCAAAAAAAAAAAAAAAAAAAATTTGGTGGTTCTAAATTGAAAACTAGATTTTATGGAAGTTTTGTGTGGGACCCCTTGACCCCGGGCTCCGACCCCTTCCAAAAACCGTCTACAGTCTAAGTTAGGGTACCATGAGATAGTATACCAAGTTTGGTGGTTCTAAATTGAAAACTGCAAATTTGTTTAGCAGACATACATTCAATTCTCTCTATATAGATTTGTTATTTTTTTCTAAGACCGTTTTTTAGGCATGTTATTGCTCAGGGTAGGGTAGGGTGGGGTGGACGGATCCAACACTGTCATTCGAGTAAGGGAATACGTACTTTGCGCCTGAGATTTTTCCAAAATGGCGCCTTTAGAACACGGAGAAATCGTAGGTTTTCAAACCAAATTCAAACGTGTCTAACTCGGAAACGGGCGTTTTAGGTCCGTGAAAATTTACACAGATATTCTCCTGTTGATAATAAAACAGGGATTTAATTTTCAGAATTTTAAAAAAGAGCTTTTTGAGAAAATAGTTGGCAAAGTTGGAGATTTTTCAAAATCGGCTGTTTTTAACGCTGCGGAAACTAGCAGTTTCACAGACACATAAAAAATTGCAAATAAAGTGCACATTTGTATGTCTTTAACAAAAAAAAAAAAAAAGAGTATAGAAAAAAAAACTCCATTTGAACCAGTTAAAAAAAAACTTAAAAATTTCAATTTAAAAAAAAATCAAAGTTTACGATTTTTTTTAATTTTAATTTTTTTCCCACACAAATGTAATAAAAAATACCAGAACAAAATATCTTTAATTCTGCTGTAATGACTCGCTGAAGTTAGGAAAAATAACCGTTTTTTAGAGAGCTTGTTTGACGGTGGAAGATTTGAAACACTCTGTCTCGAAGGGAAAAATTTTTTCTTGCTGAAAGAAAAAATATAGGTCTCCTTATTTTAATCAAGGAACACCCCTTAATTTTTTTAGAGAAATCTGAGACCATGATGGTACAACCCTGCCAGAGTTGAAATGGAATCCCTCTCTTGTTACCAGCCAACTAAGTTGAAACATTTTTGAAAGCAAAGCTTTGAGACACCTCACCACCACTGGAGGGGGGGGGGTTGTCAAAACTCCGCTGGTCTCCCATCGATCCAGGATTATCTTCTAAGGGAACAGAAGACATTGGCAGTGCATGGTTTATTGTGGCCCAGGTGTAAATCACTACAAACACAATTCTCCCCCCCCCCTCCGCTTTAAAAAAATTGAAAACTTTGAATATGTTTTAAATAGATAAAATTCTTTACACCATTATAAGCGCATAGGTTCTATATGTATTCTACTTGTAAAATCAGCTGATTGAACAGGAAATATACTCAACTTACATTTTATGAATAAGCATGCATGCATATGTGTTAATTGTTATTTATTTAATAATTAGACAATTGTCATTACATTTTGGAGAGGAGGTATAAATTATTTCACAACAGTTTTCTACTCTTTCAGTCGTTCCTTATGCGATGCTTAAGTATATACGGAAACAAACAAACAACTGCTGCTGCTGTCTTTCGCAACTCAACTTTGTTAGTGGAGCAGCAAGAATCTTCTTTATGTATTTGTTACACACACACACACACACACACACCCCACACCCCCGACAGTTTTATAGGCATGTCATCACTCGGGGAAGGGTGAGGTGGACGTACCCAACCAGGGCCAGCTGATACAATGCTCTCATTCCATCATTCGGGCAAAGAATAGCTAACGCTTTGATTCGGGTAAGAGAATACATACTTTGCGCCTGAGATTTTTCCAAAATGGCGCCTTTAGAACACGGGAAATCTTAGGCTTTCAAATCGAATTCCGAAACGGGCGTTTTTAGGTCCGTGAAAATTTACACAGGTATTCTCCTGCTGATAATAAAACAGGGATTTAATTTTCAGAATTTTAAAAAATGGCAGAACTGCCAACTCTCCGGGTTTTGGCCGGTAATGCCGGATTTTATTGCACTTCCCGGAATTCCGGATTAGAAATTAATATTGCCGGATTCCATCATGATTTCCGTAGCGTAAATTAAAAAGTAATGAGAAAAGTTCGAAGTTCTCCAAGGTATCATAGAACTTCGTTGATTAACGTAGCGTAAATTAAAAAGTAACGAGGGGAAAAAGTTCGAAGTTCTCCGAGGCATCGGTTCATTAGCGGAAAAGTGACCTTTCCCTTCTGAGTCAGCAGCGAGCAGTTTTGCTCTGCCGTTGCATGGCCGTTGGCAGCAATGTTTACTCTTCTGTCTGCTAATGATCTCTGGCGCTGCAGGCTCGGAGTCTGAGTGGGCTTGGCTTTGGCACACATCGTACGTACTGACGCAGATTTCTATTGGAACAGCGCGGTAGTGTTTTGGTTTGTTTTATGTAATTCGTCTGTCTTCACAGGAATTTCTGAGAACTTTTTGTGCACGTGTTTAATCAAGCGATGGCTGGTAGACAATATCACTGTTTTTAAGAAGTATACGACAGATTATCCGTGTGTAATCGAATCAAGGAAGCGCCAACAATTTGCATTTTGCTCTATTTGTAGGTGTGATTTTTCCGTTGTCCACAAGGGCAAAGGAGATATCGTTAATCACATTCGTACGCAAAAACACATGGACAATTCTAAGTCCGTGGAAAATAACAAAACATTAAATTTTGCTCGAGATAGTTCCTCTTCCAATGCGATTATCCATGCTGAGTACTTGTTTACTTCATTCCTCATGTAACATAACTTACCTTTAAGCTGTGCTGACCATGCAAGTGTGCTTTTTAAGAAAATGTTCCCAGATAGTAATATTGCAAAAAAATGTGCATGTGACAGAACAAAAACATCATGCGTTGTTGCCGAAATGGGGAAATTTTCAAAAATAGTTGCATACTTGCAAACGTTTACGGATTTCTGCTTAATTTTACTGATTTACAGATAGAGGTCTTTTTTAACAGATTTTTTTAATATTTAGATTGCTCAATCGAAATATTTCAACCCCCTGCAACCATCCACTTAGATTTTCTACCAGACCTTACGAGCGCTGTGTCACGCGATGATGTCATCTTTGACTCGCTGGCTTCGTGCCATCGTGCGGTAGCTCTCTCTCCACGGGAGTGTGCTCAAGTGATGTGCCGACCAGAGTTCGCCAAAACGCGTAATTGCGCATTTAGTATGCATCAAAATTTTACTAACGCGTAAAAATACCCCTCAGGAATTTTTTTCTCGCGCGTCAAACTATGCGTCGAATAATTTCACCAATTTGTAAAAATGCGCATCAGGACGGTAATTTGCCTTTCAGAAATGGAAGTAAACGAAATAAAGATTTTCTCCGTAATCATAATTTCTTTTTCCTGTGATGTTACGTCTGTCCAGTATTGTTGTTATATATCATTTTATCTCATAAATATTTGTATTTCATTTTAAAAATGGAGGAAAAATTTCCGAAATCGGAAATTCGGCGGTGAAATAATTTCGCTGTAATCTTTAGGCATGAGAATGCGACGGCGTCGAGGAATTTCTCCTTTTCCGTCATAATTTGGGTTATCCTCCAGTCGAAGCATAACTTAACAGAATTTTTTTTAATATTTTTGAACAGAAATTGTTTTACATTTTTTATATGCCTTAATGTAACATTAGTGCTTCAAATTATGTCCATTGATATTTCAAACATACAGAAATAAGCTTGCAGGATTTTCATAGAAAATTGCAGGATTTTTCACTTCTTAAGGTTGGCAAGTCTGAAATGGCCTTTTTGAGAAAATCGTTGGCAAAGTTTAGAGATTTTTCAAAATCGGCTGTTTTTAACGCTGCCGAAACGCGGAAACTAGCAGTTTCACAGACACACAAAAAATTACAAATAAAGTGCACATTTGTATGTCTTTAACGAAAAAAACGAATATAGAAAACACTCCATCCAAACCTGTTTAAAAAAAACTTAAAAAATTCAATTTTTTTTAAAAATCACAAAGTTTACGATTTTTTAAAATTTTAATCATACGATGTGTAGCAAATATTAGCACCATATATTATTATATGTTATACACACAATGTAAAAAAAAATACAAGAACACGATATCTTTTTTAACTCTGCTGCAATGACTCGCTGAAGTTAGGAAAAATAACCGTTTTCTAGAGAGCTTGTTTGACGGTGCAAGATTTGAAACCCTCTATCTCGAAGGGAAAACTTTTTCTTGCCAAAAGAAAAAATATAGGTCACCTTATTTTAGTCAAGGAACACCCCTTAATTTTTTTAGAGAAATCTGAGACCATGATGGTACGACCCTGCCTGAGTTGAAATGGAACCCGTCATCTGTATTTACTTGTATATTGTTATATAGATTGCAAAAGATTTAAAAATCAGCTGTTTTTCTTATGGGGGAAGGGGGAGAGACAGCTGAAAGCTGAGTAGGTTCCTATGGTGAATTTTGAAGATCTCAGTTATGAGTATAGTTCAAGTCAAAAATTAAAATTGCCACCACAGTAAAATATACTTTGGGTAAAATTGATGTACAAATTAAAGAAATCAAAAGATATTCCAAAAAAAGAAAGAGGGGGAGGGGGAGAGATGTCATTTATAAACTTCAGTTGCAAGTAAGAATAACTACTGTATGAACTGCCAAGCAATTGAAATAGAGAAACACACTTTATAACAGTTAAAAAAGAGATCAGGAGATTCTAGTTGTGTATCATATAGATGAATGTTTGTGTATTCTTATCTGGAAGCAAGTGCACATTTTGGGTTATAAACCTTTTTCAATTATGAGATTTCTAAAAACTTTATGTATCAGAAAAATAGAACTGGGAATCTGCTTAATAGTGTGAAAGCTATGCATATTTGCCATAGAGCATTTGTATGAGTAAATGCTTTATTTAAAATGGTTTTCTTATTAGTGCAGGAGTCGGATAAAGTTGTGTAATGTCAAGAGGGTTGTGCAATTACGTGTAAAAAAAGGTTTTCTATGTGACACGTAAAAAATGCATAAAATACTTAAAATAATTTTAAAGAAACATGGCTTTGTGCTATTAAATAACTTGCTATGTACGAATACCACAAAAAACGGAGATCCTTTAAAAACCAACATACCCTTCGGTATTTTTAGTACGTCTTTTGTACAAAAAGATCGTGCTTATGTTATCGGTTTGTCCGCCCTTTCGTCCGTCTGTACCCATGGTATCTCTGCAACTATTAGACCGATTTGAAAAATTCTTTTTGCATTGGAAAGCTTGAAATATGCAGATGATGATCCTTTATTTCGTTTGTTTTTACGATGTACAATTTCGCCGCTAGAGGGCGTAAATGCAAATGATGTCGAATTCAAAAGTATGTTTTAATCCACATATTTGCTTCTAAACATCCGATTGAACAAAATCTTTTATATTTCAATTCCATTTATGCTGAAGAGTATTTTAGATATAGTTACTTTTTCAAATTACACATAGATTTCCCGCTAGGGGGCATAAAAGTAAATTACATTTTCCCCGATAACTCGTCTTCTAAAACTCTGATTTGAAAACTTTCTTCTTCAGCGGATACACCTCCTGATGGAAAATCTTTTGCATATAATTTCAAAATTTTGGTAAAGGATGCTTTGGCCACCAGGGGGCATAAGTGTTAATTTTTGCGTCTGATGAATTTACCATAAAATCTGAGCTTCTAAAATATTGATTGAAAAAATTCTTTCGTGGGCTGATGCCACTCACATCGATAAACCTTTTCAGAATATTTTCTTCTTAAAATATTCCACAGTTTCTCTGCCAGGGGGCGTAGATGTATATCATATTTTCATCAATATCCCTACTTCTAGAATTCCGATTTGAAAAATTTCTTCTTTCTTGGATAGTGTTTTTAGTGTGGCATGTTTTTCATATAATTTCAAAATTTTCAAGTGATTCATAGGCTTTCCGCTAGGGGTGTAGAGGTGAATTGCCTTTCCCCCTATACTTCTGCTTCTAAATCTCCGATTTGAAAAATTCTTTCTGCACCGGATACAGCTCCTGATGAGAAATTGTTTGCACATAATTTCTAATTTTTGTGAAAAAATGGTTTGAACTCCAGGGGACGTAAATCTTAATTTCCGCTTCTGATGTATTTGCAGCAAAATATGAGCTTCTAAAACCTCGATTGAAAAAAACGTCGTTT
Organism: Macrothele yani; assembly: GCA_039090855.1. Taxonomy (NCBI): domain Eukaryota; kingdom Metazoa; phylum Arthropoda; class Arachnida; order Araneae; family Macrothelidae; genus Macrothele; species Macrothele yani. The sequence continues at coordinate 82,825,310 of CM077008.1, forward strand.
GTAGACCGATAGTACTTATGTCGACAAACCATTTAGAAACATTTGCTTCTTAAAATAATGCATGGTTTATACGCCAGGGTGCGTAGATAGATGTATATCTTATTTCTGTCAATGTCTCTACTTCTAGGAGTCCGATTTGAAAAATTCCTTCTTTATTGCATAGTGTTCCTAGTGTGACATGTTTTTCATATAATTTGAAAATTTTCAAGTAATTCATAGACTTTCCATTAGGGGGCGTAAAGGTAAATTGCCCCCCCCCCCCTATATCTCTACTTCTAAATCTCAGATTTAAAAAATTCTTTCTGAACAGGATACAGCTACTGATGAGAAATTGTTTGCACATAATTTCTAATTTTTGTGAAAAAATGGTTTGGCCACCAGGTGGCGTTAAGTCTTAATTTCCGCTTCTGATGTGTTTGCAGCAAAATATGAGCTTCTAAAATCTCGATTGAAAAAAAAAGTCGTTTGTTGACCGATACTACTCATCTCGGCAAACTTTTTAGGGAACACTTTCTTCTTGAAATAATACATGGTTTCTACGCCAGGGGCGTCGATGTATATCTTATTTTAGTCAATATCTCTACTTCTAGGAGTCCGATTTGAAAAATTCCTTCTTTGGTGGATGGTGTTTCCAATGCGAAATGTTTTTCCTAAAAATTCAAAATTTTAAAGTAAATAATAGGCTTTCTGCTAGAGGGCACAAAGGCAGATTGCGTTTTATGCGTTATTTCTGCTTCTAAAACTCCAATTTGAAAAATTCTTCCTTTGTCGCATACAAGACCTGATGGAAAATATTTTTCACATAATTTCTAATGTTTGGTATATAATGGTTTGGCCACCAGTGGGCATAAGTGTTAATTTCTGCTTCTGATGTATTTGTCGCAAAATCTGGGCTCCTGAAAACACGACTAAATTTTTTTTTCTTTGACCGATACCGCTCATATGGAAAATCCTTTTGAGAATACTTTCTTCCTAAAATAATGCATGGTTTTCTCACCAGGGGACGTAAAGTCACATCTTATTTTTGTCGATTGTTTCTAAAAGTCCGATTTGAAAATTTCTTTCTGTGTTGGAGAGCGTTTCTGGTGCGAAGTGTTTCTCATATAAATTCAGGTTTTTCTTAACACACAAGTCTGCAACTAGAGTGCTTAAGCTCACGATTGTGTTTACAGCAATATCTGAGGGATTAAAAACCTGATTGAAAAACTTCTTTCTTCTGTCAGATACTATTGTTTTCCATACCGGCTCCATTGACTTTGAATAGCTTTGATAAATTTAATTTGCGTCAGAACGGAATCAAGGGACGTGCTTATTGCACCCGAAAATTCGGTGTCATCTTTCTTGTTATATGATCTTATTGGAACAGTACAAACTGCCACGTCCACGTTACATACCACCAGGATACCACATACACATCAGTATCACGTCATATATTTTTTTCTGTGTGTTTTTTTTTTCCTAGCCTTCATCACATGGGGAAATCCTTTTCTTTATGATAATTAGTGTGGGGCCCACTTTAAAATATTATGTTCGGCAAAGGAAGTCGGAAGCCACGCCGCGGTGTAGTTTAAAGTGAAACGAGACTATAGGAACAATCAAAATGAGACGTTGCCTCGCCTTTGATATTCATGCGTGTGCTGGCGGCTCCTTATCTACATTGATTCACTGCTAGGCAGACGCAGAAGTTCAATAGCGCCGGCCGCCGAAAAATCGTTGGCTACTTCTCGTTGACTCGGCGGTAGTTGCCAACGATTTTTCGATGGCCGGCGCTATTGAAATTACATAGTTATTTCGTCGTCTGTCACTGCTGTTTGTTTTTTTGTGTCCGAATCGGCCAATAATTATGAAATGACCCAATATTGAAACCTCGTATATACTTTTGTAGGTATTTCATTACAGTGAATAATATCTATAGTGCTAAATGTTGCAAAGTTGGTGACAGTGTGACAATACAACTCATCAGACACTTTCAAAGCTTAAAAAAAAAAAATGATCCATTTCTTCTTCCGTATGTGTGTTATAGGATGGCATTCCCATCTTTTTTATTGATTTAAAGTAGTTATATAGCTCCCAAGAAATTATGGATACTTTTAATAAATTGGGCAGTAGTGTTGATTTGTCTGGGTGGAAGAAACAAACTATCACAATCAGTTTATAGATGTTAAAATAATTAGAGAATAAAATATTCCTTTTGTTCAGTTTAAAGAAAGAAAAGATTAGCATGATACTGAACTTCTATTTGTTATTCAAAGGTGGTGAAAATTACCATTATCAAAAGCATGTTAAAAAGGGCATGCTTAATTATCTCCACCTGAGCCTGAGTTTCAAGAACAGACCTTTCTTAAAATGGGGAAAATGACTATAAATAATAATGATTATCAAAAAGGTAAATGCCATCTGTATTTACTTGTATATTGTTATATAGATTGCAAAAGAATTAAAAAGCAGCTGTTTTTCTTATGGGGGAAGGGGGAGAGATAGCTAAAAGCTGAGTAGGTTCCTATGGTAAATTTTGAAGATCTCAGTTATGAGTATAGTTCAAGTCAAAAATTAAAATTGCCACCACAGTAAAATATAATTTGGGTAAAATTGATGTACAAATTAAAGAAATAAAAGAATATTCCAAAAAAAAAAAAGAAAAAGTGGGGGGGAGATGTCATTTATAAACTTCGGTTACAAGTAAGAATAACTACTGTATAAACTGCCAAGCCATTAAAATAGAGAAACACACTTTATAACAGTTAAAAAAGAGATCAGGAGATTCTAGTTGTGTATCATATAGATGAATGTTTGTGTATTCTTATCTGGAAGCAAGTGCACATTTTGGGTTATAAACCTTTTTCAATTATGAGATTTCTAACGCATAAAATACTTAAAATCATTTTAAAGAAACATGGCTTTGTGCTGTTAAATAACTTGCTATGTACGAATACCAAAAAAAAAAAAAAACGGAGATCCTTTAAAAACCAACATACCCTTCGGTATTTTTAGCACCTCTTTTGTAAAAAAAGATCGTGCTTATGTTATCGGTTTGTCCGTCCGTCCGTACCCAAGATACCTCTGCAACTATTAGACCGATTTGAAAAATTCTTTTTGCATTGGGAAGCTTGAAATATGCGAATGATGATCCTTTATTTCGTTTGTTTTTATGATATTTCGCCGCTAGAGGGTGTAAATGCAGATGATGTCGAATTCAAAAATACGTTTTATCCACATATTTGCTTCTAAACATCCGATTGAAAAAAATATTTGATATTTCGATTCCATTTATGTCGAAGAGTATTTTAGATAATTTCGCCGCTAGAGGGTGTAAATGCAGATGATGTCGAAATCAAAAATACGTTTTATCCACATATTTGCTTCTAAACATCCGATTGAAAAAAATATTTTATATTTCGATTCCATTTATGTCGAAGAGTATTTTAGATAGTTACTTTTTCAAATTACGCATAGATTTTCCGCTAGGGAGTGTAAAAGTAAATTACATTTTCCCGATAACTCTTCTTCTAAAACTCCGATTTGAAGATTTGAAAACTTTCTTCTTCAGCGGATACACCTCCTGATGGAAAATCTTTTGCATATCATTTAAAATTTTTGGTAAAGGATACTTTGGCCACCAGGGAGCATAAGTGTTGATTTTTGCTTCTGATGTATTTACCATAAAATCTGAGCTTCTAAAATATCAATTGAAAAAATTATTTCGTGGGATGATGCCACTCACATCGATAAACCTTTTCAGAATATTTTCTTCTTAAAATATTCCACAGTTTCTCTGCCAGGGGGCGTAGATGTATATCATATTTTCATCAATATCCCTACTTCTAGAATTCCGATTTGAAAAATTTCTTCTTTCTTGGATAGTGTTTTCAGTGTGGCATGTTTTTCATATAATTTCAAAATTTTCAAGTGATTCATAGGCTTTCCGCTAGGGGGTGTAGAGGTAAGTTGCCTTTCCCCCTATACCTCTGCTTCTAAATCTCCGATTTTAGAAATTCTTTCTGCACCGGATACAGCTCCTGATGGGAAATCATTTGCACATAATTTCTAATTTTTGTGAAAAAATGGTTTGGCCACCAGGGGGCATAAATCTTAATTTCCGCTTCTGATATATTTGCAGCAAAATATGAGCTTCTAAAATCTCGATTGAAAAAAACCGCCGTTTGTAGACCGATAGTACTCATGTTGACAAACCGTTTAGAAACATTTTCTTCTTAAAATAATGCCTGGTTTCTACGCCCGGGACGTAGATGTATATCTTATTTTTGTCAATATCTCTACTTCTAGGAGTCTGATTTGAAAAATTCCTTCTTTGTTGCATAGTGTTCCTAGTGTGACATGTTTTCCATATAATTTGAAAATTTTTAAGTAATTCATAGACTTTTCGTTAGGGGACGTAAAGGTAAATGCCCCCCCCACCCACCCACCTATATCTGTACTTCTAAATCTCCGATTTAAAAAAATTCTTTCTGAACAGGATGCAGCTCCTGATGGGAAATCGTTTCCACATGATTTCCAATTTTTGTGAAAAAATGGTTTGGCCACCAGGTGGCGTAAGTCTTAATTTCTGCTTCTGATATATTTTCAGCAAAATATGAGCTTTAAAATCTCGATTGAAAAAAAAATTGTTTGTTGACCGTTACTACTCATGTCGGCAAACTTTTTAGGGAACACTTTCTTCTTGAAATAATACATGGTTTCTATGCCAGGGGCGTAGATGTATATCTTATTTTTGTCAATATCTCTACTTCTAGGAGTCCGATTTGAAAAATTCCTTCTTTGTTGGATGGTGTTTCCGATGCGAAATGTTTTTCCTAAAAATTCATAATTTTAAAGTAAATAATAGACTCCACTTGGGGGCACTAAGGCAGATTGTGTTTTATGCGTTATTTCTGCTTCTAAAACTCCAATTTGAAAAATTCTTCCTTTGTCGCATACAAGACCTGATGGAAAATATTTTTCACATAATTTCTAATGTTTGGTATATAATGGTTTGGCCACCAGTGGGCATAAGTGTTAATTTCTGCTTCTGATGTATTTGTCGCAAAATCTGGGCTCCTGAAAACACGACTAAAATTTTTTTCTTTGACCGATACCGCTCATATGGAAAATCCTTTTAAGAATACTTTCTTCCTAAAATAATGCATGGTTTTCTCACCAGGGGACGTAAAGTCACATCTTATTTTTGTCGATTGTTTCTAAAAGTCCGATTTGAAAATTTCTTTCTGTGTTGGAGAGCGTTTCTGGTGCGAAGTGTTTCTCATATAAATTCATGTTTTTCTTAACACACAAGTCTGCAACTAGAGTGCGTAAGCTCACGATTGTGTTTACAGCAATATCTGAGGGATTAAAAACCTGATTGAAAAACTTCTTTCTTCTGTCAGATACTATTGTTTTCCATACCTGCTCCATTGACTTTGAATAGCTTTGATAAATTTAATTTGCGTCAGAACAGAATCAAAGGACGTGCTTATTACACCCGAAAATTCGGTGTCATCTTTCTTGTTATATGATTTTATTGGAACAGTAGAAACTGCTACGTCCATGTTACATACCACCAGGATACCACATACACATCAGTATCACGTCATATTGTTTTTTTGTTGTTGTTTTTTTCCTAGCCTTCATCACACGGGGAAATCCTTTTCTTTATGATAATTAGTGTGGGGCCCACTTTAAAATATTATGTTCGGCAAAGGAAGTCAGAAGCCACGCCGCAGTGTAGTTTAAAGTGAAACGAGACTATAGGAACAATCAAAATGAGTCGTTGCCTCGCCTTTGATATCCATGCGTGTGCTGCCGGCAGGCGGCTCCTTCTCTACATTGATTCACTGCTAGGCAGACGCAGAAGTTCAATAGCGCCAGCTGTCGAAAAATCGTTGGCAACTTTTCGTTGACTCGGAGGTAAATCTTTAACTATGCGAACTACACGTTTTCTGTTATTTAAATGTCAGGCTTCAGTTCAAAGCTGAGAGCGTTCTTAATAAATACCGTTTTTTTCCATCCTCACTAGTCGTTGAAGGAGGCTCAACATTCTAATTTAAGACTCTTCCCACTAAGTATCGCGGCGGTCGACCTCTTCATAATGTGTACAAGGAACTCTGATTTATTCCACTTAAAGGGGAACAGAAGAACTGTGCCAAGTGTTGTGAATGTGGATCAACTGTCAAGAATACAGTAAGGGCGTGTCTGAAAGCCCACAGAAAGGTCTGCGCCCGGACTTCTACCAAAGCTTCTGAACCACTGCCACCACCACCACCACCACCTCCTGCGAGTTGCAGTTCTACCCTGCATCGATCGCACTCTGAAATGTCTATAGAAATTGACAATCCTCTGGTTCCAGTTGCAAGCCCCAGCCACAGTTCCTGCTGAACAGTGTCCGTGGTGACGAGTGTACCCTCCTCATCTCATGAAAAGGAAGACAGTTTCTGCCTTGAATCACACATCACTGTAAGTTCTGAACCTTCCATGGTTAAACTACAGATAACCGATTTTTTGGACAGGATGAATGCCTCCACAAAGCAGGAAATAGATCTTGCTATTGCAAAGGTTTTCTATGGTTTCAACATCCCATTTAGTGTGATAGAATCGTTGCATTTTAAACAGTTCTGTCAAAAAATGCAGCCTGCCTATAAACCACCAACAAGAAAAGCCCTTTCTGATAAACTTCTGGACGAAGTGTATGATGAACTTTCTAAGATCACCATCAGTACTGCAGACACAGACTCCGTTTTGCTCATAGACTGTTGGAAAAATGAATCGAACAACACGAAACATGTTGTAACACTTCTTCATAATCCCTGTGGAAGTAGTGGCAAAGCTGAAAGTGTTTTTCTTGGTGCTTTCATGTCTGGTTTGCCAGGAACAGGTGAAGCACTTTGTGGTGTGGTCTGTGAATCACAAAAGCTAGCTAAAGAACGATACAATGTGAATATTTATTGTACAGTTTCCGACAACGCAAGTAACATGGTTAAAATTGGTAAAAATCATGGCCTGTGGCATTCTGCCTGCAATGCCCATACTGGAAATCTTCTACCTAAGGATCTTCTTTCGAAAAACATTGTATCTCGTGTGAACATGGTGTCGAGATCTTTCATGCACCCTGATCGAGAACATGAACTGACAGAAAATAGTAGCTCTAAAGTATACCTCACTGCAGACACTCACTGGTGTTCTCAGGGGGATGCCTGTTTGTCCTGGACTAACAATCTAAGTGCAATGAGGAAAGTTGATGGCACTGATGAAGCTGAGAAATTGTCTTCTCAAATTAAGTCCCTCCTCTATGATAGTGCCTTTCTCAAGGAAGTTGCTGATACAATCTCAGTGCTTAATCCAGTAAGTAGCTAATAAATATATGCCAGAAAAAAGAAGCAACTGCTGCAGATGCAGTTGAATTGTGGATGGACTTACGTCTACCTGAGGACCATATAGACCTTATGCCACATGTAGAAAAAAGGAGAAATCAACTGCTAAATGTGTACAGCCTTGCAGCCAATGTTCTCCATCCTGTGTACCAGGGGCAGAAAATGAATGAGAAACATCATGAACAAGTAGAGGAGTTCATTTTAGAGAACCTCGACCCCTCAGGGATAACCAGTTTTCAACAGTATCGAGAAAAATCTGGAAAGTTTAGAGCACTTATAAAGAAGGGTGTTAAATCACCACGGACATTCTGGTACTTCGTCAGTCAGCACCATAAGTTGTTGTCAGCAGTTGCTTTGAAGTTAATCAACATCCCAGCATCTTCAGCCCAACTTGAAAGACTTTTTCTTTAATTGGACCTTTGTCATACTACAAGAAACCGGCTCAGCTTCGAACATTCGAAGGAATTGGTTCAAATATATTATACTCTTAAAAATATATTATACAGTTAAAAGATCATAACAGTGAGGATTATTAGTGTGATTAAGGGTAGGTGAGAACTGAGATTGACAATTATAAACATTTAAAGTGTTACTTTTAAAACAAGTGGTTTAATGTTTTGTCAAATCTACAGTTTTTTCCTTTAAGGGTATAAGTATAGCACGTTTAGAGTTTTAAAAGAGTAAAATTATGATTTTGAAGTGTACATCTAGATAACATGTCAAACACAAATATTATTAAATGAAAATGTACAATAATTTGCATTATAGACATGCCATAGACATTCATGTCAAAATATTATCCTTGGTGAACAAACTGAATATAAAATTGTTTATTTTATAGAATTACATAAATATGAAAATATACTCGACGAATTTGAAGCTGTTAATAAAATCTTGAATTCTATTCAATATACATTGTGATTTTAATCGATGCTAGTGCAAGAGGTGGAATATTTTCTCCATTTTTAATATACAAGAAAGAAGAGATACATTATAATTTCTAAAAATAAATCTGTTAATAGATGGCTGAGCTGTGTGAACAGTCTTAAGAGAATAAGGATTTCGTAGTGAAATATACAAGAAATTTTAAGTTTAGAATGTAATATAATTAAAGTGGTTTTTATATTATATTGCTTATACACACATGAAAGAAAATTAGTTTCTTACGTCTGCGTAAAAAAACTGGTTTTCTACGCCAAGTAAATTACCTGTATATTATGCGTAATTTACGTAAAATACGTAACAAGTAAATTACCTTGCCAACCCTGAATGTCACCATGGCCGTTTAATATATTTATGAATGCGTGCATGCACAGTACCGAAATGGACAATACTGGTTTATGTCTTGGTAATATCTGTGTCTGCAAATTGCTGTATACTTACGATAGTCCAATTGGCGGAGAGAGTTTGCAGAGTATGTTGTCCAGGATGTACGAACTTTGCACAAAATTCAAATTGAACATAAATAACAAGAAGACCACACTTATGGTTTTTGAGCATGGAACTGTTGGTACCGAATGCAAGATCAGTCTAAATGGCACAGAGATAGACCAGGTGAATGAATTTGTGTATTCAGGAAGCATGTTCAACAGAGAATACAAATTAGATGGTGACATTAGTAGGCAAGTGAATTCATCTTTGAAAGATACAGCTGCTTTAGGAGAATTTCACAGGACTGATGGGTTCTTAAAGATGTTCTGAATGTTCATGTATGAAAGTGTGATTGTTGTTACTCTGCTGTACGGCAATGAAACCTTGGTACTTAGAAGAGACATAGAAGTTGTTTGTGTGCTGTAGAGATGAGTTACTTGCGAGGGAGGGGAGCAAGACAAGTTCTGATCATGTGAGAATTAAAGATGTGTAATGTGAAGCAAAATCTTGGTACGGTGGAGGTTGTTGAAAAAATGAGCGGTGAGGTGTATGATGGAACTCCTTTTGGTAATGCATGAAAGGTCTCTAATCATATATTTTCTTCTTCTTACTGCTTATTTTAAAATGTGATCCCCACCAAAAAGTATCATGCATGCCAAATATCTTATAAAAAATAATTTCAATGTTAGTTTGAAATAAGCAATATATCCACATACCAACAACTTTATAAAACTGTTTGGTCTGCAGCGGTAGTGAGAGTAGTGAATAAAGTTTTAAGCACTGATTTGTCACAGAAAGGTGATTAATCAGACTGTAAGAGATAAACCTGTGGAGAGACCCTTCTGCAGTTATGGCAAAAAATAATGGTGCACACAATGGTGTTAGAAAGATTGCAGTGCAGTTTCTTTTAAATAACAACTAAGTATCAAGCTGTTAATTTTAGTTTATAGTACATTAATTTGAATTGTTTTTTTTTTTTTTCTTTCAATGAATACATTGTGGAACAGCTCATCAGGCGTTTGGATACATCAATCACCTCGATACCTGCATTGAAGGCTGCGTTACACATAGCTTGAGTGGTCATACCTCCCAAATGCTTCCAGCATCTTATTGAAATGATGCCATATCGGATAGTTGTTGTACTGAGAGTGAAAGGAGTACCTGCAAAATATTAGGTTGGTAGTCATAATTCAGTGATCATTCAGTGCAGTGGCGGTTCGTCATGAGGGGCCGGGCCCCACCTAAAAATTTCTATTTCTAGATTTTTTTTTTTTTTTTTTGCCGATTCTTATTTTTTCTCTTAACTACATGGTGATAAACCTTTCCCTTCAAAAACCATCACCTAAGGCAAAAGTTTCCCTTAAAAACGAAAAACTATTCCCTGAGGAAAGAGATCACGTTCAGAGTGTGAGGTTATTGGGGCCAGCCCCAACAGGCCCCAGTAACATCACTACGCAAGCGAAGAGGAGATGATATCCTCCCCATCTCATTCAGTATGAAGACCTACTTACATACAACACTGTCTTAACCGCGTGTGCAAAAAAGCTGTGGGTCTAGATCTATCTGGCCGCGCGCTAATTTGATTGGCCGGGAGTGTATCCATTTCCTTAACGCCGTGGGTTGACAAAGAAGCTTACCCCGATCAAGCTCAAAGGTGGCGGGAGGGTTTTAAATGTCGTAGCAAAGTTCAGTTAGTTGTTTTTTCTGTGTGTGTCTCTCTCAGTGATATGTTGTTCCTTCGTGTCGTGACTTTTTTGCTTATCGAGTACAATGAATGGAGTGGATATTTTGTTAAAATCTCCGTTCTTTGCTTTAAATCTGGAAGAAAAGCTTCACTTAAAAAACTCAGTGCTTTTCACCCCAAGAATGTTTAGTTTGTGCTTCACTTAAGAAAAAAAAACAGTGCTCATCAGCCCAAGAATTTGAGTCGAAAATCTTCACTTAAAAAAACTCTGTGCTTATCATTATCAGCCCAAGAATTTGAGTTTCCAAGAGTATGAAGTTTACAAATGCTTTGCAGAACTAATTTCAGTTTTAACTAAGATGGTTTTCTACGTTAAAAATAAATAAATAAATGAGAAAACATGTAAGTATAATTCGCACATGAGTACATATGTTTTTAGGTTTCAAAAGTTCTTTAAAAAAAAAAGGTTAAACCTTTCAAATAATGCAAATGGAAGTATGGTACTCATTCTATATGGGACAAAATTCATGTAATGTTCCCTCCCTGCATATATTTGGAGTTATTATTTTTTCACTATATTTTTTTATCCTGTGAATCCTGTGATTATTCCTCAATTGAGAAATCTGAAGAAACACAAAGCACAACTAACATAAATTAATGCTCATATGTTTTAAGGTAAAAATTTTATTTAAGGAGTTTTAACATCTTTCTGTTAATAGTTATGCATTCTATTCCGAGGAAATTTTTTTCATGTGCAATACAATAGTTGACACATTCTTACCTTATTTGGGCATTATTGTGAGTCAAGGAAGTAAACAGGCGGAGTAAAGAAATCATGGGGGGTGGGGTGGGGGGGTCTGAATAGTTGGCCTAATAATGACAGTTTTTTTTATTTCATTGTTTGACTTCGGCTACTGGTCCCACCTGGGTTTTTTTTTTTTTTTTTTTTGATTGGAGGTTTAACGACCACCGTGAGCAACTCAATGGGCTATAAGCAGTCGCCCGTCCCTAATTTAGGGTCACTGGTTCCAGGGAAGAAGGGAGAGAGCCAGTGCCATAAGACAAACACAACATCCATGCCTCACCGGGATTCGAACCCGGACCCCGTTCGGACAAATGATCAGAGGCCATCGCTTAGACCACTGCGCCACCGGGGCGGCCCCCACCTGTTTCAATTGCCACGAGCCACCACTGATTCAGTGTATATGCATATTATCACATATGCATAGTTTCACATGGTGGGTTTCTTTCACCCAAAAATGGATTTAGCAATTGCCCAGATTTAACGAGGGTTTATGTTGGTCCCAAGCTTCTCACTCATTATAAGTGAGTTCTACTGTGTGTGTGTGTGTGTGTGTGTGTGTGTGTGTGTATTCATTATCAATCCACTTCTGTAAGATCTCATCCCTATACCTCTCAGCAATCAGGGAGCCTCTGTGAAACACATGGAGAGGTGTGTGGCCGTCCAACATGATGCCTGCCCAGACCATGACACCTCCGCTGCCATAGTGGTCGCTTTCTCGGATGTTGGAGGAAAAGTATCTGGTCCCAGGTTCTCTCCAGATGAAGGTACGTCGAGAATCAGTGTCCAGGCTGAATCGCGACTCGTCTGTGAAGAGAACGTTACCCCACTAAAGTCTGGTCCAAGGCTGATGTTATCTGCACCATGCTAAACACGCTTTCTTGTGTGCTGAAGTGAGCGGGACGCAAACAGTGGATCTTCTGGCAAAAGCCCTCTCTCATGAAGCCTTCAGGGAAACAGTAACCCTTGAAACTCAGGTTCCAGTGGCGGCATGCAGCTCAGGAGATAGCTGTGCAGCTGTAGCAGTCTTGCGGTACCTCGCTGAAAGTGCCAAATAACGATCTTCATTGGGCGTCGTGGCTCTTGGACGACCTTGCCCAGGCCTTCTCGATATGGATCCGGTGTTTTTAAACTGTTTCCACAAATTGCAGATGACACTGGGCGTTACATTGAGCTCTGTAGCAACCTGCACTTGCGATTGCCCTGCCTCCAATCTACAGACGATTCTCCACCTCATTCCGTCATCAATACATTCGTGGAAACTCATTTTACCATCATGATTGCTTATGAAATTGAACCAACTCCTGCAAGAAACACAACGAATGTTGCCGAGGAGTACGAGCGAACTAATCGCGGAAAAAGCCACGTGTGCTTTTCATGCCATCCGCTGTGGTAGCTCAACCCACACGCATGTGTACGCTTACGTGTTCTACACTGCAAATTTGCATTCTTATTCAGCGGCATAATTTGTACCTTTGGTTCCATACTTTTTGTGAAAATCGACAAAATGTGCAAATTCTCTTAATTTTGAACACCAGTGTATATACACGGGTAGCCCTGCCAATCGCCATCTTCGCAAATTGCGAAAAAAAAAAAAATCTTTTGGGCGATGGAAAAAGAGCTTTGGCGTATATATATAAATTTTTCATTAATTTCTGTGATGTTATTTGAAGAGCCAGTGAGTGGTTCTTTTCCTGAACCTTCCCTTTGATTAATTAGAAATTGTCAACTACAAGAAGCTTTAGATTCCTGTACTACATACCTGCCAAGTGTTTACCTGTAAAAATTTGTTTTCTGCTTTTCTTTTTTTTTTTTTCTTTTTCTTTTTTCTTCCATGGTTAGTGCCATTTTGTTTGGAGAAAGGGTCCCCAAGATCACTGTATATTCTGATTTAAATTATCACATTTACACCCACTTCTGTGTGTGTCTTCAATCCTTTCTACTCACAACCTAGCAGAGAAAACTCAGTAAAAATGCTGTAGGATTAGGATTGGTGATAACTGCTGAAAGAGAGAGATATGGAGACGAAACATATCAGCCTGACTTAAGGCTTAAAATTACGTTTTTTAAAGGTATTCTAATATGTTGGCACAAAAATTTAAGGTCAAAACCTCAGTTAAGTTAAAGTAAAAAGTTACTGCAGTGTATCACAATAATTTTGCTGTTATAAATAAAAGTTTTATCTCTGTATGTAACCGAATGATGGTGTACTAATGAGATAGTTATGTATTGATTGCATTTGTTAATCATTGTAAGTGTGAAATAGTGCCAATTATCTTTAATTTAATATATGAGATTAATTAAAATCAACAAATCATTTGCATAATAAATTGGCTTTTAATTGACATATTTGTTATATTTAATCTCTGAGTTCAGATGCATAGCCGACAGAACATATCAGTTACAAATCTTTTTCTTCGTATGATTCGCAGACCGTGAAATTTAGGAAAAGAAAAGAAAATTGCAGTATAATCCGTGCCTGCAATGTTTATTCCGAACCATGATTGCCTACAGAAAAGTTGGGATTCATGGGATGACCCAGCAGTCCAGAGAAATAGGAAAAATCTTTCTTATATATATATTTTTTTATTTTTAAGTTCCATCAAGTGAATAAAGAGCGAACCTCAAGAGTGTTTTCAGCGTTACCACAGTTCCATAGTTAGACTTGCAGCCAGGGCTTGCACTTTTAGGGAAAATTTCCTTTTTTAGGGAAATTTCATCAAAAGCGGGTGTCCTCAGGGGAAAAGGGAGAAATTTTTGTTCAAGAGGTGTAAAAAATTGAATTGTAACTGAATTAAAAGTCGCCCACCCAAATTGTAAACATAACTTCGCACAGTGCGTAATCGTTCACGAGAATAAATAATACAGTTTTTATTGCATCAAATTTTCTTTCAAAATGCTAGTTAATAAAAGTAAAATAAAATAAAAATTCTTTCAAACTGTTTGCAAACCTCTGTCATTGCATTGTGTGACATTTTCCTGTTAACATATTTTTGGTAATTTTCAAAATATGCAACTGCTCTTGACTATTATGACACAGATTTTTTAAAAATGAAAGTGCCACACAAATTTTTTTTAATTTTTTTTTTTTTTTTTTTTTTTTGCTACATGCTATATACATTGGCATGTAATCTTCAGAACCTAAATTTATAACTTTTTTAACAGATAATCTCTGGGTTATATAACGAAAATTATGGTAAACGCTAACTGAAAATTTTTCAATTCTTGAAAGTTAGCACGTCTGCTGGTAGCATAAGCTAATCTTTATTCAGACTCGTATACTTTAGTTGCTTGTAGGTACATTGCCCTGTGTGGTGTAACATTAGTGTGCTCAAACAGAAATTGAGTTTGTGTTCCACTCCAAGAGCACTGTAATTTTCAAAATTTCTGTGAAATGTTACTCATGGTGAACAGTTGAATATAACACCTCTGTGCTGAAAAGAATAATCTGCTTGAATAACATTTTTGTTACTTCACAGGTGGCCCTTGGTAAATGTAATGAGCTAGTGAATGCCGATTATAATGCAAATAAGCTTCCCAAAGGAAAACACAGTGTTAAGGGACGTGGTCGTATTGCTCCTGATCCAAAAGCCACTACTGAATTGTAAGTATATATTTTTTTATTTATCGATTGCATTACAATAAATGCCACTAAGAATAAAATTCAGCCAACGATAGCTTCTAGTTATTACTTTGGCACCTCTGAATATTTTTATAACTCAATATCAGATCAGTCAAAGCTCTTGTGAGCATCAACAGGGAGAGCAAGTACTTTTGGAACTCAGTCATATATTCTCTCATGAGATGAAACTTTGGTAATAGCTGTTTGAGCTATAAACAAAATTCATTCATATAAAAATATTAATCTCATGGGAGTTTTGATATGGTTCATTTCTTCTTGTTGCTCATCTTTGAGTTTCTTTTTACTTTGTTTTTCTCTTTGGTGAGGTTTCTGCTGTGTATGTGAAAAAAGAAATATTGAGTGTATGATAAATATAACACTTTTGTGCCAGGAGATTATTATGTTAAAATACCAATCTGCTGAAATTTCCAGAAGGAAGTGGTTTATTTGATGTAGATATGTTGCTTCTGATCCTAAAGCAACTGCTAAATTGTTATGTGTATCTGACACAGTAAGATACCTTTCACCAAAAAAAAAAAAAAAAAAAGCAGTCCAATCCCAATTTTTAATCACTACTTTTGCACTTTCTGGATAGTCTTGTGGCTCTCCAACTAATCAGTCAGACTTTTTGAGTGTCAGAATAGAGTTAAAATACTTTTGGTACCATAGCATGTACACTATACAGACAAAAGTCACCAGAACAATAAACAAGAAAATAATTTATTGGAATAGTTAGTATCGAGTTAGCCCACCTTTAGCCTGAATATATGCATTGAGCCTCCTAGGCATGCTTTCCACTAAATGTTGAAAAGTATCTGCATGAATGCTTTTCTATCCTTCGCCAGCTGTTGAGGTGAAGCAGGATAATTTTCCATTAACCAGTCAACCAATTATGCTGTGCAACAAGATGCTTCGTCATGCTGATCATAGTTTGTACGGTCCTTGAAACTACTTGAAAAAGTTTGACTCTGTAAATAGTACTTGAAAAAAATTTTGTTTTGTTTTTTAAGTAAGGATATGAAAAAACATGTGTAAAATAATTGTTTGTGGTAAAAAGTTGTGTTGGAAATTTCTGTGTAGTTCCGATAAAAACTTCAAGCTGATCAAATAGCACAGAACTCGCATGGACAGCTGTTTGGCTATGACATCATTACGGAGTGGAACGTCATCCATAGGAGTAAAATAAGTGGAGTGATGTATTCGCGAATCATGATGAACTTCTGTTGACTAGGATTAGGGATGCGTGTTCTTGCCAGAAGGTGAAACTTTCTAGGAATTGCTTATGCTACATGCATAGACTCATCTCCTGGCTATACCACCCACCCCCACCCCCATGTGTTTTATAACCTCACAGAATGCGCTGTGATATCAGACTGCACGCTCATGGTGCCCATGTTGCTTCGTTGTGTTCCCTCTCCTATGCGACCCTCCACCTCTGTCGTACCCTCTGTATGTAGTCTGATGCCTTTGTCTCTGTTTGCAGCTGATAAGAATGCCATGGGATTAGCTTTGCACCCGCATTTAGGTATCAAGGTATGCTAATCGCCCCACCCCCAAGCTGCTTCCTCTCCGTATCCGTTAAACTACTGCATTTGAGTTTTAAACAGCATTGAAAGCATCTGTACACCCAGAAAAACAATGCCCTGGGTGCCATACTTTGTGGAAGTTTCAGGCATTTTAATTCAGGCCCCCGTTTCTGTTTGTATCAGGAGATATGTCGATCACAGTAGAGCTGTGTGCTGTGACCAATGGTTGTGTGTGACATTACTTCCCCCTCTCAACTCTTGACCATTGGATGTTGCCCGCTTTTATCCATGACATTCGTCTGGCATGGAATCCTCGCTGCTATAATTACATCTTTCCTTTTGGATAATTATCCTGCCATGTTTTTTTACCCTTTTTTGCACTTGGGGGATGGGGGCTGATGATCACGTGAAGGCTGTAAAATGTGAGAAGAAATTGTGTATAGAGGTAAGTTTCCTTAGTTTTCTTTTAACTTTTAAAACTAAGTGTGCTCTGTTTGTATGTACTTCCTTTTGTGTTCTGTTCCATTTACATCAACGAATGCTTTTGTGTGTACTTCAATAGGAAATATTGTACGGATCCAGATGGGAAAAGTTTTTTTTTTTACGTAAGATAAGAATTTGTCATTTTCATGTAGGACTTCCGTCCACAGGTAGTAGAGTTTAGGTCCCAGCCACCTACAGCGAGATCGCCTTTTGGGCAGGACACAGAAACGGAAGGAATGAGAGCAAGTCTAGCGACTTTTGACAGAACAGTTTGTAGTGAGATTAGAGTACAGTAGATGGCGCCACCGTACAAGTACGATATTGCACATAGAGGGGTGAGAGAATTTCAGGGAGGACATAGGAAAGGATACCCATTTAACCAGTGGGTCCAGCCTGGGGGCCGTCACTTTACGTGCTCGTCCGATGCACGGCGGATATTCAGCGATTGTTAGTAAATCACACCATCTCTGAAAGATCAGCCCAGGCTTGAACCTGGGGACCCAGCATCGATAGTCTGAAACACTAACCACTAAGCCATCCGCGGCTCTGGGAAAAGCTTTTTTTTTCTTTCTGCAAAATAAGTGGGTCAATGGCCTTGTACTTTTTTTTTAAGTTTCCAAAAAAGTTTAGTCTTTTTCTTTTCTTTTTCCAAATGCTTCCATTCTCTCATGACTGAATAAGACAAGTGGAGTTTGGAAAACCATTCATTTGATTTCTTTTCCATATTTGCTGTTGCAGTTAATAACAAGGGTTGACAGTAAAAAAATGGCAGGTAAGTGCGTTTTTAAAAATCAGTGGTTAGAAACCCTAAACTATAACTGGCTTTAATGCCACTTGACTGATAAGTACCAGGCAAAGTGTAGAATCTGCAACAAAAGTTTTAGCATTGCCTCTATGGAGAGTCAACTCTGAAAAGTCGCATGAAAAGCAAAAAGCACAATGAATTGATTCACATAAAGAAATCTTCAAGCAATTTTTTTAACGAAACAAAAATTCTGAAAAAATTGTGACTTCTGAAAATTTTGAAGTTATTGCACCACATTTAGATTCCCACATTGTGAAGAACAACATTTTGGATGCTGAAATTCTGTGGGTGCTTAATATAATTAAAATTCATCATTCTTATAAATGTAATGAAAACATTGGAAGGCCTTTTCAAAGAATGTTTCCTGACAGTTCCATTGCTGTAAAATTTACATGTGGTGCAAAAAAGTGTGCATATTATGCAGTTTTTGCAAGGAAACCCGTGCTGATGACAACCAGCCAGTAATGCATCTCTCATTGCCCAGTTTATCACAGGAAAGTAAATTTTAGAGAATCCATTTAAAAAAACAACCCTAAAATGAATTAAAAACATGAGTGAGCAACTAAGGTGTTTGAACTGAAAGTCGTACATCAAAAATAAAAAGTTAAAGCAAAGAAGAAATTTCATACAAGCAATGAATACATACCCTTTTAAAATATTCCACAAAATAAAATGATTTAAAAAACACCAAAACGGAGGAGCAATTCAAAGCTAATTTGATAAACCAGGAGGTGACAGGCAGATTATTGAAGGTGTGCCCATCTCAGCTAAGTTTAATGGTTTTAATTTAATAAAATGTCTATCTTCTGACCAACTGCACATGAGTATTATAATTTGGTTTTAAAAAGTCCTTAAAAAATGCTTGAATTTATCTTGCTTGAAAGAGTATGAACCTTGGCTGATACCAGCAAGGCTAATCTTCATAGTACTGGATCCAGCAAGGGGGAGACGGAGGCAACTGCACCCCTCCCCCTGCAAAACACATTTTTTTTTATTTTAAATGGCCAAGATCATAAATAATTAATGTGTTTATTTTTGTAAAAGTTTTTATAACAGTTAAAATTTGCTGTGAATTTGTAGGATAAATTCTGTTCCAGCTTCAGAGGGAGAGAGGACAAAAACAGAAAAAACAAACTAAAA
Organism: Macrothele yani; assembly: GCA_039090855.1. Lineage (NCBI taxonomy): Eukaryota > Metazoa > Arthropoda > Arachnida > Araneae > Macrothelidae > Macrothele > Macrothele yani. The sequence continues at coordinate 82,844,104 of CM077008.1, forward strand.
AAATAGTTTCAGAAACAGATGAAGCTTAGAGTGGAATGGAAAAGAGATTTTGACTGATCTCAAAAAGAAATGGATGTGCTTTGTTTAATGTAATATTTCCACAAAACTGCCAAGAGAAAATCACCAGTAAGACAATGAATGGTGCAGAAATGACTTAATGAAGTGAAGTAAACAAAAGTTCCTTAAAAGAAGTGGGAATCATACATTGCAAAAGAGTACATTAATATTTTAAAGAGGAATTGTTGATCATATTGCTTAGGAATGATTTAATAATTCAAGGTGTAAATTTTTCTGTTGAATCAAGCTGTTCAAATAGGACTCAAATTTCTTTCGGTTTCTTTTTTGGCATTTTTTCAGTTGTGTGATTTCATTTTTGCATTGCATATGAGGGAGCGAGAGAGGTGAGGAAAGAAATGTACGGGTAACATCATACAAACTGTGTTTTAGTGTGTTTGTGTGTGTGTGTGTGTAATAATTGAGTGAAAAATATGTATCTTGCGTGTAGCAATTTTGCTCATTTAATTTTCAACCTGGCCCTCCTATTTAGATTCACAGCTTGGATCATTCCAGAAGTCTCTCAAATACCCTGAGGAAATCATTTTCTGGGATGTTCTTCAATTATGTTGTCACTGTCCTTTGAATGTCTGGTTTGGGAACAGAAAAAAGTCTGCCGGGGCTAGATCCAGCAAGTAAGGGAGATGCATGACCATTGTCTCCTGATTTTTAACTAGAAACTGGGTAACAATTGTTAAGGTGTGCAGTGGAGCATTGTCTTAGAGGAGGAATCATTCTTCATTTTGATGCAAATTGAGAATGTGATCCATGACTTCCTTGTAGAATAAACCGTTGACTGTCCTTCAGGCACAAATTCATGGTGGATAATCCCACGAGAATCGAAAAACACAATAAGCATCATTTTGATTTTTGACTTCATAACCCTCAGCTTCTTTGGTTTCTGCATTCCTGGACTTGACCATTTGCTAGTTTGTTGTTTCATGGATGGGTCATACTCAAAACACCACGATTCATCACCAGTTATTATCTTGCTGAGAAAATCTAAGTCCCCATTCACCTTTTCCAACAAGTTTTATGAAACAGTCACTCGCAGCTCTCTTTGTTCTGGAGCGAGAAAATGTGAGACGAACTTAGCACACTCCTTCTGTTTGCCAAGAACATCACGAATAATGCTGTGCACTATTGTCTTACTAATATTCAGTTCTTCTGCTGTCATCTGACATGCTAATCAGCAATCCATAGCAGTTCGCAAACAGACTGCACATTTTCTCCAGTGTTGCTTGTTGAAGGTCGTCCGCTCCTTTCATTGACCTCTAAGGACTGTCAACCATCACGAAAATGTACATACCATTCATACACCCTGGACTGAGATAAACATTCATCACAGTGCATTTGTTTCATCAATTAGTACATTTCTGATGCAGACATTTAAAGCAGAACTTAATGTTGGCATTTTGCTCCATCCACTAAGGTGTGGTAAGGTCAAACTTCTAGTGTGGAAAATATGTGCATTGCTGAACACGGCTGAAGCGAAACAGGGTAAAAAATGTATGATTGCTTACTGAGGGTTCATGGGAAATAGTTCATGTGTTGCCCAAGAAATGGCATGTATAGTATCTCAAACAAAACAACAACAACAAAATCATTCCTGTAACTTTCTGGACTTACTGTGTATGATATTAAGAACAAGCACTCACAACCCACAGTGTTTCTCAATGTACTATGTTTAATGCTTTAAATTCTGAAATTCCAAGAATTTACCAAATTAATTCCATTGCCACTATTGCTTATGAATTAGATCAGTTCATTAGTGATAAAAGTAATTGTAATAAATCAGCATTTGCATTGAATGGTGGAACTTTAAACTTAAGAGGCAAATCATGTATGAAGCAATTCGGATGTGGGTGTTCTGACTCATCATTTGTCTTTAGCCATTAGGCACAACTGTTAAACACTTGGGAAGCAAAGTTCTTACTGAATGTGAAAACATGACTTATCTGTGTTAAATTTTTAAAATTGTATCCTTAAATATATATATATATATATATATATATATATATATAATCACTTTGTAATGATATAATTAAATGCAGGATGCACGAGAAAGAATGGATTCATTTCAAACATGTTTCATTAGGAAATTAAGAAAATTAGGAGAAAACACTTTGTGCACCATTTGTCACTTTTACAATGACCATCCATTATTCAGATACTTATAAACCATTAGCACACATTTAATGCATGCTGGGGTGTGTTTAGCTGGACTTCACTGGGACCCCTGGTACGTCTACAAACGTCTGTGACCTGCCAACGCTATGTGCGCATCCTTCCTGACGAGGTACACCTGTTTATGTCCTGCATTCATGCTGATGGGTTGGGCCTGTTCCAACATTACAATGCACCTCTACACAAGTGTCGAGATGCCACATTATGGTTAGAGGAGCATTCCTCTGAGTTTGGGGTGTTGCCATTCCCACCCAAAGTCCCCAGATCTAAACGTGATTGAACACATTTCGGATGCCATGCAACACGCTATCGAACACCGGAATCTGAGACCTCGGAATACACCCGAATTGTGGAACGCTCTGCAGGAAGTATGGTGTGCATTGCCTATAGCATATTTCCAGAAGCTAGTGGAGTTAATGCCCCGTCGTTTTTCTGTAGTCCTGCACTCCCATGGGGGACCTACCAAGTATTAGACTGGTGTACCAGTTTTTCTGGCACTTCAGTATATATATATATATATATATATATATATATATAGCTGTTTCATGAGGTATTACTGCAATTAATATAATTATGTACATATCAATATGGGAATACTGAAACAGCACCGAGAATCTAGAAAAAAGTCTACATAGCAACCTGGCTTAGCCTTGAAACCCTAAAGTATTACTTAAATATTCAAATTGAGCCCAACGTTTAACAGATCATGAAAAGAAAACCGAAATATCAACATGAAACAGGCAATGCTCGTTTTACAATATTCACCCTCCCCCTATTTTTTTTATAATAATAAGTTTATTAGTGTGCAAGTAAGTAGCATTTTAGTTTCTTTTTAAATAATTTCTAATTGTTAATTATAGTTATTTCAGAAGGTAAATGATTCCAATAGTAAGGGCTCTGATGGTTTATGCTTTGCTTTATCAATTCAATTTTTGGCTTACATGTTTTAATTAGTCTTTTTTTCTGGTATCATATTTATGATTAACTCTATGGATATCAATTATTTCGCAATTGATATTATTCTTTATATATATTGTCGATATGTAGACGAAATATTTATTATATCTAATAAACAAATTAATTAAGCCCTTACTATTGGAATCATTTACCTTCTGAAATAACTATAATTAACAATTAGAAATGTAGCGGAAGCATATCTGGCGCGTAACTGGAAGACCTTGGGTTCGACTCCCAGTAGCAGCCAATGAGAATTTTTCCGTGACTCACTAATAAATGTGGAAAGAGCGAAGATATTTGTTTGATAATAAACAAAAGAGCATATATATAAAATAGAAAAGTTAAAGTATGAAAAAGAACAACTCCTGGACATTCAAAATAATCCTGATTTGGAAATATGTGAAGCTTGACAAGAATAAGCAGATTGTTATCCTGAATTTTGTGGATTATAAGGAAAAATGAAAAAAGCAATTGAAGAATTAAATTGCAAAATGGTTGAATATGATCCATCATTTCTGACCAAGGTAAGAAATTATAGTTCTTTACCAGAAAGTATTAAGAATGCAAACCCCAGATTTGAAGCAACCATATTAAGTGTTCAGATAAAAATGATAATCCTTTCAGGTTGATTGTAAGAAAATCAAAGGCCCCATTAATTATTTTGGTAAGGAATTTGTACAAGTATTTATTAGTAAGATGCATCAATAATAAATATAACATCAAGAACAGTATGTATAGCCTTCATTGAACATGTTAAAAATATTCAAGATGATGTTGGAGAAGTGTTTATGGCAATACGGATGTTTTATTTATATCCCAATACTCCAGTACTAAAGGCTATTGAAATTATAATAAAAAAAATTAAAAGAAAGGAATGAGTTACAATTGAGTCAAATCGAAGCAATTAAAAATATCTTAACGTATATTTCTAAAAAATATTTTTTTCAGATATGATGGAAAACTTATAAAGAAAAAAAGGGGGGGCCCCAATGGGCTCTCCATTATCATCATTATTTGTTGAAATAGTTTCAGCAGATATAGAAGAAATGTATTGAAAAATTAAGTGAAAAACCAATATTATATTGTCAATATGTAGACAATACACTTATTATATCTACGATGCATGAAAAGGATTTAAAGATTTTAGCTGAGAAATATACTGAAGTATACCCATCCATTAAACTGACATTGGAAAGTGAACATTATGTTCCCTTTTGGGATGTGCAAGTAAAAAAAGTAGATGGGCAACTGAAATATAAAGGATATATAGAAAACCATCTTATGTTTCCATCATGATTCCGTATGACTCATACCATCCAAAAGTACATAAAGTTAATTCATACGTACATACATACATACATGCATATCACTAAGCTTGTTCTCTGATATTTAGAGGTTAGCTCCACAAAGAAATACAGAGGTCGAAGTTGTTCTATTTTTCCTATATTTTTAAAAAATCACTGAAATTTGTCCTATTTTACCATTTGTCCTGTATTTTCTGAAATTTGCCCTATATTCCTATTTTTTTTTCATTTGCGAATTTCCAAAAATGGTAGAAAAATATATTTGCAATCAATAATTTCAGGTTATTACAGACATGGTTCGTACACATCCTGGAAATCCTGCGACGCTGCGGTGATGTGTGAGACGTGCAATTGCCGACTCACTGTCACTTATCTTCTGTGTAGTTGTGTTCGTTTTCATGATGTGCGTTTTCACTTCTTTCATTCTCATTTGTTGACTGAGGACGCTGCAGTGGCTCCTAGATGACCATTGCGATACTGTAGTTGTTTTTTCATTTTTAAAACAAATTTACTTTTTTAAACGTATCTAGATTTTAGCCCTTCGATCATTCTCGTTTTTCACTTTTACTGAATCAGCCAGATTTTAATCATTGTACCATGTTTTTAATACTGTTTGTTTCATTGTCTTGTGTTTGGCGCTCTTTGGCCACACATAGCCCTTGCGCCATGAAAATTTAACAACCAACCAACCTGGAAATCTTGGAAAAGTCATGAAATTCCATTTTGTCCTGTAAAAGTTCTGGAAATGTCCTGGAATTCTGTTACATGTCCTGGAATTTTATCCATTCCTGCCTTTTTGTCACTGCGCGATGTTTTTTAGTTGAGGATTTTTCCATTGACATAAAGTATGTCTGAGAAATTTCCTCCCCACCCCCTGCAAAATGCGGGGGGGTCTGTTAGGAGGACTGAAGCTTCGTTATTAGCATCTTTTGTGTTTTGTTTATGTTATCACTTTGTCTGTCCGACCAGGGAGACCATATCTCTGCAATTATTAGTTCGATTTTTAAAAATTTGTTTGTATTGAGAAGCTTAAAAATGTGAGAATGACTATGCATGCATTCCGGTTTTTTTTTTCTGATGCGCAACTTCGTCCCTAGAGGGCGCAAATAAAGATCGTATCGAATTTAAAATGTATTTTCTTTCATATATTTGCTTTTAAATATCCAATTCAAAAAAGTTTTTTCCTTTCGATGGCATTTATATCAAAGACTATTTTAGTTACAGTCCCTTTTTCAAATAATACATAAATTTTCCGCTAGGGGTGTAAATGTAAATCACGATTTTCCCAATATTTCCGCTTCTGATTTGGAACATTCTTTGTGCGTCGGATACAGCTCTTGGTGGTGGTGGTAGGGTTGCACAAATTTCTCATTTTTTGGTAAAGAATGGTTTAACCACCAGGCGGTGTAAGGGTTTATTTTTGCTTCCGATGTATTTGCAACAAAATCTGAACCGGAAACTCGATTGAAAAAATTCCTCCGTGGACCGATACCCCGCACCTCGAAAACCTTTTTGAGAATACCCCTGCTTAAAATAGCTCGGTCGTAGTGAGCGATGGGTTTGCCTCCTCAGGGCGCTCTGTGGTAACAATGGCGCACACAACAGCAACTAGGCCTCTCTGAATCTTGGAAAGGTGCAAGCTAGTTCTGTGTGACATTGGTGAAAAGACCCCAACTCACTGGGTTTTGTTCCAGAATCCTTAGGTTGAATGACCAACTGGAACCCTCAGCTGTGGGCTAATCCCCCACACTGATGTACTTACCTGATTAAAAAGACAAAAAGAAATATTAAGAATGACTCAAGTGTGGGATATGGTGGACCTACCGCACTTGAGAAGGACGGTCCACCACGGAATCGACCTGGACTTTCTAAACGGCATATGAGAAAGAGATCTCGGCTGAGTGAATGTAAGATTGGTATATGGAATACTAGAGGTATAAATGGCAAGATGAGTGAGGTGATTGAGGAGATGAATAAGTATAGACTGGATGTGCTGTGTGTAAGTGAAACCAAAAAGAAGGAAATTGGGGTAGAAGAAGTGAATGGCACGGTGAGTGTGTGGTCTGGAGTATTCGATAATATGAGAGGACTGGCTGGTGTAGGTGTGAGTTTAAGTGAAAAGATGAAGAACAACTTGATTCATTATAGTTGCATAAGTGAGAGAATTCTCTGGATTCGTTTGAAAGTGAAACTTCAGAGAATTGTAATTGTTGTAGTGTATGCTCCTTGTGACTCAGAACCTTCTGATAAGAAAGAAGATTTCTGGAATGAGCTAAAAGCTGTTTTGAGCCAGTTTGGTGCTAAAGAAAAAGTTATAATAGCAGGGGATTTTTCAATGCTAGAGTAGGTGTGCAGAATGCAATTTCTGACAACGTTCTGGGTAAGTTTAATTATCCTTGTGTGAATGATAATGGTGAAAGATTAATTGAACTCTGCATTGAGAATGGTTTGTGTGTATCTAATACATTTTTCAACCACAAGTATATACACACATATACTTGGGAAAATCGTACTCTTGGTCAAAAGAGTGTGATAGATTTTGTTGTCTACGATCAGCGTTTGAAACACTTAGTTGTTGACACCCGTGTGATGAGAGGTGCGGATGTTGGTTCTGATCATTACTTGGTAGTGTCACGAGTGAAACTTAATGTTCGTTGGAGGAAAAGGAATAGGAAGAGACCCAGGATAGAAAGAATAAAGGCTGATAGGCTCCTTCAAGATCATCAGCGGTACTCTGACTTACTCAGAGAACGACTGAAGGATCTGAAGTCTTGTGAGAGGGATGTAGAAAAGAAGTGGGAATGTTTTAAGAACTGTGTTGTCACTGCTGCTAAAGAGGCCTGTGGTACCACAATAGTGGGTAACAATAGAGGTGATGCTTGGTGGAATAGTGAGATTGAAGACGCAGTAAAGAGAAAGAAGGAAGCCTATTCGGGGATGTTGCAAGGTAGAGTCTCTGTGGATGAATATCGCTGTAAGAAGCGTGAAGCTGCTAAGCTGGTTCGCCACAATAAGACAAAAGATAGGAAGGAGAAATTGGAAAGGCATGAACTGGCTTTTTGGAAAGATAGGAAGTCCTTCTGGAAGTACACGAGACTCAGGAAAAATTGGGGAAACAAAGTTGTAAGTTGTGTGAAGAATGAGATCGGGGAAATGATATGGGAGCCCAATGAGTTAAGTGACAGATGGGGTGAATACTTCTATAAGTTATTAGATCAGGAAAGCAAAGATCATTCTGAGACAGATGCAGATGATGTCACAATGAGGGATGAAAGCACAGGAGGGATCTCAAGAGAAGAAGTGTGTAAAGCTCTAAAATCTCTTCAGAATGGCAAGGCTCCGGGAGTTGATGGCATAACTGCAGAGATGTTAAAGTATGGTGGTGACTCTATAATTGACTGGTTAACTGAAATTTGCCAGTTGTGCTGGGAGTTAGGAATAGTCCCTCGGGATTGGAAGGATGCTATTATTGTTCCTTTGTATAAGGGAAAAGGTGATCAGACTGAATGCAAGAACTATCGTGGTATTAGTCTACTGAGTGTGCCAAGGAAAGTGTTTGGTAAGGTTGTTATTGAAAAAGTACGGGGTCTTACATCATTGAAAGTGTGGGATGTTCAGAGTGGTTTTATGCCTGGTAAAGGCTGCACTAACCAGATTTATACATTACGCACGATGATTGAAAAGTATCTGGCTGTTGGGAAGAAAGTTTTTACTGCCTTCATAGATTTAGAGAAAGCTTACGACCAAGTGAATAGGACACTTTTGTGGAAGGTATTGAATGAATATGGTGTTACTGGGAATCTACTTAATAGTGTAAAAGCCATGTATGCTGGTAGTAGAGCTTGTGTACGAGTGAATGGTGTTTTATCAAAATGGTTTTCCATTGGTGCAGGAGTTAGACAAGGTTGTGTAATGTCACCATGGCTGTTTAATATATTTATGGACGCATGCATGCGTGTGGCCAAAATAGATAATAGTGGGTTATGTCTTGGTGATATCCGTGTGTGCAGATTGCTGTATGCTGATGACACTGTCCTGTTGGCAGAGAGCAAAAGTGAGTTGCAGAATATGTTGACTCGGATGCACGAAGTTTGCATGAAATTCAAACTGAGTATAAATAAGGGAAAAACCAAAGTTATGGTGTTTGAGAGAGGAATAGGTAGCGCTGAATGTAATGTAAGTATAAATGGCACTGTGATTGGCCAGGTGAGTGAGTTTGTGTATTTAGGAAGCATGTTTGACAGAGAGAACAAGTTGGATGGTGAAATCAGTAGGCGAGTGAATTCTTCTTTGAAAGTCATAGCTGCTCTGGGAGGTTTTCACAGGAATGATGGGTTCTCTAGAGAGTCCCGCATGGCTGTGTATGAAACAGTAATTGTTCCTACTCTGATGTATGGCAGTGAAACCTGGGTACTGCAGAAGAAGCATAGGAGTCGTTTGTGTGCTGGAGAAATGCATTACTTACGTGGGGTTTGTAGCAAGACACGATCTGATTGTGTGAGGAATGAAGATGTATTGCAGTTGTGCGATGTAAAGCAAAATGTTGTTAGCAAAGTGGAGACCAATATGCTTCGGTGGTTTGGCCATGTTGAAAGAATGAGTGATGAAATGCTTACTAAGAAAATATTTTCAACCCAAGTGGCAGGAAGGAAAGGCAGAGGAAGGCTAAGGAAGACATGGGTGGATCAGATTCAGGAGTGTCTGCATGAGAAAAAGATTATGAGTATGAAGTATAAAAGATCTTGTGTAAGGCGTGTAATGGATATCAGTGAAGCACGAGTTGTATGTGAAGATCGCTGTAAATGGCGAAGTTTGATACGACAACAATAAGTAAAAATATCTGGAAGTTTGTATTTCTTTTTGGAGCTAACCTCGGAATCTCAGAGAACAGCTTAGTGATATGTATGTATGTATGTATGTAAAATAGCTCATAATTTTTCCGCCAGGGGCATACACATATATCTTATTTTTGTCCATATCTCTGTTTCTAGGAGTCCGATTTGAATTAATCTACTTTTCTCAATATCTGTACTTCTAAATGTCTGATTTAAAAAAATCTTTTAACACCAGATATCATTTACCTTGTGGAACTTTTTAGGTTTGTATTTGAGGTTTGTGGTTCACAATTCTGCCACTACGTGGTGTTTGTGTACTTCCATTTGCAGCCTATCTCTGCCTCTAAAAACCCTTGTGAGAATTTTTTTTTTTTTTACTGTATGCCATTCGCAGATGGAGAGTGAATAAAATTTTTTCTACAATAAGAAGATCCTCTTCAAATAATGTACAACTTTCACCCTACGGGTTGTAAAGGTCAAAACGTTTTTCTTGCTATCTCTGCGTCCAGGAGACGTATTTGAAAGTTCTTTTTCCTTAGCATAGCTTTTGCTATGAAGAATACTTTTTGCCCGTTTTCAACTTTTTCATAATGCAAAATTATTCTGTTAAGAGGCATAGAGTTATATCATGTTTCCTTTTATATCTCTTCTTTTAACTGTTAGATTTGAAAATATTTTTGTCCCTAATACCTTTCTTCTGCTATGGGAAACATTTTTTGTGCCATTTGGTAATTTTCGTAACATACTTTTTAGCCACTGGTGGAAGTAAGTAGCTGATGTTTTATATGCAGCTGATTTTATTTTTTTTTATATATATAAAAATTTGCCATAAAATCAGATTGCTTTCTAATATCAGAAACTTAAATCTAGTTGTTTCTTAGTATTTTCTGAGCTAAGTGATCACTTTGCATCTTCTAATTAGCTTTCTAATCATGCCCAGTTAAATTACCTTGATCACTAATGAATGCAGTTGTACATAGCCCTTGGACTTAAGGTTTTTCCATTATCATCTTCTGTTTCACGCTGGAAATTTTTTGTGTATACTTTGTTTGCTGGCAAGTACAAAATTAAAACATAGCTACAGCATCAGTATTAAGTTGAAAATTTCTCCCCTAAATAAAATGTAACACAAATACTTGCAAATTGCTGGGGAATGAAACCAGAAATTAAGCAAACTGATGGACACCAAACAATGTCATAATTATTATCATTATTTTTGTAATTGTTCTGATTAATGAAACATATTTTTGATGTATGTTTCTAAAGGTCCAAAGTATCAGGTGGAAAACTCCTTATATTTTTAGTATAATTTTCTTTCGACCTGATGTCCTATATTTTTTCAGAAAATGTCCTATATTTTCTGTGGTCCACTTCTACCACTGAAAATACAAACTACCAGATAATTTTTACTTACTGTTGCGGTATCAAACTTCTCCATTTACAGCGATCTTGAGATACAACTCGGGCTTCTCTCACATCCATCACACGCCATGCACAAGATCTTCTATGCTTCATACTCATAATCTTTTTCTCATGCAGACACTCCTGAATCTGATCCTCCCATGACTTCCTTGGCCTTCCTCTACCTTTCCTTCCTGCCATTTGGGCTAAAAAGATTTTCTTAGTAAGCACCTCATCACTCATTCTTTCAACATGGCCAAAGCATATTAGTCTCCACCTTGCTAACAACATTTTGCTTCATATTACACTACTGCAACACATCTTCATTCCTCACACAATCAGAACGTGTCTTGCCCCCCCCATAAGTAACTCATTTCTCCAGCACATGAACGACTCCTATGTTTCTTCCGTAGCACCCAGGTTTCAGTGCCATACATCAGAGTAGGAAAGATTACACTTTCATACACAGCCGTGCGGGACTCTTTTGAGAACCCATCATTCCTGTGAAAACCTCCAAAAGCAGCCATGACTTTCAATGAAGAATTCACTCAGCTACTAATTTCACCATCCAATTTGTTCTCTCTGTCAAACATGCTTCCTAAATACACAAACTCATTCACCTGGTCAATCACTGTGCCATTTAGATATATATTACATTCAATACTATCAGTTCCTCTCTCAAAAACCATAACTTTGGTTTTTCCCTTATTTATACTCAGTTTGAATTTCATGCGAACTTCGTACATCTGAGACAACATACTCTGCAACTCACTTTTGCTCTCTGCCAACAGGAGAGTGTCATCAGCATACAGCAATCTGCACACACAGATGTCATTGAGACACAAACCAGTATTGTCTATTTTGGCATCACGCATGCATACATCCATATTACATATCACTAAGCTGTTCTCTGAGATTCAGAGGTTAGCTCCAAAAAGAAATATAAACTACCAGATATTTTTACTTATTGTTGTCGTATCAAACTTCTCCATTTACAGCGATCTTGACATACAGCTCGTGCTTCACTGATATCCATTACACACTGTACACAAGATCTTTTATACTTCATACTCATAATCTTTTTCTCATGCAGACACTCCTGAATCTGATCCACCCATGTCTTCCTTGGCCTTCCTCTGCCTTTCCTTCCTGCCACTTGGGCTGAAAAGATTTTCTTAGTAAGCATTTCATCACTCATTCTTTCAACATGGCCAAACCACCGAAGCATATTGGTCTCCACCTTGCTAACAACATTTTGCTTCACATCACACAACTGCAATACATCTTCATTTCTCACACAATCATATCGTGTCTTGCCACAAACCCCACATAAGTAACTCATTTCTCCAGTACACAAACGACTCCTATGTTTCTTCTGCAGTACCCAGGTTTCACTGCCATACATCAGAGTAGGAACAATTACACTTTCAAACACAGCCACGCGGGACTCTCTAGAGAACCCATCATTCCTGTGAAAACCTCCCAGAGCAGCTATGACTTTCAAAGAAGAATTCACTCGCCTACTGATTTCACCATCCAACTTGTTCTCTCTGTCAAACATGCTTCCTAAATACACAAACTCACTCACCTGGCCAATCACAGTGCCATTTATACTTACATTACATTCAGTGCTACCTATTCCTCTCTCAAACACCATAACTTTGGTTTTTCCCTTATTTATACTCGGTTTGAATTTCATGCAAACTTCGTGCATCCGAGTCAACATACTCTGCAACTCACTTTTGCTCTCTGCCAACAGAACAGTGTCATCAGCATACAGCAATCTGCACACACGAATATCACCAAGACATAAACCACTATTATCTATTTTGGCATCACGCATGCATGCATCCATAAATATATTAAACAGCCATTGTGACATTACACAACCTTGTCTAACTCCTGCACCAATGGAAAACCATTTTGATAAAACACCATTCACTCGTACACAAGCTCTACTACCAGCATACATGGCTTTTACACTATTAAGTAGATTCCCAGTAACACCATATTCATTCAATACCTTCCACAAAAGTGTCCTATTCACTCGGTGGTAAGCTTTCTCTAAATCTATGAAGGCAGTAAAAACTTTCTTCCCAACAGCCAGATACTTTTCAATCATCGTGCGTAATGTATAAATCTGGTTAGTGCAGCCTTTACCAGGCATAAAACCACTCTGAACATCCCACACTTTCAATGATGTAAGACCCCGTACTTTTTCAATAACAACCTTACCAAACACTTTCTCTGGCACACTCTGTAGGCTAATACCACGATAATTCTTGCATTCAGTCTGATCACCTTTTCTCTTATACAAAGGAACAATAATAGCATCCTTCCAATCCCGAGGGACCATTCCTAACTCCCAGCACAACTGGCAAATTTCAGTTAACCAGTCAATTATAGAGTCACCACCATATTTCCACATCTCTGCAGTTATGCCATCAACTCCCGGAGCCTTGTCATTCTGAAGAGATTTTAGAGCTTTACACACTTCTTCTCTTGAGATCCCTCCTGTGCTTTCATCCCTCATTGTGACATCATCTGCGTCTGTCTCAGAATGATCTTTGCTTTCCTGATCTAATAACTTATAGAAGTATTCACCCCATCTGTCACTTAACTCATTGGGCTCCCATATCATTTCCCCCCATCTCATTCTTTACACAACTTACAACTTTGTTTCCCCAATTTTTCCTGAGTCTCGTGTACTTCCAGAAGGACTTCCTGTCTTTCCAAAAAGCCAGTTCATGCCTTTCCAATTTCTCCTTCCTATCTTTTGTCTTATTGTGGCGAATCAGCTTAGCAGCTTCACGCTTCTTACAGCGATATTCATCCACAGAGACTCTACCTTGCAACATCCCCAAATCGGCTTCCTTCTTTCTCTTTACTGCGTCTTCAATCTCACTATTCCACCAAGCATCACCTCTATTGTTACCCACTATTGTGGTGCCACAGGCCTCTTTAGCAGCAGTGACAACACAGTTCTTAAAACATTCCCACTTCTTTTCTACATCCCTCTCACCAGACTTCAGATCCTTCAGTCGTTCTCTGAGTAAGTCAGAATACCGCTGATGATCTTGAAGGAGCCTGTCAACCTTTATTCTTTCTATCCTGGGTCTCTTCCTATTCCTTTTCCTCCAACCAACATTAAGTTTCACTTGTGACACTACCAAGTAATGATCAGAACCAACATCCGCACCTCTCATCACACGGGAGTCAACAACTAAGTGTTTCAAACGCTGATCGTAGACAACAAATCTATCACACTCTTTTGACGAAGTATATGTGTCTAGGCAGTTATGCCATCAACTACCGAACCCTTACCATCCTGAAGAGATTTTAAAGCTTTATACACCGTTTCTCTTGAGATCCCTCCTGTGCTTCCATCCTTCACTGTGACATCATCTGCTTCTACCTCTGAATCACCTCTGCTTTCCTGATCTAATAATTCACAGAAGTATTCACCCCATCTTTCACTTAACTCATTAGGCTCCCATATCATTTCCCTGATCCTATTCTTCACACAACTTACAACTTTGTTTCCCTATTTTTCCTGATTCTCACGCACTTCAAGAAAGTCTTCCTATCTTTCCAAAAAGCCAATTCATGCCTTTCCAACATCTGCTTCCTTACTCTGGTGAACCAGTCTAGCGGCTTCACGCTTCTTACAGCAATATTCATCCACAGAAACTGTACCTTGCAACATCCTCAAATAGGCTTTATTCTTTCTCTTTATTGCCTCATCAATCTCACTATTCCACCAAGCATCACCTCTATTGTTACCCACTATTGTGGTGCCACAGACCTCTTTAGCAGCAGTGACAACACAGTTCTTAAAACATTCCCACTTCTTTTCTACATCCCTCTCACAAGACTTCAGCTCCTTCAGTGTTCTCTGAGTAAGTCAAAATAACTGACATCTTCAGGGAGCCTTTCAACCTTTATTCTTTCCATCCTGGGCCTCTTCTTATTTCTTTTCCTCCAACCGACATTTAGTTTCACTCGTGACACTACCAAGTAATGATCAGAACCAACATTCACACCTCTCATCACGCGAGTGTCGACGATTAAGTGTTTCAGACATTGATCATAGACAACAAAATCTGTCACACTCTTTTGGCCAAGAGTACGATTTTCCCAAGTGTATGTGTGGATATACTTGTGGTTGAAAAACGTATTATATACACACAAACCATTCTCAATGCACTGTTCAATTAATCTTTCACCATTATCATTCACACAAGGATCATTAAACTTACCCAGAACATTGTCAGAAATTGCGTTCTGCCCACATACTCTAGCATTGAAATCCCCTGCTATTATGACTTTCTCTTTAGCACCAAACTGGCTCAAAACAGCTTTTAGCTCATTCCAGAAATCTTCCTTCCTATCAGAAAGTTCCGAGTCACAAGGAGCATACACTACAACAATTACTATTCTCTGAAGTTTCACTTTGAAACAAATCCAAAGAATCCTGTCACTTGTGCAGCTATAGTGAATAAATTTGTTTTTCATCTTTTCACTTAAAACCACACCTGCACCTGCGTGTCCTCTCACATTATCCAATACTCCAGACCACACACTCACCGTTCCATTCACTTCTTCTATCCCACTTTCTGTCTTTTTGGTTTCACTTACATACAGCACATTCAATCTATATGTATTCATCTCTTTTGGTTTTTTGCCAATGTCACACAGAACTAGCTGGCACCTCTCCAAGATTCACAGAGGCCCTAGTTGCAGTTGTGTGTGCCATTGTTACCACAGAGTGCCCCGCAAAGGCAAGCCCATCTCTCAATAAAGTTAATAGTGTATATAATTTGATAAAAAGAGCTTTCACTCATTCCTGTTGTAAAAAAGTTTTGAGAGGAGGAAATCCAATGGATTAAAAAGATATGAAGAACACACAGTTATTCCAATAAGCTGATTGATGACCTTGTTCAAAAGTATAAAAGGTCCATCCATAGAGAGAGTAGTAAACAAGATACAAAAGACATGCAATATGTTGGTTCCTTCCCTGTTCTAGGAAGCATTAATCAAGAAATAAATAATATGGTTAAAAAATTTAGAAAAGGATTAGAACAATCTGTGAGAACTACAGCTAGTTGGATGATTAATACAAAACAAAAAAACACCTATGTTGGATCAAGCAAGCATATACAAAATTCTCATTGGCCCATCTCATGACAATACTAAAAAAAAGATATAATGGTACAGTACAGGACCCGTTATCCGAAATCCCAAAATCCAAAATTATTTCAAACAATTTTTTATTTTTTTCGGATTTTTTTTTTGGTGGGGAGGGGGGTTAATATGTATTTTTTGACATATATTTTATGGTTTTTAGAGTTTTTGTTTATTTATATTCATTATTTTAACAAAACAACAACAGCAAAAAAAAGCAAAAAAAAATTGCGTCCTAAGTCTGTTCACATGCAAACCACAAATCCCAGATCACCTTGACATTGGAATACCCACTATATACTAGAAAGGAAATGCTTTAAAGGAATCTTTTTGTAAATAAGGTATGTATTATTCCCTTAATATGGGAGGTTAGCAAGGGTTTTGTGTATTTTTTCTGAAGACAGGTGCCAGTGTTAAAAGTCCTTTCAGCTGTGAAGAAACTCAGTAAACCATCATGTTTATTTGAAAGGAAGAAAATGAGCTTAAAAGGGGAGAATCTCTCTCCCACTTATAGCCTGTGTGTCTTTTTGTAGTCTGCAGCAAAGACTGGACCCTTCTCAGGGAGGAAAAAGGGGGACCCCTGTAAAGATTAAAATTGGTAATTTTTTCGAGTGGCCATTGGCCAGTGGGTGGACAAAATCTAGTGGCCAATTTCCTTACAGCTATTTCGTGTTGTATACACAACATTTTATCACTGTACTGTATACCTTTCATTTATTTAGACATAGTTAAATTTAAAGTTAGTAGTTGCTAGGGCCCACTGTCTATTGTCCAGTGCAATTAAATGAATAAATATAATCTTAAAAGTTATATTTTTTCTTCAACCACATCAACCAAATTTTCTAGACAGTTTTTATTGGAACGATAATTTAATCATTTTTATTTGGTCTCTCGCTATGTTCACAAATAAAATTTCTCCACCATAAATTGATAGCAGTGGATTGGTCAAAATTTTCAAGCAGTTCTTACTTTTGCTTACTTTATTTAATTTGCTCTATTTTCTAAATTCATTCTTTGCATGAGCATTGTCTTGTCGTCAAGAACATTGCCCACAGTGCTTGCATTCTCTTAACTTCTGCATTGCTTGGCATAACAGTATTTCAACAATTTGTGCTATGACCTTAATGTGCTAAAAATTGCTTGTTTTTAGTTTCTCTAGCAGTTTTTGGTGAGTTATTGATGGTCAAAATTGTTCAGACATCATGTTTCGAAGCTGCTTCCATTTTGCTAAATTTTTCTTTCCATTCCATTTATGTTTGGTTAAGTTCCTCTTGGTGTCAAAATGAAAACTGACTGTATAGCTTTCAAAAATGAATTTGATATCTTATAGCAGAATCATTTTGTGGTACAGCTGAGATTGGGAGAAATGTGATACCAACCTGGTCAATTTATTTAACAGACTCGCAATGATTCCTGACAATTAGCAGAAAATATTCAGCAATTTCCTGGGTTGTTCTAATAGATATTACATTAAAAACATTGATAAACATTCACAGGTGTTGAAAAAATAATCATGACGAAATAACACTTGCAGAGTATCCTGATTCCATCGGATTCTGTCCGGTTTTCGAACCCAGTGTCATGTTGTTATTTTTTCGGAAAACGTTAAGTTTTGGTAGAATTTTAATGGTTTGTCATTTTTCCTGTTTGCCCACCACAGACCTTCCAAATACTATTGAATTCTCCATAGTCACAGCGAAAATTGTCAATCGCTGCGAAGTACGGAAAACATCGAATATACTACGGAAATAAAAAAAATCTGGTTGTCGGGTTTGTTTTTTTCCCTTCAGAAAACGTTGTTTTAGTAGAATTTTAATGATTTGTCATTTTCCCCTGTTTGCCCACCTCTCAGACCTTCCAAATGCTACGAATTTTCCATAGTCACTATGAAAATTGTTGCGGAGTACGGGAAACATCGAATAATACTACGGAAATAAAAAATCTGGTTGTCGATGTTTTCCCCTTCAGAAAACGTTGTTTTAGTAGAACTTTAATGATTTGTCGTTTTTTCCTGTTCGCTCACCTCAGACCTTCCAAATGCTATGAATTCTCCATAGTCACTACGGAAAAAAAATTCTCTATGAAATAATGTTATTCAACATTTGTTCAAAATTTATTTTCATGTTTTCAAAATTCTAACATTCATCAAACATTTTTGGGACTGTTTTTAAATGTCGCGACATTTGTTCGGTATAATTTAGGCACCTTCATGCCGTTCGTCTCCTGAAAATGATTGTTTTAGCATGGATGAAAATGTACTGTAGTTTTCTAAATTTCGAATTTTTCTTACCCCAAGATGCGCTTTCTTTTCACTTTCTGGTTACATTATGTTATTTTTTTCTGATTATGTTTCTCGTTTTTAGTAGCTTCAGTAATAGTGAAAAAACAACAACTTCGTATTTTAAAAGTTTTTTTCTAGTGAAGACTGAAGCGCAATTTTTGTTCTTTCTCTAACAGTCTGTTCTTCAAAACCAATCAATACGGAAAGTATATTTTATTCTTTTTCACTTTTTTAAAGCTAAAAAATTTCAAAATCGATACTTATTCCGCTTGTAATGGAATCGACCGTTTCCGTGACCCGTAAAATGACTATCACGGCAGAGTGAACAATACAGTACTGGTTTTTTATATTTCATTTCGCTCAAAAACTTGTGTTTACCCATTCCTTAGTAACATTTTACTGTATTAAGGGGCAGACAAGAGTTTTTATTTTGTTTAAAGCAAACTTCACATGTTCAAAGGAAATGCGTCTTTGCATTGAATGAAAGACGGCGCGATAGCAGAAAGTGAAGTCCCGATTTTCTAACTGTGATTTCTTTTTGTAAACAAAAGGGGAAATGCTTGCCCATTTCGTTTGATGATAAGCAAGAAGTGCCTAAGCAATGGAAAATCGTGCATTTTCAGATAAACCAAACTTTAAAAAACGAGCTGCTTAAGACAAGTTGTGATGACATAGTTCCATCTTAAAGCCACAGGTGTCCATTTCCGATATGGCTACTTTGTGCACCAACTTAAGTGGAAAAACAAACAACCACCCCCGTTCTTGAAGAGTGAATCTATAAATAGATCGTACCCACTTATTCGCGGAGGAAAAGGCTGTTTTTCACCGCACGGAAGTCGGATGATTTAAAAATGCATTTCCTATAGCAGGAGCGTTTTTAAAAATGCAAATAAATTCTTTAGCAATGAAAAAATGCAAATTTTTGTGTGTGGCGACTAAAGTAACTTTAAATACTGGACATTTTATTTTATCTAGTCGCCACGTGGCGACTGGCTACTGCTAATTTTAATCTTTAGACCCCTGCTGTGTTATCTCCTTATCTTTCTTAAATTCCCTGCCTCTGCTGGCTGGAGGGGTGCCACACTGCAAAATATCTTCCTGTTTTCTCCTGTCCAACTTGTTCTTCCTTCCACCATTAAGATGCCTCAAATCAAATTACAGTAACATACATACCTAGCTTCCCCTCCCACAAGCACCTCCAGTGAACTAAAGTAACTTTAAATACTGGACATTTTATTTTATCTAGTCGCCACGTGGCGACTGGCTACTGCTAATTTTAATCTTATGACCCCTGCTGTGTTATCTCCTTATCTTTCTTAAATTCCCTGCCTCTGCTGGGTGGAGGGGATGCCACACTGCAAAATCTCTTCCTGTTTTCTCCTGTCTAACTTGTTCTTCCTTCCACCATTAAGATGCCTCAAATCAAATTACAGTAACATACATACCTAGCTTCCCCTCCCACAAGCACCTCCAGTGAACTTGGTCCCTGAGCAGGGAAAACAAAAAGTCCTGTTTGTTATCACTTCCAACTTTTCTTTCTTCTGAATGTTGGCAATGACTGGTTAGCTTCATAAGATGGTTGGTGTCTTAATGACTTTTTTAACCTTGGTTGTTTATTCAAAAAGGGCAGCAACTATAACATATGCATATGTACATACAGTACTTTGATGCACAAGGACCCAAAATCCTGAAATCCTGAAATCTTTTGGTCACAAGCTTTCTGGATTTGGGGTCCTATACTGTAGTACAAAATAGACTAAAGAAGCTATTAAATGAGCATCTAAGTAATTGGGGGGAAAAAAAAAGAAAAAAAGACAGCTTTAGTACAGTATTGTCTAGACCAAAAAAAGAAAAGAAAATTTCCACAATTTGAAGGTATCAGAATTACTAACACCCAGCACATGAATGGGAATTGAGATATTCTGAAGCTGTTACCATCGAAAAACAAAAAAGATATAGCTTTCAACATCTACGAGCCACATAGTATTCCGGAAGCTCGGAAAACATTAATCAGAAAAGAAGTAGTATATAAAAATGCAAGAAAAAGAAAACGACTTTAGATAGCTACCTACCCATTTCATAGAGGGCAGCACATTGACGTATGGTGCAATGCTTATTTGTGATGTGTTAAGTCTGCTGTTTTCGTGAGGAAAGCCCCATAGGAGTCGATCGTTCAGTGCAAATGTTGCTTTAGATGGCAACAGCATGCATTTTGAAAACATGATGCACAAGGGTTATGCAAAAAGCTTAAAAGTGCCAGATGTTTTCTCAAGGGAGTTTTCAGCATGTTTTTTAACAATGTATATAGTGATTTGGTTGAGGTTGTGTATATAGTTTCTTTTAGCATGTCATTTTTATTTTAAGTGTATTTTAAATTGTAATGAAGTAGCTTTTAATAATAATGTTCTTTTTAGTTCTGAGTTTTAAGTGTTAAATTATCAAAAAACAATGTTTTCAGTAATGAACCATAAGAATGGTAAAATAATGAATAGTACATTACGCTGCTACAAAAAAAAAAAAAAAAAAAAAAAAAAAACCTTAGGAGTCGCACCTTTTTAAAGAATGTGTATGTTGCAAATGCTAATGAGGTACATGGATTCTAGGATATCCTTACAGCCTGACATGTATACGTTTTTATTCATCATTGCGAATGGAAATACAAAGATTTCTGAAAACTAGTTTGAAAATGTTAAGATCTTTAAGGTTTGCAAGGTGACCTAAGTTGGTTTTAATGATTTTAAGTGTTTTTAATTGTAGGGGTTAAGCATGAATTTACAGGTTTCTAAGTAAAACGTTTGCTACTGTATAATGGGCGAAATGCTGTATTTCATGCAGGCCACGTGATTAAAATGATGTAAATAACGACTATAGCACTTATTCATTTTGCATTTAAATTATTTTTTTAACTGTCATTTAGTATTTTTTTAAATGAAGTTTTGCAAAAAAACTTAATTTAAAATGTTGGTACAAGAGTTCCATGTCATGAATACAAGAAAACAAGCATGAAATAGTGGATTTCATACACATATACAGTAGTAGTGTAAGTAAATGACTGATACACAACGTGAAACTTATTCTTCCATCCACCACACAAACAAGCAGCCAATTGCTGATTGAGCATCATTTTCAACACAATTGTTAGTGGCTTCTGCGTAAGAGTGCCACTATCATGTGGTGAAAACCATACCATCCTAATTATATCGTTATTTCCTCACAAAGCATGTTTGAAACATATCCACTTTTTCTTGGACTAGCATGTGCAGATTATTTACATATGTAAACATTTTATATCTTACACCTGCATCAAGTGTTTATTTTGCTTTATTGTTTCATTTTCAGGGAAGATGGTATTAAAGTACCATTAGGCAAACCTTGTGAAACAGAGCTTGAAAATAATGTTTGTACTCTGAACTATAATGAATATATTGTGTACAATGTGAACCAGATTAAGATGAAGTACCTATTTAGAATAAAGTTCAATTTCAAGTGAAATTAAAAACACGCTGTTATTTTCATTAAACAAAATATTGTATTCAATGCAACCTTTTAAATAAAATATTTTCAACAAGATGTAAAGTGAATCAGAGAATTTCTATTTTACAATGTGTGTAATTCACTCTTTGGAGCACTTTCTGGATGCTTTTAAAAAAACGAAGCATTTATGCATTCAGTGTGTGCTTGATTAATGGCATTGTGCTAGAACTAATATAAAATATGGAATAAACTATCTTTATTTAGGCTTGTTTATTTCACACCTCTGTATTCACCTCATCTTGATTATAGGTTTGATATATACAGGCATACCCCGCTTTTTGAAAGTTCGCTTTACACCACTTTGCTTTTACAAAAGATCTACATTAGTACCTGTTTTGCTAACCAAAAGAAATCCAAAGAGAATCTTTGCTTTTATGAAAAAAGGTGAAAAGCAAAAATAACATTCAGCTTTTGTTTTGCAGCGAGCCGTTATAGAGGCAGCGCACACCCCAAGCAGTGAGAGTGGCTCTGCCAAGTTCCTTTCCTGGAACTACACTCAGCATCAAGCCACCATAGCTTTGAACTGTGTCTGTGGGCATCTGTGCTTTATCTCGATTTATTTTGTGCATCCGTTAGCAAGATGTGCCCAAAGGTATCAGAAAAGCCTAAGAGAGTTCATAAGGATGTTTATGCTTAGCCTAAAACTGGACATAATTAAGTGTTTCAATTGTGGTGAATGAAATAAAGAGGTGCACGTGCTGAACATGCCTGTGCCCACCATTCATATTATTTGCATGCAGAGAGAAAGAATCATAAAGGCTCTCAAAGTTACTATTGGTTCTGCTAGTAACAAAGTGGTCTTTTTTAGTCGGCATCCAGTAATGGATAAAATGTGTATTTATCATATTATTCCTGCTTTTACCATATGTTTGTGTTATTTTAGGTCTTATGTGTTATTTGGTATGATTTGTAGGTTATTTTTTGGGTCTGGGAACACTCAAAGATTTTTCCCATATACATTAATGATAATTAATATGAAAGTATAATTGTTCCTACTCTGATGTATGGCAGTAAAACCTGGTTACTACAGAACAAACATAGGAGTAGTTTGTGTGCTGGAGAAATGCGTTACTTGGGGGAGGTGGGGGGGGCAAGACATGTTCTGATCGTGTGAGGAATGAAGATGTGTTGCAGTTGTGTAATGTGAAGCAAAATATTGTTAGCAAGGTGTCGACTAATATGCTTTGGCCATGTTGAAAGAATGAGGTGCATACTAAGAAAAATCTTTTGGGCCCAAGTGGCAGGAAGGAAAGGCAGAAGTAGGCCAAGGAAGTCATGGGAGGATCAGATTCAGGAGTGTCTGCATGTGAAAAAGATTATGAGTATGAAGTATACATCTTGTGTTCGTCCTGTGATGGATGCCATTGAAGCCCGAGTTGTATGTCAAGATCACTGTAAATGGAGAAGTTTGATACAGCAGCAGTAAGTAAATAATCAGTTAAAAATTTATCTGTTAGTTTGTATTTCTTTGTGGAGCTAACCTCTGAATCTCAGAGAACAGCTTAGAGATATGCATGTAACTAATGGTAATTGTTTCTTTGCTTTACGCCATTTTGGCTTATGAAAGGTTTAATAGGAATGTTCTACTTTCGGATAGCGAGGGAAACCTGTATTTAAACATTAATTGAGATGTATGTGCAATTTCAACAAAAAGTTTTGGTTTTGTAAAAGTCTTATCACAAATCCATTGTTTATGTTCTTAAATTTATTTTATATGGGTGCTATGTGTTTTATCACTTCAGTGTAAATTTTAAAACATGCAGATTTTTGTTGGCAGGCAGTTGACTACACTTTACCACCATTTGAAATCGAGTTGATGACTTAATGATTGAAATTAATTGTTTTTAAATATTTTTTGAGAACTGATCAAAATCTTGCAGAAAAACCTTTACAAAATGTACCATAAATACTTAACAGGAATTATAGAGGATAAATTTATTTAGGTACAATACCTCTCAAATTTTTGATCTATACACTAGATCATCGTCAGGAGTTCTTGCGTCTTACTGCTTCCACATGGCTATATATATATCTCGCACACACTGAACTGAGAGACTGATTATTTGTACTAGAAGGTCCAAAACCAAAAGAAAGGAGTTATTGCGTCTTACTACTTCCACAGGTCTTGACCTGTGGAAGTAGTAAGACGCAAGAACTCCTGATGATGATCTAGTGTATAGATCAAAAATTTGAGAGGTAATGTACCTTAATAAATTTATCCTCTATAGTTACCATTAAGTATTTATGGTACTGAAAGTAATTAGAGGAAGCTTTACAAAATGTAAATGAAAAAATTGTTTTTAAAATAACACTGGAAATAGCTATGGCTGTATTCATTGTTAGAATATACTGTCTGTCTCTAACCAATAGTGATATAACTAAACTATATCACCGGGATTAGATGAAATTCTATTCATAAACTCACCAATCCATTCGGTCAGCATGGTTAGTTATGGCCATATATACATACAGTATATCGCACACACTGGACTGAGAGACTGATTATTTGTACTAGAAGGTCCAACACCAAAAGAAATAGGTATCTCCAATAGTGACAGGAAAATTATTAAGGCCCTTATGAAAACAAATAGTGACAAAAATAGGTGGTACTAAGAACAAATTGCATATGAAGAAAATATCGAAAAGAACAAAAATGCAGATGCAAGCAAGAAGGGAGACACGAAGATAAATAAAGAAAATGCAATTTCAAAAGTGGAATACGTAGAACTGTACAAGACAGTGCAAAAAAATTTAACACTGAAGTCTGAAGACCTAAGGAAAGGCCAACCAAAGCATGAAAAAAGCAAAAGATAAAAACAGGTTATGGCACTCAGGAAAGAAGATGGTACAGTAACAAGAAATAGAAGCAGAATTTTGAGGAGAGTTAAATGTTCTATTTACAAAAACATGTGAAAGTGATGATACATCTATTACAAACATAAAAAAACTATACGCATGGGCACAAAACTTCCTCCTGGCAGAAGTTACCCATGCAATGAAGAACATGAAATGGGAAAGAACAGCTCCAGAGGAAGAGGAAATTGCCATGGACATTTTACAAAAAGCCAGTGAAAAAGTAGAAACTACACTTGTCCAAGTTTTCACTAGTTACCTCTAGGAAGGATAAAAAAATTTTTAGCACAAAATCTTTGGTAAGGTACTATTGTATTACGTAAACGAAACATTGGACATGGCTCTATCAAGAGTATAAGCTAGATTCAGGAGTGGCTACTGCACTGTATGGATAGATGGTATACATGTACTGTCAGAACTGATTGAAAGGAATAAATATGAATTTCTTCTGTATATTGCTTTTTTGATTATGAAGCAATTTTTGGTACTTTGAAAACATCAGCAGTTATAATGTCTTTGACATCCTACAGTACTGAAGATGCACATTTTAACATTAACAACATCTATGTTGTTAATACAGTAGAACCCGGATATAACTAGCTCACATAAAGCGAAGTTCAGTATATAACTAATTTTTATCGGCTCCCTTGAGTTTACACGGCAACTTAATGTTAATTATATCGCATTTTACGAATGGCATTTTTGTCACAAACCACTTATGATGAACTTTAGCTGAGAGAATAATAAAGATGTAAGTTTACACTGGGTTGCAAATTTCCAATCCAACAGAGTGTGGTTTGCAGAAAAAAGATCATCGGTGTCACAATGGCACATCTTTAAGCAATACAATCCACTAGCTTCCAGAAAACAATGATACGGATGTCTTTATGGCACCAAAAGCTGGCGTCGCCAGTTTGAAGGAGGGTTGAAATGGGCCTATTGCTTAGGCAGGGGTTGAAAGGGGCAGAAAAGTTTTCCTGGCAGCAGAGCAGATGTACAGTGAGTGGCCACAAGCAACAAAGAGATCACCGGTGTCACTCAACTGTACAAACCGTGGCAGGCTCATTAGTAAAGAAGGGATTCTGAACAGTGAAAGGGAAATTAAGTTTCAGGGGACATTTTCAGTCTGCACTTTGACTTTGGTTGTATGAAAACACACTGTTTCAATCTCTCTTCTTCTGATTACACTTCCCTATGGGATAGGGTGAGAATAACCCACCCAGCTGCCGTAATCTTTAGTCTGGATTGTCTGAGAAGAGGAATTTTCTGGATACTGGACGTTCTCATTTGGTCCATTGCACAGGTGCAGATATCCCGTGCCTGTTTGGCACTCAGGAGTCAGGTTTTATGTATCGCAGTTGCTTCACTTTTTTTTTTTTTTATGAATTGTTGTTACACATCTGAAGCTCAGAATGTTTTCTGGTGGTATGAAGTAGAGGAGAGTAAAAGATGTCCTTGAATAAGTGCAAAGCATTAAATTTGAACGAAAAAATTGAGCTTACTAGTCTGGTGGAGAAAGCTCATTTGAAAAATGTGAAATTGCTAAAAAATTTGATATTCTTGTGAATTCACTTTTAATCATTTTGAAAAATAAGGATGATCTCAAATATAAGTTCTCCGAAGGTACATCAGGTGTTGAGAGGAAAAGGTTTCGACAAGCTGTTTATAGTGATGTGGAAGTAGCAGTTTTACAAGTGGTTTCTCAGTGCAAGACTGCAAAATGTTCCAATCACAGGACCTCTACTAAAAGAGAAGGCCTTAGGTTTTGCACGCCTACTTGGAATAGCCTATTTTATCCCTAGCAGTGGTTGGATTCAACGATTTAAAGATTGCCATGGCATTGTGTTCAAAACTGTTTGTTGGGAGAGTGCTTCAGTTGACGATGAAACCATTACAAAATGGTTGGAAGCAAGCAAGCAAGCATCTAATTTGGCAATACAATCCAGATGAAACTGGACGTTTTTTTCAAATGCTGCCTGAAAAACATTAGCTCTGAAAGCTGAGCAATGTAGTGGTGGTAAAAATTTAAAAGTTCAAATAATTGCGATAGTTTGTGCGAATATGAATGGGTCTGATAAGCAAAAACTTCTTTTCATTGGCAAATCCAAAAATCCTTGATGCTTCAAGGAGGGTGAGAAAATTACCACTTGACTACAGAGCTAAAAAGAAAGCATAGAGGACATCTGAGTTATTCATGGAGTGGCTTAAGCAATCTGATGATGAGGAAAAACAAAGATTTTGCTTCTCATCGACAATTGGTCCAGCTCATTCAACTGATGTCAGTTTGAAATCCATAACTGTACATCAGTTACCAGCCAACACAACATCAAAGCTGCAGCCAATGGACTAAGGAGTAATAAAGAATTTAAAAGTGTTCTACTTCAAAAATGTGCTGAGAAATTTTTTTATAAACTTAGAAACCCAAAAACCAACTATTATTGATGTTAGAATGGCATGTGACATCATAAGAGATGCCTGAAATGATGTCTGCAGAAACTGTTGGAAACATTGGGGGGGGGGTTCCCATCAAAAGTTATTATGCTGCTCATGTGGTCACTGTGGAAACGGAAGATAAAATTTGGGATCATCTGAATGAAATGGGAGTTATCCCTTCAGATTTACTCCTGAGAGATTATCTACAGGCTGGTGATTGTGTTGCAACTAGACCGACCAACTCAGACAAAACAATCGTTGAAAGTGTAAAATATTCCACTTCAAAAGAGTCCGACGAGGAAGACATGGAGGCAGAAGTAAAAAATTGCCGCCCCGGTGGCGCAGTGGTCTAAGCGATGGCCTCTGATCATTCGTCCGAACGGGGGTCCGGGTTTGAATCCCGGTGAGGCATGGATGTTGTGCTTGTTTTACGGCACTGGTTCTCTCCCTTCCCTGGAACCAGTGACCCTAAATTAGGGACGGGCGACTGCTTATAGCCCATTGAGTTGCTCACGGTGGTCGTTGAACCTCCAATAAAAAAAAATATTTTTAAGTAAAAAATTGTACAATTTCCAACGAAGTTGCTATACAAAGCTTTGAGAATTTGCGCATTTACTTGACATCGAAAAATGTGTGCACTGCAGCACTGGATGAAGTTGAAAAACAATTAACTGTTGCCATTGTAGGAAGCCGAAAGCAGGCGACCATTGACAAATACTTTGGTTCCAACGTACAGTTGTAGTGCTGTACTACTGTAGTTTGAAAACATGTATTGCACGTAGCATGATATGTACTATGTACGTACCGTACAACCCTGCTTAAAAGTTAAAAGTTCCATTTGATTCCTTTGCAAGTTTCTGTTTATTAGGTATGTTGTACAGTTCTTTATTCTTTTTCCTTAAGAATATATGCTGTTAATTGTAAAATTGAATGTTTTAACTAAAAAACATGTTTTTTAGGGGGAGGGGGGACTTGGTTATTACAAAGTTTGCTTATAGTGAAGTTTTTTCGGCCTCCCTTCAGCTTTGTTATATCCGGGTACTACTGTATTAAAAAAAAATTGTACGCACGGTGTCCTCAACAAGTGCAATGGCTCAACTGTTGAGGTTATTTTGCATATAAAAATTGCAAAGAGTGAGACAAGGTGACATCATATCTACAAAGCTCTTCAATGCCACATTGCAGAATGTCTTTCATCATTGAACTGTTAGAATAATTCTTGATGTCAACATATCACGCATAAGTTATGTAAAAATTACAAGTGGTGGAACGTTTCGGTAGTGACTTCTACCTTCATCAGCCATGGAATGAAACATGTGGTATAAGCATCAGTTGTAGCCAGATTTCAAAATAGCTTTCCAAATGATAGGTATGTTAAAAGGTGCATCCATATTGCAGGTGTTAGGAATAAGGAAGATTTCAATGCTTTCGCGGTATCAGAGGGCTTTCCGATTGCTGAACAGAGCGATACGTTTAACATTTGGGCAATCGAGAATTGCGGACGTGTCGCTAATGGTTAAAATTGAAAGGGAGGTGGAAGGTTTGCCTTTCTAAACAACAGCGATATGTTCCACCAATCGCCGGTTGATGCTTCAGTAAGTACTACCGATATAGTGGGTAACGCCTGTGGAAGTGTTGACAGGGATAGAGTAGACACCTTGTAACTCTAGGGGTTTATTGGGATCTCTGTCTTTAAGGTTAAGAAGATGTGGAGGTGGTTTAACACTAGTCCTATAGTCA
The DNA here is from genome assembly GCA_039090855.1 of Macrothele yani. Classification (NCBI taxonomy): domain Eukaryota; kingdom Metazoa; phylum Arthropoda; class Arachnida; order Araneae; family Macrothelidae; genus Macrothele; species Macrothele yani. The sequence goes on from CM077008.1 coordinate 82,872,867, forward strand.
AAAGACTTGAAAATGGAGCAAACTTTCTGAGTGAAGGCCAGGCTAAAGGGCAAAGTACCAACAAACTGATGAGTGGTGGAAAGTTCAGTCAGTAAACTAGTAGATCTATTCTGATTCAAATTTCTTGATTAGCTAGCCTATGTACTAAGAGGGGTGGAAAATCACGCAATTTGGTGATGTTCTGATATTCGTTTTGAAGAGCTGTTGCAAATAAGGTTAGCTCTGTGGATGTACGCCTTTAAAGCAGCCAATTTGTATTTACCAACAAATTGACTGCTTTAAAGGCGTACATCCACAGAGCTAACCTTATTTGCAACAGCTCTTCAAAACGAATATCAAAACATCACCAAATTGCGTGATTTTCCACCCCTCTTAGTACATAGGCTAATCAAGAAATTTGAATCAGAATAGATCTACTAGTTTACTGACTGAACTTTCCACCACTCATCAGTTTGTTGGTACTTTGCCCTTTAGCCTGGCCTTCACTCAGAAAGTTTGCTCCATTTTCAAGTCTTTTGACTATAGGACTAGTGTTAAACCACCTCCACATCTTCTTAACCTTAAAGACAGAGATCCCAATAAACCCCTAGAGTTACAAGGTGTCTACTCTATCCCTGTCAACACTTCCACAGGCGTTACCCACTATATTGGTAGTACTTACCGAAGCATCAACCGGCGATTGGTGGAACATATCGCTGTTGTTTAGAAAGGCAAACCTTCCACCTCCCTTTCAATTTTAACCATCAGCGATACGTCCGCGATTCTCGATTGGCAAAATGTTAAATGTATCGCTCTGTTCAGCAATCGGAAAGCCCTCGGGTACCGCGAAAGCATTGAAATCTTCCTTATTCCTAACACCTGCAATATGGATGCACCTTTTAACATACCTATCATTTGGAAAGCTATTTTGAAATCTGGCAACAACTGATGCTTATACAACGTTTCATTCCATGGCTGATGAAGGTAGAAGACTACCGAAACGTCCCACCACTTGTAATTTTTATGTAACTTATGCGTGATATGTCAACATCAAGAATTATTCTAATGTTTTATGTGTTACATGTTTCACTGCCAATTATTCTCACTATGATCATTGAACGGGAAAGACAAGGAGTAAAGGCTAATGGAATATTTAATCCATCTTCACATGTTTTACTAATGATGTAATTATTTTTAAATGCCCCCCCCCCCCCCCACATGCACTCACAGTTGGTATATAGTATGATCCAGGCACTTGCTGACAGGGATAAAGTGGTGGTATTAAAAAAATTGATTTAAAGAAAATAAAATTGATGCACAAGTCTTTTACATGAACTGAGGATTTTGTAGTAAATGTCACAAATCTAGAAGTAACGGGTACCTGCATTTACCATGTATAACAGATATCAAGCTAAGACCACATGAAATAGAAAATTATTAATTGTTTAAAACTTGGCTGGAGAATATTTGGAAGAAATAAGGCAATTTTCAAGATCAATTTGCCATTGTCTTTGTAAAAGAAATGTGTTTATTCAATGCATCCTTCAAATTTTACTCATGGATCAGAGACTTGGACTTTAACTGAAAAATACATACTGAGTTTGTGAACAACTCAAAGAGGCATGGAGAAATGCATGCTTGGTATAGCCAGAAGAGATGGAAAGAAACTCCTGAATCAGCAAAGTGACAAGAGTTGATGTCATCATGATCAGCATAAAGACCTTTTAACGGAAATTAGCTAAACATATTGCTAGAACAACTGACCACCATTGTAAAATTGAAATTTTAGACTGGATACAAAGATACAGGAGAAGACCCAGAAAAAGAAGACTGTATAGGAAATTGGGTGGATGAATTTTGAAAGTATCCCAGAGTGACATGGGAAAGAGTGACTCAAGATAGAAAATTATTATCACCATAAGAATATGGTCGATTATAATGTGCTGAACTGTTTAACAAATTCTTAATGTGCTAAACTGTTTTTATTTATTTCATACATTGCTCAGAATACAAAACTCTATGCACATTTTTATTCACATGTGGGAAGCAAAGTTTCATTCTGATGACGGCAATCAAAGCATGAGAATCAAATGTTAACTAAAAAGGTGAAAATTATGAAACTGAAGCACTTGGCAAGTCAAATAGTAAAGGTACAAGAATAGTAACTCAAAGCATGCAGGTAACACACCTTTATCACTCCAAGGCTGGGGACTCACAAATGAAGGTTTATATATGCAAACAGGTTTGATAGTTAAAACGGTTTAAAAGATCACATCCAAAGGATTTTGGTGCAGCAATATAAAATAGATGAAAGATAAAAATAATCCTTTACTCGGCAAAAAAGCATCGAAACTCCGCATCTCCACAAAGTACAGAAACATCTGTGCGATATTCAGGCACACACTGTGCATTTCAGTGTCAATCTATACCATTATCAGGCTGTTATGTCGAAGTTTCATGCTGCCCTGGTGACGCAATGGTCTAAGCGCTGGGTTATGACTTCGTCCATGAAGGTTTCGGGTTTGAATTCCGGTTAAGCATAAATGTTGCATTTGTCTTATGGCACTAGCTCTCTCCCTTTCATGGAGTCAATGGCCCTGAATTAGGGACGGGGGACTGCTTATAACCCATTGAGTTGCTCATAGTGATCGTTAAATCTCCAATAATAATAATAATAATAATAAAACCATTTCACCGTTGTAAATATACCCAGAAACTGCTAATCTATGGCTGTCATGCCACTGTCTACGTCATCATTGCACATGTTAAACTTGCATAATCAAGTATTGTGTTGGCAAATTGCTGTTAGCCAATATGTAAATTTGGATCTGAATTATCTAGCAAAGGTTGAGATCTGCTGTATCAAATAGTATGTTGGCCAGATTTATACCTTTCTCTGTACTTATATTCTACTTCATCTTTGATAATTTGCTTCCAAGGATATGGGATATCTATAGGGTTAATTTTGTTGCAATTGTTCTCCCATGTCTTTTCAATCACCAGGGTCTCAGAAAATCTTGTCAATTGTTTAAAAAAAAAAAACTTTTATCCAGCAGTGGGTTAAGAATGGTTGATGATATACATTTTATTTATTTATTATGGAATATGAATATTGATTTATTATGGAATATTATTAATTATGAAAAAAATATACCCGGAAACTGCTAATATACTAATAAATGTTAATAACCAAGCATTACATGGTTATTAACATTTATTAGTGTCTGAAGAAAATAGTATGTGTTGCACATCAGTTAAAATTATTAGTGATTAGAAAATAAGTATAGCAGTGTAAATAACTGGAAGAAAACATTTTAATTCAAATTTGGGTGACTTTTGCAGTGCCTGTGACTTTCTGGGGGAAAAAACATTAACACTGAAGACTGTTTATTCAGCTATTTTATTAAATATTGTTGTTGAAATAATTTCTTGCTTGATATACCATATGGAAGGTTACGTACATAAACTGATATTGCTGGCATGGCCCACATGTTTGGAACTGGTGCTCTAGAAGTTGAGGTTTCAGTGATTAAATAGCTTGCAAGTTATGGTTTTCATTGTGCAAATTTTTGTAGGTCGCTTGGATGATGGAAGCTATCAGCAACAAAAATGAAAATGAAGCAGTTTGTGCATAGATAATCAGGAAAAATATAAATGACATGCATATATAGGTTGTAGTAGAACACACATGTTACATTAGGAAAGAAGCATAAGATAAAAAAAAAAAAAAGCGTTTGACCCAGCTTCAGTCTATAGCTTTGTGTATCTTATGTATCAACTGTAAACATTTGGAGCTAGACTCACTTAATCTAGCTCCAAAGGTTTACAGTTGACAAATATACACAAGCTGGGTTGAAAGCTTCTGTGTATCTGAAGTTTCTTTACAAATGTAACATGCATGTTCTACTGCAACCTATATTTATCTGTTATGTGCCTATTGCATTATCTCTACATATACTGTATATACACTGAGTTATGACCACCCCTATCAAAAGTGGATGCTGCCCGTTGATCATGTGATTTCTGTGAGGCTGCGATTACTTGACCAATGTAGCATATATAAGGTTGTTAGTGGAGCAATAGGTAGTAAAATTCAGAGCGTGGTGGGTAAACAGAAGGATTTATTGGACTTTGGGAAAGGACAGATTGTGGGAGCTTGGAAAGCAGGTGTCTCGGTTTCCCAAATGGCTAAACTGGTGGGTTGTTCATGAGCCGCTGTAGTTAAAATGTATCGGGATGGGCGTGAAAATGGTGAAACAATGACCTGGAGGCAAAACTGCTCAGATCACCAAAAGGTTGAGGTAAGCATTGGGTTTAGTGGCTTGTACAGGCCAACAGATGCAGCACTGTTCAACAGTTGACTACCCAGCACAACAGAGGCCAACCCGGAACAGTATCTGTCATGACCATGTGTTGCACAAATGGGCTATAACAGCAGACTAATCCGACAACATCCTCTCCTAACCACAGTAAATGGAAACGTTTGATGCATCAACTGTAAGTAAAAATCTAGCTTTATCAGTTTTAAACTTTAATCTGGCTGATATGCTTTCTTTTGGCACAAAAGCAAAGATCATACAAGTTGGGCCTTGGATAACTGGAAAAAAATGTGCTGGTCTGCTGGGGTCACATTTTTTACTCCACTCCATGGATGGTCGTGTACATATTTGGCACAAACAACATGAGGCACTCTATCCATTCTTCATAGTCTCCACAGTACAAGCCAGTGGAGGCAGTTGCAGAGATGCCAACTTTTACGGAATTTACTGTAGTTTGTACGGATTTTCACTCCATCTTACGGTTTTACGGAAGTCACCTAAAAAACTACGGAAAAGCCCACACACCCAATTTTCTATTTTTTACAGTCTCTTGGTAAAAAAAATGCGCATCACAGGTAGTCTTTATATGCTTTTGATGTCCTGACTTCCCCCACCAACAGAGGCGGAGCTTCTGCTCGTACGCTGTTTTTCACGTGATTCACTGTACAACCATTTGAGAGTGCCGTGTGCAAAGGTTGACAGGGAGCTCAGTCCAGCGTCTTTTGCAAACTCTTTGCATTGATTACATGTGGCTTTCTGCTTGTGAAAATTCCGGTGCCAAAGTAAAACCCCTCCTTTCCGCTCGACTGTCGGGTGAGACCCGACATTACGAAATTACCGAATAGCACGCATGTCAAGTGTCACCCACCATGTCGATGACGCCTCTATAACTCGCATGTCGACGCTCGTGAGACATTTCTTTTTCGACCGGGGTTGCTAAATTAAGACATCTGCGTGAAACTTGTCAGTGGCTCAGCCTTTGGGTTCGTCCTCCCTGAAGATTGACACCCGATGGCTAACAGTGTTATTTAGGGTTGTCATAATGTTAATTTATGTATTATATATATATATATATATATATATATGTGTGTGTGTGTGTGTGTGTAATTTGCAAATAAAACTACATTTTGGAACTTATTCATTTTATTAAAAAGTGTTGTAAACGATTAAGATTTTAAAATAAATATTTTTGATATACTGAAAATCTTACTGAAGGTCGAAGTGGTTTTACTGAAAACTTCGGATTATTTTACTGATGGCCCCTTTCTCAGGTTGGCATCTCTGCAGTTGTATGGTGTTGGGCATGTTTACCTGACAGGAACTTTGACCCCTGGTGCATGTGGAACGTTTCACTGGCCCCCACTATCATGAATTGCTTGCTGATTCTGTACACCCAGTAATGTTGCAGTTTTTCCCGAATGGTGAAAGTGTTTTCCGAGATGAAAACAGTTAAGACCTCCAGCATGTCGATTGGCTTTCAAACTCCTCCGATATCAATCCCATAAAGCACTTGTGAGACACTATAGAACAGCATATTGGGTGTCTGGATACACCAATCACCTCCATACCTGCATTAAAGGCCACATTACATACTGCTGGGTTAACCATACCTCCCAACTGCTTCCAGTATCTTATTGAATCGATGCCAAGTCAAATATCTGCTATACTGAGGGCGAAAGGAGGACCTACAAAAGATTAGATAAGTGGACATAACTCAGTATATCTCACTAGGTTGTTCTCTGAGATTGAGTGGTTAGCTCTTCCAAGAAAACATATCAGCCAGATTAAAGTTTAAAACTGATAAAGCTAGATTTTACTTAATGTTGATGTATCAGACGTTTCCATTTACTGAGATCTCAGCACAGAACTCGAGCTTCACTGACATCCATCACACGTCTCAGACAAGACGTTTTTTACCTCATGCTTATGTTTTTTTCATGCAGGCATTCCTGAATCTGGTCCTATGATTTCATTTGCCTTCCTCTACCTTTTTTCCCTGCCACTTGGGCCGAATAAATTCTCTCAGTAAGCATCTAACCACTCAATCTTTCAACATGGCCAACCACCAGAGAATATTTGTCAGCACCTTACTTACATTTTGCTTCACATTGGTCATCTCCAACACATCTTTCTTAACATTATCAGAATGTCTTGCTAACCCCCCCCATAAGTAGTGCATCTCTCCAGCACACAGTGTTTTCTGAAGTGCCCAGGTGTTACTGCTACACATCAGAATAAGAAAAATTATAGAAGTGGCATATCATATATCAAATTTGATGTTGCTTTTTATGCTAATTAAAAGTGTTACAGTTCCGAGTCAATAAATAAAATATATTTTATGCTTAATGCATTAAATTAGTTGGCATTCGAAAATAAATTCAGTTATAGTAATTTAAGTATCTCGTGTAAGTGTCTGGAAATAATTGAGAGAAAGAGGTTTCTTAATTGAATGTGCAAAAAGAGAAATGTCATACCAAGAATTTTGAACAAGAAAACAAGTACATCATAATTGCATCGCTGTGGGGTGGGGATTGAACCTGCTGCTTTCGGATTTCCTTTCTAGCGTTCTACCCTTACACCACCCAGGACAATACAAGTTCCAGACAACTGAAGCTAAGCTATTATTGCTTGCAATTATGAACCAACCTCAGATTTGCACTTGTTGAAACAGTCCTGTGCTTCCTCATAGTGCCTTAAAGATATAAAGCGATGTAGGTTTAATTCCTCTCCAGGATGGTGTAATTTTCAAGTTTTTTGAGGAGATGTTACGTGGTGAACAGTGAACTAAAAAGCAATGCAGTATCACAGTCTGATTTCTGAAAATAACTTGTGAATTTGCAGTGTTTTTGTGAAGAATATTTCTTCCTTAATTTCTGTGAAAAAAAATGGTAGCTCTCTGTACATACGACTGAGGCAGATTAACAAAGCATAAATAATTTTACACTGCTGGCCACCCAAAATGCAACACCAAGAAGGACACGAGATAGCAAATCCAGATTTACTGGACACATAACAACAGATACAAAGATGAAACGATTGAGCTTGCATGCCCGTGTGACTTGTGGAACACGCAGACATCCATAGTTCGTGTGGCACCCATGGCTGGCAATAACGGCCGCTACGCGCTGCGGCATCGAACGAAAGAGGCTTTGGATGTGGGTCCAGGCTGCTTCCACACGTTGCCACAGTTCATCGGGCGTAGCCGTGAGTGGTGCTTGCCCGGCCACTCGGTTGCCGATCAGCGCCAGACGTGTTCGATGGGCGACATATCGGGAGAACAGGCGGGCGACGACAGCAGTGACACCTGGTGGGCCGTGAAAAATTGTTGCACGATGCGTGCCATGTGCGGGCGCACATTGTCCTGTTGAAACGTGGCCTCTGGCAGGTAAGGGAGGACTACAGGCTCCAAAACGTCGGAGATGTAGCGGTGGCTGTTGAGTGTACCGGTGATCGTACCAGAGGGTGGGGGTGGGTGCGGGTGCGGGTGTCATATCCAATTGCGCCCCAAACCATAACGCTAAGCGATGGACCGGTATGGCGATGCATAATGCAGGCGTCATAGTCTCTCGCCGCGGATCCGACCATCGTGGTATTGCAGGCAGAAGCGGGATTCGTCGGACAAGCCAATGTGCCATTCCGTAGTCCAGGTGCGGCGTTCAACGGCCCACTGCCGCCGCACTCGCCGGTGGTGTAAAGCCAATGGTAATCGGAGCAATGGGCGACAGGTCCCCGCTCCTGCAGACGACATCGAACGACACGTGCTGACACAGGTTGTTGCGCAACACACCCTAATTCCTACGCTAACGCTCGTGATGTGGCGGTGCGAGTCGTCAATGCCCGCCGCACATGCCGGTCCTCTCATTCGGTGGTGTGCTGCGGCAATCGGTCCGTCCGTCCCTCCTGCACCCACCGAATCCATACTCGCCTCACTGTGGCTGGATGTCGTCCCACACGGGCGCCGATGTCGCAGTAAGCCACTATTCGTCCTCTGTCGAACTCCGAAACGTGCTGGAATGACTGCCGTATTCTGCGACGAGGCATCAGGAAGCTTCCCACGCACAGGTCCGGCAGCACAACACCCTGCCTTCTGTGCACCCTTCTTATAGTGCTTCTCGGTGGCGTGCCGGGCGCACATGATTTGCATATGCCCTGCAATGCTAATCGTTTGCATGTACACTCGCGGGCGACGCATGCTGCGAATTTCAGGCCAATCGGTTGCTTCCTTCTTGGTGTTGCATTTTGGGTGACCAGCAGTGTATATTACCGGGTAATTACGGTAGGGTAACGTTTTGGGTTAGTAATGTGTTTGTCTAGAATTCTACCAATGACGCATCATAAAGATTGAAATATATCAGCCATAAAATATATGCAAGGGTAAATCAAAGAGTAAGGTTTATGTCTTATATTAAAGAAACTAGAGGCATGCAGATAACAATTACCTTATTTCTCAACATAGTCCCTCCCTGTCGTTCAACATATATTTTATATCTGTCTACATGCTTCTGGATTTCTGCAGACAATGTTTTGGGTTGTTCCTGTGGTCACGAATGCACCGCTTCCTGTACCCGGACATCACCTTCAAAACAGCGGCCTCGCAAAGCGTCTTTCTGAGGCTCTAAATAATGAAAGGTGCACGGCGCCAGATCAAAGCTGTAAGCAGGATGTGGTAACACTTCAAACTTAAACTCGATTATTGTTTGTTGAGTTGCCAGTATGGTATGTGGACGAGCACTGTCATGCAGCAACATAACTTTTTTTGGATAATGCCCATTGTTTTGTGCGAATTTCTGGTTTCAATTGTCTTTCAGCAAGTCACAATATGACCGACTGTTAATTGAGTCACCCTGTGCTTGATAGTGTTCAACGATGGGGTCCTTTCATGTCAAAAAAACAGAGTCAGCATCAATTTTCGTGCCGAAGATACAATTTTGAACTTCGTTTTGCATGGGGAGCTCAAATGTTTCCACTTCATGATTTGCTTTCTGGGTTGCAGTGATGGACCCGTGTTTCGTCACCAGTAACAATCCTCCCCAGAGTACTGGGATCTGACTTATATCGCTGCAAAAAAATTCTGCCGATTTCCAGGCTGTGCTGCTTGTGTGCATCAGACAACTGCTGTGGCACACGCTTTATGATATTCGAAATCATCATGCACTATGGAGAATGCAGAACCATAGCTATTGTTTATCTTTTGTGTGATCTCAGAAGGAGTTACCCGGCAATCTTCTTTAATGAGCACATTGATGCAATCCAGATGGTCCTTTGTGCGAGATGTCGACGGACGGCCCTAGCAAGCTTCATCAAACACACTCGTTCTACCGGCTTGAAACTTTTCTATCCACTTGTACATGTCTCTGGCTCATATACTTGTCCTCCCATATTGCACAAGTAAACTACGATGAATTTTAGCGGGTTGCACACCTTCAGCCCATAAAAATCTCACTACACTTCGTTGCTGGACTTGGAGCATTCCGACCTTACAACTGCTGGGTAATTGTAGTTATTAGCGATTGCATCCGCCACGTTCCAACGTCACGTGCCCTCCCCTCCCCAAACAGCAATCTGCCGCAGCTCTGCTTCCCTACGTATTGAGCATTAACATTACTTTTTGATTCACCCTTGTACTGCGATACTATACAGGATTTTGTATTGTGCTGCAATTTATCAGACACGCACTCGTGCTTGCGCGCAAAATGCATGATAAAAATTTGGAGTTAAATACTTTAAAGCTGAACATGCCCTCTGCATGAGATACAATACAGGATTTTACAGTATATTACCTTCCATTTAACCTAAAGTGAAAAACAAACCGTGATATAAAGAATAAAAAAGAGGAAATTTCTGTTTCCCAAAGAAATATGGGAAAGACAGTAGCTAATCGTGCAACATTGTGTTAATGGTAGTTTTTCTTTTTTGCAGTGAAATGTTTTGACTACATCCCCAAACTCCCTAGTCACGAAAAATATTTGCTTGGTACGCATTCTGTGTGTGCAAATGTTATTAGCATTGCAGTAGCAATATCTTTGAAAAACATTAATACAGAAAAATTTCAGTTCATAACACTTCATAAACTACGTTAATTGCCTTTCCATTAGGTGCTGAATTGTTGCTTTTCTCTGAATTTTTTTGTTTCTGTCTCAATAGTTCTAGCTGCAGCCACAAGTCCCCCTCCCCTTTCTAAAGGAACGTTAAGAAAACAGTTTAACAAACACACTCTGCATATCTTTTATGAACTGTAGGTAAAATAATTTACCCGAAAACGAGGCCGATAGTGAAATATAGATTTATATAAACACCCTCCTTTAAAAGTCTCGGCACTACCACCCTACTTGGAGGTGTGTAACGCATACACGGATTGATACACAAGTATTTAAAGTATTAGCCCTTTATATTACTATAGAACACAATTGTCTATAGCAGTTAGAATATCTTTTTCCTAAAGTATATTCTACACATACCGGTCACTGAATTAGAAACTTTTATTCAGTACCGGGTTGGACCTCCTTTAACCCAAATTACAGCATGTATACCGTTTTGTCATAGATTCCGCAATGTATTGAAGTGCATCTACAGCATACTACGCATTCACCAGCCAGTCCTTTATCTGGCTCAGTTTGACGGAAGAGGACTTTGCTCCCGTATCTGTTTTTCTGATACGTCGCACACATTCTCAGTGGGGTTCAGATCTGGGCTTCGTGGCGGTCAGAGAAGATGGTGTAAGTCGCTGTCATGCTCGCTGAACACATCTTGCGCGATAAGCAGTAGCGTTGTCGTCCATGAAACAGCTATCACTGCTGGATAAAAAGTCAACATTGCAGGATGGACTTGATTGGCAACAATGTTCAAGCAGTCCTTGGAGGACTTCCGACCTTCCAGCAATATCGGGAGACTTGTTCTGCATGAGCAGAATATGCTCACACCTTGGCACAACCTGCTGAACCTTGAGTTGTGTTTACAAAGGAATCTGGGTCCATTTCTTCATGGGGCTCCCGTCAAACTCTGCTTAACGTCGGTACGGAACAAAGTGTACTTTGCCTCGTCGGACCACATGGCTTTCCCAGTGTTCCTGACACCACTACAGACGAACTTTTCGGTTCTTCGCAGAAATCTGGAGGTTCCGTAGAGGCATGCGACTCCCGATCAGATCCTCTTCAACTTCCTGCACATGGTTCGCTGAGGGAACAGCCCTCGTTAGATGCTTCAGTCAATTGCGGCACACAGGAAGTGCCGTTTTCCCGAACAAGCCTTTGCAGACGACAGCGATCTTGTTCCTGACAGATTGTCTTCGTGCCACAGTAGTTATGCCTCTTAGACAAGAAATGTATGTTATTTTCCCACAGATTATAAAGACCCGGGATATCTCACCTTTCGGGAAATCAGTCAGCGCTGCTGTTTTCAAAATCGTCGTTTCAACCAGAGGGGCACCCACAATATGCCTTTTACAGAACTCCTACAGATCCGTCTTAAATTGTTCCCTAGATCACGTGGCCCTGTATTTTGCATATATGTTGCGTAAGTGACTTACGTACATCTGCATACATTTTCCCTCTTTTCTTTTCTTTTTTTTTCTTTTTTTTTAATTTGAAGCCTATTTGCATTTAATGGGCAAAACATTAGACACCTAATAACGTGTTGGTCCTCCTGTAAAGCGAATGCCAGCGTGTACACGCCGAGGCATCAACTCCACCACGTGCCGGGGGTAATACCTGCCAAACCTGTTGCAGCGTTGTAGACAATTCCGTCCGAGATGTCGGCCCAGGATCCACGAATCTGATGTTCTGGCATTCCAGACAACTTCCACAGGGTTTAAATCCGGGACCTAGGAGGCCACTGCTTGGACCCAAACTCAGATTAGTGTTCTTCAAGCCATGCTTGGGTGATTGTGACCCGGTGGGGCGTCGCATTTTCCTGCTGGAACAGGCCATCGGCCACAGGATGTGCGAAGGCCATGAAAGCGTGTAGGTGGTCAGCCAGCACATGCTGGTAGCGCGCAGCGGTTAAGGAGCTCTTCAGACAAGGGACATAATGTGTCCCATGAAAAGGTTCCCCGAACCATCAGATAGCCATCACCGCTTTGAACAGAGGCGGTAGGGCCATGGCTTCATGTTGTCGACGCCACGCTCGTACTCTCCCGTCATCTCAGTACAGCTGAAAATGGGATTCATCTGAACACACGACGGGACGCCACTCTGCAGAGTTTTAGTTTTGATGTTCCCGCGGCGGAAGCGTTTTTCATAAGTGTATATACGGAATTGCGATTCTGAACACGCGATTGGATAGAAGCTGTTTTGGAGGTAGTGTGTAAGCGCGTGACGACATCTATGGCGGGATCAAAGTGCTGCTGGTTTAAGAAATTCGCTGTGAAGGAATCATGGTATTCATCAATTTACTTGTAAGTAATTTTGCCTAATGTATCATAAGCAGTACCTGCATTTCTTAAGATGAATGCAAGTGCTAAATGCCGCCCCGGTGGCGCAGTGGTCTAAGCGATAGCCTCTGATCATTCGTCCGAAAGGGGTCCGGGTTCGAATCCCGGTGAGGCATGGATGTTGTGTTTGTCTTACGGCACTGGCTCTCTCCCTTCCCTGGAACCAGTGACCCTAAATTAGGGACGGGCGACTGCTTATAGCCCATTGAGTTGCTCACGGTGGTCGTTAAACCTTCAATCACAAACAAACAAGCAAGTGCTAAATCTGCCTTAATGTTAAAACTGAGGACGACTTCAAGGGCTAAATGAATACCAAACTCAGTATGAGCCAATAGATGGCAGCAGGTTGACTCTGTATGGATGGAACATATGTACAGTAGAACGTCGAAAATCCGAACTATTTTGGACCACTGATAGTTCGGATTATCGAACATGTAAAAAAATACAAATATGCTAACTTTTCTACATTATATCCAAATACATGTACCAATAATAAGCAACTGTATACAAAAATATAGCGGTATAACTATACCATCGGGATCAGAGGAAATGCTATCACACACTCACCAACCCGCTTGGCCAGCGTGGTGAGTTATGGCCAAACACCTCCAAAATGACTCTACAACTTAAATCTTGGCCCTCAGTCTCCGGCAGCTGGAATGTACCTGGCCAAGGCAGCGGCCAGTGCGACATGAAGGCAGAGGGTGCTAAGAATCCCCGGAGGATCGGACTACGCTGCCATCTGATGCTGATCTTGGCTACGTATAATGGACGCTCCCTATCTTCTGATTCAAGGCTTCTTGAATTGGAAGAGGAACTACAAAGGATCAAGTGGGACATCGTCGGGCTAAGTGAGGTAAGGAGAAAAGGAGATCTCATTGAACTGAAAAGTGGACATCTCTTCTACTATCGTGGGACAGATACTGGCAGAACTAGTGGTGTTGGATTTATAATAAACAAGAAACTGAAGGATAAAGTTGTAGAAGTTGAAAGTTCCTCTGACAGAGCTGCACGACTTGTTATCCAACTCTCGAAAAGATACCAGGCTCAGATTATTCAAACTTATGCACCCACCACAAGTCATCCTGAAGAAGAAATTGAAGAATTTTATGAGGAAATTTGTCATCTAAATAATAAAGGTAAGCAGCACTTGAAAATAATTATGGGAGATTTCAATGCAAAAATAGGGCAACGGCAACAGAATGAAACTTCAGTAGGTAAATTCGGTCACGGCAACAGAAACCAGCGTGGAAATACTCTCGTTGAGTTTGCAGAGGCAGAAGGGTTTTTCATCTTGAACTCCTTCTTCAAAAAAAGCCACACAGGAAATGGACATGGAGACATCCAAATGGGACGACAAGTGAAATTGATTTTATTATGTGTAACAAAAAATTCGTCATAGAAGACTGCAGTGTGCTAAACAAGTTCAACACAGGCAGTGACCATAGATTGGTGAGATGTAAGATGCACCTCAACACTAAACTTGAACGTGGCAAGCTCATAAGACAAACAAAATCTATTGACATAACCAACCTTAAAAAACACCATAATACCTTCAAGTTGGAACTGAAGAACAGGTTCTCTGCTTTAGAAGGCCTAACATCGGAAGAAGTGAACATCTCTGAAGTTAACAGAAAAGTAACCGAAGCTCTTATGGAAACAGCAACAAAATTAGCTGGGTCTGAGAACAAGTTGCATGTGAAAAAATTATCAGGAAAAACCAAAATGTTGATGCAAAAATGAAGAGAGATGAGGACAACTAAAGAAGATGTGACTTCCAAAGTGGAATATATAGAGGTATGCAAGACAATACGAAAAAGTATCACTGAAGACGTAAGGAAATTCAACTGTGAGCTAGTGAGGAAAGCAATTGAAAACAACCAAAGCCTAAAGATAGCAAAGGGACATCTTAGTAAGGGAAGAAAACAGATTATGGCACTGAGAAAAGAAGATGGTTCTGTAACAAGAAATAGAGGCGAAATTTTGACAAGAGTTAAAGATTTCTACTCCAAATTATATGAAAGGGATGATACATGTACTCCAGACATCATGAAAGGTACCAGTACCAGAGTTCTTCCAGTCCTCCCAGCAGAAGTTGCACATGCAATCAAGAACATGAAGCAGGGGAAAGCTCCTGGAGAAGATGGAATTACTGTAGACATCGTACAAGAAGCAAGTGGAGAAATCGAAACAGTACTCGCCCAAATTTTCACTCGATGCCTTAATGAAGGGAAGATTCCTGAGGATTGGAACAACGCTACAATGATCCTGCTATATAAAAAAGGTGACATTGAGGATCTCAGGAACTACAGACCTATCAGCCTCCTCTCAGTGGTTTATAAAATCTTCACTAAAGTTCTTTCACACCGCTTGAAGGTAACAATGGACATGGCTCAACCGAGAGAACAAACTGGATTCAGGAGTGGCTACAGCACAATAGATCATATCCACGTACTGAGAGAACTAATTGAAAGAGCGAGGGAATATGAACTTCCATTGTGTATGGCTTTTATCGATTATGAAAAAGCCTTTGATTTGGTGAAACCATCAGAAGTCACAATGGCTCTGAAATCCTGTGGTATTGAAGATGCATACATTAATATTATTAATAACATCTATGAAAATGCAAGTGCAAAGATTCGGCTGTTTGAAAATACAACACACATAAAAATTGGAAAGGGAGTGAGACAAGGTGACACCATATCTCCGAAGCTCTTTAATGCCACATTGGAAAATGTCTTTCAATCACTGAACTGGGAAAACAAAGGGATAAAGATTAATGGAGATTATCTAACCCACCTTCGTTTTGCTGATGACGTAGTCATTTTTGCAACTACCCCACCAGAGCTGCAGAGTATGATCCAGGAACTTGCTGACAAGAGTAAAGAAGTGGGATTAAAAATGAACTTTCAGAAGACAAAAGTGATGTTCAATGCTTTTACAAGAATTGAAGATTTATCGATTGATGGAGAAAAACTGGAGATAACAGGCACGTACGTTTATCTTGGACAGCAGATATCAAGTGAGGGTCACATTGATTAAATTAATCGGCGTACAAAACTTGCCTGGAGAGCTTTTGGAAGAAACAGCATAATTTTCAAGAGCAATATGCCATATGTCTTAAAAGAAAAGTGTTTGATCAGATGCATCCTTCCAGTGCTTACGTATGGTGCAGAGACGTGGACCTTAACTAAAAGAGACATACAAAGGCTGCAGACAACTCAAAGCAGCATGGAGAGGTGCATGCTTGGTGTAAACAGGAGAGATAAGAAGAGGAACGCGTGGATCCGAAAAATGACAAGAGTGGAAGACATCATGATCAGAGTTAAATCTCTGAAATGGCAATGGGCTGGACATACTGCCAGAAGGACAGACCATCGATGGACAGCCGAAATTTTAGATTGGATTCCAAGGGACAGGAAAAGACCCAGAAGAAGACCACATGGGAGATGGGTGGATGAAATTCGAAAATATGCGGGAGTTACCTGGAGGAGACTGGCACAAGACAGACCGTTGTGGAGGAAACTTGGGGAGACCTTCGTCCAGCAGTGGATTGATAATGGTTGACAATGATGATGATGATACATAAAAAATTACGTAAGACAAAGTCCTTTTGTTATTATGCAATACGAAACAAGTTTGCCATTTTAACTACTGCTGTGAAATTTTTAAGCATAAAGTACAAATTCCAAAACTTACCAATCATTACAAGCTGGTTCCGATTGTGAAGGGGTTTTTGCTGAGTGCAGAGGGCATAACCTTCCTCCCTGCTCACAGTGAACAAGGGGTGGTACAACCGTGCTAATGGGTCGTGAAATCTTAGCCCCGCAGGGAACAAGTGACAGAGGAAGTTTTCGCCTTTTGTCTGAGTATCAGAAGTCATTTCCACCTTCAATACGTTGCCTCAAAAATGCTTGCACTCCCGAAATTAAGCGATTCTATTATCATCAAGTGCAAAGTTAAAATGAATGGACTATAATTTAAACTTTCCACCACCACATAAAAAAAGTGGAGAGGAGCTTGTTCTGACTTTCAACGCTCTACTGTATTTATTGAGTTGGTGCGAATGAAATGTCCGGCAAAGGATCAGTACACGTGGACGACAAGAACGGAAAAGTAGGACAACTTAATACTATTATCCTCCTGTTATCTCTATCCTTAACAAAGCTTGTCATAGACACAACCTGAATTTTGTTGTGACCACAAGAAGCGTCTTTTCTATGGTCTGGAATAACAGAGATGGGATTCCGAACCTACAGAGACCAGGGGTCTACCGAATACCATTAAATAATCAAGACCCAGATGGTACCCCTAGCTCCTACATAGGTTCCACCTTAAGGACGATTAATATCCGCATTTCTGAACATAAGTATGCTCTTCGCACAGGCCGTATAAATACGTCTTTTAGATTGTAAATACAGTTTTTATTTTGCAATTTTGGAGGACATGGCTTTAAATTCACCGCACGAAGACAGTATATGAGTATTTTTGTAGGACAACGTACCTAGGGAAAAATATTCCCCCTCGGCATCGACATATACACTGTCTACCAACAAGTAATTCGTCGATATCACTGTCTACCAACAAGTAAGTCGACGATATCTGCGGTCCTGATACACGTCACTGCCGCCGCCGTCAAATATTGTGTGGGAAACAACAACGCAACCAGTCGCATGCAAGATGCCATGCAGTTCGGAGCTCTCTGATTTCGAGAAAGGTGTAATCGTCGGGTATCACAGAAATGGCCGATCCATACGTGACATATCCAGCGAGTTGAAGTACCCAAAATCGACAGTGGCCTACGTGATTGGCAAGTGGAAGATGAGAGGTGACTGTCTGAATGTGCCCCGACCCGGCAAACCCACAAAACTGGGAGTTAGAGACCGACGGGTGCTGGCCAGAGAAATTCGGAAGAACTGCACCAAATCGATGGGCCACATCCGCGAGGAGTTTCAACAGGCATCCGGGAGTGTTCTTTCGATGAATACCATCCGTAAGGAAGCCCATCTGCTCAGTTATCATGGACGTGCTGCCGCCCACAAGCCTTTGATCATCAAATCCAATAGCGCTGCTCGGCGAACGTGGTGTAAAGAACGTCGACAGTGGACCGTTGAACAGTGGAAACAGGTTCTCTGGAGCGACGAATCAAGGTTTATCCTCTACCGCTCGGATGGCAGGGTCTGGATTTGGCGTTTGTCTGGAGAACGCCTCCTGCCGGAATGTATTGTGCCAATTGCGAAGTTTGGCGGCGGTGGAATTATGCTATGGGGGTGTTTCTCCTGGTATGGCACAGGACCCTTGGTCGCAATTCCTGGTAGACTCAACGCCTAGACCTACTACACCATTTTGGATGACCATGCGCTTCCTACGTTGTGGCAGTTTTACGGGGTGGACCCATGTTACTTTCAGGATGACAATGCCACCTGTCATGTTGTAAGGTCCACCATGGCTTGGTATGGTGACAATGGGGTTACTCGAATGGACTGGCCTGCGCAGAGCTCGGACCTTAACGCTATCGAGCACCTCTGGGACGAGTTGGAGCGTCGACTTAAGGGGTGCCCCCACCGTCCAAAATCGGTGAAGGAACTGATCTGTCTTCTCCAAGCCGAGTGGAAGAAAATACCGCTAGCCGTCGTACAACGCCTGGTTGAGAGTATGCCCCGTAGGGTCGCAGCTGTCATCGCCGCTCGTGGAGGCTCCACCAACTATTGAAGGTGAATAAACTTCGTTTTCTTTTGCTATCACAGGTGTCCAATTACTTATTGGTAGATAGTGTAGTTGCCATTTGTCCGGCAAGGCCATGATCTCGGAACGAAAAAAGTCTTGTTGCTGGGACCCGAAGAATTCTTCAACTGCACGTTGAACCTCGCTGTCTGTCGTGAACTGTTTCCCGGACAGGAAGTGATCCAGGCGGCGAAACAGATGATAGTCTGTCGGAGACAAGTCCGGAAAACACGCAGATTGAGGCAGTGCTTCATAGCCCAAGGCACTTAGTATCAACATCGTTCGTTGTGTGACATGAGGGCGAGCGTTGCCTTGGAGCAGAAAAACACCATATCTGTTGACCGAAGCCGGTTGTTCAGCAATTTCCGGTGCATCTGGTGTAATTCAGCACAATAACGTTCTGCAGTGATGGTTTGGCCTCTTGCCAAGAAACTCCGATGAATTATTCTGGCTGAGGCTAAATTTACGCTTTGTTTGAATATAGCCCACAGACTAGATTCCCACTCATTCTGTGATTGGTCCGAACGATTGGAAGGATTGATGTCTAGCTGCCCAGAAAATTCTGTTGCGCTTTCAATTCATATTGTCATTAGATAGCGTCGTGTTCTATTCTGTATGTCGATTTTACTGGTTTTGCTTTCCTGTAATAAATGCTGACGTGCTGCCATCTCTTGTGCCTGTGTGAACTATGATGTGCGGGTTGAATTAGGAACTTAAGCCAAAAGGTACATGAAATATGTCACCTCGAAGGTAAACTTCGCCGGCCCAGTGGCGCAGTGGTCTAAGCACTGGCTTATGACAATTCGTCCCAGAAGGGTCCGGGTTTGAATCCTGGTGAGGTATGGATGTTGTTTGTCTTACGGCACTGGCTCTCTCCCTTCCCTGAAGTCAGTGGCCCTACATTAGAGACGAGTGACTACTTATAGCACATCCAGCTGCTCACGGTGGTCGTTAAACTTCCAAATGAACAAACAAAAAATGATTAGAAACCAATTATTCATACCACTCGGTCACAGTGGGCAGTTTTCATCGCACTAAACCTCCCCTGATAATAAACTATGATTCATTTCTTTACTATTTTTTTCGATTGAAGGTTTAATCAAGGAGGTTAGAATAGATTGAGTAAGGGTGACATCACAAACTTGAAGCACTTTGAGCAGACCACGCGGAGCTGATGGCCATGCCCAGTGAGACGTTACTAGTACTTTATTCACCGTTGCGGGAATAAGGAATCCACCGTTTTTCATAAAAAAAATTATACTTCTTTTAAAATTGGATTGTGTGCCTTTGGATGTTTCAATTCATCAACTAAAGCACCTGCTGGTGTAAGTTTTCATAGGTAATTGTGCATAGAATATTAAATTTTTAAATTTTCTCTAAATATTTTTTTTTCCTTTTTTTTTTTTTTTTTTTTTTTTTTTTGCAAGTCATTGTAGTTTGATTAAAGAAACTGCCGGTTCTGAAATTAACCAAATTTTAAGCAAATCAGAATTTAGATTAATTTTCCCCTAGAGAAATTGTCCACTGTAATGTTTTCATTTACCAATTTTTTTTTTTTTTTTGGATTGGAGGTTTAACGACCACCGTGAGCAACTCAATGGGCTATAAGCAGTCGCCCGACCCTAATTTAGGGTCACTGGTTCCAGGGAAGGGAGAGAGCCAGTGCCGTAAGACAAACACAACATCCATGCCTCACCGGGACTCGAACATGGACCCTTTACGGACGAATGATCAGAGGCCATCGCTTAGACCACTGCGCCAATAATTGATATACATTACCTTACACATTTGTGTTATTTTTATACTTCATCATACTAATGTATAAAATACTCAATCTGTGCTGACGGCGGTGGAGAGTGCGTCGCGGGTAAAACGGTTGCCGCCCCAGTGGCGCAGTGGTCTAAGCGATGGCCTCTGATCATTCGTCCAAACGGCGTCCGGGTTCGAATCCCGGTGAGGCATGGATGTTGTGTTTGTCTTACGGCACTGGCTCTCTCCCTTCCCTGGAACCAGTGACCTTAAATTAGGGACGGGCGACTGCTTATAGCCCATTGAGTTGCTCACGGTGGTCGTTAAACCTCCAATCCAAAAAAAAAAACCAAAAAGAAAAAACGGTTGAATTTTCTCAGCGGAGCTTTCTCAGACATGCGTGCATATACAGTCGAATCCCGGTAGGACGATCTTCACAGGACCGCCGAAATCTGTTCGTTATATCGAAATTTCGTTATGATGGATATTTCAATTTTGCACATATTTTTTTAAATGACTCACGGGAATTGACTGTATTAAAAATGCTTATACTGTACTGTATCTTAAAGCAAAAGAAGCAAGAAAACTCTAGTACGTCTAATTCCATACATACCTTTCATAAAATTTACACCACTTTTGTACATTAGAGGTTTTCTCTTCTTATGCAGTACATATAGTATCTTATACAGTTATACAGTACATATAGTACTTAGTATTTACATTTTAAAGAAATCTGTTTTTTTTTTTTTAAATGGGACTTAGTTGCTGCCGAAACTAAAAGTTCTTACAAAGAATGTAAATGGGTGAAAGTTGCATCCGGGAAGTTCGTTTGTCCTGATACGAAATGGCAAACCTTTTCTAAACAGTTAAGTGCTTCACACTCAATGGAGGAGTTGAATGAATTTCATCATCCTCGGTGCTTTCCGCAATTTCCTCATTTCTGTTATCCGAAATCTATTCAATTATATCTGCACCAGTCAGTTCGTAAGTGGTCTGAATATTGTTATCCGCATGTAAAAATCCCTCTAGCGAAACATCGGTGGGAACTGAATCAGATGTCTGGAGAGCGTTCCACACTGTCCCTACGCTTCGGTGTCGGTCGCATCGTTTTCGGATTCAGTTTCACAGTCAATTAACTTCAAGGCGTCAACTGTTTTTTATTGTTGCCTCGGATACTTTGCCCCATGCTCCAGGAATCATATGCAATGCATCTTGGACATTCACTTTTATGGAATCGTTTTTCTCAATTTCATCAACATGCACATGTAATGGTCTTTCACAAACATTATTATATCCTGGTCCAAGGGTTGGAGAACTGCTGTGAAGTTTGGTGGAAAGTACTCCACACCAATATTTTCAAGCTGAGGAAGTTCGTTATGAGCTGTCAATTAATTATCAACCCGAAGAATTTTTCTTTTTTCCTCGTAATCTCAGAATCGAACTTCAATAGCCATTCATTGAAGAAGTTTGCGTCATCCACGCCTTTTTATTGGCTTTGTAGTCACAAGGTAGCTATTGCACACCTTTCCAACACCCAGGTTTTGGGGATCGTCCAATCACTAGCACTTGCCTCTTCTCAGTTCCTGACTGATTACAGCAGAAGAGAGCTGTCAGTCGTTATTTCGATCTTTTACCGCCAACACACTTATCATATTTCGTTGCCTAAGTTTTGTCGGTTTCTAACTGGAAGAAAATTCCAAACTCGTCTGCATTGAAGACATGACCTGGGCTATAAGTTTGGATGAGTTTTGCCACTTCTCCTGCTCTCAACTCATTCACATTTTCCATCGGAGTAGCACTCGCTTCTTCGCAAATTGTTTTTGCGACGATTCCGTACCGGTTTTTGAACCGATTCAACTATCCGCCGCTTGCCTCAAAATCCATAACTCCTAAAGTTTTGGCAAACTGCGCAGCCCTTTCTCGAATCAGTGATCCACTAATGGGTACATTTCTTGATCGTACGTCTTGGAACCAAGGGAAAGTGCTGAGTCCACATCTTGGAATTGAGCTTGCCGTAATATTTTTCTTTGAGGTCCGATTGCCGGTTTTTGAAGCTGCTCTGTGATTTTTTCTTTTTTCTTCAAAAACGTTGATAATGTTGACGGAGTGATCACATATTATTTTTGTTACATCTCCTTTCTTTTTCCCTGCACTCTCTTCCTTAAAAATTCTTTTTTCTTCTCCAAAATAACTGCTTTCGTTTGGCTGAATTTGTTGCTAAAACCTGTAGCAAAAGCTGATAGACTTGCCTTGAAGAAGACGCCAAACTGGAACCAGGGGCGAATATTCGGGGTGTGCTAGGTGTCGGCGCACACCCACACAGAGTCGCAATTCAACCTATATTATTGATATCATTTTTTTCTGATTTGTTTCTAATAAAACTCCAGAGTTCGTCCTAAGGCTTTTAGTGGAGGTTAAAATGCATTTTCCCACATAATGTTTTCATTAATAAGAGAAGGTTCGTTCAGTAAGCATATCGCATTCGCGCTAGAATCCCGGGGTGTGCTGTTTTGCGCGCGCACATCCGATGATCTTAAAGCAGCTGTGGTACAAGCGCTCCCCAGACGGCGCTGCAGGTCACGTTCTTATTTCTCTATGGTTTCAAACGTACCAGCGGAACTCTCAAGGTGTGCTATTCAAAATCAGCACCACTTGAGTCTCACGGAGCAGCCAGTTGCTGTTATATTGATTGTTTTTCTTTATATGTATTTCCAGTAAGACTCGCTGAAGTTTGTGCGCTAAACTTAATTCCCTTGTGTAATATTTTCGTGAAGAGAAGGTTCGTTGCTTCGTGCAGTAAACAAAACGTAGTAAATAATATTTGCAGCTGCAGGAGTGCTATTTTAATAGCGGACACCCTAAGTCGTTAAAGCAAATGTAATTCAAAGCTCTCCATATGGCGCTACAGATCATGTTTTTATTTCCTCGTGGATCCAAAGCAGAGGTTTAAATTCATAGGGTGTGCGCGCTTAAAAAAGCACCACTGGTCATATTTGTTTGCGTTTCGAATAGCATGGAATTATAAACACACTTTATCGTTGTGCTACGAGTTTTCTATCTTTTCGTCGCTGTGTGAATCTGTGTGTTTATCAGCACAGATACAATTGAATTTTGACATCCATATACAATCTGAATTTTGACATCTATTTAGGTTGACGATGTATTAAGGGTCCCATTTTTGCCAGATATTTTGCAGATTGTGTAAAGCGGGTTAAAGAAAGTAAGCCTCGTGATGTATTTAAAACTTATATATAAAGAAAAATATACCGAAAATTCTTTCATTACTCTAGTATTTACACAGGAAATTCAGATTTTTCGTACCATGGAGTGTAAGAAAAATTAGACGACAGCTAAATAAAAGAAATGCTTTTCGTATGTTCAAAATCAATGCGCAAATTTTGCAGCTCGGGATACAAAACATTTTTATGTGTTTTTTTCCATAACAGCGCGCACCCAACCTAAATGGGCACGCGACGCCACTGACTGGAACGGAAGCCGACGAGCAAAATTTTAAGATCAATCGAAAGAAATAAAAACTCCTCCTTTTGCAACGACATCCAGCGCTCAACTGCGCCTTATCTATCTTTTCAAGGTCAGAAAAACTGCATTCCAGTTGCAGAAGAAAAGGGGGAGGAGAGGAGTGGCTTACGGCACGTGGCAAGCATGTTGTTATCGAAACACCGGCATCTGGTTGTAGGTCAGTCACCACAGGTGCTCGAAAATGAACGAATCATCCAAGTGAAAAAAGTCAGATAAAGAAGTTGCCTTTTCTGTTTTAAATGTGGGGAAACGCGCTTAGAAAGGAATGTGCTGCTTGTTCTCAGGGCTGAAAATTTTGTTATAATGGGAAAATTTTCTTTTCAAATTCAAAATATTTCTTCTTTGTAACGAAAATTTCTTCGTTTTAATGAATTGCGTTCAAACGGAATTAAAAACTACATTTCGTTAATGGGAATTTGGCCGGGGAATGCTAAAAATTTCGTTATAATGGGTTTTTCGTTCTATCGGATTTTGCTCTAATGGGACTCGACTGTATTGTAATACGATGAACGCATGTTTCATAAAAATCGATAAATTCATGATTTTACTTTTAGTGCTCTTTATGTTATTAAGTTCCGACAGCGTACCCAGGATTTTTTTATGGGGGTGGTACGCTTTGGGGTGACCCAAATTATTGAAGATGCAAATTAAAGCACTGTAGTGAACATCTCCCAAAGAAATTGGGAAGCGATAAAAATATCGCCGCCATATTAAAGGGAAAATATATATTCAGAAACATAAACAAATATATTTAAAATTCCTATTGTTGGTTGAATATATATTCAAAAATACATACAATTATATTTAAAAATTAGCAGCCAATACAAAGAACGAAGGATCAAGTGCAGGGGCGGCTCCTGCTATGGGGCTGTGGGGGATACCCAAAGCACCTTTTTTCATCCCGTACCAAGAGAGGTTTTGTGAACACCGCTGTAAGTTTTTCCTGCATAACACCACTGGGAGCGGGAAAAACGTTGGCGGACAGCGCTCCTTCGAGCCCTGACGACTATTGAAACCAACTCATGTGGGAAACTCTGCCTATTCCCACATCAGTTTGTTTTCTTTGAATAAAACTTCCCTGGGGACTGCATGCATTGCAGCGCTCGCGCAGGGTTGCTCGCGAATGCAGTCTCTCGTTGGGTGGGAATGCATCGCAGGGCCTGTGTGCTTTGTTGATTAAAATGTTTCTTGTGCTTCCGAATAAGACATAAAATAGGGGAATGAATTAAAAATAATGACGAATGTTGAAATAAAGTATTAAATAAAGTACGTTTTAATGTATTACTCAACCTGGCTTGTTTTCTTTTCTTCCAATTTTTGGTTTGTTCCTGCTTTTTTTCTTTTTTTTTTTTTTGATTGGTGGTTTAACGACCACCGTGAGCAACTCAATGGGCTATAAGCAGTCGCCCGTTCATAATTTAGGGTCACTGGATCCAGGGAAGGGAGAGAGCCAGTGCCGTAAGACAAACACAACACCCATGCCTCACCGGGATTCGAACCCGGACCCCTTACGGACGAATGATCAGAGGCCATCGCTTAGACCACTGCGCCACCGGGGTGGCGCTTTTATTCAACGTAATATATCCAACAATAATGTTGCTCCCATTTAATAACAAATACACTGGCGGCAAGTGAAAAAAGAACACGAAGAAGGAGACGTCTGATACCAACGAAATTTATACAGCATAATAACGGAATACAGAGGATAACGTGATCAAAACATTATGGCAAAATACAGCTGTATTTGCTGGTAAACTGAAAAATAACATTTCCATGTAACATGGTTAGTACGAGGTTGAACCGCCATGAACTGCGTCACACTGCAATTCTGGCATGGAGTCTGTCGTACAGATGTTGGATGTAAGTTTGGGGTATTGAGTTCCAAGCATCCTCAACCTGGACGTGTAAATCGGGGATGGTCGTGGAGACCGGATAAGTCGTTGTCCCATAAAATCCCACACGTGCTCAATGGGGGACAAATCCGGTGAACGTGCAGGCCATGGAAGTTGTCTCTCACCCTGAAGTGCATATTGCGTTGCACTTGGCGTGTGTGGGCGCGCGTTATCATGCTGGAAAACACCACGATGGACCGACCTTACAAATTGCACAGCAACGGGCTGAATGATGTTGATGTAGGAGGTGCTGTTTAACGTACCCGGAACAAACACTAGTTGTGTACGGGAGTGATAGCTGATCGCTCCCCACACCAGGAGACCAGGTGTAGGCCCTGTGTGTCGCTGTCGGATGCAAGAAGGGTGGAGACGCTCCCCTGTGCGTCTGCGAACACGCATACGGCCATCGGAGGCTCCCAAGCAGAATCTGCTTTCATCGCTGAACACGACAGATCGCCATTGCGTTCTCCAGTGCAGACGTTGGCGACACCACTGCAGTGGTTCCTGACGGTGGGCTGAAGTGAGAGGTACACATGCCAGAGGCACACGTGCACGTAGTCCTGCATCCAGTAGACGGTTGCGGATTGTTTGCACAGTCACGTCAGGTGCAACGGCAGCTCGGATTGGCGTCGCAGTGGATGTTCTGCTTGACAACGCCACTCTTCTTATGTGTCGATCAGTCCGCTCATCAGTCCGTCTGTGACTCCTGGTTCCACGTCTTCTCGTGTGGGAATGTTCCTCGGACCATCTACGCCACCATCGTACCACCACCGATACTTCCCGTCCAATTCGCTCCGCAATACGACGACACGACCACCCGGCCTCGCGGAGTCCGACTAGACGACCTCGCTCAAAGTCCGATAACTGCTGAAATCGTACACGTCTTCCATGTCCAGGCATTGCAGCTTCTTCATGGTCTTCGCACGTGTCCGTACGCAGACGACTGATTACATTCACTTCGCCGTACTCCTTAAATACCATCGACGATATTTTCCATATTATGCCGTGCTGTGGCGTAAGCGCTCACCGGTTGGTCCCGAAATTAACATCACACCTTCGTAAACTCGACCCCATTAACATACGTAAATTTCATGATCGTCCGCCAATTCCTTCTTGGTGTTCCTTTTTCACTTTCCGCCAGTGTACTCTGTTGCCGGGACTTTTGCAAAAAAAGATTTACTTATATCTTCGCTTCTGGTCAAAATGGGCATGTGAACAAATTGCGATTAAGAATAGAGTTGAGTATTGGATAAATTGAAAAAGAGAGAGAGAGAGAGACTGATATATGCAGCGAAGTACTTGCACAAAATTGATTTCTTCACTTACAAAGCACAGCAAAATTTTCGTTTTTAAACTGACGTAAATTTTTATTCACCAAAAATCATTGAAGTCACTCCACTGGATACATTTTATTTTTCTGCTGCATCCCCCATCCCTCCCAAAAAATCAGCTGCGCATTTCAATTGAGGTAGTGTACTTAAATGCTTTGAGAAGAACATTTAATCAGATATCATTGTTTAGAAAATTTACGAAGTTGGTAAATTTTGGAAACAAAAATTTTCTGCACTAAATTGTTACATGATGGCTTCAAAATTAAAACTGGACGGAATATGTTTGCAATCCGTTTTTATTAAAGAGAATGCTGGTGTGTGAGTATTGCAATAACAACTCATCGCGAAATTCTGGTAGACCCTTCAAAATTCCACAAAATGTTTTTCATTGCCGTCCAACTTGCAGTGGTCGGTACCAAGTCGAAGTTTCAAATGCAGTGTATCAGAAGAAAAAATATTTATTGTCATATTTCTAGGGGTCGAAATGAGACACTTTTTTTATTGGAGGTTTAACGACCACCGTGAACAACTCAATGGGCTATAAGCAGTCGCCCGTCTCTAATTTTGGGCCACTGGTTCAAGGGAAGGGAAAGAACCAGTGCCTTAAGACAAACCGAAAGAACCAGTCCTCACCAGTATTCGAACCCGGACCCCTTTCGTACGAATAATCAGAGGCCATCGCTTAGACCACTGCGCCACCGGGACGGCAATGAGACACTTGAGAACGCGTACATGACCTTGAGTGTGTCTCCGCTACCAGTGGCACACGCATTAAATTTTTTGTCCTTATATATATATATACGTACAGTATATGCATGTATATATAATTTGCAACCACTATCAATCCACTGCTGGATGAGAGTCTCCTAGTTTCTTCTTCCACAACAGTCTGCCTTGAGCCAGTTTCTTTCATGCTTTCGAATTTCATTCACCCATCTCCCTCTTTACATCTTCTGGGTATTGTGTTTCCCCTTGCTATGAAGTTCAATATTTCAACTCTCCGTCGTTGGCTCTGTCTACTAGCAATATGTCCATCCCATTGCAATTTCAGGAATTTTGACCATGTCTTCCACTCTTGTTATTTCCTCGATCCACGAGTTCCTATTTGTATCTTTCCAGGTAACATCAAACATGCATCTCTACATGCTGCTTTCAGTTGTCTGCAACGTCTGTATGCCTATTTTAGTTGAGGTCCATGTCTGTGCTCCATGCGTAAGAACTGGAAGGATGCACTGATTAATCAGTTTCTTTTTAAGAAATAATGCATCCGACGAAGTTTTATAGGTCGATAATTTTCTTCATAAATGTGGCAATGTGGCGCTTAATATCTGTTGCCTAATTTAGGTATCGGTACCTCTACATTTTCCCTATCAATCGCTAAATATAAAATCTAAATATTCATTTCTTGTAAAAAAAAAGCACTTTCGATCAGTATATATATATTATTGTTATTATTATTATTATTATTATTATTATTATTATTATTATTAAACGGACAGCATCAGCACAGGCGCAGTAACTTAACTTTCGAAGTGGTATCGTGATATCTACAAAATTGAGATGCAGCCCCCCCCATCTCAGTTTACCACGAGCCGCCACTGATCAAGTGATACCTCATGGGAAGGCCCTGGCCCGTGGGCCACCCCCACTGAATTCCAGTAAACGTTTAAACAAAATTTTCCTTATGAAAATTTTAAAATGTAAAAAACAATTCATTCGACTGCTTATTTTCATACTAAGCGATACGTAAAAAAATATTTTTTTTTTTTTTTTTTTTTTTTTTGATTGGAGGTTTAACGACCACCGTGAGCAACTCAATGGGCTATAAGCAGTCGCCCGTCCCTAATTTAGGGTCACTGGTTCCAGGGAAGGGAGAGAGCCAGTGCCGTAAGACAAACACAACATCCATGCCTCACCGGGATTCGAACCCGGACCCCTTTCGGACGAATAATCAGAGGCCATTGCCTTAGACCACTGCGCCACCGGGGCGGCTAAAAAAAAAAAAAAAAAAATATTCTCAAGGGTAATTTATGCGTATCTGATGATCTGAGGAAAGCCGCCCCTGGCGCAGTGGTCTAAGGCGTTGGCCTCTGATCATTCGTCCGTAAGAGGTCCGGGTTCGAATCCCGGTCAGGCATGGGTGTTGTGTTTTGTATTACGGCACTGGCTCTCTCCCTTCCCTGGAACCAGTGACCCTAAATTAGGGACGGGCGACTGCTTATAGCCCATTGAGTTGCTCACGGTGGTCGTTAAACCTCCAATCAAAAAAAAAAAAAAAAAAAAAAGATCTGAGGAAATCATCCGCGCGCGCACGCGCGCACACACACACACACACATTTGTAGTCGCTTCGTTAGATTTGATAGTAAACAGGAACTTTAAAGAGCCCATAGAACTGAGTTTCTAACAATATTAATTATCTGTTTGATACAGATATTTCTGTAAGACATGATTAGTAGAAAATGTTCGCTATTTATGACTTCGGTGACGTAACAACATAGTCTTCAGCAGTTGTTAAAAAACTAAAACAAAGTTCGAAAAATATCAACAAAAATGTGTCATAGCCATCCTAAAAAGTTCATTATATGTTATCTAATAATCGCTAGTTATT
This sequence comes from Macrothele yani, assembly GCA_039090855.1. Taxonomy (NCBI): domain Eukaryota; kingdom Metazoa; phylum Arthropoda; class Arachnida; order Araneae; family Macrothelidae; genus Macrothele; species Macrothele yani. The sequence goes on from CM077008.1 coordinate 82,902,438, forward strand.
TTTTTACAGATCCACATACTGAAATTTAAAGATATAGATCGAAAGAGGCAGGCCACATTATCACTACTCAATGTGATGTTATTATCTCAGTCATCGCCGCCCCTGTGGCGCAGTGCAGTGGCGGCCTGTCAGATGAGGCAAGTGAGGCAGCGCCTCACCTGAAATTCCGCAGAATGAGAAGTGAAAAAAAAAACCTTCGGTCAGTAACAAAGTTATAAGAACTTTGCAGGATAAATGAAACACTGAAATTCACATTGTGATTCATGAATTAAGTTAAAGAAATTCTTTCAAGAAGAGGAATGAATCATTATTTTTGCAAAGCAGCTGCATGTTTTAAGCGCTTAGAAGCGACCGGCTGAATCGTCTCGTTAAGAAGCCGGTTTTGGGAACTGGGGATCACAGAAGAGCCCTACAGAGTGAACCCTCCACCCCACGGTCTGAGGTCTACCCAAGGAGGTGCCGGACTTCCAGTAAGAGAAAGGAAATTTCTGAGGCGACCCTCCATTTCGCTTAAACTGGAATCGCATCTCTGCTGTTATTGGAGAACCCAAGGATTGTGTATCCAATGGGCGCGGGAAAATGAGCAGATGACCTTGGTAAAAAGTAGTTTTACAGGCAATGACGCCGTTCGCCTCTATACGCTTTGGAGTAGGATGATTTCTACGTAGCTTTAACTATTCGTCAGAGTGTATTTGAGTCTAACTTTTTGTAGTGTGTTTTTAATCCTCTATTCTGCGGGTGTTGGCTAGTTCATAGTAATGTTGAGTTTTTCTTCTTTTTTATTTTGTTATTGTTACTAAACAACATATTTTGATTTTGGTTGGAAAATATGAATGGCCCAACAAACGACGTGATTTGTGTTCTGGAAGAAATTTCTTTTAAACACTGGAAAGATAAAAGGGATGTTCTCATATCTGGAAGACCGACACTAGTAATAAGTTCAATATCTAAAGATAAGAAGTGCGGCAAATCGTTTTTTAGGTCTTTCAATAAATCATGGTATGAGATTTCCCCCTGGCTTTCTGGTAGCTATTACAAGAAAACTCTCTTTTGCTGGTCATGTTTACTTTTGAGCAATAAGAAAATGTGTGGAATACAATGGGTTATTTTGATCTGAAAAACTTTTTTTTTTTTGATTGGAGGTTTAACGACCACCGTGAGTAACTCAATGGGCTATAAGCAGTCGCCCGTCCCTAATTTAGGGTCACTGGTTCCAGGGAAGGGAGAGAGCTAGTGCCGTAAGACAAACACAACATCCATGCCTCACCGGGATTCGAACACGGACCCCTTACAGACGAATGATCAGAGGCCATCGCTTTGACCACTGCGCCACCAGGGCGGCCTGAAAAACTTTTCTCGTAGTGCAAAATTGCACGAAAGCTCTAAAGAGCATATAACTAATCACGTAGGTCTTAAACGAATGGAAAAAAATATAAACACTATTTCTGATATGCTCAAAGAAAATGCTGCTCTTCATAAAGTCAAGTTTAATGAAAAGGTCAGATAAATAGGCTTTTTATGGAACATATAATCGATTTAGTTGTCGTTCTAAGCAAGCAAGAACTGCCTTTTCGAGGACATGATGAATCTATTTCCTCATTAAATAAAAATAATTTCAAGGAGATGTTTCATTTGTTACTTCGTAGGAGGACCCCAGAATTAAAAGCACATTTTGAAGAAATACGAAGCTTATTTTCTGGACAATCTAAAACGATACAGAATGATTTAATGGAGTGTATTCATGAATATATAAACGAATGTGTTAAAAGCGAAATTAATGAGTCAGAATTTTTTTAGTGCAAGTTGATGATACAACTGATATTACTCAAAAATCACAGTGTTCAATAATTGTCAGATACATATTGGACTCAAATTGTGAAGTAGTTGAGCGCTTCCTTGGTTTTTATGATATCAGCACTGACAGGACTGCTGTGGCACTGTATGATCTGCAACCATCGGTTTTGGACGAGTTTGATTTTAAACCAAAGTTAGTAGGCCAGTGTTATGATGGTGCAAGCGTTATGGCTGGAGAGTTGAGCGGTCTGCGAAAAGAGTCAAGCTAGAAGCCCCGCAAGCTTTGTTTACCCACTGTTTCGCCCACCGCCTTGACCTTGTCCTACAACAGGGGTGCAAAATTATTGTAAAATGTCGCATATATTTCGCAACTGTATCCAGCATGCCCTCATTTTTTCATAGATCTGCCAAGAGAACCCACGTAGCAGATTCAGTTGTTGGGAAGCGGATTCCTCAAGTAGTGGAAACACGTTGGGCATCACGTTCGCAAATTTTGCGATTAATTGTGAGCGAATGGGGCAAACTAAAGAATGTGTTTGAAAACATAATGAATGACCCGTAATCAACGGCAGAATCAATCAACGGAGCCATAGGATATTTGAAAAATTTTACTAATTTTGAATTTGCTTTTTTATCACTGATTTTTGATGACATTTTTGGAATTACGGATGTACTGTTTGATGTTTTACAAAAAAGGACTTTAGATATCAATTATTGCCAAAGACAAATTAAACAATGTTGCAAACGAATAAATAAGAAAAGGAATGTAACCACTTACTTGAAACATTTCAGTGAAGCAATTAGTTTGAGTGGAGGTCCTAAATGTCGCCAAAAGAAACATTTGGCTGAAGAAGAAGTGGAAAACTATTACAAAATTTTGTTTTACGAAATCGTTGACAGCATAATAGTCCAAATAAATACCAGATTTGAAGATATGGGAAAACTCGAGTTTCTGCAGCTAGTTGACAGCTCAAAATACCATAGTTATTCAGAATCATTTCCATCCAGTGCTCTTAACACTCTCAAAAAAATTTATCCAAACATATTTACAGACACACAACGACTAAAACACGAATTAGATTTTTTATATAATGATCACAACTTTAGGGAACTCAGTGTCCAGAAAACCTTGAAAACAATGAAAGAAAACGAGCTGAAAGATGTGTTACCAGAAGCCTACAAATTATTTTCTCTCGTATTGACATTGGCATCAACAAGTTCTTCTGCTGAATCGTTTGTCTTCACTCGCTAAAATTTCAATCGAGAAAGAATTGCTGAACCATCTAATGTCCACTTAACCATTTCATGATCTGATCATAGACAAATTTGCAGCCAAAAAAGATCGCAGAATTGAACTTATTTATAAAACATAAACTGAAAGCATTCTGTTCGAGACCAAAGCAAATTAATATCGTATTCCATACATACATACATATCACTAAGCTGTTCTCTGAGATTCAGAGGTTAGCTCCAAAAAGAAATACAAACTTCCAGATATTTTTACCTATTGTTGTCGTATCAAACTTCTCCATTTACATCGATCTCGACACACAATTCGTGCTTCACTGATATCCCTTACACGCCGCACACAAGATCTTTTATACTTCATACTCATAATCCTTTTCTCATGCAGACACTCCTGAATCTGATCCACCCATGTTTTCCTTGGCCTTCCTCTGCCTTTCCTTACTGGCACTTGGGCTGAAAAGATTTTCTTAGTAAGCATTTCATCACTCATTCTTTCAACATGGGCAAACCACCGAAGCATATTGGTCTCCACCTTGCTAACAACATTTTGCTTCACATCACACAACTGCAATACATCTTCATTCCTCACGCAATCATATCGTCCGCCCCGGTGGCGCAATGTTCTAAGCGATGGCCTCAGATCATTTGTCCGAAAGGGGTCCGGGTTCGAATCCCGGTGAGGCGTGGATGTTGTGTTTGTCTTGCGGCACTGGCTCTTTCCCTTTCCCTGGTATCAGTGACCCTAAATTAGGGACGGGCGACTGGTTATAGCCCATTGAGTTGCTCACGGTGGTCGTTAAACCTCCAATCAAAAAAAAAAAAAAAAAAAAACAATCATATCGTGTCTTGCCACAAACCCCACGTAAGTAACGCAGTTCTCCAGTACACAAACGACTCCTATGTTTCTTCTGCAGTACCCAGGTTTCACTGCCATACATCAGAGTAGGAACAATTACAGTTTCATACACAGCCATGTGGGGCTCTCTAGAGAACCCATCATTCCTGTGAAAACCTCCCAGAGCAGCTATGACTTTCAAAGAAGAATTCACTCGCCTACTGATTTCACCATCCAACTTGTTCTCTCTGTCAAACATGCTTCCTAAACACAAACTCACTCACCTGGTCAATCATAGTGCCATTTATACTTACATTACATTCAATGCTACCCATTCCTCTCTCAAACACCATAACTTTGGGTTTTCCCTAATTTATACTCAGTTTGAATTTCATGCAAACTTCGTGCATCCGAGTCAACATACTCTGCAACTCACTTTTGCTCTCTGCCAACAGGACAGTGTCATCAGCATACAGCAATCTGCACACACGGATATCACCAAGACGTAAACCACTATTATCTATTTTGGCCTCACGCATTCATGCGTTCATAAATATATTAAACATCCATGGTGACATTACACAACCTTGTCTAACTCCTGCACCAATGGAAAACCATTTTGATAAAACACCGTTCGCCGCCCCGGTGGCGCAGTGGTCTAAGCGATGGCCTCTGATAATTCGTCCGAACTAGGCCCGGGTTCGAATCCCGGTGAGGCATGGATGTTATGTTTGTCTTACGGCACTGGCTCTCTCCCTTCCCTGGAACCAGTGACCCTAAATTAGGGACGGGCGACTACTTATAGACCATTGAGTTGCTCACTGTGGTCGTTAAACCTCCAATCCAAAAAAAAAAAAAACACCATTCACTCGTACACAAGCTCTACTACCAGCATACATGGCTTTTACACTATTAAGTAGATTCCCAGTAACACCATATTCATTCAATACCTTCCACAAAAGTGTCCTATTCACTCGGTCGTAAGCTTTCTCTAAATCTATGAAGGCAGTAAAAACTTTCTTCCCAACAGCCAGATACTTTTCAATCATCGTGCGTAATGTATAAATCTGGTTAGTGCAGCCTTTACCAGGCATAAAACCACTCTGAACATCCCACACTTTCAATGATGTAAGATCCCGTACTTTTTCAATAAAAACCTTACCAAACACTTTCCCTTTCTCACTCAGTAGGCTAATACCACGATAGTTTTTGCATTCAGTCTGATCACCTTTTCCCTTATACAAGGGAACAATAATATCATCCTTCCAATCCCGAGGGACCATTCCCAACTCCCAGCACAACTGGCAAATTTCAGTTAACCAGTCAATTATAGAGTCACCACCATACTTCAACATCTCTGGAGTTATGCCATCAACTCCTGCAGCCTTGCCATTCTGAAAAGATTTTAGAGCTTTACACACTTCTTCTCTTGAGATCCCTCCTGTGCTTTCATATCTCATTGTGACATCATCTGCGCCTGTCTCAGAATCATCTTTGCTCTCCTGATCTAATAACTCACAGAAGTATTCACCCCATCTGTCACTTAACTCATTGGGCTCCGAAATCATTTCCCCAATCTCATTCTTCACACAACTTACAACTTTGTTTCCCCTATTTTTTCTGAGTCTCGTGTACTTCCAGAAGGACTTCTATCTTTCCAAAAAGCCAGTTCATGCCTTTCCACTTTCTCCTTCCTATCTTTTGCCTTACTGTGGCGAATCAGCTTAGCAGCTTCACGCTTCTTACAGCGATATTCATCCACAGAGACTCTACCTTGCAACATCCCCAAATAGGCTTCCTTCTTTTTCTTTACTACCTCATCAATCTCAGTATTCCACCTATCATCACCTGTAATGTTACCCACTATTGTGGTGTCACAGACCTCTTTAGCAGCAGTGACAACACAGTTCTTAAAGCCTTCCTACTTCTTTTCTACATCCCTATCACCAGACTTCAGATCCTTCAGTCGTTCCTGAGTAAATCAGAATACCGCTGATGATCTTCAAGGAGACTATCAACCTTTATTCTTTCTATCCTGGGTCTCTTCCTATTCCTTTTCCTCCAACCAACATTAAGTTTCACTCGTGACACTACCAAGTAATGATCAGAACCAACATCCGCACCTCTCATCACACGGGTGTCAACAACTAAGTGTTTCAAACGCTGATCGTAGACATCAAAATCTATCACACTCTTTTGACCAAGAGTACGATTTTCCCAAGTATATGTGTGGATGTACTTGTGGTTGAAAAATGTATTAGATACACACAAACCGTTCTCATTGCAGAGTTCAATTAATCTTTCACCATTATCATTCACACAAGGATCATTAAACTTACCCAGAACATTGTCAGAAATTGCATTCTTCACACCTTTGGGGACGCAAATTGTCCTCAAACTTTGATGTTTGTCCTCAAATGTCCTCGGATTTACACTTCCTCATTAGCGTGTTAGATTTCTAATGAAAAATGTTTTTAAAAGTAGTTTTTGTTGTACTAATTTTCCGACATGCTTCTTGTGAAAACAAATATTGACTTCTTTTTTACTTCTTTAGGAGTTTAACGACCACCGAGAGCAACTCTAAGGACTATAAGCTGTCATCTGTCTCTAATTTGGAAACATTCGTTCTAGGGAAGAGAGAGAGGGGAGAGCAAGTGCTGTAAGACAAACACAGCATCCATGTCTCAGTCGGGACTCGAACCCATACGCACTTGTACGAATGGTCAGTGGCCAGCACTAGGACACTGAAGTGTTTTATTTAGTACAATCTGTTTTGAAAATCTGTGTTTAAATGATTAAAAAAAAAAAAAAGAACTACTGGTGCAGTCAAACTTCGACTGTATTTTTTTTTTTTTTTTTGATTGGAGGTTTAACGACCACCGTGAGCAACTCAATGGGCTATAAGCAGTCGCCCGTCCCTAATTTAGGGTCACTGGTTCCAGGGAAGGGAGAGAGCCAGTGCCGTAAGACAAACACAGCATCCATGCCTCACCGGGATTCGAACCCGGACCCCTTACGGACGAATGATCAGAGGCCAACGCCTTAGACCACTGCGCCACCGGGGCGGCCGACTGTATTTGATCTAAGTTTCTCCCAAAACTTTGGCAGCCGCCCCGGTGCCGCAGTGGTCTAAGGCGATGGCCTCTGATCATTCGTCCGAAAGGGGTCCGGGTTCGAATTCCGGTGAGGCATGGATGTTGTGTTTGTCTTACGGCACTGGCTCTCTCCCTTCCCTGGAACCAGTTACCCTAAATTAGGGACGGGCGACTGCTTATAGCCCATTGAGTTGCTCACGGTGGTCGTTAAACCTCGAATCAAAAAAAACTTTGGCAAAATGAAAAATTCGCCATGCAATTAGTTTGGTGTGCAGCCTGATTTTAATTCGGCACATGTACAAGGTAGCCGCCCCGATGGCGCAGTGGTTTAAGGCGCTGGCCTATGATCATTCGTCCGTAAGGCGTCCGGGTTCGAATCCTGTCAGGCATGGATTTTTTCTTGATTGGAGGTTTAACGACCACCGTGAGCAACTCAATGGGCTATAAGCAGTCGCCCGTCCCTAATTTAGGGTCACCGGTTCCAGGGAAGGGAGAGAGCCAGTGCCGTAAGACAAACACAACATCCATGCCTGACCGGGATTCGAACCCGGACCCCTTACGGACGAATGATCAGAGGCCAGCGCCTTAGACCACTGCGCCACCGGGGCGGCCAGGCATGGATGTTGTGTTTGTCTTACGGCACTGGCTCTCTCCCTTCCCTGGAACCAGTGACCCTTAATTAGGGACGGGCGACTGCTTGTAGCCCATTGAGTTGCTCACGGTGGTCGCTAAACCTCCAATAAAACAAAATGGACAAGGTAAAGCATTTGCACTTTTGATAATATGTTCTCGCCATCATAATTCTACTTTGTCAATACAAATTACCAATATTTTACAAGATATATCTTTTTAAGACACACATTTTCATATGTAATATTACACTTATTGAAACAATGCAGTTTTGTGACAAAAAGATTTGCATATTTATTTTGAGTACGTATATGTCCCCAAATGAACTGTCGATTTGGGGACGCCACGCCCTTTTGTCCTCAAATCAGTGTTCTGATATCTGGTCACCTTACCCTTGCTCTATCTATTCTAAACTCCTAGTTTTTTTTTGTTTTTTTATTGGAAGTTTAACGACCACCGTGAGCAACTCAATGGGCTATAAGCAGTCGCCCGTCCCTAATTTAGGACCACTGGTTCCAGGGATTGGAGCGCCGTAAGACAAACGCAACATCCATGCCTCACCGGGATTCGAACCCAGACACTTCTCGGACGAATTATCAGAAGCCATCGCTTAGATCACTGCGCCACCAGGGCGGCGTTTACTATTAAGGAAAAGAACTGAAAATCAAGTTGCTCTTCGTAAAAATAATATGTAGGCTAGGAAGCAGAGATGAGATCATTTCATAAAGCTGATGGCGCAGTGGTCTAAGTGCTGGTATCTGACCGTTCCGCCGAGGTGGGTCCGGGTTCGAATCTCAGAGGGGGCATGCATGCTATGTTGTGTTTGTCTTACTCCACTGGTTTTCTTCCTTCTCTGGAACCAGTAAAACTAAATTAGGGACGGGTGACTGCTCATAACCCATCGAGTTTCTCACGGTGGTTGTTAAAGTCCCAGTCAAACAAACGAAAAAATATAGAAAGATATCTAATAACCTTGGTGTACATAAATAACGCAGCCCCGGTGGCGCAGTGGTCTAAGGCGCTGGCCTCTGATCATTCGTCCGTAAGGGGTCCGGGTTCGAATCCCGGTGAGGCATGGATGTTGTGTTTGTCTTACGGCACTGGCTCTCTCCCTTCCCTGGAACCAGTGACCCTAAATTAGGGACGGGCGACTGCTTATAGCCCATTGAGTTGCTCACGGTGGTCGTTAAACCTCCAATCAAAAAAAAAAAAAAAGTCCCAGTCAAACAAACGAAAAAATATAGAAAGATATCTAATAACCTTGGTGTACATAAATAACGCAGCCCCGGTGGCGCAGTGGTCTAAGCGATGGCCTCTGATCATTCGTCCGTAAGGGGTCCGGGTTCGAATCCCGGTGAGGCATGGATGTTGTGTTTGTCTTACGGCAGCGGCTCTCTCCCTTCCCTGGAACCAGTGACCCTAAATTAGGGACGGGCGACTGCTTATAGCCCATTGAGTTGCTCACGGTGGTCGTTAAACCTCCAATCAAAAGAAGCTGCCACGCAGTCACGTGGCAGCTTCTAGTTTGACGTTTTGTCGCACACATTCTGGTTGGCGCTAGTATTATGTAAAGTGACAGCTTTTGCTTTTTGCTTGTTGATTTGAAACGGTTTCTTTTAACGTTTGACGCGTGAGCACGTGCTTGAGTGTTTTGCTTCAAATCAATTCTGTGTTTGAGATTTTGGTACGTTGGTAATGTTTCGGACCAGCAGCCTTGGGACCAGCTGTTTCTTAACGAAAAATGGGCAACAGATATGGCTCTAGCCAACAGCTTTCTGGGGAAACCACGGAAGAAGGTAGTTATGTTTTATTTAGTACAATCTGTTTTGAAAATCTGTGTTTAAATGATTAATAAATCGTGGGTAAAATATTTGGGCATCTGATGAGCTACATGAACAAATTTTGAATTTTGTCCTTTTAGTAAACTGTCTCACAGTTACCGATGTAGGTATTTGCAATGTATGTTGAATTGTTAAATAATTGAAATATTTGATTTAGAGATACGGAGCTAAAAGATTTGAATTTATTTCGGTTTCAAGTGTTATGCGTGAAAGAGGAAAATTTTCGTAAAAAATATTAAATGAGTCTCCGAAATCCGCTCTCACGAAAAAACTTATGGCTATTTTTTTTTCTTTTTAAACAGAACATGATTCTAAAGAATGCAAGAGCATTTTATGTAAATGTTTCCCTGAGGAATAATTTCATAATGCTGCCCAGTGGTGCAGTGGTCTAAGCGATGTCTTCTGATCATTCGTCTGAAAGGGGTCCGGGTTCGAATCCCATGAGGCAGGGATGTTGTTTGTGTTTGTCTTACGGCACTTGCTCTCTCCCTTCCCTGGAGCCAGTGGGCGTAAATTAGGGACTGGCGACTGCTTATATATAGCCCATTGAGTTGCTCCCGGTGGTCGATAAACCTCCAATCAAAAAAAGAAAAATAAGATTCATGATTAGTATTTGAGACTTGCCATGATCAGTGCCATTTTTAGTGCACAACCTGGAGTTTGAGAATTTGAATTAAAGGGGTAGGGGATGGTTAAATTCGATGAAATTTTATAACTTTTGGGCAAGGAAGTAAAATTTGCCTTGTTTCAGATTTATCCATATACAGTTGAGCCCAAGTATAACGATCGAGCATATTACAAAGTTCCGCATAAACCTAAGCTTTTTTATAGATCCCTTGAACTTCATAATATTCTCTCTTGTTTTAATTGCATGAGAAACCGAATATGTCGAAGTTTTGTACAGAAGGTAGTTATGTTTTATTTAGTACAATCTGTTTTGAAAATTTGTGTTTAAATGATTAATAAATCGAGGGGAAAATATTTTGGCATCTGCTGTGCAATGCAAGTCCAGAAATTGAGAATTAGGCATTGTGTTTTCAGCAGCAAATAAGTGGCATTAACTCATTACCTGCTATTCATTCAAAAATTAGGGGGGGGGGGGTCTAGTAGTTTCATACCCAAACACTGAAAATAATTGCTAATATAGGATAATTAATTAATAATTAAGTGTTAATCATCAATAATTTATTATTTAGAATAATGATATAAATTCATTAATAAATTAATAATTTTATTGATAATTAAAATACTGATTTACAAACAAAATTTTGATACAGAGCTTTATGTAATGTGGAGGGCTATATATTTATTAAATGTAGTTAATGTAAAATAGAGTATTTGACTCTCAGTATTCCATTTCTTAGTTATTTATAAAGGTGCAATTTTAAAATTAGTTATTTTATGAAATAAATAGTGCCGCCCCGGTGGCGCAGTGGTCTAAGGCGTTGGCCTCTGATCATTCGTCCGAAAGGGGTCCGGGTTCGAATCCCGGTGAGGCATGGATGTTGTGTTTGTCTTACGGCACTGGCTCTCTCCCTTCCCTGGAACCAGTGACCCTAAATTAGGGACGGGCGACTGCTTATAGCCCATTGAGTTGCTCACGGTGGTCGTTAAACCTCCAATCAAAAAAAAAGAAATAAATAGTAGTGCAGAATATTGTTAATGTAAAGTTTCAATAAGAATAAAAAGGTAGCTGTCTGAGCATGTAGAAAACCAACCCAAAACGTAAAGTTTTGCTAGTACTTTAATAAAATTGTACTTACATATCTTAACATCATTGTGCAAGGTAACTGCACTATGCTGCCAATGCCTTCAAAATGTGGATCCTGTATTTACTTTTACTTCTTGATGAATGTTCAGCAATGCAAGTCAAGAAAGTCGAGAATTAGACATTGTGTTTCAAAGATATACATTTTCTGGCTCCTGAGAGTAGAAAAAAAATGTACTTTCCAGAATGGCTGTTGAGACAGGAAGTGTTGATAGAATTTTTAGTTATTTTTTGACACTGGGGTAAAAAAAAAAAAAAAATGCAGCTTCACAACTTGATAAGGATTCTATCGCTGTGGTTGGTCTTTCTTCTTGTCTTATTGTTAATAAAGGCATCTTCCAGGGACGTGAGTGACTGCGAGTGAACTCTGTGGGTGTGTTGCTTGCATGTGGAAAGATGCACTAATGAAACACATTCAAAGGGATTCAAAAAATCTGCGACTTCATTGGGAAAAAATGGGATTTGAGTCAGTTTGTTTTCTATTGGTTTTTCAGATTCATCTTGATATTTTTAATGGACAAGATTTAAAATTCGGCTTTAAAAGAGAAAAAAAAAATCATGTAATTTAGTGTTCAAGAGAAAAATGTGCCTTGATATACATGGGGGGGGGGCTTGAGCCCCTCCCTTTCCTATGCCAATGATTGGTTCCTCTTGCAGATAGGTCAATTCGCATGAAGACAAGAATGTTTCAGTTGCTTTTGGAGTATATTTTGTATCTAGAAATCTAGAAACATCTTAATCACCACTTCAGAGTAAGTTGAAAAACATTTAAAACAGCAATCATGATAAGCTTAAAACAAGGAAGAATTGGCTCATATATCTAACGTAACATGTAACTGGTGAAATTTCAAGTTTTTGGCAGTTACTTTAGTTTTTACATTCATTAAGTGTTTTGCATGTTGTATATCTCACTATATTATTTTGCCAGCTGCAGTTTTCAATTAACAAGTGTTATTTACCTTCAATTAATTGATTTTATAAATAGTTTATAATTGACTAGTTTTTAATTGAACAATGTAATATGCCAAAAATAGCTCTTCATTATCTGCCCGGTTATAATGAAGTTCGCTTACATCAAATGATTTTGACTCTCCCTTCAATGTTAATATATATGAGTTCGATTGTGCAAATTCTGGGTTAACCTTTAGTTTATACCTCACTTTTATGGCGTCACCTGTTGGCATCCTGTATCTTACGATCGCTACCTGATAGCTCTTAGGATATCAATAGCTCACGATAGTTTCTTTTTTTCGGGGGGGTCGGGTGGGGGTAGCTACAGTTAATAACTGGACCTAAGGATAATATTATGATGGTTTTTCTTATGGGAAATCGTTCTATGATTTGCAAAATTAGCACTGTGCAATATACCAGAAGACAAGAACTTTGGCAGTAGCAGTGTTGTTGACAACTTAGAGAAATATCACTTCTTCCATCAGCCCATAGTGTGTGTGCACTAGAAGAGGAGCCTTGGGTAGAACTATAGCATGCAGCCAGTGGCCTTTTCAGCTAATTCAAATAGTTGTCCTTGCCAGATGATTGATGTGGCGCCATCTATCAGCTTTCTATGGTATTCAAATAATTCAAGCAATTGGGATATAATTTGAAGTTTTACCAAATTCTGTTTATCAACATTTTGCTGTTGTATACACCACTTAAGGATTCCAACTGTAACAAGTATGAGGAGTGTTTCAGTGACATAGCTATGAATTTCTGGGGGGGGGGACATGGATTTCGTTCATCGATCAAAGCCTCCCAGGAAAAAAATACTCCAAGTGGGAATAAGACCAAAATCTTTAAAAGTCAATATATATATATATATATATAGCAAAGCCTTTACCAACTTGTCGTTGTTCTGTGATCTTCAGTTTGTACTGAAGCAGGTCTTGGTAAATTTGTAGTTTGCGTTGTATTTATGTCAGAATGGATGACTTATGAATGAAACTGTGAGCAGTTATCAAGTTGTTTTCAATGCACGAAAATGAAACTCCCATCAGAATTCACCAGTGATTATCGTAAGGATATTATAGATTTAAGTACAATGCAACACTGGGTAAGGAAATCAAGGGATAGTGGAAATTTTGACCTGAATTAGCTATGGTGTGTGGAAGACCTGTAACTGCAGCTCGGGATTTGAACAGGAAAGAAGTCAGTGAGCTTATACAAGAAAAAAAAAAAACCTAAAAAAAAACAAAAAACCCTAGCAGTTTGTCATCGAAGGGTTTGTTTGGATTAACATCAAGCGACTGCAAAAATGATGTTGACCCATCAGCTGTTATGACCAGGGGTAGACAAAAATCCAAAATTTTCAGGTGCCAGCTCCAAACTTCAGGATCCAAAACATATTTTTACACAAGATTAGAAGAAAATAAGAAAGACCTACCTAACTGATCTTCAGAAACAAAAACCACACATAGAATTGTGACCAATTGTCAAAATTAATGTATTATATTTGTTAGATACTGTTCAATAATTCAGGGCAATATCCACAATTAAAACTAGGGAATATATCATGCACCTCTATTAATTAGGCACATTTCAAAATACATTAGGTTTTCATTGCAGAAAGTTCAACTTTGTTGTCCTGGTACATAACATTCAATGAAACCACTATTGAATAAATACACTTATAAGCACCCCCACACAAAATGAATGATATAGCTACAAACATCTCTTTATGTGTGCACATATATTATATGCCTTTGGTTGCACCACAGAACTTCAGCCGAAATCACTGCTGCTGATTATGATTTTAGAATGTGTAACTCTGCTGACAATAGTGTTCACAACTTAATTATTCTAATTTTATGGTAGCAGTCTACAAAAATACGCAAACACAAAAATCGGTATACTATACATCAGTTGCGGCTCATGGCAACTGAAACAGGTGGGGCCAGTAGCCGAAGTCAAACAATGAAATAAAAAAACTGTCATTATTAGGCCAACAATTCAGACCCCACCCCACCCCTAAGATTCCTTTACTCTGTCTGCCTCTGTTTACCCCCTTGACTCACAATAATGCCGAAATAAGGTACGAATGTGTCAACTATTGTATTGCACACGAAAAAAATGTCCTCAGAATAGAATGCATAACTACTAACAGAAAAATGTTAAAACTCCTTAAATAAAATTTTTACCTTAAAACATATGAGCATTAATTTATGTTAGTTTTGCTTTGTGTTTCTTCAGATTTCTCAATTGAGGAATAATCACAGGATTCACAGGATAAAAAAATGTAGTGAAAAAATAATAACTCCAAATATATGCAGGGAGGGAACGTTTCATGAATTTCGTCCCATATAAAATGAGTACCATACTACCATTTGCATTATTTGAAAGGTTTAACCTTTTTTTTTTTTTGGCCTGAAATTAGTTCTGCAAAGCGTTTGTAAACTTCATACTCTGGAAACTCAAATTCTTGGGCTGATAAGCACAGAGTTTTTTAAGTGAAGCTTTTCGACTCAAATTCTTTAGCTGATGAGCACTGTTTTTTTTTAAGTGAAGCTCAAACTAAACATTCTTGGGGTGATAAGCACTGGGTTTTTTTTTAAGTGAAGCTTTTCTTCCAGATTTAAAGCAAAAAACGGAGGTATTAACAAGCAAAAAAGTCACGACATGAAGGAACAACACATCACCGAGAGAGACACACTAACAGTAAAAACAACTAACTGAACTTTGCTACGGCATTTAAAACACTCCCGCCACCTTTGAGCTTGGGTGGGGTAAGGTTCTCTGTCAACCCACGGCGTTAAGGAAATGGATACACTCCCGGCCAATCAAATTAGCGCGGGGCCAGGTAGATTTGGCCCCAAGCTTTTTTTGCACACGCGGTTAAGACAGTGTTGTATGTAAGTCTTCATACTGAATGAGACGGGGAGGAAATCGTCTCCTCTTCACTTGCGTAGTGATGTTACTGAGGCCTTATGGAGCTGGCCCCAATAACCTCACACTCTGAACGTGATATCTTTCCTCATAGTTTTTCGTTTTTGAAGGAAACTTTTCCCTTAGATAATGGTTTTTGAAGGGAAAGGTTTATCACCATGTAGTTAAGAAGTTAAGAGAAAGAATAAGAATCAGGGCAAAAAAAAAAAAAAAAAAAAAAAAAAAAATTCTAGAAATAGAAATTTTTAGGTGGGGCCCGGCCCCTCTGGCCCCTAATGATGAACCGCCCCTGCTATACATATAAAAGCAGTGTACTTTGTGTAAGAGATGGAAGCTTCATAATAGAAATCCAAACTTTGAAAAATAGAATTTTCAGAATAGAATTGGAAAACTCAGGTGCCACACACAGGTAAAAATTTCCAGGTGCCATAGTGACTGGGCACCTTGGATTTGTCTACCCATAATTAAGATCACTGTACTGTTTTCTTTTATCCTTTGCATCTTCAGTTTTATGTGCTCTAAAGTCATCCTACGCAACCATGGTTATATTTTTTTAAAAAGAGATCGTCTTTTATTGTAGACTTTTTCTATCCATTTCTTTTCATCTATCCATTCCATTTGATGAGCATGAACAATGATATAGCTGGCTTTTTACCCAGTGGTGTAAGTACAAATTTTCATTCCTGAAGCAAAAATATGAAAAAGTCCCTGCTTCTTGCTTTTGCTTTTTTTTTCCTTCTTTCAAAACTAACAAGGAAAATAAAAATATATACATTTTAACATTGAGATACAGAGGGGTTCAGAATACACCTTCTAATAATAATCTATTTATTAATATATTTGTACAACAAGAACAATTTCTGTTTCTAGGTGTAATATACTACAATATTAAAAATTGCAATTTTTAATGTTATACGTAGCATATTACACCTAGAAACTAAATTTTTTTTTGTTGTACAAATATATTAATAAATATATTTTAACTTGTAAAGGCATTTATTTAATTTTTTATATATATATTTTTCAAAAAACTTAAACAAATCTTTCTTCCTACTTTTTGCATTGGCAGTCTCTAATTAAATCTTTGGTATTTAAGTTATCTGCCTCTTATTATGTGTCTATCAAGGCCTTGACAAAAAAAGTTAAAATAAAGTCATCCTAGTAATACCCATGTTGCATAATTTTAAGATATCTCATCACTAGGATTTTGTCATGACTTTATCAATACACAGGATTCAAAATTTTATTTTCTTAATCTTTATTGCACTCCTTAACATCATGGGCTCTTAAGTTTCCCTTAGTAGTGCCTAATAGTAGTTATGGCACTGCTTTTACATTTAAAAATAATAGGAGGAAGCTGGATTCCATGTGTCATTCATAACATTCAGTTCTGAAGATTTTTTAAGCTTTCCAACCGTAGGTTGCAGAAGCGTATATGCTCCAGCTTTGTCCATCTGTCTGTCCTTATGGTAACTCACATAAAAATGGTTCAATTTTGATGAAATTTTAGTATGCGGTAGGGGACAACCTGGGGACGAACCCTATTGGAAATGGATGAAATGGGGTCAAAGGTCAGGACATAACAGCAGGATCCATTCCATCGCCCTTATGCATCATAAGTTACCTAAAAATGCTTCAATTGCGACAAAACTTTAGTATGTTGTTCCGGAGATATACTGAACCAGTTCTGTTGAATATCATCGAAATGGGGTCAAAGGTCAGGGCACAGGAACGAGATTTATTCCACAGCCATTATCCTCATAACTTGAGTAATAACTTGAGTAATGATTTCTGTTATAGATACTTCATGTATATCTTCCGTATAAGGAAGTCACAAGTTATACGTGGTTAAAATACATAGAGATTCAGTACCTCTTTTAGAATTGCTATTATGCACGTTAAAATACGTACATGTGATTATGGTGGTGCAGTTAATTATGACATTTATTATTTAAAAAATAAAGATTAAAAGAAAGCAAGAGCAATTATTCACATATATTTGTCCAGAGGTTGTTTTTGTTCGCATACCACCGTAGTTCCGCAAGTTGTTTGGTCTCAGGTGTTCAGCGGCTATGCATTGCAAAATGTCCGATGGTGACTATAATATGGTTTTAGCAATGTCAAAGTAGTAGACGACCCAAAGAATCTTGCTATACATTGTACCGTAAGGTCAAAATAATAATACAACTGAGAATAAAAAAACCTGTAATGACCACAGGCAGGTTAAAAGGCTAACAATGAATAATCCAAAAAACTATAGCGAACAAATCTAAAAGGCTGACAGTGAACGAATTTAAAAGAACAAAATGAAATATGAATGGCTAGAAGAAACGATGAATGAACTATTTACATAATGCTTGCACCACCTCCTCACGTCCACCAGCGTCCCCGGACGCATTTCGCCCTAGCGTCTTCCTAGGCGTTTTCAACGGGAAATGAAATGTCTGTTGGTAAGTGACAATGTTTCGTACCTCCAGAAGTCATGATGTACATTGCGCATGGGTCAGTTTTCCTCGTATATGGTGGTGCCATCTGGTGTCATAGTTTGATTTTCCTATATTTGTCGTTGTCTTTTGATTTTATTTTTATGCTCCTCTTTTAATCTTTTTCGGTGTCCACTAAATTCCTCCAGGCATACGAAAGGTCACATGGTGAATTGTTATTGCAATTTGATGATTTGGTCTTCTCTATTAAGATGGGGGATGTAAGGTCAGGTGATGCGTAACATCACAGCCTCTCCTTGACAAATGTCAACCCCGCCTTCTCGTGGTGCATCCTGTTCCCACTAAAGGGGCTCTGACGACCGCAAATAGCGGTATAACTATACCATCGGGATCAGAGGAAATGCTATCCCACACTCACCAACCCGCTTGGCCAGCGTGGTGAGTTATGGCCAAACACCTCCAAAATGACTCTACAACTTAAATCTTGGCCCTCAGTCTCCGGCAGCTGGAATGTACCTGGCCAAGGCAGCGGCCAGTGCGACATGAAGGCAGAGGGTGCTAAGAATCCCCGGAGGACCGGACTAGGCTGCCATTTGATGCTGACCTTGGCTACCTACAACGCACGCTCCCTATCTTCTGATTCAAGGCTTCTTGAATTGGAAGAGGAACTACAAAGGATCAAGTGGGACATCGTCGGGCTGAGTGAGGTAAGGAGAAAAGGAGAAGATCTCATTGAACTGAAAAGTGGACATCTCTTCTATTATCGTGGGACAGATACTGGCAGAACTAGTGGTGTTGGATTTATAATAAACAAGAAACTGAAGGATAAAGTGGTAGAAGTTGAAAGTTCCTCGGACAGAGCTGCACGACTCGTTATCCAACTATTGAGAAGATACCAGGCTCAGATTATTCAAACTTATGCCCCCACCACAAGTCATCCTGAAGAAGAAATTGAAGAATTTTATGAGGAAATTCGTCATCTAAATAATAAAGGTAAGCAGCACTTGAAGATAATTATGGGAGATTTCAATGCAAAAATAGGGCACCGGCAACAGAATGAAACTTCAGTAGGTAAATTCGGTCACGGCAACAGAAACCAGCGTGGAAATACTCTCGTTGAGTTTGCAGAGGCAGAAGGATTTTTCATCTTGAATTCCTTTTTCAAGAAAAAGCCACACAGGAAATGGACATGGAGACATCCAATTGGGACGACAAGTGAAATTGATTTTATTATGTGTAACAAAAAATTCGTCATCGAAGACTGCAGTGTGCTAAACAAGTTCAACACAGGTAGTGACCATAGATTGGTGAGATGTAAGATGCACCTCAACACTAAACTGGAATGTGGCAAGCTCATAAGACAAACAAAATGTATTGACATAACCAACCTTAAAAAACACCATAATACTTTCAAGTTGGAACTGAAGAACAGATTCTCTGCTTTAGAAGGCCTAACATCGGAAGAAGTGGATATTTCTGAAGTTAACAGAAAAGTAACCAAAGCTCTTATGGAAACAGCAACAAAATTAGCTGGGTCTAAGAACAAGTTGCATGTAAACAAATTATCAGGAAAAACCAAAATGTTGATGCAAAAAAGAAGAGAGATGAGGACAACTAAAGAAGATGTGACTTCCAAAGTGGAATATATAGAGCTATGCAAGACAGCACGAAAAAGTATCACTGAAGACGTAAGGAAATTCAACTGTGAGCTAGTGAGGAAAGCAATTGAAAACAACCAAAGCCTAAAGATAGCAAAGGGACATCTCAGTAAGGGAAGAAAACAGATTATGGCTCTGAGAAAAGAAGATGGTTCTATAACAAGAAATAGAGGTGAAATTTTGACAAGAGTGAAAGATTTCTACTCCAAATTATATGAAAGGGATGATACATGTACTCCAGACATCATGAAAGGTACCAGAGTTCTTCCAGTCCTCCCAGCAGAAGTTGCACATGCAATCAAGAACATGAAGCGGGGGAAAGCTCCAGGAGAAGATGGAATTACTATAGACATCATACAAGAAGCAAGTGGAGAAATTGAAACAGTACTCGCCCAAATTTTCACTCGATGCCTTAATGAAGGGAAGATTCCTGAGGATTGGAACAATGCTACAATGATCCTGCTACATAAAAAAGGTGACATTGAGGATCTCAGGAACTACAGACCTATCAGCCTCCTATCAGTGGTTTATAAAATCTTCACTAAAGTTCTTTCACACCGCTTGAAGGTAACACTGGACATGGCTCAACCGAGAGAACAAGCTGGATTCAGGAGTGGCTACAGCACAATAGATCATATCCACGTACTGAGAGAACTAATTGAAAGAGCGAGGGAATATGAACTTCCATTGTGCATGGCTTTTATCGATTATGAAAAAGCCTTTGATTCGGTGAAACCATCAGCAGTTACCACGGCTCTGAAATCCTGCGGTATTGAAGATGCATACATTAATATTATTAATAACATCTATGAAAATGCAAGTGCAAAGATTCGGCTGTTTGAAAATACAACACACATAAAAATTGGAAAGGGAGTGAGACAAGGTGACACCATATCTCCGAAGCTCTTTAATGCCACATTGGAAAATGTCTTTCAATCACTGAACTGGGAAAACAAAGGGATAAAGATTAATGGAGATTATCTAACCCACCTTCGTTTTGCTGATGACGTAGTCATTTTTGCAACTACCCCATCAGAGCTGCAGAGTATGATCCAGGAACTTGCTGACAAGAGTAAAGAAGTGGGATTAAAAATGAACTTTCAGAAGACAAAAGTGATGTTCAATGCTTTTACAAGAAATGAAGATTTATCGATTGATGGAGAAAAACTGGAGATAACAGATACGTATGTTTATCTTGGACAGCAGATATCAAGTGAGGGTCACATTGATGAAGAAATTAATCGGCGTACAAAACTTGCCTGGAGAGCTTTTGGAAGAAACAGCATAATTTTCAAGAGCAATATGCCATTATGTCTTAAAAGAAAAGTGTTTGATCAATGCATCCTTCCAGTGCTTACGTATGGTGCAGAGACGTGGACCTTAACTAAAAGAGACATACAAAGGCTGCAGACAACTCAAAGAAGCATGGAGAGGTGCATGCTTGGTATAACCAGGAGAGATAAGAAGAGGAACTCGTGGATCCGAAAAATGACAAGAGTGGAAGACATCATGATCAGAGTTAAATCCCTGAAATGGCAATGGGCTGGACATACTGCCAGAAGGACAGACCATAGATGGACAGCCGAAATTTTAGATTGGATTCCAAGGGACAGGAAAAGACCCAGAAAAAGACCACATGGGAGATGGGTGGATGAAATTCGTAAATATGCGGGAGTGACATGGAGGAGACTGGCACAAGACAGACCGTTGTGGAGGAAACTTGGGGAGACCTTCGTCCAGCAGTGGATTGATAATGGTTGACAATGATGATGATGATGATGATTAAGATGGATTCAGCAATCTGTATGGTCCTCCAGTTTTTTTGTTGATTTATCAATTTTATTTCTTCCCATAGTGGTGTGCATTGATTATTTATACAGAAGTCGATAAGTGCAGTCTTATTTTCTTTCCTGAACCAATTGCCGATGTGTTCCGATAATCTTATCCTGATATTTCTTTTGGTGCTTCCTATATATTGGCTGATAATTTTGTTTTGGCTGTCCCCTATTGGAATTAAGTAAACACCCGCTTTCTGCAATATCGGTGTGCTTCCGTGACCAGAAGTTAAAGTGTCCTCGACATTTCTGGTCTTTATACCAAAGCCCAAGCCAAATTTCTTGCATGCTTCTTTTAATATGCTATTAATTTCATGATTGTAAGATATTGATCCACAATATTTCATTTCTTTTTTATCAGTTGGTGTTTTGAAAAGATTATTTCTTGT
The DNA here is from genome assembly GCA_039090855.1 of Macrothele yani. Taxonomy (NCBI): domain Eukaryota; kingdom Metazoa; phylum Arthropoda; class Arachnida; order Araneae; family Macrothelidae; genus Macrothele; species Macrothele yani. Next base: position 82,923,854 of record CM077008.1, read on the forward strand.
CTTCTCTGTTATAGCTTTATGAGATTGTTTATTACTCTGATGTCATATCCAAAAACAGAGGCCGTATTTCTGATCCAATTGAATTCTTTATTTAGCAATTGGTTATTGGAGGTATGGGTTATCGGTCTATTGATGTATGACCTGAAAGCTGAGTACTTATATGGTATAGGATGGTGAGAATTAGCTGGAATAACGTTGGCAATATAGTTAGGTTTACGGTATATCAGGAAGTCAATTCTATTATTTTGGTTTTTGTGAAATAAAATATCTAAGTAAGGTAATGTATCATTCTGTTCTTTTTTCTATTGTCACATTAATTGATGCATAATATGTGTTATATGCCTCAAGGAAGACCTGCAATTCTTGTTCACTATGTTCCCAGATCATAAAGATGTCATCCACATATCTACAAAAAAATTCTGGTTGTGGAATATTATAAGGCCATTTTCATTTATGTGGATGAATATATGTGAGTAATTGCTCTAGCTTTCTTTTAATCTTTATTTTTTAAATAATAAACGTCATAATTAACTGCACCATCATAATCGCATGTCCGTATTTTAACGTGCGTAATAGCAATTCTAAAAGAGGTACTGAATCTCTATGTATTATGATTTCTGTTATGTTGAAAAGCGTATCATAATCAATGCATTGCATGATTTTACTAACTTGTTTTTTTTAATATCCTGTTCTAAATTAGGTGCTTCTTTCCTTAGCTTAATTACCTTTCCTAAAGGCCATTTTCATTTATGTGGAAGCAACTCATGATCATGAGTTGTTGCTGTTTTATCGATATTTCCAATGTGACACATTTTTTTTTTACATGTGATAGTATGCTTTTGCAATGATTCAGTTTTCTGTTTCTGCTCTTTTAGCATTTTCTGTGCATCTTTCATTCATCAATGCTGACAAAGTCTGAATTTATACATGAACCTTATTCACAAACCAGCCACTGCTACAAATATTGTTGGACATAAGGCTGCAATGCTGGCTTTTCATCTGCCCCTGTCCCTTGCAGCCACTCTTGCTTCTGCCCAGCTCACCCATCCAGCCTCGTTCATTTTGGATCAACACCTTTGCATATCACTGGGTGCCCATTTTGCCTACATTCTAACAACCAATAATTTTGGCACATTTCTAATTGCAAAATTAAAGCTGATACTCCTTCTCTTGCAGCCTTCTTTCTTTTTGGAGATATGCTGCAATGGCAACTTATTTTTCTTCTATTCCTGGGTCTGATTCAGATTGTGTTTAAAGCAAAAATTATGAGCAACAAAAAACAGTTTTTTTTCACCTACATACTTAACTTTTAATTTAAATCCTGCATAATAAGCATTTGTTTTTCAGAAAAAATAATGCTAAATCAAAACCTTTTTCTGTGTCCTATCATGACTTAACAGTGGTACCATATGCAGCCACAAAAGAGATGTATCAAACTAGTAGCAAAAACTATTCACTACTATTAAATTCTGCTACCTACTTGTGTAATGCATAACATTCAGAGGGCATAATACCTAAACTGATAGAATAAAAAATATATAAGACGGTTACAATATGAAACAGCAGACAGGTGTATTTGAACAATTAAGAGAGATTATAAACACTTTGTACTCATATACACTGTTTCCCACATTATATTAACTATATATTTCATCGGGTCAATCCCCTATTGTATCCCTTCAAAACTCACAAACATTCATGATAAAAAAATTATAAGTTGAACAATGATGACTAAAAATTTGAGCAATGATGACCAAAATGTTGGAAGTGAGTCAAAAGTTGTCACTTATGACTGATAATGACCCCAAAAATGTGGCAGAAATGCATTTAGTTAGCAAAACATGGTGGAAATGATCTATATTGATTTTATTGGTTTTTAATTAATTGCATACTCTTTTAGCCATTGATGATTGAACAATGTTTTAGTTTTGAGTGTTCATAGACTTTATCGGTTTCCAAATTTGACTTTATTGGTTTCCAAATTTTCCATACAGTTTGACTGTCTGCTGTTGGGTTTTTTCTTTGCTGTTTTCCTTCATTATTTTTCTTTAGTTTTCGTTAGCTTTGTTTGCAGCAATACATTTGTTACCTAGTATACTTCATAATGTTTCACTGCAAGAACTGAACCCTGATTCTTATACAGCGACGTGGTATGTTGATTATTCTTTTGTAACTTTCTCGCATTCTTTTATTTCATCAGCTTAAGAACTATGCCTTTTGAATGCTATGTATTATACCGAATAGTTTTTGCTACTATTTTGATACCAATGCTGCATAATAATCGTAGTATCGCAATCTTGCTTTTTTTTTTTTTTTTTTTTTTTTTTTTTTGCATTATTAGTATTCTTGTACAAAAGAGATGTGCTCTGAAAACCTTTGAGAATACTGATTTGTTGGTTCTTCCTACAAACTGAAGTCATTAATGTGGTGACTGACTCACTGCATCCCATGCCACATTTAGCCTAGTGCTAAACTACTGTAAAGATGTCTCATTCCCTATTCTGCCCACACTCCTTCACCTTTCAATTTTGGTCACATTTATTTTTTAACCAATTCATGCATCAGCTGATGCTCTCTTTCTAAAAAGATTTTTCTTCTAAAAATTTTGAGCTTATGTATAATTATATCAATCTCCCTCTTCCCCTCCCCAAAAAATCAAAACAAAACTGGTCTTTGAGATTCTGAACAAAAGCTTTGTAGATTTTGTACAAGACACAAGACTAAAGTATAAATTTAGGTTTTAAAAATTTGGTCATGTATGCAGTTGTTGGAAAGCAAAAGTTTTCAAAATTTCCTCATGTGTGCTCTAATGCTTACTTTCTTGATTCAAGAGTGTGTCTTTTCTTGATTCAAGAGCGTGTCTAAGCTGTTCTCTGATATTCAGAAATTAGCTTCTCAAAGAAAGCTTATCTGCCAGATTAAAGTTTTTAAAACTGATCATTCTAGCTTTTACTTATTGTTGATGTATCAAACATTTCCATTTACAATGATCTTGGAACACAACTCGAGCTTTATTGACATCTATCACACATCTCACACAAGACCTTTTGCACTTCGTACTTATCTTTTTCTCATGCAGGCATTGCTGAATCCAGTCCTCCCATGATTTCTTTGCCCTTCCTCTACCTTTCTTTCCTGTCAGTTGGGCTGAATAAATTATGTTAGTAAGCAGCTCACCACTCATTCTTTTGATATGGCTAAACCACCCAAGAATATTTGTCTCCACCTTACTAACATTTTACTTCATGTTACACATCTGCAACCCATCTTCATTCCTCACATGATCAGAATGTGTCTTGCCACAAACCCCCTCTAAGTAATACATTTCTTCAGCACAGAAGCAACTCCTACGTCTCTTCTGCAGTACCCAGGTTTCAATGCCATATGTCAGAGTAGGAACACTTACTCTTCTGTAAACAGCCTTTCAGGACCTATTTGAGAACCTATCAGTCCTGTGAAATCCTCCAAAGGCCGCTATGACTTTCAAAGATGAACTCACTTGTCTAATAATTTCACCATTTAATTTATTTTCTCTGTCAAACATGCTTCCTAAATATATAAATTCATTCCCCTGGCCCATCTCTGTACAGTTCAGACTGATCTTGCATTCAGTACTAAAAGTTTTTCACTCAAAAATCATAACTTGAGTTTTTCCCTTATTTATTTATACTCAGTTTGAATTTTATGCACACTTCATACATCTGGAACAACAACTCTGCAACACATTTTTTGGTCTCTATCAATGGAACTGTGTCATCAGCAAACAGCAATCTGCACACACAAATACTACCAAGATGTAACACAAAAATAGTATTGTCTCTTATAGTAATGCAGCATGCATTCATCCATAAATATATTAAATAGCCATAGTGGTATTACATTTTTTGTTTTGTTTCTGATATATTGTTCTTTCCACTTTTAGTGCACTTTAGTGTAGTACAATAGTAAATTTACAAACAACAACAACAACATTTAATCAGAATTGTGTAGTAACCATGCATTATAAAGAGGAAATCATCCAACAATGTGTAGTTTTTGTTTTAAACAATTTTTGAAGTAGAAGAAATAATAATCCACAGCAAATTTATTTGATTTAGGAGGAGCGAAAGCATGCTTCTTGTGGCAACGTGAATACAGAAAGAAATGGATAACATACAGCTCTAAGGAGATGAAAGTCATCAACAAAGCCTATAACAAAGGGCAAAAGACTGTAACATTGCCAGGAGGTACTGAAAGAGAGAAAGTTGCCGTGAGTTTTAAAGAGATGATCCAAAGAAACAAGTTATCTGGTGTAGAGCAAAGAGTTCAATGTTGCTTCTTTGACGATGATGCTTTTTATTCTTGGCAGTGGCAAGATGATGATGATTCCTGGCATTGTTTTATTCCCGGTGTTACTTTAGAGTTAGAAAGTTGTCACAAACAAAAGAAAGATAAATTGAATATTTATTTTAATGAAGCTGACTACGAGCTCAACCTGAAAGACATGATCCAAAAGAATGAAGAGACTGGTGCAAGTCGTAATATCAAAAGAGCAAAAGTAACACTAAATGAAATGGAGTGTGCTCTGATAAAGGTTGCTGTTGAATCCAAAGTAATGGTTAACGGTGCTGATCAACATTGTGCTGAAGATGAAAATCCTGGAGGAAGTGATCCAAGGTATGTGAGGAAAGTGTTCATTTGAGTTAATTCTTCAGTAATTGAATCTTCTGGAGTTGTGCTGTGCACACTACATCATGTTGTATACATTTTGATTCACCATATTGTGCTGACTTTGTACTCCTTTTTTTGTAATTATATTATAAAATGAAATTCATATATCACTATATGCTTTAGTAGTGAGCAACCCAATAAAGTTGAAATTTAATTATTTAGTGTCAGATTCAATTAAGAAATGGCGTTGTCAGGTAAAATATCCTAATTAAGAAAAAAAACAAAAAAACTTAGGACATTATGTGAATGTCATTTTTGTCACAGAAGTATCACATTTTAACTTTTCTGTGTATCTCTCTCTTCAGAAAATTTGAGAACTGCTGCATCGAACCCACATCTGCTGATTGCACAGTTTGAGCATTCTAGTATTATACCACTCAAGACAATGAATTTCCAAGCAACTGAAGCTAAGCAGTTGTTGCTTGAATCTTCAAGTTTTAGATATCAATTAGATGCATGGAATGTATATGCAAATGCCATTATTGGGACAAAGGTACCATATTTTTACTGTTTCCCATGTAGTCACTTCTTCAGAAAACTTGTAAATTACATCAGGGCTGGAAAATTACTGGGCGCCTAGAAATTTTGTCCTGGCTCCCTACTTTTTTTACTTAAAATTTCATAATTCGCAGTCATTACTTTCAGCTCATAGATGCAAAACATACTCTGGTGGAAAGTGATAAAAGAACACCAAGAAGTAGACGTCTGATACCAACGAAATTTATACAGCATAATAACGGAATACAGAGGATAACGTGATCAAAGCATTATGGCAAAATACAGCTGTATTTGCTGGTAAACTGAAAAATAACATTTCCATTAACATGGTTAGTACGAGGTTGAACCACCATTAACTGCGTCACACTGTGCAATTCTGGCATGGAGTCTGTCATACAGATGTTGGATGTAAGTTTGGGGTATTGAGTTCCAAGCATCCTCAACCTGGACGCGTAAATCAGGGATGGTCGTGGCTGGCCGTGGAGACCGGATAAGTCGGCCGATAAAATCCCACACGTGCTCAATGGGAGACAAATCCGGTGAACGTGCAGGCCATGGAAGTTGTCTCACACCCTGAAGTGCATGTTGCGTTGCACTTGCCGTGTGTGGGCATGCATTATCTTGCTGGAAAACACCACGATTGACCGATCTTACAAATGGCACAACAACGGGCTGAATGATGTTGTTGATGTAGGAGGTGCTGTTTAACGTACCCACACCAGGAGACCAGGTGTAGGCCCTGTGTGTCACTGGCAGATGCAAGAAGGGTGGAGACTCTCCCCTGTGCATCTGCGAACACGCATACGGCCATCGGAGGCTCCCAAGCAGAATCTGTTTTCATCGCTGAACACGACAGATCGCCATTGCGTTCTCCAGTGCAGACGTTGGTGACACCACTGCAGCCGTTCCTGACGGTGGGCTGGAGTCAGAGGTACACATGCCATAGGCACACGTGCACATAGTCCTGCATCCAATAGATGGTTGCGGATTGCTCGCACAGTCACAGGTGCAACGGCAGCTCGTATTTGCGTCGCAGTGGATGTTCTGCTTGACAACGCTGCTCTTCTTATGCGTTGATTGGTCTGCTCATCAGTACGTCTGTGACTCCCAGTTCCACGTCTTCTCATGTGGGAATGTTCCTCGGACCATCTACGCCACCATCGTACCACCACCGATACTCCCCGTCCAAATTGCTCCGCAATACGACGATACAACCACCCGGTATCACAGAGTCCGACTAGACGACCTCGTTCAAAGTCTGACAACTGCTGAAATCATACACGTCTTCCATGTCCAGGCATTGCAGCTTCTTCAGGGTCTTCGCACGTGTCCGTATGCCGACGACTGATTACATTAAGTTTGCCGTACTCCTTAAATACCACCGACGATAATTTGCATATTATGCCATGCTGTGGCATAAGCGCTCACCGGTTGGTCCCGAAATTAACATCACACCTACGTAAACTCGACCCCATTAACATATGTAAATTTCACGATCGTCCGCCAATTCCTTCTTTGTGTTCTTTTTTCACTTTCCGCCAGTGTAACTTCAACAAATTGTACTTTAATAAAATCAAACTCTGAAATTTTCTGCTCTGATCGCATTTATAAATTCTGTTGTTTCAAGCAGAGAAACGCGATGAAACCCTCTGAGTCACGTGACTACCTGTCAGATCGCAGAAGCCCCAGGAGCAGAAACTTCGATGTGCGTCGCAGAACGAAATTTCCCCCTTGCAGAATATTTTCTTTTTAATCTCAGATTTCAATGCCTTGCGGAATATATATTTTTTATCTTAGATTTCAGTTTCCTTGTAGAATATTTCTATTTGTAGAACATATTTTGTCAAACCTTAAATTTCAATTCCTTGCAGAACATTATTTTATCTCAAATTTGTGAGCTCAATCCTCGGTCGTGTATATGCCAGTAACTCCTCTTGTCTACAATCCCCTCCCTTCTGCTCGAAGCACCGAACAGCCCCCCCTCACATCCATCCACCCCTACCATTTGGGATGGTAGGAGAATGCTTCTCCCTGCCCTTTTTGAAAGACACTTTTCCCCTCCCCACTAGCATGTTGTGAAAGTGGGTGGCACCAAGCCGTGTTAAACCACATATTTCTGGGGAGAGTGTTTGTGAGGTGTCCATCTTTGAAAAAATCACCAAGTCTACAACAGCAGAACACTCGGGATGGCAAGATTCTGCCCCAAAGTTTTAAACTCCCGTCAAGACCTTGGTCCTGCCAAAGTAAATTTGCTAGGAAGGAGTCTCACTGCCTTAGAAAATTTTTAGGAAAATATAATCTGGGTCCATATTTTGACCACTCACAAAATTCTTGCTTTAAAAACGTATCCGTCATAAAATTGCATGTGTTAAAAACTAATCCTTCACAGAGCTCCAAAAATTGCAGTCGAATACATCGTTCATGTCGAAAATATAATCAATTTATGGACACATGAATTGGCTTACATACATAGCAGCCTGGACAATTCAATTTGCATATCGCCGACTGTTACAAATCAGGCACGAGATCCTTTCGCGAAATTTCACGTTTTTCATTATTTGGGATCGATACAAAACTGAAGAGAGGGGGGCATTAGTGTGTGTAGGGGGATCGTTTCCTGTCTGGGAACAGTATTCCATTTTTCAAAACTTAAAAAATTCCTGTAATCATTATTTCTTTTTTCCACAGTTGCCTCTGCCCAGTACTGTTGCTAAATATCAGTCTATTGCATAAATGTTTGTATTTCAGCTTGAAGCTGTAGGCAGCAATTTCCGAAAACGTAAATTCGACGGAGTGAAAATTTCCCTGTAATCTTTAGCCATGAGTATCTCCAGCGGATTCAGGAAATTTCGCCTTTGTTGTCATCACTTGTGTCGTTCTTGAGAGTGATGAGAATGGAGGGTGTGTGTGTGTGTGTGTGCGCGCGCGCGCTTGCGAACACTAGCGCACGTTTTCCGGCAGAAACCGGAATTCCATCTTTCAAAACATGCAAAAACAGAAGCTAGACAGAGTTCAGATTTCTCCTGTAATAGTTTTTTTTCTCGTGATTCCCTCTGTTCAGAATAAATGTAAAACTATGAGTTTGTTCAGTAAATGATTGTGTTTCAGCTTCAAAATAGAGGAAAAATTTCTGAAAATGGAAATCAGACTGAGTGAAGGGTTCGAAAAAGCTGCGCGCCCCTGAGAATAACTGACATAACTCCCTTATATGTTGACATAATTATAATAAGAGCAGGTATTTTATTAGATAATTAATATTTCCAAGAACTCGTGTCAGTTCTGAGCAGAAGAAAGAACTGGAAGATCTTTCCAATTTCATTGAAGTTGTAAAGGTTTTACCATGTGTTCCACACTCTGAAGATGAAAAAAAAAAGGATTTATTCTTTGAGGAAGGCATTTATTATCTTATTGTTCTAAGTCATCAGTTATGAAACTGTATGACAGATTGTTTGTTCCATATTTTTTGTTAGTATTTTGATTCTGTAAAACAACTTTTGTTTTTAGATAAAAGAAAAATTCAACCAAACTTGAGGTTCCATATATTTAAAATTCAGGAAATTTTAAAAGGTAACTTCCTTAAACTGTTGTTTTTATGATTTTCTCATTTGTGTTGTACAATAACAAAAACCTGTAATTAATTATCCTGGAATACACATTCTTTTTTTATGTTTAGATTTTTATCAAAACTATAGAATCCTGTGATTTATACACCAAATTCGAATTTCATTTAGCAATAAGTAGTTTGGGTAATAGACAGTACTTAATACACTTATATTATTACTCTTTGTTCCGACATCACCATGCATTACATTTGTGCACGATACTTTGAAATTTGCTTTTGTTTCACCTGGTTCTTAAATTTTGGTGCTGGCTCCTTGATTTAGAGCTTATTTTTCCAGCCCTGAATTACATTACCCTGGAGTGAAAATTGAACCCGCAGCTCCTGGTTTCTGTTTGAGCATGCTACACACCAGCCAGGCCTACAAAGTTCCCAGCAGCTGAAGTTAAGCAGATGTAGCTTAGAAATCTGAATACCATTCAGATAACTAATTGAAGGTAAAGTAAAGCACACTTTGTTACATTAGAAGATTATAACTTTTAAAAAGCTCATAACTTGGGAGCTTTTGACCTTAGCATAGGTTTTCATCATGCCAAATGGAGGACTAAGATTGGTTTCCAGATTCCCAGTTTAAATGGGTGTTGTAGTTATTGTTGCCAGAAAAAAAAATGACATAAAAAAGATGTTTCAAAAGGAAACCCTAATACTGCCTTGTCTATTTTGACCATGAAAGATATTTCTGCAATTCCCCACTGGAATGAAATAAAACGTGTTGCTCCTTTTGAGAATCGGTTTGCTTCTTGTTTACCGTGAAAGCTTGGAAATCCTTTTTTCACCAAAGACTTGCAATTCAGAGTCTGTACTTTACAGCCCAATGATCTGGAGATCTTTTCTAGATTCTGGCAAAAATAATTACAACACACATTTAAACTTGAAATCTGGAAACCAATCTTAGTCTTCCATTTGGCGTGATGAAAGACCTAAGCTAAGGTTGAAAGCTGCCCAAGTTATAAGCTTCTAACGTAACAAAGTGTGATCTATTTTACCTGCAATTAGTTATCTCCGCTTAAGTGTTTTTGCATATCATCATACCATGTTCAGATTTATGCTAGTCAAAGCAATCCAAATATTTCTTGCAGCATCGATGATTTTTTCTCATGAAGTATGCATACAGGTCACAAGTTTCAATGGGAAATGATATGCCTCCAATGTATTTGTGAAGAATTATTTCTTGAAGGAAATTCATTTTCTATTGATATTTAAGATATTTTCTGAAGCACTGGAACTTGTGACCTGGATGATAAATGGTTATTGACGCTATGAAAAAGCATCGGATTGCTTTGACCAGTGCCAATCTGAATGGCATTCAGATTTGTAAGCTACATTTGCTTAGCTTTAGTTGCTAGGAACTTCATTGTCCTGGGTTGTGTAACGGATAGCATGCTTGAACAGAAATTGGGAGATGTGAGTTCGATTCCCTCTCCAGGGCTATGTAATTTTCAAGTTTTCCTGCATGTGTGTGTGTGTGTGGGGGGGGGCAGTGAAAATATGAAACCATTAATATGCCAATAACAACAACTTCAGATTTATGCTAGTTGAAGCAAACTGATGCTTCTTTGTAGCATCAACAATCATCCTCAAAGTGTTGGCTCCAAGGGTAACTGAAACTATGATGCTTTTGGGCAAAAAATTATGTTTATATATGCCAACCATGTGGAGGAAACATCAAGAATCATTTCTTCATGAAGATGTGCATCTCAATTTTTTTTTTTTTTTTTTATTTTTATGATCATATCAGATGGGAACTTATAGTACATATCCATTACTGAATTTGAAAGTGCTGTCAAACCTATGAGACATCATCTGTTTTTGCTAGCACAAATCTGGAGTTGTTCAGATTCCTATGCTACAACTGGGTGGTGTAATGGTAGTGTGCAGGAATCAAGAGGTCTGGATTCAATTCCCACTGTGCCGCCCCGGTGGCGCAGTGGTCTAAGGCGCTGGCCTCTGATCATTCGTCCGTAAGGGGTCCGGGTTCGAATCCCGGTCAGGCATGGATGTTGTGTTTGTCTTACAGCACTGGCTCTCTCCCTTCCCTGGAACCAGTGACCCTAAATTAGGGACGGGCGACTGCTTATAGCCCATTGAGTTGCTCACGGTGGTCGTTAAACCTCCAATCAAAAAAAAAAAAAAAATTCCCACTGTAGGGCAATGTAATTTTAAAGTTTTCTAAGAGTAATAATGTGAAAATATAACATTTCTATGCTGAAAGTGAAATTTTCATATGTGCCGACCATGTATTGGAGATATCGAAAATCATTTCATCATGGAAAATTTCCCCCTGATAATTACTGTTGTTTCATAATATACAGTCGAAGCTTGTTATAAAGAAATTCAAGGGAGACAGAAAAAAATTTGTAACATATTTTTGTTAAAATGTTAATATGAAATTTTCATTAAAAAGTTTGTACATACTACAGAAATTTTCATTACGCATAAAATTGCAATGCTGTAATTGTGAAACAGTGCCCATAGAAACAAGCAAATATAATTTATTTGTAATGGAATGTTTTTGCTAAAGTAGTAATGAAATATATAAGCTTTAATTAATTTATATATATGGAATGATGTGCTGCACATATGTTTACTTATACATATGTATGTACATACTGTATTTATTTTTTTATCCCCCATGTTAAGAATTTATCTCTTTTATACGTCTTAATAAAATACTGTCATACAAGTATGTTTCAAGAAATAATGTATGTACATATTGGCATTACATATCTTCAATTTTAAAGTAGTGTAATTAAAGCAGTTGATTTAGTTCTATTTTGATGCAAAGCATGTTTACATACGGCAATCGTAAAACAGTTCAAACATATCTATTGGGTTTTGAAGTACGATGTACGTACGGTCTGTTTTCGTTTTTTCATGGGTCTTTATTTAACAGCTTTAACAGTATTCATAACATTTACGTTGCGACTAATTTCTTCAGTATAAAGTCCTTGTGGTTCTGTAAATAGTATCCAATTTTCTGTAAACATTCAATAATATTTACTGGAGAAACATTGAAATTTTCTACCTCATCTTCATTGGATGAAACCTCATTTTCTTCAGACAAGGTTTTTTGGTGAAACATGTAGTCCCATTTGTTCTTTTATTGCATTCTATGTCAGCTAAATCATTTAGAATTTTAAAGAGAGGGTGAAATTTGCTATGTATAAAGTTTTGTGTGAGCACTTTTTTCAAGAATTTTACTTTGTAATAAGGTGTTTTTTTTTTTTTTGTAAAATATTTCGTTATAACATTTATATTTCTTATATAAATGCAACAAACTAACCAAGTTCGCGATTTTTTTCATTGTAACATGCTTTTTTTAATACCGTATTTTGTTAAAACAAGTTTTGACTGTACTTTTGTAACTGAGTCTTGTGAGGAAGTTATGGAACTTAATCACGAATGAGAGTTTAAAGAAGATTTCATTTTGTGCTGGAGTAGTATGTTCTTGTAGTAACTTTTAAATGTTAAAAACAGAATTGTGCTAAGCAAAACACACAAATTGTCTTAAGCCAGATCTGCTTTTGGCAAAACCACTTGAAGTATTCTGAAAAATCAAAAGATTGGTTATTTTGTTTTTTAGTGGAAGCAAGGGTACTTTTCTCCCCTTCGTGCTAAATTCAGTAAAACTTGATTTCACTGTTAAAATACTACATGTGAAACTCTTATTTTAAATGTTGCACTGACTATGAATATTCCTTGTAATAGACATATGATACCACTAGCATAGCGCAGTTGGTTAAGTCTCTGTTCCCTGTGTGGGAGGCAAATGTTTCTGATGGATGTTTGAATCCCAGTCCTGCCAGCCATCGAATCCCAGTCCCAGCAGCCATCTAGTCTGCGGTTTTTCCAGGGTTTTCCACAGATTCCCTATGTGTGGGGACACAAATGCATAGATGGTTCCTGTGAAGTTGGCCCGTGGTGCACTTTGTTCTTTGTCCCAATATCCAGCTGAGGAGTGGCAAGCCGGCTGCATTAATTTGCGAACATCCTCGCAGATGGAATATTCGTCTTTGAGGAACTCAAGCCACCTTGCGCGGAAGAGGGAGGTGACAACAAGACACATAATATGAGAACATATGTAATAAAGTATCCCTCATTACAAACTACAATATCCAGTGGAAATGCAAGTGTGCACTTAATACATCTTGGGTTTGTGCTTTGCTCCAAGTAGAAAAAAAAAGTACACACACAGTGCTGCTACTGCTTCATGCTGTATGTTTAAACTTTATCCAACATGGAATATTCAAACTTATAAAATGAGTGGCCGAAGAGAAGGGGTCTTACCATTCCTGATTTTTTCAGGACATTCTCAGTTTTGTGGGTTTTATAGAGCTATGCCACTGTGTTCTAAAAAAATTGGTTTGGGATGCCAAATGTTCTGGGTTTTCCACATCCATTAAAATATAACATTTCTGACAATGTGTATGAACATTTCAGCTTTTGTGTGGGGGATAAACCACCTACACCAAAATGAAGTTGTAAGTTTATGCCTTACTACCCAGGATCAGTTGCTTTAGTAAATATATTTTCTGTGTAATGAATGTGTTGTGAATTGATTAGAGAAACCATCTCCAAACGGACACAAATCAATCCTGATCAATAAAACTTAATTTGAAAGTGTATTGTGTTCAGAGTTCTTTGATATGTTCTATAGCAAAAGCTTTTAAAAGAAAATTCATTGTTCAAGGAAATTTAAATATGATACAATTGTCCATAGTGATGAAGGAGAGGAAATGTCTGTATAAACTGGACAGCCATCAACTTGCCACTAAGAGGTGTGACAGTTACTCTAATTTAACCTTTGTTTTGAGTTCTTGTATTCCTATGTAAATTTTGTTTCTTCTCATTAAACGTTTTTCTGACCTAACACCACAGTTCCTTCTTGATGAAATTGACTTTGGCAACAACCTGATAACAGGTCAAAATGCCACTACATAATATTTGAAAGACAAGAGCTGGAGTATTTATTATTGAGAGTGCTATGTAGTGGAGAAACTCTAAGTGCTATCTTGTTTTGCCCATGCTTAGACCTTCTTCTGTGCACTAAGTTGATTTGTGGAATAAGCAAGTTATATCTACGTGATATGACAGACTTTTATATAATCAGAGTATAATAATTTGATACTTGAATTACTACTAATAATTAATGGTGTTTATTTGTTGTGCTGAAAACCAGACAAATAAACCAATTGAAACAGTAAGTTATTTGATTTGTTTCCGATCCCTAGCCACTTATGTCATAAATATTTTGTTATATTTAATATCGGCAACTACGAAAGACTGAGACTCATCCAGAAAAGCAGCTTTTAATTTAAAGTGACTATTTAAGTCTTTAGCAAACCATTAAGCAAAGTTGAATTAAGCAATTAAGATAATTATTGTGGATATTATCATATTTAACTATTATATTATAGAGAAAGGAGTAGGAGAGGCAAATGTGTAGATTAATGATTGTGGAATCTGTACAGGGAGAGCAATGGATATGAGGAATGGATATGTAATTAAAAATCAGTAAGTGAACTGAGTGTCTTAGTTTGAGTATTATTGTTATTATTTGATGATAATTATTTGTTATGCAATTTTTCTGAGTTTCTCATTCTAACACTTTTTTACTTCATTTCATTCAGTGACAGGCCAAAAATTTTTTCTGCATCACCTAAATTTTATAAAGTGTTTGGGTTAGTTTTTAAAAAAGTGAGATCCCTACCAAAGAGACCAATAAACTTTTAAAAACAGACAATGAAGAAAAGTATTCATGAAAAGCATACCTACAAGAAACTGCAATTTAATAATTAATTGTTTAATTTCTCAGTTACACATCATTGATCAGTGATCTTTATAATTGTCAGAAGTTTTATGTTTGCCTCTTGTTGCAGAGTGTGCTTCTTCTTTGTAAAAGGTTGTTTTTGTGGATTTTAGTGCAGACTTTTGTGGATTCTGCTGAAGGGTACAATATGCCTATGAAAGTAGGAAACCTGTAACGTCAAACATCTTTGGAGATTTTTATTGTTTCTAAAATGGTATTTATTAACCAAAAGAAAACTCTTTACTTTTACATTTATGTCTAAAAACATATTCTGTACCTTTTACACTGCATGAGAAAGATTCATGCAGTGTAATATCTAATGTCCTGTAAATCTTTTACAGTGAAGTAATAACAGCTTCCAGTTTCAAAATTATGCATTAATAAAGTACTAATAAAAGACAAGACATTTTGGATGGAATCTGTGTCAAGTATTTTTTGACACTATAAACAGGCTTTTAGCAAAATTGTTAACATCAGCAATTCTGATTACCATATTTTCCAAGAGTAATGCTGCACCTAGTTTAAAGTTGCAGGTAAACATACCACAAAGAAATTTTTAATTGATGACCATTCCACTAACCCCCCATCAATATGATAGCGGAATACATTGTATGACTTTCATTGAAGATAAATGATGCAATGACAGGAGATATTAGAACTTTTAATATTTTTTTTAATACCCTTTGAATTACCTGTGCAACTCACATCAAATAACTTTGGTGGTGAAAGCACTCGAGATGCACAGAAAGTTATACACAAAATGGCAGTTGTCATCACTGCTTCATTACTGTGCTTGTTTAACAGCAGATTATGTGTAATCCACCCCATGCAATGGGGTTGATAACAAATGACCCTGTTGAATGTCATTTAGCCTACGGTTGATACCAGCAGTAGTTTAGAAATAGGGACACATCACTCCTATTTCACGTGTGGGGAAGTTTTCATGTGTGATAATGGAAGTACATACAATTTTTTGTGTGCCAGATCACTGATGGTACTACATGTAAGGCTGAAAAGAAATCCATGTTTTACCCTCTCTAGCATGAGATAAGAAAAGAAAACACTGATGTAAATTAAAAACATGTGCTTAAGCATAATTTATTAATCCTAAGTAAAAATTTTCAATGAAGAGTCAGCACTCGAAAATTTTAATAGCTCAATGTTTGCTATAGTGTTCACAATTCAAGAAACAATCTGTTTTAATATCATGAATTATAATTTTTCATAGCTCAGTGTCGGCTATACCCAATTCAAGAAACAATCTGTTTTTCTGTTTTAATATCATGAATGATGGTTAAAATTTATAGTGTTACTGAAAATGGTTACAAGCTGCACCTAGTTAATTGTTGCATTTTAGAGCCACTCATTTGTAAAATAAAGTTTAATGCTGTGCATTATAAATAGAAAATATGTTAATTTGATTAATTCACAGGTGATTCTTTATCTTTTTATGATGGGAAATAGTGTGCCTTAAGCAACATGTGTAGTGCAATTATGGCAGTGCTGATCTTGCAAACAGGTTCATTGTTGTGGTGAAAAAGGTACTTCTGCAGAGTTTCTTTTGGACATTTTTCTTTGTCTTCACACAGATGTTTTACAATGTCTGCATAATGTATGCCTTTGGCTGTGTGGTCTTTCTGAAGCTAATCCACTAATGTTGTCTGCTCAGTATCTCAGAAGAACTAATGTCATCACTTCGTCATCTGAAGGAATTAGAATCAGTGTGTCTGTGGTTCAGAGTGTTTGTCCCTGGCTAAAATCGGTTGGATCTTTTCATTCATTATTACAAACCTTGCTTGAAAATTTGCTGGATCTGCCTTAAGTTGATGCAAATCATCAGACCTTGACTGCTGTCATGAATTTCTGATCACTTGTCAATAGCTTTGGGACCCCTCATATTGACAACTCTCACATAGCTAGAAACCCTGATATTATGTATATGTTAAAATGGGATTGTGGGCATTGTCAAGGGAAGATGGGCAGGGAGAGGCTGTTTCTTCCCTAGAATTTGGAGAAGTTGTATGTTCACAAAAAATACAAATTATCAAAGTAGTTTATAACATTCACAACCTTAAAGAAGAAGCTATGATAATTCACAGTTCAAATTGCAAAAAAAAAAAAAAAAAAAAAAAAAATTTGAGTGTAAAGTTAGAGGATTTATTCATTTGTGATGTACTTCATCACTGCAGCTTTTCCTTGTCATTTTAGAAGCTTTAATCATACTCCTTTCATTGCCACGGCATTGCTTCTAACTAGCTGTGCAATTGGAAGGTCTTTCATCCTTTAGAGGAGGTAAAAACATGGCTTCACTCTGCAATGTCAGAAATTTGTCTTATTGATCTTTGAGAATTTGAATAACATGAACAACCAGTTTGAAAAGGTCATCAGTGAATTTTAGAAGAAAAAAAGAAAAGATTCAATTTTTTTTTCAGAAAAAAATGTCTTAAAAAATAAGTCAATTTAATGCATTTTTTAATCTGCTTTTTGTTTTCTTTTACATATGAAGTGGTGATTTTGTATTATTTTATCCCTAGCCACTCCCCCTCCATAAAAACAATTCTAATGACTCACAAATTAGACTATCAAGTTTGGTAGTAGTGTATCATCATCATTGTCAACCATTATCAATCCACTGCTGGACGAAGGTCTCCCCAAGTTTCCTCCACAAGGGTCTGTCTTGTGCCAGTCTCCTCCATGTCACTCCCGCATACTTTCGAATTTCATCCACCCATCTTCCATGTGGTCTTCTGGGTCTTTTCCTGTCCCTTGGAATCCAATCTAAAATTTCGGCTGTCCATCGATGGTCTGTTCTTCTGGCAGTATGTCCAGCCCATTGCCATTTCAGGGATTTAACTCTGATCATGATGTCTTCCACTCTTGTCATTTTTCGGATCCACGTGTTCCTCTTCTTATCTCTCCTGGTTACACCAAGCATGCACCTCTCCATGCTACTTTGAGTTGTCTGCAGCCTTTGTATGTCTCTTTTAGCTAAGGTCCACGTCTCTGCACCATATGTAAGCACTGGAAGGATGCATTGATCAAACACTTTTCTTTTAAAACATAATGGCATATTGCTCTTGAAAATTATGCTGTTTCTTCCAAAAGCTCTCCAGGCAAGTTTTGTACGCCGATTAATTTCTTCACCAGTGTGACCCTCACTTGATATCTGCTGTCCAAGATAAACGTACGTGTCTGTTATCTCCAGCTTTTCTCCATCAATCGATAAATCTTCATTTCTTGTAAAAGCATTGAACATCACTTTTGTCTTCTGAAAGTTCATTTTTAATCCCACTTCTTTACTCTTGTCAGCAAGTTCCTGCATCATACTCTGTAGCTCTGATGGGGTAGTTGCAAAAATGACTATGTCATCAGCAAAACGAAGGTGGGTTAGATAATCTCCATTAATCTTTATGCCTTTGTTTTCCCAGTTCAGTGATTGAAAGACATTTTCCAATGTGGCATTAAAAAGTGTATATGATATGGTTGATTGGTTGAATTTTATGCTGTGAGGGCTGCAATGGGCCAGGGAGTACCAGTATGTAGCATGTCTCCCACACTGTGGATTCAGTTTTATAGAGCTTTCTCTCCACCATTTAAATTCTACTCCCTGCCTCTTCACCATGAAATATAAGGGGTATTCACATGGATGACCTTTGACACTAGCCTCATTTGCCCAAATATTGGTAGAGTGCACAGAAGCTGATTTTATCCACCTTTCCATATTCACACAACTTCATGACCTGTGGACAAAAAAGGAATTGTTGGAAGGAGTTGAAAGTGGGTGAACATGTGAAGAGTTTTACACAGGGCTGGCATTCATCGCCCACCCTATCCCTACCAGCAGCAATTGCTAGTACTGAAAATTTTCACTACCAAATTTGGGTCCAGTGTCTACTATTTATTAGTAAAATTTCTTAGAAATGTGAAGTTAAATGTTTAATTTGAAATAGTCATTAAATGAAAAAAAAATACAAAACAACATTTCTATGGAGTGTTATTTAAAGAAATGCATAACATTTTAAGCTTTTATGTTTTAATCAGAGATATGAACAATAAAAAAGAATTACTCACCATTTGTACTCAGTCAAGCACTCATGTAGCACATGGACTACTTAATTAGTCTTTTTCCATATGATTTCTATCCTGGGTATCTCACCTCATTATCAAACCATTTCATTATAGCAGATCATGGATTAAAATCTTTCTGTTAGGCCTCCAATTTCAGTAGTCATCAAAGCATCTAGATTGAAATGGTTTCACCATTCACAATGAATTCTCCTCATGAAACTGAAAACCACCTCACCACATGATGTGGGAAAGGCAAAAAGTGAAGTTATTTCTACCAAACCAAGCACATTCATATCAAGAAGTGACTGAACCCCTTGTAAACGTCATTTTTATGATTCTTGTGTTCATCTTGTTTTACTTCATAAAATTACCTTATAATGTTAAAATTTTCAACACCAGCTTTTTCTGGAGGTGTTTTGAAATGGTGTATCACTACTGAAACTTTAACATTTCCATCCATCTGTAGATCTATGTCATTGTTAGTCCAATTGGTTATTTGAAGTAGTAATGACAATTTTGCTATGTTGGGAAATGATGAGAATCTGATGTCGATGTTTTTTCAAATTGCAGTAACTAGTGCCTTTTTATTAAAGGAATGAACAGCATCATCCCTTCCTCTTAATGCTTGGTCTTGAAATGCCACTTACACTGCTCACGTTTCTGGTCAGTCGTAACACTTTCAGTTAAATCTTTCAGATTTATGCAGTCAGTGATTTCAAACAGCAATAAGTTTTTCTTCACACTAGAGATTCAAAAATGTACTTGTTGTTGATTTGTATTGTGGTCCTGTAAACAAAAAGGAAGTTGGTTAATTTTACCTAAAATATCTGTGAAAAATTGCTGATGCAACAGGAATTTGTAAGTTAAAGCATATTTTGAAATATCCTTAGGTGCTACTTGGTTATCTAAAGAAGCTGATGAAGAAAAAAATGGCCTGTTAATATATAACAAGTTACTTCCAGTTACGAATGAAGCTTTTGCAAGCTCTATAATAATGAGGAATTCATTATACTCCATCCAGCCATTCATGTTTTGCATTGCTGTCTTCATACAAAGAAGCAACTTCTTTCAGTGAATTAATTTGTTTAGGCCAGAGGTGGCAAACCTTTTTGAGAGTTTGTGCCAAAATTGGTGATAACTCTCTAAAACATTCTTTCACATGCTCATGGGAATTTTGAGTAGCAGATTATCATTTATTATTTAACCACTGTTCACTCACAAACAATAGAAGAAAAACATAATCTGAGTGAAGCCAATACCAACTGTTTACTTCTATTATTACCCAAATACTGATGTGTACACTAGGTGTGTGCAGATTTCAAAATGTGTCACACAACATCACATGTTCTTGCAACTGCCCCATGTAGCACCAAGCTGGTGTGAGATGTCCTCTCCTGTGAACACGTTTCACTTCTCTTGTTGGTGTTTGCAAAGAGCGTGGATGAGACAGTAGGTCCCTCTTCCTCCTGACGGTCCATAGAGAGAGGTTGTCAGGCATGTTACTGGGATCATTAAGCCCTTTGCTTTTCCATTAACATCCCTTCAAGTTACTGCCAGGAAGAATCATTTTCCACTCCTTCTTAGGTGAACCCAGCTAACTATCATTTTTTTGGAAGTTTAATATATACAGGAAAGTGCCCCAATAGATGGCCTCCCTCTACTGGGGCACTTCCCTTTTTACATATATATGGAAGTGTCTCAATGGAGGGCCTCCCTTGATTGGGGCACCTCCCTGTGTATGCAGAACTTCCAAGATAATGGCAGTTTGCTGGGTTCACCTAAGAAGGAGCAGAAAATGATTCTTCCTGGCCTCCTCTATTGGGGCACTTCCCTCAAAAGACACATTAAACTGAAAGAAATCATTTTCCTCAGCCCTTCCTGAATATTCTCTAGGGGATTTCTAACATTCAAAGCTTGAAAATATCCTTTAGTAACAGACGCTTCATTTGGCAGTAATGATGATCATATTTTTATTATGGGTGTGATTTAAATAATCAAAGGACTGCATGCCAACAAATTTTTTTCATATATGCCACTTTAGACACACACACAAGCCATAGGTTTGCCACCCATGGTTTAGGTCAATCTGGAATAAAAATTATAAAACTATTTCATTACCACTTCAAATATATTCTTATAGCTTTTAGATGGTGTTGCCTTAATGCCCAGTTTGAGATTATGAGTCATGCATATATAATTAGTAATCACCATCCACGAACAAGTATTTTTCAATCCAGCTGCAACTCGTGACTTTTTCACTCATCAGTGCAGCTATGTCAGTACTTAAGTATATTATCCTCTCCTTCCATAGATTATCAAATAATTTCATTTCTGTTACTTTTTGTAATGCACAAGAAGTAATGTTTTGTGAATCAGTTACTTTGATGAAATGTTTTTACTTCCAGTTAACTGTCAATAAATTTTCTAAACAATATAATTTTGTTGCTGTATTCTTTTCTGTTCTCACATCAATCATAAGAGGGAAGAAAAAAAAACATTTTTTTAGCTTTATTAGTAATGAATCAGTTATATCTTTTCCAGTGTATTTGGTACAAATTCCACATTCTTTGTCATTATGTGCTACATTAAGATTCAATGTTCACTTATTCTTTCATGACATGCAACATATTTTTCAAAGAACTGGAATTTGACTCCAGATTTTGCCACAGTGTAAAATGCCTGGTAAGGGCTGCATTAAACAAATTTTTGCATTGCACATGATGGTTAAAAAGTATCCGTCTGTTGGTAAGAAAGTTTTTGCTGCCTTCATAGATTTAAAGAAAGCTTGCAACAGAGTAAATAGGATACTTCTGTGGAAGACTGAATAAATATGGCATTACTGGGAATCTACTTAATAGTGTGAAAGCCATGTATGCTGGCTGTAGAGCATGTGTATGAGAGAGTGGTATTTTATCGAAATGGTTTCTTATTGGTGCAGGAGTTAAACAAGGTTGTGTAATGTCACTATAGCTGTTTAATATATTTATGGATGCATTTATGTATGATGCCAAAAAGGATAATTCTGGTTTATGTCTTATTAATATCCGTGTGTGCAGATTTGCTGTATGCTAATGACAAAGTCTTGTTGGCAGAGAGCACAAGTGAGTTGCAGGGATGGTGTCCCAGATATATGAAGTTTGTATGAAATTCAAACTGAGTATAAATAAGGGAAAACCAAAGTTATGGTTTTTGAGCATGGAACTGTTAGTACTGAATGCAAGATAAGTTTAAATGGCACAGAGATTGACCTGGTGAATGCGTTTGTATATTTAGGAAGTATGTTTGGCAGAGAGAATAAATTGGATGGTAAAATTAGTAGGTGAGTAAATTCTTCTTTGAAAGTCATAGCTGCTTTAGGGGGATTTCATAGGAATAATAGGTTTTCAAGAAAGTCCCAAATGGATGTATATGAAAGTGTAATTGTTCCTACTCTGATGTATGGTAGTGAAACCTGGGTACTGCAAAAAAGGCATAGGAGTCATTTGTGTGCTGGGAAGATGCATTACTTATGGGCGTTTGTTGCAAGACTTGTTCTGATCATGTGAGAAATGAAGAGTTACAAATGTGTAATGTGAGGCAAAATGTTGTTAGTAAGGTGGAGACTGATATTCTTAGGTGGTTTGGCCATGTTAAAAGAATGACTAAGAGAATTTTTTCAGCCCAAGTGGTAGGAAAGAAAGGTAGAGGAAGGCCAAACAAAAAAGGAAATCATGGGAGGACCAGATTTGGGAGTGTCTGCTTGAGAAAAAGATTACGAGTATAAAGCACAAAAGGTTTTGTGTGCAATATCTGATGGATGTCAGTGGAGCTCGAGGTGCGTGCTGAGATCGTTGTAAACAGAGACATATGATACACCAACAGTAAGTAAATTCTAGTTCCATCAGTTAAATGTTTACTTGGCAGATGGTATTTCTTTGAGGCGCTAACCTCTAAATCTCAGAGAACAGCTTGATGTGTGTGTGTGTTTGTGTGTGTGTGTGTGTGTGTGTGTGTGTGTGTGTGTGTGTGTGTGTGTGTGTGTGTGTGTGTGTGTGTGTGTGAGAGAGAGAGAGAGAGAGAGAGAGATTTTTTTCAGCACACATATTCTTCACTAAAGGCAAATCATTGTTTTTTTCCTTTCAACTTCAGCAGCTATTATAGTCAAATGCTCTGATGACTTTGAATGTGCTAGCACAGATTCTTTTTTAACATTTTCCATAAAATGTTTCTTTTTGCCATATAAATGGCATTTGTCATACCAACTGTTTTTCACTTGCAGATGATTCTGATGATCTTTATTACTGAGCAGAAAAATGAGACCTAGAAATAGTATTCAACAATGCTCCATCCTGATCTGAAGCAGTTTCTTTTTTCAAAAATGAAAGTCAAATTTTTTATTGATTCACTTTTTTTAAAGTTTTCTAGAACATTTCTCTAGCACCTCCAATGCCTCTTCTCAGCGAAACACAGCAAAAAAATGTCTACTTATGCAAAAAGTATGGAAGATAAAATATTTTCCTCAAAACGTTCAGTGAAGTATCCCTGCGAGATTGATTATCTTTTGGCCATGAATGAAGAAACTGTTAGAGCCACCCCTGATATCTGAGCCTTCTATTAACTCAGTGACCAATCAGGAATTAGGCTTCTATTTAGCTCCCACACTTTTTGCCTTTCCCTACCTATTACCTGCAGAATTGCAACATATATTTCCTTCCGCCTTTTCACCCACCATCATATGCACATATTAATCCATGGAGGGGTGTTGCATATTAGACCAGCACAGAGCACTGAGAGTGAACCCAATTGTTATCCATAAAGTAAACAGTTTTCCCCTCCATGTTTCTCCCATACTCACCCAATTGGGTAATGTAAGCCCACGGGATTGCATTTTGGATGAGAAGGAAAAATTAAAAAAGTTATTCTGATCTAAATCACATTTTTTTATTATGTTTAGGCAGGTGTCTGACTTTTTATCGAAACAAAAGCAATATATTTGATAGATTCATTTTATAAAATGCAATAGGAGCACTTGCTAATGACTTTATTTATTTTTTTCACAAGGAAATTTATACTTTTTAATAGCAATTTGCTACTTGCTACCAATTGAATTTGAGCTCCGGTTATACACTGGTGTGCAAAACTTCAGGACAAGGGAAAAATACAATAATGCTGCAAATAAAAGCATCACCCAAACAAATGATATCCCGAAAGTTCTTGCATTCAGTCTGATCACCCTTTCCTTTATACAGGGGAACAATGATAGTATCCTTCCAATCCTGAGGGACCATTCCTAACTCCCAGCATAACTGGCAAATTTCTGTTAACCAGTCAATTACAGAGTCCCCACCATATTTTAGCATCTCTGCAGTTATGCCATCCACTCCCGGAGCCTTACCATTCTGAAGAGATTTTAGAGCTTTACACACCTCTTCTCTTGAGATTCCTCCTGTTTCATGTCTCACTGTGACATCATCTGCTTCTGCCTCAAAATCACCTTTGCTTTCATGCTATAACAACTTACAGAAGTAATCACTCTATCTTTCACTTAACTCATTAGGCTCCCATATCATTTCTCCAATCCAATTCTTCACACAACTTAGAATTTTATTTTCCCTATTTTTCCTGTCTTATAAGAATTCTCTGACTTATCCAGAAAGATTTCCTGTTTTTCCAAAAAGCCAAATCGTACCTTTCCTCCTTTTCCTTCCTATCTTTTGCCTTACTCTGGTGAACCAGACTGACTGTCTCATGCTTCTTACAGTGATATTCATCCTCGGAAACTCTGCATTGCAACATTCCCAAATAGGTGTCCTTCTTTCTCTTAACTGCTTCTTTAATCTTACTGTTTCACTAAGCATCACCTCTGTTACCAACCATTGCAGTACCACAGACCTCTTCAGCAGCAGTGACAACACAGTTCTTAAAAAATATCCACTTTTTTTCTACATCCCTCTCACACGACTTCAACTCATTCAGTTGTTCTCTGAGTAAATCAGAGTAATGCTGATGTTCTTCATGGAGTTTTTCAACATTTATTCTTTTCATCACAGGCCTCTTCCGATTTCTCTTTCTCCAGCCAACATTCAGTTTCACTTGTGACACTAACAAGTAATGATCAGAGCCAACATCTGCACCTCTCATCATACGATTGTCAACAACTAAATGTTTCAGACGTTGATCATGAACAACAAAATCTGTTACACTCTTTTGTCCTAGCCTACGATTTTCCCAAGTGTATGTGTGGATATACTTGTGGTTGAAATATGTATCGGATACCCACAATCCATTTTCAATACAGAGTTAAACTAAGCTTTCACCATTATCATTCACACCGGGATCATTAAAGTTACCAAGAGCATTATCAGAAATCCCATTTTGAACACCTACTCTAGCACTGAAATCCCCTGCTATTATTATAACTTTCTCTTTAGCACCAAACTGGCTGAAAACAGCCTTAAGCTCATTTCAAGAATCTGTCTTACTAAAAGCAGGTTTCAAATCACAAGGAACATATACTACAACAATTACTGTTCTCTGAAGTTTCACTTTCAGACATATCCAAAGAATTCTCTGACTTATGCAGCTATAGTGAATTAAGTTGTTCTTTATCTTTTCACTTAAAATCACACATACTCCAGCCTGTCCTCTCACATTATCCAACACTCCAGACCACACATTCACCGTTCCATTCATTTCTTCTATCCTAATTTATTTCTTTTTAGTTTCACTTACACACAGCACATCCAATCCATACTTATTTATTTCTTCAATCACCTCATTTATCTTTCCATTTATACCTCTAGTATTCCATACACCAATCTTACACTCACTCAGCCAAGATCTCTTTCTCATATGTCATTTTTCTGTGATGGACCATCGTTCTTAAGTGTGGTAGGTCCACCATATTCCACACTTGAGTCATTTTTGTTGGGAGGACCAGATTCAGGAATGTCTGCATGAAAAAAAGATAATGAGTATGAAGTACAAAATGTATTGTGTACGGTATGTGACGAGTGTTAGTGAAGCCTGAGCTGTGTGTTGAGATTGCTGTAAAAGGATACATTGGAGACATTTGATACAGCGACAGTAAGTTCTTTCTGTGAGGAGCTATCCTCTGAATACCAGAGAACAGCTTAGTGATATGTATGTAAGAAAAACAAATTAACTTAGGACTTTTTCTGGGAACAGGAGCAATATCACATGTGTGGTTTGCATGATGGAAGAACAAAATAGGCTCGTGCAGTTCACCTGCATCAGTTAAATGGAAGACACCAGACAGCGTGCATAAGTATTTCAGACATTTGATTGTGTTTGTTGTGAGCTAGACTAGAGATGACGAAATGGCCCTTCAAGAACGTCTTCGTGATTTTACTCGAGATTGAAAAATTGTGAGGCTCGAGGAGAGAAGAACTGTGATGAATGTGACCCAAGAATTTGGTATTGCCCATTGCATCGTATTGTGTGCATAGTCAGCCTTCAGGATATACAGCTGTGTGAAAGACCTGTGATGGTTGTACACCAAAAACTGACCCTTGTGAGAACAGCTATCTGCTCCTACAACCCAAGAGGGATTGACACTAAACAACAAGTAACTTTCCAAAACAACTGAACGTGAGCAGATGATACACAATATTGCAGTTTATAGTAGCCAGGCAACTACACAAAGTGGACTGTTCACCCAACGGCCAGTATGCTATATTCCATCAACAACTGCTCACTGGGAAAACCATTTACAGGGGTCCAGAGAACATAAGGACTGTACAGCAGAACAGTGGGGGCACAGTACTCTTTACTGATGAGCAGGGTTGGACTGGCCAGTCGTGCGCATGAGATCGCGCGTTGGGCCGCTGCTGGATCATTTTATTTTTCTCAAAATCTCATTCGAATTTGGTAAGCAAAACGTTGTCTCATAACTTGTGTGTATGTGTGTAGTTTCAGAGTGTTGGTGAAAGTTTTTCGGACTGACATCTCTTGAAATTATATTATGCCAACCAAGGATTTATGTTACCTGTGAATGTGAGATATTCTTCCACCCCCACATTCCATCGCTGGGTTACTGATGCTCAATATGGAGTTTCACCTCTGACTCTCATTCTTATACACTCAGTAACGTCTGTAGTGGAATGCTGTTATGACTAACCATCTACCTTACATTTTCTCCTTTCTATAAACCAGCAGTTCCCATTTAATGGTGCGGTGTCTGCTGCACCTGACAGACAAAACTATATGTAAAGACCTGGTGCACACGGTTTCGGCAGATGATAAATACATGGTTCTGATGTTCTAAACGGATTTGTTTACTTTTCTCGTAACCTTTAGATACTCATTTTCATCCAAATATGCGCAGTCATGAGCGGCAATGTCTATATTAATATAATTAATAAACACACACAAATGTGTCCACACACATTTGTGTATGTGTGTGATATCCAGCCAGATCAGCCCATATATATGCATATGTATGGCTGATTTGGATCCGATCGCATGGGCTGATTAGTCGTATCCAGTCCAACTCTGCTGATGAGATTAGATTTAGTCTCTCTAGCAACTCTGCATGTCAGCTAATCTAGCGTGAGGTAGGCACTCGGTATTCCTCCTCAAACATCAATGAAGGGATAAATATGTTGACCACAGTGTTTTTGTATGGAGAGGCATTCTGATCGATGGACATATGGAGCTCCAGATACTGGAAGATGGTACTGTAACCAGTGCATGCTAGTTTAACGTGGTAGTTCTTCCTCATGTTCATCTGTTCTGAGGTACCATTGGCTCACAGTTTGTGTTAACGGATGATAACACCACGCCCTGTCATATGGTGGCTGTTAATAAGCTGCTAAGAAGTGAGGACATTCAGTGAATGGATTGGCCAACATGTTTCCCCAACCTAAATCCCATAGAACATGTATAGGACACTCTAGGGAGATGTGTTGCGACACATCAACACTTTCTAAAAATTATCTAACAGCTGCAGACAGCACTGACAGAGTAATGGACAATGTTACTGCAAGAACTCGTCAACAACCTAGTGTAAAGTATGGACAGATGGTGCAAATCGTGCATCGATGTTATTGGTGATCATATCCTCTACTGAGACCTCCTCTTCCCTTCGTACTGTCTTTGGCAATGGTGCATCTGTATCGTGGCACCCAGTGCTATGTAGTCAATTCTGAATAAAGTTGCACTATACCTTTAGTTTCTGCAGTCATGTTGGTGTTGTTTCTGTCATCATTTTGCTAAGTAATAGAGTTCCTATGGTTTGAATTTCACATATCCAGTCACCCCTGTGCGTTGCTATAGGTCTAAACCTGGCTCATCCTTAAGTTTTGAACGCCAATGTACATGAACATACAACAATGTAATACTACAATTCATAATTAAGCCACACATTTTCAAACATCTCTCTTGCATTTTCACCAGAATCAGCCAAATAATAAACTGATGCATTACCAACTGCATATACCTAGAAATGCTAATGCTTTGGCTGCTCTGTTCCATAATATTAGGTGTGCAACTTAATTCTCGGCCCCTAACTGCAAGCGATCATAGAACGTCAGCAAATGCAAATAGCTGTGTGCGATAATAGTTGATTACAGCTCCATCCAACAGCTTTCCAGGCAACCGTAAGCGCTCACAGCCGTAGTGACAGAAGGGACGAAAGTTGACGGTGAAAGCAATGTCGTTCGAGAAGCAACATTTGAGGCACTGCCTCCTGTTCACGTTTCAGCTGAAAAAAGTGCCACAGAAGCCCAGTAAATAATCTGTTCTGCTTTGGGAAAGACTGCTGTGTCCTACAGTACGTGTAAGAAGTGGTTCCAGCGGTTTAAGCAGGGAAATTTTGATCTCCGTGATGCAGAACGTCCGGGACAGCCACAGAAAGTTGACTATGAGGAACTGGAACAACTATTGGATGCAAATCCCTGTTGTACACAGTTGGAGCTCACCCAGGAATTCGGAGTAACATGGCAAGCCATTGCAAAGCACCTGCACAAGCTTGGACGGATTCACAAGGAGGGCCGTTGGGTGTCCCACCAATTCACAGCTGCGAACAAGTCTAGGCGCTACGATGTTGCCGTGTCCTTGCTCTCCAGATTCAAGAAGTAGGATTTCCTCCACAAGATTTTGACCTGTGATGAGAAGTGGATCCTCTACGATAATCCTAAGCGGCGGCGCAAATCGTGGGTTTATCTAGGTCAGCCAATCACCAGTACCGCCAAACCGAATATTTATGCCAGGGAGTTGTTGCTGTGTATATGGTGGGATCATCGCGATGTCGTACACTATGAGTTGCTCAAACCTGATGAAACGGTCAACCCTGAGCATTATTTAATTGTCAGCAACTCATTCGTGTGAGTGACGCAATAGAGGGGAAAATGCCAAACACTGGCAAGGGCAGAAGGTTGGTCCTCTTGCTTCAAGTTAATGTGTATCCTCACACCGCAAAAAACAACTTTAAACATGATCACCGACCTGGGATGGGAGATTTTGTCCCACCCAGCGTATTCTCCAGACTTTGCCACGTCGGATTATCACCTCTTTCGCTCCCTGCAACATCACCTGAGTGATACGCACTTCACTTCTGTCGAGGAGGTCCACACAAGTATTGATGACTTTATCAACTCGAAACAGTCCTCTTTTTTCCGCAGTGGCATTCGGCAGCTCCCTGACCGATGGCTCAAATGTATCCAACACGACAGGAATTATTTCCCTGATTAGGTACGTACTTGATTTGCTATAATTTACTGTCAGCGTGTCATGCCTGTGGCCGAGAATTAAGTTGCACACCTAATAACTTAGGAGAAAATATGTTGCAGTTGTGCTATCACATTTCCCAAGCTCATTTTCATCTTTCCGTGTTACACATAAAATTCAGAGAAAAATCATTTCAAATACTGTGACGTTTTTTTTTTTTTTTTTTTTTTGTGCCTGAGTACTTCCAAAAATTTCATTAAAAATAGAAAACTTCTTCAAGGGGCTCTGACTGATTTCGATAAAATTTGGTGTTTAAGCTATTCACTTGTGCTTTTATATAAACTTAAAATTCATGCTACTTTAAAAAGTTAAAATTGAAAAAAAAATTACATGTGAAAGAATCCCATTTTAATGGATTTTTGTTGTTGTTGTTACTGAGGTATGGTTAGTGAAATTCTGATATTCTCTATAATCTGAACTGATTAATTCTGATATTCTCTAAAGTAAACTCATAAATTCTGATATTCTCTATAATGTGAACTGATAAATTCTGATATTCTCTAAAGTAAACTGATAAATTCTGATATTGACTAACACCTGATACTTTAGCAAACATTTTGATTTTTTATTCCATATCAAAATTCAGTGTATTTTAGAAATAAACACTTTCAGAATCATTTGCCTTTCTCTAGAGTGTGTTGTAAAGTGCCGCCATTTTATACCCAATTTCTTGATACATGATAGATCTTGTGCAAATATTTCAATAAAACTTTGATTTTAAGTTTCATATGATTTGTAGATGTGCATCTTGTGCTTAATATGTAGTGTACTATTATCTATACATAATATCTAAGGTATTGTGTGAATAAAAAATATCTATACATAATATCTAAGGTATTGTTTACCTGATATTGTCAAAGTATTTTGCATGTTGTTGCTCTGTGAGGCACGTGCTCCCAGCCCGAGAGGTCTTAATGTTATGGGATTTTGGTTAGTTATAAAAAAATTTGAAATAAAACAATTAGGTTATATATTTTCAGTTCTACATTCATTCATTCGTACAATAAAACGTTTTAAATTTACTATTGATTAAAAGATTTTAGTAGAAAGTTATTATTTTAATAAATTTTTGGATGTATAATTAACCGAAAGCTCATTTATAGCATAAGACAACCCTTAAGGTTGCCTCACGAATTACATATTTCTTGTACTATTATCTGTTTTACAAAATTAGTTTATTGCTACATAATGGTGTATGAGACCTGGAAAAAAGAAATGTAAAAAATTCGAGTTACATTTTTTACCAAGTGCAGAGTTGTGCAATTTTTGTTGTTGTATGAGATTTTCTATATTAGTAAAACACAGCATTTCTGAGTAGAATTAAAAAAAACAGAGCACTGAGATGGCTATTGACAATAGCTCAAATGAATATTTGAAATTATTTACAAATTACACAATTTAAATAAGAGTGATGTTACTGAAAATTTGTATGTAATGACGACATTCTTAGTGGGAGGCTGAAATGCACAATTTAGAATGCTCAATAATCAAATGGAAACTTGGCAGTGAGAATATTCTGCCCATAAAGATTTGACTAGTAAATGCTGATAATAAGTGTAAAAGATTTGCCTTTATAAAACTGAGACATCATGATAAGATGCAATTATATATTTATGCAATGTTGTAGGGAAATTTTGTACAAGATGGAGTTGGAAAATATGTAGAAAAGCATAATTTTTTTTTGATTCACAGAAATACTATTTGAATAAAAAAAAGAAATTCAGTTTGTCTTCTCAAAACTCTGATATTGTGATCAATATAATTATAGTATATGAAAAATCATGGTCATGTCTCTTCAGGAATTTCTTTAGTCATTCATTTAGAAATGGAAATGATGCAACAAGTACATTTCATCCAGAGAAATGTAAAATATGTGGAAAACCTTGTTCATGCTTTGCTGTGTCGGATTTAAAGACTACTTTATTTCCTGATGAGAAAATTGTTAATCAAGAAAAGTGGAAATGTGTATAAAGTCTTGGTTATTCTTCCTCAAATCCAAAATTTTCCTACCCAGGAAACACATTTTTAAGAGAACAGGATATCCACAGGTGACAGGTTAACAAAATGTTTTTAAATTTTGGTTATGTAAAATTACATTTATTCACATTAGAAAAATAGATTTTTAATAATAATTATTATTAAAAATCTTTTTCCTTTTGTCTTAGTGGAAGATGGGTTTGTTGCTACTGGAAGACCTGTAGATAAGTGCCTTACATAAAAAATATTTTGTGCCTTGATTACTTTAAGAAATTGATATAAAGTAGGCTAATTCTTTGTGTTATAAGTTTTATAACTATCATAATAATTCATTTTCTAACTCTGATATATTATTATCTTGTCCTAAAAAATCAGTTATTTCATTCCTAAATAATACTAATTGTTGCCAAACACTCCAGCAATTTAATTCATATCTCACAAGTAAAAGCCGTCTTTGTGCGGATAATTGAAAGTAAAATAAAACTCGGCTTAGCTTAAATCAAATTAACTCATATTATGAGACATCAATTTAATAAAACCTTATGATATTTTAAAAAACAGATTAAAAGACATGAGTACTTTCGGGCCATCGCATGGCCCATCTTCAGATGGAACAGCCAAATTGACAAGATCCGCATCATATATACACACACATGAACGCAGTCAAAGTCTGTTGTTGTACATATATGCAAAGAAGGAAGACATTCTTCCCAGCACATTATCCCACGGTTACGGGTAATTCAAAGCCCCCTAGGATTAGAATTAATTAATACCTTATAGACATTGGGGAGCTCATAAGGCATATAGTCATTACAACAAATATTTTGTGAGTGAAAAATGAACATGCCCTCGGTAAGAAGCAGCGTACTACGATTTTTAGGGGTAACCAGAATTAAATTTTTTTTTCCCAGTCCGGGTATAAAATCCCTTCTGTTACTTTCTTAGCAAGTGCTGTGTTGGTACCTCCTGTCTGGATATTATATTTATGCTCCTTTACCATGCAAGACAAATTCTGTCTGGTCAAAATTTGTCTTCCAGGGACTGGGAAAAAAAATTAAAAATTCTGGTTACCCCTAAAAATCTCGTAGTACGCTGTTTCTTACCGAGAGCATGTTCATTTTCACTCACAAAATATTTATTGTAATGACTATATGCCTTGTGAGCTTCCCAATGCCTATAAGGTATTAATTAACTCTAATCCTAGGGGCTTTGAATTACCCGTAACCGTGGGATAATGTGCCGAGAGGAATGTCTTCCTTCTTTGCATATACATATAACAACCGACTTTGCGTTCATGTGTGTGTGTATATATTATGCAGATCTTGTCAATTTGGCTGTTCCATCTGAAGATGAACCATGCGATGGCCCAAAAGTACTCGTGTCTTTTAATGTTTTTTAAAATATCATAAGGTTTTATTAAATTGATGTCTCATAATATGAGTTAATTTGATTTAAGCTAAGCTGAGTTTTATTTTACTTTTACTTTCAATTATCCGCACAAAGGCGGCTTTTACTCGTGAGATATAGCTTGTGCGACTCATCAGTATTGGTTAATTCATATACTTTTGGGTGACATGAGATTTGTGTTGTGTAAATAATTCTGCAAATGATTTTATGCTTCACCCCAAATGAAAAGCACCGTTTGTTTTCACAACCAATGATACTATATAATCAAATGTAACAACCAGGACCCAGATGTTGATGACATGTCATATTTTTCCTTGCCTTTATAATCATTATAAACTTAATATAAACCCATTTATTATTCTTATTTGAACTATGATTCTTTTTGGCATGTAAATGTGTATTTTGACTTCTTTTTAAAGATTTAGTCATTATTTCAGCAAAATAATGCAACTAGCTATTGAAAGATACATAAAAAAATAATTCTAGTAATTAATGACATCGTGGCACCTCTAATTACCTACATTATAGGGAAAGAGTTAAAAAAATGACAAGCTTTATAGGGGTAATTTTTTTATATTTGATAGTCAAATTTTCGAAATAGAATCTAGTTCATTATCAGGACTACATAACTGTAGTAAGTTATTGCCAATCAGTCAGGAGTAGCCAACCACAACCATCCTTTTTTCAAGTTTTCTCTTTATTAAGTGTTATTGGTGAGTAATTACTTATACTGAATCCCATTTACTTCTTGAATTGGATAAATTTACTCCATAAATCCCAATTTTTGGAGTAAATGGGACTCAGTAAAACCAAGGATATGCTTTGGAGGCAGGGGCACTGAAGGAGTCACATACTTCTCATCAGTGAGTCCCATTTACTTCACAAATTGGATAAACTTACTCCATAAATCCCAATTTATAGAGTAAGTGCGACTCAGTAAAAATAATCATCCACAAGTCACAATCAAAAGGAAGCTTGAAGAAGAGATGGAAATAGTGAGAAGAAGTACCATGCTAAAAGATAATTGCAGTTGGGGACTACCATATGATTGGCAAAAACTACTCCAGTTATGTAGTCTTGATAATAAACAGGCTCTAGTTCAAAAATTTGACTGTCAAATATAAAGAAAATTACTTCTATAAAGCAAATACATTTTTTTCGACCCTTTCATTGTAAAAAAGGATTTCTAATGAAAACAGTGATGTTACATACTTTAATGTATCTTTCAATTGTTATTGTGTTACATAGATTTCTGCTTATTCATCATAATCGAACTAGCATTTCGTGTGAATGATGATATGGTTTTTCTGCACTTCCACAAAGCATCTTTTGGATTACAGTTTGTTACGAACAAAGAAATATAAGTAAGGGGAAAGCTATTAGTAGACTTGCAGTCATCTGTATGCTTTAATTTAGAAGGGGTGGCAGGTAGTTGCATGAGGTGATGGAAAGGCTTTGTGTCCTGCATACTCACCCAATTTTTTCACCCACCACTACCAGTTGGGTGCCAGACTGACGCCAATGGTGTAATATGTTTTCACTTTCCCTAACTGACTTGAAGGGTTTCATTGTGCTTTTACATCAGCATCAACTCAAGATGCCTAGAGTGAGGTGTTTGAAAAGCACAAAGTCAAGAGGCTTTGTACAGAAATTTAGAGAAAGACATTTTACTTTGAATTTTGAGATTTTATTCTACAAACTGAGCAAAGCTAAAGTTACAGCTGAGAGGCAGTTTACTACAAAACAACACTGCAGTAAACACAAGAACAGTTTGACTTTAAATTCTGCCTAATAGATTCAGTAGCAACTGCTGTCCCAAAAAAGCATCAATATTGTTCATTCCAAGGAGAAGCTTAGCCAGCATTTCAGAAATGTTCTGGTTAGGTACACCAATCAACATATCCACAATGACACAGTGCTACAAAATTGTGTGGCTGCTTGCTATGGAAATATTTTAAAATTATATAACAAGATATAGATTTCCATCGATGAATCAAGTGACCTGAAAGTAAGGTATATAGATAGTGTTGTTGGCAGTTTAAGGGATGACCAGCATAGAGAAATATTTTGCCTTTTATGGAAAGTGTTTGAGAGCGCTTGCCACTAAAACGTTGCTGTATGCTATGAACTTCTGAGCAAAATATACATTGTGCATACTTTGCATAAGGTGGCTAAAGAAATTCTCGGAAATCATCCTGATGTGGACAAGTAAATTTCAAATGTGAAGAAAATATTTTTCAAAACATCACTATGAGTGCAAAAATTTAAGGAAAAATCTCCTTCAGTGTCCCTGCCTGCACAGTTTATCCTCATTCATTGGGGAACTGGCTTGATGTATCAAGTACATTGCAAGTGGGAAATTTAGTAGTTTCAGTGGCATTATTGTAGCTTCCTTAATCAAACCACTGAGGTGATGTTTTCAGAACCTACCAGCTCTGTAAACCTGGCCTGCATCAACTCCATCTTTGGAAAAATATCATGTGGAATCACTTGTGTAGAAACTCTGCTGGGGGTTTTGAACTTTTTTTAGCGGTAAATTCTGCTCGGGGGTTGAACTCGCAAAAAATATTAAAAGTGAGTTAAAAATAGCTTGTGGCAAAAACATTTATGAAATAGCTAAAATATATATCAGTAAAACTGAAGTCTGTACTGCAATGAAATGTTGGGTATTCAGTGCATACAAAATGTGTGGCATTGTTACTTTTTAGTACATGAAAAATCATGGTGGCTTTCAATGTGGCATTTAATGTGTGGCATTCTTAGTTTTTAGAGCGTGGAGGTGGAGGACACATAGAACCGTGTTTATGATTTAATCTTTAAATTCGTTAGATAACCTACATAATACACAAATTAAGGGGACAGCAGTGTCAAATTTCATCCTAGCAGCTTAATTTTGAACTACATTTTTTTTTTTTTTTTTTGAAAATGGAAACTGCATGCTCAAGAAAGTATGTATACCGAATTTGGTTGAGATATTTCCAATAGTTCTTTCTACAGAGAGCTCTGAACACCTCCTCTTTAATCGTAATCACCCAATGTATGCTGTCAAAAAAGGTAAAAAAATTCAAAATCAAGAAGCTGTGTCGCAAATGCTCTGAAACTTACTGTATACACACAAGTAGTAGATACATAAGGAATTATGATATTTTCAGATGAATAGAAGTAAAAATAATGCTGGAAAAGAAAGTTTAGAGGGTCATGTTATTAAAAAGTAAATTCTTCTTGATGAGTAATGAATGGGGCCAACTTCCATGGAATACAGTTGTACCGACTTCTTATCTTGAGGCACTGATGACCACACTTCATTGAAATGGTATCATAGGGCATCTACTGCCAGATATGGTTGATGCACAGCATTCCCCAGCATTATTGAAAATTCCAAATTAGAGTGAAAGCCTTCACACCAGCAAGACATGCAAATGTAACTTCCTGAGAGAGAGATAGAAAGTGGATAGATAAATCAACAGTCAGATGGACAGACAGGTGAATATAGATGGACAGTCAGACACACACGCACACACAGACTCTCTCCCTCTCTGATGCTTTTCTACTTTCTGTATCAGAGTGTATAGAATAAGAAAGCCTGTCAATACATCTTGCACACTTTGAAGTCTCCATGAATAATTTCTCCTTCTGATGAAAAATGGAATTGATAGTATCTACCTTTTGATAAACTCTAACAGATGTCTGTGCTTAGCATCACTGGAGCCACAGCAGGGGAATAAATGAATCTTATACATCAGGGTAAAGAAATTTGGAATGATGTTACATCAGACAAGATGTACTCAGTGATACAATGTTATAGAACATCAGATATAATAAATGCACTCATGCATCTTTGTAATAGAAATTTTGATTTGGCAGGATGCTGAAATATATAATATATTATGAAGTAGATATCTGCATTTCTGTTAGAAGGAGCATGTGTGGGTTGATTGTTTCTAGATGTTGATGGGTAGCACCTGAGCTTCATACAATGATTGATGGACCACAGTATTTTATTTCTTCTGCTGATAAAAAATGCCATTCATAAGTTATAACAGGTTGCAATCAAATGTCTCTGCTTTTATCAGAGAACTAATCTTGTGGCCAGTTTCTCCATACAGTAGTCCTTGATAGCTCTAATCGATTGAGTCTCACACATGCAAAATATGAGCATAATGAAAAAGAATGAGTAAAACAGTAACGATTGTCAGGTACATTAAATTTTGTTTAATGAAACAATAATGAGTTGCGTGAAAAGAAGCTATCAAATTGGATCATTTGGGTTGCAACTTCTACTTTCATCAGTCATGGAAGGAAATATGTGAGCTTGAAATGCCAAATTAAGTCCACATATAAGAATGGAATTCACTCACCCTTTCAAAGTTATCCAATCAAACATTTTTTTTTGTGTGTATTCAATAATAGCAAAATGCTAATGATTGACACAGAACAATTTGAAATGTTATTAAGATCATTCTTCTAAGAGATAACAAATATGGAGTCCTGACCATACATGCACACGCACACTCTGTTTGAGAAGGGATAAGCTAAGTTCACCTCTCCTAGTGAAAATAATTTTGTACCAAGTGATTAAGGTTTCTCTTTTTGTTCTGACCTTATATAGATATTCCAGTGTAATGACACACAAGCTATGAATGCACCATACTGTGCTGCATGGAGTTGTAGTCCAAAACTCAGGAGTAGACAATTACTACCCTGTGTGAATG
This sequence comes from Macrothele yani, assembly GCA_039090855.1. Classification (NCBI taxonomy): domain Eukaryota; kingdom Metazoa; phylum Arthropoda; class Arachnida; order Araneae; family Macrothelidae; genus Macrothele; species Macrothele yani. The sequence continues at coordinate 82,961,382 of CM077008.1, forward strand.
CAGTAGGAGCATTCTCATTGCCCCCTGTCAGAGGTGGATCCAGAAGTTTACTTTAGGGTTGGGGGAGGGGGTCCGATTTAAAGAAAAACTTGTGGAAGGGGCAGACACATGTATAAACTGGCATGGCATGGATTTTTAAACACATTTCCCATTAAAAACATTGGCGCTCCAGTGGCCCAATGGTACAAGGAGTTGGTTTCCATTCATTTATATCAGATGAGCCTGGTCCTGAATATCATGGCACCTAATCCCCCTGGAACCAGTGGCCCCAAATTAGGTGTGTATGACCACCTATAGCCCATTGGGTTGCTTACTGTGGTTGTTAAACCCTCAAACAAATGGGGGAAAATATTGTTCTAAATTTTTAAATCACAATATGTAAACAACTGAAAAATCATCACTCTTTCATGGCGTTTTATTGCCCCCTATTCGAGGAAGTGTGCTTGGTGTTTTTTAAATCTCATGTCTGGATGAAATCTTGTACAACAAAGTTTGAGCCCTTCTACTCAAATGCTTTTTCTGTTTTTGAACTTTTAATTTTTATCTTTTCTTTCTGCTCAAACCAAAACAAAACATTTTATCTCCAAATTCACAGCAAATTTCAATTGTTATAAAAACTTTTAGGAGAAAATCTGTGCAACTATCACTATAATTTTACAAAAATAAAGGCATTAATTATTTACAATCTTGGCCATTTAGAAAGAAAAATTTGCTGGTGAAGGAGAGGTAATTGCCCTAGTCGCTCCCTTCTGGATCCACCATTGACCCCTCTTAGATCTGCAAATCTTGTGACACACATAAACCAAAGCACCTGACATCTACCAACAACCTCTACCAAGTGCCTGGCATTGTTGTGCTAGATATTAGAAGAAAGATAATGAGCAGGTGGGGAAAATAGATACAATTTGAGGACCGCAGATATCCACTGTATGGCTACACAATAGTTGTGAAATGCATAAAATGTCCCAAAAGTTTCATACTCACCAAACCTTAAATTAACAGCCAAAGTAGCAAGGCTGGACTTGTGACATGAAGAACTCGATGTTACAACCAGTGGGATCTATGAGGAACTCGTGGATCCCACTGGTTGTAACATCGATTGGACGATATGAAAAAGCCTGAATTGCCTACACATTAGAAATGGCAGATAAAAAGTCAGTATGCTGAAATGGGGGTGTTCTGACAACAGAGAAATACATGACTGTGGGGAAAGACAGATTATGGAATAGCATCTGGTTTGCCAACACTTCGATGAAAGTGTTCCATGGATGACCCCACTGCAGCCGATGCAAGGATAATATGGCTTGTCCTCAACACTGGAAGGACATAAGACTCTTAGTTTAAGGACTCAAGAAGTAGCACCCCATTGTGAAATTTAGTTCTCCCACATCGGGGAATTCCGTAAGCACTTCCTTGTAAGACAATTGTTTGTATGTGTACCTATGATCTTGACTGCACTCCTTTGGAAGCAGAATTTATTTTCATGTAAAATATCAGGTACTCACTGACCTTGAGCAATATCAAAGAAAAATTTTCTAGGTGTATCAAACTTGGTTGGATAGCATTTGGATGAAACAGTACAATTTTCAAGGTTAATTTACAGTTAAATTTTGAAAAGAAAAATGCTTAATCATTGCATCCTTCCAGTTCTTACTTATGGATCAGAGACATGGATTTTAAATAAGGAAGATATTCAGAAGTTGCAAACAACTGATAGAAGCATGGAGAGATGCATGCTTGGAAAGGTAGGAAGAGGAACTCATGAATCAGGAAAATGCCAAGAGTTCATGAGGTTATGATTAAGGCGAAATCACTGAAATAGCAATGCACTGGGCATTGCCAGAACTGATTACCGTTGGACAACTGAAATACTTTACTGCATTCCAAACGATAGGAAAAGACCCAAAAGAAGACCATGTGGAAGGTGGATAGTATAAATAGAAGGCATATTGAGGAGATAGCTCAGGACAAAAAGTTGTGAAAGAAACTTGGGGAGACCATCATCCATCAGTGGATTGATCATGGTTCATGATTGCATGTGTATATATATCATCATCATTGTCAACCATTATCAATCCACTGCTAGACGAAGGTCTCCCCAAGTTTCCTCCACAACGGTCTGTCTTGTGCCAGTCTCCTCCATGTCACTCCCGCATACTTTTGAATTTCATCCACCCATCTTCCATGTGGTCTTCTTCTGGGTGTTTTCCTGTCCCTTGGAATCCAATCTAAAATTTTGGCTGTCCATCGATGGTCTGTCCTTCTGGCAGTATGTCCAGCCCATTGCCATTTCAGGGATTTAACTCTGATCATGATGTCTTCCACTCTCGTCATTTTTTGGATGCACGAGTTCCTCTTCTTATCTCTCCTGGTTACACTAAGCATGCACCTCTCCATTCTTCTTTGGGTTGTCTGCAGCCTTTGTATATCTCTTTTAGTTAAGGTCCACGTCTCTGCACCATACGTAAGCACTGGAAGGATGCATTGATCAAACACTTTTCTTTTAAGACATAATGGCATATTGCTCTTGAAAAATGTGCTGTTTCTTCCAAAAGCTCTCCAGGCAAGTTTTGTACGCCGATTAATTTCTTCATCAATGTGACCCTCACTTGATATCTGTTGTCCAAGATAAAAGTACGTGTCTGTTATCTCCAGCTTTTCTCCATCAATCGATAAATCTTCATTTCTTGTAAAAGCATTGTACATCACTTTTGTCTTCTGAAAGTTCATTTTTAATCCCACTTCTTCACTCTTGTCAGAAAGTTCCTGGATCATACTCTGCAGCTCTGATGGAGTAGTTGCAAAAATGACTATGTCATCAGCAAAACGAAGGTGGGTTAGATAATCTCCATTAATCTTTATCCCTTTGTTTTCCCAGTTCAGTGATTGAAAGACATTTTTCAATGTGGCATTAAAGAGCTTCGGAGATATGGTGTCACCTTGTCTCACTCCTTTTCCAATTTTTATGTGTGTTGTATTTTCAAACAGCCGAATCTTTGCACTTGCATTTTCATAGATGTTATTAATAATATTAATGTATGCATCTTCAATACCGCAGGATTTCAGAGCCATTGTAACTGCTGATGGTTTCACCCAATCAAAGGTTTTTTCATAATCGATAAAAGCCATGCACAATGGAAGTTCATATTCCCTCGCTCTTTCAATTAGTTCTCTCAGTACGTGGATATGATCTATTGTGCTGTAGCCACTCCTGAATCCAGCTTGTTCTCTCGGTTGAGCCATGTCCAGTGTCACCTTCAAGCGGTGTGAAAGAACTTTAGTGAAGATTTTATAAACCACTGATAGGAGGCTGATAGGTCTGTAGTTCCTGAGATCCTCAATGTCACCTTTTTTATGTAGCAAGATCATTGTAGCGTTGTTCCAATCCTCAGGAATCTTCCCTTCATTAAGGCATCGAGTAAAAATTTGGGCGAGTACTGTTTTGATTTCTCCACTTGCATCTTGTATGATGTCTACAGTAATTCCATCTTCTCCTGGAGCTTTCCCCCGCTTCATGTTCTTGATTGCATGTGCAACTTCTGCTGGTAGGACTGGGAGAACTCGGGTACTGGTACCTTTCATGATGTCTGGAGTACATGTATAATCCCTTTCATATAATTTGGAGTAGAAATCTTTCACTCTTGTCAAACTTTCGCCTCTATTTCTTGTTACAGAACCATCTTCTTTTCTCAGTGACATAATCTGTTTTCTTCCCTTACTGAGATGTCCCTTTGCTAACTTTAGGCTTTGGTTGTTTTCAATTGCTTTCCTTACTAGTTCACAGTTGAATTTCCTTACGTCTTCAGTGATACTTTTTTGTACTGTCTTGCATAGCTCTATATATTTCACTTTGGAAGTCACATCTTCTTTAGTTGTCATCATCTCTCTTCTTTTTTGCATCAACATTTTGGTTTTTCCTGAAAATTTGTTCACATGCAACTTGTTCTTAGACCCAGCTAATTTTGTTGCTGTTTCCATAAGAGCTTTGGTTACTTTTCTGTTAACTTCAGAAATATCCACTTCTTCCAATGTTATACCTTCTAAAGCAGAGAATCTGTTCTTCAGTTCCAACTTGAAGGTATTATGGTGTTTTTTGTATATATATATATATATATGGGATGTAAGGTCAGGTGATGCATAACATCACAGCATCTCCTTGACAAATGTCAACACCGCCTTCTCGTGGTGCATCCTGTTCCCACTAAAGGGGCTCTGACGACCGCCAATAGCGGTATAACTATACCATCGGGATTAGAGGAAATGCTATCCCACACTCACCAACCCGCTTGGCCAGCGTGGTGAGTTATGGCCAAACTCCTCCAAAATGATTCCACAACTTAAGTCTTGGCCCTCAGTCTCCGGCAGCTGGAATGTACCTGGCCAAGGCGATGTACCTGGCCAGTGCGACATGAAGGCAGAGGGTGCTAAGAATCCCCGGAGGACCGGACTAGGCTGCCATCTAATGTTGACCTTGGCTACGTATAATGGACGCTCCCTATCTTCTGATTCAAGGCTTCTTGAATTGGAAGAGGAACTACAAAAGATCAAGTGGGACATCGTCGGGCTAAGTGAAGTAAGGAGAAAAGGAGAAGATCTCATTGAACTGAAAAGTGGACATCTCTTCTACTATCGTGGGACAGATACTGGCAGAACTAGTGGTGTTGGATTTATAATAAACAATAAACTGAAGGATAAAGTTGTAGAAGTTGAAACTTCCTATGACAGAGTTGCACGACTCGTTATCCAACTCTCGAGAAGATACCAGGCTCAGATAATTCAAACTTATGCACCCACCACAAGTCATCCTGAAGAAGAAATTGAAGAATTTTATGAGGAAATTCGTCATCTAAATAATAAAGGTAAGCAGCACTTGAAGATAATTATGGGAGATTTCAGTGCAAAAATAGGGCAACGGCAACAGAATGAAACTTCAGTAGGTAAATTTGGTCACGGCAGCAGAAACCAGCGTGGAAATACTCTTGTTGAGTTTGCAGAGGCAGAAGGGTTTTTCATCTTGAACTCCTTTTTCAAGAAAAAGCCACACAGGAAATGGACATGGAGACATCCAAATGGAACAACAAGGAAATTGATTTTATTATGTGTAACAAAAAATTCGTCATAAAAGACTGCAGTGTGCTAAACAAGTTCAACACAGGTAGTGACCATAGATTGGTGAGATGTAAGATGCATCTCAACACTAAACTTGAACTTGGCAAGCTCATAAGGCAAACAAAATGTATTGACATAACCAACCTTAAAAAACACCATAATACCTTCAAGTTGGAACTGAAGAACAGATTCTCCGCTTTAGAAGGCCTAACATCGGAAGAAGTGGATACTTCTGAAGTTAACAGAAAAGTAACCAAAGCTCTTATGGAAACAGCAACAAAATTAGCTGGGTCTAAGAACAAGTTGCATGTGAACAAATTATCAGGAAAAACCAAAATGTTAATGCAAAAAAGAAGAGAGATGAGGAAAACTAAAGATGTGACTTCCAAAGTGGAATATATAGAGCTATGCAAGACAGTACGAAAAAGTATCACTGAAGACGTAAGGAAATTCAACTGTGAACTAGTGAGGAAAGCAATTGAAAACAACCAAAGCCTAAAGATAGCAAAGGGACATCTCAGTAAGGGAAGAAAACAGATTATGGCACTGAGAAAAGAAGATGGTTCTGTAACAAGAAATAGAGGCGAAAGTTTGACAAGAGTGAAAGATTTCTACTCCAAATTATATGAAAGGGATTATACATGTACTCCAGACATCATGAAAGGTACCAGTACCAGAGTTCTCCCAGTCCTACCAGCAGAAGTTGCACATGCAATCAAGAACATGAAGCGGGGAAAGCTCCAGGAGAAGATGGAATTACTGTAGACATCATACAAGAAGCAAGTGGAGAAATCAAAACAGTACTCGCCCAAATTTTCACTCGATGCCATAATGAAGGGAAGATTCCTGAGGATTGGAACAATGCTGCAATGATCCTGCTACATAAAAAAGGTGAGATTGAGGATCTCAGGAACTACAGACCTATCAGCCTCCTATCAGTGGTTTATAAAATCTTCACTAAAGTTCATTCACACCGTTTGAAGGTAACACTGGACATGGCTCAACCGAGAGAACAAGCTGGATTCAGGAGTGGCTACAGCACAATAGATCATATCCAAGTACTGAGAGAACTAATTGAAAGAGCGAGGGAATATGAACTTCCATTGTGCATGGCTTTTATCGATTATGAAAAAGCTTTTGATTCAGTGAAACCATCCGCAGTTACAATGGCTCTGAAATCCTGTGGTATTGAAGATGCATGCATTAATATTATTAATAACATCTATGAACATGCAAGTGCAAAGATTCGGCTATTTGAGAATACAGCACACATAAAAGTAGGAAAGGGAGTGAGACAAGGTGACACCATATCTCTGAAGCGCTTTAATGCTACATTGGAGGGTGTCTTTCAGTTGCTGAGCTGGAAAAACAAGGGGATAAAGATTAATGGAGATTATCTAACTCACCTTCGTTTTGTTGATGACGTAGTCATTTTTGCAACTACCCCATCAGAGCTGCAGAGTATGATCCAGGAACTTGCTGACAAGAGTAAAGAAGTGGGATTAAAAATGAACTTTCAGAAGACAAAAGTGATGTTCAATGCTTTTACACAAAATGAAGATTTATCGATTGATGGAGAAAACCTGGAGATAACAGACATGTACGTTTATCTTGGACAGCAGATATCAAGTGAGGGTCACATTGATGAAGAAATTAATCAGCGTACAAAACTTGCCTGGAGAGCTTTTGGAAGAAACAACATAATTTTCAAGAGCAATATGCCATTATGTCTTAAAAGAAAAGTGTTTGATCAATGCATACTTCCAGTGCTTACGTATGGTGCAGAGACGTGGACCTTAACTAAAAGAGACATACAAAGGCTGCAGACAACTCAAAGAAACATTGAGAGGTGCATGCTTGGTGTAACCAGGAGAGATAAGACGAGGAACTCGTGGATCCGAAAAATGACAAGAGTGGAAGACATCATGATCAGAGTTAAATCCCTGAAATGGCAATGGGCTGGGCATACTGCCAGAAAGACAGACCATTGATGGACAGCCGAAATTTTAGATTGGATTCCAAGGGACAGGAAAAGACCCAGAAGAAGACCACATGGGAGATGGGTGGATGAAATTCAAAAGTATGCGGGAGTAACCTGGAGGAGACTGGCACAAGACAGACCATTGTGGAGGAAACTTGGGGAGACCTTCATCCAGCAGTGGATTGATAATGGTTGACAACGATGATGATGATGATGATGATATATATATACACACACATGCAATCATCGACACAAAATATATTAAAAACATAAATCCAAAAATGAAACAGTTGTCACATGGTTGGTCATTTGGATTTCTGTCATAGGCTGTTGAGTTGTCTGATGGTTTGTCTCCTGTTTCTTGGCATGTCTCCGAGTTGTTGCTTTTTATTTTTATCTTTATTTTTATTTTGAATTTTTTGTTTTCTTTTCTTATCTAGGTCTATCGTTGTTTCTATTTATGGCCTAGGGACCCCACAGCAGGCGTTGACTTTGTCTGCCTTTGCTGTCGTTTTGAGAGGCCATATATTTAGCTGGGGTCTTCCTGATGATGACAGCTAAATTTTTAAAAAATTGTTGTATATTTTTCTTGGTTCATTATGTTTTATATTTCTCTTGGGTTTATTATTTCTTTCGGCTATTGCATTTCATTTGATGGGGTAAGTGAATTGATTTTTGGATTTATGTGTTTAATATATTTTGTGTCATATATCAGAGCATAGTTCAGTCTGCTGCATTTGCGCGTTTGAACTAGTGTTCATATTTCTTTGCAATTCTTGATTCATTTTCTTGTGTGTTGAGTGTATATAGTCCCTTTCTTTAAAGTTTTAATATATATGTATATATATTAGGGTGGTCCTTAAAATACTAAGAATTTCTTTTTAACAATTTATATGCTCTGACCCCCCCCCAAGTGTTCCTTGATGTAAAAAAATAATGTGTGTAAAATTTCTACCATTTTAATTAACATTTAATGGTAGCTCAATATGCTCAAAGTTTTACTTGTGGTTTCATATATTGTACATCATAAAATTATACATCAATTAGTACATAAATACTGATTTATTAATTACTCTGAAAAATTCCAAACACAAATCTTTATCTGAATTAATTATGCCTATCAAAAACAACAGAACAGTATTTCCACTTGAAGTAATATTCATTGTTAACACTGAGAAAATCTGTAAAACACTTAAATTAGAGTTCCTTGTAACTTGACTCATCTGAGATTAAGTTTTTTCTTCTGCAGTCAGGATAACGACACTTATGTTGTTCTACAACTTTTAATAAATATTGTTTTTGGTCTTCATCATCTATTTTTTTTTTTTAATTGGAGGTTTAACGACCACTGTGTAGCAACTCAGTGGGTTATAAGCAGTCACCCATCCCTAATTTAGACCACTGATTCCAGGGAAGGGAGAGAGCGAATGCCGTAAGAAAAACACAGCATCCATGCCTTACTGGGATTCTAACCCGGACCCATCTCGGACGAATGATCAGAAACCATGGCTTAGACCACTGCACCACCAGGTCGGCCATTTCAGGATCAAAATCTGAATAATCTCTTGGGATATTAAGGCAACTAAAGAAATTCATAGTGTTTTTTGTCACAAAATCTTCAATCTTCATATCAATAGAAATCTTGCCACTTAGCTAGATGCATTTAAGAGGTTCGTTGACCCTGTCCTTTTCATTAAGAGACCGAAGAATAGCTTTTTTTTTACTTGTAGGCACGTTTTCCTTTTGAAATTTTTTTCAGCTTGAGCCACTTTTCATGAAGTTTCTCGAATTTCTTGATACAATCCTGCTCACGGTGAATGGAAATACGGGCCTTTTCCCAAAACACAGCAGTTCCTTAACAACAACCCTACAAGTCTCACGAATTGTCTTTTTCAAGGTTTATATAGGCAAGCTTGTTTCTGGAACTGTACAGAATTTTCCAACTATATCAAATAAAAATAAAAATAGACGTTACCTTATTTATGTGGAGTATTTGATTGACACTTAAGTCAAACAAGAAAAGGGAAGGTGAATGGAGAAGTCAGGTGATGGGGATAACATGGTAAGTGAATATTTCATAAGTGAATATTTCAACTGACTTGAGTGGCCTCTAAAAATAGTCAGATCTGCCTGAAACTTTACAAAAAATGTTTTTTTATATGGTAGAACAACGTAGGAGGGTCAGACAACAACATTTCAAAACTTCAAAAATAAGAACCACCTTAATATATATACACAGAGGGTGAGTGAAAGCTGACTAACATTCAAAGTATAGGCCATTGTGTTGCACCATCTTTAGCCATCTGTCTGCCAGTTCTTCGATTCCGGGGCGGTATCAGTTCTTGTCCTTTGAGGTGAAGAACTCCTTCACCCCAGCTGCCACCTTCTCCTGGTTGTTGGAGTGCCGCCCGCGAAGGAAGTGGGCCATGGACCAGAACAAGTAATAATCCGACGGGGCAAGCTCTAGACTATATGCTGGGTGTGGCATCAGTTCGATACCGTCAAGTTTAGAAGAGCTTGCTTTCTGTTCACCAGTGCAGGGTACTTCTCCTCCAAAACGGCATACATCCGCTCTAGCTGTTCAGAGTAGAGGTTGGCGTTGATGGTCCGACCGTCTAGAATAAATTCGTAAAGGATTATCTCTTTGGAATTCAGCCAGATGCAAAGGAACACCTTGTGCTCGAAGGGCCAATGTTTGGTAATATGTTCAGGAAGTTGTCCCGGGCTCAACCACTGCCGTTGTGTGTTAGGATTACAAAAATAGACCCACTTTTCATTGCACATAACAATTCTCTTGATGAAATGTACATTGAGCGTGTTTTCTAGGAATTTCATGCACACTTCCATTAGGCGGTTTGCTTCAACTGGTGTCAGTTCATGAGGGACAATGCAGCAGCTCGTGTAGACCTTGCCGAGGTCCTGAAGGTGATGAACCATGGTGATTTGTGATATGTCCAGCTCGTCTGATAATCTCCGAGTGCTGGTTGTCGGATTTGCCTCTAAGGCCTGGCGCACGGCCTTCGAATCCACGGTTCGTGGCCTACCTGACGTTGGTTGATCGTTGAGGTTTCTGTCACCTGAGCAAAATTTCTTGAACCATCTGGTTGTGGTGCTGTGGTTTACATAACCTTCCCCTTTTGCATGACAAATGTTTCATGTTACTTGAGCAGCGTTATGTTAGAGTTCAAACTCGTAAAGCAAAAGTTCCCTAATTAGCCGATTGTGGCTGTTCATCTTTTAGGCATCCCAACCACAGACAGAACAACAACATGCAATGCTGTTCATAGTAACGACTACCACTTTATATCCCTTTCGACTGACTGTAGTGTAAGACTCGAACTAGTTTGAACATGTGACATACCCGCTGCAGCACATGCATTTATGCAAATATTGCAGGACTTTCAACTCACCATCTGTATTTGAAATGAGAAAGCTACATTTTTATTACATGCACACAGAAGTGTGGTTTGTTTGTCTCAGTCACACTGTGTAGAGTGTATCGTTGATGTTCACCAGCATGCTTTTTTCAGGAAATTGTCAATAAGCTTACTTTATCATGTGTTAAATGCTGAATTTTGAAATACTCCTAATTGTATTGTTTATGCATGAGGGTGATTTTTGTAATGATCTTTAAAACTTCCTCTTCCCTTTTTGCAGACCTAGGAAGAGGAGAAAAATAGAACAAAGTTCTAAAGACAATAATGTGTGCACAAAGACATTGGTGTTCAAAGGCAAGGCTCCTGTTGATCCAGAATGCAAGAACAAAGTTAAGAAGGCACATGTCTATGTTGATGGGAGAAATGTTTACCATGCTGTGCTTAACCAGACAAACTTACAATTGAATTGTAATAAGTATTACATCTTACAGCTGCTGGAAGCTAATGATACTAACAGATACAGTGTGTGGTGTCGTTGGGGCAGAGTTGGTAGAACTGGACACAGTCATCTGAGAAACTATCACTACAATTTGAAGGGTGCTATTGATGACTTTTCAAAACGGTGAGTAAAATGTTTTTGAAGACATTTTGTTTTTTTTAAACTGTGATTAAAATTGTACTAGCTCATTTCTGTTTTCATTTTGAAGCTTCCTTTGCAACTTATTATATTTAGGTACTTTCAGCAATAAAAAGTACATTTATGTATAAGTTGCTTAAAAGAATGCAATTGGGACTATTCAAACTACATCTCTAGTATTTTTCAACAAAAGTTTTGGAATTCTGTTCACATAACTTAAGCGAGAGTTTCATTTTTTACTGCCCATTTCTTTCTAAGTGCATTCAATTAGAACTGTGAAAAATTCTGTGGGAAGCTGGTTAAACTGTGAAGAATTCTGTGGAGCCTAATAATACTTTTATCAATAGTTTACCATTTAAATGTGTTGTTACTCTTAAAGTAATCTGAGGTTTTGAGTGTAGATTATTTAAAAATTCTCAGCAATCTCAATTTTATCAGCTGCAATTCAGCTTTTAAAATTGTGTTTGAATATTTCGTTGTTTACTGCGTACTTTTCTTACAGCATTTGTGTTTTAGTTATTTGATTTTTAAAGTTCTGGTTTTCTGGAGTTTCATTACATGTGCTACTTTTTCTTTCTTAGCTTATTTTTACATATTTAGATGTATTTTAATTGTGTTAATTTTAATCCTGTTATGTGATATCCGACAATTAAATAATGAGGCTGACTACACTCTCTGTGAGGTCTAGATCGATGAATGATTGCTAATTTGCATTCCATGTACTAGTCCATTTAGTGGTGTAAATGGTTTTCAGGAGGAAGAGAAACAGTACAGTTTGACAGCCACCCTGGATGCCCAATGAAATCAGAGACATACAAACATGTGGAAAGAGTAAGAAACTTAATGAAGAATGATCATAGTCACACTGTTAGAATGATTTCAGAAGAGTTAAACATGAATAGACCGAAAACTTTGGAATAGGAAAAATGTGCTCGAACATGTTCTCCAAGAACCTCACCGAAGTACAAATGCAACAAAAAAAGAGAAATTTGCTTCAATTTTGTGTAGAGAACAAGCAAGAATGAAGCGTGGCTAAACATAGCCTTGACATCATAACTGGAGATGATACATGGATTTTCCAATGTGATCCCACGACTAAAAGGCAGAGCAGGCCATGATAATTTTTAGGTTTACATACATACGTACATACATACATACATACATACATACATACATACATACATACATACATATCCCTAAACTGTTCTCTGAGATTCAGATGTTAGCTCCTTAAAGAAAGTTCATCTGCCAGATTAAAGTTTAAAACTGATGGAACAGGATTTTACTTACTGTTGATGTATCAAACATCTCCATTTACAGTGATCTCGGCCCACAACTGAAGCTTCACTGATATCCATCACACATCCCATGCAAGACTGTTTGTACTTTATACTCATTATCTTTTTTCATGCAGACATTGCTGAATCTGGGCTTCTCATGATTTCCTTGGCTTTCCACTTCTTTTCTTTCCTGCCACTTGGAATGAATAAATTCTCTTAGCATCTCACCACTCATTCTTTCAACATGGCCAAACCACCTAAAAATATTTGTCTCCACTTTACTAACAGCATTTTGCTTTACATTACACATTTGCAACACATCTTTATTCCTCACATGATCAGAATATGTCTTGCCACAAACCTCCCATAAGTAATGCATCTCTTCAGTACACAAACAACACACTCCTATGTCTTTTCTGCAGTATCCTAGTTTCACTGCTGTACATCAAAGTAGGAACAAGTACATTTTCATACACAGCCATTCAGGACTTTTTTTGCGAACCCATCATTCCTGTGAAATCCTCCTAAAGCAGCTGTGACTTTCAAAGATTAATTCACTTGCCCACTAATTTCACCATCTAATTTATTTTCTCTGTCAAACATGCTTCCTATATAAATATACATTGATTCACCTGGTCTACAACATTTAGACTGATTTTGCATTCAATACTAACAGTTCCTCACTAAAAAACCATAACTTTGGTTTTTCCCTTATTTATACTGTTTGAGTTTCATAGAAACTTACTACATCCGAGACACCATACTCTGCAATTCATGTTTCCTCTCTGCCAACAGACTGTCATCTGCACACATGAGTATTACCAAGACATAAACTAGTATTGTCTATTTTAGCATCATGCGTGCACACATCTATAAATATACAGTTACGGAAAAATTAATAGCAACTCTGGAAATTCCTGACGTTTCTGGGTTTTCAGTGTTGTTACAAAAGTAAATATTCAGATAATACTCACAATGTATACCGTATATACTCGTGTATAGGTCAAACCCCCCCCGATTTTTATCTGAATATTTGTAGTTTTTGTATATCCCGTGTATAAGGCGACCCCCTGATTTTTATGTGAATATCGGCAGTTTTGATATGCCTACCTATCTTGTATATAAATTAAAAAAAAAAAAAAAAAAACTTTTCCGAGGACGCACCCGCATGTGGAAATGTGAACCTACTATTTATTGTTGTAGCTGGCTCTCGCAATGTTGCTTGCGGCAGTTTCCTGCAAAATGTGGGTGGAATTGAGGCACAATTATGGGAAAATGATAGGGCTCACCACCCTGGTTAGAGAGTTTTCAGGGGAAGGTTACACACTTTAACAATATATGAACCCACTTTTGCACATAGTCCCCCCCTTCTCCCACTTTTTGCGAGTGAGTTTTCTGCAGTTACTTCATTCATTCAGAGTAAAGCATTTGTTCCTGCAGCAAACAAATCGTGATGCATTTACCAAACGCCATAAGGCACATCGTTATTTAAAAAAACAAAAAACTTCTGTCGGTCAACTGCTGAGTTGGACGAGTGTGCGATTGACAGAGAGGTCGTTTATCTACTCTCGAGTTTCATCTCCCCTCTCCACCGTGTTTGTGGCAAACAATCGGCTTTAGTGATAAAACCAAACATCGCCCCATTCAGTAAAGATGCAATCCATTTTTGCTCGCTCCTGGTCTTCAGAAAAGGTTACTGTTCGATTTTTAGAGCCGGGGCACACTCAATTTAATAACAAATGTAAGTAGGTTGTTAAACTAATGCACTTTTTTACTATCGGTGGCAATGTTATTCTGAGCGATCGGCCAAGTTTAAACACTTTCGTTTTCGGGATGCATTGATCAAGTTACTGCTGTTCTGTAGATTGTCATGCCTTTCTTCACCATCGCTAAGCAGGGGCAGCGGTCTCCTTTTGCAATAGTCTGTCCTTTTCCCTCTTCATTCCCCTCGTCGAGAATTGAGCATGGTCGTAGGTCACGACATGGTGCAACTTAAAGTACTGATGCATTCACCTCTTTCCTCTGGCCTCTGGGTGATTTACCAGCGGGGAAGTCAAGTCAAGGCCATATCGACAGGTCTAAAACGGACTTTGAGACATCCTTGCGAAATGAGTTTTTCTATTAGTGAATAAAAAAACTCGTACATATAAAATCAAGAAAATGCTTAGCAATAATTTTCTTCTGTACCAGTAACATCCGGAAAATGACTAAATATGCAACTGCAAATGAACTGATGGCGCAAAGGGCTAAGTATGAGTATTTCCATAAGGCATCAAAATTTTGGTTTTTAACCTGTCAGAAATATTTTCCATGTATAGTTTGACCCAATTTCGACCTAAATATTTCATTAAAAAAGTCGACTCATACACGAGTATATACGGTATGGGATGTAAGGTCAGGTGATGCGTAACATCACAGCCTCTCCTTGACAAATGTCAACCCCGCCTTCTCGTGGTACATCCTGTTCCCACTAAAGGGGCTCTGACGACCGCCAATAGCGGTATAACTATACCATCGGGATTAGAGGAAATGCTATCCCACACTCACCAACCCGCTTGGCCAGCGTGGTGAGTTATGGCCAAACCCCTCCAAAATGACTCCACAACTTAAATCTTGGCCCTCAGTCTTCGGCAGCTGGAATGTACCTGGCCAAGGCAGCGGCCAGTGCGACATGAAGGCAGAGGGTGCTAAGAATCCCCGGAAAACCGGACTAGGCTGCCATCTGATGCTGACCTTGGCTACGTATAACGGACGCTCCCTATCTTCTGATTCAAGGCTTCTTGAATTGGAAGAGGAACTACAAAGGATCAAGTGGGACATCGTCGGGCTAAGTGAGGTAAGGAGAAAAGGAGAAGATCTCATTGAACTGAAAAGTGGACATCTCTTCTACTATCGTGGGACAGATACTGGCAGAACTAGTGGTGTTGGATTTATAATAAACAAGAAACTGAAGGATAAAGTTGTAGAAGTTGAAAGTTCCTCTGACAGAGTTGCACGACTCGTTATCCAACTCTCGAGAAGATGCCAGGCTCAGATTATTCAAACTTATGCACCCACCACAAGTCATGCTGAAGAAGAAATTGAAGAATTTTATGAGGAAATTCGTGATCTAAATAATAAAGGTAAGCAGCACTTGAAGATAATTATGGGAGATTTCAATGCAAAAATAGGGCAACGGCAACAGAATGAAACTTCAGTAGGTAAATTTGGTCACGGCAGCAGAAACCAGCGTGGAAATACTCTCGTAGAGTTTGCAGAGGCAGAAGGGTTTTTCATCTTGAACTCCTTTTTCAAGAAAAAGCCACACAGGAAATGGACATGGAGACATCCAAATGGGATGACAAGTGAAATTGATTTTATTATGTGTAACAAAAAATTCGTCATAGAAGACTGCAGTGTGCTAAACAAGTTCAACACAGGCAGTGACCATAGATTGGTGAGATGTAAGATGCACCTCAACACTAAACTCGAACGTAGCAAGCTCATAAGACAAACAAAATGTATTGACATAACCAACCTTAAAAAACACCATAATACCTTCAAATTGGAACTGAAGAACAGGTTCTCTGCTTTAGAAGGCCTAACATCGGAAGAAGTGGATATTTCTGAAGTTAACAGAAAAGTAACCAAAGCTCTTATGGAAACAGCAACAAAATTAGCTGGGTCTAAGAACAAATTGCATGTGAACAAATTATCAGGAAAAACCAAAATGTTCATGCAAAAAAGAAGAGTGATGAGGACAACTAAACAAGATGTGACTTCCAAAGTGGAATATATAGAGCTATGCAAGACAGTACGAAAAAGTATCACTGAAGACGTAAGGAAATTCAACTGTGAACTAGTAAGGAAAGCAATTGAAAACAACCAAAGCCTAAAGATAGCAAAGGGACATCTCAGTAAGGGAAAAAAACAGATTATGGCACTGAGAAAAGATGATGGTTCTGTAACAAGAAATAGAGGCGAAATTTTGACAAGAGTGAAAGATTTCTACTCCAAATTATATGAAAGGGATGATACATGTACTCCAGACATCATGAAAGGTACCAGTACCAGAGTTCTTCCAGTCCTTCCAGCAGAAGTTGCACATGCAATCAAGAACATGAAGCGGGGAAAAGCTTCAGGAGAAGATGGAATT
Organism: Macrothele yani; assembly: GCA_039090855.1. NCBI lineage: Eukaryota > Metazoa > Arthropoda > Arachnida > Araneae > Macrothelidae > Macrothele > Macrothele yani. Next base: position 82,977,901 of record CM077008.1, read on the forward strand.
ACTGTAGACATCATACAAGAAGCAAGTGGAGAAATCGAAACAGTACTCCCGCAAATTTTCACTCGATGCCTTAATGAAGAGAAAATTCCTGAGGATTGGAACAACGCTACAATGATCTTGCTACATAAAAAAGGTGACATTGAGGATATCAGGAACTACAGACCTATCAGCCTCCTATCAGTGGTTTATAAAATCTTCACTAAAGTTCTTTCACACCGCTTGAAGGTGACACTGGACATGGCTCAACCGAGAGAACAAGCTGGATTCAGGAGTGGCTACAGCACAATAGATCATATCCACGTACTGAGAGAACTAATTGAAAGAGCGAGGGAATATGAACTTCCATTGTGCATGGCTTTTATCGATTATGAAAAAGCCTTTGATTCGGTGAAACCATCAGCAGTTGCAATGGCTCTGAAATCCTGCGGTATTGAAGATGCATACATTAATATTATTAATAACATCTATGAAAATGCAAGTGCAAAGATTCGGCTGTTTGAAAATACAACACACATAAAAATTGGAAAAGGAGTGAGACAAGGTGACACCATATCTCCGAAGCTCTTTAATGCCACATTGGAAAATGTCTTTCAATCACTGAACTGGGAAAACAAAGGGATAAAGATTAATGGAGATTATCTAACCCACCTTCGTTTTGCTGATGACATAGTCATTTTTGCAACTACCCCATCAGAGCTACAGAGTATGATCCAGGAACTTGCTGACAAGAGTAAAGAAGTGGGATTAAAAATGAACTTTCAGAAGACAAAAGTGATGTACAATGCTTTTACAAGAAATGAAGATTTATCGATTGATGGAGAAAAGCTGGAGATAACAGACACGTACGTTTATCTTGGACAGCAGATATCAAGTGAGGGTCACATTGATGAAGAAATTAATCGGCGTACAAAACTTGCCTGGAGAGCTTTTGGAAGGAACAGCATAATTTTCAAGAGCAATATGCCATTATGTCTTAAAAGAAAAGTGTTTGATCAATGCATCCTTCCAGTGCTTACGTATGGTGGAAAGACGTGGACCTTAGCTAAAAGAGACATACAAAGGCTGCAGACAACTCAAAGTAGCATGGAGAGGTGCATACTTGGTGTAACCAGGAGAGATAAGAAGAGGAACTCGTGGATCCGAAAAATGACAAGAGTGGAAGACATCATGATCAGAGTTAAATCCCTGAAATGGCAATGGGCTGGACATACTGCCAGAAGGACAGACCATCGATGGACAGCCGAAATTTTAGATTGGATTCCAAGGGACAGGAAAAGACCCAGAAGAAGACCATATGGAAGATGGGTGGAAGAAATTCGAAAGTATGCGGGAGTGACATGGAGGAGACTGGCACAAGACAGACCGTTGTGGAGGAAACTTGGGGAGACCTTCATCCAGCAGTGGATTGATAATGGTTGACAATGGTGATGATGATGATATATATATATATATATATATATATATATATATATATATACACAAAATATATATATATATATATATATATATTTTGTGAGCTTTATCTGCATATTTACTTTTGTAGCAACACTCAAAACCCAAAAATATCAGAAATTTCCAGAGTAGCTATTAATTTTTCTGTAACTGTATTAAACAGCCATGTTGACATGACATGACATGACCTTGTCCGACTTCCACTCTCTCTCACTCATATCACTAAGCTGTTCTCTGAGATTCAGAGGTTAGCTCCAAAAAGAAACACAAACTTCCAGATATTTTTACTTATTGTTGTCGTATTAAACTTCGCCATTTACAGCGATCTTGACATACAACTCGTGCTTCACTGATATCCATTACACGCCTTACACAAGATCTTTTATACTTCATACTCATAATCTTTTTCTCATGCAGACACTCCTGAATCTGATCCACCCATGTCTTCCTTGGCCTTCCTCTGCCTTTCCTTCCTGCCACTTGGGTTCAAAATATTTTCTTAGTAAGCATTTCATCACTCATTCTTTCAACATGGCCAAACCACCGAAGCATATTGGTCTCCACCTTGCTAGCAACATTTTGCTTTACATTACACAACTGCAATACATCTTCATTCCTCACACAATCAGATCGTGTCTTGCCACAAACCCCACGTAGGTAACGCATTTCTCCAGCACACAAACGACTCCTATGCTTCTTCTGCAGTACCCAGGTTTCACTGCCATACATCACAGTAGGAACAATTACTGTTTCATACACAGCCATGCGGGACTCTCTAGAGAACCCATCATTCTTGTGAAAACCTCCCAGAGCAGCTATGACTTTCAAAGAAGAATTCACTCGCCTACTGATTTCACCATCCAACTTGTTCTCTCTGTCAAACATGCTTCCTAAATACACAAACTCACTCACCTGGTCAATCACAGTGCCATTTATACTTACATTACATTCAGTGCTACCCATTCCTCTCTCAAGCACCATAACTTTGGTTTTTCCCTTATTTACACTCAGTTTGAATTTCATGCAAACTTCGTGCATCCAAGTCAACATACTCTGCAACTCACTTTTGCTCTCTGCCAACAGTATAGTGTCATCAGCATACAGCAATCTGCACACACGGATATCACCAAGACATAAACCATTATTATCTATTTTGGCCTCACGCATGCATGCGTCCATAAATATATTAAACAGCCATGGTGACATTACACAACCTTGTCTAACTCCTGCACCAATGGAAAACCATTTTGATAAAACACCATTCACTCGTACACAAGCTCTACTACCAGCATACATGGCTTTTACACTATTAAGTAGATTCCCAGTAACACCATATTCATTCAATACCTTCCACAAAAGTGTCCTATTCACTCTGTCGTAAGCTTTCTCTAAATCTATGAAGGCAGTAAAAACTTTCTTCCCAACAGCCAGATACTTTTCAATCATCATGCGTAAAGCAAAAATCTGGTTAGTGCAGCCATTACCAGGCATAAAACCACTCTGAACATCCCACACTTTCAATGATGTAAGACCCCGTACTTTTTCAATAACAACCTTACCAAACACTTTCCCTGGCACACTCAGTAGGCTAATACCACGATAGTTCTTGCATTCAGTCTGATCACCTTTTCCCTTATACAAAGGAACAATAATAGCATCCTTCCAATCCCGAGGGACCATTCCAAACTCCCAGCACAACTGGCAAATTTCAGTTAACCAGTCAATTATAGTCACCATCATACTTCAACATCTCTGCAGTTATGCCATCAACTCCCGGAGCCTTACCATTCTGAAGAGATTTTAGAGCTTTACACACTTCTTCTCTTGAGATCCCTCCTGTGCTTTCATCCCTCATTGTGACATCATCTGCATCTGTCTCAGAATCATTTTTGCTCTCCTGATCTAATAACTCACAGAAGTATTCACCCCATCTGTCACTTAACTCATTGGGCTCCCATATCATTTCCCCAATCTCATTCTTCACACAACTTACCACTTTGTTTCCCCTATTTTTCCTGAGTCTCATGTACTTCCAGAAGGACTTTCTATCTTTCCAAAAAGCCAGTTCATGCCTTTCCACTTTCTCCTTCCTATCGTTTGCCTTACTGTGGCGAACCAGCTTAGTAGCTTCACGCTTCTTACAGCGATATTCATCCACAGAGACTCTACCTTGCAACATCCCCAAATAGGCTTCCTTCTTTTTCTTTACTGCCTCATCAATCTCACTATTCCACCAAGCATCACCTCTATTGTTACCCACTATTGTGGTGCCACAGACCTCTTTAGCAGCAGTGACAACACAGTTCTTAAAACATTCCCACTTCTTTTCTACATCCCTCTCACAAGATTTCAGATCCTTCAGTTGTTCTCTGAGTAAGTCAGAGTACTGCTGATGATCTTCAAGGAGCCTATCAACCTTTATTCTTTCTATCCTGGGTCTCTTCCTATTCCTTTTGCTCCAACCATCATTTTGTTTCACTCCTGACACTACCAAGTAATGATCAGAACCAACATCTGCACCTCTCATCACACGGGTGTCAACAACTAAGTGTTTCAAACGCTGATCGTAAACAACAAAATCTATCACACTCTTTTGACCAAGAGTACGATTTTCCCAAGTATATGTGTGGATATACTTGTGGTTGAAAAATGTATTAGATACACACAAACCATTCTCAATGCAGAGTTCAATTAATCTTTCACCATTATCATTCACACAAGGATCATTAAACTTACCCAGAACATTGTCAGAAATTGCATTCTGCACGCCTACTCTAGCATTGAAATCCCCTGCTATTATAACTTTTTCTTTAGCACCAAACTGGCTCAAAACAGCTTTTAGTTTATTCCAGAAATCTTCTTTCTTATCAGAAGGTTCCGAGTCACAAGGAGCATACACTACAACAATTACAATTCTCTGAAGTTTCACTTTCAAATGAATCCAGAGAATTCTCTAACTTATGCAACTATAATGAATCAAGTTGTTCTTCATCTTTTTACTTAAAATCACACCTACACCAGCCTGTCCTCTCATATTATCCAATACTCCAGACCACACACTCACCGTGCCATTCACTTCTTCTACCCCAATTTCCTTCTTTTTGGTTTCACTTACACACAGCACATCCTGTCTATACTTATTCATCTCCTCAATCACCTCACTCATCTTGCCATTTATACCTCTAGTATTCCATACACCAATCTTACATTCACTCAGCCGAGATCTCTTTCTCATACGCCGTTTAGAAAGTCCAGGTTGATTCCGTGGTGGAATGTCCTTCTCAAGTGTGGTAGGTCCACCATATCCCACACTTGAGTCATTCTTAATATTTCTTTTTGTCTTTTTAATCAGGTAAGTACATTTCTGGTCTGACTTCCACATCAATAGGAAAACCATTATATATAACACCATTTGCTTGGACACATGTTCTGCTGCCAGTATACACAGCTTTCACACTATTAAACAGATTCCCAGTTGTATCATATTTATTCAATAACTTTGACAAAAGTCCTGAAGGCACTATCTTGTCCTGGAAGTATTCTGTTGACTCGGTCAATAAGCTGTCTCTAAATTTCTGAAGGCAGCAAAAACTTTCTTAGAAACAGACAGATACTTTTCAATCATCATACAAAATGCAAAAATTTGGTTAGTGCAGCCCTTACCAGGCATAAAACCTTTCTGAACATCCAACACTTTCTCTGATGTAAGATCTCATTCCATATCGATAATGACCTTTTCAAACACTTTCCCTGGCACACTCAGTAGACTGATACCACGATAGTCCTTGCATTCAATCTGATGGCCCTTATATCAGGGAAGAACGATAGCATCCTTCTAATCCTCTGAGGGACTATTCCTAACTTCCAGCATATCTGGCAAACTTCAGTTAACCATTCAATTACAAAGTCACCTTCTACTCTCACAGCCCTACCATTTTGAAGAGATTTTAGAGCTTTACATGACTTCTCCCTTGAGATTCCTTCTGTGCTTCCTTCTCTTACTGTGGCATCATCTGCTTCTGCCTCAGAATTACCTTTGCTTTCATGTTCCAATAGCTCACAGAAGTATTCACCTCATCTTCCACTTCACTCATTAGGTTCCCATATCTTTTCTCCAGTCCTGATTCAGATTCACCACATCCTAAAAAGACATGCATTCGAAAATCAAAGGTGATCGTGCTTATTTCGTTTGTTTGTTTCATTTGTTCTTCTTAGTTCAGAGGGATAGTTCTGTGAATGTTTGTTCCACCAGGATGACCTGTTAACCAAACCCTTTTGTTTATCTACAAGTTTTAAAATATTTAAGACAAAGAATCATCAAGTGAGGCTAAATTTGCTTCTTGACAAGTGTATTCTCCACCACAACAGTGTGTGTGCCTTTACACACAGCACTTTATGTTAAGGAGTTCTTGGCCCAAAAATAAATTGCCACGCTTTGAACATCATGCTCATTCACCATTCTCGACCCATGGACATTTTTCTATGTTCAAGGTTGAAGAAAGTCCTCAAAGGCTCACAGTGCCCAATGGCATACACGATACATGATGGCAGTTCTAAACAACTTCAAACAAAATGATTTCCAGGACTATTTTGGTAGCTGGAAACAATGGTGCATTTCGTGCATCATTGCAGAAGGAAAGTATTTCAAAAGGGCTTACCTTAGTTCCTGGTAAAATTCTTCCCAATTCAGTCTTGTTATTTGATTGCTGGTTCTTGTATACCTCCTAATTTTTCTATTCCTAAAGTTTTCCATTCTGTAGAAAGTTAGTTTCATATACCTCGCTGTAGTGTCATGATATCTAATACCTTATGATTTCTGAAACTTTCTGTGTTGTGCACTGCATGCTTACACCTACTAACTGGCTAAAGTATGAATTAGCAACTTGGAATCGCATTATTGATTGTCTTACTAATTTTTCCTTTTTGGTTTTGTGCCTTACTCACAAATACTGTATTACTGTTAATGGAGGGTTAGTTTCATGATGGTTGTAAGTAGATCCTTCCATTGTTTCTTACTTGCTTTAATTTTTGTCTGGCTGTGCAATAATGCCCATAATTTTTTGCTTTCACCTTTCTCAGACTTTGCTTGAAAAAACCTTGCTCACACTTTTGTTTGAATCTTTATTTCTGTTTTCCAGGATTTGGCATGGACACGTTCCCTCTCCCCCTTTTTTTAGCTTGCATCTTCTTACATTCTTCAAAACTTTGCTGGGGTTGTCAGAACCTTGTTTACTATCTGCTTTCTGCCCTGACTGATATTTTCAGTGAATTATGGAAGCATACTGCTAACTTGTGTCTCTGTTTTCTACTGGAACTAACTATGTGTTGTTTCATTTTCAGTGTTCCTTATTATCATCATTCTACAGTGAATATTTCATTCACTTTGAAAAATTCAGCAGCACTTACTGGCTAATATCAAGTACTGGCTAACAGCCAGTACTTGATAATTATGTTTCTGATATGAAGAAAGCATGCGACTATACATGGGGATATGACATGCTTCTTGAATTACACAGTTGTGAATTTCAGGTATGTATGGGTTCAAATCTATGTGCTGCTTTTTACAAAAGCAAATCATCCTCAAGGATCTGTTACATCCTATGCATAGCTAATGTTTCATTTGCATAATATGTACTTTTTGTGCTATAAAATTTGACAATGTAATTATGATATGTGGATTAAATTGAGAATCCATTTTTCAGACCATGGATGTCATTCATCATTTTGCTGTTATCTGTGTTTGGGAAGCATTTGTACTTTACCCATTCATAACATTCTTAGTGTATCATGAACTGCCACTATATATATTATCTTTAAGTAACTCTCTTTACAGGCTTATATGGAACTGAAATGTCTACCAGATTATCCATTATGGGACTTGGTCTTATACCGATAGGCACCCATATGGATGGGGGAGCAAGAGGGGGAACTTGTCCTCCCATGAAAATTTGACTATGCCATTTCAGTTCCTCAGGAGCAATACAGCGTTTTCACGACAACACTAGTTCTGATTACTAATATCTCCTGTTGAACTTCTGCACATATATTGTGTGTGTGTGTGTGCGGTAATAGTAAAGACATTTGGAATTTCTAACAGAAGTAGAAATTTACAGCATAAAGTAATATTGAAATTTCTTGTGTCATGTTGGAGCACAGTGTACATACAGTATTAGAAAGTGTAGAAATGAAACATGTGCCATCCTGTGTGGTAGCTAATCACTTAAAGATCTGCAGTTTCTTCCAGAACTTTGTCCTGAGGGTGTTTTTTTGCTTCTTGATGTCCAATTGAATGGTTACTCATACTGGGATTTTATGATGTAGGGAATACACATGGCCAAAAACACACAAGATTCAAAACCACCGAGAAATTTCTATACAATCTTAATATTCTATTGAATGTTATTTATCAATCCCTTTTATATAGTGTTTAACTCTTTTGGTTTTCACTTAAATTTATTTGTTGTGCATGTGGTGAAATGGTTAGACAACACAAAGTGCAGTGAAAATTGGCATATGGTGCTTTCATCTATGTTATTTGTATTTACAGCTTTCTTTTCTCCCATCTTGAAAACTAAGCTGCGGGTGTCCATGTTTATAGCTACAAATACTAAGTATATCCATCCACACATCATCCTTTTGTTTTGGTGAATCCAGTTTTGGGTTTCAGTTATTTGTTATAATGATAATATTTTTTAGATAAATTTGTTCACAGTTGGTGTGATCTCAGCATTTGATAAGCATTCCTAATTTCCTATTTTTGCAAGTAAATAATAAAGTAAAATAATAAACATGAGTTAAAACTTTAGGTTGTTAGTTGACCTAAGGTTTTAACTTATGTTTGTTTACATGATTTTATAAAAGTTTCAGAGTTTCATAACCTGGTTATGTTAAGGTAGGAGTGTACTTATCTTTTAAATGTAAGTAGTTAGATATATGAAAAAATAGTATGTCAGAAATTTTTTCTCTTAAATGGCAAAAACTAAGGGTCTTTTGTTTGTTTGTTTGTTTTGTTTTTTGTAAATTGAAATTTTACATATTTTTTTGGTGTTCCTTTATTTCCATTTTTAGGTAAATATTTTATTTCTCAGTTTTTTATTTATTTTGTGGCAACAATTTCTGGGTAGTTGGTAATTCAGTTGTGTTCATGTTTTACTGTATTTACCAGTTACCACACTTTATTACAGTAGCTTTTTCTAGCTGTAATACAACAAATATATTTAAAATTGTCAAAATCTATGGTAGTGATATTATTTTCATATATACAGTTTTCATTCTCTTAATGATACATACATACATACATACATACATACATGCATGCATGCATACCCACTAGGCTGTTCTCTGAGATTCAGAGGTTAGCTCCACAAAGAAATACAAACCACCAGATAAATTTTTAATTGATTATTTACTTACCGTTGCTGTATCAAACTTCTCCATTTGTAGCAATCTTGACACACAACTTGAGCTTCACTGACATCCATCACACGATGTATACACAAGACCTTCTATACTTCATACTCATAATCTTTTTCTCATGTAGACACTCCTGAATCTGATCCTCCCATGACTTCCTTGGCCTTCTTCTACCTTTCTTTCCTGCCACTTGGGCTGGAAATTTTTTCTTTGTAAGTATCTTATCACTCATTCTTTCAACATGGCCAAAACCACCTAAGAATATTAGTCTCCACCTTACTAACAACATTTTGCCTCCCATTACACAACTGCAGGATTCTCTTAATAATATGTTGGCCTAATCTATGTTTTAAGGAAATTTTGTTTACACACGTGCACATTGTTTTCATTAAAGATACTGTCTATTTGCCTTGATGCTCAACAGCGTTGCTGAATTGAAAACCATATTTCAGAAGTTGTGTTGTAAATGGATGAGGCAGTGCTAAACAAGACCTTGCAGGAAATGAATTATCACTGAAATATATGCTGTGTTACCAAGAAAGTGCTTATTGAACAGATGTAAAAAACCTGAAGTTTCCACTTAAGTATGTTTATATGTGTTTCAATTTGAAATATAAAGTTCAACATGAGTTATGAATTCTTAAAGTTGTTACCAAAATTTTTAATTACCCTGTACGTTTGCCTGTCACTTCAATCTTGGTGAGTATTGCAAAATTAATTATTACTGGTCCTGAGATGATTGAGGAAACGTCTGTTGTTCCATAAGAGAAAGAAATAGCACCTAAAAGTGTTTTTTTAGTTATGTTTTTTTTTTGTGAATAACAGTATCTGATTGGAAACACATTACAGTTCCATCAGCATTGCTTGCAAGTGTGGCATTGTCAGAAGAGGGGAGAGATGTGTGGAAGCTGTTGCTAGCAGGAAGTATGAGTAGCAGAGAGAGCCTAGTGAATTCTGAGGCTCATGTCATTAAAACTGTTGTTGTTCATTCTGCTATATATATAAAAAAAATTGGTACAAGAACTGACACAAAGTTAAATTACTCAGGGGTGGCATAGCAATTATTATGTTAATGTTATGTGCAGGTGTTTGCTTATTTCAGTTTGACTGATATGTCAGTCAATGCTGAATTCATTTAGTGCTCTGTGGCACTTGCTAGGTTGAGTCCCATATAATAATAGCTGCTGCAGTATTATTATTATTTTTTTATTCGAAATATACGAATCACAGCCTCTGACAAACAAAATAAACAGCAAATTATCATTGACTGGTATTGTTGAACTGATACGAGTTTCCACTGGAGACCTAGGTATCAGTCAAGAATCGGCGTAAAATATATGATGTCCCAAGTAAAGCTGTCTTCTGCAGTTCTGTAGGTGGCATATCAGAAAGCTGCAATTTTTCAAAATGATTCATAAAATTTTTTGACATTGTTCCAAGTGCCCCGATGACAATGGGGACTACCGTTGTGTGTTTAGTCCATAACTGGGTAACTTCTATGGCCAGGTCTCTATATTTAGTCATTTTTTTTCCAATTCTTTTTCATTGACTCTGTCATCTCCAGGGATTGCTATATCAATAAGCCAGACTTTCCGATTTTCTATGACTGTTATGTCTGGTGTATTATGTTCTATGTGTCGATCGGTTTGAATTCTGAAATCCCACAAGATCTTGACTTCATTATTTTCTATGACTTTCTCAGCTGTGTGTTCCCATGAGTTTTTCGATGCTGGCAGATTGTGCTTTCTGCATAATGACCAATGAATCAATTGTGCAACCCTGTCATGTCTAACTTTGTAATCTGTCTGTTGCTACATTCGCATATTAGATGAGACAGTTTCATCTTTTTCTTGACAAAGTCAACACTTTGGATTATCACTGACTTTCTGGATTTTAGCCTTCATAACATTTGTTTGCAATGCCTGTTCTTGTGCAGCAAAAATCAGACCTTCTGTTTCTTTCTTGATGGAACCCGATTTTAGCCATGCCCAAGTCAAGTTGTTGTCACTTTTCCCATCAATATTCTTTAGAAATTGTCCATGCAGTGGCTTGTTCTTCTAGCCGTCTAATCTGCTTTCAAACTGTTTCCTCTTGTATTCAGCCTTGTTTTCTGTTGTTTTAAAGATATTTTCATTATTCACTGCCTGAAGAAGCTTTTCTCTGCTTCTGTTGACGTAATCATTCAGACTTCTTTTTCTTCCACTACTACCTGTTGTACTTGTAGTAGTAGCCCTCTGCCTCCAATCTTCCGAGGTAAATACAATCTGTCAACATAACTTTTTGGATGGAGTGCGTGATGCATGTTCAATAACTTTCGAGTTTTCTGATCCAGTATTTCTAATTCACTTTGGGTCCAATTAATTATTCCAGCTGGGTATCTAATTACTGGAATGGCCCATGTATTTATGGCTTTGATTGTATTTCCACCATTTAGTTTTGATTTCAATATTTTTCTTACTCTGTTGATATACTCACTCTGAGTCAGACCTTTGACTTTTGTATGTAAGATGTTATCTGATTCAAGAATTCCAAGGTATTTATAATTTTCATTACCTGGCAATGATTTCATTATATTACCATTTTCTAGTTCTATTCCATCTATATTCTGGACTTTTCCTCGGCACATGGATAGTACTGCACATTTTTCCAGTCCAAATTCCATCTGTTATCATCACTAAATATTTGCACTGTATGCAGCAATGTTTCAAGTTCGGCAGAACTTTTTGCATACAATTTAAGGTCATCCATGTACAGCAGATGGTTTATTTTTCCATGTTGGTCTGAAATGTGGTAGAAATGTGGTAGCCCATTTTTGTTTTGTTCAAAATCATTGACAATGGAATTAAAGAGATATTAAACAATAAAGGCGACAAAGAATCTCATTGAAATATGCCTTTCTTGATATTAACTTCTCCGAGTTCTTCACCATATGCATGTAACACTGTTTTCCAGTTTTTCATATTTTCTTTGAGGAATCAGCAGATGTTTTTGCTAACTCCAAATAGTTCCAAACAAGTGTTAATCCAGCTGTGGGGCAATGAGTCAAAGGCCTTTTTATAATCTATCCATGCCATATTCAAATTCGTTTTTCTTCTTTTGGAGTTTTTTTAGTACCATGTTGTCAATTAGCAGCTGGTCTTTTGTGCCTCTTGAAGTTCCTCTTCTGTTCTATTGGGTACAAATTGTTTCCCCATAAGTAGTCATATATTGATCTTGCTAGTACTCTTGTGAAAAGTTTGAATGTTGTTGGGAGGCATGTAATTGGATGATAGTTAGTAGGTTCATTGCCTTTTTCTTGATCTTTCATTATAAGGATGCGACCTGTTGTCATCCAATCTTCTGTGGCAGAATTCTGTAGCATTATATTGAATTGCATAGCTATTCGTTGATGAAGACTTGTAAGAAACTTCAACCAAAATCCATGCAATTCATCTGGCCCAGGAGCGCTCCAGGCTTTCACATTCTTTACTTGCTGTGTAATCATATCAGTTGTTATCATCAGATTATCCATGTGTATTCTTTTCAAATCTTTACGAACATCTTTGATCCACAAGGCATTTTTATTATGTTCAACTGGGCTTTCCCAAATTCCTTTCCAGTCAATGCTGAATTCATTTAGTGCTCTGTGGCACTTGCCAGGTTGAGTCCCATATAATAATAGCTGTTGCATTATTATTATTATTATTATTATTTATTGATCTGCCAGAAATGCAGGTACAATGTAGTAGATGAAAAAATAATTTGAATTACTTAATTTTTTATTTTATTTTATTTTTTGTTTCTCACATTTTATTTAAGAAATTCTGATACAGACTAATGGTATAAAGGAAGGAAAAATTATTTCCATATTTGATTTTGGTAATGGAACTTACAATGTAGATGCAGAACAAAATTTTCTTTCTTCAGGCAATTTTTGTCAGCAATTATAATGTATTTATTAGAAATTTCCTATTGCTGCACAAGGAAATGTTCCCTCTATCCTCTTGCATTATTTTTATTCTACTGTTTGTTTGTTGTGTTTTTAATTTTTAACATATTTTTCAAATAAGTTCATTGTTACTTAACATGAAGCATGCTTGAGAAAATTTTTGACCAAATGATTAATTTCTACCTTAAATGAATTTTGGATGCTTCTAGGTTTTATGAAAAGACTCGGAACAGTTGGATATCCAGAAATAACTTCCAGAAAAAGAATGACAAATATGATATGTTGAAGATGGATTATAATGCAGTTGTAAGTTTCAATATTGTCAGTCTCATAACAAGAAAAGGTTTTACCTGTCATAAACAGACAATTTTTGGTATATCTTTTCATGCCAGTTATTTATTATGGGTAATCTTTAACAATATGTTTTCTGTAAAGCCTTTCAACTGCACATCAGCCTTATGTATGCTAATAGCAAGAGTTCACATAGTCAATTTTCAAATGTTAAATTAAGAGTATTTTTAAGATCCACCCTGTGAACTCTTGCTATTAGCATGCCCAAGGCTGGTGTACAACTGAAAAATCTTACTGGAAATAAGTTGTTAAAAATTATTGGTGTGAAAAAATCCATCATTAATCTTCAGTTGGTAATTATAATGTTTATTGCCCTTACTTGATGATGTTACCTATTATACATGTATTATTATTATTTAAAAATCAACCACAAAATTTTGTCCTTTGGTAGCTGGTCTTCTGTTTCCTGTAATGATCACAATGGTAATTTGTGTCTTATCAAAATGCCTATTTTTTGTGTTTTTTTCACACTTTGTGCAGTTATTTCAGTTCACATAGAGGTTTGTACTGATATGAACATGCCATTTATGAGTTAAAAGTGCCTACCTCTACCCACAAGGAAGGAGACACATAAGTAAATCTCCCACAGAGGCTAATGGAAAGTGTTTGGCCCCAAAGATCTCAATAGAACTGCATGCCAGCTGAGGAACATGGAGCTAAGGCACCATTCCTGTAACTGTGCAAGTCTAACTGCTCTTTACATTTTTTCAAGAGCCAACTTTTCCCACAATGTTGCTTTTATGACCTTTGAATCTTATCACATGACGCATAAGCGCAGACTTGAAAAATTATTGGGGTTCCAGAATTTTTAAATCGAATTGCCCATGCATTTTTCAAAGTATTTAAATTTCATTCGGTCAGATTATCTGGCACAGCAAGATGCCTGAAATCCTAAAATAAAGCAAATTACAGTTAATTACAGAAAAATATTTTTTTTTTTTTTGATAATTATTTATTTAATTTATTTTGCTTTTGTAGGCACGACATTATTATATACAATACACAGATACTGTGAATTTCCAACTCAATTGTCTTTATAAAAGTAGCAAAAACATGTAAAATTTATTTTAAGGTTTTTTTACCAATTTTAAAAATGCCAACAAATTTTCTCTTCAAATGATTTCTGAGTTAAAATAGCAGGTTAGAAGGGAGAGGACATGGCATCAGCTACATGCCCTGCATTTTCTTTGGGCTCCACTTTGTATCAGCTGTGAATGCCCAGTATGTCCAACTTGTGCTGCATCTGTACTTTCTATGGATAAATCGTCGACTTTGAAGAGGTTTTAGAGGCACTTGTGCAGCATGTACAATCAGGAAAAAATGAGACTGAAATATACATGCACATAACTAAAAATTTGCAAAAGATTACAGAAGAAATGCTGTTTAGTATTTTCTAAAAAAATTAAACAAAATTATGCTTCGTAAAGCGGAAGTGCATATTGCGGATTAGCCAATCACGGACTTGCTAAAGCTGTGGGAGCCTTGTTGACCTTCAGGAACTGCTGCAGAGAGTAAGAGACGGCCGCTCCAACACAGGTCCTCAGGAAGTGATGGCATGTCACTGAACCCTCCCCACCCGGAGGGCGCAAGAAACCAGATGATCAGATTTGGCTTCACCAGACGCGGCTGTTGCCATCTCCTCTCTCTTCTAACCTCCTTGGTTTGCAACTGTCTGAAGATAGGGTGGGTCAACTGACTGTACAACATATTTCCACCTTTATCACTATGACATCGAATAGGTTCTCGTCTCCGAATGTAAAGCTAAACTTTTATATTTTGTGAGAATCCAGACAAACCGAAGAATTTTTTTTTTTATAAAGGATGTGGTTTTAAATGCTCTTAAGCAATGTGGTACTTGAGGTATTATTTGTCACGTCAAATTTGATGAGCGCGAACAAACACTTATTCTTTTTTGAGGCACAATAAACAGTCTGAGGGAGGGGCAAATTTCTATACGCACTTTCTATATATGTAAACAGGGAATGAATAATAAAACACTTGAAGAATTGTTAACGAAAAACAAAATTTATGCACATATGCGTACATGTATTTTTCCCGCGAAATCCGCTCAAAAATATTAGGGGTTCGAGGAACTCACAACAAAATCATTGGGGGTTCAAAAAGTGTCAAGAACCCACGAAGTCTGCGCCTATGACATGACGGATGCTAACGTAGTTTCGTGCCCTTCCACTGGAGCTCCAGTAAAAATAACAAGTTGTACCTCTGTATATTCTATTCTGTATCTCTAACCAGTATCAATGGCAGGAAGTAGAGGCCTTTTCACCAGCTGATTTTCATCCACATGTCATTTTTTTTTTTTTTTTTTTTGCAATGGTTTTTGCAGGAACGGGGTCCTAATTTTCTCCACTGTGTGCTTTTCACCACTGAATTGCAATTCAAAGGAGTTGAAATTTTCATAATATTTACCACAAAACACAGGAAAATTATTGTGCAATAACCGAGTTTCGTCATCAGTGTAGGATTCATGTAGATGTCTTGGCTGGCATCATTGATTACTACCTGATCAGTCCATTTTTTCCTGCCACTAATGCTCTGAGCCCAGCAATGCATGCATTTCTTTGATTTAGAACTACCTCCATTGCTTGAAGATTTTTCGTTAGCAACAAACTTTGTATGTGGTTTGCACAAGATGGGATTAATCCTAGTTGTAAATGAATTTATGGCACCTCTATTCATCGTGTACTGTGGAATTAACTTTTTTACGGGTCTTATAGACAGGACGTAGTCCTGGTGACAAACTAGGCTTTAGTTCGAAAATTTGACAACCAACTTTTTTGAATAATAACCTCTATAAGACCCGTAAAAAAGTTAATTCCACAGTACAAGATGGGATTTCAGCATGTTTTAGCCTCACTGTTCAAGAACATATCGCATACATATCCTATCCATTAGATTGGTAGAATGGATCATCCATGGCCTGCTTGTTCTCCATATTTGAATCGATTGGGTTCCTTTCTATAAGGGTGTCTAAGGACTCATTTTTATGCTATCCCAGTTCCTAATATGTAAGCTTACCACACAAACGAATTCTGGATGGTTGTCAAAGAATTCAGAACAGTGTAGGACATTTCGAATGTGTTTTACAAATGATAAGATACTGTAAGGCATATTGCTACTCAGGGAGCCAATTTTGAAAACTTTCTTTGATGTTGACTTACATAAATAATTGCTCTCATTCAGCACTTACAGTGTGCTATACATAATAAGTGAAATAAAAACTAAATTTATAGGATTTTTTACTTGCACTGTCAAAATGTGCTAGAATCCTTTTCGTCAGTAGGCATAGTAGGACACATTACCAAATTTTGACTAGACCTTTTGGAAACATAACAGATATGCATTAACCCCTCAACATACAGATTTACAAAAATATGTTCCAATTTGCATCTAATTTTTTTATTGTTGAAATGAAATAATCACTTAAGTACAGTAATAAAGGCAACAGTGAAATTAAGTTTGAAGAAGAGATACAGACCTGTGAAAATTGCATAAAATCAAATCCCGAGTATACTCGTGATATGCATAAACACCATGTTTTCACAGATCACATGCGAACAAATGAAGAAAAAGCTGTTGAACATGAAAAAAACTGTTTATATGTTAGTGGATGTGTGACAGGCCTGGAAACATATATCAATGCACAAAGCTACACCGCACTCCACACACATATATCTAGATTATCTTCGCTTTAAATTCCCTGTAGCATCACACACACTGGTGCACATTCTGCACACCCTTGTTGGGTTTTGCTTCTTTGGAGTGGGCAGAATCACCGAAGGGGGCAACCAACAAGTCACATTGGGGTTGCTGTTGCTGATGGTCGAGCTGTTACTTTTGGAGAAAATTCATCTCTTTGATGTTTTGCAACTACAGCCACACAAAAGTCCAGAGCATTCTTCTTTCCTCCATGTTTTCTGAAGAGGACGAAGGCATTCCACATAGACAGGTCCAAGAAGTGAAAAAATATCTTCTTGTAGGTAGTATTTTCGGCCACTCTTGCGGGGCAATGGATTGTTCACAATGTGTTGATCCACTTTATCAACACTCCCCATTGTGTCTTTATATGCGAAAACAATTCCTAAACAGCAAACAACAGGATGCCACCATAAGTAACTGCATCAGCGACTGTTCTGATGCAAATGCCAACATCCAACTCAAAGCACAGGCAATATTTCTGCAATAAATTTTGGTGCTGTATTGCGCCATCTACCGGAAATGTAAAAAAAAAAAAGATGAAAAAGCGAAAACGTGTATATTCAAGCTTTGAACATATGTTTAGGTCTTCATACGGTAAACCCGAGTATACTTAGGATTTTATGTTTTCGTAAAAATCAACTTCCTGAATATCCTCGGGCTTTTATGTTAAGAGGTTAATTACCTTTAGTAAATACAATTTTCACTAGAAAAATTTGGAATTTGAAGTATTCTCCTTTTTTTCTAAATTATTTTTTGTAGTGTAATACATTTTGGGCTTCTTGATATTTGTCAATTCCTGTTCTCAGCGAACAGTGACTATATATAAATGTTTATTGACATAGAAAGCATTGTGTCAACAAATAATCTAAAGGTTTGTCAACTTCTGTGACATCAAACTACTGATGGCATCCAAAAGTTGAACACAGGATATTGAGTCAACACATGTTTGGATACAGTCATTGTTCATTAAGAACAGGTATTGACAAGCATCAAGAATTTAGAAACTTCAGAAACAACAAGCTGAACTCAGAAAATAAAGAGAAATACTTTTAATTTTTCAAAGTAAAAAATAAATAAACATATTCATTAAATTAGCTCTGAGTAAAATCTGTGAGTGTTTTAGTTAATTACTTTTGAGTAATCATTTTTGGGGGCATTTTTACTAGACACCTTAATCTATTTGCTTTGTTGCATGCCTCCCCCTTTAAGAACCCTCACTGAGTCAGTCAAGTAATTACTATGTCTTTGAATCTGATGACAAAGATGACAGAAATTGAAACTTTTATTCAAGTGATGATGATCACTGTGAAGTTTACTTGTGGCTGTATCTATGTTTGATGCGTACAATTCTTTGCTGTCAGTATGACTGATTGTGTTTAATGTTATCGCAGGAGCCTCCATTTAGGAAAGCTATACACCAGTGGCATATATTCGAGGCTAACTAGGCTAGCTGTGAAACCCAGTGAATGCACAAATAAAAGTCAATTATCAACAGTATTAAGATATGTCTATACTTTCGCTGTGAAAAAAATGTATGCGGATTCGCTTCTTTGACTCAATCTGGCGAGAGAAGACAAATGGCGTAACGCAACCAGCTCTTCCAGAGTCTTCGTTGTTCTGATTCAAAGAACTTCCATACAGTTGCCTGCTAGCATTTCCATGACCACATGAATCAGCAAGTGGAGGGGAATAGGCCATTGCTTTGGGCAACAGTTCGCTCTGAAAAGAGAAGACTTAGACTACCTCAGTCATTCGCATGCTCCTGCCCATAAGAGCACATGTTTCGCGAAAGTTGTTTCAGTTTGTGTGAAGTGTCAATGAATTAAAATCAGTGATATTATATTTTAAATTCGTGGCTTTGTTGGATTCGAACTGTTTTGATAATTTTTGTGAAAGCTTCCCTGAACATCTGCTGTAAGAACTTAAAGAACTCTATGCTTCAAATTTTGATACAGCTGGACTAAAAAATCAACTGAAGATGTTTTATTTCCTTGATAAATACAAAAAACAAATCAGTAAGAGACATTACTTGTTACATACAGTTGAATAAATTGGACATAGTGTTTAGTGAGGTGTTGAGATTAGCAGACCTAATATTAAACTTTCCATCAACAACTGCAATGGCCAAAAGAAGTTTTTCTGCATTAAAATGAATCATATCTTAGAGCCACACAAGGACATGTTCATTTGAGCTACTTGGCTGTTTTGTCAATAGAGAAAAACAGTCTTTTTAAATATGAAAAAGCACTTGGAAGAAACATTTTATGAAAACGTTAACACTCAAGTTCGTACAAAAGGAAAGAAGAATGGAGTTAATGTAGAAATAAAGTATTCAGAAGAATGAAGTTCATATACAAATAAGTGTTCAAATTCAAATCCTAAGCCTCATAATTACTTGGTATCACATTAGTAATAGCATGTACCTAGAACTTCGAAAAATTAAAAAAAAATTAAAAATAATACAGTACTGTGGAGGGAGGGGGAGGGGGTT
The DNA here is from genome assembly GCA_039090855.1 of Macrothele yani. Lineage (NCBI taxonomy): Eukaryota > Metazoa > Arthropoda > Arachnida > Araneae > Macrothelidae > Macrothele > Macrothele yani. The sequence continues at coordinate 82,997,253 of CM077008.1, forward strand.
AACCCTGGTCTCGGACCCAAGATACGCAACTGCTATACACAAAGTGCATGAACCAACATAAGATCAAATGTTTGTCCTTATCAAAAAATCCAGTTTAAAAATAGACAAACAAACAAAAAAATTCTGAAACTAAAACAAAGCATTTATACTCAAAGACAGATCTAAGCATATCAGGGAGTATATGAAATTCACAGGAAATGAAAAGATATGTTAATATTCTGTTTTGCACATAAAGAAAGCTGGACACAAGATTGTAAGAACAATGGAAAATTGAAACAAAATATTAATTAAAACAGCTGTAATAGCTTTAATACAATACTATTATAAAAATGCCCATTTAATCCAGAATTAATTAAAACAAATCATAGGCTGCAGCAACATGGATGAGATTTCTTTTTCATATCAGATACAAAAGCTATTGACAGAATCAAGCATGTAAATCACAACAATGTAACATCTGGGAATATTTCTAATGCCTGGAAAGCTGCCCTAGTGATGCAGTGACCATTTGTCCAAATGGGCCCACATTTGAGTCCCGGATAAGCCATAGGCTACGTGTTTCTCATGCAGCACTCCCCCTTTCCTGAAACGGCCCTAAGCTTGGGACAAGTGACTGCTTATAGCCCTAAGAGTTGCACACAGTGATCATTAGACCCTGAAACAAACAAACAAAAGTGCGAGGAAGCATGTTATTGATAAAAAAAAAAGAAAAAAAAAAGGAAATATTAACCACAAACAGACAGCACTAAAGATTGCAACATGAGATAAGGCATGTGTAATCATACTTAAAAACTCCATTTATTTGGTGTAAATTAATATACAAGCATAAATATGCAAGCTTTTACCACCAGATGAGTGGCTTCATCAGGAAAATAGCTCAGCATGAAGAATGAGAGGTTCTACTTAAAATTTTTGTCTGCTTTTCTACCTACAACCAGCAAAGTGCTTTTCTTGTCTACGGACTTTGTCTCAAGATTAGGAACCATCCGAATATGTCCCGATCATATACTTGGTACCTTTAATGTCATATCTCTTTACCCTTCCATTCCAGTTCTTGAGGCTACCTGAAATTAAAAGCAAGCTTTATCAGACTCTTCACTTTTTTCTCAAAATTTGTTGTGTGACATTTACCATGCTTTGGACTGGCTAACAGACTCAAATTATTTTAGTTTCCAAGCACATACTTATAAGCTGACCAAAGGGATGTCCCTGTGGGTTCTCCTCTATCTGCTGTTCTAGCCGAGGCTGTTCTTCTCCCTCTGGAGAACCGTATCCTCAGCACACCTACTCTGACTCCTCAAGCATGGCTCCGATATGCCGATGACATCTTCTTTGTTTCGACCAATGGGAAGGATTCTTTGCAGCAATTCTTAGCGACGATCAATGCATCACACACGGATATTAAATTTACCATGGAGTGTGAGACAAATGGTTTGCTGCCTTTCCTTGGCGCGCTAGTTGGGAAAACGCCCACAGGGATTCTTCACATAGAGGTCTATTACAAGCCTTCATATGTTCTGAATGTTATCGTCCTTGCATCTCCGTGCCCGGATGCCTACAAGTTGGCTCCTTTCCGATTTAGGGCTAAAAGGGCTTCTGCCCTTTCCTCTTATCAATCTGCTTGTGATTCTGAGATTGGTAGTTTAAGATATCTCATCTGGTCTGCTGGCTTTGATGCACTGAGCATCGATAACATCATCCAAACAGCTGAAGCTGCCATTATTAATTGCATCCCTGTGATCTCAAACCCTCCTCTGTGGTATGTTGGATCTCTTCCCTATATTACTGGATTTACATACTCTCTCAAGAACTGTCGTATGAAGTTTGGCTTTGGGATCGGAATTTGAGCACCTAAGTCAATTTCAGCTCTTCTAACCACACATCAAGACCGTGCCACATAAGTTTCGGATGCAGGTGTATACTCCATCCCCTTGGAGTACCCTGATAAATAATTCTACAAGGAGTGTTCAAATGAAAAGGTACAAAACGACACTGTGGGTATAAATGAAGACTTCATTCAAAGTATACACCATAGGCCGTAGCACAACGATCCCATTGATTAACGAGCCGAAGGATTCCTTGTTCCCAGAATTCCTGTGGCCGTGACGAGACCCAGTCCTGCACAGCATCCTTGAGTTCGTCGTCCGAGTGGAAGCGCTTCCCTTTCAGATGTTTTTTCAGGGGACCAAACACATGGAAATCGCAGAGCGACATGTCCGGGCTGTAGGGCGGATGATCAAGTTGCTCCCACTGGAACTTGGCCAGTTCCGCGTGTGTGACCCTGAAGACGTGTGGACGCGCGTTATCATGGAGCAGAACCACACCCTCCGCGATGAATAGCGGCCGGTTTAACACCTTCCGCTGTCAGAAATCGGATAACGCCTCGCTGCTCCTCAATCGTCGAATTTTGCAATGTGAACGCCATCCTGTCCTCACACGCACTGCCGCGTCAATTGGACGGCGCTCTTTATAAGAGCCTCTGCTCTCTCCTGCGCATGCGGGCATCCGCGCATGCTCCGATCCACGCCGGCGACTCCAATCGCATCCCTAGATGTGTCGCTACGTTCTCCCATAGCGGCATAGGCAAATATGTTAACGGTTACGTTCTTATGACGTTTCGTACCTTTTCATTTGAACACCCCTAGTATAAAATATTATGTTGGTATGACCAAGAGTTCTTTCAAATTGAGACTTCTTGAGCACAAGCATGATGCAAAACAGGGCAGCTTAAAAACAGCTTTAGCGTGTCAAGTTAAAAACCACACTGCTGTCCCAAAATGGGATGAGATAAAGAAAATCGCTTCATACACTAACGCAAGAGCCACTTCATATAGGGACACTATTGAGATCCTGTCTGACCCAAATGTTTGCAACAAAGACGTTTCTACTGATTTACCTGCTATTTGGTGTGCGCTCCTGGGTGTTCCGCACATTTGATTCTGAGAATGATGTAATCTGCGTGAGACTTTACCCTTAGCACCTAGCACATTTTCATTATTGTTTATGTTTTTTAAATTTTAAGTAGAACCTCTTATTCTTCACACTGCATTATTTGCCTGATGAAGCTACCCATCTGGTAGTGAAAGCTCGCATGTTTATGCTTGTACATTAATTTACACCAAATAAACTTGAGTTTTTAAGTACAACTGCACATAGTATTCTTGGTGTATTCTGCTCAGTGCTATGTATTTTAGTTTATGAGATAAGATTTTGACCCAATCACAGATAAAAAATTCCAACAGCTATTGGGCTATTAAGACAAATGTCTAACAATAGCTTTGTGAATAGGAAGCTAAAATGTTCATTTTTGGTGAAAGTAATCTAAAGTTTGTATTATGTAAAACCTAGAAGAACCAGAAACTTAATAAGAATATCTAAAAAAACACCTTTATAGACCCAAGCAGCAACAAGGACTAATTAGGAAGAATAAGGATGAGAGAGATAAGAAAAGTATATTTTAGAAAAACTTGAATCATCCTTTATATACAAATTCCATTGAAGTCAGAGTGGAATGTCAAGATGATGTAATCATGTTAAACGGAACACATGGGTCTTGTGATCCTCCTGATTGTAGTTTTTGCTTCCCCACCTACTTTGTTTATCCATTCAATGTATACAAATCAGGTATGGGTTCTCTGCACTTTTTCTAGAGGTCCTTTTCATTTCCACTATGATTTACTACCAATAGGAGCACAGAGGTTTTTCATTCTCCTCATATATTTAGTATTAGTTTGATATGCTGCTAACCATTTGCACTAAGATATTGTTTATAAAACATAAACCTTGTAATCTAACCTTTCAGTATCTTCTTATATATTTACTGTATAGCTATTTTTTGTCTGTAGGTTTATGCACATACAGTAAAACTTGTACATAAAATATAACTATAACACCACTAATGGGACACACAGGGCACCCAGCAATTTTGCATAGGGTTTGCATCCACAGGGAAGGTTTAGATACAACCAACTGCCTAATGTCCAGTGGGTTTTTAGGATGAATATCTCAGAAATGAAGTTACATTTTATTGAACCTAGGAGCTCAGATACAGCAGAGGATAGACAGATCAGAGAAGTAGGACTGCCTAGTTGAAAGTGCAAGTTGATACACTAGGGAGTGCCAGACTATGATGTCACAATGAGCACTTCCAGGAGGACAGAAGGGCAGCGGGAAGGAACAGTGACCTGATATGTAATGAGGGCTCCACCTCCAATGCCCAGGAAGTAATGGCTGAATGTGCCCATCCAATGCATGGTGAGCATTCAGTGGTTCAAAGTAACTGATCCTACTGGGATTGATCCTCTGACCTTCTGGTCAGCAGATGCTCTAACCATTAGACCACTCACTTCCCATCACTGTAGGAACCATGGTATTTATGCTGCTATACCCGAGTGTTGTTTTAGTTGAGGTTCCAATAGCAGAAAGTTCCTGGTCAGTCTGCGACAGATATCATGGTGCCACAAAAAATCTGTGGGTAGTCACAGGGTAAGATAACTACTGGATATGAAAAATAATAAAAATTTATGTAGGCAAAAATAACAACAACAAAAAAAAGACAGGAAAGAACTGACCACATTAAATTTCTATATTTCTTCTACCTAAAAAAAACAAGAAAGATGACACCGAATTTTTGGGTGTAATAAGCACGTCTTTTGAATCCGTTCTGACGCAAATTAAATTTATCAAAGCTATTCAAAGTCAATGGAACCGGTATGGAAAACAATAGTATCTGACGGAAGAAAGAAGTTTTTCAATCGGGTCTTTAATCCCTCAGATATTGCTGTAAATGGAATAATGACCTTACGAATTCTTAGAAACAGAGATATCGACAAAAATAAGATGTGACTTTACATCCCTTGGTGGGAAAACCATGCATTATTTTAGGCCCACACCTAGTTTTTTAAGGTACTATAGAAATTGCAATGATAAACAGGATCAAAAACACTCTGCCCTTTTCTTTTCTTTTCTAGAATTTTGCCTTCATTTTCAAGCTGAAACATAAAGATTTAGGGAATGCAATGGTACTTAACAATAATACAGGATAAAGGGAAGTTCGCTAGAAAAAAACGTTACGATTATGTGAGAAGTGTTCGCCCCGTCCAGCTTTCGTTTTCAGAAAATTTTTCTCTGTTTTCAAAATAAAATACGAACATTTATGTAATTGAATTATATTTAAACATTAATGTAGAACAGGGAAAACACCACACACAAAAGAAGTAGTATTATGGATTAAATCTTCCCTAAGTCCAACTTCAGTTTTCAGAAATTATTGCCATAGCTGAATCACAGCAGGTGCCATGATTCCATGATTCTGCTATGGGGGTTGAGGCAAACTTGTATCAGAATGTGTAGCAAAAGGTATAAGTGTTTAAAACAGAAAAATACTTAAATTGTTATGTGCATCCAAACTGATGATTAATTAAATTATGAGAGGTGTGAAAGAAAAAGGAACAATCAAACAGAAAACACTTATGTATTGATATATCTTTGCCTAAAGTGATACAACAATGAAACTGCATATTGAATTTTAAAATTGCGTTATAGAATGCTAATAGTATGGTTCATACGCATCCTGGAAAAGTCCTGGAATTCATTTTGTCCTGGAAATGTCCTAAACTTCTGTTACATGTTCTGGAATTTTATCCATTCTTGCCTTTTTGTCCCTGCATGGTATTTTGTAGTTGAGGATTTTTCTACTGATGTAACTTATGTCTGACAAATTTATCTCCCCACCCCCTACAAAATGCCGGGGGGGGGGGGGCGCTGTTGTTTTTCTTGTCTGTTAGCAGTCCTGAAGCTGCGTTATTTGCACGGCTTCTGTAGAAAAATGATAGTGCATATGTTATCACTTTGTCTGTCTGGCTGGGGACACCATATTTCTGCAACTATTACATCGATTTATAAAATCCTTTTTGTATTGGGAAGCTTGAAATGTGAGAATGATGCTCTTTAATTCCATTTTTTTAAATGGATGCACAACTTCGCCGCTAGAGGACATAAATGCAGATTCTATCAAATTCAAAATATATTTAATTTTGTATATTTGCTTCTAAATATCCGATTGAAAAAATTCTTTTTCCTTTTGATGCCATTTATATCGAAGACTATTTTAGTTACAGTCTCATTTTCAAGTAATGCATAGATTTTCCACTAGGTGGTGTAAAGGTAAATCCAGGTTTTCCCAATATCTCTGCTTCTAAAAGTCCGATTCATAAAATTCTTCCTGCATTTAATACAGCTCCTGATGGGGAATGTTTTGCATATAATTTCTTATTTTTGGTAAAGAATGGTTTCGCCACCAGGGGGCGCAAGTGTTTATTTTGGCTTCTGACGTATTTGCAACAAAATCTGGGCTTCCGTAAACTCGATTGAAAAAATTCTTTTGTGAACCGATATCGCTCACTTAGTATAACCTTTTGAGAATAACTTGTGCTTAAAATAGTGCATAATTTTTCCACCAGGGCTTAGATAGATGTATCTTATTTTTGTCCATATCTCTGTTTCTATCAGTCTGATTTGAAAAATTCTTTCTTTGTTGGAGAGCATTTTTGGTGCAAAATGTTTCTCTTATATAATTTAAAATTTTTCTTAACACACAAGTGTGCCACTAAAAACCGTAAGTTCATGTTTCCGTTTACAGCAATATCTGCAGGACTAAAAACCCGATCGAAAAAAAAAAAATTCGATCAGATACTGCTAACTATGAAAACTCCTTGTGTATATTTTCTTCCCAAAATAATGCACAATTTCACCTCTAGGGGGCACAAATATTTAATCTATTTTTCTCAATATATGTACTTCTAAATGTCCGATTAAAAAAATTCTTTTAACACAGGATACCATTTATCTTATGGAACATTTTAGGTTTATATTTGAGGAGCTTTGTAGTTCACAGTTCTGCCGCTAGGTGGTGCATGTGTGTTTCCGTTTGCAGCTGTATCTCCGCTTCTAAAAACCTTATTGAGAAATTTCTTTTTTTGCTGTATGCCATTCATTACAATAAAACTGGAGAATGAATAAAATTTTTACTACAACAAGTTTTTTTTTAAATAATGATTTTACTACTATAAGATCTTTCCTAAAGGGGGTGTAAAAATCTCTGCTTCCGGGAGACATATTTGAAAAGTTATTTTTCCTTAGCATAGCTTTTGATATGAAAAATACTTTTTACCTATTTTCAACTTTTCTATTGTCCACCTTTGTGTGATGCCAAGATGGACAATGAGGAGCACCGATATCGCTCCTCATTGTGAATGTTTGTTCTCCCATTGTTAAAGACATCATTTCCTCCCACTTGACTTTGTTCATTACTACCTCATTATAAACGGCAGCAAGTTTATGATAGATTTCAATTGGTCGAATATTTTATGCATTTAGGAAGCAAATAACTGACTGCACTTCACAGTCTGTGAGATTTTTCATCTTCTTGTTCATCACAAATAAATGTACAGACTCCCTAATTAATATGTTCGCAGCATTAAGACCCACCCGTGGGTCGTAACGCATTAACTTCAACATTTTTCAGAGGAGGAAAAATAAAGTTAATATACATTAATCTGTAGTGGATATCAGTCACTTTATGTATATAACTTTAAACTACCCGCTGGTGTGTCGTACAGCACTGTATTGAAACAGTTATGACCCCACCGGTGGGTTGTAACGTACTGCAAAAAAATAGCCGCAGAGAACGTGTTAATAGAACCAGCATGCAAAACACTCCTGTGGACAGCTAGCATACAACTATAGTCAGCTGACCTTGGCACCAGTGAACCATATGTGCAGATGCTATGTACAAACCTTCTTTAATTTCTGGATCACCTTCATAGTTTGCAATATTTGCATTTTTAACTTTGTTCAAAGGTCTGCAATTTGTTGGTACAAAAAAAGGGGAGGGGGAGAAACAATTTTCTGTAGACTTAGCTTGCAGTAAATGACTCAACCACTGAAGTTAATGGCAACATTATGACACTTTATGTAGGGGAAAGACATTTCCTTGGGGGATTTTACGAGTTGAAGCCAATACAGCTTACCAAGATTCACATTACAAATTATATGATCCAAATGGGAAATGAAGGTGATAAATGACATGAAAAGTAAGGTTGACATTTTTAGTGGCAAAGTTGAAAGTAAGATTGATGAGTATTGAGTCTAGCAGCAAATTTCTCTGGATTGAAATAAGTTTTGAATAAAAAAAAACATATATATATATATCATCATCATCATCATCATCATTGTCAACCATTATCAATCCACTGCTGGACGAAGGTACCCCAAGTTTCCTCCACAACGGGCTGTCTTGTGCCAGTCTCCTCCATGTCACTCCCGCACACTTTCGAATTTCATCCAACCATCTCCCATGTGGTCTTCTTCTGGGTCCTTTCCTGTCCCTTGGCCCCGCACGGGGATAACTGGTTTTCCAGTTATTTGGGGAGCGGCGCCCCCACGGCACGAGCTAACCTTGTGACAGTTTCTCTTGCCTCTGCGGCTTTAACTATTACATAACCGAAGGGACAGCTGTTCATCCAGCTGATGGGGGATGGCGTCCCCACGGCCCGAGACGATTTTCTCTTATAACTTTGCTTTTTCGTCTTTAGTTTATTTATTGACATGTACCCGCCTCAGTTGTAGGCTGCTGAGGTTGTGATAAGGCGCCAGCTCCGGGTTTTGTTCCTCATTCCCTTCCCTGTCTTTTCTCTTTTATGTTACTTTTTCTGTTTTTCCGGAGCTGGTTAGCTTAGACCTACCTGCACGTTTGCCGTGTGCGGTGACCCGTACAGGTGGAAATGGGGATGCTGGAGGCTGAGGTATCTGGGGGCCGGGTTGTAGTGTCTCCAGATAACAACACTCCTCTTTGCCCTCTGCTTCACCCTAAACGGGTGGCTGGGAGCTAACCCACTCCTAGTCAGGAAGTCTGTGGCCGAGGGCGTCCAGACTTCTAGCGGCTTGTCGTTCTGTTCGGCAGGATGAGTTTGGGGGTAGGGTGGGCATGCCAAAGTGGTGTTCTCCGGGCATGGGAAAGTCTGGGTGCACGCCGAGCGTGTGTCTGCCCTACCAACTTGCTATATCCGCTGACTATCCCTAGAGCCGTGTCCTGCGTCCTCTTGGGCTTGCGGACCTCCGGCTCTCCCTCGTTGGGCTCGGTAGTGGGTGGGGAGGTCGGCGGACGAATCTTTTCACTTCTTCATGGAAAACCAAAGTGTTTCCCATGCTAACAATTTAAAGTGCCCTGTGGAGGAAAGTACACCTTCCTCCACAAAGAAACTTGTCACATCTAATTGCAATGCTCTGTTTCTTTTGATCAAATCTGGTGACTCTTCACAGTCACTCAGTAGCAAGAGTCCTTTCTGGATCAACAAGGCTCTGCAAGCTGTTGCTGGCTCTCCAAAGAGTGTCAAGAAGCTCCCTTCCGGGGATCTTCTCGTGGAAACTTCTACTCCACGCCACAGTGCCACCTTGCTGGAAACGACCGTTTTGCTTGGTGTTCCTGTTCAGGTTTCTCCCCATGGTTACCTCAATTCCTCTAGCGGTGTTGTCAACTCCCGTGACCTGCTTGAGTGCAGCGATGAGGAATTGCTGGAGGAACTTGGTGAACAGCATGTCATTGGGGTTCGACGGATTCTTTTTAGGCGGGATGGGAAATCTATTCCCTCCCGTAACATCATCCTTTGACTCCCCAACCCTGCCTACTTCCATCAAGGCAGATTATTTACGACTTGATGTTCGGCCGTATATCCCAAACCCCTTGCGATGTTTCAGGTGCCAGCATTACGGTCACTCCCTGCAGTCTTGCCGTAATGTTGCAAAGTGTGGTCGCTGTGGTTCCACAGAACACTCTTTGGCGGATTGCTCTGCAGAGTCTGATCATTGTGTCAACTGCGAAGGGACTCATCCTGCATCTTCTAAGCAGTGTCCAAAGTGGATAGAGGAACAGGCAATCCAACGCCTGAAGACAACTGAGCATCTCTCGTATCCCGAAGCTAGACGGCGGATCGCCCCTTTACAACCAGGCCGGCGGTCATATGCTTCAGTTGTGGTGCAGAAGGCTTCAGTGGCGGTCCAGACTGAGGTGACCATCCCAGCGCGGTGTCCTTATGATTTTGAGGACATCGTTGCTGCTGGATTGGAGGCACTGAAGTCTCGCCGCATTGCCTCCAAGACGACATCAACATCGTCGCCGAAACCTTCCTCTATGCCGAAAACATCTGTCAGCACAGGGACCCAGGGCACTGCAAAGAAGAAGCCGGAGAAGTTGAAACCAGGATCATCCTCCCCGAAACAGAGCAGGCAAAAACCACCTCTTAACACAGGGGGTAAACACAGCCCTGTGTTACCTCCAGACACTGCGGATGGATTGGAGGTGATGGACGACATTGAGACGTTCTAGTCGTCTGTCTTTTTCATTCTTTCATTTCATTTTTCATTATGGCCACCCTCATTCAGTGGAATTGCCGAGGTCTGCGATCACGCATTGATGATTTGAAAGGTTTACTGTCTTCGCACACACCTGTGTGCGTGTGTCTCCAGGAGACAAAGCTTCGCACGACGGACACTCCTTCGCTGCGGAGACATTCCCTTTTCCGCGAAGATCACCAGGACGGCGTTATCGCCTGCGGAGGAGTGGCCGTCGTTGTTCCTCATGGTGTTCCTGTCACTGCAGTTGCCCTTCGGACGACTTTGCAGGCAGTGGCAGTGAGACTATCTGTGAACACATTGTTCACGGTGTGTTCCCTCTACATACCACCAGATGAAGCAGTAGGCCTTTCGGATCTGGAAGATTTAGTTGACCAGCTGCCGCCTCCTTTCTTCATCTTAGGAGATTTCAATGCACACAATCTGTTGTGGGGTTCTACCACTCGAGACTCCAGGGGCCGTGTTGTTGAGTCCCTTCTCTCCGACACGTCCCTCTGTCTCCACAACACCGGGGCAGTCACTTATTTCCATGAACCCACCCGCTCGTACTCAGCCATTGATTTGTCTCTGAGTTCACCATCATTATATTCTGCCTGGTCCTGGAGCGTGTCTGGTGATCCCCTTGGCAGCGATCACTTTCCCATCTTTCTCCGTCTAGCGAGTGGCGGGTAGCGTAACCCTACTCGCCCTGCTAGATGGAATATTGATCGAGCCAAGTGGGACACATTCACGGCTTCAGCAATTATTACTCCAGCTATGGTGACCTCAGGAACGGTCAATGACGCTGTTACGGCGGCAACGGATTGTATTGTGCAAGCGGCAGAACTTACCATCCCCAGGACGTCGACTAAACTTCCACGTTGCCCGAGACCTTGGTGGAATTCCACTTGCATGGCAGCTCGTCAGGCACAACATCGGGCTTGGGGTAGGCTTCGTCGGTACCCCGCCGACGCGAACCTACTTGCTTTCAAGAAAGCCAAGTCCTACGCGCGATTGGTTCGTAGGCGTAGTCAAAGGGAGTCCTGGATACAATATGTATCCGGGATTAACACCAATACTAGCCCTAAGATCGTTTGGGACAGGATCCGTAAGATTCGGGGACAGTACCCATCTGGGGAAATCTCCATTCTTGAGAGTGATGGAGGAATGGTTGCTGACGCTCCGGGTATTGCTGACTGTCTGGGCGCCGCTTTTCTTCGGTGTCCAGCAGCAGCAATTACCCTGCTTCGTTCCGGCAGTTACAGCCGCGGCTTGAACGGTCCAAGATTTCTTTTGGACCGATTTCTTCTGCAGATTATAACAGCCCGCTGACTGCCGTGGAGCTGAAGACCGTTCTGAATTGGTCCGGCCGGACATCTGTCGGACCAGATAACATCCATTACGAAATGCTGAAGCACCTTTCTCCGTCCTCTCTTGAATGTCTGCTAATCCTGTTTAACAGGATTTGGCACGAGAATGCCTTTTCCGAGTCTTGGCGCACAGCCATTGTCGTTCCTGTTCCCAAACCTGGTAAAGATCCCATTAACCCGTTGAACTACCGGCCAATTGCTATGACGAGCTGCCTTTGCAAAGTACTCGAGCGCATCATTAATCTTCGTCTCATTTTTTATTTGGAGTTTCATCACATTTTTTCGCCTCATCAGAGTGGATTTCGCAAATATCGATCCACCACCGATCATCATCTTCGCCTTGAGACATCTGTCAGGGAGGCGTTTGTCCGGCGTCAGCACAAGGTCTCCGTGTTCTTTGACATGGAGAAAGCGTATGACCGCACCTGGAGATACGGCATTCTCCGTGATCTGCACGAGTGCGGATTGTGGGGAAACTTACCATCTTTCATCGCCGGATTTCTCCAGGACCGGAGTTTCCGTGTGCGCGTCAGGTCGACCCTCTCTGCGGTGTACCCGCAAGAACAGGGTGTAACTCAAGGCTCCATTTTATCAGTCACTTTGTTCATCCTTCGTGTGAATCACATATTCCAACTGCTTCCTCCGACGGTTCGTGGAACCATGTACGTGGATGATCTACAGATCTCTTGCGCCTCTGTTAACATGCGCACCATCGAGAGACAGCTCCAGTCTGCCATTACCAAGATCTCTCACTGGGCTTCCCAAAATGGATTTGGCTTCTCGACGCAGAAGACCGTTTGCATGCATTTTTGCCGCAAACGGGGTCTTCACCCAGACCCCAGCCTCCGTCTGGGGTGTTCTACCATCCCTGTGGTGTCAGAAGCCAGGTTTCTTGGGCTAACTTTTGACCGAGCGCTCACCTTCCGGCCTCACATTCAGTCTTTGAAGGTGAAGTGCACGAAGTCATTGAGTATCCTGAAGGTCCTCTCTCGAACATCTTGGGGAGCTGACAGGTGCTCAATGCTTCGCATTTACCACTCTCTCATTCGGTCAAAGTTAGACTTCGGATGCATTACGTACGGTTCAGCGCGTCCATCGGTTTTAAAGCCTTTGGTCCCCGTCCCTCACCCGGCATTGCGGCTATGTACTGGTGCTTTCCGTACTTCTCCCGTGCATAGCCTGTATGCGGAGGCTCATGAGCCGCCGTTATACATCCGTCGTAAGCAGCTGTCTCTTCAGTTTTATACAAAACTGAAATCTCTTCCTGATCATCCACTGCATGGTTGCATCTTCCAACCGGACTGTGTCCGCTTGTTTTCCCACCGCCCCTCCTGTGTTCCGACGTTCGGGATTCGGATGTCTGCCATAGTGCGCGATGCTGGTCTCAACATGTCTAGGATTGGTTTGACCACCTTTTTCAACCATCCTCCTTGGCAGCCCGTTCGAGCAACGGCTGACCTTTCTCTTTGTGTGTGGCCAAAGTCGTCCACTCCTGCTCTGGTGTACCAGCAGCTCTTTGCTGAAAAACTGTCTGTCTACCCGGATTTCGTGCATGTGTTCACCGATGGCTCGAAGTCCGGGGATGTCGTTGGATCCGCTTTCGTGTGTGGCGATGCCTCCCATGCTGAGAGGCTTCCGCCTGAATCCACCGTCTTTTCGGCAGAGATGCGTGCGGTACACCTTGCTTTGTGCCACATACAGTCTCGATCGCATCGTCGCGCTATGGTTTGCTCTGATCCCCAGTCCGTCATCCATGTTTTATCTTCTCCAGAGGACACGGATTCACCTGTCATCCGTGATGTCAGTCGTCTTCTTGGAATTTTGGAGGGTGATGGCTTCCTGGTCCGATTCTGTTGGGTTCCTGGCCATGTTGGGATCCGGGGTAACGAGCTGGCAGATCTCTCTGCCAGGTCTGTTTCCTCCATGTCGCCAGCTCTGCTGCCACTGTCTTTTCGCGATTTTCGACCTTTGATCCGGACATTTCTCCTGGACGAGTGGCAGTCCCTGTGGTCTCAGCAGGCCAGCAATAAGCTGCATTCTATCAAACCACAGATCGGACTTTGGAAGTCTAGTTTGCGGAAGAACCGTCGTAAGGAAGTTGTTCTTGCATGTCTCCGCATTGGGCACTGTCGTTTTACTCACCGCTTTTTGCTGTGTGGCGAGGGGGTCCCAGTGTGTGAGGCGTGCAACTGTCGTCTCACTGTCCTTCATGTTTTGTGTACTTGTGTTCGGTTTTGTGATCATCGTTTTCGTCATTTTCACTCTCATCTGTTGGACGAGGGAGCAGCTACGCTGCAAACTATTATTGGCGATGCCTGCGACATGAAAGCAGTGTTTTCGTTTTTACAAGAAATTGACTTTTTTAAACTTATCTAGCTTTTAACTTGCTCACTATCATATTTCATTTTTACCACATCAGCCTGTTTTTAACCTTGTGTACGTTTTTTATTGATTTTGTTTTGTTTTGATGTCTTTTGTTTGGCGCTCTTTGGCCAACCATGGCCCTTGCGCCATTAAAATATATCCACCAACCAACCAACCAACCTGTCCCTTGGAATCCAATCTAAAACTTCGGCTGTCCATGGATGGTCTGTCCCTCTGGCAGTATGTCCAGCCCATTGCCATTTCAGGGATTTCACTCTGATCATGATGTCTTCCACTCTTGTCATTTTTCGGATTCACGAGTTCCTCTTCTTATCTCTCCTGGTTACACCAAGCATGCACCTCTCCATGCTACTTTGAGTTGTCTGCAGCCTTTGTATGTCTCTTTTAGTTAAGGTTCACGTCTCTGCACCATACGTAAGCACTGGAAGGATGCATTGATCAAACACTTTTCTTTTAAGACATAATGGCATATTGCTCTAGAAAATTATGCTGTTTCTTCCAAAACCTCTCTAGGCAAGTTTTGTACGCCGATTAATTTCTTCATCAATGTGACCCTCACTTGATATCTGCTGTCCAAGATAAACATACGTGTCTGTTATCTCCAGCTTTTCTCCATCAATCGATAAATCTTCATTTCTTGTAAAAGCATTGAACATCACTTTTGTCTTCTGAAAGTTCATTTTTAATCCCACTTCTTTACTCTTGTCAGCAAGTTCCTGGATCATACTTTGCAGCTCTGATGGGGTAGTTGCAAAAATGACTACGTCATCAGCAAAATGAAGGTGGGTTAGATAATCTCCATTAATCTTTATCCCTTTGCTCTCCCAGTTCAGTGATTGAAAGACATTTTCCAATGTGGCATTAAAGAGCTTGGGAGATATGGCGTCACCTTGTCTCACTCCCTTTCCAATTTTTATGTGTGTTGTATTTTCAAACAGCCGAATCTTTGCTCTTGCATTTTCATAGATGTTATTAATAATATTAATGTATGCAATTTCAATACCGCAGGATTTCAGAGCCATTGTGTAACTGCTGATGGTTTCACCGAATCAAAGGCTTTTTCATAATCGATAAAAGGCATGCACAATGGAAGTTCATATTCCCTCGCTCTTTCAATTAGTTCTCTTAATACATGGATATGATCTATTGTGCTGTAGCCACTCCTGAATCCATCTTGTTCTCTTGGTTGAGTCATGTCCAGTGTTACCTTCAAGCGGTGTGAAAGAACTTTAGTGAAGATTTTATAAACCACTGATAGGAGGCTGATAGGTCTGTAGTTCCTGAGATCCTCAATGTCACCTTTTTTATGTAGCAGGATTATTGTAGCATTGTTCCAATCCTCAGGAATCTTCCCTTTATTAAGGCATAGAATGAAAATTTGGGCGAGTACTGATTCGATTTCTCCACTTGCTTCTTGTATGATGTCTACAGTAGTTCCATCTTCTCCTGGAGCTTTTCCTCGCTTAATGTTCTTGATTGCATGTGCAACTTCTGCTGGGAGAACTGGAAGAACTCTGGTACTGGTACCTTTCATGATGTCTGAAGTACATGTATCATCCTATTCATATAATTTAGAGTAGAAATCTTTCACTCTTGTCAAAATTTTGCCTCTATTTCTTGTTACAGAACCATCTTCTTTTCTAAGTGCCATAATCTGTTTTCTTCCCTTAATGAGATGTCCCTTTGCTATCTTTAGGCTTTGGTTGTTTTTAATTGCTTTCCTCACTAGTTCACAGTTGAATTTCCTTACGTCTTCAGTGATACTTTTTCGTACTGTCTTGCATAGATCTATATATTCCACTTTGGAAGTTATATCTTCTTTAGTTGTCCTCATCTCTCTTCTTTTATGCATCAACATTTTGGTTTTTCCTGATAATTTGTTCACATGCAACTTGTTCTCAGACCCAGCTAATTTTGTTGCTGTTTCCATAAAAGCTTTGGTTACTTTTCTGTTAACTTCAGAAATATCCACTTCTTCCGATGTTAGGCCTTCTAAAGCAGAGAACCTGTTCTTCAGTTCCAATTTGAAGGTATTATGGTGTTTTTTAAGGTTGGTTATGTCAATACATTTTGTTTGTCTTATGAGCTTGCCACGTTCGAGTTTAGTGTTGAGGTGCATCTTACATCTCACCAATCTATGGTCACTACCTGTGTTGAACTTGTTTAGCACACTGCAGTCTTCTATGACGAATATATATATATATATATCTCATCATCATCATCATTGTGAACCATTATAAATCCACTGCTGGACGAAGGTCTCCCCAAGTTTCCTCCACAACGGTCTGTCTTGTGCCAGTCTCCTCCATGTCACTCCCGCATACTTTCGAATTTCATCCACCCATCTTCCATGTGGTCTTCTTCTGGGTCTTTTCCTGTCCCTTGGAATCCAATCTAAAATTTCGGCTGTCCATCGATGGTCTGTCCTTCTGGCAGTATGTCCAGCCCATTGCCATTTCAGGGATTTAACTCTGATCATGATGTCTTCCACTCTTGTCATTTTTCGGATCCACGTGTTCCTCTTCTTATATCTCCTGGTTACACCAAGCATGCACCTCTCCATGCACCTTTGAGTTGTCTGCAGCCTTTGTATGTCTCTTTTAGCTAAGGTCCACGTCTCTGCACCATACGTAAGCACTGGAAGGATGCATTGATCAAACACTTTTCTTTTAAGACATAATGGCATATTGCTCTTGAAAATTATGCTGTTTCTTCCAAAAGCTCTCCAGGCAAGTTTTGTACGCCGATTAATTTCTTCATCAATGTGACCCTCACTTGATATCTGCTGTCCAAGATAAACGTACGTGTCTGTTATCTCCAGCTTTTCTCCATCAATCGATAAATCTTCATTTCTTGTAAAAGCATTGTACATCACTTTTGTCTTCTGAAAGTTCATTTTTAATCCCACTTCTTTACTCTTGTCAGCAAGTTCCTGGATCATACTCTGTAGCTCTGATGGGGTAGTTGCAAAAATGACTATGTCATCAGCAAAACGAAGGTGGGTTAGATAATCTCCATTAATCTTTATCCCTTTGTTTTCCCAGTTCAGTGATTGAAAGACATTTTCCAATGTGGCATTAAAGAGCTTCGGAGATATGGTGTCACCTTGTCTCACTCCTTTTCCAATTTTTATGTGTGTTGTATTTTCAAACAGCCGAATCTTTGCACTTGCATTTTCATAGATGTTATTAATAATATTAATGTATGCATCTTCAATTCCGCAGGATTTCAGAGCCATTGCAACTGCTGATGGTTTTACCGAATCAAAGGCTTTTTCATAATCGATAAAAGCCATGCACAATGGAAGTTCATATTCCCTCGCTCTTTCAATTAGTGCTCTCAGTACGTGGATATGATCGATTGTGCTGTAGCCACTCCTGAATCCATCTTGTTCTCTCGGTTGAGCCATGTCCAGTGTCACCTTCAAGCGGTGTGAAAGAACTTTAGTGAAGATTTTATAAACCACTGATAGGAGGCTGATAGGTCTGTAGTTCCTGAGATCCTCAATGTCACCTTTTTTATGTAGCAAGATCATTGTAGCGTTGTTCCAATCGTCAGGAATTTTCCCTTCATTAAGGCATAGAGTGAAAATTTGGGCGAGTACTGATTCGATTTCTCCACTTGCTTCTTGTATGATGTCTACAGTAATTTCATCTTCTCCTGGAGCTTTTCCCCGCTTCATGTTCTTGATTGCATGTGCAACTTCTGCTGGAAGGACTGGAAGAACTCTGGTACCTTTCATGATGTCTGGAGTACATGTATCATCCCTTTCCTATAATTTGGAGTAGAAATCTTTCACTCTTGTCAAAATTTCGCCTCTATTTCTTGTTACAGAACCATCTTCTTTTCTCAGTGCCATAATCTGTTTTTTCCCTTACTGAGATGTCCCTTTGCTATCTTTAGGCTTTGGTTGTTTTCAATTGCTTTCCTTACTAGTTCACAGTTGAATTGCCTTACGTCTTCAGTGATACTTTTTCGTACTGTCTTGCATAGCTCTATATATTCCACTTTGGAAGTCACATCTTCTTTAGTTGTCCTCATCACTCTTCTTTTTTGCATCAACATTTTGGTTTTTCCTGATAATTTGTTCACATGCAATTTGTTCTTAGACCCAGCTAATTTTGTTGCTGTTTCCATAAGAGCTTTGGTTACTTTTCTGTTAACTTCAGAAATATCCACTTCTTCCGATGTTAGGCCTTCTAAAGCAGAGAACCTGTTCTTCAGTTCCAATTTGAAGGTATTATGGTGTTTTTTAAGGTTGGTTATGTCAATACATTTTGTTTGTCTTATGAGCTTGCTACGTTCGAATTTAGTGTTGAGGTGCATCTTACATCTCACCAATCTATGGTCACTGCCTGTGTTGAACTTGTTTAGCACACTGCAGTCTTCTATGACGAATTTTTTGTTACACATAATAAAATCAATTTCACTTGTCGTCCCATTTGGATGTCTCCATGTCCATTTCCTGTGTGGCTTTTTCTTGAAAAAGGAGTTCAAGATGAAAAACCCTTCTGCCTCTGCAAACTCTACGAGAGTATTTCCATGCTGGTTTCTGTTGCCGTGACCGAATTTACCTACTGAAGTTTCATTCTGTTGCCGTTGCCCTATTTTTGCATTGAAATCTCCCATAATTATTTTCAAGTGCTGCTTACCTTTATTATTTAGATCACAAATTTCTTCATAAAATTCTTCAATTTCTTCTTCAGCATGACTTGTGGTGGGTGCATAAGTTTGAATAATCTGAGCCTGGTATCTTCTCGAGAGTTGGATAACGAGTCTTGCAGCTCTGTCAGAGGAACTTTCAACTTCTACAACTTTATCCTTCAGTTTCTTGTTTATTATAAATCCAACACCACTAGTTCTGCCAGTATCTGTCCCACGATAGTAGAAGAGATGTCCACTTTTCAGTTCAATGAGATCTTCTCCTTTTCTCCTTACCTCACTTAGCCCGACGATGTCCCACTTGATCCTTTGTAGTTCCTCTTCCAATTCAAGAAGCCTTGAATCAGAAGATAGGGAGCGTCCGTTATATGTAGCCAAGGTCAGCATCAGATGGCAGCCTAGTCCGGTCCTCCGGGGATTCTTAGCACCCTCTGCCTTCATGTCGCACTGGCCGCTGCCTTGGCCAGGTACATTCCAGCTGCCGGAGACTGAGGGCCAAGATTTAAGTTGTGGAGTCATTTTGGAGGGGTTTGGCCATAACTTACCGCGCTGGCCAAGCGGGTTGGTGAGTGTGGGATAGCATTTCCTCTAATCCGGATGGTATAGTTATACCGCTATTGGCGGTCGTCAGAGCCCCTTTAGTGGGAACAGGATGTACCACGAGAAGGCGGGGTTGACATTTGTCAAGGAGAGGCTGTGATGTTACGCATCACCATATATATATATATATATATATATAGGGATGTAAGGTCAGGTGATGCGTAACATCACAGCCTCTCCTTGACAAATGTCAACCCCGCCTTTTCGTGGTGCATCCTGTTCCCACTAAAGGGGCTCTGACGACCGCCCATAGCGGTATAACTATACCATCGGGATTAGAGGAAATTCTATCCCACACTCACCAACCCGCTTGGCCAGCGTGGTGAGTTATGGCCAAACCCTCCAAAATGATTCCACAACTTAAATCTTGGCCCTCAGTCTCCGGCAGCTGGAATGTACCTGGCCAAGGCAGCGGCCAGTGCGACATGAAGGCAGAGGGTGCTAAGAATCCCCGGAGGACCGGACTAGGCTGCCATCTGATGCTGACCTTGGCTACTTACAATGGACGCTCCCTATCTTCTGATTCAAAGCTTCTTGAATTGGAAGAGGAACTACAAAGGATCAAGTGGGACATCGTGGGGCTAAGTGAGGTAAGGAGAAAAGGAGAAGATCTCATCGAACTGAAAAGTGGACATCTCTTCTACTATCGTGGGACAGATACTGGCAGAACTAGTGGTGTTGGATTTATAATAAACAAGAAACTGAAGGATAAAGTTGTAGAAGTTGAAAGTTCCTCTGACAGAGCTGCACGACTTGTTATCCAACTCTCGAAAAGATACCAGGCTCAGATTATTCAAACTTATGCACCCACCACAAGTCATCCTGAAGAAGAAATTGAAGAATTTTATGAGGAAATTTGTCATCTAAATAATAAAGGTAAGCAGCACTTGAAAATAATTATGGGAGATTTCAATGCAAAAATAAGGCAACGGCAACAGAATGAAACTTCAGTAGGTAAATTCGGTCATGGCAACAGAAACCAGCGTGGAAATACTCTCGTAGAGTTTGCAGAGGCAGAAGGGTTTTTCATCTTGAACTCCTTCTTCAAGAAAAAGCCACACAGGAAATGGACATGGAGACATCCAAATGGGACGACAAGTGAAATTGATTTTATTATGTGTAACAAAAAATTCGTCATAGAAGACTGCAGTGTGCTAAACAAGTTCAACACAGGCAGTGACCATAGATTGGTGAGATGTAAGATGCACCTCAACACTAAACTCGAACGTAGCAAGCTTATAAGACAAACAAAATGTATTGACAACCTTAAAAAACACCATAATACCTTCAAATTGGAACTGAAGAACAGATTCTCTGCTTTAGAAGGCCTAACATCGGAAGAAGTGGATATTTCTGAAGTTAACAGAAAAGTAACCAAAGCTCTTATGGAAACAGCAACAAAATTAGCTGGGTCTAAGAACAAATTGTATGTGAACAAATTATCAGGAAAAACCAAAATGTTGATGCAAAAAAGAAGAGTGATGAGGACAACTAAAGAAGATGTGACTTCCAAAGTGGAATATATAGAGCTATGCAAGACAGTACGAAAAAGTATCACTAAAGACGTAAGGAAATTCAACTGTGAACTAGTAAGGAAAGCAATTGAAAACAACCAAAGCCTAAAGATAGCAAAGGGACATCTCAGTAAGGGAAAAAAACAGATTATGGCACTGAGAAAAGAAGATGGTTCTGTAACAAGAAATAGAGGCGAAATTTTGACAAGAGTGAAAGATTTCTACTCCAAATTATATGAAAGGGATGATACATGTACTCCAGACATCATGAAAGGTACCAGTACCAGAGTTCTTCCAGTCCTTCCAGCAGAAGTTGCACATGCAATCAAGAACATGAAGCGGGGAAAAGCTCCAGGAGAAGATGGAATTACTGTAGACATCATACAAGAAGCAAGTGGAGAAATCGAAACAGTACTCGCCCAAATTTTCACTCGATGCCTTAATGAAGGGAAAATTCCTGAGGATTGGAACAACGCTACAATGATCTTGCTACATAAAAAAGGTGACATTGAGGATCTCAGGAACTACAGACCTATCAGCCTCCTATCAGTGGTTTATAAAATCTTCACTAAAGTTCTTTCACACCGCTTGAAGGTGACACTGGACATGGCTCAACCGAGAGAACAAGCTGGATTCAGGAGTGGCTACAGCACAATAGATCATATCCACGTACTGAGAGAACTAATTGAAAGAGCGAGGGAATATGAGCTTCCATTGTGCATGGCTTTTATCGATTATGAAAAAGCCTTTGATTCGGTGAAACCATCAGCAGTTGCAATGGCTCTGAAATCCTGCGGTATTGAAGATGCATACATTAATATTATTAATAACATCTATGAAAATGCAAGTGCAACGATTCGGCTGTTTGAAAATACAACACACATAAAAATTGGAAAAGGAGTGAGACAAGGTGACACCATATCTCCGAAGCTCTTTAATTCCACATTGGAAAATGTCTTTCAATCACTGAACTGGGAAAACAAAGGGATAAAGATTAATGGAGATTATTTAACCCACCTTCGTTTTGCTGATGACATAGTCATTTTGCAACTACCCCATCAGAGCTACAGAGTATGATCCAGGAACTTGCTGACAAGAGTAAAGAAGTGGGATTAAAAATGAACTTTCAGAAGACAAAAGTGATGTACAATGCTTTTACAAGAAATGAAGATTTATCGATTGATGGAGAAAAGCTGGAGATAACAGACACGTACGTTTATCTTGGACAGCAGATATCAAGTGAGGGTCACATTGGTGAAGAAATTAATCGGCGTACAAAACTTGCCTGGAGAGCTTTTGGAAGAAACAGCATAATTTTCAAGAGCAATATGCCATTATGTCTTAAAAGAAAAGTGTTTGATCAATGCATCCTTCCAGTGCTTACGTATGGTGCAGAGACGTGGACCTTAACTAAAAGAGACATACAAAGGCTGCAGACAACTCAAAGCAGCATGGAGAGGTGCATGCTTGGTGTAACCAGGAGAGATAAGAAGAGGAACTCGTGGATCCGAAAAATGACAAGAGTGGAAGACATCATGATCAGAGTTAAATCCCTGAAATGGCAATGGGCTGGACATACTGCCAGAAGAACAGACTATCGATGGACAGCCGAAATTTTAGATTGGATTCCAAGGGACAGGAAAAGACCCAGAAGAAGACCACATGGAAGATGGGTGGATGAAATTCGAAAGTATGCGGGAGTGACATGGAGGAGACTGGCACAAGACAGACCGTTGTGGAGGAAACTTGGGGAGACCTTCGTCCAGCAGTGGATTGATAATGGTTGACAATGATGATGATGATGATATATACATTCACTAGGTTTGGAATTTTTTTGGCATTATAACCAAAGTGTCATCTAAAGCAAGGTCAGTATTTCCAAAATTCTACTGTATTCTCTTGTATTACATAATTCAAGAGCCTGAACTCTTTTTTTCATTTATTTCTTAGGAAAAAGTTGTAATTATGTAACAGGTGCTCATCCATAAATGTTTCACTTTCTTTTCTAGACTTCTGATGACCCTAAGTTGCCCAAGACAGAACACAGTCGTCAACAGCTGCATCCAGAAGTAGTGGTATGGTTTTAAATATTTTTTGGAAGAGAGATCAGCCATTTTCATATCATAGATGCCACAGGAGCAGTGGGAACTTGATAATATGATGCGTGCATGTGTGTGTGTGAGAGAGAGAGAGAGAGAGAGAGAGAGAGAGAAAGAGAGAGCTAAGAAAAATGGTAAAATTCTACCAATATCAGATACTTGGATAATGTTTTCTGCCAGAGTGCACTAGGGTAACAGTAAAGTTTGGGAGAAGTGATGGTGTGAAGCTGTTTGCTCTGTTCATGGACTTGAAAGTTTGGTGGCTGTACTGGAAACCATGAACACCATAGCTTATCTTAACAAATAACAGCTCTATGTAATGTGGGTGTTCTTTGGGACATATCCGTGTTTATTTCAATCAGTAGGAGAAACTGTTCATCAGAAAAACACCTACACAGAAAGTTGGAACATATGAGGGGCGTTTGGAAAGTAATGCCTCCACACAAGTGTTGTGACCTTGAAGTGGAGTCTTTCCCTCATCCTCAATAGTTGAAACTTCTTTATCCCGGTGGTGTAAAGGACAGCAAGCACACAAAAGAAAATCGAAAGATGCAAGTTCGATTTCCACTTTAGGACAATGCAATTTTAAAGTTTTTTGATGGGATGTTACATGTTGAACAGTAAACCAGGCTATTCTGATTGTTTTTATAATCCTGTAGTTCCATGTTTTTGTGAAGAATATTTCTTCCACAATTTCCATATCTGAGATACTGGTTATTTATTACACTATGAGGCAGCATCTGGTTGCTTCAATTGAAGAAATCTGAAGTTGTTCGTACTCCTCATTCTTAATACTTAGAACTTAATTGTTCTAGGTGGTGCAATGTTTGACATTCTTGAACAGAAATTGTGATCTGGCTCAGTTACTGCTCCTGCATGATGTAATTTTTGTTTTCTGATGTAATGCTACTTGTTGAACAGTTCCATGTATTTGTGAAGAATATTTTCCCTATAATGTTCATATCTTACCCAATTTTGTTGTTATCTATGCTTTCAGTTTGCAGTGTAGTATGTTTCAGTAAACATAGCGATTTGCATTGTATATAAGTCAAAATGGATGACTTACTTTCAAATGTGTTGAAATGCATCAAACAGCTAATAGTTATCGAGTTTTTTGATGCATGAAAATGACTCTCATCAGAGTTTGCATGCAATTATTGGTTTTTATGATGAAGATACTGTGCGAACATAAGTATTATGTATCATTGGGTAGGAAAAATCAAGGGATATAGGAGCAGAAATTCGAACCTGAATGACCAGCCATGGGCTAAGGCTTGTAACACATATCAAGTTTGAACAGACAAAATGTCAATGAATTTCATCAAGCAAATTGCCGAATTAATCTGACAGCCATATTGGGAAAGTTAAACATTGGTTTAGCTAGTGTCAATGAGATTACTGCAGTATGAACAGGGGTGCAACTAGGATCTTTGTCATAAACAATGCATTTGAAGTGAAATATGGCTTTAAAAATAATCTTCTGAGGCTTAACTAAGATACCGGCACCCCCATTCCATAAATGGTGGGCAGAGATACGGAGTTTTCACATTCTAATTCCATTTCTAATTTTCTTTATTTTCTTAATTTAAGCCTCAGAAGATGATTTTTAAAGCCATATTTCCCTTCAAATGCATTGTTTATGAATATATTTGTTAGATACGTGGAGATAATGTAAATATACGATGTCATCGCTCTGTTCACGTGCAACTGAAAAATTGTACTCCGACACCAATAGCAACTGAAAAAATTGTACTCCGACACCGCTGGGATCGAACCCAGATCTCTCGATAACTAGCCGAGTGCCTTCGCTTTATGCTACGGTGCCAACAATTCACAGCGCTATTCATGGTGTATCTTTCAGCATTTGACTACACAAATCCATATTGATGGGCTCAGTAACTGATGTGTCGCCATCTAGTGGCATTCAACAAAGCAAGCTGTTTTAATTACAGCTGATAAATCCAAAGGATGATAGAAATAGTGAATATATTTTTTAAATACGTGGAAATAATGTAAATATACGATGTCATCGCTCTGTCCATGCTATTTTTATAAACAACGAGTAGCAACTGAAAAATTGTACTCTGACACTGCTGGACCGAACCCCAGATCTCTCGATAACTAACCGAGTGTGTTCGCTTTACGCTACGGTGCCAACAATTCACAGCACTATTCGTGGTTTATCACTATTTCTATCGCCCTTTGGATTTATCAGCTGTAATTAAAACAGCTTGCTTTGTTGAATGCCACTAGATGGCGACACATCAGTTACTGAGCCCATCAATATGGATTTGTGTAGCCGGATGCTGACTGATAAACCACGAGTAGCGCTGTGAATTGTTGGCACCGTAGCATAAAGCGAACATACTCTGCTAGTTATCGAGAGATCTGGGGTTCGATCCCAGCGGTGTTGGAATACAATTTTTCAGTTGCTATTCGTTGTTTATAAAAATGACGTGGACAGAGCGATGACATCGTATATTTGCATTATTTATTTAAATTTTAGTTTAAAATCTTAATCATAGTTTAAAATATTTTAATTTTTATTTAAATAAAATTTATTTTAAACTGAAATACTTTACTTAAGGTTTTTAGAAGTAAAACATGCACATAACATACTAATTAATTTAATTACGAAGAAAAAATTGTCGGTCAAACTTATGGGTCAAAATTTGGTACAACATTGTCTACATAATATGAATGTCTACGTTTATTATATATAAAATGTCCACAAAATCATATAACATTTCAAGATTGAATTACAATTTTCAAAGCTTCGCTTTGTGAGCTTTTTTTTTTTTTGCAGCAAATATTTTTATTATATCATCGTAACAAAGTGAGGCTGCTCGGTTATTTTCTATCAAGATTATGCTCAAATTTGTCAGCCTCTTTTGCCTCATGGTGCTCCTTAAGAAATTTTTTATCAGTTTTAGTTTACTGAAACTTCTTTCACCCGAGGCAACAGAGACTGGAATGGTGAGAAATGTTCTTAATGCTGTGTGTTGTCATGTTTGGATATGTCTCTTTGAACCTATTTTTATAAATCAGGCCCAACATGGTCTTTGCCAGGGTGGTTTTCTGTTCTTTGTCAAATTCCAAAGCATGGTACTTGAAGCTTTCTATTTGCTATACAAACTCTTCATTAATATTATCGTAAATCTCTGCCAGTTCCTTTGCCTTAAATCTTGATATCTTTAATTTCCATTTTCTGGATCTCAGCACCATGCCGAAAGCTAAACTTTTGACTTATTTTTTCCAATGCCTGGAACCTGGTTTTCAGCTCACTTATGATTCTGTCAAAAATTTCCAATAATGAGACCCTAAACAAATCCTCCTGTGAGTCTAAAATATCATTGTGGAATAACTTTTTTACGGGTCTTATAGAGGTTATTTTTAATGAAAGTTGGTTGTCAAATTTTCGAACTAAAGCCTAGTTCGTCATCAGGACTAGTCCTGATGATGAACTAGGCTTTAGTTCGAAAATTTGACAACCAACTTTCATTAAAAATAACCTCTATAAGACCAGTAAAAAAGTTATTCCACAATCACTATGAATAGAGGTGCCATAAATGCATTTACAACTAGGATTAAAATATCATGTTGACAGCCTTCATCAAACATTTTTTTTTCTTCTTTTTTCTTTGAAGTTGGTTGCTAGGTGGTTAGTCTGGGCTATGACTGGCCTCAGTGACAGCTTTGGATGCTGCACTGTCACTCGTGGATTGCAATAAATTTAAAAGGCCATGAATATTTCTCACTGACTTATCAGTCGTCATATCATCTCTTTGAAGAAACTGTTTTACACGGTTGATCTACTTCAGTACTTTGTACCAGAAACAGGTTACAGCAATACTCAAATTTGCTAAAGTTTTTCAGCAGAGTTAGCTGCAGACTTTGTTTCTGGAGTACACAGAGGGCTAGCTGCCAGTCCCTCCAAGACCTTGATACCCTTATCAAGTATTTGTATACATCTTCAACTGCTTCCAATTTCACTGACCATCCTGTATTGCTCTGGGATTTTTAAGAAATTGACATATGTTTTTTAAAAGTTTCCCTCCTTGACGCCGAAGCAGCAAAAAACAAATGTAGGCTGTGAAGTGTTCCAAAGAATGTTTGTGTTTCAGCAGATGCATCAGCAGCATGTGCTCCAACTAAACTTAGAGAGTAGGCCACACATGGTACGAAATATGCCAGTTTGGTTTCCCTGAGTATCCTTGATTTCACTCCTTTGTAAACTCCAGCCATATTTACTCCATTATCATAAGACTGCCCTTGCAGTTCTTCATATTCAGACCATCACTTTCTACTTTTTGAGAATTTCTTCCATACGACCAAGATCTGTCTTATCACTGACATTAAAGAAATCAGTGAAGCTTTATAAGATTTCAGGGCCACATTCACTTATTTTAACATAACGAATGATCTGAGTCATTTGCTCATTGTAACTTTTATCAAGTGTACAATCAACCATGAGTGACAAATATTTGGCCTCTAATACATCATTCAATATATCTTGCCTTACTTTTCCAGCAATTGTATCCAGTAACTCATCCTGAAGTTTTGAGGAAAAGTAACTTACTTTTCCTTTCTTGAGTTGTTCAATGTGTTCATGCAAAGGAGCATGGTAGTGTGATATAAGCTCAATGGTGTTTTAAAATTTACCACTGTTAGGATCTCCAAAGTCACACCTTTCTTGTGAACTTTTAATGGACTTCCCTGCTTGGCCAAGAACATTATGGCATCGACAGTACTATATAGGACTGCTTTCCAATGACTTTCTTCTTTAGCTATTTGGTCTTGCAGTTCTCTGTCAATACCACCCATTCCTAGTGAGGACTCAAGAGTCTTCCAAGAACAAAAACAAATTTATGGTTTTGGGAATTTCCGTGGTCTGGAATCCTGTCACTGAGCTTTTTCCAATGCATAAACCCCCTTCTTTAGCCCAAAAGGACAATTTTGACTCTTGTCTCTGTTACAAGGTGTAAAAACAGCCTATATGGTACGCAGAATAAAGCAAAACAGTCATACTACCAATGCAAGAGATTAACCACGATTATCAATACAAACATTCAAGAGAGTCGATCACAAAAGAATGAAGTGCCAGCATTAATCATTTCACCCCTCAACAACATGTTTGCTGACACGCCCTGGTGGGTCATCACAGTGCCCGTGCCTCCACCTCCTTCCTGCTGACATTCTATGCCTTCTCTCGCCCCCCTCCCTCCACCACAACACGGCGCCCAGAGCACGTGCCCCGCCTGCGCCCCTAGTTGCGGCCCTGGTATGAATAAAACAAGTCTAGAAGCATGCCAGTCATTACTCACTTGGTATGAAAGTGAAGGGTATGATTTTCTGTAAAGCACTGCCATAAGTGACAAGAGTTGGGTTCATCATTACAACCCAAAAATGAAAAACCAGTCACTTGAATATTATTACACCACTTCTCCTAGAAAGAAAAAAAAAATAAGACTCAAGCTTGTTGTAAAATGCAGGCTCACCTTTTTTTGAGGCAACAGATGCATCATTCACCAGGAGTGCATTGTGCATTATCTCAAAGGTATGAAAATCAACTATGAGAATTATGTGAACACACACACATATGCTAAAGAGGTTGAAACATAATCAGTCACATCCATCAGGAAAAAAGGCCCATGCTTCTTCAACATGATAATGCAAGACCCCCACATCATTACTATCACTTCAGCAGCAATAGAGAGCATCCAATTTGAAATTGTTCCATGTATTCTTTCCATACAGCCTAGATATGGCACTGTCTGATTTCTGGTTGTTTGTAACACCTCAAGAAGCATCTCAAGATAATTCATTTCACATGTGATGAATACATTCAAGCTGCTTTGAGAAAATGGTTTTGAGAACAGCCTGAAGAGTTTTACAAAGACAGGTTTGAAAAACTTGTTCAATGTTGGTGGCGTTGTATAAAACAAAAGGGGGACTATATGAAAAAATACACGTTCTAAGTTATATTTTGATTTTTGCCTCATTTTGGCACCCTGTCTAAGAGTAAGGATACAAACAAAAAGGCATTACTTTCCAAACACCTTACATATTGTAGTAGCCAATGGAAGAACTGACTCATTATTGAGATGAAAGCAGTGATATCAGTGAGACACTGATATGTGTGTGTTCAGATACATTTTGGAGGGTAGCACACAAGTAGCACCAAAGTTGGTAAGGACTAAATGTACGTTTGGTTTTCCACCCAGTACTGGCACATTCTAATTTTTTGTAAAGGTCAATGTAATAAAAAAACACCTAGTTCTAGCCCTGTAAGTCAGGATTCAGCTGTTTTTCTTCTGTTTGGGCTGCAAACAGTCTGATGACTGATAGTGTTCAAGAAAATATCATACTTGGGAGAAAGAGCAGAAAGGGAGCTTGAACAATTGTTCATGTTTATGAAGAACAATTTCAGGGATATGTAGAAATGAAGTTTGCATGCCAGTCATTTGAAAGAAATAACTACAACCAGGGAAAAAAAAAGAAAAGAAAAGAATAAAACAGTGAAAAGTCTGTGCAGTCTTGTGCATTGTGTTCTCAATAGCTGCAACTGCTGCACTAATATAATTATTGAAAACACATTCACATAACGTAGTTAACTCTTTAAAGTCAGCAAGTGGTAATGAATCATGGCAAGACAGTTTTTCTGTCTTTGCTAGTTGTGGTAATGCAACAAATAGTTGCAGAAGACAGTTGGTGTATTGGGGCTAAATTTGAAGAACTAAAGTGGTATATTTTGGAAGTATGGAAATTTAGGATAATCAGAAAATGTTCCCTTAATATAGTGATGCAAGTCAAATTTAAATTATGTTAATTTTTGTGTTTTACATTTTAAATTTGCATTTATGACCAGAAATTGTCATCACCCTATGTAACTATTGATGAAGACAAAGCTTATTCATAACATTGGAAGAGTTTGTATTTACAGGGTTTTATGTCGAAGTAAATGTATGATAGTAATGTTAAATTGAATACATCCATGTTGTAATAATGGTTTTGCATGTCAGTTTTAAATATTTTTGTGAAACTATGATTGTTTATTGTTTTAAGGAAATCACTTCTATCACCATGTATGCTGGCAGTAGAGCTTGTGTATGAGTGAATGGCGTTTTATCAAAATGATTTTCTATTGGTGCAGAAATCAGACAAGGTTGTGTAATGTCACCATGGATGTTTAATATATTTATGGATGCGTGCATGCATGATGCCAAGATGGACAATACTGGTTTATGTCTTGGTAATATCCATGTGTGCAGATTGCTCTGTGATGATGGCACAATCCTGTTGGCAGAGAGCAAAAGTGAGTTGCAGAGTGTGTTGTCCTGGATGTACGAAGTTTGCATGAAATTCAAACTGAGAAAAACCAAAGTTATGGTTTTTGAGTGAGGAACTGTTAGCACTGAATGTAATATATTCAGTGATTGACCAGGTGAATGAGTTTGTGTATTTAGGAAGCATGTTTGATAATTGGATGGTGAAATTAGTAGGCGAGTGAATTCTTCATTGAAAGTCATAACTACTTTGGAAGGTTTTCACAGGCATGATGGGTTCTCAAGAGAGTCCCGCATGGCTGTGTATGAAAGTGTAATTGTTTCTACTCAGATGTATGGTAGTGAAACATGAGTACTACAGAGGAAACATAGGAGTTGTTTGTGTGCTGGAGAAATGCATTACTTACAGGGGGTTTGTGGCAAGACACATTTTAATCGGATGAGGAATGAAGATGTGTTGCAGTTGTGTAATGTGACGCAAAATGTTGTTAGGCAAGGTGGAGACTACTATGCTTCTGTAGTTTGGGCCTGTTGAAAGAATGAGTGATGAAATGCTTACTAAGAATTTTGTTTTAGCCCAAGTGGCAGGAAGGAAGGGCAGAGGTAGTCCAAGGGAGTCATGGGAAAATCAGATTCAGGAGTGTCTGCATTAGAAAAAGATTATGAGTATGAAGTATAGAAGGTCTTGTGTATGGTGTGTAATGGATGTCAGTGAAGCCCGAGTTGTGTGTCAAGATGGCTGTAAATGGAGAAGTTTGATACGGCAACAGTAAGTAAATAATCAGTTAAAAATTTATCTGGTAGTTTGTATTTCTTTGTGAAGCTATAACCTCTGAATCTCAGAGAACAGCTTAGTGATAATGTATGTATGTATGTACTTCTATACATTTTCATTCTAAGGATATTAACTAAAACTCATGTAAATGAATTTCTTTTTTGAGCTTCTAATTGCAGAAGAGAAGCACTAATGTTGCACAAGGCTTAAATAGTTATTGTATATCATTGACTTTTACATCTAAATCACTATCTGCCTTTTCATCTTGTCTTGACGTACCAGTTGATTTGCTGATGGTATCCTAAAATACCTATGTGTTTCACCTTTTTCTGTATCAAAAAGTCACCATTTCATTATGATTAGTTTTCAATCTTTTCAAAACTTTACTCCCAGTTTAATCGTGACTCCGAAAAAGCAGATGGATATTTTTTTCGTTTTTTTTAAGGCTGTCATATGTAACTGTTAGTTATAATCATAACTGTGAGTGCAGTATGTTTTTATTGAACATTTATATTTATTGCAGAAATCATAATGAAATTTTCTCTACAACTGATTAATACACTGCGTATATAACACTGAATTGGTAATCTGTTTAATTGGTGTAAGAAAACAAAATACAATTTGCTGAGCTTTCGCTCACCCACGAATGGATTTTTCAAGAAAAAAATCTGGATACAGCGCCTTAATGATTTCCCCATTCAAAACCACCATACACATCTTGTGACTTCATATTCAGAACACAGTGTGCTGCATATTTAATCGTACTTTATATGTCTTGTGCAACCATTCTCATTTAAATTGCAATCGTTCTAATGTTTCAGTTTGTTTAAGATAACAGCCTTGAAAAAGCTATCCATAGATAAGCGCAAGTTGACAAATTGTATTTCATTTTCTTACACGATTAAACGGATTACCACTTCAGAAACTATCTTCACTCCACATACTGTAGAAGGGCCAGAAGCTCTGCAGTGTTACCTCTCTGGATAACTGGAATTTCTCCATGACAATTGCTTGCGCTGTGATTGCAGACTGTTTTCACATACCATATGGCATACTGTGCATTGAAGTTTTATATCTTGGTCAATAGCTATAGCAAAGAAAAGCATTTTATCTGAAGCAAGCTATTTTCCAAATTAACATTAAGCAGATTAGTATAATCATTTACAAGGAAAATATCTGCCTTAAATAAGTAATAAGAATTTCATTTTTGGATAGGATTTATATTATTAGCATAGTGCAAACTCATTTTTGCTGTTGCTGCACAATAATGGTTATAAGTGTCAGTCTTATTCAGGGGATTCCTCAGCCTATGGGAGCCCAGAAGTTTCACACATATATTGGAAGTAGCATGATTTTTGAGCTATTTTTGGGAAGAAAAGTGTGTGCTATATTCTGTAAAATAAAATAAATTTTATTTCCATGTTCACCTCTGCTGAAAACTGGAAATCTGCTTAATTTTGGTGTGGAAATCAAATCTGCACGGTGCACACCAAGAATGCTGCACTTCCAAGCACCATAGCACAAAACTTTCTGCTGAGCAGCCCAGGTTTTTTGAGGCAAATGTCACAGTATAACATGCCAAACATCTGACAATATGGATTCTGTGGAAGAAATAGTCTTCACAAGTTGCATAGAACATGGTCAGGATTTAAGCAAATTAGGTGCCTGAATAGCTATTTTACTGTTCAATATGAATTACAAATAATAATTTCTTTTAGAGAACCCATACCATTGATACTAGTGATGTACATTGGTGGCCAAAATTGTGGACACTTTTTGAAAATTTAATGTTTTGCAACTTTGCAGGCTTGTAGGAAATGTTATGTTTCAGTAAATGCAAATATTTATATATTAATTGAAATGGAATTTAATGCTGAATTCAATACAAAAGACAGAATTCCAATATCTGCAGTACAAAAAAAGTTATGCAAACATAGGTGTGACTCAGTTAAGAAGCAGAAATGTGAGTGCAAACCCTACTAGCCAATCACAGTCCTTGCTCTGGGGACCAATCAAATAGCATTAGCTGTGATACATCATGTGTCAAGTTGGGGACAATAAGTTTTGCTGTTTGTTCTGTAGAAGAAAGACCTTTATTGGTGTAAGTGAAGCAGAGTTGAAGAATGTGTGCATACTTTTAGTATTTCTTGAAATTTAAACTGTAGATAACAAATAGAGCAATGGCATCAAAGAAAATAGTTGATTGGACATCTGTGAAAAGGAGCAGGATTGTTGTATTACATGAATGGGGTATTTGCTATGCTGAAATCGTAAGGCAAGTTGGTGGGGCAGTGATGATACATGAAGTACAACAAAAGTTGTATTTACATTATCAGGAAACAAAGTAACTGAAAACCGAAGCAGGAAAAGGCCATAAAAAAAGAAAAAAAAAAAGAGAATTAAATCTCATGCTTGCAATCAATCCTCCTCCTACTACCATCCAATCAATATCTAAAGATTGAAATCCTTTAGACCGCTCTAGGTTATTCCTCATCCCAGTGTCTACTTCCTCAGACAAAAAATGTTACATTGGTAGTAGTTTTTTTGCACAATCAACTGCAGAATTTTGGAACATACAAAGGATGTCAGAAAAAGCCTTCCTACTTCTGCACTTCTGACAATTGAAGATACCTCTGCCTTTCCAAACTGGACTGGCACCAAGAGGATTGCACCCTTCTCAAACAAATATTCATTATGCTACAGGGAAAGCATTGAAATTCTCCATATAATTTATTCCTATCCTCAAGGCTTGAATGTTCACCTATGTGATTTTCTATGAAAAAATACCTAAGGTCAATGTAGGGCCAAGTTTTTTGGATGTTTTTTCATTTGATAATTAAGGTTTAACAAAAAAATTTCGTCTGTTCATTGATTTTTAGCCAAGACTTCGTTTTTTAAGTCATAATCACCTTTTAGGCATGAACCGTGATATTTTAACGTCAAAAATCGAAAACAATAAAAAGGAGAGGACCACCAAGAAAAACATTGTGAGTAGAGCCTTTTTTATTCTTTTTTATAGTAATATCATGTCTCAAATACAAGGAATTTTTCAACTTCCGAAGTCCAGAATATAACGTGGCAAAAGTGAACGCTAAGATTTTTCAAATAATTGAAGATATTCAATATTGAAATTCTCTTCAATAAAAACTCCTGCAGTTCAGATGCACCCTTCAGTATTCTGATTATTTGGAAATCCCTGCTGGCAACAGCTAAAGGAACAATGTCAACCTTGTGAGTGCTTGATACTAGTGTGAACAAGGCTGATGTTTCAGCTGAAAGATCTTACTATTGCCTAATGTTTAATATGCAATAAATTATGCGTGAAAATATTTTCTTCATTATTGGTGAATAAAATCTGTTGATGACAGAAGAATAAAAAGGCTATGTCTCAAGAACAGAAGAATTTCATCTGAGGCCATCAGAGGTGAACTGGGTGCAACTGGTGTTTCTGTCAGTTCAAAAATGATAAGGGGAAGACTGTCAGATATGGGACTCAGAGGTAGAATTCTGAGAACAAAGTCATATCTGAATCTACAACAGCACAAGAAACGACTACAGTGGGCAAAAGAACACATTGATTGGATAGAAGATCAGTGGAAGCAACTTATTTGGAGTGACAAAAGTAAGATATCCTTATTTGGTAGTGATGGGCAAAAATATGTGAGATGTCGAGTGGTAAAAGAGCTACATTCTGACTGCATGGAGCATTGGCGCACCCATGGATGGGGCTTTGGGGGCTTAAGCCCCTTCACGGATATTAAGAGTGATGTACATCACAAATTAAACATTCAAAAATATTATTTTACATGTTCAAAAAATTTCATAGTGTCTGACAATGTTTTCTTCCCAAAGCCCCAAAGAGATTAAAAGCGACGTATGTCACAACCGTATACGAACTATAGGCATACACTATATATACATATATACACTATACTGACAAAAGTTCCCGGGCACCCCTTCAAAAGCAAATGAATGGATCCGCTGCATTGTTAAGATGTGCGGTACAGCTGCAAACGGTACATATCACATTGTGATATGTACCGTTTGCAGCTGTATATAAATATATCATATCACATTGTGAGGTTGAGTGAAATTGTCACGGCGGGACAGAACTGACTTTGAGAAAGGAAAGATTGTTGGGTGTTATATTAGTGGGTTGTCCATAAGAGAAACCAATAGGCGTTTAAACATACCCAAGTCAACTGTTTTGGATGTACTGAAGAAGTGGGAGACATGGCCTGCCCGGAGCAGCAAAATGTACCGGCGAAGAAAATCAGTGATAGAGGACGTCGAAGCCTCAGGAGAGTCATTATAGTTAATCGGCGGAGTACTGCACAAAACCTCAGTGTACAGGTGAGTAAAAATGCTAGAACTTTGGTATATACATGCACCATTCGCAGAAAACTTTATTCCCTGGGTTACTGTGGTCGTGCAGCTGCTCATAAGCCTTTGATCTCTACTCGGAATGCTACTTGTCATTTAGCATGGTGTAATGAACATTTATCGTGCACCGTAGATTAATGGAAACGGTTCCTATGGACTGATGAATCCAGATACACAATCCATCAGTCTGTTGGCTGTGTGTGGGTATGGTGGCAGCCAGGGGAATACTATTTGCCACAGTGTACTATTCTTACGGTCAAGTTTGGAGCTAGCAGTATACCCGAGTGGGGATGATTTTCGTGGTATGGTCCCAGCCCATTGGTTATCGTGGAAAAACCTATTAACCAGCACATCTACCTCAATATTCTGGACAAATATGCCCTACCAACTCTGTGGCAATACTATGGAACCAAGCCTTGTTGGTACCAACAGGATAATGCACCGAGCCATAAAGCAAGGGCTGTTATGGCATGGTTTGACAATAATTCTGTATCATGTGTAGACTGCCCAGCAGAGAGCCCTGATCTTAATCCCATAGAGCACCTATGGGATGAATTAGAGCACCACATAAGAAGTTTGGAACCAAGGCCTACTACTAAGCAACAGTTAGTTGCAGCATTATGTACTGAATGGAAGCTAATACCTATCACTGTGTTCCAAAATCCTTATCGAAAGCATGTCTCAAAGGGTCAGTGGCTGCATTAAGGCCAAAGGTGGATCGACACCGTACTAATGTATGTCAATAAATGCTATGTTGTGTTTTTCTTCTAGGTGTCCGGTGACTTTTGTCAATATAGTGTATATATACACACATTGTGTGTATACTATATATACATAGTCCCCTCCAACAAGAATTCCTGGGTGCACCACTGGCATGGAGGCAAATGCAAAGCAGCCAGCAAGTGTTATGATTTGGGCATGTATGACAGTAGATGGTGTTGGGTTCCTTCATGTGATCGATGGCATGCTGAATGCAAGGAAATACATTGACACTATCCTGGAACCAAAACTGCTACCTTCCACCTGGGATCTCTTTCCCAACAATGCACTATTTCTTTTTCAGCAAGATTCAGCTCCATTCTGCACAGCACAAATATGTAAACAGTGGTTCACAGCAAAAGACATTCCATTGTTGACCTGGCCAGGAAACTGCCCTGACCTGAACCCAACAGAAAATTAGTGGCACCATTTGAGAAACCCTGTACGAATGAGGCATCCATCAAATAAGTAGCAATTAATTGAAGCTTGTAATTGCTTCTTGGCACCACGTAATAGCAAAGGCAGAGCTTTAAACACTTGTTGGCTGAATGAGCCCTCGCTGTGCTGCTATTCTAAACAATAAAGGCTACCCTACAAAATACTGATAGTGCATTGCAATCATAAGTATCTGATATCATTTTATCGGATTGTAGTGTGGATTTATCAGTATTGCAGTATTTGCAACATAACTTTTTTGTACTTCATATATTTGAATTCTATATTTTTAGCATGTCTTTTGTAAAAAAAGATCATGCTTATGTTATCGGTTTGTCCGCCCGTCCGTACGCACGAGATCTGTGCAACTATTAGTCCGATTTGAAAAATTCTTTTGCATTGGGAAGCTTGAAATATGCAAATGAGCCTTCATTTCGTTTTGTTTTTTTACGACATACAATTTTGCCGCTAGAGGGCGTAAATGCAGATGATGTCGAATTCAAAAATACGTTTTATTCCACATATTTGCTTCTAAACATCCGATTGAAAAAATTCTTTTATCTTTCGATTACATTTATGTCGAAGAGTATTTTTGATATAGTTACTTTTTCAAATTAAGCATATATTTTCTGCTAGGTGGCATAAAGGTAAATTACATTTCCCCCTGATAACTGTTCTTCTAAAACTCCGATTTGAAATTTTTTTCTTCAGCGGATACACCTCCTAATGGTAAATCTTTTGCATATAATTTCAAATTTTTCGTAAAGAATACTTTGACCACCAGGGGTGTAAGTGTTAATTTTTGCTTATGATGTATTTGCCCTAAAATCTGAGCTTCTAAAATATCGCTTGAAAAAATTCTTTCGTGGACTGCCACTCACATCGATAAACCTTTTCGGAATATTTTCATCCTAAAATATTCCACAGTTTATCCGCCAGAGGGCGTAGATGCATATCTTATTTTTGTCAATACTTCTAGGTGTCCGATTTGAAAAATTCTTTCTTTGTTGGATAGTGTTTTCAGTGTGACATGTTTTTCATATAATTTCAAAATTTTCAAGTAATTCATAGACTTTCCGCTAGGGGACGTAAAGGTAAATTGCTTTTCCCCTATATATCTGCTTTTAAATCTCTGATTAGAAAAATTATTTCTGCACCGGATACAACTCCTGATGGAAAATCCTTTGCACATACTGTAATTTCTAATTTTTGTAAAAATGGTTTGGCCACCAGGTGGCGTAAGTCTTAATTTCCACTTCTGATGTATTTGCAGCAAAATATACCTCCTAAATTTCCGGAGTTGCTATTAATTTTTCCCATATTGTAATTTCTAATTTTTGTAAAAATGGTTTGGCCACCAGGTGGCGTAAGTCTTAATTTCCGCTTCTGATGTATTTGCAGCAAAATATGAGCTAAAATCTTGATTAAAAAAAAGTCATTTGTTGAGCGATGCTACTCATGTCGACAAACTTCTTAGGAACATTTTTTTCCTGAAATAATGTATGGTTTCTACGCCAGGGACGTAGATATATATATATTATTTTTGTCAATATCTCTACTTCTAACAGTCCGATTTGAAAAATTCCTTCTTTGTTGGATAGTATTTCCGATGCGAAATGTTTTTCCTATAAATTCAAAATTTTCAAGTAAATCATAGGCTTTTCTCTTTAGGGCTTTGGGAAGAAAACATTGTCAGACACTATGGCACAAAGGTAAATTGCGTTTTCTGTGTTATTTCTGCTCCTAAAACTTGGATTTGAAAAATTCTTCCTGTATCGCATACAAGACCTGATGGAAAATATTTTTCACATAATTTCTAATGTTTGGTAAAGAATGGTTTGGCCACCAGAGGCCATAAGTGTTAACTTCTACTTCTGACGTATTTGTAGCAAAATCTGGGCTCCTGAAAACTCTACTAATTTTTTTTTTTTTTCTTGGACCGATACCTCTCATATGGATTAACCTTTTGAGAATACTTTCTTCCTAAAATAATGCATGGTTTTCCCACCAGGAGACGTAAAGTCACATCTTATTTTTGTCGATATCTCTGTTTCTATGAGTCCGATTTGAAACTTTATTTCTGTGTTGGAGAGCGTTTCCGGTGCAAAATGTTTCTCATATAAATTCATGTTTTTCTTAATGCACAAGTCTGCAACCAGAGGGCGTAAGCTCACGATTCCGTTTATAGCAATATCTGAGGGATTAAAAAATCGATTGAAAAACTTCTTTCTTCCGTCAGATACTACTGTTTTCCATATTGGCTACATTGACTTTGAATAGCTTTGATAAATTTAATTTTCATCAGAACGGATTCAAAAACATGCTTATTACACCCGAAAATTCGGTGTCATCTTTCTTGTTTGTATTGAGTCCAGTAGTAAATTCTCTTTCAATCGATATATAAACATTTGCATTTAGTGAAACATAACATTTCCTATAATATAAGCCTGCAAAGTTGCAAAACATGAAATTTTCAAATATTATCCACAATTTTGGCCACCACCATAATTAATTCCAATATGAGGAAGTGGAATGGCTTCAACTGACGAAATCTGTAGATGTTCAGTTTCTTCTGACTCAGATATTTGGAACTTCTTTGTCCTGGGTGGTGTAACGGATAGCATGCTTGAACAGAAATTGGTAGATGCAGGTTTGATTCCCACCCCAGGGCAATGTAATTTTCTAGTTTCCTGATATGATATCATGTACTGAACAGTAAAACTATTAATAGTTATTCAGACATATCTGATTGCTATAATCATGGTCTGACTGTACTGTTTGACTGATTTCCTGAACCACTTGTGCCATGGTCCAGGAAAACAATCAGAAACATTCCCTGACAGTCCCAAAAGTAGTCATGATTTTTGGCTAGATAGCAATGTCTTATATTTTTTTAATTGGTGAAGATGATGGGTGTTTCCATGTCATAGAATCTTGTCTGCTTTCTGGTGTTGAATGATGCTCTCAATCATTATCTCCTGTGATAATGCCCGGCAAGAAGTCCTCAGCTTGTTGATGATAGCATATCAAATACAGAAGGGAGATAGATATCTATTCATCTTGCTTTGTGTTCTTATGCGAGATTCGTAGGTACCCACCTCACACAAACTTTCCAATAATGCAATTGATCACACACAACACTGTAAACTCTACCCACTAAGATTTGCAGTTCACTGATGACATCAGTTCTGTCACTGTAACATGTCTGCCATCGTGGATGAGTGTCTGCCTGTTGCATAATGTCCTCTCAAATGACAGTCTTTGGATGCATATGTCAAGGTTTGTCATCAGTGTCTGTCCTACTCTATACAAAATTCTTGCACAATTTTTGCATGTGCTTCAGTGACATAACACCTTCGTTGTACACTTCCACCAACTGGTGATGGACTACCACTGGAGCAACACCCTTTGCATGCAGAAAATGCATTGTGCTTCACACTTCCTCACATGACTATATTGACAATAGCACAACCATTCTTAGTAAATGAATGGGCTCAGTGCCCACTGGTGGTGAAGCATTGTTTTTGGCTCTTTGGGATTGTGCACACATTCTAACTCTTCATTGGCTCATTAAGAATTTTGTTGTTGGATGTCTTGGTAGCTTATTTATTGAATGAAAACTAATAATACATAAAATATATTAGATTGATAGTGTCATCACACTCATAATTTATTGATGTGATGTGTGACAGTAATGCAAATTATAAAAGCCAGTGAGGTTGAAGTGTTTTTTCCTTGTGTTTTTATCTTAACATATTTATTCATTCTACTTTTTTTAAAAACTCTTCTAGTCTCTGATTGAGCTGATTTGTAACGTCAAAACGATGGAAGATACTGTAAAGGAAATGAAGTATGATGCAAAAAAGGCCCCTTTGGGTAAATATACAATTTCATACTTTAATATCTAACCTTTAGAATTTTTCAAAAAAATCAGTTTTCTATGAAAACAAAGTGCAAATGTTAATGCAATGCTTATTCTATAAGAAACATCATGGAAGTTATTAATTAGCAAAGTACATGGAAATATTCATATACGAGTAGTACTGGGTTTGATGTAAATTACTCTAACTGTGATTTTTATTGAGGTTCTTTTTCAATGTATCTCCTCTCAGTTAGATTTTAAGTGCAATGAAGTAGTGGAAAATCACTAAAGATGCTTAAAATTTGTCACTCCCTAATCAAACTAAGTCCTCCTGAATTCCACTCACTTGTAAAAGAGGAAATTAAGAATAATTAGTATCACATATGACTGCTGTGAGGCTGATAAACTTGGTCAGTCACTTTGCAGCTATTCATTTTGAAGAGAACAAACCATCATCATCAGGCTAAAAATTGGGCAGCTCAGATCTATCAACTTTGAAGGTTCTTTCAAAACTTTTTTCAGCATGTGAAAATTGCCATTCAGCATAGGGCAATAACAATAAAAGTATCAGAAAAACAAACTTATATCTGCCTTTTTTAAAGGGATAATAATGTAATTACTTCCATGTCTTAAATGATTTATTACAGTGTAAGTGCATATTGTGAACCAAGCTTACATTTAAGTCTTTTGACATCCACATGTGGTTCATACAGTTACAAAAAGCATAAACTACTCATACTTCCGATATCCAGTTTTAGAATCATACACAAAGAGTGATGATGTCACATTGATTATATGCTTTTCAAAGGGCTAAAATTATGACGCATATAATTGTAACAAGAAAGATGACACCAAATTTTTGGGTGTAATAACACATCTTTTGAATCCGTTCTGACGCAAATTAAATTTATCAAAGCTATTCAAAGTCAATGGAGCAGGTATGGAAAACAATAGTACCTGACAGAAGAAAGAAGTTTTTCAATTGGGTTTTTAATCCCTCAGATATTGCTGTAAACGGAATCATGAGCTTACGCTCTCTAGTTGCAGACTTGTGTGTTAAAAAAATATGAATTTATATGAGAAACATTTCGCACTGGAAACGCTCTTTGCACTTGCTCACGTGCAGTCGAGCTCTCATCAGCGTGCTATTGTGTACACTGATTCGTTGAGTGTTGTGCAATCATTGTCATCTTTGGATTTCACTGGCCACCCACTTCTTTTAACCGTACGGAGACTTCTTCGTTCTTTGCTCGAGGCTGATGTCTAGATTCGGTTCTGCTGGATTCCTGGGCATGTTGGGATCCCAGGGAACGAGTCTGCTGATGCTGCGGCTAGATCTGCCTCCTCTTTGGTCGTCACACCCTTGCCACTGTTCCACCGTGATTTTCGCTTTCTTGTTCACGATCATATCAGACGAACGTGGCAAAGTCTGTGGGACCAACAGGTGGAGAATAAACTGCACCGTGTAAAACCTAACCTTGGGGTCTGGAAATCATCGTGTCGCCGGAACCGTTGGGAAGAAGTTGTTCTTGCGCGTCTCCGCATTGGCCATTGTCGCTTCACGCATAGCTATTTGCTGTGTGGCGACACTGCTCCGGTGTGTGAGACATGCGACTGTTTACTCACCGTCTCTCATGTTTTGTGCAGTTGTGTTCGTTTTCGTTATCATCGGTTTCACTATTTTCAGTCTCATCTGCTGGACGAGGGCGCAGCTACGCTTCAAAAGCTTTTGGGCGACCACTGCGACACTTTCGCAGTATTTTCCTTTTTAAAACAGATTAACGTTTTAAAACTTATTTTTTTAAAAAAAGTTATATAATAATTAAAATAGTAAATTAATAAATTTATATATAAACCTAATTAACTAACTAGTCTTCACAACTTTCATCATTCTCCTTTCTAACTTTTACCAAGCCTGTCTGCTCTTAATCATTTCACCCCACTTTTAAAAATCTTTAACTGATAGTTTCTGTGTCTGGCGTTCTTTGGCCATGCCTGGCCCTTTGCGCCACAAAAATCAACTAACTAACTAACTAACCAACACAGAAATAAAGTTTCAAATCGGACTCATAGAAACAGAGATATCGACAAAAATAAGATGTGACTTTACGTTCCCTGGTGGGAAAACCATGCATTATTTTGGGAAGAAAGTATTCTCAAAAGGATTTTCCATATGAGCGGTATCGGTACAAAAAAAAAAAAAAAAAAAAAAAAAAAATTGTCGAGTTTTCAGGAGCCCAGATTTT
Source organism: Macrothele yani (assembly GCA_039090855.1). Lineage (NCBI taxonomy): Eukaryota > Metazoa > Arthropoda > Arachnida > Araneae > Macrothelidae > Macrothele > Macrothele yani. Next base: position 83,040,018 of record CM077008.1, read on the forward strand.
GCTACAAATACATCAGAAGCAGATATTAACACTTATGCCCCCCTGATGGCCAAACTATTCTTTACCAAACATTAGAAATTATGTGAAAAATATTTTCCATCTGGTCTTGTATGCCATACAGGAAGAATTTTTCAAATCGGAGTTTTAGAAGCAGAAATAACACAGAAAACACAATTTGCCTTTGTGACCCCTATCGGAAAGTCTATGACTTACTTAAAAAATTTTGAATTTTTAGGAAAAACATTTCGCATCGGAAACACTATCCAACAAAGAAGGAATTTTCCAAATCGGACTCCTAGAAGTAGAGATATTGACAAAAATAAGATATATATCTACACCCCTGGCGTAGAAACCATGCATTATTTCAAGAAGAAAATGTTCCTAAAAGGTTTGTTGACATGAGTAGTATGGTCAACAAATGACTGTGTTTTCAATCGAGAATTTAGAAGCTCATATTTTGCTGCAAATACACCAGAAGCAGAAATTAAGTCTTATGCCACCTGGTGGCCAAACCATTTTTTACAAAAATTTGAAATTATGTGCAAATGATTTCCCATCATTATCTGTATCCGGTGCCTAAAGAATTTTTCAAATTGGAGATTTAGAAGCAGAGATATACGGTGAAAGCAATTTACCTTTACGTCCCCTAGCGGAAAGTCAATGAATTACTTGACAATTTTCAAATTATATGAAAAACATGTCACACTAGAAACACTATCCAACAAAGATGGAATTTTTCAAATCGTACTCTTTGAAGTAGAGATATTGACAAAAATAAGATATACATCTACGTCCCCTGGCGTAGAAACCATGCATTTTTTCAAGAAGAAAATTTTCCTAAACGGTTTGTCAACATGAGTAGTATCGGTCAACAAACGACCTTTTTTTCAATCGAGATTTTAAAGCTCATATTTTGCTGCAAATACAACAGAAGCGGAAATTAAGATTTACGCCCCTGGTGGCCAAACTATTTTTTTACAAAAATTAGAAATTATGTGCAAACGATTTCCCATCAGCAGCTGTATCCGGTGCAGAAAGAATTTTTCAAATCGGAGATTTAGAAGCAGAGATATAGGGAGAACGCAATTTACTGCTACGCCCCTAGCGGAAAGTCTATGAATTACTTGAAAATTTTGAAATTATATGAAAAACATGTCACACGGCAAACACTATCCAACAAAGAAGGAATTTTTCAAATAGGACTCCTAGAAGTAGAGACATTGACAAAAATAAGATGTACATCTATGCCCCCTGGCGGAAAAACTGTGGAATATTTTAAAAAGAAAATATTCCAAAAGGTTTATCGATGTGAGTGGCATAAGTCCACGAAATAATTTTTTAATCGATATTTTAGAAGCTACGATTTTATGGCAAATACATCATAAGCAAAAATTAACACTTACGCCCCCTGGTGGCCAAAGTATTCTTTTCCAAAAATTTGAAATTATATGGAAAAGATTTTCCATCAGGAGATGTATCCGCTGAAGAAAATATTTTTCAAATCGGAGTTTTAGAAGAAGAGTTATCCGGGAAAATGTAATTTACTTTTACGCCCCCTAGCGGAAAATCTATGCTTAATTTGAAAAAGTTACTATATCAGGGATCGCATTCCTCCTAAAATTCCTAAAATTCCTAATATTTTGTGACCCTCCTTAAATTCCTAAAATTAGACCTAAAATTTGCTATTCATCCTAAAATTTTCGTAAGCTTATTTTTATTAAAAACACAACCGTTATTAACGCCAATAAATTTACCATTACGGTAAGGTAAAAAGACCTGTTATTGTAGAAACACAGCCTATATGCTGTGCTGCTGAAGGAAGGAAAAATGACGCCATCGAGATGCACTTGCTTCGGGGCGGGCGTTCCATTTTTTGCCTTCGAACAGTTTTCGAGAGTAACAAGAGATCTAAGGGAAAAGGGGAGGGGTCATTTTCACCCCTGGTTTGCGATTTGCAGACGAACTCCGTGGCACGCAGAAGATCGTACTTTATTTTTGTACATGCCTTGTGGAACCTCCTCTTTCTGCTGATGTTTTGTTATTGTAAACCGCAGGTGGGTGGAAGCAAAGAGGAAACATGTGGTCTCCTTCCGTAACCTCCGGTAATGACGATGGGATGGTAGCTGAGTATTATCTTGGCAGGCAGTAGAGCACGTGATCATTGACCTTCGATCATGCGTCGGCGACAGCGACCTTCGATGCGCAATATATCTCGGCTCCGACTCGCTTTGACTGAACTTGCGTGAGATGCGTATGATAGTTTCTGGTTTTACGTCTTTTATGGTGTTCTCTGTGCTGTGTGCAGGTTCAGTTCTCTAGTGGTGACCTGCTTTTTTTTTTTTTTTTTTTCATATCTTCTGACATCCTCGCAGCCAAATTTCGGGAAGTTGTCTGGTTTTGCAATATTGGAACGTGTTTTTGTACTTCCCTTTCATTTTCTGGTTAGTAATACAAGTGTTTAAGATGCCTAAATCCAAAACGAAATTTCAAGATGCGTGGCTCGCCAAAGAATTGGACGGAGTGAAGTTGAAAGAATGGTGTTCTGCAACTGAAACAATATTTTCTGCTAAGTGTATATTGTGTTCAGAAATTTTCAACATTTCTAATAGTGGCTTTTCACAAGTAAAAGCGCATCATAAAGGAAAAAAACATTTGCAGAAATTTCAAAGTAAATTTCAAAATAAGTCCATCCTGAAAGCCTTTGGAGGACGGGATCTTCAGCCCAAAACAAATATTAGTGAAGTACTGAGTCATGATTTACAGTTGGCTAAAGCCGAAGCATTATGGGCCATGAAAGTTGCTAAGGACAATATGTCTTTTGTTTCATGCACTGAAACAGTTGAACTTTTCAAAGAAATGTTTCCTGATTCTGCTATTGCAGCCAAAATGCAACTTAAAGAAAAAAAGTTGCTTATGTGATATCACATGGATTGTCAAAATATTTTGAAGAGGATTTGAAAAAAGACATTGCATCTAGTAGCCCAGGAAAGGTTACTATAGCATTTGATGAAACTACAAATACACAAGTGAAACGGCAGTTGGATGTGTATCTCAGGTACTGGTCTTCAGAAATAAATTCAGTTTCTTGCCGATACCTAACAAGCGTTTTTCTGGGTCATGCAACAGCAGATATTTTGCTAAAAGAAATTCTTGATGTGTTATCATCCTTCAATATTTCGTTGAACAGAATTATTTGTGTATCCATGGACAGCCCAAATGTAAATAAGTGCTTTTTACGCAAATTCAATGAAGTTGTAAAACAAGAAACAGGCCAGAAATCTTTGGAACTAGGTTTTTGCAACCTGCATGTTGTTAGTAATGCATTTAAAATTTTTTTGACAAGCTTAAATATAGATTTTGACGAATTTGCTACTGATATACATTACTTTTTAAAGAGTAGTGCTGCAAGACGAGAGGATTATAAATCTGTCGAGGATATAACATTGGTCACTGCCAAATTTCTTTTGCGTCATGTCAGCAACAGATGGTTAACCGTTGGTTCTGTAGCCCAGAGGCTCTTGGATCAATGGCTAAATATTACAGAATATTTTTTAAACTTCTTGCCATCTCAAAAAATATTTGAAAAACAACTGCGCAATTTGGCAAGGTATAAAAGAATTCACTGTTTCCTGAAAAATGAGCTTACTCCTTGCTATTTAGCATTAATTTCATTTTCACACCAAAATTTTGAAAAGTTTTCATTATGTTAGAGTGAAGAACCAAAAATACACCAGTTATATTCTGATTTAAATACTTTAATGAGGAATGTTATGGCTCAGTTTATCCAAGATGATGTTATAGCAGGGAAATTTGGAGAAGACCTAAAGAATGTAGACTTTGAAAACAAAAATTCATGGAAAAAACTAGGGGAGTTAGAAGTTGGTATGAAGACAAAAAATCTCCTCAGGAATGTTCAGGAGACCAGGCAGAAATTATTTCTCTTAGATGTAAGATCATCACTAATTGCAACCACAAAATATTTAAAGTCAAATTTGCCATTCTGCAATCAAAAGCTAAGAGACATAGAAGTTTTAAAGGTAAAAGAACCAAAGAAAGAGTCAACTCAACTTTCAGTCACTGAAGGACTTTCGGAAATAACCAGAATTTCAAGTGTTTTGCATCTTTCTGAGGAACAAATTGATAGAGTAAGAGAAGAGTGGAAACTTTTAAATTGCGATAAGCCAACTCTAGATGAACTAGTGAAATTTTCAGAGGAAGGGCATATTCCAGTGCGGATTGATCATTACTGGCGTAATATATTTAGTATTAAAGACTCTAGCGGAAAAGAAAAATACTCAAATCTTGCTAAACTCATCAAGTCAATTTTAGTTTTACCTCATGGTAATGCTGATGCAGAAAGGGGATTTTCGGTTAACACTGCTCTGTTAAGGAAGGACAAGGCTAACTTAAAAGACTCAACTATAACATCATTAAGAATAGTTAAAGGGGCCATTAAACACTATGGATGTGTAAGTAAAGTTCCCATAACAAGAAATTTGTTAAATAGTGTTTGTGATTCACATAAATTTTATAAAGAGTATGTTGATAAGCTGAAGGAAGAAGAATCAAAAAAGGTAAAAGAAAGGAAGCAGAAAGAGAGGGAAAATAAGGAAAAGCAGCTAGAGAAAAAAAGAAAAGCTGAGTTTGATGACAAAAGAAAATGATGCAGAAATAAATAGACTTAAAAACGATAAAGAAGCCTCCCTGGCAATAATTCAAGAGGGAACAGAAAGAATGAGAAAAGCTGTAGAGAAACAAAATACTGTTGAAATAGCAGTTGCATCTAACTTGATCATACAAGGTTCAGCTGAAATAAAGAAAACTGAAAGTAAATTAGTTGTGGTAGAAGCAGAAAAAGATAGGCTAATCAGGAAAAGGTTAAAACAATAATATGAAAAAAGTAATTCAGTGAACAATTGTACATAGTTCTTGGTTTTCAATTACCTTTTTAGGATATTATAATTTAATGTGAAACCTGAAAACTTTACTGTGAAAATCGTGAATTGCTTCTGGTTCAACAGCATATTAATGTTCAAAGTGAAACTTGAATGTGGTAAATATACTTGAATATGATAATAACACGTGAAAAGATAAGAACTGAACATTAGAAGTAAATCATACTTAAACTTTAGACATTAGACGTTATGCAAAAAATTTGGGTGTTAACTTCGACCATATATACTAATGGACTGCACATTGGCAATAGCTGCATCAAAGCCGCCATGGCTCAAACATTGGGCACGTCATCATCAGACTCCAAATTTCGTGTAAAAATGCTGTTATGATTACTAATTTACGCTGCAGAACTTCAGTGTTTCCGGTGTATTATGTGAATGCGCCTCATATATAATGAAAACTCTTCAGGTAAGTTTACTTATGAGCTATATACATGCATGATCGGGTTGTTTACATTTTGTGATTTATAATGTGATGAACATTTGCGAAGAATTTGGAACATGCATTCCATTTTTTTTCTTAAGTTACTATATTTTTATATCAATAGCTGCAAGTTTCTGGTTAAGTAATTGAACTTTATTGACTTAGGTATTTAATTCGTTTCTTACCCATGAAAAATCATAGAACTTTCTTTACTATATCGCTCAGAGCAACCATAAGCACAGCAGGTGTAACCCATCTTTTTGACTGATGTCATGTGATTTTATGTTGGAGCCAGAAATTTTGATGTCATGCGCAGTCTATCAGTATATATGGTTGAAGGGTGTGAAACAAACTCTTTACAATGTATACAAAGTTGTTTTACTAGATGTATACAAATATACATCTAGTTTTTATTGAAATACACTCCTAAAATTTTCCTAAAATTTTTCTAAAAATTCCTAAAATTCCTACCTAAAATTTTCCAGAAGTATGCTATGATCCCTGCTATATCTAAAATACTCTTCGACATAAATGGAATCGAAAGATATAATTTTTTTTCAATCGGATGTTTAGAAGCAAATTTGTGGAATAAAACGTATTTTTTGAATTCGACATCATCTGCATTCATGCCCTCTACCAGCAAAATTGTACATCGTAAAAAAACAACGAAATAAAGGATCATCATTTGCATATTTCAAACTTCCCAATGCAAAAAGAATTTTTCAAATCGGACTAATAGTTGCTGAGATATCGTGAGTACAGACGGACGGACGGACAAACCGATAACAGAAGCACGATCTTTTACAAAAGACGTGCTAACAAAGAAGGAATTTTTCAAATCGGACTTCTAGAAGTAGAGATATTGACAAAAATAAGATATACATCTACGCGCCCTGGCGCAGAAACCATGCATTATTTAAAAAAGAAAATGCTTCTAAAAGGTTTGTCGACATGAGTACTATCTGTCTACAAGCGACAAATTTTTTCAATCAAGAATTTAGAAGCTCATATTTTGCTGCAAATACATCAGAAGCGGAAATTAAGATTTACTCTCCCTGGTGGCCAAACCATTTTTTTATAAAAATTAGAAATTATGTGCAAACAAATTTCCCATCAGGAGTTGTATCCAGTGCAGAAAGAATTTTTCAAATCGGAGATTTAGAAGCAGAGATATAGGGAAAACGCAATTTACAGCTACGCTCCCTAGCGGAAAGTCTATGAATTACTTGAAAATTTTGAAATTATATGAAAAACATGTCACACCAAAAACACTATCCAACAAAGAAGAAATTTTTCAAATCGGACTTCTAGACGTAGAGATATTGACGAAAATAAGATATACATCTACGCCCCCTGACAGAGAAACTGTGGAAAATTTTAAGAGGAATATATTCTGAAAAGGTTTATCGATGTGAGTGGCATCAGTCCATGAAAGAATTTTTTCAATCAATATTTTAGGAGCTCAGATTTTATGGCAAAAATACATCAGAAGCAAAAATTAACTCTTACGCCCCCTGGTGGCCAAAGTTTTCTTTACCAAAAATTTGAAATTTAATGGAAAAGATTTTCCATCAAGAGGTGTATTCGCTAAAGAATTTTTTTTAAATTGGAGTTTAAAAAAAAGAGTTATCGGGGAAAAAGGTAATTCACTTTTACGCTCCCTAGCAGAAAATCTATGCGTAATTTGAAAAAGTAACTATATCTAAAATACTCTTTGATATAAATGGAATCGAAAGATAAATTTTTTTTCAATCGGATGTTTAGAAGCAAATATATGGATTAAAACATATTTTTGAATTTGACATCATCTGCATTTATGCCCTCTAGTGGCAAAATTGTACATCGTAAAAACAAAACAAAACAAAATGAAGGATCATCATTTGCATATTTCAAGCTTCCCAATGCAAAAAGAATTTTTCAAATCGGACTAATAGTTGGAGAGATATTGTGGGTACAGACGGACGGACAAACCGATAACATAAGCATGATCTTTTTTACAAAAGGCGTGCTAAAAAGTTAAGAGCTTGCTAAATTATATATCCATTCCAGTTTTAAACACCTATCACCGACTAAATCAGGTGCTAAATTTGTGTCTACTAAATGTTCCACTGTAAATTTATGTATGAATGTGTTCTTAAATAAATAGCTTGAGCACTCAGTGGACTTCACATCTTGAGCTCCAGCACCAAAATGATTTATTCATTCAAGGCTCAAGCACTCATTAGACTTTGTGTCCAAAGCTCGAGGCTCAAGCACCCATTAAATTTCTGAAAAGTTGGCAATGATTTTTATACTAAACAAGTGTATTTCTTTGAAAAGTAATGTTAGAATGATATGCATTTCCTCAGAAATTAACCAGGTTCAAGAGAAGTCACATTGCTAATACAGGGTGTCCAAAAATAATTGTGCACTGAAAGTAAAACTTACTATGTCAAACTGGCTCTACAGGATGTGCTGGAAATGGGCCCCACCAATGTCCAGATATGTCTGCACACACTTCTGCTTGTTGGTTAAGACCTTTCTCATGGTATGTGATGTGATTTGTTTGATGTGGGTCATTATTGTAGCCTGTAGTTCTTGAAGTGTATGCGGATTACTTATGTACACCTTCTCCTTCAGTGCTCCCCACAGAAAAAAAGTCAGGCAGTGTCAGATCCGGTGACCAGGAAGGCCACAGTCCCTGGGAGATGATGTGATTTCTGAAGAGTTCCTCCAGAAGCTGTATTGATGCACCAGTAGTGTGAGCAGTTGCAGTGTCTGGCTGGAACTGTTCTTCATTGATTTCCCATTCCGTGAGTTCGGATATGAATGATTGGATAATCTAGGCACCGTACCGTTCTGAGTTAATAGTTTCACTGAAGAAAATGGGCCCAATAATGTGCGTATGAGTCATGGTACACCAAACACTGACCTTCTGGTTGTGGAGAGGCACTTCCTTAAATTCGTGGGGATTTTCGGTACCCCACAGACAAGTGTTTCGGCTCTTGATGCACCCAGACAGGTGGAACCATGCCTCATCTGTAAAAAAAGTCTCGTCCAGAATGTCCTCACCTTCTTCAGACAGGAACTCTTGAAACCACCTGCAGTACCGAACGCCGGCCTCATGGTCTGTTTCTTTCAGATGATGCATGGCAGACACTTTGTTCAGGTGGAAACACAACTTCCTTTTCAGAATATCGTGGGATGTACTCTTTGGCACATTAGCTTGTTGTGACAGCCACCTCACGGACTTGTGTGGACTCCTCTGTATCCTGTACGGTCTCGTCTTCCGTGGATGGCCTACCGGGGCAAGGGGCATCCAGAACACTGCCAGTTTCCCAAAATTTCACTATGAGCTGATGCACTACATTACGGTAGGGGACATTTGCATCACAAAATTTCCTAGCGAACTGTTTTTGCACTTCGCCCATGTACATGGTAAAAGATATGTTCCACCAAAAACACTCTGTTCAACTGTCAACACTATTGTCCTTGTGCTGAGATGAGTGATCAATCAACACCTCTGCCTCTGTCAACCAAGTGCTCCGGAATGACTTTCGCTCAGAATGACAGCTGCACACGCCTCCTGGTGGGGAGACATGAAGGTTACCAGACACAGAGCACTTTCACATGACGAATCACTTGTACTGTAGTTCAATTCAAAATTTCTGTATTATTACATTACTGCAATTCGTACATTCAGTGCACAGTCATTATTCGGACATCCTGTAGTTACGCAAACTGTTTGATGTTTAATTTTATGAGATCCCTATGATGGTTTTTTTATTATCATTTGTGAAAATTTTGGGTTGTGACTCAACAGAGTAGGCATTAACAAACAAATATAATACAATCCGTATTTATTGGTGAAGGAAAAAACATAATCTTCCGACAAGCTTTCCCCATCAACGGACGGCTTCTTCAGGCGGTTACAAAGGAAAACAGAATCAAACTAATTTTATTTGATTCATTAGTTTCCTTTGTAACCGCCTGAAGAAGCCGTCCGTTGATGGGGAAAGCTTGTGGGAAGATTGTTTTTTCCTTCACCAATAAATACAGATTGTATTATATTTATCTGTTATTACTTTGGTGTTGACAACCCACAATTTACTCATCAGATACGGACTGTATTATATTTGTCTGTTATTGCTTTGGTGTTGACAACCCACAATTTACTCATCAGAGTAGGCATTGCTACTCGTTTGGTAATAATACCTGTAAATCACTAAGTTTAATAAAGTTGACTTAAACTGCCACTACTTTAAGTTGTCGCTATCAAAAGTTCTTTCATTTTGGGAGAATTTTTATGCACTGAAGTATTTCTTCTTCAAAATTCAAATACGTTATCTTTCTCAATTAATTTTTACCTCTCCAACTGTATAAGAGATGTTATATGTGTTGTAAATTTGTTGTACTGAAGTTTTCACTTAATTTTAGTCTTTCTTGTAGCTATATGCCAATTGTTGAAGTTTTGCTTTTATAGGGAAGTTAACTGAGGGACAGATTAAAGAAGGTTATGCAGCCTTGAAGAAAATTGAAGATGTTATATTAAAGAATGGGAAAGGTTCTGAGTTGATTCAAGCATGCAATGAGTTCTACACAAGAATCCCCCATGATTTTGGGTATGATATTGTCTTATGAAAGTAGTTATTTTGCTGTTAGTATATAAAATGTTCATAGTTTGTTGTAACTTATTTTTAAAGACTGTAGTAAAATGAAGTTGGTAAATACTTAGATGAGATAATATACAATAGGATATCCAAGTGCATGAGGATTAGATTTCTGGTACTCTTGTGTAAATGCAAATTTGCATAAGTTGGTTTTACCCTTAGAAATTATTCTGCATATGCTAAGATAAAACTGTGTGAACTCCTGCAATGCACAAACTTTATGCAAATTAAAATTACATAAATTTCAAATAAAGTGTGAAACTTATAAAATCTGTAGATAGCTTAGCACTATGATTTTTATATGTGATTCACTGATCCTTCAGTAGATGCAGTATCATTAGGATTGACTTTTGCTTGAATTGGACAGTCATTTTGATTGGTAGTTTGCAACTTTTTTCATATTGGCCATAAATTAGGAGCATGTAAGAAAGCTGTTTGTTGCAATGTAATGGAAGAGTGCATGGTGATAAGGGATTTGCAATAATGATGGCATTGAGTTCTACACAAGAATCCCCCATGATCACACTCTTTATCTGCCCTTAGATAAAGCTCACCCACATCTAAGCTCAAGGTTTTTATTTTTACAGTTCACTAACACTGGAAAGCAGGCAAACTTGATCAGTATCTCTGTTCTCTGTTTTTCATGCCTCCCATACCCCCTCTGACAGTGTTCGTACTCCACACCACACCAGATGTGGCTCCTGAAATAGAAATGGTATACATCAAAACATGTATGGTTCAACAGCAGATGGTTTTGCCCTTAAAAAAATGTGTAAAAAAAAAAAAGGCACGTAAAATATCTGAGAAATTACACCATTTTGAGCGCAACAGCTATGGAAAAAAAAAAAAACAAACTTTTAAACAGTAGTTCTGAGCTAATAAAATTATTATTTTCCTCTAGTTCGAACATAAAAGCTGGTAGTCCTGGATTCTAGACTCATTGATTCTTCAACTCCTGGGGTATATGAAAGTAAATCTCCTCATAGGATCTGTTACAATTCCTATAAATATAAGACATTTTATAGTAATAAATTTTTAAAGTTTATAGCCTTCAGGAAGGTGATTATTCAGAGCACAAAATAATTTAGAAAATTATTTAACTATGGAGGGTGATGAATTCGCATACATTTTTGTATGAAGTCCTTTTTAATACTTTCACTATAGTATGTAATCCATAATTGCAAATACCTGCCTTTGCTGATAAAGTACCAGCAATTTTGCTGCCTCTACTGGTACATTATTTTTCCTGAAATATAATTTTTTTTATTCCGTAAAAGTTTTTAATTGATCATTTTAAAAAGTTTTGTGTGTTTTTTTCTTTTTAACTAGCAATATTTTTTTGAAGCAATTGCAGCATTCTCTTCTGATCATATGCACTGTTTGTAAATAAATCTTTATCTGAATAATATGCTGCTTATAATTTCTAATTCAGTGACAATCTTTTTTTTTTTTTTTTTTTTAAGTAAATCTCAAGAAAAATAACTTTCTTTCCTTATTCATAACTTATGCGGGGTAATTTTTCATTTTTAGAATTACGTTCAAAGGTTGAACCTTTTACACAATTTCAGTTCTACTTTCCAATAAAATGTGGCTTAATAATAAGGTCTTACTATTACAAACTGCTTTGGATGGTTGTCGAAAAAATTAAAATCAAAATTCTACCTGTATATGAGATACTTAGAGGATGGCATTTCATTATTTATTATGTAAACATGAGTACTATGGATTTTTTATAATAGCTTAGATGATTCTCTGAAATTCATCATAGCAAGCAAATTACGAGGGTTGTACTGAAAGTAATGCAAAAGTGGGCATAACTTTTTATTAACTGACAGAAGTCTTTCAAATTGTACATGTTGGTAGAGTAACTCTTTCTCTATACAAAGGTACTACTCAACATAGTCTCCATCACAAGCAATGCATTTGTGCCATTTGAAGTCATTCCATGTCAAGTCAACACAGTGATTTTACCCCACCATCTCAGATTTTGATGAAACTTGGCACAGAGGTAGCCTACATATAGATGAAGAAAAATACCCAATTTTCTTAAAATACGTCTACCCATTTTGAATATATGGCGATGTGAAGTTGTCAAAAATCGCCAAAAAACACCTCACTGCCATAATTTCAAATTGCTGTAACAACTCTCTTAATTAAGCTAAAATGATGGCAGAGGTGTCATTTTGCAGCATTTTCCACGAGCTTTCCTATGATAGACAACACAATATGGGTTTGAGATGAAAATTGTTTTTCAAATTTAAATTAAAATTAAAATTTTTAGTTTATCAAAAAGCGCAGCCCCAAAAATTTTCAAAAAATTATATACAACACTTCACATTATTGTTAACTAATTCCCTAAGTATGAAAGTGGGACTGTCATGGGTTCACACCTTTATAAAATTTCAAAAATACATATTTCACTAAAAAAATGAAATTTTTGTAAAACTTATAGATTTAAGCGGAAATATACATAACTTACCCGTAAATAAATCTTCACTCTTTATTCTTAATATACCTATGCACACATTCAAATTTACTGTTAACACATACATTCGAAATGTGACTTGCAAAACCTGATACAAACAGTATGCGTTATAAGAATTCACTTATTTTTAAACGCTTCATTTGTTTTTACAGTATCATCCCCAGGAATTTGATATATTCTTCCTGTTGGTGTTACTGGGTTTACTTTATAAAGAACATTATTTACAGATACCCATAGAATATCAGGTTTTGTAGGATATGTATAAGATATTGATGGGCCAGCTGGGTGAAGAAAAGTAACTTTAACTTCATCAAGACCTTTGTCTTTTGTTAAAACATAAGCTAGCCACCATTTCTTGTTGTAGATGGCAGTAATGTATCCATGGATATCTCTCAAAGCCAGTTTTCCTGGAGATTTTGTGACTGTTTCAACAGTAGATTCTGTTGTATCTGAAAAAGTTTTTACCAATATTTTTTGATGAACTTGATGCTATCAGTATAAAGGCATGTAACCTCTGTGTCCCTTTGATGGTAACAGATTGACTAAAATGCTCTTCTAGAAATGTTTCAGTTTCAATGTACTATTCTTGTGTTGAAAATTCAAAGTGTGCAGATGTAATGTTTTTAACTGCCCAATCAAAAAGTTGTTGTGGAGTCAGAATTTGGTTATCATATGGCCTCTGCAGACTTGCTTTTGTTGATAATCTCTTAACAGTGTGTTGTCACAGACACCAGCGCAAGGTCCTTTTCCATGAGTAGAGGCAAAAAAATGCCATTCTGTTTCGATGCCAAAATCTTCTTTGTGGAAACATATGTTTACAAAATTCTTTTTATTCTTGTATTGGGCTGCACTGCCATCTGAAAAGTAGTATATCTTCTGTATATCAGTTCGAAAATTTGTTTTTTAAAAATTGAATTAGCATTTTTTGAAAACAGTAGACTGCTATGGTGTTATTCTCTAGAGTCTAGACAGTTAGAAATTATGACATAGCTTATATGCTCTGTTTTCTTCTCTCCTTTGTAATACACTACAAAGGGGTGCATTGTTGCATGATCACTTGACCAATGATAACTCTGGGCCTCATCTTGGATCACAAAAGTGTAATTCTCAGAGAAGTCACATGTGACAACATATTCACCCTCATTCATGTTTTTCTTGACTTCATTTATAAAAGAGCTTTGCTGCTTAGCTAGAAAATCATGGAGTATCAATGTGGTCAATTTTTCAGAAAATAATTCAATAAACTCCGATGAGGTCTTGTGCATTGTTTCTAAGTTACATCTGTCTACTGAAACCCACTGTCGAAAAGTGATATTTTCAACCATATTATTATCAAATGCATTTTGTAGTGTACTTTTTATTAGGTCGCTTCCTGGGCAAGAACTACAGTTTCCCATAATGCAGTGAATTGATGCTAGGTTGCACAGCACTTTTGCCAAACAGTGTTTATAAGAGGCCAATTCTCCATTGGTTAACACACCGAGCTTAGCATTTTCTATCATAAGTTTGACATTTTGATGTGTAGTGCAAACACATACTGAGTGTGTTCCACTATGCCCTGCTAAAATGCAGTGTTTTGGGTGCAGTTCTGCAAATTTAGAAAACCCAATCTTTATTTCTTGAAATTTATCTTTGAAAATTTTATATGCTTCTTTTAAATTGCACAAAATAAGTCTTTTAGATATTACTGTTTTATATCCATTCTCCTCTTTCACAGTTTCTCTTCCCTGGCAATACTCTACTTATTTCATCATTTTCATAAAAAGAACGTACTGTTTGCACAACTTCTTGTGACAGATTCTTTCCCGGTTTTTGATCAGGACTTTCTAATATACCTCTTTACTTCAAAAGCCATTTTGCCTGGCGTACCATGTAGTTAGGAGCATTGAATTCACGCATTATCTTTCTTATACTCCAAGATTCAAGCAAACAAGTTAGTAGCATTACTTTCTTTTTCCTACTACTTGAAGAAAAGCTAGTTTTCAGATTACCTATGATAGATTGTTCCAGTGACTCACATTCATTTTCTGAGGAATCCTCTGCATTAGCAAATAGTTGTTTTTTAAGTGCTAACCCAATGTTTTTTATTTTTTTGGTTGAATACGGCTTCATCTGAAGATTTGTACTATGTACAGGGGACTCTCCTAATTCCTGAAGATACTATATTTAGTGTCTCCAGAACAGCTGAAGGTGGAGGATCATAGCTTGTTTCATCATCATCATCCGAACTGCAATCATTATTTTCTTGCATATTTTTCAATGAACCAATCTGCTTCCTACAATTATTACAAATTTTTGATATCTTTGGCATCATATCACTAAACATATCACACATCCATTCAGGCACATTTCTTAGTCTCTTTGTGTTTTTCACAGAATGATTATGTTTTTTTAAAGGATTGCAACATTGTAGTGTCCAGTATCTTTCTTTCTCCATTGCATAATATCACACAGATCTCAGTTAAAATTTAGAAATGTTTCTGAAGATAACACTAAGAAAATATACTGAAATAATGAGTAACAACTTTGAAAATATTTTTTTTCACTAATATCAACACCTCACAAAATATTAACATTTAAAAAGGAAACTTATACCACCACATTAATCACCAACAACATACACATCCAACTGCCACTCAGTCAGTATGAAGACTGATCAGTCTGCCTGTGGTTTAAACCAGTTGGTACAGGTTTAAACCATATGAGTCATAACAGCTCCAGACTCAGGCAGTTCCAGACATGTGGCTTGACCCTGAACTGGCATAGCTGGGTCTGGGCAGATCCAATAAAATTGCAATTTGCTATATATGATAGTTGGAATAAACAATTAGATTTTTTTTATCCCAATTTGTACTTTTTATATGTACTCAAAACTGAAATAGCTATCAGATTACAATTGTATTCATAAAAAAACTTATATTTTTATTAGTTCTAATGGAATATCACCCTATCATAGTCACTAGTTACATTTTAAATATATTACAAATAAATTTATGAAAAAGTGAACATTTATTTACGGGCAAGTTATGTATATTTCCGCTTACATCTATAAATTTTACAAAAAATGTCATTTTTTTAGTGAAATATGTATTTTTGGAATTTTATTAAGGTGTGAATCCATGACAGTCCCACTTTCACACTTAGGGAATTAGTTAACAATAATGTGAAGTGTTGTATATAATTTTTTGAAATTTTTTGAAGATGTGGTTTTTGATAAATTAAAAATTTTAATTTTAATTTAAATTTGAAAACAATTTTCATCTCAAACCCATATTGTGTTGATATCATAGGAAAGCACTTAGAAAATGCTGCAAAATGACACCTCTCCCATCATTTTAGCTTAATTAGGAGAGTTTGTACAGCAATTTGAAATTATGGCAGTGGTGTGTTTTTTGGCGATTTTTGACAACTTCACATCATCGTATTTTCAAAATGGGTTGGCGTATTTTAATAAAATTGGGTATTTTTCTTCATCTATATGTAGGCTACCTCTGTGTCAAGTTTCATCGAAATCTGAGATGGTGAGTTAAAATTCATATTAAAATTGTTTCGATTTGACACAGAATAAACCTGAACCCAACTCTCGAGTCCTCTTTGAAAAAATTCAGGTGTGGACTGTTGTCCCCACTTCTTCACACCCACTTTCACCTCATCTGTGTCATCAAATCATTATCACTGGAGACTGTCCTTAATTGGACTGAACAGGTGGAGGTCGGAGGTTGCCAGGTGTGGGCTGTACAGTGGGGGGGGGGGGGGACCACCGACCAGCCTAATTTGCTGATTGCCTGATTTGTTGCCAAAGATGTGTGTGGTCTCGCATTGTCATAGTAAATGTGGATCCTTTTCAGATTCTTGTTTGGTCTCTTTCTCCTTATGGCTTCTCTAAGCTCCTTGAATGTCTCAATGTACCACTCACTGGTCACGGTACGGCCATATTCCAGAAAATCAAGGAGAATGACACCCCTGTCATCCCAAAAACAGTCACCAAGACTTTCTGTGCTGATCACTGGCTCTTGAACTTCTTAGGCTTTGGTGAAGAGGTGTGACGCCATTCCATGGATTGATTCTTCGTTTCCGGATCATAAAGATACACCCACATTTCATCCCCTGTCATCAGATCAGAAAAAAACGTATCTTCATTGGCTTCAAACGCTTCCAGCAGATCAAAGCAGGCTTCCACCCTTCTCTCCTTCAAATCGGATGTCAGCTGCTGAGGTACCCACTTTGCACACACTTTCCGATACCCTAAGTCTTCCACCATCTTCCGTATGGCATTGTGACCACAGTCCAGTTGTGCAACAAGCTCATGGATTCTGACTTATCTCTCCACATGAATCAATTCATCTACTCACTGACGATTCATGTCAATCTCCTACTGCGTGGTTGGTCTTCAATGCTGGTTTCCCTTTCTTAAACTTCTTCATCCATCTGTGCACATTGCTCTTGTAAATGGTGTAATCTCTGTAAACATTCTGTAGCCTTCTGTGGATGCCAGACAGCCTGCACCCTTCCTTTGTCAAGAACTCAATGACAGCATGTTGCTTCTGATTGGAATTCATTATTTACTTTCAATGAAGAAGGGTTACTATAGAGGAAGAGTTCCTCTACCAACATGTGCAATTTGAGCGACCTCTGCCATTTAATAAAAAAGTTATGCCCACTTTTGCATTACTTTCGGTACAACCCTCATAGATGAATTTCTTGCATTTGTCTCTCTTTAAAAAGGAGAAATGAAATTCTCATGAACATATATAAGATGTTGTTGGACCATAGTTTGTTTTATAAACATAGGGAAACAATTTATAGAGAAAACAAAACGAAATGAAGTGTAAAATCAATTTATGGAGAACAAACTTGGAAGAAAAGTTTAAAAATGTAAAGGGAATGAAAGCAAACTTTGGCAAAGAAAAATTATCCCACTGAATTTCTCATTCAGCAATTTCAGGAAAAGAAACTTCTTGATAGGAAGATGAAAATTATGAAAAAAAATCACTTTATCATAACATGATTTGAAAAACTCAGAAGAGTTAATAAACTGTTCCACGTGAGACTACCATCAGAATTTAGTGAGAAAGTGAAAAGATTCCATGTTACAGAAATTGTAATTCATGTAAATGGATATGGCTGTGGATTTATCTCTATAAGAGAAACTGAAAGACAATCAAAGAGAGAGAGACCCATATGGTACAACAGATATCAACTATAAAAAAAAAAAATATATATATATATACACTGTATATGTGTGTGTGTCTAATAAATAGAATTAAATGAACACATAAAAGAGATTGCATATAAGATGCAATAAGAACTAGTGGAATCAACTATAAAATATATATATATATATATATATATATACTTAAGAGCAAAACTGAAGACTAAGGAAAAAATTTTAGAATTTAAAAGCAGAAGGGTGCAAAATAACCTGAAAATCAAAACGCGCAACGCAGCAGTTTTGAAAATTCAGAATTCACATTCTATAAAGATACCTAAGCAAAAAAATACATATATAATTTTGACTCACACCTAGTACAACATAGAAAAGGTTATGTATCTGCCTGTGTGAGTAAAAGGAGAAAAGAAAAAAAATAAAATAAAACAACTGAATGTGGAAGGTGTCGAGAATACTGAGCTTTGGCTTTATCAAGGACCAGCAAAAACTCTGCATTTTCTCACTTCCACAAAGACCTAGTTGGAAATGGGTTTCTGCAAGGCCATAGATGCAAGTAACATTCCCACCTAAAATAGTTTAAAAAATATATATATAAGTCATGTCCTCCGTAGAGTAGCATGACCTAGCACTAGTTAACAATTTCGCTTGCATCCATTAACCTTCATGGCCCGACCCATGCTCTTCATCTGTTACTATTAAACAGAGAGAAGAAGATTAAAGAGAACTCAAGCTGTGAGAGTGACATAATAAATAGAAATGATTTTCAGCTATAACGAAATTCAAGTTCGTTTGAGAGAGAAATTAAACCTGAAAAACAAATTTTACATTGCAATTAAAAAAGGAAATGTTAATTTATAACGAACAGATTTTTGAAAGAAAACTTGAGTCTAAAACCCCCTACTCTACAACTTATGACAGCACGAAAACGAGAATAAGTTACAGATAATAATTAACTAAAAGAAAACTTTGTGAAAGTTATATACCTTAAACAGTTAGTTGCAATATGTACAAAGTATTTCAGCAGTGCTTTAAGTGCATAATTAATTAGTTATTAAGAACTTAACTACTTTGAAAAAACAGCGCATAGACAGCGCATAGAAAAGGAACAAGCTTAGCCATCTTCTGTTCCTAGGTACCACAAAAGACGCTCAAAGTTACAAAGAAAAGTAAGAGTTAAAACCGCATAAATGTTAACAGACAAACCAATGCTTAAAAGCTGAAAAGCTAAAAAACGACAGAGAAAAGGTACATGAAGTACAAACATTGAACTTATAAAACCTAGAACCCAAAAACAAGGAAGAGCTTACCTCTTGTGTTACAAAAACTTTTCTCCTCACAAGGAGAACATGGCTGACCTCTTCCGCCACTCCCTAGACGCTGGGGGGCAGTGAGGGTGGGGCTGATGGCCTCCTCATACAGCAAGAAACCAACGCGCGGAGATTTTAACCAGAGAAAAAAATATATAAACTTAAGACTGTGGATCTGTATGATCAGAATGAGCAGAATTAACTCTCCAGAATACATGAGAAATATTATAAAATACACGAGCAGTTTATTTAATAATCTTTGCATGTATTAAATCACCTTAGTGAGCTTCTATAGATTAATCAGAATCTTATTAATTTTAATGTTGGTTTTACTATTTTTAGTATAGCTATCCTAGTGATGAATAACTAGTTTTCTTTTTTATTTGTTTTTATTTTCTTTTATAAACAGATTTTTAAGCTTTTTTTGTGATTTTGTTTATATTATTTAATTTTTTTGTTTTAATAGGACCGTCATATCCATAGCACTAAGGTTCCTTTAGTTAGTTAATAGGCATCCTCTAGCCAACTTCCTTACGGCTTTGATTGGTCAGAATCATATTATTAACTGTGTAGAAAATTAAAGCAGATCTGCCAACCTTACTCTATTATTCAGAATAATTTTTCTTAAAGTTCTTTTGATGAAAGAAGAAGGAATTTCATTCTCTAGAAAACTTTCTAATAGTATATTAATGTGGTAATTGAAGTCCAAATTGTTGCTGCAAATTCTTGAAATTCTTAGGACCTGAGAAATTAGTACATTCTCAATTACTTTGGTTGAAATGTTATTATTCCAGTGTAGATATTTAATTACTTTGAAAGGAAAATTAACTCTTTTATCAAAGAGGCTAATAGATGGGTTACCTCTGTTGAGCTTAATGCTTAAGTCTAGGAACTCAAGTTCCTGATTACTGTGGTTGGTTTTACATAAGTTAAGAGAGCTAGGATAGATATTATCAAAATCACTCTCTATAACTTCGGAATTATTGATACACAGCAGATCATCAATATATCTAAAAGTGTAAAGGTAGTTATCTGAGCAGGTGGGGTGATTTTTAATGAATTTATATTCCTTAAAGAACAGGAATAGATTAGCGATATTCGTGGACGTTGATGTTCCCATTGGAATACCGTTCACTTGCTTATAGAGAGTATTATTATATAAGATATGGTTATTTTTTATGCAGCAATTGAGATAAGAGTTCCAAGTTCCTACATCAACAAATTGGTTAAGTTTAAATTCTGCATACAGCTCTTTAAAGGTAGTGATTATATCTGATAGAGGCAGATTAGTATATAGGTTTTCAAAATCATAACTATTAATATCTAGGGGACAAACTTTGAGTATAGTAGAAATTACTTCTGCATTATTATTGATTATCCAAAAATCTCTGTACATCAAGTTAGAACAGTTTCTAATGTGTTTCAAAACCTTCTTTAAGACATCTTCAAAAGCAAGATCTATTTTCTTTTTATGACTCCTTACTCCACTAGCTATGAACCTGAACTTCACAGGATCCTTATGAAACTTAACCGTTGCAAAAAGAAATGGAAATTCAGGCCCATATCTTCTAGTTTGCGGAATTTTAAGTTTCTTGAAGAATGCCTTAAACCGATTTTCTAACTGCTTGGTAGAATAACTTACGTTAGAAAATCGGTTTAAGGCATTCTTCAAGAAACTTAAAATTCCGCAAACTAGAAGATATGGGCCTGAATTTCCATTTCTTTTTGCAACGGTTAAGTTTCATAAGGATCCTGTGAAGTTCAGGTTCATAGCTAGTGGAGTAAGGAGTCATAAAAAGAAAATAGATCTTGCTTTTGAAGATGTCTTAAAGAAGGTTTTGAAACACATTAGAAACTGTTCTAACTTGATGTACAGAGATTTTTGGATAATCAATAATAATGCAGAAGTAATTTCTACTATACTCAAAGTTTGTCCCCTAGATATTAATAGTTATGATTTTGAAAACCTATATACTAATCTGCCTCTATCAGATATAATCACTACCTTTAAAGAGCTGTATGCAGAAT
This sequence comes from Macrothele yani, assembly GCA_039090855.1. NCBI lineage: Eukaryota > Metazoa > Arthropoda > Arachnida > Araneae > Macrothelidae > Macrothele > Macrothele yani. Next base: position 83,061,036 of record CM077008.1, read on the forward strand.
TTAAACTTAACCAATTTGTTGATGTAGGAACTTGGAACTCTTATCTCAATTGCTGCATAAAAAATAACCATATCTTATATAATAATACTCTCTATAAGCAAGTGAACGGTATTCCAATGGGAACATCAACGTCCACGAATATCGCTAATCTATTCCTGTTCTTTAAGGAATATAAATTCATTAAAAATCACCCCACCTGCTCAGATAACTACCTTTACACTTTTAGATATATTGATGATCTGCTGCTGTGTATCAATAATTCCGAAGTTATAGAGAGTGATTTTGATAATATCTATCCTAGCTCTCTTAACTTATGTAAAACCAACCACAGTAATCAGGAACTTGAGTTCCTAGACTTAAGCATTAAGCTCAACAGAGGTAACCCATCTATTAGCCTCTTTGATAAAAGAGTTAATTTTCCTTTCAAAGTAATTAAATATCTACACTGGAATAATAACATTTCAACCAAAGTAATTGAGAATGTACTAATTTCTCAGGTCCTAAGAATTTCAAGAATTTGCAGCAACAATTTGGACTTCAATTACCACATTAATATACTATTAGAAAGTTTTCTAGAGAACGAAATTCCTTCTTCTTTCATCAAAAGAACTTTAAGAAAAATTATTCTGAATAATAGAGTAAGGTTGGCAGATCTGCTTTAATTTTCTACACAGTTAATAATATGATTCTGACCAATCAAAGCCGTAAGGAAGTTGGCTAGAGGATGCCTATTAACTAACTAAAGGAACCTTAGTGCTATGGATATGACGGTCCTATTAAAACAAAAAAATTAAATAATATAAACAAAATCACAAAAAAAGCTTAAAAATCTGTTTATAAAAGAAAATAAAAACAAATAAAAAAGAAAACTAGTTATTCATCACTAGGATAGCTATACTAAAAATAGTAAAACCAACATTAAAATTAATAAGATTCTGATTAATCTATAGAAGCTCACTAAGGTGATTTAATACATGCAAAGATTATTAAATAAACTGCTCGTGTATTTTATAATATTTCTCATGTATTCTGGAGAGTTAATTCTGCTCATTCTGATCATACAGATCCACAGTCTTAAGTTTATATATTTTTTTCTCTGGTTAAAATCTCCGCGCGTTGGTTTCTTGCTGTATGAGGAGGCCATCAGCCCCACCCTCACTGCCCCCCAGCGTCTAGGGAGTGGCGGAAGAGGTCAGCCATGTTCTCCTCTTGTGAGGAGAAAAGTTTTTGTAACACAAGAGGTAAGCTCTCTTCCTTGTTTTTGGGTTCTAGGTTTTATAAGTTCAATGTTTGTACTTCATGTACCTTTTCTCTGTCGTTTTTTAGCTTTTCAGCTTTTAAGCATTGGTTTGTCTGTTAACATTTATGCGGGTTTTAACTCTTACTTTTCTTTGTAACTTTGAGCGTCTTTTGTGGTACCTAGGAACAGAAGATGGCTAAGCTTGTTCCTTTTCTATGCGCTGTCTATGCGCTGTTTTTTCAAAGTAGTTAAGTTCTTAATAACTAATTAATTATGCACTTAAAGCACTGCTGAAATACTTTGTACATATTGCAACTAACTGTTTAAGGTATATAACTTTCACAAAGTTTTCTTTAGTTAATTATTATCTTTAACTTATTCTCGTTTTCGTGCTGTCATAAGTTGTAGAGTAGGGGGTTTTAGACTCAAGTTTTCTTTCAAAAATCTGTTCGTTATAAATTAACATTTCCTTTTTTAATTGCAATGTAAAATTTGTTTTTCAGGTTTAATTTCTCTCTCAAACGAACTTGGAATTTCGTTATAGCTGAAAATCATTTCTATTTATTATGTCACTCTCACAGCTTGAGTTCTCTTTAATCTTCTTCTCTCTGTTTAATAGTAACAGATGAAGAGCATGGGTCGGGCCATGAAGGTTAATGGATGCAAGCGAAATTGTTAACTAGTGCTAGGTCATGCTACTCTACGGAGGACATGACTTATATATATATTTTTTAAACTATTTTAGGTGGGAATGTTACTTGCATCTATGGCCTTGCAGAAACCCATTTCCAACTAGGTCTTTGTGGAAGTGAGAAAATGCAGAGTTTTTGCTGGTCCTTGATAAAGCCAAAGCTCAGTATTCTCGACACCTTCCACATTCAGTTGTTTTATTTTATTTTTTTCTTTTCTCCTTTTACTCACACAGGCAGATACATAACCTTTTCTATGTTGTACTAGGTGTGAGTCAAAATTATATATGTATTTTTTTGCTTAGGTATCTTTATAGATATATATATATATATATATATATATATATATATATATATATCATCATCATCATCATCATTGTCAACCATTATCAATCCACTGCTGGACGAAGGTCTCCCCAAGTTTCCTCCACAACGGTCTGTCTTGTGCCCGTCTCCTCCATGTCACTCCCGCATACTTTCGAATTTCATCCCTCCATCTCCCATGTGGTCTTCTTCTGGGTCTTTTCCTGTCACTTGGAATCCAATCTAAAATTTCGGCTGTCCATCGATGGTCTGTCCTTCTGGCAGTATGTCCAGCCCATTGCCATTTCAGGGATTTCACTCTGATCATGATGTCTTCCACTCTTGTCATTTTTCGGATCCACGAGTTCCTCTTCTTATCTCTCCTGGTTACACCAAGCATGCACCTCTCCATGCTACTTTGAGTTGTCTGCAGCCTTTGTATGTCTCTTTTAGTTAAGGACCATGTCTCTGCACCATATGTAAGCACTGGAAGGATGCATTGATCAAACACTTTTCTTTTAAGACATAATGGCATATTGCTCTTGAAAATTATGCTGTTTCTTCCAAAAGCTCTCCAGGCAAGTTTTGTACGCCGATTAATTTCTTCATCAATGTGACCCTCACTTGATATCTGCTGTCCAAGATAAACGTACGTGTCTGTTATCTCCAGCTTTTCTCCATCAATCGATAAATCTTCATTTCTTGTAAAAGCATTGAACATCACTTTTGTCTTCTGAAAGTTCATTTTTAGTCCCACTTCTTTAGTCTTGTCAGCAAGTTCCTGGATCATACTCTGCAGCTCTGATGGGGTAGTTGCAAAAATGACTACGTCATCAGCAAAACGAAGGTTAGTTAGATAATCTCCATTAATCTTTATTACTTTGTTTTCCCAGTTCAGTGATTGAAAGACATTTTCCAATGTGGCATTAAAGAGCTTTGGAGATATGGTGTCACCTTGTCTCACTCCCTTTCCAATTTTTATGTGTTGTATTTTCAAACAGCCGAATCTTTGCACTTGCATTTTCATAGATGTTATTAATTATATTAATATATGCATCTTCAATTACGCAGGATTTCAGAGCCATTGTAACTGCTGATGGTTTCACCGAATCAAAAGCTTTTTCACAATCAATAAAAGCCATGCACAATGGAAGTTCATATTCCCTCGCTCTTTCAATTAGTTCTCTCAGTACGTGGATATGATCTATAGTGCTGTAGCCACTCTTGAATCCAGCGCTTGTTCTCTCGGTTGAGCCATGTCCAGTGTTACCTTCAAACTGTGTGAAAGAACTTTAGTGAAGATTTTATAAGCCACTGATAGGTCTGTAGTTCCTGAGATCCTCAATGTCACCTTTTCTATGCAGCAGGATCATTGTAGCATTGTTCCAATCCTCAGGAATCTTCCCTTCATTAAGGCATCGAGTGAAAATTTGGGCGAGTACTGTTTCGATATCTCCACTTGCTTCTTGTATGATGTCTACAGTAATTCATCTTCTCCTGGAGCTTTTCCCCGCTTCATGTTCTTGATTGCATGTGCAACTTCTGCTGGGAGGACTGGAAGAACTCTGGTACTGGTACCTTTCATGATGTCTGGAGTACATGTATCATCCCGTTCATATAATTTGGAGTAGAAATCTTTCACTCTTGTCAAAATTTCACCTCTATTTCTTGTTACAGAACCATCTTCTTTTCTCAGTGCCATAATCTGTTTTCTTCCCTTACTGAGATGTCCCTTTGCTATCTTTAGGCTTTGGTTGTTTTCAATTGCTTTCTTCACTAATTCACAGTTGAATTTCCTTACATCTTCAGTGATACTTTTTCGTACTGTCTTGCATAGCTCTATATATTCCACTTTGGAAGTCACATCTTCTTTAGTTGTCCTCATCACTCTTCTTTTTTTCATCAATATTTTGGTTTTTCCTGATAATTTGTTCACATGCAACTTGTTCTTAGACCCAGCTAATTTTGTTGCTGTTTCCATAAGAGCTTTAGTTACTTTTCTGTTAACTTCAGAAATATCCACTTCTTCCGATGTTAGGCCTTCTAAAGCAGATAATCTGTTCTTCAGTTCCAACTTGAAGGTATTATGGTGTTTTTTAAGGTTGGTTATGTCAATACATTTTGTTTGTCTTATAAGCTTGCCACGTTCGAGTTTAGTGTTGAGGTTCATCTTACATCTCACCAATCTATGGTCACTACCTGTGTTGAACTTGTTTAGCACACTGCAGTCTTCCATGACAAATTTTTTGTTACACATAATAAAATCAATTTCACTTGTCCGCACATCCAAATGGGACGACAAGGGAAATTGATTTTATTATGTGTAACAAAAAATTTGTCATGGAAGACTGCAGTGTGCTAAACAAGTTCAACACAGGTAGTGACCATAGATTGGTGAGATGTAAGATGCACCTCAACACTAAACTCGAACGTGGCAAGTTCATAAGACAAACAAAATGTATTGGCATAACCAACCTTAAAAACCCCATAATACCTTCAAGTTGGAACTGAAGAACAGATTCTCTGCGTTAGAAGGCCTAACATCGGAAGAAGTGGATATTTCTGTATATACTGTATATATATATATATGTGTGTGTGTCTAATAAATAGAATTAAATGAACACATAAAAGAGATTGCATATAAGATGCAATAGGAACTAATTGAAATTATGTTATATATAATTTATGACTACAAAGCTTGCGGTGTTAAGATAGAATAATAATAACAACTATTCGCACAATAAAAAGTTTATTATACATCAACTATAGTTTCGCCGTGCATTTGGCTCTGCTTCCTCAGGACGAATGGAGCGTAAGCATTCAAAACATTGTGACATCATCAGAATTCTGATGGTCATGGGTTTTGGTGAGTTGTTTCCACGCACTTGAAAGAAATGAAGTCGACGTCATGTCGTTAACAAGCCGTGACGAGTTCCGGTATATGTGGAAAGCTTCTAATATATTAAGCTTGATTGTAGAGTCCGGTTTATCAATAAGCATAGCGTTTCCAAACAAACATTTATGGTTATTTTCGTGACAATGTTGAGCTGTAGATGATTTCTTCAGTTCATAGTTCTGTACATAGGTCTTGTGTTCCTTCACACAGAAACTTAAAGCCCTGCGGGTCTGTCCTATATATGAAAGTCCATGTTCACAAGGTATCTGATAAATTCCCCAGGAGTTTAAATCTTCGACGTAGTCTTTTGATCCGTAAAAATTCATCTTGTTTATTGGTTTGAAAATAACTTTGAAATTAAAACTTTTAAGGATTTTTGAAATTCTGAAGCAAATCTGAGGAGCAAATGGGATAACTGCCCAATTCTTTCATATTGGGAAGTTTATAAGCATGAGCGTGCAGACAGGCTTTGGTTTCCTAAATTTTTGGACAGCTTTGTCTATAACGGAAGGGCTGTATCCTCTGTGTGCTGCAATTCGTTTAAGAAAATCAAGCTCTTTCTGTAAGGAATCCTCAGTTGAGCAGATATGTATTGCACAATATACATATGTGAAGAAGGCAGAGATCTGTTGTTTCCATGGATGATTTGATTTTGCTTGAGGGGGTAAGGAAACAGCAAATGGTTTTCGATAAACTGTTGTACTAAAGGATCCTTGAGAGCGTGACACAAGCACATCAAGGAATGTATAATAAACATTTTATTGTGCGAAATGTTGTTATTATTATTATTCTATCTTAACACCGCAAGCTTTGTAGTCATAAATTATATATAATTTCAGGTATCAACTGGACCTTTGACTACAATTTGGAGCGTAAGTATATTGATATATCTTACACCGGGAGCCGATCATATAACATCTTGCTTCGCTTCCGTTTTTGTGGACTTATCTAATACCAATATTGACTTTCTATAGGAACTTGAATCCAGTTCCTAATTTTGATCATGACGAACTTGCTGTCTGCATCAATCAACCGTTTTTCCAGGCTGAGGATAAAGAAGTTCAGATTGCTAAACCACTTAAACTTCTTGCTTCGATGCAAGATACTACCAAATTTTATCTGTGTGAAATGCAACCTAGGACCTTCCCATAACATCAACAAAGCCATATCTAATGCTTCGTTTGCACTATTAAGAGCTATCATTAAAGATAAAAGAAAGAATATTACAAACGTTGAGGTTGAACTGTACAACCTGCACCTTTTACTGGTTAAAACATTACCAGATTTTTCTGACCTGGACTGCAAAACTTGGTCTAGGAGTTCCAATGTGTCATTTACTCATAAAATGACATTAGAACAAAAATTTGAAAAATTATCAAATAACAGCAACCATAAAGAAAATTCTACTTCACAAATTGAGGATATCTTTCTGGATAATGAAGTAATATCTAGCCTTTCTAGTTTTAACCTGAACGAAATTCAAAAACGGATTTTACGTTACAATTCGACTTTTGCGATTTTGAAAAAGGTACCAATATCCAATATCATTGGGTCGGGTGAGGAGTCCGTGATAAAAAAGCGATCTAAATACAGATAAAAAAGAAACGATTAGAAATTGCGGTAGCCAGACAATAACGGCAAAGTCTATTCCTACATTTAAACCGAATCTCAACAAGGAAGAATACAATGCTCTAAAAGAATTGCAGTCAAATTGCGATATTATCATCACTAAAGTTGATAAAGGAGGACAAGTTGTTATTCTGGACAAGAAACATTACAAGGCAGAGGTCGAAAAACTTATTTCGGAGGGACCTATCCTACGAGGAAATGAAAAATGACCCATCGGAGAAACAATTAAAGGAAGTTCAGAAAGTGGTAACAAGCTGGGTAACCCTTGACCAAAGCTCAAAAAATCATCTGAAGCCCTCATATTAATGTTGTCCACGTTTCTATGCACTTCCGAAGATACACAAGATTGATGTCCCCTTTCGTCCCATAGCCAGCAATATAGGATCAGCTACACATAAGTTGGCCAAATTTCTATCTTTGAAACTATCGACTTTAACGACTTCTTCGAACACAACATCTGTAAAAATTCCATTGATTTTGTCAATCGGCTAAAGTGACATGCATTCAGCGATCAGTTCATGTTATCCTTCGATGTGAAATCCATGTTCACAAGTATCCCAGTGAATGGAGCTCTCCAAGTATTGAAAGCAAGTCTCAAAGAACATCATTTCAGCCAACTGGAAATAGAAGAAATTTTGAGACTAGTGGAAATTTGCATAAGACAAAACAGTTTCCTTTTTTGTGGAAGATTTTTCCAACAGACCGAAGACCTTGCAATGTGTGGCCCACTGTCACTTATTTTATGCGAAGTCTACATGCGCCACTTTGAAGCCCAACTATTTCAGCTTGTTACATTTGACCTGTGGATTCGATATGTAGATGATACTTTTGTTTTCTGGAATGGCATGTACTCGGAAATACCTAAATTAGTTGAACTTATCAATTCAATTGATCCTCATATACAGTTCACATATGAGACTGAAAATAATGACTGCTTACCATTCCTTGATGTCCTTGTGTCACGCTCTCAAGGATCCTTTAGTACAACAGTTTATCGAAAACCATTTGCTGTTTCCTTACCCCCCTCATGCAAAATCAAATCATCCATGGAAACAAAAGATCTCTGCCTTCTTCAAATACATATATCGTGCAATACATATCTGTTCAACTGAGGATTCCTTACAGAAAGAGCTTGATTTTCTTAAACGAATTGCAGCACACAGAGGATACAGCCCTTCTGTTATAGACAAAGCTGTCCAAAAATTTAGGAAACCAAAGCCTGTCTGCACGCTCATGCCTATAAACTTCCCAATATGAAAGAATTGGGCAGTTATCCCATTTGCTCCTCAGATTTGCTTCAGAATTTCAAAAATCCTTAAAAGTTTTAATTTCAAAGTTATTTTCAAACCAATAAACAAGATGAATTTTTATGGATCAAAAGACTACGTCGAAGATTTAAACTCCTGGGGAATTTATCAGATACCTTGTGAACATGGACTTTCATATATAGGACAGACCCGCAGGGCTTTAAGTTTCTGTGTGAAGGAACACAAGACCTATGTACAGAACTATGAACTGAAGAAGTCATCTACAGCTCAACATTGTCACGAAAATAACCATAAATGTTTGTTTGGAAATGCTACGCTTATTGATAAACCGGACTCTACAATCAAGCTTAATATATTAGAAGCTTTCCACTTATACCGGAACTCATCATGGCTTGTCAACGACATGACGTCGACTCCATTTCTTTCAAGTGCGTGGAAACAACTCGCCAAAACCCATGACCATCAGAATTCTGATGATGTCACAATGATTTAAATGTTTACGCTCCATTCGTCCTGAGCAAGCATAGCCGAATGCTCTGCGAACTATAGTCGATGTATAATAAACATTTTGTTGTGTGAAACATTGTTATTATTCTTCTATGAAATTATGTTATCAGCTGTACACATGATATAAAAAGAAAGTTACAAGACTAAGACTCCTTATGATCATAGAATAGATGCAAACTGATCATCCCTGACCTGAAAAAGGGGCAAGATTTAAATAACAAATAAGTTTGCAAGTTTAGGTAATGTACAAGTTATTAAAAAAGTCAGTACCATTTTTATATTTTAACTTTGGATTTTATTGTTGAATGTTTTGCATTTTATTTCATTCATTCATTTATTTTATTGTGTTGCAAATCCTGTCCAAACGTCATTTTGACATGTTTACATACATACATACATACATATCACTAAGCTGTTCTCTGAGATTCAGAGGTTAGCTCCAAAAAGAAATACAAACTTCCAGATATTTTTACTTATTGTTGTCATATCAAACTTCGCCATATACAGCGATCTTGACATACAATTCATGCTTCACTGATATCCATTACATGACGTACACAAAATCTTTTATACTTCATACTCATAATCTTTTTCTCATGCAGAAACTCCTGAATCTGATCCACCCATGTCTTCCTTGGCCTTCCTCTGCCTTTCCTTCCTGCCACTTGGGTTGAAAATATTTTCTTAGTAAGCATTTCATCACTCACTCTTTCAACATGGCCAAACCACCGAAGCATATTGGTCTCCACTTTGCTAACAACATTTTGCTTTACATCGCACAACTGCAATACATCTTCATTCCTCACACAATCAGATCGTGTCTTGCCACAAACCCCACGTAAGTAACGCATTTCTCCAGCACACAAACGACTCCTATGCTTCTTCTGCAGTACCCAGGTTTCACTGCCATACATCAGAGTAGGAACAATTACTGTTTCATACACAGCCATGCGACACTCTCTAGAGAACCCATCATTTCTGTGAAAACCTCCCAGAGCAGCTATGACTTTCAAAGAAGAATTCACTCGCCTCCTGATTTCACCATCCAACTTGTTCTCTCTGTCAAACATGCTTCCTAAATACACAAACTCAGTCACCTGGTCAATCACAGTTCCATTTATACTTACATTACATTCAGTGCTACCCATTCCTCTCTCAAACACCATAACTTTGGTTTTTCCCTTATTTATACTCAGTTTGAATTTCATGCAAACTTCGTGCATCCGAGTTAACATACTCTGCAACTCACATTTGCTCTCTGCCAACAGGACAGTGTCATCAGCATACAGCAATCTGCACACACGGATATGACCAAGACATAAACCACTATTATCTATTTTGGCATCACGCATGCATGCGTCCATAAATATGTTAAACAGCCATGGTGACATTACACAACCTTGTCTAACTCCTGCACCAATGAAAATCCATTTTGATAAAACACCATTCACTCGTACACAAGCTCTACTACCAGCATACATGGCTTTTACACTATTAAGTAGATTCCCAGTAACACCATATTCATTCAATACCTTCCACAAAAGTCTCCTATTCACTCGGTCGTAAGCTTTCTCTAAATCTATGAAGGCAGTAAAAACTTTCTTCCCTACAGCCAGATACTTTTCAATCATCATGCGTAATGCAAAAATCTGGTTAGTGCAGCCTTTACCAGGCATAAAACCACTCTGAACATCCCACACTTTCAATGATGTAAGACCCCATACTTTTTCAATAACAATCTTACCAAACACTTTCCCTGGCACACTCAGTAGGCTATTACCACGATAGTTCTTGCATTCAGTCTGATCACCTTTTCCCTTATACAAGGGAACAATAATAGCATCCTTCCAATCCCGAGGGACCATTCCTAACTCCCAGCACAACTGGCAAATTTCAGTTAACCAGTCAATTCTAGAGTCACCACCATACTTCAACATCTCTGCAGTTATGCCATCAACTCCTGGAGCCTTACCATTCTGAAGAGATTTTAGAGCTTTACACACTTCTTCTCTTGAGATCCCTCCTGTGCTTTCATCCCTCATTGTGACATCATCTGCATCTGTCTCAGAATCATTTTTGCTCTCCTGATCTAATAACTCACAGAAGTATTCACCCCATCTCTTACTTAACTCATTGGGCTCCCATATCATTTCCCCAATCTCATTCTTCACACAACTTACAACTTTGTTTCCCCTATTTTTCCTGAGTCTCATGTACTTCCAGAAGGACTTTCTATCTTTCCAAAAAGCCAATTCATGCCTTTCCACTTTCTCCTTCCTATCTTTTGCCTTACTGTGGCAAACCAGCTTAGCAGCTTCACGCTTCTTACAGCGATATTCATCCACAGAGACTCTACCTTGCAACATCCCCAAATAGGCTTCCTTCTTTTTCTTTACTGCCTCATCAATCCCACTATTCCACCAAGCATCACTTCTATTGTTACCCACTATTGTGGTGCCACAGACCTCTGTAGCAGCAGTGACAACACAGTTCTTAAAACATTCCCACTTCTTTTCTACATCCCTCTCACCAGACTTCAGATGCTTCAGTCGTTCTCTGAGTAAGTCAGAATACTGCTGATGATCTTCAAGGAGCCTATCAACCTTTATTCTTTCTATCCTGGGTCTCTTCCTATTCCTTTTCCTCCAACCAACATTAAGTTTCACTCGTGACACTACCAAGTAATGATCAGAACCAACATCCGCACCTCTCATCACACGGGTGTCAACAACTAAATGTTTCAAACGCTGGTCGTAAACAACAAAATCTATCACACTCTTTCGACCAAGAGTACGATTTTCCCAAGTATATGTGTGGATATACTTGTGGTTGAAAAATGTATTAGATACACACAAACCATTCTCAATGCAGAGTTCAATTAATCTTTCACCATTATCATTCACACAAGGATCATTAAACTTACCCAGAACATTGTCAGAAATTGCATTCTGCACACCTACTCTAGCATTGAAATCCCCTGCTATAACAACTTTTTCTTTAGCACCAAACTGGCTCAAAACTGCTTTTAGCTCATTCCAGAAATCTTCTTTCTTATCAGAAGGTTCCGAGTCACAAGGAGCATACACTACAACAATTACAATTCTCTGAAGTTTCACTTTCAAACGAATCCAGAGAATTCTCTCACTTATGCAACTATAGTGAATCAAGTTGTTCTTCATCTTTTCACTTAAAATCACACCTACACCAGCCTGTCCTCTCATATTATCCAATACTCCAGACCACACACTCACCGTGCCATTCACTTCTTCTACCCCAATTTCCTTCTTTTTGGTTTCACTTACACACAGCACATCCAGTCTATACTTATTCATCTCCTCAATCACCTCACTCATCTTGCCATTTATGCTTCTAGTATTCCATACAACAATCTTACATTCACTCAGCCGAGATCTCTTTCTCATACGCCATTTAGAAAGTCCAGGTCGATTCCGTGGTGGACCGTGCTTCTCAAGTGTGGTAGGTCCACCATATCCCACACATGAGTCATTCTTAATATTTCTTTTTGTCTTTTTAATCAGGTAAGTACATCAGTGTGGGGGATTAGCCCACAGCTGAGGGTTCCAGTTGGTCATTCAACCTAAGGATTCTGGAACAAAACCCAGTGAGTTGGGGTCTTTTCGCCAATGTCGCACAGAACTAGCTTGCACCTCTCCAAGATTCACAGAGGCCTAGTTGCTGTTGTGTGTGCCATTGTTACCATGGAGCGCCCCGAGGAGGCAAACCCATCGCTCACTATGACCGCCCGCTGACATGTTTACTAAATATTTATGAAGATACTGATGAAAGAGAGAAACATGATTCAATTCTGTACTCACTACTTCTTCACTTTGCAACTCATTAATTATCTTTAGGTGTGGACATCCCAGAGTTTTATGTCTTCTTACATAATTTAGAAATTTAATTTAATATTCACAGTGAAATCAGACATCTTAATTTAATTATATATTCCAATGATAAAATTACTATTAGAAACACCAACTCTCCTAAGAATGTGATACTTTGTACCAAGTACAATTCTCACTACTACGAATGCACATAAATTTTAATTTATACATCATAAAAAGTTTAATTATTTACAACAGAATAAAACTGAAACAGGTTAAAAGTTAAAAGGACACCTTAATTGCACATTTCAATGCCAAGCACTTTCACTGCTACCATAGTATCAGGACCATATCTCACAGCATGTTCTCACCACACCAGGTGAATCAAGTGTTTTGCCTAAGGGAAATTCAATATACAGGGTTCTCCTCCTTGAAGCTGGTGTTGATATGTTTAACCAATCATTGTACAGCATATAGAAGATACAGATGTAGGGAATAATCATGATGTGTTAATACACTGACTTTGGGGATACAATAGTTGAAGCTGGTGTTGATATGTTTAACCAATCATTGTACAGCATGTAGAAGATACAGATGTAGGGAATAATCATGATGTGTTAATGCACTGACTTTGGGGATACAATAGTGCATTAATTAAAATAATTTCATGTAACTTTCTAATATTGGAATTATGTACATTTTTGTGAAATATTTATTCATATTTATTGGAGTTATATGTAGAAGTCTATAACTTACTTCTGTAGTTGATGTTTTAGATAATATACCATTATCATTTTCTGTTTCAGGTTGAAAGCTCCACCCTTGATCCAGTCAATTAATCAAATAAAAGACAAAATGCAGATGTTGGAGGTAAACTTAATTTTGAAATTTTGAAAGGGAATACACAACACATGCTAATCTTTAAATCGGTGAAAAACAATGTTTGTTCTTTTTCACACCGAACCGTAGCATGAATGAATGTGAAATGTCAAAATGCTTTTACCTCAGCTAAATCCTTTTTCTATAATTATCAGCACAAAAGTATTGGAAATGCAAATTGGTCTGCAAATTACTGGGTGTGAGATGGAGGAAGAACATTTGTGGTAACAACCAAAATTTATCTTGATGAATATCAAATCTAGAAAGCTGTGGAATGATAATGATTGAAGCTGATGCCCTAATGTTGTAATAGTAAGCTACTGTGATAGCAATAGTTCAGCCACTGTCTTTAAATGTCTTGGAAAGTTCTCCTATCTTCTGCTTAGCACTTGCATCTGTAATAGACCAATAATATTTTCATGTTCAATTTGTGCACTTTTTCTGTGCTTCATGTCAGCCTATAAGGAAGAACTGCATCATGCATAAAATCAGCCTCTCTTATTCAGTAACACTTTTTTTTTTTTTTTGCCCCAAATCCAGCCATATAAATGGATTTTGTTTCCTTGCCATAGCTGGCAGAACTGCATGCATAGAACATCTAAAAACTTCACACTTCATAGTATGCCACAATATAAGTGTAATGCTACCACCATCTGGAGGAGGGTAAAAAAATACAATAATAATATGTAGTTAGGAAATCATGGTGTGCAATGAACCCAACAGATGTGCTTCAGTATGACTTTTTTTAATGTTGACTGTTCTTCCATAGGCAGACTTCAAAATTAAATCATAAATGTTGCTTCAAAAGATGTTGAATGTAACTTGGAAAGAAATAATATGCCACTGCAAAAACCTTAAAATAATATCATCTGGTACTAAGGACCCAAGATGAACTAATGGATGAAATATAGTTGTTGTTTATCCTGAAGTTATGGCTCTTTCTCAAATGAGGATAGTGACTTCTACTCATGCCCTGCATGGGGATAACCAGTTTTCCGGTTATTTGGGGAGCGGTGCCCCCCCCCCCGACCCAAGCTGACCTTGTGACGGATCATTTTGTCATTTCGTCTTGTACGATTGTGTAACTGAAGGGACAGCTGTTCATGCAGCTGCTGGGGGATGGCATCCACATGGCCCGAGCTGACATGTACTGTATGTGATGATTTTCACATTTTTTATGTTGTTGTTTTTTTGTTTTTTCTCTTGACACGCTCCCGCCTCAGTTGTAAGTTGCTGAGGTTGTGATTATGTGCCAGCTCTGGATTTTAGTTTCTTGTTTTCTATCCTGTCTTCTCCATTTTAAGTTCCTTTTGTTTTTCTGAGCTGGTTAGCTAGACCTACCTGCACGTTTGCCACGTGCGTGACCCGTAAGGTGGAAAAGGGGATGCTGGAGGCTGAGGTTTCTGGAGGCCTGGGTGTTGTTGTCGCCAGTTGCCAACACTCCTCTTTGCCCCTGCTTCACCCTAAACAGGCGGCTAGGAACTAACCCACTCCTAGTCAATGAGGTCTGTGGCCGAGTGGAGCCCAGACCTCTAACGGCTTGTCGTTTCGCACGACAGGGTGAGGCCGTGGAATAGGTTGGCATGCCAAAAGGGTGTTCCCCAGGCATGGGAAAGTCTGGGTGCACGCTGAGTGCATGTCTGCCCTATCAGCTTGCTATATCCGCTTCCTATCCCTAGAGCCATGTCCTGCGTTCACTTGGGCTTGCGGACCTCCGGCTCTCCCTCATTGGGCTCGATTGTGGGTGGGGAAGTCGGCGGACGAATTATAAATTTTTTTCATGGATGAAAATAAAGTTTCCCACGAACCAAAAAGCAAAAGAGGTATGGAGGAAGGCTCATCCCCTTCCGCAAAAAAACATGTTCCTGATTGTTCAAATGCTCGTTTCTTTTTTGTGCACTCATTGGACCCATCAAAGCCTTTGAGTGCCAAAAGTCCATTTTGGATAAACAAAGCACTTCAATCTATAGCAAGCTCTCCTAAGAGCATAAAGAAACTTCAGTCTGGAGATCTTCTGGTAGAAATGTCCACTGTGGCCTACAGCTCTACACTACTTAACACTACCATGCTGCTTGAGACTCCGGTCAAAATAACACCTCATGGATACCTAAATTCATCTCGAGCTGTTGTCTCCTCTCAGGACCTCGTTGAGTGTACTGAGGAGGAACTACTTGATGAACTGAGGAGTCAACACATTACGGGTGTGCGGCATATTTTCTTTAGGCGGAATGGGTAGTTTGTCCCATCCCACAACATCATTTTAACATTTGATAGCCCTTCCCTGCCTACGTCCATCAAGGCAGGGTATCTTCACCTTGAGATACGTCCATACATCCCTAACCCTTTGAGATGTTTTAGGTGTCAGTCTTACGGCCATTCTCAGCAGTCATGCAGGAGCAATCCTAGGTGTGGACACTGTGATGCCACGTAGCATCTTTTGCCAGAATGTGTGGCCGAGGCCGAGTTTTGTGTGAACTGCAAGGGTTCACACGCAGCATCAGCCAAAGATTGTCCCAAGTGGAAGGAGGAGAAAGAAATTCAAAGGCTAAAAACGGTTGAGAATATTTCCTATTCTGAGGCCAGAAGGAGAGTAGTTCCTGTTGCTTCTGATCGGCGATCATATGCATCAGTGGTGGTTGCCAAATCTACAATCGGCATTCAAACTGACATTCAGATTCCCACTAAATGTCCCTACAAGCTCGACGATATCATCGCAGCTGGGCTGGAGGCACTCCAGTCTCGAGTTAGGGGTCTGAAAGCGGCACCTACCACTTCGCCAAAGCATTGTCACCCTACCACCTGCAAGGGAACTCAGGCCACTTCTTCTGGCAAGAAAACCAAAGCCCAGGATAAGAAAAGCATTTCTTCTCCTCCAAAATCTCAGCAAACAATTCAATGGAAAGCGCCTCCCATTAAGACACTTGGGACAAAGCATGCTCTCATCTTGGCCTCTGGTCACATGCCTCCAGATCTGGGGGAACCCTCATCAGAGGTTATGGAGCCTGACTCCGTTTGATCATTTCCATTTTCATCTCACTATTAACCATGACTTCAATCATTCAGTGGAACTGTCGAGGTTTTCGGACGAGTTTTGATGACGTGAAACATCTGCTTTCGTTGTACTCTTCGGTGTGCCTTTGTCTACAGGAGACGAAACTTAAACCATCAGACCTGCTTTCAGTTCGAGGCTACGGTGCGTATCGGACAGATAATGCATCGGGAGACATCGCCTGTGGGGGAGTCGCTATTCTTTACCCTCACAGTGTCCCGGTGTCTTCCGTTGCGATATCCACAACTATGCAGGCCGTGGCGGTTCGTATATCTGTGCCTGTGTCTCTTACTGTCTGCAGTGTCTATCTGCCGCCGGACGAGAACGTAAGCGTCTCTGTTCTGGAGAGATTGGTTGATCAGCTGCCTTCACCCTTTCTTCTAATGGGTGACTTCAATGCCCATCATCATTTGTGGGGTAGTGTCAGCATCAGCACGAGAGGTCGTCGCATAGAGTCTCTTCTGTCCTCAGCCTCTTTGTGCCTTTTTAACACCGGTGCTGACGTGTACTTCCATGAGCTGACAAGATCCTTCAGTGCAATCGTTTTGACCTTGGGATCACCATCGATTATTGCTGATTGGTCGTGGACGGTGTGTAACGACCTCCACGGGAGCGACCATTTTCCAATTGTCCTCTCGCATCATGCGAACATGCCATCTTCTGCCTCCCGCCCTCCTCGGTGGAGGATGGAGCGTGCAAGATGGGAGGTCTTCACATCGTCAGCAGTGATATCTTCTGCAATGGTGAACCAAGAGTCAATTGAAGCAGCTGTTCTTGAAGTCACAAATTGCATTCTTCAGGCAGCTGATCTTTCCATATAAAAAATCTACGACACTCTCCAGAAGTCTGAAGCCTTGGTGGACCCCTGAATGCGCAGCGGCTAGGAGAGCTCAACATAAGGCCTGGTCTACATTTCGGCGTTATCCAACCGATGCTAATCTTGTTGGCATTCAAACGAGCAAAATCCTATGCTTGGTTGGTGAGTCGACGTAGCAAGAGAGAGTCTTGGATCCAGTATGTTTCATCTCTCACTTCACGTGCCAGTTCAAAAAGTGTCTGGGACAAGATTTATAAGATCCGGGATAACTACAGCTCTCACCAGATCTCCATTCTCGAGAGTAACGGCTGCACATATGCTGAAGTCGGAGAGATTGCTGATTGTTTGGGGGAGGCGTTTGCCTCAGTGTCGAGTGACCTGGCGTACCCTTCCTCCTTTCTGAGGATTAAATCCACTGTGGAATGCCAGAGAATCTCCTTTGCGCCTTTTCACGACACTAGATATAACTCCCCCTTCAGCATGGTTGAACTCAGGGTGGCTCTGCATCGGTCCGGCACTACATCTGTCGGTCCTGATGGAATCCACTATGACATGCTCCAACATCTCTCGCAGTCTACTCTCAAGAATCTCTTAATCCTTTACAATCGTATTTGGTCGGAGCACAGTTTCCCGGAATCTTGGCGAAAAGCATTTGTTCTGCCTTTTCCCAAACCTGGCAAGGATCCCAAGTCTCCCTCTAGTTATCGTTTAATTGCTCTCACTAGCTGTCCGTGTAAAGTTCTTGAATGCATGGTTAATTCCCGGTTAGTTCATTTTTTAGAATATCATCAAGTACTTTCACCATCACAAAGCGGCTTTCGCTGTCATTGTTCACCTCGCGATCCTCTCCTGCACCTTGAGACATCTGTGCGCGAGGTGTTCGTGTGTAGGCAGCATCTGGTTTCTGTATTTTTTTATATTGAGAAAGCCTATGATCGAGCGTGGCAGCACAGTATTATCCGTGACCTCCACGCATGCAGGTTGCGAAGAAATCTTCCAACCTTCGTTGTAAATTTCCTTCACAATCGGGTGTTCCAGGTGCGCCTGGGTATGACGCTCTCTGAACCATTCCATCAAGAACAAGGTGTTCCTCAAGGTTGCATTTTATCTGTCACATTGTTCATCCTCCGCATTAATTGTCTTTTCATAAATCTTCCTCCTGCGGTTTCGGCTACTGTTTATGTTGATGACTTGCACATTTTCTGCTCGTCATCAACCATGCATTTTATTGAAAGGCAGTTGCAGTCTGCAATTAACTAGATCTTTAAAGTGGCGAATAGCAATGGTTTCGTTCTTTCTCCCGACAAGACAGTGTGTGTCCATTTCTGCCGGAGGCGTGGCCTCCATCCTGACCCAGAGCTGTATTTAGACCATGCAGCCATACCAGTTTTGCCGGAGACCAAGTTCCTCGGACTGACTGTCGACCGTGCACTTACGTTCCGTGCGCACGTTCGGCGGCTCAAGATTTCCTGTCTGCGGGCTCTATCTATTCTTAAGATCCTTTCGAGAGTCTCGTGGGGCACAGACAAGATGTCTTTGTTTCAAATTTACCATTCATTAATACGGTCAAAACTGGATTATGGTTGTATCATGTATGGCTCTGCTCGTCGTTCCGTTCTCCGGCCTTTGGATACTATTCATCATCAAGCGCTGCATCTGTGTATGGGAGCATTTTGAACATCTCTGATTCCCAGCCTTTACGCTGACGCGAACGAACCATCGCTTGAAGTACGCCGTCTGTGCAGCTGTCTGTTCAATTCTACTTGAAATTTCGATCTCTTTTAAATCATCCTTTACACGATGCAGTTTTTCATCCCCAGCATGCTCGTTTATTTGAGAACCGGCCCTCATGCATTCCAACCTTTGGTCTTCGCATGGCGGCCGTAACTCATGATGTAGGGCTCGACTTGTCTCTTGTTGAAAAAACCAGGGGCTTTGGGGATCCTCTATGGCACCCACTTGGTGTCATGGTTGATACCACCTTTACATCTTTCGATAAATCCTCAACCCCTGCATCAGTGTACCAGCAGCTCTTCGCTGAGCACCGTGCCCTCAATTCTGACTACAATCCCATTTTCACTGATGGCTCCAAGATGCATGGAGTCGTTGGATCCACGGCTGTCTGTGTAGATGACGTTTCAGTAGCGCGGATCCCAGCTGAGGCCAAGGTGTTTTCGGTGGAGATGCATGCTGTGTATCTTGCACTACTTCATGTTCAGTTGGGCTCTCATCAACGGACTGCGATCTACACTGATTCTTTAAGTGTTATACAGTCATTGTCATCGTGCGACTGTTGTGACCACCCTTTTCTTTTTAACGTACGAAGGCTTCTTTTTATTCTTTGCTCGAGGCCGGTGCCCAGATACAGTTTTGTTGGATTCCCGGGCATGTTGGAATCTCGGGGGTAACGAGTGTGCTGATGCGGCTGCTAGATCTGCTTCCTCTTTGGTCGTCACATCCTTGCCACTGTATCACCGGGATTTCCGCTTTATCATTCACGACCATATCAAGTGAACGTGGCAGGGTCTGTGGGACCAACAGGTGGAAAATAAGCTGCATCGTATTAAACCTAATCTTGAAGTCTGGAAATCCTCATATCGTCGGAACCGTAGGGAAGAAGTGGTGCTTGCGCGTCTCCGCATTGGGCATTGTCGTTTCACTCACCGCTTTTTGCTGTGTGGCGACACTGCGCCGATGTGTGAGACGTGCAGTTGCCGACTCACTGTCACTCATCTTTTGTGTAGTTGTGTTCGTTTTCGTGATGTGCGTTTTCATTCTCATTTGTTGACCGAGGGCGCCGCTACACTGCAGCAGCTCCTCAATGACCACTGCGATACTTTGCTGTCTTTTCATTTTTTAAAGAAATTGACTATTTTAAACGTATTTAGATTTTAGCCTCATCATCATTCTCATTTCTCAGTTTTACTGCATCAGCTAGATTTTAATCATTGTACCATGTTTTTAATACTGTTTGTTTCATTGTCTGTTTTAGCCCTTCCATCGTTCTCATTTTTCAATTTTACTTGTTCAGCCAGATTTTAAGTTTTATGCCACGCTTTTAATACTGTTTGGTTGTCTTGTGTCTTTCGCTCTTTTAATACTGTTTGGTTGTCTTGTGTCTGTTGCTCTTTGGCCAAATTTGGCCCTTGCACCAATAAAAATCCATTAACCAACCAACCAACTTCTACTCATGTATTTCTATGGAGAGTTGGAAAACTCAGCTGGAGATTCAGTAAGTGCTCAAACCAGAAAGAGATCCATGCACACAACTTTGAGGATATGTGTGGAACTGCCTGGGCTCATATTCCATTGTACTAGCTTGCTTCCTCATAAGTGTGAAGCAGAAGCTCTCATTTAAACACAGGGTGTCTAAAACAGAAGGTTATCAAATCAGGTGGCTGAGTGGTCCAGAATGTGGCCTGGGCCTTGCTGAAATTGAGATGTTGAGAGCTGAATAGCCTTCCATTTCCTTACAGAACAAAATGATAATGATATTTACTTTCTTCACTTTTTGCTTTTGAACAAAATTAATTTTAAACGTATAATAGCAAAAATGCAGGTCAATTACAAACTTTGATAACTAATTAAACATTTTTTACACCACATTCAGCTAAGCTACAGCTATATAACCCACATCAATGTGTGTATTATATTCTAAAGCTTCTTTGGGTGTGACTGTTTCATGCATAGGCCATGAGGTGACAGCACATTAGTTGAGCAAAGAAAATGAGTGATTTCATTGGGGTAATAGAGATGTATCTGATGAGGCAATCTTCCATATGAATGGAAAAGTGGACATGGCTGGAGTTAGACCACTTGCAGCCCTGCAGCAGAAAACAGTTTGCTGCCCCTTTCCCCCAATTTTTCAATTTCAGAGGTTCCTGGCCACTAGAGTTGACTGTTACATTTTTTTTTTTTTTTTTTTTTGTCAAAGGTTCTAGGAAGTTCAGGCCTTATGGACAATAGCAATGCTTCTTCTGTGGCTTGAAAAGCTGCTTTGAGGAACACTCACTGAGGATCAGTTACCTCGCCCTGGATGCTCAAAGGGTTTAGAAAAGATTAGTCACTGCCTTCCTTAAAGCAATGAGATTTATTTTCCACAGTATCAAAAGTAGGTAACTTTATAATCTGCAGATAAGCTGAAAGAATTTCACCTTTCAGCTTTTAATCTAGCAAAATTTTCCAAAACATTTTTCAAATCAATTTTCTTGAACATTTCACTTTCGATAGACACTAGAGCTAGGTCAGTAAGTATTTGTTGCCCCATTGTTGATCTCAAATAGTTTTTGATTATTTTTGATTAGTTTAAATTTCAAGAAGGACCCCTCTCTAGAAGCAACAGTTACATACATACATACATACATACATACATACATACATACATACATACATATCACTAAGCTGTTCTCTGAGATTCAGAGGTTAGCTTCAAAAGAAATACAAACTTCCAGATACTTTTACTTATTGTTGTCGTATCAAACTTCTTCATTTACGGCGATCTTGACATACAACTCGTGCTTCACTGATATCCATTACACGCCGTACACAAGATCTTTTATACTTCATACTCATAATCTTTTTCTCATGCAGACACTCCTGAATCTGATCCACCCATGTCTTCCTTGGCCTTCCTCTGCCTTTCCTTCCTGCCACTTGGGCTGAAAAGATTTTCTTAGTAAGCATTTCATCACTCATTCTTTCAACATGGCCAAACCACCGAAGCATATTGGTCTCCACCTTGCTAACAAGATTTTGCTTCACATCACACAACTGCAATACATCTTCATTTCTCACACAATCATATCGTGTCTTGCCACAAACCCCACGTAAGTAACGCATTTCTCCAGCACACAAACGACTCCTATGTTTCTTCTGCAGTACCCAGGTTTCACTGCCATACATCAGAGTAGGAACAATTACTGTTTCATACACAGCCATGTGGGACTCTATAGAGAACCCATCATTCCTGTGAAAACCTCCCAGAGCAGCTATGACTTTCACAGAAGAATTCACTTGCCTACTGATTTCACCATCCAACTTGTTCTCTCTGTCAAACATGCTTCCTAAATACACAAACTCACGCACCTGGTCAATCACAGTGCCATTTATACTTACATTACATTCAGTGCTACCAGTTCCTCTCTCAAACACCATAACTTTGGTTTTTCCCTTATTTATACTCAGTTTGAATTTCATGCAAACTTCGTGCATCCGAGCCAACATACTCTGCAACTTACTTTTGCTTTCTGCCAACAGGACAGTGTCATCAGCATACAGCAATCTGCACACACGGATATGACCAAGACATAAACCACTATTATCTATTTTGGCACCACGCATGCATGCATCCATAAATATATTAAACAGCCATGGTGACATTACACAACCTTGTGTAACTCCTGCACCAATGGAAAACCATTTTGATTAAACACTATTCACTCGTACACAAGCTCTACTACCAGCATACATGGCTTTTACACTATTAAGTAGATTCCCAGTAACACCATATTCATTCAATACCTTCCACAAAAGTGTCCTATTCACTCGGTCGTAAGCTTTCTCTAAATCTATGAAGGCAGTAAAAACTTTCTTCCCAACAGCCAGATACTTTTCATACATCGTGCGTAATGCAAAAATCTGGTTAGTGCAGCCTTTACCAGGCATAAAACCACTCTGAACATCCCACACTTTCAATGATGTAAGACCCCGTACTTTTTCAATAACAACCTTACCAAACACTTTCCCTGGCACAAATCAGTAGGCTAATACCACGATAGTTCTTGCATTCAGTCTGATCACCTTTTCCCTTATACAAGGGAACAATAATAACATCCTTCCAATCCCGAGGGACCATTCCTAACTCCCAGCACAACTGGCAAATTTCAGTTAACAAGTCAATTATAGAGTCACCACCATATTTCAACATCTCTGCAGTTATGCCATCAACTCCTGGAGCCTTGCCATTCCGAAGAGATTTTAGAGCTTTACACACTTCTTCTCTTGAGATCCCTCCTGTGCTTTCATACCTCATTGTGACATCATGTGCGTCTGTCTCAGAATCATTTTTGCTTTCCTGATTTAATAACTCACAGAAGTATTCACCCCATCTGTCACTTAACTCATTGGGCTCCCATATCATTTCCCCAATCTCATTCTTCACACAACTTACAACTTTGTTTCCCCTATTTTTCCTGAGCCTCATGTACTTCCAGAAGGACTTTCTATCTTTCCAAAAAGCCAATTCATGCCTTTCCACTTTCTCCTTCCTATCTTTTGCCTTACTGTGGCGAACCAGCTTAGCAGTTTCACGCTTCTTACAGCGATATTCATCCACAGAGACTCTACCTTGCAACATCCCCAAATAGGCTTCCTTCTTTTTCTTCACTGCCTTATCAATCTCACTATTCCACCAAGCATCACCTCTATTGTTACCCACTATTGTGGTGCCACAGACCTCTTTAGCAGCAGTGACAACACAATTCTTAAAACATTCCCACTTCTTTTCTACATCCCTCTCACAAGATTTCAGATCCTTCAGTCGTTCTCTGAATAAGTCAGAGTACCGCTGATGATCTTCAAGGAGCCTCTCAGCCTTTATTCTTTCTATCCTGGGTCTCTTCCTATTCCTTTTCCTCTAACCAACATTAAGTTTGACTCGTGACACTACCAAATAATGATCAGAACCAACATCCGCACCTCTCATCACACGGGTGTCAACAACTAAGTGTTTCAAACGCTGATCATAGACAACAAAATCTATCACACTCTTTTTTAATTCGGTTGACATTAAATGTCTGTAAATACTGTTTCACACGTTATGCAAGTTCAGCTATCGGGAGATTGCAAAAGGACGTTAACATAGTATTTGCAATTGAAGTCAAGTATAATAATAATAAGTATCTGTACTTACAATATTCATAGTGGCTGTCGGGGCTTCATATGTGCGTCATCTAAGAATGTGAATTCTTTCAATTGTGAAGTTAAAATTCATGATATTGTAAAATCTGCACCAGATAAAATTAAACAAGATGAATTTTTTACAATGCAAAAAAAAAAAAATCCTTTAACATCGATGAAATAAGAAACTGAATTAAAACCTTGTTGAATTTTTTAAAAACGAACTACGATCCTGAAGAGGAGACAATCTTGACCGCGAAGCACCCTGATACATAATGAAAACCGAAGATGAATTATACTTTTGCCAAAACCTCAAAAATAAACAATCTTGAAAAAGAAAATACAAACATACAAATCTCCTGAATGCGAAGCACCGAACTAGTTTCTGCTAACATTTATAGCCATCATCAGTGGTAGGTGCACGGACATTAGGATCACCGCACTCACTCGCTCAGGTATGTAGCTTAACCCCAATGTATGTTCAGCCCTGTCGTGTAGATATTTGCGCATCATGATTTGGGTTCCACTGCACATATCAATGGTGTCGCCATCTGTAGTCAAACAAAAATATACTAGTAGCTTTTACGTAGAAATTTTCAACTGTATTTTTAAGTAATATTTGATGTCACATGTTTTTTGTTAATATTTTTCCTCTTGAAATGTTTTCTCTCCTGTTCAATAAGGTACCTCCATGCAAACTGAATGACAGGGCTGAACATACATTGGGGTTAAGCTACATACCTGAGCGAGTGAGTGCGGTGATCCTAATGTCCGTGCACCTACCACTGATGATGGCTATAAATGTTAGCAGAAACTAGTTTGGTGCTTCGCATTCGGGAGATTTGTATGTTTGTATTTTCTTTTTCAAGATTGTTTATTTTTGAGGTTTTGGCAAAAGTATAATTCATCTTCGGTTTTCATTATGTATCAGGGTGCTTCGCGGTCAAGATTGTCTCCTCTTCAGGATTGTAGTTCGTTTTTAAAAAATTCAACAAGGTTTTAATTCAGTTTCTTATTTCATCGATGTTAAAGGATTTTTTTTTTTGCATTGTAAAAAATTCATCTTGTTTAATTTTATCTGGTGCAGATTTTACAATATCATGAATTTTAACTTCACAATTGAAAGAATTCACATTCTTAGATGACGCACATATGAAGCCCCGACAGCCACTATGAATATTGTAAGTACAGATACTTATTATTATTATACTTGACTTCAATTGCCAATACTATGTTAACGTCCTTTTGCAATCTCCCGATAGCTGAACTTGCATAACGTGTGAAACAGTATTTACAGACATTTAATGTCAACCGAATTAAAATATCGTAGCCACGTAAAAAGTATGTTCATCGCAACTTAGCGAAAATTGAACAACGATATACTATCACACTCTTTTGACCAAGAGTACGATTTTCCCAAGTATATGTGTGGATATACTTGTGGTTGAAAAATGTATTAGATACACACAAACCATTCTCAATGCAGAGTTCAATTAATCTTTCACCATTATCATTCACACAAGGATCATTAAACTTACCCAGAACATTGTCAGAAATTACATTCTGCACACCTACTCTAGCATTGAAATCCCCTGCTATTATAACTTTTTCTTTAGCACCAAACTGTCTCAAAACAGCTTTTAGCTCATTCCAGAAATCTTCTTTCTTATCAGAAGGTTCCGAGTCACAAGGAGCATAGGAGCATACACTACAACAATTACAATTCTCTGAAGTTTCACTTTCAAACGAATCCAGAGTATTCTCTCACTTATGCAACTATAGTGAATCAAGTTGTTCTTCTTCTTTTCACTTAAAATCACACCTTCACCAGCCTGTGCTCTCACATTATCCAATTCTCCAACACACTCACCGTGCCATTCACTTCTACCCCAATTTCCTTCTTTTGGTTTCACTTACACACAGCACATCCAGTCTATATTTATTCATCTCCTCAATCACCTCACTCATCTTGCCATTTATGCTTCTAGTATTCCATACACTAATCTTACATTCACTCAGCCGAGATCTCTTTCTCGTACACCGTTTAGAAAGTCCAGATCGATTCCATGGTGGACCGTCCTTCTCAAGTGTGGTAGGTCCACCATATCCCACACTTGAGTCATTCTTAATATTTCTTTTTGTCTTTTTAATCAGGTAAGTACATCAGTGGGGGGATTAGCCCACGGCTGAGGGTTCCAGTTGGTCATTCAACCTAAGGATTCTGGAACAAAACCCAGTGAGTTGGGGTCTTTTTGCCAATTTCCACAGAACTAGCTTGTACCTCTCAAAGATTCACAGAGGCCCTAGTTGCTGTTGTGTACCCGTCAGTGTATTTTTATAAAAATGTATTGCAAGATATCTTTTTGTGAAGTTTGTTTTTAAAAAACTCATAATGATACTAAGTTCATTTGCAAGCTCCAAGCTTTTGTGTCCTTCTGGCAGTTTTCATCAGTTTCGTCAGATAGCTTTATTTCAAGATCCATGCAGTGTTTCAACAGCTGCTGTTTACCAAGTTCTGACATTTTTCTAAAAATCATACAAAAAACTGAGCACTTCAAATACGAAGAGTAAGTTGTGCTATTAAAATACAATATAAGAGCTCCGTCTGAACACGATATATTTTATTTTAAAAAATGAACATATATGTACAATTAAAAGCCATTAGCACTTTCAGAGTGCTGTTTACTCCATCTTCAGATGATCTATGTTGCTGTATTAGCAGCTATATATATATTATATATATATATATATATATATATAGGTGCTAATAATCCCGGAGGACCGGACTAGGCTGCCATTTGATGCTGACCTTGGCTACCTACAACGGACGCTCCCTATCTTCTGATTCAAGGCTTCTTGAATTGGAAGAGGAACTACAAAGGATCAAGTGGGACATCGTCGGGCTAAGTGAGGTAAGGAGAAAAGGAGAAGATCTCATTGAACTGAAAAGTGGACATCTCTTCTATTATCGTGGGACAGATACTGGTAGAACTAGTGGTGTTGGATTTATAATAAACAAGAAACTGAAGGATAAAGTGGTAGAAGTTGAAAGTTCCTCTGACAGAGCTGCACGACTCGTTATCCAACTATCGAGAAGATACCAGGCTCAGATTATTCAAACTTATGCACCCACCACAAGTCATCCTGAAGAAGAAATTGAAGAATTTTATGAGGAAATTCGTCATCTAAATAATAAAGGTAAGCAGCACTTGAAGATAATTATGGGAGATTTCAATGCAAAAATAGGGCAACGGCAACAGAATGAAACTTCAGTAGGTAAATTCGGTCACGGCAACAGAAACCAGCGTGGAAATACTCTCGTTGAGTTTGCAGAGGCAGAAGGATTTTTCATCTTGAATTCCTTTTTCAAGAAAAAGCCACACAGGAAATGGACATGGAGACATCCAATTGGGACGACAAGTGAAATTGATTTTATTATGTGTAACAAAAAATTCGTCATCGAAGACTGCAGTGTGCTGAACAAGTTCAACACAGGTAGTGACCATAGATTGGTGAGATGTAAGATGCACCTCAACACTAAACTGGAACGTGGCAAGCTCATAAGACAAACAAAATGTATTGACATAACCAACCTTAAAAAACACCATAATACTTTCAAGTTGGAACTGAAGAACAGATTCTCTGCTTTAGAAGGCCTAACATCGGAAGAAGTGGATATTTCGGAACTTAACAGAAAAGTAACCAAAGCTCTTATGGAAACAGCAACAAAATTAGCTGGGTCTAAGAACAAGTTGCATGTGAACAAATTATCAGAAAAAACCAAAATGTTGATGCAAAAAAGAAGAGAGATGAGGACAACTAAAGAAGATGTGACTTCCAAAGTGGAATATATAGAGCTATGCAAGACAGCACGAAAAAGTATCACTGAAGACCTAAGGAAATTCAACTGTGAGCTAGTGAGGAAAGCAATTGAAAACAACCAAAGCCTAAAGATAGCAAAGGGACATCTCAGTAAGGGAAGAAAACAGATTACGGCTCTGAGAAAAGAAGATGGTTCTATAACAAGAAATAGAGGCAAAATTTTGACAAGAGTGAAAGATTTCTACTCCAAATTATATGAAAGGGATGATACATGTACTCCAGACACCATGAAAGGTACCAGTACCAGAGTTCTTCCAGTCCTTCCAGCAGAAGTTGCACATGCAATCAAGAACATGAAGCAGGGGAAAAGCTCCAGGAGAAGATGGAATTACTGTAGACATCATACAAGAAGCAAGTGGAGAAATCGAAACAGTACTCGCCCAAATTTTCACTCGATGCCTTAATGAAGGGAAAATTCCTGAGGATTGGAACAATGCTACAATGATCCTGCTACATAAAAAAGGTGACATTGAGGATCTCAGGAACTACAGACCTATCAGCCTCCTATCAGTGGTTTATAAAATCTTCACTAAAGTTCTTTCACACCGCTTGAAGGTAACACTGGACATGGCTCAACCGAGAGAACAAGCTGGATTCAGGAGTGGCTACAGCACAATAGATCATATCCACGTACTGAGAGAACTAATTGAAAGAGCGAGGGAATATGAACTTCCATTGTGCATGGCTTTTATCGATTATGAAAAAGCCTTTGATTCGGTGAAACCATCAGCAGTTACCACGGCTCTGAAATCCTGCGGTATTGAAGATGCATACATTAATATTATTAATAACATCTATGAAAATGCAAGTGCAAAGATTCGGCTGTTTGAAAATACAACACACATAAAAATTGGAAAGGGAGTGAGACAAGGTGACACCATATCTCCGAAGCTCTTTAATGCCACATTGGAAAATGTCTTTCAATCACTGAACTGGGAAAACAAAGGGATAAAGATTAATGGAGATTATCTAACCCACCTTCGTTTTGCTGATGACGTAGTCATTTTTGCAACTACCCCATCAGAGCTGCAGAGTATGATCCAGGAACTTGCTGACAAGAGTAAAGAAGTGGGATTAAAAATGAACTTTCAGAAGACAAAAGTGATGTTCAATGCTTTTACAAGAAATGAAGATTTATCGATTGATGGAGAAAAACTGGAGATAACAGATACGTATGTTTATCTTGGACAGCAGATATCAAGTGAGGGTCACATTGATGAAGAAATTAATCGGCGTACAAAACTTGCCTGGAGAGCTTTTGGAAGAAACAGCATAATTTTCAAGAGCAATATGCCATTATGTCTTAAAAGAAAAGTGTTTGATCAATGCATCCTTCCAGTGCTTACGTATGGTGCAGAGACGTGGACCTTAACTAAAAGAGACATACAAAGGCTGCAGACAACTCAAAGAAGCATGGAGAGGTGCATGCTTGGTATAACCAGGAGAGATAAGAAGAGGAACTCGTGGATCCGAAAAATGACGAGAGTGGAAGACATCGTGATCAGAGTTAAATCCCTGAAATGGCAATGGGCTGGACATACTGCCAGAAGGACAGACCATAGATGGACAGCCGAAATTTTAGATTGGATTCCAAGGGACAGGAAAAGACCCAGAAAAAGACCACATGGGAGATGGGTGGATGAAATTCGTAAATATGCGGGAGTGACATGGAGGAGACTGGCACAAGACAGACCGTTGTGGAGGAAACTTGGGGAGACCTTCGTCCAGCAGTGGATTGATAATGGTTGACGATGATGATGATGATGATGATATATATATATATATGGAGATTATCTAACCCACCTTCGTTTTGCTGATGACATAGTCATTTTTGCAACTACCCCATCAGAGCTACAGAGTATGATCCAGGAACTTGCTGACAAGAGTAAAGAAGTGGGATTAAAAATGAACTTTCAGAAGACAAAAGTGATGTTCAATGCTTTTACAAGAAATGAAGATTTATCGATTGATGGAGAAAAGCTGGAGATAACAGACACATACATTTATCTTGGACAGCAGATATCAAGTGAGGGTCACATTGGTGAAGAAATTAATCGGCGTACAAAACTTGCCTGGAGAGCTTTTGGAAGAAACAGCATAATTTTCAAGAGCAATATGCCATTATGTCTTAAAAGAAAAGTGTTTGATCAATGCATCCTTCCAGTGCTTACGTATGGTGCAGAGACGTGGACCTTAGCTAAAAGAGACATACAAAGGCTGCAGACAACTCAAAGAAGCATGGAGAGGTGCATGCTTGGTGTAACCAGGGGAGATAAGAAGAGGAACACGTGGATCCGAAAAATGACAAGAGTGGAAGACATCATGATCAGAGTTAAATCCCTGAAATGGCAATGGGCTGGACATACTGCCAGAAGAACAGACCATCGATGGACAGCCGAAATTTTAGATTGGATTCCAAGGGACAGGAAAAGACCCAGAAGAAGACCACATGGGAGATGGGTGGATGAAATTCGAAAGTATGCAGGGGTGACATGGAGGAGACTGGCACAAGACAGACCGTTGTGGAGGAAACTTGGGGAGACCTTCGTCCAGCAGTGGATTGATAATGGTTGACGATGATGATGAAGATATATATATATATACAGAGTCATGTGGGACATTATGTAGTTTAACTAATTGTCATTCATGATTTACACGGTGTTATATCACATACATCTGTTACCACAAAAAATAGTGGAAAATTATACACATATGTTATAATTCAATGATTTCACTAAGTGTTTCCAAAATTCAGGTAAATCGACAGGGTAATAGTCATTACAACATTTCGTATCTAATGCCGTGGTAAAAACACTTTCTGCAATCAATAGAGCATGAACAGAGGAAGGAGTCTGGAGCATACTGACATTGCACCAATCAGGGATAAATATGCCATTATTTATATTACGTGCAAGTGCTGTATTATAAAGGTGCGTTTTAATGCTATATTTGTTTTCAATGCAGTTGAGCACTTCACTGTGATTTTGAAGCAAGTCAAATCTTTTGTTGACTGATCTAACAGTCATACCAATGATAACATAAAAAAATCTATGTAGTAATTATCTTTAGGGTTTGGTAATAGTTTCATCTTTGTGTTCATATTTGAACATTGTTTTTTTTTCTCCTGTGAAACTGTTGAGAAGGAAGTGTGGCTCTACATTGCACATTACATGAATTGGCAATTTCAGATGCAGCTTCAAATTTATTTCGGTAGTTTGCAAGACTTTTTTTAAGGAGGTCTAAATGTTCAATGCAAGATGGTAAATCTGTGTTTCGATTTTCTATAATTTAGGGAACAACATTTATTCTCAGTAAAACCTCATACCATATAATGATGGAACATATAAATGTAAAAGATTCCAATTTTTTCAACAAACATTGGACATCATGGTTGGCAGGTAGTTCACTTTTTTCATCAGTGATAATTTCTGATAAACTGTCACAAACTTAAAATAAACTGAAACGTAAAGGTTTTTCTGTTTCAACTCTGCTTTCCCATCGAATGCCTGAAACTGCTTTCAGGGTAAACTGAGACACATTTTTGGTTAAAATTCTCCACCTGTTAGTCGAGTAAGAGAAGTATATGAACAGTTGTTGAATGAAAGAAAAGAAATCAGTTATTCAATAATTTACTTTTGCAGCATCATTAACTACCAAATTAAGTGTGTGAGTAGAACAAGGAACATAAAATGCTCACAGATTTTTGTTTAGGGCTGCAAACCACATTTTGTTCTCTCATATTTACACCATCAACATAGTCCGGGCCTCGCATATTTTCAATTTTTAAGTTGTTGCCTGCTAAATGATTAGTGATAAAAGTAGTCTACCCAGCACCCATCATATTTAGAATTTCATAAAAGCCCAGAAAATGCTCTCTTACCCCAACTTTGTTTCTTACGTCATTAAATTTAATGAATCTAATAACAACTCTTATCTGTTCTTGATGGCTGGAGTCCGGTGTACAGATATAAAATCAATGAATAGTATTTACTGTCTTCTATCATTTTCACAATGGCAGATTTAATCTCAAAAGACAGTAAATGAATTACCTCATTTTGGATTTGATGCCCCAGGTAATGTGGACTATTTTTTGCATTTCTTTGAACTCACTGGACGTGTATTTCGATTAATTTTAGAAAATTGCCATTATTTTTTCAAAAAGCTTATTGCTACTACCTGTGAAAGCCAAATTTTGTTGTGATAAAAATTTTATAGTTTGTACTATTTTCAACAGAACCTCCTGCCAATGTTTCTTTTCTTGTTTTATCAGCTGTGCCATATGAGCATCAACAGTTTGCTCTTTGGCTAAACTTCTCTTGAAATCTGTAAACTTAGCAACAGACTAAATATGGTGGTAACTTTTTTCCTGATTACTTAAATGTCTAGATTAATGCTTCCAGTTAGGAAAACCACCATGTGCTAAAAGAGAGTTACCTTTTGTGAAAACTTTGCAGTGAAAAGAGAAAATGCAGTTCTTGGAAACAGAATTCACAAGCTTATCTCTAAGAACCACCTCTCCATCTCGCATCTTTCTGTGGTGGTATGTGTCAAAAAAGCTTCTGTCCAATTCATCTTTTGGATAAACCCTATTGCAGGACACTTTGGCAGGCCTTGTTTCAATCAAATATGTTATCATTTTTTCACTTAACGTATATGGCCATTATTTCACTGGATCTGGATCACACAATTCGTTCATAGCAAGCACATCACTAGGTGTAGTATCTGTTGGCAAATTTCCTTTAGGAAGTCTGCTCCATTTTTCTTTTCTAGTATTAGATGAACCTGCTAATTTGACTGCACAAAAAACCTGTTGGTGACTTGAATCTCTACCAAATCCTATGAAGAAGAAATATCAGGTTGGTGAGCCTCTGGGGTTGTCAAAAATCATCTGCACAACATTCATCTACCGTTTTGCCCTGCAGGACTCTTGCAGCAGATAGTGATGGAGCTGAATCTTCTTGGGAAAACTTTGCTATGGATGAAGTTGCATTCCGTAATTCTTTTTCTTGCTTTGTTCTTGGCTTTCTGTACTCAGTTCCAGAAAAATGTTTAGGTATCCCACTTGATATTGCCAGTGCTTTCGTTCCTGTCTGACTGGCGAGACATTATCACTGTGGTAATGCCATAGCAAGAGTTATTTTTCCAATTGCTTCTAAATTCAACGATAATTAATGCCATGAATATCCTGTAAAATATTCCAAGCGATTTTATAATTAGCATTAGTCAATGTAATAGTTTGAAGTACTTTTGCTGCATCTTTAGTGACTAAAGGGTTTTCACCTCCAAAAGTTACAGGTTATTGCACACAGATACACCAAATAAATTACTAAATGAAAGCCACTGCATTAGTGATTCACAAAAACTAGGTAATTCTAACCTCCATAGTTTACCTTTCTTTACCTGTGGTATATTTTGACACAGTAGCATTGTTCATATGACTTGACATTAAGTTGTTGCTCAGCATGTAGTAAGGTAATTGAATGTTCATCTGCATTATCTTTAAATGTTTGAAATTCTTTTATATGTAACTAAATATAAACCTTGACACTTTTCATGTATTGAATCATAAAACTCTGAAAGTCTTTTAAAAGTATTTTCAACTTCTGCTCTATAATAAGCTAATTGTATGGAATCCACAGCTTCTAACGACACTTTGATAGTTTGCTGCAGCTTAAAAAACAGGCTCAACACTGCATTTTCAGTTGTTGCTTTTAATGAAAAGGTTACTTGTAAGCTAGATCATTTACCATAAATCTTCTAG
This sequence comes from Macrothele yani, assembly GCA_039090855.1. Taxonomy (NCBI): domain Eukaryota; kingdom Metazoa; phylum Arthropoda; class Arachnida; order Araneae; family Macrothelidae; genus Macrothele; species Macrothele yani. Next base: position 83,094,698 of record CM077008.1, read on the forward strand.
AGATGACACTTATTCACAAACCAAAAATTGCCGGTTGACATATCAAAATGTTTACATAAAGCTTACGGTCATCAAGCTAAGCACGCTGCTCTGCACACAAATAGCTGACTGCTGCTAACATTTTCACACAATGTTATTTTTACTGTTTGAAACTTCATATCATTCTTTTCTTCTCATCTTCACCATCTTTCTTTTCTTTCTTTTTACTTTTCATTTGCTCTCCTTTCATTGTTTTTGACAAAAAAAAAAAAAATGCAGCACCCTAAGGAGTGTGCCCCCCACCCTCCCCAGTGCATTGCACCTCTTGTCCCCTAGTTGCTCCAGCCCTGACTGAACAGACACAATGTTTACATTTGGGGTACAGAAAATCTTAGGTAAGTGCTGACACATGGTTGTGCAAGTAAAGAGATTGTGATTTGTGGTGTTTCAAGATTGTGCTTGTGGACATATTGGGAAAACTTTGATACTCCTCAGCTGGGTATTGACCAGGAGTCTGGCATGCTGTTCCAACCAGATAGCACCCTACCACATTTCTTGTAGGATGTCGACAACTTCATTCACAGCTACTACCTTGAAAATAGATTGGCTACATGGGTCTAATTCCATGGCCACTGAACTTAACATCTTAGGATTTCACTTTGTGGGGCCTTTGATACCCTACAGCATTGCTGAGTTGAAAACCCTGATTTTAGAAGCCATATTGCAAGTAGATGAGGCAGTTCTGGAAAGAATCTGACAGGAACTAGATTATAACTGGGAAATAACAGAGCAAGTCAAAAGTTCATCTCGTTTTGAGCTGCACATAATGTTGGGCCTCCATTCCTGTGCAAAATGGGTACCAATGTTGACTGGATACCATGATGACATGCATTTGGCATGGAGCCACGTTGCATTATCAGTGTGCAGAGGATGGAGATCAATGAACATGCTGTTTGGGTGCTGCTACACCATTATTGGAAAAAAGGGTTAAATGCGACCACAGTAGCAGCAAGAGAAATTTGTGCAGATGAAAGTGAGGGAACAGTGGATAGCAGCACTGCATGAATATCTTTGCAGCATTTTAATGCTGGGGTACACCAATCTTGAAGATGAGCTAAGATGAAGGTGTCTAGTGACCACCAACAGTGACACCCAAGTTGAAGCTGTAACACTAAACCCCTGTACCAATACATGCCAATTGACAGCTGAGATGGGGTCTTCCCAATCCACCATTGTTCATCACCTGCACTAGCTTGGTTTCTCCTCTAGGCACCATTGAATGTTTCCCCCATGAAATGTCATCAGGGATCATAGCATACTTCTGGAAAATTTTAGGTAGGAATTTTAGGAATTTTAGGAATTTTTAGAAAAATTTTAGGAAAATTTTAGGAGTGTATTTCAATAAAAACTAGATGTATATTTGTATACATCTAGTAAAACAACTTTGTATACATTGTAAAGAGTTTGCTTCACACCCTTCAACCATATATACTGATAGACTGCGCATGACATCAAAATTTCTGGCTCCAACATAAAATCACATGACAACAGTCAAAAAGATGGGTTACACCTGCTGTGCTTATGGTTGCTCTGACCGATATAGTAAAGAAAGTTCTATGATTTTTCATGGGTAAGAAACGAATTAAATACCTAAGTCGATAAAGTTCAATTACTTAACCAGAAACTTGCAGCTATTGATATAAAAATATAGTAACTTAAGAAAAAAAAATGGAATGCATGTTCCAAATTCTTCGCAAATGTTCATCACATTATAAATCACAAAATGTAAACAACCCGATCATGCATGTATATAGCTCATAAGTAAACTTACCTGAAGAGTTTTCATTATATATGAGGCGCATTCACATAATACACCGAAAACACTGAAGTTCTGCAGCGTAAATTAGTAATCATAACAGCATTTTTACACGAAATTTGGAGTCTGATGATGACGTGCCCAATGTTTGAGCCATGGCGGCTTTGATGCAGCTATTGCCAATGTGCAGTCCATTAGTATATATGGTCGAAGTTAACACCCAAATTTTTTGCATAACGTCTAATGTCTAAAGTTTAAGTATGATTTAGTTCTAATGTTCAGTTCTTATCTTTTCACGTGTTATTATCATATTCAAGTATATTTACCACATTCAAGTTTCACTTTGAACATTAATATGCTGTTGAACCAGAAGCAATTCACGATTTTCACAGTAAAGTTTTCAGGTTTCACATTAAATTATAATATCCTAAAAAGGTAATTGAAAACCAAGAACTATGTACAATTGTTCACTGAATTACTTTTTTCATATTATTGTTTTAACCTTTTCCTGATTAGCCTATCTTTTTCTGCTTCTACCACAACTAATTTACTTTCAGTTTTCTTTATTTCAGCTGAACCTTGTATGATCAAGTTAGAGGCAACTGCTATTTCAACAGTATTTTGTTTTTCTACAGCTTTTCTCATTCTTTCTGTTCCCTCTTGAATTATTGCTAGGGAGGCTTCTTTATCGTTTTTAAGTCTATTTATTTCTGCATCATTTTCTTTTATTTTGTCATCAAACTCAGCTTTTCTTTTTTTCTCTAGCTGCTTTTCCTTATTTTCCCTCTTTCTGCTTCCTTTCTTTTACCTTTTTTGATTCTTCTTCCTTCAGCTTATCAACATACTCTTTATAAAATTTATGTGAATCACAAACACTATTTAACAAATTTCTTGTTATGGGAACTTTACTTACACATCCATAGTGTTTAATGGCCCCTTTAACTATTCTTAATGATGTTATAGTTGAGTCTTTTAAGTTAGCCTTGTCCTTCCTTAACAGAGCAGTGTTAACCGAAAATCCCCTTTCTGCATCAGCATTACCATGAGGTAAAACTAAAATTGACTTTATGAGTTTAGCAAGATTTGAGTATTTTTCTTTTCCGCTAGAGTCTTTAATACTAAATATATTACGCCAGTAATGATCAATCCGCACTGGAATACCCCGCACGGGGATAACTGGTTTTCCAGTTATTTGGGGAGCGGCGCCCCCACGGCCCGAGCCGACCTTGTGACGGATCATTTTGTCATTTCGTCTTGAACGATTACATCACCGAAGGGACAGCTGTTCATCCAGCTGATGGGGGATGGCGTCCCACGGCCCGAGCCAACATGTACTATATGTGATGATTTTCACATTTTTTATGTTTTTTCACTTGACATGAACCCGCCTCAGTTGTAGGTTGCTGAGGTTGTGATTATGCGCCAGCTCCGGATTTTAGTTTCTCGTTTTCTTTCCTGTCTTCTCCATTTCATGTTCCTTTCTTTGTTTTTCCGAGCTGGTTAGCTAGACCTGCCTGCACGTTTGCCGTGTGCGGTGACCCGTAAGGTGGAAAAGGGGATGCTGGAGGCTGAGGTTTCTGGAGGCCTGGGTGTTGTTGTCGCCAGTTGCCAACACTCCTCTTTGCCCCCTGCTTCACCCTAAACGGGCGGCTGGGAACTAACCCACTCCTAGTCAATGAGGTCTGTGGCCGAGTGGAGCCCAGACCTCTAACGGCTTGTCGTCTCGTACGACAGGGTGAGTCTGGGGATAGGGTGGGCATGCCAAAGGGGTGTTCCCCAGGCATGGGAAAGTCTGGGTGCTCGCCGAGCGCATGTCTGCCCTATCAACTTGCTATATCCGCTTGCTATCCCTAGAGCCGTGTCCTGCGTCCACTTGGGCTTGCGGACCTCCGGTTCTCCCTTGTTGGGCTCGATTGTGGGTGGGGAAGTCGGCGGATGAATCCTTTAAATTTTTTCATGGCTCTCAATGAAATTTCCCATGAACCCAAAACTAAAAGAAGTATGGAGGAAGGTTCAGGTCCTTCCGCCAAAAAATTTGTCGCTGATGTTTCCAATGCTAGATTCTTTTTTGTGCACTCATTGGACCCTTCAAAGCCTTTGAGTGCCAAAAGTCCATTTTGGATCCATAAAGCACTGCAATCAATTGCAAGCTCTCCTAAAAGCGTCAAGAAGCTCCAGTCTGGAGATCTTCTTGTTGAGATGTCTACTGTGGCCTACAGTTCCACACTTATCAACACCAGCATGCTGCTTGAGACTCCGGTCAAAATAACACCACACGGTTACCTAAATTCATCTCGAGGTGTTGTCTCCTCTCGGGATCTTATTGATTGCACTGAGGAGGAACTTCTCGAAGAACTGAGGAGCCAACATGTTACGGGTGTGCGGCGTATTTCTTTCAGGAGGAATGGGCAGTTTGTCCCATCCTGGAACATTATCTTGACATTCAACTGCCCTTCCCTGCCTACATCCATCAAGGCAGGGTATCTCCACCTCGAGGTACGACCGTACATTCCTAACCCGTTGAGATGTTTTAGGTGCCAGTCGTACGGCCACTCTCAGCAGTCATGTAGGAGTACTCCTGGGTGTGGACGCTGTGGTGCCACAGAGCATCTACTCTCAGAATGTGTGGCCGAGGCCGAGTTTTGTGTGAACTGCAAGGGTTCACACCCAGCATCAGCCAAAGATTGTCCCAAGTGGAAGGAGGAGAAGGAAATCCAAAGGCTCAAAACGGTGGAAAATATTTCCTATCCTGAGGCCAGAAGAAGAGTGGTTCCCGTTATATCTGATCGGCGATCATACGCTTCAGTGGTGGTTGCCAAATCTACGGTTGGCATTCAGACCGACGCTCAGATCTCCCCTAACTGTCCATTCAATATGGAGGAAATCATCGCAGCCGGACTGGAGGCACTCCGGTCGCGAGCTAGGAGTCTGAAAGCGGCACCCGCCACTTCACCGAAGCAGACTCACTCCAACACCAGCAAGGGCACTCAGTCCACTTCTTCTGGCAAAAACGCCAACACTAACACCAACACCAAGGTCAAGGATAAGAAGAGCATTTCTTCTCCTTCAAAGTCTCAGCCAAACAATCAGCACGGCGAGCAAATCCCGCCAAGACACTTGGGACAAAGCATTCACCAATCTTGGCCCCTGGTCACACACCACCAAATCTGGGGGAACGCTCACCAGAGGAAATGGAGGCTGACCAAGTTTAATCATTTCCTTTTTCATTTCATTTTTACCCATGGGTTCAATAATTCAGTGGAACTGCCGAGGTTTTCGCACCAGTTTTGATGACGTGACACATCTGCTTTATTTGTACTCTCCGGTGTGCCTTTGTCTTCAGGAGACAAAGCTTAAACCATCGGACCTGCTTTCAGTTCGAGGCTACAGTGCATTTCGGACAGACCACTCGTCTGGAAATATAGCCTGTGGGGGTGTCGCTATTCTCGTTCCTCACAGGGTTCCGGTATCTTCCGTCGCGGTTTCCACAACTGTGCAGGCCGTGGCGGTTCGTATTTCTATGCCTGTGCCTCTTACTGTTTGCAGTGTTTATCTACCACCGGATGAGGATGTTAGCGTCTCTGTTCTGGAGAGCTTGATTGATCAGCTGCCCTCTCCCTTCCTTCTTTTGGGTGACTTTAATGCTCATCATCCTTTGTGGGGTAGTGTCAGCGCCAGCGCTAAGGTCGTCGCATAGAGTCTCTTCTGTGCTCGGCCTCTGTGTGCCTTTTAAACACCGGTGCTGACACTTACTTCCATGAGCCGACAAGATCTTTCAGTGCGATCGATTTGACCTTGGGTTCACCATCGATCATTGCTGACTGGTCGTGGACGGTGTGTAAGGATCTCCACGGGAGCGACCACTTCCCAATCGTCCTCTGGCACCATGCAAACGTGCAATATTCTGCCTCCCGCCCACCTCGATGGAGGATGGATTGTGCCAGATGGGAGGTCTTCACATCGTCCGCGGTGATATCTTCTGAAATGGTGACCCAAGAGTCAATCGACGCAGCTGTACTTAAAGTCACAACTTGTATTCTTCAGGCAGCTGATCTTTCAATTCGTAAGACATCTACGAAGCTCCCCAGAATTCCGAAACCTTGGTGGAACCCTAAATGCGCAGCGGCTAGGAGAGCTCAACACAAGGCCTGGTCTACTTTTCGGCGTTATCCAACCGAGGCTAATCTCGTTGCTTTTAAACGTGCTAAATCCTATGCTCGGTTGGTGCGTCGACGTAGCAAGAGGGAGTCTTGGATCCAGTATGTATCATCTCTTACCTCACGTGCCAATTCGAAAACTGTGTGGGAAAGGATTCGTAAGATCCGGGGAACCTACAGTTCACACCAGATTGCCATTCTCGAGAGTAACGGCTGCACATATGCTGACGTCGGGGAGATTGCAGACTGTCTGGGGGAGGCGTTTGCCTCCGTTTCGAGTGATCTGGCGTATCCGGCCTCCTTTCATAGGATTCAGTCCTCCGCGGAACGCCAGAGAATCTCTTTTGCGCCGTATACCGACACTGGTTATAACTCCCCCTTCAGCATGTGTGAACTTCGGGTGGCTCTGCATCGGTCCGGGGCTACTTCTGTCGGTCCCGATGACATCCACTACGACATGCTCCGTCATCTCTCCCAGTCGTCTCTCGAGAACCTTTTAATCTTATACAACCGCACCTGGTTAGAACACAGTTTCCCGGAGTCTTGGCGAAAGGCTTTTGTTCTACCTTTTCCGAAGCCTGGCAAGGATCCTAAGTCTCCCCTCTAGTTATCGCCCAATTGCTCTCACTAGCTGTCTGTGTAAAGTTCTCGAACGCATGGTTAACTCACGATTAATTCATTTTTTAGAACATCATCAATTACTTTCACCATCACAAAGCGGTTTTCGGCGTCATCGTTCACCTCACGATCATCTCCTGCACCTTGAGACATCTGTGCGCGAGGCGTTCGTGCGTAGGCAGCACCTGGTTTCTGTATTCTTTGACATCGAGAAAGCCTATGATCGTGCGTGGCGGCACGGGATTATCCGTGACCTCCACGCATGCGGATTGCGAGGGAATCTTCCGACCTTTATTGTAAATTTTCTTCGCAATCGGGTGTTCCAGGTGCGCCTGGGTACGACGCTATCTGCAACATTCCATCAAGAACAAGGTGTTCCTCAAGGTTGCATTTTATCTGTCACATTGTTCATCCTTCGCATTAATTGTCTCCTCACAAATCTTCCTCCTGCGGTTTCGGCTACTGTGTATGTCGATGACTTGTACATCTTCTGCTCGTCATCGAGCATGCGTTTCATTGAAAGGCAGTTGCAGTCTAGTATTAATCAGATTTTTAAAGCGGCAAATAGCAATGGTTTCGTTCTTTCTCCCGACAAGACAGCGTGTGTTCATTTCTGCCGGAGGCGTGGCCTCCATCCTGACCCCGAGCTGTATTTGGACCGTGCAGCCATTCCAGTTTTGCCGGAGACCAAGTTCCTTGGACTGACCGTCGACCGTGCGCTTACGTTCCGTGTGCACGTTCGGCGGCTCAAGATTTCCTGTCTGCGTGCTCTTTCTATTCTAAAAATCCTTTCGAGAGTTTCGTGGGGCGCAGACAGGATCTCTTTGTTTCGCATTTACCACTCCTTAATTCGGTCGAAACTGGATTACGGCTGTATCGTGTATGGCTCGGCTCGTCCTTCCGTTCTCCGGCCTTTGGACGCTGTTCATCATCAGGCACTGCGTCTTTGTACGGGAGCATTTCGAACATCTCCGATTCCCAGCCTTTACGCTGATGCGAACGAACCATCGCTTGAATTACGCCGTCTGCAGCTGTCTGTCCACTTTTACTTAAAACTTCGGTCTCTTCCAGACCATCCTTTGTACGGTGCAGTTTTCCATCCTCAGCATGCTCGTTTATTTGCGAACCGGCCCTCGTGCGTTCCAACCTTCGGTCTTCGTATGGCGGCCGTAGCTCGTGATGCAGGGCTCGACTTGTCGCTTGTTGCAGCGATCAGGGGCTTTGGGGATCCTCCATGGCACCCACTTGGTGTCATGGTTGATACCACCTTTACGTCTTTCGACAAATCCTCAACCCCTGCGTCAGTGTACCAGCAGCTCTTCGCTGAGCATCGTGCCCTCAAATCTGAATACACTCCCATTTTCACTGATGGCTCCAAGATGCATGGAGTCGTTGGATCCGCAGCTGTCTGTGTTGATGACGTGTCAGTAGCGCGGATCCCAGCTGGGGCCACGGTGTTTTCGGCGGAGATGCATGCTGTGTATCTTGCACTTCTTCATGTTCAGTCGAGTTCTCATCATAGTGCTATGGTCTATATGGATTCATTAAGTGTCCTGCAGTCTTTGTCATCGCTGGACTATTGTAATCATCCTTTTCTTTTGAACGTACGAGGGCTTCTTCGTTCCTTGCTCGAGGCCGGTGTCCAGATTCAATTCGTCTGGATTCCTGGGCATGTTGGAATCTCGGGTAACGAGTGTGCTGATGCGGCCGCTAGATCTGCTTCCTCTTTGGTCGTCACACCCTTGCCACTCTTTCATCGCGATTTTCGATTTCTTGTTCGTGATCATATCAAACGAACGTGGCAGGGTCTGTGGGACCAACAGGTTGAAAATAAACTGCATCGTATAAAACCTATTCTCGAAATCTGGAACTCCTCATCTCGTCGGAACCGTAGGGAGGAAGTGGTGCTTGCGCGTCTCCGCATTGGGCATTGTCGTTTCACTCACCGCTTTTTGCTGTGTGGCGACACTGCGCCGATGTGTGAGACGTGCAACTGCCGACTCACCGTCACTCATCTTTTGTGTACCTGTGTTCGTTTTCGTGATGTACGTTTTCATTTCTTTCATTCTCATTTGTTGAACGAGGACGCCGCTACACTGCAGCGGCTCCTCAATGACCACTGCAATCCTGTTGTTGTTTTTTCATTTTTTAAGCAAATTGACTATTTTAAACGTATCTAGATTTTAGCCCTATCATTATACTCATTTTTCAGTTTTACTGAATCAGCTAGATTTTAATATTTGTATCATGTTTTTAGTACTGTTTGTTTCATTATCTTTTTTAGCCCTTTCATCGTTCTCATTCTTCAGTTTTATTTGATCAGCCATATTTTAAGCTTCATCGCACGTTTTTAATACTGTTTGTTTGTCTGTCTGTCTTGTAGTTTTTACCGTATTCATTTCCATCTCTTTCACTTTTACCGCTTCATCCTGTTTTTTAGCCTTGTGTACTTATTTTATTGATTTTGTTCTCTTTTGATGTCTTTTGTTTGGCGCTCTTTGGCCAACCATGGCCCTTGCGCCAATAAAATCAATGAACCAACCAACCGCACTGGAATATGCCCTTCCTCTGAAAATTTCACTAGTTCATCTAGAGTTGGCTTATCGCAATTTAAAAGTTTCCACTCTTCTCTTACTCTATCAATTTGTTCCTCAGAAAGATGCAAAACACTTGAAATTCTGGTTATTTCCGAAAGTCCTTCAGTGACTGAAAGTTGAGTTGACTCTTTCTTTGGTTCTTTTACCTTTAAAACTTCTATGTCTCTTAGCTTTTGATTGCAGAATGGCAAATTTGACTTTAAATATTTTGTGGTTGCAATTAGTGATGATCTTACATCTAAGAGAAATAATTTCTGCCTGGTCTCCTGAACATTCCTGAGGAGATTTTTTGTCTTCATACCAACTTCTAACTCCCCTAGTTTTTTCCATGAATTTTTGTTTTCAAAATCTACATTCTTTAGGTCTTCTCCAAATTTCCCTGCTATAACATCATCTTGGATAAACTGAGCCATAACATTCCTCATTAAAGTATTTAAATCAGAATATAACTGGTGTATTTTTGGTTCTTCACTCTGATAACATAATGAAAACTTTTCAAAATTTTGGTGTGAAAATGAAATTAATGCTAAATAGCAAGGAGTAAGCTCATTTTTCAGGAAACAGTGAATTCTTTTATACCTTGCCGAATTGCGCAGTTGTTTTTCAAATATTTTTTGAGATGGCAAGAAGTTTAAAAAATATTCTGTAATATTTAGCCATTGATCCAAGAGCCTCTGGGCTACAGAACCAACGGTTAACCATCTGTTGCTGACATGACGCAAAAGAAATTTGGCAGTGACCAATGTTATATCCTCGACAGATTTATAATCCTCTCGTCTTGCAGCACTACTCTTTAAAAAGTAATGCATATCAGTAGCAAATTCGTCAAAATCTATATTTAAGCTTGTCAAAAAAATTTTAAATGCATTACTAACAACATGCAGGTTGCAAAAACCTAGTTCCAAAGATTTCTGGCCTGTTTCTTGTTTTACAACTTCATTGAATTTGCGTAAAAAGCACTTATTTACATTTGGGCTGTCCATGGATACACAAATAATTCTGTTCAACGAAATATTGAAGGATGATAACACATCAAGAATTTCTTTTAGCAAAATATCTGCTGTTGCATGACCCAGAAAAACGCTTGTTAGGTATCGGCAAGAAACTGAATTTATTTCTGAAGACCAGTACCTGAGATACACATCCAACTGCCGTTTCACTTGTGTATTTGTAGTTTCATCAAATGCTATAGTAACCTTCCCTGGGCTACTAGATGCAATGTCTTTTTTCAAATCCTCTTCAAAATATTTTGACAATCCATGTGATATCACATAAGCAACTTTTTTCTTTAAGTTGCATTTTGGCTGCAATAGCAGAATCAGGAAACATTTCTTTGAAAAGTTCAACTGTTTCAGTGCATGAAACAAAAGACATATTGTCCTTAGCAACTTTCATGGCCCATAATGCTTCGGCTTTAGCCAACTGTAAATCATGACTCAGTACTTCACTAATATTTGTTTTGGGCTGAAGATCCCGTCCTCCAAAGGCTTTCAGGATGGACTTATTTTGAAATTTACTTTGAAATTTCTGCAAATGTTTTTTTTCCTTTATGATGCGCTTTTACTTGTGAAAAGCCACTATTAGAAATGTTGAAAATTTCTGAACACAATATACACTTAGCAGAAAATATTGTTTCAGTTGCAGAACACCATTCTTTCAACTTCACTCCGTCCAATTCTTTGGCGAGCCACGCATCTTGAAATTTCGTTTTGGATTTAGGCATCTTAAACACTTGTATTACTAACCAGAAAATGAAAGGGAAGTACAAAAACACGTTCCAATATTGCAAAACCAGACAACTCCCCGAAATTTGGCTGCGAGGATGTCAGAAGATATGGAAAAAAAAAAAAAAAAAAAAAAGCAGGTCACCACTAGAGAACTGAACCTGCACACAGCACAGAGAACACCATAAAAGACGTAAAACCAGAAACTATCATACGCATCTCACGCAAGTTCAGTCAAAGCGAGTCGGAGCCGAGATATATTGCGCATCGAAGGTCGCTGTCGCCGACGCATGATCGAAGGTCAATGATCACGTGCTCTACTGCCTGCCAAGATAATACTCAGCTACCATCCCATCGTCATTACCGGAGGTTACGGAAGGAGACCACATGTTTCCTTTTTGCTTCCACCCACCTGCGGTTTACAATAACAAAACATCAGCAGAAAGAGGAGGTTCCACAAGGCATGTACAAAAATAAAGTACGATCTTCTGCGTGCCACGGAGTTCGTCTGCAAAGCGCAAACCAGGGGTGAAAATGACCCCTCCCCTTTTCCCTTAGATCTCTTGTTACTCTCGAAAACTGTTCGAAGGCAAAAAATGGAACGCCCGCCCCGAAGCAAGTGCATCTCGATGGCGTCATTTTTCCCTCCCTTCAGCAGCACAGCATATAGGCTGTGTTTCTACAAAAACAGGTCTTTTTACCTTACCGTAATGGTAAATTTATTGGCGTTCATAACGGTTGTGTTTTTAATAAAAATAAGCTTACGAAAATTTTAGGATGAATAGCAAATTTTAGGTCTAATTTTAGGAATTTAAGGAGGGTCACAAAATATTAGGAATTTTAGGAATTTTAGGAGGAATGCGATCCCTGTGTCATCCTAGCAGGAAGAATGTATTGCTCTGTCTCAAATTGCTGTCAGATCCTCAAGACAATAGATTTTGGCTTATCGTCACAAGTGATGAAAAATGGATTTTCCTACCTTATCCTACAGCTGGGAATCAGTGGCTATGGTCATGCCAGGAAGCACAATCAGTGGTGCAAAGAGGGTGGTTTGAGAGGAAAGTCATGCTGTGCGCTTGGTGGAATTGTGAGGGTCCTGTGCACAGATGGTCAGGCTGTGGACCAAAACCTGTAAGCCAAACAACTACAGCAAGGCCATGATACTCTGCACCAATGCTACCCAGCACTCATCAATAGCAAGCGGGTATTGCTGCAAGTGGATAGTGCTTCAAATCACACCTCCAGTTTGGTTTACGAAAAACGTTGAGGAATTGGAAGGGGGTTGAAATTCTACCCCATCCTCCATACAGTCTGGACCTTGCCCTATCCAGCTAGCACCTGTTTCATTTCATGGCACTTTTCCTACAAGGATGGCACTTCACTGCCTTGGTGGACGTGGAATCTGGTAGAGTTTCTGTCCTCAAAGTTGTACAGTCGTGGGATTGTTGCTCTGGCAGAACATTAGCAAAGGACTATCAAAACAATAGCCTGTACTTTGTAGAATGAAATGAGCATGTATGGCTTTCTTGCATTATATTAAAATTTTAGTTGCAAACAGGATGAACCTTTGTCTCACACTGGTATGCTGTGTTACCAAGGGAGTGCTTATTGAACTCATGTAAAAAAAATAATAATAATAACAATAATTAAGTGCATACTTCAGTAATTATATGCGTTTCAATTGCAAATATAAAGTTTAATGTGAGCTGTAAATTTTTACCAAAGTTTGTAATTACCCTGTATTTACCAAAAAAAGCTATAAAACTACCATGTAGGTATGAAGAGACCAAGCCCATAATGCACAAAACATTGTTCTTGAACTCTATGGAAGCAATGACTTTGTTTAAGTTGCCTGGGAGTTAAAAATTGTAGAATTAGCTTTTTCACCAGCAGCATGTAAGAACCAAAATAAGGGTCAGAAGGAAAAAAGAGATTCAACATGTAAAGTAAAAAACTGTTTTGTAGAACTACAGAGTTCCAAATTACAGAGTATTTGTAGAGGAATTTACTGTATGAGGATGATTGGAGATGAAAGTTTTGCTATTTCCTTACCCAGGTTAGAGCTGGTGAAAAGGTGTATGGGCGCCCCAGTGGCTCAGTGTTTAAGCGATGGCTTCTGATCATTACTCCGAGATGGGTCCGGGTTTGAATCCTGGTGAGGCATGGCTGTTGTGTTTGTTTTACAGCAATGGCTCTCTCCCTTCTCTGGAACCAGTAGCCCTAAATTAGGGACAGGCGACTTCTTATAGCCCACTGAATTAATCACAGTGGTTATAAAAACCCCAATAAAAAAAAAAAAAGAAAGAAAACGTGTACGTACCATCGGTTTGATTGGGTAGTCCTTTTTGTGAAACTTGATTTGCAGAAAAAGTCTGGGAGCCCTGTAGTAGGGGAGAGAGGGGCAGATATTCCAAGAAAGTGTTGTAGAATAGTTTTCTATGAGAGTCTTTCAACAGAATTCTTGAGGGTGATGGTTATCTTTTACTAAGACACAGTTATTAGTAGGTGGGAGAAAATGAACTTTTTAGTTTGCAGCGGCTTTTTTATAATTACAGGATATCCGAATTCATCTGATTGCAGATAGCAAGTCTGTTGATATGAGTGAAAGATCTGATTTTGTTAAGGGCATTGGCAGAATATTTTGTAGGAGCAGATTTATCTTTTCTTTTTCTTTTTTTTTTTCTGAATTCATTGAAGCAATTTTTGCTCTTATGATTGGTTCAATGATCACAAAAAGTTTTTTGGATGCCAGATTCAAGGAAAGAAATTGTATGGGAAAGCTTTAAAGGAACACCAGGAGAAAATTTTGTGCTCATGGAAAAAAATTTGTCAGTTACTTGAGGAATGTTGATTTGAGATAAGTTTATGTACTTTAGTTTTCAGGGGTAGAAGATACTGGTATAAGTGTTATCAGGGGTAGAGGATACTGAAATTTTTTTTGGTAATGAAAGATGACATGGCTGTTCCCTGAAGTTATTAATCTATAACTATTCAAATTAATTTGAGGTTTACTTAGGAATCAATCGTCTTATTCATTAGTCAGATTTTCGCGTAGCACCCTTGTCCTTCTGCAGGACTTGATAGATGTTGCTACTCACGAGACAAAATGAGTAATTATCTAGACATTATTTGACTAATGTATGAGCAATTATTTGTTTAATACTGTTCAAAAACTAATAAGTTTATACTTTTGACATTGAAGCTGCATAACTGGAAACTACTTGACCTGTCTATAGAGAATGAGACACTAATAAAATGAGTGTGTTTTTATGAAAAGGCAGAAATGTAGATGGCACTGTGTTAACACATCTATATGATAACATGTTGGCTTACATGATGTGTGTGTGGAAATTTATTGGACTGAAATTGCATTTCTTCTTACATATAGTGTGCAGACATATATGTCTATTGGTGGTCTCACATACAATAAAGCATGTCATAGCTGTTATTATTTGTTTAGAGTATTGGTGCACAGAACTAATACTTTTTAATTTATGGTTATGTGCTTATCTCTAAAGTTTAGACATGAAACAGAATTCTACAGCATTAGTGCCTCAATTTTTGTGGTTAAACATCAGCAACATTTTAGCTCAGCTTATGTTGAACTCTTTCTAATGCTCAAGTTGCATCTTGTTTTTTTTTTTTTTTTTTTTTTTTTGTTAACTTTCTTCTGTTATAAGAATTTTTTGCTTCACTATTGTGGTGATTTTTACTTATAGGCTTTACATGAAATCCAGATTGCTGTGAAAATGATTGGTGACACTAATTATAGTGCTGGTGAAGATCCTGTATATAGTCATTACAATTCATTGCAATGCCAGTTGAAACCACTGGACAAAAATAGTGCTACTTTTAAGGTAAAAGCAATTATTATTATTATTATTATTATTATTATTATTATTATTATTATTATTATTATTATTATTATTATTTTGTTGTTGTAAAAAAAGTCACAGTTCCTCAGATATTGCTTTTGTTTTGTTCCTTTATCGTGCATGTAAGGTATGGTTTCTGGACCAGGGGCAGATTGGCCCACCAAGACACCGGAACATTTCCCAATGGGCCACTCAAAAATGGCCAATTTTTCTTAAATTCTTTTTGTCTGGATTTTTGGAACAAATATGTAATTATTTTGGCAATTATAGATAATAATCATTAACGTTGAGCTTCATTTCTGTCTAAAAGTTATTTGCTTAAAAAAAAAAAAAAAAAAAAGCATTTCCTTCAATGCATATGTGGGGCATTTGCTCTCTGAAATGACGTAACAGAATTCTCCGTGCTTATGTGAAAAAAGTGCCACCAGACCAGAAATGCTGTTAGATGTAAGTTGTTGGACTTGGAGCCCAGGGTCACTGGTAAGCTGTACCCTACCTTTGTAATATTGAAGGAGACACTATAGCATCCATTGTAATGACTCACCAAACCCACCCCCTTATATCTACAGACTGACGCAGAGCACAAAGTGATTCAATATTAAAAGAAAAATATATATATATACACCATCATCATCATTTCAACTATTATCAATCCACTGTTGGATAAAGGTTTTCCCAAGTTTTTTTCACACTGGTCTGTCTTGTGACAGTCTCCTCCATGTCACTCCATATGCCTTCAAATTTCATCCACCCATCTCCCATGTGGTCTTCTTGGTCTTTTCCTGTCCCTTGGAATCCAGTCTAGAATTTCAGTTGTCCATCAGTAGTGTTCTTTCTTTTGGCAACATGTCCAGCTCATTGCCATTTCAGGAATTTTATTCTGATCTTCCACTCTTGTCATTTTCCTTATCCATGAGTTCCTCTTCTTATTTCTCCTGGTTACATCAAGCATATATATATCATATTGCCAGAAGAATGGACCACTAATTGACAACCAAAATTTTAGACTGGGTTCCAGGGGTCAGGAAAAGACCCAGAAATAGACCATGTGGGAAATGGGTGGATAGAATTCGGAAGCATGCAGGAGTGACATGGAGGAGACTGGCTCAAGACAGACCATTGAGGAAGAAACTTGGGGAGACCTTCATCCAGCTGTGGATTGATAATTAATGGTTGACAATGATGAATGATATAAGATATTACATTAAAATAAACAATGATTTACCAGTGCTGGTTCACACACGCACACACACGCACACACACACACACACACACGCACACACACGCACACGCACACACACACACACACACACACACACACATAATGGTAGACTTAGAAAAAGCATCTGATCAATGAGGAGATACCAATATCATGCAGAAAGCAATCACTGACCAAACAAATATAAAAAATTCATTGCATTGGAAAATTGCTAGGAGGAGGCATGTGAACATTTCAACTTTCAAAACAGAATTTTTTGAAGGAAAATAATTATCTGGTTCAGCATCTCATTTTGAGCGTGGCTTGATACTACATTCATTCATGAAATTTAAAAAAATTATTTCACTTTTAAATTGTTAAAATTTGTTCACATCTGAATTCATTTAACAATGCTTATTTCAACAGTTCTCTTTCATCCAGGATCAGAGTATTTTTCCTGAGGGAATTTATGAGGTGTCACCCTGTGTAGGTGCGTGTTTTTTTTAATGGACCACAAGATTAGAATTCCTGGCCTGGTTTGGTCATCCTAATCTGCCCCTTCTCTAGACCTAATGGTCTATTACCTGTGCTAAATTGCTTTATCATTCTACTTGTCATATGAACTTGCTTTGGTTGCAGCAAATAAATGAAGTGGAGAAAATTATAAAACTACACATGAATTTTAAACAGGCACTTCACTCCACTGCGAAAATGTGTGAACAGTGGGTTTTATGGATATTATGGTCAGACAACAGTGCATACAGGATAAACCAAAACACTAACAAATGTGGGATTGATCATACTGTACATTCTGTTCAGGCTGCATAACCTGACATCTGATAGATGAAAACCCAAGCTGTATCATTGCAAATATGTTTATGATATGGAGAGTTAACATTAGTGTCATCAGTAGAGTGAAGTGAAAAATGTCATCAGTAGGTTGTGCAAAAATATGTTTTCAGCGCTAAAGCTCAAAGAATCAGACTCAACAAAAATATTTAATGTACATCATATTATATTTTAAAATAGGGAAAAACAGAAAGTTAGTGTGCTAAAATTAACTTAGAAGAGCTTGTACATAGTGAGGGAAACTTTATGAAGGTAAAAATAAAAAAAGAAGATACCTATTCAACTAATTGAAAATGTGCAATTGAGTGGGAAATTGAAACTCCTCACAAACCCTGACCATTCAGCATAAAAGTAAACTGGAAGGAGGCTTCTAAATCTCTTTAAGCATGAAGCACAACTGAGCCAGCAAACATTGGTGTGTAGAAGGAGATCGGCAGACTTGGCTCTGCTTTCTTCAAGTAAAGCTCAAAATTTGCATCTTTGAAGGCTTCTGGATCAAATTGATTTCACAATTTTAAAGACTGGAGTAATAACATCATTTGAACTCAAAATTTTAGAGCACAACACTTGCTGATGTATAATACAGTGATACGACATGAAGGTGGGTATTAGAGCTGAGTTCGGGCTCAGTTTTCGGAGCCCGAGCCTGTGGTATATCAGCCTGAGCCCAAATTTTATATTGCAAGATAGAGGCCGGGCCCGAACGAGCCCAAAAACTGGCTAACCTGTTCAACCATTAATAAAAAAACATTTCCTTTTCCACACTTCCACTCTCTGCTCCTCCTGCAGTTAACCAATGACTTCCTCAAATGGGGAGTGGGGAAGGAACCTCTATTTTTACAGTGTAACTGTACGATTTTCTTTGACCGTTCATTTCCACCTGAAGTGCGTCGGGTGGCCTGGAATCCAAAATGATCGGGCGGTGTTGCAATTGTATGTTGCTCAAATAATGCTAATATTATCGTGCCATAATGAGTTGCTATATGTACATTGCTAAACAGAATTAGCAAGGAGCTACTGCGTGGAGATAGGGGGTAAATCATCATCTGTAGGCTATCAACTATCTAATATCTATAATTCTTGAAAAAGCTTTTTCTTCTCTGGAGAAACACACTAATGCGCGGCCTATGGCATTTTCTACCGAAGCCAAGAATAAAAAGCTATCTCGACTGCTCGCTCCCCAACTAGAACCAGTTGCCGAAGAATTCCCTTTATCAACTATAAAGTATCTCATTTGCTAAAACATATATAATCACATTTACACTGATGGGGAAAAAAATCCCAACACCAAGAAGGGGTTGTGTTAGATAAACGACAGTTGGTAGGCGGTGAGAGTACATCTGTAAGATGACGTCTATGCAAATTTTGCGCTCGGCGCATACGTGTGGTGCTAGTAGAACCCCTCGGAACATGCAAAGCAGGTTTGCTGTAAATACGCGCTGTAACGTTCGTGAGCGTTAGTTATCGTTGAGATTCGACGTAGGGTGTTGATGTTAGTCAAGAATGCCTTTAAGAAGACGAAGAAGCCATTATCAACAGCTCAAGGAGTTTGAACGCGGTCGTGTAATAGGGCTACGAGAAGGTGGATTTTCTTTCCGCAATATTGCAGAATGACTTGGCAGGAATGTAGCCACTGTGCATGATTGTTGGCAGCGGTGGTCAAGGGAAAGTACTGCCTCAAGAAGACCGGGTTCCGGCCGGCCACGTGGCAGTACTGAAAGGGAAGACCGCCGTGTACAGCGTATGGCCGTGGCACATCGTACCGCGTCTGCGGCAGCAATTCGAGTTGCAGTTGCCACCACAGTGACACAACAAACTGTTACAAATCGGTTACTTGAAGGACAGCTCCGAGCCAGACACCCTGTAGCGTGCATTCCACTTACTCCAAACCACTGCCGTTTGCAACGTCAGTGGTGTCAAGCTAGAGCTCATTGGAGGATGGATTGGAGATCTGTTGTGTTTTCTGATGAAAGCCGGTTCTGCCTGGGTGCCAGTGATGGCCGTGTGTTGGTTAGGAGGCCAGGTGAGCGCCTGCAACCAACCTGTCTGCGGCCGAGACACACTGGACCTACACCTGGAGTTATGGTCTTGGGAGCAATTTCCTATGACAGCAGGAGCACTCTCATGGTTATCCCACGCACCCTGACGGCACAGTTGTACGTCGGTCTGGTGATTCAACCTGTTGTGCTGCCATTCATGAACAGCATTCCAGGGGGTGCTTTCCAACAGGATAACGCTCGCCCGGATACTGCTGTTGTAACCCAACATGCTCTACAGAGTGTCGACATGTTGCCGTGGCCTGCTAGATCACCAGATCTTTCACCAATCGAGCACGTATGGGACATCATTGGACGACAACTCCAGCGTCACCCCCAACCAGCATTAACCGTCCCTGTATTGACCGACCAAGTGCAACAGGCATGGAACTCCATCCCACAAACTGACATCCAGCACCTGTACGACACAATGCATGAATGTTTGCGTGCTTGCATTCAACATTCTGGCGGTTACACCAGTTATTAATGTACCAGCATTTCACATTTAAAATGGCTCTTCTCGCGCTTACAATAAGCTGTGATCTTGAAACCTTAATCGATTAAATATGTTACCTATACAAATGTATTGCCGCCATTTCATTCCTCTACAACTATTTTTTCGTGGTGTTGGGATTTTTTTTCTGTCAGTGTATGTATAAAGAAAAATTCTGTTGCTCTCCCACTCTCTAAGAGCCCGAGCCCGAACTGCAGTAAATATTCTACAGCCCGTCTCAGCTCTGGTGGGTATATCTTCCTCATTTCTGGACAATGTGATGAAACCTACTTTACTTCTTATCATAGCTGGTGCACCATTGGTTGTGTCAGGGTCACTAACTTATGGATCAGAAACTTCGTATCGCTAATAAACGATTTAAAACCATTGTAGATATCTTCACTTTTCGTCTGTTCCTTCAGCGGGATCATTGTTAAAAGCTCTTCTCTGAACATCAAGTTGGGAAAAACCATTCTAATAAAAATACATAGCTGAGCTGTGTCAGTAAAATCTGTAAACTCGTCAAACTGCAGAGACATACACTTACGTAAATCTTCCATTAACTGATTTATGTCATCATCATCATCATTGTCAACCATTATCAATCCACTGCTGGACGAAGGTCTCCCCAAGTTTCCTTCACAACGGTCTGTCTTGTGCCAGTCTCCTCCATGTCACCCCTGCATACTTTCGAATTTCATCCACCCATCTCCCATGTGGTCTTCTTCTGGGTCTTTTCCTGTCCCTTGGAATCCAATCTAAAATTTCGGCTGTCCATCGATGATCTGTCCTTCTGGCAGTATGTCCAGCCCATTGCCATTTCAGGGATTTCACTCTGATCATGATGTCTTCCACTCTTGTCATTTTTCGGATCCACGAGTTCCTCTTCTTATCTCTCCTGGTTACACCAAGTATGCACCTCTCCATGCTTCTTTGAGTTGTCTGCAGCCTTTGTATGTCTCTTTTAGTTAAGGTCCACATCTCTGCACCATACGTAAGCACTGGAAGGATGCATTGATCAAACACTTTTCTTTTAAGACATAATGGCATATTGCTCTTGAAAATTATGCTGTTTCTTCCAAAAGCTCTCCAGGCAAGTTTTGTAAGCCGATTAATTTCTCATCAATGTGACCCTCACTTGATATCTGCTGTCCAAGATAAACGTACGTGTCTGTTATCTCCAGCTTTTCTCCATCAATCGATAAATCTTCATTTCTTGTAAAAGCATTGAACATCACTTTTGTCTTCTGAAAGTTCATTTTTAATCCCACTTCTTTACTCTTGTCAGCAAGTTCCTGGATCATACTCTGCAGCTCTGATGGGCTAGTTGCAAAAATGACTTTTAAAAACCGTTCACAAAACATTCACTATGAGTTTCCCAAGTGGAAATGAGCTTTAAAAGACTAGATCTGTAAAGTGGGAGAAGTTCTTTTCAGTGATTTTAAAAATAAATCAGAAATACTTTCAACAATTAAAGATGCATCTCTGAAAAGGAACACTGTGATGAGTAGGACAGAAATTATGAGTAAGAACTTAAAAGACCAGTTAATGGAAGATTTACATAAGTGTACATAAATCAGAAACTGATTTATGTACACTTATGTAAATCTTCCATTAACTGGTCTTTTAAGTTCTTACTCATAATTTCTGTCCTTCTCATCACAGTGTTCATTTTCAGAGATGCATCTTTAATTGTTGAAAGTATTTCTGATTTATTTTTAAAATCACTGAAAAGAACTTCTCCCACTTTACAGATCTAGTCTTTTAAAGCTCATTTCCACTTGGGAAACTCATAGTGAATGTTTTGTGAACGGTTTTAAAATGTCTTTCTACATTCGATTTCTTAGGCAATACAACACTGGAGTTACAAATAAGACAAACACACTTATCTTTAACCATAATAAATAAAAACTCTTCCTCCCATTCACGGTGATAGTGATAAGTTTTTGCTTTCTTACTACTACCGCCTGTTGCACTCATATTGGTCAGAGTTTACCGAGTAACGCAGAACTTGGAGTAAGTACCAAACAGCAACAATACACTCCACTGAACAGTAAGTCCACTGCAACACTATCTATCCAGGCTGAATCTCCAACGCACATGCGCAGTGCAGTCAGGGGAAGGGGGAGAGATTTGGCACCACCGCTGCCGAGTCGTAACATATTTTTAGAGCACTGGAAACCAAGAAAATCCGTTGCATTTCCAAAGGTTTAGATCCCATGTTTGAGTTGCCTTCAGAAACATGAATATACTAAAATTCCACAAATAATATGATTTTTCACCGCAGGCTACTATTTTTTGTCCTGCCATTGACACTTAGTCATTCCTGTTTTATAGGCATAGGCTGTTATAAAGTTAGCATTCATATGTACAATTGGAAAGAAAGAATAAAATAGGAAAGTAAAAACAAACTTCTCCATGACCCAGACTCCTGTTGCCAAACCTTAATGTATGATTTAGGCCTGTCGTTCACTTCGTAAACATTCTTGGAACCAACTTCCATTGTTGTTTAAAGTCATGTAATCTTTGTACTGATACACGATACTGTGGTCAGAGCTGTACCATGGCTGACCTGGATGAAGAACAGGCTATATAACATTAACGTTGAAGACAATAAACTTTTGGTGATTGGCCAGTGGGCGTTAGGAACGATTTCAGTCGTTCAGGATTTTGCCCCAAATGACAAGTCATCTTCAAATGTTGTTTGTGGTTAGCATTTTCATTCTGATAATTACGTACCTAATGTGAGGTACAAGCGACTAAAGGGAGATGCTGTTTCATTGATATTTCCAGGTTACCCACAGTATAAATTGCCTGCTGCTAAAAATATAAGACTTGTTCTAAAGAGGAGTGATTCTGAAGATTGCTATACTAGCACAAAACAGAAAAGAACAAGTGCAGCAAACTTGGATGATGCTGAATTATTTGTTAATTTTAATATAATAATTTGTATAAATTATTATTTTTAAAATAATAATTTATACAATTATTATTATTGATATCAATCAGGGACTGATGAATATCTAAAATGTTATTGCCACCTCCTCAAATGCCTTCTACAGGTATGTATTTACCTTAAATTAAAATTAATGCATAATCATGAGCTTTTTTAAATTCAATTTTAGAGAAAACCAACTCAGCTATATAAAATCATATTAAGTAAAATAGTGTTACAATCATTCATTACGGTATATCTTTATAGAAAAAAGAAAAGAGCCGTTCCGCTCTCACTTTTTTTATCCCTATATTTGCATGAAATTCTGGCACACCACAGCAGCCAAAATTTATGAATATCCTGCGGTAAACGATTGGTAGGCATAGAAATATTGACTGAAACTTCAGTATTATTTACTTGTATGATTAAAAATTTGGTAGACTACCTATGAGATAGTTTACTTGTGAAAATGCTACGAGCGTAGATCGATCGTAATGAAAATACATTCAATCCATTTTTACCAACACTATTTCTACCGAGCTTGAATATTACTTAAGAAAAAGAAATAAGGAAAGCCTTCAGCGGTTTTTACTTCTTTGTTTTCTTATCTTTAGATGACTTTTGGTTTCTTCTCCATTAATAGCATTTGTTTGTAGGTGCCTCCTTTCCTCTTCTGTAAATGTATGATCTGCAGTAAATAGATCGTATGCATGAAATGAAACATTGATCACGGAAAATCTCAGCCCTAGATCCTTGAAGAATAAAGGAGGACTGAGATTTATCCATAAATTACACCAGTTCCTACAGAAAAATTTTCTTGCCCAAGTGCTACGGATTCAGAATGTAAATATCCATCTGTTCACATGAAAGTGAATGTAAATAAAATCTCAAATCTAAATAATGAATGCAATAAATGCTTATTTATGCGAACCACATCAATAGATGGCACTGCGTCCCAACTAATCTTTTCTGTCCTCACTGTTTTTGCTTAATGTTACAGCCTGGTAGGATCCAGTTCAGCCTTGGCTGTACCCACTGTCAAGTTGGAGGTGTGGTCGTGAAACTGAACTGCACAAGACACAACACAAATTTCAATTCTGTACTCTCGTGCTACCCTACCGTGACTAGTGAGTGAAATTATAAATAGGTGCAAAATTGTACATAGGTTCATAACAGTGTTGATACTTAGGTTTAATTAGAATTGAGTTTTTATTTGGAAAGAGTATTTTAATTATGAAATGTTAGTAAAGTTGAGCGTACTTCACTCATGGCCGAGAAGACCGATGGTAGTTATATGTGTGTGATATATGTTAAGAAAGTAGTTGTTCAGAGGTGAGTATTTTTACTCAACTAAAAAGGAGACTAAAGAATTATTTGAATGCTAGCACATTAAAAATAATTAATTGGACTTTGTATGAAAAGTTCTAATGAGTTGCTAATATATTGACATATTTAAAAACAACAACAAATAAGGACCATTAAAACAAGCATAAGAAAAAATAATGTGTATTTAACTTCTCTGATGTTTTCATGTGGCTTGTACAGGGGTGACTGTGGTCTGGAATTCCGGATTTTTTTTGCCAATTAAACCTGGAAATTCTGGAGAAAATGAGAAGTCCGTTTATTTTGTACCTGTTAAAATTATTCTTTAACTTTTAATTTAAAGTAAAGGAATTTATAGTTTTTGCAGGATAAACAAGTATGTAAAAGTAAAAAAAAAAAAAATCCAAAGTTTTAATCCCATAATCTAGAAATAATGTCCTTAGCGACAAATATTAGTTGATCACACATGCCAGGGACAATAATACAGAGCAAGTGCAGCTGGTTCAAAACATGGTAGTTCGAACGATTACAAGAAGGATATGCAAAGTAGTATTGAAAAATCTAGTAGCACTGTTAAAAATAGTGGGACTACAAGAAAAAAAAAAGAACATTGAGACATTAAAAAATTTGTAGAAATTCGAGAACTTAGTAAAAATGAAAAGTGTAAAACAAAGCCTGATTGTGTTGATGTAGAAGGGAAAAAATTAACAAAATTGATGTGTTTTCTCAAAAAAGGATGAACTTTTAGAATTCATCAACCTATTATACTTTTATAAATCAGGTTAGTTGTTTTTAGATTTTATTCTGTGCAAAAGGAAAATCTAAACAAAAATTGTTTTTACGCTGTTTGATTTTAAATTCATGATTGCTTTATTTATGTCAGAGCAATTTATTTTTCCACAGATTATGTAAGAATATTTATGGGAAACTGTTTTATAAGTAACACATGTAGTCCAAAATAACCAATTTGTACCCTAAGCCAGTGATTCTCAAATTGTGTTTCGCGAACCCCAGGGTTCCACAACGGCCCTCCAGGGGTTCCGCAAGCAGTTTGTAAAACATCGCCAAAATTTTCAAGAAAATCTGTTAATTCCATATTTTTCCTGATGATATCCTTAACCAACCAATTCTTCGCAACCAATAAAAAAACAGGAAAAAAGATGTGACAGAGAGCCATGAAAACCACGTGGGATAGAACATCTCAAAGAAGTGGTGCAAAAAGATTGAGGGAGGAGTCAAAACAGTTTGGTGCCTGAAACGCTGATAAGGTTATTTATAGCCTTCACGGTTGCCTAGGTCTGGACGGCTGTAGAGTGCTGGAAAAGCAAGAATTTGCTGTGTAGTTTTGGCCTGTCAATGTTAGTCAGTGTGTGCTTATTGAACTATGCTCACTACTCCACTTAACGTTAGAAATGGATCGTTGGATTAAACAGGGTACGTTAAAACGTTCAAGTTCCGAAATTTTTGAGTTGAATTCTCTATCAGTGACTAGTACTTCTCATATAGATGAGAGTGATAATGACCAAGAAACAAAAGAATTTGCTTCAGTTCAAGAAAATGATACACGTTCTGGAAGGTGTGATCAAGATAAAACTGCCAAATTTGCAAAAAGAAGAAAGTATGATGAGAGCTATATTGGTTTCGGATTTACGAATGCTGATGATAATCTGCAGTGTGTTGTATGCCGCAAAGTTTATCATAATAGTTCAATGGCACCTACCAAACTGCGACGCCATTTGGAGACTACACATCGAGAGCTCAAAGATAAGAATGATGATTTTTTTTGTGCGCAAGCATGATGAACTATTAAAAATGAAAAAAAATATTTTTCATGCAGCACATACAGCAAATGAAAAGACTACAGAGGCTTCCTTTTAGTAAACTATCAAATAGCACGAGCAGGTGAACCTCATACAATAGCAGATAATCTAATCAAGCCATGTGTTATTGACATGGTTAAGTGCATACTTGGTGAAAAATTGGCCAATGAAGTATCGAAAATTCCGCTATCAAATGATATAGTGTCTCACCGAGTGAAGGAAATAGCAGGCAGCATAAAAGAGGAACTTATTTTTCGCATCAAGTCTTGCGCTTTTGCTTTGCAAATGGATGAGTCTACAGACGTGTCAGATCTCGCGATATTGCTCGTTTTTGTAAAATATTTGTATGAAGCATCTCTAGCAGAAGATCTTCTTTTATGCAAGCCGCTAACAGCTCGTGCAACTGCAGCAGATATCTTCAATATTTTAAATTCCTTCTTTGAAGGAAATGAAATTCCTTGGGAAAATTGCATTGTTATTTGTACAGATGGGGCTAAATCTATGGTGGGCAAAATATCTGGTAAACTGGTATTATGGCACGCATCAAAATAATTGCAAAGCACTGTACCAGTAGTCACTGTATGCTTCTTAGGCAAGCTCTTGCCACAAAAAATTTGCCTCTTCATCTAAATAGCACCCTGGATGAAGTAGTTAAAATGATAAACTTCATAAAAGCTCATCCTCTGAATAATAGATTGTTTAAAATCCTGTGTGATTATATGGGAAGTGTGCATACGTCATTCTTTCTATACACGGAAGTGAGGTGGTTATCTCGAGCTAAAATATTGGAACGCTTTTTTGAATTTCGAGCTGAAGTGCATGCTTTTTTCATAGATAACCACTTTTATTTGGAAGATCGATTAAATGATAGAGAGTAGTTATTTCGAGTGGCTTATCTATCTGATATTTTCTCAAAACTGAATGAACTCAATCTTGCACTTCAAGGAAAGAAAATTTATGTATTCACTACCAAAGACAAAATTGTGGCATTTAAAAAAAGCTACAATTTTGGACCAGTTGTGTCTGCAGCCAGGAACTTGACTGCTTTTCAACCATGAGAAACTTTCTGTCAGAGTTGGACTCAGAAATAGAAAACATGATGAAATCACCCAACACCTGGAAGCTCTCCACGATTCAATGAGTCACTATTTTCCTGATGAGCAGCACGAAAAAATAAAAAGTCAATTATGGATTAAAAATCCATTTGTTATAAATGAGAAACCTCCTTGCCTTTCATCTGATGAACATAAGAAATGTATTGAACTGACGTCAGATTCTTCAGTGACATCTCTTTTGACATCTCTTTATAAAACAGTGCCAATGACAGAATTTTGGTGCAGTTTGAAAGCAGAATATCCATTATTATCGCAAAAAGCTGTGTCAGTACTCTTACCACTTGCGACAACCTTTCTGTGTACGCATCAACAAAAACGAAGCACCGGAATAAGCTGAATGCAGAGCCCCATATAAGATTAAATTTTTCTTCGATAGAACCAAATTTTAAAGAATTATGTGGCAATAAAAAGAAAAGCCATTCATCACATTAATACATACATACATACATACATTTTGGACAACTTAAATCTTGGCCCTCAATCTCCGGCAGCTGGAATGTACCTGGCCAAGGCAGCGGCCAGTACGACATGAAGGCAGAGGGTGCTAAGAATCCCCGGAGGACCAGACTAGGCTGCCATCTGATGCTGACCTTGGCTACGTACAACGGACGCTCCCTATCTTCTGATTCAAGGCTTCTTGAATTGGAAGAGGAACTACAAAGGATCAAGTGGGACATCGTCGGGCTAAGTGAGGTAAGGAGAAAAGGAGAAGATCTCATTGAACTGAAAAGTGGACATCTCTTCTACTATCAAGGGACAGATACTGGCAGAACTAGTGGTGTTGGATTTATAATAAACAAGAAACTGAAGGATAAAGTTGTAGAAGTTGAAAGTTCCTCTGACAGAGCTGCACGACTCGTTATCCAACTCTCGAGAAGATACCAAGCTCAGATTATTCAAACTTATGCACCCACCACAAGTCATGCTGAAGAAGAAATTGAAGAATTTTATGAGGAAATTCGTGATCTAAATAATAAAGGTAAGCAGCACTTGAAGATAATTATGGGAGATTTCAATGCAAAAATAGGGCAACGGCAACAGAATGAAACTTCAGTAGGTAAATTCGGTCACGGCAACAGAAACCAGCGTGGAAATACTCTCGAAGAGTTTGCAGAGGCAGAAGGGTTTTTCATCTTGAACTCCTTTTTCAAGAAAAAGCCACACAAGAAATGGACATGGAGACATCCAAATGGGACGACAAGTGAAATTGATTTTATTATGTGTAACAAAAAATTCGTCATAGAAGACTGCAGTGTGCTAAACAAGTTCAACACAGGTAGTGACCATAGATTGGTGAGATGTAAGATGCACCTCAACACTGAACTCGAACGTAGCAAGCTCATAAGACAAACAAAATGTATTGACATAACCAACCTTAAAAAACACCATAATACCTTCAAATTGGAACTGAAAAACAGATTCTCTGCTTTAGAAGGCCTAACATCGGAAGAAGTGGATATTTCTGAAGTTAATAGAAAAGTAACCAAAGCTCTTATGGAAACAGCAACAAAATTAGCTGGGTCTAAGAACAAATTGCATGTGAACAAATTATCAGGAAAAACCAAAATGTTGATGCAAAAAAGAAGAGTGATGAGGACAACTAAAGAAGATGTGACTTCCAAAGTGGAATATATAGAGCTATGCAAGACAGTACGAAAAAGTATCACTGAAGACGTAAGGAAATTCAACTGTGAACTAGTAAGGAAAGCAATTGAAAACAACCAAAGCCTAAAGATAGCAAAGGGACATCTCAGTAAGGGAAAAAAACAGATTATGGCACTGAGAAAAGAACATGGTTCTGTAACAAGAAATAGAGGCGAAATTTTGACAAGAGTGAAAGATTTCTACTCCAAATTATATGAAAGGGATGATACATGTACTCCAGACATCATGAAAGGTACCAGTACCAGAGTTCTTCGAGTCCTTCCAGCAGAAGTTGCACATGCAATCAAGAACATGAAGCAGGGAAAATCTCCAGGAGAAGATGGAATTACTGTAGACATCATACAAGAAGCAAGTGGAGAAATCGAAACAGTACTCGCCCAAATTTTCACTCGATGCCTTAATGAAGGGAAAATTCCTGAGGATTGGAACAACGCTACAATGATCTTCCTACATAAAAAAGGTGACATTGAGGATCTCAGGAACTACAGACCTATCAGCCTCCTATCAGTGGTTTATAAAATCTTCACTAAAGTTCTTTCACACCGCTTGAAGGTGACACTGGACATGGCTCAACCGAGAGAACAAGCTGGATTCAGGAGTGGCTACAGCACAATAGATCATATCCACGTACTGAGAGAACTAATTGAAAGAGCGAGGGAATATGAACTTCCATTGTGCATGGCTTTTATCGATTATGAAAAAGCCTTTGATTCGGTGAAATCATCAGCAGTTGCAATGGCTCTGAAATCCTGCGGTATTGAAGATGCATACATTAATATTATTAATAACATCTATGAAAATGCAAGTGCAAAGATTCGGCTGTTTGAAAATACAACACACATAAAAATTGGAAAAGGAATGAGACAAGGTGACACCATATCTCCGAAGCTCTTTAATGCCACATTGAAAAATGTCTTTCAATCACTGAACTGGGAAAACAAAGGGATAAAGATTAATGGAGATTATCTAACCCACCTTTGTTTTGCTGATGACATAGTCATTTTTGCAACTACCCCATCAGAGCTACAGAGTATGATCCAGGAACTTGCTGACAAGAGTAAAGAAGTGGGATTAAAAATGAACTTTCAGAAGACAAAAGTGATGTACAATGCTTTTACAAGAAATGAAGATTTATCGATTGATGGAGAAAAGCTGGAGATAACAGACACGTACGTTTATCTTGGACAGCAGATATCAAGTGAGGGTCACATTGGTGAAGAAATTAATCGGCTTACAAAACTTGCCTGGAGAGCTTTTGGAAGAAACAGCATAATTTTCAAGAGCAATATGCCATTATGTCTTAAAAGAAAAGTGTTTGATCAATGCATCCTTCCAGTGCTTACGTATGGTGCAGAGACGTGGACCTTAGCTAAAAGAGACATACAAAGGCTGCAGACAACTCAAAGAAGCATGGAGAGGTGCATGCTTATTGTAACCAGGAGAGATAAGAAGAGGAACACGTTGATCCGAAAAATGACAAGAGTGGAAGACATCATGATCAGAGTTAAATCCCTGAAATGGCAATGGGCTGGACATACTGCCAGAAGAACAGACCATCGATGGACAGCCGAAATTTTAGATTGGATTCCAAGGGACAGGAAAACACCCAGAAGAAGACCACATGGAAGATGGGTGGATGAAATTCGAAAGTATGCGGGAGTGACATGGAGGAGACAGGCACAAGACAGACCGTTGTGGAGGAAACTTGGGGAGACCTTCGTCCAGCAGGGGATTGATAATGGTTGACAATGATGATGATGATGATGACATACATACATATCACTAAGCTGTTCTCTGAGATTCAGAGATTAGCTCCAAAAAGAAATACAAACTAACATATATTTTTACTTACTGTTGTCGTATCAAACTTCTCCATTCACAGCGATCTTGACATATAACTCGGGCTTCAATGATATCCATTGCAGGCCATACAAAAGATATTTTATACTTCATACTCATAATCTTTTTCTCATGCAGACACTCCTGAATCTGGTCCACTCATGTCTTCCTTGGCCTTCCTCTGCCTTTCCTTCCTGCCACTTGGGCTAAAAAGATTTTCTTAGTAAGCATCTGATCACTCATTCTTTCAACATGGACAAACCACTGGAGCATATTGGTCTCCACCTTGCTAACAACATTTTGCTTCACATCACACAACTGCAACACATCTTCATTCCTCACACAATCAGACCGTGTCTTGCCACAAATCCCCGTAAGTAACGCATTTCTCCAGCACACAAACAACTCCTATGTTTCTTCTGCAGTACCCAGGTTTCACTGCCATACATCAGCGTAGGAACAATTACACTTTCACACAGCCATGCGGGACTCTCTAGAGAACCCATCATTCCTGTGAAAACCTCCCAGAGCAGCTATGACTTTCAATGAAAAATTCACTCGCCTACTAATTTCACCATCCAATTTGTTCTCTCTGTCAAACATGCTTCCTAAATACACAAACTCACTCACCTGGTCAATCACAGTGCCATTTAGACTTACATTATATTCAGTGCAACCAGTTCCTCTCTCAAAAACCATAACTTTGGTTTTTCCCTTATTTATACTCAATTTGAATTTCATGCAAACTTCGTACATTCGAGACAACATACTCTGCAACTCACTTTTGCTCTCTGCCAACAGGACAGTGTCATCAGCATACAGCAATCTGCATACACGGATATCACCAAGACATAAACCACTATCATCTATTTTGGCATCGCGCATGCCTGCATCCATAAATATATTAAACAGCCATGGTGACATTACACAACCATGCCTAACTTCTGCACCAATGGAAAACCACTTTGATAAAACAACATTCACTCGTACACAAGCTCTACTACCAGCACACATGGCTTTTACACTATTAAGTAGATTCCCAGTAACACCATATTCATTCAATACCTTCCACAAAAGTGTCCTATTTACTCGGTCGTAAGCTTTCTCTAAATCTATGAAGGCAGCAAAAACTTTCTTACCAACAGCCAGATACTTTTCAATCATCGTGCGTAATGCAGAAATCTGGTTAGTGCAGCCTTTACCAGGCATAAAACCACTCTGAACATCCCACACTTTTTCTGATGTAAGACTCCGTACTTTTTCAATAACAACCTTACCAAACACTTTCCCTGGAACACTTAGTAGGCTAATACCACGATACTTCTTGCATTCAGTCTGATCACCTTTTCCCTTATACAAGGGAACAATAATAGCATCCTTCCAATCCCGAGGGACCATTCCAAACTCCCAGCACAACTGGAAAATTTCAGTTAACCAGTCAATTACAGAGTCACCATCATATTTCAACATCTCGGCAGTTATGCCATCAACTCCTGGAGCCTTACCATTCTGAAGAGATTTTAGAGCTTTACACACTTCTTCTCTTGAGATCCCTCCTGTGCTTCCATCCCTCACTGTGACATCATCTGCATCCATCTCACACTCATCTTTGTTTCCTGATCTAATAACTCACAGAAGCATTCACCCCATCTTTCACTTAACTCATTGGGCTCCCATATCATTTCCCCTGATCTCATTCTTCACACAACTTACAACTTTGTTTCCCCTATTTTTCCTGAGTCTCATGTACTTTCAGAAAGATTTCCTATCTTTCCAAAAAGCCAGTTCATGCCTTTCCACCTTCTCCTTCCTATCTTTTGTTTTATTCTGGCGAACCAGCTTAGCAGCTTCACGCTTCTTTGAGCGATATTCATCCACAGAGACTCTACCTTGCAACATTCCCAAATAGGCTTCCTTCTTTTTCTTCACTGCCTCATCAATCTCACTATTCCACCAAGCATCACCTCTATTGTTACCCACTATTGTGGTGCCACAGACCTCTTTAGCAGCAGTGACAACACAGTTCTTAAAACATTCCCACTTCTTTTCTACATCCCTCTCACCAGACTTCAGCTCCTTCAGTCGTTCTCTGAGTAAGTCAGAATAACGCTGATGGTCTTCAAGGAGCATATAAACCTTTATTCTTTCTATCCTGGGTCTCTTCCTATTCCTTTTCCTCCAACCAACATTAAGTTTCACTCGTGACACTAGCAAGTAATGATCAAAACCAACATCCGCACCTCTCATCACACGGGTGTCAACAACTAAGTGTTTCAGACACTGATCATAGACAACAAATCTATCACACTCTTTTGACCAAGAGTATGATTTTCCCAAGTATATGTGTGGATATACTTGTGGTTGAACAAAATATTAGATACACACAAATCATTCTCAATGCAGAATTCAATTAATCTTTCACTATTACCATTCACACAAGGATCATTAAACTTACCCAGAACATTGTCAGAAATTGCATTCTGCACACCTACTCTAGCATTGAAATCCCCTGCTATTATAACTTTTTCTTTAGCACCACACTGGCTCAAAATAGCTTTTAGCACACTCCAGAAATCTTCCTTCTTATCAGAATGTTCAGAGTCACAAGGAGCATACACTACAACAATTACGATTCTCTGAAGTTTCACTTTCAAACGAATCCAGAGAATTCTCTCACTTACACAACTATAGTGAATCAAGTTGTTCTCCATCTTTTCACTTAAAATCACACCTACACCAGCCTGTCCTCTCACATTATCCAATACTCCAGACCACACACTCACTGTGCCATTCACTTCTTCTACTCCAATTTCCTTCTTTTTGGTTTCACTTACACACAGCACATCCAGTCTATACTTATTCATCTCCTCAATTACCTCATTCATCTTGCCATTTATACCTCTAGTATTCCATACATCAATCTTACATTTACTCAGCCGAGATCTCTTTTTCATACGCCGTTTAGAAAGCCCAGGTTGATTCCGTGATGGACCGTCCTTCTCAAGTGTGGTAGGTCCACCATATCCCACACTTGAGTCCGGATATTGATTTTTTTTTGTCTTTTTAATCAGGTAAGTACATCAGTGTGGGGGATTAGCCCACAGCTGAGGGTTCCAGTTGGTCATTCAACCTAACGATTCTGGAACAAAACCCAGTGAATGAATAATTAATACAGACATTTAACGTGGACCAGGAACATCAAACAAAGAACTTTGCTCTTTCCACGTTCATAAGTAAGTCACGGAAAAATTCTCATTGGCCGCCACCGGGAGTCGAACCCAGGGTCTTCCAGTTATGCGCCAGATATGCTTTCGCTACACCACAGCGGCCGTGAATTACTCCAGACTCACACACTCTAACTGCCAAGTCAATTTGGTAGGTTGCTTCTTGGAGCCCCGCACAATGCTGGGGATTCAACAAAGATGGTAAGCAGCAATTGAAGAAATAATTAGAATGCGAATGAATAATTAATACTGACATTTAACGTGGACCAGGAACATCAAACAAAGAACTTCGCTCTTTCCACGTTCATAAGTAAGTCACGGAAAAATTCTCATTGGCCGCCACCGGGAGTCGAACCCAGGGTCTTCCAGTTATGCGCCAGATATGCTTCCGCTACACCACAGCGGCCGCGAATTCCTCCAGATGAGAGGCCAATGAGAATTTTTCCGTGACTTACTTATGAACGTGGAAAGAGCGAAGTTCTTTGTTTGAAAACCCAGTGAGTTGGGGTCTTTTTGCCAATGTCACACAGAACTAGCTGGCACCTCTCAAAGATTCACAGAGGCCCTAGTTGCTGTCTTGTGTGTATTTGTTACCACGGAGCACCCCGGGGAGGCAAACCCATCGCTCACTACTACCGCCCGCCATCACATTAATATTTTTCATTATTGAATACTTACTTGCATCATTGGCATAATACATTTTCTTGGCTCTACATTACTTTTTGTATGTATTACCTTTTTATTGATTGCTTATTTTTTTCATTTTATTTTTATTTCAAATCAGTGATAAATATATAGGTATATTAATTTTTAAATGGTCTTTTATAGAGGTGTTCCATTGCTGGACATTGTAGGAAAAAGGGTTCCACAGGCTAAAAAGTTTGAGAACCACTGCCCTAAGTGAATTCAGCATACATGTTACTTTTGTCTTGCTGTTTTCAGGATTTTTGATTTGGCTTCACAATTACCCATGCGTATAGAACACACCTGATCTGAGTGTTTTTAAGAGGTTATCCAGCTTTGTCTGCTTCAGTATCATTTTATTGTGGACTCTTTGGTTAAGTGAAACTGGACTATTAAGAGTTATAGGAAGACTTATGGATCAGCTCCCCTTCCAGTGAAATCTTGAGTTGAATTACATGATATACTTTCTCAGACACTTCATTATGGTCACATGACTGACTTTCCTTATGGCAGCTTAAAAGAAATCTGCAGTTAAGTTGTCCAGGCATTTGCAGTTAGGTTGCTCTTTTAAACTCTATGAAGAGCTGAAAATAGTACTACTGAAGTAGGAAGAAAGAAAATTAATGTTGTGTAAACTAATTTGTACTGTGATCATTGTTCTTGAAATCATCAACACTAAGCAGAGGTGTCGGAAATATTTTTTGACAGTGGGGACAAGATATCAGAATGTGCATTTTTTTATCAGATCATAATTGTGATTTTGTAAAGCAGGATGTGGTGACGTCATTTGAACATGCTGTAGATGAAACAATCATATCGATAAAACATAAATAATATAAACCTGCAATTTTATATCTATATTTTATGTTTTTTCTGTATCAAATGCTTTATTGATACTACAAATAATGTTAAACTGTGTTGATTTGAAAGCCTCCACATTGGTATGAATTCCACAACAACCATAGCCCTTACATTGAACACAAGAATAAAAATACCTTTCTCCCTCTTCCATTTTCTTTCTTAAAGAAAAACTGATTTTATGATACTTAAATGAAATTGAAAATGCTCCTGCTCTTTTTATAAAAATACAACAATTTTAGGGAATATCAGGCTAACTGATTTTCAATAAGGCTGGTACTTCATGAAACTTTTCTGTTCTGACACATAACAAGCAAGGGGAGTTTAACCCAATTCTTAGAAAACCAGCACTTCAGTATTTAAGAGTTCTAGATGATTAATAATTAAAGTAGGAAACAATATTTTATGAGGAGGAAATTTAAATGACCTGAAATAAAATAAAATATTAATCTAATTTCTGATTACAGGTAAATGTTAGTTTTCGTCCCTGCATGCAAATGAGCATGGAGGAGTTGCCTCTTCTCCAGCAGTTCCAACACCACTGTCACTAAGGGGTAATTAGCCCACAGTGTGGTAAGAAAAAAAAATGGAAATAAAGGCATCAAATGGAAACCTATTATCCAGATATCTATTGTTCATTTAGTTTGTTGTATATTGTTAGAGGTTTTTGGGAAAAGCCATGAAGAAAGTGTAGTAAGTGCTTTGAATCATAGTCATAACTTCAGAAGTGTGTGTGTGGGGGGGGGGGGTGTGCAACTGTCCTTGCAGTAGTTTTCATTGCAAATAATCAACTTTGAGTACTTTTAGTTAATAATTTAAAAAATTAATTTGAGTCCCAATTTTGTCAAATTAAAAATGCTATGAAATTTTTTTCCTGCCCCCCCCCCAAAGTGTTCTGTTCTTTGAAAATTGTGCGGTGCCCCCAAATGAAGCTTCAAGTTGTTCATGTTTTGAGCATTTCACCCATTTTGAGTGAACAGAGAGAGGGTGGATAATGATTTACTTTGGAACAAAACAAATCAATCCTGCCTTCTTTTTGTATTTTAATGGGGTGGTTAAGTGGCAAAGTCAAGAAAATGATAATAACTGAAATGCAAATTGCAATAAGCAGTTATTTTTTTATTTTTTTTTATGTAATCTTATGCGGGCTAGGCCATAATTATTTTCTAAACTTCCAGCTTACAAGGACTTAGGAGTTGCTCTGTGTCAGTCATGAGATCAGAATGATCTGTAATTGACAAGACCAACTAACAAATATGTAAGAACACTATAAAGGTAAAAAAAAAAAAAAAAAGTGTGTGAATATGTTATGGTCTGAAGAATTCATAATTGGTGTGT
This sequence comes from Macrothele yani, assembly GCA_039090855.1. NCBI lineage: Eukaryota > Metazoa > Arthropoda > Arachnida > Araneae > Macrothelidae > Macrothele > Macrothele yani. The sequence continues at coordinate 83,130,841 of CM077008.1, forward strand.
TTTCAGAAGTATTAGGTAGCAAAATAAAAATAGCAGTAGCAACATAATATTCAGCATGAGATAGTATGTTATATTTTAAGCAAGTGAAATAACTTTTTTATGATGTCATTTGGTGAGTTGTTAAACATGCTGATTGCCCCCCACATGGATTTCATCTTCTGAAAATAGGTTCTTCAGTATGTAGCACTGAGCTTACTTTCTCTGCTATGTATTAAAAAACTGTTTTCTGAATCTAAAAACAGAAAAAAATCTACATACTTTATCAGAACATTTGTGACCCACAGGAATCGTGCACTTTTTAGACATGTTTGATTCAAAAGTGAAATTATGGTTACAAATGTTTCAAGAAATTTTCTGCTTGATTATTATATTAATTGAGGATCTAGTGTATACACATATAACATGGGTGGAATTAGATCCTCACCATAAATGTTCCTCCAGGTTCCAAAGCTATATTGCAAGACAACCTAATAGTGTACTATTATTGATGATAGGATAGCCAGTTTATAATATCTCCAGGAAAATGCAAGAATGGTATCAATCTGCATCACACTTCGACATCCCCCTCCCACATTTATGGCTATAGGACCTAACCAAAGCTCACTGCATTGTCTTTCTTTTTGAAGCTGTCTGCCCCCCCCTCCCACCCAGGACTACTTCAGCACATGCCCCTTGCATTTCCATGATTGCAAATTAATTATCTCTGCTTTGCTAATGTTATCTACTGCTTCCTCCAAGCTGCATGCATTTCTCAGCTGGACAGTTAGTGGCCAAATGTGTGAGGTGCTCTTGATTAACTTCTCACATCAAATCTATTTCTAAAACTCTCTGCCATTTTCAAAATTTGTCTTAATTTAAAATAGCAGTTTTGCCTGATAAACTGCTGAGGGGGGAAAATGGATTCTAAGCAGTAGTCCTGTTGCTTTTGGCTCTAAACACTAGGGGCTACTTTTTGTAGCAGAGGTAGCTGTTCCTTACCTTCCACAATAGTACACTCTTAGATTGACTCAAAGTATAGGGAAACATGCTAATCCCAATCAGTTGATTCTGAGTCACATAGACAGTTGTTCTGCCTGCCGTGATTTGTGTATACCACCATGGAATTAAAAACGATGGAGTGGAATTGAAAAACCACCATGAGGACTTACTGTACTCCACTTTGGTACAAATTTTCTGTTTTGAAATAAATTGTGTTAAAAATATACTTGTTTTGTAAGTACTTTTTCAGATTGTTTAGCTGTTAACTATTGAACTAATTTTAACTTTTTTGGTAGATGCTGGAGAAATACTTGCTGAACACACATGCTTCTACACACAGTCATTTTTCAGTTGAGATTGTGGACATTTTTGAGGCCCACAAAGAGGCAGAAGAAAAGAGATTCAAAGATGTTGGCAATAGAATTCTTCTGTGGCATGGTTCTCGGCTGACCAATTTTGTTGGAATTCTTAAGCAGAGTCTCCGCATTGCTCCCCGTGAAGCTCCATCGTCAGGGCATATGTTTGGCAAAGGTGTTTATTTCGCTGACATGTTTAGCAAGAGTGCTAACTACTGCTTCGCCACCCGAAAGGAATGTGATGGGCTGCTATTACTGTGTGAAGTAAGTTTTATCTCCTTTCACGTACTCCATGTAAATGAAAGTATATTATGAAAGTTGGCTTTGCTTGTAATTAGATGTATATGAATGAGTGGTTATACTTTAAGTGAAGTAAATGTTAAATTTCTGTTTAAATATTTCAGATAAAAAACAACACTTATTTTTCTCCAGAAAGTATACAACATGTGTACGTACATCTGTATACATACATATCATATCATATACATATATCATTAAGCTGTTCTCTGAGATTCAAAGGTCGAAAATCTGCCAGAAAAACATTTACCTGATGGAACTAGATTTTACAGTTAGTTCCACAGTATACAATGTGAATAATAAAAATGCCAACATACTAAAGGAAATGTGAATTTTTAAACGTATTTTCTTTAAACGTATCCTCTATTTAAATGTATTCCCTTTATTCTTCTGTTTATGTATCTGATGATGGATTCTAGATAAACCTGAAAGTTCTTATACCTAAAACTATATACAATAAAATCTTTAAATTCAGCCGATGAATTTGTATTGTGTGTGATTCTTCTGATCAAGATCGTGCATGGAAGGCAACTACCTCGATTACTTTTTTATTATTTCTGCACGAATTTGAAGCTCCTAAAAAGGAAATGTGGTTGTGGCTTCCTCCCCCCCCCAAGAAGAAAAGGAAAAAAAAACACTGGTTAAACATTTTGAGAATAAAATACAAATTCATCTGTTAGACTGCTTAGCACCTGAAGTTGCAAATGCCAGTTTGGATTGCATTTGTAATTTTTTTTCCCAGTTCCCATCAAAAACTAATCAGGCTCAACAAACCTAAAATTTATCTAGGGCTAAATATTTTTAAAATTGCTCTCAACCTTCTTCTGTACTATGAAATATATTTTCAGTGGATTGTGAGGTTTCCAAATGCCACTTGCTGAAATCATACTTAACCACATAGAATGTAGTAGAAATTTTATTTACATATATGCAGTGCTGTATAACATTAAAAAAAACTGTAGTAAATAGTAGAAAGTAAACAGTTGAAAAAAAACAAAGTATGATGCTTGCTTTTGCTTCCAGTTAACCAGGATATTTTCTATAACTACACATTAAACGTTCTGGACCAAGGGTGGCTAAACTTTGAGGAACTAAGATCTACCTTAAGCTATCATTCTCTACTGTGATACCATGGTTTATCGCAGTGATATAGGCATATTTAAATCGGAATAAGCCTATAAAACGAGTGTTTTGTTAGTGTGTATGTGGTTTTGTAAGTTTGGAAACAAATACAGAAAAATAATATTTAAATAATTAATTTCTGAAACACAATTTTTCAATCAAATTATATAATTTTACTTATAGATTCTTTATTTACAGTATTTAAGTCTTAGGTGTTGATGCATGACACTCCATGTCCTCACAAAGTTTAGAATAATCAGGCACAGTTCAGTAAGGCACAGTTGGAGACGCACACTCCTAAATAAGCATCAGTCAGGAAGCTCCTGTATTTCAACTTTATTATTTTCATTTCTGAAAAAGCTGCTTCACAAAGATATGTAGATCCAAAGAAAGCAGTCAGCCGCAAAGCAACAGATCGCAAGCAGGGATATTTTTCTTCTGACAATACAGTCCAAAATGTGTTATCTGACGCCCTTGCTTCAGTACTATGTCGTATTGAAATTTCACAATTTCTGAATCTAAATCTGAAGAATCAAAGAGGAAAGTAGAGGAAATGTTTGGTGAAACTTCCTTGATATTACATTTACCGAAAGGGTCCAACGTACGAACAAACGATCAGCCGTACAACAGCACGCAATCAACTGTTTGGCCACCCCCGTTCTAGACTGATTCTATGTTTTTGCCTCAAGCAAATTTGGGTCGATGTGGGCCTCTGTCTATTCCTTAATAAACTAAAAGTGTGTTCCAATAAAAAGGCCCTTTGTTCATTTTACTTACATGAGCGAACCTTACCACTTGTTTAACTCCAGAAATGAAAATCAGCTGCTCACTGTCCGATGACACAAAAGCAGAATTCCTACTGTTAAACAGAAAGGCAACCAGCCCCAAAAGACAGTTTTACATATGCGCAGTTCAACGTGCATGTGCTCATCAATTACTGTTCTCTGAAGCTTCATAAAGGCAGCCAAGGTGACAACATGACGGGTGTCGCCTCTACTACCACTTGATCGTTCTAGTGAATGGATATGGAAGGCTGTAATGTGTTACCCAGTTACTCAATTATTGTAGTGGCTCCCATTTGCATACGAAAATCTGGGGACTAGTTACTAATACAGATTTTCTTTCGGAATTTTTCTAATTAAAAGGAAAAACATTTTTTCTTTTCTCATTTTCATGTGGGGCTTAGCTCCGGATGCTCATAATGACCTGATGCTACTGAGGCTCAATTAAACAAATGCAAATGGGCATGCATTATTTCTTAAACACTTTCATAAATCTGATTTCATTTAAGCTTTATGAATCAAACTGAATCTTTGACTCAGATGATTTAAAGTGTCCATTCAGAAACTAATTTTACTGAGGTTTTGTTATACAGGGTGATTCATAAAGAAGTATACAGTTTCAATGCACTATAAAACAAGAACAATGTAAGATATTTTATTACCTGTAACAAAATTGTAGGGGAATGTTTCAAGTTTTTTTAGACAGTCATAGATCTTCTATGTGTGCACCCTTAGTCACACGGCACACATCGAGCCGGTAATCCATTTCCGCCCAAACGCAAGGTAAAATATCTTAATCAAGTGCAGTGATAGTGGCTGTGATCATTTTCAGTAATCATCTTGTATGGAATCATTTTAAGCTTCTTACTCAAAATTCTCCAGACAGTGGGCTGTTAAATCTGCACTTCACGACTCACCCTCTGCGTTGATTTTCCCGGGCTTCGTTGAATGGCGGTGCAAACACTGTTGACAACTTCTTCCGATACGCTGGGTCGTCCAGGACTTCTAAGTTTGCACAAACAGCCCGTAGTTTCAAATTTTTTTTGCCAATTGTAGATAGATTTTCTGGTTAGAGGTTCTTTTCCGAATCGTGATCAAAAATGCTGTTGCACAAACAACAGTTACAGATTCTGTTTTGCTCACTTCAAGAACACAAAATGTCTTCTCCACTGCAGACGCTGCCATTTTGGCAGACTAGTCACGTGACACGCGCACTATCGCCTACGTCACTTCCCTCAGTAGCAGGACACAAACTTTATGAGTACATCTACCTAACGGTTTGCAGTTGTGGTCTGTGTCTTCAACTGTTCCTGTTTTACAGCATCTGGAAACTGTATACTTCTTTATGAATCCCCCTGTATAGTACAGTAACAAATATTTTTTCATACATACTCATATTGGTGCAGTTGGTATACATATTATTCAGGGAGTTGCATGTCCAAATTGAAATCATGTATCTGGGTTGAAAGTCTGAAGTACAACTATGAGATATGCTTTGAACAAAGAACCATCATGTTAGATCCCAAGACTTCATACACAGTTAAGTTGCTGCCTGCTAAGAGGTACGCATGAATGAAACTATTACAGAAAGTCCAAAGTATGACTGGCATATTATATCCTGTGAGGTCATGCCATTTATGTGAGAGTATGGCAGCAACCTGTGCTTGCGTGTACATACACACAAAAGTTATAGTGAAGCAGAAGCATTCTTACATTGCATGCAAAGAAAAAGAATATTCTTTTACATATACTGAGGAAAAAAAAGTTGATGAAAAAATTGAAATCTTACAACATGATTAAATTTTTTACTAAGGAAGAATAAGTTCAATATTTTAAATGAACAAGTCATTTATTATTTGCTATTGTGTATTTGCGAGCGGTCGTAGTGAACGATGGGTTTGCCTCCTCAGGGCGCTCTGTGGTAACAATAGCACACACAACAGCAACTAGAGCCTCTGTGAATTTTGGAGAGGTGCAAGCTAGTTCTGTGTGACATTGGCAAAAAGACCCCAACTCACTGGGTTTTGTTCCAGAATCCTTAGGTTGAATGACCAACTGGAACCCTCAGCTGTGGGCTAATCCCCCACACTGATGTACTTACCTGATTAAAAAGACAAAAAGAAATATTAAGAATGACTGAAGTGTGGGATATGGTGGACCTACCACACTTGAGAAGGACGGTCCACCACGGAATCGGCCTGGACTTTCTAAACGGCGTATGAGAAAGAGATCTCAGCTGAGTGAATGTAAGATTAGTGTATGAAATACTAGAGGTATAAATGGCAAGATGAGTGAGGTGATTGAAGAGATGAATAAGTATAGATTGGATGTGCTGTGTGTTAGTGAAACCAAAAAGATGGAAATTGGAACAGAAGAAGTGAATGGCACAGTGAGTGTGTGGTCTGGAGTATTGGATAATATGAGAGGACAGGCTGGTGTAGGTGTGATTTTAAGTGAAAAGATCAAGAAAAACTTGATTCACTATAGTTGCGTAAATGAGAGAATTCTCTGGATTCGTTTGAAAGTGAAACTTCAGAGAATTGTAATTGTTGTAGTGTATGCTCCTTGTGACTCGGAACCTTCTGATAAGAAGGAAGATTTCTGGAATGAGCTAAAAGCTGTTTTGAGCCAGTTTGGTGCTAAATAAAAAGTTATAATAGCAGGGGATTTCAATGCTAGAGTAGGTGTGCAGAATGCAAATTCTGACAATGTTCTGGGTAAGTTTAATGATCCTTGTGTGAATGATAATGGTGAAAGATTAATTGAACTCTGCATTGAGAATGGTTTGTGTGTATCTAATACATTTTTCAACCACAAGTATATACACACATATACTTGGGAAAATCGTACTCTTGGTCAAAAGAGTGTGATAGATTTTGTTGTCTACGATCAGCGTTTGAAACACTTAGTTGTTGACACCCGTGTGATGAGAGGTGCGGATGTTGGTTCTGATCATTACTTGGTAGTGTCACGAGTGAAACTTAATGTTGGTTAGAGGAAAAGGAATAGGAAGAGACCCAGGATAGAAAGAATAGAGGTTGATAGGCTCCTTGAAGATCATCAGTGGTATTCTGACTTACTCAGAGAACGACTGAAGGATCTGAAGTCTGGTGAGAGGGATGTAGAAAAGAAGTGGGAATGTTTTAAGAACAGTGTTGTCACTGCTGCTAAAGAGGTCTGTGGCACCACAATAGTGGGTAACAATAGAGGTGGTGCTTGGTGGAATAGTGAGATTGAAGAGGCAGTAAAGGGAAAGAAGGAAGCCTATTTGGGGATGTTGCAAGGTAGAGTCTCTGTGGATGAATATCGCTGTAAGAAGCGTGAAGTTGCCAAGCTGGTTCACCACAGTAAGGCAAAAGATAGGAAGGAGAAAGTGGAAAGGCATGAACTGGCTTTTTGGAAAGATAGGAAGTCCTTCCGGAAGTACATGAGGCTCAGGAAAAATAGGTGAAACAAAGTTGTAAGTTGTGTGAAGAATGAGATTGGGGAAATGATATGGAAGCCCAATGATTTAAGTGACAGATGGGGTGAATACTTCTGTGAGTTATTAGACCAGGAAAGCAAAGATGATTCTGAGACAGACACAGATGATGTCACAATGAGAGATGGAAGCACAGGAGGGATCTCAAGAGAAGAAGTGTGCAAAGCTCTAAAATCTCTTCAGAATGGTAAGGCTCCGGGAGTTGATGGCATAACTGCCGAGATGTTGAAATATGGTGGTGGCTCTATAATTGACTGGTTAAGTGAAATTTGCCAGTTGTGCTGGGAGTTTGGAATGGTCCCTCGGGATTGGAAGGATGCTATTATTGTTCCCTTGTATAAGAGAAAAGGTGATCAGACTGAATGCAAGAACTATCGTGGTATTAGCCTACTGAGTGTGCCAGGGAAAGTGTTTGGTAAGGTTATTATTGAAAAAGTACGAGGTCTTACATCATTGAAAGTTTGGGATGTTCAGAGTGGTTTTATGCCTGGTAAAGGCTGCACTAACCAGATTTTTGCAATATGTACGATGATTGAAAAGTATCTGGCTGTTGGGAAGAAAGTTTTTACTGCCTTCATAGATTTAGAGAAAGTTTACGACCGAGTGAATAGGACACTTTCGTGGAAGGTATTGAATGAATATGGTGTTACTGGGAATCTACTTAATAATGTAAAAGCCATGTATGCTGGTAGTAGAGCTTGTGTACGAGTGAATGGTGTTTTATCAAAATGGTTTTCCATTGGTGCAGGAGTTAGACAAGGTTGTGTAATGTCACCATGGCTGTTTAATATATTTATGGACGCAGGCATTCGTGATGCCAAAATAGATAATAGTGATTTATGTCTTGGTGATATCCGTGTGTGCAGATTGCTGTATGCTGATGACACTGTCGTGTTGGCAGAGAGCAAAAGTGAGTTGCAGAGTATGTTGACTCGGATGCACGAAGTTTGCATGAAATTCAAACTGAGTATAAATAAGAAAAAAACCAAAGTTATGGTGTTTGAGAGAGGAATGGGTAGCACTGAATGTAATGTAAGTATAAATGGCACTGTGATTGACCAGGTGACTGAGTTTGTGTATTTAGGAAGCATGTTTGACAGAGAGAACAAGTTGGATGGTGAAATCAGTAGGCGAGTGAATTCTTCTTTGAAAGTCATAGCTGCTCTGGGAGGTTTTCACAGGAATGATGGGTTCTCTATAGAGTCCCGCATTGCTGTGTTTGAAAGTGTACTTGTTCCTACTCTGATGTATGGCAGTGAAACCTGGGTACTGCAGAAGAAACATAGGAGTCATTTGTGTGCTGGAAAAATGTGTTACTTACGTGGGGTTTGTGGCAAGACACGATATGGTTGTGTGAGAAATGAAGATGTATTGCAGTTGTGTGATGTGAAGCAAAATGTTGTCATCAAGGTGGAGACCAATATGCTTTGGTGGTTTGGCCATGTTGAAAGAATGAGTGATGAAATGCTTACTAAGAAAATCTTTTCAGCCCAAGTGGCAGGAAGGAAAGGCAGAGGAAGGCCAAGGAAGACATGGGTGGATCAGATTCAGGAGTGTCTGCATGAGAAAAAGATTATGAGTATGAAGTATAAAAGATCTTGTGTACGGCGTGCAATGGATATTAGTGAAGCAAGAGTTGTATGTCAAAATCGCTGTAAATGGAGAAGTTTGATACGACAACAATAAATAAAAATATCTGGAAGTTTGTATTTCTTTTTGGAGCTAACCTCTGAATCTCAGAGAACAGCTTAGTGATAGGTATGTATGTATGTGTATTTTTTCAAAACAGCTAGTGGTTTCCATTGTTTTAAATCTTTCATAGTCTTGATTACATGTCTGATAGGTCAGAAAGCAATTAATAATTTGTGTTTTATTTTTTGGTTCTAATTTTTATTCTTTTTGCTTCTTCTTAACATAACCATAGCATATGCTCTCTATGTCTTTATGTGAATACAAAAGCTTGTGGAAGCTCATAAAAATCATGTGAAAATTTTCAGTCTTGAGAACTTACAAAATCCTTATAAATTCAGTCTCATTGCTTTCATCTATGGATGCAGAAGTGGACGAAGCATAATTTTTTCTTCAAGCAGATAATAATCCCCCCACCCCCACTTCAGAAGCATCATGGCGATGATGAAGTCCATCCTGGGCTCTATTAGTTTCAATGAATTGCAAGTGCCATAACAAAACAGGTATAATAGATATTAGGCACATTTGAGAACTAGTACACCCTAAAAGCCTACTCAGAACTTACAAGAATTACACTCAATGATGAATGAACAGTAACATAAAAAGTTTACGTTTGGTTTTGACAACTTTTTAAAAGCCAATTTTTTTAGCTTTTATAAGCGGAAAAATGGTGCAGCACAGTTTGGTACCCCAAGCAGTAGGGTGGAGCTTTTTTTTTTTTTTTTTTAAGTCTTACCCCTCTAATTTGTTCCTTTTTATATAAAAATACTATATAAAAAGTGTGAGCTATAAATTTTTATGTTTAGGGGTAGCTCAAGTGACTCAAAGTTTACAAAAATTAAAAATATTCAGCAAATTATGAGAATATTTTAATTTATTATAAACAACTCAGTATATATTTAAATACATTAATATTGGATAATTTGTTCAGTTTGTTGGATAATTCGTTCAAACTCTAAATTTATTGCTTTCACAGAGGCTCAGACAGAGTCTGTTTCCTGTTGTTAGGGTACATAGTAGGATGGTCCTCAACAACTTGCAGCAGGAATTGTAGCTGCATTTCATCATGAGTGGTTAATCACTGTACTCCTGAATGAGTGCCACTCCATGTTCAGCATGGTCATTAAGAACTTTTAGAGACTTGATTTTTTCTATAGCCTGCTTGTAGTCATCTCTGACCTCCCACAAGTTAGGATCAACCACAAAAAATCCATCTGGAAGTTCCAACATTCAGAACAGTGTCAATGACTTGGCTGTAACAAAATCTTCCAAGTTTCTGTTCTTGAATGAATGAAGATCAACAGTATTCGCTTGGAATGATTTTGATCTTCTTGGTCTCCTTCATTCTGCATGGCACTCACCATCAGTCTTTTGGTTGAAGAACTGACCCGACTGTTGAAGAAAGCTAAACCAACAAGTTCCTGTGACAAATACCACAAGTGATTGGAAAACTTACAGGATGGCTGAATGGATTGATGAGTATTCAATTAGCGACTTCAACAGCAACAGGTCATTGTAAGGAGCACTTGATGCTTGAGGTGCAGAGATCCAGGCTTTCAGGCAGACATGTACTGCGAAAACACACACATCACGTAATCCTTTCTCTTCTTCACAAGTCAGTTTGAATTGAGCCTTGAACATCCAGATCTTGAAGCTGTATATCACTTGTGACATCCAGCGGGCATGGTGCATTGCTCTAGGTGACATAAATCGCACTCCTTTGGCATGAGCAGCATCAAGAAAGATAATCACAAGTTTTAAGAATTCTTTGTAATCACCCCTTGGCTGACTCTGTTCTAGATGCTTGTTTGCATAATCGATAGTACCTTGCTTTATATCTTCTACTAGATTTGTGACAACATCAGCTGCAATCCCTGGTTGATTCTTGTCAGTATCTATGAATCCCCAGTATTCCTGGAAGCGTTTGAACAGTGCAACCTCGGGAGAAAATGTGACTCCCATACAAACTTTGAACACTGAACCAATTATCAGTTCCACAATATGATGCCTTCATGCCAGTGACAAGAGCTCCTTCTCAAGCTTTTGTTGTAGGAAGACACAGGCACCAGCGATATGACCAGTGTTTGAGCTGGTCATGTCAAAGCACATAGCGCTGATGCTGTTGGCCATACCTCCAGTTTTTAATAGCTTCAAAGACAGCAGCAGCCTGAGCCTCGCCTGTTCCGAGATGGAAGCTTGGCAACTGTGAGTAACTGAGAAACTCCTCCTTTCCCAGAAACTATGTAATACTGGCAGGCGATCGACTTTCTCTTTTCCAATTAGACTCAGTTTGTCATCCCAGTGACACAAGGGGAATGTTACCTTGAAACTTGGCCTTTATGTCTGTGTAATTATACTAAGTGAGATTACATTCATTGAAATTATCTTTAAGTTTGCAAAAATAATATCTTACCTTTCCAGGACAACTATTCAATCCTATAAGTGTCTATAGTATTTCCTTACTAAAATACAAAAAGCCGCCCTGGTGGCGCAGTGGTCTAAGCGATGGCCTCTGATCATTCGTTCGAACGGGGTCCGGGTTCGAATCCCGGTGAGGCATGGATGTTGTGTTTGTCTTACGGTACTGGCTCTCTCCCTTCCCTGGAACCAGTGACCCTAAATTAGGGACAGGCGACTGCTTATAGCCCATTGAGTTGCTCACAGTAGTTGTTAAACCTACAATAAAAAAAAAAATACAAAAAACTTGATACTTTGAAAAGTTTACTTCGAAGAGCTCAAAACATGACATATGTACAAAATTGCTGATCTAGTTAATACAGACATTTAACGTGGACCAGGAACATCAAACAAAGATCTTCGCTCTTTCCACGTTTAACGTGGAAAGAGCGAAGATCTTTGTTTGATGCTGATCTAGCTTTTTCCATGTGCCTTTGCAGTTTGCACAGACAGTCTAGTGCTGCCATCTATGAGCATTGATGTGAAGCTTAAAGAAATTAAAAATAAATTAAAAAGGGGTGGGGTTAGTCTAATGTTCCAAGCCCTAATTTATCATGTACATTAGAAACTTCACGATTATTGAACTACCCCTAAATATTGTTCAACTGTGCTCATATTTTGCCTGAATTTTTTTTTCATAAAAAAGAACAAAGTGAGAGGATCATATTTCGATAGTTGAAAAATAAGCTCCACCCTACCAAGCAGCCTATTGTTTCATTTGCACTTTAGTCTGGTCCTGTATGGCTGCACACCAAACATGAGCAAATATTGCAACTTACTGTACATCAAACCCTAGTGCCTGCTGCTCAGGTAGTGTACCATTCAGTAGTGGCAGCTATTTTGGAGCATATAGGCAGTGCCATCCCATCTCCATTACATGTTTCAATGGTTATCTCCTTTCCAAAATCAGAATTTGTTGCTAAGAATGATGCAGCAACATCCTTCATCTGAAGTAATTCAAGGTCAATACCATTCCAAGTGCTTTTATGATAAAATGACAGCCAGATGAAGATGCTACCATCAACTACATGCATATAAACCTGTCTCCATGAGTAATCAGGAAGTGTTTGTCATATTAATGGAGTAAGTTCATTATTATTACTGAATTTGTCATATGACAATATTCTTTGTATAATATTACCACACTTTATAACATTCAGTTAATTTTGAGAAATGGGCAACCTACAGGATATAAAGGTTTACTTACCTGTTATTCTTGTATATGTAACAGGGCTAGACAAATTTCAAGATTGTAACATGCCCAAACCAAAATTTTACATGAACACACACATTATGCACGCACTGTAACATTTTATCTAAACACTTCAGAAATAATATAAGAAACAAAGTACAATTTTTACTTCATTTCATAAATTATCTCCCAGCAATGAAATTCGAACTTACCTATATTTTACTGCATTTCATAAATTGCACTCAGCAGTGAAATGTAAACTTACCTATGGGTATATATGTGAAATCAGCACAAAAATGTGATACTTTTGTCCTGAAACCTTTTCATATTTATAAAACTTGATGAATTTGCAGCAGGCTTTAAAAAGAATCTATTCAGTGCAGAATTTCAATTCCCTAAGCAGAGCTGCCAAATGTCCTGGTTTACCTGGATTCTATCTGATTTCGAAAATATTTTACAGAAATCCTATTTTTCTACAAAAAATCTGGTTTTGTGGTTTTCTTATTTTTTTCCTTTTATTTATTTATCACGCATGGTATTCCCCCCCCCTCCCATTAATGATATCAGCCATAATTTTTCTCCAGTGTCAACGCTAGATGTGGGAGTTGGTAATGAATGGAAACAAATGTTTTTTTGTTAATCCACGGCACTTCAAGTGCCAAGGTTGTAAGCCCCACAACGGTAGCAAGACAGTCAGTGGCTTGGAAAGTTGAAGAACTGGTTTATGACGTCACATCCATGGTGCTTGTGTGGAGCCTCGTGGGAGGCTGTTTGTTTGTTAATGCTCATGTTGAACTCTGATTCCTGTACTTTGTTTGATCTTTCAAGCCAAACAAGTAATGTTGCAAGTTATTATTTCAATTCACAGCCCCAGATTGGGGCCTAAACATCAGGACCAAAGATTTTTGAAGAAATACTCCAAAGAATTTGACTTTGTGAAACCATCATGTAAGGGTGAGTTTCATGTATATTGCACTTTGTGTAACACTGATTTCTCTGTTTCTCGTGCTGGTCGCGGGGACGTCATCGCACATATTGGAAACTAACAAGCATGTAAAATATCATGATAGCACAAAAAATGTGTGCAACTTAGATCATTTTGTTTCAGTGCTGAATGATTTTCAAACGATTCTCTGTTTACTGGATTTTTGTTGGAGCACAACATACCACTAGCGACTGTTTCCCATGTGTTATCAGCTATGTTTCCTAACTGCCTAAAAGTAAAAAGATGTATGTGGCAGAATAAAAACTTCGCATATTGTTCAAGAAATGGCAGACTATCATTAAAAAAAATGTCCTTTGTGCTATTAAAAGTGGACAATTTTCTGTCGCAGCTGGCAGTAGTAATGATGCTGACGATCAACTTTATCCAATTGTGGTAGCATACTTTGGTTGCAAGCAAGTGAGATGTACGCCGCTCTCTTTGCCATGCCTGGAAACCAGTTCAACAGGTGAAAATATTGCCAAACTTATGTCTGAAGAATTTCAGCATCATGATATTTCGTGAATGAACTGTCTTACATTATCCTGTGATAATGATCATTATGGTGGGGAGAAAAAATGGTGTAGCAGCATATCTGAAAAAAGAACAGCCTAATCTTATTGTGTTTCATTGCATTTGCCAGCTGTTAAATTTGGCTGCTGAAAAGGGGTCTTCAACATTACCTTTTCAAATTGATGAATTTTACTATTTTCTGGAGAAAAGTGTAAAGAGAAAAAATGAACTTAAGAAATGTTAAGCTCTTTGTAATGTGGAATCAAAAAAATTCTTAAACATTGTTGTGCTAGATGGTTATCCCTTTCTTAGACTGGGTTTTACAGCAATGGAGATTCCTTTTGTTATATTTCAAAGAAGAATGTAACAGCGATAGGAAAGGACCAAAACGTTCTTCACGTTTAGTTAGCTTTACAATTCTGAAGATTGAAAGTCCTATAGATTTGACATCTCAACAACCTTTGATTTCTGTTGTAAAAAGAGGAGCGTCACACAATCTACATTCCCCTTCTTGTAAAAAGAAATCAGCTGAGTCTCACAGTACAACACCTGTGGTCTTGGGAGCAAAAAAAAAAAAAAAAAGAGGTACTGTCAAATAATCCATATGGTTGAACAAAAGCGGGATACAAATGGAGTTCCTTATACAAGCACTGTTAAAGAAATACTTATAAACAAGTCTTTGCAACAACATTAATGTATTTTCCTTTCTTTAAGCTCTGCATTATGCCATGCATATTCTTTGTTCATTAAAAATGTTATCAGTATCTTTGATAAATATAACTTACTGTTACAATGTGAAGAGCCTAGAATTCACAAGTTGAAAGCTGATCTTGAAATTTTTTTCCATGAATTGCTAATCTGATTTTATAAGACCTGGTTTAATTGCAAATGCCCCATCTCTGTTAAACATAGAATATTTTGATCGGAATAATCAAAAAGATGACACCAATCTGGCAATAGGAAGTGAAACTGTGAACTACCAATGTACTAATTACTGAAATAGTTAGTGCATTGGTACCATATGGAAAAGAAGAATTTTACATCTCCGTTCAGAAATACTTTATCAAAGTGTGTGACTATGTGCTATCTTCATTTCCTCTATGATCAGAGGTGCTACAGCATTCTGAAGTTGCAGATATTTCAAAATGGGAAGAGTCTAACTTTTCTTCAGTCAAATTTTTTATTGATATGTTTCCATGCTTACTGTTAAAAGAGCAGGGGGGGGCTACTTTCACTGCTGTAGATGAGCTGGTGGCTGAATTTCTGCATTATCAGCATTCAGGCTTACTAAGGAATGTAAATGATATCAACAGAGCTGATGAGCAGTGGTGTATTCTTGGTGAGAAGAAAGGACCATGTGGAAAGCTATTATGTCATTGACTGGGTAGAGTTATGTTGGGTGTGTTAGTTTTGCCACATAGCAATGCCCCATGTGAGCGTGTTTTTAGTACACTGAAGCGAAATGAAACTGACTTTCGTGGTTCAATGAAACATTGTACTCTACAAGCCATTTCAGTGTCAAAATCTAATATGAGTGGTTCATGTTTTTCCCAGAAGTACGATGACAAATTTCTAAGAAAGGCCAAATCTGCAACAACCACATCACTCTCTAAGAATGAAACTCATTAACATACATATCACTAAGCTGTTCTCTGAGATTCAGAGGTTAGCTCCACATTAACAAGATTTGTTAATTATTTTATACTTAAATACTATTTTTTTTAAATATTTCTTTATTTATATTAAGAAATTAACTGTAATAAAAATAACAAAGAAACCTGTAATATATAATTTTATTATTTAAAATTGTAAATGCGCATGCCGCACTAAGCGCGTTGATGTCCCAGTTTTTTATTTTGAAAAGTTGGCAGCTTTGCAATACAATACTTCTATAGTTATAGGACTTTGAAATTTACTGAAAAATATTATGCACATACTATTGGGTTGATGCATAAGTTCATGCCGATTTTTTCACCGCACTACAGGAATGTATTACATCAGAAGGGAAAACGGAATCAATCAACTATGTATCCTCCCCCCCCCATTGTGTACGATGTTATCTGAGTGTCTGGATAGGTTTGCAATGCCATTTTTGAAAAAACCTGCTGGTTTTGCTGCGAAGAAATCGTCAAGGAAATTCTGGTGATCAGCATCATTGTTGAACATTCTGCCACGGAATGCATTCGACAGAGATCGGAACAGGTGATAGTCTGAAGGAGCGACATCTGGGGAATAGGCCAGATGTGGAAGGATCCCCCATTTCATGTCCTGAATGGCCATTTTGGTCATGTTTGCACTGTGAGGGCATGCATTATCATGTTCGAGAAGGACACCATAACGCCGATGTGACCGTTTCTGCTGAATTGTTCCCTCAACACTGCGGAGTTACTCACAATGATTCAAATGATCCAAAGTGAGATAGACGACCTGAGCGTGGGGAGTCATTGAGGTCAAAATTGCCACCTCGGAACTGGTCAAACCATTTCCGGGCTGTCCTCAGAGCAATAGCGTCCTCCCCATACACAGCACAAATTTGTCGAGTAGCCTCGGCGGCTGTGGTTCCCTTGTTAAAGTAATAGAGGAGGAGATGTCGGAAATGTTCATTCCTCTCTACTTGGCACTCGATATTTCCGGACCTGAAAACCAAAAAAAAAAACATTAGCCACAATCGCACAACACAATATGATTTAAATACACAATATTACTGGCTACAATTTGATATACAACTGGCCATCTCCACTGTAACTACTGACCTTTAAAACACTCATGCAATAAAACGGTATGAACTTATGCATGAACCCAATGTACTGTACTATACAAAAAAGGGCATTTTTGTGTCTACCATACCTATCACAAATGACAATAACTTTAGACCTAATTGGTCGACACAGCTAATTAATGGGCCACTTAAAAGCTTATTACACTAGCTTTCTTTTCAGATGCCACACAATTACATTATGGGCCATTTAGTTTTCAAGATCATCCATTTTGACTTCTAATCTCTCAACCACCCCATTAATTTTATTAAATAAAGCAGAGAGTGAGAGCCTCTGAGTAGTAACGAAACTGGCTGGGAAATTAACAAACATTACTTTCTTTTAAACTTTTTATCCTGTACAGAGCTACATTTTTGACATGCCCAATCAGGCATGTTAGGCAATATAATTTTCGAGCCCTGATCTGCAATGCCTTAACGTTCAAATTCATTGCTTGAGGTACAGGACTACTGGGATATAATGCTTTAATGTCTAAATTAACTATTGTATAATTAGTAAAATCCTGATGTATCTTTTTTTTAATTTCTTTAATGAATATGGAACTATTTTTTAGAATATGTTGTAATGATTATTTTTTAATTATAACAATTATGTTTACAATCCAACAGAAAAACTTATTTGTTTTTTATCAAATATAATTTTTTTAGGTAAAGTACTAGGGTTTCTAATATTTAACAAGGATCAAATGTTTTTCTATTGGATCTTAAAGTATTTGTTTTTTGTCAAATATTAGAAATGCTGACCACTTTACCAAAAGAAATTATATTTGACACGAAACAAATACATTTTCAGATTAGATCATATGTTGAGGATTTTAGGAAGGGAGTGTCTGACCCCAGGTCTTGAACAACCCTTAAAAATAGGGAGCTAGGAGATTTGGGCTAGAGTGCCCGATTGGAAAGTCACACGGAAGCGAGGTAGAAAGGGAGAGGAAGACACCCTTATTTATTACCAGGGAGCCAGTGCCCGAGGCCCAATGGCTTAATGTGCCCATCTGACACACGGCAGATGTTTAGTGGTTCGAGCGTTCAGACCTGCCTGGGATTGAACCCCAGGTCTTCTTTATGGCAATCACGAACGCTGACCACTAGACCACCCACAGCCCACAAATATGTTTTTGTGTTGGATCTTAGACATATTCGTTTTTTTGTCAAAAATTAGAAGTCGTGGTACTTTACCAAAAGAAGTTACTAAAGCTTATCCTCCTATTGGAGCCTACATCCAAGTGTTTCCAAAAGCAAAAACTCATGAAAAAAATTTACTACTTAAAATAATACAGTAGTATCCAAACAAAATTCTCCTTTAACTTAGAAAAAAAAAATGTACATTTTTGGCTCCTCTTTTTATGAAAAATCAATATACTCTAAAGAATAGTTTCATGTTCATTAAATAGATAAAAAAAGTACAGCAGCATTTAACTAATTATACAATAGCTAGTTTGGATGTTAAAGCATTATATCCCAGTACAGCTGTTCCTAAAGCAGCGAATTTAATATTTACAGAAGTTAAAACAGCTTAATGAACTACAAATGGATGATAAGATGAAATTGCTGAAATATTAGCACACACATATACATGTATATATGAGTGATGATAATGTTTTATATATGATAAAAATATTCAGACAAAAAAACAGGTAGATGTGTGGGCTTACTGTTGTCCACATTGTTTGCCAAAGTGATAATGAACCATATCAAAAATAAAGTAATTAATAGTTTGAATCTACATTACTGTATTATAGATACATTGATGAGATTTTCATTTTATCTAAACTAAACTAACAAGATGATGCCAAATTTTTGGTTGTAGTAGGCACATCTTTTGAATCCTTTCCGATGCAAATCAAATATTTAAAAATTATTCAGTCAATGTAACCAGTTAAGAAACAAAATCATCCAAATTTTTACAATTGATAAAACATCCAAAAATAGAAACAGCTACTTACTCCCACTAGTGGCTACAAAGTGTGTTACCAAAATTAACAAATGGTGAACAAAATGTTTCTCATAGCAGAAGAAAGTATCAGGGACAAATAGATTTTCAAATTGAATAGTTAAAAGAAGAAATATTGAAGGAAACATGATATAACTCTGCCCTGTAGCAGAAGAATTTTGTATAATGGAAAAGTTGAAAATATGTGAAAAGTATTCTTCATAGCAAAAGCTATGCTAAGGAAAAATAATTTTTCAAATACATCTGCTGGAAGCAGAGATAACGAGTAAAAGGTATTGACCTTTACAGCCCCTAGAGGGAAATCTGGGCATTATTTAAAGAGGATGATGTTCTCCATCTTTATTGTAACCAATGGCATAAAGTAATAAAGAAAGAAAAAAGAAAGACATTTTTCAATGGGGTTTTCAGAAGTGGAGATACAGCTGCAAATAAAAGCACACAAACACAACCTAGTGACAAAACTGTGAACTACAAAAAAACTCAGCAAGTACAAGCCTTAAATGTTCCACAAGGTAAATGGCATCCAGTGTTAAAAGAATACATCAGAAACAGAAACACTTATGCCCCTGGTGGCCAAACTGTTCTCTACAAAAAATTAAAAATTATATGCAGAACATTTCCTACCAGAAGCTGAATCTAATGCAGAAAGAATTTTTTTAATTGGACTTTTAGAAGCCAAAGATATTGGGGAGATCCCAATTTACCTTTACGCCCCCAAACAGAAAATATATACATTAATTACTTGAAAAAGAAATGTACTCAAAATAGTCTTTGTTATAAATGGCATCGAAAGAAAGGAAGAATTTTTTCAACTGTATATTCAGAAGCAAATATATGGAATAAAATGTATTTTGGGTTTGATATCATCTGCATTTACGCACTCTAGGGGTGAAGTTATGCTTCAGAAGAAAACTGGAAAACAAGGATCATCCAACAAGAAAACAAGGATAAATTATGGTTTCCAGTGCAAAAATCATTTTTTGAATTGGACTATTAGCTGCAGAAATATGGCATCCACAGATGGACAGACAGAAAAAGCTACACTATAAACATTACAAAAGACACGCTAAAAAAACAAAATAAGAAGAATTATCCAAGCATTTTTTTTTTAGTTTTCCTCATTTTAACTGTTGAGATTGAAAAAGAAAAACACACTTTCATTTAGATATAATGTAAATAGAAACACAAACAATAGACTTTACAGTATACAGGAAACCATAATTTATTCCAATCTTTATACTAAACGACTCTGCAACAAATGCATTGTGTCACAAAAATAACAGTATACGAACTTTAATTCAAAAAGAGAGCTATAACTCACTTTTCAAACAATCATTTCAGTGATGAAGAATTTAAATTTATGAAATCTGTGACAAAAATATGGTTATAATGCAAATACAATAAACTGATTTATGAAGTTAAACAAAAAAAAAACTATTAACAAGGGGGGGGGGAGACAAGAATGCAAGAAATATATTGGCTCATTTCCTTTTATCAAAAGACTGACTAGTGAAGTTAGTAAAACAGGAAAAACAAATTGATTTTGGTCAATCAGTAAATACACAAAAGGATTTTATAATGAACAATAACCTAAAACTAAAATGTTGTTAGAATCTGCAGATGTTTATCAGATTGCAATAAAGATGACCAAACCAAAAATGTCATACATAGTCAGTGCTAAAAATATGTTAAAAAATAGATTAAAACAACATATAACAAATTGGCAAAAAGAAAAAGAAGAAAAACAACAATGATACAATACTGTCATTTGGAAAATAATGACTTTTCAAAAAACTTAAAATTATGACTTCAAGTAAATCAGAAAAACAGTTAAGGATTTCAGAATCTGTTTGTAATGAAAAGTTTGATAATATCGTCTTAATGGCTACATGGTTAGCTAGTGTAAGAGCAATTTGAAGTTGTAGTCATAGTTTTTAAATGCCTTGTGTAGATAAACTTTTTATAATGTCATGAATTATAAAGTCCTTAGATGTTTTAATTGGGTAATTAAGTTAGAAATTAATGTGGGTGTGACCTGGAAGAAGTCAATGGAATATATGTGCTTAGCAAATGTTTTTTGTGAATCTCATTTGGGAGCAAAATAAGCACAATATATTATGTGGTAAGTTATGTGTCTTATTTATATAAATATATTTTAGTTTTAATAACATAGTCAAACAAATATATGAACAGAGAATTAAACATTCAGTTGGCTATAATGGTGTAGCTTGTTTTTTAGGTTTGAATACTGATTTTGATATTGTAGATAGCTAACCAGGCTAGTTTAACCATTGAATTGTTCATAAAACCAGTATAAAATCACCAATGGAATGACTAGTAATCTTAGATTTAAACATTGATTTGGTCATGACATAGCACTTAGAAAGACCTTAACAACAAGAAACACTTAACATTCTTCTGTAATCATGTGCAGAAATAATGTTTACTTGGGTTGTTGAAAAGATTTTGATCAAAAGTTTTTGTGTCTGTGTTAAACAATAAATAACCTAGGAATTATGTTCAGTATCAGCTACCACAATTTTTATCACGTTTTTTATTACCATGGTAAATAACTGTATTATTATTATTTCACAGGTGGCTCTTGGTAATTGTAATAAGCTGTCAAATTCAAAGTATGATGCCAATAACCTTCCTAAAGGGAAACATAGTGTTATGGGGTGTGGAAACTTTGTTCCTGATCCAAAAGCAACTATTGAACTGTAAGTATGTGTTTATATTAGAACATATTAGTTATATATTTAAATAAATAAGATTATTTTGCATGAAGATGTGTCAAAGTAAGAATAGTTACCACATTTATGCTTTCTGAATTTTTTGTTTTAGCTTTGATTTACTTGGATTCAGCCTGACAAACTTTTTAAGGTTTGAATATAGTCTAACTACTTTTTTTGTTTATGCACTGAATTTAATTCTCATAGCAAAATTCAGTGTCATCAGGAACTATTGTGCTCAAGAGATTTTTGATTTGATTTTTATTCTGGTTAATGATCTTCATTGATCCATATTCTTTAGTTTTTCTTGGTGCTGTGGTGTATAATGACGAAATTATTGAAAATAAAGCCCTTTTTTCTATTGATGATGATATATGAAGCAGAATTTTGAGAGCTTCAGATTTTGAAATACGAATTATTTGTTTTTCTCTCAAAGGGTGGCCATAATGTTTTGCCAACCCTTTTGGAAATGTTTACACTCCCTTTCTTTTTAATCAGAGACTGGGCTGACTCCTGTAGTTCTGAATAAAGACTGCTACAGAAAGACTACTATTTTAGTGATATTAAAGTGAATGAATTAATTAAAGTGACACCTCAAATTTATCAAAATAGCATCCCCTTGTTAGGTGGTTGCAAACAATGGATTGTGTCAGAGAGAAAGTTTCATTGAATTCATTTACCATGATATTCTTACAGCCACAAAATCTTTCTTAGGCAGATAATTTTAAGTTAAGAATGTCTAGAGACTGATCAGTTCAGCATAGTTACTAGTCCAAAAAATGTAACCATTCATTTCACCATGAGCATATGGCTGAATGAGACAGCTAATAAAATGTGTGTCAAAGTGGGTGTGATTGATTTATTGCTCTGCTATAAATATTACTCTCTTCATTAGTTCAACTTTTGTTTCAGTACTTTGAACCATGTGCTGAAGTCATATTGCAGGCTCATCAAAATAGCTTATCCTTCCATGGCACTCAATAAAATTTCAAGTTCCTTGTGTAGTCAGTTTTAGTTTATACACGGTCGAGTCACATTATTGTGACCACCAGTGAATATCCAGAGTAACCGCAGTGTGCAGTGCCGACAGCAGCTAGTCCGGCTGGGAGTGACTCAATAAGGTGCTGGAAGGTGTTCACAGGTATGTGGAGCTATGCGGGCTGAAGTGCATCTGACAGCTGCTGAAAGGTGCATGGTGGAGGAACCATAGAGTGAACAACATGATCGCAGTTGTCCCACAGATGCTGAATTTGGTTTAAGTCTGGGGAATTAGAGGGCCACAAAAGTACTATGAAGTCTTCATCGTGCTCTTCCAACCACTCTCGGACATTTCTAGCTGTGTGGCACATTGCATTGTCGTGCTGGAAGATCCCATCCACCCCAGGAAAGACAATCAGCATGTATGGGTATACATGGTCTGCAAGGATGAGTTCATAACGTATTCTGTCCATAGTGCCTTCCACAGGTATGAGAGAACCCAGGGAATGCCACGAAAGCATTCCCCAGACCATAACGCTGCCCCCACCAGCTTGTGTTTTGCCAGCAGTGATTGAAGTGTGTTTGTTCTCCAATGTTTCTCATCTTATATGCCAATGTCCATCCGATGAAGCAGAAAATGTGACTCATCGGAGAAGGCAATCCTTTGCCAATCAGCAGAGGTCCAATTCTGATATTGCCATGCAATTGTAAACCTTTTCTGCCAACGCACACCTTCATTAGCATAGGTGCAGTGACCATCTGTCTGCATTGGAGTCCCATATGCAGCAGGGTTTGCTGAACTGTCATTTTAGATACACTTCCGGTAGCCTCCTGGTTCATACAGCCAGTGAGTTGCTCCACAGTAGTGTGTCAATCGGCCCTCATGCACCTTCGAAGCCGATGTTCACCTCTTACATCAGTGGCACATGGTGCTCTGCTGTTTCCATGTCGCTTATTCGCAATGGTGCTATTTCTCTAATCATAATACACTTTAACCACAGCAGCACGCGAACAGTTCACAAACTGTGCTATTTTAGAAATAATACCACTGTCGGTCCGAAAGCAGATAATAATCCCTTTTTGCAAATCTGATAAATCACTCCTTTTATCCATGATAGCAATGAGGGATATGTTTTCAGAATGCCTACAGTACACCTTACATACCCTCGAAGCCAGCTCATGACACATGCCTTATTTCATTGGCTATGCGCTGTTGACGTGAAAAGTAGGAGGTGGTCACAATAATGTGACTCGACTGTGTATTAGTACTCAGTTTCTTTGCGTTTCTGACTACAGTTTATTCAAATATTTAAATAAATTGGTAATGCTGTAATGATACACTGAGAGGACAGACATCATGGGATACGTGGTTCTTGGGCAATGCAATGCTGTCACCCTTCTTACTAGTGGACAAACCTAACACTTGACAAGTAGGAGGACTTTGCTGCATTCACACAGATGGCAATTCAATGTCTGTGTGGATAAATGCAGCAAGTTAACAGTTTATAAGAGGAATGACAGTGGGTGCATGATGCATGGGTCACTCTGTCATGGAGGTGGTCCAGGAATGAAGTATCCCCATTCAACTGTATCAAGAGTGCATCAGGAATATGCCGTTTCCAGAATGACATTACATCAGTGACAGCACTGTGGGTGGAGAGAGGTGATGGATGAATGTGGTTGTCACAACATTTGTCTTACATTGTAGCAACGACCAGAGAGTGACAGTGGCACAAATTACCACCCACTTCAACAAGGGAGGTGTCAGAAACATAAGCTTCAACTGGTCAAAAGAACACTGGCACTGGACCTTGGATGATTAATCATGTTTGATGAAATCACGAGTTCTGCTTCCAGTTATTTTGTGCAGATGGGAGGGTGCAGATCTGGCAGAAACTGCGTAAAACAATAGACCCAGCACCAGTGGCGGCTCGTGGTAGAAAAAATAGGTGAAGAGCTACAAGAGCAATATGAAAAGATATCTACTGTCTTCAATGAAAATCAGTTAATGAGAAACCTATTTTTTTATATATTAGATCAATTCTTTTTCCCTTTAAAGCTGGAAATTTGTCGATTATGTCGTCATAAAATGGCTGTTTCTTCGTGACATCAAGAAAATGTCTTTCTGAATAGAAATATTTGCCAAAGAAGCAAGTTTATCTGGAGAAATAGTGTTTCTTGAGTAAGTTTGTATTCTTTTAAAGCAAGAAAAACTTCTTTCCACTGAAACACTTGCAGATGCAATTGTTAAAAACCGGAAACCAATTTATAAGCTTCTGTAAAAATTCCTTTATCTCCATGAAGCACTCGAAAACGTTCATGAGCCGATATATTCCTTAATTTTTCATCAGCATATACAAGACTAAGTTCATTTTCAAGGCTCTGGTGTTTAGTAAATATTTTTTCGTAAAAATGTTGTAGATTTTCAAAAGCATGAGAGGGAAAGCATGAATTAAATTGGTCGAATTTGGTTGTGTCAGCAAGACAGGGAAATTGAAGTTTAAGTTTCTCATTGTCTTGAAATATTATATCCATTTCCATAAGAATGTGGTACAAAATTTCAAAATACAATTGTTTATAATTTTAAAAAATTGTTTCTTGCGTAAGAGCAGCATATTCCCGTTTAGATCTGCTTATTTCTGTGATTTTGTTAGCTTTTCCAAACAGTGTTTCAAATACCTCATCGTTCCTTTTATGGCTCAAAATTTCATAAGTTGTTTTTAATTTGAGTAACACAGTATATGTCTAGTGATTTTTTCTGCAAAATTTCGAATAATAGATCGGTGAACCAAATATTTCATTAAATACTATTCCCAAAAATGTAAATTCAAAAGTGTTCACATCATTTAAAAACCCTTGAGTAAGTTGAATTGATTTTTTGTCTGATTGGTCACTATTTGTGAGAAATTCGAATACTTCCTTCAATTTATCCCAATCTTCAACAATTACACTTACTAACTTCAAAGTGGAGGACCATCGAGTTTCTGTTATGGTTGGCATGCCTCTTGCGGTCGTTGATGTGAGTGTAATGTTTTTTCACCACTCAGTGAAGCGATCGCTTCGCTGAGTGGTGAAAAGAACAAAGGAATAACACTGAGGCTTGCAAAAAATATTCGACACTTAGAAATTTTAGAAAAACTCTGCTGTAATACAAGGTTCAAACGATGTACTAAGCAATAACAAAAACAGATTGAGAAGCTTTATGCTTAATTTTTTCTGGAGCCCAGTCAAGTGTCCAGACATTACGCTTGCCCCATCGTAACATTGTCCTATTGACTTGTGTTGATAATCAAACTGTTCCAAAATTTTGTCTAGCATTTTGTATAAAGCTTCTGACGTTCTATCTTCACTCACACCACGGAAACCCAAAAATCGCTCAACCAATACACCTCCCGAATCAACAGATCTTATTATTAAAGAGCACTCGGAAGTCTGGTTATGTCTTCCCATCTACTTGAATATAAAAGCATTGAACTTCATTTTTGACGTGATCGTTTATATATTCAGAAATACATTCAATTAATTCGTTTTGAATAGTTTTTGAGTCACCTGTGAAGACATTTTTTATCGTTTCGTATTGATTTTGAATTTTAAAGGACTTCTTGATATCAACAGTGAAAGCAATTCCTTGAATTACTATGATTTATCGAGTCAATGCCTTCATCATGGTCACGAAATGCTAGTTCTTGTTTACTCAAATACAGTACTGCATCAATCATTGTCTGCAGGAAAAGTCTATTTAAACGAACGCTTTCGTTGAAATGCATTTTCAAAAGCCTAGCATTCTCCCTCAGGGCATCGGCAATGGTGTTCTGATTCTTTTCAAAATTATTTAGCATTAATTCGCATTTCAGGTGTTCGCTAGAATCACCACGTTTGTAAAGTGACCGTTTTATATTTAAATCTGAAAATTGTCTTTATTCCACGCCGAATTTTATTACTAAAATATAAGCAGGGCCAACAAAATAATTTTTGTAACACAGAAGGGCTACAAAGCCATTTATATTCAGTAAACCAACAATTTTTAAAATTAATATTGTAAGATTTACCGCTCTTCCTGATTTCTTTCTAGGCGACAATTGTCAGTGAATCTGTCGGTCGTCCTTGAAGTAAAATGTCTCTTTTATTTTCAACTTTCCACCGATTGAACGGAGTTCGCAATAAATTACAGACAATATTGTTGTTCACAGGATACATACTAAAAACTAAAACTATCACTATCAGTTAAACTGTACACGAAACTAAAGTAACTAATGAAGTTTTTAACAAACAATCACAAAACACGAAAAAACATATCTCTTTCAGAAAGTATGTACCAAAACAAAAAAATCCCTAGTGGATTGCAAAGAACCCTTGGCAATCCGTCCCGTTCCACTGCGATCTCTTCGTAAAGTCACGACTCCAGGTGCAGAGCCTTGACGTCTCATGATAAAACACCTTACTTGCCCGGCAGATAGGGAGGGTGACGTCACAGTTACCATGGCAACTCGGACAAAAACTGCAGACTTCCAAGCATTCTCATTTCAGCTCTTCACTTGAACTGTTTTGCGTATAAGGACTTGTTTTCCGTATTGAACGCGCATTGTGAAGTGATATCTAATCAAAATTTTGGGTATTTTGGCACTCAATAAAGGCAAAAAAAGAATATATTATACGAAACTATTAAATAAAATCTTATTTCAAATAAAATAGGTGAAGAGGCACTTCACCTACTTCACCGGAAAAGCCGCAACTGCCCAGCACGTCAACGAGGAACCGCTCCGGCTGTTGGAGGCTCGGTTATGGTCTGGGGCATGTTCAAGTGGCACATGTTGGGATCTCTGGTATGTCTTTTTGCATTTATGAATAGTCCATGCTACATGTCCATCCTTGCTGACCATCTGCATCTGTTCACGGCAATGCTTAATTTCTGGAAAAAAAGTACTGGAGCTCTAAAAATATTACAGAAAATCGTACCGTGAATTAGTGATGTACCGAAATGATAAAAATTAACAAAGAAAGGTAACTTGATCATGCTAGTTACATTAACTAAAAACTTTTACAAAAAGTTCGTAAGTTGGAAGCTTTCGACCTTATCTTAGGTCTTCATCACGCCAATGGAGGACTAAGATTATCAATCCACTGCTGGACGAAGGCCTTCCCAAGTTTTTTCCACAACGGTCTGTCTTGTGCCAGTATTATCCATGTTACTCCCGCATACTTTCGAATTTCATCCACCCATCTCCCATGTGGTCTTCTTCTGGGTCTTTTCTTGTCCCTTGGAATCCAGTCTAAAATTTCGGCTGTCCATCGTTGGTCTGTCCTTCTGGCAATATGTCCAGCCCATTGCCATTTCAGGGATTTTACTCTGATTATGTCTTCCACTCTTGTCATTTTTCTGATCCATGAGTTCCTTTTCTTATGTCTCCTGGTTACTCCATGCTTCTTTGAGTTGTCTGCAGTCTTTGTATGTCTCTTTTAGTTAAGGTCCATGTCTCTGTACCATACGTAAGCAATGGAAGGAAGCATTGATCAAACACTTTTCTTTTAAGACATAATGGCATATTGCTCTTGAAAATTATGCTGTTTCTTCCAAAAGCTCTCTAGGCAAGTTTTATACGCCGATTAATTTCTTCATCAATGTGACCCTCACTTGATATCTGCTGTCCAAGATAAACGTACATGTCTGTTATCTCCAGCTTTTCTGCATCAATCGATAAATCTTCATTTCTTGTAAAAGCATTGTACATCACTTTTGTCTTCTGAAAGTTCAATTTTAATCCCACTTCTTTACTCTTGTCAGCAAGTTCCTGGATCGTACTCTGCAGCTCTGATGGGGTACTTGCAAAAATTACTACGTCATCAGCAAAATGAAGGTGAGTTAGATAATCTCCATTAATCTTTATCCCTTTGTTTTCCCAGTTCAGTGATTGAAAGACATTTTCCAATGTGGCATTAAAGAGCTTAGGAGATATGGTGTCACCTTGTCTCACGCCCTTTCCAATTTTTATGTGTGCTGTATTCTCAAACAGCCGAATCTTTGCACTTGCATTTTCATAGATGTTATTAATAATATTAATGTATATGCATCTTCAACACCGCAGGATTTCAAAGCCATTTTAACTGCTCATGGTTTCACTGAATCAAAGGCCTTTTCATAATCGATAAAAGCCATGCACAATGGAAGTTCATATTCCCTCGCTCTTTCAATTAGTTCTCTCAGTACCTGGATATGATCTATAGTGCTGCAGAGATGCCAACTACTACGGAAATAGCTCTTGTACTACGGAATACGGAAAACCGTAATTTTTCTACGGAAAATTAACAGAAGTTATTAATTTTTATTTTGCTTGTTCCCCTTCCCAATGCAACAGCGACCACTTGACGATCCGTCATTTGTCTTCCGTGTGATGCTGCCTCTCAAAGTTGCTCGGATCTTAGCGCAAGCGACCGGCACTTGATGAGTGTGGCGGTTATACGTCAATTCGTCGCGTGCGTCAATTCGTCGACTACGACAATTCGTCGCGTTTACAGATTTTGGTTACATGCAAAACGAATGCAGGAAAACGTACGATTTTGAACGTCTTCCTCCGTGATAAAATCTATAAAGTTTGGACACTCAGACAGGATAGGAATATTACGCTTTTTCTTTGGCACTAAAAATATTAGACGGTAGACGGTTTTTGGAAGGGGTCAGGGCCTGGTTGGTCAGAGCCCCCCATACACAAAATTTTTGTAAAATCTACAGTTTTCAATTCAGAACCACCAAATCGGTATCCTATCTCATGGTACCCTAACTTAGACGGTTGTCGGTTTTTGGAACGGGTTAAGGCCCGGAGGGGATGAGCCCCCCACCCCCACATGTACATGCAAAATTTTCGTGAAATCTAGTTTTCATTTCAGAACCATCAAATTTGGTATCATGAAACTCTAACTTAGACGCTAGACGGTTTTTGGAAGGGGTTAAAGCCCGGGGTGTCAGAGCCCCCCCCCCATTTAAAATTTCATAAAATCTACAGTTTTCATTTTAGAACCACCAAATTTGGTATACTATCTCATGGTACTCTAACTTAGACAGTAGACCGTCTTTGGAACGGGTCAAGGCCCGGGGGCTCAGAGCCCCCCACATACAAAATTTTCTTAAAAACTACAGTTTTCAATTCAGAACCACCAAATCTGGTATACTATCTCATGGTACTCTAACTTAGACGCTAGACGATTTTTTGAAGGGGTTGCAGCCCGGGGGTAAGGGCCCCCTCATAAAAAATTCGCAAAATCTACAGTTTTCAATTTAGAACCACCACATTTGGTATACTATCTCATGGTACTCTAACTTAGACGGTTTTTGGAAGGGGTTGGAGCCCGGGGGTAAGAGCCCCCGTCATAAAAAATGCCGTAAAATCTACAGTATTCAATTTAGAACCACCAAATTTGGTATACTATCTCATGGTACTCTAACTTAGAGGGTAGACCATTTTTGGAACGGGTCAAGTCCCGGGGGTCAGAGCCCCCCATAATTTTTTTTGTAAAATCTACAGTTTTCAATTGAGAACCATTAAGTTTGGTATCATGAATCTCTAACTTAGACGCTTTTTGGAAGGGGTTATAGCCCGGGATGAAACCCCCCCCTCACAAAAATTTCGTAAAATCTACAGTTTTCAATTTAGAACCACCAAATCTTTTATACTATCTCATGGTATTCTAACTGAGACGGTAGACGCTTTTTGAACGTGTCAGCCCGGGGATCAGAGCCCCCCACATGCAAAATTTTCTGAAAAACTACAGTTTTCAGTTCAGAACCACCAGATCTGGTATACTATCTCATGGTACTCTAACTTAGACGCTAGACGATTTTTGGAAGGGTTGCAGCCCGGGGGATAACGGCCCCTTCATAAAAAAATCGCAATATCTAGTTTTCAATTTAGAACCACCAAATTTGGTATACTATCTCATGGTACTCTAACTTCGACGGTCGACGGTTCTTGAAACGGGTGAAGGCCCGGGGGTCAGAGCCCCCCCACACACACACACACACATACAACATTTTCTTAAAAACTGCAGTTTTCAATTCAGAACCACCAAATCTGGTATCATGAAACTCTAACTTAGACGCTAGACGGTTTTTGGAAGGGTTGGAACCCGGGGGTGAGAGCCCCCTCCTCATAAAAATTTCGTAAAATCTACAGTTTTCAATTTAGAACAACCAAATTTGGTATACTATCTCATGGTTTTCTAACTTAGACGGTATACGGTTTTTGGAAGGGTTCGGGGCCCGGGTCAAGGGAGCCCCAAACAAAATTTTCGTAAAAAGTTCCGTTTTTTACTCTTAAGAATACCCCATCTACGTTCTAAGGAGCTCTTTGGCCGTTTGAGCGCCTTGCACCATAAACCATCAACCAACCAACTAACCAACCTACGGTCTAAGTTAGAGACTGTAGATAACAATAAAGTGCAAAAATATGCGTTTAATGGTGTATTAAAAACACAAATCAATATAGTTTAGCTTTCACTACCAACGAACGGCTTATCAGGAAGAAATATAATGTAATGTAAATAGAGAGTTCCAGATATTCAAAATTCAAAACGGTAAGAAAAAGGTGATCAATGCCAATGTGAAGTCGTATGCAATTGACATCACATAGGTACATTGCATTTCTTTGTTGCGGGATTCACAGAAGCACACGCCAGATGTACGGCAGTTCTATAGATGTCTCCTAGAAGGTAAGCATACCCATTCCTTTTTCTTTCTTTTTGTTTCGCAAAATTAAATTAACTAAATCAAAAAATTTAAAATAAGTTTACTGGAAAATTGCAGGAATATCTTTTTCATTCATTAACTTTCACCCGCTGAACTTGGTGATTCCACAAATAGTAATATGTACCTGGCAAATAACTGGTATCCCTGCTAGTACAAATTATATTAATGATTTCTTTGCGTCCAGTTCAATCTAGTATGTCCATAAGAGCGT
This sequence comes from Macrothele yani, assembly GCA_039090855.1. Taxonomy (NCBI): domain Eukaryota; kingdom Metazoa; phylum Arthropoda; class Arachnida; order Araneae; family Macrothelidae; genus Macrothele; species Macrothele yani. Next base: position 83,162,078 of record CM077008.1, read on the forward strand.
TTGGGGGCGTATGAAAAATACATTCCAACGTGTGCAGCCACGGCGGCGGAGTGATGTAGGGGCTGGCTTCTGACCACTAGTCAAGAAGAATTTTGTATGTGGGGACAGTTACCCCCCCCCCCCCGGGCCTTGGCCCGTTCCAAAAACCGTCTACCGTTTTAGTTAGAGTACCATGAGATAGTATACCAAATTTGGTGGTTCTAAATTGAAAACTAGATTTTACGAAAATTTTTTATGAGGTGGCTCTGACCCAGTGCCCAACCCGTTCCAAAAACTGTCTGCCGTCTAAGTTAGACTACCATGAGATAGTATACCAAATTTGGTGGTTCTAAATTGAAAACTATAGATTTTACGAAAAATTTTGTATGGAGAGGGTGGCTCTGACTCCCCTGGCTCCAACCGCTTCCAAAAACAGTCTACAGTCTAAGTTAGACTTTCGTGAGATAGTACACCAAATTTGGTGGTTCTAAATTGAAAACTGTAGATTTTACGAAAATTTTGTCCGGGGGGGGGGGGGTTGACCTGCCGGCCCCCGATCCGTTCCAAAAACGGTCTTCCGCTAAGTTAGAGTTTCATGACACCAAATTTGGTGGTTCTAAATTGAAAACTAGATTTTACGGCAATTTTGTAGGAGGGGGGCTCTAACCGCTTCCCAAAACCGTCTACAGTCTAAGTTAGAATACCACGAGATAGTATACCAGATTTGGTGGTTCTGAATTGAAAACTGTAGATTTTACGAAAATTTTGTATATGGGGAGCTCTGACCAACCGGGCCCTGCCCCGTTCCAAAAACCGTCTACCGTCTAATATTTTTAGTGCCAAAGAAAAAGCGTAATATTACTATCCTGTTTGAGTGTCCAAACTTTATAAATTTCATCAGGGAGGAAGACATTCGAAATCGCACGTTTTCCTGCATTCGTTTTGCATGTAACCAAAATCTGTAAACGCGACGAATTGACGTAGTCGACGAATTTGTCCGCGACGAATTGTCGTAGTCAACGAATTGACGTGACACCGAGTGTGGCCTTGCACTGAGTCATTCTAAGTGAAAACCCTCCATCCCCAGCATGCAACATTCTGGGGACGTTGATTGAGCCAAAGAATATAAACGCTTATTGAGCGTAGCTCACTTTGGTGGAAGTGGGCGGAGATCGGCCTGAAGCTCTTTCCCAGTGTAGCGACAAGCTCTTGGTGCAGAATGTGAGTGTCATTGCCTGGCATCAGAGTTTTTTTGGTTTTTTTAAGCGTGCGTCGGCTGTTCGTGTCAGTAATTAATATTTCGAAGTTTTTTTCTTGCATTGCACGAAGAGTATGCTTGGATTTCGTTCTTAGTGCAGAGCTCGCCAAAATGTGTAATTACGCGTCTAGCACGCATCGAAATTTTACCAACGCGTAAAAATATACATCGGGAATTTTTCACAACGCGTAGAAATACACGTCGAGAAGCACGTAAAGCACGCATCAACGCGTAAAAATACGCATCGCGAAATGCGTAAAACTACACGTAGAAGAATTTTACCAACGCGTAAAAATACGCATCGGGACAGCATTTCGCCTTTCAAAAACGGAACTGAATGAAGTAAAGATTTTTTTCCGTAATCGTAATTTCGTTTTTCTGCGATGTTGCCTCTGTCCAGTATTGTTGTTATACATAATTTTATTCCATAAATCTTTGTATTTCACTTTGAAAATGGAGGAAATTTTCCGAAAACAGAAATTCGGCGACGCAAAAATTCCCGTGTAATCTTCAAGCAAGAGAGCGAGTGCCACGGCTTCGAGGAATTTCTGCTTTTTCGTCGTAATTTGGGTTATCCTCAAGATCGATGCATAACTGAACAGACATTTTGGGGCAGTTAGTAGTGGTGAAGGATGCTTTCCGCCTGAAACTTTCGAAAACGGAAATTTCGTCTTTCAAAACTTTCGGAAACAGTAAAGATTTCTCCCGTAATCGTAATTTTATTCTTAACGCGATATTTCCTCTGCCTAGTATTGTTGTTAAATTTCATTTTATTTCATAAATATTTGTATTTCACCTTGAAAATGGAAGGGAAATGTCCGAAAACGGAAATCTGACGTAGCAAAGGTTTCTTCCGTAACTGTAATTTTTTCTCCCAACGATGTTCCAAACTTGTATCCTGTGTTCTTAAACATTCCCCCAAAAAAGGTTTGCATTTCAGCTTAATGGGGGGGGAGAGGCAGGGGAGTTCGAAAACGAAAGTGACAAAGATGAAAAATTTGTAAGAATTGATGCATGATATTCAAAAGCATTCATATTCTCCAAGTTACACTATCTTTTATCTAAAATAGTGAATGCAATCATGCATTCATGGTCCTGAAACTGAAAGTTCTTTCAGCATAATGGATAAAATTGTCATCCAAGGGATTTGTGAAGCCTACTGTCTTAGCTGATGGTGATGTTGAGCTTAATTTTTCAAATAAGAAAAATCAGAAAGGACACAACTGATAATTGGAGTAAAAACAAGAATGTATTTAAGCGAAATAATTTTAAACAAAAATGATTTTGCTAATACATTGAAGAATGTTCTTATATTCAAGAAAAGATACTGATTTATGATGAATTCTTAAAACATGCAGAAGTAGCAGATCCTTCACTTAGAGCCAGTACATAATTTACTTCTGTATTATACATAGTCAAGCGCTTTCCATTTATAATAACTGAAAATGAACTTGATATACTGGAAGTGGAATTACTTGTTATCAAGCTGACAAATTAGAAACCATAGCAGAAACAGATAGATGTCACTTGGTCAGAAATCTCAAAATTAAGAGGCTGTAATGGAGCTGTTAAGTATACTATTCTCTCGAAAGTAATGTTTGTAATACTTGTAGTTCCACACTCGAATGCTGTGAGTGAGAGAGATTTTAGTTTAGTGTGAAAAAATCAAGCCCGTTTCCAACTTCATTTAGGTTTAGAAACTGTAGAAGCACTTCTTATTGCAAAAATGAATATGTTCTCCTCTGCGCAAGTGTGTTATGAAAAAATATTTTCTGCTGAGGAATTCAAATCTGCAAAACAATGTACAGCTAAATCACTAAATAAAGCTGTTTAATCAATTTTTTGTTGTGTAAAAAATGTATCATTCATGGTGTATATTATTTTCCATATGAAAAATCTGGAATATTTTGGTACAGATTTTCATGTATATAAATGAATAAGTAAGTAAAAATACTAATTAAATTAAATGAGTAATACCATGTTTTCCTCTGTTAAAATTATTATTTTTGGTATGACTACTGAAAAATGGCCAAAACTACTGAAAATTTGTAGCAGTACTACTGAAAATATCTGAAACAGATTGGCATCTCTGGTGCTGTAGCCACTCCTGAATCCAGCTTGTTCTCTCGGTTGAGCCATGTCCAGTATTACCTTCAAGCGGTGTGAAAGAACTTTAGTGAAGATTTTATAAACCACTGATAGGAGGCTGGGATTGCTGATGTATATATTATACTTAGGTAAAAATTGAAGTTAATGAGAGCATATTAGACATGAATTAAACATGTGTGTCATATGGGAGATTAATGATTACCATGATTGATATTACAATCCAAAATACCTCACCACTGACCAGAGGGAAGACCAAGGGCAAGTTGGTTTGATGGCATAAAAATGGGCTGTTAATAATAGAGGTAGTAGTTTATTGGAGGCAGGAAATATTCTGATGCCCCATACCAGAAAGTTCCTAATCAGTCTGTGACAGATATCATGGTGCCATAAAACAATCTGTGGGAATGGTCACTAGGCAAGATTACTACTGGGTGAAAAAAACAATAAAAATTTGTGCAGATAGAAATCAAGAAGAAAAGAAACTGACCACTTTATATTTCTTCTACAGAAAAAAGAAAGACTGACCTTGCAATGATAACTACTAACTACCACAGCAATTGCAATGATAACTACGACCAAGAATACTCTGCCCTCCGAATCTAGGATTTTGCCTCCATTTTCAAGCTGCAAAACATATATTTATGGAATAAAGTGATTTTTAACAACACCAGACAGAGAGAACATCATGAAAAAAAAAAAAATACAATTATGGAGAAACCTTTGCTCTATTCAACTTTCATTTTCGAAAATTCCCTCTCATTTTCAATTTTAAATACAAATGTTTATGCAATTAAATGATGGTTAACAACAATACGCCACAGGATGAACATCGCAAGAAAAAAAAAATTACGATTACAGGAGAAATAATCGCTCCATCCAACTTCAGTTTTTCAAAAAAATTCCTCCATTTCCAATCTTAAATACAAACACTAATGTAATTAAATATTTAACAATACAGCATGGGGAAACATTAGGGGGGGGGTCATGATTGCAAGAAAATTCATCACTCCATATAACTTCTGTTTTTGGTATGTTTTGAAAGACAGAATTTCAACCCCAAACATCCATGATTGAGAGTTTGCAAGATATGACTGAAAAGGGTTCTGGGGGAGGGGTTGTCTGTAAGAAAAAAAAAAAAAAAAAAATTTCTGCGATGTACATTGCCCCAATGCAGTCATGGATGGCTGTGGCGGACTGAAGGAGATAGGAAAGTTATTAAAGATGATCTTTTAGTATCAGAGAAATCCTGATTCATTTAAATTCTTACCAGTGGTGGTTTCATAAAACCATAATGAAGTTTGTACAGACCAAAACTGTTCCTCAAATTTGGTCATGAAGGATAAGGGTGTAAATAATAATTTCCAGCTGTTAGCCTGGAAATTATGGTTCCTATTTTTACATGACACAATTTGTACACAATGTAGTGTGTGCATTTAATTTTTGCCATAAAAATTACTGAAGCTGGTGCCAATTTATCAGGATCTTCACTAATTCGTAAGTAAAAATATAAGAACTTTACATCTTTGTTTTAGTTTAGGTAGATTTCAAGATTTGCCATACATGGGCAGTCTACTTTTTAATATGTAGTACTAACAGGCAGGTATGTCAAAAGAACAGTAACTGTTCTTATGTGTATCATCAGTTGTATTATATTCAGTTCATGTAATGCCTGTATGTTATCAGCAGATGTGCTTATATTTACTGTTAAACTACAGTTTCAAAAATAGGTTTGATTCAGTTAGGTACCTGACACTTTGCCTTTTCTTAAAATTATTAATTTTATAAATTCTTTTTTGAAGGATTGTAAGGTATTCTTTTTATTCTAGAGTTCAATTATTTGGTTATGTGTAAACATTTCCACTTTCTGGATAATCACCCAAAGAAAAAAATGTTTGCATTGTTTTCATTTGTTTAAGTAGAAACACGTTAGCTGAAGTATTCCATTTGGTAGAAAAGATATACTGTACATTGGATACCAGTTCAGCTCAATGAAAAATTAAGGTCTGTTTTTCTACATTGCTGTCCATTGAAATTGCAACACCAAGAAGAATGACTTGGATTAGATGGAAACTTGTATGATGGGGTAGGTAGAGAGGCTACAGTAGGGGATGTAAATATGATTTCAGCCACAGAAGTTATTGGAAGTAGCTACTGTAGCGTTCTACATTTACAGCAGCATGGTGTGTAGCATCGCTACAAAAACAGTAATTGTAGCATACTACAAAATAAAGTAGCTTGTAGCAAAAAATTATGTTACTTTACAAAAAAGTAAAAAAAAACAAAAACAAAAAACCTTTAAATCACATGATATTTCTATTCCGATTTCCTGGAACTTTATTGGCTGGAATAGGGAGGTTAAGTGTGCCCTGCCTACAATCACATGCCTGACTTAACTTGCATTGTGAGAGTTAGCCAAACTGTTAAACACAAAGTATTACTTTGTAATTTTGATATAAAGTTACTCAAGAACTTATATCCGTTTACAACACCACACTATTTAAAAGTATCACATGTCATCATGCTATAAGGATATCCTAGAAAAAAAGTCCACTTATCTCGTTAGCATTACATTAATGACATCCACATTATTGGAAAAGCTGTGACTAATCTAAGGGAGGTTTCAGCAGTGTAATATATTATTCACTATTTTACTATTCTTATAATTCATTACTGAAAACACTAATTTTTGATAATTTAACACTTAGAACTCAGAACTAAAAATAATGTTATTAAAAGCTACTTTGTTATAATTTAAAATCTGTTTAAAGTAACAATTAACAGGCTGAGGAGCTAAGGCGACCTTTGAAAAAGGTGAGAAAGGTGACAATTTTTTTTAAGAAGGTGACTAAAAGGTGATTAAGAGACTTCTTGCCAATAGCACAAAACAATAAATATGGTTACAAAATAATATTTTTTTTATTTTTTTTTATACTTTCCTACCAAAAAAGGCAAGGTAAGATCATAATAAATTTCTTTATTATGGTCTTGGATGGGGTATGGCCATTTTATTGTCATTATATAATTTTACAGAAAAAAAAATTACACAAAATTCTGAAAATCTAATGACGTACAATTCTCTTCAATGTTCCAGAAAAACAATTCTGAATAAATAACTGTTTGGCTTACTGTTTTCTAGGCATCTTAACAAAAAATGATGTAATCATACTTGATTTTCTTTTCTCAAGACTCTTCTGAATGATTTCCACTTCCTTTTCTCTCATTCTTTCTTCCGTTTGCATACATTTTACTCCCTTGAGCATGCCTTCAGCTAATTTTGCTCCCTTTAAATCTTTTTTTTTTTTTCGAATGCTTTCTTCAATTTAGCCAAAGCTTCCAAAAAGTTCTTCTTTTGCTTCCTTAGTTTATAGGGGTTCTTTTTTCTTGTTATTCAGAGCAGCAGACTCACATTTGATTGACTTTTTTATCTTTTCCACCTTTTTCATATTTTCTTCATAATCTGTTCTTTTTTGTTCTTCTTTTAGCTTTTCTTTTAATTTGATTTTCTTTTTCCTCTTACATTCTTCCATAAGGCAGTGTACTTTGAATGTGCTTGTTGTTTGTACTTAATGAGTTTTGGATTAATGGGTACAAAAAGAAAATTAAGATATTGTTTCAAGGCATCTCTCACAGTCAGTACACTGTTTAAAAATCTTTCAGTCATTGCTGATTTATCTTCTCGTAATATATGCTTAGAAATGAAAAATCATCTCTCTATGTCAGCATTTCCATTTGACAAAGTAAGAGCTACCTTTATGACTTTTGCAACATTTGGAAACTTTATATCTTTTGATAATGAGTCTATTTTTGAGATGTGTTGTTGCCAGTAATCATCAATAGTTTTGTTTTTAAATGCTGTATCATCTTTTTCCAGTTGCAAACTTTTCCATTCATCTAACATATAATCCAGTTGAACATGAAATGACATAATTTTTGCAACTTTCAGAGTATGTCTCTGCAGCTTCTATCATTCACTCATTCTTTTGGGTCTAAAAATCTAAAATTTTTAAGTGATCCATTTGATAAGCAAGTATTTTCTATCACATGCTTGCAAGCAGTAATTTAGTGCTTTTGAGCTTCCTTCAGAAATAATAACGTATGACTTTCTTTCAGTTTGAAAAGCTTGTCTGTGACCTTTTCATTAATGACAAGTTCTTCAAGAGGAAGCAGATTACCAAATGTAAACAGTTCATCAAGATCAACTTTAGAAAAATTAGTGATTTTTCTAATGACAGCAGTCTTCAAAACACGAGCCATGAAGGTCTGAAGAACATTCTGTATTTCTTCATGCAATTTGTGGATCATGGGTGGGTGCTTGGCACTGAAAACGTTGTGTGAACTTCATGAATAGTTCTGCTGATGAAATATTGAAATGAAGTTCAGCTTTAATTGAAGGTTTCTTTAAGACACTCACAACAGCCATGTAGGATCTGGATTGAAGAGCAGCAGAATTTTTTCTCAGAGGTATGTGCTTAAGGAAATAGAACTGAATGTCCCACTGCTCCAAAATCCTGTTGGCTGAAGGCCCCAAGGCAAGCAAGCCACCTTGTTGTTGCATGTTTCAAAAATTTGTGGTGTGGAATATTATATTTAGATTGGATTTTTTCAAACTCTTCCCAATGGGCAGGCCAACTGTCAAAATAATGGTAAATGTTGATCAGCAGCTCAGAAGCTTCTTCACCTAAACACTCCGGTAATTTCACATGTGCATTATGCATTGTGTGGAAGTTGCAGGTACCTATGTTTATAAGACTTGTCCCTTGTGTCTCCTGGACATTACTATTGAAAAGCCTAAAAACTTTTTTATTAACATTAGGTTCGTCTGATCCAAGCATTAGGCATCCGTTTTGTGATAAATTGGCCTAAAAAAGTGCTTCACATAGTTTCTTACGCAATGTTTCACCATCCACTTTACCTAAAAAGAAAGTTCTGAGGTGTCTTAGTTGTTATGCCACGTTTGCTTTCTGACCAAAATGTGATGGTTGTTTGCAGCTCCTTTTTATCTTTAACATTAGTTGTTTCATCATAACTGAACGTGCAGTACGATGAACATGCTTCCTCTAACATAAGTATATATTATGATATTGCAATCTATTGGTGGGAACTGATCTTCACTTAGCAGGTCGTTTTTGATTCTTCAGGTATTGTTCCTAGTAGGTTGGTGGTGGTATTGTTAACTTCAGTACAAATTTTGAAGATGACAGTCCATTTTTTGGTGTAAATATAACAAGGATGGTAAGTCAGATAATATCCGAAAACTTGAAAATTTTGTAGCACCCAGATAGCACCCAGAACGACCAAGCCTCAAGTTTTCGATTTATTTGAATATAATCATCACAGGATTCGCTAGTCAAAGCAACCGGTATTCATGTTTAGTGAATCTGGAGATTAAGAATCCTATCCCATGATTGCCAGGAGAAGCAGATAAATCATAAATGTAATGCGGGATTACACCATACAATACAAATTTTGAAGATGACAATCCGTTTTTTGGTGTAAATATGACAAGGATGATATGTCAGATAATATCTAAAAACTTGAAAATCTTACCATCTGACTTACCATCCTTATCATATTTACACCAAAAAATGGATTGTCATCTTCAAAATTTGTTTTGTATGGTGTAATCCTGTATTCCATTCATGATTTATCTGCTCCTCTGGGCAATCATGGGATAGGATTCTTAACCTCCAGATTCACTAAACATGAATGCCGGTTGCTTCGACTAGTGAATCCTGTGATGGTTATATTCAAATTTATCGGAAACTTGAGGCTTGGTCATTCTGGGTGGTGTAGTGGTTAGCATACCCGGGTGTTATCTGGGAGACACGGGTTATATTCCCGCTCCAGGACGACGACATTTTCAAGTTTTCAGATATTATCTGACTTACCATCCTTGTCATATTTACACCAAAAAACGGACTATCATCTTCAAAATTTGTATTGCATGGTGTAATTCCGTATTCCATTCAGGGTCAATTTCAGTTTCATTATTCATCTCTGCGTTTTGTGGAAATCCAGCTTTCTGAAAACATTTAACAATTGTCGAAATCTGTAAATTTGGCCAAGAAGCATGCACCCAACGAATACAATAAAAAACAGTGACTGCTTTCAAAAATTTTGTCACACGAAAGAAAATATTTTTAAGACAGCCCGAAAGATTTCACTTTTAAACGAAGTTTCTCAGAGGATAGGATCAAAGGATAAAATGTCATTGGCTTAGATGACCCTCAGCTCGTCTTCATTCATCATTGGGGCTTAACACATTTGCGGACAGTAACAAAAATGCAGAGACATTTATGGAAAATTCATGTTTTCAGCAGGACAGTAAACTGTAACTGGAACCCCCATACAATTTTGTCGGCATTTGCAGCTTTGTACTTACGGCGTGAAGTAAAGTTGGACGGTATATAACAACATGTCACTGGATGTGCAGTGGCATATGCTGCCTTGCCCCCGAACATGTTAATTATGAGGCCTACCTACAATTATAAGGGGAGGTATAGGAGTACAGAAATAACTACATTCACATACAGGGTGTTTCACTCGCTACTTTACCCGGCATTTTTGCAATAACTGGAAGAGGAATGAAGATATCATAACGAAATTTGAACTGGACTTAGCTTAGGCTGTGAGAAAGGAGATGGCATCATAACATGTGTTGGAAATGGTCACCATTTGCGTCCAGGCAGAGCTGAACACGACGCTCGATATTTTGGAAGGTTCAGGTCAGCATGTTCCCAGGAATTGCCTGAATTTTTTAATGATGTTGGACTTCAATGCGGCGATGGATTGTAGATTACTGCTGTAAACTCTACCTTTCGGATAGCCCAGAGAAAGTAATCGAGCGACGTCAAATCTGGCGACTGCGGAGGCCAAAGTCCCTTCAAAATGACTCTGTTCTCGTAAAATGACTCAATTTTGGCCATGTTGGCACCGGAAGTATGGCATGTTGCATCATCCTGCTGGAAATATCTAATGGATAATTCCTCATCGTCCAACTGATTCACGAAGGTCTGAAAATTTTCCACGTAAGCTGCTGTTGAGATGGTTGTTTTGAAGAAGATCCGCCCAATAATGCGCCGCTGTGACATTGCACACCAAACACTGATCTTTGCTGGATGTAGAGGTTCTTTGTGTGTCGCATGGGGAAAAAAATTTAGAATTTTGGGCTAGCGCCACCACTGGGAATATTGGGCTAGTGGCGACTCTAGCCCACCAATTTCTGGCTAGCGCCGCCACTTCTCTCTGACCATGCTCACAACGTCCGCGCAACCACACATTGCTTTCGTTTGCTTTCGCTTTCTCACAGCCTAAGGTAAGTTCAGTTCAAATTTTGTTACGATATCTTCATTCCTCTTACAGTTATTGCAAAAATGCCGGGGTAAAGTAGCGAGTGAAACACCCTGTAGTTGTAGGCATACTTACAATAATAATAATCTTTCAACTTCTAGTAACTTCTTTTGAAACTATACTGTTAAATTGTACATTTTCCCCCAATATGGTCAAAAAAGGTTTCGAAAAGGTGAGAAAGGTGACTGGCTCCTCACTCTGAATTAATTACATGCTAAAAGAAAGCATGTGATTAACTCTTAGCATGTGATTAATTGTTATTTTAAGCATATTTTAAATTGTAATGAAGTAGCTTTTAATAATAATGTTATTTTTAGTTCTAAGTTCTAAGTGTTAAATTATCAAAAATTAGTGTTTTCAGTAATGAATTCTCTTCTTGGTTACTCAGTCCAAGGACTGGTTGTTCAGTAGATGTACTGTTTTTCCATTCCTCTATGTTCTCAGCTGTTCTCTTCAAGTCATAGTATGTCCTAATATTAGTGTCTTAGAGTAACTGTGCCACAAAACTATTCCTTGGCCATCCTCTTCCTCTCTTGCCTTGAATTTTCCCTTCCAAAACTTTCAGAATCGGGCCTCCGTGGCGCAATGCGTGTCCTATCCATAACATTCTTCTTCTCTTCAACATGTTGATCAGATTCCTGGGTTCTCCCACTCTCTCCAGGACCTCCTCATTAGTCTGTCTATCGAGCCAACTTATTCTCTCCATTCTTCTACAGCTCCATATCTCAAATGCTTCCAGCCTTTTCGCTTCTTTTTCGGTCAATGTCCATGTCTCAGAACCGTAGATAGCTACTGGCCAAACATATGCCTTTAAAATTCTCTTCCTCATGTTTTTAGATCTATAGTTTTGGCTGTCAGTAGTCTTTGATTCTCTCTAAAAGCCGTTTTTGCCATCCCCAGTCCCATTCTAATTTCCTTTTCACATCTCGCATCTTCAGTAATAATTTGACCCAAATAACGAAATGATTTAACTTGTTCGATGTTTTGTCCTTCAATTTTAAGGAAAGCCTGTTTTGGAACCTTCCCTATTACCATTAGTTTTTGTCTTATTTTTATTTATCTTCATTCCATAGATATCTGCATTTTTGTGTATTTTTGAGATCATGAGCTGTAATGATTTGGCTGATTCAGAAACTACTGCCTGGTCATCAGCAAACTTAATGGCCTTAATTCTCTCTCCATTAACCCAAACTTCTTCACTGGTGCTCCCCAAGGCCTGATCCATCATAACTTTGGCATAAATACCAAAAAAGGCCAGGTGACAACATGCATCTCTGCCTCGCACCTTTATTTATTGGGACCGGATCAGTCATTCCCTCTTGAATTGAAATCAATGCTTCCTGGTTTACACAGAGATTTCGGATAAGCTGGATACTGTTATCATCCATGCTGAGTCTCTCTGGGATTGGAAAAGTTTTGTCCAAGGCCTTCTTGTAATCAATGAAACAAAGAGGGAGCTCCCCCCTGTCGATCATTCTTTCAGCCAAGAATCTCAGGGTGCCAATCGCATCCCTAGTACCCTTTCCTCTTCTAAATCCAAACTGGTACTCTTCCAATGCAGCTTCCACCTTAAAATCCAATCACTAATTCAAAAATAATGAATTATATTAGTAAAATAGTGAATAATACATTGTGATGCTGAAACTCTCCTTAGATGAGTCGCACCTTTTCAAATAATGTGGTTGTCACTAACGCTAATGAGGTATGTGGACTTTTTGTTTCCATAATATCCTTATAGCATGACATGTGATACTTTTATGAAGCATTGCCTTCCTTGCTTTATATTATTTACAGGAAAGTCTTCTCAGTTAGCGTGATTAGAAAGCACATACGAGATGATCAAACTGGTAATTCTGTAGATAATATTTGATGGCGAGATTCTATTCTCTTAATAAAGATAATGAATTCACAGATATTTGTTGTTAGTGTTTTTATTTGAATTCCCTAAGCATATCAGCTATCCTGGAATATAAGCTACTGAATGTGATAAAATGTGCTACATATGAGCTGAGGTAAATACAAAGATATATTACTTGTGCAATTTACCTTAGTATTTGCACTGAATGCCATATCTAAGAATGATAAAGATCATCTTCAGAATTCAAATTTTTAACTTAATACTAAATGAAAAAAAGTAGATAAAAAGTAGCTAATTCTCACAAAAAGTAGTTGTAGCAAGCTACATAGTAAGGTATGTACATAGAACATTTTTAATCCGCCCCGGTGGCGCAGTGGTCTAAGCGATGGCATTCGTCCGAACGGGGTCCGGGTTCGAATCCCGGTGAGGCATGGATGTTGTGTTTGTCTTACGGCACTGGCTCTCTCCCTTCCCTGGAACCAGTGACCCTAAATTAGGGACGGGCGACTGCTTATAGCCCATTGAGTTGCTCACGGTGGTCGCTAAACCTCCAATCAAAAAAAAAAAAAAAAAAACTTCATTCTTTCCTTAGAACACTGTATGTAGAGCAACATTTTCTGTGGGACAATGTCTGTTTTTACAATAGAACTGTTGTAGATTTGTCCAGAATATGAACAGATAGATCTGAGATTCATTTCCAGGATATAAAAAGATAAATTCCTTATACATAATATTTGATATTTGTATAAATAGCTAATGCTCTCTCTTTTTTTTTAGGGATGATGGTGTCAAAGTGCCCTTAGGGAAACCTTGTGAAATAAATCCTGGAAAGAATTTCTCTGGTCTGTTCTACAATGAGTACATTGTGTATAATGTGAAACAAATCAAAATGAAGTACCTTCTTAGAGTAAAATTCAAGTTCAAGTATTAATTGCTGCATTACTGGTATTTTGTTCCAGAATTTTTGTTGGAGAAATATGACAATGGTTATTAATCTCTGTAACCCAATGATCATGCAAAATTAAAAGTGGGCAGTCTAAACTTAGCCACTATACCTGATTGAAGCTTTTAAAATAAATTATTTTCCAACATGTATTAACTGAATTAATAATCAGTTTCAGATGTATTTATTTCATTCACTGGTATTTTCTCAACATTTCTGTGTTCATAATTATTTTTTTCAAAACCTATTGTAATTTAAAAAAAAAAAAAAAAGTTGACACCGAATTTTCAGTTGTAATAAACATGTCTTTTGAATCCTTTTTGACATGAAAAATATATCTCAAAGCGGATTTTTAGAAAATCTAAAAATTCAGCAGAAAAGAAGATACATTTACACACCAAGGGAAAAACTGCACATAATTTAAAATACGTGAATAGGTCTTGAAAAATACCATGCCCCAAGATACTTGCGGCATGTAAAATATTGGCTTGGGCAGGGGGGGAATCTAGTTGCCCAGTCGAACAAGTAAATTTAAAAAAAGTTTAAAATGGAGAATTTCCTCCTATAAGAAAAAGACAGATGCCACATAACATTTTTCATTTCACTGCAAATCACCGGAAGTTGTACTGTATTATTGTTGCCATGGGTGGCCTAGTGGGCAACATTCGTGACTGCCATGAAAAGGACCTCAGGTTTGATCCCAGGCAGGTACGAACGCTCGATCCACTAAATATCTGCTGTGCGTCGGATGCACGTTAAGCCGTTGGACCCTGGGTACTGGCCCCCTGGTAATAAATAAGGGCGTCTTCCTCCCCCTTTCTACTTCGCTTCCGTGTCACTTTCCTATCGGGCACTCTAGCCCAAATCTCTTAGCTTCCTATTTCTAAGGGTTGTTTAAGACCTGGGGTCAGACACTCCCTTCCTAAAAATCATCTACATATGATCATATGTATTATTGTTATGGAGTGTCAAGGATAGAAGAATATCACTTCTTTAATTATATTATGCTTTAGGTCCAGAAATTGGAGCCATATGTAGTTTTGCTCCAAATGTTTACAGTTAGCGATGGTATGGAGAAGGGAGGCAAACAACAACAGGATATCACACAGCTCCTGGAGAGATTGGGTGGGTTCTGGTATAACTTGAGCAAGTGAAGCATGATGGATGCTGTAGTGCATTGAACATTTAGAATACAGACCCTTAAAATGGCAGTGAACAAAAAAATTATCATATTTTTAACTTTTTATAATTAAAAAAATATCATATTTTTAAGATGAATAAAAAATTATAATATTTTTTAACTAAAGAAATGAGGCTTCTAATTTGTTAACTTAAAAGATAAATTTTCCTGGACATCCAGTTTTTATTACCTGGGCTGGTAAATAATATGTGCACATGCTCAGTTGAGCATGTAACTTTTCAAATATTTTTCAAGCACTGTGTAATGAAAGCAAGGTTGGTTATTCATAGCAAATAGAACCAGTTAAAAAATTTCAACTGGATTTCTGCTATTGATAAAATATCCAGAAATAGAAATAGCTACTTAAGCACACTAGTGGCTGAAAAGTATGTTACGAAATTTGACAAATTGTGCACCAAATTTCTCATAGCTGACAGAAGATATTGGAGACAAAGGTGTTTTCAAATTGAACAACTAGAGGAAGAGATATATAGGAAAACATTATGCGACCTTATGCTCCCTTTAACAGAAAACCTTTGTGTTACTTAAAGAAGAAAATGGCTTCAAAATGCTGTGCATTCAACCCAAAACAGATTTTTCTAAGGCATTCTTCGAACTGAAATAACTCTCAATTAGAAATATACACTGGCGTCCCCTTGGCAAAATTTTAAATAAGGCAAAAGTAGAAAATATGCTAAAAGTATTCTTCATAGCAAAAGCTATGCTAAGGAAAAATAATTTTTTAAATGTATCTTGGAAGCAGAGATGTGGGAAAGAAGTTTTGACATTTATGCCACCTAGCGGGAAAACTATAAATTATTTAAAGAGGATAATGTTTCCCATCTTTACTGTAGCGAATGGAATACGATACAAAAAGAAATTTTTCAATAGGATTTTTAAAAGCAGACACAGTTGCAGAAGTAAATATACACTAACACCACAGTTGCAAAACGTAGACGTACACTGTATGTGGATGTTTCCAAATTATTAACAGATTTTGCAGATAGTTTTTGCTTGTAGAGTAAAAAAAATCAAAATGTTGTTATACTTAATTCTATCTTAACTTGAACTTTCAATTAATTTTCACATGTTCTGAGTTGTTTTGTTTTTACAGACATTTCTGGCCTCTAGATTCTAGATTTTTATCAAGGCCTGTTTTCAATGTATAGAAACTGTTTCAAAAGTTTTGTTTACACAGAAATAATTTAAATTCTGTTGCCAGCTTCCTTGTGCAGTTGCCAGTTATTAAATTAAAATATTTTCCTTATGTATTTTGTAGGTCTACTGTGTTTGAATCAACTTGTTGAAAATTCTGTTTATAATTTTTGAAGGTTCATTGATGGAACTGTTTTTCTGGATATAAAATCTTTCTTTAATTAGTCTCTTAGTTTTATGATGTTCATAGTCCAGTATTTTAATATTTTGCCAATAAAGGTCCATTTCAGACACATTGCTGCACCTTCAATTGTAATGTACTTATTTTGTCCTCACTGGAATCTGTAATGTTCTGATAATTATTTATTGCTTTATTAATTTTTCTTTAAATTATTCTATTGTTATTATGGTTTATGCTTCAGGTTGGAAGCAATTTTCTGTTTCAATGGTTGTATATGCAGATACATTTTTAGCACGTCTTTTATAAAAAATCGTGCTTCTGTTATCGGTTTGTCTGTCCGTCCGTCCGTACCCACGATATCTCTGCAACTATTAGTCCGATTTGAAAAATTCTTTTTGCATTGGGAAGCTTGAAATATGAGAATGATGATCCTTCATTCAGTTTTTTTATGATGTACAATTTCGCCGCTAGAGGGCGTAAATGCAGATTGTTGAATTCAAAAATATGTTTTATTCCACATATTTGCTTCTAAACATTCGATTGAAAAAAATATTTTATCTTTCGCTTCCATGTACGTCGAAGAGTATTTTAGATATAGTCATTTTTTCAAATTATGCATATATTTGCCGCTAGGGGGCGTAAAAGTAAATGACATTTTCCCCGATAACTCTTCTTCTAAAACTCCGATTTGAAAATTTTTTTTCTTCAGTGGATACATCTACTGATGGAAAATCTTTTGCATGTAATTTCAAATTTTTGGTAAAGAATACTATAGCCACCAGGGGGCGTAAGAGTTAATTTTTGCTTCTGATGTATTTGCCATAAAATCTGAGCTTATAAAATATCGATTGAAAAAATTCTTTCGTGAACTGATGCCACTCACATCGATAAACTTTTTCAGAATATTTTCTTAAAATATTCCAGTTTCTCTGCCAGGGGCGTAGATGTATATCTTATTTTTGTCAATATCTCTACTTCTAGGAGTCTGATTTGAAAAATTCCTTCTTTGTTGGATAGTGTTTTCAGTGTGACATGTTTTCCATATAATTTCAAAATTTTCAAGTAATTCATAGAATTTCCACTAGGGGGTGTAGAGGTAAATTGTGTTTCCCCCTATATCTCTGCTTCTAATCTAAATCGCCAATTTGAAAAATTCTTTCTGCACAGGATACAGCTCCTGATGGGAAATCCTTTGCACATAATTTTTTATTTTTGTAAAAAAAAAATGGTTTGGCCACCAGCGGTGTGTAAATCTTAATTTCCACTTCTGATGTGTTTGCAGCAAAATATGAGCTTCTAAATTCTCGATTGAAAAAAATGTTGTTTGTAGACCGATACTACTCATGTCAACAAACCTTTTAGAAACATTTTCTTCTTAAAATAATGCATGGTTTCTACGCCAGGGGGCGTAGATGTATATCTTATTTTTGTCAATATCTCTAATTCTAGGAGTCTGATTTGAAAAATTCCTTCTTTGTTGAATAGTGTTTCCAGTGTGACATGTTTTTCATATAATTTTAAAATTTTCAAGTAATTCATAGACTTTTTGCTAGGGCGTAAAGGTAAATTGCATTCCCCCTATATCGCTGTTTCTAAATCTCCGATTTGGAATTTTTTCTTCAGCGGATACACCACCTGATGGAAAATCTTTTGAATATAATTTCTAATTTTTGGTAAAGAATACTTTAGCCAGCAGGGGCATGAGTGTTAATTTTTGCTTCTGATGAATTTGCCATAAAATCTGAGCTTCTAAAATATTGATTGAAAAAATTCATTCGTGGACTGATATCCCTCACATTGATAAACCTTTCCAGAATATTTTCTTCCTAAAATATTCCACTGTTTCTCTGCCAGGGGACGTAGATGTATATCTTATTTTTGTCAATATCTCTACTTCTAGGAGTCCGATTTGAAAAATTCCTTCAAATAAAGGTAACTTGATCGCGCTAGTTACGTCAAATGAAAACTTTAACAAAAAGTTCTTAAGTTGGAAGCTTTCGACCTTATCTTAGGTCTTCATCACGCCAATGGAGGACTAAGATTGTTGCCAGATTCTATATTTGAATTTTTCCTATTTTTGTTGCCAAAACTTAGAATTGATCTCCAGATCATCGGAATGTAGAGAGGAGATTCGGAATTGCAAGTCATTGAGTTGAAAATAATTTCCAGGCTTTCACGGTAAAGGAGGGCAAAACGATTGTCAAAAGAAGCAATTCGTTTTGCTTCGTTCCAGTGGGGAACTGCAAATGTGTCTTCCATTGTCAAAATAGACAAGGCAGTGTTAGGATTGGCTTGGGAAAGATTTACATACTTTGGCTTGTCTCTACTGACAAGCCAAAGTATGTAAATCTTTCTTCTGTCACTATTCCTCCTAGCTTGGATAAATTCTTATCATTAGGCCCAAAATTTTCACCTGCTCTTCCTATCAATCTTCCACAAACTGTTTCTGTTATAGAATCAGCCATCCACAGAACTGAGACTGTTCACCAGCCTATCCTTCGTGCCAACGCTGCTGTTATCTTATCTAAGCAAAATTATGTGCCAATCAAGTACTCTTCTTCTTGTTTAAAAGAATTCAGGTCATTTATTCAGGAAAATGACCTAGCCGTATGCAAAGCAGATAAAGTTGGTTGCCCAGTCATCATTGGTAAAGAAACACTAAACCAAAAAGTGCATTCATTTCTTACATCTGCTAACTGCATTCCTTTGCAGTCAGACACCACCAACTCACTCAAAAACTCAGTTGACAGATTAGCTAAGAAAGAAACTCTTTAATCCTTCCTTGGTGATATATCACCCCCTCCTTACTTTAGAACTCCCAGGCTTTTCCTGCAAGTGAAACTGCATAAAGCTGGTAACCCCATCAGACCTTTAGTGGAATATTCTTTTTCTCCAGCAGTAAATCTTGAAAAGAGATTGGTCCTCAAATGTAAATCCCTGGTAGCCAATCATCCTCATACTGTTGTCTCTACTTCAAACTTCATCCACAAACTTCCTAATTCCTTTTCTCCTAGTGTTAATCTGTATACTCTTGATGTAGAATTTTTGTTTCCCTCTGTACCATATTTTGATTCCTACATGCTCCTCATGAAGAAATTGATTCTTCATTTTGAACCTCCCGGTACTCTTATCAAAGATCTTTATGATTGTTTCCACACTATTCATCAACACAGTTGTTTTGTTTTCAACAAAATTGTGTATAGGCAACAATCTGGTCTCCCCATGGGCTCACCTCTTTCCCCTCTGCTTGCAGAAATCTACATGCAACATATTGAAGTTTCCATCATTCCTCAACACCCTTTTCAACCTTCCCTATGGTTAAGATATGTAGACGACATTTTCATTAGCTGACCACATTCAGAGTCTGAACTACAGACACTGATCAACTCCATTACGGAAAAATTTCCTTCCGTTAATCTCACTATATCTAAGGAAGTAAACCACAAAATTGATTTCCTGGATGTATCTATTTGCAGAAACGCTGATCTCTCCATTACTCGTTCCGTCTATCGTAAACCTTCTGCAGCCACTAACATCATTCCCTACAATTCTTTCACCCTGCATCTCTACAAGCTTGCAGCATTGAAGTCCTACATCCCCATCCACAGGGCTCATATCATTTGCAACAACCAACTCTCTCTTCAAGAACTCTCCAAAATTTCTACAATAGCCCTCTCTCATGGTTCTTACAGTCAACTCCCTCATAAAGAAATATGAAAACCATTCGAAAATTGAATGCCTCCTTCCTCAAAAGAAAGAAAACCTGAAATTCTGTGGTTCTGTTCCTTACCATCCTTCCTATGCTTATAAGTTACAGATTCTTTTTAGAAGTTTTGGTTACCATCTTGCCATTAAATCTACCCCAAACATCTTGAAACTTCTACAAAGGGATAGGGACAAAGTTGAAAGCCTGAACCTCCCAGGAGTTTACTGCATTCCTATCTCTTCTTCTACTGGGGATAACTTATACATTGGAAGCACATACAGGAGCATTAACCATAGAATTTTAGAACATAAAAAAGATGTTTTGAAAGCCAATCCTAATACTGCCTTGTCTATTTTGACAATGGAAGACACATCTGCAGTTGCCCACTGGAACGAAGCAAAACGAATTGCTTCTTTTGACAATCGTTTTGCCCTCCATTACCGTGAAAGCCTGGAAATTATTTTCAACTCAATGACTTGAAATTCCGAATCTCCTCTCTACATTCTGACGATCTGGAGATCAATTCTAAGTTTTGGCAACAAAAATAGGAAAAATTCAAATGTAGAATCTGGCAACAATCTTAGTCCTCCATTGGCGTGATGAAGACCTAAGATAAGGTCGAAAGCTTCCAACTTACAAACTTTTTGTAAAAGTTTTCATTTAACGTAACTAGCGTGATCAAGTTACCTTTATTTGTTAATATTGTTACGTGTTTTGCCCATCATCGTCAAGAAAAATTCCTTTTTTGTTGGATAGTGTTTACTATGCGAAATGTTTTCCCTATAAATTAAAAGTTTTTAAGTAAATCATAGACTTTCGGTTAGGGCGTAAAGGTAAATTGCTTTCCCCCTATATCTCTGTTTCTAAATCTCGAATTTGAAAAATTCTTACTGCACCAGATACAGCTCCTGATGGGAAATCCTTTGCACATAATTTCTAATTTTTGTAAAAAATGGTTTGGCCACCAGGTTGTGTAAGTCTTAATTTCTGCTTCTGATGTATTTTCAGCAAAATATGAGCTTCTAAAAATCTAGATTGAAAAAAAGTTGTTTGTTGACTGATACTACTCATGTCAACAAACCTTTTAGGAACATTTTCTTCTTGAAATAATGCATGGTTTCTACGTCAGGGCGTAGATGTATATTTTATTTTTGTCAATATCTCTACTTCTAAGAGTCCAATTTGAAAAATTCCTTCTTTGTTGGATAGTGTTTCCGATGCGAAATGTTTTTCCTATAAATTTACAATTTTTAAGTAAATCATAGACTTTCCGCTAGGGGGCACAAAGGTAAATTGCGTTTTCTGCGTTATTTCTGCTCCTAAAACTCTGATTTGAAAAACTCTTCCTGTATCGCATACAAGACCTGATAGAAAATATTTTTCACATAATTTCTAATGTTTGGTAAAGAATGGTTTGGCCATCAGGGGACATAAGTGTTAATATTTGCTTCTGATGTATTTGTAGCAAAATCTGGGATCCTGAAAACTCTACTAAATTTTTTTCTTGGACCTTTACGGCTCATATGCATAAACCTTTTGTGAATACTTTCTTCCTAAAAGAATGCATGGTTTTCCCACCAGGGGACGTAAAGTCACATCTTATTTTTGTCGATATCTCTGTTTCTAAGAGTCTGATTTGAAAAATTCTTTGTGTTGGAGAGCGTTTCCGGTGTGAAATGTTTCTCATATAAATTCATGTTTTTCTTAATGCACAAGTCTGCAACCAGAGGGCGTAAGCTCACGATTCCGTTTACAGCAATATCTGAGGGATTAAAAACCCGATTGAAAAACTTCTTTCTTCTGTCAGATACTATTGTTTTCCATACCGGTTCCATTGACTTTGAATAGCTTTGATAAATTTAATTTGCGTCAGAACAGACTCAAAAGACATGCTTATTTACACCCGAAAATTCAGTTTATCTTTCTTGTTTTTTATACAACTCTAACACAATATAGCACCAGAACTTCTTATGTTGTTCGGAGTTTAACAACTACAGTGAGCAACTCGATGGGCTATTTAAACAGTGGCTCGCCCCTAATTTAGGGCCACTGGTTCCAAGGAAGGGAAAAAGCCAGTGCCGTTAAACAAACCCAACATCAATGCCTCACTGGGATTTGCACTTGGACCAATGGTCAAAAGCTAGTGCTTAGAACACTGTGCCACCGTGGTGGCAAACTTTGAACTAAAAAAACCCTATGGGTGCATGCAAAGTGTTCCAATGGTGAATGGTATCTGGTGTCAAAATAATTTTTTAAATCAGACTTTTAGAAGCAGAGATGTCAAGAAAAACAGATTAAACATTTGTTTTCCTAGCAGGAAAAAATGTACATTATTTTGGTAACAAAATTCACACAAAAAGTTTTTGTAGTTGGTAGCATCTGACTAAAAAATGATTTTTCAATCTTGTTTTATAGATGCTCAGAAACTGCCGTAAATATGCTGTAAACAGAAATAAGAACCCTGAAGTGACGTACTTGTATGTTAAGAACAATTTTAATTACATGGAAAACATTTCACACCATAAATGACCTCCGACAATAATAATTAATAATAATAATTCAAATCGCACTATTGGAAGCAGAGCTGTCAAGAAAAGTAAGATATAATACTACGTCCCTGGTGGGAAAACTATGCATCATTTTAAGCAGAATGTATTCTCAAGAGGTTTTCCGTGGTGAGCTGTACGCTATCACAAAATAATTTTTTAGTTGAGTTTTCAGATGCCCAGATATTACTGCAAATACACCCGAAATATAAATATACCCTTATGCCTCCTATTGGTGAAACAGTTTTAAAAAATTAGAAATTATAGACTGAACATTTCCCACCAAATGCTGTATCTGACGTAAAAATAATTTTTCAGATTGGTCTTCTAGCAGCAGGAATATTGGGGAAATCACAATATAACTTTATGCCCTCTAGGAAAAAAACTGGGCACTACTTGAAAAAAAAAACTGTACCAACAATAGTCTTCATTATAAATGACATCGAAGGAAAGAAAAATGCTTTTCAATCTGATATTTAGAACCAATTATATGGAATACAATGTACTTTGAATTCAATAGCTTCCACATTTACGCCCTCCAGCAGTGAAGTTACACTTCGGAAGAAAAACTGGAATGCAAGCATTGTCGTTTTTACATTTCAAACTTCTTCATGCAGAAAGAATTTTTCAAATGAGAGTAATAGTTGCAGAGATATGGTGTCCACAGACAGAGATGGACACAGTGATAGCGTAAGCAAATACCTTTACAAGATGTGCTAAAAAGGATGATGTAGTTAAATTTCATTACCCAAGCCCCTTGAGCCTCCCCAGCTATAGCTAAATTAATTTTTGCTTAGAGATGAAGACAAAAGCCTGGGCAATGATTTCCAATGTAGTTGAAATAGTGATTGTGCTCTGACAGCTGATGTGGAATATCACACTGTATAAGTTGGCATGTGTATGAACAACAGAATCTGTCTGATGGTGAGCAACATGATGTTTGAAATGTATGCTGCCTAAATCACAAATAGAACCAGTCAACAACAGTTTGACAATGAGTGATGGTTTCAATGCAATAATTTCAAATGTTTAAGTATTGGGTTGGAGTGGATGAAATGACTGCTTTCAGCAGGTGGACATGTGTTCAACCCCTCTTACAGAATAGTGTTGTTCAGCAACATCACATAGGCGGTGTATATCTAGTGTATGCATTGCATGCTTCATTTTGTGACAAGGTTCAACTACAAGGGCACAGGCTTCAGTCAAACTGGACTGTAGAGACAGGCCAGTTGCATATAACTTTTCTGTATGAGTTCAATCTTCGACATTCTGTAGGAGTGGCGGCTCATGGCATCAATGCAACATTTGGAAAGGGTACCACAAATTAATGAACTTATATGCCAATAGTTTAAAAGATTCCAAGCAGGAGACACCCCTTGCAAATGCACCTGATGATTATCCACCAGTAGCTGTAGTGGATGAGGAGTTTAAGAATATTGTAGAAGCTGACTCGCAACAAAGTGTCCATGTGCATCGTTTGATAGTTGTCTGGCGGCCCTGGATCAAGTATAAAAGCTGGATTTCTAGGTGCCAGATGAACTGACAACAGACAATAATATATGTCTGGAGATGTGCATTTCCCTCCTTACCAGGAACAGATAGGAGGAATTTCTGCATCAGATTGTAACCAGCGATGAAGAGGGGGTCCTTTACAACAATTGTAAGTGATCAGTGCAAAACACTGTCCAAACCCTACACCCACGAGAATTGCTGGTTATCATATGGTGGTCTATTGCTGGCTTGATCCATCATTCATTTCTCATACCAGGTGACCAATTAATTTGGATCGCTATTGTGCTGAAATGCAGCTGATGCATAAAAAACTCCATTTAAACAGCCAGTTTTGATCAACAGGCATGGAGTCCTGTTGTACAACAATGCTTGTCCACATTTTCTAAAGGACGGCCAACATCTACTAGCTGGACTACAAAACTCCGCTGCACTGCGCATATCCCTGAGACCTTGATCCATCAGTCATTTCTCATACCAGGTGAGGCCATTCATTTGGAATCACTATTGTGCTGAAATGCACAAAAGCTCCATTCAAGCAGCCAGTTTTGGTCAACAGGCATGGAGTCCTGTTGCACAACGCTTGTCCACATTTTCTAAAGGCCGGCCAACAGATCTACCAGCTGGACTACAAAACTCCGCTGCACTGCGCATATCCCCGAGACCTTGATCCTTAAATAATATGGTGGTCTGTTGCTGGCTTCATTCATCGTTCATTTCTCATACCAGGTGAGGCCATTAATTTGGAATCACTATTGTGCTGAAATGCACAAAAGTTCCATTCAAGCAGCCAGTTTTGGTCAACAGGTATGAAGTCCTATTGCACAACAATGCTTGCCCACGTTTTCTAGTGGCTGACTGGACTACAAAACTCCGCTGCACTGCACGCATCCCCAAGACCTTGATCCCACAGACTATCGCCCCTTCTGCCACTGGACTATTTCCAAGTGAAGCCCTTCCAAAAAGACCAAGCTGTGCATCAGGCCATTGCCTCCTTCGCATCACAGGCTCCCGAGTTTTATCGCTGTGAGATCCATCGCCTTATAACCTGTTGGCAGAAGTATGTCGACACAATGCAGAACTACTCTGACTAGGTGGGGAGATGCTTCCTATTTTGATGATGGTTGTTTGCAGGTGGCACTCTCATTTTGTCTATACCGACCCAATACATTCTTAACTCTTTTACAGAGAAAGTCCAAGGAAAATGTTAACTTCCTGTACAATGCAGTGAGAAGCTAAATTTAAAATATTATAAAATTAAAGTTCAGGATGCACTTTTTCTTTAAGTTCTCAAAAAGTAGCATCATAGCCTTGATTTGAGGTTGCTGAACATGTTTTCACCTGATGAAATCTGCATTTATTTCTGGAAGAGATATGCACTGAAGTGTCAATTCTCCACAAAAATTGAATCGTCCTGTTTATTACTATGGAAATATTATAAGTTTAATAGTGATATAGTTTTTAATATTAAACAGAAATTATAATTGCTTACAGTACTACTTATGTTTTCTGTTGCTAGTTGAAATTTTAAAATTCTGTTTTTTTCTCTTGCTACATTAAAAGTATGTACCTCTGTGCTATATCTCAGCACTTTTTCCTCCTCATACAAAATGCAGTCTGCAGTTTGTGCTAATAATAAGCATTCTAAACTTGGAAAGATGCAACACTGATGGTGATTAATATTTGACTTTGATTAGGTGGTGTGT
This sequence comes from Macrothele yani, assembly GCA_039090855.1. NCBI lineage: Eukaryota > Metazoa > Arthropoda > Arachnida > Araneae > Macrothelidae > Macrothele > Macrothele yani. The sequence goes on from CM077008.1 coordinate 83,187,558, forward strand.
GCATAGCATTTATTTTTAACATATTCCCCAACCTTATAACATTAAAGAACTATACAATGGGGTAGAAAAGTGTATGCCGACACAATGCGAAAAACTTTGTCTTATGTTTTCCACTTACAAGCATTATGTTTACAGCTGTTTGTGTCTATTTGCTAATAACTAAAGTCAGAAATTGCTTGTACCGAAAAGAAAAATTAAAATTGTAATAAGCATCAGAAGTGTTATTCAGCTAATTTTTAGCAAAACATTTAATCATCTGAATGCACATGCTTTTCAGTGACCAAGAAGTTAAAACACTAACTCTTCATTCAGATTTGACAACTCAATAGTCACTGACATGCATGTGTGCTCAGATGATTAAACCTTTTCTGCTAATTACCTACAAAATACTTCTGATGCTTTTTCTTTCAGTTCAGGCAAACCAATAGTTTGAAATTAACAAAATAGTGACTCCTCTCATTTTGGAATCATCGTTGAAATTATAAGAAAATGATCTACAAGAGAAATGATTGTGTTTTGAGTTGTTTTATTACAACTGGAAAATTTTGGGTACATTGTAAAAATATATGCAAGGTGAAATCATACTATGAAGTGCAATAAAATTAATCATGCCTAAATGTAAAGTTCCTCAAAATGAACACAAACTTGCCCTGAAACAGAAGAGTCCGCAGCACTACGCAGAATTATGTATAAAATGAAATATGTTACGGAATTGTTATAAACAGAAAATAGTTTTCTTTTCACTGAAGCAGTATATTATCAAGCGTTATCAACTTTTTGTGTGCAAACAGTTATTATTCCAGAAATCTCTTACAAGTATGAATAAATATTTATTTTTATTTTGTTCATTACAGGAAGACACATTAGCTAGCTGCCATACTCAACTGAAAACAAAACAAAACCTATGCACAGCATTTTAGTGATTAACACATTAATTATACAAATGCATTTTGTATATATTTATCATCAGTTAGAAGAATTTTGTACTGACGGCAAAACCATTGGTGGAATAAGAAATGATCGTAACTCCAGATTCAGTTGTGAAACTTCAGGATTTTCTTTCTCACATGCTCTCACTGCTTGGGAAAACTGAATCAAACCTGAAAAAGAAAAACTGGTGCTGCAAAAATCAAAATGGTAAAAAAAAAAAATTCAAAATGTATCTCCCTCAATTTCTACAAGTACTACAAAGCCAGAAAATAACTTTAATGACATATTGTGACAGTGTGTGTGGTAAACTGATTTAAATCTGCCTTGGACTTCTGTTTGAGACAAAGGTTTCATAATGTGTATATTCTCAAAACACTGTCTCTTTTCTAAAGTCATACTCATGGTGTTGCATACTATCTGAAGTCTGGTTATCTCAGACAGAAGGCTAAAAATTCATGAAATCACAGTTGAACTGGACCTTCTAAGGACAATTGTTCATAAACAACTGAATTTTCAAAAAGTCTGTGCCTGATGGGTAACAAAGCATTTGACAGAAGATCACAAGATGCTGTGCATGAGAACTTCCCTTGAAATTTTGTGCTGCCTTCAAATTGAAGGAAATTAAAATTTGGGTGCACAATACGAACTCAGAGGAAGATTCCACATACATGGAAGCATCCTGGATTGCCAGTTGCAAAACCATTTCCACAAAGAAAATCACGACAGCATTCTAGAATTATGAAAATATTCTGTGGTTTGAACGGCTATAGTACAGTGAAACTTCCATTAAAGGACACTTCTTAATAGTGGACATCTCTCTATAATGGGCATTTTTGTATTCTCCCGCAGAAATGCACGGCTTCTTATGGGGCATTCGCTTCTTAATAGCGGACAGTCTAAATAATGGACGCAGACACACTTAAAGTACAATATAACAGACAATTTGATTTCGATTCTTGGAATTCCTAGGGGTGTGGTTCGCCCAAACTTGCAAAGTTTTTCCTTTTTGTTATTTTACCCTTCCTCATTCTGTATCTTAACCATTTTGTTCCTGAGGCCCAGTAAATTTTAAGGTGCTATGTACCCCGGGTAAATGGCCGAAATCGCTGGAAAAAGAATTAACGTTTGTGCTCACCAGACTGTCCGACCCTCTCTTTGCATATGTACATCTAACCAGGAGAAACTGCCTTCTAGCTCTTCGGGTGCTCCCAATAAGGTGAGACCTCAGAAACAGGGACCAGCACCCAAGGCCGGCTAATTCGATAATGGTAATCGGATTGAAACACATGCAAACACAATTCAGGTGTGGGCGGGAGGGACTCGCCTTTTGTTGTTTGGTAAGGTCAAGTTCAGTGCACAGGGATCAATTTCAAGTCCAGATTACTAGAAATCACATTTGTTTGTAACAATCATGTAGGTATTTCTCATCAACCGAGCTGTGAAGCAAAGATTTCTTAAATGTCGATTTTAAAATGTCGTACAAATGTAAGCACTTGACTCTAAAAGAAAAGGCTGACATAGTGATGCTGAGTGAAAAGGAAAGATTAAGTGTGTGCATTTTAGAAGATAAACTGGACATTCGAAAAACGCGAGTGAGTGAAATCCTGAAATCTGGGCAAGACTGTAATGGCACCAGAAAATTAAGAGAGCTTTCCCTAAAACTGATGGTTCAGCTGTGGACACTCTTACATTCTTTTATCAGGGACTTTAATTCATCGAAAGGCTTTAGAAATTGCAAATGAATTAGGATTCACAGAATTTAAAGCTTCAGGCGGCTGGCTAGAAATTCATTTAGAAAACAAAATTTCACAAGAATGTAATAGACAAACAACAATACTTGATTATTTTGCTTCTTAGGTTTTGATGGATATTTTTTAATAAAGGTTAGTACACATTTGCTCTATGTATTGCATTTACATACTTATATTTACTTATCTTTTAAATTGCTTATACTGTCATAAAGCATGATTTTCCCAATAGTGGGCACTTTCTTTATAACAGACAGTTTTTCTTTCCCCTTCAATGTCCGCTATTCGGAAGTTTAACTGTATAGGGAAACTTAATTCAGACATCAGAAAGGCTGAAAAAAGGAAAAAAAAAAAAAAAAACTTTTTTTTTTTTTCACAAAACGTTTAAGATTGCAGAATAAACAGGTTCATTTGTTACACAAAAACAAAATACCAAGTACAAGAGGCAAAACAGTCTTGGCTGGAGAAAAATGAGTAAGAGGCTGTGAGAGTCGTCATCCTCCTCACAGTCCAGATTTTGCACCATCCAATTTCTGTCTGAAATGCTAAGGGACTCGCACTTTACTGACAAGAAAGAGGTCATATAGGTATAACAACTTTTTCTCTAATCAAAATGTTCTGACTCTGATCTAGATGGAATTTTTCAGCTTATATACTGGTGGGCTAAATGCTTGAATTTACATGGTGACAGTGTGAAGTAGTTTATAACTGTGAGTAATTATTGTATAAGTTTCATCCCAAATTATCAAGGTCTAACAAGTACATTTTACATTTGGGACAACTCTCACATTTGAGTTGTGAGTGCTAAATGTAACAATTTGGAAGGTAAATTTTTAAGTTTTAAATATTATGCTAGAAAACCCATGACATAAACACTTAAAACCTGGGAGTCATTTAGGGCTTAGATATCTAGAAAAAGAAGTCAAACTACTATGCAATGAACCATGTATGCATCACACAGATCTCTAGTGCCCATGCAATATGAGAGGACAGAACCATATACTGAAGCAATGGTATACATAACTATTGGGTTGTTGGAAAAGTCATGACATATTTTGGCACCCAATGATGGTTGGGTGGTTTTGGAAGTACTAGAGGCATGCGCAGCTCTGTTATCGCTATGTCATTCGACAGGTGCCAAAACTATCCTACAGTCTAAAAGGAATAGTGAACGATTTGCGGAGATTTGACATCAAGTTGAAGATGAAAGACCAAACTGTGCATTTTCGCCATATTTTACTGTTTTACTTCCGTAAAGGGAAGAACGTGTGTCAAGCTTGTGAAAAGTTGCGTAAAGTGTACGGTGATAATGCTGTACAAGAACGTCAGTGCCAGCGGTGGTTCGCAAAATTCCGTGCTGGTGATTTTGACCTCGACAAGGCTCCTCGGTCTGGGAGGCCCACCGAGGTTGATGACGACCAAATCAAGGCATTACACGACACGAGAGATTGCAGACACATTGCACATCCACCATTCAAGCATTCACGACCACCTGAAGAAGCTGGGATATGAAAGCAAGCTCAATGTGCGTGTTCCTCATGAACTCAAAGAAGCTCAATTGACGGCGCGTATAAATATCTGCAATATGCTCATTAAACGTGAGGAAAACTATCCTTTTTTTAAGCGACTGATAACTGGTGACGAAAAGTGGATTGTGTACAACAACGTGCTGCGCAAACGGTCTTGGTCCCGACGTGCTGCTTCGCCTCAAACGACATCCAAAGCAGATATTCATCAGCAAAAGGTTCTGGTCTCAGTGTGGTGGGTTTTTAAAGGTGTCGTGTTTTTCGAGCTCCTACCACGGAACCAAACAATCAATTCGAATGTGTACTGTCGGCAATTGGACAGTTTGAATGAGTCCATCATCCAGAAACATCCAGAGCTCGTTCAACGTAAAGGTGTAGTGTTCCAGACCACACACAAGTTTAATCACCCACCAAAAATTATTGGAGCTTGGGTGGAATGTGTTGCCACACCCAGCATACAAGCCTGACTTTGTGCCATCAGACTTCCACTTGTTTCGCTGTCTTCAACAGTCCTTGCGCGGTACAACGTTCAATTCAGATGAGGTTGTAAATCAGCACCTTGTACACTTTTTTGCCACGAAAGACAGGTCCTTCTATGAACGAGGCATTCTGCAGCTCACTGAAAGGTGGCAAATGGTTATCGAACAAAATGGGCATTATATCATTGATTGATCTTTGTTCTTTCTATCAATAAATGACCTTTGCAAAACATGGCTAAAATGCGTCATGACTTTTCCGACAACCCAATATGTGAAAGAGGAAAATACATTTGCTGCATACAAAAAAAAAAAAAAACACAAGCTCTTTATTTCCTACATTCCTTCCAAGGATGAGGCCTAAAAATTGAAAAGCAAACAATAAAACCACACTACACATCCTAAAAGAAGTACAAATTACTGCTACATTTTAGACCACAACTTTCATTGAAAGCTGAATACCAGGATCTAGAACATTAATTATCACAGTGATTCTTTATGCTAAAATGGCAACAAAGTATATTCCCACAACTACAGACCTATGGAATTCCAAAAACAGCCATAAGTAAAATCATTCAAGATAAGACTGAAGAGGGAAACACTGTTTTCGAAATTTCTTTAGGCTATAATAACTGTTATGTTATACACTCAGTAGACATGAGATAGAGGTGGTGGGCATTCCTCACGCAGAGTGGAACAGGAGCCTATGTGGACAGCAGGGCTTCCCAACAGTGCATCACAATTGAAGAACATGGGTAAACATGGTGATCTGAGTGACTTTGATCATGGACACATTGTCAGTGCAATACAGGTGGGTCAATCTATCACCCAAGTGGTAAGAACCCTAGGGTTCCCGAGGGTAGCCATATCAAGGGTGTACCACAAGTATATCATCGACAGATATACTAGTGCCCAGAGAGCAAGCAGTGGCCCACCACAATCCCTCGTGGTGTTATTGTGTGCGCCATAGGAGGTTTCCTACACAACTGTACAAGAAGTAAATTGCTAACTGCCATAGTTCATGAGATATTGGCCTGATCAAGGACTTTCCTTGTAACCCTATATATGTTAATATATGAATGATCCAGAAAGGGGTAAAGATTAATGGAGATTATTTAACTCACCTTTGTTTTGCTGATGATATAATCATTTTTGCAGCTACCCCTTCAGAGCTTCAGAATATGATCCAGGAACTTGCTGACAAGAGTAAAGAAGTGGGATTAAAAATGAACTTTCAGAAGACAAAACTTAAATGCAATGTTTTTACATGAAATGAAGATTTATCGATCAATGGGGAAAAGCTGGAGATAACCAATACCTATATTTACCTTGGACAGGAGATATCAAGCAAGGGTCACACTGATGAAGAAATTAATCAGCGTATAAAACTTGGATGGAGAGCTTTTGGAAGAAATTCAGTACAATTTTCAAGAGCAATATATCATTATGTCTTAAAAGAAAAGTGTTTAATCAATGCATCCTTCCAGTGCTTACATATGGAGCAGAGACATGGACCTTAACTAAAAAGACATACAAAGACTGCAGACAACTGAAAGAGGCTTGGAGCGGTGCATGCTTGGTATAACCAGGAGAGATAAGAACTGGAACTCGTGGATCAGGAAAATGACGAGAGTGGAAGACATTGTGATCAGAGTAAAATCCCTGAAATGGCAATGGGTTGGACATGTTGCCAGAAGAATGGTCCACTGATGGACAACCGAAATTTTCGACTGGAATCCAAGGGACAAGACCCAGAAGAAATTGGTGTATGAAATTCGAAAGCATGTGCGAGTGACATGGAGGAGAGTAGCTTAAGACAGACGATTGTGGAAGAAACTTGGGGAGACCTTCATCCAGCAGTGGATTAATAATGGTTGGTGATGATGATATACAGGGTGGTCGAAAAGTCCCCTAGGGGTTTCAATTGACAACTACAAAAACGAACAGATCTACAGCAATGCAGTTTGCGGCGTTTGAAAGAGTAAATATTTGAGTTTTTAATGCCATCTCTTTTCAACAGATGGCCTTATGTGCTCGCAAATACTGACGCCGACTGCAAAACAACTGAAAATGTTGTCGCCGCAGGAGAAAGCAATGTGCGTGTGCTGGATTTTTGAGACGAAGTCTGTGATTATGGTACAAAGAAATTACTGTTGGACATATGGGAAAGATCCACTGAGTGATTTCAGTATCAGAACGTGGCAGAAGAAATTCTTGGATACTGGTAGCATCCTGGATTGGCAAAGAAGTGGCAGAGAACTGTGCACAGCAAACAGAAGGTTTTCGCTCGCAGTCCTAGCAAGTCCACGAGAAGGATCTCTTTACAACTGAATGTTCCACGATCCACATTGATGGGAGTGCTTCACAAATGCCTGAAACTAACCGCATACAAAGTACAACTCCTACACCAGATTAAACCGAACAATAAGCGCTTAGCATTCGCTCGGGATATGTTGGAGTGGCTGGAAGTTGAAGAAAGTTTTCTACGCCATATGTTCTTGGATGAGGCAACCTTTTACGTGCACGGAAAAGTCAACACTCAGAACGTTCGTATATGGGGTAGTGAAAACCCACATTCAGTCAGGGAGCACATCGTGCACAGTCCAAAGGTGAATGTTTGGTGTGGGCTCATGCATAATCATATAATTGGGCCATTCTTCTCCGAGCCCACAGTGCAAACGAATAATTACCTGGACAAGCTTCAGAACTTTGCGGTTCCTCAACTACAGGATTTGGAACCAAATGTCATACTGCAACAAGATGGCACTCCCCCACATTGGAGACTTGACATTCGTGAATACTTGAACCGTGAGTTTCCCAACAGATGGTCCCATTCCTTGGCCACCCCGGTCCCTGGATATCACTCCTTTAGACTTCTTCTGGAGCTATGTCAAGGACATGGTTTACCGGGAAAGATTAAGAAGCCTTCAGGAGCTCAAACAGTGCATTACAACAGCGTTTGATAGAATCGATCCTGACATGTTGGAGCGCACATGGCAAGAAATTGAATACCGACTGGATGTGTTATGTGCCACCAAAGGCGCACATGTAGAGGTGTATTAAGGTAAGATTATTAAACTCAAATATTTACTCTTTCAAATGCCACAAACTGCATTGCTGCAGATGTTGTTTTTTTTTTGTTTTTTTTTGTACAGTTGTCAATCGAAATCCCTAGGGGACTTTTTGACCTCCCTGTGTGTATATACAGGGTGATCATAAAGTCGATCAACCCAGAAAAAAAATTATGAGGTTAAATACAATTGCTAAAAAAATAATCATCAAACATAGGTTACTATCTTACCTTTATAACAACAAAAGAAAGGGAACCTCATTATAACAGATGTTCAAAGTGGGCTCCGTGTTCGCGAATGCAAACAAGCGCTCTTTTTACCAAGTTTGATGACACCTTGTGAAGCACCTCCACACTAATGTTTTCAATCGCTGTTGTGATCTTCATTTTAAGTTCATCTAAAGTGTGAGGATTATTGTGATACACAACACCTTTGAGAAACTCCCGAAAAAGAAGTCTCATGGTGATAAATCTGGGGAAACGGGAGGCCACAGGTCTTTGGAGATGAGGCGTTCACTGAAAACATCTCGCAAAAAATTGACGGTACTAACCAACATGTGGCATGTCACATTGTCTTGCTGGAGCCAACAATGTCGTTCGCTGACATCAAGGAGTGCCACAAACTGTGTGATAATGTCTTGGTAAACGGAACTATCCACAGTCGTTTCTAAAAATCGGTTCCACTATGCGACGGCGCGATATTGCACACCAAACCCAAGTTTTTTAGAATGCAAACCTTTTTCAAGAAAAACATGTGGATTTTCACATGACCAAATCCTGTTGTTCTGATTATTGACATAACCTCTGAGGTGAAACCAGGCCTCGTCACTGAAGAAAACTGTATCCAGACTCTGTATTCCACATTGTTCAAAGAATGAGCGGAACCATCGGCAGAAGTGTATTTGTTTGCCTGTATCTGGGGCCTTGAGTTCATGCACTGCGCGAATACAATATGGACGAAGATGTAATGATCTCGCAGCTTTATAAGCATTACCATGTGAGATTGATGATTGCACGGCGAGTATCCGGAGGCTTTTTCGTGGCGACCGCAGCAGTGCTCGCTTTATCTCATCCACTTTATGGTCAGTCAAAATGGAGGGTCTCCTGGAGCATTTTTTTATCAGCAACAGATCAAGTGTCCCGAAAACACTGCACTAATCACGATATTGTGGACTTATTGGGGACTGCTGTACCCAGAAATTTCTTGCGAAAGTCCTCGGCAACACATCCGTATGAACAAGTTGCGAAATAACTTTCCAGAATGAAAATTTGCTGCGTCTGGAAAAAAACATTGCATCTCCACAACGAACGAAACTACACTACGAACAACCTGTACACATCACAGTGACCTCGGCTTCACTGATACTTCCTAACAGTATGGTAGTGACATCTAGTGGCAGAAAGAATGATTATAACGATTTAGCAACAATTTATGGAAATTCAAACTTTGGGTTGCACAAGTTTACGACAAACCTTGTAGTTTTATTTTCATTTTCCCCCCACTGTATATGAAAAAGTTCAATCCCGATTTTCAAGCTTCATAGAACAGAAATGAGAGGGTATTGCACATTGTCTATTTTTGTTTAGATGCATTACAGATTTCATTTCTAAGGAGATAAAGCATCTGTGGTGGAATAGGCATAAAGGTGTGAGTCGTATCAGAATAATATGACCACCTACCTATTAATGGGAATAACCACCTTGGCCCAGGGCCCAGATGACAGATGGCATGTAATGATGGATGCAATGAGGCCCTGGAAGGTTGCCCTACACACGTGCCCATTCGAACTGCAGCAGGGCATGGAGGTCCTAGAGATGACGTGGTTGTGGGTCAGCGCGTCGAACCTGTCAATCCAAATAGTCCCACAAGTGCTCTATGCCATGGGTAAAAGTATTCCGTCATCCCTTGTTCATTCAGTCAGACACACTCCGTCTCCATCAAACTCTTTGCTGTAACAAAAAAAAAACAGATTCTGTTTTTCTTTTGTTTTTTTTTACTGAAAATGTAAAATAAATTCACTGCACAGGCGAGGAAGGATCGTTTATGTGCATTTGTGCCACATCAATCTTTAAACGAATTTGGATGGGGTTCCGTTCTCTCTCGCCGGGCCAAGACATGTGACGTTCCCCAGTACGTAATTCCTTCACCTCTCTTTGGACTTCGGCACCTTGTTGAGTTCGCGAAGACCATGAGATGATATACCACCCAGCGATGTGCTGCGGGGAGTCCGCCAGTCCAGAAGGAAGAGCTATTTGTTTCTCCTCGCTGGCGCGTGCAGGTGTTAATGTTTCGGATTGCATTTCTTTGTGCATTTTATTGTTAATGAGCAGTTGCAATGCTGCTGTCAGGCTAGTCTAGTAAGAAGTACTACTCTTCGAAGAATGTGTTGAAAGAAAAACATTACCGATTTATGCATCATCCATTGTCATTTTGCGTCAGCATGTGTTTGCAAGTAAGCTTTTTATTTATGTGAGGTTTTTTTTTTTTATTCGTGCGTGAGACATAAGACATTAAAAGTACACTGCAACAATGGAATTCATTACAGAAGATAACTTTGAGAAATTGAAGCAGCTGGAAGCTGATGTGAATAATAAGTAGAAATGAGATTGGTTGAAGGAAGCTGAAAAAAAGGATGCAAGTATTTGGAATGGTGTCGCAAAATTGGACAACCTGGACATTGTTATTGCGTGTCATGTGGAAAAACACTGTCATATGGGAACAATTGTAAAAAAGTGTTTCGGGTCCACAGTGAAGATCCAAAGCATCAAAAGGCTATGGTGGCCCGTTCATTTACGCAAACATTTCCTGGAGCAACTGAAAGAGCAGCATGCAAGAGTATGTGCGACAGAATTACTGATCTGAGAGCTGTAACAGTTGCTTTCGTGAGTCAACATTGTTTGCCTTTTTCACTTGCACTAGAACTAGTTGCCTTTGCCCAAAGGTTAGGACAAGATAACCCTGCACTGAATAGACTAAGCCTCTCAGCAACTAGTGCTACATACATTAATACGTATGGTTTAGCAAAAGGTATGCTTTCTGAACTTCAGCATTCTGTCTATGCCAGTGGTGGATTTTTTTCCATTAACGTTGATGAAGCGACAAGCAACAGCTGTGTAAAAATTGTAATAGTTATGATAAGATTTTATCGTGAGACACTAAAAAAGTTATTACAACACATTTAGGATCGACAGATGAAAATCTTGCAAATTCTGAAAATGTATCAAATGTAATCAAGAGAATTTTGGGAAAAAAATATTTTGAGCTCTCTTCCGTTATTTCGTGTTTTATGGATAGCTGTGCAACAATGAGGGGTGTAAAATCGGGAGTAGAAACATTATTGCGATTTGGTGATGATGGTAACCCACATTTGCTTGATATTGGAGGTAATCCTGTTCACATTGTTCACAATATTTCAAAGATATTTTTCAACAATTTTGGTTCTATTTCAGATGTTGAGCAGTTTTGTATGGATATATTTGTTTATGTTGAAAAATCTCCCAAAGCCAGACAACTGTTTAATGATATGCAGCAGTCTTTGAATTGTGAAATTTTTTGAGGATTCTTAGGCCAGTTCCGTCGCACTTTTTGCAGGTTTTGCCAGTTGTGGAGCGTGTAAACAGACTGAAAAATGCTCTCACAGTATATTTTTAGTTTCCTTGATCCTGAAGAAAAGAAGTTGTACAAAAATACAGTTGAAAGCATTTACAAGTCATGTAAGGTATCCTGTGCTCAGAAGTGCTCTATTGAATCAGTACAATCTCACCTGCAGAAGTTTTGTGTGTCTCAGTCAATATCACAATCGGAAAGGCTCAACCGAATATTGCTTCAGTTATTCCATTACCGGACTAAACTGCAAGTTATGTGTGGATTGTACTTGCAAATCCTTCCAAAGTTCCAAAAATTTTGCAAGTTCTGTCAACATGAGAAACCAATTATTCACTGCTTACATGTGGAAATGTTTGGCTTGGTGAAAAAAATTGTTGCTTTCTTTGTTTGAGTAGAATGTGTGCCCACAAATATGAATGAATTTCTCCAATTTGATTTGCATGATGTGAGTTTGCAGTTAAGCAACAAGTATTTGTCTCTGGGTACATATATCCCCCTTGTCACAAGTGCAACATTAACTAAGTGTCCATGGGTGTCAGCATTTTACACAAATCTTAGAGATGCATGTATTGCTACAACTAAAGCACTTCAGAAAAAATTGCCACTTAGAAACGAAATCCTTATAAGTCTCTCTGCACTTCATCTGTCACAACGCAAAGAAACCTCAACACTTGCAGCTTTCCATTTTTTGGCCAAGTCATTGCCAAATGTAATTTCTGCAGAAAGCCTTGACAAACTTCAAGAGGAGGTGAAAATGCTGGCAGTCGATTCTGATGTTGACCGAATGGAAACCATGAATCTGATGGAGAATAATAGAAATTACAGAATAGATGTCGATTGGTGGTCTTTAATTTTTTCCCTGCAGGATGTGACTTTGGATTCAGATGTCGGTGGTCCCCGTTATAAGATGATAGCAAGGCTGGTGACAGCACTTTTAAGTATATTTTCTGGCCCCGTTGTTGAAAGTTCGTTTAACATAATGGATGATATCATCACCTGTGACAGATCAAGGTTCAAGGTGCACAATTATGAAGCTGTATCTTGTGTAAAACATATGCTGAAGAGTTACGGTACTAAAGCAACAAAACTTGAAGTATCGGATGAAGTGCGAAAATCTTGTTTCAATGCATATATTGAATACCAAAAACATTCCAAAAGCGAAAAATTAAATGCTGTACAGGAGCAAAGAAAACACTTGCAAACTTATGCCACAACCAAAACTGTAAGAAAAACTGGAGGAAGAAAACAGGGTAAACCAGTCATACAAGTAATGAAATCTCAGCCTCCTAAAAAAACAATTTCCAAAAATCTTAAACCCCAAGAAAAAAGTGAACAAACAAAAATGAGTGCAAAATTGAAAACACCGTCAGTAAATATGACAAAAAAACTTGCCAATACATAAGGCATTCTGTAAACCCACAAAAAGTGAAAACAGTCACTCTTCTATATCGGTAAGCATGCCAGTTCCAGCTAAAAGAAAGATAGCAGAAGAAAAAGTGCAGACCAAAAAGTCAAAATCCAGCCAAGTATAAAGCAGTTTTTCAAGTCCTGACTAGGAAGTGGTGTTGCAAGTTACGTATTTGTACAACATAAGCATTTGTATAATTGAGCCTTCATTACATTTTTGGGAGTTCCATGCAGTACAAAAACCCTGAAATAGAGTTCATTTGTACTTTTTTCAAAGAAAAAACAATCATATAGGTATATTCTTCAAATTTTAGATTTCTGTACATCACTACAGTACATTACACGATTTATGTACGTTGCTTCAAATTCTATATTCATGTATGTCACTATAGCACTCCCACCCCGTGCGAGAAATTATATCTATGTGCACCCGTAAAAGTTCAGTCATGGAGATTTAGTTTACTTTGACCCATGCTGTATGCGATTCAGGTTGGGCGATTTCGCTGGCCAAAGGAGAATGGAGACATCGCTGTCGTGTTTCTAGAACCAGCCCCCTCCTTCCCCTAGCGACATGGCGAATCCCCCTGACATGCACACTGCCACCGCCAGCCTCTACTTGACTGACAAGCATGTCCGGGTGTTGGTTCTCATGTGTCTGACGTTGTATCTACCACCGCCCATCACTTCTGTGGAGTAGAAACCTCAACTCATCGGAAAAGGCAACCTTTTCCCACTCCTGCACTGTTCAATGACGGTAGTCCCACATGAACTACAGGCATCGTTGCCGATGGACTTGAGTCAACATGGGCGCCTTGACGCAGTGTCGACTCCGGAGACCAATGCGTAACAGGGTTCGCTCTTTTGTTATCGGGGACATGTACCTAGGTGCCCCAGCATTAATTTGCATGGTCGATTGCTGCACTGTTGTGCATTGATTGCCCTTTACCAGTCGATAGAGGCAACATTCTCCTCTGGGGTTGATGGCCTTTGGGGCTCCACAGTTATGATGTCGGGAGGTAGGCCTACTCGGGGTGCCAGCGGTCCGTTACTACAGCACCTCGCGAACAGCCACGAAGTCTGCTGTTTCTGAGATGCATCCACCAAAGGTGGAAGCCAACCTTAGCGCAGTAGCCGATGATAATTCCTTTTCGTATGTCTGTCAAATCACTACCTCTGCCCATTATGCCTTATGTCACACACTATGGCTAAGCATCTGTCCTGGCCAGCCGCTTATATCTCCCTGTGGTCGACCTTGTCATGTGCACTCTGTGACATGCCTGGGCGGGTACAGTGCGATTCCGGGGCTGATCATATTATTCTGATATGACCATATATATACAGAGAGAGAGACAGATAGATGGTAGATAGATATATGATTCATGTCCAGAAAGTAAGTTCCAACTGGCTGTAAATGAAATAATTTTTGTGTTAGTAATACTACTACTACTTCATTGGCACAAGTTAACACATACCTTAACCTACTTTTCAACATAATTGCTCCCTATGATAAGCCATCTGTCATATCAGGGCACAAGTTGTTTTTTTAATCCCCTTTTCGAGGAAGGCTGCTGCCAATGTGTTCACTTTATCCGATCCTGCATGGCTGTGTTCACCTCAGCATTGCTCTGTTGAACTTGAACCTATCTTGAACACAATTCATGACACTGCAAGCTTCTATGATGATTTCATGCAGAACAGAACCCAGGTGAATGAGTAAATTTGGGTGAACAGAAGATTCCACATTTCTGAGTTGACTGCACATTTTCAGTAATTTTTTTAATTTTGTAATGCACAAAGTCATAAGAGATCACTTGCAGTATCTCAAATTGTGTTCAAAATAAGTTCAAGTTCAGCAATGATGCTGAGGTGAAGATAGCCATGCAGGATAGGGATCAACAATTTGGCAGCAGCCTTTTCAGTGATACGATACAAAAACTTAAGTCCCAATACAACAAAAGTCTCAATGTAGGACTTGGTTATGTTGAGAGGTGGCATCGGATATGTGTAAACTTATGCAAATAAAGTAAAATTACTAACACAAAAATTCTTTCATTTTCAGCCAGTCGGAACTTACTTTCTGGACATGCCTCGTATATACACATTATCTACCGATATATTATACATAATAAAATTATAAGGCAGTGTCTAATAATTTACATATACACATAATAAAATACTGGCAAGTTGGGTTTGTACATCCACACGGAAAAAAAAAAAAAAAAAAAAAAGGAAATGGATGAAGCAGAGTGGCTTAATTTTTTTAGCTTCTCCATTCTGCATATTTTTTTATCCACTACAATGGAATAATGATAAATGTTAATAATTTAACCCATCATCCATGTTTTTTCAATGGCATTATCATTTTTGTAATGATTATAAAGAATTACATCACAATCAAAGAATTTTCACAAAAAGCAAATTACAAAACCCCTCCAGTCTAACAATAAAGGGAGATTTTCAGACTGGCAGTGTGAATTTGGACTACATCTCAGCAAAAAGACAGCACCACCAAAGAGAAAATCACATGCAAAATTTAAGTGAAGCCTGTTTGGAATAAAACAATAGTATTTTGAGAGCAAATTATCAGAATGTCTGTCTGTCTGTCTCTCTCTCTCTCTCTCTCTCTCTCTCTCTCTCTCTCTCTCACCACACACACACTAGGGTGGTCCCAAAAAGGGCAAATTTCGGAAAAGTTTGAAATCATGCGCTCTCACCCCTTAAAATGTTGTGGATTACTACAAAAATGATGTGTGCAACATTTTTTTTTTTTTTTTGCGATCAAAATCATTTTAGAGGTGCCTCAAGCAACATCCTTTTATTAGAAACATGTTAAAATCGCAACGTACTACAGTGATAACATGTGATATATAAATGACACAGTGATACACACATTTATGACAAGTTAGAATCAAAGCTAAAAAAAAATATTTACAATCATCATTGTAACAGTTCCACAATCTATACAGTGTCTTTAAACAACATTGCTTTCCTTGCATCAGAAAATTTTTGTTGGCGATCTTCAACTACTTGTAGCAGGTATTGTTTCTGTTCTTCATGATCTGTAAGAAATCCGTTGAAATTTTGAATTAGCACAACTCCTCTCTCAGCAACATAATTTACCATGTTTAATAATTTGGCAATTTTCCTCCCTTCTTGATATTGAGACATAGCTTCCCAATCTTTGGGGTATGTATCTAAGAATACAGTAGGGATTCCCAACATGATAAAAAATTGCTTTGTGTTCTTTGTAACAAAATAGTCCAATGGCAGATTATCATTAATTTGCACAGGCTTGATAATGATACTTTTGTCACAGGTCACCGTTAGACCCCTTTAATGGTGGTTCCTTTTCCCTTATTGAAAATATTCTGAGTATTAACCAAGCTATTAGTTCTTGCTGAACCATATTTGTAATATTTATATGTACTATTTAGCACTTCATCAACTTTTATGAAACAACTTAAGGATTCAAAACTGTCCTTGGTAGCTAATGCTAACCTGTGATTCAAGCAATTTATTGGTATAATTGCATTATTTTGTCTCTTCAATTTTCCAGTCACACCGTAGGGCATTCTTCCTAACCATTGCACTAGCCCCATCACTGACAAAACCACACATTTTGTCAAAACTTCCACATTCCTGGGGTAAGCTATGAAAAATTTGTCTCTGCCTTGCCATCTAGCAACTTACAGTCTCTAACAAATAATATTTGGGCTACACCATCTTTCACATACTTTATGGCAACTGCCATATGCTTCCTGTTGTTTACATCCCCTGTTTCATCAGTTAAAACAGAAAAACAGGGACTGTTATTGATGTCAGTCAATATTTCATTTTCTTTGACAGAAGCCATGGCATCCAAAAACTCATTCACTATTTGATAACTCGTATAGTTGGTGGTTTTTTTTTTTTTTGTTGTTTTTGCTTTTCTAAGTGGTGCCAGTAGGGGACTCTGCATTTCGTCTATGCAGAAATTGATGAGAGGCTCAAACATTGTCGTATGGGGTAAATTATGCTGTACCAAAAAATCTAGACATTTCATTGCAGCTTTTACTGCTTTAAACATTGCGGAGCCCTCATTTTTTAATTCATTTGCGGGATCTCCATTTAATTCATTTGTTTCTGCTGCTACTGAAATACTATGCATTTCAGACTTTTCATGACATTTTATCTTGTCTAGTCTAATAGTAAGGCATCCATTTTTTATCCAAGGTGAGTTCCTGAAAGTGGTGGTGTTGCGCTGATGCTTACTTACTACATAATTTACAGAGCAAAACACTTCCACTATCTGTAATTGAATGTTTAAGCCGTGGGAAACTTTTCAGCCATTCTCAATCAAAAACAGTTTTATGTTTACTGTTTGTTTTAATGTGAGTCTGCTGCTGGTATAAAGATACATCAGAATTTTGTGGAGAATCTCAGGTCATTTTTTTACTAGTCATCAAAAGGCATCTGAGAGCAACTTTCAGTGGTTGACTGAATAGATATACTGCACTGGACAGAAGCAGGTGGACTGTCACCAGCAATTTGTTGACATTCTTCACATGATGACTGGGAGCAATCTGGGCCTTTAGAAGAATCCTAGAGGCATCCTTGAATGCAGGTCTTCTCATTTGTAGAGGTGGTGCCAATCTCTGGATTTTCTTTAACTCTGGGCTCCTTAATATTTTGAAATAAAATACTATTTCAGTTTACAAAGTAGGAGAAAAATCTAAATCTCTTCAATTACTATGGGGAAAAAAACTGATTTTGCAAGAAAAATAATGTTCACATGCACACACATACTAGCAGCTTCTCACACAACACAATCACATCTGATAGACGTCCATTTGATGTCCATCATGCTACGCATAGAAGCTAAATGGACGTCCATGAAAGTCCAGATCACGTCTATCACACGCCATCGGGACATCTAATGGCTGTCCAATGTCCTTCCAGATTTTGTCTAATCTACATCCACTAGATGTTATGTATAGAAGCTAAATGGACGTACATGGAAGTCTAGATTACACCCATCACATGTCATCGGGACATCTAATGGCTGTCCACTGTGTTACGTAGACCTTCCCGTAAGCCTAGATTGTCCATTAAACCTCCAAAAAGAAGTCTTCTAGATTTGTAAAAAATAAGTAGCGTGAATTCACAGGAAATTCCTCCTTCCAGCATACCAGTCTGACACAACCAAGCCTTTCTCACTCACTCTTGAGGGATTTAAACCAGCAACCTTGGAATTGTGAAGTGGGTGTCTTACCATGGAGCCACAAATTCTTGTTAACAACTCTCATGTGCGAGGTACAACACTGATTGCAGGATGCAGTTGATGCTTAGTTTTTATTTTTTGGTTATTAATGTGAATGAGTTGTGAATTAGTAATTTTATTTTCTGTTGGATCTTATTTTTCTGAATACATTTGTAATAATTTTACTTTTTCTGTAGGAGGATTTATTACACATTACGTATTTTTTTCGTGATTTTTTTTTTTAAATAACAGAACGCTTTGAAACTCGATCTTTTTAAACTGACAATGACTTCCATTATCTTTAAGAGAAGGGCAAATGAACTGCTTTATAGTATCTCACAAAACTCCTAAGTATAAAATTTACTCTTGATAGCTATAATAACTTTTGTCTTAAGGGATCTACAGACTGATACATAAACATCATACAACTAATTTAATAGTTAATCAAACCTCAAATGTTCCCATGAATCATTCCTATTACCGAAATTTATATGTCATATGGATACAGAAAAAGTGATAACATAATTTTCTATTAATATACACCTCCTCAGAAATGGCAGTTTGACGTAAATATAAGAAAGGAATTGCAGAAAGGTTTCTGAAAATTCTGAATTTTCCTGGCGGATGAAAAATCTGTGAAACTCAGGGTTTTCACCCCTCATTTCACGGAAAAGTTTGCATCAGAAATAAGCTTCATTAATTTAAGAAAGGGATTGCAGAAAATGGTTAGATTACACCACCAAGACTGCAGTCAATGGTATAACCTTGATAATGTACAAAATTCTTATAAGATTTAAATTCGTTAGAAATCTACTGCGTAATCAGAGCACTTGGCAGGTTGTACAGAACTGCTTCCTGCCAAATTTAATTTTTTTAGAAAGCATGCTGCACACACAGGGAACCACACACACACTTTAAAAACAAAACAAAAAAATAAACAAACAAAAAAGTGATAATACCTGACAGTGCTAATAAGTGAACAACTTCAAACTATTATTAAATTCAAAGTTCTGTTCGGCCGCTCTGGTGGCACAGTGGTCTAAGCGATGGCTTCTGATCATTTGTCTGAAAGGGGTCCGGGTTTGAATCCCGATGAGGCATGGATGCAGTGTTTGTCTTACGGCAATGTCTCTCTCCCTTCCCTAGAACCAGTGGTCCTAAATAAGGGGCGAGCGACTGCTTATAGCCCATTGAGTTACTCACGGTGGTCGTTAAACCTCCAATAAAAAAACAACAACTTCTATTTGGCTTAGCTCAATCTTTTTGTACTTCATTGATATTTATGGTACATGTGCGCAAATAGCTCCACAATTCAGCCATAAAGGGCGTCCGTTAGATGTCCTGTAAATGATAGCCGATGGACGTCCAGATGTGGTAGCTCCAGAATTCGTTTATTAAGGACATCCACTGGACATCTATATGTGATGTCTATACATGGACGTCCACTGGACATCTATATTTCATCCAAGACGCCTACTGGACCAGGTAACTCTTGGAAGGGGAGGATCACCAAGTTAATTCCTTTCCTGTAAGCATCCTGTAACCAAAATTCAAGTTCCTAGTATAACCGTTATCTGTTTTTCCATTAATTGTGCTCTCACATCTATGTTTGTACGAAAACTCAAGTTTCTAGCCCTGGAGGTTTTGGCTGGAAACAGTTCTCATTCTTTGTCTGATCTCTTGTGGTGGCCCAGGAAAAACTAATAATATTTTCTATGTGAATTCATTCCCTCTGAGCATCACTTAAACAACAATCAATTTCAAAGCACAAACAATTCTAAAATTATAAAAGTAACTGCTGGAGGCCCCCCACCCCCAGGGGTGGTGGTTTTGGATTGTGTCATTTATTTACCCAGTAAAATCTGCTTGTACCAGAAATTAAGTTTCTATCCCTAGTGAATCTGGCTGGGAATTCCTGTTACTCTATTTAGCATAATATACATACATCAGATGGCAGTATTTGAAAACAAGTTCATTTTCAACAGTAAAATAATTTATGGTAAAAAAATTGATTTAAATAAAAGACAATTAAAAAAATATCAACCCTGCCAACTAAGCAGCAACAAAGGTTTTCGGATTATGTGTTGCATGATGAGCGAAGTAATGGTAACCTTATAAGCTGCATTAGCTTTACCATACTCATTTGGTATCTTTAGTCTTTAGGTTTACTTACAAAACTGGAAAATTTTTTTATTGTGCAGTAGCACCATGGATGTATCAGGGAAAAGTGCACTATATAGCATAGGAAAGTTCAAAGATAAACACATGAGAAGACGAGAAAATGGAAGACAAGAAAAAGTGCAATATTACTGGGGGCTACTGAGGTACTGTATTTCTATAGTTTTATTTTGACAATTATTCACAAAACTAGATATTGGTTCATATTCCATTTAAATGGAATCAGCAACAAACATTCCACAAGTAACTTATTTCACACTATCTTTGATCAGTGTTGGAAATTAGGCCAAAAAATCTACGGGCAGTATTTGCCTAAAAGCTAAAAATCTAGGAGAAAACCTATTTTATTTAGGGCCAACATTGCATAGTAGTTTCAATGTACGTATCCACCAAATTTATTAACAAACAAACAAAAAAAAAAAAAGCGTGCCTTTTTATCTAAATAGTACAATGTTCAACATGCACAGCTTCCCAACTAAACTCAAGAAATGCATATAGTGTATTAAATCCATTTATTTCTTATGGTGTAGTAATCACAGAGATTCTCCAAGCTTTCGCACTCCACTGGGAGGCTTTTCAAAGCAACAGTTGACATAAAAATGCAATTATTCACAAAACTAGCATTTTATGTCTACCGTTGCTTTGAAAAAGCCTCCTAGTGGAGTGCGAAAGCTTGACGGATCTCTGTGATTACTATACCATAAGAAATAAACAGATTTAGTATGCTATATGTGTTTCTTGAGTATTCATATTGTGGTGTATTAAATATAATGTTTCCAACTAAAATTTAATTCCGGGTTTGGGATCAAACAATTGTGTGTTGCTGCACTATTGATTGTATACATAATCATCAGTAGGTTATCAACACAGGATTCATGTAATGTACTGCACAAGTTAGTTTTAATTACATTCAGAATTGTAGCAGGGGGAGTGCTGGACCCCCCCCCCTTGAGAGTGGATTGAGTACGAATTTAAAGCGATATCATCATCATTGTCAACCATTATCAATCCACTGCTGGACGAAGATCTCCCCAAGTTTCCTCCACAACGGTCTGTCTTGTGCCAGTCTCCTCCATGTCACTCCCGCATACTTTCGAATTTCATCCACCCATCTTCCATGTGGTCTTCTTCTGGGTCTTTTCCTGTCCCTTGGAATCCAATCTAAAATTTCGGCTGTCCATCGATGGTCTGTTCTTCTGGCAGTATGTCCAGCCCATTGCCATTTCAGGGATTTAACTCTGATCATGATGTCTTCCACTCTTGTCATTTTTCGGATCCACGAGTTCCTCTTCTTATCTCTCCTGGTTACACCAAGCATGCACCTCTCCATGCTGCTTTGAGTTGTCTGCAGCCTTTGTATGTCTCTTTTAGCTAAGGTCCACGTCTCTGCACCATACGTAAGCACTGGAAGGATACATTGATCAAACACTTTTCTTTTAAGACATAATGGCATATTGCTCTTGAAAATTATGCTGTTTCTTCCAAAAGCTCTCCAGGCAAGTTTTGTACGCCGATTAATTTCTTCACCAATGGGACCCTCACTTGATATCTGCTGTCCAAGATAAACGTACGTGTCTGTTATCTCCAGCTTTTCTCCATCAATCGATAAATCTTCATTTCTTGTAAAAGCATTGAACATCACTTTTGTCTTCTGAAAGTTCATTTTTAATCCCACTTCTTTACTCTTGTCAGCAAGTTCCTGCATCATACTCTGTAGCTCTGATGGGGTAGTTGCAAAAATGACTATGTCATCAGCAAAACGAAGGTGGGTTAGATAATCTCCATTAATCTTTATCCCTTTGTTTTCCCAGTTCAGTGATTGAAAGACATTTTCCAATGTGGCATTAAAGAGCTTCGGAGATATGGTGTCACCTTGTCTCACTCCTTTTCCAATTTTTATGTGTGTTGTATTTTCAAATAGCAGAATCTTTGCACTTGCATTTTCATAGATGTTATTAATAATATTAATGTATGCATCTTCAATACCGCAGGATTTCAGAGCCATTGCAACTGCTGATGGTTTCACCGAATCAAAGGCTTTTTCATAATCGATAAAAGCCATGCACAATGGAAGTTCATATTCCCTCGCTCTTTCAATTAGTTCTCTCAGTACGTGGATATGATCTATTGTGCTGTAGCCACTCCTGAATCCAGCTTGTTCTCTCGGTTGAGCCATGTCCAGTGTTACCTTCAAGCGGTGTGAAAGAACTTTAGTGAAGATTTTATAAACCACTGATAGGAGGCTGATAGGTCTGTAGTTCCTGAGATCCTCAATGTCACCTATTTTATGTAGCAAGATCATTGTAGAGTTGTTCCAATCCTCAGGAATTTTCCCTTCATTAAGGCATCGAGTGAAAATTTGGGCGAGTACTGTTTCGATTTCTTCACTTGCTTCTTGTATGATGTCTACAGTAATTCCATCTTCTCCTGGAGCTTTTCCTCGCTTCATGTTCTTGATTGCATGTGCAACTTCTGCTGGAAGGACTGGAAGAACTCTGGTACCTTTCATGATGCCTGGAGTACATGTATCATCCCTTTCATATAATTTGGAGTAGAAATCTTTCACTCTTGTCAAAATTTCGCCTCTATTTCTTGTTACAGAACCATCTTCTTTTCTCAGTGCCATAATCTGTTTTTTTCCCTTACTGAGATGTCCCTTTGCTATCTTTAGGCTTTGGTTGTTTTCAATTGCTTTCCTTACTAGTTCATAGTTGAATTTCCTTACGTCTTCAGTGATACTTTTTCGTACTGTCTTGCATAGCTCTATATATTCCACTTTGGAAGTCACATCTTCTTTAGTTGTCCTCATCTCTCTTCTTTTTTGCATCAACATTTTGGTTTTTCCTGATAATTTGTTCACATGCAATTTGTTCTTAGACCCAGCTAATTTTGTTGCTGTTTCCATAAGAGCTTTGGTTACTTTTCTGTTAACTTCAGAAATATCCACTTCTTCCGATGTTAGGCCTTCTAAAGCAGAGAATCTGTTCTTCAGTTCCAATTTGAAGGTATTATGGTGTTTTTTAAGGTTGGTTATGTCAATACATTTTGTTTGTCTTATGAGCTTGCTACGTTCGAGTTTAGTGTTGAGGTGCATCTTACATCTCACCAATCTATGGTCACTGCCTATGTTGAACTTGTTTAGCACACTGCAGTCTTCTATGACGAATTTTTTGTTACACATAATAAAATCAATTTCACTTGTCGTCCCATTTGGATGTCTCCATGTCCATTTCCTGTGTGGTTTTTTCTTGAAAAAGGAGTTCAAGATGAAAAACCCTTCTGCCTCTGCAAACTCTACGAGAGTATTTCCACGCTGGTTTCTGTTGCCGTGACCGAATTTACCTACTGAAGTTTCATTCTGTTGCCGTTGCCCTATTTTTGCATTGAAATCTCCCATAATTATCTTCAAGTGCTTCTTACCTTTATTATTTAGATCACGAATTTCCTCATAAAATTCTTCAATTTCTTCTTCAGCATGACTTGTGGTGGGTGCATAAGTTTGAATAATCTGAGCCTGGTATCTTCTCGAGAGTTGGATAACGAGTCGTGCAGCTCTGTCAGAGGAACTTTCAACTTCTACAACTTTATCCTTCAGTTTCTTGTTTATTATAAATCCAACATCACTAGTTCTGCCAGTATCTGTCCCACGATAGTAGAAGAGATGTCCACTTTTCAGTTCAATGAGATCTTCTCCTTTTCTTCTTACCTCACTTAGCCCGACGATGTCCCACTTGATCCTTTGTAGTTCCTCTTCCAATTCAAGAAGCCTTGAATCAGAAGATAGGGAGCGTCCGTTATACGTAGCCAAGGTCAGCATCAGATGGCAGCCTAGTCCGGTCCTCCGGGGATTCTTAGCATCCTCTGCCTTCATGTCGCACTGGCCGCTGTCTTGGCCAGGTACATTCCAGCTGCCGGAGACTGAGGGCCAAGATTTAAGTTGTGGAGTCATTTTGGAGGGGTTTGGCCATAACTCACCACGCTGGCCAAGCGGGTTGGTGAGTGTGGGATAGCATTTCCTCTAATCCCGATGGTATAGTTATACCGCTATTGGCGGTCGTCAGAGCCCCTTTAGTGGGAACAGGATGTACCACGAGAAGGCGGGGTTGACATTTGTCAAGGAGAGGCTGTGATGTTACGCATCACCTGACCTTACATCCCTAAAGCGATATATGTGTATGTGTATATATATATAGCTTTCGCCAATGAACCAAATCTATGGACCCCGACTTAAGAAATTCCTGGCTATGCCACACTGATTACGTTAAGAACACTCAGGGCCGGATGGAGCTTCTTGCTGAGCCCCGGAGCAAAGTTTCATTGCTGGCACGAGGAAATAAATCTCATATTTTAATAAAGTCGTTACGTGAAACATATCGTCTGCAAAGAACACGCACGAAAACTATCGTACAGAAAATATTATTTTTTCGAAGAAATATTTGTTTTAAGCTTAAGAAAAAGATCATAATATGGACTGAAATTTCCGGGAGAGAGAGAGAGAGAGTAAAAAGTGTTGAAATCTAAGATTTTCTTTCCGGGGAGAGGGGTATTGTGTGTGTGTGTGACTCTTACAGAAAATTTCTCACAAATTGATAAAAATATAATTGTGAGCGAATAGTTTTGTGTAGGAAGTAAAAATTTCAGGATCCCTCTAAAATCAATTCATAGTGTGGAAGACAATAAAAATAATAAAAGTGAACTCCATTTATTAGGCGTAGAAAATAAGGGAATCAGAAGATGCTAGCTTTCACTACCTCCGGGTAGCTTCATCAGGCATTTAGTAGTTAAAGACGCAGAAGCAACTGGAACAAATGTATTTCTAAGAATATAATTAAATTCAAAATAAGTAAAACACTTGCACGATGTCACGGGTTGTTTGATCCCAGGGCCGGGTGGTCACGTGTAACTTCTAGAAGCCGGTGCCATATGAAAGGAAGGCTCGTGGTTACATCTTTGTTACACACATTCCGTCGCGTGATGATCTCGATGATTTCGCGAAGCGCAGTAGCTCTTGCGCTGACGTAAGGTGCTAGTTTCTTAAAATCTCCCCATCTGGGAACTGCCCTTTCAGATGCAACATCACGAGCTAGTGACGTCGTAAGCTTTCCGGCCTTAACGTCCCTTTGGTGTTCAGAAAAACGGATCTGGAAGGATCTTTTTGTCATCCCGATGTAGGACTTAACGGATGCGTCAGAATAATCCAAAGGAATAGCATAGACTCCGGCTTCAGTGAGCATAGAAGGTGATGCGTGCTGGTCTGCTGAGAGGATATCTGACAAAGGCCTAGGAGCTGTCACGCCGATATCATAACCTAGTCTTCGGAGAGCATTCTTCAGGAAGTACGTTAGCCTAGGAATGTAGGGAATCGAACCCACGAACCGGGCTGGCTGTGCTGTGGGGTTGGCAAGAACAACTAATTTCCCCCTGTTACATGTTTTAGTGACTGATTTTTAATGCAAAATGGAGTAACTGATAAATTAGTGATTTGAATTTAATTATATTCTTAGAAATACATTTGTTCCAGTTGCTTCTGCGTCTTTAACTACTAAATGCCTGACGAAGCTACCCGGAGGTAGTGAAAGCTAGCATCTTCTGATTCCCTTATTTTCTACGCCTAATAAACGGAGTTCACTTTTATTATTTTTATTGTCTTCCACATTAATTGGGCGTACAGAAACCTGTTTCTTCATCGATCGTATATATATATATGTCAATTCATAGTTTCGTACAAATAATTTCCCCCTGTTACATGTTTTAGTGACCGATTTTTAATGCAAAGAGGAGTAACTGATAAATTAGTGATTTAAACTTTTATACTCGCTCATATATAATATTTTTTTAATTTCTAGTAATGTTTTTAAAGTCACTGAATAATTGGGCTTCAAATGTAGCCCTAAATCAACTTTGATTTGTTAGTTTTATTTCTTTAAATTTTACTGTCTGTTTTGAACACATACTGTTGAATGAACAAAAGTAAGGGCCACAAAGTGATGAAATTTAATTTGTTATTTCATGTATACGGAAAATATTAAGGTGGTTACAATACAGCAGATATCAGTATCTGTATGGCAAAGAGTGATAACCTATTCAAAAATGGGGGTGGGGGTGGGGGTGGAAACTAAAAAAAAACTTACAAAAATTACTTTTTAAGGGCCTCGATTCCCAAAACTTATATAAACAAATAATTGTAAAAAATTCTGCAGAAAATTATTTTTCCCAAAACTGCAGGGCCCCTTGAAGATATGGGGCCCTGGGCAATTGCCCCTACGGTCCAGCCGGCCCTGAGAACACTCAACCCACACTCACAGATTGTTGTGCTAAAGAGCAATGCTTTTATGCGAAAAAAAAAAAAAAAAAAAAAAAAAAAAACAGTCTGAAAGTTTCCAAAGTTTTCCTTTCCCTGTGGACATAGTTTTGTGTCTATCCCACAAAGTGATGAAAGATTTGGTTATTTTGTGTCTTGCCCACACCTAGAGTACCTTTCAAACAGTTTATTTTCATCAAGTACATTTTATTAGAAACACAGAGAAGTTTTCAGACAGTCTGAAGATCATATATACTGGTGTCCAAAAGTTAAGGACAGATTGATAACAAGGAACAGTACACTAATTATGTAGGAAATATTAACACTATATTAGTGATCCGATTTATTGGCATAGGAAATACACACACAAGCATTTCCAAGCTTTTGCACATCAACCAGATGGCTTTTTTAAGGAAGTTAGACTGTCTAACTTCCTTGATAAAGAAGCTCTTTTACTATACCGCATTCTTTTGTTAGGTCAAATTTATTACAAGAGAAGAAGTTACAAAAGCATGCCCCAAATGCATTTTTAATTTCACAAAACTGGCAGCATTTGTTTAATTTCGTCACGTCGGGTATCGATCTGGGCTTAAAAAATCCAGATTTAAAATCCGTTTGAACTTTTTCTATGACAACTATACGTTCTGAAATAGCTTTTCGAACTGGGAGTAATGAAGACAGGTGCTCCAATGCCAGCTTACTTGAGAAGTTGCTACTTGGGGGACGAACCATGCATTATCTGATAAGGGGTGGGTGGGTGGGGGATAACACAGTGGGTTCATACCCATACTGCTTTTTCCCATTCTGCTTTATTTCCCCTCATTTATATTGGGGTCATTAGTGGCTGTAAAGCAGGGAAAGGAAATTTAAATCTGAGCAGCATGTGCCAATAAACCTTTATTCCCATACGGCTTTAAATTGTGGCCATAAAATTGGGAAACTTTACCTGCTAAAAATGAGAAGTGTACCTCTTAAGGGGAATTCACCTGGTTTCTTTCATACCTGTTACCAATGTGCAAATCTGTTTAAGAATCGATCCTGCTCATTCACAATGCGCATTAATCCGATTTCAACCATTTTTAACACATGCCTTTGATATAGACCATTTTCCGCATCGAGTTTTTAAGTAAAAGTTGGCCTCCTCAGTGTCCCAAAGAACAAACTAACATTTTGACGGAATTGAATGTTTTCATATGTGCATTATCATGCGTAAGTTTCGAAGAACATGTCTGAAACCAGATGAAAATTTCCGGGAAAAGTGCGTAATCAAAAAATGTATTTTTAAGCACTCCAAGCATTGGAATTTTTTTTAGTTATAGAAAATACACTGAAGAACAACTGAATTAGAGATACCTGTCTAGTAACATGTAGCACCACCTTTTGCCCTGATAATGGCGGCGATCGTCTCGGCATGGACTCGACAAGACACCGGAAGCGTTGGGAAGCCATACGGATCTACGACCCCTGAACAAGCTCCCACAGTTCACGAAGATTTGATGGGGGGGGGTTCAGAGCCTCAAACATCTCTCTCGATGGCATCCCAGATGCGCTTGATGGGATTGAGGTCAGGTGACCTATCTGGCCAAGGAAGCGAGGTCACGTCGGTGGAGTGTTCATCCAACCATTCGGATACAATTCGGGAGCGATGGCACGGTGCACTGTCTTGTTGCAGGATGAGGTCCCCAGTGGGATGTTGAAGACGCACAAACAGGAGCAAATGGTTGTCCAGGATATCCTGGTAACATTGACCTGTGAGGGACCATTTCAGTCCGCGTAAACAGTCCCCAAACGAGAATGCCACCCCCACCAGCTTGAAGAGTACCCTGCTGGCAAGAAGGATCCATCGCTTCATGTGGTTTACGCGGTACTCGTATCCTGCCATCCGCATGTACCAACGTGAATCTCGACTCATCAGTCCAGGCAACATTTCCCCACATGTCTAGGGTCCAGTGGCAATATTCCTGCGCCCATGCTAATCTTTGAACCCTGTGATGTGCGGTCAGCAGCGGTACCCTCGTGGGACAATGACTTCTGTACCCTATAGCGAGCAGATGGTTCTGGATGGTGTGGCTGCTTACACGTTTTTGTGCACCAGCGTTAAATTGCCGAGTGATTTCTTGCACTGTGTCTATCCGCTGTTACAATGCGAGCTAGCCGACGATGACCCCGCTCATCCATACGCTGTTGTCCACGGCGGTTGGCCCTTGCAGGGATGGATTTATGTATTCACGGAGCACCTGTGACACAGTGGCTTGTGAAAATCTCAGTGCCTGCACGACTTCCGAGATGGAGTGACCCATTCGTCGGGACCTGACAATTTGCCCACGATCAAATGCGCTTAGATCCTTCGTCTTACCCATACTGTGTCCGACTCTTACTGATTTCCATCACATCACTCCTTATATTGTCGGATCGCTGCATACGTCATGTCGTTTCAATTTACAGGGCCGCCCACAGCGCCACATTTGCATAACGCCAGCTGTCTCTAATTCAATTGCTCTTCAGTGTATATCATAATTGTGTACAAACTTAGTAAGTAAAATACCTACTTTTTGCACCACAATATCCGCAAACATTTCTAGCACGTGTTACGTTGGCTTCTCGAGAGGTGCTCACGCTGGTCCATGAACAAAAAACAAACCGCACCTGTCCAACCCGACAATTCGAATATGATAATTCACTAACACTTAATCCAAAAATTATGCAACATTGATACCGAACAAAACGGGCTATTTACACCTCCTTAAAAACAGACTGGTAAGACTACCTGTGCTCCAAACATTCACAGAAATACAAACAATAGAAATGCTAAAACAAATTCTTCCACCAATAGGCCAAAAACCGTACTACAAGACAATTTATTGCAATTCCCTATCATAAGACACTAAGAAATTCATGTAATAGAAGTTCAAACTGAATACGAATAAATTTCAGTCAACACATATTAATACGGATTATACCAAAAGCTAAAATCCTACCTATGTTATACCATAAAAACCTGACTTTGAACAGTTCATGAAACACCACTTAGAAACAAGGCTCAAACGAACCCCTAGTCATTCTCGTCATAAGTAAGTCCATAATCTTCGCATAACCCGTGACATCAATCTCTCATTCACACCAATGCAATGAATTGTCTTGTAGTATGGTTTTTGGCCTACTGGTGAAAGAATTCGTTTTTACTTTAGCATTGTTATTGTTTGTACAGTGGTACGCAATTTCTGTGAATGTTTGGAGCACAGGTAGTTTTTCCAGTCTATTTTTAAGGAGCCGTAAAATAACCCTTTTTGTTCGGTATCAATGTTGCATAATTTTTAAATTAAGTGTTAGTGAATTGTCATATATGCAAATTGTCAGGTTGTACAGGTTCAGCTTGTTTTTTGTTCATGGACCAGCGTGAGCACCTCTCTCGAGAAGCCAACGTAACACGTGCTAGAAATTTTTGCGGATATTGTGGTTCAAATGGTGGATATTTTACTTACTAGGTTTGTATGCAATTATGATATATTTGTATATTACAGCACATTCATATACTGACCACTGGTGCGAGATATAATCCTGAAGCAGTCGTCAAAGAAACTTATGTTGATTTATAGATTCAAATACAAGGTGTCTGAGAATTATTGGACACATTACAAAATTATATAAAACAAAACATTAAACAGATAGAAAGAAACTGACTGTACCAACTTACAATGTAACTACACAAGTTAATAAATTTCGATGTGAGATGCCTTGGTTGCTCGTAGTATGTCCAAGCGATACTCGATTTCATGCCATGTATTGGGAAGCATCAGAGGAGTTGTGGAATTAATAGCAGCTGTGATACGCTGCTTCGGTTCCTGCAAATCAGTACAAGGCGTCTGATAAACACGATCCTTCACATAACCCCACATGAAATAATCAAACGGAGTTAGATGTGGAGAGTGAGGAGGCCACGGAATGGGACCACCACGCCCAATCCATCTGTTGGGGAAATGCTCATTTAGGTACTTACGTACACACGTTGACCAATGTGGAGGCGCGCCATCTTGTTGGAGAATGACGTCATATCTTTTGATCTGTGGTACAGCGAAATTTTCTAGCATATCCAAGTAAATGTCACCACTTATAGTTTTTTCGCAGAAGAAAGAACCAATCACTTCTCTTTTTGATAGGGCGCACCACACATTAACTTTTGGAGAATCACGTTCCAGTTCAATAGCAGCATGAGGCGATTCACTGCCCCATATCCTACAGTTGTGGCTATTCACAATACCTGATATATGAAATGTGGATTCATCCCTAAAAATTACAGTACTGAGAAAGTTTTTGTCGTTTTCCACTCGATTCAGCATATCCACAGCGGAATCGTATTGCAGAGTGTGATCATTTACATGCATCTTTTGCACTATTTGAATTTTATAAGCATGAAACTTTAATTTCAGATATCATGAACTGTCAATTTCGGAATGCACCAGGGTTCCCATGCTACCTGGAGAACCGGGAAATCAGGGAAAAAAATATTGGCTCAAAAAGTCAGGGAAAACATGAATTTTCGTAAAAAAATCAGGGAGTTTTGAAATTTTATTTCGTAAGTCAGGGAATTTGGGGAGTTTCTAAAATAAAATACTTTTTCCTCTGTGTTTGATCTTTCTCCGTATTTAACATTTCGTTTAGTTCACTCCCAAGAACCGAACTGTAGGTTAAAGGGGAAGAGGGGTGAATTCATTGCAGCCACGTGGGGAGGAAACCCCTATGGTGGCTACTAGGAAATGAAAAGAGTGTGTAGTGTTGGAGTGAGAGTGGGAAGTGGAGCCTGTGGAGGGGTTACGATGGAGTGACCAAAGCACTTCCTGCCCCCTTCATGCCTTTCTTTGTTTGACTGCCAGACTGGGGATAAAATGGTGAAAACTAACTTTTTCTATTCTTCATGAAACTGGCTGAAATTTTTACATACACTATAATTGGTTAACAGAAGCTGACCTCTAAAATTTGGCATGAATCAGTAAAGAACTTTTGAAATTATCCTTTAAAAATTTTAATGGGATAAATCTTTAATGTAGCGCTCTTACTGAGGATTTCTGGTGAGCTTTGCCGTGCCTCAGTGCGTTTTAGGCTGGGAGAGCTAAGAGCTTACTGGTGAAGGGTCACTAAACGGGCTTTGAGCGGTCGCAATGACTGCGTGTGCCAACTGAGTTATTGCCTTCTTTAACGTTACGAGACTCTTTTCGGAGTAAATGTTTATATTTCACTGAATATGTTGCAGAATGCTTTTCATTTTTTTTTACTGCTATTTAGAAAGAAGATGAAGTGTTCGTATTCTATTTTTTTCCGCTCTTTTCTCTACAAGAAAATATTTCGCATGTTTGACTTTTAAGTTTGTGTGCTAAATATTTCAATGACTACATCTATTCCCTTTCAAATTTTTTTTATTTTGATATTTATTATAACCGCATAATAAAGTTATGAATTCACTCTCCACGAGAAACGTGCTGCAGGATGACGAGCTTAAAATTATTTTTTTTAAGCTTTTATCCGATTCGCTTGAAATTTAAGGGGCCCGTTCCTGTTAGTGATTTATGGAGTTGATTAAAGGTTCAGTCAGTTTTGCGAAAAATCCGCAAAAACATATTTTCAACTTTTTTTATCGCAGTTTCAGAACCCCATGTCGGATACTTCGTTATCAAACCAAAGCCTCTTGCTAATGCGAAAAGAGGGACTCCTGCTGGTGCGCATGCTTTTACCGCGATCAGAGAGTTTCTGCCAACCCCCACGTCAGTGGTGGCGGAATCGCCCGTGACCGGTCAATAATTTTAGCCAATATTTTTATTTGGCATATATGCGATTTTTTGTTGTGATGAGCCTTAGAAAGTTGCTCCAGGTAAGTGGTCAGGTGGTCCTAATCTTTAACAAATCTCCTTAGGCATTGTTTTTTTTCTGTTTGTTCCGGAAAGCGGGAAGGGAGGGGAGTGCACCACGATTCAAAATTTCGGGCCCGGTCAACGAACTTCAATTTCCGCCGCCCCTGCACCACGTCACCCCCAAACAGCCAGCCACGTGGTGCCTGCCTGCAGGTATTTGCTCCCGTGCTTGCACCTTGCATAGAGTTTTCGACGGCGTTTGTGTCAAATTAAAGTAATTGGCGAATTGAGAGGTCTGCAAGGTTTCTAACTGGGGCAATTATGACTTCCAAGAAAACTCTATTTAATGTGGATTGGCTTGAAGAAAAACTTAACCCACAGTGGTCAGAATGGCTGTTACCTATTCAGGATGACCCATACAAACAAGATGTAAAGTTTGTTTAAGAAGATTCAACTTGAGCAATATGGGCCGCCAAGCGATTTTGAGCCATGAATGAAGTGCTAAACACATAAAAGCTTTAAGCCAGGTTTCTGCTTCTCATGCTGTGACAATTTTTTTACATTGGATACTGCACCACTTCAAAGGGATTGTTCAGAAAAACAAAGTGGAACTTTAGGCGTATGGCTGCTGCTCCTGATTTGATACCGTCCATGCCATATTCAGCAGATTTTGTAGCAAAGCAGAGTGGATCTTCATCCACTGTATCTCCTACTAATATTTCAATGTTGAACATCTCTAGTTTTATGACAAAAGAGTGCATTTTAAGAGCAGAAGTAATTTGGGCCATGAAGCTTATAATGTCAAATTCTTCATACAACTATTTTAAAGATGCTAGCGATGTATTCCAGCATATGTTTATGGACAGTGATATAGCAAAAAAGGTCAGTCTTGGTGAAACAAAAATGTCATATATAATTTGTTTTGGGCTTGCACCATATTTTTCTAAATGCTTATTATCAGAGATATCAGGTACTGAATTTGTCATATGCTTTGATGAAGCCCTTAATAAAGTAGCTCAGAAAGGGCAGATGGATTTGATTGTTAGATTTTGGTCTAAGTCATTGAACCAGGTATGTGCACGTTATTTGAATTCAGTATTTCTTGGCCATGCAAGAGCATCTGATCTCATTGAAAAGTTCCGTGAAGGAGTTTCAGAACTAGATTTAAATAAACTGTTGCAAATTTCAATGGATGGGTCCTATGTTAATCATAAATTTCTGCAAGTTATAAGGGAAGATTTGTTGGCAGAAAATGGATGTGATCTGCTTGATCTGGGTTCATGTGGACTGCATGTGGTTCATGGAGCCTTTCGGAGAGGCCATGATGCTACTGACTGGAATTTGAATGATATCTTCACAGCTTTCTATCAGTTGTTCAAAAATAGCCCTGCACAGCGAGCTGATTATGTATCGATAACAGGATGTGAAATTTTCCCTCGTAAGTTCTGCCAAGTCAGGTGGGTTGAAAATGTTGCTGTGGCAGAGCGGGCCATTCAGATTTTTATCAACATAAAAAAGTACGCTGAAGAGACAAATACCTTGCCAAAAACTTCAACATGTACACGTGTTGCAGTAGCATGTAAAGATAACCTAATCCTTTCAAAGTTTGAATTTTTTCATCAGTAGCTAATGTTTTGGAACCATTTTTTAAAAAATTCCAAACAGCTGATCCTGTGATTCCATTTCTGTATGACAGTTTATGTGATCTTGTCCGGCAGTTGATGTCTAGATTTATAAGGAAAGAGGTGATGGAGGAATGTGCAATTCCAGAAAAATTGTTTAAGCTTGACGTAAGTGATAAGGTTAACCACTGTAAACTGCAAAATGTAGACATTGGTATTGCTGCTCATGGATATTTGATGAAAAGTAAAACTTCAGAGATTCAGAAAAAGGAATTCAGATGAGAATGCATGAAATTTTTAGTGGCAACCACACAGAAAATAGTAGAACGAGGTCCCCCAAACTTTTCTGCTATCAAAGCAGTTTCAAGCTCATAAAGTCAAATTCAATAATTTGTGAAAAAAGAATGCATTTTCTGTTGTATATATTGCATGAAAAAAACAGAATATTTTCTGTTTCAGCAGATCGAGCAAAATAGCAATTTCAACAGTTGTGTAGCAGAGCAAAAACTGAACTGAAGGATGTGTTTTCTGCATTCTCAAAAAATAACCGCCTGGATGCATTATATTCTTCTTTACTTCAGGATAAAGAACATTTCAAGGAACTGTGGGTGGTTGTTAAATTGGTTCTTACTTTATCGCATGGAAATGCGCCTGTTGAAAGTGGTTTTTCAATTAATAAAGACATGTTGGTTGAGAATCTTCATGAAAAGTCACTTATTTCATTACGTACAGTATACGATGCCATAAAGTCGCATAACGAAGTAGTTTCAGTGCCCATAACTGCAGAATTACTGCAGTATGTGAGGATGTCTCGATCAAGATATGAGCAGGCATTAGCAGTTCAAAGAGAAAAGAAAAATAAAGAGATACAACTCGTGAAAAAAAATCGCAAGGTGTCTGATCAGATAAGTATTTTAGTGCAAAAGAAAAGAAAGTTGTCTCATGAGGTTCTTTTGGAGACAGGAAAAATTGACCAGCAAATTCAGGAATTGTCAAAATTGATGTAACTGTGCATAAAACTAACTAGATTTCAGTGATTTCTTCTAGTATTCAGTGTAAAATTTATTGCCAGGAAGCAGTGACTTATTTTTATTTCACTTTACATGTGTAGTTATAATGTGTTTACAAAAAAAAATCTGCCCAGATTTTTTTGTTAGCCAGTTAGATCTCAATGATTTTAGAGTTGCCTTTGAACCTCAGTCAGTTATTTTCATATGAGAAAAAAAAAACCCCTCTGGGTACAGATAACTTAAAAACAGCAGTATTTCATCATTAGGTATGTTAATTATTCAGCAGGATAAGCCAAGACCATGCTGGTATGTGCAGAAAATTTCTTTTTCTTTGCTGTTCACCAATTTGTATTCCATATTTTTTAAATAAGAATGTAAACTTATAAAACAAATTACATGACTCAGTAACTTGGGATAGGTATAATTGTAAGTATGTGCAGCATGTAATATGTTTTAGAATCTGTTATGAGTATCACTGTCTTGCATGTCAAAACACTGCATTACAAGAGTTAAAGCTAGTTCAATATCCTGTTATGGAATTGCTTATTCACAAGTTTCTGCTCAGCTAACTAAAACAATATATCTTGCATGCAAATCTGGGGAAGTATCTAATTAGCCAGTATTTTTTTCTCATTATATGTTGTTAAGTGTATTTTCAAAACACTGTTGCAAACACCTGGAATTTTACTCAAAACCACCTGGAAAAGTCAGGGAATTTGATTTCACTACCTGAGTGGGAACCCTGTGCACAGTTCTCTGCTTGCTTTAGGAACAGATTTCCTGGGGCTTCGTTGGAAACTTTTGTCAACTTGGTCAACCATCTCACCGCTGATGCAAGGCCTACCGGCTCCTCCATGATGTTCCACATTGCCAGTTTCTTTAAACTGTTTCATCCACCGCTTAATTGAATACGTTGACGGAGGATTACAACCATACTCTAAACGGTACCGTCTTTTAACTTTAATGACAGACTTTAATTCCGCAAGCCATAACACACACATCGCCTTCTGCTGTATGGATGACATGACTACTGATTGTGCATTTCTCATACATTCCTCATCAGGCCACACCTAGCGCCATCTATCAGATTCTGGGAATAAAAATTCTGCAAAACAAAAATATAGAAATCGTGTTAGTAATACCTGACATAGAAAAACAGACAATGCTCATAGTTTTTTTTGTACATAGTTTTGTAATGTGTCCAATAATTCTCAGACACCCTGTATAACAGCACATAGTGGAAATATTTCTGTACTAACAGCTGTAGTGCCATTTTGCCACTAATCCAGAAACTTTTTGAACGCATTTTATGTATGTTTAACTATTTTGAAAACTAAGAAGAAGCAATGCTTGGAGTGCTTAAGTTTAGCAATGCTTGAACGCTTTTGTTTTTTGATTACGTGCTTTTCCAGAAAATTTTCATCTGGTTTCATAGTTCTTCCAAACTTACACATTATAATGCGCATACAAAAGCCTTCAATTCTGTCGAAATTTTTGTTTGTTCTTAACTGGGTTCACCAGACGGGGCCCAGTTTGAAAAAACCCACCGGTTTTTTTGGGCTGGGCCCAGTTGAAAAAACCTACCAAAAAACCCACTTGGTTTTTTTTCAAAATTAGATTCTATTTTTTCTTCTACAATATTCCAAATTTAATCAGCACCCAATAAAATATTTTCTTTTACAATTAATAACAATAGGAATAATGAGTAGATTCTCTTTCTTGCCTTCTCAAAGGTGCTGGTTAAGCGATTTTATTATTTGGCAACACAAAACAATTCTTTCAGATCAGCTGACAAAGCAACTGATCTGAAATTTAAAAATGAAACAATAATCCTGAAAATAATAAATGGATGCATATAAATAGCTTTCCACCTATAAAGAATAACTATAGAATAGACAAACATTATCTATTCATACTATAGAAAAAAAATAGAGAAACAGAATGTAACATACTTAGCTTCTAACTAAAATATTGTCTTTAAATAAAATTTGCCTGAGATATTATTTGTGTGCGGCATGTAAACTACAATAGTTTTTGACTATACAAAAATAGCCTAAAAATTAAAGAATGGTGCATATAATAAAGTATTTTTGCTGTGTGTTTTACTAGAACCTCAAAAGCAGTCTGAAATTATCATAGTTTCGTGACCCACACAATTTTCAAATGTTTTCAAACCTCTCAGTTTTTCTGTAAAACAGCCACATTTAAATAATTAATGTAATCTCAGGGGTTTTAGCCAGAAAAAAAAAACTACCAATCTACAGGAAATTTTGATCCAAAAAGGTATAAACTGAACAAGTTTTGTGGCTTTCTCTATCCCAAGCCTATTTCGTAACTTATTCCAAACTAGTTAAAACAGAGAGAAAATTCTCTCAATGGATGCAGATGAAGCTGGTGCTGAATGTAGGCATACAAAAAAGTTACAAAATCCTGCAGGCAATTTTGAATTTGAATCCTTTTCAGACTTTTTTGCCATGATTTGCCATTTTTTTATGGAAGAAAACTGGCTGATGACACTTTCTTTCATCATTGATGTTAGGTTACAGTCTGTGTCATTAATTTTGAAAGACATTACACCAGGCAAATACACGGTCGTATCAGAATAATATGACCACCTACCTAATAATGGGATGGCAGTGGTGAGATGGCGTGGTATGGACTCATTGAGGCCCTGGAAGGTTGCCAGATGCACATGCGACCATTCGGACTGCAGCAGAACATGGAGGTCCTGGAGATGACGTGGTTGTGGGTCGGCACACTGAACTTGTCGATCTAAATAGTCCCATAAGTGCTCTAGGGGATTGAGGTCGGGCGATTTGCCGTCTAAGGGAAAACTGAAACATTGCTGTCGTGTTCCTGGAAACAGTCATACACCGCCTTAGCAACGTGGCAGGGTGCATTGTCCTTTAGATACCACCACCACCAGGGTAAATGCCCAATGTGAAGGGATGCATGTGGTCTGCAAGAATGGACAGGTAGCCATTGACATTCAGGGACCCATCCAGTGGTACCAGTAACCACTCTTTGGGGCTACACAGGCATACAAGGAAAACATCCCCCAGACATGTACACTGTCACTGCTGGCCTGTACTTGACCGACAAGCATGTTTGAGTGTTGGCTCTCGTGTGTCTGACGTCATGTTCACCACCGCCTGTCACTTCTGTGGAGTAGAAACCTATATTTATCAGTGAAGGCAGCCTTTTTTCCACTGTCCAATGATGGTAGTCCCATGTGAACTGCAGACATCATTACCAATGGACCTGGGTTAACGTGGGTGCCTTACGCAGCGTCGGCTCCGGAGACCTATGCGTAACAGGGTTTGCTCTACTGTTATCTGCGACACTTACTTGGGTACCCCAGCATTCAGTTGCATGTAGATTGCCCTTTACAAGTTGACAGAAGTGACATTCTCCTCTGAGGTTGATGGTCTTTGGGGCTCCACAGTTATGATGTCAGGAGGTACTCAGTGTGCCGGTGGTTCAATCTTGGTACACCCATACTACAGCACCTTGCGAACAGCCCTTACAGTCTGCTGTTTCTGAGATGCTTCTACCCTTGGCATGGTAACCAATGATCTTTCCTTTTTGAACATCCATCAAATCACTACATCTGCCCATTGTGCTCACGTTACGCACTATGGCTCATCTGTCTTGGCCAGCTGCTTATATCTCTGTGTTGTTAACCTTGTCACATGCACTCTGTGACACACCTGGGTGAGTACACAGTGATTCCGGGGGTGGCCATATTATTCAACTGCGTAATCAGGGGAAATTTGGATATCCACTCTTCTGCAATACTCTCCTGTTTTTGATTACGTTTCTTACCTCTGTATTTCGGATCCATGAGGTTTGCTAGAAAATGTGGTGCAAGAATTGCTTGTTCAAACCTTTTTTAAAATCTAGATGGTAGGGCTGCAGGATTTCTTCTTGTAGTAAATCCGGCTATATTTCAGCAGCAACTGAAACAGACGTTGCATCTTTCTCTGAAGTGTGTCCAGCGTGCTAGCAACAATGGATAACTG
Organism: Macrothele yani; assembly: GCA_039090855.1. NCBI lineage: Eukaryota > Metazoa > Arthropoda > Arachnida > Araneae > Macrothelidae > Macrothele > Macrothele yani. The sequence continues at coordinate 83,226,537 of CM077008.1, forward strand.
CTTTTCCAGATACATAGCTTCACGATAAATGCCTATTTTATCCAAGATTTTTTAAATAGATTGATCAAATTCCTCAATATGCTCTTAAGATATTTCTCTGTGTTTGCAATAATTGCCCACAAATGTTTTAACACAATCAGGATGAAAGTTGCACCTTGTTTAGTTAGGTAGTTGTGGCATTAAGCCAGGCTTTTCTTTGAACCATCCATATGGTTGATGTAGGCCTACGTTACGAAAATATTTTTGCACTGCCACTATCTGCTTTAAAACAGTCTTCGGGGAAACATCTTTTTTTAATAAATTCAACAGATGTGCCGAGCGTTAGATATCTTTCATTAAAAATTTTCCATGTTTTTATCATTTTGTTTTTGCTCTCAGTTACAACAGCAAAAACAGGTTTTCCAAATTTTTCTTCATACTCTTTCATGGCCGCCTCTAATTTAGAAGCACAATATTTTGCTGTTTTCTTTTCTGATCCAGTATCATCAGCATAAAGCAAAAAAAAAAAAAAAAAAAAACTCTGTTCCGGTATGGACACTAATAGCTTGGACTGGCTCATTCTTCACAATGCACCAACAATCTTGGTGAGAATCAAACTGAATCAAACTGCCCAATTTTATTTTTCTGAATGCTGAGATTCGGTTCTTCTGCTGTAGTATCAAACAGTTTTCCACCAATGGCTTTTGCTGAGGTTGGTTGATGTCCAGGTCTCAGTGTTTCAATCATAATTTTAAACTGATCCAATTCTACTGTACTGAATGGTATGTTAGCAGCATAAGAAAAAAATAGCCACTGTTTCATCAAGAGATTCCTTTTGACCTTTTATGTTTTTAAGACAGAATTTACTCATTCATTGTCGCTTCTTTGTTTTTTTGCAACAGTACTCGAAAAAGCCCGATAAAACCCAAGAAAAGCCCAATAAACCCCAATAAAACCCGAGTGGGCTGGGTTTTTTCAAGCCCTGGTTCTTAAGCACCCTGAGAAGGCCAACTTTTACTTAAACACTTGATGAGAAAAAATGGTCCATATGGAAGTAATGTTTTGAAAATGGCTGAAATCGGATTGATACGCATTGCGCATGAGCAGGATCAATTCTTAAACAGATTTGCATGGCGCTAACTTGTATGAAAGAAACCAGGCAAATTCTCTTTAAGAGGTACACTTCTCTTTTCTAGCAGGTAAAGTTTCCCCCGTTTTATGGCCGCAATATAAAGCCGTATGGGAATAAAGATTTATTGGGAAATTCTGCCCTGACTTAGATTTCCTTTCCCCACTTTACAGCCACTAATGACCTCAACATAAACATAAATAAGAGGGGAAATAAATCAAAATAGGGAAAAGCAGTATGGGTTCAATATTGCTTTAATAAGCCTCTGGGAATATTACATCGAGATAACGGGAGCACAGGAATCTTATATATAAAATGCAAAGCGTCTGTTTGTCTGAAGCAGCAAAAACTCTCAAACGCCGAACTGTAGCATCGTGAAATTTGCATAGCTTATTAATACTGGAATTTCTAGGTCAACACAACTATTTTAAGATCTCTACATTGTTCCGTTCGCAAGTTATGAGTTAATTAATAAGCTAATCAATAAAGTCAGCGCCGTTTGCTACGTCATCGTTATCTGAAAGCATGTGACTGCATTCATCACCATGGCACATCCACAGGTGTTTCTATTCTTTGAGAACTGTGCATTAAAAAATGCAAAAACGAACTTTGCGAAATCTTAACGAAACGGGCTGAAATTTGTATCAATACCATGAATTGGTAATAAGAGGAATTCGGTCAAAACTTTTTAAAATAGGCATGGATTGTTAATTCATCAGTAAACAGAAATGTATACGCAGAAACGGTTAATAAAATTTTGACGGCTACTTTAAAAATTTATTTACCGATTCAGGTGAAATTTGGAGATCATATTCCGATTAACAATTTATGGTGTTCATTAAAATTTCAGCCAGTTTTTGTCCCAGAGATTTGCCCCTCAAAGACGTGTGAAACTGAAAGCTTGTGATGTATTTGATGCTTCTCACATGGACAGCTGTATGTTGCAATGTCAAGAGCAAAGGATCCAACAAAATTATATATTTTCGCTGATGAAGGAGAAACCAAAAATGTTGTGTACGGCCAAGTGTTGAAATAATGACACTATGAATAAATAATATGTAATGACCGAATTTGTGAAATCAGCTTTTTTCTTTCTTACAAGCATCAATCCCCCCCCCCCACGATTTTTTCAGTGACATATAAGAGAATATGAAGTTACTAAGCCTAAATCCCGGGCAGTAAAGCTAGTACACAATAAAACTGGGCACAGGTAACACAGCAAGACAGGGAAAACCATTACAAAACCGCAGACATACATCACGGAGCGTGGAGCACAAGGCAGGGCACACTTGCGTAGTTCAATGCAGGAAAGTCCAGACAAGCAGGCAGACTACAGTGAGAGCAGGGCGACAACAGCGGCTGAGGGAACACAAGAAGACAGAGCACGCAAGGAAGAGCAGAGAACGCGGCAACAGTGTCTCATCAGTGGAGGAGGCAGTGGGAGCTTGCAGACAAATGTTCCCACACAACACATGTAACTGAAAATTTAATTCATAACTTAGATCGGCGCTTTATTTTAAATAGATTAAGTTAAATAAGAAAAGTTTAATGGTGGATGCAAAATCATCAGAAAAAACAAATTCTAGGAGAATCGCCAAATCCATAAAATGAACACTTTCTCCCATAAAACAAGTAGCATTTCCATAAATTTTACTGGCAAATCGTAAAACCTGGCAGGTTTGATAAAGTTGTCTGTGTAGGAGCTTATGAGTTGCTGTGGGGAGGATCGTGGATTGATACATTTCGTGCATTTCCCAGTGGTGGGTGAGAGCTCGTGAGTTGACCATGTGTTCCATACCAGTCCATGCTTCCGTTGAAGCCAAGGTTAATAGACCTTGCGTTGAAGCTAACTATGCATCGAATTCTCAGGAGGTGACTTTCATGAACAAGCTTTTTTTTTTACCAATATATATATAAAACTAGTCGTGATTAATCCATTTTAATAGTAACATTTCTTGAATATCTAATCGCGACTTATAGTTTCATACCCTGACTTTGATCAACGGATTATTGATGACATCCTGTTCTACAATACTTTATAACGGGGCTGTCCAAAGCCAATGGTCGATCCTAAATTTAAAGTCGATCAGTATACAAAATAAATTTTTCTTTATTAGATGTAAAATATATTTATACATAGATGAAGCAATATATCAGTCATTGAGTGCTTAAAAGGGGCACATGCTGCAGCCCCCATTGTACTTATTTTGTAACTTTCCTATTTGAGGCACTGAAAGTCATGGGCTTATGAATTAACTTTATCAAAATATCTTTCTGGGTACAGATTATTTCTCTGGTGCATCCTGACACTGGTACTTAGCCTATGTGATACCTTGTGAGCAGTGGCGGTTCTAGGCCTGGGGTCCTTGCCCCCCAAATATAACTAAAATTTTTTTCGGAATTATATATTAATTTTAATTAATTACCGGGACATGCAGAAATTTGGGCCCCCTCCATTATTATTTTTTTTTTTTTTTTTTTTTTTTGTTTAGAACTGCCACTAATTGTGAGTTCTTTTTATTTTTACCATGTGTTTAAGACTCATTCAGTTTGGGGCTTAGATAAATCTGCTTGCCCTGTAATGCACCACTCCCTAATTCCACGTGAAAAGAATACTGGAAATACTCTTCTTGGAAGAGCCAAGCATGTGTTGATTCGAACAATGGGCATCTTCCGTCATTCTGGAAACAAACTATGATGCCCTTACATAGCTGCCAATTACTACGGACTATGTCCGTAGTTTCTACAAATTTAGTTGTCTAACTACAGAAATCACTCTCGAAACTACGAATTCTATGAATTTTTTTTATTTTGCTATTAGTTCATGATATACGTGTGGTTTTTAAGCGGATTCGTGAAATTACGCTTTTTTTTTTTTGTCATCAATAGATCGTCTTCAAGATCGATGAAAACTGAAGAATTTTTTTTTTTTCTTGGGGTCGGGGGTCGTTTTTTGTCTGAGGACCGTATTTCGTGTTTCAAAACTTATTAAAATAGTAGTTAAAAGGAGTATAAAAACTCGCCGTAATCGTAAATTTTTTTTTCTCCCTATGTTGCCTTTGTTGAATAAATAGTCTGGTTAAGCATTTGGATTTGCATACTTTCAGTAATATGCTTATTTTTGTGCATTTCACAACTGAGAAAATAAATTAGGTGCATCAATCTTTTAAAAAAAATTACATACCTTTGTTCCAGAGAAGAATGCTAATTTTTTTGCATTTATTAGCTTCTTTTTGAAGCTGGCATTCACTTTCACGTTTTCTTCTGTCTTTCGATGGCATGGTAAAAGAAGAGGATCCACGTATTGGTTAAAGGTTATAACTAGAATACTGGTCACTAACACTAACCTCGGTAGATTTAGGGCTGTACAAATTTCCTGTAAGCCGGCTGGGAAGGGGAAGAAGGGCGAGAGCACATCGGAGTGGAGGTAGAGACAAAGTGTGTGTGTGGGGGGGGGGGGGGTAGAGGGAGCAAATACTGGTTACCTCTTTTGTCAGTAATTTGTACAAACTTGTTCCTCACCTAGTAGCTCAGTGCAAGCTAGCAGGTTCTTTTGTTCTAAATCTCACCCTTCCTTCCTTCTCTCCAGACATAGAGAAACAGTGAGTGATTGTCCCTTATCGGTTTCCACCTTCCAGGAATCTTAAGGAGTGGGTCCCTAGTTGCGATGACAACGGGGTGGTTATGACTTTCTTGCATAGACAAGAGGTTAATATGGAGTTGGTGAACCATTTTTGGTTTCATAGCTGTCATGATTGATTAGAGTAGGTCGGCACGCATGGTTTGCAGTTTTCATTAATTTAGGGCGGTCAGGGCGGGATTTTTGAAATTAAATGGCAGTAGGTTGAATAATTTTAGCATTACGGCAGGCAGGCAGGGCTGTATATTTCAAACCTGAAGTCGGGCAGGGCGCCACCCCAAAAAAAAATGCCTAGAATGAACCCTAGATGACCTATGGGACACCTATAGAAATAGAAATTGAGTAAAACTGCTGAAATTTTACAGGGAATACTTTTCTCACAAACAGCACAAAATAAGAGGGTGAGAACAACTTTCCAACAAACTAATTTTGAGGACTACACACACACACACACACACACACAGAGAGAGAGAGAGAGAGTGAGGAAGCACTCAACAAATACACCCTATATGGATCTGATAAATCCAGCAACTGAAAGGAAGATATACAGATACTGTGGGCAACAAGAAGCATGGTGATATGCTCTCTTGGTAACCCACTAAAAGCAAGTGTGGATTGGAAGGAAAAAAAAAGATTTACCAACATCGCTGGTCATGAGTTTGCATATTGCAATAAAAAATCAAAGGGCTGATGCTGAACAACAGACATCATGCAAAGTGATCAGGAATGATCCAGAAAACAAATGCAAGACTGGTGGATTGGAATACATGGAAAAAGACCAAGGAAACTTTTGATGTCCATTTAGCACTGTGTGGGGAATGGTTATGAATGAGAGTGATACATGTATGCATTCATACATTTATTGCATCAAGCCTAAATGACCTTGATTCACTGTTTGAAAGAAACAAGGGAATTATAACAGCTTAAATGCATTTTAAAAGAATGTGAAGTATAAACTGACAGAGAAATTTGAAATTCACAAAAAACATTTCACTGCCCTACCCCAAAATAATTGAATCTACCAAACAAAGCATTAGGCCTGTCATTCACAGTAAATTTGATCCTACATGGCATGAATTAAACTGTGCCAGTTTCTCAAGTGAATGGCTTGATTCCAATTTATAAGTCTGCTCCATCTCTATAAGATTTGTTGATTGTTGTAATGTAGCACAAATTTATTGTGGCTAGGTAATTCCCACGTATTTTATAAGATTCGTGTCAGACAACTGGATAAGCACAGAAAATGCTACGCATTAGTGGAATGAACTATAAATTGCATCAATGCAATCCATGTTCTATGCATTGTTTAAACCCACCCACCCCTCTCATTCAGAGCTAATGTAATTGTTATGGAATATGCATGACCCAATACAATGCTCAGATACATCTTCATCTGACAGGACCATCCTAAATAAAAACTAGAGCCATGGCACATACCAAGAAAACATTATTCATACAAATACACTACCACAGGCAACTTGTGCATATGATGCAATCAGGGTCTATTGCAGCAGGAGATTCCGTACATACCTTCCCAAAAGTGCTCAATTTTTTACAGGCCACTGTAGCTAACAGGGTCTAAATTCTACTCATCATACGGAAAAAAGCTAGTGGTCACTGAACATGAAGTATGGGAGAGCAAGGTATAAGCAACATCACACAAAGGAATTTTGGGCTAAAACATCATACACCAATGAACCATTACATTATGACCACCTAATTAATAAGCTGTAGGACCCCCTTTAGCCCACCAAACAGCAGCCACTCAGCGAGGCATCGATTCGATGAGGTGGCGATAGGTAACCCAGGGTATCTGGTGCCATAATATTAACAGCAGGTCCTCCAGTTCCCGTACATTTCGGGATAGTGGTGATTTAGCGTGAACCTGCTTTTTCAAGTCGAATCACAAATGTTTTATTGAGTTCATGTCAGATGAATTTGGAGGCCAGGGCATTAACAAAAAGTCACCAGCATGTTCCTCGAACCTCTACTTGACGATTCTGGTAGTGTGGCATGGCGCATTATCCTGTTGGTAATAACCATCACCAGCAGGAAACACAGTTGCCATGAATAGGTGAACTTGGTCCACAATGATGTTCAGAAGCCTGACAGCTGTCAGGGATTGTGCTATTGGGATAATGGGGCCTAAAGTGTCCCAAGAAAACATCGCCGACAGCATAACACCGCCACCACCGGCCTGTTTCCGCTCAACAGTGCATCCAGGCACCATAGCCTCTGTTGGTAATGTGCCATCCACGCTCGGCCGTCTAATCAGATGTACCAGGAATCTTGATTCGTCAGACAAGGCCACTTTCTTCCAATCATCCACAGTCGAATCTCGATGATCTTAGGCCCATTTCATGCGTTGTTGGGCGATGACATGCAGTGAGCATGGGGAGCTGGCTGGGTCTTTGGCTACACAGGCCCATGCACACTGCAATGAACTGTGTGCTGTGACACATTGCCCTGATCACCACTGTTGTATCTGTGGGTGATTTGTCGCACTGTGGCCCTGCGGTCGCTGTGAACAATGCGCGACAGTCTTTGCTCCCCTCTGGCATCAGTGAGCAGCGGACAACACACGGCTGGACAACAGTTCGTCGTTTGGCCATCTGTGCACCACTTTTGATACATATGCGCTACAGCGGCATGTGAACAACCCACAAGCCACGTCGTTTCCAAAATCGTAGTTCTGAGGCGCCGTGCCATCACAATTTGTCCTTTATCAAACTTTGATAAATCGGCAGCTTTTCCCATTCAGACTATGAACACTCTACTAACCAAAAGCCAGTCCTTGGGTTGTATATATACTGCTCTGTGAACCTCACCTGCACCACCATTTGGTCTCCAGGCACACTCATTTTTCTAGGCTGAGAGTGGTCATAATGTAATGGCTCATCAGTATATAATCCCTTGTACAAAAGCCACTTTCAGAGATACCACATTCTTTTTGGAAGTTACTATCAGCAACCTGCGTAGTTTTCCAGTAACAAGCATTACTTTTTATCAGTAACCAGCACCACAGATTTATATACACCCCTCCAACACCAAATTTACTCAGACCCCTCCCCCAAAAAAGTTTCAACATCCCTCCATTAGGAGGTAACACACATACACAGAGAGGTATATACAGGGTGATCAGAATCGACAGCACAATAAACCTACCGGACAATTCCTCATGGAGAAAGAAGCCGAAAATCGTTTTCCGTTGTCCGATCGGACGTCGCATTCCGGAGATATACGCGCCGAAAGTTTCATGATGTCACATTCGGTAACGCACATGCTTGTTGAAGAGCGACGTGGATAGTTGTGCAGACGCACATATCATAAGGCAATCAAGCCGCCCCGGTGGCACAGTGGTCTAAGGCGATGGCTTTTGATCATTTGTCTGAAAGGGGTCCGGGTTCGAATCCCGGTTAAGCATGGATGTTGAGTTTGTCCTATGGCACTGACTCTCTCCCTTCCCTGGAACCAGTGGTCCTAAATTCAGGACGGGCAACTACTTATAGCCCACTCAGTTGCTCACGGTGGTTGTTAAACCTCCAATTAAAAAAAAAAAAAAAAAAAAAAAAAAAAAGGCAATCGACATTTAAAAATATGACACGGGGTGGGTATGCAAATTCAAAGGACATGGTGGTGTGAAACCATCAGTTGTATGCCTGCACAATACAGCAGGTAGGGATAAAAAGGGTTGGCGACGGTAGCAGGTAAGCTCATACTGCGTTGGTACATTTGACAGTAGTGTGGGTAGCGATATGTTGTACAGTTTGAGAGAGTATTGTGACATATATCTCCTATTGGGGGAATGCCATGGTTCAGCATTGCATGCAGTAAGGGCCTACAACGAGCAATACCCAGCATGACGGCACCCGTACGCCCAGGTCATACAGTGGCTTGACGCTCGAATGTGTGACACAGGCAATGTCGCACCACATCCAAGTGTAGACAGTGGCACTGGACCCTCTGTGAGAACACCATCCCTCGAGGATGCCACACTAGAGTTCATAGAGGAGGAGTCAATGACCAGCAGCCATGCGATCCCGCAACAGTTCGGTGTGCACCAAAGTATCGTACTTACTGTTCTACATGACAAAGACTTGCATCCATATCACATCACATGGGTGCAAAGCCTATTACCACAGGATTATCCTGAAAGACAGGCATATTGTGAGTGGCTGCTACAGCAACAGGCTGACGATAATAGTTTTATCCGCCGGATCTTGTGGACTGATGAAGCAAGGTTTACATGGCAGGGTATCTGCAACACCCATAATAGTCATGTTTGGGCATTGAACAATCCGCACGCAACACGCTTATCAGGTCCGGTGGGGTGTTAATATCTGGTGTGGTATTGTGGGCGATATCCTAGTGGGACCATATCTTCTTCCCGAACGTGTCACATCTGCCAACTACATGGTGTTCCTACGTGATATTCTGCCAGACTTACTGGAAAACGTACCATTGGCTGTTCTCAGCAATCTATGGTTCCAGCATGATGGAGCACCGGCACATTACACTGCAAATGTTTGTCAGTGGCTAGATTCCGAACATCCTGGTCGATGGCTTGGCCGTGGTGGTCCTGTCACATGGCCCGCTAGATCTAAACCCATTGGACTTCTTCCTCTGGGGTCATCTAAAGGAACGGGTATATCGACGGCCTGTCAACAGCCTGCACGACCTAGTGACCACCTTACATGCAGCTCTCACAACTGTAACCCCTGCTATGCTGCAATGCGTACAGATGTCTATTCCTCGGCGGGCTGCCACCTGTTCCACACTACAAGGTGGTCATTTTGAACAAATGTTGTAATCTGACACGAATCCACATGTTTTATCATTTGTGTTGTAGTGGTACACATCAATAAATTACATGTTTTCTGTTAAAGTGATTGGGTAAGTTATTTCTAATGCCTGTATTCTTACCGGATGTGACGCCACGAACACTTGGCACATATATCTCCGGAATGCGATGTCCTATCGGACAACAGACAATGGTTTATGGCTTCTTTCTCCACGAGGAATCATCCGGTAGGTTTATGTGCGGTCGATTCTGATCACCCTGTATATATATACAGTGGAACCTTGGTTATACCACTTTCTAAAAGAATGCCTTAAAAAAACAGTGTAAAAAATGTATAAAGGAAATTTCAAAATGTTTTATGTACTTTCTTAAAATTTTGAATACCTCCAAAAAGAAATGAAAAAAAAAAGGTAAAAAAATTGAAATTTTAATTACGCTAATTTATAAGATATACACATACATACTTTGTTTGCTATCTTAAGCCTATGTCTCTTTTGAATTTTGTATTAATTTTTTAATTCCAATTCCATTAAAAACACCAGGTTAAGAAATTCTGTATGATTTCATATTTTCAATTTAAGAAAAAAACTTTACCTCTGGAAAACTTGGTTGTAAATCCAAATAAGATTTTGTTTTATATTCAATACCCCTATAACACATTCTTGACTTATAAGCATTGCTCTTTTCCAAGAAGTTTGACCACTAGTTGATTTAGCATAAGTACCGAGTATAATCATCACTAATATCTTTGCTTCCTTAAAATTTCTTAAATTCTGAGGATGGAAAAAAAGAGAACTGTGAACATTATTTAGTAAATTTTTAGTAACATCATCTATTTCATGTCTGAAAATATAAAAACAAAAAATGCCCACACTATATCAAAAGAAAACCAAACCAGAGTTTGTAAAATAAAATAACTCTTAACACTTCAAACAGTAACTATACCTTTCCTAAAAGTTGATGGCAAGTTTTACCCTGAGCGTGGAATGCAGAACTAATTTTTCACCCAAGCTGAAAGTAAAGAACATCCCTTCTCTGATGAGATCAAAGTTCAATTTTTTAAATTTTTTTTTAATTGGAGGTTTAACGACCACCGTGAGCAACTAAGTGGGCTATAGCAGTCACCCATCCCTAACTTAGGGCCACTCGTTCCAGGGAAGGGAGAGAGCAAGTGCCGTAAGACAAACACAACATCTATGTCTCACCGGGATTCGAACCTGGAGTCCCCTTTTGGACGAATGACCGAAAGCCATTGCTTAGACTACTGCGCCACCAGGGCGGCGGTTTGACTTTGGATAGACCAAGAAGTAACTCTGCAACACTGCCTCCATTCTGTCAAAGTTGTAACATATTGCAAAGTTGTAACATATTGGATCATGTATAAAAGAATCAAATAACCGTGTATTTTTTTTAATCTGAAATTCAAATTTAACATATAATAGTAGAAAGCATAAAACCAAATTGAAAAAGTGATAGAAACTACAGTAAAATACTGGGAGTAATGCAGAATTATGCATAAATGGGAAAAATGAAAAAAATGTATAACTGAAAAATGTATAATCAAGGTTCCACTGTACATACAGTTTTTTATTTTTGTATTAATCCTTTTTATTATCATATATATATAGCATAGTTGTCAATGTCGACAGCAGTTAGCATGTACATGAATTCCTCTGCTTTACCTTGAAGTATCTTTTACCAAGCTGCCCCATAGCAGAATGTTCTTGATCAGTATGCGACGGATATCATGGTGCCACAAAATAATCTGTGGAATAGTCAATCGGCTAGACAAGTACTGTGTGTAAAAAACAAAAAGAAAAAAAAACATTGCACAGGTAAAAGTAAAAGGAGAGAAAAAAACAACCTCACCAACTTATATTTCGCCCCCCCCCCACCCAAAAAAAAAAAGCCACAACTAGGTACTACAGCAACTGCAATGATAATGAAAAAAATACTCTGCTCTCTGAATGTGAATAGTGTGAAATGCTTTTCAGAGCCCTAAGTGCAAAGTACAATCTTTTGACATATTGTCATGCCAAAATATCAACATTTATGGAATAAAATAATATTTAACAACAGTATGTGACAGAGGGAACATCATGAAGAAAAAAATTTCGGGAGAAATTGTTGCTCTGTTTAACTTCTGTTGTTGGAATTCTTTGCTTCCATTTTCAAGCTCAAACAATGTTTTAAGAAATAAAATTACCGTAATTTTTAGACTAAGAGCCACAGGTGAGAAATTTTGCGATCTTGGAAGCAAAAGTTGCCGTAAGGGCCGCACCTGTGACGTCATGGTGCTGCTCAGAAAACTAAATTATCTTCCTTATATTCATGAATTAACTCCCACCCAACGTGATTATATGTATACTTCAAAGGCTAATTTTGCAACTCAGTGTCGATCTGCTTAATGCACTTATTTTTTCATACTGGCAAAAGCTTTTATTTACATTTTTTATTAATCATGCTAATGATGTTATCTGTTTGCCTTTATTAATGCTCAAAACCATTTATGTAATCAATATAAATCACAGTTAATCTTAAGACTCCCGTTAGAATATCGCATTGCTCATAAAACGGCACAATTGTCTAAATTCCATTCAATGTGGATGTCTGCTTCTCTGTTCACCTTAATAGAATCCATCTTAGAAGTAATTAACTTATAAATTATTGCTTGTAATGCTTTCGATTAATGTTTTTTTTTAATAATATGTTCCTTCTATGTTTGTTATGCTTTTTTCCCCCATCTACAGATGTTTTTGTTAGAATGAAGTTGCTTTACGCTTCCTTTTACCAGCTGTCTCACATGTGTTCGCGCATCTCCCAGCCAACACTTCGAAACAACGGTGTCTCTGCTTTCTCGCTTTTTTTCTTTCAATTGGTTTGACCTACTTTCATTTACTGCGCACTGAGCCTTCACGTTGAGCTCCGCTTTTATATGAATGGAAAAGCTCTCCCTTCTTTTTTTCTTTTGCGTTTGTGGAGATTTTATCTTCAGCCAAGTATTAAATTAATTACCCATTGTTAATATCCGATGATAAGCCTACAGCGCTTATTAGTGAGAAAGAATTTTCAGCCGAAACCTTCAACTTCCACTATCGTCAGTCAATTAAAAAAATTAAAATAAAAGTTAAAATCGAAGCAAAACTCAGGAGCACAGAGCCAAGAAACACCTGTATCGCATGCCAGATTAACGAAGAAGAATGAACAGAAATTGTCTTTCCATCCCACCAGTATCGTTTGGAATAAGTCACTGCTAATGGAATCATCCTGGGACAGGGTTTTGCATTGTTCATGTTCTCAAGCTTTTGTTCAGGGAAGTGCCCATCAAACCGGTCTCCCCACCCCAGAGAATTCAACGTTGCTTCCCTTGGTTGCATCGCACCTTCCTGCATGATGTATGCTGCTGCCAACGAAAGAGATACCCTGGGCGCGCTCTCCACAGAAGCCTCGGCCATCTGTTTGCTTATGTCCCCATTCCATCCCACACTCCCCCATGCAAAGGGCATTTGAGTCAGGCATTCCTTTCACAAACAAACCTCCTAACCTTAAGACCTACACGAGCATTTCCCATTCCTCCCCACCTTTCCCTCCTAAACCAACATCAGGACAGCAGAGTTATCGTTTAAATAGATGTGTTTAACGTAGGAGTAGAAAGGGGAGAGGGGGATGATCACAGTCGAGTTTGAGAAAAAAAAAGAAGACGTTGTTTGAAAAAATTTACTAAGCATCTGCATGAAGAAAAAAAGGGAGGGAAGAAACAGTCTTATCGAAAACAAATTCGGCATAAGGGTCGCACACCCGAAAAATTTCACTTTTAGTAACGTAAAAGCCGCAACTCTTAGCCCAAAAATTACGGTATTTTTAACAATAATATATGATAGGGAAAACAACAACATGTGCATACACAAATACAACCACAGGAGAACTTTTCTGCCCAACTATCGTTTTGGAAAATTCTTTCTTTATTTTTCCAGTTGAAATACAAAAACATTATGGTAGAATATGATACAAGGCAGAGGGAGCATTACAAGAAAAAACAAAAATACAATTACAGGAGAAATCTTCACTCTGTCTAACTTATGTTTCCAGAAAGTTTTGAAAGACAGAAAACTTGCACCCATGACCATGTCTGCATAAGAAAGGATTGGGTGCAGAAAACTTGCACCCATGTCTGCATAAGAGAGGATTAAAATAGGTTTTGGGGATATAATTTTTTTCTGCAGGATCAAAACAAAATCTGTGACATACATCACCAGTTGCTGCGATTCTGCTATGGGGCATACTGTAATAATTTTTCCACTGTTTTTTAATTTGAAGTCTATGTATATAGCAGTTTAAGTGTGTCTTTTTTAAGTTTTTATTGTTTAATTCATATGTTTAAAATCAGCCATTGCAACCATAAAACATATGTATGCATAAATATCTTCATTTTTGTCAGTTGCAGATACATACATACTTCTGAATCATTTCAGCATGCACAAGATTTGTGAAAATATCAATATCTACTGTTTCAGCAACCATTGCTAATACTTTGCTCTAGCCTTGTTTAGCGATGGATTTAGGCATGAAAGATAAAAAATAAAAGGAACATAAAAACAAAATAACCGTGTGTCATTTTTAGGAAAAAGGTTCACTGTTGTAACTATTTTTAACTATAAAAAATTCAGCAGTTCTCCACTTTTGAAGTTTTTATTTAATCTTAGGTTTAAAACCTAAATATTTCACTATAAAAATTTTCAGCCTTCAAAAAATCTCCTTTCATCCAACAGCCCTATAAAATTTTTCAGTACCCTTCCCAATGTGAAATTCCTGGATAAACCCCTGACCAGACAAAGTGTCAAACTTTACCCAGTACAATAAATTTAAGTGTTATCATGATACTGCATAACAATATTTGTGAAAAAACAGAAATTACACTGACAATAAGAAAGAAAGAATTATAATTTTTTCATGCTGTGTGAGCCAAATTAGTGGCACAGATTTAAAAAAAGTTTTCAGTTTTCTACTGTCCTATTGGTGAATACTTCAGGCAGAAGAATTCGTCATCTGCAATGCTATTTATTTTCATGTTAGATCATCTGGTGTATTTGTTTACTTGAGTTTTAGGAAATTTTTTGGAAATAAATGGGAGCCTATGCACAGTTCCTCTTACTTAGGTCAATCAAATTGCATTTTACAGGTAAAGAGGGCACCTCCGTTATGAATTCCAATGGTGGAGATCTCCAACACACACTAAAAATTGGTCATTCATCGGAAAAATGAATATAATCATATAATGCTTAACACTGTGTAGGTGGTGCCCGTTGTTCTTTCCCTAGACAGATGGGGGGAGGGGTAAAATTATATTTCCATGCTCCAAAACTGAAAAGAAATGGTAAATCTAACTGAAATTAAGCTATTCAAAATATATTAAAAGACCTGCATCCACAAGCACCCCATGTGCAATGCCATAAAAATGGGAAATAACTAAATCATAAAAGTGTAAAAAATTTTCTCTCCAAAATTGAAGGAAAACAGTTAATTTCATCAATATTAAACTATTCAAATAATAAAAAATGCATCTGAGCTCCAGGTATCATTGTGAAAACCATACCTAACACTGAAGTTGCATTACGCAACTTCTAAATCAGCAATTTTTTTTATTTTTTTTTTACAGGAAAGCAATAACACACACACCTACAAAAGTATTTTATTGCAACTAAAAGAAAATCATTATTACAGTTATTTGCTGATAAACAATTTCTTCCTTCTGCAGAAATATCAAAAGGCAATTTTCTGTAATTTCACCATATCTGTGATGCCAACAATCATTGGCATCACAGATAAAAACAACACAATATTATAGAAAATCTGCACTGTCTCATTATTTAAAAGGTTCATCAACTTCTTTCTGTTTATTACCTCTGGTAAAACAAGCCTTGAGAATCTTTTCAAAACATACATTTGGCACAATTCTGTAGTGGTAATTTTGCACTAATACTTGTAAACATCTAAAATTCCCAAACATCAAGCCATTTCAAGAAAATACAATCTCTCCTTTAGTAGCACTCAGCCAGCATTAAAAGTAAGAACATTATGACATAAACATACATTACCTTCGCCATCCCCAGGAAATCCATAATTCTGTATAACTTCCAACTGGATTTGTGTGGCTACAGGAAACACCAGCTGCATATATTTCAACATGTCATTACCAGCATTATCTTTAGCTTCATCAAGTTTTGTGACATTATCAGGCAGAGTGAATGCATTTAAGATATCTTTCAAAGCAGCTATAATAAAAGAAAAGAACAAACCGAAATTAAAATCAATACACAACACACACTGTATTTTTATGAAATTTGGTACAAAAAGCCATTGTTTTGTTAAGTTTCCAATTTTTTAATTTAGTAAATACCAGATAAATGTTTTATAAAACTATAAAGCCTGTAAGAAAGACTGATGTAGAAACTATCAACTTATTATTTGGACCGTCATGTGCAATTTGGTGGGCTGTAGGCTGTCACCTGACCCTAATTTAGGGCTACTGGTTCTAGCAAAGGGAGAGAGCCAGTGCTGTAAGATGAACACAACACCCATGCCTCACTAGGATTTGAACCTGGACCCATCTCAGGCGAATGGTTAACAAGCCAGTGCTTAGACCACACCACCACCAGGGTGGCAACTATAAACTTGCAATTTTTCAGAAAACTGAAGTATGGTTTGCAAGTCCGATATTCAATTTTTGAGTTGAATATCTGAATTTCAAAATTCTGAAAACCGCCATAGTGAAACATGGATTCTTTGAAATCTGCGGTTCAATACTTTATATTACAAATTCTAAAACAAACTGAAAAAAAAAGAAGCTTACTGGCCATCCAGGCTAATAACATAACATTTTCAGTGGTCCGATGAAATTTTTACTAGCCAATGGCCAGCGGACCACTGGGTAATTTGAACGCTGCATCAAATAATCCCCCATTTTACTTTTATGAATAAAAACATACTGTTTTAGAAATCATAAGTATTTAGTGTCCATTTAATATACAGTAGGATTATAGCTTATTTTTGTGAACTTTGTGACATTCTGCATTTAAACACATGGGTAATCTCATAGTAGCAAACAATATAAATGTGCACACATAAAGTATAAACATGGTTAAACCTCTGGAAGAAAATAATATATTGGAGCTATGGGTAGGAAGGGGAGCTGTATATGATGGACTTCTTGCAGTCATGCACAAATATGGTAAAAAAAGGATAAAACACAAATTTTTGGCAAGATTTTCACCAGACACTACAACAGAGTTAGTCCGATCTTTTGACCTCAGCTTTGAACGCAAGCATCACCACAGGATTTCTGAGTTAAAAAGGTATTGGGAGCCCATGACACTATCCTGAAGAAGTCCCAAGCTTTCCCACCTTCTTTTCCTAGCATCCTGCAAGTTGTCTTGCTGAGGGACCACTGGTTGTGAACCTAGAAGTCCCCATGTAAGAGTTCCACCAGGGACTGCAAGCAGTGACAAAGGCACAAAAGTATGAACCAGCCTTTCTTTTTTCATAAGGTGTTTATGTGTGTTCTTGGTGTTGCACATGTACTAACAATTGATTTCATCAGGAGAAAAAATAGAAAAAAAAAATACAAAAAATTAAAAGGTAAACGACAAGGAACTCCCAAGGAAAAACTGAAAAATATTTGCCTTCATACTTCCCATCCAAATGTTTTATTTAACAAATGGTCCTGGCAAATCGAATGGATTTTAACAAATGATTCATTTGAACTGGATCTGCTACGGGTCAGCCCTGTATATCTCCCAAGCTCTTCCAGCAGAATGTGTTTCAGTCATTCAACTGGGATGAGAAAGATATAAGTATTAATTCAGACTATTTAACCCACCAGTGTTATACAGACAACATAATCATTTTTGCAAGTACTCCTCCTTATAATACGAGCCAGGAACTTGCTCACAGAAGTACAGAAATGTAATAAAAGATTAACTTACAGAAAACAAAATTAATGCAAAGAGGTTTTACAAGAACAAGATTTAGAGGAGGATACAGTGCAAATTTAGCAGCAACTGACAGCTTGGACAACAGATATGAAGTGGGAGCCACATCAAAGAAAAAAATAATAGGTATACAAAAGTTGGCTGGAACACATTTGGAAGAAATGCTATCATTTTGAAGAGCAGTTTACCATTATATCTTAAAAAACAATTTTGATGAATGCATCTTTCCAGTTTTTACTTATGGATCAGACACAAAGACCTTAACTAAAAAACACATACATAGACTGCAGACAACTGAGAGAGCATGGAGAGATGTGTGCTCAGTATAACCAGGAAGAGGAACTTGTGGATCACAAAAATAACTAGAGAATGTGACACCATGATCAAAGTAAAGACCCTCAAGAGGCAATGGGCAAGTCATGTTGCTAAAAGAATTGGCCACTACTGGATAACTGAAATACCAGACTGGCTACCCAATAACAAGAAAAGACCCAGAGATACTGTATAACTATATACAGGTGTAGATAAAACCCAAAATTTTCAGGTGCCAAAACATTTTTTTCATGAGATATGAGGAGAAGATCATGATCAATCTGAACAAAAGTTATACAGGGTTATCATGGTAAACATGAAATGCTTTTAGATAGTCATATCTTAAAGCCTATTTAACCTAGGAAAGTGGGGAAACCAGCATTTGAAAGCTCAGTTTATAACCTTTCCACATAAATCATCGATAATATCATCATGAACATCACTGTCACAGAGGAAATGAAAAGAGCATCCGTGGTGTCCGCTCTTAGGGCCAAGAGAACCCCAAAGGAGATTGCAGAGTTCCACAAATGCTCCTTGTCCTTTGTCTATAAGATCAAGAACAAGACAGACAATGCAGAGGACTCCGACGACATCTGTACCAGGCATATGAAACATGACCATCGCTCAGACACCATCAGAACACCTGAGTTTATCACCAAGGTGCAAGGTATGGTGGAAGACCCCAGGAAATCAATGAATGGCTTGTCCGAGGATTTGGGTGTTGCTTATGGAACCAACCACTCTATCATCTACAAGGACTTATGCTACAGAGCTCTTAAGTTCTTAAGAGGGGTTAGTTCAAGGACCAGACCAGGCAGAAAAGGCATCTGATGAAGGCAAAGAAACTACTCAACAAAGTCAAGCACTCCAAGAACAACAACTTGCAGAGATTCTTCTCCGATAAGAATTTTGACCAGGACAAGAAGGTCAGTAGCAGGAACGACAGGTAGATGTGCAAGAACCCTGATGACATACCCAAGGTCATGTACACAAAATTTCCTGCCACCATCATGGTCCTCAGGGTAATCTCCAGTGAGGAAGATGTCATGTCTCCTTACTTCTTTGAGAAATGTTTAAGGGTCGATGCAGAAGTGTACATTAAGGTACTGGGAAATGTAGAGAAGGCCTTACATCTTTCAACAGGACTCTGCCCTATCCTGCAAGACCAAAGAGATTCAGAAATAGCTCAAAGAGAATGTGCCCTACTTCTGGTCTCCAGATGTTTGGCTTGCTCTAGCTCCCCCGACTTGAATCCCTTACTTTACTATATGTGGAGCATAGTTGAAAGAGAGACCAACAAGCATCGCTAAGCAACACTCTTGACTCTGTCAGGCATGCCATCGCTAATGTTATGACCCATATGAACAAGGTACAGGTCGCCAAGGCCTACGGCTTATTCCACACAAGGACCGATTGAGTCATCGCCGCCAAGTTGAATAATTACAAAGTGTTTGTGCATCAACTAGTGCACAAGTTTTTGCTTCCATAAAACATATATTCATGTTTCAATTAATTGTTTTATTTTATACATAAATTTTCCACATTTACCATGGCCATATTTGTGACCTTCAATACTAAAAATTAATATATAATTTCCTAGATATTGTTCAATTATTCAGTGCAATATCCACAACTAAATCCAGGGAAATTACACACATGTATTAATAGTCTCATTTTAAAATAGTTTTTTATTTCAGTTTTGCCTTCTGGTGTATAACATTCAGTAACCAACCACTAATCAATAAATACACCCTGATGCTTACTCTGCATGCATGCACATATCAGTCTTAGGTTGCATTGCAGTTCTTCAGCTTGAATCACTACTGCCAATATTGCTGCAAAATACATAACTCTGCTACAGATAGAGACAAAAATTGATGTTGACATCTTCATTGTTCTGATTTTACAGTAAGTAGACTACAAAACATATGCAAGTAGAAAAAATCTGTACAGTGCCTCTTGTTGCTTTATTAAAGAGATGGAAGCTTCAAAATAGAAATCCCAAATTTTGGAAAACAAAATTTTCAGAGTTGAATTTGAAAACTCAGGTGCCAGGCAAAAATTTAAAATGACAACTAGCCACCTTGAATTTGTTTACCCCAGCCTATACATCTCCAATTTTTCTGTGAAGTGACTTACCCTCTTACAGTTAGTAAACTCCCATGATCCCAATATAATCTCCAATATGCATTTTCTCAGGTTATATGTAAACCCAACTAGTGATTCAATTGTACACAACTTCTGTAATGGTGTTCATATCATTCAGTGATTTTCGCTTAAATTTTTGTTACACATTAGTGAACATGGTGTTTTCATTACCAAGAGGAAGAATAGTAGCTATAAACTGGAAGTACAGTATGACAACATTTGTTTCAAAAATAGTAGCAAATGTGTGGCAACCATTTCATGTGCTCCAAGTGCTTCCAAGAAACCCATTCATTCATCCTATTATCAAACAGTGGTCTCTAAACTGAAATAGATAATAAGAATTTGTTGAAGCTCTCTAATGTAAGGTAACATAACTTTGGAGCAATGTGATGGAAATTATGAAGAGCTACTTGGCAGTATTAATGATCTGCACAAAATGTGTACACTCAGCCCTGCTTCAGGTTCGTATGAGGCCCTGTAGAAAGATTATAGTAGGATCCGTACCAATAAAGAACATCTGTCTACCAGTCCAGATTTCAGAGGAAACTTCAAGTTTGTAAGGGTAAATCCGTAATGACGTTAGCTAATACAAACCGCTATATAAATTTAACACACCAGAGTTGAGGAAAAAAATCTGAGCAATGTACTAAACTAAACATCTATGGGACTCTCAAGGCTGAAATCCTTCCCGATTATACACTAAAGAACCTCAACAACAAAAGTGGCTGGGCTTACTTTTCAATTTCAGTCACAAAAGTTTCACATAATTCAATTGCAATACATTTTCAATACCTTAACCGACTAACACGTGGGAAATCACCGAGAATTTAGTCGCAACACATCACCGCACTTTCACATCAAAGTACACTTGAAATAAATAAATACCTTTCGCTCGATCAGTTGTCAGTGCTACTGGGACTGAAAATGCCATAATCTTTTCTTTCTAAAACCACTAAGAATGATGTGTTTTAACTATTCTTTATAAATTTCATGACAGGCAAAAATAATTCATTTATTGCATTTTACATTCACAATCTACCACATACTTTTGCAGACAAAAAACCCCAAAACAATCGAACTTTCACGGCCAAAAACACTAACGTACGAAAACAAGACCTCATTACAATAACATCAACAAACAAATTTATCTTAGTGTTGCCATTTTGCAAATACAAAAATCTGTGTTAGGGACAAAAACATTAGATAACAGGCAAAGGAAATCTGGCACTGTGGCTAAACTCTGGCTTCTGACCATTCATCCGAGATGGGTCCGGGTTCGAATTCCGGTGAGATATGGATGTTGTGTTTGTCTTACGGCATTGACTCCTTCCCTTCCCCTTATTACCCTTTGGGTTCCTCATGGTAGTCGTTCATCCCCGAAAAAAAAAGAAAAAAAAAAAAAAGACTAAATCTATTAAAAAAAGGAGCTTACGATATACATTTGATATTTCCACATCGCGGATCCCACTACTTTTCCCAGATATGCTATATTGTCAGTCCTGCATTCATACTGAATCAGCCGCCCCGGTGTTGCTGTGGTCTAAGAGCTAGCTTATGATGATTCGTCCTTGTGGATCTGGATCAAGGAAGTTAGAATAATACTTCTGGAGATGCCCTTAGCATCTTAACCGTAAAGCTGCAAAGTGTGGGAATTTGGCATTGTTTACATGATACTTCTGTAATTTCAAATGTGTGTATTTTGTAATTGCGTGCTTTCTGCTTGCAGAAAAGGTGCTAATATCAAACCGGGATGAATTATATTTCTTACACGAGTGAATTTTCCAATTTTAACGTTATATTTTGTTTAGAATGCGCACTCACGTTCCTGTATTTTAATTTAAAATAAAAATGGGAAGGAGCCTCAAAATAATTCAGAATTTTATAAATTCAGCATTTTCTGACAAAGTGGCAGCAAGTTACGCTGCTAAATCGGAAACATTTGCGAAGAAAAAAGGCAAATCGGCCAAGACAAAATGCATTGCAATTTGCAATAGCCTTGAAAACCATCACTTTCCCACACTTTGACGGCCGTTGCTGGCGGTTATAGGCTTCACGCAAAGTAGTGCTGCTCCATTAACAAGGGCAGCCCCGGTGGCGCAGTGGTCTAAGCGATGGCCTCTGATCATTCGTCCGAAAGTGGTACTGGTTCGAATTCCGGGGGCATGGATATGTGTTTGTCTTACGGCACTGGCTTTCTCCCTTCCCTGGAGCCAGTGACCCTAAATTAGAAACGGGAGACTGCTTATAGCCCATTGAGTTGCTCACGGTGGTCGTTAAACCTCCAATCAATCAATCAAACCTCCAGATATCTTATTCTAACTTCCTTGATCTGGATTCGAATCCCGGTGAGGCATGAGGCATGGATGTCGTGTTTGTCTTACGGTAATATCTTTCTTCCTTCCCTGGAAACAGAGGCCCTACATTAGGGACGGGTGAATGTGTATAGCTCATTGAATTGCTCACGGTGGTCGTTAAACCCCAATAGCCGCCCTGGTGGAGCAGTGGTCTAAGTGATGGCTTCTGATCATTCAACCGAAAATGGTCCGGGTTCGAATCCTCGTGAGGCATGGATGTTGTGTTTGTCTTACGGCACTGGCTCTTTCCGTTCTCTGGAACCAGTGGCCCTAAATTAAGGACGGGCGACTGCCCATTGAGTTGCTCACCGTGGTCGTTAAACATCCAATTAAAAAAAAACAAAAAAAGTAAAAATAAAAAAATTAGGGAAGGGAGACTGCTTACAGCTCATTAAGTTGCTCACGGTAGTTGTTAAACCTCAATAATAAATAAAAAAAACTTAACATCTAACACAAAGCTATAAAGTTGTCTTGGTGCATTTTTTCACTTTCTTTTTTTATTGCAGGTTTAACGACTACCGTGAGGCCGCCCCAGTGGCGCAGTGGTCTAAGGCGTTGGCCTCTGATCATTCGTCCGTAAGGGGTCCGGGTTCGAATCCCGGTGAGGCATGGATGTTGTGTTTGTCTTACGGCACTGGCTCTCTCCCTTCCCTGGAACCAGTGACCCTAAATTAGGGACGGGCGACTGCTTATAGCCCATTGAGTTGCTCACGGTGGTCGTTAAACCTCCAATCAAAAAAAAAAAAAAAACTACCGTGAGCAACTTAATGGGCTATGAGCAGTCGCCCGTCTCTAATTTACGACCACTGGTTCCAGGGAAGGGAGAGAGCCAGTGCCGTAAGACAAACACAACAATCATGCCTCACCAGGATTCGATACGGACCCCTTTCGGACGAATGGTCACAAGCCAGCGCTTAGACCACTGCACCAATCTGTTATCGACAACATTTAATCAGCAGCCACGTTGGTCCGCAACAACCCACTGCTGTCATCACACGAATAAAGTCCATTACGTCAACTTTCACCACGTTATCCGGGGAGGAGAACCAAGGGAGTAAGAAATCCGCCGGAGATTTGCTTGAATACAATATTGCGTCAACTTCTCACGAAATATAAGAAAAAAATAGAAGAAATAAAGACATATTGGAAACTATAAAGCTGTATGGGAACGGAAGACTGACCCACAGAGTGTGTCTTTCTAATTTCCTGGAAACGAAATATGAAAGGATTTTTGTTTTCATTCTATTCACCTGGAAATATCATTTGGCCCTCGTGGTGGCAGACTTCCGGCTAATCGTTCGTGTTGTGCATGGATTTCTGTCCCGAATATGTCATGGATTGTGCCCTTGTCTCACAATACTGGCCGTGCTCCTACCCAGGAACAGCGACCTTGAATTAAAGACGCACAACTCCTTAAACCCATAAAAATCATTTGCTTTCTTTGAAAAAAAAACAAAACAAAGCGGGAAAGCCATTTATCAAGCTCAAGATCTTACTTAGGTCACTTTCAAAACATAGAATTAACTGAAGATGCTATGACACTGCTTGAAAGAAAAATGCGCAATGTTGCGCAGAGATATGTATAGATTCTTTCTATGCATCTTAATTGCATTATTTGAACACCAAAATAGGAACGAAAGAAGTAAAACGGCATTATATTGTTTATTCTTATCGTTGGTGCACGGGCTGTTAATGCTAAACATGATGTACAAACTGCTTGCAACTATCACCAGTTTCCCCATTAAAATTTGAAAAATAATGTGAACACTAAAACTTATTTTCGCTGTTATAAAGCGAACATCATGTGAGAAACCACCTTGATCACTGTTAAGCCCTTGCATAGGCTCCCAGGTAGTGGACAAGAGGAGACATTGTCCTACTTTGGAAATTGGGCCAGCTTTTTCTGTTCTTGGAAGGTAATGCAAAGATTTCGTTATGGTATTAATTCTTATTATTACTTTTCCTATAGAACTTCTGGATGCGTATGTAAAGATAAGAAAAACGTTGGAAATTTAACAATAGAAAAAGCGGTAATTTGCAGTAGAAAATAATAATGAAATTTCCCATGACATGTTGCAAAACAGCGTGCATACGTCGAATATTGATAAGTATGTAAGACAAAGAAATGGAAAGATATCATTCTCTGCAGCATCTATTCACCACTGCACAAATATCTCGAAAATTTTCTCAGAAATTTGTTTTCAGGGTATTTTTCCATTCTTTATGACCACTCTGGTGAGACGCTATAACTCTGGGGTTTCTTGGTGCATATGATACAAGCAGAGGCGTAGCTAAAATGTTGATATTGGGGGAGGGGGGTGTATAGATGAAAATTGCTGAATTCTTCCAATTAAATTAGATCGATTTAATTTCATGTGGGGCATGCCGTCAGTTTTTAATTTTAGAATATTTGATTATCATAAATTCATCTTATTAAAAATATTTGTCAACTGAAAAAATTAATGTCATTAACTATGACTTCTCACATCACTGGCCAACAAATTAATAAATTCATTTTGAGAATCTGCACTTAAATACGTAACATGATACGGCCTTAATCTCCTTTCATCTAATTATTTCATCAATATCAAGCAATGACGAGAAATTAAGTATACGATTTCCATTTTCGTCTGAGTTATTTCCGCGAAGTGCAATGCCTTGCTTGGCCAATGCTCTGGCAACATCAAATAAAATACTTAAAACTGGAGTGTTAAATTCTCTATCATGTTTTTCTTGAAAATTACACTTGCCCTTTTATTTTTGTCTGAAAGAATATCGTCGTCTTTATCTTTTTGTGAATAATGGCAAAAATCCACTAGCGCAGCTTTGTGAGCTTTGAAAGAGAAATGCTGGGATAATTTTCCCAATTTATCTTTACCGACACTCTTCATTTTCGCCATTGCCTCACACCCGTTTCATTCCATGAGTATTCAGGGCCAACAGTCCTGGATACTCATGGTGTTCATTAAACGCCTCGCCTATCCCGCTTCCCCCAAAAAGATATCCTCCGTTTTTGGGTAATAGTGGTTGTGGTGGTGGTGTGTGTGTGTGTGTGGGGGGGGGTGTTAACGACCACCGTGAGCAACTCGATGGGCTATAAACAGTCGCCCTTCTCTAATTTAGGGGCACTGGCTCCGGGGAAAGGAGAAAGCCAGGGCCGTAAGACAAAGACAGCATCCTTGCCTCCCGGGATTCAAACCCGGACCCAATTCGGACGAATGGTCAGAAGCCATCGCTTAGACCACTGCGCCACCCAGAACTTATTCTGAAGTCCGAGGTCCAAGCATATACCGCATGGCAAAAACCGCTCAATTACTGTTGATTGTCATGCTACGCAGTGATGTTGTTTATGACATATCAATCAGAGCCCAATACGCCGCCCCGGTGGCGCAGTGGTCTCAGGCGTTGGCCACTGATCATTCGTCCGTAAGGGGTCCGGGTTCGAATCCCGTCAGGCATGGATGTTGTGTTTGTCTTCCGGCACTGGCTCTCTCCTTCCCTGGAACCAGTGACCCTAAATTAGGGACGGGCGACTGCTTATAGCCCATTGAGTTGCTCACGGTGGTCGTAAAACCTCCAATCAAAAAAAAAAAAAAAAAAAAAGAGCCCAATACATCCGATGTGGACCATTAGGGCGGTCACCAGGTCCGACTTATCTTTTTATATAGAGGTTGACAGCCTACGACTCCAGTAAACCATGTGTTTTTACTATGTCTCAGTCCCTTTCTGAGACCCTAGCCATGCTCACATTAGTAGCAAATTCTCGAAAGGAAAATGCGTGGAGATGGTTTGGTCCCAGAAACAACTTTCGTCATCCTCAGCTGTGTCTGTGGTTAAGCAGCAGAGAAATAATGGTTCATTTTTTTTCATTTACACACCAGAATTTATAAGGATATTTTGCGTAGATGTTAATAAAGAATTCCCAGCTGTGTCTGTGGTTAAGCAGCAGAGAAATAATGATTCATTTTTTTTTCATTTATAAACCAGAATTTATAAGGATATTTTGCGTAGATGTTAATAAAGAATTTTTTGTCTACGAAGTTCGGCAATTTTTGTCAGAGCTGATTTACCGAATAGAAATCAAAATACCGAATTTGGGGGTGAGGGCGTTACCTCCGAGATCTTGAAGACCTATCAAGTCGTGACGTCGTTTTCAGTGACGTCACACCTCGTGGATCTACTGATTAAACAGTCCGTGTCTGCATTACGACGCTACTCCTAACCGTTTGGCTTGTGATTTTTATGGTTGTCCAATGTCCATGCTTGCGTGAAATTAATAGTGTTCCTCTCCCATGGTTTGCTTGAACTAACATTTCAATAATAGTTTTCATATACCGGTAATTGAATGAAATAGGTATTTGATTATTCCACATCAGTGTTGTGTTCCCGGCTGCCGTGGAAATTATAAAACAGCACCCAAAGTTCGTGTGTATGGATTTTCAATAGACCAAGATTTATGTTCTAAGTGGATTCGGACCATTAAAACGTAAAAAAAAAAAAAAAATTTCACGCCGCCCCGGTGGCGCAGTGGTCTAAGCGATGGCCTCTGATTATTCGTCCGTAAGGGGTCCGGGTTCGAATCCCGGTGAGGCATGGATGTTGTGTTTGTCTTACGGCACTGGCTCTCTCCCTTCCCTTGAACCAGTGACCCTAAATTAGGGACGAGCGACTGCTTATAGCCCATTGAGTTGCTCACGGTGGTCGTTAAACCTCCAATCAAAAAAAAAAAAAAACTTCACAGTTACACCACATAGTAAGGTATGTACATAGAACATTTTTAATCCGCCCCGGTGGCGCAGTGGTCTTTTTTTTTTTTTTTTTTTTGACTGGAGGTTTAACGACCACCGTGAGCAACTCAATGGGCTATAAGCAGTCGCCCGTCCCTAATTTAGGGTCACTGGTTCCAGGGAAGGAGAGAGCCAGTGCCGTAAGACAAACACAACATCCATGCCTCACCGGGATTCAAACCCGGACCCCTTGCGGACGAATGATCAGAGGTCAGCGCCTTAGACCACTGCGCCTGCCGCCCCGGTGGCGCAGTGGTCTAAGGCGCTGACCTCTGATCATTCGTCCGCAAGGGGTCCGGGTTTGAATCCCGGTGAGGCATGGATGTTGTGTTTGTCTTACGGCACTGGCTCTCTCCCTTCCCTGGAACCAGCGACTCTAAATTGGGGACGGGCGACTGCTTATAGCCCATTGAGTTGCTTACGGTGGTCGTTAAACCTCCAATCAAAAAAAAAATTAAAGAACATTTTTAAATCGAATTTAAATACAAGACCTTAGTTAATTGATTTGATCAAGCGTTTGAAAAAAACACATTTTAGAACTAAAAACAATGACGTAGTCCTTGAAAACATTCTCCCACGATCGTTCATTCCTATAACTAAAGTTATTGGCTGAAAGAAAAAGAAAGAAAACCATACGGAATGCGCAAATTGATTTTCAGATTTCAAAAACGGGAGCTACAACCGCGTAATAATTTTATTTCTCATTCTTTTAATAAAAAGAATATGTTAAGCATTTGCAGTAATACGTCACATTTGTGATGCAATGTTTTACTGTAATCCCGAAATCCTAACACAACGATCGTGACCACCGGATGGTCTGATTCCAAAATATTATCCCACGATCGTTCATTCCTGTTACTAAAGTTACTAAATTGATTGACAACAACAACCGAAAAACATGCTGAATCCGCAAATTGATTTTCAGATTTAAAAAACAGGAGCTACAACATCGTAAATACGTTAAGCATTTGCAGCGATATGGTACATATGTTAAGCAATTTTTCACTGTGATACCGAAATCCTAAAATAACGATCGTGACCATCGGAAATTAGCTCCGATGCGCCCAGACTCTCTCTCTCTTATGGGCTGCGACGATCCACCGCCAGTGACGTCACAAACCTGTGCGATGGCCTTCTCTTTCCGGGGTCGCGGTGAGGGTGACACCCTCCTATGGCTGTGCCCTTGGATACAAGTAGCCAAAAAGATCAAAAGAACGACAAAAAAGCTTCCCTATTCTACTAACATGATGCCAGATTTCATTTGCTCACTTGTTTTACGTAGTTTATGTTTCTTTTCTTTTTTTTTTTTTTTTTGATTGGAGGTTTAACGTCCACCGTGAGCAACTCAATGGGCTATAAGCAGTCGCCCGTCCCTAATTTAGGGTCACTGGTTCCAGGGAAGGGAGAGAGCCAGTGCCGTAAGACAAACACAACATCCATGCCTGACCGGGATTCGAACCCGGACCCCTTACGGACGAATGATCAGAGGCCAGCGCCTTAGACCACTGTGCCACCGGGGCGGCTAGTTTATGTTTCAAATTAAATATATGTATTGAGAGCACTGTGTCGTTGATAGTGTGGTAAAAACGGTTAGGCCGCCCCGGTGGCGCAGTGGTCTAAGGCGCTGGCCTCTGATCATTCGTCCGTAAGGGGTCCGGGTTCGAATCCCGGTGAGGCATGGATGTTGTGTTTGTCTTACGGCACTGGCTCTCTCCCTTCCCTGGAACCAGTGACCCTAAATTAGGGACGGGCGACTGCTTATAGTCCATTGAGTTGCTCACGGTGGTCGTTAAACCTCCGATCGAAAAAAAAAAAAAACCGGTTAGATAACAAAAAGACAGTGCAAATTTGCTCATGATGTTTGCATATGCTACTCGTAATCGTAATTTATATTTGTCCGCTTGCCGCTCCGGTGGCGCTGGCCTCTGATCATTCGTCCGTAAGGGGTCCGGGTTCGAATCCCGGTCAGGCATGGATGTTGTGTTTGTCTTACGGCACTGGCTTTCTCCCTTCCCTGGAACCAGTGACCCTAAATTAGGGACGGGAGACGGCTTATAGCCCATTGAGTTGCTCACGGTGGTCGTTAAACCTCCAATAAAAATATATATATATATTTGTCCGCTCCTGAAAACTAAGCTATGGGTGCCCATGAGCATTTGTGTGAACTATGAAAACCGTTTCTTTTTGTTTCATGTGATTTAATTATAGCTTTTTAACACACTTTCACGGCTGAGAAGAGGAATAATAGAAATGACGATGTTCCTTTGGCATTCTTTATTCGCACTTTGTTGAACATTTTAAAAAGTCACTTACTGAGATTTTTGAAGCAGCGGACAAAAATGTATTAATAATGGTGGGTTCATATTGAATAGCCTAAGCATTTCCACCATGTTGCATAGTTATATGGATTTTGGCATTTAGGATTTTAATATCCTACGAATGTCATTATTAAGACATTTCAAGCTAGTTGTCTTCAAGATTCATGGCAATGAAAGCTAACTGACGTAAAATAATACAGATGCGCGTTTTTCGCCTTCCCATTCTTGAGAATTTAGATGCAAATTTCCCTCCGCAGTATTTGATATTTAAGAGCGAGTCAAGTGCAGTCAATACCATATGTACATTCTTCGTCGTTTATCATAGTTCTTTTTTGAGGTTATTTATTTAAAAAGTTACCAAGAGCTACGTAAAAGCTCAGGTGATAAGTTTATTTATTTGTTATTTACTTATTTGTTGTTCAATAGCGGACTGTACGAACTCTTCTTAGTTTTACGCGATTTTATGGGAATTAATAACACAAAACTAAGTTTTATGAGATTGAAGAGATGACACTGCTTAGGTACCCATCTCTCCGAGTGGTTGCTTTATCTTGCGTATCAGCAACGCCGTCCTGCTGCAAATGGCTGTTGTTTCATGTACTGGGATTTAATGAATGACAAAAACAGGTTTTTTACTGGAATAATATAGGAGAAGAAGGAATCGAATTCCGAACCCCACATTCTCACACTGGATTCACAGAGATAGAGATGGAGCGGGGGAGATCCCGACTTAACTTCTGAAGTATTGCTTCTCCAAGGTTTCTTTCTGTGCTCTTTCGTTGTCGTGTTTCTATCACTTCCCGTTGGGAAATATTTTCTTACCTTTTTGTTCATTTTTCGTTTGCGTACAGGAGAACTCTGGAATAATACAGTTCAAAACGCAGAATGGCTGGATTTCAGACCATTTAATCCTTTATTACAGTGAAAAGTTGATTTTCAGCATGTTGGAATCAAAGATGAGCTCCGTCAATTTTCCACAGATCGTCGCAATTTTTATTTAGATGCCATTTTTAAATGAACAAACTGATGTATCCGAAGACATGAAATGACACAACTGATTAAGACTGTAAGCTGGATTAATGAAATTATTGTTTATTAAACCAATATTAATTAATTCATTATTATTACCATTATTTAATAAAGTGAAATGGGAAAGGGATCGCAGTTCGTTACAAAGTAGATTTTTGTTTGTTTGGGGGTTTAACGACTACCATGAGCAACCTGATGGACCCTAATTTAGGAACCAGTGGCCCTAATTTAGGGCCACTGGTTCCAGGGAAGGAGAGAGCCAGCGCTGCAAGACAAACACAATAACCATGCCTCAGCGGAATTCGAACGCAGACCGATCTCGTACGAATAGTCAGAAACCAGCGCCCAGACCACTGCGCCCCCAGAGCGGCAGATATTTTTTGTGTAATGTCACAGAGTTATACATAAAGATTGAACAGACTGGATGGATAGATCGAGTAACTAATGGACAACTCTGCCGAACCGTGCCTAATAAGCAATTTATTCTTGGTGGGAGAGAAGGTTGAATCACAAAATTATTAAATATGCTGCAGTAAGGTAAGTGCACTCGTCTAAGTGCTAACATGGTACTGATTTCGATTTTGTCAAATTGTATTGGAGGACGGATTATAAAAAAATTCAGGCTCTTATAAAATCCAGAAAGAAGTGATAAATGTATTTACCTCAAAATTAATTTAAGGGTGTTTAAGTTGATACAGAAGCCACGTGAAAGGAAAAAAAAGTAAAATGAAGGAAAATATTGAACCTATCGACTGTAAGTTGAGCATCGTATAAAACATTTAAGCAAAATTATCTATAACATTAAATTATTTCATGAAACAAATAAAACGCGGAACGTGGACACATTTTCTTTTCATTTTTTCGTAAAGAAAATGATATTTATTGTTACCAAGCTTTTCAGCAGCAATGTCAGTTCTTTGGTGTTTCCAGGCCAACAGATGCACTTGGCACGACAAAAGTTATTTAAATAAATAGAAACTGCTCTGGGCGATATCAGAAGTCAGATTATTTAATTTTTTTCAACTGAAACAAATTTCAGAAAAAATTTGCGGAGCCATTTATTCTCCTCTTCATCCATTTTTAATCCATCTGTGTAATAGTTTTTTTGCATGCTTCTTGATTTTACTTTCCTCCCTGTTACATATTTAATTTATTAACTCAAAATCATCTGTCATTCAGCTACTTATTTTAGAATAGTTTCTACTTCATCCCATCTCAAAACCACATGTAATGAAAAATACTTCCTTAACTATTTCTTTCCGGAATTCCTGTTTTAATTTTCACAATTAACAGTCTCCAAATTTTCCTCACATTTTTTCAAATTTTCTTTACACTTGCTGCATTAATTTTCTTTAGCTAAATGAAGAAAATAATCGAAATTAACAGTTTGTTTGATACACAAACTGTTCTTGGCATTAATCTTCAGCTTGGGATTCGGTTTCAAAATTTTCTTTAACCGAAGTAAAATCCAATGCATTTTCATGTCGGCCATTCGGAAACCATTTTTTGCCTTGCATCGTAAACTAGTACTTGCTTTTCACAGAGCTCAATACATATCGTTCTTCAATGACCTTTTTTTCCCAGTCCAATGTTTTTTTCTTTCCTATCTTGTCTTATTCTTTCCTATCTTGTCTTATTCTTTCCTATCTTGTCTTATTCTTTCCTATCTTGTCTTATTCTTTCCTATCTTGTCTTATTCTTTCCTATCTTGTCTTATTCTTTCCTATCTTGTCTTGTTCTTTCATATCTTGTCTTATTCCTTCCCTACTAATCTTTGCATTTGTATTCTATAAATGGCTCTTTACTCTTCCGCACTCCTGAATTGTAGCTTCAATTGATTGGAAGAACTTTTCCAGCAAATGATTTTTTCCTGCTAAATTTAGAGCGAAAATCCAAATAATCTACGCAGCATTTGAATACGATTTTTCAAGAATTCCGTAGCACGAATCTCGGGTATACAGATTAAACAGTATATACCTATCTTGTTTTAAGAATCAATATCACGATTTCATCAAATATAATACTTATATGCGTTTTTATACACATACATGGATATGTTCATTAATCTGTATTAGTCTTTCTGCTCTCAATATTTCAGCAGTACTTCACAAAAGTTTGCGCATTTTGTTGCTTTTCATCAAGCTTGAGGTGTTTATCACTTCACTAGTCGTCATCTGATTGAGGGTGGCAGAGATAGGTCGGTAGAAGTTTGGCTACTTTCTTTCTCCTGATGAAATGACAAAATATGTGCTCATGCGTACATTCCACGGACATCTACACCTGTTCAATGACTTTGGTAAGCAAAAATTATCCAGCATTCCTTGGCTCACACGCGCGCAGGCTGCTTCGTGTTTTCCGATGTGTGGAAATGGAGAAAGAGTTATACTTAGCTTGACTTCTCTCTGTCGTTAGCGAGAGTTACTCTAGAACTTTAAAGTTTTTTCCGGAAAATGTTATATGTTACATATTATTACTGTGTTTATCGCTGAATTCAGTAATGTCACATTTTATTCGTGTTTGGATAAAAAAGTAATTTCACAATGCATTTCAATATTCTCGTTGCATGCTGATATAATACATTTTGATTAGTGTCCTTTTGCAGTTTCATTGACAATACTAGAAACAAATAAGTGCAAGACTTCAAAAGATAATCCGGTTTTTATGTGTAAAAATGATTGTACAAGATCTGAAGAAAAAAACACTGCACTAAAAATATTATAAAGGCCGTACGCCGTTGAAATATCCATTCTGGAAGGACAACAACTCCCCCTCCCTGTACGTATGGCCGTGGTGAAACCCAACTACAGATATATTTGTTCTTTTATATACTTGTCCTGTGTGTGTTCTATTCTTCAGACGCAGTTTCAAAGACCATGCGATGAATTAGTGTTCGAAGAGTTTACAAAATGAGTTCTCTTACACCAAACCCTCTGAGTAACGGGTTTATTCGTTACTAAGTCTCCGTCGTAGATGCTACTAGTGGCATAATGGCAGGGAGAAGCGGTCTAACGGGTCAGTACCTTCCTCTAAAATAATAAAATGACAGTAAGGTTGGAGATGTGTGTTATGAAGCATTGGACTAAATGGCAAAAAATCCAACGAGATTCAGTTTTGTAAAAATTGCGTAAAAAAAGCTCCTTTGATTATAACACTTCTTTATGAACATTACAACGTTCACTTGAAATAGCTCTGTAAATATTTATCTAATCATACGGATAGATAGGAAAACTTACGTCTGAACGGACAATAATAATATGGAGTGAGAGTTACTTAGGCCCCTAAAGGCTAGTTAGATATTTTCAAGTCTTCATCTCAAACAGCTCCCAGATATTAATCGAAAACATAAGACAGACAGACATCCCGACAAACGGCAGAGAGACAAAGTGTAAATATTGTGTAAAGTTATTCACGGTCCTTAAAAGCCATCCAGAAAATTTCAATCTATCTCAAACAGTTCTCGAGAGCTGAGAAATTTATCAAAAACAAACTGGCAGACAAACAACAAAGTGCTAACGTGGTGTTGCTTGCTGTGTTCGAAGAGTCATCTTGGAAATTTCAAATTTCCATCTGAAATGGTACCAAACCCATGTTGCGTCAAACGTCTTCTGTAGTCTCCGACGAAAGCCCCACGAAGCATCAGGCAAGTGTCCAGTTCATAATGATTTTGAACTCTCTCTCTCTCTCTCTCTCTCTCTCTCACACACACAGAGTGGACAAAATCCATGGGATACTTCCTTGGTAACGGGTAGGCTGACCTTTCGCCAGGATGAGAGTAGTCACACGGCGAGGAATTGTGTTTACTATGTCATGAAAGAGTTTCATAGGTATCGTCGCCCATGCTGCTGCACTGCTGTCCGTAATTCTGTTGCATTCCTAGGTGAAGAATCCAACGCTCGAACGGCCATTTCCTCAGCATCCCAAAGATTTTCCATACGGTTCATATATGGTGAACGGGGAGGCAATTCCAGAGCAGGAACTTATGCGGAATGTTCTTCTAACCATGTTCTAGTCACCACGCCTCGGTGGGAGGCGCATGCATAGTCCTGCTGGAAGAGTCCATTGCCTGTGGGTGCATGATGACCATGAACGGATGCAGATGGTCTGCAAGGATAGAAACGTAACGTGAACCGATCAGAGACGCCTCTAGATGTCTCAGAGGTTCCAACGTGTGCCAGTTGAACACGCCCCAGACCGTAACCGAGCCTTCTCCAGCCTGATCAGTTCCTTGACATGCCGGGTCCATCGCTTCGTGCGTTTTTGGCCAGATAGGCAGTCTTTCGTCTGTTCAAAATAAATGGAAACGGAACTCCTTCTCAGATGAGTCCCGTCTCCAATCATCCAAAGTCAAGTGCTGATGTTGTCTCGTCCACTTGAGGCATACAGTCTGGTGAAGTGGTGTTAGCAATGGGACGGTGATGGGTCGGTGGCTTCCATAACCTACTGCCGCTAATGAACGCCTAGTAGTATTGGTGGACACATTTCTGGCACCTTCCTCGTTGAAGTTGGCGGTGATTTGAGCCACTGTCGCCCTCTGGTTGGTTGCAACTATGCCAGACAGATAGCGACACCTACGTTCACCCACCACTTTTCTCTGTCCACAGCGCTGTCCAAGAATGCAATGTTTTTCTGGAAATGACATATTCCCGATGCACGCTTGACACTGTGGAATGGGGATACTGCAGTTTCTGTACCACTTCCGCAGTAGTTGCAGTTCTTACCCATGCGTCGGGCAGCCACTATCATCCCTCTTCCAAAATCTGTTAACTTACAACGTTTATCCACACTGCCATCTACATGAATGCAATGATGACGTCCTGCCTATATACCTGCCATGTGGTGGGTTCGTCCTCTAACGAAAGGGGTGACGGTGTCGAGTTGTCCAGGAACCAATTATCTCATGATTTCTGTCCTCCTCTCAAGTGTATATACACATATGCACTATATTGACAAAAGTCACCGTGCACCTAGAAGAGAAACACAACATAGCATTTATTGACATACATTAGTACGGTGTCGGTCCACCTCTGGCCTTAATGAATGCACTGACCCTTCGAGATATGCTTTCGACAAAGTTTTGGAACACAGCGGTAGGTATGCGCTTCCATTCAGTACATAATGCTGCCGCTAACTGTTGCTTAGTAGTAAGCCTTGGTTTCAAACTTCTTATGCAGCTCTCTAATTCTTCCCAGAGGTGCTCTATGGGATTAAGATCAGGGCTCAGTGCTTGCTAGTCCACACACGATACGGAATTATCATCAAACCACGCCGTAACAGTCCTTGCTTTATGGCTCGGTGCATTATCCTGCTGGTACCAACAAAGCTCGGTTCCATAGTATTGCCACAGAGTTGGTAGGGCATAATTGTCCAAAATATCGAGGTAGATGTTCTGGTTAACAGGTTTGTCCACGAAAACCAATGAGCCAGGACCATACCACGAAAAACACCCCACACGAGTACACTGCCAGCTCCAAACTTTACCGCAGGAACAGCACAGTGTGGTAAATAGCGTTCCCCCGGCTGCCGTCATACCCCCACACACGGTCATCCGACTGATGGATCGTGTATCTGGATTCATCAGTCCATAGGACCCGTTTCCATTGATCTACGGTCCACGATAAATGTTCTTTACACCATGCTAAACGACGAGTAGCATTCCGAGTGGAGATGAAGGTCTTATGAGCAACCGCACGACCACGGTAACCCATGGAATAAAGTTCTATGCGAATGGTACGTGTACATACCGAGATTCGAGCATTTTTACTCACCTGTACACTGAGGTCTTGTGCAGTACTCCGCCGATTAGCTGTAACGACTTTCCTGAGGCTTCGACGTCCTCTATCACTGATTTCTTTAGTCTGCCGGTACGTTTTGCTGCTTCAGGCACGCCACGTGTCTTCCACTTATTCAGTACATCCAAAACAGTTGACTTGGGTATGTTTAAATGCTTTTCGGTTTCTCTTATGGACAACCCACTAATATAACACTCAACTATATTTCCTTTCTCAAAGTCAGCTCTCTCCCGCCTCAACATTTTCACTCAACCTCCCAGTGCGATATGATCGCGGTCAGCTGCAGGCATGTTTTTATACAGTTTGCAGCTGTGCCGTGCATCTTAACAACGCAGCGGATCCGTTCATCTGCTTTTGAAAAGGTGCCTGGTAACTTTTGTCTATGTAATGCATATGTATAGAACGCAAGGACGAAATCTTTTGTACCCTCCTCTGTTTTACGAATATCTAGGATGTGCTTCTGAATGCCATTACTAACAAAGTCCTAGCACCAACTACTAATAAATGCGTAACAGAAAACAAAACACACAAAAATTAGCAGGCATAGTAAATACTGACAAGCATCAGTTACTCGTTTTCGTTTTATAACTTGACGGACTCCCAATCATAACCCGAAAGCACATAGAAAAACTCGTGGGAGTTCAGAAATAGCGTTCAGTATCGAAAGCATAGCGAGAAGCAACCAAAATGTACATTAGTAAAAGGTCAACAAAAAACGGAAAGTTAAAAAGGCAGTATACGTCACAACCGCCTGTGATCAATTCACTGCTACAAGCACATTACGATTGCAGGTAATCGATTTCAAGCTACAAACCAAAGAAATTTGAAAGAACTTCTTCCGATGAATCTACTGTTAAAATACGGAGCAGAAGAAGAGATCGTGGGTCGTTACTTTTGTGAGTGATTAGCCTAGCAGAAGAATGTGTCAGGATACGCAGAAAAACAGCACATGAACTAGTAATTAGTTCTTTTTAATCAGTGTGCTATTGCAGCCACGAATTTGTTATCTTTTAAACAGTGGCATCGCTAGGAATGATGAATTGGGGGGGGGGGGATAAGCCCATTCGTTGTATATACACTGAGTGGCCACTTTATTATGACCACCTGACAGTTTTAAGCAAATGAGCTATGGCTGCACGCTGTTGCCGCCAGAGGGCAAGGCTAGCATAAAAAGGGAAAGCTTAGTGCTTGCGACAGTAGAAGAAGTGATTTTTGGGTGACGAGATGGGTGAAAAATGTGATTTGACGGACTTTGAACGCGGGATGATTGTAGAAGCTCGGAGCCATGGAGCGAGTATCACCGAAACCGCTGCATTCGTGAAATGTTCCAGAACACCTGTTGTTAAAGTGTTTAAAGACTGGACTGTCAGCCAAAAAACTGGGTCTCTACGTGCAGCGTGTGGTCGTCATCGACTAGTGACTGCTCGGGCGGAACGGAGAGTGTCCAGACTGGTAACAGACAACAGAAGGGCAACAGGGAAGAAAATTACAGACCATCTTAATCAAGGATCCCCTCAAATGATCTCTGCACGCACTGTTCGTTGAACACTGCATCGGATGGGATATGGCATTCGAAGGCCTGTTCAAACACCTTTGCTGTCTGCAGTTAACAAGGGAAAACGTCTCCAGTTCACACAGGAGCACAAAGATCGGACAGTCGATAATTGGAAACAAATTACGTGGTCTGATGAATCAGGTTTTCAGTTGCACCATGCCGATGGCCGAGTGAGAATTTGGCGGAAACAGCACGAAAGCATGGACCCTAAATGCATTGCTACAACCCTTCAAGCTGGTGGAGGTAACGCTATGGTTTGGGGAATGTTTTCCTGGCATGCTTTGGGTCCTTTAATTCGTGTTGATCAACGTCTGACTGGCACATTATATCAAAACATCGTTGCGGACCAAGTGCATCCTGTCATGTGAATGGTTTCTCCCAATGGCAACGGCTATTTTCCACAAGATAATGCGTCTTGCCATAGTGCTCGTATTGAATAGGATTGGTTTCAGGAACATGCCAGTGAGTTTACTTTGCTTAGGTAGCCCCACAATCTCCAGACCTCGGCCCCATGAGAATTTATGGGATGAAGTTGGACGAGCCATCAGACAGCTGGATCCACAACCCTGCAATCTCACACTCCTGGAAAGTGCTATTCATCAAGCATGGTCTCAGATTCCACAAACCACCTATCAACATCTCGTGGAGTCCATGCCACGATGAATCGACGCAGTATTAAAGGCAAAAGGTGGCCCAACGAAGTACTGAGGGGTGGTCATAATAAAGGGTCCACTCAGTGTATATATATAAACACGCAAAAGCAAAGATGTGTAACTCGACAAAAAACTATCCAAAGTACCCTGATTTACCTCAGTTATTTATAAAACTGGAATAATGTCGAACCTTATACATACCAAATTTCTCCTTTGTTTCACAAGACAATTGTCTGAAACTGAATTTGAATAAAAGCGACAATAAATAGAGCATTTTTGTCTGGAATGCATTTCTTGTGTGTTAGAGCTCTCATGCACACAGTGACTACTTGGGTTAAGGACTGTTGTTCGACGCTGTTTTTCAAGAGAAGTATTTCCCGGTGCTATTTAAAAAAATCCATCCTAGTAGCTCTGAAAGTATAGCTTGTAGTGGACAAAAAAATCAACTGCACATAATTGAGAAGAATACGTAGCAACACTGTTCTGTGAAAAAGAATCTATCATACGACAGTTCTCCACTCTCAACGCCCTTATTCTATTTCCCGCCCGACGGCCAAGTACATCCACCAATAAACTACCGTAACGAAAAATGCACTAATACCCCACCGAAATCCCTTTATACCGTGAAACAAACGCTTTCACTTAGTGGAAACTTCTGCCCCCTTTCATGCTGTATTTTATTACCCTAGTAAAGATGTCACCTTTTCACACGAATATTACCTTTTCCGACAGACTGTTACAGTTGCTGTCGTACATCGTTCCTTCAGTCTGTTGATCTACGGCTGATTCTCAGGGTTTGGGTTTTTGTTATCTTGGGAATGATAATACGTGCCTCCACGATACTCCCACCCCCGTAAATCATTAATTTATTTGACGTATTGTTCCCTAATGGCTTAACCCCTGCTGAGACAAGGCGACGAGATTACCCAAACTAGAGTAATGTTATCTTAATACTGTTGCTGTGACACCTGACCCCCTCATCGAAAAAAAAGGGAGTCGGAAGAAGAGGTTGTTTTGCGTTGACAACAAAATATTTAAGGAAATTTCCATCTGCCTTTTTTTTAAGTGGAAAAATATTACATAGGTAAATGTAAGATAACACAAAGAAAGGTTTGAGGTTTATTTTGATTGGCAGGGCTTTGCGCTTCTTTGGGGGGGGGGTGAACCCCGAAAAAATTATCTAACGATGACATTGCTTTTAAAGCTTTTCTGTGATAAATGAATTATAACAGTAATATGCATAGACAAATGCTGAACTCAATTATGCCATTATAGTATTAATCTTCCCATTAAATATTCTAGGTAACATACCGCAGGGGAGGAGAGACAGAGGACAGTAGTCATGAACATACAGCATATCGAAACCCAAACGGATTTCGTTGACGCAGAAGAGTCTTGGCCGACGTCCAGAAGAGTACATGGGAGAAGAGGGCGCGCCAAGTTAGCTTCTTCCATGCAGGAATCCACTGAAGGTTTTCTGTACCTTTACAAGAACCTTAGCCCTATTCTCACTCCTACAATAATGGAGTTTAAATTACGACAGCTTCTAAATTTTTTTCGGCAGAACCAAGGACTCATTAACAGGCTTTTGGTGGAAAGAGTCATTAAGACGGAATTGGCCAATATTTGCTTCATGAGCCAGATTGAGGACAGCAGCACAGTAGTGGAACTTCTGCGCTGCATCAACGAGGCATTCAACCAGCCGAAAGTCAACGTCCTTTACTTCCTTATATGGTATCCCTTGGGAAACCCCCGGACGCTTTCTGCGGAGACCATTGCTGAAAGAAAGCGAAAAGGGAGGAAAGTTCATTGCTACGTGTCCTACTACCTGCATCACGCTCGGCTGAAGCGGTTGACGTTCAACGGACACAGGATGACTGAACTGTTCTGGGAACCTCTCGACTATGCTATAATGAGGAACGGAATCATGTCGAATTCGTTGTTGTCCTACGCTCCAGAGTCTGTCTTCGCTCTGCTCCAGTATGGTGCCAAGTGAGTACACACAAATATTTTCATGACAAGTTTTAGATGTTATGGGGAAGTTTGATTGGGTATTGCCATGCGAGGTTCACCGACAAGAAATAAAGCACTTGAGGGAGGGACGGGAGTAAGGAAGTGTTTTGCATATGATAAACAATTCAGTACCGCAACCTAATTGATAAAAATAATGCACTGATAAACAATGCCTCTGCAAAGGGTAGCCCACGATGCCTTCATCATAAAGCCGGAAGCGCTGCCATCGTTTCAATCATTATTTATACACGGTCACCTGCGTGACAGGGCACGGCACTAGTTCGTGAGGTCACAACATGCGGTCAAGATCTCTTATACCAGGGTTTCCCAAACTTTTTAGAACCGCGATCCAATTTTTAACGGAACAAAATGGTTTAACTCCAGATTTAAAAAGAAATATCAGGTATAACAAAGTAAATTTCTCCGTCATTTTTATCCGCGCCAGGATTCGAACCCGGGTCCACTCATTCCGGAATAAGTTGCTCTACCAATTGAGCTACGCGGACATTTTATTCTGATTCCTATCTGCCTTTATGTCGTGTGCGTCCTTCTGGCAGGTACGTCACATCTCCTAGTACGTTACATCATCTCCACCTTATTTTTTTTTTTTTTTTTTACGAAGTGCTGCTCTTATTTTTCCTATCTCGCGGTGTGGAAATAACATCACACCATTGCGAGATTGTAAACGGTCGGGTCATCCGGATAGTTCGGGCGCCATTATAACGAAGTGAATTTCTCCGTCATTTTTATCCGCGGCTGGATTCGAACCCGAGTCCACTCATTCCGGAATAAGTTGCTCTACCAATTGAGCTACGCGGACATTTTTTTCTGATTCCTATTAGCCTTTATGTCGTGTGCGTCCTTCTGACAGGTACGTCACATCTCCTGGTACGTTACATCATCTCCCCCCCTTTTTTTTTTTTTTTTTTTCGAAGTGCTGCTCTTATTTTTCCTATCTCGCGGTGTGGAAATAACATCACACCATTGCGAGATTGTGAACGGTCGGGTCATCCGGATAGTTCGGGCGCCATTATAACGAAGTAAATTTCTCCGTCATCTTTATCCGCGCCAGGATTCGAACCCGGGTCCACTCATTCCGGAATAAGTTGCACTACCAATTGAGCTACGCGGACATTTTATTCTGATTCCTATCTGGCTTTATGTCGTGTGCGTCCTTCTGGCAGGTACGTCACATCTCCTAGTACGTTACACAGGTTACTTATTCTTTCCTTTTCCCAATCTCCCTCTCTCTCTCTCTCTCTCTCTCCCTTAGCTATACCAAAATAATACTTTCAAGTAAATGTTCCTTACATTTTAAGACATTATTTAATTGTTTAAATACATGAAATTATCTTTTTACATTCCTAATTTGTGACGTACGTCGCTCATATCTTTAGGGGACGGGGTGCTCAAGCTCGCCGCCCCGGTGGCGCAGTGGTCTAAGCGATGGCTTCTGATCATTCTTCCGAGATGGGTGCGGGTTCGAATCCCGGTCAGGCATAGATGTTGTGTTTGTCTTACGACGCAGGCTCTCTCCCTTCCCCGGAACCAGTGGCCCTAAATCAGATCAGATCATATGTAGAGGATTTTAAGAAGGGAGTGTGTTTTTTTTTTTTGGATTGGAGGTTTAACGACCACCGTGAGCAACTCAATGGGCTATAAGCAGTCGCCCGTCCCTAATTTAGGGTCACTGGTTCCCGGGAAGGGAGAGAGCCAGTGCCGTAAGACAAACACAATATCCATGCCTCACTGGGATTCGAACCCGGATCCCTTACGGACGAATGATCAGAGGCCATCGCTTAGACTACTGCGCCACCGGGGCGGCCAAGGGAGTGTTTACCCCCAGGTCTTAAACAACCCTTAGAAATAGGGAGCTGGGAGATTTGGGCTAGAGTGCCCGATAGGAAAGTGACACGGAAGCGAGGTAGAAAGCGGGAGGAAGTCGCCCTTATTTATTACCGTGTTGCCAGTACCCGGGGTTCGACGGCTTAACGTGCCCATCCGACGCACGGCGGATATTTAATGGCTCGAGCGTTCGTACCTGAACCGGGATAGAAACTGGGGTTTCTCCGTTACAGTCACGAACGTTGACCACTAGGCCATCCGCTGCCAAGTGGCCCTAAATTAGGGACGGCCTACTACTTATAGCCCACTGAGTTGCTCACTGTGGTCGTTAAACCTCCGATGAAAACAAAACAAGCTCAAGCTGCAAAACTCTCTCCGTGTGTGCAACTGCGATTACAATAACCTCTTTCTGACTTAACTACCAAACAGATCCCTTAGATAGGTGTCTCCATAGGTCCCCCTAAGTGGCGTGATAAGATTGTGCCCAAGACTTTGCTATACGTAATAATATATATACTCACGGACAATAAAACTTGCGTACCTAGAAGAAAACATGCTAAAACCGCAAAACTTTGCAGATAGCTAGAGTACGTGCTGGTATGCAAATGACTCACGTTTGGTGTGAATGCGCATGACCGCATACCTTGTGGTGGCGCTGCGAACACGAACCGGAAGCCTTATAAAGCGGCGTGTAGTCGATGCCCCATGAAAGCGAAAAGCACTGGCCCACGCAAGCAAGAGTACAGAGTGACAAGAATGCCGGGTAGACGCCAGAGACGTCGATTTACGCAACTTACGGACTTTAAGAGAAATGCCTGATCATCGGGCTGAAAACCGCAGGGTTGTCGGCTCGCCGTATAGCCCGCCACGTGGATCGTTCTGACCATACCGTCCGACTGTGTTGGGAGCAGTGGACACGTGACGACACTGCCACACAGCGGAAGGGCTCCGGAAGGACCAGGAGGACTACCGGTAGAAAGGATCGACGAATCGTGCCCCAGGCATGAAGGGATTCCACGGGGACCCAGACCACTATACAGGCAGACGTAGCTGCTTCCGTGTGCCCACGAACCATTTCCCAACGCCTCGCGGAAGCGAATCTGCGATCTCAGCGCCCCTTCCGTGTGCTGCCATTAACACTGGAACATCGCCGGCTCCGTTTGCAGTGGTGCCAGGTCAGGGTGACGTAGAACGCCATAGATGGGCAACGTGTGGTGTTTAGCGATGAGTACCGCTTCTTTTTGGGGACAGATCATCATCGTGTCCAGGTGTGGAGGTCCCCGGGTCAACGGCACAATCCCAACCTCGGTATCGAGCGCCACACCTCTCCATACTGCAAGCATTATGGTCTGGGGATCCATTACCTACGATAGCCGATCAGTTCTAGTAGTGGTACGTGGATCATTGACGAGCCAGCGGTATGTGCATGAGATCCTACGTCCCCATGTGCTCCCATTCCTGGCCGGGATTCCAGGTGTGCTATACCAGCAGGATAATGCTCACCCGCACACGGCTCGGCTTGCCCAGGACTGCCTACGTCATGTCTAGACACTTCCATGGGCTGCCCGCTCTCTGGATATGTCCCCTATCGAGCATGTGTGGGACCAGTTGAAACGCCAGCTGCCGTCGTGCCGCACTTTCCGGGATTTGGAGCACACCGTCCAACACGTGTGGGCCAGTATGCCGCAGGACAACATCAGGCGTCTGTTCGCCTCCATGCCGGACCGTATTGCAGCATGTATTGCCGTACGAGGTGGTGCGCCGCGCTATTGAAGATGACCGGACTGCATGCCACATATGTTCTGCAGCTCTGTTATGCCATCATGCGCATCATTCATCTGTATTATTACGTCCGTAAAATTTCAGTTCAATCCGATGCTTCCTCTTTTGTGCAAATTTCGTTG
Source organism: Macrothele yani (assembly GCA_039090855.1). Taxonomy (NCBI): domain Eukaryota; kingdom Metazoa; phylum Arthropoda; class Arachnida; order Araneae; family Macrothelidae; genus Macrothele; species Macrothele yani. The sequence continues at coordinate 83,270,781 of CM077008.1, forward strand.
TCCGTGAGTGTAGCATAGGTGATCATAGGGAGGAGGGGGGAGCAAGAGGGGCGACTCGACATCCCCTGAAAATCTGACTATATCATTTCTGTTCTTGGAAGTTACTACAAATATTTTCGGGATAACAATTCCGATTTCTGATTTTTCCAACTTCTGGATGCGTACGTGTGTAGTAAAAACTCAAAAAACGATGGAAATTTATAGTAAAAAGTAGCAATGTGGAATTCTTGCACTGAATTGTTGGAGCACAATACGCGTCAGTTTATCAAAAGAATGGAAACACTTACTGTTTTCAGAGAACTTTTTATTAATAAGCTGTAGGCTCACCTTGGGATTTCAGAACAGAAACAGTTTGACTTGGAATAGACTGACTCAAGTTATGGCGTACGATAATGGAATTTGAGACAATTCTTCGTATAAAATATGTCCTAACTGTGCCAGTGATGTTAGAGGAGGAAAGTGTGATCTAATCTCTCGCTCCAGATATTCTCACTAATGTTCAATAATATTTAGGTCTGAAGATTGAGGTGGCCAGATTAGCTATTGCAATTCGCTCCTCGTGCTCTGCAAACCACAACTTGACATGTTTCACGCAATACACGGGTAAATTATTTGTTTGAAACCAGGGAGGTCATTATGTAACAATGCCTGTAACATTGTGTGATCTCCAAGTATATATATTGGTATGTTGTAGATGTGACACGACGACCTTGAATAATAAGCAGTGGAATGCAATGACATGGCACCCCACACCATCAGGGATCGACCTCCATGTTTCACAGTCGCGACGGTACGCTTCTGCAAGTTTTCGCGAGACGTACACTCGACCAGTGGTGAGAAAGAATGGGAAGCACAATTCATCAGACCAGACACGTTGTCAGTCTTTAGAATCCCAGTTTTTATGTGCTTTGCACCACCTTAGCGTTTTCTTGCATTGATGTTGGTAATCACAGGTGTATGAATTGCAGCATAGCCATAAATACCGGCACGAAGGAGTTTCTGAAAAACTATTATGACGAAAACGGGATCATTCCATCTAGCGCTCAACTCAATTTTTGTGGTACCGTGGTCTTGTTCTTCTAATGTGTAGTCCGTGCCAACATTTGCCCATCCCTATATGACACCTTCGTACGGCGTCCACAGTTTGTGCGTTCGGTGGCAACACCGTGTCTTTTTTGATAGGTAGTTATAATCTTTGTTACAATTACTCGTGTTATAGTTACTATTTCTGCCGTTCTAGTTACTGAAGTTCCTACAAGACGCGCATCAATGATCATGCCCTCTTTGAGGTCACTGAAATCTGTCACTGTCGACAATTACTCCACAACAGGTGTTTCATCTACATTTGTGGCACTTCTACGCAGTGGCACAGCGGAAAAATTTGGGCCCTCCATCAGAGCATGATTTACGCATGGGCGCACGGGGCCCGTGCCCAGGGCCCCCATGGACTGGGCCCCCCAATTTAAGCACTAACATTTAATTTTTATTATTATGGGCAGCAAAATCGGTGACGGCGGTGTGCACCAGTTAATTTTCACCGAGCGCAAATATGCATCGATATGTTGCTTCAAAAAAATCGATTATCAATATCCATTTGAAAGATGGCAATTCGGTGGGCTACACTTGTTTAAATCCGTTTTATTTTTAAAATTAACATGAATATTTATATAACTATTTTTACTAACCCATGTTTGATGTTTATGCCACATCGTGGGCAGAAACATGGGTTATCTAACACCACAAATTAACGTTCATTCTCATTATTAAAGAGACTGAAATCTTCATTAAGTTCAACAATGGGACAATCACAAGTAACATCATTAGCACTTCCATCTCTTGAAAATGATGTGACTACATCTTTCAGTTATGATAAACTGATCACTGATTTTGCCTTAGAGAAGGCAAGGAAACGCCCACTACGATGAATACAAAGTGAGTTCATGTATTTTTGTGTCAGTGACTGGAGATAAAATGTTTACTTTTAATTTACAATTTTTTTAAATTTATTGTTTCTTGCATTTATTAAAGTACATAGTGCTTGTGTATTAAGGCAGTAATTCTTGTGCTCTATACAATTATACGCGCAATTATAGAATAATTGCATGAAGCACTAGGGGTGATGCCTTAATACGCAAGTACTATTGTTAATTTATTAAGAGTATGATTCATGCCCGGGGAGTGGGGGCAAGTTATTTGTGCCCAGGACCCCACTAGTCTTAAGTCGGGCTCTGCCCTCCCCGCAAATAAAATCTTCGAGGCTGTTTTGCAAAAATCCATAGGCTTTCAATTAATTGAAATTTTAAATTTCATACTATTTTTGTAAAACCAAAATTATTACATTTTATTGCGTGTAACACAATTGTGCGCGTTGCAATTAAAATGATTGCCTTAGTTTTATACCATTACAAAGTACTACAAAACAATTACGCAAAAGTTAATCATATCATGCAAATTTTATTCTTTTAGAGAACTAAAACCATTCTGTTTGAAATGTTTCACGATCACACACACAAAACTCATAACTTCCGCGTGACAGTGTCGAATGATCATTTGCGATTTATACGAAAATGCAAAACATAAGTAAGCAAATAAATAAATTACAGTCAACGATTATGTACACAAAAAGTAAAACTACTTAATTATTTACTTTTAAATACATCTATATAAAGCGCATTTAACATAATGCCACAATGTTTTGCACATGGGAATTTTCTTTTCTTTTGAGTTTGTTATAAAAAAAAATGACATTGGTCTCTTACATTGCCCCGTGAAGAACACCTTTCAGTTCATAATATTTTGGAGGATGCGTGATTACGTGCAAAAACGACTGCAATATATAACACCTTATCCTCATTGTACAAAATATTCAAATTGTTATTTATTTCACATTCTCTTGTTAATACACATACACTGAAGGGCCAGAAAAGCTGGTACAGACGAGCTTATGCAAAATACATAGAAACGTCACCTATGCTCGTACTCGGTTGAATCCGCCAGTGCGTAGATAAAGCGATAGACATCCTTGCCAGCTGTCAGAGCTGTTTTCGGCATGAGAATGACAAGTAATAACGATTTAAGCGGTTTTCAACGCGGTGTCATAGTTGGCGCCCGTGAGATGGGTCATAGTATTTCGGAGGTGCAAACGTAGTTCGGATTTTCACAGACGACCATTGTAAGGGTGTCCCATGACTACAAGAATTCCCGCAAAACCTCCAACCTACGATGCCAGTGTGGCCGTAAAAAGACATTGGGTGAATGTGGCCATCGTCGGCTGTAAAGAATCGTTTCACGCGATAGGCGTGCAACACTCTCGCAGGTATAATCGGAATTCAATGCTGGAGCCTCAACAACCATCAGCGTCCGGACTGTGCAACGTACCCTGCACGATATGGGCTTTGGGAGCCGACGCCCAACTCGAGTCGCCTTGATGGGTGTACGACACAGAGCTATGCGCCTCGCTTGGGCACGGCAACGCCGCCACTGGACACTTCATGACTGGAAACAAGTAGCCTGATCTGACGAGTCGCGTTTCCAACTGTATCGGGCAGATGGAAGGATTCGTGTGTGGCGCAAACCCCATGATGCTATGGATCCCGCCTGTCAACAGGGAACTGTACCGGCTGGTGGGGGGTCCGTAATGGTATGGGGTGCATTTAGCTGGATTTCACTGGGACCCTTGGTACGTCTTCAAACGTCTGTGACCGGCCAACGCTATGTGCGTATCCTTTCTGACGAGGTACACCCGTTCATGTCTTGCATTCATGGCGATGGGTTGGGCCTGTTCCAACAGAACAATGCACCTCAACACAAGTGTCGGGACGCCACACTATGGTTAGAGGAGCATTCATCCGAGTTTGGAGTATTGCCATTCCCACCCAAGTCCCCAGATCTAAACGTGATAGAACACATTTGGGATGCCATGCAACGCGCTACCGAACACAGGAATCTGAGACCTCGGAATACACCCGAATTGTGGAACGCTCTGCAGGAAGTATGGTGTGCATTGCCTACAGCATATTTTCAGAAGCTAGTGGAGTCCATGCCCCGTCGTATTTCTGCAGTCTTTAGCTCCCAGGGGGACCTACCAAGTATTAGACTGGTGTACCAGTTTTTCTGGCACTTCAGTGTATATAGGAACTATTGCTATGGCTGTGAAAAGGGCCTCAATTTGCCTGCAATAGCTGCTTTTCTATCACCCAGTTTTTGAAAACTAAAACCGCGGAAATTATTCCAGAGTATTTTATTCATTGAAAAAAATGCCAAACATTCCTTTTCTTTTGAATATTTCATTAAAAGCTGCTATCAAAAATTCATGGCTTCATATGAGAACGTTATTAATAACAACGAACTGTACACCAACTAAAATTGAAATAGTATAACTATACTAGTAATCCGTATTCTTTGGCGTAGAATACAAATAAAAGTTTCCAAGCTTTTGCACATCAATCAGATGGCTTTTTCAAGGAAGGTACACAGTCTACATTCCTTGAGAAAGCTATCTGGTTGATGTGCGAAACAGAGGTGAAACTAGACACATTTGCGCTCTCTGAGCAAACCACAAAATATTGCCCCCCCCCATGTCTTTCTTTATATATATACTGCTCGACAAAAAACATTTGTTACTCCGGTGGCGCAGTGATTAAAGCGTTCTTGACCATTTATCCGAGATGGGTCCGGGTTTGAATGCCGTGAGGCATGAATGTCGTGTTTGTCTTACAGCCCTGGCTCACTCCCTTCCATAGAACCAGCGGCTCTAAATCTCTAAATTAGGGCCAGCGACTGCTCATAGCCCACCGAGTTTCTCACGGTGGTCGTTAATCCCCCTTCCCTCCTCCAAAAAAATAAATAAAAAAAAAGTCACACCCCAATGTTATCACTATGTGTGACGCACAATCAGACTGTGCAAACAGTGATTGTTTGTACAGCTTTTCCCAACTGTTTCGGAGTTTGGATATTCGGTATCACATTAAATGGACCGAAAGAGAATCTTCAAGAATTAGAATGATACTCTTATCTTGCAGCGTACATATAATTGCTCCTTCATTTCTTAATGTTAGCTGCTAACATTCCCAGAACATTGTGAGAAAGAATGCGAATTTTAAGCTGCCGAGGTTACCGAAACTGGCGAAGCATACTGTAAGCAAAGTCTGTCAGTGGAGAAATAGCAAAGTATGACACAAAAAATCTCTATCACAAACTGGAGCAAAAGTTTCAGTTTTAATTAAATTGTGAGCAGTGATTTTTGCGCTCTTGAGCTGCACCCAGGGCAGATCCCTCTCCCTTGGCCTTCCCCTTTCTAATTATGCCTCTGGTGCGAGAGCTTGAAAACTTTGATTTGTATTCTACCCCCAAAAATTCGGATTACTAGTATAGTTATACTATTTTAAAATAATGTTATTTTAAAAATCACCAGCTTCATATGTAATTTTTGCAAAAAGTTTTGTAAAATGTTTTTCCTGAGGATAGAGGCCTCAAGAAAATGGCCATATCCTTTCTGAGGATATGGCCAACCTCAATGCGAGGACTATCAATAGGCCCCTGCATCTACATGATAGCAGGCATGTTATTGCGCCCCTTCATATACCTCATATCGGGGCGACATCGTCTCTGTGATTTGCATAGTGCGCATTGGGTGTACTCCAGTCACAATCGGTGTTCCCATTATTTTGATAACCCCCTGTAACATACGTACAATATGTGCAACTCAATGGGCTATAAGCAGTAATCCGCCCCTAATGGCCACTGGTTCCAGGAAAGTTAGAGCCAGTGTCGTAAGACAAAAAAACAAACAAAAAAACAACAACATCCATGCCTCACCGGGACTCGAACGCTTAGGCCACAGCGCCACCAGGGCGGTACGTACAATATGGAAAAGCATGAAATGGGAAGGAAAGAAAAACATGATATCATCCTCTACAGGAGCTAAAGTATAACTCGCTGGATAAAAATCTCCCGAAGTTTCTACCAAAATTTTGTCTTGAGAGTAGTTTTCCTTCTTGATGACCACTTGAGTGACCGCTGGGGCTTCGTGCAACGTGGAACACAAGTTGTCAAAACGCGCAAGGTTCAAAAGGATAATAAAGAAATTTCCTTGTTGTTTCAACAAAGCTGACAAATTTCATTTATCCATCTCTTGTATGTAGTTTCTGTGTCCTATGGTTTACCTTTAAGTTATATATGTCGAGCATGTGTTAAAAAAACGTTTAAATAACAAGAATGCACAAAGGAAATTTGCATATGGTGCTTGTGTATGATATTTCTATTTTCCTCCTCCTAAAAACGAAATGCGGGAGCCCATGTAATACATAAAGCTTTAGGACAGTCAAACTGTCAGCCGTATCTGTGATCTCAGCCAGGACGCCGCAAATGAACAATTTAAGGCGTGGATTTCCCTTTTGTAAGATACGATTTTTTTTCACTTAACCATTCCACAATTTCCGTTACCCTTCAACAAGTTAGAACTAGGAAGAAGGATAACACCATTCAGTTTTTCCCCCGTGAAGTACGGAAACCCAACGGGAAGCATGAAGAGTCGTGAGCCGCAGTGTTGTAGACAATTAAAAAAGAAAGATGACACCGAATTTTCGGGTGCAATTAGCACGTCTTTTGAATCCGTTCTGACGCAAATTAAATTTATCAAAACTGTTCAAAGTCAATGGAGCCGGTATGGAAAACAATAGTATCTGACGAAAGAAAGAAGTTTTTCAATCGGGTTTTTAATCCCTCAGATATGGCTGTAAACGCAATCGTGAGCTTACGATTTCTGGTTGCAGACTTGTGCATTAAGAAAAACATGAATTTATATGAGAAACATTTTGCACCTGAAACGCTCTCCAACACAGACATTTTTTTTTCAAATAGGACTTTTAGAAACAGAGATATTGACAAATATAAGATGTGACTTTACATCCCCTAGTAGGAAAACCATGCATTATTTTAGGAAGAAAGTATTCTCAAAAGGATTTTCCATATGAGCGGTATCGGTCCAAGAAAAAAAACATTAGTCGAGTTTTCAGGAGCCCAGATTTTGCTACAAATACACCAGAAGCAGAAATTAACACTTATGCCCCCTGGTGGTCAAACCATTCTTTACCAAGCATTAGAAATTGTGTGAAAAATATTTTCCATCAGGTCTTGTTCTTGTATGCGATACAGGAAGAATTTTTCAAATCGGAGTTTTAGAAGCAGAAAAAACACATAAAACGCAATTTGCCTGTGTGCCCCCAAGCGGAAAGTCTGTGATTTACTTGAAAATCTTGAATTTTTAGGAAAAACATTTCGCATTGGAAACACCATCCAACAAAGAAGGAATTTTCCAAATCGGACTCCTAGAAGTAGAGTTATTGACAAAAATAAGATATACATCTACGCCCCTGGCGTAGAAACCATGCATTATTTCAAGAAGAAAATGTTCAAAAAAGGTTTGTCGACATCAGTAGTATCAGTCAACAAATGACTTTTTTTCAATCGAGATTTTAGAAGCTCATATTTTGCTGCAAATACATCAGAAGCGGAAATTAAGATTTACGCCCACTGGTATCCACAACATTTTTTTCACAAAGATTAGAAATTATGTGCAAACGATTTCCCATCAGGAGCTGTATCCGGTGCAGAAAGAATTTTTCAAATCGGAGATTTAGAAGCAGAGATATAGGGGGAAATGCAATTTATCTCTACGTCCCCTAGCGGAAAGTCTATGAAATACTTGAAAATTTTCAAATTATATAAAGAACATGTCACACTGGAAACACTATCCAACAAAGAAGGAATTTTTCAAATCGGACTTTTAGAAGTAGAGATATTTAAAAAAATAAGATATACATATACGCCCCCTGGCGTAGAAACTGTGGAATATTTTAAGAAGAAAATATTCTGAAAAGGTTTATCGATGTGAGTGGCATCAGTCCACGAAATAATTTTTTCAATCGATATTTTAGAAGCTCAGATGTTATGGTAAATACATCAGAAGCAAAAATTAACACTTACGTCCCCTGGTGGCCAAAGTATTCTTTACCAAAAATTTGAAATTATATGCAAAAGATTTTCCATCAGGAGGTGTATCCACTGAAGAATTTTTTTTAAACAGAGTTTTAAAAGAAGAGTTATCGGAAAAAATGTAACTTACTTTTCCGCCCCCTAGCCGAAAATCTATGCGTAATTTGAAAAAAGTAACTATATCTAAAATACTCTTCGACATAAATGGAATCGAAATATAAAAGATTTTTTTTCAATCGGATGTTTAGAAGCAAATATGTGGATTAAAACGTATTTTTGAATTCCACATCATCTGCATTTACGCCCTCTAGCGGCGAAATTGTACATCGTAAAAAAAGCGAAATGAAGGATCATCATTCGTATATATCAAGCTTCCCAACGCAAAAAGAATTTTTCAAATCGGTCTAATAGTTACAGAGATATCGTGGGTATAGACGGACAGACAAACCGATAACATAAGCACGATCTTTTTTTACAAAAGACGTGTGCTAAAAAGAAGCAAGATTCTGACAAGAACCTTTAGCGTGAAGTAAAGGTACTAAATGTCCAAAGTTTTTAGAGGAAGACAGAGTGATCCATTACAGTTAGTAAAAGTAATACGTTTATTAGAAACAAAATCCCGTCAGTGCGTCTAGTGTTCCTAGGATGATTTGCAAAGATATCGTATGTTCCAGATCAAAAGTTTGTAGCTATTTCAGATCTTTTCGATAGGCGTTCGGTTAGTGAGTCTCTGTGGTTTAAGAATAAGATGACACCATAAAATCCCCATACACCAAATGAATAAGCAAATTACTACAGCAGTATACTGCATGGTTTTCAAGGTTCCTTTGAGTTGTAAAGAAGCCTGAGAATAGCTGAGGAAGACCTGTTACCGGAAGAGGGCTACAGGTCTTCAGTTATTAGGCTGGAGCTACCGTATTTATTGCTGGATAAAGATCTCCCGAAGTATTACCCCTTATTGGTGTAGGATACACCACTTCCACTTGCTCGAACATAATGTACGAGTGTACCTCAAGAAGCATCGGCAAAGTATTTATTCAAATAATACAATCGCAATAAAGTTCTTACAAAATTTGCCATTTTCCAACATTGCTTTCACAGCTTTTCAATATACGTATTTAGTCCAGCGTCACATGAGCATTCATACGCTTTCAGAGAAAAAAGAAAGAGAAGGCGTTTTGTGTCGAGCGGCGGGACATAATGCACTTCTTTCTACAACTCTCGACTTCAAGCAAAACGACTGGCCTTTTGAGTGCTTTAAGTTGTCTAAATACAGGGTGCGCCATATAAAAGAGGCCCCGTGGCCAGACGTTGTTAGGTGGGTTAAAGTTGTTTGGCGGGTTTCCAGTTAAAACCGCTTTGTTCCACTTCTAACCTGTTTCTGCGCGTACAGCTGCAAAGGAATCATCCGGAGGGGTTAGTCACAGCCAGAGAAGTGTAACAAATGGAAATATGTACAAATGCATGAAAAGAAATACAAATGGCAGGAAGTAAGTAATCAAAACATTTTTACAGTAGAAGTGGGATTCTCCAACAGGAACCTCCAGGGAGCAGGTATGATTTGCGGGGTTTCTTCATTACAACATTGTTCGGCAAAATCATAAATATATAAACTCTCCAAAAAGAGCACTGAAGTTTTAGTTCTGGCCGAGCACAGTAATTCAGCATCATTCCATTGTGAGAAATAATCGCCTTTGTTGACTGTTCGGGCTAAGGCCGTTGCGGATGAATGGGTGCGAACATTGTATTTATGTCCGGAGATTCTCACCTCGAGTGACCGACAAGTTGATCCGATGTAGGCTGTCATAGGGAGAGAGTCATCAACAGATTGTAGTGGCACGGAATATACACCATATTTTTCCATGATTGAGACATGGTCACGATCAGACTTGGCCAAGTTGAAAAGGCGTTCAGAAGAAATGCCGAAACTGTAGTTGAACTTACGACACGTTCTATAGAGTGTGGATACTATGGTGGGATGGTAAGGAATAGAGCCAACAAACCTGATGACAAGCAATTCACGTTGGGTTTGGAGTGTGGTGGAGCTATGGCGCTGAAACTTGCGAAGAGTTTTAATGAAATATCGGTAAGGATATCCGGACGACTCGGCTAAGGTGGAAATGTGCTGAAGTTCTAGCGAAAGACCAGAGTTTGATGAGGAGTGTGTATAGGCTTGGCGAAGCAGAGAATGAAGTGAACCGGATTTATAACTGTTAGGGGTAAACAAGTTATATGGGATCATCACTGGAACAAACGTTGGCTTGCAATAAACTGAGGTATGAATGCGGCCCCCTGGGATGCGCTTCAACAGTATGTCCAGGTAAGGCAATCAATCAGAAGATTCAATTTCTAAAGTGAAGGTAATCGAAGTGAGAACGGAGCAAAGAGATTCTGTAAAGGCACGTAGATCAGGAAGGGAGTATTGCCAAAGTAACAAAACATCATCAACGTATCGGGTGTAAAGCAGGGGTTGGAAAGGTCCATTGGTAAGTACAGTATTTTCAACATGTTGTAAGATAATCTCGGCCAATACTGAAGAAAGAGGTGATCCCATTGGTGTACCATAATCTTGGCGATAAATAATATTTTTAAACTTAAAATAAGTACGGTTTTTAATTAGTGCGAGGGCTGATACAATGACATTGCATTCAGAAGGTTGTAAGGCCAAGCTAGGTAGCTGTGGGGTGATTAAATCTATGGCGGTGTCCACAGGGGCGTTGGGAAAAAGGGAAACAACATCAAGGCTTGCCGTTAAAAATGGCAAGTCAGAATTAACAGTATGTATTCTATCTAGGGCTTGGGTGGAACTGTGAATTGAATACCTGGATTGTTGAGTTAGTGGGGTGAGGAGGTATGCAAGTGATTTTTCCAAGTTACGTGTTGGGTTTGCGTAGCTAGACACTAAAGGTCGGACTGGTTGATTTGGTTTATGTAGTATAACTCTTCCGAACAATTCAGGAGTGCGTGGTACAAATGGTGGGTGCATATGATCAGCAATAGATAGTGGAATGGACTTGCTGTTTTTAAGTTTACTGAGTGCTGTGACGGTAGCAGGTGTTGGGTTACGCGTGATAACATTTGATTAATAGCTTCTATCTTTTTTAAATGGTACACAGGTTTATCAAAGATAACTATTTGGTGAGATTTATCTGCAGAAGCAATGGCCAGTGAAGAATCTTTTGCTAATTAGCAAAGATCTGTTACAGTATGACAGATCCTTGCTGCTGTCATTAGCAAAAGATTCTTCACTGGCTATTACTTCTGCAGATAAATCTCACCAAATAGTTTTTTTTTTTTTTTTTTTTTTTTTTGGAGGTTTAACGACCACCGTGAGCGACTCAATGGGCTATAAGCAGTCGCCCGTCCCTAATTTAGGGTCACTGGTTCCAGGGAAGGGAGAGAGCCAGTGCCGTAAGACAAACACAACATCCATGCTTGACCGGGATTCGAACCCGGACCCCTTACGGACGAATGATCAGAGGCCAACGCCTTAGACCACTGCGCCACCGGGGCGGCCCAAATAGTTATCCTTGATAAACCTGTGTACCATTCAAAAATGATAGACCCAAGTAGCACAAAAACGTTTGTAAAACGTTTGTAAAACGTTTTAAAACCAGTTCGGCGAGACGTTGAAAAAACGTCACAATATTACGTTTATAAAACGCTAATACGTCGCGTTGATTCAATGGTTTTTCAACCGTTGTTATAACGTTGCAGCACTGTTTTTAAGACGTTTATATGACGTTATTTAAACGTCATATTCCTTTCATTATGACGTTTAGCAACGGTTTTAACAACCGTTTAGCAACGTTTGAATGACGTTATTTAACCGTCATATTCCTTTCATTATGACGTTTAGAAACGGTTTTAACAACCGTTTAGCAACGTTTGAAGGACGTTATTTAAACGTCATATTCCTTCCATTATGACGTTCAGAAACGTTCTTAAGAACCGTTTAGCAACGTTTAAATGACGTTATTTAAACGTCATATTACCTCTTTATTACGTTGAGAAACGGTTTTAACAACCGTTTAGCGACGTTTTATTTTCGATTTTACAACGTATTTTTCCTTTCTGTATTACGTTTAGTAAATGTAACAGCAACGGTTAATCAACGTCTAAATTTCCTCTATTAAACGTTGCTGTCCTTTGTGTATTATGTCAAACGTCGCAAAAAACATTACCACAACGTTTTATCGAAGGTTTTATTCCAGTTTAAAGACTTTTTTTTTGGCTTTACGTGTGCCGTTGCAAAACGTTAGAACGTTTCTATTTCGTTCTTGGGTCATTCCGTATCGACTCAACACAACGACTTGACTTGACCATCTCAGATTTTAATGAAATTTGGTACATAGGTGGCCTCTATATAGATTAAGAAAAATACCAAATTTCATCGTCATATAGCCACCGGTTTTGAAAATACAGCTATAAAAAGTATTAAAAACACCCCAAAATCGGAAGACTGATGGGTTTTTAAATTGTGATTGCAGCTCCTTTAATTAAGATAGAGATGGGAAAGGTATCTTTTTGTAGTATTGTTTATGCTATTTTATTTGATGTACAACACCATAGGGGTTAATATTTTTAAAAAATTCAAATTTTAAAATTCAAATTAAAATTTTGAATTTTTCAAAATGTGACGCTCCAAAAAATTCGAAATTTTTTTAAAACAATCTTTATATGTTTGGCATTTGATTACATGAGTTGTAACTTGGGATGATAATGGGTTTACTTAAAAAGCTATATTCAAATTTAGCCTAACACAAGAGTTTAATGAAAAAAATAAATAAATAAAAAAACATGTAAACTGAAAATAAATTTGGGCTAAATCTTTAAAAAGTTTCATTAATAACAATAGATATAGTATTTTTGTTATTTAAAACCATTTATTTAAACAATGTTTTATTTTTAATTAATTTGTTTAAAATCTGAGACTACATGGGCTTAAAAGTTTTATTAATTTCATTATTCAGAATTTGTAATAATTCACAATACAATATAAAAATAAAGACTGTGCAGTTATACTGTAGTCTGCATTTTGTTTTGGACAAAACTCTGCATGTTCCGACTTAAAAAACTGATTCTGTTGTTTAGAGCATTGGTAACAAGACCCAACAAGCAGCAACTTGCATTCCTACCTTGCAGACCTCAGTCTGCTTTAGGTTTTGATGGTGATCAGATGTGTTTCTCAGTCTGCTTTAGGTTTTGATAGTGATCATATGTGTTTCTTGCAGTGAAAGTGATATGTGTTTGAAAACTTTTGTGGTTGAAAACTTTAAATTGAATAAAGTACATCCTTTTCAGTTTTGAAACTAGACTTTTATAAATTGAAGCTGTGCAGGATTTTTTTAGGAAAAATAAAAAGAACAGGTAATGGGAGGCAATTATTTTACTATTTGAATTTTACATTTTATGCACAAATAATCAACAATGGAAAGTACAAGATATGCATTAATACAATGTTTCAATCCATATAGAACTGTGAGACTGGATGTTGGAAAATTTTGATGACTTATCAAAGGAGACTAAAATTTGTGATTCTTGCAGAAAGCAGCTGAAAACTTTAATAATTAGTCAAGAAGCAAATGAAACCTGTGCTGATGAGAAAATGGACGAAAATTTTGCATCTACGTCAGAAGTAATTGAAACACTGAATACTTCGCTCCATGAATTGGGTGAATCAGCTGTCAATAAGAAAAAGCTAGAATCTAAATGTTATGCTTCAACCAAAATTCAAAAAATCAGTTCTGCTATGAAATGGAAGCTTTTTACAAATATTCAAGAATCATCTGATGACGAGGATGAAATACTTCACGACTCTCTTATGGACAATCTTAAAAGTAATTTTTCTAACTGCACTAGAGATAAACAGTTGATGATTTTGACTTGCTTACCAGAGTCATGGAGTGTTAGGAAAATCATGCAAGAATTCAATGCTCCTAATTATATGGTAAGACAATAAAAAAACAATTCTGAAGGAGAAAGGAATTTTGGAAAGCCTTAATAGAAAACCAGGTAAGTCTCTCTCTTCTGAAGTAGTTGTAGTACGATCGTTTTACCAAAGTGATGAAATTAGTCGGGTTTTACCTGGAATGAAAAGATTGTGTTTCTGTTATGACTGAAAACGGAGATAAAGTTAAATTGTCAAACAGGCTGATTTTATGTAATTTGACAGAAGCTTATAAGTCATTCAAAGATAAATTTGCAAGCACGAAAGTCAGTTTTTCCAAATTCGCAGAGCTCAGACCAAAAAACCGTGTCCTGATAGGGTCTAGTGGTACTCATACGGTATGTGTTTGCACCACACACCAAAATGTAAAACTTGTGAATGGAAAATGCAAGAATTGGTTCACTAACGAATGGACAATTATCTTCCTACAAACATTGTCTTGCAAGAGTATTATGCAACCCTGCTTCCATAGATTGTCATTTGGGGAAGTGTCCCACCTGTTCTGGGAACACGGTTTTGAGAACTTGGTTTAAAAAACTAACTTTTCGCCAATGGATTACAGTTGATAGATGCAACTTGGAGACATTAGAAAAATCAACTTCAAATTTTATTGATTTGTTTTGCAAAAAAACTGTCTGCTTTGGTCAGACATGACTTCATTGCTAAGCAGCGAAGCTCTTTTATGGATAGTAGTACTAAGGAAAACCTCAAGGACTCAGAATTTCTCATCATTTGTGATTTTGCTAAAAATTATAGTTTTCTTTCTTCAAGATGAAGCCCAGAGCTATCACTGGATCAGTGGGCAAGCCACAGTCCACCCATTTGTCATCTATTACAAAACAGAAAAGACTGAACATGCAAGTTTTGTAGTAATTTCTGAATGTTTAGAGCACAACACTGTACTGCTTCCAAAAAAACCCCTTATTAACTTCTTGAAAAGTAAGTTTGGTGACAACAGCGTCAAAAAATTTCTCTGACGGGTCTGCAGCCCAGTGCAAAAATCAGAAATTTTTTCACAAACTTTTATGTTTCCATCAAGATGACTTCAACATTGATGCTGAATGGCATTTTTCAGCAACAGCACACGGGAAGGGGCCATGTGATGGCGTTGGTAGAACGGTGAAAAGGTTAGCTGCCCGAGCCAGCTTACAACGCCCTTACGAGAATCAAATTCAAACACCATTTCAGTTGTACGAATGGGCAATTCAGAACATTTTTGTGGCAAACTTTACATACGTAAGTCAAGAAGAATACATAGAAACAGACCAATTTTTGGAAAATCGCCTAAGCAAGTCTCTAACAATACAAGGTACCCAAAAACTTCATGCTTTTATTCCTATCCCATTGAGTAATTCAAAAATAAAAGTGAAGATGTTCTCAGAATCAAACGAGTCAGCTACTGAAAAAGTATCAGCATTACAAGACAGACTGCAAATAACAGAAATTAGTGGTTACATAACCATAATCTATGAAAACAACTGGTGGGTAGCGTATGTTCTACCAAAAGAAGAGAGTGAGAATGAAGTTAAGGTCTCATTTTTACATCCAGCTGGTCCATCTACATCCTTTTCCTACCCTAGCCACAAGATGTATTATGGCTTCCTGTAAGTTACGTCTTGTGTAAAGTAAATCCTTTGACTCCGACAGGAAGACTCTACAATCTCTCTGAAACAAAAATACACCAAACTACTGAAGCTTTTAAAGACTATATCAAGGATCTACAAGTGTGATTTCACTTCAAAACAATGATGCAACTTTTTTTTTAATTTTAGGAGACTCGGCTTTAAGTGACGATCTAAGTTTAAGATTAGGAATACAATTTGCATAAATGTAAACAATTCAATGCCATATGTTATTATTTTGATGTGTTTCTTGAGCAGTAATTGAAATTACTTTTTAAAGTCTGTTTATTTTTTTGTATTGAATTGTGTATTATTACAAATTCTGAATAATGAAATTAATAAAAATTTTTAACCCATGTAGTCTCAGATTTTAAACAAATCAATTAAAAATAAAACATTGTTTAAATAAATAGTTTTAAATAACAAAAATACTATATCTATTGTTATTAATGAAACTTTTGAGATTTAGCCCAAATTTATTTTCAGTTTATATGTTTTTTTCATTTTTTTTTCATTAAACTCTTGTGTTAGGCTAAATTTGAATATAGCTTTTTAAGTAAACCCATTATCATCCCAAGTTACAACTCACGTAATCAAATACCAAACATATAGATTGTTTTAAAATAAATTCAAATTATTTGGAGTGTCGCATTTTGAAAAATTCAAAATTTTAATTTTAAAATTTAAATTTTTTTCATCTCAACTCCTATGGTGTTTGTTGTACATCAAATAAAAGAGCATAAAAAATACTACAAAAAGATACCTTTCCCATCTCTCTATCTTAATTAGGGGAGCTGCAATCATAATTTAAAAACATATCAATCTTCTGATTTTGGGGTGTTTTTGGACATTTTATATAGCTGTATTTTCAAAACCGGTTGCTATATGACGATGAAATTTGATATTTTTCTTAATCTATATAGAGGCCACCTATGTACCAAATTTCATTAAAATCTGAGATGGTGAGATAAAAAATGCCTTCAAATTGTGTTGAGTTGATACGGAATCACTCTTCAAATCTTTTACTTTGCATATTACATTGAAAACAAACGTTTCCATAACGTAGCAAAACCGTTTTAGCAATGTTTGTGCTCCGTAAGAGGGACGTACGGTAATGCTTATCTTAAAGCTGCCATGATAATCTGTTGTATACAGTCTTGTTACCTAGTCTACAAAAATTTGGGGGTAAATAAATGAAGTTCTTAGCTAACCTAAAAAATCATTTTCATCATATGAAGGCCCCTTCACAAAACTTTTCTTGTTCCTAATAGTTATTTTACTATCACGTATTTTTGTTGAAGCTTTATAAGGGATGACTTTGTTAGAAAAGTAATGTTATAAAAAAGAAAGCATTTCTATGACAGTTACTAGTGCAACACAATCTCTCACCATTATACAGAGTGTCCAAGAATTATTAAACACATTACAAAATTATGTACAAAAAAAAAAACTATGAGCATTGTCTGTTTTTCTATGTCACATATTACTAATACGGTTCCTATATTTTTGTATTGCAGAATTGTTACTCCCAGAATCCGATAGATGGCGCTAGGTGTGGCCTGATGAGGAATTTATGAGAAATGCGCAATCAGTAGTCATGTCATCCATACAGCAGAAGGCGATGTGTGTGTTATGGTTTGCGGAATTAAAGTCTGTCATTAAAGTTAAAAGACGGTACCGTTTAGAGTATGGTTGTAATCCTCCGTCAACAAATTCAACTAAGCGGTGAATGAAACAGTTTAAAGGAACTGGCAATGTGGAACATCGTGGAGGAACCGGTAGGCCTAGCGTTAGAGGTGAGATGGTTGACCAAGCTATGAAAGTTTCCGACGAAGCCCCAGGAAATCCGTTCATAAAGCAAGCAGAGAACTGTGCATTCCAAAATAGACAGTTCACGATATCTTGCACAAGAAATTAGTTTCATGCTTATAAAATTCAAATAGTGCAAACGATGCATGCAAATAATCACACTCTGCAATACGATTTTGCTGTGGATATGCTGAATCAAGTGGAAAACGATAAAAACTTTCTGAGTACTGTAATTTTTAGTGATTAATCCACATTTCATGTATGAGGTATTGTTTCACTTTGTAAACTATGTTTTGTTTGGATATGGGGCAGTGAACCGCCTCATGCTGCTATTGAACTGGAACGTGATTCTCCAAAAGTTAATGTGTGGTGCGCCCTATAAAAAAGAGAAGTGATTGGCCCTTTCTTCTGTGAAAAAACCATAAATGGTGACATTTACTTGGATATGTTAGAAAATTTCCCTATACCCCAGATCAAAAAATATGACGTCGTTTTCCAACAAGACTGCATGCCTTAGCATTGGTCAATGTGTGTACGTAAGTACCTAAATGAGCATTTCCCCAACAGATAGATTGGGTATGGTGGTCCCATTCTGTAGCTCCTCGCTCCCCAGATCTAACTCCATTGGATTATTTCATATGGCGTTATGTGAAGGATCGTGCCTATCAGATGCCTTGTACTGATTTGCAGGAACTGAAGCAGCGTATCACAGCTGCTATTAATTCCATAACTCCTCAGATGCTTGCCAATACATGGCATGAAATCGAGTATCACCTAGACGCACTACGAGCAACCAAGGGATCTCACATAGAAATTTATTAACTTGTGTAGTTACATTGTAAGTTAGTACAGTCAGTTTCTTTCTATCTGTTCAATGTTTTGTTTTACATAATTTTGTACTGTGTCCAATAATTCTCGGACACCCTGTATATTTATTGTTCACAAGGTATAGGACTTCACAAACTATGTGTTGACTCAAGTCCATTTCACTGGCTTCGTTGTGGCTGTTGCAATTTTCTTGAAAATTCAGTTGCTCATATTTAACAGAACATAAAGTAGACATTTTAATACCACTAACATCTAAGTTATTGCAACATAAAACTGAGTTAGTTGTGTTGTTCATTTAAGAGTTTTTCGGACACATCTGAAATTCAGCTGATAGATTATTAGAAATGTGAGGTGAAATAATGCTGGGAGATAAATCAAGTAGTACTTTCACAGCTTTGTTTTTAATTTTTCTTTTAAGTGTAGCTAAAGGCTATCTGTGTTTCTGCTGCAGATCTGTGTATTTATATCTCAGTTTACGTTTCTTTATCATTTTTTCTGTATTTTTACAGAGGAGCCTTTTATTATGGTATGTTAGTTGCTTTGTATTTTTTCAACCCATGTGTATTTGGTTCATAATCTTTTTTTTTTCACTAGTTTGCGAATTTAGACTTAATTTTTGGTTATAATTGTCTTAGTATTTGAGGAAGTTTGTTTAGTGTAATGTCCCTAGTTTATATCTTGTGCTTAGAAATTGCAATTTTTAGTTTCCGCTTGAGGGTCCTATTGTGTAACAAACAGTACGTAGCATATAAATAATTGTAAGAATCAATTGATTATGCATGTTGAAACACCTTTTTCAAGAATTTGTATGCAAATAAGATATGAAAACAGCCACCCAATCTAGTTTGTTCTGTCTTGGGTTAAATTCTGTTGCTACTCATACATATATACTCATTTCAAGAGTAACCCTTTGCATTGTTTGGCCAACCAGAAAAAAATATTTTCTTCTATTGGTTGTTCATTAATGCCATTTGTTGTTGTACTCTGACATTGTGCTGTGCTCTTCTCTCTATTTCTGTACATAACATTAACTTCAAGTTCCTAAAATGTATAAGTTCTTTTTCTGTTTCAATTCATAGGTGGTCACAAAAGTTCTAATGAAGCAAATGAACAATTCATGCATTCATTTCATTATTTTCATAGGCTTCAAACACAATTCATGTATTCTGAATCATAAGAGAATATATGTATATATATACAGTACTCACAAAAAGTTTGGGATATTATGGTTTCAAAAGGGAAACATGGTGATATGCATATTTAGTGACTACAGGAGATAGGTTATCAGCATAAATTAGCATCATGCATGTGGTGTGTGTGTGTGTGTGTGTGTGTGTGTGTGTGTGCAAGCTCCGATAAAAGTAGCTTCCGAGAAGTAGAAAACAGGTCGTTTCACTGCTTGGACTACAAGTTTGCTGAATGCATTTCCTTCAGAGTAGGATTAACTTGAAAAGATGTCCAGACGACGTTTAAGTATTGACATCAGAAATAGGGCTGTTGACATGTTACATGCAGGTGTACGGCAGATTGATGCAGTTGCTGCTTTAGGAGTTTTGCAAGCCAGCTACACACAAAATTTCTACCGAATGGAAATGCAGATCAAGCAGGATTTTACCCCCCCCCCCAATAAACAGGTGTGTGTGTGTGGGGGGGTATTTAAAAACCCCATAAAAACCACCCACTGCAAACTGTTATTTTATTTTTTTTTCCAAAGAAACACACGATTTCTTTTCTGGTTAATGCTCTTGTACGTTATGTTTTTGCTCTAAGTAATTCCCAAATATATTTTATGACTTCAATATACTTGGGCTGTAGAGATAGAATATTTTAAATAAGCAATGTTTATTCACAATTAAATATTTTATTTTAAGATTTTAAATCTACTGTAGTTTCACTGAGCATTTGGCTTGGCTTCATTAGGACAAATGGAGTGCAAACGTTCAAATCATCGTGACATCATCAGCATTCTGACAGTCACTGCTTTTGGCAAGTTGTTTCTACGTGTTTGAAAGAAATCTAGTAGATGTCATGTCGTTGACAAGCCATGAGCAGTTGCACTATATGTGGAAAGCTTCTAATATATTAAGCTTGATAGTCAAATCAGGTTTATCAAGAAGCGTAGCATTTTTAAAAAATCTGGTTATTTTCATGACAATGTTGGGCTATAGACGACTTCTTCAGTTCCATACATAAGTCATGTGTTCCTTCACATGACTATACATGAAAGTCCACATTCACAAGCGGTCTGATAAATTCCCCAGTTATGTCTTCAACGTAGTCTTTCGATCCATAAAAATTTGCCTTGTTTATAGATTTCAAAATAACTTTGAAATTTAAACATTTGAAAGTTCCTAAATTTCTGGACAGCTTTGTCTACAACAAAAGGACAATCTATATCCTGTGTGTGCCACAATTTCTTTAAAAAAATCAAACTTTTTTTTATTTTTTTGTTTTTGTGTTTACTGACCATGGTGAGCAACTCAATGGGCTATAAGCAGTCGCGTGTCCCTAATTTAGGGTCACTGGTTCCAGGGAAGGAAGAGACCCAGTGCCGTAAGACAAACACAACATCCATGCCTCACTGGGATTCGAACCCAACCCACTTGGAAGAACCGAACAGTCATAAGCCAGTGCTTAGACCACTGCGGCGGCAAAAATCTAGCTTTTTCTGCAAGGAATCCTCTGTAACGCATAGATGTACTGCACGATATACTTGGGTAGAAAACACCAATTTGTTTCCATGACTTTTCTTTATGACTTGTCAACAACATGACACCTACTTGATTTCTTTCAATTGCATGGAGACAATTCACCAAAATCCATGATCATCAACTACCTGATGATGTCACATATGAATGTTTATGCTCCTTTTGTCCTGATGAAGCCGAGCTAAAGGCTCAACAAAACTATAGATCTTAAAATAAATTATTTAATTGTGAATAAATGTTGCTTATTTATTCTATAATTTCACACATGGTTTAATCCCTTAATTCCACTAATATTATATTTACCAACTTGGTGAAGTCACCAAGTTGGTTTACTTTCACAGGGTGATCCAGTTGTACTCTACAGAGAGATCTACTGGTAGGAGGGGAAATACTGATCTGAGGGATATAAGCTCAAGTTTTGAAGCTACAGGAGGTTGTACTTAATTTACACTCACCTGTGTTTTGCATAACATACCTAACATTCTTAACTAGAGCCATGAATAACCAAACCTGAGTAAAATTTAAAAAGAAAAAAAAATCATTTATGCAATTTCTTTATATAATTCAACTGTTTTGAATGCCCTATTATTTCTTAATGTAAACCACACTCAAAATTTTGCCCTAATTAGTGCTGGAAACTTTTTAAATTATGCTCATAAAATTATATTATGATATACCCCCAAATTTTAATTTATCTTTATATATATTAAGAATCAAGCAAGAAGAAACAAAAAGGGAAGCAAACAATAAAAAACAAGTTACTAGTAAAGTTAAAAGCCAAAATGAGCACAAGCTGCAGTTACAATTAACTGGAATGAAAATTTAAAAAAAAAAAGGAAGAGAAAAAAAGCTAAACCACTGATGAAACCTACTGAAAGTGCTGTCATCATGGCATTCAACTTTTTCTGTTTTTTTCCGACAGCCAGAAAGACTCCTTTGATTCCCCCCCCTGATCTTTTTTTTTTTTTTTTTTTTGCAGTATGGACCCAAACACAGCAAATAAATAGCTCTAATCTCAACTTTGCATGCTCAGTAGATATGTCACTAACTCACTATTATATGCTATGCTACAAATAAATAGTCCAATATAATAATGATAATTTTACTCACAAAATGACTGAATCATACATAGTTGTTTGTGTTATTTACATGAAACTTTCATGTCTGGCTTTACTTTGCAAAAACCTCTTTTTTGCTTCAGAATTTTTTTTTTGTGCAATATCGTTTTCAATAGAAATGATGGATAAAGCTGATAGCTGTTCCTGCATCGTTGTAGATCTCAAATAAGTCTTTATCAGCTTTAATTTATTAAAACTTTTTTTCCCGCTTTCTACAGACAGGAATTGCAATATTCGAAAGCAAATCCTACTGTTGGGATAACAATGAACTGTTTTGGTGAAAAAATAAAATTCGAAGGTTGAAAGTTGTTATTTATCAAAAGGGGCTTACTATTATTGCTGGTATTGAAATTTAATATGGAAATTATAGAAAAATTAAATTTGGGAGATGGGTGGATGCATTTCGAAACAAAAATATTTTCTAAGTACTAGAAAAGGCCATGAACATCCTAAACAAAAATGCATCTAAAATTTACATTCCACAAGAAGTTATTGGAAAGTTTGCGTTGTTTGTGTTCACGCAGAGTTGAGTCATCTGAAAGTGCAAAAATAAGTGAATATTGTTGCATGTGTATGAAAATGTGTCACTATAAGTCATACGATAAAATGTACTCGTTCAATAACAACTTGTGGAGGCGGTGAAAGTCAATTTAAAAGGATAGGACAAAAATTGCAGTTATGAAATACCTTATAATACCAGGATTCGGATCGATAGCCTTAGTCAAGCTAAGGTGGGGTACATGGGACCAAGTCATGGAAGACAACAGCACACAAAAATTTTCACACTGCACTAATTTTGGACTTTTTTTTTGAAAGGCTACTGCCTGTATTTATTATTTTTCTTTAAAAACTTAATAAGGTCATTTAGTGGACAATCAGATGGCATTTCCCTTTTGTTGTTTGCTAAAACACAGCAGTATAAAAACAGAATCTCAATTTCTTTTCTATTTCTCTTTGGCCACTGGCCCTATGAACAGCACAACTTTACATATTTCAACACAGTTGGTTTGAACACTAGGCATGCATCCAAAATTATACCATGATTCACATAGCTTACACACAAAAAAAAGATACTGGATTATTTTTAATTCCACAAGGTGGACAAGTTCTGTTCTTTTGAAACGTACTATCTTCTCTCTCACCTAGTTAGCTCAATGACAAATTTACAATTTTACACTTATTGATTTAAATTTACAGCACCTAAACAATCTTAGCAAACTCCGCAATCTCCCAGACCAGCTTCGAAGACTTCAATTTAAATTTACAGTTATTTTAAGAGCCACAAATTATACTTTAACAAATCTACTATCAGCAAGTAAACAAACCAAGTAAATTATCCTCAAAACAGAATTTACACTGAGCACAAGCACTAATTAACATTACATAACCTATAGAACTACCCTGAATGAACCTACTTCACTTATAAAGAAACCTCACTAACTAACTTAAAAATTATCACTATTCATAACATCACCATAATTCAGAAATTCAAACAATCTTCTTGCACTAGCTTGCTCATAAAAATCACCTCACTCTGCACTTCACATAATAGCTCAAGATACTTAATAACTCCATACTGTAAACAAAAGCTCAAAATACCAATTAACTAAATTTCCAAACTAAATATCATGCTCACTAACACTAACAACCAGAATTTACATCCCTAGCACTACAGCAAATCATAAACAAATAAATTTAGATACTTTAAATCACCAAACAAACTTAAATTTAACACCTGCAGTGAATTACTGAGGTAGCGGTGAGGCAAATACTCTCAGTTCAGACACTACCCTGGGTTTTGAGAACCAACACAGGAAGGAAATACCAGTCAGGCTGAAGGCGTGAAATTGGGTCGTGAATCCAATTTCAGCCTATGCAAAAGGAAAGGAAAAAATCCTCAAGTGCGACACATCATCATCAGGCACAGAATTTCCTCTAACATGATCTCACCACATTTCTTGAAGCAACGCTCGACCGACCCTCGCTGGCAGTACATATCTCCGTGAGCAGCGAAACTACTGGGGGGGGAAGACAAGTTTTCCCCCAAAAACCACGTCCTCAAGGATCTCCCTTTTCGAACCAATGCATGATCCCACCTTGATCAACCACGCCTGCAAGAGCCTGTCGTACTTCAACCCTAAATACTCCAGGCACATCCGGCCCAGAACCAACACAACTATATCCCAGGAAAAATTCACTTATCTCTCTATATATCTCAAGAAATCCTAAATCACAATATCCACATATATCCCAGGAAAAATCACTTATCTCTCTCCACATATATCCCAGGAAAAATCACTTATCTCTCTCCACATATATCCCAGGAAAAATCACTAGCAAGGAAATTCTTCTGCACCATGGCAATGCGCAGGTCCACTTCAGACAATAACACTGACCATTTACATAACCCACTAAATATTTTCACCTTATTGAAAATTAAAATTACATTTAGACTTTTAACCTTATAGTAAAAACCAGAAAATTTAGGCCAAAGAAAAGAACAATTAATACTGGAACTGGTGAGCAAAAGTGTGTCTTCTCAACCCATGATGTTCATTCTTTTTGTGAAATACTAAACTTGAGAACAAAAAATACTTTAACATCTATTCTGCACATATCGCATCCTGGTGAAAATTCCCTACTCAGAGCCCTCTGCCCTAGGACAAGTTCCCGGTTTGCCCTAAGATCACCCCTTTCCAGTGGGAGATTAACACTCATCTGGAGCATGTAAAATACTGGTCCTCAATTAACACTCCTACCATCTCAATTTCGACACTCAACACTCCAAGAATGCAAACAACACTTTAGGTTTCCAATTTCATCACACTATAATATGTTCCCAAAATCTCAATATAAATCATCCCATAATTTATCTTCACTCATAAAAAAAAACTAACTCAACGCTGTAAAAGACTAGAGAGAAATGTTTACTATTATTTTATCACCCACGACATCACAATAACACTGCTTTTCAATTATCACATGCCCAACTAAACTATTATCGATGCACCAAAATTTACGGTGCTCAAACATTAAACCAAATTTTTCCGATACATCAAAATTTACTGGCCTGGGAAGTTGCTAAAATACCAGACATGACAACACAAAAAAAAAAAAAGCATAAATGAAAACATTTTCAACTCCCCTCTCTTTTTTTCTTTCTTTTTCTCTGAACTCACACCTGAGGAACCAATAAATCCTAATTTTGAAAGCTGAACGACAACACAGCCATAATCAGAGGCAAAAAAAAACTTGCTCTTTTTCTTTTTGTTTCTTATGCTCAGCTCGAAGTTTAGGTACCCTGCGTGGGATGTTATATATCAATACAGAAAGATATAGACTAAAACATTACCTTCGAGCTGGCGTTCTTTTTTTCCTTTTTTTTTTTTTTCACCACAGTTTACAGTCCTGGCACAACCACAGTTTTTTTTTCTTTCCTACTGCAGCAGAGCATCGCCGGAGCCAGCAGGTACCTCCCATTGTGGTGGACTGGTGGTCATCAAAAAGCCGTCAAGCAAAAAAAGGAACTCCTCCCCAAACTTTGGGAGGAGATGGAACTGTTTTTTTTTTGGCCTCTCTCCTTCGGCCTTTGAAGCAGGCCTCCTCCTCCTTGGGACAGCAACCGCATGGAGAGGTGTAGATGCTGTTGGCGGTATATCCTTAAGGGAGAAGGCATGTCTTGCCTTCCTCGGCTAAGTTCTCTCCAGGGCGAAGTTTCCGGACGGCGGGAGGCTTCTTTATCGGCGTGCTACATCGTCAACCCCTCGAATGCGAATACGAATACCAGAGCCAGAGTGTCCCATTGTGGTGGACTGGTGGTCAGCAAAATGCTGCCATGGAAAAAAAACTCTTTTTTTCTCTGTGGTTCTCTCCCGCCAAAAGGCGAGGAGAAAAAACTCCGCCGTCCCCTCTTTCTCTGCCGGCCAGCAAGAGGACCAGAACAAAAGTGTGCTCTCTCAACGGATAAAACTCTGGGGTGCTTGAAACCGCTGACCCCTCCCATTGATCGAAACTTCAGCCTAGCAACTCACAGCTTCCCAACGGAATTTCACTCCCACGCAAGCCAGGGGTGACACTCTGACCTTCACTCAGGCATCGTTGCAGCGTGCAACACTCTCCACGAAAAAAAATGTTACTAGCACGTGCATCCTCTGGTCGGCTAGGGGAAGATGAACTTGACCTTCAACACGTAGGGGACCCAGGCTTTTGATCCTGAGGTCTAAAAATAGATTCTGTTGCTGAATTCCTTACCCAAAAGACGAAAAGATGTTACACTTTTGTGCGACTTTTTCACGACGTTTGGAAACAGGAACGCAAAAAATGGCGAATTTTTGCCTTGCAGAAAATCACTAATTTTAATTTTCTTTTTTCTCTCGTTCCGTGATGTGAAAGTAAAATTAATTTTGATTCTCTGAGGTGCACACCTACTCGCCTTTTCCTATCGCGATAAAAGAACAGATAAATTAATTATTTTCAAAACCCCAAAGTCAGTTAAATCAAATATTATTCTTTTTCTCTTTTTTTTTTTTTTCTTTCTCCAACATGAAATTTTGTTCTCCTGGTTGTGATTAAGACAAGCGAATTTTGCGCATGAATTCCCCTGCCTTTCAACCAGGAATTTTCTTCTAACGTATGTCATGGGAGAAAATTTTTACATTAATTAATCTCTCATAAACCAACAGAAAGATTGATCAGGTCTCTCTGAAATTCACCAGAGGTTAAAATTTTCGCCATGACAGAACCATATCATACTGGAATATGAAGTTTAGAGCTTTTATTGTAGTAGCTGAGCTGCATTTGCTCATAAGTGCTTGCAAATGCCTCAGCTCTTCAAACAGTTGCTCCCCATCGATATCTTTTTCTTCACTGTCAGCATCCTTAAGGAATTTTTCTAACTGAATACACTTTTCTTTTAAAGAATCCCCTGTCAGGCAATTTCTTCAAATTATAAAGGAAACCCGAAGCGTTGGAAAGTTTTTGCAACTGAGTAAATCTTTCCTGAATGGCAAACAATGCGCTATCAATGAGTGGATAGAAAACCGTAGATTTATATATGGTTCGCAATCTGTAGGAGCTTTGTTGCAGTTTTCATAGTAAAAAGTGTTTTTTTTTCCGCTTTACCCTAGGCTGTGGGAATTTGGGATTTATTTCCAAGATGTACATAACAATAAGGCTTGTCACTCAAGCCTTATTGTTATACACTGAGTTGCCACTTTATTATGACCACCCCCTCAGTACTTCGTTGGGCCACCTTTTGCCTTTAATACTGCGTCGATGTAGATTCTTCGTGGCATGGACTCCACGAGATGTTGATAGGAGGTTTCTGGAATCTAAGACCATGCTTGATGAATAGCACTTTCAAGGAGTGTGAAATTGCAGGGTTGTGTATCCAGCTGTTTGATGGCTTGTTCAACTTCATCCCAAAAATTCTCAATGGGGTTGAGATCTGGAGATTGTGGGGGCCAGCTAAGCAAACTAACCGGCATTTTCCTGAAACCAATCCTGTACAATACGAGCACTCTGGCAAGACGCATTATCTCGTTGAAAGTAGCCATCGCCATTGGGATAAATCATCCACATGACAGGATGTACTTGGTCTGCAACGATGTTTAGATATGATGTGCCAATCAGACGTTGATCAACACGAATTAAAGGGCCCAAATCATGACAAAAAAACATTCCCCAAACCATAACGTTGCCTCCACCAGCTTGAAGGGCTGTAGCAATGCATTTGGGGTCCATGCTTTTGTGCTGTTTCCGCCAAATTCTCACTCGGCCATAGGCATGGTGCAACTGAAAACGTGATTCATCGGACCAAATAATTTTTTTCCAATTATCGACTGTCCAATCCTTATGCTCCTGTGCAAAGTGGAGACATTTTCTCTTGTTAACTGCAGACAGCAAAGGTGTTCGAACAGGCCTCCTTCTGCCATATCCCATCCGTGCAGTGTACGGCGAACAGTGCGTGCACAGATCATTTGAGGGATCCTTGATTAAGATGGTCTGTAATTGCTGCACTGTTGCCTATTACCAGTCTGGACACTCTCCGTTCCGCCCGAGCAGTCACTAGTCGATGACGACCACACGTTGCACGTAGAGACCCAGTTTTTTGGCTGACAGTCCAGTCTTTAAACACTTTAACAACAGTGGCTCTGGAACATTTCATGAATGCGGCGGTTTCAGTGATACTCGCTCCATGGCTCCGAGCTCTTACAATCATCCCACGTTGAAAGTCCGTCAAATTGCATTTTTTACCCATCTCGTCACCCAAAAATCACTTCTACTACTGTCGCAAGCACTAAGCTTTCCCTTTTTATACTAGCCTCACCCTCTGGCGGCAACAGCGTGCAGCCATAGCTCATTTGCTTAAAACTGTCAGGTCAGGTAGTCATAATAAAGTGGCCACTCAAGTGTATATAAAAATGTCAACAAACATCAGGAACGAACAAAAAAAAAAAAAAAAAAGGTTAAAATTTTTTCTCTCTGAAAACCCAAATGCGTAAAAGCATCAGAGAAGAATTCTCAGAAAAAAACCCGCACAAGAATCGAAAATGCTTCTTGTTGGTGGTGGTATATATATAGGAACTCTGCATGTGCCAGAGAAACAACAAAGGAGTATTCAGCTTTCATTTTTGTAGCAAATACAGACTAGCTCATAAAAGAAAAAAAAGTTAGAGGATAATTTTTCTATGTAAGAAAATTTATAAATCCATGGGCATCCCTTCCATTTGGTGGCTGCCTACCTGGCCGGTAAATATGTATATTAGCGTCCTAAATTATTTCGTCGGAAAAATGTCAGTACCTATAAAAAGTGTGACGTAAAGATTTTAGAGTACGGAAATTAATGGCAAATGGTGCGGAAATTTCATATTTTAAATGTGTTTTAAAGATTTTCTATCGTAATATTGAACTGTGAGTGTGATGCTGTGAAGAGACGCTGCGGTAGGCCTAATGCATCGCCAGAGGTGCATACAAATAAAATGTGACTGCATACACAACCATTGAAACAGAAAACTTGCTGCAAACCCGCAAATCACAATAACAATGGAACGAGATAATTTAAAGAAAAATTAATATAACAGTAAATAATTATTAGAACATTACAGATTCCAGAGAGGGCAAAAGGACATTACGACTGAATCCGCAAAAATGTGTGTAAAATGGACCTTAAGGCCAAAACTTAAAATTTTTGGACTATGAACCTCATAAAAACAAGAGACTAATTTTTATATCAAGAAAAGCAGTTCTGTT
The DNA here is from genome assembly GCA_039090855.1 of Macrothele yani. Lineage (NCBI taxonomy): Eukaryota > Metazoa > Arthropoda > Arachnida > Araneae > Macrothelidae > Macrothele > Macrothele yani. Next base: position 83,300,062 of record CM077008.1, read on the forward strand.
AATGAACCTTCAAAAATTATATATAGCATCTTTAACAACTTAATTCAAAAATAGTACTTATAAAATATATAAGGAAAATATTTTATTTTAATAACTGGCAACTGCAAGAGTAACCTGACAATAAAATAAAAAAATTCTTTCTGTGTAAATGAAACTTTTGTTACAGTTCCTATATATTGAGAACAGGCCTTGATAAAATCAAGAGGCCAGAAACATCTGCAAAAACAAAATAACTCTATCGGAAGATGTGAAAAATAGTTGAACATTCTTATGTTAAGATAGAATTAAATATATTAATCTTAGTAAAACCTTAAGTGTTTTAATTGCTGTAGTAACATTTTTATTTTTTTAATCTACAAGCAAAAACTATCTGCAAAATTTGCTAATAATTTGCAAACTATCCACGTATGGCGTACGCGTGTACGTCTATATTGTGTGACTCTGCGCATCGCTACGGCGACGATGTGAAGCTTTGCTTCATTGAAAGGAAGATTCGCTGCAGCGTTTAATTCACGCGCGGACGACTACAAGTCCAAGCGCGTATTTTGTTACCACGAGAGCGAGCCGTGTTATACTCATCATCATCATCATCATTGTCAACCATTATCAATCCATTGCTGGACGAAGGTCTCCCCAAGTTTCCTCCACAACGGTCTGTCTTGTGCCAGTCTCCTCCATGTCACCCCTGCATACTTTCGAATTTCATCCACCCATCTCCCATGTGGTCTTCTTCTGGGTCTTTTCCTGTCCCTTGGAATCCAATCTAAAATTTCGGCTGTCCATCGATGATCTGTCCTTCTGGCAGTATGTCCAGCCCATTGCCATTTCAGGGATTTAACTCTGATCATGATGTCTTCCACTCTTGTCATTTTTTCGGATCCACGAGTTCCTCTTCTTATCTCTCCTAGTTACACCAAGTATGCACCTCTCCATGCTACTTTGAGTTGTCTGCAGCCTTTTACTCATACGTTACACAATATAGTTCGTTCATGTTTTGTCATTGTTTTTAAAGCGATGTTGAGAAATTTTTCGTTCTATCGCATACGATTCCTTGATTCAAAATAGAAAGTACTAATATGCTTTTCTATGTTGTACAGGAAACTGGGGAACTATAACTTTCGGTTCTGGTTTGAACAGCTTCCATTCATAGCTGATTTGAGGCGCCACTGCACTTTTGGTTCTCCTGTGTTAATAGCTTGTTCGCAGGTCAATTACTATCTTACTCATACATATCTTTTGCAAATCGAAGAGTTTTTTCCCCCGGTTTTTCCTGCCAACAACATACAGGATACAACAAAATAAAGGGTGGATGCTGTGGACCTATTTTCTGTAGCGTATCACTACATTTATTGCTCTCCTGCCAACAACATACCCTCTTTCTCTTGTACTCTTCCGCCCATCATTTTGGCACAGCAACAAACCTTCCTTTTAAAGGACCAAAGCTTCACATTCTTTGCCGGAGCAATACATTAGGCCTACCGCAGCTTCTCTTCACAGCGTCAGACTCACAGGTCAATATTACGAAAAATATCTTTAAAACACATTTAAAATATGCAATTTTTGCACCATTTGACATTAATTTCCATACACCAAAATCTGTACATCGCACTTTTTTCAGGTACTAAAATTTTTTCAACAAAATAATTTAGGACGCTAATCTACACATTTACCACCTGGCCTACCACCCCTTGGACCGGCCCTGGCTGGAAAACCACAAGATCGAATCTTTACAGCTACCTCAGGTCTGACCTTAATACTACTAAGAAAATTTGGGAATCTATACAGCAACGTTTAGATAACCGCATTCCATACCCCAGTATACTGGCAGACCTCTGTAATGTGTTGCCTAATATGGGACTAACTGCACCAAACACTAATCAATAATGTCACTGCAAGTATGCTTCGTAGGTGTCAAGACGTTCTTTGACACATAGGTAGTGTTACTGGATACTGAAATCCAGAGGTTTCGACATTCTCTGAATATACACTTTTGTCTATATTGTGGTACTACTTGTTGTGAGCAGAAATTGCCCATTGAATTGTTTTTGTAAACACACTCTGGCGTTTATGTTACGTGGCTTCACTTCATGCAATATCTTTAACTTTTTGTGACCAGTATATATATATATATATATATATATATATACATACATACATACATACATACATGTATATATATATATATATACATACATACATTGCTGAAAAAATGTGTACAATCAAACTGTGACAGTTTGTACGGCTTTTCTACACAGCGTAGCTATGTGATCCAGCCTTTAATCTGTTGCCCTTAACAATCTGATAATAAAAGAGATCCATAATTCAGAGAAAGGCTAATTAGGAAGCACTGGCCTGATCGGAAAAGTATTAATCCGACAGTGAATAGAAATATTGGTTTGTGGCTCTCTAATTTAATTGCTTAGAACAGATTATTCATTCAGAGAAATCTGAAGATACAGACTCAACTAGCAAATACAAAAATTGGTCTATTACTCTTGCCATTTGGGAACAAACAGCTACAAAATTCAAAGTGAACATTAAATTCAAAACTAGTAGCACCAAAAGTAAACAGCTATCAAGATGGTTTTGAAGCATTACAGAAACAAAGGAGCAATGATATGTGTTCAAAAATAATATTGTTGAGAGAAAATTAATTCAAATTAGAAAAAAAATCCTAATAAAACTATACTTCCAACCAAAGTAGTAGAATGTAAAAGTATGTGCGCACGCCGATATTTTTCAAATTATTAGCAGATTTTGCCAATATGGGCACATTTGGACGTTTGTGGCCTCTCGATTTTATCATGGCCTGTTTCTCAGTACATAGGAACTGTATCAAAAGTTTCCTTTACACAGAAGGAATTTAAATTTTATTGCCAGGTTCCTCTTGCAGCAACTAGTTATTAAATTAAAATCTTTTCCTTAAGTGTTTTGTAAGTCGACAGTCATTTTTTTTTATTGGAAGTTTAACGACCACTGTGAGCAACTCAATGGTCTATAAGCAGTCGCCCGTCCCTACTTTAGGGTCACTGATTACAGGGAAGGGAGTGAGCCAGTGCTGTAAGACAAACTCAACATCCATGCCTCACCGGGATTCGAACCGGGACCCCGTTCGGACGAATGATCAGAGGCCATCGCTTAGACCACTGCGCCACCGGGGGGGCAAAGTAATGTTTGAACTAAGCTGTTGAAAATACTATTTATAATTTTTAAAGGTTCATTAATGGAACTGTTTTCTGGGTATAAAATGTTTCTTTTAATTCTCTTGTTTTTATGAGGTTCATAATCAAATATTTTGCCATAAAGGTCAATTTCACACACATATTCAATTGTATTTTGCCGTCATCGGAATTTGTAATGTCCTAATAATTATTTTTTTATTGTTTCTTTAAATTATCTTATATTGTCATTGTGATATGCGGGTTTGCAGCAGGTTTTGTTTCAATGGTTGTGTTCACAGATACATTTTATTTTTATACAACTCTGCTTCCAACTTCTTCCACCTGTGCATTCCTGAAATTTGAACAAAAATTTAGTAAACTGTAACTGGAAAAGCAAAGCAACTGGCCACCTTGCCTGTGACAGGTTCAATAGCATTCCTCTGCTTCATTATTTGATAGGCACAACTCTGATATGTGGAAGGGGAGATGAGCACATTTGGATGTAAGTGTGTACTCCCACAGTCTAACAAAATGTTGCATTGTATATTTGTATATATTCCATTTGGATACAGATACATTATGATTTCAGTAAGCTTAATCTGGTATAAAATGTGCATTTTCAAAAAAAAAAGAAAAAAGGTTAAATTTTTGCGTGCCTTACGTAGACTTTGAATTGTGACTGACAATTTACTTCTTGGTCACAGGACTCTGTACAGGGTGGGTTTTGAATTTTTTTCAACCTTGAAGCTTTTTGGATTTAATAAGTATCTCTCCAATAGCTTATTCCGTTTGTTACTCTACACCCAATATATTTCTTGCAAAAAAACTGGCTGAATGAGCCCTAAGAAATGCTGATCTAATATATGCTAACAGTAATATAGAGTCTCCTTTATAACTAACATACCAATAAGCTGCGTTTGTAACAATGTTTGCTACATAGAGGCTCATGGAAGCACATTTGAGCAATTAAGTATAAATTCAATACCGCTCTCTAAACATTTGAAGAATTAGAATTTCTTTTACAACTAGCTGCATTTGTTATTTTAAAATCTAACCAAATATTCAGTAGCTCATAAAAATGAAAAGGTCAAAAATTTCGTTTTCTTGAAATATATTTTTGGTACTGTTTCACGAAAATACAAAATTGAAAACGAAGCAGCTGTGTTTAGATCCTAAAATCTAACAAATTCTTTACTACTCCTAGTTTAAAATGCAGTCGATGTTATATATACCTGTTAAGAAAATACACGAATGTGTTCACGTGTTAAGCCTACCTCGACGTGTTACGAAACGAATACATGAATATCTTCACGTGTTACCGGAATCTCCACGAGTTACGAAACGAATACATGATTGTGTTCGAAAACGAAGCCTATGAATTGAAACAGGAAAAGAACTTACCTTTTAAGAACGATAAAATCCATGGATTAGGCATGCAGCTCTGGACGATCGAGTTCAGCCTTGCCATAACTCACCGTCCGTAGTACAAGTGACGTAACAGCAGGTTAGAGAACGACGCAGCCGCAGACCAGAAGCTGCTTTAAAACCAATGGAATAAAATCTTCTAGTCGTATAAGAAAAAAAAAAGGAGGAATTCAATAATCTTTATCAATTATACACAAGCTTACTGTTTTATCAACAGTATAATTTTGTTCTTTTTTGCCTGAATGTAATGTCACGCCAAAGATTAGCTGTGACCTTGCTAACATGACCAAAATGCAACGTTTAGAAAACGTAATGAATGTGACAAAATCACAACGGTAACGGATGTAACATTTAACAAACGTTTATCAAACGTAGTCTTTGTACGGAAGACCAAATATCAACTTTTGCAACCGAAATGCGACGTCTTTTAAATGTCATGTGCTACTTGGGGAAGCTATTAATCAAATCCCGCATACTGTTATCACGCGTAACCCAACACCTGATATCGTCAGATCACTCAGTAAATTTAAAAACATCAAGTCCCTTCCACTATCTATTGCTGATCATATGCACCCACCATTTGGACCACGCACTCCTGAATTGTTTGGAAAAGTTAAAATACATAAACCAAATCAACCAGTCCGACCTTTAGTGTCTGGCTACCAAAACCCAACACGTAACTTGGAAAAACCACTTGCATTCCTCCTCAGCCGACTAACTCAACAATTCAGGTATTCAATTCACAGTTCCACTCAAGCCCTAGATAGAATACATACTGTTAATTCTGACTTGCCATTCTTAACGGCAAGCCTTGATGTTGTTTCCCTTTTTCCAACGTCCCTGTGGACACCGCCATAGATTTAATCACCCCACAGCTACATAGCTTGGCCTTACAACCTTCTGAATGCAATGTCATTGTATCAGCCCTCGCACTTATTAAAAACCGTACTTTTTTAAGTTTAATAATATCATTTATCGCCAAGATTATGGTACACCAATGGGATCACCTGTTTCTTCAGTATTGGCCGAGATTATCTTACAACATGTTGAAAATACTGTACTTACCAATGGACCTTTCCAACCCTTGCTTTACACCCGATACGTTGATGATGTTTTGTTACTTAGGCAATACTCCCTTCCTGATTTACGTGCCTTTACAGAATCTCTTTGCTCCGTTCTCACTTCGATTACCTTTACTTTAGAAATTGAATCTTCTGATTCCTTGCCTTACCTGGATATACTGTTGAAGCGCATCCCAGGGGGCCGCATTCATACCTCAGTTTATTGCAAGCCAACGTTTGTTCCAGTGATGATCCCATATAACTTGTTTACTCCTAACAGTTATAAATCCGGTTCACTTCATTCTCTGCTTCGCCGAGCCTATACACACTCCTCATCAAAATCTGGTCTCTCACTAGAACTTCAGCACATTTCCACCATGGCCGAGTCGTCCGGATATCCCCATCGATATTTCATTAAAACTCTTCGCAAGTTTCAGCGCCATAGCTCCACCACACTCCAAACCCAACGTGAATTGCTTGTCATCAGGTTTGTTGGCTCTATTCCTTACCACCCCACCATAGTATCCACACTCTATAGAACGTGTCGTAAGTTCAACTACAGTTTCGGCATTTCTTCTGAACGCCTTTTCAACTTGGTCAAGTCTGATCGTGACCATGTCTCAATCATGGAAAAATATGGTGTATATTCCATGCGACTACAATCTGTTGATGACTCTCTCCCTATGACAGCCTACATCGGATCAACTTGTCGGTCACTCGAGGTGAGAATCTCCGGACATAAATACAATGTTCGCACCCATTCATCCGCTACGGCCTTAGCCCAAACAGTCAACAAAGGCGATTATTTCCCACTATGGAATGATGCTGAATTACTGTGCTCGGGCAGAACTAAAACTGCAGTGCTCTTTTTGGAGAGTTTATATACACTGACGGAAAAAAATCCCAACACCAAGAAGGGGTTGTGTTAGATAAACGACAGTTGGTAGGGGGTGAGAGTACATCTGTAAGATGACGTCTATGCAAATTTCGCGCTAGGCGCATACATGTGGCGCTAGTAGCGCCCCTCGGAACATGCAAAGCAGGTTTGCTGTAAATGCGCGCTGTAACGTTCGTGATCGTTAGTTATCGTTGAGATTCGACGTAGGGTGTTGATGTTAGTCAAGAATGCCTTTAAGAAGACGAAGAAGCCATTATCAACAGCTCACGGAGTTTGAACGAGGTCGTGCAATAGGGCTACGAGAAGGTGGATTTTCTTTCCGCAATATTGCAGAACGACTTGGCAAGAATGTAGCCACTGTGCATGATTGTTGGCAGCGGTGGTCAAGGGAAGGTACTGCCTCAAGAAGACCGGGTTCCGGCCGGCCATGTGGCACTACTGAGAGGAAAGACCGCCATGTACGGCGTATGGCCGTGGAGCATTGTACCGCGTCTGCGGCAGCAATTCGAGCTGCAGTTGCCAACACAGTGACACAACGAACTGTTACAAATCGGTTACTTGAAGGACAGCTCCGAGCCAGACGCCCTGTAGCGTGTATTCCACTTACTCTAAACCACTGCCGTTCGCGAAGTCAGTGGTTTCAAGCCAGAGCTCATTAGAGGATGAAGTGGACATCTGTTGTGTTTTCCGATGAAAGCCGGTTCTGCCTGGGTGCCAGTGATGGCCGTGTGTTGGTTAGAAGGAGGCCAGGTGAGCGCCTGCAACCAACCTGTCTGCGGCCGAGACACACTGGACCTACACCTGGAGTTATGGTCTGGGGAGCAATTTCCTATGACAGCAGGAGCCCTCTCGTGGTTATCCCACGCACCCTGACGGCACAGTTGTACGTCGGTCTGGTGATTCAACCTGTTGTGCTGCCATTCATGAACAGCATTCCACGCGGTGTTTTCCAACAGGATAACGCTCGCCCGCATACTGCTGTTGTAACCCAACATGCTGTACAGAGTGTCGACATGTTGCTGTGGCCTGCTAGATCACCAGATCTTTCATCAATCGAGCACGTATGGGAAATCATTGGAGGACAACTCCAGCGTCACCTCCAACCAGCATTAACCGTCCCTGTATTGACCGACCAAGTGCAACAGGCATGGAACTCCATCCCACAAACTGACATCCAGCACCTGTACGACACAATGCATGAACGTTTGCGTGCTTGCATTCAACATTCTGGCGGTTACACCGGTTATTAATGTACCAGCATTTCACATTTAAAATGGCTCTTCTCGCGCTTACATTAAGCTGTGATCTTGAAACCTTAATCGATTAAATATGTTACCTATACAAATGTATTGCCGCCATTTCATTCCTCTACAACTATTTTTTCGTGGTGTTGGGATTTTTCTTTCTGTCAGTGTATTTATGATTTTGCCGAACAATGTTGTAATGAAGAAACCCCGCAAATCATACCTGCTCCCTGGAGGTTCCTGTTGGAGAATCCCACTTCTACTGTAAATATGTTTTGATTACTTACATCCTGCCATTTGTATTTCTTTTCATGCATTTGTACATATTTTCATTTGTTACTTTTTGTGTAAAGCATACCCGACCTTGTAGTACGGCGCATACGTTGTATCTTGCTGATGCACAGAGGTGCGTATAGAAGCCAGCGTACCCCGTGTGAGTTTTCTTGTTGTGCCAGGATGGGTCTGTAAAAGACAGACCCGAAAGATCTCGCACATTGTTTTAGTCATTTTAACCTTTTAGACAAGTTTTAATTTTCGTAAGTAAAGATGTTTTCACAGCTTACCATGATTCGACGTGGTTTATTTCGTGTTGAAATGGGTTATGTCTGTTCTTCGTGCTTAAGACAGCAATATGATCTACCAGTAAATCTTAATTAGCACGAAAAAAACTTCCACTCATCGCCATTGGTATTATAGGTTATAGCTTGGTTACTGGATGACATCTGAAAGTCAGTACCAAATTGTTTAATTGATGCACACTGGGTTTAGTCTTTTTTTTTTTTACGTTTGAACACTGAGATTTCATGATGTAAAGACACTTTTTTTTTTCACAGTTTTGTAGGTCAAGTAAAGAACTCAGTGGGACGACTGCCACCACTTTTCTTTGGTGAATTAGGCCGTATCATATTTGGATTCCAGAGTTCTGGTATGTGGGAAGTCAACGATCTCCAACCGAATGTTCCACCTTCGGACATCAACGAGGCTACCCGAATCATGCTGCAGAATTTCAAGACTTTCGTCATGTCAACTCGAAACCCTTGCGCAGTAACTTACAAAGTGGCAGGAGCCAGATTCCGCACTTGGCAGATTCCGCATATACACGCTCTCCGTCCCTTTTACGACACCTTCTTTCCTGGCATGGATTTCGGTCGCAACCAGCCCTGCTCACTTCAGCACACAACACGACACGTCATAAGGGAAAGGCTTAATGACAACTGGCAGCTGCCCGATGGAATCAAGCTGCTTGGTTTTCCATCAAAACTTTGCAGCTACCTTAATTTTGAAACAGATTTTGAACACTGGAATTGAAGAGTATGCCTGATTTATGCTCTGTGGTTAACCACAAAAATCTGCTACAATAAATAGCGAAGAGCTGAATTCAAGCAACGCGAATTTTTTTTTTATTTTGTCTGTCAAGCAATTAAGAGAACACATACTCTTCTGAAGCAGATATCGAATCCCAGTCTTCCTCTTACTTTGCGAGTATAAAAGCCTTTTCACCACACAGAATAATGTGTTTCTAAGTGACTGAAGTGTTTTATATTTAATCATCTACAGGGATGCTCCGTAAGCTACTTTGGTCTGCTCAAAGTTTATAAGCATTTTGAAACCCATTTTCCAGAAGTCGCAAACGACATCAAAACTTTTTAAAATTCATATTTTCTCCGAAAATGTCTAGTTTCCCATTGCTTAGTCCCTTCTTGCTATATCAACAGACAAAAAGAACAAGCATTTTTTCCTTTTGTTTACAAAAGAATTAAAGTTCATAATGGGAACTTTAACTTTCTGTCGGCGTCTTTCGTTCACTTCTGCACAGTGTGCACCCAGTAACGTTTTGAACATTATTTTAGCTTAAAAAAAAGAAAAAATTCTTGCTCTGCCCCTTGACGTAGCAAAAAGTGACTACAGAATGGAAAAATACACGGTTTAGCGAAATTAAATATAAAAAAACGATACTGCATTATCTGCTCTGTCATGAAAACGATTCTAAAGGTTACAGAAAAGGCTCAGATATCATCCCTGACAGATAGCACATATTTTGAAATTTAATTTCACTTTAAAATGGGGAAGTGGCAACATTGCTTGTTTTACTGATTGGTTTGGAAGAAGATACTGTTAGAAATAGAAAAACATAAGTTTCATTAGCAAAAATATGTAGCTCTTTATCTCGCCTAGTGACTATACTTTAACATACAGTAAGCTGGCTATATACAGCAAAATCTTTTACTGTACCAGAGCACCTCTTCATCCTTTGCTAGAACCATCATTCGTCCGAGATGGGTCTGGGTTCGAATCTCGGTGAAGCATGGATAGTGACAGTTGCTGATTTTTGAAAACGGGTAGGGCACCTTAATACCGCTATCAGTTTGATCTAATGCCAGAATATCTTGAGTTAATGTCAGGGTGGGGTGGGGGTAAGACAGTGGTGGATTTGCCCAATGGAACACTAGTAGTAGAAAAGGACCGATCCGAGCTTAAACGGGAGCCCATAGACTTAACATTAGGCTCCTTCTGGAGCAGGTGGAGCCAGCTGGAGCAAGCTGCAGCCGAGCGAACGGAGGGGCGTGGTCAGTAGCAGCCTCCAATTCCCCGCTGCAATCCCCCCCGACCGAAGTGTGTGCTTATCTCCGTAGATAGTAGTATTTATTGGACTTTGTCGAATTTTGGGGGGAAATCAATGAAGGTTTATTCCTTTTTTTATAATTTAATGAAGGTTTATTCATTATTTATTTTCCCCTCTCTCGACCCCATCCCCTTAGGTTATTGTTATGTAAAACGTTTTTTTCCTCGTAATTTGTTGATGTATTTTTTTTTCAATTAATTTTCATGAATTCCTCATGTGTCTTCCCTAATGAAAATTATGTATGGTAAGTATTAATTAATCATTTCTCTTTTTTTTCTCGAATAATACGGTCATGTCCTCATCTCAGGAAAGCCGCCCCGGTGGCGCAGTGGTCTAAGGCGTTGGCCTCTGATCATTCGTCCGAAGGGGTCCGGGTTCGAATCCCGGTGAGGCATGGATGTTGTGTTTGTCTTACGGCACTGGCTCTCTCCCTTCCCTGGAACCAGTGACCCTAAATTAGGGACGGGCGACTGCTTATAGCCCATTGAGTTGCTCACGGTGGTCGTTAAACCTCCAATCAAAAAAAAAAAAAAAATCTCAGGAAATGTTATTATGATATCTTATTTTTGTTCATAAATGTTTGATTTTGAGGGATGGCAACGCCCGAGTGGGAAAGGGGTTGGATATAGGGGGATGGCAACTCGATGTGTTGCCCCCTAGCGGTGCTTCTTGGAACTTTCGATTGATCTTTGATTTTGAGGGATGGCAACGCCCGAGTGGGAAAGGGGTTGGATATAGGGGGATGTCAACTCGATGTGCTGCCCCCTAGCGGTGCTTCTTGGAACTTTCGATTGATCTTTGATTTTGAGGGATGGCAACGCCCGAGTGGGAAAGGGGTTGGATATAGGGGGATGTCAACTCGATGTGCTGCCCCTAGCGGTGCTTCTTGGAACTTTCGATTGATCTTTGATTTTGAGGGATGGCAACGCCCGAGTGGGAAAGGGGTTGGATATAGGGGGATGTCAACTCGATGTGCTGCTCCCTAGCGGTGCTTCTTGGAACTTTCGATTGATCTTTGATTTTGAGGGATGGCAACGGCCGAGTGGGAAAGGTGTTGGATATAGGGGATGCCAACTCGATGTACTACCCCCTAGCGATGCTTCTTGGAACTTTCGATGGATCTTTGATTTTGGGGGATGGCAACGACCGAGTGGGGAAAGGGCACTGCGTAGGTGTTAGATATGATGATGCTTCTTGGAACTTTATTATTTCGATGGATCTTTGATTTTGAGGGATGGCAACGACTGAGTGGGGTCCGTTGGGAATTTTTGCATTTATTCCTGTGGTTTGCAAGCAAAATTCCCCCCTCTTCAATACTATTTTTCCCCCGGAGGAAATTTTTACGTAACGATGCTGGGGAATTTTCTTTCCAAGGGAATGAAAATGCTCCTAAGGTCTTAGCGAGGTTCTAACTCACGATGATTTGGTTTCCAAAAATAGTCAGGGGGTCAAATGGTTTTCGTGTACTACGTATTCCCTATATATATATATTTTTAAATTACTTTTACGTTATTTCTTCATGTGTTTTTATATATTTTTCGTATGTTTTGAGGGAGTTTTTTCGTGTAGATGTAATGAATTTTCTGGGGAACTTTTCTTTTTCCTCCATTCAATTTTTTTCAGACCATGAGACGAGGAAATGCTTCTTTAGAAATTATTTCGTTCTTGTTCGCAGTAATTACTGGACATAGACTTCATGTTAATTCTGAGTCTTTCACCCCTGCAATAATATTTTCTCGTAATTTTTTCGTATGTTCAAGAACTCTACAGATCTTTCCCAGTTAAAATTCTGCTCAAACAATATTTTCGGTCTTTATTTCCTTATAGCTTCCCGATTTCCGATATTTTTCTTCCTCTATCTTTGAAATTTCATTAAACTTCTCAATAGGTCAGGATTCTTTTTTTCTTGGACAAACTTATGAGTCCTTTTATTTACACTATCTTTTTTTTTTCCATTTCATTTCAGCAAACGATTATTTTAGATGCAACAAATCGTCAGATTTTGGTTTCCTTATATAGCATATTTTCCAACTTGCTTAAAAATATTCCTCAAAACTTGCATGTATGTCAAATATACATTTTTTTTATTCTTTCGTAGTTAGCCATACTTTTCGTGGACTGCCTCGACAGGAAAGCATTCAATGTCAAGACATACAATCTAAAACCTTTTTCTTTCGATAAAATTTGTATTCTTTGGGCTGAATATTTTTCCATCTCGTCCGAAAAAACATTCATTCTAGAGGCAAAGCGACTAATTCCGTTCTTCCCATAAACATTATTTTCTTATTTATTTGATATTCAGAGTTGTATACATTTACTATCCAAAAAAGAGATATATTTAATGTAAAGGTATATTCTTCCAAGCTGGGGAAATATATGTATATATTAGTTCATTTCCAGTTAAAGGAAATGCATCTTTATATTTCAATATGAAAAAAGAAGCCCTATAAGTGAAAGCTCAACCTAAAGACGGATAGATTGTTCCCACTCTCTCTACTCTATGACATTTCTTTACTGAATGAACCATGGCCTTTTTTTTCATGAACTGCTTTAAAATCTTCGTTCTCACTTTACTATTGTCATATTCCATGTCCCTTCAGTTCTTTACTTATTCAATTTTAATTTATTAAGAGAGTAGAACTCTTTTAGGCTTTCGAACTCTTTTAGGCTTTCTATTGTCAGATTCCATGTCCCTCCAGTTCTTTACTTATTCAATTTTAATTTATTAAGAGAGTAGAACTCTTTTAGGCTTTCGAAGTACTTTCAAGTCTTTCATTACGAAAATTTTCACTGTCATGAAAGAAGCCATAATCGAGATGATTTACTATCGTTTCAATGAAAGTGTTTACGCATTCATTGCTATGATGTCAGATTTCATTTTCTTGTACTTCGAACAGAAATGAGTTTGAATCATTCGTCGAGAAAACATTTTTCATATATATATATATATGTATTTTTTTTTGCTTCCGAATCAAACGAACTCAAAAAAATAAGAGACGCACTTTAATATTTTTTTTCCTCTTATGAGAGGAATACGGGAATATGATACCAAAATTAAAGAATATAGAATATCGACTTTCCTCTCAACACCTTTCATCTACGTTTTTTTTTATTTTTTTTATTTTCAATAAGCTGTTTCTATATTTTTACAACTGAATAGAATTATTTATTGAAAAGTTCTAAGTAAGACGAAAAATGGTTTTGTTGATTTCCTAAGAGGATGATTTTGGAAATTTTCGTTTTCTGGTAATTGTAAAAATCTCATAGAATAACATGGGAAAACTAGCATGCATAAAAGACTGTTTTGGATCGAGTAAATTGAAAGAATTTTACAAAGTTCATTTCAGAAAAGTACATTCCTTCCTAGTGTCAAAACGAATCACTTCGTTTTTCTAAGATACACTTTGGAATCTTATAAAAGTGCATAGGGTCAAAAACGATTTTGATGATTTTACTAAGATGACAGATTTCGGATTTCTTATGATAGAAAATACAGTGAATTTCCCATTGAATAACATGGGAAACTGCGAAATTTAAGAAGTACGTTTTCGTTCAAGTAAAATATTTTAAAAGTCTTTTTTCGAATCAGTTGAAAACAGACAGGGTGTGTTTCTGAACAGCTCATTATTTCCCAAGATCAAAACGAATCACTTCGTTTTTTTCCTAATGTGCGTTTCTGAAAGACGTAAAAATAGCTTAGGTAGAAAATTGGAAAGATATTTTTATGAATCCTAGACTGGTTATTTTCGTATAGCTAGAGGGGTCTTCAGTGAGAGCACTTATTCTCTTTACAAACTAAGAGAATGAAGTGTAGTCAGTTTGAAAAAAAAATTCAAACTCCCCTAAATTTAGCCTTTTGTCCTGGTTTCGACTCAATACTGTAAAGCATTGCTCTCAGACCAGTTGAATTCCTGGCTCTTAATGAAATACATTAAGCCTTTCCCTTAAAATAAGCAATCTCTTCTTCAATACCTGATCCCCAATAAATTTCTTTAAGAGTTATTCATTCCCACTTTTACTTTTAAAAACTTAAAATTCATTATTATTTAACTCATTACAAAAAATGAAACTCATTCATACAGAAAAAATATAAATGAATAAAAATAAATAAAGTAGTCCTAAAAAGGACTGTTTTTCTGGGTCCCCTTCATACAGCTGCTCCATGATCGGTATAAGGAATTTTTTTTTACCTGCTGATATCTCAGCACATTGACTTCACAGTCTCTAGCAAGTTCTTTACAATTATACTTTCCAAGAACGCTTTGGACGGGACATGGTCTCCAGTGACTGCAACAAAAGATTCTGCTAGAATCTTGGGGTTAAGCAATGCAACGGCATCATCGAAATACTTTTGCCACTTGGATTCGGGGGTGGCATATGCACAGCTGTGGGCCGTGATGTTTGCGAATATGCGATTTGGGGTTGGTGGCACTCCATACAATAATATAAGTTATTGACATGTTCCTGAAGGCGATCCCTTACCATGTCAGCAAGCATGATGAAAAACTCTTCATCTGAGATGGAAGCAACAGGGGAAGAAATCCTTGGATGGTGCAAAACAGCCTTTCTAAAGACAGGTCCAAATAGAAGTTGAGTAATGCTGTCCCATATTTTTCCACATTTATCAATAAGAGTTCCAAATTGTTGACAAGTCAGCTTTATCGGAACAGGATTCAATCGACGAAAACCATGAATTCTGGGGGAAAGCACTTCTAACGTGTAACTGCCAGAAGCATCTAAGAGGGAAGGACAGCAGGAAACGATAAGTTCACGATTAATCAAGATGTCACAATTCATGCCTTGAATCCAGTGTGATTTTCCCATGAATTTTCGGAACGTTGAAGCTGACATTGTTATTCCATTCTTAGAAGGGTAGAAAGATTCCCCATCTTTCCTATAACTTCGAATATGAACTCTGACCGTGTTGTTAAAATCGCATACTTTTGCAAACGTGTTTTCACTTAAATAAAAATGATGAGGTGCAAGATTTTTCATAGAAATTCTTGGGAGGATAACTTCTCCACACGATTTGGGCTTTAAAGGAACGGACTCACATACCTTCTTAGCGAGAGTAGCAGAAATTTCACCACTTTGCTTCATCGTGGAAATGGAATCGGTAGCGCTCAAAGCAACAGACAAAAATGAAGTGACTCGTTTGAAGACTAAAGACAAACTGAAGGAACAGCTCTTATTCTAAGTCAAAACTGAGAAGAGGTTGGAGTTCGTCACTTGTTTACTGCTTGAGAGGGAAAGAGCAGAGTCATGGGGTAAAGAACACTCGGTTATCTTCTTTCTAAAGGTCAAATTCAATCTAATGTTTGGAGCATTCTTTTGTCGAGGCAGACCATGACTCCAATACGAATTAGTTGGTGGCAGGATCTGTAGTAAAGTTCCAGATCTCAAAGATAAGGAAACTGGTTTAAACCCGTTTCGCTTGAAAACAAGAGTCTCTTTCCTGTCCGAGAGATACTGATGTAATACAAGACAAAGGATCTAATTCAGCTTCGTCATCACGGTGATCACCGATTTGGTTATCACCATTTCTTATAAAAGTGCATGGGGATCAAAAAACGATTTTGATGATTTTACTAAGATGACAGATTTCGGATTTCTTATGATAGAAAATACAGTGAATTTCCCATTGAATAACATGGGAAACTACGAAATTTAAGAAGCACGTTTTCGTTCAAGTAAAATATTTTAAAAGGTAATCAGTTGAAAACAGACAGGGTGTGTTTCTGAACAGATCATTATTTCCTAAAATCAAAACGAGTCACTTCGTTTTTTCCTAACGTACGTTTCTGAAAGAAGTAAAAATAGTTTAGCTAGAAAATTGGAAGGAATTTTTTATGAATCCTAGACTGTTTATTTTTTTTATAACTAGAGGGGTCGTCAGTGAGAGCACTTATTCTCTTTACAAACTAAGAGAATGAAGTGTAGTCAGTTTGAAAAAAATTTCAAACTCCCCTAAATTTAGTCTTTTGTCCTGGTTTCGACTCAATACTGTAAAGCATTGCTCTCAGACCAGTTGAATTCCTGGCCCTTAATGAAATACATTAAGCCTTTCCCTTAAAAATAAGCAATCTCTTCTTCAATACCAGATCCCCAATAAATTTCTTTAAGAGTTATTCATTCATCCTTTTACTTTTAAAACTTGAAATTCGTTATTATTTAACTCCTTATAAAAATGAAACACATTCACACTTTTACTTTAAAAAACTTGAAATAACTTCATACAAAAATGAAACCCATTCCCTTTTTTACTTTTAAAATTATAGAAAAAAATAGATGATACAGAACATAGGTTCACTTTCTCATTCACAGTCATGCATACAGAAAACAAAATTAAATAGTGCTATTTGAGCTGCATGGAGGTGTCAAGATGGGTGGGAAAAACCTCCATCTATCATTCAATTGGACTAAAACTGTTGAAGGATGTGAGCTATTCTCACTAGCTCCTCCATGCAAGCTGTCTGACTCGAGGTTGGCCATCCCAGTCGGTGATTTTAATTCAATCATTTCAACTTCGGAATCTGCTGAATCCCAAGTAAGATCAATAATTTCAACTTCGGAATCTGAATCCCAAGTAAGATCAATAATTTCAACTTCGGAATCTGAATCCCAAGTAAGATCAATAATTTCCGGATCTTCAGAAGTTAAGTCAACAACCTCCGGTTCTTGGGTAGAGTCTTCCACAACCCAGAAGTTTTCCCACTGTGAGGGGGAGGAAGAGACCTAATCCACTGATTAACGTAGAAATCGTCTCTAGATTCCTGGAGGAGAGAAAAAAATATATAAAATATATATATATATATAATAAGAAATAAAAAAAAATAAAACCCTACATCCTAGATAAAGCAAAAAGAAAAATTAAAAATATTCTTACCGAGTCGAAGTCCAGGGGAGGTGTAGGGGAATTATTTCCTTTCAACATCTGTGATTCTAATAGCATGCGTTACTTCAAAGAAAACTTCGAGAAGCTGTGGGAATCTGAGATATCTCTTGCTACTATTATACTAGCAGAAGGATTGATAAGGAGGGATCATGTGATAACATACACGGAATAGATTGGTCTTCGAGGTCAACTTAAATCGACAGATCGCTCTATTTTATAAACTTTCCATTGTACAGGAAATAACATCTTTCTCAAACACCATAGTTCATGGGACCTTCTAAGGAGGTAAAAATATTCTAACGCGTATCTAATCAATGTTCTGTATACTTAAGACCAAGCGTAAATGGAATCGATAGCACTCTTCCTCCCTGAAGGAAATGACGTCTGCATACATCTCAAAATCCTTTGTTCCCTAATCAAACGCATGGAGGGAAAATCAAGTAATCTTATCTGTATTCCTTCGTTGAAAGTGTATGTTTGTTTAGAAAAGATACAAAACATTTCCTTTCTCAAGTTAAATTCGAATCAGCATTACATTAGATTGAGGGTTCACGTGTTAAAAGCAACACAATCGTAGTTGTTTACCAAAAGTTAGATTACAAATTTCCTGTGAAAGAGGAAACTATGATTGTGTTGCTTTTAACACGTGAACCCTCAATCTAATGTAATGCTGATTCGAATTTAACTTGAGAAAGGAAATTTCAACTAATTCGTATTGGAGTCATGGTCTGCCTCGACAAAAGAATGCTCCAAACATTAGATTGAATTTGACCTTTAGAAAAAAAGATAACCGAGTGTTCTTTACCCCATGACTCTGCTCTTTCCCTCTCAAGCAGTAAACAAGTGACGAACTCCAACCTCTTCTCAGTTTTGACTTAGAATAAGAGCTGTTCCTTCAGTTTGTTTTTAGTCTTCAAACGAGTCACTTCATTTTTGTCTGTTGCTTTGGGCGCTACCGATTCCATTTCCACGATGAAGCAAAGTGGTGAAATTTCTGCTACTCTCGCTAAGAAGGTATGTGAGTCCGTTCCTTTAAAGCCCAAATCGTGTGGAGAAGATATCCTCCCAAGAATTTCTATGAAAAATCTTGCACCTCATCATTTTTATTTAAGTGAAAACACGTTTGCAAAAGTATGCGATTTTAACAACACTGTCCGAGTTCATATTCGAAGTTATAGGAAAGATGGGGAATCTTTCTACCCTTCTAAGAATGGAATAACAATGTCAGCTTCAACGTTCCCAAAATTCATGGGAAATCACACTGGATTCAAGGCATGAATTGTGACATCTTGATTAATCGTGAACTTATCGTTTCCTGCTGTCCTTCCCTCTTAGATGCTTCTGGCAGTTACACGTTAGAAGTGCTTTCCCCAGAATTCATGGTTTTCGTCGATTGAATCCTGTTCCGATAAAGCTGACTTGTCAACAATTTGGAACTCTTATTGATAAATGTGGAAAAATATGGGACAGCATTACTCAACTACTATTTGGACCTGTCTTTAGAAAGGCTGTTTTGCACCATCCAAGGATTTCTTCCCCTGTTGCTTCCATCTCAGATGAAGAGTTTTTCATCATGCTTGCTGACATGGTAAGGGATCGCCTTCAGGAACATGTCAATAACTTATATTATTGTATGGAGTGCCACCAACCCCCAAATCGCATATTCGCAAACATCACGGCCCACAGCTGTGCATATGCCACCCCCGAATCCAAGTGGCAAAAGTATTTCGATGATGCCGTTGCATTGCTTAACCCCAAGATTCTAGCAGAATCTTTTGTTGCAGTCACTGGAGACCATGTCCCGTCCAAAGCGTTCTTGGAAAGTATAATTTAAAGAACTTGCTAGAGACTGTGAAGTCAATGTGCTGAGATATCAGCAGGTAAAAAAAAATTCCTTATACCGATCATGGAGCAGCTGTATGAAGGGGACCCAGAAAAACAGTCCTTTTTAGGACTACTTTATTTATTTTTATTCATTTATATTTTTTCTGTATGAATGAGTTTCATTTTTTGTAATGAGTTAAATAATAATGAATTTTAAGTTTTTAAAAGTAAAAGTGGGAATGAATAACTCTTAAAGAAATTTATTGGGGATCAGGTATTGAAGAAGAGATTGCTTATTTTTAAGGGAAAGGCTTAATGTATTTCATTAAGGGCCAGGAATTCAACTGGTCTGAGAGCAATGCTTTACAGTATTGAGTCGAAACCAGGACAAAAGGCTAAATTTAGGGGAGTTTGAATTTTTTTTTCAAACTGACTACACTTCATTCTCTTAGTTTGTAAAGAGAATAAGTGCTCTCACTGAAGACCCCTCTAGCTATACGAAAATAACCAGTCTAGGATTCATAAAAATATCTTTCCAATTTTCTACCTAAGCTATTTTTACTTCTTTCAGAAACGCACATTAGGAAAAAAACGAAGTGATTCGTTTTGATCTTGGGAAATAATGAGCTGTTCAGAAACACACCCTGTCTGTTTTCAACTGATTCGAAAAAAGACTTTTAAAATATTTTACTTGAACGAAAACGTACTTCTTAAATTTCGCAGTTTCCCATGTTATTCAATGGGAAATTCACTGTATTTTCTATCATAAGAAATCCGAAATCTGTCATCTTAGTAAAATCATCAAAATCGTTTTTGACCCTATGCACTTTTATAAGATTCCAAAGTGTATCTTAGAAAAAACGAAGTGATTCGTTTTTACACTAGGAAGGAATGTACTTTTCTGAAATGAACTTTGTAAAATTCTTTCAATTTACTCGATCCAAAACAGTCTTTTATGCATGCTAGTTTTCCCATGTTATTCTATGAGATTTTTACAATTACCAGAAAACGAAAGCCGCCCCGGTGGCGCAGTGGTCTAAGGCGTTAGCCTCTGATCATTCGTCCGTAAGGGGTCCGGGTTCGAATCCCGGTGAGGCATGGATGTTGTGTTTGTCTTACGGCACTGGCTCTCTCCCTTCCCTGGAACCAGTGACCCTAAATTAGGGACGGGCGACTGCTTATAGCCCATTGAGTTGCTCACGGTGGTCGTTAAACCTCAAAAAAAAAAAAAAAAAAAAAAAAAAAAGAAAACGAAAATTTCCAAAATCATCCTCTTAGGAAATCAACAAAACCATTTTTCGTCTTACTTAGAACTTTTCAATAAATAATTCTATTCAGTTGTAAAAATATAGAAACAGCTTATTGAAAATAAAAAAAATAAAAAAAAACGTAGATGAAAGGTGTTGAGAGGAAAGTCGATATTCTATATTCTTTAATTTTGGTATCATATTCCCGTATTCCTCTCATAAGAGGAAAAAAATATTAAAGTGCGTCTCTTATTTTTTGAGTTCGTTTGATTCGGAGGCAAAAATATATATATATATATATATATGAAAAATGTTTTCTCGACGAATGATTCAAACTCATTTCTGTTCGAAGTACAAGAAAATGAAATCTGACATCATAGCAATGAATGCGTAAACACTTTCATTGAAACGATAGTAAATCATCTCGATTATGGCTTCTTTCATGACAGTGAAAATTTTCGTAATGAAAGACTTGAAAGTACTTCGAAAGCCTAAAAGAGTTTTACTCTCTTAATAAATTAAAATTGAATAAGTAAAGAACTGAAGGGACATGGAATCTGACAATAGTAAAGTGAGAACGAAGATTTTAAAGCAGTTCATGAAAAAAAAGGCCATGGTTCATTCAGTAAAGAAATGTCATAGAGTAGAGAGAGTGGGAACAATCTATCCGTCTTTAGGTTGAGCTTTCACTTATAGGGCTTCTTTTTTCATATTGAAATATAAAGATGCATTTCCTTTAACTGGAAATGAACTAATATATACATATATTTCCCCAGCTTGGAAGAATATACCTTTACATTAAATATATCTCTTTTTTGGATAGTAAATGTATACAACTCTGAATATCAAATAAATAAAAAAATAATGTTTATGGGAAGAACGGAATTAGTCGCTTTGCCTCTAGAATGAATGTTTTTCGGACGAGACGGAAAAATATTCAGCCCAAAGAATACAAATTTTATCGAAAGAAAAAGGTTTTAGATTGTATGTCTTGACATTGAATGCTTTCCTGTCGAGGCAGTCCACGAAAAGTATGGCTAACTACGAAAGAATAAAAAAAATGTATATTTGACATACATGCAAGTTTTGAGGAATATTTTTAAGCAAGTTGGAAAATATGCTATATAAGGAAACCAAAATCTGACGATTTGTTGCATCTAAAATAATCGTTTGCTGAAATGAAATGGAAAAAAAAGATAGTGTAAATAAAAGGACTCATAAGTTTGTCCAAGAAAAAAAGAATCCTGACCTATTGAGAAGTTTAATGAAATTTCAAAGATAGAGGAAGAAAAATATCGGAAATTGGGAAGCTATAAGGAAATAAAGACCGAAAATATTGTTTGAGCAGAATTTTAACTGGGAAAGATCTGTAGAGTTCTTGAACATACGAAAAAATTACGAGAAAATATTATTGCAGGGGTGAAAGACTCAGAATTAACATGAAGTCTATGTCCAGTAATTACTGCGAACAAGAACGAAATAATTTCTAAAGAAGCATTTCCTCGTCTCATGGTCTGAAATAAAATTGAATGGAGGAAAAAGAAAAGTTCCCCAGAAAATTCATTACATCTACACGAAAAAACTCCCTCAAAACATACGAAAAATATTTAAAAACACATGAAGAAATAACGTAAAAGTAATTTAAAAATATATATATATAGGGAATACGTAGTACACGAAAACCATTTGACCCCCTGACTATTTTTGGAAACCAAATCATCGTGAGTTAGAACCTCGCTAAGACCTTAAGAGCATTTTTATTCCCTTGGAAAGAAAATTCCCCAGCATCGTTACGTAAAAATTTCCTTCGGGGGAAAAATAGTATTGAAGAGGGGGGAATCTTGCTTGCAAACCACAGGAATAAATGCAAAAATTCCCAACGGACCCCACTCAGTCGTTGCCATCCCTCAAAATCAAAGATCCATCGAAATAATAAAGTTCCAAGAAGCATCATCATATCTAACACCTACGCAGTGCCCTTTCCCCACTCGGTCGTTGCCATCCCCCAAAATCAAAGATCCATCGAAAGTTCCAAGAAGCATCGCTAGGGGGTAGTACATCGAGTTGGCATCCCCCTATATCCAACACCTTTCCCACTCGGCCGTTGCCATCCCTCAAAATCAAAGATCAATCGAAAGTTCCAAGAAGCACCGCTAGGGCAGCACATCGAGTTGACATCCCCCTATATCCAACCCCTTTCCCACTCGGGCGTTGCCATCCCTCAAAATCAAAGATCAATCGAAAGTTCCAAGAAGCACCGCTAGGGGGCAACACATCGAGTTGCCATCCCCCTATATCCAACCCCTTTCCCACTCGGGCGTTTCCATCCCTCAAAATCAAACATTTATGAACAAAAATAAGATATCATAATAACATTTCCTGAGATGAGGACATGACCGTATTATTCGAGAAAAAAAAAAGAGAAATGATTAATTAATACTTACCATACATAATTTTCATTAGGGAAGACACATGAGGAATTCATGAAAATTAATTGAAAAAAAAATACATCAACAAATTACGAGGAAAAAAACGTTTTACATAACAATAACCTAAGGGGATGGGGTCGAGAGAGGGGAAAATAAATAATGAATAAACCTTCATTAAATTATAAAAAAAGGAATAAACCTTCATTGATTTCCCCCCAAAATTCGACAAAGTCCAATAAATACTACTATCTTCGGAGATAAGCACACACTTCGGTCGGGGGGGGATTGCAGCGGGGAATTGGAGGCTGCTACTGACCACGCCCCCTCCGTTCGCTCGGCTGCAGCTTGCTCCAGCTGGCTCCACCTGCTCCAGAAGGAGCCTAATGTTAAGTCTATGGGCTCCCGTTTAAGCTCGGATCGGTCCTTTTCTACTACTAACACTGGGATATTTCCCGGTGGATCACTCGAGAAATGGCCCATTATTTTTCGTATCCTCTTTGTCTGGATTGTTCGGAAAGGACGAATAACTATTTTGGTACTTATAAAGAAGAATCGCTAACTTCATTTGAGCTTTATATGTCTAAAACGTTATTGTCTTTAAAAAAATTGGCATTTCATTCTATCTATGTACAGAGGGTGAGTCGAAGGTTTGGCAATATTTGCATAAACGCATGTGCTGCGGTGGGTATGTCACGTGTGTGACCTAGTTCAAGTCGGGCACTGCAGTCAGTCGAAAGGGACATAAAGTGGTAGTCGTTGCTGTGAACAGCATTGCATGTCGTCTTTCTGTCTGTGGTTGGGACGCCGAAAAGATGAACAGCCACAACTGGCTAATTAGGGAAATTTTGCCTTACGAGTTTGAACTCGGCCATAACGATTCTCAAGCAACATGAAACATGTCTCATGCAAAAGGAGAAGTTTCCGTAGACCACAGCACCGCAAACAGATGGTTCAAGAAATTTCGCTCTGGTGACAGAAACCCCGACGATCAGCCGAGGTCAGGTAGGCCATGAACCGTGGATTCGGAGGCCGTGCGCCAGGCTGTAGAGGCAAATCCGACAACCAGCACTCGGAGATTATCAGGCGAGCTGCGCATATCATAGATCACCGTGGTTCGTCACTTACAGGACCTCGGCAAGGTCTACAGGAACTGCAGTATTGACCCTCACGAACTGACGCCAGCTGAAGCAAACCACCAAGTGGAAGTGTGCACGAAATTCCGTGAAAACCCGGGCGATGTACGTTTCCTGAAAATAATTATTACATGCGATAAAAAGTGGGTCTATTTCCGTAATCGTAACGCACAACAGCAGTGGTTGAGCCCGGGACAGCTTCCTGAACCTGTTGCTAAACGTGGGCACTTCGAGCACAATGTGATGCTCTGCGTGTGGTGGAATTTCGAGGGGATAATCCATTACGAATTTGTTCCAGACTGTCGGACCATCAACGCCGACCTCTGAACAGCTGGGGCGGATGTATGCCGTTTTGGATGAGAAGTATCCAGCACTGGTGAACAGAAAGCGAGCTCTCCTACAGCAGGACAACGCTCGGCTTCATACCGCGCGAACGACCTGGGCAAAACTCCAGGAACTTGAAGGCATTGAACTGAGGCCTCACTCAGCATATAGTCCGGAACTTGCCCAATTGGATTATTACCTGTTCCGGTCTATGGCCTACTTCGTTCGCGGGCGGCACTTCAACAACCAGGAGAAGGTGGCAGCTGGGGTGAAGGAGTTTTTCGTCTCGAAGGAAAAGAACTGGTACTACCGCGGAATCGAAGAACTGGCAGATAGATGGCTAAAGACGGCGATGGCCTATACTTTGAATGCTAGTCAGCTTTCGTCGTAAAGGTACGTTTGAAGACATAAAGTGAACCAAATATTGCAAAACTTTCGACTCACCCTCTGTATATATGTTGGGTATTTGCTCTAAAATAATAAAGCAAAATTATTCTGTGCAAAATTTGCCGCCGAATCAAACACGCTGTTACAAATAAATTAAACTAACTACGGTTAAGTGTAGGTCGTTGGACTTGGAGCCAAAGGGACATTGGGAGGTCAACCCTCCTTTTGTAATCTTGAAGGAGGCACATGTAACAATTTTGAAGGTCCATCATCCCCAGACCCTTATCCACGTACAGGACAAAGCGATTATTCGGCTGAGATGTTTAAAAATACGTGTCCACCCACATTTATCGTAAAAGAAACAACGATTTATACTGGTAATGGTTCATGGATCAAAATGGTAGTTCATGAATTAAAACAAGGAGTTGAATTTAACAAGGTGGTGAAATCATGCAATGCATTTTTTATGATACGCTTTCCAGCATACCAGAAATCATTACTCAAGTTATGAGGATAATGGCTGTAAAATAAATCTCGCTCCTATGACCTGACCTTTGACCCCATCTCAATTATATTAAACAGAACCGGTAAAGTATACTTCCGGAACAACATGATAAAGTTTTGTCTCAATCGAAGCATTTTTACCTAAGTTATAATGCATAAGGATGGTGGAATGGATCCCGCTCCTATGTCGCGACCTTTGACCCCATTTCACGCATTTTCAATAGTTCCTCCCCAGGTGGTCCCTTACCACATACTAAAATTTAATCCAAATCGAACCATTTTTACGCAAGTAATGACGCATAAGAGCAATGGAATGGATCCCACTCCTATGTCGTGACCTTTGATCCCATTTTGCCCATTTTCAATAGGGTTCGTCCCCAGGTGGTGCCCTACCACATATTAAAATTTCATCGAAGTCGAACCATTTTTACGCGAGTTATCGTGCGGACGGACAGATGGACGGATGGACAAAGCTGGAGCACATACGCTTCTTCAAATTACATTTGGAAAGCGCAAAAAAGGCGTCTGTTCAAGGAGATGGTACGAGTACCGTTGCGCAGTAGACGATCAGTGGCCAAATAAATAAAATGATCTGGTACAAAACCCCGTTTTGTGCATGTTTTGATATGCTACATTCAATAATGGGTGCATTTTAAAAATTCTTTCACCCTTAAATAGCTCCGATAATTTGCCTACGACTGAATTCGTTTTACAATGCATGTTTCAACAGTTCTCTTTCCTCCAGGATCTAACAGAATTTTTTTCGTCGACCCAATCCGCCCGTGGAACAGATATTCGATATACGTATAATCGATTTTACACTTTTTCTTTCCGAGAATGAGTTGCGTGATTATATAAGTATTTTGATCGGGTCTATTCAAGAATCATTTTAAGTGCACGAATTTATTGAATAACCCTTCTTAATAAAGAATGAAATGTGTGTTACATAAAAGTGAGTCTCCTTGGGTGCCTTCGAACAAATCTCTCTAAAATTTCATCAATATTTTTAGGACAATATTTCAGTTAATATGCATTAAGCATAGTCCTGTAAAATGCTGCTGGCCCATTGTGATTCTTCAATATGTTTTCAGTTTGTTTATAGCTGAGAAGGATCACTCTAGCGCCGCTGTTGTGACGGGAATAACAGATAAGCAGACATTGATGTCGTTCAAGCAAAACAGATCTTCATTGGTCTGAATTGCAGTACTGCATTTTATGGCAGATTCTGGAAAAAAATCTATTTTTCTTCTTGTTTCACACTGGCTTGACGCTTGAGGAGTGATTGCTTGATTGATTTCTTTCTGAAAAAGGCGACATCAAGAGTTTCAAGAACTATTGGGATTATTTTACAAGCTTTAACAGTACAAAAAATAGATAGATAAATGTGTATTTTTACCTAGATGTAAAAATACAGAAAATTAAACATTTCGTCTCTTCCTAGGAGTTATGTGCTCCTGGGGATCCCTTCTGCGACCGCCCTTGGGCATGGATGTTGTATTTGTCTTACGGCACTGGCTTCCTTGAACTAGTGACTCTAAATTAGGGACAGTCAACTGCTAAATATAGCCAATCGAGTTGCTCACTGTGGTCGTTGCACCCCATATAAATGACAAAAAAAAATCAGTAAAATGGGCTACCTTCTTCGACAGTGATTTAAGCAACACGGTCACTGGCTCAGACGGTGGTAATGTTTTCATTCGTACGATTAACCCTTTAACTGGCTGGAACGAATTAACTACGGGTTAGCCAAATGGTTTGAAATCAGCTCGAACGAATATGTACACTGAAGTGCCAGAATGCCGCCCCGGTGGCGTAGTGGTCTAAGGCGTTGGCCTCTGATCATTCGTCCGAAGGGGTCCGGGTTCGAATCCCGGTGAGGCATGGATGTTGTGTTTGTATTACGGCACTGGCTCTCTCCCTTCCCTGGAACCAGTGACCCTAAATTAGGGACGGGCGACTGCTTATAGCCCATTGAGTTGCTCACGGTGGTCGTTAAACCTCAAATCAAAAAAAAAAAAAAAAAAGTGCCAGAAAAATTGGTAAAGACGAACTTATGCAAAATACATAGCAACGTCACCTATGCTCGTACTCGGTTGCGTCCGCCAGTGCGTATATAAAGCGATAGACATCCTTGCCAGCTGTCAGAGCTGTTTTCGGCATGAGAATGACAAGTAATAACGATTTAAGCGATTTTTAACGCGGTGCCATAGTTGGCGCTCGTGAGATGAGCCATAGTATTTCGGAGGTAGAAACGAATTTCGGATTTTCACGGACGACCATTGCAAGGGTGTACCGTGACTACAACAATTAAGGCAAAGCCTCTAACCTACGATACTAGTGTGACCGTAAAAAGACATTGGGTGAACGTGACCATCGTCGGCTCTCAAGAATCGTTTCACGCGATAGGCGTGCAACACTCTCGCAGGTATAATCGGAGTTTAATGCTGGAGCCTCAACAACCATCAGCGTCCGGACTGTGCAACGTACCATGCACGATATGGGCTTTGGGAGCCGACGTTCAACTCGAGTCCCCTTGATGGGTGCACGACACAGAGCTATGCGCCTCGCTTGGGCACGGCAACACCGCCACTGGACCCTAGATGACTGGAAACAAGTAGCCTGGTCTGACGAGTAGCGTTTCCAACTGTATCGGGCAGATGGAAGAATTCGTGTGTGGCGCAAACCCCATGGATCCCGCCTGTCAACAGGGAACTGTACCGGCTGGTGGTGCGTGATGGTATGAGGTGTGTTTAGCTGGTCTTCACTGGGACCCCTGGTACGTCTACAAAAGTCTGTGACCGGCCAACGCTATGTGCGCATCCTTTATGACGAGGTACACCCGTTCATGTCTTGTATTCATGCTGATGGGTAGGGCCTGTTCCAACAGGACAATGCACCTCCACACAAGTGCTGGGACGCCACATTATGGTTAGAGAAGCATTCATCTGAGTTTGGGGTGTTGCCATTCCCAGAACTGAACGTGATAGAACACATTTGGGATGCCATGCAACGCGCTATCGAACACAGAAATCCGAGACCGCGGAATACACCCGAATTGTGGAACGCTCTGCAGGAAGTATGGTGTGCATTGCCTACCGCATATTTCCAGAAGCTAGTGGAGTCCATGCCCCGTCGTATTTCTGCAGTCCTGCACTCCCGTGGGAGACCTACCAAGTATTAGACTATTGTACCAGTTTTTCTGGCACTCCAGTGTATATTCGCCATCTAGGAAGTGGGCTGAACTCAACAGGAACAAGTGAACCTGCACAGAAGAGAGCGTTGCTTTCCCCCTCGGTTTGTCATTCAAAGAAGTCATTTACAGAGAATGATTTTCCTTAATCTTTCATATCCTGTTACCTTTTCTCCCGAAAATATTACAAAAATGGCGAAGAACCCAAGAAAGGAGAGGAAAGATATTTCAGCAACAGTGGCATGATGTCCCTGTCAGGAGGACATCATTCCCAATCATTCCTTGGGTAATGGAGCAGAGAATAAAGTATTGTAAGAGAATCAAACTATAAACTGTAGGACAAAGGACCATAAGGGCGCACTTACTACCAACTACAGATGTATAACCGATTCTTCTGAGATGAGAGAGGGAAAGGAATAGTTTGGCCATAGCTTTCACACAACCCGGCCACTAGGTCAACAGTTCTGTTTGAGGAGGGCAGGGATTTTGGGCACTATTTGGTTCAGATACATCGGCCGCTTAAAGGGTTAAAAAGTTGTTTTTTTACTTACCAAACTCTTAATTTGTTGTAGCGTTTTCTTTGTAATTCTCCTCAAAATGTATTGAAGTTTTCACTATGACAAATTTATGTTCAGTAAACTGATGTCTTTTAAAATTGTGCTCAATGAATACTGATAGTACTTCTTTACAAATAAGACACATAAACGTGTCTTGCACTGTACAAGGAATTACTAATTTTTCCATTGTTTGTTGAAACCCGACCTTCACTACCCCACTTTTCTCTTCTTCGAAATCTTAAAAATAAAATACAGAAGTAAAAATTATTTGAGCATAAACTTTGAAGCATCACAGAAGCACAATTTATTCAGTACCCGCCATCGTTTTTGAAAATAAGCAAAAAATAATTGTAACGTACCAGGAGATGTGACGTACCTGCCAGAAGGACGCACACGACATAAAGGCAGAGAGGAATCAGAATAAACGTCTGCGTAGCTCAGTTGGTAGAGCGACTTGTTCCGGAATAAGCGGCCTCGGGTTCGAATCCCTGCGTAGACCAAAAATGACGGAGAAATATACTTCGTTATATAATGATTGGCGAAATATTGCTATGCGCCACGCCGAACACAGATAAACCGGCCTGGTGGCTGAGTAGTCCAAGGCGCTGCCTTCTAGTCATTAGTCCGAGATGGGCTTAAGTTTCCCCTCAGCAAGTTGAGTGGCCCCAAATTAGGGACGACCGCTGCTTATAGCCATTGAACTGTTCACGGCGGTCGCTAAACCCCCAAACAAACAAAAATAACACAGATAGATCTTTGAGCTTCGTTGGACCCTGCCTAATACACTGACCGTTCTGGTAGGTTTTGCGCATGCGCGGTTGCTAAAATGTGTTTCCAGAACTTTAACGCATTCAAATAAAGTTATAACAAAATTATCATTCAGAATTCGAAAACACTTTTGTCTACTCTGAAAAAATGAGTAACCTATAAAAATACTTAAAGGTGTCTCAACAAAGAAAAGACGAAATATGCATATGCACAAACCTGCATGCCGCCCCGGTGGCGCAGTGGTCTAAGCGATGACTTATGATCATTCGTCCGAGATAGGTCCGGGTTAGAATCCCGGTGAGGCATGGATGTTGTGTTTGTCTTACGGCGCTGGCTCTCTCCCTTCCCTATAACCAACCAATGACCCTAAATTAGGGACAGGCGACTGCTTATAGCACATTGAGTTGCTCATGGTGGTCGTTAAACCTCCAATAAGCCGCCCCGGTGGCGCAGTGGTCTAAGGCGTTGGCCTCTGATCATTCGTCCGTAAGGGGTCCGGGTTCGAATCCTGGTCAGGTATGGATATTGTGTTTGTCTTACGGCACTGGCTCCCTCCCTTCCCTGGAACCAGTGACCCTAAATTAGGGACGGGCGACTGCTTATAGCCCATTGAGTTGCTCACGGTGGTCGTTAAACCTCCAATCAAAAAAAAAAAAAAAAACTTTAATAAAAAAAATCTGCATAGCAAGTTTTATTTTCTTACCGGTATGTGTGCAACAAAACAAAAGAATGTGACAAGTGCTAAAGCTTCATAACCGCCGGCGTGGTGTAGATGGCTAATCGCCGGCGTGTGTGGTATGTGTCTGTTGCGAGCTGAAATCCCGCGCTGCAGACAATCTAGTTCGCGGTTTTCTAGGGTTTCCGCGAATGCGTATAGATGGATCTCTAAAATTGTCCCAGGGCGTACCGAGCCATTTCTGACGGCTACCCTCTGACACTTGATGAGGCAGACAATAGGAAATTACATCATCGCATAATCACCAGGATATTTTTCGCAATGACTGTGAGTAGGTCACCATTGCGAAAAATATCAATGACTGTGCGTAGCTCATGATCATGAGTCGGCAAACGCTCCTGTCGGAATATAGCACCTGAAGAAGAAAGCTTCACGGTGGCAAAAAGAGGAGATAGTGAACGTTCTGGCAGGGACATCAGTGTCACCGTTAAGTTTGCATAGTTTCCGCGAAGAAAACGCGCTCCCAAACGACAATCATATGAGTAAAGTTTGTTTACGTTCAGTACCGCCGCATATCATATCTCCATTGAAGCATCACTTTGGTAAGGTGCGTCGCATAAATATAGAGACAGTCGACTTTATGCCGTGAACGCAATACGAATATAGGTAGGAAGCTGAAGTGGTACGTAATTAAACATAACCCTACAACAAACGTTTCGATCCGTCGAGATGACCGAATTGTGTGAAAAGAACACCACAAAGTGAAAGAGTGTAATTTTAGGTGTCTCATAAATATAAAGACAACTATGTAAAGTAGCCACATGCAAATGAGATGTACAAATTAGCATGTTGTACACACGTGCATGGGCTGTAAGGGCCAGCCTACAAAAGACAGCGGACCTGCCGTCAGACACTCATTTGCCGAAATGCCACGCAACAGTCAACTTTCTGGTGAGAAGGTGCAGAAGATTTGGAGACTGAGAGCAAATGGATTGCTTGTAGCGAAAACTTGTAAAGCCATGGGGAGGAGTGGGGCAGTAATTTATAAGACTTTATCGATACGCGGTGCATTAACTGCCAGAAAACGGCCTGGAAAGTCTCAAATAACAGCCAAACGAGATGATTATACCATTAAGCGTTTAGTTTCATCCCAAAGGTTATCACTACGTCAAGTTTCTCGGACTGTATGTGTCACCGTCTCAAAGGACACAGTTCATCGACGAATCAAGGAAAGTCGCAACATTGTGCTCTGTAAAATGCGACGTCTGCCACACCTCACGCGGCGCCGCAAGGAAGCTAGATTGTCGACGCAAGACAGATGGGTCATTATATCGCCCAAGTGGTAAGAGCCCTACGGTTTCCGAGAGCAACCGTATCAAGGATGTACCGCGAGTATACCATTGATGGACGTACCAGCTCCCAGAGAGTGAATGGTGGCCGACCTCACGCCACGAATTACCGGAATCGACGTAGACTATCCAGACTCGTATAGACCGACCTCCCGCCATGAATGACCGGGATCGACGTAGACTATCCAGACTCGTATAGACCGACCTCACGCCACGAATTACCGGAATCGACGTAGACTATCCAGACTCGTATAGACCGACCTCCCGCCATGAATGACCGGGATCGACGTAGACTATCCAGACTCGTATAGACCGACATCACGCCATGAATGACCGGGATCGACGTAGACTATCCAGACTCGTATAAACCAACCTCACGCCATGAATGACCGGGATCGACATAGACTATCCAGACTCGTATAGACCGACCGCACGCCATGAATGACCGGGACCGACGTAGACTATCCAGACTCGTATAGATCGACTTCACGCCATGAATGACCGGGATCGACGTAGACTATCCAGATCGACCTCACGCCATGAATGACCGGGATCGACGTAGACTATCCAGACTCGTATAGACCGACTTCACGCCATGAATGACTGGGATCGACGTAGACTATCCAGACCGACCTCACGCCATGAATGACCGGGATCGACGTAGACTATCCGACTCGTATAGACCGACTTCACGCCATAAATGGCCGGGATCAACGTAGACTATCCAGACCGACCTCACGCCATGAATAACCGGGATCGACGTAGACTATCCAGACTCGTATAGACCGACTTCACGCCATGAATGACCGGGATCGTTGTAGACTATCCAGACTCGTATAGACTGACCTCACGCCATGAATGACCGTGATCGACGTAGACTATTCAGATCGACCGCTAGGCAACGGTGGCGCAAATCACATCTAGGTTAAATGTCGAAGGCTCAACCAGTGTCACCGAGTGAACGGTATGGCATAGGATGCGTACCCTAGGCTACGGGTGCCGACGCCCTACTCGTGTGCCACTGTTGACTGCTCGTTATCGGACATTACGCCTCGCCTAGTGCCGTGAATATCGAAACTAGACCTCTGCAAAGTGGTGCCACGTCGTGTGGTCTGATGAACCCTGTTTTCAGTTGCACCGAGCTGACGGGAGGGTGCTGGTGTGGAGTCGACAGCATGAGGTGATGGCCTCGTCGTCTCTGTTCAAGGCAGTGGTGGCTCTGTAATGGTTTGTTGAGCTCTCTCATAGGGACACATTAGGTCCCTTTAGTGTGTCTGCAGAGGTCCTTAACAGCTGCGCGCTACCAGCTGATCAACTACACGCTTTCATGGCCTTCTCACATCCTGTGGTGCCGATAATCTGTTTCAGAAGGGCAATGCGCCTCCCCACCAGGCCGCAACCATCCAGGCATGGCTCGAGGAACACTCATCTGAGTTTAGGACCATTTATTGATCGCCCAAGGTCCCCAAATTAAAATTCTGGAAGCTCTCTGAGATGCCGTGGAACGGAACATTAGATCCATGGATCCTGGACCGACGTCTCAAGCGGAGTTGTGGACAATGCTGCAACAGACACGGCTTGGATTACCTCCGGCATCCAGTGGAATCGATGATTCGTCGTGTACAGGCTGTTTGTTATTCGCGCTAGAGGAGGACCAACACGCTATTAGGTTGGTATATCTAATGTTTTGTCCATTGAATGTATATGTATTATTGTCATTGAAATATATAAGTTTAAAATATTTAATGAAATGTTTGCAGGCCTTGGTTTGGGGACCCTTATTCTATAATAAATTGTAACATAGTACCTATATTAAATATAACCCATGCTAGCCTACTCCCTGAATGATATTTAGAGGAAAGAAACAAGTTCGACCACAAAGAGGAACATTAGCGAAGTCACCAGTTAGTGCAAGTCGATGGCACTGAAATTAAACGCCCACGTTTTAGCGCAGAATGAGTACACTACGTAATATACTTGTTTTGACTTGCGGATACCTTGGTCATCAAACGACATCTGAGCTCATGCATTTAAAGTGTTATATGTTTTGTCCTCGATATGCATTTTCTTTTAATTCAAGAGCCAGAGATGTATTAAGGAAGTCTGTTTTTTTGAAGTTTTGTAGGCCAAGTGAAGAACTCAGTGGGAAGACTACCACCACTTTTCTTTGGCGAATTTGGTAGCATCATATTTGGATTCCATAGCATAGGGTTGTGGAATTTTACAGATCTTCGGCCTAATTTTCCACCTTCAGGCATCAACGAGGCTACCAGAATCATGCTACAGAATTTCAAAACTTTCGTGATGTCAACTCGAAACCCCTGCGTTGTTACCTATCAACTGGCGGGAGTTGAATTCCGCACTTGGAAAATTCCACATATTCATGTTCTTCGTCCCTTTTACGACACCTTCTTTCCTGAGATGGATTTCGGTCGTAACCAGCCC
The DNA here is from genome assembly GCA_039090855.1 of Macrothele yani. NCBI lineage: Eukaryota > Metazoa > Arthropoda > Arachnida > Araneae > Macrothelidae > Macrothele > Macrothele yani. Next base: position 83,334,202 of record CM077008.1, read on the forward strand.
TGCTCACTTCAGCACTCAACACGACACGTCATAAGAGAAAGGCTCAACGATAATTGGCAGCTGCCCGATGGAATCAAGCTACTTGGACTTCCACGAAAACTCTGCAATTACCTTAATTTTGAGACCTGAAATTTTGGTGCGGAACTGATTAAATTTTTTAAACAATTAAAATCCTCCAGAATATTCTCTGCAGAGAAAAAAATCTGAATGCCTGATGAAAAGTTAAACATATATTTCCGATATTCATATATTCTTCAGAAGTAAAGCAGCCACTTTATATCAAATGTTTAAACATTTTACAGAATGCTTGCGTTTATAATGTGCTCATGTAGCCAACCTCATTTTCGCTTTTTTGCACAGTAAATGGTACCAACAACACTTTCAGATAATGTCAAATAGTACTGGCTCATGTGAAAATAAAGCATTGCTAGAATAACCTTTTCGAACAACCTGTTCATTCTAAAGAGTTCCTTACTTTTATCCTTATCTTAATGAACTACTTAGATATTCACTGCCTTATATAAGTAACTGTGACAATGCATTTACACCTAGTCAGTCAAGTTGACAACAGTGCCGTTATAACCTACAAGAAATGTTTAATTCTTATTTTGAATTTACAACCAGCTAGAGAGGTTTGCAAAAGTGTAGTCTTTCACCAACATCATGTAAGTTCATCTCCAAAACTAATTTATTTCGTTTGTTCAGTTCTTATGTTTCAGCATCTAAGCATCCTAGTATCTATTACGGCGAATCGTATTCAAGGACTATTTATCATTGGCTAATGTACGTGCACTTTGGATCACCAATCGTGAGAAGCTACACGCATATAAAGCACTCATCATTTAAAATTTACCTAATTCAAGCAGAACTTACTTCCATAGAAATGTTACACAATCAACTATCATGAAACAAGCGAGCTTATTGCTGAAGACACCTGTAATATTACCTTATTGATTAACCTTATTTCTATTGCCAGCAAGCAACTATTGAGAGAGGCAGTTTTTTTAAATTCAGTACGCATCACACGTTCTAATTTAATAAGCAATCATACATTCCAACAACTTTTATATATGTTTTCCAATCCGAGAATGCCCTATCGCGTTCCAGAACTTTCTGTGACCAGAAAGCATCTCTTTGAGATAAAAGTATACACTGAGTTCTCACTACATTACGATCACTCCTATATAAAGTGAGTTACACCCGTAAATGGCGTAACAATAGAGAGGGAAGTTACAAACGTGATGGGTAAAACCAAGGTTTCATCGGAGCTTACGAAAGGCCAAATTGTGGGCGTACGAAGGACTGGTGCCTCCACATTGGAAGCTGCGACGTTCAAGGGCCTATGTGGTTGAACTGCACTAAGAGTGATGCCAAAATGGCGAAACAACCAAACGGCTACACAACTATAATGGGCGGCGAAAGGTGTATTCTTCAGGTGAACGACTAGTGCGTCGCCTAGTACAGGCAGTCGGCGCAGCACAATTTTGCACTTGACGGTCCAACACGAAATGGGTGAACTAGATACTATCCCACGTGACTATGCTTCGTACGCTGGTCTCTTTACAACAATAGTCCATCGATGCAAACTACTGTCATGGGGCCAACACCATGCAGAGTGGAAGCACCGGTTCTGGCCCAATTAATCACGATATGTGCTCCATTCTGGCGATGATAAGAGTTATTTTTGGTGTAGACAGCACGAGGCTGGTGTAGACAACCTCGTGAATGGCTTCGATTGTTCAGGACAATGGGGGGTTGGGAGTTGTATGCTATGCTGAATGTTTAATTAGTATGAACTGCATGTGGACCAACGCATGGATGCAAACTATTACCAGGGTGTGCTTGTCGACTATGCACATTATAATGAATTAGCTTTATTCACTTTCCGCTAAGCTAATTATTATGAATGATTCTCTTCCTACCAGCTAGCTAATGATATACTTGTACTAAGCTTCAAAATAATGAATTCAAAAGGGTGTTGTTACTAGTTAATTACGAACTTAAACAAAGTCTCAACGCTGGTTATTTATAGGAATCAAATAAATGTTATAAACCTAACAGCCAGACAGAGGTCTGACAAAAACTATGAATTGAGAAAGACTGACTTACTGAAAACTTCTTTATTTCAACGACTCTTGGTCAACTAAGGTACACACAACACTAGTAGAACAATAATGAATAATCACTCCTCGTAATATACACGCTTTCGCTTAACGACCACAAGCTCTCCTCGTAACAACACAAAGCTCCTAAGTCTCGATGAACGCGCCTATATACTAGCTACCACCACGTCATGACTTACACTCATTGCCAGATCTCATTCAGCGGGTGAAATAATATTTCGTTCAGTAGGAAGATAATTTACATAGTAAAATAAAATAACCAGAGATAGTAAAATCAAAAGGAAAGTGAATATAGAGTATACGTTACAACATCTCACAAGGTTTTACCTCTACCCAGAGGGGAATGGATTCTTCCAGGACGATAATGCCCTTGTCAATGAGTCAGCCTCGTGCAGGAATGGTTTGACGAACATAGTGCTTATATGAGACATCTTGAATGGCCCCAAAACTCACCCTATTTCAACCCAACTGAACATCTGTGGAATGCCAGCTGAGGCAGTTGAATACGTCCTTTCGCTCCTTACCGAAACTGTGGAATGCAATAAAAACAGTTTGGTTGAAGATCCCCACAGAACTGCATAAGCACTTCGTGCAGTACGTCACTCCGGGTGGGGCGGTTTTCCAGGTAAAAGGGTCCCATGAAGTATTAGGTCGTAGTTCAGTGAGGACTCACGTGCATTTGTTTTAACCTATGCAGGGATACTTGGCAGAATGAACACACAGGATCTCATTTCTTTCTTGAAATGTTAGATTCTTGAACACACATGAAACTGGCGAGTATAACAAAAATGGTTCAATTCCATGTTATCGCTTGAAAAAACTACTGCTTCCGTAATACACTTATTGTACTAATGCGTTTTGCTACTACCCGTAGAATAGCAAATACAAACGCAGGCTGGCTCGGGAGGATCACAGAGATGCAAGTTCCGATGTCTATTAACTGCACCGCGTGAGCATAGCAGTGATTAATAGAATTCACTCATTTTAATTCCCTAAACTTTAAAGAAACCCATCCCCAAACTGGGAGACCTCGCCACGAAAACCATGGGATCAACTTGATCCTTTAATGATAATATGAGCAGAATTACAAAGCAATATTCAAAGACAAACGAATAAGTTTTACAATACAACTCAGCAATTCAAATCTTCACAAAACCCGTAATCACTGACATTTTAAGTGGGTTCTTACATGAACAAAACTTACAATACTTAATAAGTTAACAGAATTCATGCCGAATAGAGCTCAGATATTAAACACAGTACAGAATAAATCAAGTCCCTGTATGCAATAAATAATAACACTTCAAGTTAATAAATCCAGAACACACTAATACTGAATCGCAACAGAACAACAAACATTCATAAAACGCAAGTTCCACCCTAATAACATATACAAATTCAAAAATGTAATTACACAATAAATTACAATCGTCATGAAAAAAACAAGATACACCTCAATACATAGTCCCCAATTTTAAGCTTAATGAAACAAAACGCTTTAACAACATCAGAAAATTACAAATAGAAATCCCAAGACGATACAACGACCAAAAACACAAACTGATCAACATTCAATAATATCCCTTTGATGAGCTAATTAATATTAATAATTAAACACCAACACAAAACAAAGCCCAGAAAATCTCCGGGCAACAGAAGCTAGATCCAGCTACCCGATCGGGAAAACCAAACGAAACAGAGATCCAATCATCATCATCATCATCATTGTCAACCATTATCAATCCACTGCTGGACGAAGGTCTCCCCAAGTTTCCTCCACAACGGTCTGTCTTGTGCCAGTCTCCTCCATGTCACCCCTGCATACTTTCGAATTTCATCCACCCATCTCTCATGTGGTCTTCTTCTGGGTCTTTTCCTGTCCCTTGGAATCCAATCTAAAATTTCGGCTGTCCATCGATGATCTGTCCTTCTGGCAGTATGTCCAGCCCATTGCCATTTCAGGGATTTAACTCTGATCATGATGTCTTCCACTCTTGTCATTTTTCGGATCCACGAGTTCCTCTTCTTATCTCTCCTGGTTACACCAAGCATGCACCTCTCCATGCTTCTCTGGGTTGTCTGCAGCCTTTGTATGTCTCTTTTAGTTAAGGTCCACGTCTCTGCACCATACGTAAGCACTGGAAGGATGCATTGATCAAACACTTTTCTTTTAAGACATAATGGCATATTGCTCTTGAAAATTATGCTGTTTCTTCCAAAAGCTCTCCAGGCAAGTTTTGTACGCCGATTAATTTCTTCATCAATGTGACCCTCACTTGATATCTGCTGTCCAAGATAAACGCACGTGTCTGTTATCTCCAGCTTTTCTCCATCAATCGATAAATCTTCATTTCTTGTAAAAGCATTGAACATCACTTTTGTCTTCTGAAAGTTTATTTTTAATCCCACTTCTTTACTCTTGTCAGCAAGTTCCTGGATCATACTCTGCAGCTCTGACGGGGTAGTTGCAAAAATGACTACGTCATCAGCAAAACGAAGGTGGGTTAGATAATCTCCATTAATCTTTATCCCCTTGTTTTCCCAGCTCAGTGACTAAAAAACACCCTCCAATGTGGCATTAAAGAGCTTTGGACATATGGTGTCACCTTGTCTCACTCCCTTTCCAATTTTTATGTGTGTTGTATTTTCAAACAGCCTAATCTTTGCACTTGCATTTTCATAGATGTTATTAATAATATTAATGTATGCATCTTCAATACTGCAGGTTTTCAGAGCCATTGTAACTGCTGATGGTTTCACCGAATCAAAGGCTTTTTCATAATCGATAAAAGCCATGCACAATGGAAGTTCATATTCCCTCGCTCTTTCAATTAGTTCTCTCAGCACATGGATATGATCTATTGTGCTGTAGCCACTCCTGAATCCAGCTTGTTCTCTCGGTTGAGCCATGTCCAGTGTTACCTTCAAGCGGTGTGAAAGAACTTTAGTGAAGATTTTATAAACTACTGATAGGAGGCTGATAGGTCTGTAGTTTCCGAGATCTTCAATGTCACCTTTCTTATGTAGCAGGATCATTGTAGCGGTGTTCCAATCCTCAGGAATCTTTCCTTCATTAAGGCATCGAGTGAAAATTTGGGCGAGTACTGTTTCGATTTCTCCACTTGCTTCTTGTATGATGTCTACAGTAATTCCATCTTCTCCTGGAGCTTTTCCTCGCTTCATGTTCTTGATTGCATGTGCAACTTCTGCTGGAAGGACTGGAGGAACTCTGGTACTGGTATCTTTCATGATGTCTGGAGTGCATGTATCGTCCCTTTCATATAATTTGGAATAGAAATCTTTCACTCTTGTCAAAATTTCGCCTCTATTTCTTGTTACAGAACCATCTTCTTTTCTCAGTGCCATAATCTGTTTTCTTCCCTTACTGAGATGTCTCTTTGCTATCTTTAGGCTTTGGTTGTTTTCAATTGCTTTCCTCACTAGTTCACAGTTGAATTTCCTTACGTCTTCAGTGATACTTTTTCTTACTGTCTTGCATAGCTCTATATATTCCACTTTGGAAGTCACATCTTCTTTAGTTGTCCTCATCTCTCTTCTTTTTTGCATCAACATTTTGGTTTTTCCTGATAATTTGTTCACATGCAACTTGTTCTTAGACCCAGCTAATTTTGTTGCTGTTTCCATAAGAGCTTTGGTTACTTTTCTGTTAACTTCAGAGATGTCCACTTCTTCCGATGTTAGGCCTTCTAAAGCAGAGAACCTGTTCTTCAGTTCCAACTTGAAGGTATTATGGTGTTTTTTAAGGTTGGTTATGTCAATAGATTTTGTTTGTCTTATGAGCTTGCCACGTTCAAGTTTAGTGTTGAGGTGCATCTTACATCTCACCAATCTATGGTCACTACCTGTGTTGAACTTGTTTAGCACACTGCAGTCTTCTATGACGAATTTTTTGTTACACATAATAAAATCAATTTCACTTGTCGTCCCATTTGGATGTCTCCATGTCCATTTCCTGTGTGGTTTTTTCTTGAAGAAGGAGTTCAAGATGAAAAACCCTTCTGCCTCTGCAAACTCAACGAGAGTATTTCCACGCTGGTTTCTGTTGCCGTGACCGAATTTACCTACTGAAGTTTCATTCTGTTGCCGTTGCCCTATTTTTGCATTGAAATCTCCCATAATTATTTTCAAGTGCTGCTTACCTTTATTATTTAGATGACAAATTTCCTCATAAAATTCTTCAATTTCTTCTTCAGGATGACTTGTGGTGGGTGCATAAGTTTGAATAATCTGAGCCTGGTATCTTCTCGATAGTTGGATAACGAGTCGTGCAGCTCTGTCAGAGGAACTTTCAACTTCTACCACTTTATCCTTCAGTTTCTTGTTTATTATAAATCCAACACCACTAGTTCTGCCAGTATCTGTCCCACGATAGTAGAAGAGATGTCCACTTTTCAGTTCGATGAGATCTTCTCCTTTTCTCCTTACCTCACTTAGCCCCACGATGTCCCACTTGATCCTTTGTAGTTCCTCTTCCAATTCAAGAAGCCTTGAATCAGAAGATAGGGAGCGTCCATTGTATGTTGCCAAGGTCAGCATCAGATGGCAGCCTAATCCGGTCCTCCGGGGATTCTTAGCACCCTCTGCCTTCATGTCGCACTGGCCGCTGCCTTGGCCAGGTACATTCCAGCTGCCGGAGACTGAGGGCCAAGATTTAAGTTGTGGAGTCATTTTTTTTTTTTTTTTATTAAATCCCAAAGTCAGAAGAAGAGTTTCTGAGCTGGAGACATCCAGAACATCCATCTCATTGAACTTGAGGAACTTTATAAACTCTGACACACGATAGCGCAGATGTGGTCTTCCCAGAACATCGGAAACAGAGTTCTCTGTCAATGCACCTAAGTGTAGTGATCCTAGGCTCGAAATTCCTGAACACTCGAAGACCAAATGAAAAATCGTCGCTGTTGATGAACCACATTTACATCTAGACTTCTTAAGTCCGAATCTAAGGAAATATGCAGGACAAGACCCGTGTTCAGTTAATATTTGATTTAAATATTTATCGTCTAAACATCTGTCAATGGAAACCATGGGAAAGATACACTGCTGGCCACCCAAAATGCAACACCAAGAAAGAAGCATCCGATTGGCCTGAAATTCGCAGCATGCGTCGCCCGCGAGAGGACATGCAAACGAGTAGAATTGCAGGGCATATGCAAATCATGTGCGCCCGGCACGCCACCGAGAAGCACTATAAGAAGGGTGCAAAGAAAGCGGGGTGTAAGTAGTGGAAGTGTGTTGTGCTACCGGACCTGTGCGTGGGAAGCTTCCTGATGCCTCGTCGCAGAATACGACAGTCATTCCAGCACATTTCGGAGTTCGACAGAGGACGAATAGTGGCTTATCGCGACAGCGGTTTATCGTACAGAGACATCGGCGCCCGTGTGGGACGACATCCATCCACAGTGAGGCGAGTATGGATTCGGTGGGTGCAAGAGGGATGGACGGACCGACGTGAGCGATTGCCGCAGCAGCGGCACACCACCGAACGAGAGGACCGACACGTTGTGCGGCGAGCATTGACGGCTCGCACCGCCACATCACGAACGTTAGCGCAGGAATTAGGGTGTGTTGCGCAACAACCTGTGTCAGCACGTACCGTTCGACGTCGTCTGCAGGAGCGGGGACTTGTCGCACGACGTCCATTGCTCCGATTACCATTTACGTTACACCACCGGCGAGTGCGGCGGCAGTGGGCCGTTGATCGCCGCACCTGGACTACGGAATGGCACGACATCGTCTTCTCCGATGAATCCCGCTTCTGCCTGCAACACTACGATGGTCGGATCCACGTGTGGCGGCACCGCGGCGAGAGACTGTATGACGCCTGCATTGTGCATCGCCAAACCAGTCCGTCGCCTGGCGTTATGGTTTGGGGCGCAATTGGATATGACACCCGCACCCCTCTGGTACGCATCGCCGGTACACTCAACAGCCACCACTACATCTCCGACGTTTTGGAGCCTGTAGTCCTCCCTTACCTGCTAGCGGCCACATTTCAACAGGACAATGCGCGCCCGCACGTGGCACGCATCGTGCAACAATTCTTCACGGCCCACCAGGTGTCACTGCTGCCGTGGCCTTCCTGTTCTCCCCCGATATGCCCCCCATCGAACACGTCTGGTCGCTGATCGGCAACCGAGTGACTTGGCAAGCACCACCCGCGGCTACGCCTGATGAACTGTGGCAACGTGTGGAAGCAGCCTCGACTGACATACCCCAAGCCCACGTCCAAAGTCTCTTTCGTTCGATGCCTCGGCGTGTAGCGGCCGTTATTGCCAGCCATGGGGCCACACGAACTATTGATGTCTGCGTGTTCCGCAAGTCGCACGGGCCTGTAAGCTCAATCGTTTCATCTTTGTATCTGTTGTCATATGTCCAGTAAATCTGGCTTTGGTATCTCGTGTCCTTCTTGGTGTTGCATTTTGGGTGGCCAGCAGTGTAGAAAAGGTATATCTTCCCTTATCAATGTGGGACCATCTACGTTGCCAGGCATCCTGAAGGCAAACCCTAAGACGATTCCTAAGAATTCGAAATGAGATATTCACAAAATAGTCAATTTCCGTCTTTGATGTGCCCCTACAGACAAGTAAATCAGCAGTTTCGTTTCCTGGAATTCCTCGGTGACCTGGAACCCAGTGAAAATGTAAGAAGTCATGTCCCAGTTCGCCCATCAAGTCCTGGATCTCCATCACTAGTTCTTCAGAGGAGTCATAGTCCGACAACACAGCAAGAGCAGCTTGTGAGTCTGAGTAAATATGAACATCACACCCACGAGAGGGAGTCATAACCTACTCAAATGCTGATTTAATTGCAAGGAGTTCAGCTTGAAAAACAGAAGCCCGATCCGAGAGGCGAAGATATCACTCACATGATGAACTGCCATCGGAAGTTGCGTAAAAACCAGCTCCCAACAAATTTTCGATTTTGGAGCCGTCCGTGAAAATGTCTTTACCAATTTGTGTAGGAAGCTCAGTATCGCATGAAACTTTAAATTGAAGAGCAGGATGAATAATCGTCGTACGATATCGTTTCTGATAATCAATCGAACAAAAGTTCTCTCCAAACACAGAAATTGAATCATCCGCATCAGGAAGTCTGTGAGATGCTGCCTCCATCTCCAAAACTATGTCGAAGGGCTCGCAACCAGCGAGCACCTGCAAAGTGGCTGTTGCAGTTGTCCGATAACATCCCGTTATTCCCAGCAGAACCGATCGCTGAATTTGTTGAAATTTAGTCGACGCTCTGACGGATGATGTATACCAGGCTGCACAGGCATAAGCTGCCATTCTTTAAATAGTGTTTGTAGATTGCCTTCTGTACTTTTCCATTAAACTTCGTCGAAATAATTCTGTCAATAAAGGCCAAAATTCTCTCACTCAGGTATTCAATGTGCAATAAATCAGAGAATTTATTTTCCAATATTACACACAAGAATTTCAAACTCTGTACGGCTTTATTTGTGTGACCCTGAAAACGAGGTATCTTCATTGAGGTTGTCTTTGGGAAAACCATTAACTTAGATTTTTCTGGCGCAAAGGCCACCATGTGTCTAACACTCCACTCGTTGAGTTTGAACAATGCAGAATGATTTTTTTCTCCATGACATGTCTTCCACTGTCGGATACCATCAACACGAAATCATCTGCGCAAGCCATATTCAATTTGATGACAATGTTAAGTTAGTGCACTAACTTAACATTGTCATCAAATTGAATATTTAATGCTTCATTAACAATTACGTTCCACCACAGGGGTCCAAAATTGGACCCCCTGTGGGCATCCTCTGGAGTAAGAATGTGTAATCATGGATCCACCCAATCTGGATTCCACACTTCTGTCAGATAAAAAATTCGAAACCAGATAAAATAGATTTTTTGGATAATTCGCATGATATCCAATACACTTGGCCACCAAACTGTATTAAATGCGTTTTTAAGATCCAATGAAACCAAACACGCATGTCTTCCCATTTCCCTTTGATACTGAATTTGTTCTCCAATATAAACAACTGCGTCCGTAGTGCTCTTAGACCTGGTAAATGCATATTGCAAAGGGTGAAACCACTGTTGCGATTGTAAGTGAAAAATAATTCTATTCGTGACAATTTTATCCAATATATTGCCCCACAAGGCAATAGACATATCGCTCGATAAGCAGATGGATCAGTTCGAGATCTTCCCTCTTTATTGTACCAATGCATTTTTCTACTACCCACAGAATAGCAAATACAAACGCAGGCCGGCTCGGGAGGATCACAGAGATGCAAAATGATCTCAACCGACGGTTTCTCAAAATCAGAAATATTGTAAATTTTTTTGTCTCGAATGTTTTCAAACTGGATTTAAACATCGCAATTTTTTGTGTTTAACTTTAACGAAGACTAACTGATATGTAGTACCACCTATACCATGCAACTCCTTTTGACTGGAGAAGGCGGGATTGGTAAGCTTCTCCACATAGATCTTGCATGGTGCAACTATAATACTTTTTTCACATATCCACCAATACATGCTGTATGCTTTCGTAAAAAGCTGAAAAATACCACACTTAACATTTTGATTTTATCTTGGTTTCTCTCAGCAGCATTCAGATCCTCAGTTTTAGACCCAGTGATATATGTAATTTCCTCACTAAGTAATTCAAATATACTTCCTGACAGAAAATGCCACACCATGAAGGAATGCTCGAAAACAGACCAAACTGCACACACAGATAGCCAAGTAGGTCCTGAACAAATGATGTCACATACGGACTAGGCTCCAGTGGCCGAATACACAGGATGATCAATAAGGAGTGTGGCCAGCATTTTGGGCGATACAGCGTTGAATCCGACGTGGCATCGAGAGTCCGAATAGAGTCCTGGGGTATCGTGGACCATGTGGTGTTGTTCCGAGTCCACAGTTTTTTTTATTGGAGGTTTAACGACCACCATGAGCAACGCAATGGGCTATAAGCAGTCGCCCGTCCATAATTTAGGGCCACTGGTTCCAGGGAAGGGAGAGAGCCAGTGCCGTAAGACAAACACAACATCTATGCCTCACCGGGATTCGAACCCGAACCCCTTTTGGACGAATGATAATAGGCCATCGCTTAGACCGCTGCGCCAGTCTACAGTTGATCTTCCTTTTTGCGGGGGTGGGAGGGTACTCAACCGACGTCCAATCGTGTCCCACAGATGCTGGATGGGCGAGAGGTCAGGGATCGTGCTGGCCATTAAAGCATCCACACACCGTGTAAAGCATTCAGGCAGTTCCGAGCGGTATGCGGCCAATCGTTATTCTGTTGAAAAACTGCTTTTGGGATGCCCTGCAGCGTACCGTCAATGTGCCCGTAATGCGTGCGGTGAACGGCTGTTGGTGCTGATATCATTCCACACCATGACCCACATTGCCGGGACGTGTGGCGCGCCACAAAGACGGAGGAATCCGCTCGATAGCCACGTCGCCTCCAGACTCTCACACGGCGATCAACATCAACCGCGATTCGTCGCTGAATGCGTTTCATTCGGAACCCCACGACAAGCGCTGACGACGATGGCATGCTGTTCAGGGTAGCCTTCGCAACGGACGGCTGGACAGCAAACCAGACGCAGCCAATCGGCGCGACACTGTCCGCGTCGATATCGGAGCATCCAAGCCTCCCCGTACCCTCCGCAAAATGTCGCCCGTTATGGCATGTCGTCGGATGCGACGATCGGTGCGCTCGGACGTCCGTCTCCATGTCCCCCTACGACGTTGCACGGATCCTTCCTGGGATCACTGTCTCCAAATGCGACCGACGGTTGTGACATCACGTTGCGTTTCTTCCGCAATACGACGCAAGGACCATCCGGCGGTACGAAGGCCTACGATGACACCTCTCGTGAACTAGTCCATTTGACGAAATCGCGTACGATGGCGTCTTAAAGGCATTGACACCACTTGTTTGTTCTCCAGACACGGTTACAGCAGAACAACTCACTTCTCGTGGCCGTGACGTCTCGACCGATGGTCTCACGGGCTGCTTGTCCGCTTATATCCCGCGCGCCGTTCGTTCGATTGGGCTGCAATCACTTGCAAACTTGTACGTGTGCACCCACCCTGCAATTTGCACGGCGCTGCGTTCACGTCTTCGTGGTGTGGCATTTTCTGTCAGGTAGTGTACTTTTCCGAAACTTCATCTGATTTTTTTCAGAGTTTCTTAGGTTTACGAACAATCGCCCGTTCGTTCCTAACTTGAGGCCGCTGGTTCTTGGGAAGGAAGAGAGTCAGCGCCATACGGCAAACACACAACCCATGCCTCATCTGAAGCTCCGTTCAACCTTGACGATTTTTTTTTTGGTTGGAGGTTTAACAACCAACGTAAGCAACTCAATGGGCTATAAGCAGTCGTCCGTCCCTAATTTAGGGTCACTGGTTCCAGGGAAGGGAGAGAGCCAGTGCCGTAAGACAAACACAACATCCTTGCCTCACCGGGATTCGAACCCGGACCCCTTACGGACGAATGATCAGAGGCCATCGCTTAGACCACTGCGCCACCGGGGCGGCCCTTGACGATTTGACCGCGCCTCTGACTACTGGGTCACCAAGGTTGATCAGCTCATTTTCCAAGCTCAGGAGTAAAAGTGAATATGCAAAGGTGCATTTGCCACCTCAGTTGCCTAAGCGATGGCTTCTGATCTTTCGTCCGGGTTCGAACACCGGTGAGGCATGGATGTTGTGTTTGTTTTACGGCGCTTGCTCTCTCTCCCTTCTCTGGAACCAGTGGCGTTAAATTAGGGACGGGAGACTGCTTATAGCCCATTGAGTCGCTCACGGTGGTCGTTAAACATACAACAACCAAAAAGTGCATTTTTGAACGGGAATGATGTGGAATTAGTTATTTTTTATTAAAAAAAAACTAGATTTCTTGTTGCCAAGTAACATTTGTTTCAATATTATAAAGTTGCTACAGTAAAAGTACCTTGAATTCAATTAATACTGCAGGTCAGCAAAATATTTTAACAGTTAAAAATTCTAGTTGACAAACTTTGTCATAGTGCCTTTTGACTTCATTTCAACCTGTGGAAAAGTACTCCTTTTTTTAAATTACCTTATAGCATGATTTTATATTATGGTATTTGCAAAGCCCTTACCATAATATGAAATCATGCTATAAGGTAATTAACGAGCCATTTTGTATTATCTTTAAAAATCACGCGGTTTACATCGTACCAACAATTTCATAGTCTTTCTCGACGGTAGAAATCGCGTGGAAATGATGCTGTAAGTCGTTGGACATCATACACAAAGGGCATGCCGTATTCTTCTCGGATAAGCCGCCTCGGTGGCCGCGTGGTCAGTAACGCCTCTTTCTGGCTAGTCGTCAGAGATGGGGCGGAGTTAGATTCCTGAGCGAGGCGTGAGTGATGTGTTTGTCCAACCGCGCTGACTCTCCCCTTCTCCGAAACAGCAGCTCCAGTTTAGGGCCGAGTGACTGCTTATATACAGAGTTGCTCACGAACGTCAAAAGAACGAAATAAATAAATAAAAACAAAATAAATAAATAAATACACTACAAAAGATAGCAATTATATGAATGAAAGTTACTGAACAGTCCTGCATAAAGAACAGCCTAGAGTAGTAAAATCCATTTAGCAATAACAAGAAAGCTGACATTGAATTTTTGGGTGTAATGAGCAAGTCTTATGAATCCTTCCCTAGAATTTTCCATACCAAATTTTTACAAAAAGAGAAAATGGACGAAAAAGTTATGTGCATTTTACAATCCCTAGCGGAAAAACTGCGTTTTTTGTTTTGTTTTTGTTTTTAAAACACAATTTCGCATTGCTCTTCACAATGAATCGAATCAGCTGCAAAATAATTTTCTCAATCGGATTTTTAAAACCAGGATAACATTTCGGAACAGAAACAGCTACTTATGGCCACCAGCGTCAGAAAGCTGCCACGAAATATCACAAATGGAAAGCAAAATCTTTCTCATACGGGAAGATATCCAAAGCGAAAGCAATTCATTGAGTCCAACAGTCAAGAACAGAGATATAGAGGGCCGCCCTGATGGCGTATGACCTTTCGTCCAAGTGGTTCCGAGTTCGAATCCCGGTGAGGCACGATGTTGTGTTTGTCTTACGGCACTGGCTATCTCCCTTCCCTGGAACCAGTGGCCCTAAATTAGGAATGGGGACCACTTATAGCACATTGAGTAGCTAACAGTGGTCGTTAAAAAGGAAGAGAAAGACAGGAAAACGCAACATAACTTCACACCCCTACGAGAAAATGAGCATTGGAGAAACAAAATAATTCGTAGCGAAGGGTATCTTACAAAAAAAAAAAAGTTCGCTGCGTAGGTTTGTAGCACTCAAAGCGAGTAAGGGAAGAGCTTTGGCGCGTGCAGGAAATTATTGCTCCACGATATTTCTTTTTTACAATTTTCATCGCAAATAGAAACACACACACTACCACTTTTGCAAATAGAAACACACACTACCAACTAGCAGCAGCACTGTGCATTATGAAAATGCATAACATTCTTCTTAGAGGGAGCTACGCGACGGAAAAATAATTTTTCCAAATACAACATTTACAAGCAGATAGAGTAATAAACAGTTCTAGCGGGAAAAGTGAGCGTTATTTGGAGGTGTTAATGTTCACAATCCTTCCAATAGCAAACAGTATGCAGCACAAAAAAGTTCTTGTTATGGGATTTTTAGTAGTGGAGATACAGTTGCAACTGTTTCAGGAGTGTAAGTTATATAATATATCAAACTTTGAGAAACTGAGAAATCGTGAAAAGTAAAACATAAATGTACCCCTAGAAAGAAATTTGTGAACTATTTTAGGCAGAAAATATGCACAAAATGTTTTCCGTGGCGGGAAACATTTGTAAAAAAAAAAAAAAAAAAAAAATCAGTCGGGTTTTAAAAGCGTAAACACGGCAACACATCTGTTGCTAACAGAAATATGCACTTCCGTTCCCAAGAGACAAAACTAAGTTTTGAAAAATTTGAAATTATATGAAAGATATTCTTCACCATGAACGACACCTGATGCAACTACTTCAAGAAGCAGAGAAATCGTGATGCAACAGTGAATTTTCAAATCGGACTTTAGAAGCTGAAACATAGGAGAAAATACAATATGACCTCGACCCCCACCCCACCCCCCTGCGAAAAAAACTCCATTACTTTGAAGAAGACACATCCGCAAAGTGTCGGACAAAAAAAAAAATCGCTTTTGAAAGCATAAACATGGTTGCCAATATTTTTCGCAAACAGAAATATACACTTATGCCCCTAGGGGCAAAATTGTTCTTTACGAAAAATTAGAAACATCAAAAATACGCTTTGCAAAGAATACTATCCAGACGCAAAAAGAACTTTTAAAATCAGACTTTTGGATGCAGAGATATCACGAAAAACACGAAATATATTTACGCCCTCGACAGGGTAAATTGTTCAGTATTTGAAGAAATTATGTAATCGGATTTTTACAAGAAATGATATACCGAGTGTCTCAAAAAAGATTGGAACAAACTTATCTCTTCAACGGTTGATTACAGATACACACTTAGAATAGCACTCAAAATGACGTAAACACTTACGGCATTGCAGTTGCACTCCTGTGGGTGGCATTTGCATAAAAATAATTTTTTCATACAGCCTTCGCAGAAAAAAGTTCAATAAAAAAAGTAGCGCAATATCCTAATTAGTCTGAGAAAACAAACCCCGGCATAACTTGCGGAGATATTCGCCATAAAAATTGTAAAAAAAATGTATCGTCTGGAGCCCGTTTATGGGCGAACGGTAGTTTTGCTGCATAACTTTGTAGCACTCAAAGCGAGTAAGGGAAGAGCTCTAGCACCTGCAGGAAATTATTGCTCCAGACTATATATTTTTTTTGCAATTTTCATCGCAAATATCTCGGTGAGTTTTGCAAGCGGAATAACTTTTTTTTTTTAAGTAATTAGGACATGGCGCAATTTTTTTGTTGAACTTTTTTTTCTGCGAAGGCTGTATAAAAAAGTTTATTTATTTGTATGCAAATGCCATATCATAAGTTTTTACGTCATTGTGAGTACTTTTCTAATTAAAAGTACGTATCTGTGATCAAGCGTTGAAGAGATACGAGCTTGTTTCAATCTTTCTTGAGACACTTGGAAAAATGAAATATTTTTTTGAATTCAATGGCACCTGCATTTACGGCGAAGTTATTCACTGGAAAAAACGAAAATGCAACGAACTGTTCTCGTCTTTCAGGCTTCTCCTCAAGGAAAAAATATTTTTTCAAGTTGGACTAAGCTGCGGAGATATAGTGACCACAAATGGACTGACATCGTGATAACATATGTACTGGGTTTTTTTTCCAAAAGACTTGCTTCTTTATAAAGCATGCTACTTGATAGCCAGAAAAAAAAAATGGTGTGTCAACATGAAAAAATCTCAACGAAAGTAAAAGCGAGAAAGGATGGTGAACACAGTTTACAAGAAAAACAAGAATTCTGCTTAAAACAATGTAATGGCCTTTTCTACCCTTAATTTTTTTTTATTAATTATGTACTCTTGAGCTTGTTTTTCATTAAATGGAATGAATTTGGTTAAAATATACGCTCACTGTACAAAAATACCTTTTAATATCTCACACAAATAAACAGATATACAGAAAAAATCACGGTACTAACATTTCAAACATCCCTGAAGAACAAAACACTGAGCACCACACTTTTCTGGAATGCTACATAACCCCACGAAGGAAAAAAAAAAAAAAAAAAAAATGGAAATTAACACATCATTCCGATGCTGTGTGGGAAGCATCATCGGAAGCCCCTCCTTCTGCAGCTTTTGTGTTTTGAGCCACTCTTTGTGACTTTATCTTGGAAAGGATTTCGTATGCTTGCTGGATTTCAATGAACTTTTCTTGAGCAATCTGCTTGTCTTCAGGAGAATGATGCTTGTCTGGATGCCACTGTCGTGACAGTTTGCGATACCGAGACGTTATTTCTTGCTGGGATGCTGAAGAATCCAGACCCAATACCTACAAAGAAATACACAGAAAAATAAACGGCCTTGTATAAAGAAGTACAGTTCTTCAAAATGAGGTAACAAAACTGAGTGACACAGAAAAGCTAAAAGCAGGGTTATTAAGGACAAACTCAATAGTGTTAAGCACATGTCGAAACAGATGCAGTGTAGTGTGTGTACCAGCAAGGTGAGTCAATAGTTCGTCCCGTTCGCAGCTAAAATGTTGAATGATACGAGAAAGCCACTGTGAATTTGGGCATTATCACGTGCAGCAACGCTCCCTTCCTACTGATGAGCGCTGAGTAGCGTTGGCGTAGAACGTCATGGACCCGCTGCAGTTGTTCGGATGCAGGTTTCCGTGAATAGCCTGACCATCTGCGCAAAAGACATACATGAGCCTCACACATACACGAGACTGACGAAGGAGGAAAAAAGCTGACCGTTTTAACCGCACGGGCGAAAAATAAGAACGTGCTGCAGAACAGCGCGAATATAACGCGGAGTGAGCAAGACAAAATTGTTCACTGAAATTTATTACGTAAATATTTACATCACTGTATTCATATATCATCATCATCATCATTGTCAACCATTATCAATCCACTGCTGGACGAAGGTCTCCCCAAGTTTCCTCCACAACGGTCTGTCTTGTGCCAGTCTCCTCCATGTCACTCCCGCATACTTTCGAATTTCATCCACCCATCTTCCATGTGGTCTTCTTCTGGGTCTTTTCCTGTCCCTTGGAATCCAATCTAAAATTTCGGCTGTCCATCGATGGTCTGTCCTTCTGGCAGTATGTCCAGCCCATTGCCATTTCAGGGATTTAACTCTGATCATGATGTCTTCCACTCTTGTCATTTTTCGGATCCACGTGTTCCTCTTCTTATCTCTCCTGGTTACACCAAGCATGCACCTCTCCATGCTGCTTTGAGTTGTCTGCAGCCTTTGTATGTCTCTTTTAGCTAAGGTCCACGTCTCTGCACCATACGTAAGCACTGGAAGGATGCATTGATCAAACATTTTTCTTTTAAGACATAATGGCATTATTGCTCTTGAAAATCATGCTGTTTCTTCCAAAAGCTCTCCAGGAAAGTTTTGTACGCCGATTAAGTTCTTCATCAATGTGACCCTCACTTGATATCTGCTGTCCAAGATAAATGTACGTGTCTGTTATCTCCAGCTTTTCTCCATCAATCGATAAATCTTCATTTCTTGTAAAAGCATTGTACATCACTTTTGTCTTCTGAAAGTTCATTTTTAATCCCACTTCTTTACTCTTGTCAGCAAGTTCCTGGATCATACTCTGTAGCTCTGATGGGGTAGTTGCAAAAATGACTATGTCATCAGCAAAACGAAGGTGGATTATATAATCACCATTAATCTTTATCCCTTTGTTTTCCCAGTTCAGTGATTGAAAGACATTTTCCAATGTGGCATTAAAGAGCTTCGGAGATATGGTGTCACCTTGTCTCACTCCTTTTCCAATTTTTATGTGTGTTGTATTTTCAAACAGCCGAATCTTTGCACTTGCATTTTCATAGATGTTATTAATAATATTAATGTATGCATCTTCAATACCGCAGGATTTCAGAGCCATTGCAACTGCTGATGGTTTTGCCGAATCAAAGGCTTTTTCATAATCGATAAAAGCCATGCACAATGGAAGTTCATATTCCCTCGCTCTTTCAATTAGTTCTCTCAGTACGTGGATATGATCTATTGTGCTGTAGCCACTCCTGAATCCAGCTTGTTCTCTCGGTTGAGCCATGTCCAGTGTCACCTTCAAGAGGTGTGAAAGAACTTTAGTGAAGATTTTATAAACCACTGGCTGATAGGTCTGTAGTTTCTGAGATCCTCAATGTCACCTTTTTTATGTAGCAAGATCATTGTAGCGTTGTTCCAATCCTCAGGAATTTTCCCTTCATTAAGGCATCGAGTGAAAATTTGGGCGAGTACTGTTTCGATTTCTCCACTTGCTTCTTGTATGATGTCTACAGTAATTCCATCTTCTCCTGGAGCTTTTCCCCGCTTCATGTTCTTGATTGCATGTGCAACTTCTGCTGGAAGGACTGGAAGAACTCTGGTACTGTTACCTTTCATGATGTCTGGAGTACATGTATCATCCCTTTCATATAATCTGGAGTAGAAATCTTTCACTCTTGTCAAAATTTCGCCTCTATTTCTTGTTACAGAACCATCTTCTTTTCTCAGTGCCATAATCTGTTTTTTCCCTTACTGAGATGTCCCTTTGCTATCTTTAGGCTTTGGTTGTTTTCAATTGCTTTCCTTACTAGTTCACAGTTGAATTTCCTTACGTCTTCAGTGATACTTTTTCGTACTGTCTTGCATAGCTCTATATATTCCACTTTGGAAGTCACGTCTTCTTTAGTTGTCCTCATCACTCTTCTTTTTTGCATCAACATTTTGGTTTTTCCTGATAATTTGTTCACATGCAATTTGTTCTTAGACCCAGCTAATTTTGTTGCTGTTTCCATAAGAGGTTTGGTTACTTTTCTGTTAACTTCAGAAATATCCACTTCTTCCGATGTTAGGCCTTCTAAAGCAGAGAACCTGTTCTTCAGTTCTAATTTGAAGGTATTATGGTATTTTTTAAGGTTGGTTATGTCAATACATTTTGTTTGTCTTATGAGCTTGCTACGTTCGAGTTTAGTGTTGAGGTGCATCTTACATCTCACCAATCTCTGGTCACTGCCTGTGTTGAACTTGTTTAGTACACTGCAGTCTTCTATGACGAATTTTTTGTTACACATAATAAAATCAATTTCACTTGTCGTCCCATTTGGATGTCTCCATGTCCATTTCCTGTGTGGCTTTTTCTTGAAAAAGGAGTTCAAGATAAAAAACCCTTCTGCCTCTGCAAACTCTACGAGAGTATTTCCACGCTGGTTTCTGTTGCCGTGACCGAATTTACCTACTGAAGTTTCATTCTGTTGCCGTTGCCCTATTTTTGCATTGAAATCTCCCATAATTATCTTCAATGGCTGCTTACCTTTATTATTTAGATCACGAATTTCCTCATAAAATTCTTCAATTTCTTCTACAGCATGACTTGTGGTGGGTGCATAAGTTTGAATAATCTGAGCCTGGTATCTTCTCGAGAGTTGGATAACGAGTCGTGCAGCTCTGTCAGAAGAACTTTCAACTTCTACAACTTTATCCTTCAGTTTCTTGTTTATTATAAATCCAACACCACTAGTTCTGCCAGTATCTGTCCCACGATAGTAGAAGAGATGTCCACTTTTCAGTTCAATGAGATCTTCTCCTTTTCTCCTTACCTCACTTAGCCCGACGATGTCCCACTTGATCCTTTGTAGTTCCTCTTCCAATTCAAGAAGCCTTGAATCAGAAGATAGGGAGCGTCCGTTATATGTAGCCAAGGTCAGCATCAGATGGCAGCCTAGTCCGGTCCTCCGGGGATTCTTAGCACCCTCTGCCTTCATGTCGCACTGGCCGCTGCCTTGGCCAGGTACATTCCAGCTGCCGGAGACTGAGGGCCAAGATTTAAGTTGTGGAGTCATTTTGGAGGGGTTTGGCCATAACTCACCACGCTGGCCAAGCGGGTTGGTGAGTGTGGGATAGCATTTCCTCTAATCCCGATGGTATAGTTATACCGCTATTGGCGGTCGTCAGAGCCCATTTAGTGGGAACAGGATGTACCACGAGAAGGCGGGGTTGACATTTGTCAAGGAGAGGCTGTGATGTTACGCATCACCTGACCTTACATCCCATTCATATATATATATATATATATATATATTCTATAAAGATACCTAAGCAAAAAAATACATATATAATTTTGACTCACACCTAGTACAACATAGAAAAGGTTATGTATCTACCTGTGTGAGTAAAAGGAGAAAAGAAAAAAAAAATAAAATAAAACAACTGAATGTAGAAGGTGTCGAGAATACTGAGCCTTGGCTTTATCAAGGACCAGCAAAAACTCTGCATTTTCTCACTTCCACAAAGACCTAGTTGGAAATGGGTTTCTGCAAGGCCATAGATGCAAGTAACATTCCCACCTAAAATAGTTTAAAAAATATATATATAAGTCATGTCCTCCGTAGAGTAGCATGACCTAGCACTAGTTAACAATTTCGCTTGCATCCATTAACCTTCATGGCCCGACCCATGTTCTTCATCTGTTACTATTAAACAGAGAGAAGAAGATTAAAGAGAACTCAAGCTGTGAGAGTGACATAATATATATATATATATATTATACATATTTTACATTTAACGGCAACACAGGATAAATGAAATAACATCGCGGAGAGAAAAATTATGATTCTTGAAATCTGTCCGATTTTCGTTTTTGAGAAAGTTTTCCTCCATTTTGAAGCTGCAAAACAAATATTTATGGAATAAAAATATATTTAACAACACTATACTGGGTAGGAAAAACATCGCGAGAAAAAAAGGATTATGATTACGGGAGAAACCTTCACATCGTCTAACTTCCGTTTCCGAAAGTTTTGAAAGTTGGAATTCCGACTATAGCGGAAAACGACTCCACCACCAATACCTTCCAAATTTCTGTTCAGTTCTGCATCGATCTCGAGAAACATAAAATAAATGATGATGAAAAGGCGGAATGCTTCGAATCCACTAAAGAATCTCATGCCAGAAGATCACAGGAAAATTTTCGCGCCAACTTCCGTTTTCGGAATTTTTCTTCCATTTTCACGCTGAAATACAAATATTTATGGAATTAAATTATATTTAACAATAATACTGCGCCGAAGAAACATCGCGAGAAAAAGAAATCACGATTACGGGAAAAATTTTCACTCCGTTTAACTTCCGTTTTCGAAAGTTTTGAAAAACGAAATACTATCCCCAGACCATAAAACGACCCCCCCCCCCCAACTTATCCTCCAAAATTTATCTTTCGTTTTGCATCGATCTCAAGAATAACCCAAATGACCACCCCCCCCAAAAAAAACGAAATTCCGCGGAAGAAATTCGTGTATGTAGTCACAATTCCACCAAATGCCCAGCATGACTTTTCTCTCGAACCGCCCTCTTTGCATTACTGGCTGTGCTTCCTGACGTGGCCACAGCCATTGGTTGTAAGATAACATAGGGATATCCACTTTTAATCACCTGTGACGATACGACGTCCAAATCTACAGTCCTGTGAATTTGACAGCAATTTGAGACAGACAGCGACACGTTGTTCCGTCTTCTGGGGTGCCAGTTCACGCAAGGCCATCTAGAAAACACAAGTCCATGACATTAGAGAGAAGAGTTCCCTCTTTTAGTGCCGTCACGTGAGAATCAAGGCTTCCGATTGGTCTCCAACTCTGTCGACTGTGACGTCAAACACGACACCGACGTATCAGTTCGAGTAAGTAACATGAGAGTGGCGTCTGAAATAGAGAGAACTCATCTCTCTAATGTTATGGCCTTGTGTTTACTAGACGGCCTTGGTTCATGGGAAACCACTCGATGGCGCCTGGAGGAGAAACCAAGTTAGTGCAGATGATGAACGATACGATGGTGGATTGGGAAGACGGCATCTCAGCTGCCAGTTGTCGTGTATTAGTACCGGGATTCGCCGTCACAGCCTCGACGAAGGTGTCAGTGTTACTGGTCATTGGACGTCCTGACCTCGGCCTGCCTTCGAGACTGGTGTCACCAGGACTGAAACGCCGGAACTACACTGCTGGCCACCCAAAATGCAACACCAAAAAGGAAGCATCCGATTGGCCTGAAATTCGCACCATGCGTCGCCCGCGAGAGGACATGCAAACGATTAGCATTGCAGGGCATTTGCAAATCATGTGCGTCCGGCACGCCACCGAGAAGCACTATAAGAAGGGTGCACAGAAGGCGGGGTGTAAGTAGTGGAAGTGTGTTGTGCTGCCGGACCTGTGCGTCGGAATCTTCCTGATGCCTCGTCGCAGAATACGGCAGTCATTCCAGCACGTTTCGGAGTTCGACAGAGGAGAATAGTGGCTTATCGCGACAGCGGTTTATCGTACCGAGACATCGGCACCCGTGTGGGACGACATCCAGCCACAGTGAGGCGAGTATGGATTCGGTGGGTGCAGAAGGGACGGACGGACCGACGTGAGCGATTGCCGCAGCCGCGGCACACCACCGAACGAGAGGACCGCCATGTTGTGCGGCGAGCATTGACGGCTCGCACCGCCACATCACGAACTTTAGCGCGGGAATTAGGGTGTGTTGCACAATAACCTGTGTCAGCACGTACCGTTCGACGTCGTCTGCAGGAGCGGAGACTTGTCGCACGGCGCCCAATGCTCCGATTACCATTGACGTTACACCACCGGCGAGTGCGGCCGCAGTGGGCCGTTGAATGCCGCACCTGGACTACGGAATGGCACGACATTGTCTTCTCCGACGAAACCCGCTTCAGCCTGCAACACCACGATGGTCGAATCCGCGTGTGGCGGCACCGCGGCGAGAGGCTGTATGCCGCCTGCATTATGAATCGCCATACAGGTCCGTTGCCTGGTATGTTTTGGGGCGCAATTGGATATAACACCCGCCCCCTCTGGTACGCATCGCCGGTACACTCAACAGCCACCGCTACATCTCCGACGTTTTGGAGCCTATAGTCCTCCCTTACCTGCAGGACCTGCCAGAGGCCACGTTTCAACAGTACAATGCGCGCCCGCACGTGACACGCATCGTGCAACAATTCTTCACGGCCCACCAGGTATCACTGCTGCCGTGGCCAGGCTGTTCTCCCGATATGTCGCCCATCGAACACGTCTGGTCGATGATCGGCAACCGAGTGACTTGGCAAGCACCACCCACGGCTACGCCTGATGAACTGTGGCAACGTGTGGAAGCAGCCTGGACCGACATACCCCAAGCCCACGTCCAAAGCCTCTTTCGTTCGATGCCGCGGCGTGTAGCGGCCGTTATTGCCAGCCATGGGGGCCACACGAACTATTGATGTCTGCGTGTTCCGCAAGTCGCACGGACCTGTAAGCTCAATCGTTTCATCTTTGTATCTGTTGTTATGTGTCCAGTAAATCTGGCTTTGCTATCTCGTGTCCTTCTTGGAGTTGCATTTTGGGTGGCCAGCAGTGAATTTTCGTGCGGTGCTGTTGCCCACAGTTGCTTCACCTTCAACTGCACAAATTTCTTTTGCTGCTGCCACATTTAACTATTTTTCCAATAATGGTGTAAGAGCAGGGCCGGATTAAAGGTGGTCTAGCGGGGCTATAACTTAGGGGTCCAACATTACCAAGGGGCCAGGAGGCATGCCGCTACACCGCAAATAATACACTAAAAGGGCAAATCATTACGTACACCCTGGTAAAAATACGCAAAGCCGCAGGACAGCAGCAAATAGCGGTGTGCAGGAAGACTGATTGGGGCTATAAATAGAGTGGGTCGGTACACACAGGAATACATTCCGTCAAGTATAATGGGTCGAAGACGAGACTTAAGTGAGTTTAATCGAGATCAAGTCGTGGGAGCCAGGAAGGTTGGATGTTCTAACAGCGCAACGGGGAAACTTAGGAATTCCGCGACAAACCGTAGCAAGTGTGTACCACGAGTACGTGAAATCCGGCAAAACCGCTAACAATCGGATGAAATGTAGCCGTAAAAGTGCATTGAATGATCGAGGGCGCCGACGATTGGCCCATCGTACAGACGTATCGGAAGGCTTGTTTGCAGCAAATCACGTCACAATTTAATGGAGCATCCACAAGCCTATGCTTAAAGACAATTCGTCGACACATGGCACAACTCGCCTGGGGCAGTCGACGAGTACATCGTGTCCCGATGTTAACGGCACAGCATCGCATGATTCGGCTGCAGTTCGCGAAGGCCCATCAAAACTGGAGCATGGATGATTGGAAAAGCGTTATATGGTCTGACGAATCCCGACGTTTCACACTGTATCGCGCCGATGGTAGGCAGCGTGTGTGGCGTAAACCACACGAAGCTGTAGACCCCACATGCCAAGCTGGGGTACTACGGGGCCGCTGGAGGCGGTGTAACTTTGGGCAGCTTTCACGCGGTCCGGCCTGGTTCCTTGGTACTAACTATGAGCAGCTCTTGGCTGACCATCTCCATCCTTTCATTACGTGCCTCTGTACAAGCCAAGGTCTGATCTTTCAACAGGACAACGTTCCACCCCATCGGTACCGGTTAGCGACCGACTGGCTCCAGAAGCATAGCAGTGAGCTTACCATACCCACACGGCCCCCTCGCTCACCCGACATCAACGCTACAGAGAATTTATGGACTATTGGAACGAGCTGTTCGTGATCAACCATCCCCACCTACATCTCTGCTTGCTCTACACCAAGCACTCTTAGATTGTTGATCAGCGATACCTGAGTGTGTTTTGGAACCTCATTGCGTCCGTATCACGACGTTTGGATGCTGTCCTGCGTGCAAAAGGTGGTTTCACACGCTATTAGGTGGTGTACGTAATAATTTGTTCTTTCAGTATATGCTTATACACTGAGTGGCCACTTTATTATGACCACCTGACAGTTTTAAGCAAATGAGCTATGGCTGCACGCTGTTGCCGCCAGAGGGCAAGGGTAGTGTAAAAAGGGAAAACTTAGTGCTTGCGCCAGTAATAGAAGTGATTTTTGGGCGACGAGATGGGTAAAAAATGCGATTTGACGGACTTTCAACTCGGGATAATTGTAGGAGCTCGGAGCCATGGAGCGAGTATCACCGAAACCGCCGCATTCGTGAAATGTTAGAGAGTAGCTGTTGTTAAAGTGTTTAAAGACTGGGTTTCTACGTGCAACGTGTGGTCGTCATCGACTAGTGACTGCTCGGGCGGAACGGAGAGTGTCAAAACTGGTAACAGACAACATAAGGGCAACAGTGTAGAAAATTACAGACCATCTTAATCAAGGATCCCCTCAAATGATCTCTGCACGCACTGATCGCTGAACACTGCATTGGATGGGATATGGCATCCGAAGGCCTGTTCGAACACCTTTGCTGTCTGCAGTTAACAAGAGAAAACGTCTCCAATTCGCACAGGAGCACAAGGATCGGACAGTCGATAATTGGAAACAAATTATGTGGTCCGATGAATCACGTTTTCAGTTGCACCGTGCCGATGGCCGAGAGAGAATTTGGCAGAAACAGAAACAGCACGAAAGCATGGACCCAAAATGCATTGCTACAACCCTTCAAGCTGGTGGAGGCAACGTTATGGTTTGGGGAATGTTTTCCTGGCACGCTTTGGGTCCTTTAATTCGTGTTGATCAACGTCTGACTGGCACATCATATCCAAACATCGTTGCGGACCAAGTGCATCCTGTCATGTGGATGGTTTATCCCAAATGGCGATGGCTACTTTCCACAAGATAATGCGTCCTGCCATAGTGCTCGTATTGTACAGGATTGGTTTCAGGAACATGACGGTGAGTTTACTTTGCTTAGGTGGCTCCCACAATCTCCAGATATGAACCCCATTGAGAATTTGTGAGATGAAGCTGAACGAGCCATCAGACAGCTGGATCCACAACCCTGCAATCTCACACTCCTGGAAAGTGCTATTAATCAAGCATGGTCTCAGATTCCACAAACCACCTATCAACATCTCGTGGAGTCCATGCCACGAAGATTCGACGCAGTATTAAAGGCAAAAGGTGGTCCACCGAAGTACTGAGGGGTGGTCATAATAAAGTGGCCACTCAGTGTATATAGAAAAAAGTGAAATAGTTTTAGTTTTGTCTCGTATTATTTCCACTGTATCACAAACAGTGGCTAGAAGACGAACAGATTTCAAGCCAGTGACTCACTAAGGGTAAATGTTCGATGTCGCTGTGTACACAGCGGTGCCGGCGAGACAGTTTCAGCTTTTTCACTACCATCCACCCACACCTCCCTGTTTGCACTTGGACCCGTTAATGGGCGAAATCCACTGTGACATCACATTGCATGACAAAAAAGATGCGACAAGAAAAGTATACAATGCTAAATTATTAAAAATTCCAAAACCAAATCAAGGAATCTTAAGCTTTAAACTCATGATATTCTTGTGAGAACAGGTGAAAATACAGCGACTTATTGTGAAAACTCTGCAGGTAATTTATTAGTTTGACGAATGCACTGAGTATTAATTATCACAAGCATATTGCTATTATTTCGTGTTCATTAATGATTGTCCATTACAAGATCTTTGGGGCCCACTGAGATGTCTTAGCTTAGTGGACCACTAAGGCCTTATTCCGGCACCGCGTAAAAGCACCTGAACAGCACGTTTACAGACCTCCATTCTCTGTTCACGATAACGCAATGTGGCTCTCTGTTGAATGACCATCATTACCCTCGTGTGTTACACGTCCTCCCGGTACGCAGTCGACACTGGCGGGCGTTTCGCACACGAATGGAGGCCCAACATTATGTGTAGCTTAAAAAGGGTCGAGCGTTTGATTCATCCTGGTACAACATTTTGCATTGTAATACAGGCAACACTGAAAACATAACTACACACACAACATAAAATTACTAAAACAAAGTTTTCCTTGGCTTAGTGGTCAAAGGCGCGGGCTTCTAGCTAATTATTCGAATTGGACCGGGATACGAGTCCCGTCTGAGGAATGGGTGGTGTGTTTACCAAACGGCGGCGGCTTTGCCCTTTTTTCCTCGAACCAGTGACCCCCAAATTAGGCACGAACGCCCGTTTTATAGCCTCAGGGTGATCGTTAAAGCTCGAAACAACGTGTTCTTTCAGTCAAGAATTACGAATAGATGAGCTAGACAAAATAGCAACATCTAGCTCGGTTACTGCCAATTTCACACAGCGCCGTATCCCACGATACACTTCAGACATGTCATAACAACCGTAGACGTATGTTCCACTCACTTACGAAACACGAGAATGCTGCAAAAGCCTACTAAAACCCAAGCAGAACGATGGATAAGGTGCACGTTAATAACGGGTAAATAGTTATGAAAGGATGCTCGCGTTGGTAAGAAAGGGGAAATAAGTATTCTGAAGAAGGTACTACCCAAACTCACTGAATTATCAAGTGTAAAGCGCACGTCTTTTGACTCAAACGAATCTGTGACAATATAAAATGCAATAATCATTGAACATTTACTCGCATATGAAGTCTTATAACAGTAAGAGCTTATCATAACTAAAAATAAAGAAGAGATTGCAGTCCCATGCAATAAATAAAAAAAGGGGGAGGAGGTTAAATCTGTTTTTTAGAAGCACAGAAGTTCTTATAAATATAAAAACCTATTTGCGCTGCTACAGGAAAGAAAAGGTATAATGTAAAATGCTACTCAGAAAAAATCTATCCGCTGCAGGTTTTCCTTGGTCGGAATTTCTGAAACAGTGATACAAGGCAGCAAACAGAAATATAAAAACATGCAAGCTACCTTGTCGATAAAATTGTCCATCATTATAAGCAGAACATGAATGGAAATGTCTGTCATACTGATTGTATTCCAGTGGCGGAGCGTGACTTTTCTGGAAGGGGTCAGAATCACCCATCTTTTGTCACTTTATTATAACACATACAATGCATATGTAATAAAAAAATATGCTTATATATGCATGCAAATATTAAAAGTATGTACGCATATATATTTAAAAATTATGTACTTATAAACATTTAAACATTATATATACATAATAACACATACTGTATAAAATAATAGCAGTGAAAAATTTTGTTGGTTACGAGAATTTAATTTATATGGTAAACACGGAAACGTCATTTGAAGTACATATTACAACGGATTTATCTTGTTTTTAAATGTTTTGATTGATTTGCGTGCAGAAAAGGTACTTTCAGCAGATGCTTTTGCAGCGGGAATAATCAATATAAGCTGATTGAGTCTGAATACCTCGGGGAATGCGTTGACCAAGTCTTCAGCAA
Organism: Macrothele yani; assembly: GCA_039090855.1. Taxonomy (NCBI): domain Eukaryota; kingdom Metazoa; phylum Arthropoda; class Arachnida; order Araneae; family Macrothelidae; genus Macrothele; species Macrothele yani. The sequence continues at coordinate 83,363,220 of CM077008.1, forward strand.
TCAAATACTGGTAGAATTCACCGACACTTTCTTTCAGCATATCCGGCTGTGAATAAATTACGCTGAGTTCACTTTTCAGACAAATGAGATCGAAAAATGAAGGAAAAGCTTCTTTCGAATAAGAAAAAGCGATCTCTGGAAATTTCGTGATGAAATGAGGAAATTGTGTTTTGTCAAGCAGACGTAGAAACATTAACTTTGGCACTTCACTGAATATTACGGAAATATTCAAACCAGCAATGTCGAGGACTTCTCGAAATACTCGCCTGTACAACGATTTTCTGTGTTCGACAGAAATTGAATCAATTCGCATTCTTCTCTGATGCAGAGGGAAAAGGTTGCTTGAAAGATTTGAAACAACTTCTCAGTGTAACGAAAAACCATACAAAAAAGTGTAAGAAAGAACTGAGATTGACGCACAGAAGCCGAACAAAAAAAGTGAATTCAGTATAATTCACATATACTGTATATTCACGATGAATATCACTGCAGAATACTATTTTCACACATTAATAGCCAATACAATAGAATACAGAAACAACGAAATAATAATTTTATACGCAGACAAACAATTCACCGAAACATGAGTTGGAAGCGGTTTAAACGCAGTCAAACGTCAAGCGCATGCGCCGCTCAGGCTCCCATGCAGGATGTTACAGCTGGAAGCGCAGTAGAAATCGCATCCACGGAGAACGTAGCATGCGCGTCCGAAAGAGACGTCACGCGCATGCGCTTGTTTGGCTTCCTTGCTGGTCTGGGAGGCTAGGCTAGAAGCGCAGTAGAGATCGCTTCCACGGAGAACATAGTACGGCATGTGTGTCTCAAAAAGAGAAACCTCACGGAATTGTCTGGTTCACAACAGTCGGCATTAACGTAACCGGCCGCAAGCCGAATACATTCACTTAGTAGTGCAATCATGAAACTTGTTTCTATTACGAAATAACTGAAAAATAATGCATAAATGAATTTGAATTTTTAATACTTTACTGCCTTTTTCACGATTTCGTGCAGCATTTTGCTTCATGATTTCGAAGGGAAGCGGCGCTTCCATTGCGTCTATGGACGCTTCACCGCTGTTGTATCCCATGAAGAAAGTCTTCCAATCAATATTTCAGAAGCAAATTGTGATTTCAAACGCAAATATACGTTTTCATTCCATAGCTTAAGAGTTGTGCATTTTTTTTAATGGAGGTTTAACGACCACTGTGAGCAACTCAATGGGCTATAAGCAGTCACCCCGTCCCTAATTTATGGCCACTGACCCCCAGGATGGGAGAGAGCCAGTGCCGTAAGACAAACACAACATTCATGCCTCGCCGGGATTCGAACACAGACCACTTCTTGGACGAATGGTCAGAATCCAGGGCTTAGACCACTGCGCCAACGGGGCGGCATTGTGCATTATGGAAAAGTACGAAGGGTGCACGACCTGTTTCTCACAATAACGCTTTCCAACACAAAGGGAATTCAAGTCTTATTTATGACTGAAAACGTAGGCAAAAAATTTTTACACAGTTAATAGCAAATACCTTGTCTGGAAAAAAAAAAAAAATTCCGAACGCAATTTTAGAAGCTGAGATATAGTGTCAAGTAGAAATACACAATCACGCCACCTAGCTGCAGAATGAGAAAGTAGAAGATAAGACACAAATAATTTTTCAAGTTGGATCTGTGAAGCAAAGACAGCGACGTATGCGAAATATATTAATACATTTACGCCCCTCAAGAGCAAATCTGTGCACTATTTTGAGGTAGGAAAACGCGCAAAATGATTTTCATAGTGAATGGTTTCTGGAAAAAGGAAAGAAAACTCTTTTTCGATAAGAATTATTAGCAACGGAGATACAGTTGCAAATAAAATTGCACGCTTATTCCCTCCAGTAGCTGAACTGTTTGTTATGAAAAGGCAGGAAATGCAGTATAAGCAAAATATTCCTCACAAAGGAAGCTGTGCGATGCAGGAAGAACTTTTCCAAATCGGACTTTTAGAAGAAGAAATATCTAGGAAAACAGAATATACGTTCACGCACCCTTAGCTGTAAAATATTGTTTGAAATGGAAAGCGTACGCCAAAAAGTCTTCTACGTAAATGGAAATAAGATTTTTTCAATTGGATATTTCGAAACAACGATATGGAATAAAAAGGTGAAAAAGAAGAGATGTGCAGTTGTTCGGCCACCTTAAGAGGCGAGTTACCAACCAGCATATTAAAAAAAAAGCTAAAGAAAAAATAAACAAATCCAAACTGAAAACAACGCAAAGTATCAATAAGTGATTTGTGTGTGTGTGTTTTTTTTTAATTTTGAAATGATGGGTGTCAATACGATAGATTTTCATGGGAGCAAGAAAGTCCATGATTCATTGTTGTTAAAACGCCAGGGTTATTATCAGCCTCGCCTAAAATTGTGAGTACAGAAAATGTAGAACTTTTTAAAGTAGCATGTGCATAGTCCATACAACCGAAGAAGAACCACAGATCTCACGGATATGAGCAAGATTTGTGGCTCTTCTTTAGTTGTACATGTTCTAATAGCTTATGTTGACTATTTTTTAAAAGTTTCACAGTTTCATGCGCTGCACACATAAACACTAAAACAATTACATTACATGCCTAAATATCACGTTATAACACAATGTATACCGCCCTCAAGTTTAAATACGTAACGCCAACGCAGAGCATACATACTAACATAGTGTCACAATCACAATGCCCACGACACGTGCAGATGTTCAGTAAATGGGAAAATGTCAGCTGCCATACTACTGCTTTCGATAAGCGCGAGTTTCGCAAAACAGATAAATCAAAAGTAATTCGAATTCCTTTACATGTTATCTTTCCGAAGATTAGATTATTACAAAGAACTTCTGAGAGATACTTGAAAGGAGACATCACTTTTACTGATAGTTTTTATTCGTACAGCCAGAATTACCTGCTGAATAATTTATTTTTACACAAATCAGAAGTACTCATATTTTAATACAAGAAATGTACGATGAACCACAAATTTGTATGCAAGAAAATGGGGAGGGGTGAAATTCATATACTAAACAAAAAATCCGACAGCTCTGATGGAAAGTATGTATCAACTTTATTTCGATTCACCCTAAGATGACACTGCAGTTAAAGGTACAAGAGCCTACGCACTACTGACGACCGAGAGTTATGTTCATCCGCGTCACTTTCAACTGTCCTGCTGTTAGCAGCTGTCAATCACTTTCCCCAACTCATTGGCATCCTTGTCTCCCAAACACTGCATATCTACGCATGCGTGTGTTGGTTTAATTTTAAAACTTAATTTCTGAAAATAGATCATTTTTTGATTTGTCTAAAATAATTATATGTACTTATTATAAGTAAACAGCTAGGACAATATAAAGTATGATTCTGGGCAATAAATGCTTTGGTTTTTACGGAAAATGTTGGGAACTACTTTTAGTCGCGGCGATATAAGGTTTCGCGTATCTTCTCCCTTCAGTGTCATCTTAGGGTGAATTGAAGTATAGTTTCAATTTTGGCACGCCTGGGGTCGGAGGAGGAGACACAGCATAATGTACAAATCTTTTTTTTTTTTTTTTTTTTTTTTTTTTTTTTGATTGGAGGTTTAACGACCACCGTGAGCAACTCAATGGGCTATAAGCAGTCGCCCGTCCCTAATTTTGGGTCACAGGTTCCAGGGAAGGGAGAGAGCCAGTGCCGTAAGACAAACACAACATCCATGCCTGACCGGGATTCGAACCCGGACCCCTTACAGACGAATGATCAGAGGCCAGCGCCTTAGACCACTGCGCCACCGGGGCGGCGTACAAATCTTTAATCATCGAAGGTAAGGCTTTACTAACATCTTATTTAATACACCGCATTTTTTTTTATGGGTTCAGCAAATAATACACGAATCTAATGTGCTTTAAACTCTTTTTTCCGGAAGATGGCAACATCTCACGTGCTGTTTCATACAGAATCCCTCCAGGTATTATAATTTCATAATAATAATAATAAGATATGAATTTTGTGGTCCCAGAATGCGAAACTACACTCACTGCTGGCTACCCAAAATGCAACACCAAGAAGGACACGAGATAGCAAAGCCAGATTTACTGGACACATAACAATAGATACAAAGATGAAACGATCGAGCTTACAGGCCCGTGCGACTTGCGGAACACGCAGACATCAATAGTTCGTGTAGACCCCATGGCTAGCAATAACGGCCGCTACACGCCGCGGCATCGAACGAAAGAGGCTTTGGATGTCAGCTTGGAGTATGTCTGTCCAGGCTGCTTCCACACGTTGCCACAGTTCATCAGGCGTACCGCGGGTGGTGCTTACCAAGTCACTCGGTTGCCGATCAGCGACCAGACGTGTTCGATGGGCGACATATCGGGAGAACGGGCGGGCCTTGAAGAATTGTTGCACGACGCGTGCCACGTGCAACAATTCTTCACGGCTCTGTTGAAACGTGGCCGCTGGCAAGTCCTGCAGGTAAGGGAGGACTACAGGCTCCAAAACGTCGGAGATGGTGCGGTGGCTGTTGAGTGTACTGGCGATGCGTACCAGAGGGGTGTGGGTGTCATATCCAATTGCGCCCCAAACTATAACGGTAGGCGACGGACCGGTATGGCGATGCATAATGCAGGCGTCATACAGTCTCTCGCTGCGGTGTCGCCACACGCGGATCCGACCATCGTGGTGTTGCAGGCAGAAGCGGGATTCGTCGGAGAAGACAATACCGTGCCATTGTCTTCTCGGCGTTCAACGGCCCACTGACACCGCACTCGCCGGTGGTGTAACGTCAATGGTAATCGGAGCAATGGGCGCCGTGCGACAAGTCCCCGCTCCTGCAGACGACGTCGAACGGTACGTGCTGACACAGGTTGTTGCGCAACACACCCTAATTCCTGCGCTAACGTTCGTGATGTGGCGGTGCGAGCCGTCAATGCCCGCCGCACAACATGGCGGTCCTCTCGTTCGGTGGTGTGCCGCGGCTGCGGCAATCGCTCACGTCGGTCCGTCCGTCCCTCCTGCACCCACCGAATCCATACACTCCTCACTGTGGCTGGATGTCGTCCCACACGGGCGCCGATGTCTTGGTACGATATACCGCTGTCGCGATAAGCCACTATTCTCCTCTGTCGAACTCCGAAACGTGCTGGAATGACTGCCGTATTCTGCGACGAGGCATCAGAAAGCTTCCCACGCACAGGTCCGGCAGCACATCACACTTCCACTACTTGCACCCCGTATTTTGTCATTTTCTTGTAGGACTTCCGTCCACAGTGAGTAGAGTTTAGGTCCCAGCCACCTACAGCGAGATCGTCAATCGGATGCTTCCTTCTTGGTGTTGCATTTTGGGTGGCCAGCAGTTGATAAGCTACGATTTATTGGTAAATGGCCCCTGGAAACGCATCCAATTTCTCCGATATCTTTTGACAACTGCACACACAGACAATTCGCGAACCACTGGTACTTCGGATCACAAAGTAAATGTTCTGTAAACGTTTATCAAAAACAAGAAAAAATCTCAAAGATTTTTTGAATAATTTGATTTTTTTTATACCAACCCCCCCCCCCTCCCCCAACCCCGAAATCCGACGCTGTTATCTAGCGTGGACTAAGATGGGAAAGACATGTATCGATTATATAGAGAGTTGTTATTCGTTGGCAAAAAAATACCGGACACATAGGTTCTTTTCATTTTAACGTTCTGAAATGTTAATAACAATGTTTGTTTATTAAATTTTACTGACGCAGGGCCCACATGTGGCCAAAAAGCTCCATATATTTACGAGGTCAACTCGGACAAGTATTCTCTGGTCACAACATTTACTCGATCATACACAGCAAAGCCAACATTTAAACTTTTGTTGCTTTGTTTTGAGGATTAATGACCACCATGAACAACTCTAAGAGTTATAACGCAATCGCTCGTCCCTAATTTGAGGCCATTGTTTCCAGGGAAGGGACAGAGGCAACGCCATCAGACAAATTTGAGGATTAATGACCACCATGAACAACTCTAAGAGTTATAACGCAATCGCTCGTCCCTAATTTGAGGCCATTGTTTCCAGGGAAGGGACAGAGGCAACGCCATCAGACAAATATACCATCATGCATCATTCGGGACTCGAACCCGGGCAAGTCTCCACAGTTTTAAATTCTCATTAGGGTCACCCTCCTCTCCCCAGATGGCCGCAACCTTTCCACTTCAGAAGGGAAGATAAACTAGCAGTAGTCGCCTGTGCCTTGGCCAAATTTCCGAAAAAATAATTCTGGCCTACGGCAAATGAACCCTACACGTCCCCAAAGTCAGCAGCACCATGTGACGTATCCACAGGAAGGTCCATTGAATAGCGATTATTTTTCTTTTGCGAATGCCATAAGAACTTGCTCTACATCCTTCAGTACACACTATCCTTCTTGAAGATCAACTACAGGAACTCCAGAAATCCGGTGCACACGGTTCTTTAGGACGCAAGGCCACAGAACAAGTTCTGGCTTGCCACTGCGACGTATACCAGCTTTCTAGCCTTTCGTTTTGGTTTACTTTCTGTTACGCTAATGTTGGTTATGCTTTATGTTTTGTGCACTGAACGTCACACTGGAACTCCCAAAAGTTAATTTCTTTAGGCCACACTGGCAGTCAGTCAAGTAACGCAAACTTGAACAAAACAGGACCATGCAGCTGAACGAGGTGCGTTAGGTGTGAGAGCTACGAATGAGAGAAAGATTCCAGGCGATCGTTGAGATAGGCTAATTATGTTAATATGCAGTTATTACGTTTAAACGCTGTTAAACAGATTACCTGTAAGTTAACTACGTGTTGGACAAATCTGTTACCACTTATGATTAATCTACTACTACTACATAAGTTATCTGCAGTGCCAACGCCACAGTGTACCTTTAGTGAATCAACGAAAAGAAAAAATAAGTTCATTGAGAACTTGCTTCTAAGTCAACTTTATGTACCATATCACACTTTGGCATATTTTCGCAACTCCGGTGTATGAATCCTTTCTTAAGGGGGATCCACCTAAAATCTTTCCCTCGTATTTCCAATGGACATTCATTTGTAACCATTTTCTTCACAATTAATGCGTTTCCAAGGATGAAAGTTTGCACACTGGTAAAAATAACTTCATATTATAGCCTAGTATACTTGATATTATCTAAAACGTAACCATAATTATACTAAAAATCAATAACTTTTCCTTTGGTGGTGTTGAGACCAGAAAATAGATGGCGCAACCTGTACATTGATGACGTCAGTAGACAAACAAATGTTGGATTTACTTAATTACGGTTAAGTTTTAGAAAATATTAAGTACACTAGACTATAATATAAAGTTATTTTTATCGATGTTCAAATTTTCGTCCCTTGGAACGCATTAATTGTGAAGAAAATGGCTACAAAAGTTTGCCCATTGGAGATACAAGGCAAAGATTTTAGGTGGATCCGCCTTAATAAATTCCCATTGACAAGAAATGAGGCATTTTCTTCTTCATAAGCAGCTTCACACATCACCAGACTCCGAAAACTAACATTCTGTCCTTCACAATATTCTCCATAGGATCACGTATCTCCACGGAACACAAGAGCCCCATAAATACCACAGTCCACAACCTCCGCTAGTACAGTGTTAATGTACACAGTATTAACGGCCCAAATCGCATGGGGAGAACATGATCACTTCAAGTGTATATGCAAAGTCCGAAAAACCTAGGAACTTCATATTTAAAGCACAGTGCAGACACTGGAAAAACGCTAGACACTTATAAGAAGCTGAAAAATACTGAAAACAGACTTCGCTCCTCGCTCAAGCACAACGAAATTGCGCAGTGAATCCGCGAGAAAGAAAAACTGAACGTCAATTCACTGCCACCACACTGCTTCTCAAAAAGACTGGTGGGATGTAAAATGCATTAATAAAATGTTGCTAACCTACGTTCGTATGTAATCTCTTTTTGACCCGTTCCACACATCTTTCGATTTACCTTAAAAAAAGAACAACTTCAAAACTCCGAAATTTTATGTGCAGGATATGTCTCGACTCAGTGCCTGGGGAATGAGGAAAGCCTATTTGATTATGCTGTTCAAAAGGAAATCCATTGTTACAGCTGACTATACTATGACATCACGTGACGCACACTGAAAATAAACGGGAAAACCCACGAACTTACGACTTAAAAAATAATTCGGTATAGATATTGAAAACGCTAACACGCTTCTAAGAAAATGAAGAACTTTCTACACTACACGAGGTGATCCCACGAAACACCATGTTCGTAAACTACAGACGGTTGATAGCGTAAATCGGGCGGTCTTCCAGACGACGCAGGTTTACTGGCTGAACCAAGACAAGTGAAGCAGAACTGTCCAGAAAGAGCCGTGCACAAATCTCACTCTGAAGGTGGATGCAGAAGTCCGATGTCTTGCCGACGGCTACAGTTTCAAAACCCAAAGCACGACTGCGACCACTCCTGCAGTCTACAGTCAACCCCCCCCCCATCACAACATTATAAATCAAGATTTGAAACTAACAAAACATAAGGAGCGGGTACACAAATTAACACTTTGTCTCGTGCAGGAACTGCTGGATTTTGTAAGAACAGTCAACTAGAAGTTATAAACGGCACTTGGATGTAACCCTACACTACGAGTTCTTAACTTTTCAGATGCCCAACATCCCCACAGAGAACTAAGGTAGCTCCGTGGCACCGTTAAAATAAATTTATTGGTTTTTATTATTATTAACTTAAAAACTATATTGGCTCCCGTACCCCAAGGATACGAGAACGCAGGTTCAGTATTCCTGCACTGGACGAAAGCTGGACCATACCTCGAAAATTGCAACACGACCCATGCAATTAATTACACCCCAAAAGAAGGTACGCTTTATTTTCTTGTGTCTCGGATTCCGTACAACCCAGATGAACAGGTCTTCAATAAACAGGGTTGCAAATCTGAAATGACGCTCCTGTGGGCCAGTAGTCTAAGCGCTGGCTTCTGACCATTCGATCGAGGTGGGCCTAGGTTCGAATCCCGGTGAGGCATGGATGTTCTGCTTTTTTGTCTTACAGCATTGGCTCACTCCCTTCCCTGGAACCAGTGACTCTAAATTAGAGACGGGCAACTGCTCATAGCCCATCGAGTTGCTCACGGCGGTCGTTAAAGCTCCAAACAAAAACAAAACTGAAATAGGTCGCCCAGTGTTCGAACCATCTAGTACGCACGCAGGCTTCTAAATGCTCGTATTGCTTGTAATCCCGATGCAAGGCATGGTTGTTATGTTTACCCTCCCGACGCTAGCTGGCTCTTACCCTTTCTGGAACCTGTGGCACTAAAACATTACTTTCAGTCTCTGTTTTCCATTAGATTTCAAAATACAAGGGTTGTCCCAAAACAACTGAATGTTTTCATATAAAAAAAAAAAAAAAAAAAAAAAATATGCGCACCTTAATTATCAAGGAAGTGGTAATTTTTTTCGAAATACTGTCCACTGAATCAAATACACGTGTCCCAACGTTCCTCCCACTTTTTTTTTTTTTTTGGTTGGAGGTTTAACGACCACCGTGAGCAACTCAGTGGGCTATAAGCAGTCGCCCGTCCCTAATTTAGGGTCGCTGGTTCCAGGGAAGGGAGAGAGCCAGTGCCGTAAGACAAACACAACATCCATGCCTCACCGGGATTCGAACCCGGATCCCTTTCGGACGAATGATCAGAGGCCATTGCTTAGGCCACTGCGCCACCGGGGGCGGCTCTCCCACTTTTTGAATGTCTTCTGGAATTCTTCTGAAATGCTGTTGAAGCACCCCTGTGCTGTGCAGCTGTAATAAGTTGTTGATCAGTCTCAATTTTTTTATTGAAGGTTTAACGACCACCGTGAGCAACTCAATGGGCTATAAGCAGTCGCCCGTCCCTAATTTAGGGTCACAGGGTCCAGGGAAAAGAGAGAGCCAGTGCTGTAAGACAAACACAACATCCATGCCTCACCGGGATACGAACCCGGACCCCTTTCGGACGAATGATCAGAGGCCATCGCTTAGACCACTGCGCCACCGGGGCGGCCAGTCTCAATTTGTCGTCCCCCGTAATGTCTTTTTTAACATGAGGAACAACCAGAAGTCACATGGCGACAAATCTGGACTATATGCAGGTTGGGGCATCAACTTAATGTTCATTTTCTCCAAATAATAAACGACAGAACTGGCCATGTGCGACCTTGAATTGGGCCGTACGTGAAAAGAAACGGGGAACCTAAGACAAACTCGTTTCATGCCCAAATGCTCGGATAACATTCTGTGAATTGATGATTTTTTTTTTTTTTTTTTGATTGAAGGTTTAACAACTACTGTGAGCAACTCAATGGGCTATGCAGTCGCCCGTGCCTAATTTAGGGCCACTGGTTCCAGGGAAGGAGAGAGAGCAAGTGCCGTAAGACAAACACAACATCCATGCCTTACGGGATTCGAACCCGGATCCATCACGGACGAATGGTCACAAGCCAGCGGATGATTTTGAAATGTGAACCATATCTTCGATATCTCTAATTGATAGGTGTCTGTCTTTTCGTATAATAACCTTTGTATTGATGTTTACCTCTGTAACACTCGTTGCGCAATTAAAGCCGCCGACTCACGACCATCCATAAATTCTTAATGCCATCTGTAAATTGTTGATTTTCCTAGATATTCATCTTTATAAGCCTCTTGCATAAGACGGAAAGTCTCTGACAGACTTCTTAAGTCGATAGCAAAATTTGATGGAGCATCTTTGGTCTTCGTTCACATCCATTTTTTCGAGAAATCACAGCGCAAAAACACTTGACAGGGGTTTACGAAACAATTCTTATTAAACTACGCACTACCGCCGACGCATGCGTGATAAACAGGTAGTCAGTTGCTATGGTTACAATAACGAACTACCGTTTTTTCGAGACTCGTACCAAGGTCGAACGCAGTATTGCACATTTTTTGTAAACACATTCTCAGTTGTTTTGGGACAAGTTATGTACATATAGCCGAATTTCATTTTGTAAATTAGGGATGGGCGATTACCTAAAGGCTCATGGGCGTCGTCACATCGCGGAACCAAAAAATTTTCCTTTGTTAGGAAAATCATAAAGGCGTTGTGACTTCTGCATGACATAATTGGACACTGTTGTGAGACTTAACTGAACTGCAATTCCTGTCAAGTTTTCAATATTTTTTCATTTTTGAAAATTTTGTGTCGTTATGATTAGCATCCTGTATATAGACACCTGATTTCCGTTCGCAGTCCCAGAATAGACACAGCGAGGCTTCTTATATCGCTTTCACGACCACACCACTTTGCGTGAATATAAATCAAAATGTTATCGCCAACACTTTTTATTTGACCTGTAACACGTTGTTATAAACTTTTCCGAATGCGAAAATGAAAGTTGATTCTTCATAAATGGCACTTGGTTGTAACTCTACAACAGGAGTGTTTCCGTTTAGGACAGCAAATGATTTTCATTTACGTGTTTTGTTTCCATTAATTTTCCGGCTAGGCGGAATCTGCTACAACATTATCCGAAAACATGGCGCCTGTTCTACACTTGACCCCGTCAGTGTGACGTCAAGGCGTTGACGTTTTCCTGTAGTTTTATTCCTTGGTTTCCATCTACCTGCACAACTAATGATCAACAGATAAGCTGCAGAAATCACAGTGATTAGTTTTATGCACACATTTTTTTAACGTATATCCAATGCTATAACATTATTGCTACCTTCTGAAAAAAATTGATGAAAAACACATGGATTGGTCTTCCATTTACACATTTAGAAATGTTCGCAAGAGAATGTCAAACAAAATAATGTTACTAAAGACCGTATGATGTGGTCCCGTACATTTGAACGTTGCTAGTCAGCTTCAGTTTTAAGTGAAACGTTAACTCCAGAAATTGGGTAAAACGTAAGTAATTCAAGGTTTGGTAATATCGCTAACTGTAGTAAATGTGCCCACGTTTGGATAGAAAGCTACAGAGGATGTCGAAAATAAATTACTTTGTCCTCAGACACTTGAAAGACAGCGACTAAGTACCAAAATAACGCAGAAGACAGCACGTTCACGTTATGATACATACATACATACATATCATTAAGCTGCTCTCTAAGATTCAGGGGTTAGCTCCTCAAAGAAAGATCATGTGCCAAGTACACATTTAACCGATAAAATTAAAATTTATTTACTGTAGGTGTATCAAATGTCTCCATTTGCAACGATCTCTGCACACTGCTCGAGCTTTATTAACATCCATCACACGCCTCACACAAGACCTTTTGTACTTCATACTCAATCTTTTTCTCAAGAAGACATTCCTGAATCTGGTCCTCCCATAATTTCCTTGGCCTTCCTCTACATTTCTTTCCTGCCCCTTGGGCCGGAAAAATTCTCTTAGTCAGAACCTCACTCATTCTTTCAACAACAATAATAAAAAAATAAATTAAAAAATGGCCAAACCACCTAAGAATATTAGTCTCCACCTAACTAACAACATTTTGCCTCACATTATACATCTTCATTCCTCACATGATAAGAGCGTGTCTTGCCACCAACGCATCTCCCCAGCACACACAAACGACTCCTATGTATTTTCTGCAATACCCAGGTTTCACTGCCGTACATCAGAGTATCATCAGTGGTCAATTTATTAGTAAAATGAATGTATTTATTGTTTTTATTTTACAGACGTTTTAATGTAAATTTTGAAAATGAACACCTAGAAAAAAAAATTTTGTCTTTTGTTTTGGGTTTGACGACCCGAATTCAGCATGTAGACCTTCAGAGAGTCGCGCATCATTAATTTACGAAATGAAACTCGGCTATATAAATATCGAAATTTATATGAAAACAAACAATAGAAAATTACGTGAGCAAGTGATTTTCATTTACGTTTTGTTTCGGTCCTAAACGTAACTGTAGAACTGCCGCCCCACTGGCGCAGTTGTCTAAGCGCTGGTTTATGACCATTCGTACGAGAAGGGTCCAGGTTCGAATCCCGGTGAGGCATGGATGTTGTGTTTTGTCTTACGGCACTGGCTCTCTCCCTTCCCTGGAGTCAGTGGCCCCAAATTAGGGACGGGCGACTGCTTATAGCCCATCGAGTTGCTCAATGTGGTCGTTAAACCTTAAACAAAAAAAAAAAAAAAACTGAAGCAATAGTTTAGCTACGAGTGTAAGGAACTGCTTGTAGTTCATGAGTCATTAAGTTTAGCTTCTTCCCTTTTCAGGAGAAAACAGTCTTAGGAACAGCTGCCCCTTCCAGACATACTGATGGCTAAAGCGAAACGAATTGTAACAGGAAGCTATGCATTAGCACGTAACTTCCTCTTAAAAGGCGCTCCTGTTGATCATTTTGTTTACCTGCAAGCAGATGTGGCCTTTCGCATAATTGCGTCAATTCTGTCCGATGGCACATTAAGGACCTCAAAAGCACAAGCGAAAACTGCGATCAGCAGAACGTATCACTACGTGAACCACCTGCACATAAGACAAATGAAATCTTATACACCTGCGCAAAGAGTGCGCTTTTGGTTGCTGGGTTTCCTCCGATAACGTAAACTAGGTATTCAGACTAACGCGGAAATCAAAAATTTCAGTTTAAGAGGAACAGCAGATGTACAACTTTCTCTACACACGTTCTTGATCAAACGAATCACTTATCGCAAATAATTGCACAACGAGAACATCTTTGTCTCAAGAGATACACACAATCATTTTTATACCAAAGTGGTCCCTTTTAGTGAGAAACCAAGTCATACAAAAGCCCATGCAAGTAGACATGCCTCAGAAAACTTGAAAATTACATTCTCCTGGAACCGGAACCGAATCCGCATCTCCCAATTTATGTTCGAATACGTTATCGTTACACACTGGCGCACCCACGGAGAGGGGCTTTGTGGCTTAAGTCCCCCCCCCCAGCCCCGTACGTCAACTCTTTTATCTATCTCATGTCTATCTGTCTATCTTATGCACTATATATATACATATTTATACATCTCTCTCTCTCTCTCTCTCTCTCTCTCTATATATATATATATATATATATCATCATCATCATCATTGTCAACCATTATCAATCCACTGCTGGACGAAGGTCTCCCCAAGTTTCCTCCACAACGGTCTGTAAAAAAAAAAAAAAAAAAAAAATTAAAAAAAAAAAAAAAAAATATATATATATATATATATATATATATATATATACGCTCCCTATCTTCTGATTCAAGGCTTCTTGAATTGGAAGAGGAACTACAAAGGATCAAGTGGGACATCGTGGGGCTAAGTGAGGTAAGGAGAAAAGGAGAAGATCTCATCGAACTGAAAAGTGGACATCTCTTCTACTATCGTGGGACAGATACTGGCAGAACTAGTGGCGTTGGATTTATAATAAACAAGAAACTGAAGGATAAAGTTGTAGAAGTTGAAAGTTCCTCTGACAGAGCTGCACGGCTTGTTATCCAACTCTCGAAAAGATACCAGGCTCAGATTATTCAAACTTATGCACCCACCACAAGTCATCCTGAAGAAGAAATTGAAGAATTTTATGAGGAAATTTGTCATCTAAATAATAAAGGTAAGCAGCACTTGAAAATAATTATGGGAGATTTCAATGCAAAAATTGGGCAACGGCAACAGAATGAAACTTCAGTAGGTAAATTCGGTCACGGCAACAGAAACCAGCGTGGAAATACTCTCGTTGAGTTTGCAGAGGCAGAAGGGTTTTTCATCTTGAACTCCTTCTTCAAGAAAAAGCCACACAGGAAATGGACATGGAGACATCCAAATGGGACGACAAGTGAAATTGATTTTATTATGTGTAACAAAAAATTCGTCATAGAAGACTGCAGTGTGCTAAACAAGTTCAACACAGGTAGTGACCATAGATTGGTGAGATGTAAGATGCACCTCAACACTAAACTTGAACGTGGCAAGCTCATAAGACAAACAAAATCTATTGACATAACCAACCTTAAAAAACACCATAATACCTTCAAGTTGGAACTGAAGAACAGGTTCTCTGCTTTAGAAGGCCTAACATCGGAAGAAGTGGACATCTCTGAAGTTAACAGAAAAGTAACCAAAGCTCTTATGGAAACAGCAACAAAATTAGCTGGGTCTAAGAACAAGTTGCATGTAAACAAATTATCAGGAAAAACGAAAATGTTGATGCAAAAAAGAAGAGAGATGAGGACAACTAAAGAAGATGTGACTTCCAAAGTGGAATATATAGAGCTATGCAAGACAGTACGAAAAAGTATCACTGAAGACGTAAGAAAATTCAACTGTGAACTAGTGAGGAAAGCAATTGAAAACAACCAAAGCCTAAAGATAGCAAAGGGACATCTCAGTAAGGGAAAAAAACAGATTATGGCACTGAGAAAAGAAGATGGTTCTGTAACAAGAAATAGAGGCGAAATTTTGACAAGAGTGAAAGATTTCTACTCCAAATTATATGAAAGGGATGATACATGCACTCCAGACATCATGAAAGATACCAGTACCAGAGTTCCTCCAGTCCTTCCAGCAGAAGTTGCACATGCAATCAAGAACATGAAGCGGGGAAAAGCTCCAGGAGAAGATGGAATTACTGTAGACATCATACAAGAAGCAAGTGGAGAAATCGAAACAGTACTCGCCCAAATTTTCACTCGATGCCTTAATGAAGGAAAGATTCCTGAGGATTGGAACACCGCTACAATGATCCTGCTACATAAGAAAGGTGACATTGAGGATCTCGGAAACTACAGACCTATCAGCCTCCTATCAGTAGTTTATAAAATCTTCACTAAAGTTCTTTCACACCGCTTGAAGGTAACACTGGACATGGCTCAACCGAGAGAACAAGCTGGATTCAGGAGTGGCTACAGCACAATAGATCATATCCATGTGCTGAGAGAACTAATTGAAAGAGCGAGGGAATATGAACTTCCATTGTGCATGGCTTTTATCGATTATGAAAAAGCCTTTGATTCGGTGAAACCATCAGCAGTTACAATGGCTCTGAAAACCTGCGGTATTGAAGATGCATACATTAATATTATTAATAACATCTATGAAAATGCAAGTGCAAAGATTAGGCTGTTTGAAAATACAACACACATAAAAATTGGAAAGGGAGTGAGACAAGGTGACACCATATCTTCGAAGCTCTTTAATGCCACATTGGAGGGTGTTTTTCAGTCACTGAGCTGGGAAAACAAGGGGATAAAGATTAATGGAGATTATCTAACCCACCTTCGTTTTGCTGATGACGTAGTCATTTTTGCAACTACCCCATCAGAGCTGCAGAGTATGATCCAGGAACTTGCTGACAAGAGTAAAGAAGTGGGATTAAAAATGAACTTTCAGAAGACAAAAGTGATGTTCAATGCTTTTACAAGAAATGAAGATTTATCGATTGATGGAGAAAAGCTGGAGATAACAGACACGTACGTTTATCTTGGACAGCAGATATCAAGTGAGGGTCACATTGATGAAGAAATTAATCGGCGTACAAAACTTGCCTGGAGAGCTTTTGGAAGAAACAGCATAATTTTCAAGAGCAATATGCCATTATGTCTTAAAAGAAAAGTGTTTGATCAATGCATCCTTCCAGTGCTTACGTATGGTGCAGAGACGTGGACCTTAACTAAAAGAGACATACAAAGGCTGCAGACAACTAAAAGCAGCATGGAGAGGTGCATGCTTGGTGTAACCAGGAGAGATAAGAAGAGGAACTCGTGGATCCGAAAAATGACAAGAGTGGAAGACATCATGATCAGAGTTAAATCCCTGAAATGGCAATGGGCTGGACATACTGCCAGAAGGACAGATCATCGATGGACAGCCGAAATTTTAGATTGGATTCCAAGGGACAGGAAAAGACCCAGAAGAAGACCACATGGAAGATGGGTGGATGAAATTCGAAAGTATGCAGGGGTGACATGGAGGAGACTGGCACAAGACAGACCGTTGTGGAGGAAACTTGGGGAGACCTTCATCCAGCAGTGGATTGATAATGGTTGACAATGATGATGATATATATTGTATGCATGCATACATATATATATATATATGTACACTGAAGTGCCAGAAAAACTGGAACAGAAGAGCTTATGCAAAATACATAGCAACGTGACCTATGCGCGTACTCGGTTGCGTCCACGCCAGTGCGTATATAAAGCGATAGACATCCTTGCCAGCTGTCTTTGGGGCCGCGAGTGGCCTAGTGGGCAACGTTCGTGACTGCCACGGAAAGGACCTCAGGTTCGATCCCAGGCGGGTACGAACGCTCGATCCACAAAATATCCGCCGTGCGTCGGATGGGCACGTTAAGCCGTCGGACCCCGGGCACTGGCCCCCCGGTAATAAATAAGGGCGTCTTCCTCCCCCTTTCTACTTCGCTTCCGTGTCACTTTCCTATCGGGCACTCTAGCCCAAATCTCCTAGCTTCCTATTTCTAAGGGTTGTTTAAGACCTAGGGTCAGATACTCCCTTCCTAAAATCCTCTACATATGATCACATGCCAGCTGTCAGAGCTGTTTCCGGCACGAGAATGACAAGTAATAACGATTTAAGCGATTTTCAACGCGGTGTCATAGTTGGCGCTCGTGAGATGGGCCATAGTATTTCGGAGGTAGAAACGAAGTTCGGATTTTCACGGACGACCATTGCACGGGTGCACCGTGACTACAAGAATTCCGGCAAAGCCTTGATCCTACAATACCAGTGTGGCCGTAAAAAGGCATTGGGTGAACGCAACCATCGTCGGCTGTCAAGAATCGTTTCACGCGATAGGCGTGCAAAACTTTCTCAGGTATCATCGGAATTCAAAGCTGGAGCCTCAACAACCATCAGCGTCCGGACTGTGCAACGTACTCTGCACGATATGGGCTTTGGGAGTCGACGCCCAACTCGAGTCCCCTTGATGGGTTCAAAACCCAGAGCTATGCGCCTCGTTTGGGCACGGCAACACCGCCACTCGACGACTGGAAACAAGTAGCCTGGTCTGACGAGTCGCGTTTCCAACTGTATCAGGCAAATGGAAGGATTCGTGTGTGACGCAAATCCCATGCAGCCCGCCTGTCAACAGGCAACTGTACCGGTTGGTGGGGGGTCCGTAATGGTATGGGTTGTGTTTAGCTGGACTTCACTGGGACCCCTGGCACGTCTACAAACGTCTGTGAGCGGCCAACGCTATATGCGCATTCTTTCTGACGAGGTACATCCATTCATGTCCTGTATTCATGCTGATGGGTTGGGCCTGTTCCAATAGAACAATGCACCTCCACACAAGTGTCGGGACGGCACATTATGGTTGGACCCCTGGTACGTGTGACATCGTCCCTCACAGGTCAACGTTACCGGGATATCCTAGACGACCATTTGCTCCCGTTTGTGCGTCTTCAACATCCCACTGGGGACCTCATCCTGCAACAAGACAATGCACCGTGTCATCGTTCCCGAATTGTATCCGAATGGTTGGATGAACACTCCACCGACGTGACCTCGCTTCCTTGGCAAGCTAGGTCACCTGACCTCAACCCCATCGAGCACATCTGGGATGCCATCGAGAGATATGTTCGAGGCTCTGACCCCCCCATCAAATCTTTGTGAACTGTGGTAGCTTGTTCAGGGGTCGTGGATCCGTATGGCTTCCCAAAGCTTCCGGTGTCTTGTAGAGTCCATGCCGAAACGAATCGCCGCCGTCATCAGAGGAAAAGGGGGTGCTACACGTTACTAGACAGGTATCTCTAATTCAATTGCTCTTCAGTGTAGTATACAGGGTCCAAACGAAAGTCGATATCCACCCCTGTCATGCCTGAAGGAACGGTCCCCGATTATAAACTTTAGGTCTGTCTCTAGTAAAGTAGACATGCCCGATCGATTAAAAGCGATTGCAGCGCCCCTAGTGGCGAAGTGTGGAAGTTAGCAAATCTAACTCGGCAACGAAGCAAGATAGACACAAAAGGTCAATTACTGTTTTTTTTTTGTTTTTTTAATTGGAGGTTTAACGACCACCGTGAGCAACTCAATGGGCTATAAGCAGTCGCCCGTCCCTAATTTAGGGTCACTGGTTCCAGGGAAGGGAGAGAGCCAGTGCCGTAAGACAAACATAGCATCCATGCCTCACCGGGATTCGAACCCGGACCCCTTTCGCACGAATGATCAGAGGGCATCGCTTAGACCATTGCGCCACCGGGGCGGCGATAAGCGCTTCGTCGCAGAGCTTCTGATGGCGTGCTACACGTCCGAGCAGTATTACGAGATGGTCATTATGTATGGCGAGTGTCATCGGAATGCATAGGGGTCCCCGGACTTGACCCCTATGGACTTCTTCCTCTGGGGATACTTAAAAGGACCTGGTGTACATTACAGCGTCTACAAGTTTGGACGATTTGAAACAGCGTAACATCAGTGCTTGTAACACTGACACCAGCAATGTACTGTCTCGCATTCAGATGTGCATCGCCGCCGATGTCTGGCATTTTGAGTAATATCTGCGATAGCTTCCGGAGCTTCGACGTGTTGTTTTACGTCGTATGTATGTCAGCTATTCGCCTGCAACCATTTTTTGTGTCGATTACATGCATCTGTAACAATTCATATCCTATGACGTCTAACTGGTTATTCTTGCGCGTTCTTCAGTTTCTTTGTGTCGATTCTTCGTAGTTTGAGGATGCTCTACAACTTAGTAATTGACCTTTTGCGTTTATCTTGCTTCGTTGCCGAGTTAGATTTGCTAACTTCCACACTTCGCCACTAGGGTCGCTGCAAGCGCTTTTAATCGATCGGGCATGTCCACTTTAGTAGACAGACCTAAAGTTTATAGTCGGGGACTGTTCCTTCAGCCATGACAGGGGTGGAATCTACTTTTCTTTGGACCCTGTATATACACACATACCTAAATATACATATAGCCCCCCCCCCATTAGGAATTCCACGGTGCGCAACTGCCTTATGTCTGTCTCTAGTACCTGGCAACACCCAGGACAAGGAACCACCAAGCAACTAAGGATGCGTTTTTTGGAACTCAGATGAAACACTCCGCAGTGCGCAAACCGAAGAATATATGATTCTTCCTGGCAGATGGATGCCAAATTAGTAACGTACTTGAACGTAAATAGGGATATGCGGGTTCGATTCCCGAATCCAGGACAATGTAATTTTCAAGTTTTCTGAGGCATGTTTTACTTGCACGATTAATTTCGCATCCATCTGCCCGTAACATCTATTTGACTATTATATAGCCCATGGTTTGTTCAATTTTCGCACAGTGCGCAGACGTTAAAAGTACCAACTGGAATACGAAATTAATCGAAAATCCTGCTAAATCTTCAAAATAAATTCGACACTCGGTAATTTTTTCAGTCCTAGCCACTAGTCCTTACTAGTAATAGTGTCAATTTTTTGACAGGGACGTTGCACATTGTGAAAATGTGGAATCACTGATGAAAAGCGATTCTTACTTCTAGTCCTAATAGGTAGGGTTTCCTGGCATCACTGCCTCATGTGAAAAGAGGAAGCCATACACAAGATTACTTTAGAAACATACATACATACATATGACGATTAATAAAAATAGGTATTAGAATTAGAGGAAGGGACCTTCCCGAACAACATCTGCTACCTACGTACAGGAGGGCGTCATAAAACACCATAACGTCCTTTATTTTTTTCAGAGTTTGATAAATCTTGAATATTTTTAGGTCACAGCGACTTTTCGGTTGGTTTTGAAACTTCACACCAGGACTGCTAACATTCGATGAGAAACACAGCTTAGAGTTAATACTCCTGAGAGCAGCGAAAAATATTTTCCCAAGCTTGACTTAAGTTCAGATTTTTTTTTTTTTTTATCAGTACGGCGATAACACAATACAGCTGAAAACCTCAGGCTTTAGAGAAAAACAAACAAAAAAACAAACGAAATTCAATATGTTTGGGGAAACTTAAAATTTTGTCCGAAATTATGTATTGCTAACATTGTTTGGAATTCTGCAATTCTAACTGCACAGTAACCTGTCAGGTATTACATTCCAGATCAGATGAATGCCAACTTTCCTTTTTTGTTGGAATATAGAGATGAACATTTTTGATTGAGCTGCTCCCGTTTGGCGTTCCAGTCTCTGTACCCCCCCCCCCACACACACACATACCCACCAGCTTCACTAACAATAACTGCACTAATTTACAGTTACTAGCAATAGCGATGAGGCAGAATCAGAACTATGAAACAAGCAGACCATCCAAAAACAACACTTCTAACATTTCAACCTTTGTCAGCATTGAATTAAGTCTGTGACATGTTTCTTTTCACTACACTAACGCTAGAACTTTCATTTTCCTACCCATTTTCACATAATAACAAGAGCAGAAGGAATAAAGACTGCAAAAGGACAGCATGAAGAAACACTTCTGTATTGATTGAGACGGTTACACCAAAAACTATTGGTGTACACACCAAGTATCAAGCACTGACTTGCGAAGTTTGTCCACTGCTCCAGTGGCTGAGTGGTCTGAGGCATTGGTTTCAGATCATTCGTCCGAGATGGGTTTGCTTTCGAGTCCCGGATGAGGCATGGGTGGTGAACTTGTCTTAGGAACCACATATCTACCTTGAAGAGTAGGCACCACCATCTCAAGAACTTGCAGTTTTCGTACAACGCAAGCAGACTGTGTTCATGGGTGCACTCACTGCTGCTAACACTCTTCAAATCTGCTACAAGATTATCATGTCCTTTTAAGGCTTTCATTAAATTAAACTTTGATAAATTTTGCATAAAAACTTTGTTAGCATTTTCATTTGGAAGAGAATTTGACAGCCAAATCCAGTTCAGCATTGTATTGAAGCAGAAAAACAAACTTAACAACATGATTACACACAGACTGCATGGCTAGACTGCCAAGACTACAGGAGAGAAAATTTTTGTAATGCCACCAGAATTTTGGGTTCTCCTTTCCATAGGAGCTGAAGGTATCAAACTACACTAGTTTCCATAAATTAAGAGAAATAATTTTTTTAGAAATTTGCAATAATTCAAACAATACATGATGAAATGTTATGCAAACCTGTATCATATCTTACATTAGAGAAATAACCCCATATACAGAACCAGGTAAAAAATAAGGTGTGAAAATGAAATAGCCAAAATACCTGAATAAGGAGTGTGGTCACTCTTTGCAGAAATGCAGGCCTCACAGTGATGTTTCATGCTGTTAATGATGTCCAGGAGCTCAGTAGGTAGCAAGGACCTTTGTTTGTGCAAAGCTTGTCTGAGCTCCTACAGGTCTCACGTAGGGGTTAAGGACAGCAGCCTGTCTCCATAGAGACAGGTTGCTGTCCTTGCTCGTTCGGATAAAGATCAGGAGACTTGGCTGGCCAATACATACTGACAATGGTCTCTTGAAGATATTTTTCTACCAGCCTCGCTTGGTGGAGATAACAGTTATCACCTTGTAGGATAAATGTATTTCCTATGGAGCCAGCATAAGGGTGAAAATAGGGTTCTAGAGCACCATCCCTATCGCATTGAGCATTCATCGTTCCACTTGGAAGCACATGGAGGCCTTGTGCTTCTACCTAACGAGATGTCACCCAAAACCATTACGCTACCATCACTAGCGTGCTTTTCACAGGTCATAGAGGGATGATATCATGACCCTCATTTTCTCCAGATCGGAGCACACCTGAAATCCTTCTGCAAAGCAAATCTGAACTCATCTGTGAAGAGTACTGATCTCCACTGGTTTTCAGTCCGATTGACGTCAAGTCTTGCATAATTCAAAAGTTTCGAAATTGTGACTGGGAGTATGTGGAATGCTGCAGAGTGCTGGTCGCCTAGCATAACGACCTCCTTCATGAAGCCTTTTGCATACAGTAAAACCAGATTTCATCATTGCATAGTTGCAACAAGAGCAGATTGCAGCTGTCATTCAGAGATATCAGTCATTCACTGATGTTGTAACCCTAGGCCTTTCTTAACTATACCTTTGGGAAGCTGATTGCATAATCTGAAATGGGTGCCACAATCTGTGGACCTCAGGAGGACTAACATGCAGCAACTTCCACATGACTTTGGCCTGCCTCTAGTCTTCCGATCGCACTCCAGTTCATTTGTTAAACAATGTCTCACAGCCATTACAACACATTTCATTGCTGTTTCAAAATCTTTTCTTTACACTTCACAAATAATGTGACGCACACTTCCGCAACAGCCTCTTTCACGATGCATCTTATTTGCATAACAGATGTCATTGACACTCATTTGATTACAATATCCTAACTCCGAATCATATTTCATATCATATACCCAAGTTTTACATTTCCAACTATTCTTTTATAAATAATCCGATTTTTCCTTAATTTACGGAAACCAGTATACTATCCTATAAACTAAATCAAACTGTGAAAATGAAATAGAATAATACATGTAGTTGTTCTCCTTTGAGTCTTTTGGCTGGGGGAAGGGGCACCAATTTTTTCTTGTTCTGTTTTTTCCAACCAACTGCTCAGATCATATAAATACAAAAAAATTTTCTTTTAAATTGGAATTATTAATTTTGCTATTATCAGGGATCATAGCATACTTCTGGAAAATTTTAGGTAGGAATTTTAGGAATTTTTGGAAAAATTTTAGGAAAATTTTAGGAGTGTATTTCAATAAAAACTAGATGTATATTTGTATACATCTAGTAAAATAACTTCGTATACATTGTAAAGAGTTTGCTTCACACCCTTCAACCATATATATATTGATGACTGCGCATGACATCAAAATTTCTGGCTCCAACATAAAATCACATGACATCAGTCAAAAAGATCGGTTACACCTGCTGTGCTTATGGTTGCTCTGAGCGATATAGTAAAAAAAGTTCTATGATTTTTCATGGGTAAGAAACGAATTAAATACTTTAGTCAATAAAGTTCAATTACTTAACCAGAAACTTGCAGCTATTGATATAAAAATATAGTAACTTAAAAAAAATGGAATGCATGTTCCAAATTCTTCGCAAATGTTCATCACATTATAAATCACGAAATGTAAACAACCCGACCATTCATGTATACAGCTCATAAGTAAACTTACCTGAAGAGTTTTCATTATATATGAGGCGCATTTACATAATACACCAAAAACACTGAAGTTCTGCAGCATTTTTACACGAAATTTGGAGTCTGATGATGACGTGCCCAATGTTGGAGCCATGGCGGCTTTGATGCAGCTATTGCCAATGCGCAGTCCATTAGTATATATGGTCGAAGTTAGCATCCAAATTTTTTGCATAACATCTAATGTCTAAAGTTTAAGTATGATTTACTTCTAATGTTCAGTTCTTATCTTTTCACGTGTTATTATCATATTCAAGTATATTTACCACATTCAAGTTTCACTTTGAACATTAATATGCTGTTGAACCAGAAGCAATTCACGATTTTCACAGTAAAGTTTTCAGGTTTCACATTAAATTATAATATCCTAAAAAGGTAATTAAAAACCAAGAACTATGTACAATTGTTCACTGAATTACTTTTTTCATATTATTGTTTCAACCTTTTCCTGATAAGCCTATCTTTTTCTGCTTCCACCACAACTAATTTACTTTCAGTTTTCTTTATTTCAGCTGAACCTTGTATGATCAAGTTAGAGGCAACTGCTATTTCAACAGTATTTCGTTTTTCTACGGCTTTTCTCATTCTTTCTGTTCCCTCTTGAATTACTGCTAGGGAGGCTTCTTTATCTTTTTTAAGCCTATTTATTTCTGCATCATTTTCTTTTATTTTGTCATCAAACTCAGCTTTTCTTTTTTTCTCTAGCTGCTTTTCCTTATTTTCCCTCTCTTTCTGCTTCCTTTCTTTTACCTTTTTTGATTCTTCTTCCTTCAGCTTATCAACATACTCTTTATAAAATTTATGTGAATCACGAACACTATTTAACAAATTTCTTGTTATGGGAACTTTACTTACACATCCATAGTGTTTAATGGCCCCTTTAACTATTCTTAATGATGTTATAGTTGAGTCTTTTAAGTTAGCCTTGTCCTTCCTGAACAGAGCAGTGTTAACCGAAAATCCCCTTTCTGCATCAGCATTGCCATGAGGTAAAACTAAAATTGACTTGATCAGTTTAGCAAGATTTGAGTATTTTTCTTTTCCGCTAGAGTCTTTAATACTAAATATATTACGCCAGTAATGATCAATCCGCACTGGAATATGCCCTTCCTCTGAAAATTTCACTAGTTCATCTAGAGTTGGCTTATCAGAATTTAAAAGTTTCTACTCTTCTCTTACTCTATCAATTTGTTCCTCAGAAAGATGCAAAACACTTGAAATTCTGGTTATTTCCAAAAGTCCTTCAGTGACTGAAAGTTGAGTTGACTCTTTCTTTGGTTCTTTTAACTTTAAAACTTCTATGTCTCTTAGCTTTTGATTGCAGAATGGCAAATTTGACTTTAAATATTTTGTGGTTGCAATTAGTGATGATCTTACATCTAAGAGAAATAATTTCTGCCTGGTCTCCTGAACATTCCTGAGGAGATTTTTTGTCTTCATACCAACTTCTAACTCCCCTAGTTTTTTCCATGAATTTTTGTTTTCAAAATCTACATTCTTTAGGTCTTCTCCAAATTTCCATGCAATAACATCATCTTGGATAAACTGAGCCATAACATTCCTCATTAAAGTATTTAAATCAGAATATAAGTGGTGTATTTTTGGTTCTTCACTCTGATAACATAATGAAAACTTTTCAACATTTTGGTGTGAAAATGAAATTAATGCTAAATAGCAAGGAGTTAGCTCATTTTTCAGGAAACAGTGAATTCTTTTATACCTTGTCGAATTGCGTAGTTGTTTTTCAAATATTTTTTGAGATGGCAAGAAGTTTAAAAAATATTCTGTAATATTTAGCCACTGATCCAAGAGCCTCTGGGCTACAGAACCAACGGTTAACCATCTGTTGCTGACATAACGCAAAAGAAATTTGGCTGTGACCAATGTTATATCCTCGACAGATTTATAATCCTCTCGTCTTGCAGCACTACTCTTTAAAAAGTAATGCATATCAGTAGCAAATTCGTCAAAATCTATATTTAAGCTTGTCAAAAAAATTTTAAATGCATTACTAACAACACGCAGGTTGCAAAAACCTAGTTCCAAAGATTTCTGGCCTGTTTCATGTTTTACAACTTCATTGAATTTGCATAAAAAGCACTTATTTACATTTGGGCTGTCCATGGATACACAAATAATTCTGTTCAACGAAATATTGAAGGATGATAACACATCAAGAATTTCTTTTAGCAAAATATCTGCTGTTGCATAACCCAGAAAAACGCTTGTTAGGTATCGGCAAGAAACTGAATTTATTTCTGAAGACCAGTACCTGAGATACACATCCAACTGCCGTTTCACTTGTGCTTTTGTAGTTTCATCAAATGCTATAGTAACCTTTCTTGGGCTACTAGATGCAATGTCTTTTTTCAAATCCTCTTCAAAATATTTTGACAATCCATGTGATATCACATAAGCAACTTTTTTTCTTTAAGTTGCATTTTGGCTGCAATAGCAGAATCAGGAAACATTACTTTGAAAAGTTCAACTGTTTCAGTGCATGAAACAAAAGACATATTGTCCTTAGTAACTTTCATGGCCCACAATGCTTCGGCTTTAGCCAACTGTAAATCATGACTCAGTAC
Source organism: Macrothele yani (assembly GCA_039090855.1). Classification (NCBI taxonomy): domain Eukaryota; kingdom Metazoa; phylum Arthropoda; class Arachnida; order Araneae; family Macrothelidae; genus Macrothele; species Macrothele yani. Next base: position 83,389,916 of record CM077008.1, read on the forward strand.
TTCACTAATATTTGTTTTGGGCTGAAGATCCGTCCTCCAAAGGCTTCCAAGGATGGACTTATTTCGAAATTTACTTTGACATTTCTGCAAATGTTTTTTTCCTTTATGATGCGCTTTTACTTGTGAAAAGCCACTATTAGAAATATTGAAAATTTCTGAACACAATATACACTTAGCAGAAAATATTGTTTCAGTTGCAGAACACCATTCTTTCAACTTCACTCCGTCCAATTCTTTGGCGAGCCACACATCTTGAAATTTCGTTTTGGATTTAGGCATCTTAAACACTTGTATTACTAACCAGAAAACGAAAGGGAAGTACAAAAACACGTTCCAATATTGCAAAACCAGACAACTGCCCTAAGTTTGGCTGCAAGGATGTCAGAAGATAGAAAAAAAAAAAAAAGCAAGTCACCACTAGAGAACTGAACCTGCTGTACACAGCACACCATAAAAGACGCAAAACCAGAAACTATCATACGCATCTCACGCAAGTTCAGTCAAAGCGAGTCGGAGCCAAGATATATTGCGTATCGAAGGTCGCTGTCGCCGACGCACGATCAAAGGTTAATGATCACGTGCTCTACTGCCTGCCACGATAACACTCAGCTACCATCCCATCGTCATTACCGGAGGTTACGGAAGGAGACCACATGTTTCCTGTTTGCTTCCACCCACCTGCGGTTTACAATAACAAAACATCAGCAGAAAGAGGAGGTTCCACGAGGCATGTCCAAAAATAAAGTATGATCTTCTGCGTGCCACTGAGTTCGTCTGCAAAGCGCAAACCAGGGGTGAAAATGACCCCTCCCCTTTTCCCTTAGATCTCTTGTTACTCTCGAAAACTGTCCGAAGGCACAAAAGTGGAGCGCCCGCCCCGAAGCAAGTGCATTTCGATGGCGTCATTTTCCCTCCCTTCAGCAGCACAGCATATAGGCTGTGTTTCTACAATAACAGGTCTTTTTACCTTACCGTAATGGTAAATTTATTGGCGTTAATAACGGTTGTATTTTTAATAAATAAGCTTACGAAAATTTTAGGAAGAATAGCAAATTTTAGTTATAATTTTAGGAATTTAAGGAGGGTCACAAAATATTAGGAATTTTAGGAATTTTAGGAGAAATGCGATCCCTGTATTATGTTCTATATATTTTTTTCAATGCTACCTTTCAGATTTTAGTGATTTGCAAAATTAATGCACAATTTCAACAATAGTTTTCTAGAGACATGTCAGATGTGCACCTAGGTCCAATTAAAAAGTAACTTGGGTGGCATTGAAAATTAAAGCTTTTAACTAGCCTTGTTACTCAGGAGGGAGAGATCTATCATATGAGTTAATTTCTCCCACAAGCAAAAGCATGGTACTATTATGCAATGCCTGTTACTTTTAAGTGCTGCTTTTAATTCATATAAAAAATGCAAAAAAGATGTTTTTTTATTAAAATGTGTTCTTGTTTCCGTATCATTCCTTAGCTTTTACTAATTCCTCATTTTATCTATTGACAGTAAAAGAAATGAAGAAAACCTAACAAAAGGTGCAGGAAAGTTTTATGCCAGAAATTATTTTGCAGATTTTATAGTTAGTATTTTTGAAAGAGTTTTAAAGTTTTTCATGAATATAGTTTTGACATCACATCACAGAATGCATTAAGTAACACTCTACATTCAGTTATTAGTATAATGCTAATTTCTGTAAATCTATTTAGTTGCATTTCTTACTGAAAATACAGTTGATTTCAATTTTTCCACCAGGCCTGTTAATTGGTATACACATGAACACCACGTAACACTTTGCCATATTTTGATATTTCATTAAAAATGCACAAGAGTACTTTTCAGAAGCAGACAAAATTTTAATGAGTCACAATAACATGGAGTAATAAAATTTATATTAATTTGTGTTACTTTTTAAATTTGAAGTTCAAAAAAATTATTTCAAATCATGCAAATACACATTTTTTCCCTTCACACTTTCAACCATTTTTAAAAATGTAAAGACCAACAAAAGTTTCTTGAAATTGTTTTTGTAAACCAAGATTCTTATAACACTTCTACTGGTGAAAATGAATCATGAAATCCACACTAAAAAGAGGAAAATCTACAAACTGGAGAGCTTGAAAGTCAATTAGCGCAGACAGTATAAATATATAGCAAAGTACTGATGACAAGAAAATATAAAAAAAACACAGAAAATTCAATAAAATACTCAAAAATGCACAAAATTTGTAAAGAGACAAATTAGAAAAATTGCAATTAGAAAACTGGAAACCAGGTTGCCTTCTTTAGGAGAGCATCAACCTAGGGGAGTGGCTTTTCTTTTGTGTCAGACACCACGAAAGCCACTCCCTCAGATTGATGCTCAAGACTAGCTTACATCTTTCACATATATACGTATATATGTTAACCAAAAAGAAAAGTTAGTGTAGGATGTAAACTAGTAGTCTTAATAATGTCATTAATAATCCCCAATTTTTTTTTTTTTTGTTACTTTCCTATGAGACGTTGCCTGCCAGGTAACGGTCCACTACAACATAATTCATGGAAGACTGGAAATCAATCATTTGCTGTTATGGCACGTACAAAATGGGTGGATCCTTTAATAATATATTATAAACTGATGGTAATATATAAATGATACATGTCAAAATGTATGCTAAATTACCTACAAGCAAATGCTGGGTAAAAATCATGTTATTAATAATAATAAAATCAACAAATTAATTGGTTATCAATCAAATCATTTATTCAAAAACATAATAAATAATGAACAGTACAATAAAAATGATAAATATAGGAATCTAGCATGACTTAAAAATCCAGTTCAGCAGCAGCACTTCATAAGAAAGACATAGAAAATTCCATTGCCAAATGAAACAAAACTAGTCAAAATAAATACCCTGTACATGAAATTTGAATCACTATATGAATTAATAAATTCCCTCTCCCCATATATAGCATACATAATCAAAATGTACAGTAAACCTAACATAGAAATTAATACCCCCACTCATATATTATAAATATAATCAATTACTGATATAAATAAGCTGAATCCTGTATTTAACAGTAGCAGCCATATAAAACAGAAAAATTCCAAACTGATGAATACTCCCACCCAATAACTAGCAGTAGTTCCATATAAAACAACATGCCATGTCGACAGTAAATGTAGCTCATTAAGTGCCAACGTGACAAATATAGTAGATTTTGGCTAACTGGTCCATCGGTTAATCACAGAAGTCATTTATTTGGGACAATTCTTGAAGAACATCCCAATTTAGCTCTTTGGTATGAAGATTCGCATAACTGAGGCAGCCACCTAATTGGGCCAAAGTGTTTTAGTCCCAATTTGTCCCAATTAACCAGAATTTACTGTATTTCAAATGCAATCATTATGCCAGAAACCAATACTGTCTCACTCTTATCAGGTGCTCTATATAGAAATATAGAGAACCTGATGATGGTGAGAAGTAAACAATTGTAATGTGAGACCATAATCATTCTCATAACTTTCAAGTATTATATTTTCTTAATCTTGTATTATTTCTACTGTTTCAGGTCCCTAAACAACTGATCAGGATGGAAATTATATATTTAAATCTCTACATAACATTTCTTACCAAGATTTCCTGCAGCAGGAGTATACCTTTCAGTTTCCAATTTACACCCATTCTTCAGTGCCCCCCCCATTTTCACATGGGAGAGTTGCATCAATGATATAAGCCTTAAAATTTTCAAATTTCACAATAATATCTGTCCAATCTGTTGCAATTATTTGTAGAAACCAGACTAGCATACTTGCTATAAGCAACTTCACATTTATCTTTTGGAAGAATTGTTAGTGTTCTCTATCTAATTTCATTACTTCTCCTTTGCTACATAGTGTTGAGTAACTTCATGGAACATTTTTAATGTACACTCATGAACAATAACATTATAATGGTTCATGAGTGTATACTGAAAAAAAAATGCTCTGTTGTGCTGCCTTTTGCCATGACAGCAGCTAGCAATTGGCACAGTCCTGACTCATTCAGACTGTAGAAGGAATCTTTATGTATTCTGTACCACTTGGATAGAATAATGTCCCAGAGTTTGGCAATGGAGCAGAGCAAGGCACTGGTGTGGGCAGACAAATGGTGCTTTTCACTGCATATATCTTTAGTAACTTGGAAGGCCAAAAATCCACATGGAAAACATGCAGGCATGTGTTTTGTTCACAGTGAAGTTGTTGCCGCCACATCATGGACTAGCTAACATGGATACAGAATAAATACCAATTACTGCTACTGAGTAGAATATGAAAGCTTGCCAATCTCCTATACTGCATCATTACCATATCTATGATAAGGTAATGGGAGTATTAAAAGAAGTTAAACATTAGCGGGATCTGAAATGAAAATGGCTACAACCACATAGGTACACACAGAGGTAAAAATTAGGATACACACAGACATAAAAATGCAACCAAAATATGAAACAAGAAAGATGACACCAAATTTTCAGGTGTAATAAGCACGTCTTTTGAATCCGTTCTGACACAAATTAAATTTATCAAAGCAATTCAAAGTCGGTGGAACCGGTATGGTAAACAATAGTATCTGACGGAAGAAAGAAGTTTTTTAATCGGGTTTTTAATCCCTCAGATATTGCTGTAAATGGAATTGTGAGCTTACGCCCTCTGGTTGCAGACTTGTGCATTAAAAAAAATGTGAATTTATATGAGAAACATTTCGCACCGGAAATGCTCTCCAACACAGAAGGAATTTTTCAAATCGGACTCTTAGAAACAGATATATCGACAAAAATAAGATATGAATCTACACTCCCTGATGGGAAAAACATGCATTAATTTAAGAATAACGTATTCTCAAAAGGTTTTCCGATTTGAGCAGTATGTGTCTATGAAAGAATGTCTTCAGTCAAGTTTTCAGGAGCTCAGATTTTTCTGCAAATACATAAGCAGAAATTAACACTTATGCCTCCTGGTGGCAAACCATTCTTTACTAAACATTATAAATTATATCAAAAATATTTTCCATCAAGTGTTGCATGCGATACAGGAAGAATTTTTCAAATCAGTTTTAGAAGCAGAAATAACGCAGAAAACGCAATTTACCTTTGCGCTTCTAGTGGAAAGTCTATGATTTACTTGAAAATTTTGAATTTATATAAAAAACATTTCGCATTGGAAACACTATTCAATTTTGAATTTATATAAAATACATTTCGCATTGGAAACACTATCCAACAAAGAAGGATTTTTTCAAATCAGACTCCTAGAAGTAGAGATATTGACAAAAATAAGGTATACACTACGCCCCCTGGTGGAGAAACCACGCATTATTTTAAGAAGAAAATGTTCCTAAAAGGTTTATCGACATGAGTAGTATTGATCCACAAAAAAAAAAAATTTCATTCGAGATTTTAGGAGCTCAGATTTTTGCTGCAAATACATCAGAAGCGGAAATTAAGACTTACGCCAACTGGTGGCCAAACCATTTTTACAAAAATTAGAAATTATGTGGAAAGGATTTCCCATCAGGAGCTGTATCTGGTGCAGAAAGAATTTTTCAAATCGGAGATTTAGAAGCAGAGATATAGGGGAAAACATAATTTACCTTTACGCCCCTAGCGGAAAATCTATGCATACTCTGAAAAAGTAACTACACCTAAAATACTCTTCGACATAAATGAAATCGAAAGATAAAAGAATTTTTTTAATCTGGTGTTTAGAAGCAAATATGTGGAATAAAACGTATTTTTAAATTTGACATCATCTGCATTTACGCCCTTTAGCGGCAAAATTGTACATCGTAAAAAAAAACAAAAAAACAAAAATGAAATGAAGGATCATTATTCGCATATTTCAAGCTTTCCAATGCAAAAAGAATTTTTCAAATCGGACTAATAGTTGCAGAGATATCGTGTCTACAGACTGACGGATGAACAAACCGATAACATAAGCACAATCTTTTTTTACAAAAGACGTGCTAAAAATACACACTACTACTTCAGTGCAGCTGAAAGACATTAAGCTAATTAATGAGAGAGAATGCACAAGTGGCAGTACTTGCCTGACTATAGTAGCTACTACTTAACTTGGTAACATTTATGTAAACTGGAAATAGCCAGTCCAATTAGATGAGAAATATGGAAATCAATTAACAGACAACATAAGAAAAATCAGATTAACTTACTCTGAGAGCATTGGCTTCACCACTAGGGTCAAATGCTTTAATTATGTGATGCCACACTTCCTTCCACCCATGGTACTGAGCAAAGTGAAAAAGATCTTTCATCACAGATAAGAACTCCTTCCAAATGGGACTTGTAAAAAAATGTTTAGCTGCTTCACGACACTTAATTTCTTCACCTTCTTTTGAAGTGATGGTGCAGTTAAAATACAACCAAGAACACCACAATGACGCATACAGGGCTCCACACAACAGTAATATGAGCACTCTGTAACACACTGGCTTAGATGGACGTGGTGTCCTGCACCACTGTTTAGCAAAATTGTTGAAAGAAATTGCTGACACAAGGGATGTCCAGAAAACAGAATTTATGTTCCAGAAATAGAGAGGATAGGTCAAATATGCTCCAAGCAAAGGCAATTTGAAAGCTCCTTGCTCTCTGCCAATATTTCCCACCAAATGAACACCTAAAGTAAATAAAATAAAGAAAACATTGTTAAGCAGAATACAATATTCAAACTGAATATCTAATACATACTGAAGCTGATTGATAATGTATTTACATTCATATGATTACTCATAAAAAAAAAAAAAGTAAGCATACAGGGCTGCTAGAAATGAGGCTTGTAACTTACGTCCCATCCCTGAAGAAAAGTGTTGGGACACTGATCCCAAAATTACTGAGAAAAAATGGTTATTCTATTTCTCCTTGAAAACTTTAATGGTGAACCTATTAAACAAACATGGTTAAACAGAATACATGGTGTGGCAATTAAGTAATGAGACTGAATTTATAAAAAAAAAAAATATGGAAAAGCAAGAAACCTTACATGAATAAATTTTATTCAAAGTACATTCCTCCTGTGTTAATACAAGGAGTGGCATGATTAGCCAATCAAAAGGAAGGATTTGTAGAGGCCATCTTTAGGTATAAAGAGCTGATGTCACAGTTCCATGTATGTCTTCAATGTCTTGAAAAACTTTTCCTTTTAAATGCAGCTTTAATTTCGGGATTAGAAAGTAGTAACATGGTGATAAATCTGGAGAATAGGAGGGGGGGTTGAGTACACACACTTGTTTTCATGCCAGAAATTACTATACGTTGATTGCTCTGTGTGTGGGTGTGTTATCATGAAGAAGGAAACATTCCCCGGTTTTGTACTCGGGCCTGACATGAACAATCCTCTTCCATGATCATTCAAAAATGGATGTGTAAGCATTGCCAGCAGCAGTTGTACTTTCAGGAAAGAACTGATGCAGAATTCCCTTGCTGTCGTAAAAGCATATAAGCTTTATCTTGATTTTGGACTTCTGTAACCTGATCTTTTCTTTGGGTGACTGTGGAGACTTCTACTGAGCACTTTGACACTTCGTTTTGAGATCATAACGAAAAAACTATGCCTCGTCTCCTGCAACAATGCTTTGGAGAAACTTTTGCTCCAATGAGTTCAGATGTGCACACTGAAATTGGGTGTCCGGGCCTTTTGTCATTTTCCAAATCTTTTCACTCATCCTTGAAATGTGTGTACCATTGGAACGTTTGGGCACGAGATGAAAAGTTAGCCCCATACACATCATACAACAATTCAACTGTCTCCGATGCAGTTTCACCGATTTTCAAACAGAATGGGATATTTGCTCTCTGACAGAGTGGTGACAACATTCTTCCACCAAATTATGGCATGCACAGCATGAATAATCATCTGCACAATTCTCACACAAAAGCTGTTGCCACCACATAACTAATAAACGACTTATCAAAAACCCATACCTTCCCAACTACTGTGTTTTACTGGGATATTTAAGAAAAAAAATCAGTCTCATTACTTAATTGCAGCACTGTGTACAATACACAAAAATGAATATCAGATAAATGCTGAAGTTGATGAATTTATAAAAAGCACATGCAAATAATTGCTTCCATGAGAAGTTTGTGTAAGAATGCAGGGGTCTTGGAACTTCATACTTCTCCCCCCAAAATATCAGGGGTATTGCTCCCCAGAATCTTGCAAAAAAAAAAAAAATGTTTTATTTCTCCTTGAAAAGTAGCAAGGTAAATCATGAAACATAAAATTATTAAATTCTCCATATATTTTTATGTTCTGACACCCTTGTAAACATGTATGTAACAGCAAATAGCAAAAGTGATTGCTTTACATAAAACTGCTTTCAAATAGCAACCATATTTCACATAAAAATGTGAAATATGGTAATGCAGAGTAGCGCCTAAGGTTCATTACTGATATTCGGAAGTACATTTAAGGAGTTTTTCAGTTTTCCAGGAATCTGAAACGTATTTCAGAAGTTGATGGCAACATCAAAACTTTTTGAAATTTAATATCCCTGAGAATGCGTGGTTTCCCATTGCTTAAGCACTAATTGGTAACGCATTGTTCATTCTAGGGTGAAAACAGTTTTATTGGCAATGAAAATGGTTCAGATTCCACCCTGGACAGATTAAGTACATATTTTGAAATTTAATTTTGCTTTAAAAATGAGGAAAGGGGCAAAATGTTTGCTCTGCTGATTGGTTTTGAAGAAGATACTGTTAGAAAAGTGAAAACATACATGTCGTTAGAAAATAAATTCTTTTTAATATGAAGCCACTCTTTTTTACAGCTACCAAAGATACTAAAAACGAGGAACATAATTAGAAATATATATAAAAAACGGGGGGGGAGGGGCACATTTCAAAATTTTGAAAATAATGGAACCTTCTCATCCCTATTAGAACAATCATTTCTGGCAGTTCCAAACATTCTCAGCCGGCGGACAGCATGAAGACGTCCAAGCAACATTGAAAAAATTAAAGGAAAGAAATGTCACAAGATTAAAAGCATCCAAAAAAGAAACCCAAAAATCTCTAATACATGTTTGAATCTTGAAAACATGAAAATAATCAGACATTGAACAGAATTACTTCATAGCAGTAGCAGATTTACAGTTACTGAGGCCCTGTATTGCAGAATGGGGTTTAGGGGGCCCACTATTCTTGAAAAATAAGGCTTTTGTTGCTGTGCCAAGTTTACTTTCTTAAACATTAATATGAGAAAGTATTTTAATGGCAGAAATTTAAAAAAAAAAAAAATTAGACTGAGGTTTCAACAGACATACAACATTTTGGGTTGACCAGGGCTTGAAATTCAGGGTGGGATAGCAGGATTTCTGCTGAAAAATTTAAACTCCTGCTGAAATAAAGTTGATAGGAGGGGGATTCCTGCCTTACAAAATTTTAAGGAAGTATATACACTATATTGACAAAAGTCACAGGACACCTAGAACAGAAACACAACATAGCATTTATTGACATACATTAGTACGATGTCCACTGACCCTTCGAGACATGCTTTTGACAAGGTTTCGGAACACAGCGATAGGTATGCGCTTCCATTCAGTACATAACAGGGTTTGAAAAAACCTGGCCTTTTTGGAAAAACCCAGCCCACTTGTTGTTGTTTTTTTGGGTTTTATTGGACTTTTTCGGGTTTTATCGGGCTTTTTGAGTACTGTTGTAAAAAAACTAAGAGACAATCAATGAGTAAATTCTGTCTTAAAAGCACAAAAGGAAAATCTTGATGAAACAGTGGGGTTTTTTTTATGCTGCTAATATACCATTCAAAGCAGCAGTATTGGATCAGTTTAAAAATATGATTGAAACACTGAGACCTGGACATCAACCACCCTCAGCAAAAGCCATTGGTGGGAAACTGTTGGATACTACAGCAGAAGAAACCGAATCTCAGCTTTCAAAAAAATAAAATTGGGCAGTTTGATTCTCACCAAGATTGTTGGTGCAGTGTGAAGAATGAGCCAGTCCAAGCTATTAGTGTGCACACTGGAACAGAAAGTTTTTTGCTGTATGCTGATGATACTGGGTCAGAAAAGAAAACAGCAAAACATTGTGCTTCTAAATTAGAGGTGGCCATAAAGGAATGTGAAGAAAAATTTGGAAAACCTGTTTTTGCTGTTGTAACTGAGAGCAAAAACAAAATGATAAAAATGTGGAATATTTTAAATGAAAGATATCCAACTCTCATAACATATGGATGCTCAGCACATCTGTTGAATTTGTTAGAAAAAGATGTTTCCCCAAAGACTGTTTTAAAGCAGATTGCGGCGGCAAAAAAATATTTTCGTAACGTAGGCCTACATCAGCCACATGAATAGTTCAAAGGAAAGCCTGGCTTAATGCCACAACTACCTAATGAAACAAGATGTAACTTTCATCCTGATTGTGTTAAAACATTAGTGGCCAATTATCACAAATACAGAGAAGTATCTTAAGAGCATATTGAGGAATTTGATCACTCTATTTAAAAATCTTGGATAAAATGGGCATTTACTGTGTAGCTATGAATCTGGAAAAGCAGTAATCTGTTGTTGCTAGCCCACTGGACACACTTCAGAGAGAGACAACGTCTGTTCAGTTACTGTTGAAATATAGCCGGATTTACTACAAGAAGAAATCCTGCAGCCCTACCATCTAGATTTTAAAAAAAGGTTTCAACAAGCAATTCTTGCACAACATTTTGTAGCAAGCCTCATGGATCCAAAACACAGAGGTCAGAAACTTAACCAAGAATAGGAGAGTTTTGCAGAATACCACGAAAGCATTGAAATCTACCTTACCCCTAACACCTGCAATATTGACGCACCTTTTAACATCTCTAATATTTGGAAAGCGACTTTGAAATCTGGCAACAACTGACACTTTTACCACGTGTCTCATTCCATGGCTGATGAAGGTAGAAGTTGCTACCAAACCGTCCCGCTTATAATTTTCAACGTAACTTACGCATGATTTGACGATTTCAATAATTCTAATGTTTTGTGTGTTACGTGTTTTCCTGCCAATTTTTCTCACCTTAATGTTTTTTTGATGTATCGGTTCCTGTAGCAGAGGGGAAAAAAACTATTTTGTCGAAGAAAGATCAACCAAAACAGTCATAACATAAAAAGATGATATTCCCTTCCACTTTAGAATGCAACAAAACGAAATTCATTTACATTACGCAGAAAATATTCTTTACCAGTTTCAAACATCGGTAATGAAACATCAATGGTTTTCAATGTATTGGCTTCTGGAACATCAAATTTTAAGCCTGTTTAGGGCTATATGTAATGTGTGTGTATATGCCAGAAGTGCTAAGCCATGTTCTTAGAAATTGCAAGTTTCAAGAAAAATCACTGTATTTTCCATAAATTTCAATATTTTGGGCCAACATTTTCCCCTGAACTTTATAAGATTTCTCTTGAGATTTCTGAAAATGTAATATACATATATTTAAATATATTACATTTCAGATGACTAAATTTTGTATAAAAATGAACTTTACGTGAAATAAATTCTTTGAAATAGAAATTGCAAATCAAAAATGAATTTTCAAATGCTCTTCTTTCTTCTGCAAAAAAAAAAAATAAATAAAAAAATGAGAAAATGTAATGACTCCCCTCTTAATTTTGAATAAACCCTTACAAGACTGATGTTATTTTAAGGTGATTCAAAATCATCATTACCGATTTGGCAAACTTTCACTCTCATTACAACTAGCCATTTCAAGGTTTTCTTACAGACTTATGTTGTTCTAAGATAATTCCAAACATGTCTGCAAATACCGAAACAAGCTGTCAATAAAGTTCGTCCTCAGCTAACTGAATTTGGAAAAAGATGTGGGAGATTCGTAATTTGCTGAGTTTTGTGATTGTGTCAGTTTGTTTGGAAAAAGGAAATGAATAATGTGAAAAGTTTCTAGTAGTAAGACACATTTCGTTCTAATGTGTGGCAAAGTCCGCAAGAAAAATAAACACACCAGTATTACTGGACCATGAGTTGCGCATTATTGCACTTTGAAATGGCTTGAAAAATTGATTTTTGTCCGACAGTGAAACGTTCTTTAATTTACCTACAATCCCTTGTGAACAGCCCTGCCTCAACTGTAGTAGGAAAAGTTTTGGCTAAAATTAGCCTTCCTCCTGTCACGCGGCAAAAGGGCGTATGCAGCTGCAAATGTGAACTTACGATACAGTTCTTATTGCATATTCTTATGATTTTTTCAATAAAATTAATGTTTGAGTTCAGGGTTGGCAAGTTTGTGCCAAGGCGGTTAAAACCGGCATGGCAGAAACTAGTTTGTGCCATAAAAGTGGCAATAACTGGCAGAAACCCAGAAAATAATTATGTTTTGTAATAAAAAGTTACTGAAGTACCACAAATAGCATATAATGAATCCATATAATGAATAGCATAGGGAAATGCATTTTAAAGTAAAACAAGTTCAGTTGCAATGTTTACAGTGTTTATTCAAAGGTAAGATTGCAGTAAATTCACCATTGAAGTGCAATTTTTCCACGAAGTAGTCGATAGCAAAAGACCAAATTTACCTGCTGTTTCCAAACCCAAACAATTTCTTAATTTATTGTGAATAAACGAAAAGCTTGAGAATATTCTTTCAAGTGCAGCAGAACTTGCAGGCAATATATCATTGTGCAAGCAAGAGTTATGAAATCTTCATTTACAGTTGCTTTCTTTAAACTAGACTACCATGTAGAAGATAAAACATTTTCTAAGACTTCATTGGAGTAATATGTTTCAGGAAAAGGAGCTGATTTTGCTTGAAAAGCTATGATGTAAGGCACAAAATTTGGGTTGATGTCATAAAGTAATTTCCTAGCACTTTCTTCCTGCTCATGTGACAATTTAGATCCCATGTACTTTGGATGAAGCATATAAGCTAGCATATGATGTTGAGTTATTGCCTGACTAAATCTACTCTTAACCTTGCTTTCATTAGTTTTCATGAGATTATCATCATCGATTAGGACCAATCAAATTTCACAAGCATCTGCAATAGAACAGTCCTCTTTTTGGATCTTATCCAAGGCAGCAGCAATAGGTTTTAAAAGTGGCAACAAAGTGTTTTACTTCTTTATTAATCATCCGATTATTTATGACTTTAACAACACCTCTGTCATCTATATCGTCTTCATGACCTTCAAGTATTTGTAAGTAATATGGATGATTCTTATGAATGATTCCAAACAATCTACCTGACTGTTCCACCTTGTTTTGTGGCTTCAGAGCATTCAGATATTCCTTAAGCAAAGCGCCTTGTCTGTGATGAGTTCTGAAATATTTCTGAACAGATACCACATGCTTCAAAACAGACTCTGGTGAAATATCTTGTCCAAGAAGGTTAAGATAGTGAGCTGAACACCCATAAGTTGTAACAGATGGGGTTTCTTCATTAATCATCTTTCTCTTTGATTCCATTTTACTTTCATTATCTGTTACAAGAGCTTTCACTTTACATTTGTATTCCTTTTCTACTTCTGTTATTGCTGTCTTGGCTAAATCAGCACAGTAACTTTTTTTTTCTTGGAACCTGCATTTACAGAATTAAAGAACATACATTCAGTACCAGTATGAATACAATTAGCAACAATCGGTTCATTGTGGATGTTACTCAAACCATCTTGAATAAATGCAACCATTTTACCACTAACTTTCTTTTCAACTTCTGACTGCAATTCATTATGTACTTCATGTAGCAGGTCTCCAGCCAGTTGTTTCCTTTTTGGAGGTGTGTAATTTGGTCTTAGTAAACTGATCATTCTTGTAAAGGATGGATGCTCACTAGCCAAGAATGGAATGTTGCAACTGTAAAAAAAAATTCGTGATTGCCACAGTAAAAGTCTTTGTCCTTTGAACTTGTTTTAATGACCAAATTTTTCATACTGGCCTGACTTGGTGAAGGTCTGTCTTCTTCAGGTTCTTTTTCTCCTCCTTGTCTTGATTTCTTTGCAGCTGGAGCTGAATTCTCTTCTGAACCACTAGGCACTTTCACAAGTTCCACGCCAACAGGTCAGCCTACCTGCTCCTCACTAATGCTGTCACCAGAGCACTTTTTCATTCTGTAAGGTTTAGCACTAACAACTTTCTTGCAGTTGATACATTCAACTATTAGCTTATTATTTACTTTTTTCTGCACATAAAAACCCCAAATTGGGTCTACTGGCCTACCACCTTTAGAAGTAGACATAATAGCATAAACAGATGTCAACAAAACATACTACATTCAAACTTTCTTTTTGGCAAATGGCTCCTCTTGCTTAAACATGGAACCACTTCTGATATATGTAAGACATGCTGTGATTGGTGGTTCAAAACATTGTGGTTCACTGGCTTTAATACAGCTTATCTGGTTGGTGTACTTAAGACAGAGTTGTAAGCCAATGAAGTTCTTCCTTACAGCCAGTCTGCCAATCATGTTGCTCCTTAAGCCAAGGATCAAGCATGTCTAAAAATATATATGTAATATATTTTAATTATTGAAATGATTATTATAAATTACTATAATACTAAATTATTGTAATAAAAAATATTTGTCATCTCCGATTTACTGTAAATGTCATGTACTAATGGATACAAAAATGGTTTAAGTACTTTTTTTAGTTTCTGCCATTTTCTACCGGTTTAAACCGGTTATATCCAGTCTCTGCCACCGGCACGGCAGAAACCTAACCCTGTGTTTGACGGTATGATTTGTGGAGATTTCATTTCAAAACAATAAGATTAATAAATGATATGATCATTCACCAGGGTTCGTACACTTTTAAAGAAAATAAATTCCAGGAGTTTTCCAGGAGTCTAAACAAAATTCCAGGAGCCCAAACTTTTGCTTGAAGCACAGTGTATTGTTGCCTATATTGCAAATTACGGTGAAGTTTACTACTACTTATTTTTTTTTTTTTTTTGTGTTTCAAGGTATTGACCATCATGTGCAACTCTGAGTGCTACAAGCAGCCACACATCTCTAATTTAGGGCCACTTGTTGCAGAGAAGGGACAGAGCCAATGCCATCAGACAAATACATCCCCCATACCTCATATGGGACTCAAAACCACACCCACCTCGGGCAAATGGTCAGATCATTTGGCCACCGGGGCAGTACTACACATTTACAATACATAGACTGAAAGCAGAAAAGATATATACACATTAGTAAAGATGGGAAATTCTGATTCATTAAAACCTTAAACATGCTTCTTTGCATTTCTGAAACAAGCAAAATAGAATACATGCATGATACTGATAATTTTCTTCCCTGTAACACAATATTTTTTTTACAGTGCCTACATATCAGAAAGCAGGCACTGAGCTAAAGTAAAAGACCCCAAATCATTTACAGAACATGAATCATGTAAACCTTAATAATGACAATGTGCATCACCAAGCTTCACAGGATTTTTTTTTATCCACTTTGATACAAACCTAAAAGGCAGGATATTCCATGCTCTAGAATTCAAGAAACTAGATAGAAACAAGAACCTGAAAAGCTGGAATGCCAACCCTTTGGAGAACCAGGAACAAAAAAAAAAAAAAAAAGGAACAAAAGAACAGATTCTGTTATTACTTGTATAAAAATACTCCGAACTTTCTATTTACAATATGTAACATGCCTTCATTGGATAGAAGACAGTGAAATATTGATGTTTCTGTATGCTTACTTTACTTAGTATGAGGGAAACATTTAAATGCATATTTTTGCAACATGTACTTTACCTTCTCTACCTGGATTTATTGTTTCTTTTTGATATTTAAAAAAATGGCTACTGGTTAAAATGTTTAGGTAATTTAATACATGAAAATGTTTGACCAACTTTTGAACGCACCCTGTATATGTCTAACTATTTTGAAAGCTGAGAAAAAGCAATGCTCGGAGTGCCTAAAAATGCTTTTTGATTACGCGCTTTTCCTGGAAATTTGTCATTTTATTTCAGAAATTTTAATCTGGTTTTAGTATGTTCATCGAAACTTAATGCTTGATAATACACATACAAAAGCCTTCAATTCCGTTGAAATTTTAGTTTGTTCTTAGGGACCCCGAGGAGGGGATCTTTTACTTAAAAACTCTAGTTGTAAATGCATTTATGGCACCTCTATTCATAGTGATTGTGGAATAACTTTTTTACGGGTCTTATAGAGGTTATTTTTCATGAAAGTTGGTTGTCAAATTTTCGAACTAAAGCCTAGTTCGTCATCAAGACTATGTCACTGGAGTAGTTGCTGCCACTCAATTGGAAGAGTCCATCCGCAATTATCGTTAATTGTGGTACTTCTTCTTCTTGCTATTTCGATCCCTTCTTCTAGTTTCCTCTTTACTAAGTTTGACTGGTGGGCGATTATTTTCACTGAGTCCCAATTTATGGAGTGTCCACTTGCTTGTATATGTCTGTCTAGCCCTGTTTTGTTCCCAATGTTCCTAATAGCTGCTTGGTGTTCTTTCATTCGAACCTTAATACTTCTCCCTGTTTCTCCTATATAGCTGAGTCCGCAGTTACAGTCGATGCAGTAAATTACTCCTTCCTGCAATTGGATGTCCAATTCTTTCTGCTTTAAAGCTGGCAGGAATTTCTTTATTTTGTTATTAAGATCTGGAGCTAGCCTGATATTATATTTTGCTCCGATCCTTTTCAGTTTCTCGAAAAGTCCCTTGTGGTACGTAATTTTGCTGGTGAATTTGAAGTTGGTTTTTTCCTGCTTCTTTTTTTGGCACTAGTTTAAATATTTTCTCAACATATGGGGAGGGGTAATTGTTTTCTGCTAATATTTCCTTTAATTCTTCTTTGTGAAGATCTTTCTGAGTAGCTGAAGAGACCAGGATTTCAATTTTTTCCAAAAATTGTCTCGCCGTATTCGATTTAATATAAACAGGGTGGAATGAGCAGAAGTCTAACATCTTCCCTGTGTTGGTGGGTTTTCTAAAAAGCTGAGTGAATATTTTCCCCTCTCTTGAGGTCAAGGTTAAATCTAGGTAATTGATGCTATGGTCTTTTTCCTGTTCCAGGGTGTACTGCAAGGTATTCTCTAGTAAGTTAAATTCTTCCAGAATCTGAGAGGGTAGAGATTGGTCCACAGTATCTACTATAATTAGGACATCATCCATGTACCTTACATAGAGAGCAAACAAGGAGGGTTGTATAAGGATTTTTGCCTCTAGTTTACTTATATAATAATTTACTAGCAGAGATGCTAGTGGAGAACCCATTGCAAGTCCTGAAGTTTGCCTGTAATATTTCTTTCCAAACTGGAAGAAATTATTCTTGAAGGAAAATAGGAGCAGTTCATATATGCCAAGTAGTATTTCTCTATTGTGATTATGGAATACTATTTTTTCCGCAAGGTCATCTGCAATGAATTCCAGTAGGAGGTCCAGGTTAATGTTGGTATACATAGAGACTATATCCAGGCTTGCCATTACTAGATGAATTAATTCTGGCAAGTTGTCCAGTTTTCCTTTTAGCTGCATGGAATTTTTTAGTAGGTAGGGAGGAGAAGGGAAAATATCTCTGAGGTGACCAAGTAAATAATAATTAATGTTGGAGAGTGGCGAATTTCTAGTGTCTATTATAGGTCTTACTGGATGGCCTTTGTGAACTTTTATCGTACCATAGATCTGTGGAATTCTTGACTGGATTTTGGAGAAGTTTTTGAAGAGCTCATTAAGCTGTTTTTTATTTCTTAAAGAGCTGACTAGGCTTTAGTTCGAAAATTTGACAACCAACTTTCATGAAAAATAACCTCTATAAGTCCCGTAAAAAAGTTATTCCACAATTAAAAAACTCGATGGGGAAAAATGGTGTATATCGAAGCAATGTGCTGAAAATGGCTGAAATCTGATTAATACGCAGTGTGCATGAGCTTGATCAATTTTTCCACAGATTTGCATGCCGCTAACTGCTATGAAAGAAACCTGGTGAATTCCTTTTAAAAGGTATACTTCTCTTTTCTAGCAGGTAAAGTTTCCCCCATTTTATGGATGCAATATAAAGCCGTATGGGAATAAAGTTCGATTGGGAATTGCTGTTGACTTACATTTCCTCTCCCCACTTCACAGCCACTAATGACCACAATATAAATGAGAGGGGAAATAAAGCAGAATGGGAAGACACAGAGTTTTGTTATCTAAAAAGTTCATTAAGAAAAAGGTACATTCAGGTAGACATATCACTTCAAGAGATAGGATGTTCCCTACCCCTTTAACAATTCTTATGCTGCACGAGTTTTGCATGTTCATCAGCAACAAGTAACAGTGCTTTTTCTTTGACACTGCATCGCAGGGCATTTGATTTTGCAAGCAATGTTAAGTGAGCTTTTTGATTCTACCTGATCAACATACATTTCAGAGGATTTTTGAAATTCAGAAATGTCTGTTTCAAGTCTTTCCTTCTTTGATTTAAGACACGATATGTCTTCCATTACAGCATTCTTTTTTTTCATACATTTCTTTTGCTGGGTTTTCTGTTCATCCATTTAAGCTACATACTTTTGACGAGCACAGGCAACACTCAGTAATAGCTCTTTTGACAATTCAACATCTTCTATTTTCCCAACTGTATTTACATAGTCAACAATAATTCTTCTTGCTACAACAGATGCTTCTCTTAAGTTCTCCACCATGATTTGTTTATTTGTAGAAAATCCTCTTTTAACAGTGGCCTGCCCATTGGATAGAAGCAGAAGTATCTTTATGACTTCCCAAAAGTATCTATACTTATTTAGCAACAGTAGCATGGTAAAACTCATCTAGTCTGTGTTCTTTGATCAACATTTGTGAGCTCAACCTTCCTTTCATTGACAAGTTCCTGTACTAAATCACTATACTCCTTTATGATATTATCACAATTTGCTTCCAAAACTTTCTTTGCATTGACAAGGATGAGTAATATCCTTCTGAACCATATCTTCTGAATTTCCCAAAAACTTTCTTGGGTCTAAACATGTCATTGACCTAACCAACAGATACTGTAAAGGGGATTTTTCGAGTAACTTCTTAGTAACTTGAATAAAAAAATGCCTACATTGTAACTTAAATTCCATAATCTGTTTGTCACTGACATTTTGGCTTTTCTTTAGTTCCGTTATTAATTTGCTTGCAACAAAACCAATCATGATTCTACTCGTATCTTTGTAATTTGTTTAATTTATTTCAATTTTCAGCAGTTTAAGAGGACTATTTACACTGTTCATTATGTTATCCTTTATGAATCTTTGCATCACTTCTTTTAACACACTATATAAGTCATGAGCCAAAAAGGGAAGCATTGGTTGGTCAGTCTGATAAACAGTCAAAACATATTCAACACTTTTAGCCACACTAACAAAAAATTACATTTGACAAGAAAAAGTGGGTCTTTAATATGTTTCTTCACCACATCAAATGACTTGTTTTGAGGGTCAGGTAATATATCTTTTGCTGAACCTTGCTGACATAAAATGAAATACTTGGCAAAATTTCAATAGCTCTTTCAACAACACTCACATTTTCAAGCCAACTGTGTTTGCAAAACTTTAGCGGAAAGACGCTGCAGTTTGTCACTTTGGAAAAGTCTTCACGTCTAGCTGGCGAGTCCTTGAATATATAATACAATGCTTGAATAGTCTCACCAAGTTCTAGCATTATTTTGCAGCCACTGTTGAAAGCATTATGAACAATATGCAATCCACAACTGCCAACATTCAACAAAGAGGCATGGCCCTCTAGTTTTAATGCATTCAGCATCATATCATAAATTTTCCAATTGACATGGGGTCCGTCCATGGACAGCTGATGCAAGTTACCAGAACCTAAGCCGGAACACTTTTCTTGAATTTTACTACACAAATACATCAGCAGTAGCATGTTTTAAAAAGTCAGAGCCTAAATATCTTGTACAAACTTGCCTGCCATCCCAATACCTAACATGAAAATCCAACTGTTTTTTGCTAGTTTCCTTGTTAAGGGTCTCGTCAAACAGTAACACATATCCATCTTGAGATTTGACTCTTCCCTTTAAAAGTGACATAAAAAATGGTGCAATACCAAAAACAGAATAATATGCACATTTTTTTTCCACCACAAGGGAACTTTTTTGCAATGCTACTGTCAGGGAACATTAAGGTCAGTACAGATTGGATGTTTTCACATGACTTATATGAATAATGTGAAGTATGACTTTCAACGTCCATAGAATTTCTGCTTTTAGCACATTGTTTTGGGAAAACAAATTTTCAAGACTTATATCAGATACTGCAGGTTTTTTAATAGGAACAGCACCATGTGACTTCTGGTAAAAGTCTTGGATATCTACTGTTTGCTTTTGTTTAGCTGCCAATAAAGAAATATGCTTTTTACTAGCCACATGACTAGTAATGGCAGACTAACCCATATT
Source organism: Macrothele yani (assembly GCA_039090855.1). Taxonomy (NCBI): domain Eukaryota; kingdom Metazoa; phylum Arthropoda; class Arachnida; order Araneae; family Macrothelidae; genus Macrothele; species Macrothele yani. Next base: position 83,410,321 of record CM077008.1, read on the forward strand.
TGAAATATCAAAGCAACGATCACATAATTTGCACTTTGCTTTAAACTTAAAAGTATCTTTCTATTTCAGCAAAAAATCCTTATACTTGATATTATCTAGCCAAGCTGGATTAAATATACAGTTACCACCTGGCATAACTACACAACAATAATTTATTCTGACTAATAAAACAGAACAATGTTCTCGTTACCAATTTAAAAGGAAGACAGCCAAATGCCTCTGCAATCAGCATTATGTATAGGCCACTACACTCTTGAGTTAATGTAAGACTGTAACTGTTTAAAATAGAACAGCCTGATTAAAAAGTATGGGGAACACACAAGAGCAGTATCAGTCCATCTTCATCTCACTTCCACGATTACCCCTCACCACATTTACAGCTTTATAACCTAACATTTATGTAACCATAAGAATACTGTAAACTAAAATCAAGGTTTGAAGGATCTTCTCCATGTCATCTCATCCAGCCCCTCTCACCTGCTACTCTCATACCTGCCAACTAAATTTAATGAATATGCAGAAGATTCTGAATTTTTATACATGTCAATTTGTCACATGATAAAGTGATTTAGAACTCATACTGCTTAAACAAAAAAGGAATACAGGACACTTACCTTTATTTTTTTTTGTGTTTTTATTGAAGGGAACTTTTATTTATAGTAATTTAACAGTTAGCTAAACTTTTTACAGTGGCCTTTTGGGCTTTTTTTAAGAATTCTTTGGAGTATCCTTTTTGAAAACAAAGTAAATTTTCTTGGCATTTAATTAACAGAAGACTCTCAAGCGATTCACCTGACATTAATGATCAAAACATTGTGTGATTTTTTTAACCACAGAAAAAATTCTTTTGCATTATTAATTAAATGGCAAATATAACCTATAATTATTATTTCACTTTGGTGTTCTTTCAAATGATGAGCCACAACATTTTTCTCTTCTATCATTACTGGAGCATTGTCTGCTCCAAAAGCAATGCAATTTTTGAAAGGTATCCTGTGCTTACTAAAAACATCAACTGTAGCTGAGAACCATGAATTCTGATATCAGAGCTTTCATTATTTTAGATAAATGGTGTAATTTTCAGAGAATGAATATTTTTTTTTTTTTAACACCATGCATCAATTCTTACAAATTTCCAAACTGCGTCACTTCCGTTTTTGGAAATTTCTTCCACCCTTATCAAGCTAAAATGCACACACATTTGTGAGGGTGATGACATTTAACAACTACATAGGAGTAGGAATCACATCGCGGGGGAAAATACAATTACTGAATAAATCTTCGGAAATTTATCTAACATTTTCAAGCTGAAATACAAATATTTATGGAATAAAATGATATCTAACAATATTCGGTAGAGGAAACATCGCGAGAAAAAAAATGTACGATTACGAGAGAAATCTTACCTCCGTCTACTTTCCGTTTTCGAAGGATGAAATTCCGTTCTCTGACTGAGAAAACGATACCCTTCTCCCCTCCCTACCACCAATCATCCTCCCAAAATTTCAGTTCAGTTATGCATCGATCTCTTGAATGGTCCAAATGATAACAAAAAAGACGGAATTCCTCGAATCAGCGCGTAAGAATCTCGTGGCTGAAGATTACGAGGAAATTTTCGGGCGGCCTAACTTCCGTTTTCGGAAATCATTGCCTACAATTTCAAGCTGAAATTATGCAATGAAATTATATTTAACAACAATACTGAACAGAAGCAACATCGCGAGAGAATAAAAATACGATTACGGGGAAAATCTGCACTCCGTTTAGCTTCCGTTTCCGAACTTTTAAAAAGACAAAACAACGTCCCCAGACGGAATACGACCCACCCCCACTAATACCCCGAAAATTTCTTCACTTTTGCATCGATTTCGAAATTGACAAAAAAAAAAAAGGTGAGAGGGACTCCGCGAACTCACGGAAGAATCTCACGTACGAATTAACCGCTGAATCGATTTCGAATGGCGTAAGATTACGCTAAAATATCGATGACCGGTAAATTTTAACTTTTGGCGCAAAATTAGCGCAGATTTCGTCGTCAAAATTGCAATTTTTTTAGCAGAATGGTGCAAGAACAACGTTTTGGCGCGGGCTGGCGCAACTGGCGCAGTTCTGGCAGCCCTGAGATTAAGAATAGTAAGCTACTGCTGCGCTTTTCAACTTTTTTTTTTTTTGACTTACAAATTAATAAAACAGGTTATTTTTTTGCAAAAAACACAAATTTTTTGAACGGCAGAAGAACGTGAGTTTAGTCGGAAGATCGGAAGAATGTAAAAAAAATCGGAAGACGCCAAAATCGGAAGAGTTGGCAGGTATGTACTCTCCTTTCCTACCTAAGGAAAAAAGTGCCGAAAAATTTATTTTCTGAATTTTCAATTAAAAGATCTGAATTTTTCACAGATGTCGTAACTGGGTCGTATAAGGTTACCCTGCAAATTTCACTACAATCAAATGAAAACTTTTTGAATTGCGCATAAATATTTTTATTATGACGTTAGAGCGGGAAAACTGCCGTCGTACGCGATTAAAATTTTTATTGGCTAGTTTTCACAGTTTTTATTCGATTCACACGAAATTTGGTGGGTTCGTTCCTTTTGGCAATTTATTAAGTGCATTAAATTTTCAGTCAGTTTTGTAGAAATTCCGCTAAGATAGAAAATCATATTTTTTATCCCAGTAAGGTGCTGGAGATACTTGTCAGTCAACAGCCGTGTTGGCCCCGCCCACCCGATCAGGCAAGGAAGTTTCTGCAAACCCCTTCCCCTACACACACACACACACACACACACACACACACACACACTCTCTCTCTCTCTCTCTCTCTCTCTCTCTCCAGTTCACAGCTGGGGAGGAGCTAACTTTTATGGGGAAACACTGGCTGAAAACCACCAAATTAGTTCAGCATAAAAAGAAATACAAAAATTTCAGGAGTTTTCGCAGGAGTCATTAAAAATTGCCTTTTTTCCAGTTTTCCAGGGCCCTGGAAAATAAATAAATTCCAGGAGTTTTCCAGGAAATCCAGGAGTCGTACGAACCCTGATTCACGCCGATATCTGCTGTCTGATTCCGGAACTACTCAGTCAAAATCGAGGACTGTTCATTCAGCCCACCATGCTTTTAGCACAACATGCGCAGGTCGAATCTACCGCGTCTCACTGAAAGGATTCGGCAGCATCGAGGTTTAAACAACGATTATCGGTGGCACAACTTCGATATTCAAAAACAGAGGCCTTTGCCATCGCTAGTTATGACTGGTTTCACTTCCTTTTACCTTTACTTCTGAATAATTATACTTTTGTAAATTGGCACCAAAAATAAAAAAATGGCTAAACTGGCAAATACTGAAATAAATTTAATCCCAAGTTGCCAGTTAATCGCTATCTGGTGAGTGCTGATTTGCACCTATATATATATGTGTGTCAAGGCACCCATGTTAACCAGGGCCATTGGAAATTATGTCTTCAGTTCGCATGGGACTACCGTCATTGGACAGTGGAAAAAAGGTTGCCTTCACCGAGGAATCGAGGTTTCTACTTCACAGAAGTGACGGGCGGTGGTGGACACGGCAACAGACATGAGAACCAACACTCAGGCAGGCTTGTTGATCAAGTACATGCCAACAGCGGCGGCGTGCATGTCTGGGGGATGTTTTCCTTGTATGCCATGGGACCGCTGGTTCCCCTGGATGGGTCCCTGAACAACAATGGCTACCTGTCCGTTCTTGCAGACCACATGCATCCCTTCACATTGGACGTTTACCATGGTGGTGATGGTATCTAAAGGATAATGCACCCTGTCACATCGCAAGATAGTACACAACTCGTTCCAGGAACATGACAGTGATGTCTCCGTTTTTTTGGCCAGCAAAATTGCCCAACCTCAATCCCCTAGAGCACTTATGGAACTATTTAGATCGACAAGTTCGGCATGCCGACACAACCATGTCATATCCAGGACCTCCATGCTCTTCTGCTGTCTGAATGGGCACATGTGCCTCGGGCAACCTTCCAGGTCCTCAATGAGTCCATACCACGCTATCTCACCACTGTCATCCCATTATTAGGTAGGTGGTCTTATTATTCTGATACAGCTGTATATTTGCCTGGTGTAATGACTTTCAAAATTAATGATACAAACTGTTACCTAACATCAATGATGAAAGAAAGTGTCACCAGCCAGTTTTCTTATATAAAAGGATGGCAAGTCATGGCAAAAAAGTCTGAAAAGGGTTCAAATTCAAAATTGCCTGCAGGATTTTCTAACTTTGTATGCCATATTTAGCAACAGCTTCATCTGCCTCCATTGAAAGAATTTTCTCTGTGTTTCAACTAGTTTGGAATAAGTTACAAAATAGGATTGAGATAGAGAAAGCCACAAAACTTGTTCAGTTTATACCTTTTGGGATCGAAATTTCCTGTAGATTAGTATTTTTTTTTCTGACTAAAATCCCTGACACTATATTAATTATTTAAATGTGGCTGTTTTACAGAAAACCTCAGAGGTTTGAAAATATTTGAAAATATTTGAAAATTGAAACTATGATAATTAATTTCAGACTGCTCTTGGGGTTCTAGTAAAACACAAAGCAAAAATACTTTATCTGTACCATTGTTCAATATTTAGGTGATCTTTGTAAATAGTCAAAAACCATTGCAGTTTACATGCTGCACACAAATAATATCTCAGGCAAATTTTATTTAAAGATAATATTTTAGTTAGAAGCTAAGTATGTTATATTCTGCTTCACTAATTTTTTTTTCGTATAGTATAAATAGATACTGTTTGTCTATTCTATAGTTATTCTTTATAGGTGGAAAGCTATTTATATGCAACCATTTATTTTTTAGGATTATTGTTTAATTTTCTTATTTCAGATCAGTTGATTTGTCAGCTGATCTGAAAGGCTTGTTTTGCGTTGCTAAATAATAAAATCGGTCAACCATCACTTTTGAGAAGGCAAGAAAGAGAATCTAGTCATTATTCCAATTGTTATTAATTGTAAAACAAAATATTTTATTGGGTGCGGATTAAATTTGGAATATTGTAGAAGAGAAAATAGAATCTAATTTTGAAAAAACTCAGGTGGGTTTTTTTGGTGGTTTTTTTTAACTGGGCCCACCCTGGCGCATAATGTTGCCACCAACTGTTGCTTAGTAGTAGGCCTTGGTTCCAAACTTCTAATGTGGCACTTTAATTCATCCCATAGGTGCTCTATGAGATTAAGATCAGGGCTCTGTGCTGGCCAGTCCACACATGATACAGAATTATCAAACCACGCTGTAGCCGTCCTTGCTTCATGGCTCTGGGCATTATCCTGCTGGTAACAAGGCTCGGTTCCATAGTATTGCTACAGAGTTGGTAGGGCATAATTGTCCAGAATATCAAGGTAGATGTGCTGGTTAACAGGTTTGCCCACGATAACCAAAGGGCCCAGACCATCCATGAAAAACAGCCCCACATGAGTACACTGCCAGCTCCAAACTTAACCGTAGGAACAGCACAGTGTGGTAAATAGAGTTCTCCCTGCTGCCGCCATACCCACACACAGCAATCAAACTGATGGATCGTGTATATGGATTCATCAGTCCATAGGACCTGTTTTCATTGATCGATGGTCCACGATAAATGTTGTTTACACCATACTAAACGATGAGTAGCATTCCGAGTGGAGATGGAAGGCTTATGAGCAGCCGCAAGACCAGAGTAACCCATGGAATGAAGTTATCTACAAATGGTACATGTACATACCAAGGTTCCAGCATTTTTACTCACCTGTACACTGAGGTCTTGTGCAGTACTCCGTCGATTAGCTGTAACAACTCTCCTGAGGCTTCAACGTCCTCTATCACCGATTTTCTTTGGTCTGCTGGTACGTTTTGCTGCTTCAGGCACGCCATGTGTCTTCCACTTATTCAGTACATTCAAAACAGTTGACTTGAGTATGTTTAAAAGCCTCTCGGTTTCTCTTATGGACAACCCACTAATATAACACCCAACAATCTTTCCTTTCTTAAACTCAGTTCTTTCCCGCTGCAACATTTTCACTCAACCTCACAGTGCAATATGATCACTGTCAGCTGCAGGCTTGTTTTTATACCATTTGCAGATGTACCGCACATCTTAACAATGCAGCGGATCCATTCATTTGCTTTTGAAGGGGTATCCGGTGACTTTTGTCAATATAGTGTATATATATAATCTTGGGTCAGTTTTTGGACCACTCACAAAATTCGAGAATTAAAAACGTTTCCTTCGTAAAATTATGTGCGCTAGAAATGGACCCTTCAAAGTTCTGAATACAATGAAACAGATCGTTCATGTCGGGAATACAATCAGTTTATTGACAAGTGAACAGTTTTCATACATAGCGGCATGAGCAGTTCATTTTGCATATCGCCGACTGTTACAAATCAGGCACGAGATTCTTTCTCGGATTCGTGGAATCATTTGAGTAATATTAAAGACTGATGCAAAACTGAAGACAATTTGTTATTTTTGGAGGATTAGTTTGCATGTGTTGTTTTCCATCTATGGACAGCATTCCATTTTTCAAAACTTTCAAAAATGAAAGTTAAACGAAGTGAAAAATTTTCCCACAAATGCAATTTGTTTTCTTTGCCAAGTTGCCTCTGTCCAGTATTTTTGCTAAATACCAGTTTATGACATAAATGTCTGTGCTTCAGCTTGAAATGGTAGACAAACAATTTCCAAAAACAGAAGTTAAAAAATTGCACGTGTTTCTTCCGTGGATTCGAGGAATTGTGCCTTTACTGTCATCATATGCATTATTCTCAAGAGCGATATATAAAACTGAAGATAATTTTTGGGAGCATTGGTGTGTGTATCCGGGGGGGGGGGGGTCTGGCTGGGGATAGGATTCTATCTTTCGAAACTTTAGAAAACAGAGTGCAAATTTTACCTGATATCATAATTTTTTTTTTCTCACGATGTGCCCTCTGTTCGATACTATTGTAAAATATAATTTTGTTTGATGACTGATTGTGTTTCAGATTTAAAATGTAAGAAAAATTCCCGAAAACAGAAGTAGAGCGGAACGATGATTTTTCCGTAATCATAAAAAAAAAATTTAACGCATTGTTCCCAGTGTTCTGTATTATTGTTAAATGTTATCCCCCTCCCCCTAAATAGAAGCAAAGTGAAAATCTGGATATTTCTCTGATCAGAAGAATAGTTGAATCAACCAAGTCTTAATTATGTGAACTGCAAAGATCTCACACAGTATTCAAGATTTTTTTTTTCAGAGCTGAAATTCAAAATGATACATTAGTTGATTTTTGTAATCATGGGTGCCCATCTTAGTTTTCATGAAGGGGCAAACAAAAATTTCAATTACGAATAAAATATGCAAACACCATATACAAATTTCCATGGGCCTTCTTTGTTTTCTAACCATTTTTACCATGCTCTCAACATATACATTTAATTGGAAACCAGAAGACCCCCCCCCCCAAATGGAACCCCCCCCCAAATAAAATGCTTAAAATAGATTAGGAAATGAGATTAGACAGAAAGTTAGAACAATAAGGAAATTTCTTTGTCGTTCTTTTTATCCTTTTGGCCACTTGTGTCACATGCGCCACGAAACACAGGGATCACTCAACTGGTCACAAAGAACCAAAAAAAAAAAAAAAAAAAAAAAAAATACATTCAAGACAAATTTCTGGGCAAAATTTTGAGGAGAGATCTTTGTTAATTAGTGAATAACTGCTGCGGAGGATGATATATTTCAAATTTTTTCGTCTTTCCTACATTTCCGTACTATACTATGCACGCTGTTCTTCAACATGCAATGGGGAATTTAGTTACTACTTTCTATTGTAAATTTTCCCTTTTTCTACTGGAATTTCTCAACGTTTTTTCTGTGTTTACTACATACACATGCATCCTGAAATTCCACGAAAAAATTGGCAATTAGAATTTTTGCAAAAATCTGAGTACTTTCCAAGAACAGAAAGAGCATGATCCAATTTCCATGGGAGGGCAAATGTCTCTCTTGACCCCCTAATGGGCACCCATGCTTGTAATGCTAAAACTTGCACATGACAATGTCAAATCAAGGTTAATTTCATCTTTTGTGAGTGAGATGGACTGCAGATTTCCTTCCTCCACAATGGAACTCTTTTTTGAAGTTTGTGTGTGTGGACCAGAATCTATAAAACAACAAAAGTTTCTGTACAGTCTTTCAAAAGCCTTGCAGACCAGTTTTTCCAAAAATTAATGAAGACAATGCAATTACGGAATATTTATTATTCAGACATAGCTGTAACGAATGAAGAGCACATGTGGCAATTTCCAAAGTTTTGTAAGAGTTTTATAAGCAACCATCTGCACCCATTTCCATTAATGTCAAAAGTTCTGCAAGTAGGTCTTATGTTGTCTTTAACAAATGTACCACGTGAACGTGGCTTTAGCACACAAAACAGAATTAAGTCAAAATTTAGAGATTCATCAAGCAATAAAAATTTGAATGTATATTTCTGAAATTGGTCCAAGTAAAATCTCAGAAAACCAGCTGATCAAAGCTTGCTAACTGTTGCAAGGAATGAAAGACAAGTAATTCAGGTGCAATTTTATGATATCAATGTACTGCAAAATAAACAACTATTTTTGTGAAAAGAATCATGGTAATTACATTGAATGGTAGTAAATTTTTTGATCTAATTCATCTGTTTGCTTTAAAAACCAAGTAAAGCTTATATTGTAGTGTTCATCCTAGAAATTGAAAAGAACCGGGTAATTTGCTGAGAAAGAGCACATTTGCATAAAAAAAGGGCTCATTATGTGTGCAAAACTTTGCAAAATCTGAAAAAAAAAAGGGCACTTTCTAATGGCAAAAAATATCAAAAAAAAAGGGCACAGTTTTTTCAAAACGGGACATATTATGTATGAGTGAGGTCATAGTTTTAGATCTCCTGCTCCCCCTCCCCTTCCCGGAGTAAACCTCTGACCCTGTTCTCATCTTAAACATACCATTACACACAGGGGTGAAGTAGGAATATTTCAATAACGAGCTCTATGGTTTTTGTAATATATATATTTCCTATTTAATATATTTTTGCATGAAAATCAAAGAATGCAAACTTAAAATAACTTCATTTTATTGAAATGGTTTCGTTAACAACATTCATTTACTCAATAAGAATCAGATCTACTTTTCCCATTACCTGAAGAATGTAACAATTTTTTTAGTTGCCTATTCATGGATTAAAAAGTAAAAGTAAATGCTTTTTACCATACTTCTAATCAATGGATTATTAAATACATGAAAACATACAGCGAAATTGTTTGAAAATAATTTATTTCAACCAAATGATTGAAATAAAAAAATTATGGTTTTTGCTTCCATCCAGTGCAAACACCATATGCAAAATTTGAAAAGTAAAAAAAAATTCAGCATTTAATTTGATGGCCAACAAATTGCCCTTATTTTTTACCTGGAGTTGAATTCATCAGTAACCGAGGTAAAACCATGAAATTAGCCATTCCTTTTGAACTATTCACTGCTTCACAGAAACAAACTCTTATTCAATTTTATTTCAGTCCGAAAACGATTGTTTTACGCACGGATGATAATGTACCATGATTTTCTGAATTTCAAATTGTTTTTACCAAGATGCGTATTCCCCCCCCCCTCATTTCTCTTTGCATGATTATATTCTTATTTTTTATGTTTTTCTGATCGTACACAGTGCGTCAAAGAATTTTTAAGACTGGCGCTAGATTTCAGCCTATGGTGGCACCACCAGTGTAATCGCGAATGCGTTATAAACCGTGACCATCTGCTTGCTTTCTGCCAAAAGTACTGCACAACAGTTGTGAAAGTAACTCAAATGAAACGGCCGCTCATTAGAGAAGTAAAACTTTTTCATGTTGAATTATTAAGATGGAACAAAGGGCTGTTATTAAATTTAATGCAAAACTTAGTAAAAGTGCCTCAGAAACGTACCAAATGATGAAACAAGTTTACGGTGAGTTTTGTTTAAGTAGATCAAATGTTTTCCTGTGGCACAAATGTTTTTTGGACGGAAGAGATACGCTAGAAGATGATAAGCATGCCAGAAGACCAAGTTCATCTAGGACACCTGAGATTATTGAAAAAGTGTGTGATTTCGTGGCAAACAATCGATGTGCGTCACTAAGAATGATGGAAGAGTCTTTAAACATCAACAAAGAAACTATTCGAACCATCCTGCATGAAGATTTGGGCAAAACAAAAGTCTGTGCTAAATTTGTTCCACACAAGTTAACCAATGAACAAAAATCAAGAAGTGCATACTGCAGAGACATCATTTCAGCTGCTGAAAATGATCCAAACTTCTTAAAATCGATTGTTACAGGTGATGAAACATGGTGTTTTCAATATGATCCTAAAACAAAGCGACAAAGTGCGGAATGGAAGTAAAAAAACTCGCCACAAGCCAAAAAAACAAGAAAAGTTCCATCGAAAATCAAAACAATGCTCATTACATTCTTCAATTGTAAGGGTATTAATTGCCCACAAAGAATTTGTTCCAAGTGGACAAACAATTACTGGCGAGTTTTATTTCAATGTTTTGAGGCGTTTGATGGGCAGAATTCGTCGCATTTGTCCAGAATATCGGGATGAAAACAGTTGGTGTCTGTTGAACGTAATGCACCCAGTCACACCTCACTTCTTGTTCGTAGATTTTTGGCGAAAAATAACGTGTGTGTTGAATCATCCACTGTATTCGCCTGATTTAGCACCCTGCAACTTTTCTTTATTCCCAAAACTTAAAATGACGTTAAAAGGGTGTTATTTTGATGATATTTTGACCATACAAACAGCTGTGACGCGTGCTTTGGAGGCAATTCCGCAAAGTGAACTGGAACAGGCATTCGAATCATTATTAAATCGCTGTAACAAGTGTATTGAAACCGGAGGGACTTATTTTGAATAACAAACCAAAACAAATTATAATTTCTTGTTTCTATTTCATTTTACAGACCCAGTCTTAAAAATTCTTTGCCACACTGTGTATTCCTCGTTCTTAATATCTTGCGATTAGTGAAAAAGATAGATTCAATATTAAAATAATTTTTTATAACAAAATGCATGTTTTCCTATTTCTAACAGTCATTTCAGAACCAACTAATCATTATAGTAAACATTTTGTCCTCTTCTTTTTTAAAGCCAAATTAAATTCAAAATTAGTACTTAATCTGTCCATGATGGAACCTGCCATTTCCATGACTCATAAAATTGTTATCACGGCAAAGTGTGCAATGCAATATCGATTTTTGACATTTGATTTCACTTAAAGCATGTTTTCTCAATCTGTAGTAACATTTTTTTTTTTTCTATGTTAAGAGCAGAGCAAAAATATTTTTTGTTTAAATCAAAATGAATGAATTCCTATTAGTAGTTCTAATTCTGACTATTATATAGCTCTAATCATTCTACTATTCTCTTTTACGTGCGATATTTCAAAGTACCTTGTACAATATTCTAGAGGTGTTTTCCGGTCTTTATTGATGTTATTGTCTTAAAGTCCGTTGTATGAGATGAATAGCTTTACTTCACACACTTTACGCTGGGTATACTCATTGGATCTTCGCTTTAGAATTCACACACATCAATTTTTACCGTTCTTTATACTCGAAATTTTCGCCCATTCTCTGGGCATCCTCAGGAGCGTGGGGACTTTTCCATCGATGTTCGTGGTTAACTTTGCGCTAATGGAGTCAGATACTCCTTGTTGCCATTCATCGGATATACTTTCTTGGATATATTTCGTTATCAAGCCCGGCTGGCGCCATCTATGTTTCATTAAAATAACTTTTATTTTTTTTAATTTCTTTTCCTATCCTGGTTTTCTTGTCTTTTTTTCGGTTTTTCTTTTCTTAGTTCTTTCCACAGGCCAGATAATGTGCTATGGTCGTTTTGGTTACATACCCTTGCTTTATTTTTATAGATTAAGATTGCTTCTTCCCTCCTCATTTGCCTTTCAGATTTTTTATTCTTTTTTAGCATTTTAATTTCATCAAATTTTGGGAAAGTCCTAGAAGCCAAAACTGCTTTAGTGCAATTCTGCTTTGAAAACCGGACTTTCCCAAAATTCGATGAAATTAAAATGCTAAAAAAGAATAAAAAATCTGAAAGGCAAATGCGGAGGGAAGAAGCAATCTTAATCTATAAAAATAAAGCAAGGGTATGTAACCAAAACGACCCTAGCACATTATCTGGCCTGTGGGAAGAACTAATAAGACAAGAAAAAGAACAACAAAAGAAAAACCGAAAAAAAAAGACAAGAAAACCAAAGTAGGAAAAGAAATTTAAAAAAAAAAAAAAAAAGTTCTTTTAATGAAACATAGATGGCACCAGCCGGGCTTGATAACGAAATATATCCAACAAATGACAACAAGGAGTATCTGACTCCATTAGCGCGAAGTTAACCACGAACATCGGTGGAAAAGTCGCCACGCTTGAGGATGCCCAGAGAATGGGCGAAAATTTCGAGTATAAAGAACGGTAAAAATTGATGTGTGTGAATCCTAAAGTGAAGATCCAATGAGTATACCCAGCGAAAAGTGTGTGAAGTAAAGCTATTCATCTCATACAACGGACTTTAGGACAATAACATCAACAAAGACCGGAAAACACGTGTGTGAAATGTTCTCATCGCTAGCAAGGAATGCCAAGGTAAGCATTATCCTCTAGAATATTGTACAAGGTACTTCACAATTAATGTTTCAAAAACGCTACTGCATGCACACCGTGCAAAAGAAATGTGACTCAACAGGGATCGAAAGACAGCAACGAAAAGCCAAAGTTCCCATTTGAACTTCAATTCTTTTTTTAACAAAAGTAATGATTGCTCTTTTTGCCTGTTGATAAGCAAGAAGTGACTGATCAATGGGAAATCACTCATTTTCGGAAAAACTTAATAAATTTAAAATGTGAGCTGCTGATGTCAGTTTGTGACGTCAGAGTTCCAGCTGAAGCTCAGATGTCCATTGTCGTTACTTCCTGCCCAAACTTCAGTGTGGAAAACAACCGCCTCCCCTTACTCAAAAAAGTGAATCAATAAATAGATTGCACCCACTTATTTACTGAGCAGAGAATTGTTTTTCCTCACATGTGAGTTGGATGCTAAAATCTTATCCTGCTAATTTACAGGAGGGTTTCGAAAAATGCAAATAAATTCTTTAGTAATGAAAAAATAATTTGACCACCAGACCGTCGTGAGAGGCAAGTTTTCGAGCTTGGTGAGTAAAGCAACTTTTTCTACCGCCCATTTGTTTTATCCAGTCGCCACACGGCTAGTGGTAACCACTAATTTTTATCTTTTCTTGAAACCAGGGCCCCTAAATTAAAAACGGGCGACTGCTTATAGCCCTTTGAGTTGCTCATGGTAGTCGTTAAACACCCAAACGAGAAAAAAAAAAAGGTTGCAATTTCCACATGATCACGTTATGAGTATTGTCTTCAAGCAAGACATTTACACGGGTGCATTTGAGACTGACGCTGCAATCGTGGGCCTGGCAAGTAGCGGAAAGGCAATACAAGATTAAGGGCAGGGTAAAAATTGGGGAGGGAAGCTGGCATTTTTACCATCTAAAAATAGGGCAGGGCAGATTTTAACATGTCAAGAAATGGCAGGGTGCTGTGCCCTGCTGAAATGGCCTAAGGGGAACACTGTATTGTTTGAAAAATTATTGTTATCCCAGTCTTTCAATAGGGGGCCTAGTATTCGTAGCCACATATTCAAAACTTCCAACCAGAAATTGTTTATCCCCTCCATTTATAAACACAAGTGGGGAGACCCCTTCCATTTCAAATTTGAATTCTAAGCCCTAGGTTCCCACGATCATAATTTGACCATTCTGGTGGTGTTTTGCATTACTGCTATAATGCAAAAACTGTTACAGCTGTCAAGAAGAAATTAAAAATTCAGATTTTTGGTACCCTGATAGGAAAGAAACAGCAGAAATTTCAATTGGAAAAACCTCCGTTAAGAAAGAAAAGTGGATGGTGACTGAGGCACAGTAACATTTATATACACTTAACATTTTATATACAGTTAGCACTGCTTTAATCACCATTTATTCTACATGTAGTGGTATCTGCTATTATATATCATCAGATTCTTCCCCACTGACATAGATGAAATCGATTAGGGTGTTGCATAAATCCAGCTTTACTAATTCCATTTTACTCGTATGGTAACAGCCTTATTATTGCATCTAATAAATTAGATGGAATTAGGAAAAAGAAATTTTAAGGGACAGATGGGCAGTCGCATAAAATTCTGAATTAAAGAAAAACTTATTAGATTCTAAGCAAATTTGACAGAAATAACACCCCAATCTCTGAGTTCATTTATAGAGTAGTAATAAACAATATTACCCTCAATATGATTTTTAGTTACCCTTTATTGAAGCTAGTAAGTTAATACTTGTAGATGACATACTTTTAGTTGAAACAGAATCATGCTTCCCAAACTTAGCACAGCAAATTTATCCCTCACTCTATGCATTTTTTTCTGAGAAGCAAAGTGAAAAAAGAATAGAAAAACATATATTTAAGAATCATTATTCTTGGGGCTCGGGCACCTGGGGTTCCCTGTAAATCTACCCTGGCTTCACTAAGATTTTCAATTTCCGCAACATATTCGATGTTTCCTGTGCCCAGTAGTGGACCAACAATTCCTGTAGTGACTATAAATCTTTCTGTAGCACTTTGAGTGTCTGTAATGGTAGTAAACAGGAAATATATGACAACAGAAAATGAATAAAAAATTACGAATCATTAAAATTAAAAAAAAAAAAATGAAGTTTTCTGGAAAAATTAATTCCCACACACTGAGTTTGAAAACAGAACATAATCTGATTAAATAGAAACACTTGACAGCTATGCAAAAATTACACCACCAGAAAAATCCTGGACTACAAAACATCACACACATGAAAAAAATGGCAATGGATAAAATTCCAGGTCATGTAACAGAATTTTAATACATTTCCAGGTCAACAGAGAATTCCATGACTTCACCAAGATTTTCAAAACAATTACAATCCACGGAAATGATTTCGAGCATGCCATAAAATTTTCTGTTTTATTAAAAATACCTGTGATGATAACATAGATGCACTTATACCTAATTTAGAATTTAGTGTAACACTAGCATGATAGAGTAGTGCTTTTTGATGGTTTTACTTGCATTTCATCTCTTCAGTCACTCTGACCCATGAGGCCTCATCAGAAATCTTACATGGCTGTTGTCAAACAACCTTGCTTTTGGGAATTTATTCAAAAAAATTTCCAGCTAGAGCAGAAAAACAGAATTTCTGCATAAAAAATAAGAGAATAATGAATTAAAGTTCCATAGCCCTGGTGTCATACTACACTGCTGAACAATTGCTAAGGATGGATCATAAACGGCTATATAGCGCATAAAAAAGTAAGTGTGGTTGGATGCCAAGTGAAATAAAATGTCAGAATGCCAGGACATTACAAGAAAAACAATTTATTGTGCTCTGAAATCCAGAAGGCTTTGGAACGTGTTCAAGGGACAAACAGGCCATTTTGTGCAGAATACGTAAACGTGAAAAAATGCAATTACCGTCCGCAGGCATTCCAGCGTAAGATGTCAATACGGGATATGGCCACCATGGAGGGCAATGCAAGATTCCACACATTGTGTCATGCTTTGCACAACATTATCAAGCAGCTGTTGGGGTAATTTATCCCATTCCTCTGTCAGTGCACGGATGAGGGTGTCCTTGTTTATTGGAGGGCATTGGCGACCAGCAAGACTCCTTCCCAAAGCATCCCACACATTTTCAAAGGGATTCAGATCTGGAGAACGTGCTGGCCATACGAGGCGTTGAATATCCTCGCTCTCAAGACACTCCTGGACAGCGACTGTTCGATGACATGTTGTGTTGTCATCCATGAAAATGAATCAATCACCGACAGCACCACTGAACATGCGAACATGAGGTAGCAGAACATCATTAATGTATCGTTGGCCAGTCATAGTCCCAGTTGGAAGCACATAGAGGGACGTACGGCCATTGATCATGATGCCAGCCCATACCATGACACTACATATCGGATATTGGTCCCTTTCCTGTATGTTTGCTGGACAATATGCAGTACCACTATCATGCCAGATCAGTTGTCGTCGACAATCAGACGATAGACTGTATCTACTCTCATCTGAGAAGAGGACAGCAGATCAGTCGTTACGAGTCCAATTGCGATGTTGATGGCACCATTGCAAACTGGCGGTACGGTGACGTCTGGAGAATGGGATGCACACAACAGGTCCTCCTTCATGCAAACGTCTGGAGACAGTTTTTCGGGAGATCCGCTTGACAGTAGCAGCCATAAACTGATTTGCTACCTCACTAGCTGTGCTACGCCGGTGTCTTTTTGTTGATAGCACTATGTACCGATCTTCTGCAGGTGTCGTACTGCGAACACGACCTCCCCCGTGACGTTTGCTACACTCTCCATTTGTTTGAAATGATTTCCAAAGCCTTGAAACAACACTGTGGCTGACGTCGAACTCACTGGCAACATCTGTTATTTTTCGCCCTTCTTCAATCTTGCCAATAATACGTCCACGCGTAAAATCATCTAGGTGATGTAGGGAAGACATACTGAAAATTGCAAGTTCGTCAATTGATTCTTTCCCTTTCAAATTTGCGTTTGAACAACAACGGTCAATATGCGTCAAATCCTTTATATCTCTTATCAGCGCTATGACGTCACGAACAAGTTCGGGAATCCAAAATTTGCATATGCACAACACGTCTTACTGTATCCCGCACTTATGCTAATTTCCACATTTTCCTGCCTTCCATTTTATGGTTGCTATCGTCGCTATTGTCATCCGTCCTTAGCAATTGTCCGGCAGTGTATTATGCACTTTCAGTAGCAGGGGCCTCAGTGCCTCACACACAGCCTGAGATAAATACTTGGAGAGTGCTAGATATTCATCCAAATTCTTTTATTTTTCCTGAATACAGACTTGAGTACACTAAGCACATTGTACCCAAGCAGCAGAGCTCCAGACAATACCAGAGATAAAGCAAAGTTGCTACTTGATATGTCTGAGTTTATAAAACTACTTGATTTGCTAGCACAATTCTTACATAAACATGTAACAATGACAAAAAGAAATAAAGGCAGTGTTCTTGAAGGTAAGTGCACACAGACTGTTTTTAAATTGTTAGCAGATTTTGCTGATGGGTTTTTATTTGTGTTTAAAAAAAGTTAATTACAATTTCCTTTTATTTAGACAAAATCTTTTTGCTTTAAATTTTTAGGTTATCTACCAGGCCGTGGAAATACAGTCATAGGTCATGGTTCTTGTGAGGATGAGAATGTTCTATGGTTTTTTGCACTTTTCTTTATTTCATCACCTGATTACATGCATCATCTTAAAAACAAATTCTGATCATGTTTCTCATTTTTTTTTTTTTTTTTTTTTGTAACAGTGCAAAACTTTAAGAACTTTTCCTGACAGAATATCAACAGACAAAAGATTGGAAGGTACACAGAGGTTTGTTTATGTACACTGGCAGGAAAGAATAAAAATTCATGGGAGTAGCATCAATAGAAGACAATAATTTCAAAAATTACCTCATTTCATGGAGAAATAAGGAAATTAAATTTTCTTGGAAACATTGGTTGGCATGTCTCATCAATTTTATTGGGGTAAGGAGTGTTCTGAGGCCCCTGATTCCTGAATGCTGGGAAGGAATAATTTGAAAACAGACGAAGAATGAAACTAAATGAATGGACATAATCTGCAATCTTTAACACAAGCATTAATGCATCTGAACAGGACATCAAAAATAGGTCCACTTCAGAAGAATGCATCAATATGCCATGGATAATATCTGATTGTTTACACATGCTCAAATAAGCCAGTTACCAGAATCATGAACCAGGCAATTTGAGATTTTTAAATATCTTATGTCAAATGTATCGAAGGGAAAGCACTATTCTTTCTGTTCAAACTTTTTGAACCTGACAACTTATGCTGTATATGGGTGATCAGAAGTAAAATGATTATAAACCTGATGGGTCATTTCCACATGACTTCATCCAGGCCATGTAACCCACCATCTCAGATTTTGATGAAATTTGGCATGGAAGCATACTTTACCAAGATATAGAAAATGACCAAATTTTAACTTCCTACACCTCATAGTTTCTGTGATACACTGCTCCAAAGTTTCACTGAACACCAATCGTACACGTAGAGTGGCGGAGTACCACTTTTCACAAAATACTGCATAACGGTAGTGCTATCTAGTTTAGAAGAACGAAATTTTGTACATTATGCAAAAGAGCTTCCAGAATAAGAAATCATTTTAAATTTCATTGAAAACACTGAATAAATAAATTAAATACAGTGGTAAAGTTAAAATTTAAGAAAAAACTTGCTATTCTATATTAGGCTCTACAGCAAATAGCAGAGGTATGAGGGAGCTCTTTTTAATGTATATTGGTCTTTGACATATACTGTAACATAACAAGAAAAAAAAATAGTGGCTTTCAACTTGAGTTTGAAGATATGTGCAAATATCTGAAATGCGTGTGGAGTTCCAGTTCGTCAATTCAACCACTTTTTTTTTTATTAATTATAACTCATCTCTGACATTCAAGAAATTTCACAAGGAGATAAAACTAACAAGGACACAGCAATTTTAAAAATTATATTTTCTTACACTGTATAGTTTCAGAGAAATACCATATTAACAAGTTTGACAAAATGGCTAGTTCAGCTGTACCCGACAACAAATTAGGTGAGCATATGCAACAAACTGCTTAGTCGTACTTACCTACGGTGCATAGATCTATTTTTTCATAATTAGTTTTGACTTGAAAAAAAGAAACGCAAGCAAGTAGTTTGTTTTGCACTGTTCACAAATATTTACATTGATGTTATTAATATGCCATGATCAACTCCTGAGGATGGAGTCCTTATAATAATTCATCCAACTTGGAAAACATATGTTCTTTCAGAACTTGTTGTCATGGGAGTGTCAATTAAACATAAAATGTGTCCAAATGGAATATTGCACTCATCTTTAAATGAAGGCCAGTAAAATGAAACTGCAGGGCCATTTGGGTGCATAAATTTTACAGATGCATCACCTTCTTTATAACTGATTTTCTCTATTATTCCTAGAAACCAGTTAGAAACATATACACATGCTACATAACAATGTGTATATAACTGCCTTTATATTCCTAGATTTGCACAGCCAAAATCAAAGAGTAATTTTCATCCAAGCTGTGGAAACTCCATGTACCAGGTATTGTTTGAGCATGAGAAAATCTTACTTGACACTCATTGCGCACAGCATTCATATCACTTTTCAAAATAAAATGGAACTCTTATTTGCATGATATTCTTATGACAGAAGCTAAACATTTCCTGTGGAGTGGTTATTTGCTCTTTCAGTAGACATTGGAAACTTGTTTTTGCAGTGATTCGTTTGACATTCCCACCTATGCCATCACAAGGAGACTTCCCGTTGCTGGTGGTAAAGAAAGACCATGAAGCTGTCACTGCAAAATCATTAATATGATGACATAGATTTATGAAGTTTTTATAGTTTTTGTACTGAGCAGCACAACCATTAGTAAAATAATGTACTTCTTTTACTTGTTGGTAGTTCTTTTTAAGAAAGTTATTCTTTCACTCTGAATCTTGTACACCATTGCAACATCATGATCAAAATCATCAGAAATGAAACACTGACTTGATGCAGAGTTCAAAGATTTAGAATTTCTTTTACAGTAAATAACAACAGGGTGAACTGTGCATGCATAGCAGGTCCAATGATACCCTTGTGCTTCTTCCCGAACTACAAATGCATAATTTTCACTGAAGTCCATCAGTATAATGGCAGACTCTGGACCAATTGTTCCTTTTAAACTTACTGAAAAATGAAGACTGTGCTTTGGTAATGCATGAATGCGAAATGAGCTTCTCAATTTTTGACAAAAATGATTCAATGAATTCCTCAACTGAAGAAGATAACTTTTGAAGCTCCATTCTGTCTGTAGACACTCACTGGTGATATTCAATTTCATCAGTGGGATCACAATCTTTCAATTTATGCAACTATAACTGATTCAGATTTGTACTTTTTGGACACTGAACAACACCAAAGCATGCACTTTGAATTCTTACTGCTGCAGACAAGACTATTGATAAAGTCTGATGTGATTCTTCAAAGTGTGCTGCACTAATCAAAAGTTAGACATTTTGATGTATAGTGCACACACACATACAGAATGGGTTCCAGAGAAGCCTGCAAAAATGGACCATTTCAGACGAAGAGCACAAAATTTAGAAAATCCTACTTTTTCATTAGTATATCTTTGCTTAAATTGTTGATATAACTCTTTCAAACTGTACAGAATAAGTATTTTCTGAGCATGAATGTTTCTAGAGACACTCACTTTATCCTTCATTCCTGGCATTTGCCTAGAATAGTTATCTTCATGAAATCCTATAATCTTTTTCATGGTATCTTGTGAAAGTTTCTTACCATGGCTGGGTTCAGGAACTGATACAATGCCTTTATCTTTTGCTAATTTTCTTGCCTGATGTACTGTGTATTCTGACATTGTAAACTGTTGTGCTACTTTTTTTTTGGACCATGATGGGGGAGCCATTGTCAATATCTGATTTTTTTTTTTTTTTTTGACAACTAACAGTAGGTATCTTTTCTTTCATAAAGCAACAAGTTTTTCCAAATCATGAGCTTTTAAAAGTTTTAATTTATCTATGGAGTGTTCATCATCACTGTCCCTAGTAGAAAACTGAGCTCTAAAGCCATACTCTAGAGCACAAGATATTTTACTCTGCATAGCTAACTTTGCTTGAAGAAGTTTTCTTTTCCGATATGTTGGTTTACTATGGGATGGCAAGGAATGTAATTTTAACAGGGACAATCCGAAATCAGATAAACTTTCAAAAATTCTTTAGCAGCACATTTTTAATAATAAAATCATCAGGGGCCATTTCACTATCATCAGTCTCACTTAAAAAACTTCATTTTCTACAGGTTGTCCTAATTTACATAATTTTTTACCTGGGCATACACTGATATTTTTAGATTACAGCTGTTGGGCTATTTGTATACTGACTTGATGCAGGGACCTCTTAACACGTTTTTTCACATCATGGTCACCAAAAGGGTTGCAACGAGTTACTTGGTGGCTTTCATATTTCTTCAGATAATAACATTTGTGATGTAAACATACTGAGATTATATCATTATGTGGAATATTAGGTCTTAAAGAAATAAGTTCCTTGTCAGCAACAGAAAGTTCTTCACTACTGAGAAACCCTTTTGTCTTCACATAACTTGATTTATTGCATTCTGTATTAGCAAGTGATCCAACACTACACTGGTCCATTATTTTTTTCCATGATTGAGGTTGACAAACTTGTCCCAAAGCCAGATTAACACAGAGCAGCCAATACACACACAAAAAAAAATATATTGGAAGCAATATATTTCACAGCAAAGTTTAAGAGACTTCTGGATAGCCAGCCCACAGTGAAATCAGCATGAGCATCTGAACCATTGCTTCCTTAACTGGGAATGAGGGACTGAAACCTTATTTCTCTTTAGCTGGAGGACATCCCTAGGAGGGTGAGATGAGAAAAGAAATCTTTTTGACCTCCACCCTCATCTCAGCACTTAGGGAGTTTTACAATGTCATAAAACTTACCCCATTTGAACCTGTGGTCAGTTGAGCACAGGATCTGGGATGAAGTCAAAACAAATTCTCATGACCTTAGGAATCATGCTGTATCCTTTTGCCCAATGCCACATTTTCTTTTAAAAAGTGCTCTCTGACAAGTTGCAATTGTTTCCTAGTGCCCATCCATTGCAAGCTTACTTTAGTGTATAATCCAGTCATGCACATATAAAACCTGCTTATATCTTTTGTGGAAATATTTACATTTGGAGGGGGGTAAATTTTCCAAAATTCTGTTTTAGGGAGATTTGCCAGAGTAAGTTGTTTTTTTTTCAGGAATTTTTGCAATCTGCAATACGAGAACAACATATTTTGAAATGACTGAAAAACTCTAAAACCTCACCATACTTGTTGTGGGATGCAGCTGAACTAGCCATATCGTCAAACTTATTAATATGGTATATCTCTGAAATTATATGGTATAAGAAAACAATTTTTTATATTTTTGTGTCCTTGTTAGTTCTGTCTCCTTGTGAAATTTCTTGAATTTCAGAGATGAATTATAATTAATAAAAAAAAAGTGGTTGAATTGACGAAGTGGGACTCCACACGCATTTAAGATATTTGCACATATCTTCAAAAGCAAGCTGAGAGCCACTATTTTTTTTTTTTCTTGTTATGTGAAAGTACACGTCAAAGACCAATATACAATAAAAAGAGCTCCCTCATACCTCTGCTATTTGCTGTAGAGCCTAACATAGAATAGCAAGTTTTTTTCTTAAATTTTAACTTTACCACTGTATTTAATTTATTTATTCAGTGTTTTCAATGAAATTTAAAATAATTTCTTATTCTGGAAGCTTTTTTGCATAAGGGTACAAAATTTCTTTCTTCTAAACTAAATAGCACTACAGTTATGCAGCACTTTGTAAAAAGTGGTACTTCGTCACTCTACGTGTGCGACTGGTGTTCAGTGAAACTTTGGAGCAGGGTATCTCAGAAACTATGTGGTGTAGGAAGTTAAAATCTGGTCATTTTCTATATCTTGGTGAAGTACACCTCCATGCCAAATTTCATCAAAATCTGCGATGGTGGGTTACATTCCCCCCAAAATTGGATGAATTGATGTGGAATGACCCTGATGGAACATGTTGGCAATTTCTATTGTACTGGCTATCTTGCCAGTACAATGCATTGCAATTGTTACCCTTTCTTTCAATTGTGATTCTGAGGCAATTTGCTATTGGAGTAAGGACAAACTGTAAGTTTAACCTTCACTTTAAATTAAGAAAACAAAACAAACCCCCTTGTTATAAGCAGAAAAAATAAAATAAAATAAAAAGTTACCTACTCTTTCCATGCCAGCAGACACTGCTTTGAAAAAAGCCATTTCTTTATTAGTCACTTGCTGGAATATTTCCTTTAAGTTATCTTAGCATGGCCAGTTCCTTCTACAGCTACACCTACTTCAAAACCACCAGGATTTCTCTTTTGAACTATGTATAACTTTCCTTCTGAATACCTTATGGCTCTATGCTACTTAGAAATTAATCTATCTCTAGAATATTGTTACCAATTCTGGGGGTGACATACCCAAATCAATTCTAATGCTTCTCGATTCTGTGAAAGAAAGTTTTTTTTTTTTTTTTCCACTTTTTTTTATGTAAGGTTTAACAACCACCGTGAGCAACTCAATAGGCTATAAGCAGTCGTCTGTCCCTAATTTTGAGTAACTGGTTCCAGGGAAAGGAGAGAGAGCTAGTGCTGTAAGACAAACACAACATCCATGCCTCACTGGGATTCAAACCTGGACCCTTCTTGGATGAATGGTCATAAGCCAGCACTTAGACCACTGCGCCACAATTGGCCACAAATATTTTAACACAGTCAGGATGAGAGTTTCATCTTGTTTCGTTGTGGTATTAAGCCATGCTTTTCTTTTAACCATCCTTGTGGTTGATGCACATTAATATGAAAATATTTTTGCGCCTCCACAATCTGCTTTAAAACAGTCTTAGGGAAACAGTTTTTTTCTACCAAATTGTTAAGATGTGCTGAGCATCCATATATTATGTGAGTTGGATATTTTTCATTTAAAATTTTTTACAGCAGCATAAACAGGTTTTCCAAATTTTTTTCTTTGCATTCCTTTATGGCCACCTCTAATTTAGAAGCTCAATGTTTTGCTGCTGTTGTTTTTTTCTGATCCAGTATCATCAGCATACAACAAAAAACTTCCTGTTCTGGTATAGAGACTAATAATAGCTTGGACTGGCTCATTCTTCTCACTCGACCAAGCATCTATGGTGAAAATCAAACTGCCTACTTTTATCAAACAAAGATCTTCACTCTTTCCACGTTTATAAGTGAGTAACAGAAAAATTCTCATTGGCCGCCACTGGGAATCGAACCCAGGGTCTTCCAGTTATGCGCCGGATATGCTTCCGCTACACCACAGCGGCCTCGAATTCCTCCGGACTCACACACGCTAACTGCCAAGCCAATTTGGCAGTTTGCTTCTTGGAGCCCCACACAATGCTGGGGATTCACCAAAGATGGTAAGCAGCAACTGAAGAAATAATTAGAAAGCAAATGAATAATTATTACAGACATTTAACGTGGACCAGGAACATCAAACAAAGACCTTCGCTCTTTCCACGTTTATGTCACGGAAAAATTCTCATTATAAGTGAGTCACGAAAAAAACGTGGAAAGAGCGAAGATCTTTGTTTGATGTTCCTGGTCCACGTTAAATGTCTGTATTAATTATTCATTCGCCTTCTAATTATTTCTTCAGTTGCTGCTTACCATCTTTGGTGAATCCCCAGCATTGTGCGGGGCTCCAAGAAGCAACCTGCCAAATTGGCTTGGCACTTAGCGTGTGCGAGTCCGGAGGAATTCGAGGCCGCTGTGGTGTAGCGGAAGCATATCCGGAGCATAACTGGAAGACCCTGGGTTCGACTCCCGGTGGCGGCCAATGAGAATTTTTCTGTGATTCGCTTATAAATGAGGAAAGATCTTTGTTTGATGTTCCTGGTCCACGTTAAATGACTGTATTAAATGCCTACTTTTATTTTTTCTGAAAGCGGAGATTCAATTTCTTCTGCGGCAGTATCTAATAGTTTTCCACCAATGGCTTTTGCTGAGGGTAGTTGATAACCAGGTCTCAGAGTTTTGATTATAATTTTAAACTGATCCAATTCTGCAGCATTGAATGGTATGTTAGCAGCATTAAAAAAAAAAAAAAAACAGCAACTGTTTCATCAAGATTCCTTTTACTCTATTATGGTTTTAAGGCAGAATTTACTCTTTGATTGTTGCACCTTTGTTTCTACAACAGTAACGAGCAATGCTAAGCGATGAGGAAGTGCTCATACTAGAAGTACTTGGACCTGGGATGGGAGAGTATCTGCCTTGATCACTAGCTTGAGACTCTGTTGAAGGTAAAGCACGTTCACAATGAACAGATTCAACTTTATCCCTTAAAACTTCAGATATAATCCCGTGAGCAGAACCGTTCCTTAAATGGGACTTAATACGCTGTATTTTGCAACTAATTGTACAACTGAAGCGTTTACATTTGCACTCTCCATCAAGTTCCAAAAGTTAAATACACTGACGGAAAATAAAATCCCAACACCACGAAAAAATAGTTGTAGAGGAATGAAATGGCGGCAATACATTTGTATAGGTAACATATTTAATTGATTAAGGTTTCAAGATCACAGCTTAATGTAAGCGCGAGAAGAGCCATTTTAAATGTGAAATGCTGGTACATTAATAACCGGTGTAATGGCCAGAATGTTGAATGCAAGCATGCAAACGTTCATGCATTGTGTCGTACAGGTGCTGGAGGTCAGTTTGTGGGATGGAGTTCCATGCCTGTTGTACTTGGTCTGTCAATACAGGGACGGTTAATGCTGGTTGGGGGTGACGCTGGAGCTGTCGTCCAATGATGTCCCATACGTGCTCGATTAGTGAAAGATCTGGTGATCTAGCAGGCCACGGCAACATATCGACACTCTGTAGAGCACGTTAGGTTACAACAGCGGTATGCGGGCGAGCGTTATCCTGTTGGAAAACACCCCCTGGAATGCTGTTCATGAATGGCAGCACAACAGGTTGAATCACCAGACCGACGTACAACTGTGCCATCAGGGTGCGTGGGATAACCACGAGAGTGCTCCTGCTGTCATAGGAAATTGCTCCCCAGACCATAACTCCAGTGTGTCTCGGCCGCAGACAGGTTGGTTGCAGGCACTCACCTGGCCTCCTTCTAACCAACACACAGCCATCACTGGCACCCAGGCAGAACCGGCTTTCATCAGAAAACACAACAGATCTTCACTCCGTCCTCCAATGAGCTCTAGCTTGACACCACTGACGTCGCAAATGGCAGTGGTTTGGAGTAAGCGGAATGCACGCTACAGGGCGTCTGGCTCGGAGCTGTCCTTCAAGTAACCGATTTGTAACAGTTCGTTGTGTAACTGTGGTGGCAACTGCAGCTCGAATTGCTGCCGCAGACGCGGTACAATGCACCACGGCCATACGCTGTACACGGCGGTCTTCCCTCTTAGTAGTACCACGTGGCCAGCCGGAACCCGGCCTTCTTGAGGCAGTACCTTCCCTTGACCACCACTGCCAACAATCATGCACAGTGGCTACATTCCTGCCAAGTCGTTCTGCAATATTGCGGAAAGAAAATCCACCTCCTCGTAGCCCTATTACACGACCTCGTTCAAACTCCTTGAGCTGTTGATAATGGCTTCTTCGTCTTCTTAAAGGCATTCTTGACTAACATCAAAACCCTACGTCGAATCTCAACGATAACTAACGCTCACGAATGTTACAGCGCGCATTTACAGCAAACCTGCTTTGCATGTTCCGAGGGGGCGCTACTAGCGCCACACGTATGCGCCGAGCGCGAAATTTGCATAGACGTCATCTTACAGATGTACTCTCACTGCCTACCAACTGTCGTTTATCTAACACAACCCATTCTTGGTGTTGTGATTTTTTTCCCCATCAGTGTATTATTAATCTGGCAGATATACTTTCTTTGAGGAGCTAACTTCTCAAATCTCAGAGAACAGCTTTGTATGTATGTATGTATGTATGTATCAATTTTTAACACCTCATTCCATTCACTGGCTCATTTTCTACCACTTCACACCACCTTCGTTATATTTGTTGCTCATAAATGGACTACCAAAAAAAAAAAAAAATTGCTGCTTCATACCTAACAAATGACATACCTTGAAATCATGTCATTTGTTAACGCAGCTTCTACTTTGCAGATGTAATTTGACTTTTGATTGTGTACAAAATGGAAGGAGAATAACTCAGCTAGCATTTAGGGTAAACAGAGGGGGGGGATCCCTGGGATTGGGATAATCACAAATATGTCACACCAGCAGCTGAGATGATGTTACCACAGGAATTAGCACTGACATTAACACCCAATCCTCAACGACCTTTGAATTTGACCAACCAACTTTATCTATTTACCTGTTGCATCACATAGGAGACAGACATAGACTGTTACTGTAGCTGTTCACTCAGTGCAAGGGCTTTTTTCATAAACAACCACTAGTCATTAATTTTTCTATCTGTTGGATCTAACCTCTAGCTGTTTTTGGCTAGCTCTCATAAAATGTGAAAAATCTACTTTCCAAGCTCTTTGCCAAATAAGTTACTGAAAGAAAGTTCGTCTGATAACGCAGGGTTTTTTTTTTTTTTTTTTTTAGTACTAGCAAACTAATAATTGCTAAATTTTCAGTTTTTGCCACTTTCATAAATATTCTGTGTTGATGTTACCGATCCACATGAACATAATGTTTAAGAGTGGGGCCAAACTTAAAAGCAACGATTGTTGTTTGCCTCATCAGTAAGATTTAGATTTTCCTTTTCTATGCACTAATTAACTCTTTTAACATCAACCTTGCACTGGTTTTTAAATTTCCTCTCTTCCACTATATATTTTATCCCTTTAATTTTTAATTGCACCTGTTTATGACCCCCACCCCCTCTTTGTAGTGGATTTGTAGTGATTTGGTGAATCTATGGCAAATGAAAAATGTCAAAAAAACACTAAAGTGAATTTGCTGACACGAAAAGAGAAGTGAACAAATGATACATTTAACACAATAAAAAGAGAAAAAATATCAATAGTGGACTTCCCTGTGATTCAACAAACTTTTGGGGAAGGTTTAAAACATTTTCGAATCCTTTTTTATAACAAAAAAGACACAGATCACGGATTATCTGCGTCTTCTTTTTGTTGCGCACAAAACTGTTGGGTGCATACTATACAAGGGTGCGGACGAACTGGGGATTTTTTTTTAACTATTGCACGCAAATATGTACATAACGTAATTTTCAGGGCTTGAAAAAACCCGGGCTTTTTAAAAAAAACCAGCCCACTTAGGTTTTTTCCGGTTTTAACATGGTTTTTTTGGGGGGGGGGGGAAGGAGTCATTCCATGTCAAGTCAACACAGTGATTTTACCCCACCATCTCAGATTTTGATTAAACTTGGCACAGAGGTAGCCTACATATAGATGAAGAAAAATACTCAATTTCATTAAAATACGGCGATGTGAATTTGTCAAAAAACGCCAAGAAACACCCCACTGCCATAATTTAAAATTGCTGTAGCAACTCTCCTAATTAAGCTAAAATGATGGGAGGTGTCATTTTGCAGCATTTTCCAAGAGCTTTCCCATGATATACAACACAATATGGGTTTGAGATGAAAATTGTTTTTCAAATTTAAATTTTTAATTTATCAAAAAGCGCATCTTCAAAATTTTTCGAAAAATTATATACACTTTACATTGTTAACTAATTCCCAAAGTATGAAAGTGGGACTGTCATGGGTTTACCCCTTTATAAAATTTCAAAAATACATATTTCACTAAAAAAAATTACATTTTTGTAAAATTTATAGATTTAAGTGGAAATATACACTATCTACCAACAAGTAATTGGACACCCCTGCAATCGACGATATCTGCGGTCCTGATACACGTCACGGCTGCCACCATTAAATATCGTGTGGGAAACAACAACGCAACCAGTCGCATGCAAGATGCCACGCAGTTTGGAGCTTTCTGATTTCGAGAAAGGTGTAATCGTTGGGTATCACAGAAATGGCCGATCCATACGTGACATATCCAGCGAGTTGAAGTACCCAAAATCGACAGTGGCCTACGTGATTGGCAAGTGGAAGATGAGAGGTGACTGTCAGAATGTGCCCCGATCCGGCAGACTCACAAAACTGGGAGTTAGAGACCGACGGGTGCTGGCCAGAGAAATTCGAAAGAACCACACCAAATCGATGGGCCACATCCGCGAGGAGTTTCAACAGGCATCCGGGAGTGTTCTTTTGATGAATACCATCCGTAAGGAAGCCCAACTGCTCAGTTATCATGGACGTGCTACCGCCCACAAGCCTTTGATCACCAAGTCCAATAGCGCTGCTCGGCTAACGTGGTGTAAAGAACGTCAACAGTGGACCATTGAACAGTGGAAACAGGTTTTCTGGAGCGATAAATCAAGGTTCACCCTCCACCGTTCGGATAACAGGGTCTGGGTTTGGCGTCTGACTGGAGAACGCCTCCTGCCGGAATGTATTGTGCCAACTGTGAAGTTCGGCGGCGGTGGAATTATGCTATGGGGGTGTTTCTCCTGGTATGGCACGGGACCCTTGGTCGCAATTCTTGGTAGACTCAACACTGAGACCTACTGCACCATTTTGGATGACCATGCGCTTCCTACATTGTGGCAGTTTTACGGGGTGGACCCATGTTACTTTCAGGATGACAATGCCACCTGTCATGTTGCGAGGTCTACCATGGCTTGGTATGGTGACAATGGGGTTAATCGAATGGACTGGCCTGCGCAGAGCCCGGACCTTAACCCTATCGAGCACCTCTGGGATGAGTTGGAGCGTCGACTTAAGGGGTGCCCCCACCGTCCGAAATCGGTTAAGGAACTGACCTGTCTTCTCCAAGCCGTGTGGAAGAAAATACTGCTAGCAGTCGTACAATGCCTGGTTGAGAGTATGCCTCGGAGGGTCACAGCTGTAATTGCCACTCGTGGAGGCTCCACCAACTATTGAAGGTGAATAAACTTAGTTTTCCTTTGCTATCACAGGTGTCCAATTACTTGTTGGTAGATAGTGTACATAACTTACCCGTAAATAAATCTTCACTCTTTATTTTTAATATATCTATGTACACATTCAAATTTACTGTTAACATATACATTCGAAATGTCACTTGCAAAACCTGATACAAACAGTATGTGTTTTAAGATTTCACTTCATTTTAAACGCTTCATTTGTTTTTACAGTATCATCCGCAGGAATTTGATATATTCTTCCTGTTGGTGTTACTGGGTTTACTTTACAAAGAACATCATTTACAGATACCCATAGAATATCAGGTTTTGTAGGATACATATAAGATAGTAATGGGCCAGCTGAGTGAAGGAAAGTAACTTTGACTTCATCAAGACCTTCGTCTTTTGTTAAAACATAAGCTAGCCACCATTTCTTGTAGTAGATCGCAGTAATGTATCCATGAATATCTCTCAAAGCCAGTTTTTTTTTTTGAGATTTTGCAACTGTTTCAACAGTAGATTCTGTTGTATCTGAAAAAGTTTTTACCAATATTTTTGATGTACTTGATGCTATTGGTATAAAGGCATGTAACCTCTGTGTCCCTTTGATGGTAACAGATTGACTAAAACGCTCTTCTAGAAGTGTTTCAGTTTCAATGTACTCTTCTTGTGTTGAAAATTCAAAGTGTACAGATGTAATGTTTTTAACTGCCCAATCAAAAAGTTGTTGTGGAGTAAGAATTTGGTTATCATATGGCCTCTGCAGACTTGTTTTTGTTGCTAATCTCTCAACAGTGCCACCAACACCATCACAAGGTCCTTTTCCATGAGCAGAGACAAAAAAATGCCATTCTGTTGCGATGCTAAAATCTTCTTTGTGGAAACATAAGTTTACAAAATTATTTTTATTCTTGTATTGGGCTGCACTGCCATCCGAAAAGTAGTATATCTTCTGTATATCAGTTTAAAATTTGGTTTTAAAAAATTGAATTAGCTTTTTTTGAGAACAGTAGACTGCTATGGTGTTATGCTCTAGACAGTTAGAAATTATGACATAGCTCATATGCTCTGTTTTTTTCTCTCCTTTGTAATACACTACAAAGGGGTGCACTGTTGCATGATCACTTGACCAATGATAACTCTGGGCCTCATCTTGGATCACGAAAGTGTAATTCTCAGAGAAGTCACATGTGACAACATATTCACCCTCATTCATGTTTTTCTTGACTTCATTTATAAAAGAGCTTTGCTGCTTAGCTAGAAAATCGTGGAGAATCAATGTGGTCAATTTTTCAGAAAATAATTCAATAAACTCCGATGAGGTCTTCTGCATTGTTTCTAAGTTACATCTGTCTACTGAAACCCACTGTCGAAAAGTGATATTTTCAACCATATTATTATCAAATGCATTTTGTAGTGTACTTTTTATTGGGTCGCTTCCTGGGCAAGAACTAGTTTCCCATAATGCTGTGAATTGATGCTGGGTTGCACAGCACTTTTGCCAAACAGTGTTTATAAGAGGCCAATTCTCCATTGGTTAACACACCGAGCTTAGCATTTTCTATCTTAAGTTTGACATTTTGATGTGTAGTGCAAACACATACTGAGTGTGTTCCACTATGTCCTGCTAAAATGCAGTGTTTTGGGCGCAGTTCTGCAAATTTAGAAAACCCAATCTTCATTTCTTGAAATTTATCTTTGAAAATTTTATATACTTCTTTTTTATTGCACAAAATAAGTCTTTTAGATATTACTGTTTTATCTCCATTCTCCCCTTCACAGTTACAGTCTCTCTTCCCTGGCATTACTCTACTTATTTCCTCATTTTCATAACTGTTTGCACAACTTCTTGCAACAGATTCTTTCCCGGTTTTTGGTCAGGACTTTCTAATATACCTCTTTCCTTCAAAAGCCATTTTGCCTGGCGTACCATGTGGTTAGGAGCATTGAATTCACACATTATCTTTCTTATACTCCAAGATTCAGGCAAACAAGTTAGTAGCATTACTTTCTTTTTCTTACTACTTGAAGAAAAGCTAGTTTTCAAATTACCTATGACAGATTGTTCCAGTGACTCACATTCATTTTCTGAGGAATCCTCTGCATTAGCAAATAGTTGTTCTTTAAGTGCTAACCCAATGTTTTTTATTTTTTTGGTTGAATACGGCTTCATCTGAAGATTTGTACTACGTACAGGGGACTCTTCTAATTCCTGAAGAGACATATTTAGTGTCTCCAGAACAGCTGAAGGTGGAGGATCATAGCTTGTTTCATCATCATCATCCAAACTGCAATCCTTATTTTCTTGCATATTTTTCAACATGAACCAATCTGCTTCCTACAATTATCACAAATTTTTGATATTTTTGGCATATCAGGAAACATATTGCACGTCCATTCAGGCACATTTCTTAGTCTCTTTATGTTTTCCACAGAATGATTGTTTTTTTTAAAGGATTGCAACATTGTAGTGTCCGATATCTTTCTGCATTGTATAATATCACACAGATCTCAGTTAACATTTAGAAATGTTTCTGAAGAGAACACTAAGAAAATATACTGAAATAATGAGTAACAACTTTGAAAATATTTTTTTCACTAATACCACAAAATATTAACATTAAAAAAGAAACTTATACCACCATATTAATCACCAACAATATACACATCCAACTGCCACTAAATCAGTATGAAGACTGATCAGTCTGCCTGTGGTTTAAACCAGTTGAGTCATAACAGCTCCAGACTCTGGCAGTTCCAGACATGTGGCTTGACCCTGAACTGGTATAGCTGGGTCTGAGCAGATCCAATAAAATTGCAATTTGAAATAAACAATTAGATTTTTTTTATCCCAATTTGTACTTTTTATATATACTCAAAACTTTTAATAATTATGGCTATCAGATTACAATTTTATTCATAAAAAACTTATATTTTTAGTAGTTCTAATAGAATAATCACCCTGTGGCCTGTCATAGTCACTAGTTACATTTTAAATATATTACAAATAAATTTATGAAAAAGTGAAGATTTATTTACGGGTAAGTTATGTATATTTCCACTTAAATCTATATAGATTTTACAAAATTGTCATTTTTTTTTAGGGAAATATGTATTTTTGAAATTTTATAAAGGGGTGAACCCATGACAGTCCCACTTTCATACTTTGGGAATTAGTTAACAAAGTGAAGTGTATATAATTTTTCGAAAAATTTTGAAGATGCGCTTTTTGATAAATTAAAAACTTAAATTTGAAAAACAATTTTCATCTCAAACCCATATTGTGTTGTATATCATAGGAAAGCTCTTGGAAAATGCAGCAAAATGACACCTCTCCCATCATTTTAGCTTAATTAGGAGAGTTGCTACAGCAATTTAAAATTATGGCTGTGGGGTGTTTTTTGGCGATTTTTGACCACTTCACATCGCCGTATTTTAATAAAATTGGGTATTTTTCTTCATCTATATGTAGGCTACCTCTGTGCCAAGTTTCATCGAAATCTGAGATGGTGAGTTAAAATTCATATTAAAATTGTGTTGATTTGACACAGATTAAACCAAAGGGGGTGTAGTTTTTTCTTTTTGATTTCGAATTTGCACAGCTGGAATTTATTTGAAACACTATTGGAAATTCCAATTTATTATATGTTACTAGTTCATATTTTTTTAAACTAAGTGACATATAAAAATATTTAAGGAGTGTGAACAAAAATTACATTATGTATATATTTTTGTGCAATAGTTAAAAAAAAATCATCAGTTTCTCCGCACCATCGCATAGTCTGCATCAAACAGTTTTGTGCTCAACAAAAAGACAGTCAGTGATCTGTGTCTTTTTCTGTTTAAAAAAAATGATTCAAAAGTTTTTAAAACATTCCCTTAAAGTCTGTTGAATCATGGGGAAGTTTACTATTGTTACTTTTTCTTTTCCTTTTAACTGCACATCAAATGTATCACTTCTTAGTGTTTTTCAACATTTTTTTATTTGCCATAGATTCATCAAATCACAACAAATTCACTGCAAAGGGGGAGGAGAGGGAGGGGTGCATAAAAAGATGTCATTAAAAATCAAAGTGACAACATTTAAAGCAGAAGAGAGGAAATTTTAAAAACCCAGTGCAAGATTGACAAAAAATAAAAGAGTGCATGGAAAAGGAAAATCTAAATCTTACTAACAAAACAAACAACAGTTGCTTTTAAGTCTGGTCCAACTCTTGAACGTTATGTTTGTGTGAATCAGTAATATCAACACAGAATATTTACGAAAGTCGTAAAAACTGGAAATTTAGCAATTATTAATTTAATGCTATTAAACTGTTACAATCACTGAAAATTTGCACACACACACACACACCCCACCACCACCACCACCCCGGCGTTATCAGATGAAATTTCTTTCAGTAACATATTTAGCGAAGTGCTTGGAAAGTAGATTTTTCATATTTTACGAGTGCTAGCCCAAAACAGCTAGCAGTTATATCTTAGAGGGAAAAATTTATGACTAATAGTTGTTCATGAAAAATCCTCCCCCTCTCCAAGTCCCAGTGCATCGAGCAAATAGCTACAGCAACGGTCTCCATCTCTCTCCTAAATTTAATCTCTGTCTCTCGTCCAAATTTAATCTCTGTCTCTCGTCAAAATTTAATCTCTGTCTCTCGTCAAATTTTAATCTCTGTCTCTCAGCAGGTAATGCATGAAGTTGGTAGGTCAAACTAAATGTAACACTAATTGTAACAGAAAATATTATATTGGGTGCGATTATATTTAGAATATTGGAGAAGCAGAAATAGAATCTAATTTTGAAAAAACCGAGGAAGATTTTTTCAACTGGGACCTGTTTGAAAAAATCAGGTACGTTTTCTTCAAGCTGGACCTACCCTGGCAAACCCTGGTAATTTTTATACATGTTTACCGCACCTTAAATATTTCAATATCATCATCATCATTGTCAACCATTATCTATCCACTGCTGGACAAAGGTCTCTACAAGCCTCTTCCACAACGGTCTGTCTTGTGCCAGTCTCCTCCATGTTGCTCCCGCATACTTTCGAATTTCATCTACTCATCTCCCATGTGGTCTTCTTCTGGGTCTTTTCCTGTCCCGTGGAATCCAATCTAAAATTTCAACTGTCCATCGACTGTCTGTTCTTCTGGCAGTATGCCCAGCCCATTGCCATTTCAGGGATTTAACTCTGATCATGATGTCTTCCACTCTTGTCATTTTTCGGATCCACGAGTTCCTCTTCTTATCTCTCCTGGTTACACTAAGCATGCACCTCTCCATTCTTCTTTGAGTTGTCTGCAGCCTTTGTATGTCTCTTTTAGTTAAGGTTCACGTCTCTGCACCATACGTAAGCACTGAAAAGATGCATTGATCAAACACTTTTCTTTTATGACATAATGGCATATTGCTCTTGAAAATTATGCTGTTTCTTCCAAAAGCTCTCCAGGCAAGTTTTATACGCAGATTAATTTCTTCATCAATGTGACCCTCACTTGATATCTGCTGTCCAAGATATACGCAGATTAATTTCTTCATCAATGTGACCCTCACTTGATATCTGCTGTCCAAGATAAACGTATGTATCTGTTATCTCCAGCTTTTCTCCATCAATCGATAAATCTTCATTTCTTGTAAAAGCATTGTACATCACTTTTGTCTTCTGAAAGTTCATTTTTAATCCCACTTTATTCTTGTCAGCAAGTTCCTGGATCATACTCTGCAGCTCTGATGGGGTAGTTGCAAAAATAACAATGTCATCAGTAAAACGAAGGTGGGTTAGATAGTCTCCATTAATCTTTATCGCTTTGTTTTCCCATTTCAGTGATTGAGAGACATTTTCCAACGTGGCATTAAAGAGCTTGGGAGATATGGTGTCACCTTGTCTCACTCCCTTTCCAACTTTTATGTGTGCTGTATTCTCAAACAGCCGAATCTTTGCACTTGCATTTTCATAGATGTTATTAATAATGCTAACGTATGCATCTTCAATACCGCAGGATTTCAAAGCCATTGTAACTGCTGATGGTTTCACCGAATCAAAGGCCTTTTCATAATCGATAAAAGCCATGCACAATGGAAGTTCATATTCCCTCGCCCTTCCAATTAGTTCTCTCAGTACGTGGATATGATCTATAGTGCTGTAGCCGCTCCTGAATCCAGCTTGTTCTCTCGGTTGAGCCATGTCCAGTGTCACCTTCAAGCGGTATGAAAGAACTTTAGTGAAGATTTTATAAACCACTGATAGTAGGCTGATAGGACTGTAGTTCCTGCGATCCTCAATGTCAACTTTTTTATGTAGTAGGATCATTGTAGCATTGTTCCAATCCTCAGGAATCTTCCCTTCATTCAGGCATCGAGTGAAAACTTGGGCGAGTACCGTTTCAATTTCTCCACTTGCTTCTTGTATGATGTCTACAGTAATTCCATCTCATCCTGGAGCTTTTCCCCGCTTCATGTTCTTGATTGCATGTGCAACTTCTGCTGGGAGGACTGGAAGAACTCTGGTACTGGTACCTTGCATGATGTCTGGAGTACATGTATCATCCGTTTCATATAATTTGGAGTAGAAATCTTTCACTCTTGTCAAAATTTTGCTTCTATTTCTTGTTACAGAATCATCTTTTCTCAGTGCCATAATCTGTTTTCTTCCCTTACTGAGATGTCCCTTTGCTATCTTTAGGCTTTGGTTGTTTTCAGTTGCTTTCCTCACTAGTTCACAGTTGAATTTCCTTACGTCTTCAGTAATACTTTTTCATACTGTCTTGCATAGCTCTATATATTCCACTCTGGAAGTCACATCTTCTTTAGTTGTCCTCATCTTTCTTCTTTTTTGCATCAACATTTTGTTTTTTCCTGATAATTTGTTCACATGCAACTTGTTCTTAGACCCAGCTAATTTTGTTGCTGTTTCCATAAGAGCTTTGGTTACTTTTCTGTTAACTTCAGAGATGTTCACTTCTTCTGATGTTAGACCTTCTAAAATAGAGAATCTATTCCTCAGTTCTAATTTGAAGGTATTATGATGCTTTTTAAGGTTGGTCATGTAAATACACTTTATTTGTTTTATGAGCTTGCCACGCTCAAGTTTAGCATTGAGGTGCATTTTACATCTTACCATTCTATGGTCACTACCTGTGTTGAACTTGTTCAGCACACTGCAGTCTTCCATGACAAATTTCTTGTTACACATAATAAAATCAATTTCACTTGTCCATCCATTGGGATGCCTCCATGTCCATTTCCTTTGCAGCTTTTTCTTGAAAAAGGAGTTCATGACGAAAAGCCTTTCTGCCTCTGCAAACTCTACGAGAGTATTTCCACGCTGGTTTCTGTTGCTGTGACCGAATTTACCTACTGAAGTTTTATTCTGTTGCCCTATTTTTGCATTGAAATCTCCCATAATTATCTTCAAGTGCTGCTCGCCTTTATTATATAGATGACATATTTCCTCATAAAATTCTTCAATTTCTTCTTCAGAATGACTTGTGGTGGGTGCATAAGTTTGAATAATCTGAGCCTGGTATCTTCTTGAGAGTTGGATA
Source organism: Macrothele yani (assembly GCA_039090855.1). NCBI lineage: Eukaryota > Metazoa > Arthropoda > Arachnida > Araneae > Macrothelidae > Macrothele > Macrothele yani. The sequence continues at coordinate 83,447,713 of CM077008.1, forward strand.
ACGAGTCGTGCAGCTCTGTCAGAGGAACTTTCAACTTCTACAACTTTATCCTTCAGTTTCTTGTTTATTATAAATCTAACACCACTAGTTCTGCCAGTATCTGTCCCACAATAGTAGAAGAGATGTCCATTTTTCAGTTCAATGGGATCTTCTCCTTTTCTCCTTACCTCACTTAGCCCGACGATGTCCCACTTGATCCTTTGTAGTTCCTCTTCCAATTCAAGAAGCCTTGAATCAGAAGATAGGGGGGGTCCATTATATGTAGCCAAGGTCAGCATCAGATGGCAGCCTAGTCCGGTCCTCCGGTGATTCTTAGCACCCTCTGCCTCTGCCTTCATGCCGCACTGTCCGCTGCCTTGGCCAGGTACATTCCAGCTACCGGAGACTGAAGGCCAAGATTTAAGTTGTAGAGTCATTTTGGAGGGGTTTGGCCATAACTCACCACACTGGCCAAGCGGGTTGGTGAGTGTGGGACAGCATTTCCTCTAATCCTGATGGTATAGTTATACCGCTATTGGCGGTCATCAGAGCACCTTTAGTGAGAACGGGATGCACCACGAGAAGGCAGGGCTGACATTTTTCAAGTAGAAGCTGTGATGTTGAGCATCAACTTACTTTAAAAAAAATATGAACTAATAATATGATACATTAGAATTTCCAATACTGTTTCAAATAAATTCTAATTATGCAAATTAGAAATTAAAAAAAACCCAGAAAGTATAATACCCCCCCCCCCCGTAAAAACAATAAAACCCGAAAAAAAACCAAGAGGACTGGTATTTAAAAACAAAAGCCTGGGCGAGTTTTTTCAAACCCAGCCGACAGGGCCTGCAAAGAACTTATGACATAGAATCATTATGAAACCAGTCTTTTTTTTTTTTCTTTTTTTTTATTGAAGGTTTAACGACCACTGTGAGCAACTCAATGGGCTATAAGCAGTCTTCCGTTCCTAATTTAGGGCCACTGGTTCAAGCGAAGGGAGACAGCCAGTGGCGTATGATGAACACAACATCCATGCTTTACCGGGATTTGAACCTGGACCCTTTCTTGGATGAATAGTCATAAGCTCGCGCTTGGACCAATGTGCTGCCGGGGTGGCCTTAAACCCATTAAAACACAAAACTGTAACAATATGCATGTGGTAATTAATACACAGTGCATTTTTTAAACAAATAAATTATCTGCAGAGTAAATCAAGTCACTATTTTTCCTTGTTCTCGTAAGAACACAAGTTAAAAGCTGAAGATTCCTAGATTTTGCCCCTGACTTTTAAATGCTTTAGCATTGTATGCTATGCTTTTCTTGGTGCATAATTTTTGCTATGCAATGTGAGGCCACAGGGGACTTTGACCATTAATGGTTCCAAGTGCAAGTAGAGAGGTGTGGGTGGAGGGTAGTAAAAAAAAGTTGAAACTGCAGTGCCAATTTCAAGGCAGTGACTTACTAAGGATAAATAAAATGTTTATCCTTAGTGAGTCACAGCCTTAAAATTCTGCTTGTCTTCTAAACCCACTGTTTGAGGTCAATATATATCTTTTCCTCTGTTCATGGTGGGTTGAGTTCCTCAAAGACTAATTTTTGCCATCTCTTTCTGTCTGCTGTCCTTTTATGTAGTTCTATTACAGAGTTTAAGTGGATGCTTTCTTTAATAATGTAAATCCATTTCTTTCTTGGTTTTCCTCTACTAGGCTGTTCTTTAATTCTACCATTTAATAAGCTGTAAATTATTTGTAGTGTAGTGGCATGACTCCTGGGGCCTTAGTAATGGTGGGTCCATAGGGTACAGCCCCTTTAGACACCCCCCCCTCCCTTAATCCTGCCTTTGATACTTTTAGCCAGATAGCATATGTTGCAATAATAGATTTCCATTTTAATTCACCAGTAACTGTTTCTTAAGAATTCCCAGTAAAAACTTTTCTGTAATTTCACTGTTATTAGAACTTACCTTTCATGGAAAGTTATAACACAGAGTAGATCGCCTCATTGCCAAACCGTGAGGCATATTTACATGGTTGTAGCTGCACTCTATGAAGTTTAATATTCATTACTATTAATTCAGGTTCTGGCTGAGTTATATTATTGAAAATATATATGATGGCTGTTAGATACAGTTTTATAGCAAATTCAACTAGTAAATTTGTCATGCCATATTGCTAAGCTGGGTATTGAAACCTAGATGTCAATTAAACTTAGGATAGAACCAAATTAAAGGTAATTTCTTTTTATGGAGGTGTTTGTGTGTGTTAAACATGATGAGCACCTAATGCTTGAAGTAATCTTTTGTTCCTAGCAGAGAGCAACTGTTTACAGTAAAAAAGAGAGAATCAGTGATAATGCAAGCCCAGGAGTGCTAGAAGAATGAAGAAGTCTGGGCCATGAACTACTTGACCAATGTGTAACAAATTCAATCTGAAACTTCATTACTGCTATTTGCTTACTATTTTTACCATGTGTCAACATGGTCAAAATCATAAATGTTGTATTTTTGTCTCTTCGTTGTATACTTTATATAAGATAAAAACAAATAAGCATCTGGTGGTACCTGGCAAATTAATTGAAATGTGCACACCATATTATGGAAAAATGAACTACTGAACTAAACAAAAACTAACTTTGATTTTAAGTATGTTTAGACAAATACCTGATATGAAAGATTCCAGAGTTAGAAATTCTAAAATAAGGTGCTGGGATTTAATTTTTCAATAACATAATATTATATTCTTTCTTTACAGCATTTCACATTTCAGAGACAGTAGTTAGTCTGCATATCTATTTTGAAATATCATTTTAAGCAGCTGGTCATATCATATACAGCTGCTTGAAAGTGATTTTTCAGAATTCTTGATATGAGAACTAGAAATAACCACATAATTTACAGATAAATGTTTGTATTGTTTCAAGACTTAAATATACAAATTTTTTTTTAGCACAGTGAGGGGGACATGAGTATTTTTTAGCATCTTAGCACTACACACAACATAAAAAATAAGCTCAATCATGAACATACCAACTGCAACAGCTAATGGCGTGAAGATAGCAGCAATTGGCAGTAGGTGCTCAGGTATGTAGTCTTTGGGTAGAGCAGCTAACGTAAGGTAGCCGAAGGCGTCAGCAACTAGTACTTGCCCACAGTACCGTACAGTAGAGGACGGTGGTATTGGATACTTCCTCATTTTTATGGCCAGGTGTTCCATATAAAAACTTTCCTGATTGGCATCTCTGACGTATTCCGGAATTCTCCAAAAGTCCCGGAACCATCCAACGCCAAAATACCCACCAGCAAATAACCACCATACAAGTGCATGACGATCACGTCCCAAATAGAAATGATGTAGACCGATAAATCCACCTACCAACCACAATAAATAAGTAATAAATAAACTTTTCTGCGCCATAGTTTAACCGAAGCAAAAAAACCTTAAACGCTACAAGCCGCAAAGCGTAATTTCACTAGCTTGCCTCATCGCATCAACCTACAACGTTTCATTAACCGGCCTTCCTTTCTTGAATTTACCTACTCCTCCTTCGACGTTCCAATCCTAAGCCCGGTCCCCTGTTTACAAATAAACGTGTCTGGTAACTAGCGAAACTTGACTTGACCTGAAAAATATAGAACTAATGTGATATGCAGCGCTATCTATGGAGTAGGCCACTTCGGAGAGATCGTTTTGAATGAGTAAATGTAGTAAAAGTGTGAGATTTGAGGAATACTGTACTGCTCAAATTCGCTAAGCTGTTATAGTTACATAGGAAGTTGAACATATTGCCAGAAGAACGGACTACCGATAGACAACTGGAATTTTAGACTGCATTCCAAAGTACAGGAATAGACCACTTGAAAGATGGATGGATAAAATAGAAGGCATCTGTACTCGTTTTGGAAAGCATGAGGGAATGGCATGGACAAGATCTTTAGATATATCTCATGGTATAAGGTTGGGCTCGCTACGATGTCAGCCTCTCATTGGGTACTGAAATGACGTTGACGTGGACGCTCTGGGTCATCACCTCCTAATAGCTTAGTAGGCCCGCGCACCGATTTGTGACGTCACTAGAGTAGTCCGTAGTCGCGGAGAGGAGCATTACGGCGATGTGCGAACGAACGCGTCTTTACGTAAACCAACTAACCAGGTCGTGCGTTCTTTTAGAGTTTCACTGCATTTAAATAAGAACTTGTGTGTTAGTTTTCAAATAACTGCAGAGTTAACAAGTTTGTTTAATAATCTTTTAAAATACAGAAGAAAAAGAAATTGCAGCGTAAAATTTAGCGTAGCAATAATTTCGACTTGAAAGGGTAAGCAACACAGATTCGTCAGTTTAATAAAAGCATCCCTGTCATTTCACTGGAAGTGATAAACCATTTCTATAATCGAAATTGTAAACTGTTGTCGTAGTTTCACTTGAAGTTATAGTATCTTTATAGTTAACCGAACGATTCCTGTACTTGTGAACAAATCGTTCTTGTACTTGAAAGATTAGTTTGAGGGTCCATTACGAAGTATCGCCGTCCTTTCAAAAGATGTCGATTGACATATTTAAGGAATCAGATTTTTCATTCATTGCAAACTTATGACTATAAAAATTTTAATAATGAAATAATTCCTTTAGTGAAAATGTATTTTATATGCAATCCGTGATCACTAATATATAAAAAAAGGTCAAGAAAAACTGAACTTTTTTCTGTGTTTTTTAATTATTACCAAAGGCTCAATAAAACACGTCTTAACATACATACAGTGAATTGCTGCTTGATCTACTGGCTGCATCAAATAAATTAAGATTACAAGAAAATTATGCAATTGCTACATTATTAAACGTACAATAATGACATAACAAGTTTTCCAAATTTTAGTAAAATCTAGTTACGTGTTTGGACAACTTCATTTTGATAAGCAAATGTAAAGTTTATAATTTTTGTCTTCGAGAGCACTATTTCAAAAAAGTTACCTTGTCAAAGTTCAACACGTCTGTATTAAGTATATTAGTAGCATTAAGCAAAACTATTTGGATCCACAATATAAGCATTTCTTTTTATCTGCAAAAATACAAGTAACTTATTGGCAGAAATTTCCTGAAATTTGATTTTCAAGAAGTATTCAGCAAAACTGCCAATGTACATATAATTATGGTTGTGTAGTTCTTTGTGTATCACAAGCACAATTTGATTATGTGTCCGTTAGCTGTTCCTTGAAGAATTTCAAAGACACGTTTCTAAGAAAATCTGAAATTTGTTCCAATAATTTCTTAAAGTATTTTTTCAGATAATTATTATATTTTTTGAGAACGTGACAAATGCACATGCAGTTATTGTACTGAATAAATCTAAGCGATTGTTTTGGTACTATAAGATGTACTTTAAAAGATGTACATGTTTCATTCTAAACTGACTAACTTGATGTACCATTTTCTCAGAAACTATAAAAAGCAATGGTATAAAATTTTGCACAAATGTTTTGTCATTCCTAAAGCTATTGAAAAAGATTGTTTTTTCCTTTTTTTATGATTTTGGTTTCAAAATAAATTCTATGCAGGATTGAAGAAGTTTTTCCCCATACAAAAATTGACACCCACCCTCACGTTTGGAAGCACACTTTACAGTAGTTATCGGATAATATGAGATACATTAGTTCCAGTTATTATTGCTGTAGCTTGTGAAGACACAGTGCAGGAAGTCTGGAAACAGATAAGTCTAGATAAATGAATAAAAAGTTGATCTCTCATTTTAGGCAAATATTTTCAAAAAAAAAAAAAAAAAAAAAAGAAGCGAGTATATATTTCTACTTGTATTTTAAAAATCTTGTTTGTTTAGAACATAGTTTCCACAATATGTGGATTCATGTCGATCCACGTACTTTTCTTTCTCTTAAAAATAACAATATCCAAGGCTTAAAAATACCATGCCCGAGATGCACAGAGCATGTAAATCATTCGTCTTGGCAGGTAAATAAAACATCTAATTGCCTGTGCATGGTAACTAAATTTTAAAATGAAAAAAGTTTGTAATAAAATTTCCTACTACACAAGAAAAAAAGACAGTCATCACATGTCGTGTTTCATGTCATTGTTAATTAATGGAAGTTGTATTATTGTTACGAAGTACCAAGGAAAGAGTAATATCACACCTTTAATTATGTTATGCTCTACGCCCAGAAATCGGAAACCTAGTTTTGCTCCAAATTTTGTTTATAATCAACAACAGTATGCATGCCTCTGATGTAACTGACCTCTCATGTTTAGTGACAAAAGGAGACAACTTTAACAAAAGGAACATGGCAGAATCACTAAATTTCCGAAACACCAGTTTCATCATCGTACCATTTCATACCAATTTTAGCATCAGCATCTTAAAAATTGATACACACACGTTTGTGCATTGAACATTTGTAATACAGACCCTTAAAATGGAAGTGCAAACATGTAAAAACAGTTCATATTTTTAACTTAAAAAAATAGGGTTCTGGTTTGTTATCTTAAAAGATACATTTTCCTGCGCATCCAGCTTTTACTACCTGGGCAAGTAAATAATTTCTTGCCCAGGTAGTACTGATATATTTCACCTAATTTTTAAGAAATTGAATGGTTTTGATAAATTCCCATCCTACCACAGATAGAGCACACTGCTGACACGAGAGTTCTTCAATGTGTTGGTTTGTAGAAAAATGCTTCAAAATCTTTAAACGGACATTTTAAAGGCAAACTTACTCCTGAACTATGTGTGAACTTCTGTTTTTGTGCATTCATATCTAATTTTTGTTGTCTATACTTGATTCAGTGTTTCTGTTCCTTTAGTAATAAATATTAAAAATGATAATTCAATGCAATTCTCTATGTCTTCAAACATAAAAGATGTATTTCACATGGCATTAAGGCCTTAGCATTTATATAAAGGACATAAGCATGTTAGATGTGTACATGACATACATATATTTCGTATAGGCTATAAGTATTTTACAAGCATTTGTGCCCAGAAATAGGGACCCCAAAAAAGTTAATCTGGCGCTGCCTAAACACTTAAATAACTAAGCACGAATGTATCAACATATTACTCTTGGGATCAAAAACATGCAACCCTTATTATTCTGTGTCCATAATAAAAAAAAAAAAGGTTAAAATCCCTTCCTAAATATACATATTTTACTTTGAACTTATTTGATACATTGGCAAAAACATGTTATGGGTTACTATAACAACACAAGTAACCTATTCTTTCCATTACAAACATAAATTTCATTTTTCAAAAATCTTTTCAGTGCTTTGACTTCCCGCTGTGAGATGCATTAGATTATAAAATTAGCCAAATTTAAATTTTCTAGTTCAAAATTTTTATTTTACGAGTAGTTTAAAATAAGGTTAACAAAAGGTTTCCACGTACCTTAGAGTTGAACATTTTCACGCTTTATTTCTGTAATCCATTTTGAGAACCTCCCCATTAGTAGGGAATTTGAATACTTTTAATATTCCTCTATGAAAATAAATTTAGTTGACAATTTGACAACAACAACCACGCACATTCGTAGTCACGCTTACACAGAGTGAGCAAGCTCATGCATGCTCGACCACCCACCACGGACATCAGCCTACTCTCCCCTACGTCACGTAGCTTCCGGCGTTCGGTGCACGGGCCTTCCAAGCTATTAGGGGGTGATGTCTGGGCTCGGCAGCTATTTGTGTCTTGTGGCGTTGGGTTACGGAATACGAAACGATCGTAATAATCGCACTTATTATGATAATAACGAAATAAAAGTGCAAAAAACTGCTCATACATAAATCAAAATCATAAAATCAAACCATTTATCTTCCGTGACGCGCAACATTTCCAAATTTATTTGCATATATTTGAACTCACATTTTAATACTTACCGCCGAGCTACTACAAAATAAACGACTACAAGAATTAAGGTTAAACACTGATACTTAAATTATTTCTGAAATTTACTTCATCAAAAAATGCCAACAAAGGCGGCGATACGTATCGCTGCCAAATCAATCAGTTCCGTACTGTGAACAACACGAAAACCATTCTGTCTCTTTATATATTCACTCTTGAAACATTTTTCAACATTCCTTCATGGTGTGAATGTATATAACACATAAGCAAGCTAAAAGAAAAAAAAATATATATATATATATATATATATATATATATATACTTAAGAGCAAAACTGAAGACTAAGGAAAAACTTTAGAATTTAAAACGAAGGTTGCAAAATAACCTGAAGATCAAAACGCGCAACGCAGCAGTTTTGAAAATTCAGAATTCACATTCTATAAAGAAGATACCTAAGCAAAAAAATACATATAAAATTTTGACTCACACCTAGTACAACATAGAAAAGGTTATGTATCTACCTGTGTGAGTAAAAGGAGAAAAGATAAAAAAATAAAATAAAACTACTGAATGTAGAAGGTGTCGAGAATACTGAGCCTTGGCTTTTTCAAGGACCAGCAAAAACTCTGCATTTTCTCACTTCCACAAAGACCTAGTTGGAAATGGGTTTCTGCAAGGCCATAGATGCAAGTAACATTCCCACCTAAAATAGTTTAAAATATATATATATGTCATGTCCTCCGTAGAGTTGCATGACCTAGCACTAGTTAACAATTTCGCTTGCATCCATTAACCTTCCTGGCCCGACCCATGCTCTTCATCTGTTACTATTAAACAGAGAGAAGAAGATTAAAGAGAACTCAAGCTGTGAGAGTGACATAATAATTAGAAATGATTTTCAGCCATAACGAAATGCCAAGTTCGTTTGAGAGAGAATTTAAACCTGAAAATCAATGCAAAAGAAATCCAAATTTTTTACATTGCGTGCTGTCATAAGTTGTAGAGTAGGGGGTTTTAGACTCAAGTTTTCTTTCAAAAATCTGTTCGTTAAAAATTAATATTTCCTTTTTTAATTGCAATGTAAAAAATTTGGATTTCTTTTGCATTGATTTTCAGGTTTAAATTCTCTCTCAAACGAACTTGGCATTTCGTTATGGCTGAAAATCATTTCTAATTATTATGTCACTCTCACAGCTTGAGTTCTCTTTAATCTTCTTCTCTCTGTTTAATAGTAACAGATGAAGAGCATGGGTCGGGCCAGGAAGGTTAATGGATGCAAGCGAAATTGTTAACTAGTGCTAGGTCATGCAACTCTACGGAGGACATGACATATATATATATTTTAAACTATTTTAGGTGGGAATGTTACTTGCATCTATGGCCTTGCAGAAACCCATTTCCAACTAGGTCTTTGTGGAAGTGAGAAAATGCAGAGTTTTTGCTGGTCCTTGATAAAGCCAAGGCTCAGTATTCTCGACACCTTCTACATTCAGTAGTTTTATTTTATTTTTTTATCTTTTCTCCTTTTACTCACACAGGTAGATACATAACCTTTTCTATGTTGTACTAGGTGTGAGTCAAAATTTTATATGTATTTTTTTGCTTAGGTATCTTCTTTATAGAATATATATATATATATATATATATATATGCGCAAGAAAACCAAGAGTTAAGTGTTATACGTCCTTTTTTTTTTTTTTTTTTCGAAATTACTTTTTTATGTAAAGTTAAATAAGCTTATTATTTCCTCTAAGTTTAAGAATGTGGTTTTCACTTTAAAACTTTTTACCAGCATTTGTGCTAGCTGGTTGTTTTAGTAGTTTACAGGTTTAGTAGAATTTAATGCTCAAAGATTTTATTAACTTACAAAATTTATATTTGGTGCACTTAAGCAGATGTAATATAACAGAAACCCACTTTCAGGTCTTTGAAGAAATGAGAGAGGGATCATTTCTGTTTGACCCTGAAGAAGGAATAAGTGATTATTCTCAACATGTTCTACATTACATGCCTCCTTTCAAAATCTCACTTTTAGAGTTTACAGTTTTTTAGTTTTAGCCCTCATCAAAGGGAGAATATAGCTCGGTGATTTGGTTTTGATATTCTTCTTTTTTTAGGTTTTTGTTTTTAAAATTGTTTGTACACACCTACACACATCATTTAAGAAGGGTGAAAATTATTCTGGAAGTGAAGATATAGAAGCTATATCGAATACCTACTTAAAAAATGACATCTTGAAAAATACACACACACACCCCATATATACATAGATATACACACACCCCATATATCATCATCATCATCATCATCATTGTCAACCATTATCAATCCACTGCTGGACGAAGGTCTCCCCAAGTTTCCTCCACAACGGTCTGTCTTGTGCCAGTCTCCTCCATGTCACCCCTGCATACTTTCGAATTTCATCCACCCATCTCCCATGTGGTCTTCTTCTGGGTCTTTTCCTGTCCCTTGGAATCCAATCTAAAATTTCGGCTGTCCATCGATGATCTGTTCTTCTGGCAGTATGTCCAGCCCATTGCCATTTCAGGGATTTAACTCTGATCATGATGTCTTCCACTCTTGTCATTTTTCGGATCCACGAGTTCCTCTTCTTATCTCTCCTGGTTACACCAAGTATGCATCTCTCCATGCTGCTTTGAGTTGTCTGCAGCCTTTGTATGTCTCTTTTAGTTAAGGTCCACGTCTCTGCACCATACGTAAGCACTGGAAGGATGCATTGATCAAACACTTTTCTTTTAAGACATAATGGCATATTGCTCTTGAAAATTATGCTGTTTCTTCCAAAAGCTCTCCAGGCAAGTTTTGTACGCCGATTAATTTCTTCATCAATGTGACCCTCACTTGATATCTGCTGTCCAAGATAAACGTACGTGTCTGTTATCTCCAGCTTTTCTCCATCAATCGATAAATCTTCATTTCTTGTAAAAGCATTGAACATCACTTTTGTCTTCTGAAAGTTCATTTTTAATCCCACTTCTTTACTCTTGTCAGCAAGTTCCTGGATCATACTCTGCAGCTCTGATGGGGTAGTTGCAAAAATGACTACGTCATCAGCAAAACGAAGGTGGGTGAGATAATCTCCATTAATCTTTATCCCCTTGTTTTCCCAGCTCAGCGACTGAAAAACACCCTCCAATGTGGCATTAAAGAGCTTCGGAGATATGGTGTCACCTTGTCTCACTCCCTTTCCAATTTTTACGTGTGTTGTATTTTCCAACAGCCTAATCTTTGCACTTGCATTTTCATAGATGTTATTAATAATATTAATGTATGCATCTTCAATACCGCACGTTTTCAGAGCCATTGTAACTGCTGATGGTTTCACCGAATCAAAGGCTTTTTCATAATCGATAAAAGCCATGCACAATGGAAGTTCATATTCCCTCGCTCTTTCAATTAGTTCTCTCAGCACGTGGATATGATCTATTGTGCTGTAGCCACTCCTGAATCCAGCTTGTTCTCTCGGTTGAGCCATGTCCAGTGTTACCTTCAAGCGGTGTGAAAGAACTTTAGTGAAGATTTTATAAACTACTGATAGGAGGCTGATAGGTCTGTAGTTTCCGAGATCCTCAATGTCACCTTTCTTATGTAGCAGGATCATTGTAGCGGTGTTTCAATCCTCAGGAATCTTTCCTTCATTAAGGCATCGAGTGAAAATTTGGGCGAGTACTGTTTCGATTTCTCCACTTGCTTCTTGTATGATGTCTACAGTAATTCCATCTTCTCCTGGAGCTTTTCCCCGCTTCATGTTCTTGATTGCATGTGCAACTTCTGCTGGAAGGACTAGAGGAACTCTGGTACTGGTATCTTTCATGATGTCTGGAGTGCATGTATCATCCCTTTCATATAATTTGGAGTAGAAATCTTTCCCTCTTGTCAAAATTTCGCCTCTATTTCTTGTTACAGAACCATCTTCTTTTCTCAGTGCCATAATCTGTTTTCTTCCCTTACTGAGATGTCCCTTTGCTATCTTTAGGCTTTGGTTGTTTTCAATTGCTTTCCTCACTAGTTCACAGTTGAATTTTCTTACGTCTTCAGTGATACTTTTTCTTACTGTCTTGCATAGCTCTATATATTCCACTTTGGAAGTCACATCTTCTTTAGTTGTCCTCATCTCTCTTCTTTTTTGCATCAACATTTTCGTTTTTCCTGATAATTTATTTACATGCAACTTGTTCTTAGACCCAGCTAATTTTGTTGCTGTTTCCATAAGAGCATTGGTTACTTTTCTGTTAACTTCAGAGATGTCCACTTCTTCCGATGTTAGGCCTTCTAAAGCAGAGAACCTGTTCTTCAGTTCCAAGTTGAAGGTATTATGGTGTTTTTTAAGGTTGGTTATGTCAATAGATTTTGTTTGTCTTATGAGCTTGCCACGTTCAAGTTTAGTGTTGAGGTGCATCTTACATCTTACCAATCTATGGTCACTACCTGTGTTGAACTTGTTTAGCACACTGCAGTCTTCTATGACGAATTTTTTGTTACACATAATAAAATCAATTTCACTTGTCGTCCCATTTGGATGTCTCCATGTCCATTTCCTGTGTGGCTTTTTCTTGAAGAAGGAGTTCAAGATGAAAAACCCTTCTGCCTCTGCAAACTCTACGAGAGTATTTCCACGCTGGTTTCTGTTGCCGTGACCGAATTTACCTACTGAAGTTTCATTCTGTTGCCGTTGCCCTATTTTTGCATTGAAATCTCCCATAATTATTTTCAAGTGCTGCTTACCTTTATTATTTAGATGACAAATTTCTTCATAAAATTCTTCAATTTCTTCTTTAGGATGACTTGTGGTGGGTGCATAAATTTGAATAATCTGAGCCTGGTATCTTTTCGAGAGTTGGATAACAAGTCGTGCAGCTCTGTCAGAGGAAATTTCAACTTCTACAACTTTATCCTTCAGTTTCTTGTTTATTATAAATCCAACACCACTAGTTCTGCCAGTATCTGTCCCACGATAGTAGAAGAGATGTCCACTTTTCAGTTCGATGAGATCTTCTCCTTTTCTCCTTACCTCACTTAGCCCCACGATGTCCCACTTGATCCTTTGTAGTTCCTCTTCCAATTCAAGAAGCCTTGAATCAGAAGATAGGGAGCGTCCATTGTACGTTGCCAAGGTCAGCATCAGATGGCAGCCTAGTCCGGTCCTCCGGGGATTCTTAGCACCCTCTGCCTTCATGTCGCACTGGCCGCTGCCTTGGCCAGGTACATTCCAGCTGCCGGAGACTGAGGGCCAAGATTTAAGTTGTGGAATCATTTTGGAGGGGTTTGGCCATAACTCACCACTCTGGCCAAGCGGGTTGGTGAGTGTGGGATAGCATTTCCTCTAATCCCGATGGTATAGTTATACCGCTATTGGCGGTCGTCAGAGCCCCTTTAGTGGGAACAGGATGCACCACGAGAAGGCGGGGTTGACATTTGTCAAGGAGAGGCTGTGATGTTACGCATCACCTGACCTTACATCCAATATATATATATATATATTATATATATATAATATATATATATATATATATATATATATGCGCAAGAAAACCAAGAGTTAAGTGTTATACGTCCTTTTTTTTTTTTTTTTTTTTCGAAATTACTTTTTTATGTAAAGTTAAATAAGCTTATTATTTCCTCTAAGTTTAAGAATGTGGTTTTCACTTTAAAACTTTTTACCAGCATTTGTGCTAGCTGGTTGTTTTAGTAGTTTACAGGTTTAGTAGAATTTAATGCTCAAAGATTTTATTAACTTACAAAATTTATATTTGGTGCACTTAAGCAGATGTAATATAACAGAAACCCACTTTCAGGTCTTTGAAGAAATGAGAGAGGGATCATTTCTGTTTGACCCTGAAGAAGGAATAAGTGATTATTCTCAACATGTTATACATTACATGCCTCCTTTCAAAATCTCACTTTTAGAGTTTACAGTTTTTTAGTTTTAGCCCTCATCAAAGGGAGAATATAGCTCGGTGATTTGGTTTTGATATTCTTCTTTTTTTAGGTTTTTGTTTTTAAAATTGTTTGTACACACCTACACACATCATTTAAGAAGGGTGAAAATTATTCTGGAAGTGAAGATATAGAAGCTATATCGAATACCTACTTAAAAAATGACATCTTGAAAAATACACACACACACCCCATATATACATAGATATACACACACCCCATATATCATCATCATCATCATCATCATTGTCTACCATTATCAATCCACTGCTGGACGAAGGTCTCCCCAAGTTTCCTCCACAACGGTCTGTCTTGTGCCAGTCTCCTCCATGTCACCCCTGCATACTTTCGAATTTCATCCACCCATCTCCCATGTGGTCTTCTTCTGGGTCTTTTCCTGTCCCTTGGAATCCAATCTAAAATTTCGGCTGTCCATCGATGATCTGTCCTTCTGGCAGTATGTCCAGCCCATTGCCATTTGAGGGATTTAACTCTGATCATGATGTCTTCCACTCTTGTCATTTTTCGGATCCACGAGTTCCTCTTCTTATCTCTCCTGGTTACACCAAGTATGCACCTCTCCATGCTGCTTTGAGTTGTCTGCAGCCTTTGTATGTCTCTTTTAGTTAAGGTCCACGTCTCTGCACCATACATAAGCACTGGAAGGATGCATTGATCAAACACTTTTCTTTTAAGACATAATGGCATATTGCTCTTGAAAATTATGCTGTTTCTTCCAAAAGCTCTCCAGGCAAGTTTTGTACGCCGATTAATTTCTTCATCAATGTGACCCTCACTTGATATCTGCTGTCCAAGATAAACGTACGTGTCTGTTATCTCCAGCTTTTCTCCATCAATCGATAAATCTTCATTTCTTGTAAAAGCATTGAACATCACTTTTGTCTTCTGAAAGTTCATTTTTAATCCCACTTCTTTACTCTTGTCAGCAAGTTCCTGGATCATACTCTGCAGCTCTGATGGGGTAGTTGCAATCAGCAAAACGAAGGTGGGTGAGATAATCTCCATTAATCTTTATCCCCTTGTTTTCCCAGCTCAGCGACTGAAAAACACTCTCCAATGGGCATTAAAGAGCTTCGGAGATATTATGTCACCTTGTCTCACTCCCTTTCCAATTTTTACGTGTGTTGTATTTTCAAACAGCCTAATCTTTGCACTTGCATTTTCATAGATGTTATTAATAATATTAATGTATGCATCTTCAATACCGCACGTTTTCAGAGCCATTGTAACTGCTGATGGTTTCACCGAATCAAAGGCTTTTTCATAATCGATAAAAGCCATGCACAATGGAAGTTCATATTCCCTCGCTCTTTCAATTAGTTCTCTCAGCACGTGGATATGATCTATTGTGCTGTAGCCACTCCTGAATCCAGCTTGTTCTCTCGGTTGAGCCATGTCCAGTGTTACCTTCAAGCGGTGTGAAAGAACTTTAGTGAAGATTTTATAAACTACTGATAGGAGGCTGATAGGTCTGTAGTTTCCGAGATCCTCAATGTCACCTTTCTTATGTAGCAGGATCATTGTAGCGGTGTTTCAATCCTCATGAATCTTTCCTTCATTAAGGCATCGAGTGAAAATTTGGGCGAGTACTGTTTCGATTTCTCCACTTGCTTCTTGTATGATGTCTACAGTAATTCCATCTTATCCTGGAGCTTTTCCCCGCTTCATGTTCTTGATTGCATGCGCAACTTCTGCTGGAAGGACTGGAGGAACTCTGGTACTGGTATCTTTCATGATGTCTGGAGTGCATGTATCATCCCTTTCATATAATTTGGAGTAGAAATCTTTCCCTCTTGTCAAAATTTCGCCTCTATTTCTTGTTACAAAACCATCTTCTTTTCTCAGTGCCATAATCTGTTTTCTTCCCTTACTGAGATGTCCCTTTGCTATCTTTAGGCTTTGGTTGTTTTCAAATTGCTTTCCTCACTAGTTCACAGTTGAATTTCCTTACGTCTTCAGTGATACTTTTTCGTACTGTCTTGCATAGCTCTATATATTCCACTTTGGAAGTCACATCTTCTTCAGTTGTCCTCATCTCTCTTCTTTTTTGCATCAACATTTTCGTTTTTCCTGATAATTTATTTACATGCAACTTGTTCTTAGACCCAGCTAATTTTGTTGCTGTTTCCATAAGAGCATTGGTTACTTTTCTGTTAACTTCAGAGATGTCCACTTCTTCCGATGTTAGGCCTTCTAAAGCAGAGAACCTGTTCTTCAGTTCCAAGTTGAAGGTATTATGGTGTTTTTTAAGGTTGGTTATGTCAATAGATTTTGTTTGTCTTATGAGCTTGCCACGTTCAAGTTTAGTGTTGAGGTGCATCTTACATCTTACCAATCTATGGTCACTACCTGTGTTGAACTTGTTTAGCACACTGCAGTCTTCTATGACGAATTTTTTGTTACACATAATAAAATCAATTTCACTTGTCGTCCCATTTGGATGTCTCCATGTCCATTTCCTGTGTGGCTTTTTCTTGAAGAAGGAGTTCAAGATGAAAAACCCTTCTGCCTCTGCAAACTCAACGAGAGTATTTCCACGCTGGTTTCTGTTGCCGTGACCGAATTTACCTACTGAAGTTTCATTCTGTTGCCGTTGCCCTATTTTTGCATTGAAATCTCCCATAATTATTTTCAAGTGCTGCTTACCTTTATTATTTAGATGACAAATTTCTTCATAAAATTCTTCAATTTCTTCTTCAGGATGACTTGTGGTGGGTGCATAAGTTTGAATAATCTGAGCCTGGTATCTTTTCGAGAGTTGGATAACAAGCCGTGCAGCTCTGTCAGAGGAAATTTCAACTTCTACAACTTTATCTTTCAGTTTCTTATTTATTATAAATCCAACACCACTAGTTCTGCCAGTATCTGTCCCACGATAGTAGAAGAGATGTCCACTTTTCAGTTCGATGAGATCTTCTCCTTTTCTCCTTACCTCACTTAGCCCCACGATGTCCCACTTGATCCTTTGTAGTTCCTCTTCCAATTCAAGAAGCCTTGAATCAGAAGATAGGGAGCGTCCATTGTACGTTGCCAAGGTCAGCATCAGATGGCAGCCTAGTCCGGTACTCCGGGGATTCTTAGCACCCTCTGCCTTCATGTCGCACTGGCCGCTGCCTTGGCCAGGTACATTCCAGCTGCCGGAGACTGAGGGCCAAGATATAAGTTGTGGAGTCATTTTGGAGGGGTTTGGCCATAACTCACCACTCTGGCCAAGCGGGTTGGTGAGTGTGGGATAGAATTTCCTCTAATCCCGATGGTATAGTTATACCGCTATTGGCGGTCGTCAGAGCCCCTTTAGTGGGAACAGGATGCACCACGAGAAGGCGGGGTTGACATTTGTCAAGGAGAGGCTGTGATGTTACGCATCACCTGACCTTACATCCCACCCCATATCATCATCATCATCATCATCATTGTCAACCATTATCAATCCACTGCTGGACGAAGGTCTCCCCAAGTTTCCTCCACAACGGTCTGTCTTGTGCCAGTCTCCTCCATGTCACCCCTGCATACTTTCGAATTTCATCCACCCATCTCCCATGTGGTCTTCTTCTGGGTCTTTTCCTGTCCCTTGGAATCCAATCTAAAATTTCGGCTGTCCATCGATGATCTGTCCTTCTGGCAGTATGTCCAGCCCATTGCCATTTGAGGGATTTAACTCTGATCATGATGTCTTCCACTCTTGTCATTTTTCGGATCCACGAGTTCCTCTTCTTATTTCTCCTGGTTACACCAAGTATGCACCTCTCCATGCTGCTTTGAGTTGTCTGCAGCCTTTGCATGTCTCTTTTAGTTAAGGTCCACGTCTCTGCACCATACGTAAGCACTGGAAGGATGCATTGATCAAACACTTTTCTTTTAAGACATCATGGCATATTGCTCTTGAAAATTATGCTGTTTCTTCCAAAAGCTCTAAAGGCAAGTTTTGTACGCCGATTAATTTCTTCATCAATGTGACCCTCACTTGATATCTGCTGTCCAAGATAAACGTACGTGTCTGTTATCTCTAGCTTTTCTCCATCAATCGATAAATCTTCATTTCTTGTAAAAGCATTGAACATCACTTTTCTCTTCTGAAAGTTCATTTTTAATCCCACTTCTTTACTCTTGTCAGCAAGTTCCTGGATCATACTCTGCAGCTCTGATGGGGTAGTTGCAATCAGCAAAACGAAGGTGGGTTAGATAATCTCCATTAATCTTTATCCCCTTGTTTTCCCAGCTCAGCGACTGAAAAACACTCTCCAATGGGCATTAAAGAGCTTCGGAGATATGGTGTCACCTTGTCTCACTCCCTTTCCAATTTTTACGTGTGTTGTATTTTCAAACAGCCTAATCTTTGCACTTGCATTTTCATAGATGTTATTAATAATATTAATGTATGCATCTTCAATACCGCACGTTTTCAGAGCCATTGTAACTGCTGATGGTTTCACCGAATCAAAGGCTTTTTCATAATCGATAAAAGCCATGCACAATGGAAGTTCATATTCCCTCGCTCTTTCAATTAGTTCTCTCAGCACGTGGATATGATCTATTGTGCTGTAGCCACTCCTGAACCCAGCTTGTTCTCTCGGTTGAGCCATGTCCTGTGTTACCTTCAAGCGGTGTGAAAGAACTTTAGTGAAGATTTTATAAACTACTGATAGGAGGCTGATAGGTCTGTAGTTTCCGAGATCCTCAATGTCACCTTTCTTATGTAGCAGGATCATTGTAGCGGTGTTCCAATCCTCATGAATCTTTCCTTCATTAAGGCATCGAGTGAAAATTTGGGCGAGTACTGTTTCGATTTCTCCACTTGCTTCTTGTATGATGTCTACAGTAATTCCATCTTATCCTGGAGCTTTTCCCCGCTTCATGTTCTTGATTGCATGTGCAACTTCTGCTGGAAGGACTGGAGGAACTCTGGTACTGGTATCTTTCATGATGTCTGGAGTGCATGTATCATCCCTTTCATATAATTTGGAGTAGAAATCTTTCCCTCTTGTCAAAATTTCGCCTCTATTTCTTGTTACAGAACCATCTTCTTTTCTCAGTGCCATAATCTGTTTTCTTCCCTTACTGAGATGTCCCTTTGCTATCTTTAGGCTTTGGTTGTTTTCAATTGCTTTCCTCACTAGTTCACAGTTGAATTTCCTTACGTCTTCAGTGATACTTTTTCGTACTGTCTTGCATAGCTCTATATATTCCACTTTGGAAGTCACATCTTCTTCAGTTGTCCTCATCTCTCTTCTTTTTTGCATCAACATTTTCGTTTTTCCTGATAATTTATTTACATGCAACTTGTTCTTAGACCCAGCTAATTTTGTTGCTGTTTCCATAAGAGCGTTGGTTACTTTTCTGTTAACTTCAGAGATGTCCACTTCTTCCGATGTCAGGCCTTCTAAAGCAGAGAACCTGTTCTTCAGTTCCAAGTTGAAGGTATTAGGGTGTTTTTTAAGGTTTGTTATGTCAATAGATTTTGTTTGTCTTATGAGCTTGCCACGTTCAAGTTTAGTGTTGAGGTGCATCTTACATCTTACCAATCTATGGTCACTACCTGTGTTGAACTTGTTTAGCACACTGCAGTCTTCTATGACGAATTTTTTGTTACACATAATAAAATCAATTTCACTTGTCGTCCCATTTGGATGTCTCCATGTCCATTTCCTGTGTGGCTTTTTCTTGAAGAAGGAGTTCAAGATGAAAAACCCTTCTGCCTCTGCAAACTCAACGAGAGTATTTCCACGCTGGTTTCTGTTGCCGTGACCGAATTTACCTACTGAAGTTTCATTCTGTTGCCGTTGCCCTATTTTTGCATTGAAATCTCCCATAATTATTTTCAAGTGCTGCTTACCTTTATTATTTAGATGACAAATTTCCTCATAAAATTCTTCAATTTCTTCTTCAGGATGACTTGTGGTGGGTGCATAAGTTTGAATAATCTGAGCCTGGTATCTTTTCGAGAGTTGGATAACAAGCCGTGCAGCTCTGTCAGAGGAACTTTCAACTTCTGCAACTTTCTCTTTCAGTTTCTTATTTATTATAAATCCAACACCACTAGTTCTGCCAGTATCTGTCCCACGATAGTAGAAGAGATGTCCACTTTTCAGTTCGATGAGATCTTCTCCTTTTCTCCTTACCTCACTTAGCCCCACGATGTCCCACTTGATCCTTTGTAGTTCCTCTTCCAATTCAAGAAGCCTTGAATCAGAAGATAGGGAGCGTCCATTGTACGTTGCCAAGGTCAGCATCAGATGGCAGCCTAGTCCGGTACTCCGGGGATTCTTAGCACCCTCTGCCTTCATGTCGCACTGGCCGCTACCTTGGCCAGGTACATTCCAGCTGCCGGAGACTGAGGGCCAAAATTTAAGTTGTGGAATCATTTTGGAGGGGTTTGGCCATAACTCAATACGCTGGCCAAGCGGGTTGGTGAGTGTGGGATAGCATTTCCTCTAATCCCGATGGTATAGTTATACCGCTATTGGCGGTCGTCAGAGCCCCTTTAGTGGGAACAGGATGCACCACGCGAAGGCGGGGTTGACATTTGTCAAGGAGAGGCTGTGATGTTACGCATCACCTGACCTTACATCCCACCCCATATCATCATCATCATCATCATTGTCAACCATTGTCAATCCACTGCTGGACGAAGGTCTCCCCAAGTTTCCTCCACAACGGTCTGTCTTGTGCCAGTCTCCTCCATGTCACCCCTGCATACTTTCGAATTTCATCCACCCATCTCCCATGTGGTCTTCTTCTGGGTCTTTTCCTGTCCCTTGGAATCCAATCTAAAATTTCGGCTGTCCATCGATGATCTGTCCTTCTGGCAGTATGTCCAGCCCATTGCCATTTCAGGGATTTAACTCTGATCATGATGTCTTCCACTCTTGTCATTTTTCGGATCCACGAGTTCCTCTTCTTATCTCTCCTGGTTACACCAAGCATGCACCTCTCCATGCTGCTTTGAGTTGTCTGCAGCCTTTGTATGTCTCTTTTAGTTAAGGTCCACGTCTCTGCACCATACGTAAGCACTGGAAGGATGCATTGATCAAACACTTTTCTTTTAAGACATAATGGCATATTGCTCTTGAAAATTATGCTGTTTCTTCCAAAAGCTCTCCAGGCAAGTTTTGTACGCCGATTAATTTCTTCATCAATGTGACCCTCACTTGATATCTGCTGTCCAAGATAAACGTGCGTGTCTGTTATCTCCAGCTTTTCTCCATCAATCGATAAATCTTCATTTCTTGTAAAAGCATTGAACATCACTTTTCTCTTCTGAAAGTTCATTTTTAATCCCACTTCTTTACTCTTGTCAGCAAGTTCCTGGATCATACTCTGCAGCTCTGATGGGGTAGTTGCAAAAATGACTACGTCATCAGCAAAACGAAGGTGGGTTAGATAATCTCCATTAATCTTTATCCCCTTGTTTTCCCAGCTCAGCGACTGAAAAACACTCTCCAATGGGCATTAAAGAGCTTCGGAGATATGGTGTCACCTTGTCTCACTCCCTTTCCAATTTTTACGTGTGTTGTATTTTCAAACAGCCTAATCTTTGCACTTGCATTTTCATAGATGTTATTAATAATATTAATGTATGCATCTTCAATACCGCACGTTTTCAGAGCCATTGTAACTGCTGATGGTTTCACCGAATCAAAGGCTTTTTCATAATCGATAAAAGCCATGCACAATGGAAGTTCATATTCCCTCGCTCTTTCAATTAGTTCTCTCAGCACGTGGATATGATCTATTGTGCTGTAGCCACTCCTGAACCCAGCTTGTTCTCTCGGTTGAGCCATGTCCTGTGTTACCTTCAAGCGGTGTGAAAGAACTTTAGTGAAGATTTTATAAACTACTGATAGGAGGCTGATAGGTCTGTAGTTTCCGAGATCCTCAATGTCACCTTTCTTATGTAGCAGGATCATTGTAGCGGTGTTCCAATCCTCATGAATCTTTCCTTCATTAAGGCATCGAGTGAAAATTTGGGCGAGTACTGTTTCGATTTCTCCACTTGCTTCTTGTATGATGTCTACAGTAATTCCATCTTATCCTGGAGCTTTTCCCCGCTTCATGTTCTTGATTGCATGTGCAACTTCTGCTGGAAGGACTGGAGGAACTCTGGTACTGGTATCTTTCATGATGTCTGGAGTGCATGTATCATCCCTTTCATATAATTTGGAGTAGAAATCTTTCCCTCTTGTCAAAATTTCGCCTCTATTTCTTGTTACAGAACCATCTTCTT
Organism: Macrothele yani; assembly: GCA_039090855.1. Classification (NCBI taxonomy): domain Eukaryota; kingdom Metazoa; phylum Arthropoda; class Arachnida; order Araneae; family Macrothelidae; genus Macrothele; species Macrothele yani. The sequence continues at coordinate 83,469,744 of CM077008.1, forward strand.
TTCTCAGTGCCATAATCTGTTTTCTTCCCTTACTGAGATGTCCCTTTGCTATCTTTAGGCTTTGGTTGTTTTCAATTGCTTTCCTCACTAGTTCACAGTTGAATTTCCTTACGTCTTCAGTGATACTTTTTCGTACTGTCTTGCATAGCTCTATATATTCCACTTTGGAAGTCACATCTTCTTCAGTTGTCCTCATCTCTCTTCTTTTTTGCATCAACATTTTCGTTTTTCCTGATAATTTATTTACATGCAACTTGTTCTTAGACCCAGCTAATTTTGTTGCTGTTTCCATAAGAGCGTTGGTTACTTTTCTGTTAACTTCAGAGATGTCCACTTCTTCCGATGTCAGGCCTTCTAAAGCAGAGAACCTGTTCTTCAGTTCCAAGTTGAAGGTATTAGGGTGTTTTTTAAGGTTTGTTATGTCAATAGATTTTGTTTGTCTTATGAGCTTGCCACGTTCAAGTTTAGTGTTGAGGTGCATCTTACATCTTACCAATCTATGGTCACTACCTGTGTTGAACTTGTTTAGCACACTGCAGTCTTCTATGACGAATTTTTTGTTACACATAATAAAATCAATTTCACTTGTCGTCCCATTTGGATGTCTCCATGTCCATTTCCTGTGTGGCTTTTTCTTGAAGAAGGAGTTCAAGATGAAAAACCCTTCTGCCTCTGCAAACTCAACGAGAGTATTTCCACGCTGGTTTCTGTTGCCGTGACCGAATTTACCTACTGAAGTTTCATTCTGTTGCCGTTGCCCTATTTTTGCATTGAAATCTCCCATAATTATTTTCAAGTGCTGCTTACCTTTATTATTTAGATGACAAATTTCCTCATAAAATTCTTCAATTTCTTCTTCAGGATGACTTGTGGTGGGTGCATAAGTTTGAATAATCTGAGCCTGGTATCTTTTCGAGAGTTGGATAACAAGCCGTGCAGCTCTGTCAGAGGAACTTTCAACTTCTGCAACTTTCTCTTTCAGTTTCTTATTTATTATAAATCCAACACCACTAGTTCTGCCAGTATCTGTCCCACGATAGTAGAAGAGATGTCCACTTTTCAGTTCGATGAGATCTTCTCCTTTTCTCCTTACCTCACTTAGCCCCACGATGTCCCACTTGATCCTTTGTAGTTCCTCTTCCAATTCAAGAAGCCTTGAATCAGAAGATAGGGAGCGTCCATTGTACGTTGCCAAGGTCAGCATCAGATGGCAGCCTAGTCCGGTACTCCGGGGATTCTTAGCACCCTCTGCCTTCATGTCGCACTGGCCGCTGCCTTGGCCAGGTACATTCCAGCTGCCGGAGACTGAGGGCCAAGATATAAGTTGTGGAGTCATTTTGGAGGGGTTTGGCCATAACTCACCACTCTGGCCAAGCGGGTTGGTGAGTGTGGGATAGAATTTCCTCTAATCCCGATGGTATAGTTATACCGCTATTGGCGGTCGTCAGAGCCCCTTTAGTGGGAACAGGATGCACCACGAGAAGGCGGGGTTGACATTTGTCAAGGAGAGGCTGTGATGTTACGCATCACCTGACCTTACATCCCACCCCATATCATCATCATCATCATCATCATTGTCAACCATTATCAATCCACTGCTGGACGAAGGTCTCCCCAAGTTTCCTCCACAACGGTCTGTCTTGTGCCAGTCTCCTCCATGTCACCCCTGCATACTTTCGAATTTCATCCACCCATCTCCCATGTGGTCTTCTTCTGGGTCTTTTCCTGTCCCTTGGAATCCAATCTAAAATTTCGGCTGTCCATCGATGATCTGTCCTTCTGGCAGTATGTCCAGCCCATTGCCATTTGAGGGATTTAACTCTGATCATGATGTCTTCCACTCTTGTCATTTTTCGGATCCACGAGTTCCTCTTCTTATTTCTCCTGGTTACACCAAGTATGCACCTCTCCATGCTGCTTTGAGTTGTCTGCAGCCTTTGCATGTCTCTTTTAGTTAAGGTCCACGTCTCTGCACCATACGTAAGCACTGGAAGGATGCATTGATCAAACACTTTTCTTTTAAGACATCATGGCATATTGCTCTTGAAAATTATGCTGTTTCTTCCAAAAGCTCTAAAGGCAAGTTTTGTACGCCGATTAATTTCTTCATCAATGTGACCCTCACTTGATATCTGCTGTCCAAGATAAACGTACGTGTCTGTTATCTCTAGCTTTTCTCCATCAATCGATAAATCTTCATTTCTTGTAAAAGCATTGAACATCACTTTTCTCTTCTGAAAGTTCATTTTTAATCCCACTTCTTTACTCTTGTCAGCAAGTTCCTGGATCATACTCTGCAGCTCTGATGGGGTAGTTGCAATCAGCAAAACGAAGGTGGGTTAGATAATCTCCATTAATCTTTATCCCCTTGTTTTCCCAGCTCAGCGACTGAAAAACACTCTCCAATGGGCATTAAAGAGCTTCGGAGATATGGTGTCACCTTGTCTCACTCCCTTTCCAATTTTTACGTGTGTTGTATTTTCAAACAGCCTAATCTTTGCACTTGCATTTTCATAGATGTTATTAATAATATTAATGTATGCATCTTCAATACCGCACGTTTTCAGAGCCATTGTAACTGCTGATGGTTTCACCGAATCAAAGGCTTTTTCATAATCGATAAAAGCCATGCACAATGGAAGTTCATATTCCCTCGCTCTTTCAATTAGTTCTCTCAGCACGTGGATATGATCTATTGTGCTGTAGCCACTCCTGAACCCAGCTTGTTCTCTCGGTTGAGCCATGTCCTGTGTTACCTTCAAGCGGTGTGAAAGAACTTTAGTGAAGATTTTATAAACTACTGATAGGAGGCTGATAGGTCTGTAGTTTCCGAGATCCTCAATGTCACCTTTCTTATGTAGCAGGATCATTGTAGCGGTGTTCCAATCCTCATGAATCTTTCCTTCATTAAGGCATCGAGTGAAAATTTGGGCGAGTACTGTTTCGATTTCTCCACTTGCTTCTTGTATGATGTCTACAGTAATTCCATCTTATCCTGGAGCTTTTCCCCGCTTCATGTTCTTGATTGCATGTGCAACTTCTGCTGGAAGGACTGGAGGAACTCTGGTACTGGTATCTTTCATGATGTCTGGAGTGCATGTATCATCCCTTTCATATAATTTGGAGTAGAAATCTTTCCCTCTTGTCAAAATTTCGCCTCTATTTCTTGTTACAGAACCATCTTCTTTTCTCAGTGCCATAATCTGTTTTCTTCCCTTACTGAGATGTCCCTTTGCTATCTTTAGGCTTTGGTTGTTTTCAAATTGCTTTCCTCACTAGTTCACAGTTGAATTTCCTTACGTCTTCAGTGATACTTTTTCGTACTGTCTTGCATAGCTCTATATATTCCACTTTGGAAGTCACATCTTCTTCAGTTGTCCTCATCTCTCTTCTTTTTTGCATCAACATTTTCGTTTTTCCTGATAATTTATTTACATGCAACTTGTTCTTAGACCCAGCTAATTTTGTTGCTGTTTCCATAAGAGCGTTGGTTACTTTTCTGTTAACTTCAGAGATGTCCACTTCTTCCGATGTCAGGCCTTCTAAAGCAGAGAACCTGTTCTTCAGTTCCAAGTTGAAGGTATTAGGGTGTTTTTTAAGGTTTGTTATGTCAATAGATTTTGTTTGTCTTATGAGCTTGCCACGTTCAAGTTTAGTGTTGAGGTGCATCTTACATCTTACCAATCTATGGTCACTACCTGTGTTGAACTTGTTTAGCACACTGCAGTCTTCTATGACGAATTTTTTGTTACACATAATAAAATCAATTTCACTTGTCGTCCCATTTGGATGTCTCCATGTCCATTTCCTGTGTGGCTTTTTCTTGAAGAAGGAGTTCAAGATGAAAAACCCTTCTGCCTCTGCAAACTCAACGAGAGTATTTCCACGCTGGTTTCTGTTGCCGTGACCGAATTTACCTACTGAAGTTTCATTCTGTTGCCGTTGCCCTATTTTTGCATTGAAATCTCCCATAATTATTTTCAAGTGCTGCTTACCTTTATTATTTAGATGACAAATTTCCTCATAAAATTCTTCAATTTCTTCTTCAGGATGACTTGTGGTGGGTGCATAAGTTTGAATAATCTGAGCCTGGTATCTTTTCGAGAGTTGGATAACAAGCCGTGCAGCTCTGTCAGAGGAACTTTCAACTTCTGCAACTTTCTCTTTCAGTTTCTTATTTATTATAAATCCAACACCACTAGTTCTGCCAGTATCTGTCCCACGATAGTAGAAGAGATGTCCACTTTTCAGTTCGATGAGATCTTCTCCTTTTCTCCTTACCTCACTTAGCCCCACGATGTCCCACTTGATCCTTTGTAGTTCCTCTTCCAATTCAAGAAGCCTTGAATCAGAAGATAGGGAGCGTCCATTGTACGTTGCCAAGGTCAGCATCAGATGGCAGCCTAGTCCGGTACTCCGGGGATTCTTAGCACCCTCTGCCTTCATGTCGCACTGGCCGCTACCTTGGCCAGGTACATTCCAGCTGCCGGAGACTGAGGGCCAAAATTTAAGTTGTGGAATCATTTTGGAGGGGTTTGGCCATAACTCAATACGCTGGCCAAGCGGGTTGGTGAGTGTGGGATAGCATTTCCTCTAATCCCGATGGTATAGTTATACCGCTATTGGCGGTCGTCAGAGCCCCTTTAGTGGGAACAGGATGCACCACGCGAAGGCGGGGTTGACATTTGTCAAGGAGAGGCTGTGATGTTACGCATCACCTGACCTTACATCCCACCCCATATCATCATCATCATCATCATTGTCAACCATTGTCAATCCACTGCTGGACGAAGGTCTCCCCAAGTTTCCTCCACAACGGTCTGTCTTGTGCCAGTCTCCTCCATGTCACCCCTGCATACTTTCGAATTTCATCCACCCATCTCCCATGTGGTCTTCTTCTGGGTCTTTTCCTGTCCCTTGGAATCCAATCTAAAATTTCGGCTGTCCATCGATGATCTGTCCTTCTGGCAGTATGTCCAGCCCATTGCCATTTCAGGGATTTAACTCTGATCATGATGTCTTCCACTCTTGTCATTTTTCGGATCCACGAGTTCCTCTTCTTATCTCTCCTGGTTACACCAAGCATGCACCTCTCCATGCTGCTTTGAGTTGTCTGCAGCCTTTGTATGTCTCTTTTAGTTAAGGTCCACGTCTCTGCACCATACGTAAGCACTGGAAGGATGCATTGATCAAACACTTTTCTTTTAAGACATAATGGCATATTGCTCTTGAAAATTATGCTGTTTCTTCCAAAAGCTCTCCAGGCAAGTTTTGTACGCCGATTAATTTCTTCATCAATGTGACCCTCACTTGATATCTGCTGTCCAAGATAAACGTGCGTGTCTGTTATCTCCAGCTTTTCTCCATCAATCGATAAATCTTCATTTCTTGTAAAAGCATTGAACATCACTTTTCTCTTCTGAAAGTTCATTTTTAATCCCACTTCTTTACTCTTGTCAGCAAGTTCCTGGATCATACTCTGCAGCTCTGATGGGGTAGTTGCAAAAATGACTACGTCATCAGCAAAACGAAGGTGGGTTAGATAATCTCCATTAATCTTTATCCCCTTGTTTTCCCAGCTCAGCGACTGAAAAACACTCTCCAATGGGCATTAAAGAGCTTCGGAGATATGGTGTCACCTTGTCTCACTCCCTTTCCAATTTTTACGTGTGTTGTATTTTCAAACAGCCTAATCTTTGCACTTGCATTTTCATAGATGTTATTAATAATATTAATGTATGCATCTTCAATACCGCACGTTTTCAGAGCCATTGTAACTGCTGATGGTTTCACCGAATCAAAGGCTTTTTCATAATCGATAAAAGCCATGCACAATGGAAGTTCATATTCCCTCGCTCTTTCAATTAGTTCTCTCAGCACGTGGATATGATCTATTGTGCTGTAGCCACTCCTGAACCCAGCTTGTTCTCTCGGTTGAGCCATGTCCTGTGTTACCTTCAAGCGGTGTGAAAGAACTTTAGTGAAGATTTTATAAACTACTGATAGGAGGCTGATAGGTCTGTAGTTTCCGAGATCCTCAATGTCACCTTTCTTATGTAGCAGGATCATTGTAGCGGTGTTCCAATCCTCATGAATCTTTCCTTCATTAAGGCATCGAGTGAAAATTTGGGCGAGTACTGTTTCGATTTCTCCACTTGCTTCTTGTATGATGTCTACAGTAATTCCATCTTATCCTGGAGCTTTTCCCCGCTTCATGTTCTTGATTGCATGTGCAACTTCTGCTGGAAGGACTGGAGGAACTCTGGTACTGGTATCTTTCATGATGTCTGGAGTGCATGTATCATCCCTTTCATATAATTTGGAGTAGAAATCTTTCCCTCTTGTCAAAATTTCGCCTCTATTTCTTGTTACAGAACCATCTTCTTTTCTCAGTGCCATAATCTGTTTTCTTCCCTTACTGAGATGTCCCTTTGCTATCTTTAGGCTTTGGTTGTTTTCAATTGCTTTCCTCACTAGTTCACAGTTGAATTTCCTTACGTCTTCAGTGATACTTTTTCGTACTGTCTTGCATAGCTCTATATATTCCACTTTGGAAGTCACATCTTCTTCAGTTGTCCTCATCTCTCTTCTTTTTTGCATCAACATTTTCGTTTTTCCTGATAATTTATTTACATGCAACTTGTTCTTAGACCCAGCTAATTTTGTTGCTGTTTCCATAAGAGCGTTGGTTACTTTTCTGTTAACTTCAGAGATGTCCACTTCTTCCGATGTCAGGCCTTCTAAAGCAGAGAACCTGTTCTTCAGTTCCAAGTTGAAGGTATTAGGGTGTTTTTTAAGGTTTGTTATGTCAATAGATTTTGTTTGTCTTATGAGCTTGCCACGTTCAAGTTTAGTGTTGAGGTGCATCTTACATCTTACCAATCTATGGTCACTACCTGTGTTGAACTTGTTTAGCACACTGCAGTCTTCTATGACGAATTTTTTGTTACACATAATAAAATCAATTTCACTTGTCGTCCCATTTGGATGTCTCCATGTCCATTTCCTGTGTGGCTTTTTCTTGAAGAAGGAGTTCAAGATGAAAAACCCTTCTGCCTCTGCAAACTCAACGAGAGTATTTCCACGCTGGTTTCTGTTGCCGTGACCGAATTTACCTACTGAAGTTTCATTCTGTTGCCGTTGCCCTATTTTTGCATTGAAATCTCCCATAATTATTTTCAAGTGCTGCTTACCTTTATTATTTAGATGACAAATTTCCTCATAAAATTCTTCAATTTCTTCTTCAGGATGACTTGTGGTGGGTGCATAAGTTTGAATAATCTGAGCCTGGTATCTTTTCGAGAGTTGGATAACAAGCCGTGCAGCTCTGTCAGAGGAACTTTCAACTTCTGCAACTTTCTCTTTCAGTTTCTTATTTATTATAAATCCAACACCACTAGTTCTGCCAGTATCTGTCCCACGATAGTAGAAGAGATGTCCACTTTTCAGTTCGATGAGATCTTCTCCTTTTCTCCTTACCTCACTTAGCCCCACGATGTCCCACTTGATCCTTTGTAGTTCCTCTTCCAATTCAAGAAGCCTTGAATCAGAAGATAGGGAGCGTCCATTGTACGTTGCCAAGGTCAGCATCAGATGGCAGCCTAGTCCGGTACTCCGGGGATTCTTAGCACCCTCTGCCTTCATGTCGCACTGGCCGCTACCTTGGCCAGGTACATTCCAGCTGCCGGAGACTGAGGGCCAAAATTTAAGTTGTGGAATCATTTTGGAGGGGTTTGGCCATAACTCAATACGCTGGCCAAGCGGGTTGGTGAGTGTGGGATAGCATTTCCTCTAATCCCGATGGTATAGTTATACCGCTATTGGCGGTCGTCAGAGCCCCTTTAGTGGGAACAGGATGCACCACGAGAAGGCGGGGTTGACATTTGTCAAGGAGAGGCTGTGATGTTACGCATCACCTGACCTTACATCCCACCCCATATCATCATCATCATCATCATTGTCAACCATTGTCAATCCACTGCTGGACGAAGGTCTCCCCAAGTTTCCTCCACAACGGTCTGTCTTGTGCCAGTCTCCTCCATGTCACCCCTGCATACTTTCGAATTTCATCCACCCATCTCCCATGTGGTCTTCTTCTGGGTCTTTTCCTGTCCCTTGGAATCCAATCTAAAATTTCGGCTGTCCATCGATGATCTGTCCTTCTGGCAGTATGTCCAGCCCATTGCCATTTCAGGGATTTAACTCTGATCATGATGTCTTCCACTCTTGTCATTTTTCGGATCCACGAGTTCCTCTTCTTATCTCTCCTGGTTACACCAAGCATGCACCTCTCCATGCTGCTTTGAGTTGTCTGCAGCCTTTGTATGTCTCTTTTAGTTAAGGTCCACGTCTCTGCACCATACGTAAGCACTGGAAGGATGCATTGATCAAACACTTTTCTTTTAAGACATAATGGCATATTGCTCTTGAAAATTATGCTGTTTCTTCCAAAAGCTCTAAAGGCAAGTTTTGTACGCCGATTAATTTCTTCATCAATGTGACCCTCACTTGATATCTGCTGTCCAAGATAAACGTGCGTGTCTGTTATCTCCAGCTTTTCTCCATCAATCGATAAATCTTCATTTCTTGTAAAAGCATTGAACATCACTTTTCTCTTCTGAAAGTTCATTTTTAATCCCACTTCTTTACTCTTGTCAGCAAGTTCCTGGATCATACTCTGCAGCTCTGATGGGGTAGTTGCAAAAATGACTACGTCATCAGCAAAACGAAGGTGGGTTAGATAATCTCCATTAATCTTTATCCCCTTGTTTTCCCAGCTCAGCGACTGAAAAACACTCTCCAATGGGCATTAAAGAGCTTCGGAGATATGGTGTCACCTTGTCTCACTCCCTTTCCAATTTTTATGTGTGTTGTATTTTCAAACAGCCTAATCTTTGCACTTGCATTTTCATAGATGTTATTAATAATATTAATGTATGCATCTTCAATACCGCACGTTTTCAGAGCCATTGTAACTGCTGATGGTTTCACCGAATCAAAGGCTTTTTCATAATCGATAAAAGCCATGCACATTGGAAGTTCATATTCCCTCGCTCTTTCAATTAGTTCTCTCAGCACGTGGATATGATCTATTGTGCTGTAGCCACTCCTGAATCCAGCTTGTTCTCTCGGTTGAGCCATGTCCAGTGTTACCTTCAAGCGGTGTGAAAGAACTTTAGTGAAGATTTTATAAACTACTGATAGGAGGCTGATAGGTCTGTAGTTTCCGAGATCCTCAATGTCACCTTTCTTATGTAGCAGGATCATTGTAGCGGTGTTCCAATCCTCAGGAATCTTTCCTTCATTAAGGCATCGAGTGAAAATTTGGGCGAGTACTGTTTCGATTTCTCCACTTGCTTCTTGTATGATGTCTACAGTAATTCCATCTTCTCCTGGAGCTTTTCCTAGCTTCATGTTCTTGATTGCATGTGCAACTTCTGCTGGAAGGACTGGAGGAACTCTGGTACTGGTATCTTTCATGATGTCTGGAGTGCATGTATCATCCCTTTCATATAATTTGGAGTAGAAATCTTTCCCTCTTGTCAAAATTTCGCCTCTATTTCTTGTTACAGAACCACCTTCTTTTCTCAGTGCCATAATCTGTTTTCTTCCCTTACTGAGATGTCCCTTTGCTATCTTTAGGCTTTGGTTGTTTTCAATAGCTTTCCTCACTAGTTCACAGTTGAATTTTCTTACGTCTTCAGTGATACTTTTTCTGACTGTCTTGCACAGCTCTATATATTCCACTTTGGAAGTCACATCTTCTTTAGTTGTCCTCATCTCTCTTCTTTTTGCATCAACATTTTCGTTTTTCCTGATAATTTGTTCACATGCAACTTGTTCTTAGACCCAGCTAATTTTGTTGCTGTTTCCATAAGAGCTTTGGTTACTTTTCTGCTAACTTCCGAAATATCCACTTCTTCCGATGTTAGGCCTTCTAAAGCAGAGAACCTGTTCTTCAGTTCTAACTTGAAGGTATTATGGTGTTTTTTAAGGTTGGTTATGTCAATAGATTTTGTTTGTCTTATGAGCTTGCCACGTTCAAGTTTAGTGTTGAGGTGCATCTTACATCTCACCAATCTATGGTCACTACCTGTGTTGAACTTGTTTAGCACACTGCAGTCATCTATGACGAATTTTTTGTTACACATAATAAAATCAATTTCACTTGTCGTCCCATTTGGATGTCTCCATGTCCATTTCCTGTGTGGCTTTTTCTTGAAGAAGGAGTTCAAGATGAAAAACCCTTCTGCCTCTGCAAACTCAACGAGAGTATTTCCACGCTGGTTTCTGTTGCCGTAACCGAATTTACCTACTGAAGTTTCATTCTGTTGCCGTTGCCCTATTTTTGCATTGAAATCTCCCATAATTATTTTCAAGTGCTGCTTACCTTTATTATTTAGATGACAAATTTCCTCATAAAATTCTTCAATTTCTTCTTCAGGATGACTTGTGGTGGGTGCATAAGTTTGAATAATCTGAGCCTGGTATCTATTCGAGAGTTGGATAACAAGTCGTGCAGCTCTGTCAGAGGAACTTTCAACTTCTACAACTTTATCCTTCAGTTTCTTGTTTATTATAAATCCAACACCACTAGTTCTGCCAGTATCTGTCCCACGATAGTAGAAGAGATGTCCACTTTTCAGTTCGATGAGATCTTCTCCTTTTCTCCTTACCTCACTTAGCCCCACGATGTCCCACTTGATCCTTTGTAGTTCCTCTTCCAATTCAAGAAGCCTTGAATCAGAAGATAGGGAGCGTCCATTGTAAGTAGCCAAGGTCAGCATCAGATGGCAGCCTAGTCCGGTCCTCCGGGGATTCTTAGCACCCTCTGCCTTCATGTCGCACTGGCCGCTGCCTTGGCCAGGTACATTCCAGCTGCCGGAGACTGAGGGCCAAAATTTAAGTTGTGGAATCATTTTGGAGGGGTTTGGCCATAACTCACCACGCTGGCCAAGCGGGTTGGTGAGTGTGGGATAGAATTTCCTCTAATCCCGATGGTATAGTTATACCGCTATTGGCGGTCGTCAGAGCCCCTTTAGTGGGAACAGGATGCACCACGAGAAGGCGGGGTTGACATTTGTCAAGGAGAGGCTGTGATGTTACGCATCACCTGACCTTATATCCCCCACCCCATATATACATACATATATACATACATATACACACACACCATATATACATACATGTACACACACACCATATATACATACATGTACACACACACCATATATACATACATATACACACACACACACACACCATGAAGGAATGGTGAAAACTTTTCATCTTTAAAAACTCTGTCTCTCCTATATATGTGTGTGGTACTTTTTTTTATGTTAATGACTAGCAAATAAGTTAGTGTACTCATTACCCCTGATGCTGTGCTAATTCAATTCTATAACTTTTCTTTTACCAGATTTGATCCTTAACACAACGTGCCCATGACAGATGTATTGAAATAAAACTTTTCTTTCTCAGATGAGTATATATAATAGCTATCAGAAAAATTGCAAATACTTGCATGCATGCATACAAACAATGAAAAATTGAAAAAAAAAATTAGCTTTCTGATGGCAGAATTCCTTTTCATTATTCCTGCAGGTTGCTTACATTTTCTCCATGGCATGAAAAATCTGGTTTGGCCGTGAGCATCCAGGAGACTTTCACTTTGATGAAGCCTGCCACTTACGTGCTTTTTCTGCGTTGAGCTTCTTCTGCCTTCCTAACTTTTGCTTTTGCATTTAAATGTCTTAGCCGTATAAAGGTTCGGGTTCTAACATATAACTTTATCACCTCTGTAGGAACATCTGGAAACCTCTGACCAATTTTCACACATAGTTTGTGTACAATCTTGTGTTTCTGGGATAAAGAGTCATGTCCATGCACTTCTGCAAACATCAACTCAAACTGGCTAACTTTTTCCAACCATGGATCTGATGGAACAAGCAGGCCACCTCGTGAAAGGGTCTCAATTAAGCCAACAGGTACTGATTCTGTAGTTGATGGTGGATTAAGTAGCTGGCCAGTTGGCGTACCCAGCGAGCGGTTATATTTTCTTCCTCGGTAAGCTATGTAACCTGCAAAGCAACGAAAGCCTTCTACAGAGCAATCAGAGCCAAAGGGAGTACAGTCACTCCAATATGTATCCGAACAAAATTAAAAATGATAGATCACGTGATCCTAAAATGGGAAGGCAACTTGTCTAACGTGAAAAGTCCCGTTACTAGCACCTTATCCCACCATTTAAAAAGGTGAAGTCAACCGGTCTAAAAGTTAAGATCCCATTATTCTCACAATATAACATTATATAAATGGTGAAGGCAACCCGACCAACGTGAAAAGTCCCGTTACTAGCACAATATAACATTATATAAATGGAGAAGGTAACCCATCTAACGTGAAAAGATCCCGTAATTCTCGCAAATATGAAGGAGAAAGCAACCCGTCTAACGTGAAAAATCCCGTTATTCTTACAATTTCAAGGGGAAGCAACCCGTCTGCACGTTAAGATACCGTTATTCTCACAATATCACAGTGAAGGCAACCCGTCCTAACGTTTCCATTGGCGTTGTCACAATTATCCATCATCATTATAGAAAATATGAGACCAAAGGCTGAGAATGTGAGAAATGACACTATGATTATAGAAAATATGAGACCAAAAGCTGAGAATCTATGTTAACGATTCATAGTGTTCATGGATTTGTGAAAAGACTCTACGAGATATGTCACAATGATCGAAAAAACTAATATAAGACTCTTATTATATATCACCAATTACTCGTAACTTGTAAACTCTCCCTTTTATATATAATATGTCACAATGGTTAAAAGACTTGTAAAAAATCCAAAACATGAACCAATGGTCAGAAACTTTGACAAAAAAAATGGGGAAAGAGGACCAAAGTCCTCTTTCCCCATTTTTTTATTTTTATTTAAGAATAATAATGTATACAACCAGGTATAATGAATATAAATGAAATATTTACAATGAAGGTTGTATAATGAAAGTTAAAGATGAAGAGTCCCCATTTTTAACATAAGAAACTTCAATGTGATATCGTCCTTCTATATCAGATGTTTCCAGCACCGGAGTGATGGGATTTCCAACATCCACCAAGGAAACAGTTATTTTCAGAGGGGGAACTGTAAAAATTGGTAATGGCCATGCTGATGGCCCTGCTGATGTAGAAGGCCCTGTAGAAGGCCCTGCTGATGTTGAAGGCCCTGTTGAAGGCCCTGCTGATGTTGAAGGCCCTGTTGAAGGCCCTGTTGATGGCCCTGCTGATGTTTAAGACTCTGCTGATGGCTCCGCTGACAAATAATCCGTTGACAAATATTCCGTAGATAAATAATCCGTGGATGGCTCCGTTGACGAATATTCCGTAGACGGCTCTGGAGGAGGCGAGTCCTGAAATCTTTCATCAGTCGTTAGGCGAATTCTTACATCACGGCGAGGGCGTCCGTTGATCCTCCTCGTTCTCCTCCTCTTTTCATCCCCTTTTTTTCTTGGGTACAAATTTCTTGTCATATTCATAAGTTCCAGGCTTTGCGGGAACTCCATCATCCATGTTTTGATAATTTTTGCGTTTCAGTTGTCTAAACGAATACATATTATAGGCAGAATGAAATAAAGTCGTGAGTGCGCTCTCACTCATTTTATACTCTCTCTCTTGACAGGATATCCTTCACGTGCACATCTCATGTTACTCAAAGTTGGTAAAACAAGAATAACAAGAATAACAAGTCACCTAAATGACGTCAACAGGAAGTTATGAAATCCAAACACTATAAAAATAGAGGCGTAACCCAACAGTCTCTCTTTCTCTCTCATCTTGTTAGAAAACCATCATGCGCCAACAAGAGAATAATCTGCTAGAGGAATCCAATCCGCTCATGGGTGAAATAATAGTGTTGCAGCAAAGCGGCATTTTGGAAATTATATATCCTCTACCTAATGACCTGATACAGAGATTGAATCAATTATTGCAAGAGATATTAATGCTACAAGAAGAACCGAATGAGATTATAGACACTCTGGACAGAATGGTGAGGGAGTTGGACGGTCTAGCAGTGGCGGCTCGTGGTGTAAAATGCTGGTGAGGCGAACGGTCTTGATGTAAATGTAAAACAGTAAAACATATGTTATTGAAAAATATATAAATTCGTATAACGTTATACGAATATATATATATATATATATATATATATATACTAAAGAGCAAAACTGAAGACTAAGGAAAAAATTTTAGAATTTAAAACGAAGGGTGCAAAATAACCTGAAAATCAAAACGCGCAACGCAGCAGTTTTGAAAATTCAGAATTCACATTCTATAAAGAAGATACCTAAGCAAAAAAATACATATATAATTTTGACTCACACCTAGTACAACATAGAAAAGGTTATGTATCTACCTGTGTGATCAAAAGGAAAAAAAGATAAAAAAATAAAATAAAACAACTGAATGTAGAAGGTGTCGAGAATACTGAGCCTTGGCTTTATCAAGGACCAGCAAAAACTCTGCATTTTCTCACTTCCACAAAGACCTAGTTGGAAATGGGTTTCTGCAAGGCCATAGATGCAAGTAACATTCCCACCTAAAATAGTTTAAAAAATATATATATAAGTCATGTCCTCCTTAGAGTTGCATGACCTAGCACTAGTTAACAATTTCGCTTGCATCCATTAACCTTCCTGGCCCGACCCATACTCTTCATCTGTTACTATTAAACAGAGAGAAGAAGATTAAAGAGAACTCAAGCTGTGAGAGTGACATAATAATTAGAAATGATTTTCAGCCATAACGAAATTCCAAGTTCGTTTGAGAGAGAATTTAAACCTGAAAAACAATGCAAAAGAAATCCAAATTTTACATTGCAATTAAAAAAGGAAATGTTAATTTATAACGAACAGATTTTTGAAAGAAAACTTGAGTCTAAAACCCCCTACTCTACAACTTATGACAACACGAAAACGAGAATAAGTTAAAGATAATAATTAACTAAAGAAAACTTTGTGAAAGTTATATACCTTAAACAGTTAGTTGCAATATGTACAAAGTATTTCAGCAGTGCTTTAAGTGCATAATTAATTAGTTATTAAGAACTTAACTACTTTGAAAAAAACAGCGCATAGACAGCGCATAGAAAAGGAACAAGCTAAGCCATCTTCTGTTCCTAGGTACCCCAAAAGACGCTCAAAGTTACAAAGAAAAGAAAGAGTTAAAACCCGCAAAAATGTTAACAGACAAACCAATGCCTAAAAGTTGAAAAGCTAAAAAACGACAGAGAAAAGGTACATGAAGTACAAACATTGAACTTATAAAACCTAGAACCCGAAAACAAGGAAGAGAGCTTACCTCTTGTGTTACAAAAACTTTTCTCCTCACAAGAGAAGAACATGGCTGACCTCTTCTGCCACTCCCTAGACGCTGGGGGGCAGTGAGGGTGGGGCTGATGGCCTCCTCATACAGCAAGAAACCAACGCGCGGAGATTTTAACCAGAGAAAAAAAATATATAAACATAAGACTGTGGATCTGTATGATCAGAAAGAGCAGAATTAACTCTCCAGAATACATGAGAAATATTATAAAATACACGAGCAGTTTATTTAATAATCTTTGCATGTATTAAATCACCTTAGTGAGCTTCTATAGATTAATCAGAATCTTATTAATTTTAATGTTGGTTTTACTATTTTTAGTATAGCTATCCTAGTGATGAATAACTAGTTTTCTTTTTTATTTGTTTTTATTTTCTTTTATAAACGGATTTTTAAGTTTTTTTTTTTTTTTTTTTTTTTTGATTTTGTTTATATTATTTAATTTTTTGTTTTAATAGGACCGTCATATCCATAGCACTAAGGTTCCTTTAGGTAGTTAATAGGCATCCTCTAGCCAACTTCCTTACGGCTTTGATTGGTCAGAATCATATTATTAACTGTGTAGAAAATTAAAGCAGATCTGCCAACCTTACTCTATTATTCAGAATAATTTTTCTTAAAGTTCTTTTGATGAAAGAAGAAGGAATTTCGTTCTCTAGAAAACTTTCTAATAGTATATTAATGTGGTAATTGAAGTCCAAATTGTTGCTGCAAATTCTTGAAATTCTTAGGACCTGAGAAATTAGTACATTCTCAATTACTTTGGTTGAAATGTTATTATTCCAGTGTAGATATTTAATTACTTTGAAAGGAAAATTAACTCTTTTATCATAGAGGCTAATAGATGGGTTACCTCTGTTGAGCTTAATGCTTAAGTCTAGGAACTCAAGTTCCTGATTACTGTGGTTGGTTTTACATAAGTTAAGAGAGCTAGGATAGATATTATCAAAATCACTCTCTATAACTTCTGAATTATTGATACACAGCAGATCATCAATATATCTAAAAGTGTAAAGGTAGTTATCTGAGCAGGTGGGGTGATTTTTAATGAATTTATATTCCTTAAAGAACAGGAATAGATTAGCGATATGCGTGGACGTTGATGTTCCCATTGGAATACCGTTCACTTGCTTATAGAGAGTATTATTATATAAGATATGGTTATTTATTATGCAGCAATTGAGATAAGAGTTCCAAGTTCCTACATCAACAAATTGGTTAAGTTTAAATTCTGCATACAGCTCTTTAAAGGTAGTGATTATATCTGATAGAGGCAGATTAGTATATAGGTTTTCAAAATCATAACTATTAATATCTAGGGGACAAACTTTGAGTATAGTAGAAATTACTTCTGCATTATTATTAATTATCCAAAAATCTCTGTACATCAAGTTAGAACAGTTTCTAATGTGTTTCAAAACCTTCTTTAAGACATCTTCAAAAGCAAGATCTATTTTCTTTTTATGACTCCTTACTCCACTAGCTATGAACCTGAATTTCACAGGATCCTTATGAAACTTAACCGTTGCAAAAAGAAATGGAAATTCAGGCTCATATCTTCTTGTTTGTGGAATTTTAAGTTTCTTGAAGAATGCCTTAAACCGATTTTCTAACTGCTTGGTAGAATAACTTACGGGCTCGTATGTTACTCTATTATTGAGTTCCATAGTTAACAATTCAAAATAGAACTTCTTACAGATAATTGCAAAATTATTGCTAGCTTTATCCGTAGTGGTAAAAATAAATTGGTCTTGCAGTTTGGAGAGTGACCTTTTAGCTTCTCCAGAGAAAAAGAGATTTCTGTCGAAACAAAAGTCCAGACCTGCCAACTCACCGGTGAAGCTATTGATTATATTATATTTCCATTCTGCGAAGGCCTCAATAGGCTGATTGTACGTTAAACTGGTTTTTATGATGTATTTATTTACATCTTGAGTGAAGCTCTCAAGAATCCTTTCTTTGGAAATTGTGAAGGAAGGTCTGAATTTAGAGCCATACTCTAATAAATTCCTAAGCTTTTCATTTTCAACAAAACTCAAGTTTCCGGTGATAATATGGTTGTAATTCTTATCAAAGTGAACTGTTTCTTTATGTTCATCACAAGAACAAGTAGTAATTACAGGAATGTAGCTCGAAGAGTTAAGTTTGTAGTTTTTTAACTATTGACCCTAAGGTCTTAACATATTTAAAACTTACAATAGACTGGTGCCTGTGGATGGGAAAAAAAATTGCATTATTGTAGAACAGCTTCCTTACATTTAGATTATCGTAGGCTTTATTTAGGAACCTGATGGTAACAAAATTACTAGAAAATTCTTTAAGAGAAATTTTATCTTTAAGAATATGTTTAAGAATGTCCAGAACCAAAGCAAAAACATGCTTATCAACATGGTCAGCAGTTTCATTCCAGAATTTGAAAAAACATTTAAGGACAGAGTGCTTGAAGGACTTGAGAATTTTGTAAGTATTTTTAACAAAATTAGTGCCAGTTTTAAAGCCTTCCAGATTTTTTAGCAAGTTAGCAAAATCAACTTTGCTTGATGTGCGAAATAACCTCTGTCCTCTATTACCTCTAGAGCAGCTCTTATTATTAACAAGAAAGAAGAGTTCATGAATTGAAAATTTATGCTGATTATGCTTATTGTCAGATAGAGTGGAATTAAGGCCATAGGGATAAAGAGACTGATGCTGCAAAATTTCAAGGGATTCAGTTTCTAGCCGAGCATAGAGGTCAGGGATAATATGTAGTACCTCTATTTTCACTTTGTCAAAACCATGAGTATGGAAATGCTCTAATTCAAAGGTAGAGTACTGGTTGGCGTTTGTGGAGGGGTTCACTCCTGAATTAGAGAACTTGTTTACTAGAGACCTGTGACCATTAATCCTAAGATGAAGAGGATTTTTACTTTGGCCAATATAGCTAAGGTTGCAGACAGTACAGGTGAGCTTATAGATGGTATTGTAGGCTTTGCAAAACTTGTTGGAGCAATTATCCTCAACATAAGAATAGAGTTTAGGATCAGCAGATTTACATGTCAAACAACGTTTGTCATTTCATAACTTTAGATTACCTTTGCCAGCGAGTTCATACACTATGGGAAAGGGTGCTAGCCTAACCGAGCGGGAGGACTTAAAATATCTGAGCTGACCTCCAATCCTTTCATCGTCCTTAGAACTCCACTTGGGCCAAAACATACAAATTCTGAGCATACCAACTAGGAAAAACTTTTTAGAAATAAGCAGTCCAAGAAAAGACCAAACTCGAGTATAAACTACACTCCAAAAAGCTGCATCCAAAACATACTAAAAAGAAAAATTAGAAAATGAAAAAAAAAAAAAAAAAAAAAAACCTTAAGTAAAAAAAAAAATTAGTAATAAAAAAATATAAAAAAAAAATAATAATAAAACATTTCAACTAGAATTTGCGCATGAGCTGCTAAATAATAAATTGAAATTAGTTACTAAAGAGCAAAACTGAAGACTAAGGAAAAAATTTTAGAATTTAAAACGAAGGGTGCAAAATAACCTGAAAATCAAAACGCGCAACGCAGCAGTTTTGAAAATTCAGAATTCACATTCTATAAAGAAGATACCTAAGCAAAAAAATACATATATAATTTTGACTCACACCTAGTACAACATAGAAAAGGTTATGTATCTACCTGTGTGATCAAAAGAAAAAAAGATAAAAAAATAAAATAAAACAACTGAATGTAGAAGGTGTCGAGAATACTGAGCCTTGGCTTTATCAAGGACCAGCAAAAACTCTGCATTTTCTCACTTCCACAAAGACCTAGTTGGAAATGGGTTTCTGCAAGGCCATAGATGCAAGTAACATTCCCACCTAAAATAGTTTAAAAAATATATATATAAGTCATGTCCTCCTTAGAGTTGCATGACCTAGCACTAGTTAACAATTTCGCTTGCATCCATTAACCTTCCTGGCCCGACCCATACTCTTCATCTGTTACTATTAAACAGAGAGAAGAAGATTAAAGAGAACTCAAGCTGTGAGAGTGACATAATAATTAGAAATGATTTTCAGCCATAACGAAATTCCAAGTTCGTTTGAGAGAGAATTTAAACCTGAAAAACAATGCAAAGAAATCCAAATTTTACATTGCAATTAAAAAAGGAAATGTTAATTTATAACGAACAGATTTTTGAAAGAAAACTTGAGTCTAAAACCCCCTACTCTACAACTTATGACAACACGAAAACGAGAATAAGTTAAAGATAATAATTAACTAAAGAAAACTTTGTGAAAGTTATATACCTTAAACAGTTAGTTGCAATATGTACAAAGTATTTCAGCAGTGCTTTAAGTGCATAATTAATTAGTTATTAAGAACTTAACTACTTTGAAAAAAACAGCGCATAGACAGCGCATAGAAAAGGAACAAGCTAAGCCATCTTCTGTTCCTAGGTACCCCAAAAGACGCTCAAAGTTACAAAGAAAAGAAAGAGTTAAAACCCGCAAAAATGTTAACAGACAAACCAATGCCTAAAAGTTGAAAAGCTAAAAAACGACAGAGAAAAGGTACATGAAGTACAAACATTGAACTTATAAAACCTAGAACCCGAAAACAAGGAAGAGAGCTTACCTCTTGTGTTACAAAAACTTTTCTCCTCACAAGAGAAGAACATGGCTGACCTCTTCTGCCACTCCCTAGACGCTGGGGGGCAGTGAGGGTGGGGCTGATGGCCTCCTCATACAGCAAGAAACCAACGCGCGGAGATTTTAACCAGAGAAAAAACATTAAAATTAATAAGATTCTGATTAATCTATAGAAGCTCACTAAGGTGATTTAATACATGCAAAGATTATTAAATAAACTGCTCGTGTATTTTATAATATTTCTCATGTATTCTGGAGAGTTAATTCTGCTCTTTCTGATCATACAGATCCACAGTCTTATGTTTATATATTTTTTTTTTTCTCTGGTTAAAATCTCCGCGCGTTGGTTTCTTGCTGTATGAGGAGGCCATCAGCCCCACCCTCACTGCCCCCCAGCGTCTAGGGAGTGGCAGAAGAGGTCAGCCATGTTCTTCTCTTGTGAGGAGAAAAGTTTTTGTAACACAAGAGGTAAGCTCTCTTCCTTGTTTTCGGGTTCTAGGTTTTATAAGTTCAATGTTTGTACTTCATGTACCTTTTCTCTGTCGTTTTTTAGCTTTTCAACTTTTAGGCATTGGTTTGTCTGTTAACATTTTTGCGGGTTTTAACTCTTTCTTTTCTTTGTAACTTTGAGCGTCTTTTGGGGTACCTAGGAACAGAAGATGGCTTAGCTTGTTCCTTTTCTATGCGCTGTCTATGCGCTGTTTTTTTCAAAGTAGTTAAGTTCTTAATAACTAATTAATTATGCACTTAAAGCACTGCTGAAATACTTTGTACATATTGCAACTAACTGTTTAAGGTATATAACTTTCACAAAGTTTTCTTTAGTTAATTATTATCTTTAACTTATTCTCGTTTTCGTGTTGTCATAAGTTGTAGAGTAGGGGGTTTTAGACTCAAGTTTTCTTTCAAAAATCTGTTCGTTATAAATTAACATTTCCTTTTTTAATTGCAATGTAAAATTTGGATTTCTTTTGCATTGTTTTTCAGGTTTAAATTCTCTCTCAAACGAACTTGGAATTTCGTTATGGCTGAAAATCATTTCTAATTATTATGTCACTCTCACAGCTTGAGTTCTCTTTAATCTTCTTCTCTCTGTTTAATAGTAACAGATGAAGAGTATGGGTCGGGCCAGGAAGGTTAATGGATGCAAGCGAAATTGTTAACTAGTGCTAGGTCATGCAACTCTAAGGAGGACATGACTTATATATATATTTTTTAAACTATTTTAGGTGGGAATGTTACTTGCATCTATGGCCTTGCAGAAACCCATTTCCAACTAGGTCTTTGTGGAAGTGAGAAAATGCAGAGTTTTTGCTGGTCCTTGATAAAGCCAAGGCTCAGTATTCTCGACACCTTCTACATTCAGTTGTTTTATTTTATTTTTTTATCTTTTTTCCTTTTGATCACACAGGTAGATACATAACCTTTTCTATGTTGTACTAGGTGTGAGTCAAAATTATATATGTATTTTTTTGCTTAGGTATCTTCTTTATAGAATATATATATATATATATATATATATATATATATAAATTCGTATAACGTTATACGAATATATATATATATATATAAATTCGTATAACGTTATACGAATATATATATATATATATATATATATAAATTCGTATAACGTTATACGAATATATATATATATATATATCAGTGGCGTAGCAGGGGGGTCGTGGTTTGCACCCCCCTTATTAGGCGAGACAGTTAGCTTTTTCTAAGTACGTTTTATAGATAATTTCCCTATTTAAATTCTTTGATTTTTATATAACTCGGAAAGCAATGTAATTTCTTGATAATAGAAGAGAAAGTAAAGCAAAGCTGCCAAAGAAGTTGCTTTATTAAATTTTTATTAAAACAACTATAATTTATTGTATTTTCTTCATTTTATTAAATTAGCTTCATTTTGTATTAATATTCAAGATGTGGGTACGTACCAATAGGAAAACATTTGTCGAAGCGCCCCCCCCAAATTTTTTTTATATGTACTTATACACAGTTATACAGCAGAAGTGCAGAACCCCCCCCCCTTCAAAAAGTTTCATGTCAAGGGCAGTATCCCCATTGGATATCTTTGAAGTCTGGGTTCGAGTCGGCTGAATCATTAAAATCCGCTGAGATTCGGAAGTCTCGTTAAGCCATTGGTCCAGGGTAGGCGGCGCCTTGTTATTAACAGCTGTAAACCCCATCCCTTAGGGCTCCATCCCATGCCATTTAGCCCTTATATACAAATATTATTCAACAGTAATGGAATAAATTTATAGAAATATATGAAACACGGCGTGGGGAGTCTTTCTTCACGAAAAAATCCAAAAATTTTAGAGGAAAAATGTACATATACCTCTCTATATATGTGTGTGTGTGTGTAATATACGCTACTTTTGCAACAATATTTTTATGAAAACAATTATTCGATAATTTTACAACAAAGAAAGAAATATTTCACCAGTATTCTTTTATGTAATACACTTGAGCGAAAATACGCAATTTGCGCGGTTTCTTTAGCTAGTCAATGCGTCACTCACATCCCAACGCCAATCGGAGATCCACTTCTTAAAAAATTCAAAGTAAATCATTTGAATAGAATTTGTTTTCTCACGAAGTGTTTCTTGAGCTTGAATAAAAGTCACAGTTCGATTGGCATATTGGTGAAGGTGCATTTAGCACGGGTCACAAACTGAAGTCCAGGCTCGTGATAACTATGTACAGGAGAAGTCAAGCTAAGGAAGCACATTTCTATATAAAAAAAGTATAAAATAATTTAAACCTGGAATTAAAAACAGAGGAATACGATATTAATTTGCTTTGGTCTCGAACAGAATGCTTTCAGTTTATTTTTATAAAATAAGTTCAATTCTGCGATCCTTTTTGGCTGCAAATTTGTCTATGATCAGATCATAAAATATTTGAGTGGACATTAGATGGTTCAGCAATTATTTCTCGTTTGAAATTTTAGCGAGTGAAGACAAACGATCTTGTGCCGTTGTATTACGGAGGTAAGTCTTAATTCTCTTCAAAGAAGAAAAAATTCCTTTCAGCAGAAGAACTTGTTGACGCTAGTGTCAATACAAGAGAAAATAATTTGTAGGCTTCTGGCAACACATCTTTCAGCTCGTTTTCTTTCATTGTTTTCAAGGTTTTCTGAAAACTGAGTTCCCTGAAGTTGTGATCATTATATAAAAAATCTAATTCGTTTTTTAGTCGTTGTGTGTCCGTAAAAATGTTTGGATAAATTTTTTTGAGAGTGTTAAGGGCACTGGATGGAAATGACTCTGAATAACTATGGTATTTTGAGCTGTCAACTAGCTGCAGAAACTCGAGCTTTCCCTTATCTTCAAATCTGGTATTTATTTGGACTTTTATATATTCATGAATACACTCCATTAAATCATTCTGTATCGTTTTAGATTGTCCAGAAAATAAGCTTCGTATTCAAAATGTGCTTTTAATTCTGGGGTGCTCCTACGAAATAACATTTGGAACATTTCCTTGAAATTACCTTTATTTAATGAGGAAACAGATTCATCATGTCCTCGAAAAGGCAGTTCTTGCTTGCTTAGAACGACAACTAAATCGATTATATGTTCCATAAAAAGCCTATTTAGTCTGACCTTTTCATTAAACTTGACTTTAGGAAGAGCAGCATTTTCTTTGAGCATATCAGAAATAGTGTTTGTTTTTTTCCATTCGTTTTAGACCTACGTGGTTAGTTCTATGCTCTTTAGAGCTTTCGTGCAATTTTGCACTACGAGAAAAGTTTTTTAGATCAAAATAACCCGTTGTATTCCACACATTTTTCTTATTGCTCAAAAGTAAACATGGCCAGCAAAAGAGAGTTTGCTTGTAATAGCTACCAGAAAGCCAGGGGAAAATCTCGTACCATGATTTATTGAAAGACCTAAAAAACCATTTACCGCACTTCTTATCTTTAGATATTGAACTTATTATAGGTGTCGGTCTTCCAGATATGAGAACATAATTGTTATCATAATCTTTCCAGTGTTTAAAAGGAATTTCTTCCAGAACACAAATCACGTCGTTTGTTGGGCCATTCATATTTTCCAACCAAAATCAAAATATGCTGTTTAGTAACAATAACAAAATAAAAAAAGAAAAACTCAACATTACTATGAACTAGCAAACACCCGCAGAAGAGAGGATTGAAAACACACTACAAAAAGTTAGATTCAAATACACTCTGACGAATAGTTAAAGCTACGTAGAAATCTTCGTATTCCAAAGCGTATAGAGGCGAACGGCGTCATCGCCTGTGAAACCACTTTTCACAAGGGTCATCTGCTCATTTTCCCGCGCCCATTGGATACACAATCCTTGGGTTCTCCAATAACAGCGGAGATGCGATTCCAGTTTAAGCGAAATGGAGGGTCGCCTCAGAAATTTCCTTTCTCTTACTGGAAGTCCGGCACCTCTTTAGGTAGACCTCGGACCGTGGGGTGGGGGGTGGGGGGTTCAGTCTGTAGGGCTCTTCTCTGATCCCCAGTTCCCAAAACCGGCTTCTCATCGAGACGATTCAGCCGGTCGCCTCTGAGCGCTTAAAACATGCAGCTGCTTTGCAAAAATAATGATTCATTCCTCTTCTCGAAAGCCTTTCTTTAACCTAATTCATGAATCACAATGTGAATTTCAGTGTTTCATTTATCCTGCAAAGTTCTTATATCTTTGTTACTGACAGAAGGTTTTTTTTTTCTTTCACTTCTCATTCTGCGGAATTTCAGGTGAGGCGGCGCCTCACTTGCCTCATCAGACGGGCCGCCACTGCGGTCTAGACGAAGAGCAATTCATTTGCGACGAGGGACAAATCAAAAATGTACAGCAGGAAGAGATTGAACAACTATTGGAGGAGTCAAAAGAAGATTTAATACCCGATGAGATAGTTGAAATTCTGGAATCTTTGGAGAGGGACTATCCTGTTATGGAACAAAATATGAAATAGATCCTAAGGGAATAGAAAAGGAAACTCATGTTGGAAATTCTCTGAAATGGGATATAAATAGGTTATGGCGCAAGATATCAGCATCCTGTTATGAAACAGGATATGGTTTGCGTATAAAAGAGTGAGAAATGTTCATTTCTCTCCACTTTGCTAGCCAACCTCGCCACTGTCCAGATCTCTTGCCAGACTCGTCAATCTCCGGAGCTCTCTCGGCAGCCAACTAAGCTAATCTCCGCATCTCTCTTGCCAGCCACCTAAGCTAATCTCCGCATCTCTCTTGCCAGCCACCTAAGCTAATCTCCGGAGCTCTCTCGGCAGCCAACCTCTTCAGTTTCCACGCCTGTTAAGCCAACCAACCTCTTCAGTTTCCACGCCAGCTAAGCCAGCCAACCTCTTCAGTTTCCACGCCAGCTAAGCCAGCCAACCTCTTCAGTTTCTACGCCAGCTAAGCCAACCAACCTCTTCAGTTTCCACGCCAAGTTACATTTCTCCCTCACCAAGTTTCCACGCCAAGTTATATTTCTCCCTCACCAAGTTTCCACGCCAAGGTAAGCCAGCCTCATCACATTCCATCATGTGCTTCTCCTTAGTAAAGGAAAACGGAGCAATCTGCACGTTCCAGGGCAGCATCACGGAAACAACACACCTAAACATCGTGTGCATCGCCAAATTTGGCGAAAAAGTGTTCCACCAAGGAGAGAGTGACCCCGATCATCTACATGCCATCCTTCCAAATCGGGTGACATGTCTGTTGTTAAATGATGTACCCGCAGACAGCTTTGGCCACGTGCAAGCTCAGCTCAGCTTTGCTCCGGATTCCCTCAGCAAAGGAGAAGCCATACAGGGACTGTTAGATATGACTCTCTTAATGGCAGAGTACACTGTCACCTACGAAAACCCCGTTCCCCAACACAACAGATACCTTGGCGTGGTATCGGTTGAAAAAGAAGTGCTCCCGTGCCTGAGAAATTTGGTTGATGACTGCATTTTGCAAATGTAAAGACTGTTGTTTTCCTTCATATTGTACATATTTTATAAATAACTGTTTTAAACATCGTTGTAAATAAGTATTGTAAGTAACTGTTTTCTAATATATTGTGTCATAATATGCATAATGTGAAAAAAATTGTAAATACTTTGTAAATAGCAATAAAGAATGAAAAAATGGGGAAGAGAATCTCGTATTTGAGATTCTCTTCCCCATTTTTTTACAAGTCCAGCTAACCATTGGTTCAGTTTGTGCATACTTTGTATATTAGCAATAAAGCATGAAAAAATGGGGAAGAGAATCTCGTATTTGAGATTCTCTTCCCCAATTTTTCTACAAGTCCACTAACCATTGGTTCAGTTTGTATATATTAGAAATTATACCGTAATCCTATGATAAAAATCCCATATTTGGATCTTTTTTTAAAGTATTGTTGACTATTGGTTTAGTTTGTAAGAATCAAGACAGGAAAGAGTGTAGGAAGTATAAAAAAAGAATAAACAACCGGTTATGAAACAGGATGTGACATGTTGTATAAAAGAGCGTGACATTTCTTGTCTTCTCACTTGGCTAAATCAAAGTTCAGCAGTATCTTTGCCGGCCAACTCAGTTTCTCCAGAGCCGTCAATTCAGCTTCAGTTTCGCTAGAGCCAACAACTCAGCCAACAACTCAGCCCCAGTTTCTCCAGAGTCAACTCAGCCAACTCAACCACCACAATGTGTTTCTCAATGATCAAAAGAAACGGTAACCTATGCACCTTCCATTGTGGCATTGGAGAGAGAAAGCACCTGAATTTCATCTACGTATGCAAACTTGAAGAAAAGATGCTCACCCAGGGAGAGCACGACCCCAAATATCTCAAAAGCCTCCTGGAAGACAGAGTATACACTGTGATGCTAAATGATCTGCCGGAAAGAAGCTCCGGAGAAGTTCAGGTACAGGTAAGCTACGAGCATGAAACAATCTCTAAAGAAGAAGCGCTGCAAGGACTCATGGAAGGAAAGTATCTGGTGGCAGAATATACCGTCAAATGCCGCCGCCCCATCTATCTCAACGAAAAATGCTACGGCGTGGTGTCTGTGCAAGATGAGGTGATGCCTCTTTTGAGGAAACTCAGGAAGGACTGTGAAGTGCATATGTGAAGACTATTTACGCGTGTGTTGTGTAAAGACTGTAAATATCATATTATATTTTATATTTTAACCTTATAATCGTATTATTGTATTAATCAAATCATATTTTGTAAATATATTGGCAATAAAGACAAAAAATGGAGAAGAGAGTCCCGTATTTTGGGATTCTCTCCTCCATTTTTTTAAAAGTCTTGTTAACCATTGGTTTCGTTGCACATATCATGTTATATCCCCATTTTTTTAACCATTGGATAAAAGTTGCCACGATGCCTTATTTTTCTTCAAACCGGATGTGTTGCACAACATGTTGAAATTCATGATATGTTGCACAACATGTTGAAATTCATGATATGTTGCACAACATTTGTCAATAGCAACATAAAGAGGGTATTTAAACAGAGAAAGACGGAAGATATTATTATTTTTCTACACTTGACTACCTTCTCTTTCTGCATTTCATTTTCTGCATTCATCATGTGTCGACCAAAGTATATGGAAGAAGAAGTTGAAGGGGTAGATATTTGGTCTTTTCCAGATAATCAATTAGATGATGATGAAGAAGAACCAAGTGATGATGATGAGCCACCAGATAATAATACCTGGGATGAGTTTCCTCCAGAGTGGTATATTTTGAATGAAGAACATGAACCTTACTGGGATTACGATTTTTATCCCCCGTATAACTTGCCTCGTGAATAATCCAGGAATCTTTTCTCGCTGCGATTGAACTCAGAAGTGAATATTTGATCTTGCTAACTCATTGTAGAAAACGGTGCTATATAATTCTGTTCTATATAATGTGAGAAAACTAAATTGATTTTTCATTCTTTATCGTGTGATCTCTCAATGTTGAAGAAATTATGGAAATTGGCCTGTGAAATCTAGTAATTAGTAAACTATTTTAAACTGCTATATTGATTTTTCATTCTTTATCGTGTGATCTCTCAATGTTGGAGAAATCATGGAAATTAGCCTGTGAAATCTAGTAATTAGTAAACTATTTTAAACTGCTAAATTGATTTTTCATTCTTTATCGTGTGATCTCTAAATGTTGGAGAAATAATGGAAATTGGCCTGTGAAATCTAATAATTAGTAAACTATTTTAAACTGCTATATTGATTTTTCATTCTTTATCGTGTGATCTATTGACTTTTGATACATCTTGTAGAATAAAATAAAATAAACGAACCATAACATAAGCAAAGGTATCATTCTCGATAAATGATATCTTTATAACATAAGCAAAGGTACCATTCTCGATAAAATGACATCTCTATAACATAAGCAAAGGTACCATTTTCGATAAAATGACATCTCTATAACATAAGCAAAGGTATCATTCTCGATAAATGATATCTCTATAACATAAGCAAAGGTACCATTCTCTATAAAATGATATCTCTATAACATAAGCAAAGGTACCATTCTCGATAAAATGACATCTCTATTAACATAAGCAAATGTACCATTCTCGATAACATGACATCTCTATAACATAAGCAAAGGTATCATATACATACATATAAAATCTCCCATCTTGCAACATATAATGACCTCATTATCGATAACAACTCATGGATAACCGTTTAGAATAACCAAGATACCGTGACATGTTGATTTTTTCAACAACGGGTCATCGTTCGCAGCGTACTATGAACCAGGTGGTCCTTTCTAGCACTTTGGAAACACTCACCCTACTTGCAAGCTTGTGCACCCCGAATTGTTCTATGACCATAGGATTGTTTGGCGAGCGTTTGAGTGAGTGTACACTAGCTGCTACCGTCTTACGACATGAAAAAAAATGTATTCAACATCGGTATCTTTCTCTGAATGGGTTCAGAGTCTTGCGCGAATTAACCAAACGCACAAGATGTTCTAAAAGGAATCCACGAGAGGTTATCACAGATTATGTCACATGTCACTATCACAAGAAAGGGAAACTTTACATCATACTTTATAACACTATCCCAAGAACGGAAATCGCACATCCTTTAGAAGGGTTTCGAATTGGTCGATCCGAATTTTCTCTTGTATTTCATTTACTTAAAGCTTGGACTCATTTGGCTTGGTGCCAAGTTTTCTTTGCTCTTGTATTTCATTTACCTTTCTCAGGACTCAGGACTAATTTGGCTCAGTGCCAAGTTAATAAATCATGATATCGCAGAATAAAAAATACAATGAATGTCACAAGAAGGGAAATTTCTATAAATGAGGAACAGAAGTTTATTTTCCGTTTGTAACATTTGGAATTGGTCAATCAGAATTTGCTCTTGTATTTCATTTACGTAAAACTTGGACTCATTTGGCTCGGTGCCAAATTTTCGGGACGTAAGATTAGTTGCGTAGATTTTAGGAAAGGAACCTTAAACTTGTAATTTATATTTATCAAATCCCAAATGGATATAAAATATAGTTCAAGTTATGTAATCATGATATCCTAGAATAAAAAAAACAAGTTACGTCACAAGAATCTCACATCCTTTAAAATAAAACAAACACATGTCGCATAACTCTATCCCAATGGATAAAATATAGTTTCAAGTTATATAATCATGATATCGCAGAATAAAATAAACAAGTCACGTCACAAGAATCTCTCTTCCTTTAAAATCAAACCCGTGTCTTGTAACTCTATCACAAAAGCCTTCATCAACGTAAATATTTCAGAGTAAAATATAGTTTCAAGTTATGAAATATAGTTTCAAATTATGTCATCATGATGTAGAATAAAATATACATACATATAAAATCTCCCATCTTGCAACATATAATGACCTCATTATCGATAACAACTCATGGATAACCGTTTAGAATAACCAAGATACCGTGACATGTTGATTTTTTTCAACAACGGGTCATCGTTCGCAGCGTACTATGAACCAGGTGGTCCTTTCTAGCTCCTTGGAAACAATCACCCTACTTGCAAGCTTGTGCACCCCGAATTGTTCTATGACCATAGGATTGTTTAGCGAGCGTTTCAGTGAGTTTACACTAGCTGCTACCGTCTTACGACATGAAAAAAAATGTATTCAACATCGGTATCTTTCTCTGAATGGGTTCAGAGTCTTGCGCGAATTAACCAAACGCACAAGATAAAGATTATCTAAAAGGAATCCACGAGAGGTTATCACAGATTATGTCACATGTCACTATCACAAGAAGGGAAACTTTACATCATACTTTAAAAATTTAAAAATAAAATAAACAAATGTCACATGTCGCTATCTCAAGAACGGAAATTAGATTTCAAATACAGATTAACGTTTAGATTGTATCTTAAAATGTGACATCATAAAACAAACTTGTTGAAAATTTGAAAACAACATATCCATCTGATAACTTTAAATGATACAATACAAAACATTACACTTACCCAGTCTCACGAAACGTAGCGTATGAGTTGTATTTCCATGGCATGTCAACCGATGCTTCTCACCAAAGAGAATACTTATACATATTACGTATTACCTTTTCGTATTATTATTATATACCATAGGTTACATTTTATATTATTATAGATTACCTTTTCCCAGAGACGAAACATTTCATTTTACTTTATGGGAAAGAATTCCATCCTAATATTTATTCCTTAAAAAAAAAAAAAAAATTTTTTTTTTTTTTTTTAGAAAGTAATATTTGTTATTTAGATTTTAGGAGAGGAACCTTAAACATATTTTTAATTTATAAAGTCCCAATGGATATATAATATAGTTCAAGTTATGTAATCATGATATCGTAGAATAAAATAAACAAGTTACTTCACAAGAATCTCACATCCCTTAAAATAAAACAAACAAATGTCGCATATCACAAGACGTAGATATTTAAACTTGTAAGTTCCAAATGGATATAAAAATACGTTGATAACGATGCTAATGTATGAAATGATAGTTCAAAAAAATATTTGGTTGATGAAAAAGTTCATTTATCATAATTTAGTGGGTAAAAGAAGTAATTTAGCATAAAATATGAATAAAATTGCGTGAAATGAAAAATGATATTAAGTATGTTCTCGAGAACATACTTACTATCATTTTTAACAAAACGCCGAAAAAGCAAATATTACAACAGATATTACGTTGGTAACCATGCTAATGGATGAAATGATTGTTCAAAAAAAATTTGGTTGATACAAAATTCATTTATCATAATTTAGTGGGTAAAAGATGCCATTTAGAATAAAATTTGAATAAAATTGCGTGAAATAATTTTTGGGATCAAGTAAGGTATCGATACCTTACTTGATCCTAAAAAAGAAATAATGCCAAAAAAGCAAATAATACAACAGATATTACGTTGGTAACCATGCTAATGGATGAAATGATTGTTCAAAAAATTATTTGGTTGATAGAAAATTCATTTGTCATAATTTAGTGGGTAAAAGATGCCATTTAGCATAAGATATGAATAAAATTACCTGAAATAAATTTTGGGATCTATAAGCCATCCATGGCTTATAGATCCAAAAAAAAAAATAATGCCAAAAAAGCAAATAATACAACAGATATTACACAATTTCAGTCTAGACAATTTGAAACATACTATCGTCGTCACTTGTCCCATTCCAAGTAACTAAATATATACTATCGTCGTCACTTGTCACATTCCAAATAACTAAATATATACTATCGTCGTCACTTGTCACATTCCAAATAACTAAATATATACTATCGTTGTCACTTGTCACATTCGAAATAACTAAATATATACTATCGTCGTCACTTGTCCCATTCCAAGTAACTAAATATATACTATCGTCATTTTCTTTCAAATAAAACAAACACCTCTATCCCAATAGATAAAATATAGTTTCAAGTTATGTAATTATGCGACATGCGTTAATTTTATTTTAAAGGATGTAAGATTTGTGACGTGACTTGATTATTTTATTCTACGATATCATGATTGCATAACTTGAAACTATATTTTAAATCCATTGGCGCTTGATAAATTAAATTACAAGGTTCCTCTTCTAAAATCTATCCAACTAATCTTACATTCTTAAAAGGAACCTTGTAATTTAATTTATCAAGTTCCAAATGTATATAAAATGTAGTTCAAGTTATGTAATTATAATATCTTGGAATAAATTAAACAAGTTACGTAGCAAAATCCCACATCCTTTAAAATAAAATAAAACAAATGTCGCATCACAAGACCCTTCAACGTAAATATTTAAACTTGAAAGTAATGATTGTTATATAGATTTTAGGAGAGGAACTATAAGCTTATATATTAATTATCAAATACCCATTCGATAAAAAATATAGTTCAAGTTATATATTCATGATATCGTAGAATAAAATAATCAAGTTACGTAGCAAGATCCCATATCCTTTAAAATAAAAACAAGCAAATGTCGCATCACACTATCCCAATGGATAAAATACAGTTCAAGTTATATATTCATGATATTGCATCTCATATTTCATATATCCTCAAACTTATGTCACGTTACCTATCCAACATATCGTAATTTCCAAAACGTGACACCTAAATAAAATAAACAAATCACGTTCACAACTGGGGAAACATGTCATCTGATAACTTTAAAGTTAAATATTATAAAAAATGATACTTACCCAATCCCACGAAACGAAGCGAACGCCGATCAAAGTTTTCACCAAAGAGATGCACAGTTTATCTGATACACACAATATATATTATAGATTACCTTTCACCACAGATGGATTGTTTGATTTGACTTTATGGTAAAGAATTGTCTTCTAATATATACTCTTAAAAAAAAATTTTTTTTTTTTTTTTTTTTTGGAAAGTACTATTTGTTATTTAGATTTTAGGAGAGCAACTATAAACTTATATATTTATTTTATCAAGTGCCCAATGGATATAAAATATAGTTCAAGTTATGAAATCACGATATCGTAGAATAAAATAATCAAATCATGTAGCAAGAATAGAAATCTCACATCCTTTAACATAAAACAAACAAATGTTGCATCCCAAGACCCTTCAATGTAGATATTTAATTTATTGTTCTTAATTTATCAAGTTCCAAATGGATATAAAATGTGGTTCAAGTTATGTAATGATGATATCTTAGAATAAAATAAACAAGTTACGTCACAGGAATCTCACATCCTTTAAAATAAAATTAAACAAATGTCGCATCCCAAGACCCTTCAACGTAAATATTTAATTTATCAAGTTTCAAATGGATATAAAAATATAGTTCAAGTTATGTAATCAAGATATCGCATAATAAAATAAACAAATCCTGTCACAAAACAAATCTCACATCCTTTCAAATAAAACAAATAAATGTTGCAACACTCTATCACAACAACCTTCGACGTAGATATTTAATTTTTTTTTTTACAATTTATACCGTTCAAGTCTAGACGGAGCAAAAGTTTTCACCAATAATATTCATAATGATGAAATTTTTTTACATTATATTTTAAAAGATGTGACATAAGCGAATCATAACATAAGCAAAGATACGTTTACTAGAAAAAAATAACTATGCCAAAAAGTTGAAAACAGCTTCTAAATGGAGAAAATAATGGTTGAAAAATAAATTTAACAGGTAAAAGACGTCATTTATCATAAAATATGAGTGTAATTGCATAAAAATTATTTACTTGATTTACTGGTTTCGTACAACAACAAATCACGTAAATAAAAAAAGGTCAAAATATTAAATATTACAACAGATATTACGTTGGTAACTGTGCTGATAGTAAAAAAATATTAACTAAATGAATAAGATGATGGTTGAGAAATATATTTAACGGGTAAAAGGCATCATGTATCATAAAAATGAAATTTGGAGGCAACTGGTATCGTCATACCAGTTGCCTCCAAATTTCATAAAATGTCAAAATATTAAATAATACAGTGAATATTACATTGGTAACGATGCTGAGAGTAAATAATATTACCTAAATGGATAATATGATGGTTGAGAAATATATTTAACGGGTAAAAGACGTCATAATTGCATAAAATAGTACTGTATACAGATATTTAATTCCACGCATCATAAAATGTCAAAAATTATAATAATAACATACGCAAAGATACGCTTACCTGAAAATGAGATAATATTAACATAAACAAAGGTACGCTTACCTGAAAAAACAATATTTATAATCAAAAATTTAATTTTATAACACAAAAACAATATTTATAATCAAAAAATTAATTTTATAACACAAAAACATTATTTATAATCAAAAATTTAATTTTAAAACACAAAAACATTATTTATAATCAAAAATTTAATTTTATAATCAAAAATTTAATTTTATAACACAAAAACATTATTTATAATCAAAAATTTAACACACTTTACTAAATAGTGTGAATACTACTACGGAGATTGAAAAAATCTCAGTGAAATGACCTTTTTAAGGATATAGTACGTCATTTAAATTTATTAGCTGCTAAATGAATAAAAAATATAGTTTCAAGTTATGTAATCAAGATATCGTAGAATAAAAATAAACACATCAGATCACAAGAGCAGAAATCTCATATTCTAAAAAAAATTTAAACATTCGGCGATTGCATAACAGATGGCAATGTATTCTAGAAAGTTATTTTCCTTCGATGTAAAAAAACTTTCAGCGTAGATGTTTAAATTTATTGGCTGCTAAATGAATAAAAAATATAGTTTCCACTTATGTAATCAAGATATCGTAGAAAAAAATTAACACATCAGATCACAAGAGCAGAAATCTCATATTCTAAAAAAAAATATAAACATTCGGCGATTGCATAACGGATGGCAATGTATTCTGGAAAGTTCTTTTTCTTCTTCGATGTAAAAAAAACAACTTTGAACGTAGATTTTTAAATTTATTAGCTGCTAAATGAATATAAAATATAGTTTCAAGTTATGCAATCAAGATATCGTAGAATAAAAATAAACACAAGAGCAGAAATCTCATATTCTAAAAAAAATAAACATTCGGCGATTGCATAACGGATGGCAATGTATTCTGGAAAGTTCTTTTTCTTCTTCGATGTAAAAAAACAACTTTGAACGTAGATGTTTAAATTTATTAGCTGCTAAATGAATATAAAATATAGTTTCAAGTTATGCAATCAAGATATCGTAGAATAAAAATAAACACAAGAGCAGAAAAGTAAATATTACAACAGATATTACATTGGTAACCACGTTAATGGACGAAATGATGGTACTTCCCTTCATGCTTTCCAAGTAACTAAGTAAGTAATATCGTTGTCACTTGTCACAAATCTAGTTATAATTTGATCATTGGTCATTTTAGAAATAACATATCGTCACTATTCACATTCCAAGAATTCCAAGTAACTAATAATGGGATATAGTTGCCACAATTCGTTACTTGAACAACCAATATTTATTTATTTCGTGATGTGATGAAAAAAATTTAACCAAAGCAACTTTGTAAGTGTCCTTTGTCATAATTATAGAATATATGAATATAAAGACCATCTCAACTCATATTATTCTTTCTCCTAAACTTTTTTTTATAAAAGATTGTTGGATAGGTTTAAATAAATAATAATATATCTTGGTAAAAGTAAAACACTATATACAACTCTACTTATAATATAATATCCTCACCACTTTTCGCAAATATCGTCCCAACTATATACAACTCTACTTATAATATAATATCCTCACCACTTTTCGCAAATATTGTCCCAACTATATACAACTCTACTTAAAATATAATATATGACACTATTCACATTGCAAGTAACAAAATAAATAATATCCTCACCACTTGTCGTATTTTGATACTTGAGCAACTTTAAATATAATAGATGTCACTATTCACATTCCAAGTAACAAAATAAATAATATCCTCACCACTTGTCACAAATCTTGTTATAATTTGATACTTGAGCAACTTTAAATATAATAGATGTCACTATTCCCATTCCAAGTAACAAAATAAATTATATCCTCACCACTTGTTATAATTTGATACTTGAGCAACTTTAAATATAATAGATGTCACTATTCCCATTCCAAGTAACAAAATAAATTATATCCTCACCACTTGTTATAATTTGATACTTGAGCAACTTTAAATATAATAGATGTCACTATTCCCATTCCAAGTAACAAAATAAAATATATCCTCACCACTTGTTATAATTTGATACTTGAGCAACTTTAAATATAATAGATGTCACTATTCCCATTCCAAGTAACAAAATAAATAATATCCTCACCACTTGTCATAAATCTGGTCATAATTTGATACTTGAGCAACTTTAAATATAATAGATATCACTATTCACATTCCAAGTAACAAAATAAATAATATAGGCGTCACTTGTCACAAATCTTGTCATAATTTGATACTTGAGCAACTTTAAATATAATAGATATCCCTATTCACATTCCAAGTAACAAAATAAATAATAATGTAATATAGTTGCCACAATTTGTTACTTGAACAACCAATATTTATTTATTTCGTGATGTGATGAAGAAAATTTAACCAAAGCAACTTTCTAAGTATCCTTTGTTATAATTATAGAATATATAAATATAAGGACCATCTGAACTCATATTAATCTTTCATCTTAAAAAATATATATATATATATATATATACATACTTTTTTAAGATGAAAGATTGTTGGATAGATTATTTAGATTTAATTTTAAATAAATAATATTATATCTTTATAAAAGTAAAACACTATATACAACTCTACTTAAAATATAATATCCTCACCACTTTTCGCAAATATTGTCCCAACTATATACAACTCTACTTGAAATATAATATATGACACTATTCACATTGCAAGTAACAAAATAAATAATATCCTCACCACTTGTCGTATTTTGATACTTGAGCAGTTTTAAATATAATAGATGTCACTATTCACATTCCAAGTAACAAAATAAATAATATCTTCACCACTTGTCACAAATCTTGTTATAATTTGATACTTGAGCAACTTTAAATATAATAGATGTCACTATTCCCATTCCAAGTAACAAAATAAATTATATCCTCACCACTTGTTATAATTTGATACTTGAGCAACTTTAAATATAATAGATGTCACTATTCCCATTCCAAGTAACAAAATAAATTATATCCTCACCACTTGTTATAATTTGATACTTGAGCAACTTTAAATATAATAGATGTCACTATTCCCATTCCAAGTAACAAAATAAATAATATCCTCACCACTTGTCATAAATCTGGTCATAATTTGATACTTGAGCAACTTTAAATATAATAGATATCACTATTCACATTCCAAGTAACAAAATAAATAATATAGGCGTCACTTGTCACAAATCCGGTCATAATTTGATACTTGAGCAACTTTAAATATAATAGATATCACTATTCACATTCCAAGTAACAAAATAAATAATAATGTAATATAGTTGCCACAATTTGTTACTTGAACAACCAATATTTATTTATTTCGTGATGTGATGAAGAAAATTTAACCAAAGCAACTTTCTAAGTATCCTTTGTTATAATTATAGAATATATAAATATAAGGACCATCTGAACTCATATTAATCTTTCATCTTAAAAAAAAAAAATATATATATATATATATATATATACATACTTAAGAGCAAAACTGAAGACTAAGGAAAAACTTTAGAATTTAAAACGAAAGTTGCAAAATAACCTGAAGATCAAAACGCGCAACGCAGCAGTTTTGAAAATTCAGAATTCACATTCTATTAAGAAGATACCTAAGCAAAAAAATACATATATAATTTTGACTCACACCAAGTACAACATAGAAAAGGTTATGTATCTACCTGTGTGAGTAAAAGGAGAAAAGATAAAAAAATAAAATAAAACATCTGAATGTAGAAGGTGTCGAGAATACTGAGCCTTGGCTTTATCAAGGACCAGCAAAAACTCTGCATTTTCTCACTTCCACAAAGACCTAGTTGGAAATGGGTTTCTGCAAGGCCATAGATGCAAGTAACATTCCCACCTAAAATTGTTTTAAAAAATATATATATGTCATGTCCTCCGCAGAGTTGTATGACCTAGCACTAGTTAACAATTTCGCTTGCGTCCATTAACCTTCCTGGCCCAACCCATGCTCTTCATCTGTTACTATTAAACAGAGAGAAGAAGATTAAAGAGAACTCAAGCTGTGAGAGTGACATAATAATAAGAAATAATTTTCAGCTATAACGAAATGCCAAGTTCGTTTGAGAGAGAATTTAAACCTGAAAATCAATGCAAAAGAAATCCAAATTTTTACATTGCAATTAAAAAAGGAAATATTAATTTTTAAGAAACAGATTTTTGAAAGAAAACTTGAGTCTGAAACCCCTACTCTACAACTTATGACAGCACAATAACGAGAATAAGTTAAAGACAATAATTAACTAAAGAAAACTTTGTGAAAGTTATATGACTTAAACAATTAGTTGCATTATGTACAAAGTATTTCAGCAGTGCTTTAAGTGCATAATTAATCAGTTATTAAGAACTTAACTACTTTGAAAACACAGCGCATAGAAAAGGAACAAGCTTAGCCATCTTCTGTTCCTAGGTACCCCAAAAGACGCGCAAAGTTATAAAGAAAAGAAAGAGTTAAAACCCGCAAAAATGTTAACAGACAAGCCAGTGCCTAAAAGCTGAAAGGCTAAAAATCAACAGAGAAAAAGTACATGAAGTACAAACATGGAACTTATAAAACCTAAATACAAGGAAGAGAGCTTACCTCTTGTGTGACAAAACTTTCTCCTCACAATAGCAAAACATGGCTGACCTCTTCCGCCACTCCCTAGTCGCTGGGGGGCAGTGAGGGAGGGGCTGATGGCCTCCTCATACAGAAAGAAACCAACTCGCGGAGATTTTAACCAGAGAAAAAAATATATAAACTTAAGACTGTGGATCTGTATGATCAGAAAGAGCAGAATTAACTCTCCAGAATACATGAGAAATATTATAAAATACACGAGTAGTGTATTTAATAATCTTTGCATGTAATAAATCACCTTAGTGAGCTTCTATAGATTAATCAGAATCTTATTAATTTTAATGTTGGTTTTACTATTTTTAGTATAGCTATCCTAGTGATGAATAACTAGTTTTCTTTTTTATTTGTTCTTATTTTCTTTTATAAACAGATTTTTAAGCTTTTTTTGTGATTTTGTTTATATTATTTAATTTTTTGTATTAATAGGACCTTCATATCCATAGCACTAAGGTTCCTCTAGGTAGTTAATAGGCATCCTCTAGCCAACTTCCTTACGGCTTTGATTGGTCAGAATCATATTATTAACTGTGTAGAAAATTAAAGCAGATCTGCCAACCTTACTCTATTATTCAGAATAATTTTTCTTAAAGTTCTTTTGATGAAAGAAGAAGGAATTTCGTTCTCTAGAAAACTATCTAATAGTATATTAATGTGGTAATTGAAGTCCAAATTGTTGCTGCATATTCTTGAAATTCTTAGGACCTGAGAAATTAGTACATTCTCAATTACTTTGGTTGAAATGTTATTATTCCAGTGTAGATATTTAATTACTTTGAAAGGAAAATTAACTCTTTTATCAAAGAGGCTAATAGATGGGTTACCTCTGTTGAGCTTAATGCTTAAGTCTAGGAACTCAAGTTCCTGATTACAGTGGTTGGTTTTACATAAGTTAAGAGAGCTAGGATAGATATTATCAAAATCACTCTCTATAACTTCTGAATTATTGATACACAGCAGATCATCTGTATATCTAAAAGTGTAAAGGTAGTTATCTGAGCAGGTGGGGTGATTTTTAATGAATTTATATTCCTTAAAGAACAGGAATAGATTAGCGATATTCGTGGACGTTGATGTTCCCATGGGAATACCGTTCACTTGCTTAAAGAGAGTATTATTATATAAGATATGGTTATTTTTTATGCAGCAATTGAGATAAGAGTTCCAAGTCCCTACATTAACAAATTGGTTAAGTTTAAATTCTGCATACAGCTCTTTAAAGGTAGTGATTATATCTGATAGAGGCAGATTAGTATATAGATTTTCAAAATCATAACTATTAATATCGAGGGGACAAACTTTGAGTATAGTAGAAATTACTTCTGCGTTATTATTAATTATCCAAAAATCTCTGTACATCAAGTTAGTACAGTTTCTAATGTGTTTCAAAACCTTCTTTAAGACATCTTCAAAAGCAAGATCTATTTTCTTTTTATGACTCCTTACTCCACTAGCTATGAACCTGAATTTCACAGGATCCTTATGAAACTTAACCGTTGCAAAAAGAAATGGAAATTCAGGCTCATATCTTCTTGTTTGTGGAATTTTAAGTTTCTTGAAGAATGCCTTAAACCGATTTTCTAACTGCTTGGTAGAATAACTTACGGGCTCGTATGTTACTCTATTATTGAGTTCCATAGTTAACAATTCAAAATAGAACTTCTTACAGATAATTTCAAAATTATTGCTAGCTTTATCCGTAGTGGTAAAAATAAATTGGTCTTGTAGTTTGGAGAGTGACCTTTTAGCTTCTCCAGAGAAAAAGAGATTTCTGTCGAAACAAAAGTCCAGACCTGCCAACTCACCGGTGAAGCTATTGATTACATTATATTTCCATTCTGCGAAGGCCTCAATAGGCTGATTGTACGTTAAACTGGTTTTTACGATATACCTATTAACATCTTGAGTGAAGCTCTCAAGAATCCTTTCTTTGGAAATTGTGAAGGAAGGTCTGAATTTAGAGCCATACTCTAATAAATTTATATATATATATATATATATATATGGGATGTAAGGTCAGGTGATGTGTAACATCACAGCCTCTCCTTGACAAATGTCAACCCCGCCTTCTCGTGGTACATCCTGTTCCCACTAAAGGGGCTCTGACGACCGCCAATAGCGGTATAACTATACCATCGGGATTAGAGGAAATTCTATCCCACACTCACCAACCCGCTTGGCCAGCGTGGTGAGTTATGGCCAAACCCCTCCAAAATGATTCCACAACTTAAATCTTGGCCCTCAGTCTCCGGCAGCTGGAATGTACCTGGCCAAGGCAGCGGCCAGTGCGACATGAAGGCAGAGGGTGATAAGAATCCCCGGAGGACCGGACTAGACTGCCATTTGATGCTGACCTTGGCTACGTATAATGGACGCTCCCTATCTTCTGATTCAAGGCTTCTTGAATTGGAAGAGGAACTACAAAGGATCAAGTGGGACATCGTGGGGCTAAGTGAGGTAAGGAGAAAAGGAGAAGATATCATCGAACTGAAAAGTTGACATCTCTTCTACTATCGTGGGACAGATACTGGCAGAACTAGTGGTGTTGGATTTATAATAAACAAGAAACTGAAGGATAAAGTCGTAGAAGTTGAAAGTTCCTCTGACAGAGCTGCACGACTTGTTATCCAACTCTCGAAAAGATACCAGGCTCAGATTATTCAAACTTATGCACCCACCACAAGTCATCCTGAAGAAGAAATTGAAGAATTTTATGAGGAAATTTGTCATCTAAATAATAAAGGTAAGCAGCACTTGAAAATAATTATGGGAGATTACAATGCAAAAATAGGGCAACTGCAACAGAATGAAACTTCAGTAGGTAAATTCGGTCACGGCAACAGAAACCAGCGTGGAAATACTCTCGTTGAGTTTGGCAGAGGCAGAAGGGTTTTTCATCTTGAACTCCTTCTTCAAGAAAAAGCCACACAGGAAATGGACATGGAGACATCCAAATGGGACGACAAGTGAAATTGATTTTATTATGTTAACAAAAAATTCGTCGTAGAAGACTGCAGTGTGCTAAACAAGTTCAACACAGATAGTGACCATAGATTGGTGAGATGTAAGATGCACCACAACACTAAACTTGAACGTGGCAAGCTCATAAGACAAATAAAATCTATTGACATAACCAAACTTAAAAAACACCATAATACCTTCAAGTTGGAACTGAAGAACAGGTTCTCTGCTTTAGAAGGCCTAACATCGGAAGAAGTGGACATCTCTGAAGTTAACAGAAAAGTAACCAAAGCTCTTATGGAAACAGCAACAAAATTAGCTGGGTCTAAGAACAAGTTGCATGTAAACAAATTATCAGAAAAAACGAAAATGTTGATGCAAAAAAGAGAGATGAGGACAACTAAAGAAGATGTGACTTCCAAAGTGGAATACATAGAGCTATGCAAGACAGTAAGAAAAAGTATCACTGAAGGCGTAAGAAAATTCAACTGTGAACTAGTGAGGAAAGCAATTGAAAACAACCAAAGCCTAAAGATAGCAAAGCGACATCTCAGTAATTGAAGAAAACAGATTATGGCACTGAGAAAAGAAGATGGTTCTGTAACAAGAAATAGAGGCGAAATTTTGACAAGAGTGAAAGATTTCTACTCCAAATTATATGAAAGGGATGATACATGCACTCCAGACATCATGAAAGATACCAGTACCAGAGTTAATCCAGTCCTTCCAGCAGAAGTTGCACATACAATCAAGAACATGAAGCGAGGAAAAGCTCCAGGAGAAGATGGAATTACTGTAGACATCATACAAGAAGCAAGTGGAGAAATCGAAACAGTACTCGCCCAAATTTTCACTCGATGCCTTAAAGAAGGAAAGATTCCTGAGGATTGGAACAGCGCTACAATGATCCTGCTACATAAGAAAGGTGACATTGAGGATCTCGGAAACAACAGACCTATCAGCCTCCTATCAGTAGTTTATAAAATCTTCACTAAAGTTCTTTCACACCGCTTGAAGGTAACACTGGACATGGCTCAACCGAGAGAACAAGCTGGATTCAGGAGTGGCTACAGCACAATAGATCATATCCACGTACTGAGAGAACTAATTGAAAGAGCGAGGGAATATGAACTTCCATTGTGCATGGCTTTTATCGATTATGAAAAAGCCTTTGATTCGGTGAAACCATCAGCAGTTACAATGGCTCTGAAAACCTGCGGTATTGTAGATGCATACATTAATATTATTAATAACATCTATGAAAATGCAAGTGCAAAGATTAGGCTGTTTGAAAATACAACACACATAAAAATTGGAAAGGGAGTGAGACAAGGTGACACCATATCTCCGAAGCTCTTTAATGCCACATTGGAGGGTGTTTTTCAGTCGCTGTGCTGGGAAAACAAAGGGATAAAGATTAATGGAGATTATCTAACCCACCTTCGTTTTGCTGATGACGTAGTCATTTTTGCAACTACCCCATCAGAGCTGCAGAGTATGATCCAGGAACTTGCTGACAAGAGTAAAGAAGTGGGATTAAAAATGAACTTTCAGAAGACAAAAGTGATGTTCAATGCTTTTACAAGAAATGAAGATTTATCAATTGATGGAGAAAAGCTGGAGATAACAGACACGTACGTTTATCTTGGACAGCAGATATCAAGTGAGGGTCACATTGATGAAGAAATTAATCGGCGTACAAAACTTGCCTGGAGAGCTTTTGGAAGAAACAGCATAATTTTCAAGAGCAATATGCCATTATGTCTTAAAAGAAAAGTGTTTGATCAATGCATCCTTCCAGTGCTTACGTATGGTGCAGAGACGTGGACCTTAACTAAAAGAGACATACAAAGGCTGCAGACAACTCAAAGCAGCATGGAGAGGTGCATGCTTGGTGTAACCAGGAGAGATAAGAAGAGGAACTCGTGGATCCGAAAAATGACAAGAGTGGAAGACGTCATGATCAGAG
Source organism: Macrothele yani (assembly GCA_039090855.1). Classification (NCBI taxonomy): domain Eukaryota; kingdom Metazoa; phylum Arthropoda; class Arachnida; order Araneae; family Macrothelidae; genus Macrothele; species Macrothele yani. The sequence goes on from CM077008.1 coordinate 83,513,496, forward strand.
TTAAATCCCTGAAATGGCAATGGGCTGGACATACTGCCAGAAGGACAGATCATCGATGGGCAGCCGAAATTTTAGATTGGATTCCAAGGGACAGGAAAAGACCCAGAAGAAGACCACATGGGAGATGGGTGGATGAAATTCGAAAGTATGCAGGGGTGACATGGAGGAGACTGGCACAAGACAGACCGTTGTGGAGGAAACTTGGGGAGACCTTAGTCCAGCAGTGGATTGATAATGGTTGACAATGATGATGATGATGATATATATATATATATTTTTAAGATGAAAGATTGTTGGATAGATTATTTAGATATAATTTTAAATAAATAATATTATATCTTTATAAAAGTAAAAAACTATATACAACTCTACTTAAAATATAATATCCTCACCACTTTTCGAAAAATATTGTCCCAACTATATACAACTCTACTTAAAATATAATATATGACACTATTCACATTGCAAGTAACAAAATAAATAATATCCTCACCACTTGTCGTATTTTGATACTTGAGCAACTTTAAATATAATAGATGTCACTATTCACATTCCAAGTAACAAAATAAATAATATCCTCACCACTTGTCACAAATCTTGTTATAATTTGATACTTGAGCAACTTTAAATATAATAGATGTCAGTATTTCCATTCCAAGTAACAAAATAAATTATATCCTCACCACTTGTTATAATTTGATACTTGAGCAACTTTAAATATAATAGATGTCACTATTCCCATTCCAAGTAACAAAATAAATTATATCCTCACCACTTGTTATAATTTGATACTTGAGCAACTTTAAATATAATAGATGTCACTATTCCCATTCCAAGTAACAAAATAAATTATATCCTCACCACTTGTTATAATTTGATACTTGAGCAACTTTAAATATAATAGATGTCACTATTCCCATTCCAAGTAACAAAATAAATAATATCCTCACCACTTGTCATAAATCTGGTCATAATTTGATACTTGAGCAACTTTAAATATAATAGATATTACTATTCACATTCCAAGTAACAAAATAAATAATATAGGCGTCACTTGTCACAAATCTGGTCATAATTTGATACTTGAGCAACTTTAAATATAATAGATATCACTATTCACATTCCAAGTAACAAAATAAATAATAATGTAATATAGTTGCCACAATTTGTTACTTGAACAACCAATATTTATTTATTTCGTGATGTGATGAAGAAAATTTAACCAAAGCAACTTTCTAAGTATCCTTTGTTATAATTATAGAATATATAAATATAAGGACCATCTGAACTCATATTAATCTTTCATCTTAAAATATATATATATATATATTTTTTTTAAGATGAAAGATTGTTGGATAGATTATTTAGATTTAATTTTAAATAAATAATATTATATCTTTATAAAAGTAAAACACTATATACAACTCTACTTAAAATATAATATATGTCACTTATTACAATCCAAGCAACTTAAAATATAATATATGTCACTTATCACAATCCAAGCAACTTAAAATATAATATATGTCACTTATCACAATCCAAGCAACTTAAAATATAATATATGTCACTTATCACAATCCAAGCAACTTAAAATATAATATATGTCACTCATCACAATCCAAGCAACTTAAAATATATTATATGTCACTTATCACAACCCAAGCAACTTAAAATATAATATATGTCACTTATCACAATCCAAGCAACTTAAAATATAATAGATGTCACTTATCACAATCCAAGCAACTTAAAATATAATATATGTCGCTTATCACAATCCAAGCAACTAAATAAATAATATAATCCTGAGTTGACTCAAATCTTGACACAATTTGGCATTCCAAGTAACTTAAAATATAATAGATGTCACTTTTCACATTTCAAGTAACTAAATAAATAATATAATCCTGAGTTTACTCAAATCTTGACACAATGTGATTTTTGGGCAACCAATATTTATTTATTTCGTGATGTGATGAAGCAAATATCACCAAAGCAACTTTTTAGTATCCTTTGCCATATTTATAATATACTGGTTAATAAATAATAATATATTATATATTACATTTACCCACGCACGTCCACCCTTGTAAAGATACATGTATTAAGTAGATTTTTTTAAGTAATATACTGGTTAACAAATAATGATATAGTATATACTATATATTACATTTACCCACCCCTAATCACCTCAAAATATAACATGGTAGCCATTTGTCGCAAGTCTTGTCACAACTGTAGGCTAATCAATTTAAAATATAACATGGTAGCCATTTGTCGCAAGTCTTGTCACAACTATAGGCTAATCACCTTAAAACGTAACATGGTAGGCATTTGTCGCAAGTCTTGTCACAACTATAGGCTAATCACCTTAAAATATAACATGGTAGCCATTTGTCGCAAGTCTTGTCACAACTATAGGCTAATCACCTTAAAATATAACATGGTAGCCATTTGTCGCAAGTCTTGTCACAACTATAGGCTAATCACCTTAAAATATAACATGGTAGCCATTTGTCGCAAGTCTTGTCACAACTATAGGCTAATCACCTTAAAATATAACATGGTAGCCATTTGTCGCAAGTCTTGTCACAACTATAGGCTAATCACCTTAAAATATAACATGGTAGCCATTTGTCGCAAGTCTTGTCACAACTATAGGCTAATCACCTTAAAATATAACATGGTAGCCATTTGTCGCAAGTCTTGTCACAACTATAGGCTAATCACCTTAAAATATAACATGGTAGCCATTTGTCGCAAGTCTTGTCACAACTATAGGCTAATCACCTTAAAATATAACATCGTCGCCATTTGTCGTTTGCAGGCATATTAAAACGTAACATCGTCGCCATTTGTCGTATTCCAGTCATCTTAAAACGTAACATCGTCGCCATTTGTCGCAAGTCTTGTCACAACGTTAACTTTGGCATCTTAAAACGTAACATCGTCGCAAGTCTTGTCGCCATTTGTCGCAAGTATTGTCACAACGTTAACTTTGGCATCTTAAAACGTAACATCGTCGCCATTTGTCGTATTCCTGTCATCTTAAAGCGTAACATCGTCGCCATTTGTCGCAAGTCTTGTCGCAAGTCTTGTCACAACGTTTTCCAGGCATCTTAAAACGTAACATCGTCGCCATTTGTCGTATTCCTGTCATCTTAAAGCGTAACATCGTCGCCATTTGTCGCAAGTCTTGTCGCAAGTCTTGTCACAACGTTTTCCAGGCATCTTAAAACGTAACATCGTCGCAAGTCTTGTCACAACGTTTTCCAGGCATCTTAAAACGTAACATCGTCGCAAGTCTTGTCGCCATTTGTCGCAAGTATTGTCACAACGTTAACTTTGGCATCTTAAAACGTAACATCGTAGCCATTTTTCGCAAGTCTTCTCACAAGTCTTGTCACAACGTTAACTTTGGCATCTTAAAACGTAACATCGTCGCCATTTGTCGCAAGTCTTGTCACAAGTCTTGTCACAAAGTTAACTTTGGCATCTTAAAACGTAACATCGTCGCCATTCGTCGCAAGTCTTGTCACAAGTCTTGTTACAACGTTAACTTTGGCATCTTAAAACGTAACATCGTCGCCATTTGTCGCAAGTCTTGTCACAACATTAACTTTGGCAACTTAAAACGTAATATCGTCGCCATTTTCCAGTCATCTTAAAACGTAACATCGTCACCACTTGTCGCAAATATTGTCCCAACTAAGCATCTTAATATACTAACATTGTAACATTTGGACAACTTTGAAGAAATATCATAGCGTCGCTTTCCAAGGTTCCACTCAACGTAAAACATGACACCGTCGCAAGTCTTGTCGCCGTTCAGGTATCTTTCGTGCGTCGCATTTTTATGTATGTGGTTCTTTTTTACAATGCGTGGCGTATGGTTGTTCTTTGAGATTAGAAACGGTATTCTTTTACACAAGTTACGAAACAAAGTCCATAAACGGAAAGCAAAGAACAGGATGTGTTGTGAAATCAAGCGAGTATAAAAATAGAATGCAAAGAACAGGATGTGTTGTGAAATCAAGCGAGTATAAAAACGGGAAACAGAATATCGTCGCCACAGTTTCATTTTTGAGAGCAGCCATCTATTTTAGCTAAACGAATACCTGACTTGGAGATAATGTGCCTCACCTGGACCAATCAATGTGGCGTAACCACGAAATTTTATTGCAGTTATGAGGGAGACCACATGATGTTAAAGTATCGTATGACCTCAGACAAAATTTTCAAGATTCATCAAGGAGATAATGATCCCGAATACTTGGAATCCCTCTTTGAATGTGATTACGTGGATTTCATGATATTGAGCAATATTTGTCCAGACAATTACAAAGACGAAACTGTTAATTTTATTAACAAAACCACAATTAGCAGAGAAGATGCCATCGATGGACTATTAACTGGCAGATATTTACTCACAGAATACTCGGTGAGATGCATCTTTCCGGAATTCTTTAAGGAATATTGCATGGGAGTCGTCTCAGTGGACGATGTGATAAGATGTATGAAAGACTTGAAACATGGCTGTGATGTCACTCATAATTGACTCTGATTAGAAACATTTCAAATATTTTATTCCTTACAGGTTCCATCTCATAAATTTGTAAATAGGAACAAGTGATTTGTCACACAATATACAAAAACCTTGTTGTAAATATTAACATTCAATATTAACATTCAATATTTATACATTTGTAAACGTAATCTGTTGTAAAATAAATACTTGTTTTCAATATTAATCTATTGTGTCACGTTTTCTTCATATCGTATTCCTTTTTAAAGCACATGGCTACCATTATTATTTCTTATATACTAAAAAGGGGGAAGCAGGGATAAAAAAACGCCACGCATTGTAAAAAAAAGAACCACATACATAAAAATGCGACGCACGAAAGATACCTGAACGGCGACAAGACTTGCGACGGTGTCATGTTTTACGTTGAGTGGAACCTTGGAAAGCGACGCTATGATATTTCTTCAAAGTTGTCCAAATGTTACAATGTTAGTATATTAAGATGCTTAGTTGGGACAATATTTGCGACAAGTGGTGACGATGTTACGTTTTAAGTTGCGTGGAAAATGGCGACAAGACTTGCGACGATGTTACGTTCTAAGATGCCAAAGTTCACGTTGTGACAAGACTTGCGACAAATGGCGACGATGTTATGTTTTAAGATGCCTGGAAAACGTTGTGACAAGACTTGTGACAAGACTTGCGACAAATGGCGACGATGTTACGTTTTAAGATGACAAAGTTAACGTTGTGACAAGACTTGCGACAAATGGCGACAAGACTTGCGAAGATGTTACGTTCTAAGATGCCAAAGTTAACGTTGTGACAAGACTTGCGACAAATGGCGACAAGACTTGTGACAAGACTTGCGACGATGTTACGTTTTAAGATGCCTTGAAAACGTTGTGACAAGACTTGCGACAAGACTTGCGACAAATGGCGACGATGTTACGTTTTAAGATGACTGGAATACGACAAATGGCGACGATGTTACGCTTTAAGATGACTGGAATACGACAAATGGCGACGATGTTACGTTTTAAGATGCCTGGAAAACGACAAATGGCGACGATGTTATATTTTAAGGTGATTAGCCTATAGTTGTGACAAGACTTGCGACAAATAGCTACCATGTTACGTTTTAAGGTGATTAGCCTATAGTTGTGACAAGACTTGCGACAAATGCCGACCATGTTACGTTTTAAGGTGATTAGCCTATAGTTGTGACAAGACTTGCGACAAATGGCTACCATGTTATATTTTAAGGTGATTAGCCTATAGTTGTGACAAGACTTGCGACAAATGCCTACCATGTTATGTTTTAAGGTGATTAGGGGTGGGTAAATGTAATATATAGTATATAGTATATTATTATTTGTTAACCAGTATATTATTTAAAAAAATCTACTTAATACATGTACCTTTACAAGGGTGGACGTGGGTGGATAAATGTAATATATAGTATATTATTATTTGTTAACCAGTATATTATTTAAAAAAAATCTACTTAATACATGTGGGTGGGTAAATATAATATATAGTATATAGTATATTATTATTTGTTAACCAGTATATTATTTTAAAAAAATCAACTTAATACATGTATCTTTACAAGGGTGGACGTGGGTGGGTAAATGCAATATCTAATATATTATTATTTATTAACCAGTATATTATAAGGTCAGGTGATGCGTAACATCACAGCCTCTCCTTGACAAATGTCAACCCCGCCTTCTCGTGGTACATCCTGTTCCCACTAAAGGGGCTCTGACGACCGCCAATAGCGGTATAACTATACCATCGGGATTAGAGGAAATTCTATCCCACACTCACCAACCCGCTTGGCCAGCGTGGTGAGTTATGGCCAAACCCCTCCAAAATGATTCAACAACTTAAATCTTGGCCCTCAGTCTCCGGCAGCTGGAATGTACCTGGCCAAGGCAGCGGCCAGTGCGACATGAAGGCAGAGGGTGCTAAGAATCCCCGGACTAGGCTGCCATCTGATGCTGACCTTGGCTACGTACAACGGACGCTCCACATGTTCTGATTCAAGGCTTCTTGAATTGGAAGAGGAACTACAAAGGATCAAGTGGGACATCGTGGGGCTAAGTGAGGTAAGGAGAAAAGGAGATCTCATCGAACTGAAAAGTGGACATCTCTTCTACTATCGTGGGACAGATACTGGCAGAACTAGTGGTGTTGGATTTATAATAAACAAGAAACTGAAGGATAAAGTCGTAGAAGTTGAAAGTTCCTCTGACAGAGCTGCACGACTTGTTATCCAACTCTCCAAAAGATACCAGGCTCAGATTATTCAAACTTATGCACCCACCACAAGTCATCCTGAAGAAGAAATTGAAGAATTTTATGAGGAAATTTGTCATCTAAATAATAAAGGTAAGCAGCACTTGAAAATAATTATGGGAGATTTCAATGCAAAAATAGGGCAACGGCAACAGAATGAAACTTCAGTAGGTAAATTCGGTCACGGCAACAGAAACCAGCGTGGAAATACTCTCGTTGAGTTTGCAGAGGCAGAAGGGTTTTTCATCTTGAACTCCTTCTTCAAGAAAAAGCCACACAGGAAATGGACATGGAGACATCCAAATGGGACGACAAGTGAAATTGATTTTATTATGTGTAACAAAAAGTTCGTCATAGAAGACTGCAGTGTGCTAAACAAGTTCAACACAGGTAGTGACCATAGATTGGTAAGATGTAAGATGCACCTCAACACTAAACTTGAACGTGGAAAGCTCATAAGACAAACAAAATCTATTGACATAACCAACCTTAAAAAACACCATAATGCCTTCAACTTGGAACTGAAGAACAGGTTCTCTGCTTTAGAAGGCCTAACATCGGAAGAAGTGGACATCTCTGAAGTTAACAGAAAAGTAACCAAAGCTCTTATGGAAACAGCAACAAAATTAGCTGGGTCTAAGAACAAGTTGCATGTAAACAAATTATCAGGAAAAACGAAAATGTTGATGCAAAAAAGAAGAGAGATGAGGACAACTGAAGAAGATGTGACTTCCAAAGTGGAATATATAGAGCTATGCAAGACAGTACGAAAAAGTATCACTGAAGACGTAAGGAAATTCAACTGTGAACTAGTGAGGAAAGCAATTTGAAAACAACCAAAGCCTAAAGATAGCAAAGGGACATCTCAGTAAGGGAAGAAAACAGATTATGGCACTGAGAAAAGAAGATGGTTTTGTAACAAGAAATAGAGGCGAAATTTTGACAAGAGTGAAAGATTTCTACTCCAAATTATATGAAAGGGATGATACATGCACTCCAGACATCATGAAAGATACCAGTACCAGAGTTCCTCCAGTCCTTCCAGCAGAAGTTGCACATGCAATCAAGAACATGAAGCGGGGAAAAGCTCCAGGAGAAGATGGAATTACTGTAGACATCATACAAGAAGCAAGTGGAGAAATTGAAACAGTACTCGCCCAAATTTTCACTCGATGCCTTAATGAAGGAAAGATTCCTGAGGATTGGAACACCGCTACAATGATCCTGCTACATAAGAAAGGTGACATTGAGGATCTCGGAAACTACAGACCTATCAGCCTCCTATCAGTACTTTATAAAATCTTCACTAAAGTTCTTTCACACCGCTTGAAGGTAACACTGGACATGGCTCAACCGAGAGAACAAGCTGGATTCAGGAGTGGCTACAGCACAATAGATCATATCCATGTACTGAGAGAACTAATTGAAAGAGCGAGGGAATATGAACTTCCATTGTGCATGGCTTTTATCGATTATGAAAAAGCCTTTGATTCGGTGAAACCATCAGCAGTTACAATGGCTATGAAAACCTGCGGTATTGTAGATGCATACATTCATATTATTAATAACATCTATGAAAATGCAAGTGCAAAGATTCGGCTGTTTGAAAATAAAACACACATAAAAATTGGAAAGGGAGTGAGACAAGGTGACACCATATCTCCGAAGCTCTTTAATGCCACATTGGAGGGTGTTTTTCAGTCGCTGAGCTGGGAAAACAAAGGGATAAAGATTAATGGAGATTATCTAACCCACCTTCGTTTTGCTGATGACGTAGTCATTTTTGCAACTACCCCATCAGAGCTGCAGAGTATGATCCAGGAACTTGCTGACAAGAGTAAAGAAGTATGATTAAAAATGAACTTTCAGAAGACAAAAGTGATGTTCAATGCTTTTACAAGAAATGAAGATTTATTGATTGATGGAGAAAAGCTGGAGATAACAGACACGTACGTTTATCTTGGACAGCAGATATCAAGTGAGGGTCACATTGATGAAGAAATTAATCGGCGTACAAAACTTGCCTGGAGAGCTTTTGGAAGAAACAGCATAATTTTCAAGAGCAATATGCCATTATGTCTTAAAAGAAAAGTGTTTGATCAATGCATCCTTCCAGTGCTTACGTATGGTGCAGAGACGTGGACCTTAACTAAAAGAGACATACAAAGGCTGCAGACAACTCAAAGCAGCATGGAGAGGTGCATGCTTGGTGTAACCAGGAGAGATAAGAAGAGGAACTCGTGGATCCGAAAAATGACAAGAGTGGAAGACGTCATGATCAGAGTTAAATCCCTGAAATGGCAATGGGCTGGACATACTGCCAGAAGGACAGATCATCGATGGGCAGCCGAAATTTTAGATTGGATTCCAAGGGACAGGAAAAGACCCAGAAGAAGACCACATGGGAGATGGGTGGATGAAATTCGAAAGTATGCAGGGGTGACATGGAGGAGACTGGCACAAGACAGACCGTTGTGGAGGAAACTTGGGGAGACCTTAGTCCAGCAGTGGATTGATAATGGTTGACAATGATGATGATGATGATATATATATATATATATTTTTAAGATGAAAGATTGTTGGATAGATTATTTAGATATAATTTTAAATAAATAATATTATATCTTTATAAAAGTAAAAAACTATATACAACTCTACTTAAAATATAATATCCTCACCACTTTTCGCAAATATTGTCCCAACTATATACAACTCTACTTAAAATATAATATATGACACTATTCACATTGCAAGTAACAAAATAAATAATATCCTCACCACTTGTCGTATTTTGATACTTGAGCAACTTTAAATATAATAGATGTCACTATTCACATTCCAAGTAACAAAATAAATAATATCCTCACCACTTGTCACAAATCTTGTTATAATTTGATACTTGAGCAACTTTAAATATAATAGATGTCAGTATTTCCATTCCAAGTAACAAAATAAATTATATCCTCACCACTTGTTATAATTTGATACTTGAGCAACTTTAAATATAATAGATGTCACTATTCCCATTCCAAGTAACAAAATAAATTATATCCTCACCACTTGTTATAATTTGATACTTGAGCAACTTTAAATATAATAGATGTCACTATTCCCATTCCAAGTAACAAAATAAATTATATCCTCACCACTTGTTATAATTTGATACTTGAGCAACTTTAAATATAATAGATGTCACTATTCCCATTCCAAGTAACAAAATAAATAATATCCTCACCACTTGTCATAAATCTGGTCATAATATGATACTTGAGCAACTTTAAATATAATAGATATTACTATTCACATTCCAAGTAACAAAATAAATAATATAGGCGTCACTTGTCACAAATCTGGTCATAATTTGATACTTGAGCAACTTTAAATATAATAGATATCACTATTCACATTCCAAGTAACAAAATAAATAATAATGTAATATAGTTGCCACAATTTGTTACTTGAACAACCAATATTTATTTATTTCGTGATGTGATGAAGAAAATTTAACCAAAGCAACTTTCTAAGTATCCTTTGTTATAATTATAGAATATATAAATATAAGGACCATCTGAACTCATATTAATCTTTCATCGTAAAATATCATCATCATCATCATCATTGTCAACCATTATCAATCCACTGCTGACGAAGGTCTCCCCCAAGTTTCCTCCACAACGGTCTGTCTTGTGCCAGTCTCCTCCATGTCACTCCCGCATATTTACGAATTTCATCCACCCATCTCCCATGTGGTCTTTTTCTGGGTCTTTTCCTGTCCCTTGGAATCCAATCTAAAATTTCGGCTGTCCATCTATGGTCTGTCCTTCTGGCAGTATGTCCAGCCCATTGCCATTTCAGGGATTTAACTCTGATCATGATGTCTTCCACTCTCGTCATTTTTCGGATCCACGAGTTCCTCTTCTTATCTCTCCTGGTTATACCAAGCATGCACCTCTCCATGCATCTTTGAGTTGTCTGCAGTCTTTGTATGTCTCTTTTAGTTAAGGTCCACGTCTCTGCACCATACGTAAGCACTGGAAGGATGCATTGATCAAACACTTTTCTTTTAAGACATAACGGCATATTGCTCTTGAAAATTATGCTGTTTCTTCCAAAAGCTCTCCAGGCAAGTTTTGTACGCCGATTAATTTCTTCATCAATGTGACCCTCACTTGATATCTGCTGTCCAAGATAAACATACGTATCTGTTATCTCCAGTTTTTCTCCATCAATCGATAAATCTTCATTTCTTGTAAAAGCATTGAACATCACTTTTGTCTTCTGAAAGTTCATTTTTAATCCCACTTCTTTACTCTTGTCAGCAAGTTCCTGGATCATACTCTGCAGCTCTGATGGGGTAGTTGCAAAAATGACTACGTCATCAGCAAAACGAAGGTGGGTTAGATAATCTCCATTAATCTTTATCCCTTTGTTTTCCCAGTTCAGTGATTGAAAGACATTTTCCAATGTAGCATTAAAGAGCTTCGGAGATATGGTGTCACCTTGTCTCACTCCCTTTCCAATTTTTATGTGTGTTGTATTTTCAAACAGCCGAATCTTTGCACTTGCATTTTCATAGATGTTATTAATAATATTAATGTATGCATCTTCAATACCGCAGGATTTCAGAGCCGTGGTAACTGCTGATGGTTTCACCGAATCAAAGGCTTTTTCATAATCGATAAAAGCCATGCACAATGGAAGTTCATATTCCCTCGCTCTTTCAATTAGTTCTCTCAGTACGTGGATATGATCTATTGTGCTGTAGCCACTCCTGAATCCAGCTTGTTCTCTCGGTTGAGCCATGTCCAGTGTTACCTTCAAGCGGTGTGAAAGAACTTTAGTGAAGATTTTATAAACCACTGATAGGAGGCTGATAGGTCTGTAGTTCCTGAGATCCTCAATGTCACCTTTTTTATGTAGCAGGATCATTGTAGCATTGTTCCAATCCTCAGGAATCTTCCCTTCATTAAGGCATCGAGTGAAAATTTGGGCGAGTACTGTTTCAATTTCTCCACTTGCTTCTTGTATGATGTCTATAGTAATTCCATCTTCTCCTGGAGCTTTCCCCGCTTCATGTTCTTGATTGCATGAGCAACTTCTGCTGGAAGGACTGGAAGAACTCCGGTACCTTTCATGATGTCTGGAGTACATGTATCATCCCTTTCATATAGTTTGGAGTAGAAATCTTTCACTCTTGTCAAAATTTCGCCTCTATTTCTTGTTATAGAACCATCTTCTTTTCTCAGAGCCATAATCTGTTTTCTTCCCTTACTGAGATGTCCCTTTGCTATCTTTAGGCTTTGGTTGTTTTCAATTGCTTTCCTTACTAGTTCACAGTTGAATTTTCTTACGTCTTCAGTGATACTTTTTCTTACTGTCTTGCATAGCTCTATATATTCCACTTTGGAAGTCACATCTTCTTTAGTTGTCCTCATCTCTCTTCTTTTTGCATCAACATTTTGGTTTTTCCTGATAATTTGTTTACATGCAACTTGTTCTTAGACCCAGCTAATTTTGTTGCTGTTTCCATAAGAGCTTTGGTTACTTTTCTGTTAACTTCAGAAATATCCACTTCTTCCGATGTTAGGCCTTCTAAAGCAGAGAATCTGTTCTTCAGTTCCAACTTGAAAGTATTATGGTGTTTTTTAAGGTTGGTTATGTCAATACATTTTGTTTGTCTTATGAGCTTGCCACGTTCCAGTTTAGTGTTGAGGTGCATCTTACATCTCACCAATCTATGGTCAATACCTGTGTTGAACTTGTTTAGCACACTGCAGTCTTCGATGACGAATTTTTTGTTACACATAATAAAATCAATTTCACTTGTCGTCCCAATTGGATGTCTCCATGTCCATTTCCTGTGTGGCTTTTTCTTGAAAAAGGAATTCAAGATGAAAAATCCTTCTGCCTCTGCAAACTCAACGAGAGTATTTCCACGCTGGTTTCTGTTGCCGTGACCGAATTTACCTACTGAAGTTTCATTCTGTTGCCGGTGCCCTATTTTTGCATTGAAATCTCCCATAATTATCTTCAAGTGCTGCTTACCTTTATTATTTAGATGACGAATTTCCTCATAAAATTCTTCAATTTCTTCTTCAGGATGACTTGTGGTGGGTGCATAAGTTTGAATAATCTGAACCTGGTATCTTCTCGATAGTTGGATAACGAGTCGTGCAGCTCTGTCAGAGGAACTTTCAACTTCTACCACTTTATCCTTCAGTTTCTTGTTTATTATAAATCCAACACCACTAGTTCTGCCAGTATCTGTCCCACGATAATAGAAGAGATGTCCACTTTTCAGTTCAATGAGATCTTCTCCTTTTCTCCTTACCTCACTCAGCCCGACGATGTCCCACTTGATCCTTTGTAGTTCCTCTTCCAATTCAAGAAGCCTTGAATCAGAAGATAGGAGCGTCCGTTGTAGGTAGCCAAGGTCAGCATCAAATGGCAGCCTAGTCCGGTCCTCCGGGGATTCTTAGCACCCTCTGCCTTCATGTCGCACTGGCCGCTGCCTTGGCCAGGTACATTCCAGCTGCCGGAGACTGAGGGCCAAGATTTAAGTTGTAGAGTCATTTTGGAGGTGTTTGGCCATAACTCACCACGCTGGCCAAGCGGGTTGGTGAGTGTGGGATAGCATTTCCTCTGATCCCGATGGTATAGTTATACCGCTATTTGCGGTCGTCAGAGCCCCTTTAGTGGGAACAGGATGCACCACGAGAAGGCGGGGTTGACATTTGTCAAGGAGAGGCTGTGATGTTACGCATCACCTGATATTTTTTAAGATGAAAGATTGTTGGATAGATTATTTAGATTTAATTTTAAATAAATAATATTATATCTTTATAAAAGTAAAACACTATATACAACTCTACTTAAAATATAATATATGTCACTTATTACAATCCAAGCAACTTAAAATATAATATATGTCACTTATCACAATCCAAGCAACTTAAAATATAATATATGTCACTTATCACAATCCAAGCAACTTAAAATATAATATATGTCACTTATCACAATCCAAGCAACTTAAAATATATTATATGTCACTTATCACAATCCAAGCAACTTAAAATATAATATATGTCACTTATCACAATCCAAGCAACTTAAAATATAATAGATGTCACTTATCACAATCCAAGCAACTTAAAATATAATATATGTCGCTTATCACAATCCAAGCAACTAAATAAATAATATAATCCTGAGTTGACTCAAATCTTGACACAATTTGGCATTCCAAGTAACTTAAAATATAATAGATGTCACTTTTCACATTTCAAGTAACTAAATAAATAATATAATCCTGAGTTTACTCAAATCTTGACACAATGTGATTTTTGGGCAACCAATATTTATTTATTTCGTGATGTGATGAAGCAAATATCACCAAAGCAACTTTTTAGTATCCTTTGCCATATTTATAATATACTGGTTAATAAATAATAATATATTATATATTACATTTACCCACGCACGTCCACCCTTGTAAAGATACATGTATTAAGTAGATTTTTTTAAGTAATATACTGGTTAACAAATAATGATATAGTATATACTATATATTACATTTACCCACCCCTAATCACCTCAAAAAAACATGGTAGCCATTTGTCGCAAGTCTTGTCACAACTGTAGGCTAATCACCTTAAAATATAACATGGTAGCCATTTGTCGCAAGTCTTGTCACAACTATAGGCTAATCACCTTAAAACGTAACATGGTAGGCATTTGTCGCAAGTCTTGTCACAACTATAGGCTAATCACCTTAAAATATAACATGGTAGCCATTTGTCGCAAGTCTTGTCACAACTATAGGCTAATCACCTTAAAATATAACATGGTAGCCATTTGTCGCAAGTCTTGTCACAACTATAGGCTAATCACCTTAAAATATAACATGGTAGCCATTTGTCGCAAGTCTTGTCACAACTATAGGCTAATCACCTTAAAATATAACATGGTAGCCATTTGTCGCAAGTCTTGTCACAACTATAGGCTAATCACCTTAAAATATAACATGGTAGCCATTTGTCGCAAGTCTTGTCACAACTATAGGCTAATCACCTTAAAATATAACATGGTAGCCATTTGTCGCAAGTCTTGTCACAACTATAGGCTAATCACCTTAAAATATAACATCGTCGCCATTTGTCGTTTGCAGGCATATTAAAACGTAACATCGTCGCCATTTGTCGTATTCCAGTCATCTTAAAACGTAACATCGTCGCCATTTGTCGCAAGTCTTGTCACAACGTTTTCCAGGCATCTTAAAACGTAACATCGTCGCAAGTCTTGTCGCCATTTGTCGCAAGTATTGTCACAACGTTAACTTTGGCATCTTAAAACGTAACATCGTCGCCATTTGTCGTATTCCAGTCATCTTAAAGCGTAACATCGTCGCCATTTGTCGCAAGTCTTGTCGCAAGTCTTGTCACAACGTTTTCCAGGCATCTTAAAACGTAACATCGTCGCAAGTCTTGTCACAACGTTTTCCAGGCATCTTAAAACGTAACATCGTCGCAAGTCTTGTCACAAGTCTTGTCGCCCTTTGTCGCAAGTATTGTCACAACGTTAACTTTGGCATCTTAAAACGTAACATCGTCGCAAGTCTTGTCGCCATTTGTCGCAAGTCTTGTCACAACGTTAACTTTGGCATCTTAAAACGTAACATCGTAGCCATTTTTCGCAAGTCTTCTCACAAGTCTTGTCACAACGTTAACTTTGGCATCTTAAAACGTAACATCGTCGCCATTTGTCGCAAGTCTTGTCACAAGTCTTGTCACAAAGTTAACTTTGGCATCTTAAAACGTAACATCGTCGCCATTCGTCGCAAGTCTTGTTACAACGTTAACTTTGGCATCTTAAAACGTAACATCGTCGCCATTTGTCGCAAGTCTTGTCACAACATTAACTTTGGCAACTTAAAACGTAACATCGTCGCCATTTTCCAGTCATCTTAAAAAGTAACATCGTCACCACTTGTCGCAAATATTGTCCCAACTAAGCATCTTAATATACTAACATTGTAACATTTGGACAACTTTGAAGAAATATCATAGCGTCGCTTTCCAAGGTTCCACTCAACGTAAAACATGACACCGTCGCAAGTCTTGTCGCCGTTCAGGTATCTTTCGTGCGTCGCATTTTTATGTATGTGGTTCTTTTTTTTACAATGCGTGGCGTATGGTTGTTCTTTGAGATTAGAAACGGTATTCTTTTACACAAGTTACGAAACAAAGTCCATAAACGGAAAGCAAAGAACAGGATGTGTTGTGAAATCAAGCGAGTATAAAAATAGAATGCAAAGAACAGGATGTGTTGTGAAATCAAGCGAGTATAAAAACGGGAAACAGAATATCGTCGCCACAGTTTCATTTTTGAGAGCAGCCATCTATTTTAGCTAAACGAATACCTGACTTGGAGATAATGTGCCTCACCTGGACCAATCAATGTGGCGTAACCACGAAATTTTATTGCAGTTATGAGGGAGACCACATGATGTTAAAGTATCGTATGACCTCAGACAAAATTTTCAAGATTCATCAAGGAGATAATGATCCCGAATACTTGGAATCCCTCTTTGAATGTGATTACGTGGATTTCATGATATTGAGCAATATTTGTCCAGACAATTACAAAGACGAAACTGTTAATTTTATTAACAAAACCACAATTAGCAGAGAAGATGCCATCGATGGACTATTAACTGGCAGATATTTACTCACAGAATACTCGGTGAGATGCATCTTTCCGGAATTCTTTAAGGAATATTGCATGGGAGTCGTCTCAGTGGACGATGTGATAAGATGTATGAAAAACTTGAAACATGACTGTGATGTCACTCATAATTGACTCTGATTAGAAACATTTCAAATATTTTATTCCTTACAGGTTCCATCTCATAAATTTGTAAATAGGAACAAGTGATTTGTCACACAATATACAAAAACCTTGTTGTAAATATTAACATTCAATATTAACATTCAATATTTATACATTTGTAAACGTAATCTGTTGTAAAATAAATACTTGTTTTCAATATTAATCTATTGTGTCACGTTTTCTTCATATCGTATTCCTTTTTAAAGCACATGGCTACCATTATTATTTCTTATATACTAAAAAGGGGGAAGCAGGGATAAAAAAACGCCACGCATTGTAAAAAAAGAACCACATACATAAAAATGCGACGCACGAAAGATACCTGAACGGCGACAAGACTTGCGACGGTGTCATGTTTTACGTTGAGTGGAACCTTGGAAAGCGACGCTATGATATTTCTTCAAAGTTGTCCAAATGTTACAATGTTAGTATATTAAGATGCTTAGTTGGGACAATATTTGCGACAAGTGGTGACGATGTTACGTTTTAAGTTGCGTGGAAAATGGCGACGATGTTACGTTTTAAGATGCCAAAGTTCACGTTGTGACAAGACTTGCGACAAATGGCGACGATGTTACGTTTTAAGATGACAAAGTTAACGTTGTGACAAGACTTGCGACAAATGGCGACAAGACTTGTGACAAGACTTGCGACGATGTTACGTTCTAAGATGCCTGGAAGTTAACGTTGTGACAAGACTTGCGACAAATGGCGACAAGACTTGTGACAAGACTTGCGACGATGTTACGTTTTAAGATGACTGGAAAACGTTGTGACAAGACTTGCGACAAATGGCGACGATGTTACGTTTTAAGATGACTGGAATACGACAAATGGCGACGATGTTACGCTTTAAGATGCCTGGAAAACGACAAATGGCGACGATGTTATATTTTAAGGTGATTAGCCTATAGTTGTGACAAGACTTGCGACAAATGGCTACCATGTTACGTTTTAAGGTGATTAGCCTATAGTTGTGACAAGACTTGCGACAAATGCCTACCATGTTACGTTTTAAGGTGATTAGCCTATAGTTGTGACAAGACTTGCGACAAATGGCTACCATGTTATATTTTAAGGTGATTAGCCTATAGTTGTGACAAGACTTGCGACAAATGCCTACCATGTTATATTTTAAGGTGATTAGGGGTGGGTAAATGTAATATATAGTATATAGTATATTATTATTTGTTAACCAGTATATTATTTAAAAAAATCTACTTAATACATGTACCTTTACAAGGGTGGACGTGGGTGGATAAATGTAATATATAGTATATTATTATTTGTTAACCAGTATATTATTTAAAAAATATCTACTTAATACATGTGGGTGGGTAAATATAATATATAGTATATAGTATATTATTATTTGTTAACCAGTATATTATTTTAAAAAAATCAACTTAATACATGTATCTTTACAAGGGTGGACGTGCGTGGGTAAATGCAATATCTAATATATTATTATTTATTAACCAGTATATTATAAGGTCAGGTGATGCGTAACATCACAGCCTCTCCTTGACAAATGTCAACCCCGCCTTCCCGTGGTACATCCTGTTCCCACTAAAGGGGCTCTGACGACCGCCAATAGCGGTATAACTATACCATCGGGATTAGAGGAAATTCTATCCCACACTCACCAACCCGCTTGGCCAGCGTGGTGAGTTATGGCCAAACCCCTCCAAAATGATTCCACAATTTAAATCTTGGCCCTCAGTCTCCGGCAGCTGGAATGTACCTGGCCAAGGCAGCGGCCAGTGCGACATGAAGGCAGAGGGTGCTAAGAATCCCGGACTAGGCTGCCATCTGATGCTGACCTTGGCTACGTACAACGGACGCTCCATATGTTCTGATTCAAGGCTTCTTGAATTGGAAGAGGAACTACAAAGGATCAAGTGGGACATCGTGGGGCTCAGTGAGGTAAGGAGAAAAGGAGAAGATCTCATCGAACTGAAAAGTGGACATCTCTTCTACTATCGTGGGACAGATACTGGCAGAACTAGTGGTGTTGGATTTATAATAAACAAGAAACTGAAGGATAAAGTCGTAGAAGTTGAAAGTTCCTCTGACAGAGCTGCACGACTTGTTATCCAACTCTCGAAAAGATACCAGGCTCAGATTATTCAAACTTATGCACCCACCACAAGTCATCCTGAAGAAGAAATTGAAGAATTTTATGAGGAAATTTGTCATCTAAATAATAAAGGTAAGCAGCACTTGAAAATAATTATGGGAGATTTCAATGCAAAAATAGGGCAACGGCAACAGAATGAAACTTCAGTAGGTAAATTCGGTCACGGCAACAGAAACCAGCGTGGAAATACTCTCGTTGAGTTTGCAGAGGCAGAAGGGTTTTTCATCTTGAACTCCTTCTTCAAGAAAAAGCCACACAGGAAATGGACATGGAGACATCCAAATGGGACGACAAGTGAAATTGATTTTATTATGTGTAACAAAAAGTTCGTCATAGAAGACTGCAGTGTGCTAAACAAGTTCAACACAGGTAGTGACCATAGATTGGTGAGATGTAAGATGCACCTCAGCACCAAACTTGAACGTGGCAAGCTCATAAGACAAACAAAATCTATTGACATAACCAACCTTAAAAAACACCATAATACCTTCAAGTTGGAACTGAAGAACAGGTTCTCTGCTTTAGAAGGCCTAACATCGGAAGAAGTGGACATCTCTGAAGTTAACAGAAAAGTAACCAAAGCTCTTATGGAAACAGCAACAAAATTAGCTGGGTCTAAGAACAAGTTGCATGTAAACAAATTATCAGGAAAAACGAAAATGTTGATGCAAAAAAGAAGAGAGATGAGGACAACTAAAGAAGATGTGACTTCCAAAGTGGAATATATAGAGCTATGCAAGACAGTAAGAAAAAGTATCACTGAAGACGTAAGAAAAATTCAACTGTGAACTAGTGAGGAAAGCAATTGAAAACAACCAAAGCCTAAAGATAGCAAAGGGACATCTCAATAAGGGAAGAAAACAGATTATGGCACTGAGAAAAGAAGATGGTTCTGTAACAAGAAATAGAGGCGAAATTTTGACAAGAGTGAAAGATTTCTACTCCAAATTATATGAAAGTGATGATACATGCACTCCAGACATCATGAAAGATACCAGTACCAGAGTTCCTCCAGTCCTTCCAGCAGAAGTTGCACATGCAATCAAGAACATGAAGCGGGGAAAAGCTCCAGGAGAAGATGGAATTACTGTAGACATCATACAAGAAGCAAGTGGAGAAATTGAAACAGTACTCGCCCAAATTTTCACTCGATGCCTTAATGAAGGAAAGATTCCTGAGGATTGGAACACCGCTACAATGATCCTGCTACATAAGAAAGGTGACATTGAGGATCTCGGAAACTACAGACCTATCAGCCTCCTATCAGTACTTTATAAAATCTTCACTAAAGTTCTTTCACACCGCTTGAAGGTAACACTGGACATGGCTCAACCGAGAGAACAAGCTGGATTCAGGAGTGGCTACAGCACAATAGATCATATCCACGTACTGAGAGAACTAATTGAAAGAGCGAGGGAATATGAACTTCCATTGTGCATGGCTTTTATCGATTATGAAAAAGCCTTTGATTCGGTGAAACCATCAGCAGTTACAATGGCTCTGAAAACCTGCGGTATTGAAGATGCATACATTAATATTATTAATAACATCTATGAAAATGCAAGTGCAAAGATTCGGCTGTTTGAAAATACAACACACATAAAAATTGGAAAGGGCGTGAGACAAGGTGACACCATATCTCCGAAGCTCTTTAATGCCACATTGGAGGGTGTTTTTCAGTCGCTGAGCTGGGAAAACAAAGGGATAAAGATTAATGGAGATTATCTAACCCACCTTCGTTTTGCTGATGACGTAGTCATTTTTGCAACTACCCCATCAGAGCTGCAGAGTATGATCCAGGAACTTGCTGACAAGAGTAAAGAAGTGGGATTAAAAATGAACTTTCAGAAGACAAAAGTGATGTTCAATGCTTTTACAAGAAATGAAGATTTATTGATTGATGGAGAAAAGCTGGAGATAACAGACACGTACGTTTATCTTGGACAGCAGATATCAAGTGAGGGTCACATTGATGAAGAAATTAATCGGCGTACAAAACTTGCCTGGAGAGCTTTTGGAAGAAACAGCATAATTTTCAAGAGCAATATGCCATTATGTCTTAAAAGAAAAGTGTTTGATCAATGCATCCTTTCAGTGCTTACGTATGGTGCAGAGACGTGGACCTTAACTAAAAGAGATATACAAAGACTGCAGACAACTCAAAGATGCATGGAGAGGTGCATGCTTCGTGTAACCAGGAGAGATAAGAAGAGGAACTCGTGGATCCGAAAAATGACAAGAGTGGAAGGCATCATGATCAGAGTTAAATCCCTGAAATAGCAATGGGCTGGACATACTGCCAGAAGGACAGATCATCGATGGACAGCCGAAATTTTAGATTGGATTCCAAGGGACAGGAAAAGACCCAGAAGAAGACCACATGGGAGATGGGTGGATGAAATTCGAAAGTATGCAGGGGTGACATGGAGGAGACTGGCACAAGACAGACCGTTGTGGAGGAAACTTGGGGAGACCTTCGTCCAGCAGTGGATAGATAATGGTTGACAATGATGATGATGATGATGATGATATTATAAATATGACAAAGGATACTTACAAAGTTGCTTTGATTAAATTTTCTTCATCACATCACGAAATAAATAAATATTAGTTGTTCAAGTAACAAATTGTGGCAACTATATTACATTATTAGTTAATTGGAATTCTTGGATTGTGAATTGTGACATATATTATATTTAAAGTTGTCTGGAATCAAATTATGACCAGATTTGGGACAAGTGACGCCTATATTATTTATTTTGTTACTTGGAATGTGAATAGTGACATATATTATATTTAAAGTTGTCTGGAATCAAATTACGACCAGATTTGTGACAACTGCCGCCTATACTATGCATTTTGTTACTTGGAATGTGAATAGTGACATCTATTTTATTTAAAGTTGCTCAAGTATCAAAATATGACAAGTGGTGAGGATATTATTTATTTTGTTACTTGCAATGTGAATAGTGACATCTATTATATTTTAAGTAGAGTTGTATATAGTTGGGACAATATTTGTGACAAGTGGTGAGGATATTATTTATTTTGTTACTTGCAATGTGAATAGTGACATCTATTATATTTTAAGTAGAATTGTATATAGTTGGGACAATATTTGTGACAAGTGGTGAGGATATTATTTATTTTGTTACTTGCAATGTGAATGGTGACATCTATTATATTTTAAGTTGTTCAAGTATCAAATTATGACCAGATTTGTGACAAGTGGTGAGGATATTATATTTTAAATAGAGTTGTTATAGTGTTTTACTTTTACCAAGATATATTATTATTTATTTAAATCTATCTAACAATCTTTCATAAAAAAAAATATTTTTAGGAGAAAGAATAATATGAGTTGAGATGGTCTTTATATTCATATATTCTACAATTATGACAAAGGACACTTACAAAGTTGCTTTGGTTAAATTTTCTTCATCACATCACGAAATAAATAAATATTGGTTGTTCAAGTAACGAATTGTGGCAACTATATCACATTATTAGTTACTTGGAATACTTGGAATGTGATAAGCGACGATATGTTATTTCTAAAATGCCCAATGATCAAATTATAACTAGATTTGTGACAAGTGACAACGATATTACTTATTTAGTTACTTGGAAAGCATGAAGGGAAGTACCATCATTTCATCCATTAACGTGGTTACCAATGTAATATCTGTTGTATTATTTACTTTTTTGGCCTTTTCTGAAAAATGATATCTACAAGGTATGGATATTTTGTGAATTTATTTTCCATTTCACGTTTTTTTTTAAAGAATATGAGATTTCTGCTCTTGTGATCTGATGTGTTTATTTTTTTCTACGATATCTTGATTACATAAGTGGAAACTATATTTTTTATTCATTTAGCAGCTAATAAATTTAAACATCTACGTTGAAAGTTGTTTTTTTACATCGAAGGAAAAAAACTTTCCAGAATACATTGCCATCCGTTATGCAATCGCCGAATGTTAAAAATTTTTTTAGAATATGAGATTTCTGCTCTTGTGTTTATTTTTTTCTACGATATCTTGATTACATAAGTGGAAACTATATTTTTTATTCATTTAGCAGCTAATAAATTTAAACATCTACGCTGAAAGTTGTTTTTTTACATCGAAGAAGGAAAAGAACTTTCCAGAATACATTGCCATCCGTTATGCAATCGCCGAATGTTTATATTTTTTTTGGAATATGAGATTTCTGCTCTTGTGTTAATTTTTTTCTACGATATCTTGATTACATAAGTGGAAACTATATTTTTTATTCATTCAGCAGCTAATAAATTTAAACATCTACGCTGAAAGTTTTTTTACATCGAAGGAAAAGAACTTTCCAGAATACATTGCCATCTGTTATGCAATCGCCGAATGTTTATATATTTTTTTAAGAATATGAGATTTCTGCCCTTGTGATCTGATGTGTTAATTTTTATTCTACGATATCTTGATTACATAAGTGGAAACTATATTTTTTATTCATTCAGCAGCTAATAAATTTAAACATCTACGCTGAAAGTTTTTTTACATCGAAGGAAAAGAACTTTCCAGAATACATTGCCATACCGTTATGCAATCGCCGAATGTTTATATATTTTTTTAAGAATATGAGATTTCTGCCCTTGTGATCTGATGTGTTAATTTTTATTCTACGATATCTTGATTACATAACTTGAAACTATATTTTTTATTCATTTAGCAGCTAATAAATTTAGATGACGTACTATATCATTAAAAAGGTCATTTCACTGAGATTTTTTCAATCTCCGTAGTAGTATTCACACTATTTAGTAAAGTGTGTTAAATTTTTGATTATAAATAATGTTTTTGTGTTATAAAATTAAATTTTTGATTATAAATATTGTTTTTTCAGGTAAGCGTAACTTTGTTTATGTTAATATTATCTCATTTTCAGGTAAGCGTATCTTTGCGTATGTTATTATTATAATTTTTGACATTTTATGATGCGTGGAATTAAATATCTGTATACAGTACTATTTTATGCAATTATGACGTCTTTTACAGGTTAAATATATTTCTCAACCATCATCTTATCCATTTAGGTAATATTATTTGCTCTCAGCATCGTTACCAATGTAATATTCACTGTATTATTTTATATTTTGACATTTTATAAAATTTGGAGGCAACTGGTATGACGGACGATACCAGTTGCCTCCAAATTTCATTTTTTATGATACATGATGCCTTTTACCCGTTAAATATATTTCTCAACCATCATCTTATTCATTTAGTTAATATTTTTTTACTATCAGCACAGTTACCAACGTAATATCTATTGTAATATTTAATATTTTGACCTTTTTTTATTTACGTGATTTGTTGTTGTACGAAACCAGTAAATCAAGTAAATAATTTTTATGCAATTACACTCATATTTTATGATAAATGACGTCTTTTATCTGTTAAATTTATTTTTCAACCATTATTTTCTCCATTTAGAAGCTGTTTTCAACTTTTGGCATAGTTAATATTTTTTTTCTAGTAAACGTATCTTTGCTTATGTTATGATTCGCTTATGTCACATCTTTTAAAATATAATGTAAAAAAATTTCATCATTATGAATATTATTGGTGAAAATTTTTGCTCCGTCTAGACTTGAACAGTATAAATTGTAAAAAAAAATTAAATATCTACGTTGAAGGTTGTTGTGATAGAGTGTTGCAACATTTATTTGTTTATTTGAAAGGATGTGAGATTTGTTTTGTGACAGGATTTGTTTTATTTTATTATGCGATATCTTGATTACATAACTTGAACTATGTTTTTATATCCATTTGAAACTTGATAAATTAAATATTTACGTTGAAGGGTCTTGGGATGCAACATTTGTTTGTTTTATGTTAAAGGATGTGAGATTTCTATTCTTGCTACATGATTTGATTATTTTATTCTACGATATCGTGATTACATAACTTGAACTGTATTTTATATCCATTGGGCACTTGATAAAATAAATATATAAGTTTATAGTTCCTCCCCTAAAATCTAAATAACAAATATTACTTTCTAAAAAAAAAAAAAAAAAATTTTTTTTTTTAAGAGTATATATATTAGAAGACAATTCTTTACCATAAAGTAAAATCAAACAATCCATCTGTGGTGAAAGGTAATCTATAATATATATTGTGTGTATCAGATAAACTGTGCATCTCTTTGGTGAAAACTTTGATCGGCGTTCCCTTCGTTTCGTGGGATTGGGTAAGTATCATTTTTTATAATATTTAACTTTAAAGTTATCAGATGACATGTTTCCCCAGTTTTGAACGTGGTTTGTTTATTTTATTTAGGTGTCACGTTTTGGAAATTACGATATGTTGGATAGGTAACGTGACATAAGTTTGAGGATATATGAAATATGAGATGCAATATCATGAATATATAACTTGAACTGTATTTTATCCATTGGGATAGTGTGATGCGACATTTGTTTGTTTTTATTTTAAAGGATATGGGATCTTGCTACGTAACTTGATTATTTTATTCTACGATATCATGAATATATAACTTGAACTATATTTTTTATCCAATGGGTATTTGATAATTAATATATAAGCTTATAGTTCCTTTCCTAAAATCTATATAACAAACATTACTTTCAAGTTTAAATATTTACGTTGAAGGGTCTTGTGATGCGACATTTGTTTTATTTTATTTTAAAGGATGTGGGATTTTGCTACGTAACTTGTTTATTTTATTCCAAGATATTATAATTACATAACTTGAACTACATTTTATATCCATTTGGAACTTGATAAATTAAATTACAAGGTTCCTTTTAAGAATGTAAGATTAGTTGGATAGACTTTAGAAGAGGAACCTTGTAATTTAATTTATCAAGCGCCAATGGATTTAAAATATAGTTTCAAGTTATGCAATCATGATATCGTAGAATAAAATAATCAAGTCACGTCACAAATCTTACATCCTTTAAAATAAAATTAACGCATGTCGCATAATTACATAACTTGAAACTATATTTTATCTATTGGGATAGAGGTGTTTGTTTTATTTGAAAGAAAATGACGATAGTATATATTTAGTTACTTGGAATGGGACAAGTGACGACGATAGTATATATTTAGTTATTTGGAATGGGACAAGTGACGACGATAGTATATATTTAGTTATTTGGAATGTGACAAGTGACGACGATAGTATATATTTAGTTACTTGGAATGGGACAAGTGACGACGATAGTATGTTTCAAATTGTCTAGACTGAAATTGTGTAATATCTGTTGTATTATTTGTTTTTTTGGCATTATTTTTTTTTTTTGATTTATAAGCCATTAATGGCTTATAGATCCCAAAAATTATTTCAGGTAATTTTATTCATATCTTATGCTAAATGGCATCTTTTACCCACTAAATTATAATAAATGAATTTTCTATCAACCAAATATATTTTTGAACAATCATTTCATCCATTAGCATGGTTACCAACGTAATATCTGTTGTATTATTTGCTTTTTCGGCGTTTTGTTAAAAATGATAGTAAGTATGTTCTCGAGAACATACTTAATATCATTTTTCATTTCACGCAATTTTATTCGTATTTTATGCTAAATTACTTCTTTTACCCACTAAATTATGATAAATGAAGTTTTTCATCAACCAAATATTATTTTTGAACTATCATTTCATACATTAGCATCGTTATCAACGTATTTTTATATCCATTTGGAACTTACAAGTTTAAATATCTACGTCTTGTGATATGCGACATTTGTTTGTTTTATTTTAAAGGATGTGAGATTCTTGTGAAGTAACTTGTTTATTTTATTCTACGATATCATGATTACATAACTTGAACTATATTATATATCCATTGGGACTTTATAAATTAAATATATGTTTAAGGTTCCTCTCCTAAAATCTAAATAACAAATATTACTTTCTAAAAAAAAAAAAAAAATTTTTTTTTTTTTTTTAAGGAATAAATATTAGGAGAGAATTCTTTCCCATAAAGTAAAATGAAATGTTTCGTCTCTGGGAAAAGGTAATCTATAATAATATAAAATGTAACCTATGGTATATAATAATAATACGAAAAGGTAATACGTAATATGTATAAGTATTCTCTTTGGTGAGAAGCATCGGTTGACACGCCATGGAAATACAGTTCATACGCTACGTTTCGTGAGACTGGGTAAGTGTAATGTTTTGTATTGTATCATTTAAAGTTATCAGATGGATATGTTGTTTTCAAATTTTCAACAAGGTTGTTTTATGATGTCACATTTTAAGATACAATCTAAACGTTAATCTCTATTTGAAATCTAATTTCCGTTCTTGAGATAGCGACATGTGACATTTGTTTATTTTATTTTTAAATTTTTAAATTATGATGTAAAGTTTCCCTTCTTGTGATAGTGACATGTGACATAATCTGTGATAACCTCTCGTGGATTCCTTTTAGATAATCTTTATCTTGTGCTATTGGTTAATTCGCGCAAGACTCTGAACCCTTTCAGAGAAAGATACCGATGTTGAATACATTTTTTTTCATGTCGTAAGACGGTAGCAGCTAGTGTACACTCATTCGAACGCTCGCTAAACAATCCTATGGTCATAGAACAATTCGAGGTGCACAAGCTTGCAAGTAGGGTGAGTGTTTCCAAAGTGCTAGAAAGGACCACCTGGTTCATAGTACGCTGCGAACGATGACCCGTTGTTGAAAAAATCAACATGTCACGGTATCTTGGTTATTCTAAACGGTTATCCATGAGTTGTTATCGATAATGAGGTCATTATAATGTTGCAAGATGGGAGATTTTATATGTATGTATATTTTATTCTACATCATGATGACATAATTTGAAACTATATTTCATAACTTGAAACTATATTTTATTCTGAAATATTTACGTTGATGAAGGCTCTTGTGATAGAGTGACAAGACATGGGTTTGTTTTTATTTTAAAGGAAGAGAGATTCTTGTGACGTGACTTGTTTATTTTATTCTGCGATATCATGATTACATAACTTGAAACTATATTTTATCCATTGGGATAGAGTTATGCGACATGTGTTTATTTTATTTTAAAGGATGTGAGATTCTTGTGACGTAACTTGTTTTTTTATTCTAGGATATCATGATTACATAACTTGAACTATATTTTATATCCATTTGGGATTTGATAAATATGAATTACAAGTTTAAGGTTCCTTTCCTAAAATCTACGCAACTAATCTTACGTCCCGAAAATTTGGCACCGAGCCAAATGAGTCCAAGTTTTACGTAAATGAAATACAAGAGCAAATTCTGATTGACCAATTCCAAATGTTACAAACGGAAAATAAACTTCTGTTCCTCATTTATAGAAATTTCCCTTCTTGTGACATTGATTGTATATTTTATTCTGCGATATCATGATTTATTAACTTGGCACTGAGCCAAATGAGTCCTGAGTCCTGAGAAAGGTAAATGAAATACAAGAGCAAAGAAAATTTGGCACTGAGCCAAATGAGTCCTGAGAAAGGTAAATGAAATACAAGAGCAAATTCTGATCGACCAATTCCAAGTGTTACAAACGGAAAACAGACTTTTGGTCCTCATTTATAAAGATTTCCGTTCTTGGGATATTGATTGAATATTTTATTTTGCGATATCATGATCTATTATCTTGAAAATGTATTTTATCAATTTGGAAAGAATGTGAGTTGAACATTTCCTTCTAAAGGATGTGCGATTTCCGTTCTTGGGATAGTGTTATAAAGTATGATGTAAAGTTTCCCTTTCTTGTGATAGTGACATGTGACATAATCTGTGATAACCTCTCGTGGATTCCTTTTAGAACATCTTGTGCGTTTGGTTAATTCGCGCAAGACTCTGAACCCATTCAGAGAAAGATACCGATGTTGAATACATTTTTTTCATGTCGTAAGACGGTAGCAGCTAGTGTACACTCACTCAAACGCTCGTTAAACAATCCTATGGTCATAGAACAATTCGGGGTGCACAAGCTTGCAAGTAGGGTGAGTGTTTCCAAAGTGCTAGAAAGGACCACCTGGTTCATAGTACGCTGCGAACGATGACCCGTTGTTGAAAAAATCAACATGTCACGGTATCTTGGTCATTCTAAACGGTTATCCATGAGTTGTTATCGATAATGAGGTCATTATATGTTGCAAGATGGGAGATTTTATATGTATGTATATGATACCTTTGCTTATGTTATAGAGATGTCATTTTATCGAGAATGGTACCTTTGCTTATGTTATAGAGATGTCATTTTATCGAGAATGGTACCTTTGCTTATGTTATAGAGATATCATTTATCGAGAATGATACCTTTGCTTATGTTATAGAGATATCATTTTATCGAGAATGGTACCTTTGCTTATGTTATGGTTCGTTTATTTTATTTTATTCTACAAGATGTATCAAAAGTCAATAGATCACACGATAAAGAATGAAAAATCAATATAGCAGTTTAAAACAGTTTACTAATTATTAGATTTCACAGGCCAATTTTTATGATTTCTCCAACATTGAGAGATCACACGATAAAGAATGAAAAATCAATTTAGCAGTTTAAAATAGTTTACTAATTACTAGATTTCACAGGCTAATTTCCATGATTTCTCCAACATTGAGAGATCACACGATAAAGAATGAAAAATCAATATAGCAGTTTAAAATAGTTTACTAATTACTAGATTTCACAGGCCAATTTCCATAATTTCTTCAACATTGAGAGATCACACGATAAAGAATAAAAAATCAATTTAGTTTTCTCACATTATATAGAACAGAATTATATAGCACCGTTTTCTACAATGAGTTAGCAAGATCAAATATTCACTTCTGAGTTCAATCGCAGCGAGGAAAGATTCCTGGATCATTCACGAGGCAAGTTATACGGGGGATAAAAATCGTAATCCCAGTAAGGTTCATGTTCTTCATTCAAAATATACCACTCTGGAGGAAACTCATCCCAGGTATTATTATCTGGTGGCTCATCATCATCACTTGGTTCTTCTTCATCATCATCTAATTGATTATCTTGGAAAGACCAAATATCTACCCCTTCAACTTCTTCTTCCATATACTTTGGTCGACACATGATGAATGCAGAAAATGAAATGCAGAAAGAGAAGGTAGTCAAGTGTAGAAAAATAATAATGTCTTCCGTCTTTCTCTGTTTAAATACCCTCTTTATGTTGTTATTGACAAATGTTGTGCAACATATCATGAATTTCAACATGTTGTGCAACATATCATGAATTTCAACATGTTGTGCAACACATCCGGTTTGAAGAAAAATAAGGCATCGTGGCAACTTTTATCCAATGGTTAAAAAAATGGGGATATAACATGATATGTGCAACGAAACCAATGGTTAACAAGACTTTTAAAAAAATGGAGAAGAGAATCCCAAAATACGGGACTCTCTTCTCCATTTTTTGTCTTTATTGCCAATATATTTACAAAATATGATTTGATTAATACAATAATACGATTATAAGGTTAAAATATAAAATATAACATGATATTTACAGTCTTTACACAAGCAATATTTACAGTCTTTACACAACACACGCGTAAATAGTCTTCACATATGCACTTCACAGTCCTTCCTGAGTTTCCTCAAAAGAGGCATCACCTCATCTTGCACAGACACCACGCCGTAGCATTTTTCGTTGAGATAGATGGGGCGGCGGCATTTGACGGTATATTCTGCCACCAGATACTTTCCTTCCATGAGTCCTTGCAGCGCTTCTTCTTTAGAGATTGTTTCATGCTCGTAGCTTACCTGTACCTGAACTTCTCCGGAGCTTCTTTCCGGCAGATCATTTAGCATCACAGTGTATATTCTGTCTTCCAGGAGGCTTTTGAGATATTTGGGGTCGTGCTCTCCCTGGGTGAGCATCTTTTCTTCAAGTTTGCATACGTAGATGAAATTCAGGTGCTTTCTCTCTCCAATGCCACACTAGAAGGTGCATAGGTTACCGTTTCTTTTGATCATTGAGAAACACATTGTGGTGGTTGAGTTGGCTGAGTTGACTCTGGAGAAACTGGGGCTGAGTTGTTGGCTGAGTTGTTGGCTCTAGCGAAACTGAGTTAAAGGCTCTAGCGAAACTGAAGCTGAATTGACGGCTCTGGAGAAACTGAGTTGGCCGGCAAAGATACTGCTGAACTTTGATTTAGCCAAGTGAGAAGACAAGAAATGTCACGCTCTTTTATACAACATGTCACATCCTGTTTCATAACCGGTTGTTTATTCTTTTTTTATACTTCCTACACTCTTTCCTGTCTTGATTCTTACAAACTAAACCAATAGTCAACAATACTTTAAAAAAAAGATCCAAATATGGGATTTTTATCATAGGATTACGGTATAATTTCTAATATATACAAACTGAACCAATGGTTAGTGGACTTGTAAAAAAATTGGGGAAGAGAATCTCAAATATGAGATTCTCTTCCCCATTTTTTCATGCTTTATTGCTAATATACAAAGTATGCACAAACTGAACCAATGGTTAGCTGGACTTGTAAAAAATGGGAAAGAGAATCTCAAATACGAGATTCTCTTCCCCATTTTTTCATTCTTTATTGCTATTTACAAAGTATTTACAATTTTTTTCACATTATGCATATTATGACACAATATATTAGAAAACAGTTACTTACAATACTTATTTACAACGATGTTTAAAACAGTTATTTATAAAATATGTACAATATGAAGGAAAACAACAGTCTTTACATTTGCAAAATGCAGTCATCAACCAAATTTCTCAGGCACGGGAGCACTTCTTTTTCAACCGATACCACGCCAAGGTATCTGTTGTGTTGGGGAACGGGGTTTTCGTAGGTGACAGTGTACTCTGCCATTAAGAGAGTCCCATCCAACAGTCCCTGTATGGCTTCTCCTTTGTTGAGGGAATCAGGAGCAAAGCTGAGCTGAGCTTGCACGTTGCCAAAGCTGTCTGCGGGTACATCATTTAATAACAGACATGTCACCCGATTTGGAAGGATGGCATGTAGATGATCGGGGTCACTCTCTCCTTGGTGGAACACTTTTTCGCCAAATTTGGCGATGCACACGATGTTTAGGTGTGTTGTTTCCGTGATGCTGCACTGGAACGTGCAGATTGCTCCGTTTTCCTTTACTAAGGAGAAGCACATGATGGAATGTGATGAGGCTGGCTTACCTTGGCGTGGAAACTTGGTGAGGGAGAAATGTAACTTGGCGTGGAAACTTGGTGAGGGAGAAATGTAACTTGGCGATGAAACTTGGTGAGGTTGGCTGGCTTAGCTGGCGTGGAAACTGAAGAGGTTGGTTGGCTTAGCTGGCGTAGAAACTGAAGAGGTTGGCTGGCTTAGCTGGCGTGGAAACTGAAGAGGTTGGCTGGCTTAGCTGGCGTGGAAACTGAAGAGGTTGGTTGGCTTAGCTGGCGTGGAAACTGAAGAGGTTGGCTGCCGAGAGAGCTCCGGAGATTAGCTTAGGTGGCTGGCAAGAGAGATGCGGAGATTAGCTTAGTTGGCTGCCGAGAGAGCTCCGGAGATTAGCTTAGGTGGCTGGCAAGAGAGATGCGGGGATTAGCTTAGTTGGCTGCCGAGAGAGCTCCGGAGATTGACGAGTCTGGCAAGAGATCTGGACAGTGGCGAGGTTGGCTAGCAAAGTGGAGAGAAATGAACATTTCTCACTCTTTTATACGCAAACCATATCCTGTTTCATAACAGGATGCTGATATCTTGCGCCATAACCTATTTATATCCCATTTCAGAGAATTTCCAACATGAGTTTCCTTTTCTATTCCCTTAGGATCTATTTCATATTTTATTCCACAACAGGATAGTCCCTCTCCAAAGATTCCAGAATTTCAACTATCTCATCGGGTATTAAATCTTCTTTTGACTCCTCCAATAGTTGTTCAATCTCTTCCTGCTGTTAATCTTTGATTGGTCCCTCGTCGCAAATGAATTGCTCTTCGTCTAGACCGTCCAACTCCCTCACCATTCTGTCCAGAGTGTCTATAATCTCATTCGGTTCTTCTTGTAGCATTAATATCTCTTGCAATAATTGATTCAATCTCTGTATCAGGTCATTAGGTAGAGGATATATAATTTCCAAAATGCCGCTTTGCTGCAAAGCTATTATTTCATCCATGAGCCGATTGGATTCCTCTAGCAGATTATTCTCTTGTTGGCGCATGATGGTTTTCTAACAAGATGAGAGAGAAAGAGAGACTGTTGGGTTACGCCTCTATTTTTATAGTGTTTGGATTTCATAACTTCCTGTTGACGTCATTTAGGTGACTTGCTATTCTTGTTATTCTTGTTTTACCAACTTTGAGTAACATGAGATGTGCACGTGAAGGATATCCTGTCAAGAGAGAGAGTATAAAATGAGTGAGAGCGCACTCACGACTTTATTTCATTCTGCCTATAATATGTATTCGTTTAGACAACTGAAACGCAAAAATTATCAAAACATGGATGATGGAGTTCCCGCAAAGCCTGGAACTTATGAATATGACAAGAAATTTGTACCCAAGAAAAAAAGGGGATGAAGAAGAGGAGGAGAACGAGGAGGATCAACGGACGCCCTCGTCGTCATGTAAGAATTCGCCTAACGACTGATGAAAGATTTCAGGACTCGCCTCCTCCAGAGCCGTCTACGGAATATTCGTCAACGGAGCCATCCACGGATTATTTATCTACGGATTATTTGTCAGCGGAGCCATCAGCAGAGTCTTCAACATCAGCAGGGCCATCAGCAGGGCCTTCAGCAGGGCCTTCAACATCAGCAGGGCCTTCAACAGGGCCTTCAACATCAGCAGGGCTTCAACAGGGCCTTCTACATCTGCAGGGCCTTCAACAGGGCCTTCTACATCAGCAGGGCCATCAGCAGGGCCATCAGCAGGGCCATTACCAATTTTTACAGTTCCCCCTCTGAAAATAACTGTTCCCTTGGTGGATGTTGGAAATCCCATCACTCCGGTGCTGGAAACATCTGATATAGAAGGACGATATCACATTGAAGTTTCTTATGTTAAAAATGAGGACTCTTCATCATTAACTTTCATTATACAACCTTCATTGTAAATAGTTCATTTATATACTTATATTTCATTTATATTCATTATACCTGGTTGTATACATTATTATTCTTAAATAAAAATAAAAAATTGGGAAAGAGGACTTTGGACCTCTTTCCCCCATTTTTTTGTCAAAGTTTCTGACCATTGGTTCATGTTTTGGATTTTTTACAAGTCTTTTAACCATTGTGACATATTATATATAAAAGGGAGAGTTTACAAGTTACGAGTCATTGGTGATATATAATAAGAGTCTTGGATTAGGTTTTTCGATCATTGTGACATATCTCGTAGAGTCTTTTCACAAATCCATGAACACTATGAATCGTTAACATAGATTCTCAGCTTTTGGTCTCATATTTTCTATAATCATAGTGTCATTTCTCACATTCTCAGCCTTTGGTCTCATATTTTCTATAATGATGATGGATAATTGTGACAACGCCAATGGAAACGTTCAGACGGGTTGCCTTCACTGTGATATTGTGAGAATAACGGTATCTTAACGTGCAGACGGGTTGCTTCCCCTTGAAATTGTAAGAATAACGGGACTTTTCACGTTAGACGGGTTGCCTTCTCCTTCATATTGTGAGAATTACGGGATCTTTTCACGTTAGATGGGTTGCCTTCTCCATTTATATAATGGTATATTGTGCTAGTAACGGGACTTTTCACGTTGGTCGGGTTGCCTTCACCATTTATATAATGTTATATTGTGAGAATAACGGGATCTTAACTTTTAGACCGGTTGCCTTCACCTTTTTAAATGGTGGGATAAGATGCTAGTAACGGGACTTTTCACGTTAGACAAGTTGCCTTCCCATTTTAGGATCACGTGATCTATCATTTTTACTTTTGTTCGGATACATATTGGAGTGACTGTAGCAGGTGGTACCTGTATGCCTGTAGAATCTTGTAGTGTAATATCCCAAATCGGTGGCGCAGTGGTCTAAGGCGTTGACCTCTGATCATTCGTCCGTAAGGGGTCCGGGTTCGAATCCCGGTTAGGCATGGATGTTGTGTTTGTCTTACGGCACTGGCTCTCTCCCTTCCCTGGAACCAGTGACCATAAATTAGGGACGGGCGACTGCTTATAGCCCGTTGAGTTGCTCACGGTGGTCGTTAAACCTCCAATAAAAAAAAATAAAAAAATATCCCAAATCTCAGTTTCACCTTCAATCATTGCCAGGGGTTCTGACATATCAGGTAAAACGGCACTAAGGAATTGAGATGTCAAAAAGTAATCATCGTCACCACCACCTTGAGCAACAGGAGCAGCACTTGAAAATGGAATGTCACTTACATTGGCACCTAGAAGCAAGAGACGCAAACGGGATTTCACTTCTGTAGATAATGGATGATCATAGAAGTGGCCAAGCCCACGTATTTGAGAAAAAAAAATTTCAAGGCAGTCTTGATTGAGTCGAGCAGTTAGGATGTATTTTATGTTCAGAGGCTTCAGGTCAGTGAAGAGTCCCAACAATGAGCGAGTGGTTGTGATGAATCTTTTCTGAAAGGGTAACAGATGTGCTGCATTACCTACCTTCATTCCTCGGATACATGCATGCAGCTGTCGTAGAATCCTCTCTTGGGTTTCACGATGAGTTCCAAATCCACATGCCAGAGACTTCTCATCTGTAGGCTTTCTTTAATTTAGCACATCAAACGAGTCGTTCAGAAGTCGAACAAATTTCGCGACGTGTTTTTCATGTGGCATAAGAAAGCGTATTTTTTGTGCAGTGTGGTTCGAAAAGAGCTGAGTTGCCAAATATACACGTTGGCGGTCACGGCCCTTCACACTAATGTGATGAAGTGACGACTTGGGGCATATCTTCATCTCACTGCAATCCAGAGTAAGGAGCTGTTCAATAATAGCTATTGTAATTTTCTTATTACCTGGAAGTGTTAGTCCATCATCGAGAAAATGATTTCTTAGCAGCTTGTAAAGGCGTGGAACATCTGCAAACACCCAAACTCGTTTATTTGTTATTTGAGGATTGGGGAAGCATGTATTTGTGTGTGTTACTTGTAATTCCTTCCATACAGCACGATTTTTGCCACCGGGGTCAGATACAGCTGCAACAACATTATACTGAATATCTTCCAGAGATGATATTATTTTGTTCAACAATGAGGCTGTCATCTGTATGTCAAAATCAAAATATGTTACCTGCTTCCAGCTTGCAAACAGTCCCCGTACCATGACTACTTGCACATTACTGTGTGGACCAACAATCCTATCTTCTTCTTGGTCATAGGAAATTCTGCTATCTATGTTCATTTCATCAAAAGAAATGACACATGTACACTCTAAAGTACTAAGTCTTTGTGTCTGTACCTTCATTAGCTGAAGGACTTCATGTAGAATACCAGGGTGACAATGGAATGAGCGAGCAGTCCACCCCCTCACTGTTGAAATTCCTGGCAATGGAAAACCCATTTTATCTCTCAAGAAAATATAGCACTTTCTTGACATTGCACGCAGAGTAATAGCTTTACAGATGTCTTCTCTTTCACACATTTCTTACCTTTTATTAAACAACGGACCTGATTTGCAGTGAAGAGTTTTGCTAAAACTTTCCTTACTTCGGTTTCTAACTCCGTGTCAAATTTTTTCAAGTATTCCTGAGAACGTCGTCGAGTTGTTACAAGCTGACTGTGAAGGTACTTGTTTTTTACTTTCATCTGAATGCACGCTGTGTTTAGCCTTTGGTTTTCTTCCTCCAATTTCTTTATTCTTTTCTCCATTGTTTTTATATCACTCAGCATGCACTGTGTTTCTTGATCAGTTCCCATCGGTTTCTCTACATTCCTCTTCTTTGGTGATAGATTATCAAGGGTTTCCAATGCACGTTTCCGAACTTCACGGTCATGACATCTAAGTGCAGTAGGCGTTGCAGTCTCAGGTCCTGAAATGTCAGCACTGGCTCTCCAACTTACCTTATTATTGCTTGTGGGAAGGTGTAGTGTAGGTACTGCATCAGGCTTCAACACTTTCCTGCTAGTTAACCCAGGTAACTCTGCCTTTAAGTCACGCTGGTAGTCATCCTGTGTGAAATGTTGAGAACACACTCTTGAATTTTTTTTTTTGATTGGAGGTTTAACAACCACCGTGAGCAACTCAATGGGCTATAAGCAGTCGCCCGTCCCTAATTTTGGGTCACTGGCTCCTGGGAAGGGAGAGAGCCAGTACTGTAAGACAAACACAACATCCATGCCTCACCGGGATTCGAAACCGGACCCCTTACTGACGAATGATCAGAGGCCATCGCTTAGACCACTGCGCCACCGGGGCGGCAATCTTGAATTGGAAACTTGGAAGGAATCCTGACGCTTACATTTCTGAATCCACAATTTTTGTAGTAATAAATCCTTGGGAATTACATGGTACATAATGTCAGTGTTTTTGGTTTTCCTATTGGCAATCTCAGTGGTCCGCTCTCCCTCTAGCGGCAAAAGGACGAATTACTGTAGTACGGGTAACGTTTTTGGCTCAATGCTTGGCTGTTGGTAGATCGCTCATTACGTTCAGTTGTCGTAGTTTGGTGAATTTTTGCATTCATTCTGGAATTAGAGAGTTGTATAATGGAGAATTCCGTGAAGAAGAACAAATCATATTGTTTTTTCCCGCAATGTCGTTCCCAGGGTTTCTGCTGTGTTTTTCACAAGTTAGTATAAACGTTTGTGCCTTGCGTTTGAAATCCTTCCAGTAAAATGCTACTAACCTAGTAACGTCTTTGAATGAATAATAAACAAGGCAGCATGTTCTTATTGCATAGTAGTAATTAAGAAATCCGCATTTCTACATAATCTTGAAAACAGAAAATTGCTGTTATCCATATAAATTTAAACTTCATTATGGAACAAGATTTGCAATGTTCTGTCAACAGTCATCGGTTCAAAAACGCAGAACCCAATGATGATCAACAATTACCAATTCACAAACACTTTTAGGAACAGAATGTTCAAAAATTACAAATGTTATTGTCGACAGTATTGAAAATGGGTCCCGGGAAACGTCAAGTGAAACGAAATGTCAGCTTTTAATAGTAATCCGGATTAGAACACCCCTGCCGGTATTACTATATCACTTGCCTGAAAATGTAAAAATAAAAGTTACCTGTTACAGTAAAGCATTACTGCTACACAGTGCTTACACGTTCCACTTCTGCACGCTTTACAAGAGCACTCAAATGACTTTATAGAAATTTCACTGTTACTTGTATCTAAAACACCGTTGATGGAGTGAGGCGACGACGTTATTGTCGTGGACTGAATGCAGTGCGAAACTATGAGAATTTCTCTTCCATCTTCCTTCTTAATTCCACAAGAAATTATATGGCCTACATTAACAATCACTTCCCCTTCTTTAATGCATCTTGAATTTTTGGAAGCGTCCACAAATTTCATTATTTCAAGGATTGAAAGCAACAAACCAGCCATTCTAACATTCGACTTTATGATACCCGTACTAGAGAAG
The DNA here is from genome assembly GCA_039090855.1 of Macrothele yani. Classification (NCBI taxonomy): domain Eukaryota; kingdom Metazoa; phylum Arthropoda; class Arachnida; order Araneae; family Macrothelidae; genus Macrothele; species Macrothele yani. The sequence goes on from CM077008.1 coordinate 83,551,925, forward strand.
TTTGTTTACGTTTGCGCAGCGCCCCCTATAGTTCGTTGAGGTTCCCAATTGTACGTAGTACAACAGGCCACTGCACAACCCGCAATTATTGTGTTTCTCACGAAACACAGAAGCAATGAATTTCAGTGATAAATACGTGTAAATATCAAAATAAACAAAACATAAACATAAAACTATACGATACAAACTTCAAGGGGTTGAAAATCAACTGCGTTAATAGAGAAAACTCCAGCACACCAATTATAAACAAACCGGGATGGAAGAAGTCGAAAGACTGAGCGTCCAGCGTCCACACCTACGTCATGCGTGGTTTCAAAATAACCGCGTCTGATACTGCGCAGCCCATGCGGGGCCCTCCTGTGACATGGAGGAGGCGGGCTCAAGGCAGACCGTTATGGAAGAAACTTGGGGAGATCTCAATGCAGTTGACTTGACCCCAAAAATATAGAACTAATGTGATATGCAGGGCTATCTATGGAGTAGGCCACTTTGGAGAGATCGTTTTGAATGAGTAAATGTAGTAAAAGTGTGAGATTTGAGGAATACTGTACTGCTCAAATTTGCTAAGCTGTTATAGTTGCATAGGAAGTTGGACATATTGCCAGAAGAACGGACCACCGATAGACAACTGAAATTTTAGACTGCATTCCAAGGGACAGGAAAAGACCACTTGAAAGATGGATGGACGAAATAGAAGACATCTGTACTCGTTTTGGAAAGCATGAGGGAATGGCATGGACAAGATCTTTAGATATATCTCATGGTATAAGGTTGGGCTCGCTACGATGTCAGCCTCTCATTGGGTACTGAAATGACGTTGACGTGGACGCTCTGGGCTCGGCAGCCAACATGGCAGCTATGGGCGTCTTGTGGCGTTGGGTTACGGCATACGAAACGATCGTAATAATCGCACTTATTATGATAATAACGAAATAAAAGGGCAAAAAATTGCTCATACATAAATCAAAATCATAAAATCAAACCATTTATCTTCCGTGACGCGCAACATTTCCAAATTTATTTGCATATATTTGAACTCACATTTTAATACTTACCGCCAAGCTACTACAAAATAAGCGACTACAAGAATTAAGGTTAAACACTGATACCTAAATTATTTCTGAAATTTACTTCATCAAAAAATGCCAACAAAGGCGGCGATACGTATCGCTGCCAAATCAATCAGTTCCGTACTGTGAACAACACGAAAACTATTCTGTCTCTATATATTCACTCTTGAAACATTTTTCAACATTCTTTCATGGTGTGAATGTATATAACACATAAACAAGCTAAAAGAATATATATATTCTTTTAGTATATATATATATATATATATATATATATATATACATGCGCAAGAAAACCAAGAGTTAAGTGTTATACTTCCTTTTTTTTTTTTTTTTTTTCGAAATTACTTTTTTCTGTAAAGTTAAATAAGCTTATTATTTCCTCTAAGTTTAAGAATGTGGTTTTCACTTTAAAACTTTTTTACCAGCATTTGTGCTAGCTGGTTGCGTAGCACATCAAAACATCGCAGGTCAAAACATCGCACGACATAACATCGCGGACATAACATCGCAGGTCAAAACATCGCAGTGACAAAACATCGCAAGTCATAACATCGCGGACACAAAACATCGCAAGCCATAACATCGCGGACACAAAACATCGCAGGTCAAAACATCGCGGTGACAAAACATCGCAAGTCATAACATCGCGGGCACAAAACATCGCAGGACAAAGCATCGCGGTGACAAAACATCGCTAGCCATAACATCGCGAGCCATAACATTTCAGGATGGGGCATTAATTACACGGTTTTTTTTCTTTTCATTTTTTTTTCTTTTGTATTTTTCTAAACATTTGATCTTTGGTAGGAAAAATTTGTTCAGACACTGATTTAATTTGCAGAAGACTAGTATGCGGCACTTATCAAAATATTTCAGGAGGGGGCACTAATTAATCTCTCATCTCATACAAAAATTTCGTAAAATCTACAGTTTTCAATTTAAAGCCACCAAATTTGGTATACTACCACATGGTGTTTTTGGATGTGGTCTGAGCCCGGGGTCGAGGGGCCTCATAGAAAATTTTCGTAAAATCTACAGTTTTCAATTTAGAACCACAAAATTTGATATACTTCCTCATGGCGCTCTAACTTAGACCGTAAACGGTTTTTGGAAAGGTAGGGGGCCCGGGGTCAAGCGGCCCCAATACGCAATATTCGTAAAATCTACAGTTTTCAATTTAGAATTACCAAATTTGGTATAATATCTCATGGTGCTCTAACTTAGACCGTAGACGGGTTTTGCTTTGAAAGGTAGGGGCCCTGGGTCAAGGGGCCCCAATACGCAATTTTCGTAAAATCTACAGTTTTCAATTTAGAATTACCAAATTTGGTATAATATCTCATGGTGCGCTAACTTAGACCATAGACGGTTTTGGAAAGGTAAGGGGCCCGGGGTCAAGGGCCCCCATACGCAATATTCGTAAAATCTACAGTTTTCAATTTAGAACCACCAAATTTGGTATACTTCCTCATGGTGCTCTAATTTAGACAGTAAACGGTTTTTGGAAAGGTAAGGGGCCCCAATACGCAATATTCGTAAAATCTACAGTTTTCAATTTAGAAACACCAAATTTGGTATACTTCCTCATGGTGCTCTAACTTAGACCGTAGACAGTTTTTGGAAGTGGTCTGAGCCCGGGGTCGATGGGCCCCGATATAAAATTTTCGTAAAATCTTCAGTTTTCAATTTAGAACCACAAAATTTGATGTACTTCCTCATGGTGCTCTAACTTAGATCGTAAACGGTTTTTGGAAAGGTATGGGGCCCGGGGTCAACCCAATACGCAATATTCGTAAAATCTACAGTTTTCAATTTAGAACCATCAAATTTGGCATAATGCCTCACGGTGCTCTAATTTAGACGGTATAGGGTTTTCGGAACGGGTGGGGGGGGGGGATCAAGGGGGCCCATACGCAATATTCGTCAAATCTACAGTTTTCAATTGATATATATCATCATCATCATCATTGTGAACCATTATCAATCCACTGCTGGACGAAGGTCTCCCCAAGTTTCTCTCCACAACGGTCTGTCTTGTGCCAGTCTCCTCCATGTCACTTCCGCATACTTTCGAATTTCATCCACCCATCTTCCATGTGGTCTTCTTCTGGGTCTTTTCCTGTCCCTTGGAATCCAATCTAAAATTTCGGCTGTCCATCGATGATCTGTCCTTCTGGCAGTATGTCCAGCCCATTGCCATTTCAGGGATTTAACTCTGATCATGATGTCTTCCACTCTTGTCATTTTTCGGATCCACGAGTTCCTCTTCTTATCTCTCCTGGTTACACCAAGCATGCACCTCTCCATGCTGCTTTGAGTTGTCTGCAGCCTTTGTATGTCTCTTTTAGTTAAGGTCCACGTCTCTGCACCATACGTAAGCACTGGAAGGATGCATTGATCAAACACTTTTCTTTTAAGACATAATGGCATATTGCTCTTGAAAATTATGCTGTTTCTTCCAAAAGCTCTCCAGGCAAGTTTTGTACGCCGATTAATTTCTTCACCAATGTGACCCTCACTTGATATCTGCTGTCCAAGATAAACGTACGTGCCTGTTATCTCCAGCTTTCCCCCATCAATCGATAAATCTTCATTTCTTGTAAAAGCATTGTACATCACTTTTGTCTTCTGAAAGTTCATTTTTAATCCCACTTCTTTACTCTTGTCAGCAAGTTCCTGGATCATACTCTGTAGCTCTGATGGGGTAGTTGCAAAAATGACTATGTCATCAGCAAAACGAAGGTGGGTTAGATAATCTCCATTAATCTTTATCCCTTTGTTTTCCCAGTTCAGTGATTGAAAGACATTTTCCAATGTGGCATTAAAGAGCTTCGGAGATATGGTGTCACCTTGTCTCACTCCTTTTCCAATTTTTATGTGTGTTGTATTTTCAAACAGCCGAATCTTTGCACTTGCATTTTCATAGATGTTATTAATAATATTAATGTACGCATCTTCAATACCGCAGGATTTCAGAGCCATTGCAACTGCTGATGGTTTCACCGAATCAAAGGCTTTTTCATAATCGATAAAAGCCATGCACAATGGAAGTTCATATTCCCTCGCTCTTTCAGTTAGTTCTCTCAGTACGTGGATATGATCTATTGTGCTGTAGCCACTCCTGAATCCAGCTTGTTCTCTCGGTTGAGCCATGTCTAGTGTTACCTTCAAGCGGTGTGAAAGAACTTTAGTGAAAATTTTATAAACCACTGATAGGAGGCTGATAGGTCTACAGTTCCTGAGATCCTCAATGTCACCTTTTTATGTAGCAGGATCATTGTAGCGTTGTTCCAATCCTCAGGAATCTTCCCTTCATTAAGGCATCGAGTGAAAATTTGGGCGAGTACTGTTTCGATTTCTCCACTTGCTTCTTGTATGATGTCTACAGTAATTCCATCTTCTCCTGGAGCTTTTCCCCGCTTCATGTTCTTGATTGCATGTGCAACTTCTGCTGGAAGGACTGGAAGAACTCTGGTACTGGTACCTTTCATGATGTCTGGAGTACATGTATCATCCCTTTCATATAATTTGGAGTAGAAATCTTTCAGTCTTGTCAAAATTTCGCCTCTACTTCTTGTTACAGAACCATCTTCTTTTCTCAGTGCCATAATCTGTTTTTTCCCCTTACTGAGATGTTCCTTTGCTATCTTTAGGCTTTGGTTGTTTTCAATTGCTTTCCTTACTAGTTCACAGTTGAATTTCCTTACGTCTTCAGTGATACTTTTTCGTACTGTCTTGCATAGCTCTATATATTCCACTTTGGAAGTCACATCTTCTTTAGTTGTCCTCATCACTCTTCTTTTTTGCATCAACATTTTGGTTTTTCCTGATAATTTGTTCACATGCAATTTGTTCTTAGACCCAGCTAATTTTGTTGCTGTTTCCATAAGAGCTTTGGTTACTTTTCTGTTAACTTCAGAAATATCCACTTCTTCCGATGTTAGGCCTTCTAAAGCGGAGAATCTGTTCTTCAGTTCCAATTTGAAGGTATTATGGTGTTTTTTAAGGTTGGTTATGTCAATAGATTTTGTTTGTCTTATGAGCTTGCTACGTTCGAGTTTAGTGTTGAGGTGCATCTTACATCTCACCAATCTATGGTCACTATCTGTGTTGAACTTGTTTAGCACACTGCTGTCTTCTATGACGAATTTTTTGTTACACATAATAAAATCAATTTCACTTGTCGTCCCATTTGGATGTCTGCATGTCCATTTCCTGTGTGGCTTTTTCTTGAAAAAGGAGTTCAAGAAGAAAAACCCTTCTGCCTCTGCAAACTCTACGAGAGTATTTCCACGCTGGTTTCTGTTGCCGTGACCGAATTTACCTACTGAAGTTTCATTCTGTTGCCGTTGCCCTATTTTTGCATTGAAATCTCCCATAATTATCTTCAAGTGCTGCTTACCTTTATTATTTAGATCACGAATTTCCTCATAAAATTCTTCAATTTCTTCTTCAGCATGACTTGTGGTGGGTGCATAAGTTTGAATAATCTGAGCCTGGTATCTTCTCGAGAGTTGGATAACGAGTTGTGCAGCTCTGTCAGAGGAACTTTCAACTTCTACAACTTTATCCTTCAGTTTCTTGTTTATTATAAATCCAACACCACTAGTTCTGCCAGTATCTGTCCCACGATAGTAGAAGAGATGTCCACTTTTCAGTTCAATGAAATCTTCTCCTTTTCTCCTTAACTCACTTAGCCCGACGATGTCCCACTTGATCCTTTGTAGTTTCTCTTCCAATTCAAGAAGCCTTGAATCAGAAGATAGGGAGCGTCCGTTATACGTCGCCAAGGTCAGCATCAGATGGCAGCCTAGTCCGGTCCTCCGGGGATTCTTAGCACCCTCTGACTTCATGTCGCACTGGCCGCTGCCTTGGACAGGTACATTCCAGCTGCCGGAGACTGAGGGCCAAGATTTAAGTTGTGGAGTCATTTTGGAGGGGTTTGGCCATAACTCACCACGCTGGCCAAGCGGGTTGGTGAGTGTGGGATAGCATTTCCTCTAATCCCGATGGTATAGTTATACCGCTATTGGCGGTCGTCAGAGCCCCTTTAGTGGGAACAGGATGTACCACGAGAAGGCGGGGTTGACATTTGTCAAGGAGAGGCTGTGATGTTACGCATCACCTGACCTTACATCCCTTACATATATATATACCAAGAAACGGCGATCTTTATTCATACCCCACCCCCTCGTTGAACTTTTGTGGCCAGTTGCCGTAAACTCGTATGAACCTGCATGAAAATTCCGATAAACAAAAGAACTCCTTCCCGTCATTAGGCACTTTGAAAAACTGCCACACATAATTCGCGCAAACTGGGAACACTGACACACATTCAAAGTGTTCCTCGTAGGAACAGCAGTTTGTGCTCGGTCCCTTAATGAAAAGCATGTGGCAGGTTTCCAAGTTGCTGAAAGATGTGTGGCAGTTTTCCAAGTTGCTGAAAGATGTGTGGCAGTTTTCCAAGTTGCTGAAAGATGTGTGGCAATTTTCGTGTGTGACGGTTTATCGGAGACCAAGAATTTTAAAAAGTTCTTTCGATCGAATTCAAACTTTAAATTAAAAAAAATCCCGTATCAGCGGCGGGTTAGATTCGATTTAGGACGAAACAAGATAGTAATGTAATTCCGCAACTTCATGTATGTTTGAAATGTGTAAAGATGAAAGAGAGTAAAAGACTGCAGGAAAAAATATCTGATCTTGAAAGTGTACTAGGTGCTTTAAAGAATGAGAAACGCGAGATTATTAAATATCTCTGCACAAATCAGAAATGCATACATCATTACAAGGTTCTGGTCAAAACAAATTATCCAACTCAAGAAGCAATTAAAAGATATTAAGGGAAGCTATAGTACGCTGGAAAGATTAGGTAAAGGTATCCATGATATAATTACGACGCCCAAGTGATCTTACGAAAGGAAGCAATGGATAAAATGGGCACCTGAAGATGTATCGAAATGCATCGTAATAAGAGCTGTCTTTAGAAAAATCATATATGACTTCTGGAGGGGGAAAAACATTATTCCATTACTTTGAAAAGATGGTGCGCAAAATTTACCCGTAATCCAGGCATTCAACACGATGTCTTTTTGTTGATGGGGGAAAAAAGCTATGAAAGTTTAAATCGCTCTGTAAAGCTTTATGTTTTAAGCTTTGACGAAATTCATATTGACTCTAGGCTGTACTACGACACCAGAATGGACAAAATTCTTTGCCCTTTCAAGAAAGCCCAATTTTTCTTAATCCGAGGATTATTATCGCAATGGAAGCAGCCAATATTCTTTAACTTACAAATGAAAAAAATATTGCTTTTTTCAATAAATCAAGGTTTGGAAACTACTGGGGTTGAACTAAAAGTTATTTCTGACTTGGGATGATGCAATACGTTGTGGAGAGAACTTGAAATTTCTATGGACAGGTCATTTTTCGATAATCCTTTTTTTCAGGGGTCAAAAATATGGGTATTTGCTGATAATTTTAGCTTTTAGATCTTCGAATATGAAACATTCTGCTTAATGATTTTAAAACAAATATTCCTTCTGTTTTAATGTGTTTCAGTGATGTTCGTTGGATTTACTGGGGTATAAACATGGATTTAATTCCTTCCCACGCTCGCTTCGTGCGGTTAGATATCGGTGGGGATTAGATTACTCTTGTCAAGAGAGATGGCACCGCAACTATGCCACAGCCTCCCTCTTCGGGAAGCAAAGTGTGCTTCGCTAAAAGAAACAGCCTTTGTACCAATAGCCCTGAGTTTTTACGCTCTTTTAATTCCTCCAAATTGCGCCGTTCCGTGGAACAATAGCAAAACAACCACTCCATCTCCAGATGTTTACTTGCTGCGGTTTACTTTTAAAGACCAAACCCATTGTCCTCATTTAAGGAAGTAGTCTCCTGGGGAAGGAATCACAATGCGACGGGCACATGCTAAGATTGCTTCCCTCATGAACAAGGGGGGGGTGAAAACTTAACTGTACCAATGCTTCTTCATTAGTTCCACCGCCCAAATCCAGATGGCTTTGGGAATTGTGAGCTATTCTTACAGATCACATGTCACCCAGTGACGAGGCGCATTTTTCCGTTTTGTGGAAAAAAAATTTTTAAATAAAAAGTCGGAAGAACAATTTACCACAAAATAAATGTTTTGTTGCAATTATCTTACCATTTATTAATCAATACATGAAGCAAACTATTGATCAGTCAATAAAATGAAATTAATAAATGAAAAATAAAGGTCCTTATCATTCGCTGAAAATAACTTAAAAACAGTATGTCATGACTTAAAGGAACTGCAACCACATAAACTTGATACTTTAATTGAATCCTTACTGGATGTTTTTAACTTATATAACAGTAGACAACACAGGCGCCGACTTGAAAAATTATTGGGGGTTCCGAAAAATTTTAATTTAATTACCAATTCATTTTTCAGAGTATTTAAGTCTAATTTAAATTTCATTCAGTGAGATTATCTGGCACAATAAAACGCCTGAAATGCTAAAATGGAGCAAATTATACGTAGTTAATTACAGAATAACTTTTTTGCTAGATAATTATAATTTATTTTACTTTTGTAGGCGCGGCATTATTATATACAATACACAGATACTATGTGAATTTTCAACTCAATTGTCTTATGAAAGTAACTAAAACATGTAAAATATATTTTAAGGGTTTTTTTAACAATTTTAAAAATTTCAAATTTTTTTTTTCTTCAAATGATTTCTGAGTTAAAATAGGAGGTTAGAAGGGAGAGGACATGGCATCAGCTCCACGCCCTGCGTTTTCCGTGGGCTCTACTTCGTATCAGCTGTGTATGCCCAGGATGCCCAACTTGGGCTGCTTCTGTACTTATACTATAGGGAAATCGTTGACTTTGAAGAGGTTTCAGAGGCACTTGTACAGCATGTACAGTCAGGAAAAAATGAGACCGAAATATACATGCACATAACTAAAAATTTGCAAAAAGTTACAAAAGTACTGTTTAATATTTTCTAAAAAAATTAAACAAAATTATGCTTCGTCGAGCGGATCATATTGCGTATTAACCAATCACGGCCTTGCTAAAGCTGTGGGAGCCTTGTTGACCTTCAGGGACTGCTGCTGAGAGTAAGAGACGGCTGCTATCAACCTGTGCTCCAGCACAGCTCTTCAGCAATTTGTCTTCAGTAAGTGACGTCACGCCACTGAACCTCCCCACCCGGAGGGCCCAAGAAACCAGATGATCAGACTTGGCTTCACCATCGGTTGCTGATGCCATCTTCTCTCTCTTCTAACCTTCTTGTTCCCTGACTGCCTGAAGATAGGGCGGGTCAACTGACTGTACAACATATTTCCGCCTTTATCACTATGACCTCGAATAGGTTCTCGTCTCCGATTGTAGAGCTAGACTTTTGCATTTTGTGGGAACCCAGACAAACCAAATAATTTTCTAAAGGAGGCAGTTTTAAATGCTCTTAAACAACGGTACTTGAGGTATTGTCTGTCGCATCAAATTTTATGAACACGAACAAACACTAATTCTTTTTTGAGGCACAACAAACAGTCTGAGGGGTAAATTTCTATACACACTTTTTACATATAGTAAACGGGGGATGAATAATAAAAACCTTGAAGAATTGATAACGAAAACCAAAATTTATGCACATATTCGTACGTGTATTTTTTCCACGAAATACGCGCAAAAATATTAGGAGTTTTAGGAACCCACAACAAAATCATTGGGGGTTCAAAAATTGTCTCGAACCCACGAAGTCGGCGCCTATGCTAGACAATATAAATATATTTAAACACAATGTTAAATAATCCAATAATGGATCCCGGAAGATTGGTGCCCAGCAAACTTGTACCCATGCAGTTTCGTTCCCTCCTGTTCAGTTTTAATGCCTGATTTCCAGGATTTGGCATCATCTTCACCGCTTCCAACTATTCCGATACATTTCCCCCTCTTCAAATTCGTAAATTATTTCACAAATTGAAGCAATCACGGCATTTTCCTAAAATTGAATTTTAGAAAACTCGTACCCGGGATATTGGTACCCTTCTGTTGGTGAGACGTTACGGGGACATATACAAATTGCATTAACGGAAGATTTTTCCTCTTTGATGATTGTCGTTGTTGAACAGCTGTTCTCTCTGCGGAAAACTCCTATTCTTTCTTCCACCGTTAGCAAAACACACCGCAGAAAACTCCTATTCTTTCTTCCACCGTTAGCAAAACACACCGCAGAAAACTCCTATACCTTATACTTATAAGGGAATGCACACAAATTGCATTTCGCACTAGATTTGTTAAAGTGTAGGAGTTATTATAGTGGCATAAAATTATAATAAGAGATTCCTACTTACATAAAATGGCATGTAAGATCCGGTTCACTATAAACCGCCACACAGGAAAACTCCCACATGTTTTTCATTAAGGGGCCGGGCACGAGTTGCTGTTCCTCCGAGGGGCACTTCGAATTTGTGGCAGTTTTCCAAGTTTCCGAATTATGTGTAGCAGTTTTCTAAGGTATCTAATGACGGCAACTGGCCGCAATAGTTTAACGGGGTGGTGAAGCATTAAGATTGCCGTCTCTTGGCCTATACTGAGAATTCAAGGTATTAATATTTCTTTTTTACTTAATTAATTCACAGGACGTACACCTAGGCCTTTTAAATAATTTTTAATCAATCGCCTTCATATTCATAACGTTTACGTATCAAACCAAGTTGATAATAGTGCGCTTTTACTTACGCACTAAATATTAATTCATAGGCCTTACCTACCACTAGGCCCTTTTCACAATTTTTATTCTACCGATGTCATATTCAAAATGTTTACAAACCAAGTCAAGTTAATAGTATTGCGCTTTTACTTAGGCACCAAATATTAATTCATAGTCGTTAGGCCTAGGCCCATTAGCGCACCCACGGAGGAAGCTGGGGGCTTAAGCCCCCACCAAGGATATTAAGAGCGACGTTCTTCACAAATTAAATATTCAAAAATATTATTTTACGTGTTCAAAAAATTACATAGTGTCTGACATAGTATCTTCTATTACCAGGTGTCTTCTTCACCATAGCTTTAAAAGATCTACAAATTGACGGTAATTTGTTAGCCGTGCAATTTGTATATGCCACCGTAACGTCGTAGCAACAGAAGGGTACCAATCTCCCGGGTACCAGTTTGCCGGGTACAAAATCCCGAGTACCAGTTTGCCGGGTACAAAATCCCGGGTACCAATTTGCCGTTCCCCTGAAATAATTACTTTTCTGTAGGAACTTTTTTATTTTATTTCATTTATTTATTTATTTTTGGGAATTCCGTGCAGATAATAATATACAATAACTGAAAGAGACTATTTCGAACTTGTAAAGTACGTAAAATTCCTGGAAAAACATGGAATGCATCTCTTGTTGCTGCATAAACCGAAACTGCATCTCTTGTTGCTGAGCCGACCTTAGTGTGTTTAATATGATGATATGGTTACAAAAGTTTTACTTCTTCCAGACACTAGCAGCCGACGTTTACGACTCGAATAGATGCTAATTATATTTAGTTAAATTACATAGCGCAAAATTGTATGGTAAATTATGTTTTGAAAATCACAAAATTGCTATAATTATGTTAGCAATCAATGTCATTTTTTTTAAAAACTCACCCCCCCTTCCCTCATACAAACATTGTATTTATTCCTCATTGTGGATTTCGGCACATACATGTTTCGCTTCCCCAAACGAATGCCGAAATGCCACCGCTGTATTTAATTATATACTTTTTTTAAATATTTTCTGTTTTCTATATCAGATTTATATTTTATTACATTTAATATTGAATTTTTATTTCACTAAGCACTTTCAAGCCAACAAAACGAATCTGAAACCTAAGGGATCTGCACTTCCCTAACCTTTTAAGCTGTGACTTCGTTCAAGATGTGCAATTTTTTTTTTAATTTTTTTTTATTTTGTGGAAATGTGAAAATCAGTGCTAACATATTGGTGAGATGGTGTTGTAAAGATTCAATTTTGCATGCTCCCCTCTTGTCTAAAACAAAGTTTTGAACCGGCGAATTTTGACCAAGAGCTAAAGAAGTGGCGAATGCTAATCTGTGGCGAAAATGCCGCACGAACACAAGTCACATTATTGGAAAACTGGTATATATGTAATAGATTGCGGAATGTAGAGAATACCAAATATAAATAATTTATTTTTGTTTTATGTCTAGTTCACGGCCTAAAATATTGTAAACCTCAACACACCGTTACCATATTTAAACCATTATAAGTTTCCAACGGAATAATCTAATTAAAAATGAAATAAAATTTTGGAATCAGCTTCCAAAAGCCTTTAAAACAACATATCACTTGTCGATACGGGAAAAACATTTTCAGGTAGGGCCTACTATAGAATCAGGGCGCCAGGGTGGTGGGTAGCCTATATCTTCCATGGTATTCATGGCAGCCTATATTTTCCATGGTATTCATGGTAGCCTATATTTTCCATGGTATTCATGGTAGCCTACATTTTCCATGGCATTCATGGTAGCCTATATTTTCCTCAGGGTCCTAGAAAATGTGACCCAGGTCGGTCAAAAGGTTTAGGAGCTTATAAGGAACATACAGTTAGAGTCCACCAGCAGAGGAGCCACAATGTAGTGGGGCCCATTCAGGGTAGCCTATATTTTCCACAGGGTCCTAGAGAGTAAGTATGGAAAATTTGGTTCAGATAGGTCAAAGGGTCTAGGAGTTTATAGAAACATACATACATACAGACAGCCAGACATTCCATTTTATATACATAGATTATAACCGGACTACTTAAGCATTAAAGAAGAAACTGTCAATTATAGCTTAATACTTTAAAATGCGTACAGTATAATAATTTGTATCACGCCATCCTGCAATGTAACATGCAACATTGGTCCTATTATGCAAACTTTCATCTCGATGTATGTAATAATTTACACTTTTGTATTTTGTAGTCTCTCACCATTTAACAGATTTATTTGGCCAAGTTCTCCTTTTGTATGTTTTCATCATTCGTAGAATATAGTGATAATTTCCATGTCTTGACTGTTGTATTCTGTAACAAGTATTGTAATAATGTTTTCCTGTCTTGCATTGTAATGGCATCTAGTAATTTAAGTTGTTCATGTAATTTCAGTATTCAGCGCATTGTATATTACGTAGAAATTGCAGTACATACCTGTCATCTTTGTATAATTAGTAAAAAAAAAGCAGATGCATAAACCGTGTTCCAAAGTGGATTTTTCTTTATTTCTAAATAATCACTAAATTAAAGTATTGATCTCTGTAATGATTAATGAAAACAATCACTTCTAGTAATCAACACTAACACGAACTTTAGTTAGATTATTATTGACATTACTTATACAGAATGCCCTTAGTTAATCAGGAGATCTTAGAAATTAGTTATACAACATCGGCGGAAACAATTGTTGTCACATATGTCAAAAGCGGATTACTGCATGCCGTTGACCGGTTTCGAGTATTCTATTCTCATCAGAGCGACTCCAAAAACAGCTCAAAACACGCATTTGCAGAACGAAATTACATATATATAAAGAAATAATTTAGAAATCCTGTTCTTTTTCTCACGTATAACAAACATCTAATCATCTTTCTGCTTTACTATGTTAGTGTTACTTTGCGTAGTAATACTTTAATTCTTATCCGAAAAATATGAGTAATTAGGCAGATTGACAATTTAAAAAAAAAGTTCTAATTTTGATATCTGCTTGACTAAAAAGCGGAAAAAAAGTTTGATTTTCCATCTTGAAATGTAAAACTTTTGGAACACATACGAGTGATATATATAACACGGGATTCCCTACCACCTCAGCCGCGTAGCCTCACTTCCCCTAATCCATTTCCCCTAATTCCCGTTTGCCCTAATCACGTTTACCCTAATGGCGTTTCCCCGAAATCGCTTTTACCCGAATTCTCATTTCCCCCAATTTCGTTTCCCCTAATCTCGTTTCCCCTAAATCTCGTTTCCCCTAATTCACGTTTGCCCTAAACACGTTTACCCTAATGGCGTTTCCCCGAAATCGCTTTTACTCGAATTCCCATTTCCCCTAATTTCGTTTGCCCTAATCGCGTTTCCCCTAAATCTCATTTCCCCTAATTCACATTTGCCCTAAACACGTTTACCCCAATGGCGTTTCCCCGAAATCGCTTTTACCCGAATTCCCATTTCCCCTTATTTCGTTTGCCCTAATCGCGTTTCCCCTAAATCTCATTTCCCCTAATTCACATTTGCCCTAAACACGTTTACCCCAATGGCGTTTCCCCGAAATCGCTTTTACCCGAATTCCCATTTCCCCTAATTTCGTTTGCCCTAATGTTGTTTCCCCTATTTCACGTTTGCCCGTATCAAGTTTTTCCTAATTCGCGTTTTCCTTATTTCGCGTTTGCCCTTATTCATGTTTGTCATAATTTTTATTAACCGAAATAAAACGGTGGGTCTTGATATCTCAAGAGAATTATTCTTTCCTTTCTTGTTGATGATGTCGATAACCATGCCAACAAAAGTGTAAAGAAGTGCACATGGTGAGGACCATTATACGGTTAGTCCTTAACGTAGCCATTGTATCCGTCACCCCCCCCCCCCTCCGCTGCCCTTCCTCACAGATAAAGTACTACATCGCATTAAACTGTTATTAAAGCAAGAGATAGTATTAAAAAGCATTCGCTAGAATTATGAACGCACCACTTTTAAAAGTTCTTAGCGTACTAGACCCCTCCCTTCTCCCCACTGTACGAGACTCTAAGCATGAGCCGTCAGTTTGTCCAGTTTGAATGTTTTCTCAGTTAGCACCATCACTGATTGTGTGTAGGAGAACTGGCCATCGGTGAACTGGTCACAAACATTTTAACAGGCCGTATAACAATTGCGTTTTCGACCGCTTCGTGGCCACGTTCTTGGAAGTTGGTTATCTGAATCACATAAAGTTTCCGTAATTGTCTTTTCTTAATTGCGATTATTAATGTAATTCTTTAAAAAAAATGTTTATTACCTACAACTGAACAAAAGATTTCAGGATTTACAAACTGCAAGTCTGCAATTAATTATCTGAGGGCATGTGCTGCCTCACGAAACCTTTCGGGGGGAGGGGGTAACACCAAAAGTATAAAATATAAAGAATTTCTGGTCTCATCGGGAGATTTTCAGCATTTACAACCTACAAGTCAACAATTTATCTGAGGGCATGTGCTGCTTCAAGAAAACTGTCGGGGGGGGGGGGGGGCACACGTGTACAATGTTAAGTTAAATGAAATTTGTTTTGGATTTTCTGGATTTTTACACTGCCTGAAAATAAACATCTTTCCTTTTCTTTCTGTTGAACTTGAAACCCAAAAAGGATAAAGAAACATTTTTGTAATTAAAAAAATTACAATGCCCCCCTTTTTCATTCCTGAGTATTGATAGCGGCAATAAGGTGCAGAAAATCCTCTTTTCAAATTTTTACTGTCTGTAGCAGTGGCTTACGCCGATAGATCGTTTTCCGAACTTAAAATATGAAAAGTTACTTCTGATTAAACGTGAAACAGCAACGACTATTTTTTTTTTGTTAGTAATTAAAACAAAATTGCTACAGACTTAGACAATTTGGACATTGTTATAAAGTTTGTAACAAAAAGAAAAACAAAAGCTAGAAAAGTTAATTTTACCTGAAACTACGTTTGTTTGTGTGCTTTCTTAAAGCTTTAGTTTTTAATTTATAGGAAAAATAATTTCATTTAATACAAAACCAATTATTTCGAATTATATATATATATATATATATATATATACTTAAGAGCAAAACTGAAGACTAAGGAAAAAATTTTTTAGAATTTAAAACGAAGGGTGCAAAATAACCTGAAAATCAAAACGCGCAACGCAGCAGTTTTGAAAATTCAGAATTCACATTCTATAAAGAAGATACCTAAGCAAAAACATACATATATAATTTTGACTCACACCTAGTACAACATAGAAAAGGTTATGTATCTACCTGTGTGAGTAAAAGGAGAAAAGATAAAAAAATAAAATAAAACAACTGAATGTAGAAGGTGTCGAGAATACTGAGCCTTGGCTTTATCAAGGACCAGCAAAAACTCTGCATTTTCTCACTTCCACAAAGACCTAGTTGGAAATGGGTTTCTGCAAGGCCATAGATGCAAGTAACATTCCCACCTAAAATAGTTTAAAAAATATATATATAAGTCATGTCCTCCGTAGAGTAGCATGACCTAGCACTAGTTAACAATTTCGCTTGCATCCATTAACCTTCATGGCCCGACCCATGCTCTTCATCTGTTACTATTAAACAGAGAGAAGAAGATTAAAGAGAACTCAAGCTGTGAGAGTGACATAAAAAATAGAAATGATTTTCAGCTATAACGAAATTCCAAGTTCGTTAGAGAGAGAATTTAAACCTGAAAAACAATGCAAAAGAAATCCAAATTTTACATTGCAATTAAAAAAGGAAATGTTAATTTATAACGAACAGATTTTTGAAAGAAAACTTGAGTCTAAAACCCGCTACTCTACAACTTATGACAGCACGAAAACGAGAATAAGTTAAAGATAATAATTAACTAAAGAAAACTTTGTGAAAGTTATATACCTTAAACAGTTAGTTGCAATATGTACAAAGTATTTCAGCGGTGCTTTAAGTGCATAATTAATTAGTTATTAAGAACTTAACTACTTTGAAAAAACAGCGCACAGACAGCGCATAGAAAAGGAACAAGCTTAGCCTTCTTCTGTTCCTAGGTACCCCAAAAGACGCTCAAAGTTACAAAGAAAAGTAAGAGTTAAAACCCGCATAAATGTTAACAGACAAACCAATGCTTAAAAGCTGAAAAGTTACAAAGCGACAGAGAAAAGGTACATAAAGTACAAACATTGAACTTATAAAACCTAGAACCCAAAAACAAGGAAGAGAGCTTACCTCTTGTGTGACAAAAACTTTTCTCCTCACAAGAGGAGAACATGGCTGACCCCTTCCGCCACTCCCTAGACGCTGGGGGGGCAGTGAGGGTGGGGTAATTTTCCAGTAAACTTATCTTTAATTTTTTTATTTAGTCAATTTAATTTTATGAAACAAAAAAGAAAGGAAGAGGAATGGAAATACTTATCTCCGAGGAGACATCTATATAGAACTGCCGTACATCTGGCGTGTGCTTCTGAGAAACCGCGACACTGAAATGCAATGCACCTGTGTGTTGTCGCGTGCATGCGACTTGATATTGATAATCTTTTTCTTACCGTTTCAAATTTTGAATATCTGGAACTCCCTATTTACATTACATTGTATTTCTGCCTGATAAGCCGCCCGTTCGTGGTGAAAGCTAACGTTTATTAATTTTTGATTTTAATACACCATTAACCAGATATTTTTGCACTTTATTGTTATCTACGGTCTTACACTTAGACCGTAGGTTGGGTATTGGAGTGCTGAATTGTGTTGCAGATCTTAAGAGTAAAAAATTGAACTTTTAACGAAAATTTTGTAAGGGGGCCCCTTGATCGCAGGCCCCGACCCGTTCCCCAAACCATCTGCGGTCTAAGAGTACCGTGAAATAGTATCCCAAATTTGGTGGTTCTAAATTGAAAACTGTAGATTACGAAAATTTTGTAAGGGCCCCCTTGACCCCGACCCGTTCCAAACACCGTCTACGGTCTAAGTTAGAGCACCATGAGGTAGTATAAAAAATTTGGTGGTTCTAAATTGAAAACTGTAGATTTTACGAATATTGCGTATTGGGGCCCCTTGACCCAGGGCCCCCCTACCTTACAAAGCAAAACCCGTCTACGGTCCAAGTTAGAGCACCATGAGGAAGTATACCAAATTTGGTGGTTCTAAATTGGAAACTGTAGATTTTATTTCGCCACGTAGGGCGAAGGAGAGGCAGACAATAAAGCACGAGCGATACAAACGAAAATGTTTACCTACAGTATTGTAGACAGGGCAAGACATGATTCTATACTATGCACAAATTCCAATTAAGCATTACTACCATACTAAAGATTAAACATTAGGTACTAATTCACAGAAATGCATCAGTGATGCTACATTCAAAATTTACAACATATGTACAGAAGTATTCAGTGACAAGGGGAAATAACGCTAAATGTACTCAGAAGGGCATCTTGTTACATTATATTATACACACAGTGACTAAGATTTTAAAAAAAATATTCAACATAATGAAGGGGACATTGCGTGGGCAGTAAACTGTGCAGAAGGAAGAATTATATACAACAACATAAAACCCAACATTATCGAAGAGAACATGGGAAACATGGTGAGCTATCTTCAATGGCACATTAAAACAGAAAAATCACAAATAGCGAAGCACCAAAATTAATACGTAAAAACATGATTTGTTACAGTGAACGTGGGCGACAACAAAAATCCCACTTATAGGTTGAGATGTAACTGCAAATTGTGGATATGGAACCACCCAGCCGATTGGGCCCAAGTGGATTGAAAAACGCTATCGGTGTTTGTTGAGGCAGCACGAGAGTGCTCCATTTGGAGGCGAGTGGTTAACCGTGCTAGGAAGCGTCTCCGAATGATAGCACTTGCCTCCTGAGGAGGTGGAATAAGAGCGGGGAAACGTTGTTGAAGATGGAAAGCATAGACAGTGAACTTCACAAGAAGAAAAATATAACGGCACACAGGAGGCAAGTGAGTAGGTGGATGCTTAGTTTGGAGTAGCCAAGCATATGCAAGAAATGGTAACGATCGAGCACAAATTCGATCAGCAAAACGAAATGCTGTGTTTAGGACTGGCAGGAGAACGGGGCAGAATAGGTATTGATGTTGGACGTCGCTGACTTCAGGGCAAAAGGAGCACTGCGGAGAGGTGAGAAGGGTCATGCGAAACAGTACTGATGGGGCGGGGAGACGAAGGTGAAGAAATTGCCAATGGACATTGAGTTCAAGAGGGGAGGAAAGGGCAGAGGTAGATGCTGTCCAGATGGCGGGGAGAAGAGAAGGAGGAGCAGAATGAACAGAAAGTGGAAGTGCGGGAGGGGAAAGAAGAAGCCAATAAAGAGAAGAGGAGGAGAGAGAAGTAACTAGAACCGGGGAGCTACGAATGAGGAGAAAGAACGGTAGGGAAAGAGGAGCAGAGGGGACCGAGAAGAGACCATCAGGTGAAGCGAGGAGTGGAAAGAGGCTCCAAAGCGCTGTGCGAAGAAGAAGATATTCGTTAGCAAGAGTAATGGTTGGAGATAGAAACAGGGAAGAAAAGAGGTCTCCAGGTTAGATCAGAAGTTACGAGAGAACGGACAGTTATCACACCAGAGCGGATCCAATGAGGAAAGTAAAAGTAAGGGAGGTTAGGAGGGTGAATAAGAGAAGAGAAGAAGAGAGGTTCATCTAGGAGATCAAGAGTTGAAGAAGGAAATGAACAGAGAAGAGGAAGCGAACGAAAGAGAGAAAGGCCCTCTCGCAGGACAGGAGGGAGGTGGGACGGGAGAAGAGAGTATGCATCCATCTTCAGAAACAGTAGGAAGGTGAAAGATGGGTCACGGGAAGAAGCTAGAACATTCAAGGTAGTGGTAAGGGACGGAACAGTTGAAGTGGCAAGGCGAATGAAATGAATAACGCGATGTGTTTTATAAAGGAAAGCTGGATCGGGAAGCTGGATGCCACCCAAAGAGGCTGGCAGATGAAGCGTGGCAGGTTTAACCCAGTGATGTGAAGACCAGATGACGGAAGTTGAGAGGCGAGTGATGGTCATCATTTGTGACACGGGCACAACCGTCGACATCCAAGAGTATTCGCATAGAGAGATAAGTTGTCGACGAACAACGGCTGCTCGTTGACGGAACGATGTGAAAGGGCGGGCCTTACTCCAGTAGGCAGAATATTGCGTATGGGGGCCCTTCACCCCGGGACTCTTCACCCCGGGCCCCTTTCCTTTCCAAAACCCGTCTACGGTCTAAGTTAGAGCACCATGAGGAAGTATACCAAATTTGGTGTTTCTAAATTGAAAACTGTAGATTTTACGAATATTGCGTATGGTGTCACGTCAATTCGTCGCGTGCGTCAATTCGTCGACTACGTCAATTCGTCGACTGCGTCAATTCGTCGCGCGTCAATTCGTCGACTACGACAATTCGTCGCGCGTCAATTCGTCGCATGCGTCAATTCGTCGCATGCGTCAATTCGTCGCGCGTCAATTCGTCGACCACGACGATTCGTCGCGCGTCAATTCGTCACGGACAAATTCGTCGACTACGTCAATTCGTCGCGTTTACAGATTTTGGTTACATACAAAACGAATGCAGGAAAACGTACGATTTCGAACGTCTTGCTCCCTGATCAAATTTATAAAGTTTGGACACGCAGACAGGATAGGAATATTACGTTTTTCTTTGGCACTAAAAATATTAGACGGTAAACGGTTTTTGGGACGGGGCAGGGTCCGGTTGGTCAGAGCTCCCCATATACAAAATATTCGTAGTTTTCAATTCAGAACCACCAAATCTGGTATACAATCTCGTGGTATTCTAACTTAGACTGTAGACGGTTTTGGGAAGCGGTTGGAGAGGGTGGGGGGTAGTACCCCCAACAAAATTGCCGTAAAATATAGTTTTTAATTTAGAACTACCAAATTTGGTATATTATCTCAGTTTTCAATTTAGAACCACCAAATTTGGTACACTATCTCATGGTACTCTAACTTAGACGCTAGACAGTTTTTGGAAGGGGTTGGAGCCCGGGGGTCAGACCTCCCCTGAATAAACACTTTTTCGTAAAATCTACAGTTTTCATTTTAGAACCACCAAATTTGGTACACTATCTCATGGTACTCTAACTTAGACGCTAGACAGTTTTTGGAAGGGGTAAATGGAAGGGGTTAGACGCTAGACAGTTTTTGGAAGGGCAAATTTGGTACACTATCTCATGGTACTCTAACTTAGACGCTAGACAGTTTTTGGAAGGGGTTGGAGCCCGGGGGTCAGACCCCCCTGAATAAACACTTTTTCGTAAAATCTACAGTTTTCATTTTAGAACCACCAAATTTGGTACACTATCTCATGGTACTCTAACTTAGACGCTAGACAGTTTTTGGAAGGGGTAAATGGAAGGGGTTAGACGCTAGACAGTTTTTGGAAGGGCAAATTTGGTACACTATCTCATGGTACTCTAACTTAGACGCTAGACAGTTTTTGGAAGGGGTTGGAGCCCGGGGGTCAGACCCCCCTGAATAAACACTTTTTCGTAAAATCTACAGTTTTCATTTTAGAACCACCAAATTTGGTACACTATCTCATGGTACTCTAACTTAGACGCTAGACAGTTTTTGGAAGGGGTTGGAGCCCGCGGGCTCGGAGTCCCCCCTTCATAAAAAATTTCGTAAAATCTACAGTTTTCATCTTAGAACCACCAAATTTGGTATACTATCTTATGGTACTCTAACTTAGACGGCAAACCGTTTTTGGAACAGGTCAAGGCCCGGGGGGTCAGAGCCAACCACATACAAAATTTTCGTAAAAACTACAGTTTTCAATTCAGAACCACCTAATCTGGTATACTATCTCATGGTACTCTAACTTAGACGCTGGACGGTTTTTGGAAGGGGTTGGAGCCCGGGGGTTGGACCCCCCGAATAATTATTTTTTTGGAAAATCTACAGTTTACAATTTAGAACCACCAAATTTGGTATACTATCTCATGGTACTCTAACTTAGACAGTAGACCGTTTTTGGAACGGATCAAGGCCCGGGGGATCAGAGCCCCCACATACAAAATTTTCTTAAAAACTAGAGTTTTCAATTCAGAACCACCAAATCTGGTATACTATCGCATGGCACTCTAACTTAGACGCTAGACGATTTTTTGAAGGGGTTGCAGCCGGGGGTAAGGGCTTCCCTCATATAAAAATTCGCAAAATCTACAGTTTTCAATTTAGAACCACCAAATTTGGTATACTATCTCATGGCACACTAACTTAGGCGTTAGACGGTTCTTGGAAGGGGTTGGAGCCCCCCCTTCCTCATAAAAAATTTCGTAAAATCTACAGTTTTCATCTTAGAACCACCAAATTTGGTATACTATCTTATGGTACTCTAACTTAGACGGGAAACCGTTTTTGGAATGGGTCAAGGCCCGGGGGTTAGAGCCCCCCACATACAAAATTTTCTTAAAAACTACAGTTTTCAATTCAGAACCATCTAATCTGGTATACTATCTCATGGTACTCTAACTTAGACGCTAGACGGTTTTTGGAAGGGTTCGGAGCCCGGGGGGTCAGACCCCCGAATAAACACTTTTTCGTAAAATCTGCAGTTTTCAATTTAGAACCACCAAATTTGGCATACTATCTCATGGTACTCTAACTTAGACGCTAGACGGTTTTTGGAAGGTGTTGGATAGCCCGCGGGGTCGGAGCCCCCCGCCCCCTCATTAAAAATTTCGTAAAATCTACAGTTTTCATCTTAGAACCACCAAATTTGGTATACTATCTTATGGTACTCTAACATAGACGGGAAACCGTTTTTGGAACGGGTCAAGGCCCGGGGGGTGAAAGCCCCCCACATACAAAATTTTCTTAAAAACTACAGTTTTCAA
Organism: Macrothele yani; assembly: GCA_039090855.1. NCBI lineage: Eukaryota > Metazoa > Arthropoda > Arachnida > Araneae > Macrothelidae > Macrothele > Macrothele yani. The sequence goes on from CM077008.1 coordinate 83,574,582, forward strand.
TTCAGAACCACCAAATCTGGTATACTATCGCATGGTACTCTAACTTAGACGCTAGACGGTTTTTGGAAGGGGTTGGAGCCCGCGGGGTCGGAGCCCCCCTCATAAAAAATTTCGTAAAATCTACAGTTTTCATCTTAGAACCACCAAATTTGGTATACTATCTTATGGTACTCTAACTTAGACGGGAAACCGTTTTTGGAACGGGTCAAGGCCCGGGGGTCAGAGCCCCCCACATACAAAATGTTCTTAAAAACTACAGTTTTCAATTCAGAACCACCTAATCTGGTATACTATCTCATGGTACTCTAACTTAGACGCTAGACGGTTTTTGGAAGGGGTCGGAGCCCGGGGTGTCAGACCCCCCGAATAAACACTTTTTCGTAAAATCTACAGTTTTCAATTTAGGACCACCAAATTTGGCATACTATCTCATGGTACTCTAACTTAGACGCTAGACGGTTTTTGGAAGGTGTTGGATAGCCCGCGGGGTCGGAGCCCCCCCTCATTAAAAATTTCGTAAAATCTACAGTTTTCATGTTAGAACCACCTAATCTGGTATACTATCTCATGGTACTCTAACTTAGACGCTAGACGATTTTTTGAAGGGGTTGCAGCCCTGGGGGTAAGTGCCCCCCTAATATAAAAATTCGCAAAATCTACAGTTTTCAATTTAGAACCACCAAATTTCGTATACTATCTCATGGTGCACTAACTTAGACGCTAGACGGTTTGTGGAAGGGGTTGGAGCCCGCAGGGTTGGAGTCCCCCCCCCTCATAAAAAATTTCGTAAAATCTACAGTTTTCATCTTAGAACCACCAAATTTGGTATACTATCTTATGGTACTCTAACTTAGACGGGAAACCGTTTTTGGAACGGGTCAAGGACCAGGGGGTCAGAGCTCCCCACATACAAAATTTTCTTAAAAACTACAGTTTTCAATTCAGAACCACCAAATCTGGTATACTATCGCATGGTACTCTAACTTAGACGCTAGACGATTTTTTGAAGGGGTTGCAGCTCGGGGGTGAGGGCCCCCCTCATATAAAAATTCGCAAAATATACCGTTTTCAATTTAGAACCACCAAATTTGGTATACTATCTCATGGTACTCTAACTTAGACGACAGACCGTTTTTGGAACGGGTAAAGGCCCGTGGGGTCAGAGCCTTCCACATAGAAAATTCTCTTAAAAACTACAGTTTTCAATTGAGAATCACGAAATCTGGTATACTATCTCATGGTACTCTAACTTTAACGCTAGACGGTTTTTGGAAGGGGTTAGAGCCCAGGGGTAAATGCCCCCCCCCATAAAAATGCCACGTAAAATCTACAGTTTTCAATTTAGAACCACCAAATTTGGTATACTATCTCATGGTACTCTAACGTAGACGCTAGACAATTTTGGAAGGGGTTGCAGATTTTTTTGTGAAGGGGGTAAATACCCCTTTCATAAAAAATATCGCAAAATCTAGTTTTCAATTTAGAACCACCAAATTTGGTATACTATCTCATAGTACTTTAACTCAGACGGTCGACGATTTTTGGGACGGGTGAAGGCCCTGGGGGTCAGAGCCCCCCCCCCTCGCCCCGCACACACACAGACATACAACATTTTCTTAAAAACTACAGTTTTCAATTCAGAACCACCAAATTTGGTATCATGAAACTTTAACTTAGACGCTAGACGGTTTTTGGAAGGGGTTGGAACCTCGGGGTGAGAGCCCCTCCCCCTCCTCATAAAAATTTCGTAAAATCTACAGTTTTCAATTTAGGACAACCAGATTTGGTATACTACTTATGGTTATCTAACTTAGACGGTAGACGGTTTTTGGAAATGGTCGGGGCCCGGGTCAAGGTAGCCCCATGCAAAAATTTCGTAAAAAGTTCCGTTTTTTACTCTTAAGAATACCCTATCTACGTTCTGAGGCGCTCTTTGGCCCTTTGAGGGCCTTGTACGATAAACCATCAACCAACCTACTAACCAACCTACTAACCAACCTACGGTCTAAGTTAGGGACAGTAGATAACAATAAAGTGCAAAAATATGTGTTTAATGGTGTATTAAAAACACAAATCTATACAGTTTAGCTTTCACTACCAACGAGCGGCTTATCAGAAAGAAATATAATGTAATGTAAACAGAGAGTTCCAGATATTCAAAATTCAAAACGGTAAGAAAAAGATGATCAATGCCAATGTGAAGTCGTATGCATGCGACATCACATAGGTACATTGCATTTCTGTGTCGCGGGATTCACAGAAGCACACGCCAGATGTACGGCAGTTCTATAGATGTCTCCTAGAAGGTAAGTATTCCCATTTCTTTTTCTTTCTTTTTTGTATCGCAAAATTAAATTAACTAAATCAAAAAATTTAAAATAAATTTACTGGAAAATTGCAGGAATATCTTTTTCATTCATTAACTTTCACCCGCTGAACTTGGTGATTCCTCAATTCATCCATTAACAAGTCTTTTAAGTGATTGTATGCTATGGTCATATTGATAATGTTCGATGACAAGTCAGGTTAATGATGTTGCACTTATTAAAGACTTAAAAAGGTGTAGAGGCTAGTAATTATTATTTGAAGTCTAAGTAAAAGCTCATTTTTAACTTGACTCGTGATGAAATCCTTATGAATATGGCATTTATTTTATTTTGTACATTTTACAAAGCGTATGCATTTTTTTTGGCATTTGTTTTATTTTGTGTTGTACTTGTTGCATAGCGTTTCGCATTTTTGTAATGCTTGTGACTTGTGATTGCATTTTGAATTTTTATTTGTTTCACATTTTGGATTGCATTTTGAATTTTTATTTGTTTCACATTTTGGATTACTTTTTAACATTGTATGTTTTTGACATGCTATTTTGAAAATTTTGTCTTTTTTAATTTTGCGTTGTGTTTTACATTCTTGCATCTTCGGCGGAATTACATTCTTGAAAAATTCAAATACAAGTTAGTAAAAGGTATAATTCAATTAGTGAGAAATACCAGCACATTTTAGTAAAGGGTAGAATTATATGAAATTCCTCTTAAAAAGTCCAGCATGTTAACATTGTCTCTGTGCACCAAAGAAGTTCGAATTCCTTTTTATCTTGCCAGCGTTTCTCTTCTGGGTGGATTTGTTGGAATCTGTGCTATCACTCTTTCGATTTTAGCCATAGTTGTTCTCTGCTCTTTCGCAATTTCACTGATTATTTCGTACAGTCACAGTTTTTTCTCTCCCAGAATTGTATTCCAGCGTCTGTCTAATCTTTCAAGTTCGTTTTGTGTTCTGGGAAAGCCAAATAAATTGTTTTCACTTACTGACCAAATTGTTGGCGGGAACAGCGGAGGGCTTCTGCTCGGATTGTTTCTTCTGCTTCCACGAAATTTTCCAAGAACATAATTTTCCTCAAACCACTGAACTACAGAATCTGCATATTCTAGTAAAATTGATTTCACTTCTTCAAAAGCAGCTGGAATTTCATCAGATGAAAAAAATGCGAGTGCTTGCAAATGTCTGACTTTGAGAGCAAACTCACTGTTTTCCCTATATTCCAAGGCTATGCCAGAGGATGGATATTCCTCAGCACATTTTTTTCCGAGATGAAACCAACAACATTTGTGTGTGCTGCTTCCAAATTCCTTTTTAGCAGCATTATAACGGTAGCTACTTCAAAATCTATTATTATGCGTATATTGTGGTGCAAGCTGAATATCATAGTCTGATGCATAGTCTTGTAAATCCTACAAAAATACTGTATAATAGTATTATATTCTTTATACTTGCTGGAAAGTAACCCATAAACTAGTGGGACAAGTCTGTGCATCTCTGGATTCGTTTCAACCATAGCATGAACGGAACATAATTGCCTAAAAGGGGTTGGACAAGTTTCAAATGTCCCATCCATAATCCAGATGGGTGCTTCTTTAAGCTTTCGTAAATTGATCTCTGTTAAAAATTAAATAATTCTTTGATGTCCAAATGCGCTATCTCTGCCAAGAAATTTTGCACCATCTTCTCCTGTAAATTTATTGGGGCATCGATCCGTTCTAAAGTCGTAGGCTCCGCAGGCATGACTTCTCTTTTTTACAACTTGCCTTAGTGCATCCATATTAGGCATGTAAGCTGCATTTACTGTAGCCATTGACGTTGTCACGGTTTGAATAATTTGTGCAGGGGCTTCGTCCGTATTTCTCGCTCGTTCTTTTATTTGCGCTCTTGCAAAAGCAACATCACGTTTCTCCGGTCTTGGAGCATGATTATGTGGTTTCTCATTGCGCATCCTGTGTTCATCTCCAATAAGAATAGTACTAGCAAAGCCAGTACAATTTCCATAATTTCTTTCAATACAGTGGCAATACCGTAAATCACCTCGCACTCTGTTATGGCAAGATAAATACCCTTTCCATTTCAGCAAATCATTTTCTTTTTGTGAGTTAACTATTTATGTTGCATTCTTCATCTGCATAGTGCCTTCGGAAAACAATGCACTTTCTCTTTCCAAAATATTTAGAATGATATATTTCCACTATTATCACTTGACAACGCACAACAAAGGTTTCAACGAGCACGTTCTCTGTTCTCCAGTCAACTACGAACTAATGAGCAACCATTCAATAAAATACTCAGAATACAGACAATCACGTGAAGCTTGTTCCTCCAGTTAGGGTTTAAGCGAAGTTCAAGTTTTTCGTACCTGCGGTCACAAGAAGTGGTTAATTTTAAGGATCGGCATCTTATCTTTTGTTTTTCCAAAACGCAGAGGTACATGTATTTTACAGCTGGGACGCTCCAGGCGGGGGATCAACAGATGCGAAGAACCCGGGAGCCAGGTTCCGGAGGCGGCAGCAGGCGCGGACTGGGCAGCTGTACTCTGGGCCGGTAGGCGTCATGCTAATTCTCAAAAATAAATTCAAATTTTTTGTGTTGCACCATGCGTATGAAAGAAAATTGTTATACTGAAAAGACAATTTGTTTACCCCGTAACATATTAAACGAAACCTACGTCCCTACGTGCCAAATGATCTGTAAGCCAAACATAGTTTTTCATGCAACACATTCCCCCGACTTTCTAAGTTCAGATCTGTCTCGTTCTACTTATTTCCTGTACCGCCCCTCTCTTTCGCTAATTGCAGTTAATTGCCGTGAAATTGGTGTTTTGCGTTGGGGTGTATTGCCGTCTGTCCTGAAGACTATAGTGAAAGCGGTGAACCCCAGGGGAAAAGTATTCCATCAAAAGCAACAGAAATCCAATGCGAGAGCAAAACTTTGTTCGTTGGCAATACATCCAAGCAATTTGGGCAAAGTAGGAAGTGTGTTTTTTTACTACGACACCAGAAGATTGTCGCGAATGCTCAGGCAATTACGATACAGATGTGTCCTTAAGACTTCTCTTTCAAGACGTCCAAAGGCCGGCACTAGGGGATGGGGATTGATACAGTGCGGATGCTCTTTTTTGTTGCAGTTAGAAATTCTTAAGCGCATTCTTCCTTAAAACTTTGCCTGGTTACCAATAAGTACTGTCTCATGCCTCAACCATTGCACAGATTTGTTGTTTTTGTTTTCATTCTTTGAGTTAACAGCGGGAAAATATCTGAACTGCGTTGTTTCAGTTGGAAATATTTTTTTTACTTCAGCAACAGGGCTTCACGTATAATTGCAAAATACTTCGATAGAATAAAGATACCTTACATAAAGAGTTTGCATGAGAAAATAGATTAATAATAAGGAAAATATTCTAAAACCAAAAAAAAAAAGAAATTGCGGAACCGAAAAAGCTAGGTAGAGGAAACAAAAGGCTCTAAGAAAAAGTTCATATTTAAAGAAACCTGTAGTCGCTTAATGAGTAAGTGGTATAACTCAATACAAAATCATGTGCTGTTTTTGAAAAAAATTATAAGCAAGTAGGCATCGTGACTGTCCACAGTTTCCCCTTTTCATCCTGTCGACATTACAACCACCACTGAAAAGAAAATAACAAAAACATGACAAAAACACCCATACAAAGTAAAATGCCCAAAACATAAAAAGAAGTAACCACACAAAATGAAATGCCCAAAACATTAAAAAACTGCAACCACACGAAACAAAATACCCAAAACATGGTAAGAAATTCTGTTGAAAGCACAATGAAGGTATACGATAGGAGAAATATATGTTTTTAAAACTTAATACAAGTGTCAAAACTGAAATAAAAAGAAAGAAAAAAGAAATATTCCAAATTTCATTGTTACTTTAGATATTTTGACCTGTTGACATTTCGTAAATTGTACTTGCACTCGGTCAAAAAATATTACTTACAAGGACTCTTTAGTAACTTTTAATCGCTGTGGTCGTATTTATAAGGTTTGCATAACAAATCAAGTTAATAATGTTGCGCTTTCACTTAGGCACCAAATGCTAATTATTGGCCGCTAGGCCTAGGCCTTTTAAATAATTTTTGATAAGCGTAACACTCTTAAATTGATTTGTCATGCAAACCTCATATAATCACAGCATTATAAAAATTACTATAAATGCATATGCCTAGGTCTCGGGCGTATCTATTAATGCTTTGTGCTCGAGTAACATTTAAACAGAATTCATTTTATTTTCTATGAAAACTACATAAATATCAGCTCGGAGGACTGAAAACTATCAAACATTTCTAGGCCTAGGGTCTGCTTAATAGTTCCAAACTCGGAAAAGCGCATTGCTAAAATCTTGGACTTCTATGAAAACATTATGAAAATTAGCACGGCACACTGAAAATTGCTAAACAGGCCCAGTCCTAGGGCTTTCTAATTATTGTTTTGTACCTGACTAAAAGTGTAACATTATCTTTAGTTCTTACTAACAGGGGTACCCGGTATTTCCCAGGTAAATATTACTATTTCTAAAATCACGAAGTTCAGCGGGTGAAAGTTAATGAATGAAAAAGCTATTTCCGTAAATTTCCAGAAAACTTATTTTAAATCTTTTGATTTAGTTAATTTAATTATACGAAGCAAAAGAGAATTTACATTATTTACATTACATTGTATTTCTACCTGATAAGGCAACCGTTGGTGGTGAAAGCTAACGTTTATTAATTTGTGTTTTTAATACACCATGAACCGGATATTTTTTCACTTTATTGTTATGTACGGCCTCTAAACTAGACCGTAGGTGGGGTAATGGAGTGCTGTATTGGGATGCAGTTCTTAAGAGTAAAAATTCTAATTTTTACGAAAATTTTGAATGGGCCCCCTTCACACCGGGCACCAACCCTTTCCGTCTGCGGTCTAAGTTACAATACAATGAGGTAGTGTACTAAATTTGGTCGTTCTAAATTGGAAACTGTAGGTCTTACAAAAATTGCCATGGGGGGGGGGGGGCTCTGAACCCGTGGCTCCAACCGTTTCCAAAAACCGCCTGTATTCTCAGTTAGAGTACCATCACATAGTATACCAAATTTGGTGGTTTTAAATTGAAAACTGTAGATTTTACGAAAAATTTTTATGGGGAGGGCTCTGACCCAGTGCCTGACCCGTTCCCAAAACCGTCTACAATCTAAGTTAGAGTACCATGAGATAGTATACCAAATTTGGTTGTTCCAAATTGAAAACTGTAGATTTTACGAAAAATTTGTATGGGGGAAGGATCTAACCCCCGGGCCCCGACCCGTTTCGAAAATCGTCTACGGTCTAAGTTAGAATACCAAGATATGGTATACCAAATTTCGTGGTTCTAAATTGAAAACTGTAGATTTCAAGAAATTCTTTATAAGGGGGGGGGGGCTCTGAACCCCGGGCTCCAACCCTTTCCAAAAAACCATCTACCGTCTAAGATAGAGTACCATGAGATAGTATACAAAATTTGGTGGTTCTAAATTGAAAACTATAAAAGTTTTAACGAAAATTTTTATGGGGGGGGGCTCTAACCCCGTGCCCGACCCGTTCCAAAAACCGTCTACCGTCTGAGTTAGTGTGCCATGATATAGTATACTGAATTTGGGGGTTCTAAATTGAAAACTAGATTTTACGAAATTCGTATGAGGGGGGGGGGGGGCTCTGAACCCCGGGCTACGATCCTTTCCAAAAAATCTCTACAGTTTAAGTTAGAATACCATGAGATAGTATTCCAAATTTGGTGGTTCTAAATTGAAAACTGTAGATTTTAAGAAAATTTAAAATTTTGTACGGGAGGGTAGGGTTGCTCCGACCCCCGAGCCACGACCCGTTCCAAAAACCGTCTCCCTCTAAGTTAGAGTTTCATGACACAAAATTTGGTGGTACGGAATTGAAAAATAAAGATTTTAAGAAAATTTTGTATGTGGGGGGGTCTTAAACCCGGGCCTTGATCCATTCCAAAACCTTCTACCGTCTAAGTTAGAGTACCATGAGATAGTATACAAAATTTGGTGGTTCTAAATTGAAAACTATAGATTTTACGAAAGTGTGAGAGTACCATGAGATAGTATACCAAATTTGGTGGTCTAAATTGAAACCTGTAGATTTTACGAAAAAGTTTTTATTCGGGGGGTGGTCTGAGCCCCCGGGCTCCAAACCCTTCCAAAACCCGTCTAGCGTCTAAGTTAGAGTACCATGAGATAGTATACCAGATTTGGTGGTTCTGAATTGAAAACTGTAGTTTTTAAGACAATTTTGTATGTGGGGGGCTCTGAACCCCCGGGCCTTTACCCGTTCCAAAAACGGTCTGCCGTCTAAGTTAGAGTACCATAAGATAGTATACCAAATTTGGTGGTTCTAAATTGAAAACTATATTTTACGGCAATTCTGTAGGGGGCTCTAACCCCCCTCCTCTCCAACCGCTTCCGAAAACCGTCTACACTCTAAGTTAAAATCCACGAGATAGTATACCAGATTTGGTGGTTCTGAATTGAAAACTGTAGATTTTACGAAAAAGTGTTTTTTCGGGAGGGGGTTTGACCCCGGGCTCCAACCCCTTTCAAAAACCGTCTAGCGTCTAAGTTAGAGTACCATGAGATAGTATACCAAATTTGGTGGTTCTAAATTGAAAACTGTAGTTTTTAAGACAATTTTGTATGTGGGGGGCTCTGAACCACCGGGCCTTTACCCGTTCCAAAAACGGTCTGTCGTCTAAGTTAGAGTACCATGAGATAGTATACCAAATTTGACGGTTCTAAATTTAAAACTGTAGATTTTACAAAAAAAAAATTATTCGGAGGGGTCTAACCCCCGGGCTCCAACCCCTTCCAAAAACCGTCTAGCGTCTAAGTTAGAGTACCATGAGATAGTATACCAAATTTGGTGGTTCTAAATTGAAAACTGTAGATTTTACGAAAAAGTGTTTATTCGGGGGTCTGAACCCCCGGGCTCCAACCACTTCCCAAAACCGTCTAGCGTCTAAGTTAGAATACCATGAGATAGTATACGAGATTAGGTGGTTCTGAATTGAAAACTGTAGTTTTTAAGAAAATTTTGAATGTGCGGGGCTCAGACCCCCCGGGCCTTGACCCGTTCCAAAAACGGTCGGCCGTCTAAGTTAGAGTACCATAAGATAGTATACCAAATTTGGTGGTTTTAAGATGAAAACTGTAGATTTTACGAAATTTTTTATGAGGGGGAGGGGCCCGACCCCGCGGGCTCCAACCCCTTCCAAAAACCGTCTAGCGTCTAAGTTAGTGTACCATTAGATAGTATACCAAATTTGGTGGTTCTAAATTGAAAACTGTAGATTTTACGAAAGAGTGTTTATTCGGGGGGGGTCTGACCACCCGGGCTCCAACCCCTTCCAAAAACCTTCTAGCGTCTAAGTTAGAGTACCATGAGATAGTGTACCAGATTAGGTGGTTCTGAGTTGAAAACTGTAGTTTTTAAGAAAATTTTGTATGTGGGGGCTCTGACCCCCGGGCCTAGACCCGTTCCAAAAACGGCCTGCCGTCTAAGTTAGAGTACCATAAGATAGTATACCAAATTTGGTGGTTCTAAGATGAAAACTGTAGATTTTACGAAATTTTTTATGAAGAGGGGGGGCTCCGACCCTGCGGGCTCCGACCCTGCGGGCTCCAACCCCTTCCAAAAACCGTCTAGCGTCTAAGTTAGAGTACCATGAGACAGTATACCAGATTAGGTGGTTCTGAATTGAAAACTGTAGTTTTTAAGAAAAATTTGTATGTGGGGGGCCTTGACCCCCGGGCCTTGACCCGTTCCAAAAACGGTCTGCTGTCTAAGTTAGAGTACCATAATACCGTCTGCCGTCTATGTTAGTATACCAAATTTGGTGGTTCTAAGATGAAAACTGTAGATTTTACGAAATTTTTTATGAGGGGGAGCTCCGACCCCGCGGGCTCCAACCACTTCCAAAAACCGTCTAGCGTCTAAGTTAGGGTACCATGAGATAGTACACCAGATTTGGTGGTTCTGAATTGAAAACTGTAGTTTTTAAGAAAATTTTGTATGTGGGGGGTCTGACCCCCGGGCCTTGACCCGTTCCAAAACCGGTCTGCCGTCTAAGTTAGAGTACCATAAGATAGTATACCAAATTTGGTGTTTCTAAATTGAAAACTATATTTTACGGCAATTCTGTAGGGGGGCTCTAACCCCCCCCCCCATCCTCTCCAACCGCTTCCGAAAACCGTCTACACTCTAAGTTAAAATCCACGAGATAGTATACCAGATTTGGTGGTTCTGAATTGAAAACTGTAGACAATTTTGAAATGTAGATTTTACGAAAAAGTGTTTTTTCGGGAAGGGGTTTGACCCCCGGGCTCCAACCCCTTTCAAAAACCGTCTAGCGTCTAAGTTAGAGTACCATGAGATAGTATACCAAATTTGGTGGTTCTAAATTGAAAACTGTAGGTTTTACGAAAAAGTGTTTATTCGGGGGGGGGGGGGGGGTCTGAACCCCGGGCTCCAACCCCTTCCAAAAACCGTCTAGCGTCTAAGTTAGAGTACCATGAGATAGTGTACCAGATTAGGTGGTTCTGAGTAGACAACTGTAGTTTTTAAGAAAATTTTGTATGTGGGGGCTCTGACCCCCGGGCCTTGACCCGTTCCAAAAACGGTTTGCCGTCTAAGTTAGAGTACCATAAGATAGTATACCAAATTTGGTGGTTCTAAGATGAAAACTGTAGATTTTACGAAATTTTTTATGAGGGGGGGGCCTCCGACCCCGCGGGCTCCAACCCCTTCCAAAAACCGTCTAGCGTCTAAGTTAGAGTTTCATGATACCAAATTTGATGGTTCTGAAATGAAAACTAGATTTTACGAAAATTTTGTAGGAGGGGGGCGGGGGGGGGGGGTTGTGACTCCCCGGGCCTTGACCCGTTCCAAAAACCGACAACCGTGTAAGTTAGAGTACTATGAGATAGGATACCTGATTTGGTGGTTCTGAATTGAAAACTGTAGATCTTACGGAAATTGAGCTCCGTGAGTTTTGTTTGAATAACAAGTATTTAGGCTACTAGGATTACTGAGTTTGTGCTTACCTCCACTATAAAGGTTTGGTGATTCGTTTCGGACATCTCCCGAAGTGGTGAGTGCCTTTTTTCGTTTCTTATCGTCGTGTTTATAATTCCTACCGAGCTGGTAGAAGCCTAGTTATCTCGGCGCCATTAAAATGGCGTCATCCGGTGGTGTTGTCAACCCTGACATCACTTCCGGTGATCTCGGCACTTTGCCCAGCGGTGGCGTTGTCACGTTGCCCTCCGGGTCGACGTCAACCGTTGGCGGCGTATCGTTTTCCTCCCCTGACGTCACTATTACAGCTCTTGCCCCAGCTGCTTCTCATATAGTGACAGAAGACGTCATGGACACTATGGATGGCGGTGCTCCTCTGCCTTCAACCTCCACTTCTACTGCTCCTCGCTCCTATTCTTCAGCGGTAACTTCCCAGAGGCTTCAGCCCAAGTCTAATTCCCTGCGAGCGGAAGCCGCAGCTTTAAAACCTCATGTCCGTCGCTCTGGTAATGAGGTTGTGCTCGAAATTCCAGTGGATTCTCCAGCAGGTACTTCTTTCACCACGGCTACTGAGTTGGGTGTGTGCTTTGAGGCGCTGCCAGACACACCACTCAAAATGTACTCTACTGCTCTGAAACAAAAGTTCTCTCCGTCAGCGATACGTCATATGTCGCGCAGAGGGCCGAGTGTCGTTGTTTATTTCTTTCATGCGGCAGATGCTACCTCAGTCTTACAGACTGGGCTGATTGTTGGTGATCACCAACTATTTCCTGAGCCTGTCGCCCAAAGACCAGTAACGGTCTCGATGTACCCAGTACATCCTGAAGTCACAGATGCTATGCTTTGTGCTTTTCTTATGCAATCCGGTCGTGTTGTGGGTAACATTACCACACACTCCGCTGCTCCAAAGGACGAGGATGATCGTTCAATTGAAAGTGCCCGACGAGTTGCACGAGTAGTATTCTCTTCGGATGAACATATCAAGACTTTTCCTACTCTCTTCACTGTAAAATGCGGAGACCAGATACGACGCATCGACGTTTTGACCTCCTTTCATTGTCAGACTTGTAAGGCGTATGGCCATCAACGAAGTGAGTGCTTCCGCCGCCCTGCTGTACCTCAGTCTTCGGGACCAAAAGTCACTCGTGACAACCCTGTTTTCTCAGCCCCTGCCGCTTCTAAGGAGATGTCTTCAGAACTTCATCAACCTGCTCTACCATCGGACCCTTCTCCACGGGGTCCTGTCCCACAATTATTGACAGTGGACTTTCCTCCTCTGGTGCCGACTGCTCCGCCCACGTTCCTTGCAGCTCCAGCTGACCTGACTGCTGACCTTCATCCTCCGTCGGATGAAGACACCCCAAGTACAATTACTGACATGGACTGCCCTACTGCTAGTGACTATTCTGGCAATGACTCTGACCCTACAACTACCAGCAAGCCTGCTCAACGGGAGTCCTGGAGTGCTCCGCAGTCTCCGCTCCCTCCTCGCACCGGTGCTACAAGAGGTCGTTCTGTTGACTCATCTTCCCGCTCCTCCTCTCAACGACGTACTTCGCCACGAATAAGTCGACATCCTGCTGTGATTCCAGGTGCTAAGACTCCACCCCCAGTGCTTTCCCTAGATTCTTTTCTCCGATACCTAGCTGAAGCGAGGGCGGATATACCGGTAGGTCCGCTTTCTCTTCATAAAATATATGAAGTATTATGCTCTCATAAACATCCTAGATTCTTTAATCAGTTTGTTGCACGTCATATGCTTGATCTTCCTACTGTTCTAACCCAAGTTTCTAGTGTGACATCTGTGTTTCGAAATCTTGTGCTTTCCTATCCCGATCTCAAATTTAGTGTTGACAGAATGAAGAAGCAAGCGAAGAAAATAACAGATTCCAGTGCACGTGCGTGTCGACCTGGGAAGGACCTACCGATTCCAGGTGGTCACACTTAACTGCAGAGGGTTCTCTGCTTCTCCTAGAAATGCCCTAGTGTATGAGGACTTGGCGCCTCTACACGCAGATCTTCTCTTGCTCCAAGAGACCAATTGCTCTGCTACCACTTTGTTCTCTCGTTGGCGGGCTTGGCCCTACGATTTTCACCATGCTTATCGAGTTGGACGGAATGGTGGCCTTGCAATTGGGATCCATCACCGATTACTCCCTCTGATAACGACGCCAGTGATTCGTGCATTATATGTGGACAACCTCCAGGTCGTTGTCTTTTGCATTGAAAACGTGACCTATCATGTTTTTAACATATATGTCCCCTGTGATGAGCGTCTGTTACCTGATCTTCTCTCCACACTCCGTACAGAGCTGTCATGCATCCCACCGTCTGAATATATTCTCATCGGCGGAGATTTCAATTGTACGTTGTTGCCGGCCCTTGACCGCAATTCAACCGTTGGCGAATACCGCAGGCAACGTGTATTACAGATTTCTCAGCTTGTTGATGATTTTCAATTGGTTGATGCGTTCCGGCATCTACACCCGTCGGAAATCTCTTTTACCTGGCGCTCTTCCATCCATGGCAGCACTACGGCAGCACGACTGGATAAATTTTATGTTTCGACTGCTCTTCTCCCGTCGATCGCAGCTGCTGCCCATCATCCTTCCGCCGCTTCCAGACCATAGTATTGTCAGTCTGTCGGTGTGTGTTTCTCCTTCACCTTCCAGGACTCGACGAGTATGGACTTTTCCGGACTCGCTCCTGGATGATCAACAATTTTGTGTTGCTGTGCGTGAGTTCCTCCGTAGTCGTCAGCCCCTTCTTGATACTACGTCAGACGCGATGCAAATGTGGCTCAGTGTCAAACACGACTTGGTCCTTTTTGTACGGCGCTTCTCCCATGCCTCTCGGAATGAGAGCGATATGAAAATTGCGAATCTACGTGCTCTATTGTCGATGCTCTCTCTTGATGATCCGCAATACCCCGGCTATCTGGCAGATCTTCACGCCGTGCTTCTTCCTCGCGCATCCGATGCAGCCTGCAGGATGCATTTCTTGCATCTCTCCCCTACAGCTGATTCTCACGATTACTTAACCGCCTTGGAATCTCAACATCGCTCTGCTACATCTTTGCGTCATCTTCGCCTCCAGGATGGTTCCATCACTTCGAACCCATCGAAGCTATGCACTTTCACTAAACAGTATTTCACCGCCAAGTACAGTGCAGTAACGCAGTCTTCATTCTCATTAGCTTCTCCTCTTCTCTCCTCTCTTCCTCAGGTCCCCTCTACTTTATCTACTTCTTTACTTTCTCCTTTCTCTCTTCGCGAACTCCGTGAGGCGTTCGCTACTCTCAATCCTCATGCTGCTCCTGGACCTGACGGCCTTCCTCTGTCCTTTTACCGTGCTTTTCTACCGTGCCTTCTGCCTTTTCTGTCTGCGTGTTTCTCGTCTGCTTTTTCCTCTCCTGCGTTACCGCCCGACTTTACTTTGGCACACATCATCCTCCTTCCTAAGAAGGGTGACCTCTTGGATCTGGGAAACTGGCGCCCTATCTCCATCCTAAACACTGTCTATAAGTTCTATACAAAACTCTTATCCCGTCGCCTTAATTCTGTTCTCTCTTTCGTTATTTCTCCTGACCAGACATACACTGTGCCTGGTCGGACTATTTCCACTAACGTTTCTCTTCTCCTTCATCTTCACTTCCTCGCTCGCTCTTTTGATGAACCTCTTGCCTTTCTCAATCTGGATCAAAAGTCCGCTTTTGATAACGTGTCTCACTTTTATCTCTGTGCTGTCCTTTCACGATTTGGCTTTCCTGCTGCCTTTTCTTCCGCTCTCTTGGCCCTTTATCAGGGCGCCAGTTTCCATGTTCGAGCGGCTACATTTCTAACCGCTCCAATTCCGTTTAGGCGAGGCATCCGACTAGGATGTCCGCTCTCCGGCCAGCTATTCGCTCTCGCTTTTGAGCCTTTCCTGTTAGCAGCCCAAAGATCACTCCTGGATGTCCTACCGCCGACAGTGGCTAGTACTCGTCATCATCGGATAATTTTCACCGCCTATGCTGATGATGTGACCTTTTGTGTCCGGGATGAATCTCAATTTGATCGCCTGTATTCTGTATATCAACAATATGTTGCAATATCTGGAGCTGCGCTGAATGCCACTAAAAGTACTGGCTTGTGGTGCGGGGCATGGGCTGTCCGCACCGATGCTCCTTGGGGTGCGCAGTGGACAGCCACTACACAGAAGATCCTCGGTGCGTATGTCGGTTTGCCCTTGGCTTCTGCATCTGCCACCTGGACTGCTCTTCTTCCCCGGATACAACGGGCTGCTGCCTACTGGAGTAAGGCCCGCCCTTTCACATCGTTCCGTCAACGAGCAGCCATTGTTCGTCGACAACTTATCTCCCTATGCGAATACTCTTGGATGTCGACGGTTGTTCCCGTGTCACAAATGATGACCATCACTCGCCTCTCAACTTCCGTCATCTGGACTTCACATCACTGGGTTAAACCTGCCGCGCTTCATCTACCAGCCTCATTAGGTGGCATCCAGCTTCCTGATCCAGCAGTCCTTTATAAAACACATCGCATTATTCATTTCATTCGCCTTGCCACTTCAACTGTTCCGTCCCTTACCGCTACCTTGAATGTTCTTGCTTCTTCTCGTGACCCATCTTTCACCTTCTTACTGTTTCTGAAGATGGATTCATACTCTCTTCTTCCGTCCCACCTCCCTTCTGTCCTGCGAGAGGGCCTTTCTCTCTTTCGTTCGCTTCCTCTTCTCCGTTCATTTCCTTCTTCAACTCTTGATCTTCTAGATGAACCTCTCTTCTTCTCTTCTCTTATTCACCCTCCTAACCTCCCTTACTTTTACTTTCCTCATTGGATCCGCTCTGGTGTGATAACTGTCCGTTCTCTCGTAACTTCTGATCTAACCTGGAGACCTCTTTCTTCCCTGTTTCTATCTCCAACCATTACTCTTGCTAACGAATATCTTCTCCTTCGCACAGCGCTTTGGAGCCTCTTTCCACTCCTCGCTTCCCCTGATGGTCTCTTCTCGGTCCCCTCCGCCCCTCTTTCTCTACCGTTCTTTCTCCTCATTCGTAGCTCCCCGGTTCTAGTTACTTCTATCTCCTCCTCTTCTCTTTATTGGCTCCTTCTTTCCCCTCCCGCATTTCCACTTTCTGTTCATTCTGCTTCTCCTTCTCTTCTCCCCGCCATCTGGACAGCCTCTACCTCTCCCCTTTCCTCCCCTCTTGAACTCAATGTCCATTGGCAATTTCTTCACCTTCGTCTCCCCGCCCCATCAGTACTATTTCGCATGACCCTTCTCACCTCTCCACATTGTTCCTTTTGCCCTGAAGTCAGCGACGTCCAACATCAATACCTCTTCTGCCCCGTACTCCTGCCAGTCCTAAACACAGCATTTCGTCTTGCTGATCGAATTTGTGCTCGATCGTTACCATTTCTTGCATATGCTTGGCTACTCCAAACTAAGCATCCACCTACTCACTTGCCTCTTGTGTGCCGTTACATTTTTCTTCTTGTGAAGTTCACTGTATATGCTTTCCATCTTGAACAACGCCTCCCTGCTCTTACTCCACCTCCTCAGGAGGCAAGTGCTATCATTCGGAGACGCTTCCTAGCACGGTTAACCACTCGTCTCCGAATGGAGCACTCTCGTGCTGCCTCAACAAACACCGATAACGTTTTTCAATCCACCTGGGCCCAATCGGCTGGGTGGTTCCATATCCACAATTTGCAGCTACATCTCAACTTATAGGTGTGATTTTTGTTGTCGCCCACATTTACCGTCACAACTCATGATTTTACGTATTAATTTTGGTGGTATGAGGCTCCTAGGTGGAGTCTCCTTTTTCACCCACATGATTCGCTATTTGTGATTATTCTGTTATATGTGCTATTGGAGATAGCTCACCATGTTTCCCATGATCTCTTCGATTTTGTTGTATTTTATGTTGTATATAATTCTTTCTTCTGCACAGTTTACTGCACACGCAATGTCCCCTACATTATGTTGAATATATTTTGAAATTTTATTGTCCCTGTGTATATAATTTAATGTAAGAAGATGCTCTTCTGAGCACTTTTAGCGATTCTCCCCCTTGTCACTGAATACTTCTGTATATATGATGTAAATTTTGAGTGTGAAATAATTTTATGATTTTACAATATTTTGTTTTACGTTTCACTGGAACTTTCCAGTTGTTGTATATATCACTGTATTTATTGGCAGAATTCTACTGTCATGTACATAAAAATGCTATTTTTATTTGAAGAATAAAGACAATTTTGAAATGTAGATCTTACGAATATTTTGTGTATGAGGGGGTCTGACCAACCGGGCCCCTGACCCGTTCCAAAAACCGTCTACCGTCTAAGTTAGAGTACCATGAGATAATATACCAAATTTGGTAGTTCTAAATTGAAAACTATATTTTACGGCAATTCTGTAGGAGGGGGGTCTAACACCCCCCCCTCCAACCGCTTCCGAAAACCGTCTACAGTCTAAGTTAAAATACCACGAGATAGTATAAAAGATTTGGTGGTTCTGAATTGAAAACTGTAGATTTTACGAAAATTTTGTATATGGGGGGCTCTGACCAACCGGGCCCTGCCCCGTTCCAAAAACAGTTTACCGTCTAATAATTTTAGTGCCAAAGAAAAACGTAATATTCCTATCCTGTCTGCGTGGCCAAACTTTATAAATTTGATCAGGGAGCAAGACGTTCGAAATCGTACGTTTTCCTGCATTCGTTTTGTATGTAATAAAAATCTGCTATGCACTTTCACTAAACAGTATTTCACCGCCAAGTACAGTGCAGTAACGCAGTCTTCATTCTCATTAGCTTCTCCTCTTCTCTCCTCTCTTCCTCAGGTCCCCTCTACTTTATCTACTTCTTTACTTTCCCCTTTCTCTCTTCGCGAACTCCGTGAGGCGTTCGCTACTCTCAATCCTCATGCTGCTCCTGGACCTGACGGCCTTCCTCTGTCCTTTTATCGTGCTTTTCTACCGTGCCTTCTGCCTTTTCTGTCTGCGTGTTTCTCGTCTGCTTTTTCCTCTCCTGCGTTACCGCCCGACTTTACTTTGGCACACATAATCCTCCTTCCTAAGAAGGGTGACCTCTTGGATCTGGGAAACTGGCGCCCTATCTCCATCCTAAACACTGACTATAAGTTCTATACAAAACTCTTATCCCGTCGCCTTAATTCTGTTCTCTCTTTCGTTATTTCTCCCGACCAGACATACACTGTGCCTGGTCGGACTATTTCCACTAACGTTTCTCTTCTCCTTCATCTTCACTTCCTCGCTCGCTCTTTTGATGAACCTCTTGCCTTTCTCAATCTGGATCAAAAGTCCGCTTTTGATAACGTGTCTCACTTTTATCTCTCTGCTGTCCTTTCACGATTTGGCTTTCCTGCTGCCTTTTCTTCCGCTCTCTTGGCCCTTTATCAGGGCGCCAGTTTCCATGTTCGAGCGGCCACATTTCTAACCGCTCCAATTCCGTTTAAGCGAGGCATCCGGCAAGGATGTCCGCTCTCCGGCCAACTATTCGCTCTCGCTTTTGAGCCTTTCCTGTTAGCAGCCCAAAGATCACTCCTGGATGTCCTACCGCCGACAGTGGCTAGTACTCGTCATCATCGGATAATTTTCACCGCCTATGCTGATGATGTGACCTTTTGTGTCCGGGATGAATCTCAATTTGATCGCCTGTATTCTGTATATCAACAGTATGTTGCAATATCTGGAGCTGCGCTGAATGCCACTAAAAGTACTGGCTTATGGTGCGGGGCATGGGCTGTCCGCACCGATGCTCCTTGGGGTGCGCAGTGGACAGCCACTACACAGAAGATCCTTGGTGCGTATGTCGGTTTGCCCTTGGCTTCTGCATCTGCCACCTGGACTGCTCTTCTTCCCCGGATACAACGGGCTGCTGCCTACTGGAGTAAGGCCCGCCCTTTCACATCGTTCCGTCAACGAGCAGCCATTGTTCGTCGACAACTTATCTCCCTATGTGAATACTCTTGGATGTCGACGGTTGTTCCCGTGTCACAAATGATGACCATCACTCGCCTCTCAACTTCCGTCATCTGGTCTTCACATCACTGGGTTAAACCTGCCGCGCTTCATCTGCCAGCCTCATTAGGTGGCATCCAGCTTCCTGATCCAGCAGTCCTTTATAAAACACATCGCATTATTCATTTCATTCGTCTTGCCACCTCAACTGTTCCGTCCCTTACCGCTACCTTGAATGTTCTTGCTTCTTCTCGTGACCCATCTTTCACCTTCTTACTGTTTCTGAAGATGGATTCATACTCTCTTCTTCCGTCCCACCTCCCTTCTGTCCTGCGAGAGGGCCTTTCTCTCTTTCGTTCGCTTCCTCTTCTCCGTTCATCTCCTTCTTCAACTCTTGATCTTCTAGATGAACCTCTCTTCTTCTCTTCTCTTATTCACCCTCCTAACCTCCCTTACTTTTACTTTCCTCATTGGATCCGCTCTGGTGTGATAACTGTCCGTTCTCTCGTAACTTCTGATCTAACCTGGAGACCTCTTTCTTCCCTGTTTCTATCTCCAACCATTACTCTTGCTAACGAATATCTTCTCCTTCGCACAGCGCTTTGGAGCCTCTTTCCACTCCTCGCTTCCCCTGATGGTCTCTTCTCGGTCCCCTCCGCCCCTCTTTCTCTACCGTTCTTTCTCCTCATTCGTAGCTCCCCGGTTCTAGTTACTTCTATCTCCTCCTCTTCTCTTTATTGGCTCCTTCTTTCCCCTCCCGCACTTCCACTTTCTGTTCATTCTGCTTCTCCTTCTCTTCTCCCCGCCATCTGGACAGCCTCTACCTCTCCCCTTTCCTCCCCTCTTGAACTCAATGTCCATTGGCAATTTCTTCACCTTCGTCTCCCCGCCCCATCAGTACTATTTCGCATGACCCTTCTCACCTCTCCACATTGTTCCTTTTGCCCTGAAGTCAGCGACGTCCAACATCAATACCTCTTCTGCCCCGTACTCCTGCCAGTCCTAAACACAGCATTTCGTCTTGCTGATCGAATTTGTGCTCGATCGTTACCATTTCTTGCATATGCTTGGCTACTCCAAACTAAGCATCCACCTACTCACTTGCCTCTTGTGTGCCGTTACATTTTCTTCTTGTGAAGTTCACTGTATATGCTTTCCATCTTGAACAACGCCTCCCTGCTCTTACTCCACCTCCTCAGGAGGCAAGTGCTATCATTCGGAGACGCTTCCTAGCACGGTTAACCACTCGTCTCCGAATGGAGCACTCTCGTGCTGCCTCAACAAACACCGATAACGTTTTTCAATCCACCTGGGCCCAATCGGCTGGGTGGTTCCATATCCACAATTTGCAGCTACGTCTCAACTTGTAGGTGGGATTTTTGTTGTCGCCCACATTCACTGTCACAACTCATGATTTTACATATTAATTTTGGTGGTATGAGGCTCCTAGGTGGAGTCTCCTTTTTCACCCACATGATTCGCTATTTGTGATTATTCTGTTATATGTGCTATTGGAGATAGCTCACCATGTTTCCCATGTTCTCTTCGATTTTGTTGTGTTTTATGTTGTATATAATTCTTTCTTCTGCACAGTTTACTGCACACACAATGTCCCCTACATTATGTTGAATATATTTTGAAATTTTATTGTCCCTGTGTATATAATTTAATGTAAGAAGATGCTCTTCTGAGTACTTTTAGCGATTCTCCCCCTTGTCACTGAATACTTCTGTACATATGATGCAAATTTTGAGTGTAGCACCACTGTTACATTTCTGTTTTATGAGAAGCTGCCCTTCTGGGTATGCTTAGCGGCTTTCTTTTTTGTCACTGTATTGTTCTGTACATATGATATGACACTTATGAATTGCATTACTGTTCGATTTCTGTTTTTTTGTAAAGTTGCCCTCCTGGGACCGTTTAGCGTATTTCTCTCTTGTCACTGCATAATTCTGTGCATATAATAAGTATTTGTGCTTAATTGTTTCAACCATTTCTGTCATATTTCTAAATACTGTTGCACCTGTTAGTTCCCTCTCACCCATGGTCTTTTATGTGAATTAGTACCTTGTGCATATTTAATCTTGAGTATGGTGTAATACTTAATTGGAATTTGTGAATAGTATAGCATCATGTCTTTTCTTGTCTACAATACTGTAGTAAACATTTTCATTTGCATCGCTCGTGCTTTATTGTCTGCCTCTCCATCGCTCTTCGGGGCGAATTAATTTTATGATTTTAACAATATTTTGTTTTACGTTTCACTGGAACTTTCCAGTTGTTGTATATACCACTGTATTTATTGGCAGAATTCTACTGTCATGTACATAGAAATGCTATTTTTTATTTGAAGAATAAAGACAATTTTGAAATGTAAACGCGACGAATTGACGTTGTCGACGAATTGACGTAGTCGACGAATTTGTCCGCGACGAATCGTCGTAGTCGACGAATTGACGCAGTCGACGAATTGAAGCACGCGACGAATTGACGTAGAACCATTGCGTATGGGGTCCTTGACCCCGGGCCCACTACCTTTCCAAAACCGTCTATGGTCTAAGTTAGAGCACCATGAGATATTATACCAAATTTGGTAATTCTAAATTGAAAACTGTAGATTTTAAGAATATTGCGTATTGGGGCCCCTTGACCCAGGGCCCCCTACCTTTCAAAGCGAAACCCGTCTACGGTCTAAGTTAGAGCACCATGAGGAAGTATACCAAATTTTGTGTTTCTAAATTGAAAACTGTAGATTTTACGAATATTGCGTATTGGGGCCCCTTGACCCAGGGCCCCCTGCCTTTTCAAAACCGTCTATGGTCTAAGTTAGAGCACCATGAGATATTATACCAAATTTGGTGTTTCTAAATTGAAAACTGTAGATTTTAAGAATATTGCGTATTGGGGCCCCTTGACCCCGGGCCCCTTACCTTTCCAAAAACCGTTTACTGACTAAGTTAGAGCACCATGAGGAAGTATACCAAATTTGGTGTTTCTAAATTGAAAACTGTTGATTTTACGAATATTGCGTATTGGGGCTCCTTGACCCCGGGCCCCCTACCTTTCCAAAACGGTCTATGGTCTAAGTTAGAGCACCATGAGATATTATACCAAATTTGGTAATTCTAAATTGAAAACTGTAGATTTTATAAATATTGCGTATTGGGGCCCCCTACCTTTCAAAGCAAAACCCGTCTACGGTCTAAGTTAGAGCACCATGAGGAAGTATACCAAATTTTGTGGTTCTAAATTGAAAACTGTAGATTTTACGAATATTGCGTATTGGGGCCCCTTGACCCCAGGCCCCTTACCTTTCCAAAAACCGTTTACTGTCTAAGTTAGAGCACCATGAAGAAGTATATCAAATTTGGTGGTTCTAAATTGGAAACTAGATTTGTCGAAAATATTCTATGGGGGCCCATCGACCCCGGGCTCCAACCACTTCCATAAACCATCTACCGTCTAAATTAAAGCACCATGAGATAGAATACCAAATCTGGTGGTTTTAAATTGAAAACTGTAGATTTTACAATAATTTTGATTGAGTGGGCCTGGACCCCGGGCCTGGGCACTGTTGGAAAAGCGGTACGGGTAACCCCAATTTCTACCAAAATTTAATCAGGACATCAATTTCTATGAAGTTCCCCTCCCCTTTAAATATACTTTTTTTTGCAATTCATCAAAAGCTATCGAAAGCAATTTATTTAGGGATTACTGCGATGTTATGACCTGCGATATTATGACTTGCGATGTTATGGTACCACGATGTTTTGCCCTGCGCTGTTATGGTGCAGCGATGTTTTGCCCTGCGATGTTATGGTGCCGCGATGTTTTAGTACTGCGATGTTATGGTACCGCGATGTTATGTCGGCGATCATATTTCGTGCGATGTTATGTCGTAGACCCAGCTGGTTGTTTTAGTAGTTTACAGGTTTAGTAGAATTTAATGTTCAAAGATTTTATTAACTTACAAAATTTATATTTGGTGCACTTAAGCAGATGTAATATAACAGAAACCCACTTTCAGGTCTTTGAAGAAATGAGAGAGGGATCATTTCTGTTTGACCCTGAAGAAGGAATAAGTGATTATTCTCAACATGTTCTACATTACATGCCTCCTTTCATAATCTCACTTTTAGAGTTTACAGTTTTTTAGTTTTAGCCCTCATCAAAGGGAGAATATAGGTCGGTGATTTGGTTTTGATATTCTTCTTTTTTTAGGTTTTTATTTTTAAAATTGTTTGTACACACCTACACACATCATTTAAGAAGGGTGAAAATTTTTCTGGAAGTGAAGATGTAGAAGCTATATCGAATATCTATTTAAAAAATGACATCTTGAAAAATACACACACACACCCCATATATACATACATATACACACACCCCATATATACATACATATACACACACCCCATATATACATACATATATACATACATATACACACACACACCATATATACATACATACACACACACACACCACATATACATACATATACACACACACCATGAAGGAATGGTGAAAACTTTTCATCTTTAAAAACTCTGTCTCTCCTACATATGTGTGTGGTACTTTTTTTTATGTTAATGACTAGCAAATAAGTTAGTGTACTCATTACCACTGATGCTGTGCTAATTCAATTCTATAACTTTTCCTTTACCAGATTTGATCCTTAACACAACGTGCCCATGACAGATGTATTGAAATAAAACTTTTCTTTCTCAGATGAGTATATATAATAGCTATCAGAAAAATTGCAAATACTTGCTGCATGCATACAAACAATGAAAAATTGAAAAAAAAATTAGCTTACTGATGGCAGAATTCCTTTGCATTATTCCTGCAGGTTGCTTACATTTTCTCCATGGCATGAAAAATCTGGTTTGGCCGTGAGCATCCAGGAGACTTTCACTTTGATGAAGCCTGCTACTTACGTGCTTTTCTGCGTTGAGCTTCTTCTGCCTTCCTAACTTTTGCTTTTGCATTTAAATGTCTTAGCCGTATAAAGGTTCGGGTTCTAACATATAACTTTATCACCTCTGTAGGAACATCTGGAAACCTCTGACCAATTTTCACACATAGTTTGTGTACAATCTTGTGTTTCTGATATAAAGAGTCATGTCCATGCACTTCTGCAAACATCAACTCAAACTGGCTAACTTTCTCCAACCATGGATCTGATGGAACAAGCAGGCCACCTCGTGAAAGGGTCTCAATCCAGCCAACAGGTACTGATTCTGTAGTTGATGGTGGATTAAGTAGCTGGCTAGTTGGCATACTCAGCGAACGGTTATATTTTCTTTCTCGGTAAGCTATGTAACCTGCAAAGCAACGAAAGCCTTCTACAGAGCAATCAGAGCCAAAGGGAGTAGCAGGTGGTACCTGAATGCCTGTAGAATCTTGTAGTGTAATATCCCAAATCTCAGTTTCACCTTCAATCATTGCCAGGGGTTCTGACATATCAGGTAAAACGGCACTAAAGAATTGAGATGTCAAAAAGTAATCATCATCACCACCACCTTGAGCAACAGGAGCAGCACTTGAAAATGGAATGTCACTTACATTGGCACCTAGAAGCAAGAGACGCAAACGGGATTTCACTTCTGTAGGTAATAGATGATCATAGAAGTGGCCAAGCCCACGTATTTGTGAAAAATTTTTCAAGGCAGTCTTGATTGAGTCGAGCAGTTAGGATGTATTTTATGTTCAGAGGCTTCAGGTCAGTGAAGAGTCCCAGCAATGAGCGAGTGGTTGTGATGAATCTTTTTTGAAAGGGTAACAGATGTGCTGCATTACCTACCTTCATTCCTCGGATACATGCATGCAGCAGTCGTAGAATCCTCTCTTGGGTTTCACGATGAGTTCCAAATCCACATGCCAGAGACTTCTCATCTGTAGGCCTTCTTTAATTTAGCACATCAAACGAGTCGTTCAGAAGTCGAACAAATTTCGCGACGTGTTTTTCATGTGGCATAAGAAAGCGTATTCCTTGTGCAGTGTGGTTCGAAAAGAGCTGAGTTGCCAAATATACACGTTGGCGGTCACGGCCCTTCACACTAATGTGATGAAGTGACGACTTGGGGCATATCTTCATCTCACTGCAATCCAGAGTAAGGAGCTATTCAATAGTAGCTTTTGTAATTTTCTTATTACCTGGAAGTGTTAGTCCATCATCGAGAAAATGATTTCTTAGCAGCTTGTAAAGGTGTGGAACATCTGCAAACACCCAAACTCGTTAATTTGGTATTTGAGGATTGGGGAAGCATGTATTTGTGTGTGTTACTTGTAATTCCTTCCATACAGCACGATTTTTGCCACCGGGGTCAGATACAGCAGCAACAACATTATACTGAATATCTTCCAGAGATGATATCATTTTGTTCAACAATGAGGCTATCATCTGTATGTCAAAATCAAAATGCCGCCCCGGTGGCGCAGTGGTCTAAGGCGTTGGCCTCTGATCATTCGTCCGTAAGGGGTCCGGGTTCGAATCCCAGTCAGGCATGGATGTTGTGTTTGTCTTACGGCACTGGCTCTCTCCCTTCCCTAGAACCAGTGACCCTAAATTAGGGACGGGCGACTGCTTATAGCCCATTTGAGTTGCACACGGTGGTCGTTAAACCTCCAATCAAAAAAAAAAAAAAATTAAAATATGTTACCTGCTTCCAGCTTGCAAACAGTCCCCGTACCATGACTACTTGCACATTACTATGTGGACCAACAATCCTATCTTCTTCTTGGTCATAGGAAATTCTGCTATCTATGTTCATTTCATCAAAAGAAATGACACATGTACACTCTAAAGTACTAAGTCTTTGTGCCTGTACCTTCATTAGCTGAAGGACTTCATGTAGAATGCCAGGGTGACAATGGAATGAGCGAGCAGTCCACCCCCTCACTGTTGAAATTCCTGGCAATGGAAAACCCATTTTATCTCTCAAGAAAATATAGCACTTTCTTGACATTGCACGCAGAGTAATGGCTTTACAGATGTCTTCTCTCTCACACATTTCTTTCCTTTTATTAAACAACGGACCTAATTTGCAGTGAAGAGTTTTGCTAAAACTTTCCTTACTTCGGTTTCTAACTCCGTGTCAAATTTTTTCAAGTATTCCTGAGAACGTCGTCGAGTTGTTACAAGCTGACTGTGAAGGTACTTGTTTCTTACTTTCATCTGAATGCACGCTGTGTTTAGCCTTTGGTTTTCTTTCTCCAATTTCTTTATTCTTTTCTCCATTGTTTTTATATCACTCAGCATGCACTGTGTTTCTTGATCAGTTCCCATCGGTTTCTCTACATTCCTCTCCTTTGGTGATAGATTATCAAGGGTTTCCAATGCACGTTTCCGAACTTTACGGTCATGATATCTAAGTGCAGTAGGCGTTGCAGTCTCAGGTCCTGAAATGTCAGCACTGGCTCTCGAACTTACCTTATTATTGCTTGTGGGAAGGTGTAGTGTAGGTACTGCATCAGGCTTCAACACTTTCCTGCTAGTTAACCCAAGTAACTCTGCCTTTAAGTCACGCTGGTAGTCATCCTGTGTGAAATGTTGAGAACACACTCTTGAATTTTTTTTTGATTGTAGGTTTAACAACCACCGTGAGCAACTCAATGGGCTATAAGCAGTCGCCCGTCCCTAATTTTGGGTCACTGGTTCCTGGGAAGGGAGAGAGCCAGTACCGTAAGACAAACACAACATCCATGCCTCACCGGGATTCGAAACCGGACCCCTTACGGACGAATGATCAGAGGCCATCGCTTAGACCACTGCGCCACCGGGGCGGCACTCTTGAATTGGAAACTTGGAAGGAATCCTGACGCTTACATTTCTGAATCCACAATTTTTGTAGTAATAAATCCTTGGGAATTACATGGTACATAATGTCAGTGTTCTTGGTTTTCCTATTGTACGTAGTACAACAGGCCACTGCACAACCCGGCATTATTGTGTTTCTTACGAAACACAGAAGCAATGAATTTCAGTGATAAATACGTGTAAATATCAAAATAAACAAAACATAAACATAAAACTATACGATACAAACTTCAAGGGGTTGAAAATCAACTGCATTAATAGAGAAAACTCCAGCACACCAATTGTAAACAAACCGGGATGGAAGAAGTCGAAAGACTGAGCGTCCAGCGTCCACACCTACGTCATGCGTGGTTTCAAAACAACCGCGTCTGATACTGCGCAGCCCATGCGGGGCCCTCCTGTGACATGGAGGAGGCGGGCTCAAGGCAGACCGTTATGGAAGAAACTTGGGGAGATCTCAATGCAGTTGACTTGACCCAAAAAATATAGAACTAATGTGATATGCAGGGCTATCTATGGAGTAGGCCACTTTGGAGAGATCGTTTTGAATGAGTAAATGTAGTAAAAGTGTGAGATTTGAGGAATACTGTACTGCTCAAATTTGCTAAGCTGTTATAGTTGCATAGGAAGTTGGAGATATTGCCAGAAGAACGGACCACCGATAGACAACTGAAATTTTAGACTGCATTCCAAGGGACAGGAAAAGACCACTTGAAAGATGGATGGACGAAATAGAAGACATCTGTACTCGTTTTGGAAAGCATGAGGGAATGGCATAGACAAGATCTTTAGATATATCTCATGGTATAAGGTTGGGCTCGCTACGATGTCAGCCTCTCATTGGGTACTGAAATGACGTTGACGTGGACGCTCTGGGCTCGGCAGCCAACATGGCAGCTATGGGCGTCTTGTGGCGTTGGGTTACGGCATACGAAACGATCGTAATAATCGCACTTATTATGATAATAACGAAATAAAAGTGCAAAAAACTGCTCATACATAAATCAAAATCATAAAATCAAACCATTTATCTTCCGTGACGCGCAACATTTCCAAATTTATTTGCATATATTTGAACTCACATTTTAATACTTACCGCCAAGCTACTACAAAATAAACGACTACAAGAATTAAGGTTAAACACTGATACTTAAATTATTTCTGAAATTTACTTAATCAGAAAATGCCAACAAAGGCGGCGATACGTATCGCTGCCAAATCAATCAGTTCCGTACTGTGAACAACACGAAAACTATTGTCTCTTTATATATTCACTCTTGAAACATTTTTCAACATTCCTTCATGGTGTGAATGTATATAACACATAAGCAAGCTAAAAGATATATATATATATATGCGCAAGAAAACCAAGAGTTAAGTGTTATACGTCCTTTTTTTTTTTTTTTTTTCGAAATTACTTTTTCTGTAAAGTTAAATAAGCTTATTATTTCCTCTAAGTTTAAGAATGTGGTTTTCACTTTAAAACTTTTTACCAGCATTTGTGCTAGCTGGTTGTTTTAGTAGTTTACAGGTTTAGTAGAATTTAATGCTCAAAGATTTTATTAACTTACGAAATTTATATTTGGTGCACTTAAGCAGATGTAATATAACAGAAACCCACTTTCAGGTCTTTGAAGAAATCAGAGAGGGATCATTTCTGTTTGACCCTGAAGAAGGAATAAGTAATTATTCTCAACATGTTCTATATTACATGCCTCCTTTCATAAGCTCACTTTCAGAGTTTACAGTTTTTTAGTTTTAGCCCTCATCAAAGGGAGAATATAGCTCGGTGATTTGGTTTTGATATTCTTCTTTTTTTAGGTTTTTCTTTTTAAAATTGTTTGTACACACCTACACACATCATTTAAGAAGGGTGAAAATTTTTCTGGAAGTGAAGATATAGAAGCTATATCGAATATCTACTTAAAAAATGACATCTTGAAAAATACACACCCCCCCCCCCCCCCATATATACCTACATATACACACACCCCATATATACATACATATATACATACATATACACACACACACCATATATCCATACATATACACACGCACCATATATACATACATATACACACACACCATATATACATACATATACACACACACCATGAAGGAATGGTGAAAACTTTTCATCTTTAAAAACTCTGTCTCTCCTATATATGTGTGTGGCACTTTTTTTTTATGTTAATGACTAGCAAATAAGTTAGTGTACTCATTACCACTGATGCTGTGCTAATTCAATTCTATAACTTTTCCTTTACCAGATTTGATCCTTAACACAACGTGCCCATGACAGATGTATTGAAATAAAACTTTTCTTTCTCAGATGAGTATATATAATAGCTATCAGAAAAATTGCAAATATTTGCATGCATGCATACAAACAATGAAAAATTGAAAACAAAATTAGCTTTTTGATGGCAGAATTCCTTTGCATTATTCCTGCAGGTTGCTTACATTTTCTCCATGGCATGAAAAATCTGGTTTGGCCGTGAGCATCCAGGAGACTTTCACTTTGATGAAGCCTGCCACTTACGTGCTTTTCTGCGTTGAGCTTCTTCTGCCTTCCTAACTTTTGCTTTTGCATTTAAATGTCTTAGCCGTATAAAGGTTCGGGTTCTAACATATAACTTTATCACCTCTGTAGGAACATCTGGAAACCTCTGACCAATTTTCACACATAGTTTGTGTACAATCTTGTGTTTCTGGGATAAAAAGTCATGTCCATGCACTTCTGCAAACATCAACTCAAACTGGCTAACTTTCTCCAACCATGGATCTGATGGAACAAGCAGGCCACCTCGTGAAAGGGTCTCAATCCAGCCAACAGGTACTGATTCTGTAGTTGATGGTGGATTAAGTAGCTGGCTAGTTGGCATACTCAGCGAACGGTTATATTTTCTTCTTAGGTAAGCTATGTAACCTGCAAGGCAACGAAAGCCTTCTACAGAGCAATCAGAGCCAAAGAGAGTAGCAGGTGGTAACTGAATGCCTGTAGAATCTTGTAGTATAATATCCCAAATCTCAGTTTCACCTTCAATCTTTGCCAGGGGTTCTGACATATCAGGTAAAACGGCACTAAAGAATTGAGATGTCAAAAAGTAATCATCATCACCACCACCTTGAGCAACAGGAGCAGCACTTGAAAATAGAATGTCACTTACATTGGCACCTAGAAGCAAGAGACGCAAACGGGATTTCACTTCTGTAGGTAATGGATGATCATAGAAGTGGCCAAGCCCACGTATTTGTGAAAAAATATTTTCAAGGCAGTCTTGATTGAGTGGAGCAGTTAGGATGTATTTTATGTTCAGAGGCTTCAGGTCAGTGAAGAGTCCCAGCAATGAGCGAGTGGTTGTGATGAATCTTTTTTGAAAGGGTAACAGATGTGCTGCATTACCTACCTTCATTCCTCGGATACATGCATGCAGCAGTCGTAGAATCCTCTCTTGGGTTTCACGATGAGTTCCAAATCCACATGCCAGAGACTTCTCATCTGTAGGCCTTCTTTAATTTAGCACATCAAACGAGTCGTTCAGAAGTCGAACAAATTTCGCGACGTGTTTTTCATGTGGCATAAGAAAGCGTATTCCTTGTGCAGTGTGGTTCGAAAAGAGCTGAGTTGCCAAATAGACACGTTGGCGGTCACTGCCCTTCACACTAATGTGATGAAGTGACGACTTGGGGCATATCTTCATCTCACTGCAATCCAGAGTAAGGAGCTGTTCAATAGTTGCTTTTGTAATTTTCTTATTACCTGGAAGTGTTAGTCCATCATCGAGAAAATGATTTCTTAGCAGCTTGTAAAGGTGTGGAACATCTGCAAACACCCAAACTCGTTTATTTGGTATTTGAGGAATGGGGAAGCATGTATTTGTGTGTGTTACTTGTAATTCCTTCCATACAGCACGACTTTTGCCACCGGGGTCAGATACAGCAGCAACAACATTATACTGAATATCTTCCAGAGATGATATTATTTTGTTCAACAATGAGGCTGTCATCTGTATGTCAAAATTAAAAAAATCAAAATATGTTACCTGCTTCCAGCTTGCAAACAGTCCCCGTACCATGACTACTTGCACATTACTATGTGGACCAACAATCCTATCTTCTTCTTGGTCATAGGAAATTCTGCTATCTATGTTCATTTCATCAAAAGAAATGACACATGTACACTCTAAAGTACTAAGTCTTTGTGCCTGTACCTTCATTAGCTGAAGGACTTCATGTAGAATGCCAGGGTGACAATGGAATGAGCGAGCAGTCCACCCCCTCACTGTTGAAATTCCTGGCAATGGAAAACCCATTTTATCTCTCAAGAAAATATAGCACTTTCTTGACATTGCACGCAGAGTAATGGCTTTACAGATGTCTTCTCTTTCACACATTTCTTACCTTTTATTAAACAACGGACCTGATGTGCAGTGAAGAGTTTTGCTAAAACTTTCCTTACTTCGGTTTCTAACTCCGTGTCAAATTTTTTCAAGTATTCCTGAGAACGTCGTCGAGTTGTTACAAGCTGACTGTGAAGGTACTTGTTTCTTACTTTCATCTGAATGCACGCTGTGTTTAGCCTTTGGTTTTCTTCCTTCAATTTCTTTATTCTTTTCTCCATTGTTTTTATATCACTCAGCATACACTGTGTTTCTTGATCAGTTCCCATCGGTTTCTCTACATTCCTCTCCTTTGGTGATAGATTATCAAGGGTTTCCAATGCACGTTTCCGAACTTCACGGTCATGATATCTAAGTGCAGTAGGCGTTGCAGTCTCAGGTCCTGAAATGTCAGCACTGGCTCTCGAACTTACCTGATTATTGCTTGTGGGAAGGTGTAGTGTAGGTACTGCATCAGGCTTCAACACTTTCCTGCTAGTTAACCAAAGTAACTCTGCCTTTAATTCACGCTGGTAGTCATCCTGTGTGAAATGTTGAGAACACACTCTTGAATTTTCCTTTTTGATTGGAGGTTTAACAACCACCGTGAGCAACTCAATGGGCTATAAGCAGTCGCCCGTCCCTAATTTTGGGTCACTGGCTCCTGGGAAGGGAGAGAGCCAGTACCGTAAGACAAACACAACATCCATGCCTCACCGGGATTCGAAACCGGACCCCTTACGGACGAATGATCAGAGGCCATTGCTTAGACCACTGCGCCACCGGGGCGGCACTCTTGAATTGGAAACTTGGAAGGAATCCTGACGCTTACATTTCTGAATCCACAATTTTTGTAGTAATAAATCCTTGGGAATTACATGGTACATAATGTCAGTGTTCTTGGTTTTCCTATTGTACGTAGTACAACAGGCCACTGCACAACCCGGCATTATTGTGTTTCTTACGAAACACAGAAGCAATGAATTTCAGTGATAAATACGTGTAAATATCAAAATAAACAAAACATAAACATAAAACTATACGATACAAACTTCAAGGGGTTGAAAATCAACTGCGTTAATAGAGAAAACTCCAGCACACCAATTGTAAACAAACCGGGATGGAAGAAGTCGAAAGACTGAGCGTCCAGCGTCCACACCTACGTCATGCGTGGTTTCAAAACAACCGCG
Organism: Macrothele yani; assembly: GCA_039090855.1. Lineage (NCBI taxonomy): Eukaryota > Metazoa > Arthropoda > Arachnida > Araneae > Macrothelidae > Macrothele > Macrothele yani. The sequence continues at coordinate 83,607,361 of CM077008.1, forward strand.
TCTGATACTGCGCAGCCCATGCGGGGAACTCCTGTGACATGGAGGAGGCGGGCTCAAGGCAGACCGTTATGGAAGAAACTTGGGGAGATCTCAATGCAGTTGACTTGACCCAAAAAATATAGAACTAATGTGATATGCAGCGCTATCTATGGAGTAGGCCACTTTGGAGAGATCGTTTTGAATGAGTAAATGTAGTAAAAGTGTGAGATTTGAGGAATACTGTACTGCTCAAATTTGCTAAGCTGTTATAGTTGCATAGGAAGTTGGACATATTGCCAGAAGAACGGACCACCGATAGACAACTGAAATTTTAGACTGCATTCCAAGGGACAGGAAAAGACCACTTGAAAGATGGATGGACGAAATAGAAGACATCTGTACTCGTTTTGGAAAGCATGAGGGAATGGCATGGACAAGATCTTTAGATATATCTCATGGTATAAGGTTGGGCTCGCTACGATGTCAGCCTCTCTTTGGGTACTGAAATGACGTTGACGTGGACGCTCTGGGCTCGGCAGCCAACATGGCAGCTATGGGCGTCTTGTGGCGTTGGGTTACGGCATACGAAACGATCGTAATAATCGCACTTATTATGATAATAACGAAATAAAAGTGCAAAAAACTGCTCATACATAAATCAAAATCATAAAATCAAACCATTTATCTTCCGTGACGCGCAACATTTCCAAATTTATTTGCATATATTTGAACTCACATTTTAATACTTACCGCCAAGCTACTACAAAATAAACGACTACAAGAATTAAGGTTAAACACTGATACTTAAATTATTTCTGAAATTTACTTCATCAGAAAATGCCAACAAAGGCGGCGATACGTATCGCTGCCAAATCAATCAGTTCCGTACTGTGAACAACACGAAAACTATTGTCTCTTTATATATTCACTCTTGAAACATTTTTCAACATTCCTTCATGGTGTGAATGTATATAACACATAAGCAAGCTAAAAGAATATATATATATATATATATATATATATATATATATATATATATATATATATATATATATATATATATATATATATATATATATATATATATATATATATAAAGTTCCTCTGACAGAGCTGCACGACTCGTTATCCAACTCTCGAGAAGATACCAGGCTCAGATTATTCAAACTTATGCACCCACCACAAGTCATGCTGAAGAAGAAATTGAAGAATTTTATGAGGAAATTCGTGATCTAAATAATAAAGGTAAGCAGCACTTGAAGATAATTATGGGAGATTTCAATGCAAAAATAGGGCAACGGCAACAGAATGAAACTTCAGTAGGTAAATTCGGTCACGGCAACAGAAACCAGCGTGGAAATACTCTCGTAGAGTTTGCAGAGGCAGAAGGGTTTTTCATCTTAAACTCCTTTTTCAAGAAAAAGCCACACAGGAAATGGACATGGAGACATCCAAATGGGACGACAAGTGAAATTGATTTTATTATGTGTAACAAAAAATTCGTCATAGAAGACTGCAGTGTGCTAAACAAGTTCAACACAGGCAGTGATCATAGATTGGTGAGATGTAAGATGCACCTCAACACTAAACTCGAACGTAGCAAGCTCATAAGACAAACAAAATGTATTGACATAACCAACCTTAAAAAACACCATAATACCTTCAAATTGGAACTGAAGAACAGATTCTCTGCTTTAGAAGGCCTAACATCGGAAGAAGTGGATATTTCTGAAGTTAACAGAAAAGTAACCAAAGCTCGTATGGAAACAGCAACAAAATTAGCTGGGTCTAAGAACAAATTGCATGTGAACAAATTATCAGGAAAAACCAAAATGTTGATGCAAAAAAGAAGAGGGATGAGGACAACTAAAGAAGATGTGACTTCCAAAGTGGAATATATAGAGCTATGCAAGACAGTACGAAAAAGTATCACTGAAGACGTAAGGAAATTCAACTGTGAACTAGTGAGGAAAGCAATTGAAAACAACCAAAGCCTAAAGATAGCAAAGGGACATCTCAGTAAGGGAAGAAAACAGATTATGGCACTGAGAAAAGAAGATGGTTCTGTAACAAGAAATAGAGGCGAAATTTTGACAAGAGTGAAAGATTTCTACTCCAAATTATATGAAAGGGATGATACATGTACTCCAGACATCATTAAAGGTACCAGTACCAGAGTTCTTCCAGTCCTTCCAGCAGAAGTTGCACATGCAATCAAGAACATGAAGCGGGGAAAAGCTCCAGGAGAAGATGGAATTACTATAGACATCATACAAGAAGCAAGTGGAGAAATCGAAACAGTACTCGCCCAAATTTTCACTCGATGCCTTAATGAAGGGAAAATTCCTGAGGATTGGAACAACGCTACAATGATCTTGCTACATAAAAAAGGTGACATTGAGGATCTCAGGAACTACAGACCTATCAGCCTCCTATCAGTGGTTTATAAAATCTTCACCAAAGTTCTTTCACACCGCTTGAAGGTGACACTGGACATGGCTCAACCGAGAGAACAAGCTGGATTCAGGAGTGGCTACAGCAAAATAGATCATATCCACGTACTAAGAGAACTAATTGAAAGAGCGAGGGAATATGAGCTTCCATTGTGCATGGCTTTTATCGATTATGAAAAAGCCTTTGATTCGGTGAAACCATCAGCAGTTGCAATGGCTCTGAAATCCTGCGGTATTGAAGATGCATACATTAATATTATTAATAACATCTATGAAAATGCAAGTGCAAAGATTCGGCTGTTTGAAAATACAACACACATAAAAATTGGAAAAGGAGTGAGACAAGGTGACACCATATCTCCGAAGCTCTTTAATGCCACTTTGGAAAATGTCTTTCAATCACTGAACTGGGAAAACAAAGGGATAAAGATTAATGGAGATTATCTAACCCACCTTCGTTTTGCTGATGACATAGTCATTTTTGCAACTACCCCATCAGAGCTACAGAGTATGATCCAGGAACTTGCTGACAAGAGTAAAGAAGTGGGATTAAAAATGAACTTTCAGAAGACAAAAGTGATGTACAATGCTTTTACAAGAAATGAAGATTTATCGATTGATGGAGAAAAGCTGGAGATAACAGACACGTACGTTTATGTTGGACAGCAGATATCAAGTGAGGGTCACATTGATGAAGAAATTAATCGGCGTACAAAACTTGCCTGGAGAGCTTTTGGAAGAAACAGCATAATTTTCAAGAGCAATATGCCATTATGTCTTAAAAGAAAAGTGTTTGGTCAATGCATCCTTCCAGTGCTTACGTATGGTGCAGAGACGTGGACCTTAGCTAAAAGAGACATACAAAGGCTGCAGACAACTCAAAGAAGCACGGAGAGGTGCATGCTTGGTGTAACCAGGAGAGATAAGAAGAGGAACACGTGGATCCGAAAAATGACAAGAGTGGAAGACATCATGATCAGAGTTAAATCCCTGAAATGGCAATGGGCTGAACATACTGCCAGAAGGACAGACCATCGATGGACAGCCGAAATTTTAGATTGGATTCCAAGGGACAGGAAAAGACCCGGAAGAAGACCACATGGAAGATGGGTGGATGAAATACGAAAGTATGCGGGAGTGACATGGAGGAGACTGGCACAAGACAGACCGTTGTGGAGGAAACTTGGGGAGACCTTCGTCCAGCAGTGGATTGATAATGGTTGACAATGATGATGATGATGATATATATATATATATATATATATATATATATATATATATATGCGCAAGAAAACCAAGAGTTAAGTGTTATACGTCCTTTTTTTTTTTTCGAAAAAACTTTTTTCTGTAAAGTTAAATAAGCTTATTATTTCCTGTAAGTTTAAGAATGTGGTTTTCACTTTAAAACTTTTTTACCAGCATTTGTGCTAGCTGGTTGTTTTAGTAGTTTACAGGTTTAGTAGAATTTAATGCTCAAAGATTTTATTAACTTACAAAATTTATATTTGGTGCACTTAAGCAGATGTAATATAACAGAAACCCACTTTCAGGTCTTTGAAGAAATGAGAGAGGGATCATTTCTGTTTGACCCTGAAGAAGGAATAAGTAATTATTCTCAACATGTTCTACATTACATGCCTCCTTTCATAAGCTCACTTTTAGAGTTTACAGTTTTTTAGTTTTAGCCCTCATCAAAGGGAGAATATAGCTCGGTGATTTGGTTTTGATATTCTTCTTTTTTTAGGTTTTTCTTTTTAAAATTGTTTGTACACACCTACACACATCATTTAAGAAGGGTGAAAATTTTTCTGGAAGTGAAGATGTAGAAGCTATATCGAATATCTACTTAAAAAATGACATCTTGAAAAATACACACCCCCCCCCCCATATATACCTACATATAAACACACCCCATATATACATACATATACACACACGCCATATATACATACATATACACACGCACCATATATACATACATATACACACACCATATATACATACATATACACACACACCATGAAGGAATGGTGAAAACTTTTCATCTTTAAAAACTCTGTCTCTCCTATATATGTGTGTGGTACTTTTTTTTATGTTAATGACTAGCAAATAAGTTAGTGTACTCATTACCACTGATGCTGTGCTAATTCAATTCTATAACTTTTCCTTTACCAGATTTGATCCTTAACACAACGTGCCCATGACAGATGTATTGAAATAAAACTTTTCTTTCTCAGATGAGTATATATAATAGCTATCAGAAAAATTGCAAATACTTGCTGCATGCATACAAACAATGAAAAATTGAAAACAAAATTAGCTTACTGATGGCAGAATTCCTTTGCATTATTATTGCGGGTTGCTTACATTTTCTCCATGGCATGAAAAATCTGGTTTGGCCGTGAGCATCCAGGAGACTTTCACTTTGATGAAGCCTGCCACTTACGTGCTTTTCTGCGTTGAGCTTCTTCTGCCTTCCTAACTTTTGCTTTTGCATTTAAATGTCTTAGCCGTATAAAGGTTCGGGTTCTAACATATAACTTTATCACCTCTGTAGGAACATCTGGAAACCTCTGACCAATTTTCACACATAGTTTGTGTACAATCTTGTGTTTCTGGGATAAAGAGTCATGTCCATGCACTTCTGCAAACATCAACTCAAACTGGCTAACTTTCTCCAACCATGGATCTGATGGAACAAGCAGGCCACCTCGTGAAATGGTCTCAATCCAGACAACAGGTACTGATTCTGTAGTTGATGGTGGATTAAGTAGCTGGCCAGTTGGCGTACCCAGCGAACGGTTATATTTTCTTCCTCGGTAAGCTATGTAACCTGCAAGGCAACGAAAGCCTTCTACAGAGCAATCAGAGCCAAAGGGAGTAGCAGGTGGTAACTGAATGCCTGTAGAATCTTGTAGTGTAATATCCCAAATCTCAGTTTCACCTTCAATCATTGCCAGGGGTTCTGACATATCAGGTAAAACGGCACTAAAGAATTGAGATGTCAAAAAGTAATCATCATCACCACCACCTTGAGCAACAGGAGCAGCACTTGAAAATAGAATGTCACTTACATTGGCACCTAGAAGCAAGAGACGCAAACGGGATTTCACTTCTGTAGGTAATGGATGATCATAGAAGTGGCCAAGCCCACGTATTTGTGAAAAAAATTTTTCAAGGCAGTCTTGATTGAGTCGAGCAGTTAGGATGTATTTTATGTTCAGAGGCTTCAGGTCAGTGAAGAGTCCCAGCAATGAGCGAGTGGTTGTGATGAATCTTTTGAAAGGGTAACAGATGTGCTGCATTACCTACCTTCATTCCTCGGATACATGCATGCAGCAGTCGTAGAATCCTCTCTTGGGTTTCACGATGAGTTCCAAATCCACATGCCAGAGACTTCTCATCTGTAGGCCTTCTTTAATTTAGCACATCAAACGAGTCGTTCAGAAGTCGAACAAATTTCGCGACGTGTTTTTCATGTGGCATAAGAAAGCGTATTCCTTGTGCAGTGTGGTTCGAAAAGAGCTGAGTTGCCAAATATACACGTTGGCGGTCACGGCCCTTCACACTAATGTGATGAAGTGACGACTTGGGGCATATCTTCATCTCACTGCAATCCAGAGTAAGGAGCTATTCAATAGTAGCTTTTGTAATTTTCTTATTACCTGGAAGTGTTAGTCCATCATCGAGAAAATGATTTCTTAGCAGCTTGTAAAGGTGTGGAACATCTGCAAACACCCAAACTCGTTAATTTGGTATTTGAGGAATGGGGAAGCATGTATTTGTGTGTGTTACTTGTAATTCCTTCCATACAGCACGATTTTTGCCACCGGGGTCAGATACAGCAGCAACAACATTATACTGAATATCTTCCAGAGATGATATTATTTTGTTCAACAATGAGGCTGTCATCTGTATGTCAAAATCAAAATATGTTACCTGCTTCCAGCTTGCAAACAGTCCCCGTACCATGACTACTTGCACATTACTATGTGGACCAACAATCCTATCTTCTTCTTGGTCATAGGAAATTCTGCTATCTATGTTCATTTCATCAAAAGAAATGACACATGTACACTCTAAAGTACTAAGTCTTTGTGCCTGTACCTTCATTAGCTGAAGGACTTCATGTAGAATGCCAGGGTGACAATGGAATGAGCGAGCAGTCCACCCCCTCACTGTTGAAATTCCTGGCAATGGAAAACCCATTTTATCTCTCAAGAAAATATAGCACTTTCTTGACATTGCACGCAGAGTAATGGCTTTACAGATGTCTTCTCTCTCACACATTTCTTTCCTTTTATTAAACAACGGACCTGATTTGCAGTGAAGAGTTTTGCTAAAACTTTCCTTACTTCGGTTTCTAACTCCGTGTCAAATTTTTTCAAGTATTCCTGAGAACGTCGTCGAGTTGTTACAAGCTGACTGTGAAGGTACTTGTTTCTTACTTTCATCTGAATGCACGCTGTGTTTAGCCTTTGGTTTTCTTTCTCCAATTTCTTTATTCTTTTCTCCATTGTTTTTATATCACTCAGCATGCACTGTGTTTCTTGATCAGTTCCCATCGGTTTCTCTACATTCCTCTCCTTTGGTGATAGATTATCAAGGGTTTCCAATGCACGTTTCCGAACTTCACGGTCATGACATCTAAGTGCAGTAGGCGTTGCAGTCTCAGGTCCTGAAATGTCAGCACTGGCTCTCGAACTTACCTTATTATTGCTTGTGGGAAGGTGTAGTGTAGGTACTGCATCAGGCTTCAACACTTTCCTGCTAGTTAACCCAAGTAACTCTGCCTTTAAGTCACGCTGGTAGTCATCCTGTGTGAAATGTTGAGAACACACTCTTGAATTTTTTTTTTTTTGATTGTAGGTTTAACAACCACCGTGAGCAACTCAATGGGCTATAAGCAGTCGCCCGTCCCTAATTTTGGGTCACTGGTTCCTGGGAAGGGAGAGAGCCAGTACCGTAAGACAAACACAACATCCATGCCTCACTGGGATTCGAAACCGGACCCCTTACGGACGAATGATCAGAGGCCATCGCTTAGACCACTGCGCCACCGGGGCGGCACTCTTGAATTGGAAACTTGGAAGGAATCCTGACGCTTACATTTCTGAATCCACAATTTTTGTAGTAATAAATCCTTGGGAATTACATGGTACATAATGTCAGTGTTCTTGGTTTTCCTATTGTACGTAGTACAACAGGCCACTGCACAACACGGCATTATTGTGTTTCTTACGAAACACAGAAGCAATGAATTTCAGTGATAAATACGTGTAAATATCAAAATAAACAAAACATAAACATAAAACTATACGATACAAACTTCAAGGGGTTGAAAATCAACTGCATTAATAGAGAAAACTCCAGCACACCAATTGTAAACAAACCGGGATGGAAGAAGTCGAAAGACTGAGCGTCCAGCGTCCACACCTACGTCATGCGTGGTTTCAAAACAACCGCGTCTGATACTGCGCAGCCCATGCGGGGCCCTCCTGTGACATGGAGGAGGCGGGCTCAAGGCAGACCGTTATGGAAGAAACTTGGGGAGATCTCAATGCAGTTGACTTGACCCAAAAAATATAGAACTAATGTGATATGCAGGGCTATCTATGGAGTAGGCCACTTTTGAAAAAATCGTTTTGAATGAGTAAATGTAGTAAAAGTGTGAGATTTGAGGAATACTGTACTGCTCAAATTTGCTAAGCTGTTATAGTTGCATAGGAAGTTGGAGATATTGCCAGAAGAACGGACCACCGATAGACAACTGAAATTTTAGACTGCATTCCAAGGGACAGGAAAAGACCACTTGAAAGATGGATGGACGAAATAGAAGACATCTGTACTCGTTTTGGAAAGCATGAGGGAATGGCATGGACAAGATCTTTAGATATATCTCATGGTATAAGGTTGGGCTCGCTACGATGTCAGCCTCTCATTGGGTACTGAAATGACGTTGACGTGGACGCTCTGGGCTCGGCAGCCAACATGGCAGCTATGGGCGTCTTGTGGCGTTGAGTTACGGCATACGAAACGATCGTAATAATCGCACTTATTATGATAATAACGAAATAAAAGTGCAAAAAACTGCTCATACATAAATCAAAATCATAAAATCAAACCATTTATCTTCCGTGACGCGCAACATTTCCAAATTTATTTGCATATATTTGAACTCACATTTTAATACTTACCGCCAAGCTACTACAAAATAAACGACTACAAGAATTAAGGTTAAACACTGATACTTAAATTATTTCTGAAATTTACTTAATCAGAAAATGCCAACAAAGGCGGCGATACGTATCGCTGCCAAATCAATCAGTTCCGTACTGTGAACAACACGAAAACTATTGTCTCTTTATATATTCACTCTTGAAACATTTTTCAACATTCCTTCATGGTGTGAATGTATATAACACATAAGCAAGCTAAAAGAATATATATATATATGCGCAAGAAAACCAAGAGTTAAGTGTTATACGTCCTTTTTTTTTTTTTTTTCGAAATTACTTTTTCTGTAAAGTTAAATAAGCTTATTATTTCCTCTAAGTTTAAGAATGTGGTTTTCACTTTAAAACTTTTTACCAGCATTTGTGCTAGCTGGTTGTTTTAGTAGTTTACAGGTTTAGTAGAATTTAATGCTCAAAGATTTTATTAACTTACGAAATTTATATTTGGTGCACTTAAGCAGATGTAATATAACAGAAACCCACTTTCAGGTCTTTGAAGAAATGAGAGAGGGATCATTTCTGTTTGACCCTGAAGAAGGAATAAGTAATTATTCTCAACATGTTCTATATTACATGCCTCCTTTCATAAGCTCACTTTCAGAGTTTACAGTTTTTTAGTTTTAGCCCTCATCAAAGGGAGAATATAGCTCGGTGATTTGGTTTTGACATTCTTCTTTTTTTAGGTTTTTTTTTTTAAAATTGTTTGTACACACCTACACACATCATTTAAGAAGGATGAAAATTTTTCTGGAAGTGAAGATATAGAAGCTATATCGAATATCTACTTAAAAAATGACATCTTGAAAAATACACACACACCCCCCATATATACCTACATATACACACACCCCATATATACATACATATATACATACATATACACACACACACCATATATCCATACATATACACACGCACCATATATACATACATATACAAACACACCATATATACATACATATACACACACACCATGAAGGAATGGTGAAAACTTTTCATCTTTAAAAACTCTGTCTCTCCTATATATGTGTGTGGCACTTTTTTTTTATGTTAATGACTAGCAAATAAGTTAGTGTACTCATTACCACTGATGCTGTGCTAATTCAATTCTATAACTTTTCCTTTACCAGATTTGATCCTTAACACAACGTGCCCATGACAGATGTATTGAAATAAAACTTTTCTTTCTCAGATGAGTATATATAATAGCTATCAGAAAAATTGCAAATACTTGCATGCATGCATACAAACAATGAAAAATTGAAAACAAAATTAGCTTTTTGATGGCAGAATTCCTTTGCATTATTCCTGCAGGTTGCTTACATTTTCTCCATGGCATGAAAAATCTGGTTTGGCCGTGAGCATCCAGGAGACTTTCACTTTGATGAAGCCTGCCACTTACGTGCTTTTCTGCGTTGAGCTTCTTCTGCCTTCCTAACTTTTGCTTTTGCATTTAAATGTCTTAGCCGTATAAAGGTTCGGGTTCTAACATATAACTTTATCACCTCTGTAGGAACATCTGGAAACCTCTGACCAATTTTCACACATAGTTTGTGTACAATCTTGTGTTTCTGGGATAAAAAGTCATGTCCATGCACTTCTGCAAACATCAACTCAAACTGGCTAACTTTCTCCAACCATGGATCTGATGGAACAAGCAGGCCACCTCGTGAAAGGGTCTCAATCCAGCCAACAGGTACTGATTCTGTAGTTGATGGTGGATTAAGTAGCTGGCTAGTTGGCATACTCAGCGAACGGTTATATTTTCTTCCTCGGTAAGCTATGTAACCTGCAAGGCAACGAAAGCCTTCTACAGAGCAATCAGAGCCAAAGAGAGTAGCAGGTGGTACCTGAATGCCTGTAGAATCTTGTAGTATAATATCCCAAATCTCAGTTTCACCTTCAATCTTTGCCAGGGGTTCTGACATATCAGGTAAAACGGCACTAAAGAATTGAGATGTCAAAAAGTAATCATCATCACCACCACCTTGAGCAACAGGAGCAGCACTTGAAAATAGAATGTCACTTACATTGGCACCTAGAAGCAAGAGACGCAAACGGGATTTCACTTCTGTAGGTAATGGATGATCATAGAAGTGGCCAAGCCCACGTATTTGTGAAAAAATATTTTCAAGGCAGTCTTGATTGAGTGGAGCAGTTAGGATGTATTTTATGTTCAGAGGCTTCAGGTCAGTGAAGAGTCCCAGCAATGAGCGAGTGGTTGTGATGAATCTTTTTTGAAAGGGTAACAGATGTGCTGCATTACCTACCTTCATTCCTCGGATACATGCATGCAGCAGTCGTAGAATCCTCTCTTGGGTTTCACGATGAGTTCCAAATCCACATGCCAGAGACTTCTCATCTGTAGGCCTTCTTTAATTTAGCACATCAAACGAGTCGTTCAGAAGTCGAACAAATTTCGCGACGTGTTTTTCATGTGGCATAAGAAAGCGTATTCCTTGTGCAGTGTGGTTCGAAAAGAGCTGAGTTGCCAAATAGACACGTTGGCGGTCACTGCCCTTCACACTAATGTGATGAAGTGACGACTTGGGGCATATCTTCATCTCACTGCAATCCAGAGTAAGGAGCTGTTCAATAGTTGCTTTTGTAATTTTCTTATTACCTGGAAGTGTTAGTCCATCATCGAGAAAATGATTTCTTAGCAGCTTGTAAAGGTGTGGAACATCTGCAAACACCCAAACTCGTTTATTTGGTATTTGAGGAATGGGGAAGCATGTATTTGTGTGTGTTACTTGTAATTCCTTCCATACAGCACGACTTTTGCCACCGGGGTCAGATACAGCAGCAACAACATTATACTGAATATCTTCCAGAGATGATATTATTTTGTTCAACAATGAGGCTGTCATCTGTATGTCAAAATCAAAATATGTTACCTGCTTCCAGCTTGCAAACAGTCCCCGTACCATGACTACTTGCACATTACTATGTGGACCAACAATCCTATCTTCTTCTTGGTCATAGGAAATTCTGCTATCTATGTTCATTTCATCAAAAGAAATGACACATGTACACTCTAAAGTACTAAGTCTTTGTGCCTGTACCTTCATTAGCTGAAGGACTTCATGTAGAATGCCAGGGTGACAATGGAATGAGCGAGCAGTCCACCCCCTCACTGTTGAAATTCCTGGCAATGGAAAACCCATTTTATCTCTCAAGAAAATATAGCACTTTCTTGACATTGCACGCAGAGTAATGGCTTTACAGATGTCTTCTCTTTCACACATTTCTTACCTTTTATTAAACAACGGACCTGATGTGCAGTGAAGAGTTTTGCTAAAACTTTCCTTACTTCGGTTTCTAACTCCGTGTCAAATTTTTTCAAGTATTCCTGAGAACGTCGTCGAGTTGTTACAAGCTGACTGTGAAGGTACTTGTTTCTTACTTTCATCTGAATGCACGCTGTGTTTAGCCTTTGGTTTTCTTCCTTCAATTTCTTTATTCTTTTCTCCATTGTTTTTATATCACTCAGCATACACTGTGTTTCTTGATCAGTTCCCATCGGTTTCTCTACATTCCTCTCCTTTGGTGATAGATTATCAAGGGTTTCCAATGCACGTTTCCGAACTTCACGGTCATGACATCTCAGTGCAGTAGGCGTTGCAGTCTCAGGTCCTGAAATGTCAGCACTGGCTCTCGAACTTACCTTATTATTGCTTGTGGGAAGGTGTAGTGTAGGTACTGCATCAGGCTTCAACACTTTCCTGCTAGTTAACCCAAGTAACTCTGCTTTTAAGTCACGCTGGTAGTCATCCTGTGTGAAATGTTGAGAACACACTCTTGAATTTTTTTTTTGATTGTAGGTTTAACAACCACCGTGAGCAACTCAATGGGCTATAAGCAGTCGCCCGTCCCTAATTTTGGGTCACTGGTTCCTGGGAAGGGAGAGAGCCAGTACCGTAAGACAAACACAACATCCATGCCTCACCGGGATTCGAAACCGGACCCCTTACGGACGAATGATCAGAGGCCATCGCTTAGACCACCGCGCCACCGGGGCGGCACTCTTGAATTGGAAACTTGGAAGGAATCCTGACGCTTACATTTCTGAATCCACAATTTTTGTAGTAATAAATCCTTGGGAATTACATGGTACATAATGTCAGTGTTCTTGGTTTTCCTATTGTACGTAGTACAACAGGCCACTGCACAACCCGGCATTATTGTGTTTCTTACGAAACACAGAAGCAATGAATTTCAGTGATAAATACGTGTAAATATCAAAATAAACAAAACATAAACATAAAACTATACGATACAAACTTCAAGGGGTTGAAAATCAACTGCGTTAATAGAGAAAACTCCAGCACACCAATTGTAAACAAACCGGGATGGAAGAAGTCGAAAGACTGAGCGTCCAGCGTCCACACCTACGTCATGCGTGGTTTCAAAATAACCGCGTCTGATACTGCGCAGCCCATGCGGGGCCCTCCTGTGACATGGAGGAGGCGGGCTCAAGGCAGACCGTTATGGAATAAACTTGGGGAGATCTCAATGCAGTTGACTTGACCCAAAAAATATAGAACTAATGTGATATGCAGAGCAATCTATGGAGTAGGCCACTTTGGAGAGATCGTTTTGAATGAGTAAATGTAGTAAAAGTGTGAGATTTGAGGAATACTGTACTGCTCAAATTTGCTAAGCTGTTATAGTTGCATAGGAAGTTGGACATATTGCCAGAAGAACGGACCACCGATAGACAACTGAAATTTTAGACTGCATTCCAAGGGACAGGAAAAGACCACTTGAAAGATGGATGGACGAAATAGAAGACATCTGTAGTCGTTTTGGAAAGCATGAGGGAATGGCATGGACAAGATCTTTAGATATATCTCATGGTATAAGGTTGGGCTCGCTACGATGTCAGCCTCTCATTGGGTACTGAAATGACGTTGACGTGGACGCTCTGGGCTCGGCAGCCAACATGGCAGCTATAGGCGTCTTGTGGCGTTGGGTTACGGCATACGAAACGATCGTAATAATCGCACTTATTATGATAATAACGAAATAAAAGTGCAAAAAACTGCTCATACATAAATCAAAATCATAAAATCAAACCATTTATCTTCCGTGACGCGCAACATTTCCAAATTTATTTGCATATATTTGAACTCACATTTTAATACTTACCGCCAAGCTACTACAAAATAAACGACTACAAGAATTAAGGTTAAACACTGATACTTAAATTATTTCTGAAATTTACTTCATCAGAAAATGCCAACAAAGGCGGCGATACGTATCGCTGCCAAATCAATCAGTTCCGTACTGTGAACAACACGAAAACTATTGTCTCTTTATATATTCACTCTTGAAACATTTTTCAACATTCCTTCATGGTGTGAATGTATATAACACATAAGCAAGCTAAAAGAATATACATATATATCATCATCATCATCATCATTGTCAACCATTATCAATCCACTGCTGGACGAAGGTCTCCCCAAGTTTCCTCCACAACGGTCTGTCTTGTGCCAGTCTCCTCCATGTCACCCCTGCATACTTTCGAATTTCATCCACCCATCTCCCATGTGGTCTTCTTCCGGGTCTTTTCCTGTCCCTTGGAATCCAATCTAAAATTTCGGCTGTCCATCGATGATCTGTCCTTCTGGCAGTATGTCCAGCCCATTGCCATTTCAGGGATTTAACTCTGATCATGATGTCTTCCACTCTTGTCATTTTTCGGATCCACGAGTTCCTCTTCTTATCTCTCCTGGTTACACCAAGCATGCACCTCTCCATGCTTCTTTGAGTTGTCTGCAGCCTTTGTATGTCTCTTTTAGTTAAGGTCCACGTCTCTGCACCATACGTAAGCACTGGAAGGATGCATTGATCAAACACTTTTCTTTTAAGACATAATGGCATATTGCTCTTGAAAATTATGCTGTTTCTTCCAAAAGCTCTCCAGGCAAGTTTTGTACGCCGATTAATTTCTTCATCAATGTGACCCTCACTTGATATCTGCTGTCCAAGATAAACGTATGTGTCTGTTATCTATAGCTTTTCTCCATCAATCGATAAATCTTCATTTCTTGTAAAAGCATTGAACATCACTTTTGTCTTCTGAAAGTTCATTTTTAATCCCACTTCTTTACTCTTGTCAGCAAGTTCCTGGATCATACTCTGCAGCTCTGATGGGGTAGTTGCAAAAATGACTACGTCATCAGCAAAACGAAGGTGGGTTAGATAATCTCCATTAATCTTTATCCCCTTGTTTTCCCAGCTCAGCGACTGAAAAACACCCTCCAATGTGGCATTAAAGAGCTTCGGAGATATGGTGTCACCTTGTCTCACTCCCTTTCCAATTTTTACGTGTGTTGTATTTTCAAACAGCCTAATCTTTGCACTTGCATTTTCATAGATGTTATTAATAATATTAATGTATGCATCTTCAATACCGCAGGTTTTCAGAGCCATTGTAACTGCTGATGGTTTCACCGAATCAAAGGCTTTTTCATAATCGATAAAAGCCATGCACAATGGAAGTTCATATTCCCTCGCTCTTTCAATTAGTTCTCTCAGCACGTGGATATGATCTATTGTGCTGTAGCCACTCCTGAATCCAGCTTGTTCTCTCGGTTGAGCCATGTCCAGTGTTACCTTCAAGCGGTGTGAAAGAACTTTAGTGAAGATTTTATAAACTACTGATAGGAGGCTGATAGGTCTGTAGTTTCCGAGATCCTCAATGTCACCTTTCTTATGTAGCAGGATCATTGTAGCGGTGTTCCAATCCTCAGGAATCTTTCCTTCATTAAGGCATCGAGTGAAAATTTGGGCGAGTACTGTTTCGATTTCTCCACTTGCTTCTTGTATGATGTCTACAGTAATTCCATCTTCTCCTGGAGCTTTTCCTCGCTTCATGTTCTTGATTGCATGTGCAACTTCTGCTGGAAGGACTGGAGGAACTCTGGTACTAGTATCTTTCATGATGTCTGGAGTGCATATATCATCCCTTTCATATAATTTGGAGTAGAAATCTTTCACTCTTGTCAAAATTTCGCCTCTATTTCTTGTTACAGAACCATCTTCTTTTCTCAGTGCCATAATCTGTTTTCTTCCCTTACTGAGATGTCCCTTTGCTATCTTTAGGCTTTGGTTGTTTTCAATTGCTTTCCTCACTAGTTCACAGTTGAATTTCCTTACGTCTTCAGTGATACTTTTTCTTACTGTCTTGCATAGCTCTATATATTCCACTTTGGAAGTCACATCTTCTTTAGTTGTCCTCATCTCTCTTCTTTTTTGCATCAACATTTTGGTTTTTCCTGATAACTTGTTCACATGCAACTTGTTCTTAGACCCAGCTAATTTTGTTGCTGTTTCCATAAGAGCTTTGGTTACTTTTCTGTTAACTTCAGAGATGTCCACTTCTTCCGATGTTAGGCCTTCTAAAGCAGAGAACCTGTTCTTCAGTTCTAACTTGAAGGTATTATGGTGTTTTTTAAGGTTGGTTATGTCAATAGATTTTGTTTGTCTTATGAGCTTGCCACGTTCAAGTTTAGTGTTGAGGTGCATCTTACATCTCACCAATCTATGGTCACTACCTGTGTTGAACTTGTTTAGCACACTGCAGTCTTCTATGACGAATTTTTTGTTACACATAATAAAATCAATTTCACTTGTCGTCCCATTTGGATGTCTCCATGTCCATTTCCTGTGTGGCTTTTTCTTGAAGAAGGAGTTCAAGATGAAAAACCCTTCTGCCTCTGCAAACTCAACGAGAGTATTTCCACGCTGGTTTCTGTTGCCATGACCGAATTTACCTACTGAAGTTTCATTCTGTTGCCGTTGCCCTATTTTTGCATTGAAATCTCCCATAATTATTTTCAAGTGCTGCTTACCTTTATTATTTAGATGACAAATTTCCTCATAAAATTCTTCAATTTCTTCTTCAGGATGACTTGTGGTGGGTGCATAAGTTTGAATAATCTGAGCCTGGTATCTTTTCGAGAGTTGGATAACAAGTCGTGCAGCTCTGTCAGAGGAACTTTCAACTTCTACAACTTTATCCTTCAGTTTCTTGTTTATTATAAATCCAACACCACTAGTTCTGCCAGTATCTGTCCCACGATAGTAGAAGAGATGTCCACTTTTCAGTTCGATGAGATCTTCTCCTTTTCTCCTTACCTCACTTAGCCCCACGATGTCCCACTTGATCCTTTGTAGTTCCTCTTCCAAATCAAGAAGCCTTGATTCAGAAGATAGGGAGCGTCCATTGTAAGTAGCCAAGGTCAGCATCAGATGGCAGCCTAGTCCGGTCCTCCGGGGATTCTTAGCACCCTCTGCCTTCATGTCGCACTGGCCGCTGCCTTGGCCAGGTACATTCCAGCTGCCGGAGACTGAGGGCCAAGATTCTGTTCCCACTAAAGGGGCTCTGACGACCGCCCATAGCGGTATAACTATACCATCGGGATTAGAGGAAATTCTATCCCACACTCACCAACCCGCTTGGCCAGCGTGGTGAGTTATGGCCAAACCCCTCCAAAATGACTCCACAACATACATATATATATATATATATATGCGCAAGAAAACCAAGAGTTAAGTGTTATACGTCCTTTTTTTTTTTTTTTTTTTCGAAATTACTTTTTTCTGTAAAGTTAAATAAGCTTATTATTTCCTCTAAGTTTAAGAATGTGGTTTTCACTTTAAAACTTTTTTACCAGCATTTGTGCTAGCTGGTTGTTTTAGTAGTTTACAGGTTTAGTAGAATTTAATGCTCAAAGATTTTATTAACTTACGAAATTTATATTTGGTGCACTTAAGCAGATGTAATATAACAGAAACCCACTTTCAGGTCTTTGAAGAAATGAGAGAGGGATCATTTCTGTTTGACCCTGAAGAAGGAATAAGTAATTATTCTCAACATGTTCTATATTACATGCCTCCTTTCATAAGCTCACTTTCAGAGTTTACAGTTTTTTAGTTTTAGCCCTCATCAAAGGGAGAATATAGCTCGGTGATTTGGTTTTGATATTCTTGTTTTTTTAGGTTTTTCTTTTTAAAATTGTTTGTACACACCTACACACATCATTTAAGAAGGGTGAAAATTTTTCTGGAAGTGAAGATATAGAAGCTATATCGAATATCTACTTAAAAAATGACATCTTGAAAAATACACACACACACCCCATATATACCTACATATACACACACCCCATATATACATACATATATACATAAGAGCAAAACTGAAGACTAAGGAAAAATTTTTAGAATTTAAAGCGATACATACATATACACACACACCATATATCCATACATATACACACGCACCATATATACATACATATACACACACACCATATATACATACATATACACACACACCATGAAGGAATGGTGAAAACTATTCATCTTTAAAAACTCTGTCTCTCCTATATATGTGTGTG
Source organism: Macrothele yani (assembly GCA_039090855.1). NCBI lineage: Eukaryota > Metazoa > Arthropoda > Arachnida > Araneae > Macrothelidae > Macrothele > Macrothele yani. The sequence continues at coordinate 83,625,442 of CM077008.1, forward strand.
GCACTTTTTTTTTATGTTAATGACTAGCAAATAAGTTAGTGTACTCATTACCACTGATGCTGTGCTAATTCAATTATATAACTTTTCCTTTACCAGATTTGATCCTTAACACAACGTGCCCATGACTGATGTATTGAAATAAAACTTTTCTTTCTCAGATGAGTATATATAATAGCTATCAGAAAAATTGCAAATACTTGCATGCATGCATACAAACAATGAAAAATTGAAAACAAAATTAGCTTACTGATGGCAGAATTCCTTTGCATTATTCCTGCAGGTTGCTTACATTTTCTCCATGGCATGAAAAATCTGGTTTGGCCGTGAGCATCCAGGAGACGTTCACTTTGATGAAGCCTGCCACTTACGTGCTTTTCTGCGTTGAGCTTCTTCTGCCTTCCTAACTTTTGCTTTTGCATTTAAATGTCTTAGCCGTATAAAGGTTCGGGTTCTAACATATAACTTTATCACCTCTGTAGGAACATCTGGAAACCTCTGACCAATTTTCACACATAGTTTGTGTACAATCTTGTGTTTCTGGGATAAAGAGTCATGTCCATGCACTTCTGCAAACATCAACTCAAACTGGCTAACTTTCTCCAACCATGGATCTGATGGAACAAGCAGGCCACCTCGTGAAAGGGTCTCAATCCAGCCAACAGGTACTGATTCTGTAGTTGATGGTGGATTAAGTAGCTGGCTAGTTGGCATACTCAGCGAACGGTTATATTTTCTTCCTCGGTAAGCTATGTAACCTGCAAGGCAACGAAAGCCTTCTACAGAGCAATCAGAGCCAAAGGGAGTAGCAGGTGGTACCTGAATGCCTGTAGAATCTTGTAGTGTAATATCCCAAATCTCAGTTTCACCTTCAATCTTTACCAGGGGTTCTGACATATCAGGTAAAACGGCACTAAAGAATTGAGATGTCAAAAAGTAATCATCATCACCACCACCTTGAGCAACAGGAGCAGCACTTGAAAATAGAATGTCACTTACATTGGCACCTAGAAGCAAGAGACGCAAACGGGATTTCACTTCTGTAGGTAATGGATGATCATAGAAGTGGCCAAGCCCACGTATTTGTGAAAATTTTTTTTCAAGGCAGTCTTGATTGAGTCGAGCAGTTAGGATGTATTTTATGTTCAGAGGCTTCAGGTCAGTGAAGAGTCCCAGCAATGAGCGAGTGGTTGTGATGAATCTTTTTGAAAGGGTAACAGATGTGATGCATTACCTACCTTCATTCCTCGGATACATGCATGCAGCAGTCGTAGAATCCTCTCTTGGGTTTCACGATGAGTTCCAAATCCACATGCCAGAGACTTCTCATCTGTAGGCCTTCTTTAATTTAGCACATCAAACGAGTCGTTCAGAAGTAGAACAAATTTCGCGACGTGTTTTTCATGTGGCATAAGAAAGCGTATTCCTTGTGCAGTGTGGTTCGAAAAGAGCTGAGTTGCCAAATAGACACGTTGGCGGTCACTGCCCTTTACACTAATGTGATGAAGTGACGACTTGGGGCGTATCTTCATCTCACTGCAATCCAGAGTAAGGAGCTGTTCAATAGTAGCTTTTGTAATTTTCTTATTACCTGGAAGTGTTAGTCCATCATCGAGAAAATGATTTCTTAGCAGCTTGTAAAGGTGTGGAACATCTGCAAACACCCAAACTCGTTTATTTGGTATTTGAGGAATGGGGAAGCATGTATTTGTGTGTGTTACTTGTAATTCCTTCCATACAGCACGACTTTTGCCACCGGGGTCAGATACAGCAGCAACAACATTATACTGAATATCTTCCAGAGATGATATTATTTTGTTCAACAATGAGGCTGTCATCTGTATGTCAAAATCAAAATATGTTACCTGCTTCCAGCTTGCAAACAGTACCCGTACCATGACTACTTGCACATTACTATGTGGACCAACAATCCTATCTTCTTCTTGGTCATAGGAAATTCTGCTATCTATGTTCATTTCATCAAAAGAAATGACACATGCACACTCTAAAGTACTAAGTCTTTGTGCCTGTACCTTCATTAGCTGAAGGACTTCATGTAGAATGCCAGGGTGACAATGGAATGAGCGAGCAGTCCACCCCCTCACTGTTGAAATTCCTGGCAATGGAAAACCCATTTTATCTCTCAAGAAAATATAGCACTTTCTTGACATTGCACGCAGAGTAATGGCTTTGCAGATGTCTTCCCTTTCACACATTTCTTACCTTTTATTAAACAACGGACCTGATTTGCAGTGAAGAGTTTTGCTAAAACTTTCCTTACTTCGGTTTCTAACTCTGTGTCAAATTTTTTCAAGTATTCCTGAGAACGTCATCGAGTTGTTACAAGCTGACTGTAAAGGTACTTGTTTCTTACTTTCATCTGAATGCACGCTGTGTTTAGCCTTTGGTTTTCTTCCTCCAATTTCTTTATTCTTTTCTCCATTGTTTTTATATCACTCAGCATACACTGTGTTTCTTGATCAGTTCCCATCGGTTTCTCTACATTCCTCTCCTTTGGTGATAGATTATCAAGGGTTTCCAATGCACGTTTCCGAACTTCACGGTCATGACATCTAAGTGCAGTAGGCGTTGCAGTCTCAGGTCCTGAAATGTCAGCACTGGCTCTCGAACTTACCTTATTATTGCTTGTGGGAAGGTGTAGTGTAGGTACTGCATCAGGCTTCAACACTTTCCTGCTAGTTAACCCAAGTAACTCTGCTTTTAAGTCACGCTGGTAGTCATCCTGTGTGAAATGTTGAGAACACACTCTTGAATTTTTTTTTTTTGATTGTAGGTTTAACAACCACCGTGAGCAACTCAATGGGCTATAAGCAGTCGCCCGTCCCTAATTTTGGGTCACTGGTTCCTGGGAAGGGAGAGAGCCAGTACCGTAAGACAAACACAACATCCATGCCTCACCGGGATTCGAAACCGGACCCCTTACGGACGAATGATCAGAGGCCATCGCTTAGACCACTGCGCCACCGGGGCGGCACTCTTGAATTGGAAACTTGGAAGGAATCCTGACGCTTACATTTCTGAATCCACAATTTTTGTAGTAATAAATCCTTGGGAATTACATGGTACATAATGTCAGTGTTCTTGGTTTTCCTATTGTACGTAGTACAACAGGCCACTGCACAACCCGGCATTATTGTGTTTCTTACGAAACACAGAAACAATGAATTTCAGTGATAAATACGTGTAAATATCAAAATAAACAAAACATAAACATAAAACTATACGATACAAACTTCAAGGGGTTGAAAATCAACTGCGTTAATAGAGAAAACTCCAGCACACCAATTGTAAACAAACCGGGATGGAAGAAGTCGAAAGACTGAGCGTCCAGCGTCCACACCTACGCCATGCGTAGTTTCAAAATAACCGCGTCTGATACTGCGCAGCCCATGCGGGGCCCTCCTGTGACATGGAGGAGGCGGGCTCAAGGCAGACCGTTATGGAATAAACTTGGGGAGATCTCAATGCAGTTGACTTGACCCAAAAAATATAGAACTAATGTGATATGCAGAGCTATCTATGGAGTAGGCCACTTTGGAGAGATCGTTTTGAATGAGTAAATGTAGTAAAAGTGTGAGATTTGAGGAATACTGTACTGCTCAAATTTGCTAAGCTGTTATAGTTGCATAGGAAGTTGGACATATTGCCAGAAGAACGGACCACCGATAGACAACTGAAATTTTAGACTGCATTCTAAGGACAGGAAAAGACCACTTGAAAGATGGATAGATGAAATAGAAGGCCTCTGTACTCGTTTTGGAAAGCATGAGGGAATGACATGGAGGAGGCGGGCTCAAGGCAGACCGTTATGGAAGAAATTTAGGGAGATCTCAATGCAGTAGTGGATTGATAATGTTGACCATTATGATGTTGATTTAACATTTGCAAGAATTGCATTTCAAAATGCTTATCGGTAAGGCCCGATCTCATAGGCGCATTAGAATCGTTACAAAATATGCGCATTTGAATCCTTACAAAATAGGCGCTACTATTTTTTTTTTCGATATGGATCAGTTGGAATAAAGTGCCTATACGCTTTTGACTAATTATTCCTTTGTTATTTGAGCTCCCAAGATTTTGAGTGACATACTTATGTCGAGTGAGGTCTTGCATGAGTTACAAAAGTTAAATAGTTTTGGGACCAAAATATTGAAATTATATTTCATATAAGTTCTTCTACACAAAATTTTGTAAATTTGTAAAAAAAAAGAAAAAGAAAGAAAAGGAAAAAAAAAGGGGGCGGGGAGAAAAAAAAAAGAAATCCATTGCTTTCTTAAACGCAAATCTGGAACAATGTTCATCTGTTATACAGTCTTTGCCAAATAAACAAACGAAGCACCCAGTAGGAATCATTCAATCGAGATCATGGTGCATGATAGTCAGGTGATACAACCAAGGAGGTTAGAATAAGATATCTGAAGTGCCCTTGTTAATGGAGCAGAAACACTTTGCGTTACTGCTCCATTAACCAGGGCACTATTGTAAACTCGAGCTACAGCCGTCAAAGTGTGGGAAACTGATGGTTTCCAATGCTATTGCAATGCATTGTGTATTGACCAAATCGCCTTCTTTCGTCGCAAATGTTTTGAATTTCACATCATAACCTGCTTCCGATGTGTGAGAAAATGCTAAATTTATAAAATTCTTAATTATTTTGAAGCCCCTTCCCATTTTTACTTTAAATTGAAATACATGAACATTAGTGCGAATTTAAAAACAAAATATAACATTAAAGTTGAAAACTGTACTCGTCTATGAAGCATAATTCATTCCGGTTTGATATTAACACAGTTTCTTCAACCAAAATCCACGCAATTCCAAAACACACCCGTTGAAATTGCATAGGTGTTATGCAAGGAGGTTATATTACTGGAGACACCACTGGCTCTGCCGCCATAGGTCACAGCTAATCTGTGGTGTGACATCACAAGCAGGCAAAACGAACTAAATTATACCGTTGATAAAACAGTAAGCTTGTGTATCATTGATAAAGATTATTGAATTACTCATTTTATCTGTTTATATGCTTAGAAGCTTTTGTTCCATTGGTTTAAAAGCAGCTTCTTTTCTGCGGCTGCGTCGTGCCTGTTCATGACGTCATTTGCAGCACGGACGGTGACTTATGGCGGCCAATGCTGGGTGGATAGGGGTGATGTCTCCAGTATTATAACCTCCTTGGTGTTATGTAAACAACGTCAAATGCCCACACCTGGCGGCTTCACGGTTAAGAGACTCAGGGCATCTCCAGAAATATTATTCTAACCTCCTTGGATACAACTCCCCATAGAGCAAAGTACTCGCTTTGCCATAGAGTTAATAGTTAGAAAAATGGATTGTTAATGTCATAGCTCGCTAGAAGGCGTGCAGGAGTTGGGGCCGATTGCTTACCCTAATCATCATAGGAATACATATTGTTTATGATTTCATCAGTGCTAAATCTGTATTTATCACAAGACGTTTTTATTAATTACATTGTGTAGTATTGAAATTCCAGAAACGTTGAACTTTCTCTACAGAAATTAAAGCACGTCGACTCTTTTAGTTTAGAAGGAGACTAAAATTTATAGTGCAGCTGTGTGTCGGACTAAGATCAGTTCAATTCTTGCGTTTTTGATATGGAACGAAAGCATTTCTTATCGAACTATCGGATAGATTATTCGACATGCAACGAACGTGTATCAACTTTTAAAGACCCTGGAGATGAAAGACGATCACTAATTTGTCCTTTGATATCAAAAGAACTCTGGCAGTGTAAGTTGTTTACGTTGAACATGCGCGCTGCTAATTTTAAGTGTATAAATGGCAGCCAGCATGAAACCACAGCAACTGCGCATAGATAAACATTTCTTTTTTTTTTTCTAATTAAAAAAAAGCTATTTTTCGATAGAAAAAACTATAACCGCAGCTTCAAAAACTTGCTGCTCACATATGAAAAATGAAATTATCCTATGTAAAGGTGTGAAAACAGGAAATGCAATACGTGCCTATTAATCAGTGCTATTATCAAACATAAATATGCATAATCATCCTGAAGAAGAAATTGAAGAATTTTATGAGGAAATTTGTCATCTAAATAATAAAGGTAAGCAGCACTTGAAAATAATTATGGGAGATTTCAATGCAAAAAATAGGGCAACGGCAACAGAATGAAACTTCGGTAGGTAAATTCGGTCATGGCAACAGAAACCAGCGTGGAAATACTCTCGTTGAGTTTGCAGAGGCAGAAGGGTTTTTCATCTTGAACTCCTTCTTCAAGAAAAAGCCACACAGGAAATGGACATGGAGACATCCAAATGGGACGACAAGTGAAATTGATTTTATTATGTGTAACAAAAAATTCGTCATAGAAGACTGCAGTGTGCTAAACAAGTTCAACACAGGTAGTGACCATAGATTGGTGAGATGTAAGATGCACCTCAACACTAAACTTGAACGTGGCAAGCTCATAGGACAAACAAAATCTATTGACATAACCAACCTTAAAAAACACCATAATACCTTCAAGTTAGAACTGAAGAACAGGTTCTCTGCTTTAGAAGGCCTAACATCGGAAGAAGTGGACATCTCTGAAGTTAACAGAAAAGTAACCAAAGCTCTTATGGAAACAGCAACAAAATTAGCTGGGTCTAAGAACAAGTTGCATGTGAACAAATTATCAGGAAAAACCAAAATGTTGATGCAAAAAAGAAGAGAGATGAGGACTACTAAAGAAGATGTGACTTCCAAAGTGGAATATATAGAGCTATGCAAGACAGTAAGAAAAAGTATCACTGAAGACGTAAGGAAATTCAACTGTGAACTAGTGAGGAAAGCAATTGAAAACAACCAAAGCCTAAAGATAGCAAAGGGACATCTCAGTAAGGGAAGAAAACAGATTATGGCACTGAGAAAAGAAGATGGTTCTGTAACAAGAAATAGAGGCGAAATTTTGACAAGAGTGAAAGATTTCTACTCCAAATTATATGAAAGGGATGATATATGCACTCCAGACATCATGAAAGATACCAGTACCAGAGTTCCTCCAGTCCTTCCAGCAGAAGTTGCACATGCAATCAAGAACATGAAGCGAGGAAAAGCTCCAGGAGAAGATGGAATTACTGTAGACATCATACAAGAAGCAAGTGGAGAAATCGAAACAGTACTCGCCCAAATTTTCACTCGATGCCTTAATGAAGGAAAGATTCCTGAGGATTGGAACACCGCTACAATGATCCTGCTACATAAGAAAGGTGACATTGAGGATCTCGGAAACTACAGACCTATCAGCCTCCTATCAGTAGTTTATAAAATCTTCACTAAAGTTCTTTCACACCGCTTGAAGGTAACACTGGACATGGCTCAACCGAGAGAACAAGCTGGATTCAGGAGTGGCTACAGCACAATAGATCATATCCACGTGCTGAGAGAACTAATTGAAAGAGCGAGGGAATATGAACTTCCATTGTGCATGGCTTTTATCGATTATGAAAAAGCCTTTGATTCGGTGAAACCATCAGCAGTTACAATGGCTCTGAAAACCTGCGGTATTGAAGATGCATACATTAATATTATTAATAACATCTATGAAAATGCAAGTGCAAAGATTAGGCTGTTTGAAAATACAACACACGTAAAAATTGGAAAGGGAGTGAGACAAGGTGACACCATATCTCCGAAGCTCTTTAATGCCACATTGGAGGGTGTTTTTCAGTCACTGAGCTGGGAAAACAAGGGGATAAAGATTAATGGAGATTATCTAACCCACCTTCGTTTTGCTGATGACGTAGTCATTTTTGCAACTACCCCATCAGAGCTGCAGAGTATGATCCAGGAACTTGCTGACAAGAGTAAAGAAGTGGGATTAAAAATGAACTTTCAGAAGACAAAAGTGATGTTCAATGCTTTTACAAGAAATGAAGATTTATCGATTGATGGAGAAAAGCTGGAGATAACAGACACGTACGTTTATCTTGGACAGCAGATATCAAGTGAGGGTCACATTGATGAAGAAATTAATCGGCGTACAAAACTTGCCTGGAGAGCTTTTGGAAGAAACAGCATAATTTTCAAGAGCAATATGCCATTATGTCTTAAAAGAAAAGTGTTTGATCAATGCATCCTTCCAGTGCTTACGTATGGTGCGGAGACGTGGACCTTAACTAAAAGAGACATACAAAGGCTGCAGACAACTCAAAGTAGCATGGAGAGGTGCATGCTTGGTGTAACCAGGAGAGATAAGAAGAGGAACTCGTGGATCCGAAAAATGACAAGAGTGGAAGACATCATGATCAGAGTTAAATCCCTGAAATGGCAATGGGCTGGACATACTGCCAGAAGGACAGATCATCGATGGACAGCTGAAATTTTAGATTGGATTCCAAGGGACAGGAAAAGACCCGGAAGAAGACCACATGGGAGATGGGTGGATGAAATTCGAAAGTATGCAGGGGTGACATGGAGGAGACTGGCACAAGACAGACCGTTGTGGAGGAAACTTGGGGAGACCTTCGTCCAGCAGTGGATTGATAATGGTTGACAATGATGATGATGATGATATATAGCTATAATTGATGACATTCCACCTGGCAGGAAAAAAAGTGCATGATTACGAAGCGTTTCAGCTTTTGTTTTTTCAATTCCAAGAAAAATAGCGTTCTTAAAGAACAAATACTTCTGCCTCTTCCCCCATAAGAAAACACAGGTTGTGTAAAGTAATCGGCCCTCATGTTAGTTGCGCCGTCCAGTGATAAGTGGCATTAACGGACGATTTTTGTTTCCAGAGTCGTACCACCTGACTATTATACACCGTGATCGAGATGAAAATTGGTGAGTGAAATGTACATTGTACATGCATAGCAAAGGAAACGATCCTGTCACGAATGACGTCATTTTGTGTTTTGAGCTCAACTCAAGTGAACTGGATCAGGAACAGGAGAGACCCAGGAGAGACCTTCCTTCTTTGTATTGGCTGCTTATTTTTAAATGTAATTTTATGTGTTTTTGAATATATATTTTAACAACAATGGGAATTTTGAATATATTTGTTTATGTTTCTGAATATATGTTTTCACTTTAACATGGCGGAGACATTTTTATTGCTTCCCAATTACTTTGGGAGATGTTTTCAACAGAGGGTTTAAATTTGCATCTTCAATAATTTGAGCCACCTCTGTAAACAAATCCTGGGTACGCTGCTGGAGCTTATTAACATAAAGAGCACAAAAAGTAAAATCACAAATTTATCGCTTTATGTGAAACATGCGTTCATCGTATTATATGCACGTATTATATATCTGAGAAAGCTCCGCCGAGAAAATTCAACCGTTTAGCCGCGACGCACTCTCCGCCACAGTCAGCACAGATTGAGATAATCATACATTAGTACGATTAAGTATAAAAATAACACAGATGTGTAAGTTATATCAATTATTAGTAAATGTGAACATTACTGTGGACAATTTCTCGAGGGGAAGAGTAATATAAATTCTGATTTGCCTAAAAGTTCGTCAGTTTCAGAACCGTCAGTTCTTAATCAAACTACAATGCTTTGCAAAAAAAAAAAAGTTTAAATTTAGAGAAAAATTAATATTCTATGCACAATTTCCTATGAAAATTACACCAGCAGGTGCTTTAGTTGATGAGTTGAGCCATGCAAAGACACAGCACGATCCCATTTTAAAAAGAGTATAACTTTTTTGATGAAAAACGGTCTATTCCTTATTCCTGCAATAGTAAAAAAGTACTAGTAATGTCTCACTGGGCGTGGCCATCAGCTTCACGTCGAATGCTCAAAGTGCTTCAAGTTTGTGATGTCCCCCTTACTCCATCTATTCGAACCTCCTTAGTCCAATCGCCTTTGTTTCCCTATCGCCGGCTAGCTGTTACCCTACGAGCTGGAGTGTGACGTCACAGTAGCCATAAACGATCTCTTGAGCATTCGGAGCTTTTTCTGTAGTGTTGATTACTCGCTGCATATCTTTGTCAATTTTAGACCTGCTTTATCGTTTCATTCATTTTTTTCTTCATTTGTTTTCTGTGTACAACTATCTCGAAAATACCTGGATACGCTGTTGCACTTTGTCGTAATAACAGTTCAAAGGAAAGGAAGTTAGATGTTACATACCGTGTTTTCCCATCGGATAGAGATTTCTTGAAGCAATGGGTAGCCAAATGCGAAAGAATGTATTCGATGCAAAGAAAGCACAAATGCGTTCAGAACACTTTGATGTCTCGAAGTAAGAGCGAGATCTTAGAAATGAATTGCTGAACTTGCCTCCCAGAAAAAAAACGAGAAAAGATGCCGCGCCTACAAAAAATAGATGTCTTAGCAGATGGAGGAGCAAACTTCTGTTCGATGTGTACGGTTTAAGATCGGAGAGGTCAGAAAAAAATGCTTTAAATCGAATTGAAAGTATATCTGCAATTAAACGTCAAATCACAGGTCACGATGAAAGTGACATCATTCCTGACCAACATTTATCATACCGTCAACGTTATGTGAGAAGTGCGAATGTCTGAACAAAAATATAATGCAACTGAAGAGTGAAAATAATTCACTACGGGAAGAAATATCAAACGTAAGAAAACAGTTGGTAATGGTAAAACAATGCGTTTGCCTCGAGAAAAGAAGCCTGAAAACGGAAATTAATATTATGAAACGCAAATGCAAGAATAGAAATTTGCTGAGCAACAGTGAAAGGTGGCAAGCTATCATAAATTTGCCATGGCCATTGTTTCACTGAAGTGCAAATTCAAACTTTTGTGTCAAAAAAGGGACCAGTAAATTGGAATGAAGAAGATATAAGTCAAGCACTTGTTTTGCATGCTATTTCTCAAAAAGCATATCTTTTCATCAAAAATAAAATGCACATACTGCTTCCAAGCATTTCCTCTCTGAAACGGTGGCGTGGTAAATTTGTGTTACCGATGGTTTAATTGAGCCCGTTTTAAAAGTGATGAAAATGAATGCTGTACACCTAACCGAATTCGACAAAGTTTCAGTTTTATATTTTGGTAAAACGAGCGTTGATTGCCGATATTGTTATGATGCTGCTGCAGATAAAATTTCAGGTCCGCATAGTAACGTTTTAGTAGTTACGCTGAGAGGCTTCTGGAAAGCTTGGAAGCAACCATGTACTGTATTATTCCTTTGATAAGCAGATGGATCAAAAGCTGTTAACTGACATAATTCGAGCCGTTGAGCAATCGGTTTATTTAGTGCATGGAGTGGTACCTGATCTTGGGGGGCATCAAGGTTTGGAGGCAGCTTGGAATAACCCCAACACTGTCTTCTTTTCCAAATCCACAAAATCAAAATCGAAAAATATGGATGTTTGCCGATGTGCCCCATCTAATTAAACTTGTCCGAAATCATATATTTCATTGCGGAACACGCTGTAGTGTGGAACCATCACTCGCCAGATATTTGACCCTTTGCTGGAATTTAATAACTCAGAATTAAAGGTGTTTCATAAAATAAAATGGATCCACACAAATGTAAGAGGCCCCATGAGACAGATAACTAGTTTTAGCGTCCCAGACGCAATCTAACAACGTAAGCAAAGCTGTAGAGTATTTTTTTCCTGAAAGAAAACAAATTGCTAATTTTATAAAATTGGTAAATGACTGATTCGACGTAATGAAATGTACATTTCCCAGCTCCAAAGAGCTATTGCAGTGTGCTTTTGGAAAAAAAAATATTCAGCAAAAAAGCATCAAACAGTATTCATGTCACATTCCCGTTTTTTCCCAGTATATATATATATATATATATAAGGTCAGGTGATGCGTAACATCACAGCCTCTCCTTGACAAATGTCAACCCCGCCTTCTCGTGGTGCATCCTGTTCCCACTAAAGGGGCTCTGACGACCGCCAATAGCGGTATAACTATACCATCGGGATTAGAGGAAATTCTATCCCACACTCACCAACCCGCTTGGCCAGCGTGGTGAGTTATGGCCAAACCCCTCCAAAATGACTCCACAACTTAAATCTTGGCCCTCAGTCTCCGGCAGCTGGAATGTACCTGGCCAAGGCAGCGGCCAGTGCGACATGAAGGCAGAGGGTGCTAAGAATCCCCGGAGGACCGGACTAGGCTGCCATCTGATGCTGACCTTGGCAACATACAATGGACGCTCCCTATCTTCTGATTCAAGGCTTCTTGAATTGGAAGAGGAACTACAAAGGATCAAGTGGGACATCGTGGGGCTAAGTGAGGTAAGGAGAAAAGGAGAAGATCTCATCGAACTGAAAAGTGGACATCTCTTCTACTATCGTGGGACAGATACTGGCAGAACTAGTGGTGTTGGATTTATAATAAACAAGAAACTGAAGGATAAAGTTGTAGAAGTTGAAAGTTCCTCTGACAGAGCTGCACGACTCGTTATCCAACTATCGAGAAGATACCAGGCTCAGATTATTCAAACATATGCACCCACCACAAGTCATCCTGAAGAAGAAATTGAAGAATTTTATGAGAAAATTTGTCATCTAAATAATAAAGGTAAGCAGAACTTGAAAAATAATTATGGGAGATTTCAATGCAAAAATAGGGCAACGGCAACAGAATGAAACTTCAGTAGGTAAATTCGGTCACGGCAACAGAAACCAGCGTGGAAATACTCTCGTTGAGTTTGCAGAGGCAGAAGGGTTTTTCATCTTGAACTCCTTCTTCAAGAAAAAGCCACACAGGAAATGGACATGGAGACATCCAAATGGGACGACAAGTGAAATTGATTTTATTATGTGTAACAAAAAATTCGTCATAGAAGACTGCAGTGTGCTAAACAAGTTCAACACAGGTAGTGACCATAGATTGGTGAGATGTAAGATGCACCTCAACACTAAACTTGAACGTGGCAAGCTCATAAGACAAATAAAATCTATTGACATAACCAACCTTAAAAAACACCATAATACCTTCAAGTCGGAACTGAAGAACAGGTTCTCTGCTTTAGAAGGCCTAACATCGGAAGAAGTGGATATTTCTGAAGTTAACAGAAAAGTAGCCAAAGCTCTTATGGAAACAGCAACAAAATTAGCTGGGTCTAAGAACAAGTTGCATGTAAATAAATTATCAGGAAAAACGAAAATGTTGATGCAAAAAAGAAGAGAGATGAGGACAACTAGAGAAGATGTGACTTCCAAAGTGGAATATATAGAGCTATGCAAGACAGTAAGAAAAAGTATCACTGAAGACGTAAGAAAATTCAACTGTGAACTAGTGAGGAAAGCAATTGAAAACAACCAAAGCCTAAAGATAGCAAAGGGTCATCTCAGTAAGGGAAGAAAACAGATTATGGCACTGAGAAAAGAAGATGGTTCTGTAACAAGAAATAGAGGCGAAATTTTGACAAGAGTGAAAGATTTCTACTCCAAATTATATGAAAGGGATGATACATGTACTCCAGACATCATGAAAGATACCAGTACCAGAGTTCCTCCAGTCCTTCCAGCAGAGGTTGCACATGCAATCAAGAACATGAAGCGGGGAAAAGCTCCAGGAGAAGATGGAATTACTGTAGACATCATACAAGAAGCAAGTGGAGAAATCGAAACAGTACTCTCCCAAATTTTCACTCGATGCCTTAATGAAGGAAAGATTCCTGAGAATTGGAACAACGCTATAATGATCCTGCTACATAAGAAAGGTGACATTGAGGATCTCGGAAACTACAGACCTATCAGCCTCCTATCAGTAGTTTATAAAATCTTCACTAAAGTTCTTTCACACCGCTTGAAGGTAACACTGGACATGGCTCAACCGAGAGAACAAGCTGGATTCAGGAGTGGCTACAGCACAATAGATCATATCCATGTGCTGAGAGAACTAATTGAAAGAGCGAGGGAATATGAACTTCCATTGTGCATGGTTTTTATCGATTATGAAAAAGCCTTTGATTCGGTGAAACCATCAGCAGTTACAATGGCCCTGAAAACCTGCGGTATTGAAGATGCATACATTAATATTATTAATAACATCTATGAAAATGCAAGTGCAAAGATTAGGCTGTTTGAAAATACAACACACATAAAAATTGGAAAGGGAGTGAGACAAGGTGACACCATATCTCCGAAGCTCTTTAATGCCACATTGGAGGGTGTTTTTCAGTCACTGAGCTGGGAAAACAAGGGGATAAAGATTAATGGAGATTATCTAACCCACCTTCGTTTTGATGATGACGTAGTCATTTTTGCAACTAACCCATCAGAGCTGCAGAGTATGATCCAGGAACTTGCTGACAAGAGTAAAGAAGTGGGATTAAAAATGAACTTTCAGAAGACAAAAGTGATATTCAATGCTTTTACAAGAAATGAAGATTTATCGATTGATGGAGAAAAGCTGGAGATAACAGACACGTGCGTTTATCTTGGACAGCAGATATCAAGTGAGGGTCACATTGATGAAGAAATTAATCGGCGTACAAAACTTGCCTGGAGAGCTTTTGGAAGAAACAGCATAATTTTCCAGAGCAATATGCCATTATGTCTTAAAAGAAAAGTGTTTGATCAATGCATCGTTCCAGTGCTTACGTATGGTGCAGAGACGTGGACCTTAACTAAAAGAGACATACAAAGGCTGCAGACAACTCAAAGTAGCATGGAGAGGTGCATACTTGGTGTAACCAGGAGAGATAAGAAGAGGAACTCGTGAATCCGAAAAATGACAAGAGTGGAAGACATCATGATCAGAGTTAAATCCCTGAAATGGCAATGGGCTGGACATACTGCCAGAAGGACAGATCATCGATGGACAGCCGAAATTTTAGATTGGATTCCAAGGGACAGGAAAAGACCCAGAAGAAGACCACATGGGAGATGTGTGGATGAAATTCGAAAGTATGCAGGGGTGACATGGAGGAGACTGGCACAAGACAGACCGTTGTGGAGGAAACTTGGTTAGACCTTCGTCCAGCAGTGGATTGATAATGGTTGACAATGATGATGATGATGATGATGATGATGATTTACTCTATTTTAAAAAATAGTTGTATGTTATTTCGATTGAAAATTCACAGAGCATACGACACTTTCTCGCTGTGGCTCCGTGCGCGTTACAGCTTCGCTTATGGCCACCGTGACGTGACAGCGCAGCGAAGAGAAGCGGGAAGACGGCGCCGTTACGATGAACCTACCTCTCCTCCTTCTAAGTACCTTGGGAGAGACCCCTGCGATTATCCCAGAATGCTTTGCACGTAATTAATTGTTGTTCGCTCTCATTTGCTGTGCTGTGTTATTATAATTAAAAGGTTGTGATGTAGCTGTCGTCGCCGTTCTTTTGGACATAAACTTTTGCTCACCATAGAATAAACGATCCCAGAACCTGGCGTCACATCGAAAGGTAACCTTATTGTTTTCTGAACCCAATAATTGCAATTTCAGAGCAGTTGGGCAATTTATTAGGATAAAACAGCTACACGGGTGCAACAAGTCAGTACGTAGTAGCTGCACCTTTGGCTCGGATACAAGCGGTTACCCGGTGGCGTATTTCACAAGTGAATGTACGGAATTGCGATTAAGGCCATTTCCGCAACGCGATTGGTTCAGAGCTACTTTGGAGATAACGAATAGGCGGGGCCTAAGAGGAGAGTCATGTGAGTGAGACATGTAAGCCAAGGAGCACACGCCATATGCAATTTGAATGTTCGGGTGTTTTCATTGCGACAATCATTGCCCAGTTGTTTTACCCGTACAGTCGGAATGTGACAGGAGGTAAATAGAGAGTGTACTTTATTTGTAGGGGATTTGAGTTTTTATATCAACATGGACTTGTGACTTATCTTTGATTAATCGCAGAAAGCCATGCTTCAATCTATATAGTTCTCACAGAGCCGATAGATGTCAGCACGTCAGCACGCACTGCTGTAGAACAGGATTAGTACTGATGTGTTTGGTATGGAGAAGCATGAGCTTACTATTTTATCAGACACAATATATGGCAAACAACATTCTGGAGTATTTATTCCAACGGAAATGTCTTATTTCAACAGAACACTGTCTTGAGGTCGTACTCAGCGTTGCATTCAGAGAGTTTTTTCCGGGGGGTCAATCGCAAATTTTGAGGGGGCTCAAACTTGTTATTATTTGTTATTTATTTATACATTAATACATATTATATTATTTATATATACATTAATACATATACCAAATTTTCTGAAATCTACACATGCAAGTGATTAAAAATGTAAAGAAGTCATACCTTTATTTTAATTCAGTAATGCACCACGGATATCATCATGCTTCGGTGGTGTAAAATATTAAGGATGGTAGTAAGATAACGCTGCTGTGCTGGAGAAAATTCTTCCCCCCTCCCACCCCCTAAACATTAGGAGTGGCAACAATATTTTAGTCTTACAACAAGCGTTTTTCTGATTATTAAGGAATCATTACAGAGTTGCCTGAAAACGTATGGTGCAAACCATTCCGCTGCCACTTGGTTTCAGCCCCTTTAAATTATTTAGGTTAGCACATAGTAGTAAAAAAACAACAACTAATTAATCGTTTGAAATTCCTGGATTTTCTTTTTGTCACAGAGCATAAACCACATACCACCAGGAAAAAAATTAGGAAATCGTTTTTAATAATTTGCTATCGTTAAAAATTAGGTAGCGCAAATATTTTGCTGTATTGGAAGCCCTAACGTCACGTTATAGCTACATTGAGGCTTACTTAACCATATACATGGGAAGTTGGCATCCAGAAGACTGAAATAAAGATGAATGCCAGCTTCCAAAATATGATGATGTATTGCAGTGCAAGCAGCATGCCGTTGGTGATTACAAATCCACAGTAAACTTAACTATCAAATACAAAGGCTCTAAAAAATTTGCCGAATTGTGAAACAATGCTTGGTTTTCTTTTTTGCCCCTCTTGCATATGTGATCAAGATGAACTGGCCTTCTTCTAACCTCCTGATTTTTATCCGGAGAAAGTATTGAGTAATTTTGGTAGGACTTCATAATAGATTTTTAACATGGACAATTGTTCCATTTATAAACAAATTTACATAAGCATTCTCATCTAGAGCAACAAATTTTTCTATAGAGTATATATATTTTCATAACTACTTTGATTTCAGAGCTACATTAAAAACAAAAAGTTATTTAAAGTGTTAACACTTTGTGTGAAGTCATTTATGGCTCTAATTAACAACGGAAATTCCGTAATTCCGTTTTTTTTTTTCTCGAGGTATTGTATACATTATTGGCTGCATTGACTCGTCGGATTTAGAAAACGTAAATATACATGCCGATGGAAATTTTAGTTTTAGTGTATAAAACAAAGCAATTAATTTAATACTTAAAATAATCTTAATGCTACCGAGATATGAAGTCCATGTGAATGAGTTTTTTTTTATAATATTTTCCCCCGTTTTCTTAAATTTTTAAAATTAATTTCTCAAAATTTTCATATATAAACAAAAAATTAGACTAAATATAAAGGGTGATCACTCAAAAACCTACGGTGATTTTCTGGGGGGGGGGCTAAGACTCCCGAAAAGATGCTTGAATACATCACTGGTCGTACTTCGTGCATTAGGTAGTTCTTTGCTAATACTACAAAATTACTCTATTTGATTTTATTTTCTAGCTAGACCTCCTCTCCTTCATGAGGAAAAAAAAACTTGATCGTCAGAATATTTCGTTGTGGAGACATACTTTTCATTGTTAAAGGTCATTTTAACGGTAATAGAAAGGACCTTTAAAAGGATACTTTTTAGTATCCTTATATACGCACTTTCACAACAGCACGAATCATGATGGGTAGTATACGTGCTGCCATCATCTAGTGGCCGATACGGAGTATGGTATTCAACTAGTTAGTTATTAAAGTCGTCCTCAATTTTAATATTAAGATAGATTTCGACTTGTATTCATCTGAGAAACTGCAGATATTCCTTATGATATCGTGCACAAAATTAATTTACCGTATTATACAATATGATCATTTGTCCCATTTGTTAAGTAACCTCACCGAATTTCTTAGGAAGCAGAACTTCCCACGATAAAACTTTTCACGATATAATTCAATATGATCATTTCTCACATATGTTAAGTAACCTCACAGTGAACTTCTTAGGAAGAAGAACTACCCACGATATAATTCAGTATGAATTATTTGTCACATATGTTAAGTAACCTCACAATGAATTTCTTAGCAAGCAGAACTTCCCCAGATAAAAAGACAGTGTTCCTGTCACATGACTCTCCTCATTGGCCCCGCCTACTCGCAATCTCCAAAGTAGCTCCGAACCAATCACGTGGCGAAAATGGCTCTAATCGCAATTTCGTACATTCACTTGTGAAATACGCTACCCGGTGCGGCATAGACGCATACATATCACGAATACTATCCTGAGGTATAGCATGCAATATGGTGTCCAAATTGCGGGCCAGCTCGCCGACATTCCGGAATGACAGTAAGTGGCGTCCCATCATGTCGCAAACATGTTTGATCGCTGAGAGGTCTGGCTCTCGGGCTGGCCATGGAAGCATGTTGACATTACAGAGGATGGCCTGGGATATCCCTACCGTGTGTGCCCGAGCAAATTCCTGTTGAAAAGTTGCTCGATGCTGCTGCGACAGGAATGGCAACACAAAAGGTCGTAGAATGTCGTCGACGTACCGTTTAGCCGTGAGGGTGGTACAGATCACTACCAAGGATGTTCAGCTATCGTAGCAAATGGCTTCCCAGTTAGTCACTCCTGGTGTGTGAGCCCTGTGCCATTACATGGTAAAGGCAGGATCCGTGCGCTGGTCGGCTCGTCTCCAGACACGCATGCGCTAGTCATCGGCGTCAAGTGTAAACCGTGACTCATCACTGAAGACAACACGACACAACTGGAAACTATCGCAGGTTGATCGGGCGGGGCACCCCTGCAACCGGTGCCAGCGATGTTCACTGGTAAGCGGCGGAGTGGCCTCCTCGTATGTGTTATGTGCCTCAAGTAGTTTGGCAACGGTCCGGATAGCCACTTCCGTACCTCTACACGACACGACAATGCCACAGAGGGTTCAGAGCGATGAATTCGGTTCTGTTCATGCGGCTTTCACAATCGCTCGATCCTCGCGTTCTGTTATTGCCCTTGGCCGTCCACTTCCAGCGTGTCGCTGGGTTGTTTCCTCCTCGACCCAATGGCACCAACATCGTCCGATTGCCCAAGACAGTTAGAATTAGATATCAGGAGGTACCCTCCTCAATAGAGCAGTACCACTTTGCATGAAGCCCATAACCGCAAGCGGTCGCCGCTAAAGTGTGAGGAAGCTAATGATTTCCATAGCTATTGCGGTGCATTTTTTATTGGCCGAATCGTCTTCTTTCGTCGTAAATGTTTCTAATTTTTCATCGTAACTCCTTGCCGATGTGTGAGAAAATGCTGGATATATAAAATTCTTGATTATTTTGACGCGTGTTCCATTTCTATTTTAACTTGAAATTCATGAAACGTTAGTTCAAGTTCGAAACAAAATATAACGTTAAAATTGAAAACTTCACGCGTGTATGAAGTATAATTTATTCCGGTTTGATATTAACACAATTTTTGCAACCATAAACCATGCAATTCAAAAATACACACAGCTGAAACTGCATGGGTATCATGTAAACAACATCAAATTCCCACACTTTGCGGCTTCACGGTTAAAAGAACCAGGGCATCTCCAGCAGTCTTATTCTAACCTCTTTGTGTGAGACATGCGTCCACTCGTGAAGATAGGGGTATTCATCATGATTAATCCCATAAGTGTACAAATGATATATCGATCTTTGACGTCCTTTTGATATTTAAGAGGGTTGAGCCGCCACAGTGACGGAGTAGCCTATGCGCTGGCTTCTGACCATTCGTCCGTGAAGGGTCCGGGTTCGAATCCCGTGAGGCAAGGATGCTGTGTTTGCCTTACGGCACTGGCTCTCTCCTTTCCCTGGAACCAGTGGCCCTAAATTACGGACGGGCGAAGCTTATAGCCCACTGAGTTGCTCACAGTTGTCTTTAAACCTTCAATAAAAAAAAAAGCAGGTAGCAACAGTGCACTTATTGTTATATCATTCAAAGGATAGTACCTTTCCTCTTCATGCGGATGATAAAAAAGAAACTAAATATTGCTTAATTTTTGTGATTTCCATCTGTTAGGAAACCATAAAAAAAAAAAAAAAACCCAGCAAAAACAGTGTTGCTGGCACAACACTACGTTGCCGCTGCCGAACCATCAATAAAATATCCGGGTGGCCAACAGAAGGGCCAGCAGCTGGTCAACAGTTGGCACCCCCATTAGTTGCCATATGCCACAGCAGGGCCATCAGTTATCCATATCAGGCAGTAACTGCCATAAGTGGCCCTTCCGCGGCCCTGCAAGCACGTGCCATAAATGATGGCTAGCCTAATGTGGTCCGCTAGTTTCCCGGCAGTGACAGCCGGCAACCACGTGACGTAAGTGATGGCTTGCCGAATATTGTCCGCTAATTTTCTAGTAGTAGCCATAAAAAAAAATCAAGGATAACCGTAGTTTCCCATAGCTACAACTCTTTTTCCCCCTTTACGAAACTTCTGAATTATAGCACTGCGCTTGAGAAATTTTCTCAACAGACTGGAAAAACGCCCGTTTGGATCTGGCTGGAAACGAACCAAGGATTGTCAGCGTGGGAAGCGAGCGCTTTACCAACTGGCCGGATTTGCCAAGCCCGAGCATTAGCTTGAAGCTGAGTCTCTTTCTTGCGGAATGTGTAATCGAATGGTTCTCTCTTTAATTTTACAATATTGCGAGGCATTTTTCATAAATGGCAGTTTCATATACTTCATAAATTAATTTTTTAACGTAACGATAGTTTTTTTACCTTAAGGGAACTTCAGTCATTTTCAAGGAGTGTACCAACTTAAAGGCGGTTTCCAAAGTTTTGTGCTGTCCTTGTCGTCTTGAAAGGCGAGTGTTGAATTAATATATTTACCCGTTCATGTCACATTCTGTTACATTTTTAACGTTGTATCTTTCCTTTCCGCTGTCCGAAGCTACATTTGTTTCAAAGAGGAAAGATATTTTATTTTACTTCTCGTTATTTTTAGAAGCGAATTCCTCCAGTTTTGTGTATTCAACCCATGGATGAGTACATTATATACATTGCCTCCCCCCCCCCAAATAATTGATACATTTTGTACGCGTATAATTCCTGTTTTTCCCAACAAACGTTTTTTAATGTTTTTCCAGGACTGTTGTTTGAAGCGGTTTAGTGTATGTTAAAATAGGAAATATTACACAGAAATTATTTCTTGTTATTCATGGGAATGGAGTGGGGGTATTTCATGGCTTAATCTGATATCTTCATCGACGTGGCATTTCATTAGGAAATTAATTCGCCTCTCTACATATGGCTTTTTTTCTTAACATCCACTAAAATAACACGATGGCGATACCGTCGTCTACAACTATCTGGTACCACGAGAGACACAGCACGTGTTGCCTTTGCGCCGTCCCGTTGCTTTCACCTGGTCTTGTGGTTTCATCGATTGCCAGCTACGGGCCACTAGTGGCACTTGCTTGGATGCCCGCAATTCACGGCGATGCTGCAGGGCCATCAATGGCTACCAACTGATGGCGCTGCCACAACGGACAGCTACCGGGCCGTGAGCAGCAGATTTCAGCCAGCAGTGACCCATCACTGCCAGATGGCGGCCAGTAGTTTCCCAACACTTGTATTTTTGCTGGGACAGAATCCCTCTGTCGAGAATAGTCACTTGGAGATATTTTGAAAGCACAGATCAGTAGCAGACTGGCAATCCTTAAACGGTTCTGGAAACTATTTTGTGTGTCTCCTTTTAAGAAATGCAGTATTATCAAGGTATGACATCCCTGAAAAAATAAGGGTATGTCAGCATCAATGTTTACCATTTAAGCGTCTTTTCGTCACATGCCTGCGAATATTGCAGTTTTTTTTTTGTTTCTCAGCAAATGCAGTAATCTTGTTTTTAAATTAATTTCTACTGCAGGTCCTTAGTAGAATTTAATGTAAAAACAAGATTACTGCATTTGCTGAGAAGCAACAGACGAGGTACTTTCTCAGAGAGAAAGAGAGAGAGAGAGACTACCGAAGACTTTATTACATTCTTATGAATTTTAATGCGATAAATGAATTCAGAATTTGTAATAATTTCTTCGCTTTTAAATAGAACGGAAATCGAAATGCCCCAAAAATTGATATCTTTTCCAAGATTTATATAACATTAATAAAAGAAGCACTGTAAAAATATCTTGAAAAAACTGAAAATGTCTAGAATTGCAGTAATTTTAGAGCAAATTTATAAAGTGAGAGAAATTAAAGAATGCGAAAATTAATTTTTATTTAAATTACTTTCAAATGGAAAATGTCTTTTTGCTGTAGCTGAAAGAGACTTTGCGGAACTGCAGGGAAAGAATTCGTGTAACTCTAAGGCACGAAAAGTAATAAATCGAATGCAGATCTTGTTAGGTATAAAAAATGAAAATAAATAAAGAATATAAATATAAAAAGCCGCAATCCAAAAATTCTACCGTAGATGAACCTTAATGCATTAACGTACACAATGAATTTCCAGTTTCTGTCCCAGACTATTAATATCATATTTGAATAGATTGTATTGATCATTTGCATTGATCATTGTATTGATCATTTGAGTACAAATGAAATTGATAAAAGCGGAATGGATAAAGGGACGAGGCTTAAATTTCGAAGGAACGAGGCTTAGATTTGAAGGGAAAGGAGTGTATCAAAAACAGCGCTGGCTTAATTTTTTTTTAATTCTGAAGCCGGCAAAGTGAAAAACAAACTTTGCAGTTTATAGTATAACTTGGTTTTCTTCTACAAGAATATTGACGTGCATGCTTTTCTTTCTTTCTTGAATAAGCATAAGGTCTACCGACCCAGAATATGACGACCCACCGGGAATTCTGTCAGTATCCCGGCGTCCCAGTCCACTCCTGGTACAGATCGCACGATACGTCACTGTTTTTATCTCCTGCAAACTGACAGAAGCGAGTTACCAGGGTTTATCAAACAATGGAACACCGACTGCGACCCGAGTGTACGCAATGCGCCGAATGCAAATCACAGGGACGATGTCACCCACGATGTGAGATATATAAATGGGTGCAGTACCATGTGTATCACGTACCAGTGGCACAATCGCAGGTGAAACAGCTGTTGTGGAATAACTGTCTACAGTATCAGATCTCAGTGACCAAAAAAAGGCAGATCATTGGTGCGCGTCCTGCAGGAGCTTCAGTAATTATTATAGAACCGCAGAAATAGTAGATGTAACAAGAGAAACTGTATCGAAGATTATGATTACTTATAAAAAAGGACACGCGGCGTTTCCTCCAAATGTACAAATTGTGGACGCTATACGAAGATGTGAGATAAGGATAGGCGAACGTTGGTGGAAAACGTTGTAAAACGGAAGCACAAGACCACGGCACCGCAAATAGCAACAGAGTTGAGCACCAACCGGAATGGTCCTTTTTCCGTCATAACAGAGTTCGTCTAGAACTCCATCCTGCAGGTATTTATGGCTGTGCTGCAATCTACAAACCTCTAGTTATCAACATCAATGCAACACAACGTGTAAGGCGGTGCAAAGCTTATAAAAACCGGGTCACATTGTTTTCCACCACTGGTACACTGTTAAAAATTTGTGTTAGGTTGCACGAAAATGTGGTGCTACACCAGCTGCAACACTTTCCTAGAAAAGATACGTCATTGTGTGGTGGAAAGAAAATCTAACAACATGTTGGAACCTTGTACTGTAATGTGGTGCAGCCGTGTACTATAAAATGGTGTATAGTTGAACCATGTTGTTGGGTTTTGTTTATACCACACAATGGTGTATCTTTTCTCGGAAAGTGGTGCAGCTGATGTAGCACCACTTTTTGGTGCAACCTACCACGAAGTTTTTAACAGTGTAGAGTGTACGTCTGGAGAAAACCTGCAGAACCTACCACCCCGTCTGTTTGGTTCTGTCTGTGAAGCACGCAGGTGGATCCCAGACACTCTGGTGTGCTATATCATGTCATTATTTAGGGCCATTGCTTATTGTGTAGAGTCGTGTCACATCTACAATGTACAAATCCATTCTTAGGGACTACCTGCCCACCAGCGTTGCATTCAGAGAGTTTTTTCCGGGATGAGGAGCAATTGCAAATTACGAGGGGGCTGAAACTTGTTGAATGATTATATACATATAATCACTATTTTGTTATATGTATATATACACTGAAGAGCAATGGAATTAGAGACAGCTGGCATTATGCAAATGTGGCGCTGTGGGCGGCCCTGTAAACGGAAACGACATGACGTATGTAGCGATCCGACAATATGAGAAGTGATGCGACGGGAATTAGTAAGAGTCGCACGCAGTATGGGTTAGACGAAGGATCTAAGCGCATTTGATCGTAGGCAAATTGTCGGGGCCCAACGAATGGGTCACTCCACCTCGGAAGTCGTGCAGGCACTGGGATTTTCACGAGCCACTGTGTCACGGGTGCACCGTGAGTACATCGAATCCGGTAAAACCATCCCTGCAAGGGCCAACTGCCGTGGACAACAGCGTGTGGATGAGCGGGGTCATCGTTGGCTAGCTCGCATTGTAACAGAGGATAGACGGGCAACAGTGCAAGAAATCACTCGGCAATTTAACGCTGGTGCACAAAACCGTGTAAGCAGCCACACCATCCAGAACCATCTCTTCGCTATGGGATACAGAAGCCATCGTCCCACGAGGGTACTGCTGCTGAACACACAGCACAGGGTGCAAAGATTAGCACGGGCGCGGGAACATCGCCACTGGACCCTAGACATGTGAAAAAATGTTGTCTGGACTGATGAGTCGAGATTCACGTTGGTGCATGCGGATGGCAGGATACGAGTACGGCGCAAACCACATGAAGCAATGAAACCTTCTTTCCAGAAGGGTACTCTTCAAGCTGGTGGGGGTGGCATTCTCGTCTGGGGACGGTTTACGTGGACTGAAATGAGACCCCTGGTACGTGTGACATTGTCCCTCACAGGTCAACGTTACCGGGATATCCTGGACGACCATTTTCTCCCGTTTGTGCGTCTTCAACATCGCACTGGGGACCTCATCCTGCAAGAAGACAATGCACCGTGCCATCGCTCCCGAATTGTATCCGAATGGTTGGATGAACACTTCACCGACGTGACCTCGCTTTCTTGGCCAGCTAGGTCACCTGACCACAATCCCATCGAGCACACCTGGGATGCCATCGAGAGAAATGTTCGAGGCTCTGACCACTCTCCATCAAATCTTCGTGAACTGTGGGAGCTTGTTCAGGGGTCGTGAATCCGTATGGCTTCCCAACGCTTCCGGTGTCTTGCCGAGACGAATCGCCGCCGACATCAGGACGAAAGGTGGTGCTACACGTTACTAGACAGGTATCTCTAATTCAATCGCTGTACAGTGTATATTTAAAAATTTTAAATAGAGTATAAATTTTTTTTTTATGCACGTGTACTGCAAATGCAAATTCCAAGGAATCTACTCATACAAGTTATTAAAAATGTAAAAATGAATTGAAACAAATGTTAACCTTTATTTCAGTTCAGTAATGCACCACAGATTTCACCATGGGGTGGTGTAAAATATTGAGGATCTTAGTAAAATAAGGCTATGCTGGAGAAAATCCCCCCCTGCCCCCCCCCCCAACATTGAAATTTCCTCTCCCTACTAAAAGCGTATTATCGATTATTAAGGAATCATTACAGTGTTACCTGAAAACGTACGGTGAAAGCCATTCCCCTGCCATTTGGTTTCAGCCCCTTTAGATTATTTAGACTAGCATATAAAAGTAAAGAAAAATACATACTGTTTGGATGCCAGTTTGAGGTGCTTTGATGTTTTTGTTTTTTTCTGGCACAGAGTGTGAACTTTTCACTGCAAGGAGAAAAAACGTATTTGGGAACAACGTCTAACAATATGCTGTTTTTCAGCACGTCTTTTGTAAAAAGGTCGTGCTTCTGTTATCGGTATGTCCGTCCGTCCGTCCGTCCGCCTGTAACCACGATATCTCAGCAGCTATTAGTCCGATTTGAAAAATTCTTTTTGCATTGGGAAGCTTGAAATATGCAAATGATGATCCTTTATTTCGTTTTTTTTTACGATGTACAATTTCGCCAGTAGAGGGCGTAAATGCAGATGATGTGAATTCAAAAATACGTTTTATTCCACATATTTGCTTCTAAACATCCGATTGAAAAAAAAATTATATCTTTCGATTCCATTTATGTTGAAGAGTATTTTAGATATAGTTACTTTTTCAAATTACGCATAGATTTTCCGCTAGGGGGTGTAAAAGTAAATTACATTTCTTCCGATAACTCTTCTTCTAAAACTCCGATTTGAAAATTTTTTTCTTCAGCGGATACATCTCTTGATGGAAAATCTTTTGCATGTAATTTCAAATTTTTGGTAAAGAATACTTTGGCCACCAGGGGGCGTAAGTGTTAATTTTTGCTTCTGATGTATTTGCCATAAAATCGTAGCTTCTAAAAAATCGGTTAAAAAATTCTTTCGTGGACTGATGCCACTCACGTCGATAAACCTTTTCGGAATATTTACTTCTTAAAATATTCTACAGTTTCTCCTCCAGGGGGCGTAGGTGTACATCTTATTTTTGTCAATATCTTTACTTCTAGGAGTCCGATTTGAAAAAATTCCTTCTTTGTTGGATAGTGTTTTCCGTGCGACATGATTTTCATATAATTTCAAAATTTTCAAGTAATTCATAGACTTTCCGCTAGGGGGCATAACGGTAAATTGCGTTTCCCCCTATATCTCTGCTTCTAAATCTCCGATTTGAAAAATTCTTTCTGTACCGGATATAGCTCCTGATGGGAAATCGTTTGCACATAATTTCTAATTTCTGTAAAAAAATAGTTTGGCCACCAGGGGGCGTAAATCTTAATTTCCTCTTCTGTTGTATTTGCAGCAAAATATGAGCTTCTAAATTTTCGATTGAAAAAAACGTCATTTGTTGACCGATACTACTCATGCCGACAAACCTTTTAGGAAAATTTTCTTCTTGAAAAAAATGCATGGGTTCTGCGCCAGGGGGCGCAGATGTATATCTTATTTTTGTCAATATCTCTACTTCTAAGATTACGATTTGAAAAATTCCTTCTTTGTTGGATAGTGTTTACGATGCGAAATGTTTTTCCTATAAATTCAAAATTTTCAAGTAAATCATACACTTTCCGCCAGGAGGCACAAAGGTAAAGTGCGTTTTCTGCGTTATTTCTGCTCCTAAAGCTCCGATTTGAAAAATTATTCCTGTATCGCGTATAAGACCTGATGGAAAATATTTTCACATAATTTCATATGTTTGGTAAAGAATGGTTTAGCCAACTTGGGTCATATATGTTAATTTCTGCTTCTGAAGTATTTGTTGCAAAATCTGGGCTCCTGAAAACTCGACTAATTTATTTTTTCCTCGACCGATACCGCTTATACGGATAAACCTTTTGAGAATACTTTCTTCCTAAAATAATGCATGGTTTTCCCACCAGGGGACATAAAGTCACATCTTATTTTTGTCGATATCTCTGTTTCTAAGAGTTCGTAAGCTCACGATTCCGTTTACAGCAATATCTGAGGGATTAAAAACCCGATTGAAAATCTTCTTTCTTTGGTCAGATCTATTGTTTTCCTTACCGGTTCCATTGACTTTGAATAGCTATGATAAATTTAATTTGCGTCAGAACGGATTCAAAAGACGTGCTTATTACACCCGAAAATTCGGGGTCAACTTTCTTGTTTAAATTAGGTAGCAAATATTTTGTTGTGTTGGAAGCCTTAACGTCTCACTAGCTAGACTGAGGCTTAACCGTATACATAGAAAGTCAGCATCTAGAACACCGAATCAAGCTGAATGCCAGCTTCCAAAATATGAAGTGCAAACATCTCTACTCTGTGGAATTAGGTTTTTACTGCGGAAGTAGTCCGAGTTGTCACTGCTTGAAAAATTGCCCCTTTAGCGAGGGCACTTTAATTTTTTATTGAAGGATGATAGAAATTTTGAAGTCCATGTGGATTTTTTTATTATAATATTTTCACTCATTTTAAGGTTTTTTAATTAATTTCTCCAAATATTCAACTATAAACGAAAACAATTTGACTAAATATAAGGAGATAACACAAAAACCTACGGGGAGGGGGGACTCAGCACCCCCGAGAAGATGCCTGAATACATCACTGACCTGCATCCAGTGTTGCAGACAGTGCCCTATAGTTTCAAGCAGTTAATGCACCCGTGCATTGAGCGAAACGATGTTGAAATTGTGGTTTACAGAGTATGGATATAAGGTACAGCAGCTATCCTGGCCATGTGAACCTACAGACCTCAATATTATTGAACATTTGTGGGAATATCTGGAGCTAAAGGTCAGATCACACTTTTCACCTCCAACATCATTGACACAGTTGGGACGTATTTTACAGGAAGAATGGTAACAAATTCCATCATCGGATGTACACGACTTGCACAAGTCTATGCTCCTGTTCTGAAAACCAGAGGTTGGTGTACAGTTTATTAATAAAATGTTCTCCACAAACAATAAGTGCTTCCATTATTTTGATAAATTCCTGTGGTCTGGAATGCCGAAACAATGAATGCACCACTGCCTTCTGCAAAATCAGTAAATACTCGCTAAAAATTCACCTCCCATTTCAGCATTCCGAAATATTCATAGCGGTGTGATATATCAAATAAGAAATGTTGCCAAAGACTTTTCGATTTGCTGTTGTGCTCATAATTAATTGCTATTCGAACAGTAAAAAGTTAAAAAAATTCCAGTGTTTGTTCACTGACGATGTACACTCAGTAGGCAAAACATTAGAGATAGGGGTGATGGGCAGTTGACATGGGCATCCCCCGGGTAGAGTGGAACAAACCCAAACCACACGAAGGCGAGAAATAGGCGGACAGCAGGGCTTCCCAACAGTGCATCGCAATCGACGAACATGGGTAAATATAGTGATCTCAGCGACTTTGATCGTGGACGCATTGTCGGGGCAAGAAGATGTTTTTGTATCGCCCAAGTGGTCAGAATCCAAGGGTTCCTGAGAACAACCGTATCAAGTGTGTACCGTGAGTATACCATCGATGGACGTATATGCCACCTGAGAGCAAGCGGTGGCAGACCACACACCATTTGATGACCGGGGTAGACCTAAACTATTCAGGATCGTACAGACCGACCGCTTGGTAACTGCGGTGCAAATCACATCTAGGTTAAATGTCAAAGGCCCTAGCAGTATCAGCGAGCGAACAGTACGCTGCATACCCTGTGTTACGAAAGCCGAAGGTCTGCTCATGTGCCACTGTTGACTGCTCGTCATCGGACATTACGCCTCGCATGGTTCCAGGAACATCAAAACTGGACTTCTGCAGAGTGGCAAGGCGTCGTGTGGTTAGAGGGATCCAATGTTTAGCTGTATCGAGCTAACGCGAGAGTGCGAGAGTTGCGCAGAAAGCACGAGGTCTCGGCCCAGTCGTGCCATATCGGTTCTGTTCAAAGCGGTGGAGACTGTGATGGCTTGGGAAGCCTTCTCATGTGACACATTGGGTCCCTTACTGTTTCTAGAGAGGTCTTTAGCCGCTGCGCGCTCCCAGCATGTGTAGTCTAATCGCCTACACGTTTTCATAACCTTCTTGGATCTTGTGCAAATGGTCTGTTTCATATGGATAGTGCGCCGGCCCACTGAGCCGCAACCTCCCCGGCATAGCTCGAAGAACACTCATCTCAGTTGGACCCATCCAGAAGACTCCAAGTTCCCCGGATTTAAACCATGTGGAAGCTCTCTGGAATGCCGTGGAGCAGAACATTAAATCCATGGATCGTGAACCGACGTCTCCGGTGGAGTTAGGGACAATGCTGTAACAGGCATGGCTAACATTACCTACAGAAACTTTCCGGCATCTGGTGAAGTCGATGCATCAGCGTGTGTAGGCTGTTATTCGTTCTAGAGGAGGACTAACACACTATCAGGTAGGTATCTCTAATGTTTTGTGTATTGAATTTATTTCATTGTACATGCAAACACAACAGAGTTCATGTAAACATTTGATACTGTTGCAAATGACAAACAAAGAGTGTTTTCAAATGGGTTATACGGTTTTCTTGTTGCTTAAAATCTCTTCAATGTATTACAAAGAACTAGAGGTCTGCACTGGCCTTAATTTGAGAAGCCCGGCCCTGCCCGCCCTAGCTCGGCTCAGACTTTCCAGTTTATAAGGCTGGCACTGACCCGTATTAGAGTTTCAACCCACTTTCTCCGCTGCTTATCGCAAATAACGCAAAGCTTTCCCTGGAGAAACAAAACTTCTCTGAAGAACTGAACTACCTCAGTAAATGAATATAACCCAGAGAGACATGTTACTTCTCCCAGAAATTCCTCTCACACGTGATGTTTAGACCTGACTGCAAAGTTCTGTTGCAAATGCAAACGCTTTTCCTCTTCCACACTGAAGTAAAAACTAGGTAGCTTCGATCCCCAAAGACGTAGACAAATACTACGAACTTCCTCATCTCCGTTGTAGCAACGAATCGTGCCAAAAGTTCCGTCATCTAGTTTCGTGATGCTGAAAAATCTGTTTGTGTACGAGGGTCATAACGAAAGTTTTGCACACGTCAATATAAAACGGAAGCGGATGATGCAATCTGGAAAATGACGGCGTCATGTCAAGGTCAGACTCTCAACAACACAGAATGACGCGCCATCATTTGCTGTGTGGACGTGGGAGGGTTTAAAAATGGAAGCGTCCAGCTCCTCCTGTGGGGTTACTGTAGACCAGCGCTCGTACGTGATAATAAAAACTCTGCGGGGGAAAACGACACAAATTCATACTGCCTTGCAAGAAGTTTGTGGGGAAGAAACTCTTGATCGAAGCACAATTTCATGCTGGGCATCGCCCTTTCGGGAATGTCGACGTAGCATCGAAGATGATCACCGCTCAGGCCGACCTCAAACGGCGACAGACAAAGCATCTGTCACCATTGTTGCAACGCTTCTCGAACAGAATCGCCGTTTGACAGTAGAGGAGATGATTGCTCATCAGGCAAATTTTTCCACCGTGTCTATTCACCGGATTTTGACCGACCCACTGGGAAAAATAAAAATCGCCGCGCGCTGGGTGCCCCATCAACTCACCCACGAGCAGAAGGCAGCCAGAGTGAGCATCGCACAGGATTACCTACATAGGTTCGAAATGGAGGGCGATACCTTCCTGAACAGAATTGTCGCAATTGACGAGACTTGATCCCGTGATTTTATGCCGGAACTGAAGTCACAATCAGCGGAATGGAAGCATCCAAGTTCTTCACGCCTCTCAAAGTGTCGTCGGCTACAATCCAAAGTGAAGCAAATGATGATTTTTTGTGTACGATGCCCAGGGTGTTGTGGTCTCCGATCGAGTGCCGGTAAAGCAAAATCTAAACGCACAATGTTATCGTGACTTCCTGAGGACAAAATTGAGACCAAAAATTCGCGGAAATCGCCCCAAGGTGTTGGAAGCGGGAGCCATTTTGCTGCATGATAACGCATCGTGTCATGGTGCAGCGTCGCTACGGGAACTTTTGTTGAAATATGGCCGGGAAACTATCTCACCCACCATACAGACCTGATCTCAGTCCACCCGACTTTGATCTTTTCCCAAAGTTAAACAAGTTGGTAAAATCATGCAATGCAGTGATTATAATACGCTTTCCAACATACCAGAAATCATTACTCAAGTTATCACTCAAGTTATGAGGATAATGGCTGTGAAATAAATCTCGGTCCTGTGCTCTGACCTTTGATCCCATTTCTATGATATTCTACAGAACCGGTTCAGTATACCTCCGAAGTAACATGATAAAGTTTTGTCGGAATGGAAGCATTTTTACGTAAGTTATGATGCATAAGGGCTATGGAAAAGATTCCGCTCTTCTGTCCTAACCTTTGGCCCCATTTTGCCCATTTTCAATAAGATTCGTTGACCCCATTTCGCCCATTTCATAGGCAGGTCCTTACAACATACTAACATTTCATCCAAATCGAAGAATTTTTACGTAAGTTATGACGCATTATCATGATGGAAGTGATTCCGCTCCTATGTCCTGACCTTTGACCCCATTTCGCCCATTTTCAATAGGATTTGTCCCCAGGTGGTCCCCTACCAGGTACTAAAATTCAATCGAAATCGAACCTTTTTTACGTTCGTTATGACGCATAAGAGCAGTGGAGTGGATCCCGCTCCTATGTCCTAACCTTTGACCCCATTTCGTTTACGTTCAATAGAGTTCCTTCCCAGGTGATCCCCTTCCACATACTGAAAGTTCATCGAAATTGAACGATTTCTACGCGAGTTATCGTGCGGACGAACATACGCACACAAAGCGTGACGTAATGAGGCAGATGGGAATCGCGACCATCTGCTCGCAAGAGTGTGACGTCATAAAACTTTAATAGGATCCACACACAACGCGTGACGTAATGAGACAGATGGCGCGACCGCGCGACAACATCTCAAGCGCGAGATTGTGACGTCATAAGATCGTCCCCAGGTGGTCCGCTACCACATAATAAAATTTCATCGAAATCGAACCATTTTTGCGCACGTTATGACGCATAAAGGCAATGGAATGCATCCCGCTCCTATGCCGTGACCTTTGACCCCACTTTACCCATTTTCAATAGGGTTCATTCCTAGGTGGTCCCCTACAATATGCTAACATTTCATCGACATCGAACCATATTTACGCAAGTTACGACGCATAAGGGCAATGGAATGGATCCCGCTCCTATGCCGTGACCTTTTACCCCATTTCGTCCATTTTAATTTGGGTTCGTCCCCAGTGGTCCCCTACCACATACTAAAATTTCATCGAAATCGAACCGTTTTTACGCGAGTTATCGTGCCGACAGACGGACGGACGGACGGACAAACCTGGAGCATATACGCTTCTTCAACCTACGGTTGGAAAGCGTAAAAAATCGGCTCCGTGGCATCCAGTACGAATCGCTGGAGGAACTGTCATTGGACTTGACCCGAATAATAAGACAGCTGAACAAAGATAGCGTACTACGGGATATCCAGGACCTACTTCACAGCCAGGGCCGGATTAAGACCTTAGTGGGCCCCTAGACTAAGGCATTTGAGTGGGCACCAAGGCTAAGACATCTGAGTGGGCCCCCAAAAAACAGAATTATGACGGGGGATTATTATGAAGTAATCTGAAATACAAAACTGTAACTACTAAATTTTCTCCAAAGTTTTCATAATAAGTAGCTGTATTTTTCATTGTTCTCACAAGAACATGAGTTGAAAGATTAAGGTTCCTAGATTTGGTCTTGGATTTTCTAATAACTGGGAGTTGTGGTGGACGGTAGTGAAAAGCCAAAACTGTCTCGCCAACACCACTGTATACACCAACATGAGGACATGAAACCTTTTGCCTTGGTGATTCACTGCCATAAAATCTGTTTGTCTTCCACAGTCTGTTTTTGACCAAGTGGAAACTGTACGAGACAAAAGCAAAACTATTTTATAAACCTCTCTCTCTCTCTCTCTCTCTCTGTCAATCTATTACTTGCCCGGGAAGGCCCCTTGATCATGGTGGGCCGGCCCCAAGGCTATAGACCATGCAGACATCCCCTTAATCCGGCCCTGCTCACTGCTGGCTAGCTGACGTTAGCAGCGGAGCACAGCAAATGGAACAGCAATGAAGTAAGTCTTCTCCGTTACTTCACACGTTCATCAAAAATGGACAGTGTGCAGAACTTTTGTTAGGACCCCCGTAAACAGTGTTTGCCATACGCTTTGTCAGCTAACTCTATGTATATATACATCGCTGAGACGCGACAGTGAAGTGTTATATAGCATCAAAAGACCTGACCAATTCCCAGTAATAATTGTATTTTACATGGGATTTTCATATCAGTCAAGCTGATCGCTACCACAGTTCTAGGTATAAGCGGCCATATCCGAGTTTCTTTTCCAAATATGAATTAAAAAATAATAACACAAGGTCGTGAAGTAACTGTATCGTGAGTAAATAGTGTGCTTAGAGTAGTAATTCAAATCGTGACCGCTGCTGCAATCATAGTGTTAAACGAAATTAAAGCCATCGAAGTGAAACGGAATTTGATTTCAGTATTTGAAAAAAATAAACTGTCACATTTCAGACTCTCATGTTACAGCCCCGCTTTTTGGTTTCTGCTATAATAAATTAAACTATCCGGTGGCGGATGCACTTTCATTTCACTCAGGGATCCTCTGCATCTGATTATTTCAAAAGTCAGTCTTCAGTTTGTAAATCGAAATGTTTTTCTTTAATCCAGGAGCAAAATACTAAACCTTCCACTACAGGCCCGGCTCGAGCTACTTGAGCTAAAACAAAACAAAACTGGATAGAGTGCTAGGATGGGGTCAGGCTTTACAGACCAGGCCCGTGGATACCTCTTTGAAGAATGGACAGAGGCAGACAGATGTACAGTCGAGGCCTGGTAGGGCCTGCCGCTGCGAAGCTACTTTCGAAATCTACATTACAGTAGATAACAAAAAGGCAAAGTGTAAATTTGTATATGGTGTTTGTACACAGGAGTGCCGTTAAAATATATATGCAGGTATATACGAGTGTTGTACCGAAAGTAATGCAAAAGTGGGTGTAAGAACGGACATATTAACTATGTTAAAATATAAAAATGCTGAACATTATGTTACTTTTTTACGAAGAAAAGAAAGACAATACAAGCCCAAGAAGGCGACAGAAGGTTCGAGAACATTTTTTTCAGATGTCGAGAGCCTCAAACAAAGAACTTTAGTTTCTCACGCCTGAAAAAGAGACGCCTTTTCGACGAACTGATAACATCTTCAATTATACCGCGACTTTCGCTGTACATTATCAGCATCGCCCAGACGCCTAAAAGTCTGGAAAACAGCCATCCACCTTTGTGTGTTAGTGTAAGAATGTACTTCGGCGGTAGGATTACTGTCTCAAAGGGTACACTTACTAAGGGAGAGATCTGACGGGCCGCAAAGACACGAAAGGTAGGATTAAAACCCATCAGCAAAGCACGCCTAGCCAACGTCCAAGGTTACTCGGCGAGTGACGTAAAAGGAGGAACACGTGGCCAGAGAATGCGAGCCACTCCAGCAGGTCAGCGAGAGGGCAAGGTCAGCGCGGGGTTTTCGCGCATGCGTGGCGCGGAGGAGGGGAGACGAGCAGGTCTCTTAGAAAGGACCTGTTAGTCAGTCTGCTTTCGTCCAACGGAGAGAGTTCTTCGATAAAGGGGACGCGAAGCGTTTGCCTTTTTTGTGTGAGCAGAAGGACGCTCCAGCTACGGAGGTCTGGGGCTCTGGATGAGATTAGCCAGCACGCTATCCTTGAAGAGATAGAGTGTTCGGTTGCAACGGTACAGGTCCCAGTCAGGGAATCCCGCTTGTGCAACAGATATTCCTCTAGAGTAAGTAAAATCTTAGCACAGGCTAAGATTGAAATCGTATCGACGGAGAAGTACCGTTAGGCTACTAATCATAATTTTCTCAGAGATACAGATCTACCTAATAGCAGGTAGAGTCTCTCTAGAACGTCAACGCCGAAAGCGAGGACTCAGATAATTTTCTTCGGAAGTGGTTTTCCTAGATTTCGTGTCCACGCCACCGTCCAGGTCTAAGCCTTAAGGAAACCTGATGCTAGAGAAAGAGGAATCCACCGCCGTCCGGAACCTAACTGATTATGTAATAAATGTTTGTGTTGTAATAGTAACTCCTCTCGATATCCTTATCTCTTATTTGTGAGTATTATTCTGTCCGTTCAGCTGTTTCGATCCGCCTTCCCAATTCACAGATTTTATAACAAAGTGGGGAAGGCTTCGTTTGTTCGCTCGAATAGAGTTTGGGGAGTGTTTCAGAGAAACACAAACTCTTCCTTGTGTCTGTGAGAAGCACCTAAAACGTGGACGTCTCAGATTCATAAGTAGGAGGCGGAGCCACGACACGTGACCACTACCTTCGCTCTCACAGTGGGCATAACTTTTCTATTAACTGACAGAGGTCATTCAAATTGCACATGTTGGTAGCGTAGCACTTTCTCTTTACAAAAGGTACTACTCAACATAGACTCCATCACAAACGATGCATTTGCGCCATCGTTGAACCCAACTCTCGAATCCTGTTTGAAAAAATTCAGGTGTTATACCCACTTTTTCACAGCTACTTTCACCTCGTCTGTGTCATCAAATCGTTGTCCCCGGAGACTGTCCTTCATTGGACTGAACAGATGGAAGTCGGAGGGCGCTAATTCTGGGCTGTACGGTGGACCACCGACCAGCCAAATTTGCTGATCGCCTGATTTCTTGCCAAAGATGTGTGTGGTCTCTATTGTCATGATGAATGCGGATCTTTTCAGATTCTTGTTCGTTCTCTTCCTCCTTATGGCTTCTCTAAGCTTCTTGAGTGTCTCAATGTACCCCCGCTGGTCACGGTACTGCCACGTTACAGAAAATCAAGGAGGACACCTCTGTCATCTCAGAAAACAGTCACCATGGCTCTCTGCGCTGATCGCTGGCTCTTAAACTTCTTAGGCCTTGGTGAAGAGGTGTGACGCCATTCCATTGATTGATACTTCGTTTTTCGTATCGTAAAGATACGCCCACGTTTCGTCCCCTGTCACCAGATATGAAAAAAGTGTCTTCATTGGCTTCAAACGTTTTCAGCAGATCAGAGCAGACTTCCACTCTTTTCTCATTCAAACCGGGTGTCACGTGCCGAGGTTTCCTCCTTTTGCACACACTTTCCGATACCCGAATTATTCCACCACCATCTATCTGTATGGCAATCTGACCAAAATCCAGTTGTGCAACAAGCTCACGGATTGTGACTCGTCTATCCGCGCGAATCAATTCATCCACTTGCTGACGATTCATGTCAGTGGTCTCAGACGATAGTAACCCACTGCGTGGTTTGTATTCAATGCTGATTTCCCCTTCTTTAAACTTCTTCATCCATCTGAGCACATTGGTTTTGTGAATGGTGTCATCTCCGTAAACATTCTGTAGCTTTCTGTTGATGTTGGACAGCCTGCACCCTTCTTTCATCAGGAACTCAATGACGGCACGTTGCTTCAGCTTGGAATCCATTATTTACCTGCAATGAAGAAGAAGGGTTACTATAGAGGAAGAGTTACTCTACCAACATGTGCAATTTGAACGACCTCTGTGAGTTAATAAAAAAGTTGGTAAAATCATGCAATGCAGTGATGGCCACTTCTTTTTTCAGGACTGCACCACTGAAGAGAAGAAAAAAATAATTGTGATCAAGACAAAGTGAAACGAAAAAAAAAAAAGAGACACCAAATTGTTGTTAGTTAAGATTTATTAATGCAAGAATGACTAGTACAGCAGGACTCATTAGAACAAAAGGTTTCCATTATGTATTATTGGTATTAATAACACAAACGTTGAACTTAATATTTAACTCTTTCACTTTTGCACTCTGACTATGTGACCCAGTCTTTTGTTATATTATCTGCTTCTTTCTTTTGCTCAATTGTATTTCAGTGTTAATGAAAAAGTCCGCGAAAGATGAAAAAGCACCAAGTAAACGACTGAAAAAGTCTATCTCAGCCGTTTACTTGGTGCTTTTCCTCAGCCAATTAAACTACACAGGACTTTATGTCTGGATTGCAGTAAAAAGTCTAAAGGACATGTTTTACAGTACCATGTACAGATAGATGTATTTATACTTCTAAGATTTCATATTAAATCAGAACATGATATTCACATCTCGTGTTACAACACACAACAGTACACAAAACATAAATTGGACAAAATATCTTATCAAATTTGGAATTCTCCTGAATTTACCACAAGATCACTTTGGGTACGAGCATTACTTCTACAAAGAACAATTTGTTTACAATAACCACTCATCAATGAGTTCATAAAGTCTTCCTATGTTTATGTGAAGTGAAGCTGTTTATATATTAGAAACCTGATTTTCTTGATATGCAATTTTAATAAATGGTATGGGGCAAATAATTTAAGTCTTAACTCTTTATTGTAACTAAATGTGCTTTTACAGCAACTTTGTCAAGAACTTCACAGAAAATTTTTCTTTGGATTGATACACACAGTTTGGTTTGCCCACTCCGGAAAACGAAATAAATGCTTTCTCTTGTGACCAACATCTGTAAGCATATTCGTAGATTATTGATCAGGTATTTTACTGAGCTAAATCTGTTATGTTAAAAGCTGTAAGAGCACTTTCATCCTACAGTATGCGATAGAAGCAGATATGCATCTCACTCTCGATGCGTTAAAAACTGATACAAAAATAACCATTTTGTTGATATCTTTGCACATTTTTATACCTTTTAAGTTCTAGGATATTTTTATATTTCATTGGTCTTCGAAAAGCATTTTTCTGCTCTCTAAATTTCTCTAGTTTGCAAACTTCTCACTGCGATGATAAAAACTGAAAAGCAAAATTTTGATTGCGTGAAAAATTTACTTTATAAAGAACTAAAACTATATTTTCTATGTTAAGTTAGGTTTCCCAATTATTCCATAAGGGTTACTACAGAAGTGATTAGCACAACTACAAATTTGGAACAGAGCTTATGAAACGAGCAGTTTACTATGACTAAAATTCTTGTTAGTCGTAAATAAAAAAATTAACTGATTTTAGCACTTGTCTTCACTTCATAATTTTATGAAAACAGGGTTATCTTTTCTAAACAACGATTCGGAATTTGATAAATGCAAAATTCTGAATGGATGTTTAGAAAAGACAATTTTAAATAGGCGATAGCTTTTTATTTCCAGATGCGTCTTTCAGAATTATTAACGTTTATAGCCGCTACTTTTTCAAAAGCCTAAAAACAAGAAGTTTGTGAGTTGTCTGAAATATAGCCCAATAACCAAAAGGTTAAGCTTCTTGCCATAAGCACTTGATGAGTCACGGGTGCTAGGTTCATTTTCTGGTACTCTACCCTACAGGGAACTAGTTACCCTTAGTTAGAAACGGCAACTCCGATGCTTACAAAGTCGTTAAATATCCGACTTTCCAGCAAACAGGCCAGATACAGGGGAAAGGCCCCAGAGGCCATGGCTTGCTGAATGAAATTTTAATATGTCTTTCGAGTGAAGTCTATATTATTCTTCTTCATATGGTTTTATATTTGATAGTTTTTTACTTTTGTTACAAGGTAAAACAGACTCATTCTCTAAAATTTATTTTTATTCAAATGATGTGCATTCATTATTTCAACATATCATAATTTCCTTTCTGTAAAATTAAGTTTCATTTTTATAGCATCCCTCTTTTAGGTTTTCAAGATCTGCCTTGCACGCAAAACCAATTAAAATGCATAAAATGGACAGATCAAGTAAGAACTCGTGAGATGTGACGTAAGAAGTGGACGTTGGGCATAGTTTCCTTTAAATAAATAACTTTTTTTTTCTTATATGTACTTTTGACTAATTTCTGTCTGTGAATTACCAAGCACAACCGTTATAGAAATGCTGGTACTTCTGGACACTTATAAAAAAAAGTCTTGAATGGTATTCTTGAGCAAAGGCATAGATTGTCTTTTTCATTATTCTATTTTTTATTTTTATTAATAATAACACTGAATATGTGTGTGTGTGTGTGTGTGTGTGTGTGCTGCTTTTTTCCCTCTGTCGATGATTTTTTTCGTTATGAGTTTTGGAACGCATGAGCTTAAGAGCCCAACAAAGCACGAACGCAACAAATGATTAAAGGAGGGTAGGCGGTTTGTTGCTGCTCTGTCAAAAATCAACGAAATGAATTACTCCTATTTAAACATATTTGCGACAAACCACATGGGTGCGAATGCATGAAGACCCCATTTGCAACAATGTAGTCTATATTCGTAATTTAAAACGTGTTTTACAATAAATATGAAGTATAGTTTTGTGATGATACTTGGCGCAAAACCAAGGAACGATACAAGCAGAATACTGAATAAATTTTTCCTGAATGAAAACATCTGTTTCTGTATAAAGACGTGTAAATTAAATTATCTTATACCTCCCAAAAAAGCATCTCCTCTCCCTCTTTCACACACTCTCAAGGATTTGTTTCAAACAAAACAGGCGTTTATATATTTTTAAACTGTAAACGTTTATAAAGAATAAGATTCAACAGATGGATAATGTGACTCTTAATTTGAGGAAATTGGTTCCTATAGGAATAATTAAAAATATAAGTTTTAATGCTCGTCGCATTTTTTTGTAAAGAACTCGTTTCAAAGTGTGCTAAAATATTTCAATAAATATGCTTTTCAGATATACAAAATTGTGAGTCCATGCTAAAGATGAATAACATTCATTACATACATATATATATATATATTTATATTTCCATTTTCTTTTACAAAATGGTAAATGCTCGGTGTCTGGTAATCATTATTGTTAAAATGGAATATTTTCGTAAGTTGATCGCCTAAAAATCGATATTGGTTGTTTCCCATTGGAACTAGAGGCAGATGACGAACTGGATGACCAGGAATAAAATGATGGGGATGACAGCCTGTTGGAGTTCCTCAGGAAGACAGAACCCGACCCAGGCGACGAAGGCTCTGCGCTATCTGTAAAAAAGAGAAAAAATAATAATTTTTTTACCAGAAATCAGTTCGGCATTTTTACGTAAATTTTGCGTACTTGGGTGTTTTATGACACGAAACACCCAATCTTTACTGACACGAAACGTCCGTTACTGACACGAAACACCCAATCTTTACTGACACGAAACATCCGTTACTGACACGAAACACCCAATCTTTTTCCTCGGGAATTTTGAGAAAAGCCAAATCAGTTCACTAGCTCTAGTCTAATATGAAGAAATAAAAATAAAATAAAATAAAAGAAAAGAAGGAAATGCATGATATAACAAATCCCAATAAATATTTATTTTCATCTCATCCTCCAAAAGATGGAAAATATGACCTACTACTTGCTATCTGGGGAAGTGTGATGAATACATGTGATTGTATCAAGTTGCTGACTAGAAAAACTTCCTACTGTTTAGTAGGTTTGGGACAGGGAGCAAATGTAGCCCACCTAATCATAAGAGTCATAATATTATGACATTAAGTTATATCTTGATATTAAGTAACATAAATAAATTACTTTATATTAAGTAATACCAAGAAATTGAGGCTCTGACATGTAATTTTTGCTCTCTGCACTTATGTACTATTTGCTGAGTTAACTGAATAATTAATTGCGTGTTGGCAAGTGGCACTGGAAAAATGTTAAACAATAAAGACAGATAAAGAAAATGACAAATATTTATTTTAAATGAAGCTTGGTTTGCAAAAATAAAGTAACATAAAACCAAAAAAGTGCAGTATTAAATTTTTAGCATTCTGTGGCATCATATATCTTTCCTCTAAATGACTTGCTGAAAAGCATGTCTTTCGGGAAGAGTACATCTTCATCTGTTCCTCCGTCTGTCTGTGCCTTAACTCTTTATTTATTTGCCAGACTTCGGAAATTCTTTTTTACATTGGGGAGTTTGAACTCTAAATGAGAAGATAAAATTTTGATTTAAAAAAAACAACATTTGGTCATTTTAACTAAGAACCTTTTCTTTTGTTTTGCTGCATAATCATGCCACTAGGGATGAGCAAATACGGATGTCATTGTTTATTGCATATCACAGCTCCTAAAAATCCAACTGAAAAAAATGTTTTTCTGTAAGATACCTTTTACCACAAAGACCATTTTGCCCACATTTTTTACTTCAAAAAATGAACAGCTTTTCTGCCGTCAGCTCTAAATATACATTCTATTTTTACTCCCACCTCTTCTAAAAACCAATTTGTAAAATCCTTTCTGCGTCGCACATCTTCTCCATTGTGAGAACATTTTGCGCATGTTTTCTGACTTTCAATGACCCACATTTCCGCCTAGTTGCAATAATGAATCTCTAAAAATTGAAATCATTTTTGTGCCACTTATCACTATGAAGAACACCATGTACGTTGCGTAATCCAACTTTGAAAACTTCTTTTGCAGTTGGAAAGCGTTTATCACGGAAAATGTTCCGTGTATACTTTTTACTTTTTTCATAATTCACAGTTCTGCTGCTAAGCATGGAACTGAATATTTCAGACTGGTGTCCACTTCCAAAATATACCAGTAGATAGAAAGAATTTTTTCCACATCGGATATCAGCCACCATGACACAAAAAGGTTTTTTACTCGGGGACACAAGTGTTTGCTTTTGTTTTCTGTTTGTTAAAGACGTCTTTGTGAACAGCATTTTGCGCGAATTTTTTACTACCGTATACTTCAGTATTCTGGTAGGCAAATCAAATGGATATTTCTACTTGCAACTGTGTCTCAACCAGAGTTGAAAACGGGTCAAAAATTTTGGACCGGATCCGGACGTCATATAATTGGACCCGACCCAGACAAATCTGCTTTGATCTATAATATATAGGGCGTTGAAAAAGTCTCTCCGCAGTGGGTATCTTCTTCGGTTTTATGGAAATCAAACAAATGTATTATAGGAAAGAATAATTTACTCACTTATAGGAAGTGTTGAAACTGTCGTCCTGCATTTGCAAGACATAACCTAACTGTTTTACACACGTTTTTAAAAGCATCTGCAAGAGCCAAAAAGT
Source organism: Macrothele yani (assembly GCA_039090855.1). Classification (NCBI taxonomy): domain Eukaryota; kingdom Metazoa; phylum Arthropoda; class Arachnida; order Araneae; family Macrothelidae; genus Macrothele; species Macrothele yani. The sequence goes on from CM077008.1 coordinate 83,668,113, forward strand.
CCCTCCGAGGTAATGTTAAGGCTGCTCCATCTAATTTTGATGGCGCTACAGTAAACATTTTTGAATTAAGCAACATGCATGTTTAATTTCAGTTTTTGTTGTTTTCCTGATAGCATATCAAGTTGCAGAATATGTTTCACAGCCACACCAATTTTCACAAGTTTCTGATGAGTTGAAAGTTTTCAAAATGTTAATGTTGTTTTCATCATTGCCCCTCAGAAGGAAGGGACTTTTTAACTTTTTTTTCTTCTCAGGACACTCTTCCTTCAGATTGCATGACAAATCATTTTTAACTCAGCGAGCACCAGTATCGAGCACAAAATTGCACAGTGCGCACTTTTCTTCAAAATTGTGTGTGTGTGTGTGTGTTTTTTTTTTTTTTTTTTTTTCAAAAATAAAATGGAAATAAAACCGGGTCAAAATCGGGTCAGGAACACCTTGACCCGATCCATTTGACGCGCCAGAAATTGTCGATCCGTGATCCATTTCCATCTCTGGTCTCAACCACTAAAAGATCGATTTAATTTTTTTTTCGCGTTAGACCGTAATCTTTGTAATGAACAGGTTGTTAGTTATAATAAACACTTAGGCATGCCAATAAATGTTCGATGATTATTAGAGCTTGGAGAAATTTTCCCATTGGCTCCTTTCAATGGCCGGTGCGAAAGGAGAATTATCATTGGTTCTTACAACTGGCGGCTCAATCCTATTCCCTAATGCGTATGAACCCGTTGCCTAAACCAGCGCTCTTACACAAATGTGGCAACTCACGAAACACTTGTTTTTAAATTCAAACTTCTTACCTTGAGCACCGCCTTCTGCGCCGCTGGAGGTGGGAAGTACCCGCCGTTTATTCAAAATTTCTCCCCCGCTCAAAATTGGTTAGGCGGCCCTTTCTGCGTTTTTCAGGCTTTCCTACTTTGTTTATTAGACACTCCCTGGGCTCACCCCTAATTTTTCCATTTCTTGGGCATAGAGTTTTTGCTAGTCCATCCTTGACTCACTAATTTAAAATTTATTCTTTTATGGGGAGGGAAGGATGCATTGCGGCTTTGTGTTTTACTTATTTTAATAATTTAATTTTTTAACGTCCAAATTATTGTATCGCATCATATGATTATTATATTTCATATTACCTCACATTGGCACTCCACGCACGGATGGGGCTTTCCGCTCTTAATCCCCTCCAAGGAGATTAAGAGCGACACACGTCACAAATTAAACATTCAAAAATATTATTTTACATGTTCAAAAAACTACATAGTGTCTTCTATTACATGATGTCTTTCCCAAAGCCCCAAAGAGATTAAAAATAATGTACGTCACAAATCAAACATTCAAAAATATTATTTTTCATGTTCAAAAAATTACATAGTGTCTGACATAGTGTCTTCTAATTACATCGTGTCTTCTTCCCCAAAGCCCCAAAGTGATTAAGAGCGACGGACGTCACAAATTAAACATTCAAAAATGTTTTAGTAGAAGTTCAATCTATACATATATACACTTGAACACCAAATTACGTGGGAGATAGGCAATGTATATTAGGACAAGGCCCTTTATAATACTGTTACACACGTAGTATATGAGTTTCGAATAGACAACTTGACTTCAATGATAATGAAATATTTATAGTTGAAATTAAGAATATTTATTTATGTACAGTATTTAAATGTTGAATCCTAACATAGGTTATATTTAGTGAGACATAAAAACGGCAATGAAGCAAATGGAGCAACACGTATTGCGCTCACCTTACTCCGGTTTCAAGCTTGCAATCGATCATGCTTCTTGTCTGGTGCTGTACCACGTCATTGAAGATATTCCGCGTTCAAACTTCGACACAAATACGAACATCTGCACAATTCTACAAGAAGGGGGTGATGAGTTAAAATAATTTTGAGATCACTGTCAAGACAAGATTACGTTGACGCGGCCAGAATTTTAGCAGTTGAAACATTTTCGCTGTTCTATGCCAAGCTGCTATGAAGTATCCAGATTAAAAGATTTAAAACTTTAAAAAACTTTAAAAAAATGTTAAAAGAAGTCAACAAGTCCTTCCTCGATCGTCCGAACATGTTTCTGGCAATACTGTGCCCATCTTCAGAGGTCGGTTGTATGAGACATCCGTATGCTTTTATTGTGCTGATTACCTCCTTGTCACCAGTCGACTCATCGCTCATTGGTCCTGTATCCGTGCGTAGGTCAATCATGTGATTTACAACTTTTTGCTATTGTTGCACCATCTGGTGTTCTTTACTGTAATTTCATTGTTAATCGTTGTTGGATGAGATATTTTCAACAAATTTAGTTTTTATATACTTTTCTTCAGTTTCTTTTTCTTTTGTTATTATATATCGCCAGGCAAACGGCAATTCTATTGGTGCTTGTTCATTGCAGTTAAATCCTCTGGTTTTTTCTATCACAACGGACTCAGAATAATATGTGTGTTGTGCGTAATATATATTTTTGCATTTTCCCACAGGGGGATAGAATTATTATTGATGCAATATGTAATAAGAGATGTTCGTTGCTCACCCTTTTTCCAATTTCTCTTGTGTTCTTCCATTCTTGTTTTTAGTCGTCTTTTAGTACTACCTATGTAGATATTATTAATATTACTGGTGTCGTTATTCTTCGTAGGTATGCCGTATACTCCTGCTCTGTGCATAATTGCATTATTATAGATAATAACAAATTCAATGCATAATTGCATTGAATTTGTTATTATGTATTACAATATCGGCGAATCTTATATTCACTTTATTACATTCCTTTTTCAAAATGCTGCTTAACTGTGGTATGTAAGGTAAACGTCCGCAAAATTTTATGATGTTCTCAACGTTATGTTCACACTTAGGTCTGGTAATACTGGTTTTATAATTTCTATACATCTTCCAAATGTATCTTTCATCATATCCAAATACTGTGGCTGTTTCTATAATCCATTTCATTTCTGCCTCTTCCAAACTTCTATTTGATGTGTGGGAAATAGCTCTTCTAATAAATGAATGAAACGTAGCTTCTTTATAATGTTTAGGGTGGATTGAATCATTTGGTATAATTACTGGCACATAAGAGTCTTTCCTGTATACTGAGTAGTTAATGCGTCCTTGATGTTTACAAAGCAGAATGTCAAGGAAAGTCAATCATCCATTATTTTCTTTCTCAACAGTAACCTGTATTGTTGGATAGTATTCATTATATTTTTGAATAAACCTCATTAAACTATCTTCTGAGTATTGCCAGATGACAAGAATGTCGTCCACATATCGTAGGAATATCATCGGTAAATGTTCTTGTTCTTGTTGAAGTAGTTTGTTTTCCATGTGCTGTAGTACGACTTCTGACAACAGGCCCGAAATTGGGGAGCCCATGGGGGATCCAAATTTCTGTCTGTATATTACTTGATTATATCCGAAGTAATTGTTTTCTGTAATTAGGTTGAGTGCAGATATAATACTGGTAACCTCTATCTCTGGTACCCCATCTGCAATCAATTTTTTGTTTACAAGATTAATAGCTTCTCGTGTGGGAGTATTCGGGTATAATGCAACAACATCTAGGCTCACCATTATACAATCACCAATGTCTATATTTTTAATTGTCTCAATGACTTCTGTACAGTTATTTACTGTATATGCGTGATTTTTAAAGAAGGGGTTAAGATATCTGAACAAAGCTTTTTCAAGGTTTATGGTAGGTGCAATAGTTTTATTAACAATAATCCGAATAGGGCAATCAGCTTTATGTGTTTTAAACTTTCCAAATGTACTAGGTATGGAAGATCCTACTGGAGGATAGGACTTGTTCTTGACTTGCAATGGAAGTTTACTATGGTTTTTTAACATTGCTAATTTTCTAATTATTGTATCTGTGGGGTCCTTTCTTATTACTTTGGTGTTTAGTTTTTCAATAGCTTGCTGCATTTTCTCATGGAATTCCTCCTTATCAACTATCACAAGTTGCTTGGATTTATCAGCCATAACCATCTGAATGTCATCACGTTTGTTTAATTTAAGCAGCTCTTGGCGTTCGTATTTGAGATATGATGGATATGATGAAAGATACATTTGGAAGATGTATAGAAATTATAAAACCAGTATTAACAGACCTAAGTGTGAACATAACGTTGAGAACATCATAAAATTTTGCGGACGTTTACCTTACATACCACAGTTAAGCAGCATTTTGAAAAAGGAATGTAATAAAGTGAATATACGATTTGCCGATATTGTAATAGATAATAACAAATTCCTTACAGCTGATTACAGTAATAATGCAATTATGCACATAGCAGGAGTATACGGCATACCCACGAAGAATAACGACACCAGTAATATTAATAATATCTACATAGGTAGTACTAAAAGACGACTAAAAACAAGAATGGAAGAACACAAGAGAAATTGGAAAAAGGGTGAGCAACGAACATCTCTTCTTACATATTGCATCAATAATAATTCTATCCCCCTGTGGGAAAATGCAAAAATATATACTACGCACAACACACATAGAAAGATATTGTATTCTGAGTCCGTTGTGATAGAAAAAACCAGAGGATTTAACTGCAATGAACAAGCACCAATTGAATTGCCGTTTGCCTGGCGATACATAATAACAAAAGAAAAAGAAACTGAAGAAAAGTATATAAAAACTAAATTTGTTGAAAATATCTCATCCAACAACGATTAACAATGAAATTACAGGAAAGAACACCAGATGGTGCAACAATAGCAAAAAGTTGTAAATCACATGATTGACCTACGCACGGATACAGGACCAATGAGCGATGAGTCGACTGGTGACAAGGAGGTAATCAGCACAATAAAAGCATACGGATGTCTCATACAACCGACCGCTGAAGATGGGCACAGTATTGCCAGAAACATGTTCGGACGATCGAGGAAGGACTTGTTGACTTCTTTTAACATTTTTTAAAGTTTTTTAAAGTTTTAAATCTTTTAATCTGGATACTTCATAGCAGCTTGGCATAGAACAGCGAAATGTTTCAACTGCTAAAATTCTGGCCGCGTCAACGTAATCTTGTCTTGACAGTGATCTCAAAATTATTTTAACTCATCACCCCTTCTTGTAGAATTGTGCAGATGTTCGTATTTGTGTCGAAGTTTGAACGCGGAATATCTTCAATGACGTGGTACAGCACCAGACAAGAAGCATGATCGATTGCAAGCTTGAAACCGGAGTAAGGTGAGCGCAATACGTGTTGCTCCATTTGCTTCATTGCCGTTTTTATGTCTCACTAAATATAACCTATGTTAGGATTCAACATTTAAATACTGTACATAAATAAATATTCTTAATTTCAACTACAAATATTTCATTATCATTGAAGTCAAGTTGTCTATTCGAAACTCATATACTACGTGTGTAACAGTATTATAAAGGACCTTGTCCTAATGTACATTGCCTATCTCCCACGTAATTTGGTGTTCAAGTGTATATATGTATAGATTGAATTTCTACTAAAACGTTTTTCAACTGGAAATTTATAACTATGACCCTTCGGGGAACTGGTCGATAAGTCGCGCTAAGAGCCTAAACCTGTGTCAGAATGTCTAAATCACAACTAGGAGTAATCATAAGAACCTTCAAAAAAGTTAGAATTAAATTAGCCAAAGAAATACAACATCTGCTTTTCTTGACAGCCTGTAAAAAGAATGATGTGATACCAAATCTTTTGAGGATTCGCACTAACCCTTTAAATCAGGGAGATGGTAGAATAACGAAAATCTGTGAATTAAAAAGGCTAAATGCTTTTATTAGATCAAAAAGGAAAAGGATTAATTACTTTAGTAAGCAAGCATATCAAAAATATAACGACAGCGTTGGACTTCGCAACAATGAAAAGGAGTTTGATTTTGAACTTCAAAAAGTCTATATGATTGTCGAAAGATTACAGCAGACCTACAAATTACAACATGAACAGAAACTTAAGTGGTTGATGGACTCGCAGCACAAATATAGACATGCGAGTTTACCACCTTCTAGAGATCTATATCTAAACAAATCACAAGTTGTATTGAACGAACTACAGATTAGGGGACTTAATAGAGGTGTTAAATATGCGTATCAACAAGATATCCCAAAAGCTGAAGTCTTACTGCCACACCTTGAAGAGATTATTTTAAACTTGCCCAAGAAACGTCAAAACCCAGTGAGGTTTAAATTAGCAAGGGCTATTAGCACTTTAAAAGATCATCCTCAACAACGAAACAGTATCAAATACGAACGCCAAGAGCTGCTTAAATTAAACAAACGTGATGACATTCAGATGGTTATGGCTGATAAATCCAAGCAACTTGTGATAGTTGATAAGGAGGAATTCCATGAGAAAATGCAGCAAGCTATTGAAAAACTAAACACCAAAGTAATAAGAAAGGACCCCACAGATACAATAATTAGAAAATTAGCAATGTTAAAAAACCATAGTAAACTTCCACTGCAAGTCAAGAATAAGTCCTATCCTCCAGTAGGATCTTCCATACCTAGTACATTTGGAAAGTTTAAAACACATAAAGCTGATTGCCCTATTCGGATTATTGTTAATAAAACTATTGCACCTACCATACACTTTGAAAAAGCTTTGTTCAGATATCTTAAATCCTTCTTTAAAAATCACGCATATACAGTAAATAACTCTACAGAAGTCATTGAGACAATTAAAAATATAGACATTGGTGATTGTATAATGGTGAGCCTAGATGTTGTTGCATTATACCCGAATACTCCCACACGAGAAGCTATTAATCTTGTAAACAAAAAATTGATTGCAGATGGGGTACCAGAGATAGAGGTTAACAGTATTATATCTGCACTCAACCTAATTACAGAAAACAATTATTTCGGATATAATCAAGTAATATACAGACAGAAATTTGGATCCCCCATGGGCTCCCCAATTTCGGGCCTGTTGTCAGAAGTCGTACTACAGCACATGGAAAACAAACTACTTCAACAAGAACAAGAACATTTACCGATGATATTCCTACGATATGTGGATGACATTCTTGTCATCTGGCAATACTCAGAAGACAGTTTAATGAGGTTTATTCAAAAATATAATGAATACTATCCAACAATACAGGTTACTGTTGAGAAAAAAAATAATGGACAATTGACTTTCCTTGACATTCTGCTTTGTAAACATCAAGGACGCATTAACTACTCAGTATACAGGAAAGACTCTTATGTGCCAGTAATTATACCAAATGATTCAATCCACCCTAAACATTATAAAGAAGCTACGTTTCATTCATTTATTAGAAGAGCTGTTTCCCTCACATCAAATAGAAGTTTGGAAGAGGCAGAAATGAAATGGATTATAGAAACAGCCACAGTATTTGGATATGATGAAAGATACATTTGGAAGATGTATAGAAATTATAAAACCAGTATTAACAGACCTAAGTGTGAACATAACGTTGAGAACATCATAAAATTTTGCGGACGTTTACCTTACATACCACAGTTAAGCAGCATTTTGAAAAAGGAATGTAATAAAGTGAATATACGATTTGCCGATATTGTAATAGATAATAACAAATTCCTTACAGCTGATTACAGTAATAATGCAATTATGCACATAGCAGGAGTATACGGCATACCCACGAAGAATAACGACACCAGTAATATTAATAATATCTACATAGGTAGTACTAAAAGACGACTAAAAACAAGAATGGAAGAACACAAGAGAAATTGGAAAAAGGGTGAGCAACGAACATCTCTTCTTACATATTGCATCAATAATAATTCTATCCCCCTGTGGGAAAATGCAAAAATATATACTACGCACAACACACATAGAAAGATATTGTATTCTGAGTCCGTTGTGATAGAAAAAACCAGAGGATTTAACTGCAATGAACAAGCACCAATTGAATTGCCGTTTGCCTGGCGATACATAATAACAAAAGAAAAAGAAACTGAAGAAAAGTATATAAAAACTAAATTTGTTGAAAATATCTCATCCAACAACGATTAACAATGAAATTACAGGAAAGAACACCAGATGGTGCAACAATAGCAAAAAGTTGTAAATCACATGATTGACCTACGCACGGATACAGGACCAATGAGCGATGAGTCGACTGGTGACAAGGAGGTAATCAGCACAATAAAAGCATACGGATGTCTCATACAACCGACCGCTGAAGATGGGCACAGTATTGCCAGAAACATGTTCGGACGATCGAGGAAGGACTTGTTGACTTCTTTTAACATTTTTTTAAAGTTTTTTAAAGTTTTAAATCTTTTAATCTGGATACTTCATAGCAGCTTGGCATAGAACAGCGAAATGTTTCAACTGCTAAAATTCTGGCCGCGTCAACGTAATCTTGTCTTGACAGTGATCTCAAAATTATTTTAACTCATCACCCCCTTCTTGTAGAATTGTGCAGATGTTCGTATTTGTGTCGAAGTTTGAACGCGGAATATCTTCAATGACGTGGTACAGCACCAGACAAGAAGCATGATCGATTGCAAGCTTGAAACCGGAGTAAGGTGAGCGCAATACGTGTTGCTCCATTTGCTTCATTGCCGTTTTTATGTCTCACTAAATATAACCTATGTTAGGATTCAACATTTAAATACTGTACATAAATAAATATTCTTAATTTCAACTACAAATATTTCATTATCATTGAAGTCAAGTTGTCTATTCGAAACTCATATACTACGTGTGTAACAGTATTATAAAGGACCTTGTCCTAATGTACATTGCCTATCTCCCACGTAATTTGGTGTTCAAGTGTATATATGTATAGATTGAATTTCTACTAAAACGTTTTTCAACTGGAAATTTATAACTATGACCCTTCGGGGAACTGGTCGATAAGTCGCGCTAAGAGCCTAAACCTGTGTCAGAATGTCTAAATCACAACTAGGAGTAATCATAAGAACCTTCAAAAAAGTTAGAATTAAATTAGCCAAAGAAATACAACATCTGCTTTTCTTGACAGCCTGTAAAAAGAATGATGTGATACCAAATCTTTTGAGGATTCGCACTAACCCTTTAAATCAGGGAGATGGTAGAATAACGAAAATCTGTGAATTAAAAAGGCTAAATGCTTTTATTAGATCAAAAAGGAAAAGGATTAATTACTTTAGTAAGCAAGCATATCAAAAATATAACGACAGCGTTGGACTTCGCAACAATGAAAAGGAGTTTGATTTTGAACTTCAAAAAAGTCTATATGATTGTCGAAAGATTACAGCAGACCTACAAATTACAACATGAACAGAAACTTAAGTGGTTGATGGACTCGCAGCACAAATATAGACATGCGAGTTTACCACCTTCTAGAGATCTATATCTAAACAAATCACAAGTTGTATTGAACGAACTACAGATTAGGGGACTTAATAGAGGTGTTAAATATGCGTATCAACAAGATATCCCAAAAGCTGAAGTCTTACTGCCACACCTTGAAGAGATTATTTTAAACTTGCCCAAGAAACGTCAAAACCCAGTGAGGTTTAAATTAGCAAGGGCTATTAGCACTTTAAAAGATCATCCTCAACAACGAAACAGTATCAAATACGAACGCCAAGAGCTGCTTAAATTAAACAAACGTGATGACATTCAGATGGTTATGGCTGATAAATCCAAGCAACTTGTGATAGTTGATAAGGAGGAATTCCATGAGAAAATGCAGCAAGCTATTGAAAAACTAAACACCAAAGTAATAAGAAAGGACCCCACAGATACAATAATTAGAAAATTAGCAATGTTAAAAAACCATAGTAAACTTCCACTGCAAGTCAAGAATAAGTCCTATCCTCCAGTAGGATCTTCCATACCTAGTACATTTGGAAAGTTTAAAACACATAAAGCTGATTGCCCTATTCGGATTATTGTTAATAAAACTATTGCACCTACCATACACTTTGAAAAAGCTTTGTTCAGATATCTTAAATCCTTCTTTAAAAATCACGCATATACAGTAAATAACTCTACAGAAGTCATTGAGACAATTAAAAATATAGACATTGGTGATTGTATAATGGTGAGCCTAGATGTTGTTGCATTATACCCGAATACTCCCACACGAGAAGCTATTAATCTTGTAAACAAAAAATTGATTGCAGATGGGGTACCAGAGATAGAGGTTAACAGTATTATATCTGCACTCAACCTAATTACAGAAAACAATTATTTCGGATATAATCAAGTAATATACAGACAGAAATTTGGATCCCCCATGGGCTCCCCAATTTCGGGCCTGTTGTCAGAAGTCGTACTACAGCACATGGAAAACAAACTACTTCAACAAGAACAAGAACATTTACCGATGATATTCCTACGATATGTGGATGACATTCTTGTCATCTGGCAATACTCAGAAGACAGTTTAATGAGGTTTATTCAAAAATATAATGAATACTATCCAACAATACAGGTTACTGTTGAGAAAAAAAATAATGGACAATTGACTTTCCTTGACATTCTGCTTTGTAAACATCAAGGACGCATTAACTACTCAGTATACAGGAAAGACTCTTATGTGCCAGTAATTATACCAAATGATTCAATCCACCCTAAACATTATAAAGAAGCTACGTTTCATTCATTTATTAGAAGAGCTGTTTCCCTCACATCAAATAGAAGTTTGGAAGAGGCAGAAATGAAATGGATTATAGAAACAGCCACAGTATTTGGATATGATGAAAGATACATTTGGAAGATGTATAGAAATTATAAAACCAGTATTAACAGACCTAAGTGTGAACATAACGTTGAGAACATCATAAAATTTTGCGGACGTTTACCTTACATACCACAGTTAAGCAGCATTTTGAAAAAGGAATGTAATAAAGTGAATATACGATTTGCCGATATTGTAATAGATAATAACAAATTCCTTACAGCTGATTACAGTAATAATGCAATTATGCACATAGCAGGAGTATACGGCATACCCACGAAGAATAACGACACCAGTAATATTAATAATATCTACATAGGTAGTACTAAAAGACGACTAAAAACAAGAATGGAAGAACACAAGAGAAATTGGAAAAAGGGTGAGCAACGAACATCTCTTCTTACATATTGCATCAATAATAATTCTATCCCCCTGTGGGAAAATGCAAAAATATATACTACGCACAACACACATAGAAAGATATTGTATTCTGAGTCCGTTGTGATAGAAAAAACCAGAGGATTTAACTGCAATGAACAAGCACCAATTGAATTGCCGTTTGCCTGGCGATACATAATAACAAAAGAAAAAGAAACTGAAGAAAAGTATATAAAAACTAAATTTGTTGAAAATATCTCATCCAACAACGATTAACAATGAAATTACAGGAAAGAACACCAGATGGTGCAACAATAGCAAAAAGTTGTAAATCACATGATTGACCTACGCACGGATACAGGACCAATGAGCGATGAGTCGACTGGTGACAAGGAGGTAATCAGCACAATAAAAGCATACGGATGTCTCATACAACCGACCGCTGAAGATGGGCACAGTATTGCCAGAAACATGTTCGGACGATCGAGGAAGGACTTGTTGACTTCTTTTAACATTTTTTTAAAGTTTTTTAAAGTTTTAAATCTTTTAATCTGGATACTTCATAGCAGCTTGGCATAGAACAGCGAAATGTTTCAACTGCTAAAATTCTGGCCGCGTCAACGTAATCTTGTCTTGACAGTGATCTCAAAATTATTTTAACTCATCACCCCTTCTTGTAGAATTGTGCAGATGTTCGTATTTGTGTCGAAGTTTGAACGCGGAATATCTTCAATGACGTGGTACAGCACCAGACAAGAAGCATGATCGATTGCAAGCTTGAAACCGGAGTAAGGTGAGCGCAATACGTGTTGCTCCATTTGCTTCATTGCCGTTTTTATGCATCACTAAATATAACCTATGTTAGGATTCAACATTTAAATACTGTACATAAATAAATATTCTTAATTTCAACTATAAATATTTCATTATCATTGAAGTCAAGTTGTCTATTCGAAACTCATATACTACGAGTGTAATAGTATTATAAAGGACCTTGTCCTAATATACATTTTCAAAAATGTTGTTTTACATGTTCAAAAAATTCCATAGTGTCCGACATAGTGTCTTCTATTACACGGGATCTTCTTCCCAAAGAGACTAAGAGCGACGTACGTCACAAATTAAACATTAAAAAATATTATTTTACATGTTCAAAACATTACATAGTGTCTTCTATCACAAGATGTCTTCTTCCCAAAGCCCCAAAGACATTAAAAGTGACGTACGACACAAATTAAAATTTCAAAAATGTTATTTTACATGTTAAAAAAATTACATAGTGTCTTCTATTACATGGCGTCTTCTTTCCAAAGCCCCGAAGAGATTAAGTGCGACGTACGTTACAACCCAACCGTACATAAACTATAGGCGTACAGATTCGGTTTCAGTTGATCTTAGAAACATAGCTAGATCCCAGGGATGCGGAGCCTTAACTTCAACTGGTGGTGCTTTGTGTGGAATTATAAACTACGGAATTTCTTTTAGCAGGTGTACCTCAACCGAATTTTAAGTTTAATTTACATAGGAAATTTTTAAATTTTTTTTTTACTAAAAACGGCAAGATTTACATAACACCAGACAAAGGGTTGAAGAATTTAAACAAAAGTAATTCTTTAAAATGATTTGTAATAATTTTTCGTAATCTAATGGCAATATACGTATATGCAGGGCCTGATTTCTGCACGTGCACGCGGTGCACGTGCGCAGGGCCTCAGAATTTGGGGGGCCTCCAAACTACCTCTAAAAACCAAATATATTTTTAAGTCTATTCATGCCAAATTAATGAAAAAAGAGACTGCTCTGTTAATTATTATATCTGAGACAATATTGCAACGAATCAACAAAGTGAGCACTTCCCTTTCAATCTTCCAAAGGCAATTTGTCGTTAGTTTTACCATTATATGAGTCAATCATTGACTTCATCCTGAATTTTGTGAGAAAAAATTTCTAACTATTCGAGAAAGAATACAACCAGTTAGGGAGAGAAATGGATTATGAATCCTCAAGAAGGAAGAAAATACCCAAGAACCGACTTCTAGATGATTCATCAACTCCAGACGTTGTTTTTAATAATCGAGATTCCTTCATCACTCAAACTTTTTAGGTAATGTGTGACAATCTTCTTTCACAGTTGCAAACTAGAAAGAAGTCATATGAGGAATTGGACTCTAGATTTGGATTTGTCTACAAGAATGACCTAAGTGATGTGATGGAAGCAGCTGAATTGTTGCAAAGCAGTTTTCAAATGAACTTGAAGAAGACTTTGCTGAAGAGTAATTTCAATTTCAAATCCTGATGAAACAATTCATTCACTGATAGCACAGATCCCCTCACTTGCCTTGGGAAGTTAAGGGACTTCAATTTAGTTCATATTTTCCCCATTGTTGACACATGCCTCAAGATTTTTTTACCAATACTAATTTCCAAATGTTTAAATGAACGCTCGTTTGCGGTTCTGAAAAGAACAAAGCATAAAGTTTAAAAGAAGAGTCAATTAATGCTCTTCATATACTGTCCATTAAAAGTGATGTAACAGCATATTTAAGTTTTGACGATATAATTGATGATTTTGCAGCCACAAAAGGTAGAAAAAAGCCATTTTTTAATGTCCTGCTGCCAATTCAAAAGTTAAAAATTATCAAGTATTTTTTAAATATTTTTATTCATACATTTTTAATGGTTTGTTTAAAAATGGGGTGTGACTTATAATCACGCTCCTGTAATAACATGTAGCCTATATTCGCAGCAATACGGTATATTATACATGAAAAGCATTCCAGCAAAACATGTAGAATTTACTAAAATATCTTTATTAATATTAGTTTTGTGAGAACATTTGTGAATCAAAATTTATGTTGGGTTTACTTTCACATAAATGAAAATACCGAAAAATTTCAAATGACACTACTTTATTTAAAGACTTGTAATAGTTCACATGGACTGTTGCAATAGTTTATCCCACAATGTGTGTTGCCACTTGTAAGCTGTAACATTTTGTGAGGGATTACTTCTTACAGCTTAAACTACCGTCGGTTCATCATTTCCATTAAATTTATGGTAGACTAGAGGTTTTAAATTATATCTCTGGGAGGATAGTTATTTGTTTTGCAAATGATACCATAAAACAGTGGCGGCTCGTGGTTGAAAAAATAGGTGAAGAGCTACAAGAGCAATATGAAAAGATATCTACTGTCTTCAATGAAAATCACTGAATGAGGACTGACCTATTTTTTGTATATTAGATCAATTCTTTTTTCTTTTAAAGCTGCAAATTTGTCGATTATGTCGTCATAGAATGGTTGTTTCTTCGTGAGCATCAATAAAATATCTTTCTGAATAGGAATATTTGCAAAAGAAGCAAGTCTGTCTTGAGAAATAGTGTTTCTTGAGTAAGTTTGTATTCTTTTAAGGCAAGAAAAACTTCTTTCCACTGACACACTTGTAGATGGAAGGGTTAAAATGAAGGCAACCAATTTAAAAGCTTCTGTAAAAATGTCTTTATCTTCATGAAGCACTCGAAGAAGTTCTTGAGTCGATATATTTCTTAATTTTTCGTTGGCATATACAAGACTCAGTTCATTTTTAAGGCGCTGGAGTTTAGTAAATATCTTTTTCCGTAAAAATGTTGTAGATTTTCAAAAGCGTGAGATGGAAAGCTTGAATTAAATTGTTCGAATTTGGTCGTGCCAGCAAGACAGACAAATTGAAGTTTTTCACAGTCTTGAAATCTTATATCCATTTCCATAACAATGTGGCCTAAAATTTCAAAATACAATTATTTACAATTTTGAAAAAGTGTTTCTTGTGTAAGAGCAGCATATTCCCGTTTAGATCTGCTTATTTTGTGATTTTGCTAGCTTTTCCAAACAGTGTTTCAAATACTTCATCGTTCCTTTTATGACTCAAAATTTCACGAGTTTTTTTTTTTTTTTTTTTTTTGAGTTACACAGTAGTTTATGTCTAGTGAATTTTTCTGAAAAATTTCGAATAATAGGTCGGTGGGGCCAAAAATTTCATTAATTACTATTGCCAAAAGTGTAAATTTAAAAGTGTTCATATCGTTTAAAAACGCCTTGGCAAGTTGAATTGATTTTTTGTCTGATTGCTCACTATTTGTCAGAAATTCGAATACTTCCTTCAATTTATCCCAATCTTCAACAATTACACTTACTAACTTCGAAATGGAGGACCATCGAGTTTCTGCTATGGTTGGTATGCGTCTTGCGGTTGTAGATGTGAGTGTATAAGATCGCTTCACTGAGTGGTGAAAAAACGAAGGAATTCCAGTGAGGCTTGCATAAAATATACGACACTTTGAAATTTCAGAAAAACTCGGCTGTAATACAAGGTTCAAACGATGTGCTAAGCAATGGACAAAAAGAGCTTGAGAAGCTTTATCCTTGATTTTTTTCTGAAGCCCATTCAAGTGTTCAGACATTACACTTGCCACATCGTAACATTGTCCTATTAATTTGTGTTGATAATCAAATTGTTCCAAAATTTTGTCTAGCATTTTGTATAAAGCTTCTGACGTTCGATTTCCACTCACGGCGTGGAAACCCAAAAATCGCTCAGCCAATACACCTTCTGAATCAACAAATCTTATTATTAAAGAGCACTGAGAAGTCTGATTTATGTCTGTGGTGTCATCTACTTGAATACAAAAGCATTGAACTTCATTTATTTCATTTTTAACGTGATCGTTTATATATTCAGAAATACATTGAATTAATTCATTTTGAATAGATTTTGAGTCACCTGTGAAGGCATTTTTTTATCTTTTCGTATTGATTTTGAATTTCTAAAGGACTTCTTGATATCAACAATGAAAGTAATTCCTTGAAATTTCCACGATTTATCGAGTCCATGCTTTCGTCATGGCCACGGAATGCTAGATCTTGTTTGCTCAAATATAATACTGCATCAATCACTGTCTGCAGGTAAAGTCTATTTAAACGAACATTTTCGTTGAAATGCATTTTCAAAAGCCTAGCATTCTTCCTCAGGGCATCGGCAATGATGTTCAGATTTTTTCAAAATTTTTTAGCATTAACTCGCATTTCAGGTGTTCTCTAGAATCACCATGTTCATGAAGTGAGCGTGTTATATTTAATAAATCTGAGAATCCGTCTTTATTCCACGCCGAATGTATATTACTAAAAAGTAAGCAGGGCCAACAAAATAATTTTTGTAACACAGAAGTACTACAATTCAGTAAACCAACAATTTTTAAAATTAATATTGTAAGATTTACCGCTCTTCTTGATTTCTTTTTTGGCAAAAATTGTCAGTGAATCCGTCGGTCGTCCTTGAAGTAAAATTTCTCTTTTATCTTCATCTTTCCACCGATTAAATGGAGTTTGTAATAAATTACAAACAATGTCGTTCACAGGATACATACTTTAATTAAAACTATCACTAATTGTTAAACTGTACACGAAACTACAGTAACAGCTAAACTTTTTGACAAATAATCACAAAGCACGAAAAAACAAATCCCTTTCGGAAAGTATGTACCACAAGACCGCAAGGAAAAAGCCCTAGTGGATTGCAAGATACCATGGGTAAACCGTGCCGTTTCACCGTGATCTCCTTCGAAGGTCACGATTCCATCTGCAGAGCTTCGGCGCCGAAAGCTAAAACACTTCACTTGCGCGCCAGATAGGGAGGTTGACGTCACGGTTACCATAGCAACTCGGTTGAAAGCTGCAGACTTCCAAGGGTTTTCATTTCGGCTCTTCACTTGCACTGTTTTGCGTATGAGGGCTTGTTTTTCGTATTGAACGCGCTATGTGAATTGAAATCTAATCAAAATTTTGAGTATTTTGTAACACAATAGAGACAAAAAAGAATATATTATACAAATTTATGAATAAAACTTTATTTAAAGTAAAATAAGTGAAGAGGCACTTAACCTACTTCACCTGAAAAGCCGCCACTGCCATAAAAAAAAAAAAAAAGAATTCCAGAGTAATTAACGTTACAGCTGTAAGCTCTGCGGATGCGGGGAAGTACTGCAAGTGGTGTGAATGCTAGTCTATTACAATCCACATTGGCTGTAAAGATGACTAGCATGTGGGAGGTATTTTATTGTTTTACTACTAGAAATATTGCTTGCAAAAAATATTTACCAGCAAATATTCTTCTCAACTGTTAGCTGACAATTTTGATCGAGGGGGCCCCAAACATAGGATGTGCACAGGGCCTCCGCTGACCTAAATCGGTCCCTGCGTATATGACGAGTCAAAAGTAAAACACGAATGTATGATCAACAAAAGAAACGATAAAGACTTATGCAAATTTCCCCTGTGGGTGTGTTGAAAAATAGAAATTCTGAAACACCTATTATATGGCGATTCACTAAAAGAGTAACATGGAAATCACATAAAAATTATGACTTTCTCATTTTGTATATTCCTTTTCCCGTTTTTTTTTTCTTGGTGAGGTAAGGGAATCACTTAGCCAGGTAAACAAAAAAAACAAAGAAACTTGGCCAGGTTTTTACCTGGCTAAGAGACTCAGAAATCAGCTGTTTTGGAAATTAACCCTGTAACTGGCTGGAACAAAATAACTCAAGGTTAACAAAATTGGCTGAAATTAGCCGGAATGCTGTCTAAGAAGCGAACCGAACTCGGCCTAAACGAGTGAGCCTATGTATCAAAAGATTTGTTTTACTTTCAGCTTTGTAATTCAAAGTGGCCATTCAGGGGAATGACTGACACTAATCTTTTCTGACTGATTACCTGTTAAAAGAGCTCTGACAATGGAGACGAACCGAACAAAGTAGAGAGAGAAAGTAAGAGAGAGATGTTTGAATCACTTTTTTCTACCCAGCGGCATGATATCCGTGTCAGGGGATTAACCCTTTCTTTCACTGTATGCCTTGTAAGTGAGAGAAAGAACTATTATAAACTGTTACAGGTATATGGACAGTACTGCTGAGATCAGAGGGGAAAAAGGGATTGTTTTGCCGTAACTTTTTGAAATTCGGTCAATGTGTAAACATTTCCATTTGGGGAGCGCAAAAACTTTTGGGCACCATTTGGTTCAGGTACATTGGCCGCTAAAATTATTAACTTAGACGCAGCCTCAAATTTCATTTAATGTTATTATTTGATGATTATATGTGTGTGTAATGAAAGTAACATTATGCAGGGTGTGTCTAAATTATTTCCCTGATTACAATAAATCGTATAAAATGAACCACACTCGTTAGACACATATGGTTTTCCAATATAGCTTACCTGAAATCCAGAGGATTTTTTCGGGTCATCAGTATACCTCAACGAGGGCTCCTTTTTTTTTTACACGGAAGTCATCCAGTCGGTACTCTATCTCTTTCCATGTCTGCTGCAACATGTCATCTGTAATGGTTGCAAACGCTTCAGTTATTCTTCCCTTCAAAGTGTTGGTATCTGCAACTGGTGTTGCATAAACTTGATCCTTAATGTAGCCCCATAAATAGAAGTCAAGGGGTGTAATGTCTGGGGATCATGGTGTCTAGGGTATGGGACCATCTCTGCCTATCCATCTGTTAGGGAATTTGTCATCTACGAATTGACGGACAGGTACACCACAGTGCGGGGGTGCACCGTCCTGCTGGAACATTACTCATGGTTGCAGCTCTTCCAATTGAGGTGTAACATACAGCTGCATCACGTCGAGGTAAATACCTGATGTAATGGGCTCAATAATAAAGAATGGTCCAATTACTTTGTTTTACATTAGTCCGAACCAAATATTGATTTTAGGGCTATCACTCCGTTTCTCCAAAACCACAGGTGTGTTCTCTGAACCCTAGCATTATGCGTGTTCACTTTACCTGAGGTATGAAATGTTGATTTGTCCGAAAAACAAATCCGCTTCAGGTAATCATTATCTTCGTCTATTCGTTCAAAAAATATCCATAGTGAATGGCACACGTCTGGGCACATCATTAGGTTCCAAAGCTTGAACAATTTACAATTTGTATGCAAAAAAAAAAAAAAAAAAAAACAAAAAAAAAACGAAACGCTTTCTTAAAATGCGGTGCACTGTCCTCACAGGTATTCCCAGTTCACTTTAGACATGACGAATTGATTTCCTCGGGGGCTTCGTGCGAATGCATCACACACAGTGTCGACAGTTTCTTCACTAATAAAACGTCTTCCACTTCTTTCACGGTCACTGACACTGCCTGTCAGTTTATACTTTTGATACCAGTTCCTAATGCACTTCACATCAGGAGGAGCTCTACCACACTACCGGCTAAACTTCCGCTGCACAGAAATTGCAGATTCGGTTTCATGAAACCAGAGAACACAATTAGCTTTCTCCTGCATAAACGCCATTTTGCAGCCTGACGATTTCAACAACAAACTACGCTTCAGACTTGCAGCGCTGCCTATTGTTCCAAAAGTACCACAAACAAAAAGCTTGAGAATATGATGCAATCAATGCAACAAACCGCGTACGTCTAAGTAGTTCGGTTCATATTATACGATTTATTTATCATAAATCGTATAAAATATCGTAATTTATCGTAATCAGGGAAAGTTAGACATACCCTATATTTTTGCACATAGAAATGAATATATATTCAGAAATGTAGTAAGTATTTATTATTTTCATAACTGTTTAAAATGGCTAGTGTTTATACCATTTGTTGTCACTTCTACCAAATTTATAGTTCTTGGCACTCTCTAAGAAATCGCTGATAAGATGAAACATCCGTAGATATCTGGATACAAACTCTGGCCTTCAGCAGAAGAGGCAATTATCATAATCTCTTAAATTAGTATAACTTTATTAGTAATCTGAATTTCTTGGCGTAGATTAAAAATCAGTGTTTCCAAGCTTTCGCACATCAACCAGATGGCTTTTTCAAGGAAGGTAGACAGCAAACTGCAAACTGAATAATAGAACGCTTCATCAATTTGAACCGGGTGACTTGACTTGACAATAAACTAGGAGATGCTAAGTAATTATTCATCCAAAGACTCCAGTCGTCATGCTCGTTAACACGCGGAATCCTAGAAGGAAACAAAATCCATTCATTATTTGAAGAACTGGTTCCGAATTCGTGGCAACTCCAGCGAGAGGCTGTCATTGCAAGATTTACTGTTGGTGATGATCTCTAAAGTTTCGCGAATGGCGGTAGATTTTGGGGTGGAGTAGCAGGCTAATTACTTTACGTCATTCCACATAGCAGTAGCGGTCTTGAGCTGAACCTCTCTGGATAGGGCTGTTGTTACTTTACAGTTCTTTATGTCCCTTTTATGCTCGTTGATTCTAGTTTCAAACGAACGCTTGGTTATTCCAATGTGGTATCGCTTGGAGCCGTCCGGATATTGTAAAGGGATGGCATAAACACCAGCCTCATTGGAAAGTAGGGACTTGTCAGATTTTCCCTGAAGCAGGGCATATAAAGATGTCGGAGACCTGATGCCAACAACAAGGTTCATTTTCTTGAGCGCGTTCTTGAGCTGATAAGAAACATTTGGTACATATGGAATTGAGCCCAGTAGCGTAGTTGCGGCGTAGAAAGATTAATATGACTGGTTCTGACTTTCTCGATATAGCTATGTACCAGGATCACGGTGTAATCTGCCTCAGTGGCCAATTCGGTAACGTTCTTTAACTCACGTTGTCTAGAAAGAACATCGGAAGATACTGCAAAGGCTCTTCTTATTCGAGAACGGAAGAAAGAAATCTTCTAACTAGCAGGGCAGCATGAGTTGCGGAGCATCAAATTGGGGCCGGTTGTGGGTTTATAGTAGACTTGGGTACGAAGGTGATTTTCAGGCATCTTGCTCAGTAATCCATCCAGATAAGGCAAGGCATCATTGTGTTCGAGCTCTATAGTGAAATTGATCGTGGAGTGAATATCATTAATTTTTAAGCGGTAGAGTTTCCTTTCCGTGTGGCCATATAAAGAATTCATCGTCCGCATATTTCAGCCAGGTAGTAGGCCTAAGGGTGATATTGGAGAATATATATTGCTCGTTTGGGCGAAGTATTCCTTCCGCGAGAATGGCTGAAAGAGAGGATCCCATCGCAGCGCCATTAATCTGTTTGTAAACTTTTCCTTGGAAACTGAAGTAGCTGAAACTTGTGACTAAGTCCATTAACTTAAAGATGTTGGTGCAAAACTCCTGCGAAAGAAGTAATGAATTAGTTACGGCGTCTTTTAATGTCCCGATTGCTTCCGGCACAGGGACCAAAGGGTAAAGAGAAACCACATCGAAACTGCCGAAGATGTCGCGTTGTTGGACAGAGATTTGCTTGATTTTCGTGACAAAATCCAGAGTGGAAGTTATTATAAAGTTCGATTCAGGAAGATAATTAGCCAGAAATTTTGAAAGTGCTTTCTCTGTTCTCCTTGATACCATGGGTCTCAATGGATTACCGGACTTGTGGTGCTTAAGCCTACCGAAGAGCTTCAGGATATGAGATCCTGGCGGTAATTTGACGGCTTTATTGAGATCCTCCGGAATAGCGGTCAGTCTGGCAGCTAATTGTACCTGTGCAATCCAACAATTTAGAGGGTTCTTCCGCAGCTCTGTAAATCCAGAAGTGGAGATAAAGTCTTCCAGTTTCTGATTGTAATCTACAGCATCCATAATAGCAATTTGGCAGGACTTGTCCGTTAGAGTTAATATAATGGAGTGGTCATTTCTGAGATTCGAAATCGCTCTCGGAATTCTAAATTTATTAGATCTGTGTTTCGAATTGTAACATGATCCTAACCTTGAGCAACAGAGTGGGCGTATTTCGTCATTGGCGTCTTCCGGAGCTCACGATATTACGCTTTCAAACTCAGAAATTACGCCTTTAGGATTCGGTTCCTTTCTGAAGCAGAACTTCGGTAAGTTCCAAAACTTTAGTTTCCTCTACGGTGAGCGTTCGCTTAGAAATATTGACGAATGGAATGGAAGATTCTTTTGGATTTGGATTCTGGGATAATTTCAAGAAATTTAGCTTCTTGTTATGTTTGGAGGATAAGGATGATTGGAGTCTTTCAACCAACATCTCCACTCGGAGCGTTAGGTTGTTGAAAGTGATCGGGTCGCAAAGAATGTGCAGTTTCATATATGTATAAGGTATAGCACTTGGCTTTCAAAGACATAACCTCCTTTCTTTTCTGGTTAACTATCCTCGATAGGGTCTGACGAAGAAATTTGTCCTTTTTCTTTTGGAACCAAGTTCTTTTTACCGAAATCTTAAAATTAAGGAACTTTGAGATCAACCTGAACGTCTTGCAAGCGGATAAAAAGTCGAGGTGGGAACGTTCTCTCTCCAGTTTGAGCCTCAGCTGTCGGAATAGTTTGAATGAGTTCCACATTGCTCGGAGAGTGCAAAACTAAATAACAACGACGAACAGTACATCAATCACACTTAAAATAGTATAACTACACTGCTGGCCACCCAAAATGCAACACCAAGAAGGAAGCATCCGATTGGCCCGAAATTCGCAGCATGCGTCGCCCGCGACAGAACATGCAAACGATTAGCATTGCAGGGCATATGCAAAAATCACGTGTGCCCGGCACGCCACCAAGAAGCACTATAAGAAGGGTGCACAGAAGGCGGAGTGTAAGTAGTGGAAGTGTGTTGTGCTGCCGGACCTTTTTTTTCTTTTTTTTTTTTTTTTTTGGTAAAATGATAGCCAAAATTTTGTCAAACTAAAGTCGAATGGTCGTGCAATCATCTGCCTGCTAACCATTTCAAAAAACGACAGAGTGATAGTCGGACGCACTGTTTCTCAATCTTCTCCCTTCGCGTCACATAACAGTTTCGCACATCAACCAGATGACTTTTTCAAGGAAGGTAGACAGCAAACTGCAAACTGAATAATAGAACGCTCAAAAAATTTGGACCCGGTGACTTGACTTGACAATAAACGAACAGATGCTAAGTAATTATTCTTCCAAAGACTCGAGGCGTCATGCTCGTTAACACGCAGAATCCTAGAAGGAAACAAAATCCATTCATTATTTGAAGAAATAGTTCCAAACTCGTGGCATTTCAAAATTTACTGTTGGTGATGATCTCTAAAGTTTCGCGAATGGCGGTAGATTTTGAGGTGGAGTAGGAGGCTACTTTTTTACGTCATCCCACATAGCAGTAGCGGACTTGAGCTGAACCTCTCTTGATAAGGCTGTTGTTACTTTACAGTTTTCTATGTCCCTCTTTTGCTCGTTGATTCTAGTTCCAAACGAACGCTTGGTCATTCCAATGTAGTATCTCTTGGAGCCGTCCGGATATTGTAAAGGGAAGGCATAAACACCTGCCTCATTGGAAAGCGGGGACTTGTCAGAGTTTCCCTGAAGCATGGCATATAAAGATGTCGGAGACCTGATGCCAACACCAAGGTTCATTTTCTTTAGCGCGTTATTGAGCTGATAAGAAACATTTCATATGTATGGAATTAAGCCAGGTAGCTTAGTTGCGGCTTTGAAAGATTAATATGACTGGTTCTGAGTTTCTCGATATAGCTATGTACCAGGTCCGCGGTGTATCCTGCCTCAGTGGCCAATTCGGCGACGTTCTTTAATTCACGTTGTCTATGAAGAATATCGGAAGATACTGCTAAGGCTCTTCTTATTCGAGAACGGAAGAACGCTGTCTTGTAACTAGCAGGGCAGCATGAGTTGCAGAGCATCTAATTGGGGACGGATTAGGGTTTATAGTAGACTTGGGTACGAAGGCGATTTTCAGGCATCTTACTCAGTAATACATACAGATAAAGCAAGGCACCATTGTGTTCGAGCTCCTTAGTGAAATTGATCGTGGAGTGAATATCATTAATTTTATATAGGAAAAGCGGCAGAGTTTCCTTTCCGTGTGGCCATATGAAGAATACATCGTCCGCATATCTCAGCCAGGTAGCAGGCCTTGGGGTGATTCTACCTTCCTTGAAAAAGCCATCTGGTTGATGTGCGAATGCTTGGAAACCTTGATTTATAATCTACGCCAAGAAATTCGGATTACTAATATAGTTATATATTTTTAAGTGTGATTGATGTACTGTCCCTCGTTATTATTTAGTTTTGCACTCTCCGATCAATGTGGAACTTATTCAAACTATTCCGATAGATGAGGCTGAAACTGGAAGAGAACGTTCCCACCTCGACTTTTTATCCGCTTTCAAGACGTTCGGGTTGATCCCAAAGGTCCTTAATTTTAAGACTTCGGTAAAAGGAACTTGGTTCGAAAAAGAAAAAGCACAAATTTCTTCGTCAGACCCTATCGATTATAGTAAACCTGAAAAGAAAGGAGGTTATGTCTTTGGAAGCCAAGTGCTATACCTTATACATATATGAAACTGCCTATTCTTTGCGACCCGATAACTTTCAGCAATCTAACGCGCCAAGTGGATGTTGGTCGAAAGACTCCAATCATCGTTACCCTCCAAACAAAACAAGAAGCTTAATTTTTTGAAATTATCCCAGAATCCAAATCCAAAAGAATCTTCCATTCCATTCGTCAGTATTTCTAAGCGAACGCTCACCGTAGAGAAATCTAAAGTTTTGGAACTTGGACCTAAGTTCTACTTCAGAAAGAAACCGAACCCTAAAGGCGTAATTTCTGAGTTTGAAAGCGTAATACCGCGAGTTCCGGAAGACGCCAATGACGAAATGCGCCTACTCTGTTGCTCAAGGTTAGGATCATGGTACAATTCGAAACACAGATCTAATAAATTTAGAATTCCCTGACCGATTTCGAATCTCAGAAATGACCACTCCATTATATTAACACTAACGGACAAGTCCGACCAGATTGCTATTATGGATGCTGTAGATTACAATCAGAAACTGGAAGATCTTATCTCCACTTCTGGATTTACAGAGCTGCGGAAGAACTCTCTAAATTGTTGGATTGCACAGGTACAATTAGCTGCCAGACTGACCGCTATTCCGGACGATCTCAATAAAGCCGTGAAATTACCACTAGGATCTCAATCTCTTTGGTAGGCTTAAGCACCACAAGTCCGGTAATCCATTGAGACCCATTGTATCAAGGAGATCCGCGCCAACATACCGTTTAGAGAAAGCACTTTCAAAATTTCTGGCAAATTATCTTCCTGAATCAAACTTTATAATAACTTCCACGGATTTTGTCTCGAAAATCAAGCAAATCTCTGTCCAACAACGCAACATCATCGGCAGTTTCGATGTGGTTTCTATTCACCCTTCGGTCCTCGTGCCGGAAGCAATCGGAACATTAAAAGAGGCCGTAACTAATTCATCACTTCATTCGCAGGAGTTTTTCCTCAACAACTTTAAGTTAATGGACATAGTCACAAGTTCCAGCTACTTCAGTTTCCAAGGAAACATTTACAGACAGATTAATGGCGCTCCGATGGGATCCTCTATTCCAGCCATTCTCGCGGAAGTAATACTTCGCCCAATCGAACAATATATATTCTCCAATATCACCCTTAGGCCTACTACCTGGCTGAGATATGCGGACGATGTGTTCTTCATATGGCTACACGGAAAGGAAACTCTACCGCTTAAAAATTAATAATATTCACTTCACGATCAACTTCACTATAGAGCTCGAGCACAATGGTGCTTTGCCTTATCTGTATGTATTACTGAGCAAGATGCCTGAAAATCGCCTTCGTACCCAAGTCTACTATAAACCCACAACACTCCTCAATTTGATGCTCCGCAACTCACGCAACCCTGCTAGTTACAAGACAGCTTTCTTCCGTTCTCGAATAAGAAGAGCCTTTGCAGTATCTTCCGATGTTCTTTCTAGACAACGTGAATTAAACAACGTTACCGAATGGGACACTGAGGCAGATTACACCGTGATCCTGGTACATAGCTATATCGAGAAAGTCAGAACCAGTCATATTAATCTTTCTACGCCGCAACTACGCTACCTGGTCTCGATTCCATACAAACCAAATGTTTCTTATCAGCTCAAGAATGCGCTCAAGAAAATGAACCTTGGTGTTGGCATCAGGTCTCCGACATCTTTATATGCCATGCTTCAGGGAATTTCTGACAAGTCCCCGCTTTCCAATGATGCAGGTGTTTATGCCATCCCTTTACAATATCCGGACGGCTCCAAGCGATACTAGATTGAAATAACCAAGCGTTCGTTTGAAACTAGAATCAACGAGCATAAAAGGGACATAAAGAACTGAAAAGTAACAAAAGCCCTATCCAGAGGGTCCAGCTCAAGACCGCTACTGCTATGTAGGATGACGTAAATAAATTATCCTGCTACTCCACCTCATAATGTACCGCCATTCGCGAAACTTTAGAGATCATCACCAACAGTAAATCTTGCAATGACAGCCTCTCGCTGGAGTTGCCACGAGTTTGGAACCAGTTCTTCAAATAATGAATGGATTTTGTTTCCTTCTAGGATTCCGCGTGTTAACGAGCATGACTCCTCCAGTCTTTGGATGAATAATTACTTAGCATCTGCTGGTTTATTGTCAAGTCAAGTCACCCGGTTCAAATTGTTGAAGCTTTCTATTATTCAGTTTGCAGTTTGCTGTCTACCTTCTTTGAAAAAGCCATCTGGTTGATGTGCGAAAGAATGGGAACCTTGATTTATAATCTACGCCAAGAAATTCAGATTACTAATAAAGTTATACTATTTTAAGATATTACGATAATTGCCTCTTCTGCTGAAGGCCAGAGTTTGTATCCACGAGATGTACGTATGTTTCATCTTATCAGCGATTCCTTAACGAGTGCCAAGAACGATAAATTTGGTAGAAGTTACACCAAATGGTATAAACACTCGCCATTTTAAACAGTTATGAAAAAAATAAATACGTAGTACATTTCTGAATATATATTCATTTCTATGTGCAAAAATACAGAGTGTGTTTAACTTTCCCTGATTACGATAAATTACGATATTTTATTCGATTTATGATAAATAAATCGTAAAATATGAACCGAACTACTTAGACGTACGCGGTTTGTTGCATTGATTGCATCATATTCTCAAGCTTTTTGTTTGTTGTACTTTTGGAACAATAGGCGGCGCTGCAAGTCTGAAGCGTAGTTTGTTGTTGAAATCGTCAGGCTGCAAAATGGCGTCTATGCAGGAGAAAGCTAATTGTGTTCTCTGGTTTCATGAAACCTAATCTGCAATTTCTGTGCAGCGGAAGTTTAGCCGGTAGTGTGGTAGAGCTCCTCCTGATGTGAAGAGCATTAGGAACTGGTATCAAAAGTATAAACAGACAGGCAGTGTCAGTGACCGTGAAAGAAGTGGAAGACCTTTTATTAGTGAAGAAACTGTCGACACCGTGTGTGATGCATTCTCACGAAGCCCCCGGAGGAAATCAATTCGTCATGTCTCTAGTGAACTGGGAATACCTATGAAGACAGTGCACAGCATTTTAAGAAAGCGCTTCGTTTTTTTTTTGCATACAAATTGCAAATGCCTTGGAACCTAATGATGGGCCCAGACGTGTGCCATTCACTATGGATATTTTTTGAAGGAATAGGCGAAGATAATGATTCAAATCAACATTTCATACCTCAGGTAAAGTGAACACGCATAATGCTAGGGTTCAGAGAACGCTCGTGTATTTTTGGAGAAACAGAGTGATAGCCCTAAAATCAATGTTTGGTTCGGACTAATGTACAACAAAGTAATTGGACTATCTTTTTTATTTAACCCATTACATCAGGTATTTACCTCGACGTGATGCAGCTGTATGTTACACCTCAATCGGACGAGCTGCAACCATGGGTAATGTTCCAAAAGGACGGTGCACCCCGCACTGGGGTGTACCTGTCCGTCAATTCTTAGATGACAAATTGCCTAACAGATGGATAGGCAGAGATGTTTCCATACCCTGGCCTCCATGATCCCCAGACATTACGCCCTTTGACTTCTTTTTATGGGGCTACATTAAGGATCAAGTTTATGCAACACCAGTTGCAGAGATACCAACACTTTGAAGGGAAGAATAACTGAAGCGTTTGCAACCATTACAGATGACATGTTGCAGCAGACATGGAAAGAGATAGAGTACCGACTGGATGACTTCCGTGTAAAAAAAGGAGCCCTCGTTGAGGTATACTGATGACCCGAAAAAATCCTCTGGATTTCAGGTAAGCTATATTGGAAAACCATATGTGTCTAACGAGTGTGGTTCATTTTATACGATTTATTGTAATCAGGGAAATAATTTAGACACACCCTGCATAATGTTACTTTCATTACACACACATATAATCATCAAATAATAACATTAAATGAAATTTGAGGCTGCGTCTAAGTTAATAATTTTAGCGGCCAATGTACCTGAACCAAATGGTGCCCAAAAGTTTTTGCGCTCCCCAAATGGAAATGTTTACACATTGACCGAATTTCAAAAAAGTTACGGCAAAACAATCCCTTTTTCCCCTCTGATCTCAGCAGTACTGTCCATATACCTGTAACAGTTTATAATAGTTCTTTCTCTCACTTACAAGGCATACAGTGAAAGAAAGGGTTAATCCCCTGACACGGATATCATGCCGCTGGGTAGAAAAAAGTGATTCAAACATCTCTCTCTTACTTTCTCTCTCTACTTTGTTCGGTTCGTCTCCATTGTCAGAGCTCTTTTAACAGGTAATCAGTCAGAAAAGATTAGTGTCAGTCATTCCCCTGAATGGCCACTTTGAATTACAAAGCTGAAGGTAAAATAAATCTTTTGATACATCAGTTCACTCGTTTAGGCCTCGTTCGGTTCACTTCTTAGACAGCATTCCAGCTAATTTCAGCCAATTTTGTTAACCTTGAGTTATTTTGTTCCAGCCAGGTACAGGGTTAATTTCCAAAACAGCTGATTTCTGAGTCACTTAGCCAGGTAAAAACCTTGCCTAGTTTTTTTGTTTGCCTGGCTAAGTGATTCCCTTATCTCAAAAAAAAAAAAAAAACGCGAAAAGAAATACACAGAATGAGAAAGGCATAGTTTTTATGTAATTTACATGTTACTCCTTTAACGAATCGCCATACAATAGGTGTTTCAGAATTTATATTTTTCAATACACCCACAGGGGAAATTTGCATAAGTCTCTATCGTTTCTTTTGTTGTTCCTACATTCGTGTTTTATTTTTGACTCGTCATATACATATATTGCTATTAGATTACGAACAATCATTACAAATCATGTTAAAGAATTACTTTTGTTTAAATTCTTTAACCCTTTGTCTGGTGTTATGCAAATCTTACAGTTTTTAGTAATAAAAATTTTCCTACGTAAATTAAACTTGAAATTCGGTTGAGGTAGACCTGCTAAAAAAAATGCCGTAGTTTATAATTCCACACAAAGCACCCCAAGTTGAAGTTAAGGCTCCGCATTCCTGGGATCTAGCTGTGTTTCTAAGATCAACTGAAAAGTTAAACTAAGTGTCTGCCAGAGCTTTCAGAGAAGAAGGTTTTACCTGCCAATGAAACACTTAGACGTCCTGCTTCTGAAACTAGGATAGATCTGGAGAGACCTTGCAGTGTGGCAAGGTACTAAGTACTCGATCTTCCTGAAACAGGTACGGATGTGTACCTAAGTACTGTCGCAACGTAGGTAGTGTGTAATTGTTCAGAATGTCTTCGTACCTGGCGGTTGTTAGATGGAGAGCACCACAACCAAAGGACCGACTCCTTTCCAGCAGAAACAGCCCCACACCATCACAACTCCCTCTCCAAACTTAACTTTGCGGACAATGTAGCCTCACAGCGTTTTAAGGCAAACTCCGCACCCAAATACATCCATCCAAATAAAAGAGTGTGTAACATAATTATTCACTCGCACGAATATCTTCCACTGTTCTGTTGTCCACGAACGGCAAGCGAGGCACTGCTGCAGTTGTCGTCTGGCATCGCTTGGGGTAATTTAGGGCTTGTGCGCAGCTGACCTAGCATGGTAACTGTGGGCATACAGTTCGCGACGAACTGTTTTTGTGAAAACAGCTGTTTCAGCGGCTCATCCCACGTCTCCGGCCAGGTTTGTGGAGGAGGACGTGCATGCCCTTTTCCACATTCAGCAGTAAGTTTCATTTGGCACAATCACTCAGTTTGTGCTGCCCCAGAGTGCGGCTTCGCTGTAGTGGTCCCATGTGCTTTCACTCAATGAAGAACATTAGCAACTGTGGATTGTGGGAATCCCAGAAGAGTGTCAATGCTATCCACTGATTGCTTACTCAGGTGGCCTCCAACCGCCATGTCCCTTTAGATGTCTGTCAGTTCAGCTCCGGGTGGCTTCGTCACTTCCAATGCCGTCTGAAAGATGTGCCAACGCTCACTTGTATACAGTACCCCAAAACATCGCGCGTGCGTGTCTGGTTCTGCAAATACATGTTTAGTTGAATACGTGAAGGTGTACAAATACCTTTGTCTATATAATGTATAACCCATGAGACCCGCTCTACAAGCCCATTAAAATGACGCAAAACGATTGCGTTACACGTGGATGCGATGGAATGACGAAGTCGTTAATTCTTCATTATGTTGAAGTTACCACTTGTTGATGACATTAATGTTTTCAGTTGTTAATGATGTTAAAGTTATCATAAAGTTAAACGAATGTGTGACAGGCAAACTGACTTCTACTTTACTTTTACATTTCATTATTTTAGAAAAAAGTATTTTTATCATTCTGATCAACAAATTCTATAAATGATATATGAAGTGGATAAATCTCTAGCCTAGCTAAAACGTCTGTTTGGGAATGTTCACATTACTATTATTATTACTACTTTGTTTATTGTTATTATTTTGTAGTTGGTAGCTTTCTAAAGGCTTCTTTCTGGGTGAAAGATGAGGAAGCTAACGTTTTTTGCAAAGGGTTCTGATTTGAGATGTCATCGTTTTCTTCCCCTTTGTTGTAGTCTTAAGTAATCCTAAATTTAAAAGTAATGAACCTCTTGTATCTGTTTATTAAAGAAAGAAAAAGAGAAAAGAAAAGACAGTAGTAATAACTCAAACTTAATATGTATTACGAGAATAAAATGTGCTATTTTTACAGTAATTGAAGAATATGAATTACCTGTCAAAGGGATTTCATCATACAGAGAACTGGTTCTGTTCGGTAAAAACACAGAATTTCTGGAAGGACCTGGAGATGGAATTTCCATCAGAAAATCTGACGCAGGCTTCCACAGATCTGCAAAATAAAATTGTTGAAGTTTTTAAGATTATACTAAAAATTTGGGCAAAGGTAGAACCCAATATTACAACCAATAAAATGAAAGCAGAAACAGCAGAAAAAAATACAACTCTAATTACACAATTCACAGATTTCCTGTATGCGTTGTTTTTGTCATCACCATCAATTTTTCGCAAAGAGTTTTGCTATAACTAATCGCTGCTCTTTTAATTCATTATCCACATTATCTGGTTCGAATACGTTCCCATTGTTGCAGTTACAAGTTATGTACTAGCACGACGATCCCCCTAATTTTTTTTTTTTCTGCTACAAATGTTTCGATTCATGCGCAGGCCATTTAAACGAAGTCCTACACGCGTCCTTCTGAAACCAAACACACATCACATTCAAAACGAACGAAAGCACATATGTGAGTGAAACGTACATGGTGTGACAGTTCACGTCTTGTAAAGGTACGCCACTCAGTCCCAGTCTCCAGACTAGAGGTGGGCTTCACAGTGGTTTTCCTGTCACAGTAACAACAGTGACAGTTCCTCTGAAGTAACAGGAACAAAATCACCGTTTATGACAGCGTGACGGAGCTGTAAAGAAACCGGAACTGGAAGTCACCATCTCGCTTGTAACAGCGAAAAATTCACCTTTACAATTAGCTCGCTTTGAATTCTTTGTTTACAAGCAAAGGTACAAAAAAAAAACTGTCTTAAGCATGGGAAAAGGAGGAGACTGAAAGAAAGCTCACATCAATAGCAACTTCTATGATGTTTCAACAGAAAAAGGAGACAAATTATTTGAATATAGTGACATGGTAACTAAAACTCTTCAAAATTATCTTAGAAGATATTTTTCGAAATTTAAACTGGGAATAAAAGGGATTAAACAAAAATGGAAGGTACCTAAATTACTTAAGATTTGCTGATGACATAGTCATCATTGCAACTAGCAATAGTGAAATGTAGAATATGATAAAGGATTTATGGATGGAAAGCCTTATAAAAGGTATGACAATAAACACAGCAAAAACTAAATATATGAACAATACAGAAGATGATACAGAAAAGATTTTGATAGAAGGAAAAGAAGTTGAAAAAGTAGATGAATAGAACTATTTAGGTCAAGTAGTCAGTTTTAAAGAAAGACAAGAAAGAGAAATCAATAGAAGAATTATCCAAGGTAATAGAGCCTTTTGGATACTAAAAGACTATTTAGCGGGTGATCTTCCATTGTGTTTAAAAAGAAAAATCTTCCATTGCGTTTAAAAAGAAAAATCTTCAATGCATGTATTATCCCCATGTTTGCTTATGAAAGTGAAACATGGAGCATCACAGAGCGACACTGTAAAAAAATAAGAGTATTGGTAAGAAAGTTAGGAAGAAGAATGTCAGGAATAACAAGAAGAGGGAGAGAGAGAGAGAGTTAGAAATGAAATTATAAGAGAAAGAACAGGAATAATATATATTCTAAAAATAATAAAATAATCAAGGTGGAGATGGGCTGGACATGTTGGAAGGCTGAAAGATGGACACGATTAATAACAGAATGGCAATCGAGAGATGGAAGGAGACGGAGAGGGCGTCAGAGAATAAGATGGATAGTGACATTCAGAAACTTAAGAGGCGCTAAATGGTGGACTAAAGCTAAGGATCGAGGAAGTCGAAAAAGACTGGGAAGGCCTATACCCTGCAGTGGGTATCAACAGGCTAAGAAGAAGAAGAAGCGAAACTATGACATAACAGGGATTTTGGATCCCAAGCATTGCTCGGACACGGCTAACGATGATATTCTTATCAGTTATCAGTGAATTTGGAATCGTTACTTTTCGTCACTGGTCATAATAGTGATTTTTCAGTAATGGTAAAAAAATAACAGCGATGTTATTTTCGACCCATCTTACTCCAGACCTTGAACAGTGGAAGAGAAACAGCACTACCAGTTCCATTTGTAATAAATGCAACTTGGTGGACTCTACGGCACATTTTGAGTTCTGTACGATCAGGTTTCGGTGTTTCTTGTCCACTGAAGTAACTCTACTCTTTAGTGCGGAGTAATGAAAGAGTTCAGGCTATCACACGATTTTTCAACTGTGACTACTTTTTCTTGATATGGGTGCTCCAGATCATCCATCATTCATGCCCGCCAGCTGTTAACCTGTAGAAAGTATTCTATCTAACATTCTGTGATAATATTCGATCGTCCGAGCACTTCAGAACTTACTTCCGGTCCGATTTTTCCCCAGTCCGCTTAAGTTTTCCGTGATGATTTAAATGCTCAACTGAATAACTGAAAGCAAATGATTCACTTTGGAATGGTTTAACAACTTCAGATCATTACAACTAACTACTTTTCGAGCGTTTTATGAAAAGGCTGAAAAATATAACACCTCTGAAATCAATTTGTTGAACAAAATTATGCTCACACTCAAAACGGAAAAATCACTCACCCATGGTACTTCTGATAATAATTCTTCATCAGCTTCATTTTGCTTAAAGTTTCATCGTCTACGGCAGTGGTAAAAAAATGCTAGTTAAAATCCTCAGAGATATGCTAACATATAGAAATATTTACAAAAATTGTTTTATGCAGTCTGGTTTAAAAAATCATGTGTGCTTTGGAGTTTTCAAATTTTCCATATGGAATCGTTTCAAATTTTTCATTTCATCAAAAGTAATTCTTAATCAACTTCACTTTGCTGAAAGTTCTCTCGTCTATGGCATAGTCAGAAGGATGCTAGTAAAAATCCTCAGGGAAATGCTAACACGTGGAAATATTTCACAAAGATTATTTTACACAGTCTGGTTCAATGAAACAGTTGGTCTTTGAGTTTTTTATTTCCAGAATATTCTTTAGGGAATTATTTTAACGTTTTCATCACATCAATCAGTTCAATGTTCAATTCACTGCCATTGGTTAGTCTTCGATTTTCTCAGTGACAGTAAAGGAAAGAATTTCCTCAAAATAGAATTTATTTTAACAGAAGAATTAAATAGCAAAGTTTAATGTTAGAAAAATAAACGAAAAATATGAAACAAAATAAACAAGCACACACACACACACACACACACACACACACACACACATTGGCCTATTATTGCAGTATGAGAATTTTACAGGTATCTCAGAAACTTGGAACCTCAGGGATTTATTTCTGGTAATTCTACCCTCCTTGCTGCGCTGTACATGGAAGTAGAAGAGAGAGAGAGTGTCAAGACGATGCAAGAAAATCGAAGATAATTTCACACCTATGGGAATTGTGTGACACATACGTACTACCTCTTTAACCTTCAATTTTTGTTGACTTACTGTATGTAAATTTTGGTTGTCTCTCATTAGGTTTTTCATGCTGAACGCCACGTCCGAACTCACACGAGTTTCTTAGCTGGGCTGTTATTGGCAGTCAGGCGAGTTTATGTGACTGAGCAGCCTGTTATAGATGGATTAGACTCTGCGCTGCTCCAGTATCTTTTTGTCTATGTGATGTTTCAAGTGCTTTAATATTCTTGTTGTCTACATAAATGCCCTGTAAAGTTGAAAACTGTATTTAGAGTTATAAGTCTGTTTTATGATTGTTCTGTCTTCAGTGTGCATTATAATTGCATTGTCTGAGTCATTACGAAAGAATAAACAGTTTCGCCCACGATTTTCTCTTAAGTGATTTGTTTTCATGCATGTTTCATCAGTAACTAAATAACACCCTAGAAAACACAATAATTGTTACACGCAAAAATAGAAGGTATTGTATCAAAAGAAAGTGACAGATCAAATATAGAGATGTTCACACAATTTTAGAACGATTTTCTAGCAATATAATTAATGTTTAAAATAAAATTAGTTCTTTATTAAATGTTCTGTTTGATAGCCCTTTCTCTGGACCATGAACTTACATCTAGATTTCCAAGATAATAAGGCATTTCTTAAAATTGGTAGTGACATTTATTCCACACCTCTTCCTCCCCTTTCCATAGTTCAATCATTGTTTTAGATCTGCGTTTAGAAAGCGTTCTTTTTAGCAATCCGAAAGCACAATAGTCCATTGGTGACACATTAGGGGACTTTGAAGAAATATGAGCAAAAGGTATATAGACTTGATACCTGTTGCTTTTTTCAATTTTTCAAGAAATAGAGTGGCAGATTTGGATGTATGACTGGTAGCCTTATCCTGATTGAGTTCCACTCTTTGAATACTATGTGGATAAAGGAATGGTATTTCCACTTTAAATATAGCAGTTAAAACATTATTTAGGCAATATGTACAAATTGATTTTAACATTCTTTTCAACTTTTCTTAAATTTAATTTCCCCTAATACGAGAAACAAGCAATAATCATGAGTTATTGACTGAAACTTTCTTCGGATTCTTGGAATCCAGTTTGTTCTTTTCGATGTTTTGCGATAGCAAATCGACCTTTTTTGTTAGAGTCGTTTAGGTAGATCCATGCTACATCAATAGACACAATAAATGTCTATCTCCGGCTAAGTGATTTTCATAAAGGAGTCTGCACTGTGTTCTGCTCTCAGCCACGTACCTAGGCAAAAGGCGGTGAAAATTATATTTTTTGTTTTTATCAGGTTCAAACCTTTGTTCATTACCTTGTTTACAGTTGATATAGAGATTTTTAAAGACTTACCGATTGCTCTTTCAATTGGGGATGTTTTTTAAGACCAGAGCCCTTACTTTTGAAATTGTTGAAATAGTTCTACCTTCTTTGGATATTCGTTTGGTGTTTTTTTCCTGTTAGAAACAGTGCTTGACAATTTTTCCCTCTATTACTAACAATATTGCTTATTTTACATTCAGAAATGCTAATTCCATGATTTTCTCAGCGTTTTTTAATTACAGAATAGGAATATTTCTCTTCGTAAAGAGCAGAAACATAACCTTCTATCCACGGATAGTTTACGTGCGCCATTTTTTTAGCACACAATATTTAACTGCAGCAGACGTTTCTTTCGTTTTCATCTAACACACTGTTGCCAGTTTCAATTCTTTGAATTTCTTTTGTTTTCTGTAATTTCTTATTAAAAACGTTCTAAAAATGTGTGAACATCCTCTATATTAACAGTATATGACATAAGCACAAAGGTAAATGCTTTGACAATGTGAGGATCTCATCTTACCGTATTCTTTGATGTGCTGATTCAGAGCAGCAGTCCACCTTGAGAGCTCACTGCTGGACTCTACAGCCAACAGGGATTCATCATTTTTCTCTTCTCCAAGCTGTTCAATTTTAAGAATGAACTGTGGATAATTATTAGAATTGCGCTCACTGGAGATTCTTGTTTCCTGGTGGATGATAAAGCAGCAACTATAAGATGCAGAATTTTTTAAATGTGTTACATATCACTAGACTATTCTAAAACATTCTCCTGCCCAAAAATATATTTCTCAAATGAAATAGTTTGTGAGAGCTACGCCACAGAATTCTGCGATTCAATGACTCTGCTAGCATCTAGTGTTTATCACAATAACAAATCTTGTGCTGTTAACTTAAAAAAATGATGAACAAATTTTTATCACTTATTTGTTGTTTTCTAAATCAGCAAAAAAGCAATCTTTAGGGGTAAGAAAATCTAAATTCTCATATTTTCAATTTTTTGGAAAATAACAATGTTTACTTTGGAAGACAACTGCAAAGAAACAAACATAGAAATGCAGCTCAATGATCATGTTATAACACTACACATTTTCAGGAGATATACTTATATTTGAAAGGAAGTCATACACTTATGCAGTTTATTTATTTCTTCTCTGAGATAATCCAGTAGTAACTTCGGAGTGTGTTCTCTGAGAAAATCAATTAATAATCTGTGAATGTGTTCTCTGAGGGGTGCAGAGTAACGTGGGAATGCGTATTCTATGAGATGATGCAGAGTAATGTTGGAACATGTGTGTGTGTGTGTGTTCCCTGAGAAAATCCAGTAGTAACCTGGGAGCATGTTCCTGAGGAAATCTTTTAGTAACCTGGGAGCGTGTTCTCAGGAAAAATCCAGTGGTAATCTGGGAGTGTGTTCTTTGAGAGAATCCAGTAGTAATCTGGTAGCACGTTTTCTAAGAAAATCAAGTGGTAACCAAGGAACATTTTCTTTGAGAGAATGCAGAGTAATCTGGGAGCGTGTTCTCTGAGAAAATCCAGTGGCAACTTAGGAGCGTATTCGCTGAAAAAATCCAGTAGTAATCTGGGAGTATGCTCCCTGAGAGAAGGCAGAGTAATCTGGGAGCTTGTTCTCTTAGGGAATGAAGAGAACAAGCTCCCAGATTACTTAGGAGCGTGTTCTCTGAGAAAATCCGTTGATAATCTGGAAACGTGTTCTCTGAGAGAATCCAGTAGTAATCTGGCAGCCTTTGGATTTTCTCCAACAGTAACTTGGGAGTGTGTTCTCTGGGAAAATCCAGTGATAATATGGGAGCGCGTTCTTTGAGAGAATCCAGTAGTAATCTGGTAGCGCGTTTTCTGAGAACATTCAATAGTAACCTTCGAGCGTGTTCTCTGAGAAAATCAAGAGTAATCTGGAAGCGTGTTCTCTGAGGAAATGCAGAGCATTCTGGGAGTGTGTTCTCTGAGAGAACCCAGTTATAATCTGGGAGCGTGTTCTCTGAGTGATTGGAGGGTAAACTGGGAGCGTGTTCTCTTAGGAAATGCATCAGTAACTTGGGAGCATGTGTTCTCTGAGAAAATCCAGTGGTAATCTGGGAGTGTGTTCTTTGAGAGAATGCAGAGTAATCTCTCAGAGTGTTCTCTGAGAAAATCCAGAGGTAATCTGGGAGCGTGTTCTCAGTGAGAAACCAGTAGTAATCAGGAAGCGTGCTCTCTAAGAGAATGCAGCAATAATCTAGGAGTGTGTTTTCTGTGAAAGTCTAGTAGTAACCTGGAAGAGTATCTTTATCCTTTAAAAAAGTGAAGATCTGTATCAAAAATGTTATATTTACATAGAAATTGTTTTTTCCCAACATTGGTTGTGCATAGTTATACAGGACATTTAGGCATAGTTTAGAATTCATGATTTTCTCCAAAGCAATCAAAGCGCCCAAGCCAAACCATGGGGGAAAATAATAAGAAACCTAGCTCCATGCCACCATGGTGCTTCCACCAAACGTCACTTCCTGGACAAAACAGCTCTTAGATACCTTTCTCCCGGCATCCACCACACCCAGGAACAACCATCACACAAGCACACTGTGTTCCGTAACTCCTTAGCACAAAACATAGTTTTCTGTTCGTCTATACAGTACAAGATTGACATTCCTTGCACCACGTTAATCAGCATGTAGCATTAGTCGAAGTGATTTGCCGTTTGCGGATGGCTGCTTTACAAAGGTAATCCACATCATGCAGCATCCTGCATACTATCCTGATACCTACATAAGTCCCAATAGTCTCCCATAGGATGTACATAATTTGAGAATTTGAGAAAATGTAGATTCACGTTCTGAGCGCAAATCAACATTGTCTTTGTAGAGCTCTCTGTCACGTTCTGTTAGCTTCGGAGGTTTGCTGGGTCGTTTGTTAGCAGATTCAGCCTCAGTTTGCTTCTATTTGCATATCACACCATCGACTGTCTACTAGAGATCAATATTGCTGAATTAGCAAGTATGGAGCTATTGCTAATGTGCCATCCCATTATTAATCCGCACTTGAAATCTCTTACCAGTATCGATAGAGGTATCTTGCATTCAGAGTTATGCTGTTGTACCATCATAGCCCTATGAGCATAATTGTAGTTTGGTTTCTGATGTGATGCTTACGAAGGATCGAATTAACTATTAAGAGAGGGGTGTCCAGATATTAATGGTAGGGAAGTGTTTGTTTAGCTTGCCCAATGCCCATTGTATGTTACCTAAATAGTAAGCACCAAAATGAATTTTTTACCTTCAAGAACGAAATAAATTTGCTTGTCTCATGCTCTTCAGGAAGATTTGTCTTAAATATATTTCTGTTTACCCTAACTTTCTCTACTGTTTAATTTTTTTACAAAAACAAAAAGGATTAAATAGGACATTTTGCTATGCTGTTACACAAAAGTTTGACAGTTTCTATTTTTTCCTTCATTTCCGTTTTTTAAAAAGCGTTTTTGCAAAAATGCTACAAATTATATACAATGTGGGTATGTACATACATTATGTGCTCTAAAATTTGACACAATGTGTTTCAGTGACGAAGGGTAATGTCACATGTTTCATCCACGAGTACTTGTACAAACTTTTATTAATTTGACCCAAAAATATCCTCAATTACATATATATATATATATATATATATATATATATATATATATATATCTAGGTCTTTGTGGAAGTGAGAAAATGCAGATTTTTGCTGGTCCTTGATAAAGCCAAGGCTCGGCATTCTCGACACTTTCTGCATTCCGGTTTTGCTATTTAGTTATTCTTTACTCATGCCTGTTGGGTATTGAGGTTTAATTTGTTTTTATTGTCCTTACAAAATAAAT
This sequence comes from Macrothele yani, assembly GCA_039090855.1. Taxonomy (NCBI): domain Eukaryota; kingdom Metazoa; phylum Arthropoda; class Arachnida; order Araneae; family Macrothelidae; genus Macrothele; species Macrothele yani. The sequence continues at coordinate 83,707,717 of CM077008.1, forward strand.
TTTTGTTTCAGTCTCTGTTTTGTATTTTGTAAGTTCTGAATATTCATCATTGCTGCGTTGCGCGTCATGATCTTCAGATTGTTTGTTGAAAATTTTGGTTGTAAAATTTGTCATTAACTCTACTTATGGTTATATATATATATATATATATATATATATCATCATCATCATCATTGTCAACCATTATCAATCCACTGCTGGACGAAGGTCTCCCCAAGTTTCCTCCACAACGGTCTGTCTTGTGCCAGTCTCCTCCATGTCACCCGTGCATACTTACGAATTTCATCCACCCATCTCCCATGTGGTCTTTTTCTGGGTCTTTTCCTGTCCCTTGGAATCCAATCTAAAATTTCGGCTGTCCATCTATGGTCTGTCCTTCTGGCAGTATGTCCAGCCCATTGCCATTTCAGGGATTTAACTCTGATCATGATGTCTTCCACTCTCGTCATTTATCGGATCCACGAGTTCCTCTTCTTATCTCTCCTGGTTATACCAAGCATGCACCTCTCCATGCTTCTTTGAGTTGTCTGCAGCATTTGTATGTCTCTTTTAGTTAAGGTCCACGTCTCTGCCCCATACGTAAGCACTGGAAGGATGCATTGATCAAACACTTTTCTTTTAAGACATAATGGCATATTGCTCTTGAAAATTATGCTGTTTCTTCCAAAAGCTCTCCAGGCAAGTTTTGTACGCCGATTAATTTCTTCATCAATGTGACCCTCACTTGATATCTGCTGTCCAAGATAAACATACGTATCTGTTATCTTCAGTTTTTCTCCATCAATCGATAAATCTTCATTTCTTGTAAAAGCATTGAACATCACTTTTGTCTTCTGAAAGTTCATTTTTAATCCCACTTCTTTACTCTTGTCAGCAAGTTCCTGGATCATACTCTGCAGCTCTGATGGGGTAGTTGCAAAAATGACTACGTCATTAGCAAAACGAAGGTGGGTTAGATAATCTCCATTAATCTTTATCCCTTTGTTTTCCCAGTTCAGTGATTGAAAGACATTTTCCAATGTGGCATTAAAGAGCTTCGGAGATATGGTGTCACCTTGTCTCACTCCCTTTCCAATTTTTATGTGTGTTGTATTTTCAAACAACCGAATCTTTGCACTTGCATTTTCATAGATGTTATTAATAATATTAATGTATGCATCTTCAATACCGCAGGATTTCAGAGCCGTGGTAACTGCTGATGGTTTCACCGAATCAAAGGCTTTTTCATAATCGATAAAAGCCATGCACAATGGAAGTTCATATTCCCTCGCTCTTTCAATTAGTTCTCTCAGTACGTGGATATGATCTATTGTGCTGTAGCCACTCCTGAATCCAGCTTGTTCTCTCGGTTGAGCCATGTCCAGTGTTACCTTCAAGCGGTGTGAAAGAACTTTAGTGAAGATTTTATAAACCACTGATAGGAGGCTGATAGGTCTGTAGTTCCTGAGATCCTCAATGTCACCTTTTTTATGTAGCAGGATCATTGTAGCATTGTTCCAATCCTCAGGAATCTTCCCTTCATTAAGGCATCGAGTGAAAATTTGGGCGAGTACTGTTTCAATTTCTCCACTTGCTTCTTGTATGATGTCTATAGTAATTCCATCTTCTCCTGGAGCTTTCCCCCGCTTCATGTTCTTGATCGCATGAGCAACTTCTGCTGGGAGGACTGGAAGAACTCTGGTACTGGTATCGTTCATGATGTCTGGAGAACATGTATCATCCCTTTCATATAATTTGGAGTAGAAATCTTTCACTCTTGTCAAAATTTCGCCTCTATTTCTTGTTATAGAACCATCTTCTTTTCTCAGAGCCATAATCTGTTTTCTTCCCTTACTGAGATGTCCCTTTGCTATCTTAAGGCTTTGGTTGTTTTCAATTGCTTTCCTCACTAGCTCACAGTTGAATTTCCTTACGTCTTCAGCGATACTTTTTCGTGTTGTCTTGCATAGCTGTATATATTCCACTTTAGAAGTCACATCTTCTTTAGTTGTCCTCATCTTTCTTATTTTTTGCATCAACATTTTGGTTTTTCCTGATAATTTGTTCACATGCAACTTGTTCTTAGACCCAGCTAATTTTGTTGCTGTTTCCATTAGAGCTTTGGTTACTTTTCTGTTAACTTCCGAAATATCCACTTCTTCCGATGTTAGGCCTTCTAAAGCAGAGAATCTGTTCTTCAGTTCCAACTTGAAAGTATTATGGTGTTTTTTAAGGTTGGTTATGTCAATACATTTTGTTTGTCTTATGAGCTTGCCACGTTCCAGTTTAGTGTTGAGGTGCATCTTACATCTCACCAATCTATGGTCACTACCTGTGTTGAACTTGTTCAGCACACTGCAGTCTTCGATGACGAATTTTTTTGTTACACATAATAAAATCAATTTCACTTGTCGTCCCAATTGGATGTCTCCATGTCCATTTCCTGTGTGGCTTTTTCTTGAAAAAGGAGTTCAAGATGAAAAATCCTTCTGCCTCTGCAAACTCAACGAGAGTATTTCCACGCTGGTTTCTGTTGCCGTGACCGAATTTACCTACTGAAGTTTCATTCTGTTGCCGTTGCCCTATTTTTGCATTGAAATCTCCCATAATTATCTTCAAGTGCTGCTTACCTTTATTATTTAGATGACGAATTTCCTCATAAAATTCTTCAATTTCTTCTTCAGGATGACTTGTGGTGGGTGCATAAGTTTGAATAATCTGAGCCTGGTATCTTCTCGATAGTTGGATAACGAGTCGTGCAGCTCTGTCAGAGGAACTTTCAACTTCTACCACTTTATCCTTCAGTTTCTTGTTTATTATAAATCCAACACCACTAGTTCTGCCAGTATCTGTCCCACGATAATAGAAGAGATGTCCACTTTTCAGTTCAATGAGATCTTCTCCTTTTCTCCTTACCTCACTTAGCCCGACGATGTCCCACTTGATCCTTTGTAGTTCCTCTTCCAATTCAAGAAGCCTTGAATCAGAAGATAGGGAGCGTCCGTTATAGGTAGCCAGGGTCAGCATCAAATGGCAGCCTAGTCCGGTCCTCCGGGAATTCTTAGCACCATCTGCCTTCATGTCGCACTGGCCGCTGCCTTGGCCAGGTACATTCCAGCTGCCGGAGACTGAGGGCCAAGATTTAAGTTGTAGAGTCATTTTGGAGGTGTTTGGCCATAACTCACCACGCTGGCCAAGCGGGTTGGTGAGTGTGGGATAGCATTTCCTCTGATCCCGATGGTATAGTTATACCGCTATTGGCGGTCGTCAGAGCCCCTTTAGTGGGAACAGGATGCACCACGAGAAGGCGGGGTTGACATTTGTCAAGGAGATATATATATATATATATATATATGCTTCTTTGAGTTGTCTGCAGCCTTTGTCTGTCTCTTTTAGCTAAGGTCCACGTCTCTGCACCATACGTAAGCACTGGAAGGATGCATTGATCAAACACTTTTCCTTTAAGACATAATGGCATATTGCTCTTGAAAATGCTTGGTGTAACCAGGAGAGATAAGAAGAGGAACACGTGGATCCGAAAAATGACAAGAGTGGAAGACATCATGATCAGAGTTAAATCCCTGAAATGGCAATGGGCTGGACATACTGCCAGAAGAACAGACCATCGATGGACAGCCGAAATTTTAGATTGGATTCCAAGGGACAGGAAAAGACTCAGAAGAAGACCACATGGAAGATGGGTGGATGAAATTCGAAAGTATGCGGGAGTGACATGGAGGAGACTGGCACAAGACAGACCGTTGTGGAGGAAACTTGGGGAGACTTTCGTCCAGCAGTGGATTGATAATGGTTGACAATGATGATGATGATGATCGCCTTCTCGTGGTGCATCCTGTTCCCACTAAAGGGGCTCTGACGACCGCCAATAGCGGTATAACTATACCATCGGGATTAGAGGAAATTCTATCCCACACTCACCAACCCGCTTGGCCAGCGTGGTGAGTTATGGCCAAACCCCTCCAAAATGACTCCACAACTTAAATCTTGGCCCTCAGTCTCCGGCAGCTGGAATGTACCTGGCCAAGGCAGCGGCCAGTGCGACATGAAGGCAGAGGGTGCTAAGAATCCCCGGAGGACCGGACTAGGCTGCCATCTGATGCTGACCTTGGCAACGTATAACGGACGCTCCCTATCTTCTGATTCAAGGCTTCTTGAATTGGAAGATGAACTACAAAGGATCAAGTGGGACATCGTGGGGCTAAGTGAGGTAAGGAGAAAAGGAGAAGATCTCATCGAACTGAAAAGTGGACATCTCTTCTACTATCGTGGGACAGATACTGGCAGAACTAGTGGTGTTGGACTTATAATAAACAAGAAACTGAAGGATAAAGTTGTAGAAGTTTAAAGTTCCTCTGACAGAGCTGCACGGCTTGTTATCCAACTCTCGAAAAGATACCAGGCTCAGATTATTCAAACTTATGCACCCACCACAAGTCATCCTGAAGAAGAAATTGAAGAATTTTATGAGGAAATTTGTCATCTAAATAATAAAGGTAAGCAGCACTTGAAAATAATTATGGGAGATTTCAATGCAAAAATAGGGCAACGGCAACAGAATGAAACTTCAGTAGGTAAATTCGGTCACGGCAACAGAAACCAGCGTGGAAATACTCTCGTTGAGTTTGCAGAGGCAGAAGGGTTTTTCATCTTGAACTCCTTCTTCAAGAAAAAGCCACACAGGAAATGGACATGGAGACATCCAAATGGGACGACAAGTGAAATTGATTTTATTATGTGTAACAAAAAATTCGTCATGGAAGACTGCAGTGTGCTGAACAAGTTCAACACAGGTAGTGACCATAGATTGGTGAGATGTAAGATGCACCTCAACACTAAACTTGAACGTGGCAAGCTCATAAGACAAACAAAATCTATTGACATAACCAACCTTAAAAAACACCATAATACCTTCAAGTTGGAACTGAAGAACAGGTTCTCTGCTTTAGAAGGCCTAACATCGGAAGAAGTGGACATCTCTGAAGTTAACAGAAAAGTAACCAAAGCTCTTATGGAAACAGCAACAAAATTAGCTGGGTCTAAGAACAAGTTGCATGTAAATAAATTATCAGGAAAAACGAAAATGTTGATGCAAAAAAGAAGAGAGATGAGGACAACTAAAGAAGATGTGACTTCCAAAGTGGAATATATAAAGCTATGCAAGACATTACGAAAAAGTATCACTGAAGACGTAAGAAAATTCAACTGTGAACTAGTGAGGAAAGCAATTGAAAACAACCAAAGCCTAAAGATAGCAAAGGGACATCTCAGTAAGGGAAGAAAACAGATTATGGCACTGAGAAAAGAAGATGGTTCTGTAACAAGAAATAGAGGCGAAATTTTGACAAAGAGTGAAAGATTTCTACTCCAAATTATATGAAAGGGATGATACATGCACTCCAGACATCATGAAAGATACCAGTACCAGAGTTCCTCCAGTCCTTCCAGCAGAAGTTGCACATGCAATCAAGAACATGAAGCGGTTAAAAGCTCCAGGAGAAGATGGAATTACTGTAGACATCATACAAGAAGCAAGTGGAGAAATCGAAACAGTACTCGCCCAAATTTTCACTCGATGCCTTAATGAAGGAAAGATTCCTGAGGACTGGAACACCGCTACAATGATCCTGCTACATAAGAAAGGTGACATTGAGGATCTCGGAAACTACAGACCTATCAGCCTCCAATCAGTAGTTTATAAAATCTTCACTAAAGTTCTTTCACACCGCTTGAAGGTAACACTGGACATGGCTCAACCGAGAGATCAAGCTGGATTCAGGAGTGGCTACAGCACAATAGATCATATCCATGTGCTGAGAGAACTAATTGAAAGAGCGAGGGAATATGAACTTCCATTGTGCATGGCTTTTATCGATTATGAAAAAGCCTTTGATTCGGTGAAACCATCAGCAGTTACAATGGCTCTGAAAACCTGCGGTATTGAAGATGCATACATTAATATTATTAACAACATCTATGAAAATGCAAGTGCAAAGATTAGGCTGTTTGAAAATACAACACACATAAAAATTGGAAAGGGAGTGAGATAAGGTGACACCATATCTCCGAAGCTCTTTAATGCCACATTGGAGGGTGTTTTTCAGTCACTGAGCTGGGAAAACAAGGGGATAAAGATCAATGGAGATTATCTAACTCACCTTCGTTTTTCTGATGACGTAGTCATTTTTGCAACTAGCCCATCAGAGCTGCAGAGTATGATCCAGGAACTTGCTGACATGAGTAAAGAAGTGGGATTAAAAATGAACTTTCAGAAGACAAAAGTGATGTTCAATGCTTTTACAAGAAATGAAGATTTATCGATTGATGGAGAAAAGCTGGAGATAACAGACACGTACGTTTATCTTGGACAGCAGATATCAAGTGAGGGTCACATTGATGAAGAAATTAATCGGCGTACAAAACTTGCCTGGAGAGCTTTTGGAAGAAACAGCATAATTTTCAAGAGCAATATGCCATTATGTCTTAAAAGAAAAGTGTTTGATCAATGCATCCTTCCAGTGCTTACGTATGGTGCAGAGACGTGGACCTTAACTAAAAGAGACATACAAAGGCTGCAGACAACTCAAAGTAGCATGGAGAGGTGCATACTTGGTGTAACCAGGAGAGATAAGAAGAGGAACTCGTGGATCCGAAAAATGACAAGAGTGGAAGACATCATGATCAGAGTTAAATCCCTGAAATGGCAATGGGCTGGACATACTGCCAGAAGGACAGATCATCGATGGACAGCCGAAATTTTAGATTGGATTCCAAGGGACAGGAAAAGACCCAGAAGAAGACCACATGGGAGATGGGTGGATGAAATTCGAAAGTATGCAGGGGTGACATGGAGGAGACTGGCACAAGACAGACCGTTGTGGAGGAAACTTGGGGAGACCTTCGTCCAGCAGTGGATTGATAATGGTTGACAATGATGATGATGATGATGATATATATATATATATATATATTTATTTAAAGCTTGGGATGTAAGGTCAGGTGATGCGTAACATCACAGCCTCTCCTTGACAAATGTCAACCCCGCCTTCTCGTGGTGCATCCTGTTCCTACTAAAGGGGCTCTGACGACCGCCAATAGCGGTATAACTATACCATCGGGATTAGAGGAAATTCTATCCCACACTCACCAACCCGCTTGGCCAGCGTGGTGAGTTATGGCCAAACCCCTCCAAAATGACTCCACAACTTAAATCTTGGCCCTCAGTCTCCGGCAGCTGGAATGTACCTGGCCAAGGCAGCGGCCAGTGCGACATGAAGGCAGAGGGTGCTAAGAATCCCCGGAGGACCGGACTAGGCTGCCATCTGATGCTGACCTTGGCAACGTACAATGGACGCTCCCTATCTTCTGATTCAAGGCTTCTTGAATTGGAAGAGGAACTACAAAGGATCAAGTGGGACATCGTGGGGCTAAGTGAGGTAAGGAGAAAAGGAGAAGATCTCATCGAACTGAAAAGTGGACATCTCTTCTATTATCGTGGGACAGATACTGGCAGAACTAGTGGTGTTGGATTTATAATAAACAAGAAACTGAAGGATAAAGTGGTAGAAGTTGAAAGTTCCTCTGACAGAGCTGCACGACTCGTTATCCAACTATCGAGAAGATACCAGGCTCAGATTATTCAAACTTATGCACCCACCACAAGTCATCCTGAAGAAGAAATTGAAGAATTTTATGAGGAAATTTGTCATCTAAATAATAAAGGTAAGCAGCACTTGAAGATAATTATGGGAGATTTCAATGCAAAAATAGGGCAACGGCAACAGAATGAAACTTCAGTAGGTAAATTCGGTCACGGCAACAGAAACCAGCGTGGAAATACTCTCGTTGAGTTTGCAGAGGCAGAAGGGTTTTTCATCTTGAACTCCTTTTTCAAGAAAAAGCCACACAGGAAATGGACATGGAGACATCCAAATGGGATGACAAGTGAAATTGATTTTATTATGTGTAACAAAAAATTCGTCATAGAAGACTGCAGTGTGCTAAACAAGTTCAACACAGGTAGTGACCATAGATTGGTGAGATGTAAGATGCACCTCAACACTAAACTTGAACGTGGCAAGCTCATAAGACAAACAAAATCTATTGACATAACCAACCTTAAAAAACACCATAATACCTTCAAGTTGGAACTGAAGAACAGGTTCTCTGCTTTAGAAGGCCTAACATCGGAAGAAGTGGACATCTCTGAAGTTAACAGAAAAGTAACCAAAGCTCTTATGAAAACAGCAACAAAATTAGCTGGGTCTAAGAACAAGTTGCATGTAAATAAATTATCAGGAAAAACGAAAATGTTGATGCAAAAAAGAAGAGAGATGAGGACAACTAAAGAAGATGTGACTTCCAAAGTGGAATATATAGAGCTATGCAAGACAGTACGAAAAAGTATCACTGAAGACGTAAGAAAATTCAACTGTGAACTAGTGAGGAAAGCAATTGAAAACAACCAAAGCCTAAAGATAGCAAAGGGACATCTCAGTAAGGGAAGAAAACAGATTATGGCACTGAGAAAAGAAGATGGTTCTGTAACAAGAAATAGAGGCGAAATTTTGACAAGAGTGAAATATTTCTACTCCAAATTATATGAAAGGGATGATACATGCACTCCAGACATCATGAAAGATACCAGTACCAGAGTTCCTCCAGTCCTTCCAGCAGAAGTTGCACATGCAATCAAGAACATGAAGCGGGGGAAAGCTCCAGGAGAAGATGGAATTACTGTAGACATCATACAAGAAGCAAGTGGAGAAATCGAAACAGTACTCGCCCAAATTTTCACTCGATGCCTTAATGAAGGAAAGATTCCTGAGGATTGGAACACCGCTACAATGATCCTGCTACATAAGAAAGGTGACATTGAGGATCTCGGAAACTACAGACCTATCAGCCTCCTATCAGTAGTTTATAAAATCTTCACTAAAGTTCTTTCACACCGCTTGAAGGTAACACTGGACATGGCTCAACCGAGAGAACAAGCTGGATTCAGGAGTGGCTACAGCACAATAGATCATATCCATGTGCTGAGAGAACTAATTGAAAGAGCGAGGGAATATGAACTTCCATTGTGCATGGCTTTTATCGATTATGAAAAAGCCTTTGATTCGGTGAAACCATCAGCAGTTACAATGGCTCTGAAAACCTGCGGTATTGAAGATGCATACATTAATATTATTAATAACATCTATGAAAATGCAAGTGCAAAGATTAGGCTGTTTGAAAATACAACACACATAAAAATTGGAAAGGGAGTGAGACAAGGTGACACCATATCTCCGAAGCTCTTTAATGCCACATTGGAGGGTGTTTTTCAGTCACTGAGCTGGGAAAACAAGGGGATAAAGATTAATGGAGATTATCTAACCCACCTTCGTTTTGCTGATGACGTAGTCATTTTTGCAACTAGCCCATCAGAGCTGCAGAGTATGATCCAGGAACTTGCTGACAAGAGTAAAGAAGTGGGATTAAAAATGAACTTTCAGAAGACAAAAGTGATGTTCAATGCTTTTACAAGAAATGAAGATTTATCGATTGATGGAGAAAAGCTGGAGATAACAGACACGTACGTTTATCTTGGACAGCAGATATCAAGTGAGGGTCACATTGATGAAGAAATTAATCGGCGTACAAAACTTGCCTGGAGAGCTTTTGGAAGAAACAGCATAATTTTCAAGAGCAATATGCCATTATGTCTTAAAAGAAAAGTGTTTGATCAATGCATCCTTCCAGTGCTTACATATGGTGCAGAGACGTGGACCTTAACTAAAAGAGACATACAAAGGCTGCAGACAACTCAAAGAAGCATGGAGAGGTGCATACTTGGTGTAACCAGGAGAGATAAGAAGAGGAACTCGTGGATCCGAAAAATGACAAGAGTGGAAGACATCATGATCAGAGTTAAATCCCTGAAATGGCAATGGGCTGGACATACTGCCAGAAGGACAGATCATCGATGGACAGCCGAAATTTTAGATTGGATTCCAAGGGACAGGAAAAGACCCAGAAGAAGACCACATGGGAGATGGGTGGATGAAATTCGAAAGTATGCAGGGGTGACATGGAGGAGACTGGCACAAGACAGATCGTTGTGGAGGAAACTTGGGGAGACCTTCGTCCAGCAGTGGATTGATAATGGTTGACAATGATGATGATGATGATTTAAAGCTTATAAATTGTTATACATTTAGTTACGAGCTAATAAATGTAACATGAGTTTCTTTATTATACTGTATAAGATCTATTTAACTATAATGCCATACACATTTGTTATGCATTGATTCATTTCAGTTCATTTAAGTTCAAATGTATGACAACGACAACAGTGATCTCAAAAAAATCAGATGCAGCATGAAATTGCTACAGTGAATGTATCAGAAATTATTTTACTTTTAAAAAGGAGGAAAAGAATGGAAAGAAAAAGCAAGAAGGATGCAACCCAAATTCCGAATGTAGCTTGCATAGCTTTTGATAGGTCTCGAATTTAGTAAATTACTCCTTGTATGTAGTTAATATATGCTTAGAAATTGAAGATTTCTTTTACGTTTTTGCATTTCACTTTTGCATAACATATGCAAACACAAATGTACATTGCACCTCGTAGGTCAATTTCCATACCAAAATGTCAGAAGTTGCACAGATAGGTAATAATAGTCATGATTACAAGTATCTAACGAAAAAAAAAATGAAAATGAATCCTGTTTTTTGAAGCCGAAATATTCTGAATCCTGCTTTTGGAAACCGAAATATTTATAAAATGGAAATTCGCATTTATGTCACCAAACAAGAAGTGTTTGTTTCGTGAAAAAGGTAAATCTGAAGAAAATCTTGGTAATGGTAAATCTGAAGAAAATCTTCATATGCCCTGGTGCGGAAAAGTTGTGTTTTGCTACGTAAACCATGTGCAAAAAAATTTAGCGAAATTTTAATAATATCTTACGGTTCCACTTTACTTCCAAAATTTCGATATTTGGACAAAATCGTCACATTTTCATGTCCGTTGTGAGAAAAGAACAGCGTTCGTTACAGACTTTCCCTAGTGCGCAAAAACTATCTGTTGGTACATAAAATATGTGCACAATTTTTCAGGCAAAGCAACTAATATCCTATGGTTCCAATTTAAAGCAACAGTACTCCATGTTTAAGGAAAATTGCAATACTTTGACACCTAGTGTTCACCATGTGATTTGTTTCCTAGTTGTGTTAAATGTGTGCACTACTGTACTGAAAGCACAACATATTGTACAAATGTGCAGTAGTGCACACGGTGCAGCTCTTCACATTTTTCATGTTTCAGAAAAATCCCAGAACTCATCACGAGGAGGAGGTGGCTGCACAGCGAGTTACACCCGTGCCCAACCCAACCACCAATCCATTAGGGCAGATCAATGTTCTGTTCTTTTTTAATATCTTCAATTTCCTGTTCTTCTTTATTAATTTTTACCCTCAAATCTGTTTTACTTTCGAAGGCTGGCATTATTTGCCGTGCTTCCAACCGTACTTTAATATATCAATCCCTTTGTTCTTCTCCGCAAACAGCAGCAGATGCTTCTGTTCTCAACTTAACGCATCGCTCCACTCTCTGATTGTGACAAGGGAAATTTTGCGTGCCCAATCGCTCAACAATGTCTTTACAGTCACTGTTGCATAGGTTCATTATTTCATCGTCGGTTAAATGAGCAGTCAATGGTGGTTCGCTTAAGACGCATGATTGCCAGTTAATTAGGTCAAAATAATCCTCCCCCTGAACAGTTGAACTGAGGAATTTCAAATACACGGATTGCATCGCAGTTGTGTGCCCCTGCTCGAAGGATCCTGCGGAAGCCAACTTCTCTGATACGTTTCCTCTCGTCCGCGATCATAGCCAGAAGTATTGATTCTGAATGACCAAAATATCCATTCCTTTGAGTTACGCGGTCCAGAACGCTCTTCAAATCCTGGGTGTGATATCTGGATGTATGGAGCCATCCTTGCAAGTTCATTTTTGCAAGATGTGGGAATGATAACTCAAGCTGATACTTCAAGTGCTATAAATAGGCACAAAATTAGAGGACAGAAAAAAAACCCCAAAGAAAACAGCTTCAAAACGATAATCTGACTGCACGTAAAGTTATTAAATGGCTATATTTCGACGGGCGTGAGGATCAAACCATAATGTATGAAGAAAGGGAAGAAAAGCGGTTCAAAAACTATTACTGAAGAACATGTGACAATGCTGAAAGAATCTGGAAGTAAATATCTTAGGCATACCACTTATACATCTTCCACCGCAAAGGACACTGCCAAATGTCTGCTGGATTCCTTACATGCCAAGAATATCGTCCTAAGCAAACTGTTGGTGATAGGCTGCGACGGAACCGTCGTTCATACTGGATGTAAAGGAGGGGCAATTCGCATTCTATAAGAGCTAGCCTGCCAGAGACCTCTTTAGTGGGGCATATGCCAGTTGTACGGAAATGAGCCGACACTATCTCACTTAATTCAACATTTGGATGGCCAAACGAGTGGCCCAAAAACATTTTCAGGGAGAAATCGGCAAACATCTGGAGGGCTGCGAAAATCTACAAGTTTTGAAATTTGAAGTAATTGAAGCAGGTTTTCCTGAACGTGATGGAAAAATTGCAAGGGATCTTAACACGTCTCATAAATACCCGTGGGGCATTAGCCACGCTGTGACAACGCGTACGTGGTCATCAAGCCTGGCACATAAGCACCCGGTAAAAATGAGCCATGCACACTGGCAAACGACGGCTAATAATATTTTGCGTCTTTATATTAGTATTTCGCAGCCTTCGGATTCACTTAAAATTCTGGCAAAATTTGTTGTGAGGTTTATGCGCCAATGTGGTTCACTTATAAGATCACACCCTCATTGCCATAATGGAACACGGAATCTGTGGAAGGTCGTCCATACATCCAGATATCTCACCCAGGATTTGAAGAGCGGTCTGGACCTCGTAATCCAAAGGAACGGCTATTCTGGCCATCCAGAATCAATACTTCTGGCTATGATCACGGACGAGAGGAAACATATCAGAGAACTTGGCTGCCGCAGGATCCTTCTCGAAAGGGCACAAAACTGCGATGTATTCCGTGTGTTCGAAATTCCCCAGTTCAACTGTTCAGGGGGCCGATTATTTTGACCTAATTGACTGGCAATCATGCATCTTAAGTGAACCACCATTGACTGCTCATTTAACCGACAATGAAATAATGAACCTATGCAACAGTGACTGTAAGGACATTGTTGAGCGATTGGGCACGCAAAACTTAACTTGAGTGGAGCGATCCGTTAAGTTGAAAACAGAAGCATCTGCTGCTGTTAGTGGAGAAGAACAGAGGGATTGATTTATGAGAGTACGGTTGGAAGCACGGCAAATAATACCAGCCTTCGAAAGTAAATCAGATTTCCGGGTTAAAATTAATAAAGAAGAATAGGAAATTGAAGATTAAAAAAGAACAGAAAATTGACTTGCCCCAATGGATGGGTGGTTGTGTTGGGCACGGGCGGAACTCGCTGTGCAGCCACCTCCTCCTCGCGATGAGTTCTGAGATTTTTCTGAAACATGAAAAATGTGAAGAGCTGCACCGTGTGCACTACTGCACATTTGCACAATATGTTGCGCTTTCAGTACAGTAGTGCACACATTAGCACAACTAGGAAACAAATCACATGTTGAACACTAGATGTCAAAGTATTGCAATTCTCCTTAAACGTGGAGTATTGTTGCATTAAATTGGAACCATAAGATATTAGTTGCTTTGCCTGAAAAATTTTGCACGTGCTTTATGTACCAACAGATAGTTTTTATGCACTAGGGGAAGTCTGTAATGAACACTGTTCTTTTCTCACAACGGACATGAAAATGTGACGATTTTGCCTAAATATGGAAATTTGGAAGGTAAAGTGCAACCGTAAGATATTATTTGAATTTCGCGAATTTTTTTGCACATGGTTTACGTAGCAAAACGCAGCTTTTTCCGCACTAGGGCATATCGAAATTCGAAAGAAATTTTCTTACGCTCCGCCATACTGGCTATACACTGAACAGCAATTGAATTAGAGATACCTGTCTAGTAACGTGTAGCACCACCTTTCGCCCTGATGACGGCGGCGATTCGTCTCGGCATGGACTCGACAAGACACCGGAAGCGTTTGGAAGCCATACGGATCCACGACCCCTGAACAAGCTCCCACAGTTCACGAAGATTTGATGGAGGGGGTCAGAGCCTCGAACATTTCTCTCGATGGCATCCCAAATGTGGTCGATCAGATTGAGGTCAGGTGACGTAGCTGGCCAAGGAAGCGAGGTCACATCGGTGGAGTGTTCATCCAACCATTCGGATACAATTCGGGAGCGATGGTACAGTGCATTGTCTTGTTGCAGGATGAGGTCCACAGTGGGATGTTGAAGACGCACAAATGGGAGCAAATGGTCGTCCAGGATATCTCGGTAACGTTGACTTGTGAGGGACGATGTCACACGCCCCAGGGGTCCCATTTCAGTCCACGTAAACAGTCCCCAGACGAGAATGCCACCATCACCAGCTTGAAGAGTACCCTGTTGGTAAGAGGGATCCATCACTTCATGTGGTTTGCGCCGTACTCGTATCCTGCCATCCGAATGTACCAACGTGAATCTCGACTCATCAGTCCAGGCAACATTTTTCCGCATGTGGCGATGTTCCCGCGCCCATGCTAATCTTTGCACCCTGTGATGTGCGGTCAGCGGCGGTACCCTCATGGGACGATGGCTTCTGTACCCCATAGGGAGGAGATGGTTCTGGATGGTGTGGCTGCTGACACGTTTTTGTGAACCAGCGTTAAATTGCCTAAGTGATTGCTTGCACTGTGGCCCGTCTATCCGCTGTTACAATGCGAGCTAGCCGACGATGACCACGCTCATCCACACGCTGTTGTCCACGGCAGTTGGCCCTTGAAGGGATGGTTTTACCGAATTCGATGTACTCATGGTGCACCCGTGACACAGTGGCTCGTGAAAATCTCAGTGCCTGCAAGACGTTCGAGATGGAGTGACCCATTCGTCAGGCCCCGACAATTTGCCCACGATCAAATGCGCTTAGATCCTTCGTCTTACCCATACTGCGTCTGACTTTTACTGATTCCCTTCGCATCACTTCTTATATTGTCGGATCGCTGCATACGTCATGTCGTTTCCGTTTACAGGGCCGCCCACAGCGCCACATTTGCATAACTCCACCTGTCACTAATTCAATTGCTCTTCAGTGTACATAGCGCAATGTTTTTAGGAGACTTCTAGAAGCTGAGACAGTGGGCAAAATACATCACTTACAAAAACAAATCATACATCAAAAGCTTTATTTCAAATGTTTTCAGCCCGTTTCTTGTCGGACGAAGAAGGCCTCTTTCAATCTTTCTATTTCGGTTAATGTACCATTTCTTATTCAGTGAATGCCAGAAAATCGAAAAGTATTATCTCTCCATCTGCTTCTCGATTCTCCTTCTTTCTCACTGTCCATTAAGTCTCAGTTTAGTTGTGGTTTTGTTCATCTGTTATCACTCTGTCTTCCCACGCGCCAGCCCGTCCACGTTTGTAAACTTTTGCACATTGGATTGTGTCCCAGGCACTCGTTATTGTTACTGTATATGCATATAATGACTGTATATAAAGACAATTTGTAAGACCCTACTAATGCATAAGAGTCATAGTGTCGAACAGATGGACAGGTGGACGGTTAAAAGATACTGTAACTAGGTCGTTTCTGACATATACGTGTGCACTATATCATCAAAAGTATCCGGGTATCTTTTTTTAATAGTGAGTTTGCAGATATGCGTCACAGCCATACAAATATAAAAAGACGCACTTGGCCTGACGAACATCATAAAAAAGCATGAACAGTTGAATGGGCCGTACGGGAGAGCTGAGTGTTTTTTAAGGTGGTATGGTCCTATGATGCCATCTTAGCAACAAGTCAGTTCGGGAAATTTCTGCCTTGCTCCAGCTGTCCCAATCAAATGTAAATGATGTCATTGTAAAGTGGAAACGCCTAGCAGAAATAACTGCGAAGCCGCGATCTGGTATCCACGTAAAACGACAGAGCGGAATTACCATGTGCTGAAGCAAGGGGTGTGACAAAATCGCCTGTTCTCGGTTGCAACACTTACCACCGAATTCCAAAATGTCTCTGAAAGCAACGCCAGTACCATAATGGTTCGTCGAAATAGGTTTTTCGTAGCCAAGACCACAACCAAGCCTAACATCAACGTCAAGTGTGGGCTGGAGTGGTGTACAGCTCTGCACAGTGGACTCTGGAGCAGTCAAAACGCGTTGTATGGAATGATGAATTGCGCTTCACGAATTGGCAGTTTGATCGACGAGCCTGGATATAGAAGATACCAGACGAACGCTACCTGCACAACTGTGAAGTTTTGTGGAGGAGACATCATGCCAGTGACCGGGGATCTTAAGTGCTCCAGCGCCAGGGAATCTTAAGTGTTCTCGCGCCTCGGATTTTTAACGCAGTTGCCTATAATGACATTTTCGAGAATTCTGTGCTCACAACATTATCACAACAGTTCGGTGAAAGCCCTTTCCTTTACCAATAGCACAATGCACCCGTCCTCAGAGCAAGGTCCGTGCAAGAGGGATTTTTGAGATGGGTGTGAAAACTTGACTGGCCTGCACAGAGCCAACGATCTTAATCGCAGGGGAACACCTTTGGAATGCAGACTGGGATAAACTGGAATGTCGACCGCGAGCCCGGTCGAACCGCCCAACATCGGTGACCGACGTGATTAATGCTCTTGTGGCAGATGTGATGTACTACAGAGGTAAAGCACGTGTCAAGACGACAACTCTTCAGCGATACATTCCGTCCGTGTAACTTAGTTAGGGGAGAAACTTACTCCGGAGTGAGGGGGCACGAACAAACTTGTGTTTTCACACAGAATGGAAGGCAATTCCCACAGCAACGTACTAAAATCTAATGTAAAGCGTCCCTAGCAGAGTGGTGGCTGTGATAATAGCAAAGGGTGTTTCAACTACATATTAATTCCTTTTCTGTTACAGAGAGTTTGTGGACAGGCAAGTGTCAGGATACTTTTGATCAGATAGTATATGTTAGAAACGAGATTAATCATCCATTCATGTAGTCCAGGAAGTCGTAAGAAACTGTTTGAAGGGAATACCGTACGAACCCTTTTCACGGGTATCACCATGTCAGGATCGCTTCGATGAATTTCGGCAGCATTGTTCCACATGGAAAGCTTGAAATTTTTTAGAGAGCTCCACATCCTTCGTGATCCAGTGATGTTTCCAATTTGCTGCAATTCAAGAAAACAAATGTAACATTAGACTCTGAAAAACTAATTACAATTTTTATAGAACTTCTAATAGACGTTGAACACAAGCAGATGTCAAAAGTCTGAGAAATTTTACTGGAATCGAAGCAAGGAAAAAGAACTCTTTGAGATAGATAAAATAAGGACAAAATAAGAATATAAAATGCACGTGGTATACAAAATTTTTGTAGCAGACAGCTCTAAAACTCATGAGATGGTGACTTTAAAAAATAAAATGTCGCCATGTGCCCAACATACCATACAATGAAGAAGTAAATATGTCGATAAAACATCTTCCTCTCCATTATATCAGATGATCATCCAACGAATCAATGTCTCTTGAGTTCCCATTCATTAATTGAACATACACTGAAGTGCCAGAAAAACTAGTATACTAGTCTAATACTTGGTAGATCCCCCACGGGCGCGCAGGACTGCAGAAATACGACGGGGCATGGACTCCACTAGCTTCTGGAAATATGCTGTAGGCAATGCACACCATCATACTTCCTGCAGATCGTTCCACAATTCGGGTGTATTCCGAGGTCTCGGATTCCTGTGTTCGATAGCGCGTTGTAAGGCATACCAAATGTGTTCTATCACGTTCAGATCTGGGGATTTGGGTGAGATGGCAAAACCACAAACTCTGATGAATGCTCCTCTAACCATAATGTGGCGTCCCGACACTTGTGAGGAGGTGCATTGTTCTGTTGGAACAGGCCGAACCCATCAGCATGAATGCAGGACATGAACGGGTGTATCTCGTCATAAAGGATGCGCACATAGCGTTGGCCGGTCACAGACTTTTGTAGACGTACCAGGGGTCCCAGTGAAGTCCTGCTAAACACACCCCATACCATTACGGACCCCCACCAGCCGGTACAGTTCCCTGTTGATAGGCGGGATCCATGGCTTCATGGGGTTTGCGCCATACACGAATCCTTCCATCTGCCCGATACAGTTGGAAACGCGACTCGTCAGACCAGGCTACTTGTTTCCAGTCATAAAGTGTCCAGTGGCGGTGTTGCCGTGACCAAGCGAGGCGCATAGCTCTGTGTCGTGCACCCATCAAGGGGACTTGAGTTGGGCGTCGGCTCCCAAAGCCCATATCGTGCAGAGTACGTTGCACAGTCTGGACGCTGATGCTTGTTGAGGCTCCAGCATTGAATTCCGATGATACCTGCGAGAGTGTTGCACGCCTATCGCGTGAAACAATTCTTGACAGCCGACGATGGTCACGTTCACCCAATGTCTTTTTACGGCCACACTGGTATCGTAGGTTGGAGGCTTTGCCGGAATCTTGAAATCATGGTACACCCTTGCAATGGTCTTTCGTGAAAATCGGAACTTCGTTTCTACCTCCGAAATACTATGGCCCATCTCACCAGCGCCAACTATGACACCGCGTTGAAAATCGCTTAAATCGTTATTACTTGTCATTCTCATGCCGAAAACAGCTTTGACAGATGTCTATCGCTTTATATGTGCACTGGCGGACGCAACCGAGTACGCGCATAGGTGACGTTGCTATGTATTTTTGTATAAGCTCGTCTGTACCAGTTTTTCTGGTACTTCAGTGTACACTACTGTTTGTGAAAATTGCAACACCAAGAAAGAATCACGCTATTCAATTGAAATCTACATCAGAGATTCCTCATGTTACAGGAGATAACTGATTACATTCGTAGAGCAATACGAGTTTTTTCGCTTCAATACTCAATATCGTGTGAAGCAACCTCCAGCAACAACAACAGACTCTACACAGCATGGCATTGAATCGATGAAGTTATCGATATTGTCCTGGGGAATAGCCTGACAGGCTGCTTCTATGCGAGACCAGCATTCATTTGTGGTGACTGCTGGAGGTGCTTGATGGGCCAGTCGTTTAGCTACCATGTCCTAGACAGTTTCGATTGGGAACATATCTGAAGAACGTGCAGGCCAGGAAAAAAGCGTGCATTGTACTACTGGAATATAGCGCCAGTACAATTCTGAAAGAAGGCTATCACCTCTACCTCTAAAACATTCCTGATGTGTCGCTGGCTGTTGAGGGAACCTTAAATTCATGTGAGGCGAGATCGCGAATTGAATCCAATGGTACTCCAAACTATGACGTCGGGCCGGTATGACGCTTTAAGGTGCCATTCACCATTATATATTTGAGCACGTATGCTACCATCATAGTGCATCAAGATGAATCGTGACTCGTCAGAAAACACGACCTGTTGCCAATCAGCGCGCCAATGTCTGTGTTCGAGACCCCACTGCACTCTGAGGCGTCTGTGGTTGAAAATCAAAGGAATCCGTAGCAACGGGCTGCTAGTGACCAGTCCTCTGTTAAGCAGACTCTGCTGGATGACAAAGCCTGAACTGTGACAGGGTTTCACTGCTGCACTAACACAGTGGATATCGCTGTGCGATCGGTCAATGCCATGCAGTACAGGTGTCTGAAGTCGTGCGATTTTGTGGTCCATTTCCCGGATTTCTGTGCATTCACTGACGCCATGCTCGTATCAATGTGCTGGCATTTCGTCCTGCAAGAGTTGCTATTTCACGGTAGAAAACATCCAGCTTCCCTCATCTCAACAATCCTTCCTCGCTCAATGTCCGTCAGGTGTTCATAATGCGACCTTCTTCGGTGATGACACAAGAAACACCCTTTCGACACCATGTCGGCTCTTCACTGATTACAACATCTCGTTTGATCCAGCTCTTAATACCCAAGATTGGACAGTTCAGAGCGCGCTGCTCCGAAACCGCATGCGCATTTTCACTCACAATTTAATCATTTGCATGTGTTGTACATATCCTGTAAGTTTCAAGCTAATACCAGCAGTCCATCATGGTGTTACAATTTTCACAAACAGTAATGTATATCCTCAAGCAGAATAGTGTTAGTTCCAACAGTATCATGAGATAAGGATAAACAGAGATAGCAATTTCCAGAGTCTTAGTCGTCGATTGAATCCATGGTAGAAAATAAAATACATTTAGGTTCATTTAGTCCCAGGGCATGAATGATATTCAGGTCATTAGTCATATGTAACGAAGATCTTCTCATAAAACAGCTTTCATACGTTTTTGATTCTTGATCAACGAACTGATACCTTTTTCATATGTCGTTTCTGTAAGTATGTTCAGCATTCAACGGACACCATGGAGTTCTAAGTTTCAGAATAATTTTCTGTTTTCTACACAGACCATCTTGTACGAAGTCAACTATCCGTACATATTCTTTCTTGCATCTTTCCCATTTATCTTGCCTTCCAAAGTTAAATGAAAAACATTGCTTTTCTTCTTTCAGTATGCACTCACAATGAGCCTAATTTCAGTTGCTACATTTTCTCAAGAAGGTAGGTGTCATACGCATCCAACTCTTTGATAAACAGTTTCGTGTGTATTCTATGAGCCTAGTAAAATTTTAACATCTATCGAAGGTGCCACAATTCAATGGCTTTGTTTTTCACTCAATCCTGCTTGAATGCACATGTCTCGCATTCACCTAACAGAATTGGCCACATGTGGCACCAAGATTTTGATTCCAGATTGTAGGATTATTTTCCACTCACGAGTAACTTTTTCATCTGATTGAATTTGGTTTTGGACTCCTCCAGTCCTGCGTCTTATTTCTTTTGTTTTATTTTATTTTCGCTATATAGATATTTCACTGGTTAGCGAAAGTAATGCTCATGGTGGAGCTTGTCGTTGGCAAATGTGTTCATATGTATTTCAATTTTAAGATGCAACTGCACTTGTCTCCTTAGCATTTAACACGAATCTCGTCCCTTTTCTCTCCTATTACTCAAATGAGTGTTTTTGGGTAGTGAACAACAGTATAATACCGTAAGCATATTTTAAATAATTCATAGTGAAATCAATTAATTCATACACTCGACGTGGATCAGGAACACCAAACAGAAGTCATCGCTCTTTAAACGTTAATAAGTGGTGCAGTGGTAGCATGTCTGGCGCGTAACTGGAAAACCCCGGGTTCGATTCCCGGTGGCTGCCGATGAGAATTTTTCCGTGACTCACTTATTAATGTGGAAAGAGCGATGTTCTCTGTTTGGTGCATAATGAAATCATTCTGCTCGATACCTCCTCCCTACCATGCAGAGCATCATGTGTTAGTTCTTTTCACGTAGATATTACATAAAATCGCATAAGGTACGCATTCTAATCTCATACTTGTTTTAATTGCAGCGAAGTTAGTTTCTAGATTTTCCAAATTAATTTTGGAATTCTAGTTCTAGTTACAGGTGTCTCTTGCATCAAGGCCGACATCATACAAAACTTCCATTATAGTTTCATGACTGATACTATCGGATGCCGTCTTGTAATCTATAATGCAGAGAAATAGAGGAGAGCTTATTTCAACTGTCTTTTCCACCATTTGGGTTAATAAAAGTAATATTACTCTTGTAACCATTGTCAATCCAAATCATGTGTTGACTATAGCAATTTCTTTCAGGAAAATTATATGAATTACCTTTTAGTAGGATTCTGTTTACAAGTGAAATAAGGTAATAATTTTATGCTCAGGAAGCTTATATCGGTTTTGTGTATACAGAACACAGTTTCTTCTTCTGACCACTTCGTTCCTGGTTCTTTTGTTTATTTGATTTGTGTAGATATGTCAAAAATTTGCGTTAGTTTTCTTAATACATTTTCTGCCAATATTCTTGTAAAGTTCAATTTGAATTTCATCTGAATCAGTTTCTCACTTTTCATAAATGAATTTAATGGAACACATTTTTCTTTCCATTACAACCTATCCACTAGTTACTAATTCTGGTGTTTGAAAAGTTTTTTTTAACATTGCTGTAAGTTTTGACGTTTAGCTTCCATGAGCTCTTGATCTTTTCTTTGTCTGTACTTGTTATCCCCTCCTTAACTATTCAACATATACTGAGTTTGTTTCTGTGAGTTAATGGATTCTCTTTTTGGAGTTCTTTTGTCCCGTGTCGTTTCTTTATGGACTTGTTCTATTTCCATGCACTTCGCTGTTAGCCACAACTCCATTGGTTTAAAAAAATTCACCAGGTTCTCTTTACGTAGTATTTGCAAACTTTGGACTTTTCCTTTTTCAATTTTTTCTCACGGGCATTGCAGTTAAATTTTCCTCAGTCATACAATTTTTTTCTTTCATTTTACCTACAGAATATCTGATGGTTTTCTCTGTTGCCCCTAGGATAAGTAACCTGAAGCTACACGGTGGTTCCTCAACGTTTTCTGAGTATGAATTTATCACCTGTAAAAGCTTCTTCTACATTGGAGTTGAACACTTTCGCAATATCTTTGCATTTGGAAGGATTGGTGTTCAACAATGTTTCATGTCATTCCTTCTTAATTATCTTCGGTTTAAGATTTGAGTTTCTTTTAAAAGATTACTAGAGAAACCACAGGATCTGCTTCACCATATGAATTAATTTTAGCTATCATGTTCTCATGTCTTTGATCGATATTCACGAGTGATATTCTTTCAAGGTTAAACTCGATAAATGCAAAAAAAGATCATCGGATGGAACAATTTCTACTGTGGCATTGATCATTGATTGAGTTGGTCACAAAATAAAATATGTCAAGGTCCAATGTGTTTATGCCATCCGTTCACTGCAGCAGTTGCCAGACAGACCTGATTAGTGACTGATACGAAATTCCCAAGCGAAGCATTGTTAGTTTAACGGTTCTGTGGAGCGGGGCTCATCAGATGAAGCATCTCTTAATAAATTCGGGAATATTATTTAATTCGGTATCCACAAGAAAAGATTTATTACATACGACATATTTCTTAGAGTTCTCCTCTATCATACAACCAGTAAGTTATTATGAAGAAGAAATGATCTGTTTTGGTAGTGAGAGGTTAGGACACCAAAATCTTACGCCGAGGGCCTGCGTCATGTGATATTTAGAAGTTTAAGGGTTTTTCTTTTCCTTTCTGATCTGCGTTTCTCTTCGTAGCAAGTAAACAAAATTAAAGATGGGCGATTCTACTTTGACACTGATACTCACTGAGATAGCTAAAATACCCCTCTCATATCCTCATATAAAAACAAGAATTTAATGAGTTCTTATATTGAATCGACATCCCTATTTAAAAATAATATGGATAGTGAATTAAACATCGTGATATGGAGAAGTTTATCAGTGAGCTTCCGATCATCAAATAGAATTAAATCCCAAACAAAATTCAAAAGATTTGGGAATATATTGAAAGCCCAAATTTCGCTTATCTTACGCAATCAGTCACTGTGTTTTCTAGGAAGCAGTTCCATTCAGGGTGAATACACAGCTTTTAGTTATTCTACTAGAAATCCTAGAATTTTTTTTTCTCAACAATATAAAGTTTTACCCGTGAATTATGCCGAATACTTAGATCAAAGCGGGTACACAGCGTTCAATGATTTCGATAATAGAAATATCCGAAGAAAGTTCTTTCTCAAGATGTCGAATTTTGCCCATGAATATTGTCGAGTTATGGAATTGGATATTCAGTTTTCTTGTAAATATTAGAAATGTTTCTCTGCAGTACAAAATCATGATATTCAAGATATTACCAAGAAAAGATGCAGATGCGACTACTTTTGGAATTTTCAGTTAAGCTTTTGCGTACTTGGAGAAAATAATTTTACAAAACCTTTCTTTCTCTGTCTCTCGGTGACAGTCCAGATCATTCTTCTCCATTCACATTAAAATTACGAAAACCAAATATTACTGCGTGCTTCAGTCTTTCCTAAAACGTTTCTCCAAGGGATATTGTTTATGCAATATTTGTTTCTGAAGCTGTTATTTACGCTTGAAACAAAATATGATATTCCTTGTTCTTTCGAATCATTTACTTCTAAAATCACGTCTCTGGTCAGATATTTCTGTACAAAACACCATCTGGAGTTGTTTTGTACAGACATGTCGGGCAATAAAACGGCATGCGATATAAAAAATGTTATCACAAAAGCATACCACCCAACAGGAGAAAGGAGGACAGTTACCTATAATGTTATTACACAAGCCTTCCTGGACTGGACATCGTACATGTACTTTTAATATTTCAAACATTCAATGATGCATTTTCAATACCAGTGGTTTCTAATAAAAAATCCTAGCTTTTTTTGGTGAGCTAGAGTACAACTTTATTTGAAAGTCCGAATACTGAAAGCATGATGTTCAGACTTTGTTCGTACCTCCCGATCTAAAGCATCTCCCGCGCATGTGTCTTTAGTACTGTAATGTTCTTCATTCCACGAAACCTATTACAGAAGGTGTTAAGAAAGAAATGACGCCATATTGATGTACAAGCTCAGTGGCAAAGTATCAAATTTAAACAAAACAAGAACAAAGCTCAGAACTTCTATTTTAATTAACATATTTTATTTTTCTATATAGTCCCCCTCACGCTCGAACAGATACTCCGTTAAACAAGTTTTTTAAACACGTCTCTGTAAAAATCTTCAGGTTGTTCTCGGAACAATTCTTCGTAACGGCTTGAAAATCTTCGTCAGAGGTAAACTGAATATCTTTAAGATATCTCTTGAGGGCAGAAAAGAACCAGAAGTCGGACGACGCCAAATCTGGGCTGTAGGGAGGGTGTTCAAGAACTTCAAACCTGATTTTTTGTAAGGCCTCTGATATGAAAGCACTGGTGTGGAATTTGGCGTTGTCGTGTTGCAGAATCATCAGCCGTTTTTCCCCACGCATGCAGTTTATTCTTAGCTTTAACTTTTTTAAGGTAAGCAAGTAGATCTCGGAGTTCCTAGTCGTACCTTTGACCATGTACTCCTGATGAATAATGTCTCTGTACTCCTAGAACAGAGTGAGCATGCACCTCCCGGAAGACATCGGACTTTTGAATGTTTTCGCTCGAGGAGAAGATGGGTGTCAGTATACCAGCGATTGGTTTTCCATTTCTGGGTCATAATGGTGAACCCAACTCCTATGACCAGTCAGAATGCTATGGAAAAGACCACTTTCATGTTTTTCATAGCGAGCAAGCAATCTTTGGCGTGTTTCAAGTCTTGATTTCTTCATTTCAGCCGTTACGTGACGTGGTGCCCAACAACCGCACACACTTTGTTGTATCCTAAAACGTTAACAATGTCACTGATACTACCTAAACTAATGTTCAGCTTACATGCTACGGCTCACACTGCGTTATTCTTTGAATTTCTCTGACGATCACATCGACTTTTTGCCTGTTCAAATAGCAACTTGCCATTACTGGCCTCCCACTCCGTGGCTGATCCTTTATGATCAACATCCCTCCACTGTTATTTGATTTTTTTTTACCCGAGGTATGGATGTTGTGTTTGTCTTACGGCACTGGATTTCTCCTTTCCCTGGAACTAGTGACCCTATATAAGGGACGGGCGACTGCTTATAGCCCATTGAGTTGCTCACGGTGGACGTTAAACCTCCAATCAATCAATGGATGTTGTGTTTGTCTTACGGCACTGGCTCTCTCCCTTCTCTGGAACCAGTGACCCTAAATTAGGGACAGGCGACTGCTTATAGCCCATTGAGTTGCTCACGGTGGTCGTTAAACCTCCAATAAAAAAATATTTTTACGCAACGACAAACAGTGCTTAGGTCTAAATTTCCAGAATCATAAACTGCCACAAACCTAGCGTGAACTGTTTTTGGGAGGTACATTTTCATGAGTTAAAAACTCTATAACTGATCGTTCTTTGACACCCGTCGGCAGTTAAAAAAGAATAACCCATTTTAAACACAATTAAAAGCGAACAAATAGATCTACGGTGTTCTATTACGCAGTAAAATGAAGTTAATGGCGCAAAGAATCGTTTGCAATCTGACTGGTTGCTGGGCAACAAGTCATGCGAGAGACACTTGCGCTGAGGTATTACTTATCGAAGAAGCCTCGTAATTTACCTATTTATTCGATTTGAAAAATTCTTTTGATATTGCAAAGCTTGAACTGTGAGCTAAGCGATTCATACTTATTGGTCTCTTCTGATGCATAACTTAACCTCTAGGGGGCGAAACATGACAAATAGTACACACAGCATTTCTCGAAACGGAAGACATCTAAGGCAACGGCAGTTTTCAAATAGTTCTTAGAAACAAAGATACGCTTCTAAGTATGGTGCATACAGAAATGAACACTTATACCTTCTAAAGGCGAAATTCTGCGTTACAAAACTTGGAAGACGTGAAAAATATTTCTTCCCACAAACGCTACCAGTTGAAAAAAGAAATTTTTAAATCGGGCTTTTAGAAGTGGAGATATCATCATTAGAGAGATTTACATGAATGCCTTGTAGCTGAAAATTGAGCTTTATTTTGAGAAAAAAATACACACACAAATGTTTTATGCTATTATGTAAAAGATGGCTAAACATGAAAGTGATATTCTCCATATAAAAGCTATTAACCAACATGAGATTGACGAAGGAAAAAGAAAAAGCTGGAGTTTTTAACTGCACAGGTAAAAAATAAGAACGTGCAGTGAAATAGCGTAAATATAACGCGGTGTGAGCAAAACAAAATTGTTCACTGAAATTTATTATTTAAATATTAAGCTGGAGCACATCACAGTATTCAAAATATAATAATTTTTTTTTACATTTAACAGCAACACAGGATAACATCGCAGAGAAAAAAAAATTACGCCAGCGAAATCTACGCTCTGTCCAACTCCCATTTTAGGAAAGTTTTCCTCCGTTTTGAAGCTGCAAAACAAGTATTTATGGAATAAAATTACATTTAACAACACTACCAGGTAGAAGAAACATCGCGAGAAAAACGAATTACGATTACTGGAGAAAAATCACTCCTTCTAACTTTCGTTTCCGAGAGTTTTGAAAGCCGGATTTCCGCCTACCGACGGAAAACGACCCCACCACCTACACCAATCCCTCCCAAACTTCTGTTCAGTTCCGCATCGCTCTCGGAAACCATCGAAATAACGATGGAAAAGGCGGAATTCTTCGAATCCACTGAAGAAACTCGTGCCTGAAGATCACAGGGAAATTTTCTCGACAACTTCTGTTTTCGGAATTTTTCTTCCATTTTCAAGCTGAAATGCGAATATTTATGGAATAAAAATATATTTAACAATAATACTGCGCAGAAGAAACATCGCGAGAAAAAGAAATCACGATTACGGGGGAAATGTTCACTCCTTTAACTTCCGTTTTCGAAAGTTTTGAAAACAGAATACCAACCCCAAATCAAAAAACGACACCCCCCAACTAATCATCCGAAAATTCTCTCCAGTTTTGCCTCGATCTCAAGATAACCCAAATGATGACCAGAAAAAAAAAAAAAAAAAAAAAAGCGGAATTCCGCGAATCCGCGGAAAAATCTCATGTATGATGAACCCATGTACCAGTCACACCAATTCAAGCCACCGAGGCACCTATCTTAAGGCGACTGGTTATCCACGCAGATTAAGTGACGTGACACATTTTTTACGCTTTCCAACCCTAGGTTGAAGAAGCGTATATGCTCCAGCTTTTTCCATCCGTCTGTAGGCACAATACCTCACGTAAAAATGGTTCGATTTCGATGAAATTTTAGTATGTGGTAGGGGACAACCTGGGGACGAATCCTATTAAAAAATGGGCGAAATAGGATCAAAGGTCAGGGCATAGGAGCGGGATTCATTCCATCGCCCTTATGCATCATAACTTATATAAAAATGCTTCGATTTCGACAAAATATTGTCATATCGTTCCGGAGGTACACTGAAACGGTTCTGTTGAATATCATCGAAATGGGGTCAGGGAACAGGAGCGAGAATTATGCCACAGCCATTATCCTCATAACTTGACTAAAAATGCTTCTATTGCGACAAAACTTCAGTATGTTGTTCCGGAAGTACACTGAAGAGCAATTGAATTAGAGACAGCTGGCGTTATGCAAATGTGGCGCTGTGGGCGGCCCTGTAAACGGAAACGACATGATGTATGCAGCGATACGACAATATAAGAAGTGATGCGAAGGGAATCAGTAAAAGTCAGACGCAGTATGGGTAAGACGAAGGATCTAAGCCCATTTGATCGTGGGCAAATTGTCGGGGCCCGACGAACGGGTCACTCCATCTCCAAAGTCGCGCAGGCACTGGGATTTTCACGAGTCCCTGGGTCACGGGTGTACCGTGAGTGCATCGAATCCGGTAAAACCATCACTGCAAGGGCCAACTGCCGTGGATGAGAGGGGTCATCGTCGCTTAGCTCGCATTGTAACAGCGGATAGACGGGCCACAGTGCAAGAAATCACTCGGCAATTTAACGCTGGTGCACAAAAACGTGTAAGCAGCCACACCATCCAGAACCATCTCCTCGCTATGGGGTACAGCAGCCATCGTCCCACGTGGGTACCGCTGCTGACCGCACATCACAGGGTGCAAAGATTAGCATGGGCGCAGGAACATCGCCAATGTACCCTAGACATGTGGAAAATTGTTGCCTGGACTGATGAGTCAAGATTCACTTTGGTACATGCGGATGGCAGGATACGAGTACGGCGCAAACCACATGAAGCGACGGATCCTTCTTGCCAGCAGGATACTCTTCAAGCTGGTGGGGGTGGCATTCTCGTCTAGGGACTGTTTACGTGGACTGAAATGGGACCCCTGGTACGTGTGACATCGTCCCTCACAGGTCCACGTTACCGGGATATCCTGGATGACCATTTGCTTCCGTTTGTGCGTCTTCAACATCCCACTGGGGACCTCATCCTGCAACAAGACAATGCACCGTGCCATCGCTCCCGAATTGTATCCGAATGGTTGGATAAACACTCCAACGACGTGACCTCGCTTCCTTGGCCAGCTAGGTCACCTGACCTCAATCCCATCGAGCACATCTGGGATGCCATCGAGAGAGATGTTCGAGGCTCTGACCACCCTCCATCAAATCTTCGTGAACTGTGGGAGCTTGTTCAGGGGTCGTGGATCCGTATGGCTTCCAAACGCTTCCGGTGTCTTGTCGAGTCCATGCCGAGACGAATCGCCGCCGTCATCAGGGCGAAAGGTGGTGCTACACGTTACTACACAGGTATCTCTAATTCAATTGCTCTTCAGTGTATACTGAACCAATTCTGTTTAAAATTATCGAAATGGTGTCAAAGGTCAGGGCACAGGAGCGAGATTTATTCCGCAGCCATTATCTTCATAACTTGAGTAATTAGTTGAGTAATGATTAAATGATGTGACACATTTTTATCAGCATAGGTATAGCGTGACCAAAAAACATGAGGGGGGGGGGGCACAAATAAGTGTAAACTCAAGTTTTCATAGGTGTGGGATACGAAAAAGTGTAAATTAACGCTTTCCTTTTGGGGTAGGCTATTCTTGGAAATAGTTTCTCCGTAAATGTCACAAAATTTGGGTCTTTTAAGTAGTGCTCCCTAACTGTAACACAAGATGCTAATTTTTTTGAAAATGAAGTCCCTTGTTGTTGTTTTTTTAATATTCTTTTAAATATTACAAATCTTTTTGCTGACACACGACTAATATTATATAATGAGTTCTGTATACTGACAGCATTTTGTCCTGGCTTTACTTCCTCACATAAATGAATCGCAGGCAAATCTAAAATGAGAGCATAACAGTATGTGTGTATAAAGTTCTTGAGAAAAGGTATCAAGGTGTTTAGATGAATAGCAACTCTTTACGGATCTTATTTCAAGCTAGATGGGTCTTCCTCTTTTAACTTCGTATTGACTCCATTAAATCTTCCATTTATATTTGTTGCACCGTCGTAGGTTTGCTCTTGCATTTAAATTTTCCAAAGAAGGGGTGTGGTAGGAAGGGGAGGGCACGTGCCCTTCCGTTCCTCCCTGACGCTACGCCTATGTTTATCAGTACATAGATATTCATTATGTACAGTTTTGGTATCGTACCTGGTGACGGCCTATCCAGATCACATTATTCTTCTGGGAAATTCTATCCAATATTTAAGATTAAAAAGATGTAGAAAATACATTGCTGGACAATTGCTAAGGACGGATCATAAACGGCTATATAGCGCATAAAAAAAGTAAGTGTGGTTGGATGCCAAGTGAAATAAAATTAATGTCAGAATGCCAGGACATTACAAGAAAGAAAATTTATTGTGCTCTGAAATCCAGAAGGCCGTGTTCAAGGGACAAACAGGCCATTTTGTGCAGAATACGTAAACGTGAAAAAAATGTAATTACCGTCCGCAGGCGTTCCGGCGTAAGATGTCAATACGGGATATGGCCACCATGGAGGGCGATACAAGATTCCACACGTCGTGTCATGCTTTGCACAACATTATCAAGCAGCTGTTTGGGTAATTTATCAAATTCCTCTGTCAGTGCACGGATGAGGGTGTCCTTGTTTATTGGAGGGCATTGGCGACCAGCAAGACTCCTTCCCAAAGCATCCCACACATTTTCAATGGGATTAAGATCTGGAGAACGCGCTGGCCATCCGAGGCGTTGAATATCCTCGCTCTCAAGACACTCCTGGACAGCGACTGTTCGATGACATGCTGCGTTGTCGTCCATGAAAATGAATCTATCACCGACAGCACCACGGAACATGCGGACATGAGGTAGCAGAACATCATTAATGTATCGTTGGCCAGCCATAGTCCCAGTTGGAAGCACATAGGGGGACGTACGGCCATTGATCATGATGCCAGCCCATACCATGACACTACATGTCGGATATCGGTCACTTTCCTGTATGTTTGCTGGACAATATGCAGTACCACTATCACGCCAGATCAGTTGTCGTCGACAATCAGACGATAGACTGTATCTACTCTCATCTGAGAAGAGGACAGCAGACCAGTCGTTACGAGTCCAATTGCGATGTTGATGGCACCATCGCAAACGGGCGGTACGGTGACGTCTGGACAATGGGATGCACACAACAGGACGGCGGGCGTATAGTCCTCCTTCATGCAAACGTCTGGCGACAGTTTTTCGGGAGATCCGCTTGCCAGCAGCAGCCATAAACTGATTTGCTACCACACTAGCTGAGCTGCGCCGGTGTCTTTTTGTTGATAGTACTATGTACCGATCTTCTGCAGTTGTCGTACTGCGAACACGACCTCCCCGTGACGTTTGCTACACTCTCCATTTGTTTGAAATGATTTCCAAAGCCTTGAAACAACACTGCGGCTGACGTCGAATTCCCTGGCAATATCTGTTATTTTTCGCCCTTCTTCAATCTTGCCAATAATACGGCCACGCGTAAAATCATCTAGGTGATGTCGGGAAGACATACTGAAAATTGTAAGTTCGTCAATTGATTCTTTCCCTTTCAACTTTGCGTTTGGACAACAACGGTCAATACGCGTCAAATCCTTTATATCTCTTATCAGCGCTATGACGTCACGAACAAGTTCGGCAATCCAAAATTTGCATACGCACAACACGTCTTACTGTAGAGAGCCGGGGTCATTCCAAGACTGAATTCCAAAAGTAAAAGATCCTTCGGTCTGTAGTCACTATTCGCTCAAAAGTCTCATTTCGTTGCTTTGAACTTATTGGGTAGACCACCGTTTTTGGTGACCATGGCCCACGGGTCCATGTGTCGCTGTAGTCAGCCGTCCATGAAGAACGTGCATTTGAGAAATCCCAAATTATTTTGTGTGGAGCGTAACATAACACTGATTTATTTTTCGAAGCACTGAAGAAGGGATTCTCATTTTTCCTGTCTCGCCGTGTGGAAAGAACATGACATCATTGCTAGAAACTTCAGGGTCATCCCGGAAGTTCGGGCGCCAATATAACGTACAAGTATGTCCGTGCTGGACATCGGACCAGATCCCCTCACTCTGGAGTAAGTCGCTCTCCCAACTGAGCTACGCGGACATGTGCTCTCACTGCTATCTGCCATTATCTCATGTGCGTCCTGCGGTGCAGGCACGTCGCAGTTATTGCTGTTACAAATCTAGCTACAGCTATACTGTCCACCTATAGCTTAAATCAACATACACTGAATAATTTCATCCGCCATGTTGTCATGGATCGGTGCATTCATACAATATCTTGTCTACAAAACAGAGAATGCGCATAAATCATGAAATTTTCCAATGTGGTTTAGTGTAACTATATGTAAAAGATCACAATGAAAAGGTTTGTCTATGACAGAAATGCACAATGTATTGCATATAAATGTTTTCTACGAAACGCATAAACGTATGTTTCAGAAACGGCTTTTTAGGTTAGAAATACCTTATAAGAAACATTCACGATTTCAATTTGATTTACCTGAACAAAGCTAAGATAGCCCGAGTACTTCTCCTCAGCCATGCATTCTGGTTGAACAGCCATTCTGCAGCAGAAGTGGCCGAACAGAGGTAGCTGATGGCTGGTTTTCTCCAAATGCTTGATATCAAAATCATAGGTTTTTATCCTTGTGTTGGCATCTTTCAAGTGCAAACTAGCAGATGCAACCAGGTCAAACTCAGGTCCACTATGGATAGAAGTGAAAGAGAAAATTAACACGTTAAACAACACGTGCACAAATTAACACACTGAAACAGAAACAACTCATTCATACTAGCAATGGCAGCTCTAAAAATAATGCTTCTGTAAAAGCGGTTAAAAGTACCATTTCTGAAAGTTCTGGCAACCTGCTTTCAAAGGCATTCACAACAGCCACAGAGGTTAAAAGCTTTCGAAATCTAGCATGCGTCTGGTATTCATGCCGTTTGCAAATTATGTAGTCGTTTCGAACAACAGTACTTTGAAAAATCTGCATTTGGAAGCTTTTAAGTTAAAAAAAAATCCTGATCCAGAAACATTTTAGAAGTACACTGGACATACAGATGCAGAACCCAAGGTTATATCCTAAATTTAAAAATTTCCGTAATAAGGTGTAGTCGGAAGGGTTGTCAAAATGAATCAACAGCTGAGCACACACACACACACACACACAGACTCACGTCTATGTCGGTGGCGCAGCGGTCTAAGCGATGGCTTCTGATCATTCGTCGAAGATGGGTCCGGGTTCGGAATCTGTGAGGAATGCATGTTGTGCTTGTCTTACGGCGCTGGCTTTCTCCCATCCCTGGAACCAGTGGCCTTAAATTAGAAACGGGCAATTGTTTGTAGACCACTGAGTTGCCCACGGGGGTAGTTAAACCTACACCGAGAAAAAACAACACGTCTATGATCTAAAATACACCGGTGAGTCATTACATTATGACCACCCACAGCCTAAAGAAATGAGCGCGCTCATAGACCGAACGGTGGCGCAGGTGAAATTCACAGAGCAGTATATTATATACAAACCAAGGACTGGCTTTCAGTTAGTAGAGTGTTCGGAGTCAGAATTGGAAAAGCTGCCCATTTATCGGAGTTTGATAAAGAACAAATTGTGATGGCATGGCAGAACTACTCAGAACTATGTTCTCGGAAACGGCGCGGCTTGTGGGTTGTTCACGTGCTGCTGTAGTGAGTACGTATCAAAAGTGGTGCTAAGATGGCCAAACGACGAACCGTCGTACAACCGTGTGTCGTCCACCGTCGTACAACCGTGTGTCGTCCTCCGTCGTACAACCGTGTGTCGTCCTCCGTCGTACAACCGTGTGTCGTCCTCCGTCGTACAACCGTGTGTCGTCCTCCGTCGTACAACCGTGTGTCGTAATCCGTCGTACAACCGTGTGTCGTCCTCCGTCGTACAACCGTGTGTCGTCCTCCGTCGTACAACCGTGTGTCGTCCTCCGTCGTACAACCGTGTGTCGTCCTCCGTCGTACAACCGTGTGTCGTCCTCCGTCGTACAACCGTGTGTCGTCCTCCGTCGTACAACCGTGTGTCGTCCTCCGTCGTACAACCGTGTGTCGTCCTCCGTCGTACAACCGTGTGTCGTCCTCCGTCGTACAACCGTGTGTCGTCCTCCGTCGTACAACCGTGTGTCGTCCTCCGTCGTACAACCGTGTGTCGTCCTCCGTCGTACAACCGTGTGTCGTCCTCCGTCGTACAACCGTGTGTCGTCCTCCGTCGTACAACCGTGTGTCGTCCTCCGTCGTACAACCGTGTGTCGTCCTCCGTCGTACAACCGTGTGTCGTCCTCCGTCGTACAACCGTGTGTCGTCCTCCGTCGTACAACCGTGTGTCGTCCTCCGTCGTACAACCGTGTGTCGTAATCCGTCGTACAACCGTGTGTCGTCCTCCGTCGTACAACCGTGTGTCGTCCTCCGTCGTACAACCGTGTGTCGTCCTCCGTCGTACAACCGTGTGTCGTCCTCCGTCGTACAACCGTGTGTCGTCCTCCGTCGTACAACCGTGTGTCGTCCTCCGTCGTACAACCGTGTGTCGTCCTCCGTCGTACAACCGTGTGTCGTCCTCCGTCGTACAACCGTGTGTCGTCCTCCGTCGTACAACCGTGTGTCGTCCTCCGTCGTACAACCGTGTGTCGTAATCCGTCGTACAACCGTGTGTCGTCCTCCGTCGTACAACCGTGTGTCGTCCTCCGTCGTACAACCGTGTGTCGTCCTCCGTCGTACAACCGTGTGTCGTCCTCCGTCGTACAACCGTGTGTCGTCCTCCGTCGTACAACCGTGTGTCGTCCTCCGTCGTACAACCGTGTGTCGTCCTCCGTCGTACAACCGTGTGTCGTCCTCCGTCGTACAACCGTGTGTCGTAATCCGTCGTACAACCGTGTGTCGTCCTCCGTCGTACAACCGTGTGTCGTCCTCCGTCGTACAACCGTGTGTCGTCCTCCGTCGTACAACCGTGTGTCGTCCTCCGTCGTACAACCGTGTGTCGTCCTCCGTCGTACAACCGTGTGTCGTCCTCCGTCGTACAACCGTGTGTCGTCCTCCGTCGTACAACCGTGTGTCGTCCTCCGTCGTACAACCGTGTGTCGTAATCCGTCGTACAACCGTGTGTCGTCCTCCGTCGTACAACCGTGTGTCGTCCTCCGTCGTACAACCGTGTGTCGTCCTCCGTCGTACAACCGTGTGTCGTCCTCCGTCGTACAACCGTGTGTCGTCCTCCGTCGTACAACCGTGTGTCGTCCTCCGTCGTACAACCGTGTGTCGTCCTCCGTCGTACAACCGTGTGTCGTCCTCCGTCGTACAACCGTGTGTCGTCCTCCGTCGTACAACCGTGTGTCGTCCTCCGTCGTACAACCGTGTGTCGTCCTCCGTCGTACAACCGTGTGTCGTCCTCCGTCGTACAACCGTGTGTCGTAATCCGTCGTACAACCGTGTGTCGTCCTCCGTCGTACAACCGTGTGTCGTCCTCCGTCGTACAACCGTGTGTCGTCCTCCGTCGTACAACCGTGTGTCGTCCTCCGTCGTACAACCGTGTGTCGTCCTCCGTCGTACAACCGTGTGTCGTCCTCCGTCGTACAACCGTGTGTCGTAATCCGTCGTACAACCGTGTGTCGTCCTCCGTCGTACAACCGTGTGTCGTCCTCCGTCGTACAACCGTGTGTCGTCCTCCGTCGTACAACCGTGTGTCGTCCTCCGTCGTACAACCGTGTGTCGTCCTCCGTCGTACAACCGTGTGTCGTCCTCCGTCGTACAACCGTGTGTCGTCCTCCGTCGTACAACCGTGTGTCGTCCTCCGTCGTACAACCGTGTGTCGTCCTCCGTCGTACAACCGTGTGTCGTCCTCCGTCGTACAACCGTGTGTCGTAATCCGTCGTACAACCGTGTGTCGTCCTCCGTCGTACAACCGTGTGTCGTCCTCCGTCGTACAACCGTGTGTCGTCCTCCGTCGTACAACCGTGTGTCGTCCTCCGTCGTACAACCGTGTGTCGTCCTCCGTCGTACAACCGTGTGTCGTCCTCCGTCGTACAACCGTGTGTCGTCCTCCGTCGTACAACCGTGTGTCGTCCTCCGTCGTACAACCGTGTGTCGTCCTCCGTCGTACAACCGTGTGTCGTCCTCCGTCGTACAACCGTGTGTCGTAATCCGTCGTACAACCGTGTGTCGTCCTCCGTCGTACAACCGTGTGTCGTCCTCCGTCGTACAACCGTGTGTCGTCCTCCGTCGTACAACCGTGTGTCGTCCTCCGTCGTACAACCGTGTGTCGTCCTCCGTCGTACAACCGTGTGTCGTAATCCGTCGTACAACCGTGTGTCGTCCTCCGTCGTACAACCGTGTGTCGTTCTCCGTCGTACAACCGTGTGTCGTCCTCCGTCGTACAACCGTGTGTCGTCCTCCGTCGTACAACCGTGTGTCGTCCTCCGTCGTACAACCGTGTGTCGTCCTCCGTCGTACAACCGTGTGTCGTCCTCCGTCGTACAACCGTGTGTCGTCCTCCGTCGTACAACCGTGTGTCGTCCTCCGTCGTACAACCGTGTGTCGTCCTCCGTCGTACAACCGTGTGTCGTCCTCCGTCGTACAACCGTGTGTCGTAATCCGTCGTACAACCGTGTGTCGTAATCCGTCGTACAACCGTGTGTCGTCCTCCGTCGTACAACCGTGTGTCGTCCTCCGTCGTACAACCGTGTGTCGTCCTCCGTCGTACAACCGTGTGTCGTCCTCCGTCGTACAACCGTGTGTCGTCCTCCGTCGTACAACCGTGTGTCGTCCTCCGTCGTACAACCGTGTGTCGTCCTCCGTCGTACAACCGTGTGTCGTCCTCCGTCGTACAACCGTGTGTCGTCCTCCGTCGTACAACCGTGTGTCGTCCTCCGTCGTACAACCGTGTGTCGTCCTCCGTCGTACAACCGTGTGTCGTCCTCCGTCGTACAACCGTGTGTCGTAATCCGTCGTACAACCGTGTGTCGTCCTCCGTCGTACAACCGTGTGTCGTCCTCCGTCGTACAACCGTGTGTCGTCCTCCGTCGTACAACCGTGTGTCGTCCTCCGTCGTACAACCGTGTGTCGTCCTCCGTCGTACAACCGTGTGTCGTCCTCCGTCGTACAACCGTGTGTCGTCCTCCGTCGTACAACCGTGTGTCGTAATCCGTCGTACAACCGTGTGTCGTCCTCCGTCGTACAACCGTGTGTCGTCCTCCGTCGTACAACCGTGTGTCGTAATCCGTCGTACAACCGTGTGTCGTCCTCCGTCGTACAACCGTGTGTCGTCCTCCGTCGTACAACCGTGTGTCGTAATCCGTCGTACAACCGTGTGT
Source organism: Macrothele yani (assembly GCA_039090855.1). Lineage (NCBI taxonomy): Eukaryota > Metazoa > Arthropoda > Arachnida > Araneae > Macrothelidae > Macrothele > Macrothele yani. The sequence goes on from CM077008.1 coordinate 83,745,088, forward strand.
CGTCCTCCGTCGTACAACCGTGTGTCGTCCTCCGTCGTACAACCGTGTGTCGTCCTCCGTCGTACAACCGTGTGTCGTCCTCCGTCGTACAACCGTGTGTCGTAATCCGTCGTACAACCGTGTGTCGTAATCCGTCGTACAACCGTGTGTCGTCCTCCGTCGTACAACCGTGTGTCGTCCACCACAACCGTGTGTCGTCCGCATCTCATTGATGCCAGAGGAGAGGGGAGACTGTAGCGAATTGTTCACAGCGACCGCAGGGCCACAGTGCGACAAATCCCCCGCAGCTATAACAGTGGTGATCAGGGCAATGTGTCACAGCACACAGTTCATCGCAGCCTTCTGCGCATGGGCATCCGGGTCCCCTTGCTCACTGCACGTCATCGCTAACAACGCATGAAATGAACCCAAGATCGTCGAGATTGGACCTTGGATGATTGGAAGAAAGTGGCCTGGTTTGACAAATCAAGATTCCTGGTACATCACGTAGACTGCCGAGAGCGGATACGCCGATTACCTACAGAGGCTATGGCACCTGGAGAAACTGTTGGGCGGAAACATGCCGGCGGCGGGGGTGTTATGCTGTGGGCGATGCTTTCTCGGGATATTTTAGGCCCCATTATCCCAATAGCACAATCCCTGAAAACGATGTTCACCCAATCATGGCAACTGTGTTCCCTGTTGGTGATGACCATTACCATAAAGATTATGCGCCGCGCAATACTTCTGAAATCGTCAAGGAGGGGTTCGAGGAACATCCTGGTGACTGTTAATACTCTGGCCTTCAAATTCGCCAGACTTGAACCCAATCGAACATTTGTGGTTCGATTTGGAAAAGCAGGTTTGCGCTGAATCACCACCACCCCTAAATGTACGGGAACTGGAGGACCTACTGGTGACATTATGGTACCAGATACCCCAGCATACCTATCGCCATTTCATCGAATCGAGGCCTCGCCGAGTGGCCGCTGTTTTGCTGGCGAAAGGGGGTTCTACAGCTTATTAGGTAGGTGGTCATGACGTAATAGCTCAACCGTGTACAAGCTGAGATGAGATGTCTATGATCTACAGATCTACAAGCCGATGATTCACTTTGACGGTTCTTTCGAATACATCTCATTAACAGATTTTTAAATTACAAATCTGGGACATAATTTCGGATACTGCCTGTGTGTGGCAGTGCATTTCTGAAATGTTTGTGGTTCAGGAAGTTTTTTAAAGTTAAAAGTTTTCGAAATCAGAATTTTTCAAAGTATACCTTGAAACATTCTGATCACGAATACTTTCTTCTAGCATTTTTTTACATTTGACACAGGAGCAGAACTCTGACGATTATTTGCTCAACACCTTTATATGACCCTAAGAGGAATGCTGGAACAATTGTTTCAACTTAGTAATGCAAAGTACGGCCTCCATATTAGCCCAAAGTTCCTACTTGAAAGAAGAAAGATATCTATCTACATGGCAGTTCTTTTGACATAATTTGTGGAAAGCCCCCATATTTTCAAATAATACAGAATTGGAGTCATTCATCTATTGTTGAAGTTGATGGTGTATTGTTCCACTCATATTTTTATAAGAATCAGTGTGCTCTTAAATAGTATAACTATATTAATGATCCGAAATTTCTTGGCGTTGAATAGAAATAAAAGTTTCCAAGCTTTCGCACATCAACCATTTAAGTACAGTTGGTGTATTGTTCCTTGTTATTAATCAGTGTGCTCTTGTTTATTCTCATTTTTTTCAATCATCTCTCTGCAAGTCTTTGAGCAGTGCGCTTCAGTAATCAAGAGATAATCTATGGTTTCAGTTATCATCGATAAATTCTCCGACCAACAGAAGCTGTTAACAAGCGGTAACGATTTCTCGATCATTATAGCCTCCGTAGAAGCAAAAAACCAAAGAATGTGCACGACCTCTCTATTTTGGAATGTCAATAACCTTCAAATGGACAATCAGAATGTCAGACGTGTCATTAAAAAATGCAATTTGTGTAAATGTGTGCTGTAAAACGATCGCATCCAGAGTTTGATTTCACTGTTCAATCATTTCCAAAATAGATTCTTAGGACTTATTATATGTACATTTTAACACCCAAATCTGCAATTTTCTGTTTTCATCAACAATCCGGTCAACAAGTTTGATCAGAAATGAAAAACGACAGCCATTCAGTTAGTCACGTGACTCACGTGGAAGGACTTCGTATTTTAAAGCTTTCACATTAGGTCCAGTACTCGCTTGGAAATACCTTACTCAGACGAACTACTTTTCCTGCTTGTGGTTATATGAATCAACCATGACAGCAAAACACAAAAATTCAGTGTCTCTTGTAAAAACCTTTAAGCTTCTGGAGAGAGCACATCTTTCCTCAAATACTTCCGTCTTTTTATTCGTGTAGATCAAAATTAAGTTCAACCAATGATAATTCTAGCTTAGATGTGCAATCAAAAGATCTGAGACTGTGATTGCATTTTACTGAGGATAGTTATGGTGATACGCTATTGCCGCTCTCTTTGCCAGATGTTCCACTTTAAGAGAACAGTCTTGTGTTATAAACTATATTATCAAGAGTGTTCGGACACCACAATGTTTTGGGAAAAAGAGTTTTATTATCGCAGCTAGTAGTTAGTCGGTCCACCTTTTGTCTGCGTGACAGCGGCAACACGTCAAGGCATACTATCAACCAATTTCCAGCACGTCTCGCCATCCGTCCTGCAAGGCTGCTGCCAGAGTGGAGAGAGCAGACGATCGTTGTGGTCAATTTCGTATCCGTCGCTGCAGTTCATCTCACAGGTGTTCTATAGGATTAAGATCAGGACTCTGAGTAGGTCAGTCTAACAATTTATATCATTTTCAAAAAACCAGACATGCACACGCCGTGCAGTGTGTCAGGGAGCTTGATCGTTTTGGAAGAGACAACGGTGATTTTCATAATACTGACACATTGTTTGTAGAGCAGAATTATCCAGAACGTCGAGGTACATTTCAGAGTTCATGGCACAATGACCAACGGGCTGAGTCCCATCCACAAAAAACAACTTCATACCATGATGGAGCCTCCGCCAAACATCACAGTTGGAAAAACACAGTCGGACGAAAATCGTTCGCCGGGCAGTCGCCAAATCTAAACACGCCCATCAGGTTGGAAGAGTGAAAAGTGTGACTCATCACTACAAAGAACAACTTTCCAGTCCCCTACAGTCCAGGAACGAAGAGAGACACACCACTCCAAACTGAGCTACGCATTGCGGTACTGATGTGTGGCTCATGTACCGCTTCTCTAGCATAATAACACACACTGTGCAACTCTCTGAGGATAGTTATGGTACTAACTGAGCCATTACAAGCATTTCCCACTCAACAGCAATGGAAACGGCACAGAAAGAACGGGATTTCTTAACATTTCTTACCATGGCTTTTCTGTCACGCTCAGTCGTCAGTTTGTGCCGCCTTCCAGAACGTATTTTTTTTTTACGCTTTCCAACCGTAGGCTGAAGAAACATATATGCTCCAGCTAAGTACGTCTGTCTGTCCGTACGATAACTCGCGTAAAAACGGTTCGATTCCGATGAAAATTTATTATGTGGTAGAGGACAACTGGTAACGAACCTTATTGAAAATGGGCGAAATGGGGTCAAAGGTCAGGACATAGGAGGGGGATCCATTCCATTATCCTTACGCGCAGTAACGTGCATAAAAATGGTTCAATTTCGAGGAAATTATAGTATGTGGTAGAGGATAACCTGGGGACGAACCTTATTGAAAATGGGCGAAAAGGGGTCAAAGGTCAGGACATAGGAGGGGGATCCATTCCATTATCCTTACGCTCAGTAACGTGCATAAAAATGGTCCGATTTCGAGGAAATTATAGTATGTGGTAGAGGATAACCTGGGGACGAACCCTATTGAAAATGGGCGAAATGGGGTCAAAGGTATTAAACAGAACGAATTCTGTTTAATACATCAGAATGGGGTCAAAGTTCAAGGCACAGGAGCGAGATTTATTCCACAACCATTATCCTCAACAGCGGGATCCATTTAATTGCTCTTATGCGTCATAACGTACGTAAAAATGCTTCGATTGCAACAAAACCTTATGATGTTGTTCCGGAGGTATACTGAACCGGCTCTGTTGAATAGCATTGAAATGGGGTCAAAGGTCAGGGCACAGGAGCGAGATTTATTCCACAGACATTATTCTCATAACTGGACTAAAAATCCTTCTATTGCGACAAAACTTTATTATGTTGTTCCGAAGGTATACTGAACCACTTCTGTTTAATATAATCGAAATGGGGTCAAAGGTCAGAACACATTAGCAAGATTTATTCCACAGCCATTATCCTCATAACCTGAGTAATGATTTCTGGTATGTTGGAAAGCGTATCATAATCAATGCATTGCATGATTTTACAAACTTGTTTTCTTTTTTTTTTGCTGTTGTTGCACCATCCTACTCCCATCTCTTCACGACATGGCGTGATAGTGGTTAGTTTAGCTGAAATGCTCCGTATGGAAACGTTAGTCAAATGACGTCATCCTATAACCAGCCCGCGCTGGAACTGGGAAAGTTAACGCCCACGTGGCACATCCGCTCCAAAGTTTCTGATAACACGACAAAACATCTCAGCTTTTTATAAGCATGCCCCTACTCACAGCGCACCTTCTTGAGCAACCGTTCTTTGCACCTATACAAACATCTGGTAGGATCCGAATACTTTTGATAATATAGTGTAAATTTCCTCACTGTATGTAACACTGGAAGTTACAGAACTGAGAGATAAGTGGTGCAACTTTGTACACTGGTGTGCAAAAATTAAGGATGAAGAGGAGAAATTAGCATAACAGCTGAACGAGCAGGCAGAACGGACAGAAAGACCACTCAGGTGATAGAATAGGGTCCGGTACGGTAGGGCATGCGCATATATGCAGCATGACGTGGGGGGGGGGTAGTGTCGGAAGGGTATAAAGCACACGGGCGGTGTACGCTCAGCAATTCGGTGAAAGCTACTGCACGGTGTACATCGGTTTGAACGACGTCGAGTTGCTGCCACCGTGTGATATGGCCAACAGGCAATCCAGTAAACGACATCTGGATGACTACCTGAGGTCGCGTCATTGGGAAGTTGAAAGAAGGTCGAAGTGTGACTAGTGTGGCCGAGGAGTTCGGGATCGCTCACAGCATCGTTTCACGAGCTTGGAGAACATTTCAAACGACAGGAACAGCTGCCCAAGAGTTTAGCAGTGGTCGTCCACGAGCAACCACGGCGACGGACGGCCAGTATATTGTCTTACAGGCGAGAAGAGACAGACGGCAGACAGCGGGAGAAATCGCAAGGCACATGCAACAAACAACTGGACGTCCGTTATCGCGTTTTACCGTGGCCAGGAGGCTGCACAAAGGTGGGCTATTTGCACGATAACCAGTACGGTGTGTATCATTAACGCCTGCTCATCGGAGACGGCGGTTTCTGTGGTGCCAGGAACACAAGAATTGGACACATTAGCAATGGGGTCGAGTTCTCTTTACGGATGAGAGCCGATTTAGTCTGACGAGCGATTCTGGACGTATACACATCTGGAGACAGCAGGGAACACGCAATCACACCTCCAACATGATCGAAAGGGACCGGTTTGGAGGTGGCGGAGTTCTCGTTTGGTGCGGTATCATGCTTGGTAGCCGTACTGACCTCCACATCTTCCATAGAGTTTCAGTCACTGGTGTCTGCTATTGTACCGAGGTTCTCCTGCCTCACGTGTGTCTGCTGAGAGGTGCTGTGGGTCCTGAGTTCCTCTTCATGGACGACAACGCTACACCTCATCGCACAGTGGCTGTCGCAGAGCTGTTGGAGAGTGAAGATATTCAACGCATGGATTGGCCCGCAAGGTCCCCGGACCTAAATCCAATCGAACACGTGTGGGATCTTCTCGGGATACGCTTGGCAGCACGTCACCAGCCGCCAGCAACGATTCCACAGCTGCGATTGGCGCTCAAAGAGGAATGGGCCGCGATGCCTCAACAGTTCCTTGACAGCCTCGTCCTCAGCATGGGCAGACGTTGTAAATCCTGCAACGCAGTGAGGTTTGATCATATCCCTACTAAAGACTGGATTTTTCTTGGCAGCCGCCTGTCACATGGACGTTTCTGTCTTCTGTCCAGTTGTGCTCGAAGCTACCTTTTCAATAAAGTGCCTTTGTATCCTTTGGATTCCTTGTTTGGACGGTTCTGCTCACTTGTCCGATATTCTTACATCTTGGGGATCTCATGGTATGATTTGAGTCGATGTGGAGCACTTCTTCAGGACGTTACATTCGGAAAATCGTCTCGTCCTTAATTTTTGCACGCCAGGGTATATTGGGAAATTTTTCAATAACGGTTCCTGTTTTAGTGAACGGAAAGCTTCTTCAACAGGACACTGCCAAGAATCATACCGTCATTCGAACCGAGATAAAGGTTCACGAACTTGATGTAATCGGGTTCCTGCTACACATAACGTACAGCTTCGACCTCACACACTTCTCCCTATCACTTGTTTCAGGCAATGACACACTTTCTCCGTGGTAGACACATGGCTGATTCAGACAACGCCAGAAGCCGGTGTTAAGAGTTCTTAGCCTTTATGCCGAAGGGATGGTACTGTGCCAGGATTGAACACCTTGCAGAAAGATTGGTACAAACTCTTGTAACATGATGGTGCATGTTTCGAAATTGAAGCACTGATTATTACTAGATTCTAAGGAAGTACATTTCTGTATCACAAACGCCTTTTCAGGTTATATAAATGGAAAAGATGTAGAATTAATCAAATAAATTAGAAAAATGAGATAAATGTTGTTTTTGGAGATTTCAGTGGAAGAGTCGTAAATGACAACTGGGGAATTGAAGATATATTGGATAAGTTTGGTTAGATTATGAACTTTGAATATCACTATATTCGGACAAAACAGCACTTATAAATTTATTTGGTAGGAAGAGAATACGAATAGGAAAATTTTAATTAATTATGTCATAGTGGACAGGTCTGTGGAAAAGTAGTTAAAGATAGTTTTCAGAAGTTTTGAAATTAGAAGTGCTCATTTTTTAGCAACACCCCCTAGTTTTTAAAGTCAGTTGTTGCAAACTTAAGAAACCACCACATACATTAAGATGCTTCAACGTTGATTGATGTCATATTGTAGAAATAAGGCTAAGATAACGAGAAGAGAATTACTGAAGGTTATAGAAAAATCAAAGCTTGCGCACCAAAAACATTGAAATTGAGAGTAAAAGTACGTAAAAGGGAATATGGCGGCTGCAATAACAGCAAGTGGTGCAGGAATGTGTAAGATTAGAAAGTTATGAATGAAGCTTAGGATCCCAGGGTGGATAGCAGAAGTGAATGAAGCTGCTAAGGAAGTTGTAACGTACTAGGAGATGTGACGTAGCTGCCAGAAGGACGCACACGACATAAAGGCAGATAGGAATCAGAATAAAACGTCCGCGTAGCTCAATTGGTAGAGTGACTTATTCCGGAATGAGGGGATCCGGGTTCGAATCCTGGTGTGGACGGAAATGACGGAGAAATTTACTTCGTTATAAAGTATTTAAACTGTTTGCCACAAAACAAGAGCTTGTCGAAAGTTGCAAAACGACTGGAATTTGCGCAAGGAGAAAGCCTTTGCACCACAAAGCCCCCAAATGCATACAATTAAATTTACTAAATAAGAGACAGGGATGCGGAAAATTCGAAACAAAAATACGTTGAGCAGAAGGGAAGTCACTTTAAAGAAAAGGGGCTAACCAGCCGATTTGGCTGGTTAGCCCCTTTGAAATATAACATACAGCATTGCTGCTATGGATAAACACAAAAAGTTTGCATGTACGAAAAACAAAGCTATTTTTTACTTACACAAAGCTATTTTTTACTTATACAAAGCTATTTTTCACTTACACAAAGCTATTTTTTACTTATACAAAGCTATTTTTGACTTATACAAAGCTATTTTTCACTTATGTAATGTTTCATTTCAATCTATTGCACAATATCCGTTATTAGCGATGACCTGTTCCCATCGTTCCGTTAGCTCTGTAATCCACCTATCAAAGAAAGTAGCGCCCTTGTAGTAAAAATAAAAAAGTCTGAATCGCCGTTCCAACATCTATACGATCTTTCACGGCTTTTCCAGCCGTATGACGGTGCAGTTACCGGAATAAGTGAATATCTGTTGGTGCTACGTCTGGTAAATACAGTGGGCGCGGCCAAAGTTCCCAGCTAAGTTCTTGCAATTTGTACTGTGTTGCCATAGATACATGCAGTCTAGCATTATCATGATGGAAGACAACTTTTCGATTCACTAAACTAAGATGCGTAGACTTCAAGGTCTCGTGTTATTTGTTAAGTTTTTAAGAGTAAAGACTCGCAGTGATCGTTTGGTCGGATACCAATAGCTCATGCTGAATAATTCCTTTGAAATCCCACCAAACGCCAAGCAGAACCTTCTTTGGGTGGAGATCGAATTTCGGTGTCGTCCTTGAAGTTTCCCCTTTTGTAAGAAAAGATTTGGTGAATTTAATATTCCTGTGTAGCACTCATGTTTCATCTCCAGCGACCATTCATTCCATCGGATCGGTTTTGTATCGAGCTTGAAAGGATTCACTTATAGTCGCTCTAGTAATTTGCTTCTAAGCCAGTAGTTGATGTTATACCGATTGATCCAGTTTCTTGACCATTTCAGTAGCTTGAAGTCTCTTCATTACAGTTGTTTGGTACTCAGAAGGGCGTCCACAACGGGACTTATCTTCAAACGTCCTGTCCCTCGAACGAAACTTCGCCAAGCAATCTCTGTATGTTCGTCCGCTTACAGCCGCTGTCCCGCATATCTCCTATACACGCAACGGCTTCTGTATTCTTTTTATCGAGCGCAAAAAGCAAAGAGCGACGAATGTGCACTTTATCAAAACTCATGTGAACAGCTCAAGTGATATACACTAAATGAGTTGCGATTACCAAAACTGCTGTTTTTATCGCAACGAAGCTCCAGCCTGCCAATCGCACGGTGCTACCATCTACTCTATAACCTGAAAGCCTAATACAAATGTTCCCTTGCCAGGCTACCCTAACCGGCGAGAACTTAAGCCCTTTTCCGATATTTATAGCTTCGATATACATTACGACTGCCTTTCCATTTTGACTAATCATGTAACCAAATGGTTTTGTGGCAGCATATCAAAAACGTTAAAAGATGGGTTGAAAATGTTTAAAATTTTGCCAGTAGGTCAGCAGTCGTTTCGTTATTGAATTTCCTAAAAAAGGAGCACGCTGCTCCGATGGCGCAGAGGTCTAAGCGTTGGCTTCTTACAGTACCATTCGTCCGGAATGGATTCGAATCCCAGTGTGGCATAGATGTCGTGTCTGACTTACGGCAATGGAGCTCTCCCTTCCCTGAAAACCGTGGCCCTAAATTAGGGACAAGCGACTGTTTATAGCACATCGAGTTGCTCATGTGGTCGGTAAACCTCTAAAAAAAAGTAGAACTGAAATTGCCGTAAATCTCTTCCTACAACTAAAGACGGTATTAAGAGTGAAAATGTAGCAAAAAGAAAATGACGAAATTTGATTGGAGGCGATATTTTTTCTGTAGGGTTTTTTTTTTTGCTTTAGAGTACTTAACAGTAAAAAAAAAAAAAAACACTACGTACCTTATTTTGTTGTTCAGATCTTCCTTCTGTAAAAAAGAAAAAAAGTAATTTAGAGAAAAATATAAAGCATGAGATCAAAATTAGCATGCCTTAAATATAGCAAAAGTTATATTTTATATTACTAATTTTAGCTTTCTTTCTTTTGAAACCCCTAACTCATATACTATTTTTTTTTTCGCTCTAAAGTTTAAGCAGAAACTTTCTTTTTTCAGAATTTGTAATTTCACACATTACTTGCAGATTTTAAAAGATTTAAAATACTTTAAACAAAAGAAAGATTTTTCTTTTTGCTTTAGATGAAATGAAGTTAGGCTACATTTATAGATTAAAGAAAAACGCTTTTTTTTTGCTTCAGAAGGCACACTTTTTATGAGAAGCAATTTCCCCGTAATAAAAAAACTTTCTATGTCAGTTTTTAACACATGATTTCTACCATGCATGCAATTTGCCACCACCTAAATTTCCAATGAACATATTTAAGGCATGCAAGTCCTGCAGTTCCTTTATATTAAATGCGTATCCTGCAGAATCTGTGGGCTTGTTTAACAATAAATACATTTCTTGCATTCAAACGTCCATGATTAATCTGAGTTTCACACCGCACTTTCACACGAGTACACTCTCCACATGCCAAGTTCGACAGCACACCAACAACTTCTTTTGATTCTTTCTTTTTGAGTTTTCTTTCCTGTGTAAGTTGCGTTATTTCTTGGTTGCCTTCTTCATTCCTGAACGTAGCATACTGAACCTCCAGTTTCTTTGTAACATTTGTCAACGCTGACTGAAAGTTGTAAGTGATAAAAACGTGCAGGGGATTTCAGTGGATGGTTGGCTGTTGTGAAGTACGCAACGGTAATCAACCTTGCTAGCTTTAGTTTATGAATAGTGCTACCATTAATTATCATTGTTTTTAATTAATGCCTTTTCTATTATTATATTGTAGTAATATTCTACTAACTGGCTTACAAATTCAATAATTGTGTCTTCATTGGAATTTATGCGGAGAGCTGTGTGTGGTAAAGAGTATATGTAAGTGTTTACTGTTTCATTCACTGGAACTTACCGTTGGGTTTTCTTGCGTTTTAGGCATTAAGTGAGGTCAATACACAAACATTCACGACTTCAAATCTTACAGTTCTTAGGATACGTATTTCTCTTTTTTTCATTTTTTAGTAATTTGAAATTCAAAGAAGGCTTAAATATATAACCCCTCCCACAATCAAAGACAAAAGAATTTTGATGCAGATTTTTATCTATACTTTTTGTTTTGGGGTTAAACAACCCCTGAACATCTAATGCCCGTTCCTAATTTAGAGCCACTGGTTCCAGAGGAGGAAATGAGTCAGCACCGTTGGAGCAGGCTCATCACCCGTGTGTCATCCCGGATTCTGGCCTGCATTCAGCTCGAAAGATTAGCCATAAGCCCACGCCCCTGATCACTCGGCCAGCTGGATAATCTGCATGAAATCGTCTTAACAAAACAACGATACGAAAAAAAAAAAAAAAAAAAAAAGAGCCATGCATTACACATAACCGTCTTACAAAAACACCATAGCTTTTTTGTGGTTCTCAATTATCAAGGACGCGATTTTTTTCTTTTTTTTTGATTGGATGTTTAACGACCACCGTGAGCAACTCAGTGCGCTATGAGCAGTCGCTCGTCCCTAATTTAGAGCCACTGGTTCCAGGGAAAGGAGAGAGCCAGCGCTGTAAGACAAACACACATCCATGCCTACCGGGATTCGAACCCGGACCCATCGCGGACGAATGATCAGAAGCCATCGCTTAGGCCACGCGAAATTAAAGAAAATGTTTGAAAAATCTGTTAATTTCATAGCCTAAAAATTCGGATTTAACTTCCACTGAAAATAACATTCCAAACTTCTGAAAGAATATTTCATTTTCTCATATAATCGAGATGTTACGATATATGCCTGACTTTTTTGAAAGGGTACATTTATTTATAAGCACTGAATCATGTCTGTGCATGAGTAAATTCAGAAAAGAGTATAATTCATTCCAATAGCAATAATTTGACTTACTCCTTGTTAACGATTGATTCCCTTTCTCATCTGTTAAACTTTTGCATATTTCCCACATCTCCCAGTATCACTTCTGCAAGAGCAAAGCGTTCAGAAGCTTTTGAGAGTTCTTGATTCAAATGTTTCAGAAAGTACATTTTAGGAATATTTCATTTCCTTAATATGGAGCAGATTGCATTACAATTACTTTAATCTGTGATGGTCACAACTACTTTAATTTGTGATAGAATATATGTTTCTACTATGTAAATTCATAAAATTAAAGTGATTTGAAATTGTTTTCAACTAGGTGAATTGTCTGTATGGTGTCGGCCAACTTTTTTAAATAATATTTATAACAAAGATTCGAAATAAACGTAAACATCGGTGCCATTGCTTACTTGAGATCATTTCACTGAAACTCATTTGATTGAAAGATTCATTTTACCAAAAGGTTCATTTTTATTGAAGGGTCGCTTTTCTGAAAAGTTCACTTCACTGACCGGTGTTCTTACCGGTAAAATCACTTCACTGAAAGATCATTTTCTTGAAATGATTATTTCATCTAGAGGTCATTGTGACATGTTTTAGCGAGCCTGTGGTTCGCAGGCCCGTTTGATTCGTTTCGTCCTTCACAAAGTACGGCCTTAAGGAAAATACCTTCAGTTCAGGAATCCATTTGCCAAGAAATCCGAATATTTATTCATTTACATGCTTTATGGGTTATATCCCATACAACGAAAAAAAAACCCATTATGGTGTATCACCGTGACATCTCATTCTCCTCGCCTTCCAATCTCTAATGTCCTCCTCGTCTCCCTTCCTCCGCGAACCCCCCAACGTTTTCGGGGGTTGCATTGTTGACACCTCGTAACGAATGTTCTTTAAGTTCCGCCTCCAAGCATGTAAGAAGGCGTACCGAATATCACCATGTATTTGACAACCAACGACTATCTTACGAGTTCGAGCAAAATGGCGTCGTTGAGGACCAATGTCCCCAAAATGTCCAGCAGTGAGTTTGCAAGGATAAATTGTTCGTTCTCGTACAAGATATCTTACGCGGCTGTCACTTGAACACATACATATACACACGAAAAAGACACAAAAATCATATATAAGTATTTAAAAGGGGCCTCTCGTTCGCAGAGATCCTCACACCCCCTTCCGGTTTAACATTACTCGACCAAGGTCGTGAAATGGAAACCACTTAAACCTAAAGGGTGTTGCTTTAGTCCCAGTACAATTTTAAAACTAAGAGCCAAAGCAATTTAAAATATTCAATGCACCTTACTGTGCTGTGTGCATTTCTGTTTATGTCCCATGGTCTAACTTCTTCATTTTTAAAACATAGTTATACTCAAATAACCTTAAATTCCACTAAGACGACATTTTCAATTAACTTGGGCAGGAGTTAATCCTTTCAAGAATCTGACATTACCAATAATAACTCCTTTTCCCGTTCTCCATTCATTGAGGCGTTACTCTTAGCATTAGACGTGGTAACTTTACATTACCAACGTAACATACATATAGCATCAAACATTGCACCTATTAAATATAACATTGTCACGAAAATAATAATACACAAGAAAATATGATTATCTCTTGGTAAAGTTTTATCACTTACATTAATTGCACACAATACTAATTTACACTGAACGTTTACTGAAATATCATTTACAATGGAACATTCTCTATTTATTTTTTTCAGTAACCTCTATGCATTCTCATGTCCGAGTCTAGAGAGAGCATCCGCATCAAGATTAGCCTTCCCAGACTTATGACGAACTGTCACATTGAAACGAGCTATTGCTAATGCCCATCTTTGCAATCTTGCATTTTTAGGAATGCCTTCTGTCAAGTACTTCAAAGGACTGTGATCACCATAGAGAGTAATCTGTCCTCCATAGGTCCACATCTCAAATTTCTTTAGAGCATAAATAGCTGCGTAAGCTTCTCTTTCGATGGTGCTCCACTTACTCTGTGCTTCTGTTAACTTTCGACTAATGAAAGTTATTGGGCGAACATTTCCCTTGTCATCCCTTTGTCCGAGGCAAGCTGCGATTCCTACTGAAGACGCGTCACAGCTTATCTCGAAGGGCTTACTAAAATCAGGAGTACTCAAATATGTAACCTTACATAAAGCGTCTTTCAATTCTATAAAGCACTTGTCAGCTTCTACTGACCATGGAATATTATTTGCCACATATTTCTTTGTTAAATCTGTAAGTGGTTTAGCCAATATAGAATAATTTGGAATATATTCCCTGTAATAATTAAACAATCCTAAAGCGGATCTCAAATCTCTTTTCGTCTTTGGTCGCTGCAAATTTTTAATCACTGATATCTTATCAGGATCAGGTCCATGTTTACCTGAGCCGACCACATGACCAAGGTACTTAACTTCTGATTTTGCAAAAGAGCACTTCTTTAAATTTCCTGCAAAATTTAGCTGTCGCAAAGTATTGAGTACTGCAGCTATATGATCCAAGTGCTGTTTCCATGTTTCTGAGAAAATTATTATGTCATCTATATAACTCTCAGCATATTCTTGGTGAGGTCTAAGGGCAATATTAATAGCTTTCTGGAACATTCCTGCTGCTCCTGATAATCCATAGGGCATGACAGTAAACTGATACTGGCCTTTCGGTGATACGAAGGAAGTTAACTCCTTACTCTCTTTTTCCATGGGAATTTCCCAGTAACCTTTCAAAATATCTAAGGTTGTCAGATATCCAGCAGCTCCAGCTTTATAGCGCAATTCTGTTGCATTCTGCATTGGAAATGGAACTATTTTACTCTCGGCGTTCAGCCCTCTGAAATCCACACATAATCTAATCGATGAATCTGCCTTAGACACACAAACTAATGGATATGCCACTTCCGCATTTGAAGGTTCAATTAGTCCCCTTTTTAACAAATCTTCTATTTGTTTTTCTTTTTCGGATTTCAAAGCTTCTGGCACTTTATAGATTTTTGGCTGCTTCCTTTCTACTCCTGGCTTTAGCCGAAGTACATGACTTCCAACCTTAGCACGTTTTATCTCTCCGTCAAACACTTCATGATATTTTAAAAGTACCTGCATCAATTCCTCTCGTTGTGATGCGTCTAAATGTGTCCACTTGTCCTTAACAGAAATCAAAGTTTCCTTTGCCTTTGGCCTTTCTCCTACAGGAACCGGTCGTATTTCGCCAAACTCCTCATCATTTTCATAAATAATTCCAACTGCATTTATTGGTTGAATATACTCCTCAGTTTGTTTTGATGGAGATGCCTTTTGCTTCCATCTGGTAGTTTCACTAAGTATGAATGTTGTGATTTTCTATCTACAATTTCTCCAGGTCCCATCCATCTTGAACATAATTTGTTTGTAGAATCAGGGATCAGTACAATCACCTCATCCCCTACTTCAAAATTTCTCTCTGTGGACCGCAAATTGTGATAGTATGCATACTTCCTCTGTTGTTCCTCTGATTGGTCTTTAGCATATTTCTCTGCATTATTTAAATTTTCCTTCAGTCGCTCTAGGTATTCACTTATCGACTCTCCTACTCCTTGTGGTAAAATTAAGCCATCCTCCCAACAGGATTTTAAAATTGTCAGAGGCCCGGTTGGCATGCGTCCGTACATGAGCATGAACGGTGATACTCCTGTCGTGCTATTTTGGTACCTCACGATACGCCCATAAAAGAAAGGGCAACTGACGATGCCAAGCACGGCCTTGGGCTCGAATCGCATGGTGCAGCATGTGTTTCATCACTTGATTAAATCGTTCTGCTAACCCATTAGCCTGGGCATAACCTGGCGTTATAAACCTTGGAGATGCTCCTAAATGTTTCAAAAATTCCTGGGTTAATTGTGACTTGAAATTAGTACCGTTATCCATCATAATTGCACTTGGTACACCGGTACGCATGAACACTTCTAAAAATGCTTCACAAGTAGCTTTTGCTGATAATGATTTTAAAGGTACCGCTTCTGGCCATCTACTATGCTGGTCCATCAAACATAACAAGTACTTATGTCCTTGTGAAGACATGGGTTCTATAGGTCCAACAATATCCGCATTTACGCATTGAAACGGCAACTCTGGCCTACCTATAGGCTCGATCGGTGCCCTATCACATACCCTTACACGTCTGCGTAATTGACAATCCTCACAAGCTTCACAAAAATTTTTCACATCTTTGGTCAATCCATCCCACCAAAACGACATCTTTATTATATCCGCCGTCTTTTTCGCTGCTAAATGACCCCCAGGTAACGTTTGGTGAGCCAATTTCATTTTTCTAACCTTCGAGACTCAGGAATAACTAACTGGTTAAATTTCTGCCCATTTAAATTTCCCGTATGATACAACATTCCTGACTCAATCCAGTAGTTATTTTTATTCCGGTGCGCGTCAGTAAAATTCCCTTTCAAAGCCTCGCACTGTGTTTGCTGCCTCTTAAACTTCTGGCTCGAAGATTCCGGGTGTAAATTTTCACAGTCTCCAGACAATGAATCTTCACCTCGTTCGGGATTGTTATCATCCATGGCCTTCACTTTCTTCCCTCTCTGGTCCAGGGCTAGAGAATCACTCCCTTGCTGTGCTCTGCTTGGGGACGCGCTAGTTTCTTCCCCCCTTAGAGTGGTGGCCGGGTCCTCCTTGCTCCTTGACGCTGGTAGAATGGAACCTTTCTCCCCTCCGGCGTCTAACACATTTGCCTGCCTCACTAATGCGCTAGGTTCTTCAAACACTCCTAAGTATGTCTTTCTCTGTTCACATAGAGTTTTATATACGTGTGGTGTAATTAAAGCTTCTTCGTTTAAATCATCCACCACTGCAGCATAAACTTGAACATGAGGTTGAATATCATTCGGTGACGTTAACAAGCTCAACGGAAGTGATACCAGCTTCGCTTCCACTGACGATCCAATAGCCGGACGCACAAATATTTTTCCTCCGGTCTCCAAATATCTATCCGGGACAAACTCTCTCCTTAAAACACAAATTTGTGCTCCTGAATCAATAATTCCTTTAAAGCAATTTCCTTCTATGCTTAAATTTACTTTAGGTAATTCTGACTCTGTTTTACCCGATGGAATTCCTTCTGATATCCATTCAGGCTCTGCCGGTATATTCAATTTTACACAAACTTTATTCAATCCTTTTTCTTCCTTATTTTCACTTATTCTTTTATCTTGGGATCTCGATCGGTGAGTAACTTCGGAACCTGGATCCTGGGGACACCGTTTGCTTACATGACCCCTTGATCCACATCGAAAGCACTGAACTTTCTCCATGCTATTCGAAGCTCTTGTTTCCCATCTTTTATTTAAATTTCTGTTATCAAAAGATGCATGTGTCTGCACTCGACCTCCGCTTGCATTTCCAACCGTCTTATTCCTTTGAAACTCATTTCTATTTCTGTTATAATCAGGCTTCCCAAATCTTCCAATTTCTTGCACTTTCGTACTCGGCTTATTCCAGTTATCAAATTTCTGAGCTCCTCCCTTTGGCATAGCAGCAACAAAATTATCAATTTCACTAGCTAACTCGGTCGTTTTTAACCATTTCTCGGTCTCCTTTAGCAACACATGTGATTTAATGTGGCTTGGCAAAGCATCCTTTACTTGGTCTGCTACTAACAAATCTTTCAATTCTACCAAGGTCGTTATTTCCCTTGATTGCAAGTAAAATTCTAGTGCAGCTTTGACTTTCATTATATGCTGTGTATAAGATTCTTCTGGCTTCTTTACACATTTTTCTAAATTTCTTTTATGTTGTAGAGGAGTGATTTTAAATTCCTTTAACAAGATTTCTTTAATGTCAACATAATTTTCCAATTTTTCCGCTCCCAATGTTGCAGCTAAATGACGTACATACCCCTGCAAATTTTGCAATATCACCTTCCCTTGATACTCATCGGGCACTTCATATAACTTGAACATAGTTTCGGCATGGTAAAAGAAAAATGGCCACTCCTCTGCTCTAGAAGGAGGTTTCAACAAAACACCTTTCAACAAATTTACATATTTCAGAAATTCATTATTCTGTGATACCATGGCTTCTGAATTACTTACCATATTCCCAATTCTCATGTTACCCGATTGCGATGCTAACTCTAACTCCTTTAACCTTACCTCATGATCCATATCCATTTGCTTTGATCTTAATTCCAGTTCCTGTTTCTTTATAGCCATTTCAGCTTCCTTCTGAGACCTTTCCCATACAAACCTTTCCCTCTCCAATTCCATTTCTAGCAACCTAGCTCTTGCTATAATCGTTTCAGCACCACCTGACATAATCTCTTCCTCACTACCACTTTCACGATTAGATACCTCCTCCTGTATCTCTGAATCTGTTGCTCTCCTAGTCTTCGGAGGCATGATTACAATATTTACTGTTATACACTCTGTTAACAAGTAACTAAATAAAATTATGGATCTATTAGCAAATGAACATAAAACCACTTGTGATTACACGTTACACTTATCGTAACATTTATCAGTTGCATCAAACAACTTTAAATAACATCATATGCAATTACGTACATTACTTCAATACCTTTTTCTTTAAACCATTTTCTTTATACCATTCTCATTACATCATTTTCCTTTACACCACTTTTCTTTACACCATTTTTCTTTAGATCATTTCTCTTTACAACTTTTTCCATTATACCTTTCTGTTTATACCATTTTTGTTTATACCATTTTCTTTACAGCATTTTCATTAATACCAGTTTCCAAAGAATTTTATTCTTTATTTAAACTTTCGCTTTATATTTAAACTAGAAGAATTCAGGCTGAATCTATTCTTCTTTTTCACAAATCCAAAATATTTCATTTCTTGCCTACACTTCATTTACATTAATACCACCACACAACTTCATTTACTACCACATAAACCATAAAACATCTTAAAGAACACTGATACTGATTTAAATAAGATCAATTCATCCAAAATACTGGTATATCCAGGCTACACTTATTTTTCCTTTTCACAAATACCACATAAAAATCTTTCATCTCTAGCTTACACTTCACTTAAATTAATACCACAGAATAAATCGATATTCTGCCACAAAGAACATATAAACATATTAAAGAACACTGATGCTTATACAAGAAAAATAATTCATCCGAAACACTTGTTTACTCATTCTAAACGTTTACTCCTAACCACTAAGCAATATCCTACCGGCTGCGCCAGTGTGACATGTTTTAGCGAGCCTGTGGTTCGCAGGCCCGTTTGCTTCGTTTCGTCCTTCACAAAGTACGGCCTTAAGGAAAATACCTTCAGTTCAGGAATCCATTTGCCAAGAAATCCGAATATTTATTCAAGGTATATATATATATAACTGTACATTATTTACATGCTTTATGGGTTATATCCCATACAACGAAAAAAACCCCATTATGGTGTATCACCGTGACATCTCATTCTCCTCGCCTTCCAATCTCTAATGTCCTCCTCGTCTCCCTTCCTCCGCGAACCCCCCAACGTTTTCGGGGGTTGCATTGTTGACACCTCGTAACGAATGTTCTTTAAGTTCCGCCTCCAAGCATGTAAGAAGGCGTACTGAATATCACCATGTATTTGACAACCAACGACTATCTTACGAGTTCGAGCAAAATGGCGTCGTTGAGGACCAATGTCCCCAAAATGTCCAGCAGTGAGTTTGCAAGGATAAATTGTTCGTTCTCGTACAAGATATCTTACGCGGCTGTCACTTGAACACATACATATACACACGAAAAAGACACAAAAATCATATATAAGTATTTAAAAGGGGCCTCTCGTTCGCAGAGATCCTCACAGTCATTTTATCGAATAGTTCATTCCAACGAAAAATCACCGTACCTCATTGTTCACCCGATCTAAACGCCATTCCTCGAAAATATTACTTTGGCGCTCCGAAAAAGTTTAGATACCAGATTATTACAGAATTTAAACGATTTCGAGACAACACTTACGTTTCTGAACCAGAATTTTTCACCTATGTCCCACCTATATCAGCGGAATTATTACTTACACCTATTTTATTACAGATCCCACCTGGGTAAAAGAATTTAGTGAAACTTTTTATCTGAAACGTTAACTGAAATTTTAATTCCCATTAATGCAGTTGATATGGCTTATGAAACTTGCAGTCAACAGATAATTTGACCAAAACATTTCGAATGCCTTTGGTGTATTCACGAGAAATACTTTATCTAAAATGAAGATTTTTAATGAATTTCGTACATGCAAAAGCGATTCTCTTTTGGATGAATTTTATACAATTTTGGTGAATTTCATATATGAGAAAGCTAATTCTTTTCCGAATATAGTCATGCAGAGCATTTGTGGCACATTTGGTGTAAGTAGCGTAACTGATTTCACAGGTACTGGATGTACATAATTTTATTAAATAATTAGTTATTATTAATTAATAACAACAATTTTCTTCAGAAAAGTTCGTGTTCTTTTAAATAAAAAATACTACATCCATCTGGCTTGAAGTTACCGTCTAAACCAATGATCTCAAACTCAGACCTTTGGAAGGGCCACTTTCCAGTTTTGAAGAAACTTAGGGGGCCGCATGAATATTTATAAATTTCTTATGAATAACATATCAACTTTACAAAACTACTCCAATAGCTTGGCACTAGAGTGGAATACTATTTTTAATTATCGGGAAATATAAAAAACAAATGCTTCATCAATCACTAAAAACAATCACTTTACATAACAATTATTTTCACTTAAATCTTAAAAAACAATCACATTTTACCAACTGAACATGGTACATGGTACAGAAAATATTACATGTTCTACAAGAACATGTAATATTTTCTGTGGGCTCGCTTTTCTGTCACTAGCTTATCGATATTTGGGATAAAATATTTCGAACATGCTACTTTTAAAAGTGAGCATAAGTGACTCTCACTTAACCTATTCCTTTCAAGAAATTTTATTTGGTTCATTCTTGAAAACAACTGTTCACACGAGTATGTTTTTTCGAACATAGACAGAACCCGTGCAGCTAGATTATCAATTTGTTTATATTATATTATTTATATATAATATTTGTTTATATTATATTATTTATATATAATATTTGTTTATATTATATTATTTATATATCATATGAAAAAGCCTTTGATTCGGTGAAACCATCAGCAGTTACAATGGCTCTGAAATCCTGCGGTATTGAAGATGCATACATTAATATTATTAATAACATCTATGAAAATGCAAGTGCAAAGATTCGGCTGTTTGAAAATACAACACACATAAAAATTGGAAAGGGAGTGAGACAAGGTGACACCATATCTCCGAAGCTCTTTAATGCGACATTGGAAAATGTCTTTCAATCACTGAACTGGGAAAACAAAGGGATAAAGATTAATGGAGAATATCTAACCCACCTTCGTTTTGCTGATGACGTAGTCATTTTTGCAACTACCCCATCAGAGCTGCAGAGTATGATCCAGGAACTTGCTGACAAGAGTAAAGAAGTGGGATTAAAAATGAACTTTCAGAAGACAAAAGTGATGTTCAATGCTTTTACAAGAAATGAAGATTTATCGATTGATGGAGAAAAACTGGAGATAACAGATACGTATGTTTATCTTGGACAGCAGATATCAAGTGAGGGTCACATTGATGAAGAAATTAATCGGCGTACAAAACTTGCCTGGAGAGCTTTTGGAAGAAACAGCATAATTTTCAAGAGCAATATGCCATTATGTCTTAAAAGAAAAGTGTTTGATCAATGCATCCTTCCAGTGCTTACGTATGGTGCAGAGACGTGGACCTTAACTAAAAGAGACATACAAAGGCTGCAGACAACTCAAAGAAGCATGGAGAGGTGCATGCTTGGTATAACCAGGAGAGATAAGAAGAGGAACTCGTGGATCCGAAAAATGACGAGAGTGGAAGACATCATGATCAGAGTTAAATCCCTGAAATGGCAATGGGCTGGACATACTGCCAGAAGGACAGACCATAGATGGACAGCCGAAATTTTAGATTGGATTCCAAGGGACAGGAAAAGACCCAGAAAAAGACCACATGGGAGATGGGTGGATGAAATTCGTAAATATGCGGGAGTGACATGGAGGAGACTGGCACAAGACAGACCGTTGTGGAGGAAACTTGGGGAGACCTTCGTCCAGCAGTGGATTGATAATGGTTGACAATGATGATGATGATATATAATATTTGTTTATATTATATTATTTATATATCATATTATTTATATATAATATTTGTTTATATTATATTATATTTAATACATAAGGGTGTTATTAAATTATTTAATTAGATTATCAATGTTTACGTGCTTGTCCTTTGAAACTAACTGGCAAAACCCTGTTAGATTGCAGCTGTTGATATTTTCTTTTAGGAAAGAATCACACTGAAAGTTCATTTATTCAAGCTGAAGTTCTTCAGGTGCGTTGTTAGCATTATATAAAAATGGGGACTTGAATACATTGAAAAAAAAATTTCATGTCTTTAAAAAATTCAAACCGCCTGTTGAATTTCTCTTTTAACATAACTATCTTCGTAGAAAAGCTCTTAAAATGGGAAAGTGAGCAAGATTTCCTGCACTGAGCTGAGCTTCCCAAAGCTGAAGTTTCCTCTGAAGTGCGTTAACAGTATCAATAACACAAATTTTGAAGATGACAATCCGATTTTTGGCGTAAATGTGACAAGGATGGTAAGTCAGATAATTTTTGAAAACTTGAAAATTTTCATCGTCCTGGAGCGGGACTCGAACCCGCGTCTCCCAGAAAACGCCTAGGTATGCTAACCACTACACCACCCAGAACGACCAAGTTTCAAGTTTCCGATCAATTTGAATTTAACCATCACAGGATTCGCTAGTCGAAGCAACCGGCATTCATGTTTAGCGAATCTGGAGGTTAATAATCCTATCCCGTGATTGCCCGGAGAAGCAGATAAATCATGAAAGAAATGTCACATTTACGCCAAAAATCGGATTGTCATCTTCAAAATTTGTATTATATGGCGTAATCCCGTATTTCTTTCATGATTTATCTGCTTCTCCGGGCAATCACGGGATAGGATTATTAACCTCCAGATTCGCTAAACATGAATGCCGGTTGCTTAGACTAGCGAATCCTGTGATGGTTAAATTCAAATTGATCGGAAACTTGAAACTTGGTCGTTCTGGGTGGTGTAGTGGTTAGCATACCTAGGCGTTTTCTGGGAGACGCGGGTTCGAGTCCCGCTCCAGGACGATGAAAATTTTCAAGTTTTCAAAAATTATCTGACTTACCATCCTTGTCACATTTACGCCAAAAATCGGATTGTCATCTTCAAAATTTGTATTATATGGCGTAATCCCGTATTTCTTTCAGTATCAATAACATTAGTGACTAGCTTATTTTGGGCTTGTAGTTTGATATTCAAATCACTTAAGTATCCAGTTGTACCTGTGCTGAATGCCAGATCATGTAACAATTTTGGATCACCAAAAGCGAGATGTCTTGATCTTTACTTTAAAGGAACATCTTTATTTCATCTCTCGGATCCCAAAAAACTTGTTACTTATAAAGACGATGGCTTTGTTAAGCATTACTATGTTTATATTATATTTAATATATGATAATATACTTAAAAAAAGGGTGATTTATTTTTATTTTCTAATCATTCGTACGGGCCGTGAGTTAGAGACCACTGGTCTAAATAAAGCCTAGATCTAAGCAATCTGTGTTTCAGACAAATTACAGTACAGAAAATGCGGAACAATATCTACAAAAATATTTGTAGAGAAAAATGAAAACAACAACAATACCAAATATAGTATACTAGGAATCCGAATTTCTTGGCGAAGTGTAGAAATCAAAGTTTCCAAGCTTTTGCACATCAACCAAATGGCTTTTTCAAGGAAGGAAGACAGCTAAATGCAAACTGGACAATAGGACACTTCCACAACAAAGCCATCTGGTTGATGTGTGAAAGCTTGCAAACTTTGATTTTTATTCAACACCAAGAAATTCAGATTCCTAGTATAGTTATACTATTTTTAGTATTGTTGGTGTATAGTTCGTTATTATTAATTATCTATTATTAATTTTTATTAAAAACAATAATGTTTGTTGTATTACGTAAACATATCTACGAAAGCACTACATCCCAATTGATTCTTTACTGAAACACAAATAATTCCATTAACTGACCTTACAGTGAAATGACCTGTCAATGAAATGAAAGTTTGTGTGAAAAATACCAGCGAGATTTAATGATCCGTTGTTTTACATGATATGTCGGTGAAGCAGACATTTAGGTAAAGTTATCTTTCGGTAAAGTGAACTTTTTCGGTGAAACAAACCTTCGTCAAAGTGATCATTTCGATTAGATGACCTCTCATGTAAGTGATCTTTTTGGTGAAGTAATTCTATACTTTGAAAGCTTGATTTTCATGTCTACAATTCAGTGTGGAAAAGGATATTATGCTCCGAGTTATTCAAATTGGGGCAACCAGCATGACACATAATTATACGTAGCTACCGAGAGAAAAACTACTATTATCTTAGCTCAGACTGAACAGTAGAGCTCAGAATAACAGGCAGTCAGCGAAGCTGAAGACCGCGGCATGCGACAACCAATGTTAATTTATAATAGCTAAAAGCTCCTAATTTTTACGACAGTAAATTCTTGTCAATAAATAAAAAAAACCAAAGAATTCCGTTCAGTCTTTGGATTTATCTGAGACAGCATTCTGGCAAAAACAGGGAAGGCCCTAAGAAACTGAATTTTTAACACTACATTTCTTCGAAAGACATGGAAAACAATTACGAATCATGCCAAACAGTTGTGCTTACCATACTTGTGACTAGTTTTCTTCCGATTGTTCTACTGACAGAGTGAGATATCTTCTTTTTCAGTTTATTTGAAGCGTTACCTATAGTGAGGTCTTCGTGAAGTACGTGGCTGTAGACTTCTAGCTGGAACTCGAAATCAGGAGGAACGTTGTTGCTAAAAACAAAATACAATCAAGTCGTTACTTCTCATGAACTTTTACTTTAAAGAAGCTGATAATTTATGAAATATAATACTGTGGAAAATTAAAAATCTGGTTAACAGAACAATGCTCATTATTTCATTACTTCAACCACTTCAAGTTAAGTTTCGAAAAATACTTCATATTAGATTGATTTTCGACTTTGTTTAAAAAATACATGTTCCTGCAAACTGTGGTTGTTAAAATGCTCTTCAAGACTGAATTTGTTTAAAGAAAGCAAATCTATTTGTTTGCAAACAAATAGCATGAAAATGTATGCAGCTACAAATTGGAAATATGGAAAAGGCAGATAGAAATGTGCATTGTCAGAAGTAAAGAAAGGGTATGTTACTATTGTAAACGGCAGCATGGAGAAAACACACAGCTGCGGTTTGGAAAGGTAAATTGCTGTTAAGGTAAGTGGGATATACATAAAAAATTAACTGCTACTGCAAATTTCGCTTTTTTATATAAATATTATTCATGTGATAAACATACCTCTTGAAGACCGAATGGTAAAATATTTTTCGTACAAACAGAGGAGAGTTAACAATGGCCGAAAATTTCCGAGTTTTCTAGCATTTGTTCGGACGTTTCTTCCGCAAGCGTAAATATACGTGTGCTTTTATCATTACATCTTTTTTTGGTTGATGAAATGAAAACAAAAATGGTTTTCATTTTCTTAAATGCCATGCTGGCAAGCGAAGATTACGCTTTCTAGCTTCTTCTGGTGGTTAACGCTCATTTAAGATGCACAAACGTGTATTGCAATGTCACCACATTTCTGATTTTAGAAGACATATAGAAACAATTATTTTAAACTGTTTATAAGAGAGCGTGATAATTTCTTTTACATGTTTTCTCACCTATTTTGGTATACGATTTTTCTGCTGTATGGCGCAAACACCCTTTTGAACTTGTCGCAGTATCTCCCTGTCTAGAATATGGAATGCAAAGTCCTTTGGAATAGGAAACTGATAAACCTGTTTCCAAGATTTCCCACATGTTTCCCAGATTCACAGTTTTTCTCCTATATTTGTTATGAAGACTTTTTTGATAAACTTTGACCCCAATGTGGTTTTAAAGGTTCCTCCCATTTTTTCTGCACTAAATGTTTATGCTTGGTACCAACCAATAATGTACAGCAAAATCTGAAAAAAGTATAATACTGTCGACGGGCATCTCTCTGGTGCTATGGAATTTTCTAGCTGATTCTGGTAATTGTGAAACATTGTAAAACATGTTTGAACTCGAACACCTACAGTTTTCCCGCTTTCTCCTAGAACTACAGTACTTCTCTTATTACCTACTAGAAGTCATTGAATCTGAAGTAGCCTCCCCGGTGGCGCAGTGGTCTAAGCGATGGCCTCTGATCATTCGTCCGAACGGGGTCCTGGTTCGAATCCCGGTGAGGCATGGATGTTGTGTTTGTCTTACGGCACTGGCTCTCTCCCTTCCCTGGAACCAGTGACCCTAAATTAGGGACGGGCGACTGCTTATAGCCCATTGAGTTGCTCACGGTGGTCGTTAAACCTTCAATAAAAAAAAATTTGAAGTATTAAGCAGAAGTGAATGCAATTAACCAAGAGGAAATCATACGGATTCTCTTAAGCAGCATGTGATGTACAGGGTGTTCATAAAGTCTTTCCAACATTACAAAAATGAATATAAAAATGTATTACAGGTGCAAGAAAGGGATTGCACGGCAAAGATGGTGCACAAGTAAAGTTTTTTTTTTCCAGTGTCAGTACACCTTTACGTAGGCGCCATTTGTGACCCGGAGGACATCTAAGCGATATTCGATTTCACGCTATATTTTGTTTAATATCTCAGCAGAGACAGAACCAGTGACATCCGTTATTCTGATCTTCAACGTCTTGTCATCCGGAACACTGCTAGAGTAAACTTAGTCTTTCACATAACATCACATGAAAAAGTCTAGAAAGGTTATGTCGGGCGATCGAGGTGGTCATGTCATGGGACCGTCGCGGCTAATCCATCTGTCCGGAAATGTGGCATTCAGGAACTCACGAACCATTATTGACCAGTGTGCTGGGGCACCGTCTTCTTGGAAAATAACCAAAGGTTGGAGTGCATGCAAATGAGGTGCTACAAAAAATTCCACTATGTCCATGTATACGTTACATGTTCCGTGGGATCTGTAAAAAAGAAGGGTCCGATGATTCTGTCATGCATCAGGTCGCACCATACGTTCATTTTCGGGCTAGCCCTTTGTCGCTCGATGACATAATGGGGATTTTCTGATCCTCAGATCCGCACATTGTGCCTATTTACTGTACCAGAGACGTGGAATGTGGCTTCTTCTGAGAAACAGACACGGTGCAGAGAATCACCATCATGAGTTATCCCAGGTAGCATAGCCTTGCAATTTAACGTAGGCCCAACACTGAACCACCGTCTTATATTCCTAAAAGACGGTGGCTCAGTGTTAGGCCAACGTCAAATTTCAAGACTGTGCTACCTGGGATGCGCTGCAACATCTCCATCGCCAAAGCTGCACGGCAAGGCCGATCAGGTTGAAGAGCGTGAACGATCTGTACCTTATAAACATACAGATGAAGACGTTAGTGTAAATGTTTGTGAACCGTGGTACGGGAAATCCCAGTTTCCAGTGAAGCAGGACGATTGGATTTTCTGGGGCATTGCAGAAATGTCTCCTGAACAGCTGCACCGGTCTCTTGCGCAACCGGTGGCCGACTCGCTTGTGGAAGATCGCCAACACTACTCGTCACTTTAAACTTTTCATACCAAGCTGTTATGCTTTTTTGGTCCGGTGGTAATCATCTATGTTCTTTTCTGAAATGACGTTGGACAGTAACCGTCGATTTGGTCTCATTGAACCACAACACGCACGACGCTTTTTCTTGCATGGAAGCCATTATCGCCGCCCCAGTGGCGCAGTGGTCTAAGGCGCTGGCTTGTGGCCATTCGTCCTAGTCGGGTCCGGGTTCGAATCCTGTGTTTGTCTTTCGGCACTGGCTCTCAATGTGTTACTTGTTCAACACTGGCTCTCTGTGTTCATTGGTCATTTAGCATACTGTAAAAACCATGTTTGATATGTACTTGTTGATATGAAACATCTGTATCCTTTCTATGTCTGCCTATTTGCCACGTCTCCGTACCACCAGGTCCATTTCCTTAACCTTCAATTAAAAAAAAAAAAACCATTATCGATGAAATCCTCCTCTTATTCAGCAGTAGTACTCACCTAAAGAACAGAAAAAAAAACTTTTATGAGATGAGTGCTGCTATATTATGTTGCCAACCATTTTATTTTAACTTACATAGATTTTTATATTAATTTTTGTAATGTGGGAAAGACTTTATGGCACCCTGTATATCTCAAATTTACTCTTTTCCAAGTTTCTATTTCTTATAGTTAGATTTCCCCAACTGAACGGCACATTACTTCCCTTAATTTCTTTGTACGTTTCACAGCGCTGACAGTGAGCCAAAAAGGAAATAAAAGCCTACATCGAAAGTGGAGAGAGTGGAGTACGTAGAGAGAATTCAGATTGTTAAGATTCCTGATGGTAGTGTTTCCGAAGGTTACGTACGGGTTATCATTGTCAGCTAGAAGCTACGCATGAATAAAGTGTATTTGTGATTACTGCTGCATGCGTCCTTGTGACTTTTACAATTTAGAGGAATAAAAACGATTTGGATTTGTCTTTCTTCTGACTGTCTGTTTGCCAGTTTGTCACACTAACAGTGCTGTTGGTTCAAGAAGTAGGTGTGATAAAAATTTAGAAAACTTTAAATTAACAAAAAATATTACTACAAGCTAGCAACAGCAATTTTGAACACTCCAATTTGAATTATATGCATACTCACAAAATGACGATGTCATCAAAAGCAATATCTGTCAAACTGCGATCCACGTCACTGATCATGACGGAGTCGTAGACTTCGGTGCCGATTTTGAATAAACAAAACACTGCAAATTTTCTGTAGTCTCCACGATTTTTGAAGTGATCGCTGTCCTTCCATATTAATGGCATCCTAATATCTACGAAGAAAAGACATACATGTATACAACATAAAAAATAATAAACAGTGATCTGATTCTTAATAACGAAAACAAGATGGACTCATATGGAAGTCAAAACATTATATCGCAAAATTCTTTTCAGACAGTGTCAGCCGCGGTAAGGGTTTCTGCAAAAGTTTCTGCCTTTGATGAAGCTTATGGAACACACTGAACCCCTGTCGGAGGCTATGTTCTGCGAGAAATGAAATTCGCAGCAGTAATATGAACATTCCTCTCTCTTATCGTACCATTTATTTCCGTGGTGGTAAAGAAGGCTGAGTACAGAGTTCCCTTCACTACACCACCCAGAACGACGGCATTTCTTTGTCATTCTGGGTGGTGTAGTGGTTAGCATACCTGGGCGCTCTATGGGAGACGCGGGTTCGAGTCCTGCTCCAGGACGATGAAATTTTCAAGTTTTCGGATATTATCTGACTTACCATCCTTGTCACATTTACACACAAAAAAAATCGGATTGTCATCTTCAAAATTTGTATTATATGGTGTCATCACGTATTTCTTTCATCGTTTACTTTATTTGCCGTAAACTTCTTTTTAGGCAATATCTCATAATTTTATGTAAATATTTGCGTTATCATTTTCTTAACAGTTCTCTCAGATCACTCGGATGGTACGTAAGTCACTTTACGATATTTTGCTGTTTGAAACACAATTTAAAATTGTGAGTTAATTTTAAAATGACGTGTGAAATGCATTATTCATCATTTGTAAAAATAGGGCTGACATCAAAGAAACGTATAAAGCAAAATTCTTCTCTCTCACAGGGTTTCTCTACGCAACCGGGTCAAGCAAACAGGTCAGAACGTGGAATTATGCACACTGGTATACAATGCTACTTATTACTGTTTCACACGTTGTACTGTTTCATTAACTAAACTAGTTTTAACTCTTCATTTTGCGAGTCATCCTCAGTAGCGTACGATGTTTGCGTTTCCAAAGAGGTCGTTGTATCACTGGGTCACTGATTGTTCTCATTATCTGCCGTGTCATTGTAGCGCATGCGTATTATGGTCGTGCTTTATTTTGTTTCATTGCGGTATACCCTGGTGGGTCTATTGGTTAGGGTGCGGGTTTGTTTGGACATCTTTTTTATTTGCTTCTCACGTTCCACAGAGAATTTCCATGCATATGGCAGGTCATAGGGGGTGTTGTTATTACAATTTATATCTCGAGTTTTCTCGATCAATACTGCCTCTGCCATTAAGATTTGTTGGTGTGTAATGTGTGTTGTTAAAATTTTCGCGTTTTCTCAATCTGGGATAGCATCATTCTATTGGCAGTGTTGGATTAATGCCGTTTTCATTTCTCTCCTGTTCCAATTTTTGAATATTCCATAAGGCGAGTCTTGAATCGTCGTTTCGTGCTGCCTATGTATATTTTATCGGTGCGATTGTTGTCTGCTTCTTTTGTAGGGATGGAGTATACTCCTGCAGCTTCTAGCGTGGGTTGGTTGTTGTAGTCAGTTGTCAAAAATTTCGATATATATTTAACAGTATCTGCAATTTCATAATTCAGTTTCTTGCATTCTTTTTTAAGAATGTTAGAGAGGTTAAGTGGATCCAGGACACCGCCACTGAATTTGGCTACAGTAAGAACTTGATAAAATCAATTTATAATAAGTATAACAACAACAGCCAACATCCAGTTGATAGGAAAGAAAAAGGAAAAGAAAAAGTGTACTGTGGGAAACTACGATATATGCACCCAATCAGTAACATCCTTAAACATGAAAGATGACACCGAATTTTCGGGTGTAATAAGCACGTATTTTGAATCCGTTCTGACGCAAATTAAATTTATCAAAGCTATTCAAAGTCAATGGAATCGGTATGAAAAACAATAGTATCTGACGGAAGAAAGCAGTTTTTCAATCGGATTTTTAATTTCTCAGATATTGCTGTAAACGGAATCGTGAGCTTACGCACTATGGTTGCAGACTTGTGCGTTAAGAAAAACATAAATTTATATGAGAAACATTTCACACCGGAAATGCTCTCCAAAATGGAAAGAATTTTTCAAATCGGACTCATAGAAACAGAGATATCGACAAAAATAAGGTGTGACTTTGCGTCCCCTGGTGGGAAAACCATGCATTATTTTAGGAAGAAAGTATTCCAAAAGGTTTTTCCATACGAGCGGTATCGGTCCAAGAAAAAAAAAATTAGTCGAGTTTTCAGGAGCCCAGATTTTGCTACAAATACATGAGAAGCAGAAATTAACACTTATGCCCCCTGAGGGCCAAACAATTCTTTACCAAACATTAGAAATTATGTGAAAAATATTTTCCATCAGGTCTTGTATGCGATACAGGAAGAATTTTTCTAATCGGAGTTTTAGAAGCAGAAATAACGCAGAAAATGCACTTTACCTTTGTGCCCCCTAGCGGAAAGTCTATGATTTACTTGAAAATTCTGAAATTATATGAAAAACATATCACACTGAAAATACTATCCAACAAAGAAGGAATTTTTCAAATCGGACTCCTAGAAGTAGAGATATTGGCAAAAATAAAATATACATCTACGCCCCTTGGCGGAGAAACTGTGAAATATTTTACGAAGAAAATATTCCAAAAAGGTTTACCGATGTGAGTGGCATTGGTCCACGAAAGAATTTTTTTAATCGATATTTTAGAAATTCAGATTTTATGGCAAATACATCAGAAGCAAAAATTAACACTTACGCCCCCTGGTGGCTAAAGTATTCTTTACCAAAAATTTGAAATTATATGCAAAAGAGTTTTCATCACGAGGTGCATCCGCGAAGCAAAAATTTTTCAAATCGGAGTTTTAGAAGAAGAGTTATCGGGAAAAATGTAATTTACTTTTACGCCCCCTAGCGGAAAATCTATGCATAATTTGTAAAAGTAACTATATCTAAAATAATCTTCGACATAAATGGAATCGAAAGGCAAAATAATTTTTTCAATCGGATCTTTAGAAGCAAATATGTGGAATAAAACGTATTTTTGAATTTGACTTCATCTGCATTTACGTCCTCTAGCGGCGAAATTGTACATCGTAAAAAACAAAAACAAAAACAAAATAAAGGATCATCATTCGCATATTTCAAGCTTCCCAATGCAAAAAGAATTTTTCAAATCGGAATAATAGTTGCAAAGATAGCGTGGGTACAGACGGACGGACGGACGGACAAACCGGTAACATAAGCATGATCTTTTTTCACAAAAGACGTGCTAAAAGAAATACAAGAAACTGAATTATGAAATTACAGATTCTGTTAAGGACATATCGAAATTTTTGACAACTGACTACAACAACCAACCCACGCTAGAAGCTGCAGGAGTATACTCCATCCTTACAAGAAAGGCAGACAGCAATCGCACCGATAAAATATACATAGGCAGCACGAAACGACGATTCAAGACTCGCCTTATGGAATATTCAAAAATTGGAACAGGAGAGAAATGAAAACGGCATTAATCCAACACTGCCAATAGAATGATGCTATCCCAGATTGAGAAAACGCGAAAATTTTAACAACACACATTACACACCAACAAATCTTAATGGCAGAGGCAGTATTGATCGAGAAAACTCGAGATATAAATTGTAATAACAACACCCCCTATGACCTGCCACATGCATGGAAATTCTCTGTGGAACGTGAGAAGCAAATAAAAAAGATGTCCAAACAAACCCGCACCCTAACCAATAGCCCCACCAGGGTATACCGCAATGAAACAAAATAAAGCACGACCATAATACGCATGCGCAACAATGACACGGCAGATAATGAGAACAATCAGTGACCCAGTGATACAACGACCTCTTTGGAAACGCAAACATCGTACGCTACTGAGGATGACTCGCAAAATGAAGAGTTGAAGCGTTTATATTCTTTGGTTGAAACTAGTTTAGTTAATGAAACAATACAACGTGTGAAACAGTAATAAGTAACATTGTATACCAACGCGCATAATACCATGCAATTAGCCACTTTTTGATGTAGAGCATTTATTGAATATTTGACTCACAAACCACATGTCAGAGATGTTGTGACCGAGTATTATTGAAGTGATCTCTTTAGTAACTATAATTAAGAATTTCTAAGGAGGTCAAAATCGAAGATTGTTTCGTGAACCTAGGATATACTCTATTCCTCCTCCACATATTTTAATTACATATACATTTTTTTGGCAGTTTATTGACCTTTATGAGCATCGCAGGCTAGAGACAGCGGTCCCTTCCTGGTTTGGGTTACTAGTTCCAGTGAATGGAGAAAAGCAAAAGCCTTGGAGGACAATTCTCAATGAATACCCGACCTAGACGTTTAGTGACAGACTCAACGTATTACATTAATCATATTACCATTGGATCTCTTGAATGCTTGTTATTACACCACACTTTCTCCAATTTAAATAATCACAGTCAGAGTTCGTTCAATGAGTGGTCTTCACCTCGTCAAACAAGAGAAAACGTGAATGAAAGCGAACGAAACGGTCGACCCCAATTGACTGGCTTGCTTTGACGAGTTCTTTTTTTTTTAAGTGTCGTGGGGGAAACAGGAACGGAGAGTAGCCTACCATAGTTTTTTACGGCGTAGCCTTATTTTATTGAATTAGAAAGTAAGACGCAGATAACAAACAAAGTTCAGAGATTCTCTAAACACCATCATTAGCCGATACTTCATCAGACGTTGCTATCCGTGTTCAACTAATACGCGTGGTTAGTTTCAAGACGACAATGGCGTCATTTAATGTGGCGAAATGGCACGTTTGTGGTTTCTGTGACATGGGTCGTGTCTTTAAACATCAACAGGATTATCTAGGGATCTCATCTCGGTTTGTGCATATGCAGGACAAATTTAAAAGACCCATTAGCATACTGGTTCACTGACAATATCGCCTTCTCTGCCAGAATCTGAAAGGCTACTGAGGAAAGAATGGATTGTTCTATAACTTAGTACATTGTCAGTTTAATGCGTGCCGTGTAATGATAGTACTCAAGAACAAAAGGTTACCAAACTCCCACCCCCTATTATTATTGTGGAGTCTGACAAATGGACTGTTAGTTCCTGTCATTAAAGTGGTCTTGACGAAAGGTCATTTGCTTTACAGATTACATGACCGAAAATAGTTACTTTTTAATATAATACTTGTAACTTGGGCAAAAAATTAAAAACTTTTACTGCTAATTGACAGAGGAGGAAACTAACAAAAGTGCTGTCCTACCTCAATATGCGTGGGTATGTGATTTGAAGAACAGCCCATATTTGGCTTGAATGCGTTTGAACATCGTTAAGAGCAGTTTGTCTTCGACATTTTGGATGGTTCTTGCATTCTATCTTACTTAAATGGATGGCTCTGAACTCGAACCTGAATCATCTGTTAAAACACGCATAAACTATCGGTTTAGTTTGGAATCAGTATCTGACATTGTTCTTGGCTTCTTAGACACTGGTTCAAGATTACTTTCTTCGTAGTTGCAAAGAAAAAACATAACAATTAGACACTGGTTCAAGATTACTTCCCACGCCTTTTGCAAAGAAAAAACAACACAACAAAACAAAACAAGAAAGATGACACCGAATTCTAGGGTGTAATCAGGTCTTTTGAATCCTTTCCGACACGAACAAAATTTTTCAAAGCAGAAGATTTTTAGGAAGAAAAAATCACCGATAAAGACCAAATTTTTTCTGACTTAAGGGTCATTTCCTGTGTTCCCTCCAAAAGCGTTAGATTGCGAATCGACTGTACATGGAGAATATTTATCACCACGAACTGTATCCTACGCCAAAAGAATTTTCCAAATCGGACTTTTAGAAGCAAAAGTATCGGGCAAAATACCATATGCATTTACGCCCCTTAACGGGAAGATACATCATTTGAAGAAGAAATTGTACGCAAAATAGTCTTTTTGATAAGTATCGAAAAAAAAAAAAAAAAAAAAAGAATTGTTTCAATCGGATTTTTAGAAGCAATGGCATAGAGTAAAATTTAGTTTGACTTCGATAGCAGTTGCATTAAGGCCCCCTAGCGGGAAAATTATGCGTTGGAAAGAGACCAAAAGACAAGGATCATCGTTTTCATATTCTAGGCTTCTCAATGCAGAATTTTTCAAATAGGTCTAATCAGTGCACCGATACAATGTCCACAGGCGGACGGACAGATGGACGTACTGGTAACATAAGCACGTCCTTTTATTTAAAAGACGTGTTAAAACCTTTTATCATCTATTATAGAAAAGCAAGGCATTATAGAAGAAAGGGGAATGCTTCAAAATCCCGATGCTTCGTGGTCATCCATGAAATACAAAGGTAATCAAGAAGTTTTTAAATATTACTTTGTTACTTGTTATCAAATATTTTAGAATACACAAAGAAAGGATGAACATTTACAGTGTTTATCAAATATTTTTTTCTAGTAGATTCAAACAATATACCTGTTATTCATCACCATCATCGGAAAGATATCCGTAGCTGTCTAGTGCCATGGGGAACCAGATTACATTCATCTTGTATGTTTTACTATCAGCGCATCGACACACATCTAGTAAACCCAGTGAAGCGGAGTCCAAGGACAAAGTGCGTCTGGGGCCGACTTTAGAGGAAACCATCCAAGCATTCGTGTCCCCAAACACGGGGTATCTGCGGAAAAACCGCAGACTGGATGGCCGGCAGTACTGGGGTTCGAACCCCCATCAGAAACGTCCGCCTTCTACACAGTGCATAGCGACTTAAACAACTGCGCTATGCCGACGGTGTACCTGTTGTTACGCGACTTAAAACACGGTATCTGGTGTGAGTGACCACGTTAGAGGTGCAACGAAGTATTATTCAATTTCTATTGTCCCAGAATATTATATCTTGAGACGATGATTCCGATATGTGCCAGCGAATGAGGCAAATCGTATTAAATACACATATGTATTTGTTTCTGTGTCTCACAGAAAAGATGCACACTTTTCGTAGTTCAGTTCAAATAATGAGTAAAAGAGTTTATTTTCCTCATCTTTTATAGTTTGCAACTTTTATTCAAGACTAGCAAAGTATCCCGGTGTTTCGCCCGTTTAACAGAAAATATATCAATTGGTTCCTCCTAGGCCAGTGTTGTCTCCGAAATTTTGAATAATATACAGGGTGCCCAGTAAAGTCCTTTCTCATCCACGTAACGTTCGAACGCCGACAGCTACAGCCATAAAAACGGTGTCTAGGTATAGTAAAGTGGCTATGCGCTATTCGATGAGACCGCTTACAGCTCTTCCTAGCGGCAAAGTCAGGAGTTAGCGTGCCGATCTCAAAAACTATACAAGATACGGGAAAATAGTCAACTACAAAGCTGTAGAGCAGCATTGATTTAGTACAAAAAGACACCTTGCACACATGAATGCTAAGAATAGAACGCGTACAACGCTCGTTTGTTTGTTCGCAATGTCGAACACTGTTACGTCACGAAACACGTCAGAAAGGAGATAATATCGCCTTCCGCAAAGCACTAGCCCGACTCAACTGCAGAATGTTTGGTTCCAACATGATGGCGTCCCTCCGCACCAGCCAAGAAACGTAAGAAGGTACCTGGTCGAGACATTCAAGCAACAAATCATCGGCTATGGTGGTTCCGTAGAGTGGCCTGCCCGCTCACCGGACCTCACCCCATTGGACTTCTTCCTGTGGGGCTACCACAAAGAGCAGGTGTATTGGACCTCTCCGACAACGTTGCAGGACCTTCGACGCCGTATAACTGGTGCTTGTTCCAGCGTGTCACCTGACATGCTGCAAAATATGCAGCGTGAGATTCAATCTAGAGTCCAAATGTGTATTGTGGCTGACGGAGAGCACATTGAGCACCTACGGTAAATGTGCCTAGTGACAACTAATTGCTCCTTTCTGACGCGTTTCGTGACATAACAGTGTTCGACATCGCGAACAAACAAACGAGCGTTGTACGCGTTCTATTCTAAGCATTCATGTGCGCAAGGTGTCTTTTCGTATTAAATCGATGCTGCTCTACAACTTTGTAATTGACTATTTTCCTGTATCTCGTATAGTTTTCGAGATCGCCAAGCTAACCCCTGACTTTGCCGCTAGAAGGCGCTGTAAGTGGTCTCATCGAATAGCGCATAGCCACTTTACTATACCTAGACACGGTTTTTATGGCTATAGCTGTCGGCGTTCGAAAGTTACGGGGCTGAGAAAAGACTTTACTGGGCACCCTGTATATTGCGCAGAAACATTAAATTGAAATATGCTCCGGTAAACAAAAGAAAGAAAATTAATAATAATAATAACAAAATAGAATAAATCCAGCTGTCTTTATTGACTGTAAATATAGGAAATTTGAAATATTTGCATTTTTCTAATGTTTTGTGATCACCGTAATGTAAAGTTCTTCAGAAGCGCAAGTGAGTTTATCTTTGAAGAACCTCTGGGTAAACGAGTTGAGTGTTATTCTATTTGGAGCCAAGATGAAGAGGTTTTTACTGTTGCCAAATTCAGAACAAACATCATAGAACTGGCCATGAGAAAAGCATGGGTGTTGGAGATTGAGTTCAACGACTTTCAACGATTGTGACCCTGTGCCTTGTTCATACCCAAGGAGAAACTGAGACCAACAGGAAACCATAAATGTAACGAAATATTGTTGTGTGAAGTTATAACATAAAAAAACAACGAGATCAAAATTCAATTTGTAAATCGCGAGCGTCATGTCAAATTCGAGACAACGGTTGAAGAAATTAACTTCGGCGTAGAATTAGATTTCAGAATTAATTAAAATTTTGCAAATCTAAATTATAAAAAAACAACAACAACAACAAAAACTCCAAGCTGAACATACACTGATGTGCCTCGGATGGTTTCTGCTAAATTTTAAACCTCTACGTTCAGTAGTTTCTTCTGTAGGCGACTGATAGACACACAGACAGGCACAGGAATGTTATAACTATATATTCTAGTAAAGGCACGCATTTAAGAATTAGACCTTATAATTTAAACTTATGCTTATTATATATTACTTTCTATGTTTATTTTCAGAACCCGTGCATTGCACTGTAAAAGGCATATATATCTGGATTTTTGCAATAAATGAAATTTTATTTAAAGGTAACAATTTTCTGTTAATGTAATAACTGCCGATACTTTCATATCCTCAAAAAGGGAGTTCCAAGATAACCGAATTACAGAAGCAGTAATATGTGGTTCACTATTTCGGACTTTTTCTCCTTTCTTTTGTGCTATAATCAACAGCCCAATAATTATATGGAGTACACTTTCGCTTGAGATTTATGCGGAAGCGTAACTAAGCAGTTCTGTGCTCGGGGCAAACTACAAATTATTACCCCTCCTCCTTCGTCTTTGGGTCTTACACATATTGCCAATGTAATAGTGTATATTTGCATTTTTATACATAAAAATGTATGTTACTCGACAAAACGACATTGCGATGTGGCGTGAATTTTATCTTTACGGGAGAGGCACAATCTAACTGGCTGTACGGCTTTCACCAACTGTTTCGGACATTTGCACGGCAGTAAAAGTCCCGAATACAGCTGGAAATCGTCACTCTCAATCGCAGTAATGATCACACAGCCCCCAGAGAATCTTCAACAGCCGCCCCGGTGGCGCAGTGGTCTAAGCGATGGCCTCTGATCATTCGTCCGAACGGGGTCCGGGTTCGAATCCCGGTGAGGCATGGATGTTGTGTTTGTCTTACGGCACTAGCTCTCTCCCTTCCCTGGAACCAGTGACCCTAAATTAGGGACGGGCGACTGCTTATAGCCCATTGAGTTGCTCACGGTAGTCGTTAAACCTCCAATCAAAAAAAAAAAAAGAATCTTCAACAATATGTACAACCTTCTTCTCTACAAACGTACGTACAACGGTGCCTCCATTTTTGAAATGAGCAACTGATGTTTCCTAATAAATGTGAGAAAGAAATGCTAATTTTAATTTGCCAAGGTTACCCAAACCGGCGAAGCATATTATAAGCCAGTTCAGTAAATGGACGAATGTCAAAGTATGGCGCGAAAAAAAAAAAAAAAAAAAAAAAAAAAAGACTGTAAGAGAAATTGGTGCAACAGTTTATTCAAATTTTAATCAGATTATAAACTGATTTTTGCGCCCTCTCTTGAGTTGCGCCCGGGCAGCCGTTCCGCCTGCCCCGCCCTAGTTACGCTTCTGGATTTATATAACAACACTGACAACATCATTTTAGAGTTAATGTGAAATCAGGAAAAGACTGAAGAATATAACATGTAGGGTATCGATCTCAATTTAGCAGAAAACAGATGCACGTAGTAACATACACATTTAAATTTTCTCACCTGTTATTGCTACCTTTCCTTTGCTTGGACTTGTATTATTTAGCGACCTTAAAAAAAGAGAAAGAAATATATTTTTTATATGTTATATTTACATGGAGAAAATTTCTAGCACGCCGAGAATAGGCAAATCATACTAGAACAGTATCTGTAAACACTAAAATTTTCCAATGAAACAATCACACCATGCAGCTGAAATTGGACAGATTTTTTTTCCAGTACGGCAGATCCAAAGAGAAGACTAAGTACACCTGACAATGCGGATGGCAACTGCTTATAGTCCATTGAGTTGCTCCCGGTGGTCGTTAAACCTCCAATAAAAAAATGCGGATGGCATGAAACCTCGAGGTAAATTTGCGTTTTCGCAACTATGAGCTCTTCGTTATAATGAAGCTAATGATCGACAGCACTTGCAAGCCCTACTAAATTTGATTGGGTCGCGCATAGTTGCACCGAAGCTTCACTGCTTTCCTTCTTCCTCTCAATAAACCACCAGACCTCATCAATGGTTCTTAATTAATCTCCTACACTATATTGACAAAAGTCACCGGAACGGATCCGCTGCGTTGTTAAGATGCGCGGTACAGCTGCAAACGGTATAAAAATAAGCCTGCAGATGACCGCGATCATATCGCACTGTGAGGTTGAGTGAAAATGTCGCGGCGGGAGAGAACTGACTTTGAGAAAGGAAAGATTGTTGGGTGTTATATTAGTGGGTTGTCCATGAGAAAAACCGAGAGGCGTTTAAACATACCCAAGTCAACTGTTTTGTTTGCACTGAATAAGTGGAAGACACGTGGCGTGCCTGAAGCAGCAAAACGTACCGGCAGACCAAAGAACATCAGTGACAAAGGACGATGAAGCCTCAGGAGAGTCGTTACAGCTAATCGACGGTGTACTGCACAAGACTTCAGTGTACAGGTGAGTAAAAATGCTGGAACCACGGTATGTACACGTACCATTCGCAGAGAACTTCATTCCACGGGTTACCGTGGCCGTGAGGCTGCTCATAAGCTTTTCATCTCCACTCGGAATGCTACTCGTCGTTTAGCATGGTGTAAAGAACATTTATCGTGGACCGTAGATCAATGGAAACGGGTCCTATGGACTGATGAATCCAGATACACGATCCATCAATCTGGGGGCCGTGTGTGGGTATGGCGGCAGCTAGGGGAACGCTATTTACCACAGTGTACTGTTCCTATGGTCGAGTCTGGAGCTGGCAGTGTACTCGCATAGAGGTGTTTTTCGTGGTATGGTCCCGGCCCATTTGTTATCGTGGACAAACCTATTAACCAGCACATCTACCTCGATATTCTGGACAATTATGCCGTACCAACTCTGTGGCAATACTATGTAATCAAGCCTTATTGGTACCAGAAGGACAATGCACCGAGCCATAAAGCAAGGACTGTTACGGCGTGGTTTGACGACAATTCCGTATCGTGTGTGGACTGGCCAGCACAGAGCATTAATCTCAATCCCATAGAGCACACATGGGATGAATTAGAATGCCGCATCATCAGAAGTTTGGAACCAAGGCCTACTACTAAGCAACAGTTAGCGGTAGCATTATGTACTGAATGGAAGCGCATACCTATCCCTGTGTTCCAAAACCTTGTCGAAAGTATGTCTCGAAGGGTCAGTGCATGCATTAAGGCCTAAGGTGGGCCGACACCGTACTCATGTATGCCAATAAATGTTATGTTGTGTTTCTCTTCTAGGTGTCCGGTGACTTTTGTCAATATAGTGTATAACTATCTGTGACTTCTTAAGCAGTTTCGAAAAAAAGAGTGATTTTTGTCTTTGTGTTTTTTGGTATTCCATCCATTATTTGATCTTTCCTGCAGTTTTGAAACAAAAATTAGAAACAGACGACTGATCTTCAACTTAAATTTCATGAGGACAGAGTAGAACATGACAAAAAGTATTTTCTTCCCCATTAGCAAGAAGTTTTTGATGCTTGGATGATTTAGTGATTGATCTTGGCAATGTACATAAATCGCGAAGATGACCATTTACCTCCAGCCCATGAATGAACCTTAAGGAAAAGAATACTAAATACAATTGTTACTCAAAACAACAGGCTTGGAGAAGTTGTGAAGATGCTAAGTACCAAACAACCGGCGAACTAGCCTCTATAGCGTGGTTCTGTGGGAGGAGGGAGGGAGGAAGGGAGGGAGGAAGAAGGTGGTGTATTTTAATAGCTTCTCACGATATCCCCCCCCCCCCTCTAGTGTAGACACGACAGTACAAGTAACTTTATTTTGAGTAATTTTTAAATATGAGTTATTGCATTTTGTAAACTTAATTATGGTGTTTACATTTAAGGCTGTTTTCATGTCAGCGTTAGAAATTAATTTATTGAATATTAACCTCCAGATTCGCTAAACATGAATGCCGGTTGCTTCGACTAGCGAATCCTGTGATGGTTAAATTCAAATTGATCGGAAACTTGAAACTTGGTCGTTCTGGGTGGTGTAGTGGTTAGCATACCTAGGCGTTTTCTGGGAGACGCGGGTTCGAGTCCCGCTCCAGGACGATGAAAATTTTCAAGTTTTCGGATATTATCTGACTTACCATCCTTGTCACATTTACGCCAAAAATCGGATTGTCATCTTCAAAATAATTTATTGAGTTTTCCGAGTCATATTATAGAAGAAATTTAGGATTAGTAGAGCTTTTGTTTACGTACCCTTTTGTTCAGAATTCTGTTTGCGGAATATTGTTAACGTCAGCAATCATGAGAAAAGATGTTCGGTTTGCGATTTTTTTAAGTTTCTGAGATGATAAAAGGTTTAAAAGGAATCACGTAAGTATTGCTGATATCTCTCAGAAGTTAATACGGTTAATGTTAAATGAGAGGGATGAGGAAAGATTTACCGGAATCACAGGATTTGGTTATCAGTTAATTCCTTTTGTTGAGCTGATTTACATATTTTAATGATTGGCTCTCCTGTTCGTCCCAGAGGATGAAAAATATTAGAATTTTTTTTTCTTTTGGTTGGAGGTTTAACGACCACCGTGAACAACTTATTGGGCTATAAGCAGTCGCCCGTCCCTAATTTTGGGTCGCTGGTTCTAGGGAAGGGAGAGAGCCAGTGCCGTAAGACAAACACAACATCCATGCCTCACCGGGATTCGAACCCGGACCCCTTACGGACGAAGGATCAGAGGCCATCGCTTAGACCACTGCGCCACCGGGACGGCAAATTTTTTTTTTCTTTTTTTTTTTTTTTTTTTTTGGAATTTTAACGACCACCGTGAGCAACTCAATGGGCTATAAGCAGTCGCTCATCCGCAATTCAATATCACTGGTTCCAGGGAAGGGAGAAAGCCAGTGCCGGAAGACAAACACAACATCCATGCCTCACGGGATTCGAACCCGAGCCCCTTTCGGACGAATGATCATAGGCCATCGCTTAGATCACTGCGCCACCTGGACGGCTAATATGTTTTAGAACATATGGAACAGGATTAGTGTGCATAGTGAATTTTATTATTCATGCTGCCGTTTCCTCGTTACCGTTTTTTTCTATGGATGGATTGTAAAAGATGTGGGAAAGATGAGAAGGAGATTATTGTAATAATGATGCTATCCTTAAGCGGAATAGCCCCTCTTTCATTGAAATATCACATCTATCACTATCATCATTGCATTTTAAATACCTCATCTCTCATCGTCATCCCCACCCATCCTCGGGTGTCTGAAACTAGCAAGCAAGAGCTTAGCCGAACTGTAAAGGCCATGCTATCTCTCTCAGGATCAAATAAAGAATCTTTTAACAGTTTCCTGAAGAAAGAGGTGACGTTAAAGCAGGGAATTACATATGTGCTTGTTGAGGTACGATGATTTTGCTGTTATTTACAATGATCTACTGTATGTGTATAGACAATGAATTTACAAGAGACTAATGGATGCTGGTTAAGAGAGTGTTTGGCGTTGGTTTAAGAAGAGAGTTAAGATAACAGAATCTCTTTAAGCTCTTCAAATTTTACAATGCATGAAAATAATGTGGTTTTTTCAGGTAGTGGTCACTGAGATGAAATTTAATGAAATATTTTACTAAACTAAATTACTGCGATAGTTCGGCAAATCATAGCGATACGGAAAATAAATGTTTCATTTTTAGTGTACATGTGGTCAGAAACTGTGATGAAAGCTTCGGGTGGAGCCAAAAGGACAGGTCGGGAAATTGTTGGGTGATCATAATTTGCATAATGTTATTGTCATGTATGAATTAGTGAATTTTAGCAAGAAAGAAGTGCTTGTTTCTAATATCACTATGTCCGTCATCAATGTCTTTTTCTTTCTCTGATGCATAACTTCGACGATAATAGGCGAAAATGTACATGCTACTAAATTCAAAATATTTTGTAACCTTATATAATATA
The DNA here is from genome assembly GCA_039090855.1 of Macrothele yani. Lineage (NCBI taxonomy): Eukaryota > Metazoa > Arthropoda > Arachnida > Araneae > Macrothelidae > Macrothele > Macrothele yani. Next base: position 83,788,539 of record CM077008.1, read on the forward strand.
ATTTCCTAAAAAAAAAAAAAAGATTAAAAAAGTTCGTTTTACCTTCCGATACTTTTCATCACAAAGACCATTTTACATGTAGTTTCTAATTGAAATAACGCATGGTGTCACCGCTAGGTGGCGTAAATGCATATTACGTTTTTTCCTGAAGTCTCTGCTTCTAAAAAATCTGATTTTAAATATTATTTTCGCGTTTTCCATGAGCTGAATCAGATCATCTGCGGAATTAACCAGTCCAGGAGATATTTCATCACGCTCTTTCAAGACTCTGAAACTAAGCTGTACACATCATCTTTAGTCTAAGTGCTTGTTTCTGAAAACAACAACAACAACAAAAAATAATAATAAAACACAGACGACACTGCCAACTATAAAAAGATTCTGTTCGTTTTTTCCTCAGCCATACAGCCACAAATAATCAGAATACCAAGAATCGTGAAAGTGGTGGACCATATTTTTAGATTGTTTTTTTCATTGTTTTTAGCGAAGGAGAAGGCCTGCCTTTCTCAATTATATTTTCATTTTTTATCATAATTTCTGGCAGAAAACGATAAATTAAGCAGACTCGTAACAACACAAGCACATTTTTGCACGTTATTTATATTCGAAGGATCCGAAGTAAATGAAGCACTGCCATTCATTCTGGTTGTACTAAACACAACTTGAAGATTGAAATAAGAAAAACTAATTCGCGAAGTAACAAATAAAACATCTGTCCACATGAAGTAGGAAGCTCGTAAAACATACGCGAGAAAATCCCTGAAATTAAATTAAAAACAACTGTGGATTACAGCGATACAGAGTTCCTGCTGTCTTTTCGGATTCGCGCGCGGTCCCAGTTGACAGACTCGCAGTGTTTCATAACCACTATTGGAAGCAGAAACGCTTGAGCTTGCTTCTTGCCAATGACTTCACTATTTACTCCTTTATATAGCAGACCAGCGAATGAGATCTTTTGATGGCTACTATGGAATGAAAGACATCATGCGTAATTTGCATTGCATTAAGGTTTGACATTTACCTAAATTATTTCTACTTATTTAAAACTGTTTTCAGTGGTAACACTAGATACTAGTACGCTTCATCCTTGCATACCCCTAAAGCTCGAATTACTCTCAGGTGGATCAAATATGATATGCGGCAACTTGTTAAAAATAAATAACGAATGTCGATAAAACTTAGGTATTCTGAATCCCTGATTTAACTTTAATGTAATTATAATGACTTTTTAGCCATACTGGTCTAGTAAATCGACAATAATTTATTTATCCGTTGCCCACAAAATGACCAGAAACATTTTTTATCCATAGAATAAGTAAAAATCACAATCTAGGTTTCTTTCGAAAATTGGGAAACTTGAATCAAAAGGACACCTAAAAGACATCAATATCAGATCTGATCAAATAGTTGAAAAACACTGTAAGAAATCCTATTATTTTAATTTTCAGGATAATGGTCCAGCGGGTTGTTTTGCAAAACTCCTTTGGGCCCAGGATTTAGATTCAAAATGTTAAAATATCCCTGCAGAAATGTACAAACAGCAGGCCAGATCTGTTGATGCATACACAATTTACTGCATAAGCGTATAAAACTTCGCTGTCATTACTAAGCACCTAAGTTTCCTGTGTGAGTATTTGGTTATTAACTTTTAATTTTTCTGCAAATTTACAGAATATGCATAAACACAGTATGGGAAATTATATCACCTTTCGCTTTGAATCTTTAGGGCAGCTTTTCTCCTTTGAAGCTCTTGCATGTAAGCGCTCATTCTTTCGCTGGATGTGAGCAAAGACTTTGCGGCTTCCAAGGACTGGAGCTGATACTTGCATGCAGCAAGAAGTTTCGTGGTACCTTCCTGCATCTTGAGTTCCAGATCGATTTTTTGCTCCAAATCGTATTCCTGCATAAAAAGAATAATAACAATAAACTTAGAGGTAACCGTAAGGATTTTCTTTCATTACATGTACAATCATCATTCAAATAGAGTTGGATCATGGATGATTGGAGAGCAGGGCCGTATACAGGAAAGAGGCAGGGGGGTTGTTTACCCTCCCAGAATGGTCATACCAGGGGCGTAAATAATAGTAAGTGTGACATATACTCTAATTTAACCTTCCATTTGAGCTGCTGTATTTTTATGTAAATTTGGTTTCTTCTCGCTAAAGATTTTTCTGTTTTAACGCCACGTATTCCTTCACGATGAATTTAACGTTGGCAACATTTGACAACAAGTCAAAGTGCAACTATGTAATAAGTCTCGAAAGAAAAGAGCTCGGGTGTTCAATGATCTGTGCACTACCTTGTTTCGACTATGTTACATTGTAGAGGAATTCAGACTGTTATCTTGTTTCGATGATACTTAAGAGTTCATCTGTGAACAAAGTTGATTTGTGGAAAGAGCGAGCTATATCTATGTGATATAAAGATTGCCGTATAATCAGCATAAATTCCATGCTTGCATAACTACACATTTTGATTATGATTAGCTGAAGTTCTGACGTGCTGAAAGATTGCTTAATAAACAAGCTGAAATTGTAAGTTATGTTGATTCATTTACGAACCCTAGTCTCTTCATTCCAGAAGTGTTCTGATTATGCCTAATTAAGAACTCAGCTGCTACGACCGAGACTCATCCAGGAAAACAACCTTTAAGTAAACTGACTAAGTCTTTAGTATAGAATTTACGTGCAGCTTAAGTTAGCGTAATACTATACACCAATCACCAAAAATATTAAAACCACTTCGGAGTTATGCAAATATATGTATAATGCCCGGGTCGGCGTTCTCTCAGTCAGCATTTCGTTCGTCCCAGCATGGGAAAAGCAAAGGATTTATCTGATTTCGGCAAAAGCCAATCGTTGTGGTAAGAAGCCTTGGTAAGAGCATCTCCGAAACAGCGACGCTGGTAGGCTGCTCACGCTATGCAGTAGTACCTATTGGAGATGATCCAAAGCAAGTGACACTTTGAGCCATCGACAAGGCTCGGGTAGGCCACGCTTTATTGATGCTAGAGGTCAGCGCAGGCTATATCGTCTTGCCTGCAGCAACAGGAGGGTTACCGCGGCTGACATTACCCATAATTTCTATTGTGGTGAAAAGCACAATGTGTCCGAACACATAGTTCATCGTACGCTCTTGGATATGGGTCTGCGCAGCTGCAGAGCCATTTGTGTGCCTATGCTCACAGCCAATCCCCGTTGTCAATGCTTGCAGTGTGCACGTAATCATTGGCATTGGGCAATAGAAGACTGGAAGAGGGTTGCATGGTCAGGTGAATTCCGTTTTCTGTTACACCATGGCGACGAACCAGCGCATGTGCGACGTTTTATCCAAGGAAGCCTTCTCACCCGGATACACTGTGGGACGGATCCACGCTGCTGGAGGTAGTATGATGGCCTGGACAATATTTTCTTGGGAAACACTTGGATCCATTACCTCTGTAGAGAAAATTCTAACAGCTGTCACGTACTTGAACATCGTGGCTGACCAAGTACATCACTTTATGGCGATGGTATTCTCTGGTGGAGATGACGTCTTTCAACAAGACAATGGTCTATGCCACACTGCAAAGAAGGTTCAGGAATGGTTCCAAGAACATGAAGAGGATTACATCTATTACCATGGCCCTTAAATTCGCCGGACTTGAATCCTATCGATCATTTGTGGTTTGAGCCCAACCACGTGATTTAATGGAAATGCGAGATCTTCTGTTAAAGTCATGGTACCAAATATCAAGAGATACCAACCTACATCTCGTTCAACCTATGCCTCATCGAGTGAGAGCTCTTTTGGTGGCGAGAAGAGGACATACATCATATGAGATATGCATGAGGTATATAATGTTTTGGTTGATCGATGTATAGACATTTTCAATAAATCAATTAAGATATTATAAATACACAACATGAAAATAAATTTATTCAAAATTGTAGCTCAAAGTAAAAGTTATACACTTTATTTTTTTTTTAAACTTTATTTAGCGCTAAATAATATGTTACTCTGTACGGTACGGAACCCTCATACGCATGAAAGGAATTGTCCGAAACAGCACAGAGAGGCATACATAACAATATGTGGATATGGCCTGAACTTCGTGACCTTCATGAGTACGACATAGGGATGAAGAGCTAATTGGTCATTCGTGCTTTGTCGCAGAAAGTGTTTAACTATGAACGGAAGTTTTCCAAGTCTAGCCCTGAAAGCGTGTTCCCATTGCTACGTTCACTGTCTGATATTCATTTATTCCGTGTTTTGATTTTTTGTTTGTTTGTTTGGAGGTTTAACGACCACCGCGAGCAACTCGATCGACTATGAGCAGTCGCCCGTCCCTTATTTAGGGCCACTGGTTCCAGTGTAGGGAGAGAGCCATTGCCGTAAGACAAACACAACATCCATGCCTCACCGGGACTCGAACCCAGACCCATTTCTGATGAATGGTCAGAACCCACCGCTTAGACCACTGTGCCACCGGGGCGGTCATTTGTTCTACGCTGGTTCGTTTGTCCTTCTGCATTTCTGTGGGATGTTGTGCTGTCTCTGTTCACATAAATTTTACGCGTTGTTTGATATTTACCACAACTGCCACTTGGGTATTATACCTATCATATTTTTAGTAAAACTATGTTAGAAACCAAAAGCGCGATTTTTGAAGGATCGCAGTACTTTTCTTTAATGGAGCAAGGTAAGTAAAAGCTGGTACCATTTGAGTGGAGAAGGAAACTTTTTAACTTGAAGGGGAGAAACTTCATATCTCGGGCGCTCAGGGGAAAAGGTTGCTTCGGCTCTGTTGGACAGTTAAATAGTATTGGAAAAATACATACGATGTTAATCTTATTGGAAAAAAATAACATATATGTACTATAATCTTAAATGTAACCGAAGTCACTGCAGTCTGCAGTTACTTTATATAAATATCAGCTGCACATTTACCTCTCATATGCGGATATACAGTGTACACAGAAGAATGCTGGTATTTCAAAGGGTAAATTAAGATACGGCAGAGACAATTATGCTGAACAATAGTTTGGAATACGATTTTTTTATTGTAGACTTCAAGAATTCTAACATGAGCTCCGTGTATAGCTTGGCAAAAATCCAACTATTTGCGCTGGTCAGAGAGACTCTTCGCAGTACATGTTCTATCGTGTCCCAGAAAAGGTGAATCGTCTTTTGCGTCACTACATTGTGTTGGCTCTCTTTAGTAAGATTTTTTCATCTCTCATGCAGCTAAAATTATTGTAAGAATCTGTTTTAAGTGATGCTTTAAGGTAACTTAAGGACATTTTGAGTAATTATGGTGTGAACACACTCTGCTGGTGGCGGAATTCCACATACTTCTACTCGGGAGCAGACTGCTTTCCCATTCAAGCTACGTCGGCCACGGCATATCACTGCTACTTGCTGTCTTGACATGTGCGTCACCTCCGAGTGAGGTACGTCACACATAACTCTTCCTTTTGAGAAAGGGCTGGGACTGAATCATAAGTTTCCGGATCAGCTGGCAAACCATGTGTAAGGATGAAAATTAAATAGCTACATAATTTATGCTATGAACATTGATTTACATAAGTTTACGTGTGTAAAGAAAGGAAGCATGGTTTTTTATGAACAAAGAGACTGACCCAAGTTCCAGAACTTTCCAGATTCTTTGTCTAGTCACGAAAGAAGGCCGATTTTCAGGTGCGGCGTCAAAAACATGTCTTGGAACATTTCTCCCAGGCACACTGACAATTAAGAGCCATTTCGACGATGTAGATAAAATCGCCCATTAGTGCGAAGTTGCACACCGAACAATGTTTGAGACTAGCAGGCGCCAGAGTACCTGGCAGAAGCACTGTAACCATTATATTCTTGATTATGTTTGCTGTACTAATCCATGTATTCAATGAGGCTACGAGATGTTTGATACTAACAGCGCTATTTGCAAGAGAATCGGAAAATATTAAAGGTTAGACGCGCTGTTCCAGACGCCGGCAAGGCAGGTGTGGGAACGAGTCGTGGGAGGTTGGAGGTCGAGAACGGGTAGAAGGGACGCGAGGAGTGGCCACGTGGTCCTCTCTTGCGCCGGCCTCGGAGCAGACCATTAGCGCCTTATGGCAGTGAAGGAGTGACCAATGGGGAACCCCGTCGAAGCGAAGCTCGGAGGGTGCGAGAGGGAGAAACGGGAGTCTGTCGGGGCGTCCGAAGTGGAAAGTTGGGAAGAAGAGGTGAAGGGTTCGAGTCGCTTACTCGGACTGGGTGGAAGAGTGTTCTCACTATGGGACACCGGGGAGTACAGAAAATCGAGTAGGCGCAGTAATACAGGCTCTGCTAGTATTACTGCGGAGCCAAATCTTGCTGGTGTTGATAGTTTTGCTACCGGTAACGGGACGTTACGGAAATCCCCGGGATACAAGTTTTTAGAACAGATATCCCAGGTGTTGAGTTTCACGTGCAAGTAACAGGACGAGGCGAGGATCGAGCGAAGAGATACAGGCCTTTTATAACGGCTCTCTCTTGTGCTACGTTTTTCTTTTTGGGGAAGAACTTTTGTCATGAATCGCAGTGATACAGGCCTTTTAGAACGGGTCTCACTTGTGTTGTGGTTTTGTGCAGAATAGAGATTGTTCTCACGAACAGAGACATCAAAGATAATTTTGAGAGAGATAGTCAAAGACGCCCAGTCGATTGCAACACAGCAGTAAGCGGTAAAGTACGAACATTTCAGCCGATCATCTAGAATAGAATAAATTGACAATTGCTAAGTTTTTCAACCTCGTCTAATGAATTATTTATGCATTAGTGATTTTATGCAATTCATCCCTCCCTCTCCCGAAAAGCAGATTGATTCATGGAAAGCTGGGAGATCGAGAGCCTAGCTATCCATTTGTTCTATTGGTGGGTAATTCATTTGTAACGAACCTCATCTGTATTATGCTGTGGGGTAAGTATTTCCCGCAGGGAAACTTGAAGCAGTAAGATAGAAGGCGGTCCATAATAATTAGCAAATGGTTTATCCGCCCCTACACCATGCTTGAAGTAACTCTCTGTAGGAGAAATAATTCACATTAATTCCAGACGATGTACGGAAGGAACATCACACATTTTTCGAAGAATCTAACGTCCTGTAGAACCATTTTTAAGTTCGGACGCCAGTGCGAAGCCAAGATTTGCCAGTGGCGAAATCGAAAACACATCCTTCTGTTCCGGAGCCGAATGCTTTCCCAATTAAGCTACGCCGGCAAGGGCTTATCACTGCTACTTGCCGTCTTGATATGTACATCACCTATGTAGGTACGTCACAAGGGGCTCAGAACAGTTCAACCCGTGGCGACGTGCATTACCCTCCTTATTGAGTTTAAAACATGGATTCAAAAGAAATGCTGTTAGAAAAAAAAATTCCCGAGCAAGACTAACTACGTGTTTTTTGTGTTTCCAGATCCGTAACTTTTCGAACTGGATGACGCCAATGAATTTTTTAGTTTGTTACGATTGCAAAAGATATGCAGCAAGCTAATGTCTGCCAACCTAGCCAAACAAACTACAAACACACATTTCATTTTGTTTCTATACACTATTTCTTCGTCGCCAAAGGTACACTATGGTTTTGCAAGTTTTTAATTCCGTGCGAGCTTTTCTTTTGACGAAAGGGTATGCTCGTCACGGCCAAATCAGAAATTGTGTTGTCTCATTCTCCCACCCACCTTTTTTATTAAATTAAAAAAAAACAGCAAAATCATAATGCAGTTAATTTAAAGCTAAAGAACGGAGGATACGTAAAAATAGAAACATATTTACAGAAACGGGCATCCCTTTGTTTATAACTCAGCGGATTGAAGCAAGATATGTTTTGGTAATATTCAACATGATGAAGAAAACTCGTTATGAAAATGAAGAAAACTGTTTAAAAAACTTCATTGTGCTGGACTTTAAAAAACGTTTTAAAATCATCTACAATAGTAACTGTTACTCATTAATGTTTACTTTGTTGTGCAGTCTTGCGCAACACAAATTAATGAATGAAATAAGTTATTGAAGTTCGTGATAAAATCCGATGTCTTTTTTCTGCGTTCCAGAATTTAATCGGCAAAAGAACGCGCCTCCCGCCAAGGACACAGTTACGGAGAAAGATTGTTCTTTGTTAATCTCCGGCCTTGCTCCACTATGGCTTTCCAAGTGTTCAATTCATTATCTTCCTACGCTTTGAAAACCAGTTATAATAAATATACGTTCTACACATGTTAAAAAACAAACTGAATAAAGCATTATTTTTACTTCGTTCAGTACTTCATTGTTAAGTAATGCTCAAATTGCTTTCTCATTTTGTTTCATTTCAGTTTGGATATGAAGTGGCGTCACAGAGAAAAACTTTTATTATTTTCTTTTTCGGTAAGGGAGAAAATGAATTTGAAAATGAGCTTTTATTCTCAACACAAAATAAATAAATCACATTTAAACCCTGCACAAAAGTTACTTGCATGGCGTTTTGTGAACGCAGAGATTTTCGAGTTCTTACAGTTCCTAGTAGGACGCCACAGCGTGCCAGTCGTTCATCCGCACCCGTTCCTTTTTCCGTTTCCGCCGACTCCAGGAAGTGGAAAATTCCAGAGTCTGATAATACAAAGAAAGGCAATGGAATTCAAACTGTTCCGTCCAAATTTTAGCCAGTTATCTTGCTCTGATATTTTTATTTACCCAGAAGGAAAGTGGAGCAAATTCCTGTGTCATTGCTACGACAATGAAGAAGATGTAAACGCCATTCAGAAGAAATTTGACGTTATCATTACAATAGCAGAAATAGCGTAGTTTAAACGTAATTGCATAGGAAATTTTTAATGTAATTGGTTAACAGTGGGTGTTAGGAGAAAACAAGTGAATAATGTAAGTACAACAGGAAAACTACGAAGCAGAACATGTGTTACGTGAAAAATGAGACATAAAAAAAAAACCTAGGCGTCCCAACAAGAAACAAAACACATTATAGAATGAGTAAAGCCCCAAGTTAATAGTCCTATAAATGGATACATCGAAGAAGAAATTAATAGGCGTATAAAATTTGGTTCGGGAGCCTTTGGAATAAACAGTACAATTTACAAGAGCAATTTACCATTATGTTTCAAAACAAAAGTGTTTAATCAACGTACCTTTCCAGTTCTTAATTTATGGGTCAGCGAGGCAGACATTAGCTAAAAAAATACAGGAAGGCTCAGTTCTGATTGAGGACTCAGTTTTGAACGTTGGACTACAACTTGAGGATCGGAGAGTTGAAATGAACTAGTCGAGTATGGTTTCAGAGCGGTTATTTAATTTGTTATAGCCAAAAGAGGTCTATCATATGAAAAGTAGCTTGCATAATTTTTACAAATAGTGCTGGATACATTGCGAACACAAAGCAGAGTTCGAAATAGACCGGGTACGGATTCGATCGGTGTGTTGGATTTTTATTTGGCGGCGGATACTTTCAACCGTTCCAGATACTCTCTAGCTCTTGGGCTTCTTACATTCCTCATCACTTGCTCTTGCCTCTCGTTTTGATTTCCTCCACTTTTGCTTTCGTTTATTCTGCAAATTCCGTGGCATTGTCGAAAATGTTAACCCGTTCACACGAAAACAATTTTTAAAGGTCACAGATCGTTTACGGAGATAACACTATTGACAAATGCAATGTGCACAGATGGATGAAGAAGTTTAAGGAAAGGAAAACCAGCATTGAAGACAACGCAGTAGGAGGCCATCATCTGAGACCACTGACACGAATCGTTTAAATAGATCTCGTCGAGAGCTTTAAAACGATACCACGCACAGCCGTTTTGCATTCACGGTTGTCCAGATAAATCGCGATATTTTCAAAAGTGTTCACCGGTTCACAAGAAAACAATTTTTAAAATGTTCAGTTTAAATCACTGCGAAATGTTCTTCATATATTTGAATAGATCTCGTCAAGATCTTTAAAACGACACCACGCACAGTCGTGTTGCGCTCACGGTTGCCGAGATAGACTGAGCCAAACGCGGCAGCACACCCAGAAATATTCTATCATCTCCAGCGCGCACAGGGAGCGTCGCGCGCACGATGTATTGCGCAGTACGCGAATTGGACTCCATGCTGTTTACGAATATGCTAACACAATTAGAGTGCGGCATGTATTTTTAACGCTATAATGATTTCCGTTGGAACCTATTTGTCTCAAAGGCGGTCGGCTCTAAGTCGTCCCATACTATCCGCGATGTTAGGCATAGTCCTACGTCAAAAGACATAGGGAGGCTTCAAACTCCTGAAATAAGTATGGAGAGACGCATGCTTGGTGTAAACAGAATAAGCTAGGAAGGAGGAGGGCCTCATGGATCAGGAAAATGGCAAAAATTGATGATATTATGATCAAGGTAAAATCCCTGAAATGGCAATGGGATAGACATACTGCTAAAAGAACTGACCACCGTTGGACGATTGAAATACTAGACTGGATTCCAATGGGCAGGAAAAGACCGCGTGGGAGATGGGTGGATGAAATCCACAAACACGGAGTGACATCGATGAGACTGGCTCGTCCGGTGTGCACTTGGGGAGACCTTCATCCAGCAGTGAATTAATAATGGTTGATGATGATGATGAGATGCAGTAAATAATAGAAGAGAGTGCGTCCGAGATCTATGCCGAATATTCACTTGCAACTAAATCCCGCATTTTAAGTTTCACATTTCCCGATCAGCTCTCCAACAAAAATTCCCAGTGTAGAACATTACTGGGTCGCTCAAAAATTCCTCCAATGCAGCAAGAAAAAATCTATCGCAACAAGAAATTAACAATACTTACATTTTAAGCTAGAATTCGAGTTTGGATAAAAATACCTCAAAATGATCAATTTCTTTTAATGGCTTGGAGAATCATACATGAATATTGCAAAGCAACCAAATGTTAAAATTCTTTCTGTAGAATTTTATGCTTTCAGAGCCTTCAAATATTTTAAAATTTTAATTTTTTATGGAATTTTTTTTTCTTTAGTTGACAGTGACGAAAGATCACGAAGGTTGTCTTAATTCATTGAATAACATAAGCAACTTAGTTTTTAATTTTTCCTTATTTTTTGAGGAGCGTTTTTAAAATGTTGCGAATGTGACAGGAAAAATAAAAACCAGTATGATTTTAAAAAAATATTTTCGCTTCCTAAAGTATAGCTGCAATACCTTATATTTTTTTAAAAACATTAACCATGGCATTGAAACTTATAAACTCAACTCTGAAATATTCTGTCCCCCATTTTCCTGTTCGCGCGTTTTCTACATATTTAATAAAAAATTTTTAACTCGACTACTACAGTGTTATTTCAAAAATTGTAATGTCAAATTCATGTGATTTCTTTAAATCCCTCGGAAAACATTTGCTCGCGGAAAAAAAAAAAAAAACGCGCGTGAGCCCATGTTATCTATAACAGATTACCGCGTCCGTTTTTTAGTCGCCTATACAGGAGGAATTACTGAACGCAGAGACTTGAAATTTGACGCAAACAACCAGGGGAACATCGGGGTGTGCACCTCGGAGCCCTTTCTTTTTTTGTAATTCAAATTTTCAATTAATTTACTTTGTTTTTAAAGTTTTGAACCATTGTTGAAGTTAGAATAATAATAACAACGTTTCGCACAATAAACATTTTATTGAGCGAAACGTTGTTATTATTATTCTATCTTACCACCGCAAGCTTCGTAGTCATAAATTATATACATTGTTGAAGTTTGATTTTGCAGTGTGCCGTGTCATAAGCTTACGCAACAATAGCTCGTTTCGCAGCTACGCAATATTACGTATATCATTACACTTTGAATAAACGCAACAATATTTCATTGCGGTATTGTGCAAAAACTACGAAAACCTCACGCCACGCGTGTTAGAAGCTATTACATAAATCTGTTTTTTGTTGTCGTAGCAACTTACACTGAAGTGCCAGAAACACTGGTACAGACAAGCTTATGCAAAATACATAGCAACGTCACCTATGCGCGTACTCGGTTGCGTCCTCCAGTGCGTATATAAAGCGATAGACATCCTTGCCAGCTGTCAGAGCTGTTTTCGGCATGAGAATGACAAGTAATAACGATTTAAGTGATTTTCAACGCGGTGTCATAGTTGGCGCTCGTGAAATGGGCCATAGTATTTCGGCGGTAGAAACGAAGTTCGGATTTTCACGGACGACCATTGCAAGGGTGTACCGTGACAACAAGGATTCCGGCAAAACTTCCAACCAACGATACCAGTGTGGCCATGAAAAAACATTGGGCGAACGTGACCATCGTCGGCTGTCAAGAATCGTTTCACACGATAGGCGTGCAACACTCTCGCAGGTATCATCGGAATTCAATGCTGGAGCCTCAACAAGCATCAGCGTCCGAACTGTGCAACGTACCCTGCACGATATGGGCTTTGGGAGCCGACGCCCAACTCGAGTCCCCTTGATGGGTGCACGACACAAAGCTATTCGCCTTGCTTGGGCACGGCAACACCGCCACTCGACACTTGATGACTGGAAACAAGTAGCCTGGTCTGACGAGTCGCGTTTCCAACTGTATCAGGCAAATGGAAGGATTCGTGTGTGTCGCAAATCCCATGAAGCCATGAATCCCGCCAGTCAACAGGGAACTGTACCGGCTGGTGGAAAGTCCGTAATGGTATAGGGTGTGTTTAGCTGGACTTCACTGGCACCCATGGTACGTCTACAGACGTCTGTGACCGGCCAACGCTATGTGCGCATCCTTTCTGACGAGGTACACCCGTTCATGTCCTGTATTCATGCTGATGGTTTAGGCCTGTTCCAACAGGACAACACAAGGGTCGGGACGCCACATTATGCATAGAGGAGCATTCATCTGAGTTTGGGGTGTTGCCATTCCCACCCAAGTCCCCAGATCTGAACTTGATAGAACACATTTGGCATTCCATGCAACGCGCTATCGAACACAGGAATCCGAGACCACGGAATACACCCGAATTGTGGAACGCTCTGCAGGAAGTATGGTGTGCATTGCCTACAGCATATTTCCAGAAGCTAGTGGAGTCCATGCCCCGTCGTGTTTCTGCAGTCCTGCGCTCCCGTGGGGGACCTACCAAGTATTAGACTGGTGTACCAGTTTTTCTGGCACTTCGGTGTATATATGCCAACCTTTAACTCACTTATGAGGGGCTTTATGAAAGCAGATTTTGACTACAAACGCATGCAGAACACCTACGGTAGAACAGAAGCAAAAATATTAATAGGTTGTGCAAAATGTTTAGGGATGCACCTCCAAAGTGGTACGTGTATCGTTCCGCAGCAGATGTTTTTTTTGTTTTTTGTTTTGATTGGAGGTTTAACGACCACCGTGAGCAACTCAATGGGCTATAAGCAGTCGCCCATCCCTAATTTAGGGTCACTGGTTCCAGGGAAGGGAGAGAGCCAGTGCCGTAAGACAAACACAACATCCATGCCTCACCGGGATTCGAACCCGGACCCCTTACGGACGAATGATCAGAGGCCAGCGCCTTAGACCACTGCGCCACCGGGGCGGCCCGCAGCAGATGACAGCGAATTATACTCGCTGAATATAGGGGGCAAGGTGAATCTTGCCCCTCCAAAATTTCACTGGGGGCAGTGCCCACCCAATATTTCTGATCATGTTTAATTAAATAATCGCTTTAGTCTCATAAGGTGGACCAAGTTCCACCTTATTAGGCCAAGGCGATTTATTTCAAAAAAAATTAATAAACAAAAAATTGAATAAAAACTTTTTCACAATCTCAGCATTGCTCATGTGATACGAATCTGGATTGCCAGCCCCATATTAATAGTAATGTAGTAAATGCTTAAAACCATTATAAAAAAATAATAAAAAATTAAAAATATATAAGAAAAAATAATAACATATAAGAAAAAAAAATATATAAAAATTAAAATATATAAGAATCTGTGATTGCCAGCTCCGTGTTAATAGATATGTAATAAATGATTAAAACAATTATCAAAAATAAAATAAATAAAATACAGAAACGTAGAATCTCTAGCGCCATTATTTATCTATTTATGTTTTGCGCTTCTTGGTCTTTGTTTGAGTAAACCAGCTAACTTCTCATTTTTTACTAAACTTTGAAAATAAATTTTTTTTCGATATTTTTATAAAATCACAGGCTGAATTTTATTTTTAAAAAATATTAATATTCAGCAAAAGAATATTTATGTTTCCTTCTTCATTTGCTGATGAGCAATTACAATTGTGTTTTTTACGCTTTCCAAGCGTAGGTTGAAGAAGCGTATATGCTCCAGCTTTTTCCGTCCGTCTGTCCGTCCGTCTGTAGGCACAATAACTCACGTAAAAATGGTTCGATTTCGATGAAATTTTAGTATGTGGTAGGGGACCACCAGGGGACGAACCCTATTGAAAATGGGTGAAACGGGGTCAAAGGTCACGCCATAAGAGCGGGATCCATTCAATTGCCCTTATGCGTCATAACTTGCGTAAATATGGTTCGATCTCAATGAAATTTTAGTATGTGGTAGGGGACCACCTGAGGACGAAACCTATTGAAAATCGGTGAAGTGGAGTCAAAGGTCAGGACATAATAGCGCGATGCATTCCATTGCCCTTATGCGTCATAAAGTGCGTAAAAATGGTTCGATTTAAATGAAATTTTAGTATGTGGTAGGGGACCACCTGGAGAGGAACCCTATTGAAAATGGGACAAATGGAGTCAAAGGTCAGGACATGGGATCGGGATCTATTCCATTGCCCTTATCCCACACTATTAAGGTGGACGTCAAGTAATTTTGCTTCCTATATTTCCAATGGAAAACCTTTTGTACACATTTCCTTCACAATTTGAGTGTTCCCAAGGATGGAAATTTGAACATCGATTAAAATAACTGTTTTTTTTTTTTTTTGATTGGAGGTTTAACGACCACCGTGAGCAACTCAATGGGCTATAAGCAGTCGCCCGTCCCTAATTTAGGGTCACTGGTTCCAGGGAAGGGAGAGAGCCAGTGCCGTAAGACAAACACAACATCCATGCCTCACCGGGATTCGAACCCGGACCCCTTTCGGACGAATGAACAGAGGCCATCGCTTAGACCACTGCGCCACCGGGGCGGCTAAAATAACTTCATACTATAACTTCGAATACTTAACATTTTCTAAAACATACGCATAATTATATTAAAAAACAATAACCTTTCCTTTGGTGGTGTTGAAACCAGAAAAAAGATGGCGCGACCTGTACTTTGATGACGTCAGTAGACAAATAAATGTTGGATTGCATAATTACGGTTATGGTTTAGAAAATATTATTACGGTTATGGTTTAGAAAATATTATTACGGTTATGGTTTAGAAAATATTATTACGGTTATGGTTTAGAAAATATTAAGTATTCCAAGTTATGAAATGAAGCTATTTTAATCGATGTTCAAATTTTCATTCTTGGGAACGCATTAATTGTGAAGAAAATGTGTACAGAAGTTTTTCCATTGGAAGTATAGGAAGCAAAATTACTTGACGTCCACGTTAAAGTAGCAATTCTTGTATGTATGTATGTATGTATGCATGTACATTTTATTTTAAAAACGGCTCTAAGAATTTTGATGAAAGTCGTTAGCCTACCGTTATCTGGTACTAGAAATCGATTTAGCTTGATCTCGACTTTAGGAGAATTCGTTTAGTGGGTTAAATAACCAGCCCGAATTATAACGTTTTTAGTGTCATGGCGTCGTTCCATTAATGTTACCAATGCTTAAAAATCTTATGACATCACAATCTCGCGTTTGAGAATGTTGGCGCGCGGTCACACCATCTGTCTTATTACATCACGCGTTGTGTGTGGATCCTATTAAAGTTTTATGACGTCACAATCTCGCGTTTGAGAATGTTGGCGCGCGGTGACACGATCTGTCTCATTACATCACGCGTTGTGTGTGGATCCTACTAAAGTTTTATGACGTCATACTCTTGCCAGCAGATGGTCGCGATTCCCATCTGCTTCATTACGTCACGCGTTGTGTGCGTATGTCCGTCCGCACGATAACTCGCGCAACAAACGTTCGATTTCGATGAAATTTTAGTATCTGGTAGGGTATCACCTGGGAAGGAACCTTTGCCGCCCCGGTGGCGCAGTGGTCTAAGCGATGGCCTCTGATCATTCGTCCGAACGGGGACCGGGTTCGAATCCCGGTGAGGCATGGATGTTGTGTTTGTCTTATGGCACTGGCTCTCCCCCTTCCCTGGAACCAGTGACCCTAAATTAGGGACGGGCGACTGCTTATAGCCCATTGAGTTGCTCACGGTGGTTGTTAAACCTCCAATAAAAAAAAAAAGAATGAACCTTATTTAAAGTGAACGGAATGGGGTGAAAGGTCAGTACATAGGAGCGGGATCCATTCCACTGCTATTATGCGTCATAACTAACGTCAAAAAAGTTAGATTTCGATGAAATTTTAGTATGTGGTAGGGGACCACCTGGCGACAAACCCTATTGAAAATGGGCGAAATGCGTCAAAGGTTAGGACACAGGAGCGGGATCTATTCCATAGCCTTTGTGCATCAGAACTTGCGTAAAAATGCTTCGATTACGACAAAATTTTATCATGTTATTTCGGACGTATACCGAAACGGTTCTGTTGAATATCATCGAAATGGGATCAAAGGTCAGGGCACAGGACCGAGTTATATTCCACAGCCATTATTCTCATAACTTGAGTGATAACTTGAGTAATGATTTCTGGTATGTTAGAAAGCGTATTATAATCAATGCATTGCATGATTTTACTAACTTGTTAAATATAAGTCGAATCTCGTAATTTATCTTTTTGCCTCCCTCCCTTTTCATTTTCCTTTTGACAATGGAAGAGACATGCCCCTCCCACGTCTGCCCCCCCTCCCCCAATAATTTGGAGAAGTCGGCGCCCCTGCAACGAATCCAATTTTGTTTCTACACACTATTTATACTTCCAAGCTATTTTTTTGTGGAAGATTTTGATTCGGTTTTTCAACCTTTGTTTTGAGTTTGACATAACGCGCGGGATGTATAATTTGAAATTTCATCTTGCTGCTTACTGCGTGTTTCGAAGTGTCACGTGTATTCTTCCACCGCAATAGCCGGCTGGAATGTTTATGTTTCATACTGCGACTTTAAGCGTGTTACTACGCGCTATAAACAGTTCCATTATTAAACAAGAAAGATGACACCGAATTTTCGGGTGTAATAAGCACGTCTTTTGAATTCGTTCTGACGCAAATTAAATTTATCAAAGCTATTCAAAGTCAATGGAACCGGTATGCAAAACAATAGTATCTGACGGAAGAAAGAAGTTTCTCAATCGGGTCTTTAATTACTCGGATATTGCTGTAAACGGAATCGTGAGCTTACAAACTCTTAGAGACAGAGTTATCGACAAAAATAAGATGTGACTTTATGTCCCTTGGTGGGAAAACCATGCATTATTTTAGGAAGAAAGTATTCACAAAAGGTGTATCCATATGAGCGGTTTCGATCCAAGAAAAAAAATTTAGTCGAGTTTTCAGGAGCCCAGATTTTGCTACAAATACATCAGAAGTAGAAATTAACACTTATGACCCCCTGGTGACCAAACCATTCTTTACCAAACATTAGAAATTACGTGAAAAATATTTTCCGTCAGGTCTTGTATGCGATACAAAGAATTTTTCAAGTCGGAGTTTTAGGAGCAGAAAACGCAATTTACCATTGTGCGCCCTAGCGGAAAGTCCATGATTTACTTGAAAATTTTGAATTTATAGGAAAAACATTTTGCATCGGAAACTATCCAACAAAGAAGGAAATTTTTAAATCGGACTTTTCGAAGTAGAGATATTGGCAAAAATAAGATATACATTTACGCCCCTGTCGTAGAAACCATGCATTATTTCAAGAAGAAAATGTTCCTAAAAGGTTTGTCGACATGAGTAGTATCGGTCAACAAACGACTTTTTTTTCAATCGAGATTTTAGAAGCTCATATTTTGCTGCAAATACATCAAAAGCGGAAATTAAAACTTACGCCACCTGGTGGCCAAACAATTCTTTACAAAAATTTGAAATTACGTGCAAACGATTTCCCATCAGGAGCTGTATCCGGTGCAGAAATAATTTTTTAGATCGGAGATTTAGAAGCAGAGATATAGGGGAAAACGCAATTTACCATTACGCCCCTAGCGGAAAGTTTATGAATTACTTGAAAATTTTGAATTTATAGGAAAAACATGTCACACTAGAAACACTATCCAACAAAGAAGGAATTTTTTAAATCGGACTCCTAGAAGGAGAGATATTGACAAAAATAAGATATATATATCTACGCCCCCTGGCGTAGAAAGCGTGCACTATTTTAAGAAGAAAATGTTTCTAAAATGTTTGTCGACATGAGTAGTATCGGTCTACAAACGATGTTATTTTCAATCGAGAATTTAGAAGCTCATATTTTGCAGCAAATACATCAGATGCGGAAATTCAGGTTTACGCCCCCTGGCGGCCAAACCATTTTTAAAAATAATTAGAAATTATGTGCAAACAATTTCCCATCAGGAGCTGTATCCGGTGCAGAAAGAAGTTTTCAGATCGGAGATTTAGAAGCAGAGATATAGGGGAAAACGCAATTTACCTTTACGCCCCTTAGCGGAAAGTCTATGAATTACTTGAAAATTTTGAAATTATATGAAAAACATGTCACACGGAAAACATTATCCAACAAAGAAGGGATTTTTCAAATCGGACTCCTAGAAGTCGAGATATTGACAAAAATAAGATATACATCTACGCCCCTGGCGGAGAAACTGAAATATTTTAAGAAGAAAATATCCCGAAAAGGTTTATTGATGTGAGTGGCATCAGTCCACGAAAAAATTTTTTCAATCGGTATGTTAGAAGCTCAGATTTTATTGCAAATACATCAGAAGCAAAAATTAACACTTACTCCCCCTGATGGCCAAAGTGTTCTTTACCAAAAATTCGAAATTATATGCAAAAGATTTTCCATCAGGAGATGTATCCGCTGAAGATTTTTTTTTCAAATCGGAGCTTTAGAAAAAGAGTTATCAGGGAAAATGTAATTTACTTTTACGCCCCCTAGCGGAAAATCTATGCGTTATTTGAAAAAGAAACTATATCTAAAATACTCTTCGACATAAATGGAATCGAAAGATAAGAATTTTTCAATCGGATGTTTAGAAGCAAATATGGCCGCCCCGGTGGCACAGTGGTCTAAGGCGCTGGCCTCTGATCATTCGTCCGTAAGGGGTCTGGGTTCGAATCCCGGTCAGGCATGGATGTTGTGTTTGTCTTACGGCACTGGCTCTCTCCCTTCCCTGGAACCAGTGACCCTAAATTAGGGACGGGCGACTGCTAATAGCCCATTGAGTTGCTCACGGTGGTCGTTAAACCTCCAATAAAAAAAAAAAAAAAAAAAAAAAAAAGAAGCAAATATGTGGAATGAAACGTAATTTTGAATTCGACATCATCTGCATTTACGCCCTCTAGCGGCGAAATTGTACATCGTAAAAAAACGAAATGAAGGATCATCATTCGCATATTTCGAGCTTTCGAATACAAAAAGAATTTTTCAAATCGGACTAATAGTTGCAGAGATACCGTGGGTACAGGCGGACGGACGGACGGACGGACGGAGTAGTAGACTTGGCACTGCTATAAGTTGAGGTTTAGCTAATTTAAGCACATTTCTTTATAACACTGGAGTGCAAAAATTAAGGACGAGACGGTTTTTCGAATGTAACGTCGTGCAGAAGTGCTCCACATCGACACAAGTCATACCATAAGATCCCCAAGATGTAAGAATATGGGACAAGTGAGCAAAACCGTCCAAACAAGGAATCCAAAGGATACAAAGGCACTTTATTGAAAAGGTAGCTTCGAGCACAACTGGACAGAAGAGAGAAACGTCCATGTGACAGCCGGCTGCCAAGAAAAATCCAGTCTTTAGTAGGGGATATGATCACCCCTAACTGCGTTGCAGGATTTACAACGTATGTCCATGCTGAGGACGAGGATGTCAAGGAGCTGTTGAGGCATCGCGGCCCATTCCTCTTGTAGCGCCAATCGCAGCTGCCGAATCGTTGCTGGCGGCTGGTGAGGTGCTGCCAAGCGTCTCCCGAGAAGGTCCCACACGTGTTCGATTGGATTTAGGTCCGGGAACCTTGCGGGCCAATCCATGCGTTGAATATCTTCACTCTCCAACAGCTCTGCGACAGCCACTGTACGATGAGGTGTAGCGTTGTCGTCCATGAAGAGGAACTCAGGGCCCACAGCACCTCTAAACAGACGCACGTGAGGCAGGAGAACCTCGCTACAATAGCGGACACCAGTGACTGAACCTCCTTGGAAGATGTGGAGGTCAGTACGGCTACCAAGCATGATACCGCCCCAAACGAGAACTCCGCCACCTTCAAACCGGTCCCTTTCGATGATGGTGTGATTGCGTGTTCCCTGCTCTCTCCAGATGTGTATACGTCCAGAATCGCACGTCAGACTAAATCGGCTCTCATTCGTAAAGAGAACTCGACCCCATGGCTAATGTGTCCAGTTCTTGTGTTCCTGTCACCACAGAAACCGACGTCTCCGATGAGCAGGCGTTAATGGCACACACCGTACTGGTCGTCGTGCAAATAGACCACCTTTGTGCAGCCTCCTGGTCACGGTGAAACGCGATAACGGACGTCCAGTTGTCTGTTGCATATGCCTTGCGATTTCTCCCGCTGTCTGACGTCTGTTTCTTCTCTCCTGTAGGACAATATACCGGTCGTCCGCCACAGTGGTTGCTCGTGGACGACTACTGCTAAACTCTCGGACAGCTGTTCCTGTCGTTTGAAATGTTCTGCAAGCTCGTGAAACGATGCTGTGAGCGATCCCGAACTCCTCGGCCACACTAGTCACACTTCGACCTTCTTCCCAGTTTCCAATTATAATGAATAAAGCTTCTTCTGAGCTTCTTCTACTAATTCTTATGGTTGTTGTTTTGTTAATTATAACATGAATAAACTTTCCTGCTAGTAGTGCAGTAATAATAATAAACAAGCTTTTAACTGCTAGTAAGGTTGTAGTAGTAATTAAGATGAATAAAGTCTTATGCTGGTTGTTAATAATAACAACTAATGAAATAAACCTAACAGCCAGACAGAGGTCTGACAAAACTACGAACTGAGAAAAACGTACTTACCAGAACAACTTTTTATTTAGGGAAAACTCCTGGTAGTATCCAACATACACTTCACGGGTCACACAGCTACTCAATAAAACGTAGCTCCTTGCACAGGAACGAAGCTCTACTCACATAAACGAAGATCTCTTTACACATAAAACAAAGCTCTCCCTACGCACGTCAACAAAAAGCTCTCTACGCACATAAACAAAAAAGCTCTCTCCATATAAACAAAAGCTCTCTGTGGTATCGTTGAACGCGCCTATTTATACTGGCTACCACCATGTCATGACTTACACTCATTGCCTGATCTCATTCAGCGGGAAAAATAACATCTCGTTCAGTAAGAAGATAATTTACATAGGAAAATAAAATAACCAGAGATAGTAAAATCAAAAGGAAAGTGAATCTAGAGTATACGTTACACAATGACGCGACCTCGGGTAAAGTCATCCAGATGTCGTCTACTGGATTGCCTGTTGGTCATACCACACGGTGGCAGCAACTCGACGTCGTTCAAACCGATGTATACCGTGCAATAGCTTTCACCTTATTGCCGAGCGTACACCGTCCGTGTGCTTTATACCCTTCAGACACCCTCCCCACGTCATGCTGCATATATGCGCATGCCCTACCGTACCGGACCCTAGTCTATCTCATGAGTGGTCTTTCTGCCTGCTCATTCCGCTGTTATGCTAATTTCTCCTCTTCGTCCTTAATTTTTGCACACCAATGTAATTTGGCCAAAACTTTTGAAATGGTTCTACGTCAATTCGTCGCGTGCGTCAATTCGTCGCGTGCGTCAATTCGTCGACTGCGACGATTCGTCGCGCGTCAATTCGTCGCCTACGTCAATTCGTTGCGCGTCAATTCGTCGACTGCGTCAATTCGTCGCGCGTCAATTCATCGACTGCGTCAATTCGTCGCGGACAAATTCGTCGACTACGTCAATTCGTCGCGTTTACAGATTTTGGTTACATACAAAACGAATGCAGGAAAACGTACGATTTCGAACGTCTTGCTCCCTGATCAAATTTAAAAGGTTTCGACACGCAGACAGGATAGGAATATTACGTTTTTCTTTGGCACTAAAAATATTACACGCTAAACGGTTTTTGGAAAGGGGCAGGGCCCGGTTTTCAATTCAGAACCACCAAATCAGGTATCCTATCTCATAGTACTCTAACTTAGACGGTTGTCGGTTTTTGGAACGGGTCAAGGCCCGGGGAGTCAGAGCTCCCCCCCCCCTACATACAAAATTTTCGTAAAATCTAGTTTTCATTTCAGAACCATCAAATTTGGTAACATGAAACTCTAACTTAGACACTAGACGGTTTTTTGGAAGGGGTTGGAGCCCGCGAGGTCAGAGCCCCCCTCATAAAAAATTTCGTAAAATCGACAGTTTTCATCTTAGAACCACCAAATTTGGTATACTATCTTATGGTACTCTAACTTAGACAGCAGACCGTTTTTGGAACAGGTCAAGGCCCGGGGGTGATAGCCCCCACATACAAAATTTTCTTAAAAACTACAGTTTTCAATTCAGAACCACCTAATCTGGTATACTATCTCATGGTACTCTAACTTAGACGCTAGACGGTTTTTGTAATGGGTTGGCGCCCGGGGGTCTGACCCCCCATCGAATAAACACTTTTTCGTAAAATCTACAGTTTTCAATTTAGAATCACCAAATTTGGTATACTATCTCATGGTACTCTAACTTAGACGCTAGACGGTTTTTGGAAGGAGTTGGACCCCGCGGGGTCGGAGCCCCCCTCATAAAAAATTTCGTAAAATCTACAGTTTACATCTTAGAACCACCAAATTTGGTATACTATCTTATGGTACTCTAACTTAGACGACAGACCGTTTTTGGAACGGGTCAAGGCACGGGGGGGGGGGGGTCAGAGCCCTTACATACAAAATTTTCTTAAAAACTACAGTTTTCAATTCAGAACCACCTAATCTGGTATACTATCTCATGGTACTCTAACTTAGACGCTAGACGGTTTTTGGAAGGGGTTGGAGCCCGCGGGGTCGGAGCTCCCCCCCCCTCATAAAAATTTCGTAAAATCTACAGTTTTCAGCTTAGAACCACCAAATTTGGTATACTATCTTATGGTACTCTAACTTAGACGGCAGACCGTTTTTGGAACGGGTCAAGGCCCGGGGGTCAGAGCCCCCATACAAAATTTTCTTAAAAACTACAGTTTTCAATTCAGAACCACCTAATCTGGTATACTATCTCATGGTACTCTAACTTAGACGCTAGACGGTTTTTGGAAGGGGTTGGAGCCCGGGGGTCAGACACCCCCCGAATATTTTTTTGTAAAATCTACAGTTTTTAATTTAGAACCACCAACTTTGGTATACTATGTCATGGTACTCTAACTTAGACAGTAGACCGTTTTTAGAACGGATCAAGGCCCGGGGGGGGGGGTCAGAGCCCCCACATACAAAATTTTCTTAAAAACTGCAGTTTTCAATTCAGAACCACCAAATCTGGTATACTAACGCATGGTACTCTAATTTAGACGCTCGACGATTTTTTGAAGGGGTTGCCGCCCGGGGGGTAAGGGCCCCCTCATATAAAAATTCGCAAAATCTACAGTTTTCCATTTAGAACCACCAAATTTGGTATACTATCTCATGGTACTCTAACTTAGACGCTAGACGGTTTTTGGAAGGGGTTGGAGCCCGGGGGTAAGAGCCCCCTCATAAAAATGCCGCTTAAAATCTACAGTTTTCAATTTAGAACCACCAAATTTGGTATACTATCTCATGGTACTTTAACTTAGACGGTCGACGGTTTTGGGGACGGGTCAAGGCCCTGGGGGTCGGAGCCCCCCCCGCACACACACACAGACATACAACATTTTCTTAAAAACTACACTTTTCAATTCAGAACCACCAAATTTGGTATCATGAAACTCTAACTTAGACGCTAGACGGTTTTTGGAAGGGGCTGGAACCCCGGGGTGAGAGCCCCTCCCCCTCCTCATAAAAATTTCGTAAAATCTACAGTTTTCAATTTAGGACAACCAGATTTGGTATACTACTTATGGTTATCTAACTTAGACGGTAGACGGTTTTTGGAAGGGGTCGGGGACCGGGTCAAGGTAGCCCCATGCAATACTTTCGTAAAAAGTTCCGTTTTTACTCTTAAGAATACCCTATTTACGTTCTAAGGCGCTCTTTGGCCCTTTGAGGGCCTTGCACCATAAACCATCAACCAACCAACCAACTAACCAACCAACCAACTAACCAACCTACGGTCTAAGTTAGGGACTGTAGATAACAATAAAGTGCAAAAATATGCGTTTAATGGTGTATTAAAAACACAAATCTATATAGTTTAGCTTTCACTACCAACGAACGGCTTATCAGAAAGAAATATATTGTAATGTAAACAGAGAGTTCCAGATATTCAAAAATCAAAACGGTAAGAAAAAGATGATCAATGCCAATGTGAAGTCGTATATATGCGACATCACATAGGTACATTGCATTTCTGTGCCGCGGGATTCACAGAAGCACACGCCAGATGTACGGCAGTTCTATAGATGTCTCCTAGAAGGTAAGTATTCCCATTCCTTTTTCTTTCTTTTTTGTTTCGCAAAATTAAATTAACTAAATCAAAAAATTTAAAATAAGTTTACTGGGAAATTGCAGGAATATCTTTTTCATTCATTAACTTTCACCCGCAGAACTTGGTGATTCCACAAATAGTAATATGTACCTGGCAAATAACTGGTATCCCTGCTAGTACAAATTATATTAATGATTTATTTGCGTCCAGTTCAATCTAGTATGTCCATAAGAGCGGTTGGGGCCGTATGAAAAATACATTTCAACGTGTGCCGCTACGGCGGCGGAGTGATCTAGGCGCTGGCTTCTGACCACTTGTCGAGAAGGATCCTGGTTCAAATCCCGGTGAATCATGGACGTCGTGCTTGACTTCTAGCACTGGCTGTCCCCCTTCCCAGGAAGCAGTGGCCCAAAATTGGGAATGTCCGACTGCTTATAGCCCACTGAATTGATCACGGTGGTCGTTAACCCCCCTCCCTCCCCCAAAGATTGCGACGTGTCCATTGCTATTTATTGTGGACCGTACAAAAAGTATGTTTTTGATATCAAGGTGTCCACTTCCATGTAGGCTGGCCATAAAATGTTAGGGGACCGTACAAAATTGCACTTTTGTTTTCACCTTGTCAGCGCTTCGGTATATGGTTGAAGTATACGTATATATAGTTGGGCCATTTCAGCACGTAGTTTGGTTTATATAGAAAATCAAGATAATGTTACATTTTTACTCAGCTACAACACATTAATCCCAAAGGCTATTTGTGGAAATCTTTAATCCGCCGTGCTCATATTCACAACGTTAACATAACATGTCAAGTTATTAATGTTGCAGTTTTACCCTGTCACAAAACTTTAGTTACAAGACCTTAGGCGTAAACTTTTTTTAGGAATTTTTAGTCCGACGTATTCATAAGGTTTCGATAAAATGCCAAGGTTATGGTACTGCGTTTTGACTGAGGCACAAAAATTAATAAACAGGCCTTAAGCCTTTTTATCAGTTTTCAATCAACCGTGCTCATATACATAAAATTTTCAGAGAAAGTCAAGTTTACTGTGTTGCGCATTTACTCGAGTACAAAACTATAAACAGCCATTAACTTTCACCCGCTGAACTTGGTGATTCCTCAATTCATCCATTAACAAGTCTTTTAAGTGATTGTATGCTATTGTCATATTGATAATGTTTGATGACAAGTCAGGTTAATGATGTTGCACTTATTAAAGACTTAAAAAGGTGTAGAGGCTAGTAATTATTATTTGAAGTCTAAGTAAAAGCTCATTTTTAACTTGACTCGTCATGAAATCCTTGTGAATATGGCATTTATTTTATTTTGTACATTTTACAAAGCGTATGCATTTTTTTTTTGGCATTTGTTTTATTTTGTGTTGTACTTGTTACATAGCGTTTCGCATTTTTGTAATTCTTGTGACTTGTGATTGCATTTTGAATTTTTATTTGTTTCACATTTTGGATTGCATTTTGAATTTTTATATGCTTCACATTTTGGATTACTTTTTGACATTTTATGTTTTTGACATGCTATTTTGAAAATTTTGACTTTTTTAATTTTGCGTTGTGTTTTACATTCTTGCATCTTCGGCGGAATTACATTCTTGAAAAATTCAAATACAAGTTAGTAAAAGGTATAATTCAATTAGTGAGAAATACCAGCACATTTTAGTAAAGAGTAGAATTATATGAAATTCCTCTTAAAATGTCCAGCATGTTAACATTGTCTCTGTGCACCAAAGAAGTTCGAATTCCTTTTTATCTTGCCAGCGTTTCTCTTCTGGGTGGATTTGTTGGAATCTGTGCTATCACTCTTTCGATTTTAGCCATAGTTGTTCTCTGCTTTTTCGCAATTTCACTGATTATTTCGTACAGACACAGTTTTTTCTCTCCCAGAGTTGTATTCCAGCGTCTGTCTAATCTTTCAAGTTCGTTTTGTGTTCTGGGAAAGCCAAATAAATTGTTTCACTAACTGACCAAATTGTTGGCGGGAACAGCGGAGGGCTTCTGCTTGGATTGTTTCTTCTGCTTCCACGAAATTTTCCAAGAACATAATTTTCCTCAAACCACTGAACTACAGAATCTGCATATTCTAGTAAAATTGATTTCACTTCTTCAAAAGCAGCTGGAACTTCATCAGATGAAAAAAATGCGAGTGCTTGCAAATGTCTGACTTTGAGAGCAAACTCACTGTTTTCCTTATATTCCAAGGCTATACCAGAGGATGGATATTCCTCAGCACATTTTTTTCCGAGATGAAACCAACAACATTTGTGTGTGCTGCTTCCAAATTCCTTTTTAGCAGCATTATAACGGTAGCTATTTCAAAATCTATTATTATGCGTATATTGTGGTGCAAGCTGAATATCATAGTCTGATGCATAGTCTTGTAAATCCTACAAAAATACTTTATAATAGTATTATATTATTTATACTTGCTGGAAAGTAACCCATAAACTAGTGGGACAAGTCTGTGCATCTCTGGATTCGTTTCAACCATAGCATGAATGGAACATAATTGCCTAAAAAGGGTTGGACAAGTTTCAAATGTCCCATCCATAATCCAGAGGGGTGCTTCTTTAAGTTTTCGTAAATTATTCTCTGTTAAAAATAAAATAATTCCTTGATGTCCAAATGCGTTATCTCTGCCAAGAAATTTTGCACCATCTTCTCCTGTAAATTTATTGGGGCATCGATCCGTTCTGAAGTCGTAGGCTCCGCAGGCATGTCTTCTCTGTTTTACAACTTGCCTTAGTGCATCCATATTAGGCATGTAAGCTGCATTTACTGTAGCCATTGACGTTGTCACGGTTTGAATAATTTGTGCAGGGGCTTCGTCCGTATTTCTCGCTCGTTCTTTTATTTGCGCTCTTGCAACAGCAACATCACTTTTCTCCGGTCTTGGAGCATGATTATGTGGTTTCTCATTGCGCATCCTGTGTTCATCTCCAATAAGAATAGTACTAGCAAAGCCAGTACAATTTCCATAATTTCTTTCAATACAGTGACAATACCGTAAATCACCTCGCACTCTGTTATGGCAAAATAAATACCCTTTCCATTTCAGCAAATCATTTTCTTTTTGTGAGTTAACTATTTATGTTGCATTCTTCATCTGCATAGTGCCTTCGGAAAACAATGCACTTTCTCTTTCCAAAATATTTAGAATGATATATTTCCACTATATCACTTGACAACGCACAACAAAGGTTTCAACAAGCACGTTCTCTGTTCTCCAGTCAACTACGAACTAATGAGCAACCATTCAATAAAACACTCAGAATACAGACAATCACGTGAAGCTTGTTCCTCCAGTTAGGGTTTAAGCGAAGTTCAAGATTTTCGTACCTGCGGTCATAAGAAGTGGTTAATTTTAAGGATCGGCATCTTATCTTTTGTTTTTCCAAAACGCAGAGGTACATGTATTTTACAGCTGGGACGCTCCAGGCGGGGGATCAACAGATGCGAAGAACCCGGGAGCCAGGTTCCGGAGGCGGCAGCAGGCGCGGACAGGGCAGCTGTACTCTGGGCCGGTAGGCGTCATGCTAATTCTCAAAAATAAATTCAAATTTTTTGTGTTGCCCCATGCGTATGAAAGAAAATTGTTATACTGAAAAGACAATTTGTTTACCCCGTAACATATTAAACGAAACCTACGTCCCTACATGCCAAATGATCTGTAAGCCAAACACAGTTTTTCATGCAACACCTTCCCCGACTTTCTAAGTTCAGATCTGTCTCGTTCGACTTATTTCCTGTACCGCCCCACTCTTTCGCTAATTGCAGTTAATTGCCGTGAAATTGGTGTTTTACGTTGGGGTGTATTGCCGCCTGTCTTGAAGACTATAGTGAAAGCGGTGAACCCCAGGGGAAAAGTATTCCATCAAAAGAAACAGAAATCCAATGCGAGAGCAAAACTTTGTTCGTTGGCATTACATCCAAGCAATTTAGGCGAAGTAGGAAGTGTGTTTTTCTACTACGACACCAGAAGATTGTCACGAATGCTCCGGCTATTACGATACAGATGTGTCCTTAAGACTTCTCTTTCAAGACGTCCAAAGGCCGGCACTAGGGGATGGGGAGGGATACAGTGCGGATGCTCTTTTTTGTTGCAGTTAGAAATTCTTAAGCTCATTCTTCCTTAAAACTTTGCCTGGTTACCAGTAAGTACTGTCTCATGCCTCAACCATTGCACAGATTTGTTGTTTTTGTTTTCATTCTTTGAGTTAACAGCGGGAAAATATCTGAACTGCGTTGTTTCAGTTGGAAATATTTTTTTTACTTCAGCAACAGGGCTTCACGTATAATTGCAAAATACTTCGATAGAATAAACATACCTTACATAAAGAGTTTGCATGAGAAAATAGATTAATAATAAGGAAAATATTCTAAAACCAAAAAAAGAAATTGCGGAACCGAAAAAGCTAGGTAGAGGAAACAAAAGGCTCTAAGAAAACGTTCATATTTAAAGAAACCTGTAGTCGCTTAATGAGTAAGTGGTATAACTCAATACAAAATCATGTGCTGTATTTGAAAAAAAAATTAGAAGCAAGTAGGCATCGTGAGTGTCCACAGTTTCCCCTTTTCATCCTGTCGACATTACAACCACCACAGAAAAGAGAAGAACAAAAACATAACAAAAACATAACAAAAACACCCATACAAAGTAAAATCCCCAAAACATAAAAAGAAGTAACCACACAAAATGAAATGCCCAAACCATTAAAAAAACTGCAACCACACGAAACAAAATACCCAAAACATGGTAAGAAATTCTGTTTAAAGCATAATGAATGTATACGATAGGAGAAATATATGTTTTTAAAACTTAATACAAGTGTCAAAACTGAAATAAAAAGAAAGAAAAAAGAAATATTCCAAATATCATTGTTACTTTAGATATTTTGACCTGTTGACATTTCGTAAATTGTACTTGCACTCGGTCAAAAAATATTACTTACAAGGACTCTTTAGTAACTTTTAATCGCTGTGGTCGTATTTATAAGGTTTGCATAACAAATCAAGTTAATAATGTTGCGCTTTCACTTACCGTCTCCCGTTTAATTTAGAACACCATTGTATAGTATACCAAATTTGGTAGCTCTAAATTGAAAACTTTAGTTTTTACGAAAAATATTTATGGGCTGAGGGACTCTGACCCCGTGCCCGACCCGTTCCAAAAACCGTCTACCGTCTAAGTTAGAGTACCATGAGAGAGTATGCCAAATTTGGTGGTTCTAAATTGAAAACTGTAGATTTTCCGCGGCATTTTTATGGGGGGGATTTACCCCCGGGCTTCAACTCCTTCCCAAAACGGTCTACTGTCTAAGTTAGAGTACCATGAGATAGTATACCAGATTAGGTGGTTCTGAATTGAAAACTGTAGTTTTTAAGAAAATTTTGTATGTGCGGGACTCTGACCCCCGGGCCTTGACCCGTTCCAAAAACGGTCTGCCGACTAAGTTAGAGTACCATAAGATAGTATACCAAATTTGGTGGTTCTAAGATAAAAACTGTAGATTTTACGAAATTTTTTATGAGGGGGGCCCGACCCCGCGGGCTCCAATCCCTGCCAAAAACCGTCTAGCGTCTAAGTTAGAGTACCATGAGATAGTACATAAAATTTGGTGGTTCTAAATTGAAAACTGTAGATTTTACGAAAAAGTTTTTATTCGGGGGGGGTCTGACCCCCGGGCTCCAACCCCTTCCAAAAACGGTCTAGCGTCTAATTTAGAGTACCATGAGATAGTATACCAGATTAGGTGGTTCTGAATTGAAAACTGTAGTTTTTAAGAAAATTTTGTATGTGGGGGCTCTGGCCCCCGGGCTTTGACCCGTTCCAAAAACGGTCTGCCG
Source organism: Macrothele yani (assembly GCA_039090855.1). NCBI lineage: Eukaryota > Metazoa > Arthropoda > Arachnida > Araneae > Macrothelidae > Macrothele > Macrothele yani. Next base: position 83,819,145 of record CM077008.1, read on the forward strand.
TCTAAGTTAGAGTACCATAAGATAGTATACCAAATTTGGTGGTTCTAAGATAAAAACTGTAGATTTTACGAAATTTTTTATGAGGGGGGCAGACCCCGCGGGCTCCATCCCCTTCCAAAAACCGTCTAGCGTCTAAGTTAGAGTACCATGAGATAGTATACCAAATTTGGTGGTTCTAAATTGAAAACTGTAGATTTTACGAAAAAGTTTTTATTCGGGGGTCTGACCCCCGGGCTCCAACCCCTTCCAAAAACCGTCTAGCGTCTAAGTTAGAGTACCATGAGATAGTATACCAGATTAGGTGGTTCTGAATTGAAAACTGTAGTTTTTAAGAAAATTTTGTATGTGGGGGGCTCTGACCCCCGGGCCTTGACCCGTTCCAAAAACGGTCTGCCGACTAAGTTAGAGTACCATAAGATAGTATACCAAATTTGGTGGTTCTAAGATAAAAACTGTAGATTTTACGAAATTTTTATGAGGGGGCGGGGGCGACTCCGCGGGCTCCAACCCCTTCCAAAAACCGTCTAGCGTCTAAGTTAGAGTACCATGAGATAGTATACCAAATTTGGTGGTTCTAAGATGAAAACTGTAGATTTTACGAAATTTTTTTATGAGGGGGGCTCCGAACCCGCGGGCACCAACCCCTACCAAAAACCGTCTAGCGTCTAAGGTCTAAGTTAGAAATTCATTATACCAAATTTGATGGTTCTGAAATGAAAACTAGATTTTACGAAAATTTTGTATGTACGGGGGGGGGCTGACTCCCCGGGCCTTGACCCGTTCCAAAAACAACTGACAACCGTCTAAGTTAGAGTACTATGAGATAGGATACCTGATTTGGTGGTTCTGAATTGAAAACTGTAGATCTTACGAATATTTTGTGTATGGGGGCTCTGACCAACCAGGCCCCTGACCCGTTCCAAAAACCGTCTACCGTCTAAGTTAGAGTACCATGAGATAATATACCAAATTTGGTAGTTCTAAATTGAAAACTATATTTTACGGCAATTCTGTAGGGGGAAACCCCCTCCAACCGCATCGTAAAACCGTCTACAGTCTAAGTTAGAATACCACGAGATAGTATACCAGATTTGGTGGTTCTGAATTGAAAACTGTAGATTTTACGAAAATTTTGTATATGGGGGGCTCTGTCCAACCGGGCCCTGCCCCGTTCCAAAAACCGTTTACCGTCTAATATTTTTAGTGCCAAAGAAAAACGTAATATTCCTATCCTGTCTGCGTGGCCAAACTTTATAAATTTGATCAGGGAGCAAGACGTTCGAAATCATACGTTTTCCTGCATTCGTTTTGTATGTAACCAAAATCTGTAAACGCGACGAATTGACGTAGTCGACGAATTTGTCCGCGACGAATTGACCCGCGACGAATCGTCGTGGTCGACGAATTGACGCGCGACGAATCGTCGTGGTCGACGAATTGACGCGCGACGAATTGTCGTAGTCGACGAATTGACGCGCGACGAATTCACGTAGTCGACGAATTGACGCACGCGACGAATTGACGTACGTAGTCGACGAATTTGTCCGCGACGAATTGACGCGCGACGAATCGTCGTGGTCGACGAATTGACGCGCGACGAATTGACGCATGCGACGAATTGACGCGCGACGAATTGACGCAGGCGACGAATTGACGTAGTCGACGAATTGACGCACGCGACGAATTGACGTGACACCTTTTGTTGGAATCATGCATTTGGTCTTCATCTGACCAAAACTAGGAGAAATTGCTGAACTTTGAAACTGAGACATTATAATGTGCATGCAGTAGCAAGGGGGCCCACGTGGGGGTAGAGCCCTCCCCCTGCAGTTGGTATAGCCAAATGTTTGTTAAATTTAAAACTAAAATAGACGAAACCTTTTTTTAAAGCATTTTTAAAAATAATAAGATATTAATGATTGATTGTATCAATTATTTTTGTTGCATTTTAGTATTTTGCACATTTACTAAAATGTTTGACAGCCTTGAGGGAGGTAAGGATTTTTCTTACCTCCCCCCTGCCCTAAAGCACTCATATGGGCGCCACTGTGCAGTAGGTAAAATAGAAATGTCAGCAAAGGTGTTTTGATTTATCTTTATGCACCTATAATATTAATCAGATGTTCATTCCGGGTTTTCTGAAGCAAACCTGGCCACAGTAGAAGCGATCGGAAATACCTAGGCGAAAGCCATACAAAATGTTTTCCTCTGTAGCAAGCAAGGTGCACATCCTCTTTTCTGTGAACACCTGGTATTTTCCCGAAAGAAAGAGAGTAATGCGCGCGCTATGTTGACGATTACGAGCATCCGTTTCTTGCTTAGTTCACCCTCTGCTGATGAAGTATCGTATTTTTCTAACGTTTGTCGAAAAAAAAAAATCATGATCGCGTTACGTATTATCTTTCCGCTGAAAGTTACGTACAACAACAGTAAAGTGGGTGGGTCATCATAGCGTAGCGTATGACGAACATGGCGATCTTGACTCCTCTCGGAACAGAGAATCTGTCTGCTTTTGCTTCTGATTCATAGGGTAGGGTTTGGTTTTCCGGAGACCCGGCATGGTTGAAATCAGTTTTGAAATCATGCAAGATACCCGAAAGAAAACAAAACTACTTTTCCATCACTTCTCCGGCTTACAATTGAATATTTGGACGACATCTCTTTCTATTTAGTCCTTTCTGCTCTCACTCGTTCTCTTACCTTCACACAGTCGCTACCGTTTTGTGAGGTCAAGTATAGGACATATTTTATTTTACTTTTACTGAGGCTTTCAGGTCTCTGATTACCCCTGATAAATCTTCCCATTTATTCCATTCTGCTCTCACCCTTTCCCTTATTACCTACCTTTCATCGTTTTGTAAGGTTGAGCTGAAGCATATTTTTAGCAAGTCTTTTTGTAAAAAAGATCGTGCTTATGCTATCGGTTTGTCCGTCCGCCTGTAGACACCATATCTCTACAACTATTAATCCGAATTGAAAAATTCTTCTTGCATCGGGAAGCTTGAAATCTGCGAATGATGTTACTTTATTTCGTTTTTCTTTACGATGTACGATTTCGTCGCTAGAGGGCGTAAATGCAGATGATAACGAATTCAAAATACATTTTATTCCATATATTTACTTCTAAACATCCGATTTAAAGAACTTCTTCTACCTTTCGATTCCATTTACGTCGAAGAGTATTTTAGGTGTAATCACTTTTTGAAGTTAAGCAAAGATTTTCCGCGAGGGGTGTAAAAGTAAATTGCGTTTCCCCCGATATCTCTACTTGTAAAACTCCGATCTGAAAAATTCTTTCTTCAGTGGACACAGCTCCTAATGGGAAATCCTTTGCGTATAATTGTTAACTTTTGGTAAGAAATGGTTTGGCCACCAGGTGGCGTAAGTCTTAATTTCCACTTCTGATGCATTTGCAGCAAAAAATCGAGCTTTTAATGAAATCTCGATTGAAAAATTTTTTCGTCAGTCCATACCACTCACGTCGATAAACATTTTTGGAATATTCTTAAAATATTGCATGCTTTCTCCGCCAGGGGACATAGAGGTATATTTTATTTTTGTCAATAATTTTGTTTATAGCGGTCCAATTTGAAAAATTCCTTCTGTGTTGGATAGCGTTTCAGATGCGAAATGTTTCTCATATAATTGCAAAATTTTCAAATAGTTCATAGACTTTCCGCTAGAGGGCGAACCTGCCATCAGGACGCACACGACATAAAGGCAGATAGCAGTCAGAACAAACGTCCGCGTAGCTCAGGTGGTAGAGCGACTTATTCCGGAATGAGGGGACCAGGGTTCGAGCCCCGGCGTGGACAAAAATGACGGAGAAATTTACTTCGTTATAATGGCGCCCGAACTTTCCGGATGACCCAGCCGTTCAAAATCTCGCATTGGTATGATGTTCTTTTCGCACCGCGAGATAGGAAAAATCAGAGAATCCCTTCTCCAGCGCTTAGAAAAATAAAAATGTGTGATGTTGCATTCCACACACTAGATTGACTGGGAGTTCTCAAGTGCACGTTCTACAACGGATGGCTGCCTTAAACGATTCATGGTCACGGCTGACCCGTGAGCCATGCCCCCGGCCCCCTTTCGGGGGGAGATGTGACGTACCTGCCAGCAGGACGCACACGACATAAAGGCAGATAGCAGTCAGAACGAACGTCCGCGTAGCTCAATTGGTAGAGTGACTTATTCCGGAATGAGGGGATCCGGGTTCGAATCCTGGCGTGGACAGAAAGAAATTTACTTCGTTATAAGTAATTTACATCATATTTCCAAGCTAGTATTCCACCTCACCTTGCGCAATATATATCAAGCGAAGGTCACATTAATGAAGAAAGCAACTGGCGTATAAAACTTTGCTGGAGAACTTTTGGAAGAAAACAGTTCAATTTTCAAGAGTAATATACCATTTCGTCTTAAAAGAAGTGTTTAATCAATGCATTTTTTAGTTTCAACGTAGGGAGCAGAAACTTGAGCTCTAACTAAAAAATACATACAAAGTCTGAAAAGAAGAAAAAAAGCCTTTCAGTCTTATATTTCTAAAAAAGACGTACAAGGCTGAAAGAAGCATGGAGAGGTAGATGCATACTTGGTGTAACCAGGAAAGATAAGAAAAGGAACTCGTGGGTCAGGAAAATGACAATAGTGGAAGACATCATGATTACAGTAAAATTCCTGAAATGGCAATGGGCTGGACATATTACCAGAAGAATGGACCCACATATGGACAACCGAAACTTTGGACTGGATACCAAAGGACAGGAAAAGACCCAAAAGAAGACCAAGTGGGAGAAAATCGAAAGAAAAAAATTCGAAAAAAAATTTGAAATTGAAAGAAAAAAATTCGAAAGCGATGCCAGAGTGACATGGAGGAGAGTGGCTTAAAAGGCAGACCATTGGAAAGAAACTTGGGGATACCTTGGGGAGGCCATGTATATATAATATGACGCATTTAGTTTGTACACACGCGCACACTCTTTTTTTCACTTCGATAATCAATGTAAGACCGTAAAATAATGATCACTACAAATACTAGAACAAAGATGTACGTATAAGTAATTGATCATAACGAAAATATAAAAATTATAAAACCATGCAAACAAATACACTTTTATTTTTCGTTTTAATTTAACCGTAGTCGGAATAATTTATATTAAAAGAACAACATTTGCTTCCTTCATCTGATTAATGAAGGACAAGGGCATTCTGGAAGAGGAAGGGGTGGGGGGGGGGGGAGGGGGAAGTCCGGACCCGGCAGACTCTTCTCGTGTATGCACCACTGCACGCACATACTGTGCCTGTTTCTGCTAAGGATTTGAAAGGGTAAGTTGGCTAGCGTTAATGTTATCAGCAAAGCAATAATATTAGCGAATAAATTTTTATGGCCAACAATCAATAAAACTATTTCGTCTTGACATTAACTACTTTAACAGAATGGCATATTTTCGGTACAACAGGTTTAAACTGATTATTGCATAACATAATATTTAACTTCATTTTACAAAAAAAACAAAAACATTCCAGATTATTAGTAAAGTGGGCACGATAATTAGTTATTACTGTAAGATAAACTGAAAAGGCATTTCATTAGATTGAAACTTCAATATGGAAGAATATTTGAGGTTTGCGAGATGAGAAATACACTTAAAACTCTACATTCGCACTTTCTTAAAGCACATTTCATCCCTCAAGCGCTTCTTTTGCAAATATGGTCTTCAAAATAACTGCAGAAAATTTATTATTTCATAAAGTGACGCCTGAAGCTTCATTTACGAAAAGAAACCTTTCAGAGCAAACAATGAAATGCCTTCTACTGAACATCTCATGAATAATTAATAAGTCACTGTTTTGCCAATTATGAAACTACACATCTTCAACCAAAAGCGGAGACCACAGGATGCCCTGCGGTCTACGCCCATCACAAAAATTCGTAGTTGACCTGAATAGCTTAGTTTTCGCCTGCCAATTTTAATTGGCGAAATTCCGTCTACTTTTCTTCTTTTTATCTCACCATGTGCGTCATCCGTGAAATAATACAAATCAGTGACGTGGACTGTGACTGAAATTCGGTATGTTGTACGTCATGTCGATATTAGACGGAAAAAGACTGAAAATGCAAAACAACATTTGAAATAACTGACAGTATTTACACTGATGCCAAAAATCATGGGATAGCATTATGCAAATTTTTAACTAGCGCTGCCGTCGTGTAAAGGCTTCTACGCACGCCACGATTGCGAGGAATAATCTTGTGAGTCAGGTTGAACAACCGCCAGTAGGATTATGGCAAGCAGAAGTAAATTATCGGAGTTTGAACAAGGCATGGTAGTGGGAGCCAGACGGATGGGACATTCAATTTCCGAAGTTGTGCGAACATTCAACATTCCTCGATACACGGTGTCACGTGTGTACCAAGAATACCTCATGGAAGGCATTACCACCCACCGCGGACTGCGCAGTGGCCGACCACGGGTGCTGAATGACCGTGACCAACGGCGTCTGACCAAGATTATCCATGCTAACAGACAAGCGACACTGGCTCAAATAACATCCGCATTCAAGGCAGGAGGTACCAGAGACATATCCATCAGGTCAGTGCAGCGTAATTTAGCATCCATGGGGTATGGGAACAGAAGATCCACCAGAATGCCTTTGTTAACACCATGACATCGGACACAGCGCCTCACCTAGGCTGGTGAACACGGTAATTGGACCCTGGAAAGCATGTGGTGTGGTACAATGAGTCATGCTACCAGCTGATACGAGCTAATGGTACGGTTCGGGTGTGGCGTAGACTTCATGAAGCCATGGACCCAAGCTGTCAGCAAGGCACTGTGCAAGCTGGTGGTGGTTGATGGGGTGTCTACGTGGCACGGTTTGGGTCTTCTGGTCCTCGTAAATACGTCATTAACCGGTAATCACTTTATTGCTCTAATGGTGACCATTTGCAACATTTTATACCTTGACACTATTCAGCTGAGCTCGGCAATGCCCTTTGGTTAATGGAAATGTACGCAACGACTGCCAGGAGCTCAGACCTGCCTCCTCTAATCTCCAGTTCGCCGTCCGAATAGTGACGGGGAAGCTCTTCTACAGCCCTTCGAATGTTCTTTGCAGTGTGGCTTGTGCTGCCGTGATTATGTAGTGACCAATACGCCAATCGATGCAGACTGACGTCTGCCGGATTGCACCAGTCTCGCTACGGTGACTGCAAGTGACTTCCTGCAAGCACTGTAGCCAATGTCGTTCAACGATACTGGTATTCCGATGAACAAGCCCCATCGTGATTCGGCGAATTGACCAACCAACTTCACGGAGCCCTACGACCCTTCTATGAAACGCGTCCAGCAGGCGATACAGGGCGTGAGACGAAGTCTACGAGGCGTTATTCGTTCTTGTCGATGCTGTATAAAACCTCAATACTCTACTGCTTTGTTTTGTACGACCTAGAAAACAGCTTCGTCGGTCCGTGTTTGCCATTTTATTTCTCACGGGATCAGTAGCATACTCGAATGATTTGCAGATTCCACGTGCTTGCATACACACCTACAAATTTGCATGCCTATACAATGGCTTCTCCTCCATGAGTCAGTTTCAATGTCGAGCAGTGCAATAATCACCAAGATTTTCATGAATTTGCAAACTGTTTCAAGAGATCACAATATCATACAATGTGCGATCGCTGTGATATAACTAGCTTCAATAGAACACACATTTTTAAGATGATAATCCGATTTTTGGTGTAAATGTGGCAAGGATGGTAAGTCAGATAATATCCGAAAACTTGAAAATTTCATCGTCCGGGAGCGGGACTCGAACCCGCGTCTCCCAGATAGCGCCCGGGTATGCTAACCACTACAACATCCAGAACGACCAAGTCTCAAGCTTCCGATTAATTTGAATAAATTTCATGATAGCTTCAATAGCTTCGAGGCATTAGGAAACTCCTGGGAAGAAAAAAATCAATATTTTATTTTATTTTATTTTACTTTATTTTATTTCACTTTATTTTTTTGAGAGAGAACTGAGAATTCTTTTAAGAAACCTTGATGGTATCAAACATAGCGGAAAGGGATTAAAATGTAAATCCTTCGTTATGTTTCAACAAATGGCAATTTGCACCTAAATTTCTTTCCGGTTCTTAGAGCGGGTTGAATAAAATATGCAAAATATTTTTATCTGCACTGCTGTTTATTGTTGCAGAGGTATTATGTTTCGATAAAATATAGATTAAAATTACGATTAAATCACACAGCTTTTTGCGAAAACCGGATGCCGATAGAATGTTTTTAAAACTGACTAAATTTTTTTGAGAAAATCAAATTTTACCAAATGATGTGTTGCTTATTATAAAAATAAAAAGAACAAAACATGCTGTGTACAATATTTCTGATTTCAAGAAACATTTCTAAGGATGGTGAATAAAATGTTTTAAGTTAAATTTTAAATAATTCTGATTACACGGTAAGGAAAGAAACTTGTGTAATATTTTTGGCCTATAAAAATTGATTTGTCCGATGCCGATAAAGAAAGCTTTTATATGAAAATAAAAACACGAATGTTCGCATTGTAAAAAAAAGTTGGCAACGAAAAGATTACAAAATGCGCATTTTATATTAAAGGAATGATAACGTAGAAAAACAGAGCAAGAAAAGAATATAACATGGAAAGTGAAAATCCAGTCATATCAGAAATGTAAAATTCCTATAAAACTCTTAGAACTTTATTTAATAATAATGAGGAAAACATTGTTTCTAAGTTTTAAAAATATTCCAAAAAGTTGGTCTTGTGAAACGGAGATAAAAAAATTTACTTTTAACTTTGAAAATAATTTTTGAAAGGGAAAACGAACGTAATTCAACTAATGTTCTTAAATATATTAGTAAAAAAAGCATTTCATTTCATACTTGTTCTAGACAAGAATTTACAGAACTAACTACTTTCTTGCTCTTAATAATTTTTTCGGCGTGCTGCGCTTTAATAAGATAACCCGTTATTTCTCATTATTCTATGTGCTTTCTCGTTCACTAATTTCAAAACTTTTCTATTTCAAACTCTCTTCGTCAGCTAAATTCTTAAAGAGCTTTCTACAATGCCTCACTTCTATGGTTTCTAATCTCTTCCATGCCGCTAAACCAATTGTTCCCGCTTTACATCCACTCAAACAAATATGGCAGCAGTAAATTCTCTATAAATAGCTGCCCAGTATATACATTTTTTTTCATTCTGAAAAAGCAACTTTCATAAAATGATTGTGCAGTTTCTTTGTTCCAGATTCAGTTTCTTTCAAAAGTAATTTATCAGTTGCTTTGATTCCAAATATTTATGTGATCCTAAATGTGTTCATTATTGACGCACTGAAATTGTATTTGTTCCTATTTCATGACTCCTACTACCCTTATGGCAGCTTTGCCTCCCGACCGCTGATAGGTCTTAGGCGCTGGCTTCTGGTCAACCACCCAAGTCCCGGATGATACCTGGGTTGTGCGCGTGATTCATAGCAATATTTATGTCCTCCACCATAGTACCAATAGTCGCAGATTAGGAAAGGACGACAACTTACAGCCCCAGAACCTCACGGTGGTCGTCAAATCCCCAAACGAACATGCAACCTTTATGTTATTTAAAAGTATTTATTACGCTAATATGCAACTGACTTTTTTCTATTTTTCGCGTTCGGTGTGTCCTAACGTGCTTCTAAAATTTCAGTGAATTTTTAATACTCCTTTAAAACTTCTGTATATAAACTCCTTTAAAACTTCTGATTTCAAAATCAAGCTCCAAGGCAGCTACAGCTCACTGATATACAGGGTGATTCAGAATAACTGTTCAATAATTTGCGGGGAGGTCAGGAACACAAAACCAGGCAATGATAACATAGGAACATGGGGTCGCAAAAGCAAAACAGGGGCGCTGCGCGGTCACAAAGACAGAGACAGTTAACACAACGTTGGATGAGCAAAATGATTTAATTCTAAGGTTACAAAAAATAAGACATGATTTTAACAGACTTTTGGATAACAATTAACATTTCACAGTACCTTTACAAGAAGTGTTCGAAGTTGTGGCCTTGCGCAGTAACACACGCTTCACAGCGACGGCGCATCGACCGGCGGACGTGGGCGAACATGCCTGGTGTATCATTAACAACTCCAGCTGCTCCAACGATTCGTGCCACCAGGTCCATGTCGGAATCAACAGGGGTGTCATACACCATATCTTTCAAATAACCCCACAAAAAAGTCAATGGGGGACAGATCAGGTGAACGGGGTGACCATGGACCGGATCCACCGCGACCAATCCATCGCCCCGGAAATGCTGCGTCCAGATACTGTCGAACATTGCTGGAGAAATGCGCAAAAGCTCCGTCGTGTTGAAACAACAAGCGCTGTCGCACTTGGACTGGTACATCACTCAGCAATTCCGGCATGACCTCTTGCAGGAAGATGAGGTAATTGTGTCCATCTAGTCTCGATGGCAATACGTAGGACCCGGTCAGACAGTCGGTAACCATACCTGCCCAGAGTCTTATTTTTGTAGCCTTAGAATTAAATCATTTTGCTCATCCAACGTTGTGATAACTGTCTCTGTCTTTGTGACCGTGTAGCGCCTCGGTTTTGCATTTGTGATACCATGTTCCTATGTTATTATTGCTTGGTTTTGTGTTCCTGACCTAGCTGCAAATTATTGAACAGTTATTCTTAATCACCCTGTATACACCGTCTGACAATAAAGTTCCAAGACAGTGGGTATTACTCTGTTAATGGTAGGGGTAAAATATGTTCTATGGGTTAAATTTAGCTGTGTTTCTCCTCTCTTGCAGGACACATGAAGATCTAAGAAAGTGCAGACCTGTCCGGCTCTGAAGACTGTTAATAGAAGGTACCCCAAACACCATTGTGATGGATTTGAACAGAGAGTAAACATAAAGTTTTGCTGCAAGTCCGGGAAGTCAGCAACGGAGACCTTCGAAATAATCAATTTTTTTACGGGCACAATACCCTATCACGTTGTCACGTTTTTGAATGGTATCCTCGCTTTTGCGAGGGAAGGGATGACGTTGGGGATGACCTAAGGATTGGAAGACCGTCAACCAGCCGTTCTGAGAAAATGATGGAGAAAGTTCGCGCTCCGGTGCAGTCAGACCGTCGAATGACAGTACGGATGATGGAGGACGAACTGCATATCAACCGTGAAACAATCCGGCTGATTCTAAAGAAAGATTCCGGGAAAAAGAAGATTTGCGCAAGGTTTGGGCCGCACAGTTTGACTGAAGAATAGAACGGGGAAAGAGTCGAAAGCTGCAAGGCGTTCATTGCAGCCGTTAAATCAGACTCTTCGATGCTGGACCGCATTGTGACAGGTGATGAAAGGTGGTACTTTCAACACGATCCAGCATCAAAAAGGCAAAGCATGGAGTGGAGGGCACCAAATTCACCGGGACCCAAGAAGGTTCGCCTGAAGAAGTCGAAAATCAAGGCAATGCTGATCACGTTTTTTGGACAGAAGCAGCATCATTCACAGGGAATGGCTTCCGGAGAGCGCAACAATCACCAGTGCCTTCTACCTGCAAGTTCTTGATCGCCTACGGAAGAGAATTAATCGTGTGAGGCCGCACCTGCGAGCACGTGGAAGTTGGTTCTTTCTGGATGACAACGCGCCCGCCCACTCGGCACTATCGGTGATACAGTTCCTCGCCAAGTTCGGAGTACCCAGGCTCAACCAGCCGCTCTACTCCCCGGACTTAGCTTCCGCCGACTACTTCTTGTTCCCCAAAGTGAAATTGGCGTTGAAAGGACGACGTTTCATGACTGTTCAGAGCATCAAGTCAGTGCATTAAACTTTCCTTGTAACAGAAGCTGTCCTGGAATTTTGTCAGACGGCGTATATATAATATAATATATAGGAGTTGGACAAAATAATGTGAATACGTTGGACCACTAATCTTTAATATAGCTTCCAACCTTCTTGGAATAGATTCATACAGCTTGTGAATTGTCTCCTACACTATTTTGCACCATTCGTCGATCAGAACATCAACCAATTGCTTCAAAGATGTTGCAGGAGGGAATCTGCTTCTCACTCTGCTTTCGAAAATTCCCCACAGTGGTTCGATGATATTCAAATCAGGTGACTGAGCTGGTCAGGGCAGATGTTGAAGTTCATTTTAGTGCTCCTAAAACCAAGACCTAACTGTTCTGACTGTGTGTGCGTGTGGGCATATTATCATATTGAAGAACAGCATCATTGTTGAGAAACAACATTTGGACCATAGGATGCACTAGGTCACCTAGAATGTCCAAATATTCGCTGGCAGTAACTCGACCATTAGGGCAATGTTTGAGCCAGCCGAATGCCGAGATATGGCCGTCAGTGGCGTATCTTGGGTCCGAGACCTGGGCTATCTCATCCCCCCCCAGTAATGTTTTTTTTAATTGCGAAGTTTATTTTTAATTGTTAAGTAATAGAAGTATTTTTTTTTCTAAATTTTAGGTGCATGCTATTGCTAACATGATACCAAATAATTATGAGGATTAGGATTTGAATACTTATTTGCACACGAACTCCATTCTTCTTTCCTTTTGTGTGAACTTGAGTGTTACGTTTTCACAAAAATGTTTCTTCCGAGTACTTTTTCATATTTAAAAAGAATGTTTTTCTCTATTAACAAACCAGCCAAGTTGCTCGAATGTGCATGTCCTTGTGTGGCTCTAAGATATATCTTGATTCTTTTTAATACGGAAGAACTTCTTTCGGCAGTTGCAGTTGTTGATGGAAAGTTTAATATTAGATCTGCTAATTTGTACACCTCAATAAACACTATGTCCAATTATTCAACTTTATGTAACAAGTAAAGCTTCTTACTGATTTGTTTTGTATTCATCAAAGGAATAAAACACCTTCAGTTCACTTTTTAATCGAGCTATATCAAAATTTGAAGCATAGAGTTCTTTAAGTTCTGACAGTAGATGTTCAGGGAAGCTTTCACAAAATTTATCAAAACAGTTCGAATCCAACAAAGCCACGAATTTAAGATATAATATCACTGATTTTAATTCATTGACACTTCGCACAAACTGAAACCACTCACGCGAAACACGCGCTGTTAAAAGCGGAAGCATGGAGGGACTGAGATAGTTTGAAGTCTTCCCTTTTCTGAGCGAACCATTGCGCAAAGCAATGGTCCATTCACCTCCATACGCTCATTCATGTTGTCATAGAAACGCTAGCAGGCGATCATATCGAAGTTCTTCGCATCAGAACAACGAAGACTCTCGAAGACCTGCTTGCGTTATGCCGTTGGTCATCGCTCGCCAGACTGATTCTCATAATCGAAAGAAGCGAATCCACTCGTGTATTTTTCGCAAGGAAAGCATCGACATATATTAATACCGTCGATAATTGACTTTTATTTGTGTATATTTAATTTACTTTTGTTTGTGCATTCTCTGGGCTTCGAGCCAGCCTCGAATATACGCCACTGATGGCCGTCCAAATCATCACAGATCCAACCCCATGTTTGACAGTTGGAACTAGACGTTCCAAATTGTATGCTTTCTCTGTGATCCTCCATACATAAACACGCTATATTTTTGGGAGTAATGTAAATGAGGACTCATCGGACCATATCAGTGTTGGGAATATTGTAAATGAGGACTCATCGGACCATATCAGTGTTGGGAATATTGTAAATGAGGACTCATCGGACCATATCAGTGTTGGGAATATTGTAAATGAGGACTCATCGGACCATATCAGTGTTGGGAATATTGTAAATGAGGGCTCATCGGACCATATCACTGTTGGGAATATTGCAAATGAGGACTCATCGGACCATATCACGGTTGGGAATATTGTAAATTAGGACTCATCGGACCATATCAGCGTTGGGAATATTGTAAATGAGGGCTCATCGGACCATATCACTGTTGGGAATATTGTAAATGAGGACTCATCGGACCATAGCACACGTTTCAATTCATCAGCTGTTCAGGTTTTATGCTCATGACACCATTTTCTTCGCATTGTATAGCGCTAATTTCTGGGATTGAAGTTTTATCAGTTGCAGATCTTCCGTGGATATCAGCTTTGTGAAGTTATCTGCGGATTGTTTTTGTGGAAACAGGATCTTCCAGATGGATATTGAGTTCTGCAGTCACTTTTGCTGCGGTAGTTTTGTGTTGTTTAAACGCAATCCTGGTTAATGTTCGATGGTCCCTGTTATTCAATCTCGGTTGTTTCCCACTATTCTTCTTCGCCGATGAAGTCTTGCCAAGCTTTGTGTACGAAGTCATAACCGTGTAGACTGTTGCTCTTGAAAAGCCAAACAATTTGGTTGTATGATTACAGACGCTATTGTTAAATGCAGGGGCGGATTTATGCTGTAGGGGGCCCGTCTCACTGAACCTTTTGGGGCCCCTCGTTTTGAGATACATCCGGGTTCCGAGTATATTTACTACAATTTTAAATGGACTGTAATCAATTTCATCATCATCAAATAATTATATACAAATTTTGAAGATGTGAATCCGTTTTTTTTTTTTTTTTGGTTGTAAATATGACATGGATGGTAAGTCAGATAATATCAGAAAACTTGAAAATTTCGTCGTTCTGGAGCGAAAATCGAATCCGCGTCTCCCACCCGAGTACGCTAACCACTACACCACCCAGAACGATCAAGTTTCCGATTAATTTGAATAAAACCACCACAGGATTCGCTAGTCGAAGCAACCGGCATCCATGTTTAGCGAATCTGGATGTTAAGAATTCTATCCCGTGATTGCCTGGGACAGAATTTCGTAGCTCCAGGACAACGAAATTTTCAAGTTTTCGGATATAATCCGACTTACCATCCATGTCATATTTACACCAAAAAACTGATTCACATCTTTCAAATTTGTATTTCATGGTGCAATCTCGTATTCCATTCATAATTCTATTATTATTCTACATATATGAAAAGGAAACAGAAACAACAGCTGTAACGATGCCGCTTTTAAGGACACTGTTAGGTGTTAATAATCACAATATTAAAGTAAGTAACACTGTATAATACCACAAAATGGAGATCGAATGACAACACAGAAATACAGATTACAGACGATATTTTAAGTTATGCTGTGACGTTACCAGTGGTAAGTGTCGCCACCACGCACAAATGAAATTATAGTGAGCAAAATTTTACCCGCTTGACAAGCAGGATAGCCAACTTTACATTTCTTAAGTAGAGAACAGACGACAATCACTATATAAAGTTTGAACCACGACTGCTTTTCTATGAATCGGCAAAATATTATATTCATCAACATAATTTCCCCCTCTTTTTTCCTTTTCTTTGTTTTCTCCCTGCTTTACTTCTCTTTTCACGGTGAATCGGAGACCCTCTGAGATGCAGGACATTTCGCGATTGCGTCTTGCGCGACCCAATAAATTCTACCCTGGCTAAACTGGCTCCCACGATTTGTCCTCTTTAGAAGTCTTACAGATCATCCATTTTACGACCGCTCGCATGAACAGCTGCTTAACGCAACGTGTATACATTGGCATACAACCAAAAGAATATATACAAAGAAAATACACAAAAAATAATCACATTTTTTTCCCACTGTAACCTACACGAATAACATTAACTCCTATAATCATATTGTTCACATTACTTGTGTGTGTGTGTGTGTGTGTGCGTGTGCGCGCACGAGCGCGTAAATGGACCATGTAACATTAAAATTACGCATATACAGGGGCGGATTGACCCACCGGGACACCGGGACATCTCTCGCTGGACCCCTTCCGTATACTTTATCTCTTTCCTTCTTACTTTCTTAAAAAGGTTTTCAGTTCAGTTGTTTTAAACACACAACTGAACCACAACACTTTTTTTATACATGAAATACACATAATGTAATTATAACAAACAGGGAAAAACCCCTTCTATTTTGAATTAGGGAAAAAAATCCCCTCACCAGGCAACTGCTGGAATCCAAACTACATTGGCGTGCAAAAATTAAGGACGAGACGGTTTTTCGAATGTAACGTCATGCAGAAGTGCTCCACATCTACTCAAATCATACCATAAGATCCCCAAGATGTAAGAATATGGGACAAGTGAGCAAAACCGTCCAAACAAGGAATCCAAAGGATACAAAGGCACTTTATTGAAAAGGTAGCTTCGAGCACAACTGGACAGAAGAGAGAAACGTCCATGTGACAGTCGGCTGCCAAGAAAAATCCAGTCTTTAGTAGGGGATATGATCACCACTGACTGCGTTGCAGGATTTACAATGTCTGTCCATGCTGAGGACGAGGTTGTCAAGAAGCTGTTGGTCCATAGCGGCCCGTTCCTCTTGTAGCGCCAATCGCAGCTGCAGAATCGTTGCTCGCGGCTGGTGACGTGGTGCCAAGCGTCTCCCGAGAAGGTCATACACGTGTTCGATTGGATTTAGGTCCGGGGACCTTGCGGTACAACCCATGCGTTGAATATCTTCACTCTCCAACAGCTCTGCGACAGCCACTGTACTATGAGGTGTAGCGTTGTCGTCCATGAAGAGGAACCCAGGACCCACAGCACCTCTAAACAGACAAACGTGAGGCAGAAGAACCTCGATACAATAGCGGACACCAGTGACTGAACCTCCTTGGAAGATGTGGAGGTCAGTACGGCTACCAAGCATGATACCGCCCCAAACGAGAACTCCGCCACCTCCAAACCGGTCCCTTTCGATCATGTTGGAGGTGTGATTGCGTGTTTCCTGCTCTCTCGAAATGTGTATACGTCCAGAATCGCTCGTCAGACTAAATCGGCTCTCATTCGTAAAGAGAACTCGACCCCATTGCTGATGTGTCCAGTTCTTGTGTTCCTGGCACCACAGAAACCGACGTCTCTGATGATCAGGGGTTAATATCACACACCGTACTGGTCGTCGTGCAAATATACCACCTTTGTGCAGCCTCCTGGCCACGGTAAAACGCGATAACGGACGTCCAGTTGTCTGTTGCACGTGCCTTGCGATTTCTCCCGCTGTCTGCCGTCTGTCTCTTCTCGCCTGTAGGACAATATACCGGTCGTCCGCCGCCGTGGTTGCCCGTGGACGACCACTGATAAACTCTCGGACAGCTGTTCCTGTCGTTTGAAATGCTCTCCAAGCTCGTGAAACGATGCTGTGAGCGATCCCGAACTCCTCGGCCACACTCACACTAGTCACTCTTCGACCTTCTTCCAACTTCCCAATGACGCGACCTCGGGTAAAGTCATCCAGATGTCGTCTACTGGATTGCTTGTTGGCCATACCACACGGTGGCAGCAACTCTACGTCGTTAAAACCGATGTACACCGTGCAATAGCTTTCACCGAATTGCAGAGCGTACACCGCCCGTGTGCTTTATACCCTTTCGACCCCCCTACGTCATGCTGCATATATGCGCATGCCCTACCGTACCGGACCCTAGTCTATCTCCTGAGTGGTCTTTCGGTCCGTTCTGCCTGCTTGTTCCACTGTTATGCTAATTTCTCCTCTTCGTTCTTAATGTTTGCACACCAGTGTACAATAGATGGGCCATGTGTGTTTGCAAACTTCTGGGTTCACTTGGCAGCTGAGGAACGAGAATGTATGTACCGTATGTTGCAGGAGGGTGTACAAGATGTTCTATATATTTCCCAAGGAGGGGGGTTGATTTCACTCCCGTTGGTTGTAGGAAGCATTCGTGCTGTGCTCATAAAAGCTGAGTTCGGGTTCAATTTTAAGAGCCCGAGCCCCTCCGAGCCCGAAGTATGTCAGCCCTAGCCCGCCCGAGCCCGAAAACTATGATTAATCTGTTTAAGCATTAAAAAAAGTCTCCTCTTCCAAACTTCCACTCCTTCCTCCCCGTGCAATTAACCGATATCTTTCTCAACTGCGGAGCAGGGAAGGAATGTCTATCTATGTCTATAGTTTTTTTGACCATTCATTTCATCCTGAAATGTTTCGAGGGGCCCGGCATCAAGAAAAGTCGGGAGGCCCAACAATCTACGCATGTTAACAGCACTGGAATGGGGGCAACACAGGGCTAAATTTGGTTCACTACTTTAGTTAAAGTAGTGAAATTACTCACCCATGTTTGATAAAATTGCAGAACAATGGTAGATAGTGGTCATTATGAGATGTACTATCCACTATATGACAACACAGAATTCAGAATGAAAGCTAATAATATCAAGAACTTATTTTGAAATAACTGCCAGATTAATTATTTGCGGGGATGCTCATCTACTATCCCTTTCACCAGAAATGTTCTACATACGCAGCCTACGCTCCTTGTAATAACTGACAAATGCTGCAGATGAAGGCATTTACGGAGATATCATTTAAACATGAAGTTGCAAAATGTTTTGTTTACGTTATTTAGTAAGGTCTCTTTATAATACATAACCGCAGCATAAAAGCACGTTTTGTAATTGAAACACATACGAATATATGATCACTAAATGAAGAATCTGTTCGCCACGATATTTAAATATCTTTAAATATCTAACTGTGATTGTCCACAATAGAAAAATTAGAAAAAGTGCAGTACAAATACAAAATTTTACAGTGTAAAAGTTCTGTTTTTTTCATTTATTTAAACTTAAAAATCATGTCTTATGCGAAAGGATTTTTAGTACAACTCCGACATAATTTTGGTAGTAGCAGCTCTCTCTCTCTCTCAAATATCTGCTGGAATTTCAGCCCACTTCGTTGAAAATTTAAGAACTCGAAGCTCAAAAGTATAAAAATCAAGATTATTTTACGATCTGTCAAACATGAAAAGGCTATATAAGGAATTTTTTAAAAACATTTTTAATGTTCTTACCTCAGCTTTCTTAAGAGAAAATTTTAGACAAATATAAATATTGAGTGTGTCCAAAATTAGAAGCTTCTCCAGAGCAAATACATACATAACTAACTAAACTAGTGATGTAAACCTGGTTATTCGCTTTTTCCAGGTCGATTAAGTGAGTTTGCCACGATATTTAAATATCTTGAAAATTCTACCTATGATTGTACACAACTTGCAGTACAATTTTTCAAAATTGCAGTGCAATTTTTCATCAGTGAAATCTTGGCATGGGCCGATGAAAAATTTTCCGCAACACCCACTTCAATTTAAGGATGACGGGTGCATTTTTATTCCCCCTCCCAGTACTATGTTTGCCACTATTTCCAGAGCAACGGTACTTTTTGTTTTGTTTCTTAAATAGAAAAAGTTATTTTCAGTTGCGATGCAATAGTACCGCAGAACTACAACTAAAAGGGCCCATTTGCAAATAATTTCCCGGACCCTTTTGCGACCGCCAATCCGCCCCTGCGCATATATACTCATAGTTATCAGTACACGTGACATATTATTCACTATATGATCAAAAGTATCCGGACACCCCTTTTGAGTAGTGGATTTGCCCATATACATTACAGTCACAGCCCAAACAGGTATAAAAAGACGCACTCCAGGTGTTTTCACAAATCTAAAGAAAGAGACGTATCAGAAGCGGAAAAATGCTATTCACTGATGCATTTCCCAGTTCGTCCACTTTAATCTTGCGTATTCTCTAACTCTATGTCAGCTATGAATCGGAGAAATGTGGTGGCAGTATGTTACGAATTTAACACCATTCAATTCATTGAACCGAAAACAAATCGGCATGCCCAATCTTACAATATTGTGTAAATCATACGTCAATCATAAAAGGTCACCAGCCTGAATACTTACCATTAATATTTTTGTTATCATCACGTCTTATCTTCTCTTCGTGTCAACGAACTAAATTCTATTCGAATTCAAAATTCACCCAGTTAAATCTTCGGCTCACTAGGGATTAATTCGGGCTCTTATGCGGTCGCTCTCTTGGGCTGCTTTGCACACTGTTCAGGCGTGTCAATACGCGAAGAAATCATTATTATTTACAATAATTATTATAACGATAGCAATCAATCACATATTATTATTAATGAAATGGTTACAATTCGAAATTACTCAGAACATAATCAAAATACGTATCTCACACACTGAGATAAACAAGTTCGTACTTGTTACGTAAGACTTAATTCGATATATAACAGTGAGAAGCATTACTATTATAATTTTTGGTAAATAAGAAAAGTGTCATCTTGGTACCCTTTTGCTTTGAAAACAAACCACTTTTATTGTACTTCATTAAAATTGGCAATTACTATTAAAATAGTAACTACCAATTACACAAATTATTACATACAAACATACATATCACTAAGCTGTTCTATGAGATTCAGAGGTTAGCTCCACAAAGAAATACAAACAACCAGATAAATTTTTAACCGATTATTTACTTACTGTAGCCGTATTAAACTTCTTCATTTACAGCGATCTTGACACACAACACGGGCTTCGCTGACATCCATCACACGACGTACACAAGATCTTCTAATGCAAATTATTGCTATTGTAAAACTGTAATAAATTCTTCAGGCCATTACTGAGATACGCACATGGTGTGAAACATGCGGAGATAAACAAGCTAATACTAGAATTAATTTACTGTATGATTGTGAAAACTATTACACCCCATATTTAGTCAATAAAGAATGTATTGTCTTTGCCCACTCCTGACACCAAAGAGTTCTAATGGATTTATTGCAGTCTTACAGTTCGGAATACGCCACAAGTGGACTGGCTTCTCTTGTGTTTTGAACTTTGTAACAATGGCTTTTCAAGAACTGAAGATTTGAAAGTTGATGGGGCAAATCTGTAAGTAACTGTTACCTCTATTTATCAGCTGCACCATAATAACATTTGAAAACTTTAGGCCACAGATATCGATCAAGGACCACATCGAAGAAGAAATTAATACGCGTATAAAACTTGGTTGGAGAGCTTTTGAAAGAAACAGTACAATTTTCAAGAGCAATTTGCCATTATGCCTTAAAAGAGATATATTTAATCAACGCATCACTCCAGAGTTCTTACTTATGGATCAGAGACATGGTCCTTAACTAAAACAGGACATACAGAGGCTGAGAACAACTGAATGAAGCAGGGAAACAACTAAGAAGAATGAAAAGAAAAATAAACAACTGAAAGAATTTGTGCTTGGTGTAACCAAGAAAGACAGGAAGAGGAACACATGGATTTGGGAAATAACAAGAGCTGATGCCGTTATGATCAAAGGGAAGATCCTCATTTAGCATTTCAATTGTTCAACGGTGGCCAGAAGAACTGATCACCATTGAACAATTGAAATACCAGATTAGATTCTAAGGGACGGGAAAAGACTCAGAAGAATACCATGTCGGAGATGGGTGGATGAAATTCGAAAGCATGCTGGAGTGACTTGGAAGAGACTGGCTCAAAAGAACAGACAGTTGTGGAACAAACTTGGGGAAGCCTAACATAGACTATCGTCACCTTATAATAATAATAATAATAATAATTCAGGCTTCTTTTTTCTTACTCAATAAGTAGTAGAGGAAGAAAAAAGAAGCCTGAATGATTATGTCAACAGAAGCAGAGAAAAGCTACTTCAGGCAGTGAATAATGAAAATATCTTTAAAACAACAGAAAACAAGGCTGAATACAAGAGAAAACAGTTTGAAAGCAGATTAGACGGCTGGAAGAACAAGCCACTGCATGGACAATTTCTAAAGAATATTGATGGGAAAAGGGACAACAACTTGACTTGGGCATGGCTGAAATCGGGTTCCATCAAGAAAGAAACAGAAGGTCTGATTTTTGCTGCACAAGAACAGGCATTGCAAACAAATGTTATGAAGGCTAAAATCCAGAAAGTCAGTGATAATCCAAAGTGTCGACTTTGTCAAGAAAAAGATGAAACTGTGTCTCATCTAATATGTGAATGTAGCAAAATTGCACAGACAGATTACAAAGTTGGACATGACAGGGTTGCACAATTGATTCATTGGTCATTATGCAGAAAGCACAATCTGCCAGCATCGAAAAACTCATGGGAACACAAGGCTGAGAAAGTAATAGAAAATAATGAAGTCAAGTTTTTGTGGGATTTCAGAATTCAAACCGATCGACACATAGAACATAATACACCAGACATAACAGTCATAGAAAATCGGAAAGTCTGGCTAATTGATATAGCGATCCCTGGAGATGTCAATGAAAAAGAATTGAAAAAAAATGACTAAATATAGAGACCTGGGCATAGAAGTTACCCGGTTATGGACTAAACACACAACGGTTGTCCCCATTGTCATCGGGGCACTTGGAACAATGTCAAAAAATTTTATGAATAATTTTGAAAAAATTGCAGCTTTCTGATATGCCACCTACAGAACTGCAGAAGACAGCTTTACTTGGGACATCATATATTTTACGCCGATTCTTGACTGATACCTAGGTCTCCGGTGGAAACTCGTATTAGTTCAATAATACCAGTCAATGATAATTTGCTATTTATTTTGTTTGTCAGAGGCTGTGATTCGTATATTTCGAATAATAATAATAATAATAATAATAATAATAATAATAATAATAATAATAATAATAATAATTAACATTATTGAATAAAACATGGGCCGCGGGTGGCCTAGTGGGCAACGTTCGTGACTGCCGCTGAAAGGACCTCAGGTTCGATCCCAGGCAGGTACGAACGCTCGATCCACTAAATATCCGCCGTGCGTCGGATGGGCACGTTAAAAGCCGTCGGACCCAGCGTACTGGCCCCCTGGAATAAATAAGGGCGTCTATATCCCCCTTTCTACTTCGCTTCCGTGTCACTTTCCAATCAGGCACTCTAGCCCAAATCTCCTAGCTTCCTGTTTCTAAGGGTTGTTAAGACCTGGGGTCAGACACTCCCTTCCTAAAATCCTCTACATTTGATCATTTGAATAAAACATTAATTTATCAATTAGTAACACAAACAATAATAACGAATAACTAAAACCTTATTAATTTCACTATAAATATTATTTAGGAATGGCCTGATATCTTTATTACAAATCTGTTATACATTTTCTAACTAGTACGGTATCACGAACCTGCACGAAGAATAATCCATAATTATTTTATTTACTTTAACAAACGTAAATGCATCAGTTATCTATTATACTGGTATTATTTATTATTTAAACGTTTATTTGCATGCATCCACTGTAATAAATAATGCTATGGAAATAGATTAACAAAACAGTGAAAGATGAATGCTTCCACATTAACGTTTTTACGCACTGATTCCCTTTAACATCAAAAAATACTTCTGTAGAATAAGATTTGCTTATAAATAATATAAGAGAGGTCTTTCATCTTTGATGTGAAACACCTCTGTTATTGTTATTACTTTTTACGGTATTGTTTGATTTCGAGGCTTTCAAAAGAAAATGAATGGAATTAAAATACTTTTAATGCGAAAGAGCGTGTGAAGAATCTCATCTCTGTTATTTCCAGTAAAGAAATGAAACACGACCTGAGAGCAATCTGCTCATCCTTAGTGTAAGAAATGGAGATAACTTTCTTACAAAAAGCAAGTCCCGGATGTTTATTTTATGTGAGGAACAGCTATTTCTGTTTCTTCTGAAAATAGGACAAAAACACAACAGCACGCCATCCTGGAGCTACCCAGGGGAACAAAGCACATGTTCGAAACTCGCTAAACACCAGTCATATTTGACTACGCTGAACAATAATACATGAGCAAACAGAAGGCTACCCAATGTCAAAGGATATCCGCACGCAAGAGCGCCACGCCCTCTAACTCGCACGGCATCACGAACCAACACGAAGAAAGAGCATTTTCATGAACTAGATTCTTCATTTAGCACGTCTTTTGACATACAAACAGATGCCAAAAATATTGCGCTTTTGTTATCATTATTTCTGTCTGTCTGTCTGTGGGTACGACATCTTGCTTGAATATTGAGGAATGTTCGACTCAGGATGCCCGAGGACATCTCTACTTTGAAATTTGAATGAAAATCAATTTTTTATCGGCTAGGAGAAGAAATGACTACAATTTTTTTCCATTTTGTTTTCTATTCGTCTGTCTGTGAACACAATATCTGCGTTCCTAGAGGTTGGATAGAAAAATTAAATTAATTTTGCAACAGATCCGAAATGCTCGGAAGCACATGGACTTTGTTAGAAGTTTCGTACATTAATCAGCTTTTCCTGTCAATGAATTTTTGCTCAACGCGATGTATATGCATATTTCTATTTGTCATTATATCTGGATTCTAGAAAAACCGAAAAAGTCCCTTTTCGACTGCATGTAGCTAAACGTATTTTTTTCCATACCTGCAGGAACAGAATTTTCCCACTGGGTGACAATAACAATGTATGTCATACATGCACGCACATGAGAGAGAGAGTGAGAGAGAGAGTGAGAGAGAGAGAGAGTGAGAGAGAGAGAGAGTGGGAAAATACTCCGCCTGCACAAAATTTCCAGGAAACGGAATTGTTATGTCAACAAACCATGAAAATTTTCTAAAAGGTTCAACATGATTCCAGAAGAAATATTTTGAATCTGAGACCGTTTTGTCAAAACATAAAAGATCGTACTTGCCAGTATGTCTGCAACATCGATATTCCAATGTGTTAATGTTTGTGTATGTCCTTTTCTCGCAACATATGTGTGTGTCTCTCTCTTTGTATATGAGTGTGCCTCTTGTCTGTGTGTATGTCTCTCCCAATGTTTCTATGCGTGAGTCTGTCCCTCTCTTTCGACACAGTCGAGTCACATTATTGTGACCACCTCCTACTTTTAAAGTTAACAGGGCGTAGCCAATGAATGAAGGCACGTGTCGTGAGCTAGCTTGGAGGGTATATAAGGTATGCTGTAGGCATTCTGAAAACATATCGCTCGTTGCTGGCATGGATAAAGGGAACGATTTATCAGATTTGTAAAAAGGGATAATTATCGGCTTTCGGGCCAAAGGCGGCAGAACTTCCGAAACAGCGCAGTTTGTGAACTGTTCGCGTGCTGCTGTAGTTAAAGTGTATCGTGATTGGGAAAATGGCACCATTGCGAATCAGCGACGTGGAAACCGTGGAGAACCACGTGCCATTGATGTGAGAGGTGAACGTCGGCTTCTAAAGTGTGTGAGGGCCTATTGACACGCTACAGTGGAGCAACTCACTGGCCGAATGAACCAGGGGGCTACCTGGTTCATTCGGCCAATGAGTTGCTCCACTGGGTTCGCTGAACTGTTATTTTAGGCCCGGAAGCGGGTCTAAAATAACAGTTCAGCGAACCCTGCTGCGTGTGGGGCTCCGATGCAGACGGAGTGTCACTGCACCTATGCCAACGAAGGTGCTTCGACAGAAAAGGCATATAATTGCACGGCAGTATCGGAATTGGACCTCCGCTGATTGGCAAAGGATTGCCTCCTCTGATGAGTCACGTTTTCTGCTTCATCGAACTGATAGACGTTGGCGTATAAGGCGAAAAACATCGGAGAACAAACGCTCTTCAACCATCGGAGAACAAACGCTCTTCAAACACAAGCTGGTGGGGGCAGCCTTATGGTCTGGGGAATGTCTTCGTGGCATTCTCTGGGTCCACTTATACCTGTAGAAGGCACTATGGACCGAATTCGTTATGAATCCCTTCTTGCAGACCACGAACACTCATACATGCTAATTGTCTTCCATGGGGCGAATGGGATCTTCCAGCACGACAATGCGAAGTGTCACACAGCTAGAAATGTCCGAGACTGGTTGGAAGAGCACGATGAAGACTTCAAAGTACTTCCCTGGCCTCTGAATTCTCCCAGACTAAAACCCAATTGAGCATCTGTGGGACCACCTCGATCGTGTTCGCTCTATGGATCCTCCACCACGCACCCTCCAGAAGCTGTTAGATGCACTGCAGTCAACATGGCTCCACATACCTGTGAACACCTTCCAGAACCTTATTGAGTCACTCGCAGTCCGTCTAGCTGCTGTCCACGCTGCACACGGCGGTTACTCTGAATATTAGCCGGTGGTCGCAATAATGTGACTCAACTGTATACATGTACATATCTGTATATATACATCTCTCTTAAGAGCAGAGTTAAATACATAATTTACACCCAAAAATTTTTAAAAACAAAATTTGTTTAACGTACAATTTGAAGATCATGACGCGCAACGCAGCAGTGATGAATATTTAGAAATCACAACTTACAAAGTAGAGACTGAAACAAAAAAATATTATTTAACAAGGACAAAAACTACAAAGAAAACCTCAAAACCCAACAGGTATGAGTAAAAAATATAAAATAATAGCAAAAACCTGAATGCAGAAAGTGTCGAGAATGCCGAGCCTTGGCTTATGTATATATAGCTATGTGTGTGTGTCTGTACCTTTATGTATATATATAAAGACATTCCGATATATACCCCCCCCCCACACACACACACACGTGTGTGTGTGGGTCTTCATGTGCGTGTGTATGTATACTACACACACAGTGGAACATGTATATGTAAGGCGATCGAAGTTCCACTGTATATATACAGTATATACATACACTGCATGTGGACAGAGATATTTTTTATAGAAAACGTATATAAATTCAAGCGAAAGAATTAGCTACGAAATTTGATTGAGAAAGAGAAAATTAACTTTTGAATTTGAATTTCGGAAAGACAGCGTAACTCAAGATATGTTGAACTTCACAAAATCAGTCTCAAATACCAATCTAGCATCAGTTGTTTTACAAAATTGATACAGTAAGGAATTTCAAACAAAGGGAAAAGAGATCTCTTCCGCGTTTTGCAAAAAAAAAAAAAAAAAAAAAAAAAAACTGGCTTCAATAAAATCATCATGGGCACATATACGCACTAGCGAACCTTTAACGAATTCAGAGAATTAGAAAATCGCCTGTGTTCTGTCCAGTTTTGACTAAATATTTGGATCAAAAACTTAGCATCAGTATTTCATTCAAATTTCTAGAGTAAGTTGAGATACACAGGGGTTCAGATATACCTTCAAATAATCTATTTATTAATATATTTATATAAACAAGCACAATTTCCGTTTCTAGGTGTAATACACTACGGCATTAAAATTGCAAGCTTTCGCTGCCACAGGCAGCTTCTTCAGGCTGAGGAACATAAACAACAACAGAATCTGAAAAAAATGTTTATGTTCCTCAGCCTCAAGAAGCTGCCCGTGGTAGCGAAAGCTTGCAATTTTAATGCCGTAGTGTATTACACCTAGAAACGAAAATTGTGCTTGTTTATATAAATATATTAATAAATGGATTCTAGAGTAAGGTTTTTCAATTTGGAGAGAAACTTTTTTCGTTAAGAATAAAACAAATCTGGCACGTTTAATGTAATAAGATTAGTTCCATATACTGCAGTTCTATAATAGCATGAATTCCTAAATTTAGCTTAAATTCTAAAATTCATTTGAAGCTACGTAGATATAAAATGCATCAACATGGAGCATGGGTATTTATTCTGTATATATTAAAGGTATGGTATATTGAAAGAAAATTGTAAAATATATAGCGTTAGGGCAAAAGCAGGATAAAAACAAACTTCACTACCTCTTCATTGTTTCGAAGACGCCTTTGCCATTAATTGTCTCACTTTTTTTCTCAAGGGATGTACTCATATGTTTTTCCACGTCGGAACAACAGAATCTAAAGGATGCATATATACACTCAGGAGTAAAAATAATTTAACACGGTACTCCAAGATTATTCTTTATGATCACAAAAAGCAAAACCACCATTCACTTTGAGTTCAAGCAAACTTTAGTAACTTTCCTGAAAAAGTAGATGGGAGAAGCAAATCAATCGCCTAGAGGCAGAAACAAGTCAAATAACTGCATGTGTGTGCGTGTGTGTACGTGCACAAGCATAGGGTGATCAATATCTTTTGCAGCTTCAGCTACTGAAAAAAAAAAAAGAAGAGAAAATTTCTACCAGACTCAATATATTTATCTGACTATTTTGTGCAATTTTTTGATGCGTTTGGAACATGAAAACAACTTAATAATTAAAAAAAAAGCAACAAGAATGAAATGAAAATAAAATTTATGAAAAGAAAACAGACAACATAAAAGCATTAATATTCGGGATATTTTAATAAAATATTTGTCCCTAGATCATGTAAACAACAATAATGTCAAGTTTAATTTTTTTTAGCGTTAGTTTGTTTCCGTACCTCACTAATATTTTGGATTTATCTGAGACACTGACAGCAAAATTAAATCTTGAGGACAATCGTTTATCTGCTAGAAATACTTAGTACAAGGCTATGCATTTCTTAATGGATAGGCATCTTTACGGACAAATTTTCAAAATAATTTCACGCTTCTGAGCCCGGACGACCAAGAAACTGACTGAGATGTTCTTTTGAAAGCGCGTAGCTCTGAATACTTAAATTTTCAACCTGCAGTTTTATAAAATATTTCAATTTCACTTTCTAAAATGGAACTCAGATCGATAAAACGAGATGTTGCTCCTTTTAGCTTCGTAGCTAACCAGGAAAATGACTTAGCGTTGTAACAGGAGGAGTGTACTCAGAAAAAATTTATAATATCTGGATTTCAATTTTCGAAACAGCCTCAGCTTTGGCTTTAGCTTTGATCATTATACAACAGCCGTTCCATAAAAACAGAGTAAAATCACATAAAATGAAGAAATATAGGTACACCAAAATATATGTTATTCTTTCTCAAAATATCTTCCCTCGGATGAAATGCAACGGTTCTATCGTTCAGTCCACTTTTCAAAGCACATGGCGATGGCATTTTGTGGAAGCTGCTTTAGCGACTCCTGTGCAACTTGAATAACTTCAGTATCTGCGTTGAATATTATGCCACGGAACTAATCCTTCATTGTTGGAAACAACCAGAAATCGCACGGGGCGAGGTCAGGACTGTAGGCAGGCTGTGGCATGATTTCAATACTGCATTTGGTAAAGAACTGTTGAAAACAAGCAGCCACATGTGGGCGGGCGTTATCATGGTATATGGTCCACTTGCCCACCAGTTCCGGTCGCGTAATCGACATGTGTCGTCGCAGATGCTTCAAGACTGAAATGTAATACTCAGCATTGATAGTAATTTGTGGAGGAACGGTATGCTGGTAAACCACACCTTTATGGTCAAAGAAAATTATTATCATCATCTTCCCAGCTGATTTGGTTTTGCGGACTTTTTTCGGAGGCGCCGAGCCTGTGTGTTTCCAGACACTCGTTGCGCGCTTCGTAAGGGGGTCGAAACAGTGGATCCATGTTTCATCGGCAGTTATTACCGTGTTTACAAAGTCTGGATCCTTTGCAATCATTTGTTTCCACTCATGACACACCTGAACTTTGGCTAACGTTTGTTCTCTCGTCACGTGCTGAGGTACCCATCTGGAACACACACCATGTAGAAGTAATTTATCGTGTATAATGCGGAATGCCGACGTTTTTTAAATATTAGTTGACGCCGCTATACTTTCACACGTCATTCATCGATCTTCTTGCAGGATTTCCGAAACAATGTTAACAATATGCTCCGTAACAACACTTTCATTTTGACCAAGCCTAAGAGCGAGTTCTGTCGACAAACGCCCATTTTTTTTTTTTTTTTTTTTTTTTTTTGAAATCATGGTGCCATCTGAAAATTGTTGACTCACCCAGACATTTATCTTTGTAAGCTTTTTTCGTTAAACCAACTATTTCTGGAGCCGCTTTACCCAAACTTTAGCAAAATGCTATGGCACAACGTATTTCACTTCTTAACTCTGAATCACTCACCTGCATAGCTGTATGGCGAAATGCAGACGTACCTGAAACAACTGCGCAATAGCAAAACCAGAATGGTCTGCTACGGCTAATAACTGTTGCGATAGATACTTCCTTAATTCAGTTAGTCATCTGCGTGGTTATTTCCCCCCTTCACTGTGTTGCCAACTAAAAAAAATTACTCTCAATTTTTATGGAACGGCTATTGTATATGACATGCTGTTTCAGCTTCTAAATGAGCATTCACTTAATTGGGCAATATTTCATATCAACTAAGACGGCATAAAGAAAACGTTATGCTTTAGAAGTTTATGCCTATTTCGCACGGTGAATGCCAATCTATAAAACCGGCTTTGTTTCGGAAGTCCTCAGCGGAACACCCTAAATTAGCCCTTTAGTTAGTGGTTTAAATGTAGATTTTTAAGCTTTGCAACAGTAGAGTAAATTGTGTACCAAGCTGAAAGAGTGGCAACTGGGGTCTCAAAGTTTCTGGCATCATACATAACCAGCTTTTCGTTTATTTGCTTTATTTCCAGATTCCCACAAAATTTTACCTGACAAACTACTTGGCTGAGAATTTTAAAATAATAAAATGTTCTGTTAATCTGGCTTCAAAGAAAAAGAAAAACGAAAAACTATAGTATATGTTCTCTTTGGAATTCAGTTTCTTTTTTAACTTGGAGCTTTAATTTTTGGTTTTAAATAATGTGCAGAGAAACAGAAAATCCCTTCTTTTGATGAGAAAAAACTCAGAAACATGCATAAAAGAGATTTACAAAAAGTTTTATAAGAAGTGCCATTCAATATATTAAGGTGACAATATCAGATTTACTCGCACATTTTAATTTATGCCCTATTCTTACATTCCTATCTCTTTCCGAGACGGAATGACCCCTAAATTTTTTATTTGGCATGTAGAATTTACATGCACGCATTGCGAACGTAATTATGACAGTTGAACGTACGAACATACACATCTCTTGATTCATTTTAAACAGCAATAAAAATGGACAAAAATAAAATTACCGAATCCACTACACCATCTTTATAAAATTACACGACTCATGTGAACCTAAAATATCCTTTAATGACATATAAAGACACTCACTCCATAATTGCCGAGCTTTCGTGCTCCACTGGGAGGCCACAAAAATAAGCTGATGGTTTTGGAATTTATCACATTTAATGGAAGCAGCGATAAGATTCTACGAGAGGAGGGATATTGTGAAGCATTTTACAGTGGAGTCCTCTTTGTCTCCCTTTCTCTTTATATTTTTCTGCCAAAATGCGGGCCCAGCATATCTATTGTTAAAGGCTTATGCTTTGAATCGAGCATGTATTTTTTTTTCAGAACGCTCTGATCATGTGAACGATAGTACCAGAGGGCTACATTTCTCATGAGAAACTATCAAATTTCCTAATACAGCATACAGCGTGGATTTGTGCGCACATGACATTGTCGTTGAGATGATTCTGCATCACAGAATCAATTTAACAGCTATGACGTATAACAGAGGTGAAGGACGTGTCAAGACAACAAATCTGCAGCGGTACAGTGCGCTCCGTCGGTGTAGTTTAGTCGGTTAGAACAACTAGCAAGGAGTCGCGGTTTCGATACCGTCACCGACAAATTTGTGTTTTCACACAGCACTGTCTTAACAATAAAAAGTTTACGAATGAGCAGCACAATGTGTTAAAAAAGATCGTTTACAATACGAATCGAATAAAATCTTTCCGATTTCGGAAAAAGTAAAAGTGACATTTTTAACTTTTTTCAAAAATGCATACAAATTACAGCAGAAGCGTAATTTGTACGCACTTGTAGCAATCAGGCGGTATTTGAATCATTTTGCGAATAACGCGTTGATGATCAGCGAAGTATGAAGCTCGCAGCTGATGTGATTTTATTGCAAAAGCACAAAATATTCCGCTGCCTATCAGAAGTATGAAGCACGGAGTTGATATGATTTTATTGTAAAGTCTTTGTAAGATTTGTCTTACCTAGATAATTGAATCATCTTACATTCTCAGTCCACTGCTGGATAAAGGTCATTCCAAGTCTCTTCCACAACTCTGTCGCTTCCATGCCATTTCGGTATGATTTCGAATTTCATCGAAGCAAAGCTCATGTCGTCTTTTACTGTCCCTTGGTATCCATAGTTTAATATTTCACCTGCCCAACGATGGCCAGTTCTTTTAACAATATTCCCAGCCAAACCCCACTTAAGGACCTTGATTTGATCGTGATATCATCCACTCTTGTTATTTTCCTGATCCATTAATTTTTCTTCATGTCTCTCTTGGTTACACTAAGCAAGCATTTCTCCATGCTTCTTTCAGATATTCACAACAATAGCACTCGCCTAGACCTGCACTACAATACCTTATAGCGAAAAAGTCTTTTCGACTTCTACGCTGTTTTAACACATCAATATACTAAGAAATAGTTCCCAAATGAAAGAAAACCTTAACGGCCAGACGAAACAACAGAAGCCAACTTACGGAAAAGCTTTATTCAGGCTGTAGGCAACACATCGTAATATGGCATACTGCAGTAAACGCTCCACATACCATCCATTATCACAACACTCCTATCAATAATCAGTTTACAACCCAACGCTCGTAATAATCGCTCTCTTACAATGCTCTCAAGCAATAGATCAGTCGTCGTTTTTATCTCTTGTTCTTATCAAGATCAGGCATACGTCACGTGCATTCAACCTCAATTGTGTTGCCAAACGTATTCGTTTGAGAGAAAAGATATTTCGCTAAGCGTGAAGAATACTGAGAATAAACTCAAGATTTACATAGGGAAAGAAACTAAAAAAAGAACGTTAATCTAGAATATACATCACAACCTGGAGACATCGATGTTGAATTCATTCTTACGGAACTTGTCCTTTTCCTTCTCTGGAGGCAGTGGATCTACGTATATTAAGTGTCAGTCATTCTTGCTACCCTCAGATACTCATAACGGCCATTCAGTTACATGAAAACCTAATTCTTAAATAGAAACGTTAGAAAAACATCTTTTTATTTATCATCCGATCTGAAAACGAAAAGAATCTTTTTATCTGAAACAATTATTTTCGCAAAATCTGTTCAAATTCGACACCAGTTTTGGCGCCAACCACAAGATATTTACTCACTAAACGTAAAGTTTAATGGAAGTAAAATTAAGTACACAGGAAATGTACTTGCTCAGATTCAGTTCTATCTAATAGCAGTTCGGCAAAGTTTCACATGCTTCTCAATTTCAAAATTCATGAGAAGGGCTTTCCAAGAAGTTGAAGAAGTTTAGAATAAAATGATTGATAAATTTCCAATTTACAAAGCCTGTTAGAAAACATTACGAAGCTGCAGGAGGAAATTTTAAATTGTCGAGCTTTAAGACCTGTCGGTTACAAAGAAGGAATTTTAAGAAATCTGCTTTCGGACTTCATCTGTCGTATAAGTCCTTAAAAGAAAAAAAAAACGAGGTGAAAGTTCAAAGAAAGGGGCAAAGTGAAAACTAGCGTCTTTTTTCCAGCACGTCCCCTTGAAACCAGAAAAAAAAGAGGTGCATGTGTTATCACTATGGCTATTCGTGGGCACATGCATGAGGAAGATATCCCCATTTCATATCACGAATCCAAAAATCATTTTCGTATCAGTTTGAGTTTCAGTAAGAACAGGAATTTCCAGGCTACTCTTTCCGACCGCATGTTTCTTTTCCTAACTCCACATTCAGGAGAAGACTAATCAATTTTTTATTTACATCGCATAAGTGATATAATAAAGCCATCGCAAGATGTTGCCACAATGTTTATATCCCCGTACACATAGACGGCCGTCTGTGGACACATTATCTCCATCTTTTAAAGCCAGATCGAACTTTTCTTTTGATGCAGGTAGAGAAAACTACGCCGCAGAATTTCCTGCTGAATTTTTCTGACCATGATTTTTTATCGGTACAAACTTTTAATGGTAGTACAGTAAATATGTACAGTGAAACCTGTCTAGCAAAGTCATCCACGATTCTGTGAAAAAATTACCGTCTTGACCAGTGACCGTCAAACACAATTTGCCAAAATATCCCCCATCCACACTTGAAAATAAAATGAAAATACTTTCCTTCCTAATGCAGTCTGCTGTGAAGCCAGGCAGCATTAAAATGGAAAGTCCTAAACAACACATTCCTAAATAACACATGCCCATCTTCCTTGCCATTTTGTTATTGAGGAATGTTATTCATTAAATCTCTCACTAAGAGCCGGAAGTAAGACTGAGGAATGGGGTAAGGTGTGCGGAGCACGTGTATGTTGTCGCAAATCGGGCGTTTCTACCACATATTCACCAGAGGAAATGGCAGGTAAGAAGATGCCGAACGCAATAGCAGCATTACTGCAGTTCAGCTTTGAAGCCACTTTCATCCTTTCTTTTCCTTAAAGTCAGCGATGCGTTATTTTGCCATCTGGAGCGGATCATCAAGGTTGGTTAGACAATACGACCATTATGTGAGAAGGATAGATTCATTCGGATGAGGGTGAGGGAGAACTCCTCCTTGGACTTCTCGCTCTCATTTAAGACATTAAAGATCAAACATGAATACCCTAGTTAACAGAAAACCATGCCGTCTGCAAACAAAATTCTGGGAACCTAATAAACCCTAAGAACCACCTACCATTTATTATCTTGTGAATGGCGGTGACAGAGACAGAAAAAGAAACAGGTGTTTCGCATTTTTAAACTCACAGACTTTGGGTTATCTTTTTGGAACCTCCTAAACAAGATTTTTCTAAAAGTCGTGTAATTTAGTGACCGCGAAATGCAGGTACCTTCCCATATGAGTTTTAAAAATGGCTGCCCGTGACAGCGTCCTGCGGGTGGTCGCCAAATAAAGGTCTGTTATGCATTGTTTCTACTGGTGACAGCCTCTGTGCTTCACGAAACTGCCTCTTTGGCAGCTGACCGCGGAATGCGAGTGACCGCCGACGCAAATTTCACTGTACTTGTATCGGTCACAGGGTTTTCACTTTGATGACCTTCAGAAACATTCAAGAAGTCGTCTCGATTTAGGATTATTGGCTGCATTGTTGGGTGGAATTCAGAATTACAGAAGAAATAAAGGAAGAGAATCGAAGAAGAAGAAGTAGAGAACGCTTGTATAATCCAGCACTTGAACTAAGGCCTTCAGTAGCTGACAAATTGGAAAAGTTCTTTTTTTTGGGTCGGATGAAGGTAAACATGACTAAGATTACCCAGTTTTTTCTAGCACATAATTCTTTTGCAACTTGGAAGAAACATAGAAAATACAGCACAGCTGAAAATATGCACACAATATTACTCCGGATGATTTCATCCAAGGGTCCAAGTCCATTACTCTTGTTTTTCCTAAACGACGTGCACAATAAAAATAAAAAAAAATCATTAGAAAGTAAGTATGATGTGCAATAATTACAGTTGAGTTCTTCTGAAGCTACACGAGTAATGTAAGAATTCAAATAATTCCATCCCACTTAATCCCAAACAGTTACATTGCTTGTAGAACATGAACAATTCAAAGGAGTGGCTTGCTCATGTCGAATGGGTGACTAACGAGCTGATAATTAAAAGAACGCGTGATAACACGCGAGAAAAAAAAGTAAAGTAAAAAGTGAGGCAGTGAGATAAGGAGGACAAGAACGTAAAACAAAGAGCAGAGTTGTAACGGTTCTCCGAGAAGAAGGTCACAAAAGGAAAGGTATGCGTGATAATGTACGTAAAACGAATACAAATGATCTCTTTCGCTGTTCATTTCAGTGACAAGTCATCTGGACGAAAGCTTAAAAGCGAGCAACAACATTAATTAAACTTTTATTGAAGCAATTAAATCTGTCAAACGAAATTGCTTCGCTTTGACCTGCAAGGGTCACCTTCTGATTTGGAATAAACAGTTTTGACAAACCAGTCACAGAGAGACAATACTAAGATATAATCGAAATTCAGCGTTAGTTAGTTAAGGAATACACACACGCACACATGCTGTATATGCGTTTATTTATCAGCGAATAAACATAAAAAAGATTAAGCTTTTTATCCGACGCTGTTAAAAACGTTTCTGTTGATGCAACAGGACCATTAGCGCTACTACCGCTAGTGCTAATATAAATAAGAATTACGATAAAATAGAAGTTATATGCAGTGGAACCTCGGTTTTACGTTTCTCAGTTATACGTTTTTTACTTTTTTACGTAATTCTGCGTTAGTTCTGATATTTTATTATATTTCCTATTGCTTTTTTATTTCAGTTAAATCATTTATACGCTTTTTGCAATTATATGTTAAAATTTGAACTTCATATTATTAAAAATACAGTCAACTCTGGATATAGTGAACATTCGGCTATAGTGAATCTAAATCATTGAGCCCAACCCGCAACATCGGAAATGTACATTAAAATTTTCGTTTATAGTGAACCTAAAAAATAAAACTTCAAAGAAAAAAATGTACTTGTAACACGAAATTGTAACTTATTTCAAAGCAAACCTTCTGGTAAAAACTTGAAAGAATGTGTTGGGAACAATATTGTAGGCCTATTACTCCTTAAGTGTTCTTCATTGGATTCCTTCAGTGCATTGGAGGACAAAGGTAGGATTGAAAACGTCAGCAACATCAAGATGGTGTTCCTGCCTGCCAACACCACGTCAGTCCTCCAACTCCTGGAACAAGGTATAATTCGCAGCTTTAAAACCCATTACAGAAGGGCAGTAACGCTTCATTTAATCCAAGACTTGAAATCAAAGCAGAACACATTAATAAATATTTTGAATGCTGTACGTTTTGGAAACAAAGCGTACAGGAGTGTGTCAACTGTCACCGTACAGAATTGTTTCCGGAGGTCTGGTTTGGCTATTGGACGTGGAGGAGTGTGTCAACTGTCACCGTACAGAATTGTTTCCGGAGGTCTGGTTTGGCTACTGGACGTGGAGGAGTGTGTCAACTGTCACCGGTTTGGCTACTGGACGTGGAGGAGTGTGTCAACTGTCACCGGTTTGGCTACTGGACGTGGAGGAGTGTGTCAACTGTCACCGTACAGAATTGTTTCCGGAGGTCTGGTTTGGCTACTGGACGTGGAGGAGTGTCTGAAGCGTGGAGGAGTGTGTCAACTGGACGTGGAGGAGTGTCTGAAGTGTGGAGGAGTGTGTCAACTGGACGTGGAGGAGTGTCTGAAGCGTGGAGGAGTGTGTCAACTGTCACTATACACAACTGTTTCCCGAGGCTTGGTTTGCCTACTCGACGTGTGGCATTCGAAGAAGAGGATGATGCGCCTCCTAAGGACTTGCTTCAGCATATCGGTACGAATTCCACTGAAGCTGAAGATTTTAGCGATGCTGACTGCGAAGTTTTAACGAATGCAATCCCGTCGGATGAAACTATTATCGAGGCTGTGAAAGGGGGTTCCAGCACGGAAGAAAACGAGGCTGAAGATGACGATAATGAAGAACGTACTTCAACAGTGAAAGATATGTTGGACTGTGCTAAAGTTTCTAGAATGTATGGAGAATGTAGAATCGAGTGTAGCAAAAGCACAGACTTTAGAAAAGGACATAGAGAAAATATTTATTTAAAATGTTTGCAGCAAGCAGCGGCACATAACAAACTATTTGCATGTTAGATAAGGTAATGTAAAATTAATTTTGCTTAATTTAATGAATATACATAACGTCCATAAGAATATTATTTTTTAAATACATATGTACATATTTTATTTTCTTGCTCACCATTCCACTCAATTCAGGTCAAGGGAAGACACTTCGGTTTTAGTGAACTTCGGACATAGTGAACAAAATATGCGAGCCCGCAGAGGTTCTCTATAAGCGGAGTTAACTGTACATGGTTCTTGATTTTTTTATGCGCAACCCGGCATGTTACAAGTCTGAGAAAATCGAGACAGCCTTGCCCTGTTCCTTCTTGGAGCATCCAAAGTTGAACCTTCATCCCATCAGAGAAGGTTATGTTGTTTACTTAGGGTTTGGATGAAAAAACTCTTGTCGTATTTCACGACTCACACACACACATATGCACTATTTAAAAAAATGCCAAATCTCTGGGGCTTAACTTTGTGGCTTAGTAATCTTAGGTGTATCATCAATATCCAGTATTCTGGTTTTAAACGGACGCACCCAGGTTCCGTAGAACAAATGCTGTTAATTCTTGTATTGCACACTGAAGCACTGGATTCAGATTCTTAGTTGAGAGGATTTCACTTAATCTAGAATCAGGATTTATAGACGGATAGAGTTGTCGAAAGAGAAGTTTTATTTTCATAGGCTTTATAATTTTTGTAATGTAGTAAAATATGTTATAATCTGTAAAGCTTTTCTGAGCACATTTTTTCCGTTTCCCAACCGTAGGTTGAAGAAGCGTATATGCTCCAGCTTTGTCCGTCTGTCTGTCTGTTTGCCCGCACGATAACTCGCGTAAAAATGGTTCGATTTCGATTAAATTTCAGTATGTGGTAGGGGACAACCCGGGGATGGACCCTATTGAAAATGGGTGAAATGGAGTCAAAGGTCAGGACATAGGAGCGGGATCCATTCCATCGCCTTTATGCGTCATAACTTTCGTAAAAATGCTTCTATTGCAACAAAACTTTAGTATGTTATTACGGAAAAATACCGAACCGGGTCTGTTGAAAATCATCAAAATGGGGTCAAAGGTCAGGACATAGGAGCGGGATCAATCCCATCGCCCTTATGCATCATAACTTGGGTAAAAATGCTTCTATTGAGACAAAACTTTAGAATGTCGTTCCGGAGGTATACTGAACCAATTCTGTTTAATATCATCGAAATGTGGTCAAATGTTAGGGCACAGGAGCAAGATTTATTCCACAGATATTATCCTCATAACTTGAGTAATAACTTGAGTAATTATTTCTGGAATGCTGGAAAGCGTATTATAATCAATGCATTGCATGATTTTACTAACTTGTTAGTAAAGAAGATCGTGCTTATGTTACCGGTTTGTCCGTCTGCCTGTGGACATCTTATCTCTGCAACTAATAGTCCGATTTGAAAATATTTTTTTTGCAGTGGGAAGCTTGAAATGCGCAAATGATGATCCTTTATTTAGTATTTATTTTTACGATGCACAATTTCGCCGTTAGAGGGCGTATATGCAGATGATATCGAATTCAAAATATATTTTATTTCATATATTTACTTCTAAGAATCCGATTGAAAAAATTATTTTACCTTTCAATTCCATACATATCGCAGACTATTTTAGGTACAGTCACTTTTTCAAGTTACGCACAGATTTTCCGTTAGGGAGCGTAAAGGTAAATTTCGTTTCCCCCAATATCTATGCTTCTAAAACTCCGACTTAAAAAATTCTTCATACACTGGGTACAGCTTCTGTTCGGAAATGTTTTCCATATATTTCTAATTTTTGGTAAAGAATTGTTTGGCCATCAGGGTACGTAATCATTAATTTCTGCTTCTGACGTATTTGCAGCAAAATCGGAGCTTTTCGATTAAAAGCTCGATTAAAAAAATCTTTCGTAGACCGATACTCCTCATGTCGATAAAGCTTTTCGGAATATTTTCTTTTTAAAATAGTGCATGATTTCGTCGTCAGAGGCTAGATATATATCTTATTTGTGTCAATATCTCTGCTAGTTTGGCCACCAGGGAACGTAAGAGTGGATTTCTGCTTCTTATGTATATATTTGCAGCAAAATCTGAGCTTCTCGATTGAAAAAATTCTTTGGTGGACCCATACAGCTCACCTCGGAAAACCTTTGAAGAATACTTTCTTTTTAAAATAAATCATAGTTTTTCCGCCAGGAAACTTAGATGTACATCTTATTTTTGTCGAAATATCTGCTTCTAGGAGCCCGGTTTGAAAAATTATTTCTTTGTCGGAGAGCGTTTCCGCAGCGAAATGTATCTCCTATAATTTCAAATATTTTTTTAACGCAGAAGTCTGCCACCAGAGGGCGTAAGTTCAAATTTCCGTTTACAACAATATCTGCGGGACTAAAAACTCGATTAAAAATATTTTTCGGTCAGATACTATATAAACTATGCAAAATCTGTGTGTGTATTTTCTTCGCTAAATAATACAAAATTTCGTCGCTAGGGGCGGGCGCAAATGCTTAATCTATTTTTCTCAATATCTCTGCTTCTACATGTGCGATTTAAAAAATTCTTTACCACCGGATGCCATTTTCCTTGCAGAACACTTTAGGTTAGTATATGAGAAGTTTTATAGTTCAAAGTTCTGTCGCTAAATGGTGTTTGTGTATTTCGTTTTGCAGCTTTATTTCAGCTTCTAGAAACCCTAGTGAGAAATTTCTTCTTTATTGTATGCCAATCGGTACAACAGAGATGTGGAACATTATCCTCTTTAAATAATGCATATATTCCCTGCTAGGAGGCGTAAAGCTGGAAACCTTTTTCTCGCTATCTCTGCTCCCAGGAGACGTATTTGAAAAGTTATTTTTCCTTAGCATAGCTTTTTCTATGAAGAATATTTTTTGCTTATTTTCAACTTTTCCATTATGCGAAATTCTTACTCTAAAATGCGTAGAGTTATATCATGTTTCCTTCTACATGCATATTTCTTCTTTTAACTGTTCGAGTTGAAAATCTGTTTGTGTCTGATACCTTCTTTGTGCTATGAGAAACTTTTTGCGCGCCATTTGTTAATTTTCGTAACATACATTTTAGCCGCTGGTAGAAGTAAGTAGCTGTTTCTATTTCTGGATGTTTTATCGATTGTAGAAACCCAGTTAATTGTTTTCCTAATCGGTCTCTCCGACTTTGAATAACTTTGATAAAATTAATTCGCATCAGAAAGGATTCAGAAGACGTGCTCATTACAACCGTGTCACCTTTCTTGTTTTCTGTCGCAGCCAATTCGATTTTAACTAAATCAGTATTAATGAATAACTTATAATCAAAGCATACATTTTACAACAGTATTTAAGATTTTGAAATTTCATTTATACGTTTTTTAAACCCGTCTCTTAGAAAAACGTATAACTGTGGTTCCACTGTATTTACTGTCACACAAATAATACCTCAGTAAGACTATTAATTTTAAATATAACACTAGGAGGTTTCCATCTTCGCTGCCAAGGTTCATCACTTTGGTACTGCGCGCTTCACCGAAAATGTTTCCTATGAAAGTAAAAACTAAATAAAATTCGGGAGACTTAAAATCTTTAATTTCTGACTATAAAACCTGAAAATAATGCTCTAAATTACTTCTCTGTTACATTTTCAACAAGTTACCATTTCGGTTTCTTTTCAAACTCTTCACTTTTCAACACGCTGAGGTGTAATATGTGGCGCAGGTTCTCGGTCTCAGTTTTCCTATATCCAAAACTGCTAATGTCGCCTCCGTCGCTTCTATCACTCTTCATGTATTATATCTAAACGACATCGTGTCCTCTTTGCGGTGACAGTTACATTTGTCACATAAAGCAAGGCATTTTCAGAGGACGCTTTGTAGTAGTTTTTTAGAGGACACTTAATAAGTCTACTTTTTCTTCTCTAACACCTCCATCAGGAGCACAGAAAAGTAAAATGAATTCACTTTCGCGCCGACACTACAAAGAAGTGCAGAGGATGCATTTTTCTCAGTCCTTTTTATTCAACGCGACAATTTCGACGACATTCACGCGCGAATTGTTTACTTCGTATATCCGCCCCACTGGTTTTTGCTGTAATTCGACACGCCGCGTGCCCAAGTCTCCCTTACGGAGCAACTTCAGGTCACGTTACTCCATACCACGTACTCTCACGTTACTTTTCGGTCGTCGCCAGTTTCCCACAGATTTTTGGAGCTTGTTGGCTGAATAAAACTAACCACACTGCCACTGACACTTCAAAGGTGTAGACAACAGTAACGGATCCAGTGGGGGCCGAATTGAACGACCCTCTCCCCCCAGAAACGTTTCCTTCTTAAATGGCCAAGATCTTAAACAATTAATGTATTTATTTTTGAAAAATTATAGAAATAAATGACACATTTTCTTAAAAATTTTTATAACAATTAAAATTTGTTGTACATCTGAAGTTTAAATTTTCTGTTCTGGTTTCAGAGTGTAAGAGAACAGAAAACAAAACGAAGAACTACAATTTCAGAAACCGAAGAAACTGAGAGCGGAAGGGAAATTTTGACTGATCGTAAAAAGCACTGTGTGCTTTGTTTAATTTAATATTTCCATAAATTTTCGGGAGAAAATCGGCAATAAGACAATGAATGAATGGCACAGGAATGACTTCACGAGGTGAAGTAAATGGAAGCTCTTTTTAAAAGAAGTGGGAATCATGCATTGTGAAAGAATAAGCGAATATTTTAAAGAGGAGTTACCGGTAAAATTGCTTAGGAATGATTCGGTGATCCAAGCTGGAAATTTTCCATTAAGTTAAGCAGCCCGAATATTATAGAAGGGCCGAAATTTTTGCTGAAAGATTCCATCCAGACTCGATATTTAAAACGAACGGAGCTCGTTTCATTGCAAAGCAGGCAACTGAACGACAGAAAAATAGTGTGGATTTTTTAGTTGCTTTTCGCACTTTGTGATTTAAAAATTTAGCACAATTTTTTGATGGACATTTTTTTTAAAAGCTGTGAAGTGCGAAGGAGGTACAGCTCTACTCATTTATGTGTGTGTGTGTGTGTCTTAGTGTGATCCTTCTACAAGATCACACTATCAATCGTTTTTGTTTTGTGTTTTTTTTTTTTTTATACCAGAGCAACCGCCCCTCCCTCTCCCCTACGGTAAGTTTCTAGATCTGCGCCTTGTGGAAACCACGTGCTTTATGTTTCTGTTTGTTTGGGAATTTAAGTACCACCATGAGCAAATATATATATTTTTTTGTTTCGGGGTTAAACGACCACCCTGAGCAACAAGGGTTTAATAAACACCATGAGCAACTCTTTGTTTTTGTTTGGGGTTTTAACGACCACCATGAACACACAACTCTTTTTTGTTTGAGGGTTTAAAGACCACCATGAACAACTCTTCGTTTTTGTTTGGGCATTACATGACCACTATGAGCAACGGCGGTTTAACAACCACCATGAGCAGTTCTGTTTTTGTTTAGGGTTTTAACGATTACCATGAACATACTACTCCTTTTTTATTTGAGGTTTTCTTATTTCTTTTGGTCTTTAAACCGGTTTAAAGGACCGTGTTTAAAGACCAAAATGGAGCAATACTATTTTTTGTTTCGGGGTTTAACAGCCACCATGAATATATTTTTGCTTGGGGGGGGGTTAGCGACCACCATGAGCAACAGGGGTTTAACAAACACCATGAGCAACAGGGGTTTAATAATCCCCACGAGCAACTCGTTGTTTTTATTTGGAAATTCAACGACCACAATTTTTTTTTGTGGGATTTAACAACTACCATGAGCAATTCTATTTTTTGCTTGGGGTTTAACTTTAACCACCACCGTGAAAAACACATTCCTTTTGTTTTGTTTGTTGGTTTAACGACCATCACGAGTAGCTATTTTTCTTTTGTTTGGGGTTAACAGTCACAATAAGCAACTCATGTTTTTGTTTGGGGGTTTAACGACTACCATGAGCAACTCTGTTTCTTTGTTTGGGGGTTTAACGACCATCATGAACAACTCTTGGAGCCATAAGTAGTCGACCGTGCCTAATCTGTGATTTAAGCCACTGGTTCCAGGAAAGGGAGACAATCAGTGCCGCTTGACAAACACAGCTCCCATACCTCAATACACCAACCAGGCAGGCTAAGCCATTGGCCCCGGAACAAGGGCCACTAGTTATAAAACTAAGGTGTATAGGTGATGCAATTTTCTTTGTGTTACCACTTCGTGGACAATAAACAACCAGCTCAAGTTTCGTAAATGTTGATATTTTTCACACCGGGAGTTTATTTTCAGTGTAATATATGTTCAATAAGTTTATTAGATGATACTAGTTAATTCAATAACAGTATGTTCAACGACTAAGAACACGACGCAAGTTAAAGTCATTATCTTCCCCCGTCTTCCAGGCTTTCCTGTTAGGATTCTCTGATTCGCTGCTTCCTTACTCCCACTTACGCGACTCAAATACCTGTCTTACGCGACTCAAATACCTGTCCAGTCTCAAGTGGTCGTCTCTAATCCTAAACTTGGGAGCAAGCAATCCTACGAGAAATTGCAGAGCGCATAACGCAAAAAAGTGCGTACCCTTAAAAATGTTAAGAACCATTCGAATGTGACGCGTGTGGAAGTTCTGCATAAGTTTTTCGGTAAAAGAACACTAAATTAACATCTTAAAATTCAGCAGAAATCTGTATATTGTCCTAATTTTGTCTGTTATTTATGGAATTACAGCTATATACAAACTTAAAGGATATTCAGCGTTCTACTGAATTCAGGAAAAGTCTGAATATTATAATACAAATTTGAAAGTTGTGAATCCGTTCATTGGTGTAAATATGACATACGAATACTCGGGCGCTATCCGGGAGACGCGGGTTGGATTCCCGCTCCAGGACGACGAAATTTTCAAGTTTTTGGATATTATCTAACTTACCATTCATGTCAGATTTACACCAATAAACGGATTCACAACTTCCAAATCTGTATTGTACAATGATGTAATCCCGTATTTTATTCATTGAAAATCTGCATATTGTCTAAATTCAGTGTCTATTACTTATGGAATTTCAGCTGTATACGAACTTATAAGAAACCCTGTTTTCTATTAAACGCAGCAAAATTTTTATTAAGATTCAAATTCAACGTTTGCTAATTATGGAATTACAGCTACATACATACTTAAAAGACATTCCGCGTTTTGTTCTCCGGATACGGTACGAGTCTTATAATAGTTTTTTTGTTTTTTTTTAGTTGAGTGACGTCTTCTAGGATTTGTGCTTGTGGGCTTTTAAACTTACTAAATTCATATTTCATATACTTAAAGACATGGATTCATTCAGCAACGTACGGATGATTTACTCAAATTTCATTTAAACAAAGAAGAAAGTATGAAACATGTGTGACTTATTTGATA
This sequence comes from Macrothele yani, assembly GCA_039090855.1. Classification (NCBI taxonomy): domain Eukaryota; kingdom Metazoa; phylum Arthropoda; class Arachnida; order Araneae; family Macrothelidae; genus Macrothele; species Macrothele yani. Next base: position 83,863,852 of record CM077008.1, read on the forward strand.
GAGCGTTCAGACAATTTTGAATGTATTTCTCGATTTTAAACTATGAAGAATGTTCAATAGGTGTAAACAGTTCCTTACATTTGATCTTCTGTATTGATATGATTGCATAAACAACAGATATTAAATTTACGCTTTTTTAAAACTTTTGTAAATTAACGATCGCATGCAATGAACATTTGAGTTGAAGAGGAATCGTCGTTAAATTAGGGTCAGTGATCTCAGAGGATGTGAAGGAAGCAGCAAAATGAGAACGAACACTCATTCCCTGGATTTGAATCAAGTGTAACAGAACGGGAGTAAAAAGCGTCTCAGAGCTTTTTGCTCTTCTTTCCGAAATGAGCAATATTTGCCTCGTGATGTCCCCTAAAACATCATTTCAAAAATATTGAACGCTGATCGCACCCTTCCATTGACATAAAAAGGGATATTTTTTCGCCTCGAAGGAGCTGTGATATCTCAGAATTGCAAAACGGTATGCTGGAAGGTGAAAGGAAGAAAGTGTTTGCATGGTTCATATCCACTGAACAGTGTTGTTTGGTGTGACAATGTAAAAATCTCACAGCATCTCAATGTTGCGTTGCTGACGTATACTCGGACAAGAGATACACCATTTATAAAATTTCTTAAATGCGAGCTCACTTCGCTGACTCCAGGAAGAAAGTTATTTAAAACATAAAAAGTTAGTTTTCATTTACATGTTTTTAAATGTTCTTAACAAGTCGACTAACGTAATAATTTCTAGGTTTATACTCATGTACATACCTCAAGTCAGCTGAAGTACTATTCAACGTGTCGACTCACGTAAGCATTCCAGGGAAGGGAGAGAGCCAGTGCCGTAAGACAAACACAACATCCATGCCTCACCGGGATTCGAACCCGGACCCCGTTCGGACGAATGATCAGAGGCCATCGCTTAGACCACAGTGACACTTTTGGTGTGTTACAGTGTGTCGTGTTATTATTTTTTTTTAGCGCTGGCATTTTTTTCACCATTTTGTTCGGGCATCCTATCTAAAAGTTCCATTTACGATGTGTTAAAGCCCCAAGGACTACTTTATAATTCTACATTTAGTGCAACGTGAAGTTAAGAATGGTTTCCAAGAGGTGAACTAAATATATTTAGCAACCGAGTTGTAATGGTCCTGAATAAGAACAGTTCTTTCCTGGTATTGCTGTTCCAAGAAGACTGATTTGGAATTAATGGATATTTTATTTTCATGTTCTAAAATTTTCAGTAGTGAAGTATGTTGTAATTTTCTTTTTTATTCGCCTCACGTTCACTTACCAGAAATAAAAAGGAGGACGTATTCCAAAAAAATTTAAAATCTACGTCCGTGATGCACATTATCAAGCAAAGATATTTGATAACCGTACATTTACAAGAAATGTTTTTAAGCAGGTTGTGAAAATAAAATTTTAATTACTATTATTTTTTCCCATCATTTTTTAAGGTGTTAGTTATGTAGTATGTCATAAAAAGTCTCAAGAAAATTTCTTCATACACTGATAAGAAGACAAGACAAGCAAATTGTTTTTAATGTAGTGGACCTGGAAAGTGTGCTTTCTTCGGGATATGACACAGAAATACCTCAACAATCGAACAGACTTAAAGTGCCTGAAACCTTTTATGAACGACACAATGTATTTAGTTGAACAAACAGTTATAGTCTTCTGAAGAGAACGCGGATAAATCGAACTCTTTGCGACTGATCCGTTTTCGAAAAAATGTGCGTAGTTGACTTTCAGAAAAGAAAATGTTTCCTCACCTAATTATTGAGTAATTGCTTGACGGCTGAATAAGGCACGTTTGTTTCCGTTCACCGGAGAACCAGGAAACAGTGACCTTATTTTCAAAGTGCACTGGAGCGCAAATGACGATAATATTCCTAATTTTCCCCAGATAGGTAATCAGGTTCATTCAGAACTGACATCTTTACGTAGCCGTTTCATTAGCAACAACGCTCTTTAAGGATTATTAGTCGATAATCTTCATTAAATTGACCGATACATTCCATAGCTACGAAATATGGAGCGGATTTAGAAAAAGGAAATGCTAATTTTGTTCGCGAGATGATCTTAATAAGTATACTACACACACAGGCGTGTTATCCTATAGATACGGTACAAAAGCACCAGAAACCTGTGCTAAAGAAAAACAAATTGCAATAAATCAAAAAAATCTACAAAAATGTAAATATTTCTACAAGTAGTGATGACTTGAATTATTTCAAGTAGATATTACCTCTGAATTTCTGCAAACACAAGATACTGATCCCCACTTAACTTGCCAAACACAGCGCTTAAGCAAATACAGAAACAATACAGATGTTTTCCAATAACGTGCGAGAAACGTAACGTCATTTTTGCAAAACATTTTTCTGTTTGTTTGGGAGTCAACTCGATGGGTCATAAGCAGTCGCCCGTCCTTAATGTAGTGCCAGTGGTTCCAGGGAAGGGAAAGAGCCAGTGCCGCAAGACAAACTAAAACCTGAATAGGCCTATAAATAAATATCACACCAAGACTCAATCTCATTATAATACGTTTCTGCCTATTCACATGAAATATTTTCGGACTGTTCCGCCTGCGTCAGAAGGAAAATCAAAACTGCTGTTGACACTTAACATTTGAAGTAATCATATTAGTGCTCGCGATCAATTGGGCTTCAAAGAATAACAAAGAACGCAATAATAAGAGCATTCAAAAAGTATAACTTCCTTAACGAGAGTTATGTAACGGAAGTCTGCAGTTTCAATACGTCTTTTCACAAAATAAAGACAGAAAGGACGCAACTACAATTTAAAAAGAATTTTTTTTAGAAAATACCTTGGTAATGAAGATATCATGTTCACAGACGGGCACTAATTTTTAACTTCTGAACCACATTCCATATTGCTGGAAACCTGAAGGCAAATTCCATAGCAAGAAAATAATGTAAATCTAGTCCTGCTTCCTGCTTTCTTTTACACGAAATAAAAATTATTGCTCTCTTTTCTAAAAACCCAGACAAACGCAGACACTATACGGACTCACTGGCAGATTCAGCATTTACTTCGGGGAAGAATGGAGTAGGACGGGGGGGGGGGGACAGGCAGAGTAAACCTGCAGCGGTCAAACTGGCGATTGGATAACAAAAACACACACTACCATTTTACGTTTTGCTAGTTGCAGACTAATTAAGAATGGGAAATATTGATTTTAAACTGAGATGTCCGTTTTCATCTCAAAGGTTTTTGCAAAATACTTATAGATAAAAAAAAGTTTTGTGAGGGTGAATATTAGTCAACTTGATACACCGGAAACAACCGAAAACATGTCGTAAAATGCTACCGCACGTATCTTCTGTCAGATTCATAAATAAATTTCCCGGATCCCTTTCAAGATATTAAGTGACAATCAAAAGTATGCATGTCGCTTGGCAAAAAAATTTGTCCACGAAAAAAAAAAAAATCCGTGAAATATACAGATTGAAATTCTATATTGCCCTTAGCTTTGTTCGATAACGAAGGAATTTTACAGTCAGATCTTGTGGGAGCAAAGATATTGTACTTGACAATTGATATTAACAAAAATGTGTTAACATAAGACCATCAGTTTTCACACACATTTAACGTGTACCTCTAATTTAACCTCCCTTTTGAGCTTCTCTGTTTTTATGCGTATTCGGTTTCTTCTGGTTTTTCTGACTTAACGACACATTACTTCTCTCGACGAGTTTGTAAAGTCGGCATCCTGACAGTGAGTTATAAGCAAATGAAACGGAGTGTAAGTGCAGTTTTAATTGTGCTGTGTACAATGTGCCATGTGTAAGGTGAAGCGCAATGAGAGAATGAAAGCGAGATAAGAGCGATAAGTGTTGTAGAAGCAGATATATGACATATGTGGATTACGCTTTGCTATAGAGAGTTCACGTATTGACTATCATCTTATTATTGCGGAGTGAAAAATATTCAGCGTTGTTCATCTTGACGTGCCTATCTCACGAATAAGACTTGCTTGGACACTGAATATGTAAGTACTGACTGTTGGTCATTTACTCTGAACCATTTACTTCAAAGTGTTTAATTAGAGATTTTGCATATGCTTGGTTAAGTTTACAGCGTATGCGAGGAACGAGTTAAAACTTAAGTTTGCAACAAACAGTTTAAATCACCAAGTACCCTTAAACTCGCTGAATTCTACAGTAAATAGCCTTAAAGTTTTAGGACATGCAAAACACGATGTGGTGAAAGAATTCCAGAGTTAAGAGGAGCTAAAATCTCCTCAATGGATCGAAAAATCCGAAGTAAATATGCAGATTTTACAGAGCACGTGCTTTCTCCTGTGCAGTAAAGGGACCTCATAATTCCTTTTTACCAAGAACCCTTCTCATGAAATGATGCCGCATGCATCAATAGAGACAATTTATGCATGTCAAGCAACCATCCAGAAATGTATTTTTCTGAGTGTCATACCTCGGACTATGCATACAGTATTGTTTCTTCATTTTTCCATGCCACTCCGGTGGAGCAGTAGCCTAAGCGCTGGCTTCTGACCAGAGTTGGAAACGGGTCAAAAATTTTGGACCCAGCTCGGACCCGACCCGGCCAAATCTGCTTTGAACTATAATATACATATACAGGGCGTTCACAAAGTCTCCATGCAGTGGGTATCTTAGGTTATATGGAAATAAAAAAAAATATCATAGGAACGTGCAATTTACTCACTTACGTAGAGGAAGCAAAGAAACTGTCGTTTTTCGTTTGTAAAACATAATCTAACTTACACTGAAGAGCAATTGAATTAGAAATATTTGTCTAGTAACGTGTAGCACCACCTTTCGCCCTGATGACGGCGGCGATTCGTCTCAGCATGGACTCGACAAGACACCGGAAGCGTTGGGAAGCCATACGAATAGACGACCCCTGAACAAGCTCCCACAGTTCACGAAGATTTGATGGAGGGAGGTCAGAGCCTCGAACATCTCTCTCGATGGCATCCCAGATGTGCTCGATAGGATTGAGGTCAGGTGACCTAGCTGACCAAGGAAACGAGGTCTCGTCGGTGGAGTGTTTATCCAACCATTCGGATACAATTCGGGAGCTATGGCACGGTGCATTGTCTTGTTGCAGGATGAGATTCCCAGTGGGATGTTGAAGACGCACAAACGGGAGCAAATGGTCGTCCAGGATATCCCGGGTACCTGGGGACCCATTTCAGCCCACGTAAACAGTCGCTAGACGAGAATGCCACCCCCACCATTTTGAAGAGTACCCTTCTGGCAAGAAGGATTCATCGCTTCATGTGGTTTGCGCCGTACTCGTATCCTGCCATCCGCATGTACCAACGTGAAACTCGAATCATCAGTCCAGGCAACTTTGCACCCTGTGATGTGCGGTCAGCAGCGGTACCCTCGTGGGACGATGGCTTCTGTATCGCATAGCGAGGAGATGGTTCTGGATGGTGTGGCTGCTTACACGTTTTTGTGCACCAGCGTTAAATTGCCGAGTGATTTCTTGCACTGTGGCCCGTCTATCCGCTGTTACAATGCGAGCTAGCCGACGATGGCCCCGCTCATCCACACGCTGTTGTCCACGGTAGTTGGCCTTTGCAGGGATGGTTTTACCGGATTCGATGTACTCACGGTGCACCCGTGACACAGTGGCTCGTAAAAATCCCAGTACCTGCACGACTTCCGAGATGGAGTGACCCATTCGTCGGGCCCCGACAATTTGCCCACGATCAAATGCGCTTAGATCCTTCGTCTTACCCATACTGCGTCCGACTCTTATTGATTCCCGTCGCATCACTCCTTATATTGTCGGATCGCTGCATACGTCATGTCGTTTCCGTTTACAGGGCCGCCCACAGCGCCACATTTGCATAACATCAGCTGTCTGTAATTCAATTGCTCTTCAGTATGTATATGAAGCTGAATACTACTTATATATATTTAAAGTAAACAAATCTTAATCTACTGTACATCACAAAAGCATAATTTCCCGGAAGAAACATTTGTGATAATACACTGCTGGCCACCCAAAATGCAACACCAAGAAGGAACAATCCGATTGGCCTGAAATTCGCAGCATGCGTCGCCCGCGAGGTGACATGCACACGATTAGCATTGCAGGGCATATTCAAATTATGTGCGCCCGGCACGCCACCGAGAAGCACTATAAAAAGGGTGCACAGAAGGCGGGGTGTAAGTAGTGGAAGTGTGTTGTGCTGCCGGACCTGTGCGTGGTTAGCTTCCTGATACCTCGTCGCAGAATACGGCAGTCATTCCAGCACGTTTCGGAGTTCGACAGAGGACGAATACTGGCTTATCGCGACAGCGGTTTATCGTCCCGAGACATCGGCGCCCATGTGGGACGACATCCAGCCACAGTGAGGAGAGTATGGATTCTGTGGGTGCAGTAGGGCCGGACGGACGGACGTGAGCGATTGCCGCAGCCGCGGCCCACCACCGAACGAGAGGACTGACATGTTGTGCGGCGGGCATTGACGGCTCGCACCGCCACATCACAAACGTTGGCGCAGGAATTAGGGAGTGTTGCGTAACAACCTGTGTCAGCACGTACCGTTCGACGTCGTCTGCAGGAGCGGGGACTTGTCGCACGGCGCACATTACTCCGATTACCATTGACGTTACACCACCGGCGAGTGCGGCGGCAGTGGGCCGTTGAACGCCGCACCTGGACTACGGAAAGGCACGGCAGTATTTTCTCCGACGAATCCCGCTTCTTCCTGCAACACCACGATGGTCGTATCCGCGTGTGGCGGCACCGCGGCGAGATACTGTATGACGCCTGCATTGTGCATCGTCATACCGGTCCGTCGCCTGGCGTTCTGGTTTGGGGCGCAATTGGATATGACACCCGCACCCTTCTGGTACGCATCGCCGGTACACTGAACAGCCACCGCTACATCTCCGACGTTTTGGAGCCTGTAGTCCTCCCTTACCTGCAGGACCTGCCAGCGGCCACGTTTCAACAGGACAATGCGCGCCCGCACGTGGCACGCATCGTGCAACAATTCTTCACGGTCCACCAGGTGTCACTGCTGCCGTGGCCCGCTTGTTCTCCCGATATGTCGCCCATTGGCTATGTCTGGTCGCTGATCAGCAACCGAGTGTCCCGGCAAGCACCACCCGCGGCTACGCTTGATGAACTGTGGCAACGTGTGGAAGCAGCCTGGACCGACATACCCCAAGCCCACATCCAAAGCCTCTTTCGTTCGATGCCGCGGACTGAGCTTCGTAACATCAGCAAGTCTTTTTCCACAGAAAACTACGCTTGATTATTTTAAAAGTACTTCTCAGTAAAAATGCGAGAATAACACGCATTAAAGAACTTTTGTATTTTGAAAAAATTAGGCGTTTAAGTTAATACAGATGCTGCAATTTTTGAAAAGTTATCTTGGGCTTTCAATGTGAAAATGAATATTATTTTTACTGTGAAAAATAGACATATTGGGTGTTCTTCTTTCGTTGTTGCCAGTGCTACACTATTAAACATTTTGTAGTAGGTTGCACCAAAAAGTGGTGCAACACCAGCTGTACCACTTTCTGAGAAAAGATACGCCATTACATGGTGTAAAAAAACCTCAACGACATGGTGCAACCTTGTACTATAATGTGATGCAACCTTGTACCATAACGTGATGCAAAGTTGCACAATGTTGTTGGGTTCTGTTTGCACCACACATTTGTGTATCTTTTTCCCGGAAAGTGGTGCAGCTGGTATAGTACCAATTTTTGGTACAACCTACTACAAAATGTTTTTAACTGTGTACTAATTCTGTTGGGAAGTGAATTAAAATCTGTTGAAATGTTTAGCGATACGCTAAAGTGATAAAATAATATGAAGCAACATTTACGTTTTTCAGAATTAATCTTTTGTATCTTTCTGTCAACCGTACATGGAAACTATGAAGCTGAACACTACGATTGTATATTCAACGTAAACAAATATTAATCATTCACTGTCAGATTACCCTTTGGAATGTTTTGAAACATTTCTATGGTCAGGCAAATGACTGTCAAGCCTTAATAGTTCCCTGTTTTGAAAGAACCTGTGAAACGTAAGCCTCTTCCAGACGGAAAACTGTTTATGTCCCCGAAATTTCCGTTTTACCACGTTTCACCGTATATAATATTGTTTCTTCATGCGGAAAGACATGTAGAAAGGTAGGTTTCTAATGGCCAAACTAAAAAGGCGCTAGGCATGAGACGGAAGTGACCTAATGAGTGCTTTCCCTAGATTTTCTTAGCGTCGTTTGTTAGTTGATTCCGTTGACTGCGAGCGTCTCTGTAAAGTTAATACCAAAATAACATAATCGACAGATCTCGCTTATAAAGAAAGAATGGCTCTTGTTCCACATGTGGCTTCAGAGCGACATTCCGGTCGCCGCAGATAAGCCCAGAAGTGTTGGGCTAGCTAATCAGAAAATAAAAGTGATAAATGCGAGCAAGCAGTCACCAAACGACCTACTCTCAATGCCGTGTTACACTTGTTCTTCCGGTAACTTTTCTTTCTGACAATATTAATTACTTTTGGCCGGAGTTTCGTCTTGGAAACTTTAGTGGGTACATGCCTTTAGGCATCCATGAAGCCCTATATACAATTTATTTATTGCTGCAAAGAATGATTAGGAGAGCAAATAAGAAATGTGATGGTGAACTTTTTTTTTTATTTAAAACACTAGACCGATGAGCCATTACATTATGAACACCTAACTAATAAGCTGTGGGACCCCCTTTAGCCCTCAAAACAGTGGCCACGCATCGATTCAGTGAGGTGGCGATAGGTATCCTGGGATATCTGGTACCATAATGTCAACAGCAGGTCCTCCAGTTCCCATACATTTCGGGGTGGTGGTGATTTAGCGTGAACCAGCTTTTCCAAGTCGAACCACAAATGTTTGATTGGGTTCATGTCAGGTGAATTTGGAGGCCAGGGCATTAACAGAAAGTCATCAGCATGTTTCTCGAACCACTATTTGACGATTCTGGCAGTGTGGCATGGCGCATTATCCTGTTGGTAATGGCTATCACCAGCAGGGGATACAGTTGCCATAAATGGGGGAACTTGGTCCGCAACGATGTTCAGATACCTGACAGTTGTCAAGGATTGGGCTATTGGGATGATAGGGCCTAACGTGTCACAAGAAAGGATCGCCCACAGCACAACACTGCCGCCGCCGGCATGTTTCCGCCCAACAGTGCATACAGGTGCCATAGCCTCCGTTGGTAATCGGCGTGTCCGCGCTCGGCCGTCTACGTGATGCACCAGGAATCTTGATTCGTCAGACCCGGCTAGAACTGTGATTCGTCAGACCAGGCTAGAACTGTGATTCGTCAGACCAGGCTAGAACTGTGATTCGTCAGACCAGGCTAGAACTGTGATTCGTCAGACTAGAGCTGTGTGCTGTGACACATTGCACTGACCACCACTGTTGTAGCTGCTGGTAATTTGTCGCATTGTGGCCCTGCGGTCGCTGTGAACAATGCGCGACAATGAGCTGCTGTCGACACACGGCTAGACGACGGTTCGTCGTTTGGCCATCTGTGCACCACTTTTGATATGTACTCACCACAGCGGCACGTTAACAACCCACAAGCCGCGCCGTTTCCGAGATCGTAGTTCCGAGGTTGCCGTGCCATCACAATTTGTCCTTTATCGAACTCCGATAATTCGGCAGCTTTTCCCATTCTGACTTCAAACACTCTACTAACCGAAAGGTGGTCCTTGGGTTGTATACATACTGCTCAGTGAACTGGGGGTAGTCATAATGTAATGGATCATCGGTGTATAACGGTGTATAAAAAAAAGGAAATTTGGGGGAAAAAAACTTGGGGAGACCTACATCCAACAGTGGATTGATAATGGTTGACAATGATGATGAATGGTGTATACATCTACGAATTTGCAAAGTAAAGCTGCTTCAATCGATGTTTTCCCAGCAACACTGTTCTTGCTCTAGCAGCACGCCAAAAACAAGAGGAGTTTTTTTTTCTAGGTTTAACGACCACCGAGAGCAACTGATCGGGCTATAAGGAGTCGCTCGTCCCTAATTTGGGGCCACTGGCTCCAGAAAAGGGAAGGAGCCAACGATGAAATACACCACCCACGCCACACCCGGGATTAGCGAACCCATACCCATCTCGGACGAATGGTCAGAATCCGGGGCTTAGACCACTGCGCCACTGGGCGGAGAGAGGTTTTCTATTGACTGTATCTACGAAAGAGGAACAACGAAGTACTGAAGGCTTTCTGTGGTCGTAGGGAAGTTATACCAAACCATCTATAACATTAAGAATTAATTATAGTAAATATGAGCGACACTTTTGAGGGCAAGTATTTCACCCTACAAGCTTTCTGTGAGGCACAAACATACTTGCCTTCATGTCTAATTCTGGTTTTTCAAATTTTTAAGCAAAAATATTATTTATTATTTTTTAGCTTTTTTTTTATTGCGTGTGCCTTGAGACCAAGGAAACATCACAGTACTTCATTGTTTTTATGGCATGGATACAAGGATAAGATATTTGAGTTTAGAATTACGTACCAGAAAGTGTAATGTCGCCGCCTTATGATATATTACCAAACGCACTTTAAAGATTCTACTTTCATTTGTATGGTTTGAAATTGGTTTGATTTACTTTCGTTCATTAGTTTTTGAGTCTTCATTAGTTTTGAAAATTTTCTCCTGTTTACGAAATGCTTCTCTCACTTCATTCTGCCACAGAGGAAAGAAGAATATTTTCTTTTTTCTTCTCCTTTGTTCCTTCCTTTTTTGATGTATTTTTATAGCGATTCCTTTTCACCATGCGAATTATTATTTTGTAAGTATATCTCTCGGCATCTGGAACACATTGCGTTTTCTTTTTCGGTGACCTGTTACGGGAGAAAAACAGAGGAAGGCGAGACAGGTCTGCATGAATTACAATGTGTTTAAAGTCCTTCAAAAGTTGTAAAAATTATTATAAAATCAAATGGATAAACAAAGTAAAATAAATTACGAAAAAGAGGATGACAAGACCCAAAGACACAAAGAGGCACTAGAGCCTCGAGGTTCAAGCCCTCCCAAAGAAAAGATGCTTAGAATACTTTTTCAGTTTTTCTGACAATTGAATGAAGTCCACTTCGACGTCACTGTATTTCCATACACGAGCGATAGACGAAGTTCTAAGAGAGGATCGCCCCCACTGGGAACGCATAAATTAGAAAATTTTCGGAGAAATACAGTCAGACGTGTTTGCTACCATTGTAAGCCACGCACAAAATCTCTACCGAAGTAGTAAAGGAAACGACTACTGCGAAGGAATTAGCAAAATTGTTAGTGATATCAGTCATTTTGCAAGCATTCTACCCGATTTGTGCATAAGATTTATACCATACTTTACCCTTCCTGTGACGACGGATCCAATTAGCATATCGTTTTCAAAATTGAGACAGGTAAAGAACTACTTAAGAAATATGGTGAATGAGACACGCTTTAGGGCACTAGCAATATTAAGTACTGAACACGAAAAGAAACTCAAAGAATAGAAATTAACGATATAATAAATACATTCCTCCCCACGTTGAAACGACGTCATGAAACTCAAAATTCCATATAGGTGCGATACATGTATATTCCGGATTTTTACTAATAATTCCTGCACAGACCTTTTATATAAGACTAGCCTATAGACCGTTCTAGGATGGTTGTTTTTAAGCTTTAAATAAATATTAATATATGGGGGATGTTTCCCGTTCTAAGACGGTGAAATTTTTAATTGAAGCAGATTGAAAACAGATCAAATAGACCCTGGCTTCTTTTGTAAGGAAATATAGTAAAAACTTATATACACTACTGGCTACTCAAAATGCAACACTAAGAAGGATACGAGATAGCAAAGCCGGATTTACTGGACACATAACAACAGATACAAAGATGAAACAATTGAGCTTACAGGCCCGTGCGACTTGCGGAACACGCAGATATCAATAGTTCGTGTGGCCCCCATGGCTGGCAATAACGGCCGCTACACGCCGCGGCATCGAACGAAAAAGGCTTTGGATGTGGGCTTGGGGCATGTCGGTCCAGGCTGCTTCCACACGCTGCCACAGTTCACCAGGCGTAGCCGCGGGTGGTGCTTGCCGGGCCACTCGGTTGCCGATCACCGACCAGACGTGTTCGATGGGCGACATATCGGGAGAACAGGCGGGCCACGGATGCAATTACACCTGGTGGGCCGTGAAGAATTGTTGCACGATGCGTGCCACGTGCGGGCGAGCATTGTCCTGCTGAAACGTGGCCGCTGGCAGGTGCTGCAGGTAAGGGAGGACTACAGGCTCCAAAACGTCGGAGATGTAGCGGTGGCTGTCGAGTGTACCGGTGATGCGTACCAGAGGGGTGCGGGGATCATATCCAATTGCGCCCCAAACCATAACGCCAGGCGACGGACCGGCATGGCGATGCATAATGCAGGCGTCATACAGTCTCTCACCGCGGTGCCGCCACACGCGGATCCGACCATCGTGGTGTTGCAGGCAGCAGCGCGATTCGTCGGAGAAGACAATGTCGTGCCATTCCGTAGTCCAGGTGCGTCGTTCAACGGCCCACTGCCGCCGCACTCGCCGGTGGTGTAACGTCAATGGTAATCGGAGCAATGGGCGCCGTGCGACAAGTCCCCGCTTCTGCAAACGACGTCGAACGGTACGTGCTGACACAGGTTGTTACGCAAGACACCCTAATTCCTGCGCTAACGTTCGTGATGTGGCGGTACGAGCCGTCAATGCCCGCCGCACAACATGTCGGTCCTTTCGTGCGGTGGTGTGCCGCGACTGCGGCAATCACTCACGTCGATCCGTCAGTCCGTCCTGCACCCACCGAATCCATACTCGCCTCACTGATGCTGGATGTCGTCCCACGCGGGCGCCGATGTCTCGGTACGATAAAACACTGTCGCGATAAGCCACTATTCGTCCTCTGTCGAACTCCGAAACGTGCTGGAAGGACTGCTGTATTCTGCGACGAGGCTTTAGGAAACTTCCCACGCACAGGTCCGGCAGCACAACACACTTCCACTACTTACACCCCGCCTTCTGTGCACCCTTCTTATAGTAACTCTCGGTGGCGTGCTGGGCGCACATGATTTGCATATGCCCTGCAATGCTAATCGTTTGCATGTCCTCTCGCGGGCGACGCATGCTGCGAATTTCAGGCCAATCGGATGTTCCTTTCTTGGTGTTGCATTTTGGGTGGCCAGAAGTGTAGTAAGAACTCATTCATGTTAGAACTGAAAATTAAATACTATTTATTTCCGTTTTTCAAAAGACCTCGCGATAAATAAATATTCTGTGCGAAACATGTTATTTAGCAATTTTCCTTGCAGTCCAGTTGTTTTCGTATAAACTTACTTTAACTTTTGCTTTGATTTTTCGCGTTAAATGACTTTTTGTCCGACACACATGTTATTCCGTTCACGGCTTGTTTTACACTGTTCTATTCGAAGGTTAGTTTAAAACTTCATACCGAAGCTTTTTCTACAAAATAACGCGACAGCTGGCATTACAAATAGGAACTATCTAAATTATCGATAATGTGCTGTTGGGGTGACATCTGTTTTTACATGTAGTTTTGCTCACTTCGACATATCAAGATTTCAGTTTTTACTGTAGGTTAGAGCATTTAAATAGATAGATATTTTGCAAAATGTATAATATATTCACCACTAAACTCTGAAAGTTAGTTAATTTAAGAAAAGTAAAAAATAATCAAAGAATACAAATTAATATTTGAATTGTGCTAAATTAAATTAATATACAAACGGAACTTGCCGTGATATTAAGATTTTAATTCGAATTTTGTAGATCGGGTAGATAGAACTCGAGCCATTAATAATCCAATGTTTTTAAATTAATACGCGATCACCTTGACATTCAAAAGTGATCTCGTGCTATTATATAGTAGGTAATCATTTTGAAATCGCGAGAGCATACACGAATTGATTAATAAGTGATGGCGCAACAATGAAGACGTTGCTGTGGTGTCAAGCGTTCCAGAGAGACAGATGGATCTAGGTGCTTATATTATATATAAAGTTAGTGGCATCAGGACCGCCCTTGACCCGGGCAAGCCTCACGCCTGAGGGCCACTCGTGCTCTGTAGAACCTCGCTCTTCATTTGTCAATAGAACATGCATTATTTACTGTCAATAGAACATGCATTATTTACTGTCAATAGAACATGCATTATATGAAAATTTGGATTGCAACAACATCATTAATGATTTTGCTGAAAAATGAGAACAAGAAAAATAAATTTTCTTGAATAACCTTGTGATAATTTATGAATTTCGTACGTCATTTTGTATTTTATGTCCGCTGGTCTATGAATAGATCTTCCAAACATACTCAATCTTGTACATGAAAGAAAGGCTCTACTTTGTAATCAGGATTTCATCCCTACCTCCAGCATATTTCACAATATTTGGGTTCGTCTCAATATGATACCTTGCAATAAGGCTTTCTGTCAAGGAAATTGACATGCTTTTCCTTTGGGATTCCGAAAACAAGTGAAAAAGTCCCCCTTTTCGACATTTGTTTTATTGTTAAGCGCTATGGAAGATGTTCGTTGTCATGGGAATTCTACAGGGTATCCCCCTAGCTACCGAACCCGGCATTTCTTTAATAATATTAACACCAATGAAGATATTGCAACGAAAGTTGAAGTGGACTTACCTCATTTCATACGAAATGTGATAGCACAACATATGCTGGAAGTGGCCACCATTTGCATCGAGACAGCATTGAACCCGACGCACCATATTGTGGAAAGTCCTTGCCAGTACGTCCACCGTCACAGCCTGAATTTCTTCGGTAAGGTTTGTTTTCAAGGCATCTATGGTTCGCGGTTTCTTTTGGTAAATTCTCCTTAAAAAGTAATCAGGAGGCGTGAGCTCGGGTGAACACGGCGGTCATAGACCCTTCGAAATGACGCGGTCGCCAAAAAAGGGCTGAATTTTAGCCATACTGGTGTGTGATGTGTGTGATGTCGCTCCATCATGCTGGTAATATCCAATGGAGAGTTCTCGTCGTCCAATTGATTTACAAAGGTGTTGAATATTTCCATACATGCAGCTGTTGTAATGGTTGTATCGAAGAAGATGGGACCAATTATGCGGCGCCGGTCAACCCACGCCAAACACCAATTTTCTGTGAATGAAGGCGTTCTTCATGTATCGCGTTGGGATTTTCACTGGCCAAAATACAGGAATTTTGAGAATTGACGTACCCGGACAGGTGAAACCACGCTCCGTCGGGTGGTTTACCTGTTCCATCCGTGGCGCCACACTTGACAGTGTGTCTGCCACTAAGGAGCACTTCGACTGGCTGGTGGACAGCGCCGGGTTCAATGCTGTCTGGACGCAAATGGTGGCCACTTCTAGCAGATGTTGTGATGTCATCACATTTCGCACGAAATGAGGTAAGTCCATGTCAAATTTCGTTGCAATATCTTCATTGGTGTTAATATTATTAAAGAAATGCCGGGTTCGGTAGCGAGTGGGACACCCTGTATAAATCCCTAGAGATATAATGGTCAACATTGACCTTTTCTCTGCTCATTACCCTAAATCTTCATCGATACATCATTATACCCCACATGAGCTCTTGAATTTTTTAATGCATTTTTAATCAAATTATTTATAGACAGGGGACCCGTAAAAATATTTGCCCGGGTTCCCACGTACTCTGTGGATGGCACTGAGTGGCATTTAAGCTATTTAGATCTCAGATTAAGAGTAGCAAATTACAGACGTTGTGAACACAAATTTGTCCGTGAAGGGAATCGAAGACGCGCCCCATCGCTCCGGAGTAAGTTGCTCTCCCAACTAAGCTACACGGACAGAATGTATCGCTGCAGATTTATCGTCTTGACACGTGGTTTACATCTGTAGTACGTCACATTATCTCCTCCTAATTTTTTTTTTTTTTTTTTTTGTAAGCGAAGAAGGAACTTTCATTAATTCTAGACGATGAGTGGAACAAACATCACACATTTTTCGGAGAACCCAACGGCCAGTACATCTATATATACGTTCTGGCGGCAATGTGAAAACACAAGTTTGTCCGCGCCCCCTCACTCCGAAGTAAGTTGCTCTCCCAACTAAACTACACGGACGGAATGTATCGCTGCAGATTTGTCGTCTTGAAACGCGCTTTACCTTTGAAGTACGTCACAAGGTTTAAAACGAATTCCTAATCATTTTTATAATAAACAGAATAAATGCTGTTATTTCTTTTCAAATATTTACTATGACCCCAGTATTAATTCCGGCAGGAAATATCACTAAAATTTGGCATATCATATTATTTTGCTTCCTTAAAATTCTAAGGGTTATATTGTTTTAAATTACTTGAAGAGCTTTTATCTAAACTTTTTGAAATAGTTATTGTTATTGAATTAACTAGTTATTGTCCTTAGATAAACTAGTTGAACTTGTTACACACTAAACAAAAACGGCCAGGGTGAAAAGAACCAGCGAACCTACGTAACATTAACTGGTTGTTTATTTCTTCACGAAGTGGTAACGCACAGGAAGTTTCAGCCACCAATATGCTTTAGTCGACAATCAATTTGTAATTCACCAGATGACTCTGAGTAGCAATTGTATATATAAACACAGAAGTCTCCACCATATATCTTCAACAAGCTATTCACCTATCAATATATTTTTACTCTACTACTCCACACACATTCCATGTAGACTTTTTATTAGGTGTACAAATAGGTTTTAAAGCATTTTTTTGTGTGACGTATACCGCTAATTTACATATCCGACTTCCCCCGCGTTGTTGTCATGTGATTGTAACTGGTCCAGAGTATAAAATATGACACAGAAGTTTGCCCAACAGTCAAACGTACTTGCATATCGGTAGGTGAAAGATGACCAGCGATGCTGCATTCGTTACGAATTTCATCAAGGAAAAAGTGCTACGTTCTCGATCGCTAACATCAAAATCACTGGCGAAATCGGTCATGCTTTTGTAGCATGTGCAATAATCTGTTGTGTTCTGGGGGAGAATATTGTATCGAAAAGCACGTGTGAGTTTTGGTTTAGACGGTTTAAAGCAGGTGATTTTGATGTTAGCGATCGAGAACGTAGCGGCGCCTCGCAGAAAGTTGAATACGAGAAACTGCAAGCATTGCTGGATGAAGATTCGTCTCAAACGCAAAAAGAACTAGCTGAACAATTCGGGGTAACTCAACAAACCATTTCCAATCGTTTACGTGCAATGGCAAAAATTCAGAAGGAAGGAAAATGGGTGCCACGTGACCTGAGCCAGAGGAACAAGGATGAGCGTGTCATGAAGTGTTTGAATCTGTTGAATAAACAACCCAGAAAGTCTTTCCTGTGGAAAATAGTTACGGGTGATGCAAAGTGGATATGGTGTGACAATCCCGAACGCAAAAAACACAGGGTAGAAGACCACGGTGAAGCAAATACTTCGACACTGAAACGCAGTATTCGTTCCAAGAAAGTTCTGCTGTGCATCTGGTGGGATATGAAGGGTGTGCTCTATTATGAACTATTGGAACAGGGTCAAACTGTTACTGCTGATCGCTACAAATAACAATCGCTTCGATTGAACCAGGAAATCTGTCGGAAACGTCCATTCACAGGCAAAGGATTGCATCATGTGAAATTACTGCATGACAACGTAAAGCCGCATGTCGCGAAATCGGTCAACGAAACGTTATTGACGCTTGGTAGGGAAGTTTTAGAGCACCCAGCGTATAGTCCCAACATAGCCCCTCCAGACTATCATCTGTTCCGATCGATGGAACTTGGTTTGTCTGCTGTACGGTTTCGGACATGTGACGAAGTGCAAAAATCGGTTAACGACTTCGTCGCGTCACATGACGAAGTATTAGCTGGAATCCACCAGCTGCACGACCGATGGCGGAAGGTGATAGATAATGACAGCGCATATTTTGATACGTAAATATGTTGTTTTCTTTCAAATTACTTGTTGCGTTGTCCTAAAACGCTTTAAAACTTATTTGTACACCTAAAATTTTCTTCTACCTCATTATCAGAGTTGACAAAACGTACAAGCGGTTCGGAGGAGTGATGCGCAGTTTAGTAAGAAAATCTTCAACTGGAAAGTAACGAAATTCGCATGAGAAACAGAAACTCAAAAGGAAGATTAATTCAGAGATATACACTGACGGAAAAAAATCCCCACACCACGAAAAAATAGTTGTAGAGGAATGAAATGGCGGCAATACATTTGTATAGGTAACATATTTAATGGATTAAGGTTTCAAGATCACACCTTATTGTAAGCACGAGAAGAGCCATTTTAAATATGAAATGCTGGTACATTAATAACCGGTGTAACCGCCAGAATGTTGAATGCAAGCACGCAAACGTTCATGCATTGTGTCGTACAGGTGCTGGATGTCAGTTTGTGGGATGGAGTTCCATGCCTGTTGCACTTGGTCGGTCAATACAGGGACGGTTAATGCTGGTTGGAGGTGACGCTGGAGTTGTCCTCCAATGATGTCCCATACGTGCTCGATTGGTGAAAGATCTAGTGATCTAGCAGGCCACGGCAACATGTCGACACTCTGTAGAGCATGTTGGGTTACAACAGCGGTATGCGGACGAGCGTTATCCTGTTGGAAAACACCCCCTGGTATGCTGTTCATGAATGGCAGAACAACAGGTTGAATCACCAGAACGACGTACAACTGTGCCGTCAGGGTGCGTGGGATAACCACGAAAGTGCTCCTGCTGTCATAGGAAATTGCTCCCCAGATCATAACTCCAGGTGTAGGTCCAGTGTGTCTCGGCCGCAGACAGGTTGGTTGCAGGCGCTCACCTGGCCTCCTTCTAACCAGCACACGTCGATCACTGGCACCCAGGCAGAACCGGCTTTCATCAGAAAACACAACAGATCTCCACTCCGTCCTCCAATGAGCTCTAGCTTGACACCACTGACGTCGCAAACGGCAGTGGTTTGGAGTAAGTGGATTGCACGCTACAGGGCGTCTGGCCCGGAGCTGTCCTTCAAGTAACCGATTTGTAACAGTTAGTTGTGCCACTATGGTGGCAACTGCAGCTCGAATTGCTGCCGTAGACGCGGTACGATGCTCCACGGCCATACGCCATACACGGCGGTCTTCCCTCTCAGTAGTGCCACGTGGCCGACCGGAACCCGGTCTTCTTGAGGCAGTACCTTCCCTTGACCACCGCTGCCAACAATCATGCACAGTGGCAACATTCCTGCCAAGTCGTTCTGCAATATTGCGGAAAGAGAATCCACCTTCTCGTAGCCCTATTACACGACCTCGTTCAAACTCCGTGAGCTGTTGATAATGGCTTCTTCGTCTTCTTAAAGGCATTCTTGACTAACATCAACATCCTACGTCGAATCTCAATGGTAACTAACGCTCATGAACGTTACAGCGCGTATTTACAGCAAACCTGCTTTGCATGTTCCGAGGGGTGCTACTAGCGCCACACGTATGCGCCGAGCGCGAAATTTGCATAGACGTCATCTTACAGATGTACTTTCACAGCCTACCAACTGTTGCTTATCTAACACAACCCCTTCTTGGTGTTGGGATTTTTTTCCGTCAGTGTATGTCACAAAGTGTATCGCAAAACGGTTTTAAAACGTCCCTCTCCGTTAACTATTTCATGATGTATTATAATACTTACCGATTCCTGCTGTGAGACATAATATTTTCCTTGCTTTGCTACTAAGGATAGATCCCTCCGATTATCGAATAGAATGGGGGAGCAACAAGTTGCCGACATCCCTAGTTTGATAAATTGTCCCAGTTTCTCAGAGGAACAAATGTCTAGATAACAGTAATATGATTGGTATATGCCGCTGAAACTACTCTTAGTAAGATAATAGCCTTGAAAAACGGTATAAAAGGCTGGAAGAAAGGCCAAGATAAGAGAAGTCGGAAAAATGATTTAGGACATGGGTTCCCACATTCAGAGTCGCGACCAGCACTTGAGTAGTAAGTTTGCAAATGAATCGAGACACTTGACCAAAATCATGATAAGAATGCGGGTCGAGAAAATGCGGGTCGAGAAAATGCGTAATGCCAAGTCAAATTGTAGGCTGACGTGACAAAAAACCTTTTGACTGGGCCCAGCCCAATATAAAAGAGGTAAATCTTGTGGAAGTGATACATTGTGGAGCTTAAACACAGCTTTCCTTTCAAAGGGAGAAAACCACAAGCAAAAATAAATAAATAAATAAATAAATAAATAAATAAAATAGGTAACTTAAACATTGTGTTAGCTACTATCGTCCGCTTTGTGAAAAGCAAGAAGTCTGCTGTCTAGCAGCTAGTGGGAGTCTCCCGAACACAGCCAGCCGATAGATTTTCAAAAGGTTCGGCTATACACTGAGTGGCCACTTTATTATGACCATCTGACAGTTTTAAGCAAACGAGCTATGGCTGCACGCTGTTGCCGCCAGAGGGCGAGGCTAGTATAAAATTGTCCCAGTTTCTCATGAAAAGGGATGATTGTAGGAGATCGGAGCCATGGAGCGAGTATCACCGAAACCGCCGCATTCGTGAAATGTTCCAGAGCAGCTGTTTTTAAAGCGTTTATAGACTCGACTGTCAGCCAAAAAACTGGGTCTCTACGTACAACGTGTGGTCGTCATCGACTAGTGACTGCTTGGGCGGAACGGAGAGTGTCCAAACTGGTAACAGACAACAGAAGGGCAACAGTGCAGCAAATTACAGACCATCTTAATCAAGGATCCCCTCAAATGATCTCTGCACGCACTGTTCGCCGTACACTCATCGGATGGGATATGGCAGCCGAAGGCCTGTTCGAACACCTTTGCTGTCTGCAGTTAACAAGAGAAAACGTCTCCAGTTCGCACAAGGATTGGACAGTCGATAATTGGAAACAAATTATGTAGTCCGATGAATCACGTTTTCAGTTGCACCATGCCGATGGCCGAGTGAGAATTTGGCGGAAACAGCATGAAAACATGGACCCCGAATGCATTGCTACAACTCTTCAAGCTGGTGGAGGCAACGTTATGGTTTGGGGAATGTTTTCCTGGCATGATTTGGGCCCTTTAATTCGTGTTAATCAACGCCTGACTGGCACATCATATCTAAACATCGTTGCGGATCAAGTGCATCTTGTCACGAGCATGGTTTATCCCAATGGCGATAGCTACTTTTAACAAGATAATGCGTCCTGCCATAGTGCTCGTATTGTACAGGATTGGTTTCAGGAACATGCCGGTGAGTTTACTTTGCTTAGGTGGCCCCCACAATCTCCAGATCTCAACCCCATTGATAATTTGTGGGATGAAGTTGAACGAGCCATCAGACAGCTGGATCCACAACCCTGCAATCTCGCACTCCTGGAAAGTGCTATTCATCAAGCATGGTCTCAGATTCTACAAACCACCTATCAACATCTCGTGGAGTCCATGCCACGAAGAATCGACGCAGTATTAAAGGCAAGAAGTGGCCCAACGCAGTGCTGAGGGGGTGGTCATAATAAAGTGGACACTCAGTGTATAAACATGTATATTCATTCCCGGGGAAAGACTTAAATATCTGTTGGTTTGCAGGTTTACCACTTTGCGTTATTCAAGTTCAGGTGTTGAAGAAGATAATCTAACTTCTGGTTGAGCCCAATAACCGGGAATTTATGACTCTTAACCTCGGACCACGTGGGGAGCTCATCTGCAGAATTTTTAAAAAGGATGTAGAAACGCTTTTCTTACGTTTAATTGACACTTCGCACTAAATGCAAAATAAATAATCGTAAATGAAACAATATTTATTTCAGCTTTACGAAATTCCCCTTTCGGCTCAGAATAGATAGATAACGGACAGTAAAAATATGAAACCATAACTGAAGCCACTTAGCATTTTCTAACAGGTTTTTTTACTGAAATTTAAAACATTTATTCAACCCTTTGGTAAACTCCGCTAGTTACAAAATGATGTACTTTTTCGAAGGTTAAAAATGTTAACTTGAAATCTGCCACCGCAGAAATAATTTTGAGATGTCCCTCAACAGGATTTAGATTATTTTTTAGGCTTCTACATCTGGATAGTTGCCACTTGGCGAAGCATAAAAGCCATGCTCCTCCTCGCAGAACGCACGCAATAATGCCTTACGTTAACATTTATACTAATAAGCCACAATGTACGCGTGTCTATCCTAGCCACAATTCTCATCGGGAAATCGAGCAGATACTTCAAAATTTGGCAGACTCTTTTCTTCTATTGTCTGAGTTGCAGTGGCCAGTTTCAAGTCGAAATTCCAAAAGGAGGGAATGCTAAAAGCAAAAATATTTATCATCCTATGTTATTTCAAAGTAAAACAAGAAGTTACGAAAATAAAAGAAAAGTTGAGCACGCTTATGTGACCATGCGAACTGCGATTGGCTCTGGTATGAAAACGTTTCTGTCACGTGTTCATCAGGCGAAGCAAATCTACTTCCATTATCTAAGCATTTTGTTTCCAACGATGGCATGATTAATGTAGAGTTAAGCCTCATTTTGTATACATTTCTTCTGAAAGCCCCGGTATGTCAACAAGGACTACGCATGAAAGAACGAAGAAATCCCATGCTGCTCCTTGAACTATATAAACAGAAGAAGCGGAAATACAGGAAAAAGAGACAGATTTTCTATCACAAGATCAAAGCTTGAAGAAACTGCAGAAGCTGCTGAACAAAAGTGAGAAAACCATAGAGAAAACACCAAGACGTCGTTAATGGGAACGAAAGCAGAACTACAGATTAGGAAAATGAGTCTCTACTCAATATCAGATCAATATCTGAAGTATGTTGTCTACAAAACTACAGCCCGTGTTTAAAAAATTCAAGGACAGCCACCACACTAGTTGTTTGCTACCAACATAAGATCATCAGCAAAAACTCTTGCAAATATATTTCGTTGACGACCACACGAAAACTGCAGAACAACGACGCAATTGTGTAGCACAAACTAAATTATCAACACCATGTGACTTACAACCACTGCTCCGTAGAGATATCACATATATTAACAGTTTCCTGAATGCAATAGAAAATATTCTTTCCGGTTTTAAGATTGTGATTCGAGAAGTTTAAAAAGTAAATTGTGAGCTCCAAAGGCGATTTAACACGCCCGTAAATTATATATAACTGTTTAGTCTGTCTAAGAGGTAGTACTACAGCAAAACCGTTTGTGCTGTGAGTACTACCTCTTAAAAATCAGAAAAACAAAAACAAAAACAGATTACGTTTTAAAAGAGCAGCGACAGTTAATTATCTGACAATTAATGTATTTCAGGTTCAAACGTTGAAATCATTTATATATACACCAATGAGGCATTACATTATGACCACCTACCTAATAAGCTGTAGACAGACTCCATTTAGCCCGTAAAACAGCGGCCACTCAGCGAGGCATCGATTCGATGAGGTGGCGATAGGTATCCTGGTGTATCTGGTACCATAATAATAACAGCAGGTCCTCCAGTTCTAGTACAATTCGGGATGATGGTGATTTAGCGCGAACCCGCTTTTCCAAGTCGAACCACAAATGTTCGATTGGGTTCATGTCATGTGAATTTGCAGGCCACGGCATTAACAGAAAACTACCAGCATGTTCCTCGAACCACTCCTTTACGATTCTGGCAGTGTGGTACGGCGTATTTTTCTGTTGGGCATCACCAGCAGGGAACGCAGTTGCCATGAATGAGTGAACTTGGTCCACAACGTAGTTCAGATACCTGACAGCTGTCAGGGATTGAAGTATTGGAATAATGGGGCCTAAAGTGCCCCAAGAAAACATCCCCTACAGCATAATACCGTCGCCGCCGGCCTGTTTCCGCCCAATAGTGCATCCAGGTGCCATAAATCATCCACGGTCCAATCTCGATGATCTTGGGCCCATTTCATGCGTTGTTGGCGATGACGTGCAGTGGGCATGGGGACCGTGCTGGGTCTTCGGCTACGCAGGCCCATGCGGGTGATTTGTCCCACTGTGGCCCTGCGGTCGCTGTGAACAATGCGCGACAGTCTCAGCTCCCCTGCGGCATCAATGAGCTGCGGACGGCACACGGCTGGACGACGGTTCGCCGTTTGGCCATCTGTGCACCACTTTTGATACGTGCTCACTACAGTGGCACGTGAACAACTCACAAGCCACGCCGTTTCTGAGATCGTAGTTCCGAGGCGCTGCACCGTACCACCACAATTTGTCCTATATCAAACTTCGATAAATCGGTAGCTTCTTTCATTATGACTCTGAACACTCTGCTAACCGAAAGCCGGCCTCGGTTTGTATATATACTGCTCTGTGAACTTCACGTGCGCCACCGTTCGGTCTTCAGGCGCGCTCATTTCTCTAGGCTGTGAGCGGTTGTAATGTAATGGCTTATCGGTGTAAATTTGCCTATTGACTCATTTTGGTAGCTTTCGGTAGTATAAATGTGTTGTACCTTACGGGTCTGATGATTTGCAAAAGACTACAAAAGAGAAGTGCCTGAAATCCAGTTTACAAGTATGAATTAGTTGTGAGTAATAGTAATAAAAATTAGCTGTTCAAGTGGCGATGTGTCTCCTAATGGATAATATAAGCCATGGATACAATACAAAAAACTTTTAAAAAGGAAGTTTCTCTCTTAATGGTATTTGTTTTGGGGTTTGTAGGTTGAACAGTCATTATGATGAACATCGCCTGAAAACATAGCTGAGAAAAAATGACGAAGATTAAAGAGTCATCAGGCTCACAGATCCGTATAAAGAGTGTATCGAATTCAAACGAAAGAAAGGTGTTACGGACACCTTTATTTTGCCCCTTTTAAAAAATAGGCTAATGTTTAGAAATAAGTTAACACTACTTTGCTCACAGCTCATCACGCAGTCCGCCTACTCTTGTTAGTTGAGGGCAACGACTCCCGCTAAGAACAGCTCCACATTCCGGCAGATGGTTTGGTAAAGAAGTTGCATCTACGGCATCGTGAATCCTTATCGGTTAATTTTTATTTTACTCAGAATCTGCTGACTGACAGTTTATTTGAAGCGCTTGAGTAACAACGCAATGTCACAGTTTCACCTGCATTCAATCGCTCATGCTTCACTGAGTGGCAGTTTCTACGGCTTCCGAAGCCGAGGAGATCGAAATTGCTTTGCACGACTAACACGGTAGCACAAATAAAAAAAAAAAAAAAAGAAGAAACGGCGAATGAATAAAAAAAAAAAAAAAAGGTTTTGTGTTTATTTAGAATTTCACGTCCCAATTCACCAGCATTCAAAATGCATTTAAGGTCAATTTTCCAGTCATCTGTTAAGGTCAAACGATGTGCGAACTGTTATCACCAGGAAGTGTCCGCTCCTCCCATGAGAACTTCGGTTTTAACCCTTTGATTTATCTCTTGTGTTGACTGTTTTATCGTTAGGTGTTGATTGAAAAGCTACCGGATTTAAAAACCAGCAGACGAACAAGGAATTTTCTGTAGCGTCTCTCATATTACTAAAAGTTCTGTTTCTTATCTTTATTTTTTATTTTTCTCTCTCTACAAACGCAAACTCCGTTGTGAAAAGTTCAACTTGCAGGTGGACCAGCAGAAAGGGTCACAGACCTTAAGTTCCGCATTTCTTCAATACAGCTTTCAGGAAAGCAGTGCTTTGGAAAAGTAAACATTTACTAGGATTAAAAAGTATGATTTTAATCAAGCAGCATTCTGAGAAGCCACTGCTCAATTTTATTCATTTCACACTAAGGACCCTGAAAATTTTTAATTAAATATTTAGTTACTTGAGGTTAAATAAGTCACTAAATGCTTAAAACTAACAGTTCACTTCAATAAATATCATAACAGTAATAATAATCGAGAAGCTAAGAAACGGCATTTACAATTTAACAGACACATTTCCTCTATTCTGGATTGGTTGCTGACGTAAAATTCATTTTTGCAGAATTACAACATGTTTTTGACACAACACACAATTCCAACTTTAACAAATGCAAGCCAGAACAGCATTCGTAGAATTAATCACGCTCACAATATCGTAGAAAAGCAGGTAGTACCTAAATCACAGGCTATCTCATAACCTCTCTCACTTCACCAACAAGTAGCTTTTATCTTAATACATTTTCATTCTCTGCCAGTTATTTTCAAATCGTTAGAAACTTTTCGAAGATCCGACATGACGTTAGAAGAGATGTGACGTACTACAGTCAAGACGGCAAAGTTCCAGCGATAAAGTCCGTCGGAGCAGCTTAATTGGGAAAGGATTCGGCTCCGGAGCTACACATTTCTACACATCGTCCGGATTTAATGAGAATTCCTCCTTCTACTGCGAGCTACTACAAGCATCGTTTGCTGGCTGACCCGGAAACTACTGATTCCGTCCCAGCCCTTTCTCAAGGAGGAGGGGGGGCAGCAGTATGTGTGACGTATTACAGAGGTGATGTACCGCAAAAATTCTTCTAATTTCGGGCACATTGCTTTTGGTATAGAAATGCCCAAATTCGGGATTCAAATACCAAATTAATTGTTTTAATTATGTTGATTAATTAACATAATTAATTATGTAACTGCTTAATTGGAGTAATTTGTAATTAGGTGCACGAACTATCATCCCAACACAGGCCGCATAGAGATTCGCTGGGTTCTTTTCTTTTCTTTTCTCCACTTTCCCTTCCGCGAGGGAAGGGAGATCTAAATTGCAAACGCCAGGCCAGGTGCAAAATTTCGTAAACAAGGCGAAAGGTATTTTCTTCCATTCCTGGCATGTGAGAAGCAACAGCATTGCGAATTGCATAACGCTTCCGTAACAACAATGGCGCAGTGGTGGCTATACGGCGGAAATTTAAGAAAGAAATCTTAAAGCTGGTAAGAAGATAAGGCAAGGCAATAAATGTCACCCAAGAGCGTTGTCGGAGAACATATTTCAGTCGGAGCACATATTTCAGCCGGGCATACACGTGCCTTCGAGCAGTCTTCAAATTTCAAAAAGGGTTTGCTCGGATGCTACGATAATAGAACCCAACAACGGGGTGACAGTTACGGCCAAATAAATTTTTAAAGGGCTTAGCTCAGCAGATGGTCAGCAGGCCCAGAGAACATCTGCCCAAAGTAGCCACTGGCCAGCAGCAACTGGACAAGCGGTCCACTTGTGTACGAGGGGGGGGTCCAGAAACCAATGAAGGGGCAAGGGACGTCTTCTCGAAGCAAGGACACGCCTCGCAGCAGGGCGGTAAGGAAAGCGAAAACTAAAATAAAATGAGAAACTGAGAAGTTTTTTTTTGGGGGGGGGGGTGGAGAAGAACGTGGGTCGGTCGCAGCATTTTGGTTGGAGTGGTGTGGTGGCATTTGGTCTGAAGTCGCAGCTCGACGGCAGCAGTAGGCAAGAAATGCCTTACTATGCGGGGTTCCAGACGTCGGTCGTAATGGAGGCCGGACGCTTAGACACTCCTGAAATTTAGAGGAAAAAATCTTAGAAATCTGCCGGCTGTGTTTTATCCACGGAGGATACCAGCCAAAAGCCTACGGCCACCAGACAACCAGCGCCTTCCTCAACCGCCGGATCGGTGCAGCACAGCAGAAGTTCTATTTAGGGTAAGACATCATCCAATTATTTCAATCCCTTGCATGCTGATAATTCAGTGAAAGTTTAGAAATGAAATATTATTGTTCACCTCGTACTGGTTGGATTGTTAAGGATATTGGTAGTTTTACAATTCTCAAGTTAAAAAATAACTTCTTTTTGTAGCGATGTCTTATTATAATTTAAACTGGTCCCACCATTAAATTGTTCTTAAATTAAGAATTATACCCAAAATAAATTTTGTATTTGTTTCTTAAAACAACGTGTTTTTCTTCTCGCTGCTCTGCAAATGAGTACGAGTGTCTGTGTTCTGGTTTAATTTAAAGTAACAGTTTTCCTTCTTCACAGATACCCCTATTCAAGCATAAAACCGAAATGTTAGTTTTTAAATTTAATTCCTTTGCGGCATATGAGTTCTTGCGACAACCTCGTACGAGCTCGTATGAAACACAACGCTTTTAAGTCCCAACGATGAGACTGGGTCTCCTATACTGGGAAACCCCATGTCATTGTTGCCAATCTAGACGATCGAAAATCGTTAACAAAATTTATGCCTCTCAAGTTTCCCACCGGGACTTGGCGTGGTGACAGTGAAGCAAATGTCTAGACGGCGAAGTTGCAGCGATAAATTCCGTCGATGAAGCTTAATTGGGAAAGCATTCGGCTCCGGAGCAGAAGGATGCTGGTTCGAGCTCCGCCACCGGCAAATTTTTGTTTTTACAGAGAGCATACGTGAGAGACAACAAAATTTACATAAGAAACAGGAACCGAAGTCGGAAAGTTAAAATAATTACATACGCCACAAGGTAACCAAAATTTACATAATAGACAGAAATTAAAATTGGGAAGTTAAAATAGTCATATGCGCCACAAAATAACAAAATTTACAAAAGAGACAGAAAGTAAAAAGTGGAAAGTTAAAAAAGTCATTACGTCACAACCTCGTACGTTAAACAACTCGAAGTGATTAAATGTCCAGAGAAAATTAGACAAAGTATACCACTGGCAGTGAAGATAGAGAAGGTTTTTCTACTTTCTCCACGTACACTAATGGTAAACTTCACAGTTTCTTCACTGACGCTAAATTGTTTAGGTCTTTATTGACACTATCGTTAAACTACCTAGGATTTACACGGACAATAATAACGCTAAATTGTTCATAAGCGCTAACGCTACTTATGTTCTTTGTTTTTGTTTCGGAGTTTAATGACCACCATGAGAAACTCTAAGGGCAATATGCATTCAGCCGTTCCTGATTTGGTGCCCTCTGGTTCTAGGGAAGGGATAGAGTAAACACCGAAAGGCTAATACAACAACCATAACTTATCCGGGGTCAAACCCTAGCCCAGCTCGGACGATCCGCCAGAAACCAACGCCTCTGACTACTCGACCATTGGGGACGCGTTCAGGGTCATTAAAGCTAACGCTGGACTCTCCAGACTCTGCATGAGCGCCAACTCCAAGGTGATGGTCAAGATCTGTGTCTGCTCAAACGCTTAACTGTCAGAACTAGGGATGAACATTAACAGGAAACCTGAAACAGCTTGAGCTAACAGCCAAAGCTGGCAAGAATCCAACTCGCAAAAACGTAGGCCTCGCATGTAGCCCCCTATCCCCCCCCCCCCACACACACACTCGGTCAAGGTGGATATGCATGAGAACTGATGTACCGAAACTGTCAGCGTAGTACTTTACAAAACGTGCCTGAAGGAAGCAAGTGGTCCAAACCTCATCTCACAATTATGTGGTTCATTTTAAAGTATAAATGTCATTTAAGAAATGAATATTTAATATCATGACTGTTTCTCAAACTCGGAGGAAGAAAAACTGTTCTCCACTGTGACGTCATCACCTGGGTCACAAGAATCGTTTTAAAGGTCAAATCCGTTGTTGAAGGGTCAATAAAATATTTGGGCAGCACAGCTCCTGACGTTTCGTGACGTACAAAGCGAAGACACGGGCTTACTAAGCATTCGCACAGAGGAAAACTGGTTTGGTAAGTACTAACATGATAAAGATAAACAAAACAAATTTAAACAAATTTAATAAGGGTAGATGCAGTGTCACATTTCAATTTGTTTTTGGTTTATGGAACTTTAATCTTCCACAAAAGGAAGATACAGTGTCACATTTCAATTTGTTTTTGGTTTATGGAACTTAAATCTTCCACAAAAAGTAATTATTATGATCGGTTCGAATCAAAATGAATTCCGCAATTTTCCGCTTTAATTTAAGACACTTATACAGGTTACACAGGTCTTCAATAGTTTTAGCTGTTTAACATTTGTTTCCTAATAATTTTGTTCTGCTGATTTAAAAAAAGATGTTAAAATTTTTCTGTCACGTGAAGTTTTTCCACAAAAGGAAATTTTTAAAACATTACGCTAGGCAAGAAATACAGGATTTATAAGGTACTGGTGTTATCCAATCACCTGAAAAAATATTGCCACATAAACTTGTTGCGGAACAGGTTCGAACACGAATTTGGTAACACTGTGGTAAGGGAAGAAGTAATGAGAGAGAGGGGGTAAAAGGGCAAGGAACATGTGAAAACAATGTTCAAACATGTCCAAATCTGCACTTTAGCTCATCTATATCTCCATAAAGCTGGGAACAGCCAGTTGGAATTGTGTCACTGCGCAGAACAGTAATTGCCAATTTTATGTGTTTTTGATTTTGATATAGGTAGTTTTTTGACAATGGGCACACGAAGGTATGTTAACTGTCTGAACAGTTTCTGTTATACTTGTGGAGGGTTTGTAGTTAAAAAGTATAAGAAAAACATCACAGACATTATAAAAAAACACTTACTATGCGCACTTCGGAGTGAAATTTGGGGACCTGTACAAATCATAGTTTCCTCACGTAGTCTAAGGTGTTTGTGCTTTAAAACAGAGACAATGGACAAAAGATTAGAAAAAAATCCATTCGTTTTGCTGTGCCAATGATCGGGCAAGGGGGGGGGGGCAAACGTTACAGTGATGACTGCTACTTTTTTTAAAAAAAAGCACAAGGATTCAACAATAAAAATAAACAAGTTAGTAAAATCATGCAAGACATTGTTTATGATACGCTTTCCAACATACCAGAAATCATTACTCAAATTATTACTCAAGTTATGAGGATAATGTCTGTGGAATAAATCTCGCTCCTGTACCCTGACCTTTGACCCATTTCGATGATATTAAATAGAACCGGTTCAGTATACCTCCAGAAGAATATAACAAAGTTTTGTCGCAATCGAAGCATTTTTACGTAAGTTATGACGCATAAGGGCGATGGAATGGATCCCGCTCCTATATCCTGACCTTTGACCCCATTTCGTCCATTTTCAATAGGGTTAGTCCCCAGGTTGTCCCCCATCACATACTAAAATTTCATCGAACTCGAACCATTTTTACGCGAGTTATTGTGCGGACAGATAGACAGACGGACAAAGCTGGTGCATATACGCTTCTTCAACCTACGGTTGGAAAGCGCAACAAGTTAATAAAATCATGCAATGCATTGATTATTATACGCTTTCCAACATACGAGAAATCATTACTCAAGTTATCACTCAAGTTATGAGGATAATGGCTGTGAAATAAATCTCGGTCCTGTGCCCTGACCTTTGATCCCATTTCGATGATATTCAACAGAACCGGTTCAGTGTATCTCCGAAATAACATGATAAAATGTTGTCGCAATCGAAGCATTTTTACGTAAGTTATGATGCATAAGGACTATTGAACAGATCCCGCTCCTGTGTCCTAACGTTTGCCCCATTTCGCCCATTTTTAATAAGATGCGTCCTCAGGCAGGCAACTACAACATACTAACATTTCATCTAAATCGAAGCATTTTTACGTAAGTTATGACGCTTTAATGGCGATGGAAGTGATTCCGCTCCTATGTCCTGACCTTTGACCCCATTTCGTCCATTTTCAATACGGTTTGTCCCCAGGTGGTCCCCTACCACATACTAAAATTTAATCGAAATCGAATTTTTTTACGTTAGTTATGACGCATAAGAGCAGTGGAATGGATCCCGCTCCCATGTCCTGACATTTCACTCCATTTCGCTCACTTTCAATAGGGTTCTTTCCGAGGTGTTCCCCTACCACATACTAAAATTTCATCGAAATCGAACGATTTTTACTCGAGTTATCGTGCGGACGGACATGCGCACACAACGCGTGACGTAATGTGGCAGATGGGAATCGCGACCATCTGCTCGCAAGAGTAAGACGTCATAAAGCTTTAATAGGATCCACACACAACGTGTGAACTAATGAGACAGATGGCGTGACCGCGCACCAACATCTCAATCGCGAAAGTGTGACATCATAAGATTTCTAAGCATGGGTATAGTGCCTACAAGAGATAGTGTGTTGTGCGCTTCTGCAGACGGGTTCTTAAAATCATTAAATCAGAGAGGACGCTGATGACAGCTTCGATGCTGTTGCTGTAAACTATGCTCATAGATGTGCATGCTTCTCGTTTCGTGCAGTATAATAATTTCACTGAAATTTTACCTAAGAATCTTTCTGTTTTATCCTGTTGTGATTAATAAATATTAATAAGTGATTAATGTCATGTATGGATAGGTATAAGTGAATATTCTTCCAAATGATGTGTTTTGGAGAAGCTTTGTCAACTTCATTCGGGAAATGCCTCATCTCGCATTGAATCTACTTGTCACAAAGCTAGTTAGCACAAATACATTACTGGACGCATATTATCTCCGTAATTATTGAGATTTTTGCCCAATCATCGTACTGAATTGTATTCTGATCCTGCTGCAAATCTTTGCTCTGTCTCTATAGGACACAAAATGTTTAATTGGGTGTAACATGATACTGTAAAGTGATCTTCCCATGATAAAGTTTACAGAACTTTTGAAAAAAAAAAAAAAAAAGAAACCACCTAATTTCAATAATTTTACACCAAGTGCGATGATATATGAAAGAGAAAAAAATAAGTGGCATATTGAACTAAATAATTACTGAGTGGCTGCCAACTTGATTTCGGACAAGTAAAAAAATTCTATTCGTTCCACCTTGCCTCGTCTTTCTGCACGGGAAATAGTTGTCTTTTGTTTACAGGACCAGCAACCACTGTTGAATTCAGGTACAAAACACGTTCTCAACGTTATTCTTATTACTACTACATTTCATGACCGATCTAACAAATAAATCGCCTTTTCAATCAAACACTCGATAGAAAAGCATGCTAATGTTTAGAAATCATAGCATCAAAACTCGCAGAAGCGCCATCTCGCGGTTTCATGAAAAGATGGAACAAAAATTTAAACAGCGAGGTATTAACGCACGGCACACTATATCTTCTAGCCACTATAGAATGAGTAACATTAATGGGACGACGCCATGACACTAAAAACGTGGTAATTCGGGGTGGTTATTTAACCCACTAAATGAATTTTCCTAAAGTCGAGATCAAGCTAAATCGATTTCTAGTACCAGAAAACGGTAGGTTAACGACTTTCATCAAAATCCTTAGAGCCGTTTTCAAAATAAAATTTACATAGATACAAGAATTGCTCCTTTAAGGTGGACATCAAGTAATTTTGCTTCCTGTACTTCCAATGGAAAAACTTCTGTACACATTATCTTCCCCATTAATGCGTTCCCAAGGATGAAAATTTGAACATCGATTAAAATAGTTTCATTTTATAACTTGGAATACTTAATATTTTCTAAAACATAACCATAATTATGCAATCCAACATTCGTTTGTCTACTGACGTTATCAAAGGACAGGTCGCGCCATCTTTTTCTGGTTTCAACACCACCAAAGGAAAAGTTATTGAATTTTAATATAATTATGGTTATGTTTTAGAAAATATTAAGTATTCCAAGTAATAATATAAGTTATTTTAACCGATGTTCAAATTTTCATCCTTGGGAACACACTAATTCTGAAGGAAATGTGTACAAAAGTTTTTCCATTGGAAGTATAGGAAGCAAAATTACTTGACGCCCACCTTAATAGTATGAGATAAGGGCGATCCTATGTCCTGACCTTTGATCCGATTTCGCACATTTTTAATAGGGTTCGTCCCCAGGTGGTCCCCTATCGCATACTAAATTTTCGTCGGAATCGAACCATTTTTTACGCACGTTATGACGCATAAGGGCATTGGAATGCATCCCGCTCCTATGCCCTGACCTTTGACCCCACTTTACCCATTTTCAATAGGGTTCGTCCCCAGGCGGTCCCCTACCATATACTGAAATTTCATTGAAATCGAACCGTATTTACGCAAGTTATGACGCATAAGGGCAATGGAATGGATTCCACTCCTACGTCGCGACCTTTGACTCCATTTGTCCCATTTTCAATAGGGTTCGTCCCCAGGTGGCCCCATACCATATATTAATATTTCATCGAAATCGAACCATTTTTACGAGAGTTATCGTGCGGACGGACGGAAAAATCTGGAGCATATACGCTTCTTCAACCTACAGTTGGAAAACGTAAAAAAAGAGATTTTGTGGAACTCCTCCCATCTGCTATACGAACTGTTGGTCATGGACCAAGTATGCCAGTGCCCAGCACCATTTGAAAAGCTTGAATGTGCTCCTGTAAGCTCTAAACGATAGAGCAGTCATAATGAGGACACAGAGTTCCAGTGTGATATTCATAACACAAGAACACCAGATCATTAAGTTGTCTTTGGGCTTTTCCTCAAAGTGAACTTAAAGATTTGGTGAGCAAATTAGTCTTTGCTAAAAATCCTACACACATTTTAGGCTCCAGACTGAAATCAGAAAAATTATTAACACCACGACATCATTTCTTGGCATCGGAATCGGGAGAAAGAACTTGTTTTCTTATTTTTCTTAATAAGATATTCCACTACACAGGTGTTATTGGTTTAATTAAAAAGTTTGATGTCGAATATATTGTTGAGTGCAGATTTTTCACCAGTTCTTTTAACAAAAAGCTTTAAGCCTTTTTTTTTTTTTTTTTTTTTTTTTTTTTGCGCAATGGCAGCAAGTATGCTTCTCTTCCTCTTCACTGTTATGTGCAACTGAAGGAAAGTTACGAAATCTTGCACTGGTTCTAACTAAAAATATCTACAAAGACCACAAGTGGAAGATTTGGGGCGACTTAAAAGAACTTTACATGCTACTTAAGCAACAATCGGTATAAAGTTTTCATATTTTTCGCAGAGCAAAGTTTGCCATGTCTCAGTGTAGAGCAAAGAGTCTACATTGGACTCTGAAACAATAGCCAGGTAGGAGTTGACATTTACAGAGAACAAAGAGTGTTATATGAAAGAGTTTGTTTAATATGGAAAAGGTCGTCTTGCCTTCTCTACACAAAACTTGGCTTAATAAAACATTTTATTAAAGCAACGAGATGCAGACAGTTACGGTTTTAAATGTTTGAGTAAAATGTTTCCAAGTTTTCAGATCGCAAACTCAAAGAAGGCATATTCGACAGACCAGGCATAAAGAAATTAATTCAAGATGAGAATTTTGAAAGCTCACTGCTTGGCATAAAAAAAAAAAAAGCACGGACTATCTTCAGAGATGTCCTAAAAAATTCTTAGGTAACTACAAGGATATCGTGAACACGATGCTGGAGAAGTTAAAAGGATTTGGATGTGATATGAGCTTCAAAGTATATTTTCTGGATGCTCATTTGGACTACTTTCTAGAAGATCTGTGAGCTTTGAGTGAAGGGTAATGAGAAAGGTTTTACCCGGATTTAAAGGCCATGGAGAAAAGGTACGGAATGTAAACCTGACGGGCGGCTACAGCTGAATGTTGCACAGAGAGACACAGCTAAAAACACATAAACGGAAGTGTAAGAAGCACAGTTCTAAGGGTGAAAGAGAGAGAGAGAGAGATCTCATAAGTTTGAAACCCATTAGATGTAAGAACAAAAGATATGTATAAATATTTTATATGTGTGGGTATACCTTTAATAATTACAATTTTTTTCTACATTTTTCCTACCTGATAACCTAATATTTTACGCATACTGTGCTTAAAGTGCGACATCATTTTGTGAAAGAACTTTAATTGATAGAGTAATATTAAAATCCTATTAGCAAATATGTGAAACATATGACAAAATAATTTAAATAAGTTTTAACACGTAACATTTGGTAGACTTGTGTTTTATTTTAATCCGCATTCATTGGGGCCTATCAAATTTGAAATCAAATGAGGATTTCGTTATAAAAGCAAAAATAACTGAAAGTGAACGGAATACATATTATTTACAGTAGCTTCGACGAACTAGCCCATTAAACCATTATACATGATGAAGTTCATAGAAACTTAATACCATACTATAGGGACCAACAGCCTGAGTCAGGGTATAATAAAAGCATTTAAAACAAGAAAGATGACACCGAAACCTTGGGTATAATGAGCACAACTCTTGGATCCCTGCTGAAACAAAAAAGAGTTTTCCAAAGCGGATTTCAGAAAATAAATGAAAAAAAAAATTGTATTTACGCCCCTACCGGGAAAACTGCGCTTTAATTATTGATATAAGGCTCACACTGAATGAAACCAGTAAGAAAAAGATGTTTTTTAACTGGATTCCGGAAAACATTTGCAAATAGAAACAGTAATCCGACTAGCAGCAGAAAGGTAGGCTGTGAAAAATCAAAAACGGTACGTAATCCGAAAGATATCCGAAGTGAAATGAATTCTTCAAATCGAAGAATTAGATAGAAGTAGAGATATGGAGGAAAACGTAATATAACTTCATGCTCCTAGCGGAAAAGCTGTGCATAATATGAGAACGAAAATGAAAGCAAAATGTCCTGAGTGAAGGCTATCCAATCAGAAACCATTTTTGTAATCGCTCATCATCTTGCAAACAGAAATATAAACTAACGCACTCAAGCCGTATAACTGTGTATTACGAATAAGTAGAAAATATATGCAAACTATTCTTCATTATTGGAGTTATATGATGGAAAAAAGAATTTTCAAATATTACTTTTAGAAGCAAAGATAACAAAAAAGCAATTTAAGCAGATACGTTTTGTAGTGAGAATATTATTTGAAGTGAATAATGTTCAGAATCTTTAACATAGCGAAAGGAATATAGTACAGAAAGAATTTCTTTAGTCAGATTTTTCAGAAATGGAGATACAGTTGTAAACAATGCATACTCACTCCGCCGCCTCGGTGGCGCAGTGGTCTAAGCGATAGCCTCTGATCATTCGTCCGTAAGGGGTCCGGGTTCGAATACCGGTGAGGTATGGATGTTGTGTATGTATTACGGCACTGGCTCTTTCCCTTCCCTGGAACCAATGACCTGAACTGTGGATTACGAAATATTCAAAAACACATGTAAACAGTGTTGCATTCAGAGAGTTTTTTCCGGGGGGGGGGGGCAATTACAAATTTTGAGGTGGCTGAAATTTGTTGACTGATCATATACATATAATCACAATTTTGTTATTTGTATATACATTAATACATATAAACATTCTAAATAGAGTATACAGATTTTCTTATGCCTGTATATCGCAAATGCAAATTCCACGTAATCTGCATATACAAGTGACTAAAAGTGTTATACCTTATGTGACGTACCTGCCAGCAGGACGCACACGACATAAAGGCAGATAGGAATCAGAAAAAATGTCCGCGTAGCTCAATTGGTAGAGCAACTTATTCCGGAATGAGTGGACCCGGGTTCGAATCCTGGCGCGGATAAAAATGGCGGAGAAATTTACTTCGTTATACTTAGCTTTAATTCAGTAATGCACCACGGGTTTCCCCATGGGGTGGTGTAAAAGTGTAAAATATTGCAGATGCTAGTAAGATAATGCTGTGCCGGAGAAAATCCCCCCCCTTGTAAAACATTAAGAGTGGTAAAAATGTCTTCGCCTTACTACAAGTCTGTTTCTTATTATTAAGGAATCATTACAGTGTTACCTGAAAACGTATGGTGTAAACCATTCCCCTGGGTTCAGATTTCCGTTTGGTTTCAGCCCCTTTAGATTATTTAGATTAGCACATAGTAGTAAAAAAAAAACTAACTAAGCGTTTGGATGCCAATTTGAGATGCCTCGATTTTATTTTGCTACAGAGTGTAAACCACCCACCGCCAGGGAGGGAAAAAACGTTTTATGGGAACAATTTCCAATAATTTTCTATAGTTCAAAATTAGGTAGGAGATATTATGTTGTATTGGAAGCACTAAAGTCACGTTCAGGGGCGGATTGGCCCACCGGGATACCGGGACATTTCCCGGTGTACCATTCGAGAACTGGCCCACTTTCTCCCATTCTCTTTGCGTGAATTTCTTGGGAAGAACGAATAATTATTTCGGAACTTATATAATGGTAAACTTCATCCAACTTCATTTCTATCCCAAAGGTTATTTACATTAAAAACAAATCATTAAGCTCCCCCCACCCTCCAGTTTTTCTTTTATTTATGTTGTGTGTTGACTGCAAAACAAAATAGCAAAATTCTCTGCACGTCTATGAGAAAAGTGCCCCTTGTCCAAGAAAGCTGTTATAAATTAATTAAGCTAGGGCTCACTACAGTTAGGCGTATAGGTTGCTGGATTTCGGAACCCAGCGTCATTGGTGTGCCCTACCCTCATGTGATAGTTTATCGTTCCCACACACTTATCCATTGACTGCATGCAGAGAATGCTTCTCCGGCAGAGATATTCCAAAATCTGTGTCCCCCACACATGTATCTTAAATAAAACAGCAGTTTAACAGTACTAACTGAGGGGTCAAAATAATGGGTAGACTTGGAAAAGGCCTCTACTCAAGAAGGAGATACCAATACAATTGCGCAGTAGGAGATCAGAAGACAAATAAGTATGAAACTTAATTGTGCAGGGCAATTGCTATGTTGCATGCGCACATTTTAACATTCAGAATGATCTTCATAGTGATTCAGCTGGAAACGAAGTCTTCAAGAGACTCGCTTTTGTTCTTGTCAAAATAAATTTTTTTAAAGGAAATTAATAATCTGGCACAACACCCAGTTTTGAGCTTGCTTTGAAGCTATTAATACATTCAATCATGAAAGGGACGCCTCCCCGTTGGCGCAGTGGTCTAAGCGACGGCTTCTGATCATTCGTCCGAAAGGCATGGATGTTGTTTTTGTCTTACGGAGCTGGCTCTCTCCTTTCCCTGGAACCAGTGGCCCTAAATTAGGGACGGGCGACTGCATATAGCCCATTGAGTTGCTCACGGTGGTCGTTACACCTCCAATCAAAAAACAGAAATCACGAAAGGATTTTTAAAATTGTTTCACCGTTAAATTGTTAAATTTGTTCACAAATGAATTTGTTTTACGAAGCATATTTAGACAGTTCTACTTCATCCACGATGTAACAGAATTTATGTGTATTGTTAGAGTGGACTGCAAGACTAAAATTCCTGGCCTGGTTTGGTCGTTCCAATCCGCCCCTGGTCACGTTAGCTACACTGAGGCTTAACTGTATAAATGGAAAGTC
Source organism: Macrothele yani (assembly GCA_039090855.1). Lineage (NCBI taxonomy): Eukaryota > Metazoa > Arthropoda > Arachnida > Araneae > Macrothelidae > Macrothele > Macrothele yani. The sequence goes on from CM077008.1 coordinate 83,902,906, forward strand.
GGCACCCAGAAGTCTGAAATAAAGCTGGATGCCAGCTTCCAAAATATAATGATGTATTGCTTTGCAAACATCGCTGCTCTCTGGAATTAGGTTTTCATTGCGGAAGTAGTCCGAGTTGTCAGTGCTTGAAAATTCACCCCTTTAGCGAGGACTATTTAATGTCTTATTGAAGGATGATAGAAATTTCAGATTGAAGTCCATGTGGGCGTTTTGTTATTATTATAGCATTTTGCCTCATTTTCTTAAGTTATTTTTAATTAATTTTTCCACTTATTCAGCTATACACGAAAACAATTAGACTAAATATAAGGGTGAATCACCCAAAAACCTATGGGGGGGGGGGGGTAATGGATTTTTCGGGAGGGGAGGGGGCTAAGCACCCCCGAGAAGATGCCTGAATACTGCATGTAAAACGTTCGTCCAGACCATTTGTATCTTAGGCAAGAGAAAATTTTGCAAATCGAACTTTTAAAAGCAAAGATATCGTGAAAAATTATATACATGTTTACGCCCCCTGGCGGGAAAACTAAGCATTATTTTCGGCAGGAAATGTAATTAAAATGTTTTCCTTAGCAAGCCGTATCTGACCCCCCCCCCCAAAAAAAAAAAAAAAAAACTTTTTTGAATTGGGTGTTTCGAACGCTTAGGTACGGCAGCAAATGTGTTGTAAACGTAAATATGCACTTACGTCCTCCGGTGGAAAATTGTGCGTCGTAAAGAATTTGAAGTTATATGCAAAATATTCTTCAACTTAAATACTATCCGTACTAATTTTGTTTTTGAAATCAGTAGGAATATACGGGAAAATACGATGTACGTTTACGCTCTCTAGTGGGGAGACCGTACATTATTTGAAAAATAAACTGTATGCAAAATAGTCTTCGTGGTAAAAGATATCAAAGGAAGACAGGATATTTTCAATCGGGTTTTCAAAAGCAATGATATAGGAAAATGATACATTGCACTACCCGGACATCTACATGTCTACAAATGATCTTTATTTACAGAAAATTTATTACTGTGTGCTGAAACCTTTGGCCCTTATGACGGCTACTTGCCTCCGTGAAATAATCTCCATCTCTCTTTATCGCGTCCGCCCTTGGAGCGTTGAGTTCCGCAACGACGACAATGCGCCCGTATAGATTACTGGCAAATTAATGCAACCGGATTCCCATTCCTCTGCTGCATACAGTTACGGGACAAAGTGTGTCCGGGGCCGACTTCACAGGTATCCATCTACGCATTCGCATCGCCAAACACAGGGAGTCTGCGGAAAACTCCGGAAAAACCGCAGACTAGATGGCCGGCAGGACCAGGATTCAAACACTTGTCAGAAACGTCCGCTCCCCACACAGCGCATAGCGACTTCATAATCTCCATACTTTTTTTGTAAATGTCCACCGATATCTTCCGCCATTCAGCCTTCAACATAGTGATCAGTTCAGCTTTGTTTGTTGACAGATCTCTTCTTCCAAGCACTCGACGATCTAATTCGTTCCAGAAGTTTTCTACAGGTTTCTTTCTTTCTTCCTTTTTTTCTTTTGTTTGGGAGAGTAACAACCACCGTGAGAAATTCGATGGGTTCTAAGCCGTCCCATCCCTAATTTAGAGCCACTGGTCCCAGGGAAGGGGGAGAGCTAAGACAAGCACAACATCTGTGCCCCACCGGGATTCAAACCCAAACCCATTTCGGACGAATAGTCAGAAGCCAGCGCTTAGACCATTGCGCCGTCGGGTCGGCCTACAGGGTTGAGGCGAGGCCGTCTAGAAAGGACAAGGCTACATTAGAGAGATGATTTCTCTCCGTTTGTGACATCAGTATCATGTTACACGGGCTGATACGTCGTTGTGATGTTTGACATCACACACGGTAGCGTTGGAAACCAATCGGATGCCTTCTTTCCGCGTGACGTCACCCAAAAAGGGAACTCATCTCTCTAATGTCATGGCCTTTCATTTTGTTCACTGTCTTGGTTCAGGTCAGGACTCTGAGCTGGCCAGCCTAACTTTTCGGAGCTCAGATTCTTACTCCAACCTGTAAGAATGCGGGTAGTATGGCTTGGTGCGTTGGTAAAGGCATGGACACTCCCCAAAGTACTGCCACAACACAACGTTGGTAGTGCTTATCAATATTGTTACACTAAGCTCATCGGCGTGTGTCATTATTTGAACTGATTAGTAGTTTACCGACTACTGCACCAGCGCGATAGCCCATGTCCTACAGCTTCCTGCGCACTATAATGGTGCTAGCATCAATCCCAATAACCTCACATAGGGTTTGCGAGATTTCAGACCATGTTGATTTGCACTCTCAGTGGGCAGTCTTTTGCAGAGCTTTCCTGTCAGCTTCTATTAGCTTCCAAGGTTTGCCGCGTCCTTTCATATCACACCACCAATCGTCCACCTAGGGATCTTCAATGACGCGGAAAGTCACGTACGGAGCGATTGTTCATGTGGCACCCTATTATCAATCCGTGTTGGATATCAGTTAACTCTGTCGATCGAGGCGCTTTGCATTTACAGTGTCTCATCACAGCCCAAGGGGATATTTATAGTTGGGTTTTTGACGTAGTCCTTGCGTAAGATCTAATTCACTATCAATAGCAGGTGTACGGATATCAGAGATAGGGCAATGCACGAGGGTTGTACCGAAAGTAATGCACAAGTGGGCACAACATTTTTAATAATTGACAGAGGTCGTTAAAATTGCACATATTGGTAGAGTAACTCTTCCTCTATAGTAAACCTTTCTTCTTCATTGCAGGTAAATAATGGATTCCAAGCAGAAGCAACGTGCCGTCATTGAGTTCTTGACGAAGGAAGGGTGAAAGGTTGTCCGATATCCACAGAAGGCTACAGAATGTTTACGGAGATGACACCATTGACAAGAGCTTGAGAAGTTTAAAGAAGGGGAAATCAGCATTGAAGACAAACCACGCAGTGGGATACCATCATCTGCGACCACTGATACAAATCGTCAGTGAGTGGATGAATTGATTCGCGCGGATAGACGAGTCACAATCCGTGAACTTGTTGCACAACTGGACTGTGGTCACAATGCTATACAGAAAATGGTGGAAGACAGGGTATCGGAAAGTGTGTTGCAAAGTGGGTACCTCGGCAGTTGACACCCGATTTAAAGGAGAGAAGGGTGGAAGTCGCTCTGATCTTCTGGAAGCGTTTAAAGCCAATGAAGACGCTTTTTTTTTCGATCTGGTGACAGGGGATGAAACGTGGGCGTATCTTTACGATCCAGAAACGGAGAATCAATCCAAGGAATGGCGTCACTTCTCTTCAACAAATCCTAAGAAGTTCAAGAACCAGCGATCAGCACAGAAAGTCATGGTGACTGTTTTTTGAGATGACATGGGTCTCATTCGCCTTGATGTTTTGGAACGGGGCCGTGCCGTGACCAGCGGGCGGTACATTGAGACACTCAAAAAACTTAGAGAAGCCATAAGGAGGAAGAGACCGAACAAGAATCTGAAAAGGATCAACATTCACCATGACAATGCGAGAACACACACATCTTTGGTAACAAATCAGGCGATCTGCAAATTAGGATGGTCGGTGGTCTCCTATCCAGCGTACAACCCAGAACTCGAGCCCTCCGACTTTCACCTGTTTGATTCAATGAAGGACTGTCTCTGGAAACAACGATTTGATAACACAGACGAGGTGAAAGTGGCTGTGAAGAAGTGGGTGCAACAGTCCAAATCTGAATTTTTTCAAAAACGATTCGGGGGTTGGGTTCTACGATGGTGCAAATGCATCACTTGTGGTGGAGACTATGTTGATTAGTCTGTATAGAAAATGAGTTACCCTACCGACATGTACAATTTGAACGAACTCTGTCAGTGAATAAAAATGTTGTGCACACTTTTGCATTACTTTCGGTACAACCCTCGTACATCGGACTGTACAAAAGGGTGTTTTTAAACACGTATATAATACCAATAAGAAACCTAAGAAGTCCACAGCCGTAGCTACAGCTGACTTCACGCAGTTCCAGTGCAAAACTTTATGAAGCTAAAGTACAATATAGGATGAAGAGAAACATTTGCTATTGGACAAACAATGGAAACTTTGTCAACAACAAATCCATGCAATCACGATCATGGTAATTATTAACCATTTTCAATCCACTGCAGAATGAAGGATGAAGGATGAAGGTCTCCAAATCTATCTGTCTTTAGCAATAATTCTCTTACATGTCACTCCGCCATACTTTTTGATTTTATTCATCCATCCCCCCTGATCTTCTGGACCTTTCCGGGTCTCTAGATATCCAGTCTAATATTTCAGTTGTGCAATGGTGGTCAATTCTGCTAGTAATATGACCAGCCTATTGCTTTTACTTTGACCACGACGTCATCGCCTGTTACCATTTTCTTGATTCACGAGTTCCTTTTCCTATCTTTCTTGTTTACACTGTGCCTGCCTCCATGCTTCCTTTAGTTGTTTTCAGCCTCTGAATGCATTTTTTAGTTAAAATCAAAGTCTCTGATCCACACGAAAGAACTGGAAGGAAGCATTGAATAAACATAACTCTTTTACAGACATCACGATACATTGTCCTTGAAAATTGTACTGTTTCTTCCAATTGCACCCCAGCCAAGTTTTATACTCAAATTAATTTGTTTTTTCTATGTGGCTTTCGCTTGATATCTGTTGTCTAAGGTAGATGCAGGCAACACTGATTTTTAAATTTGCCCCATTATCATCTAAATCTTTATTTCTAGTAATAGCACTGTCATTCCCATTCCAAATGACTTTGCAATCAAGATATGTGAATGAATGTTCAGAGAGGAGCGGCGGCATAACGGGAAAACCACATGCTGTTTTATGTCTTTCTCATTCACTGTAATAAGCGCGTGTCATCACGTATAGTAATAGTTTTAATTTCTTAAGTCAGATTTTATCCATTTATCTTATATTGTTACCTGTGGCTGTTGTGAGAAAGTTTAACAGTATGAGTTGTTTAGCTGTGTTTTTCCAAAAACGTGTATTTCACGTTTACGTAAATAAATGTTATCGGAAATTTTAATCAAATATTTTATTTACTTATGTCTGTATGTTTAATAAGCTAAGGATGCCCTGCACCAGTTTCAAAAGCATGTTTCATGTAACTGGCAAGAGGTCAACTGTGCATGATAGGACCAGATATCGCACCACACAGTTGGACCTTGGCCTATCGTTCCAACTAAAGTATGCTCTTTTATAATTGTACAGAGACATAAGAGAAAAGAAATCAACGGTTAAAAACAATTAAACGAACGCTGATATAACACGATATGGAGAAAACGGAACTCTGAAACTTAAAGATGTTCGCAGATTGGCTTCTGAACGTTGGTGATTTATTTCTTATTTAAATAATAAAATTTTGTAATAGTATTAAAAAAATAATTTCATTATTTTTTTAAAATATCATTTAGTAGTTTATGTTATCTATAGTTGCTGAAAGCTCGTTCTAGAATCGATAGAAGATTCGGGGGGAAATGTTTAAAAGTTGTAGTAGGATTTTAAAATGGAAACAAAATCTATGTGCTTTGTAAAACATATGGAAAAACTAAAATTTAAATCTATAGTGAATAACCCGCTCATCGTAATTTTTCCCTTTTTTCTTTCGTTTTCGATTTTAGGGGTTATAAGTTATAACACCAATAATAATTGGTGTCTTTCATTATAATTAAAGTTAAATGTTATATAAGAATAGAAAACAGAATTGGAAATCACGAAGAAATAAGTGTGGATCTACCAATCAACAAAACAATGCTGACCCTGAAAATCTACATATGAACTTGCTGAATATACGTATGACTTGTATGGAAATATGGAGTTGCTGTCTACTTCATTCAAGGAATCTTTGTCGTAGGAACGCCGATTTGCGGCTAAATCAGGTATGACGCATTTAATATGCGAATGAACGTTTGCTTACATCTTATATTTAGATGGTCCATGTCTCGAATTCAGAGCAATTGTGTGCCGCCACAGTGCCTGAGTGGTCTGAGGCGCTGAGCTTTGATCATTCACCCTCTCTGGGCCTAGGTTCGAGTCTCGGATGAGGTATGGTTGCTCTCTCCCTTGTCACAGGACGCACTTTCCCTCCTTTCTCTGGAGCCAAGGACACAAATTGGGGACGGGCGGCCACTTATAGTCCTAAGAGTTGCGTATAGTGATCGTTAAAGCCTAAGGGGGAAATAATGGTGTTGTTTTGATTGTACAGGATCCAGTTCTAATTAATGGTTCAGGCTGCTGAATAGGAAGGAGAAGAGGGCATTTCTTTGAACTTCTTCCAGAACTATCTTCGAAGAGGAATCATCTCCCTAAATGTCCACAGAAAACTGAGAAGAATAATCATGGAAAATACACTCGGCATTTGGCTGTGAACATCCACTGCCATTCATCTTCACACGCACACGAAAACTGAAATGCTTTCAACACTTACTTGCAACAAGTAAACTTTTATTCCTTTTTAGTGATTTTTTTATCTCTCGCAATTTGACCTAATACACTGCTGGACAATTGCTAAGGACGGATCATAAACGGCTATATAGCGCATAAAAAAGTAAGTGTGGTTGCATGCCAAGTGAAATAAAATAATGTCAGAATGCCAGGACATTACAAGAAAGACAATTTATTGTGCTCTGAAATCCAGAAGGCTTTGGAACGTGTTCAAGGGACAAACAGGCCATTTTGTACAGAATACGTAAACCTGAAAAATGCAATTACCGTCGGCAGGCGTTCCGGCGTAAGATGTCAATACGGGATATGGCCACCATGGAGGGCGATGCAAGATTCCACACGTCGTGTCATGCTTTGCACAACATTATCAAGCAGCTGTTGGGGTAATTTATCCCATTCCTCTGTCAGTGCACGGATGAGGGTGTCCTTGTTTATTGGAGGGCATTGGCGACCAGCAAGACTCCTCCCCAAATCATCCCACACATTTCCAATGGTATTCAGATCTGGAGAACGTGCTGGCCATACGAGGCGTTGAATATCCTCGCTCTCAAGACACTTCTGGACAGCGACTGTTCGATGTCATGTTGCGTTGTCGTCCATGAAAATGAATCTATCACCGACAGCACCACGGAACATGCGAACATGAGGTAGCAGAACATCATTAATGCATCGTTGGCGAGTCATAGTCCCAGTTGGAAGCACATAGAGGGACGTACGGCCATTGATCATGATGCCAGCCCATACCATGACACTACACGTCGGATATCGGTCCCTTTCCTGTATGTTTGCTGGACAATATGCAGTACCACTATCACGCCAGATCAGTTGTCGTCGACAATCAGACGATAGACTGTATCTACTCTCATCTGAGAAGAGAACAGCAGACCAGTCGTTATCAGTCCAATTGCGATGTTGATGGCACCATTGCAAACGGGCGGTACGGTGACGTCTGGATAATGGGATGCACACAACAGGACGGCGGGCGTATAGTCCTTCTTCATGCAAACGTCTGGCGACAGTTTTTCGGCAGATCCGTTAGCCAGTAGCAGCCATAAACTGATTGGCTACCTCACTAGCTGTGCTGCGCCGGTGTCTTTTTGTTGATAGCACTATGTACCGATCTTCTGCAGGTGTCGTACTGCGAACACGACCTCCCCCGTGACGTTTGCTACACTCTACATTTGTTTGAAATGATTTCCAAAGCCTTGAAACAACACTGTGGCTGACGTCGAACTCCCTGGCAACATCTGTTATTTTTCGCCCTTCTTCAATCTTGCCAATAATACGTCCACGCGTAAAATCATCTAGGTGATGTCGGGAAGACATACTGAAAATTGCAAGTTCGTCAATTGATTCTTTCCCTTTCAACTTTGCGTTTGAACAACAACGGTCAATACGCGTCAAATCCTTTATCTCTTATCAGCGCTCTGACGTCACGAACAAGTTCGGCAATCCAAAATTTGCATACGCACAACACGTCTTACTGTATCCCGCACTTATGCTAATTTCCACATTTCCCTGCCTTCCATTTTATGGTTGCTATCGTAGCTGATGTCATCCGTCCTTAGCAATTGTCCGGCAGTGTATTTTAACCAGAGAGCTCAGAAAATTTCAGAAAAAAATATGGTAGTAGGTGACATTTCCAGAAGAAACTTTTATATGTTACGGTAATATTGTTATATCCTAAACATATACTTAAAATACTTAAAACTACAACGTTTTTACTTTTTCTGTGAAAAACAAAGACTGAAAAAGCTTTTCAAAAAAAGGTTTAGTGTATTTAACACACACCAATTTTTGTTTGCATGTTTCAGCGATTAACGAGTTCCATGAACTGCTGAAGCTAAGAGTCATCTGTCCCTGACTGAGAGTTCCACGGAAGGAAATCAAGGACGCTTGTTCCCTTAAAATTTTAGAGCTCATAGGGATGCTAAAAACTGGCTAAGCAAAAAAGTGAAACGTAAGAGAGATATTTGATCCACCATGTTAACACAAAACATAATCTCAAACAAACATAAGTCCTATTTGGAAAAGTTAATTCAGAAATAGCTCATGGAATTCCATCCAAACGATTCATCTGCATTAAGAGTCCCTTAACTTCCGGTATTTTTCTAACACTTTGAACTTTTTCGCTACTCGGCAGTGATAAACAACTTCATATCAGCACAACAAACCACCCTAAGAATATCTAACATTTATATAGCAGGCTCGGCATGCCTTTTTGATCTCGCTCGGAATTCTGTAGCAATTTCCTGATAGCATGCATGCTACGATGACTATTTTTTAAAAACAGGTCGTGGAGTGACTTAACTTTACAAAACTTCTGTACAAGATATTACAAGGTTGAAAATTGAAATACTTTTTCCAAATGGTGACCTTTGTTGTCGCCATTATTTTTCAATGGTTATATGGAACGTCAAGCATAGAACTGTAACTGGTTTATAGCAAAAGAAAAAAAAATCAGTGGCTATCAATGTTATATGGAACGTCAAGCATAGAACTGTAACTGGTTTATAGCAAAAAGAAAAAAAAATCAGTGGCTATCAATCAAGCACAGATAAAAGCTGATTTCCAGCTTAAGGAAAGTACAGCATGGAAGTTTCAAACATTTCGATTATTTTCGTTTTCTAAATGGAAATATTGGTATTCATGCACAACAGAAATTGTGCAATTCTCGATATGTAGCTTTTGAAAGATAAATATATTAAGGCCGTAATTTTTTAATATGACGTTTTCATTAAAAACCGATGCACACTTCAAAATTCAAGTATCGTTGTACAAAGTGTACTTGCAAAGGAAATCACCAATTATTCATGTTAAATTTAAATGTTTTCGACACAGACAAATTAATGATATGCAGTTTTTCCTCTATACTGTTACAAATAAGCTTTCTAGTGCTGTTAAATATTGATTTTGGTTTTCCATAAATGAACGTGTACCTTTTACTTGAACTATGGGCAAGTGTAGGTAATGTAATTTAACGAACTTGCAGAATTTGCATTTTATCCGGATAAATCCGCAGTTCTTTACTCCAAAAGACGCTGTAGAAAGTTCACCAGCTTATAGTCGTAAAAATATGATGAAAAGAACTCTTACAACAATATTTTATGCGCAGAATACACTAATAAACAATTTAATCCAATAAGAGGCAAAGTGTATTATGTGAACGTACTTTTTCGAAAACCACTCATCTCAGAGATTTCAAACTTACACCTTAAAGTAATCACAATCTTCATTTATTATGGAAGAGAGGGTTACATGGAAAATACTGTAACCACTCATGGCTAATTTTTCTGTGTTTTTGCAAAACCGGAACATGCCATTATTATATTTATTAGGACAAGTGAGAAAACTGTTTAGTTACATATCGTTGCATCAACAACTTGTGTTGTTGATGTGTTGTTATTGTGAAAATCTGATATTTTTTGCAAATTGTTCTGCTGCAGGTGGTTTTGCCAAACATCCATACTGATATTTAATGCTATCAAATAGAGTCAATTCGATTTCCACGCAGCTAAAAGTAGGGTTCTAAGCTTGATGTTAATAAAAAAATCAGTTAGCTGTCATAATTTGCTATTTCTTTCGAACCACGGGTGTGATATAAAAAAATTCAAGTGTGTTCTAACACATCGGAAAATTCTAGATGTCCTATACTATTGAATGAAAGACATCCTATAATACAGCAACTCACGTTTTACTTCACTGAAGACACATTCATGGAAGGTCATGGGGCATGACAGACTCTTTTCGCGTCTGATATTCTCATAACTGCAAACGACCCCCCCCCCCCCCCATATTGTCCTGTAATTTCCCATCCGATCAAACACTTCCCGGAGGGTTGTTTCCTAAACTATAGTAAATTTAGGAAAGAACACACACACACACACACACACACACAAACACACACAGAAGTGTTCTTTTGTCTTTTTTTTCAGGGAAAACATTAGATTCACCGTACCGTAGTTGCGATGAAAAAGAATATCTATAACCCGTTGCCAAAGGATCTGCAAACACAGTCTGTGGAAATATTTTTCAATAAATAAATAAATAAATAAAAATGCGTGAAATGCTTTCTAAAAGTATGACATGGAATACAAGATATGTATTGCTGCTTATTTTACTGACCTAACAAACTTATATACATTAAAAAAACTTTGAAGAAAACGTTTTATAAATTTTACATGCATGTTATCCTACGTATATGATGTCAGTAGGTAAATCAGGAACGGTGTCATGTAACCCTTTTATTGCATCGTGTGTGTGTATGTACTTTTGTTATTGGCATAGGAAAATGGCAATTTCACCATACCGATTAAGGACGATATTAATCCTTTACTGAATCAATGTTTAGGGCAAAAGTAAAGATTAACGTGGAAAATTCGAAACTGCAGGTCCACGGAAAAAGCCTGAGTAGTCCATAAATTAGCTTCAAATAGCAAGCGTAGTCACTGGCACACGCGTACAAAGGATTAAGAAATAATACTCGCCAGACTTCCGCGATGATTTTCTATTATTATTATCATTAAGTTATATGTCCATTTACGTATAATGACGCTTTTATATAATTGGCGTGTGTTGCTCGAGAATCATGGGCCTCACTTTTCATGGTTGACAGTACGCAATGAATGCCTGACTGCCACAAAGCAAAACCGAAGTGCAAAAAGTGTCACGCGCGAATGTATATCAGAATTTGTTTCTATGTTTCAGCATGATAAATAGAGTCGGGATATGGATGAACTAGGTTGCTCGTTCTGCCAGAGATATGAAGGTACCGAGTTCGGACCTCGAGGCTGATTGCGGCGCCTGACTTTCTGGAGGGTCCTATTACAACAGCACAGAAATACAGAAACAACCCAAAATGCCCTACAGTCTTGAACGAGGATCAAAAGTTCATCGGTAACAAAACTTTTCCGGTCATTAATCCATTCCGTTCTACAGAATTCATGATGGAGAGCGTGTCTTTCTTTTGTCAAATTCACGACTACTAAGAAGGGAGATTGGCTGCTCTCATGGAGTCGACATTGCAGAGATTAGATCAAAGTCTGCTAAAAAAGATGTAAATCATTCTATCTATCGTTCAGGAAAAACAAATCACAACTACAAAGAAGAAAACAAAGTATAAGTTACCATTATCTGTGTCTTTTACACAGCAGGGAATAATGCCAGCGGGAACAGAAATGAATAACTAAATTCAATTTGTTTTTACTGAGTTTTATAACCGGGGAGGCGATATCGCGATTTTGATAGCTCTCTTTCTTACAGTTTGTCCCTCTGCGCACGCAAAAAATTCTAAATAATTCAAAAAATTCGAATTCTTTTCTGAAAACTCTGACGTCACGTACAACAAGACGTACGTATCATCGTGATGTGACAGCGACATTACTACGTCATTTTCAGTAAACTTGGTTCCGTCGGTATTTCTTGGTATCAACCCATACAGCTTATTTCAATCATTTTAACAATTTAGAATTTTTAGATTTCCCAAACATAAGTTTTGTACGAATACCTAAGCATAATTGCAGTGTTTTAAATGTTCTATAGGTTCATGGGTTTTCTAGATTGTTTGCTGGAACAATACTCAGACAATTCAAAATGATTAACACTTAGACGACTACTAACGATCTCAAAAAAAAAAAAAAAAAAAAGATATAACAGGAAAAGGAACTTACAAAGAATTTGTTTACTCCTTATTGTTGACTTAACAGCTGTTATACACCACAGAATTACTCTTTAAATAACTAGAAGATCTTGCAGACGGATTCATATTATCGTAGAATAAATTTATGTAGCGTACGACCTGAAGTACAATTTAGTTGGCCACGGCACCAGGTGAGAATCTCAGGTGCACTGCTGCACTCAAAGATTCACACCAGAACATAAAAAATGAAAAGTTGAAGAATGACCCGAAGCATAAGGCTTGGGTGAATCCACCTTGTGAACAAAATAACAACAACAAATAAAAAATAAAATAATCTAAAATAAAATGATACTTTGGGATCAGAGTTGTGATGAGGTTCACCCGCAATCACCAATTCGTGACTGAGTGTAGTGGTCCGGATCTTACTCCGGTACATTCAATCCCCAACCAGCCAGTACAACACTCACTTTCGCAAATAACACATGATTCTCAAATACACAACACAACATTTAATAACGTTCTGCGAGATTTAAACAGATACGGCGCTCTCTAGGCGCATAGACAGTGCCCCTCTTATGAGGGCAGCATACGGTGTCACACATTACTGTCGGAAGACACAAGCCGACTGAGTCTCCACCGGACTATCTGAACAAGAGATACTACTCGTTTACACACTAAATAGAGCTGCAGGTGATATTCATATACAATTGCTTAGAGAATGAAAAAAAAAATTATATGCAAACGATCACATTAAAAATACTCGCGACACAAAATACACAAGCACGTTAATTTGCGGTATAAGATTATAGGTGCGAAATACTGCCAAAGTTAATTAACTAAATCTAATAAGCATGCACATGCAGATCCCTTCCCCGCTCGCTTTGGCCCTGAACCAAAGTTAAAAGAAACTGTCCCGCCCAGCGGAATTTGTGGCCACACCTTCTCCCTTATTCATGTAAAAAAAATAATCAGGAAATGGGCCCGGTAAGAAATTGAAATCTGTATGTGCAGGTATTTCCTCTGAGGTTCAGTCACTCAGCATTACTGCATCTATGTCCATGCAGCTTTGGGTGTCGGGATGGCACAAGTTCGCAGATGTGCGAAGAAAGAAAAAGGAAATATTCATCTACTTACAGTTACGTGACTTTGCTGTGCAAATCCGTTGTGTATCACATAATATCACACGACAAAACAAAAAACACACACACAGACACTTGCACCATGTGGCAGCACCGATGATTCAACACTTCACTTTGACGCTTGATGTAAATGAAGCACACACTTAAAAATAATAATATCACGCCGCACTTTGTTGCAATGATTAGAGTGCACACTGATCTATTCTCGTGACGATTTGAAGGTGGCCGTTAAGCAAAATAGGCCCTCTCACATCTGCAGTTGCGGTTTCCAAGATTGATTTTCTGTGTTCCTGGGAAATGATTTTTGTTGTCGTGAAGAAATAATTGTGAACGTCGACTGCTGGGAGAGTGGGACACATTCAATTCCGCTGCTGCTATAGTTGATTCCGTCCGTCGCTACCTTCCGTCCTTTTTGACCGTTCATTCCCAATTCAGTCAGTTCCTTTCCGTTCGCAAACCATCTATCTACCTACCCTGCCTGAGTACGCAGTTCAAATATGCCACTCGCAGGTTTCGTTTCCATTTTTTATCGAGTTGCGACCGCCAGCCCTGAGATTAATTTTCTCGGCCGAGCGAAATCAGACGTGCTTTTACCTTAAGCGTATATCGGCAACTCAACATTTCACCTGTATATTTGTTAGGTATCGAAGCCACCGCTCTTACGCTCATATTTTTCTTTCGCCATGTTTTATCCCGTCGCACTTACACGTAGTGGCTTCGCTGCCCTTACGTGATCACACACACGCACACATGGGGCCTCGCTTCGCCCCGTAAGACGAGCGCGTCTCTTCACTTCCTCCATAGTAGGGGATGAATGGGGGTGACGATTCCACACTGCAGTGGTTGGCATCCGAACCCGACTTTGCTTGGCTTCGCTTCTCATTGGAATGACCACTGTTCACTCGCAGACTTCTTAATTTGCCTGTAACTCGGCTTTCATTATAGGCCAAACAGTCGCTGAGTTCCATTACGCTCCAGCCTAGAAATTTCTGCTTTATCCCGCGGATTCAGGCATTCTGCTGTCTTTATGGCAAACTGGCATCTCCATCAGCCGCCTCGAGTTGTCTCCATTTCTTACCAAATGCGGGGAGGTTTGCTGCTTCATTTTCCCCAATTCATTTTGCTGCAGATCCAAGGCATCCAGCCTTTCACATCGGAGAGCATACAGACAACTAACTTTCTTCCTTATGTTCATGCCAAGTGCGAACTCTTATTTTTCCGCACGGACCACACAGAGAGCAATTGTTCTCGAAAATGCCCCAAACAATCGACGAATTTACGATTATTCGCTAAACCTTTTGTCCCCATCTTCATTCATTTACTCAAGTGGACCCCTCTTCGAAATATACCTCTTTTCCTTTCCGTGTTGCTTAGGCTTCCTGTCAGCTGCGCCCTGATATTTATGACCTAACAGAGCTATTCTGAGACCACCCAGCCAGAGAGAATTCTTCGCCTCTTTTCTTTCCAAACCCCCAGATAAAACTTTATCTGCTGTTTACACTTTTAAACTCCAATCAAGCCTCGAACATAATTAATACTTAATTAATTTCACACATCAACCACGCCCATTAATTACTAAATTAATGGCGGGGGTGGAGTCGTAACATCGGCCCCTCCTCAAGAAATCCAGAAGTCCTCTTCTGTGCCTATCGCTTTGCTCTTATCAATTTCCAGAGTAACCATTGAGTGCTAACTTTTCCCACAGGTAGAAACAATTCAAAATGGCAAAAATATTGCGTTTCTTGCCTTCAAGAGCATTGGAGCGACTTCCCAATTATCCCGCAATTTTGTTAATTAATTTAGAGAACATCCGAAAAAAAAAAACAACGTAAATGAGAAATAAATAAAAAAAAAACTGAACTGTAAAAGAACATGTGAGTCTGCCGAACTGTGATTCCTAGCTGCCTCATACCATACGCGACAAGGCGGACAAATTTTAAAGTTTTCTTCAGGTTTTAGGTTGGGAGGGGGGGTGTCCACTGTAACATTCCATCCCCCCATGAAAGAAAAAAAAGGGATGACTGGATGAAGTTTATTCATCCAATCATTCTATTTTTTTTTTTAACTGTAAACACTCAACCCTTTCCCACCGTCGCAAGGCACCTAATTCGGATTTAAGTGCCCGGAGAGCGGAAGGAAAGTTTAAGGATTTCATCACACGTTCATTGCTGCCCGTCGAGATAGGCGGAAAAAAAAAATTTAAATATGAGGCATAGCTTCGAGAATCCACGAGTTCCACAGATCTCTCACGTTCGATGCTCCTACACCCGCTTTTATCTGCGCTCGATGCCAAATTCTTGCGTTCCACTGCCTTCGAGTTCCTTCTCAACATCGTAGATAATCGTAGTGTCACCGTCTTCCTGGGGATCCACTATAATCTCGACTGCTCCCCGTCTGTCAGTGTGTGGCGTGGTGTTACTCGCCCTTAATACCCGCCTGTAATCATCCCTTGGTCTCAGCGACGCCCGCGAAATGATTGGAGGACTTTTGACCTGGCTTCCCTGCACTCGTAAGGGATCCACAATCATGCGGGTTCGCGCTGCAAAGGGTTCGGTTTCAGCCCTCAGCTCATCGCTATCAGATAGAAATTCAGCAGATCTCTCCCGAAATTTAGATTTAGCAATCGCGAGTTTAGTTTGCTCACTCCATCTACCCTCCTCCATCGCTACACTTTCGACATCCTGAAAAAAGTGTTTAGCACGATACAGCGGATCAGTGCCTGTAAATAGATTCAACATGTTTATGCATCCCGCTATTTGCTCACCGTAAACCATAGGTGCGGCTAAAGCTGTTTGTCTCAGCTGTGATGTACCCGCTGTACTTGTAACAGGTGTATTCTCTTCCGGAACAATTGCAGCCCCAGTGCTCACATGTTCTCCGTCAGAGTGCCCATCAGAATCATCTGAATCCATGTGACTCGCAGATGACGATTTTTTCGTGTTAGCCATTTTGTTTTTCTTACCCACTAAAATTATGGCAGTTCTTAGAAAACAGCTTAAGGCTTACTTAATGCTAAATTATACAAAATTCGCACCGAACAAAACTAAATAAAAATAGTAATGGCAGTCAATTCGCACTTATTTTACGAACATGAGTGTTGTTCCGCTAGCTACCAAAATATAGGTATCGATCCTGGGACAACGG
Source organism: Macrothele yani (assembly GCA_039090855.1). Classification (NCBI taxonomy): domain Eukaryota; kingdom Metazoa; phylum Arthropoda; class Arachnida; order Araneae; family Macrothelidae; genus Macrothele; species Macrothele yani. Next base: position 83,919,292 of record CM077008.1, read on the forward strand.
CACCATTAATGTTACACGGCACTAGCAGTGTTCCTGCCGAGTCGGCCGGTAACGGTGCTTGCGACCTGAAGTACAATTTAGTTGGCCACGGCACCAGGTGAGAATCTCAGGTGCACTGCTGCACTCAAAGATTCACACCAGAACATAAAAAATGAAAAGTTGAAGAATGACCCGAAGCATAAGGCTTGGGTGAATCCACCTTGTGAACAAAATAACAACAACAAATAAAAAATAAAATAATCTAAAATAAAATGATACTTTGGGATCAGAGTTGTGATGAGGTTCACCCGCAATCACCAATTCGTGACTGAGTGTAGTGGTCCGGATCTTACTCCGGTACATTCAATCCCCAACCAGCCAGTACAACACTCACTTTCGCAAATAACACATGATTCTCAAATACACAACACAACATTTAATAACGTTCTGCGAGATTTAAACAGATACGGCGCTCTCTAGGCGCATAGACAATTGCCCCTCTTATGAGGGCAGCATACGGTGTCACACATTACTGTCGGAAGACACAAGCCGACTGAGTCTCCACCGGACTATCTGAACAAGAGATACTACTCGTTTACACACTAAATAGAGCTGCAGGTGATATTCATATACAATTGCTTAGAGAATGAAAAAAAAAATTATATGCAAACGATCACATTAAAAATACTCGCGACACAAAATACACAAGCACGTTAATTTGCGGTATAAGATTATAGGTGCGAAATACTGCCAAAGTTAATTAACTAAATCTAATAAGCATGCACATGCAGATCCCTTCCCCGCTCGCTTTGGCCCTGAACCAAAGTTAAAAGAAACTGTCCCGCCCAGCGGAATTTGTGGCCACACCTTCTCCCTTATTCATGTAAAAAAAATAATCAGGAAATGGGCCCGGTAAGAAATTGAAATCTGTATGTGCAGGTATTTCCTCTGAGGTTCAGTCACTCAGCATTACTGCATCTATGTCCATGCAGCTTTGGGTGTCGGGATGGCACAAGTTCGCAGATGTGCGAAGAAAGAAAAAGGAAATATTCATCTACTTACAGTTACGTGACTTTGCTGTGCAAATCCGTTGTGTATCACATAATATCACACGACAAAACAAAAAACACACACACAGACACTTGCACCATGTGGCAGCACCGATGATTCAACACTTCACTTTGACGCTTGATGTAAATGAAGCACACACTTAAAAATAATAATATCACGCCGCACTTTGTTGCAATGATTAGAGTGCACACTGATCTATTCTCGTGACGATTTGAAGGTGGCCGTTAAGCAAAATAGGCCCTCTCACATCTGCAGTTGCGGTTTCCAAGATTGATTTTCTGTGTTCCTGGGAAATGATTTTTGTTGTCGTGAAGAAATAATTGTGAACGTCGACTGCTGGGAGAGTGGGACACATTCAATTCCGCTGCTGCTATAGTTGATTCCGTCCGTCGCTACCTTCCGTCCTTTTTGACCGTTCATTCCCAATTCAGTCAGTTCCTTTCCGTTCGCAAACCATCTATCTACCTACCCTGCCTGAGTACGCAGTTCAAATATGCCACTCGCAGGTTTCGTTTCCATTTTTTATCGAGTTGCGACCGCCAGCCCTGAGATTAATTTTCTCGGCCGAGCGAAATCAGACGTGCTTTTACCTTAAGCGTATATCGGCAACTCAACATTTCACCTGTATATTTGTTAGGTATCGAAGCCACCGCTCTTACGCTCATATTTTTCTTTCGCCATGTTTTATCCCGTCGCACTTACACGTAGTGGCTTCGCTGCTTACGTGATCACACACACGCACACATGGGGCCTCGCTTCGCGCCCCGTAAGACGAGCGCGTCTCTTCACTTCCTCCATAGTAGGGGATGAATGGGGGTGACGATTCCACACTGCAGTGGTTGGCATCCGAACCCGACTTTGCTTGGCTTCGCTTCTCATTGGAATGACCACTGTTCACTCGCAGACTTCTTAATTTGCCTGTAACTCGGCTTTCATTATAGGCCAAACAGTCGCTGAGTTCCATTACGCTCCAACCTAGAAATTTCTGCTTTATCCCGCGGATTCAGGCATTCTGCTGTCTTTATGGCAAACTGGCATCTCCATCAGCCGCCTCGAGTTGTCTCCATTTCTTACCAAATGCGGGGAGGTTTGCTGCTTCATTTTCCCCAATTCATTTTGCTGCAGATCCAAGGCATCCAGCCTTTCACATCGGAGAGCATACAGACAACTAACTTTCTTCCTTATGTTCATGCCAAGTGCGAACTCTTATTTTTCCGCACGGACCACACAGAGAGCAATTGTTCTCGAAAATGCCCCAAACAATCGACGAATTTACGATTATTCGCTAAACCTTTTGTCCCCATCTTCATTCATTTACTCAAGTGGACCCCTCTTCGAAATATACCTCTTTTCCTTTCCGTGTTGCTTAGGCTTCCTGTCAGCTGCGCCCTGATATTTATGACCTAACAGAGCTATTCTGAGACCACCCAGCCAGAGAGAGAATTCTTCGCCTCTTTTCTTTCCAAACCCCCAGATAAAACTTTATCTGCTGTTTACACTTTTAAACTCCAATCAAGCCTCGAACATAATTAATACTTAATTAATTTCACACATCAACCACGCCCATTAATTACTAAATTAATGGCGGGGGTGGGTCGTAACATCGGCCCCTCCTCAAGAAATCCAGAAGTCCTCTTCTGTGCCTATCGCTTTGCTCTTATCAATTTCCAGAGTAACCATTGAGTGCTAACTTTTCCCACAGGTAGAAACAATTCAAAATGGCAAAAATATTGCGTTTCTTGCCTTCAAGAGCATTGGAGCGACTTCCCAATTATCCCGCAATTTTGTTAATTAATTTAGAGAACATCCGAAAAAAAAAACAACGTAAATGAGAAATAAATAAAAAAAAACTGAACTGTAAAAGAACATGTGAGTCTGCCGAACTGTGATTCCTAGCTGCCTCATACCATACGCGACAAGGCGGACAAATTTTAAAGTTTTCTTCAGGTTTTAGGTTGGGAGGGGGGGGGGTGTCCACTGTAACAATAACAACAGATATAAAGATGAAACGCTTGAGCTTACAGGCCCGTGCGACTTGCGGAACACGCAGACATCAATAGTTCGTGTGGCCCCCATGGCTGGCAAAAGCGGCCGCTACACGCCGCGGCATCGAACGAAAGAGGCTTTGGATGTGGGCTTGGGGTATGTCGGTCCAAGCTGCTTCCACACGTTGCCACAGTTCATCAGGTGTAGCAGTGGGTGGTGCTTGTCGGGCCACTCGGTTGCTGATCAGCGACCAAACGTGTTCGATGGGCGACATATCGGGAGAACAAGCGGGTCACGGCAGCAGTGACACCTGGTGGGCCGTGAAGAATTGTTGCACGATGCGTGCCACCTGCGGGTACGCATTGTCCTGTTGAAACGTGGCCGCTGGCAGGTCCTGAAGGCAAGGGAGGACTACAGGCTCTAAAACGTCGGAAATGTAGCGGTGGCTGTTGAGTGTACCGGCAATGCGTACCAAAGGGGTGCGGGTGTCATATCCAATTGCGCCTCAAACCGTAACGCCAGGCGACGGACCGGCATGGCGATGCATAACGCAGGCGTCATACAGTCTATCGCCGCGGTGCCGCCACACGCGGATCCAACCATCGTGGTGTTGCAGGCAGAAGCGGGATTAGTCGGAGAAGACAATGTCGTGCCATTCCGTAGTCCAGGTGCGGCGTTCAATGGCCCACTCGCCGGTGGTGTAACGTCAATGGAAATCGGAGCAATGGGCGCCGTGCGATAAGTCCCCGCTTCTGCAGACGACGTCGAACGGTACGTGCTGACACAGGTTGTTGCGCAACACATCTTAATTCCTGCGCTAACGTTCGTGATGTGGCGGTGCGAGCCGTCAATGCCCGCTACACAACATGCCGGTCCTTTCGTTCGGTGGTGCGCCGCGGCTACGGCAATCGCTCACGTCGGTCCGTCCGTCCCTCCTGCACCCACCGAATCCATACTCGCCTCACTGTGGCTGGATGTCGTAGCACACGGGTGCCGATGTCTCGGTACGATAAACCACTGTTGCGATAAGCCACTATTCGTCCTCTGACGAACTCCGAAATGCGCTGGAATAACTGCCGTATTCTGCGACGAGGCATCAGGAAGCTTCCCACGCACAGGTACGGCAGCACAACCATTACTTACACCCCGCCTTCTGTGCATCCTTCTTATAGTGCTTCTCGGTGGCGTGCCGGGCGCACATGGTTTGCATATGCCCTGCAATGCTAATCGTTTGCATGTCCTCTCGCGGGCGACGCATGCTGCGAATTTCAGGAAAATCGGATGCTTCCTTCTTGGTGTTGCATTTTGGGTAGGCCAGCAGTGTAGTACTCACAGAGAAACGAAGGAGTGTATATATTTCTGTTCATTTATTAGTAGGAAATGTAAAGGCACTTATGACCGAATTTAAAGACACAATTTATGACCCTGCTTTCTTTATACTAAATGTACTTATACTGAGTAAACTTTTCTGGCAATCCTAACCATTGTTCACTAGTTATTTTACGTTCAATGAGACTAAGCTTGAAACGGGACTGGCGACTTTGCTTTAAAAATTATCATGCCTTACACAAGTGAAAATTCCGAGTACATTCCGAGTAGTCAAAGGGAACATTCTCTGCCTCGCCTGTGGCGCAATGGTCTAAGAGCTGGCTCCTGACCGTACGCCCGAGATGGGTCTGGGTTCGTGAAGCATGGATGCTGTGTTTGTCTAACGGCACTGGTTCTCTCCCTTCCCTGGAACCAGTGGTGCTAAATTAGAGGCGGGGCCCATCGAGTTGCTCACGCTGGCTGTCAACTCTCCCCCCCCCCCCAAACCAAAAGAATATACACCCACGGGCCAGATCATTATGACCATCCGCGTCTCCACGAGTGGACGCTTACCATTACAAGAAGTAATGACGTCACCTACTGGCACGAAATACATATAGAAGGCACGGGTAGGACGTGTCAGTTCGGCAGTATGAAGCTCGTGCAGTAGAGAAAGGTGAATTCTTGCAGTTTTAATACCGAATGATTATCCGCGCGAGGAAGGCGAGGAATCTCAGAACCGCAGACATTGTTGGATATTTGAGGGGAGTCGTAGTGTGTGAATGTGTTACAGGGATAGTTCCAAGAGGGACACACATCCACTCAACATTCCGGTAAGGGGAAACCACGATTGGTGGATAAGTGAAGTGAACGCCGGAGTGCACGTGCTGCCTAGGCAACAGACGGCTCGCTATCCTTTTATTAATGGTAGACTACACCTGGGCGCATAGAGAATTGTTTCCAGACATACTATCCAGTGGGCACTCTTGCTTATGACAAGGCTAAGGGCTCGACTGCCCGTTCATGTGTCCATGTTGATCTACCGTAATCTATAGCTCCACCTGTAGAGGAGCACGGAAGCACGATGACCGGACATTGGAAGATGGAAAAGAGTCGTCTCCCCAGGAGCGAAACAGCGCGACGCGGCGACGCCCGTCGCAAATGTGTGCAGACTGCTTTTTTTTATTTTCTTAACATTAATTGTTTTTAAGATTTCTTTAAATTTTAAAACAAAGGAAGGTGAATTTTCACGCGTTTTCAACTTTGGCTCCCGTGAAGATGTAAAGCTGTAATCGATAGATCACGCAGACAACTGTTCTTCCGCGCCCATTTTATTTTAGCTTTCATTGCTCCTTATTTTTCAAACGCATAACTTCAATTTATGAGACATAACTGCTTTTCTTGAGCTTTGAATCTTGGAAGCGATATTTTTATGCACTTTTAAAGCACATGCACGTTTGATGTGGTCTTTCGGAAGCTAATGGCTGCTAATTTTTCCTTCTTTTTTTTTTTTTTTTTTTTTTTTTTTTTGCATTTAGGCTTAAATTTTAATCCAACAGAAATTTAAATTGAGGCGATTTTTATTTTTTTATTTTTTATTTTTACATTTTTAAAGCGTTTTTTTCTGTTTTCGCGGCCATCGGCATTCCGCAAGTTAACATTGCAACTTTTTTCCTTTTTGCTTCCAGATAGCTTCATTTTAGTTTAGATTGATAAGACGTTTTTTAGTTTCCTTTTTTCTTGAAAAACCTTATTTTTACACATTTTTTATCGTCCGTCTTCCGTTTTTACGCTCGCATTGTGAGGCATTCCGGAAGTTGATGTTCGCAGTTTTGCCTTTTTTTTTTTTTTTACAAAATTGATGTTTGTTAAGTGTTGCAACAGTCCCATCCGTTTCCGCGGCCATGCGGCGTTTCGGAAGTTGACGGTCGCATTTTATTTTATTTATTTATTTATTTATTTTTACTTCCAGATGGCTTTATCTCGGATTTTTGTTTTACTAAAACCATATTGTTACGTATTCTTTAACGTCCCCTGCTTCGTTTCCAAAGCCGTATAACGCGGTATTCCGGAAGTTGACGGTCGCAATTTTTTCTTTAGTTATTATTTTCTTCCAAACAGTTTCACGCCGTCCCGGTGGCGCAGTGGTTTAAGCGCTGGCATATGATCATTCGTCCGTGAAGGGGTCCGGGTTCGAATCCCGGTGAGACATGGATGTTGTGTTTGTCTTACGGCACTGGATCTCTCCCTTCCCTGGAACCAGTGACCCTAAGTTAGGGACGGGCGACGGCTTATAGCCCATTGAGTTGCTCACGGTGGTCGTTTTTTTTTTTTTTTTTGCTTTTCAAGAACCCTTGCCGTTGTTTATTGAGTTTAATTATAACAATGAAAATGCTCTCATCACATCACATTTTCATTAAATTCACTAAATTTTTCTTAAAACTGTGGTCAATTCACAAATTAGGTTTCAAACAAAAATCTTACATATCGATTCCTGTTTTACAAATCAAGTTAAATGTGGCAAAATTACTGTTGTTTCCAAAGTTGACATGATCCCTACCTCTCACCCCTCCAACTCGGTCACCTAAATAATCACATGATGAGGCCCCTAAGTACAACATAACTGCTGTAGGAAATAACAAGAGCAGAATGTCTATCAGGCAAAGCATCGTTCGAAGGAGGGAGTTAAAGTTCAATCAATTAACTAAATGCAAAATTAAAAAGCATGGATTTCAAATTATTCCTTATACTCTCTGACCATTAGTTTTAAAAATCCAAAAGCATTTAAAGAATGATATTTAAGTTCTGAATGAAATAAAATAGTTCAAGCTTCCTCTTGATTTCTTGTAAGGGAAAAGCTAATTTGACTGTTGCAACTAAATACTAATTTGCACTATTAGCAAAATCTGAAACTGACTCATTTTTAAAACATCGCTTTGTCACAATGCAGAACAATAAATGTTGTGGCAAAATTAACATCCCTTCTTGCAGACAGTTTTTAGGTTTTCCTTTCTGCGTTGCAGACTTCTGAAAAAGATTCTGCTCCTGACGTCGTCTGGTTAGGTGAGTTCAGGTATCAGCTCCACAATTCGTACGGACGGGATTATTTCGGATAAAGATTTGAACTACATGTTGAACATTTATCAGTAAGGCACTGGACTTGTTCAGTAATACAACGGCCCATGCCGCACAGAAATGTTTCTCGGAATATATTCAACCATTTCGTGTGCTGCTTCCGCAAGCAAATTTCGGCTACTTGAATCTCTCAGCTTTAGGCTACTTGCCCACCGGGACGATGCTGCTGTTTCGGTGGAATGACCCATTATTTTAAGTAAAAAATAAATACTGCTTGACTAAAGCATCTGAACATGCTACAAACTAAACGTACGAGAAACTAAAATTGTGTCGTGCAAACTAAATTTGGAACGAAATTAGAATTAATTAATCCAAGTTTCGATGAAAGGTGAAAGAGTAGATCTTGCGAAATTCAGAAAAAAGTTAGTACCAGACTATGTGTGCGTGTGCGTGCGCGTGATTTCAGCCAATATCTGCTGAAAGTATTCTTCACAGAACACAGTATTTCTGCATTTTTGCACTCTTATAGTTTTTAAAATACCTGCTGCTCAATTCCGAAAGCACTGTGAGTAGTTTTTGTGGAGTTTAACGAATTTTTCAGGGCAGCTTTATTGTAAAACTATTGTTGTTTTAAACGCCATGTTCCTATAATCACGCCTTTTCAGAAATTTAATGCGAATGAATTTCCAAAAGTAATAGGATTGGCAACAGAACTTCTCTATAGTTGCCTTGATGAATACGGCGCTCGCGTTATGCCTATAGCATGCTTGTGACTGTACGAAACCTTTTAAGCTACCAACGCAGTAATGGCTGAACAGAACTATATTTCACATGTTTTGAGAATGAGACGTTGAATAAAAATTTATGTAAAGCTCGGAGAAAGCAGTCAAAGGATGTTAGATCTGTTACAGATCGTGTATGTAGTATGATCTGAGTTAGCGTGTTTCGTGGAAGTATTTTGAAGTCAAAGGGTAAAAGGTGGTTGGAGAGGGGAGACATCACATACACACTATTGTACAGATGTGAATACAGGTAAACTTAACAACTATGAAGGAACACCAGATTATCATGAAGTTAATTGTCCGGCAGTTCAAATGTCGCATTGCAGATTGTTCTTCGTACCGTTACAATGGAAATACGCATGAGTCAAGGGTGCACGATCTGGGTATCACGTGAATTCACTAATGAGTGGAAAAGAAAACGAGTGTCATGGCGAAAATTTTAACCTCTGGTGAATTTCGGAAAGACCTGATCAATCTTTCTGTTGGTTTATCAGGGATTAGTTAAAGCAAAATTTTCTCCCATGACATACGTTAGAAGAAAAATTCCTGGTTGAAAGGCAGGGGAATTCGTGCGCAAAATTCGCTTGTCTTAATCACAACCAGGAAAACAAAATTTCATGTTAATGAAAAAAAAAAAGAGGAAGAGAATAATATTTGATTTAACTGACTTTGGGCTTTTGGAAATAATTATTTTATCTGTTCTTTTATCGCGATAGGAAGAGGCGAGTAGGTGTGCAGCTCAGATAATCAAAATTAATTTTACTTTCATATCACGGAATGAGAAAAAAAACGTTTCTGAAAAAGAAAAAAAAAGAGAGTTGTGAGAAAAGGAAATCTTCTTTCAGATCGGCCATTTTAAGGGTTCGGTCTTAGAAGTCGCTCAGAAATGTTGCAGAAAAGCTCTTAGGGGGTTGGCGTTGTTCAATTTTTGGAGACAAGGTCGCAGCCGCACATAGGAAGTTACTTGGCTTACGTGTGAAGGTCAGAGGTCACTCGAGGCGTGGGAGAGAAATTCCGTTGTGGGAGGAACTGCTGTTACTAGGGAAAATTTCAGCCAATCAGGGGTCAGCATTTTCCAACACCCCAGCGTTCTTTTTACACTTTGAGACGCTTGTCTCGGTCATTTTTGTTCTTGTCTTGCTGGCCGGCAGAAAGAGGGGACAGCCGAGTTCTCTCCTCGCCTTTTGGTGGGAGAGGACCCACAGGAAAAAAACAGTTTTTTCTTGACTGCATTTGCTGACCACCATGATTTGACATCTATGTAAAAAGCTTAAAAGGAGCCTAGTAGCGACGGTCTTCTAGCGTGGGGACTTGTCAGGTTCATGGTTGGTTACATGAAAAAATTAAAAGGAGCTCAGGGCTTGCGATGAATTGTTCACTGATTCCTCCAAATACAAAGAGGTGGAAGAAATTATGAAGAAAGGACAGGACCACCGTAGGACGAGACCTCCTCGGGGCGCAGCGAAAGATGATCACCGATGCACTCCTAAGCATTCTCGTGAGAGCTACTGGATAAAGAAAGGAAAAGGGAAAGGAATTTAGATATTCTCTGGCTGGGGGGACCGCGCTTACAAACCGCCTGGTATATGATGGAACTTCCGAGGATGATACCGTCCACCCTCCAATGCAGCCGACCAAATTCCTACCAGGGGAGAGAGATATGCATCGAAAAAAACAAGGCAGAATTACTCCCTCTGAGAGGGTCCATCATCACCAGCTTCAGGATGTTTTTTTGTTTTCCCTGTGTTCGGGTGAGTTGATCGGGCACACTGTGTCCGAAAAGAAAAAAAGAAAGAGAAAGACATTGTTGGAGGCGAAGAGAAAATCAACAGGGACAGTGTGACGAGAAGATTTTTTTTTTTTTTGAAACAAGAGTTGTTCCTGCCCAGCCCAGAAGGTAAATTCTTTCTTGATTTTTTTTGTATTATGTTGTGACCGCTGCGGAATTGTTGAACGAGTGGGTCAGCAGTGTGAAATCAAATTTATAGTTCTGCAAGAAAAAAAAAAGAAAAAGTTTTCTTTTTTGAGGTTAGCTGGATGTGGGACAGATGTCCCCATGTTGTTGTCATGTCTGGTATTTTAGCAACTCCCCAGGCCAGTAAATTTTAATGTATCGAAAAAAATTTGATTTAATGTTTGAGCACAGTGAATTTTGGTGCATCGAGTGTAGTTTAGTTGGGCATGTGATAATTGAAAAGCAGTGTTATTGGGATTCCGCGTGTGATAAAATATTTGTAAACATTTCTCTCTAGCCTTCTACAGCGTTGAGTTATTTTTTTCTGAGTGAAGATAAATTATGGGATGATTTATATTGGGATTTTGGGAACATATGTATAGTGTGATGAAATTGGAAACCTAAAGTGCTGTTTACATTCTTGGAGTGTTGAGTGTCGAAATTAAGAGTGTTGGTGTGTATTGTGAGGACCAGTATTTTACATGCTCCAGATGAGTGTTAATCTCCCATTGGAAAGGGGTGATCTTAGGGCAAGCCGGGAACTTGTCGTAGGGCAGAGGGCTCTGAGTAGGGAATTTTCACCAGGATGCGATATGTGCAAAATAGAAGTTGAGGTATTTGGGTTCTCAAGTTTAGTATTTCACAAAAAGAATGAACATCATGGGTTGAGAAGACACACTTTTGCTCGCCAGTTCCAGTATTAATTGTTCTTTTCTTTGGCCTAAATTTTCTTGTTTTTACTAAAAGAGTCTAAATGTAATTTTAATTTTCAATAAGGTGAAAATATTTAGTAGGTTATGTAAATGGTCAGTGTTATTGTCTGCAGTGCGACCTGCGCATTGCCATGGTACAGAAGAATTTCCTTGCTAGTGATTTTTTCCTGGGATATATGTGGATAGATAAGTGAATTTTCCTGGGATGTATGTGGATAGATAAGTGATTTTTCCTGGGATATATGTGGATATAGATAAGTGAATTTTCCTGGGATACATGTGGATATTGTGATTTTGGATTTCCTGGGATATATAGAGATAAATGAATTTTCCTGGGATATATGTCGATATGGATATTTTGGATTTCTTGGGATATAGAGAGATAAGTGATTTTTTTCCTGGGATATAGTTGTGTTAGTTCTGGGCCGGATGTGCCTGGAGTATTTTGGGTTGAAGTGCGACAGGCTCTTGCAGGCGTGGTTGATCAAGGTGGGATCATGCATTGGTTCGAAAATGGGGAGCCTTGGGGACGTGGGTTTTGGGGGAAAACTTGTCTTCAAGCCCCCCCCCCCCAGTAGTTTCGCTGCTCACGGAGATATGTACTGCCAGCGAGGGTCGGTCGGGTGTTGCTTCAATAAATGTGGCGAGATCATGTTAGAGGGAAATTCTGTGCCTGATGATGATGTGTCGCACTTGAGGATTTTTTCCTTTCCCTTTGCCTAGGCTGAAATTGGATTCACGACCCAATTTCACGCCTTCAGCCTGACTGGTATTTTCGTCCTGTGTTGGTTCTCAAAACCCAGGGTAGTGTCTGAACTGAGAGTATTTGCCTCACCGCTACCTCAGTAATTCACTGCAGGTGTTAAATTTAAGTTTTGTTTTGGTGATTTAAGGTATCTAAATTGATTTGTTTATGATATGCTGTAGTGCTAGGAATGTAAATTCTAAATCCTGGTTGTTAGGGTTAGTGAGCATGATATTTAGTTTGGAAATTTAGTTAATTGGTATTTTGAGCTTTTGTTTACAGTAAAGAGTTATTAAGTATCTTGAGCTATTATTTGAAGTGCAGAGGGATGTGATTTTTATGAGCAGGCTAGTGCAGGAAGATTGTTTGAATTTCTGAATTGTGTTGATGATGTTATGAGTAGTGTTAATTATTAAGTTAATTAGTGAGGTTTCTTTATAAGTGAAGTAGGTTCATTCAGGATAGTTCTATAGGTTATGTAATGTTAATGAATGCTTGTGCTCAGTGTAAATTCTGTTTTGAGGAGAATTTACTTGGTTTGTTTACTTGCAGATAGTAGATTTGTTAATGTATAATTTGTGGCTCTTAAAGTAACTGTAAATTTAATTGAAGTCTTTGAAGCTGGTCTGGGAGATTGCAGAGTTTGCTAAGATTGTTTAGGTGCTGTAAATTTAAATCAATAAGTGTAAAATTGTAAATTTGTCATTGAGCTAATTAGGTGAGGGAGAAGAGAGTACGTTTCAAAAAGAACAGAACATTGTCCACCTTGTGGAATTAAAAAGAATACAGTATTTTTTTGTGTAAGCTATGTGAATCGTAGTATAATTTTGGATGCATAAAGTGTGTAAACCATGTGAATCATAGTATGATTTTGGATGCATAAAGTCAATGCCTAGTGTTCAAACCAACTGTGTTGAAATATGTCAAGTTGTGCTGTTCATAAGGCCAGTGGCCAAATAGGAAAAAAGATTGAGATTCTGTTTTTATACTGCTGTGTTTAAGTAAACAAGAAAAAAGGAAATACCATCTGAATGTCCACTAAATTACCTTGTTAAGTTTTTAAAGAAAAAAAATAAATATAGGCAGTAGCCTTTCAAAAAAAGTCCAAAATTAGTGCAGTGTGAAAAGTTTTGTGTGCTGTTGTCTTCCATGACTTGGTCCCATGTGTTCACCTTAGCTTGACTAAGGCTATCGATCCGAATCCTGGTATTATAAGGTATTTCATAACTGCAATTTTTGTCCTGTCCTTTTAATTGACTTTCACAGCCTCCACAAGTTGTTATTGAACGAGTACATTTTATCCTATGACTTATAGTGACACATTTTCATATACATGCAACAATATTCACTTATTTTTGCACTTTCAGATGACTCAACTCTGCGTGAACACAAACTACGCAAACTTTTCAATAACTTCTTGTGGAATGTAAATTTTTAGATGCATTTTTGTTTAGGATGTTCATGGCCTTTCTAATACTTAGAAAATATTTTTGTTTCAAAATGCATCTACCCATCTCCCAAAGTTAAATTTTAGTCTAAATTCAAAATTTCCCTTCAGGTTTACTTTTGGCTATCAATGATAATAACCCTTATATAACGTGGCTAAGATAACGCCACAACTCGAGTAGACTCTTACCGAAACACGACTCTTGCAGAACATATTCTTGACTTTCGCCTTTTGGAAAGTATGGCCCAGCCCAAACTTGAACATTAAAGGTCCTGCCAATTTCAAACATTTTCACACCAGTGGCCGGTCAGTCTAAGGCGCTGGCTGCTGACCATTCCTCTGAGATGGACTCGGGTTCGAGACCCGGATGAAATTCTTCCTCTTCCCTAGAATCAGCGATCCTAAACTGGAGACGGGCGGTTACTCATAGCCAAACGAGTTGCTCGTGATGGCCGTCAAAACCCTAAATAACAAGAAAAAATTCAAACACTTTCCGGTTTCTAGCCCGCCCATCCATTTCAGGCATTCCGACTCATAACTCATCTCGCTCCAGACCCGAAAGTTTAATGAAGATTAGCTGTAGTACCTTCCTGGTGCCGTAATGACCATTCGTTCCAGATGGGTACAGGCTCGAATCCCGTGAGGCATGGATGTTGTGTTTGGCTTATGGCACTGGCTCTCTCCCCTCACTGGAACCAGTGGCCTTAAATTAGGGTCCAGAGACTGCTCATAGATCATCGAGTTGCTTACGACGTCAACTCCCACCCCAGCCCAAATGAAGCTTGGTTCTTTCTCATCCCTTTTTAACCTTTAAAGGAAGAGGTTCTAATATTTCTGTTAAATATGTATTTAGACTAAAGTAAATCGTCCTTAAACTATAAATCAAAATTGAAGTTTTTTTGTTTTTACATGATCAAATTTGATTTCATTTTTATTTGCTAATTTATAATAAATGAAATGTATGAGGAAGGTTAAGAAATTATTATTCGTACATCACAGGTGGTCTTCATTTTGAAAGCCGAAATATTTTTTTAAACCAAGAAATGAAATGCTAAATCTTCTAGCCCGTACAGGAGACAGGACGAGGTCTCTTACCTCAGTCATCAGCGATGAGTCTTGGAGATTGTGGCAGAGGTTCCATCTGGAATCAAAGTAGAAAAAAAAAAAAACAAGTGCTAGGAAACGCAAATAATATCCTCCAGCAAAGAACTTCAAAGTTTTGTTTTTTGGTTGATATATGTTTTTAATTTTGACTATTTATTTGTTTTTTGCCTAAGTGTTGGGTACCTCTCGACTGCGAACAGAAATCACTACGAAGATGCACTTAAAATTCAACAGTGCACCTTATTTGATAAATGAAGTGTTGCTTTCATAAAGTATAGCCGTGACAATGAAGATTTACCGTGTGCATGCCATAATATGCTGAGACAAAAGCATTTAAAAATTAATAATTTACCCTATTTTTCCGTGTATAAACGATATTTTTTTCCAAAATTTTTAGACCAAAAATTGGAGATCACCTTATACACGGGGTGGTGGTGGTGGGGGGGGGGGGGGGTTATCCGATTGAGAGAACCCTGCGGTTACCACGGCGAAACTGCCAGTACCTCTTATCCCCCCTCCCTCCCCACTACGACTTGCAAGCAGTTATTCATGGTGGACTTACAGGTCAGATACAGCCTCTAGATTTTTCCATCGACAAGCTCTTCAAAGCCCTGGTGAAGGAAGAATGGAATAAATGGATGCAAAAAGCAGGTAATAACTTGACACCGACAGGGAGAGTGAAAAAAAGCAACCATTATTGAGGTCTGCAAGTGGGTCCTAAACTCATAGAATGGAGTCACGCAAGAGGTGGTTGTGAAGTCCTTCAAGAAATGTGGAATCAAGCAATGCCGTGGATGGAACTGAGGATGATCTAATATATATAGACAGTGACTCAAATCAGCGGCGAATTTGCCACTAGATCAACTAGGCCGCGGCCTAGGGGCCGCAGGCTCTGGAGGGCCGCAAGTGTAGAATCCAGAAAAACGGATAGAATAGAACAGAAAAACTTAGAAAAGTGAGATGCGTTTGTTTTAATTTACTTGAATAAAATAAAATAGTGGTAATTTTGTACTTTATTTTGAATGATAACTAAAGAAACAAGAACGTAATAATAGCTCTATTGCGAGCACGCCGTATACCAGCTCTCAGCTCATGCAGTTCATTTATTGTACTAACTCACTCATAACTACTTTTGTTTATTAGGTTTAGTTGTATTTGTAAATGCTAGAAATAAGGGTTTCATTTTATAAAGTACAGCAAGAGCTGAGTACTCACACTTGTAGTAGATTATTTATTTAAGCTTATGATTCCTGATTCCATTTTTCTTATGTACAAATAAATCAAACTTGTGAAAAAATGTGTCAGTTTATATCATTTCCCCAAACACCGTACAATTAATTTTTATATACTTTATTAATTTTTGTTGTTGTAATGCAATTTTAAAGAATCAAAACAAGAAATATTATTGTTTACTTTCGTGTTATAAGAATGCATCGTGTGTCGGTTTCAAAATGTAAAGTGTTGTTCCTGGATAAGCATGAACCTCTTTGTCTATGTTTCAAAATATTTTTGTATAACCTTTAATTTAATAACAAGTTAAATCAAAATAATCTTTATTTAAATAATACTTATTTAACAATAAAATTATACTACCAATTATTATATTCATAACTTAAAGATAAGTTTATTAGAAAATCTTAAAATCTTATAGGAGCAAATTCAAATATGGGTGTGTGGGTGTGTGTGTTGGGGGAAGGGGACATAGAAAATTTGGCCTGGGGCCTCAAAAGCCTTACATCCGGCACTGACTCAGTGATGCAGTTGAGGTTAAAAAAAGTGATATGACTAGAACAGATAGTGCGGAAGAAAGTGATGCATAATTTCATAGTTTCTATCTTTAAAATATTACCTAATTTCTAAATAATATAAATTTCCGAACTCCCTTTTTATATATATTACCATAGATTTTTGTTTGTGATATTTTCTAATTTCTAAATGTACTTATTGCCTAATTTCTAAAAAATATTGTGTCCTTTTTTGTAATAAAAATATTGATTTATTAATTTTCGGTTCGAAAAAGTAGGGGTCGTCTTACACATGGGGGCGTCACGGGAAAATACGGTATGTTTCATTACATCCAGATATGGAGTAATGATGTTTTCCGAAGATTTCGGTCTTAATTTCCAGTGTTAACGAAAATTCTTCATCGCCATCAGTTGGTGACCTATATCTATAACGAAGTAAATTTCTCCATCATTATTACACCAGGGGAAGGATTCGAACCCCCACCTATCGGTTCCGGAGCGCTATCGATTATAATACACTGGCATGCGCTCACGTGCGTGTTGAGGGGCAGGCACGTCACAAACCCATAGGCGTAGCGTCGAAAAGGGGGGCGGGGGCACGGAAGACACGTGCCCTCTCAAATTAAAATGACGAAAATAATAACAGGCCTTTCGCCTTTTAAATGTTATATAATGTGACATAGCGCCAAGGGAATAACGCTACGCAATAGCAAACAATGCTATGACTGCTTTCTAGCAGTCATTCTACGCACAATAGCATGCAGTCATCTGATGATTGTTTTCATCGTCATATAACTGCATGAGGTGCTTTGAAAAGGCATATTTTTTCATCCTCATTAGGGTTGAATCAATGGAAGCCCCGCGCACCTCATAGTTTCGGATTATTAGGCATTTTATAAAATCTAAGTTATGACGCTAATGGAAGCTGAACAGGTTCGGGAGACTCTATTTCCGAGAATCCCGCCCCGCCAAGAAAAGATTTCATTCATTCGTGCCCCCCCCCCCTTAAAAATGTTTTTGTTCAAGCCACGCCTATGTGTATAAACAGATTCATAATACAAGGTCACACAAATGTGGATGTATACAAACATTAAAAACGTTCAGGCTTCCTAAAAACAGAATACAGAAGTGTTTAATCAGGTTTCTTCAAACGTTTTCCACAAAACAAGCAAACAGGAAAAAATCTACAACATCTGGAGAAAAAAATATTGCACAGCCATTTTTTTTTTTTTTGCCGTTTTAAAGAATAAGAGAAAAAAACAAACTATTATTTGTTTCAGAATGTCATAAGTAAAAAATAACATTTACACGAAAAAAAAAAAAAAAAAAAAAGGAGCAGGAAAAGCTGAACTTGAGGAGATCTGTCCACTCAAAGCTTCAGATGGATATCAAATTACAATTTGCAAATTAAAAGTGACGATAGTCGTTATTTATCTGGAAGTTTGTGACCCAGGATTTGATTAAAAGAAAAGGGCAGAAATGATGTTCGTCTGAATGTTTCAATATATTTACACAAAGTCAGGCTAGGCTTGGTTGACGACTTTTTCAAGTTTTTACCAGAAATTAAAAAACCCTTTCACATACAGAAATTGTTTAAATATTTTTGAGTCTGTATATTGTTATTTTATACAGGATTTAGCTACGTTTTTGTGAATCCTGTGCACAGATTTTGTGAAGAACATCTGATCTTCATCTTAGTTGTTTTCAATGAAACGATCACATCAAAACTTTACCTGACTGCCTGTTTCTTCTCAATAACTGAAATTCGCTTTTACACCCTCTGTTTTCACTTCGCGTGCAGACTGCCCTGTAAGACAATTATAAAGTCAGCATTTAATTTAATATTCAAACGCTGTCCTCCACAGAACCATCTGTTTAACTGAATTTTTTATTTTAGGGATTAGTTATCTGTCCTTCGTTTGTGCCTTCGTATAAACAAAATATGCGATTTATGCTTCAACTTTCCCAGCACCTTTAAAAATGCCAAAAGCAACATTCTTAATTAAAATAGATATAATGAAAATACCTCAGTCACTAAAATTTGATCAAATAATTGTCAGAAGACAGGAAGTGTCATATTACTAAAATTTGGTCAAATAATTGACAGCAGATCAAAAGTCATATTACTAAATCTGGTCAAATAATTGTCAGCAGGTCAGAAGTGTCAATTCCTAAACTTTAGTCAAATAATTATCAGCAGATCAGAAGTGTTATATTTCTTTCAAGATATTTCTACTTATTGTGGGAAAAAACGAACTTGAAAGCGTTCTGTTAAGAATCTTGGAATCCAAGGACCACAATTGAAAAAAAAAAAAAGGTTGAATAAAAATCAAACAAACTGTGACCTCTAAAATTATAAATTCAATATCACAACTTCTTTTCCCCCAAAAAAGTTTGACCTTCGGTTTGAAAAAGACGAAATGCTATGAACAAATAATTTTGAAAAATAACAGCTTTCGCAGCTTTTATAGAATGAAGTAAACACCTGAGAGAACTTAATGCACCTTACCTTTGAATTGTGTGCTATTTCACGTATGAGAGTCATGTCTACGTCCTGCATGGAATCGCTGCTTCGTGTCGAAGACGACGACGACGACAGTGAATGTCGAAATTTTCTGCTCGAAGACCCAAAAATTCCTCGGTGGAATGGACCAAAGCACGAAGTCATCTTGAGTTCTTTTTAGATTTCGCTTCGAAAGCTTTGCGGAAATCCAAGTTCTCTTAAGAACGAATAAACGCTGTGAGTTGTCAGTGCTATATTCAACTAAGGAAGAGCATCATCACAATATCACTCGCGCTGTTTTTTCATGGCACTTCTCTAAGTTAAGCACTTTTTGCTTTCAGTTTATAGAAATTTTACTGGGATCATAGCGAAAGTTTCAAGAGTCCTCTTAAAAAATTTCCAGTATTTTACCACCGGAAGGAATTCTGCAAATCAATGGCAGCTATTGGAAGAAATAATGCAAAAATGGTCAATTCTACGAAGAGATTAGAGGAACTTCAATAATTTTGTACTCACAGACAGAAGTGCTGCGCTCTCGCAACGATTTTACGTTTCACATCCTAACTTGAGCAGTTTTTCTCGACGTCGATCAACACTTATGACTTTAAAGCAAATGTTTTTTCGCCGAAATAGAAGTGTTTGTTCCCTGAACACAGCAGTTGTTCTGCTGATTGTTTCAGATGGGATTTCCAAGATTTTATTTAATTACCAGTTGCTACACAGTGCTTCACCGAAATCACACACTCAAAAAGTACTTACTCTCTTGTTCACCACTTAATGATATTAACTGATGCAGAGAGGTCAATTCTTATAACTATCAAATTTATATCCACACTTGTTACTGTCAATCGCCTTAAGTAGAGTTCAACTTTAGCGGCTTAACACACAGAGATATCAGAGCATTCGATGACACAAAACTGTTTCGCCAGTTGATTCCAATCGGTAATCATCGATCCTTTAATAGATATAAACTGAAGTTCAGAACCACTTAACCTAAGCTTCCCGATATCAAGGTCAGATCAGAAAAATAAAAGAACATTTGCGCGTCAAAGCTCACATGGAAACAACTGCCTGCACCCGGCGAACCACACAAACACACACACGCAATCAGTCGTCTTTATTTAGGCGATCTGACAGACTGGTGTGATTGCCCTGGCTACGACCATGCAAAAACATTAACATTGGCAATGGATTCGGGACGTGACAAAGCCGCTCTTTCTCTACGAAACATCGTCTCCCATCTATTGACAGCTGATACCCCCAGGATGGCTCTCTGACGCTGCGGTGGCATGTTACGTCATCTCGCGAAGGGAGTTCCCAACGCGCATGTGCAACTTGAGCATCTCAGCCCTGAGAGGTTCTCTCTCTCCTCTCGTCAGCAGCAGCCGTTGGCTCTGAAGCAGCTACCGCTTCCGTAGCTATATGTTTGTTGATGGTGATGCTACTTATATTATGGCTTCCGTCTGTGACTCATCTCTTCTGTAAGGATACGAAAGAAATTCTCAATGAACAAAGACAGTTGAGCTGCCTTTGCTGTTTTAAATCCATCTGCGGCTATTTTTGTTTCTTTAACCCTTCCATTGCAGTATTAAACGCATTATTTTGTTCAAGAAATCAGGATTTCCGGTCCTGAAAATCAAACGCACATGAAATAATAAGCGCAAAAGCACGAACATTTATTACTCCCCCACACATTAGTAGAAAGATCTCTCTACAAGAAGTCTTAATTTCAACAAATTATTCGTGGTGTGTCCCTAAAAATGTTTTATATCATGCAAAATTCAGTTCAACTTACTGATCCTGCCACGAACGTTAGAGCCACCTCCGGTTATGAGCTGTCAGTTCTTCTCACCGCCTGCCTGGTTATAAAAAATTGTTACGAAAACAAATATTACGAAATGATCTTGACACTGAATAACCTTAATCGCATTATACGATGTAAAATGCACACGAACCGAAATTGTAGCACTTATACCAAGTAGAAAAATATTTCTCTTCGAATTTGCTTGCGCATCTAGCGTCGTCAGTCTCTGAACACATTATTCAATAACTAGCGTATAGCCCGTCCTAGGACGGTTGTTTTCAAACTTTAAATAAATATTAATATATAATTGTTGGATCTTACCTTTACAGGCTGATGTGGCCGCGGCACCAGGTGAAGTATCGCCTGCAGTGAAGCACCCGATATCTCCACCGAAAAAAAAATAACATCTAAATAAAAATAAAAAAAAAACACTAAAGAAAATTTTGTCAAAAATTTTGCTCTCCTCCTCTGCTGCTAGGGGCTAGCAAGGAGTTTTCCTACTTGCGTTGACAACCGAAAATTCTGCAACAACAAATTAATTATCTGATTCCAATAATTAATAATGACCTCCCATAATTAAGTATAACAAATTAATTATGAACTTCCCGCAAAACCCGTACCGCGATTGGGCGTGGATGCCTGGATTTAACTCCAGCACGTCCCAATCTACCGAAAATCACAGCAACACACACACACACTCGAAAAGATACCCAACGCTCATTTCACGTACGCTTGACATTTAATATCCAACGTTATATTATATACACTGCCACCTTTATCCATGAAGTGGCACAAAAATCTGCTGAGATGAATGTATGGTGGGCTGCTCTATCGGCAGCTTAATTATGCACAATGATTTAAACACTTTATCACTGATTAAACGATAATACTGATTCAACTAACTCTGATTTAACAATTAACACTGATTCAAACACTGGTCACTGATTAAATTCTAGTATGCACAATAAACAAATAGAGCGAAGGAAACATATGAGAGATTACCCAAAACATTTGAATACACGCTTTAAAAATGATAATTGAGTACGAGCGTGGGTACCAGCAATTAAAATGATACCGTAATTATCATGACTGCCGCAGTTTAATTATAAGCTATATATATCTTTATACCATCACACATACCTGCATAGGCTTGATGCCAAATTAGCAGGGAAGAGCTCTTAAACTTATGGCCATAACACAAATAAAAATCACGAATAAAATGTGTTGGAGGCCTCCGCTGTCGTGCGTATTCATTTTTACAGGGGACAGAGTTCTATATGCTGTTCACTGTCCGACGGCACTTGTACGTCGTGAGCAAAAGTTCGTATAAAGAACACATACCTTGGCAACCGTTGTCTGAGGTCCTCAGCGCAGAGAAGTGGCAAGAAATGTCCTGCCTTTTTGTCTATGTAGACCGCCTAGGCAAAAGTGCACTAATGTCGACCTAGTATCGGTCGAGAAGTCCAAAGGACTGAGATGTCCTCGTTTAAGAGGGGATCATTCATAGCCCTCCTTACGTGCTTCTCTGCTTCTTTTTCCGAGCTCTCCCAGCGGTCAGCTCTCAGGCCTAGGTTCCATGCAGCTCGCTGGTGCTGTTCTCGTGCGTGTGTCTGGCTTTGCCACCGTCCTGAGAATGCCCCGCCGCTTGTTTTTCTCTTCTGCTCGTTTCTCTCCTCTTTGTCCTGTCACAGGGCTTCTCTTAGCCACTTGAAAAGGGATTTATCACCTTGTTTTCAACTGTGGGTGATAGTCGGTTCCCCCTTATCCCGTTCAGTTCGGAGAAAAACTGCAACCACCGAATGTCTCTTGGCTTGCAGAGGGACTTTTGGGGGTGAGTTTTTGCAGTCTTTCGTTAGTTGAAAATGCACACGACTGTTGCTATGAGTCCGAAATAGAGATGGTCTGTTGCCATGTGGCCTTTCACAATTCTCGTTTGCCAGAAGGCTACGAATTATGCACTTATCAAATACTGAACAAATTTTAACAATGGCAGTGATGAACAAATTAGAGGATCAATTACCGTAATTAATTATAACTATGAGTGCTGCCTTGCAGTTACATCGAAACACAAATTTACCGCATAAATGAAATATAAAAATTTTCCACAAGTTAGGCTGCACCCTATAACAATAGGGGATGTTTCTCGTCCTGTGACAGAGTGAAATTTTTAATTGAAGCAGATTGAAAACAAATAAAATAGACGTCGGATTTCTGTAAGGAAATATAGTAAAACCTTATACAGTGAGAAATCATTCATGTCAGAACTAAACATTATGTGCTATTTATTTCGCTTTTTCAAAAGACCTCGCGATAAATAATATTCTCTGTAAAATATCTGTTGTTGTTTAACAATTGTAGATTAGAGCATTTAGCTAGATCGATATTTTACAAAATGTGTAATATAATCAGCATTAAACTCGGAAAGTTGTTTTCGTGTAAACTTACCGTAATAACTCTTACTTTGATTTTTCGCGTTAAATTACATTTTCTCCGGTATACTTGTTATTCCCTTCACGGCTTGTTGTAGTCTGTCCTATTCAACGGTTAGTTTGAAACTTCATGCCGAACCTTTTTTCTACAAAATAATGCGACATATGGTATTACAAATCGGAACTATGTAAATTCTTGACAATGTGCTATTGAGGCGACATCTGCTTTTAGATGCAATCTTGCTCACTTTGACATCTCAAGATTTCAGTTTTTATCGTAGATTAGAGCGTTTAGATAGTTTGATATTTCGCGAAATGTTTAATATAATTAGCACTAAACTTGGAAAGTTAGTTTAATTAAAAAAGTAAAAAATAATTAAAGCGTACAAATTAGTATTCGAATTGTGCTAAATTATATTAATACACAAACGCAACTTGCCGTGATATTAAGATTTTAATTAGAATTTTGTAAATCGGATAAATAGAACTCGAGTAATTGATAATCTCAACTTGCTGTGATATTAAGAATTAAATTCGAATTTTGTAGATCGAAAAAATAGAACTCGAGACATTAATAATCCAATGTTTTTAAATTAGCACGCGATCACATTGACATCTAAAAGTGATCGCGTGCTATTACACTATCTACCAACAAGTAATTGGACACCTGTGATAGCAAAGGAAAACGAAGTTTATTCACCTTCAATAGTTGGTGGAGCCTCCACGAGCGGCGATTACAGCTGCGACCCTCCGGGGCATACTCTCAACCAGGCGTTGAAGAAGGTTCGCCTGAAGAAGTCGAAAATCAAGGCAATGCTGATCACGTTTTTGGACAGCAGCGGCATCATTCACAGGGAATGGCTTCCGGAGAACGCAACAATCACCAGGGCCTTCTACCTGCAAGTTCTTGATCGCCTACGGAAGGGAATTAATCGTGTGAGGCCGCACCTGCGAGCACGTGGAAATTGGTTTCGTCCGGATGACAACGAGCCTGCCCACTCAGCACTGTCGGTGACACAGTTCCTCGCAAGTCCGGAGTACCTAGGCTCAACCATCCACCCTAATCTCCAGACTTAGCTCCCGCCGACTACTTGCTGTTGCCCAAAGTGAAATTGGAGTTGAAAAGACGACATTTCATGACTGTTCAGGACATCAAGAAAATCGTTACGGCGGAAATGAACAGTGTTCCGGTAAATGAATTCAAAAAGTGTTTAACACATCTAGTGGAGCGATCAAAATGGTGCATCGATAAGAAGGGGGACTACTTTGAAGAGTCATAACCACAGGTGGACTCGGTACATTAAACTTTCCTCGTAGGAGCAGCTGTCCTGGAACTTTATTGTCAGACGGTGTATAACGTTTATGAGGCTATACTCCGACTTTTTCTGGAGTGACGTAAGTTTATCACCAGCAAACATTGCGACTACCGATGGAATAACAATGCCCAAAAGAGGGAAGTTGTTTCGCTTCTCGTGATGAACATATGAAAAAAAAAATTGCCCGCATATGCACGCAAGTTCACGATCACATACGCTTAGCGCAGCTTTCTCGGAATTTCCGGGTTTCCGTAGAAAATAGTAAGGAATTATATAACTTTTACTTCTAGCAGACTCGACTTTCTGAGTTTCGAGTTGCAAATGACCACTACAACTCGTACACAACAATGGGAAAACATTCTGTCAAAATTTGAAGTGTCTATCAAGATTTCCCCGATGAGTTATGACACACACACACACACACACACACTCACACAAAAGGACTTTCTCTTTTAAACTGGCGGTCTATAACGTTAGCTTGGGTAAATGCTTCGAAAGTTTTCGAAAATGCTCAGTGAAGAAAAAAACTTTAGCTACTGAATTACTGCAGTGTGACTCACGCAATTGAAGTGTCTAACAGATGTCATAGGCGACACCGTTAGATGTCGAAACAAAGCGAAGACAAAAAGTAGGCGAGCGAAAAGCAGAAAAACAATGAGCGCGTCAGTCAGAACGTGGCATTTTAGTGTGTTGACCTTGCATCGCAGAAGAGGAATCAATGCGACACTGAATATAAAGAGCGTACAGCCTTGAAAAAAATTCGAATTGCTCTGAGAGGTAAAAGGAACATTACTACTTATTGCTCTGAGAGGTAACCGAACATTACTACTTATTTACGTTTGATTGTGAATCAACAAAAACTTACCAAGCTTTAATGCAAATAAAGTTTTTAAATGCATTATAAACATAGCAAAATAATGACTCTGAGTTTAATTAATTCGTGACACATTGCGAAAGCAACCCATGAAATATGCCCAATCATTCGTTAGTTAATACTTTACTCTTCATTAGCGTGAATTACTGGAAATTCGCGGAATAATCGAACGGTTGCATAAAAAAAGAAAAAAAAAAGCAAAAGAAGGGAATAAATTTGTCCAAAAAAGTCGTATTTTGCCAATTACTTTTGGCCCCTGATATTTAGCTTTCATTTCCTTTTAAAAGTAATTTAGTACATGAAAAGCTTGTTGGGCAACTGGAATCAACAGTACTGTAAACTGCATGAACAGTAATGAAAGGGGTATAACACCTTTAAAAATACCGTTTAATATCTTTCAATATTTGTACAAAGGCCGTTCCATAAAAACAGAGAATTGTTTTTTTGAGTTGGCAACACTGTGAAGGGGGAAAATGAATTATGGAAGTATCTATGGCAATAGTTATTAGTCGTGGCCGACGATTCTGGTTTTGTTATTGCGCAGTTGTTTAAGGTACGTCTGCATTTCCCCTTGCAATCTATGAAGGTAAGTGATTCAGAGTTAAGAAGTGAAATGCTTTGTGTGATAAAATTTTGCTACCGTTTGGGTAAAACAGCTCCAGAAACAGTTGATTTAATGAAAAAAGCTTACACAGATAAATGTTTGGGTGAGTCAACGATTTTTAGATGGCATCATGATTTCAATAAAGGGCGTTTGTCGGCAGAACTCACTCCTACGCCTTGTCGACCTCAAAGTGTTGTTACGGAGCGTATTATTAACACTGTTTGGACATCGGGCAAGAAGATCGACGAATGACGTGTGAAGACATAGCGGGCCGTCCCGGTGGCACAGTGGTCTAAGCAATGGCTTCTCATTATTCATCCCAAAGGGGTCCGGGTTCGACCCGGTAAGACATGGATGTTGTGTTTGTCTTACGGCACTGGCTCTCTTCCTTCCCTGGAACCAGTGACCCTAAATCAGGGACGGGCGACTGCTTATAGCCCATTGAGTTGCTCACCGTGGTCGTTAAACCCCCGATGAAAAAAAACCAAAAAAAAAAAAAAAAAACCAGCGCGGTCAACTAATATTTCAAAAACGTCGGCATTCCGCTTTCTACGCGACAAATTACTTTTGCATCGTGTGTGTTCCAGATGGGTACCTCATCACATGACGAGAGAACAATTGTTATCCGTAATTCAGGTGTGTCATAAGCAGAAACAAATTATTGCAAAGGATCCAAACTTTCTAAACACAGTAATAACTGCCGATGAAACATGGGTCGTCTATTTCGACACTCTCGCGAAGTGCCCAACGAGTGTCTGGAAACATACAGGCTCGCCTCCTTAGAAAAATGTCCGCTAAACCAAATTAGGTAGGAAGATGTTGATGATAATTTTCTTTGACCATAAAGGTGTAGTCTACAAGCATGCCGTTCCTCCACAAATTACTGTCAATGCTGAGTATTGCATTTCAGTCTTGAAGCGTCTGCGACGACACATGTCAATTAAGCGACCGGTACTGGTGGGCAAGTGGATCCTACACCATGATAACGCCCGTCCACATAGGGCTGCATGTGTTCAATAATTTCTTACGAAATGCCGTTTCGAAATCATGCCACAGCCTGCCTGTAGTCCTGACCTCGTCCCGTGAGATTTCTGGTTGTTTGCAACAAAGAAGGAGAAGTTCCGCGGTGCAACATTAAACATAGATGCTGATGTTATTCAAGCTGTACAGGGTTCGCTAAGGCAGCTTCCACAAAATGCCTTCGCCACATGCTGTGAAAGTGGACTGAACGATGGGACCGTTGTATATTATCCGGGGGAAGATACTTTGAGAAATAATTGCATATATTTTGGTGTACCTATATTTCTTCATGTTATGTGATTTTACTCTCAGTTTTTATGGAACAGCCGTTGTATAGCTCTTCAAGGATACCAAGCAGAGCATATTTCGCTCAAGACAATCAACAAGTGATGCTCATTCAACTATAACTATATTTGGAATTATAATGTAACAATTCCGGTACTAAGGGTGAAAGCTGTTGGAATTCCGGGACGTTTAAATCAATTGGTTTTTATGATCAATCGGCCGTCTATGTGGGTCAGTGTTCAGAGATTTTTTGGTAACTTCTTAACAAATTCATTAATGCCTTTAGATAAATAAATAACAAGGAACTATACACCAACTGTACTTAAATTGTATGACTATACTAGAGATCCGAAATTTCTTGGCGTAGAATAGAAATCAAAGTTTCCAAGCTTTCGCACATCAACCAGCTGGCTTCTTCAAGGAAGGTAGGTTGCTGTCTACCTTCCTTGAAGAAGCCATCTGGTTGATGTGCGAAAGCTTGAAAACTTTTATTTCTTTTCTACACCAAGAAATTTCGGATCACTAGTATAGTTTATACTATTTAAGCCTTTAGATAAATGTTTCATTTAACACATCCCATAATCAACTTAATCTGGATAATTGCAATTAACGTTCGGGGTCATAAGAATAGAAACTTACATAAACTTGAACTGGTTTTTATTTTATGAATAAGAAGTAGTAACGAATAGAGAGTTCCGTCCATAAATGAATACACTTTATCTTTTCTTGTACTTCAATTGACAAATCATAAATCATCTATTACACGTTTTGCATCTATCCACCATACACAAAAGAGTCAAAACATTACGACCACCTGCCTAATATGATGTTGTTCCTCCACATGCCAACAAAACAGCTCTTTCCCGGCGAGAGATCAACGCAACAAGATTTCTAAAGGAGTCTTGCGGTACCTGGTACCAACATATTACCAGCAGATCCTTTAATTCGTGTAAGTTAAAGGATCTGCTTGTAACATGTTGGTAACAGATTGCACCGCCACAGATCGAACTTGCTGTTCCAACACAAACCACAGATGCTCGATTGGATTGACATCTGAGGAATTTGGATGCTAGGGCAATACCCAAAAGTCATGCTTCAACTAGCGCAAATCTGAAGGTTCTCAGATATCTACGTTCAGTTGCTTGGAATTTCCTTGTCCTGGGTAGTGTAATGACTAGCATGCCTGACCGGAAATAGAGATGTGCGGATTCGATTCCCGTTCCAGGATGATGAAAATTTTCAAGATTTCTGAAGGAAGTGATTACACGGAATACAGTGAAATTATGTCAATAACTATGGAATTCTGGCGTAATGAAGCCCAGTCTCTGTTCTGGAAGACAGTATTACAACGCTTACCATGTATTTATAAAGAACTATTTCTTCCGGGAAATTCGTTTCCCAATTCTATACCTAGAAGTCTTTCTCATGCTGAAAGAATGAACTATACTAGAGTAGAATACCTTTGCCGTGAAAGGATATACCTGGCCTGTCATGATGTTTAGGCAAGTGGTAGACTCATAGTTTTTTGCACACGAATGACTGGACGGAGGTTTCCCAGCAGAGCATTGCGGAAGGATATTACTTCCTCCATCGGCTTGTTTTCGTTCCACACTGCATCCTGGTGCCAACACTTCCCCAGGTTA
Organism: Macrothele yani; assembly: GCA_039090855.1. Taxonomy (NCBI): domain Eukaryota; kingdom Metazoa; phylum Arthropoda; class Arachnida; order Araneae; family Macrothelidae; genus Macrothele; species Macrothele yani. The sequence continues at coordinate 83,947,679 of CM077008.1, forward strand.
TCGATACACAAGTACAAAGCCGTCCACATGGTGCAACAGAAAACGAAATTCGTCGGATTATACTACCTTCCAATCATTCAAGGTCCAGTTTTGATGCTTGCGTGCCCATTATAAGCGCTTCAGACGGTGAGCCCAGGTTAGCATGGGCACTCGGCGCTGCCTGCGGCTACCACGCAGCCCAATTTTCAGCAAGGTTCGATGTTCTGTGTGTTGTGACACATTACTCCCGTGCCCAGCATTCAAATTCTCAGCGAGTTGCACCAGAGTATTCCTTCTGTTGGCTCGCACCACACGGACCTCTGTCCTTTTGCTCACCTCTAGAATCGATGAACTGTGGTCTGCACACACACCTTTTCGGCGGTTCGTGTTTTTTCAATCCTCGGACCACTTTTTGAAAGTACTTACCGCAGCTGATTGTTAGCACCCCACAAAACTTGCCATCTCGGAAATACTCTGACCCCGTTGTCTTACCACCATTACGATTTCACCGTTGTCAAACTCGCTTCAGTCTGCTGCCTTTCCTATTTGAAGAATAAGAATAACACTAATTAACAGAGTTCAGTATCAGGTGCTATTTATATCGTTTCATGATATTCACGCGCGGCGTCGTTTACTTGAAGTTTCTTCGATTTGCATAAAGACGCGCTGGTCACAATGTTTTTTTTTTGACTGCAGGTTTAACGACCACCGTGAGCAATTCAATGGGCTATAAGCAGTCGCCCGTCCCTAATTTAGGGTCACTGGTTCCAGGGAAGGGAGAGAGCCAGTGCCTTAAGACAAACACAACATCCATGCCTGGCCGGGATTCGAACCCGGACCCCTTACGGACGAATGATCAGAGGCCAGCGCCTTAGACCACTGCGCCACCGGGGCGGCAACACACAATGTTTTGGCTCTTCAGTGCGTATTTTTTTCTTTTGATTGGGAGGTTGAACGACCACCGTGAGAAATTCAATGAGCTATAAGCAATCGCCCGTCCCTAATTTAGGGTCACTGGTTCCAGGGAAGGGAAAGAATCTGTGTCATAAGACAAACACAACATCCATGCCTCACCAGGATTCGAACTCGGACCCATCTCGGACGAACCGTCATAAGCCAGCGCTCAGACCACTGCTCCACCGGTGCGGGGTGTATTTTTTCGCCAGAAGAGTTATGCACGTACTAAATACAGCTAACGAAAGTGCCGCATGCTCTCTAAAAAACATTCTTTTACTTTCAGATTAGGTATCATGAACATTATCGGTGACGGTAGTAGTTCCTTAGAAACGTGCGCAATTACGACAACCTCGTGATATGAAGCGATAGAATTCACAGTGGTTCTTTTGTTCCATTGTGGAATCTTCTGATCGAAATTTTTATATTTCAGTGTTTTATCAGAACATCTGTAAATCTCTTTCTTGATTATAACTGATGGAATGTCAAATATTTTTCAATACGCATGTTTGATGTTGCTACATTTTAAACTAAAAGCGTCAATGCGGTGACGCAATGTGCCGGAATAAGCTCAAAATTACGGATAAAATAGGAATACAATTTTAACATATACACATGGGCAAAATCATTATGACCACCCCTGCCTCCCTGTCAGACACAGTATGCCAAATTTGTATGTGAACATTTGGATACGAAACTTTCCATGTGAATAATCTACAAGTTCTTGGATTTCATCAGTAATGCTTCTGCTGTACATGACAGATAATCTCCAGAGCAGGATTAGGAGGTGGGGGGAGTCTAGGGGACTATAGCCTAGGGGCCCACTATTACCAAGGGCCCAGAGGCAAACCGCTGCACCGCAAATAGTACACAGCTTATATACACTATATTGACAAAAGTTACCGGACAACCCTTCAAAAACAAATGAACGGATCCGCTGCGTTGTTAAGATGCACAGTACAGCTGCAAACGGTATAAAAACAAGCCTGCAGCTGACCGCGGTCATATCGCACTGTGAGGTTGAGTGAAAATGTTGAGGCGGGAGAGAACTGACTTTGAGAAAGGAAAGATTGTTGGGTGTTATATTAGTGGGTTTTCCATAAGAGAAACCGAGAGGCCTTAAAACATATCCAACTGTTTGCAGTGCTTTCTTATCATGCTGAATAGAACTCTGTCTAATAATGAAATAAATGAGTTATATCATGGCAGAGATAATTTTAGGAAAACAGTGTCTAACGTCTGGTCCTAAACAGCATTTACGTAAAAGCATGCTGGGAGATTAGAGACAGCTATAGAAAATAAAAGAAAATAATCGATAGACTGTAACTGCAGAGTTAGCCTTGACCCGGGAAACAGGAACAGAACCCACATGGACCAAACAAAGAGATGTCGCCACCAACGAGCAACATTCTAGGCATCAGCAACCACTCTCGCAGCCCTTGGAAGGCGATTGAAACGTATATGGGAGCTGGAGTTAGCCTCACCTAGAAATTAAACTTAACTCTTTTCTTTTCACACACCTTTGTAATCCAACATCCAGCCACAATCCAACCCATCCTGCCGGAAGCACAGTTCCTTCAGCAATATCTGTTACTTATCGCCGAAGTACCGAAGTAACTACGAAGTATCATAAGGGACTGTGAAAACAAAAATTTGTCCGTGACGCATCGAAAACGCGCCCCCTCACTCTGAAGTAAGTTGCTGTCCCAACAAAGCTACACGGACAGAATATATCGCTGCAGATTTGTCGTCTTGACACGTCATTTACCTCTGTAGTATGTTACAGGACAAGGTGTCCGTTATATATCCTTCAGGCCTGACTGGGGTGTCCGTTGACCTCTGTTCAGTTGTTCGCAGGTTATTATTAATGTTAATCGTACGGAAGCTGTTCTGTACCAACCAAAAGTTACCTTTGCTTGGAGGTTACCGTGGTTCGGAGGTGTCCGTTCATTGAGGTTTCACTGTACCACATTCTGGCACTGACAGATGTTCAATATGTGTCCCATGATTAGTGAGTTGTCTGCATGGTTTCGATGAAGAGCGACAGTTGCGAAGTAGCCTTGCTGCATAAACTGAGAGCTTTGAGTAGGGAGTAAAGGCGTTCTGTGCGACGAAGGAACGACAACATTACGGCACTGCCTCGTGGATGAAAACCAGTATTTTCCTTTTAAATTAAATAAATTAATAATGGTTAAAACGAGTAACCGAAATTGTTAATTGCGTTTTCAGTCTTCAAATAAAACAACTCATTTGCTGTTAACGCCATTTCATCATCGGCTCCGCCTCACTTTTAGTCTCTGGCTGTTTCCGGTAAATCAGCGAAATTTTGTTGCTTCAAGAACACCAACATAAAAGATGGGTTTTCCACGTGGAGGTACAACAAATAATCGTGTATAACGCAAATCATCATGAACGAATGATTTTCAGTTATCAATAAACGAAGGAAGTAGGGAAGAAGTTTTTGTAGCTCTGCATAATCTTTATACTATCCTGAGAGAAATTAAACAACATGAGACGTAATTTCATTGTTTGTTTTCTTGCTTTTGTTGTTTTCGCCAAATACAGTAGCGACATCTAACTGTTGGATCTCAGCATAATGCGAAAAAAGTGAAGATTCATTACAGGAAGACGGTTTTTATTAGATCATTTGCGAAAACGAGCGCAATATTTTCATGTAATGAGACGTGATAGTCACTCACAGCACATGATACAGAAATCGGATTCTTGCTGCCGTTAGAAAAGCAAAGAGAAAAGAAATTCCAGTGCAGAAGTCATTTGGTCTGGATATCAGGTATTTGATCTTTGTTTTTAACAGAAACTTGCATTTTCAAGCATTAAAATCTTTTTTTCGGCTCGCCAATTTCTATTTTTTAGAATCGTACTGAAAATTCCACTGTAGTCGCGGATAAAGTGGGGGAAATAGCCAGAGGGCTTGAACAACAGCAACAAATTCCCAACACGTTTATTTCAACTGAATGAAAAATCCATATGTAGACCATCACAACTGTGAATCCTATAAGAGCGTAGGTTACAGCATTGAAAGTAGGAAATAAGCAGATTAACTTGACAGGACAACAAAAGGACAGAAGAATTTTTTTTTCTTTTACTGGAGGTTTAACGACCACCGTGAGCAACTCAGTGGGCTATAAGCAGTCGCCAGTCCCTAATTTAGGGTCACTGGTTCCAGGAAGGGAGAGGGCTAGTGCCATAAGACAAACACAACATCCATGCCTCACCGGGATTCGTACCCGGACCCCTTTCGGCCGAATGATCAGAAGCCATCGCTTAGACCACTACGCCACCGGGACGGCCAGAAGAATTAGAGTCGTAGGAACAGAAGCCGTGGCGTTAATCAGGTAAACTTGCAAGCTTTTATTGACTGGCTGCAATAGCGACATGCATATTTATAAAAAAAATGTATTTATTTTTTCTATTGTTTATTTTTGGTATTGTGATATTCTTATTATATCGTATTAATATTATAATTCATTTTCATTATCAATTTTTATTAAGTAAAATTTTAGTTTTTTTTTTCTTTTTTGATTGGAATTTTAACGACCACCGTGAGCAACTCAATGGGCTATAAGCAGTCGCCCGTCCCTAATTTAGGATCACTGGTTCCAGGGAAGGGAGAGAGCCAGAGCCGTAAGACAAACACAACATCCATGCCTCACCGGGATTCGAACCCGGACCCCTTACGGACGAATAATCAGAGACCATCGCTGAGACCACTGCGCCACCGGGGCGGCTAAAATTTTAGTTATTAATTAATTTATTAGTGATTTAAGTAAGCTTGCCTCCAAATAAAAAAAAAAGTGCAAAGGACTACGTTTATCGTGAGTAAGTACTTGCATAACAATCTTCTTTCAGAATTCCGGAACATCATAGATATGATAAGTTAGCTATAACTGGCTGTATATACCAGGTACCTATTTGATGTTTGATATTTAATATTTAATATTTATATTAAACACAGCTCTTTGTATAACTTGCAAAAATTCTGAAAGAAGATTGTTATGCAAGTACTTCCCAACTTCGCGTGTATCAGTCCGCTTTATTACATACAGCCTGCTTACTACAACTATTAACAGGTAAAGGAGGTAACTCCGCTGCCGAAAGAGCAATTAAAACATAGGGTACAAAAAGAATCTTACATTTGGAACTCTTGTTTTTTAATAGAATTTATTATAAACGTGAAGTGTACGAAATGAAAAACAAAGGGTAGACTTTATAAACAAATATAAGGTAAGCTTTATCTTTTGCTGCTTAAGTGGACGTTGTGTGAAGGAATTTTTAAGACACTTTTATTATATTTCTTTTGGTGTGAGTTGAGGAAGAGGTATGTATAGAATTTCATTTGAGATACGGACGATGCTCATTTTAGTCTTTTTTTAATATTCTGTAAATCTCTTCAATAAAAAAATGATTTCGATGCAATAGATTTTGTACTAAAAGTGGCTTAACAGTTCTCAAATGGCCCAAGATGACAACACCAATGGAAAAAAATATTTAGGCGTAAGACAGGAATCTTACAAATACGGTTCTGAGTTGGCCTCAAGGATACATAAAACGTACTTCGCTGGTAAAAACTTCATGAATTTTTCATAGTACACGTTACATAATAATAATAATATAGTTTCAGTCCTCACGTATTATTTCGGAATCATCAAGTGGACCACAACAAAGCTTGAGGAAATAATGCGCAATACCAGGACAACCCTCACTAAACATCGCCAGCACTACCCGAAATCAGCAATAGAAAGTCTGACCATTGGACAGGCAGAAGGAGGACGGGGAATTTTTTTTTTTTTTTTTTTTTGATTGGAGGTTTAACGACCACCGTGAGCAATTCAATGGGCTATAAGCAGTCGCCCGTCCCTAATTTAGGGTCACTGGTTCCAGGGAAGGGAGAGAGCCAGTGCCGTAAGACAAACACAACATCCATGCCTCACCGGGATTCGAACCCGGACCCCTTGTGACGAATGATCAGAGGCCAACGCCTTAGACCACTGCGCCACCGGGGCGGCGAGGACGGGGAATGATTGACCTCCTGGAACACCGAGACAAAGAAATCAACAGCCTCAGAAAATACTTCCATCAGAGCAAGGGACCCCTTCACCAAGCGATAAACCAGAATGACAAGAAGTGGACAGCCCTAGACCTCTCTACTCAGAACATCGAGATTGGAACGAAGTAGTCAAAAGAAGAAGCTTGGGGCAAGAAAGTCCTACACGGAAGGCACTACAACGATCTGCAATCGAACCATGTGGATAAAACTGCATCCAAAGCATGGCTAACAACGGATCACTCTTCCCCGAGACCGAAGGGTTCCTGATGTCTATAGAAGATCAAGTTGTAAACACCAGAAACTACCGGAAGCATATCCTGAAGGACACGTCAGTGCAAAGCGACACATGTCGGCAATGCCATCCAGTGCCAGAGACCATCCAACATATCACAGCAGGGTGCAGAGTTCTCACACAAACAGAGTACACGAACAGGCACAATCAAGTCGCCAAGATTGTCCATCAGAAATTGGCATGAAAGCACCACCTCATTACAACTGACCCTATTTGGTCCATTACAACTGAGCCTATTTATTAAACTTGGACCAAAATGCTGTAATGGAAACGTGCCTGTATACATTCCCTCTACATGGAGGAATCTGATTTTGCAGTACTCTCGGGAGGAAGAATCCAAATGATTATAAGCGAACTTGAAACAATAATTTGTAATGAATGGCAGTGATGTATGTGTTGATTTACATAATGTGTATTACTTGTGCTCCTATCTGTCACTATTTAACCTTGTGCCGTTCTAATCTGGTTTCACTCAGCGCCCTGATGATGCGGCCATAGTGGTCGCTAACGTGCTCGCCAGAGCTTTTATCTACCATATTTTTAAATTGTAAATAAAGACGTTTTTTAGATCCTACGTTTTTTAAAAGGAAATTTAAAGTGTGGTGCGTGTGCTTTGGCTGCTCCAGAAAAGTTACCGTGGTTCGATAGCTCTGAATTCTTCTTGTTTACAACTGAGCCTGTCCCTTACTACAAGTATGAGCCTCCTACAACGCTTCTAGAGAACAACACCCACAGGATGTACTGGGACAGATCAATCAGAACAGATAAGACCATCCCCCACAATCGGCCAGACATAGTTCTGGACGACAAGGAGAAGAAGTCAACATACCTCATTGACATAGCCGTGCCCAACACATGCAACATCCAAAAGACGCACGGAGCGACTGCTTATAGCCCATTGAGTTGCTCACGGTGGTCGTTAAACCTCCAATTTAAAAAAAAGAGAAAAAAAGACGCACGGAGAGAAGCTGTCAAAGTAAAACGACCTACGATACGAAGTCAAGGAAATGTATCATATGGAGAACGTCACCACCGTCCCTATAGTACAGTAATATCAGCCGCAGGAGTTGTACCTAAGACCATTCACAGCTCTATACACACACTAGACATTCAACCTAACACCTACATGGAACTACAGAAGGCAGCTTTCCTGAACACGTGTAGGATAGTTAGGAAGTTCCTGGACAACTGAGAGAAAGAAATACCAATTCCCAGACTTGGTGACTTGGTACATCGTACCCGTTGCGGAAGAAAGAGAAGAAAACATCAGGAAGATGAGCAATCTCATCAAATAATAATAATCACATGGAATAAATACATTAGAATAAATAAACTTATTTGAATCTAGGCAGAAAATTTATTTGCCCGAGCAGCAATTTTGGTCACGGGCGGAAAAAGTGAGTGTCAAAGTATATCATCATTGTCAACCATTATCAATCCACTGCTGGACGAAGGTCTCCCCAAGTTTCCTCCACAACGGTCTGTCTTGTGCCAGTCTCCTCCATGTTACTCCCGCATACTTCCGAATTTCATTCACCCATCTCCCATGTGGTCTTCTCCTGAGTCTTTTCCTGTCCCTTGGAATCCAATCTAAAATTTCGGCTGTCCATCGATGGGGTGTCCTTCTGGCAGTATATCCAGCCCATTGCCATTTCAGGGATTTAACTCCGACCATGGTGTCTTCCACTCTTGTCATTTTTCGGATCCACGAGCTGCTTTTCTTATCTCTCCTGGTTACACCAAACATGCACCTCTCCATGCTGCTTTGAGTTGTCTGCAGATTTTGTATGTCTCTTTTAGTTAAGGTCCACGTCTCTGCGCCATACGTAAGCACTGGAAGGATGCATTGATCAAATACTTTTATTTTAAGACATAATGGCATATTGCTCTTGAAAATTGTGCTATTTTTTCCAAAAGCTCTCCAGGCAAGTTTGGTACGCCGATTAATTTCTTCATCAATGTGATCCTCACTTGATATCTGCTGTCCAAGATAAACGTACGTGTCTGTTATATCCAGCTTTTCTCCATCAATCGATAAATCTTCATTTCTTGTAAAAGCATTGAACATCACTTTTGTCTTCTGAAAGTTCATTTTAATCCCACTTCTTTACTCTTGTCAACAAGTTCCTGGATCATACTCTGCAGCTCTTATATAATCTCCATTAATCTTTATCCCTTTGTTTTCCCAGTTCAGTGATTGAAAGACATTTTCCAATTTGGCATTAAAGAGCTTCGGAGATATGGTGTCACCTTGTCTCACTCCCTTTCCAATTTTTATGTGTTCAAAGTATGTAATAGATATTACCTTTCAGCAAATGAAGGAATGAAAGGTTGGAACACAGCTTAACCGTATTTTCTCAAGCTGATCTTGTTGTCTGGCTGTTAATAGGTAAGTACTTATTGAAAGGGTTGAATATATGTGAACGCAGCTATTTCAGAACCTTAACTATTAGAGACATAAGTAAATAATCACATCAACTTAAAGCTACAGTGCTGGCCACCCAAAATGCAACACCAAGAAGGACATGAGATAGCAAAACCAGATTTACTGGACACATAACAACAGATACAAAGATGAAACAATTGAGCTTACAGGCCCGTGCGGCTTGCAGAACACGCAGACATCAATAGTTCGTGTGGCCCCCATGGCTGGAAATAACGGCCGCTACGCGCCGCGGTATCGAACGAAAGGGGCTTAGGATGTGGGCTTGGGGTATGTCGGTCCAGGCTGCTTTCACACGTTGCCACAGTACATCAGGCGTAGCCGCGGGTGGTGCTTGCCGGACCACTCGGTTGCCGATCAGCGACCAGACGTGTTCGATGGGTGACATATCGAGAAAACAGGCGGGCCACGGCTTCAGTGACACCTGGTGGGCCGTGAAAAATTGTTGTACGATACGTGCCACGTGCGGGCGCACATTGTCCTGTTGAAACGTGGCCGCTGGCAGGTAATGCAGGTAAGGGAGGACTGCAGGCTCCAAAACGTCGGAGATGTAGCGGTGGCTGTTGAGTGTACCGGCGATGCGTACCAGAGGGGTGCGGGTGTCATATCCAATTGCGCCCCAAACCATAACGCCAGGCGATGGACCGGTATGGCGATGCATAATGCTGGCGTCATACAGTCTCTCGCCGCGGTGCCGCCACACGCGGATCCAACCATCGTTTTGTTGCAGGCAGAAGCGGGATTCATCGGAGAAGACAATGTCGTGCCATTCCGTAGTCCATGTGCGGCGTTCAACAGTCCACTGCCGCCGCACTCGTCGGTGGTGTAACGTCAATGATAATCAGAGCAATGGGCGCCGTGCGACAAGTCCCCGCTCCTGCAGACGACGTCGAACGGTACGTGCTGACACAGGATGTTGCGCAACACACTCTAATTCCTGCGCTAACGTTCGTGATGTGGCGGTGTGAGCCGTCAATGCCCGCCGCATAACATGCCGGTTCTCTCGTTCGGTGGTGTGCCGCCTCTGCGTCAATCGCTCACGTTGGTCCGGCTGTCCCTCCTGCACCCACCTAGTCCATACTCGCCTCACTGTTGTTGGATGTCGTCCCACACGGGTGCTGATGTCTCGGTACAATAAACCGCTGTCGTGATAAGCCACTTATCGTCCTCTGTCAAACTCCGAAACGTGCTGGAATGACTGCCGTATTCTGCGACGAGGCATCAGGAAGCTTCCGACGCACAGGTCCGGCAGTACAACACACTTCCACTACTTACACCCCGCCTTCTGTGCACTCTTCTTATAGTGCTTCTCGGTGGCGTACCGGGCGCACATGATTTGCATATATGTCCTGCAATGCTAATCGTGTGTATGTCCTCTCGCGGGCGACGCATGCTGCGAATTTCAGACCAATCGGATGCTTCCTTGACAGAGATCCGGTGAACCATCTGGTGTTGCATTTTGGGTGGCCAGCAGTGTATTTAGAGCTTAATCTTCACACATGTTTTTTTTTTTAAATTGGTTTCTTCGTTGCATCCACCTCCCGTCCCAGGCGTTCCAGAATTATTTGGCACTATTAAGCTTCACAAGGAGGGTCATCTTGTCCTCCCCTTGTCTCGGGTCGCGTCAGCCGTACTTATCCTCTAGAACATGCGTTGGCCCGCCTCCTTTTCCCTTTGTTTGCTGGGTCACCGTATTCTGTATCCAATTCGGTTCAGGCCATTAATTTAATCAAATCTGTCCCACCTTTAACTTCCAATTTTATTTTTGCTTCTTTAGAAATTGTTTCCCTTTTTCCAAATGTTCCAGTTCCTCTTGTCCATGATCTCATAGTTGAAAAACTCACCACTTTGACAGTTTACCCGGATGAGGTTATTCAAGCTATTCTACAGGCTCTTCGCTTTATCCATCGCAGGTCTTTTTTCCCAGTTCAACGGACAAATTTTTAGGCAACTTGAGGGTGCACCAATGGGGTCACCCCTCTCCTCACTACTTGCGGAAATTGTTGTGCAACATTTGGAACATTTTGTTTTTGGCATCTTGCCACACTAAACCTCTATTATTTCTGCGCTACATGGACGACGTTCTCGTCCTATTGCCCGACTCGTCGGATAATTTGTTAAATTTTGTAGATCTAATGTCGTCCTTCCTCCCTTCCATTAAGTTTACGGTGGAATTGTAGTCCAATGGATCGCTTCCTTTCTTTGATTTTCTGCTTGGCAGGCATCTGGTTTCCAATCATTTAAGTTTATCCGTTTACCGCAAACCTTCTTTTTCACCGGCTACTCTTCCGTTTTCTTCTGCACACCCTAACAACTACAAACTATCTACCTTTTACGTTCTCGTCCGTAGGGTGTTCATTCACTCTTCCAATCGTGCGCTTCTATCGGCAGAATTACAGAGGATTTCTGACCTTGCTGTAACGTTCGGGTATCCCAATCATACTGTCAACAGGATCATAGCAAAAATTAGAAGATTGGCATCTACCACTTTAAGGAGTGACCAACCAAAACATCGATTTGTGGGTTCAATTGACTTTGTTCCCGGAGTCACAAACATTTTAAAAAACATATGTCATAACAATAATCTGAATTTCGGCCTTAGAACTAATATTATCTTTGATTTGGTTCGTAAAGACAGAGATCCGGTGAACCATCTGGAACGATTTGGTGTGTTTCCTCGCAACTGCCTACATATTTCTGTTCTGTTGCAGCTGATCCTCTTAATACCGATTCCTCTGAAGCCAGTGGACCCAGAGGACCCCACACAAATATATGTTGGTTTTACGATTAGGAATGTGAAATTGCGTTCTTCGGAACATAAATAGAACATTAAAATGCGTGCTTTATCTACTACTTTATTTCGCCTCGTCCCTTCGGTAACTTCCTACCCTCACTGGGAAGAAGCCAGGGTTTTGACAACTCCTGCTAGTAAGACTCAGATCCGCTTTACAGAAAGTTCGTACATCCACAGGTTCTTTAATATGTGTTGCAACGAGAATTCACTTACCCAAGTTTCCTAGGCTTGAAAAGCCATTGTACCTGTTAAAATGAAAGAAAATTCCATTCCACCACGAAGTTTGGAACAGTGTGTGTTCCCTCCTACCTGTGTTTGATGCAAGCCTTCGGTACATAAATTGCTTGACTTTTATTTGCTTCTGTGAAATGAACTATTTAGTGGCAACGACTATCTTATTTATATGCCATGACAACCTTTTTATGCGGGCACTTTTTCATCTGATGAAGGATTCCAGGGGAGTCTGAAAGATCTTATAAGTGTCATTTTAATTCTTTGTATATAGTTAAGTGTGATTAAATGTAATTTTACGAAGTACATATGTTATTTTCAAACTTTGTTTTAATCGTGCATAACACAGCGTGTTTACCTGATCATTGAATTCATACTTGTCTTAACATTTTTTGTGTCGTGTTTCTGTTTTTCCACGATGATGGTATGTCTCTTTGCACATTTTCCCACCAGGAGATCATGATTCGTTATCGCAGGCTGATCCTCTTAATACCGTTAAGTTTTATCATCTTTCTGCCATGGTTCGAATTCGGTTTGGAAGACACAGTGTCAGTTCTTGGATTGAAAAACAGCAGAAGTCCATCAAACAGTGGAGAAACAAGTGAGTGAGTCTTTCCTCGCAACTGCCTACATATTTCTGTTGCAACTAATTTATTATACTGTTACACTGTATTATTTTAGAAATGCTACAAATTCTTCAAATATCACCAAAGAGTAAAAGTAAATCCCACAAGCACTCTAATGTCTGACTTAATGTCTGACTTCACTCTAAAGTATGACTTCATTGTGATCGCGGAACTACTAAGAGACAAACAGCAAATGGGGGTTTTCTCAAGCTTTGTTGAAATTAAGGGGCTTTCAGTTTGCCTAAATGTTTCGGGAGGAGGATATCTGACGAAATTTCTCATGAAGCAAAATTCCTGTAATAGTGTTAATCAAGAGCGATATTCAAGGTATTCGGGGCTCTCTCAGTGAACATCACTAAACTCTTGCAGCATGTAATGTTTTTTGTCCTTGAACATTTTCGTTTAATTTGTTAATCAGTGTCTTTAGCTAACTCATTGATCACATAATGCACCAGACAAATAATTCGAAATAAACGGCCAAATTGAAAAGAATTAGCACTTAGTCAACTTGAAGTGGCTTTGTGTTCCCGAAGTACAGTCGTAACGAACAGAAGTTGCAGCCACTAATGCACTTTTAGGTAGCAATCATTAAGCCGTAATTCATCAGATGACACTTTTAATACCAGGCTCATACACTGAAGAGCTACAACATTGCGATCAGTGTGCCTTTATGCATATCGAAGCAACTGGAGATAAACGACGGTACGTTTGAATGTCATGAAACGATATAAATAACAACTGATACTGAGCAATGTCAATCAATGTAATTCTTGTTCTTTCAGGTGGGAAAGGCAGCGGACTTAAGCGAGTTGGACAACGGCGAAATTGTAACAGTCAGACAACTGGGTCGGAGCATTTCTGTGACGGCAAGAATTGTGAGGTACTCATGGTCAGTCATGGTTAGTACCTTCAAAAAGTGGTTCGAAAAGGGAACAAGAAAGATGACACCGAATTTTCGGTTGTAATAAGCACGTCTTTTGAATCCGTTCTGACGCAAATTAAATTTATCAAAGTTATTCAAAGTCAATGGAACCGGTATGGAAAACAATAATATCTGACGGAAAAAAGAAGTTTTTCAATCGGGTTTTTAATTCCTCAGATATTGCTGTAAACGGAATCGTGAGCTCACGCTCTCTGGTTTGCAGACTTATGCGGTAAGAAAAACATGAATTTATATGAGAAACATTTCTCACCGGAAAGGCTCTCCAACACAGAAAGAATTTTTCAAATCGAACTCTTAGAAACTGAGATATCGACAAAAATAAGATGTCACTTTACATCCCCTGGTGGGAAAACCATGCATTATTTCAGGAAGAAAGTATTTTCAAAAGGTTTTTCCATACGAGTGGTATCAGTCCAAGAAAAAAAATTTTAGTCGAGTTTTCAGAAGTCCAGATTTTGCTACAAATACATCAGAAGCAGAAATTAACACTTATGCCCCTTGGTGGCCAAACCATTCTTTACCAAACATTAGAAATTATGTGAAAAATATTTTCCATCAGGTCTTGTATGCGATACAGGAAATTTTTTCAAATCGGAGTTTTAGAAGCAGAAATAACTCAGAAAACGCAATTTACCTTTGTGCCCCCTGGCGGAAAGCCTATTATTTACTTCAAAATTTTGAATTTATAAGAAAAAAGCATTTTGCATTGAAAACACTATCCAACAAAGAAGGAATTTTTTTTAAATCGGACTCCTTAAAGTAGAGATATTGACAAAAATAAGATATACATCTACGCCCCCTGGCGTAAAAACCATGCATTATTTCAAGAAGAAAATGTTCCTAAAAGGTTTGTCGACATGATTAGTATCTGTCAACAAACGACTTTTTCAATCGAGATTTTAGAAGCTCATATTTTGCTGCAAATACATCAGAAGCGGAAATTAAGACTTACGCAACCTGGTGGCCAAAACATTTTTTACAAAAATTAGAAATTATATGCAGAGGATTTCCCATCAGAAGCTGTGTCCGGTGCAGAAAGAATTTTTCAAATCGGAGATTTAGAAGCAGAGATATAGAGGGAAACGCAGTTTACCTTTACGCCCCCTAGCGGAAAGTCTATGAATTACTTGAAAATTTTGTAATTATATGAAAAACATGTCACACTGAAAACACTACCCAACAAAGAAGAAATTTTTGAAATCGGATTCTTAGAAGTAGAGATCTTGACAAAATTAAGATATGCATCTACGCCCCCTGGCGTAGAAACCATGTATTGTTTTAAGAAGAAAATGTTTCTAAAATGTTTGTCGACATGAGTACTACCGGACTACAAACGACGTGTTTTTCAATCGAGAATTTAGAAGCTCATATTTTGCTACAAATTCACCAGAAGCGGAAATTAAGATTTACGCCCACTGGTGGCCAAACCATCTTTTTACAAAAATTAGAAATTGTGTACAAACGATTTCCCATCAGGAGCTGTATCCGGTGCAGAAAGAATTTTTCAAATTCGGGATTTAGAAGCATAGATATAGGGGGAAACGCAGTTTACCTCTACGCCCTCTAGCGGTAAGTGTGTGAATTACTTGAATTTTTTTGAAATTATATGAAAAACATGTCACACTGAAAACACTATCCAACAAAGAAGGAATTTTTGAAATCGGACTCCTAGAAGTAGAGATCTTGACGAAAATAAGATATACATCTACGCCCCTTGGCGGAGAAACTGTGGAATGTTTTAAGAAGGAAATATTCCCAACAGGTTTAACTACGTGAGTGTCATCAGTGCACGAAATAATTTTTTCAATCGATATTTTAGAAGCTCCGATTTTATGGCAAATACATCAGAAGCAAAAATTAACACTTACGCCCCCTGGTGGCCAAAGTATTCTTTGCCAAAAATTTGAAATTATATGCAAAAGATTTTTCAACAGGAGGTGTACCCGCTGAAGAAATGTTTCTTCAAATCGGAGTTTTAGAAGAAGAATTATCGGGAAAAATGTAATTTACTTTTACGCCCCCTAGCGAAAAATCTATGCGTAATTTGAAAAAAGTAACTATATCTAAAATACTCTTCGACATAAATGTAATCGAAAGATAAAATAATTTTTTCAATCGGATGTTTAGAAGCAAATATGTGGAATAAAACATATTTTTGAATTCGACATCATCTGCGTTTACACCCTCTAGCGGCGAAATTGTACATCGTAATAAAAACGAAATAAAGGATCATCATTCGCATATTTCAAGCTTCCGAATGCAAAAATAATTTTTCAAATCGGACTAATAGTTGCAGAGATATCGTGGGTACAGACGGATGGACAAACCGGTAACATAAGCACGATCTTTTTTTACAAAAGACGTGCTAAAAACCACGAACCACCGGCAAGGCCTGGGCCTACGACAGCTCATCATTGCGAGCGGTGAGCGAAGGCCATCCCGTATGGTACGAGCTAACAGAAGGGATACTAGGGCGCAACTCTTCGGTAATTTGAAAGCTGGTGACGGGAGTAATGTGTCACAACCCACACAGTACATCGAACCCAGCATTAAATGGCGCAGCGTAACTGCAGGTCGCTCCGAGTGCCCATGCTAACCTTGGTTCACCGTCAAAAATCCTACAATGGGCACGTGACCATCAAAACTGGACCTTGAATGATTGAAAGGTCGTATAATACGACGAATCTCGTTTCATGTTGCCCATGTGGACGGCCGAGTACGTGTGAATCGTTTACATTTAAGATGCACCCGCACCCGGCAGTCAACAATGCGTGTTTTTTCTACACTGGCGGAAAGTGAAAAAATAACACCAAGAAGGAGACGTCTGATACCAACGAAATTTATACAGCATAATAACGGAATACAGAGCATAACGTGATCAAAACATTATGGCAAAACACAGCTGTATTTGCTGGTAAACTGAAAAATAACATTTCCATGTAACACGGTTAGTACGAGGTTGAATCGCCATGAACTGCGTCACACTGTGCAATTCTGGCATGGAGTCTGTCGTACAAATGTTGGATGTAAGTTTGGGGTATTGAGTTCCAAGCATCCTCAACCTGGACGCGTAAATCGGGGATGGTCGTGGCTGCCCGTGGAGACCGGATAAGTCGTTGTCCCAAAAAATCTCACACGTGCTCAATTCGGTGAAGGTGCAGGCCATGGAAGTTGTCTCACACCTTGAAGTGCATGTTGCGTTGCACGTGTCGTGTGTGGGCGTGCGTTATCTTGCTGGAAAACACTACGATGGACCGACCTTACAAATGGCACAGCAACGGGCTGAATGATGTTGTTGATGTAGGAGGTGCTGTTTAACGTACCCGGTACAAACACTGGTTGTGTACGGGAGTGATAGCTGATTTCTCCCCACACCAGGAGACCAGGTGTAGGCCCTGTGTGTCGCTGGCGGATGCAAGAAGGGTGGAGACGCTCCCCTGTGTGACTGCGAACACGCATACGGCCATCGGAGGCTCCCAAGCAGAATCTGCTTTCATCGCTGAACACGACAGATCGCCATTCCGTTCTCCAGTGCAGACGTTGGCGACACCACTGCAGCCGTTCCTGACGGTGGGCTGGAGTCAGAGGAACGCATGCCAGAGGCACACCTGCACGTAGTCCTGCATCCAGTAGACGGTTGCGGATTGTTTGCACAGTCACCGCAGGTGCAACGGCAGCTCGTATTTGCGTCGCAGTGCATGTTCTGCTTGACAACGCCGCTCTTCTTATGCGTCGATCGGTCCGCTCATCAGTCCGTCTGTGACTCCCGGTTCCACGTCTTCTCGTGTGGGAATGTTCCTCGGACCATCTACGCCACCATCGTACCACCACCGATACTTCCCGTCCAATTTGCTCCGCAATACGACGATACGACCACCCGGACTCGCGGAGTCCGACCAGACGACCTCGCTCAAAGTCCGATAACTGCTGAAATCGTCTACGTCTTCCATGTCCAGGCATTGTAGCTTCTTCATGGTCTTCACACGTGTCTGTACGCCGACGACTGATTACATTCACTGCGGCGTACTCCTTAAATACCACCGACGAGAATTGGCATATTATGCCGTGCTGTGGCGTAAGCGCTCACCGGTTGGTCCCGAAATTAACATCACACCTACGTAAATTCGACCCCATTAACATATATAAATTTCATGATCGTCCGCCAATTCCTTCTTAGTGTTCTTTTTAGCACGTCTTTTGTAAAAAAAGATCGTGCTTCTGTTATCGGTATGTCCGTCCGTCCGTCCGTCCGTCCGTCCGTCTGTACCCACGGTATCTCTGCAACTATCAATCCCATTTGAAAAATTATTTTTGCATTCGAAAGCTTAAAATATGCGAATGATGATCCTTTATTTCGTTTTTTTTTTATGATGTAGAATTTTGCCGCTAGGGGGCGTAAATGCAGATGATGTCGAATTCAAAACTACGTTTTGATCCACATATTTGCTTCTAAACATCCGATTGAAAAAATTCTTTTATCTTTCGATTCCATTTCTGTCGAAGAGTATTTTAGATATAGTTACTTTTTCAAATTACGTATCGATTTTCCGCTAGGGGGCGTAAAAGTAAAATACATTTTTCCCGATAACCCTTCTCCTAAAACTCCGATTTGAAAAATCTTTTTTCAGCGGATACACCTCCTGATAAAACATCTTTTGCATATAATTTCCAATTTTTGGCGAAGAATACTTTGGCCACCAGGGGGCGTAAGTGTTAATTTTTGCTTTTGAAGTATTTGCCATAACATCGGAGCTTCTAAAATATCGATTGAAAAAATTCTTTCGTGGACTGATGCCACTCACATCGATAAACCTTTTTGGAATATTTTCTTTCTAAAATATCCCACAGTTTCTCCGCCAGGGGGCGTAGATGTATATCTTATTTTTGGCAATATCTCTACTTCTAGGAGTCCGATTTGAAAAATTCCTTCTTTGTTGGATAGTGTTTTCCGTGTGACATGTTTTTCATATAATTTCAAAATTTTTAAGTAATTCATAGACTTTCCGCTAGGGGGCGTAAAGGTAAATTGCGTTTCATCCTATATCTCTGCTTCTAAATCTCCGATTTGAAAAATTCTTTCTGCACCGGATACAGCTCCTGATGGGAAATCGTTTGCAAATAATTTCTAATTTTTAAAGAAAATGGTTTGGCCACCAGGGGGCGTAAATCTTAATTTCCGCTTCTGATGTATTTGCTGCAAAATATGAGCTTCTAAATTCTCGATTAAAAAAAACGTCGTTTGTAGACCGATACTACTCATGTCGACAAACCTTTTAGGAACATTTTCTTCTTAAAATAGTGCATGGTTTCTACGCCAGGGGGCGTAAATGTATATCTTATTTTTGTCAATATCTCTACTTCTAGGGGTTCCATTTGAAAAATTCCTTTTTTGTTGGATAGTGTTTCCAGTATGACTTGTGCTACGTATAATTTCAAAATTTTCAAGTAATTCATAGACTTTCCGCTAGGGGGCGTAAAGCTAAATTGCGTTTCTCCCTATATCTTTGCTTCTAAATCTCCGATTTGAGAAATTCTTTCTGCACCGGATACAGCTCCTGATATGAAATCGTTTGCACATAATTTTTTATTTTTGTAAAAAAAATGGTTTGGCCACCAGGGGGCGTAAATCTTATTTTCCGCTTCTGATGTATTTGCAGAAAAACATGAGCTTCTAAATTCTCGATTGAAAAAAATGTCGTTTGTAGACCGATACTACTCGTGTCGACAAACCTTTTAGAAACATTTTCTTCTTAAAATAGCGCATGGTTTCTGCGCCAGCGGCGTATACGTATATCTTATTTTTGTCAATATCTCGACTACTAGGAGTCCGATTTAAAAAAATTCCTTCTTTGTTGGATAGTGTTTCTAGTGTGACATGTTTTTTCATATAAATTCAAAATTTTCAAGTAATTCATAGACTTTCCGCTAGGGGGCGTAAAGGTAAATTGCGTTTCCTACTATTTCTCTGCTTCTAAACCACCGATTTGAAGAATTCCTTCTGCACCGGATACAGCTCCTGATGAGAAATCCTTTGCACATAATTTCTAATTTTTGTAAAAAAATGATATGGCCACCAGGTGGCGTAAGTCTTAATTTCCACTTCTTATGTATTTGCAGCAAAATATGAGCTCCTAAAATCTCGATTGAAAAAAAAGTCTTTTGTTGACCGATGCTACTCATGTCGACAAACTTTTTAGGAACACTTTGTTCTTGAAATAATGCATGGTTTTTACGCCAGGGGCGTAGATGTATATCTTATTTTTGTCAATATCTCTACTTCTAAAAGTCCAATTTGAAAAATTCCTTCGTTGTTGGATAGTGTTTCCGATGCGAAATGTTTTTCCAATAAATTCAAAATTTTCACGTAAACCATTTAAGACTTTCCGCTAGGGCGCATAAAGGTAAATTGCGTTTTCTGCTCCTAAAACACCGATTTGAAAAATTCTTCCTGTATCGCATGCAAGACCTGATGGAAAATATTTTTCGCATAATTTCTAATGTTTTGTAAAGAATGGTTTGGCCACCAGTGATCATAAGTGTTAATTTCTGCTTCTGATGCATTTGTAGCAAAATCTGGACTCCTGAAAACTCGACTAAATTTTTTTCTTGGATCGATACCGCTCATATGGATAAACCTTTTGAGAATACTTTCTTCCTAAAATAATGCATGGTTTTCCCACCAGGGGACGTAAAGTCACATCTTATTTTTGTCGATAACTCTGTTTCTAAGAGTTCGTAAGCTCAAGATTCCGTTTACATCAATATCTGAGGGATTAAAGACCCGATTGAAAAACTTCTTTCTTCCGTCAGATACTATTGTTTTCCATACCGGTTCCATTGCCTTTGAATAGCTTTGATAAATTTAATTTGCGTCAGAACGGATTCATAAGGCGTGCTTATTACACCCGAAAATTCGGTGTCATCTTTCTTGTTTCACTTTCCGCCAGTGTATTTACCTGAGGAAGTGTTGGCACCAGGATTCACCATGAGACGAAAATATGTCGGTGGACGAAGTGTAACGATTTGGACAGTATTCTGCTAGGAAATCCTGAGTGCAGTCATTCATTAAAATCTGAGTCCAGTCATTCATGAAATCCCTAGTCCAGTCATTCATGAAATCTCCAGTACAGTCATTCATGAAAATCTGAGTCGAGTCATTCATGAAATCGTGCCTCCTGTCATTCATGTACAGCAAACTATAATGCCTACCATCTGCCTAAACGGCATTGCAGACTAGGTACACCCTTTTAAGGCAACTGCATTCCTTTCTAGAGTGCCTTCTTTCAGTTGGATAATGCGCCATGTCACACTGCCCGGATTGCTCGAAAGTGGTTCGCGGAACATGACGAAGTCTTCCAAGTGTTTCTCTGGCTTCCAGTTTACCAGACATCAATCCAATCGAACATCTGTGGTTTGTGTTGGAACAGAAAATCCGACCTGCGGTGGCTCAACCACGTAATTCACTAGAGCTAAAGGATCTGCTGGAAACGTGTTGCTACCAGATACCACAAGATACTTCTAGAAATCTTGTAGCGACCATGCCTCGCCAAGTAAGTGCTGTTTTGCGGGCACGAAGAGGACCGACATGATATTAGGCAGTGTTCATAATGTTTTGTCTCTTCGGTGTGTTTTCTTCACATGCATAGAAATCTTCACTATATATCTACAAATAGGTTTCATCTCTCCACACTCACTCTTTTGCATTCGTCGTAAACGTTTGTTTTTATTTCTGCCGGACTGTCTTCTTTGCCAAAACGTACAAGTGTTTCGGGAAAGTTGTGTGCCATTCTGTAAAAAAATCCTTAACTGAATTAGTCAAAATCTATTTATAATACGATGCGTGTGGAATATATCGTTAAAGAGAAATGCATTTTCCCTTTATTACAGATCTTTGAACCAGAAAAGTTCATCACAGTTACTCCACTTACTTGGTAAGTATTGCAGCCCAAGGCAGACGAGACATTCCCCTTAAGAACTTCTTTTATCCTTAGCAAGCATTCATCATAAAAGGTGCACAGCAAAGAAAAACTTTGATTTAGCATTGTACACTACAATCGGGAGGTACAGTTGTCAACTCTGAGCTCGTCCCGAGGAATTCAACAATTTTTCAGCTATAAACAAGCCATCCAGCGAATGAGTTTTATTTTTCCTGCTACTTTTTCGACATAATTATATTTATCATTGTACACTACGATCGGGAGGTAGTTGACAAATCAGAGCTCCTCCCGAGGAATTCAACAATTATTCAGCAACAAACAAGCCATCCAGCGAATGAGTTATTTTCCTGCTGCTTCTTCGACATAATCGAACACCTGTTCATGTGAAGTATTTATGAACTATACCGTTTAGACTAAAAACTATGACGTTCGTATGAAAATTCAGAATGTTGTAAACATACACACGAAACTTTTTTAATATATACTTCGGGTTCACGATATAAAACAGTGAAATGGTTTGAATAAACTTGTAAACTGGATGAATTAACTTTAAATGCACCACACAGTATAGTCCCATCTTCTTTTTGGTTTTAAACATGTGGGTATGCGTTGTTTTATAGGAGCATAGAAGCATTACGGATTATGAAATAACCGTTTACTTTACTGAAAAGCGCCTACAAATGAATTTAAAATGGAAAAATTTATTTCGCATTGAAGTCAAAAAACAGATACATTGCTGCAAAGCAAAAAAATCCCAGTTATAATATAAAACCCATATACAGCAGGATTGTCCTAAAAGTTATGTACGTTTGCTAATAACTACTGCAATTTTGCAACTATTTACAGGATACTTCGGAGAATCTAGATTGCCCTTCTGAGTAAATGTATGTCTTTTTTATTTAGATGCATGGGTTAGATAGTCACCAAAAGCAATGTTACTGAGTTTTTGGAAATGGAAGGTTGAAAGCGTCGGACATCCACACGAGGCTGAAGAAGATTTATGGAAATGTGGCAGTTGACATCAACAACATCAGAAGACGGAAAAAGAGATTTCAGACAGGAAAACCTCAGTTGCAAACAAATAACGCAGCGGGCATTTAACTGCAATCATCTACGAGAACCAAGATCACGGTTAGGAACTCACTAGGAGTGATCGACGAGAACTAGGAGTAAGTTGAGCTCATTAGAAGTGATCGATGGAAACCAGGGACAAGTTGAAGAACTTATTAGGAGTGATTGACGCGTGACCATTCGGGAGATCTGTGATTGTGATCATAATGATGCTGAAACGATGATTCATGTCCTGGGATATTGGAAATTGTTTTCAAAGTGTGTTCCACGCCAATTAACCTAGGAACATCGGGACCACTAAAGCTTTGAAGAGTGAAGAGATCTGTTGGAGATGCTTGAGGAGGATTAGGACACATTTCTTACCAATGTCACAGCCTACGGAATGGCAGCACAAGACCTCGCATGGGCTTAAGAAGTTCAAAACATAGTGTTTAACAAAAAAAAAAAAAAAAGAAAAAAAAAGCACTGTCAGAGGCATAATTTTAGTTCATTTTCTTGAACAAGGTGCCACTATCAATATCTCGGCATATTGAAAAAACAAAGAAGATCAAAGCAATCTGCAAGAAAATAGCAGATATGTCTCTTCGTTTTGTCCTACTACACATCCACAACCTCTGCCGTCCTCCTACCTCACTTGAAGCATTTTGTGCCATTGTCGAATTGAGATGGAAGGTAATCTGAGATCCTTTTTACAACCTCGATTTCGCACCTTCTGATTTTCACGTTTTGGTCCCATGAAGTAAAATCTTCGTGGTCTAGGTATTGAGGATAGAGCTGAAGTTAAACATTCTGTGAGATTCTGGTCCAAACAAGAGTCCACAAAAGTTTTCTAAACTGGTTACACATGTTGGGTTGAACGATAATGTAAATACTCGATTTCAGTTGAGGATTATGTTTCATATCACCATTACATTCAAACGATTTCAATGTGTTTTTATACCAAATTTCATTATAATTTCTCAGCTGACAGACAAGTTGTTTGTAAAGAGGCCTTATTTTTAGGATGATCCTTGTAATTCATTTAAATGATACTGAACCGCTTAGAAATTCCCTTAGATACTTTTGCTTCCTTAATTTATAATCTAATTATGCACGTTGACGCCCATTTTTATGACCAATCTGGAGCAAACGAATGATGCTCTCCAACTTTGTAATTGACATTTTTTCTCTGTCTATAACATTTTTTGGGTTTGGTGAGCTAAGTTCGTAAATTCGCCGTTAGAGGCGCTGAAGTCGAATTGATTGGACCGGCCCTTTGACACTTGCAGCAATAACATTGGTTTATCATCGTTACAAGCCTCCATTCTTTTGTGAAGCGTCCTGGTGCGCGACTTTACTATACACCCTGTATATCTCTGTAGCAAAGGGTTTCCGGTCCTATGCTTATATGACCTTTTTTTTTAATCAGAATCGGCTGTCAAACATTTTAGGAGCACCTTATATTTCGATGCTTTCTTTTTTAAGAAAAGCACGAATGAGAAATTGGTTTTACATTTGTATGTGGTTAAAAGTAAGGGAATTTCACAGCTTTCGACAGGACGAAATTAGCAGCTTTCTCGGACAAAAGTGAGTATTAATTTCTACAGCTCAACTAAAACGTTTTCAGGTTTAACGAACACAAGTCACTCGTTGGGCTATATGCACTCGTCTGTCCCTAATTTAGGGCCACTACTTCCTGGGAAGGGAAAGAGCCAGCATCGTAAGACAAACACTCCTCCTATTCCTCGCCAGGAACTCGAATCCAACTCGAACGAAAATTATTCGAAGCCAACTGCTCGGCCAACGGGGCTGCCCAATACCCGTTCAAACAGAATTTGTCAAAATTACCTTTTAAGGAAGAGTCACTGGGAAGTTCACATAATAAATCAATTTCTGTTGTACTCAACGGCAAAACTTTCTGATTTTCAATGTCTACTGAAAAGGGGTTCTTAATCCAAATTTTCTCTGCTGACTTGGAGAAAAATATTAATTTACACTTGATGATAGCTTCCCCAAAATGAGCTTTTATTGCTACACAAATAGAAAATGAGATATCATTTTTACTGTGTTATTCTTAGAATTTAGTGCAAAAAGGACTGAAAATCTTTCTAGTCAGCTCGATATCGTGGAAATGTTATTCCGATATTAATGGAACTGCGCGAAGATTTGTTTATTTTCTAAGGACAGTCATCGGTCCTTGGACAATAAATAGTATGATAAACCCTGTATAGGTACATGGATTTTTAGCTAATCATTGTTAATTACTTTGATCTTCACAAATAACACCAGACCACAAATTTAAAAAGAAACGCAACCACCGTAGAAGAAAATGGGATTTAGCTTTATAGGTTAACTGCTTTCGAAATGATACTCAAAATATTTTTCATCATGCTGCAACTTTGTACAATTGCAGTTATTTGTAGTATCGAGCTCTTACATGTAAAACGCTCAAGTAAGAAATTATGAATATATGATCACAATTTATGACACTGAAGTAAGTCCGTGTTTTTTTAAGTTGCAAATTAATTATTCGTAGACAACAGTACACTATAAGGTTATGCCACTTTACTAAGCGGTGACAGAAAACAAATGTGCTCTGCTACCCAAATGCACTCCTTTAACATGAGACTCATTTGTGCAAAACTTTTTACAGTATTTATAGTCAACATAATGAATCATGAATAAATAATCAGGATTTATGGTAACAGTTTCTGATGGGCTCCTGCAGTCGAATGATCAGATGTTAGGATTTCTTGCTATTTGTATGTCCTGGGTCGGGGTTCAAGTCGCCCATGAGGAATAGGAGTTATGTATTTTTTTTATTATTATTGGGGTTTAACGACTACCGGGAGCAACTTGATGGGCTATAGGCAGTCGTCCGTCCCCAATTTAGGCCCACTGGCTCCAGGGAAGGGAGTGAGCCTGTGCCGTAAGACAAACACAACATCCATGCCTCACTGGGATTCGAACCGAGACCATCTCGGGCGAATGGTCAGAAGCCTACTCTTAGACCACAGCGCCACCGGTGCGGCACATGGGCGTTACGTAAAACATGATGAAAAATAAAGTGAATAATGCGGTTTCGGCCAGGAATGCACTCCGCTGGGATTGTCACCCGAGGTGTGTACATTCTTGCCACCTCAAGATGTGTACAGCTGGTGAAAAAAGGAAAAAAAAAAAAGATTGCAGAATAATCACACTATAAAGATATTATTAGTACCTAATAACGTGTTGGGCCACCCTTTGCCTTCAAAACAGCCTTGACACGATGCAACAAAGTGATGATTTTGTTCTATAGGTATGCTCAGCTAAATGAATTTAATCGCGTCCGTCAATTGCAGAATGTTCACTGCAAGAGGATTTGTGTTACGAATGGTTTTCTATTTCTCATCACATACGTGCTCAATTGGGTTAAAATTTGGGTACTCTGGCGGGCATTTTAACGCTTTGGAATCGCTGTCGTGCTCCTGGAATCACTGTATTTATTTGAGGCTTGTGGAATCGCTCCTTATTCCCATGGAAGTAGCCTTCTCCATCAGATAACACCATATACATAAACGAGCATCCCAGGTCAGCAGTGATGTTAGCTCGTGGCATCCAAATGTTGTTCCAAGGGTATTAAGAAACCTAATGCACACCATAAAAACAGATCACAGACAATTACACTGACTGCAAGAACTTGTACAGTTAACACTAGGCAGCTGGAATTCCTCGATTCTTGCTCTTGACGCCATATTTGGCCCTTCCATCGACATGCACTAACGTAAACGTAATACGTCGCTCCGGTGGCACAGTGGTCTAAGCGATGGCTTGTGACCATTCGTTCTTGATGGGTCCGGTTTCGGATCCCGGTGAGGCATGGATGTTGTGTTTCTCTTACGGCCCTGGCTCTTTCCCTTCCCTGAAACTAGTGGCCCTAAATTAAGGACGGGCGACTGCTTATAGCCCACTGAGTTGCTCGCGGTGATCGTTAAACATCCAATAAAATAAACAAAAAAGGAAAGAAACAAAAGAAAAAACGCAATACGTACAACGCGACCATGTCTCATTTTTCAATAGTCCGGTTTTTGGTGCGCCCGTGCCCATTGCAGACCAATTTGTCGGTTTTTAGCTGAGCCGAGTACTACACAAAGGGGATATTTGTTGTTATAGTACACAGACATGACTTAAGTAAATAAACACATGATTTGTCAATATTATCCATTTTCTGTTCGCATGGAATGGAACGAGCTGTAGTTGTAACTGGATTTAATATCTGGTAGCCATACCCTTTGAAGTACGGAGAGCTTTCACCCTGTCAGGCATTGTGGAAATGAAATATCATCACGATTCTCGTAACAAGATCAGCAGGTGTCCTTGTTGGTTGGTTTCTGTTGCATCCGTCGTTATTTTCCATCCAATATGGCCCACAAGTGTTCAGTTGGGTTCATATCAGGGCTCTGGCTTGGCCACGACATTTTCTGGATGGCGTTTTGTTCGTGCCATGTTTGGGTGCGTTTTGTCGCATGACATGGGGCGCCATCCTCCATGAGGAAGGAGATAGCCGTTGACATCTGACCACTGAAAAATATTAGTAGCAGGCCCTTCTCAAGAATGGTTCTGTATTTTTATGCATTGATGTTGCCTTCACATTCTATGAGGACTGAACGGCTAGTCATCCATATGGTTCCCTATATCATGACTGAAAAACCACCATGATTCGCAGTTTACTCTAGGGGCTTCAAGCTCAATTCCTGACTGGGCAATTGCCAGACCCAGTCTGAAAATTGTGCAAACAGGGACTCACCAGAGAATATGACAGTGTACCAAAATGCCTATGCCAATCTGCGAAGAATATTTACTTATCGCAAAAGAGGTTTACGTCGAGCTGCTCTTCCATGATAGCCAAGTCGGGGAAGTTACCGTTGGGCAGTTCTGGAACTCACTTGGATCTATTCTGCAATCTCAGCGGCTTTACTACGAGGATTAGTTTCCACAAAACGCTTGACAGCCCGAAGACACCTATGTGATGGCCCAGGGTAACCCGTACATGATGCCGGTGCTTCCTTGCCTGCCTTCTTGAGTTCCACCAGTACTCGATGTATTGTGGTAAGAAGAATTTGTAAGTTTGTAGCAATCTGACGCTGGCTGGCTCCGAGATCCGATTGCCCCACGATTCGTCCGCTCTCAAAGTAGTTAGTTCCTTGGCTCTCTTGGGTCGAAGCATGTTCGTTTGGTGTTCTTACTCACTGACGTTGTCCGGTAAAATATATTAAAGAGAATTCGAGCATGTAACGCAATACAGACTTCACTACGTAGCAAAAATTATATTATGGCAGGTGTCTTTCTATTTATGTCATGTCTGTGTACATATGCGAAAATGCAGGTCCAACTGTGTACGCTAAAATTATTGTTTTGAGCGGTTACTTGACGCACTGCAGCAGCATGTCTGTTATCTGGCACAATCTTCTTCAACCCCCGTTGCCCTCGAACTTCGACCAGTCCTTTGCACCAACAGGAGGACAGCTAACTGCTTGATTGCTATTGTACATCCTCGACCTAGTTGTTCTTGCATAGCCGGGAAGATTTGCCGTTTCTGAGATGCTTGGACCTGCCCGCCCAGCACCACCTATCATGCATCCTTCAAATTCGTTGAAACCGTGAGTCTTCCCCATATCGTTGCTACCTACGTTTCGTACACATCTGAATATTTCGCAGTGAGCTGTTTGTTAAGAAATGTTAACGTCACAGTTCCATTACATCAGTGAAGATGACACGCTTCGGAATGCTGTTGGAGGGCTTATAACGAAGTAAATTTCTGCGTCATTTTTGTCCACGCCAGGACTCGAACCCGGGTCCCCTCATTCCGGAATAAGTCACTCTACCAATTGAGCTACGCGGACGTTTGTTCTGACTGCTATCTGCCTTTATGTCGTGTGCGGCCTGCTGGCAGGTACGTCACAGGCTCCTAATAATTTGCTACTTCAGTGTGTCACAAATGAAGGTTTTTTTAAAAGCCTCGTTGTAAACAAAGCTGTACTCAAGGTTCAGCCTGAGGCACAAAAATTCATTTTGTGGAGATGATGTTGAACCCTGTTACTCACCTCCAGAAACAAAAGGAACAAGAAAGATGACATCGAATTTTCCGATGTAATAAACGCTTCTTTTGAATCCCTTCTGACACCAATTAAATTTGTCAAAACTATTCAAAGTCAATGGAACCGGTATGGAAAACAATAGTATCTGACCGAAGAAAGAAGTTTTTCAATCCGGCTTTTAATCCCGCAGACATTGCAGCAAACGGAATCGTGAACTTACGACCTCCGGTTGCAGACTTGTGCGTTGAGAAAATTTTGAAATTATATGAGAAACATTTCGCAGCGGAAACGCTCTCCAACAAAGAAATAATTTTTCAAATCGGACTTTTAGAAGCAGAGATATCGACAAAGATAAGATATACGTTTACGCCCCCTGGCGGGAAAACCATGCATTATTTTAAGAAGAAAGTATTCTCAAAAGGTTTTTCGATGCGAGTGCTATCGATCCACGAAAGAATTCTTTCAGTCGAGTTTTCAGGATCTCAGATTTTGTTGCAATTACATCAGACGCAAAAAATTAACACCTACGCCCCCTGGTGGCCAAACGATTCTTTATCAAATATTAGAAATTATGTGCAAAGCATTTCCCATCAGGATCTGTATCCGGTGTAGAACGAATTCTTCAAATCGGAGTTTTAGACGCAGAGGTATCGGTGAAATCGCAATTTATCTTTACACAAACTAGCGGAAAGTTTATACATTAATTGAAAATTTTGAAATTATATGAGAAACATTTTACACCAGAGACGCTATCTAACAAAGAAGGAATTTTAATATCCGACGCTTAGATGCAGAGATATTGACAAAAATAAGATATACATCTTCGCCCCCTGGTGGAGAAACCATACATTATTTTAAGAAGAAAATATTCTGAAATACATCAGAAGCGGAAATTAAGACTTACGTCCCCTGGTAGCCAAACCATATCTTATAAAGAATTAGAAATTACAGTCAAGACATTTCCCACCAGGAGCTGTATCCAGGGCAGGAAGAATTTTTCAAATCGGAGTTTTACAGGCAGAGATATCGACAAAAGCACAATTTACCTTTACTCCCCCTAGCGGAAAGTCATTGAATAGCTCAAAAATTTTGAAATTATATGAAAAACATGTCTCACCGAAAACTCTATCCCACAAAGAAGAAATTTTTTTCAAATCGGACTATTAGAAGTAGAGATATTGACAAAAATAAGATATACATGTACGCCCCTGGCGGAGAAACCATGCATCATTTAAGGAAGAAAATATTCCAAAAAGGTTTATCGACGTGAGTAGTATCGGTCCACGAAAGAATTTTTTCAATGGAGATTTTAGAAGCTGAGATTTGATGCAAATACATCAGAAGCTGAAATTAAGACTTACCCTCCCTGATGGCCAAACCATTTTATACCAAAAATTTGAAATTACATGCAAAATATTTCCCATCACGAGCAGCATTCCGCAGCAAATCAGAGTTTTAAAAGCAGAGATATCGGAGGAAACGCAATTTACTTTTACGCCTCCTAGTGGAGAATCTATGCATAACTTGAAAAAGTGACTATACCTAACATAATCTTCCACATGAATGGAATCGAAAGGTAAAATAATTTTTTGAATAGGATGTTTAGAAGCAAATATATGGAATAATTGGAATGTTTAGAAGCAAATAATGAGATGTAAGGTCAGGTGATGCGTAACATCACAGCCTCTCCTTGACAAATGTCAACCCCGCCTTCTCGTGGTGCATCCTGTTCCCACTAAAGGGGCTCTGACGACCGCCAATAGCGGTATAACTATACCATCGGGATTAGAGGAAATGCCATCCCACACTCACTAACCCGCTTGGCCAGCGTGGTGAGTTATGGCCAAACCCCTCCAAAATGACTCCAGAACTTAAATCTTGGCCCTCAGTCTCCGGCAGCTGGAATGTACCTGGCCAAGGCAGCGGCCAGTGCGACATGAAGGCAGAGGGTGCTAAGAATCCCCGGAGGACCGGACTAGGCTGGCATCTTATGCTGACCTTGGCTACGTATAATGGACGCTCCCTATCTTCTGATTCAAGGCTTCTTGAATTGGAAGAGGAACTACAAAGGATCAAGTGGGACATCGTCGGGCTAAGTGAGGTAAGGAGAAAAGGAGAAGATCTCATTGAACTGAAAAGTGGACATCTCTTCTACTATCGTGGGACAGATACTGGCAGAACTAGTGGTGTTGGATTCATAATAAACAAGAAACTGAAGGATAAAGTTGTAGAAGTTGAAAGTTCCTCTGACAGAGCTGCACGACTCGTTATCCAACTCTCGAGAAGATACCAGGCTCAGATTATTCAAACTTATGCACCCACCACAAGTCATCCTGAAGACGAAATCGAAGAATTTTATGAGGAAATTCGTCATCTAAATAATAAAGGTAAGCAGCACTTGAAGATAATTATGGGAGATTTCAATGCAAAAATAGGGCATTGGCAACAGAATTAAACTTTAGTGGGTAAATTCGATCACGGCAACAGAAACCAGCGTGGAAATACTCTCGTAGAGTTTGCAGAGGCAGAAGAATTTTTCATCTTGAACTCCTTTTTCAAGAAAAAGCCACACAGGAAATGGAGATGGAGACATCCAAATGGGATGTCAAGTGAAATTGATTTTATTATGTGTAACAAAAAATTCGTCATAGAAGACTGCAGTGTGCTAAACAAGTTCAACACAGGTAGTGACCATAGATTGGTGAGATGTAAGATGCACCTCAACACTAAACTCGAACGTGGCAAGCTTATAAGACAAACAAAATGTATTGACATAACCAACCTTAAAAAACACCGTAATACCTTCAAGTTGGAACTGAAGAACAGATTCTCTGCTTTAGAAGGCCTAACATCGAAAGAAGTGGATATTTCTGAAGTTAACAGAAAAGTAACCAAAGCTCTTATGGAAACAGCAACAAAATTAGCTGGGTCTAAGAACAAGTTGCATGTGAACAAATTATCAGGAAAAACCAAAATGTTGATGCAAAAAAGAAGAGAGATGAGGACAACTAAAGAAGATGTGACTTCCAAAGTGGAATATATAGAGCTATGCAAGACAGTACGAAAAAGTATCACTGAAGACGTAAGGAAATTCAACTGTGAACTAGTAAGGAAAGCAATTAAAAACAACCATTGCCTAAAAATAGCAAAGGGACATCTCAGTAAGAGAAGAAAACAGATTATGGCACTGAGAAAAGAAGATGGTTCTGTAACAAGAAATAGAGGCGAAATTTTGACAAGAGTGAAAGATTTCTGCTTCAATTTATATGAAATAGATGATACATGTACTCCAGACATCATGAAAGATACTAGAGTTCTTCCAGTCCTCCCAGCAGAAGTTGCACATGCAATCAAGAACATGAAGCGGGGAAAAGCTCCAGGAGAAGTTGGAATTACTGTAGACATCATACAAGAAGTAAGTGGAGAAATCGAAACAGTACTCGCCCAAATTTTTACTCGATGCCTTAATGAAGGGAAGATTCCTGAGGATTGGAACAACGCTACAATGATCCTGCTACATAAAAAAAGTGGCATTGAGGATTTCAGGAACTACAGACCTATCAGCCTCCTATCAGTGGTTTATAAAATCTTCACTAAAGTTCTTTCACACCGCTGGAAGGTGACACTGGACATGGCTCAACCGAGAGAACAAGCTGGATTCAGGAGTGGCTACAGCACAATAGATCATATCCACGTACTGAGAGAACTAATTGAAAGAGCGAGGGAATATGAACTTCCATTGTGCATGGCTTTTATCGATTATGAAAAAGCCTTCGATTCGGTGAAACCATCAGCAGTTACAATGGCTCTGAAATCCTGCGGTATCGAAGATGCGTACATTAATATTATTAATAACATCTATGAAAATGCAAGTGCAAAGATTCGGCTGTTTGAAAATACAAGACACATAAAAATTGGAAAAGGAGTGAGACAAGGTGACACCATATCTCCGAAGCTCTTTAATGTCACATTGGAAAATGTCTTTCAATCACTGAACTGGGAAAACAAAGGGATAAAGATTAATGGAGATTATCTAACCAACCTTCGTTTTGCTGATGACGTAGTCATTTTTGCAACTGCCCCATCAGGGCTGGAGAGTATGATCCAGGAACTTGCTGACAAGAGTAAAGAAGTGGGATTAAAATGAACTTTCAGAAGACAAAAGTGATGTTCAATGCTTTTACAAGAAATGAAGATTTATCGATTGATAGAGAAAAGCTGGAGATAACGGACACTTACGTTTATCTTGGACAGCAGATATCAAGTAAAGGTCACATTGATGAAGAAATTAATCGGCCTACAAAACTTGCCTGGAGAGCTTTTGGAAGAAACAGCATAATTTTCAAGAGCAATATGCCATTATGTCTTAAAAGAAAAGTGTTTGATCAATGCATCCTTCCAGTACTTACGCATGGTGCAGAGACGTGGACCTTAACTAAAAGAGACATACAGAGGCTGCAGACAACTCAAAGCAGCATGGAGAGGTGCATGCTTGGTGTAACCAGGAGAGATAAGAAGAGGAACTCGTGGATCCGAAAAATGACAAGAGTGGAAGACATCATGATCAGAGTTAAATCCCTGAAATGGCAATGTGGTGGACATACTGCCAGAAGGACACCCCATCGATGGACAGCCGAAATTTTAGATTGGATTCCAAGGGACAGGAAAAGATTCAGAAAAAGACGACATGGAAGATGGGTGGATGAAATTCGAAAGTATGCGGGAGTGACATGGAGGAGACTGGCACAAGACAGACCGTTGTGGAGGAAACTTGGGGAGACCTTCGTCCAGCAGTGGATTGATAATGGTTGACAATGTTTATGATGATGATGATATGGAATAAAATGTATCTTGAATTCGATATCATCTGCATTTACGCCTTCTAGCGGCGAAATTGCATATCGTAAAAAAACAAGTTAGTAAAATCATGCACTGCATTGATTATGATACGCTTTCCAACACACCAGAAATCATTACTCAAGTTATTACTCACGTTATGAGGATTAATGGCTGTGGAATAAATATCGCTTCTGTGTCCTGACCCCATTTCGATGATTTTAAACAGAATTGGTTCAGTATAACTCCGGAACAGCATACTAAAGTTTTGTCGCAATAGAAGCATTTTTACATAAGTTATGACACATAAGGGAAATGGAATGGATCCCGCTCCTATGTCGTGACCTTTGACCCCATTCCGCCCATTTTCAAAAGACCTTGTCGCCAGGTGGTCCCCTACCACGTACTAAAATTTCATCGAAATCGAACCATTTTTACGCACGTTATGACGCATAAGGGCAATGGAATGGATATCCTTCCTATGTCGTGACCTTTGACCTCATTATTCCCATTTCAATAGGTTTCGTCCCCAGGTGGTCCCCTACAACATACTAAAATTTCATCGAAGTCGAACCATTTTTACGCAAGTTATGACGCATAAGGACAATGAAATGAATCTCGCTCTTGTGTCGTGACCTTTGACCTCATTTCTCCCATTGCAATAGGTTTCGTCCCCAGGTGGTCCCCTACAACATACTAAAATTTCATCGAAATCGAACCTTTTTTACGTGAGTTATGGTGCGGACGGGCAGACGGACGGACAGACGGACAAACCTGGAGTATATACGCTTCTTTAACCTACGGTTGGAAAGCGAAAATAAAACGAAATCAAGGATCATCATTCGCACATTTCAAGCTTTCTAATGCAAAAAGGATTTTTCAAATCAGACTATTAATTGCAGAGGTATGGTGTCTGTAGATGGACGGACAAACCGATAACATAAGCACGATCTTTTTTTGCAAAAGACGTGCTAAAAATAACCAGGACAGTATTTCAAATGAGCTCAATAATGGGGAGTCAGAAACGATCCACCGTTTCTGACTCCCCATTATTCAGTAGTTTACTTCTTGCGGAGCTAGGCAAGGTAAACTACTGAATTTCCGTTTCCCACAAAAGTTTAGGCCATTTCTTCTTTGCTGTAGTGATTTAAAAATTCTCTTTTAAAACGTTTTTAAGCAATTGTGATTACTGATCGACTGAATTTATTTCACCACATATTACTGCATATGTACGAATTACTAAATGAATGATAAGCTTATCTTTTCCTTTAATTGGTTACCCAAGTTTTATCAATCATGTTACAATTCATCGGTAACGACCTATTTTCTCTTATATGTTTTGTACATTGCTTTATGTAAATTCAGATTAATGTTTTTGATCTTGTAAACAGACATTTACGCGGAAAATATTAAGATGACAATTCTATTTCTAGCTTCAGCTGTGATGCCAATACCAAATCGCAGCCCTGAGATATCTCTGATGCGTTCTGTAGCAAAGACGCTTAGCGACCACGACACTCGTCTGCCAACAAAAGCCTTAACAGACGTAGCGCCTAAACAAAGAATTGAGCAGACCCTATTCCGAGAAAAAGTGCTTCTCGTTCGGGAAATATCATCAACTCATGCTAGAAAGATAAAAATTCCACTTTTGCAGGAGATGGCAAAATGGGAAGGAAGAGGAATTCCTAATAAAGATGACTTCATCAGTTACCATCATAATCATCTTCCATCCGAGGTCTCTCCTGAAAACTCGGTTAAAACGACACAGCCAACGTTCGGCAATTCTGCCTGTAAAAATGTGCCGGTTTTCAGGGTTCTCGAAATCGCCTATTTTCGTTCCGGTTCTTGTTTCTTGGGAGACATACTTCAAGCAGCAAACCCCAAAACATTCTACCATTTTGAACCTTTGAACAGTACTAGTGGTCATCAGCGGATAGAAGAATTTCAACTGAACGAAGCTTTTGAAATTATAAGTAATGCATTCAGATGCAAGTTTACTAATCTGAATTCTAACATCAATGACAATAATATATCTGTTCGTCAGAACAAATTCTTACGGTCCAAGTGTGCAACGAATATCACCAGCTGTTTTGATCCAGAATATCTCTCTGCGTTGTGTAAAGAGGCTGAAATCCAGGTAATGAAACTTGTGAGATTTCCCATGAATCGTGCACAAGATTTTTTAAAGAAAAATGAGGATCTGAACATTAAAGTAGTGTACCTGACACGTGATCCCCGAGGAATCATGAACTCCAGAAAATCGAGAGATTGGTGCACAAAGACAAACTGTAGCAACAGGAAGACACTATGTCAAGAAATGCTACAGGATTTCGAAGCGTTCAAGAAAATGCAGCGAGAACGACCTGACAGATTCATTCACGCATTTTACGAGCGCCTTGCTTTAAACACAAGCTCGGAAGTCAAAGCCTTGTACAAAGCTCTTGGAATGCCATTTACTCCTGTTGTTGAGGACTTCATTTGGAGACATACACACGTTAGTATGGATGAAATGTATGAACCTTACTCCACAAGGCGAAATTCTTCTGATAACGCATTTAAATGGCGACACCTGCTTCCTTATGAAGAAGTTGAAATGATTCAGAAGGAATGTTCAGTGATTATGGATGCTCTGGGCTATTTGAAACTAAAATCGCGAAAAGATCAGTTGGATGCTGGTATCCCTGTCTTAAGAAAGATTAAAAGATTATAAGGTAATAAAAAATGTGCAGATTATTTGAAACAATAATGTTAGACCATTTGAGATAGAAGTGCTCATGTACACTGAAAAGAAAAGCTATGCTGATTAAAATTTTAAAAGCCACTGTCTATAGTTCCATTCTACTTTTGGTGAACAATATTTGCCTTCCATTTGAAATTAAGTGTTAGATATATGCATAAGATTCTAGCGTTTTGTGGTTGAACAGATGTCGCCGTTACACAAGTAGTATTTAATCATCATCACAGTATGTCTGCGTACTGTGTGGCCGGAGAAAATAAAAATTTACGCTCTGCCCTACTCAAGGAGATGCAGATTTGCGCTTTGGGACTCCTTCAGCCGTCCGCTAACCTGCTTCTCCTCCACGCTGCAGCTGCCACTTCTGAATTTTCCGTACCTTAGAGCTCTCTTCGAGTATGCCGAACATATCCGCTCTAGTGTTTTTTCAGAGGCCTTGCCGGGATTAAACATGAACTACAGACAGTGACAAACTACACACATTGACTACTTCACTTTCCAAGTTAACCTCACGTGTGAGTTGTACGCGAATACGTAGGTGTCGTTCCACGCGGTGTTGACACCTTACCCACAAGAGTGCTCAGGGACACTGAAAGGGATTGAAGGTTTCGATTGTGATAAATTTATTCAATCTTTTGATTTATATGCGTGTTTTTTTTTGTTTTGTTTTTAATAAAAATTTGGAATATGTCTGTTGTGGAGTAACTAATGTTGTTGTAATCTGTTGTGAAATTATTTGTTTTTGAATTGCGTACTCTTATAGTTGATACCTTGACATGTGATGACTGTACATTTGGTTTTATTAGTATCAATATTATGCATTTATGGTTGGATTTAAGATTATAAAATATTTTTCTGTGATATTCACTGATAGATTGTATTTTTGTGGATAGTTAATTATAATCCGGGTGATTTCTATATCAACTTTAATTTTATATGCTGATTATCTAAAAAGATTAATTAAGGTAAACTAGGAGGTTGTTCAGTGGTGTGTCATTCTTTTAACTCTGGTGTAATTGCTTTTCAGAAATGTTGCGTTTCGTATTTTTTTAGCTAACTAATCCGTTAGTTGGGAATGATTTATTTGAATATTACTTTGAATCTGTAAATTCCTCTATTAGGGAATTTGTATTTCTTTTGAGTTATGAAACTGTTTTTACTTTCCATATTTGAAACTGTATTAATATTTAATGCGTTTCTTTTATCAAACCTCGGTTATACATATTGTGACGATCCCCCTCGCATAATTAATTGGCGAGAGGCGTGGTTAATTAACGGTAATTGAAACTTGATTGGGGGTTTTAATTAACAGAGAGTTATAATTTAAACACTTGCGAGGGGCGGTATATTAAGAAAAGATCTTCTAGCACTTTGAATTCAAGTGGCGAGTTGCAGGTGTTTGCCACGAGAACAAAGAGCCCATAAACGGAAATGGGACGGGTCAGAGTTTAAAAGCTATTTCCCATGACTCAAAAATGTTTGGACGGAAAAAGCATTTGAAGCTTTTATCTGTGCCGCGCGCGAAACAATGGGAAAGCTCATGGACTTGAAGAGCGGTTTATAATAAATGTCGCGGTTTCAAGTGTTAGAATTCACCTCTTACCAATTTTTTGGAGAGGGAGATTGTTGTTGAGGACAGATCCCGTTTGATAGCCGAGAGAACTGGGCCTAGATTTTTCCGCGTGCCGTCCGTCTGCGTGCTCTTGCAATTCTGAGCATAAGAAGCGAAGCCAGCTGAAAGCATAAGCTGATGAATAATAAGCACCAGATCTGCCTGGGAACTGTCTTCTCCTCGCCGGACCACGGATACCTATCGTAAGGAGCCCTTTCAGGTGGAATGTCGACAGAGACATAATAATTACGGAATATCTTCGCTCATCCCGAGAGAGAGACAGAGAGAGATAATAAACGCCAGCCTCAGGAACTACAAAGCAGACCCCCTGCAGAGAGAGAGAGAGAGATAATAAACGCCAGCCTCAGGAACCACAAAGCAGACCCCCTGCAGAGAGAGAGCGAGAGAGAGAGAGAGAGAAAGAGAGAGAGATAGAGCTCTGAAGAAATTGCAGCCTCTTCGTGTTCAAACCGGGGAGAGAACTCTTGTGTATGTGTCTGATTACGTACCTCTAGTGACCGGGGAACGACATCGTTTTAGCCACAGCTAAGCAGGAGCGGTGATGGAAATTAAAATCAAACTACCTGTAGTGCCAACATATTAGTGAAGCGAGTGAGTGTTTGTGTTATTAGTGTCATCCATACTGTGGATGCTCAAGGACCTATGAAGGTACTTTTTACGAATACTTTTATTTGCGGTCCATTGTGAACGAACAGACTTTTCGTTAGGACATATTTTCTGAAACACCGAAGAGGGCCAAAGCTGACCGGAAGTTATTGCCTTTCTATTTAATGAAGTATCCGGTGTAATTTATGCATGTATCTATTAAATCCCTGTTTTAATTGTTATACTGTGCCTCCATTGGTTTATTAGTGTACTGTGTCGGCTAATTGGCTAACGAGGTATTGGCGGATCCAGTGATTCGAATCGCAGGCCAGAATTAATTTGGCATCCTGATATCTAAGGCCCAAAGGGTCGCAACAATATTTTTTAAATAAAGGACTAGGTCGGTACCATTTTCGTCGCGGGTGGGCAGGTCTCTAAGCCGTTTCACGATCCTGCTGCTGTTATTTTAATACGTTGTATGATTTTGTAATTGGATGATAATCTCTGTCAATAGTTATTGACTGTGCGTTCGGATGGTTCTTGAACTGAGGCTGCGGTTTGGACTGTTTAGGGGATAGTTTGTAATTACTTTTAATTGTTCCATTACTTCTCTCTGTGCCAAGTTTGGCGGTGCGGGATTTAATGAACCAGCACTTACAGCCCGCTACGTGTAGCGTCGGAAACTTACCATATACGTTACCTAAGAAATTCCTAATTTTATGGAAACTTCTCAAGACTTGAGATTTTAAAATAAATTTTCATACTTTCCAACGTAATACAGTTCTACTGCCTAGAAGATTGCTTGAAGGAAAATCTTAGTCGTTGCCTACGTGATGTTTCGTATATAAACCACACCCGAAATCTACATGATTCGCTTTAAAAAAATGCACCTTATTACCTACGTTAAGACGTTTCCATTTCTTAATATTTTAGAAAGATTTCATTTGTTCTGTATACCAACCTACACTGAAGTTCCAAAAGTCATGGGATAGCAGTATGCAAATTTTTAACTAGCGCTGCCGTCGTACAAAGACTTAGACGCACGCTACAATTTTTATCATTTGCGAGGCGTAATCCTGTGAGTCAGGCTGAACAACTGCGAGTGGGATTATGGCAAGCCGACGTGAATTATCGGAGTTTGAACGAGGCATGCTAGCGGGAGCCAGACGGAAGGGACATTCAATTTCCAAAGCTGTGCGAACACTCAACATTCCTCGATGCACGGTGTCACGTGTGTACCGAGAATACTTCGTGGAAGGCATTACAACCCACCGTGGACAGAGCAGAGGCCGACCACGGGTGTTGAATGATCGTGATCAGCGACGTTTGATTAGGGTTGTCCATGCCAACAGACCAGCAACATTGGCTCAAATAACATTCACATTCAGTGCATGAGGTACCAGAGACATATCCATTAGGTCAGTGCAGCGTAATTTAGCATTCATAGGGTATGGGAGCAGAAGACCCACCAGAGTGCCTTTGTTAACACCACGACATCGGATACTGCTCCTCACCTGGGCTCGTGAACATGGTAATTGGACCCTGGAAGGCTGACAACATGGCGCTTGTTCCGATGAGAAATGCTACCACGAATTGATGGCAGGGTTCCGATGTGGCGTAGACCCCATGAGGCCGTGGACCCAAGCTGTCAACAGGGCGCTGTGCAAGCTGGTGGTGGTTCAATACATGTGTGGGGTGTCTCTACGTGGCTCGGTTTGAGTCTTCTGGTCCTCGTAAAAACGTCATTAACCTGTAGTTGCTTTGTTGCTCTGCTAGGTGACCATTTGCAGCCCTTCGTGGATTTCATGTACCCCAACAACGATGGGATTTTCCAGGCAGACAATGCAACATGTCATCTTTTGTTTCGGTTCGGGGAGCATTCTGGGCAGTTCCGACGAATGGTATGGCCACCACGTTCGCCCCACATGAACTCAATAGAGCACTTATGGGACGTGGTGGAAAGGTCCTTTTGCACCCAAGATCCTACACCTACAAATACCAGGGAACTGTGGGCAGCTGTTCAGACGGCACGGCTCAACATCTCTCCAAAAGTCTTCCGGCCAGTTGTTGAATCGATGCCACGTCGAGTTCCTGCACTTCGTTGGGTTAGAAGAGGTCCTACACGATACTAGGTACGTGTCCCATTACTTTTGGAACTTCGATGTAATATAGAAATCTGACTCAAATATTAGGCATAATCTTTTTAAAGCAGAACCTATGGGATAGGAAGCAATTTTATGAAGTCAGCTTAAAATGCTGAAAAACTGAAAAGGTTGTTAGCCTCAACATCGAAAAAAATTTACGAAATCATTTCCACATAAAATTTTACCTCACCGCATTAGAAATATTACAGCTGTCGTGCGCTGTTTAAAAACTGCATTCGAAAATATCTTCCCTTTGCAGTAGAGGCATTACATTTCGCGCTGATGATCTCAGTAGTGATTTACTTATCATCATTTCCTTTGACTTATATGGGATTGTACTGACAATCACACGCTGTTATATTTAGTGGTAGTTAAATACACAAATGCTAGAATACATTCACAGTTGAGGATATAATAATGATTCTGACGTTTAGTTGCACTCTTGCATGATTCCTAATATGCGAAAGAATAAGTGCTCTTGCATGTCCATAATGTTAAAGCGTGCTAGGAACACATTTTTCTGAACTGTACGTAAGGAACTGTTTGCCTTTTTCTACGGGGATACTTTTTCACGATTTAAAGCTGGAATTTCAGATTACCCTTAAATATAAAAATGACACATTTTTTCCATCATAAACCTATTACGGTGCAGTTCCTAGGTTCGAAAGTCCAAGTTAATCAGAAATGGAAATTATGGAAGAAATATTCTTCACAAATACATGAAACAGCACATAATTATTAACAATACGGTCAAAATACTCTAGTTTACTGTTCAGTGTCTAACATCATTTCAGAAAACTTTTAAAATTACATCGTTCAGGAACAGGAATCGATCCTGCATTTCCGTTCAAGCATGCTATTCGTTACACCACCCAGGACAACAAAAAGTTCCAAGTATTTGAAGGTGAAAAGCCCGAACTAGTTCAGATTTTTGCCAGTCGAAGAATTCCAATGCTTCCTCGAATGGAAATCGGATGATCCGGTTTCGATTCTCACTGAAGGACGTCATAATTTTCAAAAGTTTTCTGAGCGGATGTTACGCGTTAAACAGTAAACTAAGCAATTCAGGATATTTTAATTGTCTTATTAACAATCCAGTAATAAGGACTGCTTTCGTTGTGTTACACAAAAGTTTCCAATAAAAAAAATATTTTACTGCCCAAAATGTCCAAAATTAAAATTTCAAGGCGTTGTACTTTAAATAGCACATTTTTACACGTTTGAAATTGGACGACACTGTTCTCCCTTTTAAAGGAAGAGAACAAAACAGGAAGCACATTAAATTCTGCAGTAAATATGTGGGTGTGCTTTCCTTTTTAAGAATTAGTGCCCAACAAAGAAGAACCGTTTTATTGTCTCTTGGAGAACACTGAACACATTTTTGTTGAGTGTGATTTTGCAAAAAACATTTGGACATGGTTAAAGAATTACTTAAATTGAAAGGAGGGTTTTGACAGTAAACAAATTTTATATCATGCACCTTTAAAATGTAGTGATTAAAAAAGTAATGCAATTTATTATCTAATAGCAATTACAAAATATAATCTGTGGAAGAACAGAAATTTAATGTCATTTAATCAGAAATACCGAAATTTGCAGCAGATAAAATTAACAATAAAATGCGATTTTCGGAGAGTTCTAAAATTTGAAAATAGGAAATATGGTGTTAATAAAACTTTTAAAAAGTGGATAGCATTAAAACCAATAGTTTATAGAAAAGGTAATGATATTCTTAATAAAATATTGGAATAAAATAATATTTAGTAAGTCACAAATTCATAGTAGGATCCAAAGTCAAATTTTCAGTTTTCATGTGTTGTAAACTGTTTCTCTTCCTGTGGCTATATTGTTTTCGTACTTTCACTTTCTTTCATGGTTATTTGTTTTGTTGTTTTTCCCTTTTCTCTCATTATTAAAGAATCACTTCAGTATGGGTCTCTTCATAATGTTCCCTGATGGGGTGATTCAAAATAAATTGTATTAAACCTGCTTCGGGTGGTTTTTCCCGGATAGGCTCCCCCTGCAAATATGTTTTGAAAAATCTGTATGAAAGATGTGAAAGAATATTGCTAAAACTAACAAGTGCTTATTGTGAAATTTTGTCTCTTGGATCCACATGAAATTTTGTCTGAATAGTATATTTGTGAGAAATAAATTAACTTGGTGTTCTTCGATTTTTTAAGCCATGAACTCGTTTATAGTACTCCTTATCTATCTATTCTGCAAAATAGTTGCTTAAATAAATTCCGCATTTTTAGATAAATCTTTAGATTAAGTAAATGGTATGAAAGTGAGTAAAAGTTGTGTTTAAGTGTGATTCAGGAAGAAATAAATAAATCCTTAACAATTCTTTATGAAACCCTCATGGTCAGCTTTCGTTAAAGTCGGGCATGAGACATGAAATAAAGAAACAGAACGTTTTTATTGTTTAAAGTATCCAATTAAAATTTCATGGCAATGATAAGAACATCAGTTTAGGAAGAAAAGGCAGATGTGATTATATGCCTAGACTCAGCAGTAAAACATGAGCGGAATCATGGAAGTGAATTACCTTTCACAAAAGCTAGACAAACTGCTGGCTTCTTTGACTTCAAGTTCCCTTTAACAAAAATTCGAATTATGAGGGCAAACTCTTCATTAATATTTCATTCTCATATGCGCGCGCGCACACACACACACCAATTGCCATGGTTGCAGTAGGCCCGTGTTATACACTAGTTACAAAACGTTAGGGTATTGCTCGAAAAGAAGAATGTATGTATCTGACTCAAGTAACACGCATTGAAATAACATCGGTGAGGCTACGTAACAAAACGATAAAACGTGCGCTTTCAAAAACAATTTATTGTGCAATTTCTACTCACAACAAAGCAGCACTGCAATATATTATAGACAAAATGGTAAATTCGGAAAATATCCATATCTCTGGATTTCTGTAATCGGTAACACCACTTCTGCGTCGAAGAACGTCTTGACACCTATGAGGCAAACTTGAAATGACTTTGTGTATGAATGTCTGAGGCAGCTCGTCCTATATTACAAGTAACACGTTACGGAGATCTACCAGTGTAGTGGGGTACGGAACACGGTTATCCAGACGCCATTGCACAGCATTTCAAATGTTTTTAATAGGATTAAAGTCAGGAGATTTTGGAGGCCGCTGTAACGATTCAATCCCATGATTTTCCAGCAGCTGAAGCAGGCTACATGCACGGTGACTGGTTTCACTGTCATCGAGAAAAATAAATGCATCTCCAATAGCAGCGTGAAACATTGTCACAATGAGTACAGTGATCTCATTTCGGTACACTGATGCATTCATTTTGCCTTGATAAACACACAAGGATAAGTACGACAATTAAAACACACTCCTGCCCAGACCAGAACTGACAGCCGCTCGTAAGGGTAGACGGACTGAACAGCACATAGTGTAGTTGCATTCGTGTGTCAGATCTC
Source organism: Macrothele yani (assembly GCA_039090855.1). NCBI lineage: Eukaryota > Metazoa > Arthropoda > Arachnida > Araneae > Macrothelidae > Macrothele > Macrothele yani. The sequence continues at coordinate 83,991,461 of CM077008.1, forward strand.
CTCAAAACGGAATTCGTCTGTGAACAGTGTCTGGTGCCACTCTGTATCACATGACATGTGTTGTTGGACCCAGGTACATCTTTGACGACGATGAGCTGATAACAATGCTATACATCTCAACGGCCTCATTGCTCTGAGTCCATACTCGTGAAGACGGTTTCCTACAGTTTTGTACACACTGTGGCACCAGAAGCAGCTTTGAGTGATTTCCGGAGTTGACGACTTGTGATACTGGATCTTCTCCGAGCACTTACTGTCGGGTAGCGATTTTGCCTCCGGGTGGTTATTCTCGGAAACTACTCTTGGGTCCATTGCAACATTTCCATGCCGTAGAAATATGTGCTGCCGACTGACTGCAATTTACGAAAATTCTAAAGCGGTAGCCACATCTACCTGCAGTGCACCTTTCTGTAACATGCCAACAGCCCTATTTCTGTTGTCATGCCTAAACGTCGTCTAGACATCATTTTAGGTTAATCCCACATTGAAAATAATACATTAAGCAAGCTTTTAAGCTAAGCGGTGCAACAACACGTTTTCCACCTCTCGCAGGTTTTTTTTATCGGAGCTCGCACGTCACGTGATGTATTGTCATGATGCTAATGTACATATGGCGCAGATAATACGCTCATTACCGATATCCAGCAGTCGTTAAATTTGCATATCACCACGTTTGCCCTTTGAAACCATAATATCTCTAACTTTTTGTGACTAGTGTACGTTACATGCATGCACACATTGGTTTCTACTAAGACTGCAACACAAAGAAAAACGACTTGGATAGGACTAAAACTTACATCAGATGATATATCATGGTTAGAGGATGCAAACAAATGCATCCCCAGGGGGTATGTAAATTTCGTGTGCGAATCACACTCTTTAGACTGATCCGGTGTAGGTAAAAAAAAAGCAAGCTGTACATACTTTGAAAAAATTTCTGACAGAGGATGCTGCTACTAGAGAAGAAAATGTTTGTATTATTAAAGCGGTTTAATAAATAAGACTTCACGAAGGTTAAGGAAAAGGCACAAATCAAATATTCTAAAATACAGCAATTACCAGTAACACTTACAGAATGAATATTACGAATAGGATATTAGAATTTTCTGAAGGCACTTTTCCTAGGGATAGGTGGTACTGGTTACATCATCCATTTCCATTTCATAACGTTCGGTCTTAGTAGGTGCATAGCAAATTTTAAGATTTGAGGTTGGCACAAGGATCTCAAATTAAAAAAGCTAAGTGCTTTCCGTTTTTGTTTAGTACGAGGGAAGATTAAAAAATAATGCACTCAATCAAACATCCAGAAGAAAGAAAGATGGATTTGCATAAACAAAAACCGAAGTGAAAGTACGACATGGTAGGTACAAATTGACATATCTATTTTTCTACGTGTCGCCCTGTCATTCAATGCATTTTCTCTACCTAAAACAAGTTTACGTATGCCGTCAGTGCAGAATTCAGGACTTCGTTGTCTGATCCATGATGTGGCAGCATGCTTCACTTCACTTCATCATCTGATGTGAAATGAGTCCCTTGTGATCCATTTTCAGATTTGGAAGGAAATGAAAATCGCTCGGCGCCAAGTCCGGGCTGTAGGCGGATGGGAGAGAACCTCAAATTCCAGCTTCTGGATCAAACGCTGCGAAAAATGTGTGCAGCCTTGCGTTGTTATGCAGCAACAAAATCGGTGCAGTTTACTTTCTAACTCGACACATCTTCCGACGTAGGTTATTTATTGTTTCAATGTAACGTGCTGAATTGACAGTATTCCCAGCTTCCAAAAATTCTGTCAGGTAAAGTTTGTGTGAGTTCCAAGAAACAGTCAAAAGAATCTTGCTGGCAGACGGCACTGTTTTGAATTATTTGGGGCGAAGAGAGGAAGCATGTCGGTACTCCATGCTCTGTCGTTTTACTTCAGGGTCAAAATAATGGATCCATGGCTTATTCCCAGTAACAATATTCAACAGAAATTGATCGCTTTCTTCGCGATAACGCTTCAAACGTTTTTCAAAACACTCAAGACGCTTCTGTTTGTTTTCTGGCGTCACTATGCGTGGCATCCATCGAGAACAGAGTTTTGGGTAGCCAAGTGAAGAAGTGACACACCCCACTGTTTCTTTTGAGATTCCGAGCCTAACTGCGATCCACTTTTGGGTGATACGGCGATCATTTTGATGATGGGATCATTTTGCATGAATTCATCAATTGCTTTTTGGTGACTTTCGAAACTGGACTTCCACTGAGAGATTCGTTGACAAGATTGGCATGCCCCGGTCCACATTAAGGAAATTTAATGGCCCAACGATTTTCTGTACTTCTGTCAACAGTGTTTTCACCATACACAGACTTTATAAATGACGATGAATTTCAGTTAGCGTAAGTTTGAATTTCGTTGACATATCCTCATCAAAAGACACCATGTTAACACTCACAGATTCACAACCGGTGTAAGAAAAGAAATGAAACTTGACACAGTTGTGGCTGAAGGTTGCGGCTACAAGGTCACGCTGCGCGCGTGCACATTACTTATCAGCCGTCCTACGTAGTTTGAGTGACTGCGAAAAATCTCCATCAGATGGGTGAAGTCATCGAAATACAGTATATCCTGGCCCACCGAGAAATGCACGGCCTTCGGAGCCTTCTCACATCTTCTCAGGAGGATAGAAACAGAAAAGCCACCACACGAAAGACATTCTCCTTTTCTCAGGTAGCGTAAAGCGATACCCACGAAAGTAAAACGTAAAACGATGCAGCAATTAACGATGCTTTGGGGTGATGGAGTTGTTTCATGTCTTTTTGGCACTTCTTAGTCTTAATGTAACTGCGTGGTAACAGAGAAGAAGATCTCCATGTTCTGTGAGGAAGAAACGTTTACCGGTCCCAAAGGGGGGGGGGCGTAATTTGTTTTCCAGTTCTGGTTCTTTTCCTTCCCTCTGCTCACTGTCCTAAATTTAAGATGAGCTTTTTTTTTCTTAGCTTTTCATGATGATAATTATAAGAAAGAAACAATATCCATTTAAGTGTTGTGGATTTTAAAAAATCTTGCATGTTTTTTTTTATTTTGGGTATTTTTCCATCGTTTTTTTTTTTTTTTTTTTGCTAAGTATAAAGAGGCACATTTTTTTTTCAAAAGTCTAGAGCCAAAACGAAACTTTTGCAATATCACTTCTTTTTTCTAAAATCTTTTTATAGGTCGCCTAAAGGATCTACAAATTAAATTTTGTTTTATTTATTAATTTTGCTTCATTCTTCCTTTTGTTTTAAAAAGAAAAAGGAGAAACCCTGGATCCAATGCCACTTTTCCAAGACTTCTAATTCCTACTCAGTGGCGTCTGTTTTTCAGTTCTGATTCTTTTCTTTCCCTCTGCTCATTGTCTCTAAATTTTGGATGAGCTTTTTTTCCCTAGCCCCTGGATAAATACGTGTACAATTTCTGTTAACAGAAATTGCAACACCATGAAGAAATGCTCAGATTTACACGAAATTTGCAGAGTGGCTAGGACACCATGGGAAATGCGAATGAGTACAATTGCAGCCCACATACAAATGTGAGGCGCGCGCAACGCCATCGGAAACGTCACACCAGGAGGTATAAACGGAGGCGTACAGAGAGCAAGTTTTTAAAATTACTATCGCTAAACTCGATCGTGCGCAGTTGTTACCATGTAAACATGCCGCGTAGTAGGACGAGACAACCATACGAACACTTGACGGAGTTTGAAAGAGATAGAATAATCGGACTCAGCGAAGGTAGTTTATTATACCGTGATATTGCTGAACGCGTTATGCGTAACAGAACTACCGTTATGCGTATATGGTATCAATGAACAGCAAAAGGTTCTACGCATCGTCTGCAGGGTATTGAACTCGAAATCGCACGACCGAGCCGGAAGGCAGGCACTTGCACCGTATGGCAGTGACGTCGCGCCCAACATCATCCACGACACTTGTGCAGCAATGGAGAATGGTCAAACATCGTCCAATGTCTGAAAGCACTGTTCGTCACCGATTGCTGCAGAGAGGCCTCGTTGCTCGCCGTCCATTGCTGCAGAGAGGACTCGTTGCTCGCCGTCCATTGCTGCAGACAGGGCTCGTTGCTCACCGTCCATTGCTGCAGAGAGGACTCGTTGCTCGCCGTCAATTGCTGCAGAGAGGACTCGTTGCTCGCCGTCTATTGCTGCAGAGAGGACTCGTTGCTCGCCACCCATTGCTACAGAGAGGCCTCGTTGCTCGTCGACAATTGCTGCAGAGAGGCCTGTTGCTCGCCTTCCATTGCTGCAGAGAGGACTCGTTGCTCGCCGTCCATTGCTGCAGAGAGGACTCGTTGCTCGCCATCCATTGCTACAGAGAGGCCTCGTTGCTCGCCATCAATTGCTGCAGAGAGGCCTGTTGCTCGCCTTCCATTGCTGCAGAGAGGACTCGTTGCTCGCCGTCCATTGCTGCAGAGAGGACTCGCTGCTCGCCGTCCATTGCTGTAGACAGGGCTCGTTTCTCGCCGTCCATTGCTGCAGAGAGGACTCGTTGCTCGTCGTCAATTGCTGCAGAGAGGACTCGTTGCTCGCCTTCCATTGCTGCAGAGAGGACTCGTTGCTCGCCGTCCATTGCTGCAGAGAGGACTCGTTGCTCGCCGTCCATTGCTGCAGAGAGGACTCGTTGCTGGCCGTCCATTGCTGTCACTTCCCTTTTCTCTGAACCATAGGTGCCAGCGAGTGCAGTGGTGACGCGAACGTCGAAACTGGAATGCTGAATGGGAGCATATTGTGTTTTCGAACGAGTCCAGATTCAATCTAATGCATCACGACGAGAGAATCCTTGTTCGCAGATGTCGTGGCGAACGGCATCTGGAAGGCTGCGTTGTGCAGCGCCATACTAGCCCCACGCCGAGCGTGATGGTCTGGGGCGCTATTGCGTTTCATTCACGTACTCGCCTACTACGCATCACAAGCATATTGAACAGCTAACGCTACATCACGGACGTGTTGGAAGCTGAACTTCTACCTTTCCTTCAGACGATCCCGGGAGCCGTCTTCCAACAAAACAATGCCAGGCACCAAGTTGCTCGTACTGTCCAAGACGTACTCTGTGCGCATTAAATCGCTGGTCTTTCCTGGCCTGCTCCCTCGCCAGATTTGTCGCCTATAGAAAACGTCTGGGTTGTGATCGCTTAACGACTGGCTCGTATGGTCGCGCCACCTGTCACAACCAACGAATTGTGGATGCGTGTAGAAGCAGAATGGAATGCAATACCGAAGACGACGATCCAAGGCGTGGGGTGTCGGTTATCACCGTCCATCGTGGATTTATTTATTACTAATTTTTTCGCCTTACTCATCACAAACCTGTGTGTAATAGTTTGCAGCTTGTACATGACTAATCACTCCCATAAATTTAATTGGAATTGCTCGTTTCTTTCTTGGTGTTGCAATTTCTATTAACAGCAGTGTATAAGAAAGAAACAAAATTCAGTTAAGGGTTGTGGGTTTTGAAAAAAACTCTTCATGGCTGCAAACAAAGACCTTTAAAATACGTACATAGACCGGGAGTTCTTGTGTAAATGAGTGACAGCAGCTGGCAACATTTGATCGCAGACCTTGTACGTATAAGAAAACAACGTTAATTTAGCTTTTTTACCTGTGCGAAAGACGGAATTTTCCATTGTTAAAATACTGCGTATTGTTTTTGTTTTTTTTCAATAGGAGATAAATTAGACATTCTACCTATTAATTTTCGATTAAACAAAACGTCATTATCGTAATTTTAAAGGATATGAAATAACTGAAAGGGAAACGTCGTTTTTCCTACGTGCAAAATATATTTCGGTTTCTGTCTCTCGCAAACTGCGTGATTTAGTTGCATGAAATTCGCATTTTGCACTCTAAGTGATGTAAAAAATCATTTTTACTCTTACGAGAAGTCGCCGAGAACAAAACTTTTAATTTTGAAAGTTACGTACACTGTTAAAGATTTTGTGGTAGGTTGCACCAAATACTGGTGCTACACCAGCTGCACCACTTTTGAGAAAAGATACATCATCGTGTTTTGCAAACAAAACCCAACAAATGGTTCAACTTTACACCCCGTTATGGTACAAGGTTGCGTGCAAGATTGCACCATGTTGTTGGGTTTATTTTGCACCACAGAACGGTGTATCGTTTCTAAAATGTTTAACAGTGTAGTGTTATGAGTTCGGAATAGCTATTCAACGGGAAAAAAATTAAAAATAAATAAAATTAAATGTGATACAAAGAAATGCCTTATTCTCATCATTTAGAGTCCAGACAATTTCAAACCTCAGGATGAAAGCTCTCGGAAAAGGAACATGAGTTATCAAACCATGTACTCCAACAAAAACAGAAAGGCAATGAGGCAGGCAGGTGGATGAACAGTATACATATATCCCCACGACAAATGAAGCGGCGTGCTTTTTTTTTAATTTAATTTTCGGCGTTGGGCAGAAATAAGCATTCGTTATACAGTATAATTATGTACTTCCATCTATTCGTATGCTGCATGCTGTTAAAGACATGCAAAATTATGTAATTCAATAAACTTTCATTTTTAAAACTCTCATTTCCCCTTGCAACAGTTAACTTGCAACCCTTCATAAACTGAAGAAATACGAGTAGTTCTTCCATGCAAAATACACTACTGTTTGTGAAAACTGCAACACCATGAAGAAACTATGCGATTCGAATTAAATTTATACCACAAATTACTGATATGTCTGTACATAAGTGGTTTAAATTTCAGAACAATACAACAATTTTTATTTGAAAAATCAGTATCTTGTGAAGCCTCCGCGAGCTGCAATAAGAGCTTCTAGAAGGCGTGGCATTGAATCAAAAAGGCGTTGGATGGTGTCCTGGGTAATTGCTTGCCAGGTGGTATGTATGCAAGTCCACAGATCATTGGTAAATTCGAATCGCACAGTTCCTTCCCTGACCGCTGGAGGACTTTAATGGGCCAGTTGCCGAGTATCCCAGACATGTTTAATAGGCGACATGTCTAGCGAACGTGCAGGCCAGGGAAGAAGTGGCATTTGATGTGCTGCGAAGAAGGTTTGAACATTACTGTAAACCTGAGGCCGGGCATTGTCCTGTTGGAATATAGCGCCAGGAGTGGTCTGAAGGAACGATATGATTTCTGTCTGTACAACTTCCCTGATGTAGCGGTCGCTGTTGAGATTGCCCTCAGGTCGTACCAGCCGAGATCGCGAATTATACCCAATGGAGCCCCACACCATCACACTTGGCGTTCGGCACGTATGACGCTGGACAATGAATGCTGGAAGAAGGTGCTCACCCCAATACTGTCTAATCCGTATTCTCCCATCATGGTAGTCCACGTTAAATCGGGACTCGTCCGAAATTACGAAATGTTTCCAATCAGCACGCCATTGTCTGTATTGAGAACCACATCCAGCCTGAGCCGACGATGGTTCAGGGTCAAGGAAATCCGTCGCAAAGCGATGCGTGCAACCAGTCCTCTGTGCAGCAGACGGCGTCGAACTATGGAGGCAGACAATGCCACACCTGTTGCAGTGCTCCACTATTGTGCTAACACTTGCGATGATGCGAAACGGTTCGTCACTGCCATGAGGACGAGGTGTTGGTCATCCAGCGGTGTCGTCACATTTCTCGGTCCGCTGCCGGATTGTTGATGCACCTGGGTCTGCTGCCACCCCACGCGCATCACTGTCGAGGCGTTATGTCCCGTCGGAGCCGCAATGGCGCGGTGTGAAAATGCACCTTCACGCAGACCAATCATTCGTTCACGCTCAAAATATTGCGTATGGTGATAGTGTGCCCTTCGTCATCGCCGAGACATGATTGAATCCTGGAGACACTTTCAGAACTCGCTGTCCGCGATGCACTACTAGTGTGTATCCTAAACATCCCTCTCTTTATACCCCGTCACTTGGCTGTTGAGAGGGCGCTGCCGGGTCCCAGACATGCGCAGCGACTGCAGTTCTAATCATTTGCATGTCCTACCTTGCTCTGCATATCATGTAAGTTTCACGTGATTAACATCTTTCCTTCTTGGTTTTGCAATTTTCACAAACACTAGTTTATGTGCCATACAGCATACACTGAAGTGCCAGAAAAACTAGTACACCAGTCTAATACTTGGTAGGTCCCCCACGGGAGTGCAGGACTGCAGAAATACGACGGGGCATGGACTCCACTAGCTTCAGGAAATATGCTGTAGGCAATGTACACCATACTTCCTGCAGAGCGTTCCACAAATCGGGTGTATTTCCGAGGTCTCGGATTCCTGTGTTCGATTGCGCGTTGCATGGCATCCCAGATGTGTTCTATCACGTTCAGATCTGGGGACTTGGGTGGGAATGGCAACACCCCAAACTCAGAAGAAGGCTCCTCTAACCATAATGTGGCGTCCCGACACTTGTGTGGAAGTGCATTGTCCTGTTGGAACAGTTCCAACCCATCAACATCAATGCAGGACATGAACGGGTGTACTTCGTCAGAAAGGATGCGCACATAGCATTGGCCTATCACAGATGTTTGTAAACGTACCAGGGGTCCCAGTGAAGTCCAACTAATTACATCCCATACCATTACGGACCCCCAACCAGCCGGTACCGTTCCCTGTTGACAGCCAGGATCCATGGCTTCATGGGGTTTGCGCCACACACGAAGGCTACTTGTTTCCAGTCATCGAGTGTCCAGTGGCGGTGTTGCCGTGCCCAAGCAAAGCGCATAGCTCTGTGTCGTGCACCCATCAAGGGAACTCGAGTTGGGCGTCGGGTCCCAAAGCCCATATCGTGCAGGGTACGTTGCACAGTTCGGGCGCTGATGCTTGTTGAGGCTCCAGCATTGAATTCCGATAATACCTGTAAGAGTGTTGCACGCCTATTGCGTGAAACGATTGTTGACAGCCGACGATGGTCACGTTCACCCAATGTCTTTTTACGGCAACACTGGTATCGTAGGTTGGAGGTTTTGCCGGAATTCTTGTAGCCACGGTACAACCTTGCAAGGGTCGTCCGTGAAAATCCGAACTTCATTTCTACCTCCGAAATACTATGGCCCATCTCACGAGCGACAACTATGACACCGCGTTGAAAATCGCTTAAATCGTTATTACTTGTCATTCTCATGCCAAGAACAGCTCTGGCAGCTGGCAAGGATGTCTATCGCTTTATATACGCACTGGCGGACGCAACCGAGTACGCGCATAGGTGACGTTGCTATGTATGTTGCATAAGCTTGTCTGTACCAGTTTGTCTGGCACTTCAGTGTACATTTTGCCTATTTAAAATGACCAATTTCATGGGGGTGTGTGTGTGTGTGTGTGTGTGTGTTTAATTAAGGTATGACGTGTATGGGATGGTGGAAATCTTGTTACCAGAAAAGTAATTTATTAATCTATCAGTGCATTTGCTACTACATACTGGGCTGCTAAAAGAGGGCTCATGAATTAACAACATGCAAAAGAAAAAGAAATCACAGTAAAGTAACTTGTCAATCCATTTGCTGAATCACGCTGGGGAGAAGACTCATGCCTAATATGCCAAAAACCAACCCCGCAGCCAGACAGAGAAGTTGAAAGAAGATCAGACAGAGAAGTTGGAAAAATGACCAATTCATTCTTCTCTTTTCTTATACAGTAATTGAAGAGAGTGTGGGCAACTAAAGAATATTATTTTTTATTTCATCATTGTTTCGGATGGTTCAAATTAGAACTTACTGATGCAGCATAAAAAAATGTTGCACACTGTTGTGGGTGCATTACTTTTTTCTCCTGCTTACAGTTTTTTTAAAACATAAACAGTCATAGAAACAAAATAAACATTACTTTCAGGGATAAATCTACACTATATTGTTAAAAATCACCGGTCACCTAGAAGAGAAACACAACATAGCAATTATTGACATAGATTAGTACGGTGTGGGTCCCTTTTTGGCCTTAATGCGTGTACTGACCCTTCGAGACATGCTTTCGACAAGGTTTTGGAACACAGCGATAGGTATACGCTTCCATTCAGTACATAATGCTGCAGCTAACTGTTGCTTAGTAGTAGGCCTTGGCTCCAAACTTCTTTTGCGGCACTCTAATTCATCCCATAGGTTCTCTATGGGATTCAGATCAGGTCTCTGTGCTGGCCAGTCCACACACGATACGGCATTATCCTTAAACAACGCCGTAATAGTTCTTGCTTTCTGGTTCGTTGCATTATCCTGCTGGTACCAACAAGGCTCGGTTCCATAGTATTGCCACAGAGTTGGTAGGGCATAATTGTCGAGAATATAGAGGTAGACGTGCTGGGTAACAGGTTTGTCCATGATAACCAATGGGCCGGGACCATACCACGAAAAACATCCTCACACCAGTACACTGCCAGCTCCAAACTTGACCGTAGGAACAGTACACTGTGGTAAATAGCGTTTCCCCGGTTGCTTCCATACCCACACACAACCATCAGACTGATGGATCGTGTATCTGGATTCATCAGTCCATAGGACCCGTTTCGATTGATCTACGGTCCACGATAAATGTTGTTTACACCATGCTAAACGACGAGTAGCATTCCGAATGGAGATGAAATGCTTATGAGCAGCCTCACGACCACGGTAACACATGGAATGAAGTTCTCTGCGAATGGTACGTGTACATACCGAGGTTTCAGCATTTTTACTCACCTGTACACTGAGGTCTTGTGCAATACTCCGTCGGTTAGCTGTAACGACTCTCCTGAGGCTTTGACGTCCTCTATCACTGATTTTCTTTGGTCTGCCGGTACTTTTTGCTGCATCAGGCACGTTATGATGTTTCTTCCACTTATTCAGTACATCCAAAACAGTTGATTTGGGTATGTCTCGGCTTCTTTTATGGACAACCCACTAATATAACACCCAACAATCTTTCCTTTCTCAAAGTCAGTTCTCTCCATCCGCGACATTTTCACTCAACCTCACAATGCGATATTATCGCGGTCAGCTGCAGGCTTGTTTTTATACCGTTTGCAGCTGTACCACGCATTTTAACAACGCAGCGGATCTGTTCATTTGCTTTTGAACGGATGCCTCGTGACTTTTGTCAGTATCGTGTATATAACATCAGTCCCTTCATTTAAGCAGTTTTCAAATATTAAAGACCTAGCCCACATGGTTTCTAAGGATTGAAAAATGATATTTTATTATTTTTTGGAAGTTCAGTAATCCCAAAAGCCAAGTAAATTAGAAGTAAAAACTCAAAGTTAATTATGCAGATCAAGTAGTTCTACCTCTGCAAATAGTGCAAATATGAAAGATGGTTTCATTTATTTGTCAAAGACATTAGTTTCTGATTTTATGAAAAGAAACGCATTTGAAAAAATAAACTAATGAAAAATTGTAATTTTTTTTATTTGTACTACATTTTTTTAACTTCCCTTTTTACAAAGATGCCAATTCTGCATAGAATCCGGAACGATTAATTTTGGACCAATACAACCAACTTTATTACCAAAAGAACATCATCGAAAATATTTTGAATTTTGGATTCATTCTTTTCTTTCCATATATTATTTAATATTAAATTCTCAGTAAAAACCATGACTCTGATACAACCTAAAAAATAAAAACTTGTTGATTTGGCATGGAAGGATGATTTTTTAAGAGCAAAAATCAGCCCATCTATTTGCTGTGGATGTTTTTCATTGTTCATATTTCAATGACAATTTTACTGATGTTTAAATTTATCATAGCAGAGATAACAAGATCAATGTTTTTATTTACATACCTTCTGGCATGGAGGTGAATATATTATGTAGGAAGCCAAGATTCATTTGATAACAACATTTAATCTGAAATAATAGGTTTATTAACAGTTTATTCAAATTCTTATTGGTGCCTAAGGAGTATTACTTTTTACATTAAAAATTAGTTTAGCTCATTGAATCTGACTATATTCGTTTCTGAAATATTTTACAATATATTCATACTATTTATAAAAGCAAAACAAAAAAATGTGAAGGTTAGTGGTTAGACACTGAAGTGCTAAAAGTCATGGGATAGTAGTATGCAAAATTTTAACTGGCGCTGCCAGCGCATAGAGGTTTCAACGAACACCACGATTTTTATCAGTTGCGAGGAGTAATCTCGTGAGTCAGGCTGAACAACCGCCTGTAGGATTATGGCAAGCCGACGTGAATTATCGGAGTTTGAACGAGGCATGGTAGTGGGAGCCAGACGGATCGGACATTCGATTTCCGAAGTTGTGCGAAAATTCCTCGATTCACGATCCACGGTGTCACGTGTGTATCGAGAATACCTCACGGAAGGCTTTAATTACAACCCACCGTGGACAGCGGAGTGGTCGACCACGGGTGCTGAATGACCGTGACCAGCGGCGTCTAACCAGAATTGTCCAGCTAACATACAAGGGACACTGGCTCAAATAACACCCACATTCAATGCAGGAGGTACTAGAGACATATCCATCATGTCAGTGTAGCGTAATTTAGCGTTCATGGAGTATGGGAGCAGAAGACCCACCAGTTAACACCACGACATCGGACGCAGGCCTCACCTGGGCTCGTGAACACGGTAATTGCACTCTGAAAGACTGGCAGCCTGTGGCGTGGTCCGATGAGTCACGTTACAAGTTGCTACGAGATTATGGTAGGGTTCGGGTGTGGCGCAGACCCTATGAGGCCATGGACCCAAGCTGTCAACAAGGCACTCTGTAAGCTGTTGGTAGTTCCATATATGTGTAGGGTGTCTTTACGTGGCACGGGTTGGGTCTTCTGGTCCTCGTAAACACGTCATTAATCAGTAATCGTTTTATTGCTCTCCTGGGTGACCATTTACAGCGCTTCATGGGCCTCATGTACCACAACAACGATGGGATTTTCCAGGCAGACAATGCACCATGTCATCGAGCCCAAGTTGCCCAAAACTGGTTCGAAGAACATTCTGGATAGTTCCGATGGATGGTGTGGCCACCGCGTTCACCCGACACGAACCCAACATAGCACTTATGGGACGTAGTGAAAAAGTCCATTTGCACCCAAGACCCTGCACCTACAAATACCAGGGAGTCATGGGTGGCCGCCCTGGTTGCGTAGTGGTCTAAGCGATGGCTTCTGACCATTCGTACGTGATGGGTCTGGGTTCGAATCCCGGTGAGGCATGGTAGTTGTGTTTGTATTACGACACTGCCTCTGTTCCTTCTCTGGAACCAGTGACCCTAAATTAGGAACGGGCGACTGCTTATAGCCCATTGGGTTGCTCACGGTGGTCGTTAAACTTTCAATCAAAACAAAGAAAAAAAACTATGGGTGGCTATTCTGACAGCATGGCTCAACATCTCTCCAGAAGTCTTCCGGCCACTTGTGGAATCGATGCCACGTCGAGTTGTTGCAAATCGCCGGGCTAGAGGAGGTACGTATCCCATGACTTTTGGCACTTCAGTATATATACGAAATGAATGAAAATGATGTAAACACGCGAACGCCCTTAGAAAACTACGATATGTGATAAAATCTTGCCGCCGCCCCTGTGGCGCAGTGGTCTAAGAGATGGCTTCTGATCATTTGTCCAAGATGGGTCCGGGTTTGAATCCCGGTGAGGCATACATGATGTGTTTGTCTTACGGCACTGGCTCTCTTCCTGCGTTGGAGTCAGTGGCTCACAGATGTCGTTAAACCTCCAATCGAAAAGAAAGAAAAAGCAGTGCTCTTGCCGCACAACGCTGAAATATCGCACGGTTAACTCACGGTTTACTTTGGTACTTGGTGGTTGCAAATTCTGCTAACATGTGCTTTGCTTACTCAGGAGTCTGCAAGACATCTGAGCAAACAAATTACTTGCAAAGGATTAATAAAATCTTTCGACTGTTATCAGGTAATAGTACATCAGGTAACTTTTCATTTACGTGGCACAAGCGTTAGAAGCACGTAAATCTTTGCATACAGGAAATTATTCTTATCCCGCTCAATGAACAGAATCAGGTTACCTAGTAAATCGCATTGCTTATAAGGAATGAAAAAAGTAAGTTTTAACATTTTTATTCAGTTTGGTAACAACATATAACAGAAAGCGTTATTTCAGTAGGAGGGGTATCTAGTTGGACCCAAAACTCTCCTGTTTAGTCGAAAAAATAAATGTCATCAAAAGAGGCACTTTTTATTGCCACATAATAGCTTTTTTCTTCTACTTTTGTAATAAAATGTAAAACGATGCCACGGTAAAAGACTTAGCTGGCAATGACGAAAATTCGTGTGCTTTAAAAGGGAAGAGGTCACTGAAAACCATTATTTTGTTTTTGGGTATTTGTAAGAAAAAAATCTTTCATTCACACTTTTAAAAGGGAACGGAAGGAAAAGTATAAATGATTCATAGCCAGAATATTATATTCTTCCCCTAAACCTTTGTGTTGAGGAATAACGAAAATATCTGTAGTGGAGTATTTCAATAAAAAAGATACTAAAAACATGAAATGTTTGTGATATCACTTTTCTAGTCTTTTTTTTTATAGGCCGTCTGAAAGGATTTCTTTTTACTTAAAAAATATAAATATCTTTTGTGGCGTATTTCAATAACGCAAAGTATGTTTAAATATTTTAAAGAAAGGCATGTTTATTAGAATATTTTAATAATTTAGAGAAATAATACTTTCTGCATAGATTTTGATGTTTTAAAAATACAACTTGCTCTAGCCTGCAGCATGTATTTGCTTTTCCTCACACAAATTCATGTTATTTTACCGAAAACTTCGATTTTATGTCGTGTTAAGTTTATGGGAAAATATATATGTCGTGTGAAACATATATAGTTTATGGTATGTATTTACGTCTTGTGAAACACGACATAATATTCTTGTATAAGGGAAAAGTGGATCAGACTGACTGCAAGAACTATCGTGGTATTAGCCTACTGAGTGTGCTAGGGAAAGTGTTTGGTAAGGTCGTTATTGAAAAAGTACGGGGTCTTACATCAGAGAAAGTGTGGGATGTTCAGGGTGGTTTTATGCCTGGTAAAGGCTGCACTAACCAAATCTTTGCAGTACGCATGATGATTAAAACGTATCTGGCTGTAGGTAAGAAAGTTTTTGCTGCCTTCATAGATTTAGAGAAAGCTTACGACCAAGTAAATAGGACACTTTTGTGGAAGGTATTGAATGAATATGGTGTTACTGGGAATCTACTTAATGGTATAAAAGCCGTGTATGCTGGCAGTAGAGCTTGTTTATGAATGAATGAATATCAAAATGGTTTTCTATTAGTGCAGGAGTCAGACAAGGTTGTAAAATGTCACCATGGCTGTTTAATATATTTATGGATGCGTGCATGCATGATGCCAAAATAGATAATACTGGTTTATGTCTTGGTGATATCAGTGTGTGAAGATTGCTGTATGCTGATGACACTGTCCTGTTGACAGAGAGCAAAAGTGATTTGTAGATGTACGAATGTCTCGGATGTACGAAGTTTGCATGAAATTCAAACAGAGTATAAATAATGGAAAAACCAAAGTTATGGTTTGTGAGAGAGGAACTGGTAGTACTGAATGTAATATAAGTCTAAATGGCTCAATGATTGACCAGGTGAATGAATTTATGTTTTTAGGAAGCATGTTTGACTGAGAGAACAAATTCGATAGTGGAATTAGCAGGCCAGGGAATTGTTAATTGAAAGTCATGGCTGCTTCGGGTGGTTTTCACAGGAATGATGGGTTCTCAAGAGAGTCCGCAGGGCTGTGTATGAAAGTGTAATTACTCCTACTCTGATGTATGGCAGTGAAACTTGGGTACTACAGAAGAAATATAGGAATCGTTTGTGTGCTGGAGAAATGCGTTACTTACGGAGAGGGGGGGCAAGA
This sequence comes from Macrothele yani, assembly GCA_039090855.1. NCBI lineage: Eukaryota > Metazoa > Arthropoda > Arachnida > Araneae > Macrothelidae > Macrothele > Macrothele yani. The sequence continues at coordinate 84,007,291 of CM077008.1, forward strand.
CACTTTCTGATTGTGTGAGGAATGAAGTTATGTTGCAGTTGTGTAATGTGAAGCAAAATGTTGTTCGCAAGGTGGAGACTAATATGCTTCGGTGGTTTGGACATGTTGAAAGAATGAGTGAGGACATGCTTACTAAGAAAATCTTTTTAGCCCAAGTAGCAGGAAGGAAAGGCAGCGAAAGGCCGAGGACTCCATGTTAGGATCAAATTCAGGAGTGTCTGCATAAAAAAACAATTATGAGCATGAAGTATAGAAGATCTTGTGTGCGGAGTGTGATGGATGTTAGTGAAGCCCGAGTTGTATGTCATGACCGCGGTAAATGGAGAAGTTTGACACGGCAAGAGTAAGTAAAAATTATCTGGTGGTTTGCATTTCTTTGTAGAGATAACCTTTGAATCTCAGAGAACAGTTCAGTGATATGTATGTATACATGTGAAACAGAATTCATTCTACTGTCAAATTTCTTGTCTTCTAAACACAAACCCCTCCGTCCAATTGTTTCTTCTTTTGTACAAACCTTAATATTGAAGTCCAGCTTCTGTTCTAATATGAATGTAAAAGTCGATTCAATCTGCAGTCTTGTTAAGCTGATTCAATGTGCTAGCCTTCTTGTCCTGTAAGATATAAATAATTCGGTTCTCCGTTTTTTTCTTGCAAAATCTAATTCATTACACTGCACTGTTTAGTTGCTTTTTTATCCCACAGAATCCGATTCATTCCACTATCCAACATTGTTTTATATAATGTAAATTCCAATTATGCTATCAAGGATTTATTGCATTATTTGAATTTTTCTACGAAAAATGTAAAATATGTTTTTGTTAAGAACTACTGGTGAAACTGTCACTAACATGTAAGACAAAAATTCCTTAGATGTCTACAATATTAGTACTCTATGAAATTTTAGCCTCCTCAGAGTTATATTTGAATGTCTGTCTGCCCGTCGGTCTATGGATATGTTTCCTGAGTACCTTGCAGTTTCCATGAAAAATTCTTAGATGTCTACCATATTGGTACTCTATGAAATTTAACCTCCTCAGAGTTATATTTGAATGCCTGTCTACACGTCAGTCTATGGATATCTTGCTTCAATATCCTGCTGTTTAATTGCAAAATCCTTTGAAGTTTACCATATTGGTACTGTATGGAATTTTAACCTCCTCAGAGTTATATTTAAATGCTTGTCTGCACGTCCGTCTATGGATATGTTGCCTCGGTATCTTCCAGTTTTACTGAAAAATTTCTTTTGTATAAGGTAGATATTTACTAGTTAGACCAAGGTTTTCCAATAGTGTGTGTGTGTGTGTGCGCGCGCGCGCGAGTTGACATGCACACACATACGTACACAGAACAGCCAAATCATTATGACCACCTGCCTAATATGATGTCGGTCCTCCACGTGCCGCTAAAATATCTCTTACCCGACGCTACAACTGTGCCCTCTAATCGTAAAATTGTAGATTAAGAAAAATCAGAAATGATATTCAAAATATTTCTCACCAGAAAAGCTGCCCTACAAACAAATAATTTTTAAAATCAGACTTTAGAAAGCAGAAATATGGAAAAAGATAGGATACACATCTACGTTGCTTGGGGAAAAGAACTGTGAATTCTTATGAACAGAACATATGCCCAAAACGTCTTCCACCGTGACAGGCATCTGACAGAAAAATAATTTTTTTCAATCGAATTCTTAACAGTGCCGAATGTGCTACAATCACATTGGAAACTAAACTATGCACTTACTCCCACTAGTGATAAAACTTTACATACATACATATCACTAAGCTGTTCTCTGAGTTTCAGAAGTTAGCTCCACCAAGAAATACAAACTACCAGATAAATTTTTAAATGATTATTTACTAACTGGTGCAGCATTAAACTTCTCCATTTACAGCCATCTTGACACACAACTCGGGCTTCACTGACTTCCATCACATGACGTACACATGACCTTCTATAATATTGGGTTGTCGGAAAAGTCATGACGTATTTTAGCCATGTTTTGCAAAAGGTCATTTATTGATAGAAAGAACAAAGATCAATCAATGATATAATGCCCGTTTTGTTCGATGACCTTTTGCCATCCGTCAGTGAGCTGCAGAATGCCTCGTTCATAGAAGGACCTGTCTTTAGTGGCGAAAAACTATACAAGGTGCTGATTTACAGACTCATCTGAATTGAACGTTATACCATGCAAGGACTGTTGAAGAGAACGAAACAAGTGGAAATCTGACGGCGCAAGGTCAGGTGAGTATGCTGGGTGTGCCAACACATCCCACCCAAGCTCTAATAATTTTTGGCGATTGATCAAACTTGTGTGTGGTCTCGCGTTGTCGTGATGGAACACAACACCTTTACGATGAACGAGCTCTGGACGTTTCTGGATGATGGATTCGTTCAAACTGTCCAATTGCGACAGTACACATTCAAATTGATTGTTTGGTTCCATGTGAGGAGCTCGAAAAACACGACACCTTTAAAATCCCACCACACTGAGACCAGAACCTTCCGCTGATGAATGTCTGCTTTGGATGTCGTTTGAGACGAAGCAGCACGTCGGGACCAAGACCGTTTGTGCAGCACATTGTTGTACACAATCCATTTTTCGTCACCAGTTATCAGTCGCTTCAAAAAGGATCTTTTCCTCACGTTTGATGAGCATATCGCAGATGTTTATACGCGCCGGTAATTGAGTTTCTTTAAGTTCACGAGGAACCCACACCTCGAGCTTGCTTGCGTATCCCAGCTTCTTCAGGTGGTCGTGAACACTTGAATGATGGATGTGCAATGTGTCTGCAATCTCTCGTGCCGTGTAACGTGGGTTTGACTTGATCAATGCCTCGATTTGGTCGCCATCAACCTCGGTTGACCTCCAGGACGGAGGAGCATCGTTGAGGTCAAAATCACTAGCACGGAATTTTGCGAACCACCGCTGGCACTGACGTTCTTGTAGAGCATTATCACCGTACACTTTACGCAACTTTTCACAAGCTTGACGCGCGTTCTTCCTTTTACGGAAGTAAAACAGTAAAATATGGCGAAATGCACAGTTTGGTCTTCCATCTTCAACTTAATGTCAAATCTCCGCAAATCAACCAAATCGCTCACTATTCCTTTTAGACTGCAGCTAGAACTAGCACCTGCCGAATGCCATAGCGATAACAGAGCTGCGCATGCCTCTAGTACTTCCAAAACCGCCCAACCGCCATCGGGTGCCAAAATACGTCATGACTTTTCCGACAACCCAATACATATAATTTTTTTCTCGTGCAGACCAGACACTCCTGAATCTGATCCTCTCATGACTTTCTGCCACTTGGGCTAAAAAACATTTCTTAGTAAGCATCTCATCACTCATTCTTTCAACACGGCCAAACCACCTAAGCATATTAGTCTCCACCTTACTAACAACATTTTGCTTCACATTACACAAATGCAACACATCTTCATTCCTCACACGATCAGAACGTGTCGTGCCACAAACCCCCGTAAGTAACGCACTTCTCCAGCACATAAACGACTCCTATGTTTCTTCTGCAGTACCCAGGTTTCACTACCATACATAAGGGTAGGAACAATTACACTTTCATAGACATCAGTGCGGAACTCTCTTGAGAACCAATTATTCCTGTGAAAACCTCCCAAAGCCGATATGACTTACCATTAAGAATTCACTAGCAATGCTTTGCTAAAACTTAAAATGATGTGCAAAACGTTCACATCACGAATTTTATCGGAACCAAAACACGAAAGGTAGAACTGTTTCAATCGAGTTTTTCGAAGCAATGATTTGCAATAAAAGATATTTTAAATTCAATATCATTCAAAATCTATTTACGTCCAGTAGTTATGCATCTGAAAAATACAAAAAGGTAAGGATCATCGTTTTCACAGTTCAGGCTTCCCGGTGCAGAAAACGTTTTGAAATAGGACTGATAGTTGAGAGATATAGTGTCCACAGATGAGTTGACAAATGGACATAGAGATAAAAAAAACGTCTGTTTTGTTTCTAAAGACGCGTTACAAAACATTTAAAGAATCTGTCTTTCCAGCAGATGTCCATGGGGCTAAGTACACCAGGACCTATCTGTTTTCGTCTTCAAAATCACTTTGGGTATCACTTGTTGTGTTATACAGAAAAAAAAAATCTTAATGCCGAGCTTCTTTTAAAAAATCGTTATCAAAGTACTCTGGGGGATACACTCTAGAAAAATTGATAATCCTATTCTGAACATGTTCATTCAACATTAAAGAGGTCCACTAAAAAATGACTGTATATACGGTGTGAAATTTACAAATTTGTCTGTGGTGAAGATCGAACCAGCAGCCTTCCGCTCCAGATCAGAATGTTTTCCCAATTAAGCTACACCGACGGAATGGATCGCTGCAACTTTCCCGCCTTGACATGTGCTTCACGGAATTGATCGCTGCAACTTGGCCACCTTGACATGTGCTTCACTTCTGTAGCACCTCACAACCGAAGACTTACGTTACTTAAGATCGAGGTAATTTTAGATTGAACTTTCTATCTTCTCAGTTTATAGCTTCAAAAGAATATCTGTTGAAATGATAGATCAGCTGTTGGCTAATTTAACAATAGGGGATTGAGGTGAACAGCAAGGAGCACTGGCTAAGGTGTAAATATAAAAGTGCCATGTGTCATGTGGGAAGAATAAAATCAGCAGAAGCTGTGATGAAAAGACGACATAACGTTTTCTACAAACTTAAGTATTAGAAACAAATAAATACAAGACTTCTAAAGATAATCCGGTTTTTACAGGTGTAAATGATCATACAAGATCTATCAAGCTTTCATTCTCCAATAGGCGGCTTTTTCAAGGCACTAAAACATCATAGAAACCAGAAGTTGGGAACCTTTTCATGTTGGAAGGCCGCATTAAGTTAGTTGTAACCTAATAAGTCCGCATTCAAGAAACTTCAATTAGATATATTATACTTCAAAATGTATATTACTTTGTAAATATCTAACTGGTGTATACTAACTAACTTCAAAAAATGAAAATAAATGTTAATTCTAAAGTTAACTAGCCTTTTAATGACTTTGTTGTGTTTGCGTTTTGTTGGAAAATATTTGAATATTTGGTTGCAACATGCAGGTGCGCACTTTTAACTGATCTTCTAGATGGGTATCCGCCATTTGTGACCTTAAGGGCGTCTTGATTTGGATTAGGTAGGAGAATGTAGATTCGCAGTAATAAGTGGTTGAAAAGCAAGAAAGCATTTTTCGTGCATGTTGATGAAGGCGTGGGTATTGTATTGCATTTTTTCCATTTTTCAATTAGATCTTTCTTAGCGTCAAATAAGGACTTTAAAACGCCATCTTCTGAGAGTTCAATCAATCTGTAGTTCTATAGAAGCCATGCAGACATCAACTAGGTGAGATTGAAGTGCTAATTTGAGTGTGATGTCACGATTCTTAAAGTCAGTGAGCCTTTCATTGTATTCTCCAATTAATAAGTCTATAAGAGCTGCATATTCTTCAAATGATTCGTGTGAATCCTCCTGCTTATCAATGACCTTTGCTGATTGGGGAAAATGTTCATCCGAAATTTCCTTTTGAAGAAGTAATGTTTTAATTGTGGCCGTCAGTCGGGCAGCATTATTTCGTTGTATCTTCTTTTACTCCTTGGAAGTTTAAATACGGTCGTTTAAAGATTAAAATAAAAATAATAAAATACGAACAAAAACATGATAAGAATAAATGGATATTTTCGTCAAAATTTTGATTTACTCAAAAGACTGCAGGTTACCCACCCCTGACATAGACTAAAGACATAAATAGGACAGAGGTTTAAATGAAATTAACGAAGGTTACGTGAGATAACATTATATTAGTATTTCGCGTTGTACATGAGATATACATTCATCGTCAAAACAATAGTTGCACCCAGAAGGACGTGTCGGATTGCAATGCTATTCGGGAGGAAGGTAAAAGTTACCAGGAACAAGAAATGATTAAACATTGAGATTGATATGGGCAACATTTATTGAGCTACACGCCAATAAGTAGTATCTGTTTGCTCAGACAGCATGCCAGACGCCATGTTTGCTCACACAGCATGCCAGACGTCTCGGCATGGAGTATTACGGTTCCTAATGGTGTCCTGCGATAAACCATCCCATGCAGCTTGAATCTTCTCACGTAGTTCCTGCAGATTGTGCTGTTGGGGTGGAGTGTGGATAGCGCGTCCAATAGCATCTCACACATTTTCAATCGGCGATAGGTCTGGCGATGTGGCTGGCCATGGCAGAGTGTCAGCACCTTGAAGGCAAGCTTTCGAGACAGCAGAGGTATGCAGACGAGCGTTGTCCTGTTGGAAAATCTTACCGGCGTGACAGTTCAGAATATGTAGGGCCAGTGATTGCAGGACCTCATTAACGTAATGTTGCGCTGCCAAAGTGCCTCTAATGAACTACAGCGGTGATCTGACATCGTAGACAATTGCACCTCACACCATGACACCAGGCCTTTTGGACGTGTGACGCTCGACAACAAACCGCTCACCTTGGCGCTGACCACAATGCCTCCACACATGGATTCGGTGGTCGTCTCCTCTAAGACAAAAGAAGCACCCGCTGCTATTCTGAGTGGCTCCATGACAGTCTAGCTGACATCATTGCAGTCTTTGGCGGCGATGCTATAGTGTTAAAAACAGTCGTTATAACGGTCTGCGTGCGTGTAGTCCTACGTCGTGCAGCCGTCTTCCAATGGTGCTGACACTAATCGGACGATGCATGGAGGGTACCACTGCTCGCTGAATATCCGCAATCCTGGCTGTTGAGTCACTCCGTGCATGTTGGACAACCCGTCGGTCCTCTCTCTCCGTGGTTCGTCTAGGTCTCCCAGACCCTTCCTGTTGCTGCTGCGTACCTTGTTCTATCCACTGCGGCCAACAGCGTGCTATGGTGATATCCGCACGACTGGTATGGCACGCAATACGGCAATAGGTTCATCCCGCTTCCCGGAGCTCGACGACGCGGCCCCTCTCGCACTCCTCCAACTGCTAGAACTGCCTTCGAACTTTTCTCCGAGTCATAGTTCATTTGTAAAAGATACAGTACAACCAACACAACAGCACGAGTCACATTGGGAAGCGCACGCAACGGGACGATCTTATATAGCTGGTCAGGCACAGCGCTACGACCCCTCCTTGGTTGCGTAACACGCGCAGCCGAGCGTGATATTTGAATCACTTGCATGTCTCACGATGTCAAACCTAGCCACCAAGTTTCATTGCAGTCGGTTGCTTCCCCCTGAGTGCAACTTTTTATTTTTTGACGATGAGTATAATTACATGTTGTTTAAGTGCTGCCATGTTTTAGCTCTAACAGAGAGGTCCATGCATGTGGTAGATCTATCGATACGAAATTGTCGCACACCTTTCTATGAGAGCATATCTCTATGGTCTGCTTTAGTAAGGTTCTTCTTGCAATACCCTCTGTGTCCTACCAGAGTGGGGCTTCTTATTGTTTGATGCTTCCCTTGACAGTGCTGTCATGAGACTGCTGTGTTTGACATTCCTTTTACGCTTTTTAAGCCTTGTAGAAAAGGATCTTTTTAACATCCCTATGTAGATCTTCTTGGATCCATCAAAGTAAATTATGTGGAGGGAGTACACTCCAGCACGTGACAGGTTGGATGGTGTATGATTATGTATGATGTGCATCTAGGTCATTTTATCCCCACATCAGAGTTAAACGTACTGAGAAACATTCTGAACCAGAAAGAGCGAATCCTGGTACATATGGGATGGACTCGATGAGTCTTGGAGCGGAATTGTCAAAGCGTTCGTCACCTTTCCTACGGATTCTACTGTATGTTGCTCCTATGCAGATGAAACAGCAAGGTTTAAGAGTTTCAATTTCCGTTTTTACACTTTCACCATCTGAGCATACCGAAATCACCTCCCAGGGGGAATAGCGTGATGGACTAGCTGCAATGTGAGTGAACAGCAAGGTTTAAAGAGTTTCAATTTCAGTTTTTACACTCTCACCATCTGAGCATACCGAAATCACCTCACAGGGGGACTAGCGTGATGGACTAGCTGCAATGTTAGTGCAGATGAAACAGCAAGGTTTAAGATAAGAGTTTCAATTTCAGTTTTTACACTCTCACCATCTGAGCATACCGAAATCACCTCCCAGGGGAAATAGCGTGATGGACTAGCTGCAATGTGAGTGCAGATGAAACAGCAAGGTCTAAGAGCTTCAATTTCAGTTTTTACACTCTTACCATCTGAGCATACCGAAATCACCTCACAAGGGGACTAGCGTGATGGACTAGCTGCAATGTGAGTGCAGATGAAACAGCAAGGTTTAAGAGTTTCAATTTCAGTTTTTACACTTTCATCATCTGAGCATACGGAAATCACCTCACAGGGGGACTAGCTGCAATGTGCGAGAAAAGTGTTAAGTGGGAAGAGGAAAATCATGAGGCTACACCGACAGTATGGAAGATGACCATTGGTAAACGGGAGTATTACTTGAAGAAAGACTAGCTACTGTGTACAGTATATACAAAATATGAGGAAGAGAAAAGTGTTAAGTGGGAAGAGGAAAATCACGAGGCTGTTCCGACAGTCTGGAAGATGACCATTGGTAAACGGGAGTATTACTTGAAGGAAAACTAGCTGCTGTGTACAGTATATTCAAAATATGAGGAAAAGAAAATGAGCTCGAGGGGATGAGCTGTGAAAATGTTAAGTAAGCAGGGTGCAAGCTGGAATATCACCCAATGGGCGACTGACATTAGATAACTAGTACAAATACAGGTGAAAAAGATGAAAAGAGAAACTGAAAAACTGAAAGGGGCTGCACTGAAAATACGGTAGGCAGGCCGTCTGAAACCGAAGTATGACCTGAGAGGAGGACTAGCGTGTACAACTAACTAGAATATACTCACACGTGCCACTGAATTAGAAACCTTTATGCACATGTATGTAAATTTCCCTTACGCAGTATGTGCAAAATACGTGTCACGTACAACACCACGGAATTGAAGCAACTATTTAGGACTGCTGCTGGTCAATAGTTTTGATCACAATGGGGAAAATAAAGGATCTTTCGGAGTTCGATAAAGGACTTATTATGGGTATCTGTCTAGCTGAAGCAACGATTTTTGAAAACAGCAGAGCTGACTGGTTTCTCCAAAGCTGAGATATCCCGGGTTTTTAATCAGTGAAAGAATAACTCACGTTGTTTGTCTAAGAGGCGTAACTGTGGTGCGACGACAATCTATTAAAAACGAGATAGCCATCATCCGGGAAGGCTCGTACGGAAGAACAAAGCTTCTTGTGTGCAGTAACTGACCTAAACATTCAATGAAGGTTGTTCCCAATACATATCTCAGCGAACTACGCGCAAGGTATTGAAAAGGATCGGTATGGTCAGTTGTATGGTTCTATGGAAATCACTTGCCAGTTGTATGATCTATGGAAATCACTTGTCAGTTGTATGCTCCATGGAAAGCACTGGTCAGTTGGATGATCTATGAAAATCACGGGTCAGTTTTATGCCTCCATGGAATTCACTGGTCAGTTGTATGCTCTATGGAATTCACTGGTCAGTTGTATGTCTCTATGGAAGTCACTGGTCAGTTGTATGCCTCCATGGAAATCACTGGTCAGTTTTATGCCTCCATGGAAATCACTGGTCAGTTGTACACCTCTATGGAAATCATTGGTCGGATGTATGCCCCTATGGAAATCACTGGTCAGTTGTATGCCCTATGGGAATCACTTATTTTTTCAAAGAACTGGTTGGTATACGGTGGTGTCAGGAATGCCGTGACTAGACACAAGGAGACTGGAAAAAAGTCTTATGGTCCGCTGAGTCGCGGTACACCTTGTTCTGTACTAATGGTAGGCAGACAGTCTACCGGGAGCCCTGTGAGGTGATAGACCCAGCTTGACTTGTAAACACACCAAAATGTTCTTGAAGTGGTGTCATTGTGTGGGGCACGTTCTGTTGGTACGGAACGGGTCCCTTGATGTTGCTGAAAGGTCGGGTGTCCTCAAGAATTATCTGAAAATTGGTTCCGATCAAATCCATTCTGCAATGCTGACTTTTTATATAGCAAGTGACGGTTGTTTCATGGACGACAATGCTCATGCCCATCGCGCAAGATGTGTTCAGCAATGGTTCAAGATCGAGCATGACAGCGACTTCCACCATTTTTCCTGTCCACCGCAAAGCCCCAAATTGAATCCCATTGAGAACGTATAAAACATGTTAGAAAAAACGGACCCGCGAAAAAAGTTCTCATCCGTCAAATTTGAACCAGTTAAGGAACTGTTTGGTGAACGCCATGGAGATGCACTCCAATTTTTTGTGGAATCAGTACCAAACCGCATACGCGCTGTAATTTGGTCTAAAGGAGTTCCAACTTTGTACTGAATAACATTTTCTAATTCAGTGGCCAGTATGTGTTGATAGAGAAGGCTGGAAGGGGAAAATAAACTGAGGAATATGTGTTGTAAAGGTACCATAGAGGACAGGCCGCAGATAAACCGAAGAAGTCATCGTGAGAAATAAGCCATTGAATCGAACAGTATACTATTGCAGTTCTTACTTACCTCGTGATATTTTTATACGTATGAACGGAACAACATTTTGCAATATTTTGTTGCTGAACTGGATACTATGTTTGATGGAAAAGGCCAGACCACAGAAGCACAAAAGTAAGACAATTTAAAAGAACTGATTTCTCGTGATACTGCATACGAACTTTAAACTATAGGTGAACCAACTAATCCCATAGTGGAAGCTTCGTTCATTACTGTGACATCTGAATTTGTGCTTTGTGGCTAACTATAACTAGAGATAAACAAATATTTATTTTTACTAATACAGTGTAATCAATATTTTAGAGCAAATATCTACCTCTTGCACTGGGCAAAGTAACTGTGGTGCTCTTGGAGCTGCATTCAGTACCTCAGATCCCTATATACCTCCGCATTGTGCGATTAAATTATTTTTTGTCCGTTATATTGAAGGATGATTTTTGGATGTTTTAAAATGCTGCTTTTAGATTTTTTAAATGCTACTACCTAGATCACAGAGACATAATATGATCTATACAGGGGATTTTTTTTCATAATAATATTGAAGGATGCTTTTTGGATTTTTAAAATGCTATTGGGTTTGTGCGAATGAAATGTCCGGCGAAGAACCAGCACACGTGGACGGCGAGAACGGAAAAGTAGGACAGCTTACCTAGGCAAAATAATTCCCCTCGGCATCGACACACAGTTGCCCTCTGTCTGAGAAGGCCATGATCCCGGAAAGAAAAACGTCTTGTGGCTAGGATCCGATGAAGTCATCAACTGCACGTTGAACCTCGTTGTCTGTCGCGAACTGTTTCCCGGAGAGGAAGTGATCCAGGCGACGACACAGATGATAGTCTGTCTGAGACAAGACCGGGAATAGGCAGAATAAGGCAGTGTTTCATAGCCTAAGGCACTTAGTGTCAGCGTCGTTCGTTGTGCGACATGAAGACGGTGTTGTCCTGGAGCAGAAGAATACAATGTTTGTTGACCAAAGCCGGTTGTTTCTGCAGCAGAAGAATACAATGTTTGTTGACCAAAGCCGGTTGTTTCAGCAGCAGTTTCCTTTGCATCTGGTGTAAGTCAGAAGAATAAAGTTCTGCAGTGATGGTTTGGCCTCTTGCCAATAAACTCCGATGAATTATCCCGGCTGTGGACCACCAGACAAGAAGCATCATCTTCTTGGAGTGTAGGGGTGGCTTAGGATGCCGTCCAACAGGCTGTGCCTTGCTTAACCATTATGCAGATCCTTTCCGATTATCATAAAGGACCCACTTCTCGTCGCAGGTGACAGTTCGATACAGTAGAAGTTCCTGTTTGTTTCTGGCAAGCAGTGACGTCCAGACTTCCAAACGCCTAGTCTTGTTGGCAGTTGTCAACTCATGCGGCAGCCACATGTCTAGCTTTTTGACCTTACTCAGCGCTGCCAGACGCTGAACAACTGTCGTGTGGAGTACACCTACCTCTGCCTCTATCTTACGACATGTTTTTCGGGGTCCGCTTCAAACACAAATAGAACATCGTCAGAAGCAGCAACAGGTCGTTGACCACGTGTTTCATTTTGCAGGTCCGTATCTCCGCTTTGAAACTTCACAACCCATCGCCGAATGGTTCGTTCGTTGGCTGTATTCTCCCCAAATGCTTTGTTAACGTTTCGAGCGGCAATTCTTGCAGAATGACCTAGGAAGGTACATACAGAGTCATATAGTCAGAGTAATGAGTCAAAGTCATAGTCATCTTTCTGATTCATACAGGAAGGTGACTTTCAAATCCGGTATCTGCATGTTTCCTTTGAAAGCCACATTGCGTCTAAAGAAACCACGCCTGAATCTTGTTTCTCACACACGTGCTAGCCATTTATAGTGTCTCTGTGACGCAATACACGCAACACCTATGGGTGGTTCTATTCTGCTGGGGTAGGGGCCTGTCTCCATTGCTCGTTCGCACCGGGCATTTTATTCGCACCAACACAATACTTTTGAATTTTTAAAATGCTACTATCTAGATCACAGATAACCTAATATGATCTATACAGGGGACTTTTTCATAATAAAAGCATGATTTCATCTTGTAACTGCTTTCATTTACTGTGTTTTTGCTTCTCCGTTCTGAAGGTAACTTTGGTTTTTATATTCTCCAATAGGAAGTGACACTATCACTCTTAGCTTTGTTGGTGGTTGCTGTTTCCGTACTGTGAACTGGATTTCGCTTGAAGGACTAACAGCAAATTGGGAGATTTATAGAGATCAAAAGATCGTCAAACAAAGAAGGTTCGGGTGAGTATATCGTTTCTCGAAATTCTGTAACGCTAAAGGAGAAGCCAATTATTCAAGATTTGCCTCGACTTCACATAATTTGATTGAAATTTTTGTTTCCATTTTATTAGCAAATACAGCAGATTCCGGTTAATTGGGCAATCGTCTAATCGGAAAAGCTGTTTATTTAGGGATAATTCTTGGAGAACATCCCAAGTTATCTCTTTGGGTTAAAGGTTTGCAAAATTGGGACAGCCGCTTTTCTGGGTCAAAGTGTTCTGGTCACGATGTGTTCCAATTAACCGGTATCTATACTACGAGACCGACGCACACACATGGAGTTCTAGATCACAACAGCCGCTTTAATGGGATTTTGCCAAAACATGTAAACAATCTTAGGTCGCTTGTTCGAAAAGCTTTTTCCACAGTCGTAGCTGAAAAGCTTTTCCCACAGTCGCAGCTGAAAAGCTTTTCCCACAGTCGTAGCTGAAAAGCAGGTGGTAACTTCGCTTGACAATTTGGTGGCAAACCACTTAAAGAGAAAAATTACTTTTCGCCCTTAACAAAAACAGGGCATTAATTAGCTGTCGTTACAATATTACCGTAATAAGATTTGTTATTTCTCCTTGTTTCTCTCTCAGTTCCTGCTTCATTCCTTTGATGATGTCATCTTTGACTAATGTGACTCGACTGCGGTGTTGCTAACCTGACGTGATTAAGACCAAAAGCCTTAGTCAGTCCAAACCTGTACCTGTTCACGCTAGGAGTGATCTATAGCTTCAGAAGACTTTGACTTAAAATTTTTAACGCTAGCCATATTATGGAATCTGCAAGTAAAAAGCGGCCCAACACCATCGGCTGCAAGCTACAGGTAATTAAATATGCCGAACAGCGTGGCAACAGAGCTGCAGAAAAGTATTTTGGACCACCTCCAACTGAGAAAATGATCCGCTACTGGAGAAAGCAAGAGGACTTGTTGAAGCCAGCATCAAAGATTAAACGTAACCTGCATCCGTCTACACCTAAGCGTCTAGAACTGGAGGTAGAGATGAAGGATTGGATAGCTGGGGAGAGAAATTTGGGTCGTGCAGTATCAACAAAAACAGTTATTAGTGAATCAAAACTGAGAACAGGAGCACGAGGGCTGGATGATTTTCATGTCACGTCAAGCTAGTGCTACAGATTTATGAAAAGGCACGGACTGGCAATGAGAGTAAAAACAAGAATAGCGCAAAAGATGCCTGGAAATTATGAGAACAAAATAATCGAATTTCACAGGTTCATAATCAGTGCAAGAAATGAGACACTACGAACTAGGTCAGTTTGGAAACATGGATTAAGTGCCATTAACGCTGATGTGGTATCAAATAGGACAGTGGATGTTAACGGGTCCAAACCCGTAAGTATAAAGACATCTGGATATGAGAAATCCATTATACTGCGGTGCTATCGTATTGTGCTAATGGAACAAAACTGCCACGGCTACTGGTTTTCAAGAGGAAAACTTTACCAAAAGACAAATTCCACGTCGAATTTTTTGTTCACGTCCACCCAAAGGAGTGGATGGATGAAGAGGAGTGAATTTATGGTTGGATAAAGTTTGTTCAATACGTCCTGGTGGTCTCCTTAAAAAACCATCTCTGCTTATGTGGGACTAGTTTTATGCCCACAAAACAAACACCACTAAAGAAAGGGTGCAGAGACTGAAGACGAAAATGACAGTGATCCCTGGTGGTTTAAAAAGCCAATTACAACCACTGGACATATTCATCAACAAGCCTTTTAAGGCATTTATGAAAGAAGAGCGGAATCAGTGGATGCGAGCCATAGACCACAATCCTAACAGGTCGTTTGAAGAGGCCAACAATTGCTCAGGTGTGCGAGTGTGTCCTAAAACAATGGAATGACTGAAATAGCAGTAAAATCTTTTTAAAAATGTGGCATCAGTAATGCGTTAGATGGGACAAAAGAAAACATTCGGTTTGAAGAGAGGGACACTTCGGACAGTAATCCCTCATTAACACAATGATGCGAGTGATATAGATAACACCAGTGAATTTTCTGGATGTGAGGGTATGGATTTTTCCTTTTATGTAAAGGTAAAATTTGTATCGCTTTTAATCTTTATGAAAGTGCTGGGACCTTATTTTTTACGTTTATTCTTTTTTCTCAAAATTTTGTATTTTAAAATTGGGGTGCGTCCTTGATGCCGAGAAATACGGTATATCGTGGATATTATCTTTCAGTGAATGAAGGACTAAAGTGTTGGAACAACGTAATTGTATTTTCTCATGCGGATCCTGTTAACTAGATATTAATAGTTAATTACTTATTGAAGGAATTAAATGTATGTCTAACGCAACTATTTCAGAACGTTAACTATTAGAGACATAAATACTTACGTTAACTAAAAGCTATTTAAAGCTTAATTTTCATATTTGTCATAACATTTTCTGTGTCGTGTTTTTGTTTTTCACGATGATGGTGAGTCTGTTTGTATATTTTTTCTACCAGGAGATCATGATTCGTTGTCGCAGGCTGTTTATCTTAACACTGCTAAGTTTTGTCATCTTTGTGGCATGGTTCGAATTTGGTTTGAAAGACACAGTGTCAGTTCTTGGATTCAAAAACCGCAAAGATCTGTCAAAGAGTGGAGAAACAAGTGAGCCAATTTTTCCTCACAATTGTCTACATATTTCTGGTTTGTTTTTGTTTTTTGTTTTTTTATTGGAGGTTTAACGGCCACCGTGAGCAACTCAATGGGCTATAAGCAGTCGCCCGTCCCTAATTTAGGGTCACTTATTCCAAGGAAGGGAGAGAGTCAGTGCCGTAAGACAAACACAACATCCATGTCTCACCGAGATTCGAACCCTTCTCGGACGAATGATCAGAAGCCATCTCTTAGACTAATGAGCCACACAAATTCTTTAAACTATCACGAAAGAGTAAAAGCAAATCCTACAAGCACTCTAATGCCTGACATCATTGTTATCGCGGAACTACTCAGAGCTATTCAGTAAATGCTATTTTCTCAAGTTTTGTGGAGATTGTAGGACCGTTAAGTTTATTTAGATATTTCGGACGGAGCATCTGACGTAAATTCTCATGAAGCAAAATTTCTGTAATAAAGTTATTCAGGATGTTGTATTCAGGGTATCTCTCATTTTTTTAGTTGGTGATTTAACGACCACGTGAGCACCTGAATAGGCTACAGGCAGTCGCCCGTCCCTGAGATAGGGCCACTAGTTTCAGGGAAGGGAGAGAGCCAGTGCTGTAATACAAACACATCATCCATACCTCACCGGAATTCGAACCCAGGCCCATTTTGGAAGAATGGTCTCAAGCCAGCGCTTAGACCACAGCACCACCGGTGGCGACTGTATTCAGAGTGTTCAGGCTCTCCCAGTGAATATCACTAAACTCTTTTCTTGTAGCATGGAAAGTTTTTTGTCCTTGAACACTGTTGTTTAATTGATTAATCAGTGCCTTTAGTTAACTCGTTGAGTACATAATGCACCAGGTAATTAATTCGGAATAAAGAACCAATGTGAAAAGGATCAGCACTTACGTCAACAAAAATAAAAAAAAACAGGCTGTCAAAGCACGATGAATATGATCAGGAACACCAAGGTGTCGGCTACTAAAAGATTACTTTTTTTACAATTTAAAAGATATACACAACACCAAGAGGTTAAAAATCAGTGACAACATCTTTCGGGGCTTCTAAAGCACCCATCTTCAGGTCAAGTGACACAGAATGAAACGTGTACATGAACACTTATATGCAAGTTGAAAGTAGACCATCATGCCCTGCGAAGAAGGTAGTAACGTGTTGCTAATGGTTAATCTATAATCATGTATTACAAAATAAATGAATAATGTAAAACTATAGTCTTTTATACAACATTAGTAATGTGGCCGAACTCGTTCATTAAGTTCAGCCAAGGTTGGGGAATGAGTACAGGAGGATCATCATTACAGCAGTTTGATGAGAATCATAAACTTTGTGCAAACAATGAGATATATTTATTTGGGGTTGTCGCAATAATTGTTGTTTGTGCCCAATTAGGGTTATATTCACCTTAAAGAACAGTCATACTTAAAGTAGTTGACAGTAATCCTCGGCGTACAGTGTATTGGTGTTCTGCCATTTTCACCCCAAATTACGGTGGGTCGAACCGATATAACATGAATCTGTAAGACCTGGAACATTTGAGGAAAGCGGTACGTTGTACTGTACACACCACATTTTCATATGCATAGGTATTCGGTCACGATCTCTGCGCACAAGTTTAAAGTTATTGACTGTACGAACGCCAAAATCAAGGTTGTACTTTCTACATATATTATATTCTTAAGTATATTTGCAACAGGAGGAAAAAATCAACAGCACCAATAAACTTAGGGGTGGGAATAAAACTTTGCAAAGTAGCGATACCCAAACAATTATAATCATGTACTAGCTTAAATATGGTCTTAGCTGAATAGCCGAACATTTGGGCAATCTCAACGATTTTAGTAAGTTCTTTGTGCCATAGTTGATTGGAGGAAGAATGTGAAAACGGGCGTCTAACTAAGAAACGTAAAGCAGCAAGCTTATGAGACCAAGGGTGTGCTGAATCAAATGGAATAAGTGCGGGGCAAAAAGTAAGTTTCCGATAAACTGAATAACTTAACCTAACCCACAGGGACTAGATGTGTGTGTAAGTAAGAAATCAAGAAAAGGAAAGGATCCCTGTTCTTCCAGTTCCACGGTAAAATTAATAGTAGGATATTGTGACGACATAAGATCTGCAAAATTTGTAAGTTGTTCGATTGTAAAAGACCAAAACAATAAAATATCAGCGACATAACGCATATAAAATGCGGGTTTTAACGGAGAAATAGAAATGACATTCTTCCAAAGACTGCAACAGAAATTCAGTAAGGACGGGGGAGAGTGAGGAACCCATAGGGGTCCCGGCGTTTTGTTGATATATGACTTCATCAAAATGAAATAGGTGCGTGAGGCTACAAGCTTAAAGCTGACATAATAGCCTCAGATTCAAGAAGGGTATACCTAGCATAATGCCATTTTGCCCGCAGAGTTGAACCGCTCCTATTTGGTAAGCTATTAACATTTATTTACAGTAGGATTTGTTCAACCACTGAACGGTTTCAATTCACTCACATTCATAAACTAAGATGTCTATTTTCTGAGTCTGAACGTTATGGAACTAGATACCATGTATCTCGTAAAGACGTTCCTTTTCAGCCAGCATACATTAATCTCAGCTCCACTGTTCTAAATTCAACTCAAGAAACTGCATTGTCTCGCGTATGTAAATACTCATACCCTATGTCCCAACCATCCATTATACAAACTCATGTACAAGCTGAAACTGTAATTCGTACACTCCCGGAGAATTACCGAGATTCTGCAAGACATTCTGTAGCTCATGCCTTCTCTCGAATGTACACTACTCAAGCTGGAATTCAACAAAAGAAATTAAGGTACGAAAGAACAAAACTGCTAGCACTTGCAAAGAATCCTTCAATTGCAATCATCTCAGCTGACAAATCACCGCAAATTTTCATTTTGGATAAAACACTGTACCATACTAAAATGCATGACGCCATTGCTCAGATACCTCATAAGGTCATTCAGTCAGATCCTACTCCATCCACAATTTCAACTTTAAATAAATTGCGTAATCAAGGTTTTTTACCTTCCAACATTTCTCAGTGTATGCATCCACCCACTGGCCCACGGGTTCCTGAACTATTTGGAAAAATCAAACTTCATAAAACCGGCCATCCACTTCGCCCCTCTGGTCTCTAGTTCCTGTAATCCTACCAGACCTTTAGAAAAAGCTTTGGCTTCATTTCTAGCTCCTCTTACTCAGTCATCTGTTTTTTCCGTTCGCAGTTCTACCGATGCTTTGAACAAAATTAAATCTTTCCATCCTACTGGACCCTTTATCTTAGCCTCTTTGAACGTAGTATCCTTGTTCCGCAGTGTCCCCATTTCAGTTGTTCATGACATAATACAGTCCAAACTTTTGCTAGTTCCAAACTTAACCCTTCTTGAATCTGAGGCTATTATGTTAGCTTTAAAGCCTGTAGATTCACTCACTTATTTCGTTTTTGACGAAGTCATATATCGACAAAACGCCGGGACCCTCATGGGTTCCCTACTCTCCCCGTTCTTTCTGAATTTCTGTTGCAGTCTTTGCAAGAATGTCATTTCCATTTCTCCGCTAAAACCTGTATTTTATATGCGTTATGTCGATGATATTTTATTAATTTGGTCTTTTACCATCGGACAACTTACAAATTTTGCAGATCTTATGTCTTCACAATATCCTAGTATTAATTTTACGGTGGAACTGGAGGAACAGAGATCACTTCCTTTTCTTGATTTCTTACTTATACACACACCTACTCCTGTGGGTTAAGTTATTCAGTTTATCGGAAACCTACTTTTTGCCCCGCACTTATTCCATTTGATTCAGCACACCCTTGGTCTCATAAGCTAGCTGCTTTACGTTTCTTAGTTTGACGCTCGTTTTCACGTTCTTCCTCCAATCAACTTGCCAAAATCGTCGAGATTGCCCAAATGTTCGGCTATTCAGTTAAGATCGTACTTAAGCTAGTACATGATTATAATCGTTTGGGTTTCGCTACTTTGCAAAGTTTTATTCCCACCCCTAAGTTTATTGGTGCTGTTGATTTTCTTCCTCCTGTTGTAAATATACTGAAGAATATATTGATGCAAAAATTGGGTCTAAATTAGTAACTATTAAAAAGGGGAGACGGTCTTAATAGGCGTGGCTAAATTATGTTGTTAATTAAATTAAATATTTGGCCTATTGTAAATTAATTGGAAAACTAACTTATTTTAATTAGGGAAGTCTTGTAATTCTTTGTCTGAGTGAGAACAAAGGAATTAGTGGATCATCTCTGGGGGTCTGTGAGCAGCGAGGGACCACACCAGACGGCAATTGAGAAGCACTCAGACTCTCATAAAGACGATTTCAAGTGTGCCATTAATGCCAAAAATCGGTTGGGAACGCAGGAAAATTATGATTATGAGGGGCAAGAGGCAACGACGCTTCGTGGGAGAGGCACGAAAGAAATCTCTAAGTGTCGAGTGACAAGAAGCATATGAGGCCCACGTGATAGAGAATGGCTGAAAAGTAGGAAAGGAAGGAAACAGTTAGTTATCTCTGTAGGCTGCCGTAGGACAGATGGAGAAACTCGCGAGGATTTGTCTCGGTACGCCGTTGTAAGTAGCACCGAGGAATTGCTATGAGGAGAACGACGCTATATGGCTCTACGCAGCGGTCAGTCGTAGTGAGCCTGCTAGGTGTGAAACCTGATGTTCGATGCCTACCTAAGATTTATACGGTACCGAGGGCGCCGTTGTAAGCCGCCACGAGTACAATGAATAAGAGAGAGAGCCTTAAAATAATTAGGCGACCGCGTGAAAACCCCCAGAGATGCTAAAGTGAGAATGCCAACTAACAAGTATTAGTAAAACACGACTGGCAAACCAGCCTCCCTAAAATGATGTCTCTATTACAACTGTGGAGGTCGTTGACCTCTCAAAATAAGCGTCGCTTCCTCCTCATCGACAGAATTTCTTAACCGAGTGCGAAAGAGCGTCCCATCTTCCTTGACGGAGTGCGAAAGAAATACCCCTGTTCATCCGACAGCCCCGCCTGCTGGGCAAAGAGGAGTCAGCTGTACTTTCCCCTATCCCACGAGCGGACGCGGAAGAGCGGAGAAATTATCAGCGACTTCGGAAGATAAAGGAGAAAACTAACAAATCAGTGGACCCTCTGTGACACTCAGGTGAGAAAGAAACCATCATCCACTACTGTTACAGAGGCGCGCGTGTGTGTGTATATGAGAGTGCTTCTGAAGGAATGTTCCACTTCCATGGATTTATAAAAACAACAGTGAACCATACGTGAATACTCTTTTACTTGTCTATTGTTGTCCTGTTACTGAGAGGAGGAACTGTGAACTTTAACTAATATCAGACTTTAAATTAGAACTTTGATACGCCCTTTTTTGAGGCGGAAGTCTTATTCCTAAATCATTTGGCAAATGATATTAGCTCCGATATGGAGCGAAACATGTATTTATATCTCCGTGGGCCAGACCCCGGGATAGAGTCTTCTCATAAAATAAAGAAATTCAATGGTTAATCTTACTCTGTTCATTCTATATGCTCTGGTGTATTACTTACCTGCATTTCAGCAAGCATAACGTTCTCGCCCATTTATGCCAGCTCCCGAATTAAAAAGAACCTTCAAGTCTCATTTTTATTGATAAGTGAAACATGTATAAATTAAACCGCTCGGCGCGTTCAGATCAATATGCAGAAAATACGACCTTGATTTTGGCGTTCGTACAGTCAGTAACTTTAAACTTGTGCACAGAGATCGTGACCGAATACCTATGCATATGAAATGTGGTGTGTACAGTACAACGTACCGCTTTCCTCAAATGTTCCAGGTCTTACAGATTCATGTTATATCGGTTCGACCCTCCGTAATTTGGGGGTGAAAATGGCAGAACACCAATACACTGTACGCCGTGGATTACTGTCAACTACTTTAAGTATGATTGTTCTTTAAGGTGAATATAACCCTAATTGGGCACAAGCAACAATTATTGCGACAACCCCAAATAAATATATCTCATTGTTTGCACAAAGTTTATGATTCTCATCAAACTGCTGTAATGATGATCCTCCTGTACTCATTCCCCAACCTTGGCTGAACTTAATGAACGAGTTCGGCCACATTACTAATGTTGTATAAAAGACTATAGTTTTACATTATTCATTTATTTTGTAATACATGATTATAGATTAACCATTAGCAACACGTTACTACCTTCTTCGCAGGGCATGATGGTCTACTTTCAACTTGCATATAAGTGTTCATGTACATGTTTCATTCTGTGTCACTTGACCTGAAGATGGGTGCTTTAGAAGCCTCGAAAGATATTGTCACTGATTTTTAACCTCTTGGTGCTGTGTGTATATCTTTTAAATTGTAAAAAAAATGTCATCTTTTAGTAGCTGACTTGGTGTTCCTGATCGTGATATTCATTGTGCTTTGACAGCCTGTTTTTCCATTTTTGTTGTCCTCTAGCACGAATTTTTTGGTATCTAATATATCTGTGAGTTGCAACTTACGTCAACTTGAACTGGCTTTAATTTCGACAAAATAGTAACGAATAGGAAGTTGCAGCCACCAATAAACTTTTAGTCGGCAATCATTAAGTCCTAATTCATCAGTTGACACTTAATACCAGGTTCATACACCGAAGAGCCAAAACTTGTGATCAGCGTGTCTTTATGCAAATCGAGGCAACTGCAGATAAACGACTGCGCGTGTAAAGGTCATGAAACGGCATAAATAACGCATGTACTGAGCTCTGTTAATCAGTGTTATTCTTGTTCTTAGGGTAGGGAAGGAAGCGAACTTACGCGAGTTTGACAAAGGCTAGATTGTGATTGCCAGACGACTGGGTCAGAGCATTCCCGAGACAACAAGGCTTGTGATGTGCTGAGAGTCAGCCGTGGTTAATACCTTCAAAAATTCGTACGAGGAGGGAAAGACCACGAACCGCAAGCAAGGTGTGTGCCGACCATGGCTCATCAATGCTAACAGTGCGCGAAGACTATCCCGTATGTTACGAGCCAACAGAAGGGATGCTGTAGCGTAACTGGTCAATAATTTGAATGCCGGTGACGGGAGTAAATTACCACAGCACACAGTACATCGAACATGCTGAAAATGGGGTGGGGTTGCGTAACCAAAGGCCACTCCGAGTGCATATTCTAACCTTGGTACAGCGTCGAAAGCGCCTACAATTGGCATGAAAAATGGATCTTGAATGACTGAAAGATCGTATTATTCTGTGAATATCGTTACCTGTGGCTCCATGCAGACGGCAGAGTACGAGTGCAGCGTTTACCTGGGGAAGTGTTGGTGCCAGGATGCACCGTAGGGCAAAATATGGCGATAAAAAGAAGTGTAATGATTTGGACAGTATTCTGCAGAGTATCCGTGGGTCCAGTCATTCGTGTGCAGAAAACTATGACATCTACCACCTACCTTAACGGCATTGACGACTAGATACATCCTTTCATGGCAGTGGCATTCCTTTCTAGCAGTGCATTCTTTCAGCAGCAAAATGTGCCATGCCACACAGCCCCGATTGTTCGAGCATGGTTCACGGAACATAACGAAGACTTCCAAGTATTGCCCTGGCCTCCAATTTCCCAGATATCAATTCAATCCAGCATCTGTGGTTTGTGTTGGAATAGCAAATCCTATCTGCGGCGGCTCAACGACGTAACTTACGAGAGTTAAAGGACCTGTTTGGTAACGTGTTGGTACAAGATACCACAAGGCACCTCTAGAAATCGTGTAGCGTCTACTCCTTGCCGGGTAAGAGCTGTTTTGGCGACACGGATAGAGCCAACCCCATATTAAGCAGGTGGTCATAATGCTTTGGGTTTTCGATACATATTCTTCACATGCATATAAATCTCCATTATATATCTACAACATGCTATTCATCTCTTTACACTCGAACTGTTGAATTCGTCGTAAACGCTAGTTTTTACTGAAGAACTTTTTTCCTTTGCAAGCATTGATCATAAAAGGTGCACCGCAGAGAAAAACTTAGATTTAGCATGGCAGACTACAGCTGGGAAGTACAGTTGTCAACCCAAAGCTCGTCCCGAGGAATTCAAGTATTCAGCAATGAATCCCGCCATCCAGCAAATGAATTTTGTTTTTCCTGCTGCTTTTTCCATATAATCGAACACCTATTTTTGTGAAATATTTATGAACTACACAGTTTCGACTAAAAACTTTGATGTTTGTATGAAAATTCAGAATGTTGTAAACATACACACGAATTTTTTTATATATCCTTCGGTTCACGATATAAAACAGTGGAATGGTTTTACATGAACCCGAAGGATATATAAAAATTTTTGAACCCGAAAGGCTTGTAAACTAGATGAACTAATTTTAAATGCACCACACAATACATCCCCACCTTCTTTTTGGTTTTAAACATGTGGGTATGGGTTGTTTTACAGGAACATAGAAGCATTACGGATTATGAAATCACAGTTTACTTTACTGAAAAAACGCTTGCAAATGAATTTAAAAAGAAGAAGTTCGTTTCACACTGAAGTCAAAAAACAGATACACTGCTGAAAAGCAAAGGTATCCCAGTTATAATACACTGGCGTGCAAACACTAAGGACGAGACGTTTGTTTGAATGTAAGGTCGTGCAGAAGTGCTCCACGTCGACTCAAATAACTCAAATCATACCATAAGATCCCCAAGATGTAAGAATATGGGACAAGTGAGCAAAACCGTCCAAACAAGGAATCCAAAGGATACAAAGGCACTTTATTGAAAAGGTAGCTTCAGGCACAACTGGACAGAAGACAGAAACGTCCATGTGACAGGCGGCTGTCAAGAAAAATCCAGTCTTTAGTAGGGGATATGATTACCCCTGACTGCGTTGCAGGATTTACAACGTCTGTCCATGCTGAGGACGAGGTTGTCAAGGAGCTGTTGAGGCATCGCGGCCCATTCCTCTTGTAGCGCCAATCGCAGCTGCGGAGTCGTTGCTGGCGGCTGGTGACGTGCTGCCAAGCGTATCCCGAGAAGGTCCCACACATGTTCAATTGGATTTAGGTCCGGGGACCTTGCGGGCCAATCCATGCGTTAAATATCTTCACCCTCCAACAGCTCTGCGACAGGCACTGTACGATGAGGTGTAGCGTTGTCGTCCATGAAGAGGAACTCAGGACCCACAGCACCTCTAAACAGACGCACGTGAGGCAGGAGAACCTCGGTACAATAGCGGACACCAGTGACTGAACCTAATTGGAAGATGTGGAGGTCAGTACGGCTACCAAGCATGATACCGCCCCAAACGAGAACTCCGTCACTTCCAAACCAGTCCCTTTTCGATGATGTTGGAGGTGTGATTGCGTGTTCCCTGCTCTCTCCAGATGTGTATACGTCCAGAATCGCTCGTCAGACTAAATCGGCTCTCATCCGTAAAGAGAACTCGACGCCATTGCTGATGTGTCAAGTTCTTGTGTTCCTGGCACCACAGAAACCGCCGTTTCTGATGAGCAGGCGTTAATGGCACAGACCGTACTGGTCGTCGTGCAAATAGACCACCTTTGTGCAGCCTCCTGACCACGATAAAACGCGATAACGGACGTCCAGTTGTCTCCCCCGCTGTCTGCCGTCTGTCTCTTCTCACCTGTAGGACAATATACTGGTCGTCCGCCGCCGTGGTTGTTCGCGGACGACCACTGCTAAACTCTCGGACAGCTGTTCCTGTCGTTTGAAATGCTCTCCAAGCTCGTGAAACGATGCTGTGAGCGATCCCGGACTCCTCGGCCAGCCACACTAGTCACACTTTGACCTTTTTCTAACTTCCCAATGACGCGACCTCGGGTAAAGTCATCCAGATGTCGTCTACTGGATTGCCTGTTGGCCATATCCAATGGTGCAGCAACTCGACGTCGTTCAAACCGATGTACACCGTGCAATAGCTTTCACCGAATTGCGGTCTGTTCTGCCTGCTCGTTCCGCTGTTATGCTAATTTCTCCTCTTCGTACTTACTTTTTTCACACCAGTCTATAAAACCCATATATAGCAGGAATGTCCTAAGAGTGATGTACGTTTGCTAATACTTACTGTAATTGTTTTTTTTTTTTGTTTTTTTTATTGAAGGTTTAACGACCACCTTGAGCAAATCAGTGGGCTATAAGCAGTTGCCCATAATACATTTAGGGTCGCTGGTTCCAGGAAAGGGAGAGAGCTAATGCCGTAAGACAAATACAACATCCATGCCTGAATGGGATTCGAACCCGGACCCTTCTCGGACGAATGGTCATACGCCAGCACTTAGACCACTGCACTACCGGGTCGGTACTGCGATTTTGAAAATACTTACAGGAGATTTGGAGAATCTAGATTGACTTTCTGAGTAAATGTACAACGTTTTTTATTTAGATTGTGAAATGCATAGTTTGGACAGTCGCCAAAAGCAACGACGTTCTTGAGTTTTTGGAAATGGAAGGTTGAAAGTGTCGGACATTTACATGAGGCCGCAGAAGATTTATGGAAATATGACAGTCGACATCAGCAATATCAGACGACGGAAGAACGGGTTTCAGACAGGAAACCTCTATAGGTATGTTCGGCTAAATGAATGTGATTGTGTACGTCAGTTGCCGAATGTTCACTGGAAGAGGATCTGTGTTACGAATGGTTTTCTATTTCTTATTACACCGGTGTTGATTTGGTTTAAGTTCTGGGTACTATGGCGGATATTTTAGCGCTTTAAAATCGCTGTCGTGCTCCTGGAATCACTCAATTCAACTGAGGCTAACAGATCCCAGACAATTACACTGCCTGCAACAGCTTGTATAGTTAACGCTAGGCAGCTGGGATTAATCGATTCGTGGGATTCATCGATTCGTGCTGTTGACGCCCCCTCCCATCGACATGCACTAACGTAAATGTAATACGTACAACGCGACCTTGTCTCATTCCTCAGTAGTTCGGGTTTAGTGTTTTCTAGCTGAGACGAGTAGTACACAAAGAGGATGTTTGCTGTTATGGTACACAGACATGACATAAGTAAATAGACACCTGATTTGTCAATATTATCCATTTTCTGTCCGCATGTAATGGAACGAGCTGTAGTTGCAACTGGATTTAATATCTGGTAGCCATACCCTTTGAAGTACGAAGAGCTTTCACCCTGTCAGGCACTGTGGAAATGAGATCAGCAATGGTGCTCTGTGGAATTTGAGCAAACGATTCATGTAACAAGGCCAGCAAGCGTGTCTTGATGGTTGGTTTCTATGGCATCCGTCGTTATTTTCCATCCAATATGGCCCATGGTTGTTCATTTGGGTTCATTTTAGGGCGCTCTGGCTTGGCCACGACAGTTTCTGGATGAAGTTTTTTTCGTGCCATGTTTGGATATGTTTTGCCGTATAACATGTGGCGCCATGCTCCATGAGCAAGGATATAGCCGTTCACATCTAACCATTGAAGAATATTGGTAGCCAAGCCCTTCTCAAGGATGGTTATATATTTTTGAGAATTGATGTTGCCTTCAGATTCTATGAGGATTGAACGAGCATTCATCCATATGGCTTCCCATACCATGACTCATTCTAAGTGATTCAAGCTGAATTCCTGGCTGGGCGATCGCCAGACCCAGGCCCTGCCACTGTCTGCAAACTGCCCAAATCGAGACTCACCAGAGAATATGACAATGTGTCAAAATGCTAATGGTCTCTCAATCATGTCTGTCGCTCATGGCAATATACGACGAATATTTCTTTCTCGCAAAAGAGGTTTACGTCGAGATGCTATTCCATGATAGCCAAGTCGGTGAAGTTACAGTTGAGGAGTTCTGGAACTCACTTGCAACTATTATGCAATCTCAGCGACTTTGCTACGAGGATTAGTTTTCACAGAACGCTTGACAGCTCAAAGACACCTCTGTGATTGCCCAGGTTAACCCGTACATGATGCTGGAGCTTCCTTGCCTGCCTTCTTGAGTTCCACCAGTACTCGATGTACTGTGGTAAGAAGAATTTGTAAGTTTGTAGCAATCTGACGCTGGTTGGCTCCGAGATCCGATTGCCACACGATTCATCCTCTCTAAACGTAGCTTAGTTATTTGGCTCCCTTGGGTCGAAACATATTCGTTTGGTGTTCTTACTCACTGACGTTGTCCGGAAAAATATATTAAAGGGAATTCGAGCATGCAATGCAATACAGACTTCACTACAAGCGAAAATAATATTACGACTGGTGTCTATTATTTATGTCATGTTTGTGTACATATGTGATAATGCAGGTTCAGCTGTGTGTGCTAAAATTATCCTATATATACCGCTGTTGAAATGAGCGGTTACTTGACGCACTGGAGCACGTCTGTTATCCCGTACAATCTTCTTCAGCCGCCGTTGCCCTCGAACTTCGACCAGTCCTTTGCACCTACGGGAGGACAGCTAACTGCTTGATTGCTATTGCACATCCTCGA
Organism: Macrothele yani; assembly: GCA_039090855.1. NCBI lineage: Eukaryota > Metazoa > Arthropoda > Arachnida > Araneae > Macrothelidae > Macrothele > Macrothele yani. The sequence continues at coordinate 84,035,233 of CM077008.1, forward strand.
TATTGTTGTTCTTGCATAGCCGAGAAGATTTGCCGTTTCTGAGATGCTTGGACCTGCCCGCCCAGCACCACCTATCATGCATCCTTCAAAGTCGTTGAAATCGTGAGTCTTCCCCATATCGTTGCTACTTACGTTTCGTACACATCTGAATATTTCGCAGTGAGCTGTTTGTTAAGACATGTTAACGTCATAGTTCCATTACGTCAGTGAAGATGACACGCTTCTGAACTTCAGTGTGTCAGAAATGAAGGTCGCTTTGCTACTTCAGTGTGTTAGAAATGAAGGGTTGTTTTACAAAGCCTCGTTTTAAGTAAGGCTGTACTCAAGGTTCGACCTGAGGCATAAAAATTCGTTTCGTGGAGATGAGGTTGGATCCTGTTACTCACCTCGAGAAACAAAAAGAAAAATGACCAGGAAAATATTTCAAATGAGCTTAGTAATCGGGAGTCAGATACGATCCCCCAGATAGGGTGTTCGACAACAGCTATTTTCTCAGCGCCGTAAGAAGTAAACTACTGAATTCCCCTTTCCTCCAAATGTTTTAGCCATTTCTTTTTTCCTGTAGTGATCTAAAAATTATCTTTTACGATGTTTTTAAGCTATTGTGATTACTGATCTATTGAATTTAATTCACTACGTATTACGGTATATGTATGAATTAGTAAATTAATGATAAACTTATCTTTTTCTTTAATTGGTTACCCAAATTTTATCATGTATCTTTCAATTTATCTCTACGACCTATTTTCTCCTATATGTTTTGTACATCGATTTATGTTAAGTCAGTAGAATATATAAAGCAAACAGAATATAAATTCTGAATTTGCTTGTACCTGAGAGGTGTCACATGGATAACCACTTACTGGTCATACATGTGACACCTCTCAGAAAACTTGAAAATTTGATTGCCCTGGAGCGAAAATCGAATCAGCTTTGAATATTCTACCGCATCTGCCAATTTCCGTTCGAGTATGCTACCCGTTACACGATGAAATTTTCAATTTTTCTGAGAGATGTTACATGGTTCACCAGTAAATGTTGCAAGCAAATTCAGAATTTATATTCTGTTTGCTTTGTATATTCTGTCGATTTCCCATTTCTTATGAGGAATATTTCTTCCTTCATTGATTTATCTATGTTAATTCAGATTAATGTTTTTGGTCTTGTAAACGCACATTTACGTGTAAAATTATAAGATGGCAATTCTATTTCTGGTTTCAGATGTGATACCAAATCGCAACCCTGAATTATTTCTGAAGCGTTCTGTAGCAAAGACGCTTAGCGACAACGACACTCGTCTGCCAACAAAAACCTTAACAGACGTAGTTCAAAAACAAAGAATTGTGCAGACGGTATTCCGAGAAAAAGTGCCTCTCGTTCGGGAAAGATTATCAGCTCATGCTGGAGAGATAAACATTTCACTTTTACCGGAGATGGAAAAATGGGAAGGAAGAGGAATTCCTAATAAAGATGACTTCATCAGTAACCTCCATAATCATCTTCCACCCGAGGTCTCTCCAGAAGGCTCGGTTAAAACGACACAGCCAACGTTCGGCAATTCTCCCTATAAAAATATGCCCGTTTTCAGGGTTCTTGAAATTGCCTATTTTCGTTCCGGTTCTTCCTTCTTGAGTGTTGTACTTCAAGCAGCAAACCCCAAAACTTTCTTTCACAACGAGCCTTTGAACAGTACAAGTGGTCCTCAGCGGATAAAAGAGTTTCAACTGAACGAAGCTTTTGAAATTATAAGTAACTCATTCAGATGTAAGTCTACTAACCTGAATTCAAATATCCGCCACAATATAATTTTTGAAAGGAACTTATTCTTGTGGTCCAAGTGTGCAACGAATATCACCAGCTGTTTTGATCCAGAATATCTCTCTGCGTTGTGTAAAGAGGCTGAAATCCAGGTAATGAAACTTGTGAGATTTCCCATGAATCGTGCAGAAGATTTTTTAAAGAAAAATGAGGATTTGAACATTAAAGTAGTGTACCTGACACGTGATCCCCGAGGCATCATGAACTCCAGAAAATCGAGAGATTGGTGCACAAAGACAAACTGTAGCAACAGGAAGACACTATGTCAAGAAATGCTACAGGATTTCGAAGCGTTCAAGAAAATGCGGCGAGAACAACCTGACAGGTTCTTTCATGTAATTTACGAGAGCCTTGCTTTAAACACAAGCTCGGAAGTCAAAGCCTTGTACAAAGCTCTTGGAATGCCATTTACTCCTGTTGTTGAGGACTTCATCTGGAGACATACACACGTTAGTATGGATGAAATGCAAGAACCTTACTCCATAAGGCGAAATTCTTCTGAAAACGCATTTAAATGGCGACAAGTGCTCCCTTATGAGGAAGTTGAAATGATTCAGAAGGAATGTTCAGTGATTATGGATGCTCTGGGCTATTTGAATCTAAAATCGCGAAAAGATCAGTTGGATGCTGGTATCCCTGTCTTAAGAAAGATTGAAAGATTATAAGGTAATAAAAAATGTGCAGATTGTTTGAAACAACAATGTCAGACCGTTTGAGATAAAAGTGCTCAGGTACACTGAAATGAAAAGCTATGTTGCTTAACATTTTAAAAGCCACTGTCTGTAGTTCCATTTTGCTTTTGGTGAACAATATTTGCTTTCTATTTGAAATTAAGTAGAAATGTTGTGTTTTGTAATTTGTCAGCCTATTAACTCGTTGGTTGAGGATGATATATTTGAATTTTATTTTTAATTTGTAAATTCTTCTATTAGGTAATTTGTATTTCTTTTGAGTTATGAAACTGTCTTTAGTTTTCATATTTGAAACTATTAATATTTAATGCATTTTTTTTTCAAATCTCGGTTGTACATATTTTTTAAATAAAGGAATGGGTCGGTACCGCTTTTGTCGCGGGTGGACAGGTCTCTGACCCGTTTCGCGATTCCGCTGCTGTTATTTTTGTACAGTGTATGATTTTGTAATTGGATGATAATCCCTGTCAATAAAAATTATTGACTGGGCGTTCTGATGGTCCCTGCGCTAAGGCTGCGGTTCGGGTTATTTAGGGTAGTAGTTTGTAATTATTTTTAATTATTTCATTACTTCCCTCTGTGCCAACTTTGGCGGTGCGGGATTTAATGAACCAGCACTTACAGCCCGCTACGTGTAGCGTTGAAAATTTACCATCATATACCCAAGAAATTCCTAATTTTAAAATAAATTTTCATGCTTTCCAACGTAATATAGTTCTACTGCCTAGAACATTACTTGAAGGCAAAATCTTATTCGTTGCCTACGTGTTGTTTCGTACATAAACAACACCCGAAATTTATATATATAATTTAATTCCCTTTAAAAATGAACCATATTACATACGATAAAACTTTTCCATTTCTTAATATTTTAGAAAGAAGATTTCACTTTTTTTGTATAACAAACTACACTAAAGTGCCAAAAGTCATGGGATTGCAGTATGAAAATTTTTAACCAACGCTGACGTCGGATAAAGGCTTCGACCCACGTTATGATTTTTATCAGTTACTAGGCGTAATCTCGTGAGTCCGGTTGAACAACCGCTAGTAGGTTTATGGCAAGCCGGCGTGAATTGTCAGAGTTTAAACGAGGCATAGTAGTGGGAGCTAGACGAATGGGACATTCAATTTCCGAAATTGTGTGAACATTCAACATTCCTCGATCCACGATCCACAGTGTCACGTGTGTACCGAGAATACGTGGACAGCGCAGTGGCCGACCACGGGTGCTGAATGACTGTTATCAGCGGCGTCGGACCAGGATTGTCCATGCTAACAGACAAGCGACACTGGCACAAATAACATCCGCATTCAATGCAGAAAATGCCAGAAACATATCCATCAGGTCAGTGCAGCGTAATTTAGATTCCATGGGGTTTGGGAGCATAAGACCCACGAAAGCGCATTTGTTAACACAACGGCATCGGACACAGCGCCTCACCTGGGCTCGTGAACACGGTAATTAGACCCTGGAACACTGGCGACACGTGGAGTGGTCCGATGATTCTTGCTACCACTGGCAACTTGTGGCTTCTTCTGATGAGTCATACTACCACAAACTGATGGCAGGGTTCGGACGGGTGTGACACAAACCTAATTTGGCCATGAACTCAAGCTGTCAACAAGGTACTGTGCAAGTTGGTGGTGGTTCAATACATGTGTGCGGTGTCTCTACGTGGCACGTTTTGAGCCTTCTGGTCCTCGTAAACACGTCATTAACCGGCAATTCCTTTGCTCCTCTACTGGGTGACCATTTTCAGCCCTTCGTGGAATTCATGTACCCCAACAACGATGGGATTTTACAGGCGGACAATGCGCCATGTCATCAGGCCCAAGTGACTTCATTAGTAGAATTCCAGGCTGACAATGCACCATGTCACCAAAACAAGTGACTTCATTTGTAATCTCACTTACCAACATACTAATCTTAGCGCATTGGTGTCTTCTCATAATTCGACGAAAATTATAAAACTATCATTCGAAGATGCTGTCATTGAAATGTGTCAGTTTTGAGGATTCTTTAATTCGCTTTTTTCGTTCCGGTACTTCTTTTTGGGTGATATACTTCAAGCAGCAAACCAAAAAACATTCTGTCAATACGAACCTCTTTTTCACGTAAGTGGTCGTCAGCGGATAGAAATGTTTCAACAGAAAGAAGCTTTTTCAATTATAAGTAGCGCATTCAGATGCAAGTTTACTAATCTGAATTAAAATATCAATGACGATACATTTGTTCACAAGAACAGATTCTTGTGGTCCCAGTGTGGAACGAATATCACGACGTGTTTTGATCCAGAATACTTCTCTGCACTGTGTAAAAAGTCTGAAATCCAAGTAATGAAACTTACGAGATTTCCCGTGAAACGTGTACAAAATTTCTTAAAGGCAAATGATAACCTCAGCGTTAAGGTAGTATACCTGGTACGAGACTCCCGAGGCATCATGAGTTCCAGAAGGTTGATAGATAAGTGCATGAAGACAAGTTGCGGTGACATTAAGACACTATGTCAAGAAATGTTGAAGGACATCGACGCGTTCAACGAAATGCAGCATGAACAGCCACACCGGTTCATTCAGGTGGTTTACGAATACCTTGCTCTTGACACAAATAGTGCAGTCAAAGCCTTGTACAAAGCTCTTGGAATGCCATTTACTCCTGTCGTACAAGACTTCATCAGGAGACACACACACATGTGCGAATGATACGTACGATCCTTTCACCACAAGAAGGAATACTTCTGATAATGCATTTAAATAGCGACACAAGCTCCCTTTTGATGAAGTTGAAGAGATTAAGAGGAATGTTCAGTGGTCATAGATGCTCTGGGGTATTTGAATCTAACATCCCGAAAACATGTGTTGAATGCTGATATTCCTGTATTAAGAAAATTCTGATTTCTTGAAACGATAGTATTACACGAATTGAGAAATGAGTGCGCAGATATTCTGAACAGTAAAGTTATCTTGTTTAGCATTTTAAAGGCCATGGACTGTACTTTCACTTTGTTTTTGTCCAATAATATTTGATTTCGTTTTGAAATTGAACATTAAATCAACGCTTAAGTATCCAGCAATGTAAGGTCCAATAAATGTCGTACTCACACAAGTAGGTCGCATTTAATTTTTATTTTTATTTATTTATTTATGATTTTACATAACATAAGAATATTACAGTAAGTTATGCATATAAAAGTTATTAAATAGCAAAGGTAACAAGAGAAAAGGCCTCTTAGGAGTCCTGACATAGTCATTAGTTCTCTCAAAAGTATGAGACAAGTGAGTTTGATTTCATCATGAATTATTTTTAATAAATAATTAGTATCATTATTTGGATTTAATTAAACAAAATTTCTTTTATTTTTTAACTTAGTAGGTATTTTAAGTGTTTTAAAGAGATTTTGTTTATTAATATTTGTTAAATCCAAAGGCAATTAATTCCAATAATCCTATCTAGCATAGTTTAAACTTTGTTTTAATTGCTGAGTTTTAGGCTGCATTGGGCGAAGCGGTAAACTATTTCTTGTTTGGTCGTTGCGTCTATTGCAATTAATTTTAATTAAATCTATATGCAAATTGTTTTTTGGGTCTCTGAAACATGATTTTTCCAAGGTTATAATAATAAAGTTGATGTATTGTTAGTATTTGGAAATCATTCGGGTGAACTGGAGGATGTAGATGTGGATGTATGTGTGTAGTTATAGTAGTACTTCGTTTTGAATAAAGGTCTATTAATCTAATACATTTATTTTGTAATACCTATAATTTATTTAAATTTGTTTTAATTGTTTGACCAATGATAAAAAGCAGTAGTTAATGTAAATCTGAATTAATGAACAATACAAGAGAATTTGGGTTTTCACTGAAAGAGTTGTTAATATTCTACTAATGAGACCAATATTTCTAGATAATTTATTCGAAAGTATTTCGATATGTTTAGCCCATCGTAAGTGAGAGGTAAAATTCACTTCCAAATAATTAAAAAGTGGTACTACATCAATTATTTTATTTTCTAATAATAAATTTATAGTATGACCCCATTCAGATCTCTGTCTGGAGAAGACCATAGCTTTAGTTTTAGAAGTGTTAATTATATCAGTTCATTAGTAGTTAGTCAATTTTAGCATAGCTGTGAGTAATAATGTCATTTATATTGTGTCTCCTAAACAGTAATGTTGTGTCATCTGCATATTGTATGACATCGTTTTCTGATATTACGCTAAATATATCATCTGTACATATAAAACTGAAAGCCCTCACTGACTCACTGACTCATCAACATATCTCAGAAACTACTGAACTTGGAACTTTCATATTAGGCAGGAATGTTCCTTTTACAACATAAAGGCGCACTAAGAAAGTATTTTTTCTTACGGTAACTTTAAGTGGGTCGAAATAGATTTTTAAATAACCCAGCTTTGATAACGCTAGGACGTTTTGCAATGATCGAGCCATTGTTGCCCAGCAACTGAAGCCCCGCCCTAAGTTTTGAATGACTTGCGTTGACCGGCGCAGTATATATTTTGTTCTGAATTTATTTAACAAAAAAACTTAAAAAATCACGTAAAAACGCTATATCATAATATGTTTTGCATTTAAACATTTATTATCGTTTGACATATCGAATGTGAAGGTTTTTGAGTCAAAATCAAATTACCAACATTCGTTCTCACCGAAGCAACGATGACGTCATATGAAAGGTGAGGTGACTGCAATGAATATAAATATGCGGATAGATTTTCATAGTAATTGAAGCCGCGGATGGCTTAGTGGTTAGTGTTTCAGACTATCGATGATGGGTCCCCAGGTTCAAGCCTGGGCTGATCTTTCAGAGATGGTGTGATTTACTAACAATCGCTGAATATCCGCCGTGCATCGGACGAGCACGTTAAGTGACGGCCCCCAGGCTGGACCCACTGGTTAAATGGGTATCCTTTCCTATGTCCTCCCCGAAATTCTCTCACCTCCCTATATGCAATATCGTACTTGTACGGTGGCGCCATCTACTGTACTCTAATCTCACTACAAACTGTTCTGTCAAAAGTCGCTAGACTTGCTCTCATTCCTTCCGTTTCTGTGTCCTGCCCAAAAGGCGATCTCGCTGTAGGTGGCTGGGACCTAAACTCTACTCACTGTGGACGGAAGTCCTACAAGAAAATGACGCTGAGCCCCTATCTTCTTCTCATAGTAATTGAAATTTAAAAAGGAAAAGTTTCCCCTTGAGATATTAGCGATGGCAACACAATTTTGCTCACGCTTCCAAAAACATCTGATTGCTAGCTTTTAAATGTACAGTTTCGAACGAAATTGTTTACGAAATTGTTTATAAGCAAGGTTCTATTTTACGCTTTCCAACCGTAGGTTAAAGAAGCTTATATGCTCCAGCTTTGTCCGTCCGTCCGTCCGCTCGATAACTGGCGTAAAAATGGGTCGATTTCAATGAAATTTTACTATGTGGTAGGAGACCGCCTAGAGACGAACCCTGTTGAAAATGGGACACATGGGGTCAAAGGTCACGACGTAGGAGCGGGATCATTCCATTACCCTTATTCATCATCACTTGCGTGAATATGGCTCGATTTCAATGAAAGTTTACTATGTAGTAGGAGACCGCCTGGGGACGAACCCTATTCAAAATGGGTGAAGTGGGGTCAAAGGTCAGGACATAAGATCGGGATGCATTCCATTGGCCTTATGTGTCATAACGTGCGTAAAAATGGTTCGATTCAGTATGTAGTATGGGACCACCTGGGGACGAACCCTATTGAAAATGGACGAAATGTGGTCAAAGGTTAGGACATAGGATTGCGATCCATTCCATTGTCTTCATCCCATATTATTAAGGTGGACGTCAAGTAATTTTGCTTCCTATACTTCCAATGGAAAAACTTTTGTACACATTTCCTTCACAATTAATGTGTTCCCAAGGATGAAAATTTGAACTTCGATTAAAATAACTTCATATTATAACTTGGAAAACTTAATATTTTCTAAAACATAACCATAATTATATTAAAAATCAATAACTTTTCCTTTGGTGGTGTTGAAACCAGAGAAAAGATGGCGCGACCTGTACTTTGATGACGTCAGTGGACAAAAAAATGTTGGATTGCATAATTACGGTTATGGTTTAGAAAATATTAAGTATTCCAAGTTATGAAATGAAGCTATTTTAATCGAAGTTCAAATTTTCATCCTTGTGAGCGCATTTATTGTCCAGAAAAAGATGGCGCGACCTGTATTTTCATGACGTCAGTAGACAAACAAATGTTGAATTGCATAATTATGGTTATGTTTTAGAAAATATTAAGTATTGCAAGTTATAAAATGAAGATATTTTAATCGATGTTCAAATTTTCATCCTTGGGAACGCATTAATTGTGAAGAAAATGTGTACAAAAGTTTTTCCATTGGAAGTATAGGAAGCAAAGTTACTTGATGTCCACCTTAAAGTAGCAATTCTTGTATGTATGTATGTACATTTTATTTTGAAAACGGCTCTAAGAATTTTGATGAAAGTCGTTAACCTACCGTTTCCTGGTACTAGAAATCGATTTATAACCACCCCGAATTATAACGTTTTTAGTGATGGCGTTGTTCCATTAATGTTACCAATGCTTAGAAATCTTATGACGCCACAACTCGCGTTTGAGAATGTTGGCGCGCGGTCACGCCATCTGTCTCTTTACGTCACGCGTAGTGTGTGGATCCTATTAAATATTTATGACGTCACACTCTTGCGGCGGGCAGATGGTCGCGATTCCCATCTGCCTCATTACGTCAAGCGCGCGTAACAACCGTTGGATTTCGATGAAATTTTAGTATCTGGTAGGGAATCACCTAAAAAGGAACCCTATTTAAAGTGAACGAAATGGGGTCAAAGGTCAGTACATAGGAGAGGGATCCATTCCACTGCTTTTATGCGCCATAACTAATGTAAAAAAGGTTCGATTTCGATGAAATTTTAGTATGTGGTACGGGACCACCTGGCGTCAAACCTTATTGAAAATGGGCGAAATGGGGTCAAAGGTTAGGACACAGGAGCGGGATCTATTCCATAGCCCTTATGCATCATAACTTACGTAAAAATGCTTCGATTGCGACAAAACTTTATCATGTTATTTAGGAGGTATACCAAGCCGGTTCTGTTGAATATCATCGAAATGGGATCAAAGGTCAGGGCACAGGACCAAGATTTATTCCACAGACATTATTCTCATAACTTAAGTGATAACTTGAGTAATGATTTCTGTAATGTTGGAAAGCGTATTATAATCAATGCATTGCATGATTTCACTAACTTGTTACATTTATGCTGAAAGTAACAAGTCTTTTGTTCTGTTTTCTATTATTATTTTGTTCTGTTGTCTCTTAATATTTTAGCGATGAAAGTGAAGAATAACGACGTATTTTGATTCGTTTCGTGTAGGCTTGAAGTTTCAAATTTACAGTTATGAACGAAATTGCTTATGTGACGTTTGGCAGAATTAGTCAGGCAGACATGTGTTTCCCAAAAGAGCGAGAAATATGCAGTGTATGGCCATTTTAACTGTATATCATATATATCATCTGTATTTCAACTGTATTTTAATATCATCACGTTCTAAGAACGGGTATTTAGCTTGTTTGTGTATATTGTAATTTTGTTAAATAATCTTTACGTAAAGTATGAGCCATTCCCCTTATTCCCAGAGTATGCGATTTATGAAGGAGGATTTCATGATTTATTGTTTCAAATGCTTTTGTTAGATCTAAAAGATAGCATGTGTCACACTTGCTTCGGAAACGAAGCAGTGCTCGAAAATTTACGTCATTCTCGTCTGGTTTTTCGGTGTCGGTGACTGCCATTCTCCTCGAATCCCTGTGCCCTCTCAACGCGAGACCTTGCTCTTCACAAAACAGAATAGTTTCAATGATTGGTGCGATATTTTTTCTGTTTTCTAATTTTCTTCTCACTTCTGCAGTGTCTAATTGCTCATCCACAGACCTTTTCTTTCCAAGCGTGATACCACTCAAAGTTCCGGCAATCTCTACCGATTACTTGTGGTAATGGCACTTTTGATGTTCAGAAAACCGCTCGATGGCAACTTTCCAATTATGAAATTTAGCTTTACACAGCTGACCTAAGGGTTGCTTACCAGATCCGGCACTAGGCGCAAAAAGTACACAAAATTTGCACAAGGCGCCACCCTGAAAGTCTGAATAGGCAAGCCATTTCCAGCGGTAAAGCCATTTACACTGGAATCGCAAATTTCTTTTCCCTTTTGCTGGAAATGGAAATCCTGGATTGGGTTCCCAGACGTTGTTGAGTATATCCAGTTTTTTATCATTCGATATATCTTTTGCTGCAAAGAGTCCAATATCATATGGATGTACTTTAGTAAGACTTTGAGAGGCATTCGGGATCGTTTCACATTCGTCGGATTTAGACGGTACACATGACATTGCACAATTACTCGATGCCGGTATAAGTGTTGAATCAGTGGAGACTTCACTGACAGAACAAGAGGAATTGTCAAAAAAAGCACCACATTCACGCTGAGTGGGAGAAGAAGCACTTGGGATGGATACCGTTATATCTGCACTACCCATGTGAGTGTTATTTACACGTGAATTTTTGCCAAATAAATGTAAAATTGCATTATGCGATCTTTTGGACGTACCGATTACCGAACAGCATACCGTAACTGAATTTAATGTAAAAATATATTTCGAATATCAAAACAACAACACTGTTTTACCGAGCACTGTTTGCGATTAACTGACGAAAATTCGAAGCTTGAAACACCAGCACGTTAAGAATTAGGAGACAGGTTTTCTCTCCATGCCGGCGACGACGCTGATAAGCGGAACCTGTCGGATGGAGGAAGGCCACCTGGCCGGGCGACAAACCCCGAAGTCTGAACTCCAACTCCAGCAGTGACGAAGGGTATGTTAGATACGAATACGATCCTGCTATAGCGTTCTTTCTCCATAATACGTAGATGTAAAGAGAATTCCAAATTCTATTGAAGTCGCAATAATGGCCAGCAAAAGCCGTAACTCTTACAACGTACTGACCCTTGAGCAGAAAATCTAAATTATTGAACAGCATGACAACAGCGTTACAGTCAAAGAACTGTGTTAGTCTGTGAGCTATTTAAATGTAGTAAAACCCAAATTTACATGACACTGAAAAAGAAAAGTGAAATAAAAGAAGAATGGGCTCAAGGCGCAACTTATAAAGGAAAAAGAGGAATAGAAAACTAAAATATCGATCATATAGTATGGATATAGTTTGTGGATACACACGAAAAATAAATCATTCATGCTAATTTTTTCTACCACTTTTTATCAGCAGTTTTCAAAATTGCTACAAAAAAAAATCTTGAAGGCAGTTTAAATTCTAGCACTATATTTTGGCTCAAGGGAGGTGTTTCAACCCCGTAACACCCCCCTCCCCTACGTACGCCAATGCACCGCACAGAAGTTGAAATATTAAAATTGCATGTGCAGTTTAAAAATGTCATTAAAAAGTGCCTTCCTTTCCGAACCCGAAGCATAACACTACGCGCTGAGGGTCTCAGTTGTGCTGTGAGATTCGACTGCACCGTTAGCTGATCATTACTTTCACTTCTTTTGGATTCTGGGATTGTTCTGGCAATCACATGCTGTCATATCTGCTGCTAGTTGAATACACAAATGCTGGAATACATTCACCGTTGAAGATGAAATAATGGTCCTGACGTTTGGTTGCACTCGAGCGTTATTCCTGATTTAAGAAATTATCAGCTCAGTTCCATGTCCATGATGTTAAAGTGTGTCAGAAACACATTTCTTCTGAACTGTGAGTAATGAAATGTTTAAACTCCTATATGAGACACTTTTTCATAATTTAATGCTAGAATTTCAATTACCTTGAAATGTGAGAAGGCCACATTTTCCCCTTGCTAAATTTATCAGAATGCACATCTTGGTTAAAAGATCCAAGAAAATTAGGATATTCCAATGATAATATTTAATATTAGATATTCAAGACATATCAGTATTCAATATTATATATTCCAATTGAAAAGGCTGTGTATATTTTTCTGTTTTTTTTTTTTTTTTTTGCGAGTATCTCGTAAAGAATTCAAATGAAATAGCAACGCGAAGTCCGCCATCTTCAAGATTAGGTTCTTTAAATTCATGAGGACGCAACCTCACTGTTTCTGCATCTGGACGATGTTACAAGTATTTCTCGACCAGAAACTTAGCTAGGGCGTGAAAATATCATTCTTATAATCGCACATTTAAAAACATACCTTTAGCAAGAAAGTGTACGAGAAACCTTGAGCACACTCGTAATGCCTGCTAGATTACACACAAAAGAAAAGAAGAAAAGAAAGAAAGACAGAGAAAAAATAGAAAACTTTCTATTCTTTCTTCTGAAAGAATCGAAATATACAAATATCGATATATTGTATAAAAAAAACACACAATATCGAAAAAATAGAAATACCCTACATTTGCATTATCTGGTGTAGGGTAAAGGCAGTGACTGGATTAAATTCTCGAAAAAGTAGCTTGCTGCAGCTACAACTACTTTTTCTGAAAAACAACCGGCTACACTACTTTTATCTTTGAATTTATCTATTAGCTGTAGTCACCATATGTAACACATTTTAATATATTAATAGAGAAACTGTAGATTACTGAGGGTCAAAATACAAAAAAATACTGAAAGAAAGGTGTGTCTTCTGGACATTACATATTAGTTATTCATAGTTCCTTTGGGAGGAGAGGTTTAACGACAAGCATGAGCAACCCTAAGGGTTATAAACAGTCTCCCGTCCCTAATTTGGGATCACTGGTTCCAGTGAAGGAAATGAATCAATTCTATAAAGCAAACAAATGACCCATGCCTCATGTAGGGATCGATCGGACGAATGGTCAGAAATCAGCACTTCGTCACCGGGGCAGCTTATCCATCATCTGGCTTTTATAGTATTCTATACATACATATGCATCCTTGTCTACAACACCTCCCCGGTGACCCGGTGGTCTGAGGCACGGGCTTTGTAGCATTCTTCTGAGAAAGGCAAGGGCTAGTGTCTCGCATGAGGAATGGATGGGTGATGTCTTCGATGACACTGGCTTTCGCACCTCCCTGGAACAAGTGGCTCTAAATAGAAAAAAGACGATTGCTTCTAGCCCTTAGATTTGCTCATGGCGGTTGACAAACTCCGATACGAAAAAAAACCGTTGCATTTTCTCAAGGGATTTTAAAAAGGATGTTGTACTTCAAGGTGTAATGTATATTAGATGCATATTTCTGAATAAAATAAAATGATAATCATTTCTTCCCTGCCCTGCGAGCGGTTTAATAAAGCATCACTACACAGTGATGCTTTATTAAATAGCTTGTAGGTGGAAGAACAATTTTCTCCACATTTATTGATAGAGAATATTTACATCCACATTTCCACAAATGTGTATCTGGCTATTGTACAACACTTTTGTTAAATGATACTTTTAAATAGTGAATACACTACTGTTTGTGATAATTGAAACACCAGGAAGGAGTACTGGCATTAGCTAGAAACTTACAGGATATGTACAATAGGTTGGGACATGCAAATGATTTAAATTCCAGTGAAAATGCGCATGCGGTTTAGGAGTTGAGCCGCGGGTAGCCTTGTGGTCAACGTTCGTGACTGCCACGGAGAAGACCTCGGGTTCGATCCCAGGCAGGTACGAACGCTCGAACCACTAAATATCTGCCGTGCGTCGGATGGGCACGTTAAGCCGTCGGGCCCCGGGTACTGGCCCCCGGTAATAAATAAGGGCGTTTTCCTCCATCTTTCTACCTCGCTTCCGTGTAACTTTCCTATCGGGCACTCTATCCCAAATCTCCCAGCTTCCTGTTTCTAAGGGTTGTCTAAGACCTGGGAGGTCAGACACTCCCTTCTTAAAATCCTGTACATATGATCTGATCTGATTTTGCAATCAGTGAAGAGCCGACATTGAGTCGAAAAGGTGTACCTTGTGTCTCACAATGCCCCGTCCTCGAAGAAGGTCGCATTATGAACATCTGACGGACTTTGGTAGAGGAAAGATTGTTGGGATGAGAGAAGCTAGATTTTCCTACAAAAAAATTGCCCCTCGTACGGCACGAAGTGCCAGAACAGTGATGTAAACGTAGAGTCAGTGAACAGATGAGACTCGGACACACAGAAATCCGGGAAACGCACAGAAAAATCGCACGACTGAAAGGGATGACAGACACCACTGCCACACGACAGTGGCTGATCACACAGCGACATCCACGATGTTAGCACATTAGCATAGCACTCTCACAGATCAGGTTATGTTCTCCAGTACAGTTCGACGTCGTCTGTTTAACAGAGCACTGGTCGCTAGCTGCCCATTGCTGCGCATTCCTTTGACCCTCAACCACAGACGCGTCAGATCAATGAGGTCTTGAACACAGACATTCGCGCACTGATTGCCAACAGGTCATGTTTTCTGACGAATCACGATTCAGTTTGATGCACCTTGATGGTCACATTTGTGTTCTAAGACATCGTGGTGAACGGTACCTTGCAGGGTGCATTTCGAAGGGTAATACAGGTCCAACGCCCAGCGTCATAGATTGGGGCTCCATTGGGTTCAATTCTCGACCTCTATTGATGCGAACTGAGAACACATTCAACAGCCAACGACACATCAGGGATGTTTTAGAGGCAGAGGTGATACCCTTTCTTCAGAGTTGTCCGGACGCAATATTTTAGCAGACAATGCTCGGCCACATGAGGCCCTGAATGTTCAAGATCTCTTCCATGCACGGCAGACACCGCTTCTTCCCTGGCCTACACGTTTGCCGGATATGTCAGCGATCGAACATGTCTGGGCATGGTAACTAAGTGACCGGCCCACTAAGCGGCTCTTCCAATCACCACAACTGAACACTGGTCACGCATAGAAGCATCCTGGCAGGCTATTCTCCCGGACGATGTCAAAAACCTCTTCAATTCAATGCCACACCGTGCAGAGGGGTGTTATTTTTTGCTCGAGGTGGCTTCACACTATGCTGAGTTTTGAAGTGAAATATTTTGCGTAACTCTACAAACGCAACAGTTATCTCCTGTAACATGAAGAATCTGCGATACGAATATCATTTGAATAGCGCGATTCTCTTTCTTGGTGTTGCAATTAACACAAACAGTAGTGTAGTCGTATATACACTATATTGACAAAAGTCACCGGATATCACTCGGATCCGCTGTGTTGTTAAAACGCACAGTACAGCTGAACACGTTGTAAAAACAAACCTGCAGCTGACCGCGATCATCTCTCACTGTGAGGTTGAGTGAAAATGTCGCGGCGGAGGAGAACTGACTTTGAGAAAGGAAAGATTGTTGGGTGTTATATTATTGGGTTGTCCATAAGAGAAACCGAGAGGCATTTAAACATGCCCAAGTCATCTGTTTTTGATGTACTGAATACGTGGAAGACACATGGCGTGCCTGAAGCAGCACAACGTACCGCGAGACCAAAGAAAATCAGTGATAGAAGACGTCGAAGACTCAGGAGAGCCGTTACAGCTAATCGACAGAGTATTGCACAAGACAGTGTACAGGTGAGTAAAAATTCTGAAACCTCGGTATGTGCACGTGCCATTTGCAGAGAACTTCATTCCATGGGTTACCGTGGTCGTGCGGTTGCTCATAAGCATTTCATCTCCATTCGGAATGCTACTCGTCGTTTATCATGGTGTAAAGAACATTTATTGTGGACCATAGATCACTGGAAACGGGCCCTATGGAATGATGAACCCAGATACACGATCCATCAGTCTGATGGCCGTGTGTGGGTATGGCGGCAGCCGGGGGAATGCTATTTACCACAGTGTACTGCTGCTACGGTCAAGTTTGGAGCTGGCATTGTACTCGTGTGGGGATGTTTTCCGTGGTATGGTCCCGGCTCATTGGTTATGGTGGACAAACCTGTTAACCAGCACGTGTACCTCGATATTCTGGACAATTATGCCCTACCAACTCTGTGGTAGTACTATGGAACCAAGCCTTGTTGGTACCAGCAGGATAATGCGCCAAGCCATAAAAGCAAGGACTGTTACGGCGGCGTGGTTTGACGATAATTCCGTATCGTGTGTGGACTGGCTAGCACACAGCCCTGATTTTAATCCCATAGAGTACCTATGGGATGAATTAGAGAGCCGCATAAGAAGTGTGGAACCAAGGCGCCTACTACTAAGCAACAGTTAGCAGCAGCATTATGTACTGAATGGAAGCGCATACCAATCGCTGTGTTCCAAAACCTTGTCGAAAGCATGTCTCGAAGGGTCAGTGCTTGTATTAAGGCCAAAGGTTGGCCGACACCGTACTAATGTATGTCAATAAATGCTATGTTGTGTTTCTCTTCTAGGTGTCCAGCGACTTTTGTCAATACAGTGTTTGTTCATCAGTCGAAAGGATATAAGGAAAACACTTTTTCTCTATTTTTATGACACCGAAATTTCGGTTGTAATGAGTACGTGGTTCCGTTTCTTTCAGACGCGAATAAAAATTTTCAAAGTAATTCAAAGTGAATGGAACCGGTAAAAAAAATCAAACGGATTTCAGCAATCGATAAAACCTCCCGAAATAGGTACAGCTACTTACTAGCGGATAAAACGTGTATTACGAAAATTGGCAAATTCCGCCCAAAAAGTTTCTCATAGCAGAAGGAAGATATCAGAGAGAACGGGATTTTCAAATCGAACAATTAGAAAAAGAAATATAGAGGAAAACATGATAAAAATCTACTGCCCCTAACGGAATAATTTTGCAGAATGAAAAAGTTGATAATACGCGAAAAGTATTCTTCATAGGAAATGCTACGCTAAGGAAAAATAATTTTAAAATAATTTTTCAAATACGTCTCCTGGAAGCAGAGACTGCGAGAAAAAAATGTTTTGACATTTATGCCCTCTAACAGGAAAGCTGTACATTATTTAAATAGGATAATGTTCCGTATCTTTATTGTAGCGAATGGCATACAATTAGAGAAAAGAAATTTTTCAATAGGGTTTTTAGAAGTGGATATGCAGCAACGACCAGAAACCCACAAACACCACCTAGCGGCCGAACTGTGAACTAAACGAAACTGCACAAGTACAGGTAAAGTGTTCGCTAAGGTAAATGGTATACAGCATTAAAATAATTTTTTAAATCGGACATTTAGAAGCAAAGATTTGGAGAAAACCAGATTTAACATTTGGGCTCTTAACGGGAAAATTGGGCGTAATTTTGAGCAAGAAATAAGCACAAGATGCTTTCATGTTAAGCAGTACCTGACCGAAAATGATTTTTTTCTGTCGGGTTTTCAGACGCTCAGATATTGCTGGAAACATGCTGTAAATGGAAATGTAAGCTTACGCCCTATAGTGGCACATTTGTGCGTTAAGAAAAATTTGAAATATATGCAAAACATTTCGCATCAGGAACACTCTTCGACAATAAAAGAAGTTTTCAAATCGGACTCTTAGAAGCAGAGATATGGTCAAAAACAAGATATATCTACCCCTGGCGGAAAAATAAGATATATATCTACACCCCCTCGTACTGATTTAAGCAGAAGATATTCTCGAAATGTTTTCCGTGGTACGCGATATCTGACTGCAAAAAAGAAAAAATGAGTTTACAGAAACTTAGATATTGCTGCAAAAATACATCAGAACCAAAAATAAACACTTACGCCACCTAGTGGCAAAACTTTTCTTTCCCAAAAGTTAGAAATTATATGCAGAACATTTTTCTCCATGAGCTTTATCCGATGTAAAAAGAAATTTTCAAATCGCACTTTTAAAAGCAGAGATATCTGGGAAATCGCGATTTAACTTGAAGTCCCCTAGCGGAAAAACTGTGCATCACTTCAACAAAACAACAATACCCAAAATAGTCTTTGTTATAAATGTTATCGAGTGGAAGAAAGAATTTTTCAACCGGATATTTAAAAGAAATGTTATGGAATAACACATTTTTGGATTCGATGACATTATCATTTGCACCATCTAGCGGCAAAGTTATGTACCGTAAAAAACCCGGAAGGCAAGGATCATCGTTCTCAGATTTCGAGCTTCCAATGCAAAAAGAGAATTTTTCAAATCGGACAAATAATTGTAGAGACTTGGTGTCCACGAACGAACGAGTTTCAAAAATTTCAATTGAACAAATTTCTTCCATGTACCTATATTACTCACGTCAACAAACTTTTTCGGAATATTTTCTTCTTTAAATAATGCATGGTTTCTCCGCCAGGGGACGTAGATTTATATCTTATTTTTATCAATATCTCTGTTTCTAACGGTCCGATTTGAAAACTTTCTTCTTTGTTGGATAGAATTTGCAGTGCGAAATGTTTTTCATATATTTAAAAATTTTCAAGCAGTTCATTGACTTTCCGCTAGGCGAAGCATAGATAAATTGCTCTTTCCCTGGTATCTCTGCTTCTAAAGCTCCGATTTGAAAAAATCTTCCTGCGTCGGATACAGCTCCTGGTGGGAAATGTTTTGCATATAATTTCTAGTTTTTGGTAAAATATGGTTTGGCCACCAGGAGGCGTAAGCGTTAATTTCTGCTTCGTAGGTATTTGCAGCAAAGTCTGTATTCTAAAAGCTCGACTGAAAAACTTCTTTCGTGGACCGATACCGCTCATGCCGATAAACATTTGAGAATATTTTCTTTTTAAAATAATGCATAGTTTGTCCGCCAGGGGCGTAGACGTACATCATATTTCTATCAATATCTCTGCTTCTGAAAGTCGGTTTTGAAAAATTCCTTCTTTGTTAGATAGCGTTTCCGGTGTAAAATGTTTCTCATATAATTTCAAAATTTGCAAGTAATGCATAGACTTTCTGCTAGGGGGCGTAAAGGTAAATCGCCTTTTCCTCGATATCTCTGCTTCTAAAATTCCGATTTAAAAAGTTCTTTCTGCACCGGATACAGCTCGTGATATGAAATACTTTGCATATAATTTCTAATGTTTGATAAAGAATGGCTTGGCCAGCAGGGGACGTAAGTATTAATTTCTGCGTCTGATGTATTTACAGCAAAATCTGAACTCCTGATAATTCGATTGAAAAAATTATTTCGTGGACCGATACCGCTCACATCGAAAACCCTTTTGACAATACTTTCTTCTTAAAATAATGCATGGTTTTTTCACCAGGGGCCGTAAAGTCATATCTTATTTTTGTCGATATCTCTGCTTTTAAGAGTCGGATTTGAAAAAATATTTCTTTGTTGGAGAGTGTTTCCGTGAGGAAATGTTTCTCATATAATTTCAAACTTTTCTTAACGCACAAGTCAGCCACCAGAGAGCGTAAACTTAAGTTTCAGTTTACAGCAATATCTGCGGGACTAAAAATCCTATTTAAAAACTTTTTTCCACTCAGATATCCCTAATTATGTAAACTCTGTGTATGTATTTTCTTTCCAAAATAGTGCACACTGTCGTCGCTAGGGGCGCAAATGCTTATTCTGTTTTTCTCAATTACACTGCTTTTACATGTACGGTTTAAAAAAAAATTCAAAACCGGATGCCATTTCCCTTGTAGAACACTTTAGGCGAGTATATGAGGAATTTTGTAGTTCAAAGTTCTGTCGATAGGTGGTGTTTGTGTTATTCAGTTTGCAGCTGTATCGCCGCTTCTAAAAACGCTATTAATTTTTTTTTACTGTATGCCATTCGCTACAACAGAGATGTGGAGCATTATCCTCTTTAAATAACGCAAAGATTTCCCCCGAGCTGCGTAAAGGTCCAAACCTTTGTTGTTGTTTTTTTCGCTTTATCTGCTCCCGGGGAAAGTTCTTTTCCCTTAGCATAGATTTTCCCCATGACGAATATTTTTCGCCTATTTTCAACTTTTGCGTTATGCAAAATTGTTCCGCTAGAAGACGTAGACTTGTATCATGTTTCTTTCTATATTTCTCCTTTTAACTGTTCGATTTGAAAATCTCTTTGTCTGTGGTACCTTCTTTGTAGTGTGAGAAACTTTTTGTACGCCATTTGTTAATCTTCGTAACGTGCTTTTTAGCCGCTGATGGAATTAAGTAGATGTTTCTATTTCTAGATGTTTTATCGATTGTTGGAACGAGTTTATTGTCTTCCAAACCGGTCCCATTGACTTTCAATAGATTTGATATATTTAATTCTCGTCAAAACGGATTCAAAAGACGTGCTCATTACATCCGAAAATTCGGTGTCATCTTTCTTGTTATACCAGTGCCTGCTGACGTCGTACGATTGCATCGCCATTACTTTACACATGATATTCTGAGCCGGAATTTGGTGCAATTTCGATTATTTTTGGCTGAGTTATCGCAAATTCTCTATGTTTTCCTTAAAAATATGGAAACCAGTGTATGTATATTTACGCCTAGTAGTTATGCATCTGAAAAAGACCAATAGGTAAGGATCATCGTTTTCACAGTTCACACTTTCCTGTGCAGAAAACTTTTTTCAAATCGGATTAACGGTTGAGAGATATGGTGTCCATAGACGAACTGACAAATGGCAATAGAGATAAGTACGCTCTGTTTTGTTTTTAAAGATGCGCTAACAAACATTTAAAGAATCTGTCTTTCCAGCGATGTTGTTGGGGCTATGTGCACAGAGTACCATCTGTTTTCGTCTTCAAAATTGCTTTTGGTATCATCTGTTGTGTTATACAGAAAAAAAAAAATACTTAATGCCGAGGTTCTTTTTAAAAAAATGGTATCAAAGTACTCTGGGAGACATATTCTAGAAAAATTGATAATCCTATTTTGAAGTTGTTCGTTTAGCATTAAAGATATTCACTAAAAAATCGACTATATAACGTGTGAAATTCACAGATTTGCGAGTTGCGGTTCGAACCCGCATCCTTCCGCGCCGAATCCGAATGCTTTCCCAATTAGGCTACACCGACGGAATTGATCGCTGCAACTTGACATGTTCTGTAGTACGTTACAACCAAAAAATTATGTCACTTAAGATCGCCATAATTTTAGATTGAACTTTCGATCTTCTCAGTTTCTGGCTTCAAAAGAGATATCTTTTAAAATGATAGATCAGCTTTGGGCTGATTTATCAATAGGGGGAAGAGGTAAATAGCAAAAAGCACTGATTAAGGTGTAAATGGAAAAGTGTCATGTGTCATGTGGAGAGGAAAATCAGCAGAAGAAGCTGTGATGAAAAGACGACAGAACGCCTTCTACAAACTTAAGTATTAGAAACAAATGAGTTCAATACTTCTAGAGACAATCCTTTTTTTATGAGTGTAAATGATCATACAAGATCTATCAAGCTTTTACAAGATCTATCAAACTTTTTCTATCAAGCTTTTACTCTCCGGCTTTTACAAGGCACTAGAACAGCTCAGACTGCAAAGTGAAAGGTATAAATACAGTTGAATAGAGAGGTTTAAATGAAATAAACAAAGTTCACGTGAGATAACATTAGATTAGTATTTTGCGTTATACATGAGATATAATTAGATTTTGTTTAAGTGCAATCGTGATTTAACCCTAAGAGAGAGAAGTCCATGCATGCGGTAGATATATCAATACAAAATCGTTCCACACCTCTCAGCGAGAGCGTATCTTTATAATCTCTCTTAGTAAGGTTCCTCTTATGGAGGTGTAGGGGACAATACCCTTGATATCGTACCAGAGTGGGGTTGAATTATTTGCTGCTTCCCTTGACAGTGCTGTCGTGAGACTGCTGTATTTGACATTCCTTTTACGAGCTTTAAGCCTTGCAGAAAAGGATCTTTTTGACATACCTATGTAGATCTTCTAGTATCCATCAAAGTACATTATGGGGATGGAGTACACTCCAGCACGTGATAGGTTGGATATCATGGTGTATTATTATGTCTGATGTGCATCTAGGTGATTTTATCCCCACATCAGAGTTAAACGTTCTGAGAACTATTCTGATCCAGAATAAGGGAATCAAGTTATATACCAGGATAGATCCGATGAATCTTGGAAAGGGAATGTCAATACGTTCGTCACCTTTGTTACCTACGTTTCTAGCTTTTTTACGCTTTCCTACCGTAGGCTGAAGAAGCGTATATGCTCCAGCTTTGTCCGTCTGTGCGTCTGCACGATAATTCGCGTACAAATAGTTCGATTTCGATGAAATTTTAGTATATGATAGGGGACCACTGGGGACGAACCCTATTGAAAATGGGCGAAATGGAGTCAAAGGTCAGGACATAGCAGCGGGATCCATTCCATTGCCTTTATGCGTCATAACGTGAGTAAAAATGGTTCGATTTCGAGAAAAATTTAGTATGTGGTAGGGGACCACCCGGGGACGAACCATATTGAAAATGGGTGAAGTGGGGTCAAAGGTCAGGACATAGGAGCGGGGTGCATTCCACTGCCCTTATGAGACTTAATTTGCATAAATATGGTTCGATTTCAATAAAATTTTAGTATGTAGCAGGCGACCACCTGGGGACCCTATTGAAAATGGGCGAAATGGGGTCAAAGGTCAGGACATAGCAGCGGGATCCATTCCATTGCCCTTATGGGTCATAACTTGCGTAAATATGGTTCGATTTCAATGACATTTTAGTATGTGGTAGGGGACCACCTGGGGACGAACCCTATTGAAAATGGGATCAAAGGTCAGGACATAGGAGCGGGATGCATTCCACTGCTTTTATGCGTCATAACTTGCGTAAATATTGTTCGATTTGAATGACATTTTAGTATGTGTTAGGGGACCACCTGAGGACGAACCCTATTGAAAATGAGCGAAATGGGGTCAAAGGTAAGGACATAGAAACGGAATCCATTCCATTGCCCTTATGCGTTATAACTTACGTAAAAATGCTTTGATTGAGACAAAACTTTATCATGTTTTTCCAGAAGTATACTTTACCGGTTCTGTTTAATATCATCGAAATGGGGTCAAAGGTCAGGTCATAGGAGCCAGATTTATTCTACCGCCATTATCCTCATAACTTGAGTAATAACTTGAGTAATGATTTCTGGTATGTTGGAAAGCGTATCATAATCAATGCATTGCATGATTTTACTAACTTGTTAGATTATCCTACGGATTTTATAAGGGTGAGTCGAAAGTTTTGCAATATTTGCATAAACGCATGTGCTGCGGTGGGTATGAGTAGTATAACATATGTATGTTTGACGCCTATTAAGAGTGAATACTACAAAATCTCAAAAATCACAAGAATATATCAATTTTTAACACAAAAATAGTCAAACATCAATCGAAACCATTAAAAAATAAAAATCACTGGTTTCACTATTGGAAAAAATAATGGGAAATGTAAACTCCATATTTAAGCTGTAAGGCTTGCGCCTTTAGCATCATCAATTTCCATATTTATCAATTATGACATCTGTACGAGACGTTTATAAGAAAAAGCGTTAAAAAAAGAGTACATACCCAAAACGGGTAACCCGAAAAATTATAGAAAGATTAAAGCATAAGCTTAAAAATTGTAGAAAGATTAAAACGCCCCAAAACGAGGCCCCCTTAAATTTATGAAAGATTAAAAATTATAAAAATATTAAAAAAATCAAGATATAAATAATCTACCTATATGATAAGTTCGATATGAATAATGAAAACAAACACCAGCATTACAAATACTTTTATTTTAAAATGAATTCAACTATATAAGCTGCATTGCGTTTTCCACATTCTTTCTTTCCTCTATAAACAAATTTTAAGCCGTCCATTTCATTTAGTGCTTTAATTTCATTATTTGGCATATCCTTACAGATTCTCTCAGGAAGAGACGTTCGAAATTCATTATATTCTGAATCTACTAAGACACTCAAAATTCTTTCTCCATATTCTGTACGTATTTTATGCTTTATTTCAACAACATCATATTCATAATCTTTATTCAGCTCACTCAAATTAATTATCAGACTAGTTTGAAGTGCTCCAAGAAAATCATTTTTTCAAAATGTCCATTTATATAGAATTATTTTTATAAATACTTTTAAAAGATATTTGTTACTAAGGTGTATGCATTCATAAATTTATCAAGTATTTCTAGTCCTTTATTTTTAAATTCATTTGTTTTAATTTTACTAATTAATCTATGCAGTATTTTAAGGTATTTAAAAATTAATTTAATGAGATCAGGATATTCATTATTATAATCTTTACTAAAGTATATTAATTATTCACATAAATGAGCTAAATAATATATATCTCTACTTTCTTTGATTTCTGGACGATCAGTAAAGAGAGCTCTCGTATCTCCTAAGAGGTCAATTTATATAGTAAAGATTTTTATAAATAGAACATTAAAAAATAATAATATTTAAAAGAAGATAAATGTAAGATTTAAGCCAAAAGCCTTAAGCCTTAAAGGAAGATAAAAATAAGATTTACAGAAAGATAAAAGAAAGATTTAGACTATTTTTTTTCAATTTTATAATGACCTAAAGCTAGTGTATGTATTCCATCTTCGAATATACATCTCTTACCATCATTAGGTGATAAAGCTATTTTATTCACTTGAACTGAATATATTTCATGTTTGAAACTTCTAATTAGATTCATAGTTCTATACTGTTCTTTTTATTAAATAAGCAGCCTTTATAATCATCAAATGTTATTCCTGTCCAAAATAAGTGCAAAATCCATTCTGAGGGACAGATTCCAATCCTGTCCGAAATAAGAATTCATCCTGTCCGAAATTAAAATCCATCCTAAGGGACAGAATCCATCCTGTCCGAAATAAAGTGCACGTCATGGTATGTACTTTACCAAGTCTTGAAAATGTTGGGCTGGTATTGCAGACTTCCAGGACTGCAGTCCGTAAAGCGCCAAGAGTTGCTCGTGGTGGGTTTCGGGTTCGAATGCAGTGCACCACTTCGTCTTCTAGATGCTCAATTGGGTTCAAATATGGAGAGTGAGATGGCCATTTGGAGGTTGCGAATACTCACTGGAATGATCTCTTCCAACCTGTCCTCCAATGAGGG
This sequence comes from Macrothele yani, assembly GCA_039090855.1. NCBI lineage: Eukaryota > Metazoa > Arthropoda > Arachnida > Araneae > Macrothelidae > Macrothele > Macrothele yani. Next base: position 84,060,725 of record CM077008.1, read on the forward strand.
TGGATGTTGTCTTTTTGAAAGAATGCATCCTGCTACGCAAAATGGATAGCCATAAACGGTGGCCGGCAAGAATGTCAACGTAGTCGATGGTGTTCTTTGGATTTAAGAATATAAATATACTTGAAAAGTAAGTTTTCATAGAACACCAACATCACGCGAAGCTTGATTAACTCTCGTAGTGGACTAGTTCGCTGAACCCCTGGATAGCTTAACATTTAATATAATTAATTAGGCACAAAAATCTCACTTCAAGAATGCGTCGAGAGATGTACTTATTAGAGTATTAACCTCTTATTCAAGTCAGCAAAGACAATTGTCACTTTAACAACCATGAAGCACAGCTTTCAACACACGCTCTTCGATAAAGCTCGAATAACATCAGTCTCTGTGCATATAACATCGACTATTGCATAACAAATCTCTTTCAAAGTAATTACAAGCTCTAGCCGAATACTTAACAACTACAAACGTGTGTTAGCCAGTAAATCTAATTAAAGACAGCAGCCTACATCTAGCGAGAGACAGCCTCAACATCGCAAACCTCGTTCACATCTCTGTTTTTCTGATACGTCATTCAGTTTTGAAAGAATGCATCAAAACAGTTGCCACAAAACATTTAGTCGAGAGAGAAAATATAGCGTTAAGTTAGAAACTGCTTAAAGAAGAACAAATTGAAATGTGCATAGGTACAGGAGCAAGAAACGAAAGTTATATTACTGTATACGTTACAAGCCTTGTGCAGTGATGGTGGTTTTAATATTTACAAAGAATTACAAGGTGGTCCACGTAAAATGATGATGAACACACAATTATTTAAGAAAGAAAATTAGAATACATAGTTTTCTGTCTGGAGGGAATGATGCAAAAGTCCATCTAATGGTTAGTGAATCTTATTTACAGGGACACTGTGAGACCACAAAAACCTCACGATACTTGGCTTGTTCACAAATGGGGATAATGACAGGTTTGGAATGCCATAAAAGCAAATCCTATGGTGAGTTGTACATAACGACACGATATGCGAATTTTAAAAAAAGGAAACAATATATTTTGAAGAATTAAATTACATTTGACTTAAGCGCGTTTCTCTTGGGAGAAAACCTTAAATCACTTATGAAGGAGTTAGACATGGTGACAGTTTTAGTTATTATCAGGAAACCTGTTTAAAAAAATGGGAAAGGTTTCAAAAAGTAGGCGTTAAACAAAGTTAACTTGAATGCTAAACGTAACAATTATATAGTTAGGTTACACCTGGGGCATTGCCCTTAACCCTCCTTCTGCAAAGAATGACGATATGGTAGCAAAGCTGAGGAATAACGAATGCTTATATATAATGAACTCCCAGGCAGTCACCCACGTCAGGGTGGTACGGATTAATCCGGGATAACACCTAAGATATAATCCCACACAACATTATGAAAGCTTTGACGAAAAAGTAGCAAATACGTGCTTGCTGCCAACTGGGGAAAAGTCTCACTTCCTTGCTTATTTCAGTAAATGGTGAAAGATGTTTTCTCTTCTTGTTACACGTCTCCTGACGTGCAACAAGAAAAGAAATAAAAAAGGTACAACAAAAGTGACACACACACACACACACATCTTTATCTGTCCGTCTGTCCGTGAATACATATTCCATTCCTAGATGTTGGACTTTTCTTTTTTCTAACGTCGGTTAAGTGTAACGACAACCAGGATTATCCATGCATTTTCCTTCACACAGTTTTTCTACTTGATGTGACCATGTGCTAGTCCCGAAATATTTAGTGAATGAAGACGGATGGTAAAAATTAGTTCCTGACTGAGTAGACGTGTGTATGATTAAATTTTTCATGTTTTCTTCATTTCCAGTAGACAGTTTTTCTACTAGGGTAGCACAAATGTGGCAGTTTTGCACCGAAATATTTATTTTTAGATGAGCTCTTCGGTAAATCGACCCATCTATCTCCCTTTGTTTCGTGCTACCTGTATATCATCAATACTTTTCAATGCAGTGCTGGATGAATGTCCCTCCTCCAAGTTTCTTCCGCCACTCTCTGTTTTGATCAATTCTCTTCCATATCACTCCGACATGCTTTCGAATTTCATCCATCCATTTCCCACGTGGTCTTCTTCTGGGTCTTTTTCAGTTCCCAGGTATCCAGTCTAGTATTTCAGTTGTTCAACGGTGGTCAGATCTTGCAGCAATATGTCCATCCCTTTGCCACTTGAGCGTCTTTCCTTTTATCATGATGTGCACCCAATCCTGTCATTTTTCTGATCCAGGAGTTCCTCTTCCTATCTTGGCTTCACCAAGCAAGCATCTCTCCATGCCTCTTTGAGTTGTCCGCAGCCTCCGAATGTCTTTTTAGTTAAGGTCCTCATCTCTGATCCATACATGAGAACTGGAAGCAAGCATTGATTAAACAGTTTCCTTTGGAGGGGGGGCAGTTTAACTACCACCGTAAATAACTCAACGGGCTATAAGCAGTCGCCCGTACCTATTTTAGGGCCCCTGGCTCCAGAGAACGAAGAGAGCAAGTGCCGTAAGAAAAACGCAACATACATGCCTCACCACGATTCCAACCCGGACGCATCTCGGACGAATGGTCAGAAGCCAATGCTTAGACCACTGCACCCCCGAGAGGCACACTTTGCTTTTAAGACATAATGGTCAGTTGCTCTCGAAAATTTTACTGTTTCTTCCGAATGCACTCTGCAGCCCCGGTGGCGCAGTAGTCTAAGCGATGGCTTCTGATCATTCGTCTGAAATAGGTCCGGGTTTGAATCCTGGTGAGTCATGGATGTTGTGCTTGTCTTACGACACTGGTTCACTCCTCTCCCTGGAACCAGTGGTCCTAAATTAGGGACAGGCAACTGATTACAGCCCAATGAGTTGCTCACGGTGGTCGTCAAATTCCCAATCAAACAAAATAAATGCACTCTAACCAAGTTTTTCACGTCTATTAATTTCTTCATCGATGTAGCCCTCGCTCGATATATTGTCCAAGATAGACGTAGACATCAGTTACTTCTACATTTGCCCTATGAACCTTTGATTCTCAAGTTTTTGTATTAAAGAAACCTCGTACACCAATTTTGCTCGGCATGTATATCTCCTTTCGTTCTTGCACAATTTCTTGGCAAGAAAATGAAATACAACTTGTCACAATATTTTTAGCAGACACTGGAAGGACTAAGAGTTTCCGGTATTCCTAATGCGCTAACTGTCTATTATGTGAATGAGTGCATATTTTTTTATTGTTGAGTTTTTAACGACCACCGTGAGCAATTCAATGAGCTATAAGTTGTCGCCCGTCTCTAATTTAGGGCCACTGATTCCAGGGAAAAGAAACAGCCAGTGAGATAAGACAAATAAAACATCCATGCCCCACCAGGATTTGAACATGGACTCACTTAGACGAACGATCATAAGCCAGCGCTTAGACCACTCTGCCACTGGGGCGGTGGTGATACTTGTAGTTGTGGCAATATCTGTATCTCCAGGTAACAACATTTGACAACTTTTGGCATCGAGAAGGTAACGCTATAAATTAAGCGAACATATAATGCAAATAATTCAAGACATTCTAAACTGGAGTATGTTACATTAATGTATCGGTTTTGGTGGCATTTACCAATAATGCATAAAGCATAAGTAAATAAGAAGCTCGAATGTATACAAAATTAATATAAGCTATTATAAAAATCCGTTTTTCTGCACTGGCGTAGCAACTGATATGTTCCAATCTTTCACACACCTGCGGGTGGCTTTACCCAGGAGGCAAACACTACAAACCTATGTTTCAGAAAATATACCACAAACGTTAAAATTTGAAATTGAGATACTTGAGTTGAGTTAACTTCGAATTGTACGAAAATTTAAAATTTTCACTTAAAAAAAAAACGAAAAAGAAAAAAGCATCTTAAGATTCTAGGATATCCATCCAGAGATGATGCGAATCTCGCAAAGCAGAATCATTGCACGTATGGTAAGTATTTTTATAGTCTATTTGCTGAACGTACTAATTTGGATAGTGTATGGGGCCAAACAACTACATCCTGCTTACTGAGGCATCGTATCATTGAGACTGGCTCGTCTCGAAAGCGCTCTATTCAGGATTCCGTTTTTTACAATCCTTTTGTGCTCCGCTACCCATACGCCAAATAACCTCTTATTCATTCCTATAGACCATTTTAGCGATCCGTCAAAAAATTCTGTTCTGAACATAGAAAATTGCACACTAGAGTTTACTATAAGATTTGCTTGAACAGACTCATTTTCACCAGAATACAAGGTCAGTGTGCTTCGAGAACGCTTCAGACGAGCGCTGCTAATATCCTCAGAAAATGAAACGAAGGAAACAAAAATAAAAAATATTTTCAATCAAGAACTGTCTGCTGGCTTCAACAACGACTGATGAATTCCGTCTTAGAAAACGTCAGAAAAGGCATAAACAAAGGAACACCGATCGGAAATTCCTTCTTCAAGCTCATAGGATCGCTCCTATGCGTACTTGGCTTAAAATTTTCCTTTAGAAACGCCTTGAAGAAATTAAGTGTAAGCAGTGGTATCCGGACAGTTACCTTGATTATGAAGATCTTTTCTCCCAGGAAGAAACCTGACACCGAGCAGAAGGCAGGAGCTTATTCCACTCCGCTACAATACTACGACGAATCACTAAAATGCTACATAGGATTAATTAAGAGGTCAACTGGAGCCCGAATAGCGGATTACCAAAGCAATGTAAGAAATGTACCGCTGAACTTAGCCCTTTCAAGAGAAAATAGTCTCACTGGGCAGTATTTAGATATGTAGTTGTTTGGCCCCGTACGTTACCCAAATTGGGATTTTCATTAGAGTGTCTGTAGAAATACTTACAAGACAGAATGCATGCAATGATTATGTTTCGCACGATGTACATCACCGCTGGATGGATTCTCTAGAATCTGAGATTCCGTCCCGAAATCGAACATCCCGGGGCTCCACCGAGTCCCCAAAAAACAGCAGAAGGGTCATTCTTCAGTGGAGGTTTCCAAAGAGGCCTCTGAGTGTGAAAAGCCTGAGGAGTAGTCCTTGATGGAGATCCCAGAGAAGGCCCCCGAGGAGAGAGATACTCTGGAGAGGGTAGAAGACGTGGAGTCAAAGGAGGGGCATCCGTAGGGGAGGATGTGACCAATTTGGCATATGCATGAATACGTGTAATTAGGAGCTTGGGACGAAGCCACAACGCAGAAAGTTCTGTGCAAAGTGAGGGAAAGCAACTGGTTCATAATTGCTCCGGTATTTTCCTTATAATGTCTACAAATAAGTCTAAAGATTCCCTCAACTAAGTCTTCAGAATCCGACGACATCGTGCAAATTTTAAATTTTCGTACGATTTGAAGTTAACTCAACGCAAGTATTTCCTTTAAATTTTTAACCTTTCACGTATATGTTTTCTATAATACATAAGTTTATAGTATTAGTCTGCCTCTATAAAGCCATTCGTAGGTGTGTCAAAGCTTGGCACATATCAGTAGCTACTGATACAAAGAAAAGGATTTATACAACAGCTCGTAATGCATAGTACTTTCGCAATGCAAGAACAATGGGGAAGGCACTGGATAACAGTTATGGGAGTTCAGTAACATGATATGTTATGTCAGTCAGAAACGGTAGAAAAACTATCAAATGTTAATCACCTTACAATGTACGAATCTTAAACGAAAGAAGGATTTTGTTTGTCAGTGTTCCTGGAGACTCGGAGCCAGACTCTGCCATCATGGAGCACTGCATCATTTCCGTAACCGTGGAACATATTTCAGGTAAAGAGAGCTCCAGGAAACCAAAGATTTATCGTTTTAAGCACGCGAAAATCACTCTTGCTTCCCAGGACTAACACAGCTGCAGCAAAACTTGAAGTACAGCGAAACTTCTTTTCGAAAAGTGATGGTACCTTACTGAGAGAATACAAGATATAGATGTGTTATTCATAGAGCTTATTCAACGCCCCACGTATTCTAATGTAAGATTTCCTTTCTGGGGGGAGTAAAGCAACATATTGCTACGTAGCATAATTAATTCCTTTTTGTTATTGCCAAATACGAAAAGTCATCTAAAGTGCTTCGCTGCTGGTTTGGTAAACAATGGGTCGTTTCGCAACCAGGCGATTGCAGCTGTGAGGGATGCTACCTTTCTTTTCTCTTACCCATGAGAAAACTTTTCAAGCAGCGAACTTCGACCTGAGTCGGTCACGCGATGACGTCGTATGTGCAGTTGAAGAAAAAGCAACGGGTTGACAGTTCGGAGTGTCCTTGTGACGATGAAAGAGGACGCTTGGTTTTGTAAGCGTATTAAACAAGGACTGTACTTGTGTCGGAGAACAGAAATGTAGTGGATTACATTTTTCGCGATGTGTAAGGTAATGGGACCATGTTACGAGGCGTATATAAGCGACGACCGAGATGTTTATTGATTTACAGCAAAGACGACATTTTAATTCACTTACAGTGTATGAGTTATTCACTGTTCATTCAACGTGATTGTGCAGTATCTTATAATCTCGAACCTGTACTTTTAGTTATTAAATATTGCTGTCATTTTTTCTTGGTTTAACGCTCTCTAGAGAAAGTTTTCACATTCTCGCTCTCTTCTTTACTGTTCTCTTATCCAGAGGTCAAACCCGACCGTACCGGGTCCATCCCGTGCTTGGCTAAAATTTGGCTATACCAACGAGGGGCTAGACCCCCCCCCCGTTGGTATAGCCAAATTTTTGATAAATTTTAAATACTAAAATAGACGAAACCTTTTTTCAAAGCATTTTTAAAAATAATAAGATATTAATTATTGTTTGCAATTATCAAACTTCTTTATTTTTGTAGTATTTTAGTATCTTGTACATTTACTAAAATGTCTGACAGCCTTGAAGGAGGTAAGGATTTTTCTTAGCCCCCTTCCCCCTATAAGTACTAATATGGGCGCCACTGCCCAGAAGGAGTGGCCCATCAGTGAAACTCTCGAAGCAGGCATGCCAAACATTGTGAATGACCCAATCGTCAGCCAAGAGATTATTTTTCCCTTACTTCATATCAAGCTCAGCATGATGAAACAATTCGTGAAGGTATTAAGCACTGATGGTGAATGTTTTTAACATACAGTTCCTGTTTTTCCTGCTTTGTCTCTCGAGAAGATCAAAGCAGGTGTGTTCGATGGACCTTAAATTCGTTCCCTTGTACGTGATGAGGAATTTGTCAGGAAGATAAATGACAAGGAGAAGGCAGCATGGCTGTCTTTCGTGGCAGTTATACAAAACTTTCTGGGTAACAAAAAGGCAGATAACTATGAGGATTTCGTTATTGGAATGCTGTTGGAGTTTCGCGATCTTGGGTGCAACATGAGTATCAAGCTTCATTTCCTGAATAGTCACCTTGATCAATTCCCGGAAAACCTTAGTGCTGTAAGTGATGAACAGGGAGAGCACTTCCATCAAGACCTCGTGACAATGGAGCAGCGCTATCAAGGGTGATGGGACAAAAATATGATGACAGACTACTGCTGGATCATCAAATGAGATTGCCCTGAGAAAGTCCACAAACGCCACATTTACAAGAGCAAATTCTTGCCCGAATAGGACATATTTGAACTTTGCATCCCATCTTTACAGTTATTCTGAATCATCTATCATCCTTATGTCGAAATGTACACTATATTCACAAACGTCACCGGACACCTAGAAGAGAAACACAACATCGCATTTACAGACATACATTAGTACGGTGACGGTCCACCTTTGGCTTTAATGCATGTACTGACTGTTCGAGACATGCTTTCGATAAAGTTTTTGAACACAGCGATAGGTATGCGCTTCCATTCAGTACATAACGCTGCCGCTAACTGTTGCTTAGTAGTAGGCCTTGGTTCCAAACTTCTTATGCGGCGCTCTAATTCATTCCATAGGTGCTCTATGGGATTAAGATCAGGGCTGTGTGCTGGCCTGTCCACACACGATACGGAATTATTGTAACAGTCCTTGCTTTATGGTTCGGTCTATTATCCTGCTGGTACCAATAAGACTCGGTTTCATAGTATAGCAACAGAGTTGGTAGGGCATAATTGTCCAGAATATCGAGGTAGACGTGCTCGTTAACAGGTTTGTCCACGATAACCAATGGGCCGGGACCATACCACAAAAAAAACACCCCCACACGAGTACACTGCCAACTCCAAACTTGACCGTAGGAACAGTACACTGTTCACCCGGCTGCCACCATACCCACACACGGCCATCAGACTAATGCATCGTGTATCTGGATTCATCATTCCATAGGACCCTTTTCCATTGATCTACGGTCCATGATAAATGTTCTTTACATCATGCTAAACGACGAGTAGCATTCCGAGTGGAGATGAAAGGCTTATGAGCAGTCGCACGACCACGGTAACCCATGGAATGAAGTTCTCTGCGAAAGGTACGTGTACATGCCAAGGTTTCAGCATTTTTACTTAACTGTACACTGAGGTCTTGTGCAGTACTCCGTCGATTAGCTGTAACGACTTTCCTGAGGCTTCGACGTACTCTATCAATAATTTTCTTTGATCTGCCCGTACGTTTTGCTACTTCAGGCACGCCATGTGTTTTCCATTTATTTAGTACATCCGAAACAGTTGACTTGGGTATGTTTAAACGCCTATCGGTTTCTCTTATAGACAACCTACTAATATAATACCCAACAATCGTTCAAGTCAGTTCTCTCCTATCAACGACATTTTCACTCAACCTCACAGTGCGATATGATCGCAGTCAACCTCAGGCTTGTTTTTATACCGTTTGCAGCTGTACTGCGCATCTGAACATCGCACGGATCCGTTCATTTGCTTTTGAAGGGGTGTCCGGTGACTATTGTCAATATCATCATCATCATCATCATTGTCAACCATTATCAATCCACTGCTGGACGAAGGTCTCCCCAAGTTTCCTCCACAACGGTCTGTCTTGTGCCAGTCTCCTCCATGTCACCCCTGCATACTTTCGAATTTCATCCACCCATCTCCTATGTGGTCTTCTTCTGGGTCTTTTCCTGTCCCTTGGAATCCAATCTAAAATTTCGGCTGTCCATCGATGATCTGTCCTTCTGGCAGTATGTCCAGCCCATTGCCATTTCAGGGATTTAACTCTGATCATGATGTCTTCCACTCTTGTCATTTTCGGATCCACGAGTTCCTCTTCTTATCTCTCCTGGTTACACCAAGCATGCACCTCTCCATGCTTCTTTGAGTTGTCTGCAGCCTTTGTATGTCTCTTTTAGTTAAGGTCCACGTCTCTGCACCATACGTAAGCACTGGAAGGATGCATTGATCAAACACTTTTCTTTTAAGACATAATGGCATATTGCTCTTGAAAATTATGCTGTTTCTTCCAAAAGCTCTCCAGGCAAGTTTTGTACGCCGATTAATTTCTTCATCAATGTGACCCTCACTTGATATCTGCTGTCCAAGATAAACGTACGTGTCTGTTATCTCCAGCTTTTCTCCATCAATCGATAAATCTTCATTTCTTGTAAAAGCATTGAACATCACTTTTGTCTTCTGAAAGTTCATTTTTAATCCCACTTCTTTACTCTTGTCAGCAAGTTCCTGGATCATACTCTGCAGCTCTGATGGGGTAGTTGCAAAAATGACTACGTCATCAGCAAAACGAAGGTGGGTTAGATAATCTCCATTAATCTTTATCCCCTTGTTTTCCCAGCTCAGCGACTGAAAAACACCCTCCAATGTGGCATTAAAGAGCTTCGGAGATATGGTGTCACCTTGTCTCACTCCCTTTCCAATTTTTACGTGTGTTGTATTTTCAAACAGCCGAATCTTTGCACTTGCATTTTCATAGATGTTATTAATAATATTAATGTATGCATCTTCAATACCGCAGGTTTTCAGAGCCATTGTAACTGCTGATGGTTTCACCGAATCAAAGGCTTTTTCATAATCGATAAAAGCCATGCACAATGGAAGTTCATATTCCCTCGCTCTTTCAATTAGTTCTCTCAGCACGTGGATATGATCTATTGTGCTGTAGCCACTCCTGAATCCAGCTTGTTCTCTCGGTTGAGCCATGTCTAGTGCTACCTTCAAGCGGTGTGAAAGAACTTTAGTGAAGATTTTATAAACTACTGATAGGAGGCTGATAGGTCTGTAGTTTCCGAGATCCTCAATGTCACCTTTCTTATGTAGCAGGATCATTGTAGCGGTGTTCCAATCCTCAGGAATCTTTCCTTCATTAAGGCATCGAGTGAAAATTTGGGCGAGTACTGTTTCGATTTCTCCACTTGCTTCTTGTATGATGTCTACAGTAATTCCATCTTCTCCTGGAGCTTTTCCTCGCTTCATGTTCTTGATTGCATGTGCAACTTCTGCTGGAAGGACTGGAGGAACTCTGGTACTGGTATCTTTCATGATGTCTGAGTGCATATATCATCCCTTTCATATAATTTGGAGTAGAAATCTTTCACTCTTGTCAAAATTTCGCCTCTATTTCTTGTTACAGAACCATCTTCTTTTCTCAGTGCCATAATCTGTTTTCTTCCCTTACTGAGATGTCCCTTTGCTATCTTTAGGCTTTGGTTGTTTTCAATTGCTTTCCTCACTAGTTCACAGTTGAATTTCCTTACGTCTTCAGTGATACTTTTTCTTACTGTCTTACATAGCTCTATATATTCCACTTTGGAATTCACATCTTCTTTAGTTGTCCTCATCACTCTTCTTTTTTGCATCAACATTTTGGTTTTCCTGATAATTTGTTCACATGCAACTTGTTCTTAGACCCAGCTAATTTTGTTGCTGTTTCCATAAGAGCTTTGGTTACTTTTCTGTTAACTTCAGAGATGTCCACTTCTTCCGATGTTAGGCCTTCTAAAGCAGAGAACCTGTTCTTCAGTTCTAACTTGAAGGTATTATGGTGTTTTTTAAGGTTGGTTATGTCAATACATTTTGTTTGTCTTATGAGCTTGCTACGTTCGAGTTTAGTGTTGAGGTGCATCTTACATCTCACCAATCTATGGTCACTGCCTGTGTTGAACTTGTTTAGCACACTGCAGTCTTCTATGACGAATTTTTTTGTTACACATAATAAAAATCAATTTCACTTGTCGTCCCATTTGGATGTCTCCATGTCCATTTCCTGTGTGGCTTTTTCTTGAAGAAGGAGTTCAAGATGAAAAACCCTTCTGCCTCTGCAAACTCAACGAGAGTATTTCCACGCTGGTTTCTGTTGCCATGACCGAATTTACCTACTGAAGTTTCATTCTGTTGCCGTTGCCCTATTTTTGCATTGAAATCTCCCATAATTATTTTCAAGTGCTGCTTACCTTTATTATTTAGATGCTTTTTACTTTAAATTAACATACACTATATTGACAATCATCTAAATAATTGTCAATATAGTGTATGTTAATTTAAAGTAAAAAGCATTAGTACATACTCATATTTGACTATAATGGATAAATGTTTCAGATTCGACAAGTGCCGATACATATTTTACTCCACGCAAGTGACTTTTTTGCCTTTTTTCAAACTTTAATGCATATTGTGATGCACCTACACGATTTTTGTGAATGCATAAAAGATATATTTGCCAAGACAGTTGTTTAAGCGTAATTGTAAGACTGCGTGACCATAAATTCCTCAGATAGACCATGTGATCATGTGAGAGACGTCAAAATTTCGCGGAAAATGAAAATGTTGAATTGCAAAAAATCTAGAGCTTATAGAAAAAAACTAACTTCAGATTTGAATTCAGCACACTCAAATTAGGTACAAACAAGCTCTGGTATCAAAGCAACAAAACCTTTGTTCCCCAGTGTTATTGATAATGAGAGGAATTACTAATAATTACCCTCAAAATATTATGATCACTGCTTTACTATTACAGGAATTATGGTAAGTTGAAAGTGTTCACCTCCTTTCCGAACGATCTAGTACTTGTGTTTTGTTGCGACTGAAAAACGTGTATACTCAAAAGTAAATCTGAAAATGCGATATATTATAACTGAGGGTTTCTACGTCACTGATTCTTACAGTTTTCTTTCATGCCATATTTGAAAGTAATACATGCTTTTCACACAGTGTGTGTCGACAATCCCATAATGAGTTATCAAACCACATTCATTTCCGTGTAATGTTCACAAGCGGAAATGAATTAATTAGGCCCACCCTTCATGATTGCTGCTGTTGCTTTAGTTCATGTAATTTTATTTGTACCTCTGTTCACTGGAGAATTGCAGCAGTGCAGCAGATAATTTGAGATAATGGTTTATTGAACTTGCATTTTGTGAGAACAACTGATACTCCTACTAGTCGCGCGTGCTTTTCAGAACTCGACGGATCTTTTCGTCTAAGTTTCTGATAAAAACAAAAAGTTCAAAATTTGCATCAGTAATATCCCTGATAAAAGATGTAAAGTTAGTAAGGAAAATTATCGATTAAGGTGGATTCATTTGAAAACTTTGCCCTATGTTTCCAACGGTAGACATTTCGAAAACTTTGCCCTATTTTTCCTCTGTAGACATTTTCTTCGCTATTAATGCATTCCCAAGGGTGAAAATTTGCACATCGATAAAAATAACTGTATATTATAGCCTAGTATACTTAATGTTTTCCAAAACTTAACCATAATTACATTAAGAAAAATAACTTTTCCTTTGGTGGTGTTGAGAGCAGCAAAAAGCTGGTGCCACATCTACATGTGACTTGCTAAATTTAATCATGTCCCATTTTTGTTTTTAAATAACTAGGGGCTCAGCCTGTGGGCTTGCTATGCTCTTTTCGAGAGTAGTGCTCGGGCTTTGCCGGCAGATCTTCAAGTATATCACATGAAATAAAAACTGGAAAATTCGTAGAAATTCCAATTTTTATTTTATTGCATGTCTAAGCAAATAAGTATGGAAAACGTGATAGAAATATGAACACTTAATTAAAACATGTACATGAAATTAAAGTTACAACAACGTTTTAAGACATTATTTCCTTGTACACTGTATTTGGAACTTTTTCCCATTCCTAATAAAAACCTTAATATTTTCGCTAGAAAGGCATATCGACAGAGCTCATACAATTGCCCATTTGCAAATATGGGACGCTCCATATAAATACCTACTCGAAAATAAAATTTTCTTCTTTATTTTCGTGGTATTGTTGAACACCTACCGTTTGCACATTTTGCATGGAAGGCATGGATAACAGTGCATCATAATAACCTTTATCCAGTGTTCCACGGAAAATAATACAGATATTTTTGTGCAAATTTTCTGATCCAAATGTTTCAGGGGCTTGCTTACAATTATCCCTAAAATAAACTTCAATCCTGATATTATACATTTCACATATGGCAAGAATTTCAATGGGTCCCCTATATGTGCCAGCTTTGATCATATTATTTCTGTATTCTATTGGTAATATTAACTTTTGGGATATGTTCTTTAAATAACCACTCAGGAACCCAACAAAGTACTGTAATTCCAATTTTCCAGTACAAAACGTACAGCATCCTTCCTAATTATGTCATGTGCATTTGTGTTTCCATACAAACATAAAGAAATAGCGCCAAAGAGACAATTACCTGTCTCTAACACCCGAACAATTCCAAAATGTGTGCTTCCATATATAAAACAATTAGTTGAATCTTCAACATGTATCTTACTTCTGTTTCCATCTCGCCTCATATTTCTTATTTCTTGATATATCTTTTCTGTCGTGTCTGCTAAATGTTTCTTTTCAACTTGAAGCTCTGTCATCTTTCTTGTCCACTTTGACGCACGTTCATTTTCAAGTCGAAGCTCTGGCGTGTTTCTGTCCTATCTGCTGCACGCTTCTTTTCAACTCGAAGCTCTGGCATATTTTCTCACCTACCGGACATGCGTTTCTTCAATAATCGATGTTCTGACATATTTTCGGTCCTATTAGCAGTACGTGTCTGTTTCAACTTATCTTCTTCACGTTTGCAAATCCTGTCTTTTATAAAAACTTTATTCCTTTCATTTTTTAACGTACCGATTGTTTCTTCCTTCGAAGTGTCATGGTTAAACAAACACAGCAAAAATGTCACAGCTTTGCAAACATCATTTAGTCAAAATTGTCGACCAATGTGTTCGATTATTTCTTTCCGGTGATGCCATCTGACGAAATGAAAATGTTCTCCCAAAAGTTCAATACTTTTTGCGCTGCGAGATAGGAAAGCACGAGGCGAAAGCCTATATGTACATAGCTATTCACGTATGCCGGCGGAAAACGCCGAACTTTAAAAGAGTCGCTACGTCATAAAGCACTGCGTCATTACCAGTTTGATTGTAGCTTGTCCTTTCACCCAGTGAGAAGAGAGCGTTAAAAATAGCTGTGTCACAATGGCAGCAGGTCACGGGACTATAAATGTCCTGTGTGGTTACCGCTGAAGACAGAGGAAGCCGTTCGTTCTTTTCCTTTGCGTCTTTAAAAATGCTTAAAAATCAGAAAATAAATAAAAATCAGAAAATGATTTTCTTATTGTTTTTTAAGAGGGATGATAGGTGAGCTTATGCTGTAAAAATTGCAATGCGTTATGATTTATAGCTTTCCATATATCCGTTTTTTAAAATGGATCTCATCGCGAAATAGAGAATTTTGTGAAATTTAAAATTTTAATTTCTCGTAAACTAAATCGAAATTAAAAAAAAGGGTAACAAAATGCAAAACTTCGACCATGGCCCTACATGCTTACAAAGTTCCGTGGTTATGTTGCTGTTAGTGTGTCCGGAACGCGAACTAATACAGTAGTACGTTCCAGATAATATTACCTTAACTTTGAAATACTCTTGAAGTATCGCCAGAATCATAAAACGGTTTATTTCAGCGTGTTTTCCACAAAATTCTCTACAAACGATGTAAACTTCATACTTTTGTGTTCAATACTTTTTGCGCTGTGAGCTAAGAAAGCGCCGGGTGTCGCGAAATTTCTAAAACAGCTGCGGGAGTTACTTTTTGTTTAATAGAAAGATTTTATTAATTTTCGGAATGGAATCAATAACACTTGAGTCTATCCATGCGATACTCTGAAATGATTATAATGATTTGAGCCACTTAGATAAAAATTTTCTGACAATAATTTAGCTGAAAATGTTAACAGAACTGCATGTACTGCTGATTTTTAATTCCGAAATAAACCAGCAAGCTCAGTCTGCGACGTTTCAGCTAAATCAATGTCAGAAAATTTTATCTAAGTGGCTCAAATCATTCTAAGCATCCCAGACCATCGCATATATAGGCTCAAGTTTTGCTTCCATTCATAAAATTAAAAAACTTATTGAAAAGAAATGTGTCGTGACTGCATTTAGCAAGTCAAACGTACATATGGCTCCATCTGTTTGCAGGTCTCGACACTACCAAAAGAAAAGTTATTAATTCTCAATAAAATTATGGTTAAGTTTTATGAAAATGTCATGTATACGAGGCTTTAATATAAAGTTATTTTTTTTTGGTGTGCAAATTTTCATCCTCGGGAATTCATTAATTACGAAGAAAATGTCTACAGAAATTTTTACCCTTGGAAACATAAGGCAAAATGTTTAGGTGGGTCCTCCTTAAAGTGTATCATAATTAGCCTGTAATTTATCCGAAAGTGTTTGCAAAGTTTCCTAATCAATTTTTCGATTTTCACTAATTCATGAGCTGTATTTTATTTATTAACCTATTTGGGGATTTTCCTTGATCAGACGGACAGTAATGGAATAACCGGGAATATGAAAGTCAGGAATCAAGCTACTTATTAAAGATAAAAACAATTTCCTACAACATATCACATAAATAATAACACCGTCTATGTACGATATCTAATGTTAAAAGATGAAGAATATTTAAAATTAAAAACCCCACTAGTACTTTCGGGGTGACATTCACCCCGTCAACAGGTGGAACAGTGGTTATGAGATACTCGCGCAAATTTAAAAGAGTTAAGCAATACACCATAGGTAAAGGTCTCAAGCGTCACAAGATTGTGATTGTTACCATCGCAATCGAGCAAACACACTCGTGTAATTTTCAACATCAAAAATTAGTAATACAGAGATTTTGTTACATTATCACTGTGCGAACATCAAACTGTTGGAAACTCTAGCGCACATACACTCACTACACCTTGTTGAAAGCTTGTACATTGAAGATCTTGGGGACACATGTTGTAATGACAATACACCTGTGGACATATCAAAAATTTGGAAAAATCACGTAGTTAATTTGAACTTTAAATTATAGCAATTAAAAACAACATGTGATTCTGACAATTGCCTTTAATAATGTAACTAAATCTTTGTATTACTAATGTGAATGTTTTGATGTTGGAAATTACACTAGTGTGTTTGCTCGGTTACGATGGTAACAATCACAATCTTGTAATGCTTGAGACCTTTACCCGTGGTCTTGTGACGCTTGAGACCTTTACCCGTGGTCTTGTGACGCTTGAGACCTTTACCCGTGGTTTTGTGACGCTTGAGACCTTTACCCGTGGTTTTGTGACGCTTGAGACCATTTTACCCGTGGTGCCCTTATAAATATGCGCGAGTATAACATAACCTCTGTTGCATCTGATGACGGGGTGAATGTCACCCCGAAAGTACTAGTGGGGTTTTTAATTGTAAATATTCATTTTTAACACTAAACATCGTACATAAACGGTGTTATTATTATGTAAGCTACTTATTTTACGAGTATATTATTACAATTAATGGCTGAGTCACTAAACACACGTCCGTAACCTATAAGATTGTAGGCGTACTTTGAACTCTGAACTGAGCCCTTCAGCACGCACACCTAGTTGTTAAAACCATGATTATTTTCAGCTAGGAGCAGTAATTCGTCACTTTTTTTATATAAAGGAACCCATTTTAAGCGTTTGGTTAACTAGCAAATAATAGGTAAATTGTTAGTACAACTATTTGCAAATCAATGCACGAGTAGAGAACGCGATTGACATTTGCTGATGCAAGAGAACTCATAGTATCATAGAGTGCGATTTTCCTTGTGTCATAGGGCATTCCCGGCGAAAATAAAGAAATTGTGTCATCGGAGTTGATAAAATGGAGAATGTATGACGACACCTACTCTCAGGTTCAGCAGTTTATGCGGTGCCATACTGACAAAGGATGAAAGATCATTTTTTATTCTTTTCTTTTCCTTTTACTTTCTTTTTTTCATCAATTTCAATTAACCTAACGCACACTTGCACTATCATGAGAGAGCACGTATCGACGCATGCTTGCTTCTGGTCATTAGTGAGTTTCCGGGAAAAACTATTTCGAATGCATTTCATACAACCCAAGTATGCTGTAGATAATGTAAAGGCTGAGCATAGCTGAATGATTGTGCTCAGATCCAATGCTGGTATTCAATTCTTAACTGTGTTCTGCCACTTCAATGAGACGGTTGCTGCGAAGGAGCTCCTCAACAGTATAGCAGTATTTTCTTGCGTGGCTACTCTATGCTCCTGGACTGGCTGAGCAGAGTCTTCCACACATTGTAAAAGGGGGCTCAAATAGTTCGTTTTCTAACCTATTTCTATTGAATTTGAATATATGCAGTATTTTTTCTGCGGCCACTATATGCTCTTGTATGTCACTCTACCAATTTTCAGTTTTATATCATTCGCTATTTTATTCAGACAATTCTGTGAACTAAACCAAAGAGTCTTTGCGAAATGGAGAGGAAAAAAGTAAATATAACGGAAAAATTTAACGTGTTGAACAATCTAGGGACGGTGTTTCAGATTCCAAGCACGTATTTCTAAAGTCTATTATTTTTATAAGTTAAGTATCAAACTGGTTGTGAAAAGTATTAACCACTGATTGCAAGTAATGTCTTTGTACACCATGTTGTACGCACAAGTAATAAAAATTACAAAATTTAAGATTTTTGAATAAAAACGTGATTTTTGTGAATAAACTATTTAAATAGTTCCTCATTCTGTATAAGTTTATGATATTACTTTTCAGGAAATATTTTGAATAGAAGAAAAGAGTTGCTGCGCACTAATCCTCTTAAACTGATCATTTGGAATTTCCTCTTTGGCTAAGAGGAAATTCAATTAAATATAAGCACAGCATGCTTCAGATTTGTTCCCTAAATAAAATGAGACATTAGGGGGAAATGCATTGTGAAACTATTATTTAACAATGAAGTTTAGTTAATATCTACATCTGATGCATTACAAGTAGTGGAAAAGTAAAAACAAATCCAAAGAAAGATATACAAAAATGTGCTCGTCCCGAGAAAATGTGATGTTTTCCTTCCTGGACGATATAAAAATGACCTCAACGAATCGCTAAATAAATTCATTTCGGAAATTAATTAGTTTATTAAGAATTTATACCGTTGCGTTTATTAGGAAAATAGAACTCAAAACAAATTATCACTAAAAGGTGTTCTCAAGTATTTGGTACAGAAGTTAAACGGAAAATTTTAAATGTGGTTACCAGAAGTTGCCCAATATTGTACACTCACGCACAATGAAATTTGCGCACCAAGAAGGAAGCATCGGATTGAACTGAAATTTTATGGACGTAATGATACAGATGAATGATACACATGATGGCAAAAACAGAGCTGCAGGACCATTAAGAGGGATCTGTGGCATGCAGACCGGTCATCTTCAGTAGTGCGTCGCACCGCCTCGTGCGGCGATACATGCTGCAATACGGTCCGGCATGGAGACAAACTGACTCCTGATGGTGTCCTTCAGCAGAACACGTGTTGGACGGTGTGCTCCAAATCCCGGATAGTGCGGCACAGCGGCAGCCGGCGTTTCAACTGGTGTAGCACATGCTCGATAGAGGACATGTCCGGGGAGTGGGCAGGCCATGGAAGTGTCTGAACATGACGTAGGCCGTCCTGGGCAGCCCTAGTCCTGTGCGGGCGGGTATTATCCTGCTGGTATAGTGCACCTGTAATCCCGGCCAGGAATGGGAGCACATGGGACCGTTGGATCTCATCCACATACCGTTGGATCTCATCCACATACCGCTGGCCCGTCAATGATCCACGTACCGCTACTAGAGATGATCGGTTATTGTAGGCAATGGCTCCCCAGACCATAATACTTGCAGTGGGTGAGGTGTGCGCTCGATAGCGTGGTTGGGATTTTGCCGTTGACCCGGGCCGTCCTCCACACCCGAACACGATGATCATCTGTCCCCAATACGAAGCAGAACTCATCACTAAATACCACACGTCGCCAGTGTGTGGCGTTCCACGTCACTTTGGCCTGGCACCACTGCACACGGAGCCTGCAATGTTCCGGTGTTAATGGCAGCACACGTAAGGGGCGCTGGGATCGCAGATTCGCTTCCGCGATGCGCCGAGAAATGGTTCGTGGGCACACAGGAGACGCTACATCATCTGTCCCCAATACGAAGCAGAACTCATCGCTAAACACCACACGTTGCCAGTGTGTGGCGTTCCACGTCACTATGGCATGGCACCACTGCACACGGAGCCTGCGATGTTCCGGTGTTAATGGCAGCACACGTAAGGGGCGCTGGGATCGCAGATTCGCTTCCGCGATGCGCCGAGAAATGGTTCGTGGGCACACATGAGACGCTACATCTGCCTGTATAGTGGACCAAGTCTCTGTGGGATCCTGTTCGTGCCTGGCGCACGATCCGTCGATCCTCTCTACCGGTGGTCCCTTGTCTATCCGGAGCCACTCCGCCATTTGGAAGTGCCGTCACGTGTCCACTACTCCCAACACAGTCCGACGGTATGATGAAAACGATCCACGTGACGGGCTATACGGCGCGCCGACCACTCTGCTGTTTTCAACCCCGATTATCCGGCCTCTCTCAAAGTCCGTAAGTTGCGTAAATCGATTTCACTGACCCAGCATTCTTGTCACTCTATACATTTGCTTGCGTCGGCCGGTGCTTTTCGCTTTCATAGGGCATCAACTACACGCCGGTTTATAAGGTTGCCGATTCGCACTTGCAGCGCCACCACAGGGTGTGCAGTCATTTGCGCTTGCACCAAACGTGGCTCATTTGCATACCAGCACGCACTCTAGCTATTTGCAAAGTTTCGCGGTGGTAGCATGTTTTCTTCTAAGTGTGCAAGTTTCACTGTCCGTGAGTGTATTTGAGAAGAAAAATTCCGGTAGCTGAATGATCCCCATAGCATTCGCAGTTCATTCGAAAATTTTCCTCACACGCAAAAAAAGAGCAAGAAGAAGATGATTATTACGATGAAAAAAAAAGAAAGAAAATGAAGCCTTGAAATCTCGCACTGAGCATACGCAATCGATTCAACGGCGAGAAGCTATACGTGGTCAATTAAAATGACAGCAAAGGCGTTGCTCGCAGACTGAAAATAACTATTCTAAGAAACCACGAAGTGAAACGAGGAAAATATTAAATCCATCCTCACTCGAGAACAAAATAGATGATCACAAAAATTACGAGTTATCACAATAGCGGCGCAGATCACATGATCAAAATTTCCGGTTCGGTATGGATAAGGCCATATGTGACACATATATTTGAAGCTCCATACATCTCGGTGGAGATGACAGTGGAGACGTTAAGTTACCATATAGCAGCTCCACTGTTCCCGAAATCCTATTTCCTCATTATTCTTCAGCTTATTTGTAAGAAGAGATTTTTTTTTATTTTTGCAACACGGAGCTTTTATTTCTTTACTTTCTCCATTCCAAAAAACAAATGCACTTCTTGAATGCATATACATTTTTTATGCATCTTTTCTTATGTTTCTGACTGATCTGTTGAGAAAGAAAAGTAGACACACAGTTTTTCCTTACAGTATTTTCGTTTCACGCTAAGCGGTTTTGCAGGAACGTATACGTGACCTCTAATGAGCACAATGGCTTGTCAGATATGGTACTTTCTTTGTTTTTCTTTAGTCTTTTTTACGCTTTCCAACCGTAGGTTGAAGAAGCATATATGCTCCAGCTTTGTCCGTCCGCACGATAACTCGCGTACAAATGGTTCGATTTCGATGAAATTTTAGTATGTGGTAGGGGACCACCTGGGAACAAACCCTATTGAAAATGGGCGAAGCAGGGTCAAAGATCAGGACATAGGAGCGGGATCCATTCCATTGCTCTTATGCGTCATAACTTAAGTAAAAATGCTTCGATTACGATAAAACTTTATCATGTTGTTCCGGAGGTACGCTGGAGCGGTTTTGTTGAATATCATCGAAATGGAGTCAAAGGTCAAGACATAGGAGCTGGATACAATCCATTGCCCTTATGTGTCATAACTTGCGTAAAAATGGTTCAATTTCGATGAACTTTTAGTGTGGTAGACTACCTGGAGACAAACCCTATTGAAAATGAACGAAATGGGGGTCAAAGGTCAGGACATAGGTGCGGGATCCGTTCCATTGCCCTTATGCGTCATAACTTAAGTAAAAATGCTTCGATTGCGATAAAACTTTATCATGTTGTTCCAGAGGTACACTGAATCGGTTCTGTTGAATATCATCAAAATGGAGTCAAAGGTCAGGACACAGGAGCGAGATTGACTCGCTCCTGTGTCCTGAACTTGAGTAATAACTTGAGTAATGATTTCTGGTATGTTGGAAAACGTATCATAATCAATGCATTACATAATTTTACTGACTTGATGGACATTGTTTTTCTTTCAAAACTCGGTGCCTCCCTGAACTAGAAACGGCAGCGGTAAATTCGAATTCGTCTCTGAGCTACGTTAACCTATTAAGTCGCCGATGTACATAAACCAAACCGAACCCCAAATTTTCTCCGTTCCCCAAAGAGAAATGTTCACATAACGGAGGGGTTTTACGAAAGCTTCAGCAAAACAATTGCTTTTTTCTTCTCATCTCAGCAGTACCGACCATACACCTACCTAACAATGGTGATAAGCGCTCTCTTCTAGTCTTTCATTCTCTGTCTGTTAAAGTCCTGATGGGAAGAGCTAGTCCCCCTGACTTGAATATCATGCAATTGGGAAGAAACTGGTGAATCAAACATCTCTTTCCTTTCTTAAGTTCGCAGCCATTGTTATTGCTTTTTCATCTGGTAAACAGTAGGAAATAAATAAAAAAGCTAAGAAGGGAAACAAGGCTTTCTGGTGTACAGGTCCACTCGTTTTAGCTTCCTTTGGCACACTCTTTTAGACAGAATGTATTCGTTTGATCTGATTTCAGAGCATTTTGCTCACAACAAGTTAATCTGTTCCAGCCGGTTAAAGGGTTACAGCGAGTTCGCCCTAAAAGAAGTTCTTAAACTAAGGCAATTAATCCTAGAGCTTGCAGTCAAGAAAATATATTTTTGTGTACGAAATTTTAGAAAAAGAAAAATATTTCACGCCTTTTATATCTTTTGTAACGAACGCGGCGGAGGGAGAGCGGTTACGAAACTGCCTTCTCATGCCAAGTGAATCTCAAGTGCAATATAACTTTTCTTTAAGTTACCTGAACCTAAGAAACTGTTAATTGAAGACTGGTAGAGAGCCACTTCACAGGCATCAAGATTAAAAAACGACCTGTATGCGTCAATGTTAAATCCTCCGCTTGAAACCTTTTGTTTGATGCCTGTACTTAAAAAAGGAATGCTCAGGCAAATAGACCAAAAAGACTTAATACTCGGATGCACATATTTTCTAATGTAATCAACTTCTTCTCTTTGAAAGGTTTAGCCCTAGCCCAGTTTCAGAGTATGTCGCCATAATGCCATCTACCATCGTGATATGCGTACAAACCTCAATATTACATCCACTATTTAACACCTCTTCTGTGATGTCAATGACAAAAAAGGGGCAAACAGTTCCCAAAGTAACTGTTAATGCCATGATTTGATTACCGTATGTGAGGGAAGGGGGCTTAAAATTACGTCATTACTTCCATTTAAATACTAGTACGCAGTTTTTACTCATTCACACCTCCGCTATAAGAAAGAATGAAAACTAGGTAAGTACCCAAAAGTCAAACAAAACGTAAAAGTTGTGTGAATGCCAACAACACAGCATTTCGCAGAAATTCAGAGTGAAAAACGAACCAACACACAACGAATGAACACTAGATGATGATCCTAACAATTGGAAAACACTTTCGGGGTAGGGATTGGGAAAATTCCAAGGTCAACCGCTCAGAGGGGCTTTCTATAACGGAGCACAGATGACAAATTAGCTCTTCATCCCTTCGGAATATTCGAAAGGTCTCGGAAGTTAGGCATCTCCACATGTTATTCTATATGCCTTTCTGCAATGGTTCGGACAACTCCCTTCCATATGATGAGGAGTCCATACTTCACAGAGTATGTTACTCTTTACTCTAGTTACCTGAGTAAAACACTGTATGCGGATAATTAAAGTTAAAAAGAAAAAATACTGAAGTATATATAACTTTCTTTTTCAGTTACAGTTTTCAGTAAATTTATTCATACGTTTTGATTTCTATGTTTTATGTTTCCCAGAGCATGAATTTACGTGCGTAGCATGACAGTTCTGGGAGGACAACTTCTCCCCACTCCCTGTGCTACAGTTCTTCATGACTGGAGATAACTATAAAAAGAAAGTGTGGCAACAGATGACGAATAGATTTTGCTTCGGCGTGGAAAAGAAAACGTTCTGATATGCTGCTTAATTACTGTTGAAACATTCCATTAGCTGCTATGTATATGGTGTAGCAATAACGAAGAAGTATCTAAAAAGTACTTGTTCTTTTTCCCAAGATTCGTCTACTAAAAATTAACTCCGTTTTCCCTTTTTCTTCCTTTTCTTTAAAGGCCAACATCGAACATGCAACTTTCAAAGTTCCGTGGCTTCTTATGACGATCATTCACGTTCATGTACTAGCGCGGTGTTCTCCTTCTAGGACTCCCCATGTCGCATTAAGATAATGTTTACAGAAGAGTCGTATCGATTTTCTGATTTGTCTGCCGCCTCTTCCTTTTACCCTTTCGCATTTGCAAATGCTAAAACTCCCCCTCCAAATCTATTCTCTGTCTGTCCCCGACAAGGGGATTCCTCCGCTATTCTACATCACTGTCGAGAACGCAGTGAGAAGTTGAAAAAAAGCGTACTGAAAAATGAAATCTGCGTTACACAGACTACGAAGACAAAGAAAATATGTAAATACATTAAATAACTTTATTTATTGTATTTTACTAACAATTCAAGTTTTGCAAATAAAAAATGAATCAAATTGTTTTTTATATTTATTTTGGTCCATGTTGTTACTGCATTCCAGATATGAACTTTTTCCTATCTATGTCAACACTGGAGGAATATCATAATGTTAAGGCTCCCTCCCTTTGTGGTTTCTACAGTTTTGGCCAAACAGATGGGACGTGCAGCCACTTACGCTGTTCTACATCAATAATAAATAACAGCATTTGACAGAGATGTGACTATTTCCCTGATTGCAATGCGGGAAATACAAAGATATAAAATTTTGCCCTCAGTGTTAGTATCTTTCGATATTTTTTAAAATGTGTTAACTTGACGGACACTCGTTATACAACGCGAAAAAGATCAGTACAAAGTACAACAGTGATTGCAGAGTAAAAAGTCAGAATCATCATCTTGAAGTTATCAGTAATGAACAAAATGAACGAAGCAGCTGGAATGATCAAATACAAATGTGAGAGAGTGAGAGAGAGAGAGAGAACCATGCATCCCAGAACAATCCATGTTCACAAATTTATTATTATTATTATTTTAAATTTCATCATATTTGGTGTTATGTCCTCCACCACACTCAGGGTGTCAGAATCATATACCTGTAAGGTATTGATTCCAATACCTGTAAAGTATTGGAATCATGTACGTGTAAAATATAAGCATTATTCCTGGCAAACCAGGAATAATGCTTATACTTTACAAGTATATATTTATAAAACAAGGGGATCTGTGTGGGTGCGCATGTGCGTCATTTCTCAAAAACCAACAATCTATGAGACTGCAATCATATTTTAAATTGGATTCACCTGTTGTTAAGAAGCCTTTGAGGGTATGTTCACCTAGATGTCTAAATTATGATTTTCGGGGAGAACAGCCGTGCAAATTTGTATTTTACAGTAATATGCACCACTTTTCTGTATGAAGGCATCCATTTTAATTGTTTGGTTAAGTAGCAAAAATAGGCAAAATGTTACCATCTCTAAATCTCTAAACGGGTTGAGAGCAGGAATGATATTCGCCGATACGTCTCCTCAAATATTCTTGGAACGACTATCCTTCTGAAAGATGGTTTTCCATAAATGCCTTTAATGTCACGTGTAATCAAAGCAGATGAAATGGAAAATGTCTGTATACATCTCTGAGGTTCGGTAATCAAGTGGTGTAAACTGACAAAAGCAAGATATATTTCCCGCTTCTCTTTCTTTCTTCTTTTTTTTCGGTTTAATGAAGCCGTTTTACATTGTGGCTAGAAAGAGTCGCCACTAACCAAATTTAGGAACAAGTGTCCAGGGAAGGGTGAGTAACAGTGCTGCAAGAAAAATCACAAAGTCCATGTCTTACTCGCAATTTCGAAACCAGCCCTGCAGTATGGAAAGCCAGAAGCCCTTCGCTACACCAAAATAGCTTTTGTTCAAATAGGGTAACAAAGCTACTGAAATTGCTGGTTCTTGTAGTTTCAGTGACACGTATCCATCATAATCGTAAATACGTATACTGCGGAATTATAGTATTTCCTGTAATTTCCTCAACCGCCCGTAGTTTTGTTCATATGTTACGTGTTATACAAATGCGTCCACCGTACTCCAAAACCCCGTGTGATCTTTACGAAAGAGATATCGTGTCAACAAGTGCCGTATGCGCTTGCATTAAATAGTGAAAGGTCATAACATCTTGGTCGTACTTATCGCTATTAGATCCGAATACGAATTTTTCAGTTCATCTTCTAGAAACAAAGATATCGTGACAAATGCAAAAATATATTTAATCTGCCTATAGCGGGGAAAATCTCGTTTCATAAAAAGCTGGGAAAGCACATGGGATATCTTGAGTTGTTTATTCTGTTGCGTTTATTCTGACAAAAAGAATCATCTTGAAAGGTAAAGTCATGCATTGAAATCAGCAAGCTGAATGAGATTATGGAGAAGAAAAAGTGGGAAGTTTTTCGAAAATCATCCGCTTCGGTGGCCGAGTCGTGGGAGCGTTCGTTTCTGGCTAGTCATTCGAGTTCGAGCCGAGTTCGAGCCGAGTTCGAGTCCCGGAGGAGACATAAGTGGTATGTTTACTTTACGGCACTGGCGTTCCCCTCCCTGAAATAACTGACCCTAAATTAGGGACGGAAGACTGCTTAGAGCCCTTAGAATAGCCCCATAGTGGTCGTTAAACCCTAAAATAAAACAAAACAAATTGAAAATTTTAATCACGTTTAAAATTGTCTGGCATGATACAAATTTTGAAGATGTGAATCCGTTTATTGGTGTAAATACGACAAGAATGGTAAGTCAGATAATATCCAAAAACTTGAAAATTTCGTCGTCTTGGAGCAGGAATCGAACTCGCGTCTCCAGGATAGCGCCCGAATATGCTGACCACTACACTACCCAAAACAACCAAGTTTCAAGTTTCCGATTAATTTGAATATAACCATCACAGGATTCGCTAGTCGAAGCAACAGGCATTCATATATAGCGAATCTGGAGGTTTAGAATTCATTCCCGTGGATGACGAAATTTTCAAGTTATCGGATATTATCTCACTTACCATCCATGTCCTATTTGCATTAATAAACGGATTCACATCTTCCAAATTTGTATTGTACAATGGTGTAATCCCTTATTTCATTCATTTGATATTCTGCGCTTCCGGGCAAACACGGGAGTGAATTCTAAACCTCCAGATTCGCTATACATGAATGCCTGTTGCTTCGACTAGCGAATCCTGTGATAGTTTTATTCAAATTAATCGGAAACTTGAAACTTGGTCGTTCTGGGTGATGTAGTGGTTAGCATACTCGGGCGCTATCCGGGAGACGCGGCTTTGATTCCCGCTCCAGGACGACGAAATTTTCAAGTTTACGGATATTATCTGACTTAACATCCACGTCAAATTTACACCAATAAACGGATTCACATCTTCCAAATTTGTATTGTACAATGGTGTAATCCCGTATTTCCTTCATTGATTTCCTTCAATGTGTGGTATGATGTTTTCCTATTACTCCTGTACATATTCCATGCGTGGTGAAGAATTGGTTAGAGAAGTATTGGAACGAAAGGATTCTTAAAAGGAAAGTCACTGGAACGAGACATTGGGAAAGACCAAGAAAGCTGTGGATGGATTATACAGTATACGATTTGGGAATTTCTGAGAATTATAAAGAAATCGAACTGGAAGACAGAGAAGTTTGGAGGACAGTATGACAGCGGCCAGGAATCTTGATGTTCTACAGTACTATATGATGATGATACCACTTCTTAAGGAAAAATATAGGTTTCGCAAACAAAAGACAGATAAGCACTTCGTTTTTTGGGGGGGGGGGGGGAATGTGCACATCAAAGGAAGTGATAAGGATAAACTTGGCTGAAAGTCTTATCAGCCTTACTTTTCAGTCCTCGCTCTGCGATTAATCTACGAGCGATGATTTCCGTTGTGTATAGTTTCTTATGAAGTATCAATCAAGCAGCGCAGTTTTCTTCATTTCCTTGCTCTTAATTTACACGAAATATATACTAGAAAATCGTGAACATGATAAACATGCCGGATTTTATATCATTTAATTCAAACAGCCCCGTCGAATTTGAAGTTAAAACGGTGCGTTCTTAAGCAAGGGCATTTTTTGTGTCAAAAGCTGAGAGAATCGCCGCAAGTTACATTGCTTTCCATTCTCCGACAAAATTCGTGACAGAATATCTAAGTTTATTCCATAGGATTTGCGTTGCTGGTATGTGAGCAGAAATAATCGCTGTTCGAAACGGGACCTAATTCGCGCAGGGACACCCCCGCGCTCTGTTGCACTTCATAATCTGAATACGTGGTAAGGCGCTTGCTCGGTAGATTGCCTGCACCTTGTTGTTTTGCTAGAGATAATTTTTGAGCCGGAAGGCGTAGTTCAGAAAAGCCACCTTCGCAAGAGGGCTGCGAGTCCTTGAAGCTGAAGGTTTTCCTTACTCATCCGTCTTGTCAGCCACCAGGGACAACAAGTGCTTACGCGCTGCACCTAAACATCATCCTGACACCCTAAAGAACTTCGTTTAGTGAATAAGAAATTTGGCAACGACAGTCAAGTCTCATTCACATGATGTTCGCAAAATAGTATGTTAATAATACGTAGTTTTACGATGTTTTTGGCAAGGGAATGAATTCAGAAATGTTCTGTTTGCATTTCAATTGCCAGAAATAAATCAAGAACTCTAATAAAGGTATAAAAAACTTAATTATTTTTTTCATTTATATATGGAGATCAATGTCAAAAGCTATTGTTCTTTTTTTTTTTTAAATTAATAGGTGGCGAACAATTGAAAATAAAAAAGAAAGAATTTCAAACCTTCTTTAAAAGTAATAAATAGAAGCATAATTTTCTAAGAAAAAAGAATAGCACAAAAACTAGAATACCTCATTTAGACTTCCGTACATGTATTTTAAAATACTTACGACGAATGCCAGAAAATGGCTTATATCTGTTATCACTTTGTTCGTTCGTAATTCCGGCTGTGGAAGCAGTATGTGCCAAATGGCGAAAATTCTTTGGCCTTCTGATAAACCTAAATAGGGTAGCAGAAAGGTTAGCAGGGAAAGACCCCTGCATGTCTGCATAAAATGAGTTGTGAAGTGTACAAAACATCGAATACAGTAAAATGTTCAGTTGCATGATTGCGGGTAAAGAATTTACTTTGTAATATCTTAATTACTTACATCGTTATCAGTTTCAGAGCATTTTTCAATATAAAAGTCTTTGACCACATCGGTGAAATCCATTTATCGAGCTAAACATTATAAATAAAAACAATATAAATACTATAATTGTCGAGCTAAATAATATAAATACTATACACCGATGAGCCATTACATTGTGACCAACCTCAGCCTTGAGAAATGAGCGCACCTGGAGACCGAACGGTGGCACAGCCGGCTTTCGGTTAGTAGAGTGTTCGGAGTCAGAATGGGAGAAGCTGCCGATTTATCGGAGTTTGATAAAGGACATATTGTGATGGCACGGTGCCTCGGAACTACGGTCCCGGCAACGCCGCGGCTTGTGGGTTATTCACATGCCGCTGTTGCGGGTACGTATCAAAAGTGGTGCACAGATGGCCAAATGACGAACCATCGTCCAGCAGTGTGTCGTCTGCAACTCACTGATGCCAAAGGGGAGCGGAGACTGTCGCGCATTGTTCACAGGGACCGCAGAGCCACAGTGCGACAAATCACCCGCAGCAGAAGTGGTGATCAGAGCAATGTGTCACAACACACATTTCATCGCAGCCTTCTGCGCATGGGCCTGCGTAGCCGAAGACCCAGCCTGGTTCCCATGCTCACTGCACGTCATCGCCACCAACGCATGAAATGGGGCCAAGATCATCGAGATTGGACCGTGGATGATTGGAAGAAAGTGGCCTGGTCTGACGAATCAAGATTCCTGGTGCATCAGGTAGACGTCCCAGCGCGGAAACGCAGATTACCAACGGAGGCTGTGACACCTGGATGCACTGTTGGATGGAAATAGGCTGGCGGCGGTGTTATGCTGTGGGCGATATTTTCTTGGGACACTTTAAGCCCCATTATCCCAATACCAAAATCCCCGACTGCTGTAAGCTATCTGAACGACATTGTGGACAAAGTTCACCCATTCAAGGCAACTTCACTTGACATGAACCCAATCGAACAGTTGTTGTTCGACTTGTAAAAGCGGGCTCGCGTTAAATCACCCCCGAAATGTACGGGGCCTGGAGAACCTTGCTGTTGACATTATGATACCAGATACCCCAGGATACCTATCGCCACCTCATCGAATCAATGCCTTTCCGAGTGGCCGCTGTCTTGCGAGCTAAATGAGGTCCTATAGCTTATTAGATAGATGGTCATAATGTAATGGGGCCGCCCCGGTGGCGCAGTGGTCTAAGGCGCTGGCCTCTGATCATTCGTCCGTAAGGGGTCCGGGTTCGAATCCCGGTGAGGCATGGATGTTGTGTTTGTCTTACGGCACTGGCTCTCTCCCTTCCCTGGAACCAGTGACCCTAAATTAGGGACGGGCGACTGCTTATAGCCCATTGAGTTGCTCACGGTGGTCGTTAAAATTCCAATCAAAAAAAAAAAAAAAATAATGTAATGGTTCATTCGTGTATTTGTCGAGCTAAATGCCTAATGCTGTCAGTGCTCAAAATGACAAATTCTTCAATCTGTCTTTCTGATTCCTAGTAGTAAGCATTCTTCGAGAACGTTCTGTCTGAGCTGTAGTAGTATCCACAAGAATTCTGCAAAATATTCTCAGAGAAATTGCAACATTTAGAAATAGCTCCTTAAAATAAAAGTGTTGTATGTTGAATAAATAGCTAACTAAGTTGAAGGATTGAAGAGCGAAGTACCAATATCGGATGAATATAAAAGAGAGCAACACTCAGAGTTCAAGTTTTAAACAAAATTGGTAGTAGAAGCTCTGCGTGTTCCGTCCAAGTGACCTAGTGGTCTGAGGCGCTGGCTTCTGATAACTCTCCAAGATAGGCTCGAGTTCGAGTCCCGAATGGGTGGTGACCCTCTCTGATGACACTGACTCTTTCCTGGAGACAGCAGACAGGTCAGACCAAGAAACCCAGTGGGCTAAGAAAATAGTGGGGCCTCGACGGAGCAAAATAGTTCGCCAATGTGTAGCGCTGGAGATGTCCTGATACGATATACAAAATTTGTCCAAATAGTAATGAGACCACTTTTCCTGGGCCAATCAGAAGGGTCGGAGAGCGGAGTCTCCAGGCGTGGCTGGTGGCTGTGTATGCTAGGTAAACAATAGATGTCTCGTCAGTTGGCTCTGAGTCTTTACAGAGTGAGGATCGCTTGCAAAGTGGACAGCTGTGTGAGCGTCGCGTAACGGTCAAAATGCAGAAGAGTGTCAAACAGCGATACGCGGTAAAGTTTTGTGTTATACTTGAAAAATCCGCGACCGAGAGGCTTGCTATGATACACTTTTGTGCCACCGAAACACTCATGCTTTATCGAAAGCACAAGTGTTTCGGTGGCACAAAAGTTCGCAGAGGGAGGAGAGAGCTTCGAGAATGAGCCACGTCCAGGGCGCCCTTCAACGTCTCACACTTCGGACAATGTGGAAAAGGTGAAAGAGGTTTTGGACTCTAACCGACGTCTGAGCGTTAGATTGATAGCAGAGCACGTGGGACTCGCGTAATCCATTGTGCATGAAATCATCACGCAAGAATTGCAGATGCGGAAAGTTTGCGCCAAATTGGTTCCTAAGGTTTTGACCGATGAACAGAGGAACAACCGTGTGTCGATTTCTCGTGAGCTTGTGGACCGTGTGAGGAGTGAACTTTGTTTTTTGGAGAAAGTAATAACAGGTGATGAAACGTGAGTCTTTGAGTACGATCCGGAGACGAAACGACAGAGCTCAGAGTGGCACACTCCCGAGTCTCCTCGACCAAAGATGGCTCGAATGTGCAAATCGAAGATGAAATCGATGCTCATTGTCTTCTTTGACTGTAAAGTTGTTGTCCATAAGGAGTTCGTACCACCTCGATAAACGGCCAACGCTGCATTTTACGTGGAAGTGCTTCAACGGCTGAAGAACAGAGTTGCACGCGTCCGCCCGAAGATCACCAACATTTGGGTTCTTCACCACGATAATGCGCCGTGCCATGCGTCGCGGAGAGTGAGAGAGTTTCTTGCGAAACACAACATGGCAACGTTGCACCAACCTCCCTACAGCCCGGACTTGGCCCCGGCTGACTTCTTTTTGTTTACCCGGCTCAAATTCAGCCTGAAAGGACACCATTTTGGGACTGTTACAAACGAGTGCTTTGAAAGTGATCCCTGTTCCCGACTTCCAGGCAAGCTACGCGGCATGGCAGAACCTCTGGCAGCGTTGTATTGATGTTCAAGGATGTTATTTCGCGGAATTTTAATGTTATGTAAGTATAACTTTCATTAAACGTCTGTTATTGAATGAGTCTCATTACTTTCCGGACATACCTTGTATATATTTTCTTCTGTTTAACTTTTGCATCAAATGAGGAAGCTATTTCATATTTCATGCTATACAGTATATTTGATTGTGTAATAGCAGAAAATTCGTAGAATTTGATTAATACTCGTAATAATTAATCTACGAGTCTGTTGTAATAATTTTTGATAACCTTGGAATTTGAAAGAACTTCTAAAATAAAATTGATTATGATTTTGAAGTGAAGCAGCAATTTCAGAGAAGAGTAACGAAGGTTTTTTTTTTTTATTTCTCCTTTAAGGAAGGCATTGGAGACTCACCAATAAGAGGATACAACAAAATCTCACGTAAAAATATTGCTTTTCAGTAATAACAATAATAATGAATGTAATAATGATGAAGATAATAATAATAATAATAATAATAATAGTATTAATAATAATAATAATAAGAAG
The DNA here is from genome assembly GCA_039090855.1 of Macrothele yani. NCBI lineage: Eukaryota > Metazoa > Arthropoda > Arachnida > Araneae > Macrothelidae > Macrothele > Macrothele yani. The sequence continues at coordinate 84,093,242 of CM077008.1, forward strand.
AAGAAGAAAAATAAAAAGAAGTTCAACACTAATTAGGTGACTTCTAGAAATTATTTTTAAAAAGCAGGCCCAGGGCTCATATGGTATTCAAGCCCTGTCAGTGACCCTAAAGTAAATTAGGGAAATTAGAGAGCAGCGACTACTTATAATCCTAAGATTTTCCCATTGTGGTCAGTAAACGGCAAGACAGAAAAAAAAAAAGCTTTACATGACTAGGTAAGAAACAAAATGAAATATATACACTGTATTGACAAAAGTCATCGGACACCCCTTCAGAAGCAAATGAACGGATCCGCTGCGTTGTTAAGATGCGCGGCAGAGCTGCAAATGGTATAAAAATAAGATTGCAGCTGACCGCAATCATATCGCACTGTGAGGTTGAGTGAAAATGTCGCAGAGGGAGAGAACTGACTTTGAGAAAGGAAAGATTGTTGGGTGTTATATTAGTGGGTTGTCCATAAGAGAAACCGAGAGGCGTTTAAACATACCCAAGTCAAATGTTTTGGATGTACTGAATAAGTGGAATACACATGTCGTGCCTGAAGCAGCAAAACGTACCGGCAGACCAAAGAAAATCAGTGATAGGGGACGTCGAAACCTCAGGTGAGTCGTTACAGCTAATCGGCGGAGTACTGCACAAAACCTCAGTGTACAGATAAGGTCTTGTGTACAGGTGAGGTTCCCAGGGATCCTAACGCTTCGACATGTAATGACATTCTCGTTAATATTGTGCACCTAACATTATGTCAAAATCTCAGTTTGGCGAAGGTTCTTTACATTACCAACAGCACAATGCCTATTTCCAACAACAGCAAATCGTCAGCTGGTAGGTCAGCTCGCGATTGATGGGAAGTGGAAATGAGATGGCTATGGAAGAGCTTCACTGGCCTGCATACAACCTCGGTCTCAACTCCATAAAACACCTTTGGGATGAATAGGAAATTCGACTGCGAACCAGACCAAACCGCCCGACATCCGTGATCGACCTGGTTAACGCTCTTGTGACAGAATGGAAGGCAGTTCCTGCAGCAACTTATCAGAATACAGTGGAAAGACTTCTCAACAGAGTGGAGGCTGTGATAGCAGCAAACGATGGGCCAACTCAGTATTATTCCCTTTCCTATTATAGGGAATTTGCGGATAGGCAAGTGCCCGGATACTTTTGATCAGATAATGTGTATAAAATAGTACTTATAGTTTGTGAAAGGAAATCATTTCTGCCGAAAAGTTTGTCTTTTGTTTTGTTTTCGAATCGGTATATAACAAATGACAACCGATTGTGTTTGCATCTAATAATTGTTTGAGGAATCCAAGTTATGACATTTTGTTAACAACCATGTATTTTATCACTAAATAATATCTGAGCAAAAACTCAATTAAAAATTATACGTATTCTTCCCATTCTGTCCCAAATTAGACACCCATTGAAATCAATCCTACCCTTTTCAATAAAAAAAATGAAGCCTCCCTTCCATGGTGCAGCTCGCAGCTACTGACAAAAATGTCCTTATTGTTAAAATTCTTCCTAGTTTTTATTGTGTCGTTTCCTATTCCTACTCCGGCTCCTAATGTAGGGGCAGTATCTATGCGAAGATGAACTTGTACTGAACTTTGTTGGGCATACCTATCAACTGCGTTGATTGCAGTTCCTTTATGACTGATACGAGTGAGAATATCGACCAACTCTGTAGTTGTAGTTAGAGTTGTGATCTGTTAGATGTGGGTACGTTATTTCTACACTTGGCTGCCTTTTGCTTTCTTTCTTTCTAACTTAAATATTCTTATGAACATTCAAGAATACAAGAATTTGCTAAGTATTTTACATCTGATTTAGAATCTCCAACTCCAATGACCACTGAAGGACAGTTTCGTACCGAGGACTCAAACGACAGTGCTCCAACTCCGCCTTTCGACACGAGAAACAGCATTCGAACCATCAGACATACTGGTTGTTGACTAGGTTTCCCCAAGCAAATATTGTCTTCTAATTGATTGTTTAATTGATTGCACGTTTGTGGAAACCTTGAATACCGGATGCGGAGTAACAGTCTAGAAGCTGTTAAGCTCCAACATATTTAACTGGGGAACTGGTGTTTACTACTTGGCTTATTGGCTGTTTAATTGCTATTTAACTGGGCGTTCCTCATTGGCTGTAGATTTCTACAGTCTGAAAATCCAATATCTGCACACTGGAAGCTAAAAAGCTGCCCACTGGCGTAGTGGTCTAAGCGCTAATTTCTGTCCAAGACGGGTCTGTGTACGGATCCAGGTGAGGCAAGGATGCTGTGTTTGTCTTACGGCACTGACTTTCTTTCTTCGCTGAAACCAGTGACTCTAAATTAAGGATGGGCAACTGCTTACAGCGCACTGAGCTGCTCACGGTGGTCGTTAAACCTAAAAAAAAAGCTAAAAAGTTTCAGTTGGCCCTGATATTTCAGTGAAAAATATAGAATCTAGATTACTTTGTTTACACCCTTGCTTTTCCATGCATATATTATTTCCTGGCTAATATAACAGTAAATATACAAATTCCTAATCGCAAAAGAACTACTTTAAATCCAAAGAAGAGGAGTTCTATGCCAGAAAAAAAAATTAGAATCTACGAAACGTGGAAAAAAAGTTTGATGAAAGAGACAAAAAACTAAAAACCGTGGTATCTAAGGAAATAAAAGTTTTGTTTGTAATAATCCCTAACCCTTCTATGTGTTCAGCCATGCAAACACTTGTTTGATTACTTTTCTGTGTCATCTTTACATGTAATGCCCTGATGCATTGTAACGCTGAGGGGCTCTTTTCTTTTGCCTCCCAGCGAAAACGCATAAGGACCCATTACACCTACTCAAACATTCAGGGTCACAGAAATATTCCTCAAGCTGAAATCACTCTTACTTCCTGAACTTAATTAATACCCAGAGCGCATGGTCGTTGTTGAGCAATTTTACAGCTTTCTTTTTATTAAACTTATTTGGAAAGGGAAAATAAAAAGGAAGCAGGTTAATCTACATTTTGTTGTAATCAGGTTAATCCCTTTTTATGTAGCTGCAAACGTGAGTCAAAAAGCGGGCATACCGAGGAGAGCAGAAGAGGGGAAAAAAAGGTCTTTGTTTTCTTACGTTTGGCTGCATTTGAAAAGAGAACTCTAGAAAGTTTGGGGAAAAACAAAAGGGAAAATGAAAATTCAAGCATTGGCACGTGCTGCGAATCACTATTGCGGTATTTGGAATGACATGAAGCGCAAAATCAACTGTATCAGTGTCTTTCTTACTCATCTGACCATGTATTTCCACACATCGTCTCTGTCTTGCTTTTACTGTCAGCATTTTTAGGTCATCATCATCAACAGCACCGGCCTCAGTATTTCGATGGCCATAGGTAAAGACTGGCTTGACAGCATCGAATAGTAATTTTGACTGAAAACCGTGCGTCGTTCTTAGTCGTTAAAATATAAAATTTCAATTAGATATGAGTGACATACGTTATCCTCAATGACAGCAAACTAAAATATAAAACAATGCTTGCAAATTATTGAATATATGAATTTAAGGGCCGCCCCAGTGGTCTAAGCGCTGTCTAATGACCATTCGTCGGAGATCGGTCCGGTTTCGGATTCCATTGAGGCACGGATGTTGTTTTTGTCTTACGCCACTGGTTCTTTCTCTTCCCTGGAACTAGTGATCCTAAATTAGGGAGGAGACTACTTATAGTCCACTGAGTTGCTCACAGTGGTCGTTAAACCTCTAATAAAAAATGAATTTAAGGCTCCCTTGTAATCGTTTAAACTGCCCCCAATGCTACCTGCGGTATGCCTATTTGTAAATGTCATTGTACTTGCCATTCTTGATAAGAATTGCATGAACTTTTGGCCAAAATCCTCGTTAAATCCGTTTTAGGGTGAAAGATCCCACCGTGCAAAACATGCGTACGTGATAACATGGATCCACATAACATTTTTTTTTTTATTGGGGGTTTAAAGACCACCATGAGCAACTCACTGGACTATAAGCAGTCGCCCATCCCTAATTTAGGGCCCCAGGTTCCATGGAAGAGAAAAAGCCAGTGCTGTAAGACAAACACAACAACCATGCCTCACCGAGATTCGAACCCGGACCCATCTCGGACGAATCATTAGAAGCCATCACTTAGACCACTACGCCACAGGGGCGGCTCATGTACATTACATTACATATCCATAAAAATTGGACTTGAAATATTTAATTGATTAATTACAGTAGTACAAAAAAAAAAAAAAAATAAGCATTTACATGAATACATCCTGAAACAGACATAATACGGAAACATATTTAAAAAGAGATACCACCAAGGCCCACAGCTACCCACTCCCTTGGAGTAGGTGGCGATTTGTGCAAGGACCTCAACAAGTGACTTGCACAATAGACCCTCTCTGCCACCCACGGGTGCTGGAGAGGGCCTTGCACAACTCAGTTGTTGAGAATTTGATGCTTTCCCATCCCATTGCTTTTCTATTAACATTCTTCCGCAGCACATTAACATTGCTCTGCGCTGTAGTAACTTTATTCCTGTATGCCACCATTTCTTCATTCCAGGATAGTTGGCAGAATATTTTCGTTGTCTCGTTAAATATGGAATTTTATGAAATTTTATTACTTCGCTTGTTAAACGTGTGATCATCTGAGCTTTTCTCTCCCTCATTAAAACCGAGGGTTGCATTAAATTTTGGTCGTTAAAAACGATCAAATTAGCTTTGAAATAACATTTTACTTAACAAAAGTTTCTGTCCTGCTCGTTAAATCCAGGAAATCGCTATAAGCGGGCTCTACTTTATATCTATTGTATGTTCCCTAATTCTGCAGCTGTCATTATCTGATAAGGAACGTTTTTATATTTACGTTAGTAAAATTACCTGCTATATAGCCTTTAGTCAAAAGTGTAGAATTGTAATCCTATTAAATTAGTAAATCTCAGACGTTTTGCTCTGCAATCAAATCAGGAAACTTTTACGTGCTGTTTTGTTTATTGACTACACATTACTGCGAGTACTTTGCCATTGCCGTTTCATTTTAAAAGCCTGCAGAAAAGTACTGACCTTCATTGCAAGGCAGTAAGCTGTTTTCATATAGTTCCAATCGCTATAAAAACTCTGACGTTAATTTTTACGGTTTTGAACAGTTAACAAGATTGCCACCACAAAACCGTGAAATTAACAGTTTCAGGCTGTATTTAAAAACCTATATAATAGGTTACGTCTATCCATAACGCTCTGACGTAATTCAGTACTTGCGGCGCCATCTGCTTTTATCCGGTGGCCGGAATCGGAATTAAGCTCATCGCTATCGCACGATACGCAAAATAAAGGAGAAAACCCGGAAAATAAAGTTAGTAAGACAAACGATTTCATCTGTGGCAACACACACTTGCTCGAACAACTGTCTGCGACATTTGTTCTATTACGTAGGTGTTATGTCGTGTTTTGTTTCATTTTCTTCGCATTGCAGAGTAATTTCATAAAAAGGAAATAAAATTTCAGAGTAATCTCATAAAAAGGAATCAGCGTTGTTTTATTTCATAAAGAGGAATTCATAAAAAGGAATCAGTGTTGTTTTATTTCATAAAGAGGAATTCATAAAAAGGAATCAGCGTTATTTTCTTTTATAAAAAGGAACAAGTAAAACTGTATTATAGTTATGTAAATGTATTTTACGATTCGTGTCATAAAAATTTCATTCACAGCTTTCTCACCAGTGCATGGCGCGGGCTATGAGATAATAACTATGAAGGAACAATTATGCACCGTAACACTGACAGTTATATACCGTGTAATTCACTACGTATAACATTAATTGTCCACTCTTAAAAATACATAGTTTCTATACGCATGAAATTTGAACAAATTATAATATTCTGCTGCACGATCTCACTCCAAAAGAAAATTCAACGTTATGTAAATTTCGGAGAACTTTCCAGTGATACACGTAAGCCTCATCACCGTGCTGGAGAAATGTAAAGTTTCAAAACTGTACATCATCTACTTGCCCTACCCCAAAAAATATTAACAACAATTAAATGCGTACCACACCAAATGAAAAAAAAAATCATTTGTACAGTACATTTTCCACTATTTTGCTCTCTGTTCTTCACTAATACAACACACGCGTTACACGTTAGTAGCCACAACAACAATCTAAGCAATCAGTGAGCATGCGCAGTTTCTCTACTTGTTTCCTGTTGATGACCAGTTCGTGTTGCCAACCCCATTACTGTATTTTCTACAATTGTAGACTGTTGAATATGAGTAGGAAATTTTTTTGTAGCGATATCCAGGAATTCTTTTTAAAAAAAAACTACATTTTTGTAGTACTAAACGGCATCAAAGAAAATAAAATAGTGGGAGAAGAAAATGCGAAAAAGGTGTACTTCAACTCTTTACCGTTTCAACGATTTCATTCATTTCATTTTTTAGATAATACAGATCAAAAGTTTGATGATGATACATATGATTAAAATCCGAGACCCATAGAAATGGCGACTGCTGGCATATGTTTAAGGTCGGACCTGTACTACATCACCAAATCTTCATGAAGCAGTTGACTTCTGTTTGAAAGCGATGATTTCTGTTTGACAGTTTTCCCTACTTCTCGTATATCAATAATCCTCAGCTGATATGGCGCGGACATACACACATCTACATGCGATTTTTCCGTTTCATTATTGTGCATTGATTCACTTTGTCATGAATCATTCACATTTATGTATATACTCGGTCTATGGCGTCTGACGTCACCTTCTGATCTCCAAGAGTTTTTTCCATCTTCCTCTATCTAAGCACCATTCTTCCATCAGGCCATTTTGATTAAGTGCTCTCTTTATTTCATCAGACAATGTTTTTTCTAGTTCGGCCTCTATTTTTTCGTTTGTTTGATTTAAATTCCATGACAATTTTGGGCAGTCTTTCATTGGCCATTCTTTTTACATGACCAAACCAACTCAATTGTCTCTTCTGTATGTCTTCTAAAATTGTTTCTTTCACTTCCATCAATTCTTTAATCCTTTCATTCGTTATTTTCTGTCTTCTTGACACTCTACATCCGATTTGATATTCCGCATTCGCAGAAAACTCCAAGAAAATCACTAACATTTAATACAGTAACATGCTTACAAAATTATGCATTCCTCTTGTTTTGATTATGAATTAGGTAATTATGAACCATCAAAATGTTTTAGAAGCAAAGACAGATGTTTCACATCCTTTGATAATATCAACAAGTACTTGCAATTGCTTTTTACTCTCCAGTCGTCAGTAATGGTGAAGTGACCTAGACGAAAGTCATGCGGGGGTTCAGTTAAGTGTAGCCGGCCCACGCGTTGAACAATCCGCACGGTCTTCAAAAATTCTATGTATATCAAAGCTATGCAAATCCAGACTCGCAGATAATGAAAATGCAGGGAGATATCAAAAAATCTACTTATGAGTAATTAAAAAAATTGTTTGCTTGAAATTATTTTGGGTTTCAAATTAACATATGTCTGGCTAAATCATAAAATTAATAACTCAAAGGTGAGCTTTTTTCAAAAGCAAAATCAGATTCTTTCCTGGCTTAGCATGCAGCTATTTAAGGCAATGCATATTTTCTTAAACTCTAATTTTTTCGTAGCTGTTGGCTTTAAATTTTTTCCTATCTGAACAAATGTTCATTCTTTCTTTCAAGAAGATTGGTAAGATTTTCGCTTTTGTTTCGAAAGGGACACCTGTTATTGGTCATGTCTCGTGACCTTTTGGAATCTTTCTCTTGCTCAGGTGGGGACTAGGCCTCCATATCATGAGCTGGTAGGCCTTATGCTAATTAAAGTAAATAAATATAAACATTTCTACTTTACCATATTTAAAATCAAGTTATGTTGAGAAAGCAAAGTTCATTTCCCACTTTTAACGGCTTCGAAAAAAACTTACGTCATTTTTTATTGACCTAAAATATTGTTTTCATGCTGTGCCCACCGACTGTTTTGTTAATTGTACTTGCAGCAGAATAATCACTGTAGTCAAATATACTGTATAACAGCATAAATTCAAATAAAGTTTTTCCTTTTGTAATCCCACGAATGTATTATGGTTTTTAAATCTAGGACAGAAAGTAGAAATTCGTTCTATACGTTAACGAATTGAGGTTCACCCACGGTAAAATTTTTTGAGGGTTGCTCTATATATAAAAATTTATATGTAAAGGATTTTTATTAAACGAGATCTTCATCTAATTAATTACTTTTGTGGCTTACAATTACACAATCGTTGAACTGCATTTTTGAAAACTGAGCTACAGCAAAAATGCTTTTGCTCATTTGAAGGTAATTAAATAAACATCACTTTTCGCACTTTTTAATTTCTCTCACTTTATAAATTTGCAGTGAAATTCTTGTAATTCTCACAACTGTCAATTTCTCAAAGAGAATTGTTTTCGTTATTATTTTGTTTATGATAGATAAGTCTTGAAAAAAATAATTTTGGTATTTTTAAATATCTCTTCTCACTTATAACAAAAGAAGCTCACAATTCTGAACTCAGTTGTAGGAATAAAATTCGTTAGAGTGGAATAAATGTTTCGACAGTCTCTGTTAGCGAACGTATCCTAACAGAAGCAATTTTTTTTCTCCTTTTTTTTTCTTTCTTTTTGCATTAATTTTTTTCGGAGGGGGGGGATATAACGACCATCATGAGCAACTCGATGGGGTATAAGCAGTAGCCTGTTCCTAATTTAGGGCCACTGGTTCCAGGAGAGAGCCAGTGTTGTAAGACAAGTACAAGATCCATGCCTCACCGGGATTCGAAACCGAGTACACCTCAAACGAATGGTCAGAAGCCAGGGCTAAATCACTGCGCCACGCGTGCGGCTGAAAGGCATTCAGCCCTGATAAATGAAGAATTACTGTTTCCTCTGTGTTTACACATCTAACCTCACGTAATTCACCTAGGGGTCGAATTGGTAATCAACTTGATAACTGCAGTTAGCTATCTCGAGGTTTTAGGATGCACTTTGAGATGCTCACCTCCAGTTACAAGAATGGACTTTCAAATACTTAGCTGCCTCAAATTATTGGAAGGAATTTTTTGACAGTAATAGGAATATAACAGATCATCATGCCAAGCCACCCAGATAAACTTTTGGAAAGGGTTCATATAAAAAACACATGTTTTAATTTAGTGATAAGCTCTTGCGGCTGCTTAATTTGAACCGACTCGCTTCGGAGGATGAGTTGAATTACATTTACGAATTGTGAAATACAAAACAGTACAAGTTTCCATTTTCTTTAACCGTTTAGGAAAGGTGCATTTTCTCGTTTTGATTTTGTTTTTGATCGACTACATCATGCTCATAAATTTGGTATATTTATTTCTATAACGGATTTAGACGATTTAATCAATATCATTCATGCACTGTGTTTGTGTAATCATTCATCTCTTGTATTATCAGAACTACGAGCTTACTTGTTCCTTGCTTTATTCTAATATTTGGTTAAGATCACTGAAAAACGTTACAGAAAATAACATTTGCGATCTCTAAGGGCATCTGAATTTTAGAATATTATTCACATCCGATACTAAAATATAAAAAAAAAATGTTTTATCATTTGATTTCCATCAACTACTTTATGTTTTTCATTATTTCAGCATACCTTTTGTTTTGGACGTTCCTGATGGATTAAAGGCTTATTCAGATGTTTATATTACCTCTTTTTAAAGTTTATGCTAAATTTATTCCAAAGTATCCACTGATGTTTCTAAAAAGCATGCCGTACTTCTTTCTTTCTAAATAAACTCACTTTTCGTGTCATATCTTAACCTACATTCAAATATGGAATTCGTGTAGCCATCTATTTTTTATACATCTTTCTTTTTGGAAAGGAAGGTCTCAGAGTTCGTTATCACCAACAGTTTTTCGTTTTTCCTCCTTCTCTGAGGAGGTTATTCCTTATCTTAAATACCCTGAAGCCTTAAACGAAATCACTGTCATTACAGAAAATAATTTAGTTGTTTATTTTTTTTAAATCAAATATGAAATGAATTTCCTCCATGGCATTAGGAATTTTCTTCAGGCAATTTACGTTCTCCGTCCTTGATATCATAGCTCTGCTTGCTATTACATTAAGGACGGCGGAGACCCTAAATTGCTATTACATGGTCCACAGAACCAACAATATAAGTTTTTATGCCATTAACTGATTTTCTTTTTCTTCTGGAAGTACCTCTGTAGATTTCATCACACTTCGTCATTTTGTGTAAATGACGACCTCTTTGTCCGTTAATGGTTATTTCAGTGTTCGTTTCTAAAGCTGGTTCTTTCTGCAAGGCTTTTCAACACCAAAGCACCAGAGCACAGATGCTGAGTTCATCCTCCACGACAGTACATAACGAAATAATGCTGCAATTTGGATCGTGTCTCTAAGAGATTTAAACTACAAACATTTGGCCGGCTTTAAGTATTTATTACAGAATAAAAAAAATATTTATAAAGAAATTGTTGAAACGGGCTATATACGTCTGCAGAAATTAGATACGAAACCTAAATTTTGTGCACAATAGTACATAACGATGCATATTAAAAATTTGTTTTCACTCTACCACCATAAGAACAAATCCAATGCTTTAATCCTCTTTACTGTATAACATCAACATTAGTACTCAACACTGAATAGTAGAATCAGTGGCAAAGCTCCATGGTGGGTCCAATTGGTCCGAATCCCCTGTAAAATAATAAAAATGACAGTAAGGTTGAAGATGTGTGTGTTATGAGGTGCTGGATAGAATGAAACTCAGCTTTGTAGTGTGAAAAAAAACTCATTTGATTATTACACTTCTTTATGAACATTTCAACCTCCATCTCAAACAGTTCGCCAAATATTAACCAAAGCGCACGGATATTCAAAAAGGCGTACGGTCGAACGGACAAAGTGTTTGCACAGAGGAAGGGAGATTGTGTTTGACCCCCAAGGGTTCTTCAGAAATGTTCAATTCTTCATTCAAACTGCTGCATCGATAATATAGGACAAACGGACTTATCGGCGACAGAGAACCAAAGTGTAAACATGGTGCGATAGTTAGGTTTAGATCTTAAAACCAACCAGGAAATTTCAAATTTGTCTCAAACAGTTTCCGAGAGCTGAGATGTTTATCAAAAACAGAGAGACGCAGGAACAAACTGGCGCACGGACAAAGTGCTAACGCGTTATTTGCTGTGAAAGTTCTTAGCTGTCCCCTAAATGTCATCCTTGAAATTTCAAATCTCCGTCTCAAATGGTCTCAAATGCATGTCACGTTAAGTTCCAATTGTAATTCCCGACGAAGCATAAGTGCCACGTCCAGTCCGTAATACTATCGATACACTGAGTGGTAAATGAATTATGACCACCCCTATCAAAAGTGGATGCGGCCCGTTGACCACGTGATTACCAAAGAGCACGCGATTGGTTGACCGACGCAGCATATGTATAAGGTGTGAGTGGAACAGTAGGTAGAAAAATTCGGAGCATGATGGGTAAACGGAAGGAATGTAGGCAGGGCCCGACTTAGGTCAGTCGAGGCCCTGCGCACATACTATGTCTGTGGCCCCCTCGATTAACATTTTCAGTCAAACAGTCGAAAATAATATTAACTGGTAAATATTTTTTGCAAGCAGTTTTTTTAGCAGTAAAAACATTAAAACACATCCCACATGCCTGCCAACTTTATAGCCAATGTGGCTTGCAATAGACGTGCATTCACACTACTTCTATTTCCCCGCAGAGCTTATAGCCAATGTGGCTTGCAATAGACATGCATTCACACTGCTTCTACTTCCCCGCAGAGCTTAAAGCTGTAGCATTAATTACCCTGGAATTCTTTTTTTTGTTTTGTTTTATAGTAACATTTACGGAAACAAATAACTATCCTCCCAGAGATATAATTTAAAACACCTAATTTACCATAAATGTAATGGAAATGATGAACCAAGAACCAATGGTAGTTTAAGCTGTAAGAAGTAATCCTTCACAAAGTCTTTCAGCTGACCACACACATTGTGGGATAAATTATTGCAACACTCAATGTAAATTATTACAACAGTCTTTAAATAAAGTAGTGCCAATTGAATTTCTTTGTATTTTTATTTATATAAAAATAAACCCTACATAATTATGAATATTTATTCACAATTTTTGTTCTGACAAAACTAATATTAATAATAAAATTATTTTTAGTTAATTGTACATGTTTTCAGAAATACTTTTCATGTATAATATACCGTATTGCTCCGAACATACGCTGTTCTCACTGCATTTTGATTGTTACAAATAAGGGTGAGATTAAGATGTTATACTGGCCGATCACAGCTCAGTGCAACGCTTGAGCTTTATTATACGAAACAATCATAATTTGGTTTCCAAAATCTCATCGTAAATTTTGAAACCGAACCGTATAATAATTTTGCACTATAACGGAAAATATATTTTGGTTTCTGAAAATTTATATTATTATTATTAAGGTAGTTTGGGGGCCCCTCAAAATTCTGAGGCCCTGCGCACGTGCGCCGCGTGCACGTGCAGAAATTAGGCCCTGATTGTAGGAACTCGGAGAGATTGTGGAGCTCGATTTCTGAAACAGCTGAACTGGTGGGTTGTTCGCGAGCCTCCGTAGTTAAAGTGCATCAGGACTGACGTGAAAATGGTCAAACAACGACCCGGAGGCACAACTGCATTGGACAGGGAAAGATTGATGTGAGAGGTAAGCGCGGGGTCCAACGACTCGTACAGTCCAACAGAAGCAGCACTGTTCAACAGCTGACTACCCAATACAACAGAGGTCAAATCGGAATAGTATCTGTCATGGCCATGCCCCCCACACACACTTGCACTTAAGAGCTAAAACACTAGACGACCCCGACGTCATCCTCTCCTAACCACTGTTCATCGGCGCAAAAGACTAGCCTGGTGCAAATATCTGGCAAATTGGACGTTGGGTGGTTGGAAAAAAAAGTGTGCTGGCCCGACGAGTCGCGCTTCTTTTACTCCACTTCGTGGATGGCCATGTGCGTATTGGGCGCAAACAACATGAAGCACTCAATCCATCATGCAGGGTCTCCACAGTACAAGCCGGTGTAGGCGGTTGTGTGGTGTGCGATATGTTGACCTGGCAGGAACTTAAACTCCTGGCGCATGTGGAACGACGTATGACTGGTACCCACTACCGTCAATTGTTTGCTGACTCTCTATATCTCTTTACTATCGTGAATGTTGCACTTTTCCCAGAATGGCGACGGTGTCTTCCAAGACGGAAATGTGCCGAGCCACAGGTCCAGTGTTGTGCAGGAATGGTTTGAGGAACACAGTTGAGACTCCCAGCATATCGATTGGTTTCCGAAATCTCCCAATATCAATCCCATGGAACGGTATATCAGGCATCTGGACACACGAATCACTTTCATACATGCATTGAAACCTCTTCGTTGGCCATACCTTCCAACTACATCCGACATCTTATTGAATCGATGCCACGTCGGATAGCTGTTGCAATGAGGGCGAAAAAAAGGACCTACGAAGCATTAACTAGGTGGTCAGAATTCAATGATCTTTCAGTGTGTGTGTAGAATCACCAATTTTTCACACAACCGTATGTTTAAAATTATAGAGAGAATCTGACTTTAATTTAGGGTTACTATTTCTAGGTAACTGAAGAGAGAGACCTCAACCCTAAGAAAAAACAATTTACATATGCCCAGCTACCAAGCAATATTGCTACAACACTTACGCCGTTAACGACAAGCTTATGTCTTACGTTTTGAGACTAAAGAATCGTGTTGTTAGTAAAATTCCTATATACTCGTGAATTTCGGTTTTCATGGAACCATCATGCTAGTAACATACTAGGGTGAGATAAACATTTGTCCCATTTTAGAACTACATATAATGTTTGGTCTGCATTTGATTGGGTATCGCGATCACGTAGAAGCCGTGCATTTGGGACGGCGCCATATTGAGCAATCAGATGAGTAGAGGATGAAAGTTGATAAACGTTATGGTATGGTGCATTTAGTCCGTGTAAAGAAAAAAGAGATAAACGCGGCAGCAACAGAGAGAGAAGTTTGTGCAGTTGAAGGCGAAAATATAGTGGACAGCAACACTGTCTGAAAATCGTTCCAGAGTTTCAATGCTGGAGGCACAAGTCTTGAAGACAAGCCGAGATCCGAACGTCCAGCAACTGCAACACTGAAAGCCTGGTCGAAGTTGTGACAGTGAACTCCGGTACCAGTACACGACAGCTGGTAGCTGAGGTATCTTCCCAATCCAGAGATGGTGGTCCTGTGATGGTGATAAGATGGTGATTCTGAGATGGTGATAAGATGGTGATCCTGAGATGGTGATCTGAATCCTGGTATGCTGACTTTCCCAATCCATCATCTTTCGTCACCTGCACCAGCTCCGAATGATTATCCATGCAATGTGTCGCTCTCTGTGGCAGATTGCTGTCAAATGCACAACACGTATATGTTTTGCCGTAGTTTAGTTAAACGATGAAAAGTTGATATTCCTGTTTTATCATACCACTGGGAACCAGTGGCTCAGATCACGCCAGGAAGCATAGCCAGTGGTGCAAAAAGGGCAATTCGAGAGAAAAGTCATGCTGTGCATTTGGTGGAATTATCAGTGTCTATGCTCTGGGAACTGGAAGCAGATGGTCTCAGCCTGTGGACAGAAACCTCTATAACGAACCACTGCAGCAAGTCCATGATGTTCCGTTTCAACGCTGTCTAGCACTCATCAATAGAAACCGGGCCTTATTGCAAGTGGATTTGTAAAGGTTTGGCTTGGGGAAACGTTCCAAGTCACTCTTTTAGACTGGTCACACAGGAATTATAAGAGGTTGAGATCCTACCCCATATTCTGTACAATCCGTAACTTGCTCCATCCAGTATGTGGAATCTGGCAAACAGAGTGTTGCTGTCCTCGAAACCTGCCGAGTGGTATCGCCATGAGATCGTGGCTGTGGTGGAACGTTGGCAAAGTACTATAGAAAACAACGGCCCGTTCTTTGCAGAATTATGAGAGAATGCATGGCTTTCTTGTACCATTAAACTTTTTAGTTGCAAAATGATTGAGCTTTTGACTCACACTGGTATGTTCAACCACCGCGCAATCTAACTACGACATGTACGGTGTTAAAGGCAAGCTTATGTCTTATTTATTGAGACTAAACAATGGTAATGTTAGTAACAAATTCTACTCGTGAATTTCAGTTATCAAGGAGCCATAATACTAGTAATATGCCCGCATCTTAATCTTTTTAAACACCCAACTATAGGATTTTTAGCAAATCCAATATTTCATTTTGGTCTCTCTCTCTCTCTCTCTCTCTCTCTCTCTGCTCAATGTTAACATAGACGACAAATCCTTCCTTCGTTTTAATCTTGACGAGTGCGCAGTTGTAGAGTTGTAGACAAAAATCTGTGCTCGATGGTGTTTTTTTTTTTTTATTGGAGGTTTAACGACCACCGTGAGCAACTCAATGGGCTATAAGCAGTCGCCCGTCCCTAATTTAGGGTCACTGGTTCCAGGGAAGGGAGAGAGCCAGTGCCGTAAGACAAACACAACATCCATGCCTGACCGGGATTCGAACCCGGACCCCTTACGGACGAATGATCAGAGGCCAGCGCCTTAGACCACTGCGCGCCCCGGGGCGGCGATGGTGTTTTTAACATCTCTTATGTTACACCGATAGAGGCGAAGTACATATACCCTAGAATCGTGGTGACCAGAAAACTGTAACTTTAGTAACAAAGAGTAAATTCTAATATCTGTAACTATGAAGTTTGGTGTCGTAACCTGAGTGAGTGCACAAGGTTAGTGCCGATCAGTAGCTTTACACTTGATGACCGTATAATGTTAATGTCAGTCTCTTATCTTAATCTCGCTACAATAGCTTTACAGGTAATCTATATGTCTTTTTTGTTCTTCTTTTGGCTGAGGGTTTAATGACCACCGTGAGCGACTCAATGGGCTATAAACAGTCGTCCGTTCCTAATTTAGACCGAATTCTTCCAGGGAAGAGAATCAGTACCGTAAGACTAACACAACATCCATGCTTCACCGGAATTCGAACCCATACTCATCTCAGACGAATTGTCACAAGCCAGTGATAATACCACAGCTCCAACGGACGGTCCATATGTCTTTAAATGAAGGCTACACGTAATTGCTACATTATTGATAAATATTATCAGGACAGAATATAGATGACTGTACATGAACGACAGAAAAATCCATAGATCTTTTTTTTTGTCATTTACAATAAATCCTATGTATGTGTATTATTTTTGATTATTGCATAAGAACAACATTAGAGAAATCCATACGTCTTGTGTACATAGTAAATGTTATACGTACATGTTTTAATTTTGATAGCAGTACAGCAATAGCATCAATAACAAAACTGTGCTTGATAACTACAAGCCAGTGAAAATTTAATGATAAATCGTAGTTCTTTTTTTTTTTCGTGTAAGAGAAGGAGTATATTTCGTCTTGATAACATGTACCTATTTTAATGATCTGATCTGTTCTTCAACTGCTAAGAAAATTATTTCCAGCATTGTTCACGCATTATATTGATAACAGTGAGTCGTAAACGTAAAACGTAAACACAAAAAAAAAAGACTGATATATGATAGGGCGACAACTATGAGCAACTCTAAGGCCTATAATGAGCAGCCAGTCCCTAAATTGGGACCACTGGTTCCAAGGATAGTAAAGAGCCAGTGGCGCATTACTTATGCAGAATCAGAGAGTCGAAGTCAGTCAGGCCCGCCGCTCCGCTGGCTCGGTGGTCTAAGCGCTGGCTTATGACCATTCGTCAGAAATGGGTCCGGTTCCAAATCCCGGTGAGACATTAATTTTGTGTTTGCCTTACGGTATTGGCTAACTCCCTTTCCTGGAACCAGTGGCCCTAAATTAAAGACGGGTGGCTGCTAATTGCCCATTGAGTTGCTCACAGTAGTCATTAAACTCCCAGACAAAAAAAAAAAAAAAAAGTCAGGCCACTCGGACGAGCGGTCCGTAGCCAAACCACTACGCCGGCAAGGTGGCTCAGTTGTCTAAGGCGCTGGCTTGTGATCATTCGCCCTATTTGGGTCCGAATTCGAATCCGATTGAGGCATAGATGTTTGCGTTTGTCTTTTGGCACTGGCTCTTAATGTGTTACTTGACAAACACTGACTCTCTGTGTACGTTGGTCATTTAGCATACTGTAAAAACCCTATTTGATATGCACTTCTTGGTGTGAAATGTCTATATAATGTCTATGTCTGCCTGTTAGTCATGTCTGTGTACCACCAGGCCCAATAAACCTCCACTCAGAAAAAAAAAAAGTAACTACAATGCAAGGGACCACTCAGAAACAAAATTAAATAACCAGGAACACCTTACAATTTAGCACCCCCTTCCCCAATCAAGACAGATTATTAAAAAAACCCTTCAATCAAACAAACAAACCTTCAATAAAACAACTACGTCGCAGGGAAGGTGTGTACTAAGTTAGAGTCAATCTCTAATTTTAGCCTTGGTGAATTACGATGAACAGAGTTTTTTCTTTTGGGACGAAAAGGGTGTTAACGACCGCCATGAGCAAATCTAAAGGTAGTGAAAAATCGTCCGTCCCCCTAATTTTGGGGAACTGGTTCTAGTTAGGTGACAAAGAAAGAGCAAACGGACAAACGTAGCGCCCATGCTTTAACTAGGACTCGAACCAGGGCCCATCACGGATAATTGGGCAAAAGACAGCGCCTCAAACTTCTCGGTCACCGAAGCGGCGGAAGAGAGTTTATAGTACTTTTTTTTTAATTGGGGCTTTTACGACCACCGTGAGCAACTCATTGGGCTATAAGCAGTCGCCTGTCCCTAATTTATGGCTACTGGTTCCAGGGAAGGGAGAGAGCCAGTACCGTAAGACAGTCACAACATCCATGCCTCACGGGATTCGAACCCGAACCCTTTCGGACGAATGATCATAAGCCAGCGCTTAGACCATTGCGCCATAAAGGGCGGCTTCATAGTACTTGGCCCGAAACACCAGTCATAACCTGTAAGTAATCGATCACTGCCTTTAGCTGTCAATAAAGTCGTAGGCTGAGAAATGCATTTTTGTTTTTAACTTGTTCTTGATTTCATCATACATAATCACAAAAACTCTTGCAAAACATTCTTGGAACTCAACCAAGACTGTCTAGAAAGCGCGAGGCCGTGAGTTTTTTTGTTTTTTCTTTTGATTGAAGGTTTACCGACCACCGTGAGCAACTCAATGGGCTATATGCAGTGGTCCGTCCCTAATTTAGGGTCACTGGTTCCAGGGAAGAGAGAAAGCCAGTGTCGTAAGACAAACACAGCATCCATGCCTCACCGGGATTCCAACCCGGACACTTCACTGACGAATGATCATAAGCCACCGCTTTGACCACTGTGCCCCCGGGGCGGCTCTCTGTTTGCTACCACTCTCGTGTTACATGGACTGATATAATACATCGGTGTCGTGTTTGACGTCATACACGACAGCGTTGGAAACCAATCGGAAGCATTGGTTTCCACTTGACATCACTAAAAGAGGGAATTCATCTCGCTAATGCCATGGCCCTTGTATTTTGTAGACGCCTTCAGTTCAGCACAGTTCAAATACGTTTTCTGTAGAATGATACAAAGAAGAACATTCGGTTGGAGAGATCGCCAGAAATGTAATGACGAACCCAAGCGTAATCTTACACTTTGCAGCCCCGGTGGCTCAGTGGTCTAAGCGCTGGCGTCTGACCATTCGTTCGAGTTGAGTTCGGGTTCGAATCACGGTGAGGCATGGATGTTGTGTTTGACTTATGGCACTGGCTCTCCCCCTTCGCTTGAACCAGCGGCCCTAAATTAGGGAAGGGCGGCTGCTTATAGCCCATTGAGTTTCTTACGGTAGTAGTTAAACCACCAAATTAAAAAAACTTATATTTTCATAGAACAATGTTCTATTTTTAGTATCAGAGACGTCTGTCGAAGCCACATTATGTCAAGCGATAGTAACATTAAAGAGAAATGTGTGATACTTGCTGATTGCACAGATTTGTTTTAAATGCTGAAAGTCTGAGCGATTGAAACAAATCATGTTAACAAAACAATTCGACAGGAAGGAAGATTTAATAAAGGTGTAACGCAAATATGCCTAGTTTTAAAGATCTACCATTTTTTTCCAACATTCTTTCTTGTTCCAAATGTATCTGTTATTTGAAGAATTTCAAATGATAAAGTGTCACGCACGTAAAACCTTGTGGAAAGGAAACCTCGAGAAAGGAAACTTTGCGAATAAAAACTTCTTTTTCCGTCGAAAATCAAAGCATTGTACTTGAGAAGATAATAAATATGCAGTTGTTTTCCGAGGGAATATCTTCACTGCAAAGTAGGCATTCCTATCAGTAGGAAGAATGTCCGGAAATACATGAATAGAACGTCCGGCTTTGTCTTCCGTTGGTGTGCATTATCTAGCACAAAAGGCAGCCCAAGGTGTGACAGCAGCGAGTTGGAACTTTCAAAATAAAGAGAATTGGTTACAAGAACATTTAAGGTATCTGAAAGGAAGACAGAATATAGGACAATAATTTTCAAAAAGTTCTTTCATTTTGAGATACACTAAATTATTTCAGTATGAAAATCACATACAGATTTTCCCATATCAAACTGCTGGTTTCCTGAAATCTGTCAAATGTCAATGAAATCCTTCAAAATTGCTTGTACTACACTGCTGGCCACCCAAAATGCAACACCAAGAAGGACACGAGATAGCAAAGCCATATTTACTGGACACATAACAACAGATACAAAGATGAAACGATTGAGCTTACAGGCCCGTGCGACTTGCGGAACACGCAGACATCAATAGTTCGTGTGGCCCCCATGGCTGGCAATAACGGCCGCTTCACGCCGCGGCATCGAATGAAAGAGGCTTTGGATGTGTGCTTGGGGTATGTCGGTCCAAGGTGCTTCCATACGTTGCCACAGTTCATCAGGCGTAGCCGCGGGTGAAGCTTGCCTGGCCAATCGGTTGCCGATCAGCGACCAGACGTGTTCGATGGGCGACATATCGGGAGAACAGGCGGGCCACGGCAGCAGTGACACCTAGTGGGCTATGAATAATTGTTGCACGATGCGTGCCACGTGCGGGCGCGCACTGTCCTGTTGAAACGTGGACGCTGGCAGGTCCTGCAGGTAAGGGAGGACTACAGCCTCCAAAACGTCGGAGATGTAGCGGTGGCTGTTGCGTGTCCGGCGATGCGTACCAGAAAGGTGCGGGTGTCATATCCTATTGCGCCCCAAATCATTACGCCAGGCGACCAGGCCGGTATGGCGATGCATAATGCAGGCGTCGTACAGTCTCTCGCCGCGGTGCCGCCACACGCGGATCCGACCATCGTGGTGTTGCAGGCAGAAGCGGGATTCGTCGGAGAAGACAATGTCGTGCCATTCCGTAGTCCAGGTGCGGCGTTCAACGGCCCACTTCCGCCGCATTCACCGGTGGTGTAACGTCAATGGTAATCGAAGCAATGGGCGCCGTGTGACAAGTCCCCGCTCCTGTAGACGACGTCAAACGGTACGTGCTGACACAGGTTGTTGCGCAACACATCCTGATTCCTGCACTAACGTTCGTGATGTGGCGGTGCGAGCCGTCAATGCCTTCCGTACAACATGCCGGTCCTCTCGTTCGGTGGTGTGCCGCGTCTGCGGCAATCACTCACGTCGCTCCGTCCGTCCCCCCTGCACTCAACGAATTCATACTCGCCTCACTGTGGCTGGATGTCGTCTCTCATGGGCACCGATGTTTCGGTACGATAAACCGCTGTCGCGATAAGCCATTATTCGTCCTCTGTCTGACTGCCGTATTCTGCGACGAGGCATCAGGAAGCTTCCCACGCAGAGGTCCGGCAGCACAACACACTTCCACTACTTACACCCCGCCTTCTGTGCACCCTTCTTATAGTGCTTCTCGGTGGCGTGCCGGGCGCACATGATTTGAATATGCCCTGCAATGCTAATCGTTTGCATGTCCTCTCGCGGGCGACGCATGCTGCGAATTTCAGGCCAATCGGATGCTTCCTTCTTGATGTTGCATTTTCGGGTGGCCAGCAGTGTATATGAACAGTAGGATTTGTTTTACGGGATAAATGTTTGTGGTTTGGCTCCTAGATGTACTATTACAATGCGTAAAACAAACCAGAAACTTTTAAGAGAACAGCACTGGTCATGTTGATTTCTGATCCCCAAATATAAAAGGTTGGGGGGGGCATATTCTCCGGGATCCTAAAATGCGTTGAGACCATGGCTGCTGTTTCTGTATGACTGAACAGTAAATATTGAAACAGAAGTGTATATCTTTAAAAGCGTTCATATTTGTACAGGCGTTCTTCAAGAGCCTACACGAAATCACATCGGCATCAGTCCACGTGATTTTGACATTCAAAATTTATAGAGTAGTACTAGCACTTTCTGCACCATATTTTGGTAGCTTTTCAAATCGTTTAAGTACTATTTTAGTTTGCATTCATATATAGGTAAATTATTCTATATTTCTTCCAAATCCAACGTGCTGCCTCGTATTTATCTGTAACAATATTCATTGTCACCCATACTATTTCGGCAACATTCATGATTCGACATTCTTCAGATTGCCTCCCCGGTGGCGCAGTGGTTTAATCTCCGGCTTCTGACGGTTCGTCCTAGGTGGGTCCGGGTTCTAATCGTGTGAGGCATGGATGTTATGTTTGTCTTACGGCACTGTCTCCTTCCCTTCCCTGGAACCAGTGGCCCTAAATTAGGGACCGGCGACTGCTTATAGCTGACTGAGTTGCTCACTGCGGTCGTTAAATCCCCCCCCCCCCCCTAAAAAAGAAACATTGTTCAGATTAACACTTTGGATTTGTCTTTGTGTTAAAGATATCCCACAAGGGATTATTACATCAAAATGCTTAAACTGTTTCAGTTTGGGTCATGTACAACCGTGCATATTGTACTTACATACTGTATTGCATTACACTGAAACTTGAATTAATGTATGAGACTTGTACTACAGATTTCATTAAAATCGTGCTGATTTCGGTGGTACTAACCTGCGTGTTCAACGTTGTCGAAAACGTTATTTTGTTGTCATTATTCACCGTTGGCGAAAAAGTTTTATTCTTATCAATGGAACGATATTTCTCGTAGATTTGTATTCAAACCTGAAAACTTGTTTTCGTCTTAGCTCTTTCTGTTCTGTAGTGCTAAGTCGTTATAATATGCGATTCAGTTTGAGCTGACGTCTTTTCTTATTCATGGATTTTCATCAAAATCATTATTTCGTAAGTTTTAGTGAAGGTGTTCTGACGGTCACTGGTGGATATACAGGAATGTTGTACAAACGTGATTTCTTTTTGCAAGTCTTTTCGAAAGAAAGCACTTGCAATATCACTGCGTCAGTCTGTCTGTCTGTGGGCATATATCTCTGAACATGTTATTCGGATTTAAAAAATAATTTTTGTATTGGGAAGCTGGAACTTTGGAAATTAAGATCTACGACTTTTGTTATATTAGAGATCCTAATGACTTCGGTATGTGCTTTATTCCTTACCTAGTTTCCTAAATTCCTATTGAAAAAATCATTTGCCCTTCCGATACCATATACCAAAAAAGGATAATTACTAATTCGAAAAATTCATAGCTTTCTCGTTAGAAAGCTTAAATGGATATTTTATTCTTTAGGTGAAGTCGGATCTGTGCCTGGAAAATAGAAGTCCGATATGAAATATCTTTTTGCGTCACATAGCTTATACACAGAGAGGAATATTTTGTAAGTTTTTTTCTCGATATGAAAGATATTTTTGCGTCACATAGCTTATACACCGAGAGGAATATTTTTTAGGTTTTTTTTTTTATTTTTCATAACGCAAAGTTTTCTAACTGGAAGGCGGAAGTGCATAATTTTAGTATCAACGGTACCTATGACACTAAAATCCGATCGAAAAGGTTCTTGTTTCTTTTACAGATACCATCCACTATGGAAACTTTTTATACTTATTTTCTACACAAAACAATGCGCAGTTTTTCCGCTAGGGAGCGTAAAATAATTTTAAGTGCGTACTCCTTGAATACTCCTGATTAACAAAATCGGTAAGGCGTCATTCTGTCCAAATAATTTAATAGTTAATTAATTTCCAGGTGCTGATTAGATTTGGCAAAGGACGTGAAGGTTTACACCTAGTCAAAGGAATTTGCTGAGCAAAGGAAAAGTATTCTTCCCATTTGTGGCCAGAGAAGTCGAAAACAAAATCATAAATTTAGACGATTCCGCCGTGAGGTTGCTACTTATCCTCTTAGCAGATTAAACACAACGATGTACATGACAGAGAGCGTTTGAGGTTGCCGCTGGAATGCCAGAATTTAAGACTGCAGTGGGGAAAGAGGGCGAATAAGGAAGGTGTAACAGAGTAAGTTTATAAAATTTGTATGTGGTATACACGAAATATGACATTTTCCTATGATGACACATCAGTCTGTAAGTATTACACATTCTTTATAGTAAGTCTTTTTCTTTGACTGAATTCGAGGCACTGTTTCTTCGACCAGAGCAGGAATAATTTTTATTGAATACCGTATGGTACAAATGACTAACTTTTCGGAATTCGTCACTGAGAAAGCAGCTTGATTAGAATTTTTATGTTATTCTCAGCAGCCAATGAGAAATGAGATTCACATTCATTACTCATTCGTTAATATAACATCTTGTAAATACGAGGATCGTTCAAAAAAGTAACGAGACTTATTTTACTCGTGAGCAGAAGTGTAATACAGTAAATGTACGTACTTACACTTACACAATTTCTAAGTATTCTCCCTCTACCTAAATGCACCGGTCCCATCTTTCTATCCACTAACTCAAGGTGTGGTCGAAGCCCATCCTTGACATGTGGTTCAAGATACCCATCACAGCATTGTTCAGTTGAGTATTTGATGGAACACGATGCCCACGAATATGTTTTTTCACTTCAGGGAATAGATGGAATTCACACGGCGCCAGCTCTGGTAAAAATGGAGGGTGCGCCATCGTTTCGATGCCCAGATTTTGGATAACCTACTGAGTAAGCAAAGCGTGATTGCAAGAGGGCATTATCTTAATGCAAAATCCAACCATTTGGTGCATATTCTGGGCGTTTTGGGGAATTTATTTTCTTCAGAGAATCTTTTTTTTATTGGAGGTTTAACGACCACTGTGAGCAACTCAATGGGCTATGAGCAGTCGCCCGTCCGTAATTTAGCGCCACTGGTTCCAGGGTAGGGAGAGAGCCAGTGCCGTAAGACAAACACAAAATCCATGCCTCACCGGGATTCGAACCCGGACCCCTTTCGGACAAACGATCAGAAGCCATTGCTTTGACCATTGCGCCACCGAGGCGGATCAGAGGACCTTTGCAAACTTCAGAATAAGAGGCACCGGTAACAATTTACCCTTGTGGAACAACTATACAATTTCCTTTTTACCGAAGAAAACTAAATGCATGACCTTCCCTCCACTTGCCTTTGCTTTCTTGAATCGTGTGGATGTTTCCATTTGGTGATGTGTCGTTTTGTTTCTGCATCGAAATGATGAAAAAATGTTTCATCACATATGACTACTCGATCCAAAAAGTGTAGCTCATGTCGTAACTGGTACTTCCATTGGCGACAAGTGATAACAAAATTTGTCTTGTGTTCATCCGCTAGCAGGTGGGGAATCCACTATGCAGCGACTTTTCGGTACCCCAACCGGCTTCTCACAATATCATCAACGAAACCAATGGACATCTCATCTTAGCAACCTCCTAAATGGCATTCGGCGGCCTTCGCACAGGAGTGCCTCAATGGTATTGACATTAACATCCATAGTCGATGTCGAAGGCCTACCGGAGCATGGCGCATCTTCCAGATACTCTTCACCATTCACAAATTATTTTGTGCCTCTCAAAATCTCTTGCACGGGACAAAGCATCTTCATTTTAGGCTGCTTTAATAATTTCGTGTGTTTCTGTGGCGGTTCTTTTCAAACGCATGCAAAATTTTACAGCTGCTCCTTGCTCCAGTTTTAAGTCCATACTGGGTTACAGAAACACGTCTGAACTCTACGCCGTCTACTGCAAGAATGAACAAGCGGATCGCTGTAGCGACGTGTCGTCACGTGACTGACCTTGCAGGTGTTTCGACACAGGCAGCTGCATTTTCCTGCGTGGGTTTGTTTTGACGCTATGACGTCAGTCTCGTTACTTTTTGAACGACCTACGTATTAGTGTTGGGATAAAATGGCCTGTTCATAGTGCGGAAAATCCTCACAGCTTATTTTGGATGCTATTATTTTGTTTAGATTAAGTGTCCACAGACTACAGTCTCCAATCCGAACGAAAGAACTACACCGATTTGATTCGGTTATAATTTGTACTTTGCATTCTGGCAAGATATTATGTTGATGTCTGTGACGTGCCTGCCCCGCAGGACGCACACGACATAAAGGCAGATAGCAGCGACAACGAACGTCTGCGTAGCTCAGTTGGTAGAGCGACTTCTTCCGGAATAAATGGACTCGGGTTCGATTCCCGGCGTGGACCAAAAATGACGGAGAAATTTACTTCGTTATATGTCCTGAAGTACAAGTGCTTGGAGAATAAATTTCTGGAATTACGTAAGTTAGTAACTGATTCTTTCTGCCTGGCCTTTTGGTTACTTGTTTCTAAAGCGTGATTTATGTATTATGAAGCTATCTAAGAACATTAGTAAACTTAATAATTAGTTAACCACTTAAACTACAGCTAACAAAGTTAAAACTCTACAGCCCTCTAAAGGAAACTCATAGAAATCTGGACAATCATTCAAGGTCTCTTGTTATTTCCTCTCCATCATTGGTCTAAGAATAACTGCGCAGTTTAATTCGTGCTAAACCCAAATCTTTACTAGAAAAAAACAAAATTTTCTTTTTAATGTCATCATATAAAACAACTCTTTGCCAATAGCAGTTTTAAATCAGTTCTGCTATGAATATTTCTTTCCATTTGCCAGATATCGGCTTTTTTTTCCTCCTTTAAAAGATTTGCTTAAAATTAGACAAGGAGAAAAACCGGGATTTTTATTTTGAACCGTAAAAACGTTTTCCTATTAAACACGTTTGGTCCTATACATTCCAAGTTTTCTAAATCCTAGGGTATAGTTAAATATCTTAGTTACAGCTCACATATAAACGTGCGAATTACTTGACGCTAAGTGCATACAATTTTCCACCCTGAATTATCTATAAATAAATTCCACTTCTTTATGTATGTTTAACGGCACTTTTCATTGGCTGAGCTCTAGAGGAATTCCAAAAATTTGTTTTCTAAATTGCGAAAACTTACGGATCCCCAACGTACTAAAGTTGATCTCGTGAGTGTGTAAATTTTGTGAAACAGCGAATTTTCAAGAAGTCACATAAATGTATGAGACGTTCTGTGCTTAAGGAGAATAACCTCTCACTGTGGTGAAGTGATAAATAAGTAACAGTCACCTTAAATTTTAAGCTCGACATATTTTTGAATAAATGCATCATAAACTTTGATATTTAAGTTTTTTCTCTATTTAAGAAAAGCAAAAAAGCTATCGAAGATGAGATAGATGACCTTAGTTTACCGAACATGGGACATGTCTAGATTTACACTTTCATCTCATGATCTACAGTTCAGACCTGATTTGGTAGCAACTGCTAAAATCCTTTGTAACAGTTCCTGTCTAATCTTTGCAGTAAGCTTGAAGAGAAATTCAAAATTCAGAAACGGACATCGGCGGAATTATACGTGATAGAGATATACGAGAGCAGATGTCAATGAATTTCGTTATGGAAAAGTACCCTCTTGCAGTTCAGGACTGATCACAAGGCACGGGCATCTAAGGCTAGGGGAAGTCTTCCACTCTTGATTTAGTGACACTGATTCCGGCAAAAAGAAGGAATAAGAACCATAAGAGTGAAAAAATATTCATGTCTGATCTGGCATTTGCACCTATCTCTAGTAAAACGAAGCACTAGAACTCCGTAACTTCTATTAGGTGGGCTTAGTATATCTTATAAACGCTTCCTTCCTAGTATTGCGAAATAGCACAACACACAGATGCTTTCTTTATTTCATAACAACACTGTTTCACCTCAATATGTATACAAAATACTGTCTCTGCGTTTTTGTTTTTACCACAGTGAATTGTTCCTACCGTCAAGTTTGGAGCTGGCAGTGTACTCGTTCGGGGGTGATTTTCGTGGTATGGTCCCGGCCCATTGGTTATCGTGGACAAAACTGTCAAGTAGCACGTCTACCTCGATATTCTGGACATTTATGCCCTACCAACTCTTTGGCAACACTGTGGAACCAATCGTGGTTGGTATCAGCAGGATAATGCACCCCATAGAGCATCTATGGGATGAATTAGAGCGTCGCATAAGAAGTTTGGAACCAATGCCTACTACTAAGCAACAGTTAGTGGCAGCATTATGTACTGAATGGAACCGCATACCTATCGCTGTTTTCCAAAACCTTGTCGAAAGCATGTCTCGAAGGGTCAGCGCATGCATTAAGGCCAAAGGTGGACCGATACCTTACTAATGTATGTCAATAAATGCTATGCTGTGTTTCTCTTCTAGGTGTCCGGTGACTTTTTTCAATATAGTGTATGTGCTTAAGGCGTACCAGAATCATTAAACTAGGTGAACTTGGTTTACCTACTGAACTGCATTGTGTATACTATAATTTAACTTTGAATAGTCATAGTTCTAAACCATCTGGTCCTGGTCAGGTCTGGTCAGGTCGCGTAAATGAAAAACACACCGGTCATATTGACCTGCTTCCATCTCTGTTCCATATGCAAAAGAAGGCTGTGTTATACAGTAAATGCTATGGTGGAGGCTTCGTGTTCTTGCTAAACTTACACATACTTGAGATACAGTGAGGATCTTCTGTTATGCAATGGCATGGAGTAAACAGCGAATTTCATTTTAATTCCGAGAACCTAGGCAGTTCATCAGAATTGGGAAACATTCCTTTTGAGAGCCTCCATCTCCTTTATGTATGGATTAATTCGATTCCGCATAGCAAGGTTAAGTCGTTCATTCTTGAAATTATATCGTCTCCTTTCCACTACCTCAACCCTTTCCCATCGACAGCTTTCAAGGATGTTTGGCCGTTAGCCAGGAAAGGTGGAGTCACATCATTCAAAGCCCATTCAGTGGATCACACACGGAAAAGCGTTTTCTTTCGAACTCCATCTGTTTTCTTTGTTTTGTTCGCCTTTATCGTAATCCATTAATAAATCAAGGTAAGTGATTAAATAAATGATCGCAACTTATTTTGAATTCATTAACTTCGAAGATTAATGAAATCTTATAAATATTATGACAGTAAAACAGCGCTTCAATTTCTTTTTGAGCGCGAAGCCGACCTTAAAATTGTTTTAAGGACTCCCAGCTGCTGCCAAAAACTGCGGTTAACATTTGACATTTATGGCAATCTAAATGCTATTCGAAACATGAAAGATTCATTTAATAATGTACAAGTGGCAGATCTAGAAGCTCATCTTAGGAGGCTGTTGCTCTGGTCTAAAAAAAAAGAGAGACGTTGTGGAGGACACACACACAAACACACTATAAACTTGCAACACTGTCCCTTCCTAACATCGCAAGGCTTTTTAAATTTTTCCATTAAAAAAATTGTTCTAAATTTTTAAATCACAAACTGCGAACGAGAACTGAAAAATCAGCACTACTTTCAAAGCGTTCAGTTACGCAGTTTTCGAGGATCGGATCATATTTAGAGGATTTTAGGAAGAGAGTATCTGACCCCAAGTCTTAAACAACCCTTAGAGTAGGTAGGAAGCTAGGAGGTTTGAGCTAGAGCCCTCGACAGGAAAGTCACATAGAAGTGAAGTAGAAAGGGAAAGGAAAACGCCCTTATTTGTAACCCGGGGACCAGCACCCGGCCTGGGATCGACCCTGAGAGGCTTTCAAACCCTCCTGGGATCCATCGTGAGAGACTTTCGCGCCTGCCTGGGATCGATCCTGAAAGACTTTCGTCTCAGGATCGACTGAGAGACTTTCGTACCTGCCTGGGAACGATCGAGCTTGGAGATTTCTTACCAGTTTTTGTTTATGGCCCAATGGAAATACGTAGTTCGCTTTGTCACTCACATTATCCTACACACACTTCAAAGTCTATTCCACACGGTGACTTTACCCTGCTCCCAATTACTAATAATGCCAGACCATACAAGAAAACAGAACAAAGCTCATCCACTGCTTTTCATGATCAGACAAAATCTTTCTTCACTTCCGCTCTCATCTACTGAAGTTTTTCGTTGCTGCTTTTTTTCTTGCTGAGGCTAGCACAGAACATTCTATCCTCAAATTTACAGCACGTTTTAGTTGTTTTGAAAACTTTTGCGAAATCCTGTGGATCAATTACTATAATTTTACAAAAATAAATGTATTAACATTTAGGTATTAGGCAGTTAAAAAAGAAAAACCTGTTTTAGGGTAAAGATCGCCCAGTCGAATATACACTATACTGACAAAAGTCACCGGACACCCCTTCAAAAGCAAATGAACGGTGGATCCGCTGCGTTGTTAAGATGCGCGATACAGCTGCAAACGGTATAAAAACAAGCCTGAGGCTGACCGCGATCATATCGCACTGTGAGGTTGAGTGAAAATGTCGCTGCGGGAGAGAACTGACTTTGAGAAAGGAAAAATTGCTGGGTGTTATATTAGTGGGTTGTCTATAAGAGAAACCGAGAGGCGTTTAAACATACCCAAGTCAACTGTTTTGGGTGTACTGAATAAGTGGAAGACACATGGCGTGCCTGAAGCATCAAAACGTATCGGCAGACCAAAGAAAATCAGTGATAGAGGACGTCGAAGCCTCAGGAGAGTTGTTACAGCTAATCGACGGAGTACCGCACAAAACCTCAGCGTACAGGTGAGTAAAAATGCTGGAACCTCAGTATATGCACGTACCATCCGCAGAGAACTTCATTCCATGGGTTACCGTGGTCGTGAAGCTGCGCATAAGCCTTTCATCTCCACTCGGAATGCTACTCGTCGTTTAGCAAGGTGTAAAGAACATTTATGGTGGACCGTAGATCAATGGAAAAGGGTCCTGTGGACTGATTAATCCAGATACACGATCCATCAGTTTGATGGCCGTTTGTTGGTATGGCTGCAACCGGGAGAACGCTATTTACCACAGTGTACTGTTCCTACCGTCACGTTTGGAGTTGGCAGTGTACTCGTGTGGGGGTGTTTTTGTGGTATGGTCCCGGCCCATTGGTTATCGTGGACAAACCTGTTAACCATCACGTCTACCTCGATATCCTGGACAATTATGCACCACCAACTCTGTTGCAATACTATGGAGCCAAGTCTTGTTGGTACCAGCAGGATAATGCACCGAGCCATAAAGCAAGGACTGTTACGGCGTGGTTTGACGATAATTCCGTATCGTGTGTGGACTGGCCAGCACAGAGCCCTGATCTTAATACCATAGAGCACCTATGGGATGAGTTAGAGCGCCGCATAAGAAGTTTGTAACCAAGGCCTAATACTAAGCAAGAGTTAGCGGCAGCATTATGTACTGAATGGAAGCGCATACCTATCGCTGGGTTCCAAAACCTTGTCGAAAGCATGTCTCGAAGGGTCAGTGCATGCGCTAAGGCCAAAGGTGGACCGACACCGTACTAATGCATGTCAATAAATGCTATGTTGCGTTTCTCTTCTAGGTGCCCGGTGACTTTTGTCAATATAGTGTATATAATAATTATATGTATCTGTACATATAGTAATATATGTATTGAATATTCAGTAGTGATGGAATATATAGTAACACGAGCATTTTCGAAATGTTGCTTATTAATTCAATAAATGCATGTGAGAGGTCGTCTTTAACCTGAATACAGAATTCCGATTCTTAGAAGGCCCATTTTGCCTTGAGATGAAAATACAAGAATATCTGAGAAACGTGCACGAGTGATCCCGTATACGCAGATGATATTTTCCAATCCTGGTAACTATGTATTAAAACTTTGATCAGGCTTTGGATAAGTGCATGACGTCAACGTGCAGGAATGAAGATGAATAACAAGAACCCGCTGGTAATGACGTAACAGAAATTGTATATAAATCATAAAGAGGTTGACGATAAGGGAAACGATTGTCTGGGAATACTTAAGCGAATAGGATGTGTAGCAGCCAGGTAGTGATGAGCGAGGAGTGAGGACTCCAGAGGTTGCCCTTGTTTACGCTGAGTAACAGAGGAGAGCGACTGACAGACACGTGCTACTGCTTTTTAGATGCTGCTGTGTAAACATGATCTTGGATAAGTGCATACTTCTGGCCTTTTAGGTTTAGGCTTGCCTGGCAAGGAAGCTTTGAATCAAAACTCCAAAGCACAGAGCAGGTGGCAGGATCGGACATTTAGTCGGCTGGAGCTTTGTTGCAATACAAACAGCAGCTTTTGCAATCTAAACTCATTTTGTGTGTGCAGTTGAGGTGATAACATGAGCTTCAATAAAGCGCACATTCGTCTTAAGGTTTGCTTTTCGCGTTTGAGTAATAAAGGACAGCTGCCGAGGTACGTAGGGACATACTGTATATTCTCTGTACGCGAAACAAACGCTGTAAGTGAACTAACATTCAGAGTTTGTGAATTTCGTTCGGGTCAAGGTAGCCGAAACACTGAAGATAAGACTCAATCCGCACGTCCTCTTGAGGCGTGTGATGAAGGAATATTGGCAATAATTAGGTCCGATCATCATCAAACCTGAAATAATATTGCCGATAATCTTTCAGTTCAGCGAACAACTGCCGTGAGAATTAAGGCTTTTGGAATTATTCTAAAACGGAATCAATGGGCTCCACATCGATCATCGGCTAAGAAACGAATGGGCAGAGAGACGATAAGTGTATCTCTGCAATCTTGATACAAAACTGATCTCTTCTTAGTTTGATTGGTGATTGAGGACGAAAAATGGGTGTTATGGAAGGATATTAAATACATTAAATCTTTTTTGCGGGAAAGAGGGAGCTGCAGAAAACAATCTAAAAGTTGATCTCATAACAAAGATCATGATGTGCATTTGGCTAGATTCCAAGGGAATTGTGGCCACCGAGCCAAAAGATCCACCGAGCCAAAAGAACCATCACTGTGGCCACCGAGCCAAATGATCACTACGAATCTTTACTCTCAGCAACTTGACAGAGTAAGCACGGCCTTCAATTCTGAAGATCCCAATTTAGAGAATCGGAAAGGTGTTGCCTTTGATTATGATAATGCTAGACGCTATGTGGCATGACAACACGGCACAAGAACTTGTCCGGAAACTTTAGCCTCACTTACCGTATTCATCTGACTTAACACCGACAGATTTTTTTACTTGTTCTGGCCACTGTATAATCACATGGCTGGGAAAACCATGAAATATGTTGTAGAGGTCGAAACGGCGATTCACATTTGACTTCAAGGATGATAATCTTTTGATAGGGAAATTTAAGAGCTAACCGAACGATGGGAACTGATCGTCACTAACAATACAGGCTGTGCAACAGATTGAGATAAAGCATCGTTTAAGAAAAAACAGCTTTGTGTTTCATGCATGCGAACGGCGAGAACTCTTTCATTTATCCAATATAATCAACTCTCAGAGATGTGTTGAAAAGCTTTGATCCGTAAAAACTTGGTAAATTTCTGTGAAAAACAGTGCCTCATATATTTTCAGGGAAAATGTCGCCGGTTGCTGATTAAATGGTCAATATCTATTGAACTCGCATCTGATGTTTACACCTACACAATTTTGATTTTTCCCTTTGAGAAACGAAGAACATGTAAATGATAGAAAATGTAAATAAATATCTTCCAATCACATGACATTTCCGGATTTCCTGGAACATTATAAGATGGAACAAGGTGGGTTAAGTGTGCTCCACCTACGGTCACGTACCTGATTTGAATTGCATTGTGAAAGTTGCCTAAACTGTATAACGAAGTAAATTTCTCCGTCATTTTTGTCCACGCCGGGGCTCGAACCCGGGTCCCTTCATTCCGGAACAAGTCACTCTACCAATTGAGCTACGCGGAATTTCATTCTGACTGCTATCTGCTTTTATGTCGTGTGCGTCCTGCTGGGCAGGCGCATCACATCGGAATAAGTCACTCTACCAATTGAGCTTCGCGGACGTTCGTTCTGACTGCTATCTGCCTTTATGTCGTGTGCGCCCTGCTGGGCAGGCACGTCACAACTGTTAAACATAAAGTATTAGTATTACTAAGGGCATCCTGAAAGTAATGCCTACTTCTTAATAACTTTTGAAATTGTGAAGTGATTTTAAGGAAACTGCACTGACATGTACCATGATATGTTACCAATGTGGGAACAAATTTTTTTCAGAATCGGAAATAAAGAGAAAAGCAGCGAGCCGTTATTGAATTCCTGGAAAAAGAGGGATGTGAGGCACCAGAAATCCACAAAAGACTTCTGGCAGTGAATGGAGCTGCCACAATCGATATCAGTAATGTCCGAAAATGGACGAAGAGGTTTTGAGAGGGAGAAAGTTCAGTATCGGACAAACAACGGTGTGGAAGACCCGCAACTCAAGTGACAGGTGCCAACAGACAACGAGTGAAAGACCTCATCACAGCTGATCATCGTGTCACCATTCACGAGTTATTTGATACAATCCATTGTGGCCATAATGCTATAGAAACATTAATTAGGGATCTGGGCTACAAAATAAAATGTTCAAAGTGGATTCCAAGACGGGTTAGGTACCCGTGAACAATGAGCAAAAGGTGGACATGTGCCGCAGCCTCTTGGACTGTTGTGAGAAGGAAGGTGAGGTATTTTTTTCTAATGCTGTGACGGGGGATGAAACCTGGATGTTTTTCCATGACCCAGAAATCAATGGATGACACATCTTCACCTCGACAGAAAAGGGTGAAAAGAACTCGTTCCGCAGGGAGAGTGATGATGCCAATTGTCATTTTGACTAATTTCCTTGAACAGGATGCAACAATGAACAGTGCTCATTATGTGCAAACATTGAAGAAGCTAAAGGAAGCTATCAGAAGGAAAAGACATGACACTCCACTTCACAGTGTTGTTTTACACCATGATAACGCAAATCCCCACACCTCAATGGAGACTTTACAGGTTATTGCCAAAACGCGGTGGACGGTGATGCCCCAATCCCCCTTCATTCCTGATTTGGCTCCCTCAGACTTTTTCCTGTTTACCCCTTTGAAGAACACCCTTCGTGGGAAATGTTTCAATGATGTGACAGACGTTAAACTGGCTGTGAACTCATTTGGTGAAACGACAGTCCCAGGAAGTTTTCCGAAATAGATTTTACCAAAGGTATCAAAGATGGCGGAAATGTATAGAAAGTGATGGACAATGCTTTTAATAGCCTAGCGTGATTAACAATATGTCCAGGTATTTTGCCACCAAGTTTCACATTTTTCTGCTACAAATAAAAATTTTATGAGGAGGCGAGGCATTATTTTTTGGATGCCCTTTATATCTACCTTACTTTATGCAATTTACAGGAAAGTCTTCACAGTCAGCCTGAGAAGACAGCGCGTCCAAGATGATGGAGCTAGCGATTTTTTTGATGCCATTTGATAGCTAGATTCGATTCTCTTAGTAGCAGAAGTGAATTCGCAGATATTGGAGCCCATTGTAATAGTGTTTTTATTTGAATTCTATCATCAACCTGGAATATAAGCTACTGAATGTGATAAAAAGTGTTACATATGAGCATAGGTGTATCGTCGGGGTTGGGGGGTGGGGGCACGTTCCCCCAAACTTAAAAAGTCGAAAAAGTCATTACTAATCGTTCACCTTTGAAATGGTATAAAGTGTGACATGCAGCCAAGGGAATAACGCTATGCAACATCGAGCATTGTTATGACTGCTAGAAAGCAGTCATAGCATGGAATGACTGGTTTCCAGCAGTCATTCCATGCACAATAGTATGCAGTCATCTGATGATGGTTTTCATCATCATATAACTGCACGAAATGTTTTTAAAGGCATATTACGTATTTTCACCTTCATTAAGATAAATCAAAGCAAACCTCGCACACCTCGCAGTTTTATATATATTAAGCGTGTCAAAATCCTACGTTATGACACTAATGGCAATTGAGCAGGAGCATTTTGGGAGAAACTATTTCCGAGAATCCCCCCAAGAAAATAATTAGTTTACACTTATTTGTGCCACCCCCACCTCCCCAACTTTTGGTCATGCTAAGCCTATGCACATGAGCTGAGGTAAATGCAACGATATATTACTTGTGTAATTCACCTTGGTATTTAGCTCTGAATGCCATATGTAAGGATGTACACACAAGAATCATCTTCAGAATTTGAATTTTTAACTTAATACTAAATGAATAAGATGTAGCGAAAGTAGCTGCTTTTCGGAAAAAGTAGTTGTAGCAAGCTACTTTTTCAAGAATGTCGTTATAGCAGAACCTAGCTACTTTTAAAAAGTAGTTTTCCGATCACTGCATTCAGGCATCGCAAACTGAAAACCATTTCATTTTTCCTCAGGGGTGTATATCAGAGAAGGTATATTTACAATAGAGCTATAGCAAATGCAATGTTACGATCGATAGGAAATAGTTTTTAGTACATTTAAATTCCTTTTTATTTGGAAATGTTAGTAAAAAATAAAATATATCAAGTAAAAAATGTTGCCAGAACTTTTGAGTCACCTAGTAATAACTATAGTAATATTAACAAAAGCAGTAACTGTGACAATACATGGAACATAATTACAAATAACGTTGTAGAAAGAAAGCAACACCATGAAAAAATTTCCACCTCAGCCATTAATGAGTTACGAAATGCATTTCTAAAATAATTTTTGACTCATTTTACATGAAATAACTCTAGAACAATAAGGCCTTTCAATCGTTAAACGGTCAACGATCTCCGAAACTTTTACTGCAGGGGATTGTCCGGTCACCTCATAAAATGATCAATTATGCCCTCAGATAAACTGGTAAACATTTTAAAGGACGCCCGATTTCTTCCTTACATGAAATGTAAGTGCTCGAACATAACAATTTTCTGTCGCAACCTAGCATGTAAATTGATTAGTCACAGAAAAATTGCTGTTGGCTGTTCATGGCTTGGTGACGTGAACAGCACGATTTCGACGAAGAGCTTGATTCGAAATCCTCAAAGTCAAAAGAAGGAACTAGAACATTTGAGTAAAATATTAATCGATAAAAATTGAGGGGGAAAAATAAAACTTTTTCATATTAATTATTCCTAGTTTTCATATAAATATATATATAATAAGTACAAAGACACGTTCATGTTATATCAATAGGTGAGATAGCGGTCATTATTAGATTCAGCAAGATACGTTTTTTAAAGCACAGAAATTTGGCATTTAATAAATCTGGACCGAGTTGATGGATCAACTTCAAATTTTATATATGAAGTGTACTTACTAGTCCATAGTAAATATGTAAAATTTTATTTGAAACTCCCCGTGACTTTTGAGCAGTAATTGGAAGTGGCGCTGCTCCTGCAGCTCGCTACATTCACAGTAGCGTGGAGTGTAGCATCGCTACAAATAGAAAAATGTAGTTGTAGCAGTAGCACACTACAAAATTAAGTAGCTCGTAGCTGAAAGTTACGCTACAAATCGTGCTACTTAAAAAAAAGTAAAAAATAATCTTCAACTTACGCGACATTTCCTGGAACATTATTGTCTGTAAGAGGGAAGTTAAACCTACCCTGACTACAGTCACGCACCTGACGTGACTTTCATTGTGAAAGTTAGCCAAACTGTTCACTATAAAGTATTAATATCTTACTTGCTATTTACAGGGAAGTCTCCTCAGTCAGCCTGAGAAGACATCCCGAACTAGATAATCGATCTATCTATTTTGTTGGTGACATTTGATAGTGAAATTCTATTTTCTTAGTAAAGAAAATAAATTCGTAAATACTTATTGATACTGTTTTTATTTGAATTCCCTGGGCATATCATCTAGCCTGGAATATAAGTCACTGAATGTGATAAAATGTGTTACATATGATAATCAGAGATGAGGTAAATAAATTACAAATATATATTGTATAATTTACTTTGGCATTTAGTTCTGAATATCATATGTAAGAATGTAAGTAAAGTTCACCTTCAGAATTTGCATTTTTTACGCTTTCCAACCGTAGGTTGAAGAAGCGTATATGCTCCAGCTTTTTCCGTCCGTCTGTCCGTCTGTCGGACCCGATAACTCACGTAAAAATGGTTCGATTTCGATGAAATTTTAGTATGTTGTAGGGGACTACCAGGGGACGAACCCTATTGAAAATGGGTGAAGTGGGGTCAAAGGTCACGACATAAGAGCGCAATTCATTCAATTGTCCTTATGCGTCATAACTTGCGTAGATATGGTTCATTTTCAATGAAATTTTAGTATGTGTTAGGGGACTACATGGGAACAAACCCTATTGAAAATGGGTGAAGTAGGATCAAAGGACACGCCATAAGAGCGGAATTCATTCAATTGTCCTTATGCGTCATAACTTGCGTAAATATGGTTCGATTTCAATGAAATTTTAGTATGTGGTAGGGGACTACATGGGAACAAACCCTATTGAAAATGAGTGAAGTGGGGTCAAAGGTCAGGACATAGGAGCGGGATGTATTCCATTGCCTTTATGCGGCATAAGGTGAGTAAAAATGGTTCGATTTCGATGAAATTTTAGTATGTGGTAGGGGACCACCTGGAGAGTAACCCTATTGAAAATGGGACAAATGGAATCAAAGATCAGGACATAGTATCGGGATCCATTCCATCGCCCATATCCCACACTATTAAGGTGGACGTCAAGTAATTTTGCTTCCTATATTTCCAATGGAAAACCTTTTGTACACATTTCCTTCACAATTAGTGTGTTCCCAAGGATGGAAATTTGAACATCGATTAAAATAACTTCATACTATAACTTAGAATACTTAACATTTTGTAAAACATAAGCATAATTATATTAAAAAACAATAACGTTTCCTTTGGTGGTGTTGAAACCAGAAAAAAGATGGCGCGATCTGTGCTTTGATGACGTCAGTGGACAAATAAATGTTGGAATTGCATAATTACGGTTATGGTTTAGAAAATATTAAGTATTCCAAGTTATGAAATGAAGCTATTTTAATGGATGTTCAAATTTTCATCCTTGGGAACGCATTGCTTGTGAAGAAAATGTGTACAGAAGTTTTTCCATTGGAAGTATAGGAAGCAAAATTACTTGACGTCCACCTTAAAGTAGCAATTCTTGTATGTATGTATGTACATTTTATTCTGAAAACGGCTCTAAGAATTTTGATGCAAGTCGTTAACCTACAGTTTTCTGGTACTAGAAATCGATTTAGCTTGATCTCGACTTTAGGAGAATTTGTTTAGTGGGTTAAATACCCACCCCGAATTATAACGTTTTTATTGGCATGGCGTCGTTCCATTAATATTACCAATGCTTGGACACCTTATGACATCACAATCTCGCGTTTGAGAATTTTGGCGCGCGGTCACGCCATCGGTCTCACTACGTCACGCGTTGTGTGTGGATCCTATTAAAGTTTTATGACGTCATACTCTTGCGGCGAGCAGATGGTCGCGATTCCCATCTGCCTCATTACGTCATGCGTTGTGTGCATGACGTAATGAGGCAGATGGGAATGACGTATGCACGATAACTCGCGTAACAATCGTTTGATTTCGATGAAATTTTAGTATCTGGTAGGGGATCACCTGGGAAGGAACCCTATTTAAAGTGAACGAAATGGGGTCAAAGGTCAGTACATAGGAGCGGGATCCATTCCACCGCTGGTATGCGCCATAACTAACGTAAAAAAGGATCGATTTCGATGACATTTTAGTATGTGGTAGGGGACCACTGGCGACAAACTCTATGGAAAATGGGCGAAATGGGGGCAAACGTCACGACATAGGAACGGAATCACTTTCCATCGCCATTATGCGTCATAACGTACGTAAAAATACTTCGATTTGGATGAAATGTTAGTATGTTGTATGGGCTTGCTTTCCTGGGGACGAATTCTGTTGAAAATGGGTGAAATTTGGTCAAAGGTTAGGGCACAGGTGCGGGATCTATTCCATAGCCCTTATGTATCATTACTTACGTAAAAATGCTTCGATTGCGACAAAACTTTATCATGTTATTTCGGAGGTATACCGAACCGGTTCTGTTGAATATCATCGAAATGGGATCAAAGGTCAGGGCACAGGACCGAGATTTATTCCACAGCCATAATTGTCATAGCTTGAGTGATAACTTGAGTAATGATTTCTGGTATGTTGGAAAGCGTATCGTAATCAATGCATTGCATGATTTTACTAACTTGTTAATTAATAATAAATGAAGAGAAAGTAGCTACTTTTAAGGAAAAGTAATGTAACTACCTACTTTTGCGAAAAAGTAGCTGTAACAAGCTAGTTTCCAAGAATGTAGTTGTAGCAGTAGCTATCGACTTCTAAGAAGCAACTTTCCAATCACTACTTTTGACACACAGAAAGTTTTGTCACTCTTTTTTTTTATTTTGGTAAATTGTTGATAAGTGTTGGCTGCTTGTAACATAATAATTTTGGTTTGCAGTGCCCTAATAAACGCTGTTCTTATGACAATACAGTGTTTTGTATCATTGTAAGTTTACATGACATCAGTGCTGTGTTACGTGACGCATTAAAAGCAAAATCATCCTGTCAAGAGCGTCTTTTTGACACCTGCTTAGAAACATGGAAGCGCCACGCCACCCCTGTGGCGCAGTGGTCTAAGTGCTGGCTTATTTTTTTTTTTTTTTTTGATTGGAGGTTTAACGACCACCGTGAGCAACTCAATGGGCTATAAGCAGTCGCAGCGCTGGCTTATGACCATTCGTCGGTTTGGGTCCGTGTTCGACTCCCGGTGAAGCATGGATGTTGTGTTTGTTTTACGGCACTGGTTTTCTCCCGCCCCCGGAGGCAGGGGCTCTAAATTATGGACGGGCGACTGCTTCTTATAATCCATCGAGTTGCTCACGATGGTCGTTAAACCTTCTATCAAAAAAAAAAAAAAAAAAAAAAAAAAAGGACGGAAAGGAAAACATGATGTCTCGGGTTTTTCAATTTCTCAGTTTTGATCATAAGTAAGATACTTTTCAAAACAAGTAAATGGATTATTAATAATTAAGCAATGTATTTGTTTTGTTTTCCTGTGCAACTGTACACAGGGGTGGATAGAGTTAATGAATACGCAGAATTGCGCTACATTTGTGTTTTTAATATATTATTATTTTGAAAATACAACTGACTGCGAGTAACTGATTCACTCCAAACTCCATTCTTAAACGTGATTTGGAAGATTCCAACTCAATAGCTTCCTCTATTTACTTATTTTATCTGTGCATTAATTCATTTGGGAATAGTCGAAATTCCAGAGCATATAAACACCTGTAATAAATTTTAAAAAATGATGAAACCAAAAAATATTAAAGAAAACTCAATGGATAGCTGAGCTCTAGTCGTAGTCATTTCTTATTGGTGGCTCTTTCTAGAAGGGCTGAGTCTTCCACAAAGGAGAACTTACGGAACATAGTCGTCATGAACTTTTTTACCGTGGTAAGTATGCAATTACGTGCGACAGGTTGGGCTCTAAGAGACACCTATAAGTGACTTTGTGCTTAACGGCTGTGTATCCTAAGTGATTCGTTGCAGAAGATTCTGCCCACGGCGAAATTGCTACAAGTTCAGCTTACACGATTGAAATGTGCTTATTATTTTTTGGTTTCACTAGGTTTTTAATGGGATGCAAAATATAAATACGTCCATCAGTTCGAAGATAAGGGGTTTCAAAATGATGAACTGTGAAGTTCCACAAAGAGGCAAAATTTCCAGAAAGCAACATTATGGTGGCAAATATTAAGCTAGATGAAATACTAAATCAAATCATCGATAAAAGTACCTCCTCAACAATATACGAGGTATATTACGTCCTGCAAAACTACGACGGCAGAAGTGATTCCCAGATGCCCATACCTTCTGCATAAAAAAGGACTTCAAAAATGAGACTTCGTAAAGGTAAGGGGCTCAGAGGAATTGGAATTTGGATTCTTTTTTTTAATTTTCCTCCATTTAACATTTCTTCGGATAAAACTAAACATGATTTCCCATTTTGATTATTAGCCATGGAGACAAATACACAGAGGTGGTTTGGTCATGTTGAAAGAATGAGCGGTGAGATCCTAAAAGTAATTTATTCAGCCCAATTGGCAGAAAAGAAAGGTAGAGGAAGGCCAAGAAAATCATGGAGGGATGTCTGTATGAGAAAACGATAATGAGTGTGAAGTACAAAAATGTCGCGTGTGAGACGTGTGATGCATGTTAGCGAAGCTCGATTTGTGTGCCGAGATCGCTGTAAATGGGGACGTTCGGTACATCAACAATCAGTAAAATCTATCACCATCAATTTTAAACTTCAATCTGGTAGATGAGCTTCTTTTGACTCATCCCTCGTCCAGTGATATACCTATGTACATGTATGTACTAGGCAAGTACACCGAAGGCAAGTGTAGAAACATAAACATCCCGTTTTTATATCACACTACAACACAAAAACATATTTTGGACATATATTGTTCGCGCCAGCAGTATGTGCCTTTGAGCAATCGTTCTCTGCAGAATTTTCCTTGGGAGAGGTTTTTAATTTGTGAAGCCAATTGAAAGACTTATCAGGTCATAATTCTTAGTAACGCAAGCATCATTATTATTAAAATGATGAAACAGGCATATCTAGAGGGTGCTGAAGAAATATTTTAAAT
Organism: Macrothele yani; assembly: GCA_039090855.1. Classification (NCBI taxonomy): domain Eukaryota; kingdom Metazoa; phylum Arthropoda; class Arachnida; order Araneae; family Macrothelidae; genus Macrothele; species Macrothele yani. The sequence goes on from CM077008.1 coordinate 84,135,153, forward strand.
TATATATTTACAAATATATATATTTTTTATATTTGCCTTATTTTCTTCTGTTCTGACTTCATTTTGTTGAAGTCCTTTTATTTTAATACTTTGCATACACCAGCTCTTAGAACGTAGGAACTGAACGAGACAATTTATAGTCTAGTTGCATAGTTCGTCACAATGGCATATGAGCTATTTTTCGTTTTTCTTTTAATTTTTTTTTTTTACCTTTTTCCACATATTTTTTTTTATCATCGCTTTGTCCTCGGAGCCCTACCATAAGATTAGTATGGCACTTGCCTTATAAAATTTGAAAGTTTCAGATTAATCTACCTTAAAGTACTTCAAATCTTGTTTATAGCAATCGGTCACCCCCCCCCCCCCAAAAAAAAATGTCCCGTGTACCACAATATATAGATGTTCATTGAGAACTCTGTAATGAACAAAGTATCATCTTATGAAATTTTCAGGATCGGTGCATATTTGTTAAATACGCTAAATTTAAGCGACGCAAGCCACCTTTGCAGTGAGATTTTTATAAGAAAAATAGTTGTTTTAATCATCAAAGCTTATAATACTTATACCACGATTAATAACAGAAAAAATGTTATTCGTTGAAATTTTAATTGATTAAAAAAGATGTATCGCCCCCAAGAAAAATAATTTCTAGGTACGCAAAGGCGTACCTAGAAAAGTGGGGTTCGCAGAATCGTTTGCTGCGCTACGAATCATGCATCATAAAGGTGTGACTCAACATGCCTCAGGAAAACAGGTGAGGTGCACGCGAGTTATTAAATTTACGTTTAATTCTGGCATTATTTTCTAGTGCTTTTCAAAACGAAAGGAATTTTATCCTTTTTTATTATTTTTTTTAATGAGCTTTCGTAATTTTAGTGTAGTCTGAAACAGGATGGTCCAACTCAATGTCAATACAGTTTTTTCAAACGTTACAAACATATGTATAAAGAAATTGCTTACCTCGGTGTTAATGTAGCAAAAGTGGACATTTTTTCTCCACAGAGCGTAGATATATCTCTGCATGGCTTTGTTTGTTGAAACACCGCTACCTTTCACTGAATGAAAATATCAGTACGTGGGCATATGCAGTTCCTGAGAAGTTTCAGCGTGAATCTGAAAAGAACCAGGACAGACTTCTTGAGTTGGAAGCGGAAACGGTTTCTCAGAGTAAAAAAATATTCGAAATAAATCCTCCTAAAATCAGGCAGTTCCAGATGTCAGTTAACTACTTCTGAAATTCGTCGTAACCACACTCATCCATTCCGCCCTAGAGTCAAAGACCGAGCATTTCCAAGTGTTGTGTCCTTGGCAAGACTGGTTGAAGGACTCTTCCTGCCCGTTCCCCCACTCGTACGTACACCCCAAACCAATTTCGTGTTCTCTTGGGCGTCTCCTTTTGGTGGGGACTTGGCCCAGGTGAAATGACAGGTTGCTCTGCGGAGCAGTTGTCGCGGCGGGGAATCCGAATTGCGTGGTGGTGGCAACTCCGCTGACTAAGGCGAGCAGAAGGTGTTTGTCGGCGTTGTCGTTACAACGCAGAATTCGAAACCGTTTGTGTGTTGTTGGCTCAGAGCGTGACCAGAAAATTAAATAAAGCACGCGTGAAAGTCGCGAAGCAGAAAGGGTAGTAGAGTTAAAGAGCGGGAATGGCTGGGATCAAAATTTGGGTTACTCAGTCAGAACACGCCTCCCTCAAGGAGGAAAATCAGCTGGCTCGAATCTTTCTCATTGCAACAACACGTTCTCTCTCACTCCGCTTACGTAACTGTTTTCTGAATGTAGTAAGAATTCTGGTCACTCGTTTTACCCCTTTGACCCCGGAACACCTGTCTTCTTAAATGGCAGTAGGTGTCTTACGAAATTACGGAGAAGCTACAGCAGATGCAACCCAAAATATAAATTTCTCCTTTAAAAGGCCGCCCACTTTGTACTAGGGCAGAGCATAAAAATGTCGGTAAGGAAGCAGCCTCCTCGTTCTTTTACAGAAAGCAAGTAGAATTTGAAAATCAAACTTTTCTTTGGCTATAATTTCTTATGCTTCAAACCATTGCAAAAGTTGTCTGCTTCAGTCACTTCAATATTAACTTGCTGCCTTTTTTTAAAGTGCAATAACTCTTTTTTTTTTTTTTTTTTTTTTTTTGCTTCTATTTTTTTTTTCATTTGAGGTTTTAACAACCACCGGGCTATAAGGAGTCGCCCGTCCCTAACTTGGAGGCTACTTGTTCCAGGAAGGGGAGAGAAACATGGATGAGACATCACCAGTGGGTTATCCGGGATTCGAACCCGGGCCCTTTTAGACGAATGGTAAGAAGTCAGCTTTTATACCAATGTGCCACCGTTGTGACAGTAACGTTCCTACTGCATGTTATACATTCACAGCTCCCTAACATTTCAGAATAGTTTAAGAAAAAGCCGGGAAAAAAAGGAAAGGAAGAAAAGGACAACAAATTTCGCATACTTTCTCTAGAAAGCATAAATCTACCAACAGTCGTTTTTTGTTAACGAACACCAAGAGTAACTCTTATGGCTATAGCCATAGCCAGTAGCTATTCCATAATTTGGGAACAGTGGTTCCATCGAAGTTACGGAGTCAGTGCCTTGGACAAGCGCACAACCCATCCCTCGTCCAAGACTTGAGCCCAGGCTCACCTCGTACGGATGGTCAGACGCCAGGGCCTCAGACCACCCAGCCATTGGGAAGACTCACTTTTAAAATGCCAAAAATATGAAAGCTTAAATAATTAAAACTATTTACTCCATCGGAGAAAAGGTTTTCTTGAGAGAGTAAAAACTGTTGGCCATGCTAGTGTAGTGGCGCACCCAGAAATTTTTTTATGGGGGTGGCCCAAAATATTGAAAATGCAAATAAAAATGCCCCAGAGAAAGCATCTCCCAAAATATTGGGAAGCGACAAAAAATAGTTTGGCCGTATTACAGCGCGTTTCCAATTATTCCTAAAATATACACTATATTCACAAAAGTCACCGGACACCACTTCTAAAGCAAATTAACGGATCCGCTGCGTTGTTAAGATGCGCGGTACAGCTGCAAACGGTATAAAAACAAGCCTGCAGCTGACTGCGATCATATCGCACAGTGAGGTTGAGTGAAAATGTCGCTGCGGGAAAGAACTCACTTTGAGAAAGGAAAGATTGTTGGTTGTTATACTAGTGGGTTGACGTCCATAAGAGAAACCAAAAGGCGTTTAAACATACCCAAGTCAAATGTTTTGGATGTATTGAATAAGTGGAAGACACATGGCGTACCTGAAGCAGCAAAAGGTACCAGCAGACCCCCAAAAAAAAAATCCGTGATAGGGGACGTCGTTACAGCTAATCAACGGAGTACTTACTGCACAAGACTTCAGTTTACAGGTGAGTAAAAATGCTGGAACCTCAGTATGTACACGTACCTTTCGCAGAGAACTTCATTCCATGAGTTATCGCGGTTGTGCGGCTGCTCATAAGCCTTTCATCTCCACTCGGAAAGCTACACGTCAGTTAGCATGGTGTAAACAAAATTTATCGTGGACCGTAGATCAATGGGAACGGGACCTATGGAGTGATGAATCCACATACAAGATCTATCAATCTGATGACCGGTGTGTGGGTATGGCGGCAGCCCGGGGAACGCTATTTACCACAGTGTACTCTTCCTACGGTCAAGTTTGGAGCTGGCAGTGTACTCGTGTGGGGGTGGTTTTCATCGTATGGTCCCGGCCGTTGGTTATTGTGGACAAACCAACAGGTTTGTCCACGGTAACCATCGGCCGGTACTATCATCTACGATATTCTGGACAGCACGTCTATTCGATATTCTGGACAGCACGTCTATTCGATATTCTAGACAATCATGCCTACCAACTCTGTGGCTATACTATCGAACCGAACCTTGTTGGTACCAGCAGGATAATGCACCGTGCTATAAAGCAAGGACTGTTATGGCGTGGTTTAACGATAATTTCGTATCGTGTGTGAACTGGCCAGCGCAGAGCCCAGATCTTAACCCTATAGAGCCCCTATGGGATGAATTAGAGCGCCGCATAAGAAGTTTGGAACCAAGGCCTACTGCTAAGCAAGAGTTAGCGGCAACATTATGTACTGAATGGAAGCGCATACCTATCGCTGTGTTCCAAAACCTTGTCGGAAGCATGTCTGGAAGGGTCAGTGCATGCATTAAGGTAAAACGTGGACCCATACCGTACTAATCTATGTCAATAAATGCTATGTTGTGTTTCTCTTCTAGGCATCCGGTGAATGTTGTCAATATAGTATATATTTAAATACATATGAAAATATATTTCAAAACAAGCAGCCAATAACAAAGAACGAAGGACCAAGTGATGCTTCATGGGGAAGGCCCAGGAAGGCCTTTTTGGGCTACCCCCACTGAGTGCTCCACTGTACTGGTGCCACAGTACTCAGACGTGCGATTCTGGCTGATCGTCTGAGTTGGACTGGGATTAAAGTCCCGGATGAGGCATGGGTGCCGTGCCTATCCTAAGGCTCTGATTTTGTCCCTTTCTTGGAAGCAGTGGACCTACGAGGAGTGTTTAGTAAATCCTAAACCTGATCTTGAACGTAGTGGTTTGGAGCTGACTCAAGCATTACAAAGTATTGCATCATCCTTTAGTTATATATACAGTCATGGCCAAAAGTCCTGCACCAGTAGACCGAAAGTCAATTTTTGATGTTTGAAGTCAAATTATGCAGCGTAATGGTAAAGTCAGGAATACATATTATACATCATTTTAAAACAAATTTCATGCTGAATTCAAATAGTTTTACGGAATGTTATTACCAGTAATAGAAGTGAAGTTAGAAGCAAAAGTACAGCGTCTAGTCATAAAAAGCAAAAAATAGCGGAATTTGTGAAAATAGTGTACAATGCATTTAAGGCTGTCTTTGAATAAGTGTAACAGAAATTCTATCCTATACCTGCAATGTAAATTCTTGGTACACATTTTCTCGAAGACTATTCTTTGTAGTGTTTGAAATTTTGAGCCCAAATAAAAACGACCTATGGCTAATATATGCTACTGTTATTATTCCGAAAAAATTGTAAGAATGTTTTTTAAAATTCAATTTATATGACTCGAAAGTATTTCAATTTGGGAGCTAGCTTAGCAGTGTTTCTGTCTGGAAGAAACGAAATCTCTCATTTCTGTCTGATTTTTTTTTAAATTATCTAGACCAAATAGAAATAACTGAATAGGGCCAAAAGTGAGACTGGAATCTTGTCTCCCATAAATCATCTTACATTCTACTGTACAATCATTTTTTGAAGAGAAAATGTCTACATTAGCAGAGAACCCCTGAATTTGAGCTGCATAAACTCCGCCTACCTACATATCTCTACCCCAAACAACGTTATTGGTTAAAACATAGCAGCGCGTATTTTGTCTTTTCATTGTGGAGCAAATGAGAGACCGCTTCCATCCTGAATATGGCGAGGTCTGCAGTGATTCGCTGACGTCAATTTCTGGGACAGTCCTTCGAGACGTAAAAGCCACGCCCAAGGAGTGATTTTTGCGCCATCTATCGCACAAGAGGAACCCTAACACTTATTTAAAGACAGCCTTAACGTAAAATTACTGTACAGTACATTATCGAAACTTGCAGGACGCTTGAAATAACTTACCAACAAGCAAAATACGCTTTAATATTTAATTGAATAACCACGGTTTCTTAGTAACAAACTGCATCTTCTTGGCATGGAACTAAACGAGCTTCTCTAGTTGTCCATTGCTGATAAACGGTGCCATGCGGCCCTTAAACTCAATTTATGCAGTTTTAGATGTGGGTCCTTGTTCAAGGATCTTTTGCCTCAATCTCACCCACAGATTCTCTATGGGATTAAGATCAGGTGACTGTGCCGGCCTCTGAAGTTTTCTTATAACTTTTCGATTAACCCACTCGTCAACCAACTTTGACCAATGACATGGCATGTTATCGTCCTGAAAGATAAAATTCCGCGAACCCATGTCTTGTGCAGATGGTATCAGTTTGGACTCCAAAATATCCACATATTTCGATCCATTCAATGTACCATCAACAATGTGCAGACGGCCAACACCACTGGCTGAAATAAAGGACCATAAGATCACCGCATGTGGGTGCTTGATTGTTGGTTGGGTGCGGCATGCCTTATATCTTTCACCAGCCCGACGATGTACATAATTATTTCTATTATTGGCGGAAACAGTAGCAGTTGTTTCATCACTGAAATAATAACATTTTTCCATTCATCAACAGTCCAATACTTGTGTGTCTTGGTCCAAGCAATTCTTTTGAGCCGTTGTTGTTCAGTAAGGAAAGGTTTTCGTGCAGTCAGTCCATTTTCTTGTAGCCTACGACGAACTGTACGTGCAGATGCAATAATGCCTACTTCATTCTCCTACTCATTTCTTAAATCAATGGCTGTTTTAAACATTGATTTTAAGGAACGACGAATCAACAAGCGATCATCACGTTCAGTAAACTGCCTTGGTCGACCTGTTCTTTTTCTGTTTATCACAGATCCAATTTCTGCAACTCTTTTAGTGGTGCGCAAGACAGTGGAATGATCACAGCCACATTTAAGAGTAATTTTATGACTGCTGAATCCAAGTTCATGCAAAGTAATAATTTTTGCCCTGGTTTGAAGAGCCAGGACCAATTTTCGAGTCTTTGACATTCCGAAATTCAAATATCAACAGGAATTCTGCATAAACTTCCGTCAACTGACTACAAGCAGCTGCGTTCTAAGTCGGCAGACGATTCTACATCCATTTATATCTCACTAGCGGACATCGGAGAAATCTATAGTGGATTAAAGGTGCGTGAACGCTTTTTCAGAACTGGATTTGTGTTTTCTCAGTTGCACATTTTTGCTTGTAACTTCACTTCTATTATTATTGGTAATAACATTCTGTAAAAATATTTGAATTCAGCATAAAGTTTCCTTTACTTTACCATTACGCTGTATAAGTTGACTTCAAACATAAAAAATTGATCTTCGGTCTACAGGGGCAGGACTTTTAACCATGATTGTAATAACAGCCACGTCACATCAGTGTGTCAACATTTGAAACGGCGCCACAATGCATTGAAATCTATAAGGAGACAGTGAATGAGCAACAGATGGAATTTCCCAATCGATCAGTGATTGAATTTTGGAAGAAGAAAGATGTAACATCACGCTGTATTCCTGAACGGATAGTCCGTGTATATGTCAATGGTGCACTTGCATATGCTACAGTCAAAAGTTGGGCTGCTCTCTTTAACGGGGAAGAGACCCGTTGGAAGATGACCCTCGAGAGAGATGCTCAGTGGAGGTGACCATCTATGATATGTGCCAGAAAGTGGAGGACCTGGTGATGTCAAACTGGCAAATCCATACCGTACAGATTGCTGAGTTACGGAAGTTAAGTACCGGCAGTGCTTGGACCATTTTAAATAAGAGCTTAGGGATGTCAAAGGTCATGTGCCAGATGGGTTCCTCGAATGTTGATACCTGAGATGAAGAATGATCGTTTTGAAACAAGTCCAGTTCATCTTGGCAGCATCAACCGCGATTCAGATTACTTGCATTTCTGATATGTGACTGGTGATGAGATATCGCTTCACCGCTGGGACGCTGTCACTAAACAAAAGAGCATGCAGTGAAAACATCATGGATCGCCACCGCTCAATATTTCGAAACACAACCATCTGCAGGGAAGATTATGGCCAGCCTTGTTTGGGACTCAAAAGGATTGCTGTTAATTGTTTACTTGCCTCATAAAAGGACTAAGAATGCTGCGTACTATGCCGTGCTACTGCGACACTTGCATGAAGCCATCATGACTAAATAGCGAGGTAATTTAGGAGGGAATGTTCTGCTTCTCCAGGACAATGGTCCAATCCACACCGCCGGTGTTTTCATGCAAGCTGTGACAAAATGTGGCTTCCCACCGTACTCACCTAATCGCGCCCCTTTGTGACTTCAAAAAGATCTGCGGGGTAGGCGTTTTGCGAATTATTCTGTTACTAATGAAAGCAACGAAGTGTTGATTTGAGGTGAAAGATGAAACGTTTTTCGCAGTGGGGATTTGCCAACTCTATGATCGGAACAACAAGTGTATCCAAGTCAAGGGAGACTATTTGGAAAAACAAAGGTGAGTTTTCGAAAAAAAAATGTTTTTGTTTCTTAGGCTTAGAACTTATTGAACGCCGTACCTACATTAGGCACGAGCAAGTCCTTATCAGCGCTAAATGCTCACGAAGGTTGTGAAACACCGGAAAAAGGGAAAGCGATATGATGTTACCTACATCTCAGATGGAAAGAACCCACCTTTTGATATGAAAGACAAATATGGTACAGTACCATGTATTTTATTAATTTAATTTTGCGACACGTAAATGCCGATCAGCGGGAAAATAATATGCTAGGAAAAACGTGAAAACATTTTACTTGCTTTCCGTCATACACTCCAACAGAAATTTCCTCGATCCGACTTCTAGAAGAGGAAATATCATGCTCACAGAAAAGCGGATGAATAGAAAAGTAAATGGACAGACAAAATGCATTAAAAATCTCAAGCATGATTTCTCTGATACAAAAAATAAATAAATAATCCAATCGAATTTTGGAAACCTACGAAAAGGCAAACACATAAGATATACACTAATAAGCGATTCCATTATGACCACCTACCTAATAAGCTGTAGGATCCCCTTTAACCCGCAAAACAGCGGCCACTCGGCAAGGCATCGATTCGATGAGGTGGAAATAGGTATCCTGGGGTATCTGGTACAATAATGTCAACAGCAGGTTCTCCAGTTCCAGTACATTTCAGGGTGGTCGTGATTTAGCGCTAACCCGCTTTTTCAAGTCGAACCACAAATGTTCGATTCGGTTCATATCAGGAGAATCTGGAGGCCACGGCATTAACAGAAAGTCACCAGCATGTTCCTCGAACCACTCCTTGACGATTCTGGCAGTGCGGCATAGCGCATTTTCCTATTGTTAATGGCTATCACCAGCAAGGAACACAGTTGCCATGAATGGGTGAACTTAGTACGCAACGATGTTCAGATACCTGACAGCTGTCAGGTATTGTGCTATTGGGATAATGGGGTCTAAAGTGTCCCAAAAAAACATCGCCCACAGCATAACACTGCCACCGCCGGCCTGTTTCCGCCCAACAGTGCATCCAGGTGCCATAGCCTCCTTTGGTAACCGGCGTATCGGCGCTTGGCCATCTACGTGATGCATCAGGAATCTTGATTCGTCAGACCAGGCCACTTTCTTCCAATCATCTACGGTCTAATCTCGAAGATCTTTGGCCCATTTCTTGCGTTGTTGGCAATGACGTACAGTGGGGACCCAGCTAGGTCTTCGTCTACGCAGGTCCATGCGCAGGAGGCTGCGATGAACTGTGTGTTGTGGCACATTTCCCTGATCACCACTGTTGTAGCTGATGATGATTTGTCGCACTGTGGCCTTGCGATCGCTGTGAACAATGCGCGACAGTCTCCGCTCCCCTCTGGCATTAATGAGCTGCGGACGACACACGGCTGGACAACGGTTCGTCGTTTGGTCATCTGCGCACCACTTTTGATACGTACTCACTACAGCCACACGTGAACAACCCACAAGCAGCGCCGTTTCCGAGATCGTAGTTCCGAGACTAAGTGCCATCACAATTTGTCCTTTATCAAACTCCAATAAATTGGCAGCTTTTCTCATTCTGACTCCGAACACTCTACTAACCGAAAGCCGGTTCTCTTGCTGTATATATATACTGCTCTGTGAACTTAACCTGCACCACCGTTCGGTTTGCAGGAGCGCTCATTTCTCTACGCTGGGGGTTGTCATAATGTAATGCTTCATCGGTGTTTGTTGTGTATGCTATTTTCTGAAAGACAGACGCAAAATTCTTACCCTGATATTTCAAGATATGAATATGTGTACGATCACCAGTAGCAAAAATGTATGTCGATTAGTTGAATTGTTGTGAATATATTTCTCTGCTACAGAAACAAGTGCTTAACGAATGTTTGAGGTTTAACGGCTTTCACGAGAACGTGCAAAGTTGTACAGGGTGTGATCAGAAAGTATCTAGACTGGATTTATTCAAAAAAAAAAAAAAAAAAAAAAAAAATACAGGACTTACAGATTTGAAATCGCTTTGGAAGTTACCCAAAGCGATTTAGGGGAAATACATAAAACCCACACTCTTAGTCCAGTGCTGTCTCGACTACTCGAAGGATTTTTTGAAATCATCTTCTGAAATAGGGCGCGAACAGCTGCTTCGTCGCATTCTGTTGTATCTCCTCAATATTTTGAAATCTTTTTCAAGTGATTTTTAATTTTGGGGAAGAGGAAAAAAGTCACAGGGAGCGAGTTCTAGCGAATAGGGTGACTATCACACCTATGCAATACGGTGCTTAGCAAGCAACTGCTGCACGAATTGCGATTCACTGGCAGATAGATGCGTTGTCATGTGGAGTTGCCACTCGCCACTCTCATGCGAACGCCGCAACATTTGACAGTAGTACTCCTTTCTAAATTTGACAGCAGTCTCCATCAAACGCCGCAAAATGTGTCAGTAGTACTCCTTGTTGATTGTTTGGCCCGATGGAGCGTATTCATGATGCACAATCTTATAATTTAGAAGGAAAAAAAGAAAAAAAAAAAGACAGTTATGATCATTTTGACATTGCTGAGGCTCTGCCGTGCTTTTTGGGTCCGGGAGAGTTTGGAGTTTTCCCTTGTGAAGACTGAGCCTTAGTTTCGGGGTCATGCCCATAAACTAACGATTCATCACTAGTTATCATAGTTTTTAAAAGTTTTCTTCGTTTTCAACTTACCCAAGCAGGTCACTAACAGCTGAAGCACGGACCTGTTTTTGCTCAGCTGAGAGCAATTTTGGCATAAATTTGGTTGAAACGCGTCTCATACCCAAATCGTCCTTAAGAATCGACTGAACTGAACCGAAACTAATATTGAATTCTTCAGATAACTCACGAATAGCGGTTCGGCGATTTTTCCTCACAGGCCTGTGCACGGGTTCGACATTGTTTTCAGTTTTGCTGACCTCCCAGACCGTTCATCACTCTCAACACTTTCACGACCACCTTTAAAGTAAACTTGTGTACGACTTATACAACCAATATAAACTTGTGTACGACTTATACAATCCCACAGGCGTTTTGTAACTTTTAGTGTCTTTGCAACTTTTGCCAAGATTTTGACAAAATCTGATGCGAATTCGCTGATTAAGTTTTTCCGACAAGACAAATGTGACGAACAGATTCACACATGTAAGAAAAGAGCACTACTGTAAGAAAAAAGAAAACGGAGGAGTAGGAGAGACGTGAGTCATGACATATGCGCAGTAGGTTCCGAGGTCAACCTGTGCGAAACCTCTTCTTGCCTTGTCGCGATGTTCGGAACTTATGCAACCAGTCTGGATTCTTTTTCATTACACTTCGTATGCAGTCAGTGATCTCTAATTCAGAGTTACTGGTTTAATAGAAGTAAGAGAACTAGAGCTGAAAGAACATGTATCACGTGCATAGCTTGGTCCTAAATTGCAACCCAGCCGAACGGAAACCATGCTTAGGAAGCTTGTATTTCATTCTTATTTTTTTTTCGGGGGATAACTGCCACTATGAGAAACGCCTAGGCTTGAGAAGTTTCACCCGTTCCTGATTTTGGGGCCAGTGGTTTCGGGAGGAAATCGTAGCTCCATAAGTCAGGATCGCCACCCACTAGCCAGAAGCCAGCGCCTCTGACCAGTCGGCCACCGTAGCTACCTGTGGGAGTAAACCATTTAGAGAGTGTTATTTTGAGATAGTGGTCTTCCATTGAACAAAAATTCGTACTTTTTTGTGGGTTATTCTTTAGAGGCGATAGTCAAGCAAAGATGCAAGTTTTGTTTTGTTTTCTTAATGTAGGGAAGAACTGAAACACAGTTTAGTGACATCATGATGGAAGATACACATTTTAACAAACAGACGGAACTGAATGTGGAGTGACAGTTATCAAGTCCCTGGACAGATTCATTCCATCTTCATACTACTGAGAAAGTTATATCGTGATTTTGAGTTAGTGTGTGTAAACGGTTTATTTTTCGTTTACAAAAGAAGACCCCCCTGCCGTTTTCTTTCTTTGTTTTTCTATTTTGATAACACAAATGCAAATAAAATTGAAAATTATACACCAAATCTATATTTAGCAATGTTCAAATGAAGTTTCTGACAGTAGAATTTATTTTTAACCAGATTTCACTTTCAGCAGTAGGAGGACATGTTCACTTGAGACCAGCGTCTTTTAGATGAAACGGCATTTTTTGAGGAGGTGTGTGCGGTTGGGGGAGGGGGTAACTAGCAACGTGAGCAACTGGATGGGCTGTAAGCAGTCGCTCGTCCCTGATTTAGGGTAACTAGTTCCAGGGACGGGAGAGGACCGGTAGCGCAAGATAAACACAACATCCATGCCTCACCAAGATTTGAATCCAGACCCATCTCGGACGAGTGGTCATAAGCTCACTGCGTCATCGGGGCGGTGGCCAGCCATGATCTATACTCGCTTTGGTCTGTGAGTTGAACTGTTCATTTATTTATTTATTTATTTATTTATTTTATCTCATCATGATGTTATATGCATTGCCATGATACTCAACTAAGCTACTGCTTGTTGCGCGAAACATTTGATTAAACTGCTGTAGAAAATATGGAATTGGACTGTGGAATCATATACCAACCATGCCATCATTCGTATATAACTGGAACATGGTGTATTCTGAAACAGTATGTTCAAAAAGGTAATAAAATAAAAAATTAAAACCTTCAGTTTCATTCAGTATTTCCGATTTTTTTCACATTTTTTAAGGGTTTAGCTGATGGTATCAAAGATCTCAGATGAATTTTGCTACTGCATCACTTAGAATATTTATTTGTTGTCCTTCAACATTCCAACATTTTGCTTTTCAAAACGTGCATTGTGCAATCATTTCTTTGACTAAGTAATCTGTGATTTCCTGGCTTTGCGCACCTCAATATAATTTGCTCCTATATTTTTCTCCTTCAGCTCCTTATAATTATCTCCTTTTGTTTGATGTGGGCCCGTGTTCGAGTCCCGAATAAGGAAAGGACTGTGCACTTAACTGATGTCGCTGGCTCTTCCCTTTCCCTGTGCATTGGTCCCCCGGTTGTAACGTACCAGGAGATGTGACGTACCTGCCAGAAGGACGCACACGACATAAAGGCAGATAGGAATCAGAATAAAACGTCCGCGTAGCTCAATTGGTAGAGCAACTTATTCCGGAATGAGGGGACCCGGGTTCGAATCCTGGCGCGGATAAAAATGACGGAGAAATTTACTTCGTTATAATGGCGCCCGAACTATCCGGATGACCCGACCGTTCAAAATCTCGCATTGGTGTGATGTTCTTTCCACACCGCGAGATAGGAAAAATAAGAGAATCCCTTCTCCAGCACTTCGAATAAAAAAAAATAATAATAAGGGGGAGATGATGTAACGTACCAGGAGATGTGACGTACCTGCCAGAAGGACGCACACGACGTAAAGGCAGATAGGAATCAGAATAAAACGCCCGCGTAGCTCAATTGGTAGAGCAACTTATTCCGGAATGAGGGGACCCGGGTTCGAATCCTGGCGCGGATAAAAATGACGGAGAAATTTACTTCGTTATACGGTAAAAATAAGGAAATTTGTTCTTAGCCCACCTCCGAGTGTCTTTTCTGTCAGACACCCAACCCCATATCAACTATCTTCCCCTTTCTAAGATATGTTTAAGACCTGAACACTGTCTTCCTAAAATCCTCTCCAACAGCATTTACTAATTCTTGAAAGCTTTGTACTGGTTAGGAACTTTACTTGCACCATTACTCTCAGTCTGTGTGTGTTTACTATTATTATATTCTACCAATGCGATTCAGCCGCTGCGTTATACGAGTTTGTGGTAATGTTAAATCTTCCACTTTATTACGAGTTGTAGCTGGTCAAGCTGGTCTGTGTTTCACTTTCATGTATTTTGGAACCCTGAATCATCATAAGATTTTAAAAAGAAGAAGAAAAAGTCAACTTTCTGAGAACAAGCGACCAAAATATCTTCTAATCTAGAAGGACAGATTCGAAAATCATTTCTCCGAATTCCGATTATCGTCGTTTCTTTACAAATCAGAAAACAAAATGATCAAAATTATGTCAGCCCTAAAGCATGAACCTCAGTCGAACAGAAATCAGAATGATCTAGATACGTCCATTCGCTTGCCAGCTCAGGTGGAACACTTCTATTTTCGATGAACTTAATATCGCGTGATAACTGCTTACTCTCAGAAAGGTTATTCATCAGATAAATGAGGCTAAGGAGCAAGGATCATTTTGTACGCACAGACAACACCGAAAAGTAAAATAAAAATAAAGAGCAATGCAGCACGAACACAGAAAAGGTGAGCAAGCAATTTTTTCACATATAAGTTTCTTAGAAACGTTTCTCAGATTAAGAAGCTAACCGGGTGTGGACATACAGGTATCTCAAAAATGTGATCAATTGTGAAAAGTGGCCGATTTAAAGGAAGGACCAACTTTGCAGGTTTTACTGTATTTCGAAATTCTAACCTACTATTTTCTCTCCTCTTTCGTCTCATGTACATTATATTGACAAACGTCACTGGACACCACTTCAAAAGCAAATGAACGGATCCGCTTCGTTGCAAAGATGCGCGATACAGCTGCAAAAGGTATAAAAACAAGCCTGCAGCTGACCGCGATCATATCGCACTGTGAGGTTGAGTGAAAATGTCGCGGAGGGAGAGAACTGACTTTGAGAAAGGAAAGATTGTTGGGTGTTATATTAGTGGGTTGTCCATAAGAGAAACCGAGAGACGTTGAAACATACCCAAGTCAACTGTTTTGGATGTACTGAATACGTGGAAGACACATGACGTGCCTGAAGCAGCAAAACGTATCGGCAGACCAAATAAAATCAGTGATAGAGGACGTCGAAGCCTCAGGAGAGTCGTTACAGCTAATCGACGGAGTACTGCACAAGACCTCAGTGTACAGGTGAGTAAAAATGCTGGAACCTCGGTATGTACACGTACCATTCGCAGAGAACTTCATTCCATGGGTTACCGTGGTCGTGAGGCTGCTCATAAGCTTTTCATCTCCACTCTGAATGCTACTCTCGTTAGCATGGTGTAAAGAACATTTATCGTGGACCGTAGATCAATGGAAACAGGTCCTATGGACTGATGCATCGAAGCACACGATCCATCAGTCTGATGGCCGTATTTGGGTATGGCGGCAATAATGGGAACGCTATTTACCACAGTGTACTGTTCCTACGGTAAAGTTCGGAGCAGTCAGTGTACTCCTGTGGGGGTGTTTTTCGTGGTATTGTCCCGGCCCATTGGTTATCGTGGACAAAATTGTCAAGCAGCACCTCTACCTCGATGTTCTGGACAATTATGCCCTACTAACTCTGTGGCAATACTATGAAAACGAGCCTTGTTGGTACCAGAAGTATAATGCACCTAGCCATAAAGCATGGACTGTTACCGCGTAGTTTGACGATAATTCCGTATCGCGTGCGCACTGGCCAGCACAGAGCCCTGACCCATAGAGCACCTGTGGCATGAATTAGAGGGCCGCACAAGAAGTTTGGAACAAAGGCCTACTACTAAGCTACAGTTAGCGACAACATTATGCATTGAATTGAAGCGCATACTTATCGCTGTGTTCCAAAATTTTGTCGAAAGCATGCCTCGAAGGGTCAGTGCATGCATTAAGATCAAGGTAAACCGCCACTGTACTAATGTATGTCAAGAAATGCTATGTTGTGTTTCTCTTCTAGGTATCCGGTGACTTTTGTCAATATAGTGTGTATATATATGCACCTTTAAAAAAAACAAAAAAACAAGCACCCCGAAAAAGTCATTCGATCCTGATGAAACTCTACGTGCAAGTACCTCAGGGCTGAATATGCAAATGATTAAAAAATAACGACCAGTGACTGTACATGGGAACTGTGCATCGAGGAGGGTGTAACAAAAGCAAAGCTCTCACGCAGGAGCAATTGTGACATCGGATTGCGATTGCATTAACCTCAACGGACTAGGAGGACACCTCGACATCCGATCCGTGCACGATGCGGGAGAGCAGTTGAGCGAATTCAAGAGTGGACGTGTAATTCAGCTCAGAGAGGCCGATTGGTTAAGTCGCCTCATAGCCCGTGACGCATTACAGATGTAAAGCACGTGACACAAGACGACAAATCTGCAGCGGTACATTCCGTCCGTGTAGCTTAGTTGGGAGAGCAACTTACTCCGGAGTGAGGGGGCGCGAATTCGATTCCGTCACGGACAAATTTGTGTTTTCACACGCCAGGCATTTGGGTCGGAGCGACGCAAACATCGGACGATGTTGGCGCCAATTGGTCGAGAAGGGCACAACACAACAGCACGCAGCTAGTGGATGGCCGAGAGCAACGACAGAACACGAGAATTGGGCAAATGTGAGAGCCGCACGAACAGAACCGAATTCGCCGCTCTCAACCATCCGCGGTTATGTTGCGTCGTCTTCTGGAACAGAACTGACCATCCGGACCGTTGCCAGACGAATTGCGGTACGTGGACTACATTCAAGCAGGACACTCCACTGCCTAGCACTGACCAGCGAGAATCGCCTGCACCGTTTACAGTGGTGTTGGGCTCGATCAACGTGGGATAGGACCCAGTGACGTCATGTTGTCTTCAGTGATGAGTCACGGTTTGCACTTGGTGCAGATGACCAGCGCACATGTGTATGAGGACGAGCCTGCCAGCTCACGGATCCTGCCTTTACCATGGAACAACATACGGCTCACACACTGGGACTGAATGTCTGGGAAACCATTTCCTATAATAACTGGACACCCTTGGTAGTCCCCCGTAACACCATCACGGCTCAACGGTATACGTCGACGACATTCTACGACCTGTTGTGCTTTCCATTCCCGCCGCAACATCACCGAGCAATTTTTCAACACGATAATGACCGGCCACGCCTGCCTCCGTAATGTCGATGCCCTTCCATGGCCAGTCCGATCGCACACCCATTCCGGAATGTCGGCGAACTGGCCCGCAATTTGGACACGATCTGACATGCTATACGACCTCAGGACAGTATCTGTGAACTGTATGCGTTTATACCACGTCGGGTAACCGCTTGCATCCGAGTCAGAGGTGGTGTAACAACGTACTTGCTTGTTCCACTCGCGTAGCTGTTTTATCCGAATAAATGGTCCAACTACCCTGGAATTGAAATAATTTCCTTTCCTATACATGTACATTGCACATACCAGTTTTCATCTCGATTGGATAATTCCTTCTGGTTGCCACGGGTTTTTTTTTTTTTTTTTTTTTTTTGCAAAGAGTATAATATGGATTTACGGAATTTCATATATTTTCGCAATGAAATATAAACCTGTAGTTGAATATAGTTATATTATTTAGTATTATTATTTATTACTGATCATTACTGGTTAATCGCTTTGCATTGTAATCGCGCTAATAATTCATAATGCGCAATATACAATACTATATTGACAAAACTCACTGGACACCTAGAAGAGAAACACAACATAGCATTTATTGAGATACATTAGTACGGTGTCGGTCCACCTTTGGCCTTAATGCATGCACTCACCCTTCGAGACATGCTTTCGACAAGGTTTTGGAACACAGCGATAGGTATGCGCTTCCATTCAATACATAATGCTGCCGCTAACTGTTGCTTAGTAGTAGGCCTTGGTTCCAAACTTCCTACGCGGCTCTATAATTCATCCCATAGGTGCTCCATGGGATTAAGATCAGGGCTCTATGCTGGCCAGTCCACACACGATACGGAATTATCGTCAAACCACGCCGTAACAGTCCTTGCTTCATGGCTCGGTGCATTATCCTGCTGGTACCAACAAGGCTCGATTCCATAGTATTGCCACAGAGTTGGTAGAGCATAATTGTCCAGAATATCGAGGTAGATGTGCTAGTTGACAGGTTTGCCCACGATAACCAACGGCCGGGACCATACCACGAACCCCCCCCCCCCCACACACACACACACACACGAGTACACTGACAGCTCCAAACTTGACCGTAGGAACAGTATACTGTGTTAAATAGTGTTCCCCCGGCTGCCACCATACCCACACGCGGTCATCTGACTGATGGATCGTGTATCTGGATTCATCATAGGACCCGTTTCCATTGATCTACAGTCCACGATAAATGTTCTTTACACTATGCTAAACGACGGGTAGCATTCCAAGTATAGATGAAAGGCTTATGAGCAGCAACACGACCACGGTAACCCATGGAATGAAGTTTTCTGCGAATGGTACGTGTACATACCGAGGTTCAAGCATTTTTACTCACCTTTACACTGAGGTCTTGTGCAGTACTCCGTCGATTAGCTGTAACAACTTTCCTGAGGCTTCGACGTCTCCTATCACTGATTTTTTTGTTGTTGTTGTTCTGCCGGTGCGTTTTGCTGTTTCAGACACGCCATGTGTCTTCAACTTATTCAGAACATCCAAAACAGTTGACTTGGGTATGTTTAAACGCCTCTCGGTTTCTCTTATGGACAACCCACTAATATAACACCCAACAATCTTTCCTTTCTCAAAGTCAGCTGTCTTCTGCCGCGACATTTTCACTCAACCCCACAGTGCGATATGACCACGGTCAGCTATATCATTCAGGCTTTATTTCAAACCGTTTGCAGCTGTACTGCGCATCTTAACAACACAGCGGATCCGTTCATTTGCTTTTCAAGGGGTGTCCAGTGACTTTTGTCAATATAGTGTATACTATTTGACTAGAAACTAAGTTCATTTATCTTACGTCGTAGACTTCGTATTATATGATGGCACGTGAAACAGAAATTTGCAGACCACTAAAACAAATAAAAAATTGACAATTAAAACCTGATGTATAAATATTACACGGACATTTCTAGGAGATGTTATCTGCTGTGACATTGTCTTGCAGAACAGAAGAAAACAAAAAAACGGAAGCACCTCGTCGGAAGGTGTCGTCGACATATCTTCGATCGATCGAACCGTTTCCGACAAAAGCTAAAAATAAATATTGTTTTTATAACTGACGGCACCTCATATCGTTACTGTGAACTGCACAAATTGTCTAGCCGCTGATTTTGTGCGTGTAATAGTGATAGTTCCAGTCACATATAACTTAACATTCCAAGAACTTCCAACTAAACGCAAAGAAAATCATGAAATTACAAAAGGCAAACCAACGCACAACATTTTCCCAAGAAAGGAAGATTTATAGGTAGCCATCCTGAGATTGGAAACCACTGGTGATCGCATCTTATCTCAGGCAAAAAATTACTAGTTGCTCAGCAACAGAATTAATAGGCACGTAATGGCTGTTTGATGTTTGGCAGCAACAATGATATTTTAGCGGACAAATTATTGCTGCGTCATAAAAACAAAGTATAAAGGGATGTAAATTCTCAGAACTGATATATCAAATCTTATCAGTTCTGAGATTTTATTCCAGAGACATCGGTTGTAATCAGCCTGCATTTTTTTTTTAAAAAAGAGGACAAACAGAGAGAGAGAGAGAGAAATACATCGATTAGCTATTATATTAAGACCACCCCCAAAACTTTGCACGTTCTCATGGAAGACGTTAAACCTCAAACATCCATTAAGCGCTTATTTCTGTAGCAAAGAAATATATTCACAACAATTCAACTTATCTACATACATATTTGCTACTGGTGATCGTACACATATTATTCATATCTTGAAATTTCAGGGTAAAACATTTGCGTCTGTCTTTCAGAAAATAGCATACATAACATACCCCTATGAGCCATTACATTATGATCACCCCCAGCCTAGAGAAATGAGCGCTCCTGGAGAACGAACGGTGGCGCAGGTGAAGTTCACAGAGTAGTATATATACAACCCGAGGGTCGGCTTTCGGTTAGTACAGTGTTCGGAGTCAGAATGGGAAAAGCTGCCGATTTATCGGAGTTTGACAAAGGACAAATTGTGATGGTACGGCGTCTCGGAACTACGAGCTCCAAAACGGCGCAGCTTGTGGGTTGTTCACGTGTCGCTGTAGTGAGTACGTATCAAAAGTGGTGCACAGATGGCCAAAGAACGAGCCGTCGTCCATCCATGTGTTGTCCGCATCTCATTGATGCCAGAGGAGAGCGGAGACTGTCGCCTATTGTTCACAGCGACCGCAGGGCCGCAGTGCGACAAATCACCCGCAGCTATAACAGTTGTGATCAGGGCAATGTGTCACAGCACACAGTTCATCGCAGCCTTCTGCGCATGGGCCTGCGTAGCCGAAGACCCAGCCGAGTCACCATGCTCACTGTACGTCATCGCCAACAACGCATGAAATGGGCCCAAGATCATCGAGATTGAATTTTTTTTAATTGGAGATTTAAGGTCCACCCTGAGCAATTCAATGGACTATAAGCAGTCGCTCGTCTCTAATTTAGGGCCAATGGTTCCCGGTAAGGGAGAGAGCCATTGCCGTAAGACAAACACAACATCCATACCTCACCTGGATTCGAACCCGGACCCCTTTCGGACGAATAATCAGAGACCATCGCTTATACCACTGCGTCACCGGAACGGTACATCGAGATTGGACCGTGGATGATTGGAAGAAAGTGGCCTGCTCTGACGAATCAAGATTCTTGGTGCATCACGTAGATAGCCTAGCGCGGATACGCCGATTACCAACGGAGGCTATAGCACCTGGATGCACTGTTGGGCAGAAACAGGGCGACGGTGGTATGCTATGGGCGATGTTTTCTTGGGTCACTTTAGGCCCCATTATCCCAATAGCACAATCCCTGACAGCTGTAAGGTATCTGAACATCGTTGCGGGCCAAGTTTACCCATTGATGGCAACTGTGTTCCCTGCTGGTGATGTCCATTGCCAACAAGATAATGCGCCATGCCACACTGCCAGAATTGTCAAGGAGCGGTTCGAGGAACATGCTGGTGACTTTCTCTTAATTTTCTGGCTTCCAAATTCACCTGACATGAACCCAATCAAACATTTGTGGTTCGACTTGGAAAAGTGGGTTAGCGCTAAATCACTACCACCCCGAAATGAACGGGAACTGGAGGACCTGCTGTTGACTTTATGGTACCAGATACCCCAGGATACGTATTTCCACCTCATCGAATCAATGCCTCGCCGAGTGGCCGCAGTTTTGCGGGCTAAATATGGTTCCTATAGCTTTATTAGGTAGACGGTCATAATGTAATGGCTCACTAGTGTATATGAAAAACTTATTTTGAAAGATAGTCAAAATTGATTTAATACTATGTTCACAGCTTTCCCCCCTCTTTTTATCAAAAATCCAGTAAACAAAAACACTAACAGAAGCATTAGACGATTGCACAAGCATTAGGAACGGCAGTAGGAATGAAAAACGTGTTTAAAGAGAGTAAGTAACGTCATAGAAAAGGGCAAAAGAAATGCGTTTATTTTACTTTCGACTAGCCCGTGTCAGACAACTGTTCGCACTCAGCAATGGCTTGAGTTTCGGGAATCCTGGAAATTGAAGGAACTTTGGTGAAGCTCTGAGCGTGGCAAAATTAATTGTTCGCACTTGTGTTCATGCTTTTAATAAGTGAAATTTGAAATCGGGAAAATTTTAACGTTGAGAAATAGTCATACAAACTACAATAAGCAACTGCTACTTGAAAAAAAAATTATTATTGCACTTTCAGTAGCATATTCTTACAGTCATTTGTAAAATCTCCTACATTGTAGGTACTAGAATTCGCCGAATATGAATTATGATAGAAACTCTTATGAAAATGCTATTGCAGAGTACAACGGTATATAATTTCTTTGTAAATTATACACTAATTTGCTTTACTTTCACTGCGAAAGTGATTTATTAGTACATAACAGTTTTCTCGATCTAGCGATAGCAAATTTTTATCAAAACAGAATTAAAAGATTCCACATTTGAAAATATTATCACTTACTGGAATTCCTACCCAAATGATATACAGATGTTGCAACCAACAGAAGTATATATTTTACGCCACAGAAAGCAGAAATTTATCTGAAAATGCTAATCAGGTAGTTTTCATTGGATAAAAAACAAACATTTCAAGAGCATCTTGTAGATATCTTGACGAATGTAAACATTCATTTACTCACCCTAATGGAAAATTATACATTAGGATAATAACAATAATAATAATAGTAGTAGTAGTAGTAGAAAATTATCATATCAAGATCTTGTGGGATTTTAGGGACATTGGTTCCACGGAAGGGAGAGAGGCAGGGACGTAAAACAAACACAACATCCATGTTAAACTGGGATTCAAACCCGGACACATCTCAAACGAATGGTCAAAAGCCAATACTTAGGCCACTGCGACACCGGAGCGGCAAAACGCCATTGAACATTTTTTTGCTTAAATGAGCCCTGGGGTTTTTATGTGTCATTTTCTGGTCACCCTGTATATTACCATATATGAACGCATGACCTAGAGGGGTTGGGAGTTCAAAACGCCTTCGAAATTCTTTTTAGGTTTGAATTTTTTTCAAATGAGAGAGAAAATGGACTAAATGTTAATTGATACTTAATCTTTCTCTATGGAACAAAATATTAGTAAAATGTATACACATCGTCAAAAAAATAGTTGCACCCAGAAGGAAGCAACCGATAGGAATCAAACTTGGTGGGTAAGTTTGACATCGTGAGACATGCAAATGATTCAAGTATCACGCTCGGCCGTGCATGTGACGCAAGCAAGGAGGGGTCGTAGCGCTGTGACTGACCGCCTATGTAAGTTCATCCCGTTGCGTGTGCTTGCCATTCTGACTCGTGTTGTTGTGTTCGTTGCGTCCTTTGCAACTGAAGTATGCCTCGGAGAAAAGTTCGGAAGCAATTCGAGCAGTTGGAAGAGTTCGAAAGGGCCGCATCGGCGGGCTCCGGAAAGCGGGGTGGCCTTATCGCCGTGTTGCGTGCCATACCGGTCGTGAGGATATCACCATAGAACGCTTTAGCAGAAGTCGATAGAACAAGGCACGCAGCAGCGACAGGAAGGGTCTGGGAGACCTAGACGAACCACGGAGAGAGAGGACCGACGGGTTGTCTGACATGCGCGGAGTGACCTAACAGCCATGATTGCGGATAAGGCAAGCAGTAGTACCCTCCACGCATTCGGCAAGCAGTGGTACCGTCCACGCATCGTCCGATTAGTTCCAGCACCGTTAGCAGACGGCTGCATGGCGTAGGACTACACGCACGCAGACCGTTATGACGACTTCCCTTAACACCATTGCATCATCACCAAAGACTGCAATGGTGTCGTGCCAGACTGTCATGGAGCCACTCAGAATGGCATCGGGTGATCTTCAGTGATGAGTCCCGCTTTTGTCTTGGAGGAGACGACCACCGAATCCGTGTGTGGAGGCACCGTGGTCAGCGCCAAAATGAACGGTTTGTTGTCGAGCGTCATACGTCCAGAAGGTCTGGTGTCATGGTGTGGGGTGCAATCGCCTATGATGCCAGATCACCTTTGGTGTTCATTACAAGCACTTTGACAGCCCAAAGTTACATTAATGAAGTCCTGTCACCAGTGGCCTTACATTTTCCGAACGCTCACTCCGGTGCGATTTTCCAACAGCACAACGCTCGTCTGCTTACTGTTGTTGTCTCGAGAGCTTGCCTTCAAGACACAGACACTCTGCCATGGCCAGACGCATCGCCAGACCTATCGCCGATTGAAAATGTGTGGGATGCTATTGGACGCGCTATCCACTCTCCACCCCTACCGTACAGTTTGCAAGAACTGCGTGAGAAGATTCAAGTTGTATGGGATGGCTTACCTCAGGACACCATAGGAACCTGTTCAACTCCATGCCGAGACATCTGGCATGCTGTGTGAGCAAACATGTCGGCCCGACGCCATACTGAGAGACACTACTTATTGGCGTGTAGCTCAATAAATATTGCCTATATCAGTCTCAATGTTTAATCATTTATTGTTCCTGGTAACCTTTACCTTCCTCCCCAATAGCATTGCAATCCGACACGTCCTTCTGGGTGCAACTCTTTTTTGACGATGAGTGTAACTCAGAGGCACCAAATTAAAACTAATTTTCGAATAGCACACCCCTCCCTGAAAATTTCTGTTGGGTTGGCCACCTTGACTCTGTGAGAACTCCATCTGAAGCTTCGGCGCACCATTTTTCCTTTTTAGCACGTCTTTTGTAAAAAAAGATCGTGCTTCTGTTATCGGTTTGTCCGTCCGTTCATCTGTACGCACGATATCTCAGCAACTATTAGTCCGATTTGAAAAATTCTTTTTGCATTGGGAAGCTTGAAATATGCGAATGATGATCCTTTATTTCGTTTTTTTTTTTACGATGTATAATTTCGCCGCTAGAGGGCGTAAATGAAAATGATGTCGAATTCAAAAATACGTTTTATTCCACATATTTGCTTCTAAACATCCGATTGAAAAAATTATTTCATCTTTCGATTCCATTTATGTCGAAGAGTATTTTAGATGTAGTTACTTTTTCAAATTACACATAGATTTTCCGCTAGGGGGCGTAAAAGTAAATTACATTTCCCCCGATAATTCTTCTTCTATAACTCCGATTTGAATTTTTATTTCTTCAGCGGATACATCTCCTGATGGAAAATCTTTTGCATATAATTTCAAATTTTTGGTAAAGAATACTTTGGCGACCAGGGGGCGTAAGTGTTAATTTTTGCTTCTGATGTATTTGTCATAAAATCGTAGCTTCTAAAATATCGTTTAAAAAATTCTTTCGTGGACTGATGCCACTCACATCGATAAACCTTTTCGGAATATTTTCTTCTTAAAATATTCCACAGTTTCTCCTCCAGGGAGCGTTGATGTACATCTTATTTTTGTCAATATCTCTACTTCTAGGAGTCCGATTTGAAAAATTCCTTCTTTATTGGATAGTGTTTTCCGTTTGACATGTTTTTCATATAATTTCAAAATTTTCAAGTAATTCATAGACTTTCCGCTAGGAGGCGTAGCGGTAAATTGCGTTTCCCCCTATATCTCTGCTTCTAAATCTCCGATTTGGAAAATTCTTTCTGCACCGGATACAGCTCCTGATGGGAAATCGTTTGCACATAATTTCTAATTTTTGTAAAAAAATAGTTTGGCCACCAGGGGGCGTAAATCTTAATTTCCGCTTCTGTTGTATTTGCAGCAAAATATGAGCTTCTAAATTCTCGATTGAAAAAAACGTCGTTTGTTGACCGATACTACTCATGTCGACAAACCTTTTAGGAAAATTTTCTTCTTGGAAAAATGCATGGTTTGTACGCCAGGGGGCGTAGATGTATATCTTATTTTTGTTAATATCTCTACTTCTAAGAGTACGATTTGAAAAATTCCTTCTTTGTTGGACAGTGTTTTCGATGCGAAATGCTTTTTTCTATAAATTCAATATTTTCAAGTAAATCATACACTTTCCGCTAGGAGGGCACAAAGGTAAATTGGGTTTTCTGCGTTTTTTCTGCTCCTAAAGCTCTGATTTGAAAACTTCTTTATGTATCGCATACAAAACCTGATGAAAAATATTTTTCACATAATTTCTAATGTTTGGTAAAGAATGGTTTAGCCACCAGGGGTCATATGTGTTAATTTCTGTTTCTGAAGTATTTGTTGCAAAATCTGGGCTCCTGAAAACTCGACTAATTTTTTTTTCTTCGACCGATACCGCTTATACGGATAAACCTTTTGAGAATACTTTCTTCCTAAAATAATACATGGTTTTCCCACCAGGGGACGTGAAGTCACATCTTATTTTTGTCGATATCTCTGTTTCTAAGAGTTCGTAAGCTCAAGATTCCGGTTACAGCAATATCTGAGGGATTAAAAACCCGATTGAAAATCTTTCTTTGGACAGATCTATTGCTTTCCATACCGGTTCCATTGACTTTGAATAGCTTTGATAAATTTAATTTGCGTCAGAACGGATTCAAAAGACGTGCTTATTACACCCGAAAATTTGGTGTCAACTTTCTCGTTCTTTCCTTTTATCGGTTTCCTCTTCTTTCGCGCGTGTGTGTGTGTGTGTGTGTGTTTCAACAAGAAGTGCGACGTACAACAAACTGAAGTCGAAATAATTTACTTTTTAATTTTTTGCTTTTGCTACCAAACGTTTGATTTAAAAGCTTTAGTTTAATACTGAAACCTTTAATTTTCGCACTTTCGCCGTACGCCCTATTTGAGCGCGTCGAATATATCACGAAAAATATCAATAAAACTTCCGCATACCAGGGTAAATAATATTTTGTGTTCGTAAGACCCGATAGAGCGGAATGTTCCACCCTTATTGACTCTAGGCGGATATGTCAAGTGCAAAGCAAAAGAAAAAAGGAGCAAACAATGGGTAAGTTCGAAGAATACGACACGCAACGAAGCAAGTAAGCACACCTTCTTACAACACCGGACCGAAGTGCCTCGAAGACAACGGACAGCTTTGAGACTTTATCAGATAACGACTAATCACTCTCACTGTTATATAAACCAACAAATTATTAAATAGAGGCCACTCTCTTTTAATGGTATTTCACATTCATAAATCGAGACCACTGTTTCCCCGTAGCGTGCCGCATTTGCGTGATCGATACCCGATTAAACGACGCTAGTACCATATGTATCCACTAAGAACCAGCATAAATAGTGTATATCAGAATTTATTTTAATTGACTTAGAAAAATAAATCGCATTATCTCAAGTTTCATATTTCCTGGTTGAAAACACCTTCCTTGTTAATACCAAAATATTAAATCGGCGGCAAAAAAAATCATAAGAAAAAATAATTAGTTCGCATAATACACATTGCGGCAATTAAGTAATGACACTGATTTTTTTTTTTTTAATGCAAAAGCAGTAAAATTTATGTGAAGATATTTTATTCGAAATATGCACTGAAGAGCAATTGCGAATTAGAGACAGCTGGCGTTATGCAAATGTGGCGCTGTGGGCGGCCCTGTAAACGGAAACGACATGACGTATGATGCGATCCGACAATATAAGGAGTGATGCGACGGGAATCTGTAAGAGTCGGACTCAATGTGGGTAAGACGAAGGATCTAAGCCCAATGGATCGTGGGCAAATTGCCTGGGCCCGACGAATGGGTCACTCCATCTCGGAAGTCGTGCAGGCACTGGGAGTTTCACGAGCCACTGTGTCACGGGTGCACCGTGAGTACATCGAATCCGGTAAAACCATCACTGCAAGGGCCAACTGCCGTGGACAACAGCGTGTGGATGAGCGAGGTCATCGTCGGCTAGCTCGCATTGTAACAGTGGATAGACGGGCCACAGTGCAAGAAATCACTCGGCAATTTAACGCTGGTGCACAAAATCGTGTAAGCAGTCACACCATCCAGAACCATCTCCTCGCTATGGGGTACAGAAGCCATCGTCCCACGAGGGTACCGCTGCTGACCGCACATCACAGGGTGCAAAGATTAGCATGGGCGCGGGAACATTGCCATTGGACCCTGGACATGTGGGAAAATGTTGCCTGGACTGATGAGTTGAGATTCACGTTGGTACATGCGGATGGCAGGATACGAGTACGGCGCAAACCATATGAAGCGATGGATCCTTCTTGCCAGCAGGGTACTCTTCAAGCTGGTGGGGGTGGCATTCTCGTCTGGGGACTGTTTACGTGGACTGAAATGGGACCCCTGGTACGTGTGACACCGTACCTCACAGGTTAACGTTACCGGGATATCCTGGACGACCATTTGCTCCCATTTGTGCGTCTTCAACATCCCATCACTGGGGACCTCATCCTGCAATAAGACAATGCACCGTGCCATCGCACCCGAATTGTATCCAAATGGTTGAATGAACACTCCACCGACGTGACCTCGCATCCTTGGCCAGCTACGTCACCTGACCTCAATACCATCGAGCACATCTGGGATGCCATCGAGAGAGATGTTCGAGGCTCTGACCCCCCCCCCTCCATCAAATCTTCGTGAACTGTAGGAGTTTGTTCTGGGATCGTGGATCCAGGTATGGCTTCCCAACGCTTCCAGTGTCTTGTCGAGTCCATGCCGAGACCAATCACCGCCGTCATCAAGGCGAAAGGTGGTGCTACACGTAACTAGACAGGTATCTCTAATTCAATTGCTGTGCAGTGTATTCCTTCTGCGTTAATACAAGAAGTGGCACAATCAGCCAACGAAAGAAAAGACTTGCAGAGGTCATCTTTTGGTATGGAGTGAAGAGCTGATGTCACAGTTCTTTGTATGTCTTGAAAAACTTTTCCTTTTAATGACGGCTTTAATTTAGGGAATAGAAAGTATTCCCACGGTGACAAATCTGTAGAATAGGGGGTGAGTATACCAAGGGCGTAGCTATGTATTTCTGCTCCCGGGGCAAACTCCAAAATACTTCGCCCCCTCATCTGTCTTTCACGGCATTAACTAATTTATATAGTTGTATACATATAGTATAACTATTAAATTACTAAATATGTATATTATATTAGTAATAATATCGGGCAATGCAATATGTGTCTCGACAAAAGAAAATTAACGTCATACTCCAAAGTTATCTATAAGCGGTAAGTACAATCTATTAGGTGCTTGAATTAATTCCCGCTGGGTTTTTTTGCAACACAAACACCTGTGTGTTGCCACAGAACGGTACAGGATAGTCTGTTTAAAGTAGTGTCCGTTGGCAGCTACGATCCTTTCCCACCGTTGGGGTAACAAATGGATTCCGCGGTAGAAAAATGCAAGTTCTTTCGAGGCGAACCATTCATCGAGCCATTTTTGGATATCCGCGACAGAAAGAAAGTGCTGCTCTGACAGGCCATGTTGTAGCGACCGGAACAAATGTAAGTCCGAGGGAGCAATGTGCGGGGAATAAGGCGGGTGGGGTAAGAAGTCCCAGCCAAGTGCCTCCAAGAGTTCCTTCACGGATTAGGCAACATGAGGTATAGCGTTGTTGTGGAGAAGAATAAACTTGTCATGTGGGATCCAGTTTCCGAGCTTCTGGATCATTACCATTGCCTTTAAAAGTTTGATAACCGTTGACTCGTCGAGCCGTAGTGTTTCAAACAACTCGTGGAGCGTCTGACATGAATCCTCGTCCAATAAGGCCTCCAATGCGCCATCTTCGAACTTTTTCGGCTGCCCAGGGCGCTCTTTGTCCTTCACGTCATATTCGTTTGCTTTGAAGCATCGGAACCACTCTCTGCATGTTGTTTCCGATAGGGCATGTTCCCCATAGGCCTGCACTAGCAAACGATGACTTTCCGCTGTAGATTTCTTGAGATGAAAGCAGAAGAGTAATGCTTCCCGCAAATGCTCCTTTTTTGGTACGAAACTCGACATCGTGAATGCGATACAAACTCATATTCTGTGCCCTCCGATCGCGTGTCACGTACTGCTTCGCCCAGACTACGGACGATACGTGCGTGTTCAAGGGAGGCCACGTGTGGCCCGGGTCACAGCGCACCACTGCTGCGCTCTATTGGGCAAGAGCGGGAATTAATTCAAGCACCTAATAACTGCGACTGTTTGTGTAGTTTTTCGCAACAACTACTGTACCATATCAAATGGACCGAATTCAGTTTTGTAGTAGTGACTCGAAACCACAGAAATTATCAAATAGCCCCCAGAGAATCTTCAACAATGTGAACAACATCTTTTCCTGTAACATACGTATAGTCCATCCAACTAAAGAAAAACAGCGGGGCCCATTGTTTGGACCGTAGATCAATGGAAACGGGTCCCCTGGTTTCTTCTTTGGGTGACTGCGGCGACTTCCACTGAGTACTTGCTGCTTCGTTTCAGGATCATAACGAAAACAACATGGCTCGTCACCTGCCGCAATGCTTTGGAGAAACTTCTTTGGGTGACTGCTTTGGGTGACTGCTTTGGGTGACTGCGACGATTTCCACTGAGTACTCTGCTACTTCGTTTCAGGATCATAACGAAAACAACATGGCTCGTCACCTGCCGCAATGCTTTGGAGAAACTTCTATGTGTGTCAACTTTGGGTGACTGCGGCGACTTCCACTGAGTGCTCTGCTACTTTGTTTCAGGATCATAACGAAAACAACATGGCTCGTCACCTGCCGCAATTCTTTGGAGAAACTTCGTTGGGTGAGAGCGGCGACTTCCACAGAGTACTCTGATGCTTCGTTTCAGGATCATAACGAAAACAAAATGGCTCGTCACCTGCCACAATGCTTTGGAGAAACTTCTTTGGGAGACTGCGGCGACTTCCACTGAGTACTCTGCTGCTTCGTTTCAGGATCACAACGAAAACAACATGGCACGTCACCTGCCGCAATGATTTGGATAAACTTCTTTGGGTAACTGCTTTGGGTGACTGCGGTGACTTCCACTGCGTACTCTGCTACTTTGTTTCAGGATCATAACGAAAACAACGTGGCTCGTCACCTGCCACAATGCTTTGGAGAAACTTCTTTGGGTGACTGCGGCGACTTCCACTGAGTACTCTGCTTCTTCGTTTCAGGATCATAACGAAAACAACGTGGCACGTCACCTGCCGCAATGCTTTGGAGAAACTTTTTGGGTGACTGCTTTGGGTGACTGCGGTGACTTCCACTGAGTACTCTGCTACTTTGTTTCAGGATCATAATGAAAACAACGTGGCTCGTCACCTGCCACAATGCTTTGGAGAAACTTCTTTGGGTGACTGCGGCGACTTCCACTGAGTAGTCTGCTGCTTCGTTTCAGGATCATAACGAAAACAACATGGCTCGTCACCTGCCGCAATGCTTTGGAGAAACTTCGTTGGGTGACTGCGGCCACTTCCACTGAGTACTCTGCTACTTCGTTTCAGGATCATAACGAAAACAACATGGCTCGTCACCTGCCGCAATGCTTTGGAGAAACTTCTATGTGTGTCAACTTTGGGTGACTGCGGCGACTTCCACTGAGTGCTCTGCTACTTTGTTTCAGGATCATAACGAAAACAACATGGCTCGTCACCTGCCGCAATTCTTTGGAGAAACTTCGTTGGGTGAGAGCGGCGACTTCCACAGAGTACTCTGATGCTTCGTTTCAGGATCATAACGAAAACAAAATGGCTCGTCACCTGCTGCAATGCTTTGGAGAAACTTCTTTGGGAGACTGCGGCGACTTCCACTGAGTACTCTGCTGCTTCGTTTCAGGATCACAACGAAAACAACATGGCACGTCACCTGCCGCAATGATTTGGAGAAACTTCTTTGGGTAACTGCTTTGGGTGACTGCGGTGACTTCCACTGCGTACTCTGCTACTTTGTTTCAGGATCATAACGAAAACAACGTGGCTCGTCACCTGCCACAATGCTTTGGAGAAACTTCTTTGGGTGACTGCGGCGACTTCCACTGAGTACTCTGCTTCTTCGTTTCAGGATCATAACGAAAACAACGTGGCACGTCACCTGCCGCAATGCTTTGGAGAAACTTTTTTGGGTGACTGCTTTGGGTGACTGCGGTGACTTCCACGTTTCAGGATCATAATGAAAACAACGTGGCTCGTCACCTGCCACAATGCTTTGGAGAAACTTCTTTGGGTGACTGCGGCGACTTCCACTGAGTAGTCTGCTGCTTCGTTTCAAGATCATAACGAAAACAACATGGCTCGTCACCTGCCACAATGCTTTGGAGAAGCTTCTTTGTTTGACTGCTTTGGGTGACTGCGGTGACTTCCACTGAGTACTCTGATGCTTCGTTTCAGGATCGTAACGAAAACAACATGTCTAGTCACCTGCCGCAATACTTTGGAGAAACTTTTGCATCGTTTCCCCAGTCTTCAGGATATATTTTACGTACTCCAATGAAGCATGCTTCTTGTCGTCTAACAAAGGATGCAGAACAAAACGAGCACCTCTCCCCCAAATCTTACCCTAAAACTGGACGAATCGTCTTCTTATTAACACTGAGCGGACATTTCAATATCATCAAAGAAACACAACGATGACTTCTTACCCTTTCGTGAACTTTCTCAATGAGCTAAGGCGTGCGTACTGAAATCGGGCGTTCGGGCCTTTCGTCATTTTTCAAATCTTCCCGCCTATCGTTGAAATGAGCATACCATAAGAATATTTGTGCAAGAGATAGGCAATTAGCTGTGGCATTTATCAAGTCCGAGACCTGGGCTATCCCCCCCCTCCAGTCCTGTTTTTTTTTATTTAGAAGTTTAATTTTTAATTATGAAATAATAGAAGTAACTTTTTTTCTAAATTTTAGGTACATGCTTTTGCTAACATGATACCAAATAACTATGAGGATTAAGAATTGAACACTTATTTATACATGAACTCCATTCTTCTTTCCTTTTGTGTGAACTTGAGTGTTACGTTTTCACAAAAATGTTTCTTCCGAGTACTTTTTCATATTTAAAAATAATGTTTTTCCCTATTGACAAACCAGCCAAGTTGCTCGAATGTACATGTCCTTGTGTGGCTCTAAGATATATCTTGATTCTTTTTAATAGGGAAAAACTTTTCGGCAGTTGCAGTTGTTGACGGAAAGTTTAATATTAGATCTGCTAATTTGTACACCTCAATAAACACTATGTCCAATTATTCAACTTTATGTAACAAGTAATGTCTCTTACTGATTTGTTTTATATTCATCAAGAGAATAAAACACCTTCAGTTCATTTTTTAATCGAGCTATATCAAAATTTGAAGCATAGAGTAATATATGTTCTGACTGTAGACGTTCAGGGAAGCTTTCACAAAATTTATCAAAACAGTTCGAATCCAACAAAAGCCACGAATTTAAGATATAATATCACTTATTTTAATTCATTGACACTTCACACAAACTGAAACAACTCTGGCGAGACACGCTGTTGCAGGCGAAAGCATGCCAGTGACTGAGCTAGTCGAAGTCTTCTCTTTTCTGAGCGAATCGTTGCGCAAAGCAATGGTCCATTCCCCTCCGTACGCTCATTCATGTTATCATGGAAACGCTAGTAGGCGATCGTATGGAAGTTCTTCGAATCAGAACAGCGAAGACTCTCGAAGACCTGCTTACGTTATGCCGTTGGTCACGCTCGCCAAACTGATTCTCTTAATCGAAAGAAGCGAATCCGCTCGTGTATTTTTCGCACCAAAAGCATCGACATATCTTAATGCAGTTGATAATTGACTTTTATTTGTGCATTCTCTGGACTTCGCAGCTAGCCTAGCTAGCCTCGAATATACGTCACTTGCAATTAGCCCCATACACATCACACAACAATTCAACTGTATCAGACGCATACACATCAGACAACAATTCAACTGTATCAGATGCATACACATCACACAACAATTCAACTGTATCACACGCATACACATCACACAACAATTCAACTGTATCACACGCATACACATCACACAACAATTCAACTGTATCACACGCATACACATCACACAACAATTCAACTGTATCAGACGCATACACATCTCACAACAATTATACTGTATCAGACGCAGTTTTACCGATTTTAAATCAGAACCCCATATTTCTTCTCTGCTCCATGACAGAGCTGTGAAAATGTTCCACCGAATGATGTCACGCACAGCGTAAATTATCATCCGCGCAATTCTCACGCAAATGCTGTTGCCATCGCATAGCTGACAAAGGACTTATCAAAATACCATTCCTTCCCTACCCGTGTGTTTTACCCGGATTTTAAAAAAAAATCTCATTACTTAATTGCAGCACTGTGTACAGCAGAAAAATTAAATGCTGGCCAACAGGATTGTGTTAGGAGCTGTCAACGGTATGTCCAGGCCCTTAGCTAACGAGACGGCGGAAAGGGGGAGGTTGGCCTCCCATAACGGTCATATCAAGGGCGTAAATTCTTGTTCCGAAAAATAGAAAAGCGCGAGGTGTGAATAAATTTACTGAAAATTATAACTGAAAAAGAAAGTTATACACGTCAGTATTTTCTTTTTTAAAGACTTTAGTTAGCAGCATACAGCATTCCACTCAAGTAACCGGAGTACAGAGTAACCTGCGATGTGAGATGTGAACTCGTGAACTCCTCAAATTACGCATAGATTTTCCGCTAGGGGCGTAAAAGTAAATTACATTTTCCCCGATAACTCTTCTTCTAAACCTCCGATTTGAAAATATTTTTCTTCAGCAGATGCACCTTCACATGCGTGAAAGTAATTGTCCAAAGCAGGGACGAAAGGCATACAAAACAATATGCGGATATGCCTAACCTCCGTGACCTTTCCTATAGCGCCGTATGGAGCTAATCAGTCATTTGTGCTATGTCACTGTGTTTAACCTTGAATGGAAATTTTCCAAGCCCCAGTCCGAAAGCAAGGTTAGTAGAAGATAAGGTTATGCTCATCCTGCACTTCCGGCGATTGCTTTGTGACGTCACTGTCCAAATCACCATTGCGAGACTACCTAATTGCCACTTTTCTGTGTATCTGCACCATAGCAGCGTGTTGGAATTATTATTCGTAAACCGACTGGAATAATCTTCATAAATTCTAGCAGATTTTTTAACGCATAGTGTTCTCAATTTTTAATTTAAAAAATTTGAGTTTTGCTGAGATGCTTTTCCTATCAGGAAATGTTTTATTATATGACAACAATATGTCTTGCTGTGCGTTTTCCCTTTTAAATTTATATAAAGACAGCAAAAATTTTCCTTGCAATTACACTAACATTTAAAAGTATAACCGTTTTTCCACTCTTTACGTAACAAAAAAAGTTCGGGAGGTATTTTTGAAATTTCCGTTGCTAAAATATTCACATAACTGTGAATTTCTTCTGTACTTAATGTAAATATGCTTTTGCATAAACTTTTGTTTTGTGTTTGAGTTATAAAAATTGTTGACAAGACATCTTCCTCCATAGCTGCAGCTCAGATGTACGATTCACGTTAGGACGGTGATGTCACTCAGTGACGTCACGATTATTGGTCTGCGAGGAAGGCTGGATAAACAAACCTTATTGTCTATTAACCTTGGTCCGAAAGTATCTTCCTGTTGTTATGTTCACTATCTGGTACTCATTCGTTCTGTGTTGGTTAGTTTTTGATTCTGCATTTTTGCGGCGTACTGTGTTGTCGGTGCTCACAAGACTTTTACATTTTACCCTTGGCTAGTTTTTAATACTTGGTTTCTACATTTTTTTGTAAAATTATGTCAAAAACCAGAACTGAGATTTTGAAGGATCATAACTCTTTTCCCTAACGGAGGTGTGAGAAAAGAAACGCTGCGTATTATTTGAGTGAAAGTTGGAAACTTTTGAACTCAAAGGGGCGTTATTTCAAAACTCTCCCTTGCAGATAAGTTTGCCGCCCCGGTGGCGCAGTGGTCTAAGCGATGGCATCTGATCATTCGTCCGAAAGGGGTCCGCGTTCGAATTCCGTGAGGTATGGATGTTGTGTTTGTCTTACGGCACTGGCTCTGTCCTTTCCCTGGAGCCAGTGACCCTAAATTAAGGACGGGCGACTGCTTATAGCCCATTGAGTTGTTCACGGTGGTCGTTAAACCTCCCATCAATCAATCAATCAGATAAGTTTTAAAGCTTGCTCCGGCCGAGGGTATGTTGAAAAAGAACATTCTTAGTCCAGGTACAACGACCTCTTTAAGCGGCCGTTGTACCTGGACCAAGAGGTACCCAAAATTATCCGTGCTTCCGAAACAGAAATATTCACTCAGCGGCCAGGATTTATTAGGGGTAAGCAAAAGTTCCCGTCGCCCCCGCTAGTGGGCGCTGTAGGGGTCTGCCCGGCCGGCTACCCGTGCTGTCAGTTCGTACATGAAGCCAAGCATGGCAGTCGATAAAGTTGATTTGTGGTACTGTTTGTTATTAATGTTTAATTTGAGGAAAAGGAGAGTGAAGCATACGGTTCAATATGTCAGGCGCATGGCGAAACGTAGTTATGGGTGAGCAAACGTGTCGAGAATGGTTTGCAAAGTTTAAGAAAAGTGATCTAAACTTGGAAGACAAACCACGTGCAGGTAGACCGCAGGAACTCGCAGACGAGGAGCAGGAATCGCTGTTGCAAGAGGATGCCACACAATCGACTATGCAACTAACGAAACGTTTGAAAGTGACTCAATCGACGGTGGTACGGCGTCTACAGTCCTTGGGGAAGATCCAGAAGATTGGTAAGTGGGTTCCGCGTACTTTAACGGAGCGTAATATTAGTCAACGATTGGGTATTTGTATGTCGTTGCTGAAGTGGTTTCAGGGGAAGAATTTCTTGTAGAAGATTGTCACCGGGGATGAAAAACGGGTCTATTGCGACAATCCCGTACGCAAGCGATCCTGGGTCGACCCAGGCCAGACATCAACATCTACTGCAAAACAGGATATCCACGGGGAAAAGGTGCTGTTGTGTGTGTGGTGGAGATATGCATGGAGTGCTGTACTTCGAACTGTTGAAACCGGGAGAAATAATCACCGCACAACGATATAGCGATCAGTTGATGAAACTGAACGCCGCAATCGAGCAAAAACGCCCATGTACAGGTAAAGGACGCCGCCCAGTCATCCTGTTACACGATAATGCCAGACCACATGTTGGTGCCACCACGAAACCAACCCTTGAACAGTTACACTGGCAGGTTTAACCGAACCCGGCTTACTCCCCAGACATTGCACCCCCAGACTCTCATCTGTTTCGCTCTATGCAACATGTCCTAGCCCAACAGCGGTTTACCACAGTTCCAGAGGTGGAAAATTTCGTCACTGCGTTTTTCAGCTCAAAAACCCGAGTCCTTCTATCACAGGGGCATTCATTTGTTGCCTGAAAAATGGCAAATTGTCTTTAATGCTAACGCCCAATATTTCGCTGAATAAATGTGTACTGGTTTCCTGATTGTTCCTGTCTCATTTCTCCTTAAAATGGCGGAAACTTTTGAATACCCTAATACCTAAGCGACGGCAAAACAATTCCTTTCCCTCTCTCATCTCAGTAGTACCGTGAACTTGTCAAGGTGACAAGCGCTTCTTTCTAGCCATTTATTATTTGCTCCGTGATGGGGAAAGGCTAGTCCCTCTGACATGGACATCATGTCATTGAGTAGAAATAAGTGACTCACACATCTTGTCTCTCCTTTCTTAGGTCCGTCGCCATTGTTACAGCCCATTTAGCAGGTAATCAGTCAGAAAGGATCACTGTCAATCATCCGCCTACATAACCCGTCGAATAACAAACTGACAGAAAAAGCTACGCTTTCTGATGCGCAGATTCATTCGTTACAGGCGTGTTCGCTCCGCTTCTTAAACAGTGAATACAGTGTATTCATTCAAGATGATTTCAGCTCATTTTCCTTACCCCGAATTTATTCTTTCCAATCGGTAAAAGAAAAACATCATGCTTTTCTTATGGAACGTTCTAGTATCCAAATGATTTTCCGAAACCATTGGCATAGATTTTAATGCCATACAGAAAAAGCAGCTCGTAGACGTGAACAAGTTAGTAAAATCATGTAATGCATTGATTATGATGTTACAGGGCTTCGTGCTGAGTTCTATTACAGCGCCCTGTGCGGAGGGTTCGTTTGATGCTTCCTTTGCAGTAAGTTCTGTATCGGTGGTTTATTCCGTAATTCTCCCAACTGGAGCAGATAAATACAATACAAAGTATAGAAGAGTGAATCGACTGAGGCTAAATTTTGCAGTGAGGAAGACTTTTATTCAGATGTTACGGGGAATGGCTTTCAGCCTTGTCCTGATCTCCGTTCTTCTACATATTAACAGCTCATGATCTCTTTCCATCTCCCCTATCATCGGCCTCATTTCTCCCTACTCCTCTTCGTCCCGAAGATACTGCACCCCCGCTAAAGATCTCCTGCCTCGTCGACCTTCTGCCACCGAGTTCTCCCAGCCACACCCTAAGATGCCTCCTCTCCGAAAAACGCAAGATTCCTTAAATGCCCTCTGCCTCGGACTGCTTGGGACGGCGGAGAAGCAATAATGTTCAGTTTCATTCTTCTCACATCGACGAAACTATAAATCTAACACCCCCTCTGCTGCGACGCGTGGGAAAAAGGTACGTTGCCTGTCCGCTGCCCATTCCATACAAATGGCGGGAATTGAAAGAAAATGACTACAATTCACTATCTCTAAAAATGGCTACAAAATTTCGCTTCTTATAAATATGGAAGCCCCGGCTACAATGA
This sequence comes from Macrothele yani, assembly GCA_039090855.1. Taxonomy (NCBI): domain Eukaryota; kingdom Metazoa; phylum Arthropoda; class Arachnida; order Araneae; family Macrothelidae; genus Macrothele; species Macrothele yani. The sequence goes on from CM077008.1 coordinate 84,173,351, forward strand.
TACGCTTTCCAACATACCAGAAATCATTACTCAAGTTATTAATCAAGTTATGAGGATTATGGCTGTGGAATAAATCTCGCTCCTGTGCCTTGACCTTTGACCCCATTTCGATTATATTAAACAGAATTGGTTCAGTATACCTCCGGAACAACATACTAAAGTTTTGTCGCAATAGAAGCATTTGTAGTCAAGTTATGAGGATAATGGCTGTGGAATAAATCTTGCTCCTGTGCCCTGACCTATGACCCCATTTCGATTATATTAAACCGAACCGGTTCAGTATATCTCCAGAATAACATGAAGTTTTGTCGCAATCGCAGCGTTTTTACGTAAGTTATGACGCATAAGGGCGATGGACTGGATCCCCTCTTATGTCCTGACCTTTGACCCGATTTCGTCCATTTTCAACAGGATTCCTTCCCAGGTTGTCTCCTACCACATACTAAAATTTCATCGAAATTGAACCATTTTTACGCGAGTTATCGTGCGGACAGTCAGACAGACAGACGGACAAAGCTGGAACATATACGCTTCTTCAACCTACGGTTGGAAAGCGTAAAAAAGGAATTTAGGTGATTATGCATTTCAATCAGGTGTGCATAAACGCGTGTGCAACGATTTTTTGAATGGAGTTACAAAAACTGTTTCTAAGGAAAATCAGATTTGTCGTCAGATTCAAAATTTAAATGATCGATACAAAATTATTTCTCCACATATTTTCCGAAACTTGTGTTATTTCCTTTATCAGGTTCTCAAAGTTTCTGATTTTGAGAAAGTTTTTCATGTTTCAGTTTGAATTGTGCCGCTTCGATTCTTCGTATTAATTTATCTATCATGATGAGAGATCGAACGTTACGCATTTTCAAAAAATTAACACATGTTAAAAACATAAGTGTTACTTCATAACTCCCAAACCAACAGACAGAAACGTTGTATAGGCTGCCCCAGTGGCGCAGTGGACTATTCGTCCGAGATGGGTCCGGTTCGAATCCCGGTGACGCATGGATGTTGTGTTTGTCTTTCGGCACTGGCTCTCTCCCTTTCCTGAAACCAGTGACTCTAAATTAGGGACGGGCGACTGCTTATAGCCCAATGAGTTGTTCACGGTGGTCGTTAAACCTCCAATAAAAAAAAAGTTCTATAGAGTAATATCGCTGGCTTTTTTTATATATTTCCGCTTGCCGTTTTTCCACGTATATTCAATATGTGATTTTGCTTTGCGTATTAATTTTTTCGTGTGCTCGCTGTGCTAATTCTGTCGATACTTTATTAAAAGTAAATACTTCATACTGTGTGTTGTCCCTTGCTGCTTTTTTTTTCAATTATAAGGTTCGTCTTAATAAGTGCCGCTTGATTGATATCGTATGATCTCATTATACGATCCATATTTGCATTCCAATCATTTACGCTTTCCAACCGTAGGTTGAAGAAGCGTGTAACCGATATAGTCACGTTCCTTTCGAGCTCTGTGTTTGTGCCCAGTTTTTGGAAGTATATAGTGAGTGTTTGTTCTTATTTTTGTGTTCCCCTTCAAGAAGAAGATCTGTACATTCTTTTAGCTCAGCTCCCAAGTCGGTGAGTTGCATATTTTGTTTGCATTCAGCGTTTTATTATTTTTGATCAAGCTGATCGATCCTTAAGTTAATCCTCGCCATTTTAAATGGCAGGCACTGAGAAGGGTGATGTCCACACCCACATCAGTGATGCTCATTCAACCTCCTCCTCACTCTCAGGAGACCAATCAGCATTTATGCACGTCAGAGACGTCATACGCATACAAGATGTGACGCGCGACTCCTCTGCAAAAGCTCAAGCTGATATCCCTGTCCAGGAGAGTGACGTCACCTTGACACACGTCCCTGGTTCATTTGCCGAAGCTATGGATGTGACCGATTGCACGGTTGCGTTGCCTTCTACTGGCTGAACTCAGTTTACCAAGCCGCTACCAGCAATCAGCACTGTGTCACATCCTTCCGCTGCGAACTCTACGTCTCTCACTTACTCCAAAGTGACCTCCGGAGCGAGAGTTCCTTCCAAGTTTATTGCTCCCGTTTTTCCTGACTCTTACGTCAGTGTTGAGGGAAGTTCTGCCACCATCGATATCCCAGAGGATTCCCCAGCCGGGAAACAATTTTTCTCCTCAATGGATTTCGGTGTCTGTTTTGATGCATTACCAGACACAAAACTCAAGGAATATAGTATTGCCCTAAAGAAGATGCTTCCTACAGGAGCTTATATCACTCATATGGCTCGAAAGCCACGGGCCGTATTAGTGTATTTTGCCCGTAAAGAACATGCAGACCTTGTGATGACTGCTGGCTTATCCATCAAAGATGTGCATCTTCTGGCTGAACCTGTGGCGCAGCGACCTATCCAGGTCACTTTCCACCCAGTCCCGCCTGAAGTCTCAGATGTCGCTCTATGCACTTTACTCAGCAAATTTGGCCGAGTGGTTGGACCAATAACGACCCTTTCGGCGGCGCCCAGAGATCCCGATGACAAATCCATTGCAGGGTTTCGTCGAAGTGCCCGTGTCATATTTCCGTCGGACGATCATCTGCTTGCGTGCCCGAAGATCCTAACCGTACGGTGTGGCCAGCAACGTCGGAAAATCGACGTCATTACCTCTTTGCACTGCACGCTTTGCCATGGCGAAAACCATTTTCGCGTGCACTGCCCACATCAAGTTCCACCGACTCCGACTGGCGCTCCCACAGGTACTGTTCCTACCTCCAAGCATACTACACCATCTTCTTCAGCACAGCAGGCCTCGGAGCCAAGATATGATGAAAAAAGTTCGCTTACAGACGTTGATCAACGCAACGCTCCCACAGCCGCTTCCTCTTTTTCACTAGAGGACTTTAATACAATTTCCTCCTCACTCCCGCAACGTCGTCGCTCCACCACTGAGTCCCTTTCAGAAGGTTTACAACCATCTATTACCACTGGAACCTCCGAAACAGCTGATGTGGAGTCCGTTGGTCCAGAGACGCAGTGTGAGGATGAGACGACCGAGCCTCCACTGAAGCGCCGCGGCTCTGGCCGCAGCAGGCGAGTAGCGAAGAAGCAAAACTCTACTTCACCTCGTTCAACCTCCCTCTCCAGCAGTTCTCCTCGACACACCTCGCCAGCCGAAGTCTCCTTTCCCACGGTCGAAGAGTTCGCTGCATTTCTCCAGACAGCCAATATACCTCCCCTACCACTCTCATACATTGATCTCCATACATACTTAACGAATCCGACAAGCTACGCAATAGCGCGTGCCTTAGCAGTCAATAATCCATCGCTTCGCCAACTTGTGCCGGAGCAGATCTTCAATGTGTCGCATTTCCGCCGCCAGAATGTTCCCACCCATCCGTGGGCACAAATTTTCTATAATCGTCTCAAGTCTTTTCCTCCAGCTCTGAAAGATCTTCAGCTAGAGGCAAGGAACCCCACAATTCAAGATCGTGTCACTTAATTGCAGGGGATTCGCTTCCCCCCTCAGCAACTCTCTGGCATATGAAGACCTCAACCCGTTGTGGGCTGATATTATCCTCCTTCAAGAGACAAATTGCAAACCAACTACCGTCTATTCTCGATGGCGCCAGTGGAACTTTGTGTTTCATCACGCCTATGGACTAACATCTCATAGCGGTCTTGCCATCGGCATTAGTCATACTCTCAATTCTATTATCACATCCCTCTCTGTGCGAAATATTTGTCGAGATCTCTTACAGCATGCATCCTTTACCATCGCGTCTTCCATATATCATTTATTCAATATCTATATTCCCAGCACTACAACACATTTATCAATTCTCTTCACGCGTCTTCGCAGAGCACTCGACCGTATCCCACCGTCAGACCATGTTCTCGTTGGTGGGGATTTTAACTGTACCCTGGATCCTCTTCTGGATAGGTCTTCTACAAATAGAGAGCGCCGTCATGCCCTGGCGAACCTGCTCCAGACAGTTGTCACCAACAACGCTCTTCATGATGTACATCGGCATATTCATCCATGGTCGACTAATTACACTTGGCGCTCCTCTCATGCGCAAAATTCTTTCTTAGCCCGCCTTGACAGGTTTTATGCCTCCAGTACTCTACTTCCTGCCGTGACAGAATCGAGTGTGCATCCCACGGCCTCATCTGACCACTGCGCCATTGCCATCATAGTCCATACTGCACCATTCAAACCCAGGATAATTCGCCCGTGGACATTTGATGATGCACTTCTCTCCGACCCGGCATTCTGCTCTTCGGTCCGGTCATTCCTGATGATTGACAGACGACCGCAGCTTCAATCTGCACTCTGCGGATTAAATTCTTGGTTGGAGATCAAGCAACAGCTCGTTCTACATGTCCGAAACTACTCTTTCCAATTAAAGGCACTCCAGAACATGCGCCTAGACTATGTTCGTTCAATGCTATCCATGCTCAGTCTCAGTGATCCTCTCTTCTCCTCCTTTCAAGAAGAGCTTCGATCTCTTCTCACTCCTCTGGCGCAACAAGCTCTCCGCCGTCTTCGTTTACAACACCTGACGCCGGATGCTCACAACTATGAGTTCCTGACGTCGGTGGAAAACACCCGACGAGCTTCGTCCATACTTCATCATCTACGCCTTTCTTCTGGAGAGGTATCAGATGAGCCGATTGCGCTTTGTTCCCATGTCCGTCAGTACTTTTCCATGAAGTTCAGTGAACCTCCTCAACCATCCTCTGCAGCAATGGATTCTCTCCTTTCTAATCTACCTCAGGTCCCCCCCCATCTCGCTTCTTCTCTACTCCTTCCCCCCACGCCCTCTGAACTAAACACTACATTCTTTTCTCTGAATTCTAGTGCCGCTCCGGGTCCGGACGGCCTAACCTTTAGCTTTTATAAAACTTTTCTGCCTCTCCTTCTTCCGTTTCTCCTATCAGCTTTCTCTGCTGCCTTTACTTACTCTCCTCTCCCGAGGGGATTCACAAATGCATACGTTGTCCTTTTCCCCAAGAAAGGTGATCTTCTTGACTTGGTGAACTGGCGCCCAATTTCCCTACTGAATCTCGACTACAAACTTTATACCAAGCTTCTTTCACAACGACTAAATCCCATCCTCACTTACATCCTCTCCCCTAACCAGACTTACACAGTTCCCGGCCGTTCCCTATCTCACAACATCCATCTCCTGACTGATCTAATTCACCTTGCGCGCTCCCGCTCTGAACCTCTCGCCCTCCTCTCTTTAGATCAACAGTCCGCCTTTGATAATATCTCCCACACTTATCTCTCCGCCACACTTCTCCGATTTGGATTTCCATCTCCGTTTATTTCTCTCCTCACCTCCGTCTACCAGGACGCCAGTTTCCAGGTCAAGTTGCCCACCTTTCTTACAGCACCAATCCTCTTCCGCCGTGGAGTGAAGCAAGGCTGCCCACTCTCCGGTCAACTTTTCGCTATAGCCTTAGAACCTTTTCTCCGCTCCGTTCAACGCTCCTTTCAAGCCACCCTGCCGCCACTCATCGCCCGCACGAGACACCATGTCACCACTTCCGTGGCGTATGCAGACGACGTTACCTTCTGTATACGCCTGGATTCACAGTTCTCTTTGCTCCAAAGTCTTTTCGCTGATTACGCCTCCTGCTCCGGAACTGCGATTAATACAACCAAAAGCAGAGGCCTGTGATGCGGCTCATGGGTTGACCGCTTGGATTCCCCATGGGGAGCGCACTGGTCTTCAGCCTCTCAACGTTTCCTTGGCGTACATCTTGGCGTCCCAGGTGAAGCCTCCAGCACAACGTGGAATACCATCCAGCCACGTCTTCATCGGTCAACTGCGTTTTGGCGAAAAGCGCAGTTCTGCACCTCATATTTTCAACGTGCACGTCTTGCGCAAACCTATCTTCTCTCCATGTGCACACATTCCTGGCTTGCTACTAAATCCCCACTTTTTCGTCTCAATGATATCACTCGCTGCTTCACCTTAGTTATCTGGACCGGACACCACTGGCTCAGTGCCCCCAAACTCAGCCTTCCTCCTGACCAAGGTGGCATTGGCCTAATTGATACACGACTGTACTATCAAGCTCTCCGGATTACTTCGTTCCTCCGTCTTCATACCTCACCTGTTGCCGACGCCGTTACCGCAAGGAATGTCATCACCTCTTCGAGCAACACTAATTTCACTTTCACTTCTTTCATTCTAATGGACCTCCGTACTACCACTCACTCTCGCCTTCCTCCTGCCTTACGGGAGGCTCTTACCTTTCTCCGCTCTCTCCCGCTCATTCGATCCCCACCCGATTCCACCACTGAACTCCTTGCCGAACCCCTGTTCTTCTCCTCTCTTCTTCACCCCCTCATCTTTCATGCTTCGCCTATCCTTCTTGGCTCCGAGTCGGAGTTGTAACCATCAAAGATCTTGTAACCTCAGATCTGTCCTGGCGACCCTACGCTAGCCTCCCACCCACCGTTCTACTTTCACCCTCCTCTCGCTCTGTCTATGACTCCCTACTCTCTACCGTCATTGCTAAGTTTCCTCATCTCGCAACCACCACCGGCCTGATCTTTGTTCCTTCCGTCTCCCTCCCCCTTTCTTTCTTTCTTTCAGTCGGCAGATCTACACTTCCACTATCCTCTCTTTCAACCTCAGTTCTCTATCGGTTACTTTTAAAATCCCACTCTCCTTCTCCCCTTCACATTTCTGATGTCTCCCAATCCTCTCTCACCGCTGTCTGGTCTGCCACCCTTTCTCCTCTTTCAGCTCCTCTTGAAATAAACACTCACTGGCTTTTTCTCCACCGCCGTCTTCCCGTTCCATCCATCCTCCACCGCATGACCATTCTTGACTCACCTCTTTGCCCCTTCTGTGCTCAAGAAGCTGATGTCTCTCACGTTTATCTACATTGTGTCATCCTCCTTCCACTACTCCATCTTGCATTTTCCATTGCTCAACGTTCAGCCACAACTGATCTTCCTTTCGATGCCTATAAGACACTCCTCCTGCAGGTCTCTCCGCCAGTCAAGCTTCCACCCATCTGCTCATATATTTTCATCCTGGTGAAACACGTCATTTACGTATTTCATCAGCGCTGGAGATATCTCATCTCCTTATACCATCCACCAAGCTTCTGTGGAACTACTGTGCCACTTTCGAGAGCGTCTCCTCTCAAGACTTCGTCTAGAGAACCTTGTGGCCGTTGCCTAACAGAGAGAACAACATTTCCGTTCCACCTGGTCACCGGCCGCTTCCTGGTTCGCCGGCATGCCAGCGACGTTGCAACTGACTGTCGGTAGTTTATAACCTCGTTGCTCCTAGCTCTGTTGAACTTCAGTTCAACGTACATGCTCACCATTAGTTTTCGGAATCAAACTTCAACATAAAGCTTCTATCTTCTAACAAATGTGAATATATTATGCACCACACTGTACAAATGTATATAGTCTTACTTGTTTTCTCTTTGATTATCATTTTTTCTACCTCTACTAAGACATCGTAATTCCGTTTGCCTTAGGTTTCACATTGTCTACTTTGTCATCTACAGTTCTCCTTTTGTACAGTGCTTCATTATAATATTCTCGTTCTGTTATGTTATTTGTCAGCACTATAATATACTTATGCTTCGAGACAAAATGTTTCGACAATCTCTGTTATTGTTCTTGTGCAAAATGTCTGCACCTCTTACCACGAGGCTCCTTTGTGAATCAATACATCGTGCTGTATATAATGTACATAGAATTTTAGAGTTTGTATATTTTACCGTACAATATATGTACCAGGACGCCCATGTTCGCCTCCTGAACCCAACCTTGTTAATAAAATTGTGTTGACCTGAAGAAGCGTATATGCTCCAGCTTTTTCCGTCCGTCTGTCTGTCGGCACGATAACTCACGAAAAAATGGTTCGATTTCGATAAAATTTTAGTATGGGGTAGGGGACCACCAGGGGACGAACCTTATTGAAAATGGGTGAAGTGGGGTCAAAGGTCACGCCATAAGAGCAGGATCCATTCAATTGCCCTTATGCGTCATAACTTGCGTAAATATGGTTCGATTTCGACGAAATTTTAGTATGTGGTAGGGGACCACCAGGGGACGAACTCTATTGAAAATGGGTGAAGTGGGGTCAAAGGTCACGCCATAAGAGCGGGATCCATTTCATTGCCTTTATGCGTCACAACATGCGTAAATATGATTCGATTTCGATGAAATTTCAGTATGTGGTAGGAAACTACCTGGGCACGAACCCTATTGAAAATTGGCAAATTGGGGTCAAAGGTCAGGCAGGGCATAAGAGTGGGATTTATTCCATTGCCCTTATGCGTCATAACTTGCGTAAAAATGGTTCGATTTCGATGAAATTTTGGTATGTGGTAAGGAACCACCTGGGAACGAAACCTATTGAAAATGGGTGGAATGGGGTCAAAGGTCAGGACATAAAAGCAGGATCCATTTCATTGCCTTTATGCGTCATAACATGCGTAAATATGGTTCGATTTCGATGCAATTTCAGTATTTGATAAGGAACCACCTGGGGACGAACCCTATTGAAAATGGGCGAAATGGGGTCAAAGGTCAGGGCATAAAGGTGGAATCCATTCCATTGCCTTTATGCGTCATAACATGCGTAAATATGGTTCGATTTCGATGAAATTTTAGTATGTGGTGGGGAACCACCTGGGCACGAACCCTATTGAAAATGGGCGAAATGGGGTCTAAGGTCAGGCAGGACATAAGAGCGGGATTTGTTCCATTGCCCTTATGCGTCATAACTTGCGTAAAAATGGTTCGATTTCGATAAAATTTTAGTATGTGGTAGGGAGCCACTGGGGACCAACCCTATTGAAAATGGGCGAAATGGGGTCAAAGGTCAGGACACTGGAGTGGGATCCATTCCATTGCCCTTGTGCATCATAACTTACCAAAAAATGTTTCGATTGCGACAAAACGTTATCATGTTGTTCCGGAGGTATAGTGAACCGGTTCAGTTGAATATCAACGAAATGGGGTCAAAGGTCATTGCACAAAAGCAAAATTTATTCCACAGCCATTATTCTCATAACTTGCGTAAAACTGATTCTAGTGCGACAAAACTTTAGTATGTTATTCTTGAGGTGTACTGAACCGGTTCTGTAGAATATCATCGAAATGGGGTCAAAGGTCAGGACACAGGAGCGAGATTTATTCCACAGCCATTATCCTCATAACTTGAGTAATAATTTCTGGTATGTTGGAAAGCGTATCATAATCAATGCATTGCATGATTTTACTAACTTGTTTTCTAATTCCTTATGGAGCTCATTCTCTAATTTCTTATGGATAACATAAAAGGATGATTTGGCTGGCGAGTGGTCAGAGACGCTTGTTTCTGGCTAATCGCTGGAGCTGAGACGGATCCCCTGATGAGAATTGGGTGTTGGGCACTGGCCTTTCCCCTTTCTGGAACCAGTAACCCCAAATCAGGGATGGGCGCCTTATATGCTCACGCTGGCCGTTAAACCCCGAAAGAAACAAAAAAACAACGCAAAAGGTATCCTCTACTCCCACCCTAGAATATAAGGTAAAGCGGTGTATGAACCACACGCGTTCAGTGTGACTTATTGGTATTATCCATTCTGAATATTTGGAATCATATTGAATAGCATAGCAGTATTTAAAGAAAAACTTCATATTTTTAGCATCTGATGACACGTAACGTTCGTTCTTTTACTTAAAATTTCCCAAATTAAGCAACTGTGGTACAAATTAATGAAAATAATTATTAATAAAAATTTAATAAAATGCTAAATGATAAGGACAACAAATCATATTTAAAATTGTTTTCGAAAATTTTTAGGGTCTTCTTTTCGGGTTTGTTTTGCCTATTCAATTCACCGTTAAGGCGCGTTTTTTTCTTAGAGTCACATCACCGGACCCTTCACATCTTTGAGTCCTTCGGGTAATCCGTAGTAATTCATAGATTCGTCAAGACTATTTGGGAGAAGACTTCCTCCGTGAAAACTCCCAGCGCTCCGTCTTCCTGATCGTCTTTCAGACGGTCTCGAAGGCCGCTCTAGGCTGGCTACGAAGCGGTCTCTTTCCTTTTCTAATGGCGAAGATATTGAATAAATTCGACACAACCTGAAGAAACTATTTTCGCGCAGTAAACGAAGGCGCTAGTCGTCTTATAATTTACTAGACAGTTCTTGGTGCTCTTCATTTTTTTTTTTTTTTTTTTTTGGTGACGTCAAAATTTGTTTAGGCTTTAGTTGTAGTTACACTCATCGTCAAAAAAAATAGTTGCATCCAGAAGGAAGTAACCCATAGGAATGAAACTTGGTGGGTAGGTTTGACATCATGAGACATTCAAATTATTCAAGTATCACGCTCGGCCGCTCATGTGACGCAAGCAAGGAAGGGTAGAAGCGCTCTGCCTGACCGGCTATATAAGGTCGTCCTGTTGCGCGTGCTTGACATTCTGACTCGTGCTGTTGTGTTGATTTCATCCTTTGCAAGGGAAGTATGCCTTGGAGAAAAGTTCGGAAGCAATTCGAGCAGTTGGAGGCGCATCGTCGGGATCCGGGAAGCGGGGTGGTCTTATCGCCGTATTGCGCAACATACCGGTCAGGCGGATATCACCATAGCACTCTGTTGGCGGCACTGGATAGAACAAGGCACGCAGCAGCGACAGGAAGGGTCTGGAAGACCTACATAAACCACGGAGAGGACCGACGGGTTGTCTGACATGTGTGGAGTGACCCAACAGCCACGATTGCGGATATTCAGCGAGCAGTGGTACCCTGCATGCATCGTCCAATTAGTGCCAGCACCATTGGCAGACGGCTGCACGACGTAGGACTACACGCACGCAGACCGTTACGAGGGCTGCCCTTAACACAATTGCATCGTCGCCATAGACTGCAATGGTGTCGTGCCAGACTGTCTTGGAGCCACTCAGAATGGCAGCGGATGATCTTCAGTGAGCCGCCCCGGTGGCGCAGTGGTCTAAGCGATGGCCTCTGATCATTCGTCCGAACGGGGTCCGGGTTCGAATCCCGGTGAGGCATGGATGTTGTGTTTGTCTTACGGCGCTGGCTCTCTCCCTTCCCTGGAACCAGTGACCCTAGATTAGGGACGGGCGACTGCTTATAGCCCATTGAGTTGCTCACGATGGTCGTTAAACCTCCAATCCCAATCCCATCTTCAGTGAGGAGTTCCGCTTTTGTCTTGGAGGAGACGACCACCGAATCCATGTGCACGGTAGTCAGCGCCAAGATGGACGGTTTGTTGTCGAGTGTCACAAGTCCAGAAGGCCTCGTGTTATGGTGTGGGGTACAATTGTCTATGATGCCAGATCACCTTTGGTGTTCATTGCAGCCCAACGTTACGTTAATGAGATCCTGTAAGCAGTGGCCGCACCTTTTCTGAACGTTCACTTCGGTGCGATTTTCCAACAGGACAACGCTTGTCTGCATACTGCTGCTGTCTTGAAAGGTTGCCTTCAAGGCACTGACACTCTGCCATGGCCAGCTGCATCACCAGACCTTTTTTTTTTTTTTTATTGGAGGTTTAACGACCACCGTGAGCAACTCAATGGGCTATAAGCAGTCGCCCGTCCCTAATTTAGGGTCCCTGGTTCCAGGGAAGGGAGAGAGCCAGTGCCGTAAGACAAAAACAGCATCCATGCCTGACCGGGATTCGAACTCGGACCCCTTACGGACGAATGATCAGTGGCCAACGCCTTAGACCACTGCGCCACCGGGGCGGCGCATCGCCAGACCTATCGCCGATTGAAAATGTGTGAGATGCTATTGATCGAGCTATCCACTCACCACCGCAACCGCATAATCTGCAGTAACTGCCTGAGAAGATTCAAGCTGCATGGAATGGCTTATCGCAGGACACCATTAGGAACCTTTACAACTCCATGCCAGGACGTCTGACATGCTGTGTGAGCAAACATGGCGGCCCGATGCCATACTGAGAGACACTACTTATTGGCGTGTAGCTCAATAAATATTGCACATATCAGTCACAATGTTTAATTATTTATTATTTTTGGCAGAGGCGTAGCCAAGGGAGGAAGGTTTTCGAGGTTTGACCTCTCCCCCTTTAGAAATTTCCGGCTAGGCTATGCCACTGGTTCCTGGTAACCTTTACCTTCCTTCCGAATAGCATTGCAATCCGACACTTCTTTCTCGGTGCAACTATTTTTTTAACGATGAGTGTATTTTTTTTTTTTTTTTTTTTGGTTTTTGATAGACTTTATACTTTTATTGCTGTTTTTTTCTTTGAGACTTTCTGGGCTCACCCTCAGTTTTTTTCTATTTCTGGTACAGAAAGTCTGGCGCAGGGAGCCTTGAACCTTTTTTGAGCCCACTTTATTTAAAATTTATTTTCTCTTGGAGGATTTTTGAAATCTTTTTTATGAATGAGTGAATTTTAGGAAAATTGTCGTATTTAACTTCAAGTGCAATATTCCACGCTGGAAGGTTACGTCACTGCTACGTGGTGGACTCAGGGCCGTAGCTAACTACGTGTCGGAACAAGGGGGAGAGTGGCTGAAGGCTTACCTTGTGATGCTTCTATGTTCAACGACAAAATATATTCCTCTACGAATACAGATGACAGTTTTGCTTTGTGTTTTCGTTCCTTCTGTTAATTTACTTCACTAGCGAACAATTTATCTATGCCTAAAAGCAGGAGAAAAAATTCAATACATAAAAGGGGTGGAGAGGAAATAAAATTGAACTCTCTTAAAATATAGAAAATAAATCGCATTAACAGAATTTGTTTGACCGTGGCTGAGTTGTGGAGTCATCTCTGGATGAAAGAGAATTCTCAACTAACAAAGATTTTTTTTTCCAGTTTGCTATTCTGGTTCCTGTCCGATTGGTACCCATGCAATGGTATTGAGGAGTTATTGATGTCGAATTTCGGCTCTTCTCCATCTTTAGTCACGTATTCTTCTTAGCTGGTGCTAAAAGGTAGTCTCTTCTTACTGTGGTAAACCATTAAACTTCCCTTTCCCATAGGCCCTCATATTTTCGCCAATAAACACTTCTTTTCCCGAACATGTACCACAAAATTATTGCTACTGACCGCAAAACAATGAACAGAAAGAAGTTGAAAGCTTTCTCTCTCTCCCTCTCTCGCACAAATATTTTTTTCTAGCGCTGTTTTGCATCGCGTAGAGGGATACATTTAGCTAAAACGTTCCGACGACAACACTTCTTTGTAGACAATTAACCACCTGGAAGTTATCTAACAGCAGCCTAGCGTCTCATAGTCACTTATCAAGTGAGGAACAGTTCTTCTTCCCTAAGAGCAAATAAGCTTCCATCTGCGTCTCACTCTCTCTCTCTCTCTCTCTGCTGTTTCTTCTTTATCTTAATGTTCTTTTAAATTTTACGTTTCTCAAAAAAAAAAAAAAAAAAAGAGAGAGAGAGATTTCTCTCTTCCCTGATCCCTTGGTAGCAAAACGTCCGGTGCCCATGTAACAGAAAATCACTGGAACAGCTGTTCCTACTGATTCGCTGGGAGAAGTAATTTATTTTGAGTTATCCATCGTTCGTGCTGTATCATTTCACTTTTGCTTTTGTCTTAAAAAGCGCCATGAGTGAATATACATGTATAAGGTAAAGTATTTATGCTTGTAATGAAATACAAACGAAGCTTTCATAAACCACCGAAAATGAAAGGTCAAATAATTTACAGCCACGTCCATTTTTCAGGGGACAATCTTCCCTTGCAGGAGGATTGAGCCCCCTCTAGCCTTGTGCTAGCTGTAGTCCAGGCCGGATTTGTCCACTCGTGAAGACTGACAGGCGTATAATGATCTAACCCATGAACTAGAAGTTTGCATGTTTTCTGGGGTTGGCCACATGGATGAAAATTAATTCGACATCACTAAGCTAAAACTTGAGTAAAAGCCGATATTTATTTTCTCATCAAATAAAGGGATGTCATTTATCGTAAAATTCAAAACGCCAGTGAATCTATTCGGGGCACGAAGCCTGTCAGCACAACAAGGTGATCAGCGGCCTCATTACAAGGATACTGTATCTTGGTATGACCATGTTATCTTTTCAAGCGGATCAGCGAAGGGAGACAGATAAGCTGCTTATTTCCCTTTCCTGATCTATGTTCCAGACTTCAGTTACAGCTGCAAAACATTTAGAAAGCATTTTAAAGTGAGCATTCGATCACCTGCTACATGGTCAAAGAAAAAAGTTTCCAAAGTCAACTAGTACTCTGGAAAAGATTCACATAGAAAGCTACCGATAAAATGCTTACAGTACAAACCTTAAAGAGAATCATCTAAGAGCAACGAGGTGAGGCAACTGCTGCGAAGTAAAGAAATTGACGTAGTGAAGGTCGACGCATTTTGAGTCGTATTTTAGAATTAAACTTTGCGAAGGTTTCACAATAACAAGTGTTAATCCTCAACGTCACGTCATTACAGCAATAAAGCTTTTTAAATGCCTTGAAGGGTTACCTACCTTAGTTATGCTGAATCCAAATTTAGATCCTAATTATTTTGGCCTTCCACACCGAAAATGACAGGAATGGACGACATCATGACCAGAGTAAAATCACTGAAATGGTAATGGGCTTGACATGTCGCCGGAAGAAAGGACCACCGAAATTTTAGACTGGATTCCGAGAGACAGAAAAAGATCCAGAAGGAAGCCCCCATGGGAGATGAGTAAATGAAATTCGAAAACATGCCGCAGTGACATGGAGGAGACAGGCTCAAGACATAAAATTTTGGAAGGAACTTGGGGAGACATTCATAAAGCAGTGGATTGATAATGGCTGATGATGACGATGACAATATATACACTGCTGGCCACCCAATATGCAACACCAAGAAGGACACGAGATAGCAAAGCCAGATTTACTGGACACATAACAACAGATACAAAGATGAAACGATTGAGCTTACAGGCCCGTGCGACTTGCGGAACACGCAGACATCAATAGTTCGTGTGGCCCCCATGGCTGGCAATAACAGCCGCTACACGCCACGGCATCGAACAAAAGAGGCTTTGGATGTGGGCTTGGGGTATGTCGGTCCATGCTGCTTCCACACGTTGCCACAGTTCATCAGGCGTAGCCGCGGGTGATGCTTGCCGGGCCACTCGGTTGCCGATCAGCGACCAGACGTGTTCGATGGGCGACATATCGGGATAACAGGCGGACCACGGCAGCAGTGACAACTGGTGGGCCGTGAAGAATTGTTGCACGATGCGTGCCACGTGCGGGCGCACATTGTCCTGTTGAAACGTGGGCGCTGGCAGGTCCTGCAGGTAAGGGAGGACTACAGGCTCCAAAACGTCGGAGATGTAGCGGTGGCTCTTGAGTGTACCGGCGATGCGTACCAGAAGGGTGCGGGTGTCATATCCAGTTGCGCCCCAAACCATAACGCCAGGCGACGGACCGGTATGGCGATGCATAATGCAGGCGTCATACAGTCTCTCGCCGCGGTGCCGCCACTCGCGGATCCGACCATCGTGGTATTGCAGGCAGAAGCGGGATTCGTCGGAGAAGACAATGTCGTGCCATTCCGTAGTCCAAGTGCGGCGTTCAACGGCCCACTGCCGCCGCACTCGCTGGCGGTGTAACTTCAATGGTAATCGGAGCAATGGGCGCCGTGCGACAAGTTCCTGCTCCTGCAGACGACGTCGAACGGTACGTGCTGACACAGGTTGTTGTGAAACAAACCGTAATTCCTGGGCTAACGTTCGTGATGTGGCGGTGCGAGCCGTCAATGCCCGCCCCACAACATGCCGGTCCTCTGGTTCGGTGGTGTGCCGCGGCTGCGGCAATCGCTCACGTCGGTCCGTCCGTCTCTCCTGCACCCACAGAATCCATACTCGCCTCACTGTGGCTGGATGTCGTCGCACACGGGCGCCGATGTCTCGGTGGCGGTGTAACGTCAATGGTAATCAGAGCAATGGGCGCCGTGCGACAAGTCCCTGCTCCTGCGGACGACGTCGAACAGTACGTGCTGACACAGGTTGTTGCGCAACACACCCTAATTCCTGGACTAACGTTCGTGATATGGCGGTGCGAGCCATCAATGCCCGCCGGGCAACATGCCGGTTCTCTCGTTCGGTGGTGTGCCGCGGCTGAGGCAATCACTCACGTCGGTTCGTCCGTCCTTCCTGCACCCACCGAATCCATACTCGATTCACTGCAGCTGGATGTCGTCCCACACGGGTGCGGATGTCTCGGTACGATAAACCACTGTCGCGATAAGCCACTATTCGTCCTCTGTCGAACTCCGAAACGTGCTGGAATGACTGCCGTATTCTGCGACGAGGCATCAGGAAGCTTCCCACGCACATGTCCGGCAGCACAACACACTTCCCCTACTTACACCCCGCCTTCTGTGCACCCATCTTACAGTGCTTCTCGGTGGCGGGCCGGGCGCATATGATTTGCATATATGCCCTGCAATGCAAATCGTTTGCATGTCCTCCCGCGGGGCGACGCATGCTGCGAATTTCAAGACAATCGGATGCTTCCTTCTTGGTGTTGCATTTTGGGTGGCCAGCAGTGTATATACAGAGAGAGAGAGAGAGAGAGAGAGAGAGAGAGAGAGAGAGAGAGAGAGAGAGAGAGAGAGAGAGAGAGAGAGAGAGACGCCTAGGAACAGATTCAACAGGGTGTCGAACATTCTCGATGCGTAACTTGACCCATGTCCGCTGCAGCAGCTCCGTCGGTTCACGATCATTTCGTAGTGGAAGCTCAGCAGTTTTCACACACCGTTTCAGAATGTCCCGAATGTTCAATTGGGTGTTACAGCCATGGGAGTTAGGGGGCCAAAGCAATGTGGCCAATTCGTTGTCGTTTTCCTCCAACCAATCAGTAGTTATACGAGCCCGATGACACGGTGCGTTGTCCTGCTGGAAGATGGAACTGTGGGCCGGGTAAACCTCCTGCAGATATGGATGGAGATGGTCGGCTAACAGGTCCCTGTAGCAGCCACCATTCAGTGTTTGTGGGATGCAGGGCCATAACTAGTAGGGAGCTAGAAGAGGCTTAGCTCCCCCTGCAAGGCAAGCAAGACCCCTAAAAATGGACGTGGTTGTAAATTTTTTGCCCTTTCATTTTCGATGGTTTATATATGCTCGTATATACAACGGCCGTTACTAAGAATAAAATCACACAAATTGAAGAAATACAGGTACAGCAAAATATACGTTATTCTTCCTTAAAGTGTCTTCCCTCGGATGATATGCAACGATCCCATCGTTCAGTCCACTTTTCGAAGCATGTGGCGAAGGCATTTTGTGGAAGCTGCTTTAGCGACTCCTGTACAGCTTGAATAACGTCCGCATCTGTTTTGAATGTTGCACCACGGAACTTCTCCAACAACTAGAAATCGCACGGGGCGAGTCGGGACTGTAGTCAGGCTGTAGCATGATTTCAATACTGCATTTCGTAAGAAACTGTTGAACACAAGCAACCACATGTGTGCGGGTGTTATCATGGTGTAGGGTCCACTTGTCCACCAGTTCCGGTTGCTTAATCGATATGTGTCGTTGCAGACGCTTCAAGATTTAAATGTAATACTCAGCATTGACAGTAATTTGTGGAGAAACGGCATGCTGGTAGACTACACCTTCATGATCAAAGAAATTCATCATCATCACCTTCTCAGCTGATTTGGTTTGGCGGACTTCTTTTCGGAGGAGGCCAGCCTGTGTATTTCCAGACACTCGTTGCACGCTTCGTGAGGGGGTCGAAATAGTGGAGCCATGTTTCATCGGCAGTTATTACTGTGTTTAGAAAGTTTGGATCCTTTACAATCATTTGTTTCCACTCACGACACACCTGAAGTCTGGCTAACGATTGTTCAATCGTCAGGTGATGAGGTACCCATCAGGAACGCATATCATGCAGCAGTAATTTGCCGAGTACAATGCGGAATACGTCGTTTTTGAAATATTTGTTGGCGCCGCTATGTCTTCACATGTCATTCGTCGATCTTCTTGCAGGATTGCCCAAACAGTGTCAACAATACGCTCTGTAACAACACTTTCAGGTCGACCAGCCCTAGAAGCGAGTTTTGCCCACAAACGCCGTTTTTTGAAATCATGGTGCCATCTAAAAATCGTTGATTAACCCAAACATTTACCTTTGTAAGCTTTTTTCATTAAATCAACTATTTCTGGAGCCGTTTTACCTAAACGATAGCGAAATTTTATCGCACAACGCATTTCACTTCTTAACTCTGAATCACTCACCACCTGTATGGTGAAATAAAGACGTACCTTAAACAACTGCGCAATAACAAAACCAGAATCGTCTTCCACGGCTAATAACTATTGCTATAGATACTTCTTAGTCGTCTTCGTGTTTATTTTCCCCCTTCGCACGGTTGCCAACTCAAAAAAATAATTCTCAATTTTTATGGAATGGCCTTTGTATATATACATGTACACTGCTGGCCACCCAAAATGCAACACCAAGAAGAAAGCATCCGATTGGCCTGAAATTCGCAGCATGCGTCGCCCGCGAGAAAACATGCAAACGATTAGCATTGCAGGGCATATGCAAATCATGTGCGCCCGGCACGCCACCGAGAAGCAGTATAAGAAGAGAGCACAGAAGGCGGGGTGTAAATAGTGAAAATGTGTTGTGCTACCGGACTTGTGCGTGGGAAGCTTCCTGATGCCTCGTCGCAGGATACGGCAGTCATTCCAGCACCTTTCGGAGTTCGACAGAGGACGAATAGTGGCTTATCGCGACAGCGGTTTATCGTACCGAGACATCAGCGCCCGTGTGCGACGACATCCAGCCACAGTGAGGCGATTATGGATTCGGTGGGTGCAGAAGGGACGGACGGAACGACGTGGGCGATTTCCGCAGCCGCGGCAAACCACCGAACGAGAGGACCGGCATGTTGTGAGGCGGGCATTGACGGCTCGCACCCCAACATTACAAACGTTAGTGCAGGAATTAGGGTGTGTTGCGCAAAAACCTGTGTCAGCACGTACCGTTCGACGTCGTCTGCAGGAGCGGGGACTTGTCGCACGGCGCCCATTGCTCAGATTACCATTGACGTTACACCACCGGCGAGTGCGGCGGTAGTGGGCCGTTGAACACCGCACCTGGACTACGGAATGGCACGACATTCCCGCTTCTGCCTGCAATACCACGTAGGTCGGATCCGCGTGTGGCGGATCCGACGGCTACGAGACTGTATGACGCCTGCATTATGCATCGCCATACCGGTCCGTCCGTCGCCTGGCGTTATGGTTTTTGGGGCGCAATTGGATATGACACCTGCACCTCTCTGGTACGCATCGCCGGTACACTCAACAGCCACCGCTACATCTCCGACGTTTTGGAGCCTGTAGTCCTCCCTTCCCTGCAGGACCTACCAGCGGCCACGTTTCAACAGGACAATGCGCGCCCTCACGTGGCACGCCTCGTGCAACAATTCTTCACGGCCCACCAGTTGTCACTGCTGCCGTGGCCCGCCTGTTCTCCCAATATGTCGCCCATCGAACACGTCTGGTCGCTGATCGTCAACCGAGTGGCCCGGCAAGCACCACCCGCGGCTACGCCTGTTGAACTGTGGCAACGTGTGGAAGCAGGCCTGGACCGACATACCCCAAGCTCACATCCAAAGCCTTTATCGTTCGATGCCGCGGGGTGTAGCGGCCGTTATTGGCAGCCATGGGGGCCACACGATCTATTGATATCTGCGTGTTCCGCAAGTCGCACGGGACTGTAAGCTCCATCGTTTTCATCTTTGTATCTGTTGTTATGTGGCCAGTAAATCTGGCTTTGCTATCTCGCTTCCTTCTTGGTGTTGCATTTTGTTTGGCCAGCAGTGTATATATAGAGAGGTTTATATATTCTCTGACCTATCTAAGGTTCTTTTGTAGTTCATTATCTATATATTTAAAACACAATGCCGTTTCTTTCTACAATCCGCCAGCGCCACCTACTGGAGCGATTTTCATGAATTTTTTTTTTAATGAAAGTTACTGACCTACAGATTTGTCATCGCTAATTTTTGTCATAATTTTTTTTTGCATGTTACCATAGCATTTTCTTTGTACAATCCGCAGTTCGTTATTCTGGCCTTTGTTTTTGCTTCAGTACTTGCAGCGCCATCTGCCTTTCTGCGGTGGTCGGACTGGGAACTAAGCTCTCCGTTATCAACTACGTAGTAGTAATTATCAGAATCGGTTCAGAAGCTTTCGAGATTAGTAAAAACAATTCCGTATATTATCGTGAACTACTTTCTTTCACGTTGGGTGTGATCAGGTTGTATGTAAAAAGCGGAACGATACACGGGAAATCGGGAACAATTTCAAAGTGATCTAATTCGGTAGTGCAGCCTAAAATAATAAAAAATAAACGAAATAGCCTACGTCAACCGGGAAGAAATAAGCTTCCCAACGGTGAAACAATTACCCAAATCGGTCCAGTAGATTTCGAGATTACCTCAAACACACAAACAAATTTTCTCTTTGTATACGTATATTAGTAGATACAAAAAAAAAAAAATTCTAAAACCAAACTGGCCAAATAAAACAAATTTTTAACCCCATTGTGTAGTTATCTAGACAACTGTGTAATTATCTAGGCAATTGTGTAGTTATCTATAGACACGATATAATTTCGGGTCACTGAAAGAATATCTCAATACTCCAATATAAGACCGTCAACGACGGGTAATCCCATGTTTATACAATAATGAGGAACGTTATCGTCAAATTGGTATACGAGTAGTTGGAATCATTAAAAATTAATGGGAATATTACGAAAATGTTGTTTTTGGTGACCCATGTTTACACTGCCCATTAACAACTCAACCGTTTATTATAGTTATGCATTTTATTACGATTCGTGCTATATGACAACAAAAAGTTTCAGTCACAGCTTTTTTAACCGTGTAGCACGGGTTATGGACTGATAAGCATAAATACTTTACCTTATTCACGCATTGCACTTTTTTTTTTTTTTAAAGAGCAACATTGAAATGATGCAGCACGAATGATAGATACCTCAAAATAAGTTACTTCTCGCAGCGAATCAGTAGGAACAGCTGTTCCAATTATTTTCTGCTACATGGGCACCGGATTTGTTGCTGCTAAGTTAGAGTCAGGGAAGTGAGATTTTTTTTTTTTTTTGAGAAACGTAGAATTTAAAAGAATATTAAGGGGGGAGGACAGAGAGAGAGAGAGAGAGAAAGGGGCGCAGATGGAAGCTTAGTTGCGCCTATGGAAGAAACCCAGTTCCTCACTTGGTAAGAGACCATGAGATGCTGCTGTTAAAAAAATTTCCAAGTGGTTATTTGCCTACAAAAAAAGTGTTTTCGTCCGAACGTTTTAGCTAAATGTATCCCTCTGGGTGATGTAAAACAGTGCTAAAGAGAAATCATTGTGTGTGTGTGTGTGTGTGTGTGTGTGTGTGAGAGAGAGAGAGAGAGAGAGAGAGAGAGAGAGAGAGAGAGAGAGTTTTCAACTTCTTCCTGATCATTGTTTTGCGGTCAGTAGGAATGGATTTGAGTTGGCCGAAATATGAAGACATGTAGGGAAGGAAGGTTTGGCTGTTTACCACGGTAAGAAGAGACTACGTCCGAGCACCAGCAAAGAAGAATGCATGATTAAAGATGGAGAAAAAAGAGCCAAAATTCGGCATCAATAACTCCTTGATGCCACTGAGTGGGTCTACACGCCATCTGTTGCTGAGCCCATCAATATGGATTTGTGTAGTCAGATGCTGACTGATAAACCACGAATAGCGCTGTGAATTGTTGGCACCGTAGCGTAAAGCGAACGCACTCGGCTAGTTATCGAGAGATCTGGGGTTCGATCGCAGCAGTGCCGGATGAACAATTTTTCAGTTGCTATTCGTTGTTTATAAAATAACGTGGACAGAGCGATGACATCGTATATTTACATTATCTCCACGTATTTGAAATATATTCACCATACTGTATGAATATTAGAAAAAAATTACTGTTATTAGAAAAAAAATGTATGTATATGGAGTAGATTCTGGTTAATTAGGCCACCGTTAACCAGAGACAAGTCTTGAAGAACATCCAAAATTAGTTCTTTGGGATACAGCTTCGCATAATTGGGGCAGCCGCTTTATTGGATTCTAGTCCAGACGTGTCCCAGTCAACCGGAATCCACTGTATACTAGTGCCGTGCATGTTAAATTTCTCGCTCAGTTGTTTTGGATTCATTTTGTTGTGTTTATTACAAATTCATATTTAGTATTGGGTATTTGCAGATCAAAGTACACTAAGAAGTAAGCCAGTACTACGGAAATTTTCTAACAAGAAGATTTTGAGAAACGGCATTTGTTTCGAAATTTTCAAATTTGAAATTTGCATGATACAAATGTATTTGTAGTAGCTATATTTTACTTACGTGTCATGTCAGAAACGTAAGTAAAATACAGTATACTACTTTTAGTATTTTCGTTGCAGATGACCGGTTAGCAAACCGTCGTATCACTGATCTAAGTTTTTATGTGATTTCATAACACTTTGTTAAATTCATTTTCTCTATATATAGAAAAATAGATAGATATAGCTACTGTATAGACACAGATAGACAGAAAACAAGATAGAGCCCATTGACTTCCTTAGAAATAAAATCCCAGCAAAGTCACTGACGTGTAAGCACATCATTTTTTTTTCACGCATATGATTTCTATAAAAGCATATAAAAAAAAAACTTAGTGTTTACAATAGTTCCAGTAGAAAGTACTAAAGCCTATCATGAATAATAACTTCTCCCAATGGCTACTAAATTACTAAATTGAATTATTGTAATCGCCGATTCTGGTCAGCTTGAAGAATTCTAAGAGCACTTCGAGGTTGTTGTTGTTGTTGTTTTTTTCCTAAAATTAATCGTCGTTCTCAGCCTACACAGCAACGATTAGATATTAAAGAAGTAAATGCATTGAGGAAATTCTTCCCAATTTCATTTATGCATTTACAATGAGGGAAAAGAAGTCTATCCCGGATCTGTTTGAACACCTACCATGAACACTGCTCTGGTAGTTTACGTGCGAATAATTCACAGCACAATTAATATCAATAAGTCACGCATCCCGTTTACATTTTTTCTTTCATCTTTCAAAACCAAAATAAAGGGAACAATAAAATCCAGATTTAAGAAACGTAGTCGCCCCCACCTCCTTTAAGTGATATACTTTGATGGCTCGCCCGCTTTGTAAGTTCACGGTCTACAAAATCCGTGAGACAGACGTTGTTGCAATAAATGCGCAGGGGCTTTTCAACCGTGACGCAAAAAAGGCATTTCTTCACGTGCGGTGAAGTTTTTGTTTTTTTTTTCTTCCCCTTCAAGAACACACATTATTCTATACCAAATCGAAAAATCATCTCAAGGTTGTGGCCTGATAACTCAGTTTTTATTTCATTCAGTGTACATTAACTGTTAGTGATTCAATGGTGGAATAATCTATAAAACGTCTTATTCTAATGGCGGAGAAAGAAAAAGAAAAGGAGAAGATGGGAAGATACTCGGACAACGTCTTGAGGCTTAATAAAAAATAAAGTTCAGTGATTTTCAAACTTCTGCAGAAAAGTGCTAATTGCTCGCGGCATCATAATAATAATCTGAAAACAAAAAGCAAAATATAAATATTTGGAAACTGCAGTGCAAAAGATAATATGCTTATAGATCTCTGCTTTGACGACGATAGTGATTACAATCATAACTCTCTGGGTTACGCTGCATAGATACCTTTGGTGATATTTTTCAGGAGGTAATTTAACCTTACAGAGTGATAACAGCGAACGTATTTTGGAGAGGTCCCTGACAATTCGGCCAATGACTACTAGTATAACGCCGATTCGTCCAAAGCGGACAATTGGTCCAATGCCTATTCGCCCAGTGGCACGATTCGTTAAACGGCCATTTTTT
Organism: Macrothele yani; assembly: GCA_039090855.1. Classification (NCBI taxonomy): domain Eukaryota; kingdom Metazoa; phylum Arthropoda; class Arachnida; order Araneae; family Macrothelidae; genus Macrothele; species Macrothele yani. The sequence continues at coordinate 84,197,228 of CM077008.1, forward strand.
AGCACGTCTTTTGTAAAAAAAAGCTCGTGCCTATACGTATAAGTTATCGGTTTGTTCGTCCGTCCGCCCACCTGTAGACACCATATCTCTGCAACTATTAGTCCGATTTGAAAAATTATTTTTGCCTTAAAAAGCTTAAAACACGCGAATGATGATGCTTCATTTCGTTTTTCTTTTTTTACGATATACAATTTCGCTGCTAGATGGCGTAAATGCAGATGATGTCGAATTCAAAATACATTCTATGCCATATATTTACTTCTAAACATCCGATTGAAAAAAATATTTTATCTTTCGATTCTATTTATGTCGAAAAGTATTTTAGGTATAGTTACTTTTTCAAGTTACGCATAGATTTTTCGCTAGGGGGCGTAAAAGTAAATTACAGTTTCCTCGATATCTCTTCTCCTAAAACTCCGATTTGAAAAAAAAAATTTCTTCAGCAGATACAGCTCCTGATGGAAACTCTTGTGCATGTAATTTCAAAATGTTGGTAAAGAATGCTTTGGCCACCAGGGGGCATAAGCATTGTTAAATTTTGTTTTTGATGTATTTGCCATAAAATTAGAGCTTCTAAAATCTCGATTGAAAAAATTCGTTCGTTGACTGATGCCACCCACATCGATAAACCTTTTCGAAATATTTTCTTCTTAAAATAGTGTATGGTTTCTCCGCCAGGGGGCGTAGATGCATATCTTATTTTTGTCAATATCTCTGCTTCTAATGGTCCGCTTTGAAACATTCCATTTTTATTGGATAGTGTTTTCGATGCGAAATGTTTTTCATATAAATTCAAAATTTTCAAGTAAATCATAGACTTTCCGCTAGGGGACGAAAAGGTAAACTGTGTTTTCCCCGAATTTCTGCTTCTAAAACTCCGATTTAAAAAATTCTTCCTGTATCGCATACAGTTCTTGATGGAAAATGTTTTTCATATATTTTCTAATATTTGGTAAAGAATGATTTGGCCACCAGGGGGCATAGGTGTTAATTTCTGCTTCTGATGTATTAGCAGCAAAATCTGAGCTTCTGAAAACTCGACTAAATTTTTTTTCATTGGACCGATACCGCTCACATCGAAAAACCATTTGAGAATACTTTCTTCTTAAAAAGAATGCATGGTTTTCTCTCCCGTGGGGGGGGGGGGGGGAGAAAACCATGCATTATTTTTTAGGAAGAAATATCTTATATTTGTCCATAACCCTACTTCGAAGAGTCCGATGTGATTTTTTTTTCTTTGTTAGAGAGCATTTCCGCTACGAAATGTTTCTCATATAAATTCAAATTTTTCTTAACGCACAAGTCTGCAACCAGAGGGCGCAAGTTCACGATTCCGTTTACAGCAATAACGGCGGTATTAAAAACCCCAATTGAAAAAGTTCTTTCTTCGGTCAGATACTATTGTTTTCCATACCGGTTCCACTGACTTTGAACTGCTTTGATAAATTCAATTTGCGTCAAAGCGGATTCAAAATACGTGCTCATTACACCCGAAAACTCGATGTCATCTTTCTTGTTTTCTATTTTTAAGAAATGAATAAGTTACTTCTTTCTTTATAGTGTTTCCAGAAATTATTTCCATCCCCAGAATTCAAGTTTTAACCAGATTTTACGTATTCCTGTACATAATTTAGTAAATATTCATTTTACATTATTTACGCTTTCGAACGGTATGTTGAAGAAGCGTATGTGCTCCAGCTTTGTCCGTCTGTCCGCACGTAAAAATGGTTCGATTTCGATGAAATTTTAGTATGTGGTAGAGGACCACCTGGGGACGAACCGCATTGAAAATGGGCTAAATGGGGTCAAAGGTCAGGACATAGGGAGATCCCTTATGCGTCATAACTTGCGTAAAAATGCTTCGATTTCGATTAAATTTTAGTATATGGTAGGGGACCACCTTGGAAATAGGCGAAATGGGGTTAAAGGTCAGGACATAGGAGCGGGATTCATTCCATTGCCCTTATGCGTCATAACTTACCTAAAAATGCTTCGATTGCGACAAAACTTCATCATGTTGTTCCAGTGGCATACTGAACCAATTCTGTTGAATATCATCGAAATGGGGTCAAAGTTCAGGGCACAGGAGCCAGATTCCCACAGCCATTATCCTCATAACTTGTGTAATAACTTGAGTAATGATTTCTGGTATGTTGGAAAGCGTATAATAATCAATGCATTGCATGATTTTACTAACTTGTTTGGGCAACTGATACTTTCGTACGACAGCGAAGATCGCATCAGAATAGATGAACTTTGTTTTGCACGAGAAGCCGTTCGAACAATTCGGCATTGGACCAATCGTATAATTGGATAAATCGTACCTTTGGGTCATTCGTATCATTGGATAAATCATACCTTTGGACCTGTCGTGCCATTGGATAAATCGTACCTTTGGACCAGTGGTAGTTAGGTGAAACGTATCAGACCCACTTGCTATTTTCATGTTTCCTTTCACGCGATTCATGGGGTGACAGCGGAGGAAATTACTGTGATGTCGTAGAGCCTAACTATTAATGAGCGGGACAGCAGGATAGGTACCCAGATAGGAAAGAACAAAAGAGGGACAGGTAAATAAAAAGGAAGGAATGTGTCATACATAACTGGTACGAGTAAGCTAAGGAATGAAAGAGGGTACGTGGGAATTTAATTATTTCATAAATTTTATTTTTAATTTATTTTTTGAATTATTTTTTAATTATTAGTCCAGATTCATTATTATTCATCTTTGATGTAAAGTATTTAAGTTTTTTATGGCCGTTCTGCTGCAAGGTGGTCGTAGGCCTACTTGGTGCTGTATCCAATGGGGTAAAAAATTTTGTCAGTAGCTGTTGAGTCTGGAGTTATTTACTTGACTCAGACACTGGGCTTTTGGGTGCGATTGATTTCAGTTTTATATTGCTGTCTGTGCTGTGACTGGTAATCTCGTTATTTTTTATTAAACTTCCACTTTTAATTTTTGCTTCTGTCCGTTCTTTTTTCTGAGTGCTGCCACGAGAAGGGACACCTGGTGCGCTGTTGCTATTTTTTGGTGCGTGTGAATTTTGTTCTATGCTATCTGGTATATTAAACCTGTTGAAATTTATTTGATAAGATGTCTCTAGAGTCGGATAATTAGTTTGTTGTTCACAATGTTAGTGTGAAATTATACCTTTTTTGTTTGCATTGTGTTTGGGGTAGTATGTACGTGCATGCTTGTTTCGGTTGATGTTTCTAAATTTTTACTTAAGATCCCTTGGTACGTTTTGTGCAATTTCTCATTGAATAATTGCCTTGTTCTGATAAGAACATTTTAATTTGCAGACTATTTGGTTATCATCCGTCCTCAGTGTCCTCGCTGTTTGGTGCAATAGGGGTTGGCTGCTAATACTCTCCCAAAAGTTCTTGCATTGCTTTGTTAATTGCTGGAGTAGCAGGGGTTGGCTTACATTGTTCTCCCTGCACTTCTTTTACTGCTGAAGTGATTATTGGTGGAGTTGAAGTTGGCTGACAGTCCTCTCTCCACTCTGTTCTTGTTGAATTTTCTTGATGCGCTGGAAAGCTGGTGTCCTCTTGATTCAAATTAATTTTTTCAAGAGGTCCTCCAATTTTCTTCTGTAGCTGCTGCAGAGAGGAAAGACGATCCATTGTAGCAAAGACGACTGTTCACTTGCCATGCAAAAGATGAAGAAATCCCATGAGTAGCTCAGTAATCCTTTTTGAGGGAAAAATTGCAAGATTTCAGAAGCTCTTCAAAAGACGTCTTCACCCAACGAATGACGAAACTCTAGTGATGTACAGCCTCATGTTGGAGACGTGCTTAAGTTATTGCTTCGTTCGTCTATCTTTCCTCAAGATGCCGGATTGAAAGATCAAGGGGAATTGGTAAGAACCATATTATAGGGGTTTTCTCCACATTAATTGTAGGGCCCGATTTAAACAGAATAGGGCCCTAAGCACAGCACAAGATGAGGACGCCACCCATCTACATTTTTGAAAGAGTAAGTATATTTATTGCCACTAAATGTTATCAACTAAATGATATCACTGTGCGCAGAAAAATAGGAAATATCTACTTTTATTAAATCTTAATATTAGCAAGGAAATTCGCACTAAAAACCAGAGACGGGTAAGTAAAACACTATTTAATAGTTTAGTATTGATGTTTTCACATTTAGCTAATTCAAATATCCACAGATGTTAAGTTATTCATCCCCTTTTAATTTCATTTTTAACCGATGAACATTATTTGGACTTGGTACAGACTGATTTTGGGGGCCAAGGTGAATTTCCATGTAGCTGCATAATCACCTGTGATGTGTTCAATGTTATAGTAGAATAATTCTATTAACAGAGGAATGATACTTAGATTTGAGCAAACATGCATAACTGGATAATTCTCACACTCATAAAAGCCCATTATTCAACTCATTAATTCACTTACTTCAGATCCAAAGAATTTTAAAATCTGATACTTTACAATACGAAATATTCAAAGCTTCTACAAAGTGTCTGAGCAATGCGAAACCTCTCGAGAGGTGTATAGTAATAGGAAGACAGCACATTTATACTTCATTCGCAAGTTTCAGATGAAAGTGATGACACGACATGACGTTACTGAACTGTAGTTGAAATGAGGTGGTAGTGAAAGAGCCTAGTAAGAACACCAGTATTAATTTTCCTTCCAGGAAAAAGAAAGAGCCCCCTCCCCCAATGTGTGTGCCATTCATAATAAATTAATAAAAAAGCATTTTTTTTTGCATTGTGGTTCTGGGCCCCGCGCACGGGCCTTGCGGTCCTAAGCATAGATCAGGCCCTGATTAATTGGTGTAGTTAGGGATTTATGTAAACACCATCTTCCCTCAAAAAAGCATAGGCCATATTCAGCTCTCCCATCCTCTCACCTGGAAGTAAAAAAACAAAAAAAGATTTAAGGTATGTAAAAATCAGAAGTGCGTAGTAGATAAATCTGCTATTTGGATTTTTTGAGGAATAGTCTCCGCTTTTCCATATACTAACATGAAACTACGAGAGAAAAGTAGCTCTTTTTTGGACGGGGGAGGGGGCGGGCGGTAACGACCACCACGAGTACCTCGATGAGGTATAAGCAGTCGTCCGTCCCTGATTTGAAGAATCTTGTTCCAAGAAGAGGCAGCGTGGTAAGACAAACGCACCATCCATGCCTTGTCCGGGATTCGAACACGAACCCATCTCGGACGAATGATTGGAGGCCAGCACTTCTTACCACTCGGCCACTGGGACGGCAAAAAGTAGTTTTACAGTATCTAAAAATCTCCCGCCCTTGTGAGAAAAAGGATTTAATATTGCTCAAATTTGTAACGACTGGTTTTTTTTTTTTTTTTTTTGATTGGAGGTTTAACGACCACCGTGAGCAACTCAATGGGCTATAAGCAGTCGCCCGTCCCTAACTTAGGGTCACTGGTTCCAGGGAAGGAAGAGAGCCAGTGCCGTAAGACAAACACAACATCCATGCCTCACCGGGATTCGAACCCGGGCCCCGTTCGGACGAATGATCAGAGGCCATCGCTTAGACCACTGCGCCACCGGGGCGGCGTAACGACTGTGATGTACTACGATGCTACAATCATTATAGTCGGGACTCCCTCGCCTGAAAACCAAAAATCAGAATTGAAAAAATCATCTGCTAGGGTACAGATCTTCAAATACGTCTGAATTGAAGAAATCACCTGTTCTGGTACAAATCTTCAAACTCTCCCATTTTTTTTTTCTTTAATTTTTTATGATAGGCAGAAAAATAACACATCTTCATCTTTTTTTAACACGAAAAAGATTAATTTTAATTGTGGTCACGATAAAAAAAACCGCTGTGCGCGCAGACCAGTCTACAACTTGATTTACAAGTTCTCTATTAATAACATAAAAATAAATAAATTCATCCAGCGTTACGATGACAACTGATTTCAGCGAAAATGACACGTGGGAGCTCTGCCGTGTGCGATATCTGAGAAAAATAAAAGGGGTATGACTTATAACCGTATCCAGACACCTAAAAACAAAGACTGAGGGAAATCGTACGAAATTTAAGTTGAACCCAGTCAGATCACCACAGAAATGAATTTGCAACCACAACTAATAGTACTCGTCGTTACCAAGAGATTTTTTTTTTTTAGTTGGAGGTTTAACGACCACCGTGAGCAACTCAATGGGCTATAAGCAGTCGCCCGTCCCTAGTTTAGGGTCACTGGTTCCAGGGAAGGGAGAGAGCCAGTGCCGTAAGACAAACACAACATCCATGCCTGACCGGGATTCGAACCCGGACCCCTTTCGGACGAATGATCAGAGGCCATCGCTTAGACCACTGCGCCACCGGGGGTGGCTTACCCAGAGATGAAGAACCATCGAGTTGTAAGATAAAATGTGGAGACGCTGCTAGCCATGGTCAACCGCAGTTTCTAGAAAGTCTGAGAGACTAGTTATACGCAAACTCGGATACGAATCTCATTTACAAAATTAATAAAAAATCGATATACTGGAAAAAAATATTCCAATATGTAATACATACAGTATATGCACTTGCCCAAGTTTTCACTAGATGAATCAACGAAGAAAAGATTCCTGACGATTAGAATAATGCTACAATGATCCTATTACATTAAAAGCAGGATACTGGGGATCTCAGGAACTACAGACGTATCAGGCCTACTATCAGTTGCTTATAAAATCTTCAATAAAGTACTACTGTATCACATCGCTTGAAGGAAACCCTCGGCATGGCGCAACCAAGAGAACAAATTGGATTGCATATCATCTTTCGGATGAAATGCAACGGTTCCATCGTTTAGTCCACTTTTAAAAGCATGTGGAAAAAGCATTTTGTGGAAGCTGCTTTAGCGACCCCTGTACAGCTTGATTACCGTCAGCATGTGTTGAATATTGCTCCACGGAACTTCTTCTTCACTGTTGGAAACAACTAAAAATCACACAGGGCGAGGTCAGTACTGTAGGCAGGCTGTGGCATGATTTCAATACTGTATTTCGTAAGAAACTGTTGAACACAAGCAGCCACATGTGGGAGGGAGTTATTATGTTGTAGAGTCCACTTGCCAACCAGTTCCGGTCGCTTAATCGATATGTATCGTCGCAGGCGCTTCAACATTGAAATGTAATACTCAGCATTGACAATAATTAGTGGAGGAATGGCATGCTGGTAGACTACTTTTATGATCAACGAAAATTATCATTATGACCTTCCCAGCTGATTTGGTTTGGCGGACTTCTTTTCGGAGGCGAGCCTATGTATTTCCAGACACTCGTTGCGCGCTTCGTGAGGGGGTCGAAATAGTGGACCCATGTTTCATCGGCAGTTATTACTGTGTTTAGAAAGTTTAGATCCTTTGCAATCATTTGTTCCTACTCATGACACACCTCAACTCTGGCTAAAAATTGTTTTCTCTTGAGGTGATGAAGTACACATCTGGAACACACACGATGCAGCAGTTTGTCGTGTAGAATGCGGAATGTCGACGTTTTTGAAATATTAGTTGACGCCGCTATATCTTCACATGGCATTCGCCGATCTTCTTGCAGGATCACCCACGCGGTGTTAACAATACGCTCTGTAACAACACTTTCAGCCGCCCCTGTGGCGCAGTGGTCTAAGCGATGGCTTCTAATCATTCGTCCGAACGGGGTCCGGGTTCGAATCCCGGTGAGGCATGGATGTTGTGTTTGTCTTACGGCACTGGCTCTCTCCCTTCCCTGGAACCAGTGACCCCAAATTAGGGACGGGCGACTGCTTATAGCCCATTGAGTTGCTCACGGTGGTCGTTAAACCTCCAATCTAAAAAAAAAAAAAAAAAAAAACACTTTCAGGTCCCACCGCAGGTCGACTAGGCCTAGGAGAGTTCTGCCAATAAACGCCCTTTTTCAAAATCATAGCGCCATCTAAAAATCGTTGACTCACCCAAATATTTATCTTTGTAAGCTTTTTTCATTAGATCAATTCTTTCTGGAGCCGTTTTACCCAAATGATGGCGAAATTTTATCACACAACGCATTTCACGTAACTCTGAATCACTCACCTTCATAGCTGTATGACAAAATGCGAACGTACCTTAAACAACTGCGCAATAACAAAACCAAATTAGACTGCCACAGCTAATAACTGATGCCAGATATTTTCTTAATTCAGTTAGTCATCTGCGTGGTTATTTTTTTCCTTTCGCACTGTTGCCAACTCAAAAAAAATTACTCTTGAGTTTTTTTTGTTTTTTTTTTATTGGAGGTTTAACGACCACCGTGAGCAACTCAATGGGCTATAAGTAGTCGCCCGTCCCTAATTTAGGGTCACTGGTTCCAGGGAAGGGAGAGAGCCAGTGCCGTAAGACAAACACAACATCCATGCCTGACCGGGATTCGAACCCGAACCCCTTACGGGCGAATGATCTGAGGCCAGCGCCTTAGACCACTGCGCCACCGGGGCGGCTGAGTTTTTATGGAACAGCCTTTGTATATTTCATTCCCAAAGTAATATACAGTTCCCGTGCAAAGGAGCGCACATTGTATTATCTGTTTTTGTCACTATCTCTGCTTCTAAATGACAGATTGAAAATTTTCTTTTAACACCTGATATCATTTACTTTCTGCAACATTTCGCTTGCACTTGTGGAGTTTTTTTGTAGATCACAGTTCTGTCGCTAGGTAGTGTTAGTGTACTTCTGTTTGCAACTGTGTTTCTACTTCATAAAACCCAATTCAAAATTATTTTTTTCACTTCATTGTTTCATTTATCATGTGCCATTTATTAATGTGCTACTTTTTTAGCACATCGTTAGTAAAAAAAAATTGTGCTTTTGTTTATCGGTTTGTCCGTCTGTCTGTGGAAACCATTATCTCTGGAATTATTAGTCCGATTTGAAAAATTCTTTTTACATTGGGAACCTTGCATTCCAGTTTTTTCCGATGCACAACTTCGTTCCAAGAGGGCGTAAATGTAGATGATATCGAATTCAATATAGATTTTTTTTTGATGCACAACTTCGTTCCAAGAGGGCGTAAATGTAGATGATATCGAATTCAATATAGATTTTTTTTTGATTGGAGGTTTAACGACCACCGTGAGCAACTCAATGGGCTATAAGCAGTCGCCCGTCCCTAGTTTAGGGTCACTGGTTCCAGGGAAGGGAAAGAGCCAGTGCCGTAAGACAAACACAACATCCATGCCTGACCTTTAGAACCCGGACCCCTTACGGACGAATGATCAGAGGCCAACGCCTTAGACCACTGCGCCACCGGGGCGGCCAATATAGATTTTATTCCATATATTTGTTTCTAAACATCCGATTGAAGAAATTCTTTTTTCCTTTCAGTACCATTTATAACGAAGACAATTTTGGGTACAGTTTCTTTTTAAAGTAGTGCACAGTTTTTCAGCTAGGAGGAGTAAAGAAAAATTAATATTTCTCAGATTCTAAAAGTCCGATTTAAAATGTTCTTTCTGCGTCGGATATAGCTCCTGATGGGAAATGTTTTGACGATATTTTTTAATTTTTGATGAAAAAACTGGCTTGGCCACTACGGGGCCGTAAGTGTTTATTTCTGCTTCTCAGGTTGGCAGCAAAATCTGAGCTTCTGAAAACTAGATTGAAAAAAATTCTTCGGTGGACCGATACCGCTCATCTGGTGAAATATTTTCAGAATACATTCTTCTTAAAATAATGCAGTTTTTCTGCCAGGGGGCATAGATGTATATCTTATTTTCGTCATCTCCACTTCTAAGAGTTCGATTTGAATTATTATTTCTTTGTTGGAGAGCGTTTCCAGTGCAAAATGTTTCTGCTATAATTTCAATGTTTCTAAATGCACAAGTTTGCCATTAGAGGGCGTAAGTTCGCTTTTCAGTTTGCAGCAATACCAATGGAACTAAAAACCAGATACAAAAATATATTTTCCGGTCAGATACTACTAAATATGGATACTCCGAGTGTGTTTTCTACCGAAAATAATGCACAATTTCGCCGCTAGGGGCGCCAATGTTTAATAGTTTTCTCTTAATATTTCTGCTTCTATATGTGCAATTTAAAATAATTCTTTCAACACTGGATGCCATTAACCATGTGGAATACTTTTAGTTATCATTTGAGGAGTTTTACAGTTCACAGTTCTATCCCTAGGTGGTGTTTGTGTACTTCTGTTTGCAGCTGCATCTCCACTTCTGAAATTCCTATTAAGAACTTTCTTTGTTACTGTATGCTATTCGCTGCAATAGACATGGTGCATTACCCTCTTTAAATAATGCTCAGATTTCTCGCTAAGGGGCGTAAAGATCAGTACTTTTTCTCGCTATTTCTGCTTCCGGAAGACTGATTTGAAAAGTTCTTTTTCTTAGCAAAACTTTCCCTATGAAGAATATTTTTCACCTCTTTCCAACTTTTCCATTACGCAAAATTCTCCTGCTAGAAGATGTAGAGTTATATCATGTTTCCTTCCATATTTCTTCTTTTAATTGTTCAATTTGAAATTCTGTCTCCGATATCTTCCATGAGAAACATTTTGTGAGCCATTTATTTATTTTCGTAACATACTTTCCAGTCGCTGGTGGAAACAAGTAGCAGTTTCTTTTCAAAAATCACACAACTGTATTTCTTTTTTCTAACTGGCTGCATTGACTGATAAATTTAATTCGCGTCAAAAGAATCGAGACATGCTCATTACAACCGAAAATTGGGTGTTGTCCTTTTATTTAATGCTGCATTTTTATTTGTGCCATTTATTTAGTCTTTGTTGTGCCATTCACTACAATAAAGATGGGAACATTATTCTCTTCAAATAATGAACAGATTTCCCACTAGGGGTCGTAAATGTCAAAACCTTTTTCTCGCTATCTCCGCTTCCATGAGACGCACTTGAAAAATACCTTTCTAGCATAACTTTTTCTGTGAAGAATACTTTTTTCATCATTTCAACTTTTCCTTTATGCAAAATTCTTCCACTAGGAGGCGTAGATTTATAACACGTTTCTTTCTACACTGCCGGACAATTGCTAAGGACGGATGACAATAGCAACGATAGCAACCATACAATGGAAGGCAGGAAAATGTGGAAATTAGCATAAGTGCGGGATACAGTAAGACGTGTTGTGCATATGCAAATTTTGGATTGCCGAACTTGTTCGTGACGTCATAGTGCTGATAAGAGATATAAAGGATTTGACGCGTATTGACCGTTGTTGTTCAAACGCAAAGTTGAAAGGGAAAGAATCAATTGACGAACTTGCAATTTTTAGTATGTCTTCCCGACATCACCTAGATGATTTTACGCGTGGCCGTATTATTGGCAAGAATGAAGAAGGGCGAAAAATAACAGATGTTGCCAGGGAGTTCGACGTCAGCCACAGTGTTGTTTCAAGGCTTTGGAAATCATTTCAAACAAATGGAGAGTGCAGCAAACGTCACGAGGGAGGTCGTGTTCGCAGTAAGACACCTGCAGAAGATCGGTACATAGTGCTATCAACAAAAAGACACCGGCGCAGCACAGCTAGTGAGGTAGCAAATCAGTTTATGGCTGCTACTGGCAAGCGGATCTCCCGAAAAACTGTCACCAGACGTTTGCATGAAGGAGGACTATACGCCCGCCGTCCTGTTGTGTGCATCCCATTGTCCAGACGTCACCGTACCACCCGTTTGCAATGGTGCCATCAACATAGCAATTGGACTGATAATGACTGGTCTGCTGTCCTCTTCGCAGATGAGAGTAGATATAGTCTATCGTCTGATTGTCGACGACAACTGATCTGCGTGATAGTGGTACTGCATATTGTCCAGCAAACATACAGGAAAGGGACCGATATCCGACATGTAGTGTCATGGTATGGGCTGGCATCATGATCAATGGCCGTACGTCCCTCTATGTGCTTCCAACTGGGACTATGACTGGCCAACGATACATTAATGATGTTCTGCTACCTCATGTTCGCATGTTCCGTGGTGCTGTCGGTGATAGATTCATTTTCATGGACGACAACGCAACATGTCATCGAACAGTCGCTGTCCAGGAGTGTCTTGAGAGCGAGGATATTCAACGCCTAGTATGGCCAGCACGTTCTCCAGATCTGAATCCCACTGAAAATGTGTGGAATGCTTTGGGGAGGAGTCTTGCTGGTTGCCAATGCCCTCCAATAAACACCTTCATCCGTGCACTGACAGAGGAATGGGATAAATTACCCCAACAGCTGCTTGATAATGTTGTGCAAAGCATGACACGACGTGTGGAATCTTGCATTGCCCTCCATGGTGGCCATATCCCGTATTGACATCTTACGCCGGAACGCCTGTGGACGGTAATTGCATTTTTTTCCCGTTTACGTATTCTGCAAAAAATGGCCTGTTTGTCCCTTGAACACGTTCCAAAACCTTCTGGATTTCAGAGCACAATAAATGGTCTTTCTTGTAATGTCCTGGCATTCTGACATTATTTTATTTCACTTGGCATCCAAACGCACTTACTTTTTATGCGCTATATAGCAGTTTATGATACGTCCTTAGCAACTGTCCAGCAGTACCACCTTTCACCTGATCCTGTTTACACCATATCAAGGATGGCTGTCAACTAGCATAAATACATAAATTCAGCTTTATGTGTACATATCCCAAAAGTGATATTTATCCACACATTAGAACTGTGCAAATTTGAAAATATCGGGGAATATTTTTGTAGGCAGATTCCTCATTTTTTTTTTTTTTTTAGTAAAAATTGCAGGCTCCCAACCTTGTTGTTTTATAATTGCACATGACAAACGGTGAACGTAACACTTTTATATTAGTAAAGAATTCATTGTGAACTGGGAATTTTCTTTTTAGTAATTGAGTGAAATGAAAAGGGGTTTTTGCTTCTGCTCCTCCACAGTGATGTCAAATGAAAGTCGAGGAGAGCATAGATCGCTTTGGGCTCATCCTCAAGTTTGTCTAGTAACTCTGGATTCTTCCATCTCTAACTCACCACATAGGGTCAGGGCAAGCTTTTCTTATGCAGGGGGAGATGAAATTACGCCCTTGAATTTAATGTTCCCCACTTCCACTCAAATAGCATGCAATTTTTATTTTACTATACACAGTGGAAGTCGGGGGCATACAAATAATTGCCCCCGCAACCCCCCGCAGTGCAGGGGGAGGGGGGCTCATAGTTAAAAGGGCCTCTTGCCTGAGCAAAAAGGTTTTACAAATTTTTTTGTGGAAACTTCGTGTGAAACCGTTTCAAGAAATAGCCAAGAATTTAAGGAAGCTTTGAATGAAGTATTAAGAAAATCATTTTGTTCTCAGTAAATACCTAAAATCTTTAGAAATCATTTTCGTTGTTTTAGTTCATAAAAACTAGATGTTCGGAAAGCAGCTATTTAAAAGAACTTGAGGCCCCTTTTAATAGCCCTTGCTGTTACAAGGGGCCCCTTTAATAGCCCTTGCTGAAACTATTGCAAGTTCACAGCACTTGCAATAGTTTCTATGCAGGTAAGTTAACAAGAGAATGTGAAAAAAATCAGTTCAGCGGGTGGAATTTTTATACCAATTAGGAGAAGGTGTTATGTATAACAATTGTTTGCACATAACTATGCATCCTTTCGAATATAATGAACTAAAAGGTGTTCTTCACAAGTGCAAAAAATCAGACCTGTAACTTTTTTTTTTTTTTAATAAGTGTCAAAGGATTTTTTTTTCTTTTTGCTATGTGCAAAACATTGTGGCATTATGTTGTTAAGTGTTGTTTTTTTTATATTCCAGAGTAATAATTTAAGCAGTTTTAAGTTTTCTGTGCTCCAGTTGATAATCGTTGCTTAGTTATTTGTGACGTTTCGCATTAATCGGAAAAGTCATTAGACACAGTCACACGGCAGTTGCATGTTTTGTGTGTGCAGTTGTGAGGCATTTCAAAAAGCAGGCCTTAGTTCTTTAAAATAATAAATTTTGCATGATATGATTAACTTTGATGCAAGTATTTTGTAGTAATTTGTATCGGTAACCAGGGCAAAAAATTTTAATTATAACATGCACATTTGTGTTTCATGCAATAAAGTGAAATAATTTTTATTTTATGAAAAATACTCGTAGGTTCCAAAGAATTTGATTTATTAAAATACCCGTAAAGCCTAGTTAATAATATGGAAGTTAAAATTTTGAGTAATTGAAAGCTAATGGATTTTTGCAAAAGTGCCTCAATTTTTTTTTTTTTTGCGTGGAGAGGCGAGGAGGCTAGAGTTTTTTCTGGTACGCCACTGGTGGAAGGGAAGTAACCCCAACACGTCCAAGACATTGCTTTTATTTATTACTAATTCAATCTTAGCTAAAATATTATGGTAATGACAGCCAGAATGTTGTTGGTGATGTTAAGTCCAACAGCTTATTGAGGAGGGAGGGGGGGTATGTGAAAAAAGAACACACAGTAACACTTCAATTATTTTTCCCTTTGATTTTGACCTTGGCTTTTTTCTAGACTATTTTCACTTCTTGAAACAAAGGCTGAATAAACAAATAAGCCTTTTCTTTTTCATCCTCAATTCATTTTCCATAAGTTTCGTGGAAAATGTGTTCAATGAGGAGGCAAGGACAGCTTTCACTCCTATACCCTACCTGGATACGGTCCAGATTTGAGCTAGACTAACTCTCCCAACGCACAAATCCTGGGTGCACTACTGCTTGTACCTGTTGTAGGAATGCATTATGACTGCTCAAAAATCCACCACCAGTTTTTAGCACAATTTTAATAAAATGTTTAGACTACGTAAATACCCAAGAACCAAGAACACAGCACTCCACGGAAATGCAAAATGAAAAACAAATGAAATATAAAAATTATGTGAACACAGCACTCAACAGAAATGCAAAATGAAAAACAAACTATACAGAACAAATGAGCGTGAGATAGTGAGCATAATATTCGTAACAGGAAGACTCTTTAATACTGAAGAGTACTTTATGATATAGGCAACGGCTATGTGATAAAATACATACATAAAACAAATTTTGAAGATGACAATCTGATTTTTTGGTGTAAATGTGACAAGGATGGCAAGTCGGATAATATCCGAAAACTTGAAAATTTCATTGTCCTGGAGCGGGACTCGAACCTGCGTCTCCCAGATAGCGCCCGGGTATGCTAACCACTACACCACCCAGAACAACCATTGTCTGACTTACCATCCTTGTCACATTTACACCAAAAATCAGATTGTCATCAAAAATTTTATTATATGGTGTTGTAATCCCGTATTTCTTTCATGATACATACATAAATTTATTCACAGACACATTTCTGTTTTTACATCCCTAAGAGCATGAATTCACACCCCTAGTATGACCAATCTGTGAGGGTACCATCCCCCAGGTACCTACATCCCTGTCCAGGGTTCTCAAGTTGGCAGTACCAGTGTAAATGGATGTGCTCAGAGGAGTGTACAGGATACACCCAAAACATCTTAAATGACTTTGCTCACACTTTTCCAATGTTAGAGATAATGCTTTTTTTTTTTTTTTTATTTACGGGGGTTTTAATGACCACCGTGAGCAACTCAATGGGCTATCAGCAATCGCCCATCCCAAGTTTAGGGCCATTGGTTCCAAGGAAGGGAGAGAGTCAGTGCTGAAAAACAAACACAATAACCATGCCTCTCTGGGATTCAAACCCAAACACATAGTGGGTTAATTTTCAGAAGCCAGCACTTTAGACTACTGTGCCATTGAGATGGTGCTTTAATTGCAAACTAAGGATTCCGTGTGCAACTTACCATGAAACATGAAATTGGTGGTGAGGAACATTGAACTGCAACTTTAGAATCTGCTGCTTTGCAATCACTTGCAAACCTTAGATATCTATCGGACATCTTGCTAACTACTTGTGGACTCGTAATCCAATATATTTCTGGGAACTCCATACAGAAAACTCAAAGACATTTCTGTGGAACACCACAGAAATGTCTTTAGTCAAGTTTTTGATACATAAATTAAAACCTCAGATGGAGTTCATTTATGCATCAGAAATGGTGTAAGAAAGTAGAGATATGGCAAAACAGTGACTTTGTGTTATGACAAGATTCCTAGATGAACAACCCAAACAGGAGGTCTCACATTACCACATGGACAACAAATAATGACAAATTACAAGCATTGCAGAATGCACTTATAACTTTGTTGGCCGTGACATGCAGATTTTAATGACAGCAGCAATAATTTGGGTTCTGTGTTTATCCAAGCTAGCTTTTAAGTGAATGTTCTTGCTTTTAAGCAGTGTATTTATAAAGGGAAAAAGAAGTTTTTGTTCCTACAGGACAACTCAGTTTCCCAGGTGGTGATAAACACCTACAAACTTGGGCCCCAGCAATACAATATATTCATTGCATCTTTCCCCATCATGGACATACAAAGTTTGCACAAATCGGAATGTGCTTGAAGTGGTAATGCTGCAGTAATTTGTTCAATGAAGTTTTTCTGTCCTGTATGATGCAATGCCCCCTCCCCCCTCTCAAAAAAAAAAAAAAAAAAGCTGTGCAACTTAAGATATTTATTTTGTATACTTTTCTATGTGAATTGTTTAGGTATTTCACTTTGTTTTCTGTTTACTTCAGAGTAATTTGGTATTAGTAATCAAAAACCATATAAGGCATGAACAACCAAGTACTTTCTAAAACAACTTTTAACGAGTACCACTTTTTTAACCTCATCCTAGGCAGACATCCTGCTTTTCATTACTTGGAGATTTATTCACCCTGATCCACAGGATGGTGTTCTGTCCAAGTACAAATACCTGGAATACTGCATCTTAGCAAACACAGACTTTGTTTTAATGACTGTGCTAGAGTTTGTTTCAAATGAGACAGTGCAAGTACCAAACACTCCATGGTTTCAAGGTCCTACTGTGTACACAAAGTTTCCTTTCCAACAGCTATGGAAGAGCAGTAAGTGCCACTATCACATGAATCTTCCAAAAGATATTCACATCTGATAACATTTTAACAGTGATGTGACAATTTTCTTTAAGAGCATGTTCAATATTTAATTCAAGCATACATGGATGTGCAAATGATGCATTACACAACAGGGTTCCCACTCTTTTTCTGCCACTTTTAAGTACTTCTTAAGGACTTTTAATAAGCACCCCCCCACACACACACACACACACATTTTTTACAAGGGCCTTACCAATCGCACGTGCAACAATGATGTGTACAAATATACTTTTACATACAACTTAACTGTGCAAACTGAAGTATGCTGATAAAGTTTGCAATACTTTTCTATATCATTTGAGTTTCAGGATGTAATAAATTAGAATTTATACAATTTAAATGGCAGTTTTGCTAGTAAAATCAACTTTTTTCTCTGAGAGAATAATCACATATGAAATAAGCCCTATGTAAATTGTAAAACTGCAATTAAATTTATACGAATTCAAGATTGGAATTTTGCACATAAAAATCTCATGGTTCAAATAGCAAAATTAAAGACAAAATTAAGTGTAGAAGACTTCAATTTTGTACCTATGTTTTTTCACAGTATAACTGAATAATTTTTATTTGCATATACAAACAGGGAAAATACAAAAGTGAAAAATCAGCGCCAAGAGATGGTGATGGGGTTTGTTGTGTGGAATCTGCTACATGTGTTTAATTTAGCCCATGGTCCACTTTTTCAGAAAATTACTTATTGCCCCATGCTCACCCATGGGTTTTCAGCTGATGTCACATGACATCATCAACCAGCAGAAGTTCCAGGCACTACATCCTAACTTCTGGATTTTATGCAATTAGTTAAGAAAAATAAGTACTTTTTGACATTTCTGGCAAAAAATGAAGGCTTCTAAGCACCCATAAAAAAAACAGATTTATAAAGACTATGGGAACCTTATACAATAAATCTATTACACTAAATGGACAAATTATTACATACACTCTAATGACAAAATACAAAGCAGAAGAATCACATCTAATTACGTGAGACACCAGAACTTAATAGAGCAGGTCTATTCACTGGAAACCAGTCATAGAAAAGGAATCTTCAGTAAAGGCAGTGATGTAGGAAAGTTTAACCATGGCCCAAATAGCAGGGTGCAAGAATGGCTGGTTGGTCAATCACAGGAACTGCTGAAATTTCCATGCCAGACTATTACATACATGTGTAGACCTGGTGAAATATAGAAAAACTTCGAACAGGAGCAATATGGCCATAAACATACAATTGACTCTCAAGGTGAGCACACACTGTCCCGCATCATTACAAAGAATCCCACAGCTACCATAGCACACATAATATTTGAACTTAATAAAATGCATCCACTAGCTTATGCATAAAGACTATATATCATAGCATGGAAGAAGTAAGCAATGGCAGTCGACGTTCACCTCATGTACCCTTGTAAACAGCAAGGCTCCAAAAGATTAGGGTGTAGTTTGCGAAGACCTATCACAACAGAAGTGTGGAGGTCTGGAAACATTTCTTCTCTGATGAATCATGGTTTCAGCTCTACTACACCAATGGGAGAGTGGGTGTATGGCATAACACACACAAAGCAATGGACCCAGCTTGCAAAGTTGAGGTCATGCAGACAGATGGTGTATCACTTTCAGGTGCATTTACACACACAATTTCTTGGAGACCCTTGCACCCGTCAAGAGCTCCATCACCAGCACAAGGTATGTAAACATCCTCAGTGACATCTACACCCATTTGCAACAATTCTCATTCTGCACCATGCCACCTTCTTTTAACAGAATAATTCCACACACCATTATTCTAGAGACAATCTTGGAACCAACTGGCTCCAAATGCATTCGAGTCAATTTACACCACTAAAAAAGCTCTTGTGATTGCCAAACATAACCCCATTGAAAATATGTAGAACTTGGAAAGATCTGTTCAAGCCCACCAACAACCACCGGCACCAGCTGTGGATGCTCTACGACAGGTGATCCTAATTTCATGGGCAGCAATACCATCTTTATGTTTTCAACACCATATTGAGTCCTTACCAAGATGTCCAGTTGCTGTTGTTAGGATAAAAGGTGGAGCAACGCATTAAGTAGATGTACATAATTATTTGCCCATTCAGTTCATAATAAATTGAGCATCCTATTGGCACTTTCACCTAGTTGGCAGCAAAACTTGCTCATCCATCTTCACAAATTAAATTGCATAAAACCCAATATACAGGGGTTGGGCAGAATAATGTGAACACCTAGGATAAGCAGGTTTTATGCAATACCTAATAGGGCGTGGGACCACCTTTGGCATTCAAAACCACCTGAATTCTCCTTGGAATGGATGCATACAATCCTGTTAGTGGGATGTTACACCATTATTCACACAGAAATTGCTCCAGGTCCTTGAGAGATGCAGGAGGAGGACAACGGGATCTTAATCCGCTTTCCTTAATCGCCTCGATGTTTCAGAATGGTGGCTGGAGAGGCCAAGGAAGATGTGAAAGTTCGTTCTCGTGTTCCTCAAACCATGGCTGGATATTCCAAGCTCTGTGAATTGGAACATTATCTTGATAGATGGCATCCCCTGCAAGAAACAAAGCCTGAGCCACTGGATGGGCCTGGTCAGCCAAAATAGTTTCATACGCCCTTCCAATCATCAGCCCTTTCAAGGCGATCAGGAGATCAGCTGAAAACAATAATATGACCACCCACACTATGACAGAACCACCACACTGCTGCACTGTTGGAAGCAAACAATCTGGCTCGTACACTTCTCTCATGGTGTTCCCCACATGTAAACATGTCCTGCAGTGGGGAATAATGTGAATATGGATTCATCGGGCCACATTACATGTTTTCATGCGCGAGCAGTCCACATTGTATGCTCCTGGCACCACTGCCATTGCGTATCCACCCGGGTCACCAGAGCTTTTGCAGTAGTAGCTCTGCCATGAATATCTTGTTTTCATGAATACCTTTTTTCCCCTGTGCACTGTTTTCATTGATGCTGGGATCTGGAGATGCAGATTGAGCTCTGCACTAATTTTTGCAGCTGTGGTCTTATTGCAGGTGACAATTCTTTTTAATGCTCTCCTGTCTCTAGCAGTCAGGGTCATTTTCCAGTGGCTATTGTGTTTCGCTGATGAGATTTTGCCATGAACACGGTACGCTGTTATGACGTGGACACTGTAGTTCTCGATACCCCCACTACCCTGGTGACTGCTATCACGAAGGCACCAACTAGCCGGCCACCAACAAATAGCTCTCTTTTGAAGTCAGTTAGGTCCCTCATTTCATAGTCAACCTGAAATATTTCAACAAGACACTTTAAATGCACTTAAACAGATCCTTTAGGTTCTAAACAAAGCCATTACAACCAAAAGTGGTTGATACCTTTGAGTATTGTGACGTACGCAGCTGCATTAAAAGTCACATCTCCAAGTGTGGTGTTCACATTATTCTGTCCAACCCTGTATATGTACACACAAAAGTCCCAAGTTCCTTTACTGCTACTCACTTCCACAGTAATTCAAATAATGGGGTGGTAAAACATAAAATAAAACAGTTTTTGTTTACTTTTGTACTTGGAATACCTAATCTTTTTGCATTAATCATGGAAATTTTTGGACACAGATTGTAATGTGTACAAAAAATTACACCACTGCTGTCAGTAGACTAGTAAGCTATCCAAACTGACCTCTTGAAGTATGTAAATATAAGAAGTTAAATTTCTTTTTTTTAAGAAATACCATGCAGTTTGTGAAGAAAAAAACAGAATGGTAATTTAAGTGAAATATGTACTTAAGAGATGGCCCTGATGCAGTCTACACAATGCCACCAGTAGTGGTGTCACTGCACAGACATGTAAGAGAAATGCGCCACAGCAGATGAAAAGTTGCTGTAACACTGCTGGAGAGCGCAACAGGCCACTATTTGATGCTCATTATTACATCAGTATGCCCAAGTAAGAGCACTGCTATTACATCAGTATGCCCAAGTAAGAGCACTGCTATTACATCAGTATACCCAAGTAAGAGCACTGCTATTATATCAGTATGCCCAAGTAAGAGCACTGCTATTACATCAGTATGCCCAAGTAAGAGCACTGCTATTACATCAGTATGCCCAAGTAAGATCCCTGCTATTACATCAGTATGCCCAAGTAAGAACACTGCTATTACATCAGAATGCCCGAGTAAGAGCACTGTGGTGTGACCCAGTTTCTAACGAAGGCCAGCCCTAAGCCAACTAAGATGTTGGTAGTACGAAGGGGAGCCTGCTCAGCACAAAGTATGGTGTTAAAATGGTGGAAAGAAATTTGAGACATCAAGCGACCTACTACCTGGGCAATGCCACTGTGCCCCTACACAGTATACACCACAGCAGTGGTGTATACTGTGAAAAAAGAAAAAATTGTGACCTTTCAACAACTAATGCAGGCGCTACACATCAGCAAGGGATTCCTTAGCAGTATTGCAGGTAGTAGGTCTAAAACCATCTTGGGTATCAAAAGGTGTGTGTATGCACAATGGATTTAAAAGCACCTATTTGGTAGAGCACGTGGGTGTAGTGTTGTAACTCTTTCACATTACCAGGATGTGGGAAATACGTAAATTTCTGCAATGAATTACTGCTGGTGATGAAAGCTGTTACATGGTTGCCAACTTTTCAAGAACAGCTTGAGGAGCTTCCATAGAAACTTTTGAGGAGCATTTTGCCTTACTTGAGGAGCAGTTGTAAAAATACATGCAAGAAATGTTTGAAATTAACAATCATTTCTATTAAGTCAGTGAAATTTATTTTTCACTTACCTGTACATCATTTTAGAGATAAATATGGGGCTTTTTTTTCCTTCTGCAGTATTTCATTGGAGAACACAGTCTGATAGCAGACACTTCTTTCGGCTTTAGCAGAACATTTTTCAATTTGCAATGCTATTAAAGCAGAAATTTCTAGGCTACTTTTAACAGATGCATCCAGTTCTGCAGATTGTTCTTTTAAGATATTTTGCTGGCTGGTGAGCGACCACTTCAGAGATTTAATTTTCTGCTCACGTTCCTGACCTTGCACGACGAAGTCCTTATGCTGCGTTTCATGATGCCTCTTCAGGTTGAATTTTTTGGCAATGCTACTAAAGCATCGCACAAGAGACAAATAAGTGAATTGTTTTGTTGTACAAAACAATATATGTCCAAGCTTCTTGAAACGGATGATTTTCGGAATCCATCTTGTGTTTTTTTTTTTTTTATCAGGCACCATGATTGTTTCCAAACTACATGTTCCAACACTCATTGCCGACGATATGCAAGCATGATAACGATATGTAAGCAAGATAACGATATCCTGATTTGCGTAGCGAAAATAAAAAGATTTAAAACATTTCCTCGCACGAAATGTTTTAAATCTTTTTTTTTTTTTTTTCGCTAAGGAAATAATATCGGTATTGTAGATTTCTCGCAAGGAAATATCCGACACCGCGTTGGAGATAGAGGTTTGATCCGGCTGCCGACCTTTTCCACTGCATCGCCGCCGCAACTATTTGTTCGGGGCGCCGATTTGCACAATGAAGTACTGGGAAATTGTCAAAATCCCGAGAAATCCAACATTGATGCTTCAAATAATCGCTAATCAAAAAAATTTACATCGATAATTACTAGTTAAGGTTGCGCAGCGGCGCCTTCGACAAAATCTAGCCAACACGCCATTGCTGACAAAATCTAACCGGCATGCTACCGCCGACAAAATCTAACCTGACCGGCACGCCACCGCCGACAAAATCCAACCTGACCGGCACGCCATCGCCGACAAAATCTAGCCGGCCCACCGTCGCTGTGTTTTTTGCTTCGGCGCAGACCCCTGGTTGAAAATCATGCCATTTTGAATCACTTCCAAACTTTTGGCGGGGCGAAGGTTGGAAAAATCTCAGATTTGTTCTTTTTTTGCTTAATGCTCAATTAAGAGGATTTTACACATTTTATGGATTATGACTCAATTTCCACAGCAAAAGAACAACTTCGCGGAGCTGCGGAGTTTTAGTGTTTTTCCGGAGAAACTCCACAAAATTCGGAGCAGTTGGCAACCCTGCTGTCACCATTTTGGGCCAATGAAAAAATGCATGAGCATGCAGTGGAAGTACACAGCTACCAAAGAAAGCCCATGCTATGCTTCCACTATTATGTGAAAATTCATACTCACCATTTTCTTTAAAAACAACTTTGTCCTTCAACTGCATCATCCTGCAGAAAAGCCCAATGAACCAAATACTGAAGCAATGTCTCAGTCAGCATTTTACTGGAATGTCCCTTATATTTTTTGTTATTGAAAATGTCTTGGCAAAAATAGAGTAAAACAAAAATGCTCTGCGGTTTACAATACAACAAAAATGATCTAGGTTTTTTTTTTTTTTTTTTTTTTCCCCATAGCCTTTAAAAGTTACTTTTGCTGAGGAATTTACTATGAAATTTAGAATTTAATCTTTTGGCAACCATAAAATTTTGATGAACCTATTCTGTTTACTTGTATTCCTTGACAAAGCCAATCATTTGGTCAGCAAAAGCTTGGAATTAAATATTTTTATTAAACACCATATATACGCAGTCATAAGACCTGTTCTTAGCATATTTCCATATTAAAAAAAATTCATATCTACATTAAAACATTGTGTTATAGAGGGGGGGGGGATCTTCACATTTGAAAACAAAACTACTTTGTCGACACACCATATGCAAGTTGAATATAGAATGTGAAAAACTGAATTATTTTGGAATATAAAATGTTTGGTTTATATAAAGTTGACCCTTGATAATTTGAATCCGAACAAGTGAAAAAATAATTTGAGATATCAAAAATTTGAGTTAAGAAAACATCATGCATATAGGAAGTGCAGGAAACTTTACTTTTCTCGAGTTATCAAGAATTTTGCTTAAAGGTTCGAGTTATTGAGAGTCAACTATATACATGCAAAAGAATGAAGCAGGCTTAAAAAATACCAAACAGTGCATTTCATATTAACTTCCAAACACACAGATGAAAACTTTTTCAATCTTTTTATTATTTTGATCTTAAAGCATAACTTTATAATTTAGATTATACAGGCTTTACAGGTATGTAAATACAATCTCACTATAATGCAACAAACCGTGTCCGCTCATTTCATTTACAAATGAGGAGAGAAAATCAACGCAACTTCATTTAAATATAACTTATATTAAATCTCGATTTTATAGACATATTTGCAAATGTTTACAGCATGCTGATATAAGTTAAGCAACAGCATACCATCACTTGTGTTGCAGAATTTCTTTGCAGTTGTCCTCGAAAGCAAACGTCCCAAGTGCTATTGACATGTAATTTTGAGTAGAAACAAGAAATACAACATTCAAATCATAGCCTCAGTGGGGGTGGAGGTTCACTAGTTTTGTTTCTATCGTCGACCTGGCGAAGTGTTTTCCTTCTTCCTGAAGAAGGTGACAGGGCCCTCTCCCTGCTCGTAGTTCGGCCGATTTGGCGCCCGCCACTAAGTCCCTCTCGAGAAGCAGTGCGCTGAGAGACTGCCTCTCTGCCAGATAACACAGACGGTGAGGAGCTGTTGCTTGGATTGCTTAGGTTTCGGCCTCGACCAGCCACAGCACCGGAAGGCCTGCACTGTGCAGCACCTGCACTCATTGTAAGTTGTCCATCAGTTTCTTGGCTTTGACTATTATTCTGGTTGGTCGAGCTATTTGGCTGAGCCGATAGTGCACTACTAACTTGGCCTTGACTTTGGCTCCATGAATCGTCGGGACTAATGCTACCCATGTCATACAGTAGACAAGGGCTATCTTTAAATGTAGCTAACCCAATTAAACTCACTAAGTTATCCCATTCTTCATTGCTAAAATGTTCACCTAAAGTGTTTAATAACAGTTCTTGGACAAAAAGGCTGCGGTCAGTGTGTTCAATTTCTAATGCTTGCTGCTCTCCCTCGGAAACAGCTGGTTCTGTAAATCTGAAAAGAAAAAAACATCAGGGGTTCAATTCTATATATATATATATATATATATATATATATATATATAGCATGGCAACTATGCACAGTTAAATGGGAACTGTACACACAGATTTGGAGGACCATAGGAATGGCACAATGAGAAAATAAGAACACCGAAAGATACAGAAAGGGTATCAATAACTAAATATAATCAGTTTTCAAAACTTAAGAATCTTTCATATTGGGAGAAAAAAAAAAAAGGAAACTTACTCCCTGCTTGCTCGGGTGTGAACTGTGTGATGCATAGAAACCTGTATACAGTTGGAAAACACTTGTTTTTTACAAATCCTAAGTAACATAACAATGCATCCATTTTGCCATTTTATTTTGACTGGTTAGCATAGGTGACAGTTATTATCCACAGCTGTGACCCATCCTCCATTATGGGGGCACACGGCTGTGATTTAACTGGTGAAAGGTTACAAAACTATACCACAGCTTTGCCTAACCCCATACTTACTTACAGCAGTCTTCTATTTAAGCAAACATCCATGATCCAACAAAAATTTTACCAGTTTGCCCCTGTGATCGACAACCTCAGAAAATCCACAAGGAAATTCTCACAATTTGCACAATCAGCCATTTCAAGTACTACTCGGAACATTTCCTGAGGAGCTGTACAGTGCTTGCTCTGTGGCTCTTCTGGTTGTGCAAGTGTTTCAGCAGTTAGTATGTTCAATTGATCATGTTTGCTGCTCTACCATAGAGATAGCAGGTTCGGCAAATTTACACAACCAGCCATTTCATGTGCTACTAAGTGTACTGAGACTCTGCAGCTCTTCTGACTACGAACATGTTTCTGCACCATGCTGCTGAGCAGGATGGAAATAAGTTTTTAGCATTTATTTGTTTTGTTTCCAACGAAAAAATTCCAGAACTACAAAAACCAATTATATTTAGTTACTACAAACCATTCTGTATCTGTTGGTATTCGTATTTTGTCATCAAGTCATTCATTCAGTGACATACATAATACATCACTACAAAGCTGTGTATATCCTTGCATACATAAATACTAATTAAAGCATAAAATGCAATCTTCAATAACTAAGCCAAGTCTTTGCTCTTTAAGTACACATCAGAAATTTCATTGCCATATACATAATTTCAATATAACTGACAATATTTGTGGCTCCCTTCTTTAATTTTAAGAAATAGAGGCTGTTCTTATAAATCTTAAACTGCTCCTAAAGAATTCCTTCAGGAGCAGTTTATAATTTATCTGCAACTAGCACCACTGATATGTGATTAGTCACAGCAAACTGTTAAGAACCGACAAAAGTATCATTGGAAACTAAAAAATGGCATAAAATTACTTGTTTACATAAAATATGAAACTGACACAATGTAAATTTGCATTTCCAATTATTTGCATTACTTAATATTGGCACCAACATAACTCTAAATTTAATTTGAAAAAGCATCAGCAAAGTAATTTTTAATTCAATAAGTCACCTGAGCTCATGGGTGCAAGTTCTGAGATGTGGGCAAGACTGAAAATATTTTGACTGGACAGAGGAAACTTCGTGAGAAAAAGAAATTATGTTCGCGGGAAAACATTTCACTCCGTTTAGCTTTCGTTAGTTCTGAAAAACGGAATACCGTTCCCCAGGCGGAAAACGAGCCCCGCCCGATTTTATATTTATATATATATATTTTCTTAAAATTTCGTAAGGCAGGAGAATCCCGCCCTGAAATGGCAATTAAACGAACTTCAAAACACGTCGCTTTTCACTTCCTCCACGCCAAGGTTTAACGGCACCACGCTGCACCGATACACTAGAGTCTCAATCCCGACGCGGCTGAAATGCGCATGCCCATCGGTTGAGGTGCTCTTTCCCACACTGTCTGAAGGTTCTTCCGAATGATTGCCGAAAGCCGATTCCTAGCTGAACAGCTTGGCAATGGAAACCAAATCATGATTTTTTCATAAACTGTGACATAAAAGTTAAGATATAATTTCTTGATAAAAAAAAAAAAAAAAAAAAAAGTCATTTTTATGCCATAATCGCGGTGTAATCACCGATTATAAAAGGAAATTTCATATGGAAAAACAATGCGTAAAAATACGCATTTCTAAATTGTAAAGCATATTCGGCGTTTTTAAGGCGTGAAATACGCGTGTAGAGGCGTTATCGCAATCTCTGGTCATGGGAATCAGTCTCATCTAACATTCCCATCGCCACTTATTTTTAACACTGCTATCGTTCAAAGCAGACATAATTTTCGAATCTATGAATTTGATAGCTGACTGCATGTTGAAAAAGGAATCACAAATTTACCAATACTTGGTTAATTTCGCATACGTAAATTAATATAGAAATGCGTACGCATACACGCGTAAATTACGGCAAGATCGACTGGTACTACTCACTCCAAAGATTAGCTGTGACCTACGGCGGCAGAGCCAGTGGTCGATGGGTGAACCGGTTATGGTGCGTGACGTACCAGTAGCTGGGGGTTATGACATAGGCGAGGATCGGCGTAGGACCTCCAAGGTAGCTGCTCCTCGATTCCTCTTCAACCAGAATGCCCCTCTTACCCAGAATGCATCAGGCGCCGCTGCTACTCCGAGTTTACGATAAACAAGGTACTACCGGTACGAGCGTGGTTGCCGATGGTGTACTTACTTTCCGGAGTAGAGCGTATGGATAGAAAGGGTAAAAAGAAAAATATATATTTGGAAATTTTATTTTTACTGATATTTTCCTCCGTCCCGCTTCAGTCTTCGGATATTTTCAAAAGACGGAATTCCGTCCTCTGGACGGAAAACTTGCACCCATGCCTGAGCTATTATCTGCAACTGAGAACACACCTAATTTGTATGTTGCAGAAGCACATTTTAACACTCACTTAATATATTATGTGACCTATTATTTGTGAGAAATGTTTTTACTGTGCATAAGAAAAATCAATTACATATACCAGGTGGTTATAAAATATAAGTATCCCTATTCTCAGGTGTATAGAAAAGTAAGAAATGGAAATATTACAATCAAACGTTGTAGGTAGCTAATTATGAGCATGGGGAAACAATTTACTGTGGGAAAAAAATTCAGTTCAGAACTGCTCCTCCAAAGGAATGTCACTGTGGATGCAAAAAAAGCACAGACGTGTGAATTTACTGTGTACGGACAGCACAAATGTTTCACGATAAATTCTGCTTGATATAACTGGCCATCAGAAGAGATGCAATGCTGTAAACGAAGAATGGCTTATGACAAGGCTATATGCACATCAAGTCATGGTCGATGTTGGTCACTTCACCTCTGTTACACATTTTCAGAGAGAGAGAGAGAGAGAGAGAGAGAGAGAGAGAGAGAGAGTGTGTGTGTGTGTGTGTTGTCTTGATAACCTGTCTTTCAGGTATTCCAAAGCCAGAAATCACAAGGAGTAAAATCTGGTGAGCAGGCTGACCAGGACTGTGGAAACTCCCAAGAAATTATGCATTCAGTGCTGAATGTTTGACTGAACATTTGCATATGAAACTTTCCATGTGAACATGCAATTTTTTGGGCTTCAGCATTTCTTCTTCTGTGCAGCAACGGTAATCACTCATGATGGCCATCATATTAAGCAAATTCTGTTCTGAAACATTTGTGCTGTCAATAATCAGTAAATTCCAGCAAGTTTGTTCTTTTCTTGCATCTGTAGTGCCATTGTTTTTCTATGATGCAATTTGAACTAAATTTCTTCAAGCTCTCAATAAGCTACCTACCAAGTTCATCGCAATATCTCCATTTCTCACTTTTCTAGAGACCCAAGAATAGGGATACTACTTTTTTAACACACACACACACACACCTTCTCAGCAAAATTACACAAATCTACCTCAAAAATGCACCAGTTGGTATGTGAAGTTTATGGAGAAAACAACACAGTTTTGAATGCAAATATCTTTCAATGGCACTTTCCTGAGGATAAGCAGATAAGGGAGATGATGAATGACTTGATTGTCTAGAAATCATGAGAACTGAAATGAATCGATGAAGAGGACCTTGGGCAAGAATACTGCCACCTGATCATCCGTATGATAGCAGAACTAAATTTAGGCAAAGAAACTCCTAGAAAGGGAAATTTCAACAGAAAACCCAAGCACGGCAAAACTGAAGGAAATTCTTACTCTTTTAGCAGTGCTGTCATCAGTGACGAAATATTTAATTCAAGACAAAAGCCAAATGGCAATCAGTGCAGTGGAAATCAACTCCTCTAGAAGGGAAGGAGGAACATAAACGTTTCAAAATCCAAGACCAGATGATGATCACTGTTTTCTGTAATGCTCAAGGAATTATGACCAAACATCTTCCACACAGCCAAACTGTGAGAAAAGTATATTGCACTCAACTCATGGTGAATCTGAAAGGAAAAATTGTGACACACCAGGAATTGTGGGGGAAATTGAAAATTGTTCAGTTCTCTAACATAACACCCCCACACAAGATACATCAATTTGACAAAAAAAAAATCTGGGTACAGATCACGCTTCTCACACACCAAATTTGGTTTTGTGCATTTAACAGCTTCTGGCAACAAAGAAAGTACTAGTGCTGGGTCATGCTCACATGATTTGGCACTATGTAGGTTCACATTTCCCAAGTTTACTGACTAAAAACATCCTCTGAAGAAAAGAGAAAAAAACAAAATTTACCACAGGATGCACTAAACTGACTTCCAGAAATGTTTCCGTGCTGGGAAGAAACAAACACACAGTACTGATAAAAGTCAAATTATACTACTTTGAACAAGAAGATAACTTTATAAGGTACATAAACTTTAATACAAAATATTTTTGAGGAACTTGCTACTTAATACCCACACCTTGTACCAACAGCAGTTGTCCATCTTCTGAGTAAGCAGTGGTAAAGATTATTTCAGCTGCCACAATGCTGAAACTCAACATAATTGATAATACACAATTGAATTTTCAAAAAGTGTTTTGTTTAGTTTTACATCAGCTTCACTCCAGTTGTAACTTCATGATAAGGTTAAATTCTGACAAATATGAATACATCTTTAACAACTGTAATGACTCCTGCATATATGTGCTGGGAAATGTGTCTGTTCCTACAAGATTGTGTGCATGTAATGGGGATTTCATCACTATCTGACTTTTCTCTGAAACTATACCAAAACATTATCTCTCATCTACACTCCTGGCCAATGGTTTCTATTATGCAAAATCACACCTGGGTTTGGAGAGAGAACTCTTTGGATTTATTAGAAAAAGTAACGAGAGAGAGAGAGAGAGAGAGAGAGAGAGAGAGAGAGTGTGTGTGTGTGTGTGTGTGTGAGTGTGTGAGTGTGTGAGTGTGTGTGTGTTGTAATGCATGCTCCTTGTAAGTAGGAACCTTCTGACAGGAAACATGATTTCTAGAATGAGCTGAAAGCTGTTTTGAGCCAGTTTTTGTTGCTAAAGCAAAAGTTATCCTAGCAAGGGATTTCAATGATAGACTAAGTATTCAGAATGAGATTTCTGACAACGTTCTTGGCAAGTTTAATTATCCCGGTGTGAAGATAATGGTGAAAGATAAACTGAATTCTGTATTCAGAAAGGTTGTGCACATATCTAATAAGCTTTTGAACCACACACATTGTGGGAGACTCATACCGTGGCAGAAAAGTGTAGTAGATTTTGTTGTTTATGATCAGCATCAGATACACTTAGTTGTAAACACTCGTGTTATGAGAGGTGCAGATGTTGGCTCTGATCATTACCTGTTAGTGTTGCAGGTGAAACTAACTGTTGGTTGGAGAAAGAAGAATAGGAAGGAAGATGCCTGTGATTTTGTAAACAAAGGTTGAAAGGCATCCTGAACTACATCAGTGTTACTCTGAAACACTCTGTGAATGACTGAACAAGTTAAAGTTATGCGAGAGGGATGTGAAAAAGAAGTTGGTTGGTTGGGATTTACTGGCGCAAGGGCCTTGATGGGCCAAAGAGCACCATGTACCGTGGTTTACAAAAGAAACAAAGATACCAAAACTATAGCAAAGAGAAAGGCACTGTGGAAAAGAAGTGGTGTGTTTTAAGAACTGCATTGTCATTGCTACTGAAGACATTTGGGGTACTGCAACAGTGGGTAACGTTGATGCTTGAAGGAACAGTGAGATTAAAGAAGCAGTAAAGAGAAAGAAGGAAGCTTATTTGGGAAGGTTGCAAGGTGGAGTTTCTGTGGAGGAATATTGCTGCCAGCATGTAGCAGCGGGAATAGTTTAGTTTTTTTTTTTTTTTTTTTTTTTTTTTTTGTGAGAAGGATAAGGTGGAAAGGCGTGAATTGGCTTTTTGGAAAGATGGAAAAACATTCTACTAGAAATTCTCAAGGGCGCATAGTCATCTTTGCAGAACTCAACCCACTGTGGACAGACGAGATGGATTGATGGAGGAAAACATTCTGGAGGTATACAAGATGTAGGGAAAATAAAGGAAATAAGGTTCTAAGTTGTGTGAAGAATAGGATCAAAGAAATGATACTACAGCCTAAACAGTTAAATGAAAGATGGGGTGAATACTTCTAAGAGTTATTAGAACATGAAAGCAAAGATGATTTTGAAGCAGAAGATGCCACAGTCAAAGAAGGAAGCACAGCACGGATTTCAAAAGGGAAGAAGTTTGAAAAGCTCTAGAATCTCTTCAAAATGGCTGAGCTTTAGGAGTGGATTGCATAACTACTGAGATGTTAAAATATGGTGGTGACTTTATAAATTGACTGGCTAACTGAAATTTGCCAGACAAGCTGAGAGTTAGGAACCGTCCATCAGGATTGGAAGAATGCTATCATTGTTCCTTTGTATTAAGGAAAAGGTGACCACACTGAATGCAAGAACTATCATGGTATCAGCCTGCTGAATGTGCCAGGGAAAGTAAAGTCATTATCCATATGGTACGAGGTCTTACATCATAAAAGGTGTGGCATGCACAGAGTGCTTTTATGCCTGGTAAGGGTTGAACTAATAAATTTCTGCATTACACATGATGACTGAAAAGTATCTGTTGGTTGGCAAGACAGTTTTTGCTGCCTCTTGATATACGGAAAGCTTACGACTAAGTAAGCAAGATATTCCTGTGGAAGGTCTTGAATAATTATGGTATAACTGGGAATCTGCTTAAAAGTGTGGAAGCTATGTACGCTGGCAGTACAGCATATGTACAAGTGAATAGCATACCTGCCCACTTTCAGAAACCAAAATCCGTAGAAAAAAAATTTTAATCGTTATATTCAATTAAATTACTTTTGCGCATATTGATTAAATGTACCGAACATATAAAAAAATCAATATGTTGCCTAAATCAACTATCAACTTTTAATTGATGTGACGACAGATGTTCGAATTTATCCCCACATTTATTTCAATTAAAATAGAATCTATACATAATTTCTCATTGCTATGCTATATCATGATCTATAAAGAGATAATTTATTTTAATGGAAGTTTGCATCTCAAGGGAAGGATGTTCCATCCTTTGACCCCCAAATCCAATAGGATCATATCCCACGCCGTCACGGAACAAACTAAAATGTTTTCAAAAATGAACCATTTTCATGCTGGGATTATCTTATGGAGAGAAGGACGATGAGACAGTCAAATGAAATAAATGAGTGACTGAAAGACACTAATTGGTAAATTATGCTCAACTGAAAACGAAGTGAACAAACATTTTGCACGAATCGTATCCCGTTCATTATAACTTTTAAGGAATTACTTTTGTACTTTTTTTTTACACCATGCAGTCAACATTAGATTTATGCTTGGCACTAGAAATACAGGGTGATTCATAAAGAAGTAAACAGTTTCAACGCACTATAAAACAAGAACAATGTAAGATATTTTATGTTACCTGTAATAGAATTGTAGGGGAATGTTTCAAGTTTTTTTCAGAGACAGTCACAGGTGTTCTATGTGTGCACCCTTAGTCACATGGTGCACATCGAGCTGGTAATCCATTTCCACCCAAACGCGAGGTAAGATATCTGAATCAAGTGCAGTGATAGTGGCTGTGATACGCTGTTTCAGCTCCGCTAGATCAACAGGAAGGGGAGGGGCAAACACCTTGTCCTTTACGTACCCCCACAGGAAAAAGTCACAAGGTGTTAAGTCAGGACTTCTGGGTGGCCATTGGGTCAATGGCATGTTGTAGCTTGCAGCTCGTCCAATCCATCAATGAGGAAGATGTTAATCGAGACAATGTCGCACATCACCTAACCAGTGCGGTGGTTCACCATCCAATTGGATAATGAAGTTGTCACTGTCGTCCTGCAACTGTGGCATCAACCAAAGACTAAACATATCCACAAAAGAGCCTCCTGTGACAGTTTTCTCGTGAAAAAAGGTGCCATACACTTTCTTTTTGGACACAGCAGAGAACACATTTACTTTAGGGGAATCTTGCACGTGTTGCACTGTAAATCTGGGATTCTCCGTTCCCCAAAAGTGAACATTGTGCTTGTTTACCTGACCACTCACGTGAAATGTAGCTTCATCGGTGAAAACTAAGTGATTGACAAAATTGTCATTTTCAAAACGGTGCTGCATTTCGGCACAAAATTCAAAGCACTTTGTCTAGTCAAGGTCAGTGAGATTTTGCAACATCTGCACTTTCACTTTGTATGGAATCATTTTGAGCTTCTTTCTCAAAATTCTTCAGACAGTGGGATGTGAAATCTGCACTTCAAGACTCACCCTCCACGTTGATTTTCCTGGGCTTCGTTGAATGGCGGTGCAAACACTATCGACGACTTCTTCCAATACACGCAGTCGTCCAGGACCTTTAAGTTTGCACAAACTGCCCGTAGTTTAAAATTTTTTTATGCCAATCGTAGATAGATTCTCTAGTTGGAGGTTCTTTTCTGAATGGTGATCAAAAATGCTGTTGCACAACAGATGCAGATTTCATTTTGCTCAATTCAAGAACACAAAACGCCTTCTCCATTGCAAACGTTGCCATTTTGACCGCCTTGTGACGTGATCTATCGCCTACGCCACTTCCCTCAGTAGTGGGACACAAACTTTATGAGTACATCTACCTAACGGTTCGCAGTTGCGGTCCATGTCTTCAACTGTTACTGTTTTACAGCATCTGGAAACTGTATACTTCTTTATGAATCACCCCGTATGATTAGTAATATCATTCCTTCCACCATGCGAAACGCTGAAATTACATCGATACGTAGTGCAAAATGCATATTTTTCATTATTTGGAGATTTTGCAATACACGGGAATTCCGCAGAATATGCATCACAGAATGTTTGATAGTAACCCCCCCTTTCATAATGCTGCTCATAGCGACTCACTAATACTACATTTCTCGACACTTGAAAAAAATGGAAGTAAAACTGCTATAGTAAAAACAGTAACAGCTTAAAGAGATGCAATTTGCAGAGGAAAAAATAGTACCCCAACATATTAATTTCGTTGAATCAAGTCAAGACATTTTTATGCACATTATTGAGCGCCGAACAAAAAAAGCCTGTTTGAAAAGTGTAGAAAACTTACTAGCGGACCAGCAAAATAAATCATTGCTGGAGAAGCACTGGCTCGAATGAACACTGTACTTTTTTTTTTTAACTTCCTCTTATAGTAGTATGCTTTTGTTAGGTCGAATTTATTGCCAGAGAAGAAGTTACAAAACGATGCCCCAATGCATTTTTAATTTCACAAAACTGGCAGCTTTTGCTTAATTTCATCATGCTGGGTATCGATCTGAGCTTAAAAATTCCAGATTTAAAATCAGTTTGTTTTTTTTTCTGACGAAAATTATGTTCTGAGACAGCACTTTGAACTGGGAGTAATCAAGACATATGCTCCAATGCAAGACACACCCCACACTGGCCTACTGACAAGTTGCGACCCGGGGGATGAACAATGAAATATCTGAAAAGGGGGGGGACAGAGAGAGAGAACCAAGCTCAAGGTTAAACAAGCCCAGCTGGTTGGTGCAGTAAATTTTACACGTGGCGCAAGTTTTAGTGTTGAAATAACGCAAAACAATAAAACCTAAAATGTGGGAAAACTGCGACAAATGTTCCCACATAAACACATGTAACTGAAAAGTTATTCGTAACTTACATCGACACTTTACTTTGAAAGGATTAATTTAAATAAAAAAAGTTTTAATTGTGGGTACAAAATCATCAGAAAAAGAAAAATTTTTGGAAAAATCACGAAATCCGTAAAATTAACATTTTGCCGTAAAACAAGTTACATTTCTGTAAATTTTACAGGTAAATTGTAAAACCTGACAGGTATAAAATAGTATTTCATCACAATGGTTTTCTATTGGTGCAGGAGTCAGACAAGTTTTTGTAATGTCACCCTGGCTCTATTTATGAATGAAAGCATGCATGCTGTCAAAATAAAAATACTACTTTGTTTTGGTAATAGTCATACATACAGATTGCTTTATACTGATGATACAGTCCTGTTGGTGAGGAGTATAAGCGAGTTGCAGAGTATGTTGTCCCCCCAGATGTAAAAATTTTGTATGGAATTTAAAATGAGTATAAATAAGGGAAAAACCAATGCTGTAGTTTTTGAGTAAGGAACTGTTAGTACTGAATGCAAGATCAGTCTAAATGATATAGACAAGGTGAATGAATATATACATTTACATACAAAGCATGTCATACAAAAAAAAAAAAAAAGAGCTCCACTTTTTAACCGGGGGAAAATTAGAACGTGCAGCGAGAAAGTGTGAATATATTATAGCATGACCAAGACAGAATTGTTCACTGTAATTTATTTATATAAATATTTACCTAGAGCATACCACTGTATTCACAACATAAAATTACTGAATTCCTAACAAAATAAAATGGTTTTAACAGACATTGCTTCACACAGTTTTTTTTTTCTTGTTTGGTTGTTGTGCTTTCTAGAACATCAGCTCAAATTTCCTTTTGCGAGCAAGCCTTGCTTTCTTCTCAGAAAGTTTCACAGCCATATTTGTCTTTTTTGTTGACTTTACCACTGCACAGCATCCATTGCTCAATTTTTCTTTCAGCTGATATCTTTCAATTCTTATTTCTTCATGGTCACTTTTTTTTTTTTTTTTTGCCCTTAAATAACAATTTCATCCATTATGCTGAAAGAACTTTCAGCCTGAGGACTATGAATGCTGATATCAAAAGCTTTCACTATTTTAGATAAATAGTGTAACTTAGATAGGATGAATACTTTTGAACAGCATTCATGAATTCTTACAAATTTCCAACTTTGTCATTTACATTTTCAGAAATTTTTTCCCTCCCTTAGAAACCTTAAATGCACACCACTTTGTTGGGAGAAATAACATTTAACAACAAAACAACAGAATGAAAACATTGCGGGAGTGGGGTGAGGGTGGGGCATGATTACGGGATAAATCTTTGTTCTGTCTGCCTCCTGCTTTTGGAAATTTATTCTACATTAAGCTAAAAAACAAATATTAATGGAATACAATGATAACTGAAAACAATACTTGGCAGAAGAATCACTGTGAGAAAAAAAACGGTTACCAGATTGCAATTCCATCCAACTTCTATTTTCGGAAACTTTTCTTACATTTTCAAGATGAAATGCTAATATTTATGAAATAAAATGATATCTAGCAAACACTAGGAAGAAGGAACATCACAAAAAAGAAATTATGACTACACGAGAAATCTTCCCTTCATCTACCTTCCATTTTTCGAAAAGTTTCTAAGGTTGGAATTCCGTCCACCGATGGGAACCCCCCCCAAAAAAAAACTTCTGTTCAGTTGTGCATTGATCAAGTGAATAACCCAAATGATAATGGAAAAGGCAGAATTTCTCGAATCTGCGGAAGAATCTCATGCCTGAAGATTACAAGGAAATTTTCGTGCTGTCTAACTTATGTTTTCAGAAACTGTTGCCTACAGTTTCAGGCTGAAAAACAAACATCCATGCAATAAAATTGTATTTAACAACAATATTGAACAGAGGCAACATCATGAGAATAAAAAATTACAATTATGGCAAAAATCATCACTCCATTTAACTTCCATTTCCAAAAGCTTTAAAAGATTAAAAACCGTTCCCAGATGGCAAATGACCCCCACCCCTCAATTTCTCTTTAGAACATCAATCTCAAGAATGACCCAAGTGATGACAAAAGAAAAAGGTGGAATTCAGCAAATCAATGGAAGAATCTTATGTATGGCATGTTTGACTGAGAAAACAGATTACAAGGTAAAATTAGTAGGCAAGTGAAAGTCATAGCTTCTACAGAAGGATTTCACAAGACTGATGGGTACTTAAAAAGGTCTGGAATGTCTGTGTATGCAAGTGTAATTGTTCTTACTCCAATGTATGGCAGTGAAACCTGGCCACTACAGAAAAGACAGGAGTCATTTTTGTGCTAGCAAGATGTGTTCCTGACAGGAAGGTTCTTGGAGAGACATGTTTTGATCATATGAGAAATGAAAATGTGTTGCAGTTGTGTAACATGAAGCAAAATGTTGTTAGTAAAGTGGAGACAAATATTCTGAAGTGGTTTGGCCATATTGAAAGAATGAGTGGTTAGATGCTTACTAAAAGACTTTTTTCAGCCTAAGTGGCAGAAAAGAAAGGTAGCAGAAGGCCAAGGAAATCATGAACGAACCACATTCAGGAGTGTCTGAATGAGAAAAAGTACAATAGTTCTTGTGTGAGACATGTAATGGATGTCAGTGAAGCTCAAATTGTCTGCCAAGATCACTGTAATGTGGAAATGTTTGATAAATCAACAGTAAGTAAAATCTAGCATCATCAGCTCTAAAATTTAATCTGGCAGATGAGCTTTTTTTTTTTTTGAGGAGCTAATGTCTGCATTTCAGAGAACAGCTCAGGAATACGTATTGTATATATATATATATTAGGGTGGAGTGAAAAACCCTTTTCTTTTTAATTTGAAACATCACCATGTGCAATAGTTTTGATTTTATTACTGAAATAACTCCCCGAAATATGGATGACGTTATTCGATATCTAAGGCTTCCCCAAGAACCTCAAAATTTGAAAGTTATATAGGAAAATGGTTTAAAAACACCCACCTTCTCCATTTTGCAAATATAAAAAATACTGTATCACCATGTTATTTAATATCCCCTTTGAGTGTATAGACATGGGTAAAAATTCAGCAGACGTGAGTTAATTTCTTAGGCTTCCCTCCAAAGAGCTCAAAATTTGTCATATTTCTCCAAAAATGGCATAAGTTATGTAAATATGATAGGCACCAGCTTTACCTAGTAGCATAACTTTACGAGTGAGTTTATTTCACTTGGAAATCAGACTTTTCAAAACTTGGCATCAGCTTCCTATCCAAAATGTTTGCTCTGATGAATCCATCTCTTGCAAGAAGGCCACACACGAGCAGAAGAATCTGTTACAATCTTAACCATCCTCTCTACTGCCTGAGAATGGCAGGGTATTTTTATAAATTCATGGCAAGAACTTGGATATTTATCCGACTGTAGTAATTCCAGAAGTTCGTCATCTTTCGATTTCCGTGTGATGGGAGGCTCAGTCACAATACACTCTTGCCAGTCGATTAGGTTAATGTAATCATTGCTCTGGAAATTCAGCTTTGGAATCTGCAACTTCCTAATGGTACCGTAACTTCCGTCATATAATCAGCGGATTATCTGCTAAAAAGTTTAAAATATACGTTCTGCGCATTATACGTTGATGCAAATAATACAGCGATTTAAAAACAATTTTTTTTTATTTTTTTTTATAACCCTTCGATTTTTTAAAAATTTGCAGCGTAATTGTGAAGGGAAGGGGGTATAATTGAAAAAGGAACTCCCTTGGAAGAATTTTCCTCAGTTCAGGAATTTGAACGGAGGGGAGGAATGTCGTAAGGAAAGATCGGGAAAGTTGTGGGGAGCGATGGCAAGGTAATTTTGTATCGTTGAGAAGATCGTGCAGTCTCTGTTTTTGGCAAAAAGCCAAAGAAGTACACACAGCTCTTGCTACACGAACCTATGCGTAACTCCTTTTGGATCTCGTGTGTGCTGTCTTGTGTTTAGTTCGTCTTTCACCGGTTTGACCATCGTCGTTGCTGCTATTTTCCTTCATTGCTATTCATGATGTCTTTGAAAAAGAAACGTTTCAGTTACACTGCCGAATTTAAACTTGAAGTGGTGGACACAATTGTGAACTATCGCACAGTGACATGAACATATCACTGCGCGATAGTTTTGAGGTCAGAAAACAATCTCGCGGTAACAGGCGGAAAGCCTCTGTGCTGCAGTTTAAAGCATAAACAAATCCGTAGGTAAATTCCGCCAGAGAATTCACGGAAGTTTTTTTATTGGCTCACGTATAAGTCGACCCTCCTACGACTCTGAAAGCAGGATTTCCTCCAAAAACTTTCGACTTATACGCGAGTACATACAGTATTTCTATGACTTGTTCTGTATCAGCCTTTCGTCATTGGCAAGGTGCAATGCAATACTCTGGAGCTGCATTGGCGTGATCTGTGGATGCCACACCCTTTATCTGTCCGGAGATAAAAAATATGAAAAAGTAACCTTTAAAAATGAATTTCTTTATTTAATAAAATAGTTTCCATTATGTGACCAACTTTTCTGTCGGAAATTCCACTTCCGGTTCAACATCTATGATGTGCGGATTATACCACGATTTTTTTCTTGAATGTCACAGTCTGCGGATTATATAAAAGTTTTTTTTTTTTTTTTTTTAATGTGAATTTCGCGGTCTGCGGATTACATGCTAGTGTGGATAATACGACGAAAATTACGGTAGTTGTTTGTTCAGAAGATTTCCTGGCCTTCATGATGCGTCGAACAGCAAGCTCACGGACATACCTTCTGTCGTCAAACAACATTGAAGCGAGCAAGTTTTTTGCATGGGCAAAATACGCGTTTGTTTTGGAAGACTCTTTTACAATATGCTTTAAATTATCTGGAAGATACTGGAACCGAGATATAAAAAGCTGCAAATTTCTTGGACCATCTTTACAGGTATCGTTACATTTTATTGTGAACCACGATGGTGCATATACTTTCATTTTGAAGGTGGCTAATGAGACAAGTTGTGGTGTTGGATCACTAGTTCCAACAATACAAACGCAGAATGCGATTTGCGAGGGTCAGCCAACGGGAATGTGCAAGTGTTCCAGGATCCCGATTTGCCAAATCTTGAGGCCAATCATGTGCAGAGACTGCCTTACAAATTTCGCACAAATAAAGTTCATCCGAGCTAAGATCTCCATAGTTAATGTCGGATTGAAGCGAAAATTCAATTTTCTGGAAATTAACAATAGGAAGGTTTGTGCACATCTTCAGGCACTTTCCGATCAATCTACTAAATCCTCTTGGACCTGATGTTTTCCTGTAGAGGGCTTCAGTGAGGTGGCGTAAAGGCAGTTAATTAAAATGAAGTTGACATACACTGAAGAGCAATTGAATTAGAGATACCTGTCTAGTAATGCATAGCACCACCTTTCGCCCAGATGACGACGGCGATTTGTCTCGGCATGGACTCTACAAGACACCGGAAGTGTTGGGAAGCAATTCGGATGGTTCTGCGACCCCTGAACAAAGCTCCCACAGTTCACGAAGATTTGATGGAGGGGGGGGGGGGTCAGAGCCTCGAACATCTCTCTCGATGGCATCCCAGATGTGCTCGATGGGATTGAGGTCAGGTGACCTAGCTGGCCAATCATCCAACCATTCGGATACAATTCGGGAGCGATGGCACGGTGCATTGTCTTGTTGCAGGATGAGGTCCCCAGTGGGATGTTGACGCATAAACGGGAGAAAATGGTCATCCAGGATATCCCGGTAACGTTGACCTGTGAGGGACGATGTCACACGTACCAGGGGTCCCATTTTAATCCACGTAAACAGTCCCCAGACAAGAATGCCACCCCCACTAGCTTGAAGAGTACCCTGCTGGCAAGAAGGATCCATCGCTTCATGTGGTTTGTGCTGTACTCATATCCTGCCATCCGCATGTACCAACGTGAATCTCGACTCATCAGTCCAGGCAACATTTTTCCACATGTCTAGGGTCCAGTGGCGATGTTCCCGCGCCCATGCTAATCTTTACACCCTGTGATGTGCAGTCGGCAGCGGTACCCTCGTGGGACGATGGCTTCTGTACCCCATAGCAAAGAGATGGTTCTGGATGGTGTGGCTACTTACACATTTTTGTGCAATAGCGTTAAATTGCAGAGTGATTTCTTGCACTGTGGCCCGTCTATCCGCTGTTACAATGCGAGCTAGCCGATGATGACTCCGCTCATCCACACGCTGTTGTCCACGAGAGTTGGCTATTGCAGGGATGGTTTTGCCGGATTTGATGTACTCACGGTGCACCTGTGACACAGTGGCTCGTGGAAAATCCCAGTGCCTGCACAACTTCCGAGATGGAGTGACCCATTCGTCGGGCCCCGACAATTTGGCCACGATCAAATGCACTTAGATCCTTTGTCTTACTCATACTGCGTCAGACTCTTACTGATTCCCGCCGCATCACTCCTTATATTGTCGGATCGCTGCATACGTCACGTCGTTTCCGTTTACAGGGCCGCCCACAGTGTCACATTTGCATAACGCCAGCTGTCTATAATTCAATTGCTCTTCAGTGTATAATCCAATGCACGGGAGAACTGAGCTTATTTTCAAGGTGCCCAATTATATGCAGGTATTAGTCACTTATAATAAAGACTTACTCCGACAAGTCAAAGACCTTCTGGTCCAATAAGCTGAAGATAATGTCGGAAATGTCTTTGCCCTCTTGCTCTTTGGTGCAAAATGTCCCAAATAGACCGAACCCGGTTCTTCAACAAGTGTAATATGCTCCTCATATTCTTTTCACTTGTGCCACTTGCCATCATCTGTGTATTCGTAAGTTTCATCCCTTTTCCCATCCAAAAATAGAGCTACAATCTTGCGACCAGTCAAGTTTACCTCATCTTGAATTGTTTGACGGGTATTTTTCCTTTCTCATCGTACTTTATGCCGATCAATAACGGATACATTACATTCTTTTGACTGAACCGGTTCACTTACATCACGAAGCAACGCCGACGTAAGATCAACTGCCGCTTGATCGCTGATGCGTTGCCTATCGCACTTTCTAGAAAATGCAGACCGTGTCATTTGACACCTAGGTTTTGAAGAATGACGTGGAGTGAAATCGTAATCTTTCTCAGATGCCAAAAAATGACTAGGACCCAGCTAGTCTGGTTTTCCTGCAGAATTAGTATTTCAGGGTGGCTACAAAATCATGAACAAAAAATTTCCTGACTTTTCCAGGTTTTCCAGGTGAAAATGCATTTTCCCCCTGACCACTGCATACAAACCCGAAGAGTTAATGAATACCCAGGAAAATAATATAAAAAAAAAATTTTTTTTACTTCAATTTTTACAAACCAGTACAGTCAACTCTTGATAACTAACTTTGACAACACGAAATTTTTGATAACTCAAAAAAAAAGTAAAATTCCTTGCGAATGCCCTAGGCACATAATGAAGTTATGGTCTTGATAAATCGAAAATTGTTTAGTGGCCAACATAATTCAAAATATTCTTGTTTAAAAATTAAAAAAAAATAGCCCATAAAATGCAAAAAACAAGGATTTGATGCACAACTCATTCACAATAATAGACAACAAAAGCAAGCATCCCATGCTGACCACTTTAAACTTGAAAAAGGACCTCCCTTTGAATTAATTCTGCCACCACTCAGCCAGGGACAGACTGCAACTACACTCCCTGCAGTACATCTTTAATTTCCATCAATAAGTAACCAAACAGTCGTCTTTAACATTCAAAAAGAATTTCAGACTGGCCTCTTATTATTCGACCTAATATAGACAGATGGTGTTCAGTAGCACTTTTAGTTAAGTTTGTGTTGCATATGCTTGTTCTGAACAAATTCAAGCTTTGTTTCATAAAATGAATTTTTCTAAACTTGTGGCTTCAAATCACAAGTTGAACACATGATCCTTTGCTGATAAAAATCAAAGTTATTAAAGATGTTGAAAAAAAAATGCACTGCATTTTGTAATACCGGGGAGCACAAAGTCTCCAATTCTAAACAGTGATTTTTTTATTTTTTTTAAGGAAGCCACTGCAAAAAGAAAAGAAAGGAAGGAAGGAATTTGCAGAGTATTGGAATATTTGAGGGATGTTTAATGGAAATGTAGCATTCACTGTAGAGATAAAAATGTACAACTGGGAGAATCTATCATCAGAGAGGAAGCTGAAGTCAAAAAGCAACTAGGTCAAATGATTTCTGGTTTCAGAAATTGTCACAATATCAGACATCATAAGTAGGTCTGCAATTCTGTCATGGCGCGAATTTCCGCGATTTTTTTTTTTTTGCAAATTTTAGGGGATTTTCTGTACTTTCGCGAATATAAAATATATCCGCGAATTTCATATTTTTTACCTTTTTTTTCCCTAATTTCTATTATATTTTTTTTATTACTGTATTTTTCATAATTAAATAATTTTAATACCGCCTTCGTTAGAATTTATGCAAAAAATACACCGCAAAGTAATTTTACTCGAAAGTGCAAACCAGAGCTTTAAACCTTGAATTACCTCTCAAGATTGTTCGTTATGAAGATACTCTTTTCAAACAAGCTTGACGGGTAATTAAAGGTCACATGCACTCTGCTGAAGAGTGCACATGTGGTCTTTCGTGATTTCCCCAGCTACTGTTGAACGATCTTTGCGACTTGCCAGACTAGTAAACCATAAACTGGATGTAGTCAGTGGTGTTAGTATTTTAGCTGGGAAAACAGATCACAGAAACGAGTGTTTCGCAGATGCTTAGCTTAGAAAATTTGTGCTTTCGTGTGCGCAGTTTATGAAACTTCTAGATATTGTTTTTTAATTTTGAGAATGAGCTATGTCGGTAAAATGAGTGCATATCTAAAAGATGCAAGCAGTACAGCAAGGGAACATTTCATGCGAACAAAAATCTATTGTTCTGTTCATGCTGCAACATACAAGTGGATTTTTCAAGAAAGGACAGTTGTGAAAAGCATTTAGCAAGCAAGCTGCATAAAAAAAAAGGGGGGGGGTGTCTGAACAGTCAACCAAAAATAATGCAGAAATGTGTTGATGAATTAATGAGAAAAGAACTGCACAAGCACAGCATTTTTCAATGGAACTAGCTAATATCCCACTTTCCAAACAGGAATAACCCTATATTAAAAAATTACTTGTAAAATTCGTTGAAAGATATTGATGTTATTCCAAATGCAAATTGGAGTCATTTGTATTACTTACTGTTTCCTACCTTGGTAGACTGTTTTTTTTTTTTTTTTTTTGAAATGTTAGTGGTGTATATCATCGGCCCCGAACTTTTCATAAAATTTCATAATTTACCCCACGAATTTTGCCTTTTTTTCCTGTGATAAAATTACTGCCCTAATCATAAGCTTCATGGTGAAAATGTAACCATGGATGAAGAGATCTGCTCCAAATGGTTGAAGAAACTGCCTACTATTTTAAAAGATGATGACCAAAGATGTTTCCAGTGATGACAAAACGAGACTGTTTTTAAAGT
This sequence comes from Macrothele yani, assembly GCA_039090855.1. NCBI lineage: Eukaryota > Metazoa > Arthropoda > Arachnida > Araneae > Macrothelidae > Macrothele > Macrothele yani. The sequence continues at coordinate 84,241,709 of CM077008.1, forward strand.
GTCTTCCTGACAATACTATATCTTTGAAAGGTGAAACTACTCATGGTGTCAGAAGCACAGCAAAGATCATGTATGAAAAAACCATGAGGAATAACCACTCACCATAAAGATCATGGTAACCTCCAATGGACCACACACTTCCAACACGTCATTCATCGTGATGTAACTGGGCTTCCACAGGTTTACAGACTTCTTGCTTACGCTTCTTATTTTCGGGTGTGAAACATCGTTTTTTTTCTTTTTCCTTTGCCTTATAATATGTTACTATAATACTTGTCAATTCGATAAAATCACACATACATCTCATTCATACAATTCAAGTAAAAACTATGTACATAAACCTTACATTCACAGGTGATTAAACCTTAGTCAACTCTCATTATGGAACTCCTCCTTCTGTTTCACAACCTCTGCTACTCCCACTGCAATTGTCACACCCATTCAGCCCCGCACATCCAATCCTCTAGTACTTTCGACAGGTCCCTGTCATCTTCAGGAGGCAGGTGTGTCTCATCCGCCCACCACAGCTCAAGTGAGCAGAGCCATCGAGGCGTGGGCTCCAGTCGCTATCTCTGAATCGTTGTGTCTCTGGCGCCATCTATTGTCCCTGCTGCTCTTTTTTCCCTCTTTCTTTTTACGCTGCTGTTCAATTTTTATTAGGGCTTTCCATTGTTCGTTTAGGTTATTTGGCTCATTAATGTTGCATAATCTTGATCTGTTTTTTTCAATTAACACTGATTCTGCAATTCTTAACTGCTTTTCGTTTTTACAGCTCTTAATAATTTTAATATCTTCAAACCTTGGACATTTTTGATTTTCCATACAGTATTGGGTCAATGCTGTCTTAGCCTCTTTTTTATTCCAATTATTAATATGCTGGTTCAATCTATACTTTAATTTATTCTTGGTGCTGCCTATATATGACACAGGTGGTTGCTGGTTTATTGGGATTTCATAAATTCCTGCTCTATCTAATTGGCTAATTTTTTCATTTTTAATCACTAAATTTTTTACAGTGAGTACCTGATTTCCTACCTGTATGCCATACTTGCCACAAACTTTATTAATTTCTGCTGAAACATTTTCTATATATGGTATTGCTCCCACATATTTTACAAGTTTTTTATCAGTCTTGACCTTGTTGTAGCCTTGAGTTACTTCATAAATCCATTTTTTTAATACCTGTTTAGGGTATCCAAAAGCATATGCAATTTTTTCAATATATTCAATTTCTTCCTTTCTATACTGTTCAATTGATGAATGTGTTAAACTTCTTTTAATTAGTGTTTTAACACTATTTCTTTTATGTGTTAATGGATGTGATGACTGAAATGGTATAAGTACTGGGATATATGAAGATTTTCTATGCACTCTGAATTGTAAATTCTCCTCTGTTTTAACAATCAAAACATCCAAAAATGCCAAAGTATTGTCATGTTCTTGTTCTACTGTCAGTTCTATAGATGGATAAATTTCACTATACTTTTTTGTCAAGTCCTCAAGTTCATCATTTTTTAGCCTGGATAACAGAAAAATGTCATCAACATATCTGCAGTATATCAGTGGTGGATCCTCGAGTTTACTTATTATTTTTTCCTCAATGTCACTCATTATAATTTCAGCAAATAAAGTTGACAGTGGTGACCCCATAGGTCCACCATGATTTTGTTTGTACATCTTGTTGTTAAACATAAAAATGTTATTTTCATATATGTACAATAAAATTTCTCTTAACTCCTCTATTTGTATTGCATTCATTGTCTGTAGCACATACAATTTTTCAATAATTATTTCTATTGCCTGAGGTACTGGTGTGCTAGGAAAAAGAGCTCTCACATCCATACTAGCCATATGATATTCACTTAAATCTTGTTTAATTACTTTAATTTTCTCAATAAATTCGTATGTATTCTTCACAGTGAACCTTGTCTTCATGAACACAGGTGCCAAAAATTTGTAGATATTCTTTTCTAGTTTTATTAGTGGGGAATTCCTTTTTGATACAATCACTCTCATAGGTGTATCAGGCTTATGAGTTTTTATTTTTGCAATCATTTTTGGTATTCCAGTACCCATTGGTGGGTATGCTTTCTTTATTTCATCAGGCAAGGTGCTGTGATTTCTTATTCTAGCTAAGTACCTTACTTGAGATTCGGTTGGGTCTTTTGTTAGAATGCTGCAATTTAGTTCTTCTATAGCTCTATTCATTTTTAGATCATATTCAGTTGTGTTTAATATTACAATTTGCCCTGTTTTATCAGCTTCACAGAATTTAATTGTTGGGTCATCTCTTAATTTAATCAGTTGTTCTTTCTCATACTGAATTTTATCTATATGATATTTCTTTTTCTTACTTTTTTCATTAAATTCTTTCAAAACAATTCTATACAGTTTACTTCGAAAATTTTCACGTTCTTCTGCTGGTACACTGCGTGCCATTTCTTCTAAGTTGGGTATTAATTCCTCCGTCCTCGGCAGGCTCCGTGGAAACGCAAATTTTTTACCTCTCTGCAAAATAGCTCTTTGCGTGAAGCTCAAGGTCAAGTTGGAGTTATTCTGATATACCTCATATATATACTCCCGTTGTTCTTGTACACGTTGTCTGTCAATCATCACGTGCAACTTTTTTTCCATGACTGCTCTTGAGCATTTTTTTCGTATTCCACGATGTCAAAAATTTCTCTGAAGGTTACATCCAAAATCTCATCTCTCCAATTACCGTCGAACTTTCTATACTTTTTATAAAATATCACATCGATTAAATGTAAACATTTCATATTCAAGTTAAAAATCAGTTTCCTTTTATTGACAATTTCAGCTCTTAATCTCTTTTTTTGGCACTCCTGGATTATTCTATTATCCTTAGCAGTGACTGGGCAATTCCGTATTTTTAAATACTTTGGTGTTATTTCTAGGTCACGGCTTGTCACCAAAAATTCTTCTTGATTTTCTGACTTTACTAATTTAATTTTAGCCTTCTTAAACGCCTTAATATCTCTCATCTCGAAGTTGTGAAATTGATTCCTATAGCGCATAATCCCAGAGTATGATAGCGACTGCAAACCCCTCACCTCAACCATCCCAGCTCAGAATTTTGCGTGTAATTCTCAATTATTATATTTGCACTTTTAAGGTATTAACCTCTTGCAAAGTGCGCATAGTTTACGTGCAATTCATAAATGAAAAAACCATGAGGAATAACCACTCACCATAAAGATCATGGTAACCTCCAATGGACCACACACTTCCAACACGTCATTCATCGTGATGTAACTGGGCTTCCACAGGTTTACAGACTTCTTGCTTACGCTTCTTTTTCGGTGTGTGAAACATCGTTTTTTTTTTTTTCCTTTGCCTTATAATATGTTACTATAATTACTTGTCAATTGATAAAATACACATACATCTCATTCATACAATTCAAGTAAAAACTATGTACATAAACCTTACATTTCACAGGTGATTAAACCTAGTCAACTCTCATTATGGAACTCCTCCTTCTGTTTCACAACATCTGCTACTCCCACTGCAATTGTCACACCCATTTCAGCCCCGCACATCCAATCCTCTAGTACTTTCGACAGGTCCCTGTCATCTTCAGGAGGCAGGTGTGTCTCATCCGCCCACCACAGCTCAAGTGAGCAGAGCCATCGAGGCGTGGGCTCCAGTCGCTATCTCTGAATCGTTGTGTCTCTGGCGCCATCTATTGTCCCTGCTGCTCTTTTCTCTCTTTCTTTTTACGCTGCTGTTCAATTTTATTAGGGCTTTCCATTGTTCGTTTAGGTTATTTGGCTCATTAATGTTGCATAATCTTGATCTGTTTTTCAATTAACACTGATTCTGCAATTCTTAACTGCTTTTCGTTTTACAGCTCTTAATAATTTTAATATCTTCAAATCTTGGACATTTTTGATTTTCCATACAGTATTGGGTCAATGCTGTCTTAGCCTCTTTTTATTCCAATTATTAATATGCTGGTTCAATCTATACTTTAATTTATTCTTGGTGCTGCCTATATATGACACAGGTGGTTGCTGGTTTATTGGGATTTCATAAATTCCTGCTCTATCTAATTGGCTAATTTTTTCATTTTTAATCACTAAATTTTTTACAGTGAGTACCTGATTTCCTACCTGTATGCCATACTTGCCACAAACTTTATTAATTTCTGCTGAAACATTTTCTATATATGGTATTGCTCCCACATATTTTACAAGTTTTTTTATCAGTCTTGACCTTGTTGTAGCCTTGAGTTACTTCATAAATCCATTTTTAATACCTGTTTAGGGTATCCAAAAGCATATGCAATTTTTTCAATATATTCAATTTCTTCCTTTCTATACTGTTCAATTGATGAATGTGTTAAACTTCTTTTAATTAGTGTTTTAACACTATTTCTTTTATGTGTTAATGGATGTGATGACTGAAATGGTATAAGTACTGGGATATATGAAGATTTTCTATGCACTCTCTGAATTGTAAATTCTCCTCTGTTTTAACAATCAAAACATCCAAAAATGCCAAAGTATTGTCATGTTCTTGTTCTACTGTCAGTTCTATAGATGGATAAATTTCACTATACTTTTTGTCAAGTCCTCAAGTTCATCATTTTTTTAGCCTGGATAACAGAAAAATGCCATCAACATATCTGCAGTATATCAGTGGTGGATCCTCGAGTTTACTTATTATTTTCCTCAATGTCACTCATTATAATTTCAGCAAATAAAGTTGACAGTGGTGACCCCATAGGTCCACCATGATTTTGTTTGTACATCTTGTTGTTAAACATAAAAATGTTATTTTCATATATGTACAATAAAATTTCTCTTACTCCTCTATTTGTATTGCATTATATATATGTGCTACAGACAATGAATGCAATACAAATAGAGGAGTTAAGAGAAATTTTATTGTACATATATGAAAATAACATTTTTATGTTTAACAACAAGATGTACAAACAAAATCATGGTGGACCTATGGGGTCACCACTGTCAACTTTATTTGCTGAAATTATAATGAGTGACATTGAGGAAAAATAATAAGTAAACTCGAGGATCCACCACTGATATACTGCAGATATGTTGATGACATTTTTCTGTTATCCAGGCTAAAAAATGATGAACTTGAGGACTTGACAAAAAAGTATAGTGAAATTTATCCATCTATAGAACTGACAGTAGAACAAGAACATGACAATACTTTGGCATTTTTGGATGTTTTGATTGTTAAAACAGAGGAGAATTTACAATTCAGAGTGCATAGAAAATCTTCATATATCCCAGTACTTATACCATTTCAGTCATCACATCCATTAACACATAAAAGAAATAGTGTTAAAACACTAATTAAAAGAAGTTTAACACATTCATCAATTGAACAGTATAGAAAGGAAGAAATTGAATATATTGAAAAAATTGCATATGCTTTTGGATACCCTAAACAGGTATTAAAAAAATGGATTTATGAAGTAACTCAAGGCTACAACAAGGTCAAGACTGATAAAAAACTTGTAAAATATGTGGGAGCAATACCATATATAGAAAATGTTTCAGCAGAAATTAATAAAGTTTGTGGCAAGTATGGCATACAGGTAGGAAATCAGGTACTCACTGTAAAAAATTTAGTGATTAAAAATGAAAAAATTAGCCAATTAGATAGAGCAGGAATTTATGAAATCCCAATAAACCAGCAACCACCTGTGTCATATATAGGCAGCACCAAGAATAAATTAAAGTATAGATTGAACCAGCATATTAATAATTGGAATAAAAAAGAGGCTAAGACAGCATTGACCCAATACTGTATGGAAAATCAAAAATGTCCAAGGTTTGAAGATATTAAAATTATTAAGAGCTGTAAAAACGAAAAGCAGTTAAGAATTGCAGAATCAGTGTTAATTGAAAAAAACAGATCAAGATTATGCAACATTAATGAGCCAAATAACCTAAACGAACAATGGAAAGCCCTAATAAAAATTGAACAGCAGCGTAAAAAGAAAGAGGGAAAAAAGAGCAGCAGGGACAATAGATGGCGCCAGAGACAACGATTCAGAGATAGCGACTGGAGCCCACGCCTCGATGGCTCTGCTCACTTGAGCTGTGGTGGGCGGATGAGACACACCTGCCTCCTGAAGATGACAGGGACCTGTCGAAAGTACTAGAGGATTGGATGTGCGGGGCTGAATGGGTGTGACAATTGCAGTGGGAGTAGCAGAGGTTGTGAAACAGAAGGAGGAGTTCCATAATGAGAGTTGACTAAGGTTTAATCACCTGTGAATGTAAGGTTTATGTACATAGTTTTTACTTGAATTGTATGAATGAGATGTATGTGTGATTTTATCGAATTGACAAGTATTATAGTAACATATTATAAGGCAAAGGAAAAAGAAAAAAACGATGTTTCACACCCGAAAATAAGAAGCGTAAGCAAGAAGTCTGTAAACCTGTGGAAGCCCAGTTACATCACGATGAATGACGTGTTGGAAGTGTGTGGTCCATTGGAGGTTACCATGATCTTTATGGTGAGTGGTTATTCCTCATGGTTTTTTCATTTATGAATTGCACGTAAACTATGCGCACTTTGCAAGAGGTTAATACCTTAAAAGTGCAAATATAATAAAGATCATGTATTGTTACTTTAACATGAGTGAGAAGACCTAAGAAACTTAAGCCAATAATGATAAGCAAATCTAAAAAACTTAGATATTTTCTGCAGTAAAATCTTGATTCACTGACAATCAAATAAAGAGACACCTGAATAACTAACAGAATTTTTCAAAACTGTCTGAAAATATTCTACAAAAAAATGGTGCTGCAGATGTGTAAAGGATTCTCATCATTAATAAATGTACTATGCATGAATGCATTTCTGAAATTCAATCCATAAATATCCAATTTTTACTAGCCGATACATCACCGAAATTGCAACCATAAGACAACGGTGAAGAAACTTGACGATCTGGTGGGACATAAACTTGATGAAAAATGAAACCTAGTTTTGGAAAATTTAAAATTAGATACAAAAAGAAACATTTTGAGCATATAAAAATATCGACACTGAAATAGAAGTCTTAGTAGATTTAAAAGTGGGGGATGAAGACATAGCCCAATTAAATCCTCAACCTGTCGATGAAGATGAGTGCCCAAACCTCTACTGTTGGGGGAAAAAAGCCCGAGCCGCAACAAACATTTTGCAAAACTTTTTTGAAGCCACACTTGAAACAAGTGATGAAATTTTTAATGCAACTGCGTACTTGAAATTGCTGTTAAACGTGAAAGGCCAATAGAAATGGAAAACTCTATTAACAGATTTCTTCAAACAGTAGCCAGGTAATTCACTATATTAAGGTGTTTTTTTTTGTATTCTATTTTCATTGTGATGTCATTTACACTTAAACAACAGTTTGAATACATTAAAAATATTTACACTTTAAAAATACGCAGGATGCAAATTGTAACATTTAAAGATGCAGCTAAATATGTAATTGATTTTGCATAACTTTCAGTTGATGACTTGAATTTTTTTCTCACTCCCCTTTGGATTTGTCTTTTGAAAAGTTGACTGTACTTTCAGAAAGTATGTAAGCTACAAAGATTCATTTTTGCTAAAAATTTAATTTTTTTGCAAATAACATTTGCACTGTCTTGTATCTTGAATTTTTGCTTTCTTGACCTGTAGCTGCTGTGCCATCATTGAAACCTTCCTTTTTTTCATTCTGTGTTTTCTTTTTCTTATCTTCAGCCTACACAAGTTCAGCATTTTTAGATCAAGAATTTTGGGCTGCCAGTAATATAGGTTTTGTTAACTTAAAGTTTTGGATACCACCAATTTGTGTTGTTGCATCATACACAGTTCTGTGTGCAACCAATGCTGCCTCTTTCATGTTATCAATAAGGCTCTCAGAATTAACAGAGAAACCTCTTTCAACATGAGCATTGCCATGAGACAAGATAATTTTAACAACTGGATACAGTTCTTGATATTCATGCTTTAAAAACATTTTTCTCCAAAAGTGATCAATGCGTTCATGTGATCAAGAAAAATGCTGACATTCTTCTTGAACTGAAAGAGTAGATGTGAGTTTCTTAAAACTAATTGATACTCTATCAGCTTGTGGACAATCTATCCAGTTGTGTTCAACCAAAGTGGTCAGCAAATTTGAAAACCGTTTACAGCTAATATCTTGATTGTGTGCAACATTATGATTAAGAGAGGATAGAGCCTTAGTAAATTTAATGATGATCGATCCAATAATTTGGTAACAACGCTTTGGTACCCAGATCTGCATTCATTTCTGAATTTTAAAACTTCGATGTCTGCTACTGGCAGACACCTTTTAATTGCTGCATTTGTAGCAAAACCAATCTTAATGTCTTCCTCTGACAGTAAGTTCTCCTTTTTACTAACATCAGTGTCTGAGTATGTTAATAACTTCCTAATAACCTCAGATTCCAAAAAGCACTCCATAATACTTTCAATTATCTGAACCAAGGATGTGTACAAAAATGGTGAGTATGGAGCATTTGTTTGAAAATTTCTCTAAAAGGGTCAAGTTTTGAAGACACACACACATAAAATTTTAATTTCACTGGTAGCAACTTGTCCTTTAAATGCAATGAGAAACTGTACTAAAACTCCCACATTTGAGTCTTTTTTTTTTTTTTTCTGTTTAATAATTCTATTCACATATTCTGCAATGGATGAAACCAACTCTATGGCTCTTTCAGCAACCTTCCTATTTTCCAGCCACCGAACAGCACAGAACTATAATGGAAAAGTGCTTGAACCTGATAACCTTATAAAATCAGCCCAACGAGCAGGAACCTCTTTCAATGAAGTTATAAAGAGCTTGAATACAATACTTCACCCTGCTTCCTTTATTGCAGAGAATGCACAGTGCATAATATGTAAACCGCAAGATCCAAACTCTAATACTATGGTATCCATGGCACACTCTTTCACACGAGCTTTCCAGTCCCTTAGAAACTTTATATATTGCCATTTGGTCAATCCATTTTGTCCATTTTTAGTCCCGCAGATATTTATGTAAATGGAAATGTGAACTTATGCCCTCTGGTGGCAGACTTGTGCGTTAAGAACAATGTGAAATTATATGAGAAACATGTAGTAGCAGAAACATTCTCCAACAAAAGGAATTTTTCAAATCACTCTTAAAAGCAGAGATATTGACAAAAATAAAATATACATCTACGCCCCTTGGCGGAGAAACCATGCATTATTTTAAAAACATATTCCAAAAAATGGTTTATTGAGTGTATTGGTATCGGTCCACGAACGAATTTTTCAATCGAGTTTTCAGGAGCTCAGATTTTGCTGCAAATACATCAGATGCAGAAATTAACACTTACGCCCCCTGGTGGCCAATCCATTTTATACAAAAAATGTGAAATTATATGCAAAAGATTTCCCATCAGGAGCTGTATTCGCTGCAGAAAGAATTTATTAAATCGGAGTTTTAAAAGCAGATATCAGGGGAAACACAATTTACTTTTACACCCCCTAGCGAAGAATCTATATGTAACTTGAAAAAGTTACTATAATACCCAAGATAATCTTTGACATGAATGTAATCAAAAGGTAAAAGAATTTTTTTGAATCTGATGTTTAGAAGCATATATATAGAATGAAATGCATTTTGAATTCAATATTACCTGCATTTACGCCCTCTAGCGGCCAAATTGTGCATAAAAAAAATGCAAAGGATCATCATTCACACATTTCAAGCTTCCCAACGCAAAAGAATTTTTCAAATCGGACTAATAGTTGCAGAGATATGGTGTACACAGGCGGAAGGACAGACAAACCTATAACATAAGCACGATCTTATTTTACAAAACACCTGTTAAAAAGGCAATGCGTGCAAAATTTGCTGAAAACCCAGCTGGTCTTGTGTAACGGATGTCTCCTTAAGGTCACACCTAAAGCCGAACGAGAGCAAATGTGAAGCGTACATACATCGCAATCCCTGATAACGAACTTTTGTACCCAAACAAAGAGAAAGAAAAAGAAATAATGCACACAGCTCGCATCCGTCCGATGCAAAAGGTACTTCAAAGCACTCAAAGTAAATAATTTATATTACACTTCGTAAATAATAAAAGCAGGGATCATAGCATACTTCTGGAAAATTTTAGGTAAGAATTTTAGGAATTTTAGGAATTTTTAGAAAAATTTTAGGAAAATTTTAGGAGTGTATTTCAATAAAAACTAGATGTATATTTGTATACATCTAGTAAAACAACTTTGTATACATTGTAAAGAGTTTGCTTCACACCCTTCAACCATATATACTGATAGACTGCGCATGACATCAAAATTTCTGGCTCCAACATAAAAATCACATGACATCAGTCAAAAAGATGGGTTACACCTGCTGTGCTTATGGTTGTTCTGAGCGATATAGTAAAGGAAGTTCTATGATTTTTCATGGGTAAGAAACGAAATAAATACCTAAGTCAACAAAGTTCAATTACTTAACCAGAAACTTGCAGCTATTGATATAAAAATATAGTAACTTAAGGGAAAAAAAATGGAATGCATGTTCCAAATTCTTCGCAAATGTTCATCACATTATAAATCACGAAATGTAAACAACCCGATCATGCATGTATATAGCTCATAAGTAAACTTACCTGAAGAGTTTTCATTATATATATGAGGCGCATTCACAGAATACACCGAAAACACAAGTTCTGCAGCATAAATTAGTAATCATAACAGCATTTTTACACGAAATTTGGAGTCTGATGATGACGTGCCCAATGTTGGAGCCATGGCGGCTTTGATGCAGCTATTGCCAATGCGCAGTCCATTAGTATATATGGTCGAAGTTCACACCCAAATTTTTTGCATAACGTAATGTCTAAAGTTTAAGTATGATTTACTTCTAATGTTCAGTTCTTATCTTTTCACGTGTTATTATCATATTCAAGTATATTTACCACATTCAAGTTTCACTTTGAACATTAATATGCTGTTGAACCAGAAGCAATTCACGATTTTCACAGTAAAGTTTTCAGGTTTCACATTAAATTATAATATCCTAAAAAGGTAATTGAAAACCAAGAACTATGTACAATTGTTCACTGAATTACTTTTTTCATATTATTGTTTTAACCTTTTCCTGATAAGCCTATCTTTTTCTGCTTCCACCACAACTAATTTACTTTCAGTTTTCTTTATTTCAGCTGAACCTTGTATGATCAAGTTAGAGGCAACTGCTATTTCAACAGTATTTTGTTTTTCTACAGCTTTTCTCATTCTTTCTGTTCCCTCTTGAATTACTGCTAGGGAGGCTTCTTTTTTATCTTTTTTAAGCCTATTTATTTCTGCATCATTTTCTTTTATTTTGTCATCAAACTCAGCTTTTCTTTTTTTCTCTACCTGCTTTTCCTTATTTTCCCTCTCTTTCTGCTTCCTTTCTTTTACCTTTTGTGATTCTTCTTCCTTCAGCTTATCAACATACTCTTTAGAAAATTTATGTGAATCACGAACACAATTTAACAAATTTCTTGTTATGGGAACTTTACTTACACATCCATAGTGTTTAATGGTCCCTTTAACTATTCTTAATGATGTTATAGTTGAGTCTTTTAAGTTAGCCTTGTCCTTCCTTAACAGAGCAGTGTTAACCGAAAAATCCCCTTTCTGCATCAGCATTACCATGAGGTAAAACTAAAATTGACTTGATGAGTTTAGCAAGATTTGAGTATTTTTCTTTTCCGCTAGAGTCTTTAATACTAAATATATTACGCCAGTAATGATCAATCCGCACTGGAATATGCCCTTCCTCTGAAAATTTCACTAGTTCATCTAGAGTTGGCTTATCGCAATTTAAAAGTTTCCACTCTTCTCTTGCTCTATCAATTTGTTCCTCAGAAAGATGCAAAACACCTGAAATTCTGGTTATTTCTGAAAGTCCTTCAGTGACTGAAAGTTGAGTTGACTCTTTCTTTGGTTCTTTTACCTTTAAAACTTCTATGTCTCTTAGCTTTTGATTGCAGAATGGCAAATTTGACTTTAAATATTTTGTGGTTGCAATTAGTGGTGATCTTACATCTAAGAGAAATAATTTCTACCTGGTCTCCTGAACATTCCTGAGGAGATTCTTTGTCTTCATACCAACTTCTAACTCCCCTAGTTTTTTCCATGAATTTTTGTTTTCAAAATCTACATTCTTTAGGTCTTCTCCAAATTTCCCTGCAATAACATCATCTTGGATAAACTGAGCCATAACATTCCTCATTAAAGTATTTAAATCAGAATATAACTGGTGTATTTTTGGTTCTTCACTCTGATAACATAATGAAAACTTTTCAAAATGTTGGTGTGAAAATGAAATTAATGCTAAATAGCAAGGAGTTAGCTCATTTTTCAGGAAACAGTGAATTCTTTTATACCTTGCCAAATTGCGTAGTTTTTTTTCAAATATTTTTTAAGATGGCAAGAAGTTTAAAAAATATTCTGTAATATTTAGCCATTAATCTAAGAGCCTCTGGGCTACAGAACCAACGGTTAACCATCTGTTGCTGACATGACGCAAAAGAAATTTGGCTGTGACCAATGTTATATCCTCGACAGATTTATAATCCTCTCGTCTTGCAGCACTACTCTTTAAAAAGTAATGCATATCAGTAGCAAATTCGTCAAAATCTATATTTAAGCTTGTCAAAAAATTTTTAAATGCATTACTAACAACATGCAGGTTGCAAAAACCTAGTTCCAAAGATTTCTGGCCTGTTTCTTGTTTTACAACTTCATTGAATTTGCGTAAAAAGCACTTATTTACATTTGGGCTGTCCATGGGTACACAAATAATTCTGTTCAACGAAATATTGAAGGATGATAACACATCAAGAATTTCTTTTAGCAAAATATCTGCTGTTGCATGACTCAGAAAAACGCTTGTTAGGTATCGGCAAGAAACTGAATTTATTTCTGAAGACCAGTACCTGAGATACACATCCAACTGCCGTTTCACTTGTGTATTTGTAGTTTCATCAAATGCTATAGTAACCTTTCCTGGGCTACTAGATGCAATGTCTTTTTTCAAATCCTTTTCAAAATATTTTGACAATCCATGTGATATCACATAAGCAACTTTTTTTCTCTAAGTTGCATTTTGGCTGCAATAGCAGAATCAGGAAACATTTCTTTGAAAAGTTCAACTGTTTAAGTGCATTAAACAAAAGACATATTGTCCTTAGCAACTTTCATGGCCCATAATGCTTCGGCTTTAGCCAACTGTAAATCATGACTCAGTAACTAATATTTGTTTTGGGCTGAAGAACCCGTCCTCCAAAGGCTTTCAGGATGGGCTTATTTTGAAATTTACTTTGAAATTTCTGCAAATGTTTTTTTCCTTTATGATGCGCTTTTACTTGTGAAAAACCACTATTAGAAATGTTGAAAATTTCTGAACACAATATACACTTAGCAGAAAATATTGTTTCAGTTGCAGAACACCATTCTTTCAACTTCACTCCGTCCAATTCTTTGGCGAGCCACGCATCTTGAAATTTCGTTTTGGATTTAGGCATCTTAAACACTTGTATTACTAACCAGAAAATGAAAGGGAAGTACAAAAACACATTTCAATATTGCAAAACCAGACAACTTCCCGAAATTTGGCTGCGAGGATTTCAGAAGATAGAAAAAAAAAAAAAAAAAAAAGCAGGTCACCACTAGAGAACTGAACCTGCACACAGCACAGAGAACACCATAAAAGACGCAAAACCAGAAACCATCATACGCATCTCACGCAAGTTCAGTCAAAGCCAGTCGGAGCCGAGATATATTGCGCATCGAAGGTCGCTGTCGCCAACGCACGATCGAAGGTCAATGATCACGTGCTCTACTGCCTGCCACGATAACACTCAGCTACCATCCCATCGTCATTACCGGAGGTTACGGAAGGAGACCACATGTTTCCTCTTTACTTCCACCCACCTGCGGTTTACGATATCAAAACATCAGCAGAAAGAGGAGGTTCCACAAGGCATGTACAAAAATAAAGTACGATCTTCTGCGTGCCACGGAGTTCGTCTGCAAAGCGCAAACCAGGGGTGAAAATGACCCCTCCCCTTTTCCCTTAGATCTCTTGTTACTTCTCGAAAACTGTCCGAAGGCAAAAAAAGTGGAGCGCCCGCCCCGAAGCAAGTGCATCTCGATGGCGTCGTTTTCCTCCCTTCAGCAGCACAGCATATAGGCTGTGTTTCTACAATAACAGGTCTTTTACCTTACCGTAATGGTAAATTTATTGGCGTTAATAACGGTTGTATTTTTAAAAAATAAGCTTACGAAAATTTTAGGAAGAATAGCAAATTTTAGGTATAATTTTAGGAATTTAAGGACGGTCACAAAATATTAGGAATTTTAGGAATTTTAGGAGGAATGCGATCCCTGTAAAAGAGAAAATACCTATAAACATGAACTCAAAACAATCTGATTCCAAAATTGTTTTCTTCCCTTTTTTTAACACATTAAATCTCTTTCCACGATTTTTTTTCATCGTATTCTCACACATAATTCAATCTGAATTATGTATATTTACAACATGAAACATCATGTTGACATTAGGGAGCAGATGCGGTATTGTGGATTGATTGAACAAGGGTGCTTTGAAGGAGCCCAGAGTCAAATAAAACATGGCTATTATGACGACAAAACTACATCGTTTTAATGCAATAGTTTGCAGGCATAAAGCTCGCAAATATATTTTGCTAAAACAACATCCAATGTTTTATTATTTTATTGCTGGCAAGATGAGCTAGGACGACATAAATAAAAATCCCTGACTTAGTTCGATTTGCCGCAAATTTCCCTGACTTTTCCCTATCAAAGGAAATTCCCTGACTTTTCCCAATTTTCCAAGTCTGTCTCCACCCTGTATTTGTATCCTCTTCTGAAGGACCATCTTCAACTCCCAGGGCCGATTTCAGTGATGCAGTTTTCTGTCATTTCCTACGGACATGCTCTTCCCTATCATTCTTTCGAGCTGATTCTTTTCTTCAGTACACTGGTGGTTTTTGAGTCAAGCCCACCTACTATCATTCTTCTGTTTGTTCTCTCATCTCACTCTTTCACGGGTACCTTTTTCGCAAAGCTGCATTTGCAGGTTCTAAAACATTTGCACTTGCATGAGCATATGTCAAAGATACGTTGCAAATCTGCACGAAATTTTTCAACCTTCTTTCGGTAGGGTTCATCCATTCTTGCAGCGTGTTTTTTCAGCTTTTGGATTTCAGTGTTGTATGCAGTAATGCGCTTTACAACTGATTTGTGGAGCGATGTCAGAAGAGATGCTTTCTTCCATATACTTAGAACTTTGTCCGCGACAATACTTGCTATTTCTGCTGCAGCAGGCTCACAATTTGCACTTTCTTGCCCAAGAGTAATCCCCACAAGGTAGTAATGGCGCATTACATCTTCGTACGTAGACAACAAATTTTCATGCATCTTCTTATAACTCCCAAGGATAGGGCAATCAGCTTTATTTCTTGTTTCAGCCATCTTAAGTAGTTGAATGACAAAACGAAAATGCTGGTACGCTCCAATTAACGTCACTAGGAGTAAAAGAAACTGTTGCATCATTATGACGCAAATCCGCCAACACTCTCTCCCAAAAGGATATGTGCGACTGTGATGAGATGACTCAGCGAGTTCGCAAAGAGAGCTCCGCCGTGAGGGAGGGGGTGGGGTGAGATGAAGAAGGTAACAAAAACAAAGGAGAGCGCAAAACAGCAAGCTATGCTTCTGAAAATCAACACGAGGTTTCCAGAAAGTATAAGAGAGAAGCAAAGTGGGGGGGGGCGATGTCAATGTTAAGCCCAAATTGGTAACAATAAGGCTGCTGTCAAACTTAATGCTTACATAATTATCATGCCATTTTTGGCGAAAAATTACATACTTTAAGGAATCTGGGGAAGCCTAAGAAATTAACTCGTCTGCTGAATTTTTACCAGTGTTTATACACTCAAAGATGATATTAAATAACATGGTGACACAGTATTTTTTTATATTTACAAAATGGAGAAAGCGGGTGTTTTTCAACCATTTTTTCCCCCATAACTTACAAACTTCGAGGTTCTTGGGGAAGCCTAAGATATCGAATGTCAAATATTTCAGGGGGTCATTTCAGTAACAAAATCGCAACTTTTGCACATGGTGACGTTTCAAATTTAAAAAAAAAAGTGTTTTTCGCTCCACCCTAATATGTATTGTCATTTAGATTCATTGTTAATGTTATTACTTATTTCAATTGATGGAGCTGAATAACACAGGTGTTTGCAAGGCAAGGCACGAAACCCTGAAATCATCGGCGTCTCCCAACGGTGCCAATGCATAAACTCGAGACATAAATGAACATGTGAGGGTAACACCCCCCCCCCCCCCCATCCGCACAACAAAAGTATTTCCGTTACTACTAGTACCTCTAATTATTATACTTATCAGCAAAGCTGTTATCGATACTTCGAAAGATAAAGTGGTTTTACTTTGGGAATTACTTACTACCTACCTATACCTTTTGCTCACAACAGTAAATTATTTTGGGGTTGGGCTTGCAGTATTAATTTGTTGCTAAAAAAATAAATTCCTTCAGTGAAATTTAAGTAACTTTGATTTTGACAACTACATGACATTGTCTTTAACATATACCACACTAAGAACGTTAATAAAAAAATTTGCATTTGTATAAAATAAACCAATTACACACATAACATACCTTTTAAAAAAGTTTTGCTTTTCTTTCCAATTGCAAAATTGCCCATTTGGCAAATAAATAAAAGAAAATCTGCAGTCAAGTTTTTATGTTACTAGAAGGGTAACTCCTCTTTTTCTTAGGATATTGATCTTTTTTTAACAGAAATTTTAGTCGTTAAGTTTCAGTCAGGTGGTATTGACCTAAAGTTCTATTTACTAATAAAATAACAGTATATTTAGCAAATTGGATGTTGATCTAAGTTCCATTTATTAATTAAAAAAAAACATCAGTCTGGTGTGGTGTTAATCTAAAGTTATATTTACTAATAAAATAACATTATTTCTTAAAAAAGTGTGCAAACTTTATTTGTTTTTTAGCAGAGACACTATCTGGCTGACACTTACGTTTCCAACATCCTTCATTTGCAGTGTCTTGTTTGTGTACCGAAGAGGAGAAGAACCTTTACTATTACAAGTAGCCGTTATAATTGCTTAACAGGTTTTGGAGGCAGAACTGTAGCACGTACTCCAGAGATCGTGCTAGGATTTTTCAAAAGAGTAAAAATACTCCTTCACATTTTTCAAAGGAGTATTTTTCTTTCCGAAGGAGTAATTTTAGAGAATGAACATTTTTTTTTTTTTTTGATTGGAGGTTTAACGACCACCGTGAGCACCTCAAGCAGTCTCCCGTCCCTAATTTAGGGTCACTGGTTCCAGGGAAGGGAGAGAGCCAGTGCCGTAAGACAAACACAACATCCATGCCTGACCGGGATTCAAACCCCTTACGGACGAATGATCAGAGGCCAGCGCCTTAGACCACTGCGCCACCGGGGCGGCGAACGAACAACTATCACATTAAATTTTTAGATAAATAATATTTAATATAAAAACAAATAATTATACCTATATATAAATATGTCAACACGAATTGAATTTCTTTTATATAAAATAAGTAAATCGTAATTTATCGAAATCTTACATACTTGTCTTGTTTTATCCATGAGGCTGCAAAAAATTTTGTTTTGCTTTTGAAAGACTGTACCAAAACTTGTGCGTGTGTGTGTGTTGCTTCACAGATTCAGTTTCTGCACACTCAAACTTCAAAAAGAGTTCTATTGTGGAGGAAGGAAATCTACAGTCTATCTCAATCACAAAAGATAAAATAAACTTTCATTGGACATTGTGATGTGCAAGTTTAGTATTACAAAGGTCAACTCATTTATTATTTTTGAGCATGTTTTCCTTCAGCTCTGAAAGAAAAATTTCTTCTAGAATACTATGTATGAGATGTTTACAGTTCACATAATTGAGACTTGGTTGATTCAACCATTTTTCTGATATGAGGAATGTCCAGTTTCTCCCTTTGCAACTATTTATAGAGGGAAAATAACATTTAACAATAATTCAGGACAGTGAAAACATTGCGAAAAAAATTACGATTACGAAAAAATCTTCGCTCTGTCCGACTTCCGTTTTCGAAATTTTCCCTCCGTTTTCAAGCTGAAACACAATCAGTTATCAAACAAAATTATATTTTACAATAAAAATGAGCAGAGGAAATATTGTGAGGGGGAAAATTGCGATTACAGATTAAATCTATCTGCAGTTCGTCTAACTTCCGTTTTCGAAAGTTTTGAAAGACGAAATTCCGTCCACAGCCGGACCCCCCCCCCCCCCCCCAAATAAAAATTATCTTCAGTTTTGATGACAACAAAGTCAGAGTTACTCTTCGAATCCGCGGAAGAAACTCGAGGAAACTTTTGGAACAAAAATTATTACAAGAAAATTTTTGCTCCGTCGAACTTCCGTTATTTGAAATTATTGTCTACACTTTCAAGCTGAAATGCAAACATTTATGCAATAAATTGATATTTAATAACAATACTGGACAGAGGAAACATCGCGAGAAAAAGAAATTATGATCACGGGAAAAAAGTTCACTCCGTTTAGCTTTCGTAAGTTCTAAAAACCGAATACCGCTCCCCAGGCGGAAAACGAGCCTCCCCCGTCCCCAATCCTCAGAAAATAAAACATTACATTAATTTTTTTTTTCATTGCTCTGAAGTATAACCGAAATGTGGAATTCCACGAATCCGAAGAACAATCTCGTGCCTAATTCGTAACAGTCTGTGATATGCAAAATGAATTGCTCATACGGCTACGCATGGAAGCCGATTCACGCTTCCATAAACTGATTATGTTCCCGATGTATTAGATTGCAATTTTCGGGACTCTGAACGGATCATTTCTAAATCACATATTTTTACAAAGGATGCATTTTTAATGCACGAATTTTGCGAGTGATCCAAAAACGGACCCAAGTTTTTATACTTATATATATTTTTTCTTAAAATTTCGTAAGGCGGGAGACCCACGCTTAACAGCTTTGTTTCGGCGGGAAACCCGCTATCCAGCCCTGAAATGGCAATTAAACAAACTTCAAAACACTTCCTCCACGCCACGCTGCACCGATACACTAGCGTCTCAATCCCGGACCAAATGAATCATTACCTCCGACCAATGTGCATGCCCATCGGTTGAGCTGCTCTGCCCTGAAGGTTCTTCCGAATGATAGCCGAAAGCGGATCCCTAGCTGACTAGCTCCGGCAGTGGGAAACCAAATCATGATTTTTTCATAAACTGTGACATAAAAGTTAACATATAATTTCTTGATAAAAAAATGGTCATTTTTATGACAAAATCGCGGTGTAATCACCGATTATAAAAGGAAATTGCATATGGAAAAACAATGCGTAAAAATATGCATTTCTAAATTTTAACGCATATTCGGCATTTTTAAGGCGTGAAATACGCGTGTAGATGCGTTATCGCGATCTCTGACGTACTCCATTTATATATGCAGAAATATGACCCAGCTGTATCAATTTTCCGACACCATTACCTAGCTTTCTCCTTTTGGGCGTCTTTTTTTCTAGCCAATCCCACCGGAATTTATTTTTGACTGAAGCCTCTAATGTCTTGAGATCGTCAGTTTTGGTTAAAAATTTCATCGTTGATGACGAACTTAACTTAAACCGTGTAAACTTTCAAATTTCCTAAAAACATTCATACATCACACACATACACAAAAAAAATCCATCACTTTTGCCCAAACAAAAAACCACAAACGTTTCATCAGGGAAACAAAGACACCTCCTCTCCGTCACTGACTTACTAATACAATGAAGCAGGCTGCTCCCGCGCGTAGGTGCAGACACGTGAGTGACATACTTTATTTGCTTTAACTCGCTCCCACCCCCGCCATTTCCAGGTTCCAATCCCACATCACTTCATCAGAGCGAAAAACCTGTTTTTTTTTGCATCGAGGAGCAGAAGCGCAGACGAAATGACTGAGAATTTGCGCACATGCCCTTTCCACAGAACAACGGACAACCACAGCACGAACTGCCGGCTTCGTGTGTCAAGCTCAAGTCAACTGCATCAGCGAGGAAGACAATATTATTATCACATTAATTCATTGGTGAAAAGCAATTTTTTTTAGTAAATACTTTTGCCATGAATCGTTTTAAATTTTTTTTTTTTTTTTTTTTGCTTTGTCGCTTATTAGAACTCAAAATTTAAGTCTTAAAAATGTCTTCAAAGCTAAACATCCGGAATTCCGGGCATGACAGATCGCACAAACCCGGAAATTCGGGTTAGACCTGGAACACAAACAGCCCTGATAACAATTGCACATGCATCAGCCCAGTAGCATTTTACCAAAAAACGTCTGATTTTAAAAACAAGCACATGGGTACATAACAGACTGGAATTATAAAATTATTCTGGAAACCCTGGAAAAATCAGAATTTTGTTTGGTAAAATGAATGTTAACCCTGTAGATGTCTTTTATAAATGAAGTATTCCTTTTTGCAAATAAATGTGTTGCATTTAATACAGTACCAGTGTACAACTTTTAAAGCATGTTGTAGATATTTTAAAATCCTGGTCATTTTTTCTCCAGTAAGATTTATGCTCCACAAATGCAAGATTCAAAGTTAAACACATGCATGCACACATGCACACACTACAAAATTGAGAATTGTCAGTTTCATTGCTGCACCTGTGAAAGTGTGAGGTTTTTAATTCTGAGGTTTGCAAATGTGGAGTGTAAGTGAACAAAAAAAAATCATGAGAAAGGAAAATTCTTGATTTGTAAGTTTTGAAATCTGCACAGTACTTTTCTACTGACCACCATAAATGCAGTAATTTTAATTAGGTACTTCTTAATGAACTACAAACACACAAATTTATAGTTCTGGATAGTAAAAACAAGAGAAAAATTTCTCAAAACAAAGGAAGTCAGGGATCTTAGAGCAAACTACATGTGTTACGAAACTGAAAATTGGCAAGTGCATAGTTCTCAAGATTTCTCACATTTCTGAGACAGTTGATAGTGTAGATGACCAAGTATGTACCTAACAAATGCCAAAAGTACACACAAAATTACACAAACACATCCACATTTCCTTATTTCTCAGCATAAGTACAATAGTCTAAACTGCTAGATCCTGACAATGGAGTGAAAACAACTGTTCTCAAATGTAAAAAAAAAAAAGGTATACAAGATATGTGCACGAAAAAAAGATTTTTTTCTCATACATTCCACAGTACTAAAAGTTTTGCACTAATTTTTGCACAAAGCATTCTGCTGCCTTTTTTTTTTTTTTTTTTTTTTGGTCCTCAGGCAATCATGTTCCTACATTGTAGTAGGTTCTTTTTCTTACCTAGGTACTTCATTCTCTACAGATGCATGTATCTGTAAAAATGTATCATATATAACAAAATAGTGTGGATACACTTCGGACATGCTCTTCATCACACGGAAATGGAAAAAAAATGGAAATAAACTCACTCCTAAAGTTATGCTACTAGGTAAGGTTGGTGTCTATCAAATTTACATAACTTATGCCATTTTCGGAGAAATATGACAAATTGTGAGGTCTTTGGGGAAGCCTAAGAAATTAACTCACGTCTGCTGAATTTTTACCCATGTATATAAACTCAAAGGTGATATTAAATAACATGGTGATTCAGTATTTTTTTTTTTTTTTTTTTTATACTTACAAAATGGAGAAAGTGGGCACTTTTAAACCATTTTTCCCTATAACTTTCAAACTTCGAGGTTCTTGGGGAAGCCTAAAATATCAAAAAATGTCATCCATATTTCAGGGGGTCATTTCAGAAATAAAATCCCAACTATTGCACGTGGTGACGTTTCAAATTTAAAAAAAGTGTTTTTCGCTCCAACCTAGTGTGCAATGATATTGTATCGACGGATCTACCACGTGCATGGACTGCATTTTTAAAGTGAAACACAAAATAACTATTGCGTATACACAGCAAGATATTAAGCTTATGTAATATCATGTGACCATTGTTCACAATTTTTTTTTTTTTTAACCTCTTGTTCTTACGTTTTACAGTTTTAGTCTGAGTGTTCTTTTAGTACCTTGAAAAAGCCACCACTTGGAGAGTGAAAGCTTGGCTGATCTTGTATGCTTCAATGTACACCTGTATAAAAGATCTGGATTATTGTCTTATAAACCCTTGCACTTTTTCTATGCATCATATATTTCTACCTGTCAGTCATCAGGTATTTTTCATGTGGTACCATCTGTAGGCAGTCCCTTATTTTTTATCATATCATATGCTTCTTGTCGACAGATATTACAACCAACCCAGAACCAGCTTATGAGCTCAAATTTCCTCTCATGAAACTTATCTTTTTAAATGAAAAAAATAAAATATATAAAATTCCATAACAAAAGAAATAATCAAATTTCTCCAACATAATTTTCTTCAACTGTTACACAATGAATTAGGGATATTGGAAACTTACTTGGACAAAAGGAACTGTGGGCCAGAGGACACTGAAGAGGGACTAGAAGAAGGCTCTACAACTGAGTAGTGAGATGGCAAAGGAGCATTACCGCTGTTACTAGCTGCTGTAGATATGCTAGTTGCTGCTGCTTGTCTTCGAGGCAGACGTTCTAATTGCTGCCTAGCAACCTGTGCTTGTTGACGCTCCATCTGCAGTTGCATTTGTAACTGTTGAAGCTGAGAAGTGGTGTTTGATTGAGCAAGATTTGAACGCCGCACAGTAGAAAGCTGCGAAAGAAGCTCTGAAAAAAAAATGAATGTCTTTTTTTCTTTTACATTAAAAATATATTGAAATGAGAAAAAAATCACAAAAAGTTATTTACATTTCAAAACATAAAGAACAATCAGAAATCATCACATCAGTAAATAAAGGGTGTAAACTTGTGAGAATGAGTTGCCTTTCCTTGTGAGTACATACACACTAACTTTCAATGCCCTTTCAAACACACAAACTAAAGTTCTTTTCTTTTAAGCACCACTGTGCAACATCAAGAACAAGAGCTACAAATCTGGTGAGCTTGGAATCCAATCCACAGACATGTTATGAAGATCCCCAGTAGTGCTATGACAAGATTTATATTATAGTGAGAAATTTATGACTGTACCATACCTTTGTGTGCATCAGGCATATATTTTTGGAAATTTTATTTTACTTTAATTTTTGAATACAGAAGCTATTATATTCTTGACCATTTGTAAGTGCAATCTAGTGCACAGTACTTGTGAAAACTGCCATCATTTGTCATATTTTTTAATTAAAAAATGCAATACATCAGTGATGGAAAGTTGCAAAATCATTTTTGGAGCAGCAAAAGCATTTTTGGAGCAGGTGAAATACATTTTTGGAGGAGGTAAAATATATTTTTGGAGCAGCAAAATGTGTTTTTGGAGCACGTGAAATACATTTTTGGTGTAAGAAAACATTTTTTTTGAAGCAGATAAAATATTAGTAGATAGAACAAACTCTTAAAAAAAAAAATGTTTTGGAACTAGATGCACCCTACTCAAATTTAAAACATCTTGCATTGAAATACACACATATAAAAGGTTGTAGTTTTCAAATAGATAAAAAAAATTTAAACCATAGCAGGATTCTATTATTTATCATTTATTTAACAAATTTTTTTTTTAATTTTTTGTTGCTTTTCTCAATATTTAATTTCTCACTCCTAATTTTTTCTAATTTTTTAAGATAGTTAGCAATGTTTTGTTTTGCTTCTTTTAACAGTACCTGTCCACTTTCTATTGCACACATTTTTTTTATGCCACATTCAATGTTCATCTGAGCATTGTTTAACATTTTGTGAGAGGAATCCAACTGCTGCAAAAGTTCAGCTTCTTCTTCCCTATTCAAATCACCTTGTGAACATTCAATTTCTTCTTCTCTTTTTCACTTATTTTGCTGCGTTTTTCCAGCACTAATATGCTCTTGATATTTTTTCCAGGATTCTTTATAAGCTGTCAGAAGTTTTTTGATTACATTAATTTTACTCACATCTCCATTTAGTGTCTTGCCATGATCTTTGTGCTTCTTGCTCTCCGCATGATGCATACAATTATTGCAGCCGCCATGCACTAGGCCAAAATCGCAGCCACATGGCTTACAAAACGTGATTCGGCAAAACTTTAGATGCTTCATAAAAAGGCCATTCTTTACTACAAGAATTGTCTATTTTAATAAAGTTGGACCCCTGTATACACACTGCTGGCCACCCAAAATGCAACACCAAGAAGGACACTAGATAGCAAAGTCAGATTTTACTGGACACGTAACAACAGATACAAAGATGAAACGATTGAGCTTACAGGCCTGTGCGAC
Organism: Macrothele yani; assembly: GCA_039090855.1. Lineage (NCBI taxonomy): Eukaryota > Metazoa > Arthropoda > Arachnida > Araneae > Macrothelidae > Macrothele > Macrothele yani. The sequence continues at coordinate 84,266,136 of CM077008.1, forward strand.
TTGCGGAACACGCAGACATCAATAGTTCGTGTGGCCCCCATGGCTGGCAATAATGGCCACTACGCGCCGCTGCATCGAACAAAAGAGGCATTGGATGTGGGCTTAGGGTATGTCAGTCCAGACTGCTTCCACACGTTGCCATGTTCATCAGGCGTAGCCGCGGGTGGTGCTTGCTGGGCCACTCGGTTGCCGATCAGCGACCAGACTTGTTCGATGGGCGACATATCAGGAGAACAGGCGGGCCACGGCAGCAGTGACGCCTGCTGGGCCGTGAAGAATTGTTGCACAATGTGTGCCATGTGTAGGAGCCGGTTGTCTGTTGAAATGTGGCCGCTGGCAGGTTCTGCAGTTAAGGGAGGACTAAAGGCTCCAAAACGTCCGAGATGTAGCGGTGGCTGTTGAGTGTACGGGCGATGCGTACCAGAGTAGTACAAGTGTCATATACAATAGTGCCCCAAACCATAACGCCAAACGACGGACCGGTATGGTGATGCATAATGCAGGCGTCATACAGTCTATCGCCGCGGTGCCGCCACACGCGGATCCGACCATCGTGGTGTTGCAGGCAGAAGCGGGATTTGTCGGAGAAGACAATGTCATGCCATTCCGTAGTCCAGGTGCGGCGTTCAACGGCCCACTGCCACCGCACTCGGCGGTGGTGTAACGTCAATTGTAATCGGAGCAATGGCCGCCGTGCGACAAGTCCACGCTCCTGCAGACGACGTCGAACGGTACGTGCTGACACAGGTTGTTGGCAACACACCCTAATTCCTGTGCTAATGTTCATGACGTGGCGGTGCGAGCCGTCAATGCCCGCCACACATCATACCGGTGCTCCCGTTCGGTGGTGTGCCGCGGCAATTGCTCACGTCGGTCCGCCTGTCCCTTCTGCACCCACCGAATCCATACTCGCTTCACTGTGGCTGGATGTCGTCCCACGCGGGCACCGATGCCTCGGTACGATAAACCGCTGTCGCGATAAGCCACTATTCGTCCTCTGTCGAACTCCGAAACGTGCTGGAATGACTGCCGTATTCTGCGACGAGGCATCAGGAAGCTTCCCACGCACAGGTCCGGCAGCACAACACACTTCCACTACTTACACCCCGCCATCTGTGCACCCTTCTTATAGTGCTTCTTGGTGGCGTGCCGGGCGCACATGATTTGCATATGCCCTGCAATGATAATCTTTTGCATGTCCTCTCGTGGGCGATGCGTGCCGGGCGCACATGATTTGCATATGCCCTGCAATGATAATCTTTTGCATGTCCTCTCGCGGGCTATGCATGCTGCGAATTTCAGGCCAATCGGATGCTTCCTTCTTGGTGTTGCATTTTGAGTGGCCAGCAGTGTATATACCATGATACACTTGGCGATAAGTTTTACCTGACTTCGTTTTTTTTTTCGTTTTTTTCGTCATAGCTGTTTCACTGCTACGTTTCATTTCTTGAGAATTTGTTATAAGTACAATGTACTTGTATATACTATTTCACACGTTGCATTTATTTATACGTCTGGTCAACCCTCCATCGTATCTGGCTAAAACTTACGAACTTTCATGATTAAAAAAAAAAAAAAACAGAAATTGCCAACATAAATCTAATAACTAGTGAAAAAAATAAATAAAGTCATAACTTTCATTATATCAGGTGTAGACATTGTTGAAGAATACATTGCTGAGCAACAATCTACACCTCAACAATCTCAACAGCTTCAACAATCTACACTTGATATAATGTAAGTTATGGCTATTTTTTTATTTTTTCACTAGTTATTAGATTTATGTTGACAATTTCAGTGTTTTTTTTTTTGTTTGTTTTTTTTTTCCCACGAAAGTTAGTAAGTTTTGGCCAGATACGATAGAGGGTTGACCAGATGATGTATAAATAAATACAACATGTGAAACAGTATATGCAAGTACATTGTACTTATAACAAATTCTTAATATATAGGCCACATAATACAAATGTTTCATGGCTTTACATGAACATATATTCTTCAAAATATGTTTCATTTTGTTTTAATCTAAATTAACCCTTTCCACTCGAACCACTTTTCATCCATACTCAACCAGCATTCTTTTTTTTTTTTTTTTTTTTTTTCCCTGCAGTAGAGGCCACAGCTTAGCAGTGAAAGCTCAGCTTTGGCTCGCCAGCCCCGACATACGAGCTATAGAGACATCTGCATGGCAGGTGACACTCAATACGCGAGCTATTCGGCGAAAAGAGGAAATGTCTCGCGAGCATCGGCATGCGAGTTATATAGGTATCACGGCATGGAGGGTAAACACGCAACACGTACAATGTTTGGCAAAAAGAAATGTCTCGTAAGCCACGACACACGAGTTACACAGGCGTGGCGGATGACACCCATTCCTATTCGGCGAAAAAGAAATGTCTCGCGAGCGCTGACATGCGAGCTATAGGAGGCGTCATCAGCATGGAAGGTGACACCCGACATATTCGGCGAAAAATAAATGTCTTGTAAGCCCTGACATACGAGCTATGGAGGAGTCATAGGCGTGCTGGATGACACTCGAGCTATTTGGCAAAAAGAAATTCCTCCCAAGTGCCAACATGCGAGCTATAGAGGCGTGGAGAATAACACCCGACACGTGAGCTATTCGGCGAAAACGAAATTCCTGGCAAGCACCGACATGCGAGCTATAGAGGCATCATCGCCATGGCAGGTGACACCCGACACGCTAATGAAGTTCTTTTTCTCTATTCGGTGAAAAAGAAATGTCTCGCAAGCTATCGGGGTGTGATCGGGGTGTGATCGGCGTGACGAGTGACACCCGACCTATTCGACGAAAAAAAAATGTCTGGTAAGCTTTGACATACAAGCTATCGGGGCGTCATCGGCCTAGGCGAGTGACATTCGAGCTATTCGGCGAAAACGAAATTCCTCACGAGCGCCGACAAGCGAGATGTAGAGGAGTCATCGGCATGGAAGGTGACACCCGCCATATTCGGCAAAAAAGAAATGTCTCGTAAGCTTCGACATACGAGCTATAGAGGCAGCGTAGGCGTGGCGGGTGACACCTGGCATGCCGATGACAATTCTTTTTCGGTGAAAAAGAAATGTCTCACAAGCTATCGGAGCGTCATCGGCATGGCGAGTGACACCAGACCCATTCCACGAAAAAGAAATGTCTCGCGATTGCCGATATGCGAGCTATAGAGCCATCATCGGCGTGGCAGGTGAGCTATTCGGCGATTTCGTAATGTCAGGTGTCACCCAACAGTTGAGTGGAAAAGGTTAAAATGTTTGCACTGAAATTTTCACAAGCACAAAGCCATATGAAATCAACGTAAAGAGTTCGCAAAAAGCGCTGAGTTGAGCTCCCTCTCTGCTTTTGCGCACGGCACTCTCAAATGGCTGTACAGCGAATCATGTGACAAAACTCCGCCTCCGTTGGCAGGGGAAGTCAGAACATCGAAGGCATATAGGGACTAACTGTAAAGTGTGTTTTTTCAACCAAAAGCCGGTAAAAAAAAAACCAAGAAAATTACGTGCAGGAATCTTGCATGGGCTTCTTCGTAGTTTTTTTTTTTTTTGGATGACTTCCGTAAAATCATAATATGGAGTGAAAATCCGTACAAACTTCAGAAAATCTGTAAAAGTCGACTCTGAATCCTTTAGGAACAGAACCATCATATCCTGCAAAAAGAGAGCCATTTTCAGTCGTCCTCCGCGCCAACGAAATCACTAACGACTCGCCTTACTCTGTATTTACGTAGTCGCACACCTCGCCTGGAACGAAATAACTGCGCCATCCCAAAGAGTAGGGAACGACGTGTAAACAATATCAATTGCACAACACTCCGAAAGACCATCAAACCATCTGTAAACAATCTTCATCAGGATTTCATAACGTACAGCATCGTTTTCTCCTACATACCATGTGATTACAACAAAATCCTCCTCCATAAGTTCCACCCACATCGCGAATCATATTCGTCACTTATGCCAAAAACCCCCAACGAATTAGAAGGTAGGTGAAAAACATTCCGAAATGTTGGGATTGGCGGTGCGTGTTGATTAAGCGGCATTATACGTTTAATCAAATTACGCTTAAACCTTAAAAAAAAAAAAAAAAAAAAGTCATTCGAATCGCCGTTTAAAACGCCATTTTTTGCCGTGAAAGCTTTTTTTTTCTTTGCTCGGCAGTTTTTGCTGTGGATTGCCGTTTCGGCACAGTTGGGCCCAAATATTAATTTTTTTCGTAATTTGTAGCAGTTTGGCACAAGATAATGAAATTGGCGCAACCTTTCCATTACAAAATACATTTTATTTCTACATTGTTGCAATTCATATTTTAAAAAAGAAGCATTAAGCTCCATCCTAAATGTAATCCAGTGGTACTAGATTGCGATTTATCATTTTTAATTATATTTGATGTTATTTCATCATACCCAGATCTACCTTTCAGGTGCCCAAATGCAAAAATTTGAAAGCAGGAAAAGAAATAATGAATGAATTGTTTGGTTTAATGACTTCTGCTTTCATAGTAATTTATAGAGTTCAAAGTTTCCTCATGTGCAGCATGGAAAACCTGTTCATGGATGACCAATATGGTGTGCAGGAATGAGGATTCTAGTTCAGAGAGAGAGAGAGAGAGAGAGAGATGGGGGCGGGCATAAAACTTACTGTACTTCCAACTTTGTACCACTACTGGGGAAACAGCAGTGGTACAAAGTTGGAAGTACAGTATGGAATGGTGGAAGGTAGAAAAATCATGCTCCTTAATTTATTATTGTCTTTCTACTGTATTTTAACAGATGAGATTGTCTAAAATGTTCAATAGGAAATTGTGTGATTCAAAGGAATAGATTAATTTTAAAAAGAAATCCACATCTCCTTCTAGGAATGCTGAAGTGATAACACTACTACAGTAAAAATTGTGATAGTGACTCTATCGAGTGCTGCTGGAGGCTACTTGAAGGATCCTCTACCGCACAATCCTGAAGCTGTGTAGATATCAGGCAGTTGATTTTGATGCAGTGTTTTTACAAAGGGCAAACAGATTGGTGCAATAATGGTATACTAATAGTTGTGAACCATTTGCCTAGTGATACAATGAAACTGTCAGTGTTTTGTGCTATATCTTGTGGTTATCGGATGTAGCATGTTCTCCATTGCCTACACAGATGTATGTGTAAATACAATGAAGGAACTATAAGTTCAAGAAAGTTATTTAGATTAATTCAGATAAAGTTAATCAGTAGAAAAGGGGAGACAGAAGACATTTGCTGTTTATTTTAAAAACAGTGAATTTTCTAGTTACTTATTTGCAAAGGGGGAAATACATTTTTTTTCTTGTCAGAATCAAATAAAATTTTTGAAGATAAGCACACCAGACAAAAAATTACGGAATGCTCATTTTATTGGTTAATATGGGGTTACATCACCACAAGTTCGAAGCACAGCCTTGATTTTCTTTCGCATGCTGTCAATATGGGAGCGGATGACATTAATGTCCAGTTTGCCGCACGCCATGAACAATTAATCCCGCAGAGCAGTCAAATTGGGAGGGTGGTGGTGTCTCTTCTTAACGGCCCGTTCGAGCATGTCCTAAATTTTCTCTATAACATTGAGATTAGGCAAGGTGAGATGTGGGACGTCGACCTCATGTTCTGCAAACCAATCCTGCACAATGGCAGCTCGGTGGACAGTGCAGTTGTTGTCTTGATAACGTGGATCTGGAATGGCGGCATCTTGGAGGAACTGGACATATGGCAACACTTTATTATCCAACAGTTTCACGTAATCCACCGCTTTCATGCCATTAGACACGTGAACTAAGGGACCCACCCCAGCTCCACACACCCCCAAAACATGACACTTCCACTCCCCTTCTGTACAGCCCTTTTCACACACTTTGCGTTTAAGGCTTCTCCGGCCTTCCGCATGACCCTGGATCGACCATCATTGGAATACAGGCAGAACCTGGATTCATCCTACCAGATGATGCGTCGCCACTGTTCTGTGGTCCAGTGTCTATGTTCCCTCGCCCATTCCAGCCGCTTTTTCTTGTATATGGCAGACAGCTTGGGGCGTACCCTAGCTACACAACTGAATATTCCTACACCATGCAGTTCTCGTCGAAGCGTTCATTCGGAAACAGGCTGACTGGGTCCCACATTGTACTCTTGTACTCTTGTAGTAATTCCTGCAGGGTTTGGAACCGTTTTGAGTTTGATAATCGTCCCAGACGTTGACGATCACAGTTGCTCACTATGGTTTTTCTGCCACAGCTGCTCCGACGAAAATTGTCTCCGGCCGACACCTTCCACACTAAATGAACACTACTGACTGTGGACTTGGACACGCCAACAAACTCTGCCACCTCCCTCAGCGAATGACCATGTTCACGACCAAAGACGATAGCTCCCTTTTGCCACTCTGTTACGTCACCTTTTCTACCCATGGTAGGTACTACCTGTAAGCAACAATAAAACTGATTAGGCATGCACGTCTTACAAGGCTGAAAAAGTAACAAGTAACATACAATACTTTCCATTTTATTATATACATGCATTTTTCTCTGCTCCTCCGGATGACAGCATGCCGTAAATTTTTGTCCGGGGTGCTTATGTACATCTGTGAATTGAACATGCAACACTGTCTTATGCGGCTTTTGTAAGATCTCTAAATGTTGATATTTCATCAAAAATTAAGAGTACAAGTCAGAAACTACCATATAAAAACCAAACAGAAAGCAAAGAGTAAAGGACTGGAAATTAGTTAATAGTGTTTCATGTGAGTTTACGTATGGTCAGTTTTAGTGGACAAAACACTGACCACAAAAGAAAAGTAATTTTTTTTATGGTTTATTTGATTTGTAGTGTGTATTACCATGCATATGTTTGAATTAATGTTCATAATTTATATGTCGTTGAAAGGATGTTTTGTACATCTAACGAACTCGATTTGAATGTCTTGCATAGTCATGATTACTATCACTCGGAAATTTATTACACAAGTTTTGTGCAGTGTGTTAACCGAAGAATAGTTTTAATTTCATATTTGAACAGTGAAGTTAATAATTTTGTTGTGACCGGGAAACACCAGTTAATATTCACATGTCTCATTTTTTTACATTTGAGCAGTGGAGTCAATTTCTTGTGGCTGGAAAGCATCAGTCAGTATTGTAAATCACCCGGTAAAATTTAGTGATCATTGCAAATATTTGAAAATACATTTTTCTTTCTTTTAATACACAGATGTGTCATTCTGCCTTAACTGCTATTGCCGGATGGATACGTCCAGGGATATTTGTAATCCAAACCCTAATTTGAAGTTTATTGTTACTTGCAAAATTTAAATTTGCTACATGCTGTATGTAGGATGTGCAGTTATGTATCGCTAAATAGGTATTCCTTTAATATTTACATTAAATAAGGGGTAGAGGGGAAGTCACTGGCATTTGCTTCAGTATGGATAACACTGACCAGATGTATGAAACCCTAGCACACAATGCAGCTAACCTAATTTTTTCATTCCTTAACCTCTAGCCACTGCCATCCTTTCAAAGTGCACAATGCATCCATATAATGTGTCCAACATATGCCCCAAAGCAAGATGTAGCCATCTAACAATTTAAAAAAATCCAACCCTCAAAATATATCCAAAAATGTCTATAATGCCCTGCTCGACATAGAAATTGCCCCATCCAGAAGAAGTTAGGAGAGAGGGGTGAAATTGAGCATGCAAATAGGAATACATAAGGGCTTACCTTGACGTTATTTTCAGCCACGTACAGTGTTTATCAGATCATGGAGCACAATGGGTAAGCCTTAGTAAGTAGTCGCACCGCTGCTCGACGCCATTACAGGCAGCAATACAGCGTGGCAATGAGTCATACAGTCGATGAATATCATCATGAGGAATGGAACACCGTGCACAGTTGACTTGCTCCCATAATTCATCGAGATCGCGTGCAGGCTGATTCGATTGCAGACGATGTCCAAAGTGGTCCCACAGGTTTTCGATTGGAGATAAATCGGGTGATCTTGCTAGCTAATGCAGTATTTGAACATGTTGCAAACACTTTCTGGAGATCCCATCGGTGTGCACACGAGCATTATCTTGCTAGAAAATGGGGTACTGTAGGCCGTTTAGGAACGGTATCAGGATGGGCTAAAAAAAACCTCGCTCACATATCGTGCAGCTGTCAGTGTGCCAGTGATGCAGACAAGAGGTGACCTGCTATCATGTGCAATAACACCCTATATCATGATGCCTGCCTGACAGGCAGTGTGACATTCATGAACACAACCGGGATCCATCCACTCTCACACCAGGATGTTGCCAAACATGGATCCGTCCATCGTCAGCACCCAGACAGAAACGGGATTCATCAGTGAAGACCACAGTGGTCCATTCGTGACCCCAGTTCACATGATTTCAGCACCAAGACAGATGAGCACTGCAATGGCTGGTCCTCAATGGCAGTCAACGTAACAGTTGCCTATGTGCAGGTCTGTCACATCCTTCAGTTTACAGTTCAGGCCATTATGGCAACAGCCATGGTCGATGACACAGCATATCGAATATCGGCTGCAGTGCTTTCTGATGACAAACAAGCATGTCGAACAATCCACTGGTCCAGAAATGCTGACATCTGTCAGACTGCACCATTGCCGCATGTACAAACTTTCCTGTAGCCACTGGTGCCAACAGCGTCCAACAGTTTGTGCACCCATTGCACATGAGCAGCGATACGATATTTAGACCAGCCTGCTTCACACAGGCCTACAATTTTTTCTCTCTGAAACACATCCAAATGGCAATAAACCTGCTGACCACATGTACCTGGCATTTTCGGCCTTTGCTGGACAGTTTCCCAGCACACAAAACAAATCTGAAATGTCTGCAACTCTTCCACCTGCAACCACACATTATCATCCCTATTGCTGCTGGCACCTTTACCGCATGAACATGTGATGTCATCAGCTCCGTTTTAACATCATTTGCATATTTCGAGTAGGTACACTCACCATGCGATTTGCATGTTTGTAGCACATCTTCTTCTGGGTGCGAAAATTTCTATGTTAAGCAGGGTAATATGCAACAAATCACCAAACAAATCACCAATATGCAACAAATCACCAAACACTTTAATGAACTTGCATGAACTCCAGAACCTACAGCAATAAATTTATGCACCTGTTTAGCATTCACATACAAGTGGTAGAATGCACACACTGATTCACCTCAGGATTTGTTGGTTACTTCTCTTTCTGTTCCAATTCCCATCAAACCATATTAATTGCCTACTTGATCTTGCATTATCATACTCTTCCAATACAACAAATAAGTTCTTACTGTAGATTATCACTGAGTCATTCCATGTTAATTCAGCACAACACTCAAAATCAACATCTCCAATTTTCACGAATGAAATACGGGATCACACCATATAATACAAATTTTGAAGATGACAATCCGTTTTTTTTTTTTTTTTTTTTGGTGTAATTATGACAAGGATGGTAAGTCAGAAAATATCCGAAAACTTGAAAAATTTGTCATCCTGGAGCAGGAATTGAACCCGCGTCTCCCAGATAGCGCCCGGGTATGCTAACCACTACACCACCCAGAATGACCAAGTCTCAAGTTTCTGATTAATTTGAATATAACCATCACAGGACTTACCATCCTTGTCATATTTACACCAGAAAAACGGATTGTCATCTTCAAAATTTGTATTAGCCCATTAAGTTGCTTCACGGTGGTCGTTAAATCTTCAGTCACAAAAAAAAAAAAAATCCCAAACCTGGACTTTTGTTTTTACTGAAGTGGTTGAATGATTTTGTCAATCAAATAAAGTTTACATTTGTTGTTTCATACGAGTTTATTTTCAGAAAAAAAAAAAATTAACGTTGATTGCAATGGGTTTTGTCTATTGGATAATTAAAACAAGGCAATCCGTAAATACAGAGTGTTGAGGATAACACAAACACATTTTATTAACAATGTAGATCACGCACAAAATAATATAAGAAGAAATTAAATGCGAAAAATCTTTCTCTTCTTGCTGAGAATGTTATCTGCAGTCCTTAATCAACACAACGTTAAAGGTCAATGACACAAACACCTGTGTGAAAGCACTTAAAAGTAACACATAATTCCTGTGCGATTTTTATCGCTACAGATGAGCAACAATATAAAAGTGTTTTCCCTTTGACAATGTAGTACATGTGTAAATAAAATTGCTTGATCCATCACCATTTCCTCCGAGATAGTCATGTGACACACACACAAAAAAAGCTTAATTGAGATTCGGGTTATTTATATAAACAAGCACATCTGTGGAGTGTGGGAACGGCTTCTTTCTCACACAGTTTTCATGGCGGTGACTTCAGCTCAATGTGCTTTTAATATTGCTTTGTTTCTCCAACATTTAGTGCACATAATGAGGGCAGGGCTTTCCACTGGCCATCACTCAGTCTTCGAGCTATACCTCTTTCATGGTAGGAGGCAGTCTGTGGTTAGATTTGTGAGAGTAAGCACGCATCCACGGCTTGGAACGAGTTGATAAATTGTGCAACAAATTGTGAACCCATGTCTCAAAAAAAGAAATGTGCTCATGGCTATTTACCAGAGTATCTGAAGATGGGTTTCATCGAATGTGTTACAAATAAACAGCTTCCATTGTGTTTACTGTGCCACAAGACATTATCCAATGAGGCAATGAAGCCAAGTCGATTGCGAGAACATCTTGCTAGCTACAAAGCATTCAAAAGATAAGGCCATTGAATATTTTCAAGAAAAGTATAAAAGATTTCAAAATTGTTAACAATAACTGCATCATTTAAGAAACAACATGCAAACAACGAAGATGGATTAACTGCAGCTTATCATATATTACAATTAATTGCAAAAAGTGGTAAAGCCATAATATTGGAGAAACTTTGATAATACCCTCTCTTTATCAAAGAATCTCTCCACAGAAATGCATCAGGATATACCCAAAAGTTTAAAAAATATTGCTCCTTAGCGACAGCACAGTAAAGCAATGCATTGACGAAATGGTGGTTAATGATGAAAATAAACTTATAGGTATTCTCCAAAACTCTTGATTTTCCATACATTTGGACAAGTCTACCATTGCAGATAATAATGCTCTATTGATGACATGTACGGTACCTTGATGAAAACAATACATTGCAAGAAGAAATGCTATTCACTGTAAATCTTATTACAGATACAAAAAGATTATCAACATTTAATTCTGTGAAATTGTACTTTGCAAAAAATAATATACCCTTGAACAATATTGTTGCATGCACTACTGATGGAGCACCATCAATGGTAGGTCGCTATCATGGATTGTTGCTTATTTGAAGGAAGAAGTGCCAAATGTTTTGTGTATTCATTGTGTGGTGCAGACATCTTGTAGGAAAACGTTTAAGTACAAGTCTACATTCATCATTAAGTATAACAGAGCTGTAAATAAGATCAAATCTAATGCCAAAGATGATAGAATGTTTTGACAGCTGTGCCAGGACAATAATGAGCAATTTATTAGGTTACTTTTACACACAGAAGTTTGATGGCTCTCAAAAGTTACATGCTTGTCTCGTTTTGTAGCATTATATGATAGTGTCATACAGTTTTTGTAAGTAATAATGAGGCCGGTCTCTGTTAACCATTAAAAACAGTAAAGAATAAATTAATGCCTTTTATTTGGCAGACATTTTCGAGAGATTTAATGACATTAATTTGCAGCTTCAAGAAGCCAATATAACTCTTATCAGTTGCAAAAATATTGTGTCATTATTTATCGAAAAACAAGAGCTGATTGAGTAAAACTATACAATCGCAGCCCACAAGTTATGCAATGCATTTGGGATAACGTGGGGTTTTCCCAGATTTGTTCAATGGGTCCCTAACACCTTGGTGCAACACAAAGAAACTTCTCCAGTGCTATGAGAATCATGTTACTGTCAAGCATTAATGCAGGTTCATTACTGCAGGCCCAAAACAAAAACAGTTGATGGATATGATCACTATAAACTTGGAGCAGCACACTATTATCAATCCTCTTTGAATGAAGGTCCCCCCCCTAAGATTTTCTCCATCATAAGTCCCCCCCCCCTAAGATTTTCTCCATCATAATCTTTTGAACAGAGAATTTCAACAGTTTCTCGAATTGTCATCTATACAAGATGATGATGCAACTCCAGAGTAGATTGAAAGGTTCAGTAGCCACTTCAAAGAACTTAAATTGGATATGGAAAAACGATTTAAAGATATTTTGAACTTGAAGGTGTATGACTGGATGATAAATCCTTTTACTGCAAATTTTGCTGAGGTTGATATAACTTGCCAAGAACACCTATTAGAACTTAAATACAATGAAGAGAGCAAATATAATTTCAATAGTGGTGGATACCAAAAACTCTGGCAAAATAAATAAAATGCCTGCGTTGTATCCAAATATGAGGAAAATTATATTTAATTTCTTGACACCTTTCCCTACCTCATATCTTGTAGAATCAGGCTTTAGTGCTGCTAATGATATCCCCCATCAGAGAAACCATTAAAATATCATCAAAAGAGGAGACCTTTGTTTCCTCCTCATGAAAATCAAACCAGATATCAAATATTTAGTCTCGCAGCATCAGTCTCAAGGATCTCATTAATCATTAGTTAAATGTAATTTCAATAAATTTTATTGTTTTCACATTTAACTTTCAGTTTCTTCAATTTAAGTAGCTCCGCACTAGTAGGCGCTGTATCGATGGAAATACAGAAATTCCTTAAATTGAAATTATCTATGTCAAAACATATATAAAGTACAAATAAAAAGAAAAATTTAAGTACATATTTTTTATTTTTTACAAACCCTCCCCTCTCTAAAAATTACTGTGCACTTGTGCTAAATTGAGTTACTGCGGCATCGGTGGGTGGTACGGAAATTTTACTATCGACAAATATACAAAAGTGGGCGGTAGGTATTAAAAAGTTAACGACCCCTGCTTTAGATGCTCAGATTTTGTGGCAAATACATCAGAAGTAGAAATTAACACTTATGTCCCCTGGTGGCCAAACCATTCTTCAACAAGAAAGAGAAATTACATGCAAAAGATTTTCCATCAGGAGCTGTATCCTCTGAAGTAAAAAAATTCAAATCAGAATTTTAGAAGTAGAGATATCGGGGAAACGCAATCTATCAATCTAAAATTAACACTTCCAACAGAATGCAAAAATTGGAATATTTATAATCTCACTGAAAAATTTGGCTATTTTTGAAGATTTTTATATTTACGTATTCTGTCCCAAATTAGCACAGTAGAGCCTGCTTATGACGAAGAGCTTGGCAACGACAGAAATCCTCGCTAAATCCATATTGGGATGAAAAATTCCACTACATAAAAATATGCATATACGTTTACCTTATATTTCATAACTGGATATACTTAAAAGATTTAATTAACTACAGTAGTCCAAATTAAAATAATAAGCACTTACATGAATACAGAGCAGCAGCAGCAAATCCTGAAGCAAACATTATGCAGAAACATTTAAAAAATAATAATGTTTTATTTTATATTCCATTATAACCCCCCATGAATAACACTGCATTAAATACCTCGCCACCACTTTAGTCTGTTGCCTCAAGGGGGGGGGGATTAAATGAGATTTTCTACAGAATCAGTGGCTGTTGCATATGATGGTGACTGAATATTCTCTTTACATCTTTACTTTCTTCACTGGCTTTTTGGCTTTTTTGCTTTGTAGGTCGCACACTTTTAACTTTGGTGAAGAGATACTCCTAAGGTATTACGGACTCCGAGGAGTGGGTGGCAGAGAAAGCCTAACATTTAATTTACTCTTTCCTCATTGCTTCTTTTTTTTTTTTTTTTTTTTTTATCAACATTCTTTCAAGAGCACACAAGGATTTTTCTACACTGTTACAATTTTATCCTGTATGTCACTATCTGTATTCCTCCATTCAAAAACAGTGCACAGCATAAAAGCCCAAGTGACATGCAAAATTGCTGAAAAAAAAATCAATTAAACACCAGAAATAAACAATCATTTTCTTCAGAGTAGAGTACTGAACTTTAAAGGAACTTTTACTAATATATGCATGCAGTAGAATATCAGCCTAATGTGACAAAACAATATACATACAGAAGTTTTAAAAACACATGGCAAACATACCAGCAATTGGATCCATAGAATCCCTACTATTTGGGGATAGTGAAGCAAGGCCTCCTGTAGAACTGAACTGCATTTGTGAACGTCTAGCTCTGGAACTATTCATTCCCCTCCCAGCATGAGGTATCCTACGTACATGCCGTGAACCAGATGGTTCCTCTTAATTAAAAGTTAAGGAACTAACATTGCAATTATATTTCAAAACAGTACAATCAACCTGAAAAGGAAATACATTACAAACTAAAATTGGGCTGAAGCAGCAAGTCAATCTATGATGGAGACATGTAAGAAGTGAAAAAATAATTGCATTTATAAACAGATTTTGCGAGAATTAATTTTTTTGAGAAGCACAAAGCGAACTTTTTTGTACTCAACAGCTTTGTTCGAATTAAATTTTGTAATTCCCACAAAATATGTTTTTGAAATTTACTTCCACTTTCTTCAATTTCGGGTGTTTAGGTGAGTTTGTTTTGTTTTTTTAATTGGAGGTTTAACGACCACCGTGAGCAACTCAATGGGCTATAAGCAGTCGCCTGTCCTTAATTTAGGGTCACTGGTTCCTGGGAAGGGAGATAGCCAGTGCTGTAAGACAAACTCAACATTCATGTCTCACCGGGATTTGAACCCGGAACCCTTTCAGATGAATGATCAGAGGCCATCGCCTAGACCACTGCGCCACTGGGGTGGCGGTTTAGTTAAGTTAATGTGATGACATACTACCCCAGTTTAAAAAAAATATATTTTCATTTGTGTTTTACATTTCAATATTTTCATTGCAATATTCACAAATTTTAGACTTTACTTTATGGTAAGGACTGTTCTTTTCAACATAATTTTTTTGCAAACAGCAAACAAACAATGAAACTTTTCATTCCTGATTTTGATGATGTAAACAGTTGCAGACTAATTTGCAGAGACAAGAAGACAAACTAAAGACAGTGGGGTAAACTCAGCATTATGTCCTATTATGTGGGGTAAAACAAGCATTATACCAATGGAAAAAGGTGTCTATTCATTTGACATCTTAACTGACAGTTGGCAGAGGGTAAAGAAAGCAAGCATTTCTCTTCCACCAAAACAGAATGGGCGGGGGTTAGAAGAAGACAACATCCCAACTCTTAAGACAGCAGTTTGAATGAAAGGTAACCAGGCCCACTGCAGGCATTCTTCACTGATACTTCTCTGCATGCAAATGGAGGAAATTGTTAAAGAATAAAGGGTCACGAGACAACCATTATGTCACAAATAGAAATAGGCTAACCTCCAAAAAAATTGCAATAAATCTAAGTCATAATGATGTCCCAAAATGATAATGCTCTGTGACTTTATTCCTCTTTTTTTGACTCCTGTGCCACTTCGCAAAAGCAGTCCAGGTGAACTCTCATTGAAGCATGTTTTCGGAAGGAAAAGCTGACTTCTGTATCAGGCAGCTCGCATGCGAGTACATCTGCAATTTTCTCCGTCAAAAGGTTTGCCACAACTGAATCATGGTTCCAAAAACGGGAAGGCAATTCACATACAGCTTGCAAGTGGCAGTACATCAAATATGTTGTGTTGGAAAAATCACATTGGTGCAGTAATATATGTTGGTGGTTAGCAACGACAAGTGTGGCAGTATATCAAGGGATCAAAGGATGTTTTACATAGAGCATGTTTGTTCAGACCCAAGGCGTGGCAGTAAACCGAGGGGCGATACATCAAGGGTTGACTTTTTTTTTTTTTATTGGAGGTTTAACGAACGCCGTGAGAAACTCAATGGGCTATAAGCAATCGCCTTCCCTAATTTAGGGTCACTGTTTCCAGGGAAGGGAGAAAGCCAGTGCTGTAAGACAAATACAACATCCCTGCCTCAGTGGGATTCTAACCCGGACCCCTTTCGGACGAATGAACAGAGGCCATCGCTTAGACCACTGCACCACCGGGGCGGGCAAGGGTTGACTGTACGTGCTTTTATTGAAAATATCTCTGCTTCTAGAAGCTGGCTGGGAACTTTTCCTATACTGGACAGCTATAACTATCACCACTGTTGTCCAAGTACTTCCTGGGTCTTTCTAAAGCATTCCTTATAATTAAAATTACTGTGTTTCAGTCACCTATACAAGAAACAACTGAATACAGAGGATTGAAATTTGGCAGAAATTTGTAGACACACATGAGGGGGGTGGGGGGGGCACCTTGAAGCCCTTTTTTGGAAATTCAAATCTGTAAAATTTTAATTTAGTTTTTAAAACTTTCACCCATTGTTGAAATCTGATTTTGCAGTTTACGTCTTTGCAATATCCAAGGGTGCAGATTGCTGTAATATGTTCATGACACAGTCTTGTTGGCAGAGAAAAAAAGTGAGTTGCAGAGTATGTTGTCCCAGATGTACAGATTTTGCATGAAATTCAAACTGAGTATAAATAAGGGGAAAACCAAAGTTATGGTTTTTGAGCAAGGAACTGTTGGCACTGAATGTAACAGAAGTCTAAATGGCAGGTGAATGAGTTTGGGTGTTTAGGAAGCATGTTTGACAGAGAGAACAAATTGGATGGTGAAATTAAAAGAGTGAATTCTTCATTGAAAGTCATAGCTGCTATGGAAGGTTTTCACAGGAATGATGGGTTCTCAATATAGTCCTGCATGGCTGTGTATGAAAGTGTAATTTTTCCTACTCTGATGTATGGCAGTGAAACCTGGGTACTAAAGAAGAGACGTAAAAGTTGTTTGTGTGCTGGAGAAATGTGTTACTTATGGGAGGTTTGTGGCAAGACACATTTTGATCGTGTGAGGAATAAGATGTGTTGCAAAGGTGGAGACTAATATTCTTTGGTAGTTTGGCCATGTTGAAAGAATGAATGATGAGATGCTTACTAAGAAAATCTTTTTAGCCCAAGTGGCAGGAAGAAAAGGCAGAGGAAGGCCAAGGAAGCCATGGGAGGATCAGATTCAGGAGTGTCTGCATGAGAAAAAGATTATGAGTATAGAAGGTCTTGTGTACATTGTGTGATGGATGCCAATGAAGCCCGAGTTGTGTGTCAAGATCGCTGTAAATGAAGCAGTTTGATACAGCAACAGTTAGTAAATAGTCAGTTAAAAATTCATCTGGTAGTTTGTATTTTTTTGTGGACCTAACCTCTGAATTTCAGAGAACAGCTTAGTGTCATGTACGTATGTCATGCAATAATAGTTCATTTCACTTTTCTTATTGCCTTTTGCATACACACAATATTTCATTATTTCATTGCACTGTTGCGAAAACTGGGAGACTCTCATGCCAAACACAATAGAAGTGGCAAAATTAATATCTTGCGTCAAAATATATGAGCTGCCCTTCGAAAGTGTTGTATCCTCCTGCCACAGTTGCAGGCACATTTGTTTACATTTTATACCTTGGCTCTCAGTGTTACCATGATAAATAGCTCCAAACTATTGCTACAGGAAGATTTTGATTTAGTTTCTTCAATCATTGTTTCCAATTTAGCATAATGTTCATGATTTACAATCTGAAATTTGATCTACCTGTTTACTGTTTAGACATCCAAAGTGTTGTGTGTATCCTTTCCGTCATAGTTGCTGGTGGGTTTGTTTACAATTCACACAACAGCTCTCTGCGTGTTATGTACTATAAATAGTACCACTATTTGAAAAAACAATAATAATGCAGTTGCTTTACAGAAGAAATATAAATAGAATTCATGAAGTAAAATGCAAGAAAAATTGCAATTTTCTCTCAGTTCATTTATCCAAAGTTAAACATTTTTTTCTTTTTTCTTTTTTTCTGATTAGGGTTGAACTTTTACCATGAGTGGCTGGATGGGCTATTAGCAGTCACCCACCCCTATTTAAGGGTCACTGGTTCCACGGAAGGGAGAGAGCCAGTGTCATAATACAAACACAACATCCATGCCTCACCGGGATTTGAACACAGATCCATCTCGGACAAATGGCCAGAAGCCAATGCTAAGACCACTGTGCCACTGGGGTGGCCACACATTCTCCCACCTAATTTTAACTATTTATTTATTTTATCTTCACATAATCTGGATCCACCAACACTCTGCAATGAAACAACTGGCAGTCAAGAAACTTGAGTTAAATGTCAATGCACCTACTATCATAACTGGCATCTGTAAGAGACTGTTTTTATTCCACGTATTCCAATCGTCCTGCCTGGCCTGTTTCAGTTTAAATGCCCGTACAGTTTCCTGTTCCTTGCTGCTTCACCATGAGTATCAACAGTACTCGGGGTCAATGATTAAAAGCTGTTGCACTGGACCTGAAAAATCCCTGCTTTTCCCACTGCCAGCTCTATGTTAGTTCCTCTAGAGTCAGCAAAAATGATAACCGCTTCATCTCGGCTTCGTATAGTAGAACACTCAATGCCACTGTGACCTAGAGGCTCTTCAAGAAAGCTTACTTGCGCTCTGGAAGAACTCAGGGGTGATTGTGAGATGAAACAAAAAAGCCTGAACCCCAAACCTCAGTGCTGTATATATAAATAATGCATATAACTTATGTCAACATCAACCATTCTCAATCCACTGCTGGATGAAAGTCTCCCCAAATTTCTTCCACAATTGTCTGTCTTGGGCCTGTCTCCTCCATGTCACTCAAGCATACTTTCCAATTTCATCCTTCCATCTCCCATGGGGTCTTTTTCGGGTCTTTTCCTGTCCCTTGGAATCCAGTCTAAAATTTTCGTTGTCCATCGGTGGTCCATTCTTCTGGCAACATGTCCAGCACATTGCCATTTCAGTGATTTCACTCTCATCATGATGTCGTCCACTCCTGTCATTTTCCTTATCCACAAGTTCCTCTTCTTATCTTTCCTGGTTACACCAAGCATGCATCTTTGAGTTGTCTGCAGTCTTTGTATGTCTTTTTTAGTTAAGGTCAATGTCTCTGCTCCATACGTAAGCACTGGCAGGATGCATTGATTAAACACTTTTCTCTTGAGACATAATGGCATACTGCTCTTAAAAAATGTACTGTTTCTTCCAAAAGCTATCCATCCAAGTTTTATACGCCGATTAATTTCTTCATCAATGTGACACCCTCACTCGATATCTGCTGCTTAAGATAAATGTAGGAATCAGTTGTCTCAATCTTTTCTTCATCATTCGCTACATCTTAGTTTCTTGTAAAAGCATTGTACATCACTTTTGTCTTCTGAAAGTTCATTTTTAATCTTACTTCTTTACTCTTGTCAGCAAGTTCTTGGATCATACTCTGCAGCTCTGAAGGGGTAGTTGCAAAGATGACTACGTCATCAGCAAAACTTAGGTGAGTTAAGTAATCTCCATTAATCTTTATCTCTTTGTTTTCCCAGTTCAATGATTGAAAGACATTTTGCAATGTGGCGTTAAAGAGCTTGGGAGATATGGTGTCACCTTGTCTCACTCCATTTCAAATTCTTATTTGTGCTGTATCCTCAAATATCCGAACCTTTGCACTTGCATTTTCATAGATGTTATTAATAATGCTAATGTATGCATCTTCAATACCGCAGGATTTCAAAGCCATTGTTACTGCTGATGGTTTCACGGAATCAAAGGCCTTTTCATGGTCAATAAAAGCCATGCATAATGGAAGTTCTTATTCTCTTGATCTTTCAATTAGTTCTCTCAGTACATGGATATGATCTATAGTGCTGCAGCCACTCCTGAATCCAGCTTGTTTTCTTGGTTGGGCCATGTCTAGTGTTACCTTCAAGCGATGTGAAAGAACCTTAGTGAAGATTTTATAAACCACTGAAAGGAGGCTGATGGGCCTGTAGTTCCTGAGATCCTCCAATGTCACCTTTTTTATGGAGCAAGATCATTGTAGCATTGTTCCAGTCCTCAAGAATCTTCTCTTCATTAAGACATCTGGGGAAAACTTGGGCGAGTGTAGTTTCAATTTCTCCACTTGCTTCTTGTATGATGCCCATGGTAATTCCATCTTCTCCTGGAGCTCTTCCCAGTTTCATGTTCTAAATTGCATATGTAACTTCTGTAGGGAGGATTGGAGGGACTTTGGCACTGGTACCTACCGTAATGTCTAGAATAGATGTATCATCCCTTTCATATAGTTTTGAATAGAAACCTTTCACCCTTGTCAAAATTTTGCTTCTATTTCTTGTTACAGTACCATCATCTTTTCTCAGAGCCATAATGTTTTCTTCTCTTACTGAGATGTCCTTTTGCTCTCTTCAGGCTCTGGTTGTTTTCAATTGCTTTCCTCACTAGTTCACAATTGAATTTCCTTATGTCTTCAGTGATACCTTTTCGCACTGTCTTGCATAGCTCTGTATATTCCACGTTGGAAGTTACATCTTTATTTGTCCTCATATCCCTTCTCTTTTGCATCAACATTTTTGTTTTTCCTGAATTTTTTTCATATGTAAATTGTTCTTAGTACCACCTATTTTTGTTGCTGTTTCCATAAGAGCCTTGGTGAATTCTCTGTTAACTTTAAAAATATCCACTTCTTCTGATGTTAGGCCTCCTAAAGCAGAAAATCTGTTCCTCAGTTCCAACTTGTAAGTATTATGGTGTTTTTTAAGGTTGGGTATGTCAATACATTTTGTTTGTCTTATGAGCTTGTCACATTCGAGTTTAGTGTTGAGGTGATTCTTACATCTCGCCAATCTATGGTCACTACCTGCGTTGAACTTGTTTAGTACTCATTACTTATATATTATATATATACAGTATAAAAACTTATATACTGTATTATACTGTATATATATGTACAATATAGGTACACATTGTTTATATCAGAACACTGGACAAACCATTAGTCACCCCTAACAGAAATGACAGTCTGAAGTTACCGGTTGCACAGAGGGCGCAGTGATAGCATTGCTGGGAGGTAAATAGCACTGACGTTCATGCAGTGGCGAAGAGCAACGTGTGTGTTGAATTTAGTCCGCAATCTGGGTCGTAAGACAGATGTGACCGAGTGACAAAAAGGGTCCATCGTGTTTGGCCGTACCCACAGACACAAAATGAATGACGTCGTCCAATTTGTTGGTGTGTCGAAGCGTACTTACTGTCCAGCGGGTCTATAAACAGAGGTGTAGTTTGCAGTCAATTGAAAATCGGCGACATAACTGTAGCTGGAAAATGATTCTCAACAATAGGGACCACCGCCATGTTTCACAACTAGAAACTGCAGATCGGTTTCAAACCAGGCAACAACTGCTCCAAACAGTCAATGAAAGTTCACTCCAACTAATTTCTGAAAGCACATTGTGATGAGAACTGCATACAATGAACATTTGGAGCAGAGTACCATGGAAGAGGCCTCTTTTAAAAAACAGCAAGTCACAAAGTTACACATTATCAATGGGCTCAGAGGCACCAAAACTTGACCGTGGAGGATTCGAAACGAGCAATTTGGTCTGACAAGTCTCATTTTTGTTTGTACTCTAATGATGGGAGGTGACTAGTGCATCACAGGCCCTATGAAGCCTTTAATCCTGATTGTGTTGAAAATGGTGTTCAAGCTGGTGGGGGTTCTGTGATTTTGGAGATGTTTTTCGTACAACAAAATTGGCCCTCTCATTGCAGTTGCAATGAATTTGAACCAGAATGCGTACCTTCTCATTCTGAATGACTAAGTGTTACCCTTTTCCCTACATCTCCAGGAGCAGCATTACATTGTCACTCCTGTCTTCCACGATGACAACTGCCATATGCACAGGGCTAAAAGTATGTCTGAGTGGCACAACGAACAATCAGCAACACTGTTTCACCTTGACTGAACTTCCAAATCCCAGATTTAAATCCTATTGAAAATCAGTGGGATCATTTGGAACAGAAGGTGAAACGCTGGAATAAACACCCACACACTCTGGCGGAACTTTGGAACCAATTCATGCACAAGTGACTGCAAATCGACGTTCAATACATCCACAACCTCGTAGAGACTACCACACCAGATTCATGCTGTTTTAATACTAAGGCAAGATCCGTTATTAGGCATCACCTGTTAATAGGCAAGTTCTGCCAGGGGTAACTAATTTTTTGTCTGGTGTGCTTATTACCACACACACACACATTATATTAACTAGCTACACAAATATGAACCTCTAATGCCTGTGAAATTTAACTTTGCACCTTTTTTGTAACAATTTTTTTTCCAGTATGTTAGAAATCTTTCAAAAATTGCATTTTTGAACTTTATGTGTGATGTTAGTGGTGTTAGAGGTCTCCCAAAAATTCAAAAATTTGAATTTTGCACTTCAGAACATTTTGGCAAACTATGGAGACAAGTTCAGCTCTGGATGCTTAAGTCTTGCTGTCATAACATCCTACGGTGATTTTTGTCAATTCCGTAATTAGCTCAATGGATTCATTGAATCTTATGTAATGAAATTATTTGATATAGATACAGCTGTCAAAATGATAGAAGTATCCTTCCTTTCAGCATGTACAACAGCTTTGAATCTGGAAAGGCACTTTTAAGCATCACTTCATACCACTTTCAGAAATGATACGATTGAGGATTCCTAAATTCCATCACAAAACTTGGTAACCTGGATTTCCGGGTTTAAAATTTTACAAGAATTTGAAATTCCAGGCTACACCTGTATGACAAACAGGCATCAGAACTGTACATTACACTGTTCACAACTCAATCGAAAAATGAAGAATTTTCAAATTTCCTATATTCACAAGTCAATAAAGACTGCTGGTTTCCACCAAATGTGCCAGCACAAGTACAGATTTTTTTTTTTAATTCCTTTTTTTTTTTTTGAATGCTGGAACATATTTCAATTAAATGGTCCTGTGCAAAAAATCCTATTCATAATTTCAGACAAAATGCTGGCCTATAATCTCATTGGGTTTTTTATATTTTTGTTGTTGCTGTTAAACTCAGGCAACACATGATCCCTTTGATAGTTTTTCCATAAATGGTTTGACAATAAGAAAGACAGTCAGAAAGGCATAGTACGAGAAAGATACAGCATGTGTGTGTGCTATTCATTCTGATCTTATCTAGCATGTGTACTAAAAGTCAGACAGAGAAAAAGCTTTTTGCATCAGATAGCATCATGTGAGTAAATATTACATGATCCATATATAATTGTCCACAAAAACACCTCAATTTCTTAAAATTTCTTAAAGGCACTAAATTCCAGGCATTTTGCTAAAAGGCATGTTCATTACATGACACTTTGACTTCACTAGTTTAAGTACACAGAAAATTGAACTGTCAATGCTATACCACACTCCTACTCCATGACATCAAAAACAACCATTTATGAAAAGCAAGTACATAAGAATTTATAATTATGCTACTTTTGTAATGACCTAATTAATTAGAAGCATTTCAAAATAAGAAAAAAAAATGTACAAAAGCTAATGTAAGGCAAAAATCAAAGAAACTTGAAAGAATTTATTCAAAGGATATTATGTCCCTGTTTCTATGATCTAGTGCTAAATGGGCTGAAAAATCATCTGTTGAGTGATTTGGTTCACCACCAGTTTGAGAGGCACATACCGGACAAATCTATAAAACAATAACGGAGAAATGGGGCATGGTAGAAAAACAAATTTTACTGAAAACATATCAAGCAAAATAGGCAATCACATAGAAAATGCTAAGCATCACAAAAATTTGATAATTCATTTAAAAAAGTTAGATTTTTTAAGCCTGGGCTGTATGGTGAATCACTGTTCTTGGTAGAGTTCTTTGGCATCAGCGAATGAGTATCCAAGAATTGTAAATTGAAAACACAAACTAGCTTTGCATTACAATCCAGCATTATTCAGTAATCCTGATGTCTGCGCAAAAGCACCATTAACATTTGCTCACACACATGCACTGGTCATATGATACCACAAGTCATCATTCAATAAAGACTTTTCAAATTAAACACCTACTTCTAATATGTTTTTTTTTTTCTAAGAAATTTTTAAATTTAAATTTTAAGAGAAAACTTCTCCTTTATCAGGCAGTCACTTGTCACTCTTTTCTCACTATCACAGTTAACTTTGACAGTTAGTTATTTTTCACCAAATCTTATCGGAGTTATTTTTCACCAAATCTTATCTGCCACTCCTTGAAGACATGCTGTAAGCCATCTTTCTGCATCCCTTTCAGAGCTGCCACTGAAGCTTTGACTACCTCTTCTGGAAATAAACCTACATCCTCGCAAGTTCTTTTTGAAAGTTGGGAAAAGAAAAATGTCACAGGGAGCTAAATCTGGACTACATGTATGGAGAGTGTGGAACCGTTCTAATATTTTTTCAGTCAAGGTGGTAGCAACTTTCCATGTCACGTGAGGACAAGCATTATCATGGTGGAGATTCCCACCATTTTGGTGAATGTGTGGATGCTTCTTACAGATGTGTGGAGGCTATACACACTAGGCTATACACACTAGCCCTCAGAAAATCAGTGATGTGTATTTCAAATACATTATGACAGGATGTCGACAGTCTTTGGTTTGAACACCTTCCTCTTTTTTCCAACAAATGAAACATGCCACATGAAATTATACAGGGTTCCTAGGAAAGTCCTTAAGCACCCCAATAACTGTGTAAGGAAAGGTGTCCGAGTGTACACATTAGGTCTACCTATAGTAGTGACCATGCCTGATTGAATAAATAATTGTAGCACCCCTAGCGGAGAACTGAAGAAGTTAGAAACAAAGCGAGAGATGAAATTAAGCAACTACAAAGTTTTACAGCAATGTCTAATAAGTAGTTTTTTTACATGGATTTTTGGATGATTAATTTAATCCTACTATGGCATATAAGATGTAACAGTGGGGTTCATGGAACTTTAAATAAGAGCATAGTGATATAATTGCCTTGTGAAGATTCTGCTAAAAAGCTCAATTTCATGCTAATTTATATATTTGAGCTTGTTCCCAGCTGCCCAATGCCATAAGAATGACGAGTTACTAACAAAATATACTCATGATTTTTAGAATGAAATTCCCGAAGTGATGATCATGAGTCAAAAATGATCGTGTGAAAAACAGAACTTGGGAAAATGTCTATTTGTTCTCTACCCTTAATTCCAATATGACTAAGAAGTGCCAAAACAAGACAAAGAATGGTTTAAAAACAATTCAAAGAATTTAATTACTTTTTTTTAATTATTTTTCAGTAAATATGCAATGTAACTACTCCGAAAATATCTTCCAACAAAGAAAATCTTAATAATACTAAGGAAACTGTAGGTACACAATAGCAAATGACAATACTTTGGTTGGATCAGACAGAAGTATCTCCACTGCAAAACAACACCTGTAGTGAAATCTGATTTAAAACTACTGGTAAGATTGAAGGGGGGATACATGAAGATCAGTGGCTGAACAGAATTAGTAATGAAGAGATAAAACATCTGTGGAAGAAAAACTTATGTATTGAGGTGGTTTTTTTTAGCACGCCTTTTGTAAAAAAAGATCGTGCTTCTGTTATCGGTTTGTCCGTCCGTCCGTCGTACCCACCGTATCTCTGCAACTATTAGTCCGATTTGAAAAATTCTGTTTGCATTCGGAAGCTTGAAATGTGCGAATGATGATCCTTCATTTCGTTTTTTTTTTTTTTTTACGATGTACAATTTTGCCGCTAGAGGGCGTAAATGCAGATGATGTCGAATTCAAAATTATGTTTTGACCCACTATTTGCTTCTAAACATCAGATTGAAAAAATTATTTTATCTTTCGATTCCATTTATGTGGAAGAGTGTTTTAGATATAGTTTCCTTTTCAAATTATGCATAGATTTTCCACTAGGGGGCGTAAAAGTAAATTACATTTTTCCCCGATAACTCAAACTCTGATTTGAATTTTTTTTTTCAGCGGATACATCTCCTGATGGAAAATATTTTGCATATAATTTCAAATTTTTGATAAATACTTTGGCCACCAGGGGCGTAAGTGTTAATTTTTGCTTCTGATGTATTTGCCATAAAATCTGAGCTAAAATATCGATTGAAAAAATTCTTTTGTGGACTGATGCCACTCGCATCGATAAACCTTTTCGGAATATTTTCTTCCTTAAAATATCCCACAGTTTCTTCGCCAGGGGCGTAGATGTATATCTTATTTTTGTCAATATCTCGACTTCTAGGAGTCCAATTTGAAAAATTCCTTTGTTGGATAGTGTTTTCCGTGTGACATGTTTTTCATATAATTTCAAAATTTTCAAGTAATTCGTTGACTTTCCGCTAGGGGCGTAAAGGTAAATTGCGTTACTCCCTATATCTCTGCTTCTAAAACTCCAATTTAAAAAATTCTTTCTGCACCGGATACAGCTCCTCGTGGAAAATCGTTTGCACATAATTTCTAATGAATTCCAATTAGTATTTCTAATTCTGACTATTATATAGCTCTAATCATTCTACTATTCTCTTTTACGTGCAATATTTCAAAGTAACTTGTACAAAATTCTAGCGGATAATGCTTACCTTGGCATTCCTTTCTAGCGATGGGAACATTTCACGCACGTGTTTTCCGGTCTTTGTTGATGTTATTGTCCTAAATTCCGTTGTATGCGATGACTGGCTTCTTTTCTCACACCTTTCGCTGGGTATACTCATTGGATCTTTGCCTTAGGATTCAAACACAGCAATTTTTACCGTTCTTTATACTCGAAATTTTCACCCATACTCTAGGCATCCTCAGGAGCGTGGCGACTTTACCACCGATGTTTGTGGTTAACTTCGCGCTAATGGAGTCCAATACTCCTTGTTGCCATTCGTCGAATATACTTTCCTGGATATATTTCGTTATCAAGCCCGGCTGGCGCCATCTATGTTTCATTAAAACAACTTTTTTTTATTTTTTATTTTTATATATATATATTTTTTAATTTTATTTTCTTCTATCCTGGTTTTCTTGTCTTTTTTTGCCGGTTTTTCTTTTGTTGTTGTTTTTCTTGTCTTATTAGTTCTTTCCACAGGCCCGATGATAATGTGCTAGGGTCGTTCTGGTTACATACCCTTGCTTTATTTTTATAGATTAATATTGCTTCTTCCCTCCTCATTTGCCTTTCCGATTTTTTATTCTTTTTTAGCATTTTAATTTCATCGAATTTTGGGAATGTCCGGTTTTCCATGCAGAATTGCACTAAAGCAGTTTTGGCTTCTTTTTTTGCCAATTAGATATGTGTTGTTTAAGTCTTTTTTTAATCTGTTTTTCGTACTTCCAATGTACGATATTGGGGGTATGTGTGCAATTGGAATTTCGTAGGTTCCTGATTCTTCTAGCATTTTTTCCTCTGTTTTTTTGTTGACAGTCATACTTTTCATGGTGTGCACTGAGCTTCCTAGTTGTAAGTCATATTTAGCACAGTGCCTATTGATTTCATTACTCACTCCTTCCAAGTATGGGAAAGCTCCAATGTATTTCAATTTTTTCTTCCTCATCTTCCTTTGGTTGTGCACTTCTTGGCCTTCTTTACTCTGAGTCATATGCTTTTTACTCTCATGTATCCATTTATTAATTAGCTTGCTCGGGTACCCATACTCTTGTGATATTTTCGAGATAAACTCTAGCTCTTGATTTTTCAGCCTGTTGTTAGATGTGTGTGTGTATGCTCGCCGTATCAAGTTTACTATGCTGGGTTTTTTTTTTTATGTATCACTGGATGGTGCGACGAGTATGGTATCAGTACAGGTATGTAAGTTGCTTTTCTGAACACAGAGTATTCAAAACTATTTTTGTTTTTCTTTAGTTGAATGTCCAGGAAGGATAGGCGATTATCCTCTTTAAACTCAATAGTTAGCTCTATGGTGTTACATATTTTGCTAAACTGCTGTGCTGTATCTTGTAGCTCGGCTTTGTTAAGTTTAGACATTATAATAATGTCGTCTACATATCGAGCATAAAGTATTGGTTTTTCAGGTAAATTTTGAATAATTTCTTTTCTGAGGTATGCCATAATCACTTCTGCGTATAATGTCGATAATGGGGATCCCATAGGGCCACCTTGCGTTTGTTTAAATATATTTCCTTCAAAATGGAAGATGTTTTCCTTGATGAAATATAAGGTATTCTTTAGCTCTTTCAGTTGTGACAAGTTTAGTTCTTTGTTGATGCTTAGTTGTTGCATAATCAATTCGATGGCTAGCTCGACCGGAGTGTTTGGGTATAACGCCTTAACGTCCATGGAGGCCATAGTTATTTGCTCTAGGTCTTGATTAATTAATTTGATTTTTTCTATAAACTCATAGCTATTCTTTAATGTATATTGATTCCTCATGAATATTGGGGATAGATAGTTGCATATCTTTTTTTCTAGGTTGACGAGTGGCGAGTTTTTTCGATAGAATCAGTCTTAAAGGTGTGTTTTCTTTATGTGTTTTAATTTTTGAGAATATTTTTGGCATCCCTGCTCCCATTGGAGGGTTTGCATTTTTTATTTCAGTTGGTAACGTGCTGTGGTTCCTTATATTAGCCAGGAAGGTAAGTTGTTTGTCGGTGGGACCTTTGTTGAGGCTATCACACTGTAGCTCTGAGATGGCCGTCCGCATTTTATCATTATAGTCCAAAGTGCCCATAATAACAATTTGCCCTGTTTTGTCCGCTTCGCAGAATTTGATCGTGGGGTCTTTGCAAAGATTTAATAGTTGTTTTCTGTCATACTTCAATTTATTAATCTTGCAGTTTTTTTTGTGCTTAGCATTATACTCTTTAAGCATGATTCTGAATAGCTTAAACCTTAGAACGGTAGCATGCTCTGGATGTACTCGCTGCACAATATCTTCTAAGATAGGAATGTACTCTTCTGTTCTTGGGGTTTTAGGTGGAAATGCGTATTTTTTCCCACGTTGTAGCACTGCCTTTTCGCTAAAAGTTAGCGCTCTCGATGATCGATTCACAAACACTGGGTATTCTGTACTTTCATCACCCCTCATTTAGATTCCTTCTAAAAGGGCATTAAATTTCTTGGCAGTTGAGCTTTCTGCCGCCTTTTGTTGGCTTTCGACTATTTCATTAATTTTAGTGAGTACATCTTCTATAATAAGGGTTTTCCATGTCCCGTTAAAATTCTTATAATCAGTATCTGGTTCCACATATTATAGCACTGAATGTGGTTTTGGTATAGTTGTTTTCTTTTATAAATGATTTCTGCACTTAGTCTTTTCTCTTGACACGTTAATAGCAACCTTTTGTCTTTTCCATGCATAGGTTTGTTGGAAATTCGTAAGTATTTTGGTATAATATTAAAGTCTCTACAGTTCGTTAAGAACTTTATTTGGATATTTTTTTTTTACCAGTTTAATTTTCTTTTTTTTTAACTTCCTTATGATGCTTAATTCTTTAGGCGTCAGCAGGCTTCTATACTTCATTATCCGTTCCGTATTGTTGTTCCGCACGTGGCCGAGTCGCCACTCTCCTGAGGATGCCCAGAGTATGGGCGAAAATTTCGAGTATAAAGAACTGTAAAAATTGCTGTGTTTGAATCCTAAGGCAAAGATCCAATGAGTATACCCAGAGAAAAGTGTGAGAAGTAAAGCCAGTCATCGCATACAACGGACTTTAGGACAATAACATCAACAAAGACCGGAAAACACGTGCGTGAAATGTTCCCATCGCTAGAAAGGAATACCAAGGTAAGCATAATCCGCTAGATTTTTGTAATTTCTAATGTTTGTAAAAAAAAATGGTTTGGCCACCAGGGGGCGTAAATCTTAATTTCTGCTTCTGATGTATTTGCGGCAAAATATGAGCTAAATTCTCGATAAAAAAAAAACGTCGTTTGTAGACCGATACTACTCATGTCGACAAACCTTTTAGGAACATTTTCTTCTTAAAATAGTGCATGGTTCCGCACCAGGGGCGTAGATTATCTTATTTTTGTCAATATCTCTACTTCTAGGAGTCTGATTTAAAAAATTCCTTCTTTGTTGGATAGTGTTTCTAGTGTGACGTGTTTTTCCTATAATTTCAAAATTTTCAAGTAATCCATAGACTTACCGCTAGGGGGCGTAAAGCTAAATTGTGTTTTTCCCTATATCTCTGCTTCTAAACCTCCGATTTGAAAAATCCTTTCTGCACCGGATGCAGCTCCTGATGGGAAATCGTTTGCACATAATTTGTAATTTTTGTAAAAAAATGGATTGGCCACCAGGTGGCATAAGTCTTAATTTCCGCTTCTGATGTATTTTGCAGCAAAATATGAGCTCCTAAAACCTTGATTGAAAAAAAAAAAAAAGTATTTTGTTGGCCGATGCAACTTATGTCGACAAACCTTTTAGGAACACTTTCTTCTTGAAATAATGCATGGTTTCTACGCCAGGGGGCAAAGATGTATATTTTATTTGTGTCAATATCTCTACTTCTAAAAGTCCAATTTGAAAAATTCCTTTGTTGTTGGATATTGTTTCAGATGCGAAATGTTTTTCCTATAAATTCAAAATTTTACCGTAAATCATTTAGACTTT
Source organism: Macrothele yani (assembly GCA_039090855.1). Taxonomy (NCBI): domain Eukaryota; kingdom Metazoa; phylum Arthropoda; class Arachnida; order Araneae; family Macrothelidae; genus Macrothele; species Macrothele yani. The sequence goes on from CM077008.1 coordinate 84,296,685, forward strand.
CCGCTAGGGCGCATAAAGGTAAATTGTGTTTTCTGCTCCTAAAACTCTGATTTGGAAAAATTCTTCCTGTATCAAATACAAGACCTGATGGAAAATATTTTTCACATAAGTTCTAATGTTTTGTAAATAATTGTTTGGCCACCAGGGGTCATAGGTGTTAATTTCTGCTTCTGATGTATTTGTAGCAAAATCTGGGCTCCTGAAAACTCGACTAATTTTTTTTTCTTGGACCGATATTGCTCATGTGGATAAACCTTTTCCGAATACTTTCTTCCTAAAATAATGCATGGTTTTCCCACCAGCGGACGTAAAATCACATCTTATTTTTGTCGATAAATCTGTTTCTAAGAATTCGTAAACTCAAGATTCCGTTTACACCAATATCTGAGGAATTAAAGATCCAATTGAAAAACTTCTTTCTTCTGTCAGATACTATTGCTTTCCATACCGGTTCCATTGCCCTTGAATAGCTTTGATAAATTTAATTTGCATCAGAACGGATTCAAAGGACGTGCTCATTACACCCGAAAATTCAGTGTCATCTTTCTTGTTTTATTTGTTTTCATATGGGATATAAAACACAATGTAAACAGAAGTTACATTCTAAGAGATCAAACCAAAAACCAAGGAGTATGCCTAGACCTAGGTACATGTATGAAATTGTAAAATCAGTCATTAAATATAAACTGGCGTGCAAAAATTAAGGCGAGACGGTTTGTTTAATGTAATGTCGTGCAGAAGTGCTCCACATAGACTCAAATCGTACCATAAGATCCCCAAGATGTAAGAATATGGGACAAATGAGCAAAACCGTCCAAACAAGGAATCCAAAGGATACAAAGGCACTTTATTGAAAAAGGTAGCTTCGAGCACAACTGGACAGAAGACAGAAACGTCCATGTGACAGGTGGCTGCAAAGAAAAATAGAGTCCTTAGTAAGGGATATGATCACCCCTGACTGCGTTACAGGATTTACGTCTGTCCATGCTGAGGACGAGGTTGTCAAGGAGCTGTTGAGGCATCGCGGCCATTCCTCTTGTAGCACCAATCGCAGCTGCGGAATCGTCGCTGGCGGCTGGCGACGTGCTGCCAAGCGTCTCCCGAGAAGGTCCCACACGTGTTCGATTGGATTTAGGTCCGGGGACCTTGCGGGCCAATCCATGTGTTGAATATCTTCACTCTCCAACAGCTCTGCGACAGCCAATGTACGATGAGGTGTAGCGTTGTCGTCCATGAAGAGGAACTCAGGACCCACAGCACCTCTAAACAGACGCACGTGAGGCAGTAGAACCTCAGTACAATAGCGGACACCAGTGACTGAACCTCCTTGGAAGATGTGGAGGTCAGTACGGCTACCAAGCATGATACCGCCCCAAACGAGAACTCCACCGCATCAAAACCGGCCCCTTTCGACGATGTTGGAGGTGTGATTGCGTATTCCCTGCTCTCTCCAGATATGTATACGTCCAGAAATCACTCGTCAGACTAAATCGGCTCTCATCTGTAAAGAGAACTCGACCCCATTGCTGAAGTGTCCAGTTCTTGTGTTCCTGGCACCACAGAAACCGCCATCTCCGATGAGCAGGCGTTAATGGCACACACCGTACTGGTCGTCGTGCAAATAGACCACCTTTGTGCAGCCTCCTGGCCATGGTAAAACGCAATAATGGACGTCCAGCTGTCTGTTGCATGTGCCTTGTGATTTCTCCCGCTGTCTGCCGTCTGTCTCTTCTCGCCTGTAGGACAATATATCGGTTGTCCGCCGCCGTGGTTGCTCGTGGACGACCACTGCTAAACTCTCAGACAGCTGTTCCTGTCATTTGAAATGCTCTCCAAGCTCGTGAAACGATGCTGTGAGCGATCCCGAACTCCTGGGCTACACTAGTCACACTTCGACCTTCTTCCAACTTCCCAATGACGCGACCTCGGGTAAAGTCATCCAGATGTAGTCTACTGGATTGCCTGTTGGCCATTCACACAGTGGCAGCAACTCGACGTCATTCAAACTGATGTACACCGTGCAATGGCTTTCACCAAATTGCTGAGCATACAGCTCCCGTACGTTTTACTGAAAAGCTCGCGTTTCAGATAACACCAGACATGCAAGCTATTCAGCAAAAACGAAATTCCTCGTGAGAGCCGCCATGCAAGCTATACAGGCGTAATCGTCGTGGCGGGAGACACCCGACACGTCGATGAAGTTTCTTTTTCTCTATTCGGTGAAAAAGAAAGGTCTCGCGAACCCCGACATGCAAGCTATAGGGCGTGGAGAGTGACACCCGGCCTATTCGACGAAAAAGAAATGTCTTGCAAGCGCCAACATGCAAGATATAGAAGCATCATCGGCATGGCGGGTGGCGAGCTATACGAAATTTTCACAAGCGCAAAGCCACACGTAATCAATGTAGAGTTTGCAAAAAGCACTGAGCTGAGCTTCCTCTCTGTGGTTACGCACGGCACTCTCAAATTGCTGTACGGGGAATCACGTGACAAAACTCAGTCTCCATTGGCGGGGGGAAGTCAGAACATCGAAGTCGTATAGGGACTATCTGTAAAGTACGTTTTTTCAACCAAAAGACGGTAAAAAATTAAAAATTACATGCAGGGATATTGCGTGGGCTTTTCCATAGTTTTTTGGGTGACTTCTGTAAAATCGTAAGATGGAATGAAAATTCATACAAGCAAAGGGAAATCCGTAAAAGTTGGCATATCTGAATACATATGAATCCTTTAGAAACATAACCATCATATCCTGAGGTGGGAGAGCCATTTTCAGTAGCCCTCCGCGTCAACGAAATAGCTAACGACTGACATTTGTTCTCGTTTTTTATTGGACGTTTAACTACCACCGTGAGCAACTCAATGGGCTATATAAGCAGTCACCCATCCCTAATTTAGGGTCACTGGTTCCAGGGAAGGGACAGAAACAGTGCCGTAAGACAAACAACATCCAAGCCTCACTAGATGTTTATCTTACGGCAGTTTCTGTCCCTTCCCTGATCTAATTTTAAATGTAACTCTCAAGACACATACATACATACATATATAACTTTTTTTTTTAATTTAGCATATTTTTTCCCCTTCTTATAGAAAGCAGTACATTCAAGTCACATCTGGCTGTATGCAAATTGTACTCCAACATTGCTGATTTCTTTTCTCTCTCTCTCTCTCTCACACACACACACACACACACACACACACACACACACACACACACACACACACACACACAAAGTGCATGATGATACACTATAAAATAGTACAAAGGTATCAGTAACTAACTATTTCAACAGAAGAATCTGAATGTTCAGTTGTAACATGCTCTTGTAATGCTGCTTCTGTAAGTCCCATCTTTCCACATAACGGGCAGGTAAATGACTGTGGGTGCTCTACTGACACTGCCTCCCCTCCAAAATACAAATCTAAAGAAAATGGAAATAAACATGATATTAAGAACATATAACCAATCCACATTCAGGACAATAGTATATCATGAAAAATTACATCATATATTTTTCTTCAAAAATTTGAGAAAGCTATTTTCTTGTTAGGATATATTTTTACCTATATTAGTGTAAAAGACAACTAATTTTACCATTAACTGAAAAAAAATTGCAAAAATCCCATGAAACAAGAACTGAGGTAGATAGTGCATAACTACATTCCAAGGTCAGAGAAATGTATGTTTGATACTAGAAATTGTTTGTTCTTCTGCCCTTCTTGCATTTCTTCAGAAAGATTTTTACTTTTATCATGTGAATTGTTAAACTGTTGTGCAACAAAGAATGATCTTCTGAAAGCCTGCATAGTTCATTCAGATTTAGTATTCAATGTCTTCGAGTTGAGCACAAACCTGAAGAAACAAATTCAAAAGAAAAAATATTTTCAGTAACCTATGAAAAACTTTTTCAAGTGGGAAGAAACCTTGATAAATGGCTGTGATAAAATTGATAGCACAACAATCTCAATTTGGTTGTCTATCTACACAGGCAAAATTCTAAGCCAGCATGACCATTCAACTTCAAATAATGCTTACCAAACATATTTACCTGATTGCAAAGAGTAATATTACTCAAGCTTTGGCTGCTTTGAATACACTAGCCATCTGTTAATTTTTGAACAAGTTTTACTTGGCTTTATTTCTCACCAAAATAGCTGTTAATCAGCATTAATATCATGGTAATAGCATTTCCAATTTCCAAGAAATCAATCAACATTCTTATCACTTGGGATAATTTCCCTTTGCCTAACAGGTTTTTTTTTTTTTTTAATTGTTTTCAGAAAACTTTAGACCTTTGATATACTGATGCTAGCTGGGTCCATTATTTTACAGATTTTCAAGTTTTAGAATGCACAGCTGTTGATCTTCATATAAACATCATCTGTCAGAAAACCTGGAAATTTCAGACATGATACTGAAAATAAAAATTAAAAAATGCATTAGCAATTTTTCTTTTCTTTTTATCGTTTTGAGAATTCCTTTAGTAGTCACTGATTAATCCTTATAATTCTGTTCCAAGTTCAAGACTGTTGCAACAAGGTTACTTATTCAAAAGTGACTGCAAAGTTTTGTGTTGGCTAATATTTTGTAAACCATCAAATTTTAGAAAATGGTTGTTCAATATGTTAGCAACTTCTACTAGTTCTCTACCTTTTTGGTGAGAAGTGACAGAAGCTAAATATCTGCTTTAAAGTTTTTTTCAAATACCAGCATATAAAGTTCATTTATTTTTTCTGTTTAGATATTGCCTGTTCTAGGTTTAACACAGTGCATTACAATAAGATAGGAATATTTTTCTTTCATAATAGCCTGCCCACCATTGTACGAGCACATGCTCTTATTTCTTAGTGCACCATTTTAATTCAAGCCTATGATTTTAGCCAGCATATTTTTGCTTATTCCAATCTTACTCAGACCATTTAAAATGTTTTTATGAATGCCTTCACTGTTACAATTTTTGACTGTGAATAGGACTTCTATTTTTGTTGTTGGTGTTTATTAACAAATCTCACATACAGCTTCCTGTTTAGAGAAACTTTGGTCATTTAAGCCATCTACAGGGCTACACAGAAACTGTGCCTACTTTATTTCTTTAATGACATTAATGTGTAATACTGTAGCAATAGATGCAACAATCTGTTCATGCATCACAATTCAGGGAGCTGTCACTTAGGGTGAAACCATTCTTTACTAAAGTTTACACAAGTCTTTTAAAATTTAGAAAAAGTAGGTTTTTAGTTACAAGGAAATAAGCAGTGTTAAAAAGTTTAACAAATTTATCTAAGTTTCCCATGTTCATATTTTTTATGGCAATTGCCAGGGCTGTGCTTGTGGGATTTACTTTGCAAATTTAGCATTTTGATATCTCAAGTGTCATTTACTTCCATTATGCATTTTAAGAGTTCATGAAAACCATGGGCTGGGTAGCCAGCTTCCTTACACAATGCTATTTTTATCTGCAATATCTGGAAACTGACTGCTCCAAGTGTAGTACATTTTAGTTGTTATTTCTACCCTCAGAAATTCCTTTCCCAATTTTTTTTTGGAAGTTATATTCAAGTTTTTTTACAATCGTGCACACTATGGTGTTCTCTAAAAATCAAACTAATGTACTAGTTGCATTCTGAGTTTTTTTAACACTGTTTTTACCACTGAATAATTGCTACAACTCCTGTTGAGATCCCTTCATACTCAAAGTGGGAAATGTAGAAAAAAGAGCAAAACCAAGTTGGGCCGACCTGTTTGAGATGCTGTAACAAGAGGTAGAACTCAAAGTAACAGAACTGGTTCTTTTTCTTCCCCTTAACAATTCCACTTCTTGGAAATGTTTTAATTCCTGGGAAACTGGTGGACAGTTGAGCACTGACAATACTTCAGTATTCTGTGTTTAATCCACCTAACAGAACCCCTCTCCCTCCAGTGTTCTAGAGAAAAAGCTAAACACCACAGGGTACATGTGGTATTTCTTTGATTTAACCAAAGATATGATTCATGTGTTGTTACTTGACCCACCTGATATCACTTATTGCATATTTTGCCATGCTTCTAACAGCAATGAACCCCTACCCATATGCCCAAACATATTCTGCATTCTTTATTTTGTGAATTTTCATCAAATTTGGCTTCAAATAGTGCCATCTGCTTATTGGATCTTTGATCTCTTTCTGAAAGGTCGACTGTGTGTGTGTGTGGGGGGGGTAGGAGGTTGTCAAATCATTCGTGAACATCTGCTGCTGTTTAACTTGCTGTTGTAAGATGGAAATGCTGTACAGAGATTACTTTTTGTCATCGTTCCAACTTTAACTTATTTATAGTATGTGTGTTTTAGGGGAAAAAAACACAACAAATAGCCTGAAATTTTTCTTGCATTCAGATTCAGCAAAAACTTTGAGCACGATTTTGAAACAAATTACATTAAAAAAAAACTTGTATCAAAGTGTATGTTGTACTATGAAATGCAGATAACTGAAATAAATAATATGCAACTGCTGTGTCCTGGTGATTTTCCAGAGTGACCCACAACTGAAATCATGTTTGTGTTATGATTACTTATGCCCCTCATTACTACATTTGCACTGTAAATTAAATCTACTAAGGATAAAATTACATTGTAGTCGGTGGACTTTCAACATTGGATTTTGAATTCAGGGTTTCCTTTTTTTTTATTTTTTTTTTATTGGAGCTTTAACGACCATTATGAGCTTCCAGGGACACAACATTCATGCCTCACAGAGATTCGAACCCGGACCCCTTTCGGACAAATGATCAGAAGTCATTGCTTAGACGCCACTGTGCCACTGGGGCGGCCATGGTTTCCTTAACCTGTCACAGTTGGAGGAAACTGGTATAAAAGCATACAAATAATTTAAGAGGGGGGGGGGATTGTCAAGAAAAACTGCAAAAAATAAGAGAAATGCTGAGTCATTGGATTCAGAAGACTGAGTTTTTCATCTTTGTGAACATTTCAAACATTATTTTCCTGTGAATATTACGGAAAATTATTTTCCTGTGAATATCAGCGAAATTGGAAAGTAGGAGATTGAAATAAAATTCAAAATCAGCAACATTGTAAAGAACCAGCCAAAAAAGTCTGTTGGAAAATCATTGTTATCCAGAAAACATCCTTATACTAAATAGAAGTTATGCCGACTATCACTGAGCACTACAGCTGTAGGCGGAGGTTTAACTTGCAAAAAGTTAATATTTTGCATGCAACCACAGGCATTACATGATGGTATGCAGATTCATACAAATTGACAACTTATCAGAATTCAACCTGTTTGGCAAATGATTGCTTGAATAGTTCAACTGCACATATACAGTGATAACCATAATTTTGAACTGCATAACTATGAATCACACATCCCTTAACTGTAATGCCATTTTTTCCTATACAGTTTGCATACATTTTGATTTATTTCACCATGTTTTCTTTCGTAGTGATAGTTAAAACAAGGACAGGTGGCTCACTAACTTCATGCAGGACAAGAAGAACATTTTGGAGGACTATGTTATCAAGGGATGGGTTTGTTGTCTGTTTCACTGTCCTTGACATTGGGTTGAAAGTTGTGGTTACCACAGCCCTGCAACACACTATGATCTTTTACAATTCTTCTTTCCACACCAAGTATTCAGTGATTTTGAATTCTGAAGAAATTCAGATAACTGGTCATGGCTGTGGATGCAAACTAGTAAACCAACCTGAACTTTTCTTTCAAACTTGGCAACAATTTAAATTTTGGTTCTAAGGATTTGAAATTTGGTGCTCATTCATTTGATTCAATTCCTGTTCGAAGTAGATTGCCCTTCACTCTTCAGCAATCACACAACAACAACAACAACAAAAAAAGGTGGTAGGTGACATTAAAAAAAATACCAAAATACCAACTTTTTTTTATTTTTTTACAATAATTCCTCTTTTCTTTATTAGCAAGGTTTACACTTAAACTGGAAGTTCTAAAGCACTACATTAACTGATTCCAACTGAACATGGATCTTGAGTGTCTGAAAGTCTCAAACTTTGATTCTTTTTAGTTCACTCACTTTTCATTAACAAAATAATAATAATAACCACTCCAAATCATATTTTTTGTACTATGTTTTTTATTGTCTTTCTTCAGCAACACAGCAACTTTGCTCAATGATGGTGAGTGTGCAATTGTACATAAAGCACATTGATACATGGAACTACAATTTGAAGTGCTGAAAATTGGAAGTCAACGTCTTCAATTAAAGAAAGCTTAAAAAATACCTTTGAGTAAAGCCAATAAATTTAACTTTTCAATTTTTATAATACACAGCTAATTCCAGCATAGTAGGATAGCCTATGTTGTGATAATTAACAAAAACAATCATATTTGCTAATTGGGGAGAGGGGACGGGTAGGGCTGGCTATCTTGGAAAGAGTTAAAATATATGAACCTAAATGAACTCTGATATATATATATACACTATCCACCAACACGTAATTGGACACCTGTGATAGCAAAGGAAAACGAAGTTTATTCACTTGCAATAGTTGGTGGAGCCTCCACGAACGGCGAATACAGCTCCGACCCTCCAGGGCATACTCTCAACCAGGCGTTGTACGACAGATAGCGGTATTTTCTTCCACTCGGCTTGGAGAAGACAGGTCAGTTCTTTCACCGATTTCGGACGGTGGGGACACCCCTTAAGTCGACGCTCCAACTCGTCCCAGAGGTGCTTGATAGGGTTAAGGTCCGGGCTCTGCGCAGGCCAGTCCATTCGATTAACCCCATTGTCACCATGCCAAGCCATGGTGGACCTCGCAACATGACAGGTGGCATTGTCATCCTGAAAGTAACATGGGTCCACCCCGTAAAACTGCCACAATGTAGGAAGCGCATGGTCATCCAAAATGGTGCAGTAGGTCTCGGCGTTGAGTCTACCAGGAATTGCGACCAAGGGTCCCGTGCCATACCAGGAGAAACACCCCCATAGCACAATTCCACCTCCGCCGAACTTCACAGTTGGCACAATACATTCCGGCAGAAGGCGTTCTCCAGGCAGATGCCAAACCCAGACCCTGCCATCCGAACGGTAGAGGCTGAACCTTGATTCGTCACTCCAGAGAACCTGTTTCCACTGTTCAACGGTCCACTGTCGACGTTCTTTGCACCACGTTAGCCGAGCAGCGCTATTGGACTTGGTGATCAAAGGCTTGTGGGCGGCAGCACGTCCATGATAACCGAGCAGATGGGCTTCCTTACGGATGGTATTCATCGAAAGAACGCTCCCGAATGCCTGTTGAAACTCCGTGGATGTGGCCCATCGATTTGGTGTGGCTCTTCCGAATTTCTCTGGCCAGCACTCATCGATGTCTAACTCCCAGTTTTGTGGGTCTGCCGGGTCGGGGCACATTCCGACAGTCGCCTCTCATCTTCCACTTGCCAATCACGTAGGCCACTGTCGATTTTGGGTACTTTAACTTGCTGGATATGTCACGTATGGATCGGCCATTTCTGTGATACCCGACGATTACACCTTTCTCGAAATCAGAGAGCTCCGAACTGCGTGGTATCTTGCATGCGACTGGTTGCGTTGTTTCCCACACGATATTTAACGGCGGCGGCCGTGATGTGAATCAAGACCGCAGATATCATGGATTGCAGGGGTGTCCAATTACTTTTTCGTAGATAGTGTGTGTGTGTGTGTGTGTGTGTGTGTGTGTGTGTGTGTGTGTATATATATATATATATATATATATATATATATATTCTATAAAGAAGATACCTAAGCAAAAATACATATATAATTTTGACTCACACCTAGTACAACATAGAAAAGGTTATGTATCTACCTGTGTGAGTAAAAGGAGAAAAGATAAAAAAATAAAATAAAACAACTGAATGTAGAAGGTGTCTAGAATACTGAGCCTTGGCTTTATCAAGGACCAGCAAAAACTCTGCATTTTCTCACTTCCACAAAGACCTAGTTGGAAATGGGTTTCTGCAAGGCCATAGATGCAAGTAACATTCCCACCTAAAATAGTTTAAAAAATATATATATAAGTCATGTCCTCCAAGTAGAGTAGCATGACCTAGCACTAGTTAACAATTTCGCTTGCATCCATTAACCTTCATGGCCCGACCCATGCTCTTCATCTGTTACTATTAAACAGAGAGAAGAAGATCAAAGAGAACTCAAGCTGTGAGAGTGACATAATAATTAGAAATGATTTTCAGCTATAACGAAATTCCAAGTTCGTTTGAGAGAGAACTTAAACCTGAAAAACAATGCAAAAGAAATCCAAATTTTACATTGCAATTAAAAAAGGAAATGTTAATTTATAACGAACAGATTTTTGAAAGAAAACTTGAGTCTAAAACCCCCTTCTCTACAACTTATGACATACGAAACGAGAATAAGTTAAAGATAATAATTAACTAAAGAAAACTTTGTGAAAGTTATATACCTTAAACAGTTAGTTGCAATATGTACAAAGTATTTCAGCAGTGCTTTAAGTGCATAATTAATTAGTTATTAAGAACTTAACTACTTTGAAAAAACAGCGCATAGACAGCGCATAGAAAAGGAACAAGCTTAGCCATCAGAATTTCAAGAATTTGCAGCAACAATTTGGACTTCAATTACCACATTAATATACTATTAGAAAGTTTTCTAGAGAACGAAATTCCTTCTTCTTTCATCAAAAGAACTTTAAGAAAAATTATTCTGGATAATAGAGTAAGGTTGGCAGATCTGCTTTAATTTTCTACACAGTTAATAATATGATTCTGACCAATCAAAGCCGTAAGGAAGTTGGCTAGAGGATGCCTATTAACTACCTAAAGGAACCTTAGTGCTATGGATATGACGGTCCTATTAAAACAAAAATTAAATAATATAAACAAAATCACAAAAAAAGCTTAAAAATCTGTTTATAAAAGAAAATAAAAACAAATAAAAAAGAAAACTAGTTATTCATCACTAGGATAGCTATACTAAAAATAGTAAAACCAACATTAAAATTAATAAGATTCTGATTAATCTATAGAAGCTCACTAAGGTGATTTAATACATGCAAAAGATTATTAAATAAACTGCTCGTGTATTTTATAATATTTCTCATGTATTCTGGAGGGTTAATTCTGCTCTTTCTGATCATTCAGATCCACAGTCTTAAGTTTATATATTTTTTTCTCTGGTTAAAATCTCCGCGCGTTGGTTTCTTGCTGTATGAGGAGGCCATCAGCCCCACCCTCACTGCCCCCCAGCGTCTAGGGAGTGGCGGAAGAGGTCAGCCATGTTCTTCTCTTGTGAGGAGAAAAGTTTTTTGTCACACAAGAGGTAAGCTCTCTTCCTTGTTTTTGGGTTCTAGGTTTTATTAGTTCAATGTTTGTACTTCATGTACCCTTTCCTCTGTCGTTTTTAGATTTTCAGCTTTTAAGCATTGGTTTGTCTGTTAAAATTTTTACGGGTTTTAACTCTTACTTTTCTTTGTAACTTTGAGCGTCTTTTGGGGTACCTAGGAACAGAAGATGGCTAAGCTTGTTCCTTTTCTATGCGCTGTCTATGCGCTGTTTTTTCAAAGTAGTTAAGTTCTTAATAACTAATTAATTATGCACTTAAAGCACTGCTGAAATACTTTGTACATATTGCAACTAACTGTTTAAGGTATATAACTTTCACAAAGTTTTCTTTAGTTAATTATTATCTTTAACTTATTCTCGTTTTCGTGCTGTCATAAGTTGTAGAGAAGGGGGTTTTAGACTCAAGTTTTCTTTCAAAAATCTGTTCGTTATAAATTAACATTTCCTTTTTTAATTGCAATGTAAAATTTGGATTTCTTTTGCATTGTTTTTCAGGTTTAAGTTCTCTCTCAAACGAACTTGGAATTTCGTTATAGCTGAAAATCATTTCTAATTATTATGTCACTCTCACAGCTTGAGTTCTCTTTGATCTTCTTCTCTCTGTTTAATAGTAACAGATGAAGAGCATGGGTCGGGCCATGAAGGTTAATGGATGCAAGCGAAATTGTTAACTAGTGCTAGGTCATGCTACTCTACGGAGGACATGACTTATATATATATTTTTTAAACTATTTTAGGTGGGAATGTTACTTGCATCTATGGCCTTGCAGAAACCCATTTCCAACTAGGTCTTTGTGGAAGTGAGAAAATGCAGAGTTTTTGCTGGTCCTTGATAAAGCCAAGGCTCAGTATTCTGCACCTTCTACATTCAGTTGTTTTATTTTATTTTTTTATCTTTTCTCCTTTTACTCACACAGGTAGATACATAACCTTTTCTATGTTGTACTAGGTGTGAGTCAAAATTATATATGTATTTTTTTGCTTAGGTATCTTCTTTATAGAATGTGAATTCTGAATTTTCAAAACTGCTGCGTTGCGCGTTTTGATTTTCAGGTTATTTTGCACCCTTCAAGCTTTTAAATTCTAAAATTTTTTCCTCAGTCTTCAGTTTTGCTCTTAAGTATATATATATATATGCTTAAAAGCTGAAATATATATATATATATATATATATTCTATAAAGAAGATACCTAAGCAAAAAAATACATATATAATTTTGACTCACACCTAGTACAACATAGAAAAGGTTATGTATCTACCTGTGTGATCAAAAGGAAAAAGGTAAAAAATAAAATAAAACAACTATATATATATCAGAGCTCATTTAGGTTATAGTACAAACTAAAAAAATCATGGAACCACCACCCTTTCATGACTTCGTTTTTTGCACAGGATCATTTTTTCAGATGTCTATCATGATAACTATGTCAGGAACACATTGCATCACCACTGCACAGCATGAACTAGAAAATGGCCAGTAATGACTCAGAAAAGAGGAAGTCAGCATTGTAATGATTAATAACACAAATGAGAATCTGCACAACAGAGCTTTTTGCCTCATCCTACACTATCTTTCTTTCAAGAATGACACATCTCATTCATGTCTGAGCTACAACAAAAGGAAGGTCTTGTTCATATTGTGTTGCTCTTTTTCACGAATTCTAACATCCAAACAAAGAAAAACAGTATTACTTTCTGTAACCCAATTACTTCCATGTCTACAAAATTACATTCATGCTTAGTTGTTAAGTTTCACTAGACATTCCAATATGAACCTCATCAGTAAACATAAAAATGATACCAGATAATACTACTACCAGCAACATGTTTTCTGGACAATTGAACATGGCTTCAAAACAAGATATAACCATATCATACCATAATACACACTCATGCACTCACTTAGAACAGAAAAATATTCTGTTCAACTCAGCACAGCCACAATCTTGAATACCTGAAGTTGTGGTTGTTGGACCCAGGGTTGGAAGCAGCTAAAGTGGTGAAGGGGGGGGGGTTGCTTCCCAAATGGTTATACAAGGTTCATGCTCTGAGGGGTGTAAAAATAAAAATGCACAATGTATGAATAAATTTACTGTTAAGTGGAAAAGAAAGGTATACACTTCAGTATTTTGATTTTTAAAGACTTCGGTTAGCCACATACAGTATTCTGTACAGCTAACCAGGGTACAAAGTAACATTGGGCAAGTATGGATTCCTCCTATGCATTAAAGGAATAGTCCGAAACAGCAGAGTGAGATGTGTATTACGCATAACCTGGAGATGTTTCAGAATATGCTGTAGGGATGAAGAGTTAATTAGTCATCTGTGCTCTGTCACAGAAAAAGCTCCTCTGAGTGCATGCATAATAACCTTGAACAAAAATTTCTAAGCTCTACCCTGAAAGCATCTTCCTGATTGTTATTTTCACTCATTGGTTTTGTGCGGGATCATTTTTCATTTTGCACTTCCTTGGAGTGCAATGTTGTTGGCATTCACATAACTTTTACATTTCACACTATATTTATAACCACTGACTGCTGGATATTTGCCTGGTTTTCACATTTTCAGTTAAATTATGTCAAAAACTGGAAGAGCCATTTTTGAGCGACCATAATACTTTTCTATAACAGAGGCATGAGGAAATAAAACTGTACTATTTGAGTGAAAGTGGGAAACATCTGACCTCAAAAGGGGCAATAATTTCAATTCTTACCCTCCCAGATAAGAAAAGCTTGTTCTGGCACTGGTTGGACCAGATCTTTTACCTGACTGACATGTCACTAAAGCCTGTTATATATAAAAAGAAAAATTGTAGCATAGATTCCCCATAGAAGCTTTCAATTTCAATTTACAATTAATGGCTACGGGAAGGGAAGTGCTAGCCAAAACCATATGGCAAAAACAACTTACTCGTGCTTCTCGAGTGATTATATCTGATGGCACTTCACATCAGAACACAGTAAAATTCACATTGCATTATAGGTCTGCCACTTATGCAGATCTGTTGAAGAAATATCACCAGTTGTGATGCTTTCAAAACAAAACCCAGTTTCACAATAAAAATGTACCACAAGTGACTTTTACAGCACATGCCACTGAAGCCTGTTATATAAATGAAAGAAGATGTACAATAACATACTGAGAACTAATAGTAACATGTGATCCTAAATATCATCACTACAACGTCCTTAACTTAGCTTCAACTCTTGTGCGTTGCATACCTACCATCATTTTTTTCACTTGTATTGTCCAAGTAAATGTTCATGCTGCTACAGATAATATACACCAAAGTGCCAAAACATTATTATGACCAGCACATCTTTAAGCAAAGTGACTACAAGTAAACAATAGTGTGTGTGTGTGTGTGTGTGAAGGTCATGCAACGGTATAAATAGCACCTGATAGTAAGCTCTGTTAATCAGTGTCATTCTTGTTCTTTCACATGGAAAAGGCAAGTTTCACAAAGTCCAAATTGGGTCATTCCATATGAATTTACCAAGTGCTTGTTGTGGTTGTTTTTTTTTTATTTTCCTCATTTTTTAGCAAGCCTTTTGTAAAAAAAAAGATCATGCGTATGTTATCGGTTTGTCAGTCTGTACGTCCGTCTGTAGACACCATATCTCTGCAACTATTAGTCAGATTTGAAAAATTATTTTTGCATTGCAAAGCTTGAAATATGCAAATGACCATTTCGTTTATGATGCACAATTTTGCCGCTAGAGGGCGCAAATGCAGATGATGTCGAATTCAAAATACATTTTATGCCATATATTTGCTCCTAAGCATCCGATTGAAAAAAATTATTTTACCTTTTGATTCCATTTATGTCGAAGAGTATATTAGGTACAGTTACGTTTTCAAGTTAAGCATAGATTTTCTGCTAGGGGGCATAAAAGTAAATTACGTTTTCCGTGATACCTCTTCTAAAACTCTGATTTGAAAAAAAAAAATTATCCAGAGGATACAGCTTCTGATGGAAAATCTTTTGCATATAATTTCTAATTTTTGGTAAAGAATACTTCGGCCACCAGGAGGCGTAAGTGTTAATTTTTGTTTCAGATATATTTGCCATAAAATCTAAGCTAAAATATCGATTGAAAAAATTCTTTAGTAGACCGATGTCACTCACGTCGCTAAACCTTCTTGGAATATTTTCTTCGTAAAATATTGCATGGTTTCTCTGCCAGGGAGCGTAGATGTACATAATATTTTTGTCAATATCTCTGCTTCTAATGGTACGATTTGAAAAAAAATTTCTTTACTAGATAGTTTCCAGTTTGACATGTTTTCCAAATAATTTCAAATTTTTCAAGTAATTCATAGACTTCCTGCTAGGGGGTGTAAAGGTAAATTGCATTTCCCTCGATATCTCCGCTTTTAAAACTCAGCGATTTGAAGAAATCTTTCTGCACTGGATACAGATCCTGATGGGAAATCTTTTGCATATAATTTCTACTTTTGGTAAGAAATGGTTTGACCGCCAGGGGGCGTAAATCTTAATTTCTGCTTCTCATGCATTTGCAGCAAAATCTGAGCTTCTAGAATCTCGAATGAAAAAAAAAATTCGTTTGTGGACAGATGCCACTCACATCGATAAACCTTTTTGGAATATTTTCTTCTTAAAATATTGCATGGTTTCTACGCCAGGGTGCGTAGATGTATACCTTATTTTTGTCAATATCTCTATTTCTAAAACTCCAATTTGAAAAATGCTTTCTGTATCGCATACAGCTCTTGATAGAAAATGTTTTTCATATAATTTTTAACATTTGGTAAAGAATGGTTTGGCCACCAGGCGGCATAAATGTTAATTTCTGCTTCTGACGTATTTGCAGCAAAATCCGAGCTCCTGAAAACTCAACAAAACATTTTTTCCCTTGGACCAATACCGCTCACATCGAAAAACCTTTTGAGAATTCTTTCTTCCTAAAATAATGCATGGTTTTCCCACCAGGGCACGTAAATGCATATCTTATATTTGTCCATATATCTCTGCTTTGATGACTCAGATTTGAAAAATTCTTTCTTTGCTGGAGGGAGTTTCTGCTGCGAAATGTTTCTCATATAAATTAAAAATTTTCTTAACACAAAAGTCTGCAACCAGAGGACGTAAGCTCACAATTCTGTTTACAGCAATATCTGCGGGATTAAAAACCAGATTGAAAAAACTTCTTTCTTCCATACAATGCTATTGTTTTCCATACCGGTTCCATTGACTTTGAATAGCTTTGATAAATTTAATTTGAGTCAGAACAGATTAAAAAGGCGTGCTCATTACACCCGAAAATTCGGTGTCATCTTTCTTGTTTAATATGTTACAGTACATTGAAAACAAAGTTTTCAAATAATTTTCCCAACCCCTTTGAAGATATGGGTTCTCAAACCCCCAAAATGAGCTAAAATGGGGGTTATTAATTAACACAAACTGAGTAATTGTGGAGATGATACTTAATAAGTGCCTAAATAGAGTTAATAACCTGTACATTCATATGTAATAACCTCATTTCCATAGCATAACAATTTCTCAAGTTGTAGGGATCAAAATTCAAGGTCACAGTGCTGATTTCGCCACTTTTTGGCAGCATTTTTATACCAGAAGGGTACTTAAACACAAAATGAATATTTTTTCAGACAATCCTCATATGTTGCTAAGAATGTTCAAGCATATTTCAACTTGTGTTATGTTTCCCTTTTTTAATCAGAAAATATTTTATAGCTACAACATTGCCAAAATTTCCATTTTTGGGATACAGTAAATCAAAAGGGATAGCAGATTAAACACCTTATTTTTTCTGAGGATATTCTCTAAGTTTTGTTCTGTTTCACAATAGTTTCCAAAATAATAATAATACAAATTGACCCATTTCAGTCTACAAAAATGTATATGCCCACCATAAAAGTAGTTCACCTGTTTATACAACATAGTACAAAGTTAATGTGAAAAATAAAATTATGGGACAACAAATTAGAACATTCTTTCAGATGAAAAACTATTAGAAAGTACCAATCACTCACCCTAAAGATCATGGTAACCTCCATCGACAACACACTTCCAACACGTCAATCATCGTAATGTTTCTGGGCTTCCAAGGTTTACAGACATCTTGCTTACGATTCTTACTTCCGGGTGTGAAACATCGTTTTTTTTTGTTTTGTTTTTTTTAGCCTTATGATATGTTACAATAAAGCTTGTCAATTCCATAAAAAACCACACATACTACTCATTCATACAATTCAATTAAAAACTATGTACATAATTTACATAACCTTACATTCCCAGGTGGTTAAACCTTTGTCAACTGTAAGTACTAAACTGCTCCTTCTGTTTCACAACCCCTGCCACTCCCACTGCAAGTGTCACACCCATTCAGCCACTCACACACAATCCTCTAGTACTTTCAACAGACCTCTGTCGTCATCAGGAGGCAGGTGTGTCTCACCCGCCCACCACAGCTCAAGTGAGCAGAGCCATCGAGGCACGGGCCCCAGTCGCTATCTCTGAATCATTGTGTCTCTGGCGCCATCTATTGTCCCTGCTGCTCTTTTTTTCCCTTTTTTTTTTCTAAGCTGCTGTTCAATTTTTATTAGGGCTTTCCATTGATTGTTGAAGTTACTAGGCTCATTAATGTTGCATAATCTTGATCTGTTTTTTTCAATTAACACTGATTCTGCAATTCTTAACTGCCTTTCGTTTTTACAGCTCTTAATAATTTTAATATCTTCAAACCTTGGACATTGTTGATTTTCCATACAGTATTGGGTTAATGCTGTCTTAGCTTCTTTTATTCCAATTATTTATATGCTGGTTCAATCTATACTTTAATTTATTCTTGGTGCTACCTATATATGACACAGGTGGTTGCTGGTTTATTGGGATTTCATAAATTCCTGCTCTATCTAATTGGCTGATTTTTTCATTTTTAATCACTAAATTTTTTACAGTAAGTACCTGATTTCCTACCTGTATGTCATACTTGCCACAAACTTTATTAATTTCTGCGGAAACATTTTCTACATATGGTATTGCTCCTACATATTTTACAAGTTTTTTATCAGTCTTGACCTTATTTGTAACCTTGAGTTACTTCATAAATCCATTTTTTAATACATGTTTAGGGTAACCAAAATCATATGCAATTTTTTCAATATATTCAATTTCCTCTTTTTTATACTGTTCCATTGATGAGTGTGTTAAACTTCTTTTAATTAGTGTTTTAACACTATTTCTTTTATGTGTTAATGGATGTGATGACTGAAATGGTATAAGTACTGGGATATATGAAGATTTTCTATGCACTCTGAATTGCATAATCATTTGTTTTAACAATCAAAATATCCAAAAATGCCAAAGTATTGTCATGTTCTTGTTCTAGTGTCAGTTCAATAGATGGATAAATTTCACTATACTTATCCATCTATTGAACTGACAGTAGAACAAGAACATGACAATACTTTGGCATTTTTGGATATTTTGATTGTTAAAACAAATGATAATATGCAATTCAGAGTGCATAGAAAATCTTCATATATCCCAGTACTTATACCATTTCAGTCATCGCATCCATTAACACATAAAAGAAATAGTGTTAAAACACTAATTAAAAGAAGTTTAACACACTCATCAATGGAACAGTATAAAAAAGAGGAAATTGAATATATTGAAAAAATTGCATATGATTTTGGTTACCCTAAACAGGTATTAAAAAAATGGATTTATGAAGTAACTCAAGGTTACAATAAGGTCAAGACTGATAAAAAAAAACTTGTAAAATATGTAGGAGCAATACCATATGTAGAAAATGTTTCCGCAGAAATTAATAAAGTTTGTGGCAAGTATGACATACAGGTAGGAAATCAGGTACTTACTGTAAAAAATTTAGTGATTAAAAATGAAATAATCAGCCAATTAGATAGAGCAGGAATTTATGAAATCCCAATAAACCAGCAACCACCTGTGTCATATATAGGCAAGAATAAATTAAAGTATAGATTGAACCAGTATATAAATAATTGGAATAAAAAGAAGCTAAGACAGCATTAACCCAATACTGTATGGAAAATCAACAATGTCCAAGGTTTGAAGATGTTAAAATTATTAAGAGCTGTAAAAACGAAAGGCAGTTAAGAATTGCAGAATCGGTGTTAATTGAAAAAAACAGATCAAGATTATGCAACATTAATGAGCCTAGTAACTTCAATGATCAATGGAAAGCCCCAATAAAAATTGAACAGCAGCTTAGAAAAAAAGAAAAAAAAAGGGGAAAAAGAGCAGCAGGGACAATAGATGGCGCCAGAGACACAATGATTCAGAGATAGCGACTGGGGCCCGTGCCTCGATGGCTCTGCTCACTTGAGCTGTGGTGGGCGGGTGAGACACACCTGCCTCCTGATGACGACAGAGGTCTGTTGAAAGTACTAGAGGATTGTGTGTGAGTGGCTGAATGGGTGTGACACTTGCAGTGGGAGTGGCAGGGGTTGTGAAACAGAAGGAGCAGTTTAGTACTTACAGTTGACAAAGGTTTAACCACCTAGGAATGTAAGGTTATGTAAATTATGTACATAGTTTTTAATTGAATTGTATGAATGAGTAGTATGCGTGGTTTTTTATGGAATTGACAAGCTTTATTGTAACATATCATAAGGCTAAAAAAAAACGATGTTTCACACCCGGAAGTAAGAATCGTAAGCAAGATGTCTGTAAACCTTGGAAGCCCAGAAACATTACGATGACTGACGTGTTGGAAGTGTGTTGTCGATGGAGGTTACCATGATCTTTAGGGTGAGTGATTGGTACTTTCTAATAGTTTTTCATTTATGAATTGCACGTTAACTATGCGCACTTTGCAGGAGGTTAACACCTTAAAAGTGCAAATATAATAATTCTTTCAGATGTGTTTTAGATGGCTTACTAGTAATTGCATCAAAGACAGTTTTGGGGTAATGCTGTGTACTCTTCCAGTAGCAGTGGTTAATGTAGTGGTGTGAAGACTTTTAAAATGTTGGTCTGTGGAACCCATGCTTGGTCATTAGTTGACAAAGAAAATGATGTTTCTGGCCCTGGTGGATGAAAAAACTGAATTTTGAAATCTGTGTTCTTCAGAACATTCTTTGAAAATGCCAAGCCACCATTTTAATTCATACACACATGCAATGTAATCACCAATTTTTTTGGATTACTCTGCAAAAACTTTAGATATGTTAACTTCATATTTTCAGAGATGCCAACCTCTAGCAGAACTTATCAGTAATAAATAGGGGATTTTTCAGTAATGTTTTCAGTAATGGAACACAAACTTTCAGTAATATTTTTGGTAATGCAACACACCATTTTTTTTTAAAAAGTTGACAATATTATAGTACTACTGTGTAACTTGTAATACTTGTATATCATAGTAACTTACTTTCACATGAATTACAGGACACTATCATAAAATATTCCATTATAGTCCTGCTTTAATGATTTTTTCTTTGTTTCTAAATTTGACAATTTGATGGATACTGTGAAAAAGAAATTATATTAATACAGAAAATTTAAATTAATAAATCTAAGATTATATAATGGCTGTGTATTTTACAAATCCTTCACTACCATATAAATTTCTTCTTTCAACAGCACAAATACGAGAATGCATTTTAAACAAATCCTTTACTATCACGTAAATTTCTTTATCAAAATTAGAAGTGTGGTTAGAAATTACTGTATACTTATAAACAGAAAAACCAACTTCACCCAACACTCTTTTCCCCCAATATTCATAAATGATGTTACCAGTATGATGGAAAAGAAACTAAAAAATAATAATTATGTTAGGTTTATGTCAGTTTTGCCTTGCCTTACATATGCTTTGTTTCACTTCAATACTAATCAAAAATTATGTCCTTGTATGCTGACAGTTTATAAATGGCAACTGAAACTATGTACATATTTACACATTCTATTTCAAAATTCTATACATATTTACAAGCCTTTAAGCCAAATTTCTCTAAACTAGTTGGCTGCCTTGGTCGCCTTTCAGTGCTGCCAGTTGAAGCAGCCAATTATTTTTCTGAAAATGCAGCAGAATGGCAAACTTCTCAAAATGATGCCATCTTCACTTTTAAGGCTAACAATGCCCATAAGGTTTCAGTGGCTAGGTTGGGCCGAAACTCTGATTCTTGCGGACAATGCTAAAAATTCTTTCTGCAGTTGCATTACTGTGTGGCATCAGAACAGCCTTCATCAGGCATGGCAAAATGTTTTTTTAGCACCATTTCAACCAGTCATTTTCAAAATGTTTGACCAAGCGGTATTAATTCTAGGGCTATTCAAAATACCTTCTTCCAATTCATCAGCTTGGTACAAGACAAACTCCAATTTCAACTAGTACAGATCACCATCACTAACAACAACAGTTGGGAAAATATTTGCAAAGTACATTACTGAAGAAAAGGAAGCTTTCTTCCTAATTCCTACATCAGCAACTTCTGAATGCAGCAGGAATTCACTTTTCAGTAGAAATTTCTTCAAAATATAGTCACATGAGGTACTGTAAAAGTTTCGAACCTCCTGGTAAAACTGCTGCACTTGTAATCACTGATAAATTTTGTTTTTTGTCATTTAAGAGCAATCTTGCTTTGGCACCAATGATTAAATCCACATCTTTTTGCTTGTTCTGATTTAGAAATTCTATTTCAGTTGTGGAAGTGGAACGCTTTGAAACTGCAGAAGGCTTCACAAACCTGACCATGATATCAATAAGTAGCTGCAAAAGTTGCCTTCTTAAAATATGGATGCAAGGAGCTTCCTTCTGCAACAACACATTAACCTTAACAAACACTGGCAGTACAACTTTGTTAAGGGATTGCCCAGGCTTTCACGCAACTCCATGAAACGGCTGTGAATTGCCTGCTCCTTTGGAAGTTCACCAACATCCACGGAAACTCCTAAGAACATCTGTAGTGCATCCCACTGTTCCAGAAAATGATTAATAGCACCCAACAATGACAACCATCTTGTGCTAATAATGTGTCTCAAAATTGTGTGAGGTTTTTGCTCATAAATGGCTCAGCACTGTTTCAGATGTTTCTTTCTCTTGGAACTTTTATCTAAGAAATAGTACACATCAATAAGTAGTGTTTCAATATTAACCAATTTCAACTGCAGCAAAGCTTTTTGTGCTGCCAAATGAATGAGGTGCCAAAACATTTGGTTGATTATTCTTAATGAAAGCAGATACCCCTCTGACATGGTCTATCATTGTAGTGCCATTATTGCAGCCAAAGGCAATGCAGTTTTCCCATTTAATGTACCTAGTCTTGAAATCTTTGTCAATAACAGAGAATATTCCTTGACCTGTATTGTCATCTGATGCAAAAAGTGAAAGCAGCAAACAGAGAATATTCCTTGACCTGTATTGTCATCTGATGCAAGAAGTGAAAGCAGCAAAGTTACTATTTCCCCTTTATCTTTGTGGAAATATGACACAACTAAAGGATAAAGTTTTGTGCCATTTTTATCATTACTTCCATCTGTTAAAAAGGAAAATAGTGAATCACTCCAATCACTTACTATGCTATCAACAGCTAATCTTGATACGGATTTCAGAATTTAGTTTGTTTTTGTTCTCCCACATCCATGTTTCTTCGCAATATTGGAGTCTGAAAACATCTGCTGAAACAATGGTCTAGCGTGGTCTGCTGCTGAAAGAGGTGCATTGCGTTCCACTAAAAACCTCTTGAATAACATTTTTCAGCCTTGGTAACACTGGAATCAACATCATGTGGCACAAAAATGAAGTCAGCAGCTTTGCTTGTTTTTTAAGCTCACTATATGATTTGTATTTTTTGCACAGTACATGTTGTCAACAATCATCATGCGCAATTGAAAAATTGCAGTTGCAAACAGTACAAAATGCATGCTTTTCAGAAACTGTTGACACATCAAAGCATGGAAATTCCACTTTATACTCACTGCGAAAACTTTGAGCAACAGCAGGTAGTTTCCTTATTTCTCCTTGGAAATCAAAATGTGAGTGTTGTTTCAACATAATGTGGAGTAGAATCCGCCAAAAAGGCAAGCTTCGCACGGAAAAGATTAAAGCAACAAGGATTTCCCTATAGATGAAACTAAAAGACAGAGAATTTTCTGCAGAATATAACAACCATCCTGTGCAAATGGAACAGAAAACACGGACATGCTCCCACTTCCCATTCCAGCTGTAACAGTACCCTATGTCAAAACCAGTCTTTTTGTACCCTGTGACCTTGTCTCTAGGGCCGCTACCACACTGCTTCAGAGTTGAGCGGAGGGCATGAAGATATATCGACAAAACCAGAGCAACATTCCCCCCCCTTCCGCCAAGTTCTTATCTCTTGCACTCACCTCGGCAGCGTGCGGCTGACTTGCATCTAACTGATGGCAGATGACGTAAGCAACGCTACACGTCTACTGATCCACCCAATGTAACCTTGGCCCAGCGCCAGGCTTTCTTCCCACTTAACTTCCAAGGCAAACAAGCAAAAACACATTTCTCCTCCTCGAAGAAGGAAGAAAAAATAAATAAAAAGACACAAGGAGCTGCGTTATGAACTTTGTCCAGAGGCTTTTGCATTGATCAATTACAAAACCAGTAAAACATTCTTAATAACAGCAAAAATTTTAATATCTGTAATTTTTGGTTAGTCATCCGTAATTCTGTAACTGGGGAGAAATCTGTAATGATTATGGAGAATCCATAATGGTTGGCATCTATGTGTTTCTTGCTGCTTGGTACAAGTTGAATTCTTAATCTATTGTTCTCCATTGGAATAAAGCAATGGTGAATTCTAGTGCTTGCTATTTTAAAGCAGAAGCATATCTATCTGCAAGTATGATATTTTCTTTGATATCTTTTTGTGATACAAAAAGGAATTGTATTCCTTTTTTTTTTTTTTCAGTACAGAATTTGAACATGTCTTCTGGTGTTAAAATATGCTTGTCAATAAGTTGTAATGATGCGCTTGTAACATCGCTTCACAGTGCCCCATATTCCATCGAATGGCCCTTTTCCATGAGAAGTGGCAAAGAAATGTCATTCAGCTTCTAGGTTGAAATCTTTCTTATGGTGAACTAGGTTACCATTTTTTTTTTTTTTTTTTTTTTTTTTTAATATTGTCCTTCAGCACCATCTGTAAAATAAATTACCCTTTTCACATTGGGAAGATAAGTCTTTTAAGATGGGTAAAAGTTTTTGTAGAAATGTATGTATTGGTGTTGCATTGTGTGCCATTGAATCACTAATTACACAAAAACTTACTTGTTGTAATTTGTCATGAGCTTTAAAATAACAAACAAACGGGTGAAGAGTAGCTTGGCTATTTACCCAGTGGTACGATTGAATTTCATCTTGTACCACAAAAGTAAAGTTTTCTGAAAAGTCACAAAGCAGTATACACTTGTCAGAATTTAGGAGTGCTTTCTTGGTCTTAAGGAAACATGTTTGCTCTGTTGCTATGTAATGATGTTTTTTCAAAGTATTAAGTTTCCAGAGTAAATTTTCCTTGAATTCTGCATATGGCTCCACAATTGTCACTAAAGTGCATTGATCTGTTGTAACCCACTGTTTGTAGGATATTTGGAATATATCATCTTGGAATGAATCCAAGCATTCTAAAACAAAATTTTGACCAGAGCAGAGTGGACATCCGTGAAGCATACACAAATCATTTTTTATGCTACAAACCATCTGTGAAAGCAATTCCTTGTAAGTATAATTGAGTTTTGCCCCATTAATCATAATCTTGACATTCTGATGTATACAGCACATACATACTGAATGTGTGCCTGGTGCCCCAGCCTAGCACTCACCATTTTCGGTGCAATTCACAGAATTTGGAAAATCCAATTGTTGCCTCTGAATGAAATTCTTTAAACCTTTCATACAGTCCTTCTAAGTTGCAAATTACTAGCCACTTTTCTCTTTGTTCTTTTTCTACAAAGTTGTTTCTTATGATGACAAGATCTTTTATTCCTGGACATAGTTTTTATGAGGATGATGAATGCAGCAGACTGATTACTTGGGATAAGGTATTATCTGAAATCTTCTTGCCACTTCGTTTTTGGAGAGTGAAATTTGGTAATACACCACGATTTTATACAATTCTTCTTGTTCATACAAGGTCTTCACTGACTTCAAATTGCGTACAAATTTTGAAAATTTACCATGATTGTGGAAGCAAGATAATAATCCTGATCTTTTCTTCAAAACTAGTAACATTATTTATCTTTGTTTTAAGGTTTGAAATTAATGTTTTATATTCATCCTGTTGTTTTCTCTCCCTTGATTTTGAAGCACTGGGTTCATTATAAACCTCAAACGAATCATGTAGTTTATGTGAAACATTACCAGATATTTGGGTAACTTTTTTCTATGGCAGCATATCTTCTCTGTGCAAAGCTTGAACTTTCACTGGAGAAATTCCTAAAATGCTACATCCTAATTAGCTGATTCCAATTTAATATGTTTTGGTTCATACAAGCTATTCTCATCATCAGTTTCAGCAACATGGTCTGAAATATCAGATTCAGAGTAAGATTCCTGGGTCATTCCAAGTGAAATCAACAAGCAAAAATAGCATTTTCAACCTGACCATTTTTTATTTTTATGAAACTTGGTATATTTGTACAATTCATCAATATAAATATATACACTGGCGGAAAGTGAAAAAAGAACACCAAGAAGGAGACTTCTGATACCAACGAAATTTATACAGCATAATAACGGAATACAGAGTAGCTGATCAAAACATTATGGCAAAATACAGCTGTATTTGCTGGTAAACTGAAAAATAACATTTCCATGTAACATGGTTAGTACGAGGTTGAACTGCCATGAACTGCATCACACCGTGCAATTCTGGCATGGAGTCTGTCGTACAGGTGTTGGATGTAAGTTTGGGGTATTGAGTTCCAAGCATCCTCAACCTGGACGCATAAATCAGAAATGGCCGTGGCTGGCCATGGAGACCGGATAAGTCGTCGTCCCATAAAACCCCACACGTGCTCAATGGGGGAAAAACCCCACACGTGCTCAATGGGGGACAAATCCGGTGAACGTGCAGGCCATGGAAGTTGTCTCACACCCTGAAGTGCATGTTGTGTTGCACGTGCCGTCTGTGGGCATGCGTTATCTTGCTGGAAAACACCACGATGGACCGACCTTACAAATGGCACAACAACGGGCTGAATGATGATGCTGATGTATGAGGTGCTGTTTAACGTACCGAGTACAAACACTAGTTGTGTACGGGAGTGATAGCTGATCGCTCCCCACACCAGGAGACCAGGTGTAGGCCCTGTGTCGCTGGAGGATGCAAGAAGGGTGGAGACGCTCCCCTGTGTGTCGGCGAACTCGTATACGGCCATCGGAGGCTCCCAAGCATAATCTGCTCTCATCGCTGAACATGACAGATTGCCATTGCGCTCTCCAGTGCAGATGTTGGTGACACCACTGCAGCCATTCCTGACTGTGGACTGCAGTCAGAAGTACACATGCCAGAGGCACACGTGCACGTAGTCCTGCATCCAGTAGACGGTTGCGGATTGTTCGCACAGTCCCCTCAGGTGCAACGGCAGCTCGGATTTGCGTCGCAGTGGATGTTTTGCTTGACAACGCCACTCTTCTTATGCGTCGATCGGTCCGCTCATCAGTCCGTCTGTGACTCCCGGTTCCACGTCTTCTCGTGTGGGAATGTTTTTCGGACCATCTACGCCACCATCGTACCACCACCGATACTTCCCGTCCAATTCGCTCCGCAATACGACGATACGACCACCCGGCCTCGCGGGGTCCGACTGGACAACCTCGCTCAAAGTCCGATAACTGCTGAAATCGTACAAGTCTTCCATGTCCAGGCATTGCAGCTTCTTCAGGGTCTTCGCACGTGTCCGTACGCCGACGACTGATTACATTCACTTCACCGTACTTCTTAAATACCACCGACGATAATTTGCATATTATGCCGTGCTGTGGCGTAAGCGCTCACCGGTTGGTCCCGAAATTAACATCACACCTACGTAAAATCAACCCCATTAACATATGTAAATTTCATGATTGTTTGTCAATTCCTTCTTGTGTTCTTTTTTCACTTTCCACCAGTGTATGAATTTTTCAGAATTTTTAATTCATGTGTTTTTGAGTTATTGATTTTTGAAATTAAAAAAACCCCTGAAATTTCATCATCTGAGCAAACTTTAATTGCCAATTACTCGGGTTCTAGTAGAGCCTAGGGTCAAGAATTATCGCTCATTTTAAAGATCTTGAATTGGGCTTTCATTTGATATGCCACATGACACTATTAAAAAATTTAATGTCAATTTTAAAATTTTGAAATTGAAATATTAAAAAAGTGTTTTTTAAAAAATCTGAAAAAAATATATGTTTAACAAACATTTTTCTACATATCCTGAAAGTTTCATAATGGAATCGCTATGGGATCACTATAAAAAAAAAAATAACATAGAAGGATGTTACTAAATGCACCATCAGTGACTGACGAATTGTTTATTTTGTCTGTCTAAAATGTTATCCCTGGTCTTACAAATACTGAAAATGTTAATGAATTAATTATAATTAGTTAAACAGTTAATATATATCCATAAGGGTAACAAATTGTGTTTCTTTCCTAGGTTTTAAAGTAAAAGCAATGTAAAAGATGGATGCCAGCAGACCATCCACATCAAAAGTTTCAAGTGTGGTTTTACTGTTGTTGCAACCCCCTTGGGAAAACAAACCATAAACACAACAAAAAAAAATCTGTGAATAGTTTCCAAGAATCTATTGTTACAGAACAAGTTGCTCAAAACTGGTGATAAGATCTGAGACAGTTGTCGCAAAGCAATCCAGAAATTTCACTCTGAAGCTGCTGAACATTCCTCTTCACCTTCTGACAGCTATAATGAACAAGAAGGCAATGCTGTTCCATCTGAAAACATTGAAGTATCAACTCCTGAAAAAGAGCATGCTATAGAAGCATTTAACAGAAGTTTACAATGTCTGGATGGAACACCAATCAAGAAAAAACGCCTGCAAGAAAAAAAAAAATACCCTGAAGAGAAATATAAAAAAGCCCAAGAAGCATTTCGAGCAAAATTATTAAAGTTAAGTCCTGAGTCGGAACCAAAGGATATTTCATCTCCTGAACCAGAAATTATAAGACAGCTGAAAGAAAAATTTCATTCCACAGAAAATAAAAGCATAAGAATGCAGATATTGAGTACACTGCCTAAATCTTGGTCACTGAAACGAATTGAAACAGAATTTAGAGTTTCAAATTTTATGGCCAGAAAGGCTAAAAAGCTAGTAAAAGAAAAAGGTATGTCTTCTCCTGATCCAAAGCCAGGAAAGACTTCAGACAAAGACCACAGCAAATTGTATACAAGAATTTTATGAGAGTGACTACGTAAGCCGCCAAATGCCAGGAAAAAAAGACTGTTTCCATTAAAATAGACAATAAGCGTCAACAGGTAAAAAAAAAAAAATTGCTTCTGAGTAATTTGTGTGAATTGTATACCCTTTTTAAAGAGAGATTTCAAGAGAAAAAGGTGGGGTTCTCCAAGTTCTGTGAACTTGGCCCTAAGCACTGCGTTCTTGCAGGAGCAAGTGGCACACATTCTGTTTGTGTTTGTACAATGCATCAGAATGTTACACTGATGATAACGCAACGCAAGTTACCTGAATTAACAGGAGGCACTGTTCAGCCAATAAACTCCTATAAAGATGTCCTTGCAAACATAATTTGTGGAAACCATACACCTGCATGTTACTTCAGTCAGTGCAACAACTGCCCAGGATTAAAACAGCTCGTGCAACGATTTGAAGATTGTTTTGATCTAAATAATATAAAAAATGTGACATTCAAGCAATGGATGCAATTAGAGAAGAGGACAGTACTTGAAACATTATCAAAATCCACACAGGAGTTTTGGACCTGTTGTTTGGAAAACTTCCAGCCCTGCTTCACCATTCTTTTATAGCAACTCAACAGTCAAGTTACTTAAGACATCTTAAAGACACAATAACAGAAAATCAATACATAGTAATTTGTGACTTTGCTGAAAATTATTCTTTTGTATTGCAAGATGCAGCTCAGGGTTTTCACTGGAACAATGCCCAAGCAACCCTGCATCCTATAGTTATATACTATCGAGATGAGAAAACTCAGAACCTAGGACATGCAAGTTTTGTGATTATATCCGACTGCCTAATTCACGACAGTATATCTGTCCATCTGTTTCAGCGTTACCTAATTAATTTCATGCAGTCACATTTTTCTCAAAAACCTGAAAAGATATTTTATTTTTCGGATGGAGCAGCTTCACAATACAAAAACAAGTCAAACTTCCTCAGCTTGTGCTACCACGAGACTGACTTGAATATAAAAGCAGAATGGAATTTTTTTGCAACAGCACATGGCAAAAATGCATGTGATGGGATAGGGGTACTGTGAAGTGATTAGCTGCAAAGGCAAGTTTACAACTTGTTTATAATAATCAAATTATGACCCCACGCCAACTCTTTGAATGGGCCACTGCTAATATTGCCTCCATTCACTTTCGGTTTGCAACAGAAAATTACGAAGAGGAGGAAATTATCCTTAAAAGTAGAATAGCTTCTGCTAAGACAATGAGTGGTACTCAAACTCCATTGTTTCATTCCTGCAGGAAAACACAAATTACTAGTCAAAACTTACTCACTTTCTGAACATTTTAAAGAAGAGATATGTGCAACAGATGAAGGGGAAGAGAACACTAGTTTTGAAAATATGGTAGGTTTTGTGATTAGTAAGTACTCAGAGCACTGGTGGTTGGGATGTGTACTTGGTGTGAATGAGGACACAGAAGAGGCAAAAGTGAGCTTCCTGGAGCCGCATGGTCCATCTCCATCATACAAGTATCCTCAATCACCGGATATACTGTTGGTTCATAAATCTGATGTTTTGTTAAAAGTTGACCCGACAACAGCTACTGGAAGAGTATATAATTTAATAATAACTGAGACAAAGAAGGCAAATCAAGCACTGGCATACAAGTGCGGCGAAATTTAAAAGAAAGAAAAAAAGCAGGATACATATAGAAGATCAAATAATTTTGTAAGTGCAAATATGCACACAGAACCTTATACTGAATTATGAAATGAATTACTTTGGGACACAGTTTCAAATTACTTTGATGTTTATTTTCATTCTTTAACATTCACAATGTTTAAAAGAACAAGTATGACATTTTACACAAACCACATAAAGAATACCCTTCCAGTCATGGGTGGAACCGATAAGTACATCTGGCACATTTCAGTTGCATTGTTCTACGTTATTTTTTTTATAGTGATCCCATAGCGATTCCATTATGAAACTTTCAGGATATGTAGAAAAATAATGTTTGTTAAACATATTTTTTTTCAGATTTTTTAAAAACATGTTTTTTAATATTTCAATTTCAAAATTTTAAAATTGGCATTTTTTATAGTGTCATGTGGCATATCAAATGAAAGCCCAATTCAAGATCTTTAAAATGAGCCATAATACATGACCCCTAGCTCTACTAGAACCCGAGTAAATTGGCAGTTAAAGTTTGCTCAGATGATGAAATTTCCGGGGGTTTTGAAATTTCAAAAATCAATAACTCAAAAACAGATGCATTAAAAATTCTGAAAAAAAATCATGTTTGTTTATATTGATGAATACTACAATTATACCAAGTTTCATAAAAATCAAAAAATGTCGGGTTGTGAGCCTTGTTGATTTGACATGGAATGACCCTCCTTATAATTTCCTTTCCTTTCTTGCATTTTCCTGTTCTATGATGAGTCTTGTCACTATTAGTGACCATTTTTTGACAGTTAGAACATAGATTTCCCAGGCACAAGCTGTAGTTCCAGATGTGAGTGCTCTTCAGCAAACTCTCACGCAATGATTTCTTTAATTTTTTATGGATACTGTATGGATCACAACAACATGTATTTCCATATAAGTGGTGGTATTTATCCATATATGCTCAGGTGAATACTCACAAATTTTAGTCACTTTTCTTAAACAGCTGTATAATGCATTAGTACAGTCTTCCTTACACCAACACAACACTGCATTACTGAATACACTTATGATACAAATAATTTATGAATTTGTAGTATTAATCAAAAAATTGGATTACACAACTTAAACTAAGTCAGCAAATCTGATTTGCATAGAAATTACACATATTTACAACACTGATATTATAAATTTGAAACAAAGCTAAGAGACTTAGATGTTTCACCCTCAAAGTTTCTAAGCTGACTGAATTGACAGTGGAGTTGAGTTCTGCTACTTGAGGTGGATGATGCAACATCTGATTGTATTGCATCATCCAACACTGAAAGTCCTTCAAATGGACATATCAGACTGCCATGAATGATATGTTAGTTTATGATGCATCACTTTTCTAAAACCCTTAAAACTGGGTGAAGATATATTATATTTTAGCAAAAAGACCAACATGAATACAAATAAGAATTTGTTTTGAACATTTTTTTGGAAACAAATAGGGAGGGAGGGGGTATTGCAGTTGCATAGTAAACAATGACCAGCTTTATTACTTTGCAAAACAATTATATAAAATTTTAATGCATTAAAGTAAACATATTTATTCTTAGTGAGAGATGGGTTTGCCTCTTCAGGTTGCTCCATGGTAACAATGGCACACACAACAGCAACTAGGGCCTCTGTGAATCTTGGAGAAATGCCAGCTAGTTCTGTGTAACATTGGCAAAAAGACCCCAACTTACTGGATTTCGTTCCAGAATCCTTAGGTTGAATGTCCAGCAGGAACCATCAGCTGTGGGCTAATCCCCCACACTGATGTACTTACCTGATTAAAAAGACAAAAAGAAATATTAAAAAGGACTTAAGTGTGGGATATGGTGGACCTACCACACTTCAGAAGAACGGTCTACCACGGAATCGACCTGGACTTCCTAAACGGCATATGAGAAAGAGCTCTCAGCTGAGTGAGTGTAAGATTGGTGTATGGAATACTAAAGGTATAAATGGCATGATTAATGAGGTGATTGAAGAGATGAATAAGTATAGATTAGATGTGCTGTGTGTAAGTGAAACCAAAAAGAAGGAAATTGGTATAGAAGTGAATGGAACGGTAAGTGTGTGGTCTTGAGTATTGGATAATGTGAGAGGACAGGCTGGTGTAGGCGTGATTTTAAGTGAAAAGATGAACCTGACTCACTATAGTTGCATAAATGAGAGAATTCTTTGGATTCGTTTGAAACTTCAGAGAATAGTAATTGTTGTAGTGTATGCTCCTTGTGACTCTGAACCCTCTGATAGGAACGAAGATTTCTGGAATGAGCTAAAAGCAGTTTTGAGCCAGTTTGGTGCTAAACAGAAAGTTATAATAGCAGGGGATTTCAATGCTAGAGTAGGTGTGCAAAATGCAATTTCTGACAATGTTCTGGGTAAGTTTAATGATCCTTGTGTGAATGATAATGGTGAAAGATTAATTGAACTGGTCATTGAGAATGGTTTGTATGTATCTAATACATTTTTCAACCACAAGTATATCCACACATATACTTGGGAAAATCGTACTCTTGGTCAAAAGAGTGCGATAGATTTTGTTGTCTATGATCAGTGTCTGAAACACTTAGTTGTTGACACTCATGTGATGTGATGAGAGGTGTGAATGTTGGCTCTGATCATTACTTGGTAGCGTCACGAGTGAAACTGAATGTTGGTTGGAGGAAAAGGAATAGGAAGAGGCCCAGAATGGAAAGAATAAAGGTTGAAAGGCTCCCTGAAAATCATCAGCGTTATTCTGACGTACTCAGAGAACGACTGAAGGAGCTGAAGTCTTGTGATAGGGTTGTAGGAAGGAAGTGGGAATGCTTTAAGAACTGTGTAGTCACTGCTGCTGAAGAGGTCTGCGGCACCACAATAGTGGGTAACAATAGAAAAATAGGGGAAACAAAGTGTTAAGTTGTGTGAGGAATAGGGTTGGGGAAATGATATGGGAGCCCAATGAATTAAGTGAAAGATGGGATGAATATTTCTGTGAGTTATTAGATCAGGAAAGCAAAGATGATTCTGAGACAGATGCAGATGAAGGCACAGTGAGAGATGGAAGAACAGGAGAGATCTAAAGAGAAGAGGTGCGTACAGCTCTAAAATCTCTTCAGAATGGTAAGGCTCCGGGAGTTGATGGCATAACTGCCGAGATATTAAAATATGGTGGTGACTAATTGATTGGTTAACTGAAATTCACCAGTTGTGCTGGGAGTTAGGAATGGTCCCTCGGGATTGGAGAGATGCTATCATTGCTCCCTTGTATAAAGGAAAGGGTGATCAGACTGAATGCAAGAACTATTGTGGTATTAGCCTATTAAGTGTGCCAGGGAAAGTGTTTGGTAAGGTTGTTATTGAAAAAGTACAGGGTCTTATATCAGAAAGTGTGGGATGTTCAGAGTGGTTTTATATGCCTGGTAGAGGCTGCACTAACCAAATTTTTGCATTATGCATGATGCTTGAAAAGTATCTGGCTGTTGGTAAGAAAGTTTTTGCTGCCTTCATAGATTTAGAGAAAACTTACGACTGAGTAAATAAGACACTTTTGTGGAAGGTATTGAATGAATATGGTATTACTGGGAATCTACTTAATAGTGTAAAAGCCATGTATGCTGACAGTAGAGCCTGTGTACGAGTGAATGGTGTTTTATCAAAATGGTTTTCTATTAGTGCAGGAGTCAGACAAGGTTGTGTAATGGCTGTTTAATATATTTATGGATGCGTGCATGCGTGATGCCAAAATAGATGATAGTGGTTTATGTCTTGGTGATATCCATGTGTGCAGATTGCTGTATGCTGATGACATGGTCCTGTTGGCAGAGAGCAAGAGTGAGTTGCAGAGTATGTCGTCTCGGATGTACGAAGTTTGCATGAAATTCAAACTGAGTATAAATAAGGGAAAAACCAAAGTTATGGTCTTCGAGAGAGGAACTGGTAGCACTGAATGTAATGTAAGTGTAAATGGCACAGTGATTGACCAGGTGAGTGAGTTTGTGTATTTAGGAAGCATGTTTGACAGAGAACAAATTGGATGGTGAAATTAGTAGGCGAGTGAATTTTTCATTGAAAGTAATGGCGGCTCTGGGAGGTTTTTACAGGAATGATGGGTTCTCAAGAGAGTCGCGCATGACTGTGTATGAAAGAGTAATTGTTCCTACTCTGATGTATGGCAGTAAAACCTGGGTACTGCAGAAGAAACAGTCATTTGTATGCTGGAAAAATGTGTTACTTATGAGAAGGTTGTGGCAAGACATGTTCCAATTGTGTGAGGAATGAAGATGTGTTGCAGTTGTGTGATGTGAAGCAAAATGTTGTTAGCAAGTTGGAGACTAATATGCTTTGGTGGTTTGGCCATGTTGAAAAGAATGAGTGATGAGATGCTTACTAAGAAAATCTTTTTAGCCCAAGTGGAAGGAAGGAAGAAAAGGCAGAGGACGGCCAAGGAAGTCATGGGAGGATCAGATTCAGGAGTGTTTGCATAAGAAACAAATTATGAGTATGAACATCTCGTGTACGGCGTGTAATGAATGCTAATGAAGCCTGAGTTGTATGTCAAGATCGCTGTAAATGGAGAAGTTTGATACGGCAACAGTAAGTAAAAACTATCTGGTAGTTTGTATTTCTTTTTGGAGCTAACCTCTGAATCTCAGAGAACAGCTTAGTGATATGTATTTATGTAAATTACTAACTATTTCATGTTAGATTAAATGCTAAAAGTATGCCCACATTGCATACCATGAAGGGCAAATTTGCATTATCATTATTTCGGAAACTATTGTGAAACACAAAACAAAACTTTGAGAATATTTAGATATGCAATAGAAGATAGTCCTCAGAAAAAAATAAGGTGCTTATCTGCTACCACCCCTTTTGATTTTTTGTATCCCCAAAACGGAAATTTTGGCAATATTGCATTTATAAAATATTTTCTCATTAAAAAAGGGAAACACAACACAAGTTGAAATATGCTTTAACATTCTTAGCAACATATGAGGATTGCCAGACAAAATATTCACTTTGTGTTTAAGTACCCTTCTGGTATAAAAATGCTGCCGAAAAGTGGCGAAATCGGCACTGTGACCTTGAACTTTGACCCTCTACAACTTGACAAATTATTATGCTATGGGAATGAGGTTATTACATATGAATGTACAGGTTATTAAACTCAATTTAGGCACCCATTAAGTGTCATTATCTCCACAATTACTCAATTTATGTTAATTAATGGTAAGCCTTATTTTAGCTCATTTTGGGGGGTTTGAGAACCCATATCTCCAAAGGGGTTGGGGGAAAAAAAAACTTTGTTTTCAGGGTACTTCTTAAGTTGTATTGTAACAAAAAAAAATGAAAATTAAAAAAAAAAAAAAAATTGTAGTTGTAGGTTTTTTGATCTGGTGATTTCATGTGGAATGGCCCAATTGCAATGGCCAGATCACTGGGTCAGAGCATTTTCAACACTGCAATGCTTTTGGGGTACTCACGGTAAGCTGTGGTTAGTAGTACCTTCAAAAAGTGGTCCGAAGAGGGGAACCCACAAACTGTCAGGAAGGTGTGGGACGACCACTGCTCATCAATACTAGATCCCATACGGTATGAACCAACAGAAAGGATACTATAGCACAACTCACCGGTAATTTGAATGCAGGTGACTGGGGAAATGTGTTGCAACACACAGTAGCCTACATTGAACCCTGCTGAAAATGGGGTTGTGTAGTTGCACGCCACTTAAAGTGCCCATAGCTAACCTCGGTTCGCCGTCGAAAGTGCCTACAATGGGTACACGAACATCAAAACTAGACCTTGAATGATTGGAAGAATGTCATTTAGTCCAATGAATCTCACTTTCTGTTGCACCATGTGGATGGCCAGGTACATGCACATAGTTTACCTGGGAAATGTTGGCAACAGGATGCACTTTTGTGGGATGAAAACACTGCCGGATTGTTTGAGAAGGGTTCACGGAACATGAGCACAATATTCAGGTACTGCCCTGGCCTCCAAATTCCCCAAACCTCAATCCAATCGAGCATCAGTGTTTTGTTTTGGAACAGCAGATCTGATCTGTGGCAACTCAAACACTTAACTTACAAGAGTTCAAGGATCTGCTGGTAATGTGTTCGTACCAGATATCACAAGACACCTTTAGAAATCTTGTAGCATCCATACCTCATTGAGTAAGAGCTGTTTTAGCAGCATGTGCATCATATTAGGTAGGTGGACAATGTTTTGGTTCTTCAGTGCACATATATGTTTTTTGTAAACAAAGAAAAAGGTAGTTAAAATGTACTTACTGATGAGCACGTTTGGTTTAAACCTGTCTAAATTCATTTGATGAAGGAATGGCTCAATGATTAGCATACTGGTGTTATGCGGAACATTATAAAATGAAGTTAAAATGAACAAAATTAAATATTCCAGAAGACTACATTGTTACCTCAAATGAGCAGTTAATTAATTACTGGCTCCAATGCATTTCAGGCATTTTAAATACAAAAAGTAAAACAAGTTGAAGTTAGGTATCTCGTACAAACTAATGCTATCCCAACCCTAAATACACATTTTGTTTTGGGGATTACATTGAAAAATGGAATTCATCTGTTTTGATTTCTGAAAGAAACTATATGCAGTTCCTGTACATTATGCTTGTCCCTTACATTTTGCATTAAAAAAAACTAAGTGTACAATAAAAAAAAATGCTCATGTATTTAATGCTAGGTCTTACCAAAATCTGATCTAGTTAATATACACTGCATCGGATGATCCATGTTATGTCTTGTAGTAGAAGCTCCAGCTTCGTAACAAGTGGCACACAAATCATAGTCATAACATATTAGACATTTGTAACGCTTCCCCCTAAAATTTCCTTTTAAGCATGAATCACAGCTGACCCCTACAGAAGAGAAAGAAAAATGTATTTTCTGTTTTAGATACGAGCCTATGGAACAATAACATAAAGCAATCTTCAATACCTCGAGGAAATAAAGTACATGAAATTGCTTTGACTTCATTAAAAAAAATGAATAATTTTTAAAGATATTTAAATTACGTTAAATTTATCAACAGTGGTGGATTTTACTTTAATACACATAACATCTTAAATTTATATACAAGAGAAAAACAGTGTGGTCCGTCTTGAAAAAATGGAAACAAAAATCATGTAGCACTTCACTGCCTATTCTGGACAGGTAAGGTGCTACATTTGAAGTGTGGTAGCAACTCATACAACTGAACAAAAGAAAGTTATAAACACTAACTGAAGTTTACCTGTCATTCACACATTTTGAAATGTCCATAATGCGGTTGTACTTCAGTTTATCTCGGACCTAGGCTTTGTAGACTTTTTGCACGCTGTATGGAATATTACGCCCTATGGAACATGAAAGTGAAGTTTTTGTGTGGGGCTGAAGCGTATATATATATTTTTTTACCGATTTTTAAAGTTTGGACTACTTTTTGCTTCACGTAGTGCTTACCATCACAAGTGATTCGGCATTTCCATGCAAGAGGTTTTATAGCTTCCAAACACTTCTCGGCGTTTTAATGTAACGTTGGAGTAGTGCTTTGTTTGACGCTGTGTATTCCAATTGTAAAAGAGGTTGTCTTTATTTTTTAGCAAGGCTTTGTCAACTCTAGAAAATTATTCCATTTGTCAACATCAGACCTTTGTGCTGGCTGTTAGTTCACACTTTTGAGTTTTTCGAAGCGGTTTCTTGTTCGTCAACTGCCGCAATTGCTTCTGCCCAGCTGCATGGTTGTATGATTTCAACAGTGTGCAGCTCTACTTGTAATCAACAGATTTCTCTGGATGAGGAAAATTTGCATTTCAAATATCGCCGAATGAGTGGGACAAATCAAAAAAAAAAAAAGCAGAAATTGAAATGTTCTTTCTACTTCTCAGCCAGGAAGGGAACTTTCTTCGAAGGATTGCGCCTGTCTGTTTGCGCTATTTTGAAATTCGTTTTGCTGTGGCTTTTCGTACGTCACCCACAACACCAGTTTATTCGCAGTTCTGCCGAGAAATCTGTTTCTATTGGGCAATTAATGTTTCAGAGAAAAAATTTAAAATATAAACATTTTAAAGAAATATTTATGTTTATATTTCTTTAAAAATGTTTTTATTTATTTTCAAGTATATATTTTAATAAAAAAAGACATCTGCATATAAGAAAAGATGCCACTGTTTTTGCCGAGTGGCATGGTTTATAAAACCTAAGGCGGAGGTAAACCTCTAGTACGAAAATGCAGAATCACTTGTGATGGCAAGCACTACATGGAGCAAAAAGTAGTCCAAACTTTAAAAATCTGAAAAAAAAAAAAATGTGCCTCAGCCGCACATAAGGACTTCACTTTTATATTCTATAGGGCCTAATATTCCATACAGCATGGAAAAAGTGTACAAAACCAAGGTCCGAGGTAAACTGAAGAATTACCCCATAATGCTAATGAATATGGAGATTGTGGAAGAATTATTCTTCACCAATACATGGAACAATTACAGGATTTTTAAGGTGGCACCAGAATAGCCATTGCCTTGCTTACTGTTCAATACATAACTTTAACATCAGAAAACTTGAAAATTACATCGCCCTGGAGCAGGAATCAAACTCGCATCTCCCGACTTCCGTTCGAGCATTTTATCTGTTACACCAACGAACAGAAATCTTCACAGGAATGGAAATCAGGAGATGTGGGTTTGATTTCTCCAGGATTTTTTGGCAATTTAATTTTTAGGTTTTCTGATGTTAAAGTTACATATTGAACAGTAAGCAAGGCAATGGCTAGATTTAATTACACCAGTACTTTACAAAGTAAATTTTTCGTGAGAAAATTTCAACATAGAAACTACATTTTCACTGTGGCATCATTGCAAACTGTTTGCAACACACATTTATCTTTTCTAGAAGACAAAGAATGCTTATTTTAACTAATTTTTAAGGTTTCAGGAAAAACTTTAACATAAAAAATGAAAACAAAAATCCTTGTGTTTTTCTTTTAGTTCTATGGTTTTAACAACCATCATGGGCAACTATTACAGCTACAGACAATTTCCCATCTTGAATTTAGAGCAACTGGTTTCAGGGAAAGGACAGAGCCAGCACCATCTGACAAGCACACCATCCCATGCTACATCTGAGACTTCCGAGGCCCACCTAAAACCATTTAGTACTGGGGCAGCTCTTAACAATTTTCACCTGTCAGCCTACTTATATAAAAAGAATTCTAATTCAAACTCATGCGATAAAAAAAAATGCATTCCCATTTAATACCAGTTGTTTTAATAGTTTAAAAACATAATAAAGGTTAGGAGATATTCAATCCCTTATTATGACTTTCCACCAGAAAAAGAACCAATGGGAAGAAACATACACTGAAGTGCCAGAAAAACTGGTACAGACGAGCTTGTGCAAAATACATAGCAACGTCACCTACGCACGTACTCGGTTGCGTCCGCCAGTGCATATATAAAGCAATAGACATCCTTGCCAGCTGTCAGAGCTGTTTTTGGCATGAGAATGACAAGTAATAACGATTTAAGCGATTTTCAACGCGGTGTCATAGTTGGCACTCGTGAGATGGGCCCATAGTATTTCGGAGGTAAAAACAAAGTTCGGATTTTTACGGACGACAATTGCAAGGGTGTACTGTGACTACAAGAATTCCAGCAAAACCTTCAACCTACGATACCAGTGTGGACGTAAAAAGACATTGGGCGAACGTGACCATCATCGGCTGTCAAGAATTGTTTCACGCGATAGGCGTACAACACTCTCGCAGGTATCGTCGGAATTTAATGCTGGAGCCTCAACAAGCATCAACGTCCGAACTGTGCAACGTACCCTGCACGATATGGGCTTTGGGAGCCAACGCCCAACTCGAGTCCCCCAGATGGGTGCACGACACAGAGCTATGCACCTCGCTTGGGCACGACAACACCGCCACTACACTTTATGACTGGAAACAAGTAGCCTGGTCTGACAAGTCACGTTTCCAACTGTATCAGGCAGATGGAAGGATTCGTGTGTGGCGTAAACCCCATGAAGCCATGGATCCCGCCTGTCAACAGGGAACTGCAACGGCTGGTGGGGGTCTGTAATGGTATGGGGTGCGTTTAGCTTGACTTCACTGGGACCCCTGGTATGTCTACAAAAGTCTGTGACCAGCCAATGCTATGTGCGCATCCTTTCTGACAAGGTACACCCGTTCATGTCCTGCATTCATGCTGATGGGTTGGGCCTGTTCCAACAGGAAAGTGCACCTCCACACAAATATCGGGACACCATATTATGGTTACAGGAGCATTCATCTGAGTTTGGGGTGTTGCCATTCCCACCCAAGTCCCCAGATCTGAACGTGATAGAATACATTTGCGATGTCATGCAACGCACTATCGAGCACAGAAATCCAAGACCTCAGAATACACCCGAATTGCGGAACGCTCTGCAGGAAGTATGGTGTGCATTGCCTACAGCATATTTCCAGAAGCTAGTGGAGTCCATGCCCCATCATATTTCTACAGTCCTGCGTTCCCGTGGGGGACATACCAAGTATTAGACTGGTGTACCAGTTCTTCTGGCACTTCAGTGTACTAAGTTCTAGAACATTTAGAGGTTAAGGGGAAATATTGTAAAACACTCATTCTTCTATTTTTAACTTTCAGTCCACACTTCTATCCAGGTGTACACTCAACAGTAAGGGAGTATTATTCAATTAACAGTTTCAGAAAAAGTTTTGATAAGGTACAATTTAAAGAACATTTTGTTTTGATACAGAAAAAATATTTATACACACACACACGAATGATATACTTATATACACTCAGTAGACAAAACATTAGAGTAGGGGTGATGGGCAGTTAACACAGGCATCCCCCATGCAGAGTGGAACAGACCTGAACCAAGCGCAGGAGAAAAACAGGTGATCAGCTACCCTTACCAACAGCGCATCACAATAGAGGAACATGGGTAAACATGGTGATCTGAGCAACTTTGATCATGGACGCATTGTCGGCACACGATAGATCGGTTATTTTAGCGCCCAAGTGGTAAGAACCTTAGGGTTCCCGAGGGGGCAACTGTATCAAGGAGGTACTGTGAATACACCATTGGCTGATATACCAGCGTCCAGAGAGCAAGTGGTGTTTGATCACATGCCATTGATAACCGGGGTTGACGTAGACTATCCAGGCTCGTACAGACCAACCTCTTGGCAATGGTGCAAATTGCATCGAGATTAAATGTTGGAGGCCCAAGCTATGTCAGTGAGTGTGAACTGTATGACACATACTACATACCCTTGGCTACGAAAGCAGATGCCCAACTCGTGTGCAACTGTTGACTGCTCTCGTCAACGGACATTATGCCTTGTACCGGGAACATCAAAACCGGACCTCTGCAGAGTGGTTCCGCATTGTGCAGTCGGATCAATCCCATTTTCAGATGTACCGATCTGACTGACAGGGGGTGCTGGAATGGCATCAACAGCATGAGTTGTCCTGAATTAATTCTAGAATTACTAAGCATATAATTGAAAGGTTTTTAATTTAATAACTGGCAACAGCAAGAGGAAACTCGCAATTTTTTTTTTTTTTTTTTGGTTGGAGGTTTAACGACCACCGTGAGCAACTCAATGGGATATAAAAGCAGTCGCCCGTCCCTAATTTAGGGTCACTGGTTCCAGGAAAGGGAGAGAGCCAGTGCCGTAAGACAAACACAACATCCATGCCTGACCGGGATTCGAACCCGGACCCCTTACGGACAAATGATCAGAGACCAACACCTTAGACCACTGCGCCATCTGGGCGGCGGCAACTAAATTAAAATTCTTCCAGTGCAAAATCTTTTTATACAGTTTCAACACATTGAGAACAGGCCTTGAAAATCTAGAGGACACAAACGTCTGTGAAAACAAAAGAGATCACAGGAAGTGAGTTCTTCAAGATAGAAGAGAATTAAGACATGGATGACC
Source organism: Macrothele yani (assembly GCA_039090855.1). Classification (NCBI taxonomy): domain Eukaryota; kingdom Metazoa; phylum Arthropoda; class Arachnida; order Araneae; family Macrothelidae; genus Macrothele; species Macrothele yani. Next base: position 84,339,054 of record CM077008.1, read on the forward strand.
CTATAAAGCTATAATATCAATGTCTAAAAAATGTTATGAATATACAAGTGTGCATTATTCAACTGGGCTTGAAACTGTCTACCTACACAAAATAAACACTGATGAACTTTATTCCCTACCTTTCCTATCAGCTAGTCACTGGAATCACTGTTGCATTTGCAGTGTGAAGGTTAGACATGAGGTTACAAGGAGTATCAGGGCTTAAAAAATACCATGCCCGAGATGCCCGGGGCATGTAAATTATTGGCCTGGGCAAGTAAAAATGAAATTTAAAGAAAAAAAAAGTTTGAAATATAGAATTTTCTGCTCTAGAAAAAAAAAAGACTGTCATCGCGCGTTTTTCATTTTACTGCAGTTGTATTATTGTTACGGAATGAGTGCCAAGGCCAGGAAAACAGTGCTTATTTAATTATATTATGCTCTACATCCAGAAATTGGGACCATACATAACTGGATATGGTTGCATACAAATAGATAACTCAGTGTCCTACACCGTAAGAATGCAATACGGACTTACATAGCTACAGGCATTTATTTGCACGTTTTCTTTAGCTGATACTCAGTGGCGTATCTTGGGTCCAACACCTGGGCTATCCCAGTACATAGCTTTGCTCCAGATGTTTACAGTTAACGGCGGGATGCATGCCTCGGATGAAACTACCCTCCGGTGTTTAGTGACAAAATGTGTAAACTGCCATCAAACAGGAGGACACAGACTGATGGGCAAAAAAGCTGTGCTTTATGGGGAGGGAGTGACAACAAAATATTTATTGCACAGCTCTGGATGAGGCGGGGTCTCTGATATAACTTGTGCAATTGAGGGAGGGGAAAGAGGAAGCTTCCGCCCGTGCTCACGCACATAAACTGACAGGGGGAGTACTGAAACAAAAGCTAAGTTTCGTTTAAGAATGAGCCTGTGCAATGCGTTCCACTTAACCGGAAAAAGAGCAAAAATTACCAACACAGATAACTTAGTTTATCTGAGAGAACAGTATTCGTGTTAGTTGCGGTTCATGTTAGCTGTGGATATAAGTTGTTGTTAGCAATGGATATATGTTTTTTTGGAAAAAAATCCCGCAATTAGAGTATATCTCATATTAAGCAATTATATGAAATTCCCGATCTGTCAGCGGTAGTTACAAATTCGTCTTCCGCACTGTTAAGTGACATAATTTCAGAATCGGAATCTACATCGTTGGCAAATCTGAAACTTATGCAAGCAAACTATGATAAAGCGTACAAAAAAAAAAAAAAACTGTTGCACAGTTGAGGGAAATCTTGGATAAAAACACTTAGTTGACTAAAGTCAAATGACAAGACAAATGTGGTGAACGTTTGCGAAAACCATCATAAAATTGTCGATACCACCATTAATGTTTTCATGCAATGTGGGCTGTCAGGTAATAATATAGTTTATTAACTAAGTGCACACAACAGTAGTGGAAAACATAAGATTTGCCTTCGTTTCTAAACAACAATTCTTGGGATATTTCATGATGCAAAATCACTTCCGTTTGCACATGATAAAAAAGATAATTTTTACATTCAAAATTGTTAAAAACTACTTAAACTGCTATACAGTTTAAATATGATTAATTTTTTTGTAAAACACAGAGCATATATTAAAAACTCTTGAACATGGCATCATCCCTAAATTTCTCAAATGCCATCGATTACCTTACTTAAAACTTGAGATATACGCTTTTGTGCATTTTGAATACAGACACTTTAAAATGGTGATGCAAAAGATTTATAAAAAGTTTATCATAATTTTTAACTTTAAAAAAAATGAGGCTTCTGTTTTGATATCTTAAAAGATATATTTTTTGGGGCATATAAGATTTTACTTCTGGGCATGTAGATTTTACTTCTGGGCAAGTAAATATTTTCTGCACATGCCCAGCTGGGCATGTAACTTTTCAGATATTTTTCAAGCCCTGGGTATGTACTGCTCTATTTCAAAATCTTCTAGGTAACTAACTCATCATTGTGCATGCACATGCTCTATTTTTCAGAAGATTACACCTTTTAGTTCGCACATTACATACAAAGCTTATGCAATTCAGTTAGTTCATTTAACCTTTGTACACCTAAGGAATTGATGTCAAAAATGGCCAATGTTAATTTCTCACTCACATTTCAGCCAATATTTATTGAAGAAAATTTCCAAAAAAACAGCATTCATGCTGTTTTTCCCAAATCATGAATTCTGTTTGTGTTTGAAGCATGAATCAGTAAGAACTCTCAAAACTGTTACTTACTCATGAAAAAAATAAATACATGAGCTTTGCTCTGCTATCTGTAATTTATTTTAGGCAATCAAACCTTGAAAAGGCATAAATAACAAGAAATCCTAACAGCCATTCATATACACTTTTTGTGAATATGCAGCAGCAGCAGCATGCACAGCTGCTTTAATAGACATTTCTGCCCTCTAATTGGTTTATGATCATTATGCTGATGCAATGTAGGATATACACTGGCTTAATATAGACTTCACAGCTTAATACGACTTCAAAATCAGCAATAAGAAAAAAATGCATGATAATGTGATTTCAATTGCAAGCAAATAAAATTATAGTGACTTTTTAATTTTCTATGGCAATTTTCCCAAACAAAACAGATATTTAATATTTCACCTTAACTATGTTTAAGACATGAACAGCAAAACCAATTTTCCTCCTAAAAATGATTTTTCCATACTGAAGAAAGCATGTTCACAAGTCAGAACTGATAACAAATATTGCTTTTCTTTGAAAAAGATGGATTTTTAATCTATCACTATTTTCATCATATGAACAGTATAGTAATATGGAATACCCACATGCTAATAGCAAAGACTATTTTGTTTTAAAAAAATGCTGGTTTATAAAAAAAATCCATTTTTTTTTTAGTCTACTGTAAACTCTTTTAACTGTTAACATTTATCACTAATATCTATTTGTATGCCTTCAACCCATCAGTTCTAGCTGCCCTTGTTTTGAAAGTGATGTGATATTACAAAAGGTAAATAATTCATCTTCATGGCACAAATATGTACAAACCACCATAATATGATTGTCTTCACATTCTCTGGATTGGAATCAAGATCACATTGCCTTCTGTTACCTTAAAAATTTACAGAAACTGCTCATTTAAAATGAACTGTAAGTACCCTAAAGGAATCTCAACAGCAGGGTTTTCATGGTGTTGATTTGTTGAAGGCTGTTTAAATCCCTATCCCCTTGTAAGTAATTGTGCTGTGCCATATGTACTTGATGTTAAAAGGGTAAACTTGAACAGAGGTACAAAAAGGGAGGTAAATGGATCCTGCAACCAAAGACAATTTGCACCCCACAGAAAACAACCATCCAAAAACAACAACAAAAAAACAAGTTAGTAAAATCATGCAATGCATTGATTATGATACGCTTTCCAACATACCAGAAATTATTACTCAAGTTATGAGGATAATGGCTGCGGAATAAATCTCGCTCCTGTGTCCTGACCTTTGACCCCATTTCGATGATATTCAACAGAACCGGTTCAGTATACCTCAAGAATAACATACTAAAGTTTTGTCGCAATAGAAGCAGTTTTACGCAAGTTATGAGAATAATGGCTGTGAAATAAATCTTGCTTTTGTGCAATGACCTTTGACCCCCATTTCGTTGATATTCAACAGAACCGGTTCCCTATACCTCCGGAACAACATGATAACATTTTGTCGTAATCGAAACATTTTTAGGTAAGTTCTGATGCACAAGGGCAATGGAATGGATCCCACTCCAGTGTCCTGACCTTTGACCCCGTTTCGCATATTTTCAATACGGTTTGACCCCAGTGGCTCCCTACCACATACTAAAATTTCATCGAAATCTAACCATTTTTACGCAAGTTATGACGCATAAGGGCAATGGAACAAATCCTGCTCTTATGTCCTGCCTGACCTTCGACCCCATTTCGCCCATTTTCAATAGGGTTCGTGCCCAGGTAGTTCCCTACCACATACTAAAATTTCATCAAAATTGAACCATATTTACGCATGTTATGACGCATAAAGGCAATGGAATGGATCCCGCTCCTATGTCCTGACCTTTGACCCCATTCCGCCCATTTTCAACAGGGTTCGTTCCCAGGTGGTTCCTTACCACATACTTAAATTTCATTGAAATCGAACCATTTTTACGCAAGTTATGATGCATAAAGGCAATGGAATGGATCCCGCTCTTATGTCCTGACCTTTGACCCCATTTCATTTATTTTCAATAGGGTTCATTCCCAGGTGGTCCCCTACCACATACTAAAATTTCACTGAAATCGAACCATATTTAAGCAAGTTATGATGCATAAGGGCAAATGAATCGATCCCGCTTTCAATAGGGTTCGTCCCCTGGTGGTCCCCTACCACATACTAAAATTTCTTCGAAATCGAACCATTTTTACGTGAGTTATCGTGCCGACAGACGGACAGAAAAAGCTGGAGCATATACGCTTCTTCAACCTACGGTTGGAAAGCGTAAAAAAGCACGCACTACTGTAAATGTTTATGCATTAAGCCTTGCCAAGAATGCAGCAAATGTGAAATTACATGCCACTGTATATTTTTAACTTAGTGATCATCATTCTAATCTTTAAGGAACCACACATAGCCTGGTGTAGCACAGAGTAACTGCCACTCACTGCTATGCCTCTGACCTTGATTCAGTTCCAACAAACTTTTTTCTACATAATTTTGCATTAGCATATTTCAGAATATTCACTTCACGACAGCATGAGGGGTACTAAGTTAGTTGCCTTGAACTATTTGAAAACTTCAAACAACTGCAAAGTATGGCTTTCTCCTCTTAATACTGACTCTTGCAGTAATTTGGAAATTATGCAAAGTATTTGAAAATTCTGATAGTGAACTGCAGGTTCATAAAACAGATATGGTAATTTTAGGAATTTGTATTATATTTCATAATGATTTCACTCATTTGTAGCTGTGAAACTACACAACCAGCTACACAAGAGTATTGAAATGGTTTTTACTTCTACAGCAACTATATATAAATTCATATATATATATATATATATATATATATATATATATATATATATATACACATATATATATATATATATATGGGATGTAAGGTCAGGTGATGCGTAACATCACAGCCTCTCCTTGACAAATGTCAACCCCGCCTTCTCGTGGTGCATCCTGTTCCCACTAAAGGGGCTCTGACGACCGCAAATAGCGGTATAACTATACCATCGGGATCAGAGGAAATGCTATCCCACACTCACCAACCCGCTTGGCCAGCGTGGTGAGTTATGGCCAAACACCTCCAAAATGACTCTACAACTTAAATCTTGGCCCTCAGTCTCCGGCAGCTGGAATGTACCTGGCCAAGGCAGCGGCCAGTGCGACATGAAGGCAGAGGGTGCTAAGAATCCCCGGAGGACCGGACTAGGCTGCCATTTGATGCTGACCTTGGCAACGTACAACGGACGCTCCCTATCTTCTGATTCAAGGCTTCTTGAATTGGAAGAGGAACTACAAAGGATCAAGTGGGACATCGTCGGGCTGAGTGAGGTAAGGAGAAAAGGAGAAGATCTCATTGAACTGAAAAGTGGACATCTCTTCTATTATCGTGGGACAGATACTGGCAGAACTAGTGGTGTTGGATTTATAATAAACAAGAAACTGAAGGATAAAGTGGTAGAAGTTGAAAAGTTCCTCTGACAGAGCTGCACGACTCGTTATCCAACTATCGAGAAGATACCAGGCTCAGATTATTCAAACTTATGCACCCACCACAAGTCATCCTGAAGAAGAAATTGAAGAATTTTATGAGGAAATTCGTCATCTAAATAATAAAGGTAAGCAGCACTTGAAGATAATTATGGGAGATTTCAATGCAAAAATAGGGCACCGGCAACAGAATGAAACTTCAGTAGGTAAATTCGGTCACGGCAACAGAAACCAACGTGGAAATACTCTCGTTGAGTTTGCAGAGGCAGAAGGATTTTTCATCTTGAATTCCTTTTTCAAGAAAAAGCCACACAGGAAATGGACATGGAGACATCCAATTGGGACGACAAGTGAAATTGATTTTATTATGTGTAACAAAAATTCGTCATCGAAGACTGCAGTGTGCTAAACAAGTTCAACACAGGTAGTGACCATAGATTGGTGAGATGTAAGATGCACCTCAACACTAAACTGGAACGTAGCAAGCTCATAAGACAAACAAAATGTATTGACATAACCAACCTTAAAAAACACCATAATACTTTCAAGTTGGAACTGAAGAACAGATTCTCTGCTTTAGAAGGCCTAACATCGGAAGAAGTGGATATTTCTGAAGTTAACAGAAAAGTAACCAAAGCTCTTATGGAAACAGCAACAAAATTAGCTGGGTCTAAGAACAAGTTGCATGTAAACAAATTATCAGGAAAAACCAAAATGTTGATGCAAAAAAGAAGAGAGATGAGGACAACTAAAGAAGATGTGACTTCCAAAGTGGAATATATAGAGCTATGCAAGATAGCACGAAAAAGTATCACTGAAGACGTAAGGAAATTCAACTGTGAGCTAGTGAGGAAAGCAATTGAAAACAACCAAAGCCTAAAGATAGCAAAGGGACATCTCAGTAAGGGAAGAAAACAGATTATGGCTCTGAGAAAAGAAGATGGTTCTATAACAAGAAATAGAGGCGAAATTTTGACAAGAGTGAAAGATTTCTACTCCAAACTATATGAAAGGGATGATATATGCACTCCAGACATCATGAAAGGTACCAGAGAGTTCTTCCAGTCCTCCCAGCAGAAGTTGCTCATGCAATCAAGAACATGAAGCGGGGGAAAGCTCCAGGAGAAGATGGAATTACTATAGACATCATACAAGAAGCAAGTGGAGAAATTGAAACAGTACTCGCCCAAATTTTTACTCGATGCCTTAATGAAGGGAAGATTCCTGAGGATTGGAACAATGCTACAATGATCCTGCTACATAAAAAAGGTGACATTGAGGATCTCAGGAACTACAGACCTATCAGCCTCCTATCAGTGGTTTATAAAATCTTCACTAAAGTTCTTTCACACCGCTTGAAGGTAACACTGGACATGGCTCAACCGAGAGAACAAGCTGGATTCAGGAGTGGCTACAGCACAATAGATCATATCCACGTACTGAGAGAACTAATTGAAAGAGCGAGGGAATATGAACTTCCATTGTGCATGGCTTTTATCGATTATGAAAAAGCCTTTGATTCGGTGAAACCATCAGCAGTTACCACGGCTCTGAAATCCTGCGGTATTGAAGATGCATACATTAATATTATTAATAACATCTATGAAAATGCAAGTGCAAAGATTCGGCTGTTTGAAAATACAACACACATAAAAATTGGAAAGGGAGGGAGACAAGGTGACACCATATCTCCGAAGCTCTTTAATGCCACATTGGAAAATGTCTTTCAATCACTGAACTGGGAAAACAAAGGGATAAAGATTAATGGAGATTATCTAACCCACCTTCGTTTTGCTGATGACATAGTCATTTTTGCAACTACCCCATCAGAGCTGCAGAGTATGATCCAGGAACTTGCTGACAAGAGTAAAGAAGTGGGATTAAAAATGAACTTTCAGAAGACAAAAGTGATGTTCAATGCTTTTACAAGAAATGAAGATTTATCGATTGATGGAGAAAAACTGGAGATAACAGATACGTACGTTTATCTTGGACAGCAGATATCAAGTGAGGGTCACATTGATGAAGAAATTAATCGGCGTACAAAACTTGCCTGGAGAGCTTTTGGAAGAAACAGCATAATTTTCAAGAGCAATATGCCATTATGTCTTAAAAGAAAAGTGTTTGATCAATGCATCCTTCCAGTGCTTACGTATGGTGCAGAGACGTGGACCTTAACTAAAAGAGACATACAAAGGCTGCAGACAACTCAAAGAAGCATGGAGAGGTGCATGCTTGGTATAACCAGGAGAGATAAGAAGAGGAACTCGTGGATCCGAAAAATGACGAGAGTGGAAGACATCATGATCAGAGTTAAATCCCTGAAATGGCAATGGGCTGGACATACTGCCAGAAGGACAGACCATAGATGGACAGCCGAGATTTTAGATTGGATTCCAAGGGACAGGAAAAGACCCAGAAAAAGACCACATGGGAGATGGGTGGATGAAATTCGTAAATATGCGGGAGTGACATGGAGGAGACTGGCACAAGACAGACCGTTGTGGAGGAAACTTGGGGAGACCTTCGTCCAGCAGTGGATTGATAATGGTTGACAATGATGATGATGATGATGATATATATATATCTCATTATTGGGATGTAAGGTCAGGTGATGCGTAACATCATAGCCTCTCCTTGACAAATGTCAACCCCGCCTTCTCGTGGTACATCCTGTTCCCACTAAAGGGGCTCTGACGACCGCCAATAGCGGTATAACTATACCATCGGGATTAGAGGAAATGCTATCCCACACTCACCAACCCGCTTGGCCAGCGTGGTGAGTTATGGCCAAACCCCTCCAAAAATGACTCCACAACTTAAATCTTGGCCCTCAGTCTCCGGCAGCTGGAATGTACCTGGCCAAGGCAGCGGCCAGTGCGACATGAAGGCAGAGGGTGCTAAGAATCCCCGGAGGACCGGACTAGGCTGCCATCTGATGCTGACCTTGGCTACGTATAACGGACGCTCCCTATCTTCTGATTCAAGGCTTCTTGAATTGGAAGAGGAACTACAAAGGATCAAGTGGGACATCGTCGGGCTAAGTGAGGTAAGGAGAAAAGGAGAAGATCTCATTGAACTGAAAAGTGGACATCTCTTCTACTATCGTGGGACAGATACTGGCAGAACTAGTGGTGTTGGATTTATAATAAACAAGAAACTGAAGGATAAAGTTGTAGAAGTTGAAAGTTCCTCTGACAGAGCTGCACGACTCGTTATCCAACTCTCGAGAAGATACCAGGCTCAGATTATTCAAACTTATGCACCCACCACAAGTCATGCTGAAGAAGAAATTGAAGAATTTTATGAGGAAATTCGTGATCTAAATAATAAAGGTAAGCAGCACTTAAAGATAATTATGGGAGATTTCAATGCAAAAATAGGGCAACAGCAACAGAATGAAACTTCAGTAGGTAAATTCGGTCACGGCAACAGAAACCAGCGTGGAAATACTCTCGTAGAGTTTGCAGAGCCAGAAGGGTTTTTCATCTTGAACTCCTTTTTCAAGAAAAAGCCACACAGGAAATGGACATGGAGACATCCAAATGGGACGACAAGTGAAATTGATTTTATTATGTGTAACAAAAAATTCGTCATAGAAGACTGCAGTGTGCTAAACAAGTTCAACACAGGCAGTGACCATAGATTGGTGAGATGTAAGATGCACCTAAACACTAAACTCGAACGTAGCAAGCTCATAAGACAAACAAAGTGTATTGACATAACCAACCTTAAAAAACACCATAATACCTTCAAACTGGAACTGAAGAACAGATTCTCTGCTTTAGAAGGCCTAACATCGGAAGAAGTGGATATTTCTGAAGTTAACAGAAAAGTAACCAAAGCTCTTATGGAAACAGCAACAAAATTAGCTGGGTCTAAGAACAAATTGCATGTAAACAAATTATCAGGAAAAACCAAAATGTTGATGCAAAAAAGAAGAGAGATGAGGACAACTAAAGAAGATGTGACTTCCAAAGTGGAATATATAGAGCTATGCAAGACAGTACGAAAAAGTATCACTGAAGACGTAAGGAAATTCAACTGTGAACTAGTGAGGAAAGCAATTGAAAACAACCAAAGCCTAAAGATAGCAAAGGGACATCTCAGTAAGGGAAAAAAACAGATTATGGCACTGAGAAAAGATGGTTCTGTAACAAGAAATAGAGGAGAAATTTTGACAAGAGTGAAAGATTTCTACTCCAAATTATATGAAAGGGATGATACATGTACTCCAGGCATCATGAAAGGTACCAGAGTTCTTCCAGTCCTTCCAGCAGAAGTTGCACATGCAATCAAGAACATGAAGCGGGGAAAAGCTCCAGGAGAAGATGGAATTACTGTAGACATCATACAAGAAGCAAGTGGAGAAATCGAAACAGTACTCGCCCAAATTTTCACTCGATGCCTTAATGAAGGGAAAATTCCTGAGGATTGGAACAACGCTACAATGATCTTGCTACATAAAAAAGGTGACATTGAGGATCTCAGGAACTACAGACCTATCAGCCTCCTATCAGTGGTTTATAAAATCTTCACTAAAGTTCTTTCACACCGCTTGAAGGTAACATTGGACATGGCTCAACCGAGAGAACAAGCTGGATTCATGAGTGGCTACAGCACAATAGATCATATCCACGTACTGAGAGAACTAAAGAGCGAGGGAATATGAACTTCCATTGTGCATGGCTTTTATCGATTATGAAAAAGCCTGATTCGGTGAAACCATCAGCAGTTACAATGGCTCTGAAATCCTGCGGTATTGAAGATGCATACATTAATATTATTAATAACATCTAAGAAAATGCAAGTGCAAAGATTCTGCTATTTGAAAATACAACACACATAAAAATTGGAAAAGGAGTGAGACAAGGTGACACCATATCTCCGAAGCTCTTTAATGCCACATTGGAAATGTCTTTCAATCACTGAACTGGGAAAACAAAGGCAAAGATTAATGGAGATTATCTAACCCACCTTCGTTTTGCTGATGACAGTCATTTTTGCAACTACCCCATCAGAGCTACAGAGTATGATGCAGGAACTTGCTGACAAGAGTAAAGAAGTGGGATTAAAAATGAACTTTCAGAAGACAAAAGTGATGTACAATGCTTTTACAAGAAATGAAGATTTATCGATTGATGGAGAAAAGCTGGAGATAACAGACACGTACGTTTATCTTGGACAGCAGATATCAAGTGAGGGTCACATTAGTGAAGAAATTAATCGGCGTACAAAACTTGCCTGGAGAGCTTTTGGAAGAAACAGCATAATTTTCAAGAGCAATATGCCATTATGTCTTAAAAGAAAAGTGTTTGATCAATGCATCCTTCCAGTGCTTACGTATGGTGCAGAGACGTGGACCTTAGCTAAAAGAGACATACAAAGGCTGCAGACAACTCAAAGCAGCATGGAGAGGTGCATGCTTGGTGTAACCAGGAGAGATAAGAAGAGGAACACGTGGATCCGAAAAATGACAAGAGTGGAAGACATCATGATCAGAGTTAAATCCCTGAAATGACAATGGGCTGGACATACATACTGCCAGAAGAACAGACCATCGATGGACAGCCGAAATGTTAGATTAGATTCCAAGGGACAGGAAAAGACCCAGAAGAAGACCACATGGAAGATGGGTGGATGAAATTCGAAAGTATGCGGGAGTGACATGGAGGAGACTGGCACAAGACAGACCGTTGTGGAGGAAACTTGGGGAGACCTTCGTCCAGCAGTGGATTGATAATGGTTGACGATGATGATGATATCATCATTGTCAACCATTATTAATATACTGCTGGATGAAGGTCTCCCCAAGTTTCTTCCACAATTGCCTGTCTTGAGCCTGCCTCCTCCACGTCACTCCAGCATGCTTTCAAATTGCATCCATCTTCCATGGGGTCTTCTCTTCTGGGTCTTTTTCTGTCCCTCAGAATCTAGTCTAAAATTCTGGTTGTCCATCAGTGGTACTTTCTTCTAGCAACATGTCCAGCCCATTGCCATTTCAGTGATTACACTCTGGTCGTGATGTCGTCCACTCATCATTTTATATATATATATATATATATAAAATATATATATATATACACTATCTACCAACAAGTAATTGGACACCTGTGATAGCAAAGGAAAACAAAGTTTATTCACCTTCAATAGTTGATGGAGCCTCCACAAGCGGCGATTACAGGTGCGACCCTCCGGGGCATACTCTCAACCAGGCGTTGTACGACGGCTAGCGGTATTTTCTTTTTTTTTTTTTTTTTGCTTGGAGAAGACAGGTCAATTCCTTCACCGATTTCGGGTGGTGGGGGCACCTCTTAAGTCGACGCTCCAACTCGTCCCAGAGGTGCTCAGTAGGGTTAAGGTCCAGGCTCTGCGCAGGCCAGTTCATTCGATTAACCCCATTGTCACCATACCAAGCCATGGTGTACCTCGCAACATGACAGGTGGCATTGTCATCCTGAAAGTAACATGGGTCCACCCCGTAAAACTGCCACAACGTAGGAAGCGCATGGTCATCCAAAATGGTGCAGTAGGTCTCGGCGTTTAGTCTACCAGGAATTGCAACCAAGGGTCCCATGCCATACCAGGAGAAACACCCCCATAGCATAATTACACCGCCGCCGAACTTCACAGTTGGCACAATACATTCCGGCAGACGCCAAATCCAGACCCTGCCATCCGAACGGTAGAGGGTGAACCTTGATTCGTCGCTTCCTGAAAACCTGTTTCCACTGTTCAACGGTCTACTGTCGACGTTCTTTGCACCACATTAGCCGAGCAACGCTATTGGACTTGGTGATCAAAGGCTTGTGGGCGGCAGCACGTCCATGATAACCGAGCAGATGGGCTTCCTTACGGATGATATTCATCGAAAGAACACTCCCGGATGCCTGTTGGCACATCGATTTGGTGCGGTTCTTCCGAATTTCTCTGGCCAGCATCCGTCGGTCTCCAACTCCCAGTTTCGTGGGTCTGCAGGTTCGGGGAACATTCCGACAGTCACCTCTCATCTTCCACTTGCCAATCACGTAGGCCGGCCACTGTCGATTTTGGGTACTTCAACTCGCTGGATGTCACATATGGATCGGCCATTTCTGTGATACTCGACTATTACACCTTTCTCAAAATCGGAGAGCTCCAAACTGCGTGGCATCCTGCATGCGACTGGCTGCATTGTCGTTTCCCACACGAACTGTGTCACGGGGGCACCGTGAGTACATCGAATCCGGTAAAACCATCCCTGCAAGGGCCAACTGCCGTGGACAACAGCGTGTGGATGGGCGGGGTCTTCGTCGGCTGGCTCGCGTTGTAACAGCGGATAGACAGGCCACAGTGCAAGAAATCACTCGGCAATTTAATGCTGGTGCACAAAAAACGTGTAAGCAGCCGCACCATCCAGAACCATCTCTTCGCTATGGGGTACAGAAGCCATCATCCCACGAGGGTACCGCTGCTGACCGCACATCACAGGGTGCAAAGATTAGCATGGGCGCTGGAACATTGCCACTGTACCCTAGTCATGTGGAAAAATGCTGCCTGGACTAATGAGTCGAGATTCACGTTGGTACATGCGGATGGCAGGATACGAGTACGGCGCAAACCACATGAAGCGATGGATTCTTCTTGCCAGCAGGGTACTCTTCAAGCTGGTGGGGGTGGCATTCTCGTCTGGGGACTGTTTACGTGGACTGAAATGGGACCCCTGGTACGTGTGACATCATCCCTCAGCGGTCAAAGTTACTGGGATATCCTGGACGACCATTTGCTCCTGTTTGTGCATTATCAACATCCCACTGGGGACCTCATTCTGCAACAAGACAATGCACCGTGTCATCGCTCCTGAATTGTATCAGAATGGTTGAACACTCCACCAACGTGACCTCGCTTCCTTGTCCAGCTAGGTCACCTGACCTCAGTTCCATCGAGCACATCTGGGATGACATCGACAGAGATGTTCGAGGTTCTGACCCCCTCCATCAAATCTTCGTGAACTGAGATCTTGTTCAGGGGTCGTGGATCCATATGGGCTTCCGGTGTCTTATCGAGTCCATGCCGAGACGAACCGCCGCTGTCATCAGGGCAAAAGGTGGTGCTACACGTTACTAGACAGGTATCTCTAATTCAATTGCTCTTCCGTGTATATATAACGAGAGAGATACTTTAAATCAATACAACATAGAAACCCATCTCTAACACTTTTTTTTAATTATTCAAAATACATATTTTACTCAGAGGAGACTTTAAATCGTTTGGGGCCCTACGTGCTAAACGATTCTGGGGCCCCTCCTTCCCCTTCTTATCACCTCAGAAATTTTAATCTGTCAGATTAACAAAAAAAAGTAAAGTCAAGAAAAATGTTTTTGCGCTTTTTGAAATGCGATTCTATCATAAATTATTAGGACGTTTTGTAAGAAACAGTGGTAATGTAATCAGTTTGACAGTTCGCGCGCATCGAACTTTTTGTTTTTACAGATATTTCAAAAATTAGTTTTGCAGCTAATAGGAAATCAAAGGGCACTTAAGTTTGGCACTTTAAATATCCCATATTATTTATGAATTTACGACTTAAAGGCTTTCAAAGTCGAACATTCAAGAAATTAAAGTTATCTTGTGAAGAAATATTTTTGTACCTCTCAGATTAGGCTTAATAGTTTTTTCTCTAACACTTAAATTTTCGAATCAGTTCATTAATTTCCTGCTAGAGGTACTGAAGGACAATAAATGTGGTTTTAGCAGATTCTTCAAAAATTATTTTTGCGAACGACAGGACATAAAATTTCATTAAATTTTGGCGATTTTAAATTTCACTACCAGTTTATAAATTTCCCTCTAGTTCTGGAATTGGAAATTTAATAAATTTCAGCTTTACGCTACGAGAGACCATTTCGGTTACGGCAAAAGTTCTTTTTGAGTTTGATACGTTTGGCAAAACTGGCTACATTAGTGCATCTTCAGTTGCTATAGTTACCTGGCGAATTTAACGCTAAAGGCGCTGAAAATGGAGTTTCACTAAATTTATCATTACATTTCGTATAAATTGTCATGAAACTGCAATAAGTTTCAATTACAAAACATGCCCTCTCCATTGCTTCAGCTTTAGAAAATCACCCCGTTTTTACGTTATGAGCAAATTAGTCAAATTAGTAGGCAATGAGCATGTTATGGTATCCAGCAAAAATGAAATATTTGAAGACACTGGCAACTGCAGAAGTCCTCCACGTTACGAAATACGGGCAAATTTAAATTTGCGCACAGTACTTCGCTTAAAAAGGGTGGATGACTTTTCGTGGAGGAGTTTTCTTGTGGCGAACGATTCTCTAAATCGAAGAGATTCAGCAGTACATGGCATAGACAAATGTCGTGGACCAAAAAAGTTGGACAGTAAGAATTTCATCAGTCAGTGTAAATAAGCGAGAGTTTGAAGAGTTTCTTTAAAACATTTTTAATTATTACTTTCATCAAAAAATTGAGGTCTGCATTTTCTTTTATTATGTCAAAAAGATGTGTAAGATTTTCTTTATACCTCCACCGCAGTTATCAGAAACAGAAGCATAAGGATTAAGTGCAGATCCAGCTTGAAAATGGAAAGTAGGAACCACAGTTTTTCGAGTAAGAGTATCCTTAAAACTTTTATTGGCCGTCCGGGTGGCGCAATGGTCTAAGCGCTGGCTTATGACCATTGGTCCGAGATGGGTCCGGGTCCCAATGAGGTATGGATGTTGTGTTTGTCTTATGGCACTGGCTCTCTCCCTTCCCTGGAACCAGTGACCCTAAATTAGGGAAGGGCGACTGCTTATAGCCCATTGAGTTGCTCACGCTGGTCGTTAAACCTTCAATCATAAAAAAAAAAAAAAACTTTTATTGAATAGAAAAAGTGAGAATACTTGATAATTATCAGTATTAAACTAGAGGAGGAGAAAGCAATAAGAAAATGTTGTTGGAATACATACGGTGTCCACTCTTTTTCAGGGAATAAATTCAAGGACATTCAAAGACTTTCAAGGACCTTCAGGAAAAAATTCAAGGATGAATTTTTCAATGTCCTAAACCACAATGAATATATATATATCAAGAATTATGTGTGTTGTATTATGATACTCATTATCTTCATAAAACATCTATATGCATCGCATTAATTCTTTCTGTATGTTCAAAACTCCCTATTTCTCAAACACAAAATTATAACAATAAAACACTTAGTATCTATTTTAGAATTATGTACAGGTATGTATAACACATTAACCCTTTAACCGGTCGGTCTACGGGAACAAAATGTCGCCAAAAATCACCCGAAGCTTGGACGCGTATTGTCTCCAAATTCACCTTCCTCTTCCGAAAAAACTGGTCCCATTGCGGCTGGATTTCAGCTTTTCCAACATAGCGATTGCTGTCCCCCTTCTCACCTCAGCGGGTGGAACGCAAGCCTCTGACAGGGATTAACGATACCATCAAGTGTCCTTTATGCTCCGTTCTATGACCCAAGGCGAGAACAGAAAGGCCAGTCTCCTCCAACACAATTCTTGCTGAGTCGGTCGGAAGAAAAAAAATTAAAGGAAATAATTAACATGCAAAGACAGTGATGCACACTACATTGGGAAAAAAAGAAAACAGTTTTACATCCGCAAACATTGGATTTAACTATAGGGGTTGAATCGTATGTAGACGGGAACACGCGTTTCCCTCAACTTCCGTTATTGAGAACACCCCCTGAATTTTTGAATAAAGTTTTTCACATAACATATTACTCTTTCCTAATTTTTTTAATTTCAAAACTTTGTATTTATAAAATTTAAATTTAATTCAAAATAATTGTGTTCTATATTTTTCTAAAACCAAATATATCGATATGAAGTTACTTTTGTTTTCATACCACTGTGTGTTATGAGTGGCGCACACCCGGGCAAAACCCATAAGGTCCGTCCCCTTTCCCCATTCTTCCAAAAATTCTTGCCCATTGCTCAGATGAAGGAACAAAAATTACTTTTAAATTACCTTATTCCAACGGATCCAGAAAAACTCGTACACTTTCTCATGCCGCTGAGAAAAGTGCAAAGGGCGGAAAACTTGTACACGGGAAAACTCGTACACCCTTTTAAGTAAGGGGATATACACAAATTGCATTTCGGTCCGAGATTTTGACAAAGTGTACGAGTTTCCTACCTGAACCAAACGGAATGTACCAGTTTTCCTAGGGATCTCAATGGGTATGTAAGATCAAAATGGCTCAAGGTTTGTGTAGAACCTTTCTGACTCCTTTAATTTTGAGTTATGATTTTAATATCTCCCATGTGATAACAAGCAATAAAGGCTAATTAACAGGGGCTCAACGAATTGATATTCAGGTGCTGACCTTTTTAGAAGATTTTAAATTACAACCTTGATATTCCGTATTTCTAAACATTTTATAAAACCGAATAGGAGGCACTCAATGGATTATTCCTCACCTATTCACAAGCCACCTAGGCCGCGGGCCCTTTTAGAAGATTTTAAGTTACAACCTAGAAATCTCGTATTTTTAAACATTTTATTGAACCTAATGAAAGGCACACAACGGATTATTTCTCACCTATTTACAAGCCACCTAGGCCGCGGGCCTTTTGAAAAGATTTTAAGTTGCAACCTAGATATTTCGTATTTGTAAATTAAACAGTGACAAACGGTACTGATTTGGACATGTCTGCGTTAGTATGAATTCCACAAGAACCGTAGCTCTTAGATTATTCAAACGACGTACGTGTAAAAATACCTCATTCCCTTCTTCACCTTCCCCTTTATTTTCTTTCTTTAGTGAAAGAATGATGTTATTGTACCTTAATGAAAAAGAAACAGTTCCAACCCTTCTTACGGAACCACAATATACATTTCAGGAAAACTTTTTTTTTTTTTCTTGTAGGGGGATTAATCTCTAGTGGGACTCCGAAGTGTAAGGGTTACCAAGAATTCCCTACCACTCATTACCTATGCTCTTTTCCGGGAAACGATCACACCATATCATATCGGTAAAAATACCCTCTGGGAAAATCCCCCCCCCTTATAAATACCCATGAAATTGAAAAGCGGTAAAAATACCCCTGGGGGAAATACCCACAGAACAAACGGTTCACTGAAAATGGCCACACAGGAACACTGATGTGTGGCAGTGTACCGGTGTGGCGATTTACCGGCAACAATGCCACACATCTTTCAGCAACTTGGAAAATTTCCACAGAGGAAAATTGCCATGTTTTTCATTAAAGGGTCGTGTACAAATTGCTGTTCCTCCGAAGAACACTTTGAATGTGCGACAATTTTTCAAGTGGGGCAGTTTTCTAAATTCCCGAGTTATGTGTGGCAGTTTTCCAAGGTATCTAAAGAGGGAAAGGGACTCTTGTTTGTCTGAATTTTTATGCGGGTTCATAGGAGTTTAGGGCAACTGGCCACAAAAGTTCAGGGGGGGCTATAAAGATTGCCGTTTCTGAGCCTATATTGAGAACTGAATTGGGAACTCCAAACGAGTTTTGAGAAAACATTCCATGTAAGCCGAGCGAGAATTGTACTTTAATTTGAAGAAATAAATTGCAGAGGATTCGAGGTACACTTGGTTTGGGAGGGACTCTACCCCCAACTTCCGTAATATTATATTCTGGGTCGCTGGAGTCTGTCAGTGTATCCAGGATGTTCCTCTTGAAGCGTCCGCGAGGTCCGTGAGATTGGTGGAGTACCACAAAATGTTAAAATGAACGTAGAGCTGTAAACATCAGTACCATGTTTTATATAATGATTCCGTACATGACCACGAATTTTCAGGAGGGTGGGGTGAATTCAGCCTACACCCCATCCCCCTCTCATGTCTAAGAGCTCTTCAGGGGTAACATCGAGGATACACTGAACGACTCTAGAGATCCAGAATATAAAAATACGGAAGTTGGGGTAGAGCCTTCCAAACCCAAACACCTCGTATCCCTTTTACAGACTTCACCAAATTACCGGGGCAGCGGGAAAGGGCATACATAGTCTGCCACTAAACACGACATGAAGTATAGAAATTGCGAGCAAATCCCTTACCTTGAACACCTGTCTGCGTTCTAAGCGGCCCAGAATATAATACTACGGAAGTTGGGGGAGCCCCCCTCCAACTAAGTGTACCTCGGATCCTCGGCAATTTATATCTTCAAATTAAAGTACAATTCTCGCTTGGCTGGCATGGAACATTTTCTCGAAATTCGTTTGGAGTTCCCAATTCAGTTGTCAAAATAGGCCCAGAAACGGCAATCTTTACAGAGACACCCCCCCCCTTGAACTTTAGTGGCCAGTTGCCCTAAACTCGTAAGAACCCGGATGGAAATTCAGACAAACAAAAGAGTTTCTTCCCCTCGTTAGGCACCTTGGAAAACTACCACATATAATTCGGAATTTTTTACTGTCACATATAATTCGGAATACATTTGAAATCTGGAAAACTACCCCATTAGAAAAATTGTCACACATTCAAAGTGTTCTTCGGAGGAACAACTATTTGTGCCCTGCCCCTTAATGAAAAACAGGGCAATTTTCCAAGTTCTTGAAAGATGTGTGGCAGGGTTGCCAGTAAATTGCCACACCAGAACACTGCCACACATCAGTGTTCCTGTGTGGCAGTTTACAGTGAAAAGTTTGTTCTGGGGGTATTTCCTTCGGAGGAATTTTTTCCTAGGGTACTTTTACCGCTTTTAAGTTTTGAGGGGTATTTTCTCCGGGAATATTTTTCTAGGGGGTATTTTCACCCAAATCCTATCATATTATATGCAGAGGTTTTTAGGAAAGGAGTGCCTGACCCCAGTTCTTAAACAACCCTTAGAAATAGGAATCTAGGAGATTTGGGCTCGAGTGCCCGATAGGAAAGTTACACGGAAGCGAGGTAGAAATGGGTTGGAAGACGTCCTTTATTTATTACCGGGAGTCCAGTACCCGGAGTCTGATGGCTTTACGTGCCCATTGACGCGTCCGTGAAGGGCTCTGGTTTGAATCCCGCCCGGTGAGGCATGAACGTTGCGTTTGTCTTACGGCACTGGGCCACATTCTGATTTCTTATCTATTCAATATTGACGTGAGATCATTCTGATTTCATGCCACTATTCCCTTCCCTGGAATCAGTGGCCTTAAATTTGGAACGAGCGACATCTTGTAGCCCATCTAGTTGCTCACGGTGGTCGTTAAACCTTCAATCAAAGAAAGAAAAAGAAAGATCAGAATTGTCGTTCTTTTGTTTTCTTTGTAATTTACACTTTTGGGACAAACTGCATAGTAATAACACAGGAAAAAGAACTGAGGAAGAGTCTCACATCTCTATAATATACTAAATATCTCAATTAAAAGGAACACAAAATTATGAGGGTCATTATGAGTCACAACTGGAAATGTTTACATGGAGCAATCAAATAGACGATTATTATACGGTCCCTTTATATATTTATGTTCAGTTCTCTGGGTGGCCAATCTCCGGTGGCCACTTCTCTTGCACCTATATCATCATTGTCAACTGTTATCATCCACTGTTGGATGAAGGTCTCCCTAGCTTTCCTCCATAACGATCTGCCTCGAGCCAGTCTCCTCCATGTCCCTCCCGCATGCTTTTGAATTTCATGTATCCATCTCCCGTGTGGTCTCCTTCTGGGTCTTTTCTAGTACTGTGGAGTCCAGTCTAAAATTTCAGTTCTGCGTCGGTGGTCCGTTCCTCTGGCAATATATCCAGCCCATTGCCATTTCAGGGATTTTGCCATGATCAAGCTGTCTTCCACTCATGTCATTTTCTTTATTCATGAGATCCTCTTCTTTTCTTTCCTGGTTATATCAAGCTTCTTTTCAGTTGTCCGTATTTTTGTCAGCCTTTTTTCGTTAAGGTTCACGTCACCACTCTATATGTAAGCACTGGAAGGATGCATTAATTAAACACTTTTCTTTTAAAATATAATAGCATACTACTGCTCTTTAAAAATTCACTGTTTCTTCCAAAAGCACGCGGATCAAGTTTTATACGCAGATTAACTTATTCATCAAAGGGACCATCGCTTGATATCTACTACCAAAGGTGAATGTAGATATCCGTTATCTCCAGCTTCTCCCTATTAATCAGTAATTCTTTATTATTTGCAAAAGCATTGTACATCATGAATGGAATACAGGATTACACCATACCATAGAAATCTAGAAAATGTGAATCCGTTTTTTGGTGTAAATATGGCATGGATAGTAAGTCAGATAATATCCGAAAACTTGAAAATGTAGTCGTCCTGGAGCGGGAATCAAATCCGCGTCTCCCGGATAGACTCGGGCGCTATCCGGGTGACGCGGGTTCGATTCATCAGGAAACGCGGGTTCGATTCATCAGGAGACGCGGGTTCGATTCCCGCAGCAGGACGACGACATTTTCAAGTTTTCGGATATTATCTGACTTACCATCCACGTCGTACTTACACCAAAAAAAAAAGATTCATATCTTCAAAATTTGCTTTGTACATCAGTTTTTTCTTCTGCAAGTTCATTTTCAATTCCACTTCTTCACTCTTGTCAGCAAGTTCTTGGAACATACTCTGCAGTTTTGAAGTGCCAGTTGCAAAAATGACTACGTCTTCAGCAAAACGAAGGTGAATTAAATAATCTCCATTAATCTTTATCTCTTTGTTTTCCCAGTTCAGTGACTGCATGACATTTGCAATGTGGCATTAAAGGGTTTGGGAGATACAAACACCTGATGACTGATATATTGTTTCAAACATCCGATGACTAATATGTTGATATCCATTTACCACTTTTTCTTATTTATTGAAACATATCAAGCATTATGATTGTAACAAAAATTCTGCTGAAAAAGCCTAAGGGGCTTTGCACGAGTTTCATGTGTAGCACAATTTTCTTATTGGTAATTGTCATTCGTATACAAAAATGAAATATCAAGCATTAAACGGAAAACGTCATAAAAAGAGCTTAGGTCTTTTTGTTCATGCAGGCATCTTCTCTTATCTCAATTTTAGAATGTATATTTGAATGCACCTCACCTTAAAACTCCAATGTAAAATCTAAATTTTGTTGAAAAGTCCAAGTCAGGAATTTCGTAAGCATTTTAGGTTCAGTGCGTTCTTGCTTCTTAATAATATTTGATTGCAAGTTCACACTTACGAGATATTAAAATTGCTGAGTTTCTTCGACAAGACTGTTGCGAAATTTTCAGAACTGTTCAATTTCCTTGTAATGCTAGGTAAAGTTCCGACGCTCAGCAGAGGAAATGATCTGACTAGTTTTGTCGATTTCTTAGTTAAAATCAAGATATTTTTTCGTGAAATTAAAAATAACCTTGTTTCTAACAGACGTAAGAAAACAACACACATCTAAGTATTATCTTATTTTCAACACGTGGGGTTTTTTTTCTTATTTTCGATTAGTGCGATTTTTTCTGTGAGCAATATTTCTGTGCGCATTCGTTATTCACATCGGATTAAACATAATAGTCACGAGATTGTGCATTAGGAGACGTTGGCTGTTTTTAAAATAAATGCAAATGTTTACATGACTGTATTTATGAAAAACTAATCTAGTCTGATCTCGCTCCTCAAAATATGCAGGTTCAAAAATTCCAACTATGGGCAATTCGATATTAAGCTTTCCGATAAGCATAGCCTGTAATATTATTGAATTCTAAATAACATACAATGAATGAGAGTCTGACTGGTCTTCTGCAAGGATAGCTCGATTTTTTTCTAGCTAATCGTTTTCCATCTCGAATCCGAAATCATGTGTGTTCAAAAGAATTAGATCAACTGTCTTCGTACAAAGCATGCTGATTGACAATCGACCTACTATTTCCTCCTGTTAAATTAAAGAAACTCGTCTTTGTGTCTTGTGTTTTATCTACTTTTTATTGCTCACACTTATATGCAACTATCTGTTCTCACTAATAGTTCAAATTGTTGCTTTTTTCATTTAAAATAGCAAAGCACTTTTGAGAAATTTTTAAATAAAGTAATTTTGGAAATTTAAATTCGGTATTTCCACAATTTTAGTACCACCAAATGAGAAATTTCATGTAAAAAAAATTCATGTCATATTATTTAAATTATTTTTAGGTTGCTGTTGCAAACCGAAAAATCAGTTTCACAGTGGATTTTCTATTTCTTTAAATAAAATCGCGTTAATTAAATATTTTAAAATTAAAAGATTGTGTTCCCGAAAGTAATATTTTTTCTTGCCAAGTTGATTACAGAGAATTACTGAAATACTTTAAAGTTTTCCTTCAGTTTTAATTGTCGCATAACTACAGTTCAAGCTTCGTGAATTTATCTTTCCAAGACAAATGTAGAAACTGCAATGAAATCCAAACGTCTCTCCTTTTAGATTCAGTGCCATTGTCCGAACCCTTTTAGCCGGTAATCTGTCAGAAAGGATTAGTGTCAACCGTCCCCGTAAACGAGCAGGTTGAATAACAAAGCAAAGGGGGAATGCAATGTTCACTGTTATCCGGAGTTCGAGGTCACTCGGGTGAGCTGGACAGTGGACAGATTGCGTACCCCGAGTTATTTCGTGCCAGCCGCTATGGGCCACAGAAACGTACCCCGAGTTATTTCGTTCGAGCCGCTTAAAGGGTTAAGTCACTTTTGTACGATTTTTAGATTTATGCTAAATACCAAATTTTCATCTAATTATTTATATCATACTTTATAATATAACATTTACCTTTTTACCATTAATAAAAGAAATATTTAAATTCAATGAATTGAAAAAAAAATACAAAAGATTTTAATAACATTAACTCACTTTCATATTTAAATTTCAACACAGCAAAATTAGAAAACTTTCATGTTATTCAGAAATAAAATCCTTTCTTCACTTTCAAAACATTAAGAAGCCTTCATATTCACAAGTCTCATCATAATTGATGGATTTTGGATGCATGTCATTTTTCAAATACTTCTGTGGGGTAACCAATTTTGTACACATTGAATTAAATACCAAGAATGATAACAGATTAGATGATCATATATTATTCTTTGTGAAACAATAGAGTTTTCTTTCATATTGTCAATTATTAGTTCCTTATTAATGGAGAATCCTCTCTCCACTGATGCCTGTCCATGCTAGAGCAACAGCAGCTTTTCAATTACTTCCTACAACAGATCATAATTTTTGCTTGAGGATAAATGTTTATAAAATAACATCTATTCTCAATTCCTCATAATTGTTATCAAAAAGTTTAAAATCTGAAGTTACTGCTGCAACACTATTTATAAAATCCTTTAACTGCAGCATAATAGTGTCAACAACACCAGGTTTCAGATGATTTGCATCCACGAGAATTTCTAGAATAATCTTGAAACTTTTTAAGCAAGATTCCTTCTCAGCATTCATTAATTTAGGATCTAAACACGTCATGTGCCGCACAAGAGCATACTGCAGCGGGCATTTAGTGATCAATTTTTTGACAAGGTTTTGCAAAATTGATCTGCATTTTACACGAAATTCCATTATCTGCTTTTCACAGATCCAATTTTGACCTACTTAACTCACCGTCAGACCGCAGTGCACCCTTTCTCCCAGTGACACAGCTGCTTTGAAGTTTACTTTTTTTGACTTCCGATGTCAATGGGGGATTGCAGAAAAAAGTGAAAAATAACAAAAGGAAAAAGATCGGATATTCCGATCTAAATTTTTCGGCTGTGGGATTTTGAAATTCAAGGATATTCCAGGCTAATTAAAGAAATTCAAGGACATTCCAGGCCTTGAAATTTTTTTTGAAATTCAAGGACTTTCCAGGTTTTTAAGGATGCGCGGGCACCCTGAATACAATAAAAATTTCTTTTAACGCTATTCAATAAGAAAAAGATAAACAGTGCAACATTTTGGAATTTCTTTATTTTGCAGCCTAAGCACACTTTTTGTGAAAAAAAAAAAAAAAAAGACAAAAAAAAAAAAGAAAAGAACGAAGCACCCCGAGAAAGTCCTTTGATCCTAATGAAACTCTGCATGAAGTACCCCAGGGCCGAATATGAAAATGACTAATTAAAAAATAACTAACAATGACTAAATAGCGGCCTGCAACAGCGCATGGGAACCGCATCGAGAAAGGTATATCAAGAGGAAAGGGCGACACAACAGGTTGTAGAATGCGTCGACGTACCGGTCAATTGTGACAGAGAATTACTGGTACATTAACCTCCAGACTGTCAGGAAGCCACGACGACGATGGATCTGTGCACACCACGAGAAGTCGAGCGGGTTTGCGAGAGGACATATAATTGGGCTGAGAGAAACTGGTTGGGCAAGTCGCCGTATCGCCATGGCTAATGGATCAGAGCGACGCGGTAATCGGACGATGTTGGCGCCAATGGGTCAAACAGGGCACCACAATCCAGCGGCACACGGGCAGTGGACGGCTGAGGGCAACGACAGAACGCGTACATTGAGCGATTGTGACAGCCGCACGAACAGAACCAAATTCATCGCTCTCAACAATCCTTGGCCGTGTTGCATCGTCCACAGGTACTGAAGTGGCCATTCGGACCGCTGCCAGATGAGTTGCGGCACAGGGATTACATTCGAGGAGGCCAATCCGCCATTTTCTACTGATCAGAGAGCATCTCAGGCACCAGTTGCAGTGGTGTCAGACCCGACTGACGAGGGATAATATCCAGTGGTGTCATGTTGTCTCCAGTGATGAGTCACGGTTTGCACTTAGCGCCGATGACCAGCGCATGCGTGTCTGGAGAAGAGCCGACCAGCGCGCGGATCCTGCTTTTACCGTGCAACGGCACAGGGCTCTGACACCCGATCTGACTGTCTAGGAAGCCATTTCCTACGATAGCTGGACAACCCTTTGAAGTCCTCCGTACTACCCTCACGGCTCAATGGTACTTCGACGCATTCTACGACCTGTTGTGTTGCCCTTCCTCTAGCACATCACCGAATAGTTTTGCAACAGGATAATACTCTGCCACACACGGCACAGCTCTCCCGGACCTGCATCTGTAATGTCGACACCCTTCTAGGCCATCCCGATCACCCGATTTCTCACCGATCAAACATGATGGGACCCCACCAACACTCATTCCGGAATGTCGGTGAATTGGCCCACAATTTGGACACCATCTGGCATTTCATACCTGAGAACAGTATGCGTAAACTGTATGTGTCTCTGTCACGTTGGGTTTCTGCTTGTATCCGAGCGAGAGGTGGCGCTACAATACAACTTACTGACTACTTCTACTCATGTAACTGTTTTACACGGATAAATGGCCCAACTGTGGAATTGCAATCACTTCCTCTCCTATACATGTACATGGGATGTAAGGTCAGGTGATGCACAACATCACAGCCTCTCCTTGACAAATGTCAACCCCGCCTTCTCGTGGGGCATCCTGTTCCCACTAAAGGCGCTCTGACGACCGCCAATAGCGGTATAACTATACCATCGGGATTTGAGGAAATGCTATCCCACACTCACCAACTCACTTGGCCAGCGCGGTGAGTTATGGCCAAACCCCTCCAAAATGAATCCACAACTTAAATCTTGGCCCTCAGTCTCTGGCAGCTGGAATGTACCTGGCCAAGGCAGCGACCAGTGCAACATGAAGTCAGAGGGTGCTAAGAATCACCGGAGGACCGGACTAGGCTGCCTTTTGATGCTGACCTTGGCTACTTACAATGGACGCTCCCCATCTTCTGATTCAAGGCTTCTTGAATTGGAAGAGGAACTACAAAGGATCAAGTGGGACATCGTCAGGCTAAGTGAGGTAAGGAGAAAATGAGATCTCATTGAACTGAAAAGTGGACATCTCTTCTACTATCATGGGACAGATACTGGCAGAACTAGTGGTGTTGGATTTATAATAAACAAGAAACTGAAGGATAAAATTGTAGAAGTTGAAAGTTCCTCGGACAGAGCTGAACGACACGCTATCCACCTCTCAAGAAGATATCCGGCTCAGATTATTCAAACTTGTGCACCTACCACAAGTCATCCTGAAGAAGAAATTGAAGAATTTTATGAGGAAATTCGTCATCTAAATAATAAAGGCAAGCAGCACTTAAAGATAATTATGGGAGATTTCAATGCAAAAATAGGGCAGCGACAACAGAATGAAACTGCAGTAGGTAAATTCGATCACGGCAATAGAAACCAGCGTGGAAATACTCTTAGAGTTTGCAGAGGCAGAAGGATTTTTCATCATGAACTCCTTTTTCAAGAAAAAGCCACACAGGAAATAGACATGGAGGCATCCCAATGGATGGACAAGTGAAATTGATTTTTTTATGTGTAACAAGAAATTTGTCATGGAAGACTGCAGTGTGCTAAACAAGTTCAACACAGATAGTGACCATAGAATGGTAAGATGCACCTTAATGCTAAACTAGAGCGTGGCAAGTTTATAAAATAAACAAAGTGTATTGATGTGACCAACCTTAAAAAAAGCATCAGAATACCTTCAAATTGAAACTGAGGAACAGATTCTCTACTCTAGAAGGTCTAACATCAGAAGAAGTGGACATCTCTGAAGTTAACAGAAAAGTAACCCAAGCTCTTATGGAAATAGCAACAAGATTAGCTGGGTCTAAGAACAAGTTGCATGTGAACAAATTATCAGAAAAAACCAAAACATTGATGCAAAAAAGAAGAGAGATGAGGACAACTAAAGAAGATGTGACTTCCAAAGTGGAATATATAGAGCTATGCAAGACAGTACGAAAAAGTATTACTGAAGACTTGTGGAAATTCAACTGTGAACTAGTGAGGAAAGCGATTGAAAACAACCAAAGCCTAAAAATAGCAAAGAGACATCTCAGTAAGGGAAGAAAACAGATTATGGCACTGAGATAAGAAGATGGTTCTGTAACAAGAAATAGAGGCAAAATTTTGAAAAGAGTGAAAGATTTCTATTCCAAATTATATGAAAGGGATGATACATGTACTCCAGACATCATGAAAGGTACCAGAGTTCTTCCAGTTCTCCCAGCAGAAGTTGCACATGCAATCAAGAACATGAAGCGGGGAAAAGCTCCAGGAGAAGATGGAATTACTGTAGACATCATACAAGAAGCAAGTGGAGAAATCGAAACAGTACTCGCCCAAATTTTCACTCGATGCCTTAATGAAGGGAAGATTCCTGAGGATTGGAACAATGCTACAATGATCCTGCTACATAATAAATGTGACATTGAGGATCTCAGGAACTACAGACCTATCAGCCTCCTATCAGTGGTTTATGAAATCTTCACTAAAGTTCTTTCACACCGCTTGAAGGTAACACTGGACATGGCTCAACCGAGAGAGCAAGCTGGATTCAGGAGTTGCTACAGCACAATAGATCATATCCACGTAATGAGAGAACTAATTGAAAGAGCGAGGGAATATGAACTTCCATTGTGCATGTCTTTTGTCGATTATGAAAAGGCCTTTGACTCATTGAAACCATCAGCAGTTTTGAAATCCTGCGGTGTTGAAGATGCATACATTAATATTATTAATAACATCTATGAAAATGCAAGTGCAAAGATTCGGCTGTTTGAGAATACAGCACACATAAAAATTGGAAAGGGAGTGAGACAAGATGACACCATATCTCCCAAGCTCTTTAATGCCACATTGGAAAATGTCTTTCAATCACTGAATTGGGAAAACAAAGGGATAAAGATTAATGGAGATTATCTAACTCACCTTCGTTTTGCTGATGACGTAGTCATTTTCGCAACTACCCCATCAGAGCTGCATAGTATGATCCAGGAACTTGCTGACAAGAGTAAAGAAGTGGGATTAAAAATGACCTTTCAGAAGACAAAAGTGATGTACAATGCTTTTAAAAGAAATGAAGATTTATCGATTGATGTAGAAAAACTGGAGATAACAGATACATATGTTTATCTTGGACAGCAGATATCAAGTGAGGATAACATTGAAGAAATTAATAGGCGTATAAAACTTGCCTGGAGAGCTTTTGGAACAGCATAATTTTCAAGGGCAATATGCCATTATGTCTTAAAAGAACAGTGTCTGATCAATGCATCCTTCCAGTGCTTACGTATGGTGCAGAGACATGGACCTTAACAAAAAAAGAGACATACTGAAAGGAGTAGTAATCAGGAGAGATAAGAAGAGGAACTCGTGGATCAGAAAAATGACAAGAGTGGAAGACATCATATCGTGATCAGAGTAAAATCCCTGAAATGGCAATGGGCTGGACATACTGCCAGAAGGACAGAGTTTTCACTCGATTTTAGATTGGATTCCAAGGGACAGGAAAAGATCCAGAAGAAGACCACATGAAATATGGGTGGATGAAATTCGAAAGTATGCAGGAGTAACATGGAGGAGACTGGCACAAGACAGACCGTTGTGGAAGAGGCTTGGAGAGACCTTCGTCCAGCAGTGGATTGATAATGGCTGACAATGATGATATGTACATTACACATGCCAATTTTCATCTGATTGGACGATTCCCTCTGGGTGCTTCTTTTCTTTCCCTTTTTTTTTTTTTTTTTTTTTCTTCTTCTTTCTTTCTTTTTAGAGAAGAGAAGATTGTATCAGCTACTTTGGTTTAGGGTGGTGTAGGAAGATAGAGTTAAGGAAGAACTTGATTATACTACCCCAGAGAGAAAAGGTAGTAAACAGCAAACACCTCAGATCATCAGGACAGCGGACTCATCGCAGCTCAGGAAAGACAGGTAAAAAGTTCCGACACAGATCTTTTTCCTTGGCTGTAAGTCATATGAAAGTAATTTATATTACAGCCAGCTAAGTATTCGCCTTAAACAATAGAAAGTGTGGGAAGCGTCAATCCTTGTTTCACTTACCACTAAAAGGAAAGCTAGGTCATTTTAACAGTTTCTTCCAAAACAAGTATATTGATAACAATTTGAAAATTTAAAATGAGAAAGTAAATTATCAATTGACAATAAAGTGGTCACTATAAGGATTTATTTATTTTGGTCCGTGAAACACAAAACAAAACTGGCAATCCAATTATATGTTTTCGGGGCCCCTCAAGCTCTGGGGCTCCAGGCGCGCGCACCTACTGAGCCTAGTGGGAAATCTGCCCCTGATTTTACTCATGATAAAGATCAGAAATCATATAGTAATATTTTATTTATTACTAATCTTTATATCTAATATCTTTTTACGATAGATTGCCTTTTACAAGCACAGGCAATTAAACCATGTAATTTTGGTTTCTT
This sequence comes from Macrothele yani, assembly GCA_039090855.1. Classification (NCBI taxonomy): domain Eukaryota; kingdom Metazoa; phylum Arthropoda; class Arachnida; order Araneae; family Macrothelidae; genus Macrothele; species Macrothele yani. The sequence continues at coordinate 84,368,947 of CM077008.1, forward strand.
TTTTACCCTCATATTACAACCACAGTGTATGATGTCATCTAAAAATCGATACCTCCCTCTGGATGTGCACATTTTAGCAAACTATGTATGCGCATTATATACTTTATTTTGGTATTTGGAACTGTTCTGAACATAAATAAAATCTTACATGTAACCAATTCAATTTACCATACACATGCTCAAAGCTGGGTACATTACTAGTATAACAAATCAGCACAGTTCTGATTTTTGAAAATCTTAAGACCTCGGCACTTACAGAGATCATTTCTGGCCACAGAAGGATTATCCTATAAGTTATCTGGGGGAATAAAAATAAAAAGAAGAAAAGAAACTAAACATTTTAAGAATTTACAGGTGTATTTTAGGCAGAGAAAAGTTAAAGAATATTTAGAATATGCGCTATCCCCTATTCAAGTCAAGTATGGGTACAGTTAGGCAATCATTCTCAAGAAAAGGTCTAAACAAAATGATCACTGATAGTTCTTCCTAGTTTTTTTTTTCAATTTCTAATCTGTTTCATTAGGTTGTTTACAACGATTTTTACTCAGTACATAAGGTACTTATCTATTGATGTATGGGTAAAAATAAAGATGATTTACAGTTTTACATAACAGCCAAATCCTATGGGTGTCACCAACTGAAACTTCAGAAAAAAAAAGCTATACCACTGTTATTAAAAAAAAAAAGTTAGTAAAATCATGCAATGCATTGATTATAATACACTTTCCAACATGGCAGAAATCATTACTCAAGTTATCACTCAAGTTATGAGAATAATGGCTGTGGAATAAATCTTGGTGCTGTGCCCTGACCTTTCATCCCATTTCGATGATATTCAACAGAACCGGTTTGGTCAACCTCCGAAATAACATGATAAAATTTTGTCGCAATCAAAGCATTTTTACGTAAGTTATGATGCATAAGGGCTACGGAATAGATCCCGCTCCTGTGTCCTAACCTTTGACCCCATTTCGCTCATTTTCAATAGAATTCGTCCCCAGGCAGGCCCCTACAACATACTAACATTTCATCCAAATCTAAGAATTTTTACGTAAGTTATGACGCATAATGGCGATGGAAGTTATTCCGCTCCTATGTCCTGACCTTTGACCCCATTTCGCCCATTTTCAATAAGGTTTGTCGCCAGGTGGTCCCCTACCACATACTAAAATTTCATCGAAATCGAACTTTTTTTACGTTAGTTATGACTCATAACAGCAGTTGAATGGATCCTGCTCCTATGTACTGACCTTTGACCCCATTCCGTTTACTTTAAATAGGGCTCCTTCCCAGGTGATTCCCTACGAGATACTAAAATGTCATCGAAATCGAACGATTGTTACGCGAGTTATCGTGCGGACGGACATACGCACACACAACACGTGACGTAATGAGGCAGATGAGAATCGCAACCATCTTCTTGCCGCAAATGTGTGACGTCATAAAACTTTAATAAGATCCACACACAACGCGTGACGTAATGAGTCGGATGGTGTGACCGCGCGCCAACATTCTCAAACGCGAAATTGTGACGTCATAAGATTTCTAAGCATTGGTAACATTAATGGAACAACGGCATCACTAAAAACGTTATAATTCGGGGTGGTTATTTAACCCACTAAACGAATTCTCTTAAAGTCGAGATCAAGCTAAATTAATTTCTAGTACCAGAAAACGGTAGGTTAACGACTTTCATCAAAATTCTTAGAGCCGTTTTCAAGATAAATGTGCATACATACATACAAGAATTGCTACTTTAAGGTGGACGTCAAGTAATTTTGCTTCCTATACTTCAAATGGAAAAACTTCTGTACACATTTTCTTCACAACTAATACGTTACCAAGGATAAAAATTTGAAAATCGATTAAAATATCTTCATTTTATAACTTGCAATACTTAATATTTTCTAAAACATAACCATAATTATGCAATTCAACATTTGTTTGTCTACTGACATGAAAATACAGGTTGCGCCATCTTTTTTCTGGACAATTAATGCGTTCACAAGGATGAAAATTTGAACATTGATTAAAATAGCTTCATTTCATAACTTGGAATACTTAATATTTTCTAAACCATAACCATAATTATGCAATCCAACATTTTTTTTGTCCACTGACGTCATCAAAGTACAGGTCGCGCCATCTTTTCTCTGGTTTCAACACCACCAAAGGAAAAGTTATTGATTTTTAATATACTTATGGTTATGTTTTAGAAAATATTAAGTTTTCCAAGTTATAAGATGAAGTTATTTTAATCGATGTTCAAATTTTCATCCTTGGGAACACATTAATTGTAAGGAAATGTTTACAAAAGTTTTTCCATTGGAAGTATAGGAAGCAAAATTACTTGACGTCCACCTTAATAATATGGGATAAGGGCAATGGAATGGATCGCAATCCTATGTCCTGACTTTTGACCACATTTTGTCCATTTTCAATAGGGTTCGTCCCCAGGTGGTTCCCTACTACATACCGAAATTTCATCGAAATCGAACCATTTTTACGCACATTATGACGCATAAGGGTAATGGAATGCATCCCGATCTTATGTCCTGACCTTTGACCCCACTTCACCCATTTTGAATAGGGTTCGTCCCCAGGCGGTCTCCTACCACATAGTAAACTTTCATTGAAATCGAACCATATTTACGCAAGTTATGACGCATAAGGGCAATGGAATGATTCCGCTCCTACGTCGTGACCTTTGACCCAATTTGTCCCATTTTCAATAGGGTTCGTCCCCAGGTGGTCCCCTACCACATACTAAAATTTCATCGAAATCAAACCATTTTTACACCAGTTATCGTGCGGACAGACTGACGGATGGATGGACAAAGCTGGAGCATATACGCTTCTTCAACCTACGGTTGGAAAGCGTAAAAAAGGCTAGTAAATTCTTCTGCACACAGTTCAATTTACCCATAAAATCTGTGTGTGAACACATTTTATAGATTAGTGTCTTACGAAAGGGAGAGGAAAATTTTGGAAAAAAAAAAACATGAAATAATGTAATATTTAAACCGTGACTTTTTTTCCAAAGGCTGCAGTCAGAAAATGTTAATAGAACATCCACACACTAGCATACATAGAAACTGATACCAGTTTTAAAGTGATTGTGTAGATTTTTCCTTAAAATATTTTAATGCCAAATCATTCATGAAACTGCAGAAAAGAGCACACTTACATTTGGATTTACACAAAGAAAAAAAGGGCACGGGGAAGAGGGCTGAACAAGGTTTTTTTTTTTTTTTTTTTTAACTACCTTGTACTTACCTCACCCTCCTCTTCCACAATGAATAAAAAATGTGGAATTTTAAAATTAATAGAACTTTGTCACTTTTAATTTAACAGTATTTTAAATTTAAACTAATTAGATTAATTTAATTTCACCAACAGCCAATGTAACCCTGAGATATTCAGTTTTAGTACAATAATTTTAGCACAGCAATTAATATTTAGTTAAATGCTGATCTTTTCCCCATCTGGTGTAGGTTTTTGAAAATATGGAGATGGCCCTCAGTTGATTTGCTGCATTAAGGAGTACTGAGCAGTGCTGCAATGGTGGGCTTGCCTTCCTTCTATTTAAAAGGATATTTATTTGTGGACTTTGTTAGGACGAGCAACAGATTCTTTATGCAGATAGTACTGAAGCCAAACCTTAATTTTACAGTGCTAACAATTCAGAGTGAATAGTGGATCCTATGCTTTCGTTGCATGCTGGGTGGGTGGTTTGGTTAATTGGGTGGTAAAGCAATGAGGTGCCAGGCTTCGGAGACAAACAAAGCATCCTAGGTTAAGGGCAATTCAGAGCAATAAAGAGAGAGATCAACCACATAGCAAGAAAACTAGCCCTGCAACACCAAATGCAACATACAAGACTCAAATTTTCTGAGCATCCAATTGATGTCCAGGAGCATACATGTTGACAACTCTTGAAAGGAACCTTTGACTAAAAGGTAAAAACAAAATATAAACCGCATTACACGTGTGCCCAACGATCCTCACAGCATGTGAGGATCGTTAAGCAAGAGGCTGTTTCTTCAAGGAGTCCTTCAATAGCATTAATGATCAAATGCAAGTTTATCATAAACTTTTGTCTTCATTTTTATATTTGTTGATCGTTGTTTATAAATAAATAATATTCCAAAGTCAGCAAAGGTTTAGAAATTTATTTTTTAACTTAAATAGAAAAAATTATTTTGAGATTGGGGGAGGGGGCTCCAGCATGGTTTGAAAATTACTTGTTTTCAGCATTTCTGCATAATACATCACAAAATGCAATAGATTGTTCATATTTAACTGATCATGGATAGTATATACAGAGAGAAAATACAAACCCCAAAATTTCAATTTTTTTCAATGAATAGAGGGGAGATTTTGTCCTCTAAATATCTTCATTTAAGGTCATATTTTTGAAAAAGTGGTGATCATTGTTTTATTAATAAAATTGCTTGTATTTCTCCTAAACAAATCATTCAGGTATCATTTTAAAGGTAAGATTGCCATCTTTCTGCAAAAGTCAGTTGAATTTTTTTTTCAAATTTACAAACAATTTTAGAATTTTTTTTCAAATTTAAATTTATTTTTTTGAAAATCAAAAATTTATATCTTTGACTTGCAAATGACACTAGCCATAAGCCTATTTGAAGAGTTAGAACTACTTTGCCTCCACACAAATTAATTTCAGGTTCATACTCCAAAATTTTCTTGGCTTTTTGGGTTGCCGAACTTCAAAGAAATTTAAAATTGCCAATTTTTACACCACAAAAACTTGATGTGGGCAAGGTGATAAAAATATGAAAATTGTGTAATGAAGGGACCAATGTGACTAGATTTACACCTGGAAGTTTCATTTTGCATCTCCGATTGTTTCTATTTATTTATTTTTTTAAATAATCGTTACTGTTAAATTTCTGCGATTTAGGAAGTCCCGACCACCTTCCCATTGGTTTTTTATGCTAATAATTTTTATCCTCTTTGTACACCTGGGAGTTCTATATTATCACTATTAATTTCATGAATATATTTCAACATAATCATTGTGTTACTGGTGCTAAATTTATATAAAAAAGTTATTTATGCTAGGAAAACATAAATAACCCACTTATTTTATATAAATTTGGTACCAGTTTTTTTATACATATATATAAATTTGGTAGCAAGAGCATGCTGGGAAAACTGATTAACAGAATTGCTTCATGTACTAATGCTGGACAAAATTACTGGATTCCTGTCAAAAAAGCCTCTATGTATTCAGATTGCATAGCAGTTTATGCCCTTAAATCAATACATGTGCTTAAACACTTTTGCTGCCAGCGGGCACAAGCGCCAGCAAAATAAAATCGTTGTAAGGGGCCATGCTGGCGCCAGCGACTTCAAATTGTTAATGGGCTTCGGTTTTTGTTTTGTATTACTTCCGCTAGGTGACGCAACTTCATGTTTTGAAGTATAAGGTTGCTAGGCAACATAGTGCGGGTGTTGTAAAGCAGATGGCCCGGGGATAAGAAGTCGCGCGCGACTTTCCTGGCCTGGGAATGTGCTATTTTATTTATATACATTTTGGAAAAAATCAGGTTTATTTCCGAAATTTTTGATGTTTAAAATATTCAGCCATACATATATAAAGATATTTATATATGTATGTTTGTATTATATTTTGTTTTTATGGCAAGTAGCATGTGGTAAAATATATATATATATATATATATATATGAGGCATAAATGTTATCCCATTTGGACAAAAGTAAAATTAATAAAAAGGAAAGCTACATTGGATGCAGGCATCTTGAACATTTCAATAAATTTGGTTTTTATTTTGTATTCCTTTCACTAGATTTACCCATGTTTTGAAGCATTAGACTACTACGCAACATACTGAAGAAATAGATCGTAAATCAGATGGCCATAGAGGTTGCTCACAACTTCTATGGCCCATGGGTATACTATTATTTTTTTCATAGATTCCGTAGTTTGTGTATATTTTCGAAATTTTCATGATATATTACAAAGTTTTTTTTTTGTTAAAGTAAAATATAGAGTACAAATTTGATGTGTGGCTACTCATAACTTAAAAATTGCATAACTTATAAATTTTATACCATATTTGTGGGCCTTTCCGGGAATGTATTGCCTGAAGCCTTGTCTTCCTCTAAATAGCACAAGACTTTCATCCACAGAAATTTCTTTTCCCGGCTATATCAATTTATTCATGTTGCACAGCAGTATCTCCATAAGCCTTTTGACCTTATAAGTGCAATCGTTCCTTGGATCTTGAGAATTGTCAGCGAAGTGCCATAACTTCAATAGTTGAAACCTGTTTCTCTGCTGATAGTGTTAGAGGTGCAATTCGGTTTTGGAACAACACATGAGTGGACCAATAACCTGTAATCTTCAGAAATCTAACCAGGCCCATCCAAATAAGCAGACCAAGAATTTTTTTCATTTCACTTACAGATGTTGGCAGCCATTGTTTCATCCTCGAATGTGGCGATACCCACCTTGAATGACTTGCTGTGCATTTTTATTTGTTTCAGTAATCATTAGAAGATAAATATAATCAGTCACTAGATAGTGGACAATGTCAATAGCTGTAAGGGGGTCTAAATTCATTACATCAGGACATATACCTGAGGGTGCTGTCAATGAAATTTCCTTTTGCTTTGACGAATCAACTGGCCCCCAAATTATCTGCTGCTGTTCGTGATGTACGGGATTCACGTCTAAACACCGATGTTCTTCCATTGTTTGCAAGAAATCACAATCATCATCATATTCTTCAGTACTGTTTTCATAATCTGGATCAGAATCAGATGCAGAAGAAATTTCAAAACCGGAAAGACTTGATTTGTGGTCACTTGTGTCCGATTCAACAGATTCGGTTGTTGTAAGACCAACAGTTGGATCATCTATAGCAGAAAGATCTGTAGCGAGGTTAATAATTCTAGATGGACCAGCAGTGAGATCAGGTATCCATGGAGAAGGAAGCCTGACAACGGATTCTAATTTTCGCCTTTTGGAGTAAAACTTTTTGCCATTTATGGTGTCGGCCATCTCACGCTTTGATTACAAGAGCAGTTATGGGATTTCCGTCGAACTACAAATTAGTGTGGTTGGGAAGAAAAACGAAAAAAAAAAGAAAGAAAAGAAAAGGTGCGTGTCTGTTAACATCCCGAAATCTATTATGCTCAAGTAAAGTAAGTGCTGTCTAATGGAAAAAAAGAAATTTATAGCCCAAAAGGGAAGGAAGGAGGCTACTTTTCCTGCAGCATCTGTTTATATAAACTGCATCCAAGCACAGGAATATGTTAGTAAGAAAAGTGTTCACCCAGTTTTCTCTTATTTTGCTTCCACCAGCCACCCTGTGCTAAGGAATCAGTGTGTGGAACCACCTAAGTGGGAATTGCCTTCCCCCAGTAGGGTACTATATTTCCATTGTCTCCGACCGATGCGGTGTCCCAGCTCAACCTCAGCTAGACACAACACACTATCACAAAGAAAGGAAAGAGGGAGGAGCACTCATTATTTATAGACTTTCTACAATTCCTTTTTTACGCTTTCCAACCGTAGGTTGAAGCGTATATGATCCAGCTTTGTCCGTCTGTCTGTTCGCATAACTTGCATAAAAATGGCTCGATTTCGATGAAATTTTAGTATGTGGTAGGGGACCACCTTGCGACGAACCCTAATTGAAAATGGGCGAAATGGGGTCAAAGGTCAGCAAATAGGAGTGGGGGTCCATTCCATAGTCCTTATGCATCACAACTTACGTAAAAATGTTTTGATTGAGCTGAAAGTATACTTAACCGGTTCTGTTTAAATATCATCGAAACAGGGTCAAGCTAGGTTCCTCATAACTTGAGTGATGATTTCTGGCATGTCGGAAAGCGTATCATAATCAATGCATTGCATGATTTTACTAACTTGTTTACATAAGCTTGTATGAAGTTGCCCGCGCCTATATGGCCTATACAACATCACGTTTAACTTTTCGGCCATGTCGGTTGCACACAACTTCTGCATGTTTTGCTGTAAATGGACTTGTGGTCAGCCAACTAGTAGGTGGTATAAATATTTTGGAAATCCTATTACTGGAACTTCAGATATTTACTTCTGTTTATCTGGCCTTCTGGGCGACTTCTACAGAAGGTGTGTGTGCCCACTGGCAGCGAAAGTGTCAAAATACGCAGATTTCAACTCTTCTTAACTTTGAAAAAATATTTCAAAATGTTATCTTTTTTTCAGAAAATCTACAAAAATGTTTCGAAGGAAAAAAATTAGAGTTAAAAACATGAGTGTTAAAAATAGTCTAAACTGTAAACAAGTAAAACCAATGTTTATGCACGAAACTAGTTTATACAGAAAAAAGTTTGCAACAGTGCTAAAAAAAATTATTGCTTAAAATCTTTGGTGTTAAATCATTTTGGGGAGAGCCATCCTAAGAAGTGTCCTGTCACCTTCAAGATTTTGGAATAGCTGCGGAATGGCATTTTTTTTTTTTTTTTTTTTTGCAACCAGTCATGGTAAAAGTCTATGTGATGGTATTGGTGGGACTGAAAATACTTGCTGATAAAGCTAGTTTGCAGTGTCCAGTAAATAATCAAATTTTAACTCCTGTGCAGTTATATGAATTTGCAAATCAAGAAATTAAAGGGATTAAATTATTTTTTGTTTCTTCAGAAGATATTACTACTAATGAAAAAGAGATGAAAATGAGATTTCAAAGTGCAATTGCCATTCCACAAACTCGAAAGTACCATAAATTTGTACCTACAGCAATAGGAAAATTAAGACTATTTCAGGTTTCATCTTCTTCTGAAAGCCTAGAAATGTGTTCTACAGAACTACAAAGAAAACAAAATGTTTATGCTTGATGACATACACAAGTCATTATACCGTGAATGTGCTTATAAAGTGGTACTTAGCATTTGTTAATTATGTTTCTTCTAAAAATAAGGATGTTCATGTGACTTTCCTAAAACCTCCTGGTCCAGCTACATTTTTACTGGACAAATGAGAAAAGCTGGGTGAAACAGGATCAAATACTTATGATAAACATTTTACCTGACACAGTTACTATCAGGCAATATATTCTGCCAAAAACACTGCAAGATAATATTAACTTTATCTGTAATAATAGGAATATTCTAGAAACTTATTGCTTACCTATGCATTACAGCTTCTCGAAGCGGAATGCATAGGTAAGCAATAAGTTTCTAGAATATTTCTATTATTATTGACATATAGCAAGTAAACTGAAATAGTAGCAATATCAGGACTAGTGATAGATCTCGATATGAACTGCTAATGTGATTAACTTTAGCTTTGATAAAACTCAAGCCTCCAGTTCTTGTAGTTCATAGATTTTAGGACAGTGAAATCTGACTTACACACACTATATACACTGCTGGCCACTCAAAATGCAACACCAAGAAGGAAGCATCAGATTGGCCTGAAATTCGCAGCATACGTCGCCCGCGAGAGGACATGCAAACGATTAGCATTGCAGGGCATATGCAAATCATGTGCGCCCGGCACGCCACCGAGAAGCACTATAAGAAAGGTGCACAGAAGGCGGGGTGTAAGTAGTGGAAGTGTGTTGTGCTGCCGGACATGTGCGTGGGAAGCTTCCCGATGCCTCGTCGCAGAATACGGCAGTCATACCAGCATGTTTTGGAGTTCGACAGAGGACGAATAGTGGCTTATCGCGACACTGGTTTATCGTACCGAGACATCACCGCCTGTGTGGGACAACATCCAGCCACAGTGAGGCGAGTATGGATTCGGTGGGTGCAGGAGGGAGGGACGGACGGATGGACCGACGTGAGCGATTACAGCAGCCACAGCACACCACCGAACGAGAGGACTGGCACGTTGTGCGGGGCATTGACAGCTCGCACCGCCAGATCACGAACGTTAGTGCAGGAATTAGGGTGTGTTGCGCAACAACCTGTGTGAGCATGTACCGTTCGACGTCTGCAGGAGCTGGTACTTGTCGCACGGCACCCATTCCTCCGATTACAAATTGACGTTACACCACCGGCGAGTGCGGCGGCAGTGGGCCGTTGAATGCCGCACCTGGACTACATAATGGCATGACATTGTCTTCTCCGACGAATCCTGCTTCTGCCTGCAACTCCACGATGGTCGGATCTGTGTGTGGTGGCACCACGGCGAGAGACTGTATGATGCCTGCATTATGCATCGCCATACCGGTCTGTCGCCTGGCGTTATGGTTTGGGACGCAATTGGATATGACACCTGCACCCCTCTGGTACACATCGCCAGTACACTCAACAGCCACTGCCACATCTCCGACGTTTTGGAGCCTATAGTCCTCCCTTACCTGCAGGACCTGCCAGCGGCCACGTTTCAATGCGTGCCACGCCCGCACGTGGCACGCATTGTGCAACAATTCTTCACAGCCCACCAGGTGTCACCGCTGCCGTGGCCAGCCTGTTCTCTCGATATCTCTCTCACCGAACACGTCTGGTCGCTGATCAACAACCAAGTGGCCTGGCAAGCATCACCCGTGGCTATGCCTGATGAACTGTGGCAATGTGTGGAAGCAGCCTGGACTGAAATACCCCAAGCTTACATCCAAAGCCTCTTTCATTCAATGCTGCTGGGTGTGGCGGTCATTATTGCCAGCCATGAGGGTTACACGAACTATTGATGTCTGCGTGTTCCGCAAGTCACACGGGCCTGTAAGCTCAATCGTTTCATCTTAGTATCTCTTGCAATGTGTACAGTAAATCTGGCTTTGCTATCTCGTGTCCTTCTTGGTGTTGCATTTTGGGTGGCCAGTAGTGTATATGTTTAGAAAGAAATTCTATGGGTTTTTTTGTTTTTTTTCACAATTTAATGCCACAAAAAGAATCAATAGAAATTGTGACTGTTTACTTAACTAGAATTATTTGTCTTTGCTACTTTTTATCACCTTGTCTGTGCAAAGGCATTTATTTAATTTTATTGTCACCTTACAAAGCCACTGCATCATAGTTATTTTACAGTACCTCATTTTGTACTTCATACTTTTAATATCTTACACAGTGAGTTATGTTTGTCTGTATTACATTTAAATCCTTTCAAACTAGGTGCACAGGCATAGTTAGATGAACAATAAGAAAGGGAATATAAATTTACATATACCCATTTTTTTAAAGTCGCAACCGGCCCATTCCATCTCAATTCAGGCAGAGCATGTCAGTTGACCCCCTTAGATTTGTTCCAAAAAATTACAGTAGCTACTCCTACTACAGATATAAGATATTCCAAAGGGATTTGCTCCAAAAAAATGTATATCACTTGCTGCGCCATTTTGAAATTTGGTGAAAAACGCATTTTTTGAAAGGAATGTCAAAAACGGCATATTTTAAAAATGTTATTGCGTTTAAACTATTTTGGCGATTCAGTTCACTTTTGTTTTGTAGCTAATGAATTGATTTTTAACTTGACATACTTTAAATATGCATGTTATAATTATTAGTAATTTAAAAAATCCACTTTTTAGGTACAAAATTTTGGTTTTTCTGACATTTAACGATTTTTTCTTACACTAAGAAAATTTTTTTAAATAAATAAAGATGGTAATGTGTAGTCCACCAATGGTAGTTTTACAGCAAATTTTATTTATTGCCTAACATATATACAGTCTATACAATTCAACTTCAAAATATGCAAAAGTACGAAAATGCACTATTTTCAAGTAGCAATAACTCAAAAACCCCATTTTTTTTAAAATCTTAAAACTTGACCTTATGTTGTCCTATTAGTATATTATCAATTGGTGGGGGCAGAATTGTGTGTTTTTGCCTCATAAATTTTGAACTTTTTTTTTTAAATGACAGTTCTCCAGCATTTGCAGGTCGCAGAAAAACACTACAAAGTTTTGTTTTAAATTAGCTCTGAAAGTTAAAATATAGGCTAGTAGACTAATTATAATACTTAAAGTAAAAATATTTAAAATATAAATCTAGTAAATAAAAAATATAAAATAATTTGAATTATTATATAATAAATTCTGTAATAAAGTTACAGTTGTTAAATGAACTTACCTAGTCTTAATGCTTAAACAACAAATAAGCTTGTTCTACACCTGTGCAATGCTGAATCAACAGAATCATACATGCATGACCAGTGTTTGCTCACTGCACAGCTAATCAACTGTCTCACTAGCCCCTCCCCCTCCATGGCCACACCCACCTGTGCTATAACTACTGTGCAGTCTTTTGTTTGGAAGAGTAACACTTGATATGTGTTTGTGATTTCTCAGATGTTTTTTACATTTTTGCTGAATAGGCCTATTTAATGTCAGATTATCATAGTTCTGAACGAATTAAGTGTGTGGACTATATTAGAAGACAAAAAACTGTATACAAAAGTAAGAGTGTGAGGTTATGTGGTGTTGGTGATTTAGCTGATTTAATTCAAAGGATTGTAGGTAGGTCTGTTATTGTAAAAAGTAATGACAGTTTGTGTAGTAATTGTGTTGTTTTTTATAAAAAAAAAAAAATTGGGGGAACTTACAAATTAACCTGAACAAGAAATTTCATCTGATGAACCTTTTATTGCAAGTGAGGAGATTGTAAATGCTGTCAACAAAAGGATTAACATTCTTGATGTAAATATGTCGCCATTGAAATCCCCTTCACAAGTTAGGCCTGAGAGGAGGCAAAGTTATGTAAAAAGAAAAAAGTTGAAATTAGAGGAAGTATTAGTAACTGCATCTGTGAAGAAATTAGAAGTGTATAGTGTTAATGATGACATTTCAAGTGAACCTTCTGCTGAAAAACCTGACTGTTATACTTGCAATCAGTGGTTTTTTAACATTAACACAGCTCTTCGAAATTCTAAATACAATGAAAAAGTGCAATTGTTGACACTGTTACCACATACTTTTACTAAAACGCAACTGGAAGCAAAGTTACCTTCAGTATCAAAGTACATCATAGATAAGTCACGTAGTGTTAAAAAAGAAAAAGGAATTTATGCTAAAACTGATCCCTACAGTGGACATCCATTGTCTGCAGATACTAAGGCAATTGATTTGTCATACTACCTAGATGACAGCAAAGACTGCACAAGAGAGAGTCCAAACAAAAAAGATGTTAAATGTGTTAAAGATGGTAATGGTGAGAAAGTTAAAAAGGCAAAAAGATTTATGACAAGATCAATCAAAGAGACATACAGTATATTGAAAAAGGAAAACGAAGGAATAAAAATTGGACTTTCAAAATTTTATTCGCTATGTCCAAAGTAGGTGAAAATTCAACCTATACAAGCAGTTTGTACTTGCATTTACTGTAGTAATCTTACACTAATAAGCATAGCTTTCCACAATGTAACTAATGAAAAGTATACTGAAGAGGCTCTTTTACTTAAGTGTTTGTGTAACAAAACAGACAATGAAGATTCAAATGTGTGGTGACCGTCTCGGTACAGATGCACTGACAGCTGATACTCTTGGCTTGTTGAATGAAGTTGCATATGCTATTTGGGAACGTAATGACTTTATAAATAAAACTGTACCTACTGAAAGGTTCCTCGAAGATGCTAGACATTGGATTAATAAAGCAATTCCTCATAATTATATCCGAAAAATCCAGAGAGAAGGAATAGCCAAAGCTAACATCTCTGCGAAAGGGAGTTGTGTGTGTTTTACATTTTGATTTTGCAGAGAACTGGTCAGTTATATTGTCTGATGAGATACAAAGCTATCACTGGCAAAATGTACAAATCTCATTGTTTACATATGTTGCACAAATTGGTCAAGTGAAAGAAAGTTTTGCAGTAGTGTCTGATGATATAACCAATGACACAGCTCATGCTCTCTGTGCCATAGGTCTTATAAAAAATGACATTTCAAAATCGTATCCATTGGAAACTAAGACCTCAGTAGTTTACGTTTCAGATGGAGCTGCCACACATTTCAAAAATCGATATCAACTTCATGAGTTGTCTAAGGGTAATCCAACTATAGAAAGAAAGTGGATATTTTCAGCTACTGGGCATGGTAAGAGTGCATGCCATGGTATAGGTGGCATATGCAAGCACTATGCTACAAGATTTAATCTACAAAAGAATCTGTGGAAGCCATAAGAGACGCAGCTTCATTTGTTTGTACAATTTCAAATCTTATACGTAATACGAAAATACTACACCTCAAAAGTGAAGTTGTTCAAAAATTCAGGTCTTGTAAAGAAAAAGAATGGATCACTGTAAAACCTGTTGTAGGATTACAATCTCAGCATTATTGGTTGGTGCAAAATAATGAAGCTTATATGGCAAGAACAATTAAACATAATATGCAGAAAGTAGAAATAACAAGCCAAGTAAAAAACAGGTACTCTTCGAGTGATTTCATAGTAGGTCAATTTGTTGGGTGTGTATATAATGATTATTGGTGGATGGGACAGATAAAGAGCATATCTCTAGAGCTTGAAGACATTACTGTGTCGTTTATGCATCCCCATGGCCCAGCTAAAGGGTTCCAATGGCCAGAGGAATGTGGAAAGAGAGAGGATGTATGTGCAGTGCCATTAAACAATGTAGTGCTAAGGTGAAGGAACCCACTCCCAGCGGACAATCTGCTCGACTCCACATTTTGGATACCAAGGAGCTGAACCAGATCTAACAGATCTGCAGTGTCTGAACTTTATGTAAACTTACTCAGTAATTATTTTAGTATAATGTTTATAGATCTCAGCTAACATGGAGTTGTTTACGATTATTTGTTTTAGTGTTACAGAAATCAGAAAATTGTAAAAAGACAAACAGTTCAATGAGTTCTCGGTTTTCCACATTTTCTATGTTTTTCTTTTTGTTCTTTTTCCATTATTTTTTTCTAAATGAGTAACTTAAGTTTACTTATAAAAGTGTTCAGTGGAGCTTAAAAATCAGGGTGGCTTTAAAATTTCATTGTAAAGAACAATTGTATACGTTTTTGTATCGTTTCTATTTGCGACCCGCAAATGCTGGAGAAGTGTCATTTTCAAAAAACGTTCAAAATTTACGAGGCAAAAACACACAATTCTGCCCCCACCAATTGATAATATACTAATAGGACAACATAAGGTCAAGTTTTAAGATTTTTAAAAAATGGGGTTTTTGAGTTATTGCTACTTGAAAATAGTGCATTTTCGTACTTTTGCATATTTTGAAGTTGAATTGTATAGACTGTATATATGTTAGGCAATAAATAAAATTTGCTGTAAAACTACCATTGGTGGACTACACATTGCCATCTTTATTTATTTAAAAAAACTTTTCTTAGTGTAAGAAAAAAAAATCGTTAAATGTCAGAAAAACCAAAATTTTGTACCTAAAAAGTGGATTTTTTTTAATTACTAATAATTATAACATGCATATTTAAAGAATGTCAAGTTAAAAATCAATTCATTAGCTACAAAACAAAACAAAAATGAACTGAATCGCCAAAATAGTTTAAACGCAATAACATTTTTAAAATATGCCGTTTTTGACATTCCTTTCAAAAATGCGTTTTTCACCAAATTTCAAAATGGAGCAGCAAGTGATATAAATTTTTTTGGAGCAAATCCCTTTGTAATATCTTATATCTGTAGTAGGAGTAGCTACTGTAATTTTTTGGAACAAATCTAAGGGGGTCAACTGACATGTTGGTATTCTCTGCCTGAATTGAGATGGAATGGGCCAACCTTAAACAGTGTATTTATAGAAATATTTCAATGAAATTCATAGTGATGGAAAAGCACTTCCAGGTGTACAACCAGGATAAAAATTATTAGCATTAAAAACCAATGAGGAGGTGTGTGGTCCTTTTAAATCACAGAAATTCAATGGGAATGTCCCTCGTGCTTTTTTTTTTTATAAATAGAAGCAGCCAGAGATGCAAAATGATATTTTCAGGTAGACTGTATCTATGCACATAGGTCCTTTCATTGAAACAGTTTTCAAAATTTTATCACCTTGCCCACATCAAGTTTTTGTAGGGTAAAAATTGGTAATTTCAATTTTTTTGAGGTTCGCCAGTACAAAAAGCAAAGGAAATTTTGGAGTATGAACCTGAAATTAATTGTGGAGACAAAGTAGTTCTAACTCTTCAAATAGGCCAAACCCTCATGGCTGGTATCATTTGCAAGTCGAATATATAAATTTTTGATTTTCAAAAAAAAAAACAAATTTAAATTTGAAAAAAAATTCTATGAAAAATGTTTGAAAATTAAAAAAAAATTTCAACTGACTTACTTTTTTAGAAAGATGGCAATCTTACCTTTAAAATGACACCTCAATGATTTGTTTAGGAGAAATACAAGCATTTTTATTAATAAAACAATGAGCACCACTTTTTTCAAAAATATGACCTTGAATGAAGGTTCAGAGGGCAAAATCCCCCTCCCCCTTTAATTGAAAAAAATTGAAATTCCGGATTCTGTCATCTCTCTGTATATGCTATCCATGATTAAAGTTGCAGCAAAATCCATTACTATGAGGTAACCACAAAAATTAATATTTGTTGATTTTGCATAGAATGACCCTTACATTATATTTTGAAGTCCAGAACAAAAACATTTAATATTTTTAAGAAAATGTGCAGAACATGGCAGTATATTTTTGCTGGTTTCATTTTATCTTTTTTAGGTTAGTGTTCTCCCTAAAGTTTTTTTACAGCTGGGTGGTACTTTTTTAAAAGACCCCTTCCTCAATCGAAAAAAAAAGAAAGGATGTTTTGCTTAACATGACTGTACTTATTAAATACTTACTGATAAATCATGTTCAACACAGATTTCAGTTGTTTTCACCAATATTTATCGTATATGTGGGAGTAAGTTTTGCACTCTTACTATTACGTGTGTTGTGAAAACATTCATTTACAGGAAATTTAGCTGGGCGGCAGAGAAAATTAGCTGGACGGGCCACCCAGTAAAAAGGCTCTAGGGAGAACACTATAGGTGAATTATTTGTAACCTCATACTTTGCTAATGTTCTACCCTGTTCATTCCAAATTATTTCTTTAGCTAGTACACAGTTGTTTTCACCAATATTTATCGTATATGTGGGAGTAAGTTTTGCACTCTTACTACATGTGTTGTGAAAACATTCATTTACAGGAAATTTAGCTGGGCGGCAGAGAAAATAGGCTGGACGGGCCACCCAGTAAAAAGGCTCTAGGGAGAACACTATAGGTGAATTATTTGTAACCTCATACTTTGCTAATGTTCTACTCTGTTCATTCCAAACTATTTCTTTAGCTAGTACACATTACAAACATAACCTTAAAATTACAAACACATTACAAACACATGACATAACCTTATTATCACTATTTCAATAATACAATTTGTTTTTACAATTGGTATCATTGCAATTTTTTTATTAATTTTACTTTCATAAAGAAAAAACTAATTTTCACAATTAGCATTTTAGATAATAAAACAATTCCTTAGTAGTATATTGATAAAGTTGCCAGTAGGTTTATAGAAGGATCAGGCACAGTACCCAGTCTTAGCATAAGTACTGTTACAAACGTTTGACAAATGGCGTGCAACGTCACCGACCAGCCAGGGGCAAGCAGCAGCAGCTAGTAAGTCATTGTTCATTCAGTGACAGAGGAGATAACGTGTTTCGAGGAGTACTTGCCATGGAGTGGGGTGATTATGAGAATAGTGTTGCTGAAATTGGGGTTGCACAAAGTTGGAAAATCAGCTTCCAAAATTTCCAACATGCTGAAGAAACTGAAAATCAGTCAAATTTTTGTCTATTGGACCATAAAAAGGGTTCCTTGAGACTGGGACCATCGGCGACTACCCCAGAAAAGGTCGGCCGTGTACTGTGAGGACTGCTCACCTGGTGAAAGCAGTGGCAGCCCGTAATCGACGAAATCCTCTCGGAAAACAATCAGTGATGGCTCATGAGCTGAACATTTGAAGAATGTTGATGTCACGTGTACTGCAGATGAACCTAAGGGTGAGAGCTTACCAGCTGCACACAGGGCACTTCTGCACCTCACAACTGAAGCAGCAGAGGGTGCTAAAAGTGAAACATTTGCTGCAGCATTATGCAGACAATTGCCACAGACAGATCCTTTCTCTGATGAAAAAATGTTCACTACTGAAGAGATTTTCAACAGCCAAAATGACTGTGTACATGTGTCAACCTCAAGATAAGCTCAGCAGAAAGCTGCAGGGATCATGAGGGGGCCATCATCTTGCTTCTGTCATGGTTTGGTTGAGAGTCTCCTACAAGGGTACCACAGAGCTCCATTTTCTGTGAGAAAGGAGTGAAAACATCTGCCTAAGTCTACCAGGATAGGGTTTCTGAGTCACTGGTCAAAAATGTGAGTCACACCCTCTTACAAACCTGACAGTGGAGCATAACAAATAAAGTGGTTAGTATCAACTAGCCATCTAGTTTACGTGGCTATATAAATAACACAATAGCTGTACTATTATTACATTAACTGTTTCACACATTATAACATTTCTCGTGCTAAGTGCTCACTCGGCATTCAATCCCCGCCGCTGCATAGTATTATCTAATTCAGTAAATTACCAGTCAATGAAATAAAGTTTCAGATATTGTAATGTGCACTTACCCACAAAGACAAACTTTTAGAAGTATACTTGTAGGTCCAACTGCTTATTATATTCCTTCAGGTTGTTTAGCTGAATGTTGAGCAGACAAAGTTCATTGAGTTATCTTTTAAAAGCACATGAGGTATTCAATACCAGTTCAAATGAATGTGACACATGAAGTCTACAAGAGTCTGAATTAAAAAATTAAAAAACATAGAGAGATTAACTATCTTTGTTTAAATCACTAAAGTCCATTTGTTTAAATTCTGACTAGTTGGACTTTAGTGATTTAAGTAAAGATGGTTAATCTCTCTGTGTTTTAATTTTGACTCTTGTGGACTTCATTGTGTCACATTCATTTGAACTGGTATTGAATACCTCATTTTAAAAGATAACTCAATGAACTTTGTCTGCTCAACATTCAGCTAAACAACCTAAAGGAATATAATAAGCAGTTGGACCTACAAGTATACTTCTAAAAGTTTGCCTTTGTGGGTAAGTGCACATTACAATATCTGAAACTTTATTTCATTAACTGGTAATTTACTGAATGAGATAATATTATGCAGCGGCGGGGATTGAATGCCGAGTGTGCACTCGGCACGAGAAATGTTATAACGTGTGAAACAGTTAATGTAATAATAGTACAGCTATTGTGTTATAATGACAGTGGAGCTTTCAGCAGGATTCCGCACCTGTCCACAAGGTCAAGTCAACCCAGAAGTGGCTTCAGGAAAATTTGCCACACTTCATTTCTCTAGCTGATTAGCCTTCAAGCAGTCCAGACCTCAACTCATTGTACTAAAAGTTGTGGGCAACACTGGAGGACATGGCCTGCAGAAAGAGACACCCCAGTATTGACAGTCTCAAACGCTCTTTGGTGCGGGCAGTAGCAGCTGTCCCTGTGGAGACCCTACGTAAAGCTATTGATGAGTGGACACAGAGACTGAAGGACTGTGTGAAGGCAAAAAGATGTCATTTTGAAAAGAGATTGGTGTCATGTATTCATAAGTGTACTACTTACATCACAGGTATATTTAAATATTTTAAAATTTCTTTTATTTCACTGAATACTTTGTAACAGTATTTATGGTAAGACTAGGTAGATCTGTTAGATATTTCTCAGGTCCTTTTAGTCAAAAGTGTGGTGTTGTGTACATAGTTCAAGTGGAGTAGGATTCCTTTTAGCAGCACATTTTCTAATGGACTGGACATTCATCTTCTAGATTCTTCTGGCCACTGGAACCCTTTAGCTGGACCATGGGAGATGCATAAACAACACAGTAATGTCCTTGAGCTTTCAAAATATACCTGTATTCTGCCCCATCTACCAATTATTGTCATAAACACAGCCAACAAACTCGCCTACTTGGGAATCGTCGAGTAATGTTTTTTCACCTGGCTGGATGCTTGAACTTTTTTCAATTTGATGTTTAACTGCACATCCCATATACACCTCATTATTTTTAACTAGCCAGTAATGTTTTGATTGTATTCCTACAACAGGTTTTACATTAGCCCATTCTTCTTTACAAGACCTGTAGGCTTGAACAGTTTTACTCGTCGAGTAATAGTTCATACTAGATGAGGAAGTGCAGCAACAAATGAAGCTGTGTCTCTTATGGCTTGCACAGACTCTCTTTGGAGATTCAATTTTGTTGCACAATGCTTACACGGTCCACATATAGCATCACATGCACTTTTACCATGCCCCAAAACTAAAAAAAATCCACTTGTTTTCCACAATTTGATTATTTTTAGATAGTTCATAAAGTTGGTATTTGTTTTTGAAATGTCCGGCAGCCCCATTCGAAATGTAAACAAGTGATCTCATAATTTTCTAATTGGCACAACTTAGAAATTTCATTTTTTATAATCTCTGTAGCACAGAGAGCATGAACTGTGTCATCAGACAACAAAACTTTTTACCTCTTTACTAAATTTTCTCAGGTGTGGGGGTGGTTACAAAGTTTCTTTTTTGTGTGATAGTGCTGAACACTCCTGATGAACAGGCAAGACCATAAAGGAGATGTCCACCTCAAATTTAGAGCCTTTGGTAGGAGAAAGGAAGAGATTCTGCACCGGAAGGTCAAACCATCGAGTTTATATTAGGTGGAGTCACCACTCCTATCCACACAGCACTGGCCGTCATAAGACACCGCCGTGCTGCAGGTGACATCATATCCAGGCAAAAAGCTGCTTTGAAACTGCTGAAACCAATGGAATAAAAGCTTCAAGGCGTATAAGACAGATAAAATGATGGATTTAATAATCTTTATCAACTATACAAGCTTACTGTTTTATCAACTGTACAATTTAGTTTGTTTTTGCCTGTATGTGACGTCACTGAAGATCAGCAGTGACCTATGGCGGCAGAGCCAGTGGTGTCTCTACCTAATATAAGCTCGATGTGTCAAACATGACATTCATGTTTAACCACCTCCACCACCCAAAAATCTTAACCCAGACAAAGCTGTAAGAAAGGACAGGAGATGGGTTCTATTTCAACTCAGGCAGGGTCGAACCATCATGGTCTCAGATTTCTCTAAAAAAATTAAGGGGTGTTCCTTGACTAAAATAAGGAGACCCATGTTTTTTCTTTCGGCAAGAAAAATTTTCCCTTCGAGATAGAGGGTTTCAAATCTTGCACTGTCAAACAAGCTCTCTAGAAAACGGTTATTTTTCCTAACTTCAGCGAGTCATTGCAGCAGAGTTAAAAAAGATATCGTGTTCTTGCATTTTTTTTACATTGTGTGCATAACATAATAATATATGGTGCTAATATTTGCTACACATCGTATGATTAAAATTTAAAAAAATCGTAAACTTAGTGATTTAAAAAAAAATTGAATTTTTTAAGTTTTTTTAAACAGGTTTGGATGGAGTTTTTTCTATATTCGTTTTTTCGTTAAAGACATACAAATGTGCACTTTATTTGTAATTTTTTGTGTGTCTGTGAAACTGCTAGTTTCCGCGTTTCGGCAGCGTTAAAAACAGCCGATTTTGAAAAATCTCTAACTTTGCCAACGATTTTCTCAAAAAGGCCATTTTTTAAAATTCTGAAAATTAAATCCCTGTTTCATTATCAACAGGAAAATATCTGTAAATTTTCACGGACCTAAAAACGCCCGTTTCCGAGTTAGACGCGTTTGAAAGCCTACGATTTCCCGTGTTCTAAAGGCGCCATTTTGGAAAAATCTCAGGCGCAAAGTACGTACGTTATCTCTTACCCGAATCAAAGCGTTAAGATATTCTTTGCCCGAATGATAGAATGAGAGCACTAGGTCAGCTGGCCCTGGTTGGATACATCCACCTCACCCTTCCCCGAGTGATAACTTGCCTATAAAACTGTCAGGGGGGGGGGGGGATAACCAATACATAAAGAAAATTCTTGCTGCTCCACTAACAAAGTTGAGTTGCAAAAGACAGCAGCAGTTGTTTGTTTGTTTGTTTGTTTGTTTACGTATATACTTAAACATCGCATAAGAAAAGACTATGAAAGAGTAGAAAACTGTTGTGAAATAATTTTAAGAAACCGAGTGCACGCACGTGTACTGTAAGTTAATTTTCGATGGTTAAACAACCTCGAGTTTTTCTGGGAGTTGCTAATTGTAGGCTACTGTCAGAAGAGCAGTTGCTGTTTTGTTATAGTTCCTAAAATTAACTTCTCAGTTTTTCATAATAGTAAAATATTCGCTCAGGAGAGTTTTGTCCTCTGTAAACGGGGGAGAAGGTGCAATGCTCTTGACCTCGCTGCTGGGTTGATAGCACTAGTCGCTACCGAAACTCTGCTTACCTCCTCTCCAAAACATAATGGCAATTGTCTAATCTACTAAATAAATAACACATATGCGTGCATGCTTATTCATAAAATGTAAGTTGAGTATATTTCCTGTTCAATCAACTGATTTTACAAGTAGAATACATATACAACTTATGCACTTATAATGGTGTAAAGATTTTATCTATTTAAAACATATTCATAGATTTCAAATTTTTTAAAGAGAGGGGGGTGATTGTGTTCTTAGTGATTTCCACCTGGGCCACGATAAACCATGCACTGCCCATGGCTTCTGTTCCCTTAGAAGATAATCCTGGATCGATGGGAGACAAGCAGAGTTTTGACACACACATACACCCCACCCCCTCACGTCGTGGTGAGGTGTCTCAAAGCTAGGTAGCTTTCAAAAATGTTTCAACTTAGTTTACTGGTAACAAGAGGGATTCCATTTCAACTCTGGCAGGGTCGTACCATCACGGTCTCAGATTTCTCTAAAAAAATTAAGGGGGTGTTCCTTGATTAAAATAAGGAGACCCATATCTTTTCTTTCGGCAAGAAAAAATTTTCCCTTTGAGACAGAGGTTTTCAAATCTTCCACCGTCAAACAAGCTCTCTAAAAAACGGTTATTTTTCCTAACTTCAGCGAGTCATTGCAGCAGAATTAAAGATATTTTGTTCTGGTATTTTTTATTACATTGTGTGTATAACGTATAATAATATGTGATGCTAATATTTTTTACACATCGTATGATTAAAATTTTAAAAAAATCGTTAACTTCGATTTTTAAAAAAATTGAAATTTTTAAGATTTTTTTTAACTGGTTCAAATGGAGTTTTTTTGTTAAAGACATACAAATGTGCACTTTATTTGCAATTTTTTATGTGTCTGTGAAACTGCTAGTTTCCGCAGCGTTAAAAACAGCCAATTTTGAAAAATCTCCAACTTTGCCAACGATTTTCTCAAAAAAGCCCTTTTTAAAACTCTGAAAATTAAATCCCTGTTTTATTATCAACAGGATATCTGTAAATTTTCCCGGACCTAAAACCGCCCGTTTCCGAGTTAGGACGCGTTTGAAAACCTACGTTTTCTCCGTGTTCTAAAGGCGCCATTTTGGAAAAATCTAAGGCGCAAAGTACGTATTCTCTTACTCAAATGAGAGTGTTGGATCCGTCCACCTCACCCTACCCTGAGCGATAACATGCCTAAAAAACGGTCTTGGAAAAAAAAATAACAGATCTATATATAGAGAGAATTGAATGTATGTCAATTTAGAACCATCAAACTTGGTATACTATCTCATGGTACCCTAACTTAGACCGTAGACGGTTTTTGGAATGGGGAGCCCAGGTCAAAGGGCCCCACGCAAAATTTCCGTAAAATCTAGTTTTCAATTTAGAACCATCAAATTTGGTATACTTTTTCTTGGCACCCTAACTTTGACTAGACGGTTTGGGGAAGGGGTCGGAACCCGGGTCAAGCCCCCCCCCTACAAAATTTTCGTAAAATATTTTACAAAGTTAGGGTGCCAAGTAAAAGTATACCAAATTTGATGGTTCTAAATTGAAAACTAGATTTTACGGAAATTTTGCGTGGGGCCCTTTGACCACGGGCTCCCATCCACCCAGGGCTCTACCCCCTTCCAAAAACCATCTATAGTCTCAGTTAGGGCACTATAGTTTACAAGTATATTTTACGGAAATTTTGTGTGGGGGCCCTTTGACCCAGGGCTCCGACCCCTTCCAAAAACAGTCTGCGGTCTAAGTTAGGGTACCATGCTATAGTATTCCAAATTTGGTGGTTCTAAATTGAAAACTAGATTTTATGGAAGTTTTGTGTGGAGCCCCTTGACCCCGGGCTCCGACCCCTTCCAAAAACAGTATGGTTTAAGTTAGGGTACCATGAGATAGTATACCAAGTTTGGTGGTTCTAAATTGAAAACTGTAAATTTGTTTAGCAGACATACATTCAATTCTATATATATAGATTTGTTATTTATTTTTCCAAGACCGTTTTTTAGGCATGTTATCGCCCAGGGTAGGGTCAGGTGGACGGATCCAACGCTCTCATTCGGGTAAGAGAATACGTACTTTGCGCCTGAGATTTTTCCAAAATTGCGCATTTAGAACACGGAGAATCGTAGGTTTACAAATCAAATTCAGACGTGTCCAACTTGGAAACGGACGTTTTTAGGTCCGTGAAAATTTACACAGATATTCTCCTGTTGATAATGAAACAGGAATTTAATTTTCAGAATTTTAAAAAAGGGCTTTTTTGAGAAAATCGTTGGCAAAGTTGGAGATTTTTCAAAATCGGCTATTTTTAACACTGCAGAAACTAGCAGTTTCACAGACACATAAAAAATGCAAATAAAGTGCACATTTGTATGTCTTTAACAAAAAACTAGTATAAAAAACAAAAACTCCATTTGAACCAGTTAAAAAAAAAATCTTAAAAATTTCAATTTTTTTTTTAAATCAAAGTTTACGATTTCTTTTTAATTTTAATCATACGATGTGTAAAAAATATTATCAAATATTATTATACGTTATACACACAATGTAATAAAAAATACCAGAACAAAAGATCTTTTTAATTCGGCTGCAATGACTCGCTGAAGTTAGGGAAAATAACCGGTTTTTTAGAGAGCTTGTTTGACGGTGGAAGATTTGAAAACCTCTGTCTCAAAGGGAAAATTTTTTCTTGCCGAAAGAAAAGATATAGGTCCCCTTATTTTAATCAAGGGGATGCAAGGTCAGGTGATGCGTAACATCACAGCCTCTCCTTGACAAATGTCAACCCCGCCTTCTCGTGGTGCATCCTGTTCCCACTAAAGGGGCTCTGACGACCGCCCATAGCGGTATAACTATACCATCGGGATCAGAGGAAATTCTATCCCACACTCACCAACCCGCTTGGCCAGCGTGGTGAGTTATGGCCAAACCCCTCCAAAATGATTCCACAACTTAAATCTTGGCCCTCAGTCTCCGGCAGCTGGAATGTACCTGGCCAAGGCAGCGGCCAGTGCGACATGAAGGCAGAGGGTGCTAAGAATCCCCGGAGGACCGGACTAGGCTGCCATCTGATGCTGACCTTGGCTACTTACAATGGACGCTCCCTATCTTCTGATTCAAGGCTTCTTGAATTGGAAGAGGAACTACAAAGGATCAAGTGGGACATCGTGGGGCTAAGTGAGGTAAGGAGAAAAGGAGAAGATCTCATCGAACTGAAAAGTGGACATCTCTTCTACTATCGTGGGACAGATACTGGCAGAACTAGTGGTGTTGGATTTATAATAAACAAGAAACTGAAGGATAAAGTTGTAGAAGTTGAAAGTTCCTCTGACAGAGCTGCACGACTTGTTATCCAACTCTCGAAAAGATACCAGGCTCAGATTATTCAAACTTATGCACCCACCACAAGTCATCCTGAAGAAGAAATTGAAGAATTTTATGAGGAAATTTGTCATCTAAATAATAAAGGTAAGCAGCACTTGAAAATAATTATGGGAGATTTCAATGCAAAAATAGGGCAACGGCAACAGAATGAAACTTCAGTAGGTAAATTCGGTCATGGCAACAGAAACCAGCGTGGAAATACTCTCGTTGAGTTTGCAGAGGCAGAAGGGTTTTTCATCTTGAACTCCTTCTTCAAGAAAAAGCCACACAGGAAATGGACATGGAGACATCCAAATGGGACGACAAGTGAAATTGATTTTATTATGTGTAACAAAAAATTCGCCATAGAAGACTGCAGTGTGCTAAACAAGTTCAACACAGGTAGTGACCATAGATTGGTGAGATGTAAGATGCACCTCAACACTAAACTTGAACGTGGCAAGCTCATAAGACAAACAAAATCTATTGACATAACCAACCTTAAAAAACACCATAATACCTTCAAGTTAGAACTGAAGAACAGGTTCTCTGCTTTAAAAGGCCTAACATCGGAAGAAGTGGACATCTCTGAAGTTAACAGAAAAGTAACCAAAGCTCTTATGGAAACAGCAACAAAATTAGCTGGGTCTAAGAACAAGTTGCATGTGAACAAATTATCAGGAAAAACCAAAATGTTGATGCAAAAAAGAAGAGAGATGAGGACAACTAAAGAAGATGTGACTTCCAAAGTGGAATATATAGAGCTATGCAAGACAGTAAGAAAAAGTATCACTGAAGACGTAAGGAAATTCAACTGTGAACTAGTGAGGAAAGCAATTGAAAACAACCAAAGCCTAAAGATAGCAAAGGGACATCTCAGTAAGGGAAGAAAACAGATTATGGCACTGAGAAAAGAAGATGGTTCTGTAACAAGAAATAGAGGCAAAATTTTGACAAGAGTGAAAGATTTCTACTCCAAATTATATGAAAGGGATGATATATGCACTCCAGACATCATGAAAGATACCAGTACCAGAGTTCCTCCAGTCCTTCCAGCAGAAGTTGCACATGCAATCAAGAACATGAAGCGAGGAAAAGCTCCAGGAGAAGATGGAATTACTGTAGACATCATAAAAGAAGCAAGTGGAGAAATCGAAACAGTACTCGCCCAAATTTTCACTCGATGCCTTAATGAAGGAAAGATTCCTGAGGATTGGAACACCGCTACAATGATCCTGCTACATAAGAAAGGTGACATTGAGGATCTCGGAAACTACAGACCTATCAGCCTCCTATCAGTAGTTTATAAAATCTTCACTAAAGTTCTTTCACACCGCTTGAAGGTAGCACTAGACATGGGTCAACCGAGAGAACAAGCTGGATTCAGGAGTGGCTACAGCACAATAGATCATATCCACGTGCTGAGAGAACTAATTGAAAGAGCGAGGGAATATGAACTTCCATTGTGCATGGCTTTTATCGATTATGAAAAAGCCTTTGATTCGGTGAAACCATCAGCAGTTACAATGGCTCTGAAAACCTGCGGTATTGAAGATGCATACATTAATATTATTAATAACATCTATGAAAATGCAAGTGCAAAGATTAGGCTGTTTGAAAATACAACACACGTAAAAATTGGAAAGGGAGTGAGACAAGGTGACACCATATCTCCGAAGCTCTTTAATGCCACATTGGAGGGTGTTTTTCAGTCACTGAGCTGGGAAAACAAGGGGATAAAGATTAATGGAGATTATCTAACCCATCTTCGTTTTGCTGATGACGTAGTCATTTTTGCAACTACCCCATCAGAGCTGCAGAGTATGATCCAGGAACTTGCTGACAAGAGTAAAGAAGTGGGATTAAAAATGAACTTTCAGAAGACAAAGTGATGTTCAATGCTTTTACAAGAAATGAAGATTTATCGATTGATGGAGAAAAGCTGGAGATAACAGACACGTACGTTTATCTTGGACAGCAGATATCAAGTGAGGGTCACATTGATGAAGAAATTAATCGGCGTACAAAACTTGCCTGGAGAGCTTTTGGAAGAAACAGCATAATTTTCAAGAGCAATATGCCATTATGTCTTAAAAGAAAAGTGTTTGATCAATGCATCCTTCCAGTGCTTACGTATGGTGCAGAGACGTGGACCTTAACTAAAAGAGACATACAAAGGCTGCAGACAACTCAAAGTAGCATGGAGAGGTGCATGCTTGGTGTAACCAGGAGAGATAAAAAGAGGAACTCGTGGATCCGAAAAATGACAAGAGTGGAAGACATCATGATCAGAGTTAAATCCCTGAAATGGCAATGGGCTGGACATACTGCCAGAAGGACAGATCATCGATGGACAGCCGAAATTTTAGATTGGATTCCAAGGGACAGGAAAAGACCCAGAAGAAGACCACATAGGAGATGGGTGGATGAAATTCGAAAGTATGCAGGGGTGACATGGAGGAGACTGGCACAAGACAGACCGTTGTGGAGGAAACTTGGGGAGACCTTCGTCCAGCAGTGGATTGATAATGGTTGACAATGATGATGATGATGATTTTAATCAAGGAACACCCCCTTAATTTTTTTAGAGAAATCTGAGACCATGATGGTACGACCCTGCCAGAGTTGAAATGGAATCCCTCTCTTATTACCAGCCAACTAATTTGAAACATTTTTGAAAGCTACCTAGCTTTGAGACACCTCACCACCACGTGAGAGGGGGGGGGTTGTCAAAACTCTGCTTGTCTCCCATTGATCCAGGATTATCTTCTAAGGGAGCAGAAGACATGGGCAGTGCATGGTTTATCGTGGCCCAGGTGGAGATCACTACGAACACAATCCCCCCCCCCCTCTCTTTAAAAAAATTGAAACCTATGAATATGTTTTAAATAGATAAAAATCTTTACACCATTATAAGCGCATAAGTTGTATATGAATTTTACTTGTAAAATCAGCTGATTGAACAGGAAATATACTCAACTTACATTTTATGAATAAGCACGCATATGTGTTAATTGTTATTTATTTAGTAGATTAGACAATTGCCATTACGTTTTGGAGAGGAGGTAAGCAAAGTTTCGGTAGCGACCAGCGCTATCAACCCAGCAGCGAGGTCAAGAGCATTGCACCTTCTCCACCCGCTCGCAGAGGACAAAACTCTCCTGAGCGAATATTTTACTATTACGAAAAACTGAGAAGTTAATTTTAGCAACTATAACAAAACAGCAACTGCTCTTCTGACAGTAGCCTACAATTAGCAACTCCCAGAAAAACTCGAGGGTGTTTAGCCATCGAAAATTAACTTACAGTACACGTGCCTGCACTCTTTTTCTTAAAATTGTTTCACAGCAGTTTTCTACTCTTTCATAGTCTTTTCTTATGCGATGTTTAAGTATATACGTAAACAAACAACTGCTGCTGCTGTATTTCGCAACTCAACTTTGTTAGTGGAGCAGCAATAATTTTCTTTATGTATTGGTTATCCCCCGACAGTTTTATAGGCATGTTATCACTCGGGGAAGGGTGAGGTGGATGTATCCAACCAGAGCCAACTGACCCAATGCTCTCATTCCATCATTCGAACAAAGAATATCCAACGCTTTGATTCGGGTAAGAGATAACGTGCGTACTTTGCGCTTGAGTTTTTCCAAAATGGCGCCTTTAGAACACGGGAAATCGTAGGCTTTCAAACCGAATTCAAACGCGTCTAACTCGGAAACGATCGTTTTTAGGTCCGTGAAAATTTACAGTTATTCTCCCGTTGATAATAAAACAAGGATTTAATTTTCAGAATTTTAAAAAATGGCCTTTTTGAGAAAATCGTTGGCAAAGTTAGAGATTTTTCAAAATCGGCTGTTTTTAACGCTGCCGAAACGCGGAAACTAGCAGTTTCACAGACACACAAAAAATTACAATTAAAGTGCACATTTGTATGTCTTTAACGGAAAAAACGAATATAGAAAAAACTCCATCAAACCTGTTTAAAAAAAACTTTTAAATTCAATTTTTTTTTTAAATCACAAAGTTTACAATTTTTTTTAATTTTAATCATACGATGTGTAGCAAATATTAGCACCATATATTATTATATGTTATACACACAATGTAAAAAAATACAAGAACACGATATCTTTTTTAACTCTGCTGCAATGACTCGCTGAAGTTAGGAAAAATAACCGTTTTCTAGAGAGCTTGTTTGACGGTGCAAGATTTGAAACCCTCTATCTCAAAGGGAAAAATTTTTCTTGCCGAAAGAAAAAAATATGGGTCTCCTTATTTTAGTCAAGGAACACCCCTTAATTTTTTTAGAGAAATCTGAGACCATGATGGTACGACCCTGCCTGAGTTGAAATGGAACCCATCAAGAGACCATTTCCTAGTGCATTATCAAGACCAATCTTGATATTTTCTGAAAAAAAAAAACAATTATTTTGAAAGACAAGACTTTAATTTATAGTGTGTTCCTGAAAAAGATAGGAAGTACTATATATACACACTAGGGCCGTAGCTACCGGTAGGAGCGTAGCTTCCAGAATTGTTATTCCAGGCGTGTAAATTCATGCTCTGGAGATGTAAAAAATAGAAATGTAACTAAAAAACGAAAAATTACACCCTCCAGTACTTTCTTTTTAAAGACTTTAGTTACTCCACGGTGCAAAATTTCCGATCCCCAGGATCCCCAGCGACGAGTAAAACTTCTCATTGAATTACAGTAATTTCCTTGTTAACAGCCATGGCTGTTAAGTTAAAAGTCTCCCAGATATGTGGCACATGATGTGGTTCTGCTGAATTTGTTTTCTGTAATTACTTTTTTTTTCTCTCTGAAACTCCCACACAGATGATAATCCTTTTCAAAGCATTTTTTTTCTCTCTCTCTTTCATAGACTGCTCGGTTCTCTGTGCTTATATTGCTTGTTTGGAGGCTCTCAAGATCACTCTTTCTGCAGGCTTGTTTATCTGCTACTGCTGTGAAAGGAACTGACAAACTGAAATAAACTTTGACCAGCATTGGGGGAGGGGGGAGACCATGATGTGAATCCCACCAAGAGAAGCAGACAGGCCAGCTCAAGGCCATAGCAGAGGCAATCCCTTAAACAAAGAAAGAAAAGCAAAAAATAAACAAGCTTCCCTCAGATTTATGACACCTGCAATTGAGCTACTTGAACAAACAGTGCATGAAAACACAAAACTTCGAAGCTGCATTTTTAGCAGGTCTTTTTGTAGAAAAAAGATTGTGCTTATAATATAATACTGAAGAGAAGAATATAGCATATTAAATCAGTTTATTTTTGTGGTGTAGTAAGCACAAAGATTCGCCAAGCTTTCGCACTCCACTGGGAGGCTTTTGCAAGGCAATGGTGGACTTAAAAATGCAGGGAATTGGAACACGTAAGGAACAAAAATGATTTTTGAAAATTTAAATTTATTTGTGTTTATTACACCACAAAAATAAATGGATTAATATGCTATATGTGTCTCTTGAGTATTCAAAGTGTGGTGTATTTATAATTATGTTACAGATCATGCTTATATGTAATCAGTTTGTCTGTTCATTCGTCTGTGGACACCATCTCTCTCCAGCTATTTGTCCTATTTAAAAAAAAAATTTTGCATTAAGAAACTTGAAATATGTGAATGATGATAATTTAATTTTTGTTTTCTTCACGATGTACAATTTTGCCACTAGAAGGCATAAACGCAGATATTTGCTTGCAGCTTCTAAGCATCCAATTGAAAAAATTACTTTAACTTTCGATTCCATTTATGTTGAAAAGTATTTTAGGTATAGTCACTTTTTCAAGTTATGCATAAATTTTCCATTAGGGGGTGTAAAAGTAAAGTTCATTTTCCGCGATATCTCTAATTCTAAACCTCCGTTTTAAAAAATGTTTCTTCAGATACAGCTCCTGATGGAAAATCTTTTGCATATAATTTTTAAATTTTGGTAAAGAATGGTTTGTCCACCAGGGAACGTAAGTGCTAATTTCTGCTTTTGATGTATTTGCCACAAAATCTAAGCTTTTAAAAATCTCAATTGGAAAATTTATTCTCACACTGATGCCACTCACATTGATAAATATTTTCTTAAGATATTGCAAAATTTTTCCGCCAGGGGCATAGATGTATATCTTATTTTTGTCAATATCTCTGCTTCTAATGTCCCGATTTGAAATATTCTTTTTTTATTGGATAGTTTCTGCTGCGACGTGATTTTCATATAATTTCAAAATTTTCAAGTAATTCATAGACCTTCTGCTAGGGGGCATAAAAGTAAATTGCGTTTTTCCAGATTTCCCCGATTCTAAAACTCAGATTTGAACATTTTTTTCTGCACTAGATACAGCTCCTGATGGGAAATCTTTTGCATGTAATTTCTAATTTTTGGTAAAAAAAATGGTTTGACCTAAGGAGGCGTAAGTCTTTATTTCTCTACTTTTGATGCATTTGCAGCAAAATCTGAACTTCTGATGTCTTGATTGATAAGCTGTGCCCTACACAAGCTGTTTTTTTTTAAGAAAGGCATTTACTGCATAAATCATTTTTTTTTTTAAGGAAAGTATAACTTCTTTCATGTGCTCTTTTTGTGCCAAGTTAAGCTACAAAAGATGGTTGTATTACTGAGTTTGATAAAGGACAATACCTACTCCAGGTAAACAGCACTGTTAACTTACACAAATTATACCCTTATCTAGTTTTTTTGTTTTGTTTTATTCTGGAAATACAATTACTGCTTTCTTTATGCGCAGTGTTTCTGCTAAATTACACTGCAGATGGTGACTTAAGTTCAAGTATGAGCACGTTTTTTGAAGAGGAAAAAGAGGTGACCGTTGCACATGCCTCTTTAGTGTAAATAAAGCGAAAGATAGTGAGTGGAGCTATCAGAGCTTTTTTTGAATTGGTAGAATCCTTGAAAAAAAAAAATTGGAAGTGATGCACATTATTCTTATGAATCCATGCTTGTATAATTGCGTAAACCAATGCTACCTGTCATTTGGTGAACAAGGCTTCAAAATGCTAAGGAGTGGCGAGTGGTTTTCCTTTTTTAGCTAGTGCATTTAGTCTCGTACAGTATTTCATGCAGTTAACCAGGGTACAGAGTAACATACACTATGAGGTGTGAACATTCATATCTATGAAGGGAATTTTGCAAAACAGTGAATGGAGGCAAAGAAAACAATATGCTGATATGCTCCCCATTTTCGAACATGTCGTTGGGATGAAGAGATAATTAATCATTTGTGCTCGTTTGAGCATTTAACCTCAAACGGAATTTTTCCAAGCCCTACAACTAAAGCTCTTTCTATTGTTACGTTCACTAAAAACCACTAACTGATACTCATTCACCCTGCACCAACTTATTTTCTGTTTTGCATTTCTTTGGAGTGTTGTGTTGCCGGCGTTCACATAACCTTTATGCTTTACTTGGTATTTACAACCTGTGGTTCTCGATTATTTACTTTTACATTTTTAATAAAATTATGTCAAAAACCTAAAGTGCAATTTATCAACAATCATAGTAACTGTTGTGTGTGAGAAAGTAAAAACCATGTATATTACTTGAGTGGAACTTGGAATTTTGATCTTGAAGGAGCATAATCTTAAGTCTTGCCCTCCAAGATAACAGAAGCTTGCTACGGTCTTGTTAACCCTAATCAGTATATCGCCTCTTACTACATATACACACAGCTTAAAAAATACTACCATGTACAAGATGCCCGGGGCATGTAAGTTATCGCACTGGGTAGGTAAATAAAAAATCTAGTTGCTCAGACAGGGCAACTACATTTAAAAGTAAAGTCTGGAATAGAATTTCCAACTACAAGAAAACACAGTAGTCAAGTTTCATTTCACTGCTAATTACCAATGTTGTATTACTGTTATGGAGTGCCAACGACAGAATCCCTTCTTTAATTATATTATGCTTTAGGTCCAGAAAATGGAACCATATGCAGTTTCCTACAAATATGTTTTATAGTCGGTGACGGGATGCATGGCTCTGATGGAACTAGCCTCAGGTGTTAAGTACCAAAGGGCAAAAACTTTAACGAAGGAACATGGCAGAATGATGAAATTTCTCAAATACCAATTTCATCATCATCATACCGATTTTAGCATTATCTTAAAACTTGAGATACACGTTTATGTACTTTTAACATTTTGAATCATCATCATCATCATCATCATCATTGTCAACCATTATCAATCCACTGCTGGACGAAGGTCTCCCCAAGTTTCCTCCACTACGGTCTGTCTTGTGCCAGTCTCCATGTCACTCCCGCATACTTTCGAATTTCATCCACCCATCTTCCATGTGGTCTTCTTCTGGGTCTTTTCCTGTCCCTTGGAATCCAATCTAAAATTTCGGCTGTCCATCGATGGTCTGTTCTTCTGGCAGTATGTCCAGCCCATTGCCATTTCAGGGATTTAACTCTGATCATGATGTCTTCCACTCTTGTCGTTTTTCGGATCCACGTGTTCCTCTTCTTATCTCTCCTGGTTACACCAAGCATGCACCTCTCCATGCTGCTTTGAGTTGTCTGCAGCCTTTGTACGTCTCTTTTAGTTAAGGTCCACGTCTCTGCACCATACGTAAGCACTGGAAGGATGCATTGATCAAACACTTTTCTTTTAAGACATAATGGCATATTGCTCTTGAAAATTATGCTGTTTCTTCCAAAAGCTCTCCAGGCAAGTTTTGTACGCCGATTAATTTCTTCACCAATGTGACCCTCACTTGATATCTGCTGTCCAAGATAAACGTACGTGTCTGTTATCTCCAGCTTTTCTCCATCAATCGATAAATCTTCATTTCTTGTAAAAGCATTGAACATCACTTTTGTCTTCTGAAAGTTCATTTTTAATCCCACTTCTTTACTCTTGTCAGCAAGTTCCTGCATCATACTCTGTAGCTCTGATGGGGTAGTTGTAAAAATGACTATGTCATCAGCAAAACGAAGGTGGGTTAGATAATCTCCATTAATCTTTATGCCTTTGTTTTCCCAGTTCAGTGATTGAAAGACATTTTCCAATGTGACATTAAAGAGCTTCGGAGATATGGTGTCACCTTGTCTCACTCCTTTTCCAATTTTTGTGTGTGTTGTATTTTCAAATAGCAGAATCTTCGCACTTGCATTTTCATAGATGTTATTAATAATATTAATGTATGCATCTTCAATACCGCAGGATTTCAGAGCCATTGCAACTGCTGATGGTTTCACCAAATCAAAGGCTTTTTCATAATCGATAAAAGCCATGCACAATGGAAGTTCATATTCCCTCGCTCTTTCAATCAGTTCTCTCAGTACGTGGATATGATCTATTCTGCTGTAGCCACTCCTGAATCCAGCTTGTTCTCTCGGTTGAGCCATGTCCAGTGTTACCTTCAAGCGGTGTGAAAGAACTTTAGTGAAGATTTTATAAACCACTGATAGGAGGCTGATAGGTCTGTAGTTCCTGAGATCCTCAATGTCACCTTTTTTATGTAGCAAGATCATTGAAGCGTTGTTCCAATCCTCAGGAATTTTCCCTTCATTAAGGCATGGAGTGAAAATTTGGGCGAGTACTGTTTCGATTTCTCCACTTGCTTCTTGTATGATGTCTACAGTAATTCCATCTTCTCCTGGAAGCTTTTCCCCGCTTCATGTTCTTGATTGCATGTGCAACTTCTGCTGGAAGGACTGGAAGAACTCTGGTACCTTTCATGATGCCTGGAGTACATGTATCATCCCTTTCATATAATTTGGAGTAGAAATCTTTCACTCTTGTCAAAATTTCGCCTCTATTTCTTGTTACAGAACCATCTTCTTTTCTCAGTGCCATAATCTGTTTTTTTCCCTTACTGAGATGTCCCTTTGCTATCTTTAGGCTTTGGTTGTTTTCAATTGCTTTCCTTACTAGTTCACAGTTGAATTTCCTTACGTCTTCAGTGATACTTTTTCGTACTGTCTTGCATAGCTCTATATATTCCACTTTGGAAGTCACATCTTCTTTAGTTGTCCTCATCTCTCTTCTTTTTGAATACTGACCCTTAAAACAGAAATGCAAAACATGTAAAAAAAAATGTGTATGTTTTACATTAAAAAAATATGAGGGTTTTTAATATCTTAAAAAAAATGAGTTTTCTTGGGCATCTATCTTTTACTACTTGGGCAGGTAAATAATTTTTTTACATGCCCAGCTGGTAACTTTTCAGATATTTTTCAAGCCCTGGTACACCAATCAGTGGAGCTAACATTTTGCATACTTTTTCTGAGTACACTAGAACTTCAAAATTGGTAACCGTACACAGATATGCACCTAGGAATTTATTTATTTTTTTGCTTTCCTAACCTAAAAATGACATTTGCCATTAATACAAAAGTGCATAAATATAAAAAAAAAAAAATATTTCATGTCATGCTTTATTTAGCATTTATATAAAAAAAATTCAAAAAGGGTATAAGATATATAATTAGAATTTGATGTTCATTACTAACCAAAATATACAGAACAGCCGAGGTCACACTGAGCAATATTTTGACTTGTTCCGCCCTCTCACCCAAAAAGCACTTCCTTATAATTAGAAAAATTAACTCTACTTATGATTACTTCCTGTTTTGAACAGCAAACTGTAAAAAATGTTATAAATTCAACATCAAGTTTATTTCAACACTTAGCTCAAGATAGTGATTTCTACCCAGCTACCAGAGCAGAGTTCGGGCTCAATTTTAAGAGCCCGAGCCATGTCAGCCCGCGCCCGAAAACTATGATTAGGCATAAAAAAAAAAAAAACCTGTTTAGGCATTAAAAAAAAAAGTCTTCTCTTCCAGACTCTCCACGCAGTACTATGGTAGAAAACTCAGCATTATTTGAAGAATTGATTTCAAATACGTGGCAACTCCAGAGAGACACTATCGTTGCAAGCCTTGCAGCTGGTCAAGATTTCCAAGGTTTCGTGAATGGCGGTAGATTTGGGTGTGGAGTATGAAGCAAATTTCTTTACATCACTCCATATAGGATCGGCGGACTTAAACTTGACTTCTCTTGATAGGGCAGTGGTTATTTTTCTGTTTCTTGTATCCCTTTTATGTTCGCTGATTCTAATTCCAAACGAACGTTTGGTCATTCTGATGTAGTATCGCCTGGAGCCATCCGGATATTTTAGTGGGATGGCATAAACACCTACCACATTGAGAAGAGGGGCTTGTCAATATTTTGCATTTAAAGTGTTGGAATGTTCTATTATCCAGTTTGCAGTTAGCTGTCATCTTCCTTGAGAAAGCCATCTATCTGGTTGATGTGCGAAAGCTTGGAATTTTTTATTTTATTCTACGCCAAGAAATTTTCGGATTTTTAGTATATAGTTATACTATTTTGATTATAATTTGGTGTACAGTTCTTACTTTTTGATAACAATCTATGTTGTATGTTGCTCAATAGCCTTAGCAGGGAGCTACCCCTTTGAGGTAGGGAACAAAATTTTGTCAGCTTGCTATCTACAGTTCGTATAGAAACTTTTCCTTCCCAGAAATCCAGTAATTCCTGACCCATGAAATGTTTTTATTACCCAAGCCCGAAATGGATAGCCCTGCCGAATTCCTACTCCTTATCAAGACCCAGTTGCCGAAGAATTCTCTTTATCAACTCGAAAGTGTAAAAAAGTCTCTTGTGATAAATCATGTAAAATCACATTAAAAGAAAAAGGAAGAAAATTCTCTCCCTCTCTCAGAGCCCGAACTCCAGTAAGTATTACGCAGCCCGAGCCCAGTTCAGGCTCGGCCCGTTTCAGGTCTGCCAGCTACCCTTCCTTCATCAGTTCTACAGTCACAATATAGCATACTGTTGGGTACTGTCATATTAAGGTAAATACCTCTGTTCTGCACAAGAGAAGTATGTTTATACAAAAGAGTACCCAAGAGGGTCTGGGTTCAAATCCTGGTGTCAGACGTTGTGTTGTTCTTACGGCACTGGTTCTCTCCCTTCCCTAGAGCCAGTGACCCTAAATTAGGGAAGGGAAACTGCTTATAGCCCAGGGAGTTGCTCATGGTGATTGTTAAAACTCCAAACAAAAGTGTTTATATATTGGAGACTTACTTGAAAACAAAATTTATTTTTTTTTAAGTAATTCAGGTTTGTGGGTATTTTTGCATGGTAATAAGTAATTTATCAAAAGAGAAAAAAAAATAACTTTTTGGCAGACGGAAGTTCCAGCCAACATTGTCACCTTACAGGTTTGCATGGGTTCAAGAATTGCTGGTCCACCAAAATCCTTTGGCAATTTTTTTTTTTTTTTCGTTCTTCAGACTCCTTTGGCAACTTAGAAAAAAAAAACCTGCAAAGTCTTTAAATAATTATTCCAAAAATATTATTGTAATGAAAAATCCTGTAATACATTTAAAGGATTTTATACAAGTGAACCTGTGGGTGACACCACTGGTTTCAACCTACTTGGAATGCCTATATTGGGTAGGTACAAAATGAACAAATTTATGACAGATTAATTGCCACTAGAATACATACATTAAAGCTTTAACACCGATATTATTGCAACAGAACTTGGACAAGCTCTACACACACATTTTTTACAGATATTTTTTACAAGTATCCTAGCAACAAGTAAAATCTCAAGCATACCAAACCTACTTCTGAAGAACAGAACAGCTTTCCCTGGTTATCATGAATTGAGTTATATAGTCATCACAAACTAATTAGTTGTGTGCTCAAAAATTCTTAATCGTATCCTTCCGGTAAACCTGCATTTAAAACAGCCCTACAATTACAGTGAGTGGAGGAAAAACTCAAAAGGATACAAAAGCAACTAGTTACACAACCCTATTATGAAACAGCAGTTACTTTTAGGGTTACCCTACTTCTGTAGACTGCTTTTCACCCTAAAGATTCTGTTCCTATGTTGTCAGTATACACCTAAGTAATTTAAACTGTTTCACATTCAACACACATACATAAAAATATATAAATAAAATAAACATATAATGGACATTACATAGAATACTCGGAAAACTGATAATTTGACTTTTTTTTCACATCCTAAGGGCAAACAAACACAGAAGTTTGGAAACCATTTTAGAATACTGGGTACCTGTAGAATTAGGTGGTTCACATTCTATAAGGTTAATACAGCTGCTCTAAAAATGTTAATGTCACAGTCTTAAATTCTCGGTCATGTAGCATCTTTACTTTAAATAGCACACAAACATAAGGTTATTGATAATCATATATTCCCAGTTATAAGAGTACCTACCTTCATGTCGAGACATCCTGAAATTTTAATTTAAATGAAATGCCACGTCAATATAAATAAAAGAATCACAGTAGTAATAATAAACGGATCACGGGTAGAATTATGGGAGGCATATACTTGGTGTTTCATGGAGCCTCCTCCAAACAATTGATTCTATTTTGGTGAAATGAAAATCCCGAGTTCCGACAACCCTAAATTCCACCCTCATCAGCTGCGCAGTAGTACGTAAGTAACCATCCGGCATATTTACTAAATGCGAGTAAAGCGAGCTTGTTGCCAATCTTGAGTATAAGACACATTTTTTAATGAGTTATTACAATGATTCATCACCTATCACTGGGTTTTAAAATTAGTTATTCATGTCCTCAAGCGGTCGAAGTTAACCCAGTGATGCAACTCACTCTTATCACTGCCATTGTACAATATGTTGAGTTGTCACATTCGCGAACGAGAACCAGAATACACCTGAAAGCGAAAAAGAAAAAAAAAGTTGCGAACTCACAAGGATAATCTTAAGTGCACTGGTATCTGGCAACACAGTTACACAACAACGGTTACACAAAATCCCCTCATGAATTTCATATTTTTGAAAATTTCAAAGAAAAAAAACACAATTGGGAGTCAAAGTTTCGTACAAAACCACGATCATCTAAACAACAGATCTCAGAATCCAAAATACCTAGGACACTGGGGCAATAGCTTGACATCATGATAGCACCAAGATCTCAAATCGTATTGGTTAACTTTACTTTTCAGTTTACAATTATAAAGAGTCAACTAATGGAGACATACGAGACTTGAGCGGCAGGCCTCTGAATTACGGATATATCGTCCACACCTATTTCAAATGCCGAAATTCTCTGAATATCATGGCTTGCCTTAAGTAACCTATAAGCATAACAACAGCGGGTCAAATTTCTTGAGGGAACCCAAGGTACTTGCTGTGAAGCTGATTTTGTTTTGCACAACAAGCACATTGTTTTCTTTTTCATCTTCTCCTTTTTTTTTTTTTTTTTTGATTGGAAGTTTAACGACCACCATGAGCAACTCAATGGGCTATAAGCAGTCGCCCGTCCCTAATTTAGGGTTAGTAGCTCCATGGCCTCCTGGCACTGTAAGACGAACACAACATACTTGTATCGCTGGGATTCGAACCCGGATCCCTTTCGGACGATTTAATCATAAGCCATCGTTTAGACCACTGCTCCACCTTCTTCTTATTGTTATTATTACTAGTAGTAGTATTGAAGTGACTTGGAAGACGCTGTTGTAGAGTGTAAAATCAAGTGCTGTTTGTTTGTTTGTTTGGAGGTTTAACGACCACCGTGAGCAACTCAATGGGCTATAAGCAGTCGCCCGTCCCTAATTTAGGGTCACTGGTTCCAGGGAAGGGAGAGAACCAGGGCCGTAAGACAAGCACAACATCCATGCCTGACCGGGATTCGAACCCGGACCCCTTAAGGACGAATGATCAGAGGCCAACGCCTTAGACCACTGCGCCACCGGGGCGGCTGAAATCTAGTGCTCCATCCACCTTCTGCTTGGCGCTGAGTCTCACGAAACCTCCTTGGTCTCACGGAGTGTCCACATAATTAGCAGCCAAAACAAATTCTCGTAGATCAAAGGTAGGATATCATTCATCCGAATTTGATCCATGTGGCAAAGAAATCAGAGATAACCAATAATTTAAGACAATTTGGACACACATTG
This sequence comes from Macrothele yani, assembly GCA_039090855.1. NCBI lineage: Eukaryota > Metazoa > Arthropoda > Arachnida > Araneae > Macrothelidae > Macrothele > Macrothele yani. The sequence goes on from CM077008.1 coordinate 84,409,607, forward strand.
CGACGTATGATTTTTTTTGATTGGAGGTTTAACGACCACCGTGAGCAACTCAATGGGCTATAAGCAGTCGCCCGTCCCTAATTTAGGGTCACTAGTTCCAGGGAAGGGAGAGAGCCAGTGCCGTAAGACAAACACAACATCCATGCCTCACCGGGATTCGAACTCGGACCCCTTTCGGACGAATGATCAGAGGCCATCGCTTAGACCACTGCGCCACCCAAGGAGGTTAGAACGAGATATTGCCTCCCCGGTGGCGCAGTGTCCTAAACGATGGCCTCTGATAATTCGTCCGAAAGGGGTCCGGGTTTGAATCCCGGTGAGGCATGGATGTTGTGTTTGTCTTACGGCACTGCTGACTCTCTCCTTCCCTGGAACCAGTGACCCTAAATTATGGACGGGCGACTGCTTATAGCCCATTGAGTTGCTCACGGTGGTCGTTAAACCTCCAACCCTTCCCCCCCCCCCCCAAAAAAACTCCTTGGGTATACAGTGGGAAGGACAAGAAGGTTATAATAAGATATTTCGAGATACCCTTGCTAATGGAGCAGTACCACTTTGCGTGAAGCCTATAACCCCGAGCGACAGCCGTCAAAGTGTGGGAAAGCTGATGGGTTTCATTGCTATTGCAATGCATTTTGTGTTGGCCGAATCGCCTTATTTCGTCGCAAATGTTTCCAATTTCGCATCGTAAATTGCTGCCGATGTGTGAGAAAATGCTGAATTAATAAAACTCTTAATTATTTAGAGACTCCTTCCCATTTTTATTCTAAATTGAAATACACGAATGTTAGTGCGAATTCTAAACACAACATGCCACCCCGGTGGCGGAGTGGTCTAAGGCGCTGGCCTCTGATCATTCGTCCGTAAGGGGTCCGAGTTCGAATCCCGGTCAGGCATGGATGTTGTATTTGTCTTACGGCACTGGCTCTCTCCCTTCCCTGGAACCAGTGACCCTAAATTAGGGACGGGCGACTGCTTATAGCCCATTGAGTTGCTCACGGTGGTCGTTAAACCTCCAATCAAAAAAAAATAAAAAATAAAAATAAACACAACATAACGTTAAAATTATTAAAAAATTCACTCGTATAAGAAGTATAATTCATTCCGGTTTGATATTAACACTGTTTTTGCAACCCAAAGACACGCTATTCCAAAATACACACAGTTGAAATTACATAAGCATCATGTAAACAACGTCAAATTCTCACAGTTTGCAGCTTCACGGTTAAGAGACTCAGGGCATCTCCAGAAGTATTATTCTAACCTCCTTGTTATACCTGAATAGCCGTGATTATTAGAGACTGAATTATATTGATTAAAAAACAGCAAAATGTGCACTTGTAATACACGAAATATGCACTTAATATGTAAAACATGCATTTATAATTTTTATTAATTTTCTTCAAATAAACGTGCTGTAGACCCAGAATTTTTTTTTAATATGAATTGATAAACCACATGCAAATTATTACATTCCTCTTAAATATCACAAATGATATAATTAATAAACAAAAAGCTCCTCAAATGATATAGTTTCATACATCACAATATAATAGGCCGGATTCCATTAAGAATCTCATTGTAAATACCACACAATATCAAAAGAAGCGTATTGAGACAACATTATCCCGCAGCAGAGTTTTCGAATGGTATGCACGGTTTCGGGAATCCTTTGATATGACTCGAGATCTCCAGTATGCGGATAACTAATGTGGCATTAAGCTTTCGTTTTCCCAGATCCTCGCGTAGAACCTCATGATAGGTAGAATTACTTATGCCCACCGACTCAGCCAAAAGCTGTAATTCGGCGATCCTACTTTAATTGATTCCGCACCTCTTCGATTTTTCCTGCTGTCCGCACACTGGAGGGTGGCCCAGTACTCGAATCATCAACAAGGGATTCCACCCTCACGAAACCGTGCATATCATTCGAAAACTCTGCTGAGGGATAATGATGTGCCTCAATGCGCTTCTTTTAGCATTCTGTAAGTTTCAGTAGCTGATTTATCAAGTTTCCAACCACAATGTATGTTTACTCTCTGCTCTTCCATCGCTAAAATGAAATGGGAAGAGAACGCTTGCTATGACTTCCTTAATACCCGTCTGCCGCAAGGAGACTAGACTGGAGATGCCCTGGTCTCTTAACCGTGAAGCCACAAGGTGTGGGAATTTGCTATTGTTTACATCACGGCTAACTGGGTTTACATGATACCTATGTAATTTCATCTGTTTGCATTTCGGAATTGTGTGGTTTTGGTTTGCAGAAACCGAGGTAGTATCAAACCGGAATGAATTATATTTCTTACACGAGTGAAGTTTATAATTTTAACGTTATGTTTTGTTTAGAATTCGCACCAATGTTCATATATTTTGATTTAAAATAAAAATGGGAAGGAGCTACAAAATAATTAAGAATTTTTCTTTAATTCAGCATTTTCTCACACATTGGCAACAAGTTACAGTGCGAAATTGGAAGTATTTGCAACGAAAGAAGGCGATTCGGCCAACACAAAGTGCATTGCAATAGCATTGAAAACCATTAGCTTCCCCACACTTTGACGGCCGTCATTCGCGGTTATAAGCTTCACGCAAAGTGGTACTGCTTCATTAACAAGGGCATCCCCAGATATTAACCTCCTTGGTTAGCCGCTTGTCTGTCCTGGTATAAACCGGTATCTAGCTCTTCGCTGATTGGACAACTACTGTTGCCTTCTGGCATGCAAATGATAGTTTTCATCCCACTATTGTTGTGTCAGTTATGTGGTCAGTCGTGGCACTTTTCGGACGTAGGTTGTAATGTTATGGAATTTTTTTACTATTATTGAGCGTTTAACGACCACCATGAGCAACTCTTTGGACTATATAAGCAATCGCCCATTCCTAATTTAGGGTCACTGGTTCCAGGAAAGGGAGAGAGCCAGAGTCGTAAGAAGAAAACAACATCATGCCTCACCTGATGCGAACCAAGACCCATCTCGCGCTAATGTTAGAAGCCAGCGCTTAGACCACGGTAGACCACTGTGGCATGGCTCAGTTTTTCCTTCCATTCCTCTGGCACAGTTTTTCCTTCCATTCTTCTGGCACAGTTTTTTATTCCATTCTTCTGGCACAATTTTTCCTTCCATTCTTCTGGCACAGTTTTTCCCTCCATTCTTCTGGCACAGCCTTTCCATCCATTTTTCTAGCACAGTTTCTCATTCCATTCTTCTGGCACAGTTTCTCCTTCCATTCTTCTGGCACAGTTTTTCCTTCCATTCTTCCGGCACAGTTTGATTTACCCAGTATTTCTTCATGAAGTTTTCGTTGTTTGATTTATAGTGCGGAATATTGCTACTCACTACAGCATTGGATAAGCTTACCTCAAAATCATTTTTGCCTTTGTACAACGAAAACGAGGCTGTTGTCAACTGTGCTTGGGGGTACGGTAGCTAGTTTTCTTCATTTTTTCTGCAGTCTAAAAATGGTTTCTACATGTTAATCAATTTTATACTTTTTCTCGCAGACAATGTTTTTTTTTCACAAATCGCAGAATATGCAATTTTTTCATCAGTATTTAAATCTTTACTGCAATAGGAAATCCATGCTTTGATTAAAACTTCCTTACTCGATTTAGTTTCAGTCATTTTAGTCGCTGACTTACTATCAAAACTGGGCTTCCCAAAACACTCAGTTATTCACAGATCAAACGTAACACACGTACACAGAAATCCGTTATGTAATTTTGAAATTGCTAACATTTGGCATGACGAGATCAGGCGCTGACTGGGTCGCCGAGACACTGGGATAATTTTCGGTGGGCCGTGGTATTCTGTGCTGAAAGGCTCTATGTTATTTTTTTTAAACAAAATGCATTTTTGGTGTATACTTCACCATGCTTATAGAAGAAAATTAAGTTATACTGAAAAGATACAATCTGTTTACCACTCGACGACTTCGTAACGGAAAAAAGAAGCCTACATATATGGCCTGTTAAACCAAACATTGTTTTTCATGTAAGCCTCTACCCGACTTTTAAGTTAAGTTCCGTTTCTTTCGATTGATTTATTATATCGCTCCACGCTTTCGCTAATTGCCCTTGAACAGCCTAGAAATAAACGTGTTTTCCTCTTTTCAACATGCCCTGGAGACGCACTTGTTATGAAAGCAGTCTTCAGCTTTCAGAACAAGTGCGTCTGCAGGACATATTTTAATAAATATATACAATATTATCAATACAGTGCAATTTTTACACGGCCTTCTAAAGTGTGTATGGCCACTTTTCGTATGGCAGTTTTCTGCTGGCCATTTGTCCTAAACTCACGTATTACACAATTTTTTTTACATGATCTGCAGCTGGTTCACTACTTTTTGGGCCTTGCAATGGTGCGTTTCCTTGAACTGCGGTATTCAAATGTTTTAGCAACAACGAAAATGCCTGTTTATTTCGAAAGTATTTAAACATAGGAGGGTTGTACCAAAATTTATTCAAAAGTGGGTATTACTTTTATATAAACTAACAGAGGTGGTTCAATTTGCACATGTTGGCACAGTAACTCTTTCTCTTTACAAAGGTACAACTCAACATAATCTCCATCACAGGCGATGCATTTGCGCCATTGTTGAACCCAACTCTCGAATCCTCTTTGAAAAAAATCAGGTATGGGCTGTAGTGTCCATTTCTTCACAACCATTTTCACCTCGTCTGTGTCATCAAATCGTAGCCGCAAAAAGCTTTCCTTCATTGAAACAAACAGATAGAGGTCGGAGGATGCCAGATCTGGGCTGCACGGTGGATGGAGCCCACCAACCAGCCTGATTTGTTACCAAAGGTGTGTGTGGTCTCGCATTGGCATGGTGAATGTGGATCCTTTTCAGATTCTGGTTCGGTCTCTTCCTCCTTATGGATTCTTTCAGCTTCTTGAGTGTCTCAATGTATCACTTACTGGTCACAGTACGGCCACATTTCAGAATACCAAAGAGAATGACTCTTCTGTCATCCCAAAAAAACAGTCACCATGACTCTCTGTGCTGATTGCTGGCTCTTGAATTTCTTTTTTTTTTTTTTTTTTTTTTTTTTTTTGATTGGAGGTTTAATGACCACCGTGAGCAACTCAATGGGCTATAAGCAGTCGCCCGTCCCTAATTTAGGGTCACTGGTTCCAGGGAAGGGAGAGAGCCAGTGCCGTAAGACAAACACAACATCCATGCCTCACCGGGATTCGAACCCGGACCCCGTTCGGACGAATGATCAGAGGCCATCGCTTAGACCACTGCGCCACCGGGGCGGCACTCTTGAATTTCTTAGGCCTTGGTGAGGAGGTGTGACGGCATTCCATGGATTGATTCTTCGTTTTTGAATCGTAAAGATCGCCCACGTTTCTTCCCCTGTCACCAGATCGGAAGAAAACGTGTCTTCATTGGTTTCAAACGCTTCCAGCAGATCAGAGCAGACTCCCACCCTTCTCTCATTCATAGCGGGTGTCAAATGCCGATGTACCCACTTTGCACACACTTTCCGATATCCTAAGCCTTCCAGCATTTTCTGTATGACATTTTGACCACCGTCCAGTAGGGCAACAAGCTCACAGATTGTGGCTCGTCTGTCCGCGCGAAACAACTCATGCTGACGATTCGTGTCAGTGGTCGCAGATGATGGTCTCCCACTGCGTGGTTTGTCTTCAATGCAGGTTTCCCCTTCTTTAAACTTCTTCATACATCTGCACACATTGCTCCAGTGGCGGCCCGTCAGATGAGGCAAGTGAGGCGCCGCCTCACCTGAAATTCCGCAGAATGAGAAGTGAAAAAAAGAACAACTTCGGTCAGTAAAAAAGATATAAGAGCTTTGCAGGATAAATGAAACACTGAAATTCACATTGTGATTCATGAATTAGGTTAAAGAAAGGCTTTCAAGAAGAGGAATGAATCATTATTTTTGCAAAGGAGCTGTACGTTTTAAGCGCTTAGAGGCGACCGGCTGAATCGTCTCGATGAGAAGCCGGTTTGGAAACTGGGGATCAGAGAAGAGCCCTACAGAGTGAACCCCCCACCCCCACGGTCCGAAGTCTACCTAAGGAGGTGCCGGACTTCCAGTAAGAGAAACGAAATTTCTGAGGCGACCCTCCATTTCGCTTAAACTGGAATCGCATCTCTGCTGTTATTGGAGAATCCAAGGATTGTGTATCCAATGGGCGCGGGAAAATGAGCAGATGACCTTGGTAAAAATTGGTTTTACAGGCGATGACGCCGTTCGCCTCTATTGCTTTGGAGTACGATGATTTCTGCGTAGCTTTAACTATTCGTCAGAGTGTATTTGAGTCTAACTTTTTGTAGTGTGTTTTCAATCCTCTCTTCTGCGGGTGTTGGCTAGTTCATAGTAATGTTGAGTTTTTCTTCTTTTTATTTTGTTATTGTTACTAAACAGCATATTTTGATTTTGGTTGGAAAATATGAATGGCCCAACAAACGACGTGATTTGTGTTCTGGAAGAAATTCCTTTTAAACACTGGAAAGACTATGATAAAAGGGATGTTCTCATATCTGGAAGACCGACACCTATAATAAGTTCAATATCTAAAGATAAGAAGTGCGGCAAATCGTTTTTTACGTCTTTCAATAAGTCATGGTACGAAAATTTCCCCTGGCTTTCTGGTAGCTATTACAAGCAAACTCTCTTTTGCTGGCCATGTTTACTTTTGAGCAATAAGAAAAATGTGTGGAATACAACGGGTTATTTTGATCTGAAAACTTTTCTCGTAGTGCAAAATTGCACGAAAGCTCTTAAGAGCATATAACTACCCGCGTAGGTCTGAAACGAATGGAAAAAAAATATAAACACTATTTCTGATATGCTCAAAGAAAATGCTGCTCTTCATAAAGCTAAGTTTAATGAAAAGGTCAGACTAAATAGGCTTTTTATGGAACATATAATCGATTTAGTTGTCGTTCTAAGCAAGCAAGAACTGCCTTTTCGAGGACATGATGGATCTATTTCCTCATTAAATAAAGGTAATTTCAAGGAGATGTTCCGTTTGTTACTTCGTAGAAGCACCCCAGAATTAAGCATATTTTGAAGAAATACGAAGATTATTTTCAGGACAATCAAAAACGATACAGAATGATTTACTGGAGTGTATTCATGAATATATAAACGAATGTGTTAAAAGCGAAATTAATGAGTCAACATTTTTTTCAGTGCAAGTTGATGATACAACTGATATTACTCAAAAATCACAGTGTTCAATAATTGTCAGATACATATTGGACTCAAATTGTGAAGTAGTTGAGCGCTTCCTTGGTTTTTATTATATCAGCACTGACAGGACTGCTGTGGCACTGTATGATCTGCTAGCTTCGGTTTTGGAGGAGTTTGATTTTAAATCAAAGTTAGTAGGCCAGTGTTATGATGGTGCAAGCGTTATGGCTGGAGAGTTGAGCAGTTTGCAGAAAAGAGTCAAGCTAGAAGCCCCGCAAGCTTTGTTTACCCACTGTTTCGCCCACCGCCTTAACCTTGTCCTACAACAGGGGTGCAAAAGTATTGTAAAATGTCGCATATATTTCGCACCTCAATCCAGCATGCCCTCATTTTTTCATAAATCTGCCAAGAGAACCCACGTAGCAGATTCAGTTGTTGGGAAACGGATTCCTCAAATAGCTGAAACACGTTGGGCATCACGTTCGCAAATTTTGCGTTTAATTGTAAGCGAATGAGGCAAACTAAAGAATGTGTTTGAAAACATAATGAATGACCCGGAATCAACGGCAGAATCAATCAACGGAGCCATAGGATATTTGAAAAAATTTCACTAATTTTGAATTTGCTTTTTTATCACTGATTTTTTATGACATTTTTGGAATTACGGATGTACTGTTTGATGTTTTACAAAAAAGACTTTAGATATCAGTTATTGCCAAAGACAAATTAAACAATGTTGCGAACGAATAAATAAAAAAAGGAATGTAACCACTTATTTGAAACATTTCAGTGAAGCAATTAGTTTGAGTGGAGGTCCTAAATGTCGCCAAAAGAAACATTTGGCTGAAGAAGAAGTGGAAAACTATTACAAAATTTTGTTTTACGAAACCGTTGACAGCATAATAGTCCAAATAAATACCAGATTTGAAGATATGGGGAAGCTCGAGTTTCTGCAGCTAGTTGACAACTCAAAATACCATAGTAATTCAGAGTCATTTCCATCCAGTGCCCTTAACACTCTCAAAAAAAAATTATCTAAACATTTTTACAGACACACAACGACTAAAAAACGAATTAATTTTTTATATAATGATCACAACTTGGGGAACTCAGTGTTCAGAAAACCTTGAAAACAATGAAAGAAAACGAGTTGAAAGATGTGTTACCAGAAGCCTACAAATTATTTTCTTTTGTATTGACACTGGCATCAACAAGTTCTTCTGCTGAAAGGAGTTTTTTCTTGTTTGAAGAGAATTAAGACTTACCTCCGTAATACAACGGCACAAGATCGTTTGTCTTCACTCGCTAAAATTTCAATCGAGAAAGAATTGCTGAACCATCTAATGTCCACTCAACCATTTTATGATCTGATCATAGACAAATTTGCAGCCAAAAAGGATCGCAGAATTGAACTTATTTATAAAACATAAACTGAAAGCATGCTGTTCGAGACCAAAGCAAATTAATATCGTATTCCTCTGTTTTTAATTCCAGGTTTAAATTACCTAATACTTTTTTAATATAGAAATGTGCTTCCTTAACTTGACTTCTCCTGTACATATAGTTATCACGAGCCTGGTCTTCAGTTTGTGACCCGTGCTAAATGCACCTTCACTAATATGCCAATCGAACTGTGACTTTTATTCAAGCTCAAGAAACATTTCGTGAGAAAACAATTTCTATTCAAATGATTTACTTTGAATTTTTTAAGAAGTGGATCTCCGACTGGCGTTGGGATGTGAGTGTAGCATTGACTAGCTAAAGAAACCGCACAAATTGCGTATTTTCGCTGAAGTGTATTACATAAAAGAATACAGGTGAAATATTTCTTTCTTTGTTGTAAAATTATCGAATAATTGTTTTCATAAAAATATTGTTGCAAAAGTAGCGTATATTACACACACACACACACACACATATATAGTGGTATATGCACATTTTCCCTCTAAAATTTTTGGATTTTTTCGTGAAGAAAGATTCCCCACGCCGTGTTTCATATATTTCTGTAATTTTATTCCATTACTGTTGAATAATATTTGTATATAAGGGCTTAATGGCATGGGCTGAAGCCCTAAGGAATGGGATTTACAGCTGTTTATAACAAGGCGCCTACCCGGGACCAATGGCTTAACGAGACTTCCGAATCTCAGCGGAATTTAATGATTCAAGCCGACTGAACCCAGGACTTCAAAGATATTCGATGGGTGATACTGCCTTTGAAATGAAACTTTTTGAGGGGGGAAGGGTTCTGCACTTCTGCTGTATAACTGTGTATAAGTACATGTAACAATTGGGGGGGGGCGCTTCGACAAATATTTTTCTATTGGTACGTACGCACATCTTGAACATTAATACAAAACGAAGCTAATTTAATAAAATGAAGAAAATGCAATAAATTATAGTTGCTTTAATAAAAATTTAATAAAGCAACTTCTTTGGCCGCTTTGCTTTACTTTCTCTTCTATTATCAAGAAATTACATTGATATTATGTATCAATGTAATTTATTTGTATTACATTGTAAGTTATGTAAAAATCAATCAATTTAAATAGGGAAATTATCTATAAAACGTACTTAGAAAAAGCTAACTGTCTCGCATACTTAGGGGGGTGCAAACCACGACCCCCTGGCTACGCCACTGATATGTATATATGTTCGTATAACGGTATACGAATTTATATATATTTCAATAACATATGTTTTACTGTTTTACATTTACATCAAGACCGTTCGCCTCACCAGCATTTTACACCACGAGCCGCCACTGCATTGCTCTTGTCAATGGTGTCATCTCCGTAAACATTCTGTGGCTTTCTGTGGATGTTGCACAGCCTGCACCTTTCCTTTGTCAAGAACTCAATGACGGCAAGTTGCTTCTGCTTGGAATCCATTATTTACCTGCAATGAAGAAAAAGGGTTACTATAGAGGAATAGTTACTCTACCAACATGTGCAATTTGAATGACTTTTGTTAATTAACAAAAAAGTTATGCCCACTTTTGCATTACTTTCGGTACAACCCTCATACATTAATTTTCGCACTCTTGAATTTCTTGCACCTTAAGTGTCTAATAAATACTTTATTTCAGAAAAATGATAAAATGTTATTAACTAATTTTTGTGCTTCAACACTAACCTTAAAGTAATTCGTAGACTTTTGTTGAAAAAACGTCTAAACACAAAATGACGATGGAGATACACCGTTAATTTTAGGATTTGGGTACTTTGATAAAAATAATTCTTTCCGGATAATGGGCCGAAAAACTCCTCGTCCTGTGCCGTTTATGGGTCGCTATACCGCTACTGAACGAGACCATTAAGTTTGAGAAGCAGTTCACAAAACTAAATGTGTCATGTTTCTGCGCACCACCAAATGAATTTCTTTTGCGGGAATTGAAAAGAATTTTATCCAGGAGGGTCAAACATCAAAGCTCGCCTACCCTTGCATTTTTTTTTTTTTTTGATTGGAGGTTTAACGACCACCGAGAGCAACTCAATGGGCTATAAGCAGTCGCCCATCTCTAATTTAGGGTCACTGGTTCCAGGGAAGGGAGAGAGCCAGTGCCTTAAAACAAACACAACATCCATGCCTCACCGGGATTCGAACCCGGACCCCTTACGGACGAATGATCAGAGGCCTTCGCTTAGACCACTGCGCCACCGGGTTGGCCTACCCTTGCATTAGAGACCGGCAAAGAAAATTTCTTATGCAGCATTTCTCGCTGCCATGTGTGGAGGAAGGTAATTTACCATTTTTTCATTCTCTTGGTTTCAGTGGACTGCCTATCTCAGAAGTTCCTTAAGTTCGGGCTATTGGTTGCTTTTCCAGGTCTCGGGAGATTACCCCCGCTCCTCCTTTTTTCAGAAAACGCGTACGTTAAACGATCAAACAAACTATAAAAAGGTTTTGCTTGAAGTAAAAATTTTTGGGGGTGATTTGCCTGTTGTATGCACTTATTACATGCATTAACGTCAAAAATGGCTAAAATGCAGTGCACACAGATATTCCGAACACTACTAATTATAATTCGCTAAATACATAGTACGAGCAAACGTCTTTCATTAATTTCTGTGATAAATGGAAATAATCATCATAATAAAACAGTATGCAGAACAAGAAAAAAAAATCAGGTTTTTTTTTTTTAATTTTTAGAGTAAGTATGCTAATGGAACAGCATGATTTTCTACTAGAAAATGTCTTAGAAAACAATTACAATGAGACTATCGCAAATCTCAAAAACCCACGCTTTCCCCCCATATTTGTCGGATTACGTCTTTGTTTATTGAGACGTGTATTTATAGGATTCTTCTTTCTTTCTTAGTTGAACGATAACCGTCAGTAATTCCGACGGCAATGATTCCAGTTATTTTTGCGTTAGTAGCATCCTAAACTCCATGCAAAGGGGGGGCGCACTCCCATAGAATTTCACCTGTTTACTTTGAAGAATGTCTTTCATATACACAGTCATATCAGAATAATGTGACCACCCCCGGAATTACAGTGTACTCGCCCAGGCGCATCATAGAGTGCACGTAACAAGGTCGACCACATGGAGATTTAATCGGCCGGCCAGGACAGATGAGCCATAGTGCGTTACGCGAGTGCAATGGGCAGTGGTAGTGATTTGACAGACATTGGAAAATAAATAATCATCTGCTTCCGCGCCAAGGCTGGAAGCATCTCAGAAATAGCAGACTTCGTGGGCTGTTCGCTAGGTGCTATAGTAAGGGTATACTAAGAATGGGTCACTGGCATACCGAGTACCTCTCGGCGTCATAACTGTAGAGCCCCAAAGGATATCGACCATAGAGAACGTCACCTCCATATATTGGTAAAGCGCAATCGACGCGCAACAATGCAGCAATTGACCAGGCAAATGAACTACCGTCATTTGTGTTTCTTATGAAAAAGAAAAGCCCAGGTACTTCTCCCCGATAACGGTAGAGCGAACCCTTATACGCATGGGTCTCCGGAGTCGACGCTGAGTCAAGCCGACCATGTTAACCTAGGCCCATCGGCAACGACGTTTGCAATTCGCATGGGACTGCCGTCATTAGACAGTGGAAGGCTTGTCGGTCAAGTACAGGCCGGCGGTGGCAGTGTGCATGCCTGGGGGATGTTTTCCTAGCATGAACTGGGATCGCTGGTACCACCGGATGGATCCCTGAACGCCAATCGCTACCTGTCGATATTCGCTGACTACATGCATCCCTTCATGTTGGACGGTTGCCCTGGTGGTCATGGTGTCTACCAACAGCACAATGCGCCCTTCCATGTCGCTAAGGTGTGCATTGCTGGTTTTAGGAACACGACAGCGATGTCTCCGTCCACCCTTGGCCGGCGAAATCGTACAACCTCAATCCCATAGAGCACTTGTGGGACTATTTGAATCGACAGGTTCGACGTGCCGACACACAACCACGTCATCTCCTGGACCTCCGTGCTCTGCTGCAACACGAATGGGCACGTGTGCTTCGGGCAACCTTTCAAGGACTCATTACGTCCATGCCACTCCGTGTCGCCGTTGTCATCCAAGCCAAGGGTGGTTATTCCCATTATTAGGTAGGTAGTCATATTATTCTGATACGACAGTGTATGTTATATACCACACATATACTATTGTTTCTTATGAAAAAGATGAAAAATGATCGTAACAAAATAATGGCCTTGACATGAACAAACAATCCCCAATAATAACTTTTAAAATTGCAATCAATTTATATTTAATGTAGATTTGTAGTGTAAAATAATTGGATTTTTGCAGGATAAATATTAACTCAAAAATCCAATCAGAAACAGTTGGAAAGGCTGTAGAAGTACATTTAGTGGCTCAACACAAATGAACAATATTTTTTATTTATACAAGGGAGCGTCAAGTGAAAACCTAAAATATTTTTTCTCAAAATTTATTGAACAAAAGTGGTACACACGGTCACACCTGTATCATTTTCCAATGTAATCTCCATTTTGTACAATACAAGTCCTCCAGCGCTTACAAAGTGCATAGATTCCTGTAGAAAAAATTATTTCGGTCGCATGTGCAGCCACTCATGCACCACCTGCTGCACCTCTTCACCGGACCTGAAAGTCTTTCCTTCCCATCGCATCTTTGAGTAGTTCAAAGATGTGGTAATCACGCAGGGGGCAAGGCTTGTGATAGAGCTGAGGTGAAAGACACTCGAAGTGCAGGTCTTGTATGTTTGCAACCGTTTTTCTTTTTTTTCTTTTTTTTATAGATTGAAGGTTTAAACGGCCACCCCGGGGCGCAGTGGTCTAATGCGCTGGCCTCTGATCATTCGTCCGTAAGGGTTCCGGGTTCGAATCCCGGTCAGGCATGGATGTTGTGTTTGTCTTACGGCACTGGCTCTCTCCCTTCCCTGGAACCAGTGACCCTAAATTAGGGACGGGCGACTGCTTATAGCCCATTGAGTTGCTCACGGTGGTCGTTAAACCTCCAATCAAAAAAAAAGGTTTAACGACCATTGTGAGCAAGTCAATGGGCTACAAGCAGTCGCCCGTCCCTAATTTCGGGTCACTGGTTCCAGGGAAGAGAGAGAGTCAGTGCCGCAGAACAAACACAACATCCATGCCTCACGGGATTCAAACGCGGACCCCTTTCGGACGAATGATCAGATGCCATCGCTTAGACTACTGCCCCACCGTTGTACGGGTATGGACCACACAGCAATTGCACGGGTAGTATGGTCCCGAGCGTTGTCATGTTACAACAAGACACCAGTACTTAGTAGTCCACGTTGTTTGGATTTGATGGCAGGTCGAAGACGATTCCTGATAAGATCTGCATAAGTGTCAATGGTTACAGTGTTCCCCTGGACACGTAGTGCTCAAAAATTACGCCTCGTTCATACCAAAAGAGAATTAGCACAACCTTCCCTGCAGTTGGCTGCGTGGGAATTCTTCGGGTTTTTTTTTTTTTGATTGGAGGTTTAACGACCACCGTGAGCAACTCAATGGGCTATAAGCAGTCGCCCGTCCCTAATTTAGGGTCACTGGTTCCAGGGAAGGGAGAGAGCCAGTGCCGTAAGACAAACACAACATCCATGCCTGACCGGGATTCGAACCCGGACCCCTTACGGACGAATGATCAGAGGCCAACGCCTTAGACCACTGCGCCACCGGGGCGGCTTCTTCGGTTTTGGTGAGGAGGCATGGCGCCTTTCCCTGCTCGCTCTCCTGGTTTTTGGTTGACGATAGTGAATCCAGTTTCATCTCCAGTAATAATTCTCTGTAAGAAGCTACCACCTTCTGCTTCAAAGCGGCGCAAAACTTCTTTGACAGGCATCAAAAACGTTGTCGTTTCAATTCTGGAGTCAGCTGGAGTTGCACCCACTTTGCAGACACTTTGTTGAACTGGAGCACATCATGGATAATGTGGTGCGCTCAGCCATGACTGACGTTCAAACGTGAGGCTATTTCATCATGAACCTCTTTTTCTATGTCTACAAATATTTTTTGATAACCTTTAATTTAATAACAAGTTAAATCAAAATAATTTTTATTTAAATAATACTTATTTAACAATATATAAAATTATACTACCAATTATTATATTCTTAACTTAAAGATAAGTTAATTAAAAAATCTTATAGGAGCAAATTCATATATGGGTGCCAGGGTAGGGTGGGTGGGTGGGTGGGGTGAGAGTAGTTGCGCATAGAACATTTGGCCTAGGGCCTCAAAAGCCTTAAATCCGGCACTGAATATAACTGGACAATTATGATACAGTTCAAAAATTCTTTGCTAATCTTCGGTTTTACCATGATATGTCAGACGTTGTCCTCAATTATGTCCTCATTTTGAAACGAAATTGTCCTCAATTTTGCATTGAAATTGAAGACAATCTTCGAGTGAGCATTTGAAAATTTTATCTACGAGTGAGCATTTTGGAATCAAATGGAGGACATTAATGAGAAGCCAACGAGTGGATGTTTAAAGAGACAAGAGAAAGGGCAGTCCATATAGTACGTCCCAGATTAAAGGGGGGTGGGTGGGTGTAGGTGTTAGTAATTCGGACGTCCAGCGGCAAAAATACAGTGTATGGTATTTCTTCGTCATGTTTTCTCTTTTTTTTAAGCTTTCCAACCGTAGATTTAAGAAGCGTATATGTTCCAGCTTTGTCCGCTTGTCTGTCCGCACGATAACGTACGTAAAAATGGTTCGATTTCATTGAAATTTTAGTATGGTGTACGGGACAACCTGGGAACGCCCTATTGAAAATGGCCGAAATAGGGTCAAAGATCAGGACATAGGAGCGGGATCCATTCCATTGCCCTTATTCGTCAGAACTTACATGAAAATGCTTCGATTGCGACAAAACTTTATCATGTTCTTCCGGAGGTATACTGAAGCGGTTCTGTTTAATATCATCGAAATGGTCCATTCCATTGCCTTATGCAATGGAATGTGGGATCCATTCCATGCCCTTATGCGTCAGAACTTACATGAAAATGCTTCGATTGCGACAAAACTTTATCATGTTCTTCCGGAGGTATACTGAAGCGGTTCTGTTTAATATCATCGAAATGGTCCATTCCATTGCCTTATGCAATGGAATGCGGGATCCATTCCATGCCCTTATGCGTCAGAACTTACATGAAAATGCTTCGATTGCGACAAAACTTTATCATGTTTTTTCGGAGCGGTAAAACATGATAAAGTTTTGTAGCAATGAAGCGGTTCTGTTTAATATAATCGAAACGGGGTCAAAGGTCAGGACAGAAGAGCGAGATTTATTCCACAGCCATTATTCTCAGAACTTGACTAAAAATGCTTCTATTATGACAAAACTTTGGTATGTTGTTCCGGAGGTATACTGAACCAGTGCTGTTTATTATCTTCGAAATGGGGTCAAAGGTGAGGGCACAGGAGCGAGATTTATTTCACAACCATTATCCTCATAACTTGAGTAATAACTTGAGTAATTGTTTATGGTATGTTGGAAAGCGCATCATAATCGATGCATTGCATGATTTTACTAACTTTTTTCTTCTTTTAATAGTTAAAACAAAGGTATGAAATATTTCAGATTTCTGATGATATTTAGCTAAATCGGATTATTAATATTAAGTTCTCGTATTTGTAATACCAAATCTATAGTGTTTTGTAGATGGTATAATCTGGGGTGTTGCAACCTTGAATGCGTGCGTTCATTTGTAGATCTTTATTTCAGAATGATAAAGTTCGGGTAGCATTAGGGAATAAATTAATGCCTAAATAATAAACATTTTCTGAAGCAAATGTGTAAATATATATATATTTTTTTGATTGGAGGTTTAACGACCACCGTGAGCAACTCAATGGGCTATAAGCAGTCGCCCGTCCCTAATTTAGGGTCACTGGTTCCAGGGAAGGGAGAGAGCCAGTGCCGTAAGACAAACACAACATCCATGCCTCACCGGGACTCGAACCCGGACCCCAGACGGACGAATGATCAGAGGCCAGCGCCTTAGACCACTGCGCCACCGGGGCGGCGTAAATATATGGAATATTCCTTTAAATAATTACATGTTTTCTTTCTGTTTCTCAACGGGCTTCTAAAAGCAGTCAGCAAAAATAAAGGGGGTTGGGGGAATTAGGACGTACTTTTTACGGGGAGGGTTGTCAACAATCGGACAAAATGTGACCTGGGGAGGTGGGTCTAAAAGTAGTAAAAAATCACGTACGTACTTTATGGACGGCCCCAAAGAAAAACGGAAGCTGGAGAAGGCAGCAAATAACCCTAAACAAGCAAAGGCCAGTAAATTCTTTTTCAGTGATACTGCAACATCTATTGGTATTAATGCATGCTGCAGAAAGAAAATTCGAGTTCTTCGATTAAGGTATTTTCCGCGACGATCTAAAAAATCTTTACGTACTTTTCGCAGTCTCACAGACGGAGGGAGGGACTCCTGCAAGCAATCAGAATTCCATTACAAGGCTCCAATAGTTTTGGCATTCAGCTTCTCAAAGAACTAGAAAAAACAACTACAGATTTTTGTGTCCGATTGTCACGCAGAAGAAGAGATGCTAAACGATCAGATTGATCATAAATCACAGAAGCGAACATTCCATATCAAAAGGTTTGTGTACCATCCGTTGGGCTGCACCACTGAATGCCGTGGAAGCAGTTCTGCAAAATGTTGAGTGCATGATGGATTGCCTATAGTGGATGAGATTTCAAGAGCGCAGCCACTGGAAACGACATTACGACCGCTCAATGGTTGCTCTCATCAGTAAATTGGTTGTTGTTTTTTTAAGTTTCTGGGCTCAAAATAATCAGCTTTGCACATGTGCAACTGCAGAGAAAGAAATGTACTTGATGACGGCCCAGAATTGCATTTCAACTGCATTAAACAAATTGAGAGCTTTCAGGAGTGATAGTGCCCACAATAATTTTATAGCGAGAGTAAGACTAATTGGGAAGAAGTGGGCAGGGAACATGTTGATTTACCAGTTGTGAGGAAACTAAGAATTGGACAAACGTTTGATGAAACAGCTGCTAGCTGCCTTTTGGAGACGCCCGATAAACATAGAGTCAGTTACTATGAGGTTTTCGACATAATTTGTGGCGAATTACAGGAACGTGCGACCGGCTTCAAACAGATCAACGACGTTTTTGGGGTTTTGATGACTGATAAATTAAAATCCATGAAGCAAGATGATCTTGAAACCCGTTTATGCATTTTGATAGAGAAATAAGCTGATTTCTTTACAACTGATCTTCAATATCAGTCGATCAGTTTTGCTGATTTCTATTTTTCAGAAGATCGTGATTTCTCCAATGACAATCCTTTACAGTATTTAGAGTTCATCATTAAAAACAAAAAAATTTGGATAGCTCTCCAGGGTATTGCGGGTTGTTTAGATTGTTTCTAACACTGGCTGTCAGCACAGTAAGGACCGAAAGAGTAATGAATTCCCTGAAGGAAAGGTGAAATATTTGGAACTTTTTCAAAGGACCAAAGGAATTGTTATTTCTTAAACACGTAATCATGAGAGCAAGCATTTGTGTTAAATTTTATTCAGGGAAGGAATTTTCAACATATTATTGATGCTGAAGCTATGATTTAAATTTGTACTCGTCAGTAAACAAAGTATGCACAAAAATTTCCAACGTGAAATGAAAAAGAATAACGGAAAAACCTTAAATCCAAAAGCACTGTACAACTTCATTCGTTTAAGATCAAGGCAATTTAACTGGGCACAGTGGCGGCTCGTGGCTGAGATATTGAGGGGTTCATCACGTTTCTATATTCACCTACGTATACGAGAGTTTGTGCCGTGTTGTGTATGTGTCATGGCTCATGTAGACTAGTTTGGCGACAATAAAATATGAAATCGATTCATGCTCTGAAAATGCAAATGAAAAGTTACTGGTATAGGTATAATTAATTGAAAATACGAAGGAGTTTTAGTACTATAGTGAGTTAAAAATAATAATACAACAATACAAAATGAAAATTTGCTAGGATAGGATAAACAGTATAATATTGACACCCACCTGGAATCAATATTGCGTCTGATTCCCACCAGCTACAGAAGCACTGCCACTTCCATACACAGTTGATGCTACTGCAACCGTTACTTCTGCTGTTGTGGCTGTGTGTTTGTATAATAAATCCATCCTTCGTTGTTTTTTCGTCGCGAATCTGTCAATTACGCATTCGTTGAAGTTCTCAAGTTGGTTGCTGAATTTTATTTTTGATGGACAGTGTTGCAAGTGCCGTCAGTCTGTCTTCCTCCATTTTACTTCTCAGAAATGTTTTAATCCTTTTTAAACAAGAAAAACATCTTCCTGCTTCTGACGTTGTCATCGGTATTGCAATTATTTCCAGGAGTTTTACGACCTCTCCGCAGCACGCTTTTAAGTTATTCTCTAGCAAGCCGCCCCGGTGGCGCAGTGGTCTAAGGCGCTGGCCTCTGATCATTCGTCCGTCTGGGGTCCGGGTTCGAATCCCGGTGAGGCATGGATGTTGTGTTTGTCTTACGGCACTGGATCTCTCCCTTCCCTGGAACCAGTGACCCTAAATTAGGGACGGGCGACTGCTTATAGCCCATTGAGTTGCTCGCGGTGGTCGTTAAACCTCCAATCAAAAAAAAAAAAAATTCTCTAGCAAAAAAATCCCAACAGGTCAGTTGCTTTCCTTATATTCTGAAAATCATCTTTTCCGTAGATAGTTTGCAGTTCTGTTTTCAACTTGTTCTTGTTAAGAAATGGATACGACTCCACTACGCATTCCAAAGTTTGCTCCGGGAATGCCTCCCAGAAACTGGTGAAACTATGATGATCAAATAAATTTGAAGTTGACAAATGCCCAGAAACCTCGAATCTTTCTTCAGCTTGATTTATAATTAAGTCGCAGACTTCTATTGCAGAAAAGATTTCGTAAAAATTTCGTTTCTTCACATCATCTTTTCACACTAACTTCTTCCACAGTAATGTTGTCAACGTCCTCTCTGATCTTAACAATTCCATTAACAAAGGCCGATACAGCAGTTTTCACTGATAGGGGGCTTATGGCGTGTTTCTGTAAAGTATTGTACAAGATATCAACATGAGGCATTACCCTGTAGAAAAATTGAATCCAGAAGTTGAATGCAGTTTGCAAAATTTTCAGTTGGAGACTCCAACGTGGAGTCCTTGATTTACCGTTATCGTTTGTTTACTAGTTTCTAGAATTTTCTGAAAACACTTAAAGTGTTTTTATTTTCGTAAATTGTTACGATTATCTTTGAACGGAAATTCCACCTTGTATTAGAACCTGACGGTAGTCTTCTTCCAGCTATTTCATCAAGAACTTGGGTCCTCTGAGATGAATAGGCGAAAAAGTAAGGGATCTCAGAAACGTGAGCAAAGAAGACTCTAACTTCTTTATTTTGACTTACTGCTCGAGCCATTATTAAGTTAAGTTCGTGAGCGTAACAGTGAACAAAGTATGCATGCGGATAAGCGTCCCTTATGATAGTTTGTTCTCCCGAATGTCGATCACTCATAACTCTGGCTCCGTCGTAGCTTGGTGAAATTACCTTTTCTCCTCAACAACTTCCTGTAGAACATTCTTAATGCAAGGAGCCACTTAGGAGGCATCATGATTGCGAAGATTTAGGAAAGTCCAAAATCTCTCAACCGGTTTTCCGTTAGGTAGCATATATCTTAGGACAACTACTAATTGAAACTTAGAGGAAACATCAGTGATCTCATCAGCAATAACAGAAACGAAATCGGCAGCATATATTTCCACCGAAATCTTTCTCCTATATACACACAACATACAATCTAACAAATCGTTCTGTATATCATTGGATGTACTCTTAAAAACAGTGGATGTACTGAAATGCTCCTTCAGAACATTGTCAAGAACTGAATGAAAGTTAATTAAACCCTTGAATATACCTGCATTGCTCGATTCAGTTGTCTCGTTCTGTATATCTTTGGATGTACCCTTAAAAACAGTAGCCGTACGGAAATGCTCCTTCAGAACATTGTCAAGAAATGATGCAAAGTCAATTAAACCCTTGAATATACCTGCATTGCTCGATTCAGTTGTCTCGTTCTGTATATCTTTGGATGTACCCTTAAAAACAGTAGCCGTACTGAAATGCTCCTTCAGAACATTGTCAAGAAATGATGCAAAGTCAATTAAACCCTTGAATATACCTGCATTGCTCGATTCAGTTGTCTCGTTCTGTATATCTTTGGATGTACCCTTAAAAACAGTAGCCGTACTGAAATGCTCCTTCAGAACATTGTCAAGAACTCATGCAAAGTCAATTAAACCCTTGAATACACCTGCTTTGCTCGATTCAGTTGTCTCATCGTGTCCTCTAAGAGCTAACTCGAACTCTCCACAAAATTTAATGCAGTCAATAACCTTTGAGAGAACACAGAGATTTTTCCTTACTTGATCATTATGACGTTCTATATTTCTCCTGAAAGCGTCACTAAGTTGCTATCTAATTTCTGTTTTGCCCAGTACTGAGAGACCTTCAAGGCAAGCGTTCGTGTGAGCATCGGATACCTCGTCTCTTTATTTTTTGGGATAAATGTCCTAAATCTGACACACCTGTTCTTGTCCAGGTGGTCCAGTCTTTCCCTTTAGCAAACAGCAAACACGGAAAGCAATAAAATCGATTGTTATGATCGCAACCATAAATCTAGTTGTTTCTATTGTCCAGCACTGTATTAAACGTACGGTAAAATTCTTTCCCTATCGCACTTTGCTTCTGCATAATAATTAAAGCGGGGACTGGCCTACCTAATTATTTAATCCTGCATTTTTCTTCGAGTGGCAGTGTAGAGAAGTCTGTTTCCAAAAGAAACTTCACACTGTTCATTTTAGAGCAGAACACACACAAGCACAGTTAAACTCACGCTCACCTCACACACAATACCCACGGAGCAACAAACAAACAATTAACTGATTTACATGTAACACGCACACAGAAATCTAAATAACACCCATTGAAATCTAAATAACACCCATTGAAATCTAAATAGACAGTTAAATGATGCCACTTCTAAACTTACATGTTTACAATTCCTGACGAATTGTAAATCTTTCACTTCCGTAAACTTTAAATCACACCCGAATATCTATAGCTCTTCTGTTAACCACTGTCGTATGCATTCTAATAGAATCACTGCCACCCTTGACCCCGTCCGAAAGGCGACGTCACCAAATCACCTGACTTCCTCCATGAGCAATGGTATAGCGTCTAAAAGGGGAAGTGTGCCGTGCGAACTCAAAAACTGCGTTCGAAATATGTCCCACGCCGCATCGCGGCGCTGCAGACGGTATCTGTGTCAGAGAATGTGTGTAGCGATGTGCATGTAACCCAAACAACGGGGGTTGAATTAGGATGTAAGTGTACGATTTTCTTAAGTGTGCGATTATGGAAACACCTTTTACGGTTCAGTGAAATGTCTTAAGTCTGCCATAGAGTGCAGCGTCGTCGTCAATTTAATTTACAATAGAATTCTACATGATTTAAATTGATATGCAACCTCCTCGAAGAATGCCTACTAAAACGATAACAAATGGCGTGGATGTGCCAAGTAAAGACGTGCTGTTTGGAAAATTTAAATATATCACTCAGTAGCGGCTAGTGGTAAGCTGAGATGGAGGGCCTGCATTAAAATTTTGTAGATATCACTTCGAAAGCTAAGTTACTGAACCTGCTGATGCTGTCCCTTTAATAATAATTTATATATGTACTCGTAGAAATTAATATTTAGTTTTATATTTAGCAACTGATAGGGAAATTCTAGAGATAACCGATACCTGAATTAGGGAACAGATATCAAGGAGTGGCCATATTTATGAAGAAAATAATCGGCGTATAAAACTTAGTTTGATGCATTATTTCTTAAAAGAAAAGTGTTTGGCATATTTTGTAGTCACAAATCATTTTAATGTGAACTTCGGAATCATAGTGCTATCCAGTATTTTCGTGTATATTTCCTCATTGTTTACCTTGTGGAGAGGTACCCATGCATACAGCATACACCGGTACTGCCGGTACTGGGTACTGGCCTCCCGGTAATAAATAAGGGCGTCTTCCTCTCCCTTCCTACTTCGCTTCTGTGTCACTTCGTATTGGGCGCTCTAGCCTAAATCTCCTAGTTTCCTATTTCTAAGGGTTGTTTAAGACCTGGGTTCAGACACTCCCTAAAATCCTCTACATATGATCATTTGATCATCACCCACGCATACACCATTGCACGTCAAATAAATTAGTTCCACATACATTCCATGCAGGACCCTTATCCTAACGATCTTAACATGATGCTAACGATCCTAACATGACGCTCATTAATCAGTGCATCCTTCCAGTTGTTACGCATAGAGCAGAGACATGGACCTCAACTAAAACAGATATACCGAGGTTGCAGACAACAGAAAAAAAGGATTGAGAGATGCATGTTTGATGTAACCAGGAACAGGAAAGATACAAAGAGGAACTCGTGGATCGGGAAAATTACAAGGATGGAAGACAGCAATGATCAGAATCCCTGAAAATGCAATGGGATGGACATATTTCTAGAAGAAAGAGCCAGCGAGAAATATTAAACTGGATAGCAAGGGACATAAAAAAAAGGACCCAGAAGATGATGTGGGAGATGGGTGGATGAAATTCGGGAGCAAGAAGAAAACTGGCTCTAAACAGACTTTTGTGGAAGAAACTTGGAGACTGTTATCCAGCAGTGGATTGAGATAGTGGTTGTAAATAATATATAAATGTAGATACTGTAAGAGCAACACACACTCAGTTAAGGGAACCAGTTTTAAAGATTAAAAAAAATGCGTGTGCCAGTGACAGAGGACACGCACCCAACGTCATATACGCATTTTCAGGTGTCAATTATGACCCCTAGTAGAAATATAATAAATATTTTTCTTCTGATATGCTCCCTTTGGAATTTTGACTTACAGGCATTCTCTTTAATAAATACGAATTGCAAACATATTCCCAGTTTTAATTTTCAAGCTATGATTACAATTTAGTGTAGAACAATTTGTTTTCAAAATTTACCAACTTCGTAAATTTTCTAAACAATTGTGTTTGATTAAATGTTGTGTTTAAAGTAATAAAGTATAAAGCACTACCTCAACTCAAATGTTCAGCTTATTTTTTTTTGGGGGGGGGAGGGTATGCATATGCAGCAGAAAAGTGAAATATGGCCAATGGAGCAACTTCAATATTTTTTGATGAATAGAAATGTACATGAGTTTAAAAGCGAAAATTTTGGCTGTGCCCGGTAAGTGAAAATATTAATTTTGTGCAAGTATTTCGCTGCAGAAATTAGTCATTTTTTTTTTCATTTTTCAATTTATTCATTACTGAACTTTATTCTTAATCGCAATTTGTTCACATGCCCATTTTGACCAGAAGTAAAACTTTTTGGCAAAAATCTCGGCAACTGAGTATTTGTTGTTAGCAAACACGAATAATCTCCAGTTGTTAGAATTATCATGTTGAATAAAAGTAGGAACAAACCAAAAGTTGAAGGCCCGGAGATGTATTTGCAGCCAACGAAAGACTGCATTGTAGCTACGTCACTCGCAAATAACTCCGAGGACCACTTATATCTGCTGTACCAGCGAGAGCTGCAGCCCCCAGGGACGTTTTATTCAAAGGAAATGAACTGATGTGGGAATAGGCAGAGTTTCCCACATAAGTTGGTTTCAATAGCAGTCAGAGCAGCGCGCAAGCGTTCTTTTGGCTCCCAGTGGCGTTGTGCAGGAAAAACTTCCAGCCGAGTTCAGTAAACTTCTCTCTTGATGTGGCATGAAAAAAACTGCTTTGGATTATTGCAGGAGCCGCTCCTGCTGTATATACAAAAATTGCAAGGCTTTTTTGTATGGGACATTATATTGAATGCTTAAGTGTCGGCGATGTTGGCCAGTGACCATCAGGTACAGGGGCATAACTGTGCTGTGTTTCAAAATTTGGGGGGGGGGAATTGGGGGGTCTGATCACATAATGTATATACGCCAGCGATGTTGGTAACCATGCTTAATCGACATCACTGTTTTATTAAGTACACATTATACACGTGTTTGCATTCTATGAAAAATTACAATCTTATATTATTAAATAATTTAGTTGGTTCACATAAAAAGTTCATATCATTATATTCCCGAAACATTTGGGGTATCATTTACATTGGGGATCCCAGACTATGAAAATCTGGGGGTCCTGATCCCCCAGTGGTTAGGCCTATGATCAGGTGTAAGTAATACCGTGGTTCAACAAATTTAATGCTGCCAGTCAGATACAGAGCCCTCCTTAAAAACAATTTAGGGACAGCGGGCAAAATTTGCTGTTTGAAGTAAATACTTAGGGGCATGTAAATATAAAGTGCTTCCATGTATCTACTCTTCAAACAGTTATACAGAAACAGCTGATATATAGCATAGAAGGGGAAGTGTGCCGAGCACCCAGCGTATGTATATATTAGCGTGGATATAACAGATATATATAAACGTTGGGTAAGCTTTTCGTATTATTAAGAGGCTTAACAAAATTATTTTTGTCTGTTACTGACTGGTTTAAAAAACGGTCTGTACCACCTTATTTAAGCACACGCATTTATAATGACATTCCTCTCTGACTGAAGCATAATTTTGGTCATAATGCATGCATCAGAAAATATTTACCAGTAATTGTTCAGAAAAAAACGAAAAAAAAAAAAAAGGGCTGATTTAGAGGGATTTTTTTATACCGTTAGATAAATTTTACTATTAAATGAAGAAATATTGTGGGGGAGCAAATAATTGACCAAGACATTTATTTGTTCTTAATTTCTGAAATTGGAATTATTGCAGTCTCATACTGATATCCCCTCAGTAAATCCAGAAAGGTTTGTCGTCCCAGTAAGGTGCGCGCAGTGACACATTGTGCACAATGTAAACATGTAACATCGTTGTGTAATGCCCCTAATAGTTGGGAATAGGTAATACAGATATAATTTACACCAACTGAAACAAATGTTGAAGCACATGTGGAAAAACTGACCTCTGACGTGGACCGGTGTGGAATATTGAACTCTCATCAGCACGGGGACCAAAAGCTTGCTGATGAGAGTTAATTATAAATGACTTTAGGAATTTCCATACAGAAGCCACGTGTAGTTTGTAATAAAGCAATGTTTTAATCTTACATTGCTTGTAGCATTATTTATTACAATATTACTAAACCTCAGCACATTGGTTAAGCTTTATTCAATTTATACAGTGAGGCAAAAGTAAGCATCCCATTTTAAATGATTTTTTTTTCGTTTTTATTTTTTATAAAGTAGAAGCTTGATTAATTCATTGTGGGCTGTTATATGTCAAAGGCTAGTGCAGCAGTTGTTGAAATTTTTTTTATCAAAAACCGTTTCTCAATTGTATAGCGACAGAGAAATTTATCAGCAACAGAACTTGGGAGGGGGATTTAAAAAGTAACATTACACAAAAAATAAATAACACACAACTTGATTTTTAGGCATCTTAGGAAATGCAATTGAATCAAAGAGCAAGAATTTGTGAATGCAACTATTAGATGTTTTCACACACAATTAAATTTCCAGAAATAAATTTTATACCTGTTTAGTTTATTTTTTTATTACTTTTACACCACCTTGTAAAGAGTAAATTAGTCACACTTAATCACTCATGGCATTTTACAAGTTTTCTTCAAAATACTGAATTTTGTAATATGTAATTCCATCATGGAAGCCCTAGTTAGCAATGCTGAAAATGCCAAAGCTAAATGTTGATTGAAAAAAAAAGTGTGTTTATATCAGATTACCACCAGTGGTTTTGGGATTTGAACATTAAAAATAAAAAAAGATGAAGAGGTGGGGCAGCTTGCTAAAGAATCCCACAGTTCTAAACATTTTTAATGAAAAATAGTAACTCTGCAATATTATTACCACCACACATGTTTCTTAAAATCTTTTTGTATATTAATATCTTATCTGCTGAACTATTCAGTTACTTGGTGGGAGGGGGAGGGGATTAATTTTTTAAAAATAAATACATTTAAAGAAATGAATTTTGAATCTCTAAATAACTTACCAGTTTTTGTAACTTTCTTTTCTAAGTTTGTTAACAACCTGGACATTTCTTGACCTCATTATAGGCTGGAAAAGTTCTTAATGAGTTTGGGTTAAGTTTCTAGGATCACTTATTTGCATATGCATTAGGCTTACTGTCTGCTATGTGCATACATATCATATTTAATGAAGGAAAAGTTAACTAGCCACTGCTACATACTCCCAAAATTATCCATTCTTTTTAATACAGTCATATGCTTATATATGGTAATATATAGTAGATCAGTAAACACAGCAGTGGCTGCTCTGCTTGCTACGAGTTGAACATTGGTAATGTGACTAAGTTCAAGCCCCTGGGTTTGAATGACGGAACCTGTTCTGTTGCAAAGTTCTTATTAGCTGTTAAGGTAGTTTTGAGGAAGAGCGTTGAGGGTTTGAGCTGTAGCATTACTGTGGAGTCGGTATATATTTACTGACTCCACAGTAATTATAAGTGAGAGCTATTGACTGACTCCACATATATTTTCTCTCTCCACAGTAATAAAAAACCTGTCTCTCACTTGCTTCCTCATAAAAAAGAACCTCAACACCCAAATCCAGGAACTTCATATTTATTTGCAACGTCTCAGCTTAAGGTACTTCATTTTTTCTCTATTATCATTGTGAATCTTATTAAGTCCCTTTATATAGAAATGCAACCGAGTCAGTAAATAAAATTTTGCAATCTTACATGTCACATCTTTACTGTGTCCTGCACAACCAATGAATTTAATTTTCTTTATCATCAAGATAGCTAGAATATCAACGATACTATCTCTGTGTAGTTTTTCGGTGCTGAAATAATGTGTAACAATACCTTTCAGTTGACTGACAAGAACTAGGAGTTCCTTTGATGGATATAATAAGCCACCTTTATCAAATTCTCGTATCAGTGTTCCAGAAAACCTGGCCTTTTCTTCAATACTGCATGTTAAACACATTTTGGTGCAATCTTTGCATTTAGTTATTGCAACACATTTCCTAGCTACATAACCTGCAACATAAACTAGCAACTGGTTATGGGAATTATGTGGGAAAAGGGAAGCACAATCAGAATATGCAGCACTATTCAAGGTATCTTTCACATTATCTAGCATTTCATCACTTAAAAGTTCATTTAAATTTAACAAAACATTAGGTTTGCAACTGATGGTGTCACTTGGCCCAATAAGGGAATTGATGATTTCTGTTGTGCAGCTAGTACCACACTTTACAGGCTTGGCCAGATTATAAAAACTTAAACACTGAATGGTCACTAAAAATTCTGCTGCAGTGGGGTGGTCATTGCAGCCTGACAGTTGCCGAATAATGCCAAAAATGTTTTCTATTGCGTCTTGACTCAAGCGCGATGTCATTACATACTTGTAGTTCAAGGTTTCTGTTAGATATTTTAGTAGAGAGATAGTACTGCCTATAGTGACTCGTAATCCTGCAGCTGTGCTAGCACTTAAAAACCCAATCTTCTTATCTCCTGCAAAAGCTTCCCATTTATCTAAATATAACAGAAAATCATTAAGTACTTTGCATCCCTCAGAATCTATGCGGAGACTACTTGATGGACTCCTAGAGGTCATTACAGTTATTAATTCCATCATCAACTTTATGAAAAATGCAGTTGCATTAGTGCTTCCAAACTGTATTTCAATATGATGCTTATAGAGAAAAAGGCCTTTTAATACTTCGTTGCTAAAAAGCTGCAAAGCATAGCTTGCCCTCATTTTCTCAAAGTTATTCGGGTGAATATGAACGCGTGTAATTTTTGGCATGGCTTTTAGAGTAGTTATGTCAGAGTCCTTCCTCCATGCTGCTTCAACATGCTCTGGTCTTGCTTCTCCTTCGAGCAGAAGAAAACCTCTGGTAACAAATGCGTTCCGTACACATTTTATTAAGTGAGCAAAATCTGATATGAAATGTAAACTTCTAGAACAATCGGTAGGATGCATAATGCTGTATTTAGTTCCAGAACAATCTGCTGATATACCAAATGTCTTCCACATATTCCTGTTCCAAGAAGCCCCATCACACGTAATGAAATCAACAAACAGACCTGCATTTTCAGTGAGAATAACAGCTTCAATAATTAATTTTGCAAGCAAAGTTCCACTTATATTGTTACTTGTGGCAAAAACACCAATTATTTGGGTCCAATCTCCATTTAATGGCTGAAACACCATTACCAGTCCGTGATTACATGGGGTATGCTTAACAGTTTCTGAAGTGTATGGCCCAATATCAACAAACCCTAATATTTCACCAGATGATTTTGCTTGCAGTTTTTCTGTAAGCTTCACTTCATCTATTAATATACCACCATGTCTTGCAAAAGGCTCCATTTCACTTGTTTTCTTTGAAATAGTTTCAAACGTCAGTGCATTGAATCCAAAACCACTGTTGTAATTTGAAATATACTTTCTAATAGTTGTTCTATTAGGTAGGATCATGATTTTGTGTTTCCGTATGTGCTCGTACAATTTTGGACTTTTTATGTGCATTAGTAAGCATTCAAGTAACCATTCCTTGGTATATGACATACCTCTTGCAGATTTCCTTTTTGCTGCCTTATAACAATGAATAACCATTTGCTGCTGCTTAATGGGTAATTCAGCTATTTTTTCATTAATGGAAAGTTCTGTAAAATTCTTATTTTTGTTTTGGATTTTTTATGTAATCAGAGAGCGAAATAACTCGTTTCTTCAGCCTGTTGATTTTCCGAACTTTATTCTGATACTTATTTTTAAATGTAGCCTTTTTTCCATGATAAGCTATTTTGTGCAAAAGTAAGCGCCGCAGATACTTGACATTTGAGGCAAGTCGCTGTTGTTCCTTTCCTTACACATTTTTTGCTGTACAAATTATTCTCAAAAATAACTCCACTTTCAAGGTACTTCCTGTTATTTTCAAATTCTGAAATGGAGCCTGCACCATGACATATTGTTAGCCTATCAGTGTCTCGAATAATGGATTCTAATTCATCTTTAGAAGTAATATTAGAAACTGTGTTCATTTTTAATCCACGTAAATACACTTCACAGGTAAACTCTGGTTCACTTTCGGTTACAACAACCAGTTTTTCAGTTATCAATGAATTTGACAATTCACATTTGAATGAATGAACATGGAAAATTATGCACTTTGAATTATTAGCAGGTATTTGCTTACCCCAAAATTCTGAAGGAAGGTTGATATTCAGAAGGCAGTTCAGTGTAACTCTATGGGAAGTAAATTCCAAGCTATTTAAATTACCATCAGGCTTATCATCGGTTTCCCTAACTTTTCCTCTTTTTTGCCAGAGGTTTTGATAAATAGTGGGGAAGGTTTGGAAATATTGTTGGAATTGCATCTGGTGTCAAGATGGGCCGATCTCTGGATATTAACACAGTGTCCTCGTTTATTTTATGCACAAAATTTCGAACCACAAATCTCTCATCAAAGTGCAGTTCACATACAGCACTACATTTCTCTAAGTTTTTATCTGCACGGGGAATCAATTTTTGCCATTGCTGTAAAAGTTTATCATTTTGGGTATTCCAAAAAGCGACAGCTTACTGTTTTTGTACTGAGTATTGCAACCTGGCACAAAACAATGGTTATTTCTCTTCCGCATAATGAACTAAGTATAACTTATATACAATATTTAGGTAATCCACATTCCTTCTAAAACCTAAAACATAACACGTCTTCGTCTAAATCGCCGCTCTTTTCACAGTAAGCAACACGAATTTAGTTTCCCGCTTCGCTCACATTAAGAAAGAGGGAAGGGAAGGCGATCGCAGCGCCATCTACGAAGGAGACAAATTTCGGTATCCACGCCAATCATTACGCATGCTAGGCGCTCGGCACACTTTACCTTCTAGACGCTATAGCAATGGCTTCACAGAGCCAAACCAAGCGCGCTCATTAGCTGGATACGCCACTCTTGCTATTAGGGGTGATGACTCTTATCGCTGCAAGGCCATGCAGAGACTTCTCACAAAGCTAAAGCTATTCCCCGCTCCCAACGCGACAGCCTCAAGACCATGGCATTTGGAAGACTAGTTGGGTTCATTTCGGCATTTGAACCCGGCTGAGCCACCCCGGTGGCGCAGTGGTCTAAGCGATGGCCTCTGATCATTCGTCCGTAAAAGGTCCGGGTTGGAATCCCGGTGAGGCATGGATGTTGCGTTTGTCTTACGGCACTGACTCTTTCCCTTCCCTGGAACCAGTGATCCTAAATTAGGGACGGGAGACTGCTTATAGCCCATTGAGTTGCTCACGGTGGTCGTTAAACCTCCAATAAAAAAAACGAGAAAGATGACACCGAATTTTCGGATGTAATAAGCACGTCTTTTGAATCCGTTCTGACTCAAATTAAATTTATCAAAGCTATTCAAAGTCAAAGGAACCGGTATGGAAAACAATAGTATCTGACGGAAGAAAGAATTTTAATCCCTCAGACATTTCTGTAAACGGAATTGTGAGCTTACGCCTTTTGGTTGCAGACTTGTGCGTTAAGAAAAACATGAATTTATATGAGAAACATTTTGCACCGAAAACATTCTCCAACATAGAAAGGATTTTTTAAATCGGACTCTTAGAAACAGATACATCGACAAAAATAAGATGTGACTTTACGTCCCCTGGTGGGAAAACCATGCATTATTTTAGGAAGAAAGTATCCTCAAAAGGTTTTTCCATATGAGCACTATCGGTCCAAGAAAAAAAAAGTTAGTCGAGTTTTCAGGAGCCCAGATTTTGCTACAAATATATCAGAAGCAGAAATTAACACTTATGCCCCTCGTGGCCAAACCATTCTTTACCAAACATTAGAAATTATGTGAAAAATATTTTCCATCAGGTCTTGTATGCGATACAGGAAGAATTTTTCAAATCGGAGTTTTAGAAGCAGAAATAACGCAGAAAACGCAATTTACCTTTGTGCAGCTTAGCGGAAAGTCTATGATTTACTTGAAAATTTGGAATTTATAAGAAAAGTATCTTGCACCGGAAACACTATCCAACAAAGGAGGAATTTTTCAAATCGGACTCCTAGAAGTAGAGATATTGACAAAAATAAGATATACATCTACGCCCCCTGGCGGAGAAACTGTGGAATATTTTAAGAAGAAAATATTTCGATAATGTTTATCGATGTGGGGGCATCAGTCCAAGAAAGAATTTTTTCAATTGATATTTTAGAAGCACAGATTTTATGGCAAATACATCAGAAGCAAAAATTAACACTTACGCCCCCTGGTGGCTAAAGTATTCTTTACCAAAAATTTGAAATTATATGCAAAAGATTTTCCATCAGGAGATATATCCGCTCAAGAAAGTTTTTTCCAAATCGGAGTTTTAGAAGAAAAGTTATCGGGAAAAATGTAATTTACTTTTACGACCCCTAGCGGAAAATCTATGCGTAATTTGAAAAAGTAACTATATCTAAAATACTCTTCGACATAAATGGAATCGAAAGTTAAAAGAATTTTTTCAATCTAATGTTTAGAAGCAAATATGGGGAATAAAACGTATTTTTGAATTCGACATCATCTGCGTTTACGCCCCATAGCGGCGAAATTCTACATCGTAAAAAAAAAACAAAAAAAAACAGAAACAAATAAAGGATCATCATTCATATATTTCAAGCTTCCCAATGCAAAAATAATTTTTCAAATCGGTTTAATAGTTGCAGAGATATCGTGAGCACAGACGGACGGACAAACCGGTAACATCAGCACGATCTTTTTTTACAAAGGACGTGCTAAAAACTTGGCTGAGATTCCAATGTAAAAAAACCCTACAGAGGCAGAAAATGAATTAAAATTGGGAAAAGCAGTGAGTCAGCTAAGACCCGGGATTAGGATAAACAGAAAAATATGTCTGAAGTGACATTAAAAGTAATAATTTTGCTAAAATGAAATTCACTTAGGGGGTTCACTGAACCATAGAACCTATAGCACGCGCCGCCACTAACTGGACATTATTAGAAAACTAATTATAGAAGATGCAAAGTGACTGCTTAGCTCAGAAAACACTAACAAACAACGAGATATACGTTTCTGATAGTAGAAAGCAATATAATTTTATGGCAATTTTTTATATACAGCATTCATTAGTAAATTTCAGTAAAAGTCAAAATGACCCACCAAAAAAAAAAAAATCAGCTACTTATAAATCATCACCTACTTACTTCCACCAGTGGCTAAAAAGCATGCTAGGAAACTTAACAAATGGTACAAAACACGTTTCCCATAGCAGAAAGAAGGCATAGGGACAAAAAGATTTTCAAATTGAACAGTTAAAAGAAAAGATATAGAAGGAAACATGATATAACTGTATGTCTTTTAGCGGAAGAATTTTGCATAATGAAAAAGTAATATGTAACACACACGTGACTTTCAGCATGGCAATGAGCCTCAGTAACGTAAGGGAAGGACAACCAGTCCCCGTTGAAATGATGGCTCCTTACTTTGAAAGTTTAACTTCCGAGTACAAAATGCGGTATTTGGAAAAAAATTAAAGTGACTGAAGGAAAAGTTCCATATGTGCTGAATGCAAGTATCTTCGAAGGTGACGCGAACAGTTTTCCGAAAATGCAAATAGTAAATATTTTCTATTACTTCGTCTTTGGTCGAAGCGCCTTTACATAGAACAATTGGAGGCATATAAACGTCTGGAAGCATATAACAATATCTCACCGTGGATATTCCTTTACATGGTAATTTAATGACATCACTATTTAGTGAGTAATTAGTACTTCAGTGAGAAAATAGGTACACTGCCCATGCCTTAATAAGTATGGTTCTCTGCCCTTCCAGGCGCGGAGCCTGGAAGGGCAGAGAACCTTATAAAAAAGATAGGTTCTCTGCCTTTCCAGGAATCACTGATTTCTGGATAAAACTGACCCTTGAAAGATTCTCTGCCTTTTGGAGAGTTCAACTCTTCAATAAAGAGCGTTTTTCTAAGTTCTGGTAAGCGAGTTCCAAGACTTAGATAAATTTAGAACAAAAGCTGGTTTTTCACGCAAAATTGTGGTGAAAAAACAGTAATTTTGCTGGGATTTGTACCTTAATTTATTTATCCGTAAATAAATTTAGCAGCATAATTCCGGCTAGTAAACAGATCTAGACACCAAACAGAATTTTATTTGGACGATAATTTTAGCCATTATTTGAATTTTTTCCGCAGTGTGCTTCAGCTCCAGATAAAAAATCCAGTGTACCAAATATAAAATCAACGGTGGTTTGGTTGGGGAGCAAATATCATATAGAACAAACTAGTAAAGTAAAACCTCCAACACCGACAGCCAAATAATTTTAAAAGTGAAAATACTAAGTAAAAAACCGAAAACTCGAAAAAAATTGAGTCAGAGGGTGGGTGTTCAAGCTCTCCTAAAAAATCTAGCAGCCAAGAGATTTCATTCTTATTAAAAGTCAGGTTGGCTAATAAATTAACTTTTAGTTTTTATAAAAAGTTTCAACATACCCCAAGATCAACCAGGAACTTTTTGAGTAGAAGTCTATGGAGGTGAAAAACCCAGGGACACAGAAGTGCCGATTGAGTACCGAGGCGTTGATTTAAGAAATATTTTGACTAAGAGACAAACTTTAAAAGGTTTTCTATCAGAAATTAGTCAGTAGCAATAAAACCTACGCAAAAAAAAACTCCCAACACCTTTTAAATTCAACTTGAAATCAACGAGTGAAACGCCTCGCCCAATAAGTGCAAGCACTGCACGCCAATAGCATTTGAGCAAGCAAAAAGATATTTTCTGCCTTACCAGAAATGTCTGATTTCTGGATAAAACTAATCTTTAAAAGCTTCTCTGCTTTTGAAGAGTCTAACTTTTAATAAAAAGTGTTTTCTAAGCTCTGGAAAGCGATCTTCCTTCGTTTGTCAGATCAGTGAATCTTTTCGGTACTACTTTTAGAGACAGGAGCTGGCCACCTAAAAAAGAACTTACAAAAAAAAACCTCTTCTACTTACGCAATTAATAATGCCAGAAAATCTAGGCATTTTGGCTTCAAATTTTTATAAACTCCGACCACTAATGACCGCACTTTACACACTAACTGCAGAACAGCCAGCTATGCTTGTCCTTCATGAACTTGCAGAGACTGTTATCACTTCACCTAAGCTATAGCGTCTAGAAGGTAAAGTGTGCCGAGCGCCTAGCATGCGTAATGATTGGCGTGGATACCGAAATTTGTCTCCTTCGTAGATGGCGCTGCGATCGCCTTCCCTTCCCTCTTTCTTAATGTGAGCGAAGCGGGAAACTAAATTCGTGTTGCTTACTGTGAAAAGAGCGGCGATTTAGACGAAGACGTGTTATGTTTTAGGTTTTAGAAGGAATGTGGATTACCTAAATATTGTATATAAGTTATACTTAGTTCATTATGCGGAAGAGAAATAACCATTGTTTTGTGCCAGGTTGCAATACTCAGTACAAAAACAGTAAGCTGTCTCTTTTTGGAATACCCAAAAATGATAAACTTTTACAGCAATGGCAAAAATTGATTCCCCGTGGAGATAAAAACTTAGAGAAATGTAGTGCTGTATGTGAACTGCACTTTGATGAGAGATTTGTGGTTCGAAATTTTGTGCATAAAATAAACGAGGAGACTGTGTTAATACCCAGAGATCGGCCCATCTTGACACCAGATGCAATTCCAACAATATTTCCAAACCTTCCCCATTATTTATCAAAACCTCTGGCAAAAAAAGAGGAAAGTTAGGGAAACCGATGATAAGCCTGATGGTAATTTAAATAGCTTGGAATTTACTTCCCATATAGTTACACTGAACTGCCTTCTGAATATCAACCTTCCTTCAGAATTTTGGGGTAAGCAAATACCTGCTAATAATTCAAAGTGCATAATTTTCCATGTTCATTCATTCAAATGTGAATTGTCAAATTCATTGACAACTGAAAAACTGGTTGTTGTAACCGAAAGTGAACCAGAGTTTACCTGTGAAGTGTATTTACGTGGATTAAAAATTAACACAGTTTCTAATATTACTTCTAAAGATGAATTAGAATCCATTATTCGAGACACTGATAGGCTAACAATATGTCATGGTGCAGGCTCCATTTCAGAATTTGAAAATAACAGGAAGTACCTTGAAAGTGGAGTTATTTTTGAGAATAATTTGTACAGCAAAAAATGTGTAAGGAAAGGAACAACAGCGACTTGCCTCAAATGTAAGTATCTGCGGCGCTTACTTTTGCACAAAATAGCTTATCATAGAAAAAAGGCTACATTTAAAAATAAGTATCAGAATAAAGTTCGGAAAATCAACAGGCTGAAGAAACGAGTTATTTCGTTCTCTGATTACATAAAAAAATCCAAAACAAAAATAAGAATTTTACAGAACTTTCCATTAATGAAAAAATAGCTGAATTACCCATTAAGCAGCAGCAAATGGTTATTCATTGTTATAAGGCAGCAAAAAGGAAATCTGCAATAGGTATGTCATATACCAAGGAATGGTTACTTGAATGCTTACTAATGCACATAAAAAGTCCAAAATTGTACGAGCACATACGGAAACATAAAATCATGATCCTACCTAATAGAACAACTATTAGAAAGTATATTTCAAATTACAACAGTGGTTTTGGATTCAATGCACTGACGTTTGAAACTATTTCAAAGAAAACAAGTGAAATGGAGCCTTTTGCAAGACATGGTGGTATATTAATAGATGAAGTGAAGCTTACAGAAAAACTGCAAGCAAAATCATCTGGTGAAATATTAGGGTTTGTTGATATTGGGCCATACACTTCAGAAACTGTTAAGCATACCCCATGTAATCACGGACTGGTAATGGTGTTTCAGCCATTAGATGGAGATTGGACCCAAATAATTGGTGTTTTTGCCACAAGTAACAATATAAGTGGAACTTTGCTTGCAAAATTAATTATTGAAGCTGTTATTCTCACTGAAAATGCAGGTCTGTTTGTTGATTTCATTACGTGTGATGGGGCTTCTTGGAACAGGAAGATGTGGAAGACATTTGGTATATCAGCAGATTGTTCTGGAACTAAATACAGCATTATGCATCCTACAGATTGTTCTAGAAGTTTACATTTCATATCAGATTTTCCTCACTTAATAAAATGTGTACGGAACGCATTTGTTACCAGAGGTTTTCTTCTGCCCGAAGGAGAAGCAAGACCAGAACATGTTGAAGCAGCATGGAGGAAGGACTCTGACATAACTACTCTAAAAGCCATGCCAAAAATTACACGCGTTCATATTCACCCGAATAACTTTGAGAAAATTAGGGCAAGCTATGCTTTGCAGCTTTTTAGCAAACGAAGTATTAAAAGGCCTTTTTCTCTATAAGCATCATATTGAAATACAGTTTGGAATCACTAATGCAACTGCATTTTTCATAAAGTTGATGATGGAATTAATAACTGTAATGACCTCTAGGAGTCCATCAAGTAGTCTCCGCATAGATTCTGAGGGATGCAAAGTACTTAATGATTTTCTGTTATATTTAGATAAATGGGAAGCTTTTGCAGGAGATAAGAAGATTGGGTTTTTAAGTGCTAGCACAGCTGCAGGATTACGAGTCACTATAAGCAGTACTATCTCTCTACTAAAATATCTAACAGAAACCTTGAACTACAAGTATGTAATGACATCGCGCTTGAGTCAAGACTCAATAGAAAACATTTTTGGCATTATTCGGCAACTGTCAGGCTGCAATGACCACCCCACTGCAGCAGAATTTTTAGTGACCATTCAGTGTTTAAGTTTTTATAATCTGGCCAAGCCTGTAAAGTGCGGTACTAGCTGCACAACAGAAATCACCAATTCCCTTATTGGGCCAAGTGACACCATCAGTTGCAAACCAAATGTTTTGTTAAATTTAAATGAACTTTTAAGTGATGAAATGCTAGATAATGTGAAAGATACCTTGAATAGTGCTGCATATTCTGATTGTGCTTCCCTTTTCCCACATAATTTCCATAACCAGTTGCTAGTTTATGTTGCAGGTTATGTAGCTAGGAAATGTGCTGCAATAACTAAATGCAAAGATTGCACCAAAATGTGTTTAACATGCAGTATTGAAGAAAAGGCCAGGTTTTCTGGAACACTGATACGAGAATTTGATAAAGGTGGCTTATTATATCCATCAAAGGAACTCCTAGTTCTTGTCAGTCAACTGGAAGGTATTGTTACACATTATTTTAGCACCGAAAAACTACACAGAGATAGTATCGTTGATATTCTAGCTATCTTGATGATAAAGAAAATTAAATTCATTGGTTGTGCAGAACACAGTAAAGATGTGACATGTAAGATTGCAAAATTTTATTTACTGACTCGGTTGCATTTCTATATAAAGGGACTTAATAAGATTCACAATGATAATAGAGAAAAAATGAAGTACCTTAATCTGAGACGTTGCAAATAAATATGAAGTTCCTGGATTTGGGTGTTGAGGTTCTTTTTATGAGGAAGCAAGTGAGAGACAGGTTTTTTATTACTGTGGAGAGAGAAAATATATGTGGAGTCAGTCAATAGCTCTCACTTATAATTACTGTGGAGTCAGTAAATATATACCGACTCCACAGTAATGCTGCAGCTCAAACCCTCAACGCGCTTCCTCAAAACTACCTTAACAGCTAATAAGAACTTTGCAACAGAACAGGTTCCGTCATTCAAACCCAGGGGCTTGAACTTAGTCACATTACCAATGTTCAACTCGTAGCAAGCAGAGCAGCCACTGCTGTGTTTACTGATCTACTATATATTACCATATATAAGCATATGACTGTATTAAAAAGAATGGATAATTTTGGGAGTATGTAGCAGTGGCTAGTTAACTTTTCCTTCATTAAATATGATATGTATGCACATAGCAGACAGTAAGCCTAATGCATATGCAAATAAGTGATCCTAGAAACTTAACTCAAACTCATTAAGAATTTTTCCAGCCTATAATGAGGTCAAGAAATGTCCAGGTTGTTAACAAACTTAGAAAAGAAAGTTACAAAAACTGGTAAGTTATTTAGAGATTCAAAATTCATTTCTTTAAATGTATTTATTTTTAAAAAATTAATCCCCTCCCCCTCCCACCAAGTAACTGAATAGTTCAGCAGATAAGATATTAATATACAAAAAGATTTTAAGGAACATGTGTAATGGTAATAATATTGCAGAGTTACTATTTTTCATTAAAAATGTTTAGAACTGTGGGATTCTTTAGCAAGCTGCCCCACCCCTTCATCTTTTTTTATTTCTAATGTTCAAATCCCAAAACCACTGGTGGTAATCTGATATAAACACACTTTTTTTTTTTCAATCAACATTTAGCTTTGGCATTTTCAGCATTGCTAACTAGGGCTTCCATGATGGAATTACATATTACAAAATTCAGTATTTTGAAGAAAACTTGTAAAATGCCATGAGTGATTAAGTGTGACTAATTTACTCTTTACAAGGTGGTGTAAAAGTAATAAAAAAATAAACTAAACAGGTATAAAATTTATTTCTGGAAATTTAATTGTGTGTGAAAACATCTAATAGTTGCATTCACAAATTCTTGCTCTTTGATTCAATTGCATTTTCTAAGATGCCTAAAAATCAAGTTGTGTGTTATTTATTTTTTGTGTAATGTTACTTTTTAAATCCCCCTCCCAAGTTCTGTTGCTGATAAATTTCTTTGTCGCTATACAATTGAGAAACGGTTTTTGATAAAAAATTTCAACAACTGCTGCACTAGCCTTTGACATATAACAGCCCACAATGAATTAATCAAGCTTCTACTTTATAAAAAATAAAAACGAAAAAAAAACCCATTTAAAATGGGATGCTTACTTTTGCCTCACTGTATAAATTGAATAAAGCTTAACCAATGTGCTGAGGTTTAGTAATATTGTAATAAATAATGCTACAAGCAATGTAAGATTAAAACATTGCTTTATTACAAACTACACGTGGCTTCTGTATGGAAATTCCTAAAGCCATTTATAATTAACTCTCATCAGCAAGCTTTTGGTCCCCGTGCTGATGAGAGTTCAATATTCCACACCGGTCCACGTCAGAGGTCAGTTTTTCCACATGTGCTTCAACATTTGTTTCAGTTGGTGTAAATTATATCGTAATACCTATTCCCAACTATTAGGGGCATTACACAACGATGTTACATGTTTACATTGTGCACAATGTGTCACTGCGCGCACCTTACTTTTTTTCTGAACAATTACTGGTAAATATTTTCTGATGCATGCATTATGACCAAAATTATGCTTCAGTCAGAGAGGAATGTCATTATAAATGCGTGTGCTTAAATAAGGTGGTACACACCGTTTTTTCAACCAGTCAGTAACAGACAAAAATAATTTTTGTTAAGCCTCTTAATAATACGAAAAGCTTACCCAACGTTTATATATATCTGTTATATCCACGCTCTATAAAGAAGATACCTAAGCAAAAAAATATATACATACGCTGGGTGCTCGGCACACTTCCCCTTCTATGCTATATATCAGCTGTTTCTGTATAACTGTTTGAAGAGTAGATACATGGAAGCACTTTATATTTACATGCCCCTACGTATTTACTTCAAACAGCAAATTTTGCCCACTGTCCCTAAATTGTTTTTAAGGAGGGCTCTGTATCTGACTGGCAGCATTAAATTTGTTGAACCACGGTATTACTTATACCTGATCATAGGCCTAACCACTGGGGGATCGGGACCCCCAGATTTTCATAGAGTCTGGGATCCCCAATGTAAATGATCCCCCAAATGTTTCGGGAATATAATGATATGAACTTTTTATGTGAACCAACTAAATTATTTAATAATATAAGATTGTAATTTTTCATAGAATGCAAACACGTGTATAATGTGTACTTAATAAAACAGTGATGTCGATTAAGCATGGTTACCAACATCGCTGGCGTATATACATTATGTGATCAGACCCCCCCAATTTTGAAACACAGCACAGTTATGCCACTGTACCTGATGGTCACTGGCCAACATCGCCGACGCTGACACTTAAGCATTCAATATAATGTCCCATACAAAAAAGCCTTGCAATTTTTGTATATACAGCAGGAGCGGCTCCTGCGATAATCCAAAGCAGTTTTTTTTCATGCCACATCAAGAGAGAAGTTTACTGAACTCGGCTGGAAGTTTTCTCTGCACAACGCCACTGGGACTCTGCCTATTCCCACATCAGTTCATTTCCTTTGAATAAAACGTCCCTGGGGGCTGCAGCTCTCGCTGGTACAGCAGATATAAGTGGTCCTCGGAGTTATTTGCGAGTGACGTAGCTACAATGCAGTCTTTCGTTGGCTGCAAATACATCTCCGGGCCTTCAACTTTTGGTTTGTTCCTACTTTTATTCAACATGATAATTCTAACAACTGGAGATTATTCGTGTTTGCTAACAACAAATACTCAGTTGCCGAGATTTTTGCCAAAAAGTTTTACTTCTGGTCAAAATGGGCATGTGAACAAATTGCGATTAAGAATAAAGTTCAGTAATGAATAAATTGAAAAATGAAAAAAAAATGACTAATTTCTGCAGCGAAATACTTGCACAAAATTAATATTTTCACTTACCAGGCACAGCCAAAATTTTCGCTTTTAAACTCATGTACATTTCTATTCATCAAAAAACATTGAAGTTGCTCCATTGGCCATATTTCACTTTTCTGCTGCATATGCATACCCCCCCCCCCAAAAATAAGCTGAACATTTGAGTTGAGGTAGTGCTTTATACTTTATTACTTTAAACACAACATTTAATCAAACACAATTGTTTAGAAAATTTACGAAGTTGGTAAATTTTGAAAACAAATTGTTCTACACTAAATTGTAATCATAGCTTGAAAATTAAAACTGTGAATATGTTTGCAATTCGTATTTATTAAAGAGAATGCCTGTAAGTCAAAATTCCAAAGGGAGCGTATCAGAAGAAAAATATTTATTATATTTCTACTAGGGGTCATAATTGACACCTGAAAATGCGTATATGACGTTGGGTGCGTGTCCGCTGTCACTGGCACACGCATATTTTTTTAATCTTTAAAACTGGTTCCCTTAACTGAGTGTGTGTTGCTCTTACAGTATCTACATTTATATATTATTTACAACCACTATCTCAATTCACTGCTGGATAACAGTCTCCAAGTTTCTTCCACAAAAGTCTGTTTAGAGCCAGTTTTCTTCTTGCTCGTGAATTTCATCCACCCATCTCCCACATCATCTTCTGGGTCCTTTTTTTTAAGTCCCTTGCTATCCAGTTTAATATTTCTCGCTGGCTCTTTCTTCTAGAAATATGTCCATCCCATTGCAATTTCAGGGATTCTGATCATTGCTGTCTTCCATCCTTGTAATTTTCCCGATCCACGAGTTCCTCTTTGTATCTTTCCTGTTCCTGGTTACATCAAACATGCATCTCTCAATCCTTTTTTTCTGTTGTCTGCAACCTCGGTATATCTGTTTTAGTTGAGGTCCATGTCTCTTCTCTATGCGTAACAACTGGAAGGATGCACTGATTAATGAGCGTCATGTTAGGATCGTTAGCATCATGTTAAGATCGTTAGGATAAGGGTCCTGCATGGAATGTATGTGGAACTAATTTCTTTGACGTGCAATGGTGTATGCGTGGGTGATGATCAAATGATCATAGGTAGAGGATTTTAGGGAGTGTCTGACCCCAGGTCTTAAACAACCCTTAGAAATAGGAAACTAGGAGATTTAGGCTAGAGCGCCCAATACGAAGTGACACAGAAGCGAAGTAGGAAGGGAGAGGAAGACGCCCTTATTTATTACCGGGAGGCCAGTACCCAGTACCGGTGTATGCTGTATGCATGGGTACCTCTCCACAAGGTAAACAATGAGGAAATATACACGAAAATACTGGATAGCACTATGATTCCGAAGTTCACATTAAAATGATTTGTGACTACAAAATATGCCAAACACTTTTCTTTTAAGAAATAATGCATCAAACCAAGTTCTATACGCCGATTATTTTCTTCATAAATATGGCCACTCCTTGATATCTGTTTCCTAATTCAGGTATCGGTTATCTCTAGAATTTCCCAATCAGTTGCTAAATATTAAAACTAAATATTAATTTCTACGAGTACATATATAAATTATTATTAAAGGGACAGCATCAGCAGGTTCAGTAACTTAGCTTTCGAAAATTTGAATGCAGGCCCTCCATCTCAGCTTACCACTAGCCGCTACTGAGTGATATACACTGCTGGACAATTGCTAAGGACGGATCATAAACGGCTATATAGCGCATAAAAAAGTAAGTGTGGTTGGATGCCAAGTGAAATAAAATAATGTCAGAATGCCAGGACATTACAAGAAAGACAATTTATTGTGCTCTGAAATCCAGAAGGCTTTGGAACGTGTTCAAGGGACAAACAGGCTATTTTGTGCAGAATACGTAAACGTGAAAAAAATGCAATTACCGTCCGCAGGCGTTCCGGCGTAAGATGTCAATACGGGATATGGCCACTATGGAGGGCGATGCAAGATTCTACACGTCGTGTCATGCTTTGCACAACATTATCAAGCAGCTGTTAAGGTAATTTATCCCATTCCTCTGTGAGTGCACGGATGAGGGTGTCCTTGTTTATTGGAGGGCATTGGCTACCAGCAAGACTCCTCCCCAAAACATCCCACATATTTTCAATGGTATTCAGATCTGGAGAACGTGCTGGCCATACAAGGCGTTGAATATCCTCGCTCTCAAGACACTCCTGGACAGCGACTGTTCGATGACATGTTGCGTTGTTGTTCATGAAAATGAATCGATCACCGACAGCACCACGGAACATGTGAACATGAGGTAGCAGAACATCATTAATGTATCGTTGGCCAGTCATAGTCCCAGTTGAAAGCACATAGAGGGACGTACGGCCATTGATCATGCCAGCCCATACCATGACACTATATGTCGGATATCGGTCCCTTTCCTGTATGTTTGCTGGACAATATGCTGTACCACTATCACGCCAGATCATTTGTCATCGACAATCAGACGATAGACTGTATCTACTCTCATCTGAGAAGAGGACAGCAGACCAGTCGTTATCAGTCCAATTGCGATGCTGATGGCACCATTGCAAACGGGCGGTACCGTGACGTCTGGACAATGGGAGGCACACAACAGGACGGCGGGCGTATAGTCCTCCTTCACGTGAACGTCTGGCGACAGTTTTTCAGGAGGTCCTCTTGCCAGTAGCAACCATAAACTGATTTGCTACCTCACTAGCTGTGCTGCGCCGGTGTCTTTTTGTTGATAGTACTATGTACCGATCTTCTGCAGGTGTCGTACTGCGAACACGACCTCCCCCGTGACGTTTGCTACACTCTCCATTTGTTTGAAATGATTTCCAAAGCCTTGAAACAACACTGTGGCTGACGTCGAACTCCCTGGCAACATCTGTTATTTTTCGCCCTTCTTCAATCTTGCCAATAATACTGCCACGCGTAAAGTCATCTAGGTGATGTCGGGAAGACATACTGAAAATTGCAAGTTCGTCAATTGATTGTTTCCCTTTCAACTTTGCGTTTGAACAACAACGGTCAATACGCGTCAAATCCTTTATATCTCTTATCAGCGCTATGACGTCACGAACAAGTTCGGCAATCCAAAATTTGCATACGCACAACACGTCTTACTGTATCCCGCACTTATGCTAATTTCCACATTTTCCTGTCTTCCATTTTATGGTTGCTATCGTTGCTATTGTCATCCGTCCTTAGCAATTGTCCGGCAGTGTATTTAAATTTTCCAAACAGCACGCGTTTACTTGGCACATCCACACCATTTGTTATCGTTTTAGTAGGCATTCTTCGAGGAGGTTGCATATCAATTTAAATCATGTAGAATTCTATTGTAAATTAAATTGACGACGACGCTGCACTCTATGGCAGACTTAAGACATTTCACTGAACCGTAAAAGGTGTTTCCATAATCGCACACTTAAGAAAATCGTACACTTACATCCTAATTCAACCCCCGTTGTTTGGGTTACATGCACATCGGTACACACATTCTCTGGCACAGACACCGTCTGCAGCGCCGCGATGCGGCGTGGGACATATTTCGAACGCAGTTTTTGAGTTCGCACGGCACACTTCCCCTTTTAGACGCTATACCTAAGCTTCTCGATGACGTCACGTGCTACATTCTCAATCTTCTTAGAAAAAGCTATGCTAAGGAAAAAGAACTTTTCAAGTACGTCTCCCGGA
This sequence comes from Macrothele yani, assembly GCA_039090855.1. Lineage (NCBI taxonomy): Eukaryota > Metazoa > Arthropoda > Arachnida > Araneae > Macrothelidae > Macrothele > Macrothele yani. The sequence goes on from CM077008.1 coordinate 84,454,588, forward strand.
ATCAGAGATAGCAAAACGTTTTGACCTTTACATCTCCTAAAGGAAAAGTTGTACATTATTTGAAGCAAAAATCTTATCCACTCTCCATCTTTATTATAGCGAATGGCCTACAGTTAAAAAAAAATTCTCAATAGGGTTTTTAGAGGCATAGATAGGCTGCAAACGGAAGTACACAAACACCACTTAGCGGCAGAATTGTGAACCACCAACCTCCTGAAATACAACCTAAAGTGTTCCATAAGGTAAGAGGTATCTGGTGTTAAAATCATTTTAAATCGGACATTCAGAAGTACAGATATTGAAAAAAAAATAGTTAAATATTTGCGGCCCCTAGCGGCAGAATTGTGCATTATTTTGGGAAGAAAATAAACACAAGGAATTTTCATAGTTAGTAGTATCGGATCGAAAGAGAATATTTTTCAATCGGGTTTTTAGTCCCGCAGATATGGCTGTAACGTGAAGTTACGCCTTCTAGCAGTGGCGTAGCCAGAAATTTCTTAAGGGGGAGTGGGGTCCGTGGGTTTGTTTCATTGGTGAAAGCTCCATATACACTAAAGAGCAATTGAATTTGAGATACCTGTCCAGTAACGTGTAGCACCGCCTTTCGGCCTGATGACGGCGGCGATTCGTCTCGGCATGGACTCGACAAGACACCGGAAGCGTTGGGAAGCCATACGGATCCACGACCCCTGAACAAGCTCCCACAGTTCACGAAGATTTGATGGAGGGGGTTAGAGCCTCGAACATCTCTCTCGATGGCATCCCAGATGTGCTCGATGTGATTGATGTCAGGTGATCTAGCTGGCCAAGGAAGCGAGGTCACGTCGGTGGAGTGTTCATCCAACCATTCGGATGCAATTCGGGAGCGATGGCACGGTGCATTGTCTTGTTGCAGGATGTTGAAGACGCACAAACGGGAGCAAATGGTCGTCCAGCATATGACGGTAACGTTGACCTGTGAGGGACGATGTCACACGTACCAGGGGTCCCATTTGTCCACGTAAACAGTCCCCAGACGAGAACGCCACTCCCACCAGCTTGAAGAGTACCTTGCTGACAAGAAGGATCCAGCTTCATGTGGTTTGCGCCGTACTCGTATCCTGCCATTTGCATGTTCCAACGTGAATCTCGACTCATCAGTACAGGCAACATTTCGCCACATGTCTAGGGTCCAGTGGCGATGTTCCCGCGCCCATGCTAATCTTTGCACCCTGCGATGTGCAGTCAGCAGCGATACCCTCGTGGGACGATGGCTTCTGCACCCCATAGCGAGGATTTTTGTGCACCAGCGTTAAATTGCCGAGTGATTTCTTGCACTGTGGCCCGTCTATCCGCTGTTACAATGCGAGCTAGCCGACGATGACCCCGCTCATCCACACGCTGTTGTCCACGGCAGTTAGCCCTTGCAGGGATGGTTTTACCGGATTCGATGTACTCACGGTGCACCCGTGGCTCGTGAAAATCCCAATGCCTGCACGACTTCCGAGATGGAGTGTCCCATTCGTCGAGCTTCAACAATTTGTCCACGATCAAATGCGCTTAGATCCTTCGTCTTACCCATACTGTGTCCGACTCTTACTGATCATATGTAAAGGATTTTAGGGAGTGTCTGACCACAGGTCTTAAACAACCATTAGAAATAGGAGATTTGGGCTATAGCGCCCGATAGGAAAGTGACACGGAAGCGAAGTAGAAAGGGGGAGGAAGACGACCTTATTTATTACCTAGGGCCAGACGGCTTAACGTGCCTATCCGACGCACGGCGGATATTTAGTGGATCAAGCGTTCGTACCTGAGGCCCTATCCGTGGCAGTCACGAACGTTGCCCACTAGGCCGCCCGCGGCCTCTCTTACTGATTCCCGTCGCTTCACCCCTTACATTGTCGGATCGCTGCATACGTCATGTCGTTTCCGTTTGCAGGGCCGTCCACAGCGCCACATTTGCATAACGCCAGCTATCTCTTAATTCAATTGCTCTTCAGTGTATACATCGCTTTAAATTCATACTAAATCTTCCCTCAAAGGGAGGGGGAAAAGTCCGGACCCGAGGACCAACCCCTTGGCTACGCCTTCTAGTGGCACCCTTATGCGTTAAGAAATGTTTGAAATTATATGTGAAACATTTCGCACCGAAAATGTTCTTCAACAAAGAAAGAATTTTTCAAATCGGATTCCTAGAAAGAGATTTGGACAAAAATAAGATATACGTGTACGTCCCCTGGTGGAAAAAATATGCGCTATTTTAAGCAAGAGGTATTCTTTAGAAGTTTTCAGAGGTGAGCGGTATCGGTTCACAGAAGAATTTTTTTCAATCGAGTTTCCAGCTCAGACTTTGCTGCAAATACATCAGAAACAAAAATAATCTCTTACGTCCCCTGGTGGCCCCAAACCATTCTTTACCAAATATGAGAAATTACATGAAAACATTTCCCCTCAAGAGCTGTATCCGACGCAGGAATAATTTTTCAAATCGGACTTTTAGAAGCGGAGATATTAGGAAAATCACGATTTATCTATACACCCTCTTGCGGAAAATGTATGCATTATTTTAAAAAGGGACTGTAACTACAATATTCTTCGATATAAATGTCATCGAAAGGAAAAATAATTTTTTCAATTGGATATTTAGAAGCAAATATATGAAACAAAATGAATTTTAAATTCCATACGATCTCCATTTGCGCCCTTAAGCTGCGAAGTTGGGCATCGAGAAAAAACCGGATTGCATGGATCATTCTTACATTTTATGCTTCGCAATACAAAAATAATTTTACAAATCGTACAAATAATTGCAGAGATATGGTCTCCCCGGCCGGACAGACCAAGAGATTACATAAGCACGACGCAAAAGATGTTAAAAACGCAGCCTCAGCTCTCCTAACAGACAAGCCCCCCTCCGTATTTTGCAGGGGTGGGAGGAAAAATTGTCAGACATATGTTACGTCAATACAAAAATCCTCAACTACAAAACATCGCGCTGGGGCAAAAAGGCAGGAATGGATAAAATTCCAGCATATGTAACAGAATTTTAGGACATTTCCACGACAAAATGGAATTCCAGGAAGCGTACGAACCATGGCTTTCAGAAATCATGCCATTTCTGTTAGGGACTTTCAGTTGAGCAGATATGTATTGTACAATATTCGTATGTGTAAAAAGTACTTATTTTTCGTTTCCGTGGGTGATTTGACTTTACGTTTGGACATACAGAAAAAGCAAATGGTTTGCGATGAACTGTTGTGTAGAGGATCCTTCTGTGTGTGACCGTAGCCAACGTAAAAGAAGATGCCTGTCGTTTCCCCCAATTTCCTTTGTCCAGGCGCGGGACAAAACTCTGCTGAAACGGACGCCAGATGGCAATACTGATCCGCACAAACAGAATCGACGGTCGCAGCGGAGAACGGCAAACTTTACGCTTTTAGTTACTGATAACGTAGGCCATGCTTAAAATATTCAAAAAGAAAAAAATCTCGTGCGTATTTTCTTGGGGTGTCGATCGACAAATAAAACTGAAAGAGTTAATTTTCGAAACAAAAATTAAATTGACAGCAAGTTGAGGTACGATCATTATTAAAAACTTTATTTCTTAACACGACAGGGGTGGCCATCGCCAGCGATTGAGTTATATATATATTTTTTTTTGATTGGAGGTTTAACGACCACCGTGAGCAACTCAATGGGCTATAAGCAGTCGCCCGTCCCTAATTTAGGGTCACTGGTTCTAGGGAAGGGAGAGAGCCAGTGCCATAAGACAAACACAACATCCATGCCTCACCGGGATTCGAACCCAGACCCCTTACGGACGAATGATCAGAGGCAGTCGCTTAGACCACTGCGCCACCGGGGCGGCGTGATTGAGTTAAACCCCTTGAAATGTCAATTTTTTAAGTGTTTTTTATATGATGTTTCACCGAAATGGAATATATATATATATATATAACATCCAGTTGCTGCTCAAGATTTTTTTTATTTTATTATCTTTTTTATTATATAGGATTTAGGGGATGCTTTCTTTTCCTTTTGATTTATTTTTTATTGTTACTTTTTATTTAGGGTGCTTTGGGATCTAATTACAGCCTCCAAACACAATAGCGATGTAATTGAAAATACTTGAGCATTAAGAAATAAAAATAAATAAAACCAATTTTGAAAATTCGCGACCAAAATGGGTAAAAGTGAAAATAACAGCAAAGAAGTGTTTTACAAGAAAATTCTAAATTTAACATTTTTGTATTGTTTTTTTTGGGAGGGGGGGGGGGTAGTGAACATGGCAAGGAAAATTCATTCTGCAAATGGGATTACCAAAAAAATAAAAATGTACTTTACGTTAGGGAAATGTATTTGAAAAATATTTCCAAAAGTGAAAATTTTTCAAATGAAAATTCAGTATTAGAATTAAAAATAAATCTACTATTTATAGCGGACCACTAGAATTTGCAAACCCCTTGTCAGTAAAAAAATTAAAGACATTTACAATATATGTAGGAAATAATGAATCATTTCAATGGAATTATATCCAATATTTATTTTTAAACTTATGATTAATTTACAGCCTAAAAAGAAAACCATACAGCAAGGTAAATGAAATAGAAATTCATTTTTTAACTTGCTACAAAGTTGAAAAAAAAATTGCTCCTCAGCAAATGAACAAGGAAACGAAAATATTCTTTTGGTGAATATTAATATTTTTTAAAATAAGATTCAGCCTGTGTTTTTATAAAAGTATCCAGCGATTTTATTTGCAAACGTTTAAAAAAAAAACGAAAAATTACGTGGATTACTTAAATAAACAAGAAACGCAAAAAATAAATATATACATAAAGGTGACAGAAATCATATGTTTCCGTCTTTTGATTTGTTTTATTTTTGATAATTGTTGTAAACATTGACCACATATTAGGAGGATATATCAAACACAATATGGGGATGCCAATCACCGTAATAATATCACTTACCTTGTCTTGAAGTAATTTTCAGCCATTTCCCCCTCAATTCAGCTCTGTTGGGATCTGATGAAAATTCACCACGTCACATAAGGTGTTTGAAGAACAGAAAGGTACACAGTACAGCACCATTGTAACGTAGTATAGGTAATGAAAATCAAACAAATGGAGAAGGCCAAGTACTTAATTAAAGTAAAAAACAATCAGAAATAATTTGAAACTCGTGAGCTTAATCCAAGTGCAACAAAATGAGATCAAAACATGGCAAACTACGCGAAGCAACTGCGGGAAATGACTTGCGGAGTGTTTGTACGTAAGCTACAGTTTGTGCGGATCGCTAACCCTGCTCATGGCCAAAATCAGAAACTTTGCTGTCAGACAAGTTTTTCCGAAAACGACAGGCATCTTCTATTACGTAGGCTACGGTGTGACACAAGGATATCAGGAAATGGTAAACAGCCATTATTTTCAGTCTCACATTTGTCGAAATGAAACCGTGCCAAACGCTCAGCAAAACTATAGACCTTTAAATATATATATATATATATTTGCGGATAAACATTGATGAATTTATTTTTCGGTGATTTTTCGTTCGATGATTTCACCAGAGCTGTAATTTTTGAAAAACATGTCGTATGATGAATTCCCCATTCAATGATTTCGTTTAGCTGCTTTCGTCTTAGATGGTTTCACCTAGAGCCGTGTATTTTTTGAAAAACATGTCGCGCAATGAATTCTCCTTTCGACGACTTCGCTTTTGCTGATTTCGCATTCAAGGATATCGTTTTCGATTAATTCACCTGCAGCCAAGAACGAAGTCAGGTGGCTCAGTTCAATGAATTAAGTAATTTTTCATTGACTGACAGGTTAAGGTTAAGGTCTTTATGCAAAAGGACTTCCCATGAACAATTACAATGTATAAATAATTGATGGATACATAGAATAATTACCAGATTTCAACCACTTAAACAATAAATCATGCCTCTGATGAGGCTAAGCAGAAACACTTGATTAATAAGCCTTTCAGCAGAGAGAGAGAGAGAGAGAGAGAGAGAGAGAGAGGAGCTTTTTTTAATTAAAATATGTAATTTCGATAAAAATTAACATACTTCACTTTTATTCATAAATTATCATGCACATGAAATATAATTTAAAATTTACAATTTGTACCCAATTTTTAAATCACAGCAAAAGCGTCTAATCACTGGGGAATTCATAATACATGTGATAAAATCAAAACAAAACAGAAAGATTTTGCACCTGATGATCACAAACACTCAATAAGCTAAGACACTCATGAGACTTTAACATTTCATTTTTGCTTCAGTTTTAAGAAAGACTTACATATAATCAAAAACAGTAAAAAACACAAAACAAACCACAATTTTAAATATATATACATTTGAACTTCTGATAATAAACTCCTGTTTAGCAGTTTTTCCATTTAGTGAACATTTTGGTAACTGTAAACCTTAAGGAAAAAAAAATCCAAAATACATGCAAAATGATTATCATTTAATACAGTGAATTTTTATTTTGCAAAGCTTTTATTTCAGAATCAATATAGGTTAGTTTATTTCGGAATTTGAAATATCTTTAACGCTTCTTGCAATCACTTGTTCTTTTATCTTTATTTTTGTCCCTTTATTCACAGGTTTACAATATAATTCTTGTTCTCCCGCCACAAACATCAGATAAATTGCTACAGCTTCCTTGCATCACACTCCTTTTATTGTTATTATTATTTTATCTTTGAGTATTACACAGGGAGTTATTTAACATAATAACAAGTGTGCTGGCAAAGCTCAGAAGAAGGAAGATGGAAAATTTGCTGACCAAAGAAATGAGTAAAGGCATTGTTTTCATAGTAGCACAAACCAAACTTCAATGAGTAGCTCCCTGCGACTTATTTCACAAATACCCAAGGTTTTTGAGACCGACTAAAAGGAAATGATTAAAAAAAAGAATCCAAATTTGTTTATATTTTGTCTCTGGGTAGTGGAACAATTAAACATAACTTTCTTTAGTAGTTTCTCAAGAATTTCTTTTAGTTTTATGTTTGCAGTCAATCAATTTAAATGTCCAAATGAATGTATGAAGTGGCTCAGGCTGTGCATAAATGAATTCAAATGAGTCATGAAAAGAATGTGCCCCTCTCTGGCTCCTTAATTCAAAAAAGCCTATGATAAATCTCTCAGAAATACAGAACTTTAGGTGACTACAGGATGGCTTGATAAACTCAAGAGGCATAAACAGCCCAAAATGTCATATCTGGGGTAAGATTGCATGTCAAAGAAGAAAGCCATATCTGGCAGAAATTGTTCTTAAGAATTCTTGGAAGATTATAATCCTAAGGACATTTTTTAATGAGGTTGAAACAAATGTATCATTTAAGTGCCTTCCAAATGAAAGTTTGACATTTAAAAATGATAAATGCTTTGGAGGATAGCAAAGAAAGAATAATGTTAATTAATGATCAGCACAAATAAGACTTGAGAAGCTAAGCTGAAGCTATGTATTGCTAATAAGCAGAGGCAAAACTGCAAGATGGCAAAAAGACATATCTTTAGAAGTTGATTATGAAATTAATAAAAAACCCATGAATGATTAGATGGATTTACGAAGAATGGATAGCAAAATTAGACCAAGAAGTGTCATAAAATAGCCTAATTATTGGCAACTGTCTTGCTCACTCTCAAGCTATATTTTCAAAGGTAAAAAGTGTAACACATGTCTTCTTTAATCCTAATATGACTTCTAGACTATAGCCAATGGGCCACAGTTCTATTACAAACCTCAGATTTCATTGTTGGAAGTGGACATCGAGAATGATCAATCAACCAGCTGATATAGTCTTGGAACTATGGGTGTGTATTTCTGAACTTGAAACAACATGGCAATGTGTGTGTGATATGATAGCAATGACTATCCATAACTGTTTTTCCAAAGGTGTATTTTGAGCTGCTGCTTCCATAAATCGGAAGGAAGATGGCGATTTGCCAATAATTGACTTAAAAAAAGAAGAAAAATCCTGGCAAGAACTTAGAGAGCATGGAAACATTGGAGATGAAATTAATCTTTGAGATGAATAGATGATTTTCTTTCATTTGATGAAGAATTCACAATAGCTGAACATCTTACTCACAACATCATTGGAAGCTTGCAGTAAAACCATGAAATCATAGTTGATGAAGTGGATGAGGAAAATGAAAGTGACATTCCCATAAAGTTTGCAAAAAATGAAATGATTATGTTTGAGATTATTTGACATGAGTCACTGTTTCAAACTGATGTACCAAATGATGTGTTCCATTCCTTGTACAGATGTGAGACTTTTTAGGCAAATACACATTTTTTCTCATCTCAAATAATCAAAAGAATATAACTTTCTTGCCTAAGCAAAACTTGAATGTTTTATTCATCTGCAGAAATGATGATCGTTTAACTTAAAATTGAAAAACTTTCTTTTTTTAATTAATGCTTACTGTAATTTTTATTACTTTCCAATAGTTTATGGCATTCACAATATATAGAGCAATGCTTTTTACCATATCAGGGCTTGAAAAATACCAGGTCTGAGATGCCTGGAGCATGTAAATCTTTGGCCTGGGCAGGTAAATAAAAAATCTGGTTGCCCGGACAGGAAAAGTAAATTTAAAAATAAAAAAGTTTGGAATAGAATTTCCTACTACAAGAAAAAAGATAATTGGACAATTGTCATGTCATGTTTCAATTCACTGCTAATTACCGAAAGTTGTATTAATTGTTAATGAGTGCCAAAGACAGAAGGATGCCACTTCTTTAATTATATTATGCTCTAGGCAGTGGTGGCTCTTCTATTGGTGCACATGAGCACGTGAAACCCCAAAACAGAAAACGAAAGTTAGAAATTAAAATATAAAAAGTTAAATAAAATAAAACAGTAAAGACATTTCCAGGTTTTACCAATTTTGAGACGAGCTCCCCCTTCCACCCCATCTAAATAATCTGGCAAGACGCGACTGCAATGGTATAAAATTCGAAAGTTAGCAGCACAGATCGGCCGGCCATACGTCGATCGCACGAGTCGCACATGCGATAGAAGAAACTACTTGAAAACCAGTTTGTCTGGTGGGAGGAGGAGGCAGTGTGTGAGGAATAAGCGCCGCTCATAAGCTTTCAATTCGCACAGTCTTCAGTATGCGGGAACTCACGCAGATTGATTGGCTGTTTGTTATTCGTCCGTATTCTCCTTTAGTTTGTGGCAACAAGTGATTAGTGTAGTTGTTTATCAGTTATTAATCTGTTTATTAGTTTTTATAGGTTAGTTTTATTGTGTGTTAAGAACACGTGTAAACAGTTAAGATGGCATTTAGTAAAATCAGTGTTTCTGAGCTAAAGCAATTGCATTTTTCAACTTTGCCACCGGTAAGAAAAATTGAAATTAAAATGCTCAGGCCAACACCTAGGCTTAAGCTGATCCATGAGACAAAATGTAAAATTAGATATTCCAAAAGAGAATTCAAACCCGACTTATATGAGAAATATCCATGGATCTGTGGATGTTAATTAACTAACAGGCTCTTTTGTTTTCACTGTCTCCTGTTTGCAAAACAAAGTGGTGATTCAAGTTGGGTGAGTTACGGTGTTGCTGATTTATCACATCTAACTCAAAAAATAAACATCACTGCTCCCAATCACATTTAAACTCCACATTAGAGTTTAGTTTGCTGGGAACGGTTGATATTCGCCAACAGCTTGACAGTGCATTTCGTTCGAATGTTAAAAAACACAATGAGAAAGTAACCAAAAATCGTTATGTTTCCAAAATTATTGACTGTATTCTGTTTTGCGGCGCGTTTGAGCTCTCACTTCTAGGACATGATGAACACGATGATTCATTAAATCCAGGCATTTTCAGAGGTCTTATAAACTTCTCAGCAGAACTTGATGCATCTCTAAACGACCATCTCACTAATGCCACTGTTTTTAAAGGAACATCAAATGAAATTCAAAACAATTTATTAGACTGTAGGTTCACTGTTTGCCAAAACCACATAAAAAATGAAATCTCAAAAGCAAGTTAAGTAGCAATGATAGCAGATGAAACTACTGATGTTTCATCTGCTTCCCAATTGGTTGTCGTTTTTCGATACATTTTAGGTAACTGACCACCAGTTGAGATATTCAGGGAATTCACTAATTCCCCTGGACATGATGCAGAAACTATCGCTGGATGTATTCAAGCTAGTTTGGAAAAAGTTGTAGACAAAGCCGAGAAATTGATATCCCAGAGGTACGACGGTACAAATGTGATGAGTGGTCACCACACAGGTGTTCAGGTTATTATTAAAAGTACCTATAAGAATGCACATTTTGTGCATTGCAACGCACATCAGCTAAATTTGATTTTCGGTCAAACAACGAGTTAGAATGAACAAGTTCGAGTATTTTTTCCAACCTAAGTGACATTACTAACTTTTTCAGTAACTCTCCACAGAGGATTGCTATTCTAGATGAAACTGTTAGAAAAAGGATACCTCGTGGTTAAGCCACCAGGTGGAATTTCAAGAATCGAACCATCAATACAGTGTATGAATACAGGGAACAGTTAACTGAATGCATGGAAAAAAATAGTCCTCATCGAAACAAGCTGTAGCAATAAATCAAGCAAAGGCTATTCGGGGTATGTAAGAAGACTCAGTATTTGTGTTTTGGCTTAGTTTTTCACAATATTATGCCACATGTGGATGTGTTATACAACCAGATTCAGAAAACACTAACTGATGCAGCGCTCATTCGAAAGCATGTAAACACTTTCCAGCAATCAATGGAAAAAGAAAGGAAAAGAATGGACACAGTGACCATGAAGATATCAGAAAATGAGGAAACATCGAAGACAAGGAAGAAAGGAAGAAGAAATATTCAACTGTGGAAGCTAAAGAGATATGTGATGTTATCACAAATCAAGTAAAAGATAGATTTTATTTTATAACTCACTACTCTGCTGTTTCTCTCTTCCAAGCTGAAAAATTTCAGAACGAGAAAGTTTCCAAATCAGCTTGTTGAGCAAACAAGATATTTATTCCATGTTACAGAAGGATCGCCTGAAAACTGAACTAGGAGTAATTTATAAACCAGATTTCAGAAATACACTGGCGGAAAGTGAAAAAAGAACACGAAGAAGGAATTGGCGGACGATCATGAAATTTACATATGTTATTGGGGTCGAGTTTACGTAGGTGTGATGTTAATTTCGGGACCAACTGGCGAGCGCTTACGCCACAGCACGGCATAATATGCAAATTATCGTCGGTGGTATTTAAGGAGTACGGCGAAGTGAATGTAATCAGTCGTCGGCGTACAGACATGTGCAAAGACCCTGAAGAAGCTGCAATGCATGGACATGGAAGACGTGTATGATTTCAGCAGTTATCCGACTTTGAGCGAGGCCGGGTGGTCGTATCGCGGAGCGAATTGGATGGGAAGTATCGGTGGTGGTACGATGGTGGCGTTGATGGTCCGAGGTACATTCCCGCACGAGAAGACGTGGAACCGGAAGTCACATACGGACTGATGAGCAGACCGATCGACGCATAAGAAGAGCGGCGTTGTCAAGCAGAGCATCCACTGCGACACAAATCCGAGCTGCCGTTGCACATGAGGATGCAGGACTACGTGTACGTGTGCCTCTGGCATGTGTACCTCTGACTCCAGCCCACCGTCAGGAACGGCTGCAATGATGTCGTCAACGTCTGCACTGGAGAACGCAATGGCGATCTGTCGTGTTTAGTGATAAAAGCAGATTCTGCTTGGGAGCCTCCGATGGCCGTATGCGTGTTCGCAGACTCACAGTGGAGCGTCGCCACCCTTCTTGCATCCGCCAGCTACACACAGGGCCTACACCTGGTCTCCTGGTGTGGGGAGCAATCAGCTATCACTCCCGTACACAACTAGTGTTTGTACCGGGTACGTTAAACAGCACCTCCTACATCAACATCATTCAGCCCGTTGTTGTGCGATTTGTAAGGTCGGTCCATCGTGGTGTTTTCCAGCAAGATAATGCACGCCCACACACGGCACGTGCAACGCAACATGCACTTCAGGGTGTGAGACAACTTCCATGGCCTGCACGTTCACCGGATTTGTCCCCCATTGAGCACGTGTGGGATTTTATGGGACAATGACTTATCCGGTCTCCACGGCCATCCCCGATTTATGGGTCCAGGTTGAGGATGCTTGGAACTCAATACCCCAAACTTACATCCAACATCTGTACGACAGACTCCATGCCAGAATTGCACAGTGTGATGCAGTTCATGGCGGTTCAACCTCGTACTATGTTACATGGAAATGTTATTTTTCAGTTTACCAGCAAATACAGCTGTATTTTGCCATAATGTTTTGATCACGTTATCCTCTGTATTCCGTTATTATGCTGTATAAATTTCGTTGGTATCAGACGTCTCCTTCTTGGTGTTCTTTTTTCACTTTCTGCCAGTGTATGAATGGTGCCATTAGTCTTCTACAGTTCGTCACAGAAAATAACTTGCACACTACGTTCTTGGAGACCTACAAATTGTTGCTAATTATTTCTACTATTCCAACGACAACTGCTGAGGCCGAGAGATGCTTCTCAACTTTAAAACCAGTTAAGACATTTTTAAGAAGCTTTATGAGTGATGACAGACTGAGCGCTCTAGCCATGCTCTCAATTGAAAAAAAAAAACATGATAAACGACATACCTAAATTCAACGAAAATGTTATTGATTTGTTTGCCTCAAAAAGAGACAGGCGGATTGACTTAATTTACAAAAATTGCACTTGAGTAATCAACATTCCCTTTGAAGTAAACTGTAAGCACTCTTGTAATAGAATCTTCCTTTGTACAAAGTCGAATGTTAGTTTTTCTACGTATGAATGCTTGTTTTTTTCTTTCAGTTGCATTGCTTTTTTTTACTTGTAGAAACAGAAATGTAATTTAACCTGTACGTTATGTCGTAACTGAAAATTAAATTTCTACAATTTATGTTTTGTGAACCCCCATTTAGTAACCCACGAGTCACCACTGGCTCTAAGTCCAGACATTAGAACCAAATGTTGTTATAGTCTGCAACAGGGTGCATGCCTCTGATGGAATTAGCCTCCAGTGTTTAGTGACAGAGAGCAAAAACTTCAAAGACAGGAACATGGAAGAATCACAAAATTTTTCAAATACCAATTTCATCCTTAAAAAAATCCTGTGTGACAGACGTTGTTAAACATAAAATATTACTTTAATGTAAGATATAGTAAGATATTGAGAAATATGGATAAGAAAAAGCTATTACTGCAGAATACAAATTCAGCAGTCCTCGTTACCGTTTCACACTTTATATTTTGCACAATTTCCAGAACTCAAATGTTACACACAAAACTAAGCCTTTAGACATAAGACAGAACTACAGTAAAAAAAAGTGAATATATAAACGGTTTACCATGATACTTCATATTGCCAAAAATATGATATTGCAAGGTATGTTCTCCAAATAGGATGAAGTGAATTTTAATATATACACAGTATGCTGCTGCCAATACTGATTGTAAAAACCATAGACACCAAACAAACCATTGAAAGAAGAATGAACAAAGAATATTTACAACAGTTGAATCTAGGGTTAAAAACATTGCATTGAAAGATTAAAAACATTAAAACCATGGAGCGTAACATCAACTTCTTTCATCATGATCTTCAGACTAGTTTCGGCTTTCATATTTTAAGCGGAAACTAGTCTGAAGGTTATAATGGTCATAGTGGGATTGGGTAAAAGTTTGACCAGTGGGTACCACATGACCAATCTGCAATATATATAAATAGTTTACAATATCAGAACAGATATATGGTGAATATACCAAATTAATAGCATCACACTCAACACATATAAATATTCTTATGGCTAAAGCAATTATGATTGAAAAGACTAAAGATATTAACTGTAACTTAAATGCACTAATCGAGCTTTTATATCCTTGGAGATACACGAATCAACAACAGAATGAAAAGAAGGAACAGAGCAGAACTGCGAGAAGACAATTTGTAAAAAGTATGTCGAAATACCAAACACCAGATGGCGCCATTGAACATATACATCACAACATCGCACAGGAGGCTGATGTGGTTGGCAGTCAACAGAGCAGTAGCATATGAGCTGTAATACCGTCAACAGCTACCTCTGACAATGGCCACGACCATGTAGATCGAAAAGAGTCGAGGCAGTAGCACTTGACATTTGTCAATGACCTTTGGTTCACCTTCAAAACTGGTTTCATTTGCACTTTGTTTTTTTGGATTGCCCTTCAGTTCACCTTGAACATTTGTGTTCTTATGCACTTCGGTTTTAATAATTGCATTTAACTTCATTTGAATGCTTTTACTTGTCTCACGGTTTGAGTGGTTTTAACTATTTGTTTTATTCAACATTTGTTCGATTTTAACTTGAATCTGGCCATTAGTTTTTACAACTCTGAACCATTTATATTGCTTCATGAATACAGTACACCCTTCAAAAACAGCTGTCATACGAGTTTGATCATTACTGTGATATAAACCCAACTGTTTCCTACAGGATATCATAACAGCAACTACATCTATTACAATAAGTCTAAAATGGTAAGACTTTCTACTTATATTATCTTTGATGTTTTTTATAGGTCGATCGACAAGAGTTGAAGCTGGTTGTTTTTTGATCGAATATTAACATGTGAAACAGAAGTAACTTAGACATTTTATTGGATATCTATCTGCAAGAAATCGATCAGACAGAATGACCAACTGTCTTTCTTTGCTGGTGTGGGACAGAAATGAACTTCTTTGGAATGATTGGTTAGGGGTGACAAAAGTGGGTCCTTTACAGAAATGTAAAGTGTCAAAGGACTGTATGTCAAGTTGGAGAGCCACCTTCATTGACTCTGTGTGTGTGTGTGTGTGTGTGTTTTGGAGGTTTAACAATCACTGTAAGCAATTTAATGGGCTACAAGCAGTCGCCCATCCCTCATTTAGGGCTACTGGTTCCAGGGAAGGAAGACAGCCAGTATAAGACGAACACAACCTCCATGCCTTACTGGGATTTGAACCTGGACCCATCTCGGATGAATGATCAGAAGCCATCGCTTAGACAACTGTGCCACCAGGGCTGTCTTCCACTAACTTCAAGAGGAGGACTGCATCCAAGAAAGGTATTGTTAAGTGTGTAGTGGGGTGTTAAGGAAGTAATCCACTGGGAGCTGCTTGCACCTAACTAAACAATAAATGCTGACCTGTATGGCCAACAGTTGGAAAGGCTGAAAGCAAAATATAAATATATGCATCCAGTATTGTTTAATCACAAAGGTATCATCTTGCAACATAACAACGCAAGACCCCTTACAGCTTTAGCCACTCATAGAAAATTACTGGACATTGGATGGGAAGTGTTACCTCACCCCTTGTATTCTTCAGATCTTGTACCTACGGACTACCACCATTTTTGATCGCTTCAGAACAACTTTGATGGGAAAACCTTCAACGAATTTGAAGATGTTGAAACTGCATTACAAGTTGTTTTTATGTCAAAATGAAGGAGTTCTACAGAAGGGGAATTCAATTACTACTAGAGATATAGCAAGAGGTCATCGATAATAATATAAATTATGCAAAAGAATAAAGTTGTTATATAAATTCAAAAAGTTTGCTTTCTCCTCCACTAAAAAAACAGGAAGAACTTTTGCACACCCCTATCATATGGCAAGCTTGCTTAAGAAAAGTAACTTTGTAACAGATGCTAAGACCAAATTAGTATCATCACTCTGCTGTACACTGATAATTTGGCATTAATATTTAAGAGTATCAGTAATTTACAGTATAAGTGTAAACAATTGTGTACAATTTGTGAAGAATTTGGAACAGGAATAAATGTGAAGTCAAAAGCTATGGTTCCAAATTGAGCATCTAAAAATACAGTATGCGATCAAAAGTATCCAGCTACCCCTTTTGGGCAGTGGATTTGCACATATACGTATATCACAGTATAGTGGAATGTTAAGGAACCACATACTATTTATTATTGATAAGGACCCAATCACCACAACCATCAATTCTCTAAGAAAACTTCGAAATTCTGACTAATTGCCTTTATGTATCTCGCAAGCTATGGAACCTCCGGTGGGGGCAAGGGTTCCGGAATTGTTTGGTCAAATAAAACTACATAAAGGGGGACAACCCATCCATCCCCTTGTTTCCGGGCAATCTGCCCCTCCTAGGACGCTGGGAAAATCCCTGGCCACTTAGACTAAGGATTCCAGCATTTCCATTCACAGCTCTGCCCAAGCCTTGAACATCATTAGTACCTTTCAAGTCAACCATGCTGCTGGTTATCTTATGGCGTCTTTGAATGTTGTAGCACTATTTCCTAACGTACCACATGAGTTTATTGAATCTAAATTGTTGAGTTTGGATTCTTTTTCCTTCGAACAAGTACAAGCAGTAATGAATGCACTGAGGTTGGTAACGAAATGAACTTATTTTAAATTTGAGGGAGTCGTATACCGCCAGGACGGGGGTGCACCTATGGGTTCCCCCTTTCTGGCAGAGATTAAACTGCAGGCCCTGAAAGAACAAACTCTGCAGGAATCAACAGTGGTACCGTGCCTATACTTAAGATACATTGACGATGCTCTCGTTTTTTCAGCCGTATGACCAGGATTCTCTTCACCAATTTGCTGCAGCTTTGTCAAGTAAATATCCTTCCATTAAATTTATGGTGGAAATGGAACAAAACAATTCTTTTTTTTTTTTGGATTTCATCCTGCATCGTCATGACTTCCATAATCGACTGTCGTATACTGTGTACAGAAAGCAGGCATCTCCTCTTACGCTCATTCCTTATGATTCGGAACAACCAATGAGCTATAAATTGTCTTATTCTTTCTTTTCAGAAGGGCTATTAACACACACCTCCAACCAAAAACTTACAAGAGAGGAAATGAATGAGATTACTGCAATTGCACACGAGTATGGATATCCCGATGGAGTGGTTAGAAGTGTGCAGCGGAAGATTTGGATTAGCTGCACTCACTACATTGAGTAGAGAAACAGTAAAACCGAAGTTCATTGAAGCATGTTCAAGAAATGACCAACATTCTCAAGAATCATTGCAAAAAATACCAAATGGACTTTGGATTACAAACTACCACCATCAAGATCTTTATTAAAAAAGACAGGGACAGTATTCCCATGGGAGACAGACAGGGCATGTATCAGATCCCACTAAAAGCTATTGATCCAGAGGATGTTGACAAATTATATATCGGATCGACCACCAGGATCTTAAATCAAAGATTGAGTGAACACAAATATGATATTAGGTCACATTCATTTAACACACTTGTAAGAACTATACACAAGGGCACCCACCAACTTGTGTGGGAAGAGGCGCGGATCCTAACTAGCACTCGGACAAAAAGAGCTACACGCTTTACTGAAAGTTTCCATATCTTTGATAAATCATCATGTTGTAATGATGAACTTCCGAGGTACATAACTTTACCCTGGAGAAATGTGGTTACGAAGAAGAAAAGGGAACCCGGTATGGAAGACTATAATGACATCACTTAAAATTATAATTTCATGACATGGATTCCATTCGATTGATCACGTGAACTGACTATACTAATCAGATTCATGTATGCGACAAACAAGACCATATAAGACAGATGTCCTTGACTGCTTCCATCAGGCCAGAAGACGGACCAATAGTTGGTCCAAAAGTACTTGCACTTTAATTGTATTTTAATTAAAACCTTTTAGCTTTGGGGATGCTGTAAGCTCCATTCTGCCGTTTGGTTAATTATCGTGCTTGGATGGATTAAGTGCCTACTCAGTTAGTAGAATGCATGAAATACACCTTATTTAATACAGTAAAAGCTCCTTATTCGCGGGTATTTGTTCCGTAAATATGCCGCGAATACAGAAACCGTGAATATGGAATGGTAATTTGTATGGGATTATAAGGGATACGTTCCAAGGTTCCAAAATAAAATCAATTTAATGAGAGTTTTTAACAATATCTATTAATTATTATTGTCAGGCTCAGGCAAGAGTTTAAAGAACTTAGCAATTTTTTCTTGTTTTGCGGCTTTTAAAAGGTCTTTCAATTCAGATTGATATTCAGCTGTGGCATTAACAATTTGCCTTTTAAAAATAAGACTTCTTTCCATAGATGAATCAATTTTCATGAAGAAATCACAAAGCTCATTTGCCATCCGTAAACCTTCACTCAGGTTTTTCAAGTTAAAGGTCACCTTTTCAGTGCTCGTTGAAGCCTCTTCTTCAATGGAATGCGGATTTAACATTTCCTTCAAGTCGGTTTCGGTCAAATCTTCATCTTGCGATTCAAGCAACTCTTGAATGTCACTTGATTCTATCTGTTCAAAGCCATCTCGTCCTATTCCATTCGCAACTTGAGCAATGTTTGCAGTTAAAGTTTGAATTTGCACAGATTCTTCATCATTTCCGAGTCAGAACAGGCCACAGTTTTTTCCAACATGATTTCAATGTGTATGGTTTCAGTTCTTCCAACGATTCTTTTATGTTAACAATGCATTTTGTTATGTAAAAATTTTTCCAGCATTGCATCACATTCATATCAGGATCACATTCCATGGTGTCCAGTATGATTTTGAAGGTTCGTCTAATGTAACAGAGCTTGAATGCCTGGATTATTCCTTGGTCCATGGGTTGGAGTAAAGCCGTCGTGTTAGGAGGTAAAAATATCACCTTTATATTTGGATGCATAGTTTCAAGCTCACGAGGGTGACCTGGAGCATTGTTCAAAACTAGAACGGCCTTAAAAGTCTAAATTACTTTTTTTTTCAAATAAGTCTCAACTTCAGGAACAAAACAATTATGGAACCAGTCACAAAAAATAGCACTTGTAACCCACGCTTTCTTATTTGCAGGCCAAAACACTGGCAGGTTGTCCTTGCTTTGATTTTTAAAAAACACGAGGATTTAACGATCTGTAAAGCATTAGTGGCTTTATAACACAATCTCCAGATGCGTTAGAACACAGCAGCAGTGTAACTCTATCTTTTGCTGCCTTGAAACCAGGGGCGGACTTCTCATTTTTGGATATGAAAGTTTTGTTTGGCATTCTTTTCCAAAACAAGGTAGTTTCACCTGCATTAAACACTTGTTCCGGTTTGTATCCAACATGAGAAATTAAGTTTGAAAATTCTTCTGGATATCTTTCTGCTGCGGCGGTGTCTGCAGATGCAGCTTCTCCAACAATTTTAATGCTATGCAATGATTGTCACACCTTGAATTTATTGAACCAACCTTCTGATGCTTGAAATCCTCCATCTGTACGTTCATCACCAGGTTCTTTAAAATGTGCGTAAAGACGCTTTGCCTTCTCGCGGATCATAAGACCATTTAGGTGCACTCTTTTCTGGTTACGATCTTCAATCCATAATGATAACGCAGCTTCCATTTTTTTCAATTGCTGGATCACGAACAATTTTTGCTGATAGTGAGGTTGAAGCTATAGAATTCCTTATTTTGTCTTCGGATTTTTTGATGGATCGCACAGTTGATTCATTAACATTGAAAGAGCGTGATATGGATGCAAACGACTCACCAAGGCGTAAACGGTCAAGCATTTCTATTTTTACTTTAAGCGGCAACACTATTTTTTTCCGCGTCGGAACTAATTTTTCTTTCCTTTTTACTCGACATTATTAATTGGGAACAAAGCAGAAGAGACACGTGTTATTCAATCAAAATTATTGCAATGACTGACAAGTTGAAGCAATAAAACACCGACCGTGGCGAAGGCGGCTCTTATCAAAGGACATAGCGGAACGTGTAATACGGCGGCATTTGACAACATACTTTAGGCATAGTGGCAATAAGGTTTGTTTTACTTTGATATTATCATATTAGTCTATTCGGTTACTCTCTTTGTAAAAGCCGCCTCGGCACGTGCCAGCAGTACTCAAAAGATGTCGATGCGTTAATAAAAGACACCGAATCCTTTTAATATACCGACTGGATCCGCGAATAAAGAAATTTTTAGTCGCGAATACAGGAACTTGGTCACAATTTTTTAACCCGCGAATAGTGAAAACGCGAATAAGGGAACCGTGAATAAGGAGCTTTAACTGTATATCACAGTGATGGCCCATACAGATATAAAAAGACACGTATGGACTGGCAAACATTACAGAGAAGCATGAACAGTAGAATGGGTCATGTGGTAGAGCTCAATGACTTTCAATGTGGTATGGTCATAGGATCTTAGCAACAAGTCAGTTCAGGAAATTTCTGTTCTGCTGTAGCTGCCACAATCAGCTATAAGTGATGTGACATGGAAACACTTTGGAGCAACAATAGCGCAATCGTGGCTTAGCAAGCCTTGTAAAATGACAGTATGGGACAGCTGGAGGGGGCTGAAGCTGACAGTGTGACAAAATAGTATGTCTTCAGTTGCAACACTCAACATGGAGTTCCAAAATGACTCCAAGAGAAATGCTGAAGGGAATGGGTTTCCATGGCTGAGTAGCCGCACACAGCCTAACATCAGCAAAATCAACGACAAGAGTCAGTTGAAGTGGTAGTGTAAAGTTTGGTGGCAGTGAACTCTGGAGCAGTGGAAATATGTTCTCTGGAATGATGAATTATGCTTTACCATCTGGCAGTCCAACAGATCAGGGTGAGTGTGGAGAATGTCAGGTGAATGCTGCATGCTGGACTGTGAAGTTTCGTGGAAGAGGCATTCTCTGGGGCTGTTTTTCATGGTTTGGGCTGGGACCTTTAGTTTCAGTTCACAGGAATCTTGATGCTGTGGCATACAATGACAACCTCAAGAATTCTGTGCTCCCAACATTATGGCAATAGTTTGGTGAAGGCCCTTTCCTTTACCAAAAAAAAAAAAAAAAAAAAAAATGCCCCCATCCACTAAGGGAGGTCTGCGCAGGAATGGTTTGATGAGATGAATGTGGAAAAACTTGACTGATCTGAACAGAACCCTGATCTCAACCAAATGGAAAACCTTTGGGATTAATTGGAACACCGACTGTGAAGCAGGCATAAACATCTGACATTAGTGACACGCTTAACTAATGCTTTGGGGCAAAATGGAAGGCAATTCCCGCAGCAATGTACCAAAATATAGTGGAGAGCCTTTCCAGCAGATATGAGGATGTGATAGCACAAAAGGGTGACAAACTTGGTATTAGAGAGTTACTGCATAGGCAAGTGTCCAGATGCTTTTGATCAGAGAGTGTATCAACTGTGTAAATCAGAAGAAAGTGTTGAAACAAGTATCATATTTTAACTGTTTGGGTGTAGTAATTAATGAGACAAGAAAGTTTGATAATGAATTGGACAATATAATTAGTAAAGCATGGAAGGTCCATATCAGCTGTAGAAGACTATTTTTCACCAAAGAACACAACTGGCTGTTTACAATGCAAAATTTATACCTACTCTCTGCTATGGAAATGAAAGTTACATGGAAAATAAGAATCTCATTAGGTGGATAAATGTGGCCCATACGAGAGTGCTAAGAGGACTATTAAAACATACCAAATATACTTGCATATAAGCCGACCCTCCTACTTCAAGAGCTGAAAATTTGTGAATAAGCCTACAATAAGCTGACCTTATTTCAAGATTTTGGAAAATATTTTTCATTATAAAATATTTATTGAAATTAATAAATATTATTATTAAATGAATTATGCAAATTTCAGAGATTATCTTCCGTTAAAACCTTCGAAGTACGATTCACTGTTGGTGTTTCCAAATAACTCCAGTACATCTATTGCATTACTAATACAGCATTCTTGAGATAATTTGTACCCATTTCTGGTGAAATTGCAGCTCACAATTCTTTCATTCAAGAAGTAGCATAGCTGTGTTGGCCTTCTTTTAAGCTACCACCTTTTATTAAACAATATGTCTTGTTGTTCAATATCACGGATGGCTTTCGCCAGCACGGAGTGCAAACACGCTTGCTGTGAAAACTCGGGAGAAGAGAGATACCTGATTGGCTGTGGCCCATCCCACCAGCTAAATGATTTACATGGTGTTGATAGTGTCTCATGATTGCACACAGGAAGTAACGAGGTATCGCATGATGGGAAGGAAGAAATTTCAGAGTTTCAATTTGAAACACGATTAGGTTTTTCACTTATTATATTAGCAGCACCTATTCTCATAGGAATTCTATTCGAGGTGGAAAAATATTAATTAAATGTTTTTTTTTTTCAGGTCAGAAAACTGTAGCACGGAAAGACGAGGTCTGAAACATAAATAAATCCACCGTTAAATTCCGCAGGAGAATTCACGAGAGCTGAGCCCTTATTTTTAGTGATCCACATATAAGCTGATCCCCCACTTTAAAAGCAGGGTATTTTCCAAAAATTTTAGCTTATACATGAGTTTATACGATAGTTTTGGCATGTGTGCCGTACGGGAGAAGAAATGCTTTCATGACAGGTGCTACATTCTAAAGCAGCTGGCTGCAGACCAAGGGGAAGACACAGAACAAGACAGACTTATGGTGCAACATTGCTATTAGTGACAGTGGGAGAGATTTATGAAGCGAAATTTCTTGCAATGGAATGAGAGATGAAAAAAGTCTGCAGATAATCAGCATACAATTTTTAATTTGTTACCACATTCTGTATTAGGAGTGATGCCTGATCAACCTGAACATATTGCATATGTGAATGATATCATAATGAAAGAATGAATTAATGTGGGTATGTATGTGTGTGTGTGTGTGTGTGTGGATACGTTAAAAGCACAAGTCACATAAATGAAAGAGTTAATGTTAAAAACAGAAAATGCCTTTTCTTGCATTTCATTAGACTAAAACATAGATGCAGACCTACTTTAGTTAAGTTCCTTTAGCATATCTACGCATCTCAGTTGCACAGGTGAAAGCAATATGATAATTATAGTTCTTAATAACTCAGAAATAAACTTAATAATGATTTTATCTCTAATTAATCTAACTTTACACTCTATGATACGGTACAAGCTGTCTAATGTTAAAGTCCCAATAGTGTACATTTCTGATAATCTGTGTGCAGATTTGTGAGTGTTGTGTTTCTTTTTATTTGGTATAAAAAATAGCATCTATTATTATACAAACTGTGCTTTCCATTTCAACAAGATTAATTATGCAATAAGAGAGGTTTGCTGTTAAAATATTGTCAATAGTTTCATATGCTAAAAATACATTTAAAAATTGAATATAGTACTAATCCAGTAAACTTGCTTTGTCAAAGAAAAGAACCTTACCATATAGCTACGAAGTGATTAACATAAATGAGGTTCCCAACATATGAATTATACAGACACTGTAAATGCAAAACAAGACAAATTAAAAAAAACAGTGCAAAGAAAAAAGGAGATTTCAGTTTATCACAGTGCAGTACTTCAGTTTGTTGAGACTTCATTATAGTATTAATGGGGATTAAATATACAGGTTGTGAATAAGAAATGCCAGCATATACACAGAAGAATTAGGTTACTCTAAACTATTCCTGATCTCTATTGTAGTATCAATTTAATTTCTTTTAGTTATATTTGTTTTCTGTACAATAAATTTCCTAAGATTAACTCTGAATGGTGAGTTGGACAGATGTTTCATTTGCTAATGTTAGTCAGCAAAATGTTTTCCACATAGTGTAATCACTTAATGATTTAACACATCTGTCAAAATAGGCTCAGTTAGATAACAGAACCTAAAAACTTTGAGAGAAAAACAAAACAAAACGAAACGCAAAACAAAACTGCTCAATGTTGAACAATGCATAGATCGTTTTTGAATCATGAAGATTATATTTGTTTAAATGCCAGTAAAGGAAACTAAAACGCGACCACAGTTTCAACCGCTAGGGCTCTTGTCAGTCAATTGAACCTGGCTGATGAGAGCACTAGTGACAGAAACTGTGGTCCCTTTTTAGTTTCCTTCATTGGCATTTAAACAAATATAATCCTTATGATTCAAAAATGAACTATGCATAACAAAATGCCATTAGCAATTCTGCTCTAATTTGCTATTTAATGTTGTACACAGTGGCATAACTAGCACAATGTGCGCCTCCCGCAAGATTTACTTCAGCACCCCTTACACAGTCATTTCCCCAGGATTTCGGACATGAGGGATGATGTGTTTTTCAACCTGTGTGTGTTGGGGGGGGGGGGGCATCAGAAGGTTAAGGAGAATGTCTGGTAAAGCAAGTGAGATACCTAGAGTGCTGTAGTTTTAACTTTTAAATGATTTTTGGAAGAGAAGTACATAATGTAAGGTTATCAATCAGCCAATCAGGATCAACACAGTGTACAGACTGATGCATGAGCATGAATGTACATTTTATCGCAAAAACGAATTTGATAAAATACACTTTAATAGTTAAGGTCAATAACTATAAGACTTCATAATCACCCATTTTACTTTCACTTGTTTCTGAAGTGCTTAGTTTATGTGAAATGTCTGCCTCTAAAGTAACAGTTGACCTGCTAAACAAACCACTCTTTTAATCAGAAACGGCACTTGGGTTTAATTGATTCTAAGCAAAAGGAGCTGGTCAAGCTTTGGAAGTTTCATGGCAAGCTTTTTTTTTCTTTCGCTGACACTATGCTCCACATGGACGCTTTTGTGACATTTTGCAAATGGGTGTCGTTCGCTTGTAATATGTTCATTTCTACACAGTAAATGAGATAGACATACTTACTATAAAGAAGAACTAACAGCAAAACAATGTGTAATTGTTTTGTCCAAAATTAAAATACTGTAAATCACTAGAAGAAATCACCGTCTTTTACATGCAGATCTGCGACTGCTGTTAATAAATGTTGGTGCCTGTCGTGTACGTAATCCTAGGTGACCCATTGTTTTCTCACATCCTTCATGGCGAATCCCCATGTGGTCTTGTACTTTTCCTGATAGGCGATTGGAGAGCAATCATATTGTTTACAATCCATTGCAGAACGATGGTATCAAAACCCATCAAAGAGTGATCACTTATAACCCAGAGCCCAAGGGCAGAATAGCTTCAATCCATAGAGCATCCAATGTTTTAAAAGTAAAACTTGGCATTTATTTAGGCAAAGCTATATATGTGTTAAAAGAAAATATTAATTTTTGGATTAATTATTTGTTTTCGTATGCGTTCAGATTTTTTCATAAAACCATTACTGGCAGCTGCATATGCCCCTTCGTTACTGCGTCACACGCAGCTGAGGGGGTGGTAGTTACGCCACTGGTTGTACAATGGTTAAACATGGTTAACTTATTAATAAGTTTCATGATAAATAATGAAATAATGCTTTCCAGAGCTGTTAAATGTTCATTCTGTGTTATAAAGTTTTTCAAATAAAAACTTATATTTTACGCAACAAAATGGTATTAAAACTATACACAATACCAGAAATCAACAGCAAAATTAAAAACTTCAATGATTTCTAAAACAAAATGTATTCAGTTGTGCTATAGAACATATTTCGCTAATATGTCCAAAAGGATCAATTTTATATATTGAGGCAAAAAGTAAAATTATGCATATAAATACCACAAACCAACAGCAAAATTAAAAAAAAAAAAATCGTTGTTTTCTAAAACAGAATATATTTTGCTATGTACACAAGGCTCAATTTCAAATACTAAGGTGAAAAGTAAATGTATGCGTTTCACCTGATTTCAGTATAGAAGATTCCTACAGTTAACTGATAGAAATCATTTAGCGCTTTACAGGAAATATCTTAAAAAAATACCTTTTTCCTTTGAAGTTTTGTACATTCATTACAAGTGAGTATACAACAGTATATTTATTTCATTCCTGTCACTTCTTTATGCATATTTAACATTTTGGAATCAACTTTTTGTTATGAAGTTTATTAACAAAAGCAAAAAAAAAAAGTCTTAAAATTCTGAGTAGCTTAATTTTTTACATAAATTTTGATATTTTTTGTACAAATAGTACAAATGTAAAGTCAATAAATTCTAAAACTATTACAATGTTTATCTGTATAACAAAACAGGTTAATGTGGCTGTACAAAAGGAAAAGTAAATTACATTCACGACAATCCAGTGGTGCTACACTCATGTTGACCACAGAAGACATGCCTCCTCTCATGTATCTATTGGATACGAGTCTGTTGTATACCAGAAGCCAAGACAGATAAAGAAAACTGAAAGGTCATTTAGACAGGTATAAACAGTGTTCCTTTTTTTCTGCAGTAATGCATAGCAGTACAACATACCTGCACTTTTTTTCATAGTGAGTTGAAAAACAGAGCCCCCCTTCCCCCCCCCCACACACTAAAGGAAAAGCAAAAAAAGCACTAGGCATGAGTATGCATCAAAATTCAAATTGTGTACAGAAAATGAAACCAATTAGGACTTCTAAGTGTTCTTTCTTAAGAAAGAACACTTACAAGTCCTTATTCTTGCTTAAAACTGTGTTTACAAATACAGTAGAACTTGGCTATAACATCTTGCTTTATGCAACACCTCATCTATAATGTTAAAAAATTAATACTAATTTTGCAAGACCTGCCAACTTTCAGGAATTGAAATCTGTAAAAAAAAGTTCAGGGAACGCTTAATTGGTATGATAGACTGACTAACGTATCGAACACGGTGATGAAACGCATCGAGCATATCAATTAAAAACTGATTCATTATGCAAATGATATCTATTTCATTGCTATACAAGCAGAATGTTTAGCAGTAAGTATTTCATGCTTATAACAATTAAAATGCCATTGATATACACAGTTGAGTCACATTATTCTGACCACTTCCTATTTTTGAAGTCAACAGCACGTAACTAATGAAAGAATGCACATGTCATGAACTGGCTTGGAGGGCGTATAAGGAGTGCTGTAAGCACTCTGAAAACATATCACTCGTTTCTGTCATGGATAAAAGGAGCGATTTATCAGATTTGCAAAAAGGAATGATTATCGGCTTTCGGTCCAAGGTTGGCAGCATTTCTGAAACAGCGCAGTTTGTGGACGGTTCGCCTGCTGCTGTAGTTAAAGTGTATCATGATTGGAGAAATGGCACCATTGCAGATAAATGATGTGGAAACTGCTGGGCACCACGTGCCATTGATGTGAGGTGAACTTTGGCACCAAAGGTGCGAGGGCCGGTCGACATGCTACAGTGGAGCAACTCACTGGATGAATGAACCAGGGGGCTACCGGAAATGTGTCTAAAAGGACAATTCAGCGAACCCTGCTGCGTATGGGGCTCTGATGCAGACGGATGGTCACTGCATTTATGCTAACGAAGGTTCATCAGCAGAAAAGGCTTACATTTGCACAACAGTATTGGAATTGGACCTCCGCTGTTTGGCAAAGCATTGCCTTCTTTGATGAGTCACGTTTTCTGCTTCATCGGACGCAAGGACGTTGGCGTATATAAGGAGAGAAATATCGGAGAACAAACACTCTTCAACCATTGCTGGCAGAATACAAGCTGGTGGGGGCAGCGTTATGGTCTGGGGAATGTCTTCATGGCATTCTCTGGGTCCACTCATACCTGTGGAAGGCAGTATGGACTGAATTCATTATGAATCCAGCCTTGCAGACCACGTACACCCATACATGCTGATTGTCTTCCCTGGGGCGGATGGGATCTTCCAGCACGACAATGCGACGTGTCATATAGCTAGAAATCTCCAAGAGTGGTTGGAAGAGCATGATGAAGACTTCATAGTACTTCCCTGGCCCATAATTCCCCAGACTTAAACACAGATCAGCATCTGTGGGACCACCTCAATTGTTTTGTTCGCTCTATGGATCCTCCACCACGCACCCTCCAGCAGCTGTCAGCATGGCTCCACATAACTGTGAACACCTTCCAGCACCTTATTGAGTCCCTCCCCCCCCCCAGCATGTCTAGCTGCAGTCTGTGCTGCATACGGCGGTTACTCTGAATATTAGCTGGTGGTCACAATAATGTGACTCGATCGTGTATAATTAAGTCATTAATATGGTATGATTAAGTTACACATACAGGAAAATTTTCCATTTGCAACTGCAAAATTAAAGCTATATTGGATTTACTGCAGTGACTTCATGATAAAATAGGAGAAATTTTCTGTTTCTTTAGCAGTATATAGGTTCTGATTCCCCTGATACACAGTTGCATCCATTCCTGCCCAATCCTAATTTTATAAATTTTATTTCTGAGTTTCTCCCGATAGGTTGAGATCAGAGAGGGCTATGGAAGCAAAAATGGATGAAATTGTAATAAGGTGAATCAGAACATACAGGTGCTTTTGGACTAATTATTCTCTGTTTGAAAATTTTTAGGTAATAAAAATATGACTAACATATCTGAAAAAAAAATCGTAAAATATGTCACTCCGTAAAACAAGTACAATTTCTGTAAATTTTACGGGGAAATTGTAAAACTCTGAAGGTATGATTTTGGTATTCAAAAACAGCAGTTGGTGATAAAAGCTCAATAATCTTACTGTCATTATGAATGCTATTACTTTTTAACATGATTCCTTTTCCTTTCAGATTTTAACATTTGAAATGTGAAATCCTAGGAACCTAATTTAAAATACTAGACACACCTATTTCAGCTGCAAATTATGTATTCCTAAAAGTTACGTAACCTAGGTCAATCGGTCATTCAAAGTTTAGAATGCAAATACCATGAGGTGGCATTGATAAAAATCATAAAAAGCATAAAGAAAAAAAGAAGAAGAAACAATTGCATTATATATTAGATAGATGCCATTTGTTCTTCAAGCAATGAACAGAGACAAAGGGCACATACACATGCACACAGTACATTATGTACATATATATACACTGCCAGAAAGTGAAAAAAAGAACACCAAGAAAGAATTGGCGGACGATCGTGAAATTTACATATGTTAATGAGGTCGAGTTAACATAGGTGTGATGTTAATTTTGGGACCAACCGGTGAGCGCTTACGCCACAGCAAGACATAATATGCAAATTATCGTCGGTGGTATTTAAGGAGTATGGCGAAGTGAATGTAATCAGTCGTCGGCGTATGGACACATGCGAAGACCCCGAAGAAGCTGCAATGCATGGACATGGAAGACGTGTATGATTTCAGCAGTTATCCAACTTTGAGCGAGGCCGGGTGGTCGTATCGTCGTATTGCGGAGCGGAATTGGATGGGAAGTATCGGTGGTGGTACGATGGTGGCGTAGATGGTCCGAGGAACATTCCCACACGAGAAGACGTGGAACCGGGAGTTACAGACGGACTGATGAGTGGACCGATCGACGCATAAGAAGAGTGGCGTCAAGCAGAACATTCACTGCGACGCAAAGCCGAGCTGCCGTTGCACCTGAGGTGATTGTGCGAACAATCCGCAACCATCTACTGGATGCAGGACTACGTGCACGTGTGCCTCTGAAACTTAAGGATGGATTTCATTTTTACCTGTACAAGGTTCCTACTTTTCCCAGCAAGATAAATTCAAGCACTTTCAAGGACTTTTTAAAACTAAATTATCATATGTGTGTGCTGTCGGTCAGTCAGTAAATAGGTATTTTAGTAAGTTTGAACCCTTAAACTTAGCTGGGATGGGCACACCTTCAATGATCTGCCTGCTACCCCCTGTTGATTTATTTTATTAACTTTGAATTGCCCGCTGTTTTGGTGCTTTTTGAAATCATTTTATTTTGTGGAATATTTTGAAAGGGTACATTATTTACGTAGTCATCTGCTGGTATGATATTTATTGTTTGCTTTAACTTTTTATTTTTGATGCATGACTTTGATGCATTTTTTGATTAAACAAGGAGAAGGGTCCACACATGAAGCATAAGCAATTTCTAGAAGTTCCACCCTCCCTCCAGAACACTCCTTAACTCCAGTCAACAGAAGTCCATCACAATTTGAGAATACATCATTCCACTTATTTTATTCACATGGCTGACGTTTTATTCTGTAGTGATGTCATAGCCAAGGTACTTGCGTTCAACACGCTCTCCTGGGTTGAACTCAAGTTCAGCATTATTTGATCAGCTTGGTGTTTTTATCAGAACTACACAGAAATATCCCATACAACTTTTTAGCACAAACTATTATTTTACATATACTCTTTCTCACCAATACTTAAAAAACAACACACAATTTCTTTCAAGTACTATTTATGGAGTCTTAACATTTTCAAGTACTTTTAAGGACTTGAAAATGAACTTTTATTTTTCAAGGTTTTCAAGGAGCGTACGAACCATGCTGTATAAGAAAAACAATATATGACGGCAGCCAAATGGGGAAATAATTATATTGCCAGCATACAAACATATGGAAAGACACACATTTTTTTTTATAAATGACACACAAATTACATTGCAATCCAGGGGTTGAAAAAACCCAGCCCACTTGGGATTTTCCAGGTTTTATTGGGTTTTATCGGGCTTTTCGAGTACACATACATATCACTAAGCTGTTCTCTGAGATTCAGAGGTTAGCTCCAAAAAGAAATACAAACTTCCAGATATTTTTACTTATTGTTGTCATATCAAACTTCACCATTTACAGCGATCTTGACATACAACTCGTGCTTCACTGATATCCATTACACGCCTTACACAAGATCTTTTATACTTCATACTCATAATCTTTTTCTCATGCAGATACTCCTGAATCTGATCCACCCATGTCTTCCTTGGCCTTCCTCTGCCTTTCCTTCCTGCCACTTGGGTTGAAAATATTTTCTTAGTAAGCATTTCATCACTCATTCTTTCAACATGGCCAAACCACCGAAGCATATTGGTCTCCACCTTGCTAACAACATTTTGCTTTACATCACACAACTACAATACATCTTCATTCCTCACACAATCAGATCGTGTCTTGCCACAAACCCCACGTAAGTAACGCATTTCTCCAGCACACAAACGACTCCTATGTTTCTTCTGCAGTACCCAGGTTTCACTGCCATACATCAGAGTAGGAACAATTACTGTTTCATACACAGCCATGCAGGACTCTCTAGAGAACCCATCATTCCTGTGAAAACCTCCCAGAGCAGCTATGACTTTCAAAGAAGAATTCACTCGCCTACTGATTTCACCATCCAACTTGTTCTCTCTGTCAAACATGCTTGCTAAATACACAAACTCACTCACCTGGTCAATCACAGTGCCATTTATACTTACATTACATTCAGTGCTACCCATTCCTCTCTCAAACACCATAACTTTGGTTTTCCCCTTATTTATACTCAGTTTGAATTTCATGCAAACTTCATGCATCCGAGTCAACAGACTCTGCAACTCACTTTTGCTCTCTGCCAACAGGACAGTGTCATCAGCATACAGCAATCTGCACACACGGATATCACCAAGACATAAACCACTATTATCTATTTTGGCCTCACGCATGCATGCGTCCATAAATATATTAAACAGCCATGGTGACATTACACAACCTTGTCTAACTCCTGCACCAATGGAAAACCATTTTGATAAAACACCATTCAATCGTACACAAGCTTTACTACCAGCATACATGGCTTTTACACTATTAAGTAGATTCCCAGTAACACCATATTCATTCAATACCTTCCACAAAAGTGTCCTATTCACTTGGTCGTAAGCTTTCTCTAAATCTATGAAAGCAGTAAAAACTTTCTTCCCAACAGCCAGATACTTTTCAATCATCATGCGTAATGCAAAAATCTGGTTAGTGCAGCCTTTACCAGGCATAAAACCACTCTGAACATCCCACACTTTCAATGATGTAAGACCCCATACTTTTTCAATAACAACCTTACCAAACACTTTCCCTGGCACACTCAGTAGGCTAATACCACGATAGTTCTTGCATTCAGTCTGATCACCTTTTCCCTTATACAAAGGAACAATAATAGCATCCTTCCAATCCCAAGGGACCATTCCTAACTCCCAGCACAACTGGCAAATTTCAGTTAACCAGTCAATTATAGAGTCACCACCATACTTCAACATCTCTGCAGTTATACCATCAACTCCTGGAGCCTTACCATTCTGAAGAGATTTTAGAGCTTTACACACTTCTTCTCTTGAGATCCCTCCTGTGCTTTCATCCCTCATTGTGACATCATCTGCATCTGTCTCAGAATCATTTTTGCTCTCCTGATCTAGTAACTCACAGAAGTATTCACCCCATCTGTCACTTAACTCATTGGGCTCCCATATCATTTCCTCAATCTCATTCTTCACACAACTTACAACTTTGTTTCATCTATTTTTCCTGAGTCTCATGTACTTCCAGAAGGACTTTCTATCTTTCCAAAAAGCCAGTTCATGCCTTTCCACTTTCTCCTTCCTATCTTTTGCTTTACTGTGGCGAACCAGCTTAGCAAGTTCACGCTTCTTACAGCGATATTCATCCACAGAGACTCTACCTTGCAACATCCCCAAATAGGCTTCCTTCTTTTTCTTTACTGCCTCATCAATCTCACTATTCCACCAAGCATCACCTCTATTGTTACCCACTATTGTGGTGCCACAGACCTCTTTAGCAGCAGTGACAACACAGTTCTTAAAACATTCCCACTTCTTTTCTACATCCCTCTCACAAGATTTCAGATCCTTCAGTTGTTCTCTGAGTAAGTCAGAGTACCGCTGATGATCTTCAAGGAGCCTATCTACCTTTATTCTTTCTATCCTGGGTCTCTTCCTATTCCTTTTCCGCCAACTAACATTAAGTTTCACTCGTGACACTACCAAGTAATGATCAGACCCAACATCCGTACCTCTCATCACACGGGTGTCAACAACTAAGTGTTTCAAACGCTGATCATAAACAACAAAATCTATCACACTCTTTTGACCAAGAGTACGATTTTCCCAAGTATATGTGTGTATATACTTGTGGTTGAAAAATGTATTAGATACACACAAAGCATTCTCAATGCAGAGTTCAATTAATCTTTCACCATTATCATTCACACAAGGATCATTAAAACTTACCCAGAACATTGTCAGAAATTGCATTCTGCACACCTACTCTAGCATTGAAATTCCCTGCTATTATAACTTTTTCTTTAGCACCAAACTGGCTCAAAACAGCTTTTAGCTCATTCCAGAAATCTTCTTTCTTATCAGAAGGTTCCAAGTCACAAGGAACATAACACTACAACAATTACAATTCTCTGAAGTTTCAATTTCAAATGAATCCAGAGAATTCTCTCACTAATGCAACTATAATGAATCCAGAGAATTCTCTCACTAATGCAACTATAATGAATCAAGTTGTTCTTCACCTTTTCACTTAAAATCACACCTACACCAGCCTGTCCTCTCATATTATCCAATACTCCAGACCACACACTCACCGTGCCATTCACTTCTTCTACCCCAATTTCCTTCTTTTTGGTTTCACTTACACACAGCACATCAGGTCTATACTTATTCATCTCCTTAATCACCTCACTCATCTTGCCATTTATACCTTTAGTATTCCATACACTAATCTTACATTCACTCAGCCGAGATCTCTTTCTCATACGCCGTTTAGAAAGTCCAGGTCGATTCTGTGGTGGACCGTCCTTCTCAAGTGTGGTAGGTCCACCATATCCCACACTTGAGTCATTCTTAATATTTCTTTTTGTCTTTTTAATCAGGTAAGTACATCAGTGTGGGGGATTAGCCCACAGCTGAGGGTTCCAGTTGGTCATTCAAGCTAAGGATTCTGGAACAAAACCCAGTGAGATCTGTTGTAAAAAAAACCCAAAGAAGCAACCATTAATGAGTAAATTCTGTCTTAAAAGCACAAAAGGGCCTTTAAAAGGAATCTCTTGATAAAACAGTGGCTATTTTTTTTGTATGCTGCTAACATACCATTCAATGCAGCAGAATTGGATCAGTTTAAAATTATGATTGAAACACTGAGACGTGGACATCAACCACCCTCAGCAAAAGCCATTGGTGCAAAACTGTTTGATACTGCAGCAGAAGAAACTGAATCTCAGTTTTCAGAAAAATAAAATTAGGCAGTTTGACTCTCAACATAGATGGTTGGTGCATTGTGAAGAATGAGCCAGTACAAGCTATTAGTGTCCATGCCGGAAAAGAAAGTTTTTTTGCTGTATGCTGATGAAACTGGATCAGAAAAAAAAAAAAAAAAAAAAAAACCAGCAAAACATTGTGCTTCTAATTTAGAGGTGGCCATAAAGGAGTGTGAAGAAAAATTTGGAAAACCTGTTTTTGTTTTTGTAACTAAGAGCAAAAACAAAATGATAAAAATGTGGAACATTTTAAATGAAAGATATCCAACTCTCATAACATATGGATGCTCAGCACATCTGTTAATTTGTTAGAAAAAGATGTTTCCCCAAAGACTGTTTTAAAGCAGATTGCGGCGCTGCAAAAATATTTTTGTAACGTAGGCTTACATCGACCACATGGATAGTTCAAAGAAAACCCTGCCTTAATACCACAACTACCTGATGAAACAAGGTGCAACTTTCATCCTGATTGTGTTAAAACATTTGTGGCCAATTATCACAAATACAGAGAGATATCTTAAAAGCATATTAAGGAATTCCAT
The DNA here is from genome assembly GCA_039090855.1 of Macrothele yani. NCBI lineage: Eukaryota > Metazoa > Arthropoda > Arachnida > Araneae > Macrothelidae > Macrothele > Macrothele yani. The sequence continues at coordinate 84,489,088 of CM077008.1, forward strand.
CAATCTATTTAAAAAATCTTGGATAAAATGGGCATTTACCGTGAAGCTATGAATCTGGAAAAGCAGTTATCCATTGTTGCTAGCACACTGGACACTAGGGTGCTCCAAAAAGAACTTTTTTTCAAAACTGTGCTCCCTGGCCATTTTCCCATTTCTTTAGCGTATATAAGATCTCACAAAAAATTTGAACAGAATCGGAGCATTTTAAGCCTTGCTGCCAGTGTCACTAATTTCCCAAAATGTTCGCACTCTGTAAATGGCTTTGATAGGAAGAAATGAAACAAACATGCAAATTAGTAAATTATAATTGTTTAATTAATTGAATAATCGGTAAAACACAAATCAAACTAAAGCTTCTTAAATCTTTTCAAAATCTTCTTTTTAAAATCAGGGATATTCTGACGGTGATTTTCAACCACCTGAAGAAGAAACTGTCGTTGTTCATCCTTTGTGATGCTTTTGGCAAAATCTTGGATCAGCTGTACTGATCTTTCTGCCAGATCATTCACAACTTTAACGTGACGTACGAACGCTTCGTCTTCTAAATAATCAGGTTCCAGACTCCACTGACTTGGTGGCTTATTCAATAAATGAGAACTCAAACCAAGCGCTTGGTAAACGAACCACGACTTCGGGCCGATTAGGGACACCAACCTAGTAGATTAATTGAGTGTTGGAAAAACAGGAACTCCTCTTTCCAATACATGATCTGATTTTACTTTGCAAAGTTCACAAGAAATTTGAAGCTTTTCAGCTTGGGACAGGCTACTTGTAAATAATGAGAATGGAGCTATCTCTTCAGTCAAATACCAAAAATGTTTTTCCAAAGCCGTGGTAGCAGCAGCAGCAATGTCTGGACAACCTCGCAGTAATCATTCAGATCATGCCACAGTTGAAGATTGTTAACTGAAGCATCTACCCCAATAGGAGCTGACAACCACGCTTTTACATAAAAGCACATTGAAGAGACATATGCGTTTCAGCAATTTCATTTTGCCGGCATCATACTTTAGCTAATGTCCAAATGCATACATCTTTGCTGAATAGAGGACACTAGACATCCAGTGAGCATGGTGAAAGGCTCCTGGCCCAGGAGCCGTTGCTCGCTGGATGTCTACATGCTCGCTGCATGTCTACTGTCCTCTATTCAGCAAAGGTGTATGCATCTGGACATCAGCTGAAGTATGATGCCGTTAAAATGAAATTGCTGAAACGCATATGTCTCTTCAATGCGCTTTTATGTAAAATCGTGGTTGTCAGCTCCTATTGGGGTAGATGCTCCAGTTAACAATCTTCAACTGTGGCATGATCTGAATGATTACCGCGAGGTTGATCCAGACGTTACTGCTGCTGCTATCACTGCTTTGGAAAGACATTTTTGGTATTTGACATCATTATTTACAAATAACATCATTATTTACAAATAACCTGTCCCAAGCTAAAAGCTTCAAATTTCTTGTGAACTTCGCAAAGTAAAATCAGATCATCTATTGGAAAGAGGAGTTCCTGTTTTCCCAACACTCAACTCATCTACTAGGTTGGTGTCCCTAATCGGCCCGAAGTCGTGGTTCATTTTCCAAACACTTGGTTTGAATTCTCATTTGTTGAATAAGCCACCAAGTCAGTGGAGTCTGGATCCTGATTATTTAGAAGACGAAGCGTTCATATGTCATATTAAAGTCATGAATGATCTGGCAGAAAGATCAGTACAGCTGATCCAAGATTTTGCCAAAAGCATCACGAAGGATGAAGAACAACGACACTTTCTTCTTCAGGTGGTTGAAAATAACTGTCGGAATATCCCTGATTTTAAAAATAAGACTTTGAAAAAGATTTAAGAAGCTTTAGTTTGATTCGTGTTGTGTTGATTATTCAATTAATTAAACAATTAGAATTTACTATTTGCATTTTTGTTTCATTTCTACCTATCAAAGCCATTTATGGAGTGCAAACATTTTGGGAAATTAGTGACATACTGGCGGCAAGGCTTAAAATGCTCCGATTCCATTCAAATTTTTTTGTGAGATCTTATATACGCTATAGAAATGAGAAAATGGCTAGGGAGCACGGTTTTGAAAAAAAGTTTTTTTGGAGCACCCTACTGGACACACTTCCAAGAGAGACGCAACGCAACGTCTGTTTCAGTTGCTGTTGAAATATAGCCAGATTTACTACAAGAAGAAATCCTGCAGCCCTACCATCTAGATTTTAAAAAGTTTGAACAAGCAATTCTTGCACAACACTTTCTAGCAAACCTTCTGGATCCAAAATATAGAGGTCAGAAACTTAACCAAGAACAGGAGAGTATTGCAGAAGAGTGGATATTCAAATTTCCCCCTGATTACATAGTCAAATAATATGACCACCCCCAGAATCACTATGTACTCACCCAGGTGTGTCACAGAGTGCACCTGACAAGGTCAACCACATGGAGATATAAGTGGCTGGCCAGGACAGATGAGCCATAGTGCGTAACATGAGAACAATGGGCAGATGTAGTGATTTGATGGATGTTCAAAGAAGAATGATCATTGGTTACCGTGCTAAGGGTAGAAGCATCTCAAAAACAGCAGACTTTGGGGGCTGTTCATGAGGTGCTGTAGTAAGGGTGTACCAAGATTGGACTGCCAACACACCGAGTACCTCTCAACATCAAAACTGTGAAGCCTCAAAGGTCATCAACTCCAGAGGAGAATGTCACCTTCGTCAACTTGTAAAGGGCATTCTATACACAACAGCACAGCAATTGACCACTCAAATGAATACTGGGGTACCCAAGTAAGTGTCCCAGATAACAGTACAGTGAACCCTGTTATGCATGGGTCTCCGGAGCCGATGCTGCGTCAAGGCACCCATGTTAATCCAGGGCCATCGGCAATAATGTATGCAGTTCGCATGGGACTACCATCATTGGACAGTGAAAAAAAGGCTGCCTTCACAGACGAATCAAGGTTTCTACTTCACAGAAGTGACGGGCGGTGGTGGACATGGCATCAGACACATGAGAACAAACACCCGGACACGTTGTTGGTCAAGTACAGGCCAGCGGTGGCAGTGTGCATGCCTGGGGGATGTTTTCCTTGTATGCAGTGGGACTGCTGGAATCACTGGATGGGTCCCTGAATGCCAATGGCTACCTGTCCGTTCTTGCAAACCACATGCATCCCTTCACATTGGATGTTTACCCTGGTGGTGATGGTATCTTAAGAACAATGCACCCGGTCACATTGCTAAGGCGGTGCATGACTGGTTCCAGGAACATGACAGCAATGCCTTCATTTTCCCTTAGCCAGTGAAATCGCCTGACCTTAATCCCCTAGAACACTTATGGGACTATTTAGATCAACAAGTTCGGCATGCTGACCCACAACCACGTCATCTCCAGGACCTCCATGCTCTTCTGCAGTCCGAATGGGCACATCTGCCTCGGGCAACCTTCCAGGGCCTCAGTGAGTCTATACCATGACATCTCGCCGCTGTCATCCCACTATTAGGTAGGTGTAGAGTTGTGTAAAAATAAAATGTATCTGCGTACACAACCACTGATACAGAAAACTTGCTGCAAACCTGGGAATCAGACACACGATAACAGTTGAATAAGATAATTTAAAGAAAAATTAATAAAACAATAAATAATTATTAGAACATTACAGATTTCAGTGAAGACAAAATAAGTACATTATCACTGCATGTGCAGCAATGTGTGCAAAATAGACCTTTAGGGCAAAATATTGAACTATAATCCTCATAAAAACAAGAGACTAATTAAAAAATGTTTTTATATCTAGAAAAACAGTTCCATTAATGAACCTTAAAAAATTATAAAAGCAGTAGACTTACAAAATACATAAATAAATTACTTTAATTAAATAACTGGCAACTGCAAGAAGAACTAAAATTTAAATTTTTTCTGTGTAAACAAAACTTTTGATACAGTTCCTATATGTTGATAACAGGCCTTGATAAAATCTGGAGGCCAGAAAAGTTCATAAAGACAAAAGAACTCAGATGTGAAAAATAAGTGAAAGTTCTTCAGATTAAAATAGAATTAAATATATTAATCGGAGTGAAGCCTTGAGTAAATTTCTTCAGATTAAAATAGAATTAAATGTATTAATCGGAGTGAAGCCTTGAGTAAAGTTCTTCAGGTTAAAATATAATTAAATATATTAATCGGAGTGAAGCCTTGAGTAAGTGTTTTAATTGCCGTAAATAATTTTTTTTATTTTTTTATTCTACAAGCAAAAACTATCTGCTAATAATTTGGAAACTATTCACGTACGGCATACGTCTACATTCTGCTACTCTGGGTAGGTGGTCATATTATTCTGATACGACCATGTATTTGCCTGGTGTAATGGCTTTCAAAATGAATGATACAGAATGTTAACTAACATCAATGATGGAAGAAAGTGTCATCAGCCAGTTTTCTTCCATAAAAAGATGACAAGACATGGCAAAAAGTCTGAAAAGGGTTCAAATTCAAAATTGCCTGCAGAATTTTCTAACTTTGTATGCCACATTCAGCACCAGCTTCATCTGCCTCCATTGAGGGAATTTTCTCTATGTTTCAACTAGTTTGGAATAAGTTACGAAATAGGCTTGAGATAGAGAAAGCCACAAAACTTGTTCAGTTTATACCTTTTTGGATCAAAATTTCCTATAGGTTAGTAGTTTTCTTTTTCTGACTAAAACACCTGAGATTCCATTAATTATTTAAATGTGGCTGTTTTACAGAAAAACTCAAGAGGTTTGAAAACATTTGAAAATTATGTGGGTCACAAAACTATGATAATTTCAGACTGCTTTTGAGGTTCTAGTAAAACACAAAGCAAAAATACTTTATTATCGACTTCACAATCAGAAAGGCCAAACTTACCTAAAAGGTCTTGGCTTCATTCCTCTAATACACTTCGTGCACGTTAACGAGAACCTTTTGTTATGCAGCTGGCCTTTTTGGGTTGAAACTTTCATCTTATCTGCTCACAGGTTGTTGTTTACGCTTTCCAACCGTAGGTTGAAGAAGCGTATATGCTCCAGCTTTTTCCGTCCGTCTGTCTGTTGGCACGATAACTCACGTAAAAAAGGTTCGATTTCGATGAAATTTTAGTATGTGGTAGGGGACCACCAGGGGACAAACCCTATTGAAAATGGGTGAAGTGGGGTCAAAGGTCACGCCATAAGAGCAGGATCCATTCAATTGCCCTTATGCGTCATAACTCATGTAAATATGGTTTGATTTCGATGAAATTTTAGTATGTGGTAGGGGACCACCAGACGACGAACCCTATTGAAAATGGGTGAAGTGGGGTCAAAGGTCACGCCATAAGAGCGGGATCCATTTCATTGCCTTTATGCATCATAACATGCGCAAATATGGTTAAATTTCGATGAAATTTCATTATGTGGTAGGAAACTACCTGGGCATGAACCCTATTGAAAATTGGCAAATTGGCGTCAAAGGTCAGGCAGGGCATAAGAGGGGGATTTATTCCATTGCCCTTATGCGTCATAACTTGCGTAAAAATGGTTCGATTTCGATGAAATTTTGGTATGTGGTAAAGAACCACCTGGGAACAAAACCTATTGAAAATGGGTGGAATGGGGTCGAAGGTCAGGACATAAAAGCGGGATCCATTTCATTGCCTTTATGCGTCATAACATGCGTAAATATGGTTCGATTTCGATGAAATTTTAGTATTTGGTAAGGAACCACCTGGGGACGAACCCTATTGAAAATGGGCGAAATGGGGTCAAAGGTCAGGGCATAAAGGTGGAATCCATTCCATTGCCTTTATGCGTCATAACTTGCATAAAAATGGTTCGATTTCGATGAAATTTTAGTATGTGGTAGGGAGCCACTGGGGACCAACCCTATTAAAAATGGGCGAAATGGGGTCAAAGGTCAGGACACTGGAGTGGGATCCATTCCATTGCCCTTGTGCATCATAACTTACCAAAAAATGTTTCGATTGCGACAAAACATTATCATGTTGTTTCGGAGGTATAGTGAACCGGTTCTGTTGAATATCAACGAAATGGGGTCAAAGGTCATTGCACAAAAGCAAGATTTATTCCACAGCCATTATTCTCATAACTTGCGTAAAACTGCTTCTATTGCGACAAAATTTTAGTATGTTATTCTTGAGGTGTACTGAACCGGTTCTGTGGAATATCATCGAAATGGGGTCAAAGGTCAGGACACAGGAGCAAGATTTATTCCACAGCCATTATCCTCATAACTTGAGTAATAATTTCTGGTATGTTGGAAAGCGTATCATAATCAATGCATTGCATGATTTTACTAACTTGTTATTATTCCTCAGGTCATGAAACATTCATCTTTTCATTCACAAGGCACTAAAAAACGCTAAATTTTGACTGCTGTTTGACATACGTGATATCTCATTAAAACTAGACGCCTACTCACTAGTATGTGAGTGTTGTTGACCTTCATTAAGCCTTTTTTTTTTAATTCTATTTCCTTCTTTCCTTCACTCCTCCCTCAGCAACTTGCCTTTAAAAATTCACATTTCTAAAAACGGTATTCCATTCTAAAACACATAGTTATACATACACCAAATAAATACTCACTTATATCACACCTAAATTCAATTCTATACCTATTTCACAACGTACTATTTACATACCTCATACTAACACAGTCACATACTATATATACAACACATTCATACACTCTATTTAAAACCACTATCTACATAATTTATATTACACTATTTACATTTCACGGCAGTCAAACCACTGTCAACTGTGATTTACGTAGCGCTTCATCTGCCTCATACCTCGTAAATACCCTGCAGCAAACCCTAACCCTATTCGGCCAGTCACAACAATCCCCAAGCATTTTCAACAGCAACACTGTCATCCTCAGGAGGTCGATGTATCCCTCTGAATGGTCTATTCTATAGTTATTATTTGTAGGTAAAAAGATATTTATATTTAACCATTTATTATTTTCAGGATTATTGTTTAATTTTCTTATTTCAGATCACTTGCTTTGTCAGCTGATCTGAAAGGATTGTTTTGTGTTGCTAAATAATAAAATCGGTCAACCATCATCTTTGAGAAAGCCAGAAAGAGAATCTAGTCATTATTTCTATTGTTATTAATTGTAAAAGAAAATATTTTATTGGGTGCTGATTCAATTTGGAATATTGTAGAAGAAGAAATAGAATCTAATTTTGAAAAAACCCACGTGGGTTTTTTCAACTGGGCCCACCCTGGCAAACCCTTTTGCAATCAGTGTTTATGCAAAAGTTACAAATTTCCAAAGGACATAGTTGGAGAATGGATGTACAGTGTTTACCGATAACCAGGCAGAAAGACATTTTAGTATGGAATATGTCCACCTCGAACTGCGATGTAACTCTCATGGCATCATGGCATGCTGAGCACCAAGTAATCCAGTAGTTCCCGAGGAAAATTGGCCCACTCCTCCCTCAAAGCATAGATGATGCCTTGTTTGTTTTCTGGAGAGGGGTTTCAAGCACCAATGTGTCTTCACATCGCATCCCAGACGTTTTCTATGGGGTTGAGATCTGGGGAGCATACTGGCCAGTCAATGTGATGACTATCCTCAGTCTCCAGAAGTGTTGGCACCGCTCTCCTACAATGAGGTGTTGCATTGTCATCCATGAACAGAAAGTCTTTGCCTACAGCACCATGGAGTAATTGAACATGACGTAGAAGAACTTTGTTGTAATATTGTTTGCCCATCATAGTCCCATTTTTCCAACACCTGTAGCTCGGAGCAGCCATTTATCATAATGCCACCCTACACCATGACCCGGCATCGCCATATCTGTCCCTTTCCTGCACATTCTCGCCCTGGTACGCAGTACCACTTTCACACCAGAGTTGAGTTCGGGCTCAATTTTAAGAGCCCGAACCCGTTTGAGCCCGAGCTTCATATTGCAAGATGGAGCCCGGGCCCGAACAAGTGCCAAAACTATGATTAACCTTTTTAGGCATTAAAAAATAATCTACTCTTCCAGACTTCCACTCTTTGCTCCCCGTGCAGTTAACCAATGTCTTTCTCAACTGAGGAGTGGGAAAGGAATGTCTATCTATTTCTCTAGTTTCTTGGACCATTCATTTCTTCCTGAAATGTTTTGGGAAGTCTGGCATCAGAAAAAATCGGGAGGCACAACAATCTACGTCATACGTTGCTCAATAGAATTAGCAGCAAGCTGCCCTGTTGAGGTATGGAGCAAAATTTCGTCAGCTTGCTATCTACTATCTGTAGTTCTTAAAGAAACTCTTCCTTCGCAGAAATTCAGTAATTCATGACCTATGGTATTTGTTATCCAAGCCTGGAAAGAATAACCCTGCCGAGCTCCCACTCCACATTCAGACCCATTTGCAGAAGAATTCTATTTAGCAACTACAAAGTGTAAAAAAGTCTGGTGTGCAAAACCATACAAAATCACATTAAAAAAAAAAGGAAGAAAATTCTCTCCCTCTCTCAGAGCCTGAGCCCAAACTCCAGTAAGTATTATGCAGCCTGAGTCTGCCTCAGCACTGTTTCACAACAGATCAACTGATGCCCAGAATCTGAGGACAGAGTGAAACGACTCTCATCTGTGAAGAGTACATTGGCCCATTGATGACATACCCAATTTCTGCGGATACAACACCACTGAAAATGTGTGCTGCGTTGAGCTCTCGTAGATGGACACAGACCACAGGCTTTTAGGCATATAGCCTCATATGCTGCAGACATCTTGCCACAGTTTTTTGGATATCTGCATTCCGGTGCTGGAATGGAGGTGACTTGCAAGCTGACCAGCCACGGTGAGGTGATTATGTTTTGCTGTTGCAACTAAAAATCTGTCTTCATGCATCGTAGCAGAGTGAGGATGACCTCCTAGCATGCATCTGGAACACATTCCATTGGTTTGAAACACTGCCCAGAGCCTGGATACCACACTACATGCAATTCCAAACACCCTGGCGACATCACTCACTCGGCAGCCTTCCTCCAGCTTCCCTATAATTATTTCCTGAGTGAAATCATCTAGATGATGTCTACTACCTTTACTTCCATATTATCCTTCAAAAACAAGTCACCAATTGTGACCTTTTGTCTTTTATGCATTTCAGTGATACTGCATGACCCATGTATGCATGATTTGACATTTTGTATGTGCACCAGCTTTCTGTGGAATGTCCCCAGTTATGCAAATTGTGACAAGCTGTTGCATCTGATTTTGGGTTGTAATCTTTTGAAATAGTGTTCATCCTTAGGTTTTGTACCCAGTGTATAAACATGTACTTGAAAAAAAACAACAAAAAAAACATCGTTACTTATCATCACAGAGAATTTGCTTGTTTGGAGCAAGAGGTAACTAACAGAACTAACAAAATTAGCAATGGTTAGCATCAAAATGGTTTGCCTGTATGGAGCAAGTGGCAACAGATAGAACTAACAATTAGCCATCAATTAGCAAGTACCTTAAAAGCCCACACCAATCCTGTCATGCAGCATTTGGATGACTGGAGTGAGGTACTGATTGAAAATTTCTTAACAGCAGCAGCTAAAAACAATATTTTATTTTTATCAACCAAAAACCAAAAGACACCATCGACATTATATTGTGATAAGGAAATTGCTACTGAAGATTATGCTGAAATTAAAGCTGAAAATGTAAAATATTTCTTAAAAGCTTTATAGATAGTATTGAGATTCAATGAAGCAACAGCAAATGATCAAGGAATATTATTACAATATACAGGGTGCCCACTCTTTTTCAGGAAAAAAATTCAAGGACATTCAAGGACTTTCAAGGATCTTCGGGAAAAATTCAAGGATGAATTTTTCAATGTCCTAAACCACAATGAATATATTATATATCAAGAATTATGTGTGTTGTATTATGATACTCATTAACAGTATTTGTAATTGGTAGCCAATTATAAAAAAAATCTTAGCAACAATGCATCTCCAAATTTTGCAAAAAGTTCTTTACTGAATGACAAACTTTCTTCAGGTGAAAATATTTAAGAAATGAAAATACCGTAATCAATTTTTAAATAATTAGAATTTTTTCTACTCAAATGTCAGTACTTTTAACACAACATTAAATTTATCATTGTTAAAATATAATTAACAAGTATATTAAAAATATTTAAGCAAATGGGTGAATAATTTATTTACAATTATTCACTAAATCCATTTTTTTCTTGAGTTCAAAATCTATTTCTTTTATCAATGATTGCTTGTCTTGAGCTGTCTTTCTAAAGCTATTTTACTTAGCAATGCAGTTAAAATTATGAGTATCTTCTGCTTTTGTTGCCAAGTCATCAGCTGATTTTAATAAATCTAATATTTCATTTTCTACACGCTTTTCTTTTTTTCACACTTTCTATTTCATTCAGTATTTGTTTTCTCTTTTGGGCTACAGCAAAATTTGCCTTGTCCCGAGCTTTTTCTTCTAAATTTATTACATATCTTTGCCTAGCACATCAGACATTACTCAGAAGCAATTTTGAAAACTCTACCTTTTCCATACCACCAATGTACTCAGATGTAAATCTGAAGTTACTGCTGCAACACTACTTATAAAAGTCCTTTAACTGCAGCATAATAGTGTCAACACCACCAGGTTTCAGATGATTTGCATCCATGAGAATTTCTAGAATAATCTTGAAACTTTTTAAGCAAGATTCCTTCTCAGCACTCAATAATTTAGGATCTAAACACTTCATGTGCCGCACAAGAGCATACTGCAGTGGGCATTTAATGAGCAATTTTTTGACAAAGTTTTGCAAAATTGATCTGCATTTCATACGAAATTCCATTATCTGCTTTTCACTTACATTTTGATGGCAAAGTCTTCACCTCCTTGACCTGGAATCCAATATCAATCATCCTATAAGTGGAACAATTTTTATTATCAGTTGGATCAATTTTTAGAAGTGCCGTATTGGTCTTTGTTTGTTCTAATACATCCATTTTAACAAAGCGACTCATCAGATTCCTTAACATTTTCTCTAAGTCTTTAGCCATGAATAGAAGCATTGGCTTATCTGCCTGATACTTTTTTAAAAAGGGACTCAGTTGCATTGCAATAGAATGAAAAAAACATATAATTTGGCAAGTGCCAATGGATCCTTCACCCATTTTTAGACAATATTAAAGGGAACTGTGCAAGGATTATTTACAATTTTCTGGGCTACCAAAGTTTCACACTTCAAAATAAAGGGCCAAATTTCTATAGCACGTTCACACACAAGAGAATTTTCACAACCTACCTGTGTGAACAGAATTTTAGTGGCATTTTTACAGCATTATCCACATTCAAATAATCCTCACACCATGCTAGTGAATCTTTAAATAACCTGTATAGGCTTGAGAGAAATTTTTCTATTTCCCAATCACTCACAGTAGCAGCATGTCTCAATGCATTATGCACTATGTGAAATCCACAGGTACCGGTGTTTAAGAGAGACAAATTTGAATTTGCCGATAAATCATCTTGAAATAAAGAAAAAAGCTTTAACTACACATTCGGCCCATCCATAGAAAACTAAACTGTATTTTTTAAAGGCAAATCCTTCAAAGATTGCTGAAGTTTGTCTAATAAAATTTCTGCACTTGCGTGGCCTAAAAACACAGAAGTCAGATACTGTAATGTTACTCTGTTCTTGTCCCAAAAATCTTATATGGATGTCCATTTGTTTTTGTTGAGAGTATTTATTTCAACTCTCATCAAATAAAACAACAAAATCTTTGCTTTCATTAATCTGTTGCAACAAAAGTGATTTAAAATGGGGTGCCAAGCCAAAGCAGCAAATATATGAACATTTTTTTTGCCCACAAGAAAAGTAGAGAGCCGTTTCACTGTCTGGAAACATCAATCGAAACAACTTATCAATTCCAGCACATGATCTGAACGAATAATGGCTTTCTACCCCTTTTAAAGCCCATCATATTTCGGCTTTTGTAGGATCTTTTCTGGGTAAACAACCTGCTGCTGATGATGAAGATGGCTCTGGTGATTATGGTGTTTGTGATGCTGGTGCTTTTTCAAGCAGTCCATCTAAAGTGGAATTTCGACTTTTGTTTTCAGAACAGGTCATGTGCTTTTTACTTTTCATGTGGCTTTGCAATTCAGACTCTTCCATGGACGAAATATCGATGTTCTTTAAGCATAACAAACATCTCGCAACATGATTATTGCCGCAATCCTTACCAACCCACGTGGAATACTTGGGATTGTGCAACCAAAGATCACTGAAATTGCACTTACGACTCATATTCATTAAACACAAAAACAAGAAAATTCCGATATCTAACAATTAGAGACACCTCAAAGCAAAACACTACGCCAACAAAAATCTAAGATTTTTTATTTATTTTTTCAGCAGATACACGCACATCGCAAAGAACTTTCCGAAAAAGCAATGTAAGGAATTCCTACTCAGCAATGCCATGAGCATTGTGAGTAGGAATTCCTTACATTACCAGATACATAAGAATAATTATAATACTCTGTGACCAGAAAAAAAGTGCAACCAAAATACAGAAAATGAACCAACACAAACAAATAATTTCAACTTTTTGTTCTCATTGAACAACAGCAGGAAGCAGGACCTGTTGGCATGCACAATTTGTCAATCACGAGTCTACTATTTCATTCGCAGTCCCGTGGGCCACCTGTTGAACTGCCTCCTTCCCTAACTAACGATAAAAATGCAAACAAAATAATTTTCCAAATTTTCATTTAATAGAGCTGAATTTTTGACAGATACCATAACTTGGTCTTATAAGGTTACCGTGCAAATTTCGCTTGGATCCAATGAAAAGTTTTTAAATTATGCACTTTTTCTTTATTAACCCTCTGAGCGGTTTGAACATGCTGTGCGCATTCAAGGTTAGCCCTTTCTAAAACTGCTCGACCGTGGTGGTGGGGGGCTGGTGAAATGCACCTATCAACAGCATCGAATGAACCCGCTTTCAAGCAGATACAGAAGAAACAAGAAGGGGAAATCCCCGCCTTGCCGTAAGGAAAATGAAAAAAATGATACGATAGTTTTCCCCATAGCAAAACAAGTGATCTGGGGTAGAAAACACTCAACTCCTCTTGCAGTAGACAGCGGGGGGGGGGGGGTGTGGTCCAATCTTGACCTCGACCTACTTAACTCCCCGTTAGACCGCAGTGCACCCTTTCTCCCAGTGATGCAGCTGCTTTGAAGTTTACTCTTTTTGACTTCTGATGTCAATGGGGGATTGCAGGAAAAAAGTGAAAAATAACAGAAGGAGAAAGATCGGAAATTTTGGTCGAAATTTTTTGGCTGTGGGATTTTAAAATTCAAGGACTTTCCAGGCCTTGATTTTTTTTGAAATTCAAGGATATTCAAGGCCTTGAAATTTTTTGAAATTCAAGGAATTTCCCGGTTTTCAAGGACGTGTGGGCACCCTGAATATATTGGTATCAACAACAAGCTTGAATAATTGCATACTGGTCTTCAGAAGGAAAGCAAATGGAACTACAAATATTCTTACACAGTCATGTATAACTATAAGCCATTCACCATCGCACATGTCTTGCAAAATTAATTTAGCTGCCTTTTTTGTTGCTTATTATTAGTATAATGTAATACAATTTGATTATTTTCACAACAGCTGTTTATTCCAAAATCTGCAAGCACATTCTAAACCATTGGAATTCACTGAGGTCTTTCTAAGTATCTTCCACAGTTCTCTTCCATATCATTCTGGTATGTTTTTAAGTTTCATCCACCCATCTCCTACATGGTCTTCTTTTTCTAGGTCATTTCCTGTCCATTGGAATCTGGTCTTAGTATTCAGTTGTCTGATGGTTCTTCCAGTAATATGTAAAGCCCATTGCCACTTGAGGATCTTTACTTTGATCATAATGTCATCCGCTCTTGTCCCCAGATCCATGAGTTCCTTTTATTACCTTTCTTGGTAACACCAAGCATGCATCTTAGTGTGATCAAGGAAGTTAGAAAAAGGAACTCAAGAATTTCATGAAATCATTCTAAATATTGTAAATAAGACATTTTAAATGAACTTTAAATATCTCAAAATTATGGGGTTTTACTAAGGAATAAAAGGATAATTATATGTCAAATTTTAGGGTAGTTCCCAACCCTTCCTCAGGACTACAGCTATAATACACCTAAGTGTTGCCATTCATAAAGTAAATTCCAACCTTTCAAATCATTTAATGTTGCACCCCTTCTTTTCTCTATTTTCAGTCCTTTTGCCAATTTTCTTTGGAAAAAGAGCTGTTCATGTGTCAGAACTTCTACAGCGTCTTAAAGCACTTTTGTCCTGTATACAGGACATGAAGCGCTTTGTAATACTGTAGAAGTTAACAAGACATAGAGAGTTTTGGGTAGTAGTGGTTTAGGACACTGTAGAAGTTCATGAAGTACTTTGAGACACTGTGGAAGTTCATGAAGCACTTTGGGACACTGTAGAAATTCACAAGACAAAGAGTTTCTAGCAAAGCACTTATGTCCTGTATACAGGACATAAAGTGCTTTGGAACACTGTAGGAGTTTTGACACTTCAACAACACTTTTTCAAAAGAAAATTGGTAGAAGGACTGGAAATAGAGAGAAGAAGTACAATATTAAAAGATTTGAAAGATTGGAATTTACCTCATGAATATATATACAAATATGGCAACTCCTACTATAGCTGTAATCTTGAGGATGGGTAGGAGTACTATGCACAAATTTGACATATAAATGTCCTTTTATTTCTTAGTAAAAATAAATAATTTGGAGATATTTATAGTTCATTAAGTTTAGGAACAGCCACATCATCAACTATTACCATGTTTAAGACTTTTTATATTAAGCATTCACACATTACTGACTGATTATTAAGTACACATACATTACTACATTCTGATCTATGTCAGCCTTTGTTAAAATAACACTCAGATATGGCATCATATACATCCTTGCAGTGATGTTATAATCAAGTTCTACTGTAAAGTGAATTTAATATGTCAATTACATTTATTGTTTATCAGCCATATTGTACACCTGTGTGCTCTCAGTGGAGAAAAACGAAAAGAACAGATGATGTCAACAACTTCACATGTGACAAGATCATGGGTGCTACTATTGTAGGAGCATCTGCTTGAGCAGTTGTGTTACCATCCTTAACTAATGAATACGAGCTATCCAACCAAATTGTTATTGCAACACATAACATGCAGCACAAATGAAAAGGAAAGGCAACAGACAGTGGATTTAAACTGCAGTTATACAGCTTGTGCTGTATCATGCAGCACAAATGAAAAGGAAAGGCAACAGACAATGGATTTAAACTGCAGTTATACAGCTTGTGCTGTATGCAATAATCAGAGGGTGGCATTACACATGATAACCAACACTTTCAGAAAAAAAAAAAAAGGTACATTTTACCAAAAACTAATTTTCTTAAAATCAACATTATCTCATTTTATCAGAAAGCTCAACCTCTCATATTCATTTATGTTTAAAATTCTTTTAAGAATTAAAAGTGATACTATTATTTAAATATACATATGTGAAAAGAATAACAAATTAGGTCACAGCTTTAAAAGACACTTACAAACTGCTGTGGAGTTGTCTTTCACTAATTCAAATATTGCTAATTTCAGTATAAAGGTTTGATTTACTAATTTAGGGAACAACAACAGGACAGCATATCAAAGTCATACCAATAAAATAACCCAACTCTCAAGTACTTTGATACTCAACAGATTGTATAAAATAAATACTCAACAAATGAGATGTTAAAACTAATAATGATAAAAGATGCAACACAGTTTGTTTAATCTAAACAAATCACTTCGTCAATAATAATGCAGTCATTGCTATCACTATCATCAGGTTGTTGTATTCTGCTCATGCACTCATGCTGCCCAATAACTGATGAACTTGTGGGATCATTTTGAGTCTGGCAATCTATGGATGGGCCTTGATCCTCATGAAAAGACTGCTCTGTTTTTGTGGACAAGGCTGGCGAGTCATCAGTGTTAGTAGTAGTTTTTTCCAAGTCTAAAGGTTGCACATACTCTGAGATTGTAACAGAATTTGTTTGAGCAGGGGACACACTAATAGTCTTTTGAGTCTGGCAATCTGTGAATGGACCTTGATCCTCATGAGAAGACTGCTCCATTTTTGTGGACAAAGCAGGTGAGTCATCAGCGTTAGTAGTAGTTTTTTCCAAATCTAAAGGTTGCACATACTCTGAGATTGTAACAGAATTTGTTTGAGCAGGGGACACACTTGATAAAATGACACCAGAATTCACAATGACTTCGTTAGTAGGCCTACTACTGATGGTAGTAGAAGTGCTTTCAGCGTCTAGGTTAACAGGAGAAATGTTATCATCTACTTTTAAAACTCCAGGCACAGAACAAGAACTGCTACTTTTAAAATCATTGGAGTTTTCTGATACTGAAGTGCTTGGAATTTTGTGATCTTTACTGCTGATGGAAATAGAGGTGCTTTCATTATCTTGGTTAACAAGGCATATGTTGTCACCTACTTTTGAAGCTCCAGGCATAGTACAGGAACTGCTACTTTTGAAATCATTGGAGTTTTCTGATACTGAAGTGCTTGGAATTTTTTGATCTTTGTTGTTGATGGCACTGGAAGTTGTTGATGGCACTACTTTGTTGTTGATGACACTGATCTTTGTTGTTGATGTCACTTGTGTATCATGGCTAACAAGGCAAACATTGTCATCCACTTTTGAAACTCCAGAAACAGAAGAGGAACTGCTGTCAAAATAACTGGGGGTTTCTGACACTGAAATGCTTGGAATATTTTGATTTCTATTGCTGATGGCAATGGAGGTACTTTCAGCATCATGGCTAACAGGGCAGAAGTTGTCACCCACTTTTGAGCCTTCAGACACGAGACGAGAGCTGCTGCTGTTGAAATCATTGGAGTTTTCTGGGCCTGAAGCACTTAGAATTTTTTTATCTTTATTTTCAGGAATATGAGGTGCAGTCCAGGAATGTTTCATACAATAAGAATGGTCAATGGCAAGTAAAGGGCTTGAATCATTTGAGTCCTGTTCTGTTTCAGCATGACCACCTGTAGTACACTGAACATCAGAGAAACAGTATGAATGCTCACTTGATGTACTATTGTCACCGCTAAACTGATGTTCTGTTTCAGGACACACCACACCACCAGCATGCTCTGAATAAGCATTTAAATGAATGACACATGGACATTTTGGAACTTCTGTGTTACTTTCATACCTCGTTTCAACTTCAAAAGACAGCTCTACTTCTGGCTCTTCATCATAAGGTAGCTCAGACTCACTCTTTTCAGTGTCTCCAAAAGGTTTACTGTGAGTAATGATTGTAGATGAGTTACTGAAAGATGATATAGTTAGTGGCTCTGGCACATCAACAAACGATGTGTCAAAAAAATTCTTCTGGACATCATGTTCACTGCTTTTTGAAGCAGTATCTGTTTCTTTATCACATACTGCAGTTTCTATAGAATCATCTTTAGAAGCAGCATCTGTTTCTTCATTACCTACTGCAGTTTCCATGGGATCATCTTTTGAGGCAGTACCTGTTTCTTCATCACCTACTGCAGTTTCCACAGGATAATCTTTTGAGGTAGTATCTATTTCTCCATCACTCACCACAGTTTCCACAGGATTGTCTTTTAAGGCAATATCTGATACTTCATTATATACTGCAGTTTCCACAGAATAATCTTTTGAGGTAGTGTCTGTTTCTTCATCACCTACTGCAGTATGCATAGGATCATTTTTTGAGACAGTATCTGTTTTTTCATTCTCTACTTCAGTTTTCACAGGATAATCTTTTGAGGTAGTATCTATTTCTTCAACACCTACCGCAATTTCCAAAGGATCGTCTTTTGAGGCAGTATCTGTTTCTTCATCACCTACTGAAGTTTTCATAAGATCATCTTTTGAGGCAGTATCTGTTTCTTTATCACCTACTGCAGTTTCCACAGGATAATCTTCTGAGGCAGTATTTGTTTCTTCATCACTTACTGTATTTTCCATAGTGTAAACTTTTGAGGCAGTATTAGTTTCTTCATTAACTACTGCAGTTTCTACAGGATAATGTTTTGAGGCAATATCTGTTTCTTCATCACCTTCTGAAGTTTTCATAAGATCATCTTTTGAGGCAATATCTGTTTCTTCATCATCTACTGCAGTTTCTACAGGATATTCTTTTGAGGCAGTATTTGTTTCTTCATCATCTACTGTAGTTTCTATAGGGTAATCTTTTGATGCAGTATCTGTTTCTTCATCATCTATTGTAATTTCCAGAGGATCATCTGTTGAGACAGGGTCTCTTTCTTCATCATCTACTGCAATTTCCACAGGATCTTCATTAGGTGTATCAGAATCCACTTCATGCAGCAGGGAAACTTTATGGGATTCATTTGCATCACATTTACTGTAAACCTGCTAAAAATTCAAAACAATTAATTTCATTTGTTGCAGTAATAACAAACTCATTGATAGGATATGCTGGCTGAAAATAACATGAAATTAAAAAATCATGTTCTTCAGACCAAAAGCTTTTAACTTGTGAATTAAAGCAATATGCTATGGTAGAAACAGCAGAATGAAAATAATTAAAAGCTGCTAGTGTTGTATCTACATTGCACATGCATTTGTATTCATATAGACAAATCACTAGGCAGTTCTCTGAGATTCAGAGGTTTGTCATTTGCTCAAAGGTATTTTTTTTTTATTTTTAAAGCTCAAGGACATACAAGTACTCATACAAAATACATCTTCAATTTCACACACTGTTTTGAAATGAGGTATTTCTGTTATCTCAGTTTTTCTGTGGAATTAATATGTTTCAGAATAATAAGGAAAATCAGTTGAGCAGTTACCATTTCCAACACATGCTGAACACATATTTGCCATAATGTTATGGTTTTTGCAATATCATTAGTAACTCATACATTGAAAGTGCTTAGTAAATGAGACTTTCTGAGAATGACATATTAAACCTGTTTCAGGAACATACCAACACTTCTGAAATTCTTTTGTTAAACTGACTTTCCCTGTAGAACCGGATTTTCCAAGACCATATGCTTCGGCATTTTATGTCTGAGAATTCGATATCAAGGTGGCTATAATTTTTCAACATTTGCACCAAATGTTAATGTAAATTCTGTGGAAGAAATATTTTTTGCACAATATGTGGAGATATGTCAGGATCATTAACAAAGCAATCAGACATCTCTGAATTGTCTGTATTTACTGTTCTTCACGTAACAATCACATCAGAAAACTGGAAAATTACATCGTGCTAGAGCAGGAATCAAACCCGTGCCTCCCGATTTCCGTTTGAGAGTGCTATCTGCTACACCACCCAGGACGATCAAGTCCCAAATATCTGAGTGTTAAGTATCAAAACCTTCTCTGAGCTTTGCCAGTCGAAGCAAATTCTGCTTCCTCATAGCATTAAGTAAATCACCAGTCTTAGATACCTGGGACTTGATCGTCCTTGGTGACGTAATGGATGACATGGTTGAACGGAATCGGGAGATGGGAGTTTGATTCCTGCTTCATGACAATGAATTTTCAAGTTTTCTGATGTGATTAATGTTATGTGAAGAACACTAAATACAGGCAATTCAGAGATATCTGATTGCTGTGTTAACATTCTGTTAATGTAAATTTTGTTTTTCTTTTCTTGTCTGTCTTTTTTTTTTTCTTTATAATGACTCTTGAGAGTCAATCTTAAATTTTTTAAGACACAAGTAACACAATAGGAAGCTCAGCAGCACATATAACTGCACAGCGCACTTTTAAAGGTGCTCGGAGCATAATATGACCTGCAGGTTACCAATGCCCTAGTTCCGAAAGCAAAACTCACACCTGATGAGTAAAAACAAAACAAACAAAAACATGAAAAAACAACAGCAATATTAATAACAAAAACAAGCTACATCTTTAAAAATAAATTACAGCAATTTACAATTAAACTTCAGTCTAATGGACAGAGTTTACACATGTATTATACCTTCTATGTCCAAGTATTGGCTAATCTGTGGTTCTTTCTAAATTTTCATTGCACTCCTATGTGCATTTTTAACTATTCATAACATTGCACAATGAAAGTAGAACACAAAGGAAGAGTAATAATTTAACTGTTGTGTGGGATGCAAAAGTTTCGTGGGAACCCTGGAGAATAGTTTTATAAAAGCTAATACATGAGTTTTCCTGCTTTGGTAATTCTACCGTTTAATTTTCTATTACAGAAACTACATTGTTAAATTCAGTTAACGGTTCAGATACCTTTTCCTGAACCATGCAACTAATATTTTTGGCAGTTTGACTGACTTTTCAGGAAACACTTCTACACCATTTTTGAAGGTTACTTCAGGAATGGGTTACTTGTTTTCCCTGCTTAACATTTTAAAATTAATATTATACTCATACTTGTTTTTTCATATCTATTAGTTTGGGAACATTTACCTGTGACTGCATGTTACAATTTTTTTGTATGTTTTTTTTTTTCTGTCCTGCATGCCCCTCTATTTATACTGTTTTTAAAAGGCTTTTAATTTCATGAAATCATTGGCTATTGAAGTTGAACTTCCTTTAAATTGCAAATCTTATTAAAATGCTCTACAAATGTTTCAAATTCATTAAACATAATCAGTTTTTTTCTTTCTTTCTTTTTTTTTTTTTTTTTTTTTTTGTAAGACTACTGTTAAAATTGAACCATCTTTAAAACTGCAAACTTGTTGAAACCTTCAAAAGGGAGGGTTATAACAATTAAAATCCCTTCTCTGATTTTCTTAGGGTTCACTACTTTCAGCAAGCAGCAGAAATCTTGCTAGACATGCATATAGTGGTCTTCCTACAAAGAAAGTAGGGTAGGGGTATGTTTATCATATACTCTTATGCTTACAAAATATTACTAAATCTTTTAAGCACATTAAATTTGACTAAAAAACATTCTTTAGGTGTTTTTGACTTTATATCATTGAGTCAAAAACAACTGTTACAAAGATTGTCTGATGCTTGGAAATATTGCTTTGAATTTTATCTCCTTTTATGGTTAGCAGTTTTGAAAATTAGCTTGCTAATTTCTTTCCTCTTATATTTATACTGCTGTATCACACCTTTTAATCCAATTTATTTTTTTCTTCATTTTTCTTATTTGATAAGTGAGTAAATGCACTTTTTATACCCACACTCCTAATGCATTTTTTTTATGGCTCCTTGGGTGTGTGGAATCAGCAGGTATAATTAAAGGCACACATGATTTTCCTCCTGTAAACTCTATATTCAGTATGGTCTTTTTTTTTTAATTAGCTCCAGATCTAGGAATAGTAAAGTTTTATTTCCTTTAAACAGAGTTGACAGCACCTACTAGTAACATTTTTGTACACAGTCTTCAGGCTGTGCTTCAGTTATCTTGGCAGGATAAAAATGTCGTCAATGCACAATTTATATAACAAAGTTTTCTTGTGTAAAATTATTTATTATCTCATCAATTTTATTCATTATAATATCAGGAAACGATAGTAACTCCCATTGGACCTTCCATTTCTTTTTTTTTTTTTGTCAGTACATAACATTTTTATGGAAGAAAAAATTATCACAATATAACATTTTTCTATTTGTACCTCAAGTTAGTAGTTTAGTACTTTTCAATTTTTCACAAATTATTTCAATTGCTACTGGTACTGGAGTGCTTGGGGACAGTCACTTTACATCAAATCTTACTATAATGTCATTAGCTATCTTGCTTTATTGTTTTGATGTTTTCTATAAATGATATAGCACTTTAAAAAATAAATTTGTTTTTGATGAAAAATGGTACCAACTATCTGTGAATAATTATGTCTAAATTTATCAAAAAGAGAGGTTGTCTTTGTAACTGTAACACAAACTTTGCCTCTCTCGGGACGGGAGCACGTGCCTCACGGAGCAACAAACGTGCGAAATACTTTTTCAATAACAGGTAAAGAATACCTTTTGATATTATTTATTTTTAATTTCACAATTCTTCAATAACTTTTTGAATTTTGATATTAAATTCTTCTGAGTTAATTGAAATTATCGTAATCAATACAAACCATGATGATCTGTTCCAAAAGTTATGTATTTAAGTTCTGTGGATAACACACCATCATAAAAGAAGAAAAATGAAGTTTTTGCAGAACTTATGAGTTTTGAAAGTCATAGCTGCCTTAAGGATTTTGTAGAAATGATGGGGGTTCTCAAGGAAGTCTTGAATGGCTGTGCATGAAAGTGTAAATGTTCCTACTCTGATGTACGGCAGTGAAACTTGGGTGCTGCAGAAAAGACATAGGAGTTCTTTGTAAGCTAGGGAGATGCGTTACTTACGGGGGAGGGGGACACTTGCTGATCATGTGAGGAATGAAGACGTGTTCCAGATGTGTAGTGTGAGGCAAAATTTTGTTAGTAAGGTAGACTAATTTTCTTAGGTGGTTTGGCCATGTTGAAAGAACAAGTGATGAGGTGTTGACTAAAAGAATTTTTTTCAGCCCAAGTTGCAGGAAAGAAAGGTAGAGGAAGGCCAAGAAAATCATGGGAGGACCAGATTCAGGAATGTCTGCTTGAGAAAAAGATTATGAGTATGAAGTACAAAAGGTGTTGTGTGCACTGTGTGATGGATGTTAATGAAGCTTGAGCTGTGTACCAAGATCGTTGTAAATGGAGACATTTGATACACCAACAGTAAGTAAATTCTAGTTCTATCAGTGAAATGTGTAATTGCACATGATCTTTCTTTGGGGAGCTAACCTCTGAATCTTAGAGAACAGCTTAATGATACAATATATGATATGATATGATATGATATGATATGATATGGTATGATATGTATGTATGTATGTATGAGTTTTAAAAAAATTGTGATAATTTTGCAGAAGAGGTTTTTTAATTGAAAAAAGTATCAAAATGTGCATTAGCAATAGAAAAATGGAATCCTAAAAGGAGTTAAAACAACTTCTTTTTTACTCATGTGTAGTTTGACAGAAGAGTAATGCAATGAAGGTGATAATATTTACGCTCATGGAAGATGATATACTGTGGGAAATGGCTCATGGGTGTTCCTGAGCTTTCCACAGCATGTCATTGTTGCTGCTGGTAATCACTTTGAGAACCTCATTTGTAAGTTTTTGCTGCAGAAATTGCATTAGTTAAGGCTTTAGTTGAACCATTTTCATGGATGCCAAGCTGCCTGTAGTTTCTGAGGATTTTCAGATTTAGCTAAGGAACTACATACATACATACATATCACTAAGCTGTTCTCTGAGATTCAGAGGTTAGCTCCAAAAAGAAATACAAACTTCCAGATATTTTTACTTATTGTTGTCGTATCAAACTTCGCCATTTAGAGCGATCTTGACATACAACTCGTGCTTCACTGATATCCATTACACACCGTACACAAGATCTTTTATATTTCATACTCATAATCTTTTTCTCATGCAGACACTCCTGAATCTGATCCACCCATGTCCTCCTTGGCCTTTCCTTCCTGCCACTTGGGCTGAAAATATTTTCTTAGTAAGCATTTCATCACTCATTCTTTCAACATGGCCGAACCACCGAAGCATATTGGTCTCCACCTTGCTAATAACATTTTGCTTTACATCACACAACTGCAATACATCTTCATTCCTCACACAATCAGATCATGTCTTGCCACAAACCCCACATAAGTAACGCATTTCTCCAGCACACAAACGACTCCTATGTTTCTTCTGCAGTACCCAGGTTTCACTGCCATACATCAGAGTAGGAACAATTACTGTTTCATACACAGCCATGCGGGACTCTCTAGAGAATCCATTATTCCTGTGAAAACCTCCCAGAGCAGCTATGACTTTCAAAGAAGAATTCACTCGCCTACTGATTTCACCATCCAACTTGTTCTCTCTGTCAAACATGCTTCCTAAATACACAAACTCACTCACCTGGTCAATCACAGTGCCATTTATACTTACATTACATTCAGTGCTACCCATTCCTCTATCAAACACCATAACTTTGGGTTTTCCCTTATTTATACTCAGTTTGAATTTCATGCAAACTTCATGCATCCGAGTCAACATACTCTGCAACTCACTTTTGCTCTCTGCCAACAGGACAGTGTCATCAGCATACAGCAATCTGCACACACGGATATCACCAAGACATAAACCACTATTATCTATTTTGGCCTCACGCATGCATGCGTCCATAAATATATTAAACAGCCATGGTGACATTACACAACCTTGTCTAACTCCTGCACCAATGGAAAACCATTTTGATAAAACACCATTCACTCGTACACAAGCTCTACTACCAGCATACATGGCTTTTACACTATTAAGTAGATTCCCAGTAACATCATATTCATTCAATACCTTCCACAAAAATGTCCTATTGACTCAGTCGTAAACTTTCTCTAAATCTATGAAGGCAGTAAAAACTTTCTTCCCAACAGCCAGATACTTTTCAATCATCATGCATAATGCAAAAATCTGGTTAGTGCAGCCATTACCAGGCATAAAACCACTCTGAACATCCCACACTTTCTCTGATGTAAGACCCCATACTTTTTCAATAACAACCTTACCAAACACTTTCCCTGGCACACTCAGTAGGCTAATACCACGATAGTTCTTGCATTCAGTCTGATCACCTTTTCCCTTATACAAGGGAACAATGATAGCATCCTTCCAATCCCGAGGGACCATTCCTAACTCCCAGCACAACTGGCAAATTTCAGTTAACCAGCCAATTATAGAGTCACCACCATACTTCAACATCTCTGCAGTTATGCCATCAACTCCTGGAGCCTTACCATTCTGAAGAGATTTTAGAGCCTTACACACTTCTTCTCTTGAGATCCCTCCTGTGCTTTCATCCCTCATTGTGACATCATCTGCATCTGTCTCAGAATCATTTTTGCTCTCCTGATCTAGTAACTCACAGAAGTATTCACCCCATCTGTCACTTAACTCATTGGGCTCCCATATCATTTCCCCAATCTCATTCTTCACACAACTTACAACTTTGTTTCATCTATTTTTCCTGAGTCTCATGTACTTCCAGAAGGACTTTCTATCTTTCCAAAAAGCCAGTTCATGCCTTTCCACTTTCTCTTTCCTATCTTTTGCCTTACTGTGGCGAACCAGCTTAGCAGCTTCATGCTTCTTACAGCGATATTCATCCACAGAGACTCTACCTTGCAACATCCCCAAATAGGCTTCCTTCTTTTTCTTTACTGCCTCATCAATCTCACTATTCCACCAAGCATCACCTCTATTGTTACCCACTATTGTGGTGCCACAGACCTCTTTAGCAGCAGTAACAACACAGTTCTTAAAACATTCCCACTTCTTTTCTACATCCCTCTCACAAGATTTCAGATCCTTCAGTCGTTCTATGAGTAAGTCAGAATACCGCTGATGATCTTCAAGGAGCCTATCAACCTTCATTCTTTCTATCCTGGGTCTCTTCCTATTCCTTTTCCTCCAACCAACATTAAGTTTCACTCGTGACACTACTAAATAATGATCAGAACCAACATCCGCACCTCTCATCACACGGGTGTCAACAACTAAGTGTTTCAAACGCTGATCGTAAACAACAAAATCTATCACACTCTTTTGACCAAGAGTACGATTTTCCCAAGTATATGTGTGTACATACTTGTGGTTGAAAAATGTATTAGATACACACAAATCATTCTCAATGCAGAGTTCAATTAATCTTTCACCATTATCATTCACACAAGGATCATTAAACTTACCCAGAACATTGTCAGAAATTGCATTCTGCACACCTACTGTAGCATTGAAATCCCCTGCTATTATAACTTTTTCTTTAGCACCAAACTGGCTCAAAACAGCTTTTAGCTCATTCCAGAAATCTTCTTTCTTATCAGAAGGTTCCGAGTCACAAGGAGCATACACTACAACAATTACTATTCTCTGAAGTTTCACTTTCAAACGAATCCAGAGAATTCTCTCACTTATACAACTATAGTGAATCAAGTTGTTCTTCATCTTTTCACTTAAAATCACACCTACACCAGCCTGTCCTCTCATATTATCCAATACTCCAGACCACACACTAACCGTGCCATTCGCTTCTTCTACCCCAATTTCCTGCTTTTTGGTTTCACTTACACACAGCACATCCAGTCTATACTTATTCATCTCCTTAATCACCTCACTCATCTTGCCATTTATACCTCTAGTATTCCATACACCAATCTTACATTCACTCAGTCGAGATCGCTTTCTCACACGCCATTTAGAAAGTCCAGGTCGATTCCGTGGTGGACCGTTCTTCTCAAGTGTGGTAGGTCCACCATATCCCACACTTGAGTCATTCTTAATATTTCTTTTTGTCTTTTTAATCAGGTAAGTACATCAGTGTGGGGGATTAGCCCACAGCTGAGGGTTCCAGTTGGTCATTCAACCTAAGGATTCTGGAACAAAACCCAGTGAGTTGGGGTCTTTTTGCCAATGTCACACAGAACTAGCTGGCACCTCTCCAAGATTCACAGAGGCCCTAGTTGCTGTTGTGTGTGCCATTGTTACCACGGAGCGCCCCGAGGAGGCAAACTCATCGCTCACTACGACCGCCCGCCTAAGGAACTACAGCAATGCTGAAAAACACCATGAATTTTTGCTCTTTGTATTCACTTACAAAAAAAAAATATATATATATACATATATATATATATACTTAAGAGCAAAACTGAAGACTAAGGAAAAAATTTTAGAATTTAAAACGAAGGGTGCAAAATAACCTGAAAATCAAAACGCGCAACGCAGCAGTTTTGAAAATTCAGAATACACATTCTATAAAGAAGATACCTAAGCAAAAAAATACATATATAATTTTGACTCACACCTAATACAACATAGAAAAGGTTATGTATCTACCTGTGTGAGTAAAAGGAGAAAAGATAAAAAATAAAATAAAACAACTGAATGTAGAAGGTGTCGAGAATACTGAGCCTTGGCTTTATCAAGGACCAGCAAAAACTCTGCATTTTCTCACTTCCACAAAGACCTAGTTGGAAATGGGTTTCTGCAAGGCCATAGATGCAAGTAACATTCCCACCTAAAATAGTTAAAAAATATATATATATAAGTCATGTCCTCCGTAGAGTAGCATGACCTAGCACTAGTTAACAATTTCGCTTGCATCCATTAACCTTCATGGCCCGACCCATGCTCTTCATCTGTTACTATTAAACAGAGAGAAGAAGATTAAAGAGAACTCAAGCTGTGAGAGTGACATAATAAA
The DNA here is from genome assembly GCA_039090855.1 of Macrothele yani. Lineage (NCBI taxonomy): Eukaryota > Metazoa > Arthropoda > Arachnida > Araneae > Macrothelidae > Macrothele > Macrothele yani. The sequence goes on from CM077008.1 coordinate 84,516,401, forward strand.
TGGAAATGATTTTCAGCTATAACGAAATTCCAAGTTCGTTTGAGAGAGAATTTAAACCTGAAAAATAATGCAAAAGAAATCCAAATTTTACATTGCAATTAAAAAAAAGGAAATGTTAATTTATAACGAACAGATTTTTGAAAGAAAACTTGAGTCTAAAACCCCTACTCTACAACTTATGACAGCACGAAAACGAGAATAAGTTAAAGATAAATATTAACTAAAGAAAACTTTGTGAAAGTTATATACCTTAAACAGTTAGTTGCAATATGTACAAAGTATTTCAGCAGTGCTTTAAGTGCATAATTAATTAGTTATTAAGAACTTAACTACTTTGAAAAAACAGCGCATAGACAGCGCATAGAAAAGGAACAGGCTTAGCCTTCTTCTGTTCCTAGGTACCTCAAAAGACGCTCAAAGTTACAAAGAAAAGTAAGAGTTAAAACCCGCATAAATGTTAACAGACAAACCAATGCTTAAAAGCTGAAAAAGCTAAAAAACGACAGAGAAAAGGTACATAAAGTACAAACATTGAACTTATAAAACCTAGAACCCAAAAACAAGGAAGAGAGCTTACCTCTTGTGTAACAAAAACTTTTCTCCACACAAGAGGAGAACATGGCTGACCCCTTCCGCCACTCCCTAGACGCTGGGGGCAGTGGGGGTGGGGCTGATGGCCTCCTCATACAGCAAGAAAACAACGCGCGGAGATTTTAACCAGAGAAAAAAATATATAAACTTAAGACTGTGGATCTGTATGATCAGAATGAGCAGAATTAACTCTCCAGAATACATGAGAAATATTATAAAATACACGAGCAGTTTATTTAATAATCTTTGCATGTATTAAATCACCTTAGTGAGCTTCTATAGATTAATCAGAATCTTATTAATTTTAATGTTGGTTTTACTATTTTTAGTATAGCTATCCTAGTGATGAATAACTAGTTTTCTTTTTTATTTGTTTTTATTTTCTTTTATAAACAGATTTTTAAGCTTTTTTTGTGATTTTGTTTATATTATTTAATTTTTTGTTTTAATAGGACCGTCATATCCATAGCACTAAGGTTCCTTTAGGCTTGCAGAAACCCATTTCCAACTAGGTCTTTGTGGAAGTGAGAAAATGCAGAGTTTTTGCTGGTCCTTGATAAAGCCAAGGCTCAGTATTCTCGACACCTTCTACATTCAGTTGTTTTATTTTATTTTTTATCTTTTCTCCTTTTACTCACACAGGTAGATACATAACCTTTTCTATGTTGTATTAGGTGTGAGTCAAAATTATATATGTATTTTTTTGCTTAGGTATCTTCTTTATAGAATATATATATATATATATATATATATATATATATATATATATATTTTTGCCAACTGTCACAGTATTTAAGATTTTTTTTTCTTACTTCTTTGGAGTTCTGGGTCATCCAGTGAAATATGACTTTTCTGCAAGAAATTAAGGTCTCGGAGACCTTCTCGGGTGCAAATTATATGGTGATTTTTAGCATATCTTCCCTGCAACAGATGTAAATGTTTGATTTTTTAAAAATATTTTTGCTTCTAAAAGTCTCATTTAAAAAATTCTTTAAACTCTGGATAACATTTGCCTTGTGGAACCTTTTAAATGTACTCATGGGGTTTTTGTAGTTTACAGTTCTGGCATTAGATGGTATTATTATTTTTGTTTGCAACTGCATCTCTGCTTCAAAGAAATATATTAAAAAATTCCTCTTACTGTATCATACTTGCCAACTTTGGAAAATGTGCATCAGTAAAACTTTTGTGCGAACACCATTTACCACAAAACAAAACATAATTATATTAATAACTATACAGTAAAAAGCTCTGCATATGCCACAATAACTAAACTAGTATTATCTGTGTTTAAAATAATAATTTAAAAAACCATAAAGTAAAATCTTAATTTTGTTCAATGTTAGCCTCACAAACCTGTGGTGTTTCAATACTAAACTAAAATTTTCATTTGTTTCACTATTTTAGATAAAAGATGAATAGTGTAACTTTGAAAATATAAATAATTTTGAACACCATGCATCAATTTTTACAAATTTTTCAGCTTCGTCCCTTTCGTTTTCGGACCCCCTCCCCCCGTTTATCAAACTGAAATGCAAAACTTTTTTTTGGGGGGAGGGATATTTAATATTTAAGAATACAGGATGCATGTTCTGATCATCGTTGAGGGAAAAAAATACAGTTACGGGGGAAATCTTTGCTACATCCAATTTCCGTTTTCGGACATTTTCCCTCGATTTTCAAGTTGAAATACAAATATTTATGAAATAAAATGATATTTAACAACAATACTAGGCAGAAGAAACATGACGTGAAAAATAAAATCATGATTACGGGAGAAATCTTTACTGCGTCTAGCTTCCGTTTTCGAAAGTTTTGAAAGACGAAACTTCCTCTTTCGAAAGTTTAGAAAGTTTCAGGCGGAAAACACCCTCCACCACTACTAATTGCCCCCAGAATTTCTGTTCAGTTACGCGTCGATCTCCAGGATGACCCTAATTATGATGGAAAAGGAGAAATTCTTCGAAGCCGTAGCAATCTCATGCCCAAAGATTACAGCAAAATGTTTTCGCCGTCGAATTCCCGTTTTTGGAAACTTTTCCTCCATTTTCAAACTGAAATGCAAATATTTATGGAATAAAATGATATATAATAACAATACTGGACAGAGGCAACATCACAGGAAAAAGAAATTTACGATTATGGAAAATTTTTTTATTTCGTTTACTTCCGTTTCTGAAAGATGAAATACTGTTCCGATGCGTATTTTTACGAATTGGTAAAATTCTTTGATGCATAGTCTTATGAGCCGAGAAAAATTCCCGGCGCATACTTTTACGCGTTAAGTAAAATCCCCGATGCATATTTTTACGCGTCGAGAAAAATTCCCAATGTGTATTTTTACGTGTTGGTAAAATTTCGATGCATACTAGACACATAATTACACATTTTGGAGAACTCTGGTTGGCACATCACTTGAGCACTCCCGTGGAGAGAGAGAGCTACCGCACGACGCCACAAAGTGGAGCCATCTTTATACTTGATGGCTCCGCATGAAGCCGGCAAGTCAAAGATGACATCATCGCGTAACACAGCTCTTGTAAGGTCCGGTAGAAAATCTAAGTAATTGCAGGGGATTGAAATATTTCGATTGAGCAATCGAACTATTAAAAAATCCGTAAAAAAGGACTTCTATCCGTAAATCAGTAAAATTAAGCAGAAATCCGTAAATTTTACGGATAACCTATAAAAGTTTTTACGGATAACCTATAAAAATAACCTACAATAAAGATTGGGAACTCTTTAAATAATGCACAGTTTTCCTCGCTAGAAGATGTAAATGTGAACACTTTTTTCTTGCCATCTTCGCTTTCAATAGGCATCAAAAATTTCTTTTTCCATGAATACTTTTTGTGTATTTTCTACTTTTTCGTTATTCAAAATTCTTCCACCAAAGGGTGTGAGCTTATCTTTCTATTTGAAAGATATTTTATTCAACAAATATGTTAAGGAAATCTATGGTAAGATACTCTTCATTATGAAGAGCATTTTGTACCTATTTTCTTCTTACAGCTTGTTCACTAGGGGCATAGATTTTCAAATATCCTAATATCCTTTTTGCCTCTGATATCTTTTGCTATGATAACTTTTTGTGCATAATTTGTTAATTTTTGCAACATACTTTTGAGCCACTAATGGGAGAAAGTAAATATTTCTATTTGTGAATGTGTTTTATTAACTACAGAAGTCCAGTTGATTTTTTTCTTTTTTTGTAACCAATTCAATTCATTATTCATAATGAAATGAATAACCCCATTTATACTGCACATTTGTAGTCATCTTTTGAATTCTTTCCTTGGTGATTTTGCACCTCAATCTTATTACCATATTCCTGTTTTTCCTCGCAAGTCAAGCTTCATAAAGAAGGCTTGGTGGAAAACACATTTTCCCTAGCTTCTACTCTTGAAAACAAATTGGTCAAAAAATGTTTTTTCATTACTGAAAGCCACCAGTACTCTATATCTTCTACTAAAAAAATTGTCATCCGGCTTTCAGATTCATTAGCACTGAATGAACAAATGTTCACTCGGGATGTCTTTTCTCTGTTTTCTTCTGTGACACTGTTTGAATCTCATATGCTTTTTGTTCACAAACTCAAGGACCTGAAGGATATCCCTGGCACTCTCACCAGGGACGTGTATAACTACTTTAATACTTTAAGAGATAATTGTCACTTCACTTACAACAATAAATTCAATGAGATCCCCACTTGCATCCCTTCTTGCAACATACTGAAATTTCCGTCATCGCTAAGTACCATTTTTAACCCACTGCCTGGCTTTGTCACATCGCTTACATATTTGTTGTCTGGCCTTATTCTTCTCAGGATTTACTTGAGCTCACCTCAAGGGTTACTGAATTCCTTTCCATCAAGTTTACTATCCACGAGGTCAACAGTAGAATTAATTTTCTAGATGCTTGCCTTTCAAGAAACGGGAACAAGACTGAATGTTCTGTTTTTCACAAACCTACGGCAGTTACCAATATAATTCCCTTCACTTTGCACACTTTTTATGCTTACAAGTTTTCTGCACTAACTTCTTTTATTGCTTGTGCCAACATTATCTGCAACAGTCCAGCATCTGTTGTCCTTGAATACAAGAATATTAAAACCATTGCTGCTCACCACCAATTCCTTAGTGGTTTAGTGGACAAACTCATTAAAAAGTTTGAAGTCAAGAATTCCACTACTCTCCATTCTTCAGATTTGTTATAGACAATTTCAGTCTTCCTTATGATGCAGTCCTGTTGACAGAGAGCAAAAGTGAGTTGCAGAATATGTTGCCCCAGATGTGTGAAGTTTGCATGAAATTCAAACTGAGCATAAATAAGGGAAAAACCAAAATTATGGTTTTTGAGTGAGGAGCTGCTAGTACTGAATGTAATATAGGTCTAAACGAAACAGTGATTGACCAGGTGAATGAGTTTGTGTATTTAGGAAGCATGTTTGACAGAGAGAACAAATTGGATGGTGAAATTAGTAGGCGAGTGAATTCTTCATTGAAAGTCATAGTTGTTTTGGAAAGTTTTCACAGGGATGATGGGTTCCCTAGAGAGTCCCGCATGGCTGCATATGAAAGTACAATGGTTCCTACTCTGATGTATGGCAATAAAACCTAGGTACTACAGAAGAAACATAGGAATCGTTTGTGTGCTGGGGAAATGCGTTACTTAGAGGGGGTTTGTGGCACGACGTGTTTTGATAGTGTGAGGAATGAAGATGTGTTGCAGTTGTGTAATGTGAAGCAAAATGTTATTAGCAAAGTGGAGACTAATATGATTCGGTGGTTTGGCCATGTTGAAAGAATAAGTCATGAGATGCTTACTAAGAATTATTTTTTAGCCCAAGTGGCAGGAAGGAAAGGCAGAGAAAGGCCAAGGAAGTAATGGGAAGATCAGATTCAGGAGTGTCTGCATGAGAAAAATATTATAAGTATGAAGTATAGAAGATCTTGTGTACGTCGTGTGATGGATGTCAGTGAAGCCCGAGTTGTGTGTCAAGATCGTTGTAAATGGAGAAGTTTGATACGGCAACAGTAAGTAAATAATCAGTAAATTTATCTGGTAGTTTATATTTTTTTGTGGAGCTAAGCTCTGAAACTCAGAGAACAGCTTAGTAATATAGATGGATTCCTTTTCTTGACAAGTCTACCTATTAGTTGTGTTAAATTTTCAAATATTGTGATTACTTGATTGGTATCAAATCCAATTCTACCATCACAGAACTTATTCTATGAGACAGAGATCAAGTTGAAGACTTTAATGTTCCTGGTGTGTACAGAATTCTTATTTCTACTTCAGCTGGTACCACAGTATAGCATACGTACATTGGCAGCACTTTCAACAGCACTACTAAACATTTGACGATGCACAAAATATCTCCCAAGGTAGACCTAATTCTTCTTCTTTTATTTTTTTAAGTTGAAGGTTTAACGACCATCATGAGAAACTCAATGGGCTATAAGCAGTCATTCACCCCTAATTTAGGGCCACTGCTTCCAGGGAAGGGAGAGAGCCAGTGCCATATGACAAACACAACATCCATCGCAACCAGATTCGAACCTGGACGAATGGTCTTAGTGCTTAGACCACTGCGCCACCAGGGAGGCCCTAATTCTTCCTTAGCTTTATTAACTCTCTCAGAAACTTTAGCAGTGCCCCTCTGGATAAATACTGAGAAAATCTTTCCTTTCATTAACAAGAGGGCTTTACATTTTCTTGAGAGCATTGACATATATACAGCATCAAGCTGCAATACTGACAGCTTGTATTTTATTCCCATCATTTTGAAGTCTCTCCTATCATTTGGCAACAATCAAACTGAAGAACTAGGAAATCAAAATCAGGCAACCAGTCTCGCTCCATTTATTTACAAGTGATCAAGATCTCAGGGAGGTTGAAAGTACTTCTGTCTTTCTACTTTCTTTACATAACTATAGTGTATTAAATTCCTATTTCCTACATTTATTTGCTATGTGATAATTTCATTCTTTGTATATTCACACTGCATATTTTAAATTATGTTATTTGAGGGGGAGAAGGGGTAAATTTAATTCTTCTTTGCAGAATGTTTTAAAAATCTACTTTGAAATATATTTTTTGTTTTTTGAATTAAGCTCATGTTGAAAATTGGCTTCCTAGTTTCTTAATTTAAATACTTAATTAAACTTCTAATATGGGTTTTTCTTCAAGGAAATATTTTATTTTAATCACAAATTTTCGGAGAAAGCTCTTCTCTGTCTTCAGGAAGTCTTTTGTTGTTACTCTTTCTCTGTCACTATTATGGTTACAGTTAATCTATTATGATGAAAAATTCCTTACAAATTAGCATAAAAAAGCACTGAATACAAATAAAATATTGGATTTCAATTCCTAATATCCATATTCTATTAAGAAAAATGTGGCAAGTTGGTTTTTAGAAAAAATAAATATAGTAGTATCTATAGCAGATAAGACAGCCCAAAAAGAACTTAAAGTCATTCTTACAGAATATAACTATCTTAAAAGTGAAATTGAAAAACTTCTAAATTTCACAGTTAACAAGAACATGCAATAACAACAAATAAAATACATTACAAAAATTATTACTTATCACAAAGGTTTATTTGAACCTTTAAAGATAATTATTAAGAAGTATAATATAAGACTAGATCCAAGTTTAAAGAACAAAGTTAAAAAAAAAAATTACCACGAAGATAGTTCAAACAGAAGAAGATTTTTTAAAAATGCAAGGAATGGTCTATGAAGTAAAATGTAGTTGTGGACTATCTTACATAGGTGAGACAGGTCACAGACTAGAAACTCAATAGCAGAACATAAAGCGGCTATAACAAATTGCTTCAACAACACAGGTTTAGATAGGCATGTTAGAGATACTAGCCACAACATGGACTGGGATTTCCTTAAAGTCATCAGTTTCCAAAACAACTTTTAAAAAAGAAAACTAAAAGAAGAAATAGAAATTGAGAAAATTCAGAATTCCAGCATCTACCTGCCTAACATCTGGCAGGATTTGGTGAAAAATAACTGCAACCGTCAAGGTTAACCACAACTGTGATAGTGACAGAGGAAGAGTGACAACAAAGAACTGCCTGAAGAGAAGAGTTTTCTCTAAAAATTTGTGATTAAAATAACATTTCCTAGAAGAAAAAACCCATATTAGAAGTTTAAATATTTTTTGTGTCAAAAAGGATTCAAAAGACGTCCTCATTACAACCGAAAATTTGGTGTCATCTTTTGTGCCTTTTTTTTTTTTTATATATTCATACAGCATTGCAAACATAAAAAAAGTCACATAGCTGCTTAATTATTAACGTGCTATTTTAATTTGATTGACATTAAATGTCTGTAATTACTGTTCACACGTTATGCAAGTTCAGCAATCGGGAGATTGCTAAATGATGTTAACATAGTATTGGCGATTGAAATCAAGAATAATAATAATAAGTATCTGTACTTACAATATTCATAGTGGCTGTCGGGGCTTCATATGTACGTCTTCAGAGAATGTGAATTTTTTTCAATTGTGAAGTTTAGATTAAAATTCATGATATTGTAAAATCTGCACCAGATAAAATTAAACAAGATGAATTTTTACAATGCAAAATTTTTTTAACATCGATGAAATAAGAAACTGAATTAAAACCTTGTTGAATTTTTTAAAAAACGAACTATAATCTTGAAGAGGAAATATCTTGACTGCGAAGCACCTTGACACACAACGAAATATGAAGACGAATTATAATTTTGCCGAAATTTCAAAAACGAACAGAATAATGATATTACGCCTAAATTTCTTCAAATTAGGGTTAACCCTATCAACTACAAAGATCGTAATATCATTGAAACATGCGAGCTGAAGAGATTGAGAGCTATAATTCGCAATAAACGCAAAGATATCGATAAACTAAGTGTGAAAAACTACGAACTGTACAATCAGTGTATACAGTATGAAGATAAGGACAACAAGATCAAGATTGAGTTTATAAAACTTTATGCAATTTTGGACAGACAGCAAGAAACTAAAACACTTTTATAAAATTGAAATTCTAATAAATGACAAGCACCAGAAAAAACATAGAGTAGAGATTAATAACCAAAATCTTTATATTAATGAATCCAGTTTAGAACTATCAAATCTGCAAAAGAAAGCACTTGAAAGAGGTATAAGGTTTGCGTATCGGCAAAAAGTGCCAAAAACGGAATACCTCATTCCGCAAATTGAGAACGTCATCCAAAGATTGCCTAATGCAAATAAAAATCCTACAAGATTTAAAATGGTCCGTGCCATCAACAACATGTACAACACCAATGAAAATACAAGAATCACATATGAGCGTGAAGCCCTAATGAAGTTGAGAAACAACCCTACAGTAAAGTGTATTATGGCGGACAAATCTAAGCAGATTGTCATCTTAAATACAGATGAATATAATAACAAGATGACAGAAGCAATCAATAAGTTGAATGCCATCGTAGTCAATAAAGACCCTGTTGACAGTATAATTAGGAACTTGGCTAATATAAAAAATCCCAGTGACTTACCTACAATTATTAAAAGCAAATGTATTCCACCAGTAGGTGCTTGTACACCAAATATTTTTGGTAAAATAAAAACGCATAAAACTGACGAACCTATTAGGCCTATTGTTAATAAAAATTCATCTCCAACCATTAACTTAGAGAGGGCACTATTTAACTATATCAAACCATTCTACAATAGCCATGAAGCCAGTATTACTAATGCTACTGAAGTTATCAACAAGTTAAAAACAATTAAAACCTCCAATTTCACAATGGCCAGTTTAGATGTCATCTCTCTATATCCCAATACTCCAACCGATATCGCTATTGACTTAATTAATTCCAGATTGGAAGATGAAAATCTTACTGATAAAGTCAGAAACAGTATTATATCTGCATTATTATTTGTTACAAATAATAATTTTTTCACATTTAATGGGATAATTTATAAACAGCAATATGGCGCCCCAATGGGGTCCCCAATTTCAGGGCTACTGGCCGAAGTCGTTCTGCAAGATATTGAAAACTGTATATTAGATCATTCTAATATATACTTACCATATGTATATCTCCGATACGTAGATGATATTTTACTGTTTTGGCAGCACTCCAATCTTGAAATGGATAACTTCATTAATAAATTTAACAGTTGTTATCAATCTATACAGGTTAGTAAAGAAATTGAAGTTAATGGCCAGCTAAACTTCTTGGATATATCTATACAAAAAGATAACGGAATTATAGAATATTCAATATACCGGAAGCCGTCATATGTACAGGCAATTATCCCAAAGGATTCTACACACCCTTGGAAATATAAGACTGCAGCGTTCCGCTTTTATATTAAAAGAGCCATGACACACTCATCCAATAAAGAATCAGAGATCAAAGAGCTAAAATGGATTGAAAAAACTGCAGAAGAATTTGGATATAATAAAGGATTAGTCAAATCTTTATATAACAACATTACGGCCAGTATACATCGTTCCAAAAATAATATTGGAAAAGAAATACAACAATATTATGGAAAATTTCCATACTTACCTCCTATTAGTACTATTTTAAAAAAGAATGTTACAACAACAATATTAACATTGCAGAAACAGTTATTGATAATGGAAGCATACTTACTACTACTAATAATAGATCAATTCTAAATAAATCTGGCGTTTATGTCATTCCAACAGTTAAGGATGATAACCAAAAAGACAAAGTATATATCGGAAGTACGCGTAGAAGATTTTTGACTAGATTAAATGAACATATTACGAATTGGACAAGAAAAGATGAAAAAACTTCATTAATACAACATTGTATCAAAAAATCATGTAACTCTTGATTGGACTAACACGAAAATTCCAACATCGCATAGATCACATGCCCAGATTCTAACCTCCGAGGCTGTAGTGATTGAGAAAACCAAAAGATACAACTGTAACGTTAATAGTCCAGTAGAGCTTCAGTTTGCATGGGGGTACCTTATTGAACAGGAGAGAAAACATTTCAAGAAGAAAAACATTAACAAAAAACAAGTGACATCAAATATTACTTAAAAATACAGGTGAATATTTCTACATAAATGCTACTTGTGTATTTTTGTTTAACTACAGATGGCGACACCATTGATGTGCGCAGCAGAACCCAAATCATGATGCGCAAATATCTACATGACAGGGCTGAACATACATTGGGGTTAAGCAGCATACCTGAGCGAGTGAGTGCGGTAATTCCAATGTCCGTCCACCTACCACTGATGATGGCTACGAGTGTTAGCAGAAACTAGTTTGGTGCTTTGCAGTCGGGAGATTTGTATTTTTTTAGATTATTTTCTTTTTCAAGACTGTTCGTTTTTGAAATTTCAGCAAAATTATGATTTGTCTTCATATTTCATTGTGTATCAAGGTGCTTCGCAGTCAAGATTATTTCCTCTTCAAGATTATAGTTCGTTTTTTAAAAAATTCGACAAGGTTTTAATTCAGTTTCTTATTTCATTGATGTTAAAATTTTTTTGCATTCTAAAAATTCATCTTGTTTAATTTTATCTGGTGCAGATTTTACAATATCATGAATTTTAATCTAAACTTCACAATTGAGAAAAATCACATTCCTTGAAGACGTACATATGAAGCCCCGACAGCCACTATGAATATTGTAAGTACAGATACTTATTATTATTATTCTTGATTTCAATTGCCAATACTATGTTAACGTCATTTAGCAATCTCCCGATTGCTGAACTTGCATAACGTGTGAAACAGTAATTACAGACATTTAATGTCAATCAAATTAAAATATCGTAGCCACGTAAAAAGTATGTTCATCGCAAATTGGCGAAAATTGAACAACGATATATTATTAACGTGCTATTTAGACAATCTACATTCTGAGGTTACTCACCTTTATCCCAAATATCCTTTAGGAGGTTTTCATCTCTTACACACATTTCCAACATGTAATTTTCAGTAGTTACATCGTGGTTCAAGGCCCAAAAAATGCACATCACACTCACACAAAACTTCGTTGGTTTTTTTTCCCAATAACTAAATGCCGATTCAAAATAATCAACTACAATGACACATAATTCAAACTTCCTAAAAATGCCTATCTAATTAAAACCTCAATAAAAAAACTTATATTACACATTTCCTAAAACATCAAAGTTAAAACTGCAACCCATAATTATTTACAACTGCATACCGGTAATTAATTGAAACAAACCAAACCTGACACAACCACTATCCTCATTAATCTCGGACCTCTCCTCACTCAGTAATAAGCGTACTATCCTAGCACTTTCAGCCTCAGCCAAGGCCATTTTCAAGGAGTGGACGCAACAGATGAACCTCCGTCGCCACCCTCAAATGTAGCGAATGTTCTAGGTCTTGCTCGACATCGTCTCATCATCGTTATTCACTGCTCAGTACAGTGGCACCATCTATTAGCTGACCCATTAGTCTTCTTTTTCTCTTCGTACTTGTAAATATCTGTTAGACAGCCAGCTGCATTTGATGATTCTTGAAAATTAATCTTCTTATATTCAATCATAATTTTTTTAATATATTACGTTACATCATTTATTATTTTTCTTCTTTCCTCCCCCCCTCTGCTTTTCTCTATGGATCTCCATTCTGATCAGATCTTTCCAATATGCATTTAAGCTACTAGGATCATTAATATTACATAACCTGTGTCTGTTTTTTTCAATCAATACTGTCTCTGCTAGTCTTAAATGCCTTTCCATACGACAGTTCTTCATAATTTTTATTTCACCAAACTTTGGGTATTGTTTTTGTTCAATACAGTACTGGGCCAATGCAGTCTTTGCTTCTTTTTTCTGCCAATTCCGTAGATGCTGTTGTAACCAATGTTTTAATTTATTTTTAGTGCTTCCTATATATGATACTGCAGGATTGTTACTTACAGGAATTTCGTAAACACCATCTAAGCATTTTTTGTTACAAAAAATCCAAGCATTTTTTGTTTTTCTTCGTATTAAGTACAATATTTTTAATGGTGTGCACTTTATTGCCCAATTGTAAATTATACTTATTACACAATTTATTAATTTCAGTTGAAATTCCCTTTATGTACGGAAATGATCCAACATATTTAATCTGCTTATTATTATTATTTCTTCTTATGTTTGAAGAATTAATACAATTGTACTGTACTTCATTGATCCATTTTTTACTGGGATATCCATAATTTTTTGCAACATCTGTAATATATTTCAATTCATCATTTTTGTATTGCATATTTGATGTGTGCGTGAATGCTCTTTTTATCAACGTCTTAATATTGTTACATTTATGAGCATATGGATGATAAGAATCATATGGTATGATCACAGGTACGAATGAAGATTTTCTATAAACTGTATAATACAATGTGTTGGGTCGTTTTATAATCTGTACATCAAGATAAGCCAAGGTATCCTGATGTTCAACTTCAATTGTTACTTCAATGGATGAATACTCTTTAAATTTCTTAGCTATGTCTTCTAGTTCTGCAGAATTCAATTTTGATAAGATAAAAATGTCATCAACATATCTACAGTATATTAATGGTGGCTCATTCAGGTTATTTATCACTTTGGCTTCTATATCTGTCATAATAACTTCTGCAAATAATGTAGACAGGGGTGATCCCATAGGTCCTGTATTTTGCTTATAAATAATATCTTCAAATGCAAATACACTGTTTTCATATATATATATATATATATATATATATATATATAACATTACATCTTTTAATTCTTGTACTTGTATTTGTAGAATTTTTTGTTGTATTAGTTTTTGAGTAATAATGTCTATAGCTTGAGGTACAGGAGTATTTGGATACAAAGTTTTAACATCCATACTGGCCATTTTGTAAAACTGCAAATCTTGATTAATATTTTTAATTAAGTGAATAAAATCATATGTATTTCTTAAACTGTATTGCTTTATCATACTGTATTGTTTTTTCAAGTCATTTAAATTGTGGACGATGAGGTAATTGCATTATATTCTAAGTGAAAAGAATTGCACACATTGTTGCAGTATATCAAACCAGTATATTTCATTGAAACATAAAAGTTGAAGAAAAAAGAAAAACAAAATCTTTTGTGGTACATTTCCATATCTCCCAGCCATTGCTTTCATCTTGTATAGAGAATGTGATAAAGTTAATAAAAGTTTTGGTACAAATGTTACCATTTATGCGGATGTACTCTTAAAAAATAAAGGGTCTCAAAAGGATTTAAATAAAGCTGGTGTTTATATTACGCAGTAATTGATCAAGATGGTACCAAGTCAAAATTCTATGTAGTAAGTACAAAAAATCGATTACAAACTAGAATACAACAGCACCAAGATAATTGGAAGAAAAAGATCAGACGACGGTCTTAATTGAGTTCTGTATGGATAATGTATGTAACCCTGATTTTGAAGGAGCAAAATTTGTTCTTGATCAGCGTTCAGAGAAACTAATACGTTTTTCTGAAGCCCATGTAATCAAGAAAACATGGAAAGATAATTGTAATAAGGTCAACCCTGTTGAAGTTTCATATCATTGGAAACTTATATTGGAAAAATAAATAAAAATAAATCAAAAAATAAGAGGTTTCAATATAACTCAAGAAGTAATAGAGAAATTGGGACCTATTCGCTCAACTATGATTCTGAGTTCACCAGTCGGCTTACAGCAAATGATCAACGAAGCTCCTCACTATGATGAATCAACTTATGACATCACAGCAAATGATATGCATCGAGAGATTATAAATGCCCAGGTGCTTCACTAACAATTCTAAGAACCTTTCGATAATGGTATAGCAGATATACCGAAATGCATTGCGTGTTCCAATTAATGTGTTTGTGACGGGGTGGTATGGTAGTGGCGGTGACAGTGTGTAACTTTTTTAATTTTTTTTTTTTATTTGAGGTTTAATGACCACCGCGAGCAACTCAGTGGGCTATAAGCAGTCACCCGTCTCTAATTTGGGACACTGGTTCCAGGGAAGGAAGAGAGCTAGTGCTGTAAGACAAACACCATCCATGCCTCACCGAGATTCGAACCCAAAGTCCCTTTCGGACGAATGATCAGAGGCCATCGCTTAGACCACTGCGCCACCGGGGCGGCTTTTATTTCTTAAACAGACTTCAATTATACAAATAAAATTCACAGATTACCTACTGAACATGTGACTGGAACACCTACCATAGGGCCTGATATCAGATACGAAAGTTCATTCAAAGCCAGAGTGAACAAGGTTTTTATGGTTTAATAGCTTCTAACTAACTTTTATGTTTCAATGAAATAGACTAGTTTGATATACTGCAATAATGTGTGCAATTCTTTTCACTTCAGTTAAAATATAATGCAATTACCTCATAGTCCACAATGTAAATGACTTGTATATATGTGTTTATGGATCACATATAATTGAAATAACTGCACGTTTCATAGATTAAAAGAAAGTTGGTTCATTTATTCAAAAGTCCGTTTGCAACTCTTACTGGTGTAATACCTTCGCTTTGCCACAGGTGATGAAAATGTGCATAGAGTTTTAAAGTATATTTATATACCTTCATTTTAAATATTTTATACTTTTAACAAATTTGAATTTTTCTTAAAACTCTTATCAATTGCAGCTTTAAAGAGAGTTCAATTTTAACAGCAATCCTACAAAGAAGCAGGGGCAAAGTGTGGTAGTATTCAGTGTTGACAGTGGAAATTACATATGAAGTCATTTATTCCATACTGGCCATCAAAAGATATTAGATACCAGTTTGCCTTGTAATGGAGAAATAGTGAAGCCAATGGCAAAGGTCCGGCGTTTCCACTTCTGAAATGCTGCAGGCTCTGTTGACTGCTGTGCCTGTGCGTGAATCCAAAAAAAAAAAAAAAAAAAAAAAGCAGGTCTTAAGAGTTTCAGTTCCACAGAGTATACTTTTGCTGTCACCACTCTAGAACTTGGTTACACTGCATGTTCTCCAATTGTAAATCACTTGTTTTTACTTTCACTTCAGTGCTTTTCCTTGCATTTGTTTTACAAACCATAGGTGCCAACTTTCCAAAAATCCAATGGGTGCTCAAGCCCATAACAGTGAAATAGAGTAAAAGCAGAGAAAAGACAGGGGGTGGGGGGTAAAATATGGAAATTCAATGCAGACTAACTTTTTTTCGAAAAAAGTCTATTTAACCTAGATTTTGAAGGCTGTTAGATACATATCTGTCCAAAATGCGACAACCTTTTGTCGAAGACCATAAACATTTTCAGCAGTTATTTATTTTTATTTTTTTTCCTGAATTTTAGAAAACCAGTGAGTTTTTAAAACACCTGAGCATGCAGATCAAAATTTTTGATTTTGTTTTTCTGAATTATTATTTGCATTTTCCAATCCCAAGGCAGTTCAAATTTGTAAAAATAATGTGAATAAAAAATTATTGTAAAAGACGCAAAACTTTTTTTTTTTTTTTTTTTTTTTAAATTTCAAAACTTTTGAAGCACTTTACACTAAAAAATTTGCACTGATGCACGTCTTGGATACTTTTGAGTTTTCCACCCCCAACCGATTCGAATTAAAAAAAAAAAGGGGTTATTTACTCCTATAGGTCTAATACAGTATGTTCGTATACATGGTATAATAAAAAGTAAAATTACTATAACTTGACTCCCCTGGATTTTAATTTTGGAACCACAACAATTCTCATTTTCAGTTTGCACCAAAATGGGACTCGAACGCTGGATGAATTAAAAGAGAACATTCGCAGTAAATGTCGCAAGGTAACACTGTCTAACATTCAGGGCTCCCTAACATTTCATTTTCCCTAAATTCAATATTTGTGTGAAACATGCAGTGCATTTAATGTCAAAGAACTGAAAAAAAGTGTTTTTCTCTCAAACACTTAGTACAGAAAACATTAAATAGTGCTTTTCTCTCAAAGTCTTAGTACACTGTACTAAGTGTTTGAGCAATTTATTGGTACAACAGATAACTAAAAAGCTCAATTTGGGTGTAACTTCTTTATCATATTGCAGGAATACAGGATCTCATAGTTACCAGATTCAATCGAAAAGTAATAAATAACTATAAAAATGTTGCACTTCATAATTTGACGCTGTGTTGGCTGGTTTCTAAACACACTACTTTAACTAAAGTAGTGAAATTTTTTAGCCCTGTTTAGCCTCCACCCCAAGGCTTTAACATACATTGGAACCACATTCACTGTAAAAAAAAGGCAGATTTTGCTTTATGTGCTTTAACTAGAGAAGGTAGAACAAAAAAGAAAATAGAGCACAAAATCCATTAAAATACATCACGAGATAGAGAAACAAATGGTGCAGGAATATACACTAAAATCTCAATGAATAACTTGTATTTTTCCCAATGCTATTTTTTTTTAACTTAATTGATTTTTTGGTGCTTACCTACATTCACTCAAATACTATTCGACCGTGCATTTTATACACTGCTGGACAATTGCTAAGGACGGATCATAAACGGCTATATAGCGCATAAAAAGGTAAGTGTGGTTGGATGCCAAGTGAAATAAAATAATGTCAGAATGCCAGGACATTACAAGAAAGACAATTTATTGTGCTCTGA
Organism: Macrothele yani; assembly: GCA_039090855.1. Taxonomy (NCBI): domain Eukaryota; kingdom Metazoa; phylum Arthropoda; class Arachnida; order Araneae; family Macrothelidae; genus Macrothele; species Macrothele yani. The sequence continues at coordinate 84,533,611 of CM077008.1, forward strand.
AATCCAGAAGGCTTTGGAACGTGTTCAAGGGACAAACAGGCCATTTTGTGCAGAATACGTAAACGTGAAAAAAATGCAATTACCATCCGCAGGCGTTCCGGCGTAAGATGTCAATACGGGATATGGCCACCATGGAGGGCGATGCAAGATTCCACACGTCGTGTCATGCTTTGCACAACATTATCAAGCAGCTGTTGGGGTAATTTATCCCATTCCTCTGTCAGTGCACGGATGAGGGTGTCCTTGTTTATTGGAGGGCATTGGCGACCAGCAAGACTCCTCCCCAAAGCATCCCACACATTTTCAATGGGATTCAGATCTGGAGAACGTGCTGGCCATACGAGGCGTTGAATATCCTCGCTCTCAAGACACTCCTGGACAGCGACTGTTCGATGACATGTTGCGCTGTCGTCCATGAAAATGAATCTATCACCAACAGCACCACGGAACATGCGAACATGAGGCAGCAGAACATCATTACTGTATCGTTGGCCAGTCATAGTCCCAGTTGGAAGCACATAGAGGGACGTAATGCCATTGATCATGATGCCAGCCCATACCATGACACTACATGTCGGATATCGGTCCCTTTCCTGTATGTTTGCTGGACAATATGCAGTACCACTATCACGCCAGATCAGTTGTCGTCGACAATCAGACGATAGACTGTATCTACTCTCATCTGAGAAGAGGACAGCAGACCAGTCGTTATCAGTCCAATTGCGATGTTGATGGCACCATTGCAAACGGGCGGTACGGTGACGTCTGGACATTGGGATGCACACAACAGGACGGCGGGCGTATAGTCCTCCTTCATGCAAACGTCTGGCGACAGTTTTTCGGGAGATCCGCTTGCCAGTAGCAGCCATAAACTGATTTGCTACCTCACTAGCTGTGCTGCGCCGGTGTCTTTTGTTGATAGCACTATGTACCGATCTTCTGCAGGTGTCGTACTGCGAACACGACCTCCCCCGTTACGTTTGCTACACTCTCCATTTGTTTGAAATGATTTCCAAAGCCTTGAAACAACACTGTGGCTGACGTCGAACTCCCTGGCAACATCTGTTATTTTTCGCCCTTCTTCAATCTTGCCAATAATACGGCCACGCGTCAAATCATCTAGGTGATGTCGGGAAGACATACTGAAAATTGCAAGTTCGTCAATTGATTCTTTCCCTTTCAACTTTGCGTTTGAACAACAACGGTCAATACGCGTCAAATCCTTTATATCTCTTATCAGCGCTATGACGTCACGAACAAGTTCGGCAATCCAAAATTTGCATACGCACAACACGTCTTACTGTATCCCGCACTTATGCTAATTTCCACATTTTCCTGCCTTCCATTTTATGGTTGCTATCGTTGCTATTGTCGTCCGTCCTTAGCAATTGTCCGGCAGTGTATTTGACTTTCCTATATGATTTTCTGTTTCAGATATAAGAATAAAATAATCATAGAGTGGAAAAACTCTAAGAAAGAAGAAAACAACATTCAATATATTTTTGTCTGGGTAAAATATGATAATTGATTAGATCCACAAAGGTATAATTTATAGAACAAAACATTTACGATACCAACTCTTATTGGCCTTCAGAAATATGATGCATGTAAAAAAAGTATCAAATAACATTGTCCAAATATGGCTTTACCTCTATCCTTAATTATCTGAACTAATGTAATAACATGGAATTTTTAAATGTTATATTCGTTGAAATTTAGTCATTGAACCTGAAGGAATAACGAATATAAACTGTGGCTACTCACCCGCCTGTCTAATCTTTTTAGTGACACCTTTTACAGTTTAAAGAAAAGTTCTTTACGAAACAAAGCACTGTTCATTGATTACACTGTCACAATCTATGTTATGTAGTACATCTTTTTCAACAGTCATCAGGAGTAATGCTTCTAGATCAGCGTCTGTCAATGTACTCCTTAAACATGTTTTTACAAATTTCAACGTGGAAAATGATCTTTCGTAGGCAACTTGAGTTATTGGCAACTTTAAAAGGTATTTATACGCAGTTCCTAAGACACTGTAAGCTGCGCTGAACAAATTGTACTTCACCAGAACATTGTAGCAGCAAATACAATAGTTGTTACATTTTTTGCATCGCTTTACCTTTTGTTGACTTTCTCCAAATCCATCCTGTTCCAGTATTTCATGTTGGATATACATTTGTTGGTGTTCTTCAATCGATTTTTTGTGAACATGTTTCCAGTCATTCATGCCCTCTGTACAAGCATTTTCCCCCGAATTTTTCACAAATGCAAGACTCACAGTGCAATAGAAGGAAATTTGAAATTTCATCATTAAGATGTTTTAGCAGAAGTTGACATATCAATGGATGATTGATTCCTTATTATCCATAGAAATATTTTGAACACAGCAACCATTTTCACTGTATTTGAATAAACTACCATCGCTCTTTTTAGTCGAAAATGCAGAATCATTATCTATGAAAAATTTCTTTAGTTTTGCACATTTTGTGGCATCTTATTCCAACAGCGTTTCTTTTTTTTTTACCTTAACATTTTTTTTTTGTTCATTTTCGATTAAAAACGAAAAACAGTGATCACGACAGGACTATTCCTTAAGCCTTAATTCTTAGAGAAAAAGAATTGTTCTTGTTTGTTTCCTAAACTCAAATGACTGAACATATCTCTTTCTCTCCCCCTCCCCCAACTCCAACACAAAAACAGTTTAGGATATTGGTGGTGCCTTTCCGTTTTATTTTATGGCCATTTAGTAAAGAAACTATGCTTGGGGTTGGGTTAAATCTTGCATGTTTCTGACTTCAGAGAACACCGGGTACTTCCATCGGAATAATCCTCAAACTAGCTGTTTTATCCTTTTGGAACCTATTATTTGGGGTCGTCGGTCTCATTTTCACATGAGAATGTTTTAGCAGCATTACCATGTGATTGTATGTATGGGCACAGCACTAATGCCTCCTACAACCAAAGGAAGTAAAATCAACTACCTCCAGATGTTCTACATATTCCCCTTCCTTGGGGAATATGTAAAACATCTGCACCCCCCGCCCTACCGCAACATACACTCTCGTTCCTCAGCTACTAAGTGAACCCAGAAGTTCGCAAACACACATGGCCCATCCATTGTAGTTGGTATTCTAGCACTTGCCTGGTGAGGGAAATTTTTTCCCTAACTTAATATAGAAGTTTTTTTCCCCTGCTTGTTATAATTACATTACGTGTATTTCATTTAAAAAAGTATTGTGGTTCAGTTGCGTGTTTAATACAACTGAACTGAAAACATTTTTAAGAAAGAAAGAGACAAAATATACGAAAGGGGCCCACCGGGAAATGTCCCCGTGGGTCAATCCGCCCCTGCAGTTGACACTCCACCTAAGTACCTCTCCTCCTCCACCACCACCTTCGAAAAAGATGTGCTGTGTAAGTCTGCACTGGCCGGGCTGCTTTAAACAAGCCCGAACCCGGGCGGGTAATGCGGCTCGGTTCCGACTTTGAGCCACTAATCAAACCCCTATTGGAGACGAAATGGGCGGTCTGCAGTAGACTGTCTTTTCATCCCACAGACTTACTGACGCGACAACGTTAATCCGGAGCCCTATTCCCCAAATCAGTAACAGACTGTTACTAGTTTGTCTCTCTCGGCCAACCTAGCTAATGGTTTCTTGAGGTGATTAGTGAGAGACTTAGTCAGCCACCTAAAATCGTTTTCCCGTCATTTCTAGTTTCCGACCATCCGTGGGGTAAAAGAAATAAACCAATAACTTTTCCCTACTGGCAGACCAAACAGGAGATTTTGCTAAACTTTCTTTGTTCAGTCAGCTCCACCAATGTTTTCCAAAAAAAAAAAAAAAAAAAAATAAATTATAATAAATATATAAAATAAATAAATAAAAAAAGGAGAGAAAACTTAATTTTCAATGGGTGCGCAGGCCCCGGAGCACCCACACAGTCGGCGCCCCTATTACAAACTACCACTGCAGTGCACAAATATTTATTACCGTACTTAGCTGATTACATTCATTTATTTCTATTTTTAAGCTGTGTTTTGAGTAAAGAGAATGAATGGTAGTGCTTCGCTACATTCACCCCTCGAGTATTAATTTTGCGAATGAATATGCTTCAGTGTTATGAGTTTGTGGGCTGACCATTTTCAGTTAGAAATTATGATGAAAAAAAGGAAATACCAAAAAAAAAAAAAAAAAACCATATACAAAAACAGACAGACCCACTCCTTTGAACTAAAAACATTGAAAAAGCATAAAAAATATTGAAATAACATGGAAATGTAGTCTACCACTTTCACTACTCTTGGTATTCTGGTTATTTGCAGCTGCGCAAAATCAAACTACTGCTGGCCAGGCATGTTTTCGTCAGAAACAAATGACTGGACCAAAGATGGTGTGCTTGACTCAGACAGTTTCAGTCTTGAAATAACCTGATTCAGCTTGGAAAAAAAAAATAAAAAATAAAAATAATAAATAAAAAAAAATAGAATTTTGTTTGTGCTCACTTTTTCCCGTTTTATTTCCTTGTCCACTTTCAAATTCTTTGACTGCAGAATGATTGCAGCAATTCTGGTGTCAAAAGTATATGGTTGTATTTCATACTTTTCTAGAGACAAAAGTTCCACTTAGTAGTTCTAATTCTGACTATTATATAGCTCTAATTATTGTACTATTCTCTTTTATGTGCGATATTTCAAAGTAACTTGTACAAAAAACTAGCGGATAATGCTTACCTTGGCATTCCTTTCTAGCGACAGGAACATTTCACGCACATGTTTTCCGGTCCTTTGTTGATGTTATTGTCCTAAAGTCCGTTGTATGAGATGACTGGCTTTACTTCTCACACTTTTCGCTGGGTATACTCATTGGATCTTTGCCTTAGGATTCAAACATCAATTTTTACCATTCTTTATACTCGAAATTTTCGCCCATACTCTGGGCATCTTCAGGAGCGTGGCGACTTTACCACCGATGTTCGTGGTTAACTTCGCGCTAATGGAGTCCGATACTCCTTGTTGCCATTCGTCGGAAAAACTTTCCTGGATATATTTCGTTATCAAGCCCGGCTGGCGCCATCTATGTTTCGTTAGGAACACTTTTTCCCCCGTATTTTTTTTTTTTTTTTTTAAATTTTCTTCTCCTATCCTGGTTTTCTTGTCTTTTTTTGCCTTTTTTTCTTTTGTTGTTGTTTTTCTTGTCTTATTAGTTCTTTCCACAGGCCCGATAATGTGCTAGGGTCGTTCTGGTTACATACCCTTGCTTTATTTTTGTAGATTAATATTGCTTCTTCCTTCCTCATTTGCCTTTCCGATTTTTTATTCTTTTTTAGCATTTTAATTTCATCGAACTTTGGGAATGTCCGGTTTTCCAAGCAGAATTGCACTAAAGCAGTTTTGGCTTCTTTTTTTGGGAGTTAGATATGTGTTGTTTAAGTCTTTTTTTTAATCTGTTTTTCGTACTTCCAATGTACGATATTGGGGGTATGTGTGCTATTGGAATTTCGTAGGTTCCTGATTCTTCTAGCTTTTTTTCCTCTGTTTTTTTGTTGACAGTCATACTTTTCACGGTGCGCACTGAGCTTCCTAGTTGTAAGTCATATTTAGCACAGTGCCTATTGATTTCTTTACTCACTCCTTCCAGGTATGGGAAAGCTCCAATGTATTTCAATTTTTTATTTCTTATCTTCCTTTGGTTGTGCACTTCTTGGCCTTCTTTACTCTGAGTCATATGCTTTTTACTCTCATGTATCCATTTATTAATTAGCTTGCTCGGGTACCCATACTCTTGTGATATTTTCGAGATAAACTCTAGCTCTTGATTTTTTAGCCTGTTGTTAGATGTGTGTGTGTACGCTCGCCGTATCAAGTTTACTATGCTGTTTTTTATGTATCACTGGATGGTGCGACGAGTATGGTATCAGTACAGGTATGTAAGTTGCTTTTCTGAACACAGAGTATTCAAAGCTATTTTTGTTTTTCTTTAGTTGAATGTCCAGGAAGGATAGGCAATTATCCTCTTCAAACTCAATAGTTAGCTCTATGGTGTTACAGATTTTGCTAAACTGCTGTGCTAGATCTTGTAGCTCGGCTTTGTTAAGTTTAGACATTATAATAATGTCGTCTACATATCGAGCATAAAGTATTGGTTTTTCAGGTAAATTTTGAATAATTTCTTTTTCGAGGTATGCCATAATCACTTCTGCGTATAATGCCGATAATGGGGATCCCATAGGGCCACCTTGCGTTTGTTTAAATATATTTCCTTCAAAATGGAAGATGTTGTTTTCCTTGATGAAATATAAGGTATTTTTTAGCTCTTTCTGTTGTGACAAGCTTAGTTCTTTGTTGAAGCCATCGAATTGATTATGCAACAACTAAGCATCAACAAAGAACTAAACTTGTCACAACAGAAAGAGCTAAAGAATACCTTATATTTCATCAAGGAAAACAACATCTTCCATTTTGAAGGAAATATATTTAAACAAACACAAGGTGGCCCTATGGGATTCCCATTATCGGCATTATACGCAGAAGTGATTATGGCATACCTCGAAAAAGAAATTATTCAAAATTTACCTGAAAAACCAATACTTTATGCTCGATATGTAGACGACATTATTATAATGTCTAAACTTAACAAAGCCGAGCTACAAGATCTAGCACAGCAGTTTAGCAAAATCTGTAACACCATAGAGCTAACTATTGAGTTTGAAGAGGATAATTGCCAATCCTTCCTGGACATTCAACTAAAGAAAAACAAAAATAGTTTTGAATACTCTGTGTTCAGAAAAGCAACTTACATACCTGTACTGATACCATACTCGTCGCACCATCCAGTGATACATAAAAAAACAGCATAGTAAACTTGATACGGCGAGCGTACACACACACATCTAACAACAGGCTAAAAAATCAAGAGCTAGAGTTTATCTCGAAAATATCACAAGAGTATGGGTACCCGAGCAAGCTAATTAATAAATGGATACATGAGAGTAAAAAGCATATGACTCAGAGTAAAGAAGGCCAAGAAGTGCACAACCAAAGGAAGATAAGAAATAAAAAATTGAAATACATTGGAGCTTTCCCATACCTGGAAGGAGTGAGTAAAGAAATCAATAGGCACTGTGCTAAATATGACTTACAACTAGGAAGCTCAGTGCACACCGTGAAAAGTATGACTGTCAACAAAAAACAGAGGAAAAAAGCTAGAAGAATCAGGAACCTACGAAATCCCAATAGCACACATACCCCCAATATCGTACATTGGAAGTACGAAAAACATATTAAAAAAAAAGACTTAAACAACACATATCTAACTCCCAAAAAAAGAAGCCAAAACTGCTTTAATGCAATTCTGCTTGGAAAACCGGACATTCCCAAAGTTCGATGAAATTAAAATGCTAAAAAAGAATAAAAAATCGGAAAGGCAAATGAGGAAGGAAGAAGCAATATTAATCTACAAAAATAAAGCAAGGGTATGTAACCAGAACAACCCTAGCACATTATCGGGCCTGTGGAAAGAACTAATAAGACAAGAAAAACAACAACAAAAGAAAAACAGGCAAAAAAAGACAAGAAAACCAGGATAGGAGAAGAAAATTAAAAAATAAAAATAAAAAAATAAAAAAAAAATACGGGGAAAAAAAAAAAGTGTTCCTAACGAAACATAGATGGCGCCAGCCGGGCTTGATAACGAAATATATCCAGGAAAAGTTTTTCCGACGAATGGCAACAAGGAGTATCGGACTCCATTAGCGCAAAGTTAACCACGAACATCGGTGGTAAAGTGGCCACGCTCCTGAAGATGCCCAGAGTATGGGCGAAAATTTCGAGTATAAAGAACGGTAAAAATTGATGTTTGAATCCTAAGGCAAAGATCCAATGAGTATACCCAGCGAAAAGTGTGAGAAGTAAAGCCAGTCATCTCATACAACGGACTTTAGGACAATAACATCAACAAAGGACCGGAAAACACGTGCGTGAAATGTTCCCGTCGCTAGAAAGGAATGCCAAGGTAAGCATTATCCGCTAGTTTTTTGTACAAGTTACTTTGAGACAAAAGTTTTTGAAAATAAAAACATAGGGATTTATCCTTACAAATAAACCCCACATCAAAATAAAAAAAAATCTTAGGAAAGAGGTAACAAAAACAAAAAACTGCTGGACAAAAGAATTTCTCAGCTTTAGTTATTGAAAAAAATACCCCTTACATGATAATGGATTCTGGTAACATTATCATAAAGTTCATACCTTGCCACTGCAAAGGAGTCCTGGAAGGGATTTGAATTGTTAGAGTCTTAATATTTTTTATAAATCTTAAACATTTCAATAGGACCTGCAATTTAAAGGAAGTTCAATTTTGATAATCATGCAAGAAAGAGTGAGGACCCCCTTCCCTCCAAAAATGAGCATGCAGGATAGAAAAAACTTGCATGGGAAAATGCAAACTGCACTTGTACAAAAATGTTCTGAAACAACTATGAAAGCTTTCATTAGTTTGACTTAAAACCACAGACCTAGATTTTACGAAGTTTATTCTTACTCAGATGATATTTCTAACACTGTCCTTAATTCACTGTTGATTTTCACTTTTAGAAGTTCATTATCCAATAAGCTTGCACATCAGGAAATTCTACAGTAATCATCACAGTCCTTATTTCTTTTCTCGCAAATTGGCACTCTGATTGACCTCTGCCAGTTACCAGAAACTAAGTCAGTTTCCTGTGTTAATCAATAAACACCTATTTGGCTATGCTAATCCATTCCTGGAGATTAATCCATCCCATGACAGTGTGCTATAGAATTTCTCTGCCTGTTAAATGTGGGATTTCAAAAAAATGTGTTACCTTGCATGTTAAAATTGATCTTAGCTTTTCTCCCCCTTGTTAAATCTGGAATTTCATTAAATTTTATTTGTTTAAAATGATCCAGTTAGCTTTGAATTACGATTACATTAAACAAAAGTTCCTGCTTTGCTCGTTAAATTCAATTCGGGATCTCACTAAATGCAGGCTTGTTATAAGTGGGTTCTATTGTACATCAAACTTATCGCTTACAAGAGGATTTATTAAGCAAATGATTTGTCAGTTTTAATCGATTTCATATGGTATAATTAAATTTTGGCACTATTTAAAGCTTACAGTGATTAAATTTCAATTGATGCATAATTACCTCATTAGTATGTTACTGTTAGGCTACATGCACAGATAAAAATTCTATTTGTAACTGTAAAATTATTGCAATATATTGCAGTAACTTTTTACTTTAACTAATTGTAAGTTAGAATTCCTTTAAAGAATGCAATTTTAAGTATTATACGAGGCTGTTATATCTTATTTTTCTTTCTTTTTTTTAACAGTTATCACCAACACTAATCCTATTATAGCATTTTTACTGAGTCTTTCTAGCCAGGCTGCAAGCAGTGTTGGAAATGTAGAAGTGGGAGTAAATGTGATCAGTAAAATCAGAATATACAGGCACTCTTGTTCTTGGAGACTTACTTTCCCCTTGAAATTGCACTAACCTGGAGGGGACAACCTCTCCCCCTGAAACTTTGAAACAACCAGAACACATGGCAGGCATGCAATGCCATCTCACATTTTATTACTACATTAGTTCATAAAATTACTGAAAATAACTTAAAAGATATAAAATTATCGAAAAAACAACCTTTTTATGGTATAGAAACTTCAAATTGTGATCTAAGCATGTTATGATGTTAGTCATTGAAACTCTTATACAAATTTAGGGGTATGCACTCATGCTGGTGGGATATTAACAACAAATTTGCTTGCAAGAGAGCAATTTTTTTCAGATGTGGCTCTTCAGCTGATGTGGCACATAGCCCAAAATATATGGCAGATAAGTTTTAATGTGATAAAAAAGACAATTTCAAAGTTGTTTCTCTTTTTAAGTAAACAGTACCTGCAAGTGATAATTTCCTGCAAGAAATGGACTGACAAGGTGCGAATTTTTGAGATACTTACCTCGTATTTGAACCTTTTACATACTGTCATCATGGTTATTAAGCATTTTGAAACATAATATGTAAAAACATAACCCTTTCTTTAATAAAGAAAGGTGACTTGATCACGCTAGTTACGTTAACTAAAACTTTTACAAAAAGTTCGTAAGTTGGAAGCTTTCGACCTTATCTTAGGTCTTCATCACGCCAATGGAGGACTAAGATTGTTGCCAGATTCTACATTTGAATTTTTCCTATTTTTGTTGCCAAAACTTAGAATTGATCTCCAGATCAACGGAATGTAGAGAGGAGATTCGGAGTTGCAAGTCATTGAGTTGAAAATAATTTCTATGCTTTCACGGTAACGGAGGGCAAAACGATTGTCAAACGAAGCAATTCGTTTTGCTTCGTTCCAGTGGGGAACTGCAGATGTGTCTTCCATTGTCAAAATAGACAAGGCAGTGTTGGGATTGCCTTTCGAAACATCTTTTCTATGTTCTAAAATTCTATGGCTAATGCTCCTGTATGTGCTTCCAATGTATAAGTTATCCCCAGTAGAAGAAGAGATAGGAATGCAGTAAACTCCTGGGAGGTTCAGGCTTTCAACTTTGTCCCTATCCCTTTGTAGAAGTTTCAAGATGTTTGGGGTAGATTTAATGGCAAGATGGTAACCAAAACTTCTAAAAAGAATCTGTAACTTATAAGCATAGGAAGGATGGTAAGGAACAGAACCACAGAATTTCAGGTCTTCTTTCTTGTGAGGAAGGAGGCATTCGATTTTCGAATGGTTTTCATATTTCTTTATGAGGGAGTTGACTGTAACAGCAGGGAAACCATGAGAGAGGGCTATTGTAGAAATTTTGGAGAGTTCTTCTTGAAGAGAGAGTTGGCTGTTGCAAATGATATGAGCCCTGTGGATGTAGGACTTCAATGCTGCAAGCTTGTAGAGATGCAGGGTGCAAGATTTGTAGGGAATGATGTTAGTGGCTGCAGAAGGTTTTCGATAGACGGAACGAGTAATGGAGAGATCAGCTTATACATTGGAAGCACATACAGGAGCATTAGCCATAGAATTTTAGAACATAGAAAAGATGTTTCGAAAGGCAATCCCAACACTGCCTTGTCTATTTTGACAATGGAAGACACATCTGCAGTTCCCCACTGGAACGAAGCAAAACGAATTGCTTCGTTTGACAATCGTTTTGCCCTCCGTTACCGTGAAAGCATAGAAATTATTTTCAACTCAATGACTTGCAACTCCGAATCTCCTCTCTACATTCCGTTGATCTGGAGATCAATTCTAAGTTTTGGCAACAAAAATAGGAAAAATTCAAATGTAGAATCTGGCAACAATCTTAGTCCTCCATTGGCGTGATGAAGACCTAAGATAAGGTCGAAAGCTTCCAACTTACGAACTTTTTGTAAAAGTTTTAGTTAACGTAACTAGCGTGATCAAGTCACCTTTCTTTGTTAATATTGTTACGTGTTTTGCCCATAATCGTCACCTTTCTTTAATATTTGGAGCATCTACACCTTTCAAAATTGAATTTGGAAAAAATACTATTTTCGCATTTGATGGCAAAAATTACAATCGCAACTCTACATAGTACAGGGTAATTCAAAATGATTGCCACCATTACAAATGACAATACCTGATTTATGAACATAGATACAGAGGTCACATTGCTGCACAATATAGAAGGAAGTTTAGAATATTTTGTTTCCATACCTTACAAATGTTCTAGGTGACTCCCCTGGGTCACGCGGACAACATCAAAACAGTAATCCATTTCACACTGTACATTATGAAACATGTCCATAGTCACTTATGCCAGTGCAAGCTGAATGAGCATCTTTAGTTCTTGCAGTGTTCTTGACAAAGGTGGCACATACACATGGCCTTTGACATATCCCCACAAAAAGAAGTCACAAGGAGTGAAATCCAGAGACCTAGGGTACCTTACTCCTTGAAAAAGACCTTCGAAAATGCCTTTTCTGCTGCAGTTGCCATTTCTTCCCACTGGCTCTGGCACACAAGCAGCTCACTTTTCTACATCACCATAGCAACACAGCAGTAGGTTCCAATAAAATTCTAAACTTCCTTCTTTCTTGTGTAGAGATATCAGCTGTCTATTTATCTTCATAAACATGTTATTGTCATTTATAATGGGCACAATCATTTTGAATTGCCCTGTATTTAGGATGGAGTTTTTCCAATATGAGGCATAAATGCATATATCTATGAGGTGACATAAAAGGATATTTCTTCACATTTTTTTTTTGCAGATTTTTTCCACAGATGTACAATGATTTGAACATTTTTGTTGTACTTTATATCTATAATCACAAGAATTTTAATACAATTTTCGACATATTTTAAGTGCAAACAGATATACACTATCTTCCCACTACAGGCTTCAATGCCAAATCTTTGTATTTTTTGCTATATCTGTACTTCAAACCATAATTTAAAAATCATTTTGAATTCAACTGCTAGCTTTAATCACCACCCAGATGTTCTCTGCATTTACAAGTTCTCTAATGCAAAATTTTGGTGCAAGAAGTATGCAATTTTATTTCTTTTATTTTTGGGTTTACAGTTAAACCTGTCTAAGATGGAATCTGAGGGACTGGAATCACTTTTTGTTTTAAACAGGTGCATCCACAGAAGCCATTTTCTGAAATGGACACATTTGAATTTTTGCCATGCCAATGACAGATTCTACATAATTAGTGAAGAGAATGCACTTGTTCGTAGTACTTTAAGCAATTAAAAATCACAAACTTCTATTTTCTAAAAAAATAATCCAACATTGATTTCTGTAGAGTAACACTTACAATATGGCACCCAGCGAGAGCACGTGCACCGCTTTTGCACTAACAAACTACTCCCAGGCAATGTTATTCTTCACCCCCCCCCACCCGTTTTCTCTTTGTTGAGCTATTACCTTTATGCCATTGCTTTGATTTCTCATCCCTTCACTTTAAAATATCATAAACTTGTGTTTTTCAGGCATTGAATTGCTTTGCTGAATGCATGAAACTCACTCTTTCGTTTTCACACATTTCAATAACTTTAGTATCCAAATTGAGAATGCTATTCTCTGGCGTTACGACAACATGGAAACAAAAGAATGCGATTCACAACGAGCAAAAACTGTGAATGATAATCTCAATGAATAAATGTCAGAGAATTAAATTAGAGTGGCTTGTTGAAATTTTTATGAAGCAGCCAGCTGCAAAGATTTTAGACTTTGCATGCAGCGAAGAGAGCAATGCTGGTCACATGACCTAAACCTAAGTTGCACTATGTGCTTTTGTATTCAGTTAAAATACTTGATGGCTCAGGAACATCTGGAAACTTTCCATTGTTACAAGGTTCATTTACTCTATTGCCATTTTTCTTTCTATGTCAGTTAGGTTAAATACACTGGTGTGCAAAAATTAAGGACGAACAGAAGAAATTAGCATAACAGCAGAACGGACCGAAAGACCACTCAGGAGATAGATTAGGGTCCGGTACGGTAGGGCATGCACACATATATGCAGCATGACGGGGGTTGGGGGTTGGAAGGGTATAAAGCACACGGGCGGTGTACGTTCAGCAATTCGGTGAAAGCTATTGCACGGTGTACATCAGTTTGAACGACGTCGAGTTGCTGCCACTGTGTGATATGGCCAACAGGCAATCCAGTAGACGACATCTGGATGACTTTACCTGAGTTCGCGTCATTGGGAAGTTGGAAGAAGGTCGAAGTGTGACTAGAGTGGCCGAGGAGTTCGGGATCGCACACAGGATCGTTTCACGAGCTTGGAGAGCATTTCAAACGACAGGAACACCTGTCCGAGAGTTTAGCAGTGGTCGTCCACGAGCAACCACGGCGGCGGACGATTGGTATATTGTCCTACAGGCGAGAAGAGACAGACGGCAGGCAGCGGGAGAAATCACAAGGCACATGCAACAGACAACTGGACGTCCGTTATCGTGTTTTACTGTGGCCAGGAGGCTGCACAAAGGTGGTCCATTTGCACGACAACCAGTACGGTGTGTGCTATTAACGCCTGCTCATCGGAGACAGCGGTTTCTGTGGTGCCAGGAACACAAGAACTGGACACATCAGCAATGGGGTCGAGTTCTCTTTACGGATGAGAGCGATTTAGCCTGACGAGCGATTCTGAACGTATACACATCTGGAGAGAACAGGGAACACGCAATCACACCTCCAACATCATCAAAAGGGACCGGTTTGGACGTGGCGGAGTTCTCGTTTGGGGCGGTATCATTCTTGGTAGCCGTACTGACCTCCACATCTTCCAAGGAGGTTCAGTCACTGGTGTCCGCTATTGTACCGAGGTTCTCCTGCCTCACGTGCATCTGTTTAGAGGTGCTGTGGGTCCTGAGTTCCTCTTCATGGATGACAACGCTACACCTCATCATACAGTGGCTGTCGCAGAGCTGTTGGAGAGTGAAGATATTCAACGCATGGATTGGCCCACAAGGTCCCCGGACCTAAATACAATCGAACACATGTGGGACCTTCTTGGGAGACGCTTGGCAGCACGTCACTAGCCGCCAGCAACAATTCCGCAGCTGCGATTGGCGCTATAAGAGGAATAGGCCACGATGCTTCAACAGCTCCTTGACAACCTCGTCCTCAGCATGGACAGATGTTGTAAATCCTGCAACGCAGTCAGGGGTGATCATATCCCCTACTAAAGACTGGATTTTTCTTGGCAGCCATCTGTCACATGGACGTTTCTGTCCAGTTGTGCTCGAAGCTACCTTTTCAATAAAGTGTCTTTGTATCCTTTGGATTCCTTGTTTGAATGGTTTTGCTCACTTGTCCCATATTCTTACATCTTGGGGATCTTATGGTATGATTTGAGTCGATGTGGAGCACTTCTGCACGACGTTACATTCGAAAAACCGTCTCATCCTTAATTTTTGCATGCCAGTGTAGTACCATAATTTTCATCGTATTATCCACACTAGCGTATAATCCACAGACCAATAAATTCACATAAAACTTTTTTCCCCTTAGTATAATGTGCAGACTGTGGCATTCAGAAAAAGAAAAAAAAAATTGCCGTATAATCCACACATCATAGATGTTGTTGTTTTTTATCACTGGACAGATGCAGCTCCTGAGTATTGCACACTTTGCCAATGATGAAACTCTGATACAGAACAAGTCATAGAAATATAGTATGCACTCACGTATAAGTCAAAAGATTTTTGGAGGAAATCCTGCTTTCAGAGTTGGGGGATTGGCTTATCTGTGGGCCAATAAAAAATAGGGCTAGACTTCTGTGAATTTTCCTGCGGAATTTACTGACGGATTTGTTTACATTTTAGACCACGGTTTTCCGCATGTTACTGCGTGATTGTTTCCCGACCGTCTCAAAACTATCGTGCAGTGACACGATCATATCCTCAACCGTGCCCACCACTTTAAATTCGGCAGTGCAACTGAAACGTTTCCTTTTCAGAGACATCACGAGTAGCAATGAAGGAAAATATCAGCAGCAAAGACATTGGTCAAAACGGCGAAATAAAAACACAAGGCACAGCGCGCACGTGAGATCCAAAGAGAGGAACGCATAGGTTAGGGCAACAAGCGCAGTGCGTATGTTTTTGTTAGCTGGTTGACAAAAGCAGAGATGGTACAACAGTCAGAGTTGCCCTTCCCAACAATACAAAATGACCCCTGTTGTCCTTCTCCACAACTTACCTGTTCTTTTATCACAACCCCCCCCCACCCCCTTCTCACAAAATCCTGAACTGAGGAAAAATTTTCCGAGGGAGTTCCTTTTTCAGTTATACCCTCTCTCCTGCACAATTACCCTGCAAGTTTTTTTAAAATTCAAAAGGCCGTAAAAACTTTTTTTTTAATTTTAAATTGGCGTATTATTTACATCGGCATATAATCCGCAGAACCTATATTTTGAACTTTTTCAGCTGATTATACGATGAAAATTACAGTATGTAATTTTCTATTTTTCATTTTGGGACCAAAAAAAGTTCCATTTTGGGAAGGTTTCTGTTTAATGTAGGTTCTGTCTCAAATAGGTTTTACTGTACTACTAACTGCTCAGGAAAAGTAAAAAATTTGAAATATCTTTAACACAGCAGGTTTGATCTTTTTCCAAACAATGTGCTAATCAAACCAAAGAATTTGGTGTTATCCTTTTTATTAATTTTATACAGAAGTTCCTATGTTCATATTTTATTTTTAAGAACAAAGTATTCCTGACATCTAGAAATTTTATTAATAAGTAATGATATCATAAGTACAGCAAGTCCTCGCCTTATGTGGTTACTTTGTTCTGAAGATTTCCGTGAAAGTTGAAATGTGATTAAAACAGATGAATCGCTGACATGCATGTTCATTTCAAGAAACAATTAGAGCTATACTATTGCTATAGTATATGAAAAGATCAGCAAAAAAGTACAAATTAATCCTGAAATATAGGAGCACATGTAACTGAAAAAAACAAAAAAACTTGAATGCTTACAGGGATATACGTATATATATATACTGTATATAGGTATGTAAGGTCAGGTAATGCGCAACATACCACAGCCTCTCCTTGACAAATGCCAACCCTGCCTACTCGTGGTGCATCCTGTTTCCACTAAAGGGGCTCTGATGACCGCCAATAGCGGTATAACTGTACCATCGGCTTAGAGGAAATGCTACCCTACCCTCACCAACCCACTTGGCCAGCGTGGTGAGTTTCCAAACACCTCCAAAATGACGCCACAACTTAAATCTTAGCCCTCAGTCTCCGGCAGCTGGCATGTACCTGGCCAAGTCAGCGGCCAGTACGACATGAAGGCAGAGGGTGCTAAGAATCACCGGAGGACCAGACTAGGCTGCCATCTGATGCTGACCTAGGCTACTTTCAATGGGCGCTCCCTATCTTCTGATTCAAGGCTCCTTGAATTGGAAGAGGAACTACAAAGGATCAAGTGGTGGGACATCGTCGGACTAAGTGAAATAAGGAGAAAAGGAGAAGATCTCATTGAACTGAAAAGTGAACATTTCTTCGACTATCGTGGGGCAGATATTGGCAGAACTAGTAGTGTTGGATTTAAAATAAACAAGAAACTGAAGGATAAAGTTGTAGAAGTTGAAAGTTCCTCCGGCAGAGCTGCACGACTCGTTATCCAACTCTCGAGAGGATACCAGGCTCAGATTACTCAAGCTTATGCACCCACCATAAGTCATTCTAAAGAATTTTATCAGGAAATTCGTCATCTAAATAACAAAGGCAAGCAGCACTTGAAGATCATAATGGGAGATTTCAATGCGAAAATAGGGCAACGGCAACAGAATGGAACTTCAGTAGGCAAATATGGTCACAGCAACAGAAACCAGTGTGGAAATACTCTTGTAGAGTTTGCAGAGGCAGAAGGGTTTTTCATAATGAACTCCTTTTTCAAGAAAAAGCCGCAAAGGAAATGGACATGAAGGCATCCCAATGGATTGACAAGTGAAATTAATTTTATTATGTGTAAGAAGGAATTTATCTATGGTCACTAACTGTGCTGAACAAGTTCAACACAGTTAGTGACCATAGAATGGTAAGATGCACCTCAATGCTAAACTCGAGCGTGGCTAGCTCATAAAATAAACAAAATGTATTGACATGACCAACCTTGAAAAACATCATAATACCTTCGAATTGAAACTGAGGAACAGATTCTCTGCTCTAGAAGGTCTAACGTCGGAAGAAGTTGACATCTCTGAAGTTAACAGAAAACTAACCAAAGCTCTTATGAAAACAGCAACAAAATTAGCTGGTACTAAGAACAAGTTGCATATGAACAAATGATCAGGGAAAACCAAAATTATGGTGCAAAAAAGAAGAGAGATGAGGACAACTAAAGGAGATGCAATTTCCAAAGTGGAATAAATAGAGCTATGAAAGACAGTATGGAAAAAGTACCATTAAATACATAAGAAAATTCAACTGTGAACTAGTGAGAAAAGTAATTGAAAACAACCAAAGCCTGAAGAGAGCAAAGGGACATCTCAGTAAGGAAAGAAAACAGATTATGGCACTAAGAAGATGGTTCTGTGACAAGAAATATAGGTGAAATTTTGACAAGAGTGAAAGATTTCTACTCAAAACTATATGAAAGGGATGATACATGTATTCCAGACATTATGAAAGGTACCAGAGTTCTTCCAGTTGCACATGCAATCAAGAACATGAAACAGGGAAAAGTTCCAGGAGAAGATGGAATTAAAGTAGACATCATACAAGAAGCAAGTGGAGAAATTGAAACAGTACTCGCCCAAGTTTTCACTCGATACCTTAATGAAGGGAAGATTCCTGAGGATTGGAACATTGCTACAATGATCCTGCTACGTAAAAAAGGTGACATTCAGGATCTTAGGAACTACAGACCTATCAGCCTCCTATCAGTGGTTTATAAAATCTTCACTAAAGTTCTTTCACACCGCTTGAAGGTAACACTGGACATGGCTCAACAGAGAGAACAAGCTGGATTCAGGAGTGGCTACAGTACTTTAGATCATATCCACGTACTGAAAGAAGTAGTCAAGAGCGAGGGAATATGAACTTCCATTATGCATGGCTTTTAACGATTAAGAAAATGACTTTGATTCGGTGAAACCATTAGCAGTTACAATGGCTTTGAAGATGCATACATTAATATTATTAATAACATCTATGAAAATGCAAGTGCAAAGATTCAGCTATTTGAGAATACAGCATCCATAAAAATTGCAAAAAGAGTGAGACAAGGTGACACTATATCTCCGAAACTCTTTAATGCCACATTGGAAAACGTCTTTCAATCACTGAACTGGAAAAACAAAGGGATAAAGATTAATGAAGATTATCTAACTCACCTTCATTTTACTGATGACGTAGTCATCAGAGCTGCAGATTATGATCCAAGAACTTGCTGACAAGAGTAAAGAAGTGGGATTAAAAATGAACTTTCAGAAGACAAAAGTGATGTACAATGCTTTTATAGGAAATGAAGATTTATCAATTGACGGGGAAAAGCTGGAGATAACTGATACCTACATTTACCTTGAACAGCAGATATCAAGCAAAGGTCACATTGATGAAGACATTAATTGTTGTATAAAACTTGGTTGGAGAGCTTTTGGAAGAAACAGTACAATTTTTAAGAGCAGTATGCCATTATGTTTTAAAAGAAAAGTGTTTAATCAGTGTATCCTGCCAGTGCTTACGTGTGGAACAGAGACATGGACCTTAACTAAAAAAAAAACATACAAAGACTGCAGACAACTCAAAGCAGCATGGAGAAAGACATGCTTGGTGTAACCAGGAAAGATAAGAAGAAGAACTTGTGGATAAGAAAAATAACAAGTGTGGGCGACATCATGACCAGAGTGAAATCCCTGAAATGGCAATGGGCTAGACATATTAAGAGAAGGACAGACCATCGATGGACAGCCGAAACTTTAGATTGGATTCCAAGGGACAGGAAAAGACCACATGGGAGATGGGTGGATGAAATTCAAAAGTTTTTCAGCTAGAGGTATAAATATAACTATATGAAAGGGATGATACATCTATTCCAGACATTACGACAGGTACCAGTGCCAAAGTCCCTCCAATCCTCTCTGCAGAAGTTACATATGAAATTAAGAACATGAAATGGGGAAGAGCTCCAGGGGAAGATGGAATTACCATGGACATTATACAAGAAGCAAGTGGAGAAATTGAAACTACACTTGCCCAAGTTTTCACCAGATGTCTTAATGAAGGGAATATTCCTGAGAATTGGAACAATGCTACAATGATCTTGCTCCAAAAAAAGGTGACGTTGAGGATCTCAGGCCCATCAGCCTCCTTTCAGTGGTTTATAGAATCTTCACTAAGGTTCTTTCACATTGCTTGAAGGTAACACTAGACATGGCTCAATCAAGAGAACAAGCTGGATTTAGGAGTGGCTACAGCACTGTAGATCATATCCATGTACTGAGAGAACTAATTGAAAGAACAACAGAATATGAACTCCCATTATGCATGGCTTTTATTGACTATGAAAAGGCCTTCGATTCCGTGAAACCATCAGCAGTAGCAATGGCTTTGAAATCCTGCGGTATTGAAGATGCATACATTAGCATTATTAATAACATCTATGAAAATGCAAGTGCAAAGTTTCGGATAATTGAGGATACCGCACAAATAAGAATTGGAAAGGGAGTGAGACAAGGTGACACCATATCTCCAAAGCTCTTTAATGCCACATTAGAAAATGACTTTCAATCACTGAACTGGGAAAACAAAGGGATAAAGATTAATGGAGATTGCTTAACTCACCTTTGTTTTGCTGATGACGTAGTCATCTTTGCAACTACCCCTTCAGAGCTGCAGAGTATGATCCAGGAACTTGCTGACAAGAGTAAAGAAGTGGGATTAAAAATGAACTTTCAGAAGACAAAAGTGATGTACAATGCTTTTACAAGAAACGAAGATTTATCGATTGATGGAGAAAATCTTGAGACAACTGATTTCTACATTTATCTTGGGCAGCAGATATCAAGTCAGAGTCACATTGATGAAGAAATTAATCGGCATATAAAACGTGGATGGAGAGCTTTTGGAAGAAACAGTAAAATTTTTAAGAGCAGTATGCCATTATGTCTCAAAAGAAAAGTGTTTAATCAATGCATCCTGCCAGTGCTTACGTATGGAGCAGAGACATGGGCCTTAACTAAAAAAGACATTCAAAGACTGCAGACAACTCAACGAAGCATGGAGAGATGCAGGCTTGGTGTAACCAAGAGAGATAAGAAGAGGAACTTGTGGATAAGGAAAATGGCAGGAAAGGACGACATCATTACCAGAGTGAAATCAGTGAAATGGCAATGGGCTGGACATGTTGCCAGAACGGACCACCGATGGACAACCAAAATTTTAGACTGGATTCTGAGGGACAGAAAAAGACCCAGAAGAAAACCCCATGGGAGATGGAAGGATGAAATTGAAAAGTATGCTGGAGTGACATGGAGGAGACAGGCCTAAGACAGACAATTGTGGGAGAAATTTGGGGAGACCTTCATCCAGCAGTGGATTGATAATGGTTGATGATGCTATATATACATATATATACACACAGAGTACTAGAACATATGCATTTGGACATTGCACTTTTACAAGCTATGCAATAATATGCTTTGGACTCTGCCAGTGTTGAGAATGCTTTGAAATACTTGTCCAAGGACAACTGCACAGTTGCCTTTCTTTTTTTGTTGTAAATAAATTTGTAGCAAGCAGGGGCACCATGCAGTGCTCCAAACCCTTTCGCAAGCCTTTTGGGATGTGGATCCTGAGCCTTAAAACCAGCCACTTTGTCAATCATTTTGAAGCATTCTGACGTACACTTAACTTCAAGCTGTTTGGGTGATACAGCTTCTCTTTCTTCCTCTCTGGAAAAATGAAAAACAAAATGGTGTAACTGTGTGCCAATGCACATCGTTGATAAGCAATCCTAGATGTCCACTTTTTTCATATTCAGCAAGCAGCCCATCTAATATTTTCCCACTGCCGAGCTCACCAGCGCCATCTTGTAGTTGTTAGCGGAAGATGCATTACAAGATGCAATCGTGTAACTCCGAAACTGCGTAAGTCGGGGACTTACTGTATAAAGGAAACAATTCTCTTAAAAAAACAACTAAACAAATTATACAAAAATTATTTTATTTAAAAACAATTCAGTACAGAAATATGACAAAACAATTAAGTATCAAGGCAATACACATGAGCTGGTGAAAATATTTTCACATTTATCATTAGGCATTAATTTGCATTCACTTGTTCCTTAAGTATAGGAAGAAAAACTTACGTGTCCCAGTTTACAACTAAAAATGTTAGATATTGTGGTCACTTAATCTTGTCAAGGGAAGGATGTATTTTTGAATTTCCAAATACATTTATTAAACACCTATCTCAGTTTTTCAGCTAGAGGTACAAATCTATTTGCCTGCAAAGTTAAACTAATACAAACATGGAACTGTGACCAAAAGTTTTCTGCTTTGCTCAGTGCAAATTTTTTCTGCTATGCAGCATAAATACAAGCTTCTGTTTAGTATAATCCCCTTCACTTCTAAAAACCTAATTAAAAATCCTTTTTTGCTTCATTAGCTGTAACCATCACTAAACATCTAGCTGCATTTCCTTAATGTAGTTCAGCTAAATAGCAGTAATTCACATTTTTATTTTGTATGTTGTCTCAGATTCTATCAGTTGGATTGAAGAAATTCTTTTAATATTGGGCAGCTGTTACTGCAAGCATTGTCACCAATGCACTTTCTGATTTTCTAGATAGGTCTGACTTCCATAAAAAAAAAAAACAGCATGCTGATGAACCCAACACATCAACAGCCATACAGTAGGAGCAAAACATTATCACCTCTCCACCCTATATGATGTTTTGCTCGTTTTCAGAGTGGAAGTGAACATGTGTGACGGTCAAGGGGATACACACCCTATCCATGACACATGTAGTATCAGCAGAAGCTGAAACGGTGGTTTTAATGGATGAGACCAAATGACTGATAACTGTTCAGCATAATTTCAGAAGAGAGTACGGACATCCATCAGCTGATCGTAAAAACATAACAGCTTGATATGCAAAGTTTAAGGAGACAGGAATTGTTGATGACTTAAAAAGAACGAAATGAAATATGCAGAGAAATCATTCTTCTGTTCTTCACATTTTTTAACAAGGTGGTTGAAAATCACGATGTCAGGAACCCACGGCAATGTAATTATTCATCGGGCGTCAAACTTAGAGAAAACAATTAGAGTAAACAGTGCGCTTTCACATCCAATATAAACAATGAATAATTATATTGTTGTGGGATCCGGACACTGTGATTTTCAACGGCCTTTTTAAAAAACATTAAGAACAGAAGAATAGCAAAATTTTATGATTTCT
Source organism: Macrothele yani (assembly GCA_039090855.1). Classification (NCBI taxonomy): domain Eukaryota; kingdom Metazoa; phylum Arthropoda; class Arachnida; order Araneae; family Macrothelidae; genus Macrothele; species Macrothele yani. The sequence goes on from CM077008.1 coordinate 84,556,528, forward strand.
CGTCGTATTTCATTATATAAGCCACGTAGTGATGTTCAAGTTGTTGGATCTTAACAATTTGAACCAATGTTAGTAATAAAAAGAATAGGCCGATTGAGTGTTAGTGAAGAAACTATTGAGGCAGTGTGGACAGCTTTCATATACAGCCTCTTGAAATCCACATGTTGAGCTTCGTCTGAACTCAGAATCCCCCTACATTACATCGAAGAAAATTTTACACAAAAGGCTTTGTTTGTATGTGTACAAAAGGTGGAAGAATGCCCAAATTGTGCTGCTTTTCCAAATGAGATTTTATAGCATGTTGATGACAACAACTACCTGCAGCACATTTTTTTGGATGAGGCTACTTTTCACACCTCTGGTGAAGTAAACAGATACAATATGCATAGGTGAAAACCCTCCAAATACGTGGCATCAGTAAATAAATAAATACATTGCTCTTTCCACGTTCCAGAAACACACACAGCAACCGAAAAATTGTTTTCAGCCGCCTATATCAAGAGATCCGAGATTCATTTCCACGGCGGCGGCTGAAAACAATTTTTCAATTGCTGTGTGTTTCTGGAACGTGGAAAGGGCGATGTATTTATTTATTTACAATATGCATATATGTGAGTCGTAAAACTCCCATGTTGTCTTTGAAAAGCAGTGGGAATGTTAGATGTGGTTTTATACAGAACAGTCATCATACCTTCCTTTTTTTGTGAACGTACAATAACCTCAAATGTGTACCTGGACATGGAGCTTTTTTGTTGCACCTCAGTTGGATGAACGTCAACCATGCATAATTTTTCAGTAGGATGGTGCCCCACCACATTTGGGATTAATTGCTCAAGAATTCCTCAATATTGCATTACCCAACAGATGGATTCAGAGAGATGGTCCAATATCACGGTGGCACAACATAAAACCCATTGACTTTTGCTTGAGGGGTTATGCCAAAGATACAGCTATTCAGCAACAGCATTGATATTGAAATGCAGCAGAGGATAACAGATGCTATTGCCACAGTTTCCAAAGAGATGCAGGCAAAACATGGCAAGAAATTGAATACCAACTAGATGTGCTTCAGGCCATAACAGTGCTCATGTTGAGGTGTACTAACAATGTAGAAAAGAAACTCTAATAGTTTACATGCATCATGCTGCAAACTGCTTGTTTCTACCTATCATAACTTCAGGGATCATAGCATACTTCTGGAAAATTTTAGGTAAGAATTTTAGGAATTTTAGGAATTTTTAGAAAAATTTTAGGAAAATTTTAGGAGTGTATTTCAATAAAAACTAGATGTATATTTGTATACATCTAGTAAAACAACTTTGTATACATTGTAAAGAGTTTGCTTCACACCCTTCAACCATATATACTGATAGACTGCGCATGACATCAAAATTTCTGGCTCCAACATAAAATCACATGACAACAGTCAAAAAGATGGGTTACACCTGCTGTGCTTATGGTTGCTCTGACCGATATAGTAAAGAAAGTTCTATGATTTTTCATGGGTAAGAAACGAATTAAATACCTAAGTCAATAAAGTTCAATTACTTAACCAGAAACTTGCAGCTATTGATATAAAAATATAGTAACTTAAGAAAAAAAATGGAATGCATGTTCCAAATTCTTCGCAAATGTTCATCACATTATAAATCACAAAATGTAAACAACACGATCATGCATGTATATAGCTCATAAGTAAACTTACCTGAAGAGTTTTCATTATATATGAGGTGCATTCACATAATACACCGAAAACACTGAAGTTCTGCAGCGTAAATTAGTAATCATAACAGCATTTGTACACGAAATTTGGAGTCTGATGATGACGTGCCCAATGTTTGAGCCATGGCGGCTTTGATGCAGCTATTGCCAATGCGCAGTCCATTAGTATATATGGTCGAAGTTCACACCCAAATTTTTTGCATAACGTCTAATATCTAAAGTTTAAGTATGATTTACTTCTAATGTTCAGTTCTTATCTTTTCACGTGTTATTATCATATTCAAGTATATTTACCACATTCAAGTTTCACTTTGAACATTAATATGCTTGTGGAATAACTCTTTTACGGGTCTTATAGAGGTTATTTTTCTTCAAAGTTGGTTGTCAAATTTTCGAACTAAAGCCTAGTTCGTCATCAGGACTATGTCACTGGAGTAGTTGCTGCCACTCAATTGGAAGAGTCCATCCGCAATTATCGTTAATTGTGGTACTTCTTCTTCTTGCTATTTCGATCCCTTCTTCTAGTTTCCTCTTTACTAAGTTTGACTGGTGGGCGATTATTTTCACTGAGTCCCAATTTATGGAGTGTCCACTTGCTTGTATATGTCTGTCTAGCCCTGTTTTGTTCCCAATGTTCCTAATAGCTGCTTGGTGTTCTTTCATTCGGACCTTAATACTTCTCCCTGTTTCTCCTATATAGCTGAGTCCGCAGTTACAGTCGATGCAGTAAATTACTCCTTCCTGCAATTGGATGTCCAATTCTTTCTGCTTTAAAGCTGGCAGGAATTTCTTTATTTTGTTATTAAGATCTGGAGCTAGCCTGATATTATATTTTGCTCCGATCCTTTTCAGTTTCTCGAAAAGTCCCTTGTGGTACGTAATTTTGCTGGTGAATTTGAAGTTGGTTTTCTCCTGCTTCTTTTTTGGCACTTGTTTAAATATTTTTTTCAACATATGGGGAGGGGTAATTGTTTTCTGCCAATATTTCCTTTAATTCTTCTTTGTGAAGATCTTTCTGAGTAGCTGAAGAGACCAGGATTTCAATCTTTTCCAAAAATTGTCTCGCCGTATTCGATTTAATATAATCAGGGTGGAATGAGCAGCAGTCTAACATCTTCCCTGTGTTGGTGGGTTTTCTAAAAAGCTGAGTGAATATTTTTCCCTCTCTTGAGGTCAAGGTTAAATCTAGGTAATTGATGCTATGGTCTCTTTCCTGTTCTAGGGTATACTGCAAGGTATTCTCTAGTAAGGATTAATATGCTGTTGAACCAGAAGCAATTCACGATTTTCACAGTAAAGTTTTCAGGTTTCACATTAAACTATAATATCCTAAAAAGGTAATTGAAAACCAAGAACTATGTACAATTGTTCACTGAATTACTTTTATCATATTATTGTTTTAACCTTTTCCTGATTAGCCTATCTTTTTCTGCTTCCACCACAACTAATTTACTTTCAGTTTTCTTTATTTCAGCTGAACCTTGTATGATCAAGTTAGAGGCAACTGCTATTTCAACAGTATTTTGTTTTTCTACAGCTTTTCTCATTCTTTCTGTTCCCTCTTGAATTACTGCTAGGGAGGCTTCTTTATCTTTTTTAAGCCTATTTATTTCTGCATCATTTTCTTTTATTTTGTCATCAAACTCAGCTTTTCTTTTTTTCTCTAGCTGCTTTTCCTTATTTTCCCTCTCTTTCTTCGAAAATAAAAGCATAACAAACAGCGCGAAAACTAGCTCATAAATAGAATATTTGAAACACTCTCAATGTATGCACTCTCAATTATTAGGGATGGTAGAGGGGAAGGGAATAGAACTGTCCAAAATTAGCATGTTTTCGTTGCGCTAGGGCGCTTAAGCACGGCTGAATTCCTTCAGATACCCCCCAATGTTCAAATGATTGAAATGTGCTGATGTTCATGGAATGAAATGGTTGATCAGCTATGATGACCGCATAAAAGTTCGGGGTGGGGGGGGGGCTTTATTTTTTAGTTTATGCAACATTTTACATCACTCCAGTATTTATCTTGTCATCATCAACAATCGCAATGCAACTACCGCTTACGATCGCGGATATCAGCAACCGAAAATCTGCCATATCTCTAAGTGATATAACACACAGTATCCTGTTACAGTGTACTGTAATTGAAAAAAAAGGATGTGGAAAAAAGAAACTTTCAGAAATTAAGATCATCAAGTCATGCGTTTCAAAAATCCGTTTTCCTTTATAACGTTTAAAAACATGTTTTTGCTTTTTTACCTGTAGTGTAAATAAAAAAACTATGTTGATTTTTTTTTATGGAATCAGACGTCCGTATGTCTGATTGTCTTCATCTGAGTTCACACTTTAGCTACTGTGTACAAGTAGACCTATTTTTTCAGCTCAAAAATATGTAGTTTTGTATATATTCACAGTATAAGTCATTCCTTATTCCCACAGAACTGAATTCAGCATATGCAAAATGAAGATCATCAAGACCCGCCCAACACTATGTTTCTGATTGTCTGCTGTTTATATTCAAGAAATGCAAACATGGATCAATGGTGAATGCAGCAACTATGATTTTTATTTATTACCAAGAAAAAAAAAAAAGAGCCGTGAAAGCTGTAAAGCTGAAACGGATATTTCTCTCAAACCCCCCCCATGCACAAAAACATTCCAATTAAGATCAAACAGCAGGAGGACGCGTCCACACAACACAACCTTTGGAATTACCTGATGGAATGGCTTCTTTTCATTTGGCACATCGCCATAAATCACCACCTGCAGCTCACTGAACTGTCAAGTTGCACCCTTCCTCCTTCACTTTAACTATAATAGAAACTGTAAAAAAAAAAAATGCTCCCCAATTTTCGACAAAATTAAATTACCAAATTTACGTCATGATGTTGCAATTTACTAAAATACGTTTGTTTATCTGCTGAATATTGCTTAAATCCATTGAAAACTTTTTAATTATAGATGATTTTTTTATTAAAACAGTAACTCAGACGTCTGAATAAAAACGTGTTTGTAATTCAAATAGAGTCCATATCATCACAGAAAAAAATTTAAGGATCACTCTGTTTAAATAAACCATGGCATCTAAAAAAAATAATTCACTTGCTTTTCCCGTAATTTATAATTACTGTTTCTTTTTTTCAATCCGATTATGCAACGTTTTTTTTTTTTTTTTTTGCATCTGCTAAAGTTCCTAACGGAATTTGGCAAAATTTGCACTAGAACTTTATTGTGATGTATCTTAACTACTGTAAAAATTTTACTGTGTTATTTTCAAAATTCAGAAAAATGGATTTATGAAAATATTCTCCTAGTCCTTTTGTGCTGTGGAAGTGATAAACAGGTGTTTGCTTTCTTCCCAACCAAGGGCTTCAGATCAGCGCTCCCAGCTGTCAATCAACCGTTGCTATGGTAACACCCTTTCTGCTGGAGGCTCACTCTGTCCAAAGAGGCACACATACTTGTCCATAATAAAAATTACCAATGCTAACTTTTAAAGTTTTAAACCGATTCAACTGGAATTTTGGAAGTGAGCTTCTGTAATCCAATTACAGTGAATGTAAAAATTTCAGCCACTTTCGTGAAAAATTCGCAAAGATAGTTTTCTTATTTTTTATCATAAGTAGTGGAAGTCTCTTGAGGGGAGGGAGGGTGGCATGCACATAAACAAGAAGAAGATGAATGTGTTGTTCAGGCATACTCCTCACTGGTGGATGCCAGCTGACTTGGTACATACGCGACCCCCTGCAAATGCTAAATGCCTCTTCTTTCCCCTTCTGTTCTCAATTGTCGGACGGACATCAAGGTCCCCTTCGACCTACTAGTAATCATCCAATTTTATTGCACTGGAAGTAGTGCCTTTTTTTTTCTTTTTTTCCCCCCAGCCAAATTAGGATTTGGTGCACATCGGAAACCGCTGCCGGTGGTTTCTTTGAGAACAGAGAAAAGGAACTTTAAAAAATGAAGGGGTAACAGTAACACGATTTCCTAAAAGGGCATTTTTTAAGCACTAATTTCAAATTTCAAGGCTTTTCAAGACGGCATTAAAAAAACACCGTTTTTCCAGGATATTCCAGGCCTTGAAAACGTAATCATGATTTTCCAGGACTTTCCAGGTTTTCAAGCACGCGTGCGCATTCTGCGTAATGATAAATTTATTGGCGTTAATAACGGTTGTGTTTTTAATAAATAAGCTTACGAAAATTTTAGGATGAATAGCAAATTTTAGGTATAATTTTAGGAATTTAAGGAGGGTCACAAAATATTAGGAATTTTAGGAATTTTAGGAGGAATGCGATCCCTGTAACTTTTTAAATACAAATTTTCCTAATGAGGGAAAGACTTTTTATTTCTACCCTTCATAAGTGTCAGGTGAGTGATAGATGGCCACAGCTGCTTAGTGCTCAGGCAGGGAAGCAACTCAGACGTTTTATCCAGAACAACAGCTGAGCTGCATTGGAGCAGCAGACCATGGTCTGCAACCAGGAAGCACACCCAAGTGTATCCACAGCTATGGTACAATGACTCCTCCACCATATGGGCCCATAGTGTAAATGCATGACCAACAGTACCTCTCACCACAGCATATTACGGGCAACAATGACTGAAATTTGCCAGAAAACATAAGTAGCGGACTGTGGAAGCCTGAAATGAAGCTGCCATCTCCGACAAATCACATTTCCTACTACACTAAGTGGATGGAAGGTGGCAGGTAATGCAAACAGGTGAGAAGATGGCTGAATATGCCATGATCCTACATGTGGCAGGTGGAAGGGATGAAATGCTCTGGCCGATGTTTTCAGGGACATCCTTTGTCTCCCGAGAGCAGTGCATGATCTCTACTACACAACCATATACTTGTCCATCATTGCAGATCAGATTCGTACATTTGCAGTGAGAATGTTTCCGTACAAAACTGGAGTGTTCTAACAGGAGAATGAGTCATGTTATAAGGCCTGTACTATCCAGGACAGGCTCGAGAACGACTTCCACGTGTTCTCCCATGTCACCCAATAATACAGCTGAAAACATTTGGGACCATATTGACCCTCCACCATGGACACCAAACAAGCTATGGACAGCACTTATATGGATATGGTACAGTATACTAGTGGAGAACTTTCATGGGACTTGTGGAGTCCATGTCATGTGAAATGGTCGCATGGCCTATGGAGAACCAACACAATGTTAAGTAGGCGGTCATAATGTTTTGCTCCAACAGCATATGAAGATAATCAATTTGCAGCACATATCTACATTATAATCCTTAATTCTCTCAATATAAAAGAAAGTATAAATTTATCTTCAGAAATGTAAAAAGCAAGGATTACCAACTATTCTTACCTTTTTGCCCTCAGAAGAAAAAGAACTGATAGTACTTTAATTTTCAGCTTTCTGGCACATGCAAAAAGGCTAAGCTGTTTGTACAGCTGTACCGACAAATAAGCTCATGCAGTCTTCTTACATCTTATACTGCTAGGGCTGGGTTTTAATCCTGGGGAAAGACATGAATGCCATGTTGTTTTTTTTTGTGCCTTTCCCCAGACCAGTGGTTCTCAATTAGAGACAAGCTGCTTCCTATAATCTTACTGCTCATGCAAGTCATTAAATCCTTAGCCATTTTTGTTTTAGCTACATGAGTGGTACAAATAAACCAAAACTGTTCAGAATTTAACAGATTTTGGGAAACTTACCATTCTCTGGTTTTTGCTCCATATTTTACATTTCCAGCACGTGAGACACATGCAAAAAGGCTGAGCTGTTCATACAGCTGTACCGACAAATGAATGCACATTAATTTAAACCTTGGATATTGGACAGGTGTCCAATATATGAGGTAATCTGAATGTTCAGAATTTTTATTGCACCTTTTTTTTTTTTTTTTTATCCAGAAAGAGGGTGGAATAGCCAGTAAGAAAGATGTTTTATAACAAAAATACACATTGCTTAGTAATTATAAACTCAAAACACATGTTGATTTATGTTGACTAGATTCAAATCAACATTTTGCATCAATATCTGAAAGTGCAGAGCTCATCTTTACTCTTACAAAATGAATAAACAAATAAAGTAATGAAAGAAGCCCTGACAAGTAATGGTTACTATATTTACAAACCAAATAATGATAATAACAACATTTGCTTTCAAACTATAGCAAGAAAATAACATAAATCAATAAATATATTAAAAAAACATACTTCACATTTTGATAAGCTCCTGATACAGAAAATATGATGGTGAATTAGAATGCAACAAAGACCAATGAGAGATATCAAGATCATATCACAGAGATGCTGTGAGTAGTATCCACATAAGATACAGACTGATCTACAACACTTTTGGTGTTATGATAAACTACATACAGTCACATGAGTACAGATTTCTTATCACAAGGTCAGCAAATAGTCTACAATACACACAGACCTGCCAACTTTCATGAAATAAAATCTGTAAAAAAAATTTCACAGAGCGTTTAATCAATACGCTTGGTTGACTGATGTATCGAATGTATTGATTAAACGTATCGAACATACAGATTAAAAGCTGATTTATTATGTAAATTATTTGTTGATTTGAATTTATTTCACATGCTATAGTTTAGAAATTTAGCACTATTTCATGTTTACAGTGATTAAAATGCAATCAATTCATAATTATCTCATTAGTACACCACCATTAAGCTATATACTCGAATAAATATTGCACTTGTAAATGTGAAATTGTGACTGCAGTAACTTTTTGCTTTAACTAAGGTTTGAACCATAAATTCTTGTGCCAACAAGTTAGAATAACTTATAACAATGCAATTTTTAAGTCCTATGTGAGGCTAAAAATTTTCATTTCTCTCTCTTTTTAGCAGTTATCACCAATTTTAATCCTACAGCATTTTTACAAAGTCTTTCGTGCTAGGCTGTGTGTAGAAACGGTTAGGGAAGCAGAACTGTTGGCAAAATCTGGACACAGTAAATCAGTATATACAAGGTTTGCACTCATTTGCAGAAAATAAATTTCAGGACTTTTCCAGGAGTTCAAGAAATTACAGGAGCTTAAGTTTTTGTTGTATCATAGTGACTTTTTATATTTTTCAAATTGGGGTAAAATTTATTAGGCATTTATATTTCTTATGGAATCCTACTGGCTCCGCTGTTACCAAATGTTCTTCAGTGGGTGTGTTACATCTTCAATGAAGTGGCAACATTACCATGTATAAAAATTCTTCTGAATAAAATTTATATGAAGCTATCTGGAACTTAGCACAATGGTAATAATACTAAACAATTTCGCCATGGCATGTAAGATTCCCTACTACATAGCCATCTATTTCCAAACACACTGGTAGCCCGGAGGCCAGATATCAATCTTCTTTAGCAAGGAAAGTGGATGCTAGAAGAAACGACCATCTTTGACTCACTGGAAGGGTTTTCAAAAGCTGTTATATTTCCATGTGCACACAACTGTTATACCACAAACTAAGGCCACCGAATACATGAAACTCAAGCATCTTACACTACAGCATCACGAGATGAAAATGATGACATATTGTCTCTACACTTCATGGAAGGAAAAAATGTCATTCTGAGCAGATGTGCAGACAGCTACAACAAAGTGACGCAATCAACTCAAACATCTTGGCCAATTTCTTTTCATTGCAAGATAAAATTTCAGGACTATTCCAGGATTTTTCACAGAAATTTGAAAAACCAAGGACTTTCCAGGCCTGAAAAAAGGGGAAATCAAATTCTAGGGCATTTCCAGGACTTCAAGGGCAATGCAAACCCTGTATAATACAAGCATGGGATCAAGAACAAATATGAATAGGTAATATTAATAAAAAAAAACTTGTGGAGTGAATACTTAACTGTGATTTATTAGGTCATGAAAGCAAAGATGATTCTGAGGCAGATGCAGATGATGTCATAATGAGAGATGGAAGCACTGGTCGGATCTCAAGAGAAGAGGTATGTAAAGCTCTAAAATCTCTTCAGAATGGTAAGGCCTTGGGAGTAGATGGCATGTCTGCTGAGATGCTAAAATATGGTGGTGACTCTGTTATTGACTGATGAACTGAAATTTGCCAGTTATGTTGGGAGCTAGAAATGGTTCCTCACGATTGGAGGGATGCTATCATTGTTCCCTTGCACAAAGGAAAAGGTGATCAGACTGAATGCAAGAACTATCGTGGCATCAGTTTGCTGAGTGAGCCAGGAAAAGTGTTTGGAAAGGTCATTATTGATAAGGTACAAGGTCTCATGTCAGAGAAAGTGTGGGATGTTCAGAGTGGTTTTATGCCTGGTAAGGGCTGCAATAATCAAATTTTTGCTTTACGCATGATGATTGAAAAGTATCTGTCTGTTGGTAAAAGTGTTTGCAGCCTTCATAGAATTAAAGAAAGCTTATGACAAAGTAAATAGGACTCCTCTGTGGAAGATACTGTATAAATATGGTATTACTAGGAATCTACTTAATAGTGTGAAAGCCATGTACGCTGGCAGTAGAACTTGTGTACGAGTGAATGGTGTTTTATTGAAATGGTTTTCTATTGGGGCAGGAGTCAGGCAAGGTTGTGTAATGTCACTCTGGCTGTTTAATATATTTATGGATGCATGCATGCATGCTTGATGCCAAAATGGATAATACTGGTTTGTGTCTTGGTAACATGCGTGTGTGCAGATTGCTCTAGGCTGATGACACAGTCCTGTTGGCAGAGAGCAAAAGTGAGTTGCAGAGTATGTTGTTTCGGACGTATGAAGTTTGTATGAAATTCAAACTGAGTATAAATAAGGGAAAAACCAGAGTTATGGTTTTTGAGCAAGGAACTGTTCGTACTTAACGCAAGATAAGCCTTAATGGCACAGAGACTGGCCACGTGAATGAGTTCGTATATTTAGGAAGTATGTTTGACAGAGAGAACAAATTAAATGGTGAAATTAATGGGCGAGTGAATTTTTCATAGAAAGTCATAGCTGCCTTAGGAGGATTTCACAGGAATGATGAGCTCTCAAGGAAGTTCGAAATGGATGTGTATGTAAGTCTTCCTACTCTGATGTACAGCAGTGAAGCCTGGGTACTGCAGAAAAGATACAGGAGTTGTTTGTGTGCTAGGGAGATGCACTACTTATGGGGAGTTTGTGGTAAGACACGTGCTGATCATGTGAGGAATGAAGATGTGTTGCAGATGTGTAGTGTGAGGCAAAATGTTGTTAGTAAGGTGGAGGCTAATAATCTTAGGTGGTTTGGCCATGTTGAAAGAACCAAGTGATGAGGTGCTAACTAAGAGAATTATTTCAGCCCAAGTTGCAAGAAAGAAAGGTAGAGGAAGGCCAAGAAAATCATGGGAGAACCAGATTCAGGAATGTCTGCTTGAGAAAAAGATTATGAATATGAAGTACGAAAGGTCATGTGTGCGGCGTGTGATGGATGTTAATGAAGCTCGAGCTGTGTGCAGAGATCACTGTAAATGGAGACATTTGATACACCAACAGTAAGTAAATTCTAGTTCTATCAGTTAAATATGTAATTGCCCATGGTTTTTCTTTGAGGAGCTAACCTCTGAATCTCAGAGAACAGCTTAATGATATGTATGTATGTAAATGGGGTGGCCCTAGGTGCCTCTGATCTTCCCTCAAAATTGCGCTTACCCTCCCCAAAAAATGTAAATCGCCAATATAAAATAAGTATGAAACAAATAGACTTTTCATAAATTTTACGGGTAAACTGTAAAACTTGGCAGGTGTGTGCACACAATTTCATCGAAATAAGGAAAAATGCTAAATTCCTTGTGTATATTTTTGTTTTGTTTTAGCATAAGAAAATAATCTTATTCTTATTATTTTGATTAGGGATCTGATGACCAATGTGAGCAACTTAATGGGCTATAAGTAGTTGCCTATTCCTAATTTAGAGCCACTGGTTTCAGGAAAGCCAGTGCCGTAAGACAAACACAACACCCATGCGTCACTGGGATTCAAACTCATACCCATTTCGGATGAATGGTCAGAAGTCAGCAGTTAGATTACTGCGCCACTGGGGTGACAAAGGAATCTTTTGGTTGTGGGGTTTTGAATACTCGATTCTTGAAGCCAACTGAAGGGATCAGAAGTAATTATTCAATGAGAACTCAAAACATATAACTGATTAACTGTTTCAAAAGCAACAATGTAAATCATGTATGCATTGGTAGCATTGGCATTTAAATGCAAAAACACAATAAAAATAACTCATATGAGTGTCAGTGGTAGTTTTAAGAAATATCAAATATGACATTTTTTTACAATGCTCTCTCACAGTACAAAAACGAAACAAAACATGTCAAAGGGGAAGTCTTGCATCCAACAGGTTGTTCTTATATTTGCACTGCCTTGTCCACAATGTATATCTTAGTAAGGAGGATGACTCAAGCTGACAGTTACTCAATAGTGTATGACATGATTGGACAATATGTTTCAGATCTACGAGCCAGGTGAAACAAATGCAAATTTCAAAGAATAATGCTTAAACATCACGTGTGGTTATGATACTGGAACAAAAAGCAATAAGGTGTATTGCTGCCTATTTTTTTACCCAGACCCTCTCCCTTATTGCTAAATAAAATTCCAATTTGGTCCATGATTTTCTTTTCCCATTTTTTTCTGTTGCTCCTCTCAAAAAATAAAAATTTTAGATTTTGGTTTTATTAAATATAATAAGCTGACTCAAAGTACCATACAAACTCAAAGTACCATAATTTCCTTAATATAATTTGTAGACCATGAAATTCAGAAAGAAAAACCACTGAATAATCCACATCTGTCATATTTAATCTGAACCATAATTTCAGACAGAAAAGTTGTGATCCACAGGATAAATCAGAAGTCCAAAGAAGTAAGAAACAACCTTCTTATTGAAAAAAGTAACTCATTTTTTAAGTACTTCTGTGTTACTTTTAAGTGAACATAGAGCAAAAATCCCTATTTTTTTTTTTTTTTTAGAATCACCATAGTTCTTAGACCTAAAAATCCACAGAAACTATGAATAATCTGTTGTCTTTGGCATCTCTGGAAATGTTTCAATTGAAGAGTAAACAAAAGCCTTAACTAATACGATTAGCATAGCAAAATTAATGAATGAAGATCATTGATGTCAATGATTACATGATGTGGGATAAGCTCAGTGGCATCTACCTTCTCGCAGCATGTAGTCCTCTGCAAATGCAAACAGTTCCACCTTCATCGCATCATATTTTCTTTCAAAATGCTCATAAGTATAAAAAAACAAACACAAAATAAACATACTTTTTTTCCAACTTTTTCAGACCTCTATCTTTGTACTGCATTTCATTTTTATCTAATTGTTAATGAATTTCCAGTACACTTTAAGCACATGTCATTTTTAGAAATCAAAGTGCTATAAAACTTTTTTTTTTTTTAATTTTAAAGTGGTGTATTATCTGCAGAACATAAATTTATAACTTTGTGACAGATAATTTGTGGATTATATAACAGAAATTAAGATATTTACCACAAATTTAAAACAAGAAAAAAATTGGGTGTGAAGTTTGTCCAGCCCTGCTGTTTTACCATCAAATGTTATTGAACAATAACTTAATAATTTTCAACCAGTTGCAAATACAAAAGAACCAATCAACTGTACATCATTTTGTTAGTAATTTAATCAGCAATATAGCACTCACTATCTGTTTATTCAGTACTACTTGTTTAATGGAGGGGGAAAAAAGTCCTATCCTAACTGAAGAAGAAACAACTAAATTATACAGACTAAATGGATAACAGCATGAGTGTCCTATCCTAACTAAGAAGGAACAACTAAGTTATACAGACTAAATGGATAATAGCATGAGTGTTTTGAAGGGTTCTTAAAATCCTAAATACAAAAATTATGCATGTTCTTTTTTAGCGAAATGCAGAAGAATTCATTTGATCTTTTTTAAAGCTGTAAAACTCACAATTTCTACCACAGAGTAATGTGAAATGGTATAACAACATAGCAAAAAAGATAATTGATCTAAATGGCAAAACTGATGTATGGAATGTGCAGCTGATGAAAATGCCCTGAGATGTATGATGAGTGACAAATAAAATATTATCACAACAGGCACTTTTTATCATATTTGATTATAATTCAGGTACACCACACATTCCATGGGTTGGAACTTTGTTGTTAGCTGCCAGTGACAGAAGTAACAGTTTTTGAAAAGGCACAAGATCATATATACTGAACAGCACAGAATGCATAAAGTTTCTGTTACACTACCATTAATTTGTGTTTTCCTGGTGTGTATGTGCATTTTTTTTTCTTGGCACATTCGTCGCGACCCATTTATGCTATAGTTTACACTAGCCTGTTGTACCCGTCGTTGACGAGCTAGTGATAGTATAAAGTAAAAGCTATACCGTCAATTAAATTAAGACTGGTAAATCAAGGTTTATACAACTTTGTAGTACAACTTCCCGGAATAGAATATTAGGATGAAAAATGTATTTGAATTATTTAGTAGTTGTCACGTCCAATGTAAATAATTGAAAAAGTTTAAAAGCAGAAGGCTTATGCAATGAAATTGATTGAGATGAAAAGTACCTTATTCTTGCAGAGCCTCGGGATAAACAATATTAACAGTCCTTCCATTCGGAGCAAAGATGTAAAGATTTTCTCCATTTCCGACTCTGGAACAACCAACATACAGTTGACCATGGGAAAAACATGGACTTTGTAGATCCAGTCCAACAACTTTTAGAGACTGCCCTTGTGCTTTATTGGTGCTCATGGCGAAACTCAAACGAATCGGGAATTGAAGACCTTTAAATTGAAATGGGACATCAGATGGGATGATTGGGATCCTTGGAATAAAAACGTTTTTGCCTGCTGCATAGTGAGTCGATTATGCTGAAGTCGTGTGTCTCGTTGCTGGAGTGTTTCCTGTGCCCTCGACTGCGCTGTAGAAGTCCTATTGTGTTCCAGTCTTCTTTTTCTCTGCTGATATGATTCCTGTGCCCTTGACAGTGCTGGCTTTGGAAATCTTATCTTGTTCCAGCCTTCTTTCACGTTCTTCTGCTGTTTCTTGTTCTCTTCTCCTTCTTTGATTTTCTCTATCCATTCTTTGTGTTCTTCTTACACATTGTTTCTTTCTGGGAGGTTGAGGCATAGTATGATGACCTGACGTATGACACTTTTGAATTAATAACGTAGATTGAAAAACAACGTTCAATTTTCTTTTTTTCTTCTATGCCCTCAAGGTCATAATACAATCGGCAAACAACGCTTACAAAAATGGGCGTAATAAATGTATTTACGAATGAAAATAGTCGTAACGGAATTCTAAAACAGAAACGCCTAAAATTTATGTTGAATTACTTTTCTGCACGCCTTAACATTCGGTGTGATATCAGGTTGATGTCAACAAAGCGGAAAGACACACTCAGATCGGATAGAAACGCGTAACATTAAGTAACTAAAAATCAAATTCAAATAAAAAAAAATTGCTTCGAGGTACACCAGAAGATGTCTACAGGTACCTTCATAACAAATTTCATCACTCTAGGTCACCTAATTCTATGTGAAATTCGACAGACATATTTTATATATAGAGAGTTTGGCATGTACTGTAACGTATACTCTCGATTCACTTTCCTTTTGATTTTTACTATCTCTGGTTATTTTATTTTCCTATGTAAATTATCTTCTTACTGAACGAGATGTTATTTCACCCGCTTAATGAGATCTGGCAATGAGTGTAAGTCATGACGTGGTGGTAGCCAGTATAAATAGGCGCGTTCAACGATACCAAGAGAGCGTTTGTTGTTGTATAGAGAGAGCTTTTTGTTGATGTGCGTAGGGTGAGCTGTTGTTTATGTGTCAGAGAGCGTTGGTTTATGTGAAAGAGAGCATTTGTTGTTGTACGAAGTGAACTGTGGTTTATGTGTAAAGAAATCTTCGTTTATGTGAGAGCGAAAAGTTGACCAAATAAAAGATTGCTTTCGTAAGTACGTCTTTCTCAGTTCATAGTTTTGTCAGATCTCTGTCTGGCTGTTAGGTTTATTTCATTTAGTGTTATTAGTAACAACCAGCATAAGACTTTATTCATCTTAATTACTACTACAACATTACTACCAGTTATAAGCTTGTTCATTATTGTTACTACACTACTAGCAGGAAAGTTTATTCATGATTTAATTAACAAACAACAACCATTAGAAGAAGCTGAATTCATTATAACATTAGTGAAAGCTTATATTCACTATAATTAGCTTAGTTAAAAGCTATATTCATTATAGTACACAAGTAAAATGCTAATTTACTTGTGTACATGCCAATTTGCACACACATGGACATGAAAATATATAATTTTCAGTGTATACAATTGAATTAAACATCTGTACCATACTGTATATGCATATCATGAATGTCAATAAAATCATGAGCGTCACGTTAAACATACTTTTGTAACTATTATTCAACTTGAGGTAAAAGAACTTACCTCCAAATTACTAACATATGTCGCACATTTCAAGCTCTATTGAACATGCTCCCACTCGATGGAGGCCTAAACTACACATTGTTATTTAACTCTAACATTATGTATTTACAAGTTAAAATAAGCTATTATAAAACACACTTATTATACATATTACTTCTTCTAATTTAACATGCTAAATATTTAAACTACTAAAATACTTAGTATTAGAAAATATACGAAAATACCATCGCATGGAGTGGAGACGCCATTTGCACACACACTTGATTAATTTCAACGAGTGCTTTCACCAGCCCTTGGCTGGCACCATCAGGTTTATGAGATGCCACTCGAGGATCGACCTTGCCTGTGTAGTAATTTGGAGTTACTCTCCATGGAAAGAAAGGAGTGTGGCATTAACCTCTGGGCATATCAGAAACACTGGAGATCTTTGACTATGTAATTAATGCAATTTTAACTTCTACATTTTGTAGTACTAAAGAAATGGGTAGAACTTTTGCACACACCTAATACATTTGGTTTCTCGTACTCTGTAGCAGACAAAATATTTTTGCAGTGACTACAGTCAATCAGTAGTATTTGGAGTGTCTGGAAGAGCAATATGCCATTATGTTTTAAAAGAAAAGTGTTTAATCAGTGCATCCTTCCAGTACTTATGCGTAAAGCAGAAACATGGACCTTAACTAAAAAAGACACACAAAGGCTTTGAACAACTGAAAGAAGCATGGAGAAATGCACGTTTGGTGTAACCAGGAAAAACAAAGAGGAACTTATGGATAAGGAAAATGACAAGAGTGGAAGACATCATGATCAGAGTAAAATCCCTGAAACCACAATGGGCTGGACAAATTGTCAAAAGGGCGTACCATCGATGGACAACCAAAATTTTGGACTGGATTCCAAGGGACAGAAAAGCATGCGGAAGTGACGTGGAGAAGGCTGGCTCAAGACAGACTGTTGTGGCAGAAACTTGGGGAAACCTTCATCCAGCAGTGGATTGATAATAGTTGACAATGATGATGATATATAGAGAGTATATAAAGTGGAACCTTGGTCATAAATTTTTCTAGAGAAGCGGCTCCTGGGTATTCGCGATAAAAATTCTGTAATAGCATTTCCATAAAATTATAATACAGTGAAAAACCCCGATCTTACGTCCACGCATTTTCCATTTTGAGCGACGTTTTTCTGAAGTCCCGATAATCTTTTATATTTCTCCCGAGTTATACTTTTTCATTCCCATGATATCCCGCATCGAATGTCATTTCAAATTTTTGGTGCCAAACCTGATGTTTCTCTAATTTCATATCTTCTTTGGTTTCCTTACATGTAAGAATGCTTTAAAACAGCTCTTCCCTATCTTCTTCAACATTCCTCAGCAAAATCTGATGACCAGGTTGCTCCTCCCTAGAATTTGCTGAAAGAATGTGAGGACCAGTTCGGACAGTGCCACATTCCTCAGACTGTACATGTACTAACAACTTTGCTGGAGCGTCTCGTCTAGTGCCATAAATTCCGTGTTGAATGGGCATTTCAGCTTAGGGTGTGTGGGTACTAAGAGAAATTCAGCCAGTTTTTGCTGTCTGTCTAAAACTCCGTTTTTAGACGCGAGAGTGAAGATGGCAAATAAGAAGTGCAAATGTCTTTCCTTACCTAAAAAAGCTTCAATTACGCAAAAAGATAGCAAATTTAATGGAGCTAAAGTTGAATTTGCCAAGCCTCTTGGATTACCAGCTTCAACACTGAAAACAGTTTTAAAACAGAGTCAACGAAAAATCATTACATCTCCGATGCAATAGATTGTATGTCGGAAGAAGATTATGGTGACTACAATGTAGCCGAAATTTTGGAACCTATGCCTTCTTTAAAAGTAGCATTAAATGGATTAAAAACATTTCCTTGGTCATGATTTTTAAGAAAAACACTTGCACAGCCTTTCAATTATTCAGAAAGCTTTGCTTGAATTAAACACTAAAAATAGAAAGCAAAAGGAAATTACCAATTTTTCCCAAACTAGCATCACACGATGTGAGTACATGCTGTATGTAAACAAACATAATATCAAAGGTATTGTTTACCTAATATTGAAAAGTATTTCACACGTTGTCGCTCCGTGAGACACGTGCTCCCGTCCTGAGATGCCTAATTATGTTATAGATTTTTGTTAGTTAAAAATTTTTAAAAATATTTTCAGTTAAACACTCACTTAATAGCACAATCAAACATTTAAAAATTTTCAATAATTAAAACAATTGCACTAGAAAAGGCTATACTCATCGGGTCAGGAGACATGGCTCACATAAAAGCTCTTCGTCTATGATATCACGTCAAGCACTTTCAATGCTCTGGGAGCACTATCATCAGGCCACCAACTATCTACACGAGGGTTCCTCATGTGTGTGTAGCCACAGATGTTGCATGTCGGGAAACGAAGGGAGGGTTGCGGCCTGTATGATGTGTCAGGTGATTCTCCTCAAGTGCCGCCATCTATTGGATGAGTTGGTAGGTATATCTTTCGTAAGTACAATTCTTTTTTCATTTTTAATATAGAGATATTGAACTATTACTATTTATATAAACATATGCATTATTGTTAGTCCTTTATTAAATGGTGTGATTTTTGTAATGCTCTTTTTTTTTCTCTTTTTATAAGTGACTTCCAAGCTGTATCTAGAGTAGTGGGGTCCTGTAAACTGCATATTTTCTTTTTTTTTTTTTTTGTTTGATTATAATGCTTTCTGAAATCCTTAATTCTTTTTGGTTTGTGTGGGTAGTTAATAATTTAACATTTTCAATCAGGATATTGTTTATGATTAATGCAGTATTCAGTGATGGAAAGTTGCAAAACCATTTTTGGAGCAGGTTAAATACATTTTTGGAGCAGCAAAATGCGTTTTCATAGCAGGTGAAATACATTTTTGGAGCAGCAAAATGTGTTTTTGGAGCAGGTGAAACATTTTTGGAGCAACAAAATGTGTTTTTGGAGCAGATAAAATACATTTTTGGTGTAAGAAAACATTTTTTAGAGCAGGTAAAATATTAGTACAACTCTTAAGCAAAAAATGTTTTGGAAATAGATGCACCCTACTCAAATTTAAAACATCTTGCATTGAAATACACACACACATATGCAAACATTTTAGTTTTCAAATAGATCAAAACATTTTTAACCATAGCAGGATTCTATTATTAATCATTTATTTTACAAAAAATGTTTAATTTTTCGCTGCTTTTCTCAATATTTAATTGCTCACTTCTATTCTTTTCTAATTTTTTAAGATAGTTAGAAATGTTTTGTTTTGCTTCTTTTAATAGTATCTGTCCACTTTCTGTTGCACTCATGTCTTTTTTTTTTATGCCACATTCAATGTTCATCTCAGCATTGTTGAACATTTTATGAGGGAATCCAACTGCTGCAAATATTCAGCTTCTTCCCATTTCAAATCACCTTGTGAACATTCAATTTCTTCTCTTTTTTGCTGCATTTTTCCAGCATTAATCTGCTCTTGATATTGTTTCCAGGATTCTTTATAAGCTGTCAGAAGTTTTTTGGTTACATTAATTTTACTCACATCTCCATTTAATCTTTTGACATGATCTTTGTGCTTCTTGCTCTCCATATGCTGCCTACAATCATCATGGTGGACTTGCGACATGCTAAAATTGCAGCCACATGGCTTATAAAACGTGATTCAGCAAAATTTCAGATGCTTCATAAAAAGGCAATTCTTTACTATACATACCACAATACACTTGACGATAAGTTTTATCTGACTTTTTCTTTTTGTTGTCTTAGCTGTTTCACTGCTATGTTTCGTTTCGTTTTAATCTAAATTAACCCTTTCCACTCAAATAACTTTTCACCCATACTCACATAGAACTCGCATTTTTTTTTCTTTTCTGCAGTAGAAGCCTCAACTTAGCAGTGAAAGCTCAGCTTTAGCTCACCAGCCCCGACATATGAGCTATAGAGGCATCATCAGCGTGGCAGCTGACACCCGACCTATTCGGCAAAAAAGAAATATCTTGTGAGCGTCGACATGCGAGCTATAGAGGCATCATCGGCATGGAGAGTGACACCCGGCACGCAAGATATTCGGCAAAAAAGAAATGTCTCGCGAGCACCGACATGCGAGCTATGGAGGCGTCATCGGCATGGTGGGTGCCACCCGACACGTGCGATATTCGGCAAAAAGAAATGTCTCGCAAGTCCCGACCCATGAGCTATAGAGGCGTGATGAGCACGGCGGATGACACCCGACACGCAAGCTATTTGGTGAAAAAGAAATGTCTTGTGAGCGCCAACATGCGAGATATAAAGGCATCTTTGGCATGGAGAGTGACACCTGACATATTCAGCGAAAAAGAAATTTCTCGCAAGCCTCAACATACGAGTTATACAGGCGTCATAGACGAGGCGGATGACACCCGTCCTATTCGACGAAAAAGAAATTCCTCGCGAGCGCCGATATCCGAGCTATAGAGGCGTCATAGGTGTGGCAGATAACACCCGACCTATTCGGTGAAAACAAAATTCCATGCGAGCGCCGACATGCGAGCCATAGAGGCGGCGGCGGCATGGCGGGTGACACCTGATACGCAGATGATGTTTTTTTCTTTATCCGGTGAAAAGAAAACGTCTCGCAAGCCCCAACATGGGAGCTATAGGGGCGTCATTGGCGTGGCGAGTGACACCCGACCTATTTGACGAAAAAGAAATGTATTGCGACCACCGACATGCGAGCAATAAGGCGTCATCGAAGTTGTGGGTGAGCTATTCGGCGATTTCGTAATGTCGAGTGTCACCCGACAGTCGAGTGGAAAGGGTTAAAACGTTTGCACCAAAATTTTCACAAGCACAAAGCCACATGCAATCAATGTAAAGAGTTGGCAAAAGGCACTGAGCTAAGTCAAAACTGAGTTCCCTCTCGACTTTTGCGCACGGTACTCTCAAATGGCTGTATGGGGAATCACGTGACAAACTCCGCCTCCGTTGGCGAGGAAAGTCAGAACATCGAAGGCGCATAAGGGACTATCTGCAAAATGCGTTTTTTCGACCAAAAGACGGTAAAAAAATAGAAATTGCGTGCAGGGATCTTGCGAGGGCTTTTCCGTAGTTTTTTTTTTTTTTTGGGTGACTTCCGTAAAACCGTAAGATGGATTGAAAATCCGTAAAAGTTGAATCCTTTAGAAACAGAACGATTGTATCCTGCCAAGGGAGAGCCATTTACAGTATCCTCCGCGTCAACGAAATAGCTAATGACTGACCTTACGCTGTATTTACCTAATCACGCACCTCGCCCGGAATGAAATAACTGCGCTATCCTGAAGAACAGGGAACGACATATAAACAATCTCAATTCCACAGCACTCCGAAAGACCACCAAACTATCAGTAAACAATCTTCATCAGGATTTCATAACGTACAGCATCGTTTCTCCTACATACCACGTGATTACAACAAAACTCCTCCATAAGCAAAAACAATTTAATTCCCTACATCACGAAAATCGTTGTTTTTTCGTCAATTTTGCCGAAAAAACAACGAATTAGAAGGTAGGTGAAAAACATTCCAAAATTTTGGGATTGGCGGTACGGTACGTGTTGATTAACCATCGTTTTCACCAAATTACGCGTAGACTTGAAAAAGGCGTCATTCGATTCGACGTTTAAAACGGCATTTTTTGCTGTGAAAACATTTTTTTTGCTCAGCCATTTTTGCCGTGGATTGCCGTTTCGGTGCAGTTGGGCGCAAATATTAAATTTTTTCGTAATTTGTAGCAGTTTGGCGCAAGATAATGAAATTGGCGCAAACTTTCCATCACTGAGTATTGAATAAGAGCAGTTTTTTCTTCTTTTTGTTCCAGTTTTTTATATGTTGATGTAATCTTTTTATTAATCAATTTTTTGTGCTACCCATGAAAGAGATGCGGTCCCCAGAACTCTGTGAAACAATAAGAATTTCATATACATCTGCTGATTGTAGTATATTTCTGTTAGATTTTTTCTTTATAACCAAGTCACCAATATTTTGAACAGAATGACCAAACATAATGCTGTGTTTCTTCATTAATCTTAAAAATTTCCCACTTATTCCTCTAATAAAAGGAAAGAAACCTGAAAATTTATATATATATATATATATTTTTTTTTTTGGTATGTTTTGATCAAAAATCAACTTTTTAACAGCTTTTGTGTTATATCCATATTGTTTAGTTGTGTTAATAATCTATTGGATTTCTTCTACTCTGTACTTTCTATTTGAAGAATGTGTGAAGGCACGTTTTACCCAATTTCTAATACTATTTATTTTATGAGTTTTTGGGTGTTCAGATTGACATGGAATCAATATAGGCACATACAGTAGGTTGGCTTTCTAAAAATTCTGTATTCAAAATTTAATTCTTTTTTAATTAGTTTGATGTCCAAAAAAGAAATCTTTCCATCTTATAATTGAACAAAGAAAAGATAAAATATGCAATTTACAGGACCCCACTACTCTAAATACAGATTGGAAGTCCCTTATCCTTATAAAAAAAGACAAAAAAAAAAGAACATTACAAAAATCACACCATTTAATAAAGGACTAACAATAATACACGTTTCTATAAATAGATAGTAATACAGGATGTTCACAGAATTATCAAACCTGATTTCCCTGACCAAATATATAAGAAATCCCTGACCTTACACAAATAGGTTTATTTGAGTTTTTCAATATATGTGCCATGATAATAAATAAAATTGAATTGGATAATTGAGAAACTTATATTATTTAAAAGTGTTTCCGTTTGACGTATAAAGTTTCCCAAATAACTGATTCATTTAATATTATTATTATTATTAGTTTTTAATCGGCCTCCACCTTCCCCATAGCCATCCAACTCACACCTTTTTAAATTTTGTTTACTCTTTTTTTCATGGTTTTACATTTATTGAAGAAACACTCAAACAAACCCATACACAATATTCAGAACAGTTACTATAAAAATATTACAGTAGGAACACAGTCACTGTTTTTATATTACACACCACTTTTCTTCTTTTCCCAGTCTGAAATCTTCGCCTGCGATGCTGCTTCTTCCAAATCTAGTTCCTTCCATACTCTTTGTCTTTTTTCCTTCAATTCCTTTATTTCATGATCAATTTTTCTTTTTTCCTTCAGTTTTCTTTGTTCTTCGTTTTCAAGAACACTGTTTTTCTCAAGATAATCCTGATATCTTCATCTGGAGGCTCTTACAGAAAGAAGAAGCCTTCTATTGATGGCAATGTGTTCTACTCCTCCCACATTTTTAATGGCATCAAAAACTGTTCTCTGACAAATCAGGGATTCTTCCAGGAGATTTTCCACAAGAAGAGACTTATTGACAGAAAATCCACCTTCCACTGAAGCATTTCCATGAGACATAAGGAGACAAATGTTTATCACATCCCAAAGTTCATCGAATTGTTTTTGGTTGTCAAGCAGAGCACTGTAAAATTTGTCTAATCCAACGGAATCATCATGACTGTCAAAAAATTCATCAAACTGAGACTTTAAAGCAGATTGAGCTTCTACACACAATGAAGCGTACTGTTTATTAGCATTTTCAGCAGTCACCTGAAATCCTGTTTGCACTAAGTAAAACTTCGAGCACAATTTCCACTCTCTTCTTGCCTAGACTCGGCTGCTGCACTATGATATTTGGGTCCAAACAAGTTACTCCACGGACAAACTTAAATTTTAGTGGGCTTTTCTTATGAAGTTTTTCAATCATACTGGTCATAAGTTTCCTAAATTCAAGCTTAAACTCTAATTTCTCCCTTTCTGAGCACTTCACTTCTTTTAATAGCTTTTTAGCACTAAATACAATATCAACTTTCTCAATTGAGAGAAGATTTTCACTTTTTGATACATCTAAAGTTAACAGTTTTGAGACACTATCAGCTTCACTTAATTTGTCAGGCTTCAAGTTTTGTGCCATCAAATTTTTCATCAGATCCAGCAAATCAGTGTGTAAGAAAGGAATTAAAGGCTTTGGGCTCTGGAACCTTCTCAAAAAAGATTCACACTCTGAAGCTATAGTCCTAAATGCAGCCAATTCGCTTTTCAACAATGAACTTTCCATGAATTCTGCAAGAAACATGTACTGTTTGCTGGAAACCGATAATTCTTGAACATATTTCTTGATATGATCATAGGCAAGCAATGCCTTAGTCAAACAATTAACGTTTTCCAACCACCTTACAGTGCAAAATTTCAAAGGGAAATCTTTACATCCAGTAATCATATTATAATTTGTACAGCGAGCAGAACTATCTTTTAAAAGGTAGTACAAGTTACGCAGAAAGTGATGTATATCCCATTTCACTGCTTCAAGTCCAGTTTTCATAGCTCCATTGACCACGTGAAGACCACATACTCCAATGTCAACTAATAATTTACCATCTGGATTTTCAGTTCTAAGTTTATCTTTCAGCTTTCTTCAAAAGCTGAGATTAATGTTAGGTCCATCCATTGACACTTGTAGCATGTTATCCAAGGGAAGAGGTGCACCTTTAATGAATTTCTCTAAAAGGTCATTAGCTGTTGCCCGTCCTAAAAACACACTACTTAAGTATCTAGTGGAAACTTTTTGCAGATTGACGTCCCAATAACGAACAAACTGATCCATTTGTCCACGCTGAGCAATTTTGTTTAGTGATTCATCAAAACAAATTACAAAGTCAGTGCACTGTTTCAGATCGTCCATTAAACACTCTTTGAAATGTGGTGCCAATCCATGGTTTATCACATAAGATGCTTTGCTTTTACCTAAAGTAAATTTTGAAGCTATCGCACTGTCAGGAAACATTAACTGAAATGTTTTGTTAATCTTTGTACATGAGTTCAGAGACATTCGCTTGGACAACACTTCCATGGCCCATATTATTTCTGACTTTGTTACATCATCTTTCACTACATAAGCATTAAGGTCACTGGGCTTCACATCATCTTTCACAACATAAGTATTTGAGTCATTAGACTTAATATTTTCTAGAAGTACTGATTCCACATTTCCTGAGCTTGTTGATGGCAAGAGTTTGTTATTACAAAGAGAGTTCTTTTTCACAGGGAAGTGAAAGAAGCAAGACTGGGCAGAGACATTTTACATAGATGTTCTTCAAATGATTAGGGCCATTTCTGTGGCTGGTGACTGCCCGACGCCCCATGTTGCTAAGCTTGAAAGTTTTAGAACACACTTTACAAAATGCTGATTCATTGTCACTGTTCACAGCAGCTACCCAACCAGAAAACTCGGGATTTAATTGTTCGTCCAACCATTGTTCATTAAACACGCAACGCTTTGACATTGCTGCAGTCTTAATTGCCTTTTAACAAGGTATAACTTATATCACAAATTTTCTTCTACTCCTTTGACCTAAAACAAAAAGAGAAATGTTAACAAGTAATATAGCACAACTTACAATAATAGGTAGGAAATACAAGGTTACATTAGTAGGAAGGGGAAGTTAGTGACTGTCTGCAACACCAAGTACAAGTGTGTTGGGCAATGAGGGCGTCACTCTCCAACGCCGGGTTAAAACTAGTTGTAGATTGAAATTTCCCTGACTTTTTTAAATATCACTGATTTTCCCTGACTTTTACCAACATTTCAGGCATTTCCCTGACTTTCCCTGACCAATTTTCATTTCCCTGATTTCCCCTGACTTTCCAGAATTTGGACACCCTGTAATAGTTCAATATCTCTATATTAAAAATGAAAAAATAATTGTACTTATGAAAGATATACCTACCAACTCGTGCAATAGATGGCGGCACTTGAGGAGAATCACCTGACACGTCTTACAGGCCGCAACCCTCCCTTCGTTTCCCGACATACAACTCCTGCGGCTACACACACACACACACACACACATGAGGAACCCTTGTGTAGATATTTGATGGCCTGATGATAGTGCTCCCAGAGCATTGAAAGTGCTTGCCATGATATCGTAGATGAAGAGCTTTTATGTGAGCCATGTCTCCCGACCCGATGAGTATAGCCTTTTGTAATGCAATTGTTTTAATTAATGAAAAATTTTAAATGTTTGATTGTGCTATTGTGTGAGTGTTTAACTGAAAATATTTAACTAAACTGTTTTATTTAAAAAAATGTAACTAACAAAAACCTATGACATAATTAGGCATCTCGGGGTGGAAGCATGTGTGTCTCACGGAGCTATAACGTGCAAAATACTTTTCAATATTAGGTAAACAATACCTTTGATATTATATTTGTTTAATCTAAAGCACGTTTTAACATAAGACAGTCCTTTGGGATTTGTTTCATGATATGCATATTTTGTAATGCTGTATGTAGTTAACTGCATTTTTTGGTTTTTACATAAATGTGCCTAAAATACACATCATGCACTAGTATAGTACTACTAGTGCCCATTGGTTTCTATTTTTTGTACACATTATGTATTTCTGTAAAGTTTATTTTACCTCGACCTTGGTTTTATGCTTTCCCGCATCGTACAACTCTTTATGCTGTTCAGCAAAAATTGCAAAATTCGGGTTTCACTGTAAAGGTATTTTTTTAAACTGCAAGTAAGTTGAAATGCATTAAAAGTTTAATTATTTTTTGCAGATGTTTGTGACATGTGTTCTTACATAGCCAGAGCGCATGAGAGGGCGAGTGGTACTGTATTATGTTTAAAAAACATCCGTGTACTATGGACACTCGCAGCGAGGGAAAGACTGTTCCGTGACATCACAAGGTCAAGGAATAGTTTGTTCTATCTGACCCTGACGCAGAAAGGAACCAGTTAGTTTTTAGCTTGTGGGATGATCTTACAAAGTGCACACATGCTGCACTTTGCAAGAACGTCGAAAGTCTGTGCATTGTTAAGGTAGCATTGGAGTTGTAGGAGCTCGTGTGAAGTCTCAACTTCAAGCTGGAAATACCTGCCATTAGTAATTTTTAACTGTGAAATCATGGATAACTGGTTGAAGACTGGAACCATGGTGAAATGTGGTAATGCGGAGCAAACAAATTAAATTCTTTCATCAAATGTGCCGCAGGATGATCTGAAATCCCATAAAATGCATACATGAGACTAACAATGAAAGAAAAAAGCTGAACTTTTTCACTAGGTGAATTTTTTTTTTTTTTTTGATTGGAGGTCTAACGACCACCGTGAACAACTCAATGGGCTATAAGCAGTTACCCGTTCTTAATTTCGGGCCACTGGTTCCAGGGAAAAGACAGAGCCAGCACTGTAAGAAAAACACAACATTCATGCCTCACCAGGATTCGAACCCGGACCCATCTCAGACAAATGATCAGAAGCCATCGCTTAAACTACTGCCCCACCGGGGCAGCAGGTGAAAAATCAGAACGCGCTGAAAGTATGAATATAATGCAGCATGAGAAAGACAGAATTGTTAATTGAAGTTTATTTATGTGAATATTAAAATGGATAAATGGATAACATCAAAACATAACATTACTGATATTTAACAAAAGAATACAGGACAGATGGAACACTGCGGGGGGGGGGGGGATATGATTACGTGCGAAATATTCGCCCCTTCTGACTTCCGTTTTCAGAATTTCCCCTCTATTTTCAAGCTGAAATACAAATACATAATGGAATAAAATGGTATTTCACAACAATATCGAGCAGAAGGAACATCATGAGAGAAAATTGCAATCACGCGAGAAATCTTCACTCCACTAACTTCTGTTTTCGAAGGCTTTGAAAGCTGGAATTCAGACGGAAAACGACCCCCCCCCTCCACCATCACAACCATTCCCTCAAAAATTTCTGTTCAGTTATGCATCTATCTCGAGAACCACAGAAATGATTATAGAAATGGCAGAATTCCTCTAATTCTCAGAAGAATCTCGTGCCTGGAGATTACAGGGAAACTCTTGCACCATTTAACTTCCGTTTTTTTTTTTAATTCCTCCATTTTTCAAGCTGAAATAAAAATATCTATGGAATAAAATTATATCTACAAAAAAAATACTGGACAGGGAAACATCACAAATAAAAGAAATTACCATTATGGGGAAAATCTTCATTCCGTTTAACATCTGTTTTCGTAAGTTTTGAAAGATCAAAAACCATACCCAGCCGAAAAAAAGGAATCCCCGACCAATACTCCAACCCCTCAATTTCTCTTCAGTTTTGCATCGATCTTGAGTATGACTCAAATGACGACAGAAAATCCAGAATTCCGCTAATCCGCGGAAGAATCTTGTGTATGAAAATACACTCAACTGACAAAAATTCCTAAACAGTGCTTAAACATGTTCAAGATATTGGCATTACATCTAGTAATAAAAAAAGGAAATACAGTGAAGATTATATTAAATTTGGCTTCTCATTTACAGGAAGTGAGGATAATGCACACCCACAATGTGCCACTTGCAGAGAAGTCCTTGCAAACAGCAGCTTGAAACCTTCACTCGTCTCATCATTTAGAAACTAAGCACCAAAGTCTTTTGAATAAACCAGTTGACCTTTTCAAACGGAAATCCAAAGAACTCAAAGTATCTAATATTCATTAACATATTTCACTTCGTAATCAAGATAGTGAAAAAGCGACTAACATGGTAAGCTACCAAATAGGAATAGCTGGAGAAGCCCATACTATTGCAGAAAATCAGATTTTACTGTGTGCAAAAGCAATTGCCAAGTAAATGCATGTTTGACAATGATTCAGCAAAGAAATTGGATATGAAACCCCTTTTCTAACAACACAGTGTCTTGCCGAATTCACGATATGTCAGAGAATGTTGAATCTGTTTTTATAGAATGGGAATGGAAAAGTACTAACGATCTGCAGTTAGATGAGACCACAGATGTTTCTAATCTAGCAATACTAATTGTACTTGTACGATACCTAAATGATGGTGAAGTGGAAGAAAACATGCTGTTTTGCCGCCTGTTAAAAAAGTGTACAACTGGTGAGGACATTTTTAATTAAATGAACTCATATTTTGAAGAAAAGCAAATTGAATGGTCTTCCTGTGGAAATTATACAGAAGGTGAAAAATCAGTGATAGGAAAATTTGTGGGCTTAGTTATTTGCATTAAAAATATATGTGTGAATATTTCTTGGATGGATTGTATTAATAATATTCATAGACATTACTTGGCATCAAGATGAATGGCACAACAATTAAAATCTGTGTTCGATGAAACTATCAAAGTAGCCAACTTTATAAAATTGAGACCAACTAATTCCAGACTATTTACTTCCTTATGCAAAGATACGGACAGGGAGCATGTACTGTTTTGGCACACAGATATTCTTAGTTGGCTTTCATGTGGCAAAGTGCTTATGCATTTGTTTGAATTAAGTCAAGAATTAACTGTTTTCTGTGAAGATCCCCCTTTTC
The DNA here is from genome assembly GCA_039090855.1 of Macrothele yani. Classification (NCBI taxonomy): domain Eukaryota; kingdom Metazoa; phylum Arthropoda; class Arachnida; order Araneae; family Macrothelidae; genus Macrothele; species Macrothele yani. Next base: position 84,586,093 of record CM077008.1, read on the forward strand.
ATCTTAGTGGGTGTATAGCAGATTACCCATGGCTTCAAATAATAGCATACTGGGCAGATACATTTTTGAAAATAAATGAACTTAATTTATCATTAAAAGATTCAAATACGAATTAAAATCGAGTGGAAAGTATGCTAAAAAAGTTATTGAGAACAGTACCGATTGTTTTAGCACCCTACACAACTTTTTGACTGAAAACGAACGGACTTTAGACCACAATGTTAAAAATAATATCAAATGTCACTTGAGGTCCCTAAGACGGTGACCTTTAAGGAGTATTTTTAACCAGTTTCCAAGAAATTAAATTGGATTCGTAATCCATTTGATGAGTCTTTCATGTTGTTGGCTGCTGACCCCTCTATAACAGAAAAAGAAAATCTTATTGATATTTCGACTGCTTTTTGGACTTTAAAACATTATTCAAGAGTGAAAGCCTTACACATTTTTGGCTTGCATTAAAATCAGAGTATCCTGCACTTAGTGACAAAGCTGTTAAAATACTTTTGCCATTTTCAACTACTTACATATGTGAGAAAGCTGTCCCTACCTACACCTTGCTGAAGTCAAAATATCGAAACAAACCTGATGCAGAACAAAGATCTGAAACTATGACTGTTCTGTCAAACGGAATATTGATGCACTTTGTTCTACTAAACACAAGACCAGAAACACCATTAAATTTGTGATTTACTTTAATTCGTAAATATCAATATAATTATTTTGTTATATCTATTTATTACCATTATAAACCATTTAACATTTGTTTCAGGAATATTTTCTACTTATTTCTAGGTTATTTAACCTTAATTTACATTTTATAATACAGTAGCTATACTTTTTGATGATAAAATCCTTTTAGTTTTACAAATATATATTCCTGAAATAATTTTCTATTAAGAAGTTCAGGAATTTGTATAAAACAAATGTAACTTCCATGAAAGGAACCGTAAGTACTGGAGGCGTAATATATGTACAAAACTGTTATATTACTTATTACGTGAACAGAAATAGGTGCAGGGCTTCGTGATAACAATATAATGTTGAAAGGGGTTTGCGAGTCAAAAAACGTTTGGAACTGCTGTTCTAGAAGATGGCCTTAAAAAAATACAGTTTAAAACTTTGAATACTTCCAAAAAGAAAAAAAGAGGGGGAGGGACTCATAATTTTAGATTATGCTAATTTATAATGTAAGACATACACACAGGGTTACTACAAACGAAATGGACAGTTTCAACATTTTATAAAACCAAAACTATGTAATACAAATACAAATATCAAAGATATTGTATACCCAATATCAAAAGGTATAGCGCACGTTATCGCTCCGTGAGAAACATGCTCCCACCCCGAGAGAAGCCTAATTACGCAAAAAGTTTTTTGTTAGTTAAAAAAATATTTACAAATAAACATTTTAGTTAAAATATGAACTTACAATCAAACACTCAAAACTATCCATTAATTAAAACATATCTCATTAGAAATGGCTATACTCATTGGTTCGAGAGACATGGCTCACGTAAAAACACTTCGCCATGAGCACTCTCATCAGGCCATCAACAACCTACATGAGGGTTTTTCGCCTGTGTGTAGCCGCAGAAGCTGTGGGTCAGGAAACGAAGGAAGGGGTGTGACCTGCATTACATGCCAGGCGAATCTCCTCAGGTGCTGCCATCTATTGAATGAGTTGATAGGTATATCTATCTTAAGTACAATTCTTTTTTAATGTAGAAATATTAATATCTATTTATAGAAACAAATGTATTATTATTAGTCCTTTATTAAATAGTGTGATTTTTATAATACTCTTTTTTTGAGACTGTCCTTAGAGATATGTCTCATATGTACAAAACTATGCAAGATATTGACACTCGTGATGAACTGTTCTTTCACTTATAGTAATGATTTTATTATATAGATGGCATCACTAAAATATTTGTTTTCACCATCACGTGACCAGTCACGCAAGACGGCCACAAATGCTGTGGAGAAGGCATTGGGTGCTTGAATTAAGCAAAACAAATTGTGTTACTGATTTTGAAGATGACAATCCGATTTTTGGCGTAAATGTGACAAGGATGTCACATTTTATGTGACAAGGATGTCACATTTACGCCAAAAATCGGATTACCATCTTCAAAATTTGCATTATATGGCGTAATCCCGTATTTCTTTCATGAATTCTGTTACTGTTTATACAACAGTTTTGTTGTAGTGCCATTTACTGTTTCACACGTTAATTATTAGCATTAGCTAAATGGGAGCAGTATTCATTACATTTTGAGAACTATATGTAATTATTGAACATATTTACAAATTGAACATAGTTTTTTGTTGTTGTTCTTACCTTTCGTCAGCATAGGTCGATATTCCCATTCTCTAGTGTTCAGTGCGCACGAAGTATCACATTGAAAATTTGCCGTCGTTGTCACTCCAAGTAATTAAAATATATTAAAACTATTTGAATTAAGACTAGAACAATGAAAGGAACCATTAAAAGAATTTGGATGATATAGTAAAAGAAATATTCAAGACTTTTAATGAGTCAACGACCGCATTGTAAGGTACAGACATTGTCTATCAATTAATGAAAAGGGTTAAAAGAGGGAATATCCCTGCTAAAAAACATAAAATGACCTCAAATGAACAATCACTCCCATGCAGCCGTACCCATACTAGTTTCAACTGTTTTCTTACAGTCATCTTCTGTGGGATTCGCTACATCCGTCGATTAGAACGTCCAATGTTGAACTGTCAAATTGAGATTCCCTGTCGTTCTCATCGCCCTGCCACGTCAGCTAGTTTAGCGTTGTTTTTTTTAAATGTCGCAATCGATGGATGTAGTGAATCCCACAGATGACAGTAAGAAAACAGTTGAAACTAGTATGAGTACGGCTGCATGGGAGTGATTGTTCATTTGAGATCTTTTTTATGTTTTTTAGCAAGGATATTCCCTCTTTTAACCCTTTTCATTAATTGATAGACTTAATGTCTGTACCTTCCAATGCGGTCGCTGACTTATTAAAAGTCTCGAATATTTCTTTTACTATATCATCCAAATTCTTTTAATGGTTCCTTTCATTGTTCATAGTCTTAATTCAAATAGTTTTATTATATTTTAATTACTTGAAGTGACAACGACGGCAAATTTTCAATGTGATACTTCGTGCGCACTTGGATGGCCACAACCATAGACTGAATACTAGAGTGGGAATATCGATCTATGCCGATGAAAGGTAAGAACAACAACAAAAAACTATGTTCAATTTGTAAATATGTTCAATAATTACATATAGTTCTCAAAATGTAATGAATACTGCACCCAGGTAGCCAATGCTAATAATTAACGTGCGAAACAGTAAATGGCACTACAACAAAACTGCTGTATAAACATTAACGACTTATAGAGCCACGTAGTAAGGTTCAATGTTTTTGAACAAAGAATAAAGAATTCTGTTACTGTTCTGCAATGGTGTTTCAGAACAAGTTTAAAGTAACCACCGCCAAATAGACAATCCATCTTTGACTGGCACAAGAAATTTGAAACAACAGGATGTGTGTTTGTGTAAACGTCACAGTTCAGGAGAACCACCTGTATCCAATGAACAAGAGGAGCATGTTCATGCCATTTCTCATGCAGCACAAGAAAATCAAGGTGGGTTGAGAGTGAAATTTTTAGGAAGTGGCTGAAAATGATTCCCTACAAAATGCAGTTATTTCAAAGTCTAAATGACAATGACAAAACTGCACATCGTGATTTCTGTGCAGAAACGTAGGAGAGTTTAGAAGAATATGGTTTTAGTGTTTTTACATGACAGGGCTGGACATACACTTCGTTGGAGTGACATGCTTGAGCGTATGAGTGCGGTATCTACAGCGACCGCACACCTACCACTGAACATGGCTATAAATATTAGCAGAAACTAGTTTGGCACTTTGCAATCAGGATTCTTCTTCTTCTTCTTCTTCTTCGAGATTTTCATACCTTTTAAACGTTTCGTTTGTATTGTGGATTTATTGGTCTTCGTTGTATAAATCCACCTCTTTCATTTTAGTCTTGTTCAGATTTTACAGTATCATGAATTTTATTTCCGAACTTCACAATGAACAAAGCTCGCAATCTCCGAATGAGTCTGACACTTATGGCAATGTCTTGTGAATGAATTCATTAATGCATGCATGTAAGGACCCTCCAGCTGTTACTGATATGATAAGTTGAAGTACTTAACGTTCATTGTTACCTGGTTTTAATTACAGATATTGTGCTTTATATGTATTAACATCATTTAATGGTCTCCTAATTGTCAAACTCATATAACGTGTGAAACAATAATGAACAACGTTTAGCGAGTCGATTATTTTACGATTTCTTAGCCACGTAAAGATATGTTCTGCGCAAATCAGCAAAATTAGAACTACAATATATTTATGGTTTTAGTGAACGTCTAATTTTCAGCAATGAATCGACATTCCACATAAGTGGGAAAGTTAATAAACATATAGAATATGGGGGACTGAAAATCGTAGAGCAACAGTGGAAGATGTGTGGGATTCCCCAAAGGTTAATGTGTTCTGTGCTATACCCTGTAAAAAAGTGTATGGCCCCTTCTTTTTCCAAGAAAACAATGTATCGAGAAGTTCTTATCTCAACATGCTAATTATTTGGTTGATGCCTCAGCTGCATGAAGACAGTGGCACTTTCCAAAAGGATGGAACACAACACTACTGTCATCAGGAAGTTAGAAATTACCTCGATGAAAATCTTCCAGTGTGGATTGGCCATGCAACATGTCACTTACATGCTGGCCATCGCGAAGTCCGGATCTAACACCTTGTGACTTTTTTCTTTAATGGGGCTATATCAAAGATAAGGTCATTGTCCCTCCCCTTCCTGTTAATTTAGCTGATCTGAAACAATGTATCATAATAGTTATTGCTGGAGTTGATGAAGATATGCAACATGTTTTGGCAAGAATTTGACTACAGTGTTGATAAATGGCATGCGACTATGGGTGAAGGCATCAAACATCTGTAAGTTGCTGTACCAAACTTCAAGAGTTTCCCTACAAAATGGTGCAACATGGGTGTCAATATCTTAAATAGTTTTGGTTTCATAAAACGTTGAAACTGTCTATTTCATTTGTAATAACCCTCTACACTGATCAGCCAAAACACTAAAACCACCTCTGCATTATGCAAATATAAGCATGCAGCCAATCAGCATCACATGCCAAGGTCGCAAATGATATACATTGCTGGCCACCCAAAATGCAACACCAAGAAGGACACGAGATAGCAAAGCCACATTTACTGGACACATAACAACAGATACAAAGATGAAACGATTGAGCTTACAGGCCCGTGCGACTTGTGGAACACGCAGACATCAATAGTTCGTGTGGTCCCCATGGCTGGCAATAATGGCTGCTACATCGAACAAAAGAGGCTTTGGATGTGGGCTTGGGGTATGTCGGTCCAAGCTGCTTCCACACGTTGCTACAGTTCATCAGGCATAGCCGCGGGTGGTGCTTGCGGGGGCACTCGGTTGCCGATCAGCGACCAGACGTGTTCGATGAGCGATATATCAGGAGAACAGGCAGGCCATAGCAGCAGTGACACCTGGTGGGCCGTGAAGAATTGTTGCACGATGCGTGCGTGCAGTCTTTTTGAAATGTGGCCGCTGGCAGGTCCTGCAGGTAAGGGAGGACTACAGGCTCCAAAACGTCGGAGATGTAGCGGTGGCTGTTGAGTGTACCGGCGATGATTACCAGAGGGGTGTGGGTGTCATATCCAATTGCGCCCCAACCCATAACGCCAGGGGACGGACCGGTATGGCGATGCATAATGCAGGCGTCATACAGTTCTCTAGCCACGGTGCCGCCACACGCGAATCCGACCATCGTGGTGTTGCAGGCAGAGCAGGATTTGTCAGAGAAGACAATGTCGCGCCATCCAGGTGCGGCGTTCAACGGCCCACTACCGCCGCACTCGCCGGTGGTATAACGTCAATGGTAATCAGAGCAATGGGCGCCATGCGACAAGTCCCCGCTCCTGCAGACGACGTTGAACGGTACGTGCTGACACAGGTTGTTGAGCAACACACAATAATTCCTGCGCTAACGTTCATGATGTGGTGGTGCGAGCCGTCAATGCCCGCCGCACAACATGGCGGTCCTCTCGTTCGGTGGTGTGCCGCAGCTGTGGCAATCGCTCACGTTGGTCCATCCGTCCCTCCTGCAACCACCGAATCCATACACTCCTCACTGTTGCTGGATGTCGTCCCACACGGGCGCCGATGTCTCGGTACGATAAACCGCTGTTGCAATAAGCCACTGTTCGTCCTCTGTCGAACCCTGAAACGTGCTGGAATGACTGCCGTATTCTGCGACGAGGCATCAGGAAGCTTCCCACGCACAGGTCTGGCAGCACAACACGCTTCCACTACTTACACCATGCTTTCTGTGCACCCTTCTTATAGTGCTTCTCGGTGGCGTGCCGGGCGCACATGATTTGCATATTTCCTGCAATGCTAATCGTTTGCATGTCCTCTTGTGGGCGACGCATGCTGCAAATTTCAGGCCAATCGGATGCTTCCTTCTTGGTGTTGCATTTTGGGTGGCCAGCAGTGTATATAATACCTAGGTGGGAGCTCTCGCAGTCAGTATTTCATTTCATCTCAGCATGGGAAAAGCAAAGGATTTATCTGCTTTTGACAAAGGCCAGATCTCTCTTTTAGGCAAGGTGTCTTGGTAAGAGCATCTCCGAAACAGCGATATCGGTAGGCTGCTCATGCTATGCAGTAGTTAGTATCTATAAAAAATGATCAGAAACAGGTGACACTTCGAGCAGTCGATGAGGCTGGTCATGTCATACCTCACTGATGCCAGAGTTCAGTGCAGGCTATGTCAGCAGCAACAGGATGCCACCACTGTTGTCCGCAGCAACAGGATGCCACCACTGTTGTCCGCAGCAACAGGATGCCACCACTGTAATCTTGTCCGCAGCAACAGGATGCCACCACTGTTGCTGCGGATATTACCTGTAATTTCATTGCACTAAAGGGTCCAATGTGTCTAAACAAACAGTTCATCATACGCTCTTGGATATGGGTCTCCGCAGTCGCAGACCCATTCGTGAGCCTATGCTCACAGGCGTTCGAGTTTGCAGTGGGCATGTAATCATCAACACAGGACCACAGAAGACCGGAAGAGGGTTTCGTAATCAGACGAATTTTGTTTTCTGTTACACCACATTAACGGATGAGCTTTTGTGCAACATTTGCCCAAGAAAGTTTTCTCACCTGAATGCACTGTGGACTGGAGGTAGTGTGCTGGTCTGGGCAGTATTTTCTTGGGGAACACTTGGCCCCATTATCCCTGTAGAGCAAACTGTGATAGCAGTCACATTCTTCAACATCATGGCTAACCAAGTACACACTTTCATAGTGACTGTATTCCCTGCTGGAGATGGCGTGTTTCAACAAGACAATGCTCCATGCCACACTACAAAGAAGGTTCAGGAAACGTTCCAAGAACATGAAGAGGAATTCCATTTATTGCCATGGTCTCCAAATTCGCTGGACATGAATCCTATTGAGCATTTGTGGTTTGAGTTGGAGAAACGGGTATGAGCAGCATCACCGCAACCATGTAAATTACGGGACGTTCAGTTACAGTTATAGTACTAAATATCAAGAGGCATCTACCAATATCTGTTTAATGTGTTGGCTGATCAGTGTGTGTGCATGTGTGTGTGTTTGTGTGTGGTGTACGTGTGAGTGTGTATCACACACACACACTGATCAGCCAAAACATTAAAACAAACATTATGGACAAATTTTATAATAACATTATAGGACAATCAATGCAACAGCAGCTCTGACAGCTCTGAACATGTTAACAAAATTTATATGCAAGGCTGCCGACCTTGAAAGGTCAAAAGGTATTTTTTTTTGTATCTTCCATCGAGAGAGTTAGAAATTGATGAAATGCTTTTATGCATAACTCGAGAAACTTGCACAAGTGTTACATATTGTCATATAATTTTTAAAAAACAGTTACAATAAAATGAATTTCCACCTTTTGTGAAGAAACATAGTGCTACTTCAGTGGCAGAGATGGGAATGATTTTGTGTTAGCATGAAAATTTTGATAGTGAGCATTTTTGAAGCAATTCTGGCCCCGACAATGCAATTTTGTTATAAAGACATTTTCCATCATGTCATTAGTCATTGATCTAAACTGGGTTCTCATTTTTTTTAACCTAGCTGAACACTCTCTCATTCTCTGCATTTGAGTGAGGAAAAGTCAAAATTGATACCATTAGTCTCGACAGCTTATCATGTCTAGCAAATATTTTTGCTTTTATTTTACAACAAAATAAATTTCAAAATTAGCCCACAACAGAATTGAGGCCATTTCTGTGATCAACTCAATTGTTTTTGAAGCAGAGTGAACTATAGTGCAGATTTTTGAAATTTAATTTAATTTCTCTTAAAATTCACATTTTTCCATTCCTTAGTCATTTCTTGCTATATCATGAGCAAGCATTTTCCAATTCAAGTTCAAAATTGGAACTCTTCATTGCTGTCTTTCATTCATTTCCCATCATGTCATTTGCTCTGCAAATTGAGAAGGCAGTATGATTTTTGAACTTTAACTTTGCTTTAAATAGAAAGCAAAATGCTTGCCCTGTTCATTGATACAGTGAGAAGGGACTAAGGAATAGGAAAAGATGTGTTTTACGCAAAATTAAATTAAAAAACAAACAAATCAACACTGCAGTTGCTCACTCTGCCCACAAAATAATCTTATAGGTCATGGAATAGTGCCGATTATATCATAGACAAATTAAGTACGGATTTTGAAATTTAATTTCACTTATAAAAAGGGGGAGTGGGAGTGGCTCTGTCAATCACAATTTTTTTTTTCAAAAAATATGAAGTCATTCTTTTTTACTATTACAAAAGACACGAGGAATATGAACAGGAAAATATTAAAAATAAGGAATCAAGAAATGAAATAAAAAATGCGAAACTTTGCCAGAATGCGGAAAACCACAGAACACTTTCAACCCTCCTAGAAATGGGACCTTTTCATTTCACAACCTTTCCATGACTTTTTACACCAGGCATGTCTACTATGTGTTGAAACATAGGAAAAAATGAAACAGAATAATAAAAAAAAACCCTAAAAAAAAACCAAAAAAAAAAAAAACCTTTTACCTGCATCCTGGGAATATTGTAAATGATATTAAAAATCAGAAGAAATGGGCAGGAAATTGGGAAATCCGGAAAACGTGCAAATATTGGGAGGGTTGGCAGCTTTGTATGTGTCAAATTGTTTTTGCAATGCAATGGGATTTTCTTTCTGTTATTTCATGTCCCATACTTCAATTAATCATTCCAAAACTTCAATTTAACTGTTTCATTTAAACAAAATGTCTTTCAAGCTTGAGACAATAAAATCAACATAATTCTAAAATTCCAATTAGTAGTTCTAATTCTGACTATTATATAGCTCTAATCATTCTACTATTCTCTTTTATGTGCGATATTTCAAAGTAACTTGTACAAAATTCTAGCGGATAATGCTTACCTTGGCATTCCTTTCTAGCGATGGGAACATTTCACGCACGTGTTTTCCGGTCTTTGTTGATGTTATTGTCCTAAAGTCCGTTGTATGCGATGACTGGCTTTACTTATCACACTTTTCGCTGGGTATGCTCTTTGGATCTTTGCCTTAGGATTCCAAACACATCAATTTTTACTGTTCTTTATACTCGAAATTTTCGCCCATACTCTAGGCATCCTCAGGAACGTGGCGACTTTACCACCGATGTTCGTGGTTAACTTCGCGCTAATGGAGTCCGATACTCCTTGTTGCCATTCGTCGGATATACTTTCCTGGATATATTTCGTTATCAAGCCCATCTATGTTTCATTAAAACAACTTTTTTTTTTTTAATTTTTTTTTTAAAATTTCTTCTCCTATCCTGGTTTTCTTGTCTTTTTTGCCGGTTTTTCTTTTGTTGTTGTTTTTCTTGTCTTATTAGTTCTTTCCACAGGCCCGATAATGTGCTAGGGTCGTTCTGGTTACATACCCTTGCTTTATTTTTATAGATTAATATTGCTTCTTCCCTCCTCATTTGCCTTTCCGATTTTTTATTCTTTTTTAGCATTTTAATTTCATCGAATTTTGGGAATGTCCGGTTTTCCATGCAGAATTGCACTAAAGCAGTTTTGGCTTCTTTTTTTGCCAATTAGATATGTGTTGTTTAAGTCTTTTTTTTAATCTGTTTTTCGTACTTCCAATGTACGATATTGGGGGTATGTGTGCAATTGGAATTTCGTAGGTTCCTGATTCTTCTAGCATTTTTCCCTCTGTTTTTTTGTTGACAGTCATACTTTTCATGGTGTGCACTGAGCTTCCTAGTTGTAAGTCATATTTAGCACAGTGCCTATTGATTTCATTACTCACTCCTTCCAAGTATGGGAAAGCTCCAATGTATTTCAATTTTTTCTTCCTCATCTTCCTTTGGTTGTGCACTTCTTGGCCTTCTTTACTCTGAGTCATATGCTTTTTACTCTCATGTATCCATTTATTAATTAGCTTGCTCGGGTACCCATACTCTTGTGCTATTTTCGAGATAAACTCTAGCTCTTGATTTTTTAGCCTGTTGTTAGATGTGTGTGTGTTCGCTCGCCATATCAAGTTTACTATGCTGTTTTTTTTATGTATCACTGGATGGTGCGACGAGTATGGTATCAGTACAGGTATGTAAGTTGCTTTTCTGAACACCGAGTATTCAAAATTATTTTTGTTTTTCTTTAGTTGGATGTCCAGGAAGGATAGGCAATTATCCTCTTCAAACTCAATAGTTAGCTCTATGGTCTTACAGATTTTGCTAAACTGCTGTGCTAGATCTTGTAGCTCAGCTTTGTTAAGTTTATACATTATAATAATGTCGTCTACATATCGAGCATAAAGTATTGGTTTTTCAGGTAGATTTTGAATAATTTCTTTTTCGAGGTATGCCATAATCACTTCTGCGTATAATGCCGATAATGGGGATCCCATAGGGCCACTTTGCGTTTGTTTAAATATATTTCCTTCAAAATGGAAGATGTTTTCCTTGATGAAATATAAGGTATTCTTTAGCTCTTTCAGTTGTGACAAGTTTAGTTCTTTGTTGATGCTTAGTTGTTCCATAATCAATTCGATGGCTAGCTCGACAGGAGTGTTTGGGTATAACGCCTTAACGTCCATGGAGGCCATAGTTATTTGCTCTAGGTCTTGATTAATTAATTTGATTTTTTTCTATAAACTCATAGCTATTCTTTAATGTATATTGATTTCTCATGAATATTGGGGATAGATAGTTGTATATCTTTTTTTCTAGGTTGACGAGTGGTGAGTTTTTTTTCGATAGAATCAGTCTTAAAGGTGTGTTTTCTTTATGTGTTTTAATTTTTGAGAATATTTTTGGCATCCCTGCTCCAATTGGAGGGTTTGCATTTTTTATTTCAGTTGGTAACGTGCTGTGGTTCCTTATATTAGCCAGGAAGGTAAGTTGTTTGTCGGTGGGATCTTTGTTGATGCTATCGCACTGTAGCTCTGAGATGGCCGTTCGCAATTTATCATTATATTCCAAAGTGTCCATAATAACAATTTGCCCTGTTTTGTCCGCTTCGCAGAATTTGATCGTGGGGTCTTTGCAAAAATTCGGCGAAGCGGACAAAACAGGCTAAAAAATCAAGAGCTAGAGTTTATCTCGAAAATAGCACAAGAGTATGGGTACCCGAGCAAGCTAATTAATAAATGGATACATGAGAGTAAAAAGCATATGACTCAGAGTAAAGAAGGCCAAGAAGTGCACAACCAAAGGAAGATGAGGAAGAAAAAATTGAAATACATTGGAGCTTTCCCATACTTGGAAGGAGTGAGTAATGAAATCAATAGGCACTGTGCTAAATATGACTTACAACTAGGAAGCTCAGTGCACACCATGAAAAGTATGACTGTCAACAAAAAAACAGAGGGAAAAATGCTAGAAGAATCAGGAACCTACGAAATTCCAATTGCACACATACCCCCAACATCGTACATTGGAAGTACGAAAAACAGATTAAAAAAAAGACTTAAACAACACATATCTAATTGGCAAAAAAGAGAAGCCAAACTGCTTTCGTGCAATTCTGCATGGAAAACCGGATATTCCCAAAATTCGATGAAATTAAAATGCTAAAAAAGAATAAAAAATCGGAAAGGCAAATGAGGAGGGAAGAAGCAATATTAATCTATAAAAATAAAGCAAGGGTATGTAACCAGAACGACCCTAGCACATTATCGGGCCTGTGAAAAGAACTAACAAGACAAGAAAAACAACAACAAAAGAAAAACCGGCAAAAAAGACAAGAAAACCAGGATAGGAGAAGAAATTAAAAAAAAAGTTGTTTTAATGAAACATAGATGGCACCAGCTGGGCTTGATAACGAAATATATCCAGGAAAGTATATCCGACGAATGGCAACAAGGAGTATCGGACTCCATTAGCGCGAAGTTAACCACGAACATCGGTGGTAAAGTCGCCACGCTCCTGAGGATGGGCGAAAATTTCGAGTATAAAGAACGGTAAAAATTGATGTGTTTGGAATCCTAAGGCAAAGATCCAATAAGTATACCCAGCGAAAAGTGTGAGAAGTAAAGCCAGTCATCGCATACAACGGACTTTAGGACAATAACATCAACAAAGACCGGAAAACACGTGCGTGAAATGTTCCCATCGCTAGAAAGGAATGCCAAGGTAAGCATTATCCGCTAAAATTTTGTACAAGATAATTCTAAAATTCAAGAAATATTTTACTTTACAAGATTTTTAACTTATTTTGCTTTACACCATGTTTTGACCATAAGAAAAATCTGACACTTTTACATTGAACAATAACAGGTTATGAAATTGAACATCTTTTAAGTACATAGTCTTTTCAGAATATACAATATCAGCCAGAAAAGTAAATTTATTTACCAGGAAAATCTCATATAATATCTACCTATATATTTATAAAGAAATTTTGTTTTGGGGAAAAGAGAAGGGAGTGAAATCATTAATTGTAATGGCTACTGATGGAAGGGGTGTAAGGTCGACTGTTGACAAAGTGTTAGCTTAAACATAGGGTTGATAGTTTTCATTGGTCATTGAAGTGGTTTGAATTGCAGATGCAAAGGAGAGTTGACTCTCATTCTCTCATGTTAGTTTTGTGCTTCTCATACAGCAATACCTTAAAATGAATGCCTGAAGCATTCATCTTACTTAAGAAGAAATGGAAAACCTCAATGATGGTCCCAAAATATAGCATACTGATAAATTCATGTTAGAATTAACTGAATTTTTGTGCTGCTATATGAAATCCATCAACAGAAAAAGAAAAATGTTGCTCAAGCTTTTATTATAACAATTTTTTCATGAGAATTAATATGTAGTAAGTAATGGTTACTTCCAATACATTTGTTCTGCTTTCATTTTATAACACACCTTTATTTTTTAACTGTTAATATTTGTTCAACTGACATGCTAAGTTAGAAAGTATGAGAATTTGATTCTGGAAATGTTTTAATGCTAAAATGAGAGAATCATTTCCCATTAGCATAAGCAATTAATAAATGTCTCTATTAGTATTTATATTATTTTTATCATAAATTCTTTATATTTTGTTTTTAACCTGCAATCAAGTGATGCTTAAGTTAGATTAAAGAGTGAACATTTCACATGGAGAGCGCATTTGCTTGCTACACTATTAACCATATTAGAAAAATAGTCCTGATTTATGCCATTTCGATATATGTATCTGTTTCTAGGAAACCATGAGCAACGTAAGTAGGAGAGTGCCTGCCAATCTGATAGCATATGTTCAGGGAGCTTCTTCAAAACTGTGTCAAAAATATGAATTTATGCATAAATTAAATTTGAAGTGTCAGTTACAAAAATTTCAAAGCTAGTACAAAAATGATTATGCTCAATACAGATGGTGAAATTTTTTTATTACACAGCTAATTTCAAACACTTAGATGTTTGACAAATATAATTGGGTTAATTTCAAACACTTAGATGTTTGACAATATAATTGGGTTAATTTCAAACACTTAGATGTTTGAAATTAACCCAATTATATTTGTCCATTACAAATGCAGCAGTCATAATACTGTCTGTATTCAATAGAGAATTATGACTAGATAGATATTACAAAACACTTGAAAAATGTGCAATTTCAGTGATGAATACATAAAACTGATGACTATGTCCATATGTTAGCATAAGAATCATAAGATTATCCATTATCTTCCACATAGAGATAAAATAAAACAAAATACTTGCTCTTAGAGCAGATATCTACAATAACATTTAAATTAACAAATCCTTGCAGATATTTATCACAGCATTAAACTAAACTGGTGTCCAAAATTAATGTGAGAAAAAAAAAAAAAAAAAAGGGTGTGAGAATAAGTCCAAAACAAGATGAACACAGATTTTTCAGAAAGATGAACAAGGGGAAATGTTAAGTCGGCGTACACAAAACAAATATGGTGCCAGCTCCTACGGAAATATGCATATGATGACGTACGCAATTGAGCTGGCAGGCAAGTGACCTTGATAAACGTTGTTTTGAGTGGGGTGCAGCAATTGAAGCTTGAGTTGGACTGTTAATGGAAGAATGGCGCTGCACCATTGTTTAGAAGGCTCCTTATGGAACAATTGGTACATTGAAAGCAGGGCAATCACAAGCTGAGGCAGCAAGATGGCTGAATGCATCAAGGCAAGAGTCTCCAATCTTTGGAGACAGTGCCAGGAAACTGGAACAATAACCAGAAGGGTGGGATAAGGATAACTACGAGTCACAACAAGTCAAGACGACCAGTATTTGTTCTTAACAGTTCACCACCATAGAAAGTTGACAGCCAGGCAACTCTTGCAGGAGCTCTCTTCTGCTACAGGAACTGTGATATAGAGGCAAACGGTTTATATAAGACTCCACAAGAGAGGTCTGTATCCCACTCACCACACTGCACAGAAGGGTCGGTCTGATTTGGGCCCAAAAACATCACCCCTGATCAATGGGCTTGTGTTCTCTTCATTGACAAGTCGCAGTACAGCCTAAACACAGATTCTTGACATGTGTACATTTGCACGGTTCGTACTCTTCCAAGCAAAATAAATTCAAGCACTTTTCAAGGGCATTTTAAATTTAAATGATCATATGTGTGTACTGTTGGTCAGTCAGTAGGTAGGTATTTAAGTACGTTCAGACCATTAATATTAGCTGGGCGGGCATACCTTCAATGACCTGCCTGTTACCCCTTGCCCCCAGGTGGTTTATTGCCCCACTGCCTAACTTTGAATTGTCCCACTGTTTTGGTGTTTTTCGAAATCATTTTATTTTGTAAAACATTTTTAAAGGGTACATAATTTCCCTATTCATCTGCTGGTATGACACTTATTGTTTACTTTAACTTTTTTATTTCTGATGCATGACTTTGATTTGATGCATTTTTTGATACAGCCTAACCCCAGTAAAACAGAAGCCCACCACCCATCACAATTTCCCATGGCTGAGGTTTTGCTCTGTAGTGATGTCATAGCCAAGGTACCAGCTGTCCACACACTCCCCTGGGTTGAACGCAAGTTCTGCGCTATTTGTTCAGCTAGGTGTTTTTTTTATCAGAACTACGCAGAAATTTCCTATAAAACTTTTTGACTCAAACAATTATTTTACTCACGCTCTTTCATATCATTACTTAAAAAACAAAAGAAATTTTTTCAAGCACTTTTTACAGAGTCTTAAACTTTTTCAAGTACTTTCAAGGACTTGAAAATGAACTTTTTATTTTCAAGGACTTTTTCAGGAGCGTACGAAATATGATTTGACACATGCTCTTTCATATCATTACTTAAAAAAAAACAAAACAAAACAAAAATTTCAAGTACTATTTACAGTCTTATACTTTTTCAAGGATTTTTCAAGGTTTTTAAGGAGCATACGAACCATGATTTGGAGAAAGGCAGGAAGCTAAAATCTTTCCTCTAACATTAGGAAAATTGACCACTACAGTGGTGGAGGACTCCTGGTTTGGGTTGGCATCATGTTGGGTGGACACACACAGCTGCAAGTGTTTCCAAAAGGCACCCTGACAGCAGCAGGCTAGGGTTCTGCAGGAACATGCTAGAGAACACCATGCATAGGGCTACAGCTCTATGCGTGGCTTTAGGGGAGCTGTTGGCTCCCAGTTCGTTTCTATGGACAATAAAACCTGTCACCATAGAGTTTGGCTAATCAATGAATACCTGGAGAGTAATTATATTCACAGAATGGAGTGGCCTGTGAGATCTTTAGACCTGAACCCAAAAGATCATGTCTGGGATGTATGGGGACAGCAATTGCAATCTGGCAGCCCCCTCTCAGGACTCCAATGTGCTGTGGTGGAAGAGTGGTACTGCCACTTACTGCCCCAAACTCTCATTCACAGCCTTGTAAACAGCATGAGGGCTTGTTGGGCAAGCTGCATTGCTGTTCAGGGTAATCACACTCCCTATCAGCTCCTCGGAGTCTGCACCACTTGCTGCATCACTTTTGATTTGCCCTGCTGTCATGCTTCCTCCGCATGTGGTGATGGGATTCCTTTTCTGTTGTGTATTACTGCATGTATTATCAACATATGTATATCCGAACCAACTGCAATTAAACTGTCATGCGGATTTTGTGTTATTCATGATTTCATGTTTGTCACATTAATTTTGGACATCAGTGTACATGTTATACCTCTTAGAACAAAAAGGATTATTAAAAAAATACATCACAGTATGCAGGGTAACTGTTAACATCCCTAGAGTGTATTACAGATATTTTAAAAAGAACACATACTTAAACAATTTTTTTTCCAGTATTTTCATCATTTAAAAAGTAAACAAAATATTTTGGATAGAAAGTTTACTTGAATCCCAAATTCTGTTGAACAAAAATACAGGATAACACTGAGTATGAGTGTGGATGACTCTGTGTATGTTCTTTTCCTAATGTTCTTTACCCCCCATTTTTTCTTGTTTGCTTGAAAAAAATAAAGCAGAGCAACCGAGCATAAATCTCATTGAAACACACACACATTAATATCACATTCAAGAGATTTATGTTCAGTTTGGTTTTCTTCTTCTTTCTTGATAGCAAATATGTTTTTTACCCCTTTCTCAACAAAAACTTGTTTCTACTCACTACAGGGAGAAAGTGAGAAAAAAAAATATGTACGGAGATCCTTTTGGATGTATGCTGAGCAGTCCCACATTAAGAAAATATAAATAAAGCTTCACAACACACAGAAAACAACTTAACTTGAGTATGAGTAACTCTGTGTATGTTCTTTTTCTCTTTCTATTTTGTTCTTTGCTTGAAAAACAAACTACAGAATAAACCTCCTAGTGACACAAACAAACAAAAACACACACACCAGGCAGCATACATTGAAGATGTTTATGTTTAGTTTGCTTTTCTTATTCTTTCAAGCACATAAATCTTTTTTTTTTTCTCACTACAGAAAAGAAATGAAAATTTGTTTCTAAGTGAAGAAAGAGAGAGAGAGAGAGAGAGAGAGAGAGAGAGAGAGAGAGAGAGAGAGAGAGAGAATGAGTGGGAGGGAGGGAGGGAAAAAGCAACATTTTCTTTAGAAGAAACGAAATGCACGATGCTCCTTGTATGCTGAGCAGTCCCCATATTAAGTAAAAATAAAGCTTCACAACACAGAAAACAACAGTTAGCTCAGAATGGCCACCATGGTGCGAATCCAATCACCACTATGGTGCGATTTTTTTTTTTTTATGTTGGTGCTTGAATTTGTTAATCTGAATATTTCCCTACATTTTTTGGGGTCGACATAACACAAGATTCATGGACATAGAGATTTCTGGAACTACCTGTTGTCAATGTGGGATCTGAAGCAAAGTGTGCAGGGCAAGACAGCAAACATTCCATCCAAAATTTGAGCATTTAATGAGTATGTTGTTATGATTTTAACAGAATGAAATATTTAAAATGAGTACACAGTACAGTGACATTCAATGAAATAGCAAATGAAATAACAGAATCCACATTTTTGTTTCTTGGACAGAAGATTTTACATGAATTTTACCCAGGAGATATTCAAGAAAAAATGTGCCAGTTCAAGATAAATACAAGATTTCTTCGCCATTGTGTACCTCTTTGACTATAAGAATATCATCAATTTCCTGAATGCTCTGTTTTGGTTCTGAGGTACTTAAACCACCTTTACAAGTCTGTTGTTTTCTTTGGGTATCAACAGAATGCTTATCAGTTGAAGAAGAGGTACCTAAACCATCATTCTGAATCACAGATGAAAAGAATGGTCTAGTGGTATCACAGTCATGGCCACAGACTTGTCTGTCTGTAATGAAAGGAATGTGAACAGGATGATTACTGAATGGGTTTAGTGATGAAATGTAATTGAATGTCTTTTCTTCATGTGGAATGGTGGATGTACTAGGTTCAACATCTTCCAATATAACAGGCACCTTAGCTGTTGGCCGAGTATGTACATCAGTGGCTGCTGCAGGTTCTGATAAAACAGCACATTTTGAAATGGTATCAACAGGAAGTTCTTGGGGTGAAACTAGTCCAATACCCTCTGATATATAATGCATGACTTTATTATTATTAACAAACACATTACTGGCAACAGCAAGGTCTGAGACTTGATGAACAACATTTTTTGAAATAAAGTCAGCATGAAGTTCTTGGGGTAGAACATCATTGGATGCTTTCAAGGCGTCAGGCATGTAAAATGCACATGCATTATTTTTGAAAGTGGAAGGCAAATTCCTCACCAGTGCACTATTCTGATTATGAGCTAATGGAATTTTGGAGTCCACAACCATTTGAACATGGTTTACCAAAGCATGCTTAGGCACAATAACTTCTGACCCGCTGAAATATCCACAATGTGGATTTTTGTTACATCTTGGGGATATCTGTTCTACTGATGGGATTTCATCATAATCTGAAATCCCATTATTATCTACAGTGGGGCTGAACACAACCAGCTGAGTCTCATTACATTTTAGATTACCTATATTATTCCATGGTTTTATATCCTCCAAATGTTTTGCAACTGAGAATTCACTGCATCTTTGTGGAGAAATTTCTGAAATAAATGGTATAAAACCTGGTTCAGAAGATCTGTGCTTATTTATTGTGCCATCAACTATACTTCTGAATATGCTATCTAGCTGCGGTTGTTCGGCAATAACTGAGGTCACTTCAGCCTCTTTAACGTGCTCCAAAAATGGTATGGTACATACATTTTCGCATTCCAAACTAGGTTGAAGGCCAAATGCATTGAAATTTTTTGGAAATGGAGTATCTGAAGTATTATCAGCCTGAAAGGCAACACTTTCTGAAATAAAAGGTATATATGATGACTTATGCATTTCATACATCAATTTAGAATCCAGAAATCCAAAAGGTGAACTTGCATTGTCCAGCTTCTGGGTTGTTGTACTACAGGCAAAGGGTTGTTGTACAGAAGGCACAGGAACTGCAGAGTAACAAGTTTGAACAGCACTGCTTTTCGGAATAAATTGGGCACCATTTGTTGACTGCTTACATGTATTATTTGCCATGCGAGTTGTTTGGCCATCAACAAGAGAAACAGGCACAGTTGTCCCCAATGTCAACATAGAAGGATTATGAGGTGACTCTACATTCAGAGTTATGGTGTTCCAGCTACTTGATTTTTCTGTCTTCTGGCATGTTGCATTAACATCACTCTGCAAACATTCATGGGAAATGCCAGCTTTTATTTGATCTTCACAAAACAAGGAAGGGCCAAATGAAACAATTTTATTAAGCAATGCTCCTAAACTGTTATCTGATGCCACATTGTTCAAGTCTGAAACTGTTGTTGGACACGTGCTGGTCATACACAAGTCACCATGAGTGCAAATGTTATCAGGTAAGAAAGGCGCAGATTCAGTAATCACACTCATGTTATCTGTTGCATAAGACTCTGAAATGTCCATGGGTTTGGGCATATTGTTCTCACTATTACCTTTGCACTCTAAAGCATTATCCAATTTCCCCCACACTTTCAGCTTGCTGCAGTCTCGAAAACTGTGTACAAATAATGGGTTCTTTTTCATGACAATTTCTTGCACCCATGTCAGCTACCACAGGTTCCCTAAGTTCATGGTTTCCAGTGGAAAAATCTTTCACGTCCAAATTTGCAGTTTTAACCGTCACTATATCATCATTAATTACTAAAGACCCCACAACATCTGCATTACCACATATATCTGTTGATGTTACTATTTTATTTTCTGTTAGCTTCAATTCAGAAAGCTGTGAAGCAGTAGTGCATTGCCTTACAGAGCCATTTCCCAAACTTACAGTGGTACAAATTGCTGGTGAACTTCCAAATTCACATATCTCGCTAACACTGCCACAGTTTTTCAAATCATCAGCTGCTTTAGTTTCTTCCCATTCCATCAACTCTACTTCTGAATCCTGTGAAGCAGAAACTAGTTTTTTTCAAAGGAATTTCTAGCACTTGTGTCAGTGACATACATTAGTTGCACTTTCTGAGTGCTCTTGCAATCAAGTCCACATGTTTCATTGACAGGTGGTTTTTCATTATCATTTTCATGAAATTCATTAACGATTTCCTTGCCAGCAGTGAATGAGAATTTCACATTTGGCACATCCTTCTCATCACCGCAGCCAGAAATCTTTGGACTGCTTACTGCTTCCGCAACATCACATTTATCCAATATGTGTGCTGGCAACTGCACAGAAATACCGATTTCTTCCGAAAAAAAAACTGGAACAACATCACTAGATTCCAATATTGAATCCTGATTGTTAGGCATTGATCTGGTATTTGCTTCAGATTTAGAAATATCTAGTGATTTTTCTCCACACACTTGCCTTAAATTTTCAGCTGAAGACAGCAATGGAACCACACTATCAAAAACTCTAATCTCTGGTTTTAAATTCACAGTACAACTAATTTCCCTTTTATTATCACCATTGGCAGGTAATTCTACTGTATCTGAATGTGAAGGATAAAGCTTTAAGTTAGTACCTTCTGACATTTCTGAAACATCATGGAACTGATCGGTATTCTCTTCAGATTTAGAAATATCTAGTGACATTTCTTCACACACTTGCCTTAAGTTTTCAATTGAAGACAGCAATGGAGCCACATTACCACAAACTATAATCTCTGGTTTCAAATTCTCAGTACAACTAATTTCCATTTTATTATCACCATTGTCAGGCAATTCTACTGTATCTGAATGTAAAGGATAATGCTTTAAGTTTGTACCTCCTGATATTTCTGAAACATCATGGAACTGTGGTTTTCTAAATTCCTCTGTACATTTCCGTTTGGTAGGTGGTGACACAGGAGATATTTTCATGTCAGAAATTAGTTGATCACACGGAGTTGATGTCAGAATTTCATCCTTCTTATTCCAAAACAGAAAGCAAACATCATTGTCTGAGTGGTCGTCATCATCATAATCATCATCTTCTTCTGATTCACTCCATGCATTCCTGGTATAATCAATATAATTTGAATCAAGATAGTCGCTGGGTTTAATGCAGTTTTCGACCTAAGGAAACACAACACATGGATGTGATTTAAACTTACAAATGTGCAAAAAGAATACTACACTTAACATACAGAACAGAAAGACATTGATTATCCAAAGTTCCATCACTATGAGTCTTCGATAATCGAAATACGTCCTGTGGATTTTTTTGTTTTTTTGTTTCTAGTCTTTAGTGATTTTTTCTGTCCTATGGTCATGTACACTCATTCCTTCCAAATATTTGACATCTCAGTGCTCTCAAATCTGGGTAGTAAACTTTAATAAATAACACTTTTGGTAGGAGCACAGTATTGCATTTGGGGGAAGGGAGGGGTGGATTGTGCAGGAAACATGTATTTTTAGCACAGGTTTGAATCCATAGTGTGCTACCTGTGGTCCACTATTTAAAAAAAAAAAAGGAAAGAAAAAAACAACCCCTACTTCTTATTTTCCTGTTTTGTTGCAATTTGAAAGGATTATCTAACCAGTTAAAATTTATCACAACACTGACTGAACAAAAAAAAATTATTCTCTTTGAGCTATGACTAAGTTTCATCTAGACATTCCTGGCCTCTTGCTATTTATCAAAACTTATCAAAAGCTAGTTGCATTCATTTGAAAGATGAATTTCCAGTAAGAAAGTTTATAACATTAACATAGCTGGATCTTGCAATACATTTAATTTAAACAAGTAAATGCAGCTGACATGGTACACAGAAGCTGGTCATTATGATGTCACTCACAAAGGAAGTACAGTAGAATCCCAATTATCTGAGATTCCATATTATCTGATGTCAACTCCAGCAGTTTTGACATAATTAATTGGGAATGCATGCCATCATGAAAAACTGGTTGTCTGAATGTTTTGATACATCAGAGCAGCATGTAATACAAGATATATTAAAAAAGTTCCTGTAAATTGCTTTTCACACACAGAGAGCAATAACATTATCATTATTTACATTGCATTTCCTTTGAAACAGTTCACTTGGGTGGCTACACATTTTTGCCAAGATTCATAAAGCCGTTTGAAGCATTCCTGGAATCCATTATTTGAAACCTCTTTCAGCCTCTTTGTGATGTATTCAATAATGTCCTCAGCAATTGTGAATTGTCATGCATTTAAGGCAGATCCCAACCATGGAACAAATGAAAAACGGGTGGCGCCAAGTCAGGAGAATATGTAGGATTCTCCAGTGGAGTCACATTGTGCTTTGCAAGGTATTGTTTGACCATTAGGAATCGACGTGTAGAGACACATTATCACGAAGAAATGAGCTGTTTGTTGTCCATTTTCTGGACGTTTCCTTCAGATTGCATCCTTGACACAACAGAGGATACAGATGTACATTTCTTTATTCACAGTCTTCCCCTCTGGAACGAGTTTGTGATAGACATGGCCCTGAAATTCAAAGAAAACTTTCAGCATTACTTTTCTTTTACTCTTGTCCAAATATGGATTCAGTTTTTGAGGAGATGGTGTCGATTTCTATTCACAGAATTGATGCTGCATCTGAGGATCATGCAAAAGCACCAAATCTTTTATCCTGTGATTATGGATTCAGTTTTTGAGATGGTGTTGATTTCTATTCACAGAATTGATGCTGCATCTGAGGGTCATGCAAAAGCACTAAATCTTGTATCGTGTGATTATGTTGCTTAGAAAATCATTGCCCTTATCAGCCATAATGATTAGGTCTCTGGAAAGGCTCATTTGTGCTTCTTGTTGTTCGGAAGTCAGCACCGACGGAACCGTTTCATAAAACGTAATTTATGTTCAAATCACTGTGGAGAATGATGTGAACACACCCAACTGATATGCTATTTCTTTTACAGTTTTTTTCTTTGGTCGCATTGAACAATGTTACACACATGCTCAATCTTTACGGCAGATGAAGAAGTGTATGGGTGCTCGCTTCCCGAGTTATCATTGATGCTCAAACAACCAGCACAGTAGCACTTATGCCACACATTAACTTGTGATTTCCCCATTGCCATTCTACCATTATGTCTCTGATGGTGATTTCGAAACAAAACACAAAATTTTATGCTTGCACGCTGCTCAGTTGCCAATATTTTCAACTGCGACATTACTAAACACATGGCAAATAAAGAAGCCACTGATGCACCACAAAGATAGGAAATGGGATTCCGCCACTTTTCGTCATGTGTGCTGCTAACTCCTGAAACCAAAAAATACCCAGTGCATTCACACAGTTGAAGGTGATTCCAAGAACTTTCTGAATCCACCTTGCATGCAAGCATACTATCTTTCACGTGCTGGCAAAATCTCAAACCCCCTCCTCCCTCACACACAAACAAACACAAACAGAATTTCAAACAAGTATTTATTAGCAGTGTTTTAACAAAAACATTCAAATTTTTTTATTTATATATTTTTTATACAGTGTACTTTTGGTTTTTTTCCCATTTCTATTTTTCATTTCCTACTGTGTTTATGACGAATAAAAAGATGAAACATATAAAGCATTTGGTTGATAAATGTAATTATTTTTGATGATTTAACTGCCTTCCATATTATTCCATAATTTTGATCATCCAACATTCTCTCTATCTCAATTAGGTGGGATAATTAGGATTCTACTGTGTTGAAAATCTCATCCATGGTTGGATTAAACCAATTTGCTAAATTTTGGAGGGTGCTCCTGTCCTCAAGTATGTACAGCTTGATAACGAAACTTTCAAAGGAGTGCTTTTCCAGCTAGAAAGTGTTAGGTCCTCATGCTTTACACTGCAGATTCTGGCCTTGAATTCAAGAAAAAGTGGGAACTCCATGCTTCTGCTACCAGAAAATGCAAAATAACTCTTCAAGGTCCAACAAGCTGTTCACCTCTATGGTTCTTACTCTCATGAGGTAAGAAAAACTTGGTATGCTGGCAACTGAACACATTTATCCTTTGGGACAGTATAGAAAATACACAACCATGTACCAGTTGCTAGACACAGTAGAAACCAGGATGATGACACTTAATTCCTAAATGTAATTAACTTATCTTTTGACAAAAATATACTTGTCACCTTGTAAAAATATATCATTTCATTAACACTATTATCAGCTACCATTTCGAATCCACTGCTGGATGAAGGTATTTCAAAGTCTCTTCCACAACTCTGCCTTGAGCAATTTTCTTCTATGTCACTGTGGAATGCTTTCAAATTTCATCTACTCAACTACCACATGGTCTTCCCTGTCCCTTGGTGTCAAGTTTAGTATTTCAGTTGACCAACAATGGTTAGTTTCAGCAACATGCCCAGCCCATTGCTACTTAAGGGTCTTTATCTGATCAAGATGTTGTCAACTCTCATCATTTTCCTGGTCCACAAATTTCTTTTCTCCCCTTTCTTGGTTACACCAAACATGCATCTATTTTTGAGTTGTTAGCAAACTCTGTATGCTTTTGTTGTTAGGTCCATGTTTCTGACCCATAAATGAGAACTGGAATGGTGTGTTGAGAGGTATAATATATACTCTCATATAAGTTTACTCTTGAAGTTCAATGACTGGAAACTGGTAAAACACCAAGATAAGTGCATAAGATGACCTAAAATTTCAAGTGTTCAGAAAACATCACATTCATTGAACTGAAATTTAACAAGCTCATAAAATTACCTGCTTTAAAAAGCTTCAATATCCAACTCAATATTGGAATTACCAAAGAGTTCCATTAAGTCCATTTTCATTAATGTTACATCATCATCAATCTAAGAATAGTCAATTAACAAAGTCGTCATATCCATTTTTCTCTTCATCTTAATCATCACCCGTACCATCCATGGCATTATTATGCAACATTTTTTGAGAGATTTCACAAACATTTCTGGTAGAACTGTGGCTTATGCGTCTTTTATTCACCCAAGAAGAAACGAGGCCAGTGTCTGCCATTTAAAAGTTACTTACCTTCGTCTTTTGCATAGCTGACAGTAAAATCCACTCAGTCCATTTCTTTTACAGTTTGGTTTAGACTAACATCAAGTGCTACAAAAGCAATTTTAAACCATCAAGCATTAAGACCAGTGTGTAGTTGATTTCCTAGTTTTTTCTCACTGTTACTAGCTCTATGTACTCTAAAGGCACCCTGCACGAAGTTTAAAACATTTACTCAAGGCTTTACTCAGATGTATTTATTTAATTCCATTTTCACTTGAAGAACTTTAATTTAATCTTCCCTTCTTCTGAGTTCTTTTGGTTTTACAGATGTTTCTGGCCTTTAGATTTTTGTTAAGGTCTATTCTCAATGTATTAAAATATTATCAGAAATTTTGTTTACACATGAAGAATTTAAATTTTGTTGCCAGGTTCCACCTGCTGTTACCAGTTATTAAGCTGAAATGTTTTCATTGTGTATTTTGCAATTCTGTTATTTCTTTTTAATTAAGTTGTTGAAAATGCTATAAGTTTTGAAGGTTCACTGATGGATTTTTTTTTTTTTTTTTGGATGTAAAAACTTTCTTTAATTTATTAGTCTCTTGTTTTCATGAGATTCATTGTCCAATATTTTAACATTTTCCCATAAATGTTCATATTTGCATAACTGTATGTGATTTCGCAATACACTATTTTGATCTCTGTTATTAATAGCCATTTCATGCTAGTTAACACTGATTTCCAATTTTCAAGATGTTTGTCCTATATAATTACTGTTACAGTCCAATCGAGTTTGATATACAACATTTTTTTTCCACCTTGTCTTGTGTATAAGGTTCTTTATTAGCTAAATATGCTACTTTATTTTCTGCTGTAGTTGCTACTTTTACATTATTCTTTATTAAATATTTATTAATTTTGATATTTAATTTTCCATAATTTGCCATCGGGGTTTCTTTAAAAAAAAAAAAAAAAGAGATCAGTCTCACATTTGAAACTTCTTCTACCCATTCAAGTTGTTCCTTTTTCATTTATACATTCATTTCAATAAGCATGGAGAATGATTCAAACTGGAAATTCGACATATTCTGGAATGCTCTTATGATCAAGCATTACTTAGTGTTGAAGAACAATAATTCATTTTCTTGCAGACATGTTTGGTGCTTTGGGTTGTTCAGTTTCTTGTGGACATTTCTGGCATTTTCACTTTCTGTCATACATTTCAGGCTTCCTGGGTTTTTTGTTTTCTTGCACACATTTCAGTCCTTTTTATTTCCCTGAAGATGTTTCTGGTCTTTTGGGTTCTTCTTTTCTTGCACATATTTCTGACCTTTAAGAGGCTGTTAAAGCCTGTTCTCAGTACTTCACTCAGTACACTATTCAGTCTCTCTCCAGGGAGGATTCCACAGAGAAAGAGCAATGCATCAAATCTGGAGACTACTCTTCAAAATTCAATGAGATTGTTCTCATAAAGTAACACATTAAACTTCTAATACAGATATTCAAATCTGCAACAGAGCAACAGAAGAGAATGCATCACTAGCCTGATTTCAAGTTCACAATACACATACAGATACATATGCACCTTTAAAATGCTGGTTATAAAGAATTCTGTCAGAAATACCGGGATGTCATGTTACTCTTCCCTGGTTTTTGTTTTCCATTCGTAACAATGAAATTCAATGACTCACCAAAATTTTCTTGATTCATATGAAAAATGTTATTGGCATAGCTACCAACTTCGCAAAATAAAAAAACAACATCATTTTGCCTCATGACACTTTTACTTAGATATTAATGCTATAAAACGCCATCTTGAGTTCAGCTTCAAGGAATTTTCTGTTTTTGTTCAGAGAACAACTATGGTAAGCAAACTGTACATTTTCTCTACATAAATTCTCCACTCACAGTAGCCCCTTAATTCACAAATACATGTTCTGTGATTTTCTAGGAGATGGATTACTTAAGGCAAAGCCATCAGGTGTCACTGTTGCAGCAACAGTTCTCCCATTTTTAACGTGTTATTCCCAACCCCCAAGGCATTAAATGTTTATTGTTGTCTCAATGCATTTTTCATATTCCTACACATATACTCCAAAGACCAGAGTTCATACAAAATTTTTTGAGTCTGTTCCTGCTTTCCCAAGTTTATTGATTATAGTTCTTATGATAATGGTAGGAAAACAAAGCTACTTTTGTTGGATGGGAATCATCTGGACTCAGCATATTTTCCCTTAAAAATGTGATTTTCTGTTGTCAAATGCAACTACCCTATAATTTTCCAAGAATATGATATATTATTGGCATCAAGCAAACGGTTCCATAACCTTCCTTGCTGTTTGACAGGATTTAACATTAAAATAATGTCAGATCCTGCACACCGTAGAAAACTGAGCTCGAATAATGCTGTAATCTTTCCACTAATGCATTTTCCTGGAAAAACATTAGAGTTGGCAGCTATTTATTGGGCATACAGCAAAAACTTTTGAAAAAGAAAAAAAGAATGGATGCAATAAAATAGGTTTTCACAGTTTTTCAATTTTATTCGTTTTTATTAATGAGATAAATATTCAGCACCTTTTCTCTCCATAGATAGCTTTGTGCCTTCTTTATCATTCTTTCCCCATAGCGTGGCACAATTACTTTATTAATTTTTTTTAACTAGGATAATATAAACTATATGAAACGGCTTTCACTATTATGTAGATGCAGGCCATTTTCCTTGGAAGTTAGTCCTTGCTTTTGCTTTATTAACTCCCACTCAGACTTACTTTCCTATACATATCGAACAATACTTTTTAAGGGATGATGTCAGCTATTCAAAAAATCTACATTTTTAGCATGTATTTGACATACATGCACATGCAAAAAACTTCATTCCTTCTGTTAACATTTTGTCCATATCTGGGATGAAATATATGTGCTGCTAGAATTAGGACTGCAAAAAGTTTTACACCCATTCCATCAGTCTGTGCTCCTGAAGAACCATAATGATTATTTACAACCAACAAATAAAGACGGTTTTAATGAATTATCAATTTTATATTTATATATTATGACGAAGTTAAAAGTCTGGTTTTATAGAGGTATTTAAATGAGAAAATTCTTTTAAAATCAGAACATTTAAGATGTGAGGAGTCACTTTGGATAATCTAGTTCTACTGTAATTTATAATGACAAAATTCAAAGTACTGACACTTCAGAAAATACAGAACAAACAAATCTTAGCACAAACTGCAAAACAGAAATAACATTTTACATTAAGGTTCATCTTGAGAATTTTCTCAGAAAAAGCACCAGAAAAAATTTAAGTTCTATAATCCGAAAATTCAACACTTTACACATATTTCAAGAGAACAATGAAAGGAACTGTAAATGTATCCACAACATAACCAAATGCAAATAAGACATTCCCTAAATGATATAAGTTGGTTTTACAAATGATAAAACCTCGTTAATTTGAACTGGTATATAAAAAGATAGTCTGAATTCATGAAAAGTACACACAGACACACACACACATATATATACACAGTTGAGTCACATTATTGTGACTACCTCCTACCTTTGACGTCAACAGCGCGTAGCCAATGAAAGAAGGCAAGTGTCGTGAGCTGGCTTGGAGGATATATAAGGTGTGCTGTAGGCATTCTGAAAACATATCACTCGTTGCTGTCATGGATAGAGGGAGCAATTTATCAGATTTGCAAAACGGGATGATTATCGGCTTTCGGGCCAAGGGTGGCAGTATTTCTGAAACTGCAGTTTGTGAACTGTTCGCGTGCTGCTGTGGTTAAAGTGTATCATGATTGGAGAAATGGCACCATTGCGAATATAAGCGATGTGGAAACTATGGAGCACCATGTGCCATTGATATGAGAGGTGAATGTCGGCTGCGAAGGTGCATGAGGGCCAATAGACATGCAACAGTGGAGCAACTCACTGGCGGAATGAGCTAGGGAGCTACTGGAAGCATGTCTAAAATGACAGTTCAGCGAACCCTGCTGCGTATGGGGCTCTGATGCAGACGGATGGTCACTGCACCTATGCTAACGAAGGTGTATCGGCAGAAAAGGCTTACATTTGCCCAGCAGTGTCGGAATTGGACCTCCGCTGATTGGCAAAAGATTGCCTTCTCCGATGAGTCATGTTTTTTGGTGAGAAACATTGAGAGAAAAAACACTCTTCAACCATTGCTGGAAGAACACAAGCAGGTGGGGGCAGTGCTATGGTCTGGGGAATGTTTTCATGGCATTCCCTGGGTCCACTCATACCTGTGGATGGCACTATGGACCGAATTCCTTATGAATCCATCCTTGCAGACCACGTACACCCATACATGCTGATTGTCTTCCCTGGGGTGGATGGGATCTTCCAGCACGACAATGCGACATGTCACACAGCTAGAAATGTCCGAGAATGGTAGGAAGAGCACGATGAAGACTTCAAAGTACTTCCCTGGTCCCCCCAATTCCCCAGACTTAAACCCAATTGAGCATCTGTGGGTCCACTTTCATCGTGTTGTTTGCTCCATGGATTCTCCACCATGCACCCTCCAGCACCTGTCAGATGCACTGCAGTCAGCATGGCACCACATACCTGTGAACACCTTCCAGCACCTCATTGAGTGACTCCCCAGCCCGTCCACCTGCTGTCCGCGCTGCACACGGCGGTTACTCTGGATATTAGCTGGTGGTCACAATAATATACTATTAAACCACAAAAAAAAAAAAAAAAAAAAAAAAAAAAAATTATGCCAAGAAAGTGTGTGTGTGTGTGTGTGTGTGAGATAATCTCTTGATATCTAGCCGAGCGTGTTAGCCTTACACCACAGCGGCCAACAATTCACGGCGCTATGCATGCTTTTTTTTTTTTTCTTTTTCGTCAGCATCTGACAACATAAGTCCGTAAGATGGGCTCAGCTACTGAGATGTCTCCTTCTGGTGGGCATTAACGGCACTGGCTATATATAATTATAGCAATAATCCAAAGGGCGAGATCCAAGGTGAAAATTATCTAAATACGTGGCGTCAGTTGAATAAATAAATCCATCGCTCTTTCCACGTTAAGCAACGCACAGCATCCAAAAAATTGTTTATCAGCCACCGTCGGGGAAACGAATCCCGAATCTCTCGATATCTAGCCGAGCGCGTTAGCCTTACACCACAGTTCCCTGACAGCGGCTGATAAACAATTTTTCGGTTGCTGTGCGTTGCTTAACGTGGAAAGAGCGATGGATTTATTTATTCTACAGGCAGTAGTGATTCAGACTGTAGTTAAAAAACAGCTATAAAATTCAGTTAAAATAACTTGTCACAGAAGATTTTAGCAGGAGTAACAGTAAGAAAAATCTAACATATCACTAAGATGTTTTCTGATATTCAGAGGTTAGTTTCTCAAAGCAAGGTTATCTACCAAATAAAAGTTAGATATGGTGTTAGGTTTTACCAAACATCTCCATTTACAGTGATCTGGGCACACAACTTGAGCTTGACTAGCTTTTGTCATAGGTCTCACACAAGACCATTTGTACTTCATACTCACAATCTTTTTCTCTTGCAGGCTTTCTTGAATCCTTCCTGCAGTTTGAGCTGTCTTAGTTAGCATCTTACCACTCATACTTTCAACATGGTCATATCATCTCAATATATTTTAGATATTACCAGCAACATTTTGCTTCACATTACACACTTGCAACACATCTTTGTCCTTCACATGATCAGATTATGTCTTGCACATCCTCCCCCATACTCTCTAGCACATAAACAATTCCTGTCTCTTACCCAGTATCCAGGTTTCACTACCATACATCAGAGTAGGAACAAATCACACTTTCATACACATTTGCCTTAAATGCATTTTAGTTGAAAATGCAAGCAAGTACAATGAGGCAGACAAAGCTCTGGTAAGTAGTTAATGGAATGATAAATTACAAAGAATGATAATTAAATAATAAGGTACAAGGACTGGTGGATTATCTTAAAGAATCAACACTGCACTCTTATGTCCATTAAATGGAACACTATACAGATATAAGGCAAAGCATTAACATGCTACTGTTAATCAAATATATGCACAGCTCATTCCACTGGCCGAGTCACTCATAATCTCCTTTCATACATACATATACTGTATATCACTAAGCTGTTCTCTGAGATTCAGACATTAAGTCCACAAAGAAATACAAACTACCAGATAAATTAATTTTTAGCTGATTATTTACTTACTGTTGCCATATCAAACCTCTCTATTTACAGCAATCTTGACTCACAACTCAAGCTTCACCGACATCCATCACACAATGTACACAAGACCTTCTATATTTCATACTCATAATCTTTTTCTCATTCTGAATCTGATCCTCCCATGACTTATTTGGCCTTCCTCTGCCTTTCCTTCCTGCCACTTGGGCTAAAAAAATTCCTCAGTAAGCATCTCATAACTCATTCTTTCAACATGTTCAAACATCACTGAAGCATATTAGTCTCCACTTTGCTAACAACATTTTGCTTCACATTACACAACTGCAACACATCTTCATTCCTCACACGATCAGAATGTATCTTGTCACAACTGCCCTCCCCCTTCTGCCATAAGTAATGCATTTCTCCAGCACACAAATGACTCCTGTGTTTCTTCTGTAGTATCCATGTTTCACTGCCATACATCAGAGTAGGAACAATTACATTTTCATTCATACATACAAAGAAAGTATGCTCCGGACTAGTATGGTATATGGTGGACCTAGCACACTTGAGAAGGACGGTCCACCATGGAATTGAAGATCTCGGCTGAGTGAGTGTAAGATTGGTGTATGGAATACTAAAAGTATAAATGGCAAGATGAATGAGGTGATTGAAGAAATGAATAAGTATAGATTGGATGTGCTGTGTGTAAGTAAAACCAAAAAGAAGGAAATTGGGATAGAAAAAGTGAATGGAATGGTGAGTGTGTGGTCTGAAGTATTGGATAATGTGAGAGGACAGGCTGGTGTAGGTGTGATTTTAAGTGAGACGATGAAGAAAAACTTGATTCACTACAGCATCATAACTGAGAGAATTCTTTGGAATAGTTTGAAAGTGAAATGTCAGAGAATAGTAATTGTTGTTGTGTATGCTCCTTGTGACTCGGAACCTTCTGATAGGAAGGAAGATTTCTGGAATGAGCTAAGGTCTGTTTTGAGCCAGTTTGGTGCTAAAGAGAAAGTTATAATAGCAGGGGATTTCAATGCTAGAGTAGGTGTGCAGAATGCAATTTCTGATAATGTTTTGGGTAAGTTTAATGATCCTTGTGTGAATGATAATGGTGAAAGATTAATTGAACTCTGCATTGAGAATGGTTTGTGTTTATCAAATGAATTTTTCAACCACAAGTATAATCACCTTTCAGATGCAACATTTTTATCACATCTACATGAAACATCATTACTTATGCCAAAATGGATCATGTCTTCCTATGTAATAACATGCAACATATAAATAAATATGAAATTAAATCATGATAGCTTACACTAATTTCATTCCAACAGCAAACTAGAAGCTATGCATGAGTTTTGAGTGATTATTTTAAAAGAGATACATTTGGATTTTCATTTGCAATGCATCATGCAATGTATGTTCATCATCCTACAGAAACAATATACAACACAGGCTCTCAATGCTGTGCTTGTGTGTCTTCTAAGGCAAAATCCCTGAAGATTAAGAAAGCCGCCGAACTGGTCTGTGACGTCAGAGCTAGTGGGCTGACTTGAGCCTGGAGCTCACAGTTCCTGAAAACGCCGACGACGCACCGCAGTATTTACGCAGAGAAATAGTTTCTTGAGTGCGATACTAGACAAGTCGAGCACACAGTAATAAATTGACCATGATTTTTTCCTTGTATTTTTTATCCTTAGATAACATAGAAAGATTACATAGTTTTCATTTATTTTCTCAGTTTCCTGCAATGATATCTGTGAATCACGAAATTCCAAAATTTGGCTCTTGTGCTGGGAAATGTTTTCATGTACGGGTTTTAAAAATACATACAGGGTGTCTGAGAATTATTGGATACATTACAAAATTATATAAAACAAAACATTAAACAGATAGAGAGAAACTGACTGCACTAACTTACAATGTAACTACACAAGTTAATAAATTTCGATGTGAGATCCCTTGGTTGCTCGTAGTACGTCCAAGCGATACTCGATTTCCTGCCATGTATTGGCAAGCATCTGAGGAGTTATAGAATTAATAGCAGCTGTGATACGCTGCTTCAGTTCCTGCAAATTAGTACAAGTCGTCTGATAGGCACGATCCTTCACATAACCCCACATGAAATAATCCAATCGAGTTAGATCTAGAGAGCGAGAAGGCCATGGAATGGGTCCACCACGCCTAATCCATCTGTTGGGGAAATGCTCATTTAGGCACTTCCGTACACACGTTGACCAATGCGAAGGCCGTCTTGTTGGAAAATGATGTTGTCATATCTTTTGATCTGGGAAATAGCGAAATTTTCTAGCATATCCAAGTAAATGTCACCATTTATGTTTTTTTCGCAGAAGAAGAAAGGGCCAATCACTTCCCTTTTCCCTTTTTGATAGGGCGCATCATACGTTAACTTTTGGAGAATCACGTTCCAGTTCAATAGCAGCATGAGGCGTTTCACTGCCCCATATCCTGCAGTTGTGATGATTCACAATACCTGATACATAAAATGTGGATTCATCACTAAAATTACAGTACTGAGAAAGTTTTTGCCGTTTTCCACTCGATTCAGCATATTCACAGCAAAATTGTATCGCAGAGTGTAATCATTTACATGCATCTTTTGCACTATTTGAATTTTATAAGCATGAAACTTTAATTTCTGGTGCAAGATATCGTGAACTGTCTATTTTGGAATGCACAGTTCTCTGCTTGCTTTACAAACGGATTTCCTGGGGCTTTGTCGGGAACTTTCATTAACTTGGTCAACCGTCTCACTGCTGACGCTAGGCCTACTGGCTCCTCCACGATGTTCCACATTGACAGTTTCTTTAAACTGTTTCATCCACCCCTTAATTGAATTCGTTGACGGAGGATTACAACCATACTCTAAACGGCGCCGTCTTTTAACTTCAATGACAGACTTTGATTCCGCAAGCCATAACACACACATCGCCTTCTGTTATACGGATGACATGACTACAGATTGCACATTTTTCATACATTCCTCATCAGGCCACACCTAGCGCTGTCTATCGGATTAAAGTGCTACTTTGTAGAAGAGTTCATTAGAAACAATTTAAGTTCATAGTTATCTAATTGGAACCTCAATCTCTATTACAACTTACTTTGAATTAAATTGTACACAGAACATGCTATCGTGAGCACAATTAGGCTTAACTAACCTTTGAATTCATGGTGGGTTCAAAATCCTTTATTGGTACAGAAGAAATCCATCTTCTTTGAAGGCTTTTATCTTTAGGAAAGCTGAAAACAGTGACTTTTGGGCATGCTTTGTAATTAGATCTACATAAAGGCACCCAATATTTTCCAGGCATGTTGTATGAAAACGCTAATTCACGTGCATTACAACCAAAAGCTGAACACTGACCAATTCCGCATGAACGCGAAACTAATATTGGCACACCCCTTATGTTTGCCCTTTGACTCCTCTGGAGAGAGGGATTATGATGGCCCTCTGACTGTGACGTCACACCCCTTTGCAGTTCACGCGCTGGGGCTTGCTCTCCAGGGGTTTTTGTCCAAGGCATCTTGACATTCCCACTTTGTTCCCATAACTCATACTGCAATGTCTTACATATGTATTCATAGTGCACACATCTGCCCTTCTACACAAAGTGGCAATTAAGTAATCAGACAGAATTATTTTAAAAAAAGGGAAAAGCAGGAAAACTTAAGTGAATATATTTTATTCGAAGTACATTCGTGCTCAGTTAATACAAAAAGTGGCACAATCAGCCAACGAAAAGAAGGACTTGCAGAGGTCATCTTTTGGTATGGAGCGAAGAGCTGAAGTCACAATTCTTTGCATGTCTTCAAATGTCTTGAAAATCTTTTCATTTTAAAGGCAGCTTTAATTTAGGGAATAGAAAGTAGTCACACAGTGACAAATCTGGAGAATAGGTGGTATGGTTGAGTACACACTTGTTTTTGTGCCAAAAATTGCTGTATACTGACTGCTCTGTGTGCAGGTCCATTATCATGCAGAAGGTACCATTCCCCATTTTTGTACTCAAGCTTGACACGAACAATCCTCTTCCACAATCACTCCAAAATGCAGGCATAAGCACTGCCAGTTACAGGAATGAGCTCGTGATGCAGAATTATCTTTCTGTTGCAAAAGCACACAAGCAGTGTCTTGATTTTGGACTTCTGTAATCTGATCTTCTTTCATTTGGGTGACTGTGGCGACTTCCACTGAGCACTCTGCTGCTTCATTTCAGGATCATAAGGAAAACATCATGCCTCATCAGCTGAAACAATGCTTTGGAAAATATTTTGCATTGTTTCTGCAGTAACCAGGATGTCTTACGTGTACTCCACTCCTGCATGTTTCTGGTCATCTGACAAAGCATGCAGAAGAAAACGAGAGCTCCCCCTCCCCCAAATATTTCACTAACATTTGATGCATTGTCTCGTTATTAACACTGAGCTCACATGCCAGCATCCTCAAAGTCACACAACGATCATTTTTATCCTTTTGCAAACTTTCTCAATGTGTTTCACAAGTGTGCACTGAAATTGGGTGTCCGGGAGTTTCGACATTTTCCAAATCTTCCCACCCATCCTTGAAACATGTATGCCATTAGAATATCTGTGCCCGAGATAAGCAATTAGCCCCATATACATCACACAACAATTCAACTGTCTCATATGCAGTTTTACCGATTTTAAAACAGAGCTGAATATTTTCTCTCTGCTCCATGACAGAGCTGTGGCAATGTTCTTAGGAAAAAGCTATTGCCACTGCATAGCTGATAACATACATGAGACTGAAGAAGAAAAAAGGAAGCTGAACTTCTTAACACAGTGAAAAATCAGAGTGCAATATAAAACAGTGTGAATATAACACTGCATGTGCAAGACAGAATTTGTTCAATGTAATTTATTTATGTAAATATTAAACTGGAGAACATCACTAAACTGAAAATATAAATTACAGACATTTAACAGCAACACAGGATAGAGGGACCATCTCAGAAAAGAAAAAAAAAATTACGATTACGGGCCAAATCTTTGCTCCACCCTATTTCCGTTTTAGGAGATAAACCCCCCCCCCCCGTCCCCATTTTCAAGCTGAAATGCAAATATTTATGGAATACGACCTCCCCCAACTTTCTGTTCATTATGCATCGATTTGAGAAGCACCCAAATGATGATGGCAAAGGTGGAATTCTTCGAATCTGCGAAAGAATATAATGTCTGATGATAACACGGAAATTTTCGCACTGTCTAATTTCCATTTTCGGAAATTTTTACTCCATTTTCAAGCTGAAATACAAATATTTATGGAATAAAATGAAATTTAACAACAATACTGGACAGAAGAAACATCAAAAGAAAAAGATATCATGCTTACGGAATTTTTTTCACTCCGTTTAATTTCCGTTTTCAAAAGTTTTGAAAGGCGAAAGAAAAAATGACCTCCCACCCGACTAATCCTCCAAAATTTCTCTTCAGTTTTGCATCGATCTTGAAGAGAATGACCTAAATAAAGATGGGGGGGGACCCCCAAAAAAACGGAATTCCGTAAATCTGCGCAAGAATCTTATGTATGTGATAAATGACTTGTCAAAAAACCATGCCTTCTCAACTGGTGTGGTTTATTGGGATTAAAAAACAATCAGTCTCATTACTTAATTGTTGCACTGTGTAAAATATTACTACCTACTCCACGTTTAGTCGTGAAAATCATTATTCCCACAACACTAGACAGACTTCAACAACAGACAGCTATAGTGTTCTCCCTAGATTTCCTTTACAGCCAGGCAACAAGAAATTTTGGCTGGGTGGTACTTTTAACGACCCTTTCTTCAAGTGAAAAAAGAAAAAGAAAAATGTTTTCCTTAACATATAATATTATACTTATCAAACATCTTTAGCAGTGTGGTAGACATTAATGTAACATAACATGATAAACAGTTAGAAAATTGTATAAAAATGGTTAAAAAAATGAGTATT
The DNA here is from genome assembly GCA_039090855.1 of Macrothele yani. Taxonomy (NCBI): domain Eukaryota; kingdom Metazoa; phylum Arthropoda; class Arachnida; order Araneae; family Macrothelidae; genus Macrothele; species Macrothele yani. The sequence continues at coordinate 84,623,797 of CM077008.1, forward strand.
TACTAACAAATCATATTCAGTACAAATTTCTTCTGCTTTTTTTTTTTTTTTATATATATATACTGAAGGTTTAACAGACATTGTTAGCAAGTCAATGGGCTATAAGCACTCGCTTGTCCCTAATTTAGGGCCACTGGTTCCAGGGAAGGGAGAGAACCAGTGCCGTAAGACAAGCACTACATCTATGCCTCACCGGGGATTCGAACCTGGACCCTTCTCGGACCAGGGTGGCGACACAGCTTTCATTAACACTGATGGTGTATGTGGGAATATGTTTTCCATTCTTACTATTATGTGCAATGTGAAAACATTCATTAAAGAAAATATAGCTGGCCGGCAGACAAAATTAAGTGGGCAGGCCACCCAGTAAAAAGGCTCTAGGCAGAACACTAAGCTACATTCTAAACCTCTTATGAATGACAGAAATATCCTCCCAATAGCACTGCAACAAGAATTAAGGAACAAAGAGCTAAATCAAGTTCAATACTTATCTGCACTACTAACTGGGTTTCCGTTAGCTTACTCAAATCAAGTTCATTACCTATTTGCACTCCCGCTTGGGTATTTATTAGCACACTCATATCAAAGGACTACTTCATGTCTAGAACCTACTTCCACTGCCCAGTAGGCATCCATTTCATCACTCAAATCTAAGACAAACTCATGGGAATATGATGAAGAAACAAAAAATTTTCAAAATGAAAATTCAAATCATCAAAGACTATGCCATAAAATCATAAAATAAAGTGCTTGTTCACCTCTAAAAAAAAAAAAAAAAAAAGCATAGTGTAGCTTCCATTTCAAAAGTGATGTGCATACCATGAAAATGGCCCATAACTTTACACTCTTGACCAAATACTTCACGAGTTAAAATTTCTCCATTATCACTGCATCCCAAATAACCGAGAAAATGGAAATAAACCCATCACAAAACTGCCACTACCCACTCAACATGGTTTGCGCAGCAATTATCAGCTAACCACAGTATTCCAGAAGTGAATCTGCTTTTTTACTCACTAGCTGACATTTTCTGTTCTTTGAAACTGGATTTTTGTGTGCGTGTGTATGTGAGGCACAGCTGCAAATCTATGGTATTAATTATAATTGGTAAATTGAGTGATTTAACAATTTTGATTAGATCTACAACACTGCAGTAGATATACAAGTATAACACACATAATTCAGTAATTAAAGCGTCGTCAGTTACACGATCATTAAGTTTAAAAACTTTATTAAGTAATAATAAAGTTTTTAAATTTAATGATCATTATAATTATTTTTTAAACTTCATCATTAATAAGTTTAAAAACTTTATTAAAGTGTGTTTTTTAACTTAATAAAGTTTTTAAACTTCATGATCGTGTAACTGATGGCACTTTAATTACTGAATGATCCTACTTGCACAAAATCAACTCATCATGTAACAAACAAATACATTTTGGCCACTCATTGAAGATGTGGAATTCATACATCAGATACTATATAGCACTAAATTAAGAAAGAATTACCTTTCTCACACCAAAAGATAAGATATCAGTTGTATCACGAATAATTCAAAGAAAATTTTTAAATTGTAAACATTTCACAACTTTTACAAAGGGAGGAGATGGAAGTTGAACATAAAAATAAAATGTTTGGAAAATTTGTGCTCAGTAATGGTACTATTCCGTGAATAATTTAATTACCTAAGGATATTTAGGGGTCAAGATGTGAATGAATCTCTTAGTAAGAGTCAGTGTTTTTTCCCCATCCTATATTTGGATGAAAGTAATGTGGCCCAACACAGGACAAATCTTGGGTGTATCAGGAATGTCGACATTGATAAATAATTGTCACTGACTTCACTGACAAAATGAATAAATATAATAGGTATTTATGGTGTTATCAAAAATGTTTAGAAAATTTAAAGGTGCCAACAATAACCTGTGGGTTGTAGCTGTTAATACAGACTTTGTGATACATCCCACTTGCTTTGTATTGTTTACCAAGAATGGCTGATCAGCAAGTGCATAATGTGTGGAACTGATAGTGAGAAAAGCTATTAATGCAATAAAAACTAGCTTATTTGAAATTAAAGCAATGTGCATTTGAAATATAATTATATTCAATGATTAAGTTCTAACATCAGGATCAAGTGCCATGCTTAGGACTGCTATGAACTTTGTGTTCTTTGGCCACACAAAAAAAAAAAAAAAAAAAAAAGGATTCAGCAGAAAAACTAAGTACGACTATATATATATATATATATAAACTGAGGGATGTAAAGTCAGGTAATGCGCAACATCACAGCCTCTCCTTGACAAATGTCCTGTTCCCACTAAAGGGGCTCTGACGACCGCCAATAGCGGTATAACTATATCATCGGGATTAGAGGAAATACTATACCACACTCACCAACCCGCTTGGCCAGCGTGGTGAGTTATGGCCAAACCCCTCTAAAATACTCCACAACTTAAATCTTGGCCCTCAGTCTTCGGTAGCTGGAATGTACCTGGCCAAGGCAGCGGCCAGTGCGACATGAAGGCAGAGGGTGCTAAGAATCAACGGAGAACCGGACTAGGCTGTCATTTGATGCTGATCTTGGCTACTTACAATGGGCGCTCCCTATCTGATTCTAGGCTTCTTGAATTGGAAGAGGAACTACAAAGGATCAAGTGGGACATTGTCGGGCTAAGTGAGATAAGGAGATCTCATTGAACTTAAAAATGGACATCTCTTCTACTATCGTGGGACAGATACTAGCAGAACTAGTGGTGTTGGATTTATAATAAACAAAAATCTGAAGGATAAAGTTGTAGAAGTAGAAAGTTCCTCTGACAGAGCTGCACGACTTGTTATCCAACTCTCGAGAAGATACCAGGCTCAGATTATTCAAGCTTATGCACCCACTACAAGTCATCCTGAAGAAGAGATTGAAGAATTTGATGAGGAAATTCGTCATCTAAATAATAAAGGCAAACTGCACTTGAAGATAATTATGGGAGATTTCAATGCAAAAATAGGGCAACGGCAACAGAATGAAACTTCAGAAGGTAAATTCGGTCACAGCAACAGAAACCAGCGTGGAAATACTCTCTTAGAGTTTGCAGAGGCAGAAGGGTGTTTCATCATGAATTCCTTTTTTAAGAAAAAGCCACACAGGAAATGGACATGGAAACTTCCAAATGGGACAAGTGAAATTGATTTTATTATGTGAAACAAAAAATTCGTCATCGAAGACTGCAGTGTGCTAAACAAGTTCAACACAGGCAGTGACCATAGATTGGTGAGATGTAAGATGCACCTCAACACTAAACTCGAACATGGCAAGCTCATAAGACAAACAAATTGTATTGACATAACTAACCTTAAAAAACACCATAATATTTTCAAGTTGGAACAGAAGAACAGATTCTCTGCTTTAGAAGGCCTAACATCAGAAGAAATGGATTTTTCTGAAGTTAACAGAAAAGTAACCAAAGCTCTTATGGAAACAGCAACAAAATTAGCTGTCTAAGAACAAGTTCCATGTGAACAAATTATCAGGAAAAACCAAAATGTTGATGCAAAAAAGAAGAGAGATGAGGACAGTTAAAGAAGAGGCGACTTCCAAAGTGGAATATATAGAGCTATGCAAGACAGTATGAAAAAGTATCACTGAAGACGTAAGAAAATTCAACTGTGAACTAGTGAGGAAAGCAATTGAAAACAACCAAAGCCTAGAGGTAGCAAAGGGACATCTCAGTAAGGGAAGAAAACAGATTATGGCACTGAGAAAAAAGATGGTTCTGTAACAAGAAATAGATGCAAAATTTTGACAAGAGTGAAAGATTTTAACTCTAAATTATATGAAAGGGATGATACATGTACTCCAGACATCATGAAAGGTACCAGTACCAGAGTTCTTCCAGTCCTCCCAGCAGAAGTTGCACATGCAATCAAGAACATGAAGTGGGGAAAAGCTCCAGGAGAAGATGGAATTACTGTAGACATCATACAAGACGCAAATGGAGAAATTGAAACAGTACTCGCCCAAGTTTTCACTCGATGCCTTAATGAAGGGAAAATTCCTGAGGATTGGAACAACGCTACAATGATCTTGCTACATAAAAAAGGTGACATTGAGGATCTCAGGAACTACAGACCAATCAGCCTCCTATCAGTGGTTTACAAAATCTTCACTAAAGTTCTTTCACACCGCTTGAAGGGGACAATGGACGTGGCTCAACCAAGAGAACAAGCTGGATTCAGGAGTGGCTACAGCACTATAGATCATATCCACGTACTGAGAGAACTAACTGAAAGAGCGATGAAATATGAACTTCCATTGTGCATGTCTTTTGTCAATTATAAAAAAGCCTTTGATTCGGTGAAACCATCAGCAGTTACAATGGCTTTGAAATCCTGCGGTATTGAAGATGCATGAATTAATATTATTAATAACATCTATGAAAATGCAAGTGCAAAGATTTGGCTGTTTGAAAATACAACACACATAAAAATTGGAAAGGGAGTGAGACAAGGTGACACCATATCTCCCAAGCTCTTTAATGCCATATTGGATAATGTCTTTCAATCACTGAACTAGGAAAACAAAGGGATAAAGATTAATGGAGATTATCTAACTCACCTTCGTTTTGCTGATGAGATGACGTAGTCATTTTTGCAACTACCCCATCAGAGCTACAGAGTATGATCCAGGAACTTGCTGACAAGAGTAAAGAAGTGGGATTAAAAATGAACTTTCAGAAGACAAAAGTGATGTTCAATGCTTTTACAAGAAATAAACATTTATCGATTGATGGACAAAAACTGGAGATAACAGACACATACGTTTATCTTGGACAGCAGATATCAAGTGAGGGTCACATTGATGAAGAAATTAATCGGCGTACAAAACTTGCCTGGAGAGCTTTTGGAAGAAACAGCATAATTTTCAAGAGCAATATGCCATTATGTCTTAAAAGAAAAGTGTTTGATCAATGCATCCTTCCAGTGCTTACGTATGGTGCAGAGACGTGGACCTTAACTAAAAGAGACATACAAAGACTGCAGGCAACTCAAAGCAGCATGGAGAGATGCATGCTTGGTGTAAACAGGAGAGATAAGAAGAAGAACTCATGGATCCGAAAAATGACAAGAGTGGAAGATATCATGATCAGAGTTAAATCCCTGAAATGGCAATGGGCTGGACATACTGCCAGAAGAACAGACCATCGATGGACAGCTAAAATTTTAGATTGGATTCCAAGGGACAAGAAAAGACCCAGAAGAAGACCACATGGGAGATAAGTGGATGAAATTCGAAAGTAAGTGGGAGTAACATGGAGGAGACAGGCACAAGACAGACCGTTGTGGAAGAGGCTTGGAGAGACCTTCGTCTGGCAATGGATTGATAATGGTTGACAATGATGATGATATACACTGAAGTGCCAGAAAAACTGGTACACCAGTCAAATACTTGGTGGGTCCCCCACGGGAGCGCAGGACTGCAGAAATACGACGGGGCACGGACTCCACTAGCTTCTGGAAATATGCTGTAGGCAATGCACACCATACTTCCTGCAGAGCGTTTGACAATTTGGGTGTATTCTGAGGTCTCAGATTCCTGTGTTCGATAGCGCGTAGCATGGCATCCCAAATGTGTTCTATCATGTTCAGATCTGGGGACTTGGGTTGAAATGGCAACACCCCAAACTCAGATGAATGCTCCTCTAACCATAATGTGGGGTCTCGACACTTGTGTGGAGGTGCATTATCGTGTTGGAACAGGCCCAAACCATCAGCATGAATGCAGGACATGAACGGGTACTTTGTCAGAAAGGATGCGCAGATAGCGTTGGCCGGTCACAGACGTTTGTAGACGTACCAGGGGTTCCAGTGAAGTCCAGCTAAACACACCCTATACCATTACAGACCCCCCCCCACCAGCCGGTACAGTTCCCTGTTGACAGGTGGGATCAACGGCTTCATGGGGTTTGCGCCACACACGAATCCTTCCACCTGCCCGATGCAGTTGGAAACGCGACTTGTCAGACCAGGCTACTTGTTTCTAGTCATCAAGTGTCCAGTGGCGGTGTTGCCGTGCCCAAGCGAGGCGCATAGCTCTGTGTCGTGCACCCATTAAGGGGACTCTAATTGGGCGTCGGCTCCCAAAGCCCATATCATGTAGGGTACTTTGCACAGTCCGGACGCTGATGCTTGTTGAGGCTCCAGCATTGAATTCCGATGATACCTGCAAGAGTGCAGCATGCCTATCGCGTGAAACGATTCTTGACAGCTGACGATGGTCACGTTCACCCAATGTCTTTTTACGGCCCCACTAGTAGCGTAGGTTGGAGGTCTTGCCGGAATTCTTGTAGTCACGGTACACCCTTGCAATGGTCGTCCGTGAAAATCCGAACTTCGTTTCTACCTCCGAAATACTATGGCCTATCTCACGAGCGCCAACTATGACACAGCGTTGAAAATTGCTACAATCATTATTACTTGTCATTCTCATGCCGAAAACAGCTCTGATAGCTGGCAAATATGTCTATCACTTTATATAAGCACTGGCGGACGCAACTGAGTACGTGCATAGGTGACGGTGCTAAGTATTTTGCATAAGCTCGTCTGTACCAGTTTTGTTTGTGTGTGTGTGTGTGTGTACGCGCGCGCGTTATTTCTATATAATTTTCTTTTTAAATCAAAAGAAAGCCAAATGTTAATTGTTTTTCACATTTTACAAAATTTTGCATTTCAGCAATGGTCAGAATCACCATTGCTTTCTGGATCAAATAACTCATAGAATTATTCACTCCATCTTTCACTTAACTCATTGGGCTCCCATATCATTTCTCCGATACTATTCTTCACACAACTTGCAACTTTATTTCCCCTGTTTTTCCTGTGTCTCAATTATGTACTTCCAGAAAGTTTTTCTGTCTTTCCAAAAAGCCAATTCATGCTTTTCCACCTTTTCCTTCCTATCTTTTGCCTTAACTCTGGCAAACCAGCTTAGCTGCCTCATGCTTCTGACAGAGATATTCATTATCAGAAACTCTACATTGCAACATCCCCAAATATGCTTCCTTCTTTCTCTTTACTGTTTCTTTATTCTCACTGTTCCACAAAGCATCACCTTTAAAGTTACCCACAGTTTCACTACCACAGAACTCTTCAGCAGCAGTGACAACACAGTTCTTAAAACATGTCCACTTCTTTTCTACATTCCTCTCACATGACTTCAGCTCCTTCAGTCATTCTCTGAATAAATTAGAGTAATGCTGATGATCTACAAGGGGCCTTTCTACCTTTATTCTTTCCATTCTAGGCCTCTTCCTATTCCTTTTCCTCCAATCACCATTCAGTTTCATTCATGACACTAGCAACTGATGATCAGAGCCAACATCCACACGAGTCTCAACAACTAAGTGTTTCAGACACTGATCGTAAACAACAAAACCTATTACACTCTTTTGACCCGGAGTACAATTTTCCTAAGTATATGTGTGGATATACTTGTGGTTGAAAAATGCATTTGATAAACACAAACCATTCTAAAAACCAGAGTTCAACTAATCTTTCACCATTATCATTCACACAAAGATCATTAAATTTACTCCGAACATTAGAAATCGCATTCCACATACCTACTCTAGCACTGAAATCCCCTGCGCATTCCACATACCTACTCTAGCACTGAAATCCCCTGCTGTATAACTTTCTCTTTACAGGGTGCCCACTCTTTTTCAGGGAAACAATTCAAGGGCATTCAAGGACCTTCAGGAAAAAATTCAAGGATGAATTTTTCAATGTCCTAAACCGCAATGAATATATTATATATCAAGAATTATGTGTGTTGTATTATGATACTCATTAACAGTATTTGTAATTGGTAACCAATTATAAAAAAAATCTTAGCAACAATGCATCTCCAAATTTTGCAAAAAGTTCTTTACTGAATGACAAACTTTCTTCAGGTGAAAATATTTAACAAATGAAAATACTGTAATCAATTTTTAAATAATTAGAATTTTTTCTACTCAAATGTCAGTACTTTTAACACAACATTAAATTTATCATTGTTAAAATATAATTAACAAGTATGTTAAAAAATATTAAGCAAATGGATGAATAACACTAATATGCAAGGTTTTGTTGTTTTGAAATGAATAGGTGTATCTGAATGGATTTCTTGCGCAGATTCCGAAAATGACCTTCAAAATTCCGTATCACATCAAGTTTTTCACAAATGACGGAAATGTGAAAATAAAAAAACCCCGCTATTTTTTAATGACATTGTTATATGGCAACGTTTGTAACGTGTGAAAATGTTCTCTGGAGGGGCGGAATGATTGTTTAAAGAATAGATAAACATAAATATATAGCTGATAATGGAAATGCAACTGTTTATCTGTATGACGTCACGATTTACGCCACTCACAAAGGCGGAACATGAGAGAATGTTATCTTAGCACTGCAGTATGACTCATACCTCATGCCACTGCTCCCTTCTTTCTATTGGTCACATGTGGCGCCATTCGGGGCAGATCGTGTTACACTAGTCAGTGCAAAGAAGGGACTGGTCCCGTTCGGTTGTTTATTTGTGGTGTGTGCAATGGCTTCACGTGGTTGTGTAAATCATCCAGACATATTTTGCTACATATGTAGCTGTTATACGACAGGAAAAAACAGAGGCAAAATATTACGCCTTTCGTGAAAAATGCTTATTTTCAATACTTCGGCATTAAACTAGCAGATCAGGACAAAGTTTGGTCTCCTCACAATGTGTGCCGTGTATGTGTGGAGGGGTTGAGGAACTAGAAAAGTGGAAAAAGGGCATCAATGCCGTTCGGTGTACCCATGGTGTAGCGTGAGCCAAAAAATCACAGTAACGACTGCTACTTCTGCACAGTGAATATCGTGGGCCATACCAGAACCAGTAAGCGTAACATTGTGTATCCCAATATCCCATCTGCCATAAGACCAGTGCCCCATAGTGAATCCATCCCTGTGCCATCCCCGTCCAATATCAAGCCCCCAACAGACACCGATTCAGACGGTGATACAAGTGATGAGATGTACCGACCGGACAGCATGGAGGATGAAACCCCAGTGCCATTTACCCAGCATGAACTGAATGATCTGGTTCGTGATCTGAATTTACCTAAAGACACAGCAGAGCTTTTAGGATCACGACTTCAGGAAAATAATTTACTATGTCCCAAGTAGCACAAAAACGTTTGTAAAACGTTTTAAAACCAGTTCGGCGAGACGTTGAAAAACGTCACAATATTACGTTTATAAAAACGCTAATACGTTCGTTGATTCAATGGTTTTTCAACCGTTGTTATAACGTTGTAGCACTGTTTTTAAGACGTTTAGATGACGTTATTTAAACGTCATATTCCTTTCATTATGACGTTTAGAACGGTTTTAACAACCGTTTAGCAACGTTTGAATGACGTTATTTAACCGTCATATTCCTTCCCTTATTACGTTTAGAAGCGGTTTTAACAACCGTTTAGCAACGGTTGAATGACGTTATTTAAAACGTCATATTCCTTCCATTATGACGTTGAGAAACGTTTTTAAGAATGTTTAGCAACGTTTAAATGACGTTATTTAAACGTCATATTCCCTCTTTATTACGTTGAGCGACGTTTTATTTTCGATTTTACAACGTATTTTTCCTTTCTGTATTACGTTTAGTAAATGTAACAGCAACGGTTAATCAACGTCTAAATTTCCTCTATTAAACGTTGCTGTCCATTGTGTATTACGTCAAACGTCGCAAAAATGTTACAACCTTTTATCGAAGGTTATAATCCAGTTTCAAGACTTTTTTTTTTTTGGCTTTACGTGTGCCGTTGCAAAACGTTAGAACAACGTTTCTATTTCGTTCTTGGGTCATTCCGTATCGACTCAACACAACGACTTGACCATCTCAGATTTTAATGAAATTTGGTACATAGGTGGCCTCTATATAGATTAAGAAAAATACCAAATTTCATCGTCATATATCCACCGGTTTTGAAAATACAGCTATAAAAAGTATTAAAAACACCCCAAAATCGGAAGATTGATGGGTTTTTAAATTGTGATTGCAGCTCCCCTAATTAAGATAGAGAGATGGGAAAGGTATCTTTTGTAGTATTGTTTATGCTATTTTATTTGATGTACAACACCATAGGGGTTAATATTAAAAAAAATTCAAATTTTAAAATTAAAATTAAAATTTTGAATTTTTCAAAATGTGACGCTCCAAAAAATTCGAAATTTTTTTTTAAAACAATCTTTATATGTTTGGCATTTGATTACATGAGTTGTAACTTGGGATGATAATGGGTTTACTTAAAAAGCTATATTCAAATTTAGCCTAACACAAGAGTTTAATGAAAAAAAAAAATAAATAAAAAAACATGTAATCTGAAAATAAATTTGGGCTAAATCTTTAAAAAGTTTCATTAATAACAATAGATATAGTATTTTTGTTATTTAAAACCATTTATTTAAACAATGTTTTATTTTTAATTAATTTGTTTAAAATCTGAGTCACATGGGCTTAAAAATTTTATTAATTTCATTATTCAGAATTTGTAATAATTCCCAATACAATATAAAAATAAAGACTGTGCAGTTATACTGTAGGCTACATTTTGTTTTGGACAAAACTCTGCATGTTCAGACTTAAAAAACTGATTCTGTTGTTTAGATCATTGGTAACAAGACCCAACAAGCAGCAACTTGCATTCCTACCTTGCAGACCTGTCTGCTTTAGGTTTTGATAGTGATCAGATGTGTTTCTCAGTCTGCTTTAGGTTTTGATGGTGATCATGTGTTTCTTGCAGTGAAAGTGATATGTGTTTGAAAACTTTTGTGGTTGAAAACTTTAAATTGAATAAAGTACATCCTTTTCAGTTTTGAAACTAGACTTTTATAAATTGAAGCTGTGCAGGATTTTTTTAGGAAAAATAAAAAGAACAGGTAATGGGAGGCAATTATTTTACTATTTGAATTTTACATTTTATGCACAAATAATCAACAATGGAAAGTACAAGATATGCATTAATACAATGTTTCAATCCATATAGAAATGTGACAGACTGGATGTTGGAAAATTTTGATGACTTATCAAAGGAGACTAAAATTTGTGATTCTTGCAGAAAGCAGCTGAAAACTTTAATAATTAGTCAAGAAGCAAATGAAACCTGTGCTGATGAGAAAATGGACGAAAATTTTGCATCTATGTCAGAAGTAATTGAAACACTGAATACTTCGCTCCATGAATTGGGTGAATCAGCTGTCAATAAGAAAAAGCTAAAATCTAAATGTTATGCTTCAACCAAAATTCAAAAAATCAGTTCTGCTATGAAACGGAAGCTTTTTACAAATATTCAAGAATCATCTGATGATGAGGATGAAATACTTCACGACTCTCTTATGGACAACCTTAAAAGTAATTTTTCTAACTGCACTAGAGATAAACAGTTGATGATTTTGACTTGCTTACCAGAGTCATGGAGTGTTAGGAACATCATGTAAGAATTCAATGCTCCTAATTATATGGTAAGACAATAAAAAAAAAAATTCTGAAGGAGAAAGGAATTTTGGAAAGCCTTAATAGAAAACCAGGTAAGTCTCTCTCTTCTGGAAGTAGTTGTAGTATGATCGTTTTACCAAAGTGATGAAATTAGTCGGGTTTTACCTGGAATGAAAGATTGTGTTTCTGTTAGGACTGAAAACGGAGATAAAGTTTGTCAAACAGGCTGATTTTTTATGTAATTTGACAATTTGCAAGCACGAAAGTCAGTTTTTCCAAATTCGCAGAGCTCAGACCAAAAACCTGTGTCCTGGTAGGGTCTAGTGGTACTCATACGGTATGTGTTTGCACCACACACCAAAATGTAAAACTGATTATGGAAAATGCAAGAATTGGTTCACTAACAAATGGACAATTATCTTCCTACAAACATTGTCTTGCAAGAGTATTATGCAACCCTACTTCCATAGATTGTCATTTGGGGAAGTGTCCCACCTGTTCTGGGAACACGGTTTTGAGAACTTGGTTGAAAAACTAACTTTTTGCCAATGGATTACAGTTGATAGATGCAACTTGGAGACATTAGAAAAATCAACTTCAAATTTTATTGATTTGTTTTGCAAAAAACTGTCTGCTTTGGTCAGACATGACTTCATTGCTAAGCAGCAAAGCTCTTTTATGAATAGTAGTACTAAGGAAAACCTCAAGGACTCAGAATTCTCATCATTTGTGATTTTGCTAAAAATTATAGTTTTCTTCTTCAAGATGAAGCCCAGAGCTATCACTGGACCAGTGGGCAAGCCACAGTCCACCCATTTGTCATCTATTACAAAACAGAAAAGACTGAACATGCAAGTTTTGTAGTAATTTCTGAATGTTTAGAGCACAACACAATTACACTGTACTGCTTCCAAAAAAAAAAAAAACCTTATTAACTTCTTGAAAAGTAAGTTTGGTGACAACAGCGTCAAAAAAATGTACTATTTCTCTGACGGGTCTGCAGCCCAGTGCAAAAATCGGAAATTTTTTCACAAACTTTTGTTTCCATCAAGATGACTTCAACATTGATGCTGAATGGCATTTTTCAGCAACAGCACACGGGAAGGGGCCATGTGATGGCGTTGGTGGAACGGTGAAAAGGTTAGCTGCCCAAGCCAGCTTACAACGCCCTTACGAGAATCAAATTCAAACACCATTTCAGTTGTACGAATGGGCAATTCAGAACATTTTTGTGGCAAACTTTACATATGTAAGTCAAGAAGAATACATAGAAACAGACCAATTTTTGGAAAATTGCCTAAGCAAGTCTCTAACAATACAAGGTACCCAGAAACTTCATGCTTTTATTCCTATCCCATTGAGTAATTCAAAAATAAAAGTGAAGATGTTCTCAGAATCAAACGAGTCAGCTACTGAAAAAGTATCAGCATTACAAGACAGACTGCAAATAACAGAAATGAGTGGTTACATAACCATAATCTATGAAAACAACTGGTGGGTAGCGTATGTTCTACCAAAAGAAGAGAGTGAGAATGAAGTTAAGGTCTTATTTTTACATCCAGCTGGTCCATCTACATCCTTTTCCTACCCTAGCCCACAAGATGTTTTACAGCTTCCTGTAAGTTAACTCTTGTGTAAAGTAAATCCTTTGACTCTGACAGGAAGACTCTACAATCTCTCTGAAACAGAAATACACCAAACTATTGAAGCTTTTAAAGACTATATCAAGGATCTACACGTGTGATTTCACTTCAAAACAATGATGCAAATTTTTTTTTAATTTAAGAAGATTCTGCTTTAAGTGACGATCTAAGTTTAAGATTAGGAATATAATTTGCATAAATGTAAACAATTCAATGCCTATGTTATTATTATTTTGATGTGTTTCTTGAGCAGTAATTGAAATTAGTTTTTAAAGTCTGTTTATTTTTTTTGTATTGAATTGTGAATTATTACAAATTCTGAATAATGAAATTAATAAAATTTTTAAACCCATGTAGTCTCAGATTTTAAACAAATCAATTGAAAATAAAACATTGTTTAAATAAATAGTTTTAAATAACAAAAATACTATATCTATTGTTATTAATGAAACTTTTTGAGATTTAGCCCAAATTTATTTTCAGTTTACATGTTTTTTTCATTTTTTTTTTCATTAAACTCTTGTGTTAGGCTAAATTTGAATATAGCTTTTTAAGTAAACCCATTATCATCCCAAGTTACAACTCACGTAATCAAATACCAAACACATAGATTGTTTTAAAAAAATTTCAAATTTTTTGGTGTCGCATTTTGAAAAATTCAAAATTTTAATTTTTAATTTTAATTTTTTTAAAATCTTAACCCCTATGGTGTTTGTTGTACATCAAATAAAAGAGCATAAAAAATACTACAAAAAGATACCTTTCCCATCTCTATCTTAATTAGGGGAGCTGCAATCATAATTTAAAAACATATCAATCTTCTGATTTTGGGGTGTTTTTGGACATTTTATATAGCTGTATTTTCAAAACCGGTGGCTATATGAAAATGAAATTTGATATTTTTCTTAATCTATACAGAGGCCACCTATGTACCAAATTTCATTAAAATCTGAGATGGCGAGATAAAAAATGCCTTCAAATTGTGTTGAGTTGATACGGAATCACTCTTCAAATCTTTTACTTTGCATATTACATTGAAAACAAACGTTTCCATAGCGTAGCAAAACCGTTTAAACGACGTTTCCATAACGTAGGAAAACCGTTTTAGTAACGTTTGTGCTCTGTAAGAGGGACGTACGGTAATGCTTATCTTAAAGCTGCCGTGATAATCTGTTGTATACAGTCTTGTTACCTAGTCTACAAAAATTTGGGGGTAAATAAATGAAGTTCTTAGCTAACCTAAAAAATCATTTTCATCATATCATAAAATATCATTTTCATCATATGAAGGCCCCTTCACAAAACTTTTCTTGTTCCTAATAGTTATTTTACTATCACTTATTTTTGTTGAAGCTTTATAAGGGATGACTTTGTCAGGAAAGTAATGTTATAAAAAAGAAAGCATTTCTATCACAGTTACTAGTGCAACACAATCTCTCACCATTATACAGTGTCCAAGAATTATTAAACACATTACAAAATTATGTAAAAAAAAAAACTATGAGCATTGTCTGTTTTTCTATGTCACATATTACTAATACGGTTCCTATATTTTTGTATTGCAGAATTGTTACTCCCAGAATCCGATAGATGGCGCTAGGTGTGGCCTGATGAGGAATTTATGAGAAATGCGCAATCAGTAGTCATGTCATCCATACAGCAGAAGGCGATGTGTGTGTTATGGTTTGCGGAATTAAAGTCTGTCATTAAAGTTAAAAGACGGTACCGTTTAGAGTATGGTTGTAATCCTCCGTCAACAAATTCAACTAAGCGGTGAATGAAACAGTTTAAAGAAACTGGCAATGTGGAACATCGTGGAGGAACCAGTAGGCCTAGCGTCAGAGGCGAGATGGTTGACCAAGCTATGAAAGTTTCCGACGAAGCCCCAGGAAATCCGTTCATAAAGCAAGCAGAGAACTGTGCATTCCAAAATAGACAGTTCATGATATCTTGCACAAGAAATTAGTTTCATGCTTATAAAATTCAAATAGTGCAAAAGATGCATGCAAATAATCACACTCTGCAATAAGATTTTGCTGTGGATATGCTGAATCAAGTGGAAAACGATAAAAACTTTCTAAGTACTGTAATTTTTAGTGATTAATCCACATTTCATGTATGAGGTATTGTTTCACTTCGTAAACTATGTTTTCTTTGGATATGGGGCAGTGAACCGCCTCATGCTGCTATTGAACTGGAACGTGATTCTCCAAAAGTTAATGTGTGGTGCGCCCTATAAAAAAGAGAAGTGATTGGCCCTTTCTTCTGTGAAAAAACCATAAATGGTGACATTTACTTGGATATGTTAGAAAATGTCCCTATACCCCAGATCAAAAAATATGACGTCGTTTTCCAACAAGACTGCATGCCTTCACATTGGTCAATGTGTGTACGTAAGTGCCTAAATGAGCATTTCCCCAACAGATGGATTGGGCATGGTGGTCCCATTCCGTAGCTCCTCGCTCCCCAGATCTAACTATATTGGATTATTTCATGTGGGGTTATGTGAAGGATCGTGCCTATCAGACACCTTGTACTGATTTGCAGGAACTAAAGCAGCATATCACAGCTGCTATTAATTCCATATCTTTTCAGGTGCTTGGCAATACATGGCATGAAATAGAGTATCGCTTGGACGTACTACAAGCAACCAAGGGATCTTACATTGAAATTTATTAACATGTGTAGTTACATTGTAAGTTAGTACAGTCAGTTTCTTTCTATCTGTTTAATGTTTTGTTTTACAAAATTTTGTACTGTGTCCAACAATTCTCGGACACCCTGTATATTTATTGTTCACAAGGTATACGACTTCACAAACTATGTTTTGACTCAAGTCCATTTCACTGGCTTCGTTGTGGCTGTGGCCATTTTCTTGAAAATTCAGTTGCTCATATTTAACTGAACATAAAGTAGACATTTTAATATTATTAACATCTAAGTTATTGCAACATAAAACTGAGTCAGTTGTGTTGTTCATTTAAGAGTTTTTCGGACACATCTGAAATTTAGCTGATAGATTATTAGAAATGTGAGGTGAAATAATGCTGCGAGATAAATCAAGTAGTACTTTCACAGCTTTGTTTTTAATTTTTCTTTTAAGTGTAGCTAAAGGCTATCTGTGTTTCTGCTGCAGATCTGTGTATTTATATCTCAGTTTACATTTCTTTATCATTTTTTCTGTATTTTTACAGAGGAGCCTTTTATTTTGGTATGTTAGTGGCTTTGTATTTTTTCAACCCATGTGTATTTGGTTCTTAATCTTTTTTTTCACTAGTTTGCGAATTTAGACTTAATTTTTGGTTATAATTGTCTTAGTATTTCAGGAAGTTTGTTTAGTGTAATGTCCCTAGTTTATATCTTGTGCTTAGAAATTGCAATTTTTAGTTTCTGCTTGAGGGTCCTATTGTGTAACAAACAGTACGTAGCATATAAATAATTGTAAGAATCAATTGATTATGCATGTTGAAACACCTTTTTCAAAAATTTGTATGCAAATAAGATATGAAAACAGCCACCCAATCTATACTGGGCAAACTTAACCTGTCATTGGAAGGAAGGCTACAGAGTGTATACTTCCACTGCATAAAATAGTTCCGGTCTAAAAGCTCATACTCCAGCTTCAACTGGCACTTAGAATGGACACAGATGTTCAATACGTTGTGTGTGTGTGCATTTAAAAAATTCCGATCTCAGTTTCAGCGGCATTTCTAAAAAATACAGACATTCGTGCTTTGGTGACGTCACTGATGGTTCTCTGTCACAGCATTCTTGTTTGGGTCAGAGTTAAGCTGTCAACCCAGGGGATATTTATTGCTGTGGGGGGTGGGGGTCATTAGTGGAAGGATGAGGGCGAAAAAAGTGTTTCCGAGGGCATTTCGCGTTCCTCCCCTGGTTTCTCCTTCTTGATTGTTGTTTTAAAACACTCTTCTGTCTTTTCGGTTTTTTCGAATGGCATCTGCCGGTCACTCGAGTGTATTTCAGCCGCATGAAGCTGGGAAACCACTACGAAGCTCTGCTAAGGTGATCGTTATGAATATTTTCACTAAATTGATGGAAAAACATTCGCCGAATAAATCAAATGAATTAACAGTTCTTACGGCAGAACTCACTGGCGTTTCAAGTCGCACCATTGCGAGAATGAAGGTTGAATTTAGTACTCAGATACATTGGCAATTTATTTCTTCAAATTAAAATACAATTCATGGCTTGGCTTACATAGAACGTTTATCGAAATTAGTTTGGAGTTCCCAATTCAGTTCTCAATATAGGCCAAGAAACGGCCATCTTTTCCTTTTGAACTTTTTGTGCGCAGTTGCCTTAAACGTGTATGAACCGGCATGAAAATTCAGACAAATGAAAGAGTTCCTTGCACTGCCACACATAATTCGGAAACTTGGAAAACTGCCACACATTCAAAATGTTCCTCGGAGGAACAGCAATTTGTGTCCTGCCCATCAATGAAAAACATGTGGCAATTTTCCAAGTTGCTGAAAGATGTGTGGCAGTTTACAGTGAACCCTAAAATATCATTTACCACAGAGACGGGCTCTTGTCCAGTACTTATGGCAACACGGGGTAGTTAAAAATGCATACACATTTAACGGATGTCTGTTATAAAAAAAAAATCTAATCAAGGCAAAATTTTTGAAAGAACGAAATTTTACACATAACTGATGACATGGTAAAAATACTTTTAATTAAATCCCGCAGTTGGTAATCTTCAAGCAGTAAGTATAAATATATTAAATACATAAAAAAAATGGAAAAATACGTGAAAACAAAATTAGGCCACTTAAGACTTCTTCCCGTGTTTAGCAAAGATAATTTCATTTTAAAAGTAAGAAAGAAAGAAACGTTACACGTTCTATAACATCTCAAAAAAAAAAAAAAAAAAAGATAAGAGAGGGAGAAATAAACTGCTTGTCTACCTGTCTGCAAAGCGCGCAGCGGTGGGGAGGGGGTTAAAATAGAGGGGTTTGGTAAGGGATCACGGTGACAGACAGCCACTGAGGGCTTGTGGGAGAAATTTTCCGAGTGAAGGTTAATTACACACCATTAGTGCGGAGTAATACTGGGAGTGAAAAGGTCACCGTAGCTTCGGCCTCATTGCCAGGATAGCTTTGCCCCGAGTATAGTTTGTTCTGTCTTGGGTTAAATTCTGTTGCTACTCATATATACTCATTTCACAAGTAACTCTTTGCATTGTTTGGCCAACCAGAAAAAATATTTTCTTCTATTGGTTGTTCATTAATGCCATTTGTTGTTGTACTCTGACATTGATTGTGCTGTGCTCTTCTCTCTATTTCTGTACATAACATTAACTTCAAGTTCCTAAAATGTATAAGTTCTTTTTCTGTTTCAATTCATAGGTGGTCACAAAAAGTTATAATGAAACAAATGAACAATTCATGCATTCATTTCATTATTTTCATAGGCTTCAAACACAATTCATGTATTCTGAATCATAAGAAAAAAAATATATATATATATATATACAGTACTCACAAAAAGTTTGGGATATTATGGTTTCAAAAGGGAAACATGGTGATATGCATATTTAGTGACTACACGAGATAGGTTATCAGCATGAATTAGCATCATGATGACACATCATGTGGTTGGTGTGTGTGTGTGTGTGCAAGCTCCGATAAAAGTAGCTTCCGAGAAGTAGAAAACAGGTCGTCTCACTGCTTGGACTACAAGTTTGCTGAATGCATTTCCTTCAGAGTAGGATTAACTTGAAAAGATGTCCAGACGACGTTTAAGTATTGACATCAGAAATAGGGCTGTTGACATGTTACATGCAGGTGTACGGCAGATTGATGCAGTTGCTGCTTTAGGAGTTTTGCAAGCTAGCTACACACAAAATTTCTACCGAATGGAAATGCTGCAGATCAAGCAGCATTTTACCCCCCCCCCCCAATAAACAGGTGTGTGTGTGGGGGGTTACTTAAAAAAACCCAAAAAAACACCCACTGCAAACTGTTATTTTATTTTTTTTCCAAAGAAACACATGCTTTCTTTTCTGGTTAATGCTCTTGTACGTTATGTTTTTGCTCCAAGTAATTCCCAAATATATTTTATGACTTCAATACTTGGGCTGTAGAGATAGAATATTTTAAATAAGCAATGTTTATTCACAATTAGATATTTTATTTTAAGATTTTAAATCTACTGTAGTTTCACTGAGCATTTGGCTTGGCTTCATTAGGACAAATGGAGTGCAAACGTTCAAATCATCGTGACATCATCAGCATTCTGACAGTCACTGCTTTTGGCAAGTTGTTTCCACGTGTTTGAAAGAAATCTAGTAGATGTCATGTCGTTGACAAGCCATGAGCAGTTGCACTAGATTTCGAAAGCTTCTAATATATTAAGCTTGATAGTCAAATCAGGTTTATCAATAAGCGTAGCATTTAAAAAAAAAATCTGGTTATTTTCATGACAATGTTGGGCTATAGACGACTTCTTCAGTTCCATATGTAAGTCATGTGTTCCTTCACATGAAAACTTAAAAGCTCTACGGATCTGTCCTATACATGAAAGTCCACATTCACAAGCGATGTGATAAATTCCCCAGTTATGTCTTCAACGTAGTCTTTTGATCCACAAAAATTTGCCTTGTTTATAGATTTCAAAATAACTTTGAAATTTAAACATTTGAAAGTTCCTAAATTTCTGGACAGCTTTGTCTACAACAAAAGGACAATCTATATCAATCTATATCCTGTGTGTGCCACAATTTCTTTAAAAAAAATAATCATAACCTTTTTTTATTTTTTTGTTTTTGTGTTTACTGACCATGGTGAGCAACTCAATGGGCTATAAGCAGTCGCCTGTCCCTAATTTAGGGTCACTGGTTCCAGAGAAGGAAGAGACCCAGTGCCGTAAGACAAACACAACATCCATGAATCACCGGGATTCGAACCCAACCCACTTGGGAAGAACCGAACAGTCATAAGCCAGTGCTTAGACCACTGCGGCGGCAAAAATCTAGCTTTTTCTGCAAGGAATACTCTGTAACGCATAGATGTACTGCACGATATACATGGGTAGAAAACACCAATTTGTTTCCATGACTTATCTTTATGACTTGTCAACAACATAACACCTACTCGATTTCTTTCAATTGCATGGAGACAATTCACCAAAATCCATGATCATCAACTACCTGATGATGTCACATATGAATGTTTATGCTCCCTTTGTCCTGATGAAGCCGAGCTAAAGGCTCAACAAAACTATAGATCTTAAAATAAATTATTTAATTGTGAATAAATGTTGCTTATTTATTCTATAATTTCACACATGGTTTAATCCTTTAATTCCACTAATATTATATTTACCAACTTGGTTTACTTTCACAGGGTGATCCAGTTGTACTCTACAGAGAGATCTACTGGTAGGAGGGGAAATACTGATCTGAGGGATATAAGCTCAAGTTTTAAAGCTACAGGAGGTTGTACTTAATTTACACTCATCTGTGTTTTGCATAACATCCCTAACTTTCCTAACTAGAGCCATGAATAACCAAACCTGAGTAAAATTTAAAAAGAAAAAAAAATCATTTATGCAATTTCTTTATATAATTCAACTGTTTTGAATGCCCTATTATTTCTTAATGTAAATCACATTCAAAAGTTTGCCCTCATTAGTGCTGGTAAATTATGTTTATAAAATTTTATTATGATATACCCCCAAATTTTAATTTATCTTTATATATATTAAGAATCATGCAAGAAGTAACAAAAGGGAAGTAAACACTGAAAAACAAGTTACTAGTAAAGTGAAAAGCCAAAATGAGCACAAGCTGCAGTTACAATTAACTGGAATGAAAATTAAAAAAAAAAAAAAAAGGGAAGAGAAAAAAAGCTAAACCACTGAAGAAACCTATTGAAAGTGCTGTCATCATGGCATTCAACTTTTTCTGTTTTTTTTTCCCCGACAGTCAGAAAGACTCCTTTGATCCCCCCCTCCCCCATCTTTTTTTTTTTTTTTTTTTTTTTTTTCAGTATGGACCCAAACACAGCAAATAGCTCTAATCTCAACTTCGCATGCTCAGTAGATATGTCACTAACTCACTATTATATGCTATGCTACAAATAAATAGTCCAATATAATAATGATAATTTTACTCACAAAATGACTAATCATACATAGTTGTTTGTGTTATTTACATGAAACTTTCATGCCTGGCTTTACTTTGCAAAAACCTCTTTGCTTCAGAAATCTTTTTGGTGCAATATCGTTTTCAATAGAAATGATGGATAAAGCCGATAGCTGTTCCTGCATCGTTGTAGATCTCAAATAAGTCTTCATCAGCTTTAATTTATTAAAAATTCTTTTCCCGCTTTCTACAGACAGGAATTGCAATATTCGAAAGCAAATCCTACTGTTGGGATAACAATGAACCATATCATACTGGAATATGAAGTTTAGAGCTTCTATTGTAGTAGCTGAGCTGCATTTGCTCATAAGTGCTTGCAAATGCCTCAGCTCTTCAAACAGTTGCTCCCCATCGATATCTTTTTCTTCACTGTCAGCGTCCTTAAGGAATTTTTCTAACTGAATACACTTTTCTTTTAAAGAATCCCCTGTCAGGTAATTTCTTCAAATTATAAAGGAAACCCGAAGCGTTGAAAAGTTTTTGCAACTGAGTAAATCTTTCCTGAATGGCAAACAATGCGCTATCAATGAGTGGATAGAAAACCATTGATATATATATGGTTCGCAATCTGTAGGAGCTTTGTGTTGCAGTTTTCATAGTAAAAAGTGTTTTTTTCCCGCTTTACCCTAGGCTGTGGGAATTTGGGATTTATTTCCAAGATGTACATAACAATAAGGCTTGTCACTCAAGCCTTATTGTTATACACTGAGTTGCCACTTTATTATTACCACCCCCTCAGTACTTCGTTGGGCCATCTTTTGCCTTTAATACTACGTCGATGTAGATTCTTCATGGCATGGACTCCACGAGATGTTGATAGGTGGTTTTTGGAATCTAAGACCATGCTTGATGAATAGCACTTTCCAGGAGTGTGAAATTGCAGGGTTGTGTATCCAGCTGTTTGATGGCTTGTTCAACTTCATCCCACAAATTCTCAATGGGGTTGAGATCTGGAGATTGTGGGGGCCAGCTAAGCAAAGTAAACTAACCGGCATTTTCCTGAAACCAATCCTGTACAATACGAGCACTATGGCAAGACGCATTATCTCGTTGAAAGTAGCCATCGCCATTGGGATAAACCATCCACATGACAGGATGTACTTGGTCTGCAACGATGTTTAGATATGATGTGCCAGTCAGACGTTGATCAACATGAATTAAAGGACCCAAATCATGCCAGAAAAACATTCCCCAAACCATAACGTTGCCTCCACCAGCTTGAAGGGTTGTAGCAATGCATTTGGGGTCCATGCTTTCGTGCTGTTTCCGCCAAATTTTCACTCGGCCATAGGCATGGTGCAACTGAAAACGTGATTCATCGGACCAAATAATTTTTTTCCAATTATCGACTGTCCAATCATTATGCTCCTGTGCGAAGTGGAGACATTTTCTCTTGTTAACTGCAGACAGCAAAGGTGTTCGAACAGGCCTCCTCCTGCCATATCCCATCCGTGCCGTGTACGGCGAACAGTGTGTGCACAGATCATTTGAGGGATCCTTGATTAAGATGGTCTGTAATTGCTGCACTGTTGCCTATTACCAGTCTGGACACTCCGGTCTGCCCGAGCAGTCACTAGTCGATGACGACCACACGTTGCATGTAGAGACCCAGTTTTTTGGCTGACAGTCCAGTCTTTAAACACTTTAACAACAGTGGCTCTGGAACATTTCATGAATGCGGCGGTTTCAGTGATACTCGCTCCATGGCTCCGAGCTCTTACAATCGTCCCACGTTGAAAGTCCGTCAAATCGCATTTTTTGCCCATCTCGTCACCCAAAAATCACTTCTACTACTGTCGCAAGCACTAAGCTTTCCCTTTTATACTAGCCTCACCCTCTGGCGGCAACAGCGTGCAGCCATAGCTCATTTGCTTAAAACTGTCGGGTAGTCATAATAAAGTGGCCACTCAGTGTATATAAAAATGTCAACAAACATCTGGAACGAACAAAAAAAAAAAAAAAAAAAAGGTTCATTCCCCCCCCCCTGAAAACCCAAATGCGTAAAAAAGCAGCAGAGAAGAATTCTCAGAAAAAAAAATGCACAAGAATTGAAAATGCTTCCTGTTGTTGTTGGTATATATATAGGAACTCTGCATGTGTAAAAGAAACAACAAAGGAGTATTCAGCTTTCATTTTTGTGGCAAATACAGACTAGCTCATAAAAGAAAAAGAAAAAAAGTTAGCGGATAATTTTACTATGTAAGAAAATTTATGGGCATCCCTTCCATTTGGTGGCTGCCTACCTGGCCGGTAAATATGTATATTAGCGTCCTAAATTATTTCGTCAGAAAATGTCAGTACCTCGAAAAAGTGCGACGTAAAGATTTTAGAGTACGGAAATTAATGGCAAATGGTGCAGAAATTTCATATTTTAAATGTTTTAAAGATTTTCTATCATAATATTGAACTGTGAGTGATGCTGTGAAGAGACGCTGCGGTAGGCCTAATGCATCGCCAGAGGTGCATTCAAATAAAATGTGACTGCATACACAACCATTGAAACAGAAAACTTGCTGCAAACCCACAAATCACGATAACAATGGAACGAGATAATTTAAAGAAAAATTAATATAACAGTAAATAATTATTAGAACATTACAGATTCCAGAGAGGGCAAAAGGACATTATGACTGAATCCGCAAAAATGTGTGTAAAATGGACCTTAGGCCAAAACTTAAAAATTTTTGGACTATGAACCTCATAAAAACAAGAGACTAATTTTTATATCAAGAAAAGCAGTTCTGTTAATGAACCTTCAAAAATTATATATAGCATCTTTAACAACTTAATTCAAAAATAGTACTTATAAAATATATAAGGAAAATATTTTATTTTAATAACTGGCAACTGCAAGAGTAACCTGGCAATAAAATAAAAAAAATCTTTGTGTAAATGAAACTTTTGTTACAGTTCCTATATATTGAGAACAGGCCTTGATAAAATCAAGAGGCCAGAAACTTCTGCAAAAACAAAATAATTCTATCGGAAGATGTGAAAAATAGTTGAACATTCTCATGTTAAGATAGAATTAAATATATTAATCTTAGTAAAACCTTAAGTGTTTTAATTGCTGTAATAACATTTTTATTTTTTAATCTACAAGCAAAAACTATCTGCAAAATCTGCTAATAATTTGCAAACTATCCACGTATGGCGTACGCGTGTACGTCTATATTGTGTGACTCTGTGCATCGCTACGGCGACGATGTGAAGCTTAGCTTCATTGAAAGGAAGATTCGCTGCAGCGTTTAATTCACGCGCGGACGACTACAAGTCCAAGCGCGTATTTTGTTACCACGAGAGCGAGCCGTGTTATACTCATACGCTACACAATATAGTTCGTTCATGTTTTGTCATTGTTTTTAAAGCGATGTTGAGAAATTTTTCGTTCTTTTCGCATACCAAAGCATGTTAAGAAAGTACTAACATGCTTTTCTATGTTGTATAGGAAACTGGGGAACTATAACTTTCGGTTCTGGTTTGAACAGCTTCCATTCATAGCTGATTTGCTGTGTCACTGCACTTTTGGTTCTCCTGTGTTAATAGCTTGTTCGCAGGTCAGTTTCTATCTTACTCATACATATCTTTTGCACATCGAAGAGTTTTTTTCCCCAGTTTTTCCTGCCAACAACATACAGGATACAACAAAATAAAGGGTGGATGCTGTGGACCTATTTTCTGTAGCGTATCACTACATTTATTGCTCTCCTGCCAACAACATAAATAACCTCTTTCTCTTGTACTCTTCCGCCCATCATTTTGGTACAGCAAGAAACCTTCCTTTTAAAGGATCAAAGCTTCACATTCTTTGCCGGAGCAATACATTAGGCCTACCGCAGCTTCTCTTCACAGCGTCAGACTCACAGGTCAATATTACGAAAAAAATATATCTTTAAAACACATTTAAAATATGCAATTTTTGCACCATTTGACATTAATTTCCATACACTAAAATCTGTACATCACACTTTTTCCAGGTACTAAAATTTTTTCAACGAAATAATTTAGGACGCTGATCTACACATTTACCACCTGGCCTAAATACCCTTGGACCGGCCCTGGCTGGAAAACCACAAGATCGAATCCTTACAGCTACCTCAGGTCTGACCTTAATATTACTAAGAAAATTTGGGAATCTATACAGCAACGTTTAGATAACCGCATTCCATACCCCAGTATACTGGCAGACCTCTGTAATGTGTTGACTAATATGGGACTAACTGCACTAAACACTAATCAATAATGTCACTGCAAGTATGCTTCGTAGGTGTCAAGACGTTCTTCGACACATAGGTAGTGTTACTGGATACTGAAATCCAGAGGTTTGGACATTCTCTGAATATACACTTTTGTCTATATTGTGGTACTACTTGTTGTGAGCAGAAATTGCCCATTGAATTGTTTTTGCAAACACACTCTGGCGTTTATGTTATGTGGCTTCACTTCATGCAATATCCCTAACTTTTTGTGACCAGTATATATATATACATACATACATTGCTGAAAAAAATGTACAATCAAACTGTGACAGTTTGTACGGCTTTTCTACACAGCGTAGCTACGTGATCCAGCCTTTAATCTGTTGCCCTTAACGATCTGATAATAGAAGAGATCCATAATTCAGAGAAAGGCTAATTAGGAAGCACTGGCCTAGTCGGAAAAGTATTAATCCGACAGTGAATAGAAATATTGGTTTGTGGCTCTCTAATTTAATTGCTTAGAAAAGATTATTCATTCAGAGAAATCTGAAGATACAGACTCAACTAGCAAATACAAAAATTGGTCTAATTACTCTTGCCATTTGGGAACAAACAGCTACAAAATTCAAAGTGAACATTAAATTCAAAACCAGTAGCACCAAAAGTAAACAGCTATTAAGATGGTTTTGAAGCATTACAGAAACAAAGGAGCAATGATATGTGTTCAAAAATAATATTGTTGAGAGAAAATTAATTCAAATTAGAAAAAAAAATCCTCATAAAACTATACTTCCAACCAAAGTAGTAGAATGTAAAAGCATGTGCGCAAGCCAATAGTTTTCAAATTATTAACAGATTTTGCCAATATGGGCACATTTGGACGTTTGTGGCCACTAGATTTTATCAAGGTCTGTTTCTCAGTACATAGGAACTGTATCAAAAGTTTCCTTTACACAGAAGGAATTTAAATTTTATTGCCAGGTTCCTCTTGCAGCAACTAGTTATTAAATTAAAATCTTTTCCTTAAGTAATTTGTAAGTTGACAGTATTTTTTTTTATTGGAGGTTTAACGACCACCATGAGCAACTAAATGCAGTCGCCCGTCCCTAATTTAGGGTCACTGGTTCCAGGGAAGGGAGGGAGCCAGTGCTGTAAGACAAACACAACATCCATGCCTCACCGAGATTCGAACATGAACCCCGTTCGGACGAATGATCAGAGGCCATCGCTTAGACCACTGCGCCACCGGGGGCAGCACAGTAATTTTTGAACTAAGCTGTTGAAAATACTATTTATAATTTTTAAAGGTTCATTAATGGAACTGTTTTCTGGGTATAAAATGTTTCTTTTAATTCTCTTGTTTTTATGAGGTTCATAATCCAATATTTTGCCATTAAGGTCAATTTCACACACATATTCAATTGTATTTTGCCGTCATCGGAATTTGTAATGTCCTAATAATTATTTTTTTGTTTCTTTAAATTATCTTATATTGTCATCGTGATATGCGGGTTTGCAGCAAGTTTTGTTTCAATGGTTGTGTTCACAGATACATTTTATTTTTATACAACTCTGCTTCCAACTTCTCCCACCCTGCATTCCTGAAATTTGAACAAAAATTTAGTAAACTAACTGAAAAGCAACTGGCCACCTTGCCTGTGACAGGTTCAATAGCATTCCTCTGCTTCATTATTTGATAGGCACAACTCTGATATGTGGAAGGGGGAGATGGGCACATTTGAATGTAAGTCCCACAGTCTAACAAAATGTTGCATTGGATATTTGTATATATTCCATTTGGATACAGATACATTATGATTTCAGTAAGCTTAATTCACATCTGGCATAAAACGTGCATTTTCAAAAAAAAAAAAAAAAAAAAGTTAAATTTTTGCGTGCCTTACGTAGACTTTGAATTGTGACTGACAATATACTTCTTGGCCACAGGACTCTGTACAGGGTGGGTTTTGAATTTTTTTCAACCTTGAAGCTTTCTGGATTTAATAAGTATCTCTCCAACAGCTTATTCCGTTTGTTACTCTACACACAATATATTTCTTGCAAAAAAACTGGCTGAATGAGCCCTAAGAAATGCTGATCTAATATATGATAACAGTAATATAGAGTATCCTTTATAACTAACATACCAATAAGCTGCGTTTGTAACAATGTTTGCTACACCGAAGCACATTTGAGTAATTACGTATAAACTCAATACTCTCTAAACATTTGAAAAATTAGAATTTCTTTTACAACTAGCTGCATTTGTTATTTAAAAATCTAACCAAATATTCAGTAGCTCATAAAAATGAAAAGGTCTAAAATTTCGTTTCCTTGAAATATATTTTTGTTACTCTTTCACGAAAATACAAAATTAAAAACGAATCAGCTGTGTTTAGACCCGAAAATCTAACAAATTCTTTACTACTCCTAGTTTAAAATGCAGTCGATGATATATATACCTGTTAAGAAAATACATGAATGTGTTCACGTGTTAAGCCTACCTCCACGTGTTACGAAACGAATACATGAATGCTTTCATATGTTACGAAACGAATACATGAATGTCTTCACGTGTTACGGGAATCTCCACGAGTTACGAAGCGAATACATGAATTGTTTTCGAAATCGAAGCCTATGAATTGAAACAGGAAAAGAACTTACCTTTTAAGAACGATAAAATCCATCGATTAGGTATGCAGCTCTGGACGATCGAGCTCAGCCTTGCCATAACTCACCGTCCGTAGTACAAGTGACGTAACAGCAGGTTAGAGAACGACGCAGCCGCAGACCAGAAGCTGCTTTAAAACCAATGGAATAAAATCTTCTAGTCGTATAAGCAAAAAAAAAAAAAAGGAGGAATTCAATAATCTTTATCAACTATACACAAGCTTACTGTTTTATCAACAGTATAATTTTGTTCTTTTTTGCCTGAATGTAATGTCACGCCAAAGATTAGCTGTGACGTTGCTAACATGACGAAAATGCAACGTTTAGCAAACGTAATGAATGTGACAAAATTGCAACGGTAACGGATGTAACATTTAACAAACGTTTATCAAACGTAGTCTTTGTACGGAAGACCAAATATCAACTTTTGCAACCGAAATGCGACGTCTTTTAAACGTCACGTGCTACTTGGGGTCCTAATACGAGATTCTCCTGGTACAGACACCAAGAAGCAGAGTTGGTTCCGTTTTTTGCTGAGGAAGGCGGTTTGGTATATTGTTGAGACATTCTGGCAGTCATGAAATACTTCAACATTAATTACAATTCAGGACAGTGGAGGTTGTTCATAGATGCCAGCAAATCCAGTTTAAAAGGTGTTTTATTACACAATACCAACATCCATCCATCCATTCCAGTAGCACATTCTGCAGGGATCATAGCATACTTCTGGAAAATTTTAGGTAGGAATTTTAGGACTTTTTAGAAAATTTTTAGGAAAATTTTAGGAGTGTATTTCAATAAAAACTAGATGTATATTTGTATACATCTAGTAAAACAACTTTGTATACATTGTAAAGAGTTTGCTTCCCACCCTTCAACCATATATACTGATAGACTGCGCATGACATCAAAATTTCTGGCTACAACATAAAATCACATGACATCAGTCAAAAAGATGGGTTACACCTGCTGTGCTTATGGTTGCTCTGACCGATATAATAAAAAGTTCTATGATTTTTCATGGGTAAGAAACGAATTAAATACCTAAGTCAATAAAGTTCAATTACTTAACCAGAAACTTGCAGCTATTGATATAAAAATATAGTAACTTAAGATAAAAAGAAAATGGAATGCATGTTCCAAATTCTTCGCAAATGTTCATCATATTAAAAATCACAAAATGTAAACAACCCGATCATGCATGTATATAGCTCATAAGTAAACTTACCTGAAGAGTTTTCATTATATATGAGGTGCATTCACATAATACACCGAAAACACTGAAGTTCTGCAGTGTAAATTAGTAATCATAACAGCATTTTTACACAAAATTTGGAGTCTGATGATGACATGCCCAATGTTTGAGCCATGGCGGCTTTGATGCAGCTATTGCCAATGCGCAGTCCATTAGTATATATGGTCGAAGTTCACACCCAAATTTTTTGCATAACGTCTAATGACTAAAGTTTAAGTATGATTTACTTCTAATGTTCAGTTCTTATCTTTTCACGTGTTATTATCATATTCAAGTATATTTACCACATTCAAGTTTCACTTTGAACATTAATATGCTGTTGAACCAGAAGCAATTCACGATTTTCACAGTAAAGTTTTCAGGTTTCACATTAAGTTATAATATCCTAAAAAGGTAATTGAAAACCAAGAACTATGTACAATTGTTCACTGAATTACTTTTTTCATATTATTGTTTTAACCTTTTCCTGATAAGCCTATCTTTTTCTGCTTCCACCACAACTAATTTACTTTCAGTTTTCTTTATTTCAGCTGAACCTTGTATGATCAAGTTAGAGGCAACTGCTATTTCAACAGTATTTTGTTTTTCTACAGCTTTTCTCATTCTTTCTGTTCCCTCTTGCATTACTGCTAGGGAGGCTTCTTTATCTTTTTTAAGCCTATTTATTTCTGCATCATTTTCTTTTATTTTGTCATCAAACTCAGCTTTTCTTTTTTTCTCTAGCTGCTTTTCCTTATTTTCCCTCTCTTTCTGCTTCCTTTCTTTTACCTTTTTTTGATTCTTCTTCCTTCAGCTTATCAACATACTCTTTATAAAATTTATGTGAATCACGAAAACTATTTAACAAATTTCTTGTTATGGGAACTTTACTTACACATCCATAGTGTTTAATGGCCCCTTTAACTATTCTTAATGATGTTATAGTTGAGTCTTTTAAGTTAGCCTTGTCCTTCTTTAACAGAGCAGTGTTAACCGAAAATCCCCTTTCTGCATCAGCATTACCATGAGGTAAAAACTAAAATTGACTTGATGAGTTTAGCAAGATTTGAGTATTTTTCTTTTCCGCTAGAGTCTTTAATACTAAATATATTACGCCAGTAATGACCAATCCACACTGGAATATGCCCTTCCTCTGAAAATTTCACTAGTTCATCTAGAGTTGGCTTATCGCAATTTAAAAGTTTCCACTCTTCTCTTACTCTATCAATTTGTTCCTCAGAAAGATGCAAAACACTTGAAATTCTGGTTATTTCCGGAAGTCCTTCAGTGACTGAAAGTTGAGTTGACTCTTTCTTTGGTTCTTTTACCTTTAAAACTTCTATGTCTCTTAGCTTTTGATTGCAGAATAGCAAATTTGACTTTAAATATTTTGTGGTTGCAATTAGTGATGATCTTACATCTAAGAGAAATAATTTCTGCCTGGTCTCCTGAACATTCCAGAGGAGATTTTTTGTCTTCATACCAACTTCTAACTCCCCTAGTTTTTTCCATGAATTTTTGTTTTCAAAATCTACATTCTTTAGGTCTTCTCCAAATTTCCCTGCAATAACATCATCTTGGATAAACTGAGCCATAACATTCCTCATTAAAGCATTTAAATCAGAATATAACTGGTGTATTTTTGGTTCTTCACTCTGATAACATAATGAAAACTTTTCAAAATTTTGGTGTCAAAATGAAATTAATGCTAAATAGCAAGGAGTTAGCTCATTTTTCAGGAAACAGTGAATTCTTTTATACCTTACCGAATTGCGTAGTTGTTTTTCAAATATTTTTTGAGATGGCAAGAAGTTTAAAAAATATTCTGTAATATTTAACCATTGATCCAAGAGCCTCTGGGCTACAGAACCAACGGTTAACCATCTGTTGCTGACATGACGCAAAAGAAATTTGGCTGTGACCAATGTTATATCCTCGACAGATTTATAATCCTCTCGTCTTGCAGCACTACTCTTTAAAAAGTAATGCATATCAGTAGCAAATTCGTCAAAATCTATATTTAAGCTTGTCAAAAAATTTTTAAATGCATTACTAACATGCAGGTTGCAAAAACCTAGTTCCAAAGATTTCTGGCCTGTTCTTGTTTTACAACTTCATTGAATTTGCGTAAAAAGCACTTATTTACATTTGGGCTGTCCATGGATACACAAATAATTATGTTCAACGAAATATTGAAAGATGATAACACATCAAGAATTTCTTTTAGCAAAATATCTGCTGTTGCATGACACAGAAAAACGCTTGTTAGGTATCGGCAAGAAACTGAATTTATTTCTGAAGACCAGTACCTGAGATACACATCCAACTGCCGTTTCACTTGTGTATTTGTAGTTTCATCAAATGCTATAGTAACCTTTCCTGGGCTACTAGATGCAATGTCTTTTTTCAAATCCTCTTCAAAATATTTTGACAATCCATGTGATATCACATAAGCAACTTTTTTTTCTTTTAAGTTGTATTTTGGCTGCAATAGCAGAATCAGGAAACATTTCTTTGAAAAGTTCAACTGTTTCAGTGCATGAAACAAAAGACATATTGTCCTTAGCAACTTTCATGGCCCATAATGCTTCGGCTTTAGCCAACTGTAAATCATGACTCAGTACTTCACTAATATTTGTTTTGGGCTGAAGATCCCGTCCTCCAAAGGCTTTCAGGATGGACTTATTTTGAAATTTACTTTGAAATTTCTGCAAATGTTTTTTTCCTTTATGATGCGCTTTTACTTGTGAAAAGCCACTATTAGAAATATTGAAAATTTCTGAACACAATATACACTTAGCAGAAAATATTGTTTCAGTTGCAGAACACCATTCTTTCAACTTCACTCCGTCCAATTCTTTGGCGAGCCACGCATCTTGAAATTTCGTTTTGGATTTAGGCATCTTAAACACTTGTATTACTAACCAGAAAATGAAAGGGAAGTACAAAAACACGTTCCAATATTGCAAAACCAGACAACTTCCTGAAGTTTGGCTGCGAGGATGTCAGAAGATAGAAAAAAAAAAGCAGGTCACCACTAGAGAACTGAACCTGCACACAGCACAGAGAACACCATAAAAGACGCAAAACCACAAACTATCATATGCATCTCATGCAAGTTCAGTCAAAGCGAGTCGGAGCCGAGATATATTGCACATCGAACGTCGCTGTCGCCGACGCATGATCGAAGGTCAATGATCACGTGCTCTACTGCCTGCCACGATAACACGCAGCTACCATCCCATCGTCATTACCGCAGG
The DNA here is from genome assembly GCA_039090855.1 of Macrothele yani. NCBI lineage: Eukaryota > Metazoa > Arthropoda > Arachnida > Araneae > Macrothelidae > Macrothele > Macrothele yani. Next base: position 84,656,479 of record CM077008.1, read on the forward strand.
TTACGGAAGGAGACCACATGTTTCCTCTTTGCTTCCACCCACCTGCGGTTTACAATAACAAAACATCAGCAGAAAGAGGAGGTTCCACGAGGCATGTCCAAAAATAAAGTACGATCTTCTGCGTGCCACGGAGTTCGTCTGCAAAGCACAAACCAGGGGCAAAAATGACCCCTCCCCTTTTCCCTTAGATCTCTTGTTACTCTCGAAAACTGTCCGAAGGCACAAAAGTGGAGCGCCCGCCCCGAAGCAAGTGCATCTCGATGGCATCATTTCCCCTTCCTTCAGCAGCACAGCATATAGGCTGTGTTTCTACAATAACAGGTCTTTTTACCTTACCGTAATGGTAAATTTATTGGCGTTAATAACGGTTGTATTTTTAATAAATAAGCTTACGAGAATTTTAGGAAGAATAGCAAATTTTAGGTATAATTTTAGGAATTTAAGGAGGGTCACAAAATATTAGGAATTTTAGGAGGAATGCGATCCCTGATTCTGTGACTTTGAAAGAGACATACAAGAACCTTAAATTACTGCTGGAAAGTGTGCAGTACAAGTTTCATGAATGGTCTTTGAGTGGGGATTTCAAGGTGATTGGAATATTGCTCGGCCAACAAGCAGGCTACACCAAATTTCCTTCCTTGCTTTTTGTGTGAATGGGACTCCAGAGCAAGGACGGAACATTGGGTTCGGCAGCAGTGGCCAGTCAGTACATTCACACCTGGTGAAAAAAACATTGTTTCACTTCCACTCGTTGATCCCTCGAAAATACTGTTGCCACCTTTAAGCAGGGACAGTAAATGCTTTCAGTATCTTGGTAGTAAGTTTCCATCAACCACGTCTGAAACAATTAAAGCTGGCATTTTCATAGGCCCTCAAATATGAAAATGAATGGCAGACAACATATTTGAGGAAACCATGAGTGAGTGCGAATTGCGAGCATGGACTGCATTCAGGAAAGTGGTACACAACTTTTTGGGGAACACGAAGGCTTCAAATTACACCACTTTAGTCGAGGACATGCTGGAATCCTATGAGCTGCTTGGTTGCAACATGAGCATCAAAGTTCACTTTCTTCATGCTCATCTAAATTACTTTCCTAACAATCTTGGAGATTTTTCGGAAGAACATGGCGAGCGTTTCCATCAGGATATTAAAGTGATGGAAAAGAGATACCAAGGAAAGTGGACTGTACATATGATGGCCGACTATTGTTGGATGTTGAACAGAGACTGTACGGACGCACACCGAAGACAATCCAAAAAGAGGAAGTTTGAAAGGGAGCCCAGTGGCGAATGTTAGGTATGTTTGCTTTTGAATATGTATTTATGTTTATCTATTCCTTAAACAATCATTCCGCCCCTCCAGAGAACATTTTCATATGTTACAAACGTTGCCATATAGCAATGTCATTAAAAAATAACGTTTTTTTTAATTTTCACATTTCCGTCATTTGTGAAAAAACCTGACGTGATACGGAATTTTGAAGGTCATTTTTGGAATCTGCGCAAAAAATCCATTCAGATACACCTATTCATTTGAAAACAACAGAAAAAAGTTGAAAAATTGCAGATCAGTGTAATTTATTTACAATTATTCACTAAATCCATTTTTTTTCTTGAGTTCAAAATCTATTTCTTTTATCAATGATTGTTTGTCTTGATCTGTCTTTCTAAAGCTATTTGATTTAACAATGCAGTCAAAATTATGAGTATCTTCTGCTTTTGTTGCCAAGTCATCAGCGGATTTTAATAAATCTAATACTTCCTTTTCTGCATGTATTTCTTTTTTCATACTTTCTATTTCATCCAGTATGTGTTTTCTCTTTTGGGCTACAGCAGAATTAGCCTTGTCCTGAGCTTTTTCTTCTAAATTTATTACATATCTTTGCCTAGCACATCTGACATTACTCAGAAGCAATTTTGAAAACTCGACCTTTTCCATGCCCAATGTTACTTAGATGGTCATATATTATTCTTTGTGAAACAATAGAGTTTTCTTTCATATTGCCAATTATTAGTTCCTTGTTAATGGAGAATCCTCTCTCCACTGATGCCTGTCCATGCGAGAGCAACAGCAGTTTTTTAGTTACTTCCCACAACAAATCATAGTTTTTACTTGAGGATAAATGTTCATAAAATAACACATCTATTCTCAATTCCTCATAATTGTTATCAAAAAGTTTAAAATCTGAAGTTACTGCTGCAACACTATTTATAAAATCCTTTAACTGCAGCATAATAGTGTCAACAACACCAGGTTTCAGATGATTTCGCATCCACGAGAATTTCTAGAATAATCTTGAAACTTTTTAAGCAAGATTCCTTCTCAGCACTCATTAATTTAAGATCTAAACACTTCATGTGCCGCAGAAGAGCATACTGCAGGGGACATTTAGTGAGCAATTTTTTGACAAAGTTTTGCAAAATTGATCTGCATTTCATACGAAATTCCATTATCTGCTTTACACTTACATTTAATGGCAAAGTCTTCACCTCCTTTTCGGCCTGGAATCCAATATTAATCATCCTATAAGTGGAACAATTTTTATTATCAGTTGAATCAATTTTTAGAAGTGCAGTAATGGTCTTTGTATGGTTTAATACATCCATTTTAACAAAGCGACTCATCAGATTCCTTAACATTTTCTCTAAGTCTTTAGCCATGAATGGCAACATTGGCTTATCTGCCTGATACTTTTTTAAAAAGGGACTCAGTTGCTTTGCAATAAAATGAAAAATATAATTTGGCAAGTGCCAATTGATCCTTCACCCATTTTTGGACAATATTAAAGGAAACTGTGCAAGGATTATTTACAATTTTCTGGGCTACCAAAGTTACATACTTCAAAATAAAGGGCCAAACTTTTATAGCATATTCACACACAGGAGAATTTTCAACCCACCTGTGTGAACAAAATTTTGGTGGCATTTTTACAGCATTATCCACATTTAAATAATCCTCACGCTGTGCCGATGAATCTTTAAATAACCTGTATCTGTTGCAACAAAAGTGATTTAAAATGGGGTGCCAAGCCAAAGCAGCAAATATATGAACATTTTTTTTGCCCACAAGAAAAGTTGAGAGCCGTTTCACTGTCTGAAAACATCAATCGAAACAACTTATCAATTCCAGCACATGATCTGTATGAATAATGGCTTTCTACCCCTTTTAAAACCCATCATATTTCGGCTTTTGTAGGATCTTTTCTGGGTAAACAACCTGCTGCTGATGATGAAGATGGCTCTGGTGGTGATGGTGTTTGTGATGCTGGTGCTTTTTCAAGCAGTCCATCTAAGGTGGAATTTCGACTTTTGTTTTCAGAACAGGTCATGTGCTTTTTACTTTTCATGTGGCTTTGCAATTCAGACTCTTCCATGGACGAAATATCGATGTTCTTTAAGCATAACAAACATCTCACAACATGACTATTGCCGCAATCCTTACCAACCCACGTGGAATACTTGGGTTTGTGCAACCAAAGATCACTGAAATTGCACTTACGACTCATATTTATTAAACACAAGAACAAGAAAATTCCGATATCTAACAATTAGATGAAAACTAGAGACATCTCAAAGCAAAACACTAAGCCAACAAAAATCAAATTTTTTTTTCAGTCGCTACACGCGCATCGCAAAGAACTTCCCGAAAAAGCAATGTAAAGAATTCCTACTCAGCAATGCCATGAGCATTGTATGTAATCCTATGCTATTGCCAGATACATAAGAGTAATTATAATACTCTGTGGCCAGAAAAAAAGTGCAACCAAAATACAAAAAATGAACCAACACAAACAAATAATTTCAACTTTTTGTTCTCATTGAACAACAGCAGGACCTGTTGGCATGCACAATTTGTCAGTCACGTCTACCATTTCATTCACAGTCCCGTGGGCCACCTGTTGAACTGCCTCCTTCCCTAACTAACGATAAAAATGCAAAAAAAATAATTTTCCAAATTTTCATTTAACAGAGCTGAATTTTTGACAGTTACCATAACTTGGTCTTATAAGGTTACCCAGCAAATTTCGCTTGGATCCAATATAAAGTTTTAAAATTGCGCACTTTTTTTCAACCCTCCGACAAGCGGTTTGAACGTGCTGTGCGCGTTCAAGGTCAGCCCTTTCTAAAACTGCTTGACCATGGTGTGTGTGTGTGGGGGGGGTGGGGGTGGGGGTGAAATGCACCTATTAACAGCATCAAATGAACCCGCTTTCATGCAGATAAAGTAGAAACAAGAAGGGGAAATCCCCACCTTGCCGTAAGAAAAATGAAAGAAACGATACAATAGTTTCCCCCGTCGCAGAACAAGTGCTCTGGGGTAGCAAACACTCAACTCCTCTCGCAGTAGATGGGGGGGGCAATCTTAACCTACTTAGCTCCCCGTTAGACTGCAGTGCACCCTTTCTCCCAGTGACGCAGCTGCTTTGAAGTTTACTCTTTTTGACTTCCGATGCCAATGGGGGATTGCAGAAAAAAGTGAAAAATAACAAAAGGAAAAAGGTTGGAAATTTCGATCGAAAATTTTCGGATGTGGGATTTTAAAATTCAAGGACTTTCCAGGCTAATTAAAGAAATTCAAGGACATTCCAGGCCTTGAATTTTTTCTTTGAAATTCAAGAACTTTCCAGGTTTTCAAGGACGCGTGGGCTTTCTTTAGTACCAAACTGGCTCAAAACAGCTTTTAGCTCATTCCAGAAATCTTCCAATCAGAAGGTTCCAAGTCACAAGAAGATTACACCACAACAATTACTATTCTCCGAAGTTTCACTTCAAACGAATCCAAAGAAGTCTCTCACTTATGCAGCTATAGTGAATCAAGTTGTTTTTCATCTTTTCACTTAAAATCACACCTACACCAGCCAGTCCTCTCACATTATCCAGCACTCCAGACCACACACTCACCATTCCTTTCACTTCTATCCCAATTTCCCCCTTTTTAGTTTCACTTGCACACAGCACATCCAATCTATACTTATTAATTTCTTCAATCACCTCATTCATCTTTCCATTTACTCCTCTAGTATTTATGCGAGTCCTTTTCTATGAAAAGATGTGCTCATTGGCTGACATTTTTAGTGACACATTTCCAGTGGTACAATGACATACAGAAATAAACACAGGGTGAATTACAAATGTCATGGCGAAAATTTTAACCTCTGGTGAATTTCGGAAAGACCTGATCAATCTTTCTGTTGGTTTATCGGAGATTAATTAATGCAAAAATTTTCTCCCATGACATACGTTAGAAGAAAATTCCTGGTTGAAAGGCAGGGGAATTCGTGCGCAAAATTCGCTTGTCTTAATCACAACCAGGAAAACAAAATTTCATGTTAAGAAAAAAAAAAAAGAGAAAAAGAGAATAATATTTGATTTAACTGACTTTGGGGTTTTGAAAATAATTATTTTATCTGTTCTTTTATCGCGATAGGAAAAGGCTAGTAGGTGTGCAGCTCAGAGAATCAAAATTAATTTTACTTTCATATCATGGAATGAGGAAAAAAGCATTTCTGAAAAGAAAAAAAAAAGAGAGAGTTGTGAGAAAAGGGAATCTTCTTTCAGATCGGCCATTTTAAGGGTCCAGTCTTAGTTGTCGATCAGAAAATGTTGCAGAAAATGCTCTTAGGGGGTTGGCGCTGTTCTATTTTTAGAAACTAGGTCGCAGCTGCACATGGAAAATCACTTGGTCCCTACGTGTTGAAGGTCAAGTTCATCTTCCCCTGGCCGACCAGAGGATGCACGTGCCTAGTAACATTTTTTTTTTCGTGGAGAGTGTTGGACGCTGCAACGATGCCTGAGTGAAGGTCAGAGGTCACTCGAAGCGTGGGAGAGAAATTCCGCTGTTGCCATGCAGAGGTCAGCCAATCAGGGGTCTGCATTTTTTTTTTCTAGCATCCCAGAGTTTCTTTGACACTTTCAGACGCTTGTCTCGGTCACTTTTGTTCTTGTCCTCTGGCTGGCCGGGAGAAAGAGGGGACAGCCGAGTCTCTCCTCGCCTTTTGGTGGGGAGAGCATTTGCTGACCACCATGATTTGACATCGAGGTAAAAAGCTTAAAGGAGCCTAGTAGCGACGGTCTTCTAGCGTGGGGACTTGTCCGGTTCATGGTTGGTTACATGGAAAAAAATTAAAAAATGTGGGACAGATGTCCCCATATTGCTGTCGTTCAGTTTTCAAAATTAAAATTTATTAGTTCCTCAGGTATGAGTTCAGAAAAAAGAAAGAAAAAAAGAAAGGGGAGTTGAAAATGCTTTCATTTATGTTTTTTTTTGTGTTGTCATGTCTGGTAGTTTAGCAACTCCCCAGGCCAGTAAATTTTAATGTATCGGAAAAATTTGGTTTATTGTTTGAGCACAGTGAATTCTGGTGCAATCGTTTGTAGTTTAGTTGGGCATGTGATAATTGAAAAGCAGTGTTATTGTGATGCCGTGGGTGATAAAATAATTGTAAACATTTTTCTCTAGCCTTTTACAGCGTTGAGGTATTTTTTTTTATGAGTGAAGATAAATTATGGGATGATTTATATTGGGATTTTGGGGAACATATTATAGTGTGATGAAATTGGAAACCTAAAGTGCTGTTTACATTCTTGGAGTGTTGAGTGTCGAAATTAAGATGGTAGGTGTGTTATTTGAGGACCAGTATTTTACATGCTCCAGATGAGTGTTAATCTCCCATTGGAAAGGGGTGATCTTAGGGCAAGCTGGGAACTTGTCCTAGGGCAGAGGGCTCTGAGTAGGGAATTTTCACCAGGATGCGATATGTACAAAATAAAAGTTGAGGTATTTGGGTTCTCAAGTTTAGTATTTTCACAAAAAGAATGAACATCATGGGTTGAGAAGACACACTTTTGCTCACCAGTTCCGGTATTAATTGTTCTTTTCTTTGGCCTAAATTTTCTTGTTTTTACTATGAGGTTAAAAGTCTAAATGTAATTTAAATTTTCAATAAGGTGAAAATATTTAGTGGGTTATGTAAATGGTCAGTGTTATTGTCTGCAGTGGACCTGCGCATTGCCATGGTGCAGAGGAATTTCCTTGCTAGTGATTTTTCCTGGGATACATGTGGATATTGTGATTTAGGATTTCTTGGGATATATAGAGAGATAAGTGAATTTTCCTGGGATACATGTGGATATTGTGATTTAAGATTTCTTGGGATATAGAGAGATAAGTGAATTTTTCCTGGGATATAGTTGTGTTGGTTCTGGGCCGGATGTGCCTGGAGTATTTAGGGTTGAAGTACGACAGGCTCTTGCAGGCGTGGTTGATCAAGGTGGGATCATGCATTGGTTCGAAAAGGGAGATCCTTGAGGACGTGGTTTTTGGGGAAAACTTGTCTTCAAACCCCCCAGTAGTTTTGCTGCTCACGGAGATATGTACTGCCAGCGAGGGTCGGTCGGGCGTTGCTTCAAGAAATGTGGCGAGATCATGTTAGAGGAAATTCTGTGCCTGATGATGATGTGTCGCACTTGAGGATTTTTTCCTTTCCTTTTGCATAGGCTGAAATTGGATTCACGACCCAATTTCACGCCTTCAGCCTGACTGGTATTTTCTTCCTGTGTTGGTTCTCAAAACCCAGAATAGTGTCTGAACTGAGTGTATTTGCCTCACCGCTGCCTCAGTAATTCACTGCAGGTGTTAAATTTAATTTTTGTTTTGTGATTTAGGGTATCTAAATTAATTTGTTTATGATATGCTGTAGTGCTAGGGATGTAAATTCTAAATTCTGGTTGTTAGTGTTAGTGAGCATGATATTTGGTTTGGAAATTTAGTTAATTGGTATTTTGAGCTTTTGTTTACAGTATAGAGTTATTAAGTATCTTGAGCTATTATGTGAAGTGCAGAGTGAGGTGATTTTTATGAGCAAGCTAGTGCAAGAAGATTGTTTGAATTTCTGAATTATGTTGATGATGTTATGAATAGTGATAATTGTTAGGTTAGTGAGGTTTCTTTATAAGTGAAGTAGGTTCATTCAGGATAGTTCTATAGGTTATGTAATGTTAATTAATGCTTGTGCTCAGTGTAAATTCTGTTGTGAGGATAATTTACTTGGTTTGTTTACTTTCAGATAGTAGATTTGGTTAATGTATAATTTGTGGCTCTTAAAATAACTGTAAATTTAATTGAAGTCTTTGAAGCTGGTCTGGGAGATTGCGGAGTTTGCTAAGATTGTTTAGGTGCTGTAAATTTAAATCAATAAGTGTAAAATTGTAAATTTGTCATTGAGCTAACTAGGTGAGAGAGAAGAGAGTACATTTCAAAAGAACAGAACTTGTCCACCTTGTGGAATTAAAAAAAAAAAGAATCCAGTATTTTTTATTTTTTGTGTAAACCATGTGAATCATAGTATAATTTTGGAGGCATAAAGTCAATGCCTAGTGTTCAAACCAACTGTGTTGAAGTGTGTCGGGCTGTGTTGTTCATAAGGCCAATGGCCAAATAGAAATAGAAAGAAAATTGAGATTCTGTTTTTATACTGCTGTGTTTAAGCAAACAAGAAAAAAGGAAATACCATCTGTTTGTCCACTAAATTAACTTGTTAAGTTTTTAAAGAAAAATAATAAATACAGGCAGTAGCCTTTCAAAAAAAGTTCAAAATTAGTGCAGTGTGAAAAATTTTGTGTGCTGTTGTCTTCCATGACTTGGTCCCATGTACCCCACCTTAGCTTGACTAAGGCTATCGATCCGAATCCTGGTATTATAAGGTATTTCATAACTGCAATTTTTGTCCTATCCTTTTAAATTGACTTTCACCGCCTCCACAAGTTGTTATTGAACGAATACATTTTATCGTATGACTTATAGTGACACATTTTTATACACATGCAACAATATTCACTTATTTTTGCACTTTCAGATGACTCAACTCTGCGTGAACACAAACAACGCAAACTTTCCAATAGCTTCTTGTGGAATGTAAATTTTAGATGCTTTTTGTGTTTAGGATGTTCATGGCCTTTTCTAATACTTAGAAAATATTTTTGTTTCGAAATGCATCTACCCATCTCCCAAATTTAAATTTCCATATAAATTTCAATACCAGCATAAATATAGTAACTTTTAATAAATAACAATCACTTCAATATACAAAAAACATTGATTTTTTTCACCAAAACACAAATCACTTTCCTATACACCAGTAAATAAAAAATGTAGTTTAATGATGTGCGTTACCAAACACCTATGTTACGTACACAACATAAACACAAATTGTACACTAATCCAACTTATTCAACCAACTATGCATGAACGACAGAAACAGCAAATCTTGTAAATATGCTTACTTCTTGCAACAGTTGCTGAGGATATTGCAGCATCCATGAGCAGCGAATTCTCACAAGGTGCTCTCTAACCTGTATTATATAAAAAAAAAAAAAAAAAAAGAAATGTTACGACTCATTTTATGGATATCTATCAATACATTTTGAACTATCTGATAATAATAAAAAAAAATACCTCCCTCCCAGCTTAAAGGTATGTCAACAACATTCTACGACCTATTATGTTGCCATTCCAATTGCAGCATCATCATGGGTCGATCCAGGTTTTTAAAGATCGCACCCATTTTTGTGAAATTCTACCTGCTTTTTTGAAATTTGCCTATTTTTGTGTTTGGAGTAATTTTAGTCTTCCATAATTCTTATTCTGACAGTAATCATTGTTTTATTTTTTCAGTTATTTTTTATTTATTTTATTATTTTCATTTATTCTTATTCTACTGCTAATTGTGATTCACACTATCTGAATTTGCAGCAAGTTTTCAGTTTTGATGATTGTGTAGGCAGGTATAATTTAGTTTTTTTTTTATACAACTCTGATTATGCTCCAGCTTAGATCTTGGAAAATAATAATAGTAATAACACTCCAGGTTGTATTAAACCAGGAAAGTCACCAAAGGTCAAAATGTTTATGTGTTGGGGGAAAAGAAGTAACTAAAATAACATAAACAAAAAAAAAAGGACGCTCATATGTAACAACCCAATCCTCCATAAATTATCTTGCTGAAAGAACCCCAAAGCATTATGGGGAATGCTCCCATAATGCTTTGGGGTTTCTTTCAGTGAGGTTCACCTCATTTGCTGCAAGTGATGACGCAGTGATTGATAGACATCTGTTAAAGACTGTTTTATTGAAAACAAACACTTCATACCAATGAAAAAAAAAAAAGAAAGAATAGAAGAAAGAAAGCACAGTTAAATGCAACAATACTCACACTAAAATATTTTTCTTAAGATAAAATTTTACTGAAGTGAAGACACCATTATTTTGTGAAGATACCAGCTAAAATATTTTTGTCAAGATACTGCCCAATGATATCAAATGCTACCAGGATCGATTCCTGTTCATCAAGCAATTTTTCAACAGAATAATGCCCAGCCCCACACATAACGGCTCTCCAAGGCCTAGCTCTGTAATGTCAACACCGTTCTATGGACAGCTCGATCACTTGACCTCTCACCGATGGAAAATGTTTGGGACATGATGAGATGCCACCTAAGCCTATCCCAGAATGTTAGTGAACTGGCCTGCAATTTGGACACCATCTGGCATGCTGTACATCAGGAAAGAATCCGTGAACTGTATGAGTCTATGACACGCCGGGTAACTGCTTGTATCTGAGCCACAGGTGGCGCTACAATGTACTGACTTGTTCCACTTGTGTAGTTGTTTTATCCGAATAAATGGCCCAACTGCTCTGGAATTGCAATAATTTCCTTTCCTATACATGTACATTTGCACATACCAATTTTCTGCTCGACTGGATGATTCCTTCCGGGTGCTTCGCTTTTTTTTTTTTTTTTTTGCAGAGAGTGTATATACAGTATATAGCTGCTGAGTTCACAATTCACTCAAATATCTTTTTATACCTTTGGAATTCTATTTCACTTAAAATAAGAGATGGGATTTTCAAATGTCTAACAACTCACTATAATGTTTCATAGCAACATACAATGTGTATTAAAGAGACTTAGAAGCTAAACTCTGGAGACAGTATGTGGGGCTGTCAATTGGCTTTCTACCGTTCTGCTCTCTCTCTCTCTCTCTCTCTCTCTCTGCGTGTGTTTCAGAGGGGGTAAAAGAAATAAAAATACATGCTTTGCTTTTGCACTGCTTCCATATTTGAGACAACAGAAGCTGTAAATAAATACTTGAAATTAATATGATTTACAAGCATACCTGACAACCTGAGAAAATTCAAATGTGTAAAATTGTGTGCGAACAACATTTCTAAGGATTTTTTTAAAACTATGCATGAACGACATTTCTAATGATTTTTTTAACTATGCACAAACAACATTTATAATGAATTTCAATATGTACAAGTAAAAATAAATGCAAATATTTATACATTTGATAATTTTTAGATGTTTATAATACAAACAAACTGTATCACATATAATTTGTTAAAATATAAAATAAATACAAACAAATATATCACATATAATTTATGATACCATACTCGACGTTTTTCATGGTCTGTAGTGGACCGACGATTTCCATAACATACTCGATGTTTTCCGTCGACAATTATCATAGCATACTCTATGTTTTCCGTTGTCCATAGCGGGATCGACGGTTTCCATAGCATACTCAACGTTTTCTGTCGTCCATAGAGAACCGACGATTTAAATAGTAACTACGTAAAATTCACAGTAGTTGAAGTCTCTGAATCTTTCTTCCCACTGCATGATCTTATTCAGCATCAAGCGGAATGGTGTGCACGGAGAATTTACTACACTGAAGTCCCAATGATGACTACTTTGCACGGGTGTTCTGTAGCAAAAAATACCGAACATTTTAAAAATCCGGAAGAAAAGTTCTTCCGGCCAGAATGTATGAAAAAACCCGGAAAACTTCCGCAAAATCCGGAAGAGTTGGCAGGTATGATTTAACTGAAATACTAACAAAAATTTCTTAAGGAAGACTAAATTTTTTTTTTTAAACATGCGGAAATGTGTAAAAAAAAGTGATCTATGCGTAAAATTGTAAAGAACAGTTAAAACGCATAAATTTCATGCATAATGCGTAAAAGTTGGCAGGTATGTACAAGAGGACAAAATAACAAGGAGTAAGAACAGTTCAGATATCTTAAATATAGCACTATGTAAATACTATATGCATTTACATTTTCACTTTTCTTTGTTAAAATAAAAAGAACATATTTAAAAAAAAAAAAAAAAACCCTCTGCAGCAGGGCAAGTATTCAAACTGGAAGAAGATCCATACACCATACTTCAGAAAAGGTGTGCTAAACCAGTCCTCCTTGTTGTTCAGATTGACTACAGGGCAGAACTATTACATCAAGAGTCAACATGGTATGAAATGCACTCAGACAAACTCATTGAAATGGCATTTTCCCAAGTTACAGTACACAACACTGAACTTAAAGCTGAATGGCACAACGGCAAACATTTTGTTGAAAGATCTCCTTAGGGAACCAAAAAGCATTGCATATTGTATTTTGGGAACTACCCTTCTATCCTTTTGGTGAGCAAGAGATGGAAGTATCTTCCCCCACACATTCATTTCTGATGCACAAAAATATTTTGTGTAAAAACAATAAATCTATCTACAGGAAAGGCCCTCACAAGATTACATGGTAAATACGGATTTTTCAAAGTCAGGTGCGTTAACCTACATACATACATACATACATACATACATACATACATACATACATACATACATACATACATACATACATACATACATACATACATACATATCACTAAGCTGTTCTCTGATATTCAGAAGTTAGCTCCTAAGAGAAAGAACTTACTGTTGCTGGCACATAGTTCGGGCTTCATCAACATCCATCCCACGCCGCACACAAGACCTTTTGTGCTTCACACTCATTACCTCTTTCTCATGCAGACATTCCTAAATCTGGTCCTCCCATGATTTCCTTGGCCTTCCTTTACCTTTCTTTTCTGTCACTTAGGCTGAATACACTCTCTTAGTAAGCATCTCATCACTCATTCTTTCAACATGGCCAAACTACCTAAGAATATTACTCTCCACCTTGCTAACAACATTTTGCTTCACATTACACAACTGCAACACATCTTCATTCCTCACATGATCAGAATGGGTCTTCCCACAAACCCCTTGTAAATAATGCATTTATCTAGCACACAAATAACTCCTATGTTTCTTCTGTAGTACACAGGTTTCACTGCCATACATCAGAGTAGGAACAACACTTTCATACACAGCCATTCGGGACTTTCTTGAGAACCCATCATTCCTGTGCAATTCTCCTAAAGCAGCTATGACTTTCAATGAAGAGTTCACTTGTCTACTAATTTGTTTTCTCTGTCGAACATGCTAACCAAACATACAAACTCGTTTACCAGGTCAATAATCGTGCCATTTAGACATCCTGCATTCAGTACTAACAGTTCCTCGCTCAAAAACCATAACTTTGGTTTTCCCCTTATTTATACTCAGTTTGAAATTCATACAAACTTGAGTCACATTTTAAGAAACAATAAACTATGACCAAAGTTTCACAAAGCTGAATGATTGTTTGTAGGCTTGCATATGTTTATCAATAATACAAGACGGAATCATATGTTACCACATAACATTACGACTTCAACAATCTACCTATCAGATAAGTCCTTATTGAGAAGAAAACAAAACAAAACTGCATAATTCAAATCTCCTACTTTAATTTAACAAGACTGTAATTTCTACAGCAAACAGAGACATAATACATATGCTCCATTTAGCAATAACAATTACTGATGACTCAATAACAATTACTGATGACTAGGGCTAGGATTTTATGACCTAAAAATTGCTAGAAAATGCCCTATAAAAATGCATTTATGGCCCAAAAAACTAAAAAAAAAAAAAGCCCTATAAAATGCATTTATGATCCAAAAAAATAAAGAAAAATGCCTCATAAAACAAAAAAAAGTACCAATAAATGCACATTTATTTCCTTGCAAAACTAATTAATTAAAAAAAGAAGAGGTGCATGAAACAAAACAAAATGAATCTAAAAAACATAATTCAATCTACGAATACCTCACATATTGGACACCTGTCCAATACCCAAGGTTTAAATTAACGTGCAATATTGTAATAACACATTTTGGGCAACTTACCATTCTCTGGTTTTTTTCTCCATATTTCACATTTCCAGCATGTGAGCCGTGGTCATAGTGTCGCATGTTTTGTAGAGGTAGCATGGGGACTCTTTAACTTTTTCTCGGCTGAAGTCATTCACTTTGTTATATTCTATTCTTGGTCATTCCGGAGGATTCATGTACTAATCTGCATATATTTCTTCATTTTTAACAAAAAGTGGTCACATCAAATATACCAACTTGACATAGTTGCGGTCCTATTGTACATATCAACATTCATAAAACTATTGGATTATTATTATTATTTTTTTTTTGTTATCCCTCGTCATACATACATACCTACCTTACATTCATACATTTCTTTATACACTATATACAATCAGTAAATACTCAAACAACTCACTACATACATTAGGGTAGCTCTTATTTTTCAACTCTCTAAAAGTTTTGCTCCCACCCCCTATCTTGTTCCAATCAAAAAAAAAAAAAAACATACTGTGCAAAATTTTAGCTCAATCAGACAACTGCGAGACGACCCTAATCGAGCATGAAGTTTTGAAATTTTCGCCCGGAAAGTCATTTTTTGAATTAAAATATTTTTTTAGTTATTTCATTTGTAATCAGTTGTAAGCACTAGTAATGGAAATTAATTCGAGTTGTCATTAATTTAATTAGCATGCGATTTTGTTTTCCGATAGCATGTGATTTGCTATCGCTAAGTTAATATGAAAAACCACCAAATGTTTGCCGTGTGAAGCATGTTATGCAATTTTTCATTAGTAGTATTAGATAAACTTATTTTATAACCTTTCCATTTTTATAATGTTATGCTCTTCGTTTACTTATTTTATATGATGATGTCTTTGATGAATGTTTTTTCAATTATTGTTTCTGAACTGTTTGTGCTGCTGGTGTAAAGTGACTATTGTGACGTGTTCTTCCTAGACTTTAAAAATGGCCTCAACTTATTCAGGTAGTTCGTCACACAAGTTACGAAAAGACTTTTATATCTCTCTTGTTGGCTACATTTCCAATCAAATCGTCGGAGCCACACTACCTTTGAACCGGCAAATTTTAAGCGTTTTTTTCTACAATGTAAGAGTTGTAAATCTTACAACAAAGGAAAGTGCAGCACTGGTGATTCAAGAAGTTTCCATTTTTTTTGGCAAAAAGCATGGATTCCTACTAGAAGAACTGACCACTGCGTTGATAAGTTACTCAAACTCTATGATGAATGGAAAGGTTTACAGAAAAATTTAACTAGAACTGCAGGCAAGCAAAAAGAAAAAAGTGATTTTTTTTGTGGAAATTATGGACGATCTCTTTGACATAGCTCATTCAGATGCTTTGGGACAGATGAAACATGAAGAGGATAAAAAATTCTTAATGCTTCAGCGCCAAAAAGGACGATCGGGTTCCATGGTCGGTGTAGATCAAAAACTAAAACACATGGAAGAAAGAGCACTAAAGTGCACTGCAATGGAAACTGCCAGAAAAAAAGGACATGAAAAAATGGAACAACATTTTGCTACTCATCAGCTTGTTACATCACAAACTGATGATTCAACATCAAGCAGCCGAAGCGCAGTGATGGTGGTGACGCCAGTGAAAATTCCTCTGTCATCGTTCAGCAAATATCAGCAACAACTGCAGCAGCAGCAGCAGCAACAGTTACAGCAACTCAAAGTACATTGCATTTTTTTACTCCCCGTCTCTCTGAAGTTTTTGATAGGTGCAAAATCTCTGATAGAAATGGGGTTTACATATTAATGGCTGCTGCAGAAGCTTTTGGGCGTGATACTAAAAACCTGGTAATAAATTGCTCTTCTTTTCAACGCCTTAGAAACACATTTAGAGAAGCAAGACACACAGAAATTCAACACAAATTTCACCTAAATGACTGCCAAGAATTAGTGCTGCACTGGGATGGAAAGCTGCTCCCAGCACTCACAGGTGTTGAAAAGGTTGATAGACTGGCAATAATAGTAACTTTTCAAGGCAAGGGGCAATTTCTGGGAGTCCCTGAAATCCCAACATCGCCAGGAGAAGAGCAAGCCATGGCTGTTTACCAAGCAGTGGAGAAGTGGGGTATAACCGACAAAATTCAGGCAATTTGCTGTGATACGACAGCAAGCAACACAGGTCGAGTAAATGATGCCTGTAAAAATCTAGAAAAATTGTTCAATCGCGACCTGTTGTACCTCCCTTGCTGTCATCACATTTTTGAGTTAGTTTTGAGGAGCTGTTTCGACTCACTGACGGGTGCAACTTCTGGTCCAGACATGGCGCTTTTTAAGAGATTTAAAGAAACCTGGACGGAACTCGACAAGAACATTTACATAACTGGCAGCAATGAAGTGCCTGATGATGTCCGCTCTACCATTCTTGGATTTCTTGAACACCACCTTTCAACGCAGAAACAACAGCAAGATGATTACCGAGAACTGTTGGAGTTAACAATGATCTTTCTTGGCGGCATTCCGAGGAACGGGATGTCGTTTCGTATACCCGGAGCTGTAAGTCATGCTAGGTGGATGACAAAGGCAATTTATGCATTCAAGATATACCTGTTTCAAGATCAATTTCAGTTATCTCATAGGGAGAAGAACTCTTTAAGAAAAATATGTATTTTTCTTGCTCGGGTGCATGTTCGAGCATGGTTTCTGTCATCAGAAGCAATTAAAGCACCTTATCATGATTTCCTATTCATGCGTCAACTGAAAAATGAACAGGATATTGATCCAGAAATCAGTAAGGCTTCTGCAAAAACAAATTTCCAACCATCTCAGGTACTTAGTTCACGAAACTGACTGTAGCTCTATCCTTATTGATGACAATGTTCCAACAGCGGTTAAGGCAAATATGGCTCAAGTTATGCTGGAAGCAGACAAAGGTGAAGAAGAGGAAGAAGAAAAAAATCAACTGAAGAGGTACATTCTGCACCAAAATGATTTTTCTTCCTTTACAAACATTGAGTTTTCGTCTTTTGTAACTCCTGGTACAAAATCTTTCTTTACGAGATTTTCTATCAGCACCGATTTCCTTTACAAAGACCCTTCAACATGGACGGATGATCCTGGTTACACAAGTGGAATTGAAAAACTTGCAAAGACACTTGTTGTGAATGATGTTGCAGAAAGAGTTGTCAAACTCATTCAGGATTACGATAACATTCTCACAAAAGATAAAACTGAGAAACAATTTGTTTTACAGATCATTGCTGGAGACCGTACCAAATACCCAACTGCTACTAAATCCTCTCTTAGAAAAAAATAATGTTCAATGTTCCTTTGTTCACATTATGATTTGATTCTATAGAAAGTATTGTTGTAAATAAAAATGTGTTTCTCTTATAGAAGTTGTGTGTGTCATTAAAAAAAACCTAATATTTCTTAAATTTTTCATGTTATTTCAGTAAGTTTTCGAAATAGCTTTTGGGAAGTTTGATTCAGAATTTTTTAAACACTCGCTGGGGTTGCCTGGACGTGTCCACTGTCCACATAAATTTCTCTAAGAAGAAAAAAGAAAATGGTCGAGATAGGGAAGAGTATACCACTTTTGAATGGAATTAATCGTTGCGTATACTATGTTCCAACTTCAAGGCGTTTGAGGGTCGCCTAGAAGTTGTCCGATTGAGCTGAAGTTTTGCATAGCCCGTTTTCTGGTTGATTGGAATATGGTTAGGGTGGGAGCAGCACAATTTTAACTTTCAGAAAATTACCTATAGCTAAGGGCCACCCTAATATACATATATACACATGACTTTTCCACCTCAGTTAACTACATCTATGATTTATTCAAACAGCCTTCTGCTTGCTCATATCTCCTATCCTTTGTGAAAAGGCTTTGCAAAAGGAGTTCTCCCATGCAGCTCTCCACCTTCAGCAAACACCACAACCCAAGTACTTCCTGTAGCTTGCTGCTACCATCCTCAGGGGGACGGAAACTCTGACCAATGCTCACGGTATCTGCAGAGCACATGAGTGACTATCCCGGGGCAATATGTAATTTTAATAAGATATGTAAAAAATATGATGTTCAAGTTGGAGGCAAAGTGAGTACCATTAAGAACATGATGTTAAAAAATGACAATATCAGCAAATTAGAGAAAGCAGGCGTGTACTCAATTCCTATTACAGAAAATCCTCTAATGTCATATATAGGAAGCACCAAAATTAAATTAAAACACAGGTTGAAACAACATATAAAAAACTGGCAGAAAAAGGAAGAAAAACAGCACTCATTCAGTACTGTCTGGCCAACCAAGAAATTCCAACATTTGACAAGATTGAAATAATAAAGAGTTGTAAATCTGAAAAACACATCAGGATTGCAGAATCTGTGTTGATTGAAAAAATAGAGATCCAGTGTGTAACCATAATGATCCAAATGTAATAAGAAACAACTGGAAGAATTTAATAAGAGTTGAACAGAAAAATAGAAAGATTAGAAAATTGAAACCTAAAGTCAACAAAAGATGGTGCCACAGTAGCCAAGAGAATGAAGCTTGGAAAGTTGATATTGCCCTGGGAGAGTCACTCACTCACTCTGCAGATACCGCGAGTATTGGCCAGAGTTTCCGTCCTCCCTGAGGATGGTAGCAGCAAGTTACAGAAAGTACTTGGGTTGAGGTGTTTGCTGAAGGTGGAGAGCGGCATGGGAGAGCTCCATTTGTGAAGCTTTTTCACAGAGGATAGGATATATGAGCAAGCGGAAGGCTGTTTTGATAAAACATAGATGTAGTTAACTGAGGTGGAAACGTCATGTGAATATATGTATACAGTGAGTTGTTTGAGTATTTGCTGATTGTATATAGTGTATAAAGAAATGTATGAATGTAAGGTATGTATGTATGACGAGGGATAACAAAAAAAAAAAAATAACCCGATAGTTTTATGAATGTTGATATGTACAATAGGACCGCAACTACGTCGAGTTGGTATATTTGACGTGACCACTTTTTGCTAAAAATGAAGAAATATATGCGGATTACTACAAGAAGCCTCAGGAATGACCAAGAATAGAATATAACAAAGTAAATGACTTCAGCCGAGAAAAAGTTAAAGAGCCCCCATGCTCTACGAAACATGCGACACTATGACCACAGCTCACATGTAAAACAAATAGACAGTAAATAAAACTTAATTGTTTTACAGTTTCTGTGCCAAACTAAAAATTTATTACTCAAAAACATGTCTTGTAAGACAAAAAAGAAAATAAAAACTTAAAAGTACAATTTAACTTTTTACAGTTTCTGCACAAACTGTATTTATATATCATCATCATCATCATCATCATTGTCAACCATTATCAATCCACTGCTGGACGAAGGTCTCCCCAAGTTTCCTCCACAACGGTCTGTCTTGTGCCAGTCTCCTCCATGTCACTCCCGCATATTTACGAATTTCATCCACCCATCTCCCATGTGGTCTTTTTCTGGGTCTTTTCCTGTCCCTTGGAATCCAATCTAAAATTTCGGCTGTCCATCTATGGTCTGTCCTTCTGGCAGTATGTCCAGCCCATTGCCATTTCAGGGATTTAACTCTGATCATGATGTCTTCCACTCTCGTCATTTTTCGGATCCACGAGTTCCTCTTCTTATCTCTCCTGGTAATACCAAGCATGCACCTCTCCATGCTTCTTTGAGTTGTCTGCAGCCTTTGTATGTCTCTTTTAGTTAAGGTCCACGTCTCTGCACCATACGTAAGCACTGGAAGGATGCATTGATCGAACACTTTTCTTTTAAGACATAATGGCATATTGCTCTTGAAAATTATGCTGTTTCTTCCAAAAGCTCTCCAGGCAAGTTTTGTACGCCGATTAATTTCTTCATCAATGTGACCCTCACTTGATATCTGCTGTCCAAGATAAACGTACGTGTCTGTTATCTCCAGCTTTTCTCCATCAATCGATAAATCTTCATTTCTTGAAAAAGTATTGAACATCACTTTTGTCTTCTGAAAGTTCATTTTTTTAATCCCACTTCTTTACTCTTGTCAGCAAGTTCCTGGATCATACTCTGCAGCTCTGATGGGGTAGTTGCAAAAATGACTACGTCATCAGCAAAACGAAGGTGGGTTAGATAATCTCCATTAATCTTTATCCCTTTGTTTTCCCAGTTCAGTGATTGAAAGACATTTTCCAATGTGGCATTAAAGAGCTTCGGAGATATGGTGTCACCTTGTCTCACTCCCTTTCCAATTTTTATGTGTGTTGTATTTTCAAACAGCCGAATCTTTGCACTTGCATTTTCATAGATGTTATTAATAATATTAATGTATGCATCTTCAATACCGCAGGATTTCAGAGCCGTGGTAACTGCTGATGGTTTCACCGAATCAAAGGCTTTTTCATAATCGATAAAAGCCATGCACAATGGAAGTTCATATTCCCTCGCTCTTTCAATTAGTTCTCTCAGTACATGGATATGATCTATTGTGCTGTAGCCACTCCTGAATCCAGCTTGTTCTCTCGGTTGAGCCATGTCCAGTGTTACCTTCAAGCGGTGTGAAAGAACTTTAGTGAAGATTTCATAAACCACTGATAGGAGGCTGATAGGTCTGTAGTTCCTGAGATCCTCAATGTCACCTTTTTTATGTAGCAGGATCATTGTAGCATTGTTCCAATCCTCAGGAATCTTTCCTTCATTAAGGCATCGAGTGAAAATTTGGGCGAGTACTGTTTCGATTTCTCCACTTGCTTCTTGTATGATGTCTATAGTAATTCCATCTTCTCCTGGAGCTTTCCCCCGCTTCATGTTCTTGATTGCATGAGCAACTTCTGCTGGGAGGACTGGAAGAACTCTGGTACCTTTCATGATGTCTGGAGTACATGTATCATCCCTTTCATATAATTTGGAGTAGAAATCTTTCACTCTTGTCAAAATTTCGCCTATTTCTTGTTATAGAACCATCTTCTTTTCTCAGAGCCATAATCTGTTTTCTTCCCTTACTGAGATGTCCCTTTGCTATCTTTAGGCTTTGGTTGTTTTCAATTGCTTTCCTCACTAGCTCACAGTTGAATTTCCTTACGTCTTCAGTGATACTTTTTCGTGCTGTCTTGCATAGCTCTATATATTCCACTTTGGAAGTCACATCTTCTTTAGTTGTCCTCATCTGTCTTCTTTTTTGCATCAACATTTTGGTTTTCCTGATAATTTGTTTACATGCAACTTGTTCTTAGACCCAGCTAATTTTGTTGCTGTTTCCATAAGAGCTTTGGTTACTTTTCTGTTAACTTCCGAAATATCCACTTCTTCCGATGTTAGGCCTTCTAAAGCAGAGAATCTGTTCTTCAGTTCCAACTTGAAAGTATTATGGTGTTTTTAAGGTTGGTTATGTCAATACATTTTGTTTGTCTTATGAGCTTGCCACGTTCCAGTTTAGTGTTGAGGTGCATCTTACATCTCACCAATCTATGGTCACTACCTGTGTTGAACTTGTTTAGCACACTGCAGTCTTCGATGACGAATTTTTTGTTACACATAATAAAATCAATTTCACTTGTCGTCCCAATTGGATGTCTCCATGTCCATTTCCTGTGTGGCTTTTTCTTGAAAAAGGAATTCAAGATGAAAAATCCTTCTGCCTCTGCAAACTCAACGAGAGTATTTCCACGCTGGTTTCTGTTGCCGTGACCGAATTTACCTACTGAAGTTTCATTCTGTTGCCGGTGCCCTATTTTTGCATTGAAATCTCCCATAATTATCTTCAAGTGCTGCTTACCTTTATTATTTAGATGACGAATTTCCTCATAAAATTCTTCAATTTCTTCTTCAGGATGACTTGTGGTGGGTGCATAAGTTTGAATAATCTGAGCCTGGTATCTTCTCGATAGTTGGATAACGAGTCGTGCAGCTCTGTCAGAGGAACTTTCAACTTCTACCACTTTATCCTTCAGTTTCTTGTTTATTATAAATCCAACACCACTAGTTCTGCCAGTATCTGTCCCACGATAATAGAAGAGATGTCCACTTTTCAGTTCAATGAGATCTTCTCCTTTTCTCCTTACCTCACTCAGCCCGACGATGTCCCACTTGATCCTTTGTAGTTCCTCTTCCAATTCAAGAAGCCTTGAATCAGAAGATACAGAGCGTCCGTTGTAGGTAGCCAAGGTCATCATCAAATGGCAGCCTAGTCCGGTCCTCCGGGGATTCTTAGCACCCTCTGCCTTTATGTCGCACTGGCCGCTGCCTTGGCCAGGTACATTCCAGCTGCCGGAGACTGAGGGCCAAGATTTAAGTTGTAGAGTCATTTTGGAGGTGTTTGGCCATAACTCACCACGCTGGCCAAGCGGGTTGGTGAGTGTGGGATAGCATTTCCTCTGATCCCGATGGTATAGTTATACCGCTATTTGCGGTCGTCAGAGCCCCTTTAGTGGGAACAGGATGCACCACGAGAAGGCGGGGTTGACATTTGTCAAGGAGAGGCTGTGATGTTACGCATCACCTGACCTTACATCCCATTTATATATATATATATATATATATATATATATATAAAGTTCCTCTGACAGAGCTGCACGACTTGTTATCCAACTCTCGAAAAGATACCAGGCTCAGATTATTCAAACTTATGCACCCACCACAAGTCATCCTGAAGAAGAAATTGAAGAATTTTATGAGGAAATTTGTCATTTAAATAATAAAGGTAAGCAGCATTTGAAGATAATTATGGGAGATTTCAATGCAAAAATAGGGCAACGGCAACAGAATGAAACTTCAATACGTAAATTCGGTCATGGCAACAGAAACCAGCGTGGAAATACTCGTTGAGTTTGCAGAGGCAGAAGGGTTTTTCATCTTGAACTCCTTTTTCAAGAAAAAGCCACACAGGAAATGGACATGGAGACATCCAAATGGGACGACAAGTGAAATTGATTTTATTATGTGTAACAAAAAATTCGTCATAGAAGACTGCAGTGTGCTAAACAAGTTCAACACAGGTAGTGACCATAGATTGGTGAGATGTAAGATGCACCTCAACACTAAACTTGAACGTGGCAAGCTCATAGGACAAACAAAATCTATTGACATAACCAACCTTAAAAAACACCATAATACCTTCAAGTTAGAACTGAAGAACAGGTTCTCTGCTTTAGAAGGCCTAACATCGGAAGAAGTGGACATCTCTGAAGTTAACAGAAAAGTAACCAAAGCTCTTATGGAAACAGCAACAAAATTAGCTGGGTCTAAGAACAAGTTGCATGTGAACAAATTATCAGGAAAAACCAAAATGTTGATACAAAAAAGAAGAGAGATGAGGACAACTAAAGAAGATGTGACTTCCAAAGTGGAATATATAGAGCTATGCAAGACAGTAAGAAAAAGTATCACTGAAGACGTAAGGAAATTCAACTGTGAACTAGTGAGGAAAGCAATTGAAAACAACCAAAGCCTAAAGATAGCAAAGGGACATCTCAGTAAGGGAAGAAAACAGATTATGGCACTGAGAAAAGAAGATGGTTCTGTAACAAGAAATAGAGGCGAAATTTTGACAAGAGTGAAAGATTTCTACTCCAAATTATATGAAAGGGATGATATATGCACTCCAGACATCATGAAAGATACCAGTACCAGAGTTCCTCCAGTCCTTCCAGCAGAAGTTGCACATGCAATCAAGAACATGAAGCGAGGAAAAGCTCCAGGAGAAGATGGAATTACTGTAGACATCATACAAGAAGCAAGTGGAGAAATCGAAACAGTACTCGCCCAAATTTTCACTCGATGCCTTAATGAAGGAAAGATTCCTGAGGATTGGAACACCGCTACAATGATCCTGCTACATAAGAAAGGTGACATTAAGGATCTCGGAAACTACAGACCTATCAGCCTCCTATCAGTAGTTTATAAAATCTTCACTAAAGTTCTTTCACACCGCTTTGAAGGTAACACTGGACATGGCTCAACCGAGAGAACAAGCTGGATTCAGGAGTGGCTACAGCACAATAGATCATATCCACGTGTTGAGAGAACTAATTGAAAGAGCGAGGGAATATGAACTTCCATTGTGCATGGCTTTTATCGATTATGAAAAAGCCTTTGATTCGGTGAAACCATCAGCAGTTACAATGGCTCTGAAAACCTGCGGTATTGAAGATGCATACATTAATATTATTAATAACATCTATGAAAATGCAAGTGCAAAGATTAGGCTGTTTGAAAATACAACACACGTAAAAATTGGGAAGGAGTGAGACAAGGTGACACCATATCTCCGAAGCTCTTTAATGCCACATTGGAGGGTGTTTTTCAGTCACTGAGCTGGGAAAACAAGGGGATAAAGATTAATGGAGATTATCTAACTCCACCTTCGTTTTGCTGATGACGTAGTCATTTTTGCAACTACCCCATCAGAGCTGCAGAGTATTATCCAGGAACTTGCTGACAAGAGTAAAGAAGTGGGATTAAAAATGAACTTTCAGAAGACAAAAGTGATGTTCAATGCTTTTACAAGAAATGAAGATTTATCGATTGATGGAGAAAAGCTGGAGATAACAGACACGTACGTTTATCTTGGACAGCAGATATCAAGTGAGGGTCACATTGATGAAGAAATTAATCGGCGTACAAAACTTGCCTGGAGAGCTTTTGGAAGAAACAGCATAATTTTCAAGAGCAATATGCCATTATGTCTTAAAAGAAAAGTGTTTGATCAATGCATCCTTCCAGTGCTTACGTATGGTGCGGAGACGTGGACCTTAACTAAAAAGAGACATACAAAGGCTGCAGACAACTCAAAGTAGCATGGAGAGGTGCATGCTTGGTGTAACCAGGAGAGATAAGAAGAGGAACTCGTGGATCCGAAAAATGACAAGAGTGGAAGACATCATGATCAGAGTTAAATCCCTGAAATGGCAATGGGCTGGACATACTGCCAGAAGGACAGATCATCGATGGACAGCCGAAAATTTTAGATTGGATTCCAAGGGACAGGAAAAGACCCAGAAGAAGACCACATGGGAGATGGGTGGATGAAATTCGAAAGTATGCAGGGGTGACATGGAGGAGACTGGCACAAGACAGAACGTTGTGGAGGAAACTTGGGGAGACCTTCGTCCAGCAGTGGATTGATAATGGTTGACAATGATGATGATGATGATGATGATATATATTAAACAAAAATGACTACGTCATCAGCAAAACGAAGGTGGGTTAGATTTTGCAACTAGCCCATCAGAGCTGCAGAGTATGATCCAGGAACTTGCTGACAAGAGTAAAGAAGTGGGATTAAAAATGAACTTTCAGAAGACAAAAGTGATGTTCAATACTTTTTCAAGAAATGAAGATTTATCGATTGATGGAGAAAAGCTGGAGATAACAGACACGTACGTTTATCTTGGACAGCAGATATCAAGTGAGGGTCACATTGATGAAGAAATTAATCGGCGTACAAAACTTGCCTGGAGAGCTTTTGGAAGAAACAGCATAATTTTCAAGAGCAATATGCCATTATGTCTTAAAAGAAAAGTGTTCGATCAATGCATCCTTCCAGTGCTTACGTATGGTGCAGAGACGTGGACCTTAGCTAAAAGAGACATACAAAGGCTGCAGACAACTCAAAGTAGCATGGAGAGGTGCATACTTGGTGTAACCAGGAGAGATAAGAAGAGGAACTCGTGGATCCGAAAAATGACAAGAGTGGAAGACATCATGATCAGAGTTAAATCCCTGAAATGGCAATGGGCTGGACATACTGCCAGAAGGACAGATCATCGATGGACAGCCGAAATTTTAGATTGGATTCCAAGGGACAGGAAAAGACCCAGAAGAAGACCACATGGGAGATGGGTGGATGAAATTCGAAAGTATGCAGGGGTGACATGGAGGAGACTGGCACAAGACAGACCGTTGTGGAGGAAACTTGGGGAGACCTTCGTCCAGCAGTGGATTGATAATGGTTGACAATGATGATGATGATAATATTAAACAAAAATATGCCCTATAAAAAAAACAAGACAAAAATGCAACTTACATTTTTTGACAGTTCCTGTGGCAAATTGAAAATTTTAATTTCAAAAAAAAAAAAAAAAAAAAAAACTTAATTGAATATTTATAGTTTGCCATGGGAAACAAAGTTTCTATTTCATCAGTCCAGAATTGCAATGCACAACTAAAGCCATGTGCAGATTTTCAAAAGAGAATGATTTTCTATTGTCTGCCAACAAAGCTTTAAACATTTAAAAGCTCTTTTCCACTTCTACTGACATCACAGGAGCATACTTGAAATAACATACGTCACTTTGTTTAAAGTCTTCTGAAATTTTACCAAGGGAAAAGTTTCTCCCCAATAGCACATCCGCAATTAAACACAGCTGTTCACATCCTACATTTTTTTTAAAAACTTGCTCAATTTTCTTTTGCACAGCCTTTCCAACTTTTCCAGTCACAATGTCTAGGTCATTCACAACTTTCTTCATCAAATCTATTTGATCCACTAATAGCACTGCTGACTTCTCAAAGGAAGTAATGGCACCAGGCAGAAATCCAACATTTCACTTTATGTAGGAAAATTTACCTGCAATTTCACGATCAGAAAGTAGTCCCTGCGCAACGTTAATTGATTTCGTTTCATTGCTGTCAAACGAGTCGATGATCTGCTTAACCACTGTGAAGTTGTCACAGTAATAGTTGCATGCTTCAATCCAAGTCCCCCACCTGGTTAAAATGGGAGCAGGCGGCAAAAGAACGTTTGGGGCCTCTGACTTGAATGATGCCTCTCGAGATGGTGCCTTTACAAAGACTTTCTTCACGCACCCAATCAGCTGGTCAACTTCGATGAACTGTCCTCGTATCTCTTCAGCAACTCTATGACAGGCATGTGCTAGACACGTCAGGTGCACCATTTTTGAGTACAGGGCTTTCAGAGCATTAGCAGCCTTTATCATGTGAGGTGCAGCATCAGTCACAAAGAGCAGGACATTGTTGTGTTGGATGCCATTGGGCCATATTAAACACAAGGACCTATCAAAGAGTTTGCTTATTGTAGAAAAATCCACTTTTTCTAGATGTTCACAATTGACGAGAAAATGTTCCACAGGGCCATCTTCTTCCATCGTACCTACCACTACGTTAGCTACATGTCGTCCAAAACGTTCAGATCTCATCCATTGACACCCAGATTTTCTTGTCAGCTACATTTTTACTTATCTTCTTCATGGTGTTTCCATAGCAGCGGCTGACACAATTTTTCCTTAGTGTGGAGGAATCTGGCAAAGATTTCCCAGTGTGCTTTTCTAAAAAGCCACGCAATTTCGGATTGTTAACTTTGCTCAAGGGAATATTGGCACAAATGAAGGCTTCGCACAATTCTTCGTAAAATGCAGAATGTTTCGAAGACACGCTGGTTTGGCCAAAGAGCATTTGCTGCAACTCTGCAACTGCTTATTATCCTGGAGTCACTACAGACCTCGTTTGTGTTTTCCGCTGTTGACATGCTGCTGCACAGTAAATTTCTTTTCTGCGGCAACTCTCACATCGCAGAGTTTGCAATATAGAAACTGTCCATCGGTAGAGAATACTTTTTCACCATATTCAGAAATGAAGTGTTTTAATTTCTGTGAGGACTTCCGTTCACTTTAGGCATGTTGGATGCTGAAATTCACAATTACTATGCAAAAATTATTCACAGCTAATAAACAACATGTGCAGCTTCCAAAAAATGTCGAGAGACAATGAGCCCCCATTATCGGTAGAACTTGCACAGACTGGTTTGGACAAGTCCATTTACAGCCATGCTACACTAGAGGGGAGGGGAGAGAAAGGCAGGGTTTATTTATATAGTGAAATAAATATATATAAATAAACCCTGCCTTTCTCTCCCCTCCCCTCTAGTGTAGCATGGCTCTCTCTGTCCAAAATTAAGAGCGTGAAGCTTGCAGTGTTCATTACCCATCCTCCCCCGCACCGAACCTCGCCTTCTGACATAATGGCAATGTCCGTACTCCAAATGGGAGAACAGCTCATCACCGGCTTGAAGGAAGAGACAGAGGACGGGAGGAAGTGCTTTTACTGTTGTCGTTGTGCCTCCATTTGCTATGACAGATGCGCAGATGTTTTGAACACGAGCACACACACACGCATCTAATTTTATCAGTCTTGCTTTCAGGTTTCAGGGGTAAAAATGGGGTTTCAGCAAAATTCATCCAAAAATGCCATTTTTTAAAAAAATGCCGAAATATGCAAAGTAATGACTGAAAAAAAAAAAAAAAAAAAAAATGCCAATCGCATCAAAATCACGAAAAAATGCCCTTAACAAAGGTACTTAAATCAGCTTAGTTTTGTATGAAACATACTTGTATGCAATAAAAACGTTTTAGTATTGCCAAAAAATAAAATAAAAATGCAAAATCATAAAAATCCTAGTCACACTGATGACATAACACAGATTGATAGGGAATGAAACAACTGAGTAGGCAAAATGGGGGGGGGGCTTCTTTTTTGTGATGCAGTATGCACATCCATATTCTATGGTATTCAAAATTGATTGCTAAATACCTGTACTGTCCTTTCCTGGAAAAAGAAATTGTTGATATGAGCAAATTTGAAAAAGCAGATCCATTCAGTAGTAAGGAATGAAACAATTAACTCTAGATGTGACTCATGTCTTACCAATGAAAAGATCTACTTGCTACCTCATTGATCTTTAACAAAACCACATAATATATTGTGGTGGTTTAATCAAAAAGACAACAGCTTCACTTCAATGCTCTAAAAGGGGGGTTACTGCAATAGTATCAGAATGGCAAAAAAAACAAAAACAAATTTTTTTAAAGGGAACACTATAATCTCCAGTGAAATTACGAAACACCAAAAGACTGAATGACACTAATTTTTGTAACATACCACGTTTCTTTCTGGAGACCTGGAATCATCGTGGATTTTCCCTGAAATCTTCATAACCAAAGAGCATGTTTTTTTGAATAAATCCTGAAAACAACAATAAAAACATCATATTTGGAAAATCAACATATTTTGGGGCTTAATTTTTGCACATGTCATGCTTTAAGTAGTGTGAGCAGTGAACAATTCATTAGGAAGCCAAACCTACATGACTGCAGCACCTACTATTTATTAATATAAAAATGTATTTCTTTTTATTAACTTTTTTTTACCAGCTCAGATGCTCTTGTGAAATCAGTTCTTTCCAGGTGTGTGCAAGCACATTGGGATTATTATTGTTAGAAACTGTTTTTTTTAATTAATGTTTTTAAATAAACACTGATTTAAAGATTAATTGTTTTTCTGATTTAAGTAAAATCAATAGTTTTAATTTTTTTCATATTTCAGAAAATCTGTATTTTTTAAACAATATTGTATCAGTCTTTCCCCCCCCCCTTTTTTGTCGATTTCTATTAGCGCTGTTTCAACCTATTTTTTAACTTGTTTTTAGATTTTAGGTTTTGAAGAATATATATTAAAGGATATGTATGAGATTTTAGGTTTTGAAGGAATTTCATAAACATCTGTGATGTCATTAGGTTTTTGTTCATTAAACAAACACCTAAATTTTGTGAATTTACATACTGACTAAAATAAAAATAGATTTTTTTGCTTATTTTGCTAATAAAATTAGCAAAAAACAGGCAAAAAAATATTAAAAACAAAACAAGGTGCTCAGAAATTAACACCTATTTCAAATAAAGAACTAATTCAAAATAAAGAAATGCATTACCTTAATATTACAACTTGTTCGTTTTTGACCATTTTTACTTACATAATTAGTTCCTTACAATAGATATTGAAAGTGACTTCAATGAACATTAAAAAAAAAGAGCCTGTATGAAAGCTGTTTGGAAAACCATTAGGTTAAAATATGAGATGGAAGAAGGGAGTGTAGAAAAGATTCAAGGCCAACCAGTAGCATGGCAAGAAGGCAGAGCAGGAACTGTAGCTGAACCAGAAATGTGTGAGTGCAATTCATTTGTCCGAATTGTTGTGTGTGTTACCCATTGTTCTGTTACTGAAGGAGGGTGTGTTTACAGTTAAGTTCATTTAACACGAGTATAGTGAGTACACTAAAAGAATCTGAGAAATTTTTAAAAATAAATCTGCAAGTATGCCCGTACCACATTGCCATTTAGTACTGGCATTAATAGACAAAGTTTGTGCAGCATAGCTGCCAAACCTGAGGGGTCAAAAATGGAGAGATTTCCTTAGTACCTTTTAAGTACGAAAAGAGTTTAAAATTATCAAGATGCTTTCACATTTAATTTGGGTAAACAGTACAAATGTTAGATACTGACATAATTTACATAAAAAATGTCAGTTAAAAAATAAATAAATTCTGGTATGTCATCAGTCATTGATCTAAACTGAGATCTGATTTATTTTAACTTGGCTGAACACTCTTTCACGGTTGGCATTTGAGTGAGGTAGAGTCAAAACTGACGGAATTAAGCTTGACAGGTTATCATATCTAGAAAGCATATTAACTTTTATTCTAAAGAAAAATTAAATTTTAAAACCGGTACTTAATCGATCAACAATTGAATCTAGGTCTCATTAAATTGTTTTTGTGCCAGAGTAAATCATAGTGCCAATTTCTGAAATTTACTTTCACTTAGAATTTCCATTTCTGTTATCTCTTGCTATATCACAAAATCAAAAGAATTAGCATTTTCCTTCGGTCTGAAAAGAAATTAAAGAGCAAAATCAGTAATCTCCATCTTTACCTGTAAAGTTGTTTTCTCTGCCAACAGTGCAAGTAGTTTTGCAGATATTTTGAACTTTAATATTGCTTTAAACTAAAGTAAAATTACTTGCTATGTTCCTTGATATAATACAAAGGAAGTAATGAATGGAAAAACATGTACTGTACTTTAAGCAAAATCAAAATTAAAATATCAGTACTGCCATTGAGCATTTGTTCCTCAGAGTCATATAAATAGCGGTGATTTCATCACAGACAGATTAAACAGAATCTGAAAATTAATTTCACTTTAAAAAAAAAGTGTGTGTGTGTGTGTGGGGGGGGGATTCTTGATTTGTTGATTGGTTTTTAGGAAGAGACTTAGGAATATTAAAATGCAATCCATTGTGAAAATTTCTTTAAAAATATGAAGCCATTCTTTTGACTACCGAAAAATAAAACTGAGGAACAAATGTTCAAATGTTCATATGTAGAGGATTATAGGAAGGGAGTGTCTGACCCCAGGTCTTAAACAACCCTTAGAAATAGGAAGCTAGGAGATTTGGGCTAGATTGCCCAATAGGAAAGTGACACGGAAGCGAAGTAGAAATGGGAGGAAGACGCCTTTATTTATTACCATGAGGCCAGTACCCGGGGTCCGACGGTTTAACGTGCCCGTTCGACGCACGGCGGATATTTAGTGAATCGAGCGTTCGTACCTGCCTGGGAACTAACCTGAGGTCCTTTCCGTGGCAGTCATGAACGTTGCCCACTAGGACACCGCGGCCCTTAAAAACTGAGGAACATAATCAGAAAAATATTAAAAATGAAAATATAAAAAATGAGGAATATAAAATGGAAGCAAAAAACAAAATCAGAACCTCATTAGAAAAATTTAAAATGCGGAATAACACGGAACATTCTCGCCTCCCTCTAGAACCATGACCTATGGGAATTTTCTTAGTACCTTTTAAATAAATAAATACATACATACATACATACACACACACACATATATATATAAAAGTGAAACATGAAAGCAAATTTTGAACATAGAAAAAACAAAAAACAAAAAAGGGGAACGAGAAAAAGAACAACAATCACCACTTTCCAACCACCCGAAGCAGGCGAGCTTCAAGCAATGTAAATTTAACGAACAGAAGAATGCAGGGAAGCATATTAATGGTTGACTCCTTGTCGGCTTTGTCATGGGCAAGCAATAAGAAAATCACTCATTAATCTACTGAAACCAGATAATTGTGGGTTTCTGCTATTTTAATTTGTTACAGGGACCGATTAAATTTAGGGAAAAAAATGTCAAAATAAAAAGGATTTCTAATAAAAACCCAAACAGAGCAAACTAAAACACTCTGCCCGACCACAAAACTGCAAAGATAATCACACAAGAAATAAAAATTAAAAGAAAGGGAGCCAAGCTCCCCAAAAACACAAATCCAGGTAAGAAAAATCCAACCAATAAATGATACTGAAGGGATATCTTTAAACTTGTCACAGAAAAAGTGAAACCTTAATCCTGCCAGCAAAAAAAAAAAAAAAAGGAAACACCAAAAATTTAAATAATAAACAATAAAATTAATTAAAAACAGAAAAAGCAACATTACAAAATTGAAAATGAATGCAAGCAACAAATTTAGGAAAAAGGAGGCAAAAATTGCCCAAGGAGCAATTTACAGTTGCAATTCCCGAGAGTGAATCAAAATAACTAAGTCGTATGTCACAGAATGGTAATGAAAATGCCCAATACCCACAGCAAAAAAACTTAAAAAATAAATTATTTAGCAATATAAAAATTTTAATACCAAAGGCCAAGGAAGCAAGCACCATTGAAGCAATTTTTAAGCCCAAGATACACAAGAAAACATTAAAATGAAGCTCAGTGCAAATTCACTAATTCCTACAAGAAAAATAAAAATAAAAATAAAAAATGACTTACATACAGTTAAAAGATGAGATTACATGTGAGGCGTTGCTTTGCTGTTACAAGTTCACATATTTACAAAATATTGTACTAATCTTTTGGTCCACAGGAAGTCTCAGAACCACTAAATTGAACTTTTGCAAAACAACAAAGGGACACGAAATGCTTAAATAAGTTTCGCAGGAAATTTAAATGATGGCCAAAGCTCATAACCTGCTTTCAATGAGTGAAAACAGCCCCCAAAAACATTAATTCCAGTAAGAAAAGTTAAATTAGAAGAATGAGCATACAAAACAGACCTGCCATGCCCGAGAACAGCAATGCACAGACTACTACATCTATTGAGTGTAAGAACTAAAAACAGGGGCAGGTCCCTTGCAGCGCCATCTAGCGTCCAACTTTAGAACCTTCCTGGTGGGTAACAGGTGAAGTTCCTTGAGCAGACTTCAAAAAACAGGTTTAATGCTCTGAAAAAACCCTTACGAGTTATCAGTGCAGACCAAAATGCTTAAAATGCTCTTCCTGGTAGCAGGGAAATATTTCTCTACTCCAAGAGTATTATAAAACCTAATTAGCATCATTCCTCCCAAACATTTCTTTTTATCTTTTATTTTTATAAATATTTTTAAGAAATTTGTTCTAGGGTTTTATGCTTTTTTTTTTTTTTGTGTAATTTTTTTAAAAATTATAACCTTGTTTTTGACTATCAAAGGAGAAGAAAAGAATTTTGCATTATAGGTTCCTCAATTGATTGCTAACAACATCATTGCCCAAACCTTTAGAAATTAGCTTTAATTTAGACAATTCATTCAGTCAACAAGATTTAAATTAAATTAAGAGTTCCATCCTAATTCTACGTTTGAGAACTATTTTTCTTAATGCGATTTTTAAGAAGTTTCTAGGTACTTGGTTTTCGAGATACTGTTTGATTAAAATAATAACATGTTTTTCTAGTTCAGAGTTTAAGCTACATATTCTAGAAAGCCTTAGTACTTGTGATATAAATACATTTTCAATTTACTTTATTGGAAATATTGCTCCACCACATACCATATTTGACAATTTTAATTTTAAATTGATTTCTCTTATCATAAAGACTTATGATTGGGTTACCTGCATTGGTTTTATTAAGTTTAAAGCTTATAGGATAAATAGCAGCAGTCTTTTTCTATATTTCCTGAATTATTAAAGCACAGTAGGTCATCAATATATCTGTAGGTATGAGAGTAACTTTCCTGATTGGATGAATTTAACTTCATGAATTGAAATTCTTTAAAGAACAAGAACAAGTTGCATAGGTTCATTGAATGTGAACTCCCCATAGGTATTCCATTAACCTGTTTGAAAAGCTTGTTCTTGTAGAGGATAAAGTTATTTTTAATACAACAATTTAGAAGCGTATGCCAAGAACTTTCCGAAATAATGTTGGAGATTTGAAATTCATTGAAGAGTAATTTGAGGGTACTGATAATGTCTTCTAGTGGAAGGCTGGTATACAGGTTTTCAAAGTCATAGCAATTAGCCTCTGCTGGCGTGTAATCAAGAATTTCCGAAATGACCTCAGCATTGCTTTTAATAATCCAGAAGTTCTTACATGTTAGGTTTACTTTGGATTTAATAATGTTTAATACCTGTTTCAAAAACTGATTCAAAATGCTGATCTATTACTTTTATAGGACTTTTGGTACCATTAGCTATGAATCTAAATATCACCGGTTCCTTATGAAATTTTGCAGTAGCAAAAAGATAAGGAAATTTAGGCTCATAACTATATGCCATTCTAAGCCCCAACTGTCTGTAAAATGCTTTAAATTTATTGTTTTTTTTAATGAATATAAACTTTATCCTCTACAATAACAAGTTTTTCAAACAAGTTAATGGAATACCTATGGGGAGTTCACATTCAATGAGCGTATGCAACTTGTTCTTTAAAGAATTTCAATTCATGAAGTTAAATTTATCCGATCAGGAAAGTTACTCTCATACCTACAGATATATTGATGACCTACTTTGCTTTAATAATTCAGGAAATATAGAAAAAGACTTTGCTGCTATTTATCCTATAAGCCTTAAACTTAATAAAACCAATGATACACTGCCGGACAATTGCTAAGGACGGATGACAATAGCAACGATAGCAACCATAAAATGGAAGGCAGGAAAATGTGGAAATTAGCATAAGTGCGGGATACAGTAAGACGTGTTGCGCGTATGCAAATTTTGGATTGCCGAACTTGTTCGTGACGTCATAGCGCTGATAAGAGATATAAAGGATTTGACGCGTATTGACCATTGTTGTTCAAACGCAAAGTTGAAAGGGAAAGCATCAATGACGAACTTGCAATTTTCAGTATGTCTTCCCGACATCACCTAGATGATTTTACGCGTGGCCGTATTATTGGCAAGATTGAAGAAGGGCGAAAAATAACAGATGTTGCCAGGGAGTTCGACGTCAGCCACAGTGTTGTTTCAAGGCTTTGGAAATCATTTCAAACAAATGGAGAGTGTAGCAAATGTCACGGGGGAGGTTGTGTTTGCAGTACGACACCTGCAGAAGATCGGTACACAGTGCTATCAACAAAAAGACACCGGCGCAGCACAGCTAGTGAGGTAGCAAATCAGTTTATGGCTGCTACTGGCAAGCGGATCTCCCGAAAAACTGTCGCCAGACGTTTGCATGAAGGAGGACTATAAGCCCGCCGTCCTGTTGTGTGCATCCCATTGTCCAGACGTCACCGTACCGCCTGTTTGAAATGGTGCCATCAACATTGCAATTGGACTCTGATAACGACTGGTCTGCTGTCCTCTTCTCAGATGAGAGTAGATACAGTCTATCGTCTGATTGTCGACGACAACTGATCTGGCGTGATAGCGGTACTGCATATTGTCCAGCAAACATACAGGAAAGGGACCGATATCATGGTATGGGCAGGCATCAAGATCAATGGCCGTACGTCCCTCTATGTGCTTCCAACTGGGACTATGACTGGCCAACGATACATTAATGATGTTCTGCTACCTCATGTTCGCATGTTCCGTGGTGCTGTCGGTGATATATTCATTTTCATGGACGACAACGCAACATGTCATCGAACAGTTGCTGTCCAGGAGTGTCTTCAGAGCGAGGATATTCAACGCCTCGTATGGCCAGCACGTTTTCCAGATCTGAATCCCATTGAAAATGTGTGGGATGCTTTTCGGAGGAGTCTTGCTGGTCGCCAATGCCCTCCAATAAACAAGGACACCCTTATCCGTGCACTGACAGAGGAATGGGATAAATTATCCCAACAGCTGCTTGATAATGTTGTGCAAAGCATGACACGACGTGTGGAATCTTGCATCGCCTTCCATGGTGGCCATATCCCGTATTGACATCTTACGCCGGAACGCCTGCAGACGGTAATTGCATTTTTCACGTTTACATATTCTGCACAAAATGGCCTGTTTGTCCCTTGAACACGTTCCAAAGGATTTTAGAGCACAATAAATTGTCTCTCTTGTAATGTCCTGGCATTCTGACATTATTTTATTTCACTTGGCATCCAACCACACTTACTTTTTTATGCGCTAAATAGCCGTTTATGATCCGTCCTTAGCAATTGTCCAGCAGTGTAATAACCAACAGGGTTCATACACTTTTGGGGGAAAAAATCAAGGACTTTCCAGGCCTTTTCCAGGACATATACAAAAAATTCCAGGATGTTTATTACGCTTTACAGTATCATGTTCAAATTATTTTTTTAAAAGTAATTTCAGTTTTAAGTAATAAAAATGATGAAAGATGCAAATGGATGAATGTGCTTTATGCAAATGGATCAAGTTTATCAAGCACAAGATCGTAAAGAATGGATTCTGTTCTTATGCCCTGACCTTTGAATTCAAGTTGGACAATTTTCTACAAGGGCAGGTTTCTCCTCCCTGATAACATATCAAAACTTTGTGGCAATCAAACAGATTTTATGTGAGTTAACATTCCTAAGCTTGGAGAACGAATACTGCTCTTATGTCTTGGGCTTTGAATTTAATTTCGACCATTTTCAACAGGGTAGGGTTTCCAGGTTTTACCCAACAGTATACTAAAATTTAGCCGAAATCCAACCGCTTTCATGCGAATTATTGTACAGACAAACCCAAAGCATAAACGTTTCTGCAACCATAGTTTGAAAGGGTTAGTAATTTCAAAAATAAAAACATAACGAACAGCACATAAACTAGCTCATAAATAGAATATTTGAAACTACAGTATGCACTCTCAATTATTAGGGATGGTAGAGGGGAAGGGAATAAAGTTCGGTGAAGGGGGACTTTTTTTTTTTTTTTTAGTTTGTGCAACATTTTACATCACTCCAGTACTTATCTTGTCACCATCAACAATCGCAATGCAACTACCGCTTATGATGGTGGATATCGGCAACCAAAAATCTGCCATATCACTAAGTGATAAAACACACAGGTATCCTGTTATAATGTATTGTAATTGAAAAAAAAAGGATGTGGAAAAAAGAAACTTTCAGAAATTAAGATCATCATCAAGTCATGGCGTTTCAAAAATCCGTTTTCCTTTATAATGTTTAAAAACATGTTTTTGCTGTTTTACCTGTCATCATCATCATTGTCAACCATTATCAATCCACTGCTGGACGAAGGTCTCCCCAATTTTCCTCCACAACGGTCTGTCTTGTGCCAGTCTCCTCCATGTCACTCCCACATACTTTCGAATTTCATCCACCCATCTTCCATGTGGTCTTCTTCTGGGTCTTTTCCTGTCCCTTGGAATCCAATCTAAAATTTCGGCTGTCCATCGATGGTCTGTTCTTCTGGCAGTATGTCCAGCCCATTGCCATTTCAGGGATTTAACTCTGATCATGATGTCTTCCACTCTTGTCATTTTTCGGATCCACGTGTTCCTCTTCTTATCTCTCCTGGTTACACCAAGCATGCACCTCTCCAGGCTTCTTTGAGTTGTCTGCAGCCTTTGTATGTCTCTTTTAGCTAAGGTCCACATCTCTGCACCATACGTAAGCACTGGAAGGATGCATTGATCGAACACTTTTCTTTTAAGACATAATGGCATATTGCTCTTGAAAATTATGCTGTTTCTTCCAAAAGCTCTCCAGGCAAGTTTTGTACGCCGATTAATTTCTTCACCAATGTGACCCTCACTTGATATCTGCTGTCCAAGATAAACGTACGTATCTGTTATCTCCAGCTTTTCTCCATCAATCGATAAATCTTCATTTCTTGAAAAAGTATTGAACATCACTTTTGTCTTCTGAAAGTTCATTTTTAATCCCACTTTTTTACTCTTGTCAGCAAGTTCTTGCATCATACTCTGTAGCTCTGATGGGGTAGTTGCAAAAATGACTATGTCATCAGCAAAACGAAGGTGGGTTAGATAATCTCCATTAATCTTTATGCCTTTGTTTTCCCAGTTCAGTGATTGAAAGACATTTTCCAATGTGGCATTAAAGAGCTTCGGAGATATGGTGTCACCTTGTCTCACTCCTTTTCCAATTTTTATGTGTGTTGTATTTTCAAATAGCAGAATCTTTGCACTTGCATTTTCATAGATGTTATTAATAATATTAATGTATGCATCTTCAATACCGCAGGATTTCAGAGCCATTGCAACTGCTGATGGTTTCACCGAATCAAAGGCTTTTTCATAATCGATAAAAGCCATGCACAATGGAAGTTCATATTCCCTCGCTCTTTCAATTAGTTCTCTCAGTACGTGGATATGATCTATTGTGCTGTAGCCACTCCTGAATCCAGCTTGTTCTCTCGGTTGAGCCATGTCCAGTGTTACCTTCAAGCGGTGTGAAAGAACTTTAGTGAAGATTTTATAAACCACTGATAGTAGGCTGATAGGTCTGTAGTTCCTGAGATTATCAATGTCACCTTTTTTATGTAGCAAGATCATTGTAGCGTTGTTCCAATCCTCAGGAATTTTCCCTTCATTACGGCATCGAGTGAAAATTTGGGCGAGTACTGTTTCGATTTCTCCACTTGCTTCTTGTATGATGTCTACAGTAATTCCATCTTCTCCTGGAGCTTTTCCCCGCTTCATGTTCTTGATTGCATGTGCAACTTTGCTGGAAGGACTGGAAGAACTCTGGTACCTTTCATGATGCCTGGAGTACATGTATCATCCCTTTCATATAATTTGGAGTAGAAATCTTTCACTCTTGTCAAAATTTCGCCTTTATTTCTTGTTACAGAACCATCTTCTTTTCTCAGTGCCATAATCTGTTTTTTTCCCTTACTGAGATGTCCCTTTGCTATCTTTAGGCTTTGGTTGTTTTCAATTGCTTTCCTTACTAGTTCACAGTTGAATTTCCTTACGTCTTCAGTGATACTTTTTCATACTGTCTTGCATAGCTCTATATATTCCACTTTGGAAGTCACATCTTCTTTAGTTGTCCTCATCTCTCTTCTTTTTTGCATCAACATTTTGGGTTTTCCAGATAATTTGTTCACATGCAATTTGTTCTTAGACCCAGCTAATTTTGTTGCTGTTTCCATAAGAGCTTTGGTTACTTTTCTGTTAACTTCAGAAATATCCACTTCTTCCGATGTTAGGCCTTCTAAAGCAGAGAATCTGTTCTTCAGTTCCAATTTGAAGGTATTATGGTGTTTTTTAAGGTTGGTTATGTCAATATATTTTGTTTGTCTTATGAGCTTGCTACGTTCGAGTTTAGTGTTGAGGTGCATCTTACATCTCACCAATCTATGGTCACTGCCAGTGTTGAACTTGTTTAGCACACTGCAGTCTTCTATGACGAATTTTTTGTTACACATAATAAAATCAATTTCACTTGTCGTCCCATTTGGATGTCTCCATGTCCATTTCCTGTGTGGCTTTTTCTTGAAAAAGGAGTTCAAGATGAAAAACCCTTCTGCCTCTGCAAACTCTACGAGAGTATTTCCACGCTCGTTTCTGTTGCTGTGACCGAATTTACCTACTGAAGTTTCATTCTGTTGCCGTTGCCCTATTTTTGCATTGAAATCTCCCATAATTATCTTCAAGTGCTGCTTACCTTTATTATTTAGATCACGAATTTCCTCATAAAATTCTTCAATTTCTTCTTCAGCATGACTTGTGGTGGGTGCATAAGTTTGAATAATCTGAGCCTGGTATCTTCTCGAGAGTTGGATAACGAGTCGTGCAGCTCTGTCAGAGGAACTTTCAACTTCTACAACTTTATCCTTCAGTTTCTTGTTTATTATAAATCCAACACCACTAGTTCTGCTAGTATCTGTCCCACGATAGTAGAAGAGATGTCCACTTTTCAGTTCAATGAGATCTTCTCCTTTTCTCCTTACCTCACTTAGCCCGACGATGTCCCACTTGATCCTTTGTAGTTCCTCTTCCAATTCAAGAAGCCTTGAATCAGAAGATAGGGAGCGTCCGTTATATGTCGCCAAGGTCAGCATCAGATGGCAGCCTAGTCCGGTCCTCCGGGGATTCTTAGCACCCTCTGCCTTCATGTCGCACTGGCCGCTGTCTTGGCCAGGTACATTCCAGCTGCCGGAGACTGAGGGCCAAGATTTAAGTTGTGGAGTCATTTTAGAGGGGTTTGGCCATAACTCACCACGCTGGCCAAGCGGGTTGGTGAGTGTGGGATAGCATTTCCTCTAATCCCGATGGTATAGTTATACCGCTATTGGCGGTGGTCAGAGCCCCTTTAGTGGGAACAGGATGTACCACGAGAAGGCGGGGTTGACATTTGTCAAGGAGAGGCTGTGATGTTACGCATCACCTGACCTTACCTGTAGTGTATAATAAAAAACTATGTTGATTTTTTTTTATGGAATCAGACGTCCGTATGTCTGATTCTCTTCATCTGAGTTCACACGTTAGCTACTTACTGTGTACAAGTAGACCTCTTTTTTCAGCTCAACAATATGTAGTTTTGTATATATTCACAGTATAAGTCATTCCTTATTCCCACAGAACTGAATTCAGCAGATGCAAAATGAAGAACATCAAGACCCACCCAACACCATGTTTCTGATTGCCTGCTGTTTATATTCAAGAAATGCAAATATGGATCAATGGTGAATGCAGCAACTATGATTTTTTTTATTACCAAGAAAAAAAGGGGGGTTGAAATTTTCTCCCCCATGCACAAAAACATTACAATTAAGATAAAACAGCAGGATCCACGCGTCTACGCACAATCTTGGAATGTCCTAATGGAATGGCTTCTTTTCATTTGGCACATTGCCATAAATCACCACTTGCAGCTCACTGAACTGTCAAATTGCAGCCTTCCTCCTTCACCCTAACTTGTAGGAAAAAACGTAAAAAGAAAAAAAAATGCTCCCCAATTTTCGACAAAATGACCAAATTTACGTCATGATGTTGCAATTTACTAAAATATGTTTATCTGCTGAATTTTGCCTAAATCCATTGAAAACTTTTTAATTATAGATGATTTTTTTATTAAAACAGTAACTCGGACGTCTGAATAAAAATGTATGTTTGTAATTCAAATAAAGTCCATATCATCACAGAAAAAAGAAAAAAAAAATTAAGGACCACTCTGTTTAAATAAACCATGGCATCTAAAAAAATAATTCACTTGCTTTTCCCGTAATTTATAATTACTGTTTCTTTTTTTCAATCCGAATACACAAAGCAAGAGGTTTTTTTTTTTTTTGTGTGTGTCAGCTAAAGTTCCAAACGGAATTTGGCGAAATTTGCTTTAGAACTGATGTATCTTCTTAACCACTGTAAAAATTTTACTGTGTTATTTTCAAAATTCAGGAAAATGGATTTCTGAAAATTTTCTTCTAATTCTTTTGAGCCGTGGAAGTGATAAACAGGTGTTTGCTTTCTTCCCAACCAAGGGCTTCGGATCAGCGCTCCCAGCTGTAAATCAACCGTTGCTATGGTAACACCCTTTCTGCTCTAGGCTCACTCTGTCCAAAGAGGCACTCATACTTGTTCATAATAAAAATTACCAATGCTAACTTTTTAAGTTTTAAACTGATTCAATTGGAATTTTGGGAGTGAGCTTCTGTAATCCAATTATAGTGAATGCAAAAATTTCAGCCACTTTCGTGAAAAATTCGCAAAGATAGCTTTCTTATTTTTTATCATAAGTAGCCGGAAGTCTCTTGAGGGGAGGGCTAGCATGCACATAAACAAGGAGCAGATGAATGTGTTGTTCAGGCATACTTCTCACTGGTTGATTTTTTTTTTTTTTTTTTTGATTGAAGGTTTAACGACCACTATGAGCAACTCAATGGGCTATAAGCAGTCGCCCGTCTCTAATTTAGGTTCCAGGGAAGGGAGAGAGCCAGTGCCGTAAGACAAACACAACATCCATGCCTCACCAGGATTCGAACCCGGACCCCGTTCGGACGAATGATCAGAAGGCCATCGCTTAGACCACTGCGCTACCGGGGCGGCTCACTGGTTGATGCCAGCTGACTTGGTACATACGCGACCCCCCTGCAAATGCTAAGTGTCTCTTCTTTCCCCTTCCATTCTCAGCAGTTGTCGGACGGACATCAAGCTCCCCTTCCTAACAGACCTACTAGATTTAATCATCCAATTTTATTGCACTGGAAGTAGTGCTTCCCCCCCCCCCCAAGCCAAATTAAGATTTGGTGCACGTCTGAAACACCACCGTTGCCGGTGGTTTCTTTGAGAACAGAGGAGAGGAACTTTAGAAAATGAAGGGGTAACAGTAACACAATTTCCTAAAAGGGCATTTTTTTAAGCACTAATTTCAAATTTCAAGGCTTTTCAAGACAGCATTAAAAAAACACAGTTTTCCAGGATATTCCAGGCCTTGAAAATGTAATCATGATTTTCCAGGACTTTCCAGGTTTTCAAGCACGCGTGCGTACCCTGAACCAAGTCCTTGATTTTTGGATTTAACTATCAATCTCAATGCAGGTAACCCAATCATAAGTCTTTATGATAAGAGAAATCAATTTAAAATTAAAATTGTCAAATATGGTATGTGGTGGAGCAATATTTCCAATAAAGTAATTGAAAATGTATTTATATCACAAGTATTAAGGCTTTCTAGAATATGTAGCTTAAACTCTGAACTAGAAAAACATGTTATTATTTTAATCAAACAGTTTCTCGAAAACCAAGTACCTAGAAACTTCTTAAAAATCGCATTAAGAAAAATAGTTCTTAAACATAGAATTAGGATGGAACTCTTAATTTAATTTAAATCTTGTTGACTGAATGAATTGTCTAAATTAAAGCTAATTTCTAGAGGTTTAGGCAATGATGTTGTCAGCAATCAATTGAGGAACCTATAATGCAAAATTCTTTTCCTCTCCTTTGATAGTCAAAAACAAGGTTATAATTAAAAAAAAAATACACACAAAAAAAAAGCATAAAACCCTAGAACAAATTTCTTAAAAATATTTATAAAAATAAAAGATAAAAAAAAAATGTTTGGGAGGAATGATGCTAATTAGGTTTTATAATACTCTTGGAGCAGAGAAATATTTCCCTACTACCAGGAAGAGCATTTAAGTATTTTGGTCTGCACTGATAACTCATAAGGGTTTTTTCAGAACATTAAATCTGTCTTTTGAAGTCTGCTCAAAGAACTTCACCTGTTACCCACCAGGAAGGTTCTAAAGTTGGACACTAGATGGCACTTCAAGGGACCTGCTCCTGCTTTTAGTTCTTACACCCCATAGATGTAGTAGTCTGTGCATTGCTGTTTTCAGGCATGGTAGGTCTGTTTTGTATGCTCATTCTTCTAATTTAACTTTTCTTACTGGAATTAATGTTTTTGGGGGCTGTTTTCACTCATTGAAAGCAGGTTATGAGCTTTGGCCATGATTTAAGTTTTCTGCAAAACTTATTGTAGCATTTCGTGTCTCTTTGTTATTTTGCAAAAGTTCAATTTAATGGTTCTGAGCCTTCCTGTGGGCCAAAAGAATAGTACAATATTTTGTAAATATGTGAACTTGTAACAGCAAAGCAACGCCTCACATGTAATCTCATCTTTTAACTGTATGCAAGTCGTTTTTTATTTTTATTTTTCTTGTAGGAATTAGTGAATTTGCACTAAGCTTAATTTTAATGTTTTCTTGTGTATCTTGGGCTTAAAAATTGCTTCAATGGTGCTTGCTTCCTTGCCATTTGGTAGTAAAATTTTTATATTGCTAAATAATTTATTTTTTAAGTTTTTTTGCTGTGGGTATTGGGCATTTTCATTACAATTCTGCGACACGCAACTCAGTTATTTTGATTTACTCTGAATTGCAACTGTAAATTGCTCCTTGGACAATTTTTGCCTCCTTTTTCCTTAATTTGTTGTTTGCTTTCATTTCCAATTTTGTAATGTTGCTTTTTCAGGTTTTAATTAATTTTATTGTTTATTATTTAAATTTTTGGTGTTTCCTTTTTTTTTTTTTTTTTTTTGGCTGGCAGGATTAAGGTTTCACTTTTTCTGTGACAAGTTTAAAGATATCCCTTCAGTACCATTTATTGGTTGGATTTTTCTTATCTGGATTTGTGTTTTTGGGGAGCTCTGCTTCCTTTCTTTTTCTTTTTTGTGTGATTATCTTTGATGTTGTGCGGTTGGGCAAAGTGTTTTAGTTTGCTGGGTTTGGGTTTTTA
Source organism: Macrothele yani (assembly GCA_039090855.1). NCBI lineage: Eukaryota > Metazoa > Arthropoda > Arachnida > Araneae > Macrothelidae > Macrothele > Macrothele yani. The sequence continues at coordinate 84,700,756 of CM077008.1, forward strand.
TTAGAAATCTCTTTTATTTTGACATTTTTTCTCCTAAATTTAATCGGTCCGTATAGCAAACTAAAACAGCAGAAACCCACAATTATTTGGTCTCAGTAGATTAAAGAGTGATTTTATTATTGCTTGCCCTTGACGAAGCCGACAAGGAGTCAGTCATTAACATTTCCCCCTGCATTCTTCTGTTCGTTAAATTTACATCGCTTGAAGCTCGCCTGCTTCGGGTGGTTGGAAAGTGGTGATTGTGTTTCTTTTTCTCGTTTCCCTTTTTTGTTTTTTGTTTTTTTCTATGTTCAAAATTTGCTTTTATGTTTCACATTTTTATATTATTTGATCTTTCTTATATGTAGCCTCTGGCACTTTGGAATTTCAAATTTGTTCTTGGTTTTTTGTTTTTCCCTTTATATGCTTTTGCTATATCATCATCATCATCATTGTCAACCATTATCAATCCACTGCTGGACGAAGGTCTCCCCAAGTTTCCTCCACAACGGTCTGTCTTGTGCCAGTCTCCTCCATGTCACTCCCGCATATTTACGAATTTCATCCACCCATCTCCCATGTGGTCTTTTCCTGTCCCTTGGAATCCAATCTAAAATTTCGGCTGTCCATCTATGGTCTGTTCTTCTGGCAGTATGTCCAGCCCATTGCCATTTCAGGGATTTAACTCTGATCATGATGTCTTCCACTCTCGTCATTTTTCGGATCCACGAGTTCCTCTTCTTATCTCTCCTGGTTATACCAAGCATGCACCTCTCCATGCTACTTTGAGTTGTCTGCAGCCTTTGTATGTCTCTTTTAGTTAAGGTCCACGTCTCTGCACCATACGTAAGCACTGGAAGGATGCATTGATCAAACACTTTTCTTTTAAGACATAATGGCATATTGCTCTTGAAAATTATGCTGTTTCTTCCAAAAGCTCTCCAGGCAAGTTTTGTACGCCGATTAATTTCTTCATCAATGTGACCCTCACTTGATATCTGCTGTCCAAGATAAACATACATATCTGTTATCTCCAGTTTTTCTCCATCAATCGACAAATCTTCATTTCTTGTAAAAGCATTGAACATCACTTTTGTCTTCTGAAAGTTCATTTTTAATCCCACTTCTTTACTCTTGTCAGCAAGTTCCTGGATCATACTCTGCAGCTCTGATGGGGTAGTTGCAAAAATGACTACGTCATCAGCAAAACGAAGGTGGGTTAGATAATCTCCATTAATCTTTATCCCTTTGTTTTCCCAGTTCAGTGATTGAAAGACATTTTCCAATGTGGCATTAAAGAGCTTCGGAGATATGGTGTCACCTTGTCTCACTCCCTTTCCAATTTTTATGTGTGTTGTATTTTCAAACAGCCGAATCTTTGCACTTGCATTTTCATAGATGTTATTAATAATATTAATGTATGCATCTTCAATACCGCAGGATTTCAGAGCCGTGGTAACTGCTGATGGTTTCACCGAATCAAAGGCTTTTTCATAATCGATAAAAGCCATGCACAATGGAAGTTCATATTCCCTCGCTCTTTCAATTAGTTCTCTCAGTACGTGGATATGATCTATTGTGCTGTAGCCACTCCTGAATCCAGCTTGTTCTCTCGGTTGAGCCATGTCCAGTGTTACCTTCAAGCGGTGTGAAAGAACTTTAGTGAAGATTTTATAAACCACTGATAGGAGGCTGATAGGTCTGTAGTTACTGAGATTCTCAATGTCACCTTTTTTATGTAGCAGGATCATTGTAGCATTGTTCCAATCCTCAGGAATCTTCCCTTCATTAAGGCATCGAGTGAAAATTTGGGCGAGTACTGTTTCAATTTCTCCACTTGCTTCTTGTATGATGTCTATAGTAATTCCATCTTCTCCTGGAGCTTTCCCCCGCTTCATGTTCTTGATTGCATGAGCAACTTCTGCTGGGAGGACTGGAAGAACTCTGGTACCTTTCATGATGTCTGGAGTACATGTATCATCCCTTTCATATAATTTGGAGTAGAAATCTTTCACTCTTGTCAAAATTTCGCCTCTATTTCTTGTTATAGAACCATCTTCTTTTCTCAGAGCCATAATCTGTAATCTTTTGCTATATATATATATATATCTCACCAACCCGCTTAGCCAGTGTGGTGAGTTATGGCCAAACCCCTCCAAAATGACTCCACAACTTAAATCTTGGCCCTCAGTCTCCGGCAGCTGGAATGTACCTGGCCAAGGCAGCGGCCAGTGCGACATGAAGGCAGAGGGTGCTAAGAATCCCCGGAGGACCGGACTAGGCTGCCATCTGATGCTGACCTTGGCTACGTATAACGGACGCTCCCTATCTTCTGATTCAAGGCTTCTTGAATTGGAAGAGGAACTACAAAGGATCAAGTGGGACATCGTCGGGCTAAGTGAGGTAAGGAGAAAAGGAGAAGATCTCATTGGACTGAAAAGTGGACATCTCTTCTACTATCGTGGGACAGATACTGGCAGAACTAGTGGTGTTGGATTTATAATAAACAAGAAACTGAAGGATAAAGTTGTAGAAGTTGAAAGTTCCTCTGACAGAGCTGCACGACTCGTTATCCAACTCTTGAAAAGATACCAGGCTCAGATTATTCAAACTTATGCACCCACCACAAGTCATGCTGAAGAAGAAATTGAAGAATTTTATGAGGAAATTCGTGATCTAAATAATAAAGGTAAGCAGCACTTGAAGATAATTATGGGAGATTTCAATGCAAAAATAGGGCAACGGCAACAGAATGAAACTTCAGTAGGTAAATTCGGTCACGGCAACAGAAACCAGCGTGGAAATACTCTCGTAGAGTTTGCAGAGGCAGAAGGGTTTTTCATCTTGAACTCCTTTTTAAAGAAAAAGCCACACAGGAAATGGACATGGAGGCATCCAAATGGGACGACAAGTGAAATTGATTTTATTATGTGTAACAAAAAATTCGTCATAGAAGACTGCAGTGTGCTGCTAAACAAGTTCAACACAGGCAGTGACTATAGATTGGTGAGATGTAAGATGCACCTCAACACTAAACTTGAACGTAGCAAGCTCATAAGACAAACAAAATGTATTGACATAACCAACCTTAAAAAACACCATAATACCTTCAAATTGGAACTGAAGAACAGGTTCTCTGCTTTAGAAGGCCTAACATCGGAAGAAGTGGATATTTCTGAAGTTAACAGAAAAGTAACCAAAGCTCTTATGGAAACAGCAACAAAATTAGCTGGGTCTAAGAACAAATTGCATGTGAACAAATTATCTGGAAAACCCAAAATGTTGATGCAAAAAAGAAGAGAGATGAGGACAACTAAAGAAGATGTGACTTCCAAAGTGGAATATGTAGAGCTATGCAAGACAGTACGAAAAAGTATCACTGAAGACGTAAGGAAATTCAACTGTGAACTAGTAAGGAAAGCAATTGAAAACAACCAAAGCCTAAAGATAGCAAAGGGACATCTCAGTAAGGGAAAAAAACAGATTATGGCACTAAGAAAAGAAGATGGTTCTGTAACAAGAAATAGAGGCAAAATTTTGACAAGAGTGAAAGATTTCTACTCCAAATTATATGAAAGGGATGATACATGTACTCCAGACATCATGAAAGGTACCAGTACCAGAGTTCTTCCAGTCCTTCCAGCAAAAGTTGCACATGCAATCAAGAACATGAAGCGGAGAAAAGCTCCAGGAGAAGATGGAATTACTGTAGACATCATACAAGAAGCAAGTGGAGAAATCGAAACAGTACTCGCCCACGTTTTCACTCGATGCCTTAATGAAGGGAAAATTCCTGAGGATTGGAACAACGCTACAATGATCTTGCTACATAAAAAAGGTGACATCGATAATCTCAGGAACTACAGACCTATCAGCCTCCTATCAGTGGTTTATAAAATCTTCACTAAAGTTCTTTCACACCGCTTGAAGGTGACACTGGACATGGCTCAACCAAGAGAACAAGCTGGATTTAGGAGTGGCTACAGCACAATAGATCATATCCACGTACTGAGAGAACTAATTGAAAGAGCGAGGGAATATGAACTTCCATTGTGCATGGCTTTTATCGATTATGAAAAAGCCTTTGATTCGGTGAAACCATCAGCAGTTGCAATGGCTCTGAAATCCTGCGGTATTAAAGATGCATACATTAATATTATTAATAACATCTATGAAAATGCAAGTGCAAAGATTCGGCTGTTTGAAAATACAACACACATAAAAATTGGAAAAGGAGTGAGACAAGGTGACACCATATCTCCGAAGCTCTTTAATGCCACATTGGAAAATGTCTTTCAATCACTGAACTGGGAAAACAAAGGGATAAAGATTAATGGAGATTATCTAACATACCTTTGTTTTGCCTATGACATAGTCATTTTTGCAACTACCCCATCAGAGCTACAGAGTATGATCCAGGAACTTGCTGACAAGAGTAAAGAAGTGGGATTAAAAAAGAACTTTCAGAAGACAAAAGTGATGTACAATGCTTTTACAAGAAATGAAGATTTATCGATTGATGGAGAAAAGCTGGAGATAACAGACACGTACGTTTATCTTGGACAGCAGATATCAAGTGAGGGTCACATTGATGAAGAAATTAATCGGCGTACAAAACTTGCCTGGAGAGCTTTTGGAAGAAACAGCATAATTTTCAAGAGCAATATGCCATTATGTCTTAAAAGAAAAGTGTTTGATCAATGCATCCTTCCAGTGCTTACGTATGGTGCAGAGACGTGGACCTTAGCTAAAAGAGACATACAAAGGCTGCAGACAACTCAAAGTAGCATGGAGAGGTGCATGCTTGGTGTAACCAGGAGAGATAAGAAGAGGAACACGTGGATCCGAAAAATGACAAGAGTGGAAGACATCATGATCAGAGTTAAATCCCTGAAATGGCAATGGGCTGGACATACTGCCAGAAGGACAGACCATCGATGGACAGCCGAAATTTTAGATTGGATTCCAAGGGACAGGAAAAGACCCAGAAGAAGACCACATGGAAGATGGGTGGATGAAATTCGAAAGTATGCGGGAGTGACATGGAGGAGACTGGCACAAGACAGACCGTTGTGGAGGAAACTTGGGGAGACCTTCGTCCAGCAGTGGATTGATAATGGTTGACAATGATGATGATGATGATATATATATATATATATATACACTGGCGGAAAGTGGAAAAAGAACACCAAGAAGGAGACGTCTGATACTAACGAAATTTATACAGCATAATAACGGAATACAGAAGATAACATGAGCAAAACATTATGGCAAAATACAGCTGTATTTGCTGGTAAACTGAAAAATAACATTTCCATGTAACATGGTTAGTACGAGGTTGAACCGCCATGAACTGCGTCACACTGTGCAATTCTGGCATGGAGTCTGTCGTACAGATGTTGGATATAAGTTTGGGGTATTGAGTTCCAAGCATCCTCAACCTGGACCCGTAAATCACGGATGGTCGTGGCTGGCCGTGGAGACCGGATAAGTCGTTGTCCCATAAAATCCCACACCTGCTCAATGGGGGACAAATCCGGTGAACGTGCAGGTCATGGAAGTTGTCTCACACCCTGAAGTGCATGTTGCGTTGCACATGCCATGTGTGGACGTGCGTTCTCTTGCTGGAAAACACCACAATGGACCGACCTTACAAATGGCACAACAATGGGCTGAATGATGTTGTTGATGTAGGAGGTGCTGTTTAACGTACCCGGTACAAACACTAGTTGTGTACGGGAGTGATAGCTGATCGCTCCCCACACCAGGAGACCAAGTGTAGGCCCTGTGTGTCACTGGGGGATGCAAGAAGGGTGGAGACGCACCCCTGTGCGTCTGCGAACGCGCATACGGCCATCGGAGGTTCCCAAGCAGAATCTGCTTTCATCGCTGAACACGACAGATCACCATTGCGTTCTCCAGTGCAGACGTTGGCGACACCACTGCAGCAGTTCCTGACGGTGGGCTGGAGTCAGAGGTACACATGCCAGAGGCACACGTGCACGTAGTCCTGCATCCAGTAGACGGTTGTGGATTGTTCACACAGTCACCTCAGATTTGCGTCGCAGTGGATGTTCTGCTTGACAACGCCGCTCTTCTTATGCGTCGATCGGTCCGCTCATCAGACCGTCTTTGACTTCCGGTTCCACGTCTTCTCTCGTGTAGGAATGTTCCTCGAACCATCTACGCCACCATCGTACCACCACCGATACTTCCTGTCCAATTCGCTTCGCAATACGACGATACGACCACCCGGCCTCACAGAGTCCGACTAGACGACTTCGCTCAAAGTCCGATAACTGCTGAAATCGTACACTTCTTCCATGTCCAGGCTTTGCAGCTTCTTCAGGGTCTTTTCACATGTCCGTACGCCGACGACTGATTACATTCACTTCGCCGTACTTCTTAAATACCACCGACGATAATTTGCATATTATGCCGTGCTGTGGCGTAAGCGCTCACTGGTTGGTCCCGAAATTAACATCACACCTACGTAAACTCGACCCCATTAACATATGTAAATTTCATGATTGTCCGCCAATTCCTTCTTGGTGTTCTTTTTTCACTTTCCGCCAGTGTACATACATTTTTACCAGTATCTTGGGGATATAAATAATGACTTTAAAAATTAAAATAAAATGGTATGAAATGAATAAATCAGGAAAAGGTACAAAACTTGGGACACTCAGCAAGCTTTGCAAAAAGATCAGTTCATGATGAACGGAACAGTGTAAGGTTGCTAAAACTCCTGGACATTTCCTAGTCAACGATGCAAAATCCTTTGAAATTAATGCGGAAGTTGTTACGACAGCAAAAAATTCGTCTTGCAATTGTGCCTTTAGGAGTAAGGAAGAAGCTCTGTCCTTTCCCATACAAAGTCTCAGCAGTCCAATGAATTAAAAGCCACAGATCACCAAAAGCAAATACAGTACATTACTGACACTGGTTTCAGCAGTTTATGACTAAAAGTACTTCCACTGATGGTATTCTAAATCTTATATTCTTTACTGGTGGGGCGTGGTTCCATTTATCAGGTTTCCTGAATGCTCAAAACACCTGATTCCAGACTTCAGGAAATTCACATAATCTGCATGAAATGCCTCTCCATCAGCAGACTATTGGTGTTTATGTTGCAATCTCCAGAACAAGAATAATTGGCCCAATTTTCTTCAATGAAACAAAATTTTTTTAATGTTACTGGTTGAATATTCTCTACCAATTCATCGGCAAACACAATGAGGATTAAATAAACAATGGGTGGTTTCTGCAAGATGGTGTCATGCCCCATACTGCTACAGGATTGATGACACCACTGCACAAGGTTAGACAATCTCAGTGTGAACCAACCTGATTTTTAACTCCGGGGAACAGCAAAAAAGTTTACAAAGAAAACACACATACATTTGAGGAACAAGAGGCAGCTGTAATTGCTTACACCAGAGGAACACCACAAGATGAACTGATGAAAAACTTCTTGAAAACAAAATGAAACAAGTTCAGGCTTATTTGCTTATTTGGATGTTTATGGAGTTCACTTTCAACATCTACTGCAATAGTCTTAAGTAAAAATGGTCCATAACAAATGAATGGTAATATTGACATTTCTTTGCTTCAAACAGGTGCACAATTACATTTCCAACATGTGTATAAGTTGCTGCAAGTAAAACTGGCCAAAAACAAATGAATTACAATATTAAGATAATACAGTGCACTTTGACATAGGTGTACAGTTACTTTTTGAGCACCTTGTACGTGTAGCAGCATTAAACAAGAACACCTATAGAGAACGCAATTGCATCACAAAGAATTAAAAGTTTAAATGCAACTGTTAACAGAAAAAAAAAAAAAGAAAGAAAAAGAAAAAGGCAAACGTTTCCATGTTTTAGTTCCATATTGCACACCATAAATACTTCCACAAAACAGTGTATTGATTCATCTAAATATCTGACTTATGGCTATGATTCATGTGTAATCAGTAAGAACACCTTTCTCAAATAATGCTACAGATGCTGAGGAAGAACAAATCTTTTCAAATATATGGATGACATAAGCATATTATTTTTCAGGGTATAATTGCCATATTTAACTGTATTCATATACCTCCATCACCCTGCAGTGGGAATCAAAACCACACCTCTTGATCTCCAAGTACGCTACTTCTGCACCACCCAGAGCAATGAATTTCCAAGAAACAGAAACTAAGATTGTAGCTTATGAATCTGAAACTTCAGACTGTTTACTTAGGTTCTGGTGCTAGGAAGTTTGTTGTCCTTTATGGTGTAACAATACGAGTAGTACACTGGAACTGGAAGACAGAAGTTCAATTTGCTTCAGGGTGACGTAATTTTCAAGTTTTCTGAGAAGATGGCTATATGGAAAACAGTAAAAAAAAGATTCAGTGTCAAAAATTATACACTTTTGTGTCTGCCGTGTACTTACTTAGGAAAAGCATTTCTTCATTTCTGCAATTTCAAGTTTTCTGAGGAGATGGTAGGTGGTTACATCGGAATATGTTTATTCTACACAATAAAATAATACAGGGAGCTTAGTCCCTTTAGCCTGAAATAACTTGTGAACGGAGAGAGGTACAGTTATGCAAGTGAGATAACGGTATAGTAAAGTGACTGCGTACGATTGAATGCAACCGATAGCAGCGCCCCTAGTGGCGAAATACGGAAGTTAGCCATAGCAAATAAAAAACGAAAAGAGATATAGCAAAATTTCCAATTACAAAGTTGTAGGGCATCAATAATTAGTACAAAACGACATTTGTTTCACACGGATAAGATAAATTGTCGCCTGAATACCCTAAAATGTATGGAATTGATGCAAGACCTTTTGTGTGAACGTTTGAAGGAAACAAGCATAGGTATGAGCAAATACACACAATTTATTGCATAAATGCGTACTTATGTCAATACAGTTTGATGACGTCAGACAAAACAAAAACAAAAAAGGCAAACTGGCGCACAATGATGAAAAGTTAATGTTGAGTATGTTCGAAAAGTTCGCCATTGCCCACGATACACATTTGTATTCGTGAAAGTAACTCTGCATGCACATTCCTCAGCATGGAAGGTGTCACACTATTGCAAGCATCTGTAGAACGACGACGTAGATCCAGCAGACTTGTAGGCGCTGCTACATACATCTGATTTTTTACGTTACCTCAGAGTAAGAAATCCAACGGAGCGAAGTTCAGCGATTGTGGAGGCCATTCAACAGCTCCACCATACCTGATGATTCGTTGCCCAAAACAATCTGTGAGAAAGCGTCGCACTGCTTTTGGCTGGTGTGCAGGGGCACCGTCATGTTGGAACCACAAGTAACATCATGCGGACAGGGGAATGTCATCTAAAAAGTCAGGTATGATATCCTGTCATAGTTGGAGGTATCTGTCCATTTAATGTGCCTTCGTAGAACACAGGTCCCACTAAGCGGTTCTTCCAAATACCGCACTACACGTTAATGGACCAATGCACTTGATGTCTGGTGGATCGTTCCCACGAGGGATTTTCCATCGCCCAGTAGTAGGCATTGTGTTGGTTTAATAATTCGTTACGGTGGAACACTGCCTCGTCCGATCAAAGAATGTTGGATAAAAGGTTTGAGTCACCTTCAACATTAATTAACGCCCAGTTGAACCAATCAATTGACACTAATTGTCCCATTGTAACAGTTCTTGCTGCAGAGTGACACGATAGGGATGTGCACCTTCAGCATGCAGTATTTGCCATACACAGCCTTGTGTTAAGCCACTCGCCCTGCTGATATCTCTTGTACTGCTTTGTGGATGGGCTTGTGCATATGCCAAAATATCCTCTGCCATTATACGCATACCTGCACCCACTGGTCTGCCAGAACAAGAACGACTTTTAGTGCTTCCTGTCTCCCTGAGCGGTCTCACTACACTTGCGATGGTAACCGCACTTGGATGTGGCCCAGCTGGAAAATGAACAGTGTATTCCGGTGCAGCTAGCGCCGTGTTTCGTTGGCATTCGCCGTAAATAAGCACCATCTTGCAATATTGGGAGTGAGTGAAGCTCGCCATTCTCACACAGTGTACGTAGACCTAAACTTCTGATCAGGGTACATCCTGCTACTAGTTTTTATATCGTAGGCACGGTACAGTGTTACAATCTGCATTTGCATACGGCTACATTTGCGAAATGTGAATATGCAGATTCGAATCGTTGCACATTGATTTCGGACATTTTAGGGTATTCAGGCGACAATTTATCTTATCATTGTGAAACAAATGTCGTTTTGTAGTAATTAATTGATGCTCTACAACTTTGTAATTGGAAGGGGTGCTGCTATCGGTTGCATTCGATTAGGCGTAGTCGCTTTACTATAACGTTATCTCACTTGCATAACTGTACCTCTCTCCGTTCGCAAGTTATTTCAGGCTAAAGGGACTTTCCTATGCACCCTGTATACTTGTATACTTATCTCAAGTTTGTAACCAAACTTTAAGGGTGCTTATTTGTACTTGGAACAAAGTGAACACACAACAGTAGTTTGAAGTTGTTAGTTACTATAAGCTAAAGACTGTTTGAACCTGCTTATTACGTGGCCTTTTCATATATTTGCAACATGTTAGTAGTCTAACATAAAATAACTGTTTCACATGTTACACTGGTAGCACTGAATGTAATGTAAGTCTAAATGGCACTGTGATTGACCAGGTGAGTGAGTTTGTGTATTTAGGAAGCATGTTTGACAGAGAGAACAAATTGGATGGTGAAATTAGTAGGCGAGTGAATTCTTCATTGAAAGTCATAGCTGCTCTGGGAGGTTTTCACAGGAATGATGGGTTCTCTAGAGAGTCTCGCATGGCTGTGTATGAAAGTGTAATTGTTCCTACGCTGATGTATGGCAGTGAAACCTGGGTACTGCAGAAGAAACATAGGAGTCATTTGTGTGCTGGAGAAATGCGTTACTAATGTGTTTGTGGCAAGACATGGTATGATTGTGTGAGGAATGAAGATGTGTTGCAGTTGTGAGATGTGAAGCAAAATGTTGTATACGAGCATATGAAATGCGAGCGATAGAGGCAGGGATTGCGTTGCCAATCGCCATCTTCGCAATTTGCGAAAAAGAAATAATTTTGGCGATGGAAAAAAAAGCTTTGGCGATCACCTTTTTATAGTGTTATAACACTTTGGCGAAAACAAATTGAATTTGGCGACTAAATTGGTGAAAACTTTAGAAAAGCCAGTGCAACCCCTGAGAGGCATCATCAGCATGGAGGGTGACACCCGACATGCACAATATTCCGCGAAAATTAAATGTTTCGCAAGCCCTCTCACACGAGCTATAGGGCGTCATAAGCATGGCAGATGACACTTGATACGCAAGCTATTCAACAAAAAAGTAATTCCTCGCGAGCGCCACCATGCGAGCTATAGAGGCATCATAGGCGTGGCGGATAACACTCGACACGCCAGATATTCACAAAAACGAAATTCCTCGCCAGCGCCTGCATGCAAGATATAAAGGCGCCATCAGCATGGAGGGTGACATCTGACACGCGAGATATTCGGCAAAAAAGAAATGTCTTGCAAGCCCCGACATACAAGCTATAGAGGCGTCATAGGCATGGCGGATGACACCTGAGCTATTTGGCAAAAACGAAATTCTTCACGAGCGCCGACATGCAAGCTATAGAGGCATCATCGGCATGGCGCATGACACCTGACACGCGGATGACGTTTCTTTTTCTCTATTTGGTGAAAAACGAATGTCTCGCAAACCCCAACATGCGAGCTATCAGGGCATCATTGGCGTGGCGAGTGACACCCGCGACCTATTCGACGAAAAAGAAATGTCTCGTGAGCGCTGGTATGCAAGCTATAGAGGCGTCATTCAGCATGCCATGAGCGCTATTTGGCGATTTCGTAATGTCGGGTGCCACCTCACAGTCGAGTGGAAAGGGTTAAAACGTTTGCATGGAAATTTTCACAAGCAGAAAGCCACGTGTAATCAATGTAAGAGTTTGCAAAATTTGCTGAGCTGAGCTCCCTCTCGGCTTTTGCGTAACAGCACTCCCAAATGGCTGTATGGGGAATCACGTGACAAAACTCTGCCTCCGTTGGCGGGGGAAGTCAGAACATTCTGTAAAGTGCGTTTTCGACCCAAAGTGTAAAAAAACAGAAAATTGCGTGCAGGGATCTTGCATGGGCTCTTCTGTAGTTTTTTTGGGTAACTTTCGTAAACCATGAGATGGAGTGAAAATTCGTACAAACTACGAAAAATCTGTAAAAGTTAGCATCTCTGGATACCTATGAATCCTTTAGAAACAGAAGTATCGTATCCTGCCATGGAAGAGCCATTTTCAGTTATTCTCCGCGGCAACGAAATAGCTAACGACTGACCACTGCATTTACGCAATCGTGCACCTCACCCGGAAAGAAATAACTGCGCCATCCCAAAGAGCAGGGAACAACATATAAACAATCTCAATTGCACAACACTCCGAAAGACCACTAAACCATCTGCAAACAATCTTCATCAGGATTTCATAATGTACAGCATTGTTTCTCCTGCATACCACGTGATTACAACAAAACTCCTCCTCCATATGCTCCACCTACATCGCAAAACCGATTCCTCATTTATGCCGAAAAAACAATGAATTAAGATTGGCGGTACGTGTTGATTAAGCGTCGTTATACGTTTAACCAAATTACGCATAGACCTTAAAAATGCGTCATTCGATTCGCCGTTTAAAACGACATTTTTTGCCGTGAATTTTTTTCTTCGTTTGCTCGGCAGTTTTTGCTAAGGACTGCCATTTTGGCGAAAATATTAAATTTTTTCGTAATTTGTAGCAGTTTGGCGCAAGATAATGAAATTGGTACAGTTCGATGCAAACTTACCATCACTGCACTTGCTACACAAAAATTTTGTACAAAAACAAGAAGCAAATGAGAAAGATGATAACGATTTTTGTGAGTCATCAGAGGAACTTCTTGATAAAATTGACTCTGTATGTTCTATCTTAGGGCTCTCTCTGGCTCATAAAATAAGAAAATTCAGTTCTGAAAAAAGGGCTAGTGCTCTAAAAACAAAATTGAAAAAGGTTTCAAATACAAGCAGGAAGAATCTAGAGTTGTAGTTTGACGAGCCGATTCCACCATGTAATCAGAGTGTATTTTGATCAATTTGGAAGCAAAATTAATAAGAACGTGTACCCGATCAAAATTTAAGACTTTTTCTTTATGAAGAGAATGGTGTTTGTTTCAGTAACCTAGAATAAACCAGTCCTGAGTAATATAAGTTACCGTAAACACCTACAATCGCAAAAATCAGCGCACACCATGAAAAAAAAAAATAAATAAATAATGGCCGCCATAGGAGTTACAAAAAAATAAAAATAAAAAATATTCTTTTTGAACTCTACATTTATATAGCTAAATACAAACAAAAAAAACTTTTTTTTTCTAAAATTGTCAAGCAACCAATAATTTTTTTCTCGATCACTTGACATGGAATCACCCAGTGGTCTGTAACTCTGTACTGAATATCTTTTGCCTGATGTCTGCTTAAACGGTTTTGCATCACGAATTTAACATTCTCGTGATCATCGTTTTTCTATAGTTACATTATGTTAGTTCCCGATGATGGTTATTTTAAGGGCTGCAGAAATACGTTGAGCAATGACCAATGAATAAAAAATTATGCAGTTTAATTATTGTAAACACTTCATAAGGTTTTTTAAGGAATTTAAAATCTCATTAAGAAAATATTTTAGAGATTAAATATTTACAAAACAAAAGTTAAATTTTATGTGAAAAAATCACGATGTACATAATATGTCATTAGCTAAATAGATAACTGGAAATGTGATAAGACTCCATGAATATATGCAACATTACGTATGTCTAAACATTGTGATTTGTAAACCGCATTGTAACATTATTATTCTTAAACAATAAAGTGTGAAATTAGAAATGGATGATCACTGAATAACCACTGTCCCCGTGGTGCATGTTGTAAACAAAACAAGGGTGAGAGTTATTGTGTATCAAACCTAAGAATGTTAATTACATAGTTTAGATACGCCTAGGTGAATATCATTCACCATGTCCGGTGAATGGGACCGAGTAAAAACTGGTCACCAGGTCCCGACCCTGGTAACCTGACTTAAAAAAAATATCAGGGAGTGTAAATCAGTCTCTTCAATTGGGGAGCCAGATTTAATTATTTTTTTTTATTTTTCATTAGGTCTCGTTCACCGGACCTGGTGAACAATATTCTCCTAGGCGTATCTAAACTGCGTAATTACCCTATGAATAAATGCAGTATTATTAAGGAAATGGATTAAAATTTAACATACCACACTTCAATAAATGAAGATGCATATTACCAAGAGTTCTTCATTGTAGTATAGGAATAGGAAAGTGGACTGATACAAGTGTTAGGGCAGGGGATGCCAGAATTTAGCAGCTACTCAAATTCACAATGGTAGAAATTTACATGGGTTTTTCCTTGCTTGATGTGAAACAAAGTTCTCAATTACATCATCAAGGTTAAGTTTCCTTGTGATATCACCTTCAATGGCCAAAACTGCCAAGCCACATAATCTTCCTTCCGATATTGAGGATCTCAAGCGGGTTTTAATACGTTTCAGAACTGAGAATGAACGTTCACTGCAGCAGTTGGAATTGGTATGGAAAGTAGAATTCTCAGTGTAACTTCAACATTTGGAAACGTGTGCATCACATCCAGAGATCTGATTGTTTTTAGCCTCTTTGTCGTGTCTTCAACATTTGGCAAAATGCACGGAACTGCAGAAGTTCATCAGCAAAGTTGTCATCTATGTCTTCCGAATATACTAATTGGAACTTCTGTGATTCTTCATGTAAAATGTTGTTCAGCATATTTTTAGAATATAAAAAACCAAATCTGGATTATAGAAATGAATAAGCAGTTTTTTCTTTTGATATGGTGAGCTATAAGAGTGTTACATATCACATAGTGGGTTTTGTATGTAAAACTTTCCCTGTCGTTTAAGTCGATATCGGTGCTTGAACTGTCATCCAACATTTGGCTTTATGGAATCTTTTTCCTTCTGCTTGGCTTATAGGTCTTATCTTTCACTAATTCTACTGCCTCTTGTTTGTAAACTGCAAAATCACTTCGGACACACTGCATAAAACTTTCTAGTGAATCATATAGTGGCACAATTGCTGCCATGCTACAGCTACTGTACTGAAGTGCTTTGCTAGCATTGTTCATCCTTTGAAGTACAGTGTCCCAAATAAATGTTAAAAGAGCTGTTTCAAGGGTATCAATTTTTAACAGTAAGCTTTTTGCTTCATGCTTTGTACTAGCAGCTTCACTTGCATCAACAGAAATAATTGTTAAAGCTTCTCTGATGGAAAGGTAACCTTTTCGTAGGACTTTTACAGCATCAGCATTTGCTGGCCACCTTGTACTAGACAGTGACTCTATGGTGAGTCCACCAACAACTTTCAAAAGATTTGTGTGCAAAATCTCCCACCTACGTGTAGACACAGAAATTTTTTTGTAGAGGCTCTGAATAAAGCCAAAGAAAGATGTAGCTGAATAACAGCATTCTACTGCATCAACACTGACAAGATTTAGCGAATGTGCTGAACATGGCACATATTCAGCAAGGGGAAATTTTTCCTTTAATTGGGCTTGCAGCCCTGAATATTTTCCCGACATGTTACTCGCATTGTCCTATGACTGACCTCTGCAGTACTTAAGATCAACCCTATTTTGGCAAACAAAGTGACATCATATATACAAATGCTCGGATTGATGACCGTGAATTGGTATAAATGTAATAAAGCGTTCCACTTGCTGACCCTGTTTGTCAACATAGTGGATAATTATAGCTAGTTGATCAACATGGCAAATGTCTGGAGTGGAATCCACAATTAGCCCAAAGTATTTTGCTTCCTTGATCTCGGACAATATTTCCCGAAGAACTTTTTCCGACGTTACTTTAACTAATTATTCTACTGTTGTTGAAGAAAGATAATTTACATGGCCTTTTCTTTTATTTCCATGGGCACTGAGGTGCTCAGCCAAGAAAGGGTCAAAGCTGCTTAGCAGTTCAAGAAGACCCAGAAAATTGCCACTGCGGACAGAATACAAAGTTTTATTGTCACCAAAAAAAAAAAAAAAAAAAAAAAAAAAAGGCATCCCTCATGAAATAAACTTGATCACTTCCTCCACATGCAGTAGAACTTTCTGCCTATAACTGCATTCACTACTGTATTGCTCCACAATGTTGCTATCAATACGTGCTGCAGCTATTGATTGTTGGGACAATGCACATACGGATTGTTTACGGGTAGAAGAATTTTTATGTGCTGCAAGCCTTTCACAAATATTCTGCCAAACTGAAAATCCATCTTTACAAACAAAGGGCTTGATTATTCAAGCTGAAAAGTTTGCATACATAGCAAAACACAGAGGCAGTACTTGGCAAATAAATTAGCCAGTCCCTTCTTACAGATCCGGCATTTTTCTTAACTCAAAAGAAATTGCTCTTGGAGCATAATCGCCCTTTTTCCCCAATGAGCCGCCTTGAACTTGCAATTTGTTCAATATTTTGCTCAGGTTTATGATGAACAAAATATTCATGAAGGTTCTCATTTATGGGAGGCCACAATGCTGGATCATCATAACTTACTGAGTTGTTGGTAGATGACTGAGTAGTTGGTAGATTGCTGCAATCCTAATTGGGCAAATAAAAAAAACTGGCAGTGTCAGCACATGAACCGGGGGAGGGGGCATATGTACTGGGAAGAGTAAGAGATCCTTGAAATGTAGCATGTACATGGTCATTTTCCACAACCACAGAGCCAGAAAATCTAGATATTTTAGAGAGGTCTTCACTGGGACTAGGACTCAATAGGGTCGATGAATTTGAACACACTGAAGAGTGGGAAGGCAAAAGCTTTCTGTGATTCACGTTTTTGTGAACTAAAAATTTCTTAATGGCCAAATTTGCTTTTTTTGCCTCAATAAGATCTTTAGTCTTCTTTCTCTTAGAAGCACCTGACAAGTACTTTCTCATCATAATTACTAAACAGCAGCTCAGACTAGAGACTATGAATTACTGTTCAAATAACTAAAGGTATCAAATTAAAAAAACAAATCCAGATACCAGATATAAAAAAGTTGATGAAGTTGAATACCAAAAAGGTGATAATACAGTCATACAATTGAACAAACGTGATTTAATTTTTATAAATGTCGACCACGTTAGTTTTTAGTAAACTCCGGTTGCGGTTAAACCACTGTGGCAGTCAGTTACGTTGCCTTACATTTAGATGTGATCAACTGATGACGTCATTTCATACACTTGATATATACTATTGTTTGTAGCCGGCGTGTTTCCGATTTTTTGCAAAATACCAGCTGTAAACATTTGTACATGATTAACATAGCTTCGGAGAAATCTTTGTTGTAGTTGCAGCATATTGGCATTCCTTACTTTGTGATATACATTCTCAAAAAACCTTTTAAAAGTAAAAAGTATAAAAAAAAAAAAAAAAAAAAAAAAAAATTAAAAAAAAAATCAAAAGCTTGGGAAAAAATACTGGGATTTTGGGGGGCCCTAGGCCTGTGCCTAGTTGGTAATCAGGGCCTGCTTACCAAACACTTTCACTGGCACCCTCAGTAGGTTAATGCCATGATAGTTCTTGCAGTCAGTCTGATCACCCTTTCCCTCAAACAAGGGAACAATGATAACATCCTTTCAATCCCGAGGGACCATTCCTAACTCCCAGCAAAACTGGCATATTTCAGTTAACCAGTCAATTACAGAGTCACCACCATATTTCAACATCTCAGCAGTTAGGCCATCAACTCCTGGAGCTTTATCATTCTGAAGAGATTTTAGAACTTTACACACCTCTTCTCTTGAGATCCCTACAGTGCATCCATTCTTCACTGTGACGTCATTTACTTCTGCCTCAGAATCACCTTTGCTTTCCTGATCTAATAACTCACAGAAGTATTAACCCCATCTTTCACTTAACTCATTGAGCTCCCATATAATTTCCACGATCCTATTTTATCACACAACTCACAACTTTGTTTCCCCTATTTTTCCTTTCTCATGTACTTCCAAGAAAGTCTTCCTATCTTTCCAGAAAAAACCAACAAAAAAAACAATTCATGCCTTTCCATTTTTTCCTTCCTATCTTTTGCCTTATTATGGTGAAACAGCTTAGTGGTTTCATGCTTCTTACAGCGATATTCATCAATAGAAACCCTATCTTGCAACATCCCCAAATACGCTTCCTTCTTTCTCTTTACTTCCTCTTCAATCTCACCATTCCACCAAGCATCACCTCCATTGATACTATTGTGGTACCACAGACCTCTTCAGCAGCAGTGACAACACAGTACTTAAAACATTCCAACTTCTTTTCTACATCCCTCTCACAAGACTTCAGCTCCTTCAGTCGTTCTCTGAGTAAGTCAGAATAATTCTGATGATCTTCAGGAAGCCTTTCAACCTTTATTCTTTCCATCCTGGGCCCCTTCCTGTTCCTTTTCCTCCACCCAACATTCAGTTTCACTCGTGACACTACTAAGTAATGATCAGAACCAACATCCGCACCTCTCATCACACGGGTGTCAACAACTAAGTGTTTCGGATGCTGATCGTAGACAACAAAATCTATCACACTCTTTTGACCAAGAGTACGATTTTCCCAAGTATATGTGTGGATATACTTGTGGTTGAAAAATGTATTAGATACACACAAACCATTCTCAATGCAGAGTTCGATTAATCTTTCACCATTATCATTCATACACGGATCATAAAACTTACCCAGAACATTGTCAGAAATTGCATTCTGCACACCTACTCTAGCATTGAAATCCTCTGCTATTATAACTTTCTCTTTAGCACCAAACTGGATGAAAACAGCTTTCAGCTCATTCCAAAAATCTACATTCCTATCAGAAGGTTCTGAGTCACAAGGAGCATACACTACAACAATTACTATTCTCTGAAGTTTCACTTTGAAACGAATCCAAATAATTCTTTCACTTATGCAACTATAGTGAATCAAGTTGTTTTTCATCTTTTCACTTAAAATCACACCTACACCAGCTTGTCCTCTCACATTATCCAATACTCCAGACCACACACTCACTGTTCCATTCAGTTCTTCTATCCCAATTTCCTTCTTTTTGGTTTCACTTACACACAGCACATCCAATCTATACTTATCCATTTCTTCAATTACCTTGTTCATCTTGCCATTTATACCCCTAGTATTTCATACGCCAACCTTACACTCACTCAGCTGAGATCTCTTTTTGATTTGCTTTTTTCCAGTTTCAGGCTGATACTGTGGTGTACCATCCTTCTCAAGTGTGGTAGACCCACCATATCCCACACTCGAGTCAGTTTTTGCATTTCTTTTGTCTTTGTAATCAGGTAAGAACAGCTGACGGTCTCAGTTGGTCATTCTACCGAACGATTTGTTCTAAGAATTATAGTATATGAGATAAATAAGATCAGATTAAAATAACAAATTGGATGACAAATGCAATATTTTCATGTTCAAATGACTGAAAAACCATTTTGTACAGGAATTTCGTTTCAGCAAGTGAACTGCAAATGTTTAAGCAAGATGTTGATAAAGTGAAAAATCAATATGCATCTCTGATATTTTATATCGATGTAGCATCTGCGATGTATCATAAAGAGTACTATTAAAAGCAATATATGTTTAAAGGTAATAAAATCAAGTGAAAATACTACAAATTTAAAAGCATATGATTTTGCAATCATGTACTTCTTATTTAATCTTATTCTACTGGTTTTTAATTGAAAACTGTATAATCATTACCCCTCTTTCAAGTGAATTACAATTTGCAAATTTTTGCAACTTTGATTTTCTGTAATGAACAAAGTACTTGAAACATCAAGTAGGGATTTTTACATCTTTTTGTAGACACACAGAAGACTATTTTGTGAAAGTTTTAGATTTTTTCTACCTTCCCGTTTCTAAGTACTGAGCTTCAAACTTTGTGATTTTTGAAAAATTGGCAACTTGAGACCCTCTTTTAGCATGAAGGGGTTGTATAAGACAAGAGTTATTTGTTTCAGCTTAAAGTACTCCTTGTAATATAAAAATAGGCTAAGTACCATTTTGTTTTTTGACTCTTATAGGAACTGTAATGGATCAAAAACTAAAAAAATAAATAAATTTCAATCTCGAATTTGAGTTAAGAATTTCTCTGCAATATATTAATTTTTAGTAAATATTTATAAATTCTTCTTATAGATGGACCAGTGCTGCCATGAATAGACAACAAGCAGTACAAAATATGAGTAGGCCCAAATTCGTAGGTGCTACTCTGTACACACCAGGGTTTTCCTATTTTTTCAAGAACTTGCTTAGAAATATTGGGTTGGAGATTGGCACTAACTAGATCTGCAAAATCTGTTGGCACAATTTTGACAAATAGAATGGAAAATGACATGGTAGACTGCATGGAGATCTATGCTATTCTTCTGCATTATGAAGATGGAACAGTAAAGTTTTATGTAGGATTGACTAAGCAAAGGACCAGAATTAAGGAGCATGGCAGGAGTAAAAAAGATGAAAAGCAGAATACTGCTCTTGCTAGAGAGCTATTATAGAATGCAGCCACACCTGTTTAGTAAGAGGCAAAATGTATATCCAAAAACACCACCCAAAAAGAAGCTGCTGTGAGAGAATCTATCAATATCCTGACGAGACCTAACGTCTGCAATGAGAATGTATCATACAAGTTGCTAAACATATGGCATATCTTCAGATAAATTATCGATAATTTCATGTTTCCTTATTGTGTAAATTTCATGATCCATGATGCAGCGGAGATACATAAAACATGATGGTGCATGCTCTAGTTTTTCAAAACGGCAAATATGTGTGTGTGAGTAGCTTTCAGGCTCATTCAGGCCTGGGCTCTAACTTGCCATATAAAATTAGGGCACGGATTCTAAAACCTGAGCCTGAACTTTCCACTGGCGAGTGTGTGCACAAATATAAGAAAACATTAACTGATGAGGAAAACGAGTAATTAAGATAAAAGAAAATACACGTACCAGAGGGATATCTTCCAGCATGGATGATATACAAACATCAATTAACGACACTAGTGTGTCAATCAAATAGAAATCTGCACGCTGCTCATTCATTTTCTGTGCCAATGAAGTCAGCACTGTGGTCATATGATGAGGCTGAAAGTGAAAAAGTTTGTTATGCACACACATAAAAATAAGTAAAACATCAGAATATTAAAATTACAGCTTTCAGCTGTAATTTGTTAATCTACAATCATAAATTTTTTATCCAAATATGGGAAAAGGAGCACATGGAATCCAGCTATTGCCTTTTTATGAACACAAATGATGTTTAACTGCAATTCATCAATATGTAAAACAGAAATATTTATGAAGAGATAAGTGTTGCACTGCTGTCAAATGGTCCAGGTAATCAAGCTTTAAATTTCTTGTATTACAAGGTATGTGTACAAATCTTGGAATAAGAACATGGATATCTTGTGTTTGATCTTCTAGACTTTCTCACTTCTCTGGGAAACTAGTGGCTCTTAATTCAGAATTGGTTATGACTTCAGATGCCTATGGAGGGGTTCAAATAAAACAAATAATAAAAAAAAAAAAACCCAGCACATTTCTATTTAAAAGAAACATTCTTTTAAATAAGTGCATTTAAATAAAATTATTTAAAAAAGCCTATTATGACACTGGGTTAGAAAGAAAGCAATGTCTGCAAATGCAAGGCAACAGGAAAGTACTAATTACTATATACGCAAGTACAATTCAGTCCAAAATGTAGTCGCCATCATTTGCTACGATCTGTTCCCATTGTCTGCGCAGCTGATGGACACCATCCCTGTAGAATTGTGGCGGCTCGGAAGCAAAGAAGTGAGTAAGTGCGCATTTGACAACGCCCCAGATAGTGAACCGCTATCCACCCACGGAATGCTGCAACGACCGGGAAAGGTGATAGCTGCTTGGGGGCAACGTCTGAGGAATATGGTGGGTGTGGCAGCAGCTCCTAGCCCAGATCCCTGACCTTGTGACAGGTCACCCATACTGTGTGAAGTCTTGCTCCATTCTGCTGTAGGAGGATGCCCTTGCAGTTCAGCAGTGCTGTTTGTTTCGACATGAGCAATGCATGTAGATCATCAAGCTGACGGAGGTACACATCAGCGGTGATAGTGGCGTTACCCGGCAGCAGCTCAAACAAGAAAGATGACACTGAATTTTCGGTTGTAATAAGCACGTCTTTTGAATTCGTTCTGACGCAAATTAAATTTATCAAAGCTATTCAAAGTCAATGGAACCGGTATGGAAAACAATAGTATCTGACGGAAGAAAGAAGTTTTTCAATCAGGATTCTTAATCCCTCAGATATTGCTGTAAACAGAATCGTGAGCTTACGCCCTCTGGTTGCAGACTTGTGCGTTAAGAAAAATATGAATTTATATGAGAAAAATTTGCACCGGAAATTTTTCAAATCGGACTCTTAGAAACAGAGATATTGACAAAAATAAGGTATGAATCTATGCTCCCGGGCGGGAAAAACATTCATTATTTTAAGAATGCATTCTCAAAAGGTTTTTTGATTTGAGCAGTTTAGGTCCACGAAATAATGTTTTCAGTCAAGTTTTAAGGAGCTCAGATTTTGCTGCAAATACATAAGCAGAAATTAGCACTTATGTGCCCTGGTGGCCAAATCATTCTTCACTAAACATTAGAAATTATATGAAAAAGATTTTCCATCAGGTGTTGTATGCGGTACAGGAAGAATTTTTCAAATCGGAGATTTAGAAGCAGAAATAACGCAGAAAACACAATTTACCTTTGCGCCCCCAGCAGAGTCTATGATTTACTTGAAAAATTTGAATTTATATGAAAAACATTTCACATCAGAAACACTATCCAACAAAGAAAGAATTTTTCAAATCGGACTCATAGAAGTAGAGAAATTGACAAAAATAAGATATACACCTACGCCCCCTGGCGTAGAAACCATGCATTATTTTAAGAAAAAATGTTCCTAAAATGTTTGCCGACATGAGTAGTATCGGTCTACAAACGACTTTTTCTCAATCAAGAATTTAGAAGCTCATATTTGCTGGAAATACATCAGAAGCGGAAATTAAGACTTACGCCCCTGGTGGCCAAACCATTTTTTAAAAAAATTAGAAATTAGGTGCAACGGATTTCTCATCAGAAGCTGTATCCAGTGCAGAAAGAATTGTTCAAATCGGAGATTTAAAAGCAGAGATATAAGGGGAAACACAATTTACCCGTACGCGACCTATTGGAAAGTCTATGAATTACTTGAAAATTTTGAAATTATATGAGAAACATGTCACACTGAAAATGCTATCCAACAAAGAATGAATTTTTCAAATCAGACTCCTAGAAGTAGATATATTGACAAAAATAAGATATACATCTACACCCCTGGCAGATAAACCATGCAATATTTAAGAAGAAAATATTCCGAAAAGGTTTATTGACGTGAGTGGCATTGGTCCACGAAAGAATTTTGTCAATCGAGATTTTAGAAGCTCATATTTTATGGCAAATACGTCAGAAGCAAAAATTAACACTTAAGCCCCCTGGTGGCCAAAGTGTTTTTTATCAAATATTAGAAATTATATACAAAAGATTTTCCATCAGGAGCTGTATCCGCTAAAGAAAACATTTTTCAAATCGGAGTTTTAGAAGAAGAGATATCGGGGAAAACATAATTTACTTTTACGCCTACTAGCGGAAAATCTATGCGTAATTTGAAAAAGTAACTATATCTACAATACTCTTCAACATAAATGGAATCCAAAGATAAAATAATTTTTTCAATCGGACATTTAAAAGCAAATACGTGGAATAAAACAAATTTTTAAATTTGACATCATCTGCATTTACGCCCTCTAGCGGTGAAATTGTACATCGTAAAAAAAATAAAAAAATATGAAGGATCATCATTCGCGTATTTCAAGCTTCCCAACACGAAAATAATTTTTCAAATCGGGCTAATAGTTGCAGAGATACAGTGGGTACAGACGGATTGACAGACGAACAAACCAATAACATAAGCACAATCTTTTTACGCTTTCCAACCGTAGGTTGAAGAAGCGTATATGCTCCAGCTTTTTCCGTCCGTCTGTCCGTCTGTCGGCACGATAACTCACGTAAAAATGGATCGATTTCGATGAAATTTTAGTATGTGGTAGGGGACCACCAGGGGACGAACCCTATTGAAAATGGGCGAAGTGGGGTCAAAGGTCACGCCATAAGAGCGGGATCCATTCAATTGCCCTTATGTGTCATAACTTGCATAAATAAAGTTCAATTTCAATGAAAGTTTAGTATGTGGTAGGGGACCACCTGGGGACCAACCCTATTGAAAATGGGTGAAGTGGGGTCAAAGGTCACGTCATAAGAGCGGGATCCATTCAATTGCCCTTATGCGTCATAACTTGCGTAAATATGGTTCGATTTCAGTGGAATTTTAGTATGTGGTAGGGGACCACTTGGGGACGAACCCTATTGAAAATGGGTGAAGTGGAGTCAAAGGGCAGGACATAGGAGCAGGATGCATTCCATTGTCCTTATGCATCATAAGGTGCATAAAAATGGTTCGATTTCGATGAAATTTTAGTATGTGGTAGGGGACCTCCTGGAGAGGAACCCTATTGAAAATGGGGCAAATGGAGTCAAAGGCCAGAACATAGGATCGGGATCCATTCTATCGCCCTTATCCCACACTATTAAGGTGGACGTCAAGTAATTTTGCTTCCTATATTTCCAATGGAAAACCTTTTGTACACATTTCCTTCACAATTAGTGTGTTCCCAAGGATGGAAATTTGAACATCGATTAAAATAACTTCATACTATAACTTGGAATACTCAACATTTTCTAAAACATAAGCATAATTATATTAAAAAACAATGTTTCCTTTGGTGGTGTTGAAACCAGAAAAAAGATGGTGCGACCTGTACTTTGATGACGTCAGTAGACAAATAAATGTTGGATTGCATAATTACGGTTATGGCTGAGAAAATATTATTACGGTTATGGTTTAGAAAATATTAAGTATTCCAAGTTATGAAATGAAGCTATTTTAATCAATGTTCAAATTTTTGTTCTTGGGAACGCATTAATTATGAAGAAAATGTGTACAGAAGTTTTTCCAATGGAAGTATAGGAAGCAAAATTACTTGACGTCCACCTTAAATTAGCAATTCTTGTATGTATGTATGTATGTATGTACATTTTATTTTGAAAACGGCTCAAAGAATTTTGATGAAAGTCATTAACCTACCACTTTCTGGTACTAGAAATTGATTTAGCTTGATCTCGACTTTAGGAGAATTCGTTTAGTGGGTTAAATAACCACCCCGAATTATAACGTTTTTAGTGTCATGGCGTCGTCCCATTAATGCTTCCAATGCTTAGAAATCTTATGACGTCACGATCTCGCGTTTGAGAATGTTGGTGCGCGGTCACACCATCTGTCTCACTACGTCACGCGTTGTGTTTGGATCCTATTAAAGTTTTATGACGTCATACTCTTGCGAGCATATGGTCGCGATTCCCATCTGCTTCATTAAGTCCCGCGTTGTGTGCGTATATCCGTCCACACAATAACCCGCGTAACAATCGTTCGATTTCGATGAAATTTTAGTATCTGGTAGGCTATCACCTGGGAAGGAACCTTATTTAAAGTGCACTAAATGGGGTGAAAGGTCAGTACATAGGAGCGGGATCCATTCCACTGCTATTATGCGTCATAACTAACGTAAAAAGGTTCGATTTCGATGAAATTTTAGTATGTGGTAGGGGACCACCTGGCCACAAACCCTATTGAAAATGGGCGAAATGAGGTCAAA
Organism: Macrothele yani; assembly: GCA_039090855.1. Lineage (NCBI taxonomy): Eukaryota > Metazoa > Arthropoda > Arachnida > Araneae > Macrothelidae > Macrothele > Macrothele yani. The sequence goes on from CM077008.1 coordinate 84,726,670, forward strand.
GGTCAGGACATAGGAGCGGAATCACTTCCATCGCCATTATGCGTCATAACTTACGTAAAAATGCTTCAATTTGGATGAAATGTTAGTATGTTGTAGGGGCCTGCCTGGGGACGAATTCTACTGAAAATGGGTGAAATGGGGTCAAAGGTTAGGACACAGGAGCGGGATCTATTCCATAGCCCTTATGCATCATAACTTATGTAAAATTGCTTCGATTGCGACAAAACTTTATCATGTTATTTCGGCGGTATAACCGAACCGGTTCTGTTGAATATCATCGAAATGGGATCAAAGGTCAGGGCACAGCACCGAGATTTATTCCACAGCCATTATTCTCATAACTTGAGTGATAACTTGAGTAATGATTTCTGGTATGTTGGAAAGCGTATTATAATCAATGCATTGCATGATTTTACAAACTTGTTTACAAAAGACGTGCTAAAAATAAGACACCCGGCATATCCCACCAAACAAAGCAGGACCTTACAGGGGTGTAAGCCAGCTTTGAAGGGGGGGGGGGGGGGCATGGGATTCTGTTTTGGGTCCAACCACTGTTTCTGGGTGCTGACATTGTCATACAGAACCCATTTTTTCGTCAATCATCACAATGCAGTCCAAAAACAGTTCAACTTGGTCACATGCAAGCATGGAAACACATGCACTTGTGCAATTTGCTTTCTGCTCAACTGTGAGTTGATGAGGTGCCCAAACTCCTCTCTTGTGCACCTTCCCAAGTTAACGCAGGTGCGTGACAATGCTTGTGTGGGTGGTCTTCAGCTGTTCGTCCAACTCCCGCATGGTAACACGTGGGTCGGTCTCTGCTAAGGTCTTTAAGCATGTCCTCCTAACCACTATTATGGGTCTTCCTGCTTTGGGATGGTCTGACAGGTCATAATTTCCCTTTCAAAACTGTTTGAACTAACGACAGCATTGATGATGTGATATGGCATTGGGATACACACTGATAATGTTCCTTACAGCACTTGCGGGGATGCTACCATGATAAAACTCATACAGCATGCAATGGCGTATGTGCTCCTTGTCCACTTCCATTTGGCTGGCGCTTACTCTTTGCCTTCTGACGGCTAACTGCCACTTACTTAAGCCACCTGCTGATGTCATGCCAGTGTGCTGGGAAATCTCAGTGGCCAATGTGCGCCGTGGTCATGGCTTCGACTTCAGGTACCCCGTCATCGGACAATACTTTCTTTACAAACCAATATTTATCAACTGATATCAAAAGTAAAAAGTTTATGAGGTAATTGCATTTATTCCTTTTTTTTTTTTTTGTGACTGTTCTGCACATCGAATCTTTCACCAGCTTTCCAATTCCTCCATGCACTTTTATTTCGTACCACAGTCACCACTTTCTACTTGAGCCATATTGTGCAAGAATTGTATGTTTGTAATTTTTTTCATGGTGAAAGGTTTTGAAAGATTATTAGCAAAAATTAAACACAGGTTGGAACAAATGTGTACGTGACACTTGATGTCGATGGTATTGACTAAGGGAATTGAGGAGACAACCAACCACATACACGAGCACCTGAGTAAAATATCACCAGGCTTTGTTTTATTTAGATGCACCCCATCATAAATGTTACACTAATTTCTTCTATGCGTTTTTTTATGTACGTGTAATCTATAGTTTGTTTTCACATTTAAAAAAATATTTAATGCTGTGTATTACCCATCAGAAAATAAGCTGCTATGATTGTATTCCCATACTCCTTATGCATAATTATTATAGAGAACTATTCTTTGTTGTTGATGAACAACACCCAAATAAAAACTGAAATTACTATTCCAAATACAGTGAAACTTCCATTAACGGACACTTCTTAATAGCGGACATCTCTCTATAATGGAATTTTTTTTATTCCCCAGCAGAAATGCATGGCTTCTTATGAAGCATTCACTTCTTAATAGCGGACATTCTAAATAACAAATGCGGACACACTCAAAGTACAACATAACGGACAATTTTCTTTCGATTCTAGGAATTCCTAGGGATGTGATTCGCCCAAACTCGCAAAATTTTTCTTTTTTGTTATTTTACCCTTCCTCATTCTCTATCTTAACAGTTTTGTTCCCGAGGCCTAGTAAATTTTAAGGTGCTAAGTGCTATGTACCCCGGGAGGTGGCCAAAATCACTGGAAAAAGGATTAGTGTTTGTGCTAACCAGACTGTCCGACTCTCTCTTTGCATATGTACATCTGACCAGGAGAAACTGCCTTCTAGCTCTTCAGGTGCTCCCAATGGGGTGAGACCTCAGAAACAGGGAGTAGTAGCGCTCAGGGCCGGCTAATTCGGAAACGGTAATCGAATTGAAACACATGCAAACACAATTCAGGTGTAGGTGAAAGGAACTCACACTTTTTGTTGTTTGGTAAGGTCAAGGTCAGTGCACAGGGATGGATTTCAAGTCCAGATTAATAGAAATCACATTTGTTTGCAATAATCATGTAGTTTTTTCTCATCAAGTGAGCAGTGAAGCAAAGATTTCTCAAACATCGATTTTAAAATGTTGCACAAACGTAAACACTCGACTCTAAAAGAAAAAGTTGAAATAGTGGAGCTGAGTGAAAAGGAAAGATTAAGTGTGCCCGTTTAAGAAGATAAACCGAGCTTTGGAAAAACACACGTGAGTGAAATCTTGAAGTCTTGGCAAGATGGTAATGGCAAACAGAAAATTAAGAGAGCTTTCCCTAAAGTTGATGGTTTAGCTGTGGACACTCTTATCTATGAATGGTTTCGCCACGCTAGAGCCAACAACATTCCTTTATCAGGGACTTTAATTTGTCAAAAGGCTTTAGAAATCGCAAATGAATTAGGATTCACAGAATTTAAAGCTTCAGGTGGCTGGCTAGAAATTCATTTAGAAAACAAAATTTCACAAGAATGTATTAGATAAACCACAATACTTGATTATTTTGCTTCTTAGGTTTTGATGGATATTTTTTAATAAAGGTTTGTACAAGTTTGCTCTATGTATTGCATTTACGTACTTATATTTACTTAGCTTTTAAACTGCTTTTATGTTATAAACATAGCATGCTGTCATAAAGCACGATTTTCCCAATAGCAGACACTTTTAAATGATGGACAGCTTTTCTTTACCCTTTGATGTCTGCTATTCGGAAGTTTTACTGTACACAGCTGTTGGTTCGAAGCACAGGAGAAGATTCAAAACCATATATCATATGTGTGCAAAAGTTCTACCCATTTTTCATGGTGTAAATTCCGAGTAAAAAAATTTAAGTAACAGTGCAATGGCATATGCAGTGACGGAAAGTTGCAAAATCATTTTTGGAGCAGCAAAATGCATTTTTGGAGCAGGTAAAATACATTTTTGGAGCAGGTGACAGGTGAAATACAATTTTGGAGAAACAAAGATGCATTTCTGGAGCAGATAAAATACATTTTTGGGGTAAGAATTTTTTTTTTTTTTTTTGGAGCAGGTAAAATATTAGATAGAAAGAACAAACTCTTAAGCAGAAAATGCTTTGGAACAAGATGCACCCTACTCAAATTAAAAACATCTTGCATTGAAATACACATACACATATGCAAAGATCTTAGTTTTCAAATAAATCAAAAAATTTGTAACCATAGCAGGATTCTATTACTAATAATTTATTTTACAAAAAATGTTAAATTTTTTGCTGCTTTTCTCAATATTTAATTGCTCTCTTCTATTTTTTTCTAATTTCTAAGATAGTTAGCAATGTTTTGTTTTGGTTCTTTTAACAGTACCTGTCCACTTTCTATTGCCCTGATGTCTCTTTTTTTATGCCACATTCAATGTTCATCTCAGCATTGTTTAACATTTTATGAGAGGAATCCAACTGCTGCAAAAGTTCAGCTTCTTCCCTATTCAAATCCCCTTGTGAACATTTAATTTCTTCTCTTTTTCACTTATTTTGCTGCATTTTTTCAGCACTAATATGCTCTTGATATTTTTTCCAGGATTCTTTATAAGCTGTCAGAAGATTTTTGGTTACATTAATTTTACTCACATCTCCATTTAGTCTCGACATGATCGTTATGCTTCTTGCTCTCTGCATGATGCCTACAATCATCACAGCTACCAAGTGCTAGGCTAAAATCGCAGCCACATGGCTTACAAAACGTGATTCGGCAAAACGTTAGATGCTTCATAAAAAGGCCATTCTTTACAATTTATATCGTGATACACTTGACAATAAGTTTTATATGCTTCGTTCTTTTTGTTGTCATAGCTGTTTCACTGCTATGTTTCATTTCGTTTTAATCTAAATTAACCTTTCCACTCGAATAACTTTTCACCCATACTCACCTAGCACTCTTTTTTTCTTTTTTCTTTCTGCAGTAGAGGCCACAACTTAGCAGTGAAAGCTCAGCTTTGGCTCGCCAGCCCCAACATACGATGTATAGAGGCATTATCAGCATGTAGGATGACACCTGACATGTGCGATATTCCGCGAAATAGAAATATCTCACGAGCCCAACACACGAGCTAAAGAGGCGTCATGGACGTGGCGGATCACACCCGACCATTCAGCGAAAAAGAAATGTCTCGCAAGCGCCGACATATGAGCTATAGAGACGTGGCAGATGGCATCTGACCTATTCCGTGAAAAAGAAATTCCTTGCGAGCGCCGACACTATAGAGGCTTCATCGGCATGGTGGGTGATACCCTGATGACGTTTCTTTTTCTCTATTCGGTGAAAAAGAAATGTCTAGGAAGCTATAGAGGCGTCATCGCCGTGGCGAGTGACACCCGAACTATTTGACGAAAAAGAAATGTCTTGTGAGTACCAACATGCGAGCTACAGAGGCGTCATCGACGTGGCGCTCGCGCTATTTGGCGATTTTGTAATGTCGGGTATCACCCAACAGTCAAGTGGAAAGGATTAAAATGTTTGCACCAAAATTTTCACAAGCACAAAGCCACATGCAATCAATGTAAAGAGTTCGTTAAAGGTACTGAGCTGAGCTCCCCTCAGCTTTCGCACGCAGCACTCTCAAATGGCTGTACGAGGAATCACGTGACAAAACTCCGCCTCTGTTGGCGGAAGAAGTCAGAACATCGAAGGAATATAGGGACTATCTGTAAAGTGTGTTTTTTTTTCGACAAAAAGACAGTAAAAAACAGAAGATTGCGTGCAGGGATCTTGTATGGGCTTTTCCGTAAAACCGTAAGATGGAGTGAAAATCCGTACAAACTACGGAAAATACATAAAAGTTGGCATTTTTTAATACCTATGAATCCTTTAGAAACAAAATCATCTTATCCCGCCATGAGAGAGCCATTTTCAGTCGTCCTCCGCGTCAACGAAATAACTAATGACTGACCTTACGCTGTATTTACATAATCGCGCACCTCCCCCGGAGCGAAACAACTGCGCCATCCCGAAGAGCAGTGAAAGACATATAAACAATCTCAATTGCACAACACTCTGAAAGACCGCCAAACCATCTGTAAACAATGATCAGGATTTCATAACGTTACATCTCCTACATACCACGTGATTACAACAAAACTCCTCCTCAATAAGCTCCACTTACATCACGAAACCTATTCTTCACTTACGCCGAAAAAACAACGAATTATAAAATCGAATTATAAAAGTTACGCGTAGACCTAAAAAAATGCTGGGGAATAAGCGTCGTTATACGTTTAACCAAGTTACGCGTATACCTAAAAAAACGTCATTCAATTCGCTGTTTAAAACATCATTTTTTGCTGTGAAAACTTTTTTTCGCTTGGCAATTTTTGCAGTGGATTGCCGTTTCAGCGCAGTTGGGCGCAAACATTACATTTTTTCGTAATTTCTAGCAGTTAGGCGCAAGATAATGAAATTGGCGCAGTTCGGCGCAAACTTTCCATCACTGCATATGGCACGTGCGATGGCCAAAATGCTTTGAGGAGTAGGCTATAAAATGGCAACAAGTATGCAGGTAGATATTATTCGTGAACAAGTCACACAAGGGTTAACATGTCAAGCAATAAGGATCACATTAGGCATTGTTTGCCTTATGAACTGGACAAAGGCTACAATGCAGCTGAAGCCTGCTGTAACATTTGTGAGGTGCATAACAAGAATGCTGCAGACGAAAGCACATGTAGTCGTTAGTTCTGGAAATTCCGTAAGGGAGACAGAAGTTGCAGAGATCAACCACATTCTAGACATCCATCAGAGGTTTCTGAAGAGGATCTCAACCAAGCCATAGCAAATGAACAATATCTAACCATTGAAGAATAATCAGAAAGGTTTTCTGTACACACAACTACAACAGAAAGAAGGATGCAAGCGCTTGGGTTTATCACAAAGTTCTACCAGTGGGTACCACATGACCTACCCACAAGAAATCAATCGGATAGAATGACCACCTGTCTTTCTTCACTTGCGTGTAACAAAAATGAACCTTTCTTGGAATGATTACATACAGGTGATGAAAAATGGATCTTTTACAGAAATGTAAAATGTCAAAGGACTGTATGCTGAGTTGGAGAGTGTGCCCCATCAACTTCAAGAGGAGGACTGCATCCAAGAAAGGCATTGTTAAGTATATGGTGGGATGTTAAGGAGGTAATCCATTGGGAGTTCCTTGCACCTAACCAAACAATAAATTTACAATACGAATGCGCAGATTTCCATTTAATAGGTGTAAAAGAGTACAAATTAAAAACTAGATTGCTAGCTTTCACCGCCAAAGACGGGTGGCTTCATCAGGCTAATGTTTACAAACATTGAATACAGAATCATACTGTGAAAATTTAAACAAACAGAAAAAAAACACATAAGAAGTATGTTATAGGCACGTAATGTTAAACAAGAGATGATCATGTTCGTAGAGGTATATCTAAGAGGATGTGTCAGACAGCTGGTAAATCTGTGGAAATATCAGAATTGCAAGCGATTTTGAGTGTTAGTATTTCCACGGTTTCCCTGAAGGCGGTGGTTCTTGGGTCTATATATCGGGCTAATTTCTTCAGGTCATCCCATTGAGGAATGGCGCCATGGTTTGCAACTTCCTTTGCTAGAACGGTTGTAAGCTTTTGGTTCTTAATGTCGCGCTTGTGCACATTAATTCTCAATCTGAAGGATCTTTTTGCCATGCCAATGTTATGTTTTATAGAGCGATCTTGATACAGTAGAGGGATGGAGTAGACTCCTGCATCTGAGAGTAGCACGGTTGGATCTCTTTTCTGCCTTAGGATAGCTGACAAAGTCCACGGCGGCTTTAGACCGACACCAAAGCCGAATTTTCTGAGTGCATTCTAGAGGGGAAAAGCTAGGGCAGTGATGTATGGGATTGAGCCAAGGAATTGCCAGGTGTTATCTCTTTTGTGGACAGATGGGTTGTTTTCCTTGGTTGTTGCATTCCTGATTATCTCTTCAATTATCCGCAAGTCGTGGGCTGTGGATAATTGAACACCTATACACCTATTAAATGGAAATCTGCACATTCGTGTTGTAAATATTCTTGGTGTATTCACAGCCTCCCCCTCCCCCTTTTTTTCCAAACAATAAATGTTGACCTGTACTGCCAACAGTTGGAAAGGCTGAAGGAAAATTTTAAATCTAAGTGTCCAGCACTGGTTAATCGCAATGGCGCCATCTTGAAACATCACTCCCATACAACTTTAGCCACTCAGAGAAAATTAAAGGGCATTGCACAGAAAGTGCTACCTCACCCCTCGTACTTCCCAGACCTTGTACCTATGGTCTACCACTTTTTTTTTCTCTCTTCAGAACAACTTTGCTGGAAAAACTTTTGATGAAGTCGAAGATGTCGAAACTGCACTACAAGAGTTTGTTGACTCAAAAACGGAGAAGTTCGACAGAAGGGTAATTCAATTATTACCAGAAAGATTGAAAGAGGACATAGATAAAAATGGCAGTTATCAGCCCTTGCGAATATCAGTAGCCAGTGGCCAAATGGCAACCAGATATTTTGTAGTGGCTAGTAATTTTTTAATATAGTAGCCAATGATGGCCAGTAGATTATTTTCCCCTAGTGAGCAACTATTTTGTCCAACTTTTCTCCCCCACTTGTAAATGAATATCGAGTTCAGTTTTCTCGCCTGTGTTCCTGCAGCTGCTTCAAAAATGAATGGAAATGAAGGTGGGCTTCGAGAGAAACTTAATCTGCTGACAAATCAGCCTTGAGCGATCAAAGGGCCAAGGTTACTAAAGCAACCTTTGCATTAGTATATGTATCTTAGCCATGCCAACCTTTACCATGGTATACTCTTGCACAAAGTATAATGTCATCTACAGATAAAAGAATTATCTTTGAAACTTTGTTTACCCACATATATGCTGGACAAAAAGGAACAAACTGTTATGGCTAGGCCTCCACAAATTGAAAAAAACCTGGTAGCCAGCAAAAGTTTTCAGTGGCCAGCCCCATTTTTTCAAGTACAGAACATATTTATGACCCCCCCCCCCCCAAGAGAATCGCTGTTAATGCAATTCTTCCAGCATAAATAGTGCAGGACTAGGCTTAACTTTCATTGACTGGACTGTTTTTTGTTTTGTTTTTTACTGTTACAAACATATCCAAAAAAGTTTTACAAAAATCATTCTACAGAATTTATTTATTTTCAGTCCCTTTTGTAAAATACAAAAGGCAAAAGGAACAGGTCTCGGGTGCAGATGTGAAACACCTGCATCATTTTGTTAATAATCTAAAGTAACTTATGGGAATTTACTAGGAAATTTTTTTATTTATAGCAAATTTTCGGAGAAAACTCTTCTCCTTCTTCAGGCTCTCTTGTTGTTGTCACTTTTTGAGGCTCTCTTGTTGTTGTCACTTTAAGAGTTTTCTCCGAAAATTTGCTATAAATAAAAAAATTTCCTAGTAAATTCCCATAAGTTACTTTAGATTATTAACTCAATTAAACTAGGAAGCCATTTCTCAATATGAGCTTTATTCAAAGAACCTGCATCATTTTCCCTAAATTCCTGAAAGCATTATTGAAAAAAAATCTGATGGAAGGAAAAATCGCATAAACATGAAGTTATTTTTTCACAGACTGAGGATTCATTGTAGATCAATAGTGCAGATTTCTTTAGCTGTAGCTCATTGCATGGCAGAAAAGATATACTAATAAAACTGCTGAAACCATAGTTTCTAGTGGCAAACATATTTGTGGACCCCTAGTTACAAGTATAAATTACTGTATATGCTTTTATATAAATTACATGCATTTATTTATGTGAAAATCAGAAATTATATAAAGCAGACTGTACTGTTTCAGTAAGTGATCATAGAATGCTTCCAATATGCTGAATAAATGTTAATAAGAAATTGTACAACAATATACATAAGTTGAAATGTTTGTGTCCAAAGTTACATTTTTCATATTCTCACATTAACTAAAAAAGTACTGCATACTGATCAGGACTGAATACAATTCTGCAAGAAAAACGGGTGATGGTCTGGTCTCATCTCATGAATTTTGTGGGGCACATTTTGTTAACTGTGCATTTTCGAAAAAGCATAAGTTTTTATTGTATTGATTGAGAAAGAGTAATTGCTAATATAGTAATATGGATGGTGAATTCAGATGTTGCATTTTGTAACATCAAATTTTCACAGTTAATAGAAATTTTGAAAAAATATCAAGAAGAATTTATGTCGCATAATCAAGGTTCAAGAAACTGTAAATGAAAATTGCATTAGCACATTCTCAAATGTTTGAGCAGTAGTAGTATGCCTTATAAAGGACATCCCACCAGGGGAAAAAAAAATGTATCTTAACAGTCTATTTCTGATGCAGTTCTTCAAATTCTGTGTTTCCTAATTTTTGCTTCTTAACTACTGGCATATGTCCTTGTGTGTGTCTAGTTTTTTTGGATCCAAAGAACCACCTATCAATAGCTTTCTGTGGTTTATAGTCTTTAAGTGGAGGGCCATTCAAGTGAATCATCATGAGATCCTTCAAAGCTGATGCTTCCATGGGTGTTCTGTTGTTGGTTTTTATCAAATTCATGTGACTGAAACCACGTTCACATGATGCAGTACATGTTGGTAGAACTGCAACAATTTCTAGTAGGTGGACAAGAACTGGAAATCTCTCTTGGTTAGATAGTGTTTTTCGGAGCAAATCTGCAAACCTCGCTATAAAACTTTAAATTTATACTACTCACTCATTACAGACTTCATTTTAGTTTCCCATGAGGTTTCATTATGGAAGGAAAGATGTCTTTGAAAGTGCTTGGCAAGAACTTCAATTTCACTTTTCCCAAAATCTTTCAGGTTTTCTTCTGGCCAGACAAAGGTGTCAAACACTGAAGAAGCTTTTGTAAAGTAGTCTCAAACTCTAAAAATCGTTCCTCAAGGTACCTTATCGCATTGCTGATCCTTTTGTTCTTGTCTGACTCAAAGCTTTTACAGTCAATGTTTGTAAGTTGAATGCCCAAGTAGTTTCCACTGATAGTTGTCACATTTGTGAACTGGCTTTCATTTAGTGATCTTTTAATGTGTAGCACAACTTGGCTTAAAAGTAACTGCTCTTTTTGAAAAATCAATGAAACTTCTTTAAAAATTAGCAAAAAAATCCAGTAAAAAGTGCAGCATTGCAACAAATCTGAAACTTCTCATTTTTTTTTACAATTCCTCTGGCTACAGCAGTATCATTCCTCTTCTCATTTGATACATCTTCTAAATGAGCTATAACTACATCATAATTCTTTACTAATGCAGTAAGAACACTTACTTTGCTTGAAACCCACCGAACCTTGTGAAGATACTGAAATTTCAGAATCTTTGACTCCACAATTTTAGCAATACTGTTTAACTGTCCCATTCGTTTAGGCGAGTTCCGGTAAAACTTGTATAGCTTTTTGCAAACAGTATCTAATTCATCTAGATATTTAACATTTTTTACTGAGCTCAGAACACTCAAATTTAATTTGTGAGCAACACAGTGTTGGGAAACAACATCTGAAATGCTTGTCTTTATTTTTGTAGTTAGCCCATTTTCTTTCTCAATCATGTTTGCCGCGCCATCTGTACCAAGCCCGACCAACCACTGTCCTTCTAACCAACTAATTCCCAAATTTCTCATTTCTTCATCCAAGACCTTGTAAGTACCCTTCAGCAGTAGATGACTGAAGAGGTACTACTGACAGGAACACTTCTTTCACTTTCTTGTCTTTGACATAGCGAATATAAATAAGTAACTCTTCTACTGCTGACTTATCGGTTGATGCATCAAGAAGGATAGTTGCATGGTTACACTGTTTAACTTCTGCAATTAGTGCTTGCCTAACCTCATCTGCAATATGTGATATGAACTATTTACACCTCATATCATTCTGATATTGTTCAAGACTCACATTTACATCAAATTTATTTAATAACACAATCAGATTTGAAAAATCTGTAAATGGCTTATTATATTTTGCCACATAATATGCAGTGTTGAAGAGCTTTTCAAGATGGTTAAACATTTTTTCATCCACCTTTTTGTGACACACTGTTAATGGTGTACACTCTGGTTTTTTCTACAGCAAGATCATGTTCAATGCAGTTTCTGTGCATTTTTGATAGCTGGTGTATCTTGAAAGGCCACTGGAAACCACGAACAAAGTTTGAGGTTTATCTGAAATATTGGGATATTTTGAGCATATTTTGCATGAAGCTTTATCGTTTTCAAACACTAACCGTGGCAATTCTTCACACCATTTTTTCTGAAATTTTCTCTTGCCATCTTTCTTAATTTTACTTGTAGTCTTTTGAGACAATCCAAGTTTGTTTTTCTGAGGCACTTGTTCAATTTGGCCTTTGTCATCATTTTGCGGAGTTCCAAATGCCGGTCACTTCGGAAAAAAATGAAAATAGACTCTTTTGTTCCATCATAAAAACAACTTGAGCATGAAAGAACCGTGCCTCGAAGTGAGCTGAGGAAGTCAAGCACTTTTAATTTGAAGCAAACAGCACCAAATATTTTTGAAGTCGCATGAAGCCGGTTATAAATTTTTATTATCAGTCGGAATCCTTCCAAAGCATCAGAACAGTCAAGTAACACGCGCTTCTCCATAAGCACTTAAGCAGCACGGAACCCGAAGTCCAGTGCGACAAAGATCACACACCTGTGACTGTCACAGGCATGGGTATTGGCACCCGAAGTCTAGTGGGACAAAAGATGGCACACCTGTGACGGGGAGGGAGATAACACCAAAGAATGATGACTCTCAATCTCTTGTTCCTTCTGCTGTGTTACGACGGCGCTTTACGCAAAAAAAAATAAAATAAAACAACCACTCAACTTCAAAGATCTGCATAAGTCTGAGTGCTTAAAAATAATAGAGTTGATGAAGGAAGTGAATTTCCTAATTGCATACCTGCCAACTAATTTTAGAAAAAATCTAGAAAACTGCTTAAAAACAACCTGCAGATATTTCAAAAATCAAGGACAATATGGTGCAAAAGTCAATTTATGAGTGCATTATAAATACTTAAAAATTACAGAGAAAGGCATTTTTTTGCTTTTTCAAATAAATAATTAATACACACACAGATATATACAGAGCTGTGTAAAATATATACCGAGATGCGAATGTCTGGAAAGGAGTTCCAGAAATCAATGCACATTGTTTTACGTAATCTTACCGTCATAAATTGACTTTAAAAAAAACAACCTTGTACCTTGTCCTCCCTTTGAAGCGCTAAGGGCAATGCAAGGAATGTATAGTTGCATAAAGCAAATCGAGTTTGCACGCTTCTCTGTGATTAAAAAAAATGCCCTTTTACTTTGCCATTCCATGCCCCCCATCCCCACTCCCACCAAGGTAAAAAAAAAAAAAAAAAAAAAAAACAACAACAAACAATGGGTTCCAAGATGGCTACCTGCGCTACGCGTAGCGGACTGAGGCTATGTCGTTACAGCTAAAACTTTTAACTCGAAACAACGCAATGACACAAGTTCCGATGATATCCCACTTCAGAAGACGGAGAGCTTTGGTTTAGTTTAACAGTGCACAAAAAAAAAACGTACGGAGTTGTTTACAAAAATAGCATACACTCAGAAATTAAAGTGATAAAGCAAAGCTATTACATTTTTATGTAGAATTATGTAATCACTAAAACACTTTTTTCTTTACAGTAAACGAAGAAAAGAGAATCTATACGGTTTATTTCTATATCGAACTCTCTTAACGTAATTATTTTTTTGACCTGTTAAGTACGTCAAGAAAGTTGCAACTGGGGCAGAAGTTCCTTTATCACAAATATTTTGTGTTATGCAGCACAGCAGCCAGCAAGCATGATTCCCAGTTTAAGATTCGTTCAGCGCAAAGGATTCTGGGCCCCTTCCTAGATCGTGAAAGAGAGCACCACGAGATAGCATCACAAGGACAAGCCTTTCCCACCGGTCACGTGATGTGTGGTGGGGGATAGGCAGATAGGAAAGAGACTGCAATTCGTGCGGCCGCACACACGCCTCTCTGTTTACTGATTTCTGTAAAAGGTAAAAACACAACCATTCCAAAATTTGCTTCATTACATTAAAAAAGAATAATAATAACTACTAATTAAAACTGCTTAAAACATAGTCACCAGCCAAAATACTTTGGTTGCCGTTGGTGACCTGGCGACCGCATTTGTGGAGCCCTGGTTATGGCAATGTTTTTATGATGATGTAGCAGCTACATCTAATGCCGTGTAGTACTGCTCCTTGTGAAAGTGGCTTTTTAGCAATGAACCTCATAAAAATGAGTAATCAGGCATGTCTGAATAGTGACACTTTAATGACTTAATGATAATTAGATGCAATAGCCTTTCAATTGAAGATTTTGATCTTCAAAATGCTATTCAGTTGTGGTGGGCAGATACCTCTGATGGGAACATGAGACACAGTACATATCAGTGGTAAACTATATCAGCATTATTAGTGCCACTTTATGCATATATATCCTAGCTTTTGTCCCTTTGTTTTAAATATTATTAAATAAATTAGACATCTAACTTCAATGGCCTCTCGAAAATAAATTATGTGTAAATTAAGATACTTAGAGTAATGATGCTACAGTACTGAAATTAGATTGTCAAAAAAATCAATCATTTTGGAACAAAAGCATGTGCAATATTTGTAGTTAATCTAATGATCTCATGCAGTAAATGCCCTGCATTTGTTTTTATGAAGTTAATGGGGGAAGGGTCTCTCAGAGAGAAAAAAAAAACATTCACCCATTCAGTTTCATAGAAACAAAAGTAGAGGAGTTACTGAATTATTATTTTTTTAATTTTCATGGCCAGTAGATTTTGTCATTTGGCTAGTAAAATTTTTATTCTACTAGCCACTCAGCAGTTTTGCAAGGGCTGGCAGTTATGTAAAAGAACAAAAATGTTATTTATTAAAAAAAATGTTTTTCTTCTCTACTAAAAAAATGTGTAGAACTTTTGCAAACACCTTATACTATCTGCAGTGGTTTACCAAAATAATGGAAACACTGACTGTGACTGAAGTACACGCAATGTGTTGTATGCAAATCACATGGATGACATCACCCACAATGTGAGGTACATACATAGAGGGGTGCAGTCGTGCCACAGTTGCAGGCAAAACAGATGTTGAGTAATTGTCGACAATGATCTCAAAAAAGGCATGATCATTGGTGTGCATCTTCCAGGAGATTTAGTAACTTGAATGGCAGAATTAGTAGGTGTAACACAAGGAATGGTATTGAAGATTATGACTACTTATCAAAAAAGGACATAGTGTTGCCTTTATATGTGCAAATTGTGGATGCCATATGATGTCAGATAAGAATAGGCAAACATTGACACGGATTGTATAATGGAAGCACTAGACCATGGCATATCAAATAGCAGCCCAATTGAACACCAGTTGGAATAATCCGGTTTCTGTCATGACAGTTCATCTGGAACTCCATCATGCCATTATTTATGGCTGTGCTGAAATCCACAAACCTCTGATTAGCAACATCAATGAAATAAAATGTGTATGGTGATGCAAAGCACTTAAAACTGGGATGCTAAAGACTGGAAGTGTGTCATCTGATCTGATGAATTGTGCTTCACATTGTTTCCCACCACTAGTAGAGTTATATCTCTTGAAAACCTGCAGAAGGGCTCCAACTGTGGAGCATGGAGGTGGATCCCTGATTTTATGGGGTGCCATATCATGGCATTCCTTAGGTCCACTGGTTATTCTGCAGGGACACGTTACACCTGCAGTGTACAAACCCATTCTTGGGGACCACCTCTCTAATTTCTGCCCCTAGTTTCAAGCAGATAATGCACCGGTACACTGGACGAAATGTGTCAAATTGTGGTTTGCAGAGCATGAGGATGAGACACAGCAGCAACCCTGGACCACCTCAATCTCCAGGCCTCAATATTATTAAACATTTGCAGGAATATCTGGAATGAAAAGTCAGATCACATTTTCCACACTGACAGAGTTGGAACATATTTTACAAGAATGGTCCCAAATTCCATTATCATGACTTGTACAAGTCTATTATTCCAAGTCAAACAGCTTCTGTTTTGAAAGCTCGAGGTGGGCCTACAGCTTATTAATAAAAATTCTCCACAAACAGTTAAGTGTTTCCATTGTGTTGATAACATACATGAGACTGACAAAGAACAAAAATAACTGAACTTTTTAACCGGGTGAAAAATAAGAACTTGCTGCGAAACAGCATGAATATAACGCAGCATGAGCAAGACAGAATTTTTCACTGAAATTTATTTACGTAAATATTAAAACTGGAGCACATCACTGTATTAAAAAAATATATTATTTTTTTACATTTAACAACAACACAGGATAAATGGAACATCGCAGAGAAAAACTTACAATTATGGGCGAAATCTTCGATCTGTTAGACTTTCGCAGGGATCATAGCATACTTCTGGAAAATTTTAGGTAGGAATTTTAGGAATTTTAGGAATTTTTAGAAAAATTTTAGGAAAATTTTAGGAGTGTATTTTAATAAAACTAGATGTATATTTGTATACATCTAGTAAAACAACTTTGTATACATTGTAAAGAGTTTGCTTCACACCCTTCAACCATATATACTGATAGACTGCGCATGACATCAAAATTTCTGGCTCCAACATAAAATCACATGACAACAGTCAAAAAGATGGGTTACACCTGCTGTGCTTATGGTTGCTCTGAGCGATATAGTAAAGAAAGTTCTATGATTTTTCATGGGTAAGAAACGAATTAAATACCAAAGTCAATAAAGTTCAATTACTTAACCAGAAACTTGCAGCTATTGATATAAAAATATAGTAACTTAAGAAAAAAAAAATGGAATGCATGTTCCAAATTCTTCGCAAATGTTCATCACATTACAAATCACAAAATGTAAACAACCCGATCATGCATGTATATAGCTCATAAGTAAACTTACCTGAAGAGTTTTCATTATATATGAGGCGCATTCACATAATACACCGAAAACACTGAAGTTCTGCAGCGTAAATTAGTAATCATAACAGCATTTTTACACGAAATTTGGAGTCTGATGATGACGTGCCCAATGTTTGAGCCATGGCGGCTTTGATGCAGCTATTGCCAATGTGCAGTCCATTAGTATATATGGTCGAAGTTAACACCCAAATTTTTTGCATAACGTCTAATGTCTAAAGTTTAAGTATGATTTACTTCTAATGTTCAGTTCTTATCTTTTCACGTGTTATTATCATATTCAAGTATATTTACCACATTCAAGTTTCACTTTGAACATTAATATGCTGTTGAACCAGAAGCAATTCACGATTTTCACAGTAAAGTTTTCAGGTTTCACATTAAATTATAATATCCTAAAAAGGTAATTGAAAACCAAGAACTATGTACAATTGTTCACTGAATTACTTTTTTCATATTATTGTTTTAACCTTTTCCTGATTAGCCTATCTTTTTCTGCTTCTACCACAACTAATTTACTTTCAGTTTTCTTTATTTCAGCTGAACCTTGTATGATCAAGTTAGAGGCAACTGCTATTTCAACAGTATTTTGTTTTTCTACAGCTTTTCTCATTCTTTCTGTTCCCTCTTGAATTATTGCTAGGAGGCTTCTTTATCGTTTTTAAGTCTATTTATTTCTGCATCATTTTCTTTTATTTTGTCATCAAACTCAGCTTTTCTTTTTTTTCTCTAGCTGCTTTTCCTTATTTTCCCTCTCTTTCTGCTTCCTTTCTTTTACCTTTTTGATTCTTCTTCCTTCAGCTTATCAACATACTCTTTATAAAATTTATGTGAATCACAAACACTATTTAACAAATTTCTTGTTATGGGAACTTTACTTACACATCCATAGTGTTTAATGGCCCCTTTAACTATTCTTAATGATGTTATAGTTGAGTCTTTTAAGTTAGCCTTGTCCTTCCTTAACAGAGCAGTGTTAACCGAAAATCCCCTTTCTGCATCAGCATTACCATGAGGTAAAACTAAAATTGACTTTATGAGTTTAGCAAGATTTGAGTATTTTTCTTTTCCGCTAGAGTCTTTAATACTAAATATATTACGCCAGTAATGATCAATCCGCACTGAAATATGCCCTTCCTCTGAAAATTTCACTAGTTCATCTAGAGTTGGCTTATCGCAATTTAAAAGTTTCCACTCTTCTCTTACTCTATCAATTTGTTCCTCAGAAAGATGCAAAACACTTGAAATTCTGGTTATTTCCGAAAGTCCTTCAGTGACTGAAAGTTGAGTTGACTCTTTCTTTGGTTCTTTTACCTTTAAAACTTCTATGTCTCTTAGCTTTTGATTGCAGAATGGCAAATTTGACTTTAAATATTTTGTGGTTGCAATTAGTGATGATCTTACATCTAAGAGAAATAATTTCTGCCTGGTCTCCTGAACATTCCTGAGGAGATTTTTTGTCTTCATACCAACTTCTAACTCCCCTAGTTTTTTCCATGAATTTTTGTTTTCAAAATCTACATTCTTTAGGTCTTCTCCAAATTTCCCTGCTATAACATCATCTTGGATAAACTGAGCCATAACATTCCTCATTAAAGTATTTAAATCAGAATATAACTGGTGTATTTTTGGTTCTTCACTCTGATAACATAATGAAAACTTTTCAAAATTTTGGTGTGAAAATGAAATTAATGCTAAATAGCAAGGAGTAAGCTCATTTTTCAGGAAACAGTGAATTCTTTTATACCTTGCCGAATTGCGCAGTTGTTTTTCAAATATTTTTTGAGATGGCAAGAAGTTTAAAAAAATATTCTGTAATATTTAGCCATTGATCCAAGAGCCTCTGGGCTACAGAACCAACGGTTAACCATCTGTTGCTGACATGACGCAAAAGAAATTTGGCAGTGACTAATGTTATATCCTCGACAGATTTATAATCCTCTCGTCTTGCAGCACTACTCTTTAAAAAGTAATGCATATCAGTAGCAAATTCGTCAAAATCTATATTTAAGCTTGTCAAAAAAATTTTAAATGCATTACTAACAACATGCAGGTTGCAAAAACCTAGTTCCAAAGATTTCTGGCCTGTTTCTTGTTTTACAACTTCATTGAATTTGCGTAAAAAGCACTTATTTACATTTGGGCTGTCCATGGATACACAAATAATTCTGTTCAACGAAATATTGAAGGATGATAACACATCAAGAATTTCTTTTAGCAAAATATCTGCTGTTGCATGACCCAGAAAACGCTTGTTAGGTATCGGCAAGAAACTGAATTTATTTCTGAAGACCAGTACCTGAGATACACATCCAACTGCCGTTTCACTTGTGTATTTGTAGTTTCATCAAATGCTATAGTAACCTTTCCTGGGCTACTAGATGCAATGTCTTTTTTCAAATCCTCTTCAAAATATTTTGACAATCCATGTGATATCACATAAGCAACTTTTTTTTCTTTAAGTTGCATTTTGGCTGCAATAGCAGAATCAGGAAACATTTCTTTGAAAAGTTCAACTGTTTCAGTGCATGAAACAAAAGACATATTGTCCTTAGCAACTTTCATGGCCCACAATGCTTCGGCTTTAGCCAACTGTAAATCATGACTCAGTACTTCACTAATATTTGTTTTAGGCTGAAGATCCCGTCCTCCAAAGGCTTTCAGGATGGACTTATTTTGAAATTTACTTTGAAATTTCTGCAAATGTTTTTTTCCTTTTATGATGCGCTTTTACTTGTGAAAAGTCACTATTAGAAATGTTGAAAATTTCTGAACACAATATACACTTAGCAGAAAATATTGTTTCAGTTGCAGAACACCATTCTTTCAACTTCACTCCGTCCAATTCTTTGGCGAGCCACGCATCTTGAAATTTCGTTTTGGATTTAGGCATCTTAAACACTTGTATTACTAACCAGAAAATGAAAGGGAAGTACAAAAACACGTTCCAATATTGCAAAACCAGACAACTTCCCGAAATTTGGCTGCGAGGATGTCAGAAGATATGAAAAAAAAAAAAAAAAAAAAGCAGGTCACCACTAGAGAACTGAACCTGCACACAGCACAGAGAACACCATAAAAGACGTAAAACCAGAAACTATCATACGCATCTCACGCAAGTTCAGTCAAAGCGAGTCGGAGCCGAGATATATTGCGCATCGAAGGTCGCTGTCGCCGACGCATAATCGAAGGTCAATGATCACATGCTCTACTGCCTGCCAAGATAATACTCAGCTACCATCCCATCGTCATTACCGGAGGTTACGGAAGGAGACCACATGTTTCCTCTTTGCTTCCACCCACCTGCGGTTTACAATAACAAAACATCAGCAGAAAGAGGAGGTTCCACAAGGCATGTACAAAAATGAAGTACGATCTTCTGCGTGCCACGGAGTTCGTCTGCAAAGCGCAAACCAGGGGTGAAAAATGACCCCTCCCCTTTTCCCTTAGATCTCTTGTTACTCTCGAAACTGTTCGAAGGCAAAAAAATGGAACGCCCGCCCCGAAGCAAGTGCATCTCGATGGCGTCATTTTTCCCTCCTTCAGCAGCACAGCATATAGGCTGTGTTTCTACAATAACAGGTCTTTTTACCTTACCGTAATGGTAAATTTATTGGCGTTAATAACGGTTGTGTTTTTAATAAAAATAAGCTTACAAAAATTTTAGGATGAATAGCAAATTTTAGGTCTAATTTTAGGAATTTAAGGAGGGTCACAAAATATTAGGAATTTTAGGAATTTTAGGAGGAATGCGATCCCTGCTTTCGTTTTAGGAAAGTTTTCCTCCAATTTGAAGATGCAATACAAATATTTATGGAATAAAATTATATTTAACAACACTACTGAGTAGAAGAAACGTCGTGAGAAAAAAGAATTACAATTATGGGAGAAACCTTCACTCCATCTAACTTCCGTTTCCGAAAGTTTTGAAAGTTGGAATTCCATCCTCTGACGAAAAACGAACCCTTCCCCTAATTTCTTCCAAATTTTTGCCTCAACCTCAGACCAGTCAAAAAATCAGGACAAAGGTGGAATTCTTTGAATCCACGATAGAATCTCGTGCCTGAAGATTGTAGTTAAATTTTCACACCGTCCAATTTCCATTTCTGGAAAAATTTCTTCAATTTTCAAGCTGAAATACAAATATTTATGGAATAAATTTATATTTAACAATAATACTGCACAGAAGAAACACCGAGAGAAAAAGAAATCATGATTACAGGAAAAATCTTCACTCTGTTTAATTTCCGTTTTCGAAAGTCTTGAAAGGCGAAATACCATCCCCAAACGAAAAAAATGAACCCCCCACTAATTCTCCAAAATTTCTTTTCAGTTTTGCATCGATATCAAGTATAACAAAAAAAAAAAAAAAAAATTCCACGAATCTACGGCAGAATCTTATGTATGTGATAAACACCTGTATTTCTCAGAGACAGCTGTTGATGAACATCATCCGAGAACTGAAGTCTCCATTTCAAACATACAGCTGCTGGCTCCATGCACGGAAGATGATTCAAAACTATACACCATTCATGTATTTTTTAGTTTGTTATTGTTGAACAACGTGCATTGGCATCCATCTAAAAAAAGTGAAGTCCTTATTCCACATATAGCTGCTGACTTGAGGAGCAGACACTTCAAAGCTACACATTACCTAAGTCTTAGTGACAATTATGCCCCCATGTTCCATTGTATAAAACGCAGATTTTTATGCGACCATTCACTGGCAAAGCATCATGGTTAAGAAGAGCACAACTACGAGTATACAGTTTCAGTTTAAGGAATCATACAACCTTCATGATTGAGGACAGAATCACAATGTCTACAAATATATACAAAGAATATGTCACTGGTCAAAGATATAGCCAACTCTGGTTAGGAGGAACTTCCTTGTATCACCTAAATATTTTGTAATAATGAAATTTTGAAAAAAAGAATTTAAAATTTCCCCACACAATTTCAAACTACATGTGAATTTATTTTGAAAATTTGAAACGAAAGATTTCAATTTAAAAAGTTTTACTTATAAAGTAAAACTACTACACATATTTATTATAAAATAAACTAATGCAATTCTATTATATATATACACTGCTGGCCACCCAAAATGCAACACCAAGAAGGACACGAGATAGCAACGCCAGATTTACTGGACACATAACAACAGAGACAACGATGAAACGATTGAGCTTACAGGCCCGTGCGACTTGTGGAACACGCAGACATCAATAGTTTGTGTGGCCCCCATGGCTGGCAATAACGGCCGCTACAAGCCGCAGCATCGAACGAAAGAGGCTTTGGATTTGGGCTTGGGGTATGTCGGTCCAGGCTGCTTCCACACGTTGCCACAGTTCATCAGGCGTAGCGGGCGTGGTGCTTGCCGGGCCACTAGGGTGCCAATCAGTGACCAGACGTGTTCGATGGGCAACATATCAGGAGAACAGTTGGGCCACGGTAGCAGTGACACCTGGTGGGCCGTGAAGAATTGTTGCACAATGCGTGCCATGTACGGGCGCACATTGTCCTGTTGAAACATGGCCGCTGGCAGGTCCTGCAGGTAAGGGAGGACTACAGGCACCAAAATGTCGGAGATGTAGCGGTGGCTGTTGAGTGTACCAGCGATGCGTACCAGAGGGGTGCGGGTGTCATATCCAATTGCGCCCCAAACCATAACAGCAGGTGACGGACCGCTAGGGCGATGCATAATGCAGTCGTTATACAACCTCTCGCCGTGGTGTTACAGGCAGAAGCGGTATTTGTCAAAGAAGACAATGTCGTGCCAATCCGTAGTACAGGTGTGGCGTTCAACGGCCCACTACTGCTGCACTCGCCGGTGGTGTAACGTCATTGGTAATTGGAGCAATAGGTGCCGTGAGACAAGTCCCCGCTCCTGCAGACGACGTCGAACGGTACGTGCTGACACAGGTTGTTCCACAACACACCCTAATTCCTGCGCTAACGTTCATGATGTGGCGGTGCGAGCCGTCAATGCCCACCGCACAACATACTGGGCCTCTCGTTCGGTGGTGTGCTGCGGCTGCGGCAATCGCTCACGTTGGTCCGTCCGGTCCTCCTGCACCCACCGAATCCATACTCGCCTCACTGTGGCTGGATGTCGTCCCACACGAGCGCCGATGTCTTGGTACGATAAACCGCTGTTGCAATAAGCCACTATTCGTCCTCTGTCGAACTCCGAAACGTGCTGGAATGACTGCCGTATTCTGCAACGAGGCATCAGAAAGCTTCCTACGCACAGGTCCGGCAGCACAACACACTTCCACTACTTACACCCCGCCTTCTGTGCACCCTTCTTGTAGTGCTTCTCGGTGGCATGCCGGGTGCACATGATTTGCATATGCCCTGCAATGCTAATCGTTTGCATGTCCTCTTACGGGTGACGCATGGTGAGAATTTCAGGCCAATCGGATGCTTCCTTCTTGGTGTTGCATTTTGGGTGGCTAGCAGTGTATATATATATATACACACAGTCAAGTCACATTATTGTGACCACCTCCTACTTTTGATGTCAACAGTGCATAGCCAATGAAAGAAGGCACATGTCGTGAGCTGGCTTGGAGGGTATAAAACATATCACTTGCAGCTGTCATGGATAAAAGAAGCGATTTATCAGATTTGTAAAAAGGGATGATTATCGGCTTTTGGGCCAAAGGTAGCAGTATTTCTGAAACAGCACAGTTTGTGAACTGTTTGCATGCTGCTGTGGTTAATTGTATCGTGATTGGAGAAATGGCACCGTTGCGAATAAGCAGCATTGAAACTGCAGAGCACCACGTGCCATTGATGTGAGAGGTGTATGTCGGCTTCAAAGGTGTGTGAGGGCCGATCGACACGTTACAGTGGAGCAACTCACTGGCCGAATGGACCAGGGGGCTACCAAAAGTGTGTTAAAAATGACAGTTCAGGGAACTCTGCTGAGTATGGGGCTCCAATGCAGATGGATGGTCACTGCACGTATGCTAACAAAGGTGCTTCGACAGAAAAAACTTACATTTGCATGGCAGTATCGGAATTGGACTTCTGCTGATTGTCAAAGGATTGCTTTCTCCGATGAGTCACGCTTTCTGCTACATAAAACAGATGGACATTGGCGTATAAGGCAACAAACACTGGAGAACAAACACTCTTCAACCATTGCTGGCAGAACACAAGCTGGTGGGGGCAGTGTTATGGTCTGGGGAATGTTTTTTTGGCATTCTCTGGGTCCACTCACACTTGTGGAAGGCAATATGGACCGAATTCATTATGAATCCATCCCTACAGACCACGTACACCCATACAGGCCGATTGTCTTCCCTGGGGCGGATGGGATCTTCCAGCACAATAATACAACGTACACACAGCTAGAAATGTCCGAGAGTGGTTGGAAGAGCACGATGAAGAATTCAAAGTACTTCCCTGGCCCCAAAAATTTTCCAGTCAAGTTATCCTAAACCAGCATTCTACATGCACTATGTGGAAGATATATGTATATTTTGGACTCATGGTGAAAATTCATTACAGTCATTCTGTTCAACTTTATCATCTATTATACCAACCATAAAGTTCACCTATGAATTGGAATCTCATGGCACCTTAGCATTCTTGGATCTTGAACTACATAGAAATACTATGACTCAGAAACTGCCTTTCTCCATCTTTAGAAAACCAACCTATATACCTTCCATTATTCCCAGTAACTCTCATCATCCATTCCATCAAAATATAGCAGCATTTTATGCCTATATCTGTACCTCTAATGACACTTACTGGGAGGAGGAGATAAAGCGAATAAAGACTTTAGTACATAGCAATAGTTACGATCCCAAATTGGTCGATAAATTATGTGCCAAACACTCTAAGGTTTTCAAAACATCTCTAAAATTTCAAAAGAAACCTAAAAAAAATAAAAAAATATGGGTTCAATGCAATATATACCAGCAGTTATAAACAATATTCTTGTGAGAGACATTCACTGAGTCTTGGTTTAAACACAAGAAACATCTTTTCGTGCATCAGAAGACAAGAGACAGAGACCCCCCAAATATTCTTACCTCTGCAGGTATCTACTTGGTACCATTAGTTAGAAATGTACATTCCAGCTCAGAAGTAAGAAAAACCATGTACATTGGAAGTACAAAAAGACGTTTACGTACTAGAATCATGGAACACAAACAAACAATTACTAAGAATGGTAGCTCAACAGCACTAGCTAGAAGCTGCACAGACAAACAATATACTGGATACACTAATGATTGGACTCTTCAACATGGCAAAACAGTCATAATACATAGATTTACAAATGCCTGCTGTAATGAAGAACCTCCTATTATTCTACCTCACCCTTGGGGTTACCTTATAAAAGAAAAGACTACTTTTCGTGAACTGACAAAGAAATTTTAAGCAGAACTATAACATGTTGCTATGCTAAATATCTTATCTTCACCAGAAACCGTAACCACTCTAACTTCTTCAACAACCGATATTTAAATCAAACACATGCCTTAGTGTTCCTGCTCATAACCAACATGTAAGATATATTGCTTACTGCTATGACCTTAAGGGGTGATTTGTGTAGTGTGCATTTGAAAGGAATTGTATCTTATATTACATCTGATGATGAAACAATGTAAAGGTTTCGAAAGCGCTACTGTATTTTAGTGGAAATTAAAATATTTAACTTGCCAAGATGGAATAAACCTTTATTTTACTACAGGAAGTGTTCCAGTTCACTTGATTATGTAGCTGCAGTGACATGACAGCAATGGATAGCATATCACATTGTCTGTACAAGATAACTGGCTACTCAGTGAATAAGTAACTTTCCATGGGGATGAGTCCACCTTCTTAGACTTGAATGAGACTGTGAAGTCACACAATTGTCAGTACTGAAAATACAGGAACTACAAAAGTAACACTTATAGTGTGGTGCACCACTCACGGTCACCACCTAATTGGATCTGATCTCCTTGACAGGAATCCCACTGCAACAGCTATATTTCAAGATTCAGCTCTCATAACTACATCAAGGACTTTCCCATATGAAATGAAAGTGCTTTTTCTTCCAGCAAAGTGGTACTACCTCTTATTTTGCTTATGATGGTCAATATAACTGCATAATTTCATTTAGATGGCCAAGAATTGTGTATTTTATGCATTTATATGTTTAGTTTTTTGGGATATTTTTTCCCCATTGTGGGGCAGTGTTTCTTTCCTTAATGCTATTTCATTTAAGTCATTTTCATTTTGGTTGAACAGCACTGACCTCAATTATTGTATTGACCTTGTTATGAAAATTTCCTGCCTTGGTGCCATTGACAGGCTGTGTTATCTCTGGTGTCACAGGTTTGTGTTGTTAAGGATATGAGAGAGATGAAGACAGGTTTCTTGGGAGAGCAGATGGGTGAACTGTAAAGTAACAAA
This sequence comes from Macrothele yani, assembly GCA_039090855.1. Taxonomy (NCBI): domain Eukaryota; kingdom Metazoa; phylum Arthropoda; class Arachnida; order Araneae; family Macrothelidae; genus Macrothele; species Macrothele yani. The sequence continues at coordinate 84,752,496 of CM077008.1, forward strand.
AGAAGTGGAGCAGAATTGAACTGTAACAAAAGAAGTGGAGCAGAATTGCAGAATGTAGACGTACACACATACATTTCCAAATTATTAGCAGCTTTTGCAGATAGCTTGTTTGTAGATTAAAAAAAAATACTGGTATGTTAGAATAAATAGAATAAAAATATCAACGTTTCTCGAAACAAAATGTTTATTATAAATCGACTATAGTTTCACAGAGCATTTGGCTCGCCATCATCAGGACGAATGGGGCGTAAACATTCAAGTCATTGTGACATCATCAGAGTTCCAATGCTCATGGATTTTGGCGAGTTGTTTCCATGCGCTTGAAAGATATGGAGTTGACGTCATATCGTTGACAAGCCGTGAAGAATTCCAGTATATGTGGAAAGCTTCTAATATATAAAGCTTGATAGTTGAATCAGATTTATCAATAAGCGTATCGTTTACAAACAAAAATTTAGGGTTATTTTCATGACAGTGTTGGGCTATAGACGACTTCTTCAGTTCATAGTTCCATACCTAGGTCTTGTGTTCCTTTACACGGAAACTTAAAGCCCTGCAGGTTTGTCCTATATATGAAAGTTCACATTCACAAGGTATTTGATAAATTCCTGGAGAATTTATCAGATACTAAAGCCCTCATATGCCTGCTGTCCACATTTCTATGCATTTCTGAAGATACATAAGATTGGTGTCTCTTTCCGTCCCATAGTTAGCAATATCGGATCAGCTACATGTAAGTTGGCCAAGTTTCTATCTACGGAACTATCCACCTTAACGACTTCTTCGAACAAAACAGCTGTAAAAAAATCCATTGAGCTTGTCAATCTGCTCAAATGATATCCACACAGCGATCAGTTCATGTTATCCTTTGATGTGAAATCCATTTTCACAAGTATCCCACTGAATAGAGCCCTCGAATCACTGAAAGTAAGTCTCACTGAATACCATTTCAGGCAACCAGAAGTAGAAGAAATTTTGAGACTAGTGGAAATTTGTATCGTACAAAACATTTTCCTTTTTCACAGAAGATTTTTCCAACAGACTGAAGGCTTTACAATTGGTAGCCCACTGTCACCTATTTTATGCGAAATCTACATGCACCACATTGAGGACAAACTCTTTCAGCTTGTTACATTCGACCTGTGCATTCGATATGTAGATGACACTTTTGTTCTCTGAAATGGCATGAATTCGGGAATACCTAAATTAGTGGAACTTATCAATTCAGTTGATCCTTATATACAGTTCACATGTGAGACTGAAAATAATGGCTGCTTACCATTCCTTTATGTCCTTGTGTCACGCTCTGAAGGATCCTTTAGTACAACAGTTTATCGAAAACCATTTGCTGTTTCCTTACCCCCAAATGCAAAATCTAATCACCAATGGAAACAAAAGATCTCTGCCTTCTACACATATGTATGTCGTGCAATACATATATGCTCAACTGAGGATTCCTTACAGAAAGAGTTTGATTTTCTTAAACGAATTGATGTACGCAGAGGATATAGCCCTTCCGTTACAGACAAAGCCATCCAAAAATTAGGAAACCGAAGCCTGTCTGCTCGCTCACACCAATAGACCTCCCCATATGAAAGAATTGGGCGGTTATCCCATTTGCTCTTCAGATTTGCTTTGGAATTTCAAAAATTATCAAAAAAGTTATGAATTTTTACGGATCAAAAGACTACGTCGAAGACATAAATTCCTGGGAAATTTATCCGATACCTTATGAATGTGGACTTTCATATATCGGACAGACCTGCAGGGCTTTAAGTTTCCATGTGAAGGAACATATGACCTACGTACGGAACTATGAACTGAAGAAGTCGCCTATAACCCAACATTGCCATGAAAATAACCCTAAATTTTTGTTTAGAAATGCTACGCTTATTGATAAACCTGATTCAACTATCAAGCTTAATATATTAGAAGCTTTCCACAATATACCGGAACTCTTCACGATTTGTCAACAATATGAGGTCGACTCCATATCTTTCAAGCGAGTGAAAACAACTCGCCAAAATCCATGACCATCAGAACTCTGATTACGTCACAATGATTTGAATTTTTACACTCTATTCGTCCTGATGATGCTGAGCAAAAAGCTCTGAGAAACTACAGTTGATGTATAATAAACATTTTATTGTGAGATACGTTGATATTTTTATTCTATTTTAAAACCACAAGTTTAGTAGTCATAAAGTATAATACCTGTATGCTATTTACAATTTTTTGTTTTGCTTTAGACAAACTTTCCTTTTTGCTTTAAATTTTACATTTACCTGTTTCACACCACCACTTCAAGATATTATAAAACTAATTAAACATGCAAAACTAATAAACCACATGGAAATGTGGTGCCACACCCAATAATGAAAATATGATGGAAGTTGAGCCATGTGAATCCAAACCATCTCATTTGTGGTAGAAGGTAAAATAAGAATCTAGCCATTTCACACACACTGCTGCACGTTCAATTGTAATGTACTTATTTTGTCCTCATTGGAATCTGTAATATCATAATAATTTATTGTTTTATAACTTTTTCTTTAAATTACTTTACTCAACTGTTACCATGGTTTGTGTTTCACGAGTTTGCAGCAAGTTTTCTGTTTAAATGGTTGCGCACGCAGACACATTTATTTTTCATGCAAATCTGGAGTGGAGTACTAATGAGTGCATTATATTGCTTTCTTTCTAGTGAACAAAGAATCATTGTTCTTGGCTTGTGTCAGTATGGCCATGGGATGGGGAATCTATTCAGAAACTAAGTAATTCCTAAATACTAAATAAACCCAAGGTGCTGCAACTAGATAAACATTGTATGCAATAGAAAACTCATGTGAGTTACTGCTGAGACAAGGTATTTCATGTGCAACTAGTTTGTCTGAATGACCCTGATTATTCTTAGTAGGAATATTTCTGTTTGGAGTCCCTGTTCACCATCTTGGAGAAAGATGGCACCCTCTTTATGTAGCTGATAGAGAAACCGTCACTCTTCTCATTATGTGATGGTGAGATAGTGCTATAAAAAACCTTTGTGAAATAAGTAAACATAATAAGCATGGGTAAATTCCTATACGATCACATAAACATAACATGTACTAGTGTAAGTAGGATGTGTATATCCATGATGAAGCACAATTTTATTTCTTTAAATAAATCCTGAGAAGTTATTATTATTATGATGATTGCAGAATATTTTGTATATATATTGTTTTATTTTACTTAGTGTCAATGTTATTTATTACAAACAATCATGCTTAAGGGTCACATTTGAGTTCTTCTTGCCCGCATATTTTTTTTTTTTTAGGTGAGCACTTGGAAATTTGTAAGTGGTTGCAATTAGGCAACTTCACTTTTGTTTGATTACAGGTTGCTTAGTTTTGTTTAACTTTGTTGGGCCTCTTAAAGGACTTTTTGAACAATGAACTCTGGTAATACCTTATCAATTGATTACATGATGTGGCACAACTGAAATGGGCTTCTATAACCTGAACTTAACATTACTGGACTTTTTGCTGTGCAGCCACCTAAAGTCAATGGGTATACATACATACATATCCCTAAGCTGTTCTCTGAGATTCAGAGGTTAGCTCCGAAAAGAAATACAAACTTCCAGATATTTTTACTTATTGTTGTCGTATCAAACTTCGCCATTTACAGCGATCTTGACATACAACTCGTGCTTCACTGATATCCATTACACGCCTTACACAAGATCTTTTATACTTCATACTCATAATCTTTTTCTCATGCAGACAATTCTGAATCTGATCCACCCATGTCTTCCTTGGCCTTCCTCTGCCTTTCCTTCCTGCCACTTGGGTTGAAAATATTTTCTTAGTAAGCATTTCATCACTCATTCTTACAACATGGCCAAACCACCGAAGCATATTGGTCTCCACCTTGCTAACAACATTTTGCTTTACATCACACAACTGCAATACATCCATTTCTCACACAATCAGATCGTGATATGCCACAAACCACACGTAAGTAACGAATTTCTCCAGCACACAAACGACTCCTATGCTTCTTCTGCAGTACCCAGGTTTCACTGCCATACATCAGAGTAGGAACAATTACTGTTTCATACACAGCCATGCGGGACTCTCTAGAGAACCCATCATTCCTGTGAAAACCTCCCAGAGCAGCTATGACTTTCAAAGAAGAATTCACTCGCCTACTGATTTCACCATCCAACTTGTTCTCTCTGTCAAACATGCTTCCTAAATACACAAACTCACTCACCTGGTCAAACACAGTGCCATTTATACTTACATTACATTCAGTGCTACCCACTTCTCTCTCAAGCACCATAACTTTGGTTTTTCCCTTATTTATACTCAGTTTGAATTTCATGCAAACTTCGTGCATCTGTGTCAACATACTCTACAACTCACTTTTGCTCTCTGCCAACAGGACAGTGTCATCAGCATACAACAATCTGCACACACGGATATCACCAAGACATAAACCACTATTATCTATTTTGGCCTCACGCATGCATGCGTCCATAAATATATTAAACAGCCATGGTGACATTACACAACCTTGTCTAACTCCTGCACCAATGGAAAACCATTTTGATAAAACACCATTCACTCGTACACAAGCTCTACTACCAGCATACATGGCTTTTACACTATTAAGTAGATTCCCAGTAACACCATATTCATTCAATACCTTCCACAAAAGTGTCTTATTCACTTGGTCATAAGCTTTCTCTAAATCTATGAAGGCAGTAAAAACTTTCTTCCCAACAGCCAGATACTTTTCAATCATCATGCGTAATGCAAAAATCTGGTTAGTGCAGCCTTTACCAGGCATAAAACCACTCTGAACATCCCACACTTTCAATGATGTAAGACCCCGTACTTTTTCAATAACAACCTTACCAAACACTTTCCCTGGCACACTCAGTAGGCTAATACCACGATAGTTCTTGCATTCAGTCTGATCACCTTTTCCCTTATACAAAGGAACAATAATAGCATCCTTCCAATCCCGAGGGACCATTCCTAACTCCCAGCACAACTGGCAAATTTCAGTTAACCAGTCAATTATAGAGTCACCACCATACTTCAACATCTCTGCAGTTATGCCATCAACTCCTGGAGCCTTACCATTCTGAAGAGATTTTTGAGCTTTACACACTTCTCTTGAGATTCCTCCTGTGCTTTCATCCCTCATTGTGACATCATCTGCATCTGTCACAGAATCATTTTTGCTCTCCTGATCTAATAACTCACAGAAGTATTCACCCCATCTTTCACTTAACTCATTGGGTTCCCATATCATTTCCCCGATCTCATTCTTCACACAACTTACAACTGTGTTTCCCCTATTTTTCCTGAGTCTCATGTACTTCCAGAAGGACTTTCTATCTTTCCAAAGAGCCAGTTAATGCCTTTCCACTTTCTCCTTCCTATCTTTTGCCTTACTGTGGCGAACCAGCTTGGCAGCTTCACGCTTCTTACAGCGATATTCATCCACAGAGACTCTACCTTGCAACATCCCCAAATAGGCTTCCTTCTTTTTCTTTACTGCCTCATCAATCTCACTATTCCACCAAGCATCACCTCTATTGTTACCCACTATTGTGGTGCCACAGACCTCTTTAGCAGCAGTGACAACACAGTTCTTAAAACATTCCCACTTCTTTTCTACACCCCTCTCACAAGATTTCAGATCCTTCAGTCGTTCTATGAGTAAGTCAGAATACCGCTGATGATCTTCAAGGAGCATATCAATCTTCATTCTTTCTATCCTGGGTCTCTTCCTATTCCTTTTCCTCCAACCAACATTAAGTTTCACTCGTGACACTACCAAGTAATGATCAGAACCAACATCCGCACCTCTCATCACACGGGTGTCAACAACTAAGTGTTTCAAACGCTGATCGTAAACAACAAAATCTATCACACTCTTTTGACCAAGAGTACGATTTTCCCAAGTATATGTGTGTATATACTTGTGGTTGAAAAATGTATTAGATACACACAAACCATTCTCAATGCAGAGTTCAATTAATCTTTCACCATTATCATTCACACAAGGATCATTAAACTTACCCAGAACATTGTCAGAAATTGCATTCTGCACACCTACTCTAGCACTGAAATCCCCTGCTATTATAACTTTTTCTTTAGCACCAAACTGGCTCAAAACAGCTTTTAGCTCATTTCAGAAATCTTCTTTCTGATCAGAAGGTTCCGAGTCACAAGGAGCATATGCTACAACAATTACAATTCTCTGAAGTTTCACTTTCAAACGAATCCAGAGAATTCTCTCACTTACGCAACTATAATGAATCAAGTTGTTCTTCATCTTTTCACTTAAAATCACACCTACACCAGCCTGTCCTCTCATATTATCCAATACTCCAGACCACACACTCACCGTGCCATTCACTTCTTCTACCCCAATTTCCTTCTTTTTGGTTTCACTTCCACACAGCACATCCAGTCTATACTTATTCATCTCCTCAATCACCTCACTCATCTTGCCATTTATACCTCTAGTATTCCATACACCAATCTTACATTCACTCAGCCGAGATCTCTTTCTCATACGCCGTTTAGAAAGTCCAGGTCGATTTCGTGGTGGACCGTCCTTCTCAAGTGTGGTAGGTCCACCATATCCCACACTCGAGTCATTCTTAATATTTCTTTTTGTCTTTTTAATCAGGTAAGTACATCAGTGTGGGGGATTAGCCCACAGCTGAGGGTTCCAGTTGGTCATTCAACCTAAGGATTCTGGAACAAAACCCAGTGAGTTGGGGTCTTTTCGCCAATGTCACACAGAACTAGCTTGCACCCCTCCAAGATTCACAGAGGCCCTAGTTGCTGTTGTGTGTGCCATTGTTACCACGGCGGAGCGCCCCGAGGAGGCAAACCCATCGCTCACTACAACCGCCCGCACAAAATTGATTGCTATCACGACAAAACGTTTTGTCGTGATAACAATCAATTTTGTTAAGTCAACATTAATTTTCAACAAAATAATTTTGCAAATTCAACAAAAAATTTTGTTGACTGTATATCGACAAAGTTTTTTGCTGAATTAACAAAACGTTCTTCACGGTGTTGCAATTTTCACAAACAGTAGTGTATATTCCACATACACTATTTCAAAAGTGTGTCCTCAATGTATCAATTTTAACTTTTGGTGATCTATGGCACAGATGTTAACTGACAGAAATATCTTCCGTAAGTTATAATTACGATATACAAATTGTTTACAAAAAATAATTTTGGTTGCCCCTGCAGAAACCAGAACATATCCCGATTTAATCAGGTAAGTACATCAGTGTAGGGGATTAGCCCACAGCTGAGGGTTCCAGTTGGTCATTCAACCTAAGGATTCTGGAACAAAACCCAGTGAGTTGGGGTCTTTTCGCCAATGTCACACAGAACTAGCTTGCACCTCTCCAAGATTCACAGAGGCCCTAGTTGCTGTTGTGTGTGCCATTGTTACCATGGAGCGCCCAAGGAGGCAAACCCATCGCTCACTACGGCCGCCTGCAATGGGTGTGCATTTCATAATCATACATTTTGGATGAAATGAAGAAGCTGGTACAAAGCAAATGCTACACATCATTATCATCAACCCCCCCCCCCCCCCAAAAAAAAGGGGACTGACATGTGTTCATGCATGGTGCTTAGTTTGAGCATTTCTTATAATGAAGTAAACACACCGATGAGCCATTCCATTATGACCACCCCCAAGCTAGAGAAATGAGTGTGCCTGGATACCAAGCGGCCATGTGGATGAATTTCATAGAGCAGTATATATATACAATGACCAGCTTTTGGTTAGTAGAGTGTTCGGCACCAGAATGGGAAAAGTTGCCAATTTATCGGAGTTTGATAAAGGGCAAATTGTGATGCCAGGGTGCCTCTGGAAGTAAGATCTCTGAAACGGTGTGGGTTGTTCATGTGCCGCTGTAGTGAGTACGCATCAAAAGTGGTGCACAGATAGCCAAGTGATGAGTCGTCGTATAACTGTGTGTTGTCTGCAGCTCACCGATACCAGAGGGGAGTGGAGACTGTCACGTGTAGTTCACAGCGACCGCAGGACCACAGTGTAAAAAATTACCTGCAGCCACAACAGTGGTGATCAGGACAATGTGTCACAGCACACAGTTTATTGCAGCCTTCTGCGCATGGGGCTGCACAGCCAAAGACCCAGCAGGGTCCCCAGGCGCCAACAACGCATGAAATGGGCCCATGATAATTGAGACTGGACCGTGGATAATTGGAAGAAAGTGCCCTGGTCTGATGAATCAAGATTTATGGTGCATCATGTAGACCGCCGAGCGCAGTTATGCTGATTAATAAAGGAGTCTATGGCACCTGGATGCCCTGTTGGGTGGAAATATGCCAGCAGCGGCAATGTTATGCTGTGGGCGATGTTTTCTTGGGACACTTTAGGCTCCATTATCCCAATAGTGCAATCCCTGACAGCTCTCAGGTATCTGAATATCGTTGCGGACCAAGTTCACCCATTCATGGCAACTGTGTTCCCTGCTGGTGATGGCCATTAGTAACAGGATAATGCATGCGCCATGCCACACGGCCAGAATTGTCAAGCAGTGGTTCGAGGAATATGTTGGTGACTTTCTGTTAATGCCCTGGCCACCAAATTCATCTGACATGAACCCAATCGAACATTTGTGGTTCGACTTGGAAAAGTGGCTTCGAGCTAAATCACCACCACCCTGAAATGTACAGGAACTGGAGGACCTGCTATTGACATTATGGTACCTGATACCCCAGGATACCTATCTCCACTTTATCGAATCGATGCCTTGCCGAGTAGCCACTGTCTTGCGGGCTAAAGGGGGTCCTACAACTTAGTAGGTAGGCAGTCATAATGTAATGGCTCATTGGTGTATATTACTCCTCCTAAAACAGACAAACTTTTTCCTTCTACCGTTTTTTTCTTTTTTTTCTTGGGGCACCCTGTAAAATGCATATCAGCAATGGAAACAGAATAATTATAAGATATCAGCAATACAAGAAACATTGTTTTACCTTCACACGATGATTTGTTGTATTGATATCAAGAAACGTGCAAAGGGCAGAAAATGCTGTGACTCTCTGCAACTCAACACTGCGTTTGGAGAACAGAAGAAGATCTTCAATAACCTTCAAAATGTTTCGGTGGTTGCATCCTAATCTGCAAAGTTCTTGTGCAAGAAACTGCAACTGCAAAATGAGTGAAAAAAGAAGTGATATATGTATCCATGAGTATTTATAACTAACTACACATTTCTTTCAAAGGTGTCTGTTCATTTAAGCACTAAAAAAAACAACAACAACACAGAATATTACTACAAAATATTTCATACAAGATGGAGTCAACACACTACTTGATGTTAATCTATAGCACACCGAAAAAACAATATTTCATTATAAATTCTGTTGAAGAAATATTCTTCACTTAATATGTGGAAGTTTATCAGAATTATAAATTCAGCAATCAGTCATCCTTGAATTGCCTGTATTTACTATTCACACATAACACTCATCACTAGAGTTAGGATTCTAGCGTGCAAATTTTCTTTCCTATTGCGTGCAATATTAAATGTAGAGCTACAAAATATTTTAACGTTCCCAATCTTTTAATGTAATAAAAATAAATGACTTGCCAGTTATTTCTATATCATTTTCCCCTTTTCATTCCATACAAGTACTTCTGTCACACAATACACATTTTTTTAATGTTCTGGAAAATCATATTCTGCCACTTGTCAGTCAAAAAATATTTGTACTGAGAGAAAGATCTCTCCACTTCCAAGCTCACTAGAGGCACAAACTTGGTCTTTATGCGAGTGTCAAGATCTTGGTTCTCACTGATGAAGGCAATGACTTCTGGGTTCTTCCAAAGAGAATTTTCCAGCTTTGTCTTGGCAAAGTCATCCACACAGCTTCCACTTCCTTAAAAATCTCCCACTGTATTAGCTTTTCTAGGTTCCATTCTTCAAGCTTCTTGATGCTGTCTACAATGAACTTGTAGTTGTATGCCTCATACAACTCTTTTTCCAGATCCTTACTGCCCACGAGACTCCTGATTTTTGTATTTTGTAACTGCTGCACTACCATCTTCTTCAAGTTGGGCAATGAAATCCTTGATCTTGGCAAAGTTTAGACAGTAGTATACTACAGCAGAGATCCAGGTGCCCCACCTTACGATCACAGGCTCTGGAGGAAGGGCAAGTTGGGTGGTTTGCTGGAACATATTGATTCTGGCCGGGGCCTTAAGCAGTACTTTCTTCATTAATCCAATAAACTGGTTTGCAACCCCATGGCTTCACAAACTCTATGCAAGGAGTGCACCAAGCAGGTAATGTGGTGTAAGTTGGGATAGAGAGGCTTCAGGTGTGAAAATGCTTTTAGCATGTAAGACACCTGATCTGTGACCACCAACCTGCTTAAATTAGAGCACCTCGTTTTGAATGTACCGATTGTACTCGTGTTTACTTTCAGATGTCTGCCGACTGTGATTTCGTTTTAGAGAAAATGCCACCTACCTTATGGTTTGTACACCTATACCACAGAAAAGAGTTTTTAAAAGAAATGAATAACTTTAAAAAAATTACGTGTTTACCCGGAAACACTACGTACTGCATGCTAGATTATCATCAAAACTTCGCATTCTTAAGAAGAAATCATTTTTAAATAGTGCATTTGTTGAGTATAGGCAAAAAAAAAAAAGGCATTAAAAACATAAAAAGGCATTTTCTTCAAATATGAGCCGAAAAGGCAAAAAAAAAAAAAAAAAAAAAAAGCATTTTAAGGCATTTTGCCTCAACTTCCGGGCTTTATTTATAACATAAGGAAGCTTTGTGCAAAATTTCATTAAAATTGGAGATTACCTTTAAAATTGTCCACTTGACATGGAATGACTGAAGGCATCAGAGGAAAGAAAGAATTTTTTCCAATTGGATATTTATAGAAGCAATGCAATGGAGTAAAGTATAAGAGTATTTGGAATTTGATAGTATCTTCATTGCAGCCAAGAGGCAAAGTTTTGAATCACAAAAAGACCAAAATGACAAGAACCATAATTTTCAAATTTAGGCTTTCGAATACAACAAGAATTTTTCAGATTAGACTAATACAGTAGTTGCATAGATATGGTGTTCACAGACAAACGGACAGAGATAACATAAGCCCGTTCATTTCATTTAAAAAGGTGTGCTAAAAGTTAATGTCATGATAGTAACTTATTTTAATGCTGAAAAGACGCATTGTGGCATAACAATAGCAGACTTCGGTTGGTTGGTTGGTTGGTTGGTTGGTCAATTTTTATGGCGCAAGGGCCATGTTTGGCCAAAGAGCGACAGACACAAGACAAACAAACAGTATTAAAAACGTGGTAAAAAGCAGGCTGATCAAGTAAAACTGAAAAATGAGAGCGATGGAAGGGCTAAAAAAGATAATGAAACAAACAGTATTAAAAACATGATACAATGATTAAAATCTAGCTGATTCAGTAAAACTGAGAAATGAGGATGATGATAAGGCTAAAATCTAGATACGTTTAAAATAGTCAATTTCTTTAAAAAATGAAAACACGGCAACAGTATCACAGTGGTCATTGAGGAGCCGCTGCAGTGTAGCGGCGTCCTTGGTCAACAAATGAGAATGAAAGAATTGAAAACGTACATCACGAAAACGAATACAGCTACACAGAAGATGAGTAACGGTGAGTCGGCAATTGCACGTCTCATACATCGGCGCAGTGTCGCCACACAGCAAAAAGTGGTGAGTGAAACGACAATGCCCAATGTGGAGACGCGCAAGCACCACTTCCTCCCTACGGTTCCGACGATATGAGGATTTCCAGACTTCAAGATTAGGTTTAATACGATGCAGTTTATTTTCCACCTGTTGGTCCCAAAGACCCTGCCACGTTCGCTTGATATGGTCGCAAAAGATAAAGCGGAAATCTCGGTGATACAGTGGCAAGGGTGTGACGATCAAAGAGGAAGCAGATCTAGCAGCCGCATCAGCACACTCGTTACCCGAGATTCCAACATGCCCAGGAATCCAGCAAAACTGAACATTAAGACCAGACCCGAGCAAACGACAAAGTAACTGTCTCACATCCAAGAGAACAGGATGGTCATGGCAATCTGCAGATGATAAAGACTGCAGGACACTTAAGGAATCCGTATAGACCATAGCATGATGATGAGAACTCGACTGAGCATGGAGAAGGGCGAGATACACAGTATGCATCTCCGCCGAAAACACCGTGGCCTCAGCTGGGATCCGCGCTACAGTAACGTCATCAACACACACAGCCGCGGATCCAACGACTCCATGCATCTTGGAGCCATCAGTAAAAATAGGAGTGTAGTCAGAATTGAGGTCACGGTGCTCAGCGAAGAGCTGCTGGTACACTGACGCAGGGGTTGAGGATTTATCGAAAGATGTAAAGGTGGTATCAACCATGACACCAAGTGGGTGCCATAGAGGATCCCCAAAGCCCCTGGTCTCTCCAACAAGTGACAAGTCGAGCCCTATATCACGGGCTATGGCCGCCATACGAAGACCGAAGGTTGAAATGCACGAGGGCCGGTTCCCGAATAAACAAGCATGCTGGGGATGAAAAACTGCATCGTATAAAGAATGGTCTGGAAGAGATCTAAGTTTCAGGTAGAATTGAATAGACAGCTGCAGATGGCGTAATTCAAGCGATGGTTCGTTTGCGTCAGCGTAAAGACTGGGAATTGGAGATGTTCGAAATGCTCCTGAACAAAGACGCAGTGCTTGATGGTGAATAGTGTCCAAAGGCCGAAGAACGGAACGACCAGCAGAGCCATACACGATACAACCATAATCCAGTTTTGACCATATTAATGAATGGTAAATTCGAAACAAAGACATCCTGTCTGCGCCCCACGAGACTCTCGAAAGGATCTTAAGAATAGATAGAGCCCGCAGACAGGATATCTTGAGCCGCCGAACGTGCGCACAGAATGTAAGCGCACGGTCGACGGTCAGACCAAGGAACTTGGTCTCTGGCAAAACTGGTATGGCTGCACGTTCTAAATACAGCTCTGGGTCAGGATGGAGGCCACGCCTCTGGCAGAAATGGACACACGCTGTCTTGTCGGGAGAAAGAACGAAACCATTGCTATTCACCGCTTTAAAGATCTGATTAATTGCAGACTGCAACTGCCTTTCAATAAAATGCATGCTTGATGACGAGCAGAAAATGTGCAAGTCATCAACATAAACAGTAGCCGAAACCGCAGGAGGAAGATTTATGAAAAGACAATTAATGCGAAGAATGAACAATGTGACAGATAAAATGCAACCTTGAGGAACACCTTGTTCTTGATGGAATGGTGCCGAGATCGTCATACCCAGGCGCACCTCGAACACCCGATTGCGAAGAAAATTAATGATGAAAGTCAGAAGATTTCCTCGCAATCCGCATGCGTGGAGGTCATGGATAATACCGTGCCGCCAAGCTCGATCATAGGCTTTTTCAATATCGAAGAAAACAGACACCAGGTGCTGCCTACACACGAACGCCTCGCACACAGATGTCTCAAGGTGCAGGAGATGATCGTGAGGTGAACGATGACGGCGAAAGCTGCTTTGTGTTGGTGAAAGTACTTGACGATATTCTAAAAAATGAATTAACCTGGAATTAACCATGCGTTCAAGAACTTTACACAGACAGCTAGTGAGAGCAATTGGACGATAACTACAGGGAGACTAGGGATCCTTGCCAGGTTTGGGAAGAGGCAGAACAAAAGCTTTTCGCCAAGATTCTGGGAAACTGTACTCCGACCAAATATGATCATACAAGAGTAAGAGATTCTCGAGAGACGACTGCGAGAGATGGCGGAGCACGTCATAGTGGATGCCATCGGGACCGACAGATGTAGCGCCGAACCGATGCAGAGCCACCCTGAGTTCAACCATGCTGAAGGGGGAGTTATATCCAGTGTCGTGAAAAGGTGCAAAGGAGATTCTCTGGCGTTCCACAGTGGATTTTATTCTTTGAAAAGAAGAAGGATACGCCAGGTCACTCGACACGGAGGCAAACGCCTCCCCCAAACAATCAGCAATCTCCCCGACTTCAGCATATGTGCAGCCGTTACTCTCGAGAATGGAGATCTGGTGAGAGCTGTAGTTACCACGGATCTTACGAATCTTGTCCCACACACTTTTCGAACTGGCACGTGAAAGTGAGGGAGGAAACATACTGGATCCAAGACTCCCTCTTGGTACGTCGACGCACCAACCGAGCATAGGATTTTGCTCGTTTGAATGTAATGAGATTAGCATCGGTCAGATAACGCCGAAACATAGACCAGACCTTATGGTGAGCTCTCCTAGCCGCTGCGCATTCAGGGGTCCACCAAAGCTTCGGACTTCTGGTGAGTGTAGTAGATGTTTTTGGTATAGAAAGATCAGCTGCCTGAAGAATGCAATCTGTGACTTCAAGAACAGCTGCGTCGATTGACTCTTGGGTCACCATTGCAGAAGATACCACTGTGGACGATGTGAAGACCTCCCATCTCGCACCTTTCATCCTCCACCGAGGAGGGCGGGAACCATAAGATGGCATGTTCGCATGATGTGAGAGGACAACTGGAAAGTGGTCGCTCCCGTGGAGGTTGTTACACACTGTCCATGACCAGTCAGCAATAATCGATGGTGATCCCAAGGTCAAATCGATCGCACTGAAGGATCTTTTCGGCTCAAGGAAGTACGTGTCAGCACCGGTGTTAAAAAGGCTCAAAGAGGCCGAGGACAGAAGAGTCTCTATGCGACGACCTCTCGTGCTGATGCTGACACTACCCCACAAATGATGATGGGCATTGAAGTCACCCAAAAGAAGACAGGGTGAAGGCAGCTGATCAACCAAGCTCTCCAGAACAGAGACGCTCACGTTCTCGACCGGCGGCAGATAGACACTGCAGACAGTAAGAGGCACAGGCACAGATATTCGAACCGCCACAGCCTGCAAAGTTGTTGATATCGCAGCGGAAGACACCGGAACACTGTGAGGGACAAGAATAGCGGTTCCCCCACAGGCGATGTCTCCCGATGCATTACCTGTCCAATACGCACTGCAGCCTCGAACTGAAAGCAGGTCTGATGGTTTAAGCTTCGTCTCCTGTAGACAAAGGCACACCGGAGAGTAAAATGAAAGCAGATGTTTCACTTCATCAAAACTCGTCCGAAAACCTTGACAGTTCCACTGAATGATTGAAGCCATGGTTAAAAGGGAAATGAAAATGAAAATGATCAAACGGAGTCAGGCTCCATCACCTCTGATGAGGGTTCCCTCAGATCTGGAGGTGTGTGACCAGGGGCCAAGATGGGAGCATGCTTTGTCCCAAGTGTCTTAACGGGAGGTGCATGACGTTTAGTCGTTTGCTGAGATTTTGGAGGAGAAGAAATACTTTTCTTATCCTGGGCTTTGGTTTTCTTGTTAGAAGAAGTGGCCTGAGTTCCCTTGCTGGTGGTGGGATGAGTCTGCTTCGGCAAAGTGGTGGGTACCGCTTTCAGATCCCTAGCTCGAGACTGGAGTGCCTCCAGCCCAGCTGCGATGATATCGTCCAGCTTGTAGGGACATTTAGCAGGGATCTGAATGTCGGTTTGAACAGCAACCGTAGATTTGGTAACCACCACTGATGCATATGATCGCTGATCAGAAGTAACAGGAACTACTCTTCTTCTGGTCTCAGGATAAGAAATATTCTCAACGGTTTTCAGCCTTTGGATCTCTTTCTCCTCCTTCCACTTGGGAATATCTTTGGCTGATGCTGCGTGTGAACCCTTACAGTTCACACAAAACTCGGCCTCGGCCACACATTCTGATAAAAGATGCTCTGTGGCACCACAGCGTCCACACCTAGGATTGCTCCTGCAAGACTGCTGAGAATGGCTGTACGACTGACACCTAAACCATCTCAGAGGGTTAGGGATGTACGGATGTATCTCAAGGTGAAGATACCCTGCCTTGATGGATGTAGGCAGGGAAGGGCTGTCAAATGTTAAAATGACGTTGCGGGATGGGACGGACTGCCCATTCCGCCTAAAGAGTATACACCGCACACCCGTAACGTGTTGACTCCTCAGTTCTTCAAGTAGTTCCTCCTCAGAACACTCAACGAGATCCTGAGAGGAGACAGCACCTCGAGATGAATTTAGGTAACCATGAGGTGTTATTTTGACCGGAGTCTCAAGCAGCGTGGTGGTGTTAAGAAGTGTAGAGCTGTAGGCCACAGTGGGCATTTCAACCATAAGATCTCCAGATTGGATCTTCTTTATGCTCTTAGGAGAGCTTGCTATGGATTGAAGTGCTTTGTTTATCCAAAATGAACTTTTGGCACTCAAAGGCTTTGAAGGGTGCACAAAAAAAAAAACGAGCATTCGAGCAATCAGGAATATGTTTTTTTGCAGAAGGGGATGAGCCTTCCTCCATACCTCTTTTGCTTTTAAGTTCGTGGGAAACTTTATTTTCATCCATGAAAAAAATTAATAATTCGTCCGCCGACTTCCCCACCCACAATCGAGCCCAACGAGGGAGAGCCGAAGGTCCGCAAGCCCAAGTGGACGCAGGACATGGCTCTAGGGATAGGAAGTGGATATAGCAAGTTGATAGGGCAGGCATGTGCTCGGCGTGCACCCAGACTTTCCCATGCCTGGGGAACACCCCTTTGGCATGCCCACCCTATCCCCAGACTCACCTTGTCGTACGAAACGACAAGCCGTTAGAGGTCTGGGCTCTACTCAGCCACAGACCTCATTGACTAGGAGTGGGTTAGTTCCTAGCCGCTCGTTTAGGGTGAAGCAGGGGGCAAAGAGGAGTGTTGGCAACTGGCGACAACAACACCCTGGCCTCCAGAAACCTCAGCCTCCAGCATCCCCTTTTCCACCTTACGGGTCACCGCACACGGCAAACGTGCAGGTAGGTCTAGCTAACCAGCTCGGAAGAACAAAGAAAGGAACATTAAATGGGGAAGATAGGACAGAAAATGAGAAACTAAAATCCAGAGCTGGCGCATAATCACAACCTCAGCAACCTACAACTGAGGTGGGAGCATGTCAAGTGAAAAAACAACAAACATAAAAAATGTGAAAATCAACACATATAGCACATGTCGGCTCGGGCCGTGGGGACGTCATCCTCCAGCACCTGGATGAACAGCTGTCCCTTCGGTAACATAATCGCGCAAGACGAAAAAGTAAGATGTTCCGTCACAAGGTCAGCTCGGGCCGTGGGGGCGCCGCTCCCCACATAACCGGAAAACCGGTTATTCCCGTGTGGGGATAACAGACTTCTCTTGCCTAAATGGATTTCATGAAATAAACACATTATATTAAAAGAAAAGCATACTGATAATCTTGTATAAATTATGGTTTCTGATTTCAGCCATTTTTTTTAAGTCTTTTAGGTTCACAAGAATAAACTAAAACTTTAAAAATTTGATCCATTTTACTGAGATTTATCAAGCAGAAATATAAACCCCGGAAAAAGCTTCTTTTTTTTTTTTTTTTATCTGTGCTTTAAAGGTGTTGAAAAGTACCTAACAAAACTCAGAACATAATTATGCACAAAATTTCTGAGAAAGAACTTACTTCAGTAGTCCAGTGTTCATCAGGAATTTTATCTATAGCAGCAGCAACACAGCTCTGAATCTGACCTCGGAAATCTAACATTTTTTGATCAAGGCCAAGCCAGAGAATAAAAGTAATAAAGTCACTAAGCTCAGTAGTGCAATAAGTGCAACAGATGTTCAAAATAGTAATAAGTACTTGAAACACAGATGCCAAATTTGCAACTACTAATGACCACTGAGGACACTTCAAAGGTTTGTCAACATCTTCCTGCTTCTTAGAAACTATACGTTTTTTGATAGTGCTCAGGGTAGATTCGATGGGGCAACAGCTGTCGATAGTAATTCCTATATTGTAAGAAACAGAAGAACAAATTTAATATTGGTGCAGAATTTTGTGCATACATAAATTAAAACTTAGATAAAAGCAAGGTAGCAGAAATATGTATGAGGGCAATCCAGAAATTAAATACCATTTGCGCATCACTCCCGCACAAGTATTTGCTTCAGAGTCAAACATGCGCAGTTGTGTTGCATCATTCATTAGTTAGCCCTGATGCCATTTCGTGAGGTTGAGCTTATGTTAAAGGTTTGTGCTGTGCATTAGTAATTTTTAAGTTAATATAATGGCCCACTGACTGCAAAGTCCAGTCTGTAATAAGGTTTCAGAATGAAAGAAATATCAGAACAAGTGAGATTCTCTGGCAAATTTGCAAAATTTACAGACAAACTGCAATGAGTGCAGGAATGGTGCTGAAGTGGATTCGATTCTTTAATGAAGGATGGTAATCTAATACAGACAACTTTGAAATCCATCGGAAGATGCAGCTAAGTCTCGTGACTTAGATTATGGTTAGACGCAGCAACTTTGATTGCTTGGGGATAGATGCAGCAACTTTCTTTGCTGATGATTGCGGACACTAGGATCTTTAAGGGGCACATCTGCAAATTGCATTTGTAACAGTAACCTTGGATCCATTTTTCTCTTTTAAACAAAGCACAAGTACATATAATACACTAATACCAAAGGCATCATACGTACCATCTAATGCCTGCATGCTGCAGACTACATCAACTTGTTCCCAGGAGTTGTGCAGCAGGAAAACGAGCAAGAGCACAAATAGAAAAAGCGAGGAAGTCAGTGTATGCAAATGAGCTGACACCAAGAGCTATCTCCGGAACTAAGGGTGATACAGAAATCTAATACACTTGTTTTAAAGCTTAGAACAAGTGTTAACTGAAACACATTGTTGGAATGGACCC
Source organism: Macrothele yani (assembly GCA_039090855.1). Lineage (NCBI taxonomy): Eukaryota > Metazoa > Arthropoda > Arachnida > Araneae > Macrothelidae > Macrothele > Macrothele yani. Next base: position 84,771,367 of record CM077008.1, read on the forward strand.
TGGGCTAACACCAAAGAAGTTGTTAAATGTTTTTACCCTGGCAGCAGGTAAAGCACTGAGGCAACTAGTGAAAATAAAGCTACTCCTGAACTTAAAAGTTTTTTATAATGTAATAACAGCACTTAAGATTGAAGCTCAGAACATGTAGCACACAGGCAAATACTTGTCCAAGCACTAGGGACCATTTTAGTAATTTGCAAAACCTCCATTTTTCTGAATTGCATAAATAAATGGATCTGTACTCTTGAGGCTAAAAATTATGGGAGCAAAAAGAAATGCAAGTGTACATAAGTCAACAGTTATTGCATGTACTGTAAGGCACAGTAGCAGGAGACTAGCCCAAATGAAATAGGAATGGCAAAAGGTGACCCAACCAATCCTAAGGAAGAATAATATGTGCTGTAAAGAAGGCAACCTGTATATACATGAGAAAAGAGAAGTATGTGCACAAGGATATGAATGAAAGATGTCATCAAACTATAATGGAGTGCACATGCTTTTATGCCAATGTAGTAAGTCATTATTATATTTGCACTTTTAAGGTATTAAACCCCTGCAAAGTGCGCATAGTTTACGTGCAATTCATAAATGATATACTATTAAAAATCACCAATCACTTACCCTAAAGCTCATGGTAATTTCCATCCACAAAAACACTTCAAGCACGTCAATAATCGTAATGTTGTAGGCCTTCAAAGGTTTACAGACACCTTGCTTACGGTTCCTTCTTCCGGGGATGAAACATCATATTTTTCCCCCTTTATTTTTATTTGCTAGACAAACAACGCTGTTTTTTTTAGCCATATGAGATGTAACCAAAGCTCGTCAATTCCATAAAAACCACACAAGCATACTACTTATTCATACATTCAATTAAAAAACTATGTACATATTTACACTACATTACATTCCCAGGTGGTTAAAACCTTTGTCAACTGTGAGTAACAAAATGCTCCATCTGTTTCAAAACCTGTGCTACTCCTACTGCAAGTGTCATCCTCATTCAGCCCCTCACACACAATCCTCTAGCGCTTTCAACAGGCTACTGTCGTCATCAGGAGGCAGGTGTGTCTCACCCGCCCACCACAGCTCAAGTGAGCAGAGCCATCGAGGCACGGGCTCCAGTCGCAATCTCTGAATCTTTGTGTCTCTGGCGCCATTTATTGTCATTGCTGCTCTCTTTTCTTTTTTTCTTTCTAAGCTGTTGTTCAATTTTTATTAAGGCCTTCCATTGTTTGTTTAAGTTGCTAGGCTCATTAATGTTGCATAATCTTGATCTGTTTTTTTCAATTAACACTGACTGCAATTCTTAACTGCCTTTCGTTTTTACAGCTCTTAATAATTTTAATATCCTCAAACCTCGGACATTGTTGATTTTCCATACAGTATTGGGTTAATGCTGTCTTAGCTTCTTTTTATTCCAATTATTTATATGCTGGTTCAATCTATACTTTAATTTATTCTTGGTGCTGCCTATATATGACACAGGTGGTTGTTGGTTTATAGGGATTTCATAAATTCCTGCTATCTAATTGGCTGATTTTTTCATTTTTAATCACTAAATTTTTTACAGTAAGTACCTGATTTCCTACCTGTATGTCATACTTGCCACAAACTTTATTAATTTCAGCTGAAACATTTTCTACATATGGTATTGCCCCTACATATTTTACTAGTTTTTTTAATCAATCTTGGCTTTATTGTTAGCTTGAGTTATTTCATAAATCCATTTTTTAATATCTGTTTAGGGTAAGCAAAATCATATGCAATTTTTTCAATATATTCAATTTCTTCTTTTTTATATTGTTCCACTGATGAGTGTGTTAGACTTCTTTTAATTAGTGTTTTAACACTATTTCTTTTATAGTCATATTAGAATTTGTATGTGCCACCCTCTGTGTTTCCTAGGTTGTGTTACAAAACGTAATTTGCAGACGGGCCCCTTAGGGGTCCATCAGCCATCATCAGCGGAGAAAGCTGCTGTGTCTGCCAGTGATCTATGCTGCGAGACTTCACTGCATTTCCTAGTGGAATTCAAAGTTGTATGTATTAGGACATTACCTGAAGGACGACAGAGCATTCATTATAAATTGAGTAATGGTAGATTTGGTAGAGAGAATGAATAAAAGCATTAAGAACTGAAATTTCACAATTTCTGATCTTTCAGAACATTTCTCTGAAGTTTCTAAATCATTACAGAGAAGCTTCTGTACCATGAAGTGTATGTACGATGGGTGCAAAATATGTTGACAGAAGAACACAAAACAAAGCACAGGGGATCTGCTTTGGAATTTTGGGGGTAGTACGCGAGGAAGGCGATAATTTTTTAAGCAGTGTAGTGACAGGAGACGAGACTTGAGTCTCTCATATCACATCTGAATTGAAACATCGGTCCCTGCAATAGAAACACATAGTTTGTCCAACGATGACCTGCTGACGATGTTTGAGAGGTAGTTCAAAACCCAGGTGGTAGAGTTTTATGAGGAGTATATCCAGAAACTTGTGCCACAATATGACCAGTGTTCGAATTACCCAGTGGTCCGCTGGCCAACGGCCAGTAAGTTTTATTTTCTAATTTGTCACAAGTCAAAGATACGTTATTTTCTACATATATTGAAAATGTTTTTAAACTTTTTTTTATGAACCAGTGGGCATTTTGGTGGACCAATGGTTTGCAAATTCTAGTGGTTCGCTGGGCCAGTAAAAGATTTATTTCTAATTCTAACACTGATGTGACAAATGCCTTAACATCCATGGTCTTCAAACGGTGCTTACTTTCTGGATGGCCCTAGTAACAAGAAACATGAAAAGTAAAAGTAATTCTAAATGACACATTAGGAATCAGAGCATAACAGTAATGTGACAAACGTTTCTTGTACGAACATTTTCGTAGCAACTTCTACCTTTATCAGACCACCACGTGTCATCTTCATTCTCTACAAGGCTGAAGAAAGTAGAAGTTATTACCAAAATGCTCCTCCATTAAACATTTGTCATGTAACTGTTATGAGTTGATTTCTAATATGTCATTTAGAATTATTTTCACTTTTCATCTTAAAACTTAGAATGAACTCTCAAAGTGACTAAAAAAAATTACACAAAAGATGTACTATTTGTAAGTAATATGTGAATTTTTTCATATTAACACTACACAGTTTTAAGGTTTTAATTAAAAAACAAACTGGATGTCCTCAAAATTCTTGGGTGTAATGAGCATGTACCTCTTTGACTCCCAGCATCTAGGTTTTTCAAAGGTTACTTTACAATGTGTTGTATAATACAAGGCTGGAAAAATATGCTCCAAATTTTGGAGCCAGGTGAAACAAATTAAAATTTTAAAGAACACATAAGTGTAATGTGTGGGGATACTGGAAGCAAAGTAATATAGTATATCTGCAGTCCTCTTTTTTTTTTTTTTTTTTTACCCAAATCACTTACTGCTAAATAAAATTCCAATTTGGTCCATAATTTTCTTTTCCCATTTTTCCGGTCATTACACTCAAAAAATTATAATTTTAAATTTGGATTTTATCAAATAATTTGTTGAAGTTTAAATTTTTGCATTTTCCTTCATATAATCTGCAGATTATGAAATTCAGATGTTTTTTTCTGTTTGTATAATACACAGTGACATATAATCAATCCACAGACCATGAAATTCAGAAGCAAATAATGAAACTGTTATGAATAATCCATGGCAACTAGGGTGAAAATCCTATACACAGGAAAAAATGAAGCTATACCTTTCTTTGGTCCCACCCTCTTAAAATATTCCTTTTGGTATTCATTTGGTTGACATTTACAGGTTGCACAACACCAGTTGTTTTTTGTTCATTAAAAGCTATTAGAAGATATATAGTATAGTCTGAGTAGCCACTTTATTATGACCACCCCCTCAGTACTTCGTTGGGACACCTTTTGCCTTTAATACTACGTCGATTCTTCGTGGCATGGACTCTACGAGATGTTGATAGGTGGTTTGTGGAATCTGAGACCATGCTTGATGAATAGCACTTCTTTCCAGGAGTGTGAGATTGAAGTTTTGTGGATCCAGCTGTCTGATGGCTCGTTCAACTTCATCCCACAAATTTTCAATGGGGTTGAGATCTGGAGATTGTGGGGGCCACCTATGCAAAGTAAACTCACCGGCATGTTCCTGAAACCAATCCTGTACAATACGAGCACTATGGCAGGACGCATTATCTTGTTGAAAGTACCCATCGCCATTGGGATAAACCATCCACATGACAGGATGCACTTGGTTCGCAACGATTTTTAGATATGATGTGCCAGTCAGACGTTGATCAACACGAATTAAAGGGCCTAAAGCATGCCAGGAAAGCATTCCCCAAACCATAACATTGCCTCCACCAGCTTGAAGGGTTATAGCAATGCATTTGGGGTCCATGCTTTCGTGCTGCTTCCGCCAAATTCTCACTCAGCCATCGGCATGGTGCAACTGAAAATGCGATTATCAGACCACATAATTTGTTTCCAATTATCGACTGTCCAATCCTTGTGCTCCTGTGCGAACTGGAGACGTTTTCTCTTGTTAACTGCAGACAGCAAAGGTGTTCGAACAGGCCTTCGGCTGCCATATCCCATCCGATGGAGTGTACGGCGAACAGAGCGTGCAGAGATCATTTGAGGCGATCCTTGATTAAGATGGTCTGTAATTTGCTGCACTGTTGCCCTTCTGTTTTCTGTTACCAGTCTGGACACTCTCCGTTCCGCCTGAGCAGTCACTAGTCGATGACGACCACATGCTGCACGTAGAGACCCCGTTTTTGGCTGACAGTGCAGTCTTTAAACACTATAACAACAGCTGCTCTGGAATATTTCACGAATGCGGCAGTTTCGGTGATACTCACTCCATGGTTCCGAGCTCCTACAATCCTGCCACGTTGAAAGTCCATCAAATCGCATTTTTTACCCATCTCGTCACCCAAAAATCACTTCTACTACTGTCGCAAGCACTAAGCTTTCCCTTTTTATACTAGTTTCGCCCTCTGGCGGCAACAGCATGCAGCCATAGCTCATTTGCTTAAAACTGTCAGGTGGTCATAATAAAGTGGCCACTTAGGGTATACCTTAGCACGACCTTGATAATTGACCAATGGCGGCATTCTCTTTTTGTTATGACTTGTTTCTCCTTTCAGTAGATTTAATGCAAGGTTGTTTTGTGTTTCATATTTATGCACTACTGTTGATTGAACAACCATGCTCTTTTTGAGTCTTGGTGCTAACTTTATAGAAGATTCCGTGGCTGAACAATTAAATCCACTGAAAAATGATCTTGTCAAGTTCATCAAGGATCAGCTAACAACATTTCAACTAAGGGATGACTACAAGGAATTACTACAACTCTTCCCCTCTTATTCCTAGAAGATGATGATGCAAAATGGATTAACATTCATGTTCCTGGAGCTTTACCTTGAGCTAGGTGGATGGCTAAGATACACAGCTTGAAAATCTACTAGTTTCACTCGCAGTTCAAACTAACTGCCTGAGAATTCTATAAAGTCTTTAATGTGTTTATGCTACAGATTTCTCTCAAGTATTGATATACTTCTTCCTGTGAAGCATCAGCTCCTAATAATGACCTAAAACTCTTAAAGGAACTTGATAAATACAAGAAAACAAAGTCATTGCCGATGCTGCAGCTAAAAGCATCTCAGGACATTTGTGGTACTTAAGTGAAACACTTGCTGAATTAGCCTTTTCTGACTCCAAAGTTTCTTCTGAAATGAAAGTGAAGATGGTGAAAGCATTGAAAAAGAAAGGTGCTGACTTTTCTTTTCATTGAAAAAGAAAGGTCTATGCCGTGACAAAATTGTAGCAACAGCTGTTCAAACGAAGCAGCTGTGTGATTTTGTGTCACAAAACACTCAAATTATTTACAGCTTTGGATACCTCAAGATTTTTTAAATCAAGATCCCAATACTTGGAAAAATAACAATGATTTCCATGAAGGTTGTTGAAGAATACAAAAACTGAAGGTTCTAAATGATGCAGCCAAACGTGGAATCGCACTAATTCAGTTGTTCAGCGGAATTCTTACCAACAAGGAAGAGCAGAAACAGTACCTTTTGCAAGTAATAGAAAAGCATCGACAGGATTACCCAAACCCAAGTAAGTCCACCATGGTTGCCCAAAATGTTCTTTAAGCAGTGATACATGACACTTTCCTTAATGTTGATAGGTTTCTATTACGAATTCTATGTTAATGATATCAAAATTTAAAGTGTATGGTGCAACCAATAAATATCAATATTTTCTCTTGAAATTTTTTGTGAGTGTTTTTTTTTCAGGTAAATGAACAATTCCAGGGGGTGGTACCTTCAAAATAATGAACTTCCTTTTTTATTGTCACCCTAATGGTGGCGTATAATCAGTATAATCTGGAAATTCAGAGAGAGAGAGAAAAAAAAAAAGCATTTTCTTCATATAATCTTCAGTGACGTATGTGACCTTGAAATTAAAATATACACATATATATTTATCATTGTGGAATCCGCACCTAGTGTGTTGATCACAAATTGTTATTTCTGACAGAAAAGTCGCCACTCACAGGATTATCCAAAAGTCCAAAGTAAGAAACGATCTTATATATATATAAAATAAAATTAACTGTCATTTCTTACATACTTTTGTGTTAATTTCAAGTGAATGAACAAAAATCCAGTTTTTTTTAACATTACAGTTGTTCATTAGTCCGACCTAAAAATTAGATAAAAAATTAAAAAATACTGGCCAATCTGTAGTATTTGGCATTTCTGAAAACATTTTTTTGAACAAAAGGATTAGTGCAGCAAAACTAATGAATCTGATTCCTAAAGAGTTTACTTTACTGAGGAGGCAATGATTACAGAGATGCCAACCTGAGAAAGGGGTCATCAGTAAAAAAAAAAAATCCGAAATTTTCAGTAAAACCGCTTCAACCTTCAGTAAGATTTTCAGTATATCAAAAATATTTATTTTAAAATCTCAGAATTGTTTATAACACTTTTTAATAAAATGAATAAGTTCCAAAATGTAGTTTTATTTAAAAATCACACACACACACACACACACACACATATTTCTGCAGTAGAGGCCAGAACTTAGCAATGAAAGTTCAGCTTTGGCTCGCCAGCCCCGACAAATGAGCTACAGAGGCATCATCAGCGTGGCAGGTGACACCCGAACTATTCAGTGAGAAAGAAATGTCTCGCGAGTGTCGACATGCAAGTTATAGAGGTGTGATAGGCGGGGCAGATGACACCCGACACGCGAGCTACACGGTGAAAAAGAAATTCCTCGTGAGCGCCAACGTGCGTTCTATAGAGGCATAGGCACGGTGGATGACACCCGACCTATTCGGTGAAAAAGAAATTCCTCACAAGTGCCGCCGTGAGTTATAGAGGCGCCATAGGCATGGTGGGTGACAACCAGCACGGTGATGACATTTTTTTTTATCTGTTCAGTGGAAAAGAAAGAAAGGTCTTGCAAGCCCTAACTATGAGCTATAAAGGCGTTGCATCTTCGGTGTGGCAGATGACATCCGACCTATTCGGCAAAAAGAAATTCCTCGCGAGTGCCAACATGCGAGCTATACAGGCGTCATCGGCATGATGGATGACACCCGATGACATTTTTTTTAATCTATTAGGTGGGGAAGAAACGTCTTGGGAGCCCCAACATACGAGCTATAAAGGCGTCGCGTCATTGATGTGGAGAGTGACACCCGACCTATTCGCCGAAAAAGAAATGTCTCGCAAACACCGACATACGAGCTATACAGTCGTCATAGGCGTGGCGGATGACACCCGACCTATTTGGTGAAAATGAAATTCCTATAGAGGCATAATCGGCACGGCGTGCGACACCAGCACGTCGATGACATTTCTTTTTCTCCATTCGGTGAAAAACAAATGTCTTGCGAGCCCCGACATATGAGCTATAGAGGCGTCATCGGCGTGGCAGCTGATACCCAAACTATTCGTTGAAAAAGAAATGTCTCGCGAATGCAGACAGGCTAGCTATAGAGGCACCATTGGCGTGACGGGCCACACCTCTCACACGAGCTATTTTGCGATTTCATAACGTCGGGTGTCACCCGAGAGTCAAGCGGGAAAAGTTGAAACATCAGCGCCAGAATTTTCACAAGCACAAAGCTACATGTAATCAATGTAAAAAGTTTGCAAAAGGCACTGAGCTGAGCTCCCTCTCGGCTTTTGCACACGACACTCTCAAAAGACTGTACGGGGAATCGCATGACAAACAGCATGAGGAGGAGAAAGTCCGCCTCCATTGGCGGGGAAGTCAGAACATCAAAGGCGTATAGAGACTACTTGTAATGCTCGTTTTTTCAACCAAAAGACAGTAAAAAACAAAAAATTGCGTGCATGGGCTTTTCTGTAGTTTTTCGGGTGAATTCAGTAAAAGTTGGCATCTGTGTGATTACATACCAAGGAACAGCTTTTTAACATTACAGTTGTTCATTAGTCAGACCTAAAAATCAGTAAAACTGTGGCCAATCCGCAGTATTTGGCATTTTTGAAAATGTTTCTTTGAACAAAAGGATTAGCGAAGCAAAACTAACGAATCTGATTCGTAATTCGTAAAGAGATTACTTCACTGAGGAGGCAATGATTACATACCAAGGAACAGCTCAGTGGGCTTCCCACGTAGCCTTCTGCAAGCAAGAATAATATTGCTTTCATTGCATCATATTTTCTGTCAAAGTGCAAGTAAGTAAAAAAACAACAACATATGTATTTGCTTCTCATCGAAGCTCTCTGCCCGTGATACACTTTTTTCACTGTCATTGCATTTTCAATATCACAAGTTATTCCAACATTACACAGATTTAAAAAAATTAAAGTGCCAGCAAACTTTCTTTTTTTACAAGCGGTACATTATCTGCACAACAGTTTTCAAACTTATAACTTTTTAAAGATAATCTGTGGATTATACGATGGAAATTACAGTATCAACTTAAATAATTAGAAATGAAAAAAAAAATTGGTCGCCAGCACCTAATTTCTAGGCATCAGGTAATTTTCCAGCATTGGTATAATACCTACATACTTCCCTGAAAACTGAAGTTTTTCTAGACAACATGTGAATGAAGTTGGTTATGTTTCCTCATATCTGATGCTATAAGAGATTTTACGATTAGACTTCGTAGTGAAAGAGATATTGTGGTAAACACAAATACACAGCCCTGGTGGCTGAGTGGTCTGAGGTGCTTGCTTCTGCTCATTCACTTGAAAGGGGCCAGGGTTTGAGTTCCAGATCAGGCACAGGTTGTGTGTTTTAATTACTGTACTGGCCCTAGACCCAGAAGCCCTAAGTTTGGGATTAGCAACTGTTTATAGTTCTGCGAGTTTCTCATGGTGTTTCTTAAACCCCAAAACACTATATACAGTACAATTCCGAAAATCCGCACAACTTGGTTCCTGAGGTTGTGCAGATTGTAGAATTTTGCAGATTTTAGAGAACCTGTGTGTATTTACTAGTACATACATACGTATAATACTAGTTCAAATAGGATGGTATGTATGTACGAATTATAGGCTTTCATTTGTTTAATAATTAATAAAATTAATTAGTAATATGTATTTAATACTGTATTTAGTAGTATTTGGAATTTGTATAGATATATACAGTATTTAATAAGTAAGTAAAATATAGGGAACACATTCATAATACAGTACTGTATTAATTAACAGAATTTTTATTTACCAAATACTGTATATGTCAATCAAACATTCTGGCTGGCAAACATTCCATCAATGGTCAATTGTTTTAAATTTGGTTTCTCTCATTGAAGTTTTTCCTGAAGTCTACAAATCATCATTATTTCCTATGCTGAAACACATTTCTGCTGTTCTAAAAAATTAATGTATTGTTCTTCCAACAAAATTCCATCACCTAAGGATATTTTTTTGGTAGTAGAATTCTCGCTGTCAGTGTCTGAACCGCCTGCATCAGGATTAATCACACTAGCTATGATTTCATCATCAGTCATCATTTGGACTTCACTCTTGTCTGAAGATTCCATCCATTTAACTATATCTTCTTCTCTAAATGCATTCATCATTGACACATTTGCTTGTTTGGCATATGGTAGAAGCTGCCTAGCCTTTGATTTGGCCTAAACTCGTAATCCTCAGGTTCAGAGTCAACAAATATTGATTCTGGCCATAACTTAAGCCATGCATTTATCAGAGTAGAATGTTTCACATTGTTCCATGAACCTGCTATCAGTCCTTCATTGTGAAATCTTTAATGAACGTTTTGATTGTTTGAAACGATTTATCAGAATTCAAGTTTCCTTAGGAATTCTCCTTTGCAGTCGCACTTCCAACTGTTAACTATGCCCTGTTCCATGGGTTGAATTAATGAAGTAGTGTTTGGGGGTAAGAACATAACTGTAACATTATTTGAAGTTAAATCTTCAGGATGTGCCCTGCAGTTTTCCCATACCAACAAAATTTTACAGTCTGGAGCAAATCCAACCTCCACACAGTGCTTTCTGGCATCTTTAACAAAGTAATTATTGAACCAGTCTGTAGCGAGTTTTTTGGTCATCCATGATTTTTTATTACTGCGGTAGATCACAGGCAAGGCCTTTAAGCCCTTCAAAGCCCAAGGACAAGCACTTTTCCCAATCACAAATGGCATACATTTATGATTTCCAGAGGCATTGAAACAAAGAACAACTGTTACTCTTTCGTTGCCTTCCTTAACACCGGAAGGCCCTAATTCATCAGCATACACTACAGTATGTCTTGGAAGACAAAGCCAGACAAGTCCAGTTTCATCCATGTTATAAATTTGATCACGAGAAAGTGCTTCCTCCTGGACAAATTTGGCAAACACATCTAGAAACTCTTCTGCAGCTACTTTATATGCCGATTCTTGCTCCCCTCAGGATTTCAAGTAACGAATTCCATGTCTTTGTTTGAAGCAGGATAGCCATCAAGGCTCATCAATCTTCAGTTGCTGATGAAATAGCTTGGCTTTTTCTCATAAGAATGGACCTGTAATTGGCATGCCATCGTTACGTCTTTGCCGAAACCACTCATAAACAACAGCATCGAGGGTGGAGTTTCTAGCTTCATGCATCATTCTGTGATCAGCAATTTCAGAATTGCTATCACTCATTGCATAGAATTGCAATATCTTGTCTTAGTTTTTCTTAATATTGTACACAGTCCGAACAGCAATACCAAAAATATCCGCAACATGCTTTGGTGAACTGCCATTATCAAGTTTCTGCTGAATCGTTAAAGAGCTGTGCTTTCTCTTCACTCCTGCCATTTTCTCAAATTTCCAAACAATTATTCAAAAAATTTCACCTTAAGACGTGAAACAAGACATTAAAAAAAAAAAAAAAAAAAAAAAAAAACAGATTCTCACAGCATGTGTACTGTAAAAAAATGTAAACACGCAATGCTAAGTTGCCAGATTGCCCACTTAATATGTGCTTTATTTGAACTTCAATCTCTCAACACTGTACCATCATTTTTGACCAAAAAAATTTATATCATTAGTAATATTTTTCATATAGAGAAAACACATAATTTTTTTTAAAAACCTTTAAAAAGATCTTTAAACATTTTTTTTTGTCAGCTGGAAAATAAAAAATTTTGATTTCTGAAACCTTTTCTTTTTACCAGTCTGTTAACTGTAACCGGTATCCAAATCCATGTGGATTTTAGGCAATTACGGATTTTAGGAGTGTGAATTTTCGGAATTGTACTGTATTATAATATACAGGGTGATTCCTTAAGTTCTAAGTTACCTCAATAACTTGGGAACAAAGACAGCGAGAGCTATGGAAGTAAGGTATGGTATAGTAAAACAACCATGCACTATCGGATGAGTGACTGCAGCGCCCCTAGTGGCAAAATGAGAGTTAGCACTCCTATCTCGGAAACCATGAGAGATACGGGAAAGAGATCAATTAGAAACTTGTAGGGCATCAACAAAATAGTAGGAAATGACATATGGTAGAAACGGCTGGGGTAAGTAGAAGGTCGGAAACGTGAGGGAAACACAAGGTTTATTATACTCAGGCGTGAATACAAATAGAGTACATTGGTCGTATTTAATGCAACAGCAGTACTTACATAATGTTGCGTTTAACATAAATAGGGTTCAATATGGCCACCATCTGCCACAATACACATTTGAATGCAAGACAGAACTTCCCGTTGTACGTTTGCCAGCATAACAGGTGTCACACTCTCACATGCAGCGACGATAGGCAATCGGAGATCATGGAGACTCGTCGGTTCCACTCTGTACACGTGATCCTTTAGGTAACCCCAGAGGAAGAAATCCGTGGGAGTTTGATCCGGGGATCGTGGAGTCCACGCTATGGAGCCACCCTAACCGATGATCTGTTGCCTGAAAGTGTCGGACAGGAAGTGTGTACCGCTGTTGGTTGATGTGTCGGAGCGCCGTCATGCAGAATTCATAATGAGCGTACATCTTGCAGAGACAGATCATCTAACCACTCAGGAAATGTGCTTTGTAACAGCTGCAGGTAACTTCGTCCATTTAATGCGCCCCCATATAACACAGGCCCAACTTCCAGATGCCACACCAGACATTGATCAACCAGCGCACCTGATGCCTCATTTTCTGTGTAAAAAATGGATTCTGAACTGCCCAGTAATCGGTGTTTTATTTGTTCGGCACCCCAGCGCGTGTGAACTGCGCCTCGTCAGTCCAAAGGATGTTTGATAAAAAGGCCGCATTTTCTTCTACGGTGTTCATTACAAAATTGCACAAATATAGACGTCATTGGTTATCCCCTGGCATCAGTACATGCAGTGGCACTGTATAGTACGGGTTGGCACCATGCTGATGCAAAATGTTCCACACACGCGATTGTGATAAGCCACATGCCATATTGACTTCCCTTGTACTGGTGTGTGGGTTGGCCAAAACGTATGCCAGAACATCGACTGGCTGCACATCCCTACCCATTCCGGTGGGTCGGCCCGAACGGGGACGTGCTGCAATACTGCCTGTCTCTCATATCCGTCGAACCACGTGACTGATGGTCCATGCTGTCGGCGATGGATGAGTCGGAAATCGTAAGCCATACTGGCATGACGCTTCCCTCGCATTGTGTCCGAATTCTCCATATAGCAGTACCATTTCGCAATACTGTTCATTCGAATAGCCTGCCCTGCTCGTTCTTTACCCGATACTCACGTCACGAATGATATAGCTCCTGACCGATGATCCTTTATACATTGCCACGCAGCGCCTGATACGGCAGGTGAGGCGTTATGTCACACCAGAATTTGCATATGACACTCACAGGCGTGCGGTCGCATATGTAATACATTTCTCTCTGCTAGACTGTTACTGCGACAACGACACGAACTGGCTTTGCACAAGTTCGCATTTACAGCCTTCTACTTACCCCAGCCGTTTCTACCATATGTCGTTTCCTACTAATTCGTTGATGCTCTGCAAGTTTCTAATTGATTTCTTTCCCGTATTTTTCATGGTTTCCGAGATAGGAGTGCTAACAGGGCTGCCAGCTTATCACACCCAAGAAAATAGTTGCTTTAGTAGCCACTAATGGTAAAAATAGCAGCCTAAATAGTAGCCTTAACAACTTATGTTAATGACTAAAATAGTTGCCCAAAAAAGTGTTTGAGTTTTAGAATGTAAGTCCTCCACACCAAAAAAAAAAAATTTTTTTTTTGTTATTTTCTTTTATTTATTTCAAAGCACAGTGACAAAATTAGCACATGTTCACATTTTGGTGGGGGGAAAATTATATATATATATATACACACACACACATCCACACACTATAATACAATGCTACTCAGGACACTCGGAACTATAAAGGTTATGGAAATTACCCCCCCCCCCCAAAAAGTTATTCAATTATATATCAAAAACTACCCTGATACAAATTTTGGAATTACAAAACACTTCCTTTTGCACTGTTCTGGAGGTCAGATGTTCTCATCTGTATCAAGCCAGTACGGAGAACTTTCTTCAGCATTTGTGGTTGGTAAAAAAATATAAGATCTCCAAATGTCTTTTGATGCAATGTCTCACCAAAAATGATCAATCCTAATTTTGCTGTTTGGAATAAATTCTTATACATACAAGTACATCTATACCTAGACCCACATGACTAGGGGAACGAACTACTCAAATGACAAAAAGTACTGTCTCGTTATTTTTAACAGATATACAGAAATGTCTCACCAGGTGCTTTTTTCGATTACCACTTAATTTTTTCGTTATGAATAATTCCTAATTTATATTAACAGTTTGTAGATAATGTAAAATTGATTTAAATGTCTGTTGGCAAAAACATGCATTTTTCGTGTCATTCGGAAAATAAAGCTGTAAAAACAATTACATATCATTCATGAAATTCTAGGTAAAAATTTTTTGACTTCAAATTGATACATTTCACTGCAAATAAACTTCAGTAAGCACAGAAAACAGCAGTTTTTAATATGGCGAAGGCAAGGTACGTGTTCGCTCCTCGCACTGCCATACAGCAATCTCTGCCATATTCCAAACAGAAAAAAGGGGACACTTTTTCGGCAGAATATCTTGATTTGAGTAGGCTGTACCTTTAATCACATACGGGTCTAGTCTATACTTGCCATTGACTTTCCTCCATCATATTTGCAATAAAGCAGAAAGCAATAAACTGAAAAAGACATATCGATAATGATTCGCATGGTTCATACGCTTTTTCAATCGCAAAATTCCGGGACTTTTCAAGGACATACGATCCAAATGCTCTTACTTAAAATATAGTGAAACATACGTCTGTTCAATTTGTTACCTACAACAAACAACTTCCTACACGCTTGGGCAAACTTAATGCAGAATTATACATAATATCTAAGGTATTTTACCTGATATTGTCGAAGTATTTCTCACTTTGTTTGCTCTGTGAGGCACGAGCTCCTGGCCCTGAGAGGTCTCTTACATTACGGACCTTTGGTTAGTTAGCACGTGCCTCACAGAGCAAACAAAGTGAGAAATACTTCGACAATATCAGGTAAAATACCTTAGATATTATATATAGTTTAATTAAAATCACGTTTATAACATAAGACAACCTATAAGGTAGTCTCATGAATTGAATTTTTCGTAATGCAGAATGTTAAAAATGATGTCTGCTGCAGCTAATCAGAAACTTAGAATCACAGATAAATACTGAAATACCAAAACCGTCACTGAAAATGTGACCAGGTTTAATATCTACTAAACACTTTTATATACAGTACACTACACTGATTTTGAGAAAACTTCATTTTTCTACTTTGGCTTTAGTTCAATTATTGAAGCAAATTACATAATTAACCCCCCCCATAAAACTCAAAAATACATAGGTATGTGGAATTTCTTTTGAAATGCTTTCATATACCACACAATCAATACATAAAATACTATTTGTATTTAATTATTTTGAAATAATGCTTACATTGGAAATTTAAGGGTAAGGAAAGGTGAAATATCTAGAACTTTTTCAAAGGACCAAAGGGATTGTTATTTCTTAAACACATAATCATGGTAGCAAGTATTTGTGTTACATTTTATTTATGGAAGGAATTTTCAACATAATATCGATGCTGTAGCTATGTTTTAAATTTTTACTTGCCAGCAAACAAAGTATGCACAAAAATTTCCAACGTGAAATGAAAGAGAATAACGGGAAAACCTTATGTCCAAGGGCTATGTGCAATTATATTCATTAGTGATCATGGCAATTTAACTAGGCATAATTAAAAAACTAATTATAGAAGCTCAGAAAATACTAAGAAACAACTAGATTTAAGTTTCTGATATTGGAAAGCAATTTGATTTTATGGCAAATTTTTGTATAAAGTATTCATTACAAAATTTCAGTAAAGGTACCCCCCCCCCCCCCAATCAGCTCTTTACTTCCATCACCATCAGTGGCTAAAAAATATGTTACGAAAATTAACAAATGGTGCAAAAAACGTTTCCCATAGCAGAAGGAAGGTATTAGAGACAAAAAGATTTTTAAATCAATCAGTTAAAAGGAGAGATATAGAAGGAAACATGATATAACTATGCATTTCAGCGAAAGAATTTTGCAAAATGGAAACAGGAGAAAAGCATTCTTTATAGCAAAAGCTAAACTAAGGAAAAATAACTTTTCAAATACGTCTGCCGGAAGCAGAGATAGCAAGAAAAAACATTTTGACCTTTACAACCCCTAGAGGGAAAGTTGTACATTATTTAAAGAGGATCTTCTTATTGTAGCAAAAATCTTATGCACTCTGCATCTTTATTATAGCGAATGGCATACAGTAAAAAAAGAAATAAAAAAATTCTCAATAGGGTTTTTACAGGCAGAGATAGCCTGCAAACAGCAGTACACAAACTCCATCTAACGGCAGAATTGTGAACCACAAACCTAAAGTGTCCCATAAGGTAAATGGTATCTGGTGTTAAAATAATTTTTTAAATCACACATTTAAAAGTACACATATTAAGAAAAATAGATTAAATATTTGTGCCCCCTAGCGACAAAATTGTGCATTATTTTGTGAAGAAAATACAAATAAGGAGTTTTCATAGTTAGGCATCGGATCGAAAATGAACATTTTTTCAGTCAGGTTTTTAGTCCACAGATATTGCTGTAAAAAGAAATGTGAGCTTACACCTTCTAGTGGCACACTTGTGTGTTAACAAATATTTGAAATTTTAAGAGAAACGTTTCACACTGAAAATGTTCTCCAACAAAGAAAGAATGTTTACAAATTGGACTCCTAGAAACCGAGATGTGGACAAAAATAAGATATACATGTATGCCCCCTGGTGGAAATATTGTGCACTATAAGCAGGAAGTATTCTCAAAATGCTTTCCGAGTTGCGCGATATCGGTTCACGGAAGAATTTTTTCAATCGAGTTTCCCGCTCATATTTTGTTGCAAATACATCAGAAGCAAAAATAAACATTTATGCCCACTGGTGGCCAAACCATTCTTTACCAGAAATGAGAATTTGTATGCAAAATATTTTAACCTTAAGAGCTGTATCCGACACAGGAAGAATTTTTCAAATCGGACTTTTAGAAGTGGAGATATTGGGAAAATCGCGATTTACCTTCTTTACGCCCCTAGCAGAAAATTTATGCATTATTTGAAAAAGGGACTATAACTAAAATAGTCTTCGATATAAATGTCACTGAAAGGATAGAGAATTTTTTCAATTGGATATTTAGAAGCAAATATATGAAATGAAATGCATTTTAAATTCGATGCGATTTCCATCTGCGCCCTCTAGCTGCGAAGTTGTGCATCGGAAAAAAAAAAAAAAAAAAAAAAAAATAACGAACAGATCCCCATTCTCACATTTTAAGCTTCCCAATACAAAAATACAAAAAGACTTTTACAAATCTAACTAGTAATTGCAGAGATATTGTCTTCCCGGCGGGACAAAGTGACAATATAAGCATGACACAAAAGATGCTAATAATGCAGCTTCAGTCCTCTTAAACAAAAAAACCGATAGACCACCCCCCCCCCAACACACACACATTTTGCAGAGGGTGGGGAGTGAAATTTATCAGACATAAGTTATGTCAGTAGAAAAATCCTTATATCTCATGTGATTCTATCATAAAGTTCACATATAATTACATGACCACAAGGTTCTTCAGAAAGACGCTTTCACGTTCTGTAAAGTGAATACAGTCTGTGGTGGTGCATTAACTTATTCAATTAAAATATAACTCAGGTAAAAGTCCTAAAGATGTTACTCACGGAAGTGCGTGTTCAGTCCAATGTCAGTAGTTATTGAGTTTCTTTGTCTAAAGTTGTATCTTGCTTCAATATGGTCAGTTGTTAGGGTTAGTTTGAGAGCCATTTCGTCATAAGTTGTACCCTACTTCGGATATGTCCAGATGTTAGGGTTAGCTCCGTTCTGGCTGTGTCGACATCATATTGAATGGATAAAGGTTTCCAGATAATAATTAAAGATTCTTGAGTTAAGAGTTACTATTTACATACCACTTGAAGTTCCACATCGTACTTGGCCTTTAGGGCTATCTCGTCAATACTGCACAATCTTGGAATTGCTGAGGAAGTCTTTAAATTTGATCAGGTTCATAAAAAATTTAAACGCTTTAAAAGATTCCAGTTAAAATCGTTATATACACCACCTCATACCGTCCACAGTCTCAATCATTGGACGTGCGTTTCACCTAGGCACTACCCTGGCGTTTTCAAAGGAGACTTCACACCCTCTGTCGAAGTCTGCTATCTGAAAGTCTCGTGTCCACAGTGCGCATGTTCCTCATTTAACTCATTGCCAATGCCATCTAGTGTCAGGTCACATCAACTTATCTTCATCTATGTCATTCTCACCCTTCCCTTTTCTCTTCCTCTCTCTCCACTCCTTATTCCATTTCTTTTCAGTTTCGATCAGGTTCCTCCAAGCGTACGAAAGGTCGTATGGACTGTTATTATTGCAGTTAAATGGTTTGGTCTTATTTATTATTACTGCTTCTGCTACTTGTATTGTTCTCATATTATTCTGCTGGTTTAATATTGTAATTCCTTCCTAAAAGGGTTACATTGATTATCTAAACAGAAGTCAATAAGTGCTGTTTTATTCTCTCTTCTGCTCCAGTTCTTCATGTGTTCGGTCAATCTGATTTTAATATTTCTTTTTGTACTGCCTATATATTGGTTGCCAATATTATTTTGATTATTTATTATTGGTATAGAGTAGACACCCACTTTTTGTAAGATTGGGGTCTTTCTGTGATAGTTACTAAGAGATTTCGTTATATCTCTCGTTCATACACCAAAATCTAGGTCAAATGGTTTACATGTTTTCTTCATAATAGTTGTGATCTCCGGTATATATTGATTGTGACTGTGGACGGTATGAGATGGTATATATAACAATTTTAACTGGAATCTTTTAAAGCTTTTAAATTTTTTATGAACCTGACCAAACTTAAAGACTTCCTCAGCAATTCCAAGAGAGTGCAGCATTGACGAGATAGCCCTAAAGGCCAAGTACGACATGGAACTTCAAGTGGTATGTAAATAGTAACTCTTAACTCAAAAATCTTTAATTATTATCTGGAAACCTTTACCCATTCAATATGATGTTGATACAGCTAGAACGGAGCTAACCCTAACATCTGGACATATCCGAAGTAGGGTACAACTTATGACGAAATGGCTCTCAAACTAACCCTAACAACTGACCATATTGAAGCAAGATACAACTTTGGACAAAGAAACTCAATAACTACTGACATTGGACTGAACCCGCACTTCCGTGAGTAACATCTTTAGGACTTTTAACTGAGTTATATTTTAATTGAATAAGTTAATGCACCACCACAGACTGTATCCACTTTACAGAACGTGTAAAACAGAACTTACAGACGTCAAAGCGCCTTCCTGAAGAACCTTGTGGTCACGTAATTATATGTGAACTTTATGATAGAATCACACGAGATATAATGATATTACGATCTGGAGATGTAATTAACACAATATAACACCTGCGGGAAGCATGGTTGCCCATGGTGCTGCATGGACTCAAGAGAAAATGCTGAATCACGATATTCGAAACTATAAGAAAACAAGAGTAAAACTCAATGACCAAGTTGACCATCTAGATTTTTTGAAACAAAGCCGGGACAATGGGGTTATTCCCAACCAATGGCGTTTTCTCTGGGTGTGCAAGTTGTGTGTCAATGCCCAAAGAAAATTACAGAAAAGAAGGATTTCTTTATAATTGATCTATCACAGTAGAATATTTTTGTTTTTTTTGTTTTATGAAATGTTCGGCGCGCTGACGCGCTCTCCGTTTCAAATGGTGTGTAGGCTGTGGGGTCCGGACCGAAGAAACAGCCAGATAAGGCCAAGCCGTTGCAACGATCTCTCCACGGTATCTCCACTGCTTTACGAGACTCAGTTCGCGCATGCGCCCCATGTCTTCTACCCGGCTCACGTAAGTACGAAAGCGTTGTATGCAGTTTCAACGCTTACATGCTTTGCTTGAGTTCAATTTGTATCTGTGTTCCGCGCGATTGTATTGTTGCTTGCGCAGTGAAGTTGGGGGTTCGGTTGTTTTAAGATTTAAGATGGATAGTGAAAGTGTAATAAAAAAGCTATTAAACAGTAGTTTTTTATCGCTCTCATACGCAGAAAAGAAACAAGTAATTGACAGTGGCCGACCATGTCCTAATCTCACAATATCAACACGTGTAAAAGGGAAAAATGGCGCTGGAAGAGGTTTTGAGAGGCATTTTCGTAAAGAGCTCTACGAAATTTCAGACTGGCTTTGCGGATGTGATGTGGATAACAAATTTTACTGTTGGACATGCTTGTTGTTCTCAAATAAGAAAACTGTTTGGAATCATGAAGGGTACAAGGACTTGAATCATTTGAATACTGCAGTGAAGAAACATAGTGAGTCTGAAATTCATCTTTCTAGTTTTTTTAAATTCAACAGATTTATTGCGTCCCCTACTAGAATTGACATTCTTTTCGATTCCCAAAGAAGGGTTGAAATTGAGC
Organism: Macrothele yani; assembly: GCA_039090855.1. Lineage (NCBI taxonomy): Eukaryota > Metazoa > Arthropoda > Arachnida > Araneae > Macrothelidae > Macrothele > Macrothele yani. The sequence goes on from CM077008.1 coordinate 84,791,937, forward strand.
TGCACAATGAAAAAGTTAAAAAGAACAGGGAAATATTGAAGAGGTTGATTAATGCCGTGTGCTATTTAGCGAAACTGGAACTACCATTCCAAGGTCATGAGGAAAATAAAGAATCTTTCAATAGGGGAAATTATATGGAGTTGCTTATTGCAAGTGCCAAGTTTGATTCTCAATTGAAAGAACATTTAGCGACTTCTACAGTTTTCCCGCGGAACTTCGGCAAGCATTCAAAATGATTTAATAAATTTCGTTGCTAATGTCCTGAGAGATAAAATTTACTACGAAATTCAGAACACCAATTTTGTGGCCATTATGCTTGATGAAACATCAGATGTAAGCAATAAATCTCAGCTCTCATTTGTGTTGCAGTATTTTTCAGTCTCACAGAAAAAAATCGTAGAACGATTTCTGGGATTTCTTGAGGTGAGTACTGATAAAACTGCAGAAGCTCTGTTTAATCATGTGAATGAAATCGTGGACAGATATAAGTGTGGGGATAAATTAATTGCCCAGACGTACGATGGAGCGGCGGTGATGAGTGGCCATCTCAATGGACTTCAAGGCAAAGTTTTGGGAAAGTACCCTAAAGCTCTCTTCACGCATTGCTATGCTCATGTAATGAACTTGGTACTGCAACAGTCTCTAGAGTGCAACAAAGAGCTTAAAGTCTTCTTTAGTGGTCTTAAATCATTACCTACTTTTTTCTCTCATTCTCCTAAAAGATTACACCAACTTTCTGCTTTCATGTCCAGAAAGCTACCATCATTAGCTCCTACCCGATGGAATTTTACCTCAAGACTTGTTCATACAGTCAATGAAAACAGAGAAGCATTGATAATGTTTTTTGAACATGTCAGTGAAAGTGGGGACTTCAACCATTTGACTGCAATGACAGCAAGATGATTTGTTGGCTTTTTAAAGAACTTCAAAAGCATATTTTTTTTATAAAGGTTCTATCTAATTTGCTTGCCTTTTCAGATGTATTATTCAGTATACTGCAGTCCCCGAATGTTGACATTTTGTACTGCAGTACTAAAATAACTGAGTTTCAACAGCAACTGCAAAGCGAAAGGGAGAATTTTGAGCCACTGTGGTCTTGTATTCATGGTGAAGTAAGGAAAGAAGAAATGCGTCCAATAAAAAAACAGAGGTTGAACGATGAATCAGAGAAAGACTACTGCCGGAGACTTTACTTCGAAATAATTGATAATATTAGCAATCATATAACAATTAGATTCGCATCGTTTGAAAAGTTGCAGTACTTTGATTTGTTAAACCCAACAAAAATGGCCTACTTTAAGAAAAAAGAAAATTTTCCTCGCGATTTATTAAAAAAATTGCAGGAAATCTATGGCGATCTTTTTAATTTGAGCAAACTCCAGAATGAACTATATGTATGGTATTCTTCTAATGAAGGTTCAGACAAAACACCAATTCAAATTGTTGATTATTTATTGGAAATGAACCTAATGCATGGATTTACGGAAATATACAAATTGGCTCTGCTGATCGCAACAATTCCTTCCACAACATCATCCGTCGAGCGGTCGTTTTCGTCCTTGAAGCGGATCCACACATTCTGCCGCGCCACACAAACCCAGCATCTCATGGATAATCTAAGCCTTATCTCCATTGAAAAAGAATTACTTTCTACGATGCGACAAGAGGATAAATCCAAATTCTATGAAGAAGTGATTAAGAAATTCCTGCAGAAAGAACAAAGAATGGAACTGGATTGATGTGTTGCAGATTATGAAGATATAGGATTAAGTTGTACAGAAAACAGCATTGATTTATTGAAAAAGAATTTCACAGAAACTTGAGAAAAAAAGATTTAATAATGTCCAAACATCTGTTTTCTGCAAATATATGTCTGCTCCTTAGTGAGGTGCTATTCCCAAATCTTCTGAAGGCCTAAACAATCATGGTGATGATGCAATAACTGGAATATGCAAAGTTTTACAGTTTTACCCTGATCGTGCTTTGGAATAGTGGCTTCAAATCAAGAAAATTCTTGTTAGTTTGAATCTTAACAGAATTCCAGGTATTTCAAATGCTTTGTTACACAAATTGGAAAATTCTGACACTCTAAAGCCCTATGAAATTATGAGAGATCTAGTAACTGTGCTTTTAACGGCACTGTTGTTAAATGGCCATGTAGAATGTTTTGGTCAGCAGTTAAAAACACAATTAGGTGAAAGAAGCCTTCTAATGAAAAAGAACAGACTTGCAAGTCACATCAGGATCAAAACATCAGGAATAAAAATGAGTAAATTTGACACTGAAGATGGGATACTATGGTGGGAGGATAGCGTAAAATCTTGTTGACCAAACCACAAAGATTAATTTATGTATTTTATTACTTCAGTTTCAACTTTTAAGCATACTATAATTGAAATATGCAAAATAAAACATTGATAATTATAGTAAGCAATTTTATAAAAATAATAGTATGAAATAAACAATTCGATTTTTTTCAAAGTTTGGCCACAGAAGTTTTTTTTTTTTTTTTATGGCCACTAGCAATTTTGGCCTTGGTGACCAATGTCTACTAGCAAAATTTCTAAGTCTGGATCTTTACCATGATCCGAAAGGATCGAGAAAGAACCCAGGAAGAGCAAAAATGGGGTATGTACAGCATTCCCTTACTTGATGGAATGGGCCAGCTTTCTTCTTGTTATATCGGATCTACAGCTCGTAGTCTTGCCTGCAGAGTACGGGAACACAAATACAACATCAAGGCAGGGCTTCAAAATACTGCCTTGGCGTGAACTGTCAACGGTGGAACTTTCTACCCGGATTGGGACCATGCAAAAATCCTAGTAATGCCAAGATCCCATTCAATGCTGCTATTGACTGAAAGTCTATTTATTTGTAAAGCCTGTAACAAATGTTGTAATGACTGTATACCATGTGATTTACTACCTGTAGGGAAAAATATATTATATAATCACCCAAAGGAGACTGGACAAAACGGGAGAGCTCCACCTTAAACATTGCTGACATAACACACACACATACTATGTTTACCCATACTGCCCTGGTTTCTGTTAATTGCAGCACTGTTCAAATGTTCACCTGACATCTGAAGATGGGTCCCAAAGTGGCCCGAAAGTACTTGTGTATTTCAGATTAATCTAATGAATTGAAAGTTTTACAACTTTTAATTTAATAGTTCCTTGATTTTCTTATTCAATTGTTCGTACTGAGACGGTGTCATTTATACTTATTTACCAAGAACGTACGAGTGAGTGGTTTTATATTGTGTATTTTAGGTATAGTTACTTTATCAAGTTACGCATATATTTTCGACTAGGGTGCGTAAAAGTAAATTACATTTCCCCCGATATCTCTTCTTCTAAAACTCCGATTTGAAAAATCTTTTCTTCGGATACAGCTCCTGATGGGAAATCTTTTGCATATAACTTCTAATTTTTGGTAAAGAATACACTGGCCACCAGGGGCGCATAAGTGTTAATTTTTGCTTTGATGTATTTGCCAAAAAATCTGAGCTTCTAAAATCTTGATTGAAAAAATTCATTCGTGGACCGATGCTACTCACGTCGATAAACCTTTTCAGAATATTTTCTTTTTAAAATATTGCATGGTTTCACCGCTAGGGGGCATAGATGCATATCTTATTTTTGTCAATACCTCTGCTTCTAATAGTCTGATTTGGAAAATTCTTTCTTCATTGGATAAAGTTTCGGTGTGACATGCTTTTTAAATAATTTCAAAATTTTCAAATAATTCATTGACTTTCTGCTAAGGGGCACAAAGGTAAATTGTGTTTTCTCCAATATTTCTGCTTCTAAAACTCCAATTTGAAAAATTCTTCCCATATCACATACAGCTCCTGATGGAAAATGTTTTTCATAAAATTTCTAATATTTTGTAAAGAATGGTTTGGCCACCAGGGGCATAAGTTTTAATTTCTGCTTCTGATGTATTTGCAGCAAAATTTGAGCTCCTTAAAACTCGACTAAATTTTTTTTTTTCTTAGACCGATACCGCTCACATGAAAAAATCTTTTGAGAATATTTTCTTCCTAAAATGCATGTTTTTTCCCGCCAGGGGGCGTAGATGCATATCATATATTTGTCCATATCTCTGCTTCTAAGAGTATGATTTGAAAAAATCCTTCTTTGTTAGAGTTTCTGCTGCAAAATGTTTCTCATATAAATTCAAATTTTTTCTTAATGCACAAGTCTGCAACCAGAGGACTCCACCCCGGTGGCGCAGTGGTCTAAGGGATGGCTTCTGATTGTTCGTCCAAGATGGGCCCAGGTTCGAATCCTGGAGATGCATGGATGTCGTGCTTGTCTTACGGAACTGGCTCTCTCCCTTCACTGGTGGTAGTGGCATGAAATTAAGGACGGGCAACTGCTTATAGCCCAATGAGTTGCTGACGTTGGTCATTAAACCTCAATAAAAAAAAAAAAAGGAAAAAAAACCCAGAGGACGTAAGTTCAGAATTCTGTTTACAGCAAATATCTGCGGGATTAAAAACCCGATTGAAAAAACTTCTTTCTTCGATCAGATGCTATTGTTTTCCATACCGGTTCCATTGACTTTGAAAAGCTTTGATAAATTTCATTTGCGTCAGAGCGGATTCAAAAGATTACACCCAAAAATTTATTACACCCGAAAATTCGGTGTCCTCTTTCTTGTTTTTCTTGCATTGAATATATTGCATTATAGATGTGGCATTTAGTATGTATATTATCATGGAGTTATACATAATCTGTAAATTTTACCTGAAATTACCCGCAAAATTATCTTCAGGAAAACTTGGAAAACTCAGGGAATTTTTAAAGCCAATATGAGTGGCAACCCTGCTTCTTTTTGCGAGGAATTTTTGTGGAGTATTGACTACTACGTTACATTTCAACATCTTTTAAATTAAGGTATGTTGGAGTGTATTCAATTTCTTGCGAACGATACTAAACGTGGTGAACAGAATGCCATGGTACTTATTACCATAAAGAGATTTCAGTATTAATATCTACGTATATAACATCACAGCCTCTCCTTGACAAATGTCAACCCCGCCTTCTCGTGGTACATCCTGTTCCCACTAAAGGGGCTCTGACGACCGCCAATAGCGGTATAACTATACCATTGGGATTAGAGGAAATGCTATCCCACACTCACCAACCCGCTTGGCCAGCGAGGTGAGTTATGGCCAAACCCCTCCAAAATGACTCCACAACTTAAATCTTGGCCCTCAGTCTCTGGCAGCTGGAATGTACCTGGCCAAGGCAGCGGCCAGTGCGACATGAAGGCAGAGGGTGCTAAGAATCCCCGGAGGACCGGACTAGGCTGCCATCTGATGCTGACCTTGGGTACGTACAACGGACGCTCCCTATCTTCTGATTCAAGGCTTCTTGAATTGGAAGAGGAACTACAAAGGATCAAGTGGGACATCGTCGGGCTAAGTGAGGTAAGGAGAAAAGGAGAAGATCTCATTGAACTGAAAAGTGGACATCTCTTCTACTATCGTGGGACAGATACTGGCAGAACTAGTGGTGTTGAATTTATAATAAACAAGAAACTGAAAGGATAAAGTTGTAGAAGTTGAAAGTTCCTCTGACAGAGCTGCACGACTCGTTATCCAACTCTCGAGAAGATACCAGGCTCAGATTATTCAAACTTATGCACCCACCACAAGTCATGCTGAAGAAGAAATTGAAGAATTTTATGAGGAAATTCGTGATCTAAATAATAAAGGTAAGCAGCACTTGAAGATAATTATGGGAGATTTCAATGCAAAAATAGGGCAACGGCAACAGAATGAAACTTCAGTAGGTAAATTCGGTCACGGCAACAGAAACCAGCGTGGAAATACTCTCGTAGAGTTTGCAGAGCCAGAAGGGTTTTTCATCTTGAACTCCTTTTTCAAGAAAAAGCCACACAGGAAATGGACATGGAGACATCCAAATGGGACGACAAGTGAAATTGATTTTATTATGTGTAACAAAAAATTCGTCATAGAAGATTGCAGTGTGCTAAACAAGTTCAACACAGGCAGTGACCATAGATTGGTGAGATGTAAGATGCACCTCAACACTAAACTCGAACGTAGCAAGCTCATAAGACAAACAAAATGTATTGACATAACCAACCTTAAAAAACACCATAATACCTTCAAATTGGAACTGAAGAACAGATTCTCTGCTTTAGAAGGCCTAACATCGGAAGAAGTGAATATTTCTGAAGTTAACAGAAAAGTAACCAAAGCTCTTATGGAAACAGCAACAAAATTAGCTGGGTCAAAGAACAAATTGCGTGTGAACAAATTATCAGGAAAAACCAAAATTTTGATGCAAAAAAGAAGAGAGATGAGGACAACTAAAGAAGATGTGACTTCCAAAGTGGAATATATAGAGCTATGCAAGACAGTACGAAAAAGTATCACTGAAGACGTAAGGAAATTCAACTGTGAACTAGTAAGGAAAGCAATTGAAAACAACCAAAGCCTAAAGATAGCAAAGGGACATCTCAGTAAGGGAAGAAAACAGATTATGGCACTGAGAAAAGAAGATGGTTCTGTAACAAGAAATAGAGGCGAAATTTTGACAAGAGTGAAAGATTTCTACTCCAAATTATATGAAAGGGATGATACATGTACTCCAGACATCATGAAAGGTACCAGAGTTCTTCCCGTCCTTCCAGCAGAAGTTGCACATGCAATCAAGAACATGAAGCGGGGAAAAGCTCCAGGAGAAGATCGAATTACTGTAGACATCATACAAGAAGCAAGTGGAGAAATCGAAACAGTACTTGCCCAAATTTTCACTCGATGCCTTAATGAAGGGAAAATTCCTGAGGATTGGAACAACGCTACAATGATCTTGCTACATAAAAAAGGTGACATTGAGGATCTCAGGAACTACAGACCTACCAGCCTCCTATCAGTGGTTTATAAAATCTTCACTAAAGTTCTTTCACACCGCTTGAAGGTAACACTGGACATGGCTCAACTGAGAGAACAAGCTGGATTCAGGAGTGGCTACAGCACAATAGATCATATCCACGTACTGAGAGAACTAATTGAAAGAGCGAGGGAATATGAACTTCCATTGTGCATGGCTTTTATCGATTATGAAAAAGCCTTTGATTCGGTGAAACCATCAGCAGTTGCAATGGCTCTGAAATCCTGCGGTATTGAAGATGCATACATTAATATTATTAATAACATCTATGAAAATGCAAGTGCAAAGATTCTGCTATTTGGTAATACAACACACATAAAAATTGGAAAAGGAGTGAGACAAGGTGACACCATATCTCCGAAGCTCTTTAATGCTACATTGGAAAATGTCTTTCAATCACTGAACTGGGAAAACAAAGGGATAAAGATTAATGGAGATTATCTAACCCACCTTCGTTTTGCTGATGACATAGTCATTTTTGCAACTACCCCATCGGAGCTACAGAGTATGATGCAGGAACTTGCTGACAAAAGTAAAGAAGTGGGATTAAAAATGAACTTTCAGAAGACAAAAGTGATGTTCAATGCTTTTACAAGAAATGAAGATTTATCGATTGATGGAGAAAAGCTGGAGATAACAGACACGTACGTTTATCTTGGACAGCAGATATCAAGTGAGGGTCACATTAGTGAAGAAATTAATCGGCGTACAAAACTTGCCTGGAGAGCTTTTGGAAGAAACAGCATAATTTTCAAGAGCAATATGCCATTATGTCTTAAAAGAAAAGTGTTTGATCAATGCATCCTTCCAGTGCTTACGTATGGTGCAGAGACATGGACCTTAGCTAAAAGAGACATACAAAGGCTGCAGACAACTCAAATAAGCATGGAGAGGTGCATGCTTGGTGTAACCAGGAGAGATAAGAAGAGGAACACGTGGATCCGAAAAATGACAAGAGTGGAAGACATCATGATCAGAGTTAAATCCCTGAAATGGCAATGGGCTGGACATACTGCCAGAAGAACAGACCATCGATGGACAGCCGAAGTTTTAGATTGGATTCCAAGGGACAGGAAAAGACCCAGAAGAAGACCACATGGAAGATGGGTGGATGAAATTCGAAAGTATGCGGGAGTGACATGGAGGAGACTGGCACAAGACAGACCGTTGTGGAGGAAACTTGGGGAGACCTTCGTCCAGCAGTGGATTGATAATGGTTGACAATGATGATGATGATGATACGCATATTAGCACATATAGTACTATATGCAGTGATTTTTATAGGGGTTAATGATAAAGATCCAGACTCACGGTCGCCAGGTCGCCACTGGCGATAAACTTCATCGTCGTGGCGACTAAAAATGTTTGATTAAATCGCCATTTCTGGCGACCTGTACGGGGAAAACATTTATTTTATTTAACTTGTATTGTACGGAATTTTTTTTAACTGGTACGGAACTCGCACGTTTTTGAAAAATTTTACTCCAAATGTACGGAAATTGCACGAAATGGCACAAAATTTGAGTTGTACGGAAGTCGGCCATCACCTTTTCGAGGGCGTCGGTTTTTGATCACAAAGAATGCGCCAAGGCGAATGGTTCATCGTAGGGAAACGAGGTTGCGGTGGGGATGAAAGCCAGTGGTGGACAGCTCAACGTCTGCGTCAGAAAAGTCCAACTGGAAGAAATTTTTATTTAAAAAAAATTCACCATTTTTTTTAAATAACTGAATGCAAATTTAACAGCAACCAAGACACGTCAAAATAAACTCCCATGTGAAATTTCGTCAAAATCCGATGAAAACTTTAGACGTTAGGCATTTTCTTTTTATTATTTTTAGTGAATGTTCACTGAAAGCCTCTGCATATTCCATAATAGGAAAATTCTAAAATTCGGAATCGGCATAGTCCAGATCTCCAGATTTTCGAGGTTGTACTGTAATAATATTTCCATACCAGCGAACTACTACGGAATGTCCGTAGTTTCTACGAATTTAGTTGGCTGACAACGGACCTCACTGTCAAAACTACAGATTCTACGAATTTTCATTTTTTTTAAAAATTTTATTGTTTTATGATATGCACGAGATTCTTAAGCGGACTCGCGGAATTCCACGTTTTTTTTTTTTTTTTTTTTTGTCATCATTTAGATCGTTCTCAGGATCAGCATAAAACTGGAGACAATTTGCGGATGGGTGGGTGGGGGGAGTTTTGTTTGGAGACGGTATTTCGTGTCTCAAAACTTTCGAAAACGTTAGTTGAATGGAGTTACAGTAATCGTAATTTTATTTCTCCCGATGTTGCTTAGATTTTATTACATAAAAGTATTTCAGCTTGAAACTAGGCAACAATGTGTGAAAACGGAGGTTAGACGCCGCAAAAATTTCCCCGTAATCTCAGACATCAGATTCTTTCGCGAAATCGAGGAACTCCGCCTTTTTCGTTATTATTTTGGTCATTTGCAAGATCAGTGAACACAGTTGGGTTTCATTTTTTTCAAAGTTTGGCCACTGAATTTTTTTATGGCTACTAACAATTTTGATCTCGGTGGCCAATGTTTACTAGCAAAATTTGTAAGTCTGGATCTTTACTTGGAATCCAATCTAAAATTTCGGCTGTCCATTGATGGTCTGTCCTTCTGGCAATATATCCAGCCCATTGCCACTTCCAGGGATTTTACTCTGATCATGATGTCTTACACTCTTGTCATTTTTCTGATCCACGAGTTCCTCTTCCTATCTCTCCTGGTTACACCAAGCACGCACCTTTCCATGCTTCTTTGAGTTGTCTGCAGTCTTTGGATGTCTCTTTTAGTTAACGTCCATGTCTCTGCACCATATGTAAGCACTGGAAGGAAGCATTGATCAAACACTTTTCTTTTAAGACATAATGGCATATTGCTCTTGAAAATTATGCTGTTTCTTCCAAAAGCTCTCCAGGCAAGTTTTATACGTCAATTAATTACACACACACACATATATATATATATATATATATATTGATTACATCATACAAACCACATCGCTCATAGAAAGCAAAATAAAATTCGGCAGCCAATCAAAAAGCCCAGAATCCAAAAATTTGAAGCCCCAAGCCCGAAAGCGAACCGATATAATTACTGAAATCATGAGACCCCATTGAAATACGCAACACAGCATATAAGATAGAGGTATCAAGTATATTATAGTTATATGAAACACAAATCAAACAAAATGTCCAATCAACAAGGCTAACCACATACATTCTCAAACAGAGTGAAACCTAATTAAAGCCAGGTCAACAGCACCAAATACAAATAAAAACTCTAAAATGGTAGGTATAGTCAATAAAAGTACCAAGGCCTGAAACTTTTGTCTAACACAAACGCAAATACCAAGTCAAAGTTTCAGAATGCCTAACTGAAACCCACACGCTAAAAAAAAAAAAAAAACAGCACAAACCAAGCCAAAAATTCAAACCAAGGAGAGGGTTGTCTTCATTAGGGGTTAATAAGTGACCTTTCTGAAAGGGCAATGGCAGAATTCTCAAAAACCAGCCCTTGTGTTTCCAAGGTCACAAAGTTTTGAAATAAAATCAAAATTTTGAGTTCAAGTAACACTGTAAATGCCAGACAAACAAATAAATCACCCAAAATGAAAAGAAATGCGAAAATAAGGCAAACTTCAAACCTCAATGCATCCCGTCAAACAATCCAGCAACACCAAATCTGTCCGCTCCTCGACATTCACTCTGCAACTGAATGACTAGTATATTATGAGTGGAAGTGGAAGCAAATCAGCGGTTAACAAAAATACCAACAGAAAATAAGAAAGCAAAAAGTCCAGATGTCGTCAAGAAAACGCATGTGAATACAATTCCTTCCGTGGTTTGAATTTTTGGCTTTTTGTTTTGGTTTGTGTTTTTTTTTTTGTGTGTGTGTGTGTGTGTGTGTGTGTGTGTGTGTGTGTGTGTGTGTGTGTGTGTGTGTGGGTTTTAGTTAGGCATTCTGAAACTTTGACTTGGTATTTGTGTTTGCATTAGACATAAGTGTCAGGCCTAGGTATTTTTGTATTCAAAGAGTTTTATTTGTATTTTTTATATCAGGCTTTTTGTATTTAGAGTTTTTATTTGTATTTGGTGCTATTGACCTGGCTTTAATTAGGCTTCACTCTGTTTGAGAATGTATGTGGTTAGTCTTGTTGATTGGACATTTTGTTTGATTTGTGTTTCATGTAACTACAATATATATATATATATATATATATATATATATATATATATATATATATATGTATATATTACAATCTCTTTGTGGTCTTCTATCTCGCTGTTACGTTAATTTTTTTCTGTTACCGCATTTTCGGTACTTTCCCAATAACACCACCTCTCCTGACAATTACCTCGCAGACTTTTTAAAATGCTGCACCGTTTTTGTTTGTTTGTAATTTCTTTACCGGTATCTGCAGTATCTAAATTTATAACTTTTTAATAAATAATATATAGATTATGCAACAGAAATTACAGTATGTACTGCAAATTTTGAAATCTCATATAAGAATAAAACTGGGCACCACGGCACGAATTTCAGGCGCCTGGGCAACCTGGCGCCCAGGATTTGTTGAGCCCTGGTTATACCTTTTCTTCCACCTATCCAGCCACCCCTCTGAACACACAAACTCTTGATTCTTGTCTAGTAACTTGGTTAGTTGTTCAGCTTCGGTCTTCAGCACAGGCCCGTTGAGAGCAACTCCTAAAGACCTCTGAAGAGTAAACAGTTGAAGTAATGCTTGGTCAACGCCGTCTCGATCAGACAACCAAAGTTCTTTTATATCAGGCTTTTTGTATTCAAAGCACTCAGAATTTTGTCCTTGTTTTTCAAGACGTTACTCACAGCTGATTTACTTAAACTATACTTCTGAACCACGCCTGCTTGCAAAAGACCACGTGCAATGTCACCGACAATGTTGTTCGCCTTATCTTCCGAAGAAACCCCTTTACACTTCGACATCCTGTACGTATTCACGGTTCAAAACTTCGAACAAACTGATCAATGTCCACCTGTAAAGTGATTAGGGAATCGTGACTCAGCCTTGGAATTTCCCCGAGTTCATTTTTACAAACTCAGGGATAGGAGTGGGTTTGGAAGCTAAAAATAGAGATTTCAGAGACAATAATTACAAAAAAGGAGACAAAAAGAGACTACAATTACCATAGCTTTGACTTAAAAAAGCTATTTATTTATTTATTTTTTTAAAATAAAAACCCCAACCAAAGGCAGGTTAAGTCCAAAATGAAATGTCAATTTAATTTATTAGTTCTGGCAAGTAAACTGCAAAACTTTTTCAGTTATAAGTAAATTGTTCATTTCATTCTGAACATGGATGAAATGTCAATTTAATTTATTAGTTCTGGCAAGTAAACTGCAAAACTTTTTCAGTTATAAGTAAATTGTTCATTTCATTCTGAACATGGATTGGGTATGGCAAAATTTTCTTTATTTATCAACATTACATGAGTTTTATAGATAAAAATAAAAAAAGCACAAATAAAATTATTTTAAATATCTATCAGGCAATTAATAAATAACAATAGTGAAAAGCATTCATTTTAAAGTACTAAGATTATAATTAAATGTAGCCTCATTATTATAATTACAAAACTATGTATTACAAAAAACTAAAATGCAACAAAAAAACTACCGTTTTTCAGGCTTTTTGTGAAAAAAGTTGGTAATCATCATGCTTTTTTACGCTTTCCAACTGTAGGTTGAAGAAACGTATACGCTCCAGCTTTGTCTGTCTGTCTGCCCGGCTGAACGATAACTCGTGTAAAAATATTTCGAGTTCGATGAAATTTTAGTATGTGGTAGGGGACCACCTGGGGACGAACCCTATTGAAAATGGGCAAAATGGAGTCAAAGGTCAGGACATAGGAGAGGGATCCATTATATTGCCCTTATGCATCATAACTTAACTAAAAATGCTTTGATTGCGACAAAACTTTATCATGTTGTTCTGGAGGTATACTGAACCAATCTTGTTGAATATCATCGAACTGGGGTCAAAGGTCAGGGCACAGGAGTGAGATTTTGTTCTACAGCCATTATCCTCATAACTGGAATAATGATTTCTGGTATGCCAGAAAGCGTATAATAATCAATGCATTGCACGATTTTACTAACTTGTTTTCTGTTGTAAATTGATAACACGTAAAGGTTTCACTTTGATTTACAATGCTTTAATTGTTATTTTACATATTGCTCCACGTCAACAGTTCTTAAAGGAATTTGTGGGGCACTTCCTGGGCTTAAAAGAAATCGTACTAGATAGAAATTGGGTGTTAAAATGAACAATGTTAAGGTAAACAAAGGAATAGTAGTTACACTAAATGATGATGTTGTAAAATCCAATAAATCAATTACCATAAATCAATTACCATGAGTTTACTGAATTTTACAATGAACTTTTATTATGGTATATTTAGTTACATTAACTCTTATGGAAATTTGGTCTTTTCTATAATATAAATGGATTCAGTATCAGTAGTCATTTTAGGGTTCCTTTTTACGCTTTCCAACCGTAGATTGAAGAAGCGTATAAAATGTTCCAGGTTTGTCCGTCTGTCTGTCTGTCTGTCCGCATCGCGCAAAAATGGTTTGATTATGGTGAAATTTCAGTATGTAGTAGGGGACAAACCCTATTGAAAATGGGCGAAACGGGGTCAAAGGTCAGGACATAGGAGCAGGATCCATTCCATCGCCCTTATGCATCATAACTTACACAAAAATGCTTCGATTGCACCAAAACTTTTTTATGGTGTTCCGGAGTTATACTGAACCGGTTCTGTTGAATATCATCAAATGGGATCAAAGGTCAGGACACAGGAGCGAGATTTAATCCACAGCTATTATCCTCATAACTTGACTAAAAATGCTTTCATTGCGACAAAACTTTTATCATGTTGTTTCGTTTATCATGCTGTTCCAGAGGAACCAATTCTGTTTAATATCATCAAAATGGGGTCAAAGGTCAGGGCACAGGAGCAAGATTTATTCCACAGCCATTATCCTCATAACTTGAGTTATGATTTCTGGCATGTTGGAAAGCACATCATAATCGATGCATTGCATGATTTTACTGACTTGCTCTTTTTTTCAACCACAGTTTGCACCTGTTGAACTTCTTTAAATTCTTTGTTTTCCAAGTCTTTCAGTGACCAAAAACCCTCTAATATAACTTGAGCCACTTGAATTTGCAGAAGATCTCCTTTCTCCAAACCTTTTTTAAGCTCTTTTGTGGCATCTTCTAACAAAACATCAGCTGATTCAAGTGATCTCACAGACATCTGTGACAGACAATCATCAAGTATAAACTTGGAGGATGAAAATCTTCTCTCAATGTCAGCATTTCCATGCGAGAGGCATAATGCTGATTTCACTAGCTTGGTAACAATGGGATACTTAGGTAATCCATCAGATGTTTTAAGAGAAAAAAATTATTCCAATACTTTTTGATTTCATTGGCATCTGATTTGTCACTTTCCACCTAAAGACATTTCCACTCATCTAGGAGGCAATCTTCACAAATATCCAAAGGAAATGCTTTGGCAACAGTCACAATCTGTTGACAGCTCCTCTCTGTCTTTCCTTCTGATTTGTGTAGACATCCAGGAGTTTTTTAAAGCCTTAATGAAGGTGTAATGGCCTTTTTATAAGGTGTGTACAACCAGCAATATAGTGCGATTGGACATTTTTCTGAAAAATCAGTTTACTTTTTTGGTCAAGCAGAGAAACTTCTTTCTTTACTTCTTCAGACATAGTAATAGAAGACAGTTCTACCAAATTTTTCTGATCAAATAAGTTCTTATTTACCCAGTCATATGAGTACAAAGATTTTAAAACAGATGTGTTAAATGTGACTGGCTAGCTTCTGCACCACTGACAGAAGTTCTTTAAACAAAACATGAACTAGTGGACGGTCAATCTGAAAAGTTCTAGTGAATGTCTGAAAAAGTTCAGCAGATGACAGAGTAAAATGAAGCTCAGCCAACATCCCAGGTTTCTTTAACAACGAACAACACTTTTAAAAGAGTTTTTCTGAAGATGGTCATTACTTATTTTAGAAGGTACAAATTTCAAAAAATACTATAAAACAGCAGGCCACTGCTTGATCAGTCTTTTGGCAGCATCAACAAAAGTTAACCATCTAGAAGTAGTATGTTCAATGAATTTATGTGCAGGCAGTTTGAGTTTATTCTGGATAGCTTCAAAATCTTCCCATCTTGATGGCCAGTCACTTAAATAATAATGAATGCTTATCACCAAAGATGAAGCATCTTCACCAAAATTTTCAAGAGCTTTGAGAAATGCATTGTGAACAATGTATATTGGGCAGGTTCCAATGTCTGCCAATCCTTTGGACCTTATTTTGTCAAGAGTTCTTCACTGAACAGCCTATGCACATTTTTGTTAATGTTGGGACCATCCGAGCCTATCATTAACAGGTTATTAAGAGGTAAATTAGTACGATCAATTGCTGAGGAAATTTCAGAGTAAAGTGTTTCTGCATCAGCTTCATCAAGAAAAAGGGTTTCTAAATGATGTGAAACAACTTCAGTCCTGGCTTCTGACCAATAACAAACAGTGATCTGCAATTCCTTTTTGTTCTCAATATTAGTTGTTTTATCAAATGAAATAGTAAACCCTGTCAAACCTAAATCTAGCATTTGATCGCAAAAATAAATGCTGAGTGCATCATTTATAAGGTACCACATCTTTTTTGGACTGAGAGAAAAGTCCAATGGAATTACTCCTGGAAACATGACATCTGAAACTTGCTTCCAGTCACTGGAAGAATTAGCTGAGAAATTGCAGCAAATGCGTTTGAGGATACGAATTATTTCAGCACTGGCTGCTTTGTCTTTTAAAATCACTAGCCCTAATTGGGCACTTTGATTAGTACTATTGGTAAAGGAGCTACAAGATTGCTCTCCAACATTAAATGCTGCAGCTGACCAGCACAAAGTCATCTGTTTTGGATTCAAAACCTCCAACAACATTTCCTTATGTTTGAAGCCACCAGCATGCTATAATAACGAGTGAACACCCTTGTTCCTAATATTTATCACAGCAGTACATAATTTACAAAAAGCCTCAGACTCACTTTGTTTTACACACCACAATGAAAGTTTGTGACTGTTACTGTCTTCTTGTTTCAACCAAAAGTCTCGACACTTGCACTTGCCCATAATGAAATTTCAGATTTTTTCACTAAAATGCTTAATGAAAACAGAACAATTCAAATTCAAAAATACTGCATTAGTTCCTCTTGAATTTTTACATAATCAATACTAATACTGTCATAGCTTGCATAAAAATCCTTCACTCAAAACACCTGGAGCTATAAAAATACATTTCATTCGACACATATAAAATTAAGACTTCACAGATTTCAAAAGTGCTCACCTCTGATATTAACAAGAGAAGCACAAATGAAATCAAAATACCCCTCAGTTAACCTTCATTGGGGTCACTATACAATATTACCTAAGGTTAAACAAATTTGAGAAAATAAGACAAAGAATTCAAGAACAAATATCTTTTTAAAGGGATTTGTTCTTGAATCTTCAAAAACAATCCCTTAAAAAAAGATTTTAGGAGCTTTGATTACAAAAAAAAAAAAAAAAAAAAAATACTTAAAGAGACAAGTTGGAAAAAAAAGAAACTCACTCCTATCCCTGCAACTGGAAGGGGGATTGAAAGCAGTTGGATTTTTGTCAGCATTTACCCTCTGGGCATCACTTCTATTCCCTTGTTCTTCCTGCTCTCTTTCAATTCTTAAATGCACAAGACTTAACGACCTCAGCTCCAGGAAATGACACTCACCCCTCTTCGTCTATACTGGGCACAACAGCCTCTTTTAAAATAATAAGAACTAATCCTACCTTTGTCTTTCAGTGCACTTAAGTAGTAGTATGCCTACAATATTGTTCTCAACACATTCATTCAAGTACTTACAAGAAGGTTTGTTTTGAAATAATTTCATGTTACACGTACATTCTTTTCTTTGAAGTTTTATTTTTAGGTTCACTATAAACGAAAATTTTAATGTACATTTCTGATGTTGCAGGTCGGGACCAATGATCTAGGTTCACTATAGTCGAACGTTCACAATATCCAGAGTTGACTGTATGTATATACACCAATGATTATTACCACCTACCTAATAAGCTGCAGGACCCCTTTAGCTCGCAAAACAGTGGCCACTTGGTAAGGCATCGATTCAATAAGGTGGTGATAGGTATCCTGGGTTATCTGGTACCATAATGTCAACAGGAGGTCCTTCAGTTCTCGTACATTTTGGGGTAGTGGTGATTTAGCGCGAACCTGCTTTTCCAAGTCGAACCACAAATGTTCAATTGGGTTCATGTCAGGTGAATTTGGAGGCCAGGGCATTAACAGAAAGTCACCAGCAGGGAACACAATTGCCATGAATGGGTGGACTTGGTCAGCAACAATGTGCAGATACCTGACAGCTGTCAGGGATTGCACTATTGGGATAATGGGGCATAAAGTGTCGTACGAAAATACTGCCCACAACATAACACCACTGCCGCTGGCCTGTTTCCACCCAGCAGTGAATCCAGGTGCCATAGCCTCCATTGGTAATCAGTGTAAACATGCTTGGCTGTCTACGTGATGCACCACGAATCTTGATTTGTAAGACCAGGCCACTTTCTTCCAATCATCCAAGGCCCAATCTTGATGATCTTGGGCCCATTTCATTCATTGCTGGCAATGACATGTAATGAGCATGGGGATCCAGCTGGGTCTTCAGCTATGCCGGCCCATGCGCAGAAGGTTGCAATGAACTGTGTGCTGTGACACATTGCCCTGATCACCACTACTGTAGCTGCAGGTGATTTGTCACACTGTGGCCCTGCGGTCACCGTGAACAATGCACAACAGTCTCCGCTCCCCTCTGGCATCAATGACCTGCGGATGACACACGGATGGACGACGGTTCATTGTTTGGCCATCTGTGCACCACTTTTGATACGTACTCACTACAGTGGCATGTGAACAACACACAAGCCGTGCTGTTTCCAAGATCGTAGTTCTGAGGCGCTGTGCCATCACAATTTGTCCTTTATCAAACTCTGATAAATTGGCAGCTTTTCTCATTTTGACTCTGAATACTCTACTAATTGAAAGCCGTTTCTTGGGGTGCATATATATACTGCTCTGTGAACTTTACCTGCACCACTGTTCAGTCTTCAAGCACATTCTTTCCTCTAGGCTGGGGGTGGTCATAATGTAATGACTCATCGTTATACATATGTTGCAGAATTTGGAGTGCAAAAATTTGAGGCAAAGTGTTTTCTCACAGACAGAGAGGCCTTTAGGGAGACTCATTCCTTCAGTCTGGGTGGTTGGTGGGACAAATCAATACATTTGCAAGATAATAAACACGCTGCCATTTTAGACTAAAACGGGAAAATGCGAAAAAGTGGTTAAAAGGTAATATGGTCTGTCTGTTGTACCTTGACCATGGGCGAAAAAGAAGGAGCATGTCAACAAGAGATTTACGACAGACAAAAAGAGCAAACTCTAGAAGAAAACTGTGAATTAGTTGGCAAAAATCTTACGAAGAATTCAGACCTCTTGTTTTGGAACGGTTGCTTGGTTGCCGAAAAAGAGAAACATCGAAACTCCACTGTGAGCCGGAGGATCACTCAGCCAGCAGCCAAATATAAATGCCCCTCCAGCGAAGAGAGAAACTTATTGCCTGTTTGATTCGAGGAAGTGCTACATAGGCATTGTGCTGATTCTTTGGATTATAATTTTCTTCCTCTTGAATAATACTTGTATTTCACCCAGGATTATTGATGTAAGTACACTTTCACTTATTCTTATTCCTGAGCAGGAAACACTTTGCAAACAGATGGGCACATATAAGGCCCTCCATGTAAATAGAAGAGTAAAGAAATTATTACCTATCAGCTTTGTAAATAAAAGGTGTAAATAGAATTTGCATTCCTTTTCTGCCTGTTTAGAATTGGCTGTGGGATTTCCTGAAATAAGGAGTGATGCTCTAAGCCAGAGATTCAACCTCTGCCCGGATTTACATATGATAACAAATGGTGTCATAAGTTCTGATGGTTCTAAGAACTAAGTAGCTCTGCCATCTAGTAATAATATTCATATAGATAGAACCACCATGTGAGCGCAACTCCCAGGACTATAAACATAAACAATATACCTCAAAATCAACCATTGTTAATCCACTGCTGGATGAAGGTCTCCCCAAGTTTTTTCCACAATTGTCTGTCTTGAGCCCATCTCCTCCATGTCACCCCAGCATACTTTAGAATTTCATCCATCCATCTCCCATGGGTTCTTCTTCTGGGTCTTTTCCTGTCCCTCAGAATCCAGTCTAAAATTTCGGTTGTCCATCGATGATCCGATGGACAACCGAAATTGAGATGTTGGACAAAAGCTTTGAAAATGTTTGTTTTGATGTTTTTAATTTTAACTTTTTTTTTTTCATCTTTTGGCCCCTTGCTGTAGTTATTTCTGCTTATTGTAAGTATTGTTTCTGAGAATTCTTCTCTGCTGCTTTTGTTCATCTAGGTTTTCAGATTGCCTATTTTTTTTTTTTTAAATTTCATTTTTTTTTTTTCTGTTCATTGCTTAAGTTTGGTTTAAATTTGTATATATACACTATCTACCAACAAGTAATTGGACACCTGTGACAGCAAAGGAAAACGAAGTTTATTCACCTTCAATAGTTGGTGGAGTCTCCACGAGCGGCGATTACAGCTGCGACCCTACGGGGCATACTCTCAACCAGGCGTCGTACGACGGCTAGCGGTATTTTCTTCCACACAGAAGACAGGTCAGTTCCTTCACCGATTTCGGACGGTGGGGGCATCCCTTAAGTCGACGCTCCAACTCGTCCCAGAGGTGCTCGATAGGGTTAAGGTCCGGGCTCTGCACAGGCAGTCCATTCGATTAACCCCATTGTCACCATACCAAGCCATGGTGGACCTCGCAACATGGCAGGTGGCATTGTCATCCTGAAAGTAACATGGGTCCACCCCGTAAAACTGCCACAACGTAGGAAGCGCATGGTCATCCAAAATGATGCAGTAGGTCTCGGCGTTGAGTCTACCAGGAATTGCGACAAAGGGTCCCATGCCATACCAGGAGAAACACCCCCATAACATAATTCCACCACCGCCGAACTTCACAGTTGGCACAATACATTCCGGCAGACGCCAAACCCAGACCCTGTCATCCGAACGGTAGAGGGAGAACCTTGATTTGTCGCTCCAGAGAACCTGTTTCCACTGTTCAACAGTCCACTGTCGACGTTCTTTGCACCATGTTAGCCGAGAAGCGCTATTGGACTTGGTGATCAAAGGCTTGTGGGCGGCAGCACGTCCATGATAGCCGAGCAGATGGGCTTTCTTACGGATGGTATTCATCGAAAGAACACTCACGGATGACTGTTGAAACTCCTTGTGCATGTGGCCCATCGATTTGGTGCAGTTCTTCCGAATTTCTCTGGCCAGCACCCGTCGGTCTCTAACTCCCAGTTTTGTGGGTCTGCCGGGTCGGGGCACATTCTGACAGTCACCTCTTATCTTCCACTTGCTACTCACGTAGGCCACTGTCGATTTTGGGTATTTCAACTCGCTGGATATGTCACGTATGGATCGGCCATTTCTGTGATACCTGACGATTACACCTTTCTCGAAATCAGAGAGCTCCGAACTGCGTGGCATCTTGCATGCGACTGGTTGCGTTGTTGTTTCCCACACAATATTTAACAGGTGCGGCCATGACGTGTATCAGGACCGCAGATATCGTCGATTGCAGGGGTGTCCCATTATTTGTTGGTAGATAGTGTATATACACTATATTGACAAAAGTCACCGGACACCTAGAAGAGAAACACAATGTAGCATTTATTGACATACACTAATAAAGGGACCACCTTTGGCCTTAATGCATGCACTGATCCTTCGAGACCTGCTTTTGACAAGGTTTTGGAACAAAGCGATACGAATGCACTTCCATTCAGAACATAATGCTGCAGCTAAATGTTGCTTAGCAGTAGGCCTTGGTACCAAACTTCTTGTGCGGCACTCTAATTCATCCCATAGGTGCTCTATGGAATTAAGATCAGGGCCCTGTGCTGGCCAGTACACACATGATACGGAAATATCGTCAAACTATGCCGTAACAGTCCTTGCTTTATGGCTCGTTGCATTATCCTGTTGGTACCAACAAGGCTCGATTCAATAGTATTGTCACAGAGTTGGTAGGGCATAATTGTCCAGAACATTGAGGTAGACACATTGGTTAACAGGTTTGTCCACAATAACCAACGGGCCTGGATCACACCACGAAAAACACCCCCACACACAAGTACACTGTGGTAAATAGTGTTTCACTGGCTGCCGCCATACCCACACACAGCCAAGAGACTGATAGATCATGTAACTGGATTCATCAGTCCATGGGACCCTTTTCCATTGATCTACGGTCCATGATAAATGTTCTTTACACCATGCTAAACGACGAGTAGCATTTCGAGTGGAGATGAAAGTCTTATGAGCAGCCTCATGACCATGGTAACCCATGGAATGAAGTTATCTGTGAATGGTACGTGTACATACGAGGTTCCAGCATTTTTACTCACCTGTACACTGAGGTCTTGTGCAGTACTCCGTCGATTAGCTGTAACGACTCTCCTCAGGCTTCGACATCCTCTATCACCGATTTTCTTTGGTCTGCCGGTATGTTTTGCTGCTTAAGGCACGCCATGTATCTTCCACTTATTCAGTACATCCAAAACAGCTGACTTGGGTATGTTTAAAGTCTCTGAGCTTCTCTTATGTACAACCCACTAATATAACACCCAACAATCTTTCCTTTCACCAAGTTAGTTCTCTCACGCCGCAACATTTTCGCTCAACTTCACAGTGCGATATGATCGCGGTCAGCTGCAGGCTTGTTTTTATACCGTTTGCAGCTGTACTGCGCATCTTAACAACGCAGCGGATCCATTCATTTGCTTTTGAAGGGGTGTCTGGTGACTTTTGTTAATATAGTGTATATACACTGAAGAGCAATTGAATTAGAGACAGCTGGCATTATGCAAATGTGGCGCTGTGGGCGGTCCTGTAAACGGAAACAACATGATGTATGCAGCGATCCGACAATATAAGGAGTGATGCTATGGGAATCAGTAAGAGTCGGATGCAGTATGGGTAAGACGAAGGATCTAAGCGCATTTGATCATAGGCAAATTGTAGGGGCCCAACGAATGGGTCGCGCCATCTCGGAAGTCGTGCAGGCACTGAGATTTTCACAAGCCACTGTGTCACGGGTGCACCGTGAGTACATCGAATTCGGTAAAACCATCCCTGCAAGGGCCAACCGCCATGGACAACAGCGTGTGGATGAGCGGTGTCATCGTCGGCTAGCTCGCATTGTAGCAGCTGATAGACGGGCCACAGTGCAAGAAATCACTCGGCAATTTAACGCTGGTGCACAAAAACGTGTAAGCAGCCACACCATCCAGAACCATCTCCTCACTATGGGGTACAGAAGCCATCGTCCCACGAGAGTACCGCTGCTGACCGCACATCACAGGGTGCAAAGACTAGCATGGGCGTGGGAAAATCGCCACTGGACCCTAGACATGCGGAAAAATGTTGCCTGGACTGATGAGTCGAGACTCGCGTTGGTACATGCAGATGGCAGGATACGAGTATGGCGCAAACCACATGAAGCGATGGATCCTTCTTGCCAGCAGGGTACTCTTCAAGCTGGTGGGGTGGCATTCTCATCTAGGGACTGTTTACGTGGACTAAAATGGGACACCTGGTACGTGTGACATTGTCCCTCACAGGTCAATGTTACCGGGATATCCTGGACGACCACTTGCTCTTGTTTGTGCGTCTTTAACATCCCACTGGGCACCTCATCCTGCAACAAGACAATGCAGCGTGCCATCGTTCCCGAATTGTATCCGAATGGTTGGATGAACACTCCACCGACGTGACCTCGCTTTCTTGGCCAGCTAGGTCACCTGACCTCAATCCCATCGAGCACATCTGGGATGCCATCGAGAGAGATGTTCGAGGCTCTGACCCCCCTCCATTAAATATTAGAACTGTGGGAGCTTGTTCAGGGGTTGTGGATCAGTATGGCTTCCCAACACTTCCGGGGGCTTATCAAGTCCATGCCGAGACGACTCGCTGCCGTCATCCGGGCGAAAGGTGGTGCTACACGTTACTAGACAGGTATCTCTAATTCAATTGCTCTTCAGAGTATACTGCAGTGGCGGCTCGTGGAAACTGAAACAGGCGAGGCCAGTAGCCGAAGTCAAACAATGAAATAAAAGAAACTGCCATTATTAGGGCAACCATTCAGACCCCCCCTGCCCCCCAAGATCCCTTTACTCTGCCACTGTTTATCCCCTTGCCTCACAATAATGCCCAAATCAGGCAGGAATGTGTCAACTATTGTATTGCACACGAAAAAAAATTCCTCACCATGCTAAATGACTATTAACAGAAAAAATGTTAAAATTCCTTAAATAAAATTTTTAGCTTAAAACATATGAGCATTAATACACTGCTGGACAATTGCTAAGGACGGATCATAAACGGCTATATAGCGCATAAAAAAGTAAGTGTGGCTGGATGCCAAGTGAAATAAAATAATGTCAAAATGCCAGGACATTACAAGAAAGACAATTTATTGTGCTCTGAAATTCAGAAGGCTTTGGAACGTGTTCAAGGGACAAACAGGCCATTTTGTGAAGAATACGTAAACGTGAAAAAATGCAATTACCGTCCGCAGGCGTTCCGGCGTAAGATGTCAATACGGGATATGGCCACCATGGAGGGCGATGCAAGATTCCACACGTCGTGTCATGCTTTGCACAACATTATCAAGCAGCTGTTGGGGTAATTTATCCTATTCCTCTGTCAGTGCACGGATGAAGGTGTCCTTGTTTATTGGAGGGCATTGGCGACCAGCAAGACTCCTCCCCAAAGCATCCCACACATTTTCAATGGGATTCAGATCTGGAGAACGTGCTGGCCATACGAGGCGTTGAATATCCTCGCTCTCAAGACACTCCTGGACAGCGACTGTTCGATGACATGTTGCGTTGTCGTCCATGAAAATGAATCTATCACCGACAGCACCACGGAACATGCGAACATGAGGTAGTAGAACATCATTAATGTATTGTTGGCTAGTCATAGTCCCAGTTGGAAGCACATAGAGGGACGTACGGCCATTGATCATGATGCCAGCCCATACCATGACACTACATGTCGGATATCGGTCCCTTTCCTGTATGTTTGCTGGACAATATGCAGTACCACTATCACGCCAGATCAGTTGTCGTCGACAATCAGACGATAGACTGTATCTACTCTCATCTGAGAAGAGGACAGCAGACCAGTCGTTATCAGTACCATTGCGATGTTGATGGCATCATTGCAAACGGGCGGTACGGTGACGTCTGGACAATGGGATGCACACAACAGGACGGCGGGCATATAGTCCTCCTTCATGCAAACGTCTGGCGACAGTTTTTCGGGAGATCCGCTTGCCAGTAGCAGCCATAAACTGGTTTGCTACCCCACTAGCTGTGCTGCACCGGTGTCTTTTTGTTGATAGCACTATGTACCGATCTTCTGCAGGTGTCGTACTGCAAACACGACCTCCCCCGTGACGTTTGCTACATTCTCCATTTGTTTGAAATGATTTCCAAAGCCTTGAAACAACACTGTGGCTGACGTCGAACTCCCTGGCAACATCTGTTATTTTTCACCCTTCTTCAACCTTGCCAATAATACGGCCACATGTAAAATCATCTAAGTGATGTCGGGAAGATATGCTGAAAATTGCAAGTTCGTCAATTGATTCTTTCCCTTTCAACTTTGCGTTTGAACAACAACGGTCAATATGCGTCAAATCCTTTATATCTCTTATCAGTGCTATGACGTCACGAACAAGTTCGGCAATCCAAAATTTGCATACGCACAACACGTCTTACTGTATCCCGCACTTATGCTAATTTCCACATTTTCCTGCCTTCCATTTTATGGTTGCTATCGTTGCTATTGTCATCCGTCCTTAGCAATTGTCCGGCAGTGTATATGTTAGTTGTGCTTTATGTTTCTTCAGATTTCTCAACTGAGGAACAATCACAAGATTACAGGATAAAAAAGTATAGTGAAAAAATAATAACTCCAAATATATGCAGGGAGTGAATGTTTCATGAATTTCGTCCCATATAGGAGCCGATTTCACTGATATTATACTATACTACCATTTGCAATATTTGAAAGGTTTAACCTTTTTTTAAAAAAACCTGTGAAGCCTAAAAACATATATGTACTCATGTGAAAATTATACTTACAGGTTTTCTCATTTAATTATTTATTTTTACCATAGAAAATCATCTTAGTTAAAACTGAAATTAGTTCTGCAAAGCGCTTTGTAAACTTCAAACAATATGAAAGAGAAATTAATTGAATTTTTCACTTCGTACCATGTAAGTATCAAAATGCAATAATGGAAACATTATGAAGAGTCATAATTTTTTGTACAGATATTCTCCATTTCTATGTTTGAGAGTGGCAAATTTTTTTATGACCTTTTGATTAAAAAATGGAATTTCTTGAATACAATCTTTATGTACAGAGAGAACAGCGAGTGCGTTCAACCGTTCTTGTGTCATAGTGTTTCTTAAATTTTTTTTATTCGATTCAAAGGGCTGAAACAACGTTCTGCTTCAGCGGTAGTTACTGGTGTCACTAAAACTATTTCTAATAATTTAGGGACTTCAGAAAATGTATCTAAAACTTCATTAGAATGGAGAAATGACATTAACGCACTTACGTTCAGTATGCCATCAAAGGTTTCGTTAACATAAAGCACTGATAATTCATTTTAAAGTTTTTCTTCATTCAGCATTACATATGTAGTTGCTAATAAATTTGCATGGTGTGATGGAAAATGCTGCTTATGATTCTTGAATTCCTTTGGATCTACAACAGTGAATGAGTGAAATAAATGGATATTTAAAAAAAAAAAAAAAACTGGGGAAAAGGAACACCGAGAGAAATCTTCACTCCAATGAACTTCTGTTTCCGGAAGATGGAATTCCGTCCTCAAACGAACCCCCCCCCCCAAGATTTTTGTGCATTGATCATGAGAAATCCCCAAATAATAATGGCTGACATAATCCCGGGGCTCGGCGCCGTGCGTTCTTTCAACTTAGCTTTAAAACAAGCAAAACAAATTCCTCCACCTCAGAAAGAGAAAAAATAAAAAATAAAAAATAAACTGAAAACTGCGTCACGAACTTTGTTCAGAGGCTTCGGACCGACGTAATACTGTCCCGAAGCCTGCTTTCTTTTCACTTCGCTTTTGAACAGGCAAAACACATTCTTCTTCCTCAGAAAAAAAAAAAAAAAAAAAAATTAGAGAAGAAGCAAGGAGCTGTGTTATGAACTCTGTTCAGAGGCTTCGGGCTGAGCCGACGCAATTCCAGGCTACAGCGAAAGGAGCACGTCCGAGCAAAGGCGTAAGAAGCACGCCTGGCATACCTAATCCCGGCCCGGCGCTGTGCTTTCTTTCCACTTAGCTTTCAAATGAGCAAAACAAATTCCTTCTCTGAAAAAAAAAAAAAAAAAAAAAAAGGAAAAAAGGAAGAGAAAAGAAACAAAGAGCTGTGTCATGAACTTTGTTTAGAGGAATCAGGGGCCGCCGTAAACCCGGCCGGGGCGCCATGCTTTTTTTTTTTTTTTTTTTTGCATTCTTTCAAACAAGCAAAACAAATTCCTTCTCCTCAGAAAAAACTAAAGAAACAAAGAGCTGTGTTACGAACTTTGTTTGAGGCTTTTACATTGATTAATTACAAAACCAGTAAAACTTTCTTAATAATAGCAAAAATCCAAATATCTGTATCTGTAATTTTTCGTTAGTCATCCGTAATCCTGGAGGAAATCCATAATAAATACTGAGATTTCATAATGGTTGGCATCTCTGTGCGTCCTCCGTAGGACACACAGAAATGTTCTTCACGACAGCTTCAATTCCCGAACGATCTCACAAAAGCTGGAACGCATTCACGTACATCGCAAATTACAAGAGTGGGAGTTCTTGGCGATGACGCAAGAGTACTCTCTCTTTCCCTTCTTCCATTTTTTAAATTTATGCGGTACTTGTAAATGCTAGATGGTGAATCACTATACATTTATTCTTAAAATTCCAGGATTACACTCAAATTTTCAGGATGTAGAACAAAAGTACGGACATTTCAGGACAAAAAATAAAAATCAGAAACTTCAGGAATTTCAGGACAACTCCGATCCCTGCTACAAGAAAAACTAAGACATTTTGGAAATATCCATTAAATTTTGCATCTAATGACATATAAATGATGAAATAACTATGAAAATCAGTTAAGTTAAAAAAGAGTTACACTTAAAAATTCATGGTTTTTGCAGGTGATGGTGATGCAATACGTTTGCACACCATGGTATATATATATATATTCTATTAAGAAGAGACCGCAGCAAAAATAATTTTTTGACTCATACCAAGTACAACATAGAAAAAGTTATGTATTTACCGGTGTGAGTAAAAAGAGAAAAAAATAAAACAACTGAATGTAGAAAGTGTCGAGAATACTGAGCCTTGGCTTTATCATATATATATATATATATATTAGGTGCCCATCAATAACAACGAGGAAAAATAAGATATGTAAATTTTTAACAACCAGGTATTCTTTTCAATGAACATTACAACAATAAAATATATATATATATATATATATATATATATTCTATAAAGAAGATACCTAAGCAAAAAAATACATATATAATTTTGACTCACACCTAATACAACATAGAAAAGGTTATGTATCTACCTGTGTGAGTAAAAGGAGAAAAGATAAAAAAATAAAATAAAACAACTGAATGTAGAAGGTGTCGAGAATACTGAGCCTTGGCTTTATCAAGGACCAGCAAAAACTCTGCATTTTCTCACTTCCACAAAGACCTAGTTGGAAATGGGTTTCTGCAAGGCCATAGATGCAAGTAACATTCCCACCTAAAATAGTTTAAAAAATATATATATAAGTCATGTCCTCCGTAGAGTAGCATGACCTAGCACTAGTTAACAATTTCGCTTGCATCCATTAACCTTCATGGCCCGACCCATGCTCTTCATCTGTTACTATTAAACAGAGAGAAGAAGATTAAAGAGAACTCAAGCTGTGAGAGTGACATAATAAATAGAAATGATTTTCAGCTATAACGAAATTCCAAGTTCGTTTGAGAGAGAATTTAAACCTGAAAAACAATGCAAAAGAAATCCAAATTTTACATTGCAATTAAAAAAGGAAATGTTAATTTATAACGAACAGATTTTTGAAAGAAAACTTGAGTCTAAAACCCCCTACTCTACAACTTATGACAGCACGAAAACGAGAATAAGTTAAAGATAATAATTAACTAAAGAAAACTTTGTGAAAGTTATATACCTTAAACAGTTAGTTGCAATATGTACAAAGTATTTCAGCAGTGCTTTAAGTGCATAATTAATTAGTTATTAAGAACTTAACTACTTTGAAAAAACAGCGCATAGACAGCGCATAGAAAAGGAACAAGCTTAGCCTTCCTCTGTTCCTAGGTACCCCAAAAGACGCTCAAAGTTACAAAGAAAAGTAAGAGTTAAAACCCGCATAAATGTTAACAGACAAACCAATGCTTAAAAGCTGAAAAGCTAAAAAACGACAGAGAAAAGGTACATAAAGTACAAACATTGAACTTATAAAACCTAGAACCCAAAACAAGGAAGAGAGCTTACCTCTTGTGTGACAAAAACTTTTCTCCTTACAAGAGGAGAACATGGCTGACCCCTTCCGCCACTCCCTAGACGCTGGGGGCAGTGAGGGTGGGGCTGATGGCCTCCTCATACAGCAAGAAACCAACGCGCGGAGATTTTAACCAGAGAAAAAATATATAAAATTAAGACTGTGGATCTGTATGATCAGAATGAGCAGAATTAACTCTCCAGAATACATGAGAAATATTATAAAATACACGAGCAGTTTATTTAATAATCTTTGCATGTATTAAATCACCTTAGTGAGCTTCTATAGATTAATCAGAATCTTATTAATTTTAATGTTGGTTTTACTATTTTTAGTATAGCTATCCTAGTAATGAATAACTAGTTTTCTTTTTTATTTGTTTTTATTTTCTTTTATAAACAGATTTTTAAGCTTTTTTTTGTGATTTTGTTTATATTATTTAATTTTTTGTTTTAATAGGACCGTCATATCCATAGCACTAAGGTTCCTTTAGGTAGTTAATAGGCATCCTCTAGCCAACTTCCTTACGGCTTTGATTGGTCAGAATCATATTATTAACTGTGTAGAAAATTAAAGCAGATCTGCCAACCTTACTCTATTATTCAGAATAATTTTTCTTAAAGTTCTTTTGATGAAAGAAGAAGGAATTTCGTTCTCTAGAAAACTTTCTAATAGTATATTAATGTGGTAATTGAAATCCAAATTGTTGCTGCAAATTCTTGAAATTCTTAGGACCTGAGAAATTAGTACATTCTCAATTACTTTGGTTGAAATGTTATTATTCCAGTGTAGATATTTAATTACTTTGAAAGGAAAATTAACTCTTTTATCAAAGAGGCTAATAGATGGGTTACCTCTGTTGAGCTTAATGCTTAAGTCTAGGAACTCAAGTTCCTGATTACTGTGGTTGGTTTTACATTATATATTGGTTGAGACAGGGATTCGACAATTAAAACAGGCAAGCACTCCTTCCACTGCAACCAAAGTGGGACAAATGTTCAAATGTACAGACAAAGGAAACTATTTTGTTTGTGACACTGTTTTGGTATTTAAGAACCACCAAGAGTAATTCACACACACATGTACATTACAGATTGAAAAATTCTGCATCATCAGAAAAAGAAATGAAATGCATAGAAAATCTTGAGGATGGTTTCAGAAATCCAATGGTAAAAGAGAAAAGAATGTTTCCAGTCCAACAAATGGAAGCAGACACATTGTTCTGAACAATACAAATACATATTCACATCAGCCAGCAGGACAACTTCTCTAGAAACGTGGCTTACACATTTTTTGGTGTATAAGATGAGACTTTAGGTCACTGCAATCATTATCACTTTTGTAAACAAGGAAGAAAATAGTAACCCAATTAGGCATCCTTATTTGAAAGACATAAAAAAAAAACAGTCATAAAACAAACTTACAGATTACTACACCAGGAATACTCGAAAGTTCATTTATAACACCAGATTTCTACTCTACAAAATTATGCAGTACTTAAAACTGCAACTGAACTAAATTTATAAATCTACTGCACGAGTGCACTCTAGAGTCAAATTACACTGCTGCTCAAAATTAAAGGATAATCTACAAAAACATATCTGCCAATGTATGTAAAATAATCCACTGAAAATTGGTGAACATATAAATTTCTCTGTGTGGAAAACTATCTTGCATTTACTTTTGCAGCAGGTAAGCCAGAGTATGGAAATTAGGATTGCGTTAAAAAGACAAACAACTTTACTCGCAGCTTGTAGCTGTTCTAGGCAACTCTTGCTTTCACTTCAGTGGAACGTCGAGCTGATTATGTCAGGAAGAAATCATATAGATGATTTACAGTGGGGGAGAGCAAATGGGAAGATGGAAGCCGGTCAGTTAGACAGAAGTTTTTAGAGCACTGAATGTTCCACAGAATATACTGTCAAGACTCTGAAGACATATTCAAAAGACAGGAGATGTTTGTTGCTGACCAGGACAAGACTGTTACAGAGCCACAACTGCTGTAGATGATCACTACAGTATATGAATCCAAACTTCCAAAAGGAACAGAGAGATGTCTGCTAGGCATCTCTCTTTGGAGCTTGCAGCAGCTACAGGAACAATTGTTTAAAGGAATACTGATTCTAACTTTGTGAGCAATGCCTTTATACAAGACTAGTCATTTATATAAGAAGACTAGTCTACTCTTGCCCTGCAAGTTCATTTAATGTGGAGTTGCCAATATCACACTTGGCATCCAGGCTAGTGGACAATGTTCTCTTCACTTATGAATCATGATTTAGTTTAAGTACTAATTTGTGATATATTTTCATCTGGAGAGAAACAGGGAACCACAGCAGTCCCTCTAACATCAGAAAATGGGGACTACTCTGGCAGTGTTGGTGTGATGGTCTGCTAATGACAAACGGGTGCACAGACCTAAACATCTTTCACAGTTACTATATCACTGCCCTGAGGTACAGAAACAAGATGCTGAAGCCGTCAGGCCATCAAGGGGAACCATAAGTCTAGATTTTATGCTGATGGATGATAATGCTTAACCTCATTTGGTTGATGATTCTCTTGAAGAGGAAGATCTTCACGGAATTGAGTTGCCATCCAGATCCCTGACCTAATGAGTATGTATGGGGTGCTCTAGGGAGACACATTGGAGCTTACCAGCTCCCTTCTAGAGCACTTCAAGAACTCAGAACAGCTCCTGTTGAAGAATGGTTATTAGTTGCTCAGTACCTCATCAATACCCTTATAAAGAGTATCAGAAATCATCGCTTTAGCTGCCAGGAGTGAAATATAAAATACCACATGTCAATATATAAAAAAATATAAAAAATACCACATGTCAATATATAAAAAAATATAAGAAATATCACATGTCTAAAGCAGAAGACTTTAGATATTGTTCCATGGACTGCTCTTTCATGTAAATTACAAGATTATGATATTAACACCTGAAAATTATAAGATTAGGATTTTATTCTGATTGAGTTACAATAGTAATGTAATAATAAACTTCTTTACCTAATTTCATAAAATTTTCTCATAAACATTTTGAGTTATGCACAAATTTATAAATTATCCTTTAATTTTGAGCATCAGTGTAGTTGCATGCTAACATAGAAGATTGTTTACTTACCATAATTCAAAAACACTGCATACAGATCTTCAATAGATGGACACCACTGTACATTTCTGGAAAACACAAATTCTATCACAGTCTCTTCAAAACCACTGACAGCTGATACATCAGAATGGACGGCAATCAATTTGAACAGATAACTTAAAAATGCCTCCAGCTTTGTTTGATGTGGTTCTATACATGCCATAGCTGCTGGCAGTAGTTTGGTTGCAGCACTTGAAGAGCTTTCAAGAAGATCAGTTTCACATTTTGAAAACTTCTTCCTGCTAGACAGCAAGATGATATCATTTTGATGGAACAATGAAAAAATATTTTCTTCATTAATTATTCTAAGTCCTGGAGGTGGCTCGTAAATTCTATTTGGGCTAGACCCATCTGACCTGAAGTCATTTTCACATCCATTCATTTCAGGAAACAATGGAAGGTCAACGTTTTCAACACCACACATGTCAAGAAGACTCTGGGAAACAGATTTCAATTGTTCAGAGTCTTTCTTTTTATCCATGTACTGCATAATATCTTGAAATGACATATGTGATGAACCAGACTGGTACTGCTTCAATGCTTCTGACAATTCATCCTACACACAAATGAAACAAAAATAACATATATCATTCTCTTTGATATTGGAAGCAAATCATGATTATGACATCAATATTATGTTGAATATTTAGTACAAGCTAGCTATCACTAAGAAATAGTAATACTATACTAGTGATCTGATTTATTAGCATAGGAAATAGGCACATAAGCGTTTCCAAGCTTTCGCACATCAACCAGATGGCTTTTTTCAAGGACGTTAGACAGAAACTGCCTAAATGCTTATGTGCCTATTTCCTATGCCAATAAATCGGATCACTAGTATAGTATTACTATTTCCCACATAATTGGTGTACTGTTCCTTGTTATCAATTTGGCTATCACTAATCTGGCATTACAGGGACTATGTGTTCAGGATTACTGGTTTAATTGGATTACAAATGGTTTGCCTAAAACCCTCTAAATGAACACCTCTAACACATTACAAGCTATTTTTCTATTTATTTATCTACAGTAATCAAAGATCATAAAATCAGCTAGTCCAACACACCTAAGACTATCTGTTTTTTAGTTCAGACTACAGCCAAATAAGTTTTATTAGCCCAAGATTCCAGAGTATTTTTGCAGATATTTAATTTTTTTTAAAGGTTTACAGCTGTTAAATGTTTTGATGTGTAGCATTTTTTCAAGAACTTCATCTGCTGTGATGTGGGGTATGCATATCATGGGGGGAAAGTGAGTCAGGAGACAGATATTGATCAAGGTTTCTAGTTTTTCAGTTTTGGTGAATTGGCAAAGTGCAAAATAAACAATAAAAAAAATAGCATCTGGTGTTAAAATGTGGGTGAGTTCTATCAGGATGGAGTAAGAATGGTTTTGTCTGCATGTCATAATTTGTTTAATTGACAATTCCAAAATCAGAGTTTTAATTCATCCTAACTTGTTTAAGTTTAGATCAAAATAAGTTGGAGCTGGAACATAAACAGCAACGTTTTCCACAATTAAATGTTTATTATACATCGCGTATAGTTTTGCAGAGTGTTTGGCTCGGCATCATCAGGACGAAATAGATAAGTTGGAACTAATGAATTCTCACTCCAGTCAGTCCAAGACTAAATGGGCAAAAATAAATAAATAAAAAATTTGACCCTTGGTGATGAAAACAAAAAATGAGAAACAAACAACATTGTATGGAAAATAAAGAAAACTAATAAAAATACAAAAAGATAAAGAAAAAGAAAAGACAAAAATAAAAAAAGCACAAATATAAGGCACGTGAAATTTTAATGAACTAAATAGCATAAGTTGTAAACACTGTAGTAGGCTACACTATAGAGCTCTAAACCATATCTCTTGAGAGTTCCAGACCTTCACTTGTGCAGAGCTTAAACTACTTCAACAGTACTTTACATAACTACAGAAATTTGAAAATTCTAATCCTGGAACGGGAATCGAACCCGCATCTTGATTTGTGCTCGAGAAGCCACTCGAGCGCAAATCAGGAGATGCGGGTTCGATTCCCGTTCCAGGATGATAGAATTTTCAAATTTCTGTGGTTATGTTACATGGAAAGGACAGCTTGATTTATGTCGATATTAATTTTTCCATGTGTTTCCAACTTGATGTTTTTTGTTTCTTTTCTATGCCTTACACCGTGGAAAAGCCAATGCCATACAAGTCAAACTAGTCTCACACATACACACCACTGTCAAGACTTTTCAAAACTTCAAACTTTTCTTTTATGGACAAATTGCATGGTGTTTACACTTTACACCACAAGAAGCACTTCCTCTGTTCACTGAAGACACAACTGGGGCTAAATAAGCTAAATATTAATAAATGAACAGAATGCATACTAACATCTGATGCTACTTGTGGCACCAAAGAAAAACATAGCAGTAGGCACATGGTAAATTCAGTGGTAGCGATATGCAAAGGTCGATCCAGATATTTACAGATGATACCCATTTTGGTGAAATTCAGCCTATTTTTGTGTTGGAAACAATTTCCCCCAAAAATATACATTAACAAAAAAAAAAAAAAAACCCTCAAAAATACACGAATGCTCAAAGTGGTGTGGATTGATACACGGGACTTGCAAAATGCCGCTGCTTCGATGCAAGAGCCATCAAAATGATTGGTCTGGGCATGTAGGCACATACGAATCCAGTTGCCTCCGATATGTAAAAAAAAAATTTAAATTCAAGACCAACTGCCCTGTTTTGTTCTTACAGCAAAATAAAGTCTGAATGCCAAAAGAAAAAAGAGAATTATAGTTAAACACAACAATAATCAAGATGCCTCTTATACAAAAAGATTTTTGTTAAAATAAAATTTTACTGAAAACATTTTGTGAAGACACTGTTACAGTTCAAAATACTTGTATATTTGTGAAGATACCGTTTGAGCTTTCTGCGAAGCTATCGTCCAATGGTATCAAATGCCACCTGGATTGACCCCTGATATGGGAAATTCAAAATTATAATACTTTAGCCAAATTATGCTACACTGGAGTGCAAAACTTATGGGTGAAAGTAAAAGTAAAATAATGCCATATATAAATAGCAACAGCAGTCAAACACAAATTAACCCAGGACCCTGTCTGGGAGCAGGAGCAACGGCTCATGCGCAATAATGGAGTATAATGTGTGGTTTGCGTGATGTGAGAACAAACTGGGCTCATGCAGTACAATAGCATTAGTTGAATGGAAGTCACCGAAAAATGTGCATAAATAACAACAAAATTTCGATTGTGTTTGTTGTGTGTTAGAGACGACGAAATGACCCATTGAGAACATCTTGATGATTTTACTCAAGGTTGAATAATTGACAGGTTTGAGGAGGGAAGAACTGTGACGAACGTGGCCCAAGAGTTCAGCATCGCCCATAGCATTGTATTGCGTGCGTGGTCAGCCTTCGGGATTATAGGCACAGGCTGTGCGAAAGACCGGTGGTGGTCGTCCACCAAAAACCACCCCTAGTGAGGACTGCTATCTGCTCCTACAGGCCAAGAGAGATCAACACCAGACAGCAAGCAACCTTGCAAAACTACTGAACATGAGCATAGGACACATGACATCACAGTTTACAGTGGCTAAGCAACTACTTACACAAAGGTGGACTACTTGTCCAACAATCAGTACGCTGTGTTTCATTAACAACTGCTAACCGGAAACATCATTTACAGTTGCCTAGAGAACATAACTGGACAGCACAACAGTGAGGTAGAGTAGATTTAGTCTCTCTAGTGATTCTTGACGTTAGCTAATCTGGTGTGAGGTAGGCACTTGGTATCTATCACCCCAAAAACATCAAAGGGATAGATATGACAGCTGTTAAGGCCCTACTGGGGATTTTGAAACAAACCTCAAGAGAGCGCTGCGAGCGTTCATTTTGTACCTGTGTGTCAGTGCTGTGTTTGTGCGTGCGATTTGATATATCAAGATTGGTGAGTGTGTTGTGTGTATCTCGTGGTGACCAGAGCGTTCATCATCATGGAGACTAGAGTGTTTGTCCACCATAAGTGTGATTATAATAAATTTCTACAGTCCTTTTAAGTGTGTTAACCTAAGTGCCTAACTGTTCCTTTGCGTCATTCTACATTTTGGTCCTAGCGACCCGGAAAATCGTGCCAACGACCTATAGATTCGTACTGTGACAGTGCTATTGTTACGGTTTCGAATATAAGTATGGCGTCGTTCTCGGTGAATAACTTGAGACCTTTAATGAATACATCGTTTGTGGAATACTTACCTCCCGGAAACTGGTGAGTTGTTTCAGTTTATGAATTTTTGTTCTACAAGTAATGATGGATAGGTTATTGACCAAGAAAAAGGTACTTAAAAGTATCATCACTAAACTGTCAAGCGAGATTGATGAAAAAAATATCACAATGTTATTCGATTAGAGCTTTTTGAGAAAAGGTGTCAGAAGGTCAGTGACGAACTTAGTTAAATATTTGACAATATTTATGCTCTTTTTCAGGAAGAAGAGTTGGATAAATATATTAAAGAACAACAATCAATTCAAGATAACATTGATGAAATATGGGTATCAGTGAACAGAGAGAAATTAAAATTAAATAGTAGCTCTAATTCTCACAGCAGTTTTTCAAAAACAGAAACCGGCGGGTTTGAAGGTGTACGACTGCTGAAGTTAAATCTCCCGTCTTTTAACGGAAACATTCAGGACTGGCTTTCCCTCAAAGATCTCTTTAACGCAAGTGTGCATAATTTAGTAACCTGTCAGAATCACAGAAATTGTTGTACTTGAAATTGTCACTCCATGCGGATGCAGATTCAATCCATAGCCATTTGTGATAGTAATTATCAAATAGCATGGGATCTGTTGGAAGAGCGATATTCAAATAATCGAGAACAAGTGTTTGCTCATATTAAATGGTTCATGTGTATCCCTTCTATTCAGAGTGAATCACCAGCCGCTATTTTAAATTTGGTCGATACGGCAAATGAGTGCATCAGATCATTGGAAATTTTAGGGCAGAAAACTGAGGGGTTTTTAGAGACGATATTGGCCTATATGTTATTGCAAAAATTAGATTCTTCCACTAAGAACAAGAATAAAAAAAGGACGATATGCCTAAGCTATCGGAATTAATTACCTTTTTAAAAAACCATGCTTGTTCTTTACAGGCTTCTAAAACAACAGGCATTGTGAAACGTAACTACCATCCGACTCAAAAGGTGACATCTATGACTGCTAGCCTTAAAAACCCTAATCATGCCAAATGCATAACTTGTAACAGTGTTCATAATTTGTACAAGAGTGAACAGTTTCAATTATTATCAGTGAACGATCGTATTGGCTATGTGAAACAACATAAGCTATGTTTTAACTGCTTGGCTAATAGTTCTTATTCAGCGAGAATGCGCAACTCGAGGCACACGTGTGTGCTCTGTGGAAAAAGGCACCATACCTTAATTCATATACCCAGAGAAAGTTCAAGGTCAAGTGTAGTCAATGGGAACTTGTGTTCTAAGAGTAACTTCTCTCCTCCTGTTGCAAAAAGAAAGATGAATTTTGTTGACAGTTCAAAGTTGAACGCAGAGGCGAAATGGTTTGATTTCGATAGAAATAATGAGCGTGTATTTGCTGGAACATCTGTCAGCGGGATGTGATCCACTTTCAAACTAGTATTATTGTCAACGGCAATACTTTATATCAGAGATTGTTTTGGAAACTTTCATCCGTGCAGAGCTTTATTGGATGGAGGCAGTCAGGCTTCCTTTATAACAAAGGATTTGGTGTGCGTGTTAAACATAAAAAGAGAAAGAGTGAATATTTTGGTTAACTGTTTAATTGGATCATCGATATATATAAATTCTGAAATTACAGCGACTATTTCTAACATGAATGATTACACAAGATCATTACGCCTTCTTGTTGTTCCAAAAATAACGAAAATTGTTCCGGGAGTTTATTTTAGTCTTTCAAGTACAAGGCTCCCACAAAATATAAAACTGGCAGATCCTGAATTCAACAGACCAGGAAAAATTGATATACTGCTGGGTTCAGAATGTTTTTACGAGCTCTTGAGATAAGGTCAAGTATGTTTGAAAAACTCAAAGCTAATTTTGAAAAATTCAGTGTTTGGCTATGTTGCAGGTGGTAGTATTGACAATTTTAATAATGAAAGTAGTAGCGATCACTGTGGGCTAATCTGTGGAATGGAAGATTTGAGTCCAGAGATGATAAAATTTTGGGAAATTAAAAACACGTACATGGAAAGTAATGGAGCAATCAAGAGTGAAGAAGAAATAATTTGTGAAGAGCATTTTTTGCGAACACACACTAAAGATGAAACTGGTAGATATACGGTACAAATGCCCTTGAAAAAGGATTCTGCTTACATAGGTGAATCTAAACAAGCATCTGTTCGAAGATTAAATTCCCTGTGGAATCGTCTGGCGAGAAAGCCTGAATTTTTGTCTCTTTACCAGGATTTCATGCATTGATATAAGAGCTTAGGGCATATGGAGGAAGTGAATGAAAATCATGACCCTGAGACTACGTATTATTTGCCACATCATGGGATATTTCGCCCAGAGAAGAATACTTTTACGAAACTAATGGTAGTGTTTGATGCGTCAGCATCTACTTCGACTGGAAGGCATCTGAATTCCTTACAGTATAA
This sequence comes from Macrothele yani, assembly GCA_039090855.1. Taxonomy (NCBI): domain Eukaryota; kingdom Metazoa; phylum Arthropoda; class Arachnida; order Araneae; family Macrothelidae; genus Macrothele; species Macrothele yani. The sequence goes on from CM077008.1 coordinate 84,830,602, forward strand.
CGGAGGTGTTATTCAGGAGGACTTGTTCTCAATTATGATCATTGATCAGATTTCGAAAGCATCACATTGCCTTTATTGCAGATATTCAGAAGATGTACAGAATGATTCTGGTGAATCCAACTCAAAGAGATTTGCAGCGAATTGTTTGGAAGGAAAGTGTTGATGATCCAGTAAAGATTTACAGACTTTGCACAGTCACCTACGGAACTACAAGTGCTCCATACCTTGCCACGAGAACACTAAAACAACTGGCTTCAGATGAGGAAAAAACCTTTCCCTTGGCTGCTTCTGTGGTTCAGACAGACTTCTATATGGATGATGTGGTTACGGGTTGCCCAGATGTGAAAACGGCAAGAGAGCTTCAATGTCAATTGATACTTTTACTGAGCGTGGTGGAATGAAACTTCATAAGTGGTGCACAAATAGCTCTGAACTTTTGTGCAATATTTCGGAAGGATCCGGGGATTATTCATTTACAGCTACGAATGAAATGAGGGCTCTGGGGATTTTGTGGAAACATCAAAGTGACTGCTTTTTGTTTAAGGTGAAGATGGAACAACGGAGTGTTTACACTAAACGTACAGTCCTTTCTGACACTGCCAGAATTTTTGATCCACTAGGATTATTCGGTCCCATTATTGCCAGGGCCAAAATATTTAAGCAACGACTTTGACTTTTGCAAATCGACTGGAATGATCCGCTTCCAGACAAGGAAGCTCAAGAATGGCAGAAATTTCTAGCTGCTCTGAAAGCCATTAATGATGTCAACATAAAAAAATATGTTTTATTCGACAATACGGTACAGGTAGAAATTCACGGCTTTGCATATGCCTCTAGATGTGGATATGGGGCCATAATATATATCAAGTCCATTTCAAGTACGGGTGAAACCACAGTACATTTGTTGTGCAGTAAATGAAGAGTTGCTCAAATTAAACAAATCAGCATCCCACGCTTGGAGCTGTGTGTTGCCGTCCTGCTATCCCAACTATTGCAACGAGTTGTGAGGTGTTTGCAACTCCATTTCCGAGATCCATCTGTGGTCCGATTCCATGATAGTGCTTGCACGGATCCACAATACGCCTTATCTGTTAAAAACCTTTGTGGCCAACCGAGTTGCTACCATCCAAGACTTAACAAGCATGTATCAATGGCATTATGTTAGTTCGGAAGAAAATCTAGCAGATATGATTTCTCGAGGAATAGATCCAGAGAATATTCTTCATAGTGACCTTTGGTGGCTTGGTCCATCTTTCTTGAAACAAGGCGACCCTCCTACTGTTGAAGTGACTCCCCTTTCTGTAGAGGACAAAGAGTATTCTCATGAACTAAAGACAATTCCCAAACCTCATCCTGCAGAGATTGACAGAACTGTGACACACATTTATCTAACTGTACAGACTAATTATTCCTTCTTGAATGGTGTTATTGACATTAGTAATAATTACACTAAAATTCTTCAAATTTTTAGTTATATGTCTAGGTTTTGTCACAACCTGAGGAATCCAGAAAGGAAAACTGTGGGTCCTGTTACAGCAACAGAAATGCAAGAAGCGGAACATTTTCTTATTTTTTATTTATTTTTTATTTTTTTTGATTGGAGGTTTAACGACCACCGTGAGCAACTCAATGGGCTATAAGCAGTCGCCCGTCCCTAATTTAGGGTCACTGGTTCCAGGGAAGGGAGAGAGCCAGTGCCGTAAGACAAACACAACATCCATGCCTGACCGGGATTCGAACCCGGACCCTTCACGGACGAATGATCAGAGGCCAGCGCCTTAGACCACTGCGCCACCGGGGCGGCACATTTTCTTATTAAGAGCATTCAAAGGGAGGAATTTGGTTCCGAAATTATGAATTTGGAGAAAGGTAAACATGTGCAAGGTAATAGTAAACTAAAATCTTTAAATGTATTTCTGGATGATAACCATATCTTAAGAGTAAGAGGTCATTTAGGTAATTCAAAGCTTCGTTATGAACAAAAATACTCAGCTGTCTTGCCTAGTAAACATAAATTGACTAGAATGATTACTGAACATTTTCATAAAAAATATTTGCATGTAGGCCCTTAGTCTTTATTGTGCCACATATGACAAACGTTTTGGCTGATTAGTGGTAGAACTCTATGTAGAAAGGTAGTTCATGATTGTATTACATGTTTCAAGAGTAAACCAACCCCATCTGAGCAAATCATGGGTAATCTACCACAAGGAGTTACTCAGACCTTCCCATCCAATTTTCAGGAGTAGACTTTTGTGGGCCTTTCTACATTAAGTATAAAAACCATAGAAGAGGTAGCTTGAACAAAATTTATGTAGCCGTTTTTGTTTGTTTCGTGACCCGAGCAGTTTATCTTGAAGTTGTCTCCGACTCAACCTCCGAGTCTTTTATTGCCACTTTGAAAATATTTTGGGGCAGGCGTGGTAAGAGTGCTAAACTGTTCTCAGATAATGCAACTAATTTCGTGGATGCCCAGTCAGAAATAAAAAGGTTGCACAATTTGGTGAAAAACCCAGATAAAAATTTGGCATCAGAGGGGGCAGAGGGGGTAGACTTGAAATTCCTTCCTCCCAGGGCTCCTAACTTTGGTGGTCTTTGGGAGGCAGGCGTTAAATCATTTAAATACCATCTAAAACATGTTATGGGAAATGCTAAATTTATGTATCAGGAATTTGTAACAGTTACGATTCAGGTGGAGGGAATCTTGAATTCTCACCCTTTAACTCCCTTGTCCTCGGATGAAGATGATTTTCACGTGTTGACCCCTTGTCATTTTTTAATAGGAAGACCAATGAATGCAATTGTGGAAAAAGAGTTAATTGATCAAAGGGATTAGCAGATGGCAGAGAACGACAAAGGTAGTACAATCCATATGGAAAAGGTGGAAAAGAGATTACCTGAACAACCTACAGCAATGTTTGAAGTGGATGTTCAAAAAGGATAATGTGGAAATAGGAACACTGGTTCTTGTGAAGGAAGACCATTTACCAGCTTGCAAATGGTTATTGGGGAGAATCACCGAGTTGTTTCCAGGTGTGGACAGTAAGGTAAGAGTAGTCAGCGTCCGGACACCAAATGGTGTGTACAAGAGATCTATTTCCAAAATTTGTGTTCTTCCTTTAGTTAATTAGAGAAACTACATTTTAGTATTTAATGTGTATCAAGTTTGTGTATTATTATTAATTTGCATTCAACCATAATTGAATGTTTTTCGGAAAACATTGCAATGTCGAGCGGAATGTTAAAGCCCAACTGGGGATTTTGAAACAACCCTCAAGAGGGCGCTGCGAGCGTTCATTTTGTACTTGTGTCAGTGCTGTGTTTATGTGTGCGTGTTTAGATATCAAGATTGGTGAGTGTGTTGTGTGTATCTCATGGTGACCAGAGTGTTCATCATTATGGAGACTAAGAGTGTTCATGGCGACCAGAGTGATTGTCCATCATCAGTGTGATTATAATAAATTTCTACAGTCATTTTAAGTGTGTTAACTTAAGTACCTTACTGTTCCTTTGCTTCATTCTACAACAGCCATGGTGTCCTTGTATGGGTAGACACTCTAATAGATGGCCATACAGAGCTCCATATACTGGAAAAAAGTACTGTGACTAGTGCGTGCTATTGTAATGAGGTAGTCCTTTCCCATGTTTGCCTGTTCCGAGGTGCCATTGGCCACAGTTCGTGTTAATGGACAATACTGCCACACCCCATTGCATGGTAGCTGTTGATGAGCTGTCGGAAAGTGAAGACATTTAGCAGATGCGTTGGCCAGCACATTTCCCTGACATAAATCCTATAGAACACAAGGATACTCTGAGGAAACGCGTCGCAGCACATCAACACACTTGAGCTGTCCAATAGCTGAAGACGGCGCTGATGGAAGAATGGGAGACATTACTGCAAGAATTCATCAACCTAGTGCAAAGTATGGGCAGCTAGTGCAAATCATAGATCAACCAGTGTTTAAACTGCTGCATACATTTCCACCAAATCGCCAAAAAGCGAATGTTTACCATAATTTTTTCTTTCATCATCTCTCCTACCACTGCTTCATCCTTTCGTTGTTTTTCATCTTCATCACTGCTGCTTCGGCTTGCCGACCAAGTTTTCTTTACTGTCATTCCACTCACCTCTATTTTACCTTTGCATTGTGTTTTTCATCCCTGTCATACCTTTTTCATCATCGCGCCCACCTATGCTTCGCCCTTGTGTTGTTTTTTTAGCATGTCTTTTGCAAAAAAGATGGTGCTTATGTTATCGGTTTGCCCATCCATCCATCTGTGGACATCATATCTCTGCAACTATTAGTCCAATCTCAAAAATTCTTCTTGCACTGGGAAGCTTGAAATGTGCGAATGATGATCTTTAATATATAACAAATACGTGGAGATAATGTAAATGGACGATGTCATCGCTCTGTCCACGTTATTTTATAAACAACGCATTGCGACTGAAAAATTGTGTTCCGACACCACTGGGATCAAACCCCAGATCTCTCGATAACAGGTAGAGTGCTTCCGCATTTACGCAACGACGCCAACAATTCTCAGCGCCACGCGTGGTTTATCAGTCAGCATCTGACTACACGAATCCGTATTGATGGTCTCAGCAACTGAAATGTCGCCATCTGGTGGCATTTAATGGAACAGCTATTTAATTGTAGCTGATAAATTCAAAGGGCGATAGAAAATGGTTAATATATAACAAATACGTGGAGATAATGTAAATGGACGATGTCATCGCTCTGTCCACGTTATTTTATTAACAACGCATAGAGACTGAAAAATTGTGTTCCGACACCACTGGGATCGAACCCCAGATCTCTCGATAACTAGTCGAGTGCGTTCGCATTTACGCTACGGCGCCAACAATTCTCAGCGCCACACGTGGTTTATCAGTCAGCATCTGACTACACGAATCTTTATTTCGTCTTTTTATACGGCGCACAATTTCACCGCTAGAGGGCTTAAATGCAGATTATGTCAATTTCAAAACATATTTTATTCCATATATTTGTTTCAAAACATCTGATTGAAAAAAATTATTTTACGTTTCGATTCCATTTAAGTTGAAGACTATTTTAGGTACAGTCACTTTTTCATGTTACGCATAGGTTTTCCGCTAGGGGGCATAAAGGTAAATTGTGTTTTTCCCGATATCTCTGCTTCTAAAATTTGGATTTGAAACATTCTTTCTGCAGCTGATACAGCTCCCGGTGGGAAACTGCATATAATTTCAAATTTTTTGGTAAAAATAATTTGACCACCAGGGGGCTAAGTGTTAATTTCTGCTTCTGATGCATTTCCAGCAAAAGCTGAGCTTCTAAAATCTCGATCGAAAAAAATTCTGTAGTGGACCGATACCACTTATGTCGATAAACCTTTTCGGAATATCTTCTAAAATAATTTCTCAGAGTAAATGTATATTTTATTTTCGCCAACGTCTCTGCTTCTGAAAGTCCGATTTGAAAAATTTCTTCTTTGTTTGATAGAATTTTTGGTGGGAAATGTTTTTCATATGATTTTAAAAATGTTAAGTAATCCACAGACTTTTCGCTAGGGGACGTAAAGGTAAACAGTGTTTTCTCTAATAAATCTGCTTCTAAAACCCTGATTTGAAAAATTCTTTCTGTATCGGATACAGCTCCTGATGGGAAATATTTTGCATATGATTTCTAATATTTGGTGAAAAATGCTTTGTCCATTAGGGGGCATAAGTGTTTATTTCTGCTTTAACGCATTTGCAGCAAAATCTCAAATGGTGAAAACTCGACTGAAAAAATTATTTCGTGGACTGATACCGCTCATATAGAAAAACCTTTCGAGAATACTTTCTTCTTGAAATAATGCATGTTTTTTCTACCAGGAGGTGTAGATGCATAGCTTATTTTTGTCCATAGCTCTGCTTCTAGGAGTCCGATTTGAAAAATTATTTCTTGGCTGGAGAGCGTTTCTGCTTAAAAATGTTTTTCATATAATTTCAATTTTTCTTATCGCACAAGTCTGACACCAGAGAGCGTAAGTTCAAGTTTTCATTTCAGAACTAAAAACCTGCTTGAAAAACTTCTTTTTCGTTCAGATACTACTAACTAAACAAACTCTATGCGCATCCTTTCTTCCCAAAAGAATGCATAATTTCACTGTTGGGGGAGGGGGGCAAATGCTCAATCTGTTTTTCTCAATACCTCTGTTTCTAAATGTCTGATTTAAAATATTCTTCCAACACCAGATGTCAGTTACCTTGTAGAAAAATCTAGGCTAGTATATGAGGAATTTTGTAGTTCATATTTTTGTCTGTAGGTGATATTTGTGCACTCCAGTTTGCAGCTGTATCGCAGCATCTAAAAACCCTATTGAGAAATTTCTTTTTTACTCTATGCCATTCACTACAACAGAAATGTGGAGATCTTCACATAATGCAGAGATTTCCCGGTAGATGCATGAAGATCGAAACTTTTCTTTGTTCGCTATCTCTAAGAATATTTTTCGCGTATTTTCAATTTTCCATTATGCAAAATTCTTCCACTAACATATGCAGACTTATATCGTGTTTCCTTTTTTATATTTCTTCTTTTAACTGTTCGATTTGAAAATCTCTTTGTCTCCGATACCTTCCTTGTGCTACGAGAAACTTTTTGTGCGCTATTTGTTAATTTTTGTAACACGCTGTTTACCTGCTGGTGGAACTAAGTAGATGTTTCTATTTGTGGATGTTTCATTAATTGTAAAAACCGGTTCCATTGACTTTGAATAGCTCTGATAAATTGAATTCATGCCAGAACGGATTCAAAAGACATGCTCATTACAACAGAAAATTCGGTGTCGTATTTCTTGTTTTTATTCCCGTCATTTTTTCGTTCTGTCATTGCTGCCTTGCCCCGCCGACCTGGTTTCCTTTCCCGTCATGTTTTCATTCCGTCATCCCACCTACCCTTTGCTTTACCCTTGCATTGTGTTTTTCTTTGCCTGTCATATTTTTTTTTCATCATTATGTGCACCCATGCTTTGCCCTTGTATTAGTTTTTATTATCTCAATTTTTTTTCGTTCCGCCATCGCTGCTTCACCCTGCCAACCTGGTATCCTTCCCCACCATTTTATCTTCCAGTCTTTGCTGTTGCATGCTGCCTCGCCCTGTTATCGTTGTTCCATCCCTACTGTCTTTTCACCTATGTACAAAAGCACCAGTGAGCCCCGAGAGCACCTTTTGCAAGTACTTTGCTGTGATGGATAAGAAAAGTGTTTTTTGTTTGTTTCTTTGGTGGTTTGCAGTCGCCGCAGCAACCGTGGGAGCAGCAGCACCATTTCGGTTTGGGTTGACCGGTTGTCGGTTGTCGCTTTGCTCAGTCCTGGTCTTTGTACATATTTTCACAAACTGCATGCATCAGCAAATGTATTTTTTATTAAAATTAGAAGTGTAGAAGCCTACTTGTTTTTATTTTTGAATTCTATTTAAAGTACAAAATTTTATTTAGCCAATGCACTGTGCTTGTATTTTCATATGAAAATATAGCAAAAAATAGAACTGTAAATTTGGCTAATCTGCATACCATTTTTCTACAACTTTTGCTGACAAAACAGTCAAATTTCTACAAGAGAAAAAATCCAGCTTAAACACTGGCTAGAGGTGTGAGCTTGCCATTTCAAATGGCACTACGAATTGATGAACAGATGGCCTTGTAACTGTGCATAGGCCATGTAAAGAGATACAAGTTGCAGTTTCAAATCACTTCACTCTGGCACCATGAAGAGTGCCGACGTAGGAACCTGGGCTTCATGAATAAGTACGTTGCTATGGCAACCAATGCCATCAATGAATGAAGTTAAGCAATAGTAGCCGCCACTTCCCAGTAGCGTAATTGTGTTTAAACGGTCCCACTCGTTCGTCTGCTGAGTTTATATAGCAACTGCAAATGTGAACTTCAGTTTCAGTGCTGTTATCTTTATTACTCTCCATGTGTTCTGGATCCATACTTTTGTTAAAAAATGAAACTGGAAAATTATACAGTATACATGTCTTTTTTTTTTTTTTGATTGGAGGTTTAACGACCACCGTGAGCAACTCAATGGGCTATAAGCAGTCGCCCGTCCCTAATTTAGGGTCACTGGTTCCAGGGAAGGGAGAGAGCCAGTGCCGCAAGACAAACACAACATCCATGCCTCACCGGGATTCGAACCCGGACCCCTTACGGACGAATGATCAGAGGCCAACGCCTTAGACCACTGCGCCACCGGGCGGTATACTATACGTGTCTTTGCGGGCATATAATGTGCATAAAGATGTATTTCAAGAAGTGAATAAAATTACTTTCTCTAGTTCTTACTTTAATCACTGTGCCAGCAGAAAGAAGTTTTTCTTGTTTGAAACAAGGGTCATTCTGTATCAACTCAACACAGCGACTTGACTAGACCATCTCAGATTATAATGAAATTTGGTACATAGGTGGCCTCCATATAGATTAAGAAAAATACCAAAGTTCATCATCATATATCCACCGGTTTTGAAAATACAGCTATATAAAATGTCCAAAAACACCCCCAAATCGGAAGATTGATATGTTTTTAAATTGTGATTGCAGCTCCCCTAATTAAGATAGAGATGGGAAAGGTATCTTTTTGTCATTTATGCTCTTTTATTTGATGTACAACACCATAGGGATTAAGATTTAAAAAAATTATAATTTTAAAATTAAAATTTTGATTTTTTCAAAATGCGACGCTCCAAAAAATTCGAATTTTTTTAAAACAATCTTTATGTGTTTGGTATTTGATTGTGTGAGTTGTAACTTGGGATGATAATGGGTGTACTTAAAAAGCTATATTCAAATTTAGCCTAACACAAGAGTTTAATGAAAAAAAAAATGAAAAAAACATTTCAACTGAAAATAAATTTGGGCTAAATCTTGAAAAAGTTTCATTAATAACAATAGATATAGTATTTTTGTTATTTAAAACCATTTATTTAAACAATGTTTTATTTTTAATTGATTTGTTTAAAATCTAAGACATGGTTTTAAAAATTTTATTAATTTCATTATTCAGAATTTGTAATAATTCACAATACAATATAAAAAAATAAAAGACTGTGTAGTTGTACTGTAGGCTGCATTTTGTTTTGGACAAAACTCTGCATGTTCTGACTTGAAAAACTGATTCTGTTGTTTAGATCATTGGTAACAAGACCCAACAAGCAGCAACTTGCATTCCTACCTTGCAGACCTCAGTCTGCTTTAGGTTTTGATGGTGATCAGATGTGTTTCATGCAGTGAAAGTGATATGTGTCTGAAAACTTTTGTGGTTGAAAACTTTAAATTGAATAAAGTATATTCTTTTCAATTTTGAAACTAGACTTTTATAAATTGAAGCTGTGTAGAATTTTTTTAGGAAAAATAAAAAGAACAGGCAATGAGAGGCAGTTATTTTACTATTTGAATTTTACATTTGATTCCCAAATAATCAACAATGGAAAGTACAAGATATGCAGTAATACAATGTTTCAATCCATTTAAAAAAGTGACCGTAGAGTAAGGGATAAAAAAAAAAAAAAAGCTAAGAAATTAAGAAATGTGACAGACTGGATGTTAGAAAATTTTGACGACTTTATCAAAAGAGACTAAAATTTGTGATTCTTGCAGAAAGCAGCTGAAAACTTTAAAAATTAGTCAAGAAGCAAATGAAACCTGTGCTGATGAGAAAATGGACAAACATTTTGCATCTACGTCAGAAGTAATTGAAACAATGATTACTTCGCTCCATGAATTGAGTGAATCACCTGTCAATAAGAAAAAGCTAAAATCTACATGTTATGCTTCAACCAAAATTCAAAAAAACAGTTCTGCTATGAAACGGAAGCTTTTTACAAATATTCAAGAATCATCGGATGACGAGGATGAAATACTTCATGACTCCCTTATGGACAATCTTAAAAATAATTTTTCTAACTGTACTAGAGATAAACAGTTGATGATTTTGACTTGCTTACCACAGTCATGGAGTGTTAGGAAAATCATGCAAGAGTTCAATGCTCCTAATTATATGGTAAGACAATAAAAAAAAAAATATATGAAGGAGAAAGGAATTTTGGAAAGCCTTAATAGAAAACCAGGTAAGAGTCTCTTCTGAAGTAGTTGAAGTAGCACGATAGTTTTACCAAAGTGATGAAATTAGTCAGGTTTTACCTGGAATGAAAGATTGTGTTTCTGTTAGGACTGAAAATGGAGATAAAGTTAAACTGTCAAAGAGGTTGATTTTATGTAATTTGACAGAAGCTTATAAGTCATTCAAAGATAAATTTGCAGGCACAAAAGTCAGTTTTTCCAAATTCGCAGAGCTCAGACCAAAAAACTATGTCTTGGCAGGGTCTAGTGGTATTCATACAGTATGTGTATGCACCACACACCAAAATGTAAAACTGATGATGGAAAATGCAAGATTTGGTTCATTAACAAATGGAAGATTATCTTCCTACAAACATTGTCTTGCAAGAGTATTGTGCAACCCTGCTTCCATAGATTGTCATTTGGGGAAGTGTCCCGCCTGTCCTGGGAATGAGGAAGTAAGAAATGTAATGGAACACAAGTTTGGGGAGAACTTGGTTGAAAAACTAACTTTTCGCCAATGGATTACAGTCGATAGATGCAACTTGGAGACATTAAAAAAATCAACTTCAGATTTTATTGATTTGTTGTGCGAAAAACTGTCTGCTTTGGTCAGACATGACTTCATTGCTAAGCAGCAAAGCTCTTTTATGAATAGTACTAAGGAAAACCTCAAGGACTCAGAATTTCTCGTCATTTGTGATTTTGCCGAAAATTATAGTTTTCTTCTTCAAGATGAATCCTAGAGCTATCACTGGACCAGTGGGTAAGCCACAGTCCACCCATTTGTCATCTATTACAAAACAGAAAAGACTGAACATGTAAGTTTTGTAGTAATTTCTGAATGTTTAGAGCACAACACAATTGCACCGTACTGCTTCCAAAAAAAAAAAAAAAACTTATTAACTGCTTGAAAAGAAAGTTTGGTGACAACAGCGTCAAAAAAATTTACTATTTCTCTGACGGGTCTGCAGCCCAGGTCAAAAATCGGAAAAATTTCACAAACTTATGTTTCCATCAAGCTGACTTCAACATTGATGCTGAATGGCATTTTTCAGCAACAGCACACGGGAAGGGGCCATGTGATGGCGTTGGTGGAACGGTGAAAAGGTTAGCTGCCCGAGTCAGCTTACAACGCCCTTACGAGAATCAAATTCAAACACCATTTCAGTTGTATGAATGGGCAATTCAGAACATTTTTGTGGCAAACTTTACATATGTAAGTCAAGAAGAATACATAGAAACAGACCAATTTTTGGAAAATCGCCTAAGCAAGTCTCTAACAATACAAACTTTATGCTTTTATTCCTATCCCATTGAGTAATTCAAAAATAAAAGTGAAGATGTTCTCAGAATCAAACGAGTCAGCTACTGAAAAAGTATCAGCATTACAAGACAGACTGCAAATAACAGAAATTAGTGGTTACATAACCATAATCTATGAAAACAACTGGTGGGTAGCATATGTTCTAGCAAAAGAAGAGAGTGAAAATGAAGTTAAGGTCTCTTTTTTACATCCAGCTGGTCCATCTACATCCTTTTTCTACCCTAGCCTACAAGATGTATTATGGCTTCCTGTAAGTTACATCTTGTGTAAAGTAAATCCTGTGACTCCGACAGGAAGACTCTACAATCTCTCTGAAACAGAAATACACCTAACTACTGAAGCTTTTAAAGACTATCAAGGATCTACAGGTGTGATTTCACTTCAAAACAATGATGCAACTTTTTTTTTTTAATTTTAGGAGATTCTGCTTTAAGTGACGATCTAAGTTTAAGATTAGGAATATAATTTGCATAAATGTAAGCAATTCAATGCCATATGCTATTATAATTTTGATGTGTTTCTTGAGCAGTAATTCAAATTACTTTTTAAAGTCTGTTTATTTTTTTACATTGTATTGTGAATTATTAAAAATTATGAATAATGAAATTAATAAAAATTTTAAACCCATGTAGTCTCAGATTTTAAACAAATCAATTAAAAATAAAGCATTGTTTAAATAAATGGTTTTAAATAACAAAAATACTATATCTATTGTTATTAATGAAACTTTTTTAAGATTTAGCCCAAATTTAGTTTCAGTACACAATCAAATACCAAACATATAAAGATTGTTTTAAAAAAATGTCGAATTTTTTGGAGCGTCGCATTTTGAAAAATTCAAAATTTGAATTTTTTAAAAATCTTAACCCCTATGGTGTTGTACATCAAATAAGAGAGGATAAGAAAACTACAGAAAGATACCTTTCCCATCTCTCTATCTTAATTTGGGGAGCTGCAATCACAATTTAAAAACAAATCAATCTTCCGATTTTGGGGTGTTTTTGGACATTTTATATAGCTGTATTTTCAAAACCGGTGGATATATGAAGATGAAATTTGGTATTTTTCTTAATCTATATAAAGGCCACCTATGTACCAAATTTCATTAAAATCTGAGATGGTGAGGTAAAAAATGTCTTCAAGTTGTGTTGGGTTGATACAGAATCACTCACAAATAAAAAAAAAAATTACTTAAAGAACACTATTTCACAGAAAAGACTAATATTTTTATCTAATGTCACAATCAGGCCTTGATTTCGTTTTTTTAGGTGTAGCAACACTTGCTAGTGGCCTTATTTTTTACTAAAAAATTGCATTATCTACCAGCAAAAGTTTATTAACATTATACAAAAAAAACTTTAGCATGCCCCCCTCTGTTAGTCAATCAGGACAAATTTTGATTTCATCCCTGTAAATGTCACATTGTAATACTGAAAAGATTACAAATATTCAGATATAACTCACCTTTTCATAACCTGACAGATTAATTCTTACAATTTAATTTGAGTGCAAATATTTAAAAAACCTTTTTTATTTAACTTTATTTACAAAATTCAAGAACACTATTCAAAATCTTATCTTTTGTAAAAGTTATTTTTAATATGGTTTACAATCTGGGTTACAGGTCTTTTCATCATACCACTTTAAAACAGCAAGCTTGGGGTCAAACTTGTCTTTGGACAGACCTTCAATCTCAATACTAATAGCCACATTCAATGTTTGTAAGTTTAAACTGCCTCTCCAATCACCTTGAATTCTCTTTGTGAAACTGAACCCAACCTCACATGCAGAAGTAGATAAGGGGAATATACTGGAAATTTCTCCTAGAGCCAAAATGTTTTTATAATGTTTGTACTTTTCAAGAAACATTCATTTCCAGAAAGCAGTTGTTCCTTTTTGCATGTGTTTAAAATATTCCACATGCTGAAAGTGCAGAGGCGTTTTACAATTCACACTAAAACATTCAAAAAATTTTCCACTAGCAATTTTTGCTAGAACCACTTTTTACCACTAGCAAAATGCTTTTGCTTGCTAGCAATTGGCTACTAACACCGGTCGAAATCGAGCCCTGGTCACAATATAAAAAGAACTCTCTAAACTTGTAGTTAAATAGCTGTTTTATAATGACATCATTGACCGCTATATTTACTTGAAAGATAGAAGAACTGACTTCTTTATAAGAAACAGGTGCATTTCATGGATTCTCATTTTGTAACACTTCATCTCAGAGTTTAAGCTGGCTCCAAAAATGCTGTAGCTAAAATGGGGAAAAAATGTTGTAGCAAAATGCCTAAGAAAATTAGCCGCTTTTGTGGCTCGGAAAATCGTAACATAAAGTGAATTGTTCACACCAACAATGATTTGGACATCAGCAGAACACTAATGTTTATGGCTTTCGGGAATACTGTAGACGTCACAGCTGCTCTGATTTAAACTTGAACTTTGAATGGGGGAAGGGGTGTAATTGCTTTTGCCTCTATAATTTCATTCATTCCCTTTTATGGAGTGCTCACGGCTTTGTACTCAGATCAAAACTAACCTGACTACACTGTTAATGCTGTGAAACCGATTTACCAACCAGATATCTCTTGCGTTTCAGTATTTCTCCATGCACTAATGCGGTGCTATGTGTTGCGGACCCTTCCACCTAAGGGTGACTTAAGGCAAGACAAAACGAAACTTCCCGCGTTCCATCACGACGTCCCCCTTCAAAACCCACACCTTCTCAATCTTGCCGAACACCAGACAAACAATTTCTGAATGAGTATTTTAAAACAGCAACCACAAAGAAAGGAGCAAACTTATAAGAAAGGAGCAAGCCATTATCTCCCCCTTACCCTCAGGTTAACACAATTCTCCTCTCCCACTTGCAATAAATATCCCCCGTGTATACTGTATACTCCCTGAAGCAAAACAGAAGCGACAATGACAATGCCAAAATGCCAATATTTGTATTTTTTTAGAAACGCGACTGAAACTGGGATCTTTGTTGTTGTTTTTTTGCTGTACGTACGTACGACATTTAGAACAATTATATAACCATGCGTTTTTTTTAGGTCTCAGTTCAAGCTTGAACAGGAGTTTTAAAACTGGAACTATACTATGCAGTAGAAGTGCACACTCCGTAGCTTTAACTGCATAGTTAGGTTAGCTTTGCCTCGAGTATAGAGAGTACAGAGTATATGGAGTGGGAAGGGGTCGATGGAGCCAACAGGTGCTGTAGGAACATACCTTATTAAGAAAATAACAGTAGCGGAGTGCGAATCGCAGCCAGAATTTCGCAAACTTTAGTTTTTACAGAAATAGCCTGAGCACCATGAGTGCATGATTTCAAAGCTTCAACTATTTTAGATAAATGGTGTAACTTTGGGAATATTAATACTTTTGAACACCATGCAACAATTTTTACAAATTTTCCAAATTCATCACTTCCATTTTCGGGAATTTCCTTCTCAAGATTAAATGTAAAAACTAATAGGATGGGGGATATTTAACAGCACTGGAGTGGGAACATCGCGGAGTGTGGGGGGGGGGGGGGAATAGCGATCATGGCAAATCCGTCCGACTTCCGGTTTTGGAAATTTTTCTTACTTTCAAGCTAAAATAAAAAATTTATGCAGTAAAATGATACTTAAAAATACCGAACAGAGGCAACATCACAAGAAAAAAGAAATTACAATTACGGAAAAAATCTGAACTCCGTCGACTTTCTGTTTTCGAAAGTTTCATGAAGATGGAATTCATCCTCCGACGAACATCCCACTCCCCTCCAAATTCTGTTTACTTGTGCATCGATCTCCTGAGTGACCAGACTAACGAAAAAGACGAAATTTCTCGAATTTGCGGAAGAATCTTATCTTTGAAGATTAGGAGGAAATTTTCACGGCATGTACCATCCGTTTCCACAAATTCTGCTAACAGTTTCAAGCTGAAATATGAGCACATATGCCATAATATAATATTTAACGAGAATATTAAACACAAACGAAACATCGGGAGAAAAAAATTACAATCAGGGCAAATTCTTTGCACTCCATTTAACTACGGTTTTCGAAAGCTTTGAAACACGAAATACCGTACGGAAAATGACACCCCCCAATCTTGAGAACGATCTAAATGATGAAAAAAAAAAACGTGGAGAATTCCACGCATCCGCTTAAAAACCTCATGCATATCATAAAATAGCAAAATATTTTTTTTAAAACAAATTGAAAATTCGTAAAATCTGTAGTTTCAAGAGTGAGTTCTGTAGTCAGACAACTGATTTAGCAGAAGTTACGGACATTCTGTAGTAACTGGCATGTATGACAGTCATATAATCGTGAATCGTAATTTCCGACAGAAAACTGCGGTTCACAGGACCGACTCAGAAATCTAAAGATGTAAGAAAAAAATTATTGACTTGCTGAAAAAGTAACTGTCATTTTAAAGTACTTTTCTGTTACTTTAAAATTAATAAAGAACTAAAATCGCTAGCTGTTGCAGCATTACCGCAATTCGTTGCAGTGAAAAATCCGTTGAAATTGCAGACAGTGCATAAGCATTGTCTTATTTTTGAATAAGTTTCAACTGAATACCAAAAAAAAAATTAAAAAAAATTGCTTAACTAATACAATTAGCACAACAAAACTAGGCAATGCGATTTGCAAAATGGTTACATCTTGAAAACGATCTAAACGATGAAAAAAAAAATAAACGAAAAAAACGTGGAGAATTCCGCAAATCCGCTTAAGAATTTCATGTCATCATCATCATTGTCAACCATTATCAATCCACTGCTGGACGAAGGTCTCTCCAAGTTTCCTCCACAACGGTCTGTCTTGTGCCAGTCTCCTCCATGTCACTCCCGCATACTTTCGAATTTCATCCACCCATCTTCCATGTGGTCTTCTTCTGGGTCTTTTCCTGTCCCTTGGAATCCAATCTAAAATTTCGGCTGTCCATCGATGGTCTGTTCTGGCAGTACGTCCAGCCCATTGCCATTTCAGGGATTTAACTCTGATCATGATGTCTTCCACTCTTGCCATTTTTCGGATCCACGAGTTCCTCTTCTTATCTCTCCTGGTTACACCAAGCATGCACCTCTCCATGCTACTTTGAGTTGTCTGCAGCCTTTGTATGTCTCTGTTAGTTAAGGTCCATGTCTCTGCACCATACGTAAGCACTGGAAGGATGCATTGATGTATATCATAAAATAGCAAAATAATATTTTTTTAAACAAATTGAAAATTCGTAAAATCTGTAGTTTCAAGAGTGAGTTCTGTAGTCAGACAACTGATTTAGCAGAAATTATGGACATTCTGTAGTAATTGGCATGTATGACAGTTGTAAATCGTGAATCGTAATTTCCGACAGAAAACTGCGATTCACAGGACCGACTCAGAAATCCAAAGATGTAAGAAAGAAATTATTGACTTATTGAAAAAGTAACAGTCATTTTAAAGTACTTTTCTGTTACTTTAAAATTAATAAAGAACTAAAATCGCTAGCTGTTGCAGCATTACCGCAGTTCGTTACACTGAAAAATCCGTTGAAATTGCAGACAGTGCATAATAATGTCTTATTTCTGAATAAGTTTCAACTGAATAACAAAAAAAAAAAAAAAAAAAATTGCTTGACTAATACAATTAGCGCACCAAAACTAGGCAATGCGATTTGCAGAATGGTTACATGCTACAGAATAGCTCTGCTGGATTCTCACACCATGTAGGCTTCCACACGTGCAAATAGTAGCTTTCTTGCATCATATTTTCTGTCAAAATGCTTCTAAGTAAAAAAAAATATATATATATATATATTTATTCTTACAATCTCTTTGCAGTCTTCTATCTCGCTGTTACGTTACATTTTTTCTGCTCCCGCATTTTTGGTACTTTCCCAATGACACCACCTCTCCTGACCATAATATAATTACCTCACAGACTTTTTAAAACGCTGCACCATGTTTTTTTTTTTTTTCTTTTCTTTATCAATGTCCGCAGTACCTAAATTTGTAACTTTTTAATAGATAATACAAATTACGATCTCTTTGCAGTCTTCTATCTTCAATCTCTTTGCAGTCTTCTATCTCGCTGTTACGTTACATTTTTCTGCTCCCGCATTTTTGGTACTTTCCCAATGACACCACCTCTCCTGACCATAATATAATTACCTCACAGACTTTTTAAAACGCTGCACCATGTTTTTTTTTGTTTTTTTCTTTTCTTTATCAATGTCCGCAGTACCTAAATTTGTAACTTTTTAATAGATAATACAAATTACGAAACCTCAAGTAAGGAGAAAATTAGGCGTCATGGCTCGAATTTTAGGCACCTGGGTGACCTGGCGCCTGGGATTTGTCGAGCCCTGTCAGTATGTGTATATTAGGGTGGAGCGAAAAACATTTTTTTTTTTTAGTTGAAACGTCACCATGTGCAATAGTTGCGATTTTATTACTGAAATGACCCCCCGAAATATGGATGACATTATTTGATATCTTAGGCTGCCCCAAGAACCTCGAAGTTTGAAAGTTATAGGGAAAAATGGTTTAAAAACACCCGCTTTCTCCTTTTTGTAAATATAAAAAAAGCCTGTATCACCATGTTATTTAATATCACCTTGAATGTATAAACACGGGTAAAAGTTCAGCAGACATGAGTTAGATCCCTTAAAATATGTAATTTTTGCCAAAAATGGCATGATAAGTTGCGTAAGCATTAAGTTCGACAGCAGCCTTATTGTTACCAATTTGGGCTTAACATGAACAACCCCCCCTCTCATACTTTCTGGTGGAAACCTCTTGTTGATTTTCAGAAATATAGCTTGCTGTTTTGTGCTCTGCTTTGTTTTTGTTACCTTTTTCATCTCAGCCCACCCCCTCTCACAGCGGAGCTCTGTTTGCGAACTCGCTGAGTCATCTCATCACAGTCGTACAGGTCCGTTTGGGAGAGAGTGTTGGCGGGTTTGCGTCATAATGAAGCAACAGTTTCTTTCACTCCTAGTGACGTTGATTGGATCGTATCGGCATTTTTGTTTTGTTGTCGAACTACGTAAGATGGCTGAAACAAGAAATAAAGCTGATTGCCATATCCTCAGGAGTTATAAGAAGATGCATGAAAATGTGTTGCCTACGTACGAAGATGTAATGCGCCATTACTACCTTGTGAGGAATACTCTTAGGCAGGAAGGTGCAAATTATGAGCCTGCTGCAGCAGAAATAGCAAGTATTGTCGCGGACAAAGTGCTAAGTATATGGAAGAAAGCATCTCTATCGACATCTCCCCACAAATCTGTTGCAAAGCGTATTACCGCATACAACACTGAAATCCGAAAGCTGAAAAAATATGCTGCAAGAATGGATGAAACCTACCGAAAGAAGGTTGAACAATTTCGTGCAGATTCGCAACGTATCTTTGACATATGCTCATGCAAGTGCAAATGTTTTAGAACCTGCAAATGCAGCTCTGCAAAAAAGGTACCCGTGAAAGAGTGAGACTTTCTGATGGACCAGAGAACAAACAGAAGAATGATAGAAGGTGGGCTTGACGCAAAAACCACCAGTGTACTGAAGAAAAGATCAGCTCGAAAGAGTGATAGGGAAGAGGCATGTCCATAGGAAATTACAGAAAACTGCATCACTGAAATCGGCCCTGCGAGTCGAGGATGAACCTTCAGAAGAGGATACAAATACTAATTCTGCAGGAAAACCAGACGAGCCGGGTCCTAGTCATTTGTTGGCCTCGGAGAGGAGAAAGATTACGATTTCACTCCACGTCGTTTTCGAACCCTAGGCGTCAGATGACACTGTCTGCATTTTCTAGAAAGTGCGATATGCGAGGCATCAGCGACCGAGCGGCAGCTGATCTTGCGTCAGCGTTGCTTCATGATGTAAGTGAACCGGTTCATTCGAAAGAATGTAATGTATCTGTTATTGACCGGCATAAAGTACGACGAGAAAGGAAAAAGACCCGTCAAACAATTCAAGATGAGGTAAATTTGACCGGTCGCAAGATTGTAGCTTTATTTTTGGACGGAAGAAGGGATGAAACTCTTAACTTTTCGAACACACAGACAGATGATGGCAAGTGGCACAAGCGAAAAAAATGGGAGGAGCATATTACGCTTGTTGAAGAACCAGGTTCAGTCTATGTGGGACATTTTGCACCGAAGAGCAAGAGTGCAAGGGACATTTCCGACGGTATCTTCAGCTTATTGAACCAGAAGGCATTTGACTTGTCAGAGTTTGTCTTTATTGGAAGTGACTAATACCGGCATAAATGCAGGTGTAATTAGGCACTTTGAAGAGAAGCTCAATTCTCCCATACACTGGATTATATGTCAAATTCATTTGAATGAACTGCCTTTATGCCACCTCACTGAAGCATTTGATGGGAAAACATCAGGTCCAAGAGGATATAGTGGCTTGATTGGAAAACGCCTGAAGTCGTGCGCAAACCTTCCTATCGTTTATTTCCAGAAAATTAAATTTTCGCTTCAGTCCGACATTAACTATGGAGATCTTAGTTTCGATCATCTTTATTTGTGGAAAATTTGTAAGGCAGTCTCTGCTGGTGATTGCCGACAAGATCTAGCAAATCAGGATCCTGGAACACTTGCACATTCCCGTTGGCTGACCCTCGCAAAGCGCATTCTGCGTTTGCATGTTGGAACTGGTGATCCAACACCACAGCTTGTCTCATTAGCCACCTTCATAATGAAAGTATATGCACCATCGTGGTTCACGATCAAATGTAACGGTACCTGTAAAGCTGGTCCAAGAAATTTGCAGCTTTCTATATCTAGGTTTCAGTATCTTCCAGATAATTTAAAGGATATTGTAAAAAGAGTCGTCCAAGACAACGCGTATTTTGCCCATGCAGAAAACTTGCTTGCTGTAATGTTGTTTGACGACAGAAGGTATGTCCGCGAGCTGTCTGTTCAACGTATCATGAAGACCAGGAAATCTTCCGAACAAACAACTACCATCAGGAAGTTTCGGATTCCTAAGCTGAATTTCCAGAGCAATGATTACATCGCCCTAATCTACTGGCAAGAGTGTAATGTGACTGAGCCTCCCATCACACGGAAATGGAAAGACGATGAGCTTCTGGAATTACTACAGTCGGATAAATATCCAAGTTCTTGCCACGAATTTACAAAAATACCCTGCCAATCTCAGGCAGTAGAGAGGATGATTAAGATTGTAACAGATTCTTCTGCTCATGTGTGCGACCATCTTGCAAAAGATGGATTCATCAGAGCAAAAATTTTGGATAGGAAGCTGATGCCAAGTTTTGAAAAAAAAGTCTGATTTCCAAGTGAAATAAACTCACTCTTCAAGTTATGCTATGCTACAAGGTAAAGCTGGTGTCTATCATATTTACATAACTTATGTCATTTTTGGAGAAATATGACAAATCTTGAGCTCTTTGGGGAAGCCTAAGAAATTAACTCACGTCTGCTGAATTTTTACCAGTGTATATACACTCAAAGGTGATATTAAATAACATGGTGACACAGGTTTTTTTATATTTACAAAATGGAGAAAGCGGGTGTTTTTAAACCATTTTTCCCTATAACTTTCAAACTTCGAGGTTCTTGGGGCAGCCTAAGATATCAAATAATGTCATCCATATTTCGGGGGTCATTTCAGTAATAAAATCGCAACTATTGCACATGGTGACGTTTCACATTAAAAAAAAAAGTGTTTTTCGCTCCACCCTAATGTATATATACATATGTAGGGGATTAAACAGTGCTAGTGACCATTTACCAGGCATTCTGCCCCAAATATAAACTATTTTGCCGACAAAGAACAAAATTAAATACACGCTAAAAATAAGGACAAGCAGGAGAGACAGTGACAATGAAGCAAGGTAAATTGTGTAGAGCAGTAGGCACTAGACAGATCAGACCACATGAGACAACTGACACCATAAATTGTGAAGTCAAACACCCCCCCCCCCCAACTTTGCTTTGACTCTCTGACCCCTGAAAAGACACACAACACAGATGTTAATCCCACTGGTAAGGTCCGGCACTGTAAGTTATGCAGGCTACAATGGGAAAAGTGGGGGGTAGGGGTGGAGTGTAGATAATTTCTAAGAACATTCCAGGGGGATTATCTCTCTTCAATGGGATAAAAGAAAGCTTCCCTGGTGAACAGGTTAGCATATTTACCAGGGCTATTAGAATACTAGGGCTGGGTCATTCCTTTGAAGAAACTTTGCCGCCACGGATCCCTTCAGTGGTGACAGATGACCTGTTCCTGACGTCACTGTGTTGGAACTCCGGTTGGAACGATGAAGCTGTTGTGAAGGGTCTCTCTACTTTCGCTACATTCTTTCCTTTGCTTTATTGTGGAAAAGTATTCAGCTCTTAGAACTTGCTTTTTGAGAAATCGTTCAGTTAGTTTACGTTGAAATACTGATAATAACGAGTTGTGCTGTGGCTACTTGTAAGAACCATTACGAAAAAACTAAAGGTCAGTATACTGTGTACCATGCATTTCCTTTGAAAAAATCCAGATTTGGTGAAGGAATAGCTGAACAAGTGCTATAGGTCAGACTCTATGACTGTAGCGAATGCTAGAATTTGCAGTGATCATTTTCATTCTTCCGATTACGAAGATGATTTAAAAAATCGCCTACTTCGACTCACTGAGAAAACAAATACTGAAACAAAGCGCGATGCATGTTCTGAATCTGCCGAACTGTCAACAAAACGGACACTGTGTCACTCCACGAAGTAACTGAAAGCACAAACGAGATATTTTAGAAAGTTCCTTCGATCGGATGGATATTTTAAGACTGAAAAAGATTTGTGTGCAAGAAACGCGGGATATCTGTTATGAAGTTGATTAAACATCGGAATATCAGTTGTTCTTCCTGTATCAAAATAACTGAGGAAAATAAATTGCTACTTGAAAATGCTGCATCCCTTAAAAAATAAATTGAAATTTTAAAAATTGAGAGAACCAAAGTGTTAAAAATGAAAGCTAACGGAAGTTGACAGCGACTATCGTAGGGGGAAAAAATGACTACGCAACTACTATTGTAAGAAAACAGAGTTCTGAAAACAAAACTGAAAATTGCTGATTTAAAGAATAAAAAACTTAAAAATGGAAGCGCATATTAAAAGTGTACTAACCATTTAATATACAGTATAATTGCATATATAGCAGTAATTCAGAATGCAAAGGCATCTGATGTTCAACCAAAGTGGGGGCCATTATACAAAAATATATATTAATTAATTCATAGATTTTTAACAATGGTATACAAAGGAATAAGGACATTGTGTCACCTTTCTGGTTCTTTTAAAATTTTGTGCATTAAAAGTTCATAATTTGAATGCAGTACATTAGTAGCTTCAGGCGAAAAATTTTTTTAAAAATACTGATTTTGAAAGATGTCGAAGACTTGCTACAAAAACACAGCAAATAAAGTTTAAGGAAAAACGAAAAGAAAAGCATACGAAAAAATTTGTGATTTTATTATTGCTGTTCGAAATTATAAGAAATTAAACGGAGAAGGAAACGTGGGAAAAAAATAACTTTTTTCACTTCAGGTGATCTATTTGCGCAATCTCGCAGATCAAATATATTTTAATGCACACATCTGGTGGATGGTGCAAGATGTTGACAAGAAACCTGAAAATTTAAACGCATTGTGTGTGTATAACGAAAATTTTCATTTGTCTTTAACAGAAACCCTTGTCTTTTCTCTTACTTTTTATTTAAGTCTGTTAAATACCTAGAATGAATCATTTGTTATATTTCTTTGCAAGAACCACGGAAATGCTCGTTAGCTTTCATTCTCTCACTGCAGCCATCCAGCTGTCAGCTCCGTTCCAACATACTGACGTCACACGCTGGCATTCGTAGGGATCCGCGTGTCCGAAGCCTATGACCCAGCCCTCGTATTTCAACAGCCCTGATATTTACAGACACAAACAAAAATGGGGGCAGGGTTGTGATGCCCATTACTGCAGCACAAAAACAAGGCGGGGGTGGGAAAATAAGCACTTGTTTAAAAAAATAAGAACTTTTAAGGGTCTTAGAAATGGAAATAAGGAGTTTTTAAGGACTTTTAAGGACCGTACGAACCCTGTTTAGGAAGTCCCGATCACCTTTCCATTGGTTTTTTATGCTAATAATTTTTATCCTCTTTGTACATCTGGGAGTTTCTATGCTATCACTATTAATTTTATGAATATATTTTAACATAATCATTGTGTTACTGGTACTAAATTTATATAAAAAAAGTTATTTATGCTAGGAAAACACAAATAACCCACTTTTTGTATATAAATTTGGCATCAGTTTTTTTTTTTATATTTTTTTCATTTTGTACTTTTTTTTTTATTGGAGGTTTAACGACCTCTGTGAGCAACTCAATGGGCTATAAGCAGTCGCTTGTCCCTAATTTAGGGTCACTGGTTCCAGGGAAGGGACAGAGTCAGTGCCGTAAGACAAACACAACATCCATGCCTCACCAGGATTCGAACCCGGACTCCTTTCAGACGAATGATCAGAAGCAGGGCGCGATTTCACCGATTAGCAACTAGCAAATAGCTAGTGAAAAATCAAATTTGCTAGTGAAAAAAATCGCAGTAGCAAATATTGCTAGTAAGGTAATTTCTTTATTTAAAGTAACCAAAAATCATTATTAATCCACGAAGTTTACATAACAGTTTCTATTATCACTTGTTAAAACAGCGACGATCAGCGATTCTCTTTCGCCAATTTTCTTTCAACACTTAATACCCATCCTCCCCATATCTTTCATCCCTTCCAAACTGTCGTAGAAACGCATTGAAACTCCTCTCCATCGTGCCCTCATTGGTCTATTACAGAAACTGAACGTGACGTCGGCAATGGTTGCTGTGGCAACCCAGAGCTCTGGGATGGATCGGTTGTTTGACCACCTGCTCTACCACCCTCCCTTCTTTTGCCCCACGAACTTTGTCCTCAACTCCTGTCGTACTTTAAGCCAAGCGATCGCCTTTATTGCGTGGCATAGATAGACGCTTTTTTACGAAACATGTTCGTGGAGGGGGTAAACGATTACGGAAGAAACTTTTGCTTCGTCTGACTTCTGGTTTTGGAAATTTTCCTTGTATTTTCAAGCTGAAATACAAATATTTATCCAGTAAAATGTTAATGAGCAATAATATTTGACAGAGGCAACATCGTGAGAAAAAAAAAATTATGATTACGGAAAAAATCCGAATTCCGTCAACCTTTCGTTTTCTAGTTTCGTAAAGCCGGAATTCCAATAATAACGAAAAAAGCCAGAATTCCTTGAATTCGCAGAAGGATCTCATGCCTGAAGATTACAGAAAAATTTTGCTGCAGCCAACTTCCGTTTTTGCAAATTGTTCTCCACAGTTTCAAGCTAAAATGCAAACATTCACGCAATAAAATGATATTTAACAAGAAAAACGGACACAAAGACAACATTGGGAGAACAATTTGCGATTACGGCAAAATTTTCTTACTCCGTTTCACTACTGTGCTCGAAAGTTTTGAAGCACGAAATGTCGCCTCCAGATGGAAGACTACCCCCCCCCCTCCCAAATATCGATCTTCAGAATGATCTAACTGATGACAAAAAAAATAAAGCGGTATTCCGCGAATCCCTGTAAGAATCTCGTGTATATCATAAAAATAATAGCAAAAGAAAAATTTGAAACAAAATGAAAATTTGTAGAATCCGTAGTTTTGATAGTGAGTTCCGTAGTCAGACAACTAATTCCGTAGAAACTACGGCATTGTGTGGTAGTTGGCAGATATGAAGTGTGTAGAAGTTTAGCAGAAATGTGTGCGATACTTCCACTTAGCACTGAATGTTGTGAGGTGGGATTCAGTTTTTTAAAAAGAATACAAGGGGATTGGAGGAACAATTTGTCTGTTGAAACTTTAAATGCTCTGATGACAATTGAAATACTGTAGAAGGGCCACAAGAAGAGATTTTTAATCCACGGTCAGCAGTTATAAAGTGGTATGATGACAAAGTCAGACACCCTGAGCGTAAAACCATATGGGAAGAAATCTGAATTAGAATGTCAGTGAAATATATTCATGTGGTATGAGAATTTGTTAGAAATTAATAATAAAGATAGTCACTAAACCTATCTAAGATTCTATTCATTATTCAAAAAAGTAAGTCAAAATATTTATACACATATTTAAATTTCTGTGTAACTTTATTAGAAAATAAGTTACGATGTGATTTAGTTTTACTTGCTAGTCATGCAAATGTTTTGCTAGCAAACTATTTGGTCACTAGCAAAATTTGCTAGTGAGCAAAAAAGATGAAATCTTGCCCTGATCAGAAGCCATCGCTTAGACCACTGCGCCACTGGGGCGGCCATTTTTTACTTCATAGTTTTAATATCTTACACAGTGAGTTATGTTTGCCTATATTACATTTAAATCCTTTCAAACTGGGTGCACAGGCATAGTTAGATAAACCATAAGAAAGGGAATATTAATTTACATATACCCATTTTTTAAAGTTGCAACCTTAAACAGTGTATTTATAGAAATATTTCAATGAAATTCATAGGGATGGCAAAGCAATTCCAGGTGTACAACCAGGATAAAAATGATTAGCATTAAAAACCAATTAGGAGGTGGACAGGTGTTTGAAATCACAGAAATTCAAGGGCTGCTTCTATTTTTTTTTTAAAGTTCCTCGCACTTTAAAAAGAAAAAATAGAAGCAGCTAAGATGTAAAATGATATTTTCAGGTGTGTATCTATAAACATAGGTCCTTTCATTGGAACAGTTTCAAATTTTTATCACCTTGCCCACATCAAGTTTTTGTGGGGTAAAAATTGGTAATTTTCAATTTTTTTGAGAATAGCCAGCCCAAAAAGCAAAGAAACTTTTGGAGTATGAACCTGAAATTAATTGTGGAGACAAAGTAGTTCTAACTCTTCAAATAGGCTAAACCTTATAGCTGGTGTCATTTACAAGTCAAAGACATAAATTTTTGTTTCAAAAAAAAAAAAAAAATTTTAATTTGAAAATTTTTTTACGAAAAATGTTTGAATTTTTTTTTCAAATGACTTTCTTTTTTTTTTTAGAAAGATGACAATCTTACCTTTAAAATGACACCTCAATGATTTGTTTAAGAGAAATACAAGCAATTTTATTAATAAAACAATGAGCCCACTTTTTTAAAAAATATGACCTTGAATGAAGGTTCAGAGGGCGAAATCTAACTCTCATTCATTGAAAAAAACTTGAAATTCTGGATTCTGTCATCTCTCTGTATATACTATTCATGATTAAAGTTGCAGCAAAATCCATTACTACGAAATAACCAAAAAATTAATATTTGTTGATTTCGCATGGAATGTTTTTTTTGTTTTTTTTTTATTGGAGGTTTAACGACCACCGTGAGCAACTCAATGGGCTATAAGCAGTCGCCCGTCCCTAACTTTGGGTCACTGGCTCCAGGGAAGGGAGAGAGCCAGTGCCGTAAGACAAACACAACATCCATGCCTGACCGGGATTCGAACCCGGACCCCTTTCGGACGAACGATCAGAGGCCATCGCTTAGACCACTGCGCCACCGGGGCGGCTTCGCATGGAATGACCCAATTGCAATAAGGTATTAAGCTGTGAACATTTATTTTTTCATTAAAATTAGATAAGTAAGCCCTTGTGAATATTCTTTCATTTTACTTAAAGAACAAAGTTTAATTTAGAGCACATTATGTTTCTATTTTAGCACACAAAAATAGAAAACAAAAAAGCCAAAAATTGTGCAACAGTTTCGGTTGACAAAACAGCCAGATCACTACGAGAAAAAAAACTAACATTACAGAAAATTATATAGTAGCAAAAAATCTTAGTAATGCTACATACCTCACAATTTACATTTATGTCTTCATGGCACACAGATTGATCATTTTTATTAAAAGATATAAGTTGAAAGTCATATTCCTCTTCTAACATGGAAAGATCTTCCACAGAACTTTTACTTTGTCTGCTGTAATCTGCCATACCAGAGTTTTCCCCATCACTTTCACATGTCCTCCTATCATCTAAGTGCTCCTCCATATCATTGGATGAATCACACTCTGGCTGTATATTCATATCCTGATTTGATTCTGGAGAATCAGCTTGCAAAGCTGACTGATGCTCTATGTCAGGCATTTTTTGCACATCAACACTGCTTGTACCATCTCCTTCTGCTACACTGTTCGTTTCAGCAGTTATTTGATTTAAAAAAATGAGCTTACATGGTATGTCGCCTAAGAGTTCACTTTCCTTTTGGGTACTATCTTTTTTGGCATCCTTATCATCAAACTCATCAGCTGAATTGCTTTTTTCTGCATCGACACTGCTTACAGGATCTCCTTCTGCTACACTGTTAATTTCATTGCATGTCCGATTTGACCAATTTAGCTCACAGGGTATGTCGACTAACTGTTCTTGTTCCCCATCTTCTACATCTTTATCATCAAACTCTTCCAGTTCATCAGTTAAAAGCAATTCGCCTGAACATACACTTGAAAAGCTCGATGATCTACATTTTGAAAAACCTTCGGAAAAATTAATGGGGTTTTCTTGGCCACTTACTTCTAAAGACGGCTCAGCTTGATCTCGAATATTAGTCTTCTCTCGATAAAAACAAGTCATCGTTTCAATTTCTATTTCACCGATGGTCCAACATTCCGCACTTTGAACAAATTCCAAATCTCCAGTTCCAGAAAACTGACCAGACATCATAACAACTGAAACACAAACTTAAAAATACACACACACACACGTAACAGCGATTAGCCCATTTGAACAGTGCTTCCAAATTGTTCTTCAACGCAGAAATTCCCTAGTTTTCCACGAAAATTTCCCTAAGGAAAAAAAAAAAAAAATATATATATAACGTGTGAGATATATTTTTGCAGTGTTAACACTTGCACATACATCTCTGAAGCTGTTTCGCGTTTTTGCGGAAGACAATTTTGTTTAAGAAAAATAGAATGTTGGTAACCTTATTTATGTGACGTCAGAAGTGGATTTTTTTTTCTTGATTGAAGGTTGTTTTTTTTTTTGATTGGAGGTTTAACGACCACCGTGAGCAACTCAAATGGGCTATAAGCAGTCGCCCGTCCCTAATTTAGGGTCACTGGTTCCAGGGAAGGGAGAGAGCCAGTGCCGTAAGACAAACATAACATCCATGCCTGACCGGGATTCGAACCCGGACCCCGTACGGACGAATGATCAGAGGCCAACGCCTTAGACCACTGCGCCACCGGGGTGGCTTTTTTTTTTTTTTTTTTTTTTTTGGATTGGAGGTTTAACGACCACCGTGAGCAACTCAATGGGCTATAAGCAGTCGCCCGTCCCTAATTTTGGGTCACTGGTTCCAGGGAAGGAGAGAGAGCCAGTGCCGTAAGACAAACACAACATCCATGCCTCACCGGGATTCGAACCCGGACCCCTTTCGGACGAATGATCAGAGGCCATCGCTTAGACCACTGCGCCACCGGGGCGGCGATTGAAATTTTAACGACCACCGTGAGCTACTCAATGGGCTATAAGCAGTCGCCCGTCCCTAATTTAGGGTCACTGGTTCCAGGAAAGGGAGAGAGCCAGTGCCATAGGACAGACACAACATCCATGCCTGACCGAGATTCGAACCCGGACCCCTTACGGACGAATGATCAGAGGCCGGCGCCTTAGACCACTGCGCCACCGGGGCGGCACACATTGTTTACATGTTAGCTAACGTTAGTTTCATCGTTGGCGGCTGTCAAAAGTCCTATAAAATTTATCTTAAAAGGGTGAAACTGAATATATTAGATATGGTTTTATGTTTTGCAACATACTGTAATCACCAGACTGTCAAAAATCAGTGTTCATTTTATACATTTCCGAAAAACAAACGGAAATATGCCCTATGGACTAAAATGTCGGTAAATGTGTACAGTTTAGCATCCTAAACTATTTCGCTGCGTATTCGGGAAAAATGAGATATACATATGTTAAAATATGTAATTTGATTGCAAATGATGAAAAATTGTTATATGTAAAATGTATCTTAAACATTTTTACTCCAAGTACGACGACGTGAATACCAGCTGCGGCAGGCTAAACACAACGCTCCGGCGACAACGTCAAGTTTGGTCTCCGCTGAAACGATGGTCTCGTTCCGGCGGCCATTTCGCTAGCGGAAAAGGACAAGAGGAACCGGATATATTCTTGCCAGGAAACCGTTCCGTTTTGTACTGCTACGCTACAGAAAATAGCTCATCACTGCTGTCTGCTTTTTTACATCCGAATCTGACAATTTCTTGGTTTTTTCGCGTATGATTCTTTGATGCGCAATGTATGAACTTCTCCTTGGAGGATTATATGTGTTTATTGTAATCCAATTTGAATAAACTGCTAACCACGCCGTCAATACCAGGAGCAAAACTTTCATTTTCCGATGCCATGTAACTTTCGTTGGAGAGAATGCGACATCTACTTTAATGCGTTTCTGGAAGAAAGGCATCTGCATACTTTCTACTTCGTATCAGGGAATCAAGGTTAATAGACAGTAAGGTTTGCTCATCCTGCCTCCCTCGCAGCGGAAGTGCCGGTCCCTTACGTAGTGACGTCAGTGTACCACACGACGCAGCCACCAGGACGGGTAGACTGTTGATACAATTGAAGCACTCGCGTGAGAAATGTCAACAACTTTTTACTCAAATACGCTTTGAATCTGAAAGCTTGCAGCCAAGATGTAATCCAAAAGCATATCTGTAATATATGCAAGAAAAACGGACATCCATGTGAATATTTTATTTAGATTAAACCGAGAATTTGAAAAAACTTATTATGCATTTATTTCACTTTTTTTCAAGTCTGTTTAATCTAAATATCTAAATAGGATATTGACGTGGCACTAAGGAAAAGTGTAGGTACAGTGATCATACCTTTTAATTTATTTATATGCAACTGTAATATTGTCTTTAAATAAATTCAAAAGAAGGACAAAAACGTATAAGTTGATGCTACTAGAACCTCATAAAGAAATCCTTTTATGCGGAACAAATAAAAACTTGAGTAGCATTCCACGAACTTGCTTAATTAAAAAGTAGGAAATTAATTTCACTAAATGCTCTGTTATTATTTGTTGTAACTAATCGCTGAACAGAAAAGTTAAAATCATGGATTTTTGCAATTTTTATTTTTTTTTGTTTCTTTAGTCATATTTTAATCGCTAAATTTTGGGAATTTTAAGAATCGGGATATTATTTAACGTAAAGAAATTCTTTCTTCACTCACCTTTGTCATGTTCCTTAGGTAACTGTTTAAAACAGTTTTCTCTTCTTGGGTTGGCAAGATATGTTTTGCTGAGCGTTAATATGGCGCATACGTATCATAATTTGGGTTTTCTTGAACAGTTTGATGGCAGGGTGCACATTTGGAGGGCACTGATGGGCTGAAGCTTCCACTGCGCTGCGAACTATTCCCCCTAACTTTCCTTAAATTATTTTCCCCATGTAGTTTTAAAAACATTTCTTCTAGTTGAATAACCATGCTCATCCACTCATTTGTTGGATGTTGCAAGCAGCCTCTGCTCATGACGCTAATCTAGTCGCAAATCATTCCTTTTTCTTGCACTAGGTCCAGAGGTGCGTTTTTGTCCCCCAGCTCAGGACACGTTGTTTGGCATTTAAAAGCAACATATCCAGCAAGGTATGGTAAAGCTTGGTACGATATGCTGTCACAAGAAGATATAATTGCAGTTGTGGGTTCTTCGCTAAGTGCAACCATAATTTCATTTTCACTTGCGTGGGCTGTTTCATCATTGCAGGATGCATTATTATGTAAGACACATGAAGACGAGAGCATGGACACAGTTAAATAATGTTGATCTGACTCAGGCAAAACGTTATATTCGTGACAGTTCCAGACTGTCACAAATCTAACGTTTTGCCTGAGTACCAGCAGTCTTTTTCCCTAAGTACCAGCAGTCTGAGACGATTTTGTAATTCCAGTGGTGAAGGGTGATCATAGATATTCCCTGCTGCACGTATCTGTGAGAAATTTTTTTCTAGGACATCCTGATCAGCTCTGTGAGTTAAAAAGTATTTTAGCTCATATTTCTCGCTTAGAATCTTGTGGACAGCCATTACGGATCTAATACTGACCAGAAGACCTTGCTGAAATGGTAGGGTGTTTCTTTTCCAACAACGCGCATCTGCGAAAAGTGTTGTAAGCCTCATTCAGAAGTTGAAGTTGCTGTTGATTGTTACCTAGAGCACATTGCAATGGTTTGTCAGAGAATGGTTGTCTCGAATTCATTGTATCAAAAAATTGTCAACAAGAAGAATAAAATTTGTTGCTTCATTATCCTCCGCAAATAAATATTTGATGACATTTCCAACACGCTCCGAATGCAACTGTACAGCATAACGTACAATCTGCCTATTTGCTCGTTTAACACGTGTGTGTGTGTGTGTGTGTGTTTCACTCATATTATACGCTATTTTTAATTCCTTACTGTCCTTCTCCAATAGCTTTTCAAACAGGGAGAAATTTATCACTGTATTTCTTATTTTTATGCCACTGTCCAAAATATGGTTTCGCAATAACTTTACCATATGAGAAATGTCAGCAAATACATTTATATATCTATTTTGTCGAAAGGATTTTCAAAGCTCCGGCTCTCAGGCGATATAACCAATTCTTTCCATTATTTCTGGTTTAAAGCCCCCAGAGCAAATATAGGAATCATGATATTTTCTACTGCACAAATTACTTTCATTAATATTTCTCTGAGACTGGGACTACTAACGTCAAAATCGTAAAATACTGTTTTTTTCCCAGGGATTAACAAGTCCTCTGGCCACGAATACCAGTACGTAGCAACACGGTCCCATAACTTCATCTGTTTCAATATTATAGCAGATTTTGCTGGAAACTTTCATTTCATCTATACAAATTACACATGCTCTTTCGGCTTCAGTCATTTGCATTCCTTGGCTCTGCATCAGTTTTAAAGTTGTGGCTTGAATTTCAGGTGAACATTTAATTGTAGCTACCCATCGGTGCATCGTTGTCAAAGCAGGAGGCGGAATATTAACTTTATTTCTCAAGTAGTGATATGCTCTCCTGGAAACAGTTCTTAATGTTATGGCAGCTGCAATATCAGTAGAATTCGAAACAATCCGTTTTTGGCCTAACAAAACCCTTATCTGTCCCAGAGTAAACACTGTAGAAAGCAAATTTTGTATGCAAATTTCTTTGTCTTTTTTCTCATATTTCATAACCTTCGCAACTCTAATAATTCTTTCTGCATTTGATTCTGTTTTACTTTGAGGACTTTTACATATAAAGTTAGACTATGGTTTGAAGAGCTCAAAGATAATATTTGTTTCTTCATCTTTTCATTTTCCTTCATCAAAATATCATTTTCCTTCAATAGAATTTCATTTTCTGTTTTCAAGTCTTTCATACATTCAATTTCAGTATTTTCATCATCGGCACTCCACATGTCTTCCAAAATTTCCTCTTTATTATCGGAGTTTATCAAATCGAGAACAAGATCAGTTCTTTTCCTTTTCTCCTGTCTGTCCTTTCTCTCTGATTTAGAATTTGCGTTCAAGTTTCCCGTTAGGTTTAAACTTGGTACAACAGTGTCCTTAGGCATTTTGCGAATAGAAGTTCATTCCTTAAATCAGGTTCGTAGTCTTCATTAGGAAAATGTTCCGAACAAATAGCCGAATTCATTTAGTTGAAACTGTCAGCTCGTTTGCATCTCAATTTCCATGTTTTACGCAAAACTTCATTTTTCGGAAACCTATGGTAATGAATGCCATTCCTTCTGGTTTTTGAATAATAATTTAGACACATTGCTATCGCGCACGAACCAGACATGTTCAGTGTTTAACGTATAACCAAGAAAAAGAAAATTTGCTTGCTACAAATACGGAGCTTCAAATTCTAGGGAATGAGACACAATGTTTTATAGCTTTCAAACCCTGAACCAGAAAAACGGGAGCAAGCAGCCGTAGGCAGCAGGGTGTGGAGCTATCCAGGACTGTGACGTCACGAAGGCGATCCCTGAGATAATGACCAGCGGAAGTGTCGGATAAGCATAACCTTGGAGTCTACTAACCTTGTCAGGGAATTACATGCTAAGAACAAAGCAATTCTCACCATGTGCTCTGAAACAACTGCTACAGAAATGAAGAACTATTTTCTGTGAGGTAGTCGATAGCACTATAAATTTGAACGCTTTCCTGGCAGGGACGTACCCACTTCCTGTTGCAGTCTTCCGCCAGTTAGTTGACCGCCGGAGCGAGAAGGCGTTCAACTAACTGGCGGAAAATTTTCACCAACGTGATGTTTTCACATTTTGTGAAAATTTTTAGTTGAAATCAGAACAAGTACAATTTGTTTTCACGATAAACATGTTGGCAGGTGCGGATACAAACGAACTTATTTTTAAGCGATGTTTTCATTAGAAACGTAAGGCGCTTTGATAAAGTCTAAATTTGAGGACAGAAATAAAAATTCGAAGACAGTTTGTGTCCAAAAAATCTCTACATGTTTTTGGGAATAGTTCAGACACTGAGGACTTGCGGACTATCCTCAAAATTTTGGTACCTCTATTATCTCAAGCCAACAGGTAAGTATAACGAAAATTATTTCTGAGGATATTTTTCATCAGATACGTGAAAGCCTAGTGATTAATTCTAAATTTGAATACATTTAAAGATAAAAATCAAAATTCGAGGATAATACGTATCCTCAAAGGGACGTTTTTTGGGGACAGCAAGCAAAATTTGAGGGTCGCCCCGGTGGCGCAGTGGTCTAAGCGATGGCCTTTGATCATTCGTCCGAAAGGGGTCCTGGTTCGAATCCCGGTGAGGCATAGATGTTGTGGTTAACTTACGGCACTGGCTCTCTCCCTTTCCTGGAACCAGCTACCCTAAATTAGGGACGGGCGACTGCTTATAGCCCATTGAGTTGCTTACGGTGGTCGTTAAACCTCCAATAAAAAAAAATTCGAGGACTGTCCTCAAGATTTCGCGACTTCTGGTCAGCTTACTATGCTCTACGCCTTGCCCTAACCAGCCTGTGGTTTACATTAGACGCGTAAAACCCAACCAAATTTTGTTGGGGTTGTACAAGAACAAGGTGCATATGAAGTGCACATAAAGTTTTGTGTTTCATAAAGAAATTTTCATTTAAAAAATTGAGGTAATTGGAAACTAGCGGTTTTTTATTAGGGATTTAACGACCACCGTTAGCAACTCAGTGGCTATAAGCAATCGCCCATCCCTAATTGATGGCCACTGGTTCCAAGGAAGGGGAAGAGCTACTGCCGTAATACAAACACAACATCCATTCCTCACGGGGATCTGAACCCTGACCCATCTCAAACGAATTATCGGAAGTCATCGCTTAGAGCACTACGCCATTGGGGCGGCAGCGATTTGTGGCACGATGCATGTAAACTAATAAAGGTTCTTGTTGCTACTGTTGTGCAAGCATGCTGTGAAATAACTAGGTGGTCTTCCTGCGCAAGAAGTCAAAATGGCGTATGTACAAGAAAATGCGCTAGGTGTTCTGTGATACCACAAGACCAAATAACTGGCAACTGTTCAGCGTAATTTCAAAAGAGAGTACGGACGTGTGCCATCTGATCATAAAAGCTTCCGCAAGCAGTCCCTCGAAGTTTACCCGCCGAGCTACATCTGAACTGCATTAAACTGAAGAAAATTTTTGTGCAAAATGCTTTTTGAACATGTATGTGTACAAAGTGCAGGTTGTTCAAGCCTTGCAGGTGGAAAACCACCCACGTCGCGCCAGTGGCGGCCCGTCAGATGAGACAAGTGAGGCGCCGCCTTACCTGAAATTCCGCAGAATGAGAAGTGAAAAAAAAACTTCTATCAGTAACAAAGATATAAGAACTTTGCAGGATAAATGAAACACTCAAATTCACTTTGTGATTCGTGAATTAGGTTAAAAACAAGCTTTCAAGAAGAGGAATGAATCATTTTTGCAAAGCAGCTGCATGTTTTAAGCGCTAAAAGGCGACCGGCTGAATCGTCTCGATGAGAAGCCGGTTTTGGGAACTGGGGATCAGAGAAGAGCCCTAAAGAGTGAACCCCCACCTCCACCCACCCACGGTCCGAGGTCTATCCAAGGAGGTGCCGGACTTCCAGTAAGAGAAAGGAAATTTCTGAGGCGACCCCCCACTTCGCTTAAACTCGAATCGCATCTCTGCTGTTATTGGAGAACTCAAGGATTGTGTATCCAATGGGCGCGGGAAAATGAGCAGATGACCTTGGAAAAAAGTGGTTTTACAGGCGATGACGCCGTTCGCCTCTAGACGCTTTGGAGTACGATGATTTCTACGTAGCTTTAACTATTCGTCAGAGTGTATTTGAGTCTAACTTTTAGTAGTGTGTTTGCAATCCTCTCTTCTGTGGGTGTTGGCTAGTTCATAGTAATGTTGAGTTTTTCTTTCTTTTTTATTTTGTTATTGTTACTAAACAGCATATTTTGATTTTGGTTGGAAAATATGAATGGCCCGACAAACGACGTGATTTGTGTTCTGGAAGAAATTCCTTTTAAACACTGGAAAGATTATGATAAAAGGGATGTTCTCATATCTGGAATACCGACACCTATAATAAGTTCAATATCTAAAGACAAGAAGTGCGACAAATCGTTTTTTAGGTCTTTCAATAAATCATGGTACGAGATTTTCCCTTGGCTTTCTGGTAGCTATTACAAGCAAACTCTCTTTTGCTGGCCATGTTTACTTTTGAGCAATAAGAAAAATGTGTGGAATACAACGGGTTATTTTGATCTGAAAAACTTTTCTCGTAGGTGCAAAATTGCACGAAAGCTCTAAAGAGCATATAACTAACCACGTAGGTCTAAAACGAATGGAAAAAAACATAAACACTATTTCTGATATGCTCAAAGAAAATGCTGCTCTTCATAAAGTCAAGTTTAAAGAAAAGGTCAGACTAAATAGGCTTTTTATGGAACATATTATCGATTTAGTTGTCGTTCTAAGCAAGCAAGAACTGCCTTTTCGAGGACTTGATGAATCCATTTCCGCACTAAATAAAGGTAATTTCAAGGAGATGTTCCATTTGTTACTTCGTAGGAGCACCCCAGAATTAAAAGCACATTTTGAAGAAATACGAAACTTATTTTCTGGACAATCTAAAACGATACAGAATGATTTAATTGAGTGTATTCATGAATATATAAACGAATGTGTTAAAAGCGAAATTAATGAGTCAGAATTTTTTTCAGTGCAAGTTGATGATACAACTGATATTACTCAAAAATCACAGTGTTCAATAATTGTCAGATACATATTGGACTCAAATTGTGAAGTAGTTGAGCGCTTCCTTGGTTTTTACGATATCAGCACTGACAGTGACAGGACTGCTGTGGCACTGATCTGCTAGCATCCAGGACTGCTGTGGCACTGATCTGCTAGCATCTGTTTTGGAGGAGTTTAATACAGATATTTAACGTGGACCAGTAACATCAAATAAAGATTTTCGCTCTATCCACGTTTATAAGTGAGTCACGGAAAAATTCTCATTGGCCGCCACCGGGAGTCGAACCCAGGTCTTCCAGTTACGCGCCGGATATGCTTCCGCTACACCACAGCGGCCTCGAATTCCTCCGGACTCACACACGCTAACTGCCAAGCCAATGTGGCAGGTTGCTTCTTGGAGCCCCGCACAATGCTGGAGATTCACCAAAGATGGTAAGTGGTGCTTTGAAAGATCTTGTAAGTTGTTGTGCCTTAAAAATGTCTATTTTTTAGTACAGACTGTATTAATAAATAAATCTTATCGTGCTGAAAGGCTTTTCTAATTAAAATATTGTTGTAAAATTATCGAATAATTGTTTTCATAAAAATATTGTTGCAAAAGTAGCGTATATTACACACACACATGTATATATATATAGGTATATGTACATTTTTCCACTAAAATTTTTGGATTTTTTCGTGAAGAAAGACTCCCCACGCCGTGTTTCATTTATTTTTATAATTTTATTCCATTACTGTTGAATAATATTTGTATATAAGGGCTAAATGGCATGGGCTGAAGCCCTAAGGGATGGGGTTTACAGCTGTTTATAACAAGGTGCCTACCCGGGACCAATGGCTTAACGAGACTTCCGAATCTCAGCGGATTTTAATGATTCAGCCGACTTGAACCCAGGACTTCAAAGATATCAATGGGTGATACTGCCTTTGACATTAAACTTTTTGGAGGGGGGGCTGCACTTCTGCTGTATAACTGTGTATAAGAACGTGTAACAATTATTTGAGGGGGCGCGCTTCGACAAATATTTTTCTAGTGGTACGTACGCACATCTTGAACATTGATACAAAACGAAGCTAATTTAATAAAATGAAGAAAATGCAATAAATTATAGTTGTTTTAAAAAAAATTTAATAAAGCAACTTCTTTGGCCGCTCTGCTTTACTTTCTCTTCTATTATCAAGAAATTACATTGCTTTCCGAGGTATGTAAAAATCAATGAATTTAAATAGGGAAATTATCTATAAAACGTACTTAGAAAAAGCTAACTGTCTCGCCTGCTAAGGGGGTGCAAACCACGAGCCCCCGGCTACGCCACTGATATATATATTCGTATAACGTTATACGAATTTATATATTTTTCAATAACATATGTTTCACTGTTTTACATTTACATCAAGACCGTTCGCCTCACCAGCATTTTACACCATGAGCCGCCACTGCGTCGTGCAGCTTTGGCCACTGGGATTTTACGGCATATTAATGACAGCAATAACTACCTGCGGCGTGTGTCTTTTTCGAATGAGGCTACGTTTTACACCTCTGATGAAGTAAAGGGACAGAATGTGCCTATATGCGGGTCGGAAAATCCTCATGTTGTTTTTGAAAAACAGTGCAAATTGCAGGTATAATTTTACACACAACAGAGGCACCGGACCTTTCTTTTTATGTGAACGCACAATAACAGCAAATAAATGCTTGGATATGATGAAGCTTTTTGTTTCACCTCAGTTGGACGAATGTCAACCATGGGTAATTTTCCAACAGGATGGTGCCCCACTACATTGGGGATTAACTGCTCAAAAATTACTCGATATCACATTCCCCAACAAACGGATTAGGAGGGGTGATCCAACATCATGGTTGTCATGGTCGCCTGACGTAACACCCCTAGACTTTTTTCTGTGGGTTTATGTCAAGGATAAAGTTCATTCAATCCCAATGTTTCATATTGAAACTCTGCACAGGAGGACAGCAAATGCTATTGCCACAGTCTCCAAAGAGATGTTAGGAAAAACATGGTGAGAAATTCAATACCGACTAGTTGTGCTGCATGCCACAAAAGGCGCTCATGCAGAGGTGAACAAACACTACAGAAAAAAGTTTATTAGTTTACACACATTGTGCCACAAACCACTTAATTCTACTTACAATAGTGTTTAAAAAATATTTAATGAAGGAAGGACTTTATGCTATCCTGTGCTTCACACAACTTTTTATTAAAGACAACTGCACTTACCGCTAAGTAAGGCTGGACTTCACCAGACTGGCAGGCCAAATAGATCTAAAAGTCCTCTCTTGAAACGCTATGTATTCTTACGCTGGACGATTACTCATAGTGCGACTCCACCTCCAGAAAACTCCCTTCGCCAAGTATTAGACAGCATAGATGAAGACAAGTTTTCTTTATTAAAAAACATGCGCTGAAGGGAATCGCTATTACAACCTACAAATAGAAATCTCATAACGTAGTAGAAGCAGATGTTAACTTTGTCCACGAGACTGTAAATCATTAGCAGAATTTTGTGGACCCAAAGACTGGGGATCCCATACAAGATACAAGCAACTGAAGCTGGTGGAGGAATTTTAAACAGAAATTAAGGGCAAATACTACAGATTCTGAACACAGTGCTGCAGTCTTATTTAACAGAGAAATTGGGTGGTGAGTGACAGAGGCGGATTTAGATCTTAGGGGCCCATGGTACTTCAGTTTCGGGGGCCCCTGGAATTTGGAAATTAAAATAAACAGCAGAAAGGAGAATTCATCAAATTTGCACATCACAGCCAATGTACTGCTTGTAATTGGAACTGACAAGTTATACATACATAGGAAGGTACATTATGCAGAGAAACAGTCTGTTCAATACTTACAGAAAGTCTTTTTTCTGCACTTGACATCTGAAAAATCTTTAATGAATTCCTCAAATTCTATCATCTTAAGAACACTGCTCTTTACATTTAGTAGGCACAGAGCACTTAGTCTTTCATGAGTCATCGTGGTTTTCAAATAATTCCTAATCAGTGCCAGTTTACTGAATGATCTCTCTCCTGAACAACTAGTGGCCATCATGCTCAAATATATTCTAAGAGCTACATTAACACTTGGGAAGGTATCACAAAGCTCCTCATCATGGAGTAGAACCGCCTGTTGAGATGGAGTGAAACACGACCTGAGCTTGGCAAAGGCTGCAAACTGGACAATTTCCTCTATGAACACATTACTGAAATCACGGGAGGTAAGCAGTTATAAGATTCTCAGCTTCAGTTCTTGTCTTTGCATCAGGTAGATTATATAAGTTGACTATGACTTTGAACCTGTTATACACTGATTGGTACGCTACCCTGCGCTCTTTTAAGGCAACAGACAACTGATCTAAAATGATATTGAAAGTTTCACATCTGAATTTATCTCTCAAAGAAAAAACAACTTCCTCTGATACAGAGTTTGTGTTAGCATCATGACGTTGGTTTCTCTTTCTTGACCTCACTACAGAGCTGCCTTCCAGTCTGTGGTTCCACAAAGGTTTCTGGCATCTAGTTCCAACTCTTTAGACCTATCCCAAAGTGATTCCAGAAACGTTTCAAGAAAATCAATTAGAACCACCACTTTCTTCAGGTTAATTTCAACTCCTTGAACAGCTTTATTTGTAATGTTGAACCGCACAAGAACTAAGTTCCAGACCTTAGCCATCAGAGCA
Organism: Macrothele yani; assembly: GCA_039090855.1. Lineage (NCBI taxonomy): Eukaryota > Metazoa > Arthropoda > Arachnida > Araneae > Macrothelidae > Macrothele > Macrothele yani. Next base: position 84,871,024 of record CM077008.1, read on the forward strand.
GTTTCAAGCCAGTCCATTTTGTCTGCCAATGTCTGAGCTTCATGTCTTGCTTCAGGTGTTTTCTCCAAGTCACTTTCAATACCTCTGAGGGCATTTTGAATGTAGTTGTATCCATCTAGTAGGGCTTCAGTAGCATCAGCTCTTGCTGACCAATGAGTGTCTGACAGTGACTTAACCGTTGGTGCTCTTTTATTTCCTTTAAAAGAATTCATTAAAATTGCCCATCTCTGTCTTAACACATAAAAAAGCTGTATAACTTTTGTATAAAACCAAAATAACTAACATCTTCAACACAGCAAGAGGCACTAGAATGTCCAACAAGATTCAATGAGTGAGCAGCACAGGGAATGAAAACTGCTGCTGGGTTCTTCATTCCTGTGTAGTGACCAGGCATATTGTTAGCATTATCGTATGATTGTCTTCTGCAGTCTTCAAAATTAATGCTTTCTTTTTCTAGAAATTCTAGCAGAGCTGTAGTCAGTTCTTTAGCCTTGTGAGAGCCAATCTGAAGGAAAGTTAAAAACCTTTCTACTGGATTCCCAGAAACAACATACCACAATGACTGTCAGATGGTCAACATGAGCAAGGTCTGGTGTTAAATCTAATGAAACTGAGAAATACTTGGAAGTTTTAAGTTTTGTCACGATATAATTCTTAACAAATTTTGCCATATGCAGAACAATTTCTTCGTAGATGGTTGGTGATAAGTACGACTGCTTACCATTTCTAGGATGGCCAAATTCTTTAAGGTCACCCATCAGAAATGTGACAAATTGAGCAATAAGTTCCATAATTCCTAAGAAATTGCATTATGCTTGGTTCTAACGATCTCTTCATATCCCCTAAATGCCAAGCCTCTCTCAGCAAGAAAGGTTGTCACGGCCAGAACACGGCGCAATACTTCCCTCCAGTATTTCCCCCTCCTGCACTTGTTTTTCCAACTTCCTGTCAACATGAGAAGATTCCCTGCATCGAAGATAATATTACAACATAGAATTTCTGTGGCCTTTTTGATCAGTTTTCATTTTTCATCTGATTTTTTCCAGTCATTAAAGCCATCCTCTCTGAAAACTGGCCTCATACACATGCTACGATCAAGAAGGTTAGAATAAGATATCTGGAGATGTCGCCCTTGTTAATGGAACTTTGCGTGAAGCCTATAACAGCGAAAGACGGGTGTCAAAGTGTGGGAAAGCTGATGGTTTTCAAAACTATTGCAATGCATTTCGTGTAGCCGGAATCGCCTTCTTCCGTCGCAAATATTTCCAATTTCGCATCGTAACTTGTGTGAGAAAATGCTGAATTTATAAAATTCTTAATTGTTTTGAGGCTTTTTGCCATTTTTATTTTGAATTGAAATTCACGAACGTTAGTGCGAATTCTAAACAAACTATAACGTTAAAATTGAAAACTTAATTCACTCATATAAGAAGTGTAATTCATTCCGGTTTGATATTAACACGGTTTCTGCAACCAAGAAGCACGCTATTTCAACATACACACGGTTGAAATTACATAGGAATCTAGTAAACTACGTCACATTCTCACAGTTTGCGACTTCACGGTTAAGAGACTCAGGGCATCTTCAAAAGTATTATTCTAACCTCCTTGGCCGCGACTTGCGGATTATTGATGATATTATCAAGAATGCAGAAACCAAAACAAACAACCCATCTGTCCGCGAAAGAGATAATACCCGGCAATTCCTGGGCTCAATCCCATACATCCCTGCCCTAGCTTTTTCCCTCAAGAACACCCTCAGAAAGTCAGCTTCGATGTCAGTATAAAGTCTCCGAGATCTTTGTCAGTTATCCTCAGACAGAACAGAGATCCAACCGTGCTACTCTCAAACGCAGGAGTCTACTCCATCCCATCTGCTCTATCAAGATCGCTCCATTAAACATTACATTGGCATGACAAAAAGATAATTCAAATTGAGAATTAACGAGCACAAGCGTGGCATTAAGAACCAATAGCTTACAACACCTCTAGCGAATTAAGTTGCGAACCGCGGCGCCATTCCTCAATGGGACGACCTCAAGAAATTAGTCCCATACATAGATCCAAGAACCACCGTTTTCAGGGAAGCCGTGGAAGTACTAACACTCGAAAGAGCTTGCAATTCTGATATTTCCACGGATCTACCAGCTGTCTGGCTTGCCCTCCTAGATATGCCTCCACGAACGTGATCATCTCACTTGTCATCTATTGTTTAACATCACGCGCTCATAACGTACTTATTACGTGTTTTTCCTGTTTGTTTTATTTTAAATTTCGTCAGTATGATTCTGTACTCAACCTTGTAAACATTAGCCTCATGAAACCGCCCATCTTCGGCGGTGAAAGCTAGTGTTCTAGTTTTTTAATTTGTACTCTTACGCAAATTAAACAGAAATCGGCACGCTAGAGTTGTAAATAAAATTTGTGTTGATAACTGCATTAGTAACTAGAATTAGAAAGTATAGGTCATTAATAAAAATTGTTTGTCAAAATTTTTTTTTATTTTCATAAAATAAAGTGATCTTTTAGTTATTACATCTTTCGCGTAAAGGGGGCGCTTTCTACTGGGGGGACCGGGGCAATTGCCACTTTTGCCCCTGTATAAATCCGCCTCTGGTGAGTATGAACACTTCCGGTGGCAACGGCCCTCACTTCACGGTGGGCCTGTTTCATAAGAAAGTTCCCTTGCCGTTTTGTGCGCGTGCACGCGTGTGTATGTGTGTGTATGATTAGCTGAATGCGGAATATATAGCATTTTTGAAATTTTTTGAATGTTTTAGTCCTGAAACTGTTGGATTTAGGCAAAAAAATAAATGCGCATTCATAGGCTGACGATGTAGCAAAACACTCTCATGAGACTCGTTTGAAATAAGACAGAAAAGAACATTACCTTTAGCTTTCCTTTGAACAAGCAACTTTAATGGACGATTACTGTGCAGTCCATTTCTTTTTAGAACGCATAATACACTGCTGGCCACCCAAAATGCAATACCAAGAAGGAAGCATCCGATTGGCCTGAAATTCCCAGCATGCGTCACCGACGAGAGGACATGCAAACGATTAGCATTGCAGGGTTTATGCAAATCATGTGCGACCGGCACGCCACTGAGAAGCACTATAAGAAGGGTGCACAGAAGGCGGGGTGTAAGTAGTGGAAGTGTGTTGTGCTGCCGGACCTGTGCGTGGGAATCTTCCTGATGCCTCATCGCAGAATACGGCAGTCATTCCAGTACATTTCGGAGTTCGACAGAGGACGAATAGGGGCTTATCACGACAGCGGTTTACCGTACCGAGACATCGGCGCCCATGTGGGAAGACATCCAGCTACAGTGAAGAGAATATGGATTCGGTTGGTGCTGGAGGGACGGACCGACGTGAGCGATTGCCGCAGCCGCGGCACACCACCGATCGAGAGGACCGGCATGTTGTGCAGCGGGCATTGACAGCTCGCACCGCCACATCACGAACGTTAGCGCCGGAATTAAGGTGCGTTGCGCAACAACCTTTTGCAGCACGTGCCGTTCGACGTCGTCTGCAGGAGCGGAGACTTGTCGCACGGCGCCCATTGCTCCGATTACCATTGACGTTACACCACCGGCGAGTGCGGCAGCAGTAGACCGTTGAACGCCGCGCCTGGACTACGGAATGCCATGACATTGTCTTCTCCGACGAATCCGGCTTCTGCCTGCAACACCACGATGGTCGGATCAGCGTGTGGCGGCCCCGCAGCGAAAGACTGTATGACGCCTTCTTTATGCATCGCCAACCGGTTCGTCGCCTGGCGTTATGGTTTGGGGCGGAATTGGATACGACACCCGCACCCCTCTGGTACGCATCGCCGGTACACTCAACAGCCACCGCTACATCTCCGACGTTTTGGAGCCTGTATTCCTCCCTTACTTGCAGGACCTGCCAGCGGTCACGTTTCAACAGGACTATGCGCGCCCGCATGTGCCACGCATCGTGCAACAATTCTTCACGGCCCGCCAGGTGTCACTGCTGCCGTGGCCCGCCTGTTCTCCTGATATGTCGCCCATTGAACACGTCTGGTCGCTGATCGGCAACCGAGTGGCCCAGCAAGCACCACCCACGGCTACGCCTGATGAACTGTGGCAACGTGTGGAAGCAGCCTGGACCGACATACCCCAAGCCCACATCCAAAGCCTTTTTCGTTCGATGCCGCGGCGTGTAGCGGCCGTTATGGACAGCCATGTGGGCCACACGAACTATTGACGTCTGCGTATTCCTCAAGTCGCACGGGCCTGTAAACTCAATCGTTTCATCTCTGTATCTGTTGTTATGTGTCCAGTAAATCTAGCTTTGCTATCTCGTGTCATTCTTGGTGTTGCATTTTGGGTGGCCAGCAGTGTATATTTACAAAAGAATATATTCCCAAATGTCAACCCCGCCTTTTCGTGGTGCATCCTGTTCCCACTAACGGACTCTGACGACTGCCAAATAGTGGTATAACTATACCACCGGGATTGAAAGAAATGCAATCCCACACTCACCAGCCCACTTGGCCAGTGTGATGAGCTATGGCCAAACCCCGCCAAAGATCCTTCCACAACCTAAAACTTAGCCCTCAGTCTCCGTCAGCGGAAATGTACCTGGCCAATGCAGCGGCAGTGTTACATGAAGGCACAGCGCGCTAAGAATCACCGGAGGGCCGGACTAGGCTGCCATCTGATGCTGACCTTGACTACGTTCAACGCACTATCTCTATCTTCTGATCCAAGGTTCCTTGAGTTGGAGGAAGAACTCCAAAAGATCAACTGGGATATACACTGCCGGAAAATGAAAAACGAACGCCCAGAAGGAACGCCTATAGGAACATCATATTATGATATGTTAGTTGTTAGGAGAAGCAGAAACTATGATCCAAGTTGGAATGTCATTGGATGAAATAATGACGTCACGGGGGACGACAACATTTAAATGCACGCAGTAGGTATTTAAGGACTAGGGCGTGCATAATGAAGTCATTCGTCTGGTCTGTAGTTCAGTGGTCGTTGAAGAAGCTACCGTTCCTGGATGACGCAGGCGCGCAATATCTGTTCAGTTATCGGAGTTCGAGAGAGGCCTACATGGGGTCTGCGAGAAGGAGGTTGGTCCTTCCGTCAAATTGCGGACCGAGTAGGACGAGAAGTATCGGCCGTGGTAAGATGGCGACGTCGGTGGTCAGAGGAGCATTCGCACACTCGCAGACGTGGTTCCGAGCAACACAGAATTACGGACGCACGATTGTATCGACGTATCAGGAGGGTGGCGTTTGCAGAGAGGACGGCTACGGCGTCACAAATTCGATCCTCTGTCATACCAAGGATGTCTACCAGAACGATACGGAATCGTTTGTTGAAAGCAGAACAATGGGCATGCGTGCCGCTGGCATGGTTACCACTGACTCCTGTTCACTGCCGAGAACGTTTGCCGTAGTATCAAGAACCAATTCATTGGAGGGAAGAATGGTAGTCAGTGGTCTTCAGTGATGAAAGCCAATGCTTGGGAGCGTTTGACGGTGGTCTACGCGTCCTAAGGCAACAAGGTGAGCGGCTTCTGCCATCGTGCATCCGCCAACGACGCACAGGCCCCGCGACGAGCATCATGGTGTGGGGAGCGATTAGCTATTACTCTCGTACGAGTCTAGTATTTGTACGGAGTACACTGAATAGCCGTACGTACGCCAGGGACATCGTACAGCGGGTCGTCCTGTCATTTTTGAGTGAGATCGATGCAATATTCCAGCAGGATAACGCCTGCTCACACTCCGTCCGGGCAACTAAACATGCTCTTCATGCTGTGCATCAACTCTCTTGGCCAGCACGCTTCCGGACTTGTCTCCAATCGAGTATGTCTGGGACTCGATCGGACAAAGACTTTTGCGGACCCCGGCAGGCAGCGACCATCTCTGAATTACGCATCCAAGTTGAATGAAAGCGCATGGAATGCTATCCCCAAGCGTGATATCCAACACTTGTATGACCGATTGCATACCAGATTGGAAGCTTGTATTATTAATAACATCTATGAAAATGGAAGTGCAAAGGTTCGACAATTAGAAAATACAGCAACAATAAAAAATGGAAAGGGAGTGAGACAAAGTGACACCATATCCAAACGCTTTAATGCCAATTGCAAAGCCGCCCCGGTGGCGCAGTGGTCTAAGGCGTTGGCCTCTGATCATTCGTCCGTAAGGGGTCCGGGTTCGAATCCCGGTCAGGCATGGATGTTGTGTTTGTCTTACGGCACTGGCTCTCTCCCTTCCCTGGAACCAGTGACCCTAAATTAGGGACGGGCGACTGCTTATAGCCCATTGAGTTGCTCACGGCGGTCGTTAAACCTCCAATCAAAAAAAAAATTGCAAAAGCCTTTCAATCATTGAACTGCGAAGAAAAGAGAAACGGATCACAATATTGATGATTATTATTTAACTCACTTTCATTTTGCTGATGACGTAGTTATTTTTGCAACTGCCCTTTCAGAACCGCGAAGTAAGATCCAAGAACTTATATAAAAGCTGCAGTAAAGAAGTGGAATTAAAAATGAACATTCAGAAGACAAAACAGATATACAATGCTTTTACAAGAAATGAAGATTTATCGATTGATGGGGAAAATCTGGAGATAACCGATACCTACTATTTACCTTGGACAGCAGATATCAAGCAAATGTCACATTGAGGAAGAAACTAATCGACGTATAAAACTTGAATGGAGAGCTTTCGAAAGAAACAGTCCAATTTTTGAGACCAATATGCCATTATGTCTTAAAAGAAAAGTATTTAATCAATGCATCTTTCCAGTGCGTACATACGTAGTAGAGACATGGACCTTAACTAAACAAGTTTGTAAAATCATGCATTGCATTGATTATAATACGCTTTCCAACATACCAGAAATCATTACTCAAGTTATCACTCAAGTTATGAGAATAATGGCTGTGAATAATGGCTGAGTGCCCTGACCCTTGATCCCATATCGATGATATTCAGCAGAACCGGTTCAGTATACCTCCGAAATAGCATGATAAAATTTTGTCGCAATCGAAGCATTTTTACGTAAGTTATGATGCATAAGGGCTATGGAATAGATCTCGTTCCTGTGTCCTAATTTTTGACCCCATTTCGCCCATTTTCAATAGAATTCGTCCCCAGGCAGGCCCCTACAACATATTTAACATTTCATCCAAATCGAAGCATTTTTACGTAAGTTATGACGCATAATGGCGATGGAAGTGATTCCGCTTCTATGTTCTGACCTTTGACCCCATTTCGCCCATTTTCAATAGGGTTTGTGGCCAGGTGGTCCCTTAGCACATGCCAAAATTTCATCGAAATCGAACCATTTTTTACGTTAGTTATGACGCATGAGAGCAGTGAAATGTATCCCGCTCCTATGTCCTGACCTTTGACCCCATTTCGTTCATTTTCAATAGGGTTCCTTTCCAGGTGTTCTCCTACCACATACTAAAATTTCATCGAAATCGAACGCGAGTTATCGTGCGGACGGACATACGCACACAACGTGTGACGTAATGAAGCAGATGGGAATCGCGACCATCTGCTCGCAAGAATATGACGTCATAAAACTTTAATAGGATCCACACACAACGTGTGACGCAATGAGACAGATGTAGTGACCGCGCGCCAACATTCTGAAACGCGAGATTGTGACGTCATAAGATTTCTAAGCATTGGAAACATTAATGGAACGACGCCATGACACTAAAAACGTTATAATTCGGGGTGGTTATTTAACCCACTAAACGAATTCTCCTAAAGTCGAGATCAAGCTAAATCAATTTCTAGTACCAGGAAATGGTAGGTTAATGACTTTCATCAAAATTCTTAGAGCCGTTTTCAAAATAAAATGTATATACATACATACAAGAATTGCTACTTTAAGGTGGACGTCAAATAATTTTGCTTCCTATACTTCCAATGGAAAAACTTCTGTACACATTTTCTTCACAATTAATGCGTTCCCAAGAATGAAAATTTGAACATCGATTAAAATAACTTCATTTCATAACTTGGAATACTTAATATTTTCTAAACCATAATCGTAATAATATTTTCTAAACCATAACCGTAATTATGCAATCCAACATTTATTTGTCCACTGACGTCATCAAAGTACAGGTCGCGCCATCTTTTCTCTGGTTTTTTTTTTTTTTGATTGGAGATTTAACGACCACCGTGAGCAACTCAATGGGCTATAAGCAGTCGCCCGTCCCTAATTTAGGGTCACTGGTTCCAGGGAAGGGAGAGAGCCAGCGCCGTAAGACAAACACAACATCCATGCCCGACCGGGATTCGAACCCGGACCCCTTACGGACGAATGATCAGAGGCCAGCGCCTTAGACCACTGCGCCACCGGGGCGGCTTTTTCTGGTTTCAACACCACCAAAGGAAACGTTATCGTTTTTTTAATATAATTATGGTTATGTTTTAGAAAATGTTAAGTATTCCAAGTTATAGTATGAAGTTATTTTAATCGATGTTGAAATTTCCATCCTTGGGAACACACTAATTGTGAAGGAAATGTGTACAAAAAGTTTTCCATTGGAAATATAGGAAGCAAAATTACTTGACGTCCACCTTAATAGTGTGGGATAAGGGCGATGGAATGGATCCCAACTTATGTCCTGACCTTTGACTCCATTTGTCCCATTTTTAATAGGGTTTCTCTCCAGGTGGTCCCCTACCACATACTAAAATTTCATCGAAATCGAACCATTTTTACGCACCTTATGACGCATAAGGGCAATGGAATACATCCAGCTCCTATGTCCTGACCTTTGACTCCACTTCACCTATTTTCAATAAGGTTCGTCCCCAGGTAGTCCTTTACCACATACTAAAATTTCATTGAAATCGAACCATGTTTACGCAAGTTATGACGCATAAGAGCAATTGAATGGATCCCGCTCTTATGGCGTGACCTTTGACCCCACTTCACCCATTTTAAATAGGGTTCGTCTCCTTATGATCCCCTACCACATACTAAAATTTCATCGAAATCGAACCATTTTTACGAGAGTTATCGTGCCGACAGACGGACGGAAAAAGCTGGAGCATATACGCTTCTTCAACCTACGGTTGGAAAGCGTAAAAAAGACGTACAAAGACTGCGGACAACTGAAAAAAGCTTGGCGAGATGCATGCTTGGTGTAACCAAGAAAAATAAGAAGGGGAACTCGTGGATCAGGAAAACGACAAGAGTGGAAGACATCGTGATCAGAGTGAAGTCCCTGAAATGGCAATGGGCTGAACATATTACCAGAAGGAGGGGCCACCGATGGACAACCAAAATTTTAGACTGGATTCCAAGGGACATGAAAAGACCCAGAAGAAGGCCACATGGGAGATGGATGGATGAAATTCGAAAGCATGCGGGAGTGACATGGTGGAGACTGGCTCAAGGCACAGTGTTGTGGAAGAAATTTGGGGAGACCTTCATCCAGCAGTGGATGAAGCACAAGTAAGTTTATAGATGGAATTGAAAACAAATAGCACAAGTAAGTTTATAGATGGAATTGAAAACCTTTCAAAACTTATTGCCAGGTGCTAGCTGTTGATGGTCATATAGCTTAGGATTTGCGGACTTGCAAGTGTGTCAGCGTTTATCACTTGCAAGTCCGCAAATCCTAAGCTATATGACCATCAACAGCTAGCACCTGGCAATAAGTTTTGAAAGGTTTTCAATTCCATCTATAAACTTACTTGTTGATTTGATTTACATTGGGCAATCTAAGAATCCTCTGCACCTTAGAATTAATGGGCACAGGTCGTTGGTAAGCAAGTTTCAGCCTGTCCGTGACAGTGGGCAACACAGTTCCTATGGGCTTTCCACCCATGAACTTGAGCATTTCCATCTTCATGGTTTTGATAATGTGCAAATTGAGGTGCTGAAAGACAGGCTTGCAACAGAATCAATTGAAATTCTTAAACACCAGGCCTTGCACCCGTACGGTTTGAATTCTACCCTTTCAGATAATAAACTCTCTCAGTTTAAGGTGGCTCTTAGAGAACTGCTCTCCTTGATTCCCCAACAAGGTTGTAGCAGAGGCAATATAGGGAAGAGGCTGGTTAAGTCCTGCAGGAAAGTTTATTTCAATGAGGTAATTCAGGCTATTCTTGAGTTCAAAAATAACCAGAAATTTGTTCAAAATACTGTCTCACTTCTTAAAAAACATTTAAGCGCACTATGCTAAACTCCTCTTTCAAAACCTAGAATTCTCAGGCTAGTAATATAGATTCACATGTGTTCACTCTTGTTTCAGATATTCTGAAACACATTCTCAAAGATAAAATCTCACGCAAGTCAGTTTCCAAAAACTATATTACTATTAGATTCCTCAATAAATGCTATGACTCGCTGAAAATTAGAAAATTGTTCTATAATAGTACTGGCAGCTTCCATATTCCCTATCACCAAACAGTAGTAAGTTTCAAATATGTTAAAACGCTGGGTTCATATGTTAAGAATTACAAATCACCTTCTGCTCCTATGAATTTAGCTAATCTTAGCTGTAATTGTAGTAGCTGTCATGGTACTGTTTTCTATGATAACTTTCATACGCTCATAATTACTGGTAATTTAGATTTTACAGATAATCCTCTTCTAAGAAGGATCTTAGGTTTTGGTGCTATTCAGGCCACGTTTCCAACTCTCTAAAGAGAGAATTAAGTTTGATTTTTACCAGGATTTAGATAAGTATATTGTCAAAAGTAGCTTAGCCTACAATGTGCCAGTCAAGGCCTTTGCTGAATGGAAATGCAATATTATTCAAGGTTTTAAAGCAAATTTAACTGATCAATTTTTTTTACAATAACAACCTTACTACGTATTTCCCATGAGTCGAAAAAAAAACTCTTTCTAAATTGCAAGAAGAATATATTTTTACCACTACAGATAAAGCCAATAATAATTTTGCAATTATTTGTAAAAAATTCTATCATGAATTAATTTCTCAAGAGATGAACAATAAAGTTACTTATCAGCCTACTTCAGTTTCCGGAAAAGAACTTGCTATTAAGTTCAAAGCATTTCACAAGCAGCTGGGGCTCAGATTGACACATAGTTATGAACCTGAATTTCCTTATCTTTTTGCTACCGCAAAATTTAATAAGGAACCGATGAAATTCAGATGCATAGTCAGTGGGACAAAAAGCCCTAAACAAGTAATAGACCAGTATTTTGAATCAGTTCTGAAGAAAGTTTTAACCCTAATTAAATCCAATGTAAATTTAACATGTAAGAACTTCTGGCAAAAGCAATACCGAGGTCATTTCTGATATACTTGATGTTAAGCCTGCAGAGGCCGATAGCTATGACTTTGAAAACCTGTACACCAACCTCCCAATTGAGGACATTATCAGTACCCTCAAGTTACTCTTCGTAGAATTTAAGATTTCTAGCATTATTTCGGAAAATTATTGGCATACACTTCCAAATTGCTGCATTAAAAATAAATTTCTTCTCTTCAACAATAAGTTTTACAAACAGGTTAATAGTATCCCTATGGGCTGCTCACATTCCACTAGTGTATGCAATTTATTCCTGTTCTTCATAGAATATCAGTTCATGAAGTCAAATTCTTTTAATCAGGATAGTTACTAACATACTTACAGATACATTGATGCCCTTCTCTGCTTTAATAATTCAGGAAAGCTCGAAAAAGATTTTTCAGCTATTTATCCTAAATGCCTTAAACTAAATAAAACCAATGACAATAACAAAGTTCTTGAATTTTTAGATTTTGCAATAAATCTTAATTCAGGCAACCCTGTTATCAGCCTTTATGATAAGAGAAATCATTTAAACTTTAAAATAGTCAAACATGGTATGTGGCGGAGTAATATTTCCTGTAAGGTAATAGAAAACGTGTTTATTTCACAAGTCCTAAGGCTTACTAGAATATGTAGCTTAAATTCTGAATTACAGAAACATGTTACAGTTTTAATCAATCAGTTTATCGATAACCAAGTGCCTAAAACTTCTTAAAAGTTGCATGAAGGAAAATAGTTCTCAAATATAGAGTTAGGATGGAAAACTTATTTTAAATCTTCGTGACCGAATGAATTGTCTAAATTAAAGCTATTTTTAGAGGTTTAGATGTTGATGTGGTCATCTACATTTTTAGGAACCTATAATACTGTATTTTGTTCCCTTTCCTTTGATTCAAAAAAGTTTATGATAAAAAATAACATACAAAAAATACATAAAACCTTTATATAAAGCTATATATAAAAATATATATAAAATTAAATGCAAGTAAAATTGTAATATTGAATTATTAAAGGTTTGGAATGGATACTGCTATTTGGGTTATTTAAATACTTTTAAAACTTCTGGGAACAGAGATATAAACTTCTCTATTCCCAGAAATTAATCGGAGTACAAAACTTGCCTGGAGAGCTTTTGGAAGAAACGGCATAATTTTCAAGAGTAATATGCCATTATGTCTTAAAAGAAAAGTGTTTGATCAATGCATCCTTCCAGTGCTGTATGGTGCAGAGACGTGGACTGTAACTAAAAGAGACATACAAAGGCTGCAGACAACTCAAAGCAGCATGGAGAGGTGCATGCTTGGTGTAACCAGGAGAGATAAGAAGAGGAAGACTCGTGGATCCGAAAAATGACAAGAGTGGAAGACTTCATGATCAGAGTTAAATCCCTGAAATGGCAATGGGCTGGACATACTGCCAGAAGGACAGACCATCGATGAACAGCCGAAATTTTAGATTATATTCCAAGAGGCAGGAAAAGACCCAGAAGAAGACTACATGGGAGATGGGTGGATGAAATTCGATAGTATGCGGGAGTGACATGGAGGAGACTGGCACAAGACAGACCGTTGTGGAGGAAACTTGGGGAGACCTTCGTCCAGCAGTGGATTGATAATGGTTGACAATGATGATGATGATGATGATTGCCAGGAAGCGCTTTCTAGTATTCTGTGTTGCACATGCAACTTCAAAACAGTTATTTCAGTAGAAGCTTCTGAAGTAGCTAGATTAATCTAACCTTAGGAACCACACCACTTTTAACTTCCCTGGAAGGTTCTACGGTTGGCCGCCAGGTGGCGCTGCGATGGGAACTCTTTTTCTTTCCAAAATGTCTGTTCAAAGAAGATGTAGGTAGCCCAAAATGCTGCCTTGGATTGGTTTGTTTGTAATATTTTATTTTGCATCTTTTTTTTAATTTTTCTTTATTTGGGTTCTTCATCTACATCTTTTGAACTTTCTTGTTCGTTTTGGTGGTAATTTTAGTTTTTTCCCGCTGGTTATTAGGGCCGCCTTTGGAGTTCCCTTGTTGCCTGTAAACACGTTTTGTTACAAGTGTGTTGTACCCTTTAGGCTTAGGGCCTTCTTGCTGGCATCTGACTGATTAGAACAATAATCTGTAAATGTTTTATCTTTTACTAACAATTCTCTACGTTTTATTTTTTATCTTTAAGGTTGTTCCATCGATTTTGAAATGATATGCATATTCGTTATTGCTAGGTAATGTCCTATGCTTAACTTCTTTAGTATTTATTGTGTGTGTTTTAGACTTTTCTCTTACTTCTTTGAAGTCAGCACTTCAGTTCTAGGTATGCCATATACCATATTACCACAGTGTTTTAATTCTCATGTTCCTTTTGGCTTGTGTGTTTTTTTATATTTAATTTTTCAAAATTTTTATGTTGTTGTATAATCGTTTCTGAATATGTCAACCTTTCTTTAGGCTATGCTATTCATTTTTTATAAGTCAAAGATTTTCTTCTCTTGTTCTGTGTTGTAGTGGGTGTTCATCTTCTTTTGAATTGTTGTTTGCATGAATTCCCTTGGGCCGGTTATCGCTACGTGTGGTCGGGCAATGTTATTTGGTTTGCTAGTAGTGGATTATTAGTCCCCGTTAATTTGTTGAATTTTCCCTTAACTTTAATTTGTCCTTTGTAGCAAACTAAAAAGCAGAAACCCACACTTTTCTGGTCTTTGTAGATATATGAGAGATTTTCTTCATGCTTGCCCCTGACGAAGCCATAAAGAGACTCTGTCATACGATCTACAATCCCTGTGTTCTTCTTAATTTGGTAAAAAAAAAGTTTGGTTATAGTTTGCTCCGGTGCTTGTTTTGTGCGGAAGTTTGGAGTTTTTCTTTTTCCATTTTTTTTCTCTTAATTTTTTTTTTGCTTTGGTTTTAACATTATATCCCCATATGTTTTTGATCTTTCTTTTAAGCAGCCTTTGAGCTTCACAATTTCAAAGTTGTTTTTTTCTGGTGCTTTTACTTCTTAGTTTTTCTGCTATATATACTTTTCAAGAGCAATGTGCCATTGTGTCTTAAAAGAAAAGTGTTTGGTCAGTGCAACCTTCCAGTGCGTGCGTATGGTGCAGAGACGTGGGCCTTGGCTGAATGGGACATGCAGTGAGGGGCTGCAGACAACTCAAAGAAAATGGAGAGGTGCATGCTTGGTGTTACCAGGAGACATAAGAAGAAGAACTCGTGGATCCGAAAAATGACAAGAGTGGAAGACATCATGATCAGAGTTAAAACCCTGAAATGGCAATGGGATGGACATATTGCCAGAAGGACAGACCATCGATGGACAGCCGAAATTTTAGACTGGATTCCAAGGGACAGGAAAAGACCCAGAAGAAGACCACATGGGAGATGGGTGGATGAAATTCGAAAGTATGCGGGAGTAACATGGAGGAGACTGGCACATGACAGACTGTTGTGGAGGAATCTTGGGGAGACCTTCGTCTAGTAGTGGATTGATAATGGTTGACAATGATGATGATATATATACACTGACGGAAAAAAATCCTAACACCACGAAAAAATAGTTGTAGAGGAATGAAATGGCGGCAATACATTTGTATAGGTAACATATTTAATCGATTAAGGTTTCAAGATCACAGCTTAATGTAAGCGCGAGAAGGGCCATTTTAAATGTGAAATGCTGGTACATTAATAACCGGTGTAACCGCCAGAATGTTGAATGCAAGCATGCAAACGTTCATGCATTGTGTCGTACAGGTGCTGGATGTCAGTTTGTGGGATGGAGTTCCATGCCTGTTGCACTTGGTCGGTCAATACAGGGACGGTTAACGCTGGTTGCGGGTGACGCTGGAGTTGTCGTCCAATGATGCCCCATACGTGCTCGATTGGTGAAAGATCTGATGATCTAGCAGGCCACGGCAACATGTCGACACTCTGTAGAGCATGTTGGGTTACAACAGCGGTATGCGAAGCGAGCGTTATCCTGTTGGAAAACACCCCCTGGAATGCTGTTCATGAATGGCAGTACAACAGGTTGAATAACCAGACCGACGTACAACTGTGCCGTCAGGGTGCGTGGGATAACCACGAGAGTGCTCTTGCTGTCATACGAAATTGATCCCCAGACCATAACTCCAGGTGTAGGTCCAGTGTGTCTCGGCCGCAGACATGTTGGTTGCAGGCGCTCACCTGGTCTCCTTCTAACCAACACACGGCCATTACTGGCACCCAGGCAGAACCGGCTTTCATCAGAAAACACGACAGATCTCCATTCCGTCCTCCAATGAGCTCTAGCTTGACACCACTGACGTCGCAAACGGCAGTGGTTTGGAGTAAGTGGAATGCACGCTACAGGGCGTCTGGCTCGGAGCTGTCCTTCAAGTAACCGATTTGTAACAGTTCGTTGTGTCACTGTGGTGGCAACTGCAGCTCGAATTGCTGCCGCAGACGCAGTACGATGCGCCACGGCCATACGCCGTACACGGCGGCCTTCCCTCTCAGTAGTGCCACGTGGCCGGCCGGAACCCGGTCTTCTTGAGGCAGTACCTTCCCTTGCCCACCGCTGCCAACAATCATGCACAGTGGCTACATTCCTGCCAAGTCGTTCTGCAATATTGCAGAACGAAAATCCACCTTCTCGTAGCCCTATTACACGACTTCGTTCAAACTCCGTGAGCTGTTGATAATGGCTTCTTCGTCTTCTTAAAGGCATTCTTGACTAACATCAACACACTACGTCGAATCTCAACGATAACTAACGCTCACGAACGTTACAGCGCGTATTTACAGCAAACCTGTTTTGCATGTTTCGAGGGGCGCTACTTGCGCCACACGTATGCGCCGAGCGCGAAATTTTCATAGACGTCATCTTACAGTTGTACTCTCACCGCCTACCAAATGTCGTTTATCTAATACAACCCCTTCTTGGTGTTGGGATTCTTTTTCCGTCAGTGTATATATCTCCAAGTTTCTTCCACAACGATCTGTCTTGGGCCAGTATCCTCCATGTTACTCCCGCATACTTTCGAATTTCATCAACCCATCTCTCATATGGTCTTCTTCTGGGTCTTTTCCTGTTCCTTGGAAGCCAGTCTAAAATTTCGGCTGTCCATCGATGGTCTGTCCTTCTGGCAATATGTCCAACCCATTGCCATTTCAGGGATTTTACTTTAATCATGATGGCAATGGGCTGGACATATTGCCAGAAGGACAGAAAATCAATGGACAGCCGAATTTTTAGACTGGGTTCGAATTGACAGGAAAAGACCCAGAAGAAGACCATATGAGAGATGGGTTGATGAAATTCGAAATTATGCGGGAGTAACATGGAGGAGACTGGCACAAGACAGACCGTTGTGGAAGAAACTTGGGGAGGCCTTCGTCCAGCAGTGGATTGATAGTGGTTGATGATGATATATATATATATATCATCATCATCATCATCATCATTGTCAACCATTATCAATCCACTGCTGGACGAAGGTCTCCCAAGTTTCCTCCACAACGGTCTGTCTTGTGCCAGTCTCCTCCATGTCACTATATATATATATATATATATATTATTTTGCACCCTTCGTTTTAAATTCTAAAATTTTTTCCTTAGTCTTCAGTTTTGCTCTTTAGTAACTAATTTCAATTTATTATTTAGCAGCTCATGCGCAAATTCTAGTTGAAATGTTTTATTATTTTTTTCTTTTTTTTTTTTTTTATATTTTTTTATTACTATTTTTTTACTTAGGGTTTTTTTTTTTTTTTTTTCATTTTCTAATTTTTCTTTTTTGTATGTTTTGGATGCAGCTTTTTGGAGTGTAGTTTATACTCGAGTTTGGTCTTTTCTTGGACTGCTTATTTCTAAAAAGTTTTTCCTAGTTGGTATGCTCAGAATTTGTATGTTTTGGCCCAAGTGGAGTTCTAAGGACGATGAAAGGATTGGAGGTCAGCTCAGATATTTTAAGTCCTCCCGCTCGGTTAGGCTAGCACCCTTTCCCCATAGTGTATGAACTCGCTGGCAAAGGTAATCTAAAGTTATGAAATGACAAACGTTGTTTGACATGTAAATCTGCAGATCCTAACCTCTATTCTTATGTTGAGGATAATTGCTCCAACAAGTTTTGCAAAGCCTACAATACCATCTATAAGCTCACCTGTACTGTCTGCAACCTTAGCTATATTGGCCAAAGTAAAAATCCTCTTCATCTTAGGATTAATGGTCACAGGTCTCTAGTAAACAAGTTCTCTAATTCAGGAGTGAACCCCTCCACAAACGCCAACCAGTACTCTACCTTTGAATTAGAGCATTTCCATACTCATGGTTTTGACAAAGTGAAAATAGAGGTACTACATATTATCCCTGACCTCTATGCTCGGCTAGAAACTGAATCCCTTGAAATTTTGCAGCATCAGTCTCTTTATCCCTATGGCCTTAATTCCACTCTATCTGACAATAAGCATAATCAGCATAAATTTTCAATTCGTGAACTCTTCTTTCTTGTTAATAATAAGAGCTGCTCTAGAGGTAATAGAGGACAGAGGTTATTTCGCACATCAAGCAAAGTTGATTTTGCTAACTTGCTAAAAACTCTGGAAGGCTTTAAAACTGGCACTAATTTTGTTAAAAATTCTTACAAAATTCTCAAGTCCTTCAAGCACTCTGTCCTTAAATGTTTTTTCAAATTCTGGAATGAAACTGCTGACCATGTTGATAAGCATGTTTTTGCTTTGGTTCTGGACATTCTTAAACATATTCTTAAAGATAAAATTTCTCTTAAAGAATTTTCCAGTAATTTTGTTACCATCAGGTTCCTAAATAAAGCCTACGATAATCTCAATGTAAGGAAGCTGTTCTACAATAATGCAATTTTTTTCCCATCCACAGGCACCAGTCTATTGTAAGTTTTAAATATGTTAAGACCTTAGGGTCAATAGTTAAAAACTACAAACTTAACTCTTCGAGCTACATTCCTGTAATTACTACTTGTTCTTGTGATGAACATAAAGAAACAGTTCACTATGATAAGAATTACAACCATATTATCACCGGAAACTTGAGTTTTGTAGAAAATGAAAAGCTTAGGAATTTATTAGAGTATGGCTCTAAATTCAGACCTTCCTTCACAATTTCCAAAGAAAGGATTCTTGAGAGCTTCACTCAAGATGTAAATAAATACATCGTAAAAACCAGTTTAACGTACAATCAGCCTATTGAGGCCTTCGCAGAATGGAAATATAATATAATCAATAGCTTCACCGGTGAGTTGGCAGGTCTGGACTTTTGTTTCGACAGAAATCTCTTTTTCTCTGGAGAAGCTAAAAGGTCACTCTCCAAACTGCAAGACCAATTTATTTTTACCACTACGGATAAAGCTAGCAATAATTTTGCAATTATCTGTAAGAAGTTCTATTTTGAATTGTTAACTATGGAACTCAATAATAGAGTAACATACGAGCCCGTAAGTTATTCTACCAAGCAGTTAGAAAATCGGTTTAAGGCATTCTTCAAGAAACTTAAAATTCCACAAACTAGAAGATATGGGCCTGAATTTCCATTTCTTTTTGCAACGGTTAAGTTTCATAAGGATCCTGTGAAGTTCAGGTTCATAGCTAGTGGAGTAAGGAGTCATAAAAAGAAAATAGATCTTGCTTTTGAAGATGTCTTAAAGAAGGTTTTGAAACACATTAGAAACTGTTCTAACTTGATGTACAGAGATTTTTGGATAATTAATAATAATGCAGAAGTAATTTCTACTATACTCAAAGTTTGTCCCCTAGATATTAATAGTTATGATTTTGAAAACCTGTATACTAATCTGCCTCTATCAGATATAATCACTACCTTTAAAGAGCTGTATGCAGAATTTAAACTTAACCAATTTGTTGATGTAGGAACTTGGAACTCTTATCTCAATTGCTGCATAATAAATAACCATATCTTATATAATAATACTCTCTATAAGCAAGTGAACGGTATTCCAATGGGAACATCAACGTCCACGCATATCGCTAATCTATTCCTGTTCTTTAAGGAATATAAATTCATTAAAAATCACCCCACCTGCTCAGATAACTACCTTTACACTTTTAGATATATTGATGATCTGCTGTGTATCAATAATTCAGAAGTTATAGAGAGTGATTTTGATAATATCTATCCTAGCTCTCTTAACTTATGTAAAACCAACCACAGTAATCAGGAACTTGAGTTCCTAGACTTAAGCATTAAGCTCAACAGAGGTAACCCATCTATTAGCCTCTATGATAAAAGAGTTAATTTTCCTTTCAAAGTAATTAAATATCTACACTGGAATAATAACATTTCAACCAAAGTAATTGAGAATGTACTAATTTCTCAGGTCCTAAGAATTTCAAGAATTTGCAGCAACAATTTGGACTTCAATTACAACATTAATATACTATTAGAAAGTTTTCTAGAGAACGAAATTCCTTCTTCTTTCATCAAAAGAACTTTAAGAAAAATTATTCTGAATAATAGAGTAAGGTTGGCAGATCTGCTTTAATTTTCTACACAGTTAATAATATGATTCTGACCAATCAAAGCCGTAAGGAAGTTGGCTAGAGGATGCCTATTAACTACCTAAAGGAACCTTAGTGCTATGGATATGACGGTCCTATTAAAACAAAAAATTAAATAATATAAACAAAATCACAAAAAAAGCTTAAAAATCCGTTTATAAAAGAAAATAAAAACAAATAAAAAAGAAAACTAGTTATTCATCACTAGGATAGCTATACTAAAAATAGTAAAACCAACATTAAAATTAATAAGATTCTGATTAATCTATAGAAGCTCACTAAGGTGATTTAATACATGCAAAGATTATTAAATAAACTGCTCGTGTATTTTATAATATTTCTCATGTATTCTGGAGAGTTAATTCTGCTCTTTCTGATCATACAGATCCACAGTCTTATGTTTATATATATTTTTTCTCTGGTTAAAATCTCCGCGCGTTGTTTTCTTGCTGTATGAGGAGGCCATCGGCCCCACCCTCACTGCCCCCCAGCGTCTAGGGAGTGGCAGAAGAGGTCAGCCATGTTCTTCTCTTGTGAGGAGAAAAGTTTTTGTAACACAAGAGGTAAGCTCTCTTCCTTGTTTTTGGGTTCTAGGTTTTATAAGTTCAATGTTTGTACTTCATGTACCTTTTCTCTGTCGTTTTTTAGCTTTTCAACTTTTAGGCATTGATTTGTCTGTTAACATTTTTGCGGGTTTTTAACTCTTTCTTTTCTTTGTAACTTTGAGCGTCTTTTGGGGTACCTAGGAACAGAAGATGGCTTAGCTTGTTCCTTTTCTATGCGCTGTCTATGCGCTGTTTTTTCAAAGTAGTTAAGTTCTTAATACTAATTAATTATGCACTTAAAGCACTGCTGAAATACTTTGTACATATTGCAACTAACTGTTTAAGGTATATAACTTTCACAAAGTTTTCTTTAGTTAATTATTATCTTTAACTTATTCTCGTTTTTGTGTTGTCATAAGTTGTAGAGTAGGGGTTTTAGACTCAAGTTTTCTTTCAAAAATCTGTTCGTTATAAATTAACATTTCCTTTTTTAATTGCAATGTAAAATTTGGATTTCTTTTGCATTGTTTTTCAGGTTTAAATTCTCTCTCAAACGAACTTGGAATTTCGTTATGGCTGAAAATCATTTCTAATTATTATGTCACTCTCACAGCTTGAGTTCTCTTTAATCTTCTTCTCTCTGTTTAATAGTAACAGATGAAGAGTATGGGTCGGGCCAGGAAGGTTAATGGATGCAAGCGAAAATGTTAACTAGTGCTAGGTCATGCAACTCTAAGGAGGACATGACTTATATATATATTTTTTAAACTATTTTAGGTGGGAATGTTACTTGCATCTATGGCCTTGCAGAAACCCATTTCCAACTAGGTCTTTGTGGAAGTGAGAAAATGCAGTGTTTTTGCTGGTCCTTGATAAAGCCAAGGCTCAGTATTCTCGACACCTTCTACATTCAGTTGTTTTATTTTATTTTTTACCTTTTTTTCCTTTTGATCACACAGGTAGATACATAACCTTTTTCTATGTTGTACTAGGTGTGAGTCAAAATTATATTTGTATTTTTTTGCTTAGGTATCTTCTTTATAGAATATATATATATATATATATATATATATATATATAGACAAAAACAAATGATACCACCTAAGAATTTAGAACGAAATATATATATAGAGACAAAAACAAAAGATACCACCTAAGAATTTAAAATGAAATTTGCAAAATAACCTAAAGATCATGACGCGCAACGCAGCGGTTATGAAATTTCAGAATTCACATAATATTAAGAAATGACAGAATTAAAAACAATTAAAAAAACAATTTTTAAAAAATTTAAAAAATCATAACAAAAACACCATAGAAAACCTCATATACTGGCAGGTATGGGTAAAAAGAATATAAAATAATAGCAAACTGAATGTAGAAAGTGTCGAGAATGCTGAGCCTTAGCTTTATCAAGGACCAGCAAAACTCTGCATTTTCTCAGTTCCCCAAAGACCTAGTTGGAAATGGGTTTCTGCAAAGCCATAGATGCAAGGAATAAGCCAACCAAAAATTTTTTTTTTTTAAATCATAACCTCCTCAGAGCTGCATAACGAAACACAAGATAATATTATTTTTGCATGCATCTATAACTTTCCTGGCCCAACCCATGCTCGTCATCTGCTACTAAAAAACGGAAAAACGATTACAAAAAAACACAAGTTGTGAGAGTGACTGAATGAATCAAAAGAATTATTCAGCAATAACATATTGCCAAGTTACCATGCCGCCTAAGAGAAAATTTAAACAAGAAAAGTAATACTAAAGTACTACAGATTATTATGCTTTGCAGTGAAAAAACACTTATTCAAAATGCCATATAATAAAAAATAATAATTTTTATAGAAGAATTGATTCCTGAAAGAAAACTGGAATCTTGAACCCCCTGCTCCTAATCAACTGACATCACAAGAACAAAAAAAAAAATGATAATAACAGACTAAAAAAATGCATTGTGAAGATTATATGACATTAACAATTAGTTGCAATATATACAAAGTATTCCAGGAGTGCTTTAAGTGCCTAATAATGTAGTTATTACGTTCTTACCGACATTGAAAACACATCGTTGACTACAAGAACAATAAAACGGCCAGCTACTTTGCCTAAGTGCCCTAAAAAACCCGCTAAGTTTCCAAGTAAAGTGAAAGCAAAAAAAACAAAAAGTTAATAGACTTGCTTGCACCTAATTGCCTAATGCAAAAAATAGAAAATAACTGCTTAAAAAGTTCTTAAATTGAACTTGGAACTCCCAAACTACAAGAACAAAGAAGAGAGCTTACCTCCTATGCTTCTTTTCTGCCACCACTGCCAAAAACTTTCTCCCCGAAATTTCGAAAAATTCCGAACTTTCTCCCCGAAATTTCAAACCGACCACTCCCTAGATGCTGGGGGCGGCGTGGGAGGGTCTGAAGGCTTCTACACACTGAAAAAGATCCTACTCGCGGAGTTTTTATCAAGAGAAATATACAACTAAGAATGTAGCCCTGTTTGTTCAGATAGAGTAGAATTAACTCTACAGAATACATGAAAGACGAAGGTATCCTCAAGTTTCTTCCACAATTGCATGTTCTCCATGTTACTCCGGCATGCTTTCGAATTTCATCCACCCATCTCCCGTGGATCTTTTTGTGTCCCTTGGAATCCAGTCTAAAATTTCGGTTATCGATCGGTAGTCCGTTCTTCTGGTAACATGTCCAGCCCATTGCCTATTCAGGGATTTTCCTCAGATCATGATGTCTTCCACTCTTGCCATTTTCCTTATCCACGATTTTCTCTTTTTACACTGGTGTGCAAAAATTAAGGACGAAGAGGAGAAATTAGCATAACAGCAGAACGAGCAGGCAGAACGGACCGAAAGACCACTCAGGAGATAGACTAGGTGTAACGTATACTCTAGATTCACTTTCCTTTTGATTTTTACTATCTCTGGTTATTTTATTTTTCTATGTAAATTATCTTCTTACTGGACGAGATGTTATTTCACCCGCTGAATGAGATCTGGCAATGAGTGTAAGTCATGACGTGGTGGTAGCCAGTATAAATAGGCGCGTTCAGCGATATCTAGGGAGAGCGTTTGTTGTTGTACGGAGAACGTTTGTTGTTGCCAGGAGAGCGTTTGTTGTTGTACGGAGAGCGTTTGTTGTTGTACGGAGAGCGTTGGTTTATGTGAAGGAGAGAGTTTGTTGTTGTTGTTGTATTGAGAGCTTCGTTCTATGTGATTAGTTTGATTCTTCATTATTGTGAAACGAGTTGTGTGTGCGCGTTGGATGATCAAGAGTTACATAATAAAAGAGCTTTTCGTAAGTACGTCTTTCTCAATTCATAGTTTTTGTCAGATCTCTGTCTGGCTGTTAGGTTTATGTCATTAGATTATTATTAACAACCAGCGTTAAGACTTTATTCATCCTAATTACTGCTACAACATTACTACCAGTTATAAGTTGTTCAATACTATTACTACACGACTAGCAGGAGACTTTATTCATGATCTTAATTAACTAGTAACAACAACCATTTGAATTCACTATTAGAAGCTTAGTACAAGCATTATAATTCAGTAGCAGAAGCAATTATAAAACATTACTAGCTTTAGTTAAAAGTTGAATTCATTATAATTAGCTTAGCTAGAAGAGGATATTCATTATATAGGGTCCGGTACGGTAGG
Source organism: Macrothele yani (assembly GCA_039090855.1). Taxonomy (NCBI): domain Eukaryota; kingdom Metazoa; phylum Arthropoda; class Arachnida; order Araneae; family Macrothelidae; genus Macrothele; species Macrothele yani. Next base: position 84,895,041 of record CM077008.1, read on the forward strand.
GACCGTAGGGCATGTGCATATATGCAGCATGACGTGGGGGGGGGGGAGTGTCGGAAGAGTATAAAGCACACGGGCGGTGTACGCTCAGCAATTCGGTGAAATCTATTGCACGGTTTACATCGGTTTGAACGACGCGAGTTGCTGCCACCGTGTGATATGGCCAACAGGTAATTCAGTAGACGACATCTGGATGACTTTACCCGAGGTCGCGCCATAGGGAAGTTTGAAGAAGGTCGAAGTGTGACTAGTGTGGCCGATGAGTTCGTGATCGCTCACAGCATCGTTTCACGAGCTTGGAGAGCATTTCAAACGACAGGAACAGCTGTCCAAGAGTTTAGCAGTGGTCGTCCACCAGCAACCACGGCGGCGGACAACCGGTATATTTTCCTACAGGCGAGAAGGGACAGACGGCATACAGCCGGAGAAATCGCAAGGAACATGGAACAGACAACTGGACGTCCGTTATCGCGTTCTACCGTGTCCACGAGGCTGCACAAAGGTGGTCTATTTGCACGACGACCAACACGGTGCGTGCCATTAACGCCTGCTCATCGGAGACGGCGGTTTCTCTGGTGCCAGGGAACACGTAATCACACCTCCAACATCCTCGAGAGGGACCGGTTTGGAGGTGGCGGAGTTCTCGTTTGTGGCGGTATCATGCTTGGTAGCCGTTCTGACCTCCACATCTTCCAAGGAGGTCCAGTCATTGGTGTCCGCTGTTGTACCGAGGTTCTCCTGCCTCACGTGCGACTGTTTAGAGGTGCTGTGGGTCATGAGTTCCTCTTCATGGACGACAACGCTAGACCTCATCGTACAGTGGCTGTCGCAGAGCTGTTGGAGAGTGAAGATATTCCACGCATGGATTGGCCCGCAAGGTCCCCGGACCTAAATCCAATCGAACACGTGTGGGACCTTCTCGGGAGACGCTTGGCAGCACGTCACCAGCCGCCAGCAACGATTACGCAGCTGCGATTGGCGCTACAAGAGGAATGGGCCGCGATGGATCAACAGCTCCTTGACAACCTCGTTCTCAGCATGGACAGACGTTGTAAATCCTGCAACGCAGTCAGGAGTGATCATATCCTCTACTAAAGACTGAATTTTTCTTGACAGCCGCCTGTCACATGGACGTTTCTGCCTGCTGTCCAGTTGTGCTCGAAGCTACCTTTTCAATAAAATGCCTTTTTATCCTTTGGATTCTTTCTTTGGACGGGTTTGCTCACTTGTCCCATATTCTTACATCTTGGGGATCTTATGGTATGATTTGAGTCGGCGTGGAGCACTTCTGCACGACGTTACATTCGAAAAACCGTCTCGTCCTTAATTTTTGCACGCCAGTGTATCTTTCCAGGTTACACCAAGTTTGCATCTATCCATACTTCTTTTCAGTTGTCTGCAGCATTTGTATGTCTTTTTTAGGTCTGCTCCATATGCAAGAACTGCAACGATGCATTGATTAAACACTTTTATTTTAAGGCATAATGGCAACTTTCTCTTGAAAATTGTACTGTTTTTTCAAAAGCTCTCCAGCCAAGTTTTATACGCCGATTAATTTCCTCATCAATGTGACCCTCGCTTTATATCCGCTGTCCAAGGCAACTGTATCGGTTATCTCCAGCTTTCCCCCATCGATCAATAAATCTTTATTTCTTGTAAAAGCATTGTACATCAATTTTGTCTTCTGAAAGTCCATTTTTAATCCCACTTCTTTACTCTTGTCAGCAAGTTCCTGGATCATACTCTGCAGCTCTAAAGGGGTAGTTGCAAAAATGATTACGTCATCAGCAAAACGAAGGTGATTTAAATAATTTCGATTAATCTTTATCCCCTTGTTTTACCAGTTCAATGTTTGAAAGTCACTTTGCAATGTGGCATATATATACTGAAGTGCCAGAAAAACTGGTACACCAGTCTAATACTTGGTAGGTTTTCCACGGGAGCGCAGGTCTGCAGAAATACGACGGGGCATGGACTCCACTAGCTTCTGGAAATACACTGGCGGAAAGTGAAAAAGAACACCAAGAAGGAGACGTCTGATACCAACGAAATTTATACAGCATAATAAAGGAATACAGAGGATAACGTGATCAAAACATTATGGCAAAATACAGCTGTATTTGCTGGTAAACTGAAAAATAACATTTCCATGTAACATGGTTAGTACGAGGTTGAACCGCCATGAACTGCGCCACACTGTGCAATTCTGGCATGGAGTTTATGTAAGTTAGATGTTTAATGTAAGTTAAGGGTATTCAGTTCCAAGCATCCTCAACCTGGACACGTAAATCGGGGATGGTCGTGGCTGGCCGTGGAGACCGGATAAGCCGTTGTCCCATAAAATCCCACACGTGCTCAATGGGGGACAAATCCGGTGAACGTGCAGGCCATGGAAGTTGTCTCACACCTTGAAGTACATGTTGCGTTGCACGTGCCGTATGTGGGCGTACGTTATCTTGCTGGAAAACACCACGATGGACCGACCTTAAAAATGGCACAACAACGGGCGGAATGATGTTGTTGATGTAGGAGGTGCTGTTTAACGTACCCGGTACAAACACTAGTTGTGTACGGGAGTGATAGCTGATCACTCCCCACACCAGGAGACCAGGTGTAGGCCCTGTGTGTCGCTGGCGGATGCAAGAATGGTGGAGACGCTCCCCTGTGCGTCTGCGAACACGCATACGGCCATCGGAGGCTCCCAAGCAGAATCTGCTTTCATCGCTGAACACGACAGATCGCCATTGCGTTCTCCAGTGCAGACGTTGGCGACACCACTGCAGCAGTTCCTGACGGTGGGCTGGAGTCAGAGGTACACATGCCAGAGATACACGTGAACGTAGTCCTGCATCCAGTAGACGGTTGTGAATTGTTCGCACAGTCACTCCAGGTGCAACGGCAGCTCGAATTTGCGTCGCAGTGGATGTTATACATGACAACGTCGCTCTTCTTATGCGTCGATCGGTTCGCTTATCAGTCCGTCTGTGACTCCCAGTTCCACGTCTTCTCGTGTGGGAATGTTCCTCGAACCATCTACGCCACCATCGTACCATCGCCGATACTTCCCGTCCAATTCGCTCCGCAATACGACGATACGACCACCCGGCCTCGCGGAGTCCGACTAGACGACCTCGCTCAAAGTCCGATAACTGCTGAAATCGTACACGTCTTCCATGTCCAGGCATTGCAGCTTCTTCAGGCTCTTCGCACGTGTCCGTACGCCGACGACTGATTACATTCACCTCGCCGTACTCCTTAAATACCACCGACGATAATTTGCATATTATGCCGTGCTGTGGCGTAAGCGCTCACCGGTTGGTTCCGAAATTAACACCACACCTACGTAAACTCGACCCCATTAACATATGTAAATTTCATAATCGTCCGCCAATTACTTCTTGGTGTTCTTTTTTCACTTTTTGCCAGTGTATGATGTAGGCAATGCACACCATATTTCCGGCAGAGCGTTCCACAATTCGGGTGTATTCCGAGGTTTTGGACTCCTGTGTTCGATAGCGCGTTGCACGGCATCCCAGATGTGTTTTATCACGTTCACATCTGGGGATTTGGATGGAAATGGCAACACCCCAAACTCAGATGAATGCTCCTCTAACCATAATGTGGCGTCCTGACACTTCTGTGGAGGTGCATTGTCCTTTTGGAACAGGCCCAACCCATCAGCATGAAATGATATGAACGGGTGTACCTCGTCTGAAAGATACGCACATGGCGTTGGCCAGTCACAGACATTTATAGACGTACCAGGGGTCTCATTGAAGCCCATCTAAACACACCTCATACCATTACAGACCCCCACCAGCCGGTACAGTTCCCTGTTGACAGGCGGGATCCATGGCTTCATGGGATTTGCGCCACACACGAATCCTTCTATTTGACTGATACAGTTGGAAACGCGACTCGTCAGACCAGGCTACTTGTTTCCAGTCATCAAGTGTCGAGTGGCGGTGTTGCCGTGCCCAAGCGAGGCGCATAGCTCTGAGTCGTGCACCCATCAAGGGGACTCGAGTTGGGCTTCGACTCCCAAAGCCCATATCGTGCAGGGTACGTTGCACAGTCCGGACGCTGATGGTTGTTGAGGCTCCAGCTTTGAATTGCGATGATACCTGAGAGGGTTTTGCACGCCTATCGCGTGAAAAAATTCTTGACAGCCGACGATGGTCACGTTCACCCGATGCCTTTTTATGGCCACACTGGTATTGTAGGTTTAAGGCTTTGCTGGAATTCTTGTATTCACGGTACACTCTTGCAATGGTCGTCCGTGAAAATCCGAACTTCGTTTCTACCTCCGAAATACTATGGCCCATCTCACGAGCGCCAACTATGACACCGCGTTGAAAATCGCCTAAATCGTTATTACTTGTCATTCTCATGCCGGAAACAGCTCTGATAGCTGGCAAGGATGTCTATCGCTTTATATACGCACTGGAGGACGCAACCGAGTGCGCGCATAGGTCACGTTGCTATGTATTTTGCATAAGCTCGTCTGTACCAGTTTTTCTGGCACTTCAGTGTTTATGTACACTGGTCGTCACAGAGAGTTAGGGATATTGCGGTTTATATGTAAATTCAAAGTACTTCTTTTTTCGTACGATGTAATCAGGTTCTATGTAAATCAGAACGATACACTAAAAATCGGGAACTACTTGAAAGTGTTCTGATTCGGAATTCCAGCCTTGTCAGGTTAGTATGTTTTTATATCATGTGATTTTTCACCCCAAACGGGATTTAACAAGGATTTCTGTCGGTTCCAAGCTCCTCGTTATACGTTGGTTCTACTGCAGTTATCCAGGGTGATCCGTTTGGGTAGGGACAATTAAAAAATATTGTGGTGTGGCTTGTAACAGATAAAATAAGTCAATATTTGGCATAAATTACCTTTATGGATGGGAGTTTGTCTAGGCCTCTACACGGCCCCCTTTGAGGACTTTGCAGAGTTCCTACCGGCTGCTCTATTCTTGTCACGTTTTTTCTAACATCTGCGGAGTGATTTATGCGAACTCTGCAGAAATTGTCACCTAAAAGTCATCCAGGCCTTGAGGTCGTTGTGTTTACACGATATTCATGACTACGCGAAGGAATTGGGTGGAGGGAGATCCGGGGAATCTGCAGGTCAAGGAATAGGGACATGGCGGACACACCAGTTGTTATTGAAAGTGTTGTTGAGAAGTTCCTGACTTCCAGTGACCAGTGGTTGAGACCCCGTATTTCTGCCTCTTTTTTTTTTTTTTTTTTTTTTTTTGATTGGAGGTTTAACGACCACCGTGAGCAACTCAATGGGCTATAAGCAGTCGCCCGTCCCTAATTTAAGGTCATTGGTTCCAGGGAAGGGAGAGAGCCAGTGCCGTAAGACAAACACAACATCCATGCCTCACTGGGATTCGAACCCGGACCCCGTTCGGACGAATGATCAGAGGCCATCGCTTAGACCACTGCGCCACCGAGGCGGCTTCTGCCTGCGGTATAGGTATAGATGGATATAATGACACTATGTCGAAACTTCCCATTATATCACTATCAAGTATATTCAAGCTTCTTGCGCGCTCCACAAATTCTTTTGTTGGCTTCATTACATAATCGGAGTTTTTTAACCGTTGAGAGAAGAATTTAGCTAGTGATTTTTCTAACGTGTACGTTGGAGATTTATTCTTTGCTACAATAGGTCTAAGGGCAGATCCAGGTTTATGATTCTTTAGTCGTCCAAAGAGTGGTAGAATTGTAGATCTCGGAGGAAGCTTCCTGATATCCTAATATTCTCCGGTAGATCTTTGTCCTTGGCTAGAGCTTGAACATTCCTTATTATGCTATGTAAAGAATTCCTCGACTGCAGAATTGAGTCTGATTGATCTGCAAATTCTTTAAGTTTACTAATATAATCAGACCTGTTTATAATGGCAATCTGATTCGACTTGTCTATTAGGGTAATCGATATTCTATGATCATTACGCAGGTTCTCTAAAATTTTCTTAATCTGAGTGTTACTTTTCTTAATGTTCCTTTCCGCAATATTCTTCCTTTTAAAATTCACTACACTAGCTCTTAATTTTGATATCGCTAAACATCTGGTCATATCACGATCTTCTGCTGGAACTTGGGAATTATACTTTCTACTTCCGATATTAATTGTTTAATTCTGGGTTTCGATGGAGGGCAAAATTTTTGTCCACGCTCCAAAACTTTCACTTGTTCTTCCGTCATTCTTACTGCCGATTCATTTATGAAGGGGACTTTATAGTTATTGGTTCGGATCTGGGTTGATCGAAGAATCTGTAGTTTTTTATGTTGTTTCTTACTCAGGATATCTTCTTCTTTTGAAATTAGGATACTGACTTTTCGGAGAAGTATATCAAATAAAATGGGTGGAGCTATCATCTCTAACGACTGGTAACATCTGAAAGTTCTAGAATGCAATTTCATTATCAGAAGTCGTTTTTTCCTCAAGTGCGACAGTGTCCTTTCGAGCAGTTCGTATTTACGTCGCTGGAACCAGTTGTGATTCAGTACTTACTTAAATTGTAGAAACTTCTGACAGCACGGAAAAGTTATATATCGGAATGACAAAGCGTTCCTTGGACACTAGATGTAAAGAGCACGTGTGAAGTGTCAACCAGGACATGCAGAATACATCCCCCGCCAGAGAACTCATGCATTCATTGGCTGCTCCGCTATGGAATAGTATTAGAAGAATTGCCCCATACACGAACTTTAAAGAGACTGCCATCAGATAGACTGTCGAAATCCTATTTAGCAAACTAGCGTGCAATGATATAGTTTCTACTGAACTACCAAGAGCTTGGCATGCGTTATTAAAAGAGGGAAGCACATCGCGACACACCGTATAATTGCGTGATAAAAATTCGTGTAATACACTCGTGATGTCAATCACGATATTTTCAAAAATCATCCTTGTTCCTTGTGTGTTCAAATTCTCTGCATTTTTATGTCTACCATTGTCTTGAGAAAGCCTTCCAGTGGAGTGCGAAAGCTTGGCGAATCTTTGAACTTACTACGACGCAAAAATAAACGGATTTAATACGCTATAAGCGTTTTTTGAGTATTATTAAGATATATTAGAAATTCTTACCTCTGAATGTCTCTATCAGAGTTGACAGTTCCGTCTCCTAACAATGCACTTACTTCGTAGTCAGCCATAATTCAAAGCAAAATCTTAAACGCAAAACGAGATTCTTCTATTCAGTGGTAGTCTGGTAGTGCCCGTGTGGAATAGCTAGTAATTAGATGCGCTTTGTCGTAAGGTCGATGCCACCTCCATATAGTTGAATTAACAAAATATAGCCAACGAAACAATTTTGTGTTGCCAACAAAACAATTCCGATGGAGTTTTGCTAAAGCAACAAAATAAATCCACAAAACAGCTCAACAAAATTATTTTCTTGTTTCAAACAAACTTTTTTTCTCAGTGTAGTCTGGTAGTGCCCGTATGGAATAGCTAGTAATCACATGCGGTTAAGGTCGATGCCATCTCCATAGAATTTAATTAACAAAATATAGCCAACGAAATAATTTTGTGTTGCCAACAAAACAATTCCGATGGAGTTTTGCTAAAGCAACAAAATAAATCGACAAAACAGCTCAACAAAATTATTTTGTTGTTTCAAACAAACCTTTTTTCTCAGTGTTAAATCAAAACACACACACACACGATTATGAAAATGATGCGGATTGCTCAAAATAAGGCGCATTAAAATTAAATTCAGCAAACTCTCAAAGGGGGAGGCCATGGCCTACCGCTTGTATCTTTGCCTGGGAAGGGGGGGGAGTGGTAGGAGTGATATAGGGTGCGGATAAATGTATGTGAATACATGGTTATCTCTTCACTGCCTCCATTTAAGGGGGTTCGGTAGGTTATTATGGGAACAAAAATCGATTTTTTTGTATTATTGTATATTTCCATTGCATGAATCAGTGGCTTTCATTTGACACCTCATTTGTACTTATCCTACTGATAGAAGAAAAGTTATGACCATAAATGTGAGTACATGTCATTGCCCTCATTTGGTATTTGATTCTAACGGTATATCGTGTTTTTTTTTATACTACATATTCCATAGTTCTAAGGACAGAAAAAAGAAAGCCCATATTTCACGATCTGGCTAACCCTCCACTGTTCAAGAAATGCCTGCATAGGAAAAAACAAAACCCCAACGAATCAGTGAATATGGTCATTTGGTCAAGAGTACCGAAAACAGACTTTGCAGGGTTTCGTACTATGGAATTTGCAGTATATGATGCCATCCTAAACTTTAACAAAGGGAATATATCTAGATGCATGGTTTTGCAACACCTTGGGATCATTGTCAGCAAGAATATGGGATCAGTTCTGGCGGAGCTCGATAGTCTGCGGGTGAGAAGGGTGAGCGTATGTTGTCCACACTCCATAACAAGAAAGATGACATCGAATTTTCGGGTGTAATAAACACGTCTTTTGAATCCGTTCTGACACAAATTTAATATATCAAATCTATTCAAAGTCAATGGAACCAGTATGGAAAACAACAGTATCTGACGGAAGAAAGTTTTTCAATCGGGTCTTTAATCCCTCAGATATTGCTGTAAACTGAATCGTAAGCTAACGAACTCTTAGAAACAGAGTTATCGACGAAAATAAGATGTGACCTTACGTCTCTTGGTGGGAAAACCATGCATTTTTTTAGGAAGAAAGTATTCACAAAAGGTTTATCCATATGAGCAGTATCGGTCCAAGAAAAAAAATTTCAGTTGAGTTTTCTGGAGCCCAGATTTTGTTACAAATACACTGACGGAAAAAAATCCCAACACCAAGAAGGGGTTGTGTTAGATAAACGACAGTTGGTAGGCGGTGAGAGTACATCTGTAAGATGACGTCTATGCAAATTTCGCGCTCGGCGCATACGTGTGGCGCTAGTAGCGCCCCTCGGAACATGCAAAGCAGGTTTGCTGTAAATACGCGCTGTAACGTTCGTGAGCGTTAGTTATAGTTGAGATTCGACGTAGTGTGTTGATGTTAGTCAAGAATGCCTTTAAGAAGACGAAGAAGCCATTATCAACAGCTCACGGAGTTTGAACGAGGTTGTGTAATAGGGCTACGAGAAGGTCGATTTTCTTTCCGCAATATTGCAGAACGACTTGGCAGGAATGTAACCACTGTGCATGATTGTTGGCAGCGGTGGTCAAGGGAAAGGTACTGCCTCAAGAAGACCGGGTTCCGGCCTGCCACGTGGCACTACTGAGAGGGAAGACCGCCGTGTACGGCGTTTGGCCGTGGCGCATCGTACCGCGTCTGCGGCAGCAATTCGAGCTGCAGTTGCCACCACAGTGACACAACGAACTGTTACAAATCGGTTACTTGAAGGACAGCTCCGAGCCAGACGCCCTGTAGCGTGCATTCCACTTACTCCAAACCACTGCCGTTTGCGACGTCAGTGGTGTCAAGCTAGAGCTCATTGGAGGACGAAGTGGAGATCTGTTGTGTTTTCTGATGAAAGCCGGTTCTGCCTGGGTGCCAGTGATGGCCGTGTGTTGGTTAGAAGGAGGCCAGGTGAGCGCCTGCAACCAACCTGTCTGCGGCCGAGACACGCTGGACCTATACCTGGAGTTATGGTCTGGGGAGCAATTTCGTATGACAGCAGGAGCACTCTCGTGGTTGTCCCACGCATCCTGACGGCACAGTTGTACGTCGGTCTGGTGATTCAATCTGTTGTGCTGCCATTCATGGACAGCATTCCAGGGGGTGTTTTTCAACAGGATAACGCTCGCCCGCATACCGCTGTTGTAACCCAACATTCTCTACAGAGTGTCGACATGTTGCCGTGGCCTGCTAGATCACCAGATCTTTCACCAATCGAGCACGTATGGGACATCATTGGACGACAACTCCAGCGTCACCCCAACCAGCATTAACCGTCCCTGTATTGACCGACCAAGTGCAACAGGCATGGAACTCCATCCCACAAACTGACATCCAGCACCTGTACGACACAATACATGAACGTTTGCGTGCTTGCATTCAACATTCTGGTGGTTACACCGGTTATTAATGTAGCAGCATTTCACATTTAAAATGGCTCTTCTCGCGCTTACATTAAGCTGTGATCTTGAGACCTTAATCGATTAAATATGTTACCTATACAAATGTATTGCCGCCATTTCATTCCTCTACAACTATTTTTTCGTGGTGTTGGGATTTTTTTCCCCCGTCAGTGTACCTCAGAGTAGAAATTAACACCTATGACCCCTGGTGGCCAAACCATTCTTCACCAAACATTAGAAATTATGTGAAAAATATTTTCCGTCAGGTCTTGTGTGCGATACAGGAAGAATTTTTCAAATCGGAGTTTTAGGAGCAGAAAACGTAATTTACCATTATGCGCCCTAGGGGAAAGTCTATGATTTACTTGAAAATTTTGAATTTATGGGGAAAACATTTCGTATCGGAAACACTATCCAACAAAGAAGGAATTTTTGAAATCGGACTTTTAGAAGTAGAGGTATTGACAAAAATAAGATATACATCTACGCACCTGGTGTAGAAACCATGCATTATTTCAAGAAGAAAATGTTCCTAAAATGTTTGTCGACATGAGTAGTATCGGTCCACAAAAGACTTTTTTCAATCGAGATTTTAGAAGCTCATTATTTGCTGCAAATACATCAGAAGCGGAAATTAAGACTTACGCCACCTGGTGGCCAAACAGTTTTTTAGAAAAAAATGAAATTACTTGTAAACAATGTCCCATCAGGAGCTGTATCCGGTGCAGAAATAATTTTTCAGATCGGAGATTTAGAAGGAGAGATATAGGGGAAAACGTAATTTACCTTTACGCCACCTAGCGGAAAGTCTATGAATTACTTGAAAATTTTGAATTTATAGGAAAATCATGTCACACTAGAAACACTATCAAACAAAGAAGGAATTTTTTAAATCGGACTCTTAGAAGTCGAGATATTGACAAAAATTAAATACACATCTACGCCCCGTGGCGTAGAAACCGTGCACTATTTTAAGAAGAAGATGTTTCTAAAATGTTTGTCGACATGAGTAGTATCGGTCTACAAACGATGTTATTTTCAATCGAAAATTTAGAAGCTCATACTTTGCTGCAAATACATCAGAAGCGGAAATTAAGGTTTACGCCTCCTGGTGGCCAAACCATTTTTTACAAAAATTAGAAATTATGTGCAAACGATTTCCCATCAGGAGCTGTATCCATCCGGTGCAGAAAGAATTTTTCAGTTCGGAGATTTAGAAGCGGAGATATAGGGGAAAACGCAATTTACCTTTACGCCCCTAGCGGAAAGTCTATGAATTACGTGAAAATTTTGAAGTTATATGAAAAACATGAGACACGGAAAACACTATTCAGCAAAGAAGGAATTTTTCAAATCGGACTCCTAGAAGTCGAGATATTGACAAAAATAAGATACACATCTACGCCCCCTGGCGTAGAAATCGTGCACTATTATAAGAAGAAAATGTTTCTAAAAAGTTTGTCGGCATGAGTAGTATCGGTCTACAAACGACGTTATTTTCAATCGAGAATTTAGAAGCTCATACTTTGCTGAAAATACATCAGAAGCGGAAATTAAGGTTTACGCCCCCTGGTGGCCAAACCATTTTTTTTACAAAAATTAGTAATTATGTGCAAATGATTTCTCATCAGGAGCTGTATCCGGTGCAGAAAGAATTTTTCAGATCGGTGATTTAGAAGAAGAGATATAGGAGGAAACGCAATTTACCATTACGCCCCCTAGCGGAAAGTCAATGAATTACTTGAAAATTTTGAAATTATATGAAAAACATGTCACACGGAAAACACTATCCAACAAAGAAGAAATTTTTCAAATCGGACTCCTAGAAGTCGAGATATTGACAAACATAAGATATACATCTGCGCACCCTGGCGGAGAAACTGTGGAATAATTTAGGAAGAAAATATTCCGAAAAGGTTTATCGATATGAGTGGCACCAGTCCACGAAAGAATTTTTTCAATCGATATTTTAGAAGCTCAGATTTTATGGCAAATACACCACAAGCAAAAATTAACACTTACGCCCCCTGGTGGCCAAAGTATTCTTTACCAAAAATTAGAAATTATATGCAAAAGATTGTGCATCAGGAGATGTATCCGGTGAAAAAAAAATTTCAAATCGGAATTTTAGAAGAAGAGTTATCGGAAAAAATGTAATTTACTTTTACGCCCCCTAGCGGAAAATCTATGCGTAATTTGAAAAAGAAACTATATCCAAAATACTCTTCGACATAAATGGAATCGAAAGATAAAATATTTTTTCAATCGGATGTTTAGAAGCAAATATGTGGAATAAAACGTATTTTTGAATTCGACATCATCTGCATTTACGCCCTCTAGCGGTGAAGAAATTGTACATCGTAAAAAAAAGACGAAATAAAGGATCATCATTCGCATATTTCAAGCTTTCGAATGCAAAAATAATGTTTCAAATCGGACTAATAGTTGCAGAGATACCGTGGGTACAGGCGGACGGACGGACGGACGGGCGGAAAAACCGAAAACATAAGCACGATCTTTTTTACAAAAGACGTGCTGAAAAAGCTAGACAACAGCGTGTAAGTGCCAAGAGGAAGCTTGAAGAGGCGTTCCATGAAGAAGAGGGACCAGATAACCTCTCTTTTGGTGCTGGAATGCATTGAATGTACTGTTGTATGGTAAGCGTTAGCTCAATAAACTTCAATTGCATATTTCTAAGAGTTGTAGTTTTGAACATTAGTGACCCGATATCTAAGAAACTATAAATTATACAGCTTTGAAATTTGTATTACAGGTTTGTCTCTTGTATCTACAGACTTTAACACAAGATTTTTGTAATGTGATGTTTTGCTATCCTTTTATGCATTTTTATGTTTCATTTTTTACAACGTTTTTAAGTGGTTCCTGAAATAGAAATCATACAATGACAACTAAAATTAATTTTAAGAAAGCCTTGTGTTAAAGTATGTAGCCGTAGGCAGCAAATAACTTTTGAAGTGGAGTAGGAAGCTAATTTCTTTATATCATCCAACATAGGAGCAGCGGACTTGAACTTGAATTCTCTGAATAGGGCCGTGGTTTCTTTGCCGTTCTTTATTTTCCTTTTATGTTAGTTGACTCTAATTTTAAATGAACGCTTAGTCATTCCAATGAAGCATCGCTTGGAGTCGTCCAGATATAGTAGATGAATGGCATAAACATCTTTGTTTCATTGGAAGGTGGGGTCTTGTCAGCGTTTCCCTTAAGCATGGTATATAAAGACGTCGGAGACCTGATGTCAACACCGCGGTTGATTTTCTTCAGCGCGTTCTTGAGCAGATAGGAAACATTTGGTATGTAGGGTATTGAGCCCAGGTAGCGTAGCTGCGGCATAGAAATATCCGTACAACTGGTTCGGGTTTTCTAGATGTAGCGATGTACCAGGTTCGGGGCGTATCCTGCCTCAGTGGACAACTCGACGACATTTCTCAATTCGCATTGTCTAGAAGGAACATCTGACGAGACTGCAATGGCACTATGGATTCGAGAACGGAATAAAGCTGTCTTGTAGTCAGCGGGGCAGAATGAGCTGCGGAGCATCAGGTTAGTTACGGATGTGGGCTTATAATAGACCTGCGTGTGAAGGCGATTTTCAGGTAATTTACTCAGCAAAACAACCAGATAAGGCAAGGCGCAATTATGTTCTAGCTCCATAGTGAAATTGATAGTAGGGTGAATATCATTGATTTTATCCAGAAAAAGCGGGTTGGTCTTCTTTCCGTGAGGCCATATGAAGAACACATCATCCGTATATCTTAGCCAGGTGGTAGGCTTCGGAGTGATGCTGGTGAATATATACTGCTCAATTAGACAAAGTATTGCTTCCGCGAGGACGGTTGAAAGGGACGATCCCATCGGAGCTCCATTTATCTGTTTGTAAACCTGCCCTTGGAAACTGAAGTAGCTGGAATTCGAGACCAATTCTATTAACTTGAAGATGCTGAGGCGGGACTCCTGCGAATAAAGTGACAAATTAGTTATGGCTTCTTTTAAGGTCCCGATGGTTTCCGGCACGGGTACCGGAGGGTAAAGAGAAACAATGTCGAAACTGCCGATAATGTCGCTTTGTTTGACACCATCGTGTCAAGGAGGTCCGCTCCGACATGTTGTTTAGAGAAGGCACTATCCAAATTTCTGGTTAATAATCTCCCTGAATCGGACTTTATAATAACTTCAACTATAGATTTTATCATGAAAGTCAAGCAAATTTCTGTCAAACAAAGCGACATTATCGGAAGTTTCTACGTTGTTTCTCTTTACCCTTCGGTACCCGTGCCGGAAACCATCGGGTCATTAAAAGAAGCCATAACTAATTCGTCACTTTATTCGCAGGAGTCCCGCCTTAGCATCTTCAAGTTAATGGACTTGGTCTCAAATTCCAGCTACTTCAGTTTCCAAGGACAGGTTTACAAACAGATAAATGACGCTCCGATGGGATCGTCCCTTTCAACCGTCCTCGCGGAAGCAATACTTCGTCTAATTGAGCAGTATATATTCACCAGCATCACTCCAAAGCCTACCACCTGGCTAAGATATGCGGATGATGTGTTCTTCATATGACCTCACGGAAAGAAGACCATCCCGCTTTTTCTGGATAAAATCAATGATATTCACCCTACTATCAATTTCACTATGGAGCTAGAACATAATTGCGCCTTGCCGTATCTGGTTGTTTTGCTGAGTAAATTACCTGAAAATCGCCTTCGTACGCAGGTCTATTATAAGCCCACATCCGTAACTAACCTGATGCTCCGCAGCTCATTCTGCCCCGCTGACTACAAGACAGCTTTATTCCGTTCTCGAATTCGAAGAGCCTTTGCAGTCTCCTCAGATGTTCCTTCCAGGCAATGCGAATTGAGAAATGTAGTCGAGTTTGCCACTGAGGCAGGATACGCCAGAACCTGGTACATCGCTACACCGAGAAAACCCCTACCAGTTGTACTGATATTTCTAAGCCGCAGCTACGCTACCTGGGCTCAATTCCCTGTTTACCAAATGTTTCCTATCAGCTCAAGAACGCGCTGAAGAAGATCAACCTCGATGTTGGCATCAGGTCTCCGACGTCTTTATGTACCATGCTTAAGAGAAACACTGACAAGACCCCACTTTCCAATGCATTTATGCCATTCCTCTGCTATATCCGGACGGCTCCAAGCGTTGCTACACTGGAACGACTAAACGTTCATTTATAATAGAATTAGAGTCAACGAACATAAAAGGGACGTAAAGAACGGCAAAGAAACCACGGCCCTATCCAGAGAATTCAAGTTTAAGTGCGCTGCTCCTATGTTGGATGACGTAAAGAAAGTAGCTTCCTACTCCACGCCAAAATCTACTGCCATTCTCGAAACTTTGGGGATCATAACAAACAGCGAGTCGTGCAATAATAGCGTATCACTGTAGTTGCCACGAATTTGGAACCATTTCTTCAAATAGTGATTATCTTTTGGTTTTCTTTCCATGATTCCGCTTGCTAAACGAGCATAACGTTTCGTGTCTTTGAATACCTGATTACGTTCGCATCTCTTCGTTATTGCCAAGTCAAGTCACCGCGTTCAAATTGTTGAAGCGTTCTATTATTCAGTTTTCTGTCTACCTTCCTTGAAAAAGTCATCTGGTTGATGTGCGGAAGCTTGGAAATTTTGATTTCTATTCTACAGCAAGAAATTTCGGATATCTAGTGTAGTTATACTACATATTTAAATACAGTTGGTGCATATAGTTCCTTTTTATTTAATAAGTGTCTTCAAATCCATGCCACGGACAATTTTTTGTTTCATCAATAATGTGGATAACCCAACAAGGTTCTTTCCAGTTTCCCCTGACAGACGAAAAAAAAACAAGATTTCCAACGGAATAGATATAGTGGTAGAGCCCATCTAATTCTTGTCCCTGTTATCATTAGAAAAAAATCTGAATGTCACAGTATCTAACTTTTAGGCGTTGACTATTGCCACTGTTTGTGATACAAATGGACAGTCTTGATATTTTCATTGAAAGCTGACCTTTTCTATAAAACATTTGCGCCGCTCTCAGACGTCTCCTGACTTGCGTGTTGCAGTTTTTTTTCATGGCAGTCTTTCCATAAATACACGCTTTCGCGACAAGTTGACTTACCCAGTCAATAGGTTCAGCTCTCCGTTTCTCGCTTACTCAAGGAATAAGAATTTGCAAATTACACTGCTGGCCACCCAAAATGCAACACCAAGAACGACACGAGATAGCAAAGCCAGATTTACTTGTCACATAACAACAGATACAAAGATGAAACGATTGAGCTTACAGGCCCGTGCGACTTGCGGAACACGCAGACATGTCCGATGGGCGACATATCGGGAGAACAGGCTGGCCACGGCAGCAGTGATACCTGGTGGGCCGTGAAGAATTGTTGAACGATGCGTGCCACGTGCGGGCGCGCATTGTCCTGTTGAAACGTGGCCGCTGGCAGGTCCTTCAGGTAAGGGAGAACTACAGGCTCCAAAACGTCGGAGATGTAGCGGTCGCTGTTGAGTGTACCGGCGATGCGTACCAGAGGGGCGCGGGTGTCATATCCAATTGCGCCCCAGTCAATACGTTAATAACCAGTGGCGGATTTAAAGTTACCGGGGCCCTGCGCACATCATCGCCCCCTCCCCACACACTTTCTTTTTGATTGGAGGTTTAACGACCACCGAGAGAGCAACTCAATGGGCTATAAGCAGTAGCCCGTCCCTAATTTAGGGCCACTGGTTCCAGGGAAGGGACAGAGCCAGTGCGGTAAGACAAACACAACATCCATGCCTCACCTGCCATTCTTAACCCTTTAAAGTGGTACCGCCTAAAATCTCTGCCTTATGTTTCCAATGGCAAAACTTCTTTACATATTTTCTTCGCAATTATTGTATTCCCAACGATGCAAATTTGCACATCGATAAAACTAACTTTAAATTATGTCATGGGATACCTAATACTTGCTAAAACATAACCATAGATAAGCGATCCAACATTTGTTTGTCGTCATCAATGCCACAGGTCGCGCCATCTATTAACAGGTCTGAACATTATTAAAAGAAAAATAATTGATTTTTAACATAATTATTGTTATGTTTTAGCAAGTATTAAGTATATCATGCTGTAACTTAAAGTTAGTTTTATCGATGTGCAAATTTTCGTCCTTGGAAATACAATAATTGCGGAGGAAATATGTAAAGAAGTTTTAACATTGGATACATAAGGCAGAGATTTTAGGTGGAACCACCTTAAGCGGCCAAAGTACCTGAACCATATAGTGCCCAAAAATTTCAGCACACTCCAAACGGGAATGTTCACAAAACGACTGGGTTTTACGAAAAGTACGGCAAAACGATTCCTTTTCTCCACATCTTCTAACGAATGACAGACATAAGCCTGTCATTCGTGAGAAGATATCCCCTCTAGTCCTATATTCTTTGCTCCATAATACAAAGCATGAAGTGGTAGGGATAGAGTCTCTGACACGGATAGCATGTCAATGGGCAGAAACAAGTAACCTAAACATCTCTCTCCTTTCGTAGGTTTGTCGACATTGTTATAGCCCTTTTAGTAGGTAATCAGTCAGAAAGGATTAGTGTCAATCATTCCCGTAAAGGACTCTTTCCTTTGAACATAAAAACTAAGGAGAAAGTAGCGTTTTCTGATGCGCAGGTGCACTTGTTCTAGTCTTCTTTTAGACAACGAATAGAATAGTTGGAGCTGATTTCAGCTCCTTTATCCAACCCCGAGTTGATTCGTTTTAACCAGTTAAAGGGTTAAAAAACAGCGTATCCTGTTGCTTTACACTTTCCTTTCCCCCTCATGTTTACTCTCCATATATATATATAAATATATATATGAGAAAGTGGGATGTAAGGTCAGGTGATGCGTAACATCACAGCCTCTCCTTGACAAATGTCAACCCCGCCTTCTCGTGGTACATCCTGTTCCCACTAAAGGGGCTCTGACGACCGCCAATAGCGGTATAACTATACCATCGGGATTAGAGGAAATGCTATCTCACACTCACCAACCCGCTTGGCCAGCGTGGTGAGTTATGGCCAAACTCCTCCAAAATGACTCCACAACTTAAATCTTAGCCCTCAGTCTCCGGCAGCTGGAATGTACCTGGCCAAGGCAGCGGCCAGTGCGACATGAAGGCAGACGGTGCTAAGAATCCCCGGAGGACCGGACTAGGCTGCCATCTGATGCTGACCTTGGCTACGTATAATGCACGCTCCCTATCTTCTGATTCAAGGCTTCTTGAATTGGAAGAGAAACTACAAAGGATCAAGTGGGACATCGTCGGGCTAAGTGAGGTAAGGAGAACAGGAGAAGATCTCATTGAACTGAAAAGCGGACATCTCTTCTACTATCGTGGGACTGATACTGGCAGAACTAGTGGTGTTGGTTTTATAATAAACAAGAAACTGAAGGATAAAGTTGTAGAAGTTGAAAGTTCCTCTGACAGAGCTGCACGACTCGTTATCAAACTCTCGAGAAGATACCAGGCTCAGATTATTCAAACTTATGCACCCACCACAAGTCATCCTGAAGAAGAAATTGAAGAATTTTTTGATGAAATTCGTGATCTAAATAATAAAGGTAAGCAGCACTTAAAGATAATTATGGCAGATTTCAATGCAAAAATAGGGCAACGGCAACAGAATAAAACTTCAGTTGGCAAATTCGGTCACGGCAACAGAAACCAGCGTGGAAATACTCTCGTTGAGTTTGCAGAGGCAGAAGGGTTTTTCATCTTGAACTCCTTTTTCAAAAAAAGCCACACATCAAAGGGACATGGAGACATCCAAATGGGACGACAAGTGAAACTGATTTTATTATGTGTAACAAAAAATTCGTCATAGAAGACTGCAGTGTGCTAAACAAGTTCAACACAGGTAGTGGCCATAGATTGGTGAGATGTAAGATATACCTCAACACTAAACTCGAATGTAGCAAGCTCATAAGTCAAACAAAACATATTGATATAACCAACCTTAAAAAACAACATAATACCTTCAAGTTGGAACTGAAGAACAGATTCTCTGCTTTAGAAGGCCTAACTTCGGAAGAAGTGGATATTTCTGAAGTTAACAGAAAAGTAACCAAAGCTCTTATGGAAACAGCAACAAAATTAGCTGGGTCTAAGAACAAGTTGCATGTGAACAAATTATCAGGAAAAACCAAAATGTTGATGCAAAAATGAAGAGACATGAGGACAACTAAAGAAGATGTGACTTCTAAAGTAGAATATGTAGAGCTATGCAAGACAGTATGGAAAAGTATCACTGAAGACGTAAGGAAATTCAACTGTGAACTAGTGAGGAAAGCAATGGAAAACAACGAAAGCCTAAAGATAGCAAAGGGACATCTCAGTAAGGGAAGAAAACAGATTATGGCACTGAGAAAAGAAGATGGTTCTGTAACAAGAAATAGAGGCGAAATTTTGACAAGAGTGAAAGATTTCTACTCCAAATTATATGAAAGGGATGATACATGTACTCCAGACATCATGAGAGGTACCAGCACCAGAGTTCTTCCAGTCCTCCCAGCAGAAGTTGCACATGCAATCAAGAACATGAAGCGGGGGAAAGCTCCAGGAGAAGATGGAATTACTGTAGACATCATACAAGATGCCAGTGGAGAAATCGAAACAGTACTCGCCCAAGTTTTCACTCGATGCCTTAATGAAGGGAAGATTCCTGAGGACTGGAACAACGCTACAATGATCTTGCTACATAAAAAAGGTGACATTGAGTATCTCAGGAACTACAGACCTATCAGCCTCCTATCAGTGGTTTATAAAATCTTTACTAAAGTTCTTTCACACCGCTTGAAGGTGACACTGGACATGGCTCAACCGAGAGAACAAGCTGGATTCAGGAGTGGCTACAGCACAATAGATCATATCCACGTACTGAGAGAACTAATTGAAAGAGCGAGGGAATATGAACTTCCATTGTGCATGGCTTTTATCGATTATGAAAAAGCCTTTGATTCGGTGAAACCATCAGCAGTTACAATGGCTCTGAAATCCTGCGGTATTGAAGATGCGTACATTAATATTATTAATAACATCTATGAAAATGCAAGTGCAAAGATTCGGCTGTTTGAAAATACAACACACATAAAAATTGGAAAAGGAGTGAGACAAGGTGACATCATATCTCCGAAGCTCTTTAATGCTTCATTGGGAAATGTCTTTCAATCACTGAACTGGGAAAACAAAGGGATAAAGATTAATGGAGATTATCTAACCCACCTTCGTTTTGCTGATGTCATAGTCATTTTTGCAACTACCCCATCAGAGCTGCAGAGTATGATCCAGGAACTTGCTGACAAGAGTAAAGAAGTGGGATTAAAAATGAACTTTCAGAAGAAAAAAGTGATGTTCAATGCTTTTACAAGAAATGAAGATTTATCGATTGATGGAGAAAAGCTGGAGATAACAGACACGTACGTTTATCTTGGACAGCAGATTTCAAGTGAGGGTCACATTGATGAAGAAATTAATCGACGTACAAAACTTGCCTGGAGAGCTTTTGGAAGAAACAGCATAATTTTCAAGAGCAAATGCCATTATGTCTTAAAAGAAAAGTGTTTGATCATTGCATCCTTCCAGTGCTTACGTATAGTGCAGAGACGTGGACCTTAACTAAAAGAGACATACAAAGGCTGCAGACAACGCAAAGAAGAATGGAGAGGTGCATGCTTGGTGTAACCAGGAGAAATAAGAACAGGAACTCGTGGATCCGAAAAATGACAAGAGTGGAAGACATCATGATCAGAGTTAAATCCCTGAAATGGCAATGGGCTGGACATACTTCCAGAAGAACAGACCATCGATGGACAGCCGAAATGTTAGATTGGATTCCAAGGGACAGAAAAAGACCCAGAAGAAGACCACATGGAAGATGGGTGGATGAAATTCGAAAGTATGCGGGAGTGACGTGGAGGAGACTGGCAGAAGACAGACCGTTGTGGAGGAAACTTGGGGAGACCTTCGTCCAGCAGTGGATTGATAATGGTTGACAATGATGATGATGATGATGATGATATGAGAAAGTATTGTAACCCTCCCCTCCAAAAAATGACTTCCAGTTTCAACAAGATTACACATTTTGGGCTTTCCCGAACACGGTTGCTGCCCCGATGGCTGAGTGTTCTAAGCGATGTCTTCTGATTATACATTGCAGAAAGAGCTTGATTTTCTTAAACGAATTGCAGGACACAGCCCTTCCGTTATAGACAAAGCTATCCAAAAATTTAGGAAACCAAAGCCTGTCTGCACGCTCATGCCTATAGACATCCCAATACGAAAGAATTGGGCAGTTATCCCATTTGTTCCTCAGATTTGCTTCGGAATTTCAAAAATCCTTAAACGTTTTAATTTCAATGTTATCTTCAAGCCCATAAACAAAATGAATTTTTACGGATCAAAAGACTACGTCGAAGACTTAAACTCCTGGGGAATTTATCAGATACCTTGTGAATGTGGACTTTCATATATAGGACAGACCCGCAGGGCTTTAAGTTTCCGTGTGAAGGAACGCAAGACCTACGTACGGAACTATGAACTGAAGAAGTCATCTATAGCTTAACATTGTCACGAAAATAACCATAAATTTTTGTTTGGAAACGCTACGCTCATTGATAAACTAGTCTCGACTATCAAGCTTAGTATATTAGAAGCATTCCATGTATACCGGAATTCGTCACGGCTTGTCAACGACATAACGTCAACTCCATTTCTTTCAAGCGCGTGGAAACAACTCACCAAAACTCGTGACCGTAAGAATTCTGATGATCTCACAATAATTTGAATGTTTACGCTCCATTCGTCCTGAAGAAGCCGAGCCGAACGCTCTGCGAAACTATAGTCGATGTATAATAAACATTTTATTGTGCGAAACGTTGTTATTATTATTCTATTCTGATTATTCATCCGAAAGGGGCCCGCGTTCGAATCCCGTGAGGCATGGATGTTGTGCTTGTCTTACGACACTGGCTCTCTCCATTCCCTGGAACCAGTGACCCTAAATAAGGGATGGGCGACTGCTTATAGCCCATTGGTCGTTAAATCTAGCTCACGGTGGTTGTTAAACCTCTAATAAAAAAAAAACAAAAAAAACATGGTTGTTCTATTTTCACCGATTTTGTGATTGTGTGGTTTGTTATCGCCGTAACTCAATAATTATTACAGCTATCAATCATAAATTTAATACTCAAGCTTTTTGTGTAACCTTGATGGGGAACAAATGGCTGAGGTTAAAAGTGGAAAGCTTCCGTTCAGGAAGAAAAGTCGTCATATTTATAAAGACTGAATCACAGTACTTTAACATGTTACGTAAGGTTAGTTTATGGTACTGCTTTAATTTACATTTATGCTACATGTGGTGTCGAATGAATCTCTTGTAGCACAGAATCAGATTCTACCTCACTGACAGTTCCCGTAAAGTGAAACCGAACATGGACAAAATCAATCACCGTGTCTCTTAAAACCAGTGTTTTCTATGTCATTTTACTCCCACGGTAACAGTGTTGTGGTTGCATCTTAAACTAAACTTAATGAGGAAAACGGACATTTTAAGGTGAAAATGGGAAGTCATATTAAACACCGAATTAAAGAGCAAAATGTTCATCATGCTTTAAGAAAATTGACCACAAATAACACCACAATTTCTAAGCTCACATAAATTGTAGTCATCATCATCATCATCATTGTCAACCATTATCAATCCACTGCTGGACGAAGGTCTCCCCAAGTTTCCTCCACAACGGTCTGTCTTGTGCCAGTCTCCACCATGTCACTCCCGCATACTTTCGAATTTAATCCACACAACTCCCACGTGGTCTTCTTCTGGGTCTTTTTCTATCCCTTGGAATCCAATCTTAAATTTCGGCTGTCCATCGATGGTCTGTCCTTCTGGCAGTATGTCCAGCCCATTGCCATTTCAGGGATTTAACTCTGATCATGATGTCTTTCACTCTTGTCATTTTTCGGATCCACGAGTTCCTGTTCTTATTTCTCCTGGTTACACCAAGCATGCACCTCTCCATTCTTCTTTGCGTTGTCTGCAGCCTTTGTATGTCTCTTTTAGTTAAGGTCCACGTCTCTGCACTATACGTAAGCACTGGAAGGATGCAATGATCAAACACTTTTCTTTTAAGACATAATGGCATTTGCTCTTGAAAATTATGCTGTTTCTTCCAAAAGCTCTCCAAGCAAGTTTTGTACGTCGATTAATTTCTTCATCAATGTGACCCTCACTTGAAATCTGCTGTCCAAGATAAACGTACGTGTCTGTTATCTCCAGCTTTTCTCCATCAATCGATAAATCTTCATTTCTTGTAAAAGCATTGAACATCACTTTTGTCTACTGGAAGTTCATTTTTAATCCCACTTTTTTACTCTTGTCAGCAAGTTCCTGGATCATACTCTGCAGCTCTGATGGGGTAGTTGCAAAAATGACTACGTCATCAGGAAAACGAAGGTGGGTTAGATAATCTCCATTTATCTTTATCCCTTTGTTTTCCCAGCTCAGCGACTGAAAGACACCCTCCAATGTGGCATTAAAGAGCTTCGGAGATAGGGCGTCGCCTTGTCTCACTCCCTTTCCAATTTTTATGTGTGTTGTATTTTCAAACAGCCGAATCTTTGCACTTGCATTTTCATAGATGTTATTAATAATATTAATGTATGCATCTTCAATACCGCAGGATTTCAGAGCCATTGTAACTGCTGATGGTTTCACCGAATCAAAGGCTTTTTCATAATCGATAAAAGCCATGCACAATGGAAGTTCATATTCCCTCGCTCTTTCAATTAGTTCTCTCAGTACGTGGATATGATCTATCGTGCTGTAGCCACTCCTGAATCCAGCTTGTTCTTTCGGTTGAGCCATGTCCAGTGTTACTTTCAAACGGCGTGAAAGAACTTTAGTGAAGATTTTATAAACCACTGATAGGAGGCTGATAGGTCTGTAGTTCCTGAGATCCTCAATGTCACCTTTTGTTTGTAGCAGGATCATTGTAGCGTTATTCCAATCCTCAGCAATTTTCTCTTCATTAAGGCATCGAGTGAAAATTTTGGCGAGTACTGTTTCGATTTCTCCACTTGCTTCTTGTATGATGTCTACAGTAATTCCATCTTCTCCTGGAGCTTTTCCCCGCTTCATGTTCTTGATTGCATGTGCAACTTCTGCTGGAAGGACTGGAAGAACTCTGGTACTGGTACCTTTCATGATGTCTGGAGTACATGTATCATCCCTTTCATATAATTTGGAGTAGAAATCTTTCACTCTTGTCAAAATTTCGCCTCTATTTCTTGTTACAGAACCATCTTCTTTTCTCAGTGCCATAATCTGTTTTTTCCCCTTACTGAGATGTCCCTTTGGTATCTTTAGGCTTTGGTTGTTTTCAATTGCTTTCCTTACTAGTTCACAGTTGAAGTTCCTTACGTCTTCAGTGATACTTTTGCGTACTGTCTTGCATAGCTCTATATATTCCACTTTAGAAGTCACATCTTCTTTAGTTGTCCTCATCTCTCTTCTTTTTTGCATCAACATTTTGGTTTTTCCTGATAATTTGTGCACATGCAACTTGTTCTTAGACCCAGCTAATTTTGTTGCTGTTTCCATAAGAGCTTTGGTTACTTTTCTGTTAACTTCAGAAATATCCACTTCTTCCGATGTTAGGCTTTCTAAAGCAGAAAATCTGTTCTTCAGCTCCAACTTGAAGGTATTATGGTGTTTTTTAAGGTTGGTTATGTCAATACATTTTGTTTGTCTAATGAGCTTTCCACGTTCGAGTTTAGTGTTGAGGTGCATCTTACATCTCACCAATCTATGGTCACTACCTGTGTTGAACTTGTTTAGCACACTGCAGTCTTCTATGACGAATTTTTTGTTACACATAATAAAATCAATTTCACTTGTCGTCCCATTTGGATGTCTCCATGTCCATTTCCTGTGTGGCTTTTTCATGAAAAAGGAGTTCATGAGGAAAAACCCTTCTGCCTCTGCAAACTCTACGAAAGTATTTCCACGCTGGTTTCTGTTGCCTTGACCGAATTTACCTACTGAAGTTTCATTCTGTTGCCGTTGCCCTATTTTTGCATTGAAATCTCCCATAATTATCTTCAAGTGCTGCTTACCTTCGTTATTTAGATGACGAATTTCCTCAAAAATTCTTCAATTTCTTCTTCAGGATGACTTGTGGTGGGTGCATAAGTTTGAATAATCTGAGCCTTGTATCTTCTCGAGAGTTTGATAACGAGTCGTGCAGCTCTGTCAGAGGAACTTTCAACTTCTACAACTTTATCCTTCAGTTTCTTGTTTATTATAAATCCAACGCCACTAGTTCTGCCAGTGTCTGTCCCACGATAGTAGAAGAGATGTCCACTTTTCAGTTTAATGAGATCTTCTCCTTTTCTCCTGACCTCACTTAGCCCGACGATGTCCCACTTGATCCTTTGTAGTTCCTCTTCCAATTCAAGAAGCCTTGAATCAGAAGATAGTGAGCGTCCATTATATGTAGCCAAGGTCAGCATCAGATGGCAGCCTAGTCCGGCCCTCCGGGGAATCTTAACACCCTCAGCCTTCACGTCGCACTGGCCGCTGCCTTGGCCAGGTACATTCCAGCTGCCGGAGACTGAGGGCCAAGATTTAAGTTTAAGATATATATTGTAGTATTAATATTACTCTCAAAACGATTTTTAGTAAACCTGCATTTTGTCTAGTGAATTCATACTTGTAGACAACGTATTTCAAGTTCGAGTGCAATCATGCTCCCAAAACCCAGAACAGCGAATTTATATCTCCTTCTATGACTCCCCACCCACCCTTTTTGTTTATTTAGAAGCAAAATAAAAGAATCAAGAACTGTTATTTATAGCCCTATAGCATCGCAACCCAGATCCGTCTCGGACCAGTGGTCAGAAGCCACCGCTTAGACCAGTGCGCCACCGAAGCTGTGATCCCTCCCTCCCCCCATTTTTTTGGGCGGATTATACTCCTATTTGTTTTTCATAATTTTCATTGTCTACGGATTATACCAAGAAAATACGATATTTACAAATTTGAGTTTGCGCAACCCCTTTTTAACTGCTTTGCTTGCACCCACTATAGTTTCACTAATGGTACCTCAGTTCACGAAATCTATCTATCTATATACTAAATAACTAGTTTTTGGAATGATAAATCCGATTTCCGTATTTTGCACTGCATTGGCCCACTCAACATACACCGATGAGCCATTATTACATTCTGACCACCCCCAGCCTAGAGAAATGAGCATGCCTGGAGACCAAACTGGACCAAACTGTGGCGCAGGTGAAGTTCACAGAATAGTATAGATACATAAAACCCTAGGACCAGCTTTCGGTTGGTAGAGTGTTCGGAGTCAGAACGGGAAAAGCTGCCGATTTATCGGAGTTTGATAAAGTACAAATTCTGATATCACGGCTCCTCGGAGCTACGATCTTGGAAACGGAGCTGCTTGTAGGTTGTTCACCTGCTGCTGCAGTGAGTACGTATCAAAAGTGGCGCACATATTGCCAAACGACGAACCGCCGTCCAACCGTGTATCGTCAGCGGCTCATTGATGCCAGAGGGGAGCGGGGACTGTCGCGCGTTGTTCACAGCGACCGCAGGGCCACAGTGCAATAAAATCACCCGCAGTTACAACAGTGGTGATCAGGGCAATGTGTCACAGCACATAGTTTATCATAGCCTTCTGCGCATGGACTTGCGTACCGGAAGATCCTCATGCTCACTGCACGTCATCGCCAACAACGCATGAAATGGGCCCAAGATGAACGAGATTGGACCGTGGATGATTGGAAGAAAGTGTCCCGGTCTGACGAATCAAGAGTCCTGGTGCATCCCGTAAACGGACGAGCGCAGATACGCCGATCACGAACGGAGGCTATGGCACCTGGATGCATTGTTTGGGTGGAAACAGTCTACCGGCGGCGGTGTTATGCTGTGGGCGATGTTTTCTTGGGACAATTTAGGCCCCATTATCTCAATAGCACAACCCCGACAGCTGTCCGGTATTTGAACATCGTTGAGGACCAAGTTCACCCATTCATGGCAACTGTGGTCCCTGCTGGTGATGACCATTACCAAAAGAATAATGAGCCATACCACACTGCCAGAATCGTCAAGGAGTGGTTCGAGGAATATACTGGTGACTTTCTGTTAATGCCCTATCCTCCAAATTCACCTGACATAAACCCAATCGAACATTTGTGGTTCGACTTGGTAAAGTGGGTTCGCGCTAAATCACCACCACCCCGAAATGTACGGCAACTGGAGGACCTGCTTTTGACATTATGGTACCAGATACTTCAGGATACCTATCGCCACCTCATCAAATCAACGCCTCGCCGAGTTGCCGCTGTTTTGCGGTCAAATGGGGGTCCTACAGCTTATTAGGTAGGTGGTCATAATGTAATGGTTCATCGATGTAGATATCCCCCAAATGTTGCAAATATTATATCTGGCTGAAATTGAATATTTCGAATCCTACATATGTTGCTGTGGTTTTATACCCTTGCAATTGTGACACTGAATTGCTACGTCTTACATTACAATGAAAATAGCTAAAAATAATTTCACTCCACTGTGTAGGTGGTCTGTTTCCTTGTTCTCGCAATTCGCAAGATATTTTCTGACCGAAATGAAGTGGAAATTCACTTTGCATGACGTTCAATCTTCCCTTGTTTGCAGATATAGATGTCCGGCTGAAGACTAAAAAGTATGATAAGATATAGAGTTCCAAATACTTTATATAAATATACAGAGGAATAGATAAAGTGAAAATGCTCATTCTAATTGACTGAGGCTCTCAACAATAACCTCAACGGATTTCACCCAAGTTGCATATACGTAGTGCGATCAAAAACTTTCGAGAATAGGTACTTCGCGCCAACAGATGGCAGTATGCGGATGCGTGAGCACCGGTCCAGGGCAGTGATCTTCATGAGTCATTGTGCCGAGTGGCGTCATTCTGTGAACATCGGAAGCTGTGCTACACGCTATTTGGTGACCACGTGCAGAACACAGCTGCGATTTCGGTATGGACTGCAAACTAGAATAGCGAGCGAACATCAAATTCTGCGTCAAACTCGGCAAATGGGGAACGGATGAAATGTTACGGCAGGTTTATGGCAATGAAGCAATGAGTCGTGCGAGGTGTTTTGAGTGGCACTCGCGCTTCAAGTGCGGTAGAATGGCACTGGAAGACGACGAGATGTCAGGGCGACCGTCCACGAGCAAAACCCCCAAAATGTGGACAAAATTAGGGAACAGGTGCATGAGGATCGTCGGAGAACCATTCAAGACATTGCTATCATCGTCAATTGTCATACGGAACAGTGCAAGAAATTCTGACGTCGGTTTTGAACATGCACCGCATTGCTGCAAAGTTTGTGCCAAAGATTCTGAACCCCGAACAGAAGGCGCTCCGGGTGGAACTCTGTCAAGATCTTAGTCAGCAGGTGGTGAATGAACCAAAGTTCCTGTCGCGGGTCATCACTGGGGACAAAACTTGGGTCTACGGTTACGACCCAGACACCAAACAGCAGTTGTTGCAGTGGAAAAGCACGGCATCTCCACGACCGAAGAAGGCCCGACAGGTCCGGAGCGCAACCAAAAGCATACTCATCGTGTTCTTCGACATTCGTGGGGTTGTGCACCGTGAATTCGTCCCCCGGGGCCAGACCGTCACCCCCTTTTTTACGGCGATGTTCTGCGGCGTCTTAGGGAGGACATTCGCCACAAACGACCTGAAATGTGGCGCAGGGGGATTTCCTGCTTCATCATGACAATGCAGCAGCTCACAAAGCTTTAGCAACACGCCAGTTTTGGAGCCGCAACAGCATGACTACCCTTCCTTACTCGCCGAATTTGGCACCCTGTGATTTCTTTCTGTTCCCGAAGATAAAGCTGAAGCTCAAGGGTCACCGTTTTGAAACCGTGGACGAGATCCAGTGCGAATCGCAGGCTGTGCTTGACGCGATTAGCGAGCAGGACTTCCAGGGAACGTTCAAACAGTGGCAAAAACGCTAGCAGCGCTGCATCTCTGCCCAAGGAGACTACTTTGAGGGAGATCATAGCCAGACCTTAAGTAACGTAAGTGCTTTGTTGTATTTCGGCCTAGTCTCGGAACGTTTTGATCGAACTTCGTGTATATGCATTTGGTTTGAGGTTTAACGCCTACCGTGCGCAACTCAGTGGGCTGTTATAAGCAGTCGCCCGTCCCTAATTTTTGCCAATTGTTCCAGAGAAGAGGGCCAGTGCCGTAAGGTAAACATGTCCGGGCACGAATCCCTCATCTGGGTTCGAGACCGGACCTATCTCGGACGAATTATTAGTAGCCAACTCTTCGTACTACTCAGACACCGGGCTGGATAAAATGTATAATTTATGACTACAGAACTTGGGGTGTTGAGATCAAATAAAAATACCAACGTTTACCACAATCAAAAGTTTATTATACATATTTCGAAGCATGCCGAGCCGAACGCTCTGCGAAACTATAATCGATGTGTAATTAACTTTTGATTGTGGCGAACGTTGGTAATTTTATTTGGGTTAAGACGTATTTTCACTGTTACATATACAGT
Source organism: Macrothele yani (assembly GCA_039090855.1). Classification (NCBI taxonomy): domain Eukaryota; kingdom Metazoa; phylum Arthropoda; class Arachnida; order Araneae; family Macrothelidae; genus Macrothele; species Macrothele yani. Next base: position 84,924,727 of record CM077008.1, read on the forward strand.
ATGATGAGTTGCAATAACGTCATTCAAAAAAATATACCAAAAGATCTTTTATGTGATTGTTTTGGGCATCACAATCCCTTGAGAAAGACCCACTTACCTATCTATCAACATAAAGTTGAATTTCGAACTCCGTTTCCGAAGAGCAGGGCCTAAGAAACAGCAATAAGTTACTTACATTAGCGATTGAAAATGAATAATCCTATTACAAATTTGTAGTTTCAATTGCGGTCTCGCAGAAATTGGAATAATTCAAACTGTTTAGGTAACACTTCGTTAAACTTGCAGCTTGACTTATGAAATTAAGGATAACTTTATGAAAGAAATAAAAAACAAAGTGTTAGACTGTTTTTTTCTTCTTTACTTACATATCACAATTCGATCTTTTCCAGAAAATTACAATGGCATTAAATAAAAATTCAAAACTATGATTGATTAATCTAGTAATCAGCGATGGAAAACTTGCTTTTATCCTAGAACGTGCAGCAAATTTCTTGAAGAACAGGACAATGACGTCAGATGACGTCAAAACGGGATACATGTTGACTTAAGTATGGAGCTTATTCATGTGAAATTATAGACAGGGCTTGTGGACAAACCAAGGAGGTTAGAATAAGATATCTGGAATTGCCCTTGTTAATGGAGCATTATCACTTTGCGTGAAGCATATAACCGCAAGCTGCGGCCCTCAAAGTATGGGAAAGTTGATGGTTTTCAAGACTATTGCAATACATTTTGTGTTGGCCGAATGGCATTCTTTCGTCGAATGTCTCTAATTTTGCATCATAACTTGCTTCCGATGTGTGAGAAAATGCTGGATTTATAACATTCTTAATTATTTTGAGGCACTTTCTCATTTTTATTTTAAATTGAATTACATGAACGTTAGTACGAATTCAAAACAACACATAACGTTAAAATTTAAAACTTTACTCGGTATGAAGTATAATTCAATCCGTTTTGATATTAACACGATTTCTGCAACCCCAAACCACGCAATTCAAAACTGCACACAGCTGAAACTGCATGGGTATCATGTAAACAAACAAAACTCCCATACTTTGCGGCTTCACGGTTAAGATACCAGGGCATCTCCAGATATCTTATTCTAACCTCCTTGGGACAAACATGGCTAGTGATTCAGCGTTTTCGTTGATAGATTGCTTCTTACTATACTGTTGACTTATTTTGAGAACTTTAATGTTCTGTGATATGGCAACAAATTAGTAGAACTAGAGAGAAAATAAGAAATTAGTTTCTTCAAACAGCAGTTCAAGGATTCAAAAATTTACAGAACTTTGCATTCTTTGTGTGATTCAAGGAGATTTGGCAGTCCCGCTGGAGCAGTGGTTTAAGCAGTGGCTTCTGACCGTTTGTCCGAGATGGGTCTGGGATCGAGGCCTGGTTGTTGTTTTTGACTTACGGCACTGGCTCTCTCCATTCCCCAAAACCAGTGACCCTAAATTAGGGACGCGCAGCTGCTTGGAACCTATCGAGTTACTCATGGTGGCTGTTAAAACCTCAAAACACACACAGACACACACAGACACACACACACACACAGACACACACACACACAGACACACACACACACAGACACACACACACACAAATAAACAAATAAACAAACACACAAACAAAAAAACAAAAAACATTCATGTTGGGCACGCGACACCGTTCGAAGTCGAGATAATGGAGATTCTGGAAAAGCTTTCTTCATGCATGGAAAGGTCAAAAGTGAAATGAATACAAGAACAACCTATCCAATGAAGTGAAAGACATGCTGCCCCGGTGACGCAGTGGTCTAAGTGTTAATTTCTGATCATTCTTCCGAGATGGGTCCCGGTTCGAATCCCGTGTTGCATGGATGTTGTGTTTGCCTTACGGCATTGGTTTTTTTCCTTCCCTGCAACCAGTGGCCCTAAATTAGGGACGAGCGACTGCTTATAGCCCATCATGTTGTTCACGGTGGTCGTTCAACCATGGGCAGCTGCTTGTAGCCTATCTCGAGTTACACACAGTGGTCGTTAAACCCACAAAAACACACACACACACACACACACACACACACACACACACACACACACACACTCACACACACACAAAAACAACAAACTCCCCCGAAAAAATCCAAGGACAATCGTTTTTTTATCGGGGTCTAACGACCACCGTGAGCAACTTTGTGGGCTATAAGCAGTCGCCCGTCCCTAATTTAGACCCACTGCTTTCAGGAAATGGAGAGATTCAATACATGCAGTAACACAAACACAGCATGCATGCCTCACCGGGATTCGGACCCATTTCGGACGAATTATCAGAAGCCATTGCTTAGACCACTGCGCCACCGGGGCGGCGCCTTCATGTTGGGCAAGGCGACATCGCTGGAAGTCGAGATAATGGAGATTCTTGAGAAGCTTCTGCCAGGCATGGATGGGTCAAAACTGAAATGAAAACAAAAATAACCTATCCAGTGAAGTGAAAAATGTGTGGAACCTGTGACGCATTGGTCTAAGCGCTGGCTTGTGACCATTCGTCCGAGATGGATCCGGGTTCGAATTCCAGTGTGGCGTGGATGTTGTGTTGGTGTTACGACATTGGTTCTCTACCTTCTCTGGAACCAGTAGCCCTAAATTAGCGAAAGGCCACTGCTTATAGCCCACTGAGTTGCTCACGGTGGTCGTTAAACCTCCAAACAAAAATAAAAGTGCGAAATGTATTCCAAAGCAGAAAAGAATGTTATGTTTAAATTTTTAATTTTGGATTTAACGATCACAGTATGAGCAACTTTAAGGGCTAGAAACAGTCGTGCCGCCCCGGTGGCGCAGTGGTCTAAGCGATGGCCTCTGCTCATTCGTCCGAACGGGGTCCGGGTTCGAATCCCGGTGAGGCATGGATGTTGTGTTTGTCTTACGGCACTGGCTTTCTCCCTTCCCTGGAACCAGTGACCCTAAATTAGGGACGGGCGACTGCTTATAGCCCATTGAGTTGCTCACGGTGGTCGTTAAACCTCCAATAAAAAAAAATAAAAAAATAAAAGAAACAGTCGTCCATCCCTAAATTTGGACAAGTTGTTCTAGGGGAGGGAATATGCCAGTGTTGTAAGACTAGCATATCATCCATGCCTTTTGGAGGTTTAACGACACCGTGGGCAACTCAATAGGTCCAAAAGTTAAAGACAACAACTTCAATACACGATAAAAACTTATGAAAGGAGAAAACCCTTTACAAGTCAGGTAAAAATTTACTAAAATTTAAAATATTTACAGATAAAAATGTTAGATCTTTCGGGATCACTATGTCCCATCCTCAAGATACAATAGTATCTGCTAGTGTGCTTTATATGTACATTGTCCAAGAACTTCCATGACGTAGGTCCGATTTTGAAGGGTGCTCACCCCGCACTCTAGCGGAAATCAGGTTGCAAGAGGAAGTTCGTCAACATTACACAGTTGAACCACATAAGGTAAGTTATGACATAAATTTACACAATGATACACATAAGGTAAGTTATGACATAAATTCAAAAACTTATCAAGAAAAAAATGTGTGCAGCTATTGGAAAAATTTCACACTGTGTCGTAGCTAAGGACCCGACCAAGACTACTGTTTCAGCCCTTGGGCGTCTGAGAAACCACTCATCACTTGCTAACATCTTAGCAGATCGTTTACACCCTCCTAGTGGCTGTAGAGTACGTGACTTATTTGGAAAAATAAAAGCACACAAAGAGGGCCTTCCGGCCCGTGCACTCTTTTCAGGCTACGTTAACCCTATACGCCTCTTGAAAAAAGCTCTTGCTAAGTACTTTTTTTTTTTTTTTTTTGATTGGAGGTTTAACGACCACCGTGAGCAACTCAATGGGCTATAAGCAGTCGCCCATCTCTAATTTAGGGTCACTGGTTCCAGGGAAGGGAGAGAGCCAGTGCCGTAAGACAAACACAACATCCATGCCTCACCGGGATTCGAACCCGGACCCCTTCGGACGAATGATCAGAGGCCAACGCCTTAGACCACTGCGCCACCGGGGCGGCACTAAGTACTTAAAACCTCTTGTAATTTCTAAGTACTCCATTTTTTTTAATTGGAGGTTTAAAGACCACCGTGAGCAACTCAATGGGCTATAAGCAGTCGCCCGTCCCTAATTTAGGGTCACTGGTTCCAGGGAAGGGAGAGAGCCAGTGCCGTAAGACACACACAACATCCATGCCTCACCGGGATTCGAACCCGGACCCCTTACGGACGAATGATCAGAGGCCATCGCTTAGACCACTGCGCCATCGGGGCGGCACCCCATTTCTAGTTCAACTAAAGCGTTAGAATGGATTCGGACTTCCCAATCTCAGCATATTTTGTTCAAGTTAGTTTCCTTGGACGTGGTTTTACTCTTCCCAAGTGTTTCTCTGGATATACCGCACTCAATTGTTGAAGTTAAACTTCATAGGTTAGGGTTAGATGTTTCTGAGTTTCAAGCCATACTTAACGCGTTGAGGTTCATTCAAAATCGAACATATTTCAAGTTTAATGGTATTGTTTATCGACAAACAGATGGAGCACGATGGGCTCGCCCCTCTCCTCCGTACTGGCGGAGATTCTTTCGCAAGAACTGGAAGATAACGTTTTGAACTCTCACGCCGTATTCCACTGTTCTACATGAGGTATGTGGACGACGTGCTGGTATTTTGGCAGCATTCTCTCGAAAAGATATCGTTATTTGCTGAACGTTTGTCAAATCAATTTTCTTCTATTAGATTTACTTTCGAAGTTGAAGAAAACCACGCAATCCCTTTCTTGGATTTCCTTTTAGTCCTTGACCCTCGTACCCAGTCTTTGACTTATTCAATGTACCGAAAACCTACGATGAACCCTACAATTATTCCTAGCTCCTCGGCTCATCCTCTTAGTTATAAGCTTTCAGCCATCCGCTTTATGGTCAAATGAGCAATCACTCACTCGTCAAGTGTAAAGCTACGTAAAGAGGAGATCCTGAAAATCAAAGGTATTACAGGAACACATGGGCATGATGAAGATGTTGCGGATCGCATCATGAGAAACCAGCTCAATACCACTATATCTGCCCTTCAACGTCAAAGGGAGAGACCCGGATTTCAAGGGTCTGTCGGCTATTACCCTGTCCCCTTGTCTATTCTCAGGAATGTTTGTAGTCGATACAAATTGGCATTTGGAATTCGGGCATCAAATATATTATCAATTATTAAGAAAGACAGAGACCCCATAGATCCCGGTGAAAGGTTTCGAATTTACAGCATTCCCATGAAACCAGTGGACAGTAGTTCACCACAAAAACTGTATATTGGCTCCACAAAACGCTCTTTACAGCTTCGCCTTTCAGAACACATTTATAGTGTGAAGACCGGGGCTATGAACTCTGCCCTAGCTCGACTTACACACAGTGGGACCCATTATCCGACCAGGAAAGTGTCTACTCTTCTTTTCACAAAGAGCTTGTATATCCACTCCCAGTTACAAGTCTGTTGTAATGACTCATTACCTAGTGAAATACCACAACCGTGGAAATTGTTATTTCCAAGAGAGTAATCACATCAGACGGAGTAACCTTGTAAGTTTTGAATTTATGTCATAACTTACCTTATGTGTATCTAATTAAATAACAAGGAACTATACACCAACTGTACTTAAATAGTATAACTATACTAGATATCCGAAATTTCATGATGTAGAATAGAAATCAAAGATTCCAAGCTTTCCAACATCAACCAGATGGCTTTTTCAAGGAAGGTAGACAGCAAACTGCAAACTTAATAATAGAACGCTTCAACAATTTGAACGCGGTGACTTGACTTGACAATAACGAAGAAATGTGAAAGTAATCAGGTATTCAAAGACAAGAGGCGTTATGCTCGTTTAGCACCCGGAATCATGTAAGGAAAATCAAGAAGTAATCCCTTTTTGAAGAACTGGTTCCAAATTCGTGGCAACTCCGTACGCATCGTTGCACGACACGCTGTTTGTTATGATCTCCAAAGTTTCGCGAATAGCAGTAGATTTTGGGGTACAGCAGGAAGCTAATTTCTTTACGTTATCCCACATAGGAGCAACGGACTTGAACTTGACTTCTCCGGATATGGCTGTGGTTACTTTGCCGTTCTTTATGTCCCTTTTATGTTCGTTGACTCTAATTCTAAATGAACGTTTAGTCATTCCAATGTGGCATCGCTTGGAGCCGTCCGGATATAGTAGAGGAATGGCATAAACACCTGCTTCATTGGAAGGTGGGGTCTTGTCAGTTTTTCCCTTAAGCATGGTATATAAAGATTTTCGAGCCGCCCCGGTGGCGCAGTGGTCTAAGGCGTTGGCCTCTGATCATTCGTCGGAAGGGGTCCGGGTTCGAATCCCGGTGAGGCATGGATGTTGTGTTTGTCTTACGGCACTGGCTCTCTCCCTTCCCTGGAACCAGTGACTCTAAATTAGGGACGGGCGACTGCTTATAGCCCATTGAGTTGCTCACGGTGGTCGTTAAATCTCAAAAAAAAAAAAAAAAAAAAAAAAAAAAAAAAAAAAAAAGATTTTCGAGACCTGATGCCAACACCGAGGTTGATCTTCTTCAGCGCGTTCTTGAGCTGATACGAAACATTTGGTATACAGGGAATTGAGCCCAGGTAGCGTAACTGCGGCATAAAAAAATCAGTATGACTGGTTCGGGTTTTCTCGATGTAGCGATGTACCAGCTTCTGAGCGTATCCTGACTCAGTGGCCAACTCGACGACGTTTCTCAATTCGCATTGCCTAGAAGGAACATCTGAGGAGACTGCAAAGGCTTTTTGGATTCGAGAAAGGAATACAGCTATCTTGTAGTCAGCGGGGAAGAATGAGCTGCGGAGCATCAGGTTAGATACGGATGTGGGTTTATGATAGGCCTGTGTGAGAAGGCGATTTTCAGGTAATTTTCTCAGGAAAACATCAAATACGGCAAGGCGTCATTGTTTCTAGCTCCATAGTGAAATTGATAGTAGGGTGAATAACATTGATTTTATCTAGAAAAAGCGGGAGGGTCTCCTTTCCGTGATTCCACACATAAAGAACACATCGTCCGCATATCTTTGCCAGGTGGCAGGCTTTGGAGGGATGTTGGTGAATATATACTGCTGAATTGGCCGAAGTATTGCTTCCGCGAGGACAGTTGAGAATGACGATCCCATCGGGGCGCCATTTATCTGTTTGTAAATTTGTCCTTGGAACACTATGGAGCTAGAACACAACGGAACCTTGCCTTATATACATGTTTTACTTAGTAAATTACCTGAAAAGCGCCTTCTCACATAGGTCTATTATAAACCCACATCCGTACCTGACCTGATGCTCCGCAGCTCATTCTGCTCCGCTGACTATAAGAAAGCTTTATTCCGTTCTCGAATCCGAAGAGCCTTTGCAGTCTTCTCAGATGTTCCTTTTAGACAATGCGTATTGGGAAACGTCGTCGAGTTGACCACCGAGGCAGGATACGCTCCGAACCTGGTACATCGCTACATCGAGAAAACCCGAACCAGTCGTACTGAGTTTTCTATGCCGAGGCTACGCTTCTTGGGCTCAATTCCCTATATATCAAATGTTTCGTATCAGCTCAAGAACGCGCTGAAGAAGATCAACTTCGGTGTTGGCATCAGGTCTCCAAAATCTTTATATACCATGCTTAAACACTGACAAGACTCCACCTTCCAATGAAGCAGGTGTTTATGCAATTTCTCTACTATATCCGTACGGCTCCAAGCGATGCTACATTGGAAAGACCAAACGTTTATTTAGAATTAGAGTAAATGAACATAAAATGGACATAAAGAACGGCAAAGTAACCATATCCACATACAAGAGAAGTCAAGTTCAAGTCGTCTGCTCCTATGTGGAATGACGTAAAGAAATTAGCTTCCTGCTGTACCACAAAATCTACTGCTATTCGCTAAACTTTGGAGATCATAACAAACAGCGAGTCGTGCAACGATAGCGTCTCACTGGGGTTGCCACGAATTTGGAACCAGTTCTTCAAATTGTGATTACCTCTTGATTTTCCTTACATGATTCCGCGTGCTAAACGAGCATAACACCTCATGTCTTTGAATACCTGATTACGTTCGCATCTCTTCGTAATTTTCAAGCCAAGTCACCGTGTTCAAATTGTTGAAGCGTTCTATTATTCAGTTTGCAGTTTGCTGTCTACTTTCATTGAAAAAGTCATCTGGTTGATATGCGAAATCTTGGAAATATTGATTTCTATTCTACACCAAGAAATTTCGGATATCTAGTATAGTTATACCGTTTAAGTAACTTATGTGTATCATTGTATAAATTTATGTCATAACTTACCTTATGTGGCTCAATTGTGTAATGTTGACGAACTTCCTCTTACAGCCTGATTTCCGCTCTAGAGTCCGGGGTGAGCACTCTTCAAAATCGGACCTACGTCATGCAAGTTCTTGGACAATGTATATACGTATAAAGCCCACTAGCACATACTATTGTAGTCTGAGGATGGGACATAGTGATCCCGAAAGATCTAACGTTTTTATCTGTAAATATCTTAATTTTTAATAAATTTTTGCCTGACTTGTAAAGGGTTTTCTCCTTTCATAAGTTTTTATCGTGTATTGACGGTGTTGTCTTTAACTTTTGAATTTGAACTGCACGAATGTTTACAGCTCTTGACTCGATAGGTTATAAGCAGTCGTCCGTCCTTAATTTAAGGCCACTATTTCTAGGGAAGGGAGAGAGACAGTGCTGTAGGACAAATACAACATCCATGCTTAATCGAAATTCGAACCCGGACCCAGCTCGGATAAATGATCAAAAACCAGCGCTTTGGCCACCACTCCACCGTGGCCGACTCATTGCAGGAATGTGTTTAAATACTACTACCAGTTTGTTGTTGTTGTTGTTGTTTGGGGTTTTAACGACCACCATGAGCAGCTCAATGGGCTTGTAACGTACCAGGAGATGTGACGTACCTGCCAGAAGGACGCACACGACATAAAGGCAGATAGGAATCAGAATAAAACGTCCGCGTAGCTCAATTGGTAGAGTGAATTATTCCGGAATGAGGGGATCCGGGTTCGAATCCTGGCGTGGACAGAAATGACGGAGAAATTTACTTCGTTATAATGGCGCCCAAACTTTCCGGATGACCAGACCGTTCAAAATCTCGCAATGGTGTGATGTTATTTCCACACCGCGAGATACGAAAAATAAGAGAATCACTTCGAAAAAAAAAATAAAATAAGGGGGAGATGATGTAACGTACCAGGAGATGTGACGTACCTGCCAGAAGGACGCACACGACATAAAGGCAGATAGGAATCAGAATAAAACGTCCGCGTAGCTCAATTGGTAGAGTGACTTATTCCGGAATGAGGGGATCCGGGTTCGAATCCTGGCGTGGACAGAAATGACGGAGAAATTTCGTTATAGGCTATATAAGCAGTCTCCCGTCCATAATTTAGGGTCATTGGTTCCAGGGAACTGAAAGAGAGAGTGCCGTAAGACAAACACGACATCCATGCCTCACCCAGAACCTCTCGGACGAACAATTGTTTAGACCATTGCGCCACCGGGGAAGCCCATTTTCATTTCTCAACTGGATTGTGTTGATCACACTTTTTTCCGTAATTCGAAACAATGGGAATTCACTTTTTAATTGCCGCCCTGGTGGCGCAGTGGTCTAAGCGATGGCTCATGAGTCATGACCGTTCGCACTGGCTCTGTCTCTTCTCTGGAACTAGTGACCCTAATTTAAGAACAGTCGACTGTTTATAGCCCATCCCCCTTACCCAAGAAAAAAATTTAGCTTCTTATTTTTATTATTTATGTAGGGAGATAAAGCTATTACTGTTCCAATGAAGAAACAGAAGAACGGTCCTAAAATAAACCAGTAACTGATGCAAGATCCAGCCGAAAGAACTGCGTTTTTTACTGGTAACAAAACGAGAACGGGCAACGTGCTCTGATGCTTTTCTATGAAGCGCCGGTTAACTAACACAACAGTTCTTAACTGCATATGCTCAAATACCCATGAGCCTTGGATGCAGGAGATTGTGCTCGTGATAGGCAGAATTCAAGGTTGCACATGAGCTGTTAATGGGAAACCTCGAATGTTTAAGTGCAAGGAAATTCAAGATGTTTCACTGCCCGGTGCTTTTCAGAATACATAATAGCATACGTATTAATTCAATATGTTTTCAATGTAACGTTCTCACTCCCAGAACATTTTTTAATCGTGACTATTTTCGTTAATCAAATAAAATTCCTTCAAAAATGGTGTGTAGATAGCATACTCCTGTGCTGCTATGCACGAGCCGCCACTATTGGGCAAAGAAAAGGAACTTAGTCAAGTAAATCCTTGTGCTGAGGAGAATCGGGATTTTAAAAGTGCGGTAAAACAGTTATGCTTTGTAAGCAGTCGTAAGATTTTTAACAGATGGAGTTCAATTTAACAAAGCAGCACCCAGCTTGTGACGTTCTATAGAAGTGAGACACATGTCATGACGGCAAGTAGCAGTGATACGCCCTTGCCAGCGTAGCTTAATTGGGAAAGCGTTCGGCTTCGGAGCCGAAGGATGTGGTTTCGAGTTGCGCCACCGGCAAATTTGGGTTTCACATGCTTCATAATCTTTCAGAATTCACTGTTGATCAAATGTAACATCATTCCATGTGCTGAGAATTTTCTGAGCATTGCGGTACTTATAAGATATTAATCCGTTATGATGGGTACGCATAAAAGGGGAAATACATTTAATACTATCAGGAAGCGGACTGACAGATTACCTTTCATATGTTATTCTGTCAGATCTGTAATTATGAATACTTCCATTTAAGAAAATTATCCTCTCTTTATGATTCGTAATAACATACTCAGTTAGCACGAGTTATTTTCATCTAGAAACCTGACTGGTAATATTCTCCCTCTTATAATCTATAAAAGAAGGGCATATAAACAGCCTGGTTTTAATATTTTCAGTACTCATGATTAAGAATTCACTGTTGGTCAAATTAATGCGATTTTCAAACTGGGTACATTTTATATCCTTAGAATTAAGTAAGACACCCAAAGAGTGCTTACGTGAAGACCAACTACAGACATTTAGCAAATAAAAGTGTATGAAGATACTGTAATTTTTTTTATGGAGACAATATGGTAGTTCATATAATAAAGCGGGCGCGAGTTTCAAGGGTGTCATATTTTTTCCTGGAGATGATATGATTACGTAGTTCGTAATGAAGTGGTCGCGAGTTTCAGCTTAAATTTGAAAGTGCATTCTTGTGTAATGAATAAGAGCTAGCGACAGTGGCAGCGGAAATACATTACCGTTAGCTATGTGCCATTTTTAAATCGTTGTTTATCACGTAGTCGATTGATCTTGGTTATTAAACGTCACATAGACTAAGTGAAGGTCAAGAACTTACTCCCAGAGCAAGGATTTCGAGTTTGTGATCTACATATCAGCAACATAATCAGCTAATCACGCAGCACTTTGTCATCCAGGACTCTTTCAAGAAATTCTGCGATGTTGCCTCAACCCGGTAAGTCACTTTTCATTAAACATTAAATGAAAAATTTTTGATGCTCTAAAACGTGCGGGATATCTGATTGACACATTTGATAGTTCCTTCACTGGAAAGATTTCAACTAAAATAGAAAAGGCTTTTGTTTCGTATGGGCTTTGAAATGTTGACTGTAAAACATTAATGGTTTATTATTTTCTTCGCATTAGTTCTGAACCTTTAACAAAATACTTTCCTACAGGAACTGAAGAAATGAAAGAAAAGGAAAAACCGGATTGTCAGGTGTCTGGTGATTTTGCAGAGATTAAAAACTTTTCTGGATGATCGCAGAAACTCCTATTGCGCCATAGAAATTCTTATGTATTAATAACGGTCAGGTGAAAGGCTTTTATACAATCTTTGTAAACAAAGTAATGCAGAGAAAAAAGAAAAAAAAACGAACCAGAAAATTGATTTCAGCCTTGGTGAAAAGGAATTTAATTGCTATTTAACTGGAGTAAATAGTCCTTACAATTACATTTTTTAATTACAACCTATTTGCAAAGCTGCATTTAATTTCAAATTGGTGATGCTAACTGAAGGGGAACACATTTCTGCTCTTATTTTCTTAAAGCCTGTATGACGTAAGTGAGTTAAAATTAAGAATAGTTAATTGTTAAAGCCCATGGAGGTTCGTATCCATAGTTCCCAGTATTATGTACACTGAATAATTACTACGTACAATATGTACCTAAAAAACGTTTTATTTTACTGGGGATGAATCATCAGCGTCAGGTAAAATCTACATGAACTGAATTTTTTGTCCAAATTTCTGCCAAGCACTTTAAAAGCTTAGACCCCTAATAGCCACACTCTCCCAGTTCTGAGCTGCTGGCGTCGCCATTGCTCGAGAGCTCTCCAATTAGATTCGATACTTTGAGGATGAGCTCCACTGCCACGATCTATAAAATTTTTTGTGTGATTATAAAATCCGAATAAATACTATCAAAAAATGGGGCGTCAGTCTTAGCCACTTTGACTTCAAGAACAAAAGTTGGAAATAGCTTCGCTTAAAAAATACGATAGCTCCGGATAAAATACAAAACAAAACAAAACGTAGTACTGTTATTCGGTATATTTCCTTCATAAAATGTATTTACAAATAAAAATAGTCATTAAGGCGTCTATTACAATGAAATTCTAAAAAAGAAATGCGTAAAATTAATCGTGAACCACTTTCTTTCACGTTGGGTAAGATCAGGTTGTTTGTAAACAAAGCGGAATGATACACGGGAAATCGAAAACAACTTGAAAGTGTTTTTAAATAGTATAACTATACTAGTGATCCGAAATTTCTTGGTGTAGAAAAGAAAAGTTTCCAAGCTTTCGCACATCAAACAGATGGCTTTTTCAAGGAAGGAGCTGCCTACCTTCCTTGAAAAAAGCCATCTGGTTGATGTGCGAAAGCTTGGAAACTTTGATTTCTTTTCTACACCAAGAAATTTCGGATCACTAGTACAGTTATACTATTTAAGTACAGTTGGTGTATAGTTCCTTGTTATTTAATTTCTTGAAAGCATTCTAGTTTAGGGTATAACCCGTTAAAATGTCTATTGCAGTGAAATAAAAAAAAACCCGGCATAAAATTAAAATTAACGTGAACTATTTCGTTTGCCGTTTGATGTTGGGCGTGAGCAGGTTCCATGTAAACAAAGTGGAACGATACACGTGAAGTCGGGAACTACTTGAACAGCGTTATGATTCGGAAGTCCATCCGTGAAGTTTAACTGAATAAGACGTGCGTTTTTAAAATATTCTCTATGCATTCATTATAAAATTAGCAGATTTTATTTTTTGAATCAAATAAATTCGTATCATTACAGAAGACGAATTCGCATTTTTGTTTGCAAAAATTGCCAACATAAAATTTATTTTGAACTACATAGTTCCTTTGCCGCTTCATGCTGGTTGTGAGCACGCTACATGTAAATAAGGCGACTGATACACACGAAGTCGAGAACAACTTCAAAGCGTTCGTAATTGGAAGATCATCCTTAAAAGTCCCTACTGTGCACCATCTCAACTGGAATCGAGCACAAAACGCCTGTACGAAGAAAAGAACGCTCGTTGCAAAAAGGCACTTGAAATTCATGCGACTGTGTTATATGATAGTCCCTCTCTGTTAACCGTAACCTTTAGGAATTAGATTCGGGGTGATCTTAATAGAACAGCATTGTTTTGGGTGAACGGAATATGAATTCGCGGTTCTTAATGTTGAAATGTTTCAATTTGCTTGTTGTACTGACTGTCTGGCCAAGAAACCAGAAGACCAAAAATTAAAAGGGCACAATAGCAACTGTTGCGTAATCTACAACGTAGGGCTACGTCAACTGTCCTTCGCTGAATACTTTAAGGTGGACGTCAAGTAATTTTGCTTCCTATACTTCCAATGGAAAAACGTTTGTACACGTTTCCTTCACAATTAGTGTGTTCCCAAGGAGGAAAATTCAAACATCGATTAAAATAACTTCATGCTATAACTTGGAATACTTAATGTTTTCTAACATATAACCATAATTATATTAAAAATCAATAACTTTTCGTTTGGTGGTGTTGAAACCAGAAAACAAATGGCGCGACCTGTACTTTGATGATGTCAGTAGACAAACAAATGCTGGATTGCATAATTATGGTTATGTTTTAGAAAATATTAAGCATTCCAAGTTATAAAATGAAGCCATTTTAAACGATGTTCAAATTTTCATCTTTGGGAATGCATTAATTGTGAAGAAAATGTGTACAGAAGTTTTTCCATTGGAAGTATAGGAAGCAAAATTACTTGACGTCCACCTTAAGGATGTAGAACAAGTGAGATAGGGCCGCCCCGGTGGCGCAGTGGTCTAAGCGATGGCTTCTGATCATTCGTCGGAGATGGGTCCGATTACGAATCCCGTTGAGGCATGGATGCTGTGTTTGCCTTACGGCACTGACTCTTTCCCTTCCCTGAAGTCAGCGGCTTTAAATTAAGGACGGGCGACTGCTTATAACCCAGGAGTTGCTCATGCTGGTCGTTAAACCTCCAATAAAAAAAAAGTGAGACAGTGCCATGAAATAGTGACAGTTGACGTAGTTCTACGTTGTAGGTAGCGGCACAGCTGATATTGTGCCTCAACCTACAATCAAGGAGGTTAGAAGAAGAGGAGGTAAAGGGACCCGTTTTGAGTGAAGCCAAAACAGATCAGCTGCTTTTGCCGTCTCTCTGAGGTGGTAGTAGTCTGCGCTGCGAGAGTTCGGGAACGTGACGTCCCTTCCTGTGACTTAAGTAGTTTTGCTTAGCGCATGCAAACCAAGGATGGAAAGAAGGAATATTTCGTACTTCTTATTTCTTAACATTAGGCTTTTGGTTATATTTTAAACATGGTTACTTGCACATGGGCTGTAAGTAACCATGCGCACTATGCACTTCCGCTCAAAAAAATCATTATTTTGTTCAATTTTTTAAAGAAATACCAACACATATTTTCCTGTTTTTTCTGTAAAATGTTTATTATGGGAATGAATATTTCAGCCTCAATTTTTTTCATGCCTGTATGGGTAGAGTAATGGTCCGAAAAACCCGTTCGAAATCGCGATTTCCCCATAGAGATATACAGGAGATTCTTAGGTTGGGCGCATTGGCGTAGTCAGCTGATAAAAAGTGGCTTCACGCCAGAAGTTGCTCACGGTAGTCGTTAAACCTCCACTTAAAAAAAAAAAAAAAAAGAAGCACAGGGTGAGGGGCTGTTGCCAGCTCCTCTTACTTCTAACCTCCTTGCCTACAATGTAGATCTACGAAACTTAACCATAACCTATAGGAATTAGATTCGGGGTGATTTAGAATAATACTTCTGGAGATGCCGTGAGTCTCTTAAGCGTGAAACCGCAAACTGTGGGAATTTGACGTTGTTTACATTATACCTATGTAATTTCGACTGTATGTGTTTTGGAACAGCGTGGTGTTTGGTTGCAGAAACTGTGTTGATATCAAACCGGAATGAATTATACTTCTTATACGAGTGAAATTTTCAATTTTAACCGTTATATTTTGTTTAGAATTCGCACTAACGTTCGTGTATTTCAATTTAAAATGAAAATGAGAAGGAGCCTCAAAATAATTAATAATTTTATAAATTCAGCCTTTTCTCGCACATTGTGAGCAAGTTACGATGCGAAATTGGAAACATTTGCGACGAAAGAAGACGATTCGTCCAACACAAAATGCATTGCCTTAAAAACCATCAGCTTTCCACACTTTGACGGCTCTTGCGGTCATATAGGCTTCACGCAAAGTGGTACTACTCCATTAACAAGGGCATCTCCAGATATCTTATTCTAACCTCCTTGACCGCAACCTACAACGTAGGGCTACAAATGTCCTTCGCTGAATACTTTAAGGAAGTAGAACTAGTGAGATAGTGCCATGAAATAGTGGTAGTTGACGTACTTCTAAATTGTAGGTTGCGGCATAGTTGCTGCTGTGTCCCTTTCATTATTTTATCTAATAAATAAATAAATTTTAAATCCACTTCATTTCGGTTTACCACATACGACCGATAGCTCCGTCAGCTACGGAATGCGGGTCTGAGGTCATCACTATCGTTATTTATTCACTAGTTATCAACCATAAAACAACGAGCCGCAAACGAAATCACGCGAAGTTTTGCTTAAATTTCTAAAGCTGCTGTATCGAAGGCTTAAGGGGTGGAGGGTTGAAACTTATTTTGCTATAAATAGAACTCTGTGAGCTATCTAAAAACATATTTATTACTCTACGATTATTAATTTGGAATACCAACGTTATTTGTATAACAAAACCGACTGTAATTTTGCAAAGGCTTGGCTTCATCAGGAAGAATGGAGCGTTAACATTTAAATTATTGTAACATCATCAGAGTTCTGACGGTCACAGATTTTGGTGAGTTGTTTGCACACACCAAAAAGAATGGAGTCGACGTTATGTCGTTTCTTTTTTCTTTTATTGGAGGTTTAACGACCACCGTGAGCAACTCAGCGGGCTATAAGCAGTCGCCCGTCCTTAAGTTCCAGGGAAGAGAGAAAGCCAGTGCCGTTAGACAAACACAACATCCATGTCTCACGGGATCAAACCCGGACCCCTTCTAGTCGAATGATTAGAGGCCATCGCTTAGACCAGTGCGCCACCGGGGCGGCGTGATGTCGTTGATAAGGCGTGAAGAATCCCGGTGTATGTGGAAAGCTTCCAATATATTCAGCTTGATAGTCGAATCAGGTTTATCAATAAGCGTGGCGTTTCCAAACAAAAATTATGGTTATATTCGTGACAATTTGGGCTATAGACGACTTCTTCAGTTCATAATTCCGTAAATAGGTCTGGTGTTCCTACACACGATAATTTAAAGCCTGTGGATCTGTCCTATATATGAAAGTCCACATCCACAAGGTATGTTATAAATTCCCCAGTTATTTATGTCTTCGACGTAGTTTTTTGATCCGTGAAACTTCATTTTGTTTATGGGCTTGAAAATAACTTTGAAATTGAAACGTTTGAGAATTTGTGAAATTCCGAAGCAAATCTGAAGAGCAAGTGGAATAACTGCACAATTCTTTCGCATTGGGAGGTCTATCGGCGTGAGCGAGCAGACAGACTTAGGTTTCCTAAATTTTTCGACAGCTTTGTCTATAACGGAAGGACTATATCCTCTGCGTAATTCGTTTAAGAAAATTAAGCTGTTTCTGTAAGGAATCCTCAGTTGAGCATAGATCTATTGCCCGATACACGTATGTGTAAAAGGCGGAAGTCTTTTTTCCCATGGGTGATTTGATTTTGCATGTGGGGGTAAGGAAACAGCAAAAGGTTTTCGATAAACTATTGTACTAAAGGAACCTTCAGCGCGTGATACAAGGACATTCCTTGTATAATTCCTACAAGGACAGGAATGATACAAGGACATTCGTTGATGTCCTTGTATCACACTCTGAAGGTTCCTTTAATACAGTTGTGGCCAACCCGCGGCACACATGCCACGAGTGGAACGCGGAGGCTTTCTAAGCGACACGCCCGCGCAAAGTAACTTTTTGTAATTTTAATAATGTATTAAACGATTTAGCACTTGTGACGGACATCTTGGGTCACCTTAGCAACCTAAATCTGCATTTGCAAGGTAAAAACAACCTTTTGCCAGTGTTATTCAACTCAGTTGAGGCATTTAAAGCAAAAGTTGTTCTTCTTGGGATGCATCTTTCTCGGCATGATCTTTTACATTTTCCTCGAATCAAACAACTGCCATGAACTGAGTCCGGTGAGATTCCAAACTTTTCTAAATATCAGCAACATATTTCTGATTTGAAAAAACTCCTTTGAAGCCACGTTTTCGGACTTCCGAAACGAAAAGCAAAATCTTCTCCTTTTCACAAACAGCTTCTTCGTTTCCATCGAGGGCATCATTCACTATCCTACTGATGTGGAGACTGAAATTTTGGAGCTTCAGAATAGCACTTCAATTCATTGCAAGTTCTAGGAGGTGCTTGGAAACTCAGCCAGCTACGAATTTCCCACTTTCTGGAAATATCTCCCATCCCCCAACTCTCAGTTTCCTGCACTACGAGACATGGCCCTGCGATATTTTTCCAGGTTCTGGTCGAACGTTTGTGAAAATACTTTTCCTATCACGAACTTGGTAAAAAATACGTGAAGTTCAGCCCTCACTGAATCAGCGTCCCAAAACTATGCACTTGATCTCTGAATCCCAACACTGAAGAACTGGTGAAGAGGAAAGACATCCAAAAGCCTCACTAAGAACTAAGCAGGGTTTGTTTCATGTGAATGGAAACGTAATCATACAATGTTGGAATATATTTCTCTCTTTGCAAGTAATTTGTGTTTTTAATATAATAGTAAACTAGTTCTTGAATGATTATTAGTGTTATTGGTTTAACAATATTTTTCTCCTTCAGTAATATTTTATTTGAGGTATACAGAGGTACATAATTTTTGTATCTTTTCTGGAAACGGTGAAGGGATGGTTAGGTTAAGGCGGAGTGGCACGTTCGAGATTATCTACACATCAAAAGTGGCACGTGGGGAGCCGTGGGTTGGCCACCTCTACGATAGTTTATCGAAAACTTTTTCTGCTTTTTTCTGCGAAAACTTTTTTCCCCACGTGCAAAATCAAATCACCCATGAAAACAAACCATATCTGCCTTTTACACTTACGTGTATCCTGCAATACATATATGCTCAACTAAGTATTTCTTTCAGAAAGAGCTTGATTTTCTTAAAAGAATTGCAGTACGCTGAGGATATAGTTCTTCCGTTATAGACAAAGTTTCATCCGTGTACCCGTTGTTTCCTCCTACGCAGCGCGGAGAAAGAGGTAGCTCTACGTCGAAAAACTATGAACATCAAACTATACACTATGAGTAACTCTATGGGCTATAAGAAGTTGCCCGTCCTTATTTCTGGGCCCCTGGCTTCATGGAAGGGAGAGTTCCAGCGCAGTAGGATAGCCACACCATTCATGCCTCATCTAGGACACGCACCGTTACCCAGCTCTAACGACTAGTCGGAAACCAGCGCCTTTGGCTACTTGTAAAAGACTTTGACATCTGGAAGTCCTACACTTCAGATTATGAGAGAATGGCGCGCTTGCAGAGCGTTTGAGACGAGTATTTGTGGAGCATTCACCTCACCTCCTTATCTTGTATGGAAGGTACCTATTCAGTTTAATATACACTTGTGACGTACTACAGTGGTGAAGGACGTGTCAAGACGACAAATCTGAAGTGATACATTCCGCCGGTGTAGCTTAGTTGGTTAGAGCTACTTATTCCGGAGCGAGGAGACGCTGATTCTATCTTCGTCACCGAGAAATTCCTGTTTCCACACACTGTGTGATCAAAAGCATCCGGACATCCTTTATTGAGTAGTAGATGTGCCCACATGCCGCATACAGTATAAGAAGACGAATGTGGTCTGGCAAACATCAGAGACAAAAAATAGTCATAGACAACAAGCATGAACAGTAAAATGGGCCGTACGGCATTGAAACCCAGTGATTTTCAACGTGGCACAGTCATAGGATGACATCTTAGCAGCAAGTCATTTCGGGAAATTTTAGCCCTGCAGTTGTCCCGATCAACAGTAAGTGAAGTTATTGCGAAGTTGTGAAGTGGGAATACCAAGGAACAACAACAGCGTAATAGCGGCCTAGTAGGCCCCACAGGGTGCTGTGACGTAATCGCTTGTCCATTGGTAGATAGCACAGCTGGATCACCGCGTGCTGAAGCGGATGGTGTGACATAATTGCTTGTCCTTGGTTGAAATACTCAACACCAAGTTGCAAAATGTCTCTGAAAGTAATGCGAGCAGCATGACGGTTCGTTGAGAGCTGAAAGGAATTGGTTTTCAAGGCCGGAAAGCCGCACACAAGTCCAACGTCGGAAAGATCAACATCAAGCATCGGTCAGATTGGGGTAACTCCCTGTCATAGGACTGGATCAGTGAAAATGCGTTATCTACAGTGATGAATCAAGCTTTACCATCTTCCAGTCCGACGGACGAGTCTGGATGTTGCGGATGCCACGTGAACGCTTCTCGCCCGACTTTGTTGTGCCAACTGTGAAGTTTGATAGAGGAGGCATCATGCTCGGGGGCTGTTTTTTATGGATTGGACTGGGCCTGCTAGTTCTAGTGTCCTGAAAACTTAACGCTGCTGCCTATAATGATATACTCGACGATTCTGTGTTTCTAACATTATGGCAATGGTTCGATGAAGAACCTTTTCTTCATCAAGAGGTAAACGCCCCCGTTCACAGTGCAAGGTTCGTGCAGGAATGGTTTGATGAGATGGGTGTGGAAAAACTTGAGTGCCCTGCACAGAGCCCCTATCTCAACCCCATAGATCAGAATTGGGATGAATCGGAACACCAACTGCAAACCAGGCCGAACCACCCGGCATCGCTGACTAATGCTCTTGAAGCAGAATGAAAGGCGATTCTCGCAGCAACTTACCAAAATCTAGTGGAGAGCATTCCCAGTACAGTGGAGGCTGTGATAACAGCAAAGGGTGAACCAACTCTACATTGATTCATTACAAGGCGTTTGTGGATAGGAAAGCGTCCAGATACTTTTGATTAGATGGTGTACACATAGTAGATCTCCAATACATACTACGCAAAAGTAACGCACTTTACCCCAGTGTGAGAGAACGTGTAGAAGCCACTTTGAGAAAACTGGAGTTGCTTCATTGAAGAAGTGTAATCATAAAAATGGCCACTTTTTTTACTAATCTTCCTGTGCCGCAGCTGCGTTATTTAGGCTCAATTCCCTATAGATACCAAATGTGTCTTACAAACTTAAAAACGCCCTCAAGAAGATGAACTACGGTGTCGGCATAAGGTCTCCTGCATCTTTATATACTATGCTAAAGAGAAATAGTGAAAAACTACCTCTCTCTCCTGCGAAGCAGGTGTTTATGCGATCCCCCTACAGTATCCGGACGGCTCTAAACTAAGCGTTCGTTTGGAATCAGAGTCAAAGAACATAAAAGAGACACAAAATACGGTAAAGTAGCCACGGCACTATCCAGGGAAGTCAAATTCAAGTCTGGCACTCCTATTATGGGATGATATAAAGAAATTAGCAGCCTACTCTACCCCTAAATGTACAGCCATTCGGGAAACCTTGGAGATCATTACCAACAGCGATACTTGCAATAATTGCGTCTCAATCGAGTTGCCACGAATTAAGAGCCAATTCTTCAATTAACTTCTTCTCCCTACCAGGATACCGCGCGTGCAACCAACGTGATGCCTCGTATCTTTAAATGAATGCAACGCTGTATCTATTTATTGTCAAGTCAGGTTCCCGAGTTCAAATTGTTAATGCGTTCTATTTTTCAGTTTGCAGTTTCCTTCTAACTTCCTTGAAAAAGCCATCTGGTTGATGTGCAAAAGCTTGGAGACGCTTATGTATCTATTTCATACGCCAATAAATCAGATCACCAGTATAGTATTACTATTTACTACTTAATTGGTGTACTGTTCCTCGTTATCAATTTACTTTTTTTTTTCACCTGCCGAGAAGTATCCATTTTTTTCGCGTTTATACGTGTAACTGGTATGCAGGCAACACTGTGCTTAGATAAATGTTTATGTTTATACAGTGCTGTGTTTAAAACTTTAGGAGCACTACTGTGTAGTTAGTCCATAGTGGTAATTTTGCACCGGTTGAAGAGGCGCTTGAAGATTACAATTTTGATGAACAGAGATAGAAATGCAATTATTTGGGGAAAGCAAAGAGAAAAAATATACCGTAAGAGGTAAAATAAATTACAGACATTTGTCGAAATTTGGAAGAATTGTCAGTCAGTATTCTGTTCTATTGAACATTCCATGTATCAAAATAAAATATATGATGTGTTTGTGACTCAGAACCTTCTGATAAGAAAGAAGATTTCTGGAATGAGCTAAAAGCTGTTTTGAGCCAGTTTGGTGCTAAATAAAAAGTTATAATAGCAGGGGATTTCAGTGCTAGAGTAGGTGTGCAGAATGGAATTTCTTGTGGGTAAGTTTAATGATCCTTGTGTGAATGATAATGGTGAAAGATTAATTGAACTCTGCATTGAGAATGATTTGTGTGTATCTAATACATTTTTAAACCACAAGTATATACACACATATACTTGGGAAAATCGTACTCTTGGTCAAAAGAGTGTGATAGATTTTGTTGTTTACGATCAGCGTTTGAAGCACTTAGTTGTTGACACCCGTGTGATGAGAGGTGCGGATGTTGGTTCTGATCATTACTTGGTAGTGTCACGAGTGAAACTTAATGTTGGTTGGAGGAAAAGGAATAAGGAGAGACCCAGGATAGAAAGAATAAAGGTTGATAGGCTCCTTGAAGATCATCAGCGGTATTCTGATTTACTCAGAGAACGACTGAAGGATCTGAAATCCTGTGAGAGGGATGTAGAAAAGAAGTGGGAATGTTTTAAGAACTGTGTTGTTACTGCTGCTAAAGAGGTCTGTGGTACCACAATAGTGGGTAACAATAGAGGCGATGCTGCTTGGTGGAATAGTGAGATTGATGAGGCAGTAAAGAAAAAGAAGGAAGCCTATTTGGGGATGTTGCAAGGTAGAGTCTCTGTGGATGAATATCGCTGTAAGAAGCGTGAAGCTGCTAAGCTGGTTCGCCACAGTAAGGCAAAAGATAGGAAAGAGAAAGTGGAAAGGCATGAACTGGCTTTTTGGAAAGATAGAAAGTCCTTCTGGAAGTACATGAGACTCAGGAAAAATAGATGAAACAAAGTTGTAAGTTGTGTGAAGAATAAGATTGGGGAAATGATATGGGAGCCCAATGAGTTAAGTGACAGATGGGGCGAATACTTCTGTGAGTTATTAGATCAGGAGAGCAAAAATGTTTCTGAGACAGATGCAGATGATGTCACAATGAGAGATGAAAGCACAGAAGGGATCTCAAGAGAAGAAGTATGTAAAGCTCTAAAATCTCTTCAGAATGGTAAGGCTCTGGGAGTTGTTGAAATATGGTGGTGACTATAATTAACTGGTTAACTAAAATTTGCCAGTTGTGCTGGGAGTTAGGAATAGTCCCTCGGGATTGGAAGGATGCTGTCATTGTTCCCTTGTATAAGGGAAAAGGTGATCAGACTGAATGCAAGAACTATCGTGGTATTAGCCTACTGAGTGTGCCAGGGAAAGTGTTTGGTAAGGTTGTTATTGAAAAAGTATGGGGTCTTACATCATTGAAAGTGTGGGATGTTCATAGTGGTTTTATAATTGGTAAATGCTGCACTAACGAGATTTTTGCAATACACATGATGATTGAAAAGTATCTGGCTGTTGGGAAGAAAGTTTTTACTGCCTTCATGGATTTAGAGAAAGCTTATGACCGAGTCAATAGTACACTTTTGTGGAAGGTATTGAATGAATATGGTGTTACTGGGAATCTACTAAATAGTGTAAAAGCCATGTATGCTGGTAGTAGAGCTTGTATACGAGTGAATGGTGTTTTATCAAAATGGTGTTCCATTGGTTCAGGAGTTAGACAAGGTTGTGTAACGTCACCATGGCTGTTTAATATATTTATGGACGCATGCATGCGTGAGGCCAAAATAGATAATAGTGGTTTATGTCTTGGTGATATCCGTGTGTGCAGATTGCTGTATGCTGATGACACTGTCCTATTGGCAGAGAGCAAAAGTGAGTTGCAGAGTATGTTGACTCGGATGCACGAAGTTTGCATGAAATTCAAACTGAGTATAAATAAGGGAAAAACCAAAGTTATGGTGTTTGAGAGAGGAATGGGTAGCACTGAATGTAATGTAAGTATAAATGGCACTGTGATTGACCAGGTCAGTGAGTTTGTGTATTTAGGAAGCATGTTTGACAGAGAGAACAAGTTGGATGGTGAAATCAGTAGGCGAGTGAATTCTTCTTTGAAAGTCATAGCTGCTCTGGGAGGTTTTCACAGGAATGATGGGTTCTCTAGAGAGTCCCGCATGGCTGTGTATGAAACTGTAATTGTTCCTACTCTGATGTATGGCAGTGAAACCTGGGTTCTGCAGAAGAAACATAGGAGTCGTTTGTGTGCTGGAGAAATGCGTTACTTACGTGGGGTTTGTGGCAAGACACGATCTGATTGTGTGAGGAATGAAGATGTATTGCAATTGTGTGATGTAAAGCAAAATGTTGTTAGCAAGGTGGAGACCAATATGTTTCGGTGGTTTGGCCATGTTGAAAGAATGAGTGATGAAATGCTTACTAAGAAAATATTTTCAGCCCAAGTGGCAGGAAGGAAAGGCAGAGGAAGGCCAAGGAAGACTTTGGTGGATCAGATTCAGGAGTGTCTGCATGAGAAAAAGATTATGAGTATGAAGTATAAAAGATCTTGTGTACGGCGTGTAATGGATATCAGTGAAGCACGAGTTGTATGTCAAGATCGCTGTAAATGGCGAAGTTTGATACGACAACAATAAGTAAAAATATCTGGAAGTTTGTATTTCTTTTTGGAGCTAACCTCTGAATCTCAGAGAACAGCTTAGTGATATGTATGTATGTATGCGCTGCGATAGTGGTATTCATCGTATGATTATAATTATGGTAGAACACTGCGATATTGGTATTCATCGCATGATTATAACTTGTATTGGTAGATATTGTTCTGATTTGAAGAGTATTCCACCAGTATCTCAATACGCAAACAAAGTTCATAAAGATAGACCGAACATTATCGCAATGAAATGGGATGAGACAATGGATATGCAAAATTATATTGAGATGTATTGACAACGAAAGAGTTTTGATGTTAAGAGGTTGCGCTGTTATTTGGATATCAGGAGTTATTGTCATCCAGGAATCACTGTACTTTTTTAATCCACAGCGAGTTATCTTTATAAAGATCGTTACCTCATAAGATAACTCGCTGCGGATTAACGGATCTTTATAACGAATTTTTGACTGCATCTTTATAATTCTGTATATATAAGCAGCTTCCAGTTCAATAGTGCTGGGTTGTTGTCACAGTTAGTTGATGCTCCAATTGATGGAGACCACGGCCAGATTCGGCAGATGCTGTCTAACATGTCTAATGTTTCGCCTTCAGGAATCTGTTTAATAATAATTAACCCATTCACTAGCACTTTGGAAGAGATGAAATCAGAGCCATGATATATAGCACCCACCATTCTCAGTATTCAGTGTACTGTGGCTTTCGATGTGAGAACTCCATGTTGTAGAAATTTGTCAGTCAGAAAGATATGTTTTGGTGGCACAGGTTTGCTGTACTTATGTCTAAATTCGTTCGTTTCTGAGTTTTAACAATATTTCATGACTACAGCTACTCTCTATTTTTATATGTCACTGTTATAGGAAGTGACATTTTGAATTCTCATAATTTGGGTCACATGAAAAGTTTCTAACCGTTTCATATTAAAGCCGGCTTTAAAACTGGTATTCGCAAAGATGTTTGGAAAGAATAAGTTTGAGCATCTGTGAGATTGTAGAATTCGCGCTGCCCACGCTCATCCCCACTTCAACATCCCGTACTTTTGTATATGTATTTTATATCTTTTAGTTTTACGTTTATGCCTTTTCCATGTATCATAAGCATTCGCGTAGCTGGACATTTTCATCTCTCACGAACTGAAAGAAATCGAAGGAGCATGATTAAATTGAACAAAGCGGAAGCTACTTTTCATATGCCATCTGCGACACGAAGCAATAACAAACCCATCTCTGCAAATATTCTGTAATGGTTTCAAACTGTACCTTCTAAACCGCGGCTTGTGGAGTAATGGGGTTCAAGCTGTCGCTTGTAATGTAAGCAGTACACTTCTCGTAGAGGAATATTTTTACTGATATAGACATCTACTATACACTGAGTGGTCACTTTATTATGACCACCTGACAGTTTTAAGCAATGAGCTATGGCTGCACGCTGTTGCCGCCAGAGGGCGAGGCCAGTATAAAAAGGGAAAGCTTAGTGCTTGCGACAGTAGTAGAAGTGATTTTTGGGTGACGAGATAGGTAAAAAATGCGATTTGACGGACTTTCAACGTGGGATGATTGTAGGAGCTCGGAGCCATGGAGCGAGTATCACCGAAACCGCCGCATTCGTGAAATGTTCCAGAGCAGCTGCTGTTAAAGTGTTTAAAGACTGGACTGTCAGTTAAAAAAATAGGTCTCTACGTACAACGTGTGGTCGTCATCGACTAGTGACTGCTCGGGCGAAACGCAGAGTGTCCAGACTGGTAACAGACAACAGAATTCAGCAAATTACAGACCATCTTAATCAAGGATCCCCTCAAATGATCTCTGCACGCACTGTTCGCCGTACACTGCATCGGATGGGATATGGCAGCCGAAGGCCTGTTCGAACACCTTTGCTGTCTGCAGTTAACAAGAGAAAACGTCTCCAGTTCACACAGGAGCACAAGGATTGGACAGTCGATAATTGGAAACAAATTATGTGGTCCGATGAATCACGTTTTCAGTTGCACCATGCCGATGGCCGAGTGAGAATTTGGCGGAAACAGCACGAAAGCATGGACCCCAAATGCATCGCTGCAACCCTTCAAGCTGGTTGAGGCGACGTTATGGTTTGGGGAATGTTTTTCTCGCATGCTTTGGGCCCTTTAATTCGTGTTGATCAACGTCTGACCGGCACATCATATCTAAACATCGTTGCGGACCAAGTGTATCCTGTCAGGTGGATGGTTTATCCCAATGGCGATGGCTACTTTCAACAAGATAATGCGTCCTGCCATTGTACAGGATTGATTTCAGGAACATGCCGGTGAGTTTACTTTGCTTAGGTGGCCCCCACAATCTCCAGATCTCAACCCCATTGAGAATTTGTGGGTTGAAGTTGAACGAGCCATCAGACAGCTGGATCCACAACACTGCAATCTCACACTCCGGGAAAGTGCTATTCATCAAGCAGAGTCTCAGATTCCATAAACCACCTATCAGCATCTCGTAGAGTCCATGCCACGAAGAATCGACGCAGTATTAAAGGCAAAAGGTGGCCCAACGAAGTACTGAGGGGGTGGTCATAATAAAGTGGCCACTCAGTGTATAAAGTTTAATGTTTGTTTGTTTGTCGGCTATGCAAATCTATAGTTTTCAATTTAGAACCATCAAATTTGGTATACTATTTCATGGTACTCTAATTCAGACCGTAGACGGTTTTTGGAAAGGGGGGGGCCCTGGGTCAAGGGTCCCCCCATACAAAGTTTTTGTAAAAAGTTGCATTTTTTACTTTTTATTTTGAATTGATGTACAATCTCATGGTAGTCTAACTTAGGTCGTAGACGGTTTTTGGAAGGAGTCGAAGCCCGTCAAGCGAACCCCCATACAAAATTTTCGCAAAAAGTTTCATTTTTAGCACGTCTTTTTTAAAAAATGATCGTGTTTATGTTATCGGTTTGTCTGTCCGTCCGTCTGTAGACACCATATCTCTGTAACTACTAGTCCGATTTCAAATTTTTTTTTTGCATTGGGAAGCTTGAAATATGTGACTGACGATCCTTCATTTCGTTTTTTTACAATGTAGAGTTTCGCCGCTAGACGGCGTAAATGCAGATGATATCGAATTCAAAATACATTTTATTCCATATATTTGCTTCTAAACATGCGACTGAAAAAATTCTTTTATCTTTCGATTCCATTTATGTCGAAGAGTATTTTAGGTATAGTTACTTTTTCAAATTACGCATAGATTTTCCGCTAAGGGGTGTAAAAGTAAATTACGTTTTCCCCGATATCTCTTCTTCTAAAACTCCGATTTGAAAACTTTTTCTTCCGCAAATACAGCTCCCGATGGAAAACCTTTTGCATATAGTTCCTATTTTTTGGTAAAGAATATTTTGACCACCAGGGGCGAAAGTGTTAATTTTTCCTTCTGATGTATTTTCCATAAAATCTGAGCTTTTAAACTCTTGATTGAAAAAAATCGCTAGTGGACCGATGCCACTCATATCGATAAACCTTTTCGGAATATTTTCTTCTTAAAATATTGCATGGTTTCTTCGCCAGGGGGCGTAGCTGTACATCTTATTTTTGTTAATATCTCTGCTTCTAATGGTCCTATGTAAAAAAATATCTCTTTATTGGATAGAATTTCCTGTGTTACACGTTTTTATGATTTCAAAATTTTCAAGTAATTCATAGACTTTGCGCTAGGGAGCGTAAAGGTAAATTGCGTTTCGCCCGATATCTCTGCTTCTAAAAGTCCGATTTGAAAAATTCTTTCTGCACTGGATACAGCTTCTGATGGGAAGTCATTTGCATATAATTTCTAATTTTTGGAAAAAAAATGGTTTGGCCACCAGGGGGCGTAAGTCTTACTTTCCGCTTCTGATGAATTTGCAGAAACATCTGAGATTCTAAAATCTCGATTGAAAAAAATTTGTTTGTGGAATGGTACTACTCACGTCGAGAAACCTTTTAGAAACATTTTCTTCTCAAAATAATGCATGGTTTTTACGCCAGGGGGCGTATATGTATATCTTATTTTTGTCAATGTCTCTCCTTCTAGAGTCCGATTTGGAAAATTCTTTCTTTGTCGGAGAGTGTTTCTGCTACGAAATGTTTACCATATAAACTCAAAATTTCCAAGTAAATCATAGACTTTCCGCCAGAGGGCGCAATGTTAAATTGCGATTTCCCTGATATTTCTGCTTCTAAAGTTCCGATTTGAAAAATTCTTCCCGTATGCATACAGCTCCTGATGGAAAATGTTTTTCATACAATTTCTAATATTTGATTAAGAATGGTTTAACCACTAGAGGGGGGGGTAAATGTTAATTTCTGCTTCTGATGTACTTGCAGCAAAATCTGAGCTCCTGAAATTCGACAAAAAAATTTTTTTTTCTTGGACCGATACCGCACACATCGAAAATCCCTTTAAAAATACTTTCTACCTAAAATAAAGCATGGTTTTTCCACCAGGGGCTTAGATGCATATCGTATATTTGTCCATATCTCTGCTTCGAAAAGTCCGATCTGAAAAGTTATTTTTTTTTGTTGGTGAGCTTTTACCCTGCGAAATATTTCGCATATAAGTTCAAAATTATTTTAATGCAGAAGTCTGCAACCACAGGACTTAAGTTCACGATTGCATTTACAGCAATATCTGCGGGATTAAAAACCCGATTGAAAAACTTGTTTCTTCGGTCAGATACTATTTCTTTCCATACCAGTTCCATTGACTTTGAATAGCTTTGATAAATTTAATTTGTGTCAGAACGGATTCAAAAGACGTGCTCATTACACCAGAAAATTTGGTGTCATCTTTCTTGTTTACTTTTTTATTTTGAATTAGTATAGCATCTCATGGAATTCGAACTTAGACCGTAGATAGCTTTTGGAAGGGGTAGGACCCAGTGGTCAAGGGGCCCTCATATCCTCATACAAAATTTTCGTAAAAAGTTTCATTTTTTACTGTTTAGCACGTCTTTTGCAAAAAAAAAAAAAAAAAAAGAAAAATAAAGATCGTGTTTATGTTATCTATGTGTCCGTCTGAGACACCATATCTTCGTAATTATTAGTCCGATTTGAAAAATTATTTTTGCATTGGGAAACTTGAGATATGCGACTGATGATCCTTCATTTCGTTTTTTTTACGATGTAAAGTTCCGTCGCTAGAGGGCGTAAATGCAGATGATATCGAATTTGAAATATATTTTATTCCATATATTTGCTTCTAAACATCCGACTGAAAAAGTTCTTTTATCTTTCGATTACATTTTTGTCAAAGAGTATTTTAGGTAAAGTTGCTTTTTCAAGTTACGCATAGATTTTTCGCTAGGGAGTGTAAAAGTAAATTATGTTTTCACCGATATTTCTTCTTCTAAAACTGCGGTTTGAAAAATTTTTCTTCAATGAATACAGCTCCCGATGGAAAACGTTTTGCATATAATTTCTAATTTTTGGTAAAGAATACTTTTGCCACCAGGGGGCGTAAGTGTTAATTTTTCTTTCTGATGTATTTGCCACAAAATCTGAGCTTCTAAAATCTCTTTTGAAAAAATTCGTTCGTAGACCGATGCCACTGAAATCGATAAACCTTTTCGGAATATTTTCTTCTTAAATTATTTCGTGGTTTCCCCACCAGGGGGTGCAGATGTATATTTTATTTTTGTTAATATCTCTACTTCTGATAGTCCTTTTTGAAAAATAGACTTTGCGCTAGGGGGTGTAAAGGTAAACTGCGTTTTTCCCGATATCTCTGCTTCTAAAACTCCGATTTGAAAAATTCTTTCTGCACCGAATACAGCTTCTGATGGGAAATCCTTTGCATACAATTTCTAATTTTTGGTAAAAAAATGGTTTGGCCACTAGGGTAAATCTTAATTTCCGTTTGTGGTGAATTTGCAGAAAAATCTGAGCTTCTAAAACCTCGACTCAAAAAAATTCGTCTTTGGACCGGTACTACTCACGTCGACAAACCTTTTAGGAATATTTCTTCTCAAAGTAATTAATGGTTTCTACGCCAGGGGCGTAGATGTATAACTTATTTTTGTCAATACCTCTCCTTCTAGGAGTCCGATTTGAAAAATTTTTTCTTGTCGGCTGGTGTTTCAGATACGAAATATTTTTCATATAAATTCAAAATTTTCAAGTAAATCTCAGACTTACCGCCAGAGGGCGCAATGGTAAATTTCGATTTCCCTGATTTTTCTGCTTCTAACGCTCCGATTTGTAAATTCTTCCTGCATCGCATACAGCTCCTGATGGAAAATGTTTTTCCATATAATTTCTAATATTTCATAAAGAATGGTTTAGCCGCTAGGCAGCATAAGTGTTAATTTGTGCTTCTGATGTGCTTGCGGAAAAAGCTGAGCTCCTGAAACTCGACTAATTTTTTTTTCTTGGACCTATACTGCTCACATCTATAAACCTTTTGAGAATATTCTCTTCCTAAAATAATGCATGCTTTTCCCGCCAGGGGGCATAGACACATATCCTATATTTGTCCATATCTCTGCTTCGAAAATTCCGATTTGAAAAATTCGTTCTTTGTTGGAGGGCGTTTCCGCTGCGAAATGTTTCACATGTAAGTTCAAATTTTTCTTAACGCACAATTCTGCAACCAGAGGGCGTAAGTTCACGAATACGTTTAGAGCAATATCTGCGGGAGTAAAAACCCGATTGAAAAACTTCTTTCTTCTGTCAGGTCCATACAGGTTCCATTGACTTTGAATAGCTTTGATAAATTTAATTTGCGT
The DNA here is from genome assembly GCA_039090855.1 of Macrothele yani. NCBI lineage: Eukaryota > Metazoa > Arthropoda > Arachnida > Araneae > Macrothelidae > Macrothele > Macrothele yani. Next base: position 84,955,993 of record CM077008.1, read on the forward strand.
CAGAACGGATTCAAAAGGCGTGTTCATTACACCCGAAAATTCGGTGTCATCTTTTTTTTTTTATTTTGAATTCGAATTTATTATTTGTTTGTTTGTCCGCTATACAAATCTATAGTTTTTAATTTAGGACCACCAAACTTTGTATACTTTCTCATGGTACTCTAACTTAGACCGTAGATGGATTTTGGAATCGTAGATGGATTTTCGGAGCCTGGGGTCAAGGGGCCACCATACAAAATTTTATAAAAAATCCCATTTTTTTATTTTTTATTTTGAATTGGTATACTACCTCATGGTAGTTTAACTTAAGCCGTAGACGGTTTTTGAAAGGAGTCGGAGCCCGCCAAGGGACCCCCATACAAACTTTCCGTAAAAAGTTCCATTTTTTTACTGTTTTTATTTTGAATTCGAATTTAATACTTTTTGTTGTGAAAGAATTTTTTTTTTTGTTACAAGTGCTTTCCAGTGAAGAAAAGGTAAGTGAACAACAAAAACTAAGCGGAAAAGCTAAATATAGTGTGTGCCTAAAGACTCTACAGAGAATAAAATTCAAATTCAAGGAAGAAATGAAATACAGTATTAGGTACGGTTCATGCCGTAAAAAGTTAATCGTTTTCATTTGATTTGTACAAAATTTAGATAGGGAATTATCACCAAATCCTCCCGAGCAACGCCGGACAATCCAGCTAGCGTGGCAATAAACTGTAGATTAAAAAAAAAATGGGAAGAGCGTTGATTTTTTGTAGGGAGGGAACATTGACTGGGATTGCGGAGATCAAATAATATGCAGAGGATTTTAGGAACGGAGTGTCTAACCCCAGGTCTTAAACAACCGTTAGAAATAGGAAGCTAGGAGATTTGGGCTGGAGTGCCCAATAGGAAAGTGACACGGAAGCGAGGTAGAAAGGGCGAGGAAGACGCCCTTATTTATTACCGCGGGGCCAGTACCCGGAGTCCGACGGCTTAACGGGCCCATCCGACGCACATTTAGTGGATCGAGCGTTCGTACCTGCCTGGGATTGAACCTGAGGCCCGTTCCGTGGCAGTCACAAACGTTGCCCACTAGGCCACCCGTGGACAGGGAATCCGGAGGATGTGACTGGAACGTTTTATAGGGCGCGGCGTCTTTTGACGCAGGTGGCTTGCTATGTGGAAGGACAAGCGAGCTCTTTGATGTATACGAGGAAAATGAATTTCGTTTGAAGTCGGTGAAAACAAGCGTAAACCTTGGTGCCCTTCTGAAACACGAAATAGTTTCTGATCTTGAAGAATAAAGTTGCTTAGCTTGATGCATTACGTCATATTCTGGAGACTCATGATCTGTTATAATAGCCACCTCCCTTCCCGAAAGCCAGATTCCATAATATAAAAAAGGAGAGAGAGAGTGCATTGTCGAGACCGTAATTCTTCATATGGGGACACTGCATTCAATTCACCTGGCGCGTAAACCCTGCAGTGATATAGTCAAAATACCGGAGGAAAAAATTATCTTTTCATTTTTATCAGGTTTTTTGAAGCAAGTCTTCTTGTATATACATATGTTAAAAATTATGTATTTTTGTTGTTTTGTCTGCCATTATGTGGAAGTTTCTCGGTGAACACGATATCTCCTCTTGTATGTACAAGTCCTGTTGCAAAAGTAATTGTTTCTTCCAATATTTTAAACATGACTAGTTTCTTGCGCATCTTTTGATTTTCTTAGCATATAAAGAATATTTACACTGAAAATACGATTTGTAATACACACCGTACTCATCTACAGACCTGCTCTACCAAGTCACAGTAATGCAGCCAGCCGAATACCCCCCCCCCCCTCCGTGAGTAATCTACCTTTTGCAATGAACACGTGAAACTGTGATGATGAGTAAACACGGTGTCAATCGTGGGCAGTTAGTCGGTGCGTGGAAGATGGGTGCTCCATCTTCATAGCCACAAAACGTCTCCGACCTCCGTGAGTAACAGTCACTCATAAATACGAGGGCTACATCAAAACTGGAAAAAACAGCAACTGCTGGGGAGAAAAATGGGTCCGTTAATGTTCCACGTGAGTGCTCCTTCTGCCTTATCGTGTCGGAATGGAGAACTACTGTGGAAGGGATAACTTTGACATTTAACGACAGGGCACCTCAAAAGATTTACGCAAATACCATTGGACGTACGATGGCACGACTGGGTTATGACAGCTGATACACACATCGAGTACCCTTATTAACGGCACGTTACTGGGTGATGAGGCTGCAGTAGGAGGAATAACATCGCCATTGGATTTTGGATGATGCAACATAGCAATGACATGACGTAGATGACGTAATTCTGAGGTGATGCATGAATCAAATCGACAATGAATCAGCGATAAACCTGCCGGCGCAAAGCAGTTGGAAGAATAGCTACTCCGCCGTCGGGAAAGTGTGGGTTTGAATCCCACCACTGGCAGAAGTTCAGAGTTGTACTGGCGCCATGCAAAAGAAAGTGAATCTTCTGGCATTTAGGTTTGAAAATTTGTGTGATGATCCTTCAACATAGACCACATAATTAACAAAAACTACTTCTACAATGAGATGGTTCTCCGAGCATGTTTGTCGGGTCATCCGAAATCTGCTGTGTGATTTCGTGCCCCCGCCTTTTTCAAGAGTTGTTGATGTAACGTACTTCGTGACATGACGTAGACGAATTACTACTGAGAGACAAATCAACAGCGATAAGCTTGCCGGCGTAGTTCAGTTGGGGTAATAGCCGCTCTGAAATAGGGAGATGTGGGTACGAATTCTACCATCGGGAAAGAAAGGTTATAAAGACTGGAAATGGGCAGTTAAGACAGATGATTTGAGGTTCCAAAAACAACACGGCGACGGGAGGGAGCGAATGTTGCGAAGAGCACATGAGACTATGGGCTCGTACTGTTAATTCGGAGTGTTTAAGGCCGGTAGAGGCGGTGTAATGTCCTGTAACGTGTTTACATGAACCACCCTGTGGGCCTTTTACCGGCTGAGACCACGATGATGGAGTAAGGCTATGTTGATGCACTAGCTGACCACCTACACCACTTCATGGCCATCCATTTCCCAGAGCAGAGTGCGTTCTTTAGACAAGGCACGTTTTCGTTTTGCGGGAAGGATTGCTGGAAGGAGCATTCCAGGGAGTGTGCACCCCTCCAGGGAGCAGCTGGTGGACAGATATGGAGTGATGTGTGGGAGCCCCGTAACCACCGGCAACTGTCGGTGTTTTACGGACGCCTATCCTGGAATCACGATCCACAATTCCACTCGAGCATTTCTAACACCAGGTGGCGCAGTGGTAAAGCGCTGGCTACTCATCATTCACCCGAGCTGTTTTTGTCTTACGGCACTGGCTCTCGCCCTTCCCTGGAACCAATGGCCCCTAAATTAGGAACAGGCGACTGCTTATAGCCCACTGAGTCGTTCAGGATAATCTTAAACCTCCAAAAAAAATACCTGGTAGAGGCAGCGCTCCCTGTAACTGAAAGCCTAACAGCTCAATCATTACGTCATCGGATTTGTGATGCAGTGCAACTATAGAGACTGATGAGTTATTTCACTAGTCAAGACTAGTACGTTTTCATTACTAACCTAGTTAGTTTTGTAACGCGAAATACCGTAAACAACGAGTTTAAGTAAATGTTTGCTATTCCGTCCGTTTAGGCTCTGCCTATTCTCGTCAATAAACGATCACGGGAAACGAAAATGTGGTCCACCTATGATTACGTCATAAACAAGTTGTTAGGCTTTCAGTTACGGGAGGCCTTGGTAGAGTCTATTCCACTACGTTTTGCAGGGGTTGTGCGGACTAATGACGGGCCCACACATTAAGGGTTTGGCGTGCATAATAAATTGCCCTTTCAGTGTATATTCTTCACGTGCTGCCCCGGTGGCGCAGTGGTCTTCTGATCATTCGTCCGAGATGGGTACGGGTTTGAAATCCAGTGAGGCACGGATGTTATGTTTGTCTTACGGCGCTGGCTCTCTTCTTTCCCTGGATCCAGTGGCCCTAAATTAGGGAAGGGAGACTGCTTATAGCCCGCTGAGTTACTCACAGTGGTTGTTAAACCTCCAATAAAAAAAAAATAAAAAAAATTCTTCACGGTATTTTATTTTCTGGAAGATGAATCGGAATAAATTTTCGCGGATCGAAGAGAAGTAATAATGCCCACTTTTTTTAATAATATTCCATCGGGGTGATGTAGATTTGTACTTATCGTACTATCTCTGTGCAAGAAGAGTCTAGAAGACGGATAGTATATCACTTAGTGAAGGATGTGGCAACAAACCAAAAAAAATTCACAAATTTTTCTCTTTTTCTTGTGCACAGTCTTTCCGTTATATGGGACACATAGAACGTAGCATAAGTCGCGATATCTTAATTGATCAAAAGATATGACGGAAGAATTCTTTGTGTCTAGAACAGTGAGAGGCATCAATTTTGAGTTCGGGCTCAACTAAATGAACTTGAGCCCGCCCGAGGCTTAAGTATGACAGTCTCAGAACGAATTTTATATTGTCAGATGAAGAAAAGAAATCTCCTCTTCCAGATATCCATTCCATCTTCCGCCTCGAAAGAACCAAAGTCCTTCACAACTAGGGAGTGGAAGAAAGGACCTCTATCTTTTTTAGCCCAAAGATTTTCTTTCAGCATTTTTTCCTCCTGAAATATTTCGGGCGGCCGGACATCTGGTAAGATCGGATGGCGCTGCAATCTACGTTTGTTGCTCAATAGAATGAGCAGGGAGCTGTTGTGTGGAGGTAGAGGGCAAAACTTCGTCGGCGTGCTATCTACGATTTATAGTTCTTGAAGAAAAATCTATAGTTTTTGAAGAAGCTTTTCCTTTACGCAGAAATCCACTAATGCGTGGCCTATAGCATTTGCTAATCAAGCTAGGAATAAATAGCTCTGTCCAGCCCTCACTCCCCACATAGACCCATTTGCTGATGAATTCTGTTTATCAACTCGAAAGTGTAAGAAAAATCGTGAAAAAAAAAGTGTAAGGAAAAACTCATACGAATCATATTTAAAAAAAAAAGAACATTCTCTCCCAGAGCACCAGCCCTCCCAAGCCCGAACCGCAGTAAATACAGTGAAAACTCGGTCATACGTTTTTCTAGGGAATGGCCTTGAAAACGTATATTAAGCTTTAAAGAAGCATAATATAAGTTTTTCTGACTCAAAAGTTTTACAAACAAAATTTCAAAATGTTAAATACTATTGTAAAATTTATGCTTTAAAGAAGTATAAGATGTTTGTCAATAAATGTCATTTAAAGTCGAACTGTCGGCCAAAGAAAAAAGCGTTGCAAATTATAATATAATTTAGCGCATGTCAAAAATCAAGAAACCTATCAAAATCAAACTTGCTTGTATGTGCAATTTTACGAAAAATCTCCATTTATTTGGTGTAAATTAATATAAAAGCATAAACATGCGAGCCTTCACCACCAGACGGGTGGCTTCATCAGGAAAATAGCTCAGTATGAAAAATGAGAGGTTATGCTTAACATTTCAAGTAGAACCGCTCAGTCTTCACACTGAGCTACTTTCCTGATGAATACACCCGCCTGGTGGTGAAGGCTCGCATGTTATGCTTGTATATTAATTTAAACCAAATAAATGGAGATTTTTCGTAAAATTGCACATACAGCAAGTTTGATTTTCATAAGTTTCATGATTGACATGCGCTAAAATATATTATAATTTACAGCGCTTTTTTTTTTTTTGGCCGACAGTTCGACTCTAAATGAAAATTATTAACAAACATCTTATACTTTTTTAAAGCATAAATTTTACAATAGTATTTAACAATTTGAAATTTCGTTTATAAAATTTTTGATTACGTATAAAGGAACAAAGAACCTTGTATTTTTAATAATTTGAAATTCAAATTTTAACGTGTAATCGCAAAAAGGATATAAATAAATTACGTATAATCGAATTAAAAAAAGCGATAAAAACTATAGCAAAATTTCGGATCTAACACAGAATTACGTAGAAAAGTGAAAAACGTATTATTGAGAAATATGTAACCGAGATTCCACTGTATTATGGATCATGCTAGGGCCCGTTCTTGGTTTCGGGAGCGGCCTGTTCCAGTACTGACAGGCATGACTAAGTTTTCCTGGTATACAAGTTATACAGCACTGTAACAATATTTCTGAAATTCACGTGCTACTTTCCGCTACTTCTTTCGTGAATTAACGAAGCCTATTTCTGATACAACTTTTTTCAGTGAAATGATGAAAAAAATGAATTTCATGAATTTTTCATACGCCAGAAAAATTCTGAAATTTCAGAAACCTTTCCGCAATTCCTTTCTTATGTTAACGGAAAAACTCCGTTCTCACTTTTTCAGTATCCATACGACGAAAAATTTCCGGTAATAGGAGAGATTTATAGGAATACTTGGGGGTTTGATTAACTGTTAAATTTCCATAGTTTGTCGAAGTACATATTTGTTTTTGAAGTTCTGTAGCGAGATCAGATGTTGTTTATAGGATATCGTGTGAATGTTTGTTACTATGGCACGAGATATTTCTTCTCCTCTTCCCCATTTTGTGCAGGGTCGAGTCACACTATTGTGACCACCAGCTAATATCCAGAGTAACCGCCGTGAGCAGCGCGGACAGCCGCTAGACAAGCTGGGAGTGACTCAATAAGGTGCTAGGAGGTGTTCACAGGTATGTGGAGCCATGCTGACTGCAGAGCATCTGACAGCTGCTGGAGGATGCGTTGTGGAGGATACATAGAGCGAACAACACGATCGAGATGGTCCCACAGATGCTCAATTGAGTTTAAGTCTGGGGAATTATGGGGCCAGGGAAGTACTTTTAAGACTTCATCGTGCTTTTCCAACCACTCCCGGACATTTCTATAATAGCTGTGTGACACGTCGCATTGTCGTGCTGGAAGATCCCATCCGCCACAAAGAAAACAATCAGCATGTATGGGTGTACGTGGTCAGCAGGGATGAATTCTAAACTAATTCGACTCATAGTGCCTTCCACAGATGTGAGTGGACCCAGGGAATGTCACGAAAATATTCCCCAGACCATAACGCTGCCCCCACCAGCTTGTGTTTTTCCAGAAATGGTTGAAGAGTGTTTGTTCTCCGATGTTTCTCACCTTATACGCCAACATTCATTCTTTCGATGAGGCAGAAAACGTGATTATTCGGAGAAGGCAATCCTTTGCCAATCAGCGGAGGTCCAATTCCGATACTGCCGTGCAAATGTAAGCCTTTTCTGCCCATGCACCTTCATTAGCATAGGTGAAGTGACCATCCGTTTGCATTGGAGCCCATACGCAGCAGGGTTTGATGAACTGTCGTCTTAGACACACTTTCGGTAGCCCCCTGGTTCATTCGGCCAGTGAGTTGCTCCACTATAGCATGTCGAGCAGCCCTCACGCACCTTCGCAGCCGACGTTTACCTCTCACATCAATGGCACGTGGTGCTCCACGTCGCTTATTCGAAATGGTGCCATTTCTCCAATCACGATACACTTTAACCACAGCAGCACGCGAACAATTCACAAACTGCGCTGTTTCAGAAATACTGCCACCCTTGGCCCGATAGCCGATAATCATCCATTTTTGCAAATCTGAGGAAGCGCTCCTTTTATCCATGGCAGCAACGAGTGATATGTTTTCAGAATGCCAACAACACACTTTATATACCCTCCAAGCCAGCTCACGACGCGTGCCTTCTTTCATTGGGAAGGCGCTGTTGACGTCAAAAGTAGGAGGTGGTCACAATAATGTGACTCGACTGTGTATATTGTGTTACCGTGAGAAACCGGGTACTTAACTTATTGTACAGGTGATTGTACGATGTCTATGTATCAGACTGTGGTGTCCTTAAGACAAAAGCTATATATCTATCAAGAGTAAATTTTATATGTAGGAGTTTTGTGAAATAATACAGGGTAATTCAAAATGATTCATCAGAAGAGAACAATTCTATACCTATCAACCGTGTATGACCTGGACATACACCAAATGGAAGAGGAAATATCCAAGTTTTAGTAGATCACCATGAGAGTGTTCATGAGAGTGTGGATGAGCTCCAGGGTAGCATACCTTTCTAATGCGCAGGTTCACTCGTTCCAGCATGTCCGCTGTCGCTGACTCCACAGCAGTAACAATGCGTTTTTTTTGAGCTCATTCTGGGTTGTTGGCAACGGTGGCATGTACACAGTACCCTTAACACACCCCCAAAAGAAGAAGTTGCACGGTGTAAGTTCCGGTGACCTAAGTTGCCAGCTGTAGAGCATCAAATCATGGAGTCCACTGCTACCAATCTAATGGCAAGGGAGCACTTCGTTGAGGAAACGGTGAACAGCACAATGCCATGAGGCGGCACCACAGTGACAGTGGAGTCCTCTCATGGTAATCTACTAAAACTCGGAGATTTCCTCTTTCATTTGGTGTATGCCCAGGCCATACACGGTTGATAGGTATGGAATTATGCTCTTCTGAAATCAGATGAATCATTTTGAATTACCCTGCATTACAAAATAATACATTGCACCTTCTCTTAAAGATAATTAAAAGTTATTGTCAGTTGAAAGAAAGATCTCAAACTTCAAATCATTTGTTGCTTCGAAAAATAACGATGTAAAAAAAAAACGTAATTTGTAATACAACCTCCTACAGCAAAAATAAAACTATTACTGACGTACTAAAAAACATAATAAGCTCCGATAGAAAATAAAATGACTAAATCACTCGCATTAATTAAAAAAAAAAAAAAAAAAAAAAAAAAAAAAACGTGAGTCTGATTCCTTTGACTTTCTGGCTCAGTGGTTAAAAGCGCTGCTTCAACCCAGACGGCCTGGGCTTGATATCTACCAGCGGTGCGATACGATTCTCTCGCGTTAGGGCTGAAATATTCAGCATGTTAGATTTTGCGAAATTTCTGTCTAAATACGGAAAAACTTGAAACGGACTTTTCTGAAATAAACGGGATTAGTGATTACGGAAATTCTGTGAAAATACGGAAGTTAAAAAAAATGGGCACTTTTCAAAATGGAAATTCCGTTAAAAGACGGACACTTACAGGCAACTTTGCTGCACGTTATTTTCAGAAATTTTCCGTGAATTCACACAGCTTATTTTTTACAGTGAGGACTTTTTTTTTTATCTAGGTTGCAATGCGGTGTAGTAGAATAAAAAAAAAGCATATGATATTTCCTTTGCATTGGAATTTCAAGGAATGTTAATGTGACCGTTTTGGCTTTTCATCTGAGTTTTTCTTTTCTTTTTTGTTTTTGTTTTGTTTTAATTTTAAGTTTTATTTTAAAGGCAAAGCTCTTTAGGAGAAACTGAGCGGCTACGTTGACTGCGTCATAATAGTCTGAATCAGGGGAAAAAGTTTTTAATTCCTTAACCATAAAAAATAATCCATGGACACACAAACACTGTAAAAAACTGTATCAATTACCAGATAGACGCAAAAAGTAGTATTTTCAGTGAAAATTAAGGTAATCACAAAGAGGCAAATTATGCGATTTTTTTTAATTTGCTGTCACTTTACAGGATGACATCCGCAAAGTTTGTACTTGATGCCGAAACTTACTTGCGATTTTGCTTTAGCTTCATTGATAAATAGATTAGGAAGATTTTTTTTCAGCCAATTATTTAATAAATTATTTTAACGTCTTGGTATCTTGAATTTTCAACTGTTGTGTTATTGGGAGAAAAGTTAGGCGTGCTCGTGAACAATGGTCACTTCTGAGGCGAACATGTTGGGTTGAAGCCATTCCTTAACGGTCTCAGCCTTTATATCTCTGTCGAATGGGAAACCCATAGGATATCTGTCAGGATACAGTTGATCTTTAGCTCCACAGTAACTGACAGCATCAGTGCATAGTCCAGAGGCTCCATGATCACCAACCTGAAGCAGAAAAGGTTATAAAAGGAATTAATATAGCATCTGTAATAGTATTTATTTTTATAGGACGTACGCGCTGTAGTTTTTTTTTTTAAATTACAAGATAGAAATTTCAGTTTTAAAATTTTGTGTTGTATAGTACAGGTTTATGGCAAATCAAACAGTTTCAACATTTAATAAAATAAAACCAAAACAATGCACAATATTGACACTCACGGTGCACCGTTCTATAACGATTTTATTATATAGACGGAGTCACTAAAAGATTTTTCTTTTTCATAGTCACGTGACCAGTCCGGCAAGATGGCCGCAAATAGAGCCGACAGGTGAGGTCGCACAGTGCCCCGCGCTCACACCGTGAGAAAAAAAGAAAGAAAATGAGAGAGGAAGAGAAAAGGAGCGAGGGAGCGAATTTCTTATTTTCAATTATTCTAATTTTATTTTTTAAACTCCGTCTCGTTTAATTATACTTTTTTTAAAGATCGATTACTGAATTTATATTTACCCAAATATCGGCAGCAAACTGCAATATTACGTCTAGTGAAACATTAATATTGAAGCCATATATTAATATTGAAACATTCATATTGAAGCCAACGTGCACCGTGCACTGATAGTTATCGAAAAAGTTATGCTACGTGAGTTACTTCCATCTGATGTCAGAACTGCAGCCGGTGCTTTAAAATACATGAAAAAAAATTCAGAATCTTTTCCCTAATGCCTTCATCGCCTACAGGATATTACTTACTGTTTCAGTAACGGTGGCAGCGTAGAAAGAAGCTTTTCTCGTTTGAAGCTCATTAAATCTTATTTAAGATCTGTCATGTCTCAAAAAAGATTGATGTCTTTGGCAACTTTGTCAATTGAACATGATAAAGCAAGCAAAATAAATTTTGATGATTTAATAGCTGACTTTGCTGGGATAAAAGCAAGAGAAGTCCAGTTCTTATAAGGCGAGTTCAATAATGTAAGTACTGTCCCATGATAGGTAGAGACGGATCCATTGTGAGGGGAGGACGTATGCTGGTGTGCTAGTTTTATTTTCATCATTTAAGACATTTACAAAATATCAGTAGCGTTCAAAAAATTTAAAATGCTATCTTTCGTTATTGGTTAATTTTCAAACGTCTTGACATTTTATTAAACTGGAAAGATAACTGTAATAAACTATGTTTTAAGTCGAGTATATGTTTTATGTCTAGTGTACGGGAGTGGAGGGAGGGGGGGGGCGGTTAAAGCAAGGACCCTGCGGCTAGGTTCGCACCCGGCTCCGGCTGCTAAGGGCGACTCTGGCCGTAAATGCTGCTAATAAGGTGTTCTGTGTTCCTGAATTAAGCAAAACGAATTCTGTAACTGTTATGCAACGGTGTTTTAGAAAACGGTTGAAGAACTCACAACTGAATTGACAATCCACCTACGACTGGCACAAGAAATTTGGAACAACAGGATGTTTGTGTAAAGGTAAAAGTCCATGGAGACCACGTGTATCTGATGAACAAGTGGAGCGTGTTCGTGTCAATTACCAACGCAGCCAAAGGAAATCCGCCATAATGGGGGGTCGGGAGTTACAAATTCCACGATTGGCTGTTTGAAAATTTTTCACGAAGTGGCTGAAAATGACTCCCTACAAGCTGCAGTAATTGCAAAGTCTAAGTGACAATGACAGAACAGCACGTCACGATTTCTGTACAGAAATGCCGTAGCGCTTTTTGAAGAAGATGGTTTTAGTGAGAGTCTAATTTTCAGAGACGAATGGACATTCCACATAAGTGAGAAAGTTAACAAACATAACATGCGCATATGGGGGACTGAAAATCCTAGAGCAGCAGTGGAGCATTGACGCACCCACAGAGGGTGGAGGACTTTGGGAGCTTAAGGCCCCCAAAGACCCAAGAAATTAAGAGCGACGTACATCACAAATTAAACATTTAAAAAGATTATTTTACATGTACAAAAAAGTACATAGTGTCTACAAATGTAAAAATAAAATTTTTTGAAAGCATTATTTTAGTGTAGCTGATAGCCGACGTGTCTCCATCACTGTCGTGTCCGTAACTGAAATGTTGGTGGCCACAGCGGTGTAGTGCTAACTGGAAAAATACAGGAACGCGCGGTCCCTTCACGTCTTCAATACCTTTCTCTTCTTACCCTCGCCTCCATTCCGATTCTCCCCTTTCTACTTTCTTATATTTAAAGTATAAGAAAGTATAGTAATCGGTCGAAATCAGACCTGGATTTACACATTTTGGCATTCAAGGAAAACGATTTCACCATTTTGGTGATAGAACACTGAAATGTTGGGGCCCAAACTGGGGCCATTTTGGGGTGCAAAAAGGAAAATCAGCCCCATATTATCGAGTAATATATCGTTCGAAGCAGAAACTAATTCAGAATGCAATCGTGAAAGCCATTCATCACTGGGAGTCTTCATTCTCGAGATATTCGGATACGGGTAGTTTGTGTAAGGTACGTACTTCTGTCCACCTGAAAATGATTGGCAGAAAAGCCGAGAGATTTATTGCTTTGACGGATTTTTTCTGCCTGTGTTAAACGATTTCTAATTACAATAATTTCCTTACCGCAATATATATAACCGCTTATAATTGATCAGGATAGCCCTCATGTGGTGCAGACTGCTCACATAAACGGGGTTTTGAAGATCTAAATAACAATAGCGTCATTTCATTGATGAATGATTTCATAGTATCAGAGTTCAGAGTTTGCGTTCAGTTGAGGCCCATGATCAAAATTTACTGAAGATGCAATTATTTTTCTTCCTGGATTCAAATAAATCTATTTTTTAGCATTATTTTATTACATTATTATTATTACAATTACTACTATCACAACTACTACTACCACTACTACTTATGCAACTACCACCACTCCTACTACTACCACTACTACCACTACTACTACTACTACTACCGCTACTACAACAACAACAACAACTACTACTACTGCTACTGCTACTACTACTACTAATATCTCATGTAATATGTACGGTTAAAAGATCCATCAAATTTTACCAGAGAAGCACATTTTGTGTTTCCTAAAGGCCATTTCAGAACCTCCTTTGTAAGATTCGTGCCTTACATCTAAATTTTTTTCGCTATCAACATTGTCCTCTCGGCCCATTTAAGAATTGCTAAGCCAGTTTCAGCATGAAACCAATAGCATCTAAATCGAGGTTTTATTCAGTAGATTTACAGAAGATCAAAAATAAGACTGAAATGAACATTCATCCCAAATAAAATTTTATATACACCTCTTTCTCAGCTGATGCCAAAAGAAATAAAAGGGAGGGGAGGTGAAAGTGTAGATACACAGTAGGGTGGTCTAAATTATTCAACTTCTGAAATGTTTAAGTCTCACCCCTCAAAATTGTTCCAATTCAGGAAAAAATATTATCTGTAAAATTTTATTGCAATTGAAAGATAATAAATAACACGTGCCTCCAGCCATGCTTTTATAGGAGCAGCTTTCGTTTTCCCGCCACTTAGGCTCTTTTCCCTTCTTAAACTATCTCACTGTTAGCGTAATGCAAGATTCTTGGCAAGATGCCAAAAACAAAGTTGTGAAGCTTCGATTGCAACAGCTGCACTTTAACTTGTGGCAATAGGAGTTACAATTTCATAATACCAATGCAAGGATACAATAAAATACTTGATAACTTGTACTATTCATTACTGCAAGAAAAACTCTGTGCTTTTAATGAATAATTAAACATTCCAAAAGATGATACCGTGCGTTATTTGTGGAATGTTTGTTCATTACAATCCGAAATAAAATACAGATTATGTACAGATAATGGCAGAAATATCCACAAATGGAAAACAAATAACAATCTCACTCCATTTTTTTGGCTACAGTCTCCTTCTTTGTATCAGGATATCGACGTCTGTAATCAGTGACAACTTGCAATAGAAATTGTTTCTGGTCTTCATTTTTTGTTAGTATTTTGTTGTAGTCCTCTATCAACTTAACCTCTCTTTCAGCTGTGTCATTGACCACCTTTAATTGATGCACAACAACTGAGGCTTTCTTAAACACTTCACTTTCAGGCCAGGAAGCTGCACCTGTATTGAGGAAATCTGTGTGAATATTAAATCTTTCAAAAAACTGTTTGCTGTCTTCTGAAATGAAGTCCTCAATAGAAGTCCTCAATATCTATTAGTCCTTGAACATCATCATTTTTTAGCATGATTCGCTTGCCACCCTTTTCTTGAGTACCGTCTTTCCCTAGATTCCGTACCATTTTCATTTTAGTTTCAACAGATAACCCTTCATCGAAAAAAGCTAAAGCACAAGCTTCTGGGGATAAATACCATAAATGATTTTTGAATTTGTAAACTGTGATACAAGATACCTCTAGATCCACAGATTCATACTCAACGAGCTTTTTCATAAATTGTATGTCATGGCTGGGTGCCTCTTGGGTCAAAGGTGCTCTGAACCAAGCCTTAATATATATTCTTACAAGAAATATGCATATGTCAGAAATGCCTTTTTTCCCCTTAAAGGTAAGTTTAAATTCATCACGAAACAGAAATATTTTTAAGCAATAAAGTGCTTTTGCCATCATCGCGCGTGATGGTATGCTCCTGGAGCTCGAAAAGATATTTCTTGTGTGTTGTTTCCAATGAAAATTTCTGCTAACTCTAAGAATTCTTTATAATCGTCTCGAGGCTGTCGCATTTGTAGGTGCTGCATTATAACAGACCGGATTTCTGTTATGTTTGAACATAAAAGTTTTCGAACATTTTCATCTTCTACGCCAGACTTGAAATTTTGTTTATTAATTTTCGGCCATGCCTGTTGAAAGCGTTTGAAAATTTGCACATCTGGACCTGATGAAGAGGGCATTTTCAGCTGAAAAACACTTTTAAGTATGATTTCAAATATATGATGTCTGCAGGGAAGATATAAAATATCTCTTTCCAACATCTCTAAAATAATTGCCGCTCCCTTTAAGTAGCCGAGGTTGGATGCAGTAGTGTCACAGCACAACGCTTTTACCTTGTTTGTAAGCTCCCAGTCAGTAAGTGTTTCATATACTGCTAAGGCTTGTTCTTTTCCAGTGGAGCCTTGCAACTGTGGTATCTGCAGTATTTGTTCTACATTTCCCACTTGTAATTATGACCGGAAGGCGCTCAACCATCTGAGAACAGGCTGGCAGTAATTTTCCATCCCAATGAACGACAGCTGCTTGTAGATCAGCTTTTTTGAATCGTTCCTTTAATTTTTCTGTTCTGGCTTGACGTAAACGTTGCCTGCATCGTTGAATGGAAGATCTACTTATTGATAGTTCATGGACATCATGACCTAATGCTTCAGCTGTGGCCATTAAAATGTGAACCGCATTCCTATCACTAACTTTGCATTTGCCAAAAGCGGCTACAATTTTTGAAGTTGTAACATTTCCATACAACTTTCTTTTCTTTTGCTGTGACATCCCGATTGAATCCGTAGAGCACGATGGAATTGGCTTTTCGTCTGGGATTGATTCTTCATCGCTACTACTTGAACATTGCAGTTCTATAACTTTCCTTGCTGTTTCAGCCTCTCCTATGCTCTGCTGTAACCTTTGAATTTCTTTGGATCGTCTTTCTCCTGCTCTTTTCCCATCGTTTAGCCAATTTTACATCAATACCACACAGAAAACCGGGCAGCCCTTTTTACCTTTGATTTATTAAAAACATCTTATCTTCTTCAATAGTTATCATTTCTAAGGTATTTTCATGGGCAATATCGAACAGATCATCCAACTTTGACACAAATAACTCTTCCCTTTTCCTTTTTGAATTTTACTAGATCTGTTTGCATTTTTCTGCAATGATCTCCAATTCTCGTAAACAGTTTCTAGTTTTTGAATGCAATGATATTGTTGCCGTGTTGGAATGCGTGCTTTACTGCAGAAAATTAGCACCTCTTGGATTGTCAGCGTTGCACTTTCTCGAAGAGTTAATTGTA
This sequence comes from Macrothele yani, assembly GCA_039090855.1. Lineage (NCBI taxonomy): Eukaryota > Metazoa > Arthropoda > Arachnida > Araneae > Macrothelidae > Macrothele > Macrothele yani. Next base: position 84,971,861 of record CM077008.1, read on the forward strand.
CCTCACGCAGGTTAAAAAATATTACTCCCAGCACTTGTCTGTTGGTGGGAGCTTGCTTCCAACAATCTGGGGCATGTAATGTCCAATCAAATAAATCGAAGTGTCTTTCCTTAGGGAGTGCTTTGAAAACATTATGTAGCAGAGAAAACTTAGCAAGTAGCACGGTGACAATATGTCTCAAAAAAGAATCAAAAATTTTACTTGCCTCAGTAAATGCAAAATATAACGATGTATCTCAAACCGTGAAACCTTTTTCGCATTGCAGTGACCATATGGCGTTGAAAACGTAGTCTATAACAAACCAGTTACATTGAAGCTTTAATCAACTGGAATTTCCGAAACACAACTGAGATAACAATGTGTAGTACAACGCTTACAGCTTGTTTTTTGGTATCTTGCCGAGAAAGTTCCATTTGGCCTTCGCGGGAAGCTAATGCACGCAGGAGACTCGGTGGATGGGAACGGAAGCTTGCGTTTTAATAGACCCTCTGGAGGCACGTGTTTTTATTTTTCGAATGCAATGAAATTTTACAGGAATTACTTTTTCATGCAATGGAACAATTTTAGAGAGTGAGACAAATGATAATTAATAAAAAAAATTCCTATGCAAAGATGGACCACCCTAATACACAGTGTAATAATATATATTCGAAACTAGAAGCTTCAATCCAATTTTTATTAGTGTAGACAAATTATGTTTCTTTAGCGCCGAGCTTCCGCTCGTTGACTGCATGGCTTTTTCAATACTGTAACCTTATGTTATACACAACGCATTGTGTCAAATATATGCTTTTACTGTGTATAGTATAAGTTTATACGAGGGGCATGTCGAAAGTTTTTAGCTGTTTAAAGAAATGCATACTTATTTACGAATACTTACAACTTTTCAAAATAATCTCCACGAATATCTGTAATTTTGCATTCGATAAAATCAAATTTCAAATGCCTCTTTCCAGCTTTGTTTTGGCAGATTGTCAATTGCCTCAAAATAAGCAACTAAGGCCTCTTCGTCAGACGAAAGTTGATGTCTATGTAGGGTTTCCTTAGCTATTGGAAACAAGAAGAAGTCACAAGGTGCCAAGTCAGGAGAATGGAGTGGGTGAGGCAAACCTCTCACGCCTCCTGTTGTTAAAAAATCAACTGTCTTGGCATCAGTGTGAGCCGATGTTTTGTCGTGGCACAAAAGGAGGTACTCATTCTTCCATTCTGGGATGAGTTTTGGCAGACATTCAGTGGTACATCAATTAGAGTAATAGTTCTTTGATTTTCAAGAATAGCTTTCACATGTCCTATTTTACAGAACAAGAATTTTCTTCTTCTGTAAGACAATTTTTTCCGTGCACTGCAGATTCGTCGGACTTTGGTTAGAAGTACGTCTCCTTCAAAACACCAGACCCTTGACTGTCCCTTTGTTTCCAGATCATAGTGATAAATCCACGATTCGTTACTAGTTACAATGTTCAAGGTGTCATTACTACGTCCTTCTCTGAATTCAGACACAAAAATTGGCTCCATTCAACTCGGCTTGTTTTCTGCTGATCCGTGAGTGAATGATTCACACAACGGGCACATCGCTACCTGACATGCAAATGATCATGAATGATTCACACAACGGGCACAACGCTACCTGACATGCAAATGATCATGAATGATTCACACAACGGGCACATCGCTACCTGACATGCAAATGATCATGAATGATTGTTTGTGCAGCAGTTGATCCAATGCCCAGGATGATTACGTCATCACCAAAACGAAGGTGAGTTAAATAATCTCCATTAATCTTTATCCCTTTGTTTTCCCAGTTCAGTGATTGAAAGACATTTTCCAATGTAGCATTAAAGAGTTTGGGAGATATGGTGTCACCTTGTCTCACTCCCTTTTCAATTTTTATTTGTGCTGTATTCTCAAATAACCGAACCTTTTCACTTGCATTTTCATAGATGTTACTAATAATACTAATATATGTATCTTCAATACCGCAGATTTCAAAGTCATTCTAACTGCTGATGGTTTAACGGAATCAAAGGCCTTTTCATAATCGGTAGAAACCATACATAATGGGAATTCATATTCCATCGCTCTTTCAATTAGTTCTCTCAGTACGTGCATATGATCTATAGTGCTGTAGCCACTCCTGAATTCAGCTTGTTCTCTCGGTTAGGCAGCCTTGTCCAGTGTTATCTTCAAGCGATGTGAAAGAACCTTAGTGAACATTTTATAAACCATTGATAGGAGGCTGATAGGTCTCTAGTTCCTGAGATTTTCAATGTCACCTTTTTTATGTAGCGAAATCATTGTAGCATTGTTCCAATCCTTCATTGAGACATCTAGTGAAAACTTGGGTAAGTCTAGTTTCAATTTCTCCCCTTGAGTCTTGTATAATGCCCACGGTAATTCCATCTTCTCCTGGAGCTTTCTCCAATTTCATGTTCTTAATTGCATGTGTAACTTCTGGCGGAAGGACTGGAGGAACTTTGGTACTATTACCTTTCGTAATGTCTAGAGTAGATGTATCATCTCTGTTTCATATAATTTTGAGTAGAAATCTTTCACGCTTGTCAATATTCCGCCTCTATTTCTTGTTACAGTGCCATCTTCTTTTCTCAGGGTCATAATCTGTTTTCTTCCCTTAACGAGATGACCCTTTGCTCTCTTCAGGCTTTGTCAGTTTTCTTTCTCACTTGTTCGCAATTGAATTTGCTTACGTCTCCAGTGTTCAGTGATACTTTTTCGTACTGTCTTGCATAGGAAGTGACATCTTTATTTGCCCTCATCTCCCTTCTCTTTTGCATCAGAACTTTGGTTTTTTCCAGATAATTTTTTTTTTGATTGGAGGTTTAACGACCACCGTGAGCAACTCAATGGGCTAAGTCCCTAATTTAGGGTCACTGGTTCCAGGGAAGGGAGAGAGCCAGTGCCGTAAGACAAACACAACATCCATGCCTCACCGGGATTCGAACCCGGACCCCTCACGGACGAATGATCAGAGGCCAGCGCCTTAGACCACTGCGCCACCGGGGCGGCAATATAATTTGTTCGTATGCAACTTGTTCTTGGTACCACCTATTTTTGTTGCTGTTTCCATAAGAGCCCTTTTTTTTGGTTGGAGGTTTAACGACCACCGTGAACAACTCAATGGGATATAAGCAGTCGCCCGTCCCTAATTTAGGGTCACTGGTTCCAGGGAAGTGAGAGAGCCAGTGCCGTAAGACAAACACAACATCCATGCCTCACCGGGATTCGAACCCGGACCCTTTTCGGACGAATAATCAGAGGCCATCGCTTAGACCACTGCGCCACCGGGGCGGCCATAAGAGCCTTGATTAGCTTTCTGTTAAATTCACAGATGTCTACTTCTTCTGATGTTAGGTCTCCTTGAGTGAAGAATCTGTTCCTCACTTCCAATTTGAAGGTATTATGATGCTTTTTTAAGATTGGTCATGTCAATACATTTTGTTTGTTTTATGAGCTTGCCAGGTGCGATTTTAGTGTTGAGGTGCATCTTACATCTCACCATTTTATGATCACTCCCTATGTTGAACCCGTTCAGCACAATGCAATATTTAATGACAAACTTCTTGTTACACATAATAAAATCAATTTCCCTTTTCATTCCATTGGGATGCTTCTATGTCCATTTCCTATGGGGTTTTTTTCTTGAAAAAGGAGTTCATTATGAAAAACCTTTCTGCCTGTGCAAGCTCTACGAGAGTGTTTCTATGCTGGTTTCTGTTCACATGTCCGAATTTACCTACCGACATTTCATTTTGTTGTTGTTGTTGCCCCATTTTCGCATTTAAGTCACCCATAATGACCATCAAGTGCTGCTTGCCTTTATTATTTAGATGCCGAATTTCTTCGCAAAATTCTTCAACTTCTTCCTCAGGGTGACTTGTGTTGGGTGCGGAAGCTTGAATATTCTAAGTCTTGGTATCGTTTTGAGAGTTGGATAAAGAATAGCACAGCTCTGTCGGAGGGCTTTAAACATCTAGAACATTGTCCTTCAGTTTCCTGTTTATTTTAAATCCAACACCACTAGTTCTGCCAGTATGTGTCCCACGATAGTAGAAAAGATGCCCACTTTTCAACTCAATGATATGTTCTTCTTTTCTTCTTCCCTCACTAAGCCTGACGATGTTCTACTTGATCCTTTGGAGTTCCTCCTCCAATTCAAGAAGCCTGGAATCAGAAGATAGAGATCGTCCGTTAAAGGTAGCCACGGTCAGCATCAGATGGAAGCCTAGGTTACCCTCTGACTTTATTTCGCACTTTACGCTGCCTTAGATAGGTACATTACAGCTGCGGGAGATTGAGGACCAAGATTTAAGTTGTGAAATCATCTTTGAGGAGGAGAAGGGGTTGAGCTATAACTCACCACGCTGGCCAAGCGGGTCGGTGAGTGTGGAATTGGAATTCGTCTAATCCCGATAATATAGTTATACCGCTATTTGTGGGTCGTCAGATCCCCTTTAGTGGGAACAGGATGTACCACGAGAAAGCAGAGTTGGTACATGTCAAGGAGAGGCTATATGTTTGCGCATCACCTTACTTGGCATACTACTACTTAATTTTTTATATTCAGTTTTCTATTGGACAGTTTTCCTGTTGCAAGCTTTCCCGTGGAAACTTTTCCTTCGGCCAGATTTCCTGTGGCCAGTTGTCCGCCTTGTCTTTTGATCATAAAATCAAAAAAGCGCCCTAGTTTCTTAGTGGCAATAAGATATTAGAAGAAAATACCTTTATACACAATAATTGCAAGTAGAGGGAAATATCTCAACGCTATATTTTATTATTGAGAATATCTTTATGTCACTCAAATTGCATGTGTTCCTTTTGGCTAGTTTTCTGAATAAATAAAATATAGGGTTATGTTCCTTATAAACTGTGATAAATAATATAAACTGCTTCCCTCAGTAAAATGGTCTTTCGATGAAATGAAAGAAATGACTCACCGACGAAATAAACTAAGTAACACATCGATGAAATGAACCTTTGGATAAAGGGAACTTTTTAGTGTTAAAAACCATTGGTGAAATGGCCTTCCGATGAAATGAACAAAATGGCTCATCGATGAAATGAATTAAGTGATTCATCGATGAAATGAACCCTTCGATAAAGCGAACTTTTTGATGTAAATCTTCGGCGAAATGGTCTTTTGATAAAATCAACAATATGACTCATCGATGAAATGAATTAAGTGATTAACCGATAAAATGAATTAAGTGATTCATCGATGAAATAAACCTTCAGATAAAGCAAACGTTTCGGTGAAACAAGCATTCGGTGAAATGTATGACTCATCGATGAAATGAACAAAGTGATTCATCGATGAAATGAACAAAGTGATTCATCGATGAAATGAACCTTTCGATAAAGCGAATATTTTGGTGAAACAAACCTTCGGTAAAGTGATCATTTCGATATAACGATATTTTCTGTGAAGTGTCCCTTCAGGGAACTAGACCCGAACAGAACCGGAAAGCACCGCTCACAGGACGGTGCTTTCCGGTAGAGGTATTTATGTAAGTAATCAAATGAAAATATAGAATCAGTGACTTATTGGAAGCGTGAGACTTTCTGATGCCTCATGTAGAACTTTGATCCTCAGTAGTCAGAGAAGTTTTACTACGACCTCAATCACACAACTTTATGAAAAGAATTTTTTTTTCTCCAAACGTAATGGAAATGTGTGTTTACCTCTCCACGGACGGCGTCAGTGAGCATAACAAAGAGGTGGAATTTCATTCCCTTGTTTTTTCCTTTGGGCAGTAGCAGATGGTCAGGCCAACCACAACTACAATACTCCGACTGATCTCCTCTGGATCTTCCACTGCGGAGTTGCTGATAACTGTACTGCTTGCTGATAGTCACACTGGAATCCTTAGAGTTTCTTTCGATTATGTTATGACCAGGATGCACTGAAAGAAAAAAGTATATAGAGTGAACATTTACGTAACGAAGTCGCGACATCATCGCGAAAATTTCGCTAAATGAAAAATTTGTTATATAGAAACTATCCTTCAACTTTATTGTATGCAGTATATCAAATTCTATTTATAAGTCCAAATACAGTTAAATAGCATATACAATCAGTTATAAATACAGATATCAGCTATCTGCTGTTTCGGTTTATTGAGTAAGAAATGTAATCACAAAAACAAAGACACTACTGTTTATGAAAATTGCAACACCATGAAGGATTTCAGGTATTAGCTTGAAACTTACAGGATATGTACAACAGGTTAGGACATGCAAATGATTAAAATGTCAGTGAAAATGCATGTGCAGGTTTGGAACAGCGCCCTATGAACTGTCTAGTCTTGGGTATGAAGAGCTGGCTCAAACGAGAGGTCGCAACCCCTGAATAGCAGACATTGAATCGGAAGAGTGTTTCTTGTGCCTCACAGCCCCAAAACTAATGACCTGTCTTCAGTGTAGAAGACACCAAATTTTTCCCGGACTCAAAAAAGTTAGTAAAATCATGCAATGCGTTGATTATGGTACGATTTCTCACATACCAGAAATCATTACTCAAGTTATTACTCACGTTACGAAAATAATGGCTGTGGAATAAATTTTGCTATTTTGTCCTGAACTTTGACCCCATTTCGATTTTATTAAACAGAATTGGTTCAGTATACCTCCGGAACAACATACTAAAGTTTTGTCGCAATAGAAATATTTTTAGTCAAATTATGAGGATAAGGGCTGTGGAATAAATCCGGCGCCTGTGTCCTGACCTTCGACCCCATTTCAATGATATTCAACAGAACTGGTTTAGTATACCTCCGGAACAACACACTAAAGTTTTGTCGCAATAGAAGCATTTTTACGTGAGTTATGACGCATATGGGCGATGGAATGGATCCCGCTTCTATGTCCTGACCTTTGAGACCATTTCCCCTATTTTCAATAGGGTTTGTCCCCAATTGGTCCCCTACCACATACTAAAATGTCATCGAAATCGTACCATTTTTACGCAAGTTATGACGCATAAGGGCAATGGAATGGATCCCGCTCCTATGTCATGAGTCGTGACCTTTGACTTCATTTCGTCCATTTTCAATAGGGTTCGTCCCCAGTAGTCCCCTACCACATACTAAAATGTCATCAAAATCGAACCATTTTTACGCGAGTCATCGTGCGGGCAGACAGACGGACAGACCAACGGACGGACAAAGCTGGATCATACAGTATACGCTTCTTCAACCTACGGTTGGAAAGCGTAAGAGACGATGCTAACTGTTTGTTTTTCTTAATCACGGGGGAACTGCGCATCATGAATACGCTCCATCAAGCATGAAGATCAACGAGGAGTACTACTGTCAATTTTGCCGCGTTTGAAGGACGCAGTTCGTCGCGGAAAAGGCAGCCACTGCATGCGAGTGGCGAGTGGCAACTCCACATGCCAACGTTTTTCACTATGCACCTCAATTATTATGCACCTTATTTTCACTATGCTCACTCACTCTATTCGCCAGATCTCGATCCCTGCGCGTTTTTCTCTTCTCCAAAGTCAAATGCCACTTAAATTGAAAAAAGATTCCAAGATATTGAGGACATACAACACAAAATGCGACGAAACAGCTGTTCGCTATTTGAGAAAATTCCAAAAATCCTTCGAGCAGCTGAAACAGAGCTAGGGTTAGTGTATGGCTTCAGAAGAGGACTTCTTCGAAGGCGATTAAGTTTCAGATCTCTAAGACTTGTACCTGAATACTTTTTGATCACATCTTATAAATGTACAACTCTGTATGCCAGCAAGTGCATATGATCTTTCTCTTAAAAATGTTTTTTCTTACAGTTAGTAGATGAGTAAGTTTGAAGAGTGCTATTTATCATCTGTATGAGAATAGAATAATGCTTTGTGTGTTATACTGTAAGGAGGAAAGTAGAAGTACTTACGTATAGTGTTAAATCTGTCTAATTCAATCATAAGACGTCTCAAACGACCAATGGATATTTCATTTCCGAGGTTGTCATATTTGGGACCCAGGAAAATTCTCACGGTCGCTCGCCTGGTCTTCGTTCCCACATTGTCCACATCAATCTTGTAAGTGAAGGGCTCGTGGTTCAAATGGGTGTAGGCCACCTGTAAGATAATGAGGTAATCGTTAAAACTTAGGCACTAAACTGAAATAAGCTGTAACACATACGAAAGTGATACTATACATATATCATCATCATCATCATCATCATTGTCAACCATTATCAATCCACTGCTGGACGAAGGTCTCCCCAAGTTTCCTCCACAACGGTCTGTCTTGTGCCAGTCTCCTCCATGTCACTCCCGCATATTTACGAATTTCATCCACCCATCTCCCATGTGGTCTTTTTCTGGGTCTTTTCCTGTCCCTTGGAATCCAATCTAAAATTTCGGCTGTCCATCTATGGTCTGTCCTCCTGGCAGTATGTCCAGCCCATTGCCATTTCAGGGATTTAACTCTGATCATGATGTCTTCCACTCTCGTCATTTTTCGGATCCACGAGTTTTTCTTCTTATCTCTCCTGGTTATACCAAGCATGCACCTCTCCATGCTTCTTTGAGTTGTCTGCAGCTTTTGTATGTCTCTTTTAGTTAAGGTCCACGTCTCTGCACCATACGTAAGCACTGGAAGGATGCATTGATCAAACACTTTTCTTTTAAGACATAATGGCATATTGCTCTTGAAAATTATGCTGTTTCTTCCAAAAAGCTCTCCAGGCAAGTTTTGTACGCCGATTAATTTCTTCATCAATGTGACCCTCACCTGATATCTGCTGTCCAAGATAAACATACGTATCTGTTATCTCCAGTTTTTCTCCATCAATCGATAAATCTTCATTTCTTGTAAAAGCATTGAACATCACTTTTGTCTTCTGAAAGTTCATTTTTAATCCCACTTCTTTACTCTTGTCAGCAAGTTCCTGGATCATACTCTGCAGCTCTGATGGGGTAGTTGCAAAAATGACTACGTCATCAGCAAAACGAAGGTGGGTTAGATAATCTCCATTAATCTTTATCCCTTTGTTTTCCCAGTTCAGTGATTGAAAGACATTTTCCAATGTGGCATTAAAGAGCTTCGGAGATATGGTGTCACCTTGTCTCACTCCCTTTCAATTTTTATGTGTGTTGTATTTTCAAACAGCCGAATCTTTGCACTTGCATTTTCATAGATGTTATTAATAATATTAATGTATGCATCTTCAATACCGCAGGATTTCAGAGCCGTGGTAACTGCTGATGGTTTCACCGAATCAAAGGCTTTTTCATAATCGATAAAAGCCATGCACAATGGAAGTTCATATTCCCTCGCTCTTTCAATCAGTTCTCTCAGTACGTGGATATGATCTATTGTGCTGTAGCCACTCCTGAATCCAGCTTGTTCTCTCGGTTGAGCCATGTCCAGTGTTACCTTCAAGCGGTGTGAAAGAACTTTAGTGAAGATTTTATAAACCACTGATAGGAGGCTGATAGGTCTGTAGTTCCTGAGATCCTCAATGTCACCTTTTTTATGTAGCAGGATCACTGTAGCATTGTTCCAATCCTCAGGAATCTTCCCTTCATTAAGGCATCGAGTGAAAATTTGGGCGAGTACTGTTTCAATTTCTCCACTTGCTTCTTGTATGATGTCTATAGTAATTCCATCTTCTCCTGGAGCTTTCCCTCGCTTCATGTTCTTGATTGCATGAGCAACTTCTGCTGGGAGGACTGGAAGAACTCTGGTACCTTTCATGATGTCTGGAGTACATGTATCATCCCTTTCATATAATTTGGAGTAGAAATCTTTCACTCTTGTCAAAATTTCGCCTCTATTTCTTGTTATAGAACCATCTTCTTTTCTCAGAGCCATAATCTGTTTTCTTCCCTTACTGAGATGTCCCTTTGCTATCTTAAGGCTTTGGTTGTTTTCAATTGCTTTCCTCACTAGTTCACAGTTGAATTTCCTTACGTCTTCAGTGATACTTTTTCGTGTGTTCTTGCATAGCTCTATATATTCCACTTTGGAAGTCACATCTACTTTAGTTGTCCTCATCTCTCTTCTTTTTTGCATCAACATTTTGGTTTTTCCTGATAATTTGTTCACATGCAACTTGTTCTTAGACCCAGCTAATTTTGTTGCTGTTTCCATTAGAGCTTTGGTTACTTTTCTGTTAACTTCCGAAATATCCACTTCTTCCGATGTTAGGCCTTCTAAAGCAGAGAATCTGTTCTTCAGTTCCAACTTGAAAGTATTATGGTGTTTTTTAAGGTTGGTTATGTCAATACATTTTGTTTGTCTTATGAGCTTGCCACGTTCCAGTTTAGTGTTGAGGTGCACCTTACATCTCACCAATCTATGGTCACTACCTGTGTTGAACTTGTTCAGCACACTGCAGTCTTCGATGACGAATTTTTTGTTACACATAATAAAATCAATTTCACTTGTCGTCCCAATTGGATGTCTCCATGTCCATTTCCTGTGTGGCTTTTTCTTGAAAAAGGAGTTCAAGATGAAAAATCCTTCTGCCTCTGCAAACTCAACGAGAGTATTTCCACGCTGGTTTCTGTTGCCGTGACCGAATTTACCTACTGAAGTTTCATTCTGTTGCCGTTGCCCTATTTTTGCATTGAAATCTCCCATAATTATCTTCAAGTGCTGCTTACCTTTATTATTTAGATGACGAATTTCCTCATAAAATTCTTCAATTTCTTCTTCAGGATGACTTGTGGTGGGTGCATAAGTTTGAATAATCTGAGCCTGGTATCTTCTCGATAGTTGGATAACGAGTCGTGCAGCTCTGTCAGAGGAACTTTCAACTTCTACCACTTTATCCTTCAGTTTCTTGTTTATTATAAATCCAACACCACTAGTTCTGCCAGTATCTGTCCCACGATAATAGAAGAGATGTCCACTTTTCAGTTCAATGAGATCTTCTCCTTTTCTCCTTACCTCACTTAGCCCGACGATGTCCCACTTGATCCTTTGTAGTTCCTCTTCCAATTCAAGAAGCCTTGAATCAGAAGATAGGGAGCGTCCGTTATAGGTAGCCAAGGTCAGCATCAAATGGCAGCCTAGTCCGGTCCTCCGAGATTCTTAGCACCCTCTGCCTTCATGTCGCACTGGCCGCTGCCTTGGCCAGGTACATTCCAGCTGCCGGAGACTGAGGGCCAAGATTTAAGTTGTAGAGTCATTTTGGAGGTGTTTGGCCATAACTCACCACGCTGGCCAAGCGGGTTGGTGAGTGTGGGATAGCATTTCCTCTGATCCCGATGGTATAGTTATACCGCTATTGTCGGTCGTCAGAGCCCCTTTAGTGGGAACAGGATGCACCACGAGAAGGCGGGGTTGACATTTGTCAAGGAGAGGCTGTGATGTTACGCATCACCTGACCTTACATCCCTATACATATATAATAAAATATATATATTTAAAAAGCGCAATATGAGCAGTGTTCTTCACCAGAGACTGACAAACGCACTTTGAAGGCACAAGGTCAAAAAAGGGGGCAAGGACACTATTGGAAACAATATATCTTGTACCAGTATGTAGCGCTAGAAGTATTACGTGATACGCGTGACTCTATGTATATATATACTGCTGGCCACCCAAAATGCAACACCAAGAAGGAAGCATCCGATTGGCCTGAAATTCGCAGAATGCTTCGCCGGCGAGAGGACATGCAAACGATTAGCATTGCAGGGCGTACGCAAATCATGTGCGCCCCGCACGCCACCGAGAAGCACTATAAGAAGGGTGCACAGAAGGCGGGGTGTAAGTAGTGGAAGTGTGTTGTGCTGCCGGACATGTGTGTGGGAAGCTTCCTGATGCCTCGTGGCAGAATACGGCAGTCATTCCAGCACGTTTCGGAGATCGACAGAGAACGAATAGTGGCTTATTGCGACAGCGGTTTATCGTACCGAGACATAGGCGCCCGTGTATGACGACATCCAGCCACAGTGAGGCGAGTATGGATTCGGTGGGTGCAGGAGGGACGGACGGACCGACGTGAGCGATTGTTGCAGCCGCGGCACACTACCGAACGAGAGGACCGGCATGTTGTGCGGCGGGCATTGACGGCTCGCACAGACACATCACGAACGACAGCGCAGGAATTAGGGTGTGTTGCGCAACAACCTGTGTCAGCAAGTGCCATTCGACGTCGTTTGCAGGAGCAGGGACTTATCGCACTGCACCCCGTTGCTCCGATTAATATTGATGTTACACCACCGGCGAGTGTGGTGGCAGTGGTCCGTTGAACGCCGCACCTGGACTACGGAATGTCGCGACATTGTCTTCTGCGACGAATCCCGCTTCTTCCTGCAACACCACGATGGTCGAATGCGCGTGAGGCGGCTCCGCGGCGAGAGACTGTATGACGCCGGCATTATGCATCGCCATACCGGTCCGTCGCCTGGCGTTATGGTTTGGGGCGCAATTGGATATGACACCCGCACTCCTATGGTACGCATCGCCGGTACACTCAACAGCCAACGCTACATCTCCGACGTTTTGGAGCCTGTAGTCCTCCCTTACCTGCAGGACCTGCCAGCGGCCACGTTTCAACAATGCGCGCCCGCACGTGGCGCGCATCGTACAACAATTCTTCACGGCCCACCAGGTGCCACTGTTGCCGTGGACCGCCTGTTCTTCCGATATGTCGCCCATCGAACTCGTCTGGTAGCTGATCGGCAACCGAGTGGCCGATTAAGCACCACCCGCGGCTACGCCTGATGAACTGTGGCAACGTGTGGAAGCAGCCTGGACCGACATACCCCAAGTCTACATCCAAAGCCTCTTTCATTCGATGCCGCGGCGTGTAGCGGCCGTTTTTGCCAGCCATGGGGGCCACACGAACTATTGATTTCTGCGTGTTCCGCCAGTCGCACGGGTCTCTGAGCTCAATCGTTTCATCTTTGTATCTGTTGTTATGTGTCCAGTAAATCTGGCTTTGCTATCTCGCGTCCTTCTTGGTGTTGCATTTTGGGCGGCCAGCAGTGTATATAGTGTCGCGGTGTGGCATGGACGCAATGAGGCCCTAGAAGGTCGCCTGAGGCACACATGCTCATTCTGACTGCAGCAGAGCACGGAGAGCGCGGAGATGACGTGGTCGTGGGTCGTCACGTTGAACCTGTCGATCCAAGTAGTCCCACAAGTGCTCTATAGGCTTGAGGTCGGGCGATTTCACCAGCCAAGAGAGAACGGTGACATCGCTGTCGTGTTCCTGGAACCACTCACGCGCCCGCTTAGTGACGTGACATGACGCATTGTCCTGTTGGTAGATACCATCACCACCAGGGTAAACGTCCATCATGAAGGGATGCATTTGGTAGGCGAGGATTTACAGGTAGCCATTGGTGTTTAGCCATCGAGTGGTACCATCGGTCCCAGGTCATACCAGAAAAACAATCCCCAGACATGCACACTGCCACCGCCGGCCTGTACTTGACCAACAAGCGTGCCCGGGGTGTTCGTTCACGTGTATCTCACGCCGTATCTTCCGCCACCCATCACTTCTGTGGAGTAGAAACATCGATTCGTCGGAGAAAGAAACCTTTTCCCACTCTTCCACTGTCCAATGACGGTAGTCCCATGCGAACTGCAGACGTCGTTGCGAATGGACCTGGGTTAACATGGGCGCCTTGACCCAGCGTCGACTCCGGAGACCTATGCGTAACAGGATTCGCTCTATTGTTATCGGAGACACGTACCTGGGTGCCCCAGCGTTCATTTGCGTAGTCAATTGCTGCACTGTTTCGCGTCGATTGCCCTTTACCAGTCGATGGAGGCGACGTTTCTTCTCTGGGGTCGATAGCCTTTGGGGCTCTATATTCATGACGTCGAGATGTACTCCGTGTGCTAGCGGTTCATTCTTGGTACACCCTTACTAAATCACCTCGCGGAAAGCCCACGAATTCTCCTGTTTCTGAGATGCTCAAACCCTTGGCGCGGTAACCGATGATCATTCCTTTTTTGAACGTCTGACAAATCACTACCTCTGCCCATTGTGCTCACGTAACGCACTATGGCTCATCTGTTGGCCCTCCGCTTATATAGTCGACCTTGTCACGTGCAGTCTGCGACGCGCCTGGGCGGATACACGGTGATTCTGGGGGTGGTCATATTATTCTGATACGACGGTGTATAACGATGAAGGAATAAGGTGAAGGTTTTCACGCTCTTATTATTCCTTCGTCGATATACACGGTCGTATCAGAATAATATGACCACCCCCGGAATCACAGTGAACGAGCCCAGGCGCGTCACAGACTGCACGTGACAAGGTCGACTACATAAGCGGCGGGCCAGCACAGCTGAGCCATAGTGCGTTACGTGAGTACAATGGGCAGAGGTAGTGATTTGACGGACGTTCAAAAAAGGAAGGATCATCGGCTACCGCACCAAGGCTTTGAGCATCTCAGAAACAGGAGACTTTGTGGGCTTTTCGCGAGGTGCTTTAGTAAGGGTGTACCAAGAATGGACCGCTGGCACGCGGAGTACATCTCGACGTCATGAATATAGAGCCCCAAAGGCCATCGACCCCAGAGGAGGACGTCGCCTCCGTCGACTGGTGTTTGCAGAACAATTCTCTACAAACGATGCAAATTTCATATTTTTGTATTCAATACTTTTTGCGCTGCGAGCTAGGAAAGCGCAAGTGTCGCGAAATTTCTTCGGCGGCGGCGGAAGCGGCAGTTACTTTTTTTACGCTTTCCAACGGTAGGTTGAAGAAGCGTATATGCTCCAGCTTTGTCCGTCCGTCTACCTGTCCGTCAGCCTGATAACTGGCGTAAAAATAGTTCGAATTCAATGAAATTTTAGTATGTGGTAGGGGACCACCTGGGGATGAACCCTATTGAAAATGGACAAAATGGGGTCAAAGGTCAGGACATAGGAGTGGGATCCATTTCATCGCCCTTATGTGTTATAACTTACGTAAAAATGCTTCGGTTGAGACAAAACTTTATCGTGGTGTTTCGGAAGTGTACTTAACCGGTTATGTTGAATATAATCGAAATGGGGTCAAAGGTCAGGACATAGGTGCAAGATTTATTCTACAACCATTATCCTCATAACGTGAGTAATAACTTGACTAATGATTTCTGGTATGTTGGAAAGCTTATCATAAATAATGCATTGCATGATTTTACTAACTTGTTTTAGAATAGAGAGACTATGTAAGTGACGTTTGCGTGCATATGCATGAAAGGTCTTAAGTCAGTGGCCAGTGTGTGCAGTTCATATGCCTTTGCAAGAATTTAACAATACACCCAGTGCTGTAAATTTTCTTGTCAAGGCTTGAATGCGTCACAAAGAAGTAATACATTTTTCCAGTTTCAAAGATGTCCTTCTGTAGCTTCCCATGTAAGAGGGTTATAATGGAAGTAATCTGATACTGCTAGATCCTGACTCTGAACAGTATGACGGAAAACAGAATAGCCGATAGATACTCTTGAGGGTTTCTTTTGTACGTAGCATCGTTCGCTATCAGATAGCGTCAGTTGCTCTTCAAACGGTGTTGATGCAATCATGGTGAGTATACAAATCAACATTCGTGTCGCATTGCTTCGTGTCTTTGAACTTGGAAAGTCGCCCGTCAGGTAGCTCGTAGCATTTGAAAAGCATGTGGAGAGGATGGTGAAGCAGTTCGCACTTCTCAGTTATGGTTTAAATGATTTTATAAAGCTAACGATACTCTGTAGGGTTATTCGAGATCCAGATGACCTGCAGCTCAAAAAAACGAAGTCGTACAGCCAGTGATAGAGGCCCATCCCCGTCAGATGTGTAAGAAGATGGCCGCCAATCTTCATGCCTGTGCCAAGATTGTGTGGAACCATCTACTCTAGGGAGGAAAGGTAAGAAAGTTGGACCAATACGTTCTTCATGCTCTCACTGAGAACAAGGCTGAGCATAAGCAGTTCTCTTTTCTAACGCCTCAAGTGTGAGCCTCTTATTCACAGGAACCTGACTTCGGATGTGAAATGGAAACTGTATGACAACAGCCGACAATCGGCCCCATCGTTATCGCCTTGAGGAACCACTGAAAAAGGCTCCAATGGCCAAGGTGCTGTTGTGTGTGTTTTGGACAGCGCCCGGTATTGTGCATTACGAGTTACTGCAGTAGATGAGAACCATGGCTGCTATCGCATAAACTCGCAGATGCAAAAAATTGTGCAGCGCCGAATGAAGCTGTTTGTTGAAGGTACCTCGTACTCCAATGTGTCGTCATGAGCTGCTGCTGTTGTAGGAGAACACACACATCTGTCATGACCAGTAACACAACTGCTAGATTCAGATCGGAGGTTCTGCCACATCCTCCATATTTCTCCGATATTTCATCAAAGGACTATCATGTTTGCTGTGCGCTGGACAATCATGTGCGGAGGAGCCGGTTCTGTACCGGGATGCCTTGGAGATAGAGCTGTAAGAATTTATTTTCACCCATAAGAATTCTCAGTTCTATCGGAAGTGTATTTTTCATCTTAACTAGGATTAGAGAAAAGCCATTGCATGTGCTAGTGATTATTTTGACCAATAAAGGTAGATGCTTTTAAGTAAATAACAGGTGTATTTATTTATGATGGTGCGAAAGCACTGGGACTTTTTACATGACAAATTTTCCGTTCTTTTATTCCATGTAAATATTCAGTACCATGGACGTGAGTCAGTTGGCAAATAGCCAGTATCGTGTTTGCGCCGTAGGCAACTGTTGCTGGCTCTAATCTCGTTGATGACCATTAAAGTTTGCACTTTTTTTAAGGATTTTCACGAATGCAATTCAGACGCTATGTAACGAAGTAAAGTTCTCCGTAATTTCTGTCCACGCCAGGATTCGAACCCGGATCCACTCATTCCGGAATAAGTCACTCTACCAATTGAGCTACGCGGACGTTTTATTCTGATTCCTATCTGCCTCTATGTCGTGTGCGTCCTTCTGGCAGGTACGTCACATCTCCTGGTACGTTACATCATCTCCCCCTTATTTTTTTTTGTCGAAGTGCTGGAGAAGGGATTCTCTTATTTTTCCTATCTCGCGGTGTGGAAATAACATCACACCATTGCGAGATTTTGAACGGTCGGGTCATCCGGATAGTTCGGGCGCCATTATAACGAAGTAAATTTCTCCGTCATTTCTGTCCACGCCAGGATTCGAACCCGGATCCACTCATTCCGGAATAAGTCACTCTACCAATTGAGCTACGCGGACGTTTTATTCTGATTCCTATCTGCCTCTATGTCGTGTGCGTCCTTCTGGCAGGTACGTCACATCTCCTGGTACGTTACAGCTACATTGATACACTGGACTTGTTTTTTGTTTTGTTTTAAGGTTTAACGACCACCGTGATTAACTCAGTGGGCTATTAGAAGTCGTTCGTCCCTAATTTAGGGCCACTCGTTCCAGGGAATGGAGAGAGCCAGTGCCGTAAGACAAACACAACATCCTTGCCTCACCGGAATTCGAACCCGGACCCCTTCCGGACTAGTGGTCATAACCGATCGCTTAGACCACTGCGCCACCGGGCAGGCACACTGGACTTGTGAGCTGTTTACCCTTCTTGATACGTGACCTGTGACGTACTAGAGAAGTAAAACACGTTCAAGACGACAAATTTGGAGCGGTAGATTCAGTCCGTGTAGCTTAGTCGGTTTAGCAACTCACTCCGGAGCGAGTTGTTTAACCGACTAAGCTACACAATGTTACGGACAAATTCCTATTTTCAGATTGGCGCCCGAACGTAAAAATGGATTCACAGGCCGTTGGGTTCTTTGAAAAATGTGTGGTTTGTTCGACACATCATCTGGAATTAATGAAAGGTTCCTTCTGCTCTTCAAAAGAAAAAAAAAAGAGAAAGATGATGTAACAAACTACTACAGAAGTAAAACTCGTGTCAAGACGACAAATCTGCAGCGATACATTCCGTCCGTGTAGCTCAGTTGGGAGAGCAACTCACTCCGTCACGGACAAATTCCTGTTTTTACAACCCTTCCTGCCAGCAGTGGATTAGCCACCTTGGCTGGTATATTTCTGGCTTAGAAACCTCATCCAATGGGGCCGGGATGTATTGCACCACGTAGAAGAAATATACGGGCACATCTTGATGAGGACTTTAGGGCATTAGGGCATAGAAATAGGTTGAGAGTTTCTAATTTGGAATGTTTTTCAAAGATTGAAGTTTTTCATACTCTATCGCAAACGCTTGGTTAATTTGCTGTACTCCCCATCCCAACCAAGTATATATTTTTTTATTCGGGGTATAACGACCACCGTGGCCAACTCTAAGGGCTATGGGCAGTCACTCGTCCCTAACTTGGGGCCACTGGTTTCGGGAGCGGAGAGAACCAGAGCCGTAAGGAAGGTGCATCACCCATGCCTTATCGGGACTCGAACCCTCGCCCGTTCGGACGAACGGCCAGAGGCCAGGCCTTCGACCATTGCGGTACCCGGATCGCACAGCAAGAAATCTGCCTGAAATCCAGTTTCTGTTATTGGAGAAGACAGTCTAATAGCAATTGTAATTGCTCTGCCAGAGAATGAAACAGACAGCGAAATCGTTAAAAGAATACAAAATCAATTTTATGCAGCAGAAAACTTTTAACAGATTTTACCTTAACAGCTCCACTTCTTCCAAAGTTGAATGCATGACTAATATCTAGCAAGTCCTTTACCATATGAGTTTTCACAGCATCTTCTGTAGTTGCCCGGACATGTACAGATTGTATCTTCACACCTTTGAAAGCTAACTGTGTAAAACAATGAAAATGAAAATGAATTTAATTAGGAGTGCTGAGTACGATATTATAACACAACTTAAACACGTTACCTACGATCGGTTAGTTACAAATATGCACTGAATTACTACTGCATTATTTACAGTGATTGCATTTTCCGAATCATCCTGTCACATCATTTTCTTAAATAAAATATTGAAAATCGTACATGAATGTAAAACAAAAAATGAATGTTATGTATAAGAAATATATAGGGTGATTCATAAAGAAGTATACAGTTTCCAGATGCTGTAAAACAGTAACAGTTGAAGCCACGGACCACAACTGCCAACCGTTAGGTAGATGCACTCATAAAGTTTGTGTCCCGCTACTAAGGGAAGTGACTTGGGTGATAGCGCGCGTGTCACGTGACTAATCAGTCAAAATGGCAGCATCTGTAGTGGAGAAGGCGTTTTGTGTTCTTGAATTGAACAAAACGGAATCTGTAACTGTTGTGCAATGGAATTTTCGATCACGATTCGGAAAAGAACCGCCAACCTGAAAATCTATCTACGATTGGCGTAAAAAATTTGAAACTACGGGCTGTTTGTGCAAACGTAAAAAAACCCTTGGACGACCGCGTGTATTGGAAGAAATCGTCGATAGTGTTTGCACCACCATTCAACGAAGCCCGGGAAAATCAACGCGGAGGGTGAGTCGGGAAGTGCAGATTTCACAGCCCACTCTCTGGAGAATTTTGAGAAAGAAGCTGAAAATGATTCCATATAAAGGGCAGATGTTGCAAAATCTCACTGCACTTGATTCAGATATCTTACCTCGCGTTTGGGCGGAAATCAATTACCGGAGCGATGTGTGTTGTGTGACTAAGGGTGCACACATAGAACATCTGTGATTGTCTCTAAAAAAGCTTGAAACATTCCCCTACAATTCTGTTACAGGTAACATAAAATATATTGCATTGTTCTTGTTTTATAGTGCGTTGAAACTGTGTACTTTTTTTATGAATCACCCTGTATAAATACTATCATAATAAGCTTTCTTAAAAATGCAGAAATTCCGAATAATTATGGGGTCTTCCTCGAGGATCATTTTCCTGAGAGCTCAAAGCAACAAGCACATCCCTCATCTCCAACAGTTGACCTGCATTCATATTGTTATTATTATTAGGGTGTGGGGGCTAACAACCACAACGAGCAACTCCTAGGGCTATGGATAGTCATCCGTCCAAAATTTTGGGTCACTGGAGGGGAACCGAGCACACAACCTATGCCTTAATCGGAACTTGAACCCGGGTCCATCTCTGACGAGTAGCCAAAAACATACGCCTCTGACCTCTCAGACATCAGGTCGGTTATTCAGAACTCGCGAGAAGACAATTTTCATTCAAAAGTCACTAAAATACTGTGACATTATCAGTGGCGCATATTCGAGGCTAGCTAGGCTAGCTGCGAAGCCCAGAGAATGCACAAATAAAAGTCAATTAAATATACATAAATAAAAGTCAATTGTCAACAGTATTAAGATATGTCAATGCTTTCGGTGAGAAAAAAACACGAGCGGATTCGCTTCTTTCGATTATGAGAATCAGTCTGGCGAGCAATGATCAACGGCGTCAGCGTAACGCAAGTAGCTCTTCGAAGGACTTCGCTGTTCTGATGCAAAGAGCTTCAATACTATCTCCTGCTAGCGTTTCCATGACAACATGGATGAGCTACGGAGCTCGTGAGTAGCCATTGCTTTGGCCAAGGGTTCGCTCCGAAAAAACGAAGACTTCGGACTACCTCAGTCCCTCCATGCTTCCAGCGCGTGTTTCGTGAGAGTTGTTTCAGTTTGTGTGAAGTGTCAATGAATTAAAATCAGTGACATTATATCTTAAATTCCTGGCTTTGTTGGATTCGAACTATTTTGATAAATTTTGTGAAAGCTTCTTTGAACATCTTCTATCAGAGTTTAAAGAACTCATTGCTTCAAATTTTGATACAGTTCGATTAAAAATGAACTGAATGTGTTTAATTCCCTTGATGAATACAAAACAAATCAGACATTACTTGTTATATAAAGTTGAATAATTGGATTGGACATAGTGTTTATTGAGGTGTACAAATTAGCAGATCAATATTAAACTGTTCATCAAGAACTGCAACTGCCGAAAGACGTTTTTCCGTATTAAAAAGAATCAAGATATATCTTAGAGCCACACAAGGACATGCACATTCGAGCAACTTGGCTGGTTTGTTAATATAGAAAAACATTATTTTTAAATATGAAAAAGTACTCGGAAGAAACATTTTTGTGAAAACGTAACACTCAAGTTCACACAAAAGGAAAGAAGAATGGAGTTCGTGTACAAATAAGTGTACAAATCCTGATCCTCATAATTATTTGGTATCATGTTAGCAATAGCATGTGCCTAAAATTTAGAAAAAAAAATGTTACTTCTATTACTTAACAATTAAAAAATAAACTTCGCAATTTTTAAATAAATAGTAGGTAGTAGGAGAGGGGGGGGGATAGCCCAGGTCTCGGACCCAAGATACGCCACTGGACATTATACATCTCTCAGTTTTATGGAACTGATGAGAGCGCTCTGTTCCATATGCCCTTCTATCCCATTCAGAGAGTGAGAAACTCGCTTTGCTGCTGAGAGGTGTAGATGTTGACTACTTCTCGGTATTCCATTATTTTCTCGCAGTATAAAAACGACGATACAGCCACTGCAGACCTGTTGTTCAGCAGGCTTATTTTTTACTTCGGGCAGTAATTTAATTTTTAATGTAAGAAGAAATTGCTCCGATCAATAGTCAAGAGGTAAGAGCTACATAATTTAGTCCTTAAGGAGTTATAAAGAATCTTCAAAAAATCATGTTTGAAGGAACAGTTGAGGTCTAACATTCTGACTGATTATACGTAGCTCTAAAAGCACTGAATTATTATCTTTTCGAATTTAGACTTGTGGTGATTGGCAGCTGCAAACGAACATCTAAAAACACTTGTGCCATATTTGGTCAAAGGGAAACTATTCCTCGGTAACAGTGGAGAGTGGTTCGATTTAGACCTGGGTGACACTGTGAGATATCTCCATTACTATAGTTATTTTTGAGGTCAGCCTCAAGAGCTTGTTCAGACATTTAAGGTACTAATGAGAAATGAGAGAGAGAGAATGAAAGTGGGTTTCTTAAAAAGAGACTGAACGAAAAATAAATGAACGTCTACTGAATGCAACGAGGAGGGTAAAAGCTTAATACATATACAGGGTGCTCCATACAAAAGAGGCCCCGTGGCCAGACGTTGTTTGACGGGTTAAAGTTGTTTGGCAGGTTTCCAGTTAAACCCGCTTTGTTCCACTTCTAACCGGTTTCTGCCTATACAGCTGCAAAGGAATTCTCTGGAGTGGTTAGTCACAGCCAGAGCAGTGTAGGTACGCGGTCATAAGTGCAAGTGAAGAGAGGACAAAGGCAACGGAAATGGTTTAAGTACGGAACAGGGGATTTTTTTATTGTGGAACAGGGACTATGGACACCCAGATCACCCGATCTCTCCACCTGTGACTTTTATCTGGGGGGAGCATTAAAAGGAAAAGTGTACGCAACTAATCCGCACACCCTTGATGAATTAAAAGTGAACATTACGGGTGCCATAGCCCAGATTACTGCTGATGAGTTGTGGCGCGTTACGAACAACATGTTCCGTCGTGTGTCTTGATGTCGGAGAACAGCACTTTCAGCAACTGTTGTAAACGCAGGTAAATTACTCCTGTTTTCTCTCATTTCAACTATTCTTTACCATGTATAGTAACATTGCCTGACAGTTGTCGTTAATTATACTCGGGCCTCTTTTATATGGCACACCCTGTACATTCGAATTGAAAAGGAAATGTTTCCGTTGTGCTAAGTAATAAGGCATTCACTTTTAATATTATAAATCCTAATAAAGGTATGATATAGTAAAAATACAAGGCCAAAAAGAGTAGAAAAAGATAAAAAAAATCTAACGTACCATGGATGTGTACGGTGCAAGAGACTTCTTATATTCTTGGAACATGTCATCAATAAAGCGATGCCAACGATAGAAAATTGGATCACGAAGAGATGTGGCGGTGTCACTCATAACTCCAGGGTTTAACTGAAAGAAAACACATAAAGTAATAATGTATGCGGTATTACTGGTGACTACTTTTTTAATGAAAATGATGTTCTTTAGCTTATTAACATCGAGGGTTTAGAAATTAATTAATAAACAACATGAAACACAAATTGCAAAATATATTTTTTCATCCCTTTGAAATACACCATCTAATCAAACGTATCAGGATACATACCTAACCACAAACTTCCTGGAACAGGAAAGAATTAATATCTGGTTGATCCACAATTTGCTTCTATCCCAGCCTACACTCTGCAGGGAAAGCATTCCCCCTAGATTTTGATACGATGCTGCGATATTGCCTTCCAGTCTGCTACAAGAGCATTAGTCAGGTCGGTCACCGATATCGGGTTGTTAGGCCCGGCTCGCAGTCAGCGTTCGATTCATTCCGAAGATGTTCCATGGGTTTGTTAGAGTTCATTACTCATTCCAAAGGTGGTCGGAGTTATATGCAGGTCAGTCAAGTTCTTCCCCTCCCATCTCATTAAACCACACTTACACGGACCTCGCTTTGTGGATAAAGGCATTGTGCTGTTGGTAAAAGAAAGGATTTTCATAAAACTGTTATCATAATGTTGAGTTATCGAGAATATCTTTACAGGTCGCAGCATTGAGATTCCCGTGCACGGGAACTAGGGAGTCTAGATCAAACTGAGAAAAACAGACTCGGAGCATGACACCTCCACTTAATTCACAGTTGGCCAAAGCTGTCGGGTAGGTAGCGTTCACCTGGTATCCTCAATATCCATACTCGTCTGTTGGACTGCCAGATAGTGAAGCATAATTCATCACTCCAGAGAACGCGTTTCCATTGATGCAGAGTCCTCTGGCACCGAGCTTTACACCACACAACAAACGCTTGGTGTTGATCTTGCTGATGTTGGGCTTGTGTGCAGCTGCTCGGCCATGAAACTCATTCCCTTCAGCTCTCAACGAGCCGTAACGTTGCTTCCAGAGACATTTTGCAACTCAGCGGTGAGTGTTACTACTTGGGGTATAGACGATTAATTCGATCCATCCTCTTCAGCACCCGGCGGTCCCACTCTCTCATTTTTCGTTGTTCACCAGGTTGCGATTGCCCCCTTTTTTTTTGCTTCTAGGCGATTCCACTTCACAATACCCTGATTTGCAGTTGATCGGGGCAGCTGCAACTGGGCAGAAACCCCCGAACTGACTTCTTGCTAAGATGGCTTCTTTTGATCGTATCACGTTGAACGTCACTGAGTTCTGCTGTGTGGCTCTTTCTAGTGTTAATGCTGGTCTATGATGCTTATTCGGTCACGTGCTTCTTTTTACACTGAAGAGCAATTGAATTAGAGATAGCTGGCGTTATGCAAATGTGGCGCTGTGCGCGGCCCTGTAAACGGAAACGACATGACGTATGTAGCGATCCGACAATATAAGGAGTGATGCGACGATAATCAGTAAGAGTCGGACGCAGTATGGGTAAGACGAAGGATCTAAGCGCATTTGATCGTGGGAAAATTGTCAGGGACGAATGGGTCACTCCATCTCAGAAGTCGTGCAGGCACTGGGATTTTCACGAGCCACTGTGTCACGGGTACACCGTGAGTACATCGAATCCGGTAAAACCATCCTTGCAAGGGCCAACTGCCGTAGACAACAGCGTGTGGATGAGCGGGGTCATCGTCTGCTAGCTCGCTTTGTAACAGCGGATAGACGGGCCACAGTGCAAGAAATCACTTGGCAATTTAACGCTGGTGCACAAAAAAGTGTAAACAACCACACCATCCAGAACCATCTCCTCGCTATGGGGCACAGAAGCCATCGTCCCACGAAGGTACCGCTGCTGACCGCACATCACAGGGTGCAAAGATTAGCATGGGCGCGGGAACATCGCCACTGGACCCTAGACATGTGGATAATTGTTGCCTGGACTGATGATTCGAGATTTCCGTTGGTACATGCGGATGGCAAGATACGAGTACTGCGCAAACCACATGAAGTGATGGATCCTTCTTGCCAACAGGGTACTCTTCAAGTTGGTGGGGGTGGCATTCTCGTCTGGTGACTATTTACGTGGACCGAAATGGGACCCCTGGTACGTGTGACATCGTACCTCATAGGTCAACGTTACCGGGATATCCTGGACGACCATTTGTTCCCGTTTGTGCGTCTTCACCATCCCACTGGGGACCTCATCCTGCAACAAGACAATGCACTGTGCCATCGCTCCCGAATTGTATCCGAATAGTTGGATGAACACTCCACCGACGTAACCTCGCTTCCTTGGCCAGCTAGGTCACCTGACCTCAATCCCATCGAGCACATCTGGGATGCCATCGAGAGAGATGTTCGAGGCTCTGACCCCTCTCTATCAAATATTCGTGAACTGTGGGAGCTTGTTCAGGGGTCGTGGATCCGTATGGCTTCCCAACGCTTCCGGTGTCATGTCGAGTCCATGCCGAGACGAATCGCCGAAAGGTGGTTTTACACGTTACTAGACAGGTATCTCTCATTCAATTGCTCTTCAGTGAATACCTGAATGGGCAGTGGCTGTGATAAACAGTATATGCACAAATTCACTATTCAAAAGGAGTGTCGAGATACTTCTGATCATAAGGTGTAGATCTTTTCGACTTCGATAAGGAAGGTCCAACTGTCCTTTCAGTATCCAAAAGACGGCTTCAACTCCACCCGAAAGATTCTGGAGCACAGTCGAGTGTTTTCTATCGTTAAAACTGTGCGGTTTGCTGTTTTCTACTGTTGAAACTGTGCTGATTGTCCACCGTTTAAACTGTGCTGTTTTAACTTAGATCTTGGAAACATAAAGGGAAAAATTAAATCCTTGAGATTCTAAGCCTTGCTAGTATGAAGGATGAGTGGTTTACTGTTTGAATCTTTTTGAGAATAGTGTACTGCGAAAAGGATCGAAGAGGAACGACCCGAAAGTTTTACGTGTACAACGTTTACAGCCTTTTCCTAAAGTTTTTATTCCACTCGCAAAATCTCGCACAACAGCATTTGACCATTTTTCAAAGATTTTTTTCTTTTGCGAATTTCAAAGGAAAATTTCAATGTTGCCTCTCTTGCCGTGGAATTGGTTTAAGTGGAATTGGCAATCTCAAGGCAGAAAATAAATATAAGAGATGTATTTTCTGAGCGAAATAAAACATGGAAGAGTATTTATCCTTCATTGGTATATCTCTGAAGATCAGTATCCATGCCATTAAACTCTGCATGCTCTAATAATCGGGAAATTATTCTGAAAAGCAATAGCCCGTCTTATGGTAACGTGGCTCCAGTAATTTAATTTCTTTTGTACATCAAGACATTTCACGGTTGGTTTCGACATTCTACCTAAAAATCCAAGAATAGTATGAACTCCAGGACAAGATCAATTGAGCACTTGGGATAATATGAAGTTTACTGAAAGAAGACCAATTTCATTTTAAAAAAAAACAGACAAATTTCTCGATATGAAAAATATACGATAAAAACAAAATACAGGGTCATTACAAATGAAAAAGACAGTTTCACCATCTTATAAAACCCAAACTATGAGGCTTGAAATTTTAACAGTGGCAACATATCTGTAGAATCGAAGCGCAACGCAACAAGTTTATGCTGCTTACGCTACACGTTGGTTGGATACCTAGCACACCTCACTGTAAAATGGACTCCCCCTCCCAACTGCTTGCGCCTGTGCAATAACGAGAAGAACATGAGCTGTCGCTACCCGTTGATCTAGTCACGATGTTTTCAAAATTGAAGCAGTGGTCAAGGGTGACCATAGGGGGCAGGGGGGCAGGGAAGGGCTCGAGCCCTCCCTCCTAGCCGTTGGTGTAGCCAAAGTTTTGATAAATTTAAAACACTAAAATGGACGAAACCTTTTTTTAAAACATTTTTAAAAATAATAAGATATTAATGACTGATTATATCAATTATTTTTGTTGTATTTTAATACCTTGTATATTTACTAAAATGTTTGATAGTCTTGAAGGAGTTTAGGATTTTTCTTAGCCTCCTTCCCCCTAAAAGTACTGATATGGGCGCCACTGGCAGTGGTGTTGGATAAAAATTCAAAGTCCCAGAGGTCGTACTGCGCGACAGTGTCATCAAGGACTTTTAGAGGCTTGTGGGGAATCTGCATTACTATACAGAACAGTTGCAAGATGGGTAAAAGCCTTCAATAACGAACGCCAAAATTTGAAAGGTGAGCCTCGGCCAGGTTGTCCCAGTGCAAGTGAAGAACAAACAAGTGAGTGCTGTTTCAGCGTTACTGGATACCGATCGGCGCTTTACGACTCGTCAGTTAGCCAATCAGAGAAGAGTGTCGAATACAACTGTGCTACACATTGTGAAGGAACGCCTGGGAATGAGAAAAATTGCATCGCGATGGGTTCCGCACGCTTTGACTGAGATCCAGAAATGGCAACGATACGAGGCTGCTCGTATCCACTTGGAACGCTTTCCTTCTCCGTATCATCACGCTGGACGAAGCTGGGCTACATCATATGAACCAGATATGAAACGCCAATCTAACGAGTGGCGTCATTACGAGTCACCGAGCAAATCCAAATTTCGTCGGAACGCCAGCAATGTGAAGGTTATCCTACTGTATGACTGACTAAGATAGTGTTACCTTGAGGTATGCCGTACCCCAACGCTAGACCGCCACTGCGCAGCATTACCGTACATTTTTGGAACAAAATCTGCGACCAACTTTGAGGAAGAAGCGGGAACACTTTATGCAGAACCCACCCATCATTTTGCATGAAAATGCTCTAGCGCAGGTTGCATATGCTGTGGATCAGTTGTTCACTCTATGGGACCGTAAAGGGCTTTACTACCCACCGTACTCTCCTGACTTAAGCCCATGTGACTTCGACTTTATAAAATGAAGGAATGACTTTGCCGCATTCGATTCAGAACTATCCCAGACATTCTTCACGCAGTAGACAGCTCTATACGAACGACCAACCGAACAAGCACTGCCAACGGCATCCTATGACTTCCACCTCGCTGGCAACGGGTGTTACACAATGCTGGTGACCACACTGAAGGACTGTAAAAATTTGAAACAGGTATGCGTTTTGTACCAGTAGTTATTATGCAATTGCCTTTATTAAAATTCCAACCCTCGTATTTAAGATATTGACACTCACGTTGCTCCGTTTTGTGGGGTAACTTCTGAAGCTTGTTGCAGCAACTTAGAGATGTTCGATGTGTGCATCCTCAGTCACACAGCATATATCAACGCGGTAGGAATTCTTGCCAAATACGTGCTAACATATCTTCATCAACTCCAGCGATAGCCGTTGTGATACGTTATTTTAGATCAGCTAAATAAACAGGAAAGGGAGGAACAAGGACTCTGTCTTTCACATAGCTACGTAAAACAAATCACAGGGTGTTAGTTAGTTCCAGACTCGTTGTGGCCAACGTGTAAGTGACATCGGGTCGCCGGTTGCGCGGAAAATCTTCATCGAAGTACTTTTTAGTTTCCTGATGCCAGTGAGGTGGCTCTCCATCCTGTTGAAAAATGAAGTTGTCATCGTCTTCGTGCAGGCATTAACCAAATAATTAGCATATCGGGATAACAACCTTCCTTTACAGTGCTCTCTTGGTAAAAGAAGGGGACCATACACTTTTTTTACGAGATATCGCACAAAACACATTAACCTTCTGGGATTCCCGCATATACACCACTATTGCTCTAGGATTTTCAGTCTCCTCATATGCGAATGTTAAGCACTCAGAATTAGTTGTCGTGCACCATTCAAATAATCCAACAATAATCGACACTGTCACTGCACGATTTAAATCCAATAAAATATCACATAAAAGTCAAACGTGCCCATCTTCAGTTAAAATGTAAGGGAGGTAAACATACAGCAGGGACTTATATGCAGTTGGCTGTTGGTTGGTGTTGGTTGGTGAGAACCAACCAACAGCCAACTGTATATAAGTCCCTGCTGTCTGTATACCTTCCTTGCATTTTACCTGAAGATGGGCACGTTTGACTGCCCGAAACATCTCGTAGATTTTAACTTGTAAATAATATATTTTAATGCAATAAACCTTTAATGTGATAAACCTTTAATGTGATAAACCTTTAATGTGATCTTGTTTTATTGGATTTAAATCGTGTAGTGACAGTGTTGATTATTGTTGGATTATGCGAATGTAAAGTTTGTTAACTTTGACACTTAAGTGGAATGTCGATTCATTGCTGAAAATCGGACGTTCACTATCGTTTATGTTCATCTTGTTCAAAACGCTCTTCCATTTCTGCACAGAAATCGCGACGTGTGGTTCTGTCGTTGTCACTTTGCAATAACTGCAGTTTGTAGGAAATCATTTTCATCCTGCTTCCTCAAAATTTTCCAAACAGTTGTGACGTACTACAGAGGTAAAATAAAGCACGTGTCAAGACGACAGATCTGCAGCGATACATTCCGTCCGTGCAGCCCAGTTGGGAGAGCAACTTACTCCGGAGGTAGGGGGCGAGGGCAAATTTGTGTTTTCACACAGTTTGTTGTAGAATTTGTAACTCCCGACCCGCCATCGTTATGGTTTTCCTTGGCTGCATTGGTAAATGGAACGAACACGCTTCACTTGTTCATCAGATACACGTAGTCTCTTTAGACTTCTACCTTTACACAAACATCCTGTTGTTTCAAATTTCTTGTGCCAGTCTTAGATGGATTGTCTGCTCAGTCGTGATTTCTTGAAACGGGCTCTAAAACGCCTTTGCACGGCAGTAACAGACTTCGTTTTGCTTAATTCAAGCACACAGAAAGCCTTCTCAACAGCATTTGCGGCCATCTTGAATGACTGATCACGTGATGGTGAAAACGTACAATCTCGTAGTGACGCTATCTATAAAATAAAATCATTGTTATTGGTGAGAGAAAACGGTGCATCGTAAGTTCCAATATCTTACATAGTTTTATTTTTTATAAAAATGTTGAAACTCTATTTCATTTGTTACAATCTTGTATTTCTGTTGCCTGATCCACGTAAAAAAAAAAATAGTCTATCCATAAATTAGGTCTTCGCATTATTTTCCTTTTTTGATTCGGAATTTAACGACCACCTAGAGCGAATAGCCAGAAACTAGGGATTCGGGATTAAAGGATCATCTCGGACGAATGGTCGGAATCAACGTTTAGGCCACTGCATAACCGGGGCTGCACTCCCAATATAGCCCTCTGTAATACTGAATTGCAACACCCAGAAGTGCTAGGGCAATTCAACGAAAATTCGTGATTAAGACAGCCTAGGAAATGAGAAACGTAATGATTTCCTTCTCAGAGCAAATACTCGACTTTAATATGACAAAAAGAAGTTTACGCGAGCCACAGCAGGGACGAAAAGCCTCCTCTGTTTGGCAATAGGTTAACCCATACTTCGTGGAACAGCTCTGGAGATCAGTACCATTGCTACTAAACGTCAAATAGTCGTCTGAAGCATTGCTTATCATGCTTAATAACAGCTAACGTCAATAGTCGTCTGAAGTCGTCTGAAGCATTGCTTATATCCTGTACCTATAAGCTCAGTCGTGATTTCTTGATAGCAAACGTCAATAGTCGTCTGAAGCATTGCTTTTACCCTGTACCTATAAGGTAATCTATCTGCTCAGGTTGCGGGGGAGAGCTCTGAGATACTGTCCAACCATGTCCTGCTGTCACTGTATTGGCGATAAATCTGGGAGCCCAGCTGGCAACATCTGCATGCCGACACCACACATATCTTGCGAGATATTCGCGGTTGTTTTGCTGAAACACGGCTGTAAGAACCCTTGCCACGAAAGATGTACTTGTGACATGAAACCCAGACTTCAAATTACCTATAAGACACAAGGGAAACGTTCGGCTATTGTATATTACTGCTCCCAAGACCATGAAACTCAGCATTCTCGCCGTGTTCCGCTCTACGAAAGATAGGTGCCTTGTCTCCACACGTGCATGCTGCGATTAACAGAATCTAGGAAGAGGGGCTCGTCTCTATAGATCACATGATTTGTTTCTATTCTCCGGCTGATTCGTGAACGTCACCACTCTAAACGTTGGTGAACACCGGCATCACTCAGCGGCATGCGACGTATTGGAAGCCTTGCATGCCATCCCAACACCGTCAGTAGGCGAGAAATGTTTTCCATGTGATGGGATGAGTACTTCTGACATCACTACTTTTGTTGGAAGTTATCATGGCTGTAGTGGCGATGTGGGCTTTCCGGTGGATGAGACAGTACTTCTGTCCTGCAGTCTTCTGAAGAGCAACTCGACGCCTGTGCATACCTTTTCACAACTGCACTGTTAAACATTTTGTGGTAGGTTGAACCAAAAAGTGGTACTATGCCAGCTGCACCACTTTCTGAGAAAAGATACACCATTGTATGGTGAAAACAAAACCAAAAAACATGATGGAGGGTTACACCATATTATGATGCAAAGCTACACCGTGTTTTGGGTTTTGTTTGCACCACACAATGGTGTATCTTCTCTCAGAAAGTGGTGCAGATGTGTGGTGCCACAAAATGTTTAACAGCGTAATATTGCGATTATATAATAAATGGACTGTGGTCACATGCTCCACTCTACGGAGAGTCAGGCGTGCAGTCTATCCCGTCTCGAAGTCACTTTGCTCTTCATATGGGTGTACCTGTAGAATGTGTCACCTAGTCATTCAATACAATTTGGGAATTGGTAAGTGGAATCGGTGAGTCTGTGAGCAGATAAAACTCGCAGTACGTTTAAGAGAGAACTTGACGCATTCGCCCTTATGCTAATTACCTCTGTTGCCAGGCTGATACAGTACTGGAATAATTTGCATACCCTGACATGACGCTCCCATTTATTTTGCATAAGAATCTGGCGACAGCTTCTGCGTGCTGCAATTTCAGTGAACTTTAAATCGCAGAGTTCAGTGGCATTGTGAACTGACATCTGAAATTTCAGTTAACGAAAATTAAAAAGAAATCAGCAGGAATCATAGTTATTCACCACTGACACCAATACTGTATTGACCATATTGGAAGAGTTAAAATACTAGAGTAAATGATAATGTCAAGTGCCTTAAGATGAGCAACATTCTCAAGAAGTTATTCATGGGTGCAAAAAAATTACTTTGTATCTTCCGTCAGGATCGTCAATTGCAGACATGAGGACATGGCCCCAGTTGTGCAGACTTCCGTAATAGATCTTGTTGACCGAATCATTGCTCGACTCAAGGATGGCTCCCAGGATGTCGATGCCATGTGTTTCATCAAGTGGAGTCTCCAATCCGTTCGGGTCAACAACGTAGCCCAAATTTATGGCTTCCATTAACCTTTCTCGCGATCTTTCGAGGTCTTGGACGGTGAATTCTGGCATGTCTTTCAGAATTCTGCCAGCAGGTCGGAAAGCGTAGGGCATTCCATTTATACCGGAGGCCAAATGAGATGAGTAGCCCTCCAAGGGTTCTTGGAAGTTGTGGAAAGGTACCATTGGCGGCATACCATTGGAAAGACGCTCCGAATCATATCTGAAATGAAATGAATAGAAGATTAATTAGTATACATAATTAATGTATAAATAAGAGATTAATTAGTTGCCAAGACGATATTGGATTAACCATTCAACCGGTGAACCTGGCAAGCTGCAGTGGAAAAACGAGGTCCGCAGAGAAAAGAAAGAACTTTTGGACTGCGGGTAGAAAGGTTAAAGTTGCCTTTCATCCGAATATCCATGTTTAAATTTTCAAGTCAAAAGAAAATTAGGTATAGCACTAATGAACAAAAATATTCTATTGTGCTTTTCAGTACATGTTGAGTGAGCATCCCTTATCCGAAAATTCCAAAACCGAAAACCTCCGAAATCTGAAAGTTTTTTTCAAGCACTCAAATTAACCATAAATACAAAATTTCAGAAGGTTCCGGGGCGTTGTGAGAGTGTTTGCGAACTCCGTATCTGACATCGCGTGTCGATTACGACACGTGACGTCAGATACCCAGGGAGGGCTGTGACTCTTTTTCCTATTGCGGTGGTGTTCAAATTGGTTCTTTCGATTCGATCCGCTAAAAAACTCATTCACACTGATTCGTTCGTTGACACTTACGGTGAAAGATTTCAGCAGCGAATGGCTAGCGCGTTGGATCTGTTCGTGCCGTTCGTTGACTCTACCGGTGAATGATTTCCTCAGGGAATGACTCTCGCAAATCGGTTCTGAGTCGGATCTTATCGTGCCGTTTGTTGACTCTACCAGTGAAGGATTTCCTCAGGGAATGAGTCTCGCGAATCGGTTCTGAGTGGGATCCGTTTGTGAATTCTCATTATATTTCAGCGTCAGCTTAAAGTTACAACAATTTAGTATAGTCTCCAATTGCATAAACCTGCAAAGAAAGTCTTAGGCCCGGTGACCAAGTGGTCTGAAATAGCCCTGGTTTCGAGTCCCAGATATAGCACGGATGGGGTTCTCTTCGATGGCATTAGCTCTGCCCCTTCCGTGGAACCACTGGCCCCAAATTAGTGATGGGTGACTGCCTATAGCCCTGTCAGTTGCTCATTGCTTATTAAGGTGGTTCCATCTAAAATCTCTGCCTTATGTATCCAATGGTAAAACTTCTTTACATATTTCCTTCGCAATGAATGTATTCCCAAGAATGAAAATTTGCACATCGATAAAACTAACTATAAGTTATAACACAGGATACTTAATACTTTCTAAAACATAACCATAATTATATTAAAAATCAATCATTTTTCTTTGAGTAATGTTCAGACCTGTTAATAGATGGCGCGGCTTGTACATTGATAACGTCAGTAGACAGACAAGTGTTGGATTGCATAATTATGGTTATATTTTAGCAAGTGTTAGGTATCCCATGCTATAACTTAAAGTTAGTTTTATCGATGTGTAAATTTTCATCCTTGGAAATACGTTAATTGCGAAGAAAATATGTAAAGAAGTTTTACCATAGGAAACATACGGCAGAGATTTTAGGTAGAACCACCTTAACCGCCACTCCCGAAAGGGAAATCATGTTTGAAACTTACTCATTGCGCTGTGACAACAACAAAAATCCATGTATGCATTTGTTTTCGTATTTCCGACTCTAAAATGCCTCATTTGTGGAAAA
This sequence comes from Macrothele yani, assembly GCA_039090855.1. Classification (NCBI taxonomy): domain Eukaryota; kingdom Metazoa; phylum Arthropoda; class Arachnida; order Araneae; family Macrothelidae; genus Macrothele; species Macrothele yani. The sequence goes on from CM077008.1 coordinate 85,005,785, forward strand.
TCGTTTTTGCACTCGATTGTTCTACACTGTAAAAAGTTTCCTTAAATTCACGAGTCATGTTTCGTAATTCCTATCGTGAATTAACGAAGCATGTTCCTGATTCAATCTTTTCTATGAAATGGCAGGAAAAAACCTGAATTTCACGGATTTTTTGTACCCCAGAAAAATTTTGAGTTTTCAGAAACCTTTCTGCAATTTCTTTCGTATATTAACGGAACAATTCTGTTCTCGCCTTTTCCGTACCTATACGACGAAAAAAATTCGGTAGTAGGAGCAATTCGCTGGAATACTTAATGGTTTGATTAGCTATTAAATTTCAATAATCTGTTGAAGAACCTGATATTAATTTCTTTAGCGAGTTCCGATATTGTTGGAAGCATTTCGCATGATATCTAGGTTATTGTGTCAACGAATATTTTTTTATCTGTGCCCCCTTATCTGGTGCTATTGTTGTGTTACCGTAAGAAACCGGATACTCAGAATATTGTACCGGTGATTGTATGATATCTATGTACCAGTTTGTGGACCCCTTAAGACAAAAGTACATACGTAATTACAGCAATGATGAGTAAATTTGATATTCACGGATTCTGTGAAATAATACTACACTGGCAGAAAGTGAAAAAGAACACCAAGAAGGAATTGGCGGACGATCCTGAAATATACATATGTTAATGGGGTCGAGTTAACGTAGGTGTGATGTTAATTTCGGGACCAACCGGTGAGCGCTTACGCCACAGCACGGCATAATATGCAAATTATCGTCGGTGGTATTTAAGGAGTACGGCGAAGTGAATGTAATCAGTCGTCCGCGTACTGATACGTGCGAAGACCCTGAAGAAGCTGCAATGCCTGGACATGAAAGACGTGTACGATTTCAGCAGTTATCGGACTTTGAGCGAGGTCGTCTAGTCGGACTCCGTGAGGCCGGGTGGTCGTATCGTCGTATTGCGGAGCGAATTAGATGGGAAGTATCGGTGGTGGTACGATGGTGGCGTAAATGGTCTGAGGAACATTCCCACACGAGAAGACGTGGAACCGGGAGTCACAGACGGACTGATGAGCTGACCGATCGACGCATAAGAAGAGCGGAGTTGTCAAGCAGAACATCCACTACGACGCAAATCCGAGCTGCCGTTGCACCTGAGGTGACTGTGCGAACAATCCGCAACCGTCTACTGGATGCAGGACTACGTACACGTGTGCCTCCGGCATGTGTACCTCTGAATCCAGCCCACCGTCAGGAACGGCTGCAGTGGTGTCGCCAACGTCTGCACGGGAGAACGCAATGGCGATCTGTCGTGTTCAGCGATGAAAGCAGATTCTGCTTGGGAGTCTCCGATGGCCGTATGCGTGTTCGCAGACTCACAGGGGAGCGTCTCCACCCTTCTTGCATCCGCCAGCGACACACAGGGCCAACACCTGGTCTCCTGGTGTGGGGAGCGATCAGCTATCACTCCCGTACACAACTAGTGTTTGTACCGGGTACGTTAAACAGCACCTCCTACGTCAACAACATTATTCAACCCGTTGTTGTACCATTTGTAAGGTCGGTCCATCGTGGTGTTTTCCAGCAAAAGATAACGCATGCCCACACACAGCACGTGCAACGCAATATGCACTTCAGGGTGTGAGACAACTTCCATGGCCTGCACGTTCACCGGATTTGTCCCCCATTGAGCACGTGTGGGATTTTATGGGTCAACAACTTCTCCGGTCTCCACGGCCAGCCACGTCCATCCCCGATTTACGCGTCCAGGTTGAGTATGCTTGGAACTTAATACCCCAAACGTACATCCAACATCTGTACGACAGACTCCATGCCAGAATTGCACAGTGTGACGCAGTTCATGGCGGTTCAACCTCTTACTAACCAAGTTACATGGAAATGTTATTTTTCAGTTTACCAGCAAATACAGCTGTATTTTGCCATAATGTTTTGATCATGTTATCTTCTGTATTCCGTTATTATGCTGTGTAAATTTTGTTGATATCAGACGTCTCCTTCTTGGTGTTCTTTTTTCACTTTCCGCCAGTGTATAAAGCAGTACACGGTCGAATCAGAATAATATGACCACCCCCGGAATCACAGTGTAGTCTCTCAGATGCGTCACAGAGTGCGGCGGGCGGCCAGGACAGATGAGCTATAGTGCGTCACGTGAGCACCATGGGCATTGGCAGTGATTTGACGGGCGTTCAAAAAGGAATGATCATCGGCTACCACGCCAAGGGTGGAAGCATCTCAGGGACAGCAGACTTCGTGGGCTGTTCGCGAGGTGCTGTAGTAAGGGATGGACCGCTGGCACACCAAGTACCTTCCAACGTCATAACTGTGGAGCCCCAAAGTCCATCAGCCCCAGAGGAGAACGTCGCCTCCGTCGAATGGTGAAGGATAATCGACGCGCAATAGCGTAGCAATTGACTACACACATGAAGCTGGGGCACCCGGATACGTATTCCCGATAACAGTAGAGCTAACCCTGTTGCGCATGGGTCTCTAGAGTCGACTATGCGTCAAGGCGCCCATGTTAACCTAGGTCAATTCGCAATCACGCCTGCAGTTCGCATGGGACTACCATTATTGGACAGTGGAAGAGTGGGAAAAGGTTTGCTTTTTCCGGCGATTCGAGGTTGTACTCCACAGAAGTGACGGTCGGTGGCGGATATGACGTCAGACACACGAGAACCAACACCCGGATACGCTTGTAGGTCAAGTATAGGCCGCAGTGTGCATGTCTGGGGGAAGGATATTTTCCTGGTATGATCTAGGATCGCTGGTCCCACTGCACGGGTTCCTGAACTCCAGTGGCTTCCTGTCCGTCCCCGCTGACCACATGCATCCCTTCATGTTGGACGTTTACTTTGGTGGTGATGGTGTCTACCAACAGAACAATGCGCTGTGTCACGTCACTAAGGGGTGCTGGTTCAAGGAACACGACAGCGATGTCTCCATTCCTCCTTGGCCGGCGAAATCGTCCGACCTCAATCCCATAGAGCACTTGTGGAACTACTTCGATCGATAGGTTTGATGTGCCGACTCTCATCCAAGTCATCTCCTATATCTACATGCTCTGCTGCTGTCTGAATGGGCATGTGTGCCTTATATAACCTTCCAGGGCCTCATTGCGTCCATGCCACGCCGTCTCGCCGCTGTCATCCTGGCCAAGGGTGTTATTCCCATTATTAGGTAGGTGGTCGGTCATATTACTCTGACACAACTGTGTACATCTCATCTTTACTAGAAGATAATTAAAAGTCATTGTCAGTTTAAAAAGATCTCGTGTTCCAAAACGTTTTTGAGCTTCGAAAAATCCCGATGAAAGACAAACAGCAATTTGTGATAAGTCTTCCTACAGAAAAAATAAAACTATGACAAACCCTATTCTGAAAAAAAAAGTGAACTCCCATAGAAAATAAAATGACTAATTAATCCGCATTAATAACGGAAAACGTTTCATCATTGTGCGGTTCGAGCCATCTTCATTTTTACCTGCTACGTTTAACGCGTTTTAAGTGTCTTTCTAGGCTGTCGTAGAAAACGTATACGGGTCGAACCTATCCAAAAGTAATGGATTCGTTCACATCGTACGCCAGGAAAGAATATCCACCAAATGGGCTGAAGTTTTTACGAAATTTTCAAAATTGAAGTTTTTACGAAATTTCTGTATATAATCGGAAAAAATCCGAAATTGACTTTTCTGAAATAAACAGAATTAATGATAAAAGAAAATTTGCCAAAATACTGACGGTAGAAACAAAAATTTTGTTGAAAGACAAAGACCAACCGGCAACTTTGCTAAACGTTATTTTCAGGAACTTTTCGTGAATTCACACTACTTATTTTTTACATTGTAATATAACTATTGTTTTCCACGATGGTTTCACCTTTATCGTGAAAAATTCACCACGTGGATGACGTGCATTTGTGTTCATTCTTCAGGAATACTTCAGCTTCGTACTAAACGATTTCTTTTAAATTTGATTAGCTTTAACCTCGACCAAGATGATTCACATGTTTTTGATATTACAGATGTATTTCTCTCCTCCTAGAGCGTTAAAAATAGTTTTCCATCTGCCACTTTTGAAAGTCATTTTTTAAAAATTCCTTTTCACTTGACTACTGTCACCGCGAACAACATTTCTCATACAATTCTGAGCTGTTCTTATGCAATATTTTGTCATCAGGTATAACGAAACTATAATTTGCATTAGATAACTATTGGGTTGTCGGATGGCACCCGATGGCGGTTGGGCGGTTTTGGAAGTACTAGAGGCGTGCGCAGCTCTGTTATCGGGCATTCGACAGGCGCCTGTTCTAGCTGCAGTCTAAAAGGAATAGTGAGCGATTTGGTTCGTTTGCGGAGATTTGACATCAAGTTGAAAATGGAAGACCAAACTGTGCGTTTTCGCCATATTTTACGGTTTTACTTCCGTAAACGGAAGAACGCGCGTCAAGCTTGTGAAAAGTTGCGTAAAGTGTACGGTGTTGATAATGCTTTACAAGAACGTCAGTGCCGCCCCGGTGGCGTAGTGGTCTAAGCGATGGCCTCTGATCATTCGTCCAAACGGGGTCCGGGTTCGAAACCCGGTGAAGCATGGATGTTGTGTTTGTCTTACGGCACTGGCTCTTTCCCTTCCCTGGAACCAGTGACCCTAAATTAGGGACGGGTGACTGCTTATAGCCCATTGAGTTGCTCACGGTGGTCGTTAAACCTCCAACCAAAAAAAAAAAAAAAAAAAAAACGTCAGTGCCAGCGGTGGTTCGCAAAATTCCGTGCTGGTGATTTTGACCTCAACAATGCTCCTCGGTCCGGGAGGACCAACTGAGTTTGATGACGCCCAAATCATGGCATTGATGGAGTCAAACCCACGTTACACGACACGAGAGATTGCAGACATATTGCACATCCATCATTCAAGCGTTCACGACCACCTGAAGAAACTGGGATACGTAAGCAAGCTTGATGTGTGGGTTCCTCATGAACTCAAAGAAGATCAATTGACGGCGCGTATAAACATCTGCGATATGCTAATTAAACGCGAGGAAAACGATCCTTTTTTGAAGCGACATATAACTGGGGACGAAAAGTGGATTGTGTACAACAATGAGCTGCGCAAACAGTCTTGGTCCCGACGTGCTGCTTCGCCTCAAACGACATCCAAAGCAGACATTCATCATCGGAAGGTTCTGGTCTCAGTGTGGTAGGATTTTAAAGGTGTCGTGTTTTACGAGCTGCTACCACGGAACCAAACAATCAATTTGAATGTGTACTGTCGGCAATTGGACAGTTTGAACGAATCCAACATCCAGAAACGTCCAGAGCTCGTTCATCGTAAAGGTGTTGTGTTCCATCACGACAACGCGAAACCACACACAAGTTTGATCACCCGCCAAAAATTATTGGAGCTTGGGTGGGATGTGTTGCCACATTCTGCAGCTCACTGAAAGATAGCATAAGGTTATCGAACAAAACGGGCATTATATCATTGATTGATCTTTGTTCTTTTTATCAATAAATGACTTTTGCAAAACATGGCTAAAATACGTTATGACTTTTTCGACAACCCAACACAATTCGATGCGTCTAAAAGCATAACTTGAGCTCAGACTTGCGGTGAGGTACTCATTAACAAAAGCCGTCTAGAAAAACCAAGGCTATGGCATTAGAGAGAAAAGTACCCTCTTTCAGTGACATCACGCGAAAATCAAGGGTTCTGATTTGTTTCCAACTCTGTCGTGTGTGACGTCAAACTCGACATCGACGTGTCAGTCCCTTGATCAGTCCATGCAACATGAGAGTGACGTCACAAACGGAGGAAACACATCTCTCTAATGTCATGGCCTCATGTTTTTTGTACAGCCTTGCATTAACCCCGAGAATTCGATGTCGCCCTTCTTGTTTCAAAAGACATGCTGATAAGAAATACAGCAATTTTTTTAATTCCTAGGTTATTTAAGTATAAGTCCAATGAAAATTATGTAACTAGAATGACTCTTCGTAAATGCATACACTGAGTGGCCACTTTATTATGACCACCCTCTCAGTACTTCGTTGGGCCACCTTTTGCCTTAATACTGCGTCGATTCTTCGTGGCATGGACTCCACGAGATGTTGGTAGGTGGTATGTGCAATCTGAGACCATGCTTGATGAATAGAACTTTCCAGGAGTGTGAGATTGCAGGGTTGTGGATCCAGCTGTCTGATGACTCGTTCAACTTCATCCCACAAATTCTCAATGGGGTTGAGATCTGGAGATTGTGGGGGCCACCTAAGCACAGTAAACTCACTTGCATGTTCCTGAAACCAATCCTGTACAATACGAGCACTATGGCAGGACGCATTATCTTGTTGAAAGTAGCCATCGCCATTGGGATAAACCATCCACATGACAGGATGCACTTGGTCCGCAACGATGTTTAGCTATGATGTGCCAGTCAAACGTTGATCAACACGAATTAAAGGGCCCAAAGCATGCCAGGAAAACATTCCCCAAACCATAACGTTGCCTCCATCAGCTTGAAGGGTTGTAGCAATGCATTTGGGGTCCATGCTTTCGTGCTGTTTCCGCCAAACTCTCACTCGGCAATCGGCATGGTGCAACTCTAAGCGTGATTCATCGGACCACATAATTTTTTTCCAATTATCGACTGTCCAATCCTTATGCTCCTGTGCGAACTGGAGACGTTTTCTCTTGTTAACTGCAGACAGCAAAGGTGTTGGAACAGGCCTTCGGCTGTCATATCCCATCCGATGCAGTGTACGGCGAACAGTGCGTGCAGAGATCATTTGAGGGGATCCTTGATTAAGATGGTCTGTAATTTGCTGAATTCTGTTGTCTGTTACCAATCTGTACACTCCGTTCCGCCCGAGCAGTCACTAGTCGATGTCGACCACACGTTGCACGTAGAGACCAATTTTTCGGCTGACAGTCCAGTCTTTAAACACTTTAACAACAGCTGCTCTGGAACATTTCACGAATGCGGAGGTTTCGGTGATACTCATTCCATGGCTTCGAGCTCCTACAATCATCCCACGTTGAAAGTCCGTCAAATCGCATTTTTTACCCATCTCGTCACCCAAAAATCACTTCTACTACTGTCGCAAGCACTAAGCGTTTCCTTTTTATATTAGCCTCGCCCTCTGGCGGCAACAGTGTGCAGCCATAGCTCATTTGCTTAAAACTGTTAGGTGGTCATAATAAAGTGGCCACTCAGTGCATAACATAAAGTTATTCAAAATTCTATTGGTTAAGAGATTGTACTCACCTGGCACACATCTGTTGATGCATGTAGAAGAAAAGCTCTCCCTTTCTGTCTTTATTTCTGTGCACCACCTCGGGCCTCCATGTTGCGGGATATACCAAGTGCCAGTGCCAATGATGTGCGTTGATGCCAATGTCCTCCCTGTAATAGGCCAAGTTGTACTCGGGATCCTTCACGTTTCCAGTCTTGACAATATCCACAACGACTTGCTGTTGTAGAAAAAATAAGATAACTATGACAATCAGGAAAAATTAGAAAAATAAAAACGGTAACACTGGAGTGAACAGAAAACAAGAAAGATGACGTCGAATTTTCCGAGATAATAAACAAGCTGTGGCGTCGGGTCTTTATGGGCATCCGGGGCAAAGCTCCGCATGAAAATGAGAAAAAAATTGCTTTCTCTTTTTAATTGGAAAAATTCCGAAAGAAAATCCGTATTAGTAACTAGTCCCCAGATTTTCTGAATTCAATGTCAGCCATTACAATAACTGAATAACTGGGTAACACATTACAGCCTTCCATATCTGTAAACTACATGTAAAGCGCACTGAATGCAGCGTGGGTATTAGAGGCGACTCTCGTGAACTCGTCGCCTTAGCGAAGCTAAGGGGAACAGTAGTGAATGAGCCGATGCGCACTGAACTGCGCATACGTAAAACTGTCTTTCAGGGTTAGTCGCTTTCGTGTAGTCAGCCAGTGAGCGGCTAATTTTCGTTTGTGTAGTATAACGAAATAAATTTCTCCGTCACGTTTGTCCACGCAGGGCATCGAACCCGGGTCCCCTCATTCCGGAATAAGTCGCTCTCCCAACTGAGCTACGCCGACGTATGTCTCGCTGCTATCTGCCTTTACCTAATGTGCGTCTTGCTGTGCAGGCACGTCACAGAAGTTAAGTTGTAAGGTTTGCCCGTGCAAGTAAAGTGAACAAAGTGGATTATTTATTAGAACATCTTTTTAGTTCATTAAGGGATGAAGAATAAAAAGTTATAGACTTGGGCCCACATCACCCAAATATCTGCGTGGTGCGAAAACATAAGAATCAGTCAAGCACTTTAAAGTGGAGTGGTATAGGAAAATATCCTAGTTAAGTGGAAACGAAAGCAAACGTGCTTTGTTTTGTTTCTACTGGTTTTTTTTGTTATACAGCATTGCATATACATAAAAATGTTTTTTACCGCATTCTATATGGTTAAGTATGATTTTAGTAGGTGGCGATTGGAAACCCCACAGTTCACTGAAATTATACACTTACAGTACGGAAGAAGGTGTATCGTTCGTATGTAGCTGACTTGCTAAAACACTTCATAGATCAAAAGCTTCACCTACAGTGAAATACGATTCACTCAAATAAAGCTCAATGAGTTGTTACTTACAGCTGATCCTTTATTGCTATCAATAGTCACTTGACCATTTGCACTTCAACAAGGTGAAATCACGAAACTTGTGTTAATACCCTAACGTAACCCTTTTTACGTTATGTAAGATTTCCGCATGAATAGATGTTAAACTAAAGGTAAATGCGATGCAAGCAATTGTGCCGGATAGCTCAAATTAAGGTTTTACCGCCAGACGAAACATATACAAAAGTCTAACTTACGTCAACTTTTTATTGCTCCAGCAACATTAGACGAAATCCAAAACACACCACTTCACATATCTTAGTCAAGAGGTTTAGAAGCAAAACTCGCTAACGATCTAACCTCTCCTCACACACAAAGCAACTGCTGCATCGTCTTTTTATCTAACGTTCTTATCACATACATTCATACGTCACTCTCGTTACGACCTCAGTGTGTTGCCAACATCATTCTCGTTTGAGGGAAAAGATATAACGTTAAGGTTTGAAAATATCTTAAGAGAACAAACTCAAATTTACAGAGAAAAAGAAACTCAAAAGGAAAGTTAAAATAGAATATACGTTACAACCCACAATAACAATTAACTATGAAACACAGCACTATGACTTGAGTTAATATCCACAATAATACTTGACTACAAAACACAACACTGCCATTAACGTAGAACACGTAGCCTTCAAAAATACTTAACGGCAATTAAGCTGTCTCGTATCCAAAAGGAGCATTAACATTCACCATCAAAATCCTTCTCTCACAGCTACTGTGTAGCCATTATACAGGGTGTCCGAGAAATGTTGGACACATTACAAAATTATATAAAACAAAACATTAAACAGATAGAAAGAAACTGACTGTACTAACTTACAAAGTACACAAGTTAATAAATTTCGATGTGAGATCCCTTGGTAGCTCGTAGTACGTCCAAGCGATACTCTATTTCATGCCATGTATTGGCAAGCATCTGAGGTGTTATGGAATTAATAGCAGCTGTGATACGCTGCTTCAGTTCCTGCAAATCAGTACAAGGCGTCTGATAGCCACGATTCTTCACATAACCCCACATGAAATAATCCAATGGAATTAGATCTGGAGAGCGTGGAGGCCACGGAATGAGACCACCACGCCCAATCCATCTGTTCGGGAAGTGGTCATTTAGGCACTTACGTACACATGCTGACCAATGCGGAGGCGCGCCGTCTTGTTGGAAAACGACGTCATATCTTGTGATCTGGAGTATAGCGAAATTTTCTAGCATATCCAAGTAAATGTCACCATTTATGCCTTTTTCGTAGAAGAAGAAAGGGCCAATCTGTTCTCTTTTTGATAGGGCGCACCACACATTAACTTTTGGAGAATCACGTTCCAGTTCAATAGCAGCATGAGGCGGTTCACTGCCCCATATCCTACAGTTGTAACCATTCACAATACCTGATACATGAAATGTGGATTCATCACTAAACATTTCAGTACTGAGAAAGTTTTTGCCGTTTTCCACTCGATTCACCATATTCACAGAGAAATCGTATCGAAGAGTGTGATCATTTACATGCATCTTTTGCACTATTTGAATTTTATAAGCATGAAACTTTAATTTCTGGTGCAAGATATCGTGAACTGTCGATTTCGGAATGCACAGTTTTCTGCTTGCTTTATTAACGGATTTCCTGGGGCTTCGTCGGAAACTTTCATTAACTTGGTCAATCGTCTCACCACTGACGCTAGGCTTACCGGCTCCTCCACGATGTTCCACATTGTCAGTTTCTCCAAGCTGTTTCATCCACCGCTAATTGAATTCATTGACGGAGGATTACAACCATACTCTAAACGGTACCGTCTTTTAACTTTAATGTCAGACTTTAATTCCGCAAGCCATAACACACACATCGCCTTGTGCTGAACGGATGACATGACTACTGATTGCGCATTTCTCATACATTCCTCATCAGGCCACACCTAGCGCCATCTATCAGATTCTGGGAATAACAATTCTGCAAAACAAAAATATAGAAACCATATTAGTAATATGTGACATAGAAAAACAGACAATGCTCATAGTTTTTTTTTTTTGTATTAATACATAATTTTGTAATGTGTCCAATAATTCTCGGACACCCTGTATACCTCATCTTGTTCTTATCACATGTATACGTCACTTACGTACGGACCTCATGCTGTTGCCAAACCCCCATTTAAGTGAGAGATAAGATATCACGTTAAGTTTGGAAAGTGCAAAGCCGCCCCGGTGGCGCAGTGGTCTAAGGCGTTGGCCTCTGATCATTCGTCCGTAAGGGGTCCGGGTTCGAATCCCGGTCAGGCATGGATGTTGTGTTTGTCTTACGGCACTGGCTCTCTCCCTTCCCTGGAACCAGTGACCCTAAATTAGGGACGGGCGACTACTTATAGCCCATTGAGTTGCTCACGGTGGTCGTTAAACCTCCAATCAAAAAAAAAAAAAAAAAAAGTGCAAAAGAGAACGAACTAAAATTTACATAGGTAAAGGAACTAAAAATGAAAATTAAAATAGAATTTACGTCAGAAATGTTGAAAGTAGTTTTAAAAATATTTAGCCCCGGATAAAATTTATGTCACCTACACCACTGTAAACAAGTCTCTTGACTCAAAAAAGCGTGTGGAAGAAATAGGTAAGCAAAACAGTTGTGCAGTTTTGGGTAGAGTTTATAACGAAGTTAATTTCTCCGTCATTTTTGGTCTACGCCGGGATTCGAACCCGGGTCCCCTCATTCCGGAATAAGTCACTCTACCAATTGAGCTACGCGGACGTTTTATTCTGATTCCTATCTGCCTTTATGTCGTGTGCGTCCTTCTGGCAGGTACGTCACATCTCCTTCTCTGCTCCTTCTGCGCACAGGAGGCAGACGTTTCTCACGTCTACCTTTACTGTCCCATCCTGATGCCTCTCCTCCACCAGGCTTTCCGGATTGCCAGTCGCTCTTGTTCTCAAGATCTTCCGTTCACTGCCTACAGACATCTTCTTCTGAGGGCTCATCCACCTACGCCTCTTCCGTCAGTATGTGCCTATCTTTTCGTGCTGGTTAAACACGTTATTTACGTATACCTTCAACAACTCCGCAGCGTTTCCTCGCCGGTCTCTTTACACCAGGCCAGCGCAGCACTTTTGTGCCATTTTCAAGATCGATTGCTTTCTCGACTCCGCCTGGAGTACCAGTCGGCTTCTTCCAGTCGTGGAGAAGCCACCTTCTATGCTACCTGGGCGCCGGCCGCTCCATGGTTTGCGGTTGATTCTGGACTGCTACACCTATCAGTACCCTAGGAATTCTACACCTCCTTTGCTGAGTTTCCGTGGCACCCTGGTGCCCCTCCTCCACTCTACGACTCGTGCAATCCACGCTACCGTTGAATTGTGAATGCTAATGCCATTTCAGTGTATTTTCATGCTTACTCGTGTACATTACTTACTTTCACCCCGCCTGTATTATGTTGCTTTGGTGCCCTCGTTAAATAACTTGCACAATTGTGCACGCTGTGTTTTTATCTCATGTTTGTAATGTTTTACCTTCACGGCGGTGTTTGTGCTGTTCTTTTTCTAATTGTGTACTATTGTTTCGCCTGTGTTATCCTGTAAATCATGCCCAGCCAATGTCATGTGACACGATGTGTTTCTCTCTGTCACTTCTGCAATTTTTATTCAATAAGCTTTGCTTGCAGCATTTGTTATTCATCCCCATTGTCATTGCAGTGTATATACCATCATGTTTTAACAGTTTTGTATTATTTCCCAGTGAGACGCCCAATACTGTACGTCTCCCTCTTATGTTTCCTTACGATAAATAATAACAAAGCGATTTTGAAACCTGGTATGTTACATCATCTCCCCCATATTTTTTTTTTTTTTTTTCGAAGTGCTGGAGAAAGGATTCTCTTATTTTTCCTATCTCGCGGTGTGGAAATAACATCACACCATTGCGAGATTTTGAACGGCCGGGTCATCCGGATAGTTCAGGCGCCATTATAACGAAGTTAATTTCTCCGTCATTTCTGTCCGCGCCAGGATTCGAACCCGGATCCCTCATTCCGGAATAAGTCACTCTACCAATTGAGCTACGCGGACGTTTTATTCTGATTCCTATCTGCCTTTATGTCGTGTGCGTCCTTTTGGCAGGTACGTCACATCTCCTGGTACGTTACAAGTTCTCTCCCCTCCTCTCCCCTCCGTAGAAGAACCAGCGTTGTAAGAACCAAAAATTAGGTTCTGGATTCAAGTCTCTAATGAGGCATGAGTGCTGCGTTGGTTTTACGGCGCTGGTTCTTCCCCTTCATTAGAATCAGAACAAAACTTAAATCCTGGATTCAAGTCTCTGATGAGACATGGGGTGTTGTGTGTGTCTTACGGCGCTGGCTCTCCTCCCTCCGTAGAACCAGAACCAAAAATTAGATCCTGGATTTAAGTATCTGATGTGATATGGGTGTTGTGTTTGTCTTCCGGCGCTGACTCTTCCCCTTCCATGGAATCAGAACAAAACTTAAATCCTGGATTCAAGTCTCTGATGAGGCATGGGTGTTGTGTTTGTCTTACGGCGCTGGCTCTTCCCCTTCCATGGAATCAGAACAAAACTTATGTCTTGGATTCAAGTCTCTAATGAGGCATGGGTGCTGTGTTTGTCTTGCGGCGCTGGTTCTTCCCCTTCCATGAAATCAGAACAAAACTTTAAATCATGGATTCAAGTCTCTGATGAGGCATGGGTGTTGTGTTTGTCTTACGGAGCTCCCCTTTCCATCTAACCAGAACCAATAATTAGCTCTTGGATTCAAGTCTTTGGAGAGGCAAGGGTACTGCGTTTGTCTTACGGCGCTGGCTATCCCCTTCCATAGAACTAGAATCAAAAATTAAGGACAGGAGACTTATTATAACCCTTAAAGTTACTTATGGTGGTCAAGACCTGAAAAAAAAATGGCAGTTCAAAATAGAAATACCCATTCACGTCCCCTGTCATAAAAGGGAGTTAAGGTAGTAAAGCGCATAGGAACTAATTTTTGGAGCAGTTGTCGAAAACATCATTTAATATGATGTAGAAACGTGGATAATTTAAATCCAGAAGCGGTAAATGCTCCTATTTACCGAAATGGATTATGCTCAGCAAAACAATCTAGAAGAGAGAAAGTACATAATACAATGATTCGAGAAATTATAGTTGTGAAAAAGAATGTTCTCCAATCCACTGAGCTAAGGAAACTGAAATGGTTTGGTGACGTGAAGAGAATAGCACCGGGAAGACTGACTAAAATATTGGCGGACTGGAAGGCAGCGGGAAGAAGAAGAGGCAAACTAAGAAGAAATGGATGAGAGATTGGCAAACCATGTCTTGGACCAGAGGGAATGAAGAAAACACCTGGCCGAAAATGTGGTTCCAGGAAACCGGTGTTAAATAAAAACTCCTGAAGGAGAAGAAGAAGAAAAAACTTATGCTAAATATTATTCACCCAAAAAACACTTGAGCCCAATGTAAAAAACTGTGCATCACTAGAATGAGTAAATCTATGTAAGTCTTTGCTGCTAATATCTCACGCGCACTAGAAATTCTTTCAATCGATGTTTCACAGTATGGAAGGATGAATGAATATTCTCCTGACATATAACTATATAGATTTTTTCGGCAAAAGTATAAAAAACAAGAACAAATACTGTAATTTTGGAGTTAAGGAGTTATCACCGCCAAAGCCTCACCTGACAAAAATCGCTATTTAGGAAACAAATTCGTTGTAAGAGCCACACCGTCATAAGTGTCGCACCCCAAAATTTTGTAATCTCTCAGCCGCTGACGTAAAAGCTTCGACAATTGACATCGTAACACGTTTGGATCACTACTAGCATATCTTCAAAGTCATCTTTCCATAATTTTATATCTTTTAAGTTACTTTCGGTAATTTCATGAAATACCCTGCCGGACAATTGCTAAGGACGGATGACAATAACAACGATAGCAACCATAAAATGGAAGGCAGGAAAATGTGGAAATTAGCATAAGTGCGGGATACAGTAAGACGTGTTGTGCGTATGCAAACTTTGGATTGCCGAACTTGTTCGTGACGTCATAGCGCTGATAAGAGATATAAAAGATTTTACGCGTATTGCCCGTTGTTGTTCAGACGCAAAGTTGAAAGGGAAAGAATCAATTGACGAACTTACAATTTTCAGTATGTCTTCCCGACATCACCTAGATGATTTTACGCGTGGCCGTATTATTGGCAAGATTGAAGAAGGGCGAAAAATAACAGATATTGCCAGGGAGTTTGACGCCAGCTACAGTGTTGTTTCAAGGCTTTGGAAATCATTTCAAACAAATGGAGAGTGTAGCAAGCGTCACGGGGAGGTCGTGTTCGCAGTACGACACCTGCAGAAGATCGGTACATAGTGCTATCAACAAAAAGACACCGGTGCAGCACAGCTAGTGAGGTAGCAAATCAGTTTATGGCTGCTACTGGCAAGCGGATCTCCCGAAAAACTGTCGCCAGACGTTTGCATGAAGAAGGACTATACGCCCGCCGTCCTGTTGTGTGCATCCCATTTTCCAGACGTCACCGTACCACCCGTTTGCAATGGTGCCATCAACATCGCAATTGGACTGATAACGACTGGTCTGCTGTCCTCTTCTCAGATGAGAGTAGATACAGTCTATCGTCTGATTGTCGACGACAACTGATTTGGCGTGATAGTGGTACTGCATATTGTCCAGCAAACATACAGGAAAGGGACCGATATCCGACATGTAGTGTCATGGTATGGGCTGGCATCATGATCAATGGCCGTACGTCCCTCTATGTGCTTCCAACAGGGACTATGACTGGCCAACGATACATTAAGGATGTTCTGCTACCTCATGTTCGCATGTTTCGTGGTGCTGTCGGTAATAGATTAATTTTCATGAACGACAACGCAACATGTTATCGAACAGTCGCTGTCCAGGAGTGTCTTGAGAGCGAGGATATTCAACGCCTCGTATGGCCAGCACGTTCTCTAGATCTGAATCCCATTGAAAATGTGTGGGATGCTTTGGGGAGGAGTCTTGCTGGTCGCCAATGCTCTCCAATAAACAAGGACACCCTCATCCGTGCACTGACAGAGGAATGGGATAAATTACCCCCAACAGCTGCTTGATAATGTTGTGCAAAGCATGACACGACGTGTGGAATCTTGCATCGCCCTCCATGGTGGTCATATCCCGTATTGACATCTTACGCCGGAACGCCTGCGGACGGTAATTGCATTTTTTCACGTTTACGTATTCTGCACAAAATGGCCTGTTTGTCCCTTGAACACGTTCCAAAGCCTTCTCTGGATTTCAGAGCACAATAAATTGTCTTTCTTGTAATGTCCTGACATTCTGAAATTATTTTATTTCACTTGGCATCGAACCACACTTACTTTTTTATGCGCTATATAGCCGTTTATGATCCGTCCTTAGCAATTGTCCAGCAGTGTAATATAGAAATGAAAATCCCGAATGCTCATTCTTTTATTATTATACTTATTTAATATGAAATTTTTTAGAGGAAGTGATACTGGTTATAGATCTCAGCTTGTAAATACAGTTTTCACGACATAAATTATCAGTCAGTTGAAAGACACTTATTTGTGCCATTAAAAAGTATCTTAACGAAAATGAAGTAAATATAATATTAAACAGCTATTTCTTATCGAATGCCGTTCATAAAAGAAGTATAAACAAATAGATGAATGAAGCAGAAGCGTGCTGGAAAAGAAGAAATAAAAATCAATTATGCTTTTGATTTCAAGTACGCTTCCTACGCGAAAACTATGAATGGTATTTTTGATAACAGTTTTAAACCTGTTTTGTGGAACATCACTAAATTCTCAGACGTGTTACAAGTTGTCACATGAGAGAAACGTGGGATCCCTGCTACATATTTCTGTTGTTTATATGCGGCTTTTAAGTTACCGCTGACCATGTATGAGAAAAATGTCTCCTAATTCCACCATGAATGGTAGTCGCTGCATTAGACTTTAACCTCTCGGTTAGGAAGGAGACGAAAGGAAGAATCACCCGAGGGTCAGGAATTTCGATGTGTTTTAAAATTTTTGCTCACTGCAGCTTTGTAAAGTGGAAAAAACAAATCGCTAGGGGAAATGGCGGTGAAAAGCGGATATACTTTAACAAGTAGAAATATTATGCACTTGTATCCGCCAGCGACAGACTTATCATTACTGGAAATCGGAAATTAGAAAATATAGGCAAAAAGTTTCTCAGAGTAAAAATTTTCTGTCACACGGAAAGGATTTTTCAAATCGGACTTTTAAAAACAAAGATATTCAAGCAAACATAATATAATTTAAAATCCCTGAGAGAGAAAACTACGTTTGCAGTCAGAATTGGTTGGTTGGTTGGTTGTTGGATTTTATTGGCGCAAGGGCCAGGTTTGGCCAAAGAGCGCCAGACAAAGAACGATCAGCCACAGATTTTTAAAAAACGTGGAAAATGATTAAGATCAGACAGGCTTGGTAAAAGTTGAAAAAGAGTATGAAGAAAGCAGTGAAGAAAAGGTAGTTAATGAAGTTTATTAAAAGTAACATATTTACTAATGGAAAAGGACGAACCGTCACTCTCCTCCCCCCACACTCCTCTGCAATGCTGGCAGAGGGCGGGGACGAACTGTCACTCTCCTCCCCCATGTTCCTCTGCAATGCTGGTAGAGGCTGGGGACGAACTGTCACTCTCCTCCCCCCGTGTTCTTCTATAATGTTGGGTGAGGGTGGGGACCTCGCTGAGGCCGAGACAGTTTGATGGACACCGCACACCTTTGCGGATTGAGGGCCGGGTCTTCCGCACGTGCAGGCTGTCTGCTGGGAACCGGAAGAGGCGGGCGTCTTCAAAAGAGAAGGCGAAGACGCAGCTGGTCGAATAAGCTGGAGCTCGGTGAAATCCACCTGTGTCGCTTGTTCAGCTGTAGATCGCTTGGCAAGTGCGGCGAGAGCTACAGGGCGCGGAACAAAAGGCTGCACGGGTTGTGGCTGAGACTGAACAACTGCGGCAAAAGTACGCTGTCGGTTGTTGGGAATACCCAACTTGGCCTTGGCAGCAGGGTACGAGAGGCCCTCCAGGGTCTTGAGGCGCTGGATCGCCTTCTCGTCGTTCCACTTCGAACAGGACCTGGCATAAGCAGCGTGGGAGTCACCACAGTTTGACACAGCAGGGCTCTGAAGTGCATCCAGTCCCTTCGTGGTCGCGGGAACCACAATTGGCGCACCTCGCAACACTGTTACAGGACCGCTGGGAATGTCCATACCTCTGGCACTTAAAACAGCGTAGAGGATTTGGTATATAAGGACGAACTGCACATAACAAGTAACCAGCCTTTATTTCAGTAGGTACCTTCGGGCTGTTAAAAGTCAAAATAACATTTCGTGATTTGATCAGCGCGCCATCGCGCCTGAAAGTCATGCGTCGGGCAGCTATGACACCCTGATCAGCAAGTTCACACACAAGTTCATCTTCATCGCAGACCAACAAGTCGGGCTCAGAAATGACTCCCTTGGAGGTGTTGAGATACGGATGTGCCGTCACTTGAACTGGAATATCCTGAAGTCTGGTCAACTGCAGAAGAGATTTGCTCTGAGAGAGAGTGCAAGTTTCCACAAGCAGGTCACCAGAGCGTAGCTTCTTCACTGACTTCAAAGAGCCAGCAACACCCGCAAGTGCCTTCGAGATGAAAAAGGAGACTTTGAGGAAAGTTTCAACATCTGGTCAGGAGAAGAAATGACGAGAAAAGTAGCTTGAGGTATCGAATCTGCAAGTGTAATGCGACGTTTCTGAGCTGACGGCTCAACACCTGGATCTAAAGATACGTCGCGGTGATGTCGTTTTTCAACGAAAGTTCTCTTCAGTGTGTTATGTGTGGGAGGTGGTTGAGGCAAATTCGGCCCCTGATCAATCACCATATCCTGTTGTTTTTTAAATTTTGAGGAGGGTTTATGTTTCCCCATGGGAGTAAGAAAAAATTCATCAGCAACGTACTCCGCCCACAATCGAGCCCAACAGGGGAGAACTGGAGGTCCGCAAGCCAAACACATGACGCAAGACACAGTTCTAGAGCTTAGTTGCAAATATAGTCCGTTGGCTGTGATCACACGCACTCGGCGGACACTTCGGCCTCCGGGTACCGTCATGCCAACGCCTTTGGCATGATCCCACAGCCCTCGGGCTCACCCTGCCGTGCCATACGACAAAAAAGCCGCTAAAGCCCTGTACACAACTTGGTACAAGACTTCTGACTAGAGGTGGGTTAGTCTCTAGCCTCCCGTTTACAGCGAAGCCGGGGTCGAAGAGGAGTGTTGGTACACAGGAGGCACTTAACCGGTCTCCTGCGACCTCAGCCGCCAGACATCCCATTTCCGCCTCACGGGTCTCCGCACGCGGCAAACATGCAGGTAGGTCTAGCACCCAAACCAGCTAAAAGGAAAAAAAGAAATCCAAAGAAGACAAATCCTGGCAGGGAACCTAAACGGAATCTCAGCAACCTACGAACTGAGCGGTTAATATAAATCAGTTAGTGGTGGAGGGTAACAAAACCACAAGACCGGGGTGTTAGTACATAACGTGGTAGCGATTAGGTAGAGAATACAACACGGGCAACTAGCCAGTGGAGAAAATAAATAAAAACGAAAAACCGAGACACAAGACCAGCTCGGGAACGTGGGGCCGCGACTCCCCAACAGCTGGATGAACAGCCGTCCCTGCAAACACCAACAGCACCAAAATAAGAAAAAAACAAGCTGTGGCATGACATCAGATGTTGACCAGTCACAAGGTCAGCTCGGGCCGTGGGGGCGCCGCTCCCCAAATAACTGGAAAACCAGTTATCCCCGTGCAGGGGGCAGTCAGAATTGATAACACAAGTATAAAACGGAAAAGAAATGAAAAAAAGAACTAGGAGTAAAGAATCTGCGTGCAAAACTTATTGCACTTTCTTTTTTCATAAATATGTATTTCTCATTACTTCGAAGAAATTTTAATGCAGTTTAAAGGATTTTAATGAAAGAGAATATATATATATATATATATATATAATACCACCTTCATCATAAGCACTCTCAATTGCAACGGCTATACAGAGGTCTTCCCAAGTCTCTTCCACAACCTATCCCAGCGAAAAAAGTCTTGCTGGCCCAGCACTATACTCCCGCTGCCGAACCGTCAATAAAATGTCCGGGCGGCCAACAGAAGGGCCAGCAGTTCAGGCCAATAGCTGTCCAACAGTTGGCACCTCATCAGTTGTCATATGCCAGAACAGGGCCATCAGTTGTCCATCACAGGCAGTAGCTGCCACAAGTGGACCTTCAGCGGCCCTGCAAGCACGTGCCAGAAATGATGGCTAGCCTAATGTGGTCCGCTAGTTTGCCGATAGTAGCAGCCGGCAACCACGTGAGGTAACTTATGTCTTGCAGAATCTTGTCCGCCAATTTCCCAGTAGTAGCCATGAAAAAAAAAATCATACAACTTTTTTTCTCTACCCTTACGAAACTTGTGAATTTTAGCACTGCACTGGTGAAATTTTCTCAACAGACCGGAAAAACGTCCGTTTGCAGCTGAGTGGATACGAACCAGGACCGTTTGCGTGGGAGCTGAATTCTCTACCTATCGGACTACCTTGCCACGCACGCGCGTGTGCTTGAAGCTGTCTGTTTCGTGCGGAATATGCAATCGAATGGTTCCTTCCCTCTTCATTTTACAATATTGCGAGGTATTTTTCATAAAAGTCAGTTTCATATAATTCATAAATTTATTTTTTCAACGTAAAGACAGTTTGTTTTTTTTTACCTTAAGGGAACTTCACTCGTTTTCAAGGAGTGTACATACTTAGAGTCGCTTTCCAAAGTATTGTACTGTCCTTGTCGTCTTGAAAGGACATTGTTGAATTCATATACATTTACCCGGGCTCATGTCACATTCTATTACACTTTTAACGTTGTATCTTTCCTTTCCGTTGTCCAAAGCTACATTTGCTTTAAAGAGGAAAGATATTTTATTTTACTTCTCGTTATTTTTAGAAGCGAATTCCTCCCAGTCTTGTGTATTCAACCCATGGATGAGTACATTATATCCACATAGCGTTGTTTTTTTTTCTTTCAAATAATTAATAAATTTTGTACGCGTATAATTATTATATTTTTTTTCCAAGAAACGTTTTTTTAATGGTTTTCCAGGACATTTGTTTCAAGCGGTTTCAAATTTTTTCTTGTTATTCACCCACTCCATTCCATGAATTGTTATTCATGGGAATGGAGTGGGTGTATTTCATGGCTGTAATCTAGTATTTCATGGCTTAATCTGATATCTTCGTCGACGACGGGGAATTTCATTAGGAAATTAATTCGCCTCTCTACATATGGATTCTTTTTCTTAACATCCACTAAAATATCACGATGGCGATAGCGTCGTCTTCAACTAACTGGTACCATGAGAGACACAGCAAGTGTTGCTTCTGCGCATGCGCAGTACTGTTGCTTCCACCTGCTGTTGGGGTTGCATTGGTTGCCAGCAATGGGCCACTAGTGGCACTTGCTTGGAAGCCCACAATTCACGGCGATGCTGCAGGGCCATCAATGGCTCGCCAACTGATAGCGCTGCCACCAACGGACCGGTAACGGGCCGTGAGCGGCAGATTTCAGCCAGCAGTGACCCATCACTGCCAGCTGGTGGCAAGCAGTTTCCCAGCACTTGTGTTTTTGCTGGGATCTGTCTTGAGTAATTCCCTTCCACATCACTCCGCCATGCTTTCGAATTACACACCCCCCATCTTCTACGTGGTCTTCTCCTGTCACATGGAATCCAGTCAAGTGTTTCAGTTGTCCAGTGGTTGTCAGGTCTAAGCAACACGAAACATTTGTCATGTGAAAGGGGAAGGTTCCGTGGACTACAGCACCGCAACCAGATGGTTCAAGAAATTTCGCTCAGGTGACGGAAACCTCGACGATCAGCCAAGGTCAGGTAGGCCGCGAATTGTGAATTCCGAGGCCGGGCGCCAGGCCATCGAGGCAAATCCGACAACCAGCACTCGGAGTTTATCAGACGAGCTGGGAATATCACAGACCACCGTGGTTCGTCACCTTCAGGACCTCGGCATAGTCTAAAGGAGCTGTCGCATTGTCCTTCACGACTTGACGCCAGCTGAAGCAAACCATCGAGCGGAAGTGTGCACGAATCTCCTAGAAAACCCGCGCGATGTACGTTTCATCAAGAGAATTGTTACGTGCGATGAGAAGTGGGTCTATTTCCGTAATTCTAACACACAACGGCAGTGTTTGAGCCCGGGCAAGCTTCAACAACTTGTTGCCAAACGTGGTCGCTTTGAGCACAAGGTGATGCTCTGCGTCTTGTGGAATTTCGGGGGATAGCCCATTACGAATTTGTTCCAGACGGTCGGACCATAAACGCCAACTTCTACTCTGAGCAGCTGGAGCGGATGTATGCCGTTTTGGAGGAAAAGTACCCAGCACTGCTGAACAAAAAGCGCGCTCTCCTACAGCAGGACAACAATGGGCCTCATACCGCGTGAATGACCATTGCAAAACTCCAGGAACTTGAGGGCATCTAACTGATGCCATACCCAGCATATAGCCCGGACCTTGCCCCGTCGGATTATTACTCGTTGCGGTTTGTGGTCCACTTCCTTCGCGGGCGGCACTTCAACAACTAGGAGGAGGTGACAACTGGGGTGAACGAGTTCTTCGCTTCGAGGGACAAGAACTGGTACCGCCTCGGAATCGAAGAACTAACAGACAGATGACTAGAGACAGTGCAACAGGTTAGCCTATACTTTGAATGCTAGTAAGCTTTCGTCGTAAAGAAGACATAAAGTTGCCCAAATATTGCAAAACTTTCCCTCTGTAGCATTTAAAACTTCTCCTGTCAACTCACCTACAGTTCCGTAGCGCAATGAATAAACGGCGTTAGGCGTGTTACGTGAAACTGCCTGTATTGCTTGAACGAAGTGGCGTAAAGAAGCATGACGTTAAAAGACACATTCGTGTGTATCTTTGGGAAGTCGATTTCGGGTACAGTCGTTTATCTCTAATAATTAATCAGTAATTCGGAATAGAAACATTTGGCCTTTGTAAGTGTAACTGTTTGAAATAACTATGTTATGTCAAAAAATTAAAAGAATTCGATTTGAAGAACGGTAAAAAATTATATATTTTTTTAAACTGACCTCATCTTCAGGATGTAGGTTCACTTCCTTAAAGGCTTGGTACAGGGTTTCCGAGGGTACGAACTTGTCAGGGAAGACTTCCTGTACAGGTGGCAGTGACACTCCTCTGCAGTCCTGGCGGTGAAGAATGGCAACGGATACAGCATACACGTACAATCCCTCGTTCACATATTCTCTTGCCTGGTGACACAAGTCAAGAAATTCCTCAAAAGAATCGCACCCTGGAAAGAAAAGGAAGTTAGCATCAGATATCACGGATGCCTAGACACAGTTTTTAGGACTACTTTGAAGTTCGCAATATTGTACGCGAAATATGAGGAGAATTACCACATTTAACGAAACTAGCTAGATTAGCTGGTACCGTAGTTTTTCGTGTATATGACGCCATTTTTTCCCAAAACTTTTAGACAAAAAATTGGAGGGTTGTCTTACGGGTAAACGGTTGAGAGAACCCTGTGGTTACCACGGCGAAACTGCGAGTACAGTACCTCTTCTCTCCTCTCCCCACTACGACTTAAAGCCCTGATGAAAAAAGAATGGAATAAGTGGATGCAAAAAGCAGGTAATAACTTGACACCGAAAGTGAGAGTGAAAAAACCAACCCTTACTGAGGTCTGCAACTGGGTCTTAAACTCATGGAATTGAGTCAAGCAAGAGGTGGCTGTGAAGTCTTTCAAGAAATTTGGAATCAGCAATGCCATGGAGGGAACTGAGGATGATTTAATATACACTGAAGAGCAGTTGAATTAGAGACAGCTGGCGTTATGCAAATGTGGCGCTGTGGGCGGCCCTGTAAACGGAAACGACATGACGTATGCAGCGATCCGACAATATAAAGAGTGATGCGAAAGGAATCAGTAAGAGTCGGACGTAGTATGGGTAAGACGAAGGATCTAAGCGCATATGATCGTGGGCAAATTGTCAGGGCCCGACGAATGGGTCACTCCATCTCGGAAGTCGTGCAGGCACTGGGATTTTCACGAGCCAGTGTGTCACGGGTGCAACGTGAGTACATCGAATCTGGTAAAACCATCCCTGCAAGGGCCAACTGCAGTGGAAAACAGCGTGTGGATGAGCGGGGTCATCGTCGGCTAGCTCGCATTGTAACAGCGAATAGCCACAGTGCAAGAAATCACTCGGTAATTTAACGCTGGTGCGCAAAAACGTGTAAGCAGCCACACCATTCAGAACCATCTCCTCGCTATGGGGTACAGAAGCCATCGTCCCACGAGGGCACCACTGCTGACCGCACATCACAGGGTGCAAAGATTAGCATGGGCGCGGGAACATCGCCACTGGACCCTAGACATGTGGATAATTGTTGCCTGGACTGATGAGTTGAGATTCACGTTGGTACATGCGGATGGCAGGATACGAGTACGGCGCAAACCACATGAAGCGATGGATCCTTCTTGCCAGCAGGGTACTCTTCAAGCTGGTGGGGGTGGCATTCTCGTCTGGGGACTGTTTACGTGGACTGAAATGGGACCCCTGGTACGTGTGTCATCATCCCTCACAGGTCAACGTTACCGGGATATCCTGGACGACCATTTGCTCCCATTTGTGCGTCTTCAACATCCCACTGTTAACCTCATCCTGCAACAAGACAATGCAGCTCCCGAATTGTATCCGAATGGTTGGATGAACACTCCACCAACGTGACCTCGCTTCCTTGGCCAGCTAGGTCGCCTGACCTCAATCCCATCGAGCACATCTGGGATGCCATCGAGAGAGATGTTTGAGGCTATGACCCCACTCCATCAAATCTTCGTGAACTGTAGGAGCTTGTTCAGGGGTCGTGGATCCGTATGGCTTCCCAACGCTTCCAGTGTCTTGTCGAGTCCATGCCGAGACTAATCGCCGCCGTCATCAGGGCGAAAGGTGGTGCTACACGTTACTAGATAGGTATCTCTTATTCAATTACTCTTCAGTGTATAAAGACAGTGACTGAGACAACAGCAGTGATGCAGTTGAGGTTGAAAAAAGTGATATATCTGGAACTAATAGTGCTGAAGAAAGCGATGCATAATTTCATAGTTTGTATCTTAAAAATATTACCTAGTTTCTAAATAATATAAATTTCCAAATTTCTTTTTTACTATATATTACCACAGACTTTGTCTGTGATATTACCTAATATCTAAATGTGCTTCAATGATATAACCTAATTTCTAAAATATATCAAATGTGTCCTTTTTTGTAATAAAAATATTGATTTCTTAATTTTCGGTTCAAAAAAAGTAGGGGTCGTCTTATACACGGAAAAATACGGTTACTTCTTTCATGAGAAATGAAAACACAAACGACCTTTCGCAGCAAGAAACAGCTATTACCTGCAATTGCATGCCATATAACTGGACTTCAGCGATGATTATCAATTACTGGTTGCACTCTACCAGAATAACAGACAGAACAAAGAATAAAGCTCACATAGTATAAAGGTGTTATACTACGGTGAAAGGCCACGGTTGGCCTAGTGGGCAACGTTCGTGACTACCACGGAAAGGAACTCAGGTTCGATCCCAAACAGGTACGAATGCTTGAACCACTAAATATCCGCCGTGCGTCGGATGAGCACGTTAAGCTGTCGGACCCCGGGTACTGGTCCCCCGGTAATAAATAAGGGCGTCTTCCTCCCCTTTCAATTTCGCTTCCGTGTCTCTTTCCTATCGGGCACTCTAGCCCAAATCTCCAAGCTTCCTATTTCTAAGGGTTGTTTAAGACCTGGGGACAGACACTTCCTTCCTAAAATCCTCTACATTTGATCATGATCATGAAAGTTCATCGACTGCTTGTCAGGAAGAGCAGCTGGCAAAGCTTGTGCGAATACTGTAGGAGATGTTGCTACAGACAAATATTTTTAAAGATTCCCATGGAATTACGTAAGGTATGATAAGAAGGCATAACAAAGGAGTGTTAGTATCGATGCAGCAAAACTGTAAAACACTTTCTGAAATGCACGAGCCATTTTCTGTTATTTCTTTCGTGAGTTAACGAAACGTATTTCTGATACAACCGTTTCCGTGAAATGACGGTACAAAACCTGAATTTCACTGATTTTTCGTACGCCAGGAAAATTCTAAATTTTCAGAAACCTTTCCGCAGTTCCTTTTTTACATATTAACAGAAAAAGTCTGTTCTCACTTTTTCTGTATTCATGTGACGGAAAATTCCCTGTAATAGGAGCGATTTGCGGAAATACTTGAGGTTTGATTAACCATTAAATTTCAATCGTCTGTCGGAGGATCTCATCTTCAAGTTTTACTGCGAGATCGGACATTATGGATAGCATATCACAATGTTTCTCAACCTTTTTGTAAGGTTAAAGGTTAAAGAGATAGTTGTGCTAAAATATCTAATAGTAAAAATAATGTCGTCTTATACACGGTTAAAATAGTTTTACTTTTAAAAACACACTGGTTAAAGTACATAAGACCTTTCGAGTTAGCTTCTAACTCATCTGCAGATATAAGAACAATGCACATAAATTGTACAAGAACATAAGTTAGATACGCGTACTTTAGATGTCATAAAGTGACGTAACTATTTATGTGGTACAGCCCGTGTTTTCTTTTTTTTTTTTTTTTGCGCCCCCTTTTCCGTATCAGTTTTTTTATTGTGCTCCCCTTCCAATCCTTTTACAGGGACGCTGCCAAAACACCATACTTGTTACTTGGGTTTCTTAGCTATTGCTATCTGAACACTGTAATTGCGTAATTGCAATGTAATTCTTACATTACACAACTTCTTTAGAATTGATCTGTTTAAAATATCTATTCAAATCTATTGTACGCATAGATCGTCGTCCGCGTCGTAAAATATGCATCGTTGCACATTTCTGACCATCATCACCTGCCTACCGTATCGTGAATTCTCGCCAACCGAGCAACGTCTGACGAGGGCTGGGTTCGAATGCCGGTCAGGCATGGATGTTGTGTTTGGCTTACGGCACTGGCTCTCTCCCTTCCCTAGAACCAGTGACCCTAAAATTAGGGACGGGCGACTGCTTATAGCCCATTGAGTTGCTCACGGTGGTCGTTAAACCTCCAAAAAAAAAAAAAAAAAATATATCTTGAGATGCTTGTTACAGTTTTTGTACAGATTTTTGTTATAAACCATAGCTCAGGTTGAGTACCTTTTTTCTTAAACAGGTTTTCTTACAAACGCGAAAGATTCCGCTTTTCTTATCGTTTATAATAACCGCGCTTGGGGTGCTATTACATTTATTTCTACGGGGAAGGTATTATTTTATTTTCAGACTGTATGTAATGGGGTTTTTTTTTGTTGTTGTTGTTTCAATAAATAGTTTTTCCTTCGATTTCCACTTTTCTTCGCGTACCCCTTTTTAGATATTTCGTGCCCCCTTAGGGGACCACTCCCCACAGGTTGAAAATCACTGGCATATCGAATGAAATTTCGGATTATTGTGGAACAGAATATCCCAAAATTTCGTGCGATATTTCAGCTATTGTATATTGTGTTTCCGTAAAAAACCGGGTATTTGAATTATTGTGTATGTGATTGTAACTTATGATGTCGATCAGTCTGTGGATCCCTTAAGACAAAAGCTGTTGCAGCTATCAAGAATAAATTTTACATTTAGGAGTTTTGTGTAATAATACTACAAAACAATACGTTTTACCTTTTCTTGAAGATAAAGTTGTGAAAACACAATTTTTTCAGTGACGATCGCAACCACGCCCCTCGCTCCGGAGTAAGTTGCTCTACCATCTAAGCTACACGAATGGAATGTATCATTGCAGATTTGTCATCTTGACACGTGTTTTACTTCTGTAGTACGTCACAAAGTCATTGTCAGTTTAAAAGATCTCAGGTTCCAAAGCATTCAGTTGCTTCGGTACATCACGATGAAGAAACAATACGTTATTTGATATGTCTTCCTTCAGAAACAATAATATTATTACATACCTATTTAGGAAACTAATGATTCCAACAGAAAATAAAATGACTAATTAACCCGTATTAATAACGAAAAACATCGCGCGATTAGGGTTCTGTCTTGTACGTGACTGCGATTTACGTGTCTTTCTGGCTCAACGGTAGCACGCGAGGTTTCTGTTGAGACAACTGAGATGACCTTGGTTTGAATCCCACCAAGCGACAAAGAGAAAAGAATATCTAGTGAAAAACTTGAAAAAAATCAGAATCGAAAATTCTGTGTAAACACGGAAAAACTCGTAACTATTTTTTCCGAAATAAACGGAACTACTGATTACAGAAAATCTATAAAAATGAAAAAAGCTAGAAGAAACGAAAACTGTTTTAAACGGAAATTTTGTTAAAACCGCCGGAAACTTTGCTGCACGTTATTTTCAGGAATTTTCCGTGAATTCACACTACTTATTTTTTACAGTGTATGCATTTCACTGACGCTACAACTTAATAAAGAAATAAATCACGGAAAACTGGAAAACTCTGGCGACATTTTGCTTTTTAATCGATGTACTGCATTGTTACGAATACTTCAAAACAGGCAAATTGCATTTTCAAGTTTCTCTCCCTAATTCCTCCGAAAGGTGGCAATTTCTAATTTTTGTTGTTAAAGAGTTTCATTCATGGCGTCTTTCTTGTCGGAGTCCACGCCAGAGAAACAATGAAGTTTACTCGATATTTTCCTTTCCCGCTGGACTAAATATTATACACGGTACCACCATTTGCGGGTTTCTGTCACCTGATACTATTTTCTGGGAAAATGTACAGCATTTACTTGCTCCTTCTATCGATGCCGAAACAGTAATTGCGGAATCACGATTTCTCGAAAAAAGTGTTTAAAAGCACATTTGAGATAGAAAATTCAACGTGTCGTGGTATATATAACTCCTGAAGTACGATAATTTAAAAACGATTTTTATTTTTTCGTGAAGTGGTTCATACTGTCCCGGAGAAAAAAAGTATGAAATAAACTGAATGACTTACCAGTATTTAAATTTATGGTTTCTTATGCACACATTGTTTTTTCTTTTTCACAATTTTCGTTCAAAATTTATGCGAGTACGAATTTTTATGTCCAGAAATCTGCGATATGAATCAAAATTTCATGTGTGTGACAATTCATTTTTTTGGAAATTGTCAAACAAGAAACGAAGTTTTCCCGAAAGAGTTACATCAGAATTTTTACATAAACTTGCGCAGTTTTGTGAATTTCAATCTTTGTCCTGAAATTCATGCAATGATCTTGCAATTTATGGATGACCTAGCAATTATACGATTTGTGGATACTTATATATTTGGGGATTACTTATATATGACTTATTTCAGAATTACTTTTTCCGTCTGTTTGACTGTTTCTTCAACTGTGAATACGATATCTTCGCATCAGATAGCTATACTAAAAAGTTCTTTCTGTTTTTCGGATATCTGTATGCCAATAAAGAATTTTTATGTACTTTAAAAGTCCTGTAATGCTCAGATTTTCAGCGAGATGTTATATAAGCATATTTTATCTGAATGTAGAACGATATTTGGCTCCATGATCAATAATATTCACGTATTTTTTAAATTTCTTTCAAGAACAGTTTTATCTCTTGGGAACTGCAACCATCAATGGCCGATTTAGGGACACTAGATCCTGGCCTACAGTATTGATTTGCTCCTCCCCCATACTTTGCTCAATGCCGTCTTAGCCCTTTTGGGGGTCCTGGTCCATCACTTTTTTCGAGGCCCCTGATCTTTATATATCATCATCATCGTCAACCATTATCAATCCACTATCGGATGAAGGTCTCCCTAAGTTTCTTCCGCTAATGATATAGAAACATTCAATATCAAGCAATATCCAGTAACTTTTTAAATACCACTTGAATAAAAAATGATATATGACAAAAATTGTAGAACTCCATGCAATAAATGCACTCACTCTTAGTTCATTAGTAAATTACAAGAAAACGGGTGCTGAAAGATATGTTTTCGCCTTATCCTACAAATTATTCAACGAAAACTAAATTAAAACAGAACATAGAAATAAATCAACCAGAGCCGTTTAAAGACAATACGACGCACCGGGACAAAAATGCCGATATGCGGCCTTCATTGTTACTTATTTAAACAGCGAAAATTGAATATATATAAGTAGCCCTGATGAAAAACCCTAGTGATGAACTTACTGTACGGGCACTTCTTCGTATACACAACACAAATGACTGTTTAAAAGGAAAAAAGTGATTCGGAAAAAATGCGATTTGTGCGTGGAAGGAAAAAAAAAAAAAAAAAAAAAAAAGGCCTGCCTCACATGAGCATGATTTAATTTTAACGTTTTAACGTAATTTTACATTCTACTTCACTGAATGACATTTGGCTTTGAAATTCTTAAATTCTTTTGAAAATGAATCATCTGAAGTCGGGAAGTACTTGTGTTTTAAAAATCGACACTTCTCCTGTGAGAACATAAACACTTGGATATGCGCTTCTGGAAGCGTACTGGTTGAATTAGATTCGGAATTCTAGAGGTGAATGCCAAAAATAAGATAAAACGAAACACTTGCTCCGTCAGTCAAAAAGAAATCCATGCACTCACTGCTACTTTCTTGAGAACTATGTTCTTCGGATACATGTTGGCACGCCACTTTGTTTTGCTGATACATCATACATATTTACAAATCCCGCATTTTTACTTCCGTTCAGAATTTTCATTTAATTGTTTTATCAAATCACAGGTCGGCTTTCTTTGTTTCTTATTTCGTCACAAAAGATCCACCCCAACACCTAACTTCCCTCCTGTCTCCTCGGGAAATCGAAGCTACGAGCAAGGTTTTGAAAAAAAAATAGGTGTAAGAACTTCCAACTTTTTTTTTTTTTTTTTTGATTGGAGGTTTTACGACCACCGTGAGCAACTCAATGGGCTATAAGCAGTCGCCCGTCCCTAATTTAGGGTCACTGGTTCCAGAGAAGGGAGAGAGCCAGTGCCGTAAGACAAACACAACATCCATGCCTGACCTGGATTCGAACCCGGACCCCTTACGGACGAATGATCAGTGGCCAACGCCTTAGGCCACTGCGCCACCGGGGCGGCCACTTCCAGCTTTCTACGCAGGTGTATCTTCTTTTCTTTAAATAAAAAAACAACTGCTGATGAGAGGTGAACAGGCTGGACCTTTTGTAAACGCATAAGACACTTCGGGCGTTGTAAGGCCCAATTCAAGTGGGGGCCCTAGGCACCGGCCCCGTTTGCCCGCCCCTTAAGACGGCCATGACTTTGCTAGCTATCAATGAAAAGCAACTTTTTTGTGGCGTGTAACCCCTCCCCTTCCTTCTTTTACTTCCTCATACTAATGTATAACAAGAAAGATGACACCGAATATTCGTGTGTAATAAGCACATCTTTTGAATCCGTTCTGACGCAAATTAAATTTATCAAAGCTATTCAAAGTCAATGGAACCGGTATGGAAAACAATAGTATCTGACGGAAGAAAGAAGTTTTTCAATCGGGTTTTTAATTTCTCAGATATTGCTGTAAACGGAATCGTGAGCTTACGCCCTATGGTTGCAGACTTGTGCGTTAAGAAAAACTTGAATTTATATGAGAAACATTTCACACCGGAAACGCTGTCCAAAATAGAAAAAAATTTTCAAATCGAATCGGACTCTTAGAAACAGAGATATCGACAAAAATAAGGTGCGACTTTACGTCCCCTGGTGGGTAAACAATGCATTATTTTAGGAAGAAAGTATTCCAAAAGGTTTTCCCATACGAGTGGTATCGGTCCAAGAAAAAAATTTAGTCAAGTTTTCAGGAGCCCAGATTTTGCTACAAATACATCAGAAGCAGAAATTAACACTTATGCCCCATGGTGGCCAAACCATTCTTTACCAAACATTAGAAATTATGTGAAAAATATTTTCCATCAGGTTTTGCATGCTATACAGGAAGAATTTTTCTAATCGGAGTTTTAGAAGCAGAAATAACGTAGAAAACGCACTTTACCTTTGTGTCCCCAAGCGGAAAGTCTATGATTTACTTGAAAATTTTGAATTTATAGGAAAAACATTTCGCATCGGAAACACTATCCAACAAAGAAAGAATTTTTCAAATTGGTCTCCTAGAAGTACAGATATTGACAAAAATATGATATACATCTACGCCCCCTGGCGTAGAAACCATGCATTATTTCAAGAAGAAAATGTTACTAAAACGTTTGTCGACATGAGTAGTATCAGTCAACAAACGACTTTCTTTTCAATCGAGATTTTGGAAGCTCATATTTTGCTGCAAATACATCAAAAGCGGATATTAAGACTTACGCCACCTGGTGGCCAAACCATTTTTTTACAAATATTGTAAATCATGTGCAAAGGATTTCTCATCAAGAGCTGTATCCGGTGCAGAAATAATTTTTCAAATAGGAGATTTAGAAGCAGAGATATAGGAGGAAACGCAATTTACCCCTACGCCTCCTACCAGAAAGTCTATGAATTATTTGAAAATTTTGAAATTATATGAAAAACATGTCACACTAGAAACGCTATCCAACAAAGAAGGAATTTTTCAAATCGGACACTTAGAAGTAGAGATTTTGACAAAAATAAGATATACATCTACGCCCCCTGGCGTATAAACCATGCAATATTTTAAGAAGAAAATCTTTCTAAACGGTTTGTCGACATGACTACTATCGGTCTGCAAACGATGTTTTTTTCAATCGAGATTTTAGATGCTCATATTTTGCTGCAAATACATCAGAAGCGGAAATTAAGATTTACACCCCCTGATGGCCAAACCGTATTTTTTACAGAAATTAGAAATTATGTGCAAACGATTTCCTATCAGGAGCTGCATCCGATACAGAAAGATTTTTCAAATCGGAGATTTAGAAGCAGAGATATAGGGGGAAACGCAATTTGCCCCTACGTCTCCTAGCGGAAAGTCTATGAATTACTTGAAAATTTTGAAATTATAAGAAAAACATGTCACACTGAAAACACTATCCAAAAAAGAAGGAAATTTTTCAAATCGGACTCCTAGAAGTAGAGACATTGACAAAAATAAGATGTACATCTACGCTCCGTGACGGAGAAACTGTGGAATATTTTAAGAAGAAAATATTCCGAAAAGGTTTATCGATATGAGTGGCATCAGTCCATGAAATAATTTTTTCAATTGATATTTCAGAAGCTCCGATTTTATGGCAAATACATCAAAAGCAAAAATTAACACGTACGTCCCCTGGTGGCCAAAGTATTCTTTACCAAAAATTTGAAATTATATGCAAAAGATTTTCCATCAGGAGGTGTATCCGCTGAAGAAAAACGTTTTCAAGTCTGAGTTTTAGAAGAAGAGTTAACGGGAAAAATTTAATTTACTTTTACGCCTCCTAGCGGAAAATCTATGCGTAATTTGAAAATGTAACTATATCTAAAATACTCTTCAATATAAATGGAATCGAAACATAAAAGATTTTTTTCAATCGGATGTTTAGAAGCAAATTTGTGGATTACAACGTATTTTTGAATTCGACATCATCTACATTTACGCCCTCTAGCGGCGAAATTGTACATCGTAAAAAAAAAAACGAAATGAAGGATCATCATTTGCATATTTCAAGCTTCCCAATGCAAAAAGAAATTTTTTAAATCGGACTAATAGTTGCAGATATATCTTGGGTACAGACGGACTGACAAACCGATAACATAAGCACGATCATTTTTTGCAAAAGATGTGCTAAAAAGTACTCATAAAGTAAAATATGAAGTAAATGCGTAAGTATAAAGTAAAATGAGAAAGTTGTAATTGCAAAAAAATTCGACTTCAAGAGTTCAACAGAAGTACACATTTTTGGTTTATCCGAACAAGATCTAACTATTTTTACGGTGTGTGTGTGTGTGTTGTCTCAATAACGAAATTTAACATTTAAGAGTTTTTCATACCCTGATGTGGAAGAAGTAGGAAAGCCTTTGTACAGGAAAAAAGCAGGAACGCTTGCAATAATGGTCACTAAAGCACAGTGTGACGTGATACAGAGGTGAAGCTCGTGTCAAGACGACAAATCTGCAGCGACGTATTCTGTCGGTGTAATTCAGTCGGTTGGCACAACTCACTCCGGATAGGAGAGACGCGGTTTCGATTTTCGTCACTGACAAATTCCTGTTTCAACAACAGCAAGGGCGGATTGACCCACCGGGACAATTCCCGGTGGACCACTCGAAAAACGGCCCACTTTCTCGTATCTCTTTTTTTTTTTTTTTTTTTTGATTGGAGGTTTAACGACCATCGTGAGCAAATCAGTGGGCTATAAGCAGTCGCCCTTCCCTAATTTAGGGCCTCTGGCTCCAGGGGAAGGGAGAGAGCCAAACACAACATCCATGCCTGACCGGGATTCGACCCCGGACCCATCTCAGACGAATGATCAGAAGCCATCGCGTAGACCACTGCGCCACTGGCGCGGTCGTATCTCCTGTGTCTGGATTGTTTGGAAAGAACGAAAAATTATTTTAAAACTTATGAATAAGAAATGTTTACTTCATTTGAGCTTTATGTTATATGTTTAAAATATTATTGTCTTAGATAAAAAAAATTGGCGTTTCCTTCTATCGATATACACTGAAGTGCCAAAAAACTGGTACACCAGTCTAATACTTGGTAGGTCCCCCACGGCAGCGCAGAACTGCAGAAATACGACGGGGCATGGATTCCACTAGCTTCTGGAAATATGCTGTACGCAATGCACACCATACTTCCTGCAGAACGTTCCACAATTCGGGTGTATTCCGAGGTCTCGGATTCATGTGTTCCATAGCGCGTAGCATGGCATCCCAAATGTGTTCTATATCACGTTCAGATCTGGGGACTTGGGTGGAAATGGGAACTCCCCAAACTCAGATGAATGCTCCACTAACCATAATGTGGCGTCCCGGCACTTGTGTGGAGGTGCATTGTTTTGTTGGAACAGGCCCAACCCATCAGCATGAATGCAGGACATGAACGGCGTACCTCGTCAGAAAGGATGCGCACATAGCGTTGGCCGGTCAAAGACGTTTGAAGACGTACCAGGAGTCCCAGTGAAGTCCAGCGAAACACACCCCATACCATTACGGACCCCCCACCAACCGGTACAGTTCCCTGTTGACAGGTGGAATCCGTCGCTTCATGGGGTTTGCGCCACACACGAATACTTCCATCTGCCCGATACAGTTGGAAACGCGACTCGTCAGACCAGGCTACCTATTTCCAGTCATCAAGTGTCCAGTGGCAGTGTTGCCGTTCCCAAGCGAGGCGCATAGCTCTGTGTCGTGCACCCATCAAGGAGACTCGAGTTGGGCGTCGGCTCCCAAAGCCCATATCGTGTAGGGTACGTTGCACAGTCCGGACGCTGAAGGTTGTTGAGGTTCCAGCATTGAATTCCGATGCTACCTGCGAGAGTGTCGCATGAAACGATTCTTGACAGCCGACGATAGTCACGTTCACCCAATGTTCTTTTTGCGGCCACACTGGTATCGTTGGTTGGAGGTTTTTCCGGAATTCGTGTAGTCACGGTACACCCTTGCAATGGTCGTCCGTGAAAATCCGAACTTCGTTTCTACCTCCGAAATACTATGGCCCATCTCACGAGCGCCAACTATGACACCGAGTTGAAAATCGCTTAAATCGTTATTACTTGTCATTCTCATGCCGATAACAGCTCTGACGGCTGGCAAGGACGTCTATCGCTTTATATACGCATTGGCGGACGCAACCGAGTACGCGCATAGGTGACGTTGCTATGTATTTTGCATAAGTTCGTCTGTATCAGTTTTTTCTGGCACTAAAATGACAAAGCAAAATGTTCTCTACTTCAGTAAAACATTTTCCACCAGACCATGCACGCTGTTATAAATAATTAAGGTTGGAGCCATAGGGACATTGGTAGGCCCTACCTTCCCTTTGAAGTCTTGAAGGAGGCATTAGTAACAATTCTGATGGTCCATCATCTCCGCACCCTTACCCACATACTGACACAGAGCACAAAGCGATTCTCCGGTAGAGATGTTCCGATATCCGGGTCACCGGTACTGGTTCATGGAGCAAAGTGGTAGTTCATGAATCAAAATAATGGGTAGACTTAGAAAAGGCATCTATTCAAGGATGCGGTAAGAATACCGTTGAGCTGTAGATGATCATTGACCAAATAAATATGATTATCTGGTACAACTCCCCGTTTTGAGTATGGTTTGATATGTTACATTCAGCCACGTGAGTGGATTTTTAAAATTCTTTCTTAAATCGCTGTTAAAATTTGTTCACGACTGAATTAGTTTTTCAATGCATATTTCAGCGGTTCTCTTTCATCCAGGGGTTAATAGAATTTCCTTCGTGAGGAAATTTGTGAGTTATTCCTCTGTGGGTGCGTGTATTTCTGTAGTGGATCACAAGACTAAAATTCTCGGCCTGGTTTCGTCGGCCCAATCTGCCCGTGCACAACGGTACTAGCATTTTGCATATTACATACGATTTGTTTATGTCAATGCTTTAACTGGCATTTATGTTACATGCATCAGATTCCACTCCATTGACACTTGCTTAAAGATCCTGAACATGGGTGAAATCAGCGTGTTTCGTAAAACCAGGTTTTCCAATGCTTTTTTACTCATATGGTAGCAGTCTTTTCATTGCCTCTTAAACTAGAACGGACGAAGAAAAAGAAATTTTAAGGGGAAGATGGGTGGTCATATTAAATACCAAATTAAAAAAGAAAAATGTTCATTGCATTCTGAGCAAATCGTCCTCAAATAACACCCAATCTCCGAGCTCGGATTTCGTGTGGTGCACTGTAAAATATACATAAGTGGTGTGGATTAGCGGAAAATTCCTGAAAATAACATGCAGCAACGTTGCTGGTAGGTATCCATCATTTAACGAAATTTCCGCTTTTAAAAATTCTCGTTTCTTCCAACTTCGTATTTTAACAGATATTCTGTAGACAGTAATTTCGTTTATTTAAGAAAATCCAGTTCCTAGTTTTTCCGTATTTATACGGAAATTTCGCAAAATCCTTGGTTTTGACTTTTTCAACCCTTTTACAAGAACCTTCCGGTTTACCCCGAAAAAGGATTGAACAGGCTTTGTTCGTCTTCAACTGTAGACACGCGTTCTACCGTATAGCCAGAAAGGCAGGTAACTCATAGTCGCGTATTAGGTAGAACTCTACTCAGACAATGATGATTTTTTTTTCTTTTTTTGCTATAAATGGCGACGAATCAGTCATTTCTTTTTTCGTTGGAGATTTTTTGAATAGGTTTGTAGTAATGTTATTTTTTCTGTAGGAGAACTTATTATAAATTACGTACTTTTTCATCGTGATTTTTTGAAGCAACAGAATGCTTTGGAATATGAGATTTTATTAAACTGAAACCCTTAAGGCTGTCTTTGAATGATTGTGAGAGAAATTCTATCGTATATCTGCAATGCAAATTCTTTTGTACACATTTTCTCGAAGACTATTACTTTGTAGTGTTTGAAATTTTGAGAAAAATGAAAACGACCTATAGCTAATACGTGCCGCAATCACTATTACGAAAAAAATTGTTAGATTTTTTTAATTCAATTTATCTGACTCGAAAGTATTCCAATTTGGGCGCTAGATGGCGCGCTAAGTTAGTTTAACAGTGTTTCTGTCTGGAAGAAACGAAATCTCTGACTTCTGTCTGATTTTTTTAATTATCTAAGCCAAATAGAAATAATTAAATGGGGCCAAAAGTGAGACTAGAATCTTGTCTCCTATAAATCATCTCAAATCCTACTGTACATTTATATTTTGAAGAAAAAATGTGTGCGTTAGCCGAGAACGCCTGAATTCAAGCTATAGAAACTCCGCCTACCTACTAAGCCCCGTCCTCAAATAACGTCAATAGTTAAAACGTAACAGTGCATACTTTGTCTTCTCATTCTGAAGCCAACGAGAGACCGCTTCTATTCTGAATATAACGAGGTATGCAGTGATTCGCTGACGACAACTTCTGGGAGAGTCCCTCAAAACGTAAAAGCGATGCCCAAGGAGTGAAAAAGCGACGCCCAAGGAGTGATTTTTTGCGCCATCTATCGCAGAAGATGAACCCTAACACTCATTCAAAGACAGCCTTAAATATAAAATTTACTCTTTATACCTATAATAGCTTTTGTGTTAAGGGGTCCACAGACTGATACGTAGACATCATACAATCACCTGTGCAATAATCAGATTACCTGGTTTCTTACGATAATATAATACACAATAGCTAGTGCACAAAATGAGGTAGAGGTGAAGGAATACCCGGTGCGGCAAGAACCAAAATTTCATGCGATAGGCTATCCACAATATCAGATCTCGCTACAGAACTTCAAAAACAGGTCTTCCGACAGACGACAGACATTTAATAGTCAATCAGACCTCAAGTATTTCCTCAAATCGCTCCTATTGTTAGGAATTTTCCTGAAATCGCTCCTATTATTGGGAATTTTCCTCAAATTGGTCCTATTATTGGGAATTTTCCGTCATATGGATATGGAAAAGTGAGAACAGAAATTTTCCGTTAACATTCGAAAGGAATTGCGGAAATCTTTCGGAAAATTCAGAATTTTCCGTTAACATTCGAAAGGAATTGCGGAAAGCTTTCGGAAAATTCAGAATTTTCCGTTAAGACATTAAAAAAACGACAGTTCACCCTTAATATGCATAAGGAAACGCGGAAAGGTTTCCGAATATTCAGCGTACGAAAAATCATGCGAACTTTTTTTTTTCTTTTTTCGTCATTTCACGGGAACAGTTTTTGCTTTGCTAATTCATGAAAGAAATCACGGAAAATGTATCGTAAATTTCATAATTTTTTTTACAATGTGGTGTAGTTCTGTATGCATAAGTCGCAAACGCTGCGTCCAATGGATTCATACAATTTGCATAGTTTGGTGTACTCTTAACTGATTGATATAAGTGGAAGCATTTCACAGTTGGCTCAATATTTTATTTTTAGAGGGTTTTTTTTTTTTTTCGAAAAACGTAGAACTTATCAGTAGCATGGTTAAGTTGCATAACTGTTACTCAGTATTTTCTTCTGATCTTTTCTTTTTTCTGGGTTCAGAGAGAAAAATATATTATGGCAATAGGGAGAAATTCTGGAACTCACATACATGCAAATAAAAGGGTAAAAAATTATTATGATTATTCCCTATATTATGATTATTCATTACATCTGAGTCCAACAAAGCCTCAGATGTAATGAGAACACCCTCTTTAAAAAATACTGAAATCTAAAATGCTTCGCCCAATATTCTAGAAATTCTAGAATCTGCTAGAAACTTGACGACGGAAATATCCCGTCCAAGCGCATGCAACATTGGGCGCCTTTTCACCTCAGTTATATTCCATGTTAAAGCCAGTTTCCTCGAAGATGGAAAATGTAGTATAAAAATAAATACGCCTAGAAACAGAAATGTAATAAAATGCAAAAATACATCTACGCCACATAGCTGATAAATTGCTCCTTCAAAAAATCTGGAAAAATTGATAGAAATCTTGCCCACAGACAGGTACACAAAGTTTTACAAGGCGACAAAAAATGTGATGCAGAAATACATTTTGAAATGCTAGGCTAACTTAAAATAGGGATTGATATATTTTCCGGAGTGTCGAAAAATATTACTTGCTAAAGAAAAGTAATTTTCAACCAATTCTCTTTGGCATTTCAGTCAGACGTCTTTGAGTATTCCAAAATTCTTACAAAGGTACTATGTATTTTGGATTTAAAAAAGTGATCTATTTTAAATTTTCGTTGAATTTCTATTTAAAAAAGTGATCTATTTTAAATTTGACGTGGAAAGAGCATTCTGAATGTCGCCACGACACATTGCAATACAGTACACTATAAATTTGAAGAAACTTTCACAAAAGATATTTGGAAGTTAAGATTATTTCGTTTCAGAGGCTAAATAATTGTACAGCGCAAAAAAACACTGGCTTGTATGATCTTGCATTGGATTTAAGTTGAGTCGAGATGCCACTGTAAGAAACATATCGGCGTCACAAAGTAATAGTAGTTAAATTTCCGAAACAGTCAGTTCTAGCTAGGAATATCTACTCATTGACTTTTAGCCTCGAAAGAGTTTGGATCTATTTATATTTTTCCCCCAGATCACTTGTTCAATGTACCTGCAAAAAAATTAAGCTCGCTACCATTTTTAAATTTGCTAATATTAAATAAAAAATACGAATAACATTACAACAGGACAGCAACTCCCATAGTTGGAATTTTGACATTGCTGATTTTAATAAAAATATATCTCAAGTGTACGTCATTCTAGTTATGGTAGATTGCATGTTCTATCTATGACAAAGAAAATCCACAGGGGAATAATATTAAGGAAAAACTGTGCTGCATATAA
This sequence comes from Macrothele yani, assembly GCA_039090855.1. NCBI lineage: Eukaryota > Metazoa > Arthropoda > Arachnida > Araneae > Macrothelidae > Macrothele > Macrothele yani. The sequence goes on from CM077008.1 coordinate 85,045,957, forward strand.
AAGTGACAGAGTTCCACGAAATTTATAGAAAATGACGAAATCAAATCGATCATTGTTAAGAACAAGGCGACTTAAATGAATAAGTTTCCTTTTCCACCTTGCATATCATATCTCCAGATATGACTTACCTTAAAAAAAAAGCAGCATTTTTGTCTGGTTGAATTTATCTATTGATCAAGTGTGCCGTTCTTGGAGGTTTGTGGGGTTATTCACTTGGAGGAAATCAGCCCAAATATTTTGCAGATTCATAGGGTAATGTACCAGCTGAATAAAAAGAAAAAGAGCACGTTAAGCAACAAGTTTTTCTTGCCTTGTGGAGTGGGGAGTCCCTGTTATAGTATTTTTTTTTAGGCAAAATTCTTTAGACGGTTTTTTTTTGTTTTTTTTTGTTTTTTAGGTTTTCCCATTTATTTATTTGAAATTCCTTTGGCTCGCCCATAATTCTTCTTTTTCTTGCGCTAAGAAGAAGAAATGGGTGAACCAGTAAAGTTTGTTAGCGGGCGAAAGATGCAAGAAATCTTTGGTCCGCTAATTTAAACGTTACTCATTTATTTGGAGGGATCTGCGAGTTTCAGTTTAGTTTTTTCTTTTTTAGACTTTGTTCTTATTTTAGTAATTTAATTGCATGAAAACTTCAGTATATTTTAGATACCTCTAGAACAATTCTGTATGTTACAGTGTTCAACTTTTCATAACCGTTCTATTTGGAATGTTCCTTTTCTTATTAAGTAAATCATGACATGACTCCCCCCCTTCTTTATTTCTTTTTCAGAAAAATATTTTGTTGTTTCACAGTTTAAGCACTGCATCGAGCAACTGTTAGGGCTGTAAGCAGTCGACCGTCTCTAATTTGGGGCAGCTGGTTCCAAGGAAGTAGCAGAACTAGCGCGCAAGCACAACGCCCATGTCACATCGGTACTCGAAACCGCATCCATCTCGGAAGGAATGGTCAGAAGTCAGAGCTTCAGACCTCTCAGCCACTGAGACGGTTAGCACATTTAGTAACAGGATTCAAAGCACTCATAAAAGCTGACTAAAACAGGAACCTCCTCCGAATTTTCGCAAGTGGGAACATAAGCAACACAGTTTATACATTACTTAATTGAATGTTCTAAATGTTTCTAAAGTGGCAAAAAAAAAGTCTCCTCTGGCTAGTCCCAGACCTGGATGGGGGTGAAGAGTCATCTGGGGGTTGAAGGGTCATCAGGGGGCGCTCTGTGTTCAACTACAAACTGCATTATTTCACGAATACAGATCCAAGTTTTGCTCTGTTTTTAATATCCTTACGTTAATTTACCTCACTAGCGAATAATGTATAACAAAAAGTAAAAACAATTAGATAAAATGCAAAATATGAAGTTAAAAAAAGGGAGAAAGGAAAGAAAACTATCTTGAAATTGTGACGTACTATAGAGGTGAATTATGTGTCAAGACGACAAATCTGCCCCGGTACATTCCATCCGTGTAGCTTAGTTGGGGGAGCAACTTACTTCGGAGTGAGGGGATTCGATTCCGTCATGGACAAATTTGTGTTTTCACATTGGCACCCGAACGTACTTCGAAAGATGTGTGATGGTTGTTCCACACGTCGTCTGGAATTAATAAAAAATTGCTACTTCGCTTCAAAAATTATTAAGAGGGAGATGATGCGACGTATTACAGAGATAGGTGAATTATGTGTCAAGACGACAAATCTGCCGCGGTACATTCCATCCGTCTAGCTTAGTTGGGAGAGCAACTTATTCCGGAGTGACGGGGAACAGATTAGATCTCCGTCATGGACAAATTTGTGTTTTCACAAAACATAGAAAAAATCACATTCTTTGAATTTGCTTCATGGTCGTTGAGCTGTGCATTCCTTATCGCTGGAAGCAAAATAACTCCCAACTAGAGTGATTTTTTTTTCTTTTTATTTTACTGTTTTGGTCTCGTTTCCGTAGATCCACGAAATGGCACCGAGAATTTATTGAAGCCATATTTCAACTTTTTTCTGATTCGTTTTCCTTTCCTTCGATTCCACATTTTCCCCCATTTCTAATTGCATTTTCTTCTTAGCTGGTGCTTGGTGGTACCACTTCTTACCGTGGTTAATAGCCAAACCCTTTCCCTCTCAAAAACCAAGAGCACCATACTACCGCCAAACGAAAAAAAAATCTTCTTTCTGCAATACAAGCATCTTAAAAACATCCACACTGGACGAAAAACAACGAACGGGGGATGTTAAAAGCTGTTTTTCTCTCGCGTACGCGTACGGATTTCCCTTCAGCGCTATTTTCCAACGCGTAAGGGATACATTTAGTTAAAATGTCCCCATAATAGTACTTCTTTGTAGGCAACGAACTACCTGGAAGTTTTTAATCAGAAGCTTAGCATCTCATATTCACTTACCAAATGACGAACAGAATTTTAGTCTTCTGCACAGCTATGCCACCAACTTCGCCAGTTTCTTTCTATCTTATCTTTATCGCTACTCTTTTTCGGTGACGCTCCTTAAAATTTTATATTTCTCCGACAAAGAATATGGGGAAGGGGAATTTGTCTCTCCGCGGCCACGGCCCATAACACTAACAAGCTCTGTCACCATATGGCAGAGAATAAATGACGCAGCTACTTCTACTGATTCACTGCGAAAAGCAACTTTTTTATAATTTTCATTGTTCGTGCTTACATTTTTTCTTCTTGTTAAAAAGTATAATGCGTCACAAAATAAGGTAAAGTATGTATGCTTATAATGAAACACAAAAGTAATTTTCATAAACCACAAAAATAAAAGTCCAAAGAATTTATAACGAAGTGCTTTTTCAAGGAAGCTTGTTTGTCTTGCAGGAGAACCGAGCTTTCTTTAGCTCCCTGCTTGCTATGGTTCTGGGTCCTAGTTAAACCCTGAAAATGGGAAATTGGGTTGGTTCTCTTTGCTAAAGGTTCCGACGTATTCAGTTGAAATATACATTGAGCTTGACTTACCTATGAGGACTTCATACAGTTGCGTGGCTTCCTTGAGATGTTGTTCATGGAAGCAAGAGAAAAGGACGCCTCTGCCTAACACACCAAGTCCGGCCAAACGTCGATCTCGCTGAACAAGAATTCCAAACTTGTCCTTGGTGGAGAGGGTGGTGAATTGGAAGAAAGGGAGAATCCGTTGTTGTTTTTCAGCCGTGGAAGGCATGTTGGCCAGTGGTCAGCAGAAGCGCGAGGGTGTCCGTCAACTGGAAGCCTCGCGACCACGGAAATGATTCTTCTTTTATAACAAGCAGGTGGATTGGAATTAGATTGGGCCCTTCCGGGAACTGTTTGCCGAAAGCCAAGCGGAGAAAATAGATCCCAATGATGTTGTGTTCCACTGAGTCCGAACTACCGGAAGCGGCCATCGCGCGAGAATTCCTGCAACTAATTTCACGCCACAAATGAAGCCAGTTGTATAATGGCAGGGAGAATTATTTTGAATGATCACTTTCTTGGGCCCCTAACATTTTTATGTTCAAGGGATGGGCAAGGAAGTGGGGGAGGAATTTGAAAAAGAACTTCAGTGTTAACTTTATTTTGTTCTGTCCCCATTTTATTGCTCTAGCAAAGTAAAAATAAAAAAGAAAGGAAAAAATGATAATGTACCAGCTGAATAAAAAAAAAGAACACCATAAACAATAGCTTTTTCTGTGGGGTGGGGAGTCCCTGTTAGAGTCCTAATTTATTTATTTATTTTTTAGGCAAAATTCGTCAGGCGAACTTTTTTGCGTTTTTTCAGACTTCCCCACTTTAAATATAAGAAAGTGGGCTTTCGCGCAAGTAAGTATAAGCTTAGAAATGTGTAATCCATTTATTTTGTGCAAGAGGTAATAGAAACGCTTAAAACAAAGTGTGCTACCTTTCGTCACCACGGGTGACTTCTTCAGTCTAATGGACAGAAGACTAAAGCTTAAATTCTATAAAGAATAACCAACAACAAACAATTTGAATTTTTTTTATGTTTTTTAAACATTTTAAAAAACAAACAATTTAAACATTTTTTAACATTTTTTATGTTTAAATTGTTTGTTGTTGGTTATTCTATTTAGAATGTAAGCTTTAGTCTACTGTCCATTAGACTGAAGAAGTCACCCGTGGTGACGAAAGCTAGAACACTTTGTTTTAAGTGTTTCTACTGCCTCTTGCGCAAAATAAACGGATTACATCTTTTTCAACGTATACCTCCGCACTTTATTCATTTGAGATCCCCTGGCACACCCATAATTTTTCTTTTTCTTGCGCTAAGAAAAATAATGGGTGAGCCAATACAGTTTAAGTTAGCGGGCCAAAGATGCACTAGCTTTTTGCTAGTGCATATTTGGCCCGCTGACTTGAACTTTATTCATTTATTTGGAGGGATGTGCGCGTCTCAGTTTAGTCTTTTTTTTTTTTTTTTGCTTTGTTCTTATTTTAATAATTTAATTTTGTGAAGTCCAATTTATCATCGTTATTGTCATTAAACGACAGATGTTCGATACACACACGCATATAATTTTCTTTTCTCTAATTTCAAACTTGGGTGTGTTTTGGATAAACCATCTATTATACATAAATCATGATGACTTCATTTCCCAGAGGATATCATTTGCCTTACTCCAAATTCCGAACCAGAATAATTACAGAATTCATTCTTCACGAGTTACAGCAATTGATTGTTATCACACTTTTATATATTTAGTACTTCAAAAACATGAGGCAAATAGCTATTTAAGGAGAAGTTAGACAGCTGCTTGAAAACAGATTAAGGCGCAGGTCTCAGGCTGATCCGAGCCTTGGTTCGAGTCCGTACGCAATACTTGTCCTACCGCGCTGCTCTGAAGCCAATGTGCCTAAATCATGGACGCCTTAGATCCTCTTGGGGTCGTAAAACACTGAAAAAAAATCGAAAGAGTACCCTGGTACTCTTTGTAGGAAATTCGTGCTACGTATCTTTCGTATGCTAAGATCTTTGGGTGTGTGAAATAAAACGAGTGATTCGAGAGTATAGGTTTATTCACGTACAACCAGTGATGAACGTGGGCGGGAACGGCGTTCCCTTAAGAAATTGGTAATGGTAATGGCGTGATTTAATCATTTTATTTTCTACTGGAGCTTATTATTTTTTTGAATACGTTTGTAAAAATTTAATTTTTTCTCTAGGAGGCCTTATTACAAATTGTGTATGCTTTTCATCGTGATTTTTCGAAGCAACAGAAAGATTTGGAGTTTGAGATCTTTTTTTTCAACTGACAATAACCTTCAGTTATTGTTAGTTGTTTGCCGAAAGCCAAGCTGAGAAAATAGATCCTAATGATGTTGATACGATGCTCTCCAAGTGAACAAAAGTTATCCTCCGAGCGCAGGCCAACCCAACCAACCCCAGCACGCACAGCCGTAATAATAACCTCAGATTTATTGGATCATGCCCATACGTTCCGGGCTTTTCATACTTCCTAAAAAACTCCCTGCATAAAATTGGATTCGACATCGATATCAAAGCCCCTAGAACAATCTCCTTGTACCTTTCACTGAAGAAACGAGATTCTGCTAACCTCCATTCAGCTGGAGTCTACACAATCCCTATCGCTTACCCCGACGGGACGTCCAAAATGTATGTTGGCATGACAAAGCGCTCGCTGAAGATTTGACTCCAGGAGCATAAGCGAGACGTACTGAACAAAAGGAATACTACGGCGCTTGCAAGTGCTGCCAAGACTCAAGACGCAGTTCCCAAATGGCAGGACATTCGATTAATTACCCCGTACACGAAGCCGAGGGCCATAGCCTACAGAGAAACTATTGAAATACTCATGGCTCCTAACGCCTCCCAGCAAAAACACAAAAACACGGGAAACTGCTGGCCACCAGCTGGCAGTGATGGGTCACTGCTGGCTGAAATCTGCCGCTAATGGCCAGCTACCGGTCCATTGGTGGCACCGCTTTCAGTTGGCGAGCCATTGATGGCCCTGCAGCATCGCCGTGAATTGTGGGCCTCCAAGCAAGTGCCACTAGTGGCCCGTTGCTGGCAACCCGATGCAACCCCCAACAGCAGGTGGAAGGAACGGGACTGCGCATGCGCAGAAGCAACACTTGCTGTGTCTCTCATGGTACCAGTTAGTTGAAGACGACGCTATCGCCATCGTGTTATTTTAGTGGATGTTAAGAAAAAAAAGCCATATGTATAGGCGAATTAATTTCATAATGAAATTCCCCGTCGACGAAGATATCAGATTAAGCCATGAAATACTAGATTAAAGCCATGAAATACACCCACTCCATTCCCATGAATAACAATACATGGAATGGAGTGGGTGAATAACAACAAATAATTTGAAACAGCTTGAAACAAATGTTCTGGAAAAACATTAAAAAAACGTTTGTTGGGGGAAAAAAAGGATTATACGCGTACAAAATTTATTAACTATTTGAAAGGAAAAAAATGCAACGCTATGTGGATATAATGTACTCATCCATGTGTTGAATACACAAGACTGGGAGGAATTCGCTTCTAAAAGTAACGAGAAGTAAAATAAAATATCTTTCCACTGTAAAACAAATGTAGCTTCGAACAACGGAAAGGAAAGATACAACGTTAAAAATGCAACAGAATGTGACATGAACCCGGGTAAATATATATTAATTCAACAATCGCCTTTCAAGACGACAAGGACAGTACAAAACTTTGGAAAGCGGCTTTAAGTTGGTACACTCCTTGAAAATGAGTGAAGTTCCCTTAAGGTAAAAAAAAACTATCGTTACCTTGAAAAAATAAATTTATGAATTATATGAAACTGGCTTTTATGAAAAATACCTCGCAATATTGTAAAATGAAAGAGAGAGCCATTCGATTACCCATTCTGCAGGAAAGAGGCAGCTTCAAGCACACGCTTGTGCGTGGCAAATTAATACCGCCGGTACGGAGCGCGCCTCTCACGCCGACAGCCCTGTTTCGTTTCTACCCAGATCCAAACGGGCATTTTTCCGGTCTGTTAAAAAAATATCCCCATCGCAGTGCTGTGTTTCAGAAGTTTCGTAAGGGCGAAAAAAATAAAAAGTTGTAGGTTTGGGAAACTGCGGTTATCCTTGATTTTTTTTATGGCTACTGCTGGGAAATTGGCGGACAAGTTTCGGCAAGCTATCAGTTACGTCACGTGGTTGCCGGCTGCCACTACCGGCAAACTAGTGGACCACATTAGGCTAACCATCATTTCTGGCACGTGCTTGCAGGGCCGCTGAAGGGCCACATGTGGCAGCTACTGCCTGTGATGGATAACTGATGGCCCTTTTGTGGCATATGACAACTGATGGGGATGTCAACTGTTGGCCCTTCTGTTGGCCGCCCGGACATTTCATTGCTGGTTCGGCAGCGGCAACATAGTGCTGGGCCAGCAAGACTGTTTTTGCTGGGCTGCAATCAAGAGGTATCAGTGGAGCTACCTAGCGTCTGGCGGTCGATTCTGAACATTCCTCGCAGCTAGCTCGTTACGCACACGCGCGTGACGTTCTGTTACCATTATTATAATTGTTTTACCTTTAAATTTGAATTGTTCTCTATCGTTAAGTTTCCACTGCTTTGTTTATATTATATTGTATATGTATCCTGAAGAAGCCACCCGTGAGTGGTGAAAGCTCTCTTATTCGTACTGTATTAATATATACACCATTAAACGGATTTTGTACTATCTTGGATACAACCTTCAGTTATCTTTAAGAGAAGGTGCAATAACTGTTTTAAAATATTATTTCACAAACTTATAAATATTAAATTTACTCTTGATAGCTATAATAGCTTTTGTCTTAGAACTCCACAGACTAATTCATAGAGATCCTACAATCACCCGTACACTTGATTAGGTATCCGGTTTCTTACGATAACACAATATACAGCTGGTGCACAAAATGGGGTACAGCAGAAGAAATATCCTGTGCTACAGCAACAAAAAACCATGCGATATACTATTCACAATATCCGATCTCGCTACAGATCTTCAAAATCAAACACTTCGACATACTATTGAAATTTAACAGTTAATCAAACACCCAAGCATTCCCGTGAATTTCTTCTATTACCGGAAATTTTTCATGATCTGGATATGGAAAAAGGGAGAAAGAAGTTTTTCTGTTAATATAAGAAAGGAATTGCGGAAAGGTTTCTGAAAATTTATAATTTTCCGTTAGCACGTCTTGAAAACGTTAATTTGCCGTCAATATGAGAAAGAATTATATGAAACTGGCTTTTATGAAAAATACCTCGCAATATATAATTCATAATATATATAATTCATAATTGCGGAAATTTATAATTCATATTTATAATTCATTCATAATTGGAAATTTATAATTCATTCATAATTGCGGAAATATATAATTCATATAATTCATAATTGCGGAAATTGCGGAAATTGTTCTGAAAATTCAGAATTTCTCTTGCAAATGAAAAATCCGTGAAATTCAGAGTTTTTTCCGTCATTTCACGAAAAAGGTTGTATCAGAAATATGCTTCGTTAATTCACGAATAAAAAATCACGGAAAGGGGTTCGTGAATTTTAGAAAATATTTTACAGTGTAATATAACTATCTCAACGTTGATCAAACAATTTTCAGCGATAATTTAGTAAAATATATTGTTGAGTAACAATGAAGTTAACTATTGTTGCTTCATGGGGCGGCATTCAAAAATCAGATTTTGGCAATGATTTTGACTACTTCCGTTACCCGTTTTCGTTACCTCGAAATGTTTTGCTCGGGATTTTCTTTACTGCTGTCGGGAAAAAAGCATAGCATCAAAAATATTTTCTAACATAACTGTCTCAAAATTTCTGACATGAGGAGAAGATATTGCAATAAAATAATATTTTGACAACTCACACACATGCATGAACGTTTTGTCTAGAACATGGGTTCCTGAAACGTACGATACTACAGCTCCAGGTGACTAAAGATGCTTAATTCACTACAGGAATAAATTAACAGATGTAATCAGTTTATGTAAGTACATTGGACTCAGCATGTTTCAAATGAGAGGAAAAAATGTTCACTCCTTTATGTATTTCGAAAGTTATCAAAAAATATTAAATTCAAAGAAAACGATAATATTTAATGAGAACGAATCCCATTGGACATTGCTTAGTTTTTCAAACCCTTTCATTTTTCTCGGGGGGCTACCGCTGTTTTTTCAACATTTGACATGTATTTCCTTTTTAAAGTGGCAACTGTTGCTCTCTTAAATTTTTGCTCTCAGCCTGCGTGCTAGTCTATTATTCAGGGACAGATACAATTAAATACCCGATTTTCAAAGATTTTTCAGTGAATATATCAGGGAATTCTTTCTCCCGAGATACATTATTTTAAGAGAAGATTGGGTAAGCAGTTTGTGTGTGTGTGTGAAATCAAATTATTTTCTCGTGTGTTGTATGGATCCAATTAATTTTTCCAGTAGTGGCCCTCTGTGGTTTAGACGAACGGAGACCTAAAATTCAACAAGGAAGTCAATGCATTAAAAATGTGGGGTTACAAAAGAAATCGCGAATTTGTTTTCCAGCGGGAAAAAACAATGCGTTAGTTTTGAAGAAATTAAATTTGAATTTCTTCTCTAGAGCACGAACAAGAGAAAATTTAAGCATTTTTGATATACTGCGAAATAGAAAGCTTTTTTCGATTAGAAAAACATTAGAAGGAAACCTGAGAGAAACATAAAGCGTGCAAGCCAGAATCCAGATGCAAAATGTTTGAATCTGTTTACTCAAAAAAGCGAGACTGACCTCCTGAATTATTCTTTGTGCAGAGCTAAAAATTACAGTATCAGAAGAGTTTTGTCGTTGCCACAGCAACTTTTCAGAGAGCTGCTAGCTATGCAATATCAAAAGAAGAGTGGCATGACTTAATTGCGATTTTTCGTTAAATGATTATCCAAAATTGCCACTCATAACTTGCAATTTCAAATTCAAGGTAACGATTCGAAGAGTGAAATTTCAGTGAAGTATGGTGAACGTTTCCGCATGGTAACTAACTCATACTTAATTAATTTTCCCCTAATCATATAATAAAATGATTTCTATTCATACGCAAATTTTAAAGAACTTTGCCGCTCCACATGTTTGAGACCTCCTGTCGAAGGACATATTGAACCTCGAAAACGTTCATCGAATAATTTTCATTCCTTTTTTTTTTTTTTTTTTTTCTTTACATAACGTTCGCTTTCAATATTTCCATTCTTTGCTTTCCCTTTCTTTTTATTATTTTCAATTTACTTTTTTTTTTTTTTTGCGGGGTGAGAAAGAGCTAAATACCTGTTTTTTTTCTTTACATAACGTTCGCTTTCAATATTTCCATTCTTTCCATTCTTTTCTTTCCCTTTCTTTTTTTTTATTTTCACTTTACTTTTTTTTTTTTTTTGCGGGGTGAGAAAGAGCTAAATACCTGTTTTTTTTTTCTTTACATAACGTTCGCTTACAATATTTCCATTCTTTTCTTTCCCTTTCTTTTTATTATTTTCACTTTACTTTTTTTTTTTTTGCGGGGTGAGAAAGAGCTAAATACCTGTTTTTTTTTCTTTACATAACGTTCGCTTTCAATATTTCCATTCTTTTCTTTCCCTTTCTTTTTATTATTTTCACTTTACTTTTTTTTTTTTTTTGCGGGGTGAGAAAGAGCTAAATACCTTTTTTTTTTCTTTACATAACTTCACTTTCAATATTTCCATTCTTTTCTTTCCCTTTCTTTTTATTATTTTCACTTTACTTTTTTTTTTTTTTTTTTTTGCGGGGTGAGAAAGAGCTAAATACCTGTACTTTACTATCATCACACGCAGGGGAAAGTGAAACTTTGTTACATGGATGACCAGTAAGTGGTACAAGCAAATTCAGTTTTCTTTGCTTGAATATTCTGTTGATTTTCCATGTATTACGTAGAATATTTCTTCCTTCATTGAAACTATAGTACACTTGTGTGCAAAAATTAAGGACGAAGAGGAGAAATTATCATAACAGTGGAACGAGCAGGCAGAACGGACCGAAAGACGACTCAGGAGAAGAGGAGAAATTATCATAACTGTGGAACGAGCAGGCAGAACGGACCGAAAGACGACTCAGGAGATAGGCTAGGATCCGGTACGGTAGGTCATGCGAATATATGCAGCATGACGTAGGGGGGGAAGTGTCGGAAGGGTATAAAGCCCACGGGCGGTGTACGCTCAGCAATTCTAGCCGCGGGTGGCCGAGTGGGCAACGTTCGTGACTGCCACGGGAAGGTCCTCAGGTTCGATCCCAGGCAGGTACGAACGCTCGATCCCAGGCAGGTACGAACGCTCGATCCACTAAATACCCACCGTGCGTCGGATGGGCACGTTAAGCCGTCGGACCCCGGGTACTGGCCCCCGGTAATAAATAAGGGCGTCTTCCTCACCCTTTCTACTTCGCTTCCGTGTCACTTTCCTATCGGGCGCTCTGGCCCAAATCTCCTAGTTTCCTATTTCTAAGGGCTGTTTAAGAACTGGGGTCAGACACTCTCTTCCTAAAATCCTCTACATATGATCATCATGATCATGCTCAGCAATTCGGTGAAAGCTATTGCACGGTGTACATCGGTTTGAATGACGTCGAGTTGCTGCCACCGTGTGATATGGCCAACAGGCAATCCAGTAGACGACATCTGGATGACTTTACCCGAGGTCGCGTCATTGGGAAGTTGGAAGTAGGTCGAAGTGTGACTAGTGTGGCAGAGGAGTTCGGAATTGCTCACAGCATCATTTCACGAGCTTTAAGAGCATTTCAAACGACAGGAACAGCTGTCCGAGAGTTTAGCAGTGGTCGTCCACGAGCAACCACTGCGGCGGACGACCGGTATATTGTCCTACAGTCAAGAAGAGACAGCGAGAGAAATCGCAAGGCACATGCAACAGACAACTGGACGTCCTTTATCGCGTTTTACCGTGACCATGAGGCTGCACAAAGGTGGTCTATTTGCACGACGACCAGTACGGAGTGTGCTATTAACGCCTGCTTATCGGAGACGGCGGTTTCTGTGGTGCCAGGAACACAATAACTGGACACATCAGCAATGGGGACGAGTTCTCTTTACAGATGAGAGCCGATTTAGTCTGACGAGAGATTCTGGACGTATACACATCTGGAGAGAGCAGGGAACACGCAATCACACCTCCAACATCATCAAAAGAGACCGGTTTGGAGGTGGCGGAGTTCTCGTTTGTGACGGTATCATGCTTAGTAGCCGTAAAGGCCTCTACATCTTCCTAGGAGGTTCAGTCACTGGTTTCCGCTATTGTACCGAGGTTCTCCTGCCTCACGTGCGTCTGTTTAGAGGTGCTGTGGGTCCTGAGTTCCTCTTCATGGACGAAAACGCTACACCTCACCGTATAGTGGCTGTTGGAGAGCTGTTGGAGAGTGAAGATAATCAACACATGGATTGGCCCGCAAGGTCCCCGGACCTAAATCCAATCGAACACGTGTGGATCTTCTCGGGAGACGCTTGGCAGCACGTCACCAGCCACCAGCAACGATTCCGCAGCTGCGATTGGCGCTACAAGAGGAACGGGCCGCGATGCCTCAACAGCTCCTTGACAATCTCGTCCTTAGCATAGACAGACGTTGTAAATCCTGCAACGCAGTCAGGAGTGATCATATCCCCTACTAAAGACTGGATTTTTCTTGGCATCCGCCTGTCAAATGGACGTTTCTGTCTTCTGCCCAGTTGTGCTCGAAGCAACTTTTTCAATAAAGTGCTTTTGTATCTTTGGATTCCTTGTTTGGACGGTTTTGCTCAATTGTCCCATATTCTTACATCTTAGGGATCTTATGGTATGATTTGAGTCGATGTGGAACACTTCTGCACGACGTTACATTCGAAAAACCGTCTCGTCCTTAATTTTTGCACGCCAGTGTATGTTTACACATAGACATGCATGTAGGTACAAATTCAATTTACCGTGTGTGTGTGTGTATTTGGGAATTTTTGATGGACTATTCAGTCGTATTTCCCGTTTCTACTTACGAGGAAAATAAAGTTTTTGCCTAGTTGGAGCATTATGAAATCGTTTCAGTGCACATTCATTAGAAAGAGAGTGACAGAGAGAGAAGAAAATTATTTATTTCTTTGTTTTTCTTTGTCGAATCTTATGTTCCACGAGTATAACGTTAAGGTTAAATTATTGCTTTGCATACTACAATATGCTGGATATCAAAGCATATTTCAGTCTTTCTTTTTGCTTCTTGTGTGATTGAAAGACTACATGTGTAAAGGATTGATCTGGACAAATGCAAATTTATTTAGTTTATGTATTTTTTCAGGTGGTATCTTTAGCCGGTTGAATCTTATGTTTTGAAACAGGGTAGAAATTTTTGAGGAAGTGTAATAAAACAAATTGCCATGGATTTATTTAGTGTTGTATAAAAGGTGAATTGAATCATGATCGCCAGTTGTTCAGTTTTTATGAGAGAACAAACGGATATTATGTAGTACAAACAACATACATAAACACCATATATTAATTTTCGCTGCGCTTTCTGTATTGTCTAATCGTTTTTACCACACACTCACATGTAACAGACAAATTTAACTGCTGTAGGTTTAACGACCACCTTGAGCAACTCGATGGGCTATAAGCGGTCACCCGTCCCTACTTTAGGGCCACTGGTTCAAGGGAAGGGAGAGAGACAGTGCCGTAAGACAAACACAACATCCATGCCTCACTGGGATTCGACCCGTACCCATCTCGTACGAATAGTTAGAAGCCAACACAAAGACCACTGCGCCACTGGGGCGGCTAAATGTAATCGAAAACTCGATGCTCAAAAACTACCTAAAAAAGATGAATAAATAAAATAAGACGCTCTATTGGGAAAATAAGAAAAATTCTTTGTTATTTTGATTCTTTTGCCTTATAGTCACTTGTATCGCATACGCCACGAAATTTCAGTGATCACTTAAACAGCCATCAAGAAGCTAAAAACACAACCAATACAAAAATCTTAAAGAAACTTCAGGTGACTTTTGTCCACCATATCGTCTTTTGGCTGCTGCAAAAGACGATATATTTTACATCTCTTCGCCTTTCACATACTTTACCACAGTGTACATACGTACAGTGTGTACGCTGTAAACTGGCGTACTCAGTCGGGGTGGCGGAGTTGCCCGGGCCCTTCCCGTGACGTATCACTTGGATCTTCTTTCTTTGTTATTGGCTTTTTGTTTTTAAACATACAGTAGTATCCGGTTAATTGGGCCATCGGTTAATGGGATTGCCATTTGTTTGGGACAATCCTTGAAGAACATCTCAAATTATTTAGCTCTTTTGGATGAAGCTTCGCATAACTGGGGCAGCCGGTTAATTTGGCCAGAATATTCTACCCCAATAGGTCCCAGTTAACCGGAATATACTGTACTCGTGCATGTTTTTAAAAATATTTTTTATGAATCTTTAGAACTGGGGAGATATTTTTATTGCTTCCCAGTATTTTGGGAGTGTTTTCTACGGGGTATTTTTATTCGCATCTTCAATACCTTGAGCCTCTCCCATAAAGAAATCCTGGGTGCGTCACTGACGCTGTGCTCCACCATGCAATGGGAAATTTCAATATTTTTACTTGTAAATTCCCAGCGTTTTTGCAATTTTCACTGCATACACACATCCAGAAATTCAACAAAAAAGTTTGCAAACAGAACTGGTACCCCGAAAAACTTTGCAGTAGCTCCCAAGGAGTGAAATGGAATAGTCAGATTTCCAGGGAAGGGCAAATGCCCACTCTTCATCTCTCACACTGACGCCTAAGACTTGAACCGACCTGTCACCGAATAGTCAGAGGCCGGGTATCTAGTAAGTCGTTCGAGATAGTCCGGGTTTAAGTTCCGGATGAGGCATGGGTGGTGTGTTTTTCCCATGGCAATGGTTCTGTCTTTTTCCTGGAAGCAGTGGTACTAGATAACAGACCAGATAGTTCCTACATTGTTTTATGCTTATGGAGGTCGTCAAACCCCGGAACAAACAAGCGGAAAAAAATCTCCGCGTGTTTATGTTAGGAAATCACTGAATTTTTAGCTCGAACATTATACATGAAAACGAGCTATATTATACTTTTATTTATTTTTATTTACCCATCTGTGTGTCTGTTCGTGGACACGGCATCGCTACATCCGAAAGACAGACGCGATATTTTTCCTTTTCATCGGACAGTACACCACTGTTTGGGAAAATTGCAACACTATCACGGACTGCCGGTATTAGATTGAAACGTACAGGATATGTACAACAGGTTGGTACATGCAAATGATTAAAATATCACTGAAAATGCGCTAACAGTTTTGGGGCAGCGCCCTATGAACTGTCTAGTCTTGGGTATGAATAAGCTGGCTCAAACGAGAGGTTGCAACCTCTGAATGGCAGACATTGAATCGAAAGGGTGTTTCTTGTGTCTCACTATGTACCGTCGCCAAAGAAGGTTGCATTATGAACACCTGACTGACTTTGAGCGAGGAAGGATCGTTGGGATGAGAGAAGCTGGATTTTCCTAGAGCGAAATTGTCACTCGTATAGGACAAGACGCCAATACAGTAATGCGCACGTGACGTCAGTGGACAGAGGAGGCTCGTACTCTCAGAAATCGGGGAAATGAACCCTAAATCGCAGGACTGCACGGGATGACGGACACCTCTACCGCATGGCCGTGACCGATCGCACACCGACATTCACGGTGTTAGCGCAGCAGTGGCGCACTGTCACAGAACAGGATTTGTCCTTCAGCACAGTTCAACGTCGCTGGTCGTTTGCAGCCCAGTACTTTTGTCCCTTAACCACAGACGCCTCAGGTTGTAATGAGATCTCGAATCAGCGCGCTGATTGGCAAGAGGTCGAGTTTTATGAACAGTCACGAATCAGCTTGATGCACCATGATGATCGCATACGTGCTCGAAGACATCGTGGTGAACGGTACATTGCAGGGTCATACCTGCCGAATGCCTAGCTTCATAGTTTGGGGTACCATTGAGTTCAATTTGCGATCTCGGCTGATACGAATTGAAAGAACCCTTAATAGCGAGAGACACATCAGAGATGTTCTAGAGGCAGAAGTGATACCCTTCCTTCAGAGTTATCTTGGCGCTATATTCCAGCAGGACAATGCTCGGCAACATGTGGCCCCGAATGTCCAAGACCTTTTTCATGCACGGTAGATACCGCTTCTCCCCTGGCGTGCGTATTCGCCGCACATGTTCCCTATCGAACATGTCTGTGACATGGCAGCTAAGCGATTGGCTTGTCAAGCGCCTACGCCAGTCACCACAAATAAACTCTGGTTTCGCATAAAAGCAGCCTTGCAGGCTATCGTGACCTCGTCTTGGACCCCAGGTCGACATCAAAACCTTTTCCCATTCAATGCCACACCGTGTAGAGGGTGTTATTGTTGCTCGAAGTGGCTTCACACGATACTGAGTTTTGAAGCAAAAAATCTTGTATATCTCTACAAATGTAATCATTTATCTCCTGTAAACATGAGGAACCTCTGATGTAAATTTCATTTGAATTACACTGAAGAGCAAATGAATTAGAGACAGCTGGCGTTATGCAAATGTAGCGCTGTGGGCGGCCTTGTAAACGGAAACGACATGACGTATGCAGCGATCCGACAATATAAGGAGTGATGCAAGAGTCGGACACCGTATGGGTAAGACGAAGGATCTAAGCGCATTTAATCGTGGGCAAATTGTCAGGGCACGACGAATGGGTCACTCCATCTCGGAAGTCGTGTAGGCACTGGGATTTTCACGAGCCACTGTTTCACGGGTGCACCGTGAGTACATCGAATCCGGTAAAACCATCCCTGCAAGGGCCAACTGCCGTGGACAACAGCGTGTGGATGAGCGGGGTCATCGTCGGCTAGCTCGCATTGTAACCGCGGATAGATGGGCCACAGTGCAAGAAATCACTCGGCAATTTAACGCTGGTGCACAAAAACGTGTAAGCAGCCTCACCATCCAGAACCATCTCCTCGCTATGGGGTACAGAAGCCATCGTCCCACGAGCGTACCGTTGCTGACCGTACATCACAGGGTTCAAAGATTAGCATGGGCGCGGGAACATTGCCACTGGACCCTAGACATGTGGGAAAATGTTGCCTGGACTGATGAGTCGAGATTCACTTTGGTACATGCGGATGGCAGGATACGAGTACGGCGCAAACCACATGAAGCGATGGATCCTTCTTGCCAGCAGGGTACTCTTCAAGCTGATGGGGGTGGCATTCTCGTCTGGGGACTGTTTACGTGGACTGAAATGGGACCCCTGGTACGTGTGACATCGTCCCTCACAGGTCAACGTTACCAGGATATCCTGGGCGACTATTTGCTCCCGTTTGTGCGTCTTCATCATCCCACTGGGGACCTCATCCTGCAACAAAACAATGCACCGTGCCATCGCTCCCGATTTGTATCCGAATGGTTGGATGAACACTCCACCGACGTGACCTCGCTTCCTTGGCCAGCTAGGTCACCTGACCTCAATCCCATTGAACACATCTGGGATGACATCGAGAGAGTTGTTCGAGGCTGTGACCCCCCCCTCCATGAAATCTTTGTGAACTGTGGGAGCTTGTTCAAGGGTCGTGGGTCCGTATGGCTTCCCAACGCTTCTGGTGTCTTGTCGAGTCCATGCCGAGACGAACCGCCGCCGTCATCAGGGCGAAAGGTGGTGCCACACGTTACTAGACAGGTATCTCTAATTCAATTGCTCTTCAGTGTATATCGAATGGAATTTATATTGATTCCTTCTTGGTGTTGCAGTTTTCACATACAGTAGTGTCGAAAGTATGCCCAAAAATTTCTACATATTCTCTGACTTTTCTAGATGCACGGTTTTCCTGTTAGGTAGTATAAATAAATGCTTGTATTAGTCACAGCATGTCTCTGTTTCTTTGATGAAAACTTCTTTTGTGAATCGAATGGTATTAATCATGATCAGGGTTGCTGTTTTGCATAGAATTTAATTTTTTCTGTGAGTGTGGCTGTGTTGGCTAAAAAATAATCCTTGGAACTGTTTGTTTATGGACATGATATTTACTTTGCTTCGAATGTTCATAGAATTCCATGCAACTCTAAAATGTTCTTATTTACCAGTTTTTCTGTGAGCTCTGAATTTGTACAAGGTTGCGTCTGGTCCTGAAATATTGTGAATCTTCCGAGACTTCGTCTTTTTTTTTTCTTCTTCTTCTTCTTCTTTTATTTCTTGAAAAACATTCATTACCCACAAGACTTGGATGGTATAATTCCCATATTTTGTCCTCTGTTGACAGTGTGGAAGATGAAGGATCACATATACTACCCTCATAATATCTTCATCACGGCCCTGCCTTCTCACCGGTGACGGCTTCCTCAAATCCGATATGAATCAATGAGTATTTTTTTATCGGAAATTTAACGACCACCGTGAGCCACTCAGTGGGCTATAAGCAGTCGCCCGTCCCTAATTTAGGATCACTAGTTCCATAGAAGGGAGAGAGCCAGGGCCGTAACACAAAACACAACATCCGTGCCCCACGGGATTCGAACCCAGACCCATTTCTGACGAATGATCAGAAGCCATCGCTTAAATCACTGCTCCATCGGGGCGGCAATGAGTATTTCAAATAATAGATTAAGTTAAAAAATAAAGAATATTATGGGAAAGAAAAATTGAAATGATTTGGAAGTGTGATAACCTGAAATGTATTTTAGCGTATTTACAATTAAATAATAATTAAAATACAGTATATACGTAAAAGTAGTGAAAGAAAACGAATTTACCGTACGTGTTAAGGTGCACTACGTTTAAAAGGTCGTTTTGGCCCAAATTTCACATTTTGTAAAAAGGCGTTCATTTTAAAGCCCCATTCTTTAGGATTCCCAAAATGCCTTTGTTTCTTGTCTACGATGAATAGATACAGAGTTATGTAGCAATCGGAATATCTAAACCCAGGTGTCAAATGAACCGGAAGTGACACTTGAAACACGTTTTTTGCAGGATGAGATTTTCGTCCCTAACACTTTACAGAAAACCTCATAACTGCAAAAGGTACGTAAATAAATTGATGAAACTTGGTATACAGCTTTCTTACAATGTTGTGCATGCAATGAACTAAAAGTGTTGCTGTTTTTCAGTTCAAAGTTAGGTTATAGCTATTTACATTCAACATGGTGAAGAAATTTGTCGAAAATGCACACTAATGCATGTAGGAATGAGTGTATCTCAGCAGTGTTTAGGAGCATCACTTACCTTTTAGTTCACTGCATAGATAATAGTCATGTGCATATACCCACGCAAAAAATGCCATCATATATCTGTAACGTTTTTATTTAGAGCGTTTACCGTTAACGACATATTTCCCTAAATTCTTTCATAAATTTCCCAGTTTCTTGAAAATTTATATTGATATAGTTTGTTTTTTTTCAACGTTTACGTGCTCTTGTGTGTTAGCCTTCCTGAAAAAAAAATTACCCATTCTTGCATTTTTTCAAAAAAAGTGCCCCCAACGTAGTCGGATACCTTAAGAAAAGAAATCTGTAAATTTTTTTTCCTGTCAGTATGATGAGGTTCGTTACAGATAATTAATTTTTCGGATGATGTGTTTTAGTATTACCACGCATTTTCCCTTCTGCTTTAATTAATGGTTCCTGTACATTTTTCATTTTTAATAGCTACGGCTGAAAACTATTCATGTGATAGATTTCTCGATTTTAAGGCATTAGCACTTTCCCTTCCTATATTTGTGTTATTCCTTTAGCACACCATTGTTCTTTTTTTTTTTTTTTTTTTTTTTTTTTTGAGAAAACAAAGATGGCATCTGATGCTCAGATGTAATTATTGAGCTCGTCGTTTGAATCCTTTCCGACACAAAAATAATTTTCCAAATCCGATTTTCGAAAAAAATAAAAAAATGGGGAAAAATTAAATTCATTTACGCCCCAAAGGAAAAAATTCGCATTATTTAAAACGCACAATACCCGCAGGGATCTTCATCATGAATAGAACTAGTTGCAAATTTTCTTCTTAAGTGGATTCCAAGATTGGTAAAATTACATATACGACCCCTAGCAGAAAAACTGTGCATTGTTCAAAGAGTATCATGTTAGCAATATTTACCATAGACAATGGCACATGATACCAAAAGATTTTATTCAATAGGATTTTTAGAAGCGGAGATGCAGTTGCAAACAGAAATGTACAGCAGCCCCAGTTAGGATCAGAACTGTGAACCACCGAAAATCCTAGAGCATCTGCAAAATGTTCCACGAAGCGAACATTATCCGATGTTAAGATAATTTTTCCAATCGGACATTTAAAAGAAGAGACATCGAAAAAATAGAAGATACATTTGCTTCCCCTAGTGATTAAACTCTGTATTATTTTGGGCAAGAAATATGAATAAAATATTTTTGTATTTGATGGTATCTGACCGAAAAGGAACTCTTTTAATATTTGTAAATACGAAAAGGCATGTAAATGCGACCGTAAATATGTTATGAAGAAGAAATATGCACTTATGTCTTCTAGTAGAAGAAATGTGCATTAAAAAAAACTAAAAACTGTATACAAAACATTTTTCACTATGAATGCTGTCCGTTACAAAAAGAGTTCTTCAAATCGGACGAATACAGCAAAATATCGAAAAAAATACGGTATGCCCTTGCGCCTCTGACGTAAAAATGGCGTATTATTTTGAAGTGAAAATATGCGTAAACTATTTTCTGTTGTGAGCGGTATCTGATCGAAAAAGTTTTTTTTTTAATCTAGTTTTTGTGAGTTACGAAAAATTAGAATTTGCATGCAAAACATTCTATGTTACAAACTCTATCAAGCACAAAAACCATTTTTGAAATCGAACGTTTAGAAGCTGAGATATCGGGGAAAATGCAATATACTTTTACACCCTCTAGTGGGAAAACTACGCAAAATGGTCTTCATTTTTAAAGGTATCTTCGTTCTGATAGGTATCAAAAGAAAATAAGAATTGTTTCAGTCGGTCCTTTAGAAACAACGATATGGAATAAAACATATTTTAATTCAATAGAATTCAATTCATATTCAATTCTGTCCTATATCAACGAATTGTGCATCGGACAAACCTAATGGCAAAAGTCGCCGTTCATACAATTCAGGCTTCCCAATGTGAAAAGAACTTCTCAAAGCTGCCTAATACGTGCAGAGATATAGTATTCACTGCGGAAGGACATGGCGATTACATAAGCACGTTAATTCTTTTTTTTTTTTAAAGCCACTTAAAAGTGCGAGCTTATGTTATCACTATATGCCGCCGTCTGTCTGTGGACAGACACCCTATCTCGTCAACTATTTGTTCGATTTGAAAAAATATTTTTGCTCTGGGCAGCGTGAGCTGTGAAAACGGTGATTTTTTTCCTTTCAAACTTTTTCTGAAGAATAACTTTGCCACCAGAGTGTAAATGAAGTCGCTACTGAATTCAAAACATATTTTAATCCATAGCATTCCGTGCCAGTGGCTGATTGGCCAGAGGTGCAGGATTCGGGTTAGTAACCCGAGTTTGGTTTGGGGAAAAGATCGTGATGAGCAATGGGTGGTGTGTTTGTCCTATAGTGTTGGCTCGCTCCCCAATAGGGAACAAATAGCTTCAAATTAAGAACGATCGATTGCTTATAGTTGCTCATGGCGGTCGTTATCCCCTCAAAAAGTCATTGCTCTAAAAATGTGATTAAAACATTCCTTTTTCTTTCGATACCATTTTGCGTGTAGTTCTACTTCGAATAGTGCACAGTTTTGCTGTTTTTTCGGTAGACTCTCCAAAGGTAGGTTGCACTTTCTTCGATATCGCTGCTTCTAAAAATCTGATTGCGAAATTATTTTTGTAACGGATAGCGCTTTCGGTGAAGAATATTTCTCATGTAACTGCTGCTTTTTCATTACGTACAGTGGAGTGCGTAAGCTCATTTTCTGTTCGCAATAATGCGCAGCCATATCTATGCTTTTTAAAATTCGATTGAAAAATGGTTTCTTTCGTATACTCAAGAAACGCTTATAGCGTTGTAAATCCGATTATTTTTCTGGTGTAATGCGCATAAAGATTCGCCAAGCTTCCGCTCTCCACTGGAAGGCTTTTTCAAGGCAATGGTGAAGAATGTTTCTCATGTAACTTCTACTTCAAGGCAATGGTAGACATCAATTGCTAGAATGCCGTCGTTGCACGATATAAGATGAAATTCAAATTTAACGATGGAAAATTGCCTTTTTATTACACTGAATCAAAAGCTAAAAGTCAAAATCACATCACTAGATCTTTCATGCTGGCTCCCAGCACATCCTCAGGTGAATTCTAAAACAGGTATCGTAAAAATTTGAAAAAGAGTCCACCGTGGAACGTCGCTTTTGTTTATATACATCGCGTTCAGCACACGAATGACTTCAAAAAACGTCACCATACTCTGACTTATGATTGTTGTGTCTTAATTGTTATTGGGTGAGTTCCGAAATCAAGTTCGAGTTATTGGTTTATTTGCTTCTTCTTGTTCGAAATTAACTGCATCCAAGTTGGAGGTATGAATCTGGGTATTTCATCGTTACAACATTTATCAGCGTTATTGACGATGTGTAAACTCTCCGCTAGCAAAGTCGCATTTTTGTTTTTGTGAGAAGAAATAACTCTTGCCTCATTCCACAGAGGGATGTGAGCTCCCTGGTTAACCAATCTTGCAAGTGCTGTAGAGTTTGAATGTGTTTTGACACTGTACTTGTGTTCCGCAATACGAAAGTTCAAATTCCTCATGGTGGATCCAATATAAATTCGATCTATGTCAACAGTATCCAGGGCCTGTAAAGGTATTTTGTAAACTCCGAATCTGCTATTACTCGGAATTGGGTCCCGATCTTTTTTAATAGTTGACATTAGGTTGTTTGTTTTAATTCCAAAATTCAAGTTATATTTTTTACAGGAAGATTTAAGTATATTCATAACTTTCGGAATATAATCCAGTGACCCAACATATTTGCGTTGACTGGATTCTTTAGTTAATGTAGAAAAGTTTGCGCTTCTTTTTATCGATGGATCCGGTTTACAATATTTCTGGGGTACCCATATTCGTCTGCTATGGCATTTATTTCATTTAATTCTCGTCTCCTAGCAGTAACGCTTGAGCAATGTGTGTATGTTCTGCGGATGAGAAACTGGAATGCAGATAGTTTATATGTATTAGGATGTGCTGAATAATATGGTATAATTGCTGATGTTGCACTGGTCTTGCGGTATACTGAAAAAGAAATAATTTGTGATATAGGGTTTCTCTTTAACAGAAAGTCTAAAAAAGGGATAGTACAATACTTTTCTAGTTCAACTGTAAAATTAATTGAGGTAATCTGCGAAGACAACAGTTCAGCAAATTTATATAAAGAATCTACGTCATGGTTCCAAAAGACAAGAATATCATCTATGTATCGTAGATATAGGCACGGAGCTACAGGAGTAAGTTGTAAAACTCTTTCCTCTAAATCTTGTAATACAATCTCTGCCAGGAAAGGTGAGAGTGGGGAGCCCATAGGTGCTCCTTCCTTTTGTTGGTAAATGACACCTTGAAATTTGAAATAAGTTCTTTTGTAAACCAATTTCAGTGCTTCCAGGAAAGCTTGGATTTCCAGATCATTCATGGTTCCCAAGGGTTGTAGTTTTTCTTCTATTAACTCATGTGCATATGTTATCGGTACACTTGGGAACAATGACTCGACATCCAGTGACGCAAACCAAAATGGAGAGCTCCCTGGTACAAAGTCTTTAATTTTCTTTAAAGCTGCAACAGAACTGGGTACTGAATAGGTTGAATTAGAAGTTAAAGGTGATAACAATTGTACTAGAGCTTTTTCAAGCGGTCTCAGAGGGTTAGTGACACCTGAGACAAGTGGACGAATCGGGTAACCAACTTTGTGGATTTTTAGTCTTCCGAAAAGTTCTGGGATTCTTGGTCCAATTGTTGGGTATAAAGTTCGGGTGAACGATGTAGGTAAATTACTATGATTTCTCAATCTAAAGCATTCACAGTTGCTGCTGTAGGATCTGATTTTATGACACTATGAGGAATTTTGTTGATGGCTTCTAAGACCTTAGTATGGTAATCCTTTCTATTCATAATAACGATTTTATTTGTTTTGTCGGCAGCTACTATTGCTATGTCAGGTTGATTTTTCAAGTTCTTGAGTTGAAATTGTTCCTTGGCAAATTGCGTATTGCGGTCCCTTGTTGTACTTCTTTGTTTCAGGTTTGTGATAGCTTTTGCTATCTTGATTCTGACAGAGTCCTGATCAGAAGAAGGTAATGTACTGATGATATTTTCAACTTGAGGAATAGTTTTAAACAAATTAATATGCATCTTGGGAAAAGCGAATTTTGGGCCCCTTTGTAATGCTGAAGCTTGTAAGTCATTAAGTTGCAAGGAACTAAGGTTTACGTAGGTTGAATGGACTGACCGGTTAACTGGTTGATACATGGAATGCCTAGATTGTACTTCGTCAGCGACTAGATTTCGAAGTTTATGAATTTGACGACTCTCATAACGTTTTGCCTCTGTGCTGAAAGTGGCTAAGTAAGATATTAGTAGCCGGTCTAAAATAATCGGATGGGTGGTTCTACAAAGGTGGGAGTAAGGCACATAAGCTTTTCGTGAAAGATAATCTATTAAACCTCTTTTTAGTCGAATTTCGGCGGATAGTCTTTTGGTCTGTGCTTTAGACAAAATGGCTGCATCACGTCTTGATAAAGGTTTATAGCTCAAAGTTAAATATTTAGGTGTTACTTTTAAGTCCCTGCAGTTCAGAAGAAATGCCAGGTGGGTGTGTTCCAGAGTCAGTCGTCGCCGGAAGCGGTAGAATATTTTTGCTGCTCGTTCCATGGTGCTCCAAATTGCTGTGACTAATAGTCACAAACTCTGTATTAGCGGCTTAAATACTGAAGTCGTTGACGAAATTCGTGCCAATAACATCAATTGCTAGAATGCCGTCGTTGCACGATATAAGATGAAATTCAAATTTAACGATGGAAAATTGCCTTTTTATTACACTGAATCAAAAGCTAAAAGTCAAAATCACATCACTAGATATTTCATGCTGGCTCCCAGCATGAAAGATCATGCGACTTTGCTAGCGGAGAGTTTACACATCGTCAATAACGCTGATAAATGTTGTAACGATGAAATACATAGATTTATACCTCCAACTTGGATGCAGTTAATTTCGAACAAGAAGAAGCAAATAAACCAATAACTCGAACTTGATTTCGGAACTCACCCAATAACAATTAAGACACAACAATCATAAGTCAGAGTATGGTGACGTTTTTTGAAGTCATTCGTGTGCTGAACGCGATGTATATAAACAAAAGCGACGTTCCACGGTGGACTCTTTTTCAAATTTTTACGATACCTGTTTTAGAATTCACCTGAGGATGTGCTGGGAGCCAGCATGAAAGATCTAGTGATGTGATTTTGACTTTTAGCTTTTGATTCAGTGTAATAAAAAGGCAATTTTCCATCGTTAAATTTGAATTTCATCTTATATCGTGCAACGACGGCATTCTAGCAATTGATGTTATTGGCACGAATTTCGTCAACGACTTCAATGGTAGACATTTTATATTTACCATTGGCCTTGAAAAAGTCTCCCAGTGGAGAGCGAAAGCTTGGCGAATCTTTATGCGTATTACACCACAAAAGTAAACGGATTTACTACGCTATAAGCATTTCTTAAGTATTCACAATCTGGTGTATTTAAAATAACGGTACCGATGGTTTCTTTGGTAATATACTACTCGCCATGCAAAACGTTTTGCACATTTTCTAAAACTAACTAAACTTCTTCCCTATAAAGGTCGTAAATGTTAATTATAGTTTTCTCCATATCCCTGCTTCTAAAAGTCCAATGTGAGAGTTCTTTTAACCTCAGACAGCGCCTATATTGAGGAATATTTTGTACATAATTTCAGATTTCTCCTGACTTACAGTTTCGCTACTAGTGGGTGTAGGTGCATTTTCTGTTTTAAGCAGATTTGCATCTGAAAGCCCGATTGACAAAGATTCTGTTTACCAGTCGCTCACAACGGGAAACGTTTTGTACATAGTTTCTGCTTACAAAGGTTGCATAGCTTTCTTGCTAGAGGATGTAAATGTATATTTTAATTTGATTGATATTTTCTCCTTAAACAGTCCAATTAAAAAAAATTCTTGTTCACATTGGGCACCATTTACTGATGAGAACATTTTGCACATTTTTTCGGATGCTTCACAATGACCTGTTCTGCTGCTAGGTGGTTAATTATTCGATTTGCCACTGTATCTCTGCTTTTAAAAATCCAGTTGGAAAAATCAGTTTAATATTGTTTGGTATTCGCGATGGAAAAAATTGCTAACATTATCCACTTTAAATAATGCATAATTTCCCCTGGCGGGGAAATTATGTAATTTTTTTCTCTGCTTCTGTAGAAGTCGAATCTGAAAAATGTATTATCCACTGCTACCTCTTTAAAGAAAAATCGGGGTATATTTTCTATTGTTTTCATAATGCACAGTGCTGCGGTTAGGTGCGTCATTGTACATTTTAATTTGAAAGTGTACCTTCTGTTCTGGTAATCCGTTTGAAAAAACCTTTCTTGGTCGGATGGTCATGTAGAACATTCTGCTCCCCTGGTTCTTCAAATAACGCACATTTTTCACTCTAGGAGAAGTAAGGTTACGTTAAGTTTTCCTTCATATCTATACTTCTGATTATCTGATTTGAAAAATTACTTCTGTTTCGGACACGGGTGTAAAATCGCATGGGGACTAGAGGGAGGTGTCCCCGTCAAATTCCTCAGTAGATATCGTCCCCTTCAACTTTTGGCTTTAGTTTGTCACCTAACGTAATATGCTTCCCTAAATTTTTCAATTTCGAAAAGTCATTATTTGTAGAATTAAAATTAATTGATTAGTACATTTTCTAATAACAAACGTATCGTTGTGAGGTTCTTTTTTTGCTTGTGTGTGTATAACGTAAGCGTATGGGAATGGGATTTGCTGGATGACGTGGGTGGACAGAGCATGATCCGAGTTGTAAGTCTCCACCCTCCGGTATTGTACCCTTTCTAATCAACCGTGCTTGCTCCCGATTACTTATATGCAATCTGCAGACCCAGAGTGGCTGTTTTATTTTATGGCATGTCATTCAATTAGTCACTCCATTCGAGAATTTTCTTACCATTAATCATAATGAAAATAACTGCAGGGCGATGCGATCATTTTTAGCACGTCTTTTGTAAAAAAAGATCGTGCTTCTGTTATCGGTTTGTCCGTCCGTCCGTCCGTCTGTACCCACGGTATCTCTGCAACTATTAGTCCGATTTGGAAAATTCTTTTTGCATTGGGAAGCTTGAAATATGCAAATCATGATCCTTTATTTCGTTTTTTTTTTTACGATGTACAATTTCGCCGGCAGAAGGCATAAATGCAGATGATGTCGAATTCAAAAATACGTTTTATTCCACATATTTGCTTCTAAACATCCGATTGAAAAAAATGCTTATCTTTCGATTCCATTTATGTCGAAGAGTATTTTAGATATAGTTACTTTTTTCAAATTACGCATAAATCTTCCGCTAGGTGGCATAAAAGTAAATTACATTTTCCCGAATAACTCTTCTTCTAAAACACCGCTTTGAAAATTTTTTCTTCAGCGGATACATCTCCTGATGAAAAATCTTTTGCACATAATTTCAAATTTTTGGTAAAGAATACTTCGGCCACCAGGGGGCGTAAGTGTTAAATTTTGCTTCTGATGTATTTGCCATAAAATCGGAGCTTCTAAAATATCGATTGAAAAAATTCTTTCGTGGACTGATGCCACTCACATCGATAAACCTTTTCGGAATATTTTTTTCTTAAAATATTCCACAGTTTCTCCGCCAGGGGACGTAGATGTACATCTTATTTTTGTCAATGTCTCTACTTCTAGGAGTCCGATTTGAAAAATTCCTTCTTTGTTGGATAGTGTTTTCCGTGTGACATGTTTTTCATATACTTTCAAAATTTTCAAATAATTCATAGACTTTCCGCTAGGTAGCGTAGCGGTAAATTGCGTTTCCCCCTATATCTCTGCTTCTAAAATCTCCGATTTGAAAAAATTCTGCACCGAATACAGCTCCTGATAGGAAATCGTTTGCACATAATTTTTAATTTTTGCAAAAAAATAGTTTGGCCACCAGGGGGCGTAAATCTTAATTCCCACCTCTGTTGTATTTGCAGCAAAATATGAGCTTCTAAATTCTCGATTGAAAAAAACTTCATTTGTTCACCGATACTGCTCATGTCGACAAACCTTTTAGAAACATTTTCTTCTTAAAATAGTGCGTGGTTTCTACGCCAGGGGGCGTAGACGTATATCTTATTTTTGTTAATATCTCTACTTCTAGGAGTCCGATTTGAAAAATTCCTTCTTTGTTGGATAGTGTTTCTAGTGTGACATGTGGTTCATATAATTTCAAAATTTTCAAGTAATTCATAGACTTTCCGCTAGGGGGCGTAAATGTAAATTGCGTTTCCCTTTATATATCTGCTTTTAAATCTCCGATTTGAAAAATTCTTTCTGCACAGCATACAGCTCCTGATGGGAAATCGTTTGCACATATTTTCTAATTTTTGTAGGAAATGGTTTGTCTTAATTTAAAAGAAGACAAACAATTTCTTACAAAAATAAGTCTTAATTTCCGCTTCTGTTATATTTGCAGCAAAATATGAGCTTCTAAAATCACGATTGAAAAAAAAAGTCGTTTGTTGACCGATAGTACTCATATCGACAAACCTTTTAGGAAACTTTTCTTCTTGAAAAAATGCATGGTTTCTACGCCAGGGGGCGTAGACGTATATCTTATTTTTGTGCATATCTCTACTTCTAAGAGTCTGATTTGAAAAATTCTTTCTTTGTTGGATAGTGTTTCCGATGCGAAATGTTTTCCCTATAAATTCAAAATCTTCAAGTAAATCATAGACTTTCCGCTAGGGGCACAAAGGTAAATTGCGTTTTCGGCGTTATTTCTGATCCGAAAGCTCTGATTTGAAAAATTCTTCCTGTATCGCATTCGAGACCTGATGGAAAAATTTTTTCACATAATTTCTAATGTTTGGTAAAGAATGGTTTAGCCACCAGGGGTCATAAGTGTTAATTTCTGCTTGTGAAGTATTTGTTGCAAAATCTGGGCTCCTGAAAACCCGACTAATTTTTTTTTTTTTTCTTGGACCGATACCGCTTATATGGATAAACCTTTTGAGAATACTTTCTTCCTAAAATAATGCTCGGTTTGCCCACCAGGGGACGTAAAGTCACATCTTATTTTTGTCGACATCTCTGTTTCTAAGAGTTCGTAAGCTCACGATTCCGTTTACAGCAATATCTGAGGGATTAAGAACCCGATTGAAAATCTTCTTTCTTTCGTCAGATCTATTGTTTTCCATACGGGTTCCATTGACTTTGAATAGCTTTGATAAATTTAATTTGCGTCAGAACAGATTCAAAAGACGTGCTTATTACACCATAAAATTCGATGTCATCTTTCTTGTTTACGCTTTCCAACCGTAGGTTGAAGAAGCGTATATGCTCCAAATTTGTCCGTCCGTCCACACGATAACTCATGTGAAAATGGTTCGATTTCGACGAAATTTTAGTATGTGGTAGGGGACCACCTGGGGACGAACCCTATTGAAAATGGGCGAAGCAGGGTGAAAGGTCAGGACATAGGAGCGGGATCCATTCCATTGCTCTTATGCGTCATGACTTGCGTAAACATTGTTCGATTTCGATGAAATTCTAGTATGTGATAGGGAAACTACCTGGTGAGAAACCCTATTGAAAATGGGTGAAATAGGGTCAAAGGTCAGGACATAAGAGCTGGATCCATTCCATTGCCTTTATGACTTATAATTAGCGTAAAAATGGTTCGATTTCGATGAAATTTTAGTATGTGGTAGGGAACCACCTGGGTCAAAGGTCAGGACATGAAAGCGGGATCCATTCCATTGCCTTTATGCGTCATAACATGCGTAAATATGGTTCGATTTCGATGAAATTTTAGTATGTGGTAGGGAGCCACTGGGGACGAACCCTATTGAAAATGGGAGAAATGGGGTCAAAGGTCAGGACACTGCAGTGGGATCCATTCCATTGCCCTTGTGCTTCATAGCTTACCTAAAATGCTTGGATTACGACAAAACTTTATCATGTTGTTCCGGAGGTATAGTGAACCGGTTCTGTTGAATATCAACGAAATGGGGTCAAAGGTCATTGCACAAAAGCCAGATTTATTCCACAGCCATTCTCATAATTTGCGTAAAACTGCTTCTATTGCAACAAAACTTTATCATGTTGTTCCGGAGGTATAGTTCTGTTGAATATCATCGAAATGGGGTCAAAGGTCAGGACACAGGAGCGAGATTTATTCCCCAGCCATTATCCACATAACTTGAGTAATAATTTTTGGTATGTTGGAAAGCGTATCATAATCAATGCATTGCATGATTTTACTAACTTGTTACTCTATTTAAGGGTGGTAAAGTTTGGAGCGTCGGCCTATTGCTTTAGCTGTGTTTCTGACCTTCGAATCGGTAATTGAATAACTGCACCATAACAATTCAAGTTCTATCAGATGTTGTTGAAGTAGTGTGTGTGTGTGTGTGTGTGTGTGTAGAAAGAGAGATTACTTAAAATGCTTTGTTTAACCATAACAACCGTCCGCATCACCTCGAATATTTGGGACAAGTCTACGCCCACGGTATCATCGGATATTTTCCTCTGAAAGGAACATTTTAGTACAATTTATGATTTTTCTCAAAGCAAATTCTGACGTTTGTGAGTGCAAGTAGTGTGAAAACAGAAGTTTGTCCGCGCCGGGCTTCAAATCCTGGTCCCCTCACTTTGCAGTAAGTCGCTCTCCCAGCTGAGCTACGCCGACAGAATGTCTCGCTGCAGATTTGTCGTCTTGACACATGTGTTCACCTCTGTAGTACGTCACACCATTTCCCTCCTATTTTTTTTTGTCTTCGAAGCGAAGTAGGAATTTTTCATTAATTCCAAACCATGTGTGGAGCAAATATCACACATTTTTCAAAAAACCCAACAGCCAGTGGATCCATTTTCCACAATTGGGCGCCAATTTGAAAACACAAGTTTGTCCGCCACGTTCATCGAAGTCGGGTCCCCTCACTCCAAAGTAAGTCGCTTTCCCAACTGAGCTACGCGGACAGAATGTCTCGCTGCAGATTTGTCGTCTTGACACATGCTTTCACCTCTGTAGTACGTCACAGTACCTATTTCCAATTATTTTACGAATTCTACAAACCCGTTGGAAAAATTCTTATTGTAACTGAGTCCGTTCATTATAAAGATAGCTGCGCAATGTGCGCAGCTATCTTTCCGCTGGTGTGTGATTTCGCATGGGGGGGGGGGGGGCTGATTTTTGCTTTTATGAAACCCCACTTAGAAAATGTTATTTTAGTACCGAAAGGGATTCAAAAAACGTACTCATTTCACCCGAGAACTCGGTGTCATCTTCTCCTTTTTTCCCCCTAAGATTTTGATGCAGACATGCAATTATACAGGTAACTGCAGAAATCAGAAAAACAAGAGCAAACGGAAAAGACATCCCATAAATTCACATTTAATGCCAAAAAAGTTTAGGAAAATCCGCTCAATACAAGATTATTCAAAGTGATCAGTCAAATGCATGCACGTGCACACAACGCTAAGTTTCGTTATTTAAATTTGCTAGCCGTCTTGTTCAAATTACGTCTTAAATTTTAGTTGTGTTCTGTTATGCGCTAGAATGTACTACTACTGATTCTTTTTTCCCTCTTTAATTTTGGCACCTCTTTCCCCCATTTCTGTGATTAGGTTTTCTTCCAAATACTTTACCTATGCTGTTTCTTCCAGGTGCATTTGCAAACAACTTTCCGTTGGTACATGTAAATGCATTACACAAACACACACTGAGAGAACAGAAATCATGGGATGTCTGGTTCTTGGGTAACACCAGGGCCGGACTAGGGGGGGTCTAACGGGGCTATAGCCTTGGGGTCCACCATTACCAAGGACCCGGGAGGCATGCTCTACACAGCATATACTGTATTTTCATATTGAGAGGAAGCAAAATAGTTTTAGTTTTGTCTCGTATGATTTCTACTCGATTAGAAACCGAGACTAGAAGACGAAGATATTTCAAGGCAGTGACTCACTAAGGATACGCATTTCATGTAGCTGTGTACAGCGGGGTCGGCGAGGAAGAGTTTCAGCTTTTTCACTACCATCCACGTACCCACACTTCGCTGCTTGCACTTGGAACCGTTAATGAACGAAATCCACTGCGATTTCATATTGAATAATAAAAAAAGATGCCCCAAGAAAAGTATACAATGCTAAATTATTAAAAATTACAAGACAAAATCCAGGAATCTTAAGCTTTGCAAATGTCACGTTTTTGTGAGATCAGTGGAAAATACAATCTTTTTATGAAAACTTTGCAGATAATTTATTAGTTTGAAGAAGGCATTACATCAAATAGAAGTCATCGCTCTTCTCTCGTTTATAAGTGAGTCACGGCCGGCATCGGGAATCGAACCCAGGGTCTTTCAGTTACGCCCCGGACATGCTTCCACTGCACCACAGCGGCCTCGAAGTTCACCAGATTTGTATACGACAAACTGCCAAACCACCTGGCAGGTTGCTTTTTGGAGCCCCGCACAATGCTGGGGATACACCAAAGATGAACAGCAGCAACTGAACAAATAACTACACTGCTGGCCACCCAAAATGCAACACCAAGAAGAAAACATCCGATTGGCCTGAAATTCGCAGCATGCGTCGCCCGCGAGAGGACATGCAAACGATTAGCATTGCAGGGCATATGGAAATCATGTGCGCCCGGCACGCCACCGAGAAGCACTATAAGAAGGGTGTACACAAGGCGGGGTGTAAGTAGTGCAAGTGTGTTGTGCTACCGGACCTGTGCGTGGGAAGCTTTCTGATGCCTCGTCGCAGAATATTCCAGCACGTTTTGGAGTTCGACAGAGCACGAATAGTGGCTTATCGCGACAGCGGTTTATCGTACCGAGACATCTGCGCCCGTGTGAGACGACATCCAGCCACAGTGAAGCGAGTATGGATACGGTGGGTGCAGGAGGGACGGACGGGCCGAAGTGAGTGATTGCCGCAGCCGCGGTACACCACCGAACGAGAGTACCGGCATGTTGTGCGGTGGGCATTGACGGCTGGCACACCCACATCACGAACGTTAGCGCAGGAATTAGAGTGTGTTGCGCAACAACCTGTGTCAGCACGTATATTTCGACGTCGTCTGCAGGAGCGGGGATTTTTCGCACGGCGCCCATTGCTCCGATTACCATTGACGTTACACCACGGCGAGTGCGGCGGCAGTCGGCCGTTAACGCCGTACCTGGACTACGGAAGGGCACGACATTGTTTTCTCCGACGAATCCCGCTTCTGCCTGCAACACCACGATGGTCGGATCCGCTTGTAGCGGCACCGTGGTGAGAGACTGTATGACGCCTGCATAATGCATCGCCATACCGCTCCGTCGCCTGGCGTTATGGTTTGGGGCGCAATTGGATATGACACCCGCACCTCTCTGGTACGCATCGCCGGTTCACTCAACAGCCACCGCTACATCTCCGACGTTTTGGAGCCTGTAGTCCTCCCTTACCTGCAGGACCATCCAGCGGCCACGTTTCAACAGGACAATGCGCACCCGCACGTGACACAGATCGTGCAACAGTTTTTTACGGTCCACCAGGTGTCAATGCTGCCGTGTCCCGCCTGTTCTCCCGATATGTCGCCCATCGAACACGTCTGGTCGCTGAGCGGCAACTGAGTGGCCCGGCAAACACCACCCGCGGTTTCTCCTGATGACCTGTGGCAACGTGTGGGAGCAGCCTGGACCGACATACCCCAAGCCCACATCAAAAGCCTCTTTCTTTCGATGCCGCGGCGTGTAGTGGCCGTTATTGCCAGCCATGGGGGCCACACGAACTATTGATGTCTGCGTGTTCCGCAAGTCGCACAGGCCTGTAAGCTCAATCGTTTCATCTTTGTATCTGTTGTTATGTGTCCAGTAAATCTGGCTTTGCTATCTCGTGTCCTTCTTGGTATTGCAGTTTAGGTTGCCAGCAGTGTATAAGGCGAATGAATAATAAATACACGGTGAATTTCGAGGCTGCTGTGTTGCAGTGGAAGCATGTCCAGCACGTAACCGGAAGACCTGGGTTCGATTCCCAGTGGCGGGCGATGAGAATTTTTCCGTGACTCACTTATAAACGTGGAAAGAGCAATGACTTCTCTTTGATGTTCCTAGTCCACGCAGGGGCGTAACTAGGCATTTCTACCCCCGGGACAAACCGTAAAATATTGCTCCCAATCTGCCTCTCCCCCACCCACTCTCTCTCTCTGTCTATCTCTTACTCTCTCTCTCTCTCACACACACACACACCAAAAGAACAAAAAACAGCATTGAAAATCTAAGATCTAAGTGAACACAAGCTACAGAGAAGAATTTTGAAGAAAAATAGCTTTAAATTAAAGAAAGCAAACAGCAGATACAATTTCAAAAATGTAACACTACTGCAAATATAACTAGGCGTAAAAATGCATTTCTAAGTTCAATCGAAACTGGCGTGAAAAAGGCACAATCAAATGTGACTCTTTTTACAGCTTTTGGCAACTGCTTCGGAGTTCGCACCTTCGACACCGCATCAAGCGGACCGAATGTAGCTGACAGTCGTGGCATGCAGCCACAATAAAGACTGAATAGCCCCAGAGAATCTTCAAAAATGTGAACAACACCCTTATCTTGCAACGCACGCATAGTCCATCCAACTAAAGAAGTACTGGGGGCCCCATTGTTGTAGAAGGAGGCCATGGTTCTTCTTCAGTTGGACGGACTACAGAACAACGCCTTCATTACTGAATGTGAGCAACTAACAACCCCTGAACATTTTGAGGGGAAAATTCTAATTTTAGTTGTGCCAAAAACTTGTGTAAAAGTTTCAGTTCCAATTGAAATGACATTCCAAACAGTGATTTCTGCGCCCTCTCTTGAGCTGCGCCCGTCTGCCACGCCCTAGTTACGGCTCTGGTCCACATCAACTGTGTATTTATTAGAATGCATTACATACTAATGATCACAAGCATATCGCAACAGTTTCGTGTTTTAACGGTCTTTCATAATGGTTCTCCGTCATAAGTTCCTTGGAGGGCCCACTCAGATTCCCTAGCCTTGTACCCCACTCACATGTCTTAGCCTAAGGGCCCACTAAGACCTTAATCCAGCCTTGGGTAACACGACGCTGTCACCCATTCTCGTTAGAGGACGAACTCACCCCTTGGCATATATATAGGTAGGAGGACATCACTGCATTCACGTAGACGGAAATTCTATATCAGTATAGATAGACGTTGTGAGTTAACAGAGTTTGAAAGAGGAATGGCAATGGGTGCCCGACGCATGGGTCACTCTATCGCTGAAGCGGTACAGGAATTGCAGTATTCCCCTTCGACAGTATTAAGCGTACAATGAGAATACGTCATTTCCGGAATAACATCACATCGTTGACAGCGCTGTGGGCGCTGTCAACGATGCATAACGCTTTACATATCGGCAAAACGATTTCCATAAAAAAGATGGTGGATAACCGTGGCAGGGTCGGCGTCTGTCTGACATAGTTCCAACCAATGGAAGAGAGGCAGTGGCACAAATCACCTCCGACTTCAACCAGGAAGATGCCAGAAACGACTTCATCAAGATCATCAGGCGATCACTAGCCGTAACAGTCTATAGCAGCTGCCGACCCATCACAGTTCCATTGATAACTCCACACCACCATACTGTACATTTTAACTGGGCTAAAGAACATCGGCATTAGACCTTGGATGATTAGAGAAAGATCACCTGGACAGATGAGTCTCGTTTTCAGTTATTTCGCGCTGACGGGTGGGCAACGTTGTCGGAAACGCTGGGGCAGAGGAGGTGACTGCCCCCGCGCTCATTTGCGTGCAGGGACGAAACATCACATTTGTCCCCTCACTTTTTTATTTCCCGCCATTTAATTCCTTCCGATTAAAACAAAGTATTATTTTCTACTTTAAATAGTAATTAGAAGTCTGAATTCCTGAGACGTCGAGAACTCTAAATTCTCTGAATTCCTGAGACGCAAGACGCGATTTAAATTCTCTCCCCTTGTCCAATACGATTCCTTAGACGCAAATTACTCTTCTCCCTTGTCCAGTCAATATGCGAAAAAAAAAATTACTAAAAACAGCTATCCTAAAATTCCTGAAAATTATTGTGTTTTTATAAAAAAAGAAAAAAAAAAGAAAGAAAAAAAAAGCAGGAGCGTTTTCTATATTTTAAGTAGAATAAAATCAGTATTTCTTTACGTAAGAAAATGGAATATGGAGAAAGGAATGAGATACATTCTTATGTTGTTTGATGAATAAAACAAAGGCAACGGTTTTTGTGGAATTCGAACCTGTGTGGAGGTGTACAAATCAACCAGTTTTACATCGCTTATAATGCATATCGGCAAAACGCTTTACATCAAAATACAATGTAATATAGATGTAAAATTAAAAGTTTATATTAATTAGGATTTTACCGATATAATCGTTTTACCTGTAGTATGTTCAAATGACGTCATCACGTCATGTTTTACAACAGCAAAATAAGTTTTACGATTTGACCAGAAACTGCAAAGTTCCACTGAATTCTTCCGGTGGTCGAAAAACGGTTCCGACGCCCATGCGGGAGGATGCGGATCCGGCGTAAACTGCACGAAGCGATTGACCCATCATGTCAACAAGAAGCTGTTCAGGCTGGTGGAGGCTCGTTTATTGTGCGGGGCATGTTCAACTGGCACACGTTTTGTCCTCTGGTACGTCTAGATGCATCTCTGAACGGTCCACGCTACGCGTCCATATTTCCAGACCATCTGCATCTGTTCATTGTCATCATGAAACCACAGGGTAATGGACTCTTCCAGCAGGACAATGCGTCTCTCCACAGAGCCATGGTGACTAGAACGTAGTTTTAAAAGCATTCCACAGAAGTTCCCTTCCTGGAATGGCCTCCCCGTTCACCGAACATGAGCCCTGTGGAAAACTTTTGGGATGCTATAGAAAAGTCCGTTCGAGCTTTGAATCCTCCACCTAAGAATGCGACCAACAATTTTGGACAGTTGTGTAGCAAGCATGGGTGGAGACCTGTGGAACGTTTATGTGACCTAGTGGACTCAATGCCTTGCCGTGGGATTACCCTTATCGGTTTCTAGCTGCATAGGTACCCCTTGATTTCTGTCCCCTCAGTGTCCTTATTCCAAATACGGCGAAATTAACACAGACACACACACACACACACAAAGTTCCACTGAATCAGAAATAACAGAAGTTATGCGAATGCTTGGCTGCTACTCTCGCATTACAGCGCATGCCCTGCCGATATTGTGGTTAAATACAACCATCGTCCACAGCTTCCCCAATAGTGATTGATTACAGGAGTGATAGGTAAGACGCGTGATTATTTTGATGCTTTTGATAGACGGCAGATCGTAGGTGCCTGCAGTATGGGTCACTTCATCTCGGAAGTCGTCAACACACTGGAATTTTTCCGTGCTACATAGTCCAGAGTGTTTCGGGAATACGAAAATTCTGTCAAAAGAACACGCTAACGAATGAACTGCAAAGGTGTACTAGCCCTGACAGCTCGTGGTTCACAACGTCTGAGTCGCCTTGTTCGAACTGATGGGCGCAAGATAATATCGCAAATCACCACCGATTTAAACAGTGGATGAAGTCGCCATGTCAGTGTAAGGACACTTCAGCGCATTCTTTAAACGTCTAGGGTTGGGGAACCGTCAGACCTTAAGAGTTCCATTATTAACATCACGAAACCGAGCTGAACGCCTTGCCTGGGCAAAATCACACCACCACTGGACCACTGAGGAATGGAAGCGAATGGCCTGGAGTGGTGAATCCAAGTTTAAACTTCATCCAGCCAGTGGGAGAGGGCAGATCTGGCATCAACTTCATGAAGCCGTGGACACTTCATGTCAATTTGGAAGAGTATAGGATGGTGGTGGCTCAATGATGGTCTGGGGTGTCTTCATCTGGAATGCTTTCGGACCTTTGGAGCACCTACAGTCGACTTTGAGTACCGCCAAATAAGTGGAAACCTAGCCAACTATATGCACCTATTCATGTCCAGAATGCATCCCAGTGGTAATGCTATATACCAATAAACTAATTGCCCATTCCACATGTCCCACCTGGGCACTTCATGGCTACAAAAGCACTTTAGTGATAACGCTTGAGTGTCCACTTAGAAGCCCAGATTTAAAACACATGGAACATCTTTGAAATACCGTTGAACAAACTGTTCGGTTGCGTATCGTAACGGCTACAAACCTGAGCGAATTATGGATATATGTACAATTACAGTAATGTGTCGCTTGTGTGTCTGTTCTCTACCATAATAACCCACTCTTTGGAGTAACTAACTCTCTGTGGATAGTTATGGTACTAACCGAGCCATTACAAGCATTTCCTAATTCAGCAGCGATGGAAACGGCAGAGGAAGAACGGGATTTCTTAACAATTCTTACCATGGCTCTTTTGTCACGTTCAGTCAGTTTATGCGGCCTTCTTGGTACTTCACACTGCGTGTGAAATACAGAGTACAAAATGCCTCTCAAATGGTAGCACCTCTAACCGGCTGTGATAACCTCTTTTTTTTTTTTGAGAGGGGAGGGGTGGAGGAGGTTGACTGGTCCATGAGTAATAAGACATTTTATGTCTACATTGACTTGAGAAAGCCTCCCAGTGGAATGTGAAAGCATGGCGAATCTTTATACAAATTTACACCACGAAAACAAACGGATTTACTATGTTGTAAGCGTTCCTTGAGTAATAAAGAGTTTCTTGTTCCTAATTCAATGCCACCTGTTCAAGGGGGGGGGGGAGGTATTACCAGTGGCGAAAGAAAGTTAAATTTAATCACCCGTGCGTCATTTATGATTTGACACAAAGGGGAATTACGTACTGCTATGCATGCACTTTACAATGCGAAGATGCACAACTGGTGTTTTGATCACAGATCCAGAAATTCTGAGTATACTGGCAGTCATAATAATGACCGGAACGTAGTTACAGATGTTGGGGAGAGGAAGTCTGCGGTCCCAGGTGAGCCGCCTGATGGCGCAGTGGTTTAAGATCTGGCTTCTGACCACTCGTCCCAGTTGACCCGGGTTCGAGTCCCGGGTGAGTCATGGATAGTGTGTGTGTCTTACAGCACTGGCTCTGTCCTTCACCTAGAGTCAGTGGCACCTAAATCAGGAACTGGCAACTGCTTATACGAATAGTCCATTGAATTTCTCGCAGCAGTCATTAAACCCACAAACAAACAAAAGCAGTCTCAGATGAAACTCCCTTCTCGGCTGCAATAGTGAATCCTTGAAGGGGAGGTAAATGAGTTTTGTGGGCTCATCTCCCCAAGCCCTCAGCCGGTGTTCATGTTTATGCCTTTAAGTGGCCGATTAACTCGCACCAAATGGAGCCCCAAATTATCAGCACTCCCTTAACATAAATGGTTGAAAAACGGCTAGGTTTTACGAAAGATCATTTCATTCCTCTCATGTCAGCAATATTGACCATAAACTTGTCATTAATTATAAGCACTCCCTCTTGTCTTTTATTCTCTGCTCCATGACCCAAGGCGTGATCATCATCAACCATGGGAAGAGACCCGAAGGAGTCTGGTTCTATATGACAGTAGATTTCAATAGTCTTGTATTGTTTTACTACCAACGCATCTGCACACCTGGCACACCCTGTCAGCCTAAGGAAGGGGGCCCAAGGACAAAGTACATCCGGTGCCGACTTTTATAAGGAACAATCTGCGCATTCATGTCCCCAAATACAGGGAGTCTGCGGAAAACCACGGAAACACCGCAGACTATACTGCCGGCAGGACCGGAATTCAAACTCCTGTCAGAAACGTCCACCTACCACACTGTGCATAGTGACTTAACCAACTACTCTATGCCGGTGGTCAAGGCATGATGAGACAGACCAATTCACCTAACAAGGACATCATACGACTAAGTAGAAACAAGTGACTCAAACACCTTCTGTGTGTTCTTAGGTTTGCCGCCGTTGTTATTACCCTTTTATCATGGAATCAGTCAGATAAGGTTAGTTTCAATCATCCCCCTAAGTGACGACTTTTAATAACGAAGCTGGTGGATTGGTGCACTTTCTGATGCGCAGGTTCACTCGTTCCAGTCGCTTTTGTCCCATTTCTAAGAAGGCAAATACATTCGTTCGAGCTGATTTAAAGCCATTCTGCTAAACTCGAGTTGCGTTCCAGCCGGTTAAAAAGTTAACGTATTCACCTGGCTGTTCGATTTTTAGAACGCGAACTGCAAGACGAGGTAACAGAATGAATGCCCACGGTAAAGTAATTTTTTAACCCGAAATCAAAAGCCGACATATTTCGTTTTTTATTCAATTTTTTTCCAACGAAATCTAGTATTCTATGTTATTTTCAAAACTCTCATTATGAAAGCCTAAAAGTAAAATCCATATGCATTTTTTAATTGCTTGAGGCTTGACTTGAAATTCTTGACGCGTTCATTTCCAAGTAGTTTTCTGGAACGTACATGTAAACTGCATCTGATTCATGTCCAACGTTTATGCTCAGATATTTTAAATGCAGGACAGGGACCAGTTACAATGCTAACGAACTCTAGAATTGTTCTACACTCTGCCACAATGATATTCCAATGCCTTGAAGGAATGATCGAAAGGGCATACAAATCGGTAGGTGGCTAAGCTGTGCCGAGATATGTGCATGATTAAAACATGGGACCAAACTGCTTGAAGGGTTTGCCTTAACGTCCCAACTAAGACTGGTTTCCTCTTGAGAAAAGTCTTCCGGTTTCGAGATCCGGTGTTTAGAAGGAATATAACTTCTGCAGAAAACCAAGGCACAAAGTTCATGAACCCTATCTCCAGCTGAGTGCATTTGAGAGAGGAAGGATTACTGATATCCGAGAAGATATCAATAATCCTATTGCTCAACATTGACCATATTGCTCAGCATCGTCATATTGTTCAGCATGTGGGCCATGACAATGCAGCTGTGCATCCATTGTGGCAACAAGTTTTAAAAGAAAGTATAGCCTCTCGTAAGCCTAAAACTGAACTGGACAACACAGGACGACCACTCTACAAGAAGATTTCATACAGCGAACAAATTCCCAAGCCCATACAGCTACTCTCTCTCTCTCTCTCTCTCTCTATCATCACAAGAGAGGTAAATATGGCTTTATCAAGTTATCCCGTAACAACACAGACCCTATAATGATTGGCGAAGGTAGGACTTCACGCACGGTGTACATTACATCGCTGTTCCCTATCCAGAAATAATCGCCGCCAGTGCGTTAAATGGTGCCATGCTCGGGTAAACTGGTAGATAGAATGACATAGTCTGATCTTCAATGAGAAATATTCCTCTTTTAGAGGGCGGAGGGTCTGCTGATCATCAGATTCACGAATAGAGATGGCAGGGAGAACTGACCAATTCAAACGCAATCGTCAAACGCTATATAGCGCGAAAAGAAGAGGCCATCGTATGGGTAGCAATCACATATGGTACAGTGGAACATCTCAAAGGTAGTTTCATAAGGTCGGCGGTGCTTAGAGAATATCCTGGGTGCAAATACCTTGGACACCATTCCTTTTAAATGTACGTGGTGGCTCAAAAGTCCTCTTAAGTTTCAAAGCTTTGTAATAAATGCGTTTATTACAGCGCGGTTTGCTTGTTTGGGGATTTAACGACCACTGTCAGCAACACGATGGGCTATAAGCTGTCCCTAAAGATGGGCTATAGGCAGTCCCTAATTTAGTGCCACTGGTTCCAGGAAAGGGAGAGAACCAGTCCCGCAATACAAACATAACATCCATGCCTCACCGATATTCGAACCTAAACTCATCTCGGACGAATGGTCAGAAGCCAGAGTTTACACCACCGCACCACAGGGGCGGCGCGGTTTGTACGAAGAGCATTGGGTAACAGGGAGATTTTATTCGGCAACGGAAAACTTTTAGTTCAAATAGTCTCCAACAGAGGGCGATAATGGGTAGAAAGTTCGTAAATACAGTGAAAATAAATGAAAATACATACGTTGCATTAATTAGGTGACACTATCATAACATCAATTGTTCAACATATCCTCCACCACAAGATATTACAGCATTCAGCTTTGTGACAATGACCATCGAATGTAGCATTGGCAGGTGAATGCAACAGACTTCAAGGCGAATAGCTTCCTTCAGTTGGACAGTGTAGAAGGTCTTGTCTGGTACACTCTGGACTTTAAATAACCCTACAACAAGAAATCCACGGGTGTAGCATTTGGAGATCCGTGGATTTGCATGTCTTTCATGGTTTGCATGCGTGTAACCCCCCCCCCTCCCCCACAAAAAAATTCCCCCTACAAGCCGATGCCTTTCGTGCAAACCGCAGTAATACACGCATTTTCTTTCTTTTTGTCGTAAAGTTTTGAAATTGAAATGGACTTTCGAGCCACCCGGTACATGTGATTATCACTGGTGTATTTGTTTCGCCTTATAATATGAATTTATAATTCGAAAAGCAAGCCATAAATCAAAAAATATTTCTCACTAGGCGTAAGCTTTCTGAAATTTTTTTGAATATTTTTCACTAGGCGTCAGCTCTAATATTTTTTGATTTATATGGATTTTCAAGCCATAAATCAAAAAAATATTTTTCAACATTGCGTCAGCTTTCTGAAAAATTGCCCGCCGTTTTTCGAAATTTTGTAAATTGAGGCACGTGTCATTTTCGTCAATTCTTGCAGGTATAAGCGTAGCCCCTTGAGGCTACGCTTATACCTGCAAGAATTGTAATTGAGAGGTTGAGTATTGTATTTCAGCGTTGTCACTGGAGCATTCCAAATCGTCATAATATACATTGGCGGAAAGTGAAAAAAGAACACCAAGAAGGAGATGTCTGATACCAACGAAATTTATACAGCATAATAACGGAATACAGAGGATAACGTGATCAAAACATTATGGCAAAATACAGCTGTATTTGCTGGTAAACTGAAAAATAACATTTCCATGTAACATGGTTAGTACGAGGTTGAACCGCCATGAACTGCGTCACACTGTGCAATTCTGGCATGGAGTCTGTCGTACAGATGTTGGATGTAAGTTTGGGGATTGAGTTCCAAGCATCCTCAACCTGGACGCGTAAATCGGGGATGGTCGTGGCTGGCCGTGGAGACCGAATAAGTCGTTGTCCCATAAAATCCCACACGTGCTCAATGGGGGAGAAATCCGGTGAACGTGCAGGCCATGGAACTTGTCTCACACCCTGAAGTGCATGTTGCGTTGCACGTGCCGTGTGTGGGCGTGCGTTATCTTGCTGGAAAAGACCACGAGGGACCGACCTCACAAGTGGCACAACAACGGGCTGAATGTTGTTGATGTAGGAGCTGCTATTTAACGTACCCGGTACAAACACTAGTTGTGTACGGGAGTGATAGCTGATCGCTCCCCACACCAGGAGACCAGGTGTAGGCTCTGTGTGTTGCTGGCGATGCAAGAAGGGTGGAGACGCTCCCCTGTGCGTCTGCGAACACGTATACGGCCACCGGAGGCTCCCAAGCAGAATCTGCTTTCATCGCTGAACACGACAGATCGCCACGACGTTCTCCAGTGCAGACATTGGCGACACAACTGCAGCCGTTCCTGACGGTGGGCTGGAGTCAGAGGTACACATGCCAGAGGCACACGTGCACGTAGTCCTGCATCCAGTAGACGGTTGCGAATTGTTCGCACAGTCACCTCAGGTGCAACGGCAGCTCGAATTTGCGTCGCAGTGGATGTTCTGCATGACAACGCCGCTCTTCTTATGCGTCGATCGGTTCGCTCATCAGTCCGTCTATGACTCTCGGTTCCACGTCTTCTCGTGTGGGAATGTTCCTCTGACCATCTACGCCACCATCGTACCACCACCGATACTTCCCGTCCAATTCGCTCCGCAATATGACGATACGACCACCCGGCCTCACGGAGTCCGACTAGACGACTTCGCTCAAAGTCCGATAACTGCTGAAATCGTACACGTCTTCCATGTCCAGGCATTGCAGCTTCTTCAGGGTCTTCGCACGTGTCCGTACGCCGACGACTGATTACATTCACTTCGT
The DNA here is from genome assembly GCA_039090855.1 of Macrothele yani. NCBI lineage: Eukaryota > Metazoa > Arthropoda > Arachnida > Araneae > Macrothelidae > Macrothele > Macrothele yani. The sequence continues at coordinate 85,090,248 of CM077008.1, forward strand.
CGTACTCCTTAAATACCACCGACGATAATTTGCATATTATGCCGTGCTGTGGCGTAAGCGCTCACCGGTTGGTCTCGAAATTAACATCACACCTACGTAAACTCTACCCATTAACATATGTAAATTTCATGATCGTCCGCAAATTCCTTCTTGGTGTATAGATTCTAGAACAAAACGCACGCGACTGTTAATTCACATTTTGTGTCTTTCATATGTGGCTGTGTAAAAAGACATACTTGTCCCGGTGGCGCAGTGGTCTAAGCGCTGACTTATGAACATTCGTCCATGAGAGGTCCGGGTGCGAATCGCAGTGAGGCATGGATGTTGTGTTTGTCTTACGGAACTGGGTCTCTCCCTTCCCTGGAACCAGTGTCCCTAAATTAGGGACGGGCGACTGCTTATAGCCTATTGAGTTGCTCACGGAGATCTTTAAACCTCCGATAATAAAAAAATCCAGTGAGCCATGGTTGTTGTTCTTTTCTTACAACATTGGTTCTCTGTCTCTTCCTGGAACTAGTGACTGTAAATTGGTCATATATAATGTTTTGCCATTGTGGGACACCACTTGGTAATCGCATATACGGTCCCTTATGTGACGTCTCCCATTCGACCAGTGAGAAGTGTTGTTAGAAAAGGTATCTCCTTCCATGTGATTTCTTGTACGCTGACGATAAAGTGGTCGTTTCTTGACAATTTTACAGCCTTATTCAGTGTTTAGCTCCTAATATCTTCTTCTTTTCAATTATTACTGTTAGGAATTCTGATTCAACAATTTCTCAGTGTTGTTTATGCCAGAAAGATGTTTGTTATTGCCTGGCTTCATTCATCAATATTTCTTTAATTGTGCTCTGTTTACCGGGTTTGTCATCAGCATTTCGGACTTAGGCAGATATCCGAACATCTCCATTGGTGGATGAAAACAGCTTCATAAAAATGTATCATGATTGCCTAAAACGTGCGTGTGATTTTGAAGATCGTTGTTAATAGAATACTAACGAGAGACAAGCATGAAATCGGGTGAAGAAAAATCCGTTTAAAATTTCTTTCAGTTTGATTTCGGCTGTACAATTCATTTTTTTTTTAACTTAGCTTTTACACACGAGTCGTCATGATCTTGGATTGCTTTCAACTTACTTTTGTTCAATGAACGATCCTGATGACACTCTAATGTACAGTGATCAATGGAAATAAATTAAATGCCATCAAATGGCATCCTGTTTTCAACATTGGAAAATTTTTTCCCTTCGTACATAACATCCTTCTTCACACCTTTAATACCACTTAACTGGGCTTGCGCAAGATTGTGAAGTACGCCACGTTTTTGAATATAATGTGTATTAGTAGAAATCTCGAAGTTTTTGATAACGTTTAAAGCATCTTCTAACGAAAAAACGTATCCAAAATAATCATTAATAACCAACGTACATGTTGGCAGTTATTTTTAACATCTAAATTGAGTTAATTATCAACTCAAACCACGCACGCACTAACTGACAACAAAAAGAGAACTTCAGGAGTAAAGCGTACAAGACATCAATGTGGAAGGAGATACTTTTTCTAACAAAACGTTTTTCATTGGTCCAATGGGAGACGCCACATAAGGGACGTCTCCTATTCATGTAGTGTCCCACAACGGCAAAACATTATACATAACCCTGTAAACCGGGCATGATTTTTTGATTGGAGGTTTAACGACCACCGTGAGCAACTCAATGGGCAGTCGCCAGTCCCTAATTTATGGTCACTGGTTCCAGGGAAGGGAGAGACCCAGTTCCGTAAGACAAACAAAACATCCATGCCTCACCGGGATTCGAACCCGGACTCCTCATGGACGAATGTTCATATGTCAGCGCTTAGACCACTGCGCCACCGGGGCGGCGTGAATCGGACATGAGCGACTGCTTATTGACCATTGTGTTGCTCACGGTAGTCGTTAAACCCAAGGTACTTTGAAAGAGGAGAGGTAGGTCCAATCGCCTTTGTTTCCGTGCCGCCGGCGAGCTGTCACCCTACGAGCTCTAGTGTGACGTCACAGTGGCCATAAACGATCTCTTAAGCATTCGGATCGGAGTCATTCGGAATTCGGAGCATGTGCTGTAGTGTCGTTTACTCGCTGCATTTCTTTGTCAATTTCAGACCTGCTTTGTCGTTTCATTCATTTTTTTCTTCGTTTGTTTTCTGTGTACAACTATCTCGAAAATATCTGCATACGCTGTTGCCTTTGTCGTAATAACAGTTCAAAGGAAAGGAAGTTAGATGCTACATATCATGTTTTCCCATCGGATAGAGATTTCTTGAAGCAATTGGTAGCGAAATACTGTCGAAAGAATCTGTTCGATGCAAAGAAAGCTCGAATGTGTTCAAAACACTTTGATGTCTCTAAGTAAGAGCGAGATCTTAGAAATGAATTGCTGGATTTGCCTCCCAGAAAAAAATTGAGAAAAGATGCCGTGTCTACAAAAATATGCCTTAGCAGATGGAAGAGCAAATTTCTGTTCGAAGTGAACGATTTAAGATCGGAGAGGTCAGAAAAAAATGCATTAAATCGAATTGAAAGTATATATATCCAATTAAACGTCAAATCACAGGTCACAATGAAAGTGATATAATTCCTGACCAACATTTATCATACCGTCAACGTTATGTGAGAAGTGCGAATGTCTGAACAAAAATATAATGTAACTGAAGAGTGAAAATAATTCACTACGGGAAGAATTATCAAATGTAAGAAAACAGGTGGTAATCGTAAAACAATGCTTTTGCCTCGAGAAAAGTAGCCTGAAAACGGAAATTAATATTATGAAACGCAAATGCAAGAATAGAAATTTGCTGAGCAACAGTGAAAGGTGGCCAGCTATCATAAATTTGATTGGCCATTGTTTCACTGAAGTGCAAATTTAAACCCTTGTGTCAAAAAAGAGACCATCAAAATGGAATGAAGAATATATAAGCCAAGCATTTGTTTTGCATCATACTATTTCTCGAAAAGCATATCTTTTCATCAAAACTAAATTGCACATACTGCTTCCAAGCATTTCCTCTCTGAAACGGTAGTGTGGTAAATTTGTGTTATCGATGGTTTAATTGAGCCCGTTTTAAAGGTCATGAAAATGAATGCTATACACCTAACCGAATTCGACAAAGTTTCAGTTTTATCTTTTGGTAAAATGAGCGTTGATTGCCGATATTGTTATGATGCTGCAGATAAAATTTTCGGGCCGCATAGTAACGTTTTAGTAGTTATGCCGAGAGGCTTCTGGAAAGCTTGGAAACAACCACATTCTGTATTATTCCTTTGATAAGCAGATGGATTAAAAGCTGTTAACTGACATAGTTCAAACCGTTGAGCAATCGAGTTATTTAGTGTATGGAGCAATCGTGTTATTTAGTGCTGATCTTGGGGGTGGGGGGAGGGATATCAACGTTTGGAGGCAGCTTGGAATAATCCCAATATTGTCTTCTTTTCGAAATCCACTAAATGAAAATCAAAAAATATGGATGTTTGCCGATGTGTCCCATCTAATTAAATTTTTCCGAAATTGTATATTTGATCGCGGAACACGCTGTAGTGCAGAACCATCACTCGCCAGATATTTGACCTTTTGCTGGGACGTAATAACTCAGAATCAAAGGTGTTTCATAAAATAAAATGGATCCACACAAATGTATGAGGCCCCATGAGACAGAGAATTAGTTTTAGCGTCCCAGATGCAATCTAACAATGTAAGCAAAGCTGTAGAGTATTTTTTTCCTGAAAGAAATCAAATTGTTAATTTATAACATTGATAAATGACTGATTCTGCGTAATGAAATGTAGATTTCCCAGCTCCAAAGAGTCATTGCAGTGTGCTTTTGGAAAAGAAAAAAAAAAAAGATATTCAGCAAAAAGGCATCGAACAGTATTTGTCACATTCCCGTTTTTTTCCAGTATATATATATATATCATTTTTTTTTACTCTATTTTGAAAAATAGTTGGATGTTTGTACAATTTTTGCTTAAAAATTATTTACTCAAAACTAGCTCTGTTATTTTTCGATTGAAAATTCACAGAACACACGACTTTTCTCGGTATGGCTCTTTGCGCGTTACAGCTTGGCTTATAGCCACCGTGACGTCACAGCGCAGCGAAGAAAAGCGGGAAGACGGCGCGGATACGATGGACCTACTCCTCCTTCTCATAAGTACCTTGGTTATAGTGTCTTTTAGACGCTATAACTTGGTTAAACTTCCTTCCCTCCCAAAAAGAACCAGTGGCCCTAAATTATAGCCCACGAAACAAAAAATTCACAGGTCACATTCTGTCAATCAGAAAAAAAAAACATGCGATACGTGTTATCGATGCATAAGTGAGGTAAAATTTCAAGGAGGTTATATTACTGGAGACACCACTCCTATCCACGCAGCATTGGCCGCTATAAGTCACCGTGTGTGCTGCAAATGACGTCATGAGCAGGCACTATGCAAAAATTTCATATATTCTGATACAACAGGGACATACTGTATCGATATGAATATGGATACCAACGAGATAGAAATACGCACTTCTATCTCGTTGATGGATACTACTAAGAAAAGCATTCAATAAAATTCCACGTCTTTATGGAAAATTATATCGCACATTATTTATACAATATTTCCTTGAATATGGAAAACTTAGTAAAAAAGAAATGAAATCTTATAATTGCTTTGAATACAGGTTTAACAAAAATAAATAAAATCGTTTGACTAAAGAAAAGGTTTTATTAAATTCCTTAAAGGTGAGATCTTTGCCAAAAAAATGTGCTTTTTTGTACCAACTTTCTTTATGGTTAACGAGAAAGTTCAGTTTCTGTTGAAACAAGCAGATGAGATCCATCCTTCTAGTTTGGGTGATTTAAATTATCTATCAATTACCTATTCAAATCATCTGTAGGAACCTGTCAACTACAACCCGTCAGTGTAGTTGACGGGTTCCAATGTATTGAATTCGTTTGACATATGGACAATCTGTGCGTAAGGATTATACGTATATTTCAGTTTTTTATTTGAAATTCTGCCAAAGATTTTACGTAAATGCACCAAGCATAGAAAATGTTTTTGTGACATGAAAATTAAAGCACCATTCCAGGAATTAATAGATCAGTTAACGGCAGTGATCCACGTGCAGTTGCCAAGCTTGGTCAAACAACAGCAGACAGCTTGAAGACGTTTGCTTGCTCAGCAATGGAATTGAAGGAAATAGAGCTGGCAACAAACGTTTTTGTTTGTTAAAATTTTTGTTTTCAGGTTTAGATGTAACTTCGGCTCAGCGATGCGAAGTTTTACGAGTTGTCCGGCACGCGAAGAAATTTGTTCTTTTCATTGCTCTTTCCGTATACTTTAATTCGTCGAAGAATATAGGCAATAATTTAAAAAACATTTGCGAGGTGAAGTCTTGTCTTATATTTTTTATCTGTGGTAATTTTTGTTTATCATGGCTGAGATATGTGGTTCACCTATTCCTCGCAATTTCAACGACCCCAATGCATGTAAGTGCCTTATTATTTTAATTTTTGTCTTTTTTCATTATTTAAAAGTAGAACTCAGTGTGCTTTTTAAAATAAGAAAAAGTAAATTTGGTTCACGATAAGTGTGTGTAGAAGTTATTTCATTTTATTCAGTGCGTAGTTGACTTCCAAGTAATATCGGACACCACTAGTAATATTTCCATCCCTTTAGAACGAGGACACGTGGATTTGTAAAACATGGGAGAACTGAAGTCGTAATTGCTTTTGCATCCTATAATATCCAAATATACCTGCCCCTGGGAAAAAAAAAATCAAATTACAGTTTTGCATTCATTAAAATTCTAGAGAAATGTGACGTACTTAATTCTAGAGAAATGTGACGTACTTAATTCCAGAGATATGTGACGTACTTAATTCCAACCCTGATAATTGTATGCATTAAAACATTAGGAAAAATATTTAAGGTTAGTATCTTTTCTTCATATAGGCAATTTGCTGGATATTTTATGGTCTTCAAAGTGTGAATATTTTCACAGTGGCGTCTAGATTATTTCCAACAGAGACCTCCACAAGCACTTTTTCATACCAAATTGATAAAAGAACTGGGAAATCCTTTAAATAAAAAGGGACATTCTACTGAATAAACCACTTAACCTTCAGAAAAATATTTGACATGTTCAGATTTGTAAATATTGTTTCCGTATCAAAAAGTAATTTTTCCTGTAATTTTCCACAGTAAATTGAAGTACAAAGTTTCGTACTACTGATTGAAACCACTTTCCATTTATAACAAAGCAAAATAATGTGTGTAGCTTGTGAATACTTGATAAAATCTAAAATGCATCTAAATATTGAAAATAAAGGAACAGAGTACAGGGTTAATTAAGAGTTAGCAATTAAACCTTAGGTGTACAAACGTTAAATGCAACATTTTTAGTTACATCAGCATATCAACGAAAAATGGAATTTACTATCAATTTTCAGGACATGGAATTAATAAACCTGGGGGGGGGGGGGGCGAGGTGGTAACATCCACTGAACAAAAATGAATCAAACGATGTAACAGGCTTCCTGTGGATAGGGTCATCTTTTCCATTCACCAGAACCTCTTCATGCTGTGTTCATGATAAAAGCTAACATTATAATCATTTTTTAAAATGTTGCTCAGTGGTCTAGGGTGTGAGCTCGTGACTTCACGTACTGTTGCATCTGAGTTCAGGTCCTTAGACAAGATTTAAAATGCCATGTTTGTATTTCTCGCATGGGTGGTGGTGGGGGGGGGGCTCTATCTTCCCTGGAATCGGGGTCTTGAACAAGGTATAGGTGAATCCTCAAATAGTTGTTGATAATCATAAAGGTCTTTCAATTGCTCCCCCCCCAAAGAAAAACAATAAAAGTTGCAGATAGTATCTAAGATTAGCATCTCATTTATTTGTTAAGTGGATGGACTTCTTTAACAGTTTGTTCTGTGTCATTTCCAAGGTATCAAATAGACTGAGAATGCCATTTTTTATTGATACACAGTTAAAAAATTAAACTTAATTTCTTATGCATTTGCAAATCATGTTAAAATTAAATCGTAAAGTAACTATATATAAATTTTGAAGATGACAATCTGTTTTTTTTTTTTAGGTGTAAATAATGATGATCATATGTAGAGGATTTTAGGAAGGGAATGTCTGACCCCAGGTCTAGAATAACCCTTAGAAATAGGAAACTAGGAGATTTGGGCTAGAGCGCCCGATAGGAAAGTGACACGGAAGCAAAGTCAAAAGGGGAGGAAGACACCCTTATTTATTACCAGGGGCCAGTACCCGGGGTCCGACGGCTTAACGTGTCCATCCGACGCACGGCTGGTATTTAGTGGATCGAGCGTTCGTACCTGCCTGGGATTGAACCTGAGGCCCTTCCTGTGGCAGTCACGAACGTTGCCCACTAGGCCACCTGCCGCACGGTGTAAGTATGATAAGGATGGTAAGTCAGATAACATCCGAAAACTTAAAATTTCTTTGTCCTTGAGGGGGAATTGAACCTGTGTCTCCCAGATAGCGCCCGGGTATGCTAACCACTACACCACCCAGAACGACCAAGTCTCAAGTTTCTGATTAATTTGAATATAACCATCGCAGGATTCGCTAGTCGAAGCAACCGGCATTCATGTTTAGCGAATCTGGAGGTTAAGATTCCTATCCCGTGATTGCTTGGAGGAGCAGATAAATCATGAATGGGTTACGGGATTACACCATACAATACAAATTTTGAAGATTGAAGATTACAGTCCTTTTTTTTTATATTCGAATTATTTTTTTTATATTTATTTGATGGTTATATTCAAATTAATTGGAAACTTGAGACTTCGTCGTTCTGGGTGGTGTAGTGGTTAGCATACCCGGGCACTACCTGGGAGACGCGGGTTCGATTCCCACTCCAGGATGACGAAATTTTAAAGTTTTTGAATGTTATCTGACTTACCATCCTTGTCATATTTACACCAAAAAACGGGTTGTCATCTTCAAAATTTGTATTATATGGTGTAATCTCGTATTCCATTCGTGAATTATCTGCTCCTCTGGGCAATCACAGGATAGGATTCTTAACCTCCAGATTTGCTAAACATGAATGCCGGTTGCTTTGACTAGCGAATCCTGTGATAATTATATTCAAATTAATCAGAAACTTGATATTTGGTCGTTCTGGGTGGTGTAGTGTGGTTAGCAAATCTGGAGGTTAAGAATCCTATCCCGTGATTGCCCGGAGGAGCAGATAATTAATGAATGGATTACAGGATTACACCATACAATACAAATTTTGAAGATGACAATCTGTTTTTTTTTGGTGTAAATATGACAAGGATGGTAAGTCAGATAACATCTAAAAACTTGAAAATTTTGTAGTCCTGGAGCGGGAATCGAACCCACATCTCCCAGGTAGCACCCTGGTATGCTAATGACTACACCACCCAGAAAGATGCAAGTTTCCAATTAATTTGAATATAACCATCAAATATATAAAAAACTTAATTCGAATTAAAAAAAAAGGATTGTAATCTTCAAAATTTGTATTGTATGGTGTAATCACGTAATCCATTCATGATTTATCTGCTTCTCCGGGCAATCACGGGATAAGATTCTTAACCTCCAGATTCGCTAAACATGAATGTAGGTTGCTTTGGCTAGCGAATCCTGTGATGATTATATTCAAATTAATCGGAGACTTGGTCGTTCTGGGTGCTGTAGTGGTTAGCATACCCGGGCGTTATCTGGGAGACGCAGGTTCAATTCACGCTCCAGGACAACGAAATTTTCAAGTTTTCGGATGTTATCTGACTTATTGTCCTTGTCATATTTACACCACAAAACAGATTGTCATCTTCAAAATTTGTATTGTATGGTGTAATCCCATATTCCATTCATGATGCAACTATATATATTTATATACTTACTACCACAAAAATGAAAAGATATGTACAATAGAATGTGCAAGCCCATATTTTGGGCTTGTTCTTATAAGTGTATTATATGTTCTTGGATTAAATGAACAAAACTGGATTTTTTTGTTTGGTATAATGTTTATTCATTTTTGAAGCTAATTGGATTGTTTTCAACGAACAAAACTTAATGAAATCTTTGGAATTAATGAGGGAAAGAAGAGCTAATATCACTTTTAACAAGCAAAATAGCAAAATTTGATGAAATTCCATGCTTAGTGAGGCAGTGAAAAACTGCTGTGCACTGTCCTGAAATGGAAAAATAGAAATGGTAGCATACAAAGTGAAATTTCATCACTGGGCAGGAATTTCAGTGTGTTAATGAAAGAATGTTGATAGAAATGCAATGGAGAGGGAGTGTTTGTATATATATATATATATATATATATATATATATATACTTATTCAAACTTATGCACCCACCACAAGTCATCCTGAAGAAGAAATTGAAGAATTTTATGAGGAAATTTGTCATCTAAATAATAAAGGTAAGCAGCACTTGAAAATAATTATGGGAGATTTCAATGCAAAAATAGGGCAACGGCAACAGAATGAAACTTCAGTAGGTAAATTCGGTCATGGCAACAGAAACCAGCGTGGAAATACTCTCGTTGAGTTTGCAGAGGCAGAAGGGTTTTTCATCTTGAACTCCTTCTTCAAGAAAAAGCCACACAGGAAATGGACATGGAGACATCCAAATGGGACGACAAGTGAAATTGATTTTATTATGTGTAACAAAAAATTCGTCATAGAAGACTGCAGTGTGCTAAGCAAGTTCAACACAGGTAGTGACCATAGATTGGTGAGATGTAAGATGCACCTCAACACTAAACTTGAACGTGGCAAGCTCATAAGACAAACAAAATGTATTGACATAACCAACCTTAAAAAACACCATAATACTTTCAAGTTGGAACTGAAGAACAGGTTCTCTGCTTTAGAAGGCCTAACATCGGAAGAAGTGGATATTTCTGAAGTTAACAGAAAAGTAACCAAAGCTCTTATGGAAACAGCAACAAAATTAGCTGGGTCTAAGAACAAGTTGCATGTAAACAAATTATCAGGAAAAACCAAAATGTTGATGCAAAAAAGAAGAGAGATGAGGACAACTAAAGAAGATGTGACTTCCAAAGTGGAATATATAGAGCTATGCAAGACAGCACGAAAAAGTATCACTGAAGACGTAAGGAAATTCAACTGTGAGCTAGTGAGGAAAGCAATTGAAAACAACCAAAGCCTAAAGATAGCAAAGGGACATTGCGACTGCTTATAGCCCATTGAGTTGCTCACGGTGGTCGTTAAACCTCCAATCAAACAAACAAACAAACAAAGCAAAGGGACATCTCAGTAAGGGAAGAAAACAGATTATGGCTCTGAGAAAAGAAGATGGTTCTATAACAAGAAATAGAGGCGAAATTTTGACAAGAGTGAAAGATTTCTACTCCAAACTATATGAAAGGGATGATACATGTACTCCAGACATCATGAAAGATACCAGTACCAGAGTTCTTCCAGTCCTCCCAGCAGAAGTTGCTCATGCAATCAAGAACATGAAGCGGGGGAAAGCTCCAGGAGAAGATGGAATTACTATAGACATCATACAAGAAGCAAGTGGAGAAATTGAAACAGTACTCGCCCAAATTTTCACTCGATGCCTTAATGAAGGGAAGATTCCTGAGGATTGGAACAATGCTACAATGATCCTGCTACATAAAAAAGGTGACATTGAGGATCTCAGGAACTACAGACCTATCAGCCTCCTATCAGTGGTTTATAAAATCTTCACTAAAGTTCTTTCACACCGCTTGAAGGTAACACTGGACATGGCTCAACCGAGAGAACAAGCTGGATTCAGGAGTGGCTACAGCACAATAGATCATATCCACGTACTGAGAGAACTAATTGAAAGAGCGAGGGAATATGAACTTCCATTGTGCATGGCTTTTATCGATTATGAAAAAGCCTTTGATTCGGTGAAACCATCAGCAGTTACCACGGCTCTGAAATCCTGCGGTATTGAAGATGCATACATTAATATTATTAATAACATCTATGAAAATGCAAGTGCAAAGATTCGGCTGTTTGAAAATACAACACACATAAAAATTGGAAAGGGAGTGAGACAAGGTGACACCATATCTCCGAAGCTCTTTAATGCCACATTGGAAAATGTCTTTCAATCACTGAACTGGGAAAACAAAGGGATAAAGATTAATGGAGATTATCTAACCCACCTTCGTTTTGCTGATGACGTAGTCATTTTTGCAACTACCCCATCAGAGCTGCAGAGTATGATCCAGGAACTTGCTGACAAGAGTAAAGAAGTGGGATTAAAAATGAACTTTCAGAAGACAAAAGTGATGTTCAATGCTTTTACAAGAAATGAAGATTTATCGATTGATGGAGAAAAACTGGAGATAACAGATACGTATGTTTATCTTGGACAGCAGATATCAAGTGAGGGTCACATTGATGAAGAAATTAATCGGCGTACAAAACTTGCCTGGAGAGCTTTTGGAAGAAACAGCATAATTTTCAAGAGCAATATGCCATTATGTCTTAAAAGAAAAGTGTTTGATCAATGCATCCTTCCAGTGCTTACGTATGGTGCAGAGACGTGGACCTTAACTAAAAGAGACATACAAAGGCTGCAGACAACTCAAAGAAGCATGGAGAGGTGCATGCTTGGTATAACCAGGAGAGATAAGAAGAGGAACTCGTGGATCCGAAAAATGACGAGAGTGGAAGACATCATGATCAGAGTTAAATCCCTGAAATGGCAATGGGCTGGACATACTGCCAGAAGGACAGACCATAGATGGACAGCCGAAATTTTAGATTGGATTCCAAGGGACAGGAAAAGACCCAGAAAAAGACCACATGGGAGATGGGTGGATGAAATTCGTAAATATGCGGGAGTGACATGGAGGAGACTGGCACAAGACAGACCGTTGTGGAGGAAACTTGGGGAGACCTTCGTCCAGCAGTGGATTGATAATGGTTGACAATGATGATGATGATGATATATATATATATTTTATTATGTGTAACAAAAAATTCGTCATAGAAGACTGCAGTGAACTTGTTTAGCACACTGCAGTCTTCTATGACGAATTTTTGTTACACATAATAAAATCAATTTCACTTGTCGTCCCATTTGGATGTCTCCATGTCCATGTCCTGTGTGGCTTTTTCTTGAAGAAGGAGTTCAAGATGAAAAACCCTTCTGCCTCTGCAAACTCAACGAGAGTATTTCCACGCTGGTTTCTGTTGCCGTGACCGAATTTACCTACTGAAGTTTCATTCTGTTGCCGTTGCCCTATTTTTGCATTGAAATCTCCCATAATTATTTTCAAGTGCTGCTTACCTTTATTATTTAGATGACAAATTTCCTCATAAAATTCTTCAATTTCTTCTTCAGGATGACTTGTGGTGGGTGCATAAGTTTGAATAATCTGAGCCTGGTATCGAAAAGATACCAGGCTCAGATTATTCAAACTTGACAACAACAATAAAGAAGTGGGATTAAAAATGAACTTTCAGAAGACAAAAGTGATGTTCAATGCTTTTACAAGAAATGAAGATTTATCGATTGATGGAGAAAAGCTGGAGATAACAGACACGTACGTTTATCTTGGACAGCAGATATCAAGTGAGGGTCACATTGATGAAGAAATTAATCGGCGTACAAAACTTGCCTGGAGAGCTTTTGGAAGAAACAGCATAATTTTCAAGAGCAATATGCCAGTATGTCTTAAAAGAAAAGTGTTTGATCAATGCATCCTTCCAGTGCTGACGTATGGTGCAGAGACGTGGACCTTAACTAAAAGGGACATACAAAGGCTGCAGACAACTCAAAGAAGCATGGAGAGGTGCATACTTGGTGTAACCAGGAGAGATAAGAAGAGGAACTCGTGGATCCGAAAAATGACAGGAGTGGAAGACATCATGATCAGAGTTAAATCCCTGAAATGGCAATGGGCTGGACATACTGCCAGAAGGACAGATCATCGATGGACAGCCGAAATTTTAGATTGGATTCCAAGGGACAGGAAAAGACCCAGAAGAAGACCATATGGGAGATGGGTGGATGAAATTCGAAAGTATGCAGGGGGTGACATGGAGGAGACTGGCACAAGACAGACCGTTGTGGAGGAAACTTGGGGAGACCTTCGTCCAGCAGTGGATTGATAATGGTTGACAATGATGATGATGATGATATATATATAACTGTAAAACTGAACAAATGAGTTGTGCAAATACTCTCCACTACCTAACCGATGGGGGTAGGTAGTGGAGAGAGTATCTTGGAAGTATGGCATCAGCAGAGTTAAAAACAGGTGCCCTACTCCCAGGCAAAATGAGGTGGGTGAGGTTCACTCAAGGTAAGTAGATAGAAGAGATAAGTCCATAAGCTGGTCGAGTGGTATTGGCTACTCGATACCATACCCCTGTGACGCAAAACAGCTAAGGACCGAAGTTTTCTGTTTAGCATATTCGAAGCAAACAGAATATAAATTCTGAATTTGCTTGTACCACTTACTGGTCATCCATGTAATATCTCTCAGAAAACTTGAAAATTTCATCGCCCTGGAGCCGGAATCGAACCGGCACTTCCTGATTTCCGTTTGAGTATGCTAACCGTTACACCACCCTGGACAATGAAGTTCCAAGCAACTGAGACTAAGCAAACTTAGCTTAGGAACCTGAACATCCTTAGATTTTGAAAAAGAAAATTTTGAAAGACATCAGAAAACTTGAAAATTTCACTGCTCCAGGGCGATTAAATTTTCAAGTTTTCTGAGAGATGTTACATGGATGACCAGTAAGTGGTACAAGCAAATTCAGAATTTATATTCTGTTTGTTTGGAATATTCTATCGATTTCCCATGTATTATGAAGAAAATTTCTTCTTTCATAGATTTGTCTGTGGTACTGGTGAATTATGATCTACATCCGTTTCTGGATGGGAAATGGGTCAAAATGCTAGTAGGAAGCAAGGATGCTTTGACTAGCCAACATCTGAGGATATTCAGATTCCTAAGCTAAGTTTGCTTAGACTTAGTTGCTTGGAACTTCACTGTCCTGGGTGGTGTAATGGTTAGCATAGTTGAACAGAAATCGGGAGATGCGGGTTGGATTTCGCTCCAGGGCGATGCAATTTTCCAGATGTTACATGGTTGACCAGTAAGTGGTACAAGCAAATTCAAAATTTATATTCTGTTTGCTTCGAATATTCTATCGATTTCCCATGTATTATGAGGAATTAGTGTTCTCCCTAGAGCCTTTTTACTGGGTGGCACACCCAGCTAATTTTCTCTGCCACCCAGCTAAATTTCCTTTAATGAATGTTTTCACAACACACATAATAGTAAGAGTGGAAAACTTACTCCCACACACACCATAAACATTAGTGAAAACGACTGAAATTTGTGTTGAACATGATTTATCAGTAAGTATTTAATAAGTATAATCATGTTAAGCAAAACAATATCCTTCCTTTTTTTTTTTTTTTTTTTTTTTTGGATTGGGGAAGGAGTCGTTAAAAGTACCACCCAGCTAAAATTTCTTGCCACCCAGCTGTGATAAGAATCTAGGGAGAACACTAGGAATATTTATTCCTTCATTGATTTTTCTGTTTGGTGTTTTACAAACGTTTGAGATTACACTTTGGGATTAAAACAGTCAAGTCTTTTTATAGCAAATTCCTAAAATATTTCAAAATATTTTCCATGACATTAATGGGCAGTATATTCAAATACAAGGCAACAAAATGTATTTTGATTTCCAAAAGAAATATAAATATATTGAAAAACAGAATGTCAAACAATCAGAATTTGCGTTTAGAAACTTTTAAAAAGTCAAAACAAAATCACAATAAAATTAAGTATTTAAGTAGACAGTACTAAAGAAGAAATGCTGCGATTTTCTATAAACCATGCAAATACTTTTTCCACTTTTTTAAAACTAAAGTTTAAGAGTTGAAAATGCTGTGATAAGTTTTGTGTTTGATTTTCAGATATATACATGAAATTTATAGCTATTTGAAGTACTTCTCAGTATGATTTTGTTTCACTTTGATCGAGAAGTTTTTGCCCAATGTTTATTTTTGTTTTCATATTTTTCACTTTCTTCATACAATTATTAAGGAGTTTAACATACATAAGATTCTTCCGCGAATTTGAGGAATTCCACTTTTTGTCATTATTTGGGTCATACTTGAGATCGATGCAAAACTGAAGAGAAATGGGGGGGGGGGCGTTTTTTCGGCAGGATATGGTTTTTGATCTTTCAAAACTTACAACAACAGAAGCTAAACAGAGTGAAGATTTTCCCCACAATCATAATTTCTTTTATTTGTGATGTTCCCCTGTCCAAAAGAAATGTTGTTAAATATAATTTTATTATTGTTGTTAAATATAATTGTTGTATTGTTGTTAAATATAATTTTATTCCATAAATATTTTATTTCAGCTTGAAAAATTGCAGGAAAATTTTCCAAAAACGGAAGTTAGACAGGGTGAAAATTTCCTTGTAATCTCCAGACACAAGATTCTTCCGAGAATTCGAGGAATTCTGCCATTTCCATGATCATTCCTGTGGTTCTTGAGATAGATGCATAACTGAACAAAAATGTTTGAGGGATTGGTGGTGATGGTAGGGGTGGTTTTCCGTCTGAAGATGGAATTCCAGCTTTCAAAACTTTAGCAAATGAAAGTTGGACAAATTGAAAATTTCTCTCGTAATCGTAATTTTTTCCCTCGCGATGTTCCTTCTACCCAGAATTGTTGTTAAATACCATTTTAGTCCATAAATATTTGTATTTCAGCTTGAAAATGGAAGTCGAATGGGGCGAATATTTTGCCTGTAATTGTATTTTTTTCTCCCCACGATGTTTCTCTGTTCCGTGTTCTTTTTGTGAAGTGTCAGTAATGTTACATTTGATGTGCTCCATTTTAATGTTTACATAAATGAACTTCAGTGAACAATTCTGTCTTGCTCATGCTGCATTGTATTCATACTTTCTCGCGGCGCGTTCCGATTTTTCACCCGGTGAAAAAGTTCGGCTTTTTTCTTTCATCATCAGTCTCATGTATGGTTTAATCCTAATAAAAATCCTCAATTTTGGTTAACAATGTACGATTTTTTCATCTACTTCTGGAAATACATTTTTGTGTTCCAAAGATAAATGCTTAACTATACCATGATATTTTATAAGTTCTCAGATTTTCAGAAAAATATTTTCGAATTTTCATACAGTCTCCACCCAAGAACTTGCCGAATATACAAGACCACCTCTACTGATATGCTGGATCCAGTTATTAAGTTCCAGTCTCAGGTTTATCACATGGTATTGGGTTGTCGGAAAAGTCCTGACGTATTTTGGCACCCAATGGTGGTTGGGCAGTTTTGGAAGTACTAGATGCATGCGCAGCTCTGTTATCGCTATGGCATTCGACAGGTGCCAGTTCTAGCTGCAGTCTAAAAGGAATAGTGAGCGATTTGGTTGATTCGCGGAGATTTGACATCAAGTTGAAGATGGAAGACCAAACTGTGCATTTTCGCTATATTTTACTGTTTTACTTCTGTGAAGGAAAGAACTTGCGTCAAGCTTGTGAAAAATTGCGTAAAGTGTACGGTGATAATGCTCTACAAGAACGTCAGTGCCAACGGTGGTTTGCAAAATTCTGTGCTGGTGATTTTGACCTCAACGATGCTCCTCGGTCCTGGAGGCCAACCGAGGTTGATGACTACCAAATCAAGGCTTTGATTGAGTCAAACCCATGTTACACGACAAGAGAGATTGCAGACACATTGCACATCTATCAATCAAGCTTTCACGACCACCTGAAGAAGCTGAGAAACGTAAGCAAGCTCGATGTGTGGGTTCCTCATGAACTCAAAGAAGCTCAATTGATGGCGCGTATAAACATCTGCGATATGCTCATAAAATGTGAGGAAAACAATCCTTTTTTGAAGCGACTGATAACTGGTGACGAAAAGTGGATTGTGTACAACAATGTGCTGCGCAAACGGTCTTGCTCCCGACGTACTGCTTCGCCTCAAACGACATCCAAAGCAGACATTCATCAGCGGAAGGTTCTGGTCTCAGTGTGGTGGGATTTTAAAGGTGTCCTGTTTTTCAAGCTCCTACCACAGAACCAAACAATCAATTACTAATCTAACACAACTATTATGGGAATTTTACTAGGAATTTTTTTCATTTAAATTGCAAATTTTCGGAGAAAACTCTTCTCCTTCTTCAGGCTGTCTTGTTGTTGTCACTTATTCCTGTCACTATCGCGGTTATGGTTAACCTTGACGGTTTAGGTTATTTTTCAACAAATCCTGCCAGATGCTAGGCAGGGAAAATCCTTTGCAGTCATTGATGATGGAATTTTGATTTTTCTCAATCTCTATTCCTTCTTTCAGCTTTCTTTTTTGAAAATTGCTGTGGAAACTGATGACTTTAAGGGAATTCCAATCCATGCTATGCCCAGTTTCTCTAACATGCCTATCTAATCCAGTCTTGTTGGAGCAATTTTTTATAGCTGCTTTATGCTCTGCTATACGAGTTTCTAGTCTGCGACCTGTTTCACCTATGTAAGATAGTCCATAACTACATTTTACTTCATAGACTACTTCTTGCATTTTTAAAATATCTTCTTCTCTTTGAACTATTTTAGGGAAATTTTTTTTAACTTTGTTCTCTAAACTTGGAGCTAGCCTAATATTGTACTTCTTACTAATTCTCTTTAAAGACTCACATAAACCTTTGTGATTAGAAATTTTTCTAGTGAATTTTACTTGTTGCTTTTGCAGGTTCTTTGTACCATTAAAATTCAGAAGCTTCTCAATTTCTTCTTTAGGATAGTTATTTTCTGCAAGTATGACTTTAATTTCTTCTTTATGGGCTTCTTTTTTATCTGCTGTAGAAACTATTTTATTAATTTTTTCTAAAAACTGACTTGCTACATTTTTCATAATAGAAACTGGATGATAGGAATTTAAATCCAGTAGTCTTATTAGTATTCATTGTTTTTTTATACCAACTAGTGAGGAATTTTTCATCTTCATAATAGATAGTAATATCTAAGAAGTTAATTCTTCTTTCTTTTTGAAGTTCAATAGTGAACTTAAGGGAATCATCTAATTCATTGAATGAGTCTAGAATTCTTTCTGGAACAATTTCTGAGCTATCTATTATAAATAAGATGTCATCCATGTATCTGCTATATAAGCAGAAGTATGTGGGTTGTACTAGTATCTTTTCTTCTAGTTTTCCCACATAATAGTTAGCTAAGAGTGGGGAGAGTGGGAGCCCATAGCTAGCCCCGTGTTTTGAATGAAAAATGTTTTCCCGAAATTGAAAAAAGTTGTTCTGCAAAGAGAAGGTAAGCATTTCAAAAATTCCAACTAATATGTTTTTTTCTTTGTTGTGAAAAACTAATTAGGTCTGCTAAGTCTTCCGCTATAAAGTCTATAAGTTGATCTATATTAATGTGAGTATACATAGACACTATGTCTAAACTACCCATAATAGGAGAATCTAATTTAGGAAGAAGTTCTAGTTTTTCTTTTAGCTGCATTGAGTTTTTAATCAAGTTAGGTGGCTCTTTTAAAAGATTCTGAAGGTGTGACTTTAAAAAGTAGCTTAGATTTGAAAGAATAGAGTTTTTTTGAGTTTATTATTGGTCTAATTAATTGGTTGGTGGTGTTATGCAGTTTGACTATTCCATATATTTGAGGTAATCTGAACTGTAATTTTGAGAATTTTTTATAGTTTTCTGGAAGCTGGTTTTACTTTTTTTGAAGTGAAATAAGCTTAGAGACTTTTAATCAAATCTGGTAGTGGGTTTTCTTTTACTTCTTCATACATAGGCTTTTTAGTTCTTCCATCTTTTCTAGATAATCTTTCTTATCCATAATAGTAATCAACTTACTTTTGTCTGTTTTCACAGCAACTACACTTTCATTTTTTCTGAAATCTTTAAGAGCTTTTAATTGACTATTATCAAATTTTTTTTGAGGTTTCCTTACTTGCTTCTGGAATTTTGTAAGGCTATTGTAGTAATCTTTTCTGAGGAGGTCTGCTTTAATTTGGTCCTCTTTTTCTAAAGTGCTGCAAATGCTTTCAAATTCAATTACCAATTTTTCTGTATTTACTTTTTCTTTGGATAGATTGAAATTACTTCCTTTATTTATCACTTGTAATAATTCTTGGCCAACTCCAGTAGCAGTGTTGTCCTTTACATGACTAAGAACTGCAGTTTCTTTGTTTTTACTGGAATAGTTATTCTTCAAAAAATTATTTTCTTTAAGATTCAGCTTTTTTACAAATTTCTTATTTTTGTTTCTTATTCCAATTTTTAGCCAGTCGTCCAATTCTGCTTTAAATGAAAACATTTCCTAGTAAAATTCCTATAATAGTTGTTTTAGATTAGTAATTGAATTAAGAAACTAGGAAGCCATTTCTCTACATGAGCTTTATTCAAACAAACAATCAATTCGAATGTGTACTGTAGGCAATTGGACAGTTTGAACAAATCCATCATCCAGAAATGTCCAGAGCTTGTTCATCGTAAAGGTGTGTTCCATGACAACAACGCGAGACCACACACAAGTTTGATCACCCACCAAAAATTATTAGAGCTTGGGTAGGATGTGTTGCCACACCCAGCATACTCGCCTGACCTTGCACCGTCAGACTTCCACTTGTTTCGCTCTCTTCAACAGTCCTTGCGTGATATAATGTTCAATTCAGATGAGGCTGTAAATCAGCACCTTGTACAGTTTTTCGCCACGAAAGACAGGTCTTTCTATAAACGAGGCATTCTGCAGCTCACTGAAAGATTGCAAAAGGTTATCGAACAAAACGGGCATTCATTGATTGATCTTTGTTCTTTCTATCAATAAATGATCTTTGCAAAACATGGCTAAAATACGTCATGATTTTTCTGACAACCCAATAGTTGCGAATTTCCGGAATGAAATGTCGAATAACCAGCCATGTGTTGTCTGTTTCCGAACTAAAGGATGAAGCAAAATGACTGCTTTTTAACACGCTGCAGATATCCTGTTCACAAATTGATAATTTGTTGACAACAAACCATTTTCAATTTTCTCAGCTTCTGATTCATCAGATGATGGTAAAAATATTCCATGTAAATATACGGAAGTTAAAACTTTTTATTCCCTGATCCCTCACATTTGAATCGCACCACTGTTCAAGAAGCTGTCCACTCAATAATAGTAATTTTAACCAATATTTGAATCTGCATGGAAAAGGGTGATCATATCCATGACACATGCCTTGAATTTGTGAAAATAAATTTTCAAGACAGTTCTGGTTGAGGTGGCAGACTAGTATATATTTTATTCCTATATTTTGTAAATAAGCATATCAATGTTTTAAAGATGCAATAGAAAAACAGTGAAGCCCTACTAGAATGGCAAATATTTTTTTTGCCCAAGATGTGCATTTCTGCCACAGTTTCTTTCATTCTGTTCAATACTGAAACCTGTTCATTTATATTTTGTCCATACCTCTTTTTTTTTTAATAAGGGCAACATGAATTGAGCATGTCAAATGCATTACTGGTAAATTCAATGCAATCTGCTGTTGAACTTTAGTTAGGAAATAAATAACTTATAGCGTTCACAACATGCAAGGAAAATGTCTGTGCAGCAGGCGTAATCTTCATCCTTTCTGCCTTGTTAACTAAAAGATGTTTTTTCTGAAAACTTGTGACTAATTTACAGGTCACCTTCTTTTTCAACAAGTTGAAAAAGAACTTTGCTAGTGATTTCTTCACCAGTTGGAAGTTTAATGCCACTGTCCCAAAAATGATTCCTTACAGCTTCAGCAAATGTGGAACATCAGCTAGCACAAAAATATTCCTAGAGTTGTCCCAAGGATTAGGGAAGCTAGTTCTCTGAATGTTTATTTCCAATTCCTTCCATAAAGCTTGATTTCCACTTCCTAAATCCTATGTTAAACCAACCACCTGGGAGTCTATCTTTTCAATCCCCAAAATGATTTTTTCCAACAAATCTTCATTCATTCTACAGTCAAAGTCATAAAATACAGGCTGCTTCCATGAATTTTTTAAACTACATAACATTACAACTTGTATTTATTTATATGATCCCAAATAGCATCTTCAGCATGATCGTATGAAATTTTGGCATCAGTACTCATCTCATCCATCACTATAACGCAAGTTTTTGCATATTGGGCCAATTAGTATGAAAACATCACGTAAGAATCGTGTTAAAATTTTCATACCATACACCCAACGTTTCAAAGTAGTCACATCAGGTAGTGGAATGTTCAGCTGATTTCTAACAAAACAGTACGCTCATTTTGACAAGCCTCGTAATGATAAAGCTGTCGCTATATCAGAAATTGACCATCTGACATTTTGTCATCGGAAGGGAAGAAATCTGAGTGTTTGAAAAAAATTCTGCTCAAAATTTCTTTTGCTTTTTCACCTTTTTTCTCTGCAATAACAATCTTTTTTTTTTCTTTGGCAATGCATTTCCAGGTTGTAAATTTCTAGATTTCAAATAATTGTTTTTAGCTTTGCTTTGCCAATGCTAAAGTTTTGATCGTAACTCAGAATTTATTTTATTGAGCTTTTCTATACATTTTTTTAAAGCATGAAATTTCCTTTCCTGGGCTTCTATTTTGACTTTCAAGCTAAATAATGTAGCAGAATCACATCCAGCTCAACAGGCTGAACTTGCAAATTTGGACTTATCTTGCCTTCTTCGATGTAAAATTCTGCATTATTTCCGACATAAACTGCTGAGATTTTCTTTTTTTAGCGCATCTTTCTTGCTTTGTGCTTGCTTTGAAGCACAACTGCCAAATATATTTATGTGAGGAATCGCACCTTTTTTCAGTCGATGGCTAGAATTGCAGCCTATTAATTCACTCTTTAAATCTCTCAAAATCCTCATCGTCAAAATGGGCAGAGCATATTTTGGCATTGTCAGCATTAAATGCGTCTTCGTTGACATGAGTTGTTAATCCAGGCTTTTCTCAAACTGTCCTTTGGGGATTTGATGAAAAGTTAAGTTGGAATATGTAGATCTTATGCTGTTAGCACAACACGCAACAGCGTATCCATGCACATCCGTTAATGCACAACACACAAATTGCTGCTTTGACCAAATATCTTAATAAAAAATATTTATAAACTGACCATTAACTTACTGCAAAACGTGTATCGTTTGCAAAATACTTGGCAAAAGTCACTGAAACTTGGCATAAATTACAGAAAGCACATGTACCTTAGACAGTGGTGTGCCGTGAACATTATGTGTAGGCATGATAAAACAACAACATATGTCATTTATAGCTGATTTTATCCTGCGACTTATCTTTATTCTTCCGTTACCTTGGCTTCGACATCAAAATCTTCAGTAGAACTTTTTCAATTATTAAAAATTTTTTTTAGATATGTCTTGCCTTTGTGTATATTGCTTAAATAAGTTTGTATTCACACAATTTAATGACAGAGGTATTAGTTCTCTCAAGTATTTATCCAAACTAAGTTCGTGCAAAGCTTCGTAGATTGTCTTAGTGCTTAATCCAGAAAGAAGAGTAAAACATACTTAATTCACTTAAAAAGTGAATATTGTATGCTCATTTTGATTTCATTAGCTTAAAAAGCTAATGAAATCAAAATGAGCATACAATAAACATTTTGATTTCATTAGCTTAAAAAGCTAATGAAATCAAAATGAGCATACAATAAACATTTAATTGTGAGAAATGTTACTGTTTTTATTCTATCTCGACACCACAAGTTTTGTAGTCACATACGAGCTTTCCATTGGTTAATGCAACTCTTTGTTTTGCATTTGGACCAGGAAAACAAGGAAGGTCCCAACCACCCAGTGGGAATAAACAGTGGGAACAGAGGGAACAGACTGGTTCTATGATTGTTTGACTGCCCAAGCCCTGAATGCAACAGAAATTTCGCATGCAGTGGATTTCTTCGTTGCCGTTCTTACTTACCTGGCAAGGATACGCTCACTCCAATGGCACATTCACACATGAGTATGAGCATAAAAATTGGGTTCGCATTCTCTTTCTATTCCAGCTAAAATGCACACAAATATGTGAATTTGGTCTTAAATAAGTCTTCTAAAACCAGGCACTTAGTTTAAATTTTCCCATAAAAAACTGCAGCACAAAACTTTTCTTCGTGTAATTCTTTTTTTTTTTTTCAGTGAGTAAATTTTTGTACGTAATTAGGGCATGCATTGCATACGACTGCATGCCACTGACCTTGGACAGGTTGGCAGTCTCAACTTTGACTCTCCATTTGCCCATTTCACATCACAAAACTCACCCTACCTGAGGCTTTAGAACTGCTGGCTTCAAAAACCTGCTCTTGGACTTACCTTCTATAATCTACTTACCTTGGGGTACACCCATATGTATAAAGTGGATTTCTGGGTGACTATGATTTCTTAGAGGGATAGTGTGTAATGAAAATGTTATTTGGCAAAAATTAAGGGAACATAAATGTAAAACAAAACTAAGAACATATTATTTTCTTTAAAATGTTATCACATGATGTCTGCTTGAAGTTTTACTGCTAATATGTATTAATGAAAGTGCATATTTTATTTTCATTTGTACTACTGTAGTTAATAACCAAATATTTCAAGTATATCCAAGTGTTATATATATATATAATATGAACAAGTATTGGGTTGTCAGAAATGTCATGACATATTTTAGCCATGTTTTGCAAAGGTCATTTATTGATAGAAAGAACAAAGATCAATCAATGATATAATAATGCCTGTTTTGTTCGATAACCTTTTGCAATCTTTCAGTGAGCTGCAGAATGCCTTGTTTATAGAAAGACCAGTCTTTCGTGGCGAAAAACTGTACAAGGTGCTGATTTACAGCCTCATCTGAATTGAACGTTATACCACGCAAGGACTGTTGAAGAGAGCAAAACAAGTGGAAGTCTGATGACGCAAGGTCAGGGGAGTATGCTGGGTGTGACAACACATCCCACCCAAGCTCCAATAATTTTTGGCGGGTGATCAAACTTGTGTGTGGTCTCGCATTGTCGTGATGGAACACAACACCTTTACGATGAACGAGCTCTGGATGTTTCTGGATGATGGATTCATTCAAACTGTCCAATTGCTGACAGTACACATTCGAATTGATTGTTTGGTTCCATGGTAGGAGCTCGAAAACCACGACACCTTTAAAATCCCACCACACTGAGACCAGAACTTTCTGCTGATGAATGTCTGCTTTGGATGTCGTTTGAGGCAAAGCAGCACATTAGAACCAAGACCATTTGCGCAGCACATTGTTGTGCGCAATCCACTTTTCGTTGCCAGTTATCAGTCACTTCAAAAAATGATTGTTTTCCTCACGTTTTATGAGCATATCGCAGATGCTTATACATGCCGTCAATTGAGCTTCTTTGAGTTCACGAGGAACCCACACGTCGAGCTTGCTTACGTATCCCAGCTTCTTCAGGTGGTTGCGAAAGCTTGAATGATGGATGTGCAATGTGTCTGCAATCTCTCTTGTCGTGTAACATGGGTTTGACTTGATCAGTGCCTTGATTTGGTAGTCATCAACCTCGGTTGGCCTCCAGGACCGAGGAGCATCGCTGAGGTCAAAATCACCAGCACGTAATTTTGCGAACCACCACGGGCACTGATGTTCTTGTAGAGCATTATCACTGTACACTTTATGCAACTTTTCACAAGCTTGACGCTTGGTCTTCCCTTTACGGAAGTAAAACAGTAAAATATGGCGAAAATGCACAGTTTGGTCTTCCATCTTCAACTTAATGTCAAATCTCCGCAAATCACCCAAATCGCTCATTATTCCTTTTAGACTACAGCTAGAACTGGCACCTGTCGAATGCCATAGTGATAACAGAGCTGCGCATGCATCTGGTACTTCCAAAAACCGCCCAAAGCCGAACCGCCATCAGGGGTGCCAAAATACGTCATGATTTTTTCGACAACCCAATATATCCATATTATCAGGTGTGCAGGGCTTGAAAAATATCTGAAAAGTTACATACCCAGCTGGGCATGTGCAAAAATTATTTACCTGCTCTGGTAGTAAAAGTTGGATTGCCAGGAAAATTTATCTTTTAAGATAGCAAATCAGAACCCTCAATTCTTTTAAGTTAAAAATATGATGAACTTGTCTATTCAAAATGTTCAATGCACAAAAGTATGTATCTCAAGTTTTAAGATGGTGATGCTCAAATTGATATGAAATGATATGATTAGTATTTGGGAAATTTAGTGATTTTGCCATTTTCTTATCATTGAAGTTTTCTGCTCTTGATTTTGTCACTAAACACCAGAGGCTAGTTCCACCAGAGGCATGTATCCCATTGCTGACTAACAATATTTGGTTCTAATTTCTGGATCTAGAGCATAATATAAGTAAAGAAATAATATTCTTCTGTCCTTGACACTCAGTAGCAATAATACAGCTTCTAAATTGAAATGCGACATGCGACTGTCTTTTTTTCTTGTAATAGAAAATTCTATTCCAAACTTAATTTTTCTAAGCAACTAGATTTCTTTTTTTACCTGCCCAGGCCAATAATTCACATGTCCCAGGCATCTCAGGCATGGCATTTTTCAAGCCCTGGGTATGCATACTTTTACATGGTGGGACTGTTCACCGTAAAACTGATTTACTGAGTTTCCGAGTGTCGTGAGAATTTCCACCTGTCCCAAGTTCATTATAAGCGGGTTCTACTGTATATCGCTAGGATGTTTGGGTGTTATTAATTGTATGTCAACAAAATAGTTTCCATATAGTCTACTGTTTCGCACGTTACTAGAAATTCAAGCACAGGAAAAACGTCCATATAACAATTTTTTTTTTTTTTTTTTTTTTTATTTCAACTCGTCACTAATATTCCTTTTTGATGTTCCTTATAATAGTTTAGAATTTTATTATATGAAGATTACAAATTTATATGAAAAAAATGTTTTTATATGTACAGTCATATGCATCATAAGTTGTCAAAGTCTTCCAATA
Source organism: Macrothele yani (assembly GCA_039090855.1). Classification (NCBI taxonomy): domain Eukaryota; kingdom Metazoa; phylum Arthropoda; class Arachnida; order Araneae; family Macrothelidae; genus Macrothele; species Macrothele yani. Next base: position 85,116,287 of record CM077008.1, read on the forward strand.
CGTAGAGACAATATGTATTAAATGATTAACATTATTCCAGTTTTTTAACTCATGATTCACGAAATTAATACAATAGAAAAGAACTTTCGAACCTCTTGATTATGATGCGTTGAATCAGTAATAAGCCATCTTGTTATCGAAGAAGGCACGATTTTTCTTTCCTGTGGTATCAGCTTCCAAGTTGAACTTCGATCTTATAATTTCTTACTATAGATGATGGTTGCATGTTTCGTTTTCCGTGGCTCGATATCCCAAACTAGTTTCAATTCCTTTTTTGGAATCATCTTCAGTAGGTATTATGATCTACTTCTCATACACGTATTTCGGCCACTTACATCGATTTTACTGGCGGCGTCCAACATTCCACAGCAGTTGTACTCTTGCGCATGCTATTTTTGGTATTAATGCTCATTCTTAGTCATGTTTTGATATAATTGGATGATATGAATTTTTGATTCTAAATTAATTGGTGTTGCCATTCGTTTGTTGAGAACAATTAATAAGGTCTTTCATTATATTTTTTAGCGTTATTTTCTTTTTCGATAAAATATTTCCAAGCGTACGGTAGACTCATTGGATCATTATTATTACAATTTATTTCTTTAATTTTTTCAATCATTACTGCTTCTGAGGTTATTTGATTTTTAGTTTTATGTGAGGTTATTAATTTTGCATCATACCAATCAGGATAAGCTTCATTTTCAATACAATGATTTATTAATGATGTTTTGTTTTCTTTTTTATTCCAGTTGGATATATGTTCTTTTAATCTGGTCTTAAACCTTCTTTTTGTACTTCCTATGTACACTTTATTTCTTTCATTTCTTTCTATTTCTGTATAATATTTTGTTGGTATAGAATATACTCCGGCTTTATCAAGCATTGATCTTCTTTCATTTCCTGTAGTTAACATAGTTTCGTTATCTACGACGGTTTCTGCTAATATCATTTTTTCTTTAACGCTTTCCTTCTTTAGGATATTTGTTATTGGAGGAATGTAGGGAATTTTACCAGCAAATTTTATTTCATTTTTTTGTTTATTTTTACTTTCATTTAAAGATTTCTTTGTATTTTCAAGTATATCATCTATGATCTTTCTCTTGTATCCAAATTTCATAGCAGTTCTTTTTATCCAGTTAATCTCTATCTTTTCTTTGTGTTTATTACAGGAATGGGTTAATGCGCTTATGTAAAATTGAAATGCTGCCCTTTTATATTTCCAAGGATGATTTGAATCAATCGGAATTATCGTTGGGAGTATAAGTTGGTTTTCGATATACTTCGTATTCAATCGTATTATTTCTCCTGAATAAAGAAATGTCTAAATAGTGTAGTTGTCTGTGAACTTCTTTTTCCATAGTAAGACATTTCTTTATTCAGGCGAAATAATATGATTGAATACGAAGTATATCAAAACCAACTTATACTCCAACGATAATTCCGATTGATTCAAATCATCCTTGGAAATATAAAAGGGCAGCATTTCAATTTTACATAAGAAGAGCATTAACCCATTCCTGTAATAAACACAAAGAAAAGATAGAGATTAACTGGATAAAAAGAACTGCTATGAAATTTGGATACAAGAAAAGATCATAGATGATATACTTGAAAATACAAAGAAATCTTTAAATGAAAGTAAAAATAAAAAAATAAAAAATGAAATAAAATTTGCTGGTAAAATTCCTACATTCCTCCAATAACAAATATCCTAAAGAAGGAATGCGTTAAAGAAAAACCGATATTGGCAGAAACAGTCATAGATAACAAAACTATGTTAACTACAGGAAATGAAAGAAGATCAATGCTTGATAAAGCCGGAGTATATTCTATACCAACAAAATATTATACAGAAAAAGAAAGAAATAAAGTGTACATAGGAAGTACAAAAAGGTTTAAAACCAGATTAAAAGAACATATATCCAACTGGAATAAAAAAGAAAACAAAACATCATTAATAAATCATTGTATTGAAAATGAAGCTTATCCTGATTGGTATGATGCAAAATTAATAACCTCACATAAAACTAAAAATCAAATAACCTCAGAAGCAGTAATGATTGAAAAAACTAAAGAAATAAATTGTAATAATAATGATCCAATGAGTCTACCGTACGCTTGGAAATATTTTATCGAAAAAGAAAATAACGCTAAAAAATATAATAAGACCTTATTAATTGTTTTCAACAAACGAATGGCAACACCAATTAATTTAGAATCAAAAATTCATATCATCCAATTATATCAAAACGCGACTAAGAATGAGCATTAATACCAAAAATAGCATGCGCAAGAGTACAACTGCTGTGGAATGTCGGACGCCGCCAGTAAAATCGATGTAAGTGGCCGAAATACAATGTGTATGAGAAGTAGATCATAAATACCCACTGAAGGTGATTCCAAAAAAGGAATTGAAACTAGTTTGGGATATCGAGCCATGGAAAACGAAACATGCAACCATCATCTATAATAAGAAATTATAAGATCGAAGTTCAACTTGGAAGCTGATACCACAGGAAAGAAAAATCGTGCCTTCTTCGATAACAAGATGGCTTATTACTGATTCAACGCATCATAATCAAGAGGTTCAAAAGTTCTTTTCTATTGTAATAATTTCGTGAATCATGAGTTAAAAAACTGGAATAATATTAATCATTTAATACATATTGTCTCTACGTATTTGGAAGACTTGGACAACTTATGATGCATATGACTGTACATATAAAAACATTTTTTCATATAAATTTGTAATCTTCATATAATAAAATTCTAAACTATTATAAGGAACATCAAAAAGGAATATTAGTGACAAGTTGAAATAAATTTTTTTATTATATGGACGTTTTTCCTGTGCTTGAATTTCTAGTAACGTGCGAAACAGTAGATGATATGGAAACTATTTTGTTGACATATAGTTAATAATTTCTGAAACCATGTAATGATTTCGACAAATGTTGAATTAATATAATGTTTGGGTGTGCCGTCCCGGTGGCGCAGTGATCTAAGCGATGGCCTCTGATCATTCGTCCGAACGGGGTCCGGTGTTCGAATCCTGGTGAGGCATTGATGTTGTGTTTGTCTTATGGCACTGGCTCTCTCCCTTCCCTGGAACCAGTAACCCTAAATTAGGGACGGGCGACTGCTTATTGAGTTGCTCATGGTGGTCGTTAAACCTCCAATCAAAAAAAAAAAAAAAAATATTTGGGTGTTAGTGTTATAGAAGATTTTTTTTTTTCAAATTGTAGTAATCAAGTGCATCTGTTTTAACATTTTACTTTATTTTATTATTGAAGTAAACATTTCTGATAGTGAAAATAACATTTCATGTGTTTTTTATTCATAATATTCCATTCAAAATATGTTGAACATGTTATGCAGGCAAACCAACATCCAGTCCCTTTACAATAATGCAACTGGTGATTGTAGGAAACTATTATTTGTAGCTATACTTCCTCCTAACAGGGAATCGAGAGGTAGTGCTGCTATGATATTACAGGTGGAAAGTCAGGAAACTATTTTTGTAATATTAATAGTTTTGGCAATAATATAGTTCATTGAATTTTCAACATTTCAGAGAACCTTTTTGTTCTCCTAAAAAACTTTAGTTTTTTTGATTTCTTAATCTAAGCTGTTACGTTTGGGTTCTAGAAGTATAAATTTATTTTATGCTTTTTAAATTACATGTTGGAGATTTATTAAGTTATTTAAAAGAAATTCATGATTCTGAGTATTTCCATAAAAATAAAATAAAAAAGCCAAACAGAACTTGTACATTTAAATTTCTTTGATTATAGACCATCACTATCTTTTATCAATATATATAATTAAAAATTTATACAGTTAGCCCTCTTTATCTGCTAGTTCAGCATTTGCAGATTCAACCAACCACAAATCGAAAATATTCGAAAAAAAAAAAAAAATTCAAAACATTTCCAAAAAGCAAAACTTGAATTTGCTGCACGCTGATTCCTGTGAAGTAAAGTAACATAGAAATCTAAGCTTTAAAAGACAATTGCCATCAATTTGGGCTCTTAAAAAATTTTCAGTAGTTTTTCAACAGGCGCAAGTGTTAAAGGATATGATCCTCGTATACAATCCTTCAATGGAATGAAGTCTTCATATCATCCAAGGGATAACAACATGCCTACAACCTCTGCAAAATTTGTTTGATGATGCAAAGAAAAAGAAGAAACAGCTTCTTTTTAACAATGTTTCTAACTAAAGCATCTGTAATTGTGAAGCCTTGGCTTTCCACACTTGAAGATCCACAGCCTTCAACACTATGGATCCTGATGGTTTAAGTTAGCCTGATGCCCTACCACTCACCTACAGTGCCACACATCTCGTCGCCTCACCACATCAGCATTGTAGGCACCATATGAAAATCATCGTCATCATCATACAAGGGTTATTGAGAGAGATCTCAATTTAAAATCACAGTATTTATAGAATTTACAGTATATGTTCTATACGTACTTGTATTTTAAATATTCTGTGTTTTATTCTATGTATTTCGCTTTCAGGTCATTAAACGAAAGCAATATGTAGGTGTTGAATGAAAGAAAATGTTACGTTGTTGCTGACGTGTACTATGTAGTAAGGCCTACAATGGTAGAGTCTGTACTGAACATGTACAGACTGGTTTTTCTTGTTATTATTCCCTAAACAATACATTATATAACAACTATTTATATAGCATTTACATTGTATTAGGTATTATAAGTAATTTAGAAATGATTTAAAGTATAGGGAAAGATGTATGTGGGTTATATGCAAATACATATATATATATATATATATATATATATATGTATTTTATATAAGGGACTTGAGCATCTGCGGGAGATCCTGGAACCAACGTCCTACGGATATCGAGGGACGACTGTACAAATAAATTTTAACCATTCATCCAGCTTTCACATGCCATTGACATTTAATTTCCTTTCTTAAGCAGTGCACTATAAATGGAATGTGTATCATCAACCATTGTCAATCCACTGCTGGATGAAGGTCTCCCAAAGTTTCTTCCACAATAGTCTGTCTTAAGCCAGTCTCCTCCATGTCATTCCTGCATACTTTCGAATTTCATCCACCCATCTCCCATGTGGTCTTTTTCTGGGTCTTTCCCTGTCCCGTGAATCTAGTCTAAAATTTTGGTTGTTTATCGGGCGTCCGTCCTTCTGGCAATATGGTCCAGCTCATTGTCATTTCAGGGATTTTACTCTGATCATGATGTCTTCCACTTAGCCATTTTCTTTATCCACGAGTTCCTCTTCTTTCTTATCTTTCCTAGTTACATCAAGCATGCATCTCTCCATGCCTCTTTCAGTTGTCTGCAGTCTTTGTATGCCTTAAAAAAGGTTTAAAAAATAGTCTGTGTCTCAGCTCCACGTGTAGCACTGGAAGGATGGGCATTGATTAAACACTTTTCTTTTAAGACATAATAGCATATTGCTCTTGAAAATTGTACTGTTTCTTCCAAAAGCTCTCCAACCAAGTTTTATATGCCGATTAATTTCTTCCTCAATGTGACCCTCACTTGATATCTGCTGTCCAAGGTAAATGTAGGTATCAGTTATCTCCAGCTTTTCCCCATCAATCAATAAATCATTTCTTTTAGAAGCATTGTACATCAGTTTTGTCTTCTGAGAGTTCATTTTTAACCCCACTTCTTTACTCTTGTCAGCAAGTTCCTGGATCATTTTCTGCAGCTCTGAAGGCGTAGTTGCAAAAATGACAATGTCATCAGCAAATGAAGATCAGTTAAATAATTCAATGATTGAAAGACACTTTGCAATGTGGCAAAGAGTTTGGGAGATATGGTGGCACCTTGTCTCACTCCCTTTCCAATTTCTGTTGGTGCTGTAACCTGAAATAGCCGAACCTTTGCACTTGCACTTCTATAGATGTTATTAAATAATGCTAATGGAATGTACATTCTTAAAATGAGAAAAATTGGTATTTCTCCAAGAGGATTCCATTTTCTTGTAATTTTTGAAAAATGTACCCTACGATGAGTTAATCTTTTGATGATTTCACCTCTAATGCTCTAATTTTTGAAAACCTTGCCTTGTGAAGGATTCTCCATTTGATATTTTGGTTTTGATTATTTTGTCTTTGATGATTTCACTTTTGATGAACAATAACATTTGATGAATTCCCCTAGAGCTAAATAATTTTTTTGTTTAAAACATAGTAAGTCAACTGTGTATGCTTATAAACATAAGGAAGGTAATGAATGTATATTGTGATATGAAATATGTTTAAATGCTAGTCATATATGTTTAATAACTGAAATATATTTGAACTAATGGTATTTTTTCTTGATAGTTTGTCTTACTAAAGAGGAATACCTTACAAACTACTGGCCAACGATACAAAGTGCCATAAGGTACTTACTGTCCCAACCAGATGGAAACTGCTCAACTCTGTCATATGAAAGAGTATATGGGTAAGTTGTAACAGCAGTGTTTAAAATTTTTGTTTCATGAAAAAAAAAGTTATCACAATTTTATTACTTTAAAAAAATACATGGAGATGGGGTGACAAGTCTATATCGGAGTGTTTATACTTACATTGCTGTTAAATAATGGTTTCTGATAAGCTTCGAGAAAATGATTGGCAGTTTAATGCTTTTCCATCCATACTTATTGAAAACCATGTAAAGTTAAAATTTACCATTGTGAAAACCGTCATTTGATTTTTAACATACAAATAAGACTGCTAAGTTGGTTAAAAGAACTTCCCAAACAATCTGAATGTTGTAGGTGCATCAAAATTACTGGAGTTCGAAAAGATAATCCATGCTTTTCTCATAGAATAATCATGATTTTTTCATAAACTACAACAGTGCACTGCCACTGATTCACTATAGCATACAAATTACTTCAGAAAAAAAAAAAAGGACTCATAAGTACAGATTCTATGCATCCTTTAGGACCTACATTTTATTTCGGATTTTTGACGTGCCATTTGGCAAAAGTCAAATTCGTGTGGATTAGGGAAAGAAGAAAAACAGACAGCAATGACCTGCCCCTCAAGATTATGTAAATTTACAAATGTCTTGATTAATTTATTAAACCTTTCAGCTCTTTTAAGCAGTATTTGAACAGTTGAAATTTAAAGTTTTTGAAAAACAAACAAACATTTAATGAGAGCACTGTGAACAATTATACTCTACTAAAAATTGTATGTCTACTTCAATGATTGTTTGTTAAAAGTCAAAACAACTGTTCAAGAGTAGTCATTACACAGTTCTTGTGTTTTGAAAAATAAAAATTGCTATAGTGTTCTGAGCTGATGTAAAATGCATTGTCTTTGTGCTGTTCCATTATGAGAAAATTTAGTAGAAAATGATAAAATTTAATTCTGTCAGGTTTTTTAAAGATTGCTTTCGAAGAGCATACATACATTAAAGTGTCGAACAATATACATTACATTCATTTTTTATTTGTTTATGTAGGTATAAATATTCATTATCTCTTGATTCTTTTGATTTTTTAAGAGGACCCAAGATATCTCACAAAGTACCCACTTTTTAAACATCTGTGAGTCCCTAGAACCCAGCTTGATAACAATGCAATGGCAGCTGTGCAGTGTACTTCATCTCGCTCCAGCAGTAGAGCAAAAGCCATCAGGAGAGAAGAAATTTTGCATTTTATATCTCTGATTGATGGTGTTAGCAAATTCAGATGATCCACACAAAACCATTAGATAACTTCTACTAAAACATTAATTTTAAGCCAGCATAAAAAAAAAGTGACTAGGTTCAACTCTCTCATAAAATTTGAGCATCATACATTTTTTTCTGGTAAAGTTAGGGTTACCAGGCATAATCATTTTGAGGTGTGCCTCTTTTGCACTATTTACTTTTCTTTGGTTGTACTGTTTTCCTTTTAGGTAAAAAAAAAATGTTCTCACAGTTATGAAAATCATGATAGTTGGCAGAACTGTCAACTTTCTGCAATCAAATCTCAGCTGCTGTGACTGTGAAAACTTCATTATTTAACACTTGGACATAAGTACGTAACTGTTAATAATAAGTATAAAAACTTTAAAACACACTTAAGTTGTGTAAGAAAGTTTAATTTTAGAGAACATTTGACTGATAACTTCATATGTAACAAATGGGCGATAACAATTGTCAGATCTGTAAAGTTGTATGATTATTTCTTTTCTAAAATTGGCTTCCATATCTTTGGAGGACACTTCTGTTAAAACTCTTTGGAATGACACCAAACAAATTGCCCCATTGGTTAATCGTTTTTCGCTACTCTATTGGAAAAGTTTGGAAATTTTTCTCAGCTCCAAGAACTGCAGTTCTGATTCCCCTTTCACCATTAATATGGAAGTCAATTTTAAAAAGAAATAATGTATACTACTTTATGGATCTGGCAACCACTATCATCATCATTGTCATCTGTCACAAGGCTGATGAAGATTGAAGTTATCAGTTGAAAGCTACCTGAGATTAAACTTTCTTACATAACTTAAGCATGTTTTAAAGTTTTTATTATCATTATTTATTATAGTATATAATAGTGACACTGCTGTACAGCAGAACTTTTTCTCTGTGGTGATTATATAGTTAATGGTTTGTTATGAAATCTAATTTTAAACAGTGTGTGGTTATTTCAGTTTTTGCATTTTGTTCTTATTACGTAGTTCGTACGCATCCTGGAAAATTCCTGGAAATGTCCTAAAATTCTGTTACATGTCCTGGAATTTTATCCATTCCGGCCTGTTTGTCCCTGTGCGATGTTTTGTAGTTGAGGATTTTTCTACTGATATAACTTATGTCTGACAAATTTTCCTCCCCACCCCATGCAAAATGCAGGGGGGGGCTGTTAGTTTTTTTGTCTGTTAGGAGGACTGAAGCTGCATTAGCTTGTCTGTCCGACCAGGAAGACCATATCTCTGCAATTATTAGTTCAATTTGTAAAATTCATTTTGTATTGGAAAGCTTAAAATGTGAGAATGATGATCTATCTGTTCCGGATTTTTTCCGATGCACAACTTTGCCGCTAGAGGGCACAAATGAAGATCATGATATTTAATTTAAAATTCATTTTATTTCATACATATGCTTCTAAATATCCAATTGAAAAATTCTTTTTCCTTTTGATCGCATTTATATCGAAGACTATTTTAGTTACAGTTCCTTTTTCAAATAATGCTTACATTTTCCAATGAGGGGGGGGGGTGTAACGGTAAATTGTGTTTTTCTCAATATCTCCGCTTCTAAAAGTTTGATTTGAAAAATTCTTCCTGTGTTGGATACAGCTCTTGAGGAGAAATGTTTTGCATATAATTTCTCATTTTTGGTAAAGAATGGTTTGGCCGCCTGGGGCTTAAGTGTTTATTTTTGCTTCGGATGTATTTGCAATAAAATCTGAGCTTGAAACTAGATTGAAAAAATTCTGTGGACCTGATACAGCTTACCTCCAAAAACTTTTTGAAAATACCTCCTGCTTAAATAGTGCATAATTTTTCCACCAGGGGCGTACATGTATATCTTATTTTTGTCCATATCTCTGTTTCTAGGTTGGAGTACAATTTGAAAAATTATTTCTTTGTTGAACATTTTCGGTGCGAAATGTTTCTCATATAATTTCAAATATTTCTTAATGCACAAGCGCCACTAGAGGGAGTCAGATGCAGAATATATTGGAACGCGCGAATGAGGTTCGGGGAGATTAAGGCAGCTCTGGGGAAATTTTTGCACGAGAGCATAATAATAATAAAATGAAAAAATGACTTAACAATGTATATAACGTGAGGTAAAAAGCAATTTACTGCATGGTAATCAGGTAATCATTTTGAAAAATGTTGTGTCATTATGAATACAAGAGTAAGAGCGCAGTGACGTACGGCTGGCTGCTGCTGGCAGATGATTCACTGAGCCCAAATTACTTTACTGAGGCCAAGGTGTAGACAGCACGTGGTGTGAGTAACAAGTACTACGCAACCACTAGTTGCGCTAATAAACGTTTCCAAAACTATTGGCAGCGAATGTGTCATAGGCGCCGATTTGAAAAATTGTTGCGAGTATCAAACATTTTAAACTGAATGACCCATGCATTTTTCAAAGGATTTAAGTCTAATTTAAATTTCATTCAGTAAAATTTTCTGGCACAATTAGATGCCTGAAATGCTAGAATGAAATAAATTATAGTTAATCACAGATTTTTTTAGCTGTTTATTTTTCAGCCTCTCTGCTCCACCACTGTTTTAACCTAGATGCAAAAATATTTCAGACATTTTGAATCTAAGTATCGTCTTTCTATTCCCAGGACTGCATCACTTTTGTTTGGAATGTCAGGAGTGTGGGAACCACCCAGCCTTCTTTGCCTGCATTGTCCGAGAGGAAGGAAAAGAATGCGAAAGAATGGATTAAAATCCCGAACAGATTGTTTGGTACAGTGTCACAGTTTGTAGACTAGGAGGAGACAGGAAGCAATAAATTGCTCAGAGCCAGGTGGCTGGAAGGAAAGGGATTGCAGATATGTGGCACCCTACTGCATCGTTAAAAGGTTGACCTAGAGACCTTTCTTGTAAACACAGGACACAGCTCTGTCTTTTGATCTAAAAGCCAGAAGTATGGAATGATGAGACTGAAAGTAAAAACAAAATTGTCCTCCAATCCGAACACATTGAAAATCCGAACTACCAGTGGTCCCAATTAGTTCGAATTTTGGACGTTTTTCTGTTTAAAAAAATAAAAACAAATTTCCTAAAAATATTACCAATCTTAATAAAGCTAAAAGTTTTATCACAATTTAATACATATTTTTATTGGCAATTTTGTTGTTATTTGTTTTCACAAAATACACTAAGGAGCCATTACATTATGACCACTCCCAGCCTAGAGACCAAACGGTGGCACAGGTAAAGTTCACAGAGCGTTATATTGGGTTGTCGGAAAAGTCATGACATATTTTAGCCATGTTTTACAAAGGTCATTTGTTGATAGAAAGAACAAAGATCAATCAATGATATAATGCCCATTTTGTTCAATAACCTTTTGCCATCTTTCAGTGAGCTGCAGAATGCCTCGTTCATAGAAGGACCTGTCTTTCGTGGCGAAAATCTGAACAAGGTGCTGATTTATAGCCTCATCTGAATTGAACGTTATACCATGCAAGTACTGTTGAAGAGAGCAAAACAAGTGGAAGTCTGATGGCACAAGGTCAGGCGAGTATGCTGGGTGTGGCAACACATCCCACCCAAGCTCCAATAATTTTTGGCAGGCGATGAAACTTGTGTGTGGTCTCGCGTTGTCGTGATGGAACACAACACCTTTACGATGAACGAGCTCTGGACGTTTCTGGATGATGTATTCGTTCAAACTGTCCAATTGCCGACAGTACACTTTCGAACTGATTGTTTGGTTCCGTGGTAGGAGCTCGAAAAACACGACACCTTTGAAATCCCACCACACTGAAACCAGAACCTTCCACTGATGAATATCTGCTTTGGATGTCGTTTGAGGCAAAGCAGCACATTGTTGTACACAATCCACTTTTCGTCACCAGTTTATCAGTCACTTCAAAAAAGAATAGTTTTCTTCACGTTTAACGAGCATATCGCAGATGTTTATACGCGCCGTCAGTTGAGCTTCTTTGAGTTCATGAGAAACTTAAACATCGAGCTCGCTTACGTAACCCAGCTTCTTCAGGTGGTCGTGAACTCATGAATGATGGATGGGCAATGTGTCTGCAATCTCTCATGTAGTGTGACGTGGGTTTGACTTGATCAATGCCTTGATTTGGTCGTCATCAACCTTGGTGAACCTCCCGGACTGAGGGACATCGTTGAGGTTAAAATCACCAGCACAGAATTTTGCGAACCACCGCTGACACTGACGTTCTTGTAGAGCATCATCACCGTACACTTTACACAATTTTTCACAAGCTTGACGCACGTTCTTCCCTTCACAGAAGTAAAACAGTAAAATATAGCGAAAATGCACAGTTTGGTCCTCCATCTTCAACTTGATGTCAAATTTCCGCAAATCAACCAACTTGCTCACTATTCTCTTTAGACTGCAGCAAGAACTGGCACCTGTCGAATGCCATAGCTATAACAGAGCTGCATATGCCTCTAGCACTTCCAAAACAGCCTAATTGCCATCGTGTGCCAAAATACATCATGACTTTTCTGACAACCCAATATATACAACCCGAGGACCAGCTTTCAGTTAGTAGAGTGCTCGGAGTCAGAATGGGAAAAAGCTGCCAATTTATCTGGGTTTAATAAAGGACAAATTGTGATGGCTCGGCACCTAAGAACTACGATTTTGGAAACTGCTAGGCTTGTGGGTTGTTCACATGCCGCTGTAGTAATTACATATCAAAAGTGGTGCACAGATGGCCAAACGATGAACAGTCATCCATCCGCAGCTCCCTGATGCCAGAGGGGAGCAGAGACTGTCTTGCATTGTTCACAACGACCACAGGGCCGCAGTGCTACAAATCACCCGCAGCTACAACAGTTTTGATCAGGGCAACGTGTCACAGCACACATCGCAGCCTTCTGCGCATGGGCCTGCGTAGCTGGAGACTCAGCCGGGTCCCCTTGCTCATTGCACGTCGTCAACAACAACGCATGAAATGGGCTGAAGACCGAGATTGGACCGTGGATGATTTTAAGAAAGTGCCCTGGTCTGACAATTCAAGACTCCTGGTGCATCACGTAGACGGCCGTGCGCGGATACGGCAATTACCAACAGAGGCTATGGCACTTGGTTGCACTGTTGGGTGGAAACAGGCCAGCAGTGGTAGTGTTATGCTGTGGGCTATGTTTTCTTGGAACACTTTTAGGCCCCATTATCCCAATAGCACAATCCCTGACATTTGTCAGGTATCTGAACATCGTTGAAGACCAAGCTCACCCATTCATGGCAATTGTGTTCCCTGCTGGTGATGGCCATTACCAACAAGATAATGCGCCATGCCACACTGCCAGAATCGTGAAGGAGTGGTTCGAGGAACATGCTGATGACTTTCTGTTAATGCCCTGGCCTCCAAATTCATCTGACGTGAACCAAATCGAACATTTGTGGTTCACAGACCTGTCAACTGTTGCAATTTCATCATATTTAGTTCATTAAATCATGCTGAAGTATGATATGATTTTGCCGCCAAAAATACGATTTTTTTTTAAAGTAATTTTTTTCCCCGTTCTAGACAGAAGTAGGGAAAACTTTACGTGTAATCTGTTCCTTCCTCTTCGAAAGATTTTTTTCTCCGAGAGGTTTCCAATTTCTCTTAACAAATTCTCCTACCTCTAGTTTCTCAACAGAAATAAAGTAAGCCAAGTCAAGTGCAATAGGCAACCAATGGACAAATCCCAACTAGTTTCATATAACGTTCAAGACTGATTTGTATTTTTGACTCTTTGTCATACTTAAAGCTGCTGATTGGTTGGTACTGGAATGTGGACGAGTGTCTTTATTCGAAGCAACCTCCCTCCCCTTACACCAGCAGCCATCAGGAATTTATATAGCTACACCTTAACACTATTAAGAATTTATATAGTTGAAATAGGCTTCAAAAATTATCAGCACGTGTCATGTTACGATTTTTCTATTTCAGTGTTACATTTTTTTGGTTCTGAGAAGTTGGAAGGTCTGGGTTCAATTTGGAAAAGAGGTTTCACATTAAATCACCACCACCCTGAAATGTAGGGGAACTGGACGGGACCTGCTGTTGACATTATGGTATTAGATACGCCAGGATACCTATCGCTACCTCATCACATCGATGCCTTGCCAGTGGCCACTGTTTTGTGAGCTAAAGGGGGTCCTACACAGGGTGCCCACGTGTCCTTGAAAACCTGGAAAGTCCTTGAATTTCAAAGAAAAATTCAAGGCCTGTGGAATGTCCTTGAATTTCTTTAATTAGCCTGGAAAGTCCTTGACTTTTAAAATCCCACATCCGAAAAATTTCGATCGAAATTTCCGATCTTTTTCCTTTTGTTATTTTTCTGCAATCCCCCATCGACATCGGAAGTCAAAAAGAGTAAACTTCAAAGCAGCTGCGTCACTGGAAGAAAGGGTGCACTGCGGTCTAATGGGGTGCTAAGTAGGTCAAGATTGACCCCCCCCATCTACTGCGAGAGGAGTTGAGTGTTTGCTACCCCCAGAGCACTTGTTATGCGACGGGGAAAACTATTGTATCGTTTCTTTCATTTTCCTTACGGCAAGGCGGGGATTTCCCCTTCTTGTTTCTACTTTATCTGCATGAAAGCGGGTTCATTTGATGTTGTTAATAGCCCCCCCCCACCATGGTCAAACAGTTTTAGAAAGGGGTGACCTTGAACACACACAGCATGTTCAAACCGCTCAGAGGGTTAATAAAAAAAGTGCGTAATTTAAAAACTTTCTATTGGATCCAAGCGAAATTTGCAGGGTAACCTTATAAGACCAAGTTATGGTATCTGTTAAATGAAAATTTGGAAAATTATTTTTTTTGCATTTTTATCGTTAGTTAGGGAAGGAGGCAGTTCAACAGGTGGCCCATGGGACTGCAAATGAAATGGTAGACGTGATTGACAAATTGTGCATGCCAACAGGTCCTGCTTCCTGCTGTTGTTCAATGAGAACAAAAAGTTGAAATTATTTGTTTGTGTTTGTTCATTATCTGTATTTTGGTTGCACTTTTTTTCTGGCCACAGAGTATTATAATTACTTTTATGTATCTGGCAATAGCATAGGATTACATACAATGCTCATGGCATTGCTGAGTAGGAATTCCTTACATTGCTTTTTCGGGAAGTTCTTTGCGATGCGCGTGTAGCGTACTGAAAAAAAATCTTTGATTTTTGTTGGCGTAGTGTTTTGCTTTGAGATATCTCTAGTTTTCATCTAATTGTTAGATATCGGAATTTTCTTGTTCTTGTGTTTAATAAATATGAGTCGTAAGTGCAATTTCAGTGATCTTTGGTTGCACAAACCCAAGCATTCCACGTGGGTTGGTAAGGATTGCGGCAATAAACATGTTGCGAGATGTTTGTTATGCTTAAAGAACATCAATATTTCATCCATGGGAGAGTTTGCATTGCAAAGCCACATGAAAAGTTAAACGCACATGACCTGTTTGGACTGCTTGAAAAAGCACCAGCATCACAAACAACACCATCATCACCAGAGCCATCTTCATCATCAGCAGCAGGTTGTTTACCCAGAAAAGATCCTACAAAAGCCGAAATATGATGGGCTTTAAAAGTGGTAGAAAGCCATTATTCGTACAGATCATGTGCTGGAATTGATAAGTTGTTTCGATTGATGTTTTCAGACAGTGAAACGGCTCTCAACTTTTCTTGTGGGCAAACAAAATGTTCATATATTTGCTGCTTTGGCTTGGCACCCCATTTTAAATAACTTTTGTTGCAACAGATACAGGTTATTTAAAGATTCACCGGCACAGCGTGAGGATTATTTAAATGTGGATAATGCTGTAAAAATGCCACCAAAATTTTGTTCACTCAGGTGGGTTGAAAATTCTCCTGTGTGTGAACGTGCTATAAAAATTTGGCCCTTTATTTTGAAGTATGTAACTTTGGTAGCCCAGAAAATTTTAAATAATCCTTGCACAGTTTCCTTTAATGTTGTCCAAAAATGGGTGAAGGATCCATTGGCACTTGCCAAATTATATTTTTTTCATTTTATTGCAAAGCAACTGAGTCTCTTTTTAAAAAAGTATCAGGCAGATAAGCCAATGTTGCTATTCATCGCTAAAGACTTGGAGAAAATGTTAAGGAATCTGATGAGTCGCTTTGTTAAAATGATTGTATTAGACCAAACAAAGACCATTTCAGCACTTCTAAAAATTGATCCAACTGATAATAAAAATTGTTCCACTTATAGGATGATTGATATTGGATTCCAGGCTGAAAAGGAGGTGAAGACTTTGCCATCAAATGTAAGTGAAAAGCAGATAATGGAATTTCACATGAAATGCAGATCAATTTTGCAAAACCTTGTCAAAAAATTGCTCACTAAATGTCCGCTGCAGTATGCTCTTGTACGGCACATGAAGTGTTTAGATCTTAAATTAATGAGTGCTGAGAAGGAATCTTGCTTAAAAAGTTTCAAGATTATTCTAGAAATTCTCGTGGATGAAAATCATCTGAAACCTGGTGTTGTTGACACTATTATGCTGCAGTTAAAGGATTTTATAAATAGTGCTGCAGCAGTAACGTCAAACTTTTTGATAACAAGTAACTAAAAATCTGCTGTTGCTCTCTCACGGACAGGCATCAGTGGAGAGAGGATTCTCCATTAACAAGGGACTAATAATTGACAATATGAAAGGAAACTCTATTGTTTCACAAAGAATAATATATGACCATCTAAAGTAACATTGGTGGCATGGAAAAGGTCGAGTTTTCAAAATTGCTTCCGAGTAATGTCAGATGTGCTAGGCAAAGATATGTAATAAATTTAGAAGAAAAAGCTCGGGGCAAGGCTAATTCTGCTATAGCCCAAAAGAGAAAACAAATAAATACTGGATGAAATAGAAAGTATGAAAAAAAGAAAAACATGTAGAAAATGAAGTATTAGATTTATTAAAATCAGCTGATGACTTGGCAACAAAAGCAGAAGATACTCATAATTTTAACTGCATTGTTAAATCAAATAGCTTTAGAAAGACAGATCAAGACAAACAATCATTGATAAAAGAAATAGGTTTTGAACTCAAGAAAAAAATGGATTTAGTGAATAATATATAATTGTAAATAAATTATTCATCTATTTGCTTAATATTGTTTTAATATACTTGTTAATTATATTTTAACAATGATAAATTTAATGTTGTGTTAAAAGTACTGACATTTGAGTAGAAAAAATTCTAATTATTTAAAAATTGATTACAGTATTTTCATTTGTTAAATATTTTCACCTGAAGAAAGTTTGTCATTCAGTAAAGAACTTTTTGCAAAATTTGGAGATGCATTGTTGCTAAGATTTTTTTTTATAATTGGTTACCAATTACAAATACTGTTAATGAGTATCATAATAGAACACACATAATTCTTGATATATAATATATTCATTGTGGTTTAGGACATTGAAAAATTCATCCTTGAATTTTTTCCTGAAGGTCCTTGAATGTTTTTCCCTGATAAAGAGTGAGCACCCTGCCTACAGCTTATTAGGTAGGTGGTCATAATGTAATAAATAGCACATTGGTATAGTCTGTTCTGCAATTTGCCTAAGGTGTGAGAAACAATTTAGACATAGTTTAAATAAACAGATCTTTGACACTCTCCAGTGGAAAAATATGTCTCGGAAGTCGGACATTTGGATTATGTATTAAAATAAGTTTTTCAATTCAACAATGAAAAATAAAGATGTCATTGAGCATTTATGGATTAAAATCGATTTGATAAGGTGGCGATACCACTTAACAGGAATTTTATGTAAGAATAGTTCAGAAAGGCATGAAACATTTTAGTCATAATTATGGCTATGAAGAGAAAAATGAGTTTTTCATGTCAGACTTCTGAAAGCAAAGTTAGTGCCAAATTTAAAAATACATCTACAGTGCGTTACTGTGCAGAAGTATGTATTTGTGCCACCTAGCAGTAAAATAGCATTGTCAAAGCAAGAAATATATAAGGTCTGCCTAATAGTTCCAGTTATCAAAACAAACAACAGCAGCAGCAGGAAAAAATAAATAAATTGTTTTCCAATCCAACTTACTTGTAGAAGAAGTGTAGATTTTGCGCTTAGCAAAAAAGTTCATCTAGTAAAAACTGTGAACCGCAAAAATTCAGTGAATGAATCATCCTCATTTATCATGATAAATTGTACATAATTTTGTATTAATACTATCTGGTACAGGAAATAACTTTTAATACAACCTATAGATGCAGAATATAGTGTCTAGATAGATGACTGACAAAGTGTTACAGTTAATTGTAGGTATTTTTCTTAGGATGGCATGTCCACCCTACCTTAGAGTTTGAAAAACCCCACACTTCCCTCTCTCATGTTACAATTATGTGCTCTGTTTGTGTTTAAATTTTGAAAATTCCTGTGCTGATGGTTGTGACACTACACTACACAAATGAACCATTACATTATGAACACGTACCCAGGGAACGCATTCCTCCTAAAATTCCTAATATTTTGTGACCCTCCTTAAATTCCTAAAATTATACCTAAAATTTGCTATTCATCCTAAAATTTCGTAAGCTTATTTATTAAAAACACAACCGTTATTAACGCCAATAAATTTACCATTACGCAGGGTGCGCACGCGTGCTTGAAAACCTGGAAAGTCCTGGAAAATCATGATTACGTTTTCAAGGCCTGAATATCCTGGAAAAACGGTGTTTTTTTAATGCCGTCTTGAAAAGCCTTGAAATTTGAAATTAGTGCTTAAAAAATGCCCTTTTAGGAAATCGTGTTACTGTTACCCCTTCATTTTTTAAAGTTCCTTTTCTCTGTTCTCAAAGAAACCACCGGCAGCGGTTTCCGATGTGCACCAAATCCTAATTTGGCTGGGGGGAAAAAAAAAAAAAAAGGCACTACTTCCAGTGCAATAAAATTGGATGATTACTAGTAGGTCGAAGGGGAGCTTGATGTCCGTCCGACAATTGAGAACAGAAGGGGAAAGAAGAGGCATTTAGCATTTGCAGGGGTTCGCGTATGTACCAAGTCAGCTGGCATCCACCAGTGAGGAGTATGCCTGAACAACACATTCATCTTCTTCTTGTTTATGTGCATGCCACCCTCCCTCCCCTCAAGAGACTTCCACTACTTATGATAAAAAATAAGAAAAAACTATCTTTGCGAATTTTTCACGAAAGTGGCTGAAATTTTTACATTCACTGTAATTGGATTACAGAAGCTCACTTCCAAAATTCCAGTTGAATCGGTTTAAAACTTTGAAAGTTAGCATTGGTAATTTTTATTATGGACAAGTATGTGTGCCTCTTTGGACAGAGTGAGCCTCCAGCAGAAAGGATGTTACCATAGCAACGGTTGATTGACAGCTGGGAGCGCTGATCTGAAGCCCTTGGTTGGGAAGAAAGCAAACACCTGTTTATCACTTCCACAGCACAAAAGGACTAGGAGAATATTTTCAGAAATCCATTTTTCTGAATTTTGAAAATAACACAGTAAAATTTTTACAGTAGTTAAGATACATCACAATAAAGTTCTAGTGCAAATTTCGCCAAATTCCGTTAGGAACTTTAGCAGATGCAAAAAAAAAAAAAAAAAAAAAAACGTTGCATAATCGGATTGAAAAAAAGAAACAGTAATTATAAATTACGGGAAAAGCAAGTGAATTATTTTTTAGATGCCATGGTTTATTTAAACAGAGTGATCCTTAAATTTTTTTTCTGTGATGATATGGACTCTATTTGAATTACAAACACGTTTTTATTCAGACATCTGAGTTACTGTTTTAATAAAAAAATCATCTATAATTAAAAAGTTTTCAATGGATTTAAGCAATATTCAGCAGATAAACAAACGTATTTTAGTAAATTGCAACATCATGACGTAAATTTGGTAATTTAATTTTGTCGAAAATTGGGGAGCATTTTTTTTTAGTTTCTATTATAGTTAAAGTGAAGGAGGAAGGGTGCAACTTGACAGTTCAGTGAGCTGCAGGTGGTGATTTATGGCGATGTGCCAAATGAAAAGAAGCCATTCCATCAGGTAATTCCAAAGGTTGTGTTGTGTGGACGCGTCCTCCTGCTGTTTGATCTTAATTGGAATGTTTTTGTGCATGGGGGGGGGGGGGGGGGTTCGAGAGAAATATCCGTTTCAGCTTTACAGCTTTCACGGCTCTTTTTTTTTTTTTTTTTTTCTTGGTAATAAATAAAAATCATAGTTGCTGCATTCACCATTGATCCATGTTTGCATTTCTTGAATATAAACAGCAGACAATCAGAAACATAGTGTTGGGCGGGTCTTGATGATCTTCATTTTGCATATGCTGAATTCAGTTCTGTGGGAATAAGGAATGACTTATACTGTGAATATATACAAAACTACATATTTTTGAGCTGAAAAAATAGGTCTACTTGTACACAGTAGCTAAAGTGTGAACTCAGATGAAGACAATCAGACATACGGACGTCTGATTCCATAAAAAAAATCAACATAGTTTTTTTATTTACACTACAGGTAAAAAAGCAAAAACATGTTTTTAAACGTTATAAAGGAAAACGGATTTTTGAAACGCATGACTTGATGATCTTAATTTCTGAAAGTTTCTTTTTCCACATCCTTTTTTTTTCAATTACAATACACTGTAACAGGATACTGTGTGTTATATCACTTAGAGATATGGCAGATTTTCGGTTGCTGATATCCGTGATCGTAAGCGGTAGTTGCATTGCGATTGTTGATGATGACAAGATAAATACTGGAGTGATGTAAAATGTTGCATAAACTAAAAAAATAAAAAAAATAAAGCCCTCCCCTTCCCACCCCGAACTTTTATGCGGTCATCATAGCTGATCAACCATTTCATTCCATGAACATCAGCACATTTCAATCATTTGAACATTGGGGGTATCTGAAGGAATTCAGCCGTGCTTAAGCGCCCTAGCGCAACGAAAACATGCTAATTTTGGACAGTTCTATTCCCTTCCCCTCTACCATCCCTAATAATTGAGAGTGCATACATTGAGAGTGTTTCAAATATTCTATTTATGAGCTAGTTTTTGCGCTGTTTGTTATGCTTTTTATTTTCGAAGAAAGAGAGGGAAAATAAGGAAAAGCAGCTAGAGAAAAAAAGAAAAGCTGAGTTTGATGACAAAATAAAAGAAAATGATGCAGAAATAAATAGGCTTAAAAAAGATAAAGAAGCCTCCCTAGCAGTAATTCAAGAGGGAACAGAAAGAATGAGAAAAGCTGTAGAAAAACAAAATACTGTTGAAATAGCAGTTGCCTCTAACTTGATCATACAAGGTTCAGCTGGAAATAAAGAAAACTGAAAGTAAATTAGTTGTGGTGGAAGCAGAAAAAGATAGGCTAATCAGGAAAAGGTTAAAACAATAATATGAAAAAAGTAATTCAAATTGTACATAGTTCTTGGTTTTCAATTACCTTTTTAGGATATTATAGTTTAATGTGAAACCTGAAAACTTTACTGTGAAAATCGTGAATTGCTTCTGGTTCAACAGCATATTAATGTTCAAAGTGAAACTTGAATGTGGTAAATATACTTGAATATGATAATAACACGTGAAAAGATAAGAACTGAACATTAGAAGTAAATCATACTTAAACTTTAGACATTATGCAAAAAATTTGGGTGTGAACTTCGACCATATATACTAATGGACTGCGCATTGGCAATAGCTGCATCAAAGCCGCCATGGCTCAAACATTGGGCACATCATCATCAGACTCCAAATTTCGTGTACAAATGCTGTTATGATTACTAATTTACGCTGCAGAACTTCAGTGTTTTCGGTGTATTATGTGAATGCACCTCATATATAATGAAAACTCTTCAGGTAAGTTTACTTTATGAGCTATATACATGCATGATCGTGTTGTTTACATTTTGTGATTTATAATGTGATGAACATTTGCGAAGAATTTGGAACATGCATTCCATTTTTTTTTTCTTAAGTTACTATATTTTTATATCAATAGCTGCAAGTTTCTGGTTAAGTAATTGAACTTTATTGACTTAGGTATTTAATTCGTTTCTTACCCATGAAAAATCATAGAACTTTCTTTACTATATCGGTCAGAGCAACCATAAGCACAGCAGGTGTAACCCATCTTTTTGACTGTTGTCATGTGATTTTATGTTGGAGCCAGAAATTTTGATGTCATGCGCAGTCTATCAGTATATATGGTTGAAGGGTGTGAAGCAAACTCTTTACAATGTATACAAAGTTGTTTTACTAGATGTATACAAATATACATCTAGTTTTTATTGAAATACACTCCTAAAATTTTCCTAAAATTTTTCTAAAAATTCCTAAAATTCCTACCTAAAATTTTCCAGAAGTATGCTATGATCCCTGCGTACCTAATAAGCTGTAGAACCCACTTCAGCCCACTAAACAATGGCCATTTGGTGATGCATCGATTTGATAAGGTGGCGATAGGTATCCTGGGGTATCTGATACCATAATGTCAACAGCAGGTCCTCCAATTCTCGTACATTTCGAGATGGTGCTAATTCAACGCGAACTCGCTTCTCCAAGTCGAACCACAAATGTTCTAATGGGTCCATGTCAGATGAATTCAGAGGCCAGGGCTTTAACAGAAAGTCACCAGCATGTTCCTCGAACCTCTCCTTGGTGATTCTGGCAGTGTGGCATGGCGCATTATCCTGTTGGTAATGGCTATCACCAGCAGGGAACACAGTTGCCATGAATGGGTGAACTTGGTCTGCAACAATGTTCATTGGGATAATGGGGCCTAAAGTGTCCCAAGAAAACATCACCCACAGCATAACACCGCCACTGCCGGCCTGTTTCCGTTCAACAGTACATCCAGGTGTCATAGCCTCTGTTGGTAATTGGCGTATCCATGCTTGGCCATCTACGTGATGCATCACAAATCTTGATTCGTCAGACCACGGCACTTTCTTCCAATCATCCACGGTCCAATCTTGATGATCTTGGGCTATTTCATGTGTTGTTGGCAATGACGTGCAGTCACCATGAGGACCCAGCTGAGTCTTTGGCTATGCAGGCCCATGTGCAAAACGTTGCGATGAACTGTGTGCTGTGACACATTGCTCTGATCACCACTGTTGTAGTTGCGGGTGATTTGTTGCACTGTGGCCTTGTGGTCAATGCGCGACAGTCTCTGCTCTCCTCTGGTATCAGTGAGCTGCGGACAACACATGGCTGGATGATGGTTCATCATTTGGCCATCTGTGCACCACTTTTGATACGTACTCACTACAGCAGCATGTGAACAACCCACAAGTCTTGCTGTTTCCAAGATTGTAGTTCTGAGGCACCGAGAAATCACAATTTGTCCTTTATCAAACAAATCAGCAGCTTTTCCCATTCTGACTCCGAACACTACTAACCGAAATCCGGTCCTTGGGTTGTATATACAGTATACTGCTGTGTGAACTTCATCTGCACCACCGTTCGGTCTCTAGGCAAGCTCATTTCTCTAGGCTGGGGGTGGTTATAATGGAATGACTTATCAGTGTATACATATATCTGTATGCTAACTACTTGCAACAATATAACGTTTAGATTGATAGATTAATAAATAAACAAAAATAGAGAGTTAATGGCCCTATGAGTTTAAAAATATGGCCTTTTTTTCAAAGTCTACATCCTGCTTTTATATAATTAATGCCCTTTGAGTTAAAAAATGCCTTCATTTTTTTCTCAAAGCATGCACACACTACTCTTTTAAGTACTAGAAGAGTGAACCTTGTTATAAGCATTTTCCTTTTGTTTTCAAAAGATGTGCTGGAAAAGGTAGATAGGGAAACATATGCTATAAAATTATAAGTATAACGATCATGATAAATTGTGTGATTTAGTGTGCAAGTTTTTTTCTTCTTTCTTGGCACTTGTATTTACTCTCTTCATCTGAGGTTAAAAGATTTCTGGTCAAATACTTAAAGCTTTCTTATGCAGATGAAATTTTACTAATTTTTCTTTCTGTCTCTGTACTATGCAGAGCTTTTGATTCCAAGTTCATTTTGAGTCCTTTCCTGTTAGTCTACTTCATTCAATATGTTATTATTACATTATGTGTGTGGTCCTCCTGTATAAATCTATGTCAATACAATTTTGCACTTTGTTGCCATTTTGCACATCAATAGTTTTTGCTGTGACAATTTCTTTCCATACAATTCATTTGAAAAATAGATATATGATTACTTTTGTTCCAGAGGAGAGAGACTTTATTATCCACATGTGTTCCCATGGACCTCAAACAGTGGCAGCTTTTGAGAAAAGGCAAGATAGGCAGTGGTCCCCAGAATGTTAAAACTGCACGGATTATTTGCTTCATTCCTTTAGTTTAAGCTCACCAGTTTATGCTTAATTAATTTAAAAAAAAAGTCTAGATTCAAGCCATCTTTTAAATTGAGGCTTTCTGAAAATAGATGGCAACTTTTAGTTCCAGTATTCCTTCAATTTGTGATCTCTGTCTGCAGGGCAGAGAGACCATTTACCTCTTGGATAGAAGCCATGTCAAACCTGTTTCCTGAGTCAACAGAAAGCAATGGAACCACAAACAATGTGCACACTTGCATCATGGGCATCCAAATTTCAGCAAGATACAGGTCTTAGTTTGCATCTATGAAACAGCTGTTTAGGTGAACTTTGGCAGCTCTAAGTTTTCAGATAGTTCCCTACTTCGCATGCATCATTCTACCTTATTTATGTACATCCTGCTTACTCCTACCATTGAGGAGCAAAGGAAGTAGATCTGCTGCTAAAGGAGCAATAAAAAAATAGGGCAAAAAAAGAAATTTTGCGTTTGGAGCATTTTTGTTTTCCAATGCAATTTATTAAAAGTGAAGTGCATGAAATGAAGAACAAAGGGTAAAGACATCATAAAACAATATAAGGTAACCTTTCTCTATTGCTGCTTAGTTGAACATTGTCTGCAGGAGTTTTCAACTTCCTTTACTTTTTATTAGCACGTCTTTTGTAAAAAAAGATCGTGCTTATGCTACCGGTTTGTCCGTCTGTACCCACGATATCTCTGCAACTATTAGTCTGATTTGAAAAATTCTTTTTGCATTGGAAGCTTGAAATATGCGAATGATGATCCTTTATTTAGTTTTTTTTTTTTTATGATGTACAATTTCGCTGCTAGAGAGCGTAAATGCAGATGATGTTGAATTCAAAAATACGTTTTATTCCACATATTTGCTTCTAAACATCGGATTGAAAAAATTATTTTATCTTTAGATTCCATTTATGTCTAAGAGTATTTTAGATATAGTTACTTTTTCAAACTACGCATAGATTTTCCGCTAGGGGCGTAAAAGTAAATTACATTTTTCGCTATAACTCTTCTTCTAAAACTCCGATTTGAAAAAGTTTTTCTTCAGCGGATACACCTCCTGATAGAAAATCTTTTGCATGTAATTTCAAATTTTTGGTAAAGAATACTTTGGCCACCAGGGGGCATAAGTGTTAATTTTTGCTTCTGATGTATTTGCCATAAAATATGAGCTTCTAAAATATCTATTGAAAAAATTCTTTCGTGGACTGATGCCACTCGCATCGATAAACCTTTTCGAAATATTTTCTTCTTAAAATATTCCACAGTTTCTCCGCCAGGGGTTCGATGTATATCTTATTTTCGTTAATATCTCTACTTCTAGGAGTCCGATTTGAAAAATTTCTTCTTTGCTGGATAGTGTTTTCAGTGTGACATGTTTTTCATATAATTTCAAAATTTTCAAGTTATTCATAGACTTTTCGCTAGGTGCGTAGAGGTAAATTGAGCCCCCCCCACCTATATCTTTGCTTCTAAATCTCCGATTTGAAAAATTCTTTCTGCACTGGATACAACTCCTGATGGGAAATCGTTTGCACATAATTTCTAATTTTTGTAAAAAAAATGGTTTGGCCGCCAGGGGCGTAAATCTTAATTTCTGCTTCTGATGTATTTGCAGCAAAATATGAGCTTCTAAAATTCTCGATTGAAAAAAACGTCGTTTGTAGACCGATACTACTCATATCAACAAACCTTTTAGAAACATTTTCTTCTTAAAATAATGCATGGTTTCTACGCCAGGGGGCGTAGATGTATCTTATTTTTGTCGATATCTCTACTTCTAGGAGTCCGATTTGAAAAATTCCTTCTTTGTTGGATAGTATTTCCGATGCGAAATGTTTTCCCTATAAATTCAAAATTTTCAAGTAAATCATAGGCTTTCCGCTAGGGGCACAAAGATAAATTGCATTTTCTGCGTTATTTCTGCTTCTAAAACTCCGATTTGAAAAATTCTTCCTGTAACGCATACAAGACCTGATGGAAAATATTTTTCACATAATTTATCTGTTTGGTAAAGAATGATTTGTCCACCAGGGGGAATAAGTGTTAATTTATGCTTCTGATGTATTTGTAGCAAACTGGGCTCCTGAAAACTAGACTAAATTTTTTTTCTTGGACCGATACCGCTCATATGGAAAATCCTTTTGAGAATACTTTCTTCCTATTGAAGAAACAGGACGAAGGCTAACCACCAAAATTAAAGAACACAAAGCAGCAATAAGGAACATTTCAAATAAAACAGGATTAGACAGGCATATACAACAAACTGGCCACAAAATGGACTGGGACTCCTTAAAAATGATCAAACATCAATCCCACGCAATTATCCGGAAATTAGAGGAATCCCTGGAAATTTACAAGACACAAGGTGGCAACATCAATGACCATGCTGGATGGAAAATCCATCAGGCTTGGTCGCCAGACCTGTGGAAGTAGTAAGATGCAAGAACTGCTGACGATGATCTAGTGTATAGATCGAAAATTTGAGAGGTAAAGTACCTTAATAAATTTATCCTCGATAATTCCTGTTAAATATTTATAATACTGAAAGTAATAAGAGGAAGCCATGAAGTCATTAATTATTTGGTTTCATGTCAGTTGCTATGGAATACTATTTGTTGAAATGATGTACTTGCCATTAATAAATGAATACATTTTAATTTTTACCAAATGTTCAAGAATGAAACAGCTTTCTGTCTTTTTAGGTCAGTGTACAATTGCGTTTGTAGGCATTTTGGAGAGCAGCTATTTAAAGATTTATGCAATGAAGTCAGAGATCATTACAATGCAGTCAAGAATGAACTTCTGGTATGCAGTTAATAGTAAAATCACTTTCTCATCAGTGCTGGATTTTTGTTGTTTGGAAGTATTTATATTAATAATCATTGTATAATAGTGCATTTGGTACTTCTATGCAACTGTAAGTTGCATAACAGTACCAAATTTAGGATGAGTTTTGTTTAGTGGACTCCTGTAACTCTTGAAGTTGTCAGCATTTATGTATTTTAGCAAATACGTATGTTTTATTAAAATTTGGATATCATTATATGATGTTTAAGTTGTATACAAAGTCATTTGGAATGCAGCTGTTGTTGAAAGCTGCTACTACCAACATATTACATTCATTAAGAAATTGAGATGACCTTATGAAATAAGTGAAGGAGGTTCAAAGATTAGAAACATTCTACTGTAAAATCCTTCCAGGCAATTTCTTCTACAGTACCGGTTAAGTCTAGCACTTTAAAGTTCTCTGTTCACACATTGTGTGATCAGCCTAACCCTTATTAGTAATGACCAGTGTCTGTTGACTTCAATGGCAGGGATGAGAGAGCCTCCTCTATTGGTGATGTTATAGCTGGAAGGCAGAGCTTCTCTTAAACACCGATCGAGTAATGCGTTGTCTCAGTGGAGAAATATTTTCTCAAGTGCAATGTTGTATATAATTCATGCAAACAGTGATAAATTGACCATGTTTCCTTCGGGTTTTTTTTCTGATTTTTTTTAGCCCTAGAACGATGTTCCGTTTCTTATTTTCAAGCCGGCAGGCATTGTGGCAGAATAACTTGTTTTCTTTTTAAAATGCGAATGTCCTATAGTTTCTTTTCAATAAAAAATGCCACAGAAAAACTTCCCAGTTAGTAGAATTAACGTCCCATGTTTGTTTGAAGGTAGAATTAATCTCTAAATCGATTCTCACTTGGTAGTCCCTTGAAACTCCTTCCTCAAGTGTTGCTAAGAACTTTTAGGTAGGGGTATTGCAGTGGGAAAATTATTGTAATTGAGAATTTCATTAATCTAGTCATGTGTAAATCCGGAAGTTGGATTTCGACGGATAACGATACGTTCTTATACCATAAATATACGAAAGTAAAAAGGGAAAAGGCGGAATGGAGTGTGTGTGTGTGTGTGTTAAGAAGTAAAAGGTATTGAAGACATGCAATCCTGTACTTTTCCTATTAGCACTACACATTGCAAAGGACAGGACTTTTGCAATGGCATTGTTTGTGTAGAACCATATAAAGACTAATTTTAATTATGTAGAACTTACAAACTCTATAAAGAAATACAAATAATAATAAATAATGTAAGTCCACCCATTAAAAAATGAGAAACAAAATTTTGTGTTAGAAAGCAGCCCTGATGTTTTTCATATATATTTTCATATATGCCAGTGGCGCACTCAGTGTTGGTGGGCCAGGATCCCGAGCCCTCCTCATGAGGTATCACTTGGTCCTTCTTTCTTTCTTTTTAAATATATTTCTGTATATTTTTAAATGCTGTATATATTTTACGAATCATTGGAAATGCACTATAATATGGCAGAGATATTTTTATCGCTTGCCAATATTTTGGGAGGTGTTTTCTCCGGTTTATTTTTATTTGTACCTTCAATATTTTGGGCCACCCTCATGAAAGCAATCCTGGGTCTGCCACTGATATTTGCTGCCATGTTTGAAGTGTAAAATAAAATTCTGGGCTGTAACAGTCGATCAGTATTAAGGCACTTCACGAGAAAGGAAATATTGTAAATTAAAAGGTGTCATCATCATTCAATTTTGTCGTTTATATGTATGTCTATTAAAGGAAACAAATACAGTTTACCATTGTTTTATGAGCTCTTGATTCTATTAAATAAGGAAATAATAGCATCAATCTAAAAAAATTGCTGCCAAAACGAAATACGATATTTACATACATGTATCACTATCCTTCATCTTTTAAAGGTGCTGCTTTTCCTTAAAATGAGAAAAAAAAAAATTCTGCTTACTATCACATCATTTGATTTTGGAATTTTAGTAAGAGAAAAACAAACAAGCTGAAATACTTGAGGGGGTCAAAAGATCTGCACATTGCTCTTTGAAAATAATAATAAATAAAAGTATGACGTATCTAACAGCTGTGAATATTTACAAAATAAAGAAAAAAGTTACATGGTTTTCAAGAACTAAATGATAAATAAAGGTAGTGTAAAAATAGACAAATACACTTTTAAAAAATCAGCAAAAGGTGTTTCGTTTTTTTTTTTGTTGTTGTTGTGAGTTCATTCTCTTTTTAGCACTGTGAGTATGATCTAAATTGAAAGTGGATCAATCCTCCCTCAAGATGGAAATTTATGAATGCGTGGCTGTGAAATTTGCAGATTCACAATGTTTTTTACGCTTTCCAACCGCAGGTTGAAGAAGCGTATATGCTCCAGCTTTTTCCATCCGTCGTCACGATAACTCGCGTAAAATTGGTTCGATTTCAATGAAATTCTAGTATGTGGTAGGGCACCACCTGGGGACGAACCCTATTGAAAATGGGACAAATGGGGTTAAAGGTCACGACATAGGAGCAGGATCCATTCCTATTGCCCTTATGCCTCATAACTTGCGTAAATATGGTTCGATTTCAATGAAATTTTAGTATGTGGTAGGGGACTGCCTGGAGACGAACCTTATTGAAAATAGGTGAAGTGGGGTCAAAGGTCAGGACATAGGAGCGGGATGCATTCCATCGCTCTTACGCGCCATAACGTGTGTAAAAATGGTTCGATTTCGATGAAATTTTAGTATGTTTTAGGGGACCACCTGGAGAGGAATCCTATTGAAAATGGACGAAATGGGGTCAAAGGTCAGGACATAGGATTGGGATCCATTTCATTGCCCTTATTCCATACTATTGAGGTGGACATCAAGTAATTTTGCTTCCTATACTTTCAATGGAAAAACTTTTGTGCATATTTCCTTCACAAATTAGTGTGCTCCCAAGGATGAAAATTTTAACATTGATTAAAATAACTTCATATTATAACTTTGGAATACTTAATATTTTCTAAAATCATAACCATAATTATATTAAATTTTTCCTTTGGTGGTGTTGAAACCAGAAAAAAGATGGCACGACCTGTACTTTGATGACGTCAGTAGACAAATAAATGTTGGATTGCATAATTATGGTTATGTTTTAGAAAATATTAAGTATTCCAAGTTATAAAATGGAGCTATTTTAATCGATGTTCAAATTTTCATCCTTGGGAACGCATTAATTGTGAAGAAAATGTGTACAGAAGTTTTTCCATTGGAAGTATAGGAAGCAAAATTACTTGACGCCCACCTTAAAGGAGCAATTTTTGTATCTATGAAAATTTTATTTTGAAAACGGCTCTAAGGATTTTGATGCAAGTCGTTAACCTACCGTTTTCTGGTACTAGAAATCGATTTAGCTTGATCTCCACTTTAGGAAAGTTCGTTTAGCGGGTTAAACAACCACCCCAAATTACCACGTTTTCAGTGTCATGGCGGCGTTCCATTAATGTTACCCATGCTTAGAATTCTTATGACGTCACAAGCTCGCGATTGGGATGTTGGCGCGTGGTCACACCATCTGTCTCATTACGTCACGCGTTGTATGTGGATTCTATTAAAGTTTTATGACGTCACACTCTTTTGAGCAGATGGTCGCGATTCCCATCTGCCTCATTACGTCACGCGTTGTGTGCGTATGCCCGTCCGCACGATAACTCGCGTAACAATCGTTCGATTTCGATGAAATTTTAGTATGTGGCAGGGGACCACATGGGAAGGGACCCTATTGAAAGTGAACGAAATGGGGTCAAAGGTCAGGACATAGGAGCAGGATCCATTCCACTGCTCTCATGCGTCATAACTAACTTAAAAAAGGTTCGATTTCGATGAAATTTTAGTATGTGGTAAGGGACCACCTGGGAAACAAACCCTATTGAAAATGGGCGAAATAGGGTCAAAGGTCAGGACATAAGGAGTGGAATTCACTTCCATCGCCATTATGCGTCATAACTTACGTAAAAATGTTTCGATTTGGATGAAATGTTAGTATGTTGTAGGTGCCTGCCTGGGGACGAATTCTATTGAAAATTGGCGAAATGGGGTGAAAAGGTTAGGACACAGGAGCGGGATCTATTCCATAGCCCTTATGCATTATAACTTACGTAAAAATGCTTCTATTGCGACAAACTTTATCATGTTAATTCAGAGGTATACTGAACCGGTTCTGTTGAAGATCATCGAAATGGGATTGAAGATCAGGGCACAGGAGCGAGATTTATTCCACAGCCATTTTTCTCATAACTTGAGTAATAACTTGAGTAATGATTTCTGGTATGTTGGAAATCGTATTATAATCAATGCATTGCATGATTTTACTAACTTGTTTTGGAATGTCCTACGTACCGCTAGTTAGTTGGCCATATATATTAGTTGCTATTTTTTTTGTATTGAGTGCACATATTAATGATTGGCTTATAATTTATATCCCAGTGATCAACTTTAATGTTCAACTGGTTCCTTATTAGTAATATTTTTAGTTATTGGAACTATTATCCAGCTGTTTCTCTCTTTTATTTTTATTTTTTGCTGTTTTGTTCTGGTCACACAATTAGACAGTTGCATGCATCAAACAACTTAAATATTATGTTTTATCTGGTTATGGCCATTCTAACACATGTTCCATTTTATATGCATTCGAGTGACTAAACTATTTTACTGCT
The DNA here is from genome assembly GCA_039090855.1 of Macrothele yani. Lineage (NCBI taxonomy): Eukaryota > Metazoa > Arthropoda > Arachnida > Araneae > Macrothelidae > Macrothele > Macrothele yani. The sequence goes on from CM077008.1 coordinate 85,147,777, forward strand.
GCTCATACGGTTTACATACTTAACGTATAAAATATGTCTTAAGCAACTGAAAAATGTACTGGTTTTTCATCATTTGGGGCTTGAACCATCACGTAAATGAACTCAAAAGTTGACAGCACAAAATTTTGAAATTTGCATGACAGAAAAAGATGTACCAAGAAAAGTATACATTGCTAAATCATTAAAAAATCCAAGATAAAATCTAGAAATCTCCAGCTTTTATCTGATTCAATTGTGGGAACAGTAGAAAATACAGTGAGTTGCTGTTATTAAAACTGCACATGATTTTATAAGTTTAAAGAATGCAGAGCGTAAGAATTATCACAAGTCCAATGCATATTGCTAGAGTTCCAAGTTTTAATGGAATTCATAATGATTCCTGGTCATCAGTTTGTTGGGGGGGGGGGCACTCAGACATGTTAGCCTAGGGGCCCACTAAAGTCTTAATCTGGCCCTGGACTCCTGATGATGGGTTGGTGTAAAATTCGAAAATTTGACAAAGTCATAAAAAAAATTCCCTGTTAATCCCCATAATTCAAACTGAATTTAGTAGTTGTTATAGCTAAGATTATGACTTCATTAATTCAAAAGATAAAGTATTAAATTTTTAATTGACTAAGCATTGAAATTATTATTGCACTTTTAATTAAGCTGTCGTGTCCAACCATATGTAAAGATTTCGATAAAGTGTTTCAATTCTTATTTAATTAAAAGCTGATCTAAAGAGGTTATTTTATTTGTTTTCTCCTTTTATATATAGCAAGCAAGAGAAGAAGATCTGATAAATATTTTTGATTGTGTTCTACGCAGATTCAAAACTGCCTTGGATGGCATCATTCCCCTTTTCAATTGCATGGTATGTATGCAAAGAAGTCTGGTATTCTGATATAAGGCTGTTAATTAAAATCATAAGATAATAGACATCAGTTAAGTACCATCTAATATAATGCTGAGACTCAAAAGTACTGCAGATTCTCTGTGCACTACGGGAATGATCAATCTGCTGTGGAGTATGGAAAACATAGAATATACTACAGAAATTGAAAATCTCAGCAAAATTGTCACTAAACATCTGTGTAAAGTTTATTTTCATGCTTTCAAGATTCTAACATTTGTTAAACATTTTTGGAAACCTTTCTTAAATGTTTCCAATATGTGACGTTTCTTTGATTTTTTTATTTATATATATATATATATATATATATATATATATATATACTGAAGAGCAAAACACTTTCTACATTCAGTTGTTTTATTTATTTTTTTTATCTTTTCTCCTTTTACTCACACCGGTAGATACATAACCTTTTCTATGTTGTACTTGGGGTGAGTCAAAAATATATATATTTTTTTGCTTGGGTCTCTTCTAAATAGAATATATATCAAATTCTAAAATTTTTTCCTTAGTCTTCAGTTTTGCTCTTAAGTATATATATATATATATTTTTTTTTTTTGGATGTCTTAAGCATCTAATCATGTAACAGTCCTCCTGAAAAACTCTTGAAATTTTATTTCCCATTTTCTTCAGGCCTTGAAAAATCCCTGATTTTTTTTGTTTTGTTTTGTTTTGTTTTGTGAACGGTCTTGGAATAGCATCGGGATTTTTTCTTTCAATGAAAAATTTTCAAAAAAAGGTTAAAAAATTTGGATACGGTGGCCAGTGATAGGGAAAACTGGGAAAAGTCCCAAATCCTGCAGAATGTCAGTCTGCCTGCTGAAAATGTTCAGAATCACCAAAATTGACTGCTCTAACAGTGATAAGAAATGTTCCATGATTTTCCGTTTTTGTATTTCAAATATTTCTGACCAAGTTCTGGTTTTTGATATTTCTCCCCGGATGACATTCTTATTTTATGTATTTTTCTGATTATGTTCCTCATTTTTAATATCTCTGATAATAGTGAAAATGGGCGACTTCATATATTTTTTTAAGAATTTTTCTTGGAGAAATGCGTTTTTCCCTATTTCTAAGTTCTTTGAAATCAGTGAGTTGTTAGTTTTTTAGCATTACTGTAGTTCTGTAGTTTGACCTGACATTTCCATTGTTAGATTCCATAATAAGCAGACCTGTTCAGTTAGACCTGTGGCACCCATGAATGTATGTGATGCTGAGCTTCTCACGCACGATTCTCCAGGAGAGCAATAATATCACCTTTAAAATAAAAATATCAATGTTTACCACAATCAAAGCTTTATTATACATCGGCTATAGTTTCGCAGAGCTTCTGGCTCGGCTTCATCAGGGCGAAGACACCACAACACCACAAGTTTGTAGTCATAAATTATATATAATATCGCCTTTGTTGTATCATATTTTCTGCTAAAATGTTTCTATGGAAAAAACAAAACAAAACAAAAAAGCTTTCCAACTGTTTGTGGACCTCCATCTTTGTATTGCATTACATTTTCCTGTTACTGATGCATTTCTGGCAATTTCCCAAATACAGTATCGAACCGATTATCCGGACCTTTTTGTATAACTGGAATTTTTGCAATATTTCTTGACCTTTTTGAGGTCCAGGTGTTCCATGCCGAAGCTCAGCCTCGTATTTCAGTCATCCCCAGCTGACCGCCCATACCCTTTAATCTCTTTATTGTATGTTCATATACGTATTCAAAGCAGCATTCTAGAACAATTCAAGATACAATTTCTTTTCCCACCGTTTGAGGCAGGCATCCAACTTCACCCTCCTCCCTCTCTATCTTTCCCCCAAAGGAACAGTCAGCAGAAACCCAAAGCTTCTTTCCAGAATAACGGAGGCATTATTGTCCATCAGAGAGCACGTCAAAGTCGAAGACCGGTTTTCTGAAGAGAAAAGAGAAGCCTTTCCCTTTTCAGCTGATGACGTCGCTATTCTTCCTTGTGCTGGGGACCTCCGCGAACCTGCTTTTGGAAGAAAGCCAAAAAATCTTCACCACACTATTCGTTGATCATTGGTGTGACGTCATAGGCTGGTCGGGAATACTCGCAACTTCCCTGTGAAGAGAGGAAGAAAGAGTACAGAGACCCACTTTGTTTTGGAAAATTAGGTCAATCACTTTGTTTTGTTAGTCGGTGCTCTGTGGTTCATGTTTATTTCACGGTGCTGCAAAAATCTCAAGTGTAATGTCAAAAAGGCCAGGAGATCAGGATACGGATGGACGCAAGAGGAAACATCTGTCTTTAAGCATCCAGAAAAAGGTCGAACTGTTGAAAAAGCTGGACACTACAAGCAACCATACATTGGTTTTTGAAGAAAACTAGAAAAAAAAAAAAAAATGGTTGTTGCCATTGTCTCACAGGAAGTTTTGAATTTATGATCATTTTCTAAAGCAAACATTCATTTTTTTGCAAATGTATGCAGTTATTTTGCAGTTCTTACAATTTTTTTGGTTACGGGGGATGGGGGATGTGTGCTGTACAATTTTATTCATTACTACTGAGAAAAGATGAAAACTACTAATTTTCTTTGTTTTCTATTGAAAATTTCCAATGAAGGTTGGAGTCTGTTAATAATGTGACTATTTCTTTCATGATTAGACAAAAAGCTTGTTATATGAAATTGAAATGAGGTCTGTTATTAATTTTTTTTTTTAATTTACTGAATTTATTATTTATTAGCAGAGGCCCAGCATTGCCTTTGTTTTTTTAAAAAACTACATGAATTAGTCTTTGGGCCGGCATTGTTTAAGTTTTTTTGATACTATAAAAGGGATGTATGGCACAGAAACATTTAAATGAAATATGTTCCAGTAATTACAAAAGAAAGGAATTAAAAATAAATAAATCTGTATTTCTACTGGCATAGTTGGCTGAAACCATTAATCTTTATTTATTATGAATATAGGAAATCTGAAATATTGACATTTTTTTAATGTCTTAAATGTAATTTACAGTACTTCTGAAGCATAAGTAAGTTTATCATAGCCTCTGGGTAAATGATGTTGAGTGTTCTTCCATTTGGACCCAAGATTAAGAGGTTTTTGTTGTTGCTAACTCGGGAGCAACCAACACAGAACTGGCCATGAGAAAAACAAGGGTTTTGCAGGTTGAGTCCAATTACTTTCAGCCATTGGCACTGTGCATTGTTGATACTTGTGGCAAAATTCAGATGAACAGAAAACTGTAGGTGTTTAAATTGAAATGGAAAATCGGAGGATATGGTTGGAATGCGTGGAATATCCTGTAGCATAGCCAGTCATGACAGTAGCTTTGACGTTTGACATGAGTTTCTTTACAGTCAGTTGTGTTTCATTACAGTTTGTTAGTGGGTCCATGGATGACATCAAGGCAAAATAAATAAATAGTCAAAATGAGGTGGGGGAATGTATAAACAAAGGAATAGCAATATTTTAAGCTTTTAAGAAATGAAATGAAAGAGCTCACATTTTTCTTGCATTTCATTTCTTTTATTCTATTTGCATTTTATTGAAATACATATCTTCTCAAAAAGTATTGTGGAAACATTTTTTTAATAGTGGACTATTTGTAGCACATAACACATGGAAGCTGCAGTCTTCACAGAAACATAAAAGACAACTGTGGCGGAAGGATATATGTAATGCCGCCCCAGTGGCACAGTGGTCTAAGCACTGGTTTGTGATTATTTATCTGAGATGTGTCTGGGTTTGAACCCTTTGAGGCATGGATGTTGTGTTTGTCTTATAAATGGCACTGGTTCATTACCCTCCCTGGAGCCAGTGACCCCAAATTTGGGACAGGTGACTGCTTATAGCCCATAAAGTTGCTCACAGTGGTCATTAAACCTAAAAGATAGAGAGATACATGTAACAATTAATATTGTTGCTTCTATCATGTTTGATGTCAGGTTCTCTTAGTTTTCCCCCAAAATTATGCAAAAGTATAATCAAATATTGTTGTGCAAAAGTGTAATGAAGTATTGTTAAAGGAGGTTATAACACAGTGAACAGCAAGATCAAATTGTAAAGAGAAGCTTTATGTTAAATCTGTAGTAATGATTGAAGAAAATTATTGAAGAGGAGCTTTATGTTAAGTTCGTAGCAGTGATAGAACAAACCAAGTCAAAATCTTCTTGCATAAATAGCTTTAAAAATTAATTAAAATTTTGCAAATTTGAATTTATAAAAAAAGGCCCAGAGGCGCACAGACTCGCACCGCACCTTGGGATTCTAGAAAATTTCAAACCTCTACAGAATTCAGTAGTTTCTCCCGTAGGTGACTGTGTGACAGATACAGGAATTTTATTACTATACAGGGTGTCCCATATGAAATGCAACCCATACATCAGATATCTGCAAATAATGAATTATTGACAAGAACACTATATCGCAAGCTGGAAGCAACTCGTCCAACATTCAGACACCCCTCCAATGCAGTAGACCCATCACTGCAGCCATTACAACACTACCAGTGTTTCTGCCGCAGTGTGAGCGTCAGGATAGTTTATTCACAAGAGGAACTTTTTTATCATTGAGGCTTATTTCTTCAATGGAATCTTTTACTGCAGTGCAACCATCTTTTCGGCATAAGTACCCAGAGAGACCAGTTCCAAATAAGAATTCCATGTTAAGGGTAGCAATGAAATTCAGACACAGGTTCTGTTAACAAGCAGAGATGGGTCTGGGTTCAAACTATACAATGTGGATAACTCCCAATTTACTATTTGTTCATTAATGGAACCCATTTTTACTGTTTCTCACGCTCGATAAGGTTCCACGGAAAATGGGAAAACGGCGTCCCGATTCTGCTATATGTGTATCCCATGTACTAGATTGTAAACAATGAACATCAAACTTACCCCTTCTTTGTTCCATCCATGCTGCAAATCAATTTGCACCTTCTTCTTCCTGCTTGCTGAACTTCATCAAGAATTTTAATTCCTTCCACAATTGCTCACTTGTGACGATGTTTTTGCAAATTGGTGCACTATGATATGAAATTTAAAACGAACTTGAAAAAGACATTTTTTAAAAATAAACAACCAAATAAAAGTCCTATAAGAAATAAGTGAAAGTTAAAAACCTTTTTTAAAAGAACTGCAAGAAGAACGTTACACAAATTCAAAAACACTTGGGGTTTCAGCGTCGTTGTTGCCGACCAGCTACGTGCAACGATGATTAGGCTTAATCCATAGAATCCTGACAAAAACACATATTCAGGAACACCATCCTCCTTTCCGTAGTTGTACTCTGACAGTTACTGTGGCAAGGAGGATGGTGTTCTTGAAGATGAGTTTTTTTTCAGTATTTTATGGATTAGGCCTAATCATCATTGCTCTGTGTTAGTCGGCAACAACAACACGGAAATGCTGTGATCCTGAGTGTTTCTGAATTTGTGTAGCGTTTTTCTTGCAGTTCTTTTAAAAAGGTTTTTAACTTTCACTTATTTCTATTTTTATACGACTTATGACTTTTATTCGGTTGTTTATTTCAAAATTTTTATTCTTAAAGTCCGTTTTTAATTTCGTATCATTGTGCACCAATTTGAAAAACGTCGTCACAAGTGAGCAATTGTAGAAGGAATTAAAATTCTTGATGAAGTTCAGCAAGCAGGAAGAAGGTGCAAATTGATTTGCAGCAAGGAACAAATAAGGGGTAAGTTTGATGTTCATTGTTTGCAATCTAGTACATGGAATACACATATAGCAGAATCGGGACATCATTTTCCGTGGAACCTTATCAAACGTGAGAAACAGTAAAAATGGGTTCAATTAATGAACGAATAGTAAACAATTGACATAGCCATGTAAATTAAGTTCAACACAACTTTTGTGTTTTAGAACTCACAGAGATGTGAATCCCAATTTTTTTCTTGTTTTTTTACGTTAATCTCCCAATTAATACTGTGTACTGTCATTGGCCAGACATAGGTAGCTTCTGTTCCATTACATATATGAGTAATCAAATAACTTTTTAACCATTTCAGGACAGGCAATGCATGCATGCATTTTGAGATTAGCATTGTTTTGGGTGTAAAGAATGAATGTGAATATTTGATTGCTTTTATTTTGAAATAGTACAGAACTCTTAAACTTTTACAGACACTTTGTTTTAAAAACTACAAGTGTAGCTAGGGAGAAAAAAGAAAGTTGTAGTTCTTGTGGTTAATTTATTTCTGTAAAGTATTAATTACATGCAAATATAACAATTTATGTATTAGTGAGTAATTTAAGGTATATCAGATGTGTTTTGGCATTTGTAATAATGCTATGTTCTGTGTAACAAATGCATGAAGTTAAGATGTAGTTTGAATTTTCTGCATAATGTGTTTAAAAAAAAAAAAAAAAAAAGAAAATATGTAAAAAAAATAAAGTTAAAAAAAAAAATGTGCTTATACCTAACATGCTCTTTTTCTACATCAGCTTTGTTGGTTCTACACTTGCTTAGGTTACTCTTCTTGATCATCTTTTTCCATTCAGTTCTGTCTTGTGACACTTCAGTTTTAAACTACTATTCTCCATGTCATTGCTTAACAGTCTTTAATTTTTTCATAGATTTCCCCCTGATTTGCTTTTCTGGCTACCCCTGTGGTCATATTTGTGTATTGCTTGTATCCACCATCCATTCTCTGTGCATTTTTTCTTCTTGGACCTTATTTGAAAACCCATTACTTTTAGGAGTTGCTCTTTACTCTGCAATTCTTAATTATGTAATTTCAGCTGATACTGCTTATCAACATCTCCATACTTTGTTCAGCTCTTTATCCTATGTGCTAGCATTGACAAGCTTTTATAACTGTACGGTATTATTGGTATTTTGTTGAAAGCCTTCTTCATTTCAGTTCAGCCTCATTGATAGCTTTCTGTTGTGTAGTACACCAAGTGTCTCTCCAGTTATTTCACCCTATCCACATGCTGTTACATACATGACCCCCTCTCCATGTATTTAAATCTTCTCTTTTTCATCATTTTGTCAATATTAACCACCATAAGTTTATTCTCCCTTTCATTCTGGCAACATTGTACTTCAGGGCTGAAAAATATGTTCCAGATGTAAGAGTCAACTCCCTTAAAAGTTTGGAGCTAGGTAAAAAAATTCAAATTTCAAAGAATAACTCATAAATGTAGTGTGTTGAGATGATGCTGGAATAAAAAGTGATTAGTATATTTGCTGCCTGGTTTACACAAACCACATTTATTTCAAAATAAAATTCCAATTTGTTTTATAATTTTCTTTTCTTGTTTTTCCAGTAGCTGCTCTCAAAAACTTTCCATTTTGGATTTTGATTTTCATAAAAAGCAATTTCTTGAAATGTAACATTGCACATATAAATTCAAAATACCATATTTTTCTTCATATGTTCTGCACACAGTGAAATTCAGAAATGTTTTTCCCTTCATATAATCTATGGGTGCATTATAACCCACACACAGGCTGTGAAATGTAGAAAAAAATAAAAGTAAAAATTTCTATGCAGAATCTATGGCAGTGTATAATCCTTAGACTGTGAAACTCGAAAAAAAAAAAATCATACAGTTTGCTGCAGCTTTTTTGCAGACTGTGAAACTCAAAAAAACAAAAACAAAACGTGGTTGTATGAAAAAAAGAAACTGTCATATTAATCTCAAAATGTAATTTTCAACAGAAAAGTAGCAATTAACAGGATGACCAAAGAGTCTCAAGAGGAAAGAAAAGATCTTACTAAAAAAAGTAACTGTGATTTTTTAAGTACTTTTGTCTTATTTTCAAGTGAATAAAGAACAAAAATCCTTGGTTTTCAGTATTATCGTTGGTTTCAGTTAGCCCTAAAAATACGTAATATTTGGCATTTCTGAAAACGTTTTTGAAAAATGAAAAACTGAAGAGCAGACAAAACTCTTAAATAATGAGATTAGTAGACTAAAAACTAATGAATGCAATTCACAAAATGATTAGGCTACCGATGGCAATGACTACATACTGTAGAATAGGTCATCAGGCTTCCACAGCATGTAGTCTTCCATGCGTGTAAATAGTACTACCTTCGTTGCATCGTATTTTCTGTCAAAAATGCTCATAAGTAAAAAAAAAAAAAAACACAGCATATTTCCATCTCTTTGTAGCACTCTACCAGCATACTGCTGCATTACATTTTTACTGATGTTAACTCATTTTTGATGCTTTTGCAATACCACATGGATTTAAAAAAAATTACAGGTGCCACAGAACTTTTTTTTTTTCTTATGTGACAGAATAATGATATTTACTACAATTTATAAAATTTGAAGTGTAAAAAAGGGGGGGCACCAACACACGATTGCATAATCTTTTAGGTGCCCTGGATTTTCTCAGCCCTCGTCTACTCTGTTTTGGTTCTGATGTTCTTCAAATTGACCCCTCCAGTTTTCAAATTTCTCTTTTACTTCTTTGTTAGTTTTGACACAGAACAATATATTATCAACATAAAAAAACAAAACATAATCCATGGTGTTACTTTATTTTTATCTGTTCACATGTCAACAATGATGTCAAATAAGAAAGGGTTTAACAATCTGTGGTTCACTTTAATTCTTCCATCAAATTTTTCATGCACTTTGCTTTCACTGAAATGACATCAGCAATTATATGTAAGCCTCCCTTTTTTTAATATCAAAATCTATATCAATGTAGTGAAATTTGTGCTTTAGTTTTTGATATCCAGAAAAATTTTGTGGAAAAAACTGAAATGTCATTTGTAACTTAAAAAAAAAAAAAATCTATGTAATTATGAAATTCTGGATTCCCCCTCCTCTCTCTTATCATGGATCATATTTATGGGGGGGGGAGGGAGATCAGAGATTCATGTCCCTCCCATGAGTATTTTAAGGCTTTGCAGAGTTGTCCATTCCTAATTTATGGCCATTGTGTCCCATAAAGGGACAGAAAGCAGTGACTGAAGACATACACACCACCCATGCCTCATCCAGGACTTGAACCTAGGCCCAGCTTGTATGATTTGATAGAAGCCTACACTTCAGGCATCTGGTGGATTTGGGATTTAGCTAATCTGTGTACTGCACTCCCATTTAACAGAACAAAAGGGGGAAATCAAACATTTCTGTACTTCCAATTAGTAGTTTTAATTCTGACTATTATATAGCTCTAATCATTCTACTATTCTCTTTTACGTGCAATATTTCAAAGTAACTTGTACAAAATTCTAGCGGATAATGCTTACCTTGGCATTCCTTTCTAGCGATGGGAACATTTCACGCATGTGTTTTCCGGTCTTTGTTGATGTTATTGTCCTAAAGTCCGTTGTATGTGATGACTGGCTTTACTTCTCACACTTTTCGCTGGGTATACTCATTGGATCTTTGCCTTAGGATTCAAACACATCAATTTACATCAATTTTTACTGTTCTTTATACTCGAAATTTTCGCCCATCCTCTGGGCATCCTCAGGAGCGTGGCGACTTTACCACCGATGTTTGTGGTTAACTTCGCGCTAATGGAGTCAGATACTCCTTGTTGCCATTCGTTTGATATGCTTTCCTGGATATATTTCGTTATCAAGCCCAGCTGGCGCCATCTATGTTTCATTAAAACAACTTTTTTAATTTTCTTCTATTCTGGTTTTCTTGTCTTTTTTGCCGGTTTTTCTTTTGTTGTTTTTCTTGTCTTATTAGTTCTTTCCACAGGCCCGATAATGTGCTAGGGCCGTTCTGGTTACATACCCTTGCTTTATTTTTTATAGATTAATATTGCTTCTTCCCTCCTCATAAGTTGTTTTAATGAAACATAGATGGCGCCAGCCGGGCTTGATAACGAAATATATCCAGGAAAGTATATCCGACGAATGGCAACAAGGAGTATCGGACTCCATTAGCGCGAAGTTAACCACGAACATCGGTGGTAAAGTCGCCACGCTCCTGAGGATGCCCAGAGGATGGGTGAAAATTTTGAGTATAAAGAACGGTAAAAATTGATGTGTTTGAATCCTTAAGGCAAAGATCCAATGAGTATACCCAGCGAAAAGTGTGAGAAGTAAAGCCAGTCATCGCATACAATGGACTTTAGGACAATAACATCAACAAAGACCAGGAAAACACGTGCGTGAAATGTTCCCATCGCTAGAAAGGAATGCCAAGATAGGCATTATCTGCTAGAATTTTGTTCAAATTTCTGTACTTATTACTGCATAAGTGCTTCAGCATTATGTTTTTAAATGAACTAACAAGAGCGGCTTTTTGCCTTGACAATGAGTGGTGTTTATTGTATTATTTTCATATTCTGTGTTTAATAAATTATGAGCATAGAAACTGTACTTTTCCATAGAGCAAGCAATATAAGTCATCATACCCTCATTCTGAAAGTTAATAAGAAATCTGTTGGAAAAGATGTTTTTCCTATAGAAATCCTAAATACATCCTTATAAGGATGAGGGTGAATAAATTTAAGGCCCTTAGAATTGTCACTGTTCATACAGTTTCAAAATTATGGTGGCCTTTCTATTTTTGTTTGGAATATTCCAGTGTTAAACTGTTAAAAATTTTAAGGAAATTGTAGAAATGAAACATTTTGTGTGCTTAATGTAAACTTATGTTGACACCAGCATGTCATGTAGTAATAAAGTGTGAACTGAGGTTATTGTAAAGGAAAAGAGGAAGGAAACTGATGAATTTAAGTGTTACTTATAACTGCCTTTTTTTTACTGCATGTAAATAATTCAAAGAAAGTATTTATCTTCTTGCAGCTAATTAAATATTTGCATCAAGATTCTAACTTGTGCTAGGATGATACCTTTTGATAAGTTAATACACAATTTGAAGTTTAACAATTATATTAAGTTTTTTTTAACACTTTTGTGTAAAATTGGTAATTTTACTGAATTGCTTGGAAAAGAATCTTCTGTGTAAAATGAAGTTAAACATTTGAATCATTTGCTTGCCATCATATTTTTACTTCTAACTATTAGGACTGTGAAATTCTGGATTTCTTTTTTCCATTCTGCAATAGTGTGCTGTGGTCTGTTTGTGCTAAAAATCAAGAAAGCAATTTACTGTGAGTTGAGGGTTAAATGTTTTTTGTTTGCTCATTTTGTGTGAAACTTGCAGATGCTCCCTAAACATTATGATCATTAATTTAGGAAGAGGAAATTAAGTTAGGAGCAAAGCCTTACCACTTTTGTAATTTTATACATTAGATGAATTTACTCGGATGGTTCCTTAAGCATTAAAATTCTTAATTTACAGAAAGGAATTTTCTGTATGAAACAGTCTCTACAGATTTAAAACATTTTTGTGTTGCTGTGTATTATGTTTCCTTGAATTTCTCATTTTTTCTAAAAAAATGTGTGAAGGTAGCTGATTTATTTACTGATTACACAATGGTACACTCACATAGCTAGACCAGAGTGTTACAGAGAGAAAGAGAGAAAAAAAGAAGCAAAAACATATCTGCCCATTTTATTTTTCATCTTTTTTTTTTTTTATTGGTACTGTGTTGTTACTGATAGCTCTTGGTAAATGAAATTTGTGTTAAGATTACACAGGCGAAGTCTATTAAACATATTAACATGGTTGACTGTGGTTTGCATTTTTTTCTTGTGAGTACTAAACCAATTAGTTCATTTTTTTTAGTATATAGCTCTTAATTGATCAAAATACATTGATATTATGTAGTATCTTATGTAAGCTAAATGTTTTTGATGTTTTTTTTTTTATTCATGATCAGCATGTTCTGAGGCATGTAAATCCATTGGCGGACCATGATATGTTAAGTAATACACTGCCGGACAATTGCTAAGGACGGATGACAATAGCAACGATAGCAACCATAAAATGGAAGGCAGGAAAATGTGGAAATTAGCATAAGTGCGGGATACAGTAAGACGTGTTGTGCGTATGCAAATTTTGGATTGCCGAACTTGTTCGTGACGTCATAAGCGCTGATAAGAGATATAAAGGATTTGACGCGTATTGACCGTTGTTGTTCAAACGCAAAGTTGAAAGGGAAAGAATCAATTGACGAACTTGCAATTTTCAGTATGTCTTCCGGACATCACCTAGATGATTTTACGCGTGGCCGTATTATTGGCAAGATTGAAGAAGGGCGAAAAATAACAAATGTTGCCAGGGAGTTTGACGTCAGCCACAGTGTTGTTTCAAGGCTTTGGAAATCATTTCAAACAAATGGAGAGTGTAGCAAACGTCACGGGGAGGTCGTGTTCTCAGTACGACACCTGCAGAAGATCGGTACATAGTGCTATCAACAAAAAGACACCAGCGCAGCACAGCTAGTGAGGTAGCAAATCAGTTTATGGCTGCTACTGGCAAGTGGATCTAACGAAAAACTGTCGCCAGTCGTTTGCATGAAGGAGGACTACACGCCCGCCGTCCTGTTGTGTGCATCCCATTGTCCAGACGTCACCGTACCGCCCGTTTGCAATGGGTCCATCAACATCGCAATTGGACTGATAATGACTGGTCTGCTGTCCTCTTCTCAGATGAGAGTAGATACAGTCTATCATCTGATTGTTGACGACAACTGATCTGGCGTGATAGTGGTACTGCATATTGTCCAGCAAACATACAGGAAAGGAACCGATATCCGACATGTAGTGTCATGGTATGGGCTGGCATCATGATCAATGGCCGTACGACCCTCTATGGGCTTCCAACTGGGACTATGACTGGCCAACGATACATTAATGATGTTCTGCTACCTCATGTTCGCATGTTCCGTGGTGCTGTCGGTGATAGATTCATTTTCATGGACGACAACGCAACATGTCATCGAACAGTCGCTGTCCAGGAGTGTCTTGAGAGTGAGTATATTCAACGCCTAGTATGGCCAGCACGTTCTCCAGATCCGAATCCCATTGAAAATGTGTGGGATGCTTTGGGGAGGAGTCTTGCTGGTCGCCAATGCCCTCCAATAAACAAGGACACCCTCATCCGTGCACTGACAGAGGAATGGGATAAATTACCCCAACAGCTGCTTGATAATGTTGTGCAAAGCATGACACGACGTGTGGAATCTTGCATTGCCCTCCATGGTGGCCATATCCCGTATTGACATCTTACGCCGGAACGCCTGCGGACGGTATTTGCATTTTTTTCACGTTTACGTATTCTGCACAAAAGGGCCTGTTTGTCCCTTGAACACGTTCCAAAGCCTTCTGGATTTCAGAGCACAATAAATTGTCTTTCTTGTAATGTCCTGGCATTCTGACATTATTTTATTTCACTTGGCATCCAACCACACTTACTTTTTTATGCGCTATATAGCTGTTTATGATCCGTCCTTAGCAATTTTCCAGCAGTGTAATTATAACGTTAAGCATTTAGATGTCAGTACAATTGTGGGTGTTCCACAATATTTTTTTCTTTGGACATTAAATTTATGTGTATTTAAACGTTTTTGCATTATTTTACAATGTTGAAATTTATGTTCAAATGTCAATATGTTGTAACAAAGATTTTCTGATATTTTGCTTTTTATAAATAATTATTTCTTATTGCATTTTCAGAATAGGTTTTATTTGGGGAGTAAATTGGAAACGGACTTGAAGACTGAGCTTTCAAATATTTTTATTGAAGTTGTTGCCAATGATGTTGTGCAAGGGCTATTAGGTAGGTTTCATACTTTATGGAATTCATGCATAAGTTCTTTATGAATGATTTGTCTGTCAGTTTTTGTATGTTGTATATTAGCCTGAACTGTTGATAATGGAGGTAGATATGTGTTACACAGATTTTTTACTTTCACTTGGCAAATTGATCCATATAAAAATTCTGTTAAAATTTGGTGGTTACTTTTGCTCATTATTTACATAGCTGGCTGCTTATTTCTACATATAATCTGTGTCAATAAATATATATATTTCATTGGAGCTTCAAATTGCAAAAATTCTGTGTAGTCATCTGCAAAAATGAGCACTTTATACTATCTGTGATTACACACACATGCAATGTGTACTTCTGTGTTATTTATGTACAAAAGACAATGGAATTGTTATTTTTTTAAATGTCATTTCTAGTCTGCTCGCAGACATTTAAGGGTAGCCATCTTTTTGCCTTGATCTTTTCTTTTAAAGTTGTACAACTATTCTATATTAGACTAAAATAGCTTTGAAATAAAAACTGATAGGCTTGACTATTTGCTTCTTTTTTTTTTTTTTTTTTTTTTGAGACAGTTATACTTTTCCTGTAAGAGCTATATTTTCTTCCCATGCACTGTGCAGAAAAGTTCTGTACATTTGCTAAATTCTTCCTTAGATTGCTACCTCTCATCTCATATTGCTATATTAGCCATGTTCTAGTTCCATTGAGAAATGCTGACTTTAATGAAAACTGGGTTCACATAGGGTTCAGCCAGTGGACTGAAAAGTCGTTACAGACAAAACAAAGCAGTGCGGTGCTAATCATTTGCAGTAAATTCCATGTGTCGTGTTAATAATAAAACAGCAGCATTTTAGATATATGAGTGAATTAGGATTTCCGTTAATATTAAGCTTTTCTGAGCTTCAGTCAACCACAGTTCTTACACAAACCATGCATTTTAACTCTAAAATTTATTGTTATACAAATTTCAAGAAAAATTGTTAAAACTATCAGCTACACAGCACTAGGCTTGATCACATTGAGAATGGAATATGATTCTAGAATTCACATGGTGAATGAGGATGTTTTGAGGTACATATATCATACTGCAAGCATACTGCAAGAATTGGTGTTGAAAATATATTCTCATTACATGTCTTTCAGGGATATTCCACTGTATTTTTTTTTCTGTACTCTCGTAGCATCTACCTCAGCCCAAGGTATGTCAACTGTGCCTCAACTGCCTGGTGTGCACAGAATCTGTTATGGAAAATATAATTTGCCTGCATAAAACATCCTTCCAAACTGTATACTTTTATTACCTAGTAACAGTTGCATTATCTTTTATTCTTAGTTTATTTCTTATCACAAACATGACCTCTTCACTAAAACAGCTTCATAAAACCAAATCATTCACATATATGTTAGAATATTGTTTTTCATGTAGACTAATAATCTCCATCTCTAAAGCCTTTGCCACAATTAAAGCTCAAACAAAATGCCAGAGAAGTCTTGGACCCATCCAGCTGATAAAAACTTTTTTATTTATATGTCAACAAACTTGTCGTCATATCATTCACTGTTTCTTACGTTATCATAAAATTGGGCACGGGAAACGTCAATTTTACAATATGTACTACAAAAATTTATTTCAACTTGTTATTCACACTCCTTCTCGAGGTTCCTTAAGATATTTTAGACTTTCAGCATTTGAAGTCTTCAAACTGACATGGAATAAGTCTTCATATGGATATTCAAATGTTGTGTAAATTTGACAAAGTCTTCCAATATGTAGATACAAAAGTTAGTAAATGATTATCATTATTTCAGATTCGTCATTTAATACATGATTTATGAATTTTAAAAGAGTTAAAACTTTCGAACCTCCCGAAGATGGCGAGTTGAATTGGCAATAAGACATCTTTATATTGATGATGGCTTAATTTCCGCTTCTCTTGGCATAAGCTTTCAAGTTGAATTTGGTAATTCAACTTGAAAGTTTATGGAAGCTTTCAACTTGAAAGCTTATGGAATTTGGTAATTCATCTTGAAAGCACGGGAAGCGGAGATTAAGCCATCATCAATAAAAAGATGTTATATTACCAAATTCAACTTGAAAGCTTATGCCAAGAGAAGCGGAAATTAAGCCATCATCGATAAAAAGATCTCTTATTGCCAATTCAACTCGCCATCTTCGGGAGGTTCGAAAGTTTTAACTCTTTTAAAATTCATAAATCATGTATTAAATGACGATTCTGAAATAATGATAATCATTTACTAACTTTTGTATCTACATATTGGAAGACTTTGTCAAATTTACGCTACATTTGAATATCCATATGAAGACTTATATTCCATGTCAGTTTGAAGACTTCAAATGCTGAAAGTCTAAAATATCTTAAGGAACCTCGAGAAGCAGTGTGAATAACAAGTTGAAATAAATTGTTTTAGTATATATTGTAATATTGACGTTTTCTGTGCTCAATTTTATGATGAC
The DNA here is from genome assembly GCA_039090855.1 of Macrothele yani. NCBI lineage: Eukaryota > Metazoa > Arthropoda > Arachnida > Araneae > Macrothelidae > Macrothele > Macrothele yani. Next base: position 85,164,740 of record CM077008.1, read on the forward strand.
AACAAGTTTGTTGACATATAAATAAAATAAATCATAACCACGTAATAAATTCGACAAATAGAAATATTTGAATTAATATAATGATAAAAACTTGCTTTGGAGGCCTCACAACATAGTGTTCTGTGTGTAGAGTCAAATCATCAGCTAAGGTCATCCATGTTTTGCTGTGGTCTTGGAATTTGGTTGTTCCTTGTACATAAACAAATTCTCTTGGAGACATTTTCTTTTAGCAAGGGGTCCTTTACTGGGCATGCCAGTTTTTGGCAGTCTTCCTTTGATTTAAAAATCTCCCTGTGAGTTCTCAAATGAAGCAACAAAGTTACGTTTGTAACAATATTTTAGTGGATGAATGAGAGAGAAAGCTTAGAAAACAAATTTTCGATGCCCCCTTTCCCCATAGACTGGTGATGATATCATTTGATGATTTCTGTGTCATCAGCATAGGCTCTGATGGGTGAAAATAAAAGTTATCGAGGCATGCCAAGTAGTAAAGTAATTTTTTCATGCTGTGCTTGAAACAAAGGTTGATGCAAGAGATTTTTTAGTTTTTGCAATTTTTAATTTTGATGGCAATCTACTGAAATCAAATGCAACTTTTTATTTTAGCTCTACAATTATGATCTGAAAAGCAAGACGAAACGTGGCTATACTTCTTAATTATCGGGTCTGAATGAATTGAAATGCAATATAATTAAGTTTCCACTCTGTAATGTCTTTGCCTTTGTCTCAATTTGGACTGCCACCAGTGGTCATCATAGGTGTATGACCATAGGAGATGATTTAATTTCAAACAAGTAATATCCACTAAAAGCGTAGATTATTGATTCAAATACTGTTGAAGCATTTATAATATTCAAAAATAGGTCTTCACATTCATGTTCCAGAACCTTTTTTTTTTAAGCCATGTCATACCTCTTGGTTTTAAAGTCTAGACAAAGGTGATACAGTTAGAAATATCTGCATGGAAGCAAACTATACATGATTTGTGGTATTCATTTATAAAGTAAAGTTTTCTAACATTGCTTTGCACACTGTGCATCTGTGATCCCGTTAGCTATATGAAGTGTGAGGATTTCTATTCATGATAAAAGTTCTTAAACTAACAGCACAGAGCAAACATTTGCCTTCAGAAATTATGGGTAGTAATGGGAGGATGTTGAAGTTTTGTGCCAACTTTGTGAGCAGTTGTAATGCATACAATATAGAAGTATCAAGTTTTCAAGTTTTAAATAACTTAGTTTTAAAAATCAAAATTCAGGATGTCATTTTGCTGCATTGGGCCATTAGCAGCACAAGTGACAGTTATAGACACAATATTTATTTGTGTGTGTTTTATAAGTGCCATTTTAATTAATTTACTCATCTGTGTGCTTTGAAAAAGTTTGTGGAAGAGATTAAATGCAACACAGTTAAAAATATGAAGTGAAAGATGAATTTGTTCAATATAGAGGCAAATTAAAGCAAAACAAAAAACTGTAGTGCATTTCAAAACTTAGGTTCATATCCCAAACTTTGTTGCAGAAGTGCGATTGTGGAATGAAAACAAATTCCACTGTCTATCTAAAAATACGGAGGGTACTTGTTAAGTATTTACCGGTTCCTAAAATGCAATTTAAACAAAAACTGTCATACCAGAAAGAAATTGGAAAACATTTCTGGGGATTCCATTTGACTTTATGCCATTGGAAGTACATGATGATAGAAAAAAAAAAAAAAAAAAAAAAAAAATTTACTTCTCAAAGCTCATTTAAATCTTATGTTTTATAAGCAACTCATACCATTAGCAAAGTCTTCTGAAGACATCTGCTACCTGCTGAATGACTGGTTCACCTTTGAAGGAGGTTTTCAATCTGTCCAACTTCCTGAAGACTGCATGGTTTGTATGCTCCTTGAAAACCTTGAAAAATCCTTGAAAAAAATAAGTTCATTTTCAAGTCCCAAAGGTACTTGAAGAAGTTTAAGACTCCCATAAACAGTACTTGATTTTTTTTTTTTTAAGTAATGATTTGAAAGAGCATGTTTAAAATAACTGATTATGCTAAAAAATTATATTGGATATTTCTGTGTAGTTCCAATAAAAACACCAAGCTGATCAAATAGCGCAGAACTTGTGTTCAACTTGGGAGTGCATGGACAGCTAGTACCTTGGCATGACATCACTATTGAATAAACTATCAGTCATGGGAGTTAAATAAGTGGAATGATGTATTAACAAATCGTGATGGGCTTGTGTTGACTGGTGTTAAGGATGCGTTCCTGCCGGAGAGTGAATACAAAAATAATGTACCCTTTCAAAATATTCCACAAAATAAAAAGGTTTTGGAAAACACTAAAACAGAGGGACAATTCAAAGTTAATAAAATAAACCAATGATAGGGGAGGCTGGGATAACAGAGGCAGGTCATTGAAGGTGTGCCCGTCCATCTAGTTTAATAGTTTGAACTTGCTAAAATACCTACCAACTGACTGACTGGCAGCACACACATATGATAATCTGGTTTGAAAAAGTCCTTGAAAAGGGCTTTAATTTATTTTTCTTGGAAGAGTACGAACCTTGGACTAGTTGCCAACAAATGGTTAAACAACTGCTTTCATTTGAGTTCCTGCCTTGCCCTTCCTCAAATGCTCCTACTCTGTGCCTCTGCACACAATGACATGATAACAATGAACATCACAGTTTTTATTGGCAAATGTGTTCTATATTTTACACACATCTAATTTTTTACCAGTTTCTGCTTATAGAAAAAAAGAAATGGGTATATGAATAATGAATCCCACTTCTTCATGACAAGTATAATTTCTTTAAAATTTGTAAGAGTGAGTTGAAATCAATCGGTTGTTGTGATATTTGTGTTACATTTAGATTCGACATAAATACAGCTTATAAACTTTTTTAAGAATTTGTTATGAAATATTATCTATTTATGGTAAATTTCTGTAAACTGATAAAATTCTGGTTAACAATTTTTAACACGTTGTAATAAAAGATTGTGCTTATTTTATTGGTTTGTCCGTCCGCCCATGGACACCATATCTCTGCAACTTTTTGTGCGATTTGAAAATTTTTTTGCATTGGAAAGCTTGAAATATGAGAACGATAATCCTTGCATTTTTTTTTTTTTGTGATGCACAACTTTGCTGCTAGATGACATAAATGCAGTTGATATTGAATTCAAAATACATTTTATTGTTTGCTTCTAAGTATCAGATTGAAAAAATATTTCTTCTTTTTGATGCCATATATAATAAAGACTGTTTTAGGCCTAGTTTCTTTTTCAAGTAATGCATAGATTTTCTGTTAAGGGGTGTAAAGATAAATCACATTTTCACTGACATCTCTGCTTCTAAAAGTCCGATTTGAAAAAAAAATGCGTTGGAAACAGCTCCTCATGTGAAATGTTCTCCATATAATTTCAATTTTTTTCATAAGGAATAGTGTGTGGCCACCAGGGAGCGTAAGTATTTATATTTGCTTCCGATGTATTTGCAGCTCATAGTATTCCTGCCAGGGTGTGTGTAGATGTAAATCTTAGTTTTGTCGATATCTCTGCTTTCTAAGAGTCCAATTTGAAAAATTCTTTCTTTCTTCTAGAGAGCATTTCCAACGCAAAATGTTTCTCATACAGTTTCAAAATTTTCAAGTAATGCATAGATTTTCCATTAGGGAACGTAAAGGTAAATTGCATTTTCCTCAATATCTCTGCTTCTAAAATTCCAATTCTTGCGTCAGATACAGCTCCTGATGGAAAATGTTTTGATTTTATAATTTTTGATAAAAAAATTGTTTGGCCACCAGCAGGCATAAGTGTTTGTTTCTGCTTCTGATGTATTTGCAGCAAAAACTAAGCTTCTGAAAATTCGATTGAAAAAATTCTTTCGTGGACCGATACCACTCATCTTGAGAAATCTTTTCAGTGTACTTTCTTCTTAAAATAATGTATAGTTTTCTACCAGGGAGCATAGATGTATATTTTATTTTTGTTGATATTTTTGCTTGTAAAAGTCCAATTTTAAAAATTCCATCTTTGTTGGAGAGTGTTTTCTCTTCGAAATGTTTCTCATATAATTTCTAATTTTTCTTAATGCACAAGTTTGCCACTAGAGGGCGTAAGTTGGCATTTGCGTTTACAGCAACATCTGCAGAAAACCCAATATAAAAAATTCTTTCTCCGTTAGATGCTACTGACTGTGAAAACTCTACGTATATATGTAGTGACAACTCATGACAGAAAGAGTTGTCACAATATGTATTAAAATCCACGTAATATGATATCATAGTTTGGTAATTTCCAAATACTTGATCAAAATCCTATATCTTTGCATACATTTTCTTTCCCAAAATAATGCACAATTTTGCCGCTAGGGGCGCCAATGTTTAATCTGTTTTTCTTAATATCTCTGCTTCTAAATATGCAATTTAAAAAATTCTTTCGAAACCAGATGCATACTTGCCAACATTGGCAAAACACAAAGCTGATTTACTGGTGAGGGCATGATAGGAAACTTTGCAAGATTTAAGTTTGAAACTTCCCACCAGTAAAAATATCAGTCAGGTGTGTTCAGAATTCCATAATGCTTGACAGATGGAAAATCCCAGCAAGTGAATGCGCATTGCGCGAACTTCCACTTACCATATGATCATACTGCCTCTAAAATGGCAGTTTATGACGAAACCAAAGAAGGAAATAAAAAGCTGAACATTTTAATATTTACTGGGTGAAAAATCAAAACATGCAGCAAGAATGCAGACTACTCTCAGTTTGTCTTTTGTTGACTCTGCAGCTGCACATCATTCATTGCTTAATTTTTCTTTGTGATATATCTTTCTCTCCCTATTTCTTCATTGTTCGCTTTTTTCTTTTCTTTCTTTTTTTTCCTCAGGCTGAAAGTTCTTTCAGCCTGAGGATCATGAGTGCATGATATCAAAGCTTTAACAATTTTACATACATGGCATAACTTTTAGAATATTAATACTTTTGAACACCATGCATCAATTTTTACAAATTTTCTAACTTTGTCACTTCCATTTTCAGAAATTTCTCCCTCACTTATCAAGCTTAAATGCAAATATTTATGGGATGGAGGATATTAAACAATGCAACAGAGTGGGAACATCAGGAGGGAGGGGCATAGCAATTATTACAGGGAAAATTTTTGCTCTGTCAGACTTCTGATTTTGGAAATTTCCCCCGTTTTTAAACTGAAGTATAAATATTTATGCAGTAAAATGATATTTAACAATAATACTGGACAGAGGCAAAATCGCAAGAAAAAATTGCAAGGAATTATGATTACAAAAAGAATCTGAATTCAGTCGACCTTCTGTTTTCGAGTTTTGTAAAGATGAAATTTCGTCCTCCGACGACCTCCCCCCTCCAAATTTCGGATCGCTTGTGCATCGATCTCGTACATGACCAAAATAATAGTGAAAAAGGTGGAATTTCTTGAATTTGCAGAAGAATCTCGTGCTTTTGAAGACTACGGGGAAACATTTTTTGCAGCGCCTAACTTCTGAGGGTCATAAACATCATAAATGATCTGTCTGTTGGTAAGAAAGCTTTTGTTGCCTTAATTGACTTAGAGAAAGCTTATGATTGAGTAAATGTGACTCTTCTGTGGAAGGTACTGAGTAAATATGGTATCACTGGGAATCTACTCAGTAGTGTGAAAGCCATGTATGCTGGCAGTAGAGCATGTGTACAAGTAAATGGTGGTGTATTGAAATGGTTTTCTATTGGAGTAGGAGTCTGACAGGGCTGTGTAATGTCGCCATGGCTGTTCAATATATTTATGGATGTGTGCATGCATGATGTTAAAGTGGACAATACTGGTTTATGTCTTGGTAATGTCCGTGTGTGTGTAGATTGCTATATGCTGATGACACAGTCCTGTTGGCAGAGAGCGAAAGCGAGTTGTAGAGTATGCTGGCCTGGATGTACATAGTTTGTATGAATTTCAAACAGTATAAATAAGGGAAAAACCAAAGTTATGGTTTTTAAGTGAGGAACTGTTAGTACTGAATGCAGGATAAGTCTAAATGCCACCTTTATTGATCAGGTAAACAAGTTTGTTTATTTGAGAAGCATGTTTGATAGAAAGAACAAATTAGATGTTGAAATTAGTAGGTGAGTGAACTCTTTGTTAAAAGTCTAAATGATGACAAAAAAAAAAAATGTTGTTAGGCAGTGTTTGTGTACTTTTGTTTGCAGCTGTACCTCTGCTTCTGAAAATCCTGTTACGAAATTTCTTTTTTACGCTTTCCAACCGTAGGTTGAAGAAGCGTATGTGCTCCAACTTTGTCCGTCTGTCTGTCCGCTCAATAACTGGCGTAAAAATGGTTCGATTTCGATGAAATTTTAGTATGTGGTAGGGGATCACCTGGGGAAGAACCCTATGACAATGGGACAAATGGGGTCAAAGGTCACCACGTAGAAGCGGGATCATTCCATCGCACTTATGCGTCATAACTTGCGTAGATATGGTTCGATTTCAATGAAATTTTACTATGTGGTAGGAGACCGCTTGGGGATGAACCCTGTTCAAAATAGGTGAAGTGGAGTCAAAGGTCAGGACATAAGAGCGGGATGCATTCCATTGCCTTTATGCGTCATAACGTGCGTAAAAATGGTTCGATTTCGATGAAATTTCAGTATGTGGTAGGGGACCACATGGGGACAAACCCTATTGAAAATGGACGAAATGTGGTCAAAGCTCAGGACATAGGATTGCGATCCATTCAAACGCCCTTATCCCATATTATTCAGGTGGACGTCAAGTAATTTTGCTTCCTATACTTCCAATGGAAAAACTTTTTTACACATTTCCTTCACAATTAATGTGTTAACAAGGATGAAAATTTGAACATCGATTAAAATAACTTCATATTATAACTTGGAATACTTAATATTCTCTAAAACATAACCATAATTATATTAAAAATCAATAACTTTTCCTTTGGTGGTGTTGAAACCAGAAAAAGGATGGCGTGACCTGTACTTTGATGTCAGTAGACAAACAAATGTTGGATTGCATAATTATGGTTATGTTTTAGAAAATATTAGGTATTCCAAGTTATAAAATGAAGCTATTTTAATCGATGTTCAAATTTTCATCCTTGTGAACGCATTAATTGTCCAGAAAAAGATGGTGCGACCTGTATTTTCATGACGGCAGTAGACAAACAAATGTTGGATTGCATAATTATGGTTATGTTTTAGAAAATATAAAGTATTGTTATAAAATAAAGATATTTTAATCAATGTTCAAATTTTCATCCTTGGGAACGCATTAATTGGGAAAAAAATGTGTATAGAAATTTTTCCGTTCGAAGTACAGGAAGCAAAATTACTTGACATTCACCTTAAAGGAGCAATTCTTGTATGTATGTAAATTTTATTTTGAAAATGGCTCTAAGGATTTTTATGAAAGTCGTTAACCTACCGTTTTCTGGTACTAGAAATCGATTTAGCTTGATCTGGACTTTAGGAAAATTTGTTTAGTGGGTTAAATAACCACCCCGAATTACCACGTTTTTAGTGTAGTGTCATGGCGTCGTCCCATTAGATGTTGGAGCGCGATCACACCATCTGCTTCATTACGTCACGTGCTGTTTGTGGATCCTATTAAAGTTTTATGACATCACACTCTTGGGAGCAAATGGTGGTGATTCCCATCTGCCTCATTACGTTACGCGTTGTGTGCGTATGTTCGTCCGCACGATAACTCGTGTAAAAATCGTTCGATTTCGATGAAATTTTAGTATGTGGTAGGGGAACACCTGGGAAGGAACCCTATTGAAAGTGAACGAAATGGGGTCAAAGGTCAGGACATAGGAGCAGGATCCATTCCACTGCTGTTGTGCATCATAACTAACTTACAAAAGGTTCGATTTCGATTAAATTTTAGTATAGGGTAGGGGATCACATGGGAACAAACTCTATTGAAAATTGGCGAAATGGGGGGGGCAAAGGTCAGGACATAGGAGCGGAATCGCTTCCATCGCCATTATGCGTCATAACTTACATAAAAATGTTTCGATTTGGATGAAATGTTAGTATGTTGTAGCGACCTGCCTGGGGACGAATCCTATTGAAAATGGGTGAAATGGGGTGAAAGGTTAGGACACAGGAGCGGGATCTATTCCATAGCCCTTATGCATCATAATTTACGTAAAATTGCTTTGATTGCGACAAAACTTTATCATGTTATTTCGGAGGTATACTGAACCAGTTCTGTTGACTATCATCGAAATGGGGTCAAAGGTCATTGCACAAAAGCAAGATTTATTCCACAGCCATTATTCTCATAACTTGCGTAATGATTTCTAGTATGTTGGAAAGCGTATCATAATCAATGCATTGCATGATTTTACTAACTTGTTTACTGTATGCCATTTGCTACAATAGCGATGTGGAGTATTATCCTCTTTAAATAATGCACAGATTTCCTGTTGGGGAATGTAAAGGTCAATACCTTTTTTCTCATTTTCTGTGCTTCCAGGAGGTGTATTTGAAAAGTTTTTTTTTTTTTCTTTAGCATAGCTTTTTTAATGAATATTTTTTGCCTATTTTCAACTTTCCTGTTATGCAAAATTCTTACGCTAGGAGGTATAATTATATCATGTTTCCTTCTATGTATATATATTTTTTAACTGTTTGATTTGAAAATCTTTTGTCTGTGTTACCTTCCTTCTGCTATGAGAAACTTTTTGTGCACCATTTGTTAATTTTCGTAATATACTTTTAGCCGCTGGAGAAAGTAAGTAGCTGTTTCTATTTCTGGATGCTTAATCGATTGTAGAAATCCGGTTGTGGGATTTTTTTCTAACCAGTCGCATTGACTTTGAATAATTTTGATAAATTTAACTCTCATCAGAAAGGATTCAAAAGACATGCTCATCACAACCGAAAATTCGGTGTAATCTTTCTTGTTTAATTTGGCTTCAACCTTGGCTAGCATATTGATTTTCTTAGCATGGGGCCCTTTGTAACTGTGTAGTCAGATTTTTGACTGCTGGTACTAAAATGCAGTGTTACACTGGCACAAGTAAACTTTCTACTAGGTAAGGAGTTGTTTGGGAAAATTTATAAAATTTGATCTATGTGTCATAGATAACATTTTCATTTTCTCTCGTGTATTCATTTTGTCCGTCACAAAATTGCAGTATAACATTTTGACATAGGACTACATCTCACTCTGTGGATAGTATTGGGCGACTCATGGCCGCCTGTGACAAAAATAGGTCCCAATTGAAATCATTAGGTTGCGTTAAAAATGCGTGTCACACACTAATCGTGTTAGCATATTTGTAAACAGCATGGAGTCCAATTTGCGTACCACACAATACATTGTGTGCACAATGCTCCCCTTGCTCCCTGTGCGTGGGGAGAGATGATGCAATATTTCTGGGTGTGCCGCCGCATTTGACTCAATCTCAGCAACCGTGAGCACAACACGACTGTACGTGGTATTATTTTAAAGCTCTCAATGAGATCTATTCAAATATATGAAGAACATTTTGCAGTGATTTGAACTGAACATTTAAAAAATTGTTTTCTTGTGAACCGGTGAACACTTTTGACAATATTGCAGTTTATCTGGACAACCATGAGTGCAAAACGACTGTGCGAGGTATTGTTTTAAATCTCTCAACGAGATCAATTCAAATATATAAATAACATATCGCAGTGGTTTAAACTAAAATGAAACAAAAATTGTTTTCGTGTGATTGGGTTAACATTTTCAAGAATGCTGCAGAATTCATAGAATGAACACAAGCAAAAGTGGAGAAAATCAAAAGGAGAGGCAAGAGCAAGTGGTGAGGAATGTAAGAAGCCCAAGAAGACTGCAGCCCAATGAACTAGAGAGTATCAAAAGCTTGAAAGTAGCTGCTGCCAACAAAAATCCAACACACTGATCGTATTATACATTCCAGACTGATGTCTCAATCAGAACTGAGCCTACTGTTTGTTTTTAATTTTAGTTTTCAAATGAATCAAATGATGTTGCTGTGCTACTTAATGAATTGTGATAAAAAATTTTAATTAGTGCTTAAAAATATCTTTCCAAAGTTATGCTGTAATATTATGCAACTTCTTGTTTATAGGAGCTCTGGAAAAGGCACAGAGTATTCCATTTGCTGCTGATCCAGCTGCTATGGCAAGGGTGGTTAAGGGGCTTCACTGCTTGAATAAGGGTATGTTTGTTCATAATTCTGCACTGCATAATATTTTATCTTGTGAAGTTTTTAGTAATCTAAAAAAAAAGTGTTATGCATATTTTCTATTGTCAGATTTAAATAATATGTGCCCTCTTAGCCTAACCTGTAAGTTTTGGTAATTTAATTCATTAGAGCTGTAGAATTAAAGCACTTTATAGGCTTAATTTTTTGTTCTAAATCAATTTTTTTTTGTATTGAATTCTTCTTAAATATATACACTGAAGTGCCAGAAAAACTGGTACAGATGAGCAAAATACATGGCAACGTCACCTATGCACGTATTTGGTTGCGTCAGCCAGAGCGTATATAAAGCGATTGACATCCTTGCCAGCTGTCAGAGCTGTTTTCGGCATGAGAATGACAAGTAATAACGATTTAAGCGATTTTCAACGCGGTGTCATAGTTGGCGCTCATGAGATGATTTCAGAGGTAGAAACGAAGTTCGGATTTTCACGGACGACCGTTGCAAGGATGTACCGCGACTACAAGAATTTCCACAAAACCTCCAACCTACGATACCAGTGTGGCCATAAAAAGACATTGGGTGAACGTGGCCATCATTGGCTGTCAAGAATTGTTTCATGCGATAGGCGTGCAACACTTTCTCGCAGGTATCATCGGAATTCAATGCTGGATCCTCAACAAGCATCAGCGTCCGGACTGTGCTACGTACCCTGCACGATATGGGCTTTGAGAGCTGACGCCCAACTCGAGTCCCCTTGATGGGTGCACGACACAGAGCTATGCACCTCGCTAGGGTGGCACGGCAATACCGCCACTGGACACTTGATGACTGAAAAGAAGTAGCCTGGTCTCGTTTCCAACTGTATCGGGCAGATGGAAGGATTCGTGTGTGGCGCAAACCCCATGAAGCCATGGATCCCGCCTGTCAAAAGGGAAGTGTACCGGCTGGTGAGGGGTCTGTAATGGTATGGGGTGTGTTTAGCTGAACTTCACTGGGACCCCTGGTACGTCTACAAACGTCTGTGCTGTGACTGGCCAACGCTATGTGCGCATCCTTTCTGACGAGGTACACCCGTTCACGTCCTGCATTCATGCTGATGGGTTGGGCCTATTCCAACAGAACAATGCACCTCCACACAAGTGTCGGGATGCCACATTATGGTTAGAGGAGCATTCATCTGAGTTTGGGGTATTGCCATTCCCGCCCAAGTCCTCAGATCTGAACGTGATAGAACACATTTGGGATGCCATGCAACGCGCTGTGGAACACAGGAATCTGAGACCTTAGGATACACCCGAATTGTGTAACGCTCTGCAGAAAGTATGGTGTGCGTTGCCTACAGCATATTTCTAGAAGCTAGTGGAGTCCATGCCCCGTTGTATTTCTGCAGTCCTGCGCTCCCGTAGGGGACCTACCAAGTATTAGACTGGTGTACCAGTTTTTCTGGCACTTCAGTGTATATGATAAACATGAATCCAAAATTGCTTTCTAAAATGGAAAATGGAATGTAAGAAGAAAAGCAAATATGAAAACTTAAATGTTAAGTTATGAATTGCATTCAGATTTCATAAATCAGGTATGTCTGAATATGTAAAATGTGCAAAGACAGGATTATGTATAGAAAGGAATGTTAAGTGATAATATTAAATGATAATATTAAGTGATAATGGAGTGATGATATTGTGCTAATGAGGTGAGTAAAAAAAAGCTGTCTAAATAATAATGAAAGGAAGAGCAAACTGATAATTTTTTTTTCTTTGTCTTATTCAGAGTGACATCTGAAGAAACAAAATCAGTGATTTCTCCCTCCCTTTTGCATCTGATTAATATTAATTTTATGAATGAAAACAAGTGTTATGCACAGAAACCTGATGTCTGGCTGTGAAACGTGGACAGTGCACAGTTTACATGGAAGTTGTTTATGTGCTGCAGAAAAGCATTACTTGTGTGAGGGATTTGTGGCAAAACTCATTCTGATCATGTGCAAAATGAAAATGCATAGCAAGTGGCTGTTAGTAGGGTGGAGACAAGTACAGGGTGTCCGTATGGAAGGTATCCAAAAAAAAAAAAAAAAATTATGGCTTGGAAAGTATGTATTTAAGGTTAAGAACAAATCCGTAGGCTTTTTATTGGTGTAGGAAAACAAGTTAGTGTGGCTGAGCTTTCGCGCACAAACATGTGGCTTTGTCAAGGCTGATTAATATCTAACTAATGCAGAGATAATCAAACATTGATCATTAACATTTGAAAATATACATACATATACTTACATTGAGTTAAGTTCACATTGTTTTGAACGGGAAAAGCGCGAGATGAAATGTCAACAAAGGAAAAAACAAAACTTAATGAAAATTCAGTTTTAACATTACAAGAAATCCACCCAAAGAGGGTGCAAGTCATAGGAAACAGAATCGTTGCATGCAGAAGTCGTTGTGAGGATTTCATCTGATTCTCTATAGGCGGTCTCAAAGTGAGTGGTGTATTGTCTATCTGTCTATAACTTGTCCATTGTGGTATTGCATTTCTTAGGCAAACTTCTCTGGAGAGGGCAGAGTTAAGGGCCTCGTTTCTCTTATTCCTTTTGTGCTCCATTATTCTGGTACCAAATAATCTTTTTGTCATCCCTATGTAGCACTTTTGTGTTCCGTCAGGGTATTCTAGTGGAATGGAGTAAACACCAGCTTTCTGGTCAAGGCAAACTTCTCTCATGGGGGAGAGCATATTCATAACTGCAGACCTTGGCGCAAGTCACTTTTCTCACTATTTGTCACCTTTTTTTAAATTTGTCACTTTTTGTTACCTTTTTTACAATTTTGTCACTATTCTCACCTTTTCTTAAGCGTGCCAGTATTTTTTTTTCAATTTAGCTATAGTTTTGCATTGTTGTATTTTATATCTAGGGGATTTTTGTCAGATGAAAGAAGAAATGCTGAAACAAAAATAAATTGTTTTGTAAACACCCATCCCTGTGGAACAGGTGGGTGAGGTCACGAGTTGTAAACGCGACCTCACCACTTACCTCAGAAGCGTTAGCGAGCTTCTTAACGAAGCAAGAGCGGGCAACAGGCAGTGACGCACACACCGCACCTCTCCCCGTAACCCCGCCCACAGCAGCCAGGTGGTTCTCTCAAGGATTTTTTTCAAGTGGAATAAAAATGACGAAAGTTTATCTCCGTGGATTTTCATGAAAATCTCTGAAAATTTGATCAACGCCATAAATCGATAATAGGAATGAGCCCTCCAAATTTCGCTTAAATCAATTAAAAACTTTTTAAACGGGCCATAATTTTTTTATTTGCTCTTTATCATGTGGCTGGCATGCCCAGAATTCGTAATCGCCATTTTACAGCTAATTAAAAAACATTTTCGCCAATTCACTTGAAATTTTTAAGGTCACCATCTCCTAGCCAATTATAGTATATGTACAAATTTCAGCCAGTTCCGTGAAGAATTCGGAAAAATAGTTTTCTTAATATTTTTAGCACATCTTTTGTAAAAAAAGATTGTGCTTATATTATCGGTTTGTCCGTCCGTCTGTAGAAACGATATCTCTTCAACTATTAGTCCGATTTGGAAAGTTCTTTTTGCATTGGGAAGCTTGAAATATATGAATGATGATCCTTAATTTCGTTTTTTTTTTTACGATGTACAATTTCACCGCTAGAGAGCGTAAATGCAGATGTCGAATTCAAAAATACATTTTATTCCACATATTTGCTTCTGAACATCCGATTGAAAAAAATATTTTATCTTTCGATTCCATTTATGTCGAAGAGTATTTTAGGAATAGTTGCTTTTTTAGGCTTTCCAACCGTAGGTTGAAGAAGCGTATATGCTCCAGCTTTTTCTGTCCTTCCGCATGATAACTCACGTGAAAATGGTTCGATTTCGACAAAATTTTAGTATGTGGTAAGGTCTACCTGTGGACGAACCCTATTGAAAACGGGCGAAGCAGGGTCAAAGGTCAGGACATAAGAGCGGGATCCATTCCATTGCTCTTACATGTCATAACTTGCGTAAAAATTGTTAGATTTCGATGAAATTTTAGTATGTGGTAGGGAACCACCTGGAGACGATCCCTATTGAAAATGGGTGAAATTGGGTCAAAGGTCAGGACATAGGAGCTGGATCCATTCCATTGCCTTTATGCATCATAACTTGCGTAAAAATGGTTCGATTTCGATGAAATTTTAGTTTGTGGTAGGAAACCACCTGGGCACGAGCCCTATTGAAAATGTGCGGAATGAGGTCAAAGGTCAGAACATAAAAGCGGGATCCATTCCATTGCCTTTATGCGTCAACATGTGTAAATACGGTTCGATTTCGATGAAATTTTTGCATGTGGTAGGGAACCACCTGGGCACAAACCCTATTGGAAATGGGGTCAAAGGTCAGGCAGGGCATAAGAGCGGGATATATTCCATTGCCCTTATGCGTCATAACTTGCGTAAAAACTGGTTCGATTTCGATGAAATTTTAGTATTTAGTAAGGAGACACTGGGGACGTACCCTATTGGAAATTGGGGTCAAAGGTCAGGACACTGGAGTGGGATCCATCCCATTGCCCTTGTGCATCATAACTTACCTAAAATGCTAGGTTTGCGACAAAACTTTATCATGTTGTTCTGGAGGTATAGTGAACCGGTTCTGTTGAATATCAACGAAATGGGGTCAAAGGTCAGGACACAGGAGCGAGATTTATTCCACAGCCATTATCCACATAACTTGAGTAATAATTTCTGGTATGTTGGAAAACGTATCATAAGCAATGCATTGCATGATTTTACTAACTTGTTCAAATTACGCATAGATTTTCCGCTAGGCGTAAAAGTAAATTACGTTTTCCACGATATCTCTTCTTCTACAACTCCGATTTGAAAACCGTTTTCTTTAGCGGATATAGCTCCTGATGAAAAATCTTTTGCATATAATTTCTAATTTTTGGTAAACAATACTTTGTCCACCAGGGGGCGTAAGTGATAATTTTTGCTTCTGATGTATTTGCTATAAAATCTGAGCTTCTAAAATCTCGATTGAAAAAATTCTTTGGTGGGCCGATGCCACTTAAGTCGATAAACCTTTTCGGTATTTTCTTCTTAAAATATTCTAAGGTTTCTCCACCAGGGGCGTGACATATATCTTATTTTTGTCAATATTTCAGCTTCTAATAGTCCGATTTGAAAAATTCTTTCTTTATTAGATAGTTTCCGGTGTGACATGTTTTTCATATAATTTCAGAATTTTCAAGTAATTCATAGACTTTTTGCTAGGGGCATAAAGGTAAATTGTGTTTTCCCTAATCTCTGCTTCTAAATCTCAGATTTGAAAATTTCTTTCTGCAGCAGATCTCCTGATGGGAAATCCTTTGTACATAATTTCTAATTTTTGTAAAAAATGGTTTTGGCCTCCAGGGGGCGAAAGTCTTCCGCTTCTGATGTGTTTCCATAAAAATATGAGCTTCTAAAATCTCGATTGAAAAAAAAAGTTGTTTGTGGACCGATACTACTCATGTTGACAAACCTTTTAGGAACATTTTCTTCTTAAAATAATGCATGGTTTCTATGCCAGGGGGCGTATATGCATGTCTTATTTTTGTCAATATCTCTACTTCTAGGAGTCCGATTTGAAAAATTTCTTCTTTGTTGGATAGTGCTTCCGATGCAAAATGTTTTTCATATAAATTCAAATTTTCAAGTAAATCATAGACTTTCCGCCAGGGGGCGCAAAGGTAAATTGTGTTTTTTGCGTTATTTCTGCTTCTAAAACTCCAATTTGAAAAATTCTTTCTGTATCGCATACAACACCTGATGGAAAATATTTTTCATATAACTTCTAATGTTTGGTAAAAAATAGTTTGGCCACCAGGCGGCATAAGTGTTAAGTTCTGCTTCTGTTGTATTTGCAGCAAAATCAGGGCTCCTGGAAAATCGACTAAAAAAAATTTTTTTTCTTGGACTCGTACCGTTCATATGAAAAAAACCTTTTGTGAATTCTTTCTTCCTAAAGTAATGCATGGTTTTCCCACCAGGGGCATAAAGTCACATCTTATTTTTAACGATATCTCTTTTTCTAAGAGTCCGATTTGAAACAAATCTTTCTGTGTTGGAGAGCATTTCCGGTGCGAAATGTTTCTCATCTAAATTAATATTTTTCTTAACATACAAGTCTGCAACCAGAAGGCGTAAGCTCACGATTCCATTAACAGCAATATCCGAGGGATTAAAAACCCTATTGAAAAACTTCTTTCTTCCGTCAGATACCATTGTTTTCCATATCTGTTTAATTTGCATCGCAATGGATTAAAAAGACGTGCTAATTACACCTGTGCTGCCCCGGTGGCGCAGTGGTCTAAGGCGCTGGCCTCTGATCATTCGTCCGTAAGGAGTCCGGGTTCGAATCCCGGTCAGGCATGGATGTTGTGTTTGTCTTACGGCACTAGTTCTCTCCCTTCCCTGGAACCAGTGACCCTAAATTAGGGACGGGCGACTGCTTATAGCCCATTGAGTTGCTCACGGTGGTCGTTAAACCTCCAATAAAAAAAAAAAAAAAATTACACCTGAAAAATTCGGTGTCATCTTTCTTGTTTTATATAGTCCTGCCATGGGGAAAACTAAAGCGAGGAGGCGCTGTTGCTGGAAGCCAAGGAAGGACGAAAGCCGGCAGTATTTTCATGCTCTAGTTTTGAGTGGTAGCTAGGCATTTTGTGTGTGCCTTTATTAGCACGTCTTTTGTAAAAAATATCGTGCTTATGTTATCGGTTTGTCAGTCCGTTTGTGGACACCATATATCTGCAACCAATTGCCTGATTTCAAAAATTCTTTTTGCATTGGGAAGCTTGAAATGTGCAAATGATGATCCTTTATTTCGTTTTTTTTTTCACCAATCACAATTTTGCCTCCAGAGGGTGTAAATGCAGAAATGCCAAATTCAAAATACATTCAATTCCATATATTTTCTTCTAAACGGCCGATTGAAAAAATTCTTTTACCCTTTGATTCTATTTATGTCAAAAGCTATTTTTAGGTATGGTCACTTCTTTAAGTTACGCATAGGATCCCCTTGGGGGTGTAAAAGTAAATTGCATTTCTCCCGATATCTCTGCTTCTAAAACTCCGATTTGAAAAATTCTTTCTGCAGCGTATGTAGCTCCTGATGCATGTAATTTCTAATTTTTGGTATAAAATGGTTTGGCCACCAGGGGGCGTAAGTGTTAATTTCTGCTTCTGATATGTTTGCAGCCTAATCAGGGCTTCTAAAATCTCGATTGAAAAAATTCTTTCGTGGACCGATACTACTCACGTCGATAAATTCCTTTTCAGAATATTTTCTTCTTAAAATAATGCATGGTTTCTTTGCCAGGGGCGTAAATACATATCTTATTTTTGTCAATATCTCTACTTCTAATAGTCCGATTTGAAAAAAAACTCCTTTTTTGGATAGTTTCCTGCGCGACATGATTTCCATATAATTTCAAAATTTTCAAGTAATTCATTAACTGTCCGCTAGGGGGAGTAAAGGTACATCGCGCTTTCCCTGATGTCTCTGATTTAAAAAATTCTTCCTGCATGAGATAGAGCTCCTGGTGGAAAATGTTTTGATTGTAATTTATAATTTTTTTATAAAATATGGTTTGTCCACCAGGAGGCGTAAGAGTTCATTTCCACTTCGTAGGTATTTGCAGAAAAATCTGAGCTTCTAAAAGCTCGATTGAAAAAAATTATTTCGTGGACCGATACCGCTCATGTTGATAAACATATGAGAATATTTTCTTCATAAAATAATGCATGATTTCTCCACCAGGAGGCGTAGATATATATATGATTTTTGTCTATCTCTTCTTCTAAGAGTCGGATTTGAAAACAATCCTTTTTCGTTAGAAAACGTTTCTGGTGTAAAATGTTTCTCATATAATTTCAAAATTTTCAAGTAATGCATAGATTTTTCTCTAGGGGGTGTAAAGGTAAATTGTATTTCCCCCGATATCTCTGCTTCTAAAACTCCGATTTGAAAAATTTTCTTTCTACACTGAATACAGCTCCTGATGGGAAATCCTTTGCATATAATTTCTAATATTTGATTAAGAATGGTTTGGCCACCAGGGGGCATAAGTGTTAATTTCTGCACCTGATGTATTTGCAGCAAAATCTGAGCTCCTGAAAACTCGATTGAAAAAATTCTTTCGTGGACTGATACCGCTGGCATCGAACAAACCTTTTAAGAATACTTCTTAAAATAATGCATGGTTTTTCCGCCAGTATGAGTAAACGCATATGTTATTTTTTTCGATATTTTTGCTTCTAAGACTCCGATTAGAAAAATTCTTTCTTTGTTGGAGGGCGTTTCCACGCCAAAATGTTTCTCATATAATTTAATTTTTTCTTAGTGCACAAGGCTGCCACCGTAGGGCATAAGCTCACATTTCCGTTTACAGCAATATCTGCGGGACTTAAAAACCCGATTAAAAAAATTCTTTCTTTCGGTCAGATACTACTAACTATCTATGTGTGTGTGTTTCATTCCAAACTAATGCACAA
This sequence comes from Macrothele yani, assembly GCA_039090855.1. NCBI lineage: Eukaryota > Metazoa > Arthropoda > Arachnida > Araneae > Macrothelidae > Macrothele > Macrothele yani. The sequence goes on from CM077008.1 coordinate 85,183,458, forward strand.
TTTCGCCACTAAGGGCGCAAATGCTTAATCTGTTTTTCTCAATATCACTGCTTTTACATGACTGATTTAAAAAATTCTTTCAACACCGGATGCTATTACTTTGTAGAACACTTTAGACTAGTATATGTGTAATTTTGTAGTTCTGTAGGTGGTGTTTATGTGCTTCAGTTTGCAGCTGTATCGCCGCTTCTAAAAATGCTATTGAGAAATTTCTTCTTTACTGTATACCATTCATTACACCAGAGTTGTGGAGCATTATCCTCTTTAAATAACACAAAGATTTCCTGCTTGCTGCGTAAAGGTCGAAACTTTTTTTTTTTTTTTACTATGTCTGCTCCTGGGAAATGTATTTGAAAAGTTCTTTTCCCTTAGCATAACCTTTTCCATGAAGAATAATTTTAAACTTTTCTGTTATGCAAAATTTTTCCACTAGCAGACATAGACTTATATAATGTTTCCTTCTATATTTCTCCTTTTAACTGTTTGATTTGAAATTCTCTTCATCTCTGGTACCTTCCTTGTGTTATGGGAAACTTTTTGTTCACCATTTGTTAATTTTCGTAACATATCTTTTAGCCACTGGTAGAGCTAAGTAGATGTTTTTATTTCTGGATGTTTTATCGATTGTTGGGACCGATTGATTGTTTTCCAAACCGGTTCCATCGATTTTGAATAGTTTTGATAAATTTAATTTGCATCAGAATGCATTCAAAAGACATGCTTATTACATCCGAAAATTCAGTGTCATCTTTCTTGTTATTTCATTAAGAAACATAAAAGTAATTTACCCTCTACACATTTGATTTTCGAAGTAAATTGCTAAAATTTATTTGGAAAATAAATGATATTTGAAGAGTGAAATTATTTCAGATACACCCTTTATTTTATATCGCCTTGTTTTGTTATTCTTCTTAGACTTCTGTTTAGAATAAATGATCTCTATATCACAAAAAACAACAACAAAAAAAACATATATTTTTAAAGCTAATGGCATAGTATACCATAATAAACTTTAACACTGTACTATGGTTCACTTCAGTATACAGTAGTACACATCAAGAAAGAACCTTTTCATATATTTTTTTTTTAATCTTAAACTTTAAAAATTTCTGAATTTTAGGAAAAATTTTCTAAAATCTTCTGTATTTTGATCTTTGGAAGTTGGCAGGTATAGGGCGGTTGCAAACAGTAGTTTGTTTCCAGTGTCATTCTGCATTGGTATGACTTTCGTTTAGAAAATCATTCCGAAATTCCAAACTGTCAGTAGCAATTTTTTTTAAGATCATAAATGACGTGTGTGCATGCGCTGTGTGTTTTGTGATTTTCAACATCGGCTTGAATTATAGCTGAAAGATGGACAGTCAAAAGTATATAACGATGCTGCCAAAAAATTAAGATCTTGAAGAAGTCTTAATTTTTTCTCAGTGCCATTCATATTTTTACTTGCAGTTAACATTTTTAATTACAAGGGTTGTACCAAAAGTTATGCAAAAGTGGGCACAACTTTTTTATTAACTGACAGAGGTCGTTCAATTTCACATGTTGGTAGATTAACTGTTCCTCTATAGTAACCCTTTTTCTTCATTGAAGGAAATAATGCATTCCAAGTAGAAGCAACATGCTGTCATTGAGTTCTTGGCAAAGGAAGGGTGCACTCTGTCAGACATCCACAGAAGGCTACAGAATGTTTACAGAGATGACATCATTGACAAGAGCAATGTGCACAGATGGATAAAGAAGTTTAAAAAAAGAGGAAACCAGCATTGACGACAAGCCACGCTGTGGGAGACCATCATCTGTGTACAGTAACATGAATAGTCAGTGAGTGGATGAATTGATTCATGCAGAGAAATTAATCACAGTCCGTGAGCTTGTTGCACAACTGGACTGTGGTCACAATGCCATTCAGAAGATAGTGGAAGACTTAGGGTATTGGAAAGTGTTTGCAAAGTGGGTACCTCGGCAGTTGACACCCGATTTGAAGGAGAGAAGGGTGGAAGTCTGCTCTGATTTGCTGGAAGCATTTGAAGCCAACGAAGACATGTTTTTTCCGATCTGGTGACAGGGAATGAAACATGGGTGTATCTTTACAATCTGGAATATTGGAATAAAGAATCAATCCATGGAATGGTGTCACACCTATCCGCCTAGGCCTAAGAAGTTCAAGTGCCAGCGATCAGCTCAGAAAAGTCATGGTGACTGTTTTTTGGGATGACAGGGGTGTCATTCTTGATTTTCTGGAACGTGGCTGTATCATGATTAGCAAGCGGTACATTGAGACACTCAAGAAGCTTAGAGAAGTCATAAGAAGGAAGAGAACGAACAAGAATCTGAAAAGGATCCACATTCACCATGACAATGCGAGACCACATATATCTTTGGGAACAAATCAGATGATCAGCAAATTAGGCTGGTCAGTGGTTCCCCATCCACTGTACAGCCACACTGTGGCATCGTCCAACTTCCACCTGTTCGGTCCAATGAAGAACAGTCTCCGGGGACAACGATTTGATGGCACAGATGAGATGAAGGTGGCTGTGAAGAAGTGGGTACAACAGTCCACACCTGAATTTTTCAAAGAGGATTCGAGAGTTGGGTTCAACGATGATGTAAATGCATCGCTTGTGATGGAGACTATGTTGAATTACTCTACCAACATGTGCAATTTGAACGTTAATAAAAAAGTTATGCCCACTCAGTTAATAAAAAAGCTATGTCCACTTTTGCATTACTTTCAGCACAACCCTCATATTATTTAAACTTTTATGCGAACTAGTGGAATTTTATTCGATTTTTTTTTTCACTATCTGTTTTAATTTTGGAAGTGCAGAAATTTGAAAATTTACCCCCCCCCAATAAAAATTTGGGCGGATGCAATCTTATATAAAACATTTAGTGAAAGTTCTGATGTTTGTGTTGAAACCCAAACCGGGCACGGTTATTGCACATGGTAGTGTGTTGGGTGAGGAAGGTCTGGGTGTGTCCAGGGCTGACTTCAATGGGAACTATCCCCCCTCCCCAAGGCAAATCTGATGGTCTTTTTTTCAGCATTTTTTTGTTTGTTTGTTTTTGTTTTCTTTTCTGATTCGAGATTCCCTTGGGGGGGACTAAATCGCGAAGAGCTCTGTATTTTTCTTTTTTGTTTTTATCTTAAATCTGCAGAATTGCATTTTTTATTGCTATGTTGCTCTGTGCTTCCATTTTTGATTGCATTGATGTTTGAAATAGGTATCTAACCAGTGTGTTAGACTGTAAAACACATCTGCTAACAAATTAAAGGTTTGGTTAAATGTGTGTGTATGAGTAGTTTACAAGTAAAAATTCATTTAAATCTAACTAAAACAGGCAAAGTTTGTCGAAACATTGTTGGAAATTGAATTTGTTAATATGATTGTAAGAAAATGCAGGCAGTGGAGAGTTAAAAATGCAAAGGGTTACTGTACTTTTTTAAACATTACATTCATTCTTCATTATTAGTCTTCCATTATATAAACCTATTGTAGTTTGTATATGTAATCATTTCTAGAGCATACTTATTTTGCTAGTGCAGTATATAAATCATCAAATGCCATCATGCTGATAAAATAAACTACTGTTTGTGAAAATTGCAACACCATGAAGGAATGATGGTAATCACATGAAACTTACAGGATATGCAGAGCAGGGTAGAACAGGCAAATGATTAGAAATGCAAAGCCATTCAGGCAGCACTGCTGTCTTGACCCAGTAGTGCTGCCTGAACAGTCGAGTGAGGGATATAAAGAGAGGGCTGTTTAGGTTACACACCAGTAGTGCAGTGCAGACAGCAAGTTGTGAAAGTGTCTCCAGGATTCAATAATGCTTTGGGAACAACGAAGGGCGCACTATCACCATACGACAGAGTTTGAACAGGGATGAATGATTGGTCTGCGTGAAGGTGCATTTTCGTACCGTGGCATTGCAGCTTGGACAGAACATAACACCATGATAGTGATGTGCGTGTGGTGGCAGTGGACTGAGGAGAACCAGGTGCGTCGACAATCCGGCAGTGGAACGATAAATTTGATGACACCGCGGATGGCCGACACCTCGTCCGCATGGCAGTGGCGAACCGTTCCGCATATTCGCAAGTGTTAGCACAACAGTGGAGCACTGAAGCAGGTGTGGCATTGTCTGCCTCCACAGTTTGCATCTGTTGCACAGAGGACTGGCTGCACGCATCCCTTTGCGGCAGATTCCTTTACTTTGACCCTGAACCATGGATGCCTCAGGCCGCAATGGGGTTTTCAGTGCAGACAATGGCATGCTAATTGACGTGTCGTGTTTTTGGATGAGTCCCGATTCAACTTGGACTACCATTATGGCCTCATACGCATTAGACGGTATTGTGGTGAGTGCCTTCTTCCAGCATGCATTGTTGAGCGTCATACAGGCCGAACATCAAGTGTGATGGTGTGGGTTGCCATTGGGTAACATTTGCAATTTTGGCTGCTATGACTTGAGGGCAATATCACCAGCAACCACTGCATCAGGGAAGTTGTACAGGCAGAAGTCAAGTTGTACAGGCAGAAGTCATACCCTTCCTCTGTGGCACTCCAGGTGCTATATTCCAGTAGGACAATGCCTGACCTCATGTTGCCAGGAATGTTCAAGCCCTCTTTGCAGCACAGCAGATACTGCTTCTTCCCTGGCCTGCACGTTCACCAGACATGTCACCTATTGAACATGTCTGGGATATGGTCACTTGGCAACTGGCCCAACAAAGTCCTCCAGCGGTCAGTACCAGTGATCTTTGGCTGCGTATACATGCTGCCTGGCAAGCAATTACCCAGGACACCATCCAACGCCTTTTCGATTCAATGCCAATCCGTCTCGAAACTCTTATTGCAGCTTGCAGAGGCTTCACAAGATACGGATTTTTGCAGGCAAAAATTGTTGTATTGTTCCAAAAATTAAATCACTTATGTACAGTCATATCAGTAATGTTTGGTATAAAGTTTATTCGAATCGCATGGTTCCTCCTTCTTGGTGTTGCAATTTTCACAAACTCTAGTGTATAAAAAAATATTGAAAGGAATCACCTGCCCATCCAATATATTGTTTTTTTTTACAACAGATAATCACATTAATTAACATATGTTCTATCACAAAATATAAAGTGAATTGTTCACTGTTGAGCAAAGAATAAAGTAAATCCATTCAAAGTGCAAATTATATGTTCTATCCATATACTGTGTGTGTGTGTGTGTGTGTGTGTGTGTGTTCTACCATTTTAAACGGTTTAGTCTGGTTTTCAATTATTTGAGCAGTCACTATTTAGTAACTAAAAAAAAAAAAAATTTGGTCACTTTTCTCACTTTTTTCTCCAAAAAAGTCACTTTTCTCACTACTTTTTACAATGAAGTCTGTGCTGAGGTCTGAAACTGGGGTAGTTGTTTTTATGCCGATATCCATTCGTAGTTTCTTTAAGCAATTTTTTTATAACAAATGTGAGGCCGGGTATGTATTGTAGGGATCCTATAAAAGTCTAGATGGTGCTTTTGGATTGGCGTGTTCTTTACTTTATTAAGGATCGAAATTATGAGTTCTCTCCTAAAACCAGCAGATGCTGCTTGATTAAAAATGTTTCTAATTTCAATTTCTTGGGTTTCATTATCTGAGGAAAACTGGATTGCTCTTAGACGGGATCGAAATATGCTGGTTTTATATTCCCAAGGTGAAAATGTGTCACATGCAGGAAAATTTGGAATGGCACATGGTTTATAAAATACACTAGTGTGACAATGGACAAGTTATAAGCAGATATAGCACCATACACCACTCACTTTGAGACTGCCTATAGAGAATCAGTTGAAATCCTCACGACTTCCGCATGCAACGATACTGTTTCCTATGACTTGCACCCTCTGTGGACAGATTTCTTGTAATGTTAAAACCAAATTTTTTCGCACTTTTCCTGTTCTGAACAATGTGAACTTAACTCAATGTAAGTATATATATGTATATTTTCAAATGTTGATGATCAATGTTTAATTCTCTCTGCATTAGTTAGATATTAATCAGCCTTGACAAAGCCACATGTTTTTGCGCTAAAGCTCGGCCACACTAACTTGTTTTCCTACATGAATAAAAAACCTACAGATTTGTTCTTAACCTCATTAACTTGGTGTATTTTGTGCTCATCTTACTGTTTATCTTAGTATGTATTATATTCATTTCTGGTCAGCGTCATCGCAGAGGGAATTGTTCAAAGTTATTTTCTATGCACTACTCATGTGCGTGAGTCAACTGGAACCCACGTCATGTGCATGTGCCAACTAGTGTCAGCATCCCGAATGACCATAGACAAGTGCTGTCAGAATGTTGAATGCCTACACCACAGGAGAAATTTGCATGCATGTTGTGGGTTGTCAAATTAAAATTTGTTGCTGCTGTTCAGTATCGTTTTAGAACACAATATGAATGAAAACCTCCAACACAGAAAGGTATCCTGTTCTGGAACAACAAACTGAGGACTGCCTGCAAGTTTGTTATGGGAGAAGTCTCCTGGGAAACCATGGACTTCTAAGGGAAATGTTGAATGCATCAGAGAAGCATTTGTGTGAAGTCAGAGCACATCAATTCAGGCAGCTAGCTTGCAGCTAAACTTTCCATGTTCAACAGTGTGCTATATGGTAAACAAGTGGCTTCGTTCTAAGGGCGTACAAGATTCAAATGCATGATGCATGCTCAAACTGTGCTGTAGACATGCTGGAAAGAATTGACACAACACCCTATTTCTTTCACCAAGTGTGCTTCTTGGATGAGGCTACCTTTCATGCCAGTGGGACTGTGAATTGGCTCAACTGCAGGATTTGGCGTAGTGAAAATCCACATGCCACATGTGAGCTAGAGAGAGGCAGCGCCAAAGTTAGCATGTAGGTTGGCTTGATGCACGATAAGCTGATCGGCCCTTTCTTCTTTTTGGAAGGAGCAGTCATCAGGATCACCTGGACGTGTTGGAACTGTTTGCGCCATCCCAGCTACCACCTCAAACTGTTCTTCAACATGACAGGGCACTGCTGCATTTCAGCCTCATCATTAGGGATTACCTGGATTGCTAGATGCCTGCGAGATACATCGGCAGAGGTGGACTGATTGCTTAGTTGCCAGATTTAAACCTACTGGATTTTTTCCTATGGGGTTATGTCAAAAACATTGTCTACCAGATCAAGATAACTGATCTTCAGCACCTGAAATTCTGCATAACGGATGCTGTGGCTACTGTTACACCAAACATGCTTCAAGCAACATGGAATGAGGTTGACTATTGTCTGGATGTTTGTCAGGACACCAAGGATGCCCTCATTGAAATTCACTGAGACAACTATAGTGAGTAAAAAAAAACTTTGACATTTACTCTTTATAATGGTGCAAACCAGAAGTGTGTTTAATAAATATTTTCCGAGATATAAATTTTTTATTTTGGATACCTTCCATCAGGACACCCTGTATTTTGAGGTGGTTTTACCAAGTGGGAAAAATGGATGATGGGGTACCAAGAGGATTTATTGAACCTAAGTGGCAGGAAAGAAAGTTAAAGGAATGTCAAGGAAATCATGCGAAGATCAAATTCAAGAATGCTGGAAAGGAAAAAAGATAAGCCATATGAAGTTCAAAAGACCACATGTCATGAATATGAGTGTTGAGGGCTGCAATTGGGTGCCAGGATTACTGTTAATGGAGGTAAAGGAAGGTACCTGATATATTAACAGTAAATGAAATTTTTCTTAACTAGATATTTTAATTTGACAAATGATCTTTCTTAGATGAGCTCTGAATTTCAGAAACCAGCTTAGTGCTAAATTCATATTAGTGTAAACAGTCCAAACTTTAGACTTTCAGAATCAGTCATGAATTGGTGGGATGTTAAAATTTTAATCATAAGTTGCTTACAGGTAAGCTACCTGTCCTCATTGAAATTCTTTGCAAAATTATATTTCTGAACTGGGAGTTGAAAATTTTGGACATTTTAATTAGAGAATCTTTTACTGCCGAACTGAGGAATTGCCTAAATAGATCCTAGGATTTTAAGAAGGGAATATCTGACCCCAGGTCTTGAAACAACCCATAGAAGTAGGAAGCTAGGAGATTTGGGCTGGAGTGCCCGACAGGAAAGGTCACATGGAAGCGAAGTAGAAAGGGCAAGGAAGATGCCCTTATTAATAATCAGGAGTCCAATACATGGGTACTGATGGCTTAATGTGCCCACTAAACATACGGCAGATATTTAGTGGTTTGAGCATTTGTACCTGCCTGTGATTGATCCTGAGACTTTTCCATGGCAGTCACGAACGTTAACCACTTGGCTATCTGTAGCCGAGAAATTAACTGAAGAGCAGCAGCTCATTTATACCTGTCTGGATACTTCAAAAGTCAGTTTCTTGGCAATGTCACTTCCTGATTTTTTGTTTAGTGTGCAAATTGAGAAAAAAGATTTGGGGGGTGGGGGGTGGGATTAGGAGGGGTAAGAAAATTGTGTGCACAAAAGCATTTAGTTCTTTCAGTACCTTGTGTGAATAAGTGTTTTCAGAATTTTTCACTTTAGAGGGCACAACTATTCACAAGTAAGTGTGGAGCTTTGAAGTGAGAGTAGAAATCTTGAATTTAACTCAGGTTATAAAAATGTAAAGGAGTAACTTTCTCACCAGTAAATTTATTTTTTATGTGAAAAAAATATTTAATAAGGACATATCAAGTGCAATGTTTACATGTGAGAACAGGGAATTATTAGGATGGAAAACTGAGTATTTTCATTAAATAACTGAAAAAGTCAGGAAAAACATGTTTTGTCTTTTCAAAAGTACCCCTGCTGCAAGATTGCAAAACATTTTTCTGACTAGACTAATGTTATGCATATCTGTACTGACCAGGGATGTCTGTTGTGGGATTTTCTTGCCAATCAGAGGTCAGAAAATTCATGTTGGTGTCTTTTGGCTGGTTTTATTCCTTTCTTTAAAGGGGGAGGAAAGTGGGGAATTGAAGCCCATGGGGTAGCTTGTTGTTGTTAATGCAAGCACTGGTTTTCACTGTCACCACCATTGTGAGTTCCTGCCCACTATGGATTTTTAGCTTTATGTATTTTGCAAAACATTTCAGTGAATAAAATAGGTACTTTCAACATTGACTAGTAAGATGAAAGCCTAAACTCGGAGTTTGCAAATTGGATTACACCAGTGACTAATTGCCTATACCAAGCACATAGTGTATGCTTGAAAAATTTGTTTTTAAACAACGTGGGCAAGCAAGTTGATACAAGCCAGATACACGCTAAAAAGCTTATAAAAGATAAAAGAAAAAATATATGTATAACTCAGGAAGCTACTGCAAGTTTTTTCTTCTTTCATAAATTTAATGCTAAAAATATCCTAGTCTTGGGAAAGATTTACTTGATATACCTTTGCCAAATTCATTGAAAAAATATTTCATAAACAAAACAAATCTCATCCAAGAAATTAAGGTAAAATTAATTACATTTTGGTTGAAGTAAGTGTTCTTTGAGTGGAAATAATTTTTGCCTTGAAACTGATGCATTTGCATTAATCTTTCATTTCTAGCAAAAAGGCCACAGAAATGTTTAAACTAAAAATTGCTCCACCTTTGGCCCAGTGATCAGAGAGGCATAGATTTCTGGCTAGTCATCTGGGTTCAAGTCCCAGATGAGGCATGGGTAGTGTGTCTCTTGGCACTGGCTCTCTCCCTTCCCTGGAACAAGTGGCTGTAAATTAGGAATGGGTAACTGCTTAATTTACAGCCACATAGTGTTGCTCAAGGTGGTTGTTGAACCCCAAAACAAACAAACAAAAGCTATAAAATATCATACTTGCTATGTTTCAGATTAGCACCATATTTTAACTATTTGCTGCTAGACATTCAGTTTGTATGATTCAATGAAGTATTAAATGAAATCTTTCAAAGAAGCCAAATGGATTTAATTGTTAGGTAATGGTCAAATATGTCTTATCAAACTAGCACTCAATATCCAACTTCAATTTTCATTGATCATGTTATGCAATATTCTAGAGGATAATGCTTACCTTGGCATTCCTTATTAGCAATGAAACACATTTCATGCACGTTTTCCTGTCTTTGTTGACGTTATTGTCCTAATGTCCGTTGTATGAGATGTATAACTTTACTTCAACACACTTTTCGCTGGGTATACTCAGTGGATCTTCACTTTAGGATTCAAAAATATCAACTTTTACCGTTCTTTATCAGGTGGCTACAAAATCATGAACAAAAAGTTCCCTTGACTTTTCCAGGTTTTCCAGGTGAAAATGCACTTTTTTCCCTGACCACTGCATACAAACCAGAAAAGTTAATGAATACAAAGGCAAATAATAAAAAAAACTTTTTTACTTCTATTTTTACAAATGAAGTCAACTCTTGATAACTAACTTTGATAACACCGAATTTCTGATAACTTGAAAAAAAGGTAATATTTCTTGCAAGTGCCCTAGGCACATAATGAAGTTATGGTCTTAATAAGTCAAAAAATTTTTAGTGGCCAATGTGATAACTCAAAAAATTCTTCTTTAAAAATAAAAAATAGCCCATAAAATGCAAACAACAAGGATTTGATGCACAACTCATTCATAACAATAGACAACAAAAGCAAACATTCCACACTGACCACTTTAACCTTGGAAAGTGACCTCCCTCTGAAATAATTCTGTCACCACTCAGCCAGGGACAGACTGCAACTACACTCCTTGCAGCACATCTTCAATTTCCACGAATAAGTAATCAAACAGTCATCTTTAACTAACATTCAAAAAGAATTTCAGACTGGCATCTTACCATTCGACCTAATAGACTGATGGTGTTCAGTAGCACCTTTAGTGCCGCCCCGGTGGCGCAGTGGTCTAAGGCGCTGGCCTCTGATCATTCGTCCGTAAGGGGTCCGGGTTCGAATCCCGGTCAGGCATGGATGTTGTGTTTGTCTTACGGCACTGGCTCTCTCCCTTCCCTGGAACCAGTGACCCTAAATTAGGGACGGGCGACTGCTTATAGCCCATTGAGTTGCTCACGGTGGTCGTTAAACCTCCAATCAAAAAAAAAAAAAAAAAGCACTTTTTGTTAAGTTTATGTTGCATATTCTTGTTCTGAACAAATTCAAGCTTTGTTTCATAAAACTTATTTTTCTAAACTTGTGGCTTCAAATCACAAGTTGAACACATTGTCCTTTGCTGATAAAATCAGTTATTAAAGATGTTTGAAGGCAGCCAAAAAAAAAAAAAAAAAAAAAAATTTACAGCATTTTGTAATACAGGAAAGCACAATGTCTACAATTCTAAAGAATAAAAAAGTGATTTATATATATATTTTTTTTAAAGGAAGCCTCATCAAAAAGGAAAAAAAAAGAAATGTGCAGAGTATTAGGATATTTGAGGGTTGCTTAATGGAAATGAAATATGTATTCAGTGTAGAGATAAAAATGTGAATTCGACACGTAGAGATAAAAATCAGAATTCCACAATGCTTGACAGACAGGAAATTCAAGAAAGTGAACGCGTAGTGCATGAAACTCCACTTGCCATATTGATCAGACTGCCTCTAAAATTGCAGTTTACGACAAGATGAGACCAAAGAAGGGGGGCTGAACATTTTAACTGGTGAAAAATCAAAACAGACAGCAAGAAGCAGACTACTGTTAGTCTGTCTTTTGTTGACTCTGCAACTGCACAGCATCGATTGCTTAAATTTTTCTTTCTGTTGCTATCATTCTCTCCCTACTTCTTCTCAGTCGCTTTTCTTTCTTTTCTTGATTTTTGTGCCCTCTGCTAACAACCCTCAGCCTGAGGACCTGAGCGCATGATATCAAAGCTTCAACTATTTCAGATAAATGGTGTAACTTTGGGAATATTAATACTTTTGAACACCATGCATCAATGTTTACAAATTTTCCTAACTTCATCACTTCCGTTTTCGAAAATTTCCCTCTTCCCTTATCAAGATTAAATGTAAAAACTTATGGGGAGGGGGATATTTAACAATGCTGGAGAGTGGAAACATCACAGGGGGGGCAATAGCGATTACAAGAATTCCGTCTGACTTCCAGTTTTGGAAATTTTTCTCCTATTTTCAAGGTGAAATGCAAAAATCGCAAAAATCTATGCAGTAAAATATTACTTAAAAGTACTGGACACAGGCAACATCGCAAGAAGAAAGAAATTACGATTACAGAAAAAATCTGAACTTTGTCGACTTTCCGTTTCCGAAAGTTTCATAAAGATGGAATTCCGTCCTCCGATGAACATCTATCCCCCCCCCTACACTCACACAATTTTGTGTACTTTTGCATCGATCTCCTGAGTGGCCAACATAACGAAACAGGCGGAATTTCTCGAATTCGCGGAAGAACCTTCAAGACTGAAGATTGGGAGGCAATTTTTGCAGCGTCTAACTTCTGTTTTTGCACAAATTCTTGCCTACAGTTTTAAGCTGAAATACGAACATATATGCCATAAAATGATATTTAACAAGAATACTAGACACAAGAGCAACATCCGGAGAAAAAATTACCATTAGGGCCAATTCTTTACTCCATTTAACTGCTGTGTTTTCGAAAGCTTTGAAACACGAAATACCGTCCCACAGACGGAAAATGATCCAACCCCCAAATTCTCTTCAGTTTTGCATCAATCATAATAGCGATCTTAAATTATGACTAAAAAAAAAAAACAAAAAAAAAAGAAACCGGAGATTTCCGCGAATCTGCTTAATTAAGAATCTTATGTATATCATAAAATACCAAAATATTTTTTTAAACAAAATGAAAATTCGTAGAATCCGTAGTTAGATAACTAAATTGGTAGAAAATACAAACATTCCGTGGCAATTGGCATGCATAACAGTCGTGTAATCGACACCATGTCATCCGCACCTATCATGTTAATCGTGAATCGTAATTTCCGACAGAAAACTGATTCACAGGACCGACTCAGAAATCCAAAGATGCAAGAAAAAAAATGATCGTCCTATTAAAAAAGTAACTGTCATGTTACTTTTAAGTAAAAAACTAAAATCGTTAGCTGTTGCCGCATTATCGTAGTTCATTAGTCAGACTAAAAAATCCGAATTGAAATTGCAGACATTCCATAGCATTGTCTTATTTCTGATTATGTTTCAATTGAATACTGAAAAAACCTTAACTAATACAATCAGAGCTCCAAAACTAGGCGATGCGATTCGCAGAATAAGTACACGCTACGGAATAGCTCTGCGCAATTCCCGAGAGTCACGGATTCTCACACCACGTAGGCTTCTGCACGCGCAAATAGTAATGCCTTCCTTGCGGCATATTTTCTGTCAAAATACTTCTAAGTAAAAGATAAAATATATATTCTTACAATCTCTTTGCATTCTTCTATCTCGCTGTTACATTGTATTTTTTTCTGTTGCCGCATTTTCGATATTTTCTTAATAAAAAAACGACGCACCGTTTTTTTTTTTTTACCGGTGTCTGCAGCATCTAAATTTATAACCTTTTAATAGATAATCTATGGATTACACAGCAGAAATTATGGCATTTACTGCAACATATTATGAAATCTCAACAAAGAAAGGAAATTAGGCGCCGAGGCCTGAATTTTAGGCGCCTGGGCGACCTGGCACCCAAGATTTGTCGAGCCCTGGACACCCCGAACACAGAGCTTGCGAACTTTGCTGAAAACCCATCTGGTCTTGCGCAAAGGATGTGTCATCAAGGTCACTCCTAAAGCCGAACACGAGAAAATGCGAAGCGTGCGTAACATCACGATCTCCGATAACGAACTTTTGTACCCAAACAATCAGAAGGAAAAAGAAATAATGCACACAGCGGGCATCTGTCCGATGCAAAAGGTACTTCAAAGCACACAAAGTAATTAATTTATACTATTACACTTCGTAAATAAAAGAGAAAATAAGACCTATGAACATGAATTAAAAACAATCTGATTCCGAAATTGTTTTCTTCCTTTCCTTTTAACACATTATTATATCTCTTTTCGATTTTTTTTATTGTTTGTGCACACATAATTCAGTCTGAATGATGTATATTTACAACAACATGAAGCCATTCCAGAAACATTGTGCTGGCATATTAGGGGCAGAGGCGGAATTGTGGATTGATTGAACAAAGGGTGCGTTGGAGCCTCAGTCAAAGAAAACATGGCCATTAACGATAAAACTACATTGTTTTAAAGAAAAAATACAGCTTGCATATATATTTGGCTAAAACAACATCCAATGTTTTATTATTTTATTGCTGGCAGGATGAGCTAGGACGACAGAAATAAAAATTCCAGACTTCGTTTGATTTGCCATAAATTTCCGTGACCTTTCCATGACTTTTCCCGATCGAAGGAAATTCCCTGACTTCTTCCGATTTTCCAGGTCTGTCACCACTCTGTTTATACTTGAAATTTTCACCCAGTCTCTGGGCATCCTCAGGAGCGTGGCGACTTTTCCACCGATGTCCGTGGTTAACTTCGCGCTAATGGAGTCCGATACTCCTCGTTGCCATTTTGTCGGATATACTTTCTTGGATATGTTTCTTTATCAAGCCCGGCTAGCGCCATCTATGTTTCATCTATATAACTCTTTTTTTTTTTTTTTAATTTCTTTTCCTATCCTGTTTTCTTGTCTTTTTTTGTCGGTTTTTCTTTTGTTGTTCTTTTTCTTGTCTTATTAGTTCTTTCCACAGGCTAGATAATGTGCTAGGGTTGTTCTGCTTACATACCCTTGTTTTATTTTTATAGTTTAAGATTGCTTCTTCCCTCCTCATTTGCCTTTCAGATTTTTTATTCCTTTTTAGAATTTTAATTTCATGGAATTTTGGGAAAGTATGGCTTTCAATGCTTTTTTGCCAGTTAGATATGTGTTATGAAAAAACCATGAGGAATAATCACTCACCATAAATATCATGGTAACCTCCAATGGACCAAACACTTCCAACACGTCAATTCATCGTGATGTAACTGGGCTTCCACAGGTTTACAGACCTCTTGCTTACGCTTCTTATTTTCGGGTGTGAAACATCGTTTTTTTTTTCCTTTGCCTTATAGTATGTTACTATAATGCTTGTCAATTCGATAAAAATCATACATACAACTCATTCATACAATTCAAGTAAAAACTATGTACATAAACCTTACATTCACAGGTGATTAAACCTTAGTCAATTCTAATTATGGAACTCCTCCTTCTGTTTCACAACCTCGCTACTCCCACTGCAATTGTCACACCCATTCAGCCCCGCACATCCAATCCTCTAGTACTTTCGACAGATCCCTGTCATCTTCAGGAGGCAGGTGTGTCTCATCCGCCCACCGCAGCTCAAGTGAGCAGAGCCATCGAGGTCTGGGCCCCAGTCGCTATCTCTGAATCGTTGTGTCTCTGGCGCCATCTATTGTCCCTGCTGCTCTTTTTTCTCTCTTTCTTTTTACGCTGCTGTTCAATTTTTATTATGGCTTTCCAAGCCATATATTATGGCTTTCCAAGCCATAATAAAAATTGAACAGCAGCGTAAAAGAAAGAGAGAAAAAAGAGCAGCAGGGACAATAGATGGCGCCAGAGACACAACGATTCAGAGATAGCGACTGGGGCCCAGACCTCGATGGCTCTGCTCACTTGAGCTGCGGTGGGCGGATGAGACACACCTGCCTCCTGAAGATGACAGGGATCTGTCGAAAGTACTAGAGGATTGGATGTGTGAATGGGTGTGACAATTGCAGTGGGAGTAGCAGAGGTTGTGAAACAGAAGGAGAGTTCCATAATTAGAATTGACTAAGGTTTAATCACCTGTGAATGTAAGGTTTATGTACATAGTTTTTACTTGAATTGTATGAATGAGTTGTATGTATGATTTTTATCGAATTGACAAGCATTATAGTAACATACTATAAGGCAAAGGAAAAAAAAAACGATGTTTCACACCCGAAAATAAGAAGCGTAAGCAAGAGGTCTGTAAACCTGTGGAAGCCAGTTATCACGATGAATTGACGTGTTGGAAGTGTTTGGTCCATTGGAGGTTACCATGATATTTATGGTGAGTGATTATTCCTCATGGTTTTTCATTTATGAATTGCACGTAAACTATGCGCACTTTGCAAGAGGTTAATACCTTAAAAGTGCAAATATAATAATAGATATGTGTTGTTTGTCCTTTTTTTAACCTGTTTTTTGTACTTCCAATGTACGATATTGGGGGTATGTGTGCAATTGGAATTTCGTAGGATCCTGATTCTTCTAGTACTTTTTCCTCTGTTTTTTTGTTAACAGTCAGATTTTTCAAGGTGTTCACTGAACTTCCTAGTTGTAAGTCGTATTTAGCACATTGCATATTAATTTCTTTACTAACTCGTTCCAAGTTTGGGAATGCACCAATGTATTTCAATTTTTTCTTCCTCATCTTCCTTTGATTGTGCACTTCTTGGCCTTCATTTCTCTTAGTCATATGCTTTTTACTCTCATGTATCCATTTTTTAATTAGCTTACTTGGGTAACCATACTCTTGTGATATTTTCGAGATCAACTCAAGCTCTTCATTTTTTAGCCTGTTGTTAGATGTGTGGGTGTACGCTCTCCGTATCAAGTTTACTATGCTGTTTTTTTTATGTAACACTGGGTGGTGCGATGAGTATGGTATCAGTACTGGTATGTAAGTTGCTTTCCTGAACACAGAGTATTCAAAGTTATTTTTGTTTTTCTTTAGTTTAATGTCCAGGAAGGATAGGTGATTATCCTCTTCAAATTCTATAGTTAGCTCTATGGTGTTACAAATTTCGCTAAAACGATGTGCTTGATCTTGTAGCTGCTTGGCTTTAAGTTTTGACATAATAATAATGTCGTCTACATATCGAGCATATAGTATTATTGGTTTTATACTTCATGCTAAAAAGGAATAAAAATCTAAAAGGCAAATGAGGAGGGAAGAAGCAATCTTAATCTATAAAAATAAAACAAGGGTATGTAACCAGAATGACCCTAGCACATTATCTAGCCTGTGGAAAGAACTAATAAGACAAGAAAAAGAACAACAAAAGGAAAACCGACAAAAAAGACAAGAAAACCAAGATAGGAAAAAAAAAAAAGTTGTAAATGCATTTATGGCACCTCTATTCATAGTGATTGTGGAATAGCTTTTTTACGGGTCTTATAGAGGTTATTTTTCATCAAAGTTTGTTGTCAAATTTTCGAACTAAAGCCTAGTTCGCCATCAGGACTATGTCACTGGAGTAGTTGCTGCCACTCAATTGGAAGAGTCCATCCGCAATTATCGTTAATTGTGGTACTTCTTCTTCTTGCTATTTCGATCCCTTCTTCTAGTTTCCTCTTTACTAAGTTTGACTGGTGGGCGATTATTTTCACTGAGTCCCAATTTATGGAGTGTCCATATACAAGCAAGTGAACACTCCATAAATTGGGACTCAGTGAAAATAATCGCCCACCAGTCAAACTTAGTAAAGAGGAAACTAGAAGAAGGGATGGAAATAGCAAGAAGAAGAAGTACCACAATTAACGATAATTGCGGATGGACTCTTCCAATTGAGTGGCAGCAACTACTCCAGTGACATAGTCCTGATGACGAACTAGGCTTTAGTTCGAAAATTTGACAGCAAACTTTGATGAAAAATAACCTCTATAAGACCCGTAAAAAAGCTATTCCACAAAAAAGTGTTATATAGATGAAACATAGATGGCACTAGCCGGGCTTGATAAAGAAATGTATCCACGAAAGTATATCCGACGAATGGCAACGCTGAGTATCGGACTCCATTAGCACGAAGGTAACCACAAGCATCGGTGGAAAAGTCGCCACGCTCCTGAGGATGCCCAGAGACTGGGCGAAAATTTCGAGTATAAAGAATGGTAAAAGTTGATATTTTTGAATCCTAAAGTGAAGATTCACTGAGTATACCCAGCAAAAAGTGTGTTGAAGTAAAGTTATACATCTCATACAACGGACATTAGGACAATAACGTCAACAAAGACAGGAAAACGTGTGTGAAATGTGTTTCATTTGCTAGTAAGGAATGCCAAGTTAAGCACTATCCTCTAGAATATTGTACAAGTTATTTTGAAATTTTGCACGTAAAAGAGAATAGTAGCATGATCAGAGCTATTTAATAGTCTGAATTAGAACTATTAATAGGAATTGATCATGTTATGGTTGAAAATGTTGTTAAAAGCTTTTATAAATTATTGGAAGCTTTAAATCTAAGCAAATTGCTTCAAACATCAATTGATGGCTGAAATGTGAACTTGAAATTCCTAAATCACACGAAGAGTATTTTGCCGGAATAATGGCCGTGAATTACTAGATATGGACACTTGTGAATGGCATGTCATGCATGAGGCTTTTCAAGCTGGCCATAAGGCTACGAAATGGCATCTGGATGTGATTTTAAGAGAAATTCATAGAATGTTCAAAGACATACCTGACTGCCATGCTGACTATTACATTTATGGGAAGCAGCACATTTCTACTGAAATTCTGTTCTACACATTGCATTGGATTGAAAATATCCCTGTAGTGAAACAAACATGATTTTTCATGTAATGAAAGAAAAAAAAAATATATATATGCCGACAGCAGAAATACACCTCCAAAATTTTGTGTTTGTTTCAGTTCTAGACACATGTGTGGACAAACTCCTGTTTGCTAAATTCTTGTTTTTTGTTTCAGTATAATGCATCTTTGAGCCATTTTCGAAGAAATACCAGTCCTTAAGGCATGCTGTGTCTTTCTTTTATGAACTGTTTATTTTGTGGTTTGGCTGTTGATGCTTCGATTCATCAAGGTAAACATCATAAGAGAGGCAAACCACTCCAGAAAAATTATTTAAAATTGTCGTGAATGCAAGTACCAACCATTGGCAGCAAAGGGACATTGACCTGATCATCATTGCTACAAAAAGTGCTACATCACTCAGAGTGAAGTTCTTAAAAACAGATGAGTAGGCTTCTTGACATCAGAAAGACCTCATAACAGCAGTATTAGCTCACAGAGCAGGGGAACAGAGTGTTGTTTGCCAAGGTGCAGAAGTGGAGTGGAAGGAAAATTAAAACAAAATTGTGAAGAAAAAGAATTATTGGATATAGGGGCAATTATTTTTACAGAAATAGAACAGGAAGGCTTGTGGAGTGTTACAAAAGTCATGACTTTGTCCCATGAAAATATTCCTTTGAATAGTGCAGTTTTTAATAACAAAGATATGCTTGTTCTGAATTGGTGGGAAGAATCCACTGTAGTTGTAAGAGCTATTTGTGATTCTGTAAAGGCCAGTGGTGGAATGTTGTCAATTCCAGTAACAGAGCATTTGTTAAATGCTGCTAAACTTTCTTGAATGCAATATGATCTAGCTTTGGAAGGAGCATGAGCAAAAATAAATCAACACTGAAGCATGATGAGAATAAAAGAAACATTGCTGGTAAGACAAAAGTTTTGTAACATATGGAAACAAAACCTTTATGGGACATTTGTGTCTTTTGAAACTCAAATTACAGGTCAGCATATCAAAGAACTATCAAAAACATGTGATTGTTTCAACCATATTCAAGTTTTGTTTATGAAAATATTCTTCCAGTTAAATCTGTGTATTGTAAGTTTGACTGAAATCATTACACATGAATGCATAAATAATAATTGTAAAATGAAATTCATGATTTCAACATTAAACGAAACTGGGTAAAATTATTCTTTAGGTGGCTGGGCAGATGACATGCATAGCAAACTTGCATCTGATCTGCATTCAGAATGTATTAAAACAGGGTTCCTTATAATTACTAAAAGTCCTTAAAAAGTGCTTTTCTTTTCTTTTTTTTTTTTTTTTTTTTTCAGGGTGCTTAGGAGGTCTTTATTTTTCACCAAAAAATGTACTTATATTTTCTAACTGGCTGTGCAAAACCCAGAAGTTAGATGTTGCTTAGAACTTTTGCTCCTCTTTGTCTATGTTGATGTGATGCTATCATGTTACATCAGCTGTAAACCTGTGGAAAAGTGCAGGGCATTGTGAGATAAGCAATTTGATGGAGAAGCAGTGAAATACCATGAAATATATTAAACATATCCAGCAGATTCTACCTGACAAGCCCTATCACCATCTCTTGGTACTGATATTTCACTTTTGTATGCTCCCTTACATTTTTTAAAAGATGTTACCAACTGCATACACCAATAACATGCACAAATATGCTTTTACACATGACTTAGTAATGCAAATTGAAGTGTGCTGATGAAGTTTGCATTATTTTTCTTTTTAATATTTTTTTCCTTATAATGATTTTTGAATCATTTCAGCATTGTCTACTACTGTTCTATGCTCTGAAAAATAAGCCCACATTAAAGCCTTTCAGTGGAGTGCAAAAGCTCAGCATATATTTAGTATTTGAGTTTACACCATGAAAGGACAATTTTAGGCACACAAGTCTTTTGTTATAACAACAGTGATACCACGAGAAAATTAATGCAAAATTAAAATCTGGAACACATAATTTTGACTTAGGTTTTTCAATTTAAAATTGTGAAGTGATTTTGTGCAAAATTCAGATCTTGAACTCATAACTCGAACTACCATTTTACAGTTTACGTACTTTCTGTTGCATATGTGATTATTTTGTTAGATAGGAAAACAAAACTGTCATTAGTCTCTCAGATTGACCAGCATCACTGTTTGCCAAATTACATAAATTCAAATTTATTTCATGAACAAACATAACCTTTTGTGGGAGGAGAAGAGTGGTCTATTTTGATTACATTTCAAATTTGAAGTAAAAACACCTAGATATTGTAAATTTATTATGATTTTATGTTATTACTTATTGAGATTGGATGTTAATTATTATTCTGTTTTAAAAATATGTATTATCAACCTTATTCAGATTCAACATTATTACTTATTTGAGTTGCATTCTGAATGCAGATGAATAATGATTGAGCAGGGTATGAACTGGCATTTGAAAACCTTTAGTATTTTAGCTAAAATCTCCAGAAACATTTTAGCATTTTGAAATTTTTTAGCATTTTTTATAAACAATTTAGCATTTATTTAGAAATATTTATTTAGAGACCAATAAAACACTTGAGTTAAAAACAATTATTAAAATCTTTTCATTAATTTACAATGTGACAATGTTTTTTCTTTAATCATTTTTCATATGCAATTCTAAAATCAAATTCCTTATAACCCGGCCCTTCTATGTTAATGGTTAATGTGTTTTACATTTTCTGTTGATAAATGATTTCTAATAAGAAAATTCCATATGAAAAACAGTGGTAATGTAAAGACAAAACAAAAGAAAAATAAATAAAATAAAATCACTTTGTCTGCAAAGAACGAAAACCAAAAGCTTGATCCATTCTGTAAATGTCAAACATAAAATTCTCATCTTCGCACACAAAAAATGAAAAAGAAACAAAAGTAAATTATTATGCATTAAATGTTTCGAAATACAATAAGTAAAAACACGAATCTTAAAAAGTGAGGAAGGAATAAAGATACTTGTACACACAACTGTCAAGAAAAATACAACTTTCCTCCGATGACCAGCAAACAGAAAAAATGTGAAAAAGTACTTCGCGGATCTTTTGAAGTAACAAACGACACACTACAAGCTTTGCTAGAGTGTATTTGTTTATGTTGTGGAGTGACGGGAGCGTGAGAAAATGTATCATTACAGCTGGCGCGCAAGCGCAGTAATGACAAGCATGAGGAAAATGTGGGAACACGCGCAGGTGTTCTTCGCCAATCTTCAGTAATGACAAGCATGAGGAAAACGTGGGAACACGCGCAGGTGTTCTTCGCCAATCTTTGCAAACAAAACAGTATAAAAAAAGAAAGGAAGTCGCTACTCTGTACTTTAACTAAAGAAAAGAAGACACATAGTATGTATGTATCAGCCATGAAAACGCTAACAGGTGTTTTTTCGACAAGCATTTCGACAAGAAGTCAGCGGGAAAATAAGTGCACACAGTGCTCGTAAGGTCTGATAGAACAAAGTGGATGGCTGCAGGAGATTGAAATATTTTGATTGAGCAATCGAAATATTAAAAGTTCTGTAAAAAAGTCCTATATTCGTAAATCAGTAAAATTAAGCAGAAATCCGCAAATTTTACGGATAATCCGTAAAAGTTGGCAAGTATATTACATACTTTAAAATTTGTGTGTCTCACTTTTTCGAAATCCTTCAACATTTGAGGTGAAATAATTTAGGACACTAAACTTACACATTCACTCTATGTAAACAAAAAGAAAAAAATAATAATTCAGATTTGAAACTAAATTTGTGGAATTTATTCCGAAATTTGTAAACTAAACATGGCGATGTTTCAAAATTCGTCTTCGTAGATTGATTGCCAAATATGATAGCCCATCTTAATGTACCAATGGGGGGGGACTGTGTACTTCTTGACCCAGCATCGCGACCTAATGTCTACTGTGCATCTTGCCCATCTTGGACACGCTGTTTTTGAATGGCGATCAAACGTGACTAAGAAAAAAATTAATTTAACCAAACGAAAAAAAAATTTAAATAAAGAGGAAAAAAAAATTACCTTCAGCAGTTGCAAGGATGTTTTTCTTCTTGGGTTTCTGGCATAACTCACACGAAATGTAAGGTTGACGGTCATGCCATCTTACTTTGGCCCACTTATAAAGTGAAAGCCACTTCTTCACTAAATATTTGGATACCTTAGGTTTTTTAGCTGGCTGCTGTGTAGTAGTAACACTTTCAATGTCGTTTTTTCGTTTGGAACTTATTCCTAACCATTTATATATATTTAGACTACGAAAAAATGTGCAACACATATGAATAAGGCCATGTGAAAAAGAATACCGCGAAAGCAAACACGTGAGAGAGAGAGAGAGAGAGAGATGACCATGGTTGGCGACTAGGTGTTGCCAATTTTCATAAACCCAAAGCGTGGAGAACGTAAGGAAGAGCTAGATTATGACATCTTAGAAACTGGATCAGCTACTAGTTTCTATGCATCATTTGACGTCACACGATGAAAGAAGAGAAATGCCACCACGACGATATTTCGTATGCGTATGATGGAATCGCAGAATTTTAATGGCGCTCACTAAGAAACAGCACCATTTAAACGTTTTCACATTTATACAAAAAGAAATATAAATATTTTAGCAAAATCGCATTTATTTTCACAAAATGCAAAAAATGCGATCACAGTTTAAACCCTGTGATTGAGTCATACATTAGGCCAGTAAAGCAGCAGTTTTGGGTGATTCCACAGTATTATTATAAGCCTGTGATGTTAAATTTTCATATCAATAAAAACATAAAATTTTATATAACAAATTAAAAGTAATTGTATGTAGATTATGATTTTTAAAACAGTTTTGGCAAAACAATAAAAAACTATAAAATTCATAAAATATAGTGAAATTTTGTGTTTTGAAGTTGTGGACATGACAAAAAATATTTCAGGTTTTTGTTGTTTCCACATGTAATATTAATAATTAAGCATTTTTTTTCTTGCACATTTATCAATCTCATTAATAGAGACAGAAAACCTTAGACAATTATTTTGTAGATTGCATTCTAGGGACTTAACCTTAAGTAAGATTCAGTCATGTCTGCTACGAAAAAATGCCAAATTTTTCCTCAAGAGAAGCCATTAATAACTCTGAAACCTTAAAATGCTTATTTTCTCTGTCTATTAATTAATGTTTCAGCATTCTGATTAAGAAAATTGGATTTCTGTTGTTGATTAATATTTTTTTCTTGAAAGAAAAAAATATTAATCAACAACAGAAATCCTTTCTTAATCAGAAATTTTTCTGGGAGACGCGGGTTCGAGTCCCGCTCCAGGACGATGAAAATTTTCAAGTTTTCAAAAATTATCTGACTTACCATCCTTGTCACATTTACGCCAAAAATCGGATTGTCATCTTCAAAATTTTTTTCTTTTTATTTCCAATTGTGTCACGTCTGCAAAGTTGCAGACGTGACAAGTTATGCTGTTTTTAACCACAATTTTGTTTGGGGTTATATATAACCACATATAATCACACTTTTATTTATGGTTATTAGAAAAACATGTTCTAACCATCTACCTTAGGGTTTCTAGCATGGTAAACAGAAATTTCTTGCCAAAATCCCCAACCAAGAAGGTCCACATGTTAAGTACTTTGATATCTAAAATGTCACCACTGAAGAGAAACAGGTTGATTGAAACCACAATTCCAGAAAAAAGACAACATCAACATATTTTAAATATGGAAGTTGGTGTCAACCGGAAGTCAAGGTGTGATTATCATAAAAGTAAGGGAATTTTATGTCAGAGATGACATTAGCTGCATGTGCCCAAGAAAGAAAGAGACTATGAAAACACCAACAGGAAGGGAACTTCACCAGAAATGTTACCTAGTCATGACTATTGGAAAAGCACATGCTGTCTTTTTGAGTGAAAATCCCAAAGCTGAGGTTAGCAAAACTAAGTTTCATAAGCTGCACCCCAAGCATGTTCTTCCATAAAAAAAAAAAACAGATCAGGAAGTATGCATGCGCATTTATCACGAAAACGTTGACATGCTTCTCTCAGGATTCAGCACTATTTGTTTTGTCCTGACCTCCCAAAGAATGCAGAAATGCTTGCAAAGGAAAGTGTTTGTGCTTTCAACCAAGATCACATTACATGCATTGACAGAAACTGTCCCATGTGTAGTGCAGAAGAATATGTTAATGTAAAAATACCTGAGGAAAAGTTAGATTCACTGTGAAGTATTATCATTGGTGTCAAAATGATGAAGGCTACACAATAAAAAGACAAGTTGTAACAGATCTGGGCAGTGCCAAGGAAGATCTCAAAGCACAACTGCATATCTTTACAAGGCATGTATACAATGCTTCAAAGCAACTTTCAGAACTACATCATCTGAAAGAACACCTACTGAATGATGCGATAAAGCATAATCGGGAGATCATGAGCACACACTGAGCTGCCAAAAGTATAACGATTTATACTTGTGTGGCATATTTTGTGGAGCCAGATGGCACTCTGCAGCACCAATCTTATGCCATCATCCCTGACAATTTGACACACAGCAAAGATTCTGTTAAAGAGAGACATAGTACCTGCAAATCTGTACCTGATACAAGATCACTACATTTTATACACCCTATGAGATCAAATTTAGTTGAATATTCCCTCAATACTACAATTTCATGTCCCCACGAGATGAAACAAGCCATAATATTTCCTACAACTGTTCTGCAGCATGTACCTAAAGCTACCGAATCAGCTTCTCCCCCAGATAATAGAAGATTTACAAGAGGGCCAATGGATTGCGGTTCTATTTGATGAGCATTCGTGGCCTGGCCAAGTAGTTGATGTAGACCAAAAACACATGACTGTAAAACCTGTTTTCAAGCCCATAGCTGAAAACAAATTTAAGTATTTGGAAAAGCCACAGTTCAAAACGATTCCAATTCATAGCTAGCTATCTGTCTGTGTTGACGTGCGATCCGTCACCTGATCAAACAGCATGTTTTTTTCCCTATGGTTTGAATATTGCTCTGAAGATAAAGAGCATTGTTAATAAAGTATACTGAAGAAATGGAACTGGTCAATTATACTTTCTTTATAGCTTAGTTTTGAGCTTATCCATACTTAATAAAAATGTCTTTTATGCATTTTTGGCACTTAATAATTTGGTAAAAATTTATAAAAATTATGTGATATAACAACCAACAATAATGCAGCAGCATTCCACTAAGACTGTTACAGAAACCTTTACCATTTTTCTCACACTTGCATAACTGATGTATCATTATAGTAGAAAGCCCTTAAAGGAATTTGTCATGTCCACAACGTCGTCTGCAACACACAGATCTTTTTTAAATAAATAAATCCAAGCTTATACAATTTTTTTAAGTTCTACTGAATTCATTTGCGTAAATGTTCATTAAATCCTTATCCAAAATTTTTTTAAAATTTATTACCTACATTTACAGATTTTCTTAAAAATATCAAGACTAATAAAAAGTGGGACTTCTGTGAGTCATGTCAGCAACAACTCGAAAATATTTTTTTTTTTTTTGTAAATATAAGTACCTTTCAGTATTTAAATCAACATATGACCTGAAAGGTACATCATGAAAGGTACCAGTACCAGAGTTCTTCCAGTCCTCCCAGCAGAAGTTGCACATGCAATCAAGAACGAACATGAAATGAGGAAAAGCTCCAGGAGAAGATGGAATTACTGTAGACATCATACAAGAAGCAAGTGGAGAAATCGAAACAGTACTCTCCCAAATTTTCACTCTATGCCTTAATGAAGGGAAGATTCCTGAGGATTGGAACAATGCTAAAATGATCCTGCTACATAAAAAAGGTGACATTGAGGATCTCAGGAACTACAGACCTATCAGCCTCCTATCAGTGGTTTATAAAATCTTCACTAAAGTTCTTTCACACCGCTTGAAGGTAACATTGGACATGGCTCAATCGAGAGAACAAGCTGGATTCAGGAGTGGCTACAGCACAATAGATCATATCCACGTACTGAGAGAACTAATTGAAAGAGCGAGGGAATATGAACTTCCATTGTGCATGGCTTTTATCGATTATGAAAAAGCCTTTGATTTTGGTGAAATCATCAGCAGTTACAATGGCTCTGAAATCCTGCGGTATTGAAGATACATACATTAATATTATTAATAACATCTATGAAAATGCAAGTGCAAAGATTCGGCTGTTTGAAAATACAACACACATAAAAATTGGAAAGGGAGTGAGACAAGGTGACACCATATCTCCGAAGCTCTTTAATGCCACATTGGAAAATGTCTTTCAATCACTGAACTGGGAAAACAAAGGGATAAAAATTAATGGAGATTATCTAACCCACCTTCGTTTTGCTGATGACGTAGTCATTTTTGCAACTACCCCATCAGAACTGCAGAGTATGATCCAGGAACTTGCTGACAATAGTAAAGAAGTGGGATTAAAAATGAACTTTCAGAAGACAAAAGTGATGTTCAATGCTTTTACAAGAAATGAAGATTTATCGATTGATGGAGAAAAACTGGAGATAAGACACATATGTTTATCTTGGACAGCAGATATCCAGTAAAAATGGGCAATGTCATCGCTCTGTCCACGTTATTTTATAAACAACACATATATCCAGTGAGGGTCACATTGTTGAAGAAATTAATCGACGTACAAAACTTGCCTGGAGAGCTTTTGGAAGAAACAGCATAATTTTCAAGAGCAATATGCCATTATGTCTTAAAAGAAAAGTGTTTGATCAATGCATCCTTCCAGTGCTTACGTATGGTGCAGAGAAGTGGACCTTAAATAAAAGAGACATACAAAGGCTGCAGACAACTCAAAGAAGCATGGAGAGATGCATGCTTGGTGTAACCAGGAGAGATAAGAAGAGGAACTCGTGGATCAGAAAAATGACAAGAGTGGAAGACATCATGGTCAGAGTTAAATCCCTGAAATGGCAATGGGCTGGACATACTGCCAGAAGAACAGACCATCGATGGACAGCCAAAATTTTAGATTGGATTCCAAGGGACAGGAAAAGACCCAGAAGAAGACCACATGGGCGATGGGTGGATGAAATTCGAAAGTGTGCGGGAGTGACATGGAGGAGACTGGCACAAGACAGACCGTTGTGGAGGAAACTTGGAGAGACCTTCGTCCAGCAGTGGATCGATAATGGTTGACAATGATGATGATGATGACCTGAAACATTGACACCTATTAGAGTTGTAAAAAAATATTATTCATCTAGCTCAATTTTTTATAAAAATATGGTGCACCTTAACTTTGTAAATGTCATGTCCGCAACATGCACAATACTGTGGAATCACCTTTCTGCAAAAAAAAAAAAAAAAAAAAATCTAACATGCGAGTACATAAGACTGGGAAAATGCTAAAAAATTCTGGATAAGTCAGAGAAATTTGTGTGGGAAAATGAGTATAAACTCCACAAATGTCTCCTTTTTTAAATATGAAGTCTGTATTTTTGTATATAAATGTGTTGCATTTAATACACCTGCAAATATTCCTTGGGACTTGAAAAATGCAATGTGCGAGATGCCTGGGACATGTAATTTATCATCCTGGGTTGGTAAAAAAGCAACAACAACAACAACAAAAAAAAAAAAAAAAAAACACTAGTTGCTTGCTGGAATGGGAAAAAGGAAATTGGAATGCTGAATTTGCTAGAATAATAATAAACACTGTTTTTGCCTATCATTTTTAATTTCACTGCAAACCAAGGATTTTGTTTTACTGTTGTGGTCAGGAGTATATTACTTCTGGCACAGGCACTGGGGCAATATGTTTTTCTCCATGTTATTTGCAGCTGGTGAATGGAGTACTGAGTTGCTATAAAAAGTTTATTGTACTTTTGAGCAAAAAAATAAAATAAAATAAAAATGAAATGAAATAAAATAAAATGTGGCTTCTGATATTTTGCATCAAAAGAAAATGTTTTCTGGACATCCTGCCTTTACTACCTGGGCAGAATTTTTTTTTTTCTGCACATGCTCAACCAGGAATGTTGCATTTTACATATTTTTCAAGCCCTGTTTCTTATTTAGCATGTACTAATTCTTAACAAAATTGTATCTTCTATAGCTTCGAAACTCCTAATCTACTGTGAACCACCATAATTTTTTTTGTAAATGTGAAACCTCTTGAATGTAGTCTGTTTGTTCTTGATTTAAATAACTGATGTTTCGAATGTTCAGTAAATAAATATTTAGTTGATTGATTGAATATTTCATGAAATACTTTACTTACTAAGAAATTCCAAACTTCTCGATAGAGAAGAAATGAATGATTTCACAAAGCCACCTCTGTGCCACACTCAACCAACAATAATATTTGATTATGCTCTATTAATCATTCTCTGTCTGTAATCACTGGTTCAAGCCCCATTTCATCACACGTTGATAATACAAAAGGGGGAAAAATAACCTAGTATATAACTTACTGGATTAAAAAGAAAGGAAGAAAAATATATAAATCTACATTGTATTAGAAATTAATTTCTTTTGAATTTTGAAAGTATGAAAATATTAGAAGAATTAAGACATCCAATTAATATTTCAATACTTTCAAATTTTGAAAATATTGAAATATTAAATGAATTAAATACATTCAGGGACCATATTAAGGCTGTCTTTGAATGAGTGTTAGGTTTCATCTTCTGCCATAGATGGCGCAATATATCACTACTTTTACATCTTGAGGGATTGTCGCAAAAGTTGGCGTCAGCGAATGACTGAAGACCTTACCATATTCAGAATGGAAGTGGTGTATCTCGTTGGCTCCACAATGAAAAGAAAAAATATGCGCTGTTACGTTTTAACCAATGACATTTTTTGGGGGTGGAGCTTAGTAGGTAGGCATAGTTTCTGTCTCAAATTCAAGTGTTTTCTGGTAATGTACATATTTTCTCTTCAAAAAATGAACGTACAGTAGAATTTAAGATGATCTATGGAAGACAAGATTCCAATCTCACTTCAGTGCCCATTCTTTGATTTCTACTTGGCCTAGGTAATTAAAAATAACAGATAGAAATGAGAGATTTCGTTTCTTCCACACAGAAACACTGCCAAGCCAACTTCTGGCGCCATCTAGCGCCTAACTAAAATACTTTCAAGTCAGATAAATTGAATTAAAAAAAAAATTCTAACAAATTTTTCGGAAAAATAACTGCGACACGTATTAGCTATGTGTCGTTTTTATTTGTGCTCAAAATTTCAAACTCTACAAAGTAATAGTTTTCGAGAAAATGTGTACAAAAGAATTTGCGTTGCAGATATAGGACAGAATTTCTGTTACACTCATTCAAAGACAGCCTTAACTGAAAAAATAAAAAATTCCACATATTAGTGAAGTCATGGCAAATCCTGGAGATATATTATTGTTTACATATAACTTTAATTTTATTGGGATTACTAGGATATATTACTGCTTGTCATATTTTTGAGTTGAATTCCAACATGTCTCAGGGACCAACTCAAGAGAGTAGGTATTCCCACATGTGGGGTGATTAGGAGAAACTGGGAGGCAACTTAAGATCCTAGTAGCACAGCATAAAGCTACTGTTAAAAATGTTACCAGCAAAACAGGACTTGGCAGGCAGATTCAATTAACTGGGGCTCCATAAAAATTCTATCACATCAGCAGCACTTTGCAACAAGGAAGTTGGAAGGAAGGTCTGGAATATAAGAGAAGGAATTACAGTTAATGTACAGAAAGGCTAGGTATTACTGTATGGATGACAACACCTACTCTCTTGAATAGGACATGATGGTTTGGAGTTAATCCTGTAAATTTGACAAGGATAATATTGCCATACAATTAAAGTTAAATTTAAGTGATAAATCAGAATTCTATAATAATAATAATAATAATAATAATAATAATCCTGCAGAACTGTACATGAAAAATGCTAATAGAAAAAATTAATTCTCATATGTAATTTCTGTGGTAATTCTGTACATAAATATGCTTAAGAAATGTACATATCATGAGATATATCTCTAGGGACAATTTCATGGTAAAACATGCTTCAAATTAAACATATTTATGTACGGAATTACCACATGTGTCTCAACTGAGTCTCACTGAGCGTGCAACATGTGATATAAGTTTCAGTATTAGGTATGCAATACCTTTGATATTGTAACACTGAGCGTGCAACGTGCAATATATGTTTCAGTATTAGGTACGCAATACCTTTATATTGTATTTTTTACATAAATATGCTTTGTTGCCATAGCAACAAAAGCTGGTTTTACACATTTGCTGATGTGATGTCATGTCCTTGAAAGCATTCTTTTGAAGAAAGTAATAACCAGTACCCTCTATGACAGTTCAAGGAAAGAGACTCTCTCTCTGCTCTCTTAGCTCTGTTTATTCTTTTCCTTTTGAAACCGTTTGTGGTCAAGTTACCATGCCTAATTGATTGAGGGAAGTTTGTGGGGTCTCACTTATGTGATTTGTATCCAGAGCTCACTTATGTGATTATCTCTAATCTTAACCTCATGTTGGGCATTATTGCAACTTTTGGCCATTGCACCATAAAACCATAACATTATGTACTAATTAACTATTTTATTTTACTTCCTTTTCTTTGTATTCCTTCAACAATATTATGGAAGCATTTTTCTCTTTCTTCTTTTTTTTTTTCTTTGGATGTACATGTTCACATTTGGCCATATAGTGCTTTGTGAAGAAAAAAACACCTTTAAGAGGGATATGAAACTTTATCCCCATCTGCTACAGCAATGTGTAGTTTAGTCGTTACATGATAACTATACCCCCCCCCCCTTTTCATTTCTTTTTTTGGTTCCTGTTATTTTCTTTATTGAACTTAGCATTTTTTACTACACCATGAATTGGGACAGTTCAGGTAGGGATCTAGTGATTTGCCAGAAGTAGGAAACCTTGCAATTAAATCAGTGAGATAGAAAAGCATTTGTAGGTAATCTACATGAATCTTTATTATGTTTAAAATTCTTAATTTCCTGTTTCTGTACTGTGCATTTTTGTGTTGTTCCTGACCAGCTTATACCATCCTTTAGGTGTACAAGTGTTATTCAACAATAAATGAATTGTCTCAGTATTGTATAGAAATTTCCCAGTATGTATGGACATATGTTATACTGAATAAGATCTAGTCCTTTTTGACACTTAAAGACTTTTCCTTTTAAGTGTGTGTGTGTGTGTGTGTATGTGTGTAAGGTTTTTGCATTATCTAATTGAGTAATTCCATTTGATATTGAATAAGCTTTACTGTCATTGCAAACAGCCTCCATCACTGCTGTTAACTGAAAATGGTAATTGTGTAATGCAGTGTTTCCCAACTGCCGGTCCACAGACCAGTACCAGTCCGTGAGATTTTTTCTGCCGGTCTGCGGAAAACGAGTGAAATTATTTATTTTTCTTTTGAATGAAAATTATGTCCAAAGTAAGGGGAAATGTAAATCTAAATTTCTTTGAACACTTGTTGCAGAAAGTTAAAGGAAACTTGGATCGCTAATCTCTTCACAGAAGATCTGAACTCCTGCAGGCTAACTCACCAGGAAAAGGAAAGCTTTGTTGAACTTCCTTCTGATGCCAGTCTAGTATCAATATTCAGATCCAAATCTGTGACTCAGTTTTGGGGTATTATGGGGAAAGAATATCCAAGTTTTGGTGATAAAGGTCTAAAATTATTGGTAACTTCTTTGACCATGTATTTATTGCGAGAAAACCTTTTCATCCGTTTCGGCAATCAAAACAAAGCACAGGAACATAATGAACAATAATGCTGCACTGCGCCTTGCAGAAACGATGCTGAAACCACGGCTCGAAAAGATTATTTGCAAAGCAGCAGCAACAGACATTGAATTGATCCCTGAAAAAAATATATTAACGGTAAGAAGAATGTTGTGGCGTATTGACTATGAATTGCACTTATTAATCGTTAAAGAATATTAACAGATTAAATGATATTAGCTGTAAGTAGGTGACATGGAACAATCTGGTATATAAATTATGGATTGTATGCAGTGATCATTATAATATAGATTATTATGAGGACAAATGCTCAAAAATAGCCTAAAAGTTTTGTTTCGGCATCGCCGGTTTGTGAAAGTTTTCCCAACGTTTTGCCATTCCATGAAAGCAAAAAGGTTGGGAACCACTGGTGTGTAATGAATTACCTGTGTGAACAGTTTTTGAAGTAAAAAATAATTCTGCTGTTAAGTAGTAATTTAATAATTCTGCTGTTTTCCTAGTAAAAATAATTCCTTTATTGTGTTTTGTGTTTCAGAATATAGTTCATTGGCACCAGCGATTTTTGCTCGTTATATTCCCAACATTCTTCCACCTATGCAGTTGTCTGATTTGCCAAATTTTGTTGCGGAGACTCAGCAGTACCAGGAACAGTTGCGTTCCATGGGATTCATAAGGTTTAGATTTTAAAAATACATATATAATAGTGATTTATATTCTGTTGTGAAGTGCATTTCAGTGAACTGATTGTAAGTGAGATACTTACAAAATTGCACACTAAGGACAGTTTCACTCTTTCACATAAGCAGCAGTCGTTCAGTTACATCTTCCTAATTTTCCAAATGTCCTTCACTGCCTTTCTCACTTTCGGAGACTTTCCGATGGAATTTTCTTATGAAAATTGGTACACATATAGTACTGGTTCAGTACAAATCTAAAAAACAAAAACTGATTTGCAAAAAATAAAAAAATGGGAAAAGCTGCTTGAAAAAGGCCGTAGCAATTTATCGTCAGTTTATGAACTTCCGATTGAATTCTTACTTGAAAATTGCATAGACTACATACTAAGTAGGCAGCCACAAAAAATGTTAAATTACCATATTTTTCATTACATAATCTGCAGATTATATTTAAAAAATAATAAATTCAGGTTGTGCAGATTATACGCTGATGCAGATAATAAAATGTAACACAATATGAAGATGGGGGTTGCGAAATATTAAAGAATTTTTTTTTAAAACTTACAAGCATTTTAGCAGAAATCGATGCAATGAAGACTATATCATTTGCTCTTCTGGATGATCATGTGCTGAAGCTTATCATCATACACGCTCGTTGGTGCCACATGTCTAGGGAGTTGCTGAAAAAAACTCATAATTTCCCCCTTTATTCACTTGAAAGTAACAGAAAACCATTTAAAAATGAGTTATTTTTTTTAGTAAGATTTTTTTTTTTATTTCTTTGGGCTGCTGAGTCATCTCATGAATTGCGTTCTATATAAAATTATGGTTCAGGATCAACATCGCGGGCGTTTCACGGCCACAGGATTGTGCACCGCCGCAGATTATACATAGGAATTTCTTTTCCTGAATTTCACTGTCTCCAGATTATATGCTGCTGTGGATTATAGAAGGAAAAATACAGTATTTTATATCAGCCCTAAGACAGATGTTAGGCAAAGATCTAACTACAGTCGTGGTTTCTTTTCCATGAAAATCAATACACATACATACAATGCCGGTAGAGTGCAAACCTGAAAAAATAATGGATTGAAGAGGTCTTTTTCACCATGCTTGATATACTGTTATAAGGTTGTGCAGATTATGATTATAAGTGTGCTAGCTTTACTTTATAATACAGTAATTTTAGTTAGTAACTTTAAAAAACCGGGTGACATTGCATACATGCATCTTTAGTTTCCGAATGATTACTGATAGACACCTCGAAAGGTTGGCAACTCTGTCTATGCTTCGTACATGTCTGAATCCTTTGCAGTGGGTTGTTTATAATGCCATCTAAATGTCATAGTTTTGTACATAAGTGAGGATGGCTTGTGCCCAATTGCTATTGCGTATTCCTAATAATTTGCTGCTTCAGTGTATATTAGCTTTGATGATATCTTTATAACATCACAGCCTGTGGCTAAGATCTCTCAAAATAATGATTGATAGTTTGTGTTTTTCTACTAAGAATCATAATTTGCCATACCCTGAGAAATCTCGGTCACAGATACTGATATAATGCCTCACTTGTTTTAAGGTTTTTCAATAGTTTGTTGTACGTTCTACATAGCTAAATAGCTCAGCTGCATGTGATGTCACAAATAAACCAAGAATTAAACTGACACACAGAGAAAAAGCAAGCTAATAAAAGATGAAAATTAGTTAAGTGCCCCATGTAAGTAGTTTAGAAAGAAACCAGGTCAGTTTGGAAAATAACTTCTGGTGGGCTATTAAAAAAATGCCAGAAATATGAAAAAAACATCTTAAAACATTTTATCATTATTTGCAAAAATATCTACTTATGTACATTCCTTTTTTACATATTTACCATCTAAAATAAGGCATCTAAAATAAGGATAGCGGAAAATAAGTTTTTGAATTCCCTTGTCAAAGAAATCAGCTGCCTTTGAGCTCAGCCGTGACTGTATGCTTGTTTTTGATTTCTTGTTTTTACTGAAATGCTGTGTACAGCAGGTGATCAAGTAATTCCAATTTGAAATGTTACATAAATTGAGCTACTGTATGATGTCATACATTGTCGTACAGAAGAACCATGCCAGAAGTAAGCATACTACACCCCTTTTTATTTTTAATGGCTGTCCGATGTATTTTTAGTTTCTCACAATACACTTTTGATGTAACTGTGTTTCCATGTACAATGTAGTCAACCAGCAGCACTCCCTTCTGGTTCCAAAAAAAAAACAGTTGCCATATGCTTTCTGGCAGACAAAGTTTGCTTAAACTTTCTTCGTTTATGTGGTGAATGAGTGCGGCTGCACTGCATAGGCTGTTATTTTGTTTTAACACTGGTATAGGAAATGTAGGTTTCATCTCCTGTTTTGATATGATTGAGGAATTCATCTCGATCATATCTTATGCATCACGTCAACCGGAGTTACCTCATGCATCACGCATGATCTTTAAACTCGTGCGTCACTTACTGTTACAAAAACTTACCTTTCCAATCTGGCAGCAAAACAAATCGTAGTCGCACTGATGAAGGCCATAGTAATGGCTGAAATATGTTTGCCTTAACAACTACACTGCTGGCCACCCAAAATGCAACACCAAGAAGGAAGCATCCAATTGGCCTGAAATTCGCAGCATGCGTTGCCCGCGATAGGACATGCGAATGATTTAGCATTGCAGGGCATATGCAAATCATGTGCGCCCGGCACGCCACCGAGAAGCACTATAAGAAGGGTGCACAGAAGGCAGGGTGTAAGTAGTGGAAGTGTGTTGTGCTGCCAGACCTTGTGCGTGGGAAGCTTCCTGATGCCTCGTTGCAGAATACGGCAGTCATTCCAACGTGTTTCGGAGTTCGACAGAGGACGAATAGTGGCTTATCGTGACAGCGGGTTTATCGTACTGAGACATCGGCGCCCGTGTGGGACAACATCCAGCCACAGTGAGGTGAGTATGGATTCGGTGGGTGCAGGAGGGACGGACGGACCGACGTGAGCTATTGCCGCAGCCGCGGCACACCACCGAACAAGAGGACCGGCTGTTGTGCGGCGGGCATTGACGGCTTGCACCGCGCATTGACGGCTTGCACCGCCACATCACGAATGTTAGCGCAAGAATTGAGGTGTGTTGCGCAACAACCTGTGTCAGCACGTGCCGTTCGACGTCTGCAGGAGCAGGGACTCTTCGCACGGCAGCCATTGCTCTGATTACCATTGACGTTTCACCACCGGCGAGTGCGGCAACAGTGGGCCGTTGAACGCCGCACCTGGACTACGGAATGGCAGGACATTGTCTTCTCCGACGAATCCCGCTTCTTCCTGCAACACCACGATGGTCGGATCCGCGTGTGGCGGCACCGCGGCGAGAGACTGTATGACGCCTACATTATGCATCACCATACTGGTCAGTCGCCTGGCGTTGTGGTTTGGGGCGCAATTGGATATGACACCCGCACCCCTCTGGTACGTATCGCCGGTACACTCAACAGCCACCGCTACATCTCCGACGTTTTGGAGCCTGTAGTCCTCCCTTACCTGCAGGTCCTGCCAGCTGCCACGTTTCAACAGGACAATGCGCGCCCGCATGTGGCACGCATCGTGCAACAATTCTTCACGGCCCACCAGGTGTCACTGCTGCCGTGGCCTGCCTGTTCTCCCGATATGTCGCCCATTGAACACGTCTGGT
This sequence comes from Macrothele yani, assembly GCA_039090855.1. NCBI lineage: Eukaryota > Metazoa > Arthropoda > Arachnida > Araneae > Macrothelidae > Macrothele > Macrothele yani. The sequence continues at coordinate 85,220,112 of CM077008.1, forward strand.
CGCTGAACGGCAACCGAGTGGCCCGGCAAGCACCACCTGCGGCTACGCCTGATGAACTGTGGCAACGTGTGGAAGCAGCCTGGACCGACATACCCCAAGCCCACATCCAAAGCCTCTTTCGTTCGATGCTGTGGCGTGTAGTAGCCATTATTGCCAGCCATGTGGGCCCCACGAACTATTGATTTCTGCGTGTTCCGCAAGTTGCATAGGCCTGTAAGCTCAATCGTTTCATCTTTGTATATGATGTTATGTGTCCAGTAAATCTGGCTTTGCTATCTCATGTCCTTCTTGGTGTTGCATTTTGGGTGGCCAGCAGTGTATTATATATAACTTAGCGTGTTCTCAACTACCTTCAACTGAACTTGTTCGTTAGTTACGTGCTTTGTCTACCACTCATTTAAGAATTCATCTCCAGCAATGTAGGGCAAAAACACCACCCAAGCCTCATCTGAAACTTTGAATTCAGGCCCAGCTCAGATGTCAAAACAGAAACCAGTTCTTCTGATTACTTGGCTACCCTGGGTAGCAATAATAATATCAGGTCTGTGCATAAGTTTCCAACATTTGTTTGTGTGGGACCCACTTTCTGTGAATATTTTCCGTGACGTGCAACTGTCAAGCCATGGTTCGTTGATTCATGCCTAAATGTACTGCCAGTTCTGTGGTTGACAGGTAGCCTCTTCATCCAGAAGAACTTGCAGATCTATGCTCTGTATCTCCTTCAGCGGTCTTCTACTGTGCTCACCTTCCATGCTGCAGTTATCACTTCTGAATTTCACAAGTCACTCACATATGCTTGCACCTACAGTTTTCTTGCTGTACGTCTAAAAAATCCACTCTTGAGCTTCTGCAGCAGTTGTTATACTCAGATTAAACATGAACAACAGACAGTGATGAATATACATCTTGTCAGTTGCCATGTTTTAGCTTAACCAACAGCATGTACGTGACTCCCCTTCTGGTAGCACCCATGGTGGTTAATTAGGCAAAATGAACAAAATATAGTTTTTCAGTACATTCTCATTACTTAACATATGTGGGTATTATTTTCCATATGTTTATAAGCATATACAATATATATTATTAAATCTTGTTGAGTTGGTGGATTTGCTTATTAATTAGTGTTCACAAGACATTTTGACCCACATGTACATGCATATTTTGTTGAGAATGTGTGTTCTGCTCAAAGTTTTAAGGGGATTAAAAAAAAAAAAGTAGAAATGCTGCTTTGATACATTCATAATTGTTTGTTGGATCCTTGTTATATCTAGAAGTTGCAATAACCTGTTAGAGATAATTTCTTAGGAAACTACTTAATTTTATTTTAATGTTCTTTCTTTTTATTTTAGTGGAGACCAAAGCAGAAAGAGAGCAGGTGAAGAACTCTCAGGTTAGTTTAATTTTATGTGTACACTTTAAAAAAAAAAAAGATAGAACTCTGTTGTGTTGCATTCTCATTTAGAGAAATGCATTATGAAAAACCCACTGCTGATTTGTGATCCAAACCTTTGAAGCACAAGGTACATTTCTCAAATTGTTTATCCAGTGAGTATTTCTACAAATTTTATTCCATCTGCAAATTATAGGACAACATGTTCATGTGTATTGTTTATTCAGAGTAATTCTCTCTCGCTCTCTCTCTCTCTCCTCTCTCCCTCCAAAGGCATAAATCACTCTGTATGTATGGTCATTGAGTTGTAAATGTTTGACAAAGATTAAATGTTTAATTTGCAAAATTACCATCTTAGCGATCGATACATATTTGTAACATTCTTAGACTTTAGCAGAAAGAAGTGATTAATTCATTGCCTTAGATTTGTGAGACTTTTATTGCAGTTCACATTTCATGTGACATAATCTTCCCCAAGTAATATGCATTCTTCGTGATTGTAAATTTTTTATCTTGTTTTGGGTCAAAGTTGGGACTGAAGACATGCTGCTGTATTATTAGTCTTTTGGTGGATTAATCACAAAAATCCCCTTTTTTTATATTATCTTGAAACCCAAAAGTAGCGTTTTATGTGTGCTTGTTTTTTTTTTTTTTTTTTTTTTTTTTTCATTAAAATATTGCTGAATATCTTATTCCTTAAGTTCTGATTTCTTATTCCACAAGTTCTGGTATCTTATTCCACAAGTTCTGGTATTTTCTAAGAGTTTCCCTCTAGTGCTGAGACAGGCTGACCTCAAAGTTGAGCCCGGTTTGGGGCCCAGGCTCAGACTGCATAATATTTACTGCGGTGCAGGCTTGGGCTCTGAGAGAGTGAGTGAGACAGAGATAATTTTCTTCTTTTCTTTTTAAATGTGATTTTTTATGATTTAGTATACAAGACTTTTCTTCCAGTTTCAATTGGTAATGGCGTCTGGGTGGGGGGGGGCGGGGAACTCAGCAGAGCTATTTATTTGAGGCTTGTGTAGCAAGTGACATAGGACACCCATCAGTGAATTTCTGTCATGAAGGTAATGAGTCTTCAAAAAATTATAGATAGTAGATAGCTCCTCGACAAAATTTTGCCCTCTACCTCAATGTGGCAGGGCTCCCTGCAGTGTGGAAGTAGAGGGCAAAATGGTACAGTCCAATAAAGTTGTGCACATCATTGAACAAGTGGTTTGCTTACTGTGGAAATACTGTCTATAAAACAAAGCACGTTATTGTGAATCCACTTTGAGAGCAAGGGTACATTACATGAGGATGTGCAGTATAATGCACTGAGTTGGATCGTTTTGCATTTGATGGCCCCTATAATTGTACCCTGAGCTTCTACAAGTTCCTAATCCTCATGTAGGGCTCCCAATTCCTGCCATAAGATAGTACTAGAACCCTCAGGTAATATGAAATACACTGAAAGGTCAATGTATCATATACATCCCCAACTGGTAACAACCTTTCATTCTCACAACAACAGCAACACATCATGACATCAACTTGACTAGATGTTAGAAATGCATGGATGGTACCATTACCCACAATTCCAGGATAACTGCCCATAAAATGTCTGGGTTTTTGTGCTGATTAAAGCAGCAACTGATGACCCTAATTCACCTCACACAACTGTGTTGTACCAGGAAAGCAGCTTATCTTCTCAACTTGATCTTCATTCCATGTTGATGACTCATCTCAGAAAGGGAAAGGTGGGTGGGTGGGATAAAAGGTGACTGAGAGACTACATTACTACCTTAACTTTTTCAGGCTGCAACAAGCCACAATAATTTTCTCATTCTGTAATTTCTTATCTAATATACATGGTCGAGTCACATTGTGACCACCAGCTAATATCCAGAGTAACTGCTGTGTGCAGTGTGGACAGCAGCTAGATGGGCTGGGAGTGACTCAGTAAGGTGCTGGAAGGTGTTCACAGGTATGTGGAGCCATGCTGACTGCAGTGCATCTGACAGCTACTGGAGGGTGTGGGGTGGAGGATCCACAGAGCGAACAATACGATCGAGGTGGTCCCAGAGATGCTCAATAGAGTTTTTAAATCTGGGGAATTAAGGAGGCCAGGGAAGTACTTTAAAGTCTTCATCGTGTTCTTCCAACCACTCTTGGACATTTCTAGCTGTGTGACATGTCGCATTGTGGTGCTTGAAGATCCCATCCGTCCCAGGGAAGACAATCACCATGTATAGGTGTATGTAGTCTAAAGATCCAGACTTAGAAATTTTGCTAGTAGACATTGGCCACCAAGACCAAAATTGTTAGTGGCCATAAAAAAAAAAAAAAAAAGTCAGTGGCCAAAACTTTGAAAAAATAGAATTGTATATTTCATACTATTATTTTTATAAAATTGCTTACTATAATATCAATACGTTTTGTTTTGCATATTTCAAATATAGTATGCTTAAAAGTTAAAACTGAAGTAATAAGATACGTAAATTAATCTTTGTAGTTTGGTCAACAAGATTTCTCGCTATCCTCCCACCATAGTGTTTTATCCCATCTTTAGGGTCAAAATTACTCATTTTTATTCCTGATGTTTTGATCCTAATGCGACTTTCAAGTCTGTTCTTTTTCATTAGAAGGCTTCTTTCACCTAACTGTGTGTTTTTAGCTGCTTACCAAAGACATTCTACATGAGCATTTAACAGCAGTGTCGTTAAAAGCACTGTTACTAGATCTCTCATGATTTCAAAAGGCTTTAGATTATCTGAATTCTCCAATTTGTGTAACAAAGCATTTGAAATACATGAAATTCTGTTAGGATTCAAACTAACAAGAATCTTCTTGATTTGAAGCCACTATTCCAAAGCATGATCAGGGTTAAACTTTAAAAAATTGCATATTTCAGTTATTGCATCATCATCATGATTGTTTAGGCCTTCAGAATATTTCGGAAATAGCACCTTATCTAAAGAGTGAACATATTTTTGCAGAAAACAGATGTTTGGACATTATTAAATATTTTTTTCAAGTTTTTGTGCAATTCTTTTTCAATAAATCAATGCTGTTTTCTGTAGAACTTAGTTCTATATCTTCATCATCTGGAACACATCTTCATGCTGTGCTGATTTGGTGACCTTGAAGTGTTGATGACATGTCATTTTGAGATAAATTCCTTAAAAAGGACGAATTTGCCCCTTCATCTGCAGATTTTAAAGCAGCCAACTCTAGTTCAGTAACAAAACGCAAAACATTACTGATGTCCACATCAGTTTTTTCCAGCTTTCTGGAACATTCAACAACACATGAGATTATGTCAAAAAATCCATTGATCCTCTGAATGGATATATATAACATACATACATACATACATATCACTAAGCTGTTCTCTGAGATTCAGAGGTTAGCTCCAAAAAGAAATACAAACTTCCAGATATTTTTACTTATTGTTGTCCTATCAAACTTCACCATTTACAGCGATCTTGACATACAACTCGTGCTTCACTGATATCCATTACACGCCGTACACAAGATCTTTTATACTTCATACTTATAAATAACTTTTTCTCATGCAGACACTCCTGAATCTGATCCACCCATGTCTTCCTTGGCCTTCCTCTGCCTTTCCTTCCTGCCACTTGGGCTGAAAATATTTTCTTAGTAAGCATATCATCACTCATTCTTTCAACATGGCCAAACCACCGAAGCATATTGGTCTCCACCTTGCTAACAACATTTTGCTTTACATCACACAACTGCAATACATCTTCATTCCTCACACAATCAGATCGTGTCTTGCCACAAACCCCACGTAAGTAACACATTTCTCCAGCACACAAACGACTCCTATGTTTCTTCTGCAGTACCCAGGCTTCACTGCCATACATCAGAGTAGGAACAATTACTGTTTCATACACAGCCATGCGGGACTCTCTAGAGAACCCGTCATTCCTGTGAAAACCTCCCAGAGCAGCTATGACTTTCAAAGAAGAATTCACTTGCTTACTGATTTCACCATCCAACTTGTTCTCTCTGTCAAAGATGCTTCCTAAATACACAAACTCACTCACCTGGTCAATCACAGTGTCATTTATACTTACATTACATTCAGTGCTACCCATTCCTCTCTCAAACACCATAACTCTGGTTTTTCTCTTATTTATACTCAGTTTGAATTTCATGCAAACTTCTTGCATCTGAGTCAACATACTCTGCAACTCACTTTTGCTCTCTGCCAACAGGACAGTGTCATCAGCATACAGCAATCTGCACACACGGATATCACCAAGACATAAACCACTATTATCTATTTTGGCCTCATGCATGCATGCGTCCATAAATATATTAAACAGCCATGGTGACATTACACAACCCTGTCTAACTCCTGCACCAATGGAAAACCATTTTGATAAAACACCATTCACTCGTACAAAAGCTCTACTACCAGCATACATGGCTTTTACACTATTAAGTAGATTCCCAGTAACACCATATTCATTCAATACCTTTCACAAAAGTGTTCTATTGACTCGGTCATAAGCTTTCTCTAAATCTATGAAGGCAGTAAAAACTTTCTTCCCAACAGCCAGATACTTTTCAATCATCATGTGTAATGCAAAAATCTGGTTAGTGCAGCATTTACCAGGCATAAAACCACTCTGAACATCCCACACTTTCAATGATGTAAGACCCCATATTTTTCAATAACAACCTTACCAAACACATTCCCTGGCACACTCAGTAGGCTAATACCACGGTAGTTCTTGCATTCAGTCTGATCACCTTTTCCCTTATACAAGGGAACAATGATAGCATCCTTCCAATCCCAAGGGACCATTCCTAACTCCCAGCACAACTGGCAAATTTCAGTTAACCAGTCAATTATAGAGTCACCACCATACTTCAACATCTCTGCAGTTATGCCATCAACTCCTGGAGCCTTAACATTCTGAAGAGATTTTAGAGCTTTACACACTTCTTCTCTTGAGATCCCTCCTGTGCTTTCATCCCTCATTGTGAGATCATCTGCATCTGTCTCAGAATCATTTTTGCTCTGCTGATCTAATAACTCACAGAAGTATTCGCCCCATCTGTCACTTAACTCATTGGGCTCCCATATTATTTCCCCAATCTCATTCTTCACACAACTTACAACAGTTTTCTTAAATTAACTTTTGGTTATATATGGATATTTATAACCAAAAGTTAATTTAAGAAAACTGAGCTAGAAATTGTAATTCCAAAAGATGATCATGTAAGAAGTTTTATGGGTTTCATTCATATATTTTTTTAATCATGCTACTGTCTGTTTTGCAATTTAGGAGTTTTTAACCACGTCTAAGAAACTATCGGATTCAATTATTTTTACCACAAGTATGTATTTTGGTAAAAAACCTATGTAGTTTAATGTGAATCTGTTTCACATTTTTCAAAAAGGAGTTTCAAAAACATGAGTGTTAAAAAACTGAATATGGGCATTATGTTCCAACATGGAAACTTTTATCTTTCACGGAAATTAGGAAGTGGGATGTTTTTCTTGAGATACTATTAAAAGCACACTGATTACAGTAAAAAGTGCTTGGGAAGGCAGATAATGTGAAAAAAAAAGTCTTTGCTTTTTGCTGATTGTGATATGTCATAGATATAAATCAAGAAAAATATCCAGATTATCAGTTATTTGGGGTTACCACTCATTTTGCCAAATTAAATTCCCTGAGTTTTCCCCATCTGCAGACAATAGTATTTTTAAAAGCCACACAAACTATTTGAATTGGATGAACAGTATTACAGAAACAACACTAACGGACAAAACTTGAACTAAATCATCTGCTGACAGTTAGGTGAAAAAAGCGGTTTGACACACAAAAAAGAAAAATCTTTGCTGATCTTGTAAACATCAGAACTGGCATAAAAAGAAAAAAAGTACTTATGCACAGGAATACCATACCTGCCAGCATTGGCAAGAGCCTTGTCAGTGGTAAACAGCATTATTGTGTGGCATACATAGATAGGTTTTTCACGAAACTATGCATCTCTTTGTGAAAAAGAAATATGTGCCACAACAAAACGTTACAACAAACAAGGACACTAATGAAACTAAGAGGTGCAAAACACAAAGTTGATATCCTGGCGAGGGCATGATAGGTAACATTGTGAGATTTAAGTTCAAAACTTCCACTAGTAAAAAATCGGTCAGATGCGTTCTAAATCCTTCAACGCTTGACAGACAAGAAATCCAAGCAAGTGAGCCTGCAGTGCATGAAACTCCACTTACCGCATGATCATACTGCCTCTAAAATTGTAGTTTATGTCAAGATGAGACAAAAGAAGGAAAAAACACTAAATGTTTTAACTGGGTGAAAAATCAAAACACACAGCAAGAATGTGGACTACTGTCAGTTTGTCTTTTGTTGACTGCAGCTGCACAGCATCCATTGCTTAATTTTTCTTTCTGCTGATATCTTTCTCTCCCTGTTTCTTCATTGACACTTTTCTTTCCTTTCCTTTTTATGCCCTCTGATAACAATAACTTCATCCATCGTGCTGAAAGAACTTTCAGCCTGAAAACCATGAGTGTGTGATATCAAAGCTTTAACTATTTTAGATAAATGGTGTAACTTTGAGAATATCAGTACTTTAGAACATCATGAATCAATTTTTACAAATTTTTCAACTTCGTCACTTTCATTTTTGTGAATTTCACCCTCCCTTATCAAGCTAATAAATGTTTAACAATGCAGGGAGTGGGAACATCGCGGGGTTTGGGGGGGGGGGCATTACGGTAGAAATCTTCCTGTTCTGGAAATTTTCCCGCTATTTTCAAGCTGAAAGACAAATATTTATGCAGTAAAATGTTACTTAACAATAATACTGGACAGAGATAACATCGTGATAAAAAAGGAATTACGATTGCGGAAAAAATCTGAACTCCGTCTACCAAGTTTTGGAAATTTTTGTAAAGATGGAATTCCGTCCTCCGACGACATCCCCTTCCCCTCCCCCAAAAGTTAACTTGTGCAATGATCTCTCAAATGACCAAAGTAATAACGAAAAAGGGGTCATTCCATGTCAAATCAACAAGGCTCATAACCCGACATTTTTTGATTTTTATGAAACTTGGTATAATTGTAGTATTCATCAATATAAACAAACATGATTTTCTTCAGAATTTTTAATGCATCCGTTTTTGAGTTATTGATTTTTGAAATTTCAAAAAAACCCTGAAATTTCATCATCTGAGCAAACTTTTACTGCCAATTTACTCGGGTTCTAGTAGAGCTAGGGTCATGAATTATGGCTCATTTTAAAGATCTTGAATTGGGTTGAATTGGGCTTTCATTTGATATGCCACATGACACTATTAAAAAAAATTAATGTCAATTTTAAAATTTTGAAATTGAAATATTGAAAAACATATGTTTTTTGAAAAATCTAAAAAATATATATGTTTAACAAACATTATTTTTCTAAATATCCTGAAAGTTTCATAATGGATCGCTATGGGATCACTATAAAAAAAATAATAACGTAGAACAATGCAAATGAAATGTGCCAGATGTACTTACCGGTTCCACCCATGACTGGAAGGGTATTCTTTATGTGGTTTGTGTAAAATGCCATACTTGTTCTTTTAAACATTGTGAATGTTAAAGAATGAAAATAAACATCTAAGTAATTTGAAACTGTGTCCCAAAGTAATTCATTTCATAATTCAGTATAAGGTTCTGTGTGCATATTTACACTTACAAAATTATTTTATCCTCTATATGTATCCTGCTTTTTTTCTTTTAAATTTTGCCACACTTGTATGCCAGTGCTTGATTTGCCTTCTTTGTCTCAGTCATTGTTAAATTATATACTCTTCCAGTAGCTGTTGTTGGGTCAACTTTTAACAAAACATCAGATTTATGAACCAACGGTATATCTGGTGATTGAGGATACTTGTATGATGGAGATGGACCATGCGGCTCCAGGAAGCTCACTTTTACCTCTTCTGTGTCCTCATTCACACCAAGTACATATCCCAACCACCAGTGCTCTAAGTACTTACCAATCACAAAACACCTACCATATTTTCAAAACTAATGTTCTCTTCCCCTTCACTGTTGCACATATCTCTTCTTTAAAATGCTCAGAAAGTGAGTAAGTTTTGACTAGTAATTTGTGTTTTCCTGCAGGAATGAAACAATGGAGTTTCTGAGTACCACTTATTGTCTTAGCAGAAGCTATTCTACTTTTAAGGATAATTTCCTCCTCTTCGTAATTTTCTGTTGTTGCAAACCGAAAGTGAATGGAGGCAATATTAGCAGTGGCCCATTCAAAGAGTTGGCGTGGGGTCATAATTTGATTATTATAAACAAGTTGTAAACTTGCCTTTGCAGCTAATCACTTCACAGTACCCCCTATCCCATCACATGCATTTTTGCCATGTGCTGTTGCAAAAAAATTCCATTCTGCTTTTATATTAAAGTCAGTTTCGTGGTAGCACAAGCTGAGGAAGTTTGACTTGTTTTTGTATTGTGAAGCTGCTCCATCCGAAAAATAAAATATCTTTTCAGGTTTTTGAGAAAAATGTGACTGCATGAAATTAATTGGGTAACGCTGAAACAGATGGACAGCTATACTGTTGTGAATTAGGCAGTCGGATATAATCACAAAACTTACATGTCCTAGGTTCTGAGTTTTCTCATCTCGATAGTATATAACTATAGGATGCAGGGTTGCTTGGGCATTGTTCCAGTGAAAATCCTGAGCTGCATCTTGCAATACAAAAGAATAATATTCAGCAAAGTCACAAATTACTATGTATTGATTTTCTGTTATTGTGTCTTTAAGATGTCTTAAGTAACTTGACTGTTGAGTTGCTATAAAAGAATGGTGAAGCAGGGCTGGAAGTTTTCCAAACAACAGGTCCGAAAACTCCTGTGTGGATTTTGATGTTTCAAGTACTGTCCTCTTCTCTAATTGCATCCATTGCTTGAATGTCACATTTTCTATACTATTTAGATCAAAATAATCTTCAAATCGTTGCTTGAGCTGTTCTAATCCTGGACAGTTGTTGCACTGACTGAAGTAACATGCAGGTGTAGGGTTTCCACAAATTATGTTTGCAAGGGCATCTTTATAGGAGTTTATTGGCTGAACAGTGTCTCCTGTTAATTCAGGTTACTTGCATTGTGTCATCATCAGTGTAACATTCTGATGCATTGTACAAACACAAACAGAATGTGTGCCACATGCTCCTGCAAGAACGCAGTGCTTAGGGTGAAGTTCACAGAACTTGGAGAACCCCACCTTTTTATCTTGAAATCTCTCTTTAAAAAGAGTATACAATTCACGCAAATTACTCAGAAGCAATTTTTTTTTTTACCTGTTGATGCTTATCTATTTTAATGGAAACAGTCTTTTTTTTTTTTCCTGGCATTTGGCGGCTTACATCGTCACTCGCATAAAATTCTTGTATACAATTTGCTGTGTCTTTGTCTAAAGTGTTTCCTGGCTTTAGATCAGGAGAAGACATTATACCTTTCTCTTTTACTAACTTTTTAGCCTTTCTGGCTTTCTGGCCATAAAATTTGAAACTCTAAATTCTGTTTCAATTCGTTTCAGTGACCAAGAATTAGGCAATGTATTCAATATCTGCATTCTTATGCTTTTATTTTCTGTGGAATGAAATTTTTGTTTCAACTGTCTTATAATTTCTGGTTCAAGAGATGAAATATCCTTTGGTTCCAACGCAGGATTTAACTTTAATAATTTTGCTCGAAATGCTTCTTGGGCTTTTTTATATTTTTCTTCAGGATATTTTTTTCTTGCAGGCGTTTTTTCTTGATTGGTGTTTCATCCAGACATTGTAAACTTCTGTTAAATGCTTCTATAGCATGCTCTTTTTCAGGAGTTGATACTTCAATGTTTTCAGATGGAACAGCATGGTTTTCGGCTTCTTGTTCATTATAGCTGTCAGAAGGTGAAGAGGAATGTTCAGCAGCTTCAGAGTGAAATTTCTGGATTGATTTATGACAACTGTCGCAGATCTTTTCTCCAGTTTTGAGCAACTTGTTCTGTGGCAATAGGATCTTGGAAACTGGTCGCAGATTTTTTTCGTTATATTTATGGTTAGTTTTCCCAAGGGGGTTGCAACAGTAAACCACACTTGAAACTTTTGATGTGGATGGTCTGCTGGCATCCATCTTTTACTTTGCTTTTACTTTAAAACCTAGGAAATAAACACAATTTGTTACCCTTATGGATATATATTAACTTTTTAACTAATTATAATTAATTCATTAACATTTGCAGTGTTTGTAAGACCAGGGATAACATTTTAGACAGACAAAATAAACAATTCCTCAGTCACTGATGGTGCGTTTAGTAACGTCCTTCTATGTTATTTATTTTTTTATAGTGATTCCATAGCGATCCCATTATGAAACTTTCAGGATAAGTACAAAAATGTTTGTTAAACATATATTTTTTTTCAGATTTAAAAAAACACAAGTTTTTTAATATTTCAATTTCAAAATTTTAAAAATGACATTAAATTTTTTTAATAGTGTCATGTGGCATATCAAATGAAAGCCCAATTCAAGGTCTTTAAAATGAGCCATAATTCATGACCCCAGCTCTACTAGAACCAGAGTAATTGGCAGTTAAAGTTTGCTCAGATGATGAAATTTCAGGGTTTTTTTTGATATTTCAAAAATCAATAACTCAAAAACGGATGCATTAAAAATTCTGAAAAAATTCGTATATGCTTATATTGATGAATTCTACGAATATACCAAGTTTCATAAAAATCAAAAATGGTCAGGTTGAAAATGCTATTTTTGCTGGTTGATTTAACATGGAATGACCCAAAGGTGTAATTCTTCGATTTCGCGGAAGAACCTGATGCCTGAAAAATTACGAGAAAATTTTTGCGTCGTCTAACCTCTGTTTTCGCAAATTTTTGCCTACAGTTTCAAGCTGAAGTACAAACATTTATGCAATAAAATAATATTTTACAAGAAAACTGGACACAAAGGCAACATCGGGAGAAAAAAAATCACGATTACGAAAATGTTTTTACACCGTTTAACTACCGTTTTCAAAAGTTTTGAAACTCAAAATACCCTCTCCAGACGGACCCCCCCCCCCCGCCTCCGCAAATTGTCTTCAGTTTTACACTGATCCTGAAAACGATCTAAATGATGACAAAACACGCAGAATTCCGTGAATGTGCGTAAGAACCTCACGTATATCATAAAACAATAGCAAAATGAAAATCCGTAGAATCCGTAGTTTCGACAGCGAAGTCCATAGTCAGACCACTAAATCCATAGAAACTACGGACATTCTGTAGTAGCTGGCAGGTATGAAAATACTATTACAGTACAACCTGGAAAATCCGGAATCGTAAGGACTTCGCTGATTCCGGAATTTAGAAATTTACAGGTTATAGAGTTTGGTTAAAATTCAAACTTAGTATTAACTAAATACACTATATAACGCTATATTTTGTAAAAATGACAAAAAGCCAAGTTAACAAATTATTATTATTATTTATTAAAGTGAACACGGGAAGCGGATGGAAAACTCGTTCAGTATTAATTCGTAAAATAAATTGTTTCTTTTTAGCTGGCCGTTTTGCGAAACTCAAAAGCCCGCAGGTGCACGCAAAATTCGGCACTGGAGACTGTAGTGACAGAGTATGGATTATGCAGGCTTTCAGCGAACATTCATAAAAAAATAAAAAGGAATGCCTAACTTCTAAGGTTATAATCGGATTTTGACGAAGTTTCACATGGAAGTTTATTTTAACGTGTCTTGGTTACTGTAAAATTTGCATTTGGTTATTCAAAAACGTGAAAGTTCGGTATAAGTTAAAACTTTTTTTTTTTCCGTACAGCACAAGTTAAATAAAATCAAATAATTTTTTTCCACGTACCGGTACAGGATGCCAGAATTGGCGATTTAATCAAACATTTTAGTCGCCACGACGAAGTTTATCGCCAGTGGCAACCTGGTGACTGTGAGTCTGGATCTTTATTGTAGTCTGCAAGGATCGATTCATAACAAATTCGATTCATAGTGCCTTCCACAGGTATGAGTGGACCCAGGAAATGCCATGAAAACATTCCCCTGACCATAACGCTACCCTCACTAACTTGTGTTCTTCCAGCAATGCTTGAAGAGTGTTTGTTCTCAGATGTCATCATCATCATCATTGTCAACCATTATCAATCCACTGCTGGACGAAGGTCTCCCCAAGTTTCCTCCACAACGGTCTGTCTTGTGCCAGTCTCCTCCATGTCACCCCTGCATACTTTCGAATTTCATCCACCCATCTCCCATGTGGTCTTCTTCTGGGTCTTTTCCTGTCCCTTGGAATCCAATCTAAAATTTCGGCTGTCCATCGATGATCTGTCCTTCTGGCAGTATGTCCAGCCCATTGCCATTTCAGGGATTTAACTCTAATCATGATGTCTTCCACTCTTGTCATTTTTCGGATCCACGAGTTCCTCTTCTTATCTCTCCTGGTTACACCAAGCATGCACCTCTCCATGCTGCTTTGAGTTGTCTGCAGCCTTTGTATGTCTCTTTTAGTTAAGGTCCACGTCTCTGCACCATACGTAAGCACTGGAAGGATGCATTGATCAAACACTTTTCTTTTAAGACATAATGGCATATTGCTCTTGAAAATTATGCTGTTTCTTCCAAAAGCTCTCCAGGCAAGTTTTGTACGCCGATTAATTTCTTCATCAATGTGACCCTCACTTGATATCTGCTGTCCAAGATAAACGTACGTGTCTGTTATCTCCAGCTTTTCTCCATCAATCGATAAATCTTCATTTCTTGTAAAAGCATTGAACATCACTTTTGTCTTCTGAAAGTTCATTTTTAATCCCACTTCTTTACTCTTGTCAGCAAGTTCCTGGATCATACTCTGCAGCTCTGATGGGGTAGTTGCAAAAATGACTACGTCATCAGCAAAACGAAGGTGGGTTAGATAATCTCCATTAATTTTTATCCCCTTGTTTTCCCAGCTCAGTGACTGAAAAACACCCTCCAATGTGGCATTAAAGAGCTTCGGAGATATGGTGTCACCTTGTCTCACTCCCTTTCCAATTTTTACGTGTGTTGTATTTTCAAACAGCCTAATCTTTGCACTTGCATTTTCATAGATGTTATTAATAATATTAATGTATGCATCTTCAATACCGCAGGTTTTCAGAGCCATTGTAACTGCTGATGGTTTCACCGAATCAAAGGCTTTTTCATAATCGATAAAAGCCATGCACAATGGAAGTTCATATTCCCTCGCTCTTTCAATTAGTTCTCTCAGCACGTGGATATGATCTATTGTGCTGTAGCCACTCCTGAATCCAGCTTGTTCTCTCGGTTGAGCCATGTCCAGTGTTACCTTCAAGCGGTGTGAAAGAACTTTAGTGAAGATTTTATAAACTACTGATAGGAGGCTGATAGGTCTGTAGTTTCCGAGATCCTCAATGTCACCTTTCTGATGTAGCAGGATCATTGTAGCGGTGTTCCAATCCTCAGGAATATTTCCTTCATTAAGGCATCGAGTGAAAATTTGGGCGAGTACTGTTTCGATTTCTCCACTTGCTTCTTGTATGATGTCTACAGTAATTCCATCTTCTCCTGGAGCTTTTCCCCGCTTCATGTTCTTGATTGCATGTGCAACTTCTGCTGGAAGGACTGGAGGAACTCTGGTACTGGTATCTTTCATGATGTCTGGAGTGCATATATCATCCCTTTCATATAATTTGGAGTAGAAATCTTTCACTCTTGTCAAAATTTTGCCTCTATTTCTTGTTACAGAACCATCTTCTTTTCTCAGTGTCATAATCTGTTTTCTTCCCTTACTGAGATGTCCCTTTGCTATCTTTAGGCTTTGGTTGTTTTCAATTGCTTTCCTCACTAGTTCACAGTTGAATTTCCTTACGTCTTCAGTGATACTTTTTCTTACTGTCTTGCATAGCTCTATATATTCCACTTTGGAAGTCACATCTTCTTTAGTTGTCCTCATCTCTCTTCTTTTTTGCATCAACATTTTGGTTTTTCCTGATAATTTGTTCACATGCAACTTGTTCTTAGACCCAGCTAATTTTGTTGCTGTTTCCATAAGAGCTTTGGTTACTTTTCTGTTAACTTCAGAGATGTCCACTTCTTCCGATGTTAGGCCTTCTAAAGCAGAGAACCTGTTCTTCAGTTCTAACTTGAAGGTATTATGGTGTTTTTTAAGGTTGGTTATGTCAATAGATTTTGTTTGTCTTATGAGCTTGCCACGTTCAAGTTTAGTGTTGAGGTGCATCTTACATCTCACCAATCTATGGTCACTACCTGTGTTGAACTTGTTTAGCACACTGCAGTCTTCCCCCGCACGGGGATAACTGGTTTTCCAGTTATTTGGGGAGCGGCGCCCCCACGGCCCGAGCTCGCCTTGTGACGGAGTACTTTTCGTTTACTCTTGAACGATACCATCACCGAAGGGACAGCTGTTCATCCAGCTGATGGGGGATGGCGTCCCCACGGCCCGAGCCGATTTTCTCTTATTGTTTTGCTTTTTTCGTCTTAAGTTCATATAATGACATGTACCCGCCTCAGTTGTAGGCTGCTGAGGTTGTGATGAGGCGCCAGCTCCGGGTTTTTATTCCTCGTTCACTTCCCTGTCTTTTCTCTTTTCTGTTACATTTTCTGTTTTTCCGGAGCTGGTTAGCTTAGACCTACCTGCATGTTTGCCGTGTGCGGTGACCCGTACAGGTGGAAATGAGGATGCTGGAGGCTGAGGTGTTTGGGGGCCGGGTTGTAGTGTCTCCAGAGGCCAACACTCCTCTTTGCCCTCTGCTTCACCCTAAACGGGAGGCTGGGAGCTAACCCACTCCTGGTCAGGAAGTCTGTGGCCGGGTTGCGTCCAGACTTCTAGCGGCTTGTCGTTCTGTTCGGCTGGGTGAGTTGGGGGGTAGGGTGGGCATGCCAAAGGGGTGTTCTCCGGGCACGGGAAAGTCTGGGTGCACGCTGAGCGTGTGTCTGCCCTACCAACTTGCTATATCCGCTGACTATCCCTAGAGCCGTGTCCTGCGTCCTCTTGGGCTTGCGGACCTCCGGCTCTCCCTCGTTGGGCTCGGTGGTGGGTGGGGAGGTCGGCGGATGAATCTTTTCTCTTCTTAATGGCAAACAAAAGTGTTTCCCATGCTGTTCCTTTGAAGCGCCGTGTGGAGGATGGGTCGCCCTCCTCCACTAAGAAACTACTCAGTTCCAACTGCAACGCTCTGTTTCTTCTTATTCATTCTGTTGATCCAGCACAATCCCTCGGTTCGAAGAGTCCTTTCTGGATTAATAAGGCTCTTCAGGCCGTTGCGGGCTCACCTAAGAGTGTCAAGAAGCTCCCGTCAGGGAATCTTCTTGTGGAGACTTCCAATCCTCGTCACAGTGCCACCTTGCTGGAGACGACCGTTCTGCTGGACGTTCCAGTCCAAATATCTCCCCATGGTTACCTCAATTCCTCTCGCGGTGTTATCAACTCCCGCGACCTGCTGAAATGCAGTGATGAGGAATTGCTGGAAGAACTTGGGGAACAACATGTCACTGGGGTTCGCCGCATTCTTTTCCGGCGGGATGGGAAGTCTATTCCCTCCCGGAACATCGTGCTCACTTTTGACTCCCCTACCCTGCCGACTTCCATCAAGGCGGGGTATTTGCGGCTCGATGTTCGCCCATACATTCCGAACCCCTTGAGATGTTTCAAGTGCCAGCATTACGGTCACTCCCAGCAGTCTTGCCGTAATGTAGCGAAGTGTGGACGCTGTGGGTCGCCTGAACACTCTTTGGCGGACTGCTCCGCTGAGGCGGATCATTGTGTCAGTGCGAGGGTTCTCACCCGGCTTCTTCTAAGCAGTGCCCAAAGTGGATCGAGGAGCAGGCTATCCAACGCCTGAAGACGACAGAACATCTGTCTTATCCTGAAGCCAGACGGCGGATAGCTCCTCTACCAACAGGCCGGCGCTCCTATGCATCGGTTGTGGTCCAGAAAGCTACTGTTGCGGTGCAGACTGATGTGTCCCTCCCAGCGCGGTGTCCTTATGATTTTGGGGACATCGTTGCTGCCGGAATGGAGGCTCTGAAGTCTCGCCGCATTGAATCCAAGGCGCCATCAACATTGACGCCTAAAACATCCTCTGTGCAGACAACATCCTCTGCCAGCACTGGGACCCAGTCCCAGGGCGCATCTAGGAAGAAGCCGGCAAAGGTAAAACCAGGATCGTCCCCCTCGAAACAGAGCAGGGTAACACCACAAAGACCCCCGGTAGCGCGGCCCTGTGTGAGTAAGCACAGCCCTGTGTTGCCTCCGGACATTGCTGATGGTCAGGAGCTGATGGACGACTCGGAGACATTCTAGTCGTCTGTCATTTTCGTTTTTCATCCTTTCCTTTTATTTTTCATTATGGCTACGCTCGTTCAGTGGAATTGCCGAGGTCTGCGACCAAGAATTGATGATCTGAAAGGCTTACTGTCTTCGCACACACCTGTGTGCGTTTGCCTCCAGGAAACTAAGCTTCGAACAACGGACACTTTTCCGCTGCGCAGATATTCCATTTTCCGCAAAGATCATGAGGAAGGTGTCATCGCCTGCGGAGGAGTGGCCGTTGTTGTTCCTCATGGTATTCCTGTCGCTGCAGTTGTCCTTCGGACATCTTTGCAGGCAGTGGCAGTGAGACTGTCTGTGAACACACTGTTCACAGTGTGTTCCATTTACCTGCCACCAAATGCAGCAGTGAGCCTTTCGGATCTGGAAGATTTAGTCGACCAGCTGCCGCCTCCTTTCTTCATCTTAGGAGATTTCAATGCACACAATCCGTTGTGGGGCTCTACCACTCGTGACTCCAGGGCCCGTGTTGTTGAGTCCCTTCTCTCCAACACGTCCCTCTGTCTCCACAACACCGGGGCAGTCACTTATTTTCATGAACCCACCCGCTCGTACTCAGCCATTGATCTGTCCTTGAGTTCGCCATCGTTATATCCTGACTGGTCCTGGAGCGTGTCTGATGATCCCCTTGGCAGTGATCATTTTCCCATCCTTCTCCGTCTAGCAGGTGACGGGTACCGTCATCCTACTCGCCCCTGCTAGATGGGTTATCGATCGAGCCAAGTGGGACTCATTCACGGCTTCAGCGATCATTACTCCAGTCATGGTGACCTCGGGTACGATCGATGCAGCTGTTGCGGCGGTAACGGATTGTATTGTGCATGCGGCAGAACTTACCATCCCTCAGTCTTCGACTAAACTTCCACGTTGTCCGCGACCTTGGTGGAATTCCACTTGCAAAGCAGCTCGTCAGGCCCAACATCGGGCTTGGGGTAGGTTTCGTCGGTACCCCACCGACGCGAACCTACTTGCTTTCAAGAGGGCCAAATCTTACGCGCGTTTGGTACGTCGTCGTAGCCAACGGGAATCTTGGATACGATACGTATCCGGGATTAACACCACTACCAGCTCTAAGATCGTTTGGGACAGGATCCGCAAGATTCGGGGTAAGTACCCTTCTGGGGAAATCTCCATTCTTGAGAGTGGTGGAGGAACGGTTGCTGACGCTCAGGGTATTGCTGACTGTTTGGGCGCCGCATTTTCTTCGGTGTCCAGCGGCCGCAATTACGCTGCTTCGTTCTGGCAGGTACAGCCGCGGCTTGAACGGTCCAAGGTTTCCTTTGGACCGTTTTCCGCTGCCGATTATAACAGCCAGCTGACTGCCGTCGAACTGAAGATTGCCCTGAATCGGTCTGGTCGAACATCTGTCGGACCGGATAACATCCATTATGAAATGCTGAAACACCTTTCTCCGTCCTCTCTTGAATGTCTGCTGGTCCTGTTTAACAGGATCTGGCACGAGCGTGACTTTCCCGAATCTTGGCGCACTGCCATTGTCGTTCCTGTTCTCAAACCTGGTAAAGATCCCGCTAACCCGTTGAACTACCGACCAATTGCTATGACGAGCTGCCTTTGCAAAGTACTAGAGTGCATCATCAATTTTCGTTTGGTTTTTTATTTGGAATCACGTCACCTTCTTTCACCTCATCAGAGTGGATTTCGGAAATTCCGATCCACCTCAGATCATCATCTACGCCTTGAGACATCTGTCAAAGAGGCGTTTGTCCGCGTCAGCACATGGTCTCCGTGTTCTTCGATATGGAGAAAGCTTACGACCGCACCTGGAGATACGGCATTCTCCGTGATCTGCACGAGTGCGGATTGCGGGGAAACCTACCATCTTTCGTCGCCGGATTTCTCCAGGACCGGAGTTTCCGTGTGCGCGATCGGGTCGACCTTCTCTGCGTTATACCCACAAGAGCAGGGTGTCCCTCAAGGCTCCATTCTTTCTGTGACATTGTTCATCCTTCGTGTAAATCATATTTTTCACTCTACTTCCTCAGTCAGTTCGTGGCTCCATGTACGTGGATGATCTGCAGATCTCTTGCGCATCTGTCAACATGCGCACCATTGAGCGGCAGCTGCAGTCGGCCATTAATAAGATCTCTACCTGGGCCTCCCACAATGGATTTGGCTTCTCGACCCAGAAGACCGTTTGCGTGCATTTTTGCCGCAAACGGGGTCTTCACCCGGACCCTAACCTCCGTCTGGGGTGTTCTACCATCCCTGTGGTGTCAGAAGTCATGTTCCTTGGGCTAACATTTGACCGAGCACTCACCTTCCGACCTCACATCCAGTCTTTACAGATGAAGTGCACGAAGTCCTTGAGTATCCTGAAGGTCCTCTCTCGAACATCTTGGGGGGCTGACAGGTGCTCAATGCTTCGCATTTATCATTCTCTGATTCGGTCAAAGTTAGACTTCGGTTGCATAACGTACGGTTCGGCACGTCCTTCCGTGTTGCGGCCTCTGGATCCTGTCCATCACCAGGCTCTGCGGCTATGCACTGGTGCTTTCCGTACCTCTCCCGTGCATAGCCTGTATGTCGAGGCCCATGAACCGCCGTTGTGCATCCGACGTAAGCAGCTGTCTCTTCAATTCTTCACCAAGTTGAAGTCTCTTCCTGATCATCCACTGCATGGTTCCATTTTCCAACCACAATGTGTCCGCCTATTCTCCCACCGGCCTTCCTGTGTTCCGACGTTTGGGATTCGGTTGTCGACCTTGGTGCGCGATGCTGGTCTAGACTTGTCAAGGATTGGTTTGACCCGGTTCTACAATGAACCGCCTTGGCGGCCGGTTCAAGCAACGGCTGACCTTTCCCTTTGTGTGTGGCCAAAGTCTTCCACTCCTGCTCTGGTGTACCAGCAGCTCTTTGCCGAGATACTGTCTCTCTTCCCGGATTTCGTGCCTGTATTTACTGACGGGTCGAAATCCGGTGAGGTTGTTGGATCCGCATTCGTGTGTGGCGAGGCCTCACATTCTGAGAGGCTTCCGCCTGAATCCACCGTCTTTTCGGCAGAGATGCGTGCGGTACACCTCGCTTTGTGTCACATACAGTCTAGATCTCATCGTCGCGCTTTGATTTGCTCCGATTCCCAGTCCGTCATCCAAGTTTTATCTTCTCCGGAGGACACGGACTCACCTGTCATCCGTGATGTCCGTCGTCTTCTTGGAACTTTGGAGGGTGATGGCTTCCTGGTCCGATTCTGTTGGGTTCCTGGCCATGTTGGGATCCGGGGTAAGAGCTGGCAGATCTCTCTGCCAGGTCTGTTTCCTCCATGTCGCCAGCTCGGCTGCCACTGTCTTTCCGAGATTATCGGCCGTTGATCCGGAAATTTGTTATGGATGAGTGGCAGTCCCTGTGGTCTCAGCAGGGCAGCAATAAACTCTATGCCATCAAACCACAGATCGGTCTATGGAAGTCTAGTTTGCGGACGAACCGTCGTGAGGAGGTTGTTCTTGCACGTCTCCGCATTGGGCACTGTCGTTTTACTCACCGCTTTTTGCTGTGTGGCGAGAGTGTCCCGGTGTGTGAGGCGTGCGACTGTCGTCTCACTGTCCTTCATGTTTTGTGTACTTGTGTTCGGTTTTGTGTTCATCGTTTTCGTCATTTTCACTCTCATCTGTTGGACGACGGAGCAGCTACGCTGCAAACCATTATTGGCGAAGCCTGCGACATGAAAGCAGTGTTTTCGTTTTTACAAGATATTGACTTTTTTAAACTTATCTAGCTTTTAACTTGTTCACTGTCATATTTCATTTTTACCACATCAGCCAGTTTTTAACCTTGTGTACGTTTTTTATTGATTTTGTTCTGTTTTGATGTCTTTTGTTTGGCGCTCTTTGGCCAACCATGGCCCTTGCGCCATTAACATCAACTAACCAACCAACCAACCAACTGCAGTCTTCTATGACGAATTTTTTGTTACACATAATAAAATCAATTTCACTTGTCGTCCCATTTGGATGTCTCCATGTCCATTTCCTGTGTGGCTTTTTCTTGAAGAAGGAGTTCAAGATGAAAAACCCTTCTGCCTCTGCAAACTCAACGAGAGTATTTCCACGCTGGTTTCTGTTGCCATGACCGAATTTACCTACTGAAGTTTCATTCTGTTGCCGTTGCCCTATTTTTGCATTGAAATCTCCCATAATTATTTTCAAGTGCTGCTTACCTTTATTATTTAGATGACAAATTTCCTCATAAAATTCTTCAATTTCTTCTTCAGCATGACTTGTGGTGGGTGCATAAGTTTGAATAATCTGAGCCTGGTATCTTTTCGAGAGTTGGATAACAAGTCGTGCAGCTCTGTCAGAGGAACTTTCAACTTCTACAACTTTATCCTTCAGTTTCTTGTTTATTATAAATCCAACACCACTAGTTCTGCCAGTATCTGTCCCACGATAGTAGAAGAGATGTCCACTTTTCAGTTCGATGAGATCTTCTCCTTTTCTCCTTACCTCACTTAGCCCCACGATGTCCCACTTGATCCTTTGTAGTTCCTCTTCCAATTCAAGAAGCCTTGAATCAGAAGATAGGGAGCGTCCATTGTAAGTAGCCAAGGTCAGCATCAGATGGCAGCCTAGTCCGGTCCTCCGGGGATTCTTAGCACCCTCTGCCTTCATGTCGCACTGGCCGCTGCCTTGGCCAGGTACATTCCAGCTGCCGGAGACTGAGGGCCAAGATTTAAATTGTGGAATCATTTTGGAGGGGGTTTGGCCATAACTCACCACGCTGGCCAAGCGGGTTGGTGAGTGTGGGATAGAAATTCCTCTAATCCCGATGGTATAGTTATACCGCTATGGGTGGTCGTCAGAGCCCCTTTAGTGGGAACAGGATGCACCACGAGAAGGCAGGGTTGACATTTGTCAAGGAGAGGCTGTGATGTTACGCATCACCTGATGTATCTCGCCTTATACGCAAACGTCCATCCGTTCGATGAAGTAGAAAACGTTACTCATCGGTGAAGGCAATCCTTTGCCAATCAGCGGAGGTCCAATTCCGATACTGCCATGCAAATATAAGCCTTTTCTGCCCATGCACCTTCGTTAGCATAGGTGCAGTGACCATCCGTCTGCATCAGAGACCTATACTCAACAGGGTTTACTGAACTGTCATTTTAGGCCCACTTCCGGTAGCCCCTGGTTCATTTGGCCAGGGAGTTGCTCCAGTGTAGCATGTCGATCGGCCCTCACGCACGTCCGAAGCCGACAATCGCCTCTCACATCAATGGCATGTGGTGCTCCGCTGTTTCCATGTCGTTTATTTGCAATGGTGCCATTTCTCCTATCACAATACACTTAAACTGGAGCAGCACTCGAACATTTCACAAACTGTGCTGTTTCAGAAGTACTGCCACCCATGGCTCGAAAGCCGATAATCATCCCGTTTTGCAAATCTGATAAATCGCTCCTTTTATTCATGACAGCAACGAGTGATACGTTTTCAGATTGCCTACAGCACACCTTATATACCCTCCAAGCCAGCTCACAACACATGCCTTCTTTCATTGGCTACGTGCAGTTGACGTCAAAAGTAGGAGGTGGTCACAACAATGTGACTCGACTGTGTGTATACAACACACACACACACACAAGGATGTAAGGTCAGGTGATGTGCAACATTACATCCTCTCCTTGACAAATATCAACCCCACCTTCTCGTGGTGCATTCTTTTCCCACTAAAGGGGCTCTGACGACCGCCAATAGCGGTATAACTATACCATCAGGATTAGAGGAAATGCTATCCCACACTTACCAACCAGCTTGGCCAGCCAGCATGGTGAGTTATGGCCAAACCCTTCCAAAATGGCCCCCAGTCTCCGGCAGCTGGAATGTACCTGGCCAAGGCAGCGGCCAGTGTGACATGAAGGCATAGGGTGCTAAGAATCGCAGGAGAACCGGACTAGGCTGCCATTTGATGCTGACCTTGGCTACTTACAGTGTACGCTCCTATCTTATGATTCAAGGTTACTTGAATTGGAAGAAGAACCACAAAGGATCAAGTGTGGCATCGTCGGGCTAAGTGAGGTAAGGAGAAAAGGAGAAGATCTCATTGAACTGAAAAGTGGACATTTCTTTTACTATCATGGGACAGATACTGGCAGAACTAGTGGTGTTGGATTTATAATAAACCAGAAACTGAAGGATAAAGTTGTAGAAGTTGAAAGTTCCTCTGACAGAGCTGCACGACTCATTATCCAACTCTCAAGAAGATACCAGGCTCAGATTATTCAAACTTACGCACCCGCCACAAGTCATCCTGAAGAAGAAATTGAAGAATTTCATGAGGAAATTCGTCATCTACATAATAAAGGCAAGCAGCACTTGAAGATAATTATGGGAGATTTTAATGAAAAAATAGGGCAACGGCAACATAATGAAACTTCAGTAGGTAAATTTGGTCACAGCAACAGAAACCAGCATGGAAATACTCTCGTAGAGTTTGCAGAGGCAGAAGGGTTTTTCATCTTGATTTCCTTTTTCAAAAAAAAAGCCACAAAGGAAATGGACATGGAGGTATCCCAATGGGTGGACAAGTGAAATTGATTTTATTATGTGTAACAAGAAATTTGTCATGGACGACTGCAGTGTTTTCTGAATAAGTTCAACACAGGTAGTGACCATAGAATGATAAGATGCACCTCAATGTTAAACTCGAGCGTGGCAAGCTCATAAAGCAAACAAAGTGTATTGACATGACCAACCTTAAAAAGCATCATAATACCTTCAAATTAGAACTGAGGAACAGATTCTCTAGTCTAGAAGGTCTAACATCAGAAGAAGTGAACATCTCTGAAGTTAACAGAAAAGTAACCAAAGCTCTTATGGAAACAGCAAGAAAATTAGCAGAGTCTAAGGACAAGTTGCATGTGAACAAATTATCAGGGAAAACCAAAATGTTGATGCAAGAAAGAAGAGAGATGAGGACAACTAAAGAAGATGTGACTTCCAAAGTGGAATATATAGAGCTATACAAGACAGTACGAAAAAGTATCACTGAAATGTAAGGAAATTCAACTGTGAACTAGTGAGGAAAGCAGTTGAAAACAACCGAAGCCAAAAGATAGCAAAGGGACATCTCAGTAAGGGAAGAAAACAGATTATGGCACTGAGAAAAGAAGATGGTTCTGTAACAAGAAATAAAGGCGAAATTTTGACAAGAGTGAAAGATTTCGACTCCAAATTACATGAAAGAGATGATGCATGTACTCTAGACATCATGAAAGGTACCAAAGTTCTTCCAGTCCTCCCAGAAGAAGTTGCACATGCAATCCAGAACATGAAGCGGGGAAAAGCTCCAGGGGAAGATGGAATTACTGTAGACATTATACAAGAACAAGTGGAGAAATTGAAACTGTATCCGCCCAAGTTTTCACTTGATGCCTTAATGAAGGGAAGATTCCTGAGGATTGGAACTACGCTACAATGATCCTGCTACATAAAAAAGGTGACATTGAGGATCTCAGGAACTACAGACTTATCAGCCTTCTATCAGTTGTTTATAAAATCTTCACTAAAGTTCTTTCACACCGCTTGAAGGTGACACTGGACATGGCTCAACCGAGAGAACAAGCTGGATTCAGGAGTAGCTACAGCACAATAGATCATATCCATGTACTGAGAGAACTAACTAAAAGAGCGAGGGAATATGAACTTCCATTGTGCATGGCTTTTATCGATTATGAAAAAGCCTTTGATTCGGTGAAACCATCAGCAGTTACAATGGCTTTGAAATCCTGCAGTATTGAAGATGCATACATTAATATTATTAATAACATCTATGAAAATGCAAGTACAAAGATTCGGCTGTTTGAGATACTCACTCATAAAAATTGGAAAAGGAGTGAGACAAGGTGACACCATATCTCCGAAGCTCTTTAATGCCACATTGCAAAATGTCTTTCAATCACTGAACTGGGAAAACAAAGGGATAAAGATTAATGAAGATTATCTAACTCACCATTTTGCTGATGACTTAGTCATTTTTGCAACCACCCCATCAGAACTGCAGAGTATGATCCAGGAATATGCTGACAAGACTAAAGAAGTGGGATTAAAAATGAACTTTCAGAAGACAAAAGTGATGTACAATGCTTTTACAAAAAATGAAGATTTATCGATCGATGGAGAAAAGCTGGAGATAACAGATGTGTACGTTTATCTTGGACAGCAGATATCAAGTGAGGGCCACATTGATGAAGAAATTAATCGCCTTATAAAACTTGCCTGGAGAGCTTTTGGAAGAAACAGCATAATTTTCAAGAGCAGTATGCCATTATGTCTTAAAAGAAAAGTGCTTGATCAGTGCTTACGTATGGTGCAGAGACATGGACCCTAACTAAAAGAGACATACAAAATCTGCAGACAACTCAAATAAGCATGGAAAGGTGCATGCTTGGTGTAACCAGGAAAGATAAGAAGAGGATCTCGTGGATCAGAAAAATTACAAGAGTGGAAGACATCATGATCAGAGTAAAATCCCTGAAATGGCAATGGGCTGGACATACTGCCAGAAGAAAAGACCATTGATGGACAGTGGAAATTTTAGATTGGATTCCAAAGGACAGGAAAAGACCCAGAAGAAGACCACATGGTAGATGGATGGATGAAATTTGAAAGTATGCAGGAGTAACATGGAGGAGACTGGCACAAGACAGACCATTGTGGAAGAGGCTTGGAGAGACCTTCGTCCAGCAGTGGATTGATAATAGTTGACGACGACAATGATGATGATATACACACATATACATTTTTGCGTATATATACAGGGTGATTCATAAGTCCCTGAACTCTGAATTCAAATATTTCTACCATGAATATAGTGATGCATAACTATTTTTGCATACTGTTATATTGACACTCATACTTACAGGTAATAAAAACCACTTTACAATAGATGCTGGAATTGTCCACCATTCTGTTGAAGGTATGTCCTTCACGACTGTAATGATGTTGTTCCGCAGGTCCTGTATCGTCTTAGGGTTGTTGTGGTAAACTGTGTCTTTCAGATAGCCCCACAAATAAAAGTCTGGAGGATTCAAGTCTGGTGAGCGAGGCTGGCAAAGTTTTTGAGATAAATCGATCGTGGAATAACTCGCCGAGCATCTCCATTGTGTCGTTTGATGTGTGGCATGTTGCTCCATCTTGTTGAAACCAACAGTAACGTTCGTGTTCTTCCAGCATCACTACAAATTGATGGATGATGTCTGCATGCACAGCAGAATTTACAGTTGTGTAAAAAAAAAAAAAATGGCCCTACAATTCGCCATCTAGATGTGGCACACCACACTCCAACTTTCTGACAGTGAAGTCCAACCTCATGCAATGTGAGTAGATTCTTTGCAGCCAATATGCAAGTGTTTTGGCTATTGACATATCCATTCAAATGAAACCTTGCCTCGTCACTGAAAAAAGTGTTGATAAGCTGGTTAGTCACATTGTTGCATGTGAAACTCTTAAACCATTGGCAGCAGGCAATGCACTTTTCCGAGTCCAAAGGACTTAGCTCTTGCACTACTCGAATTCTGTACGGCCGTAGCTTTAGACATTTAGTAGCCCTCTGGCAGGCTGAATACGATGCCCATAACTCTTGAGACAGCCGCCGAAGTGACTTCCGTGTAGAGCGCTGCAGGGAAATGTGAATTTTCTCCAGAAACATGGTTGTCACCATGGACGGCCGGCAGCTTTTAGGCTTATCCTGAACACTGCCTGTCTCGCGAAACCAGTTCACAAGTTCATATCCAGTTGTTTTCCCTAGTATAAGAGCATAAAAAAACTTCCTTTGAAAGAGCTGGATGCAACGTTGGTAAGATTTTTCCGCACAACAAACTTCTAACATAGCAACTCTCTGTTCTTGCGTGAGACTCGTGGCTGACTGAATGTTACTGCTTGCCAGCGCCCGCGTAAGCTTAGTGACACGTGGTGCTATCACATGGCACAGCTCGTTCCCTAAGGTCACACACAACAACCACAAGCAGCAATACTCAGATATCTTTTATGGTTTTACAGCAAATACGTTTTAAAATATAGAGTTCGGGGACTTTTGAATCACCCTGCATACATATATACATATTGGAACAATGCTACAATGATCATGCTCCATAAAAAAAGGTGACGTTGAACGTTTCAGGAACTACAGACTCATCAGCCTCCTATCAGTGGTTTATAAAATCTTCACTAAGGTTCTTTCACATCTCTTGAAGGTAACACTAGACATGACCCAACCAAGAGAACAAGCTGGATCCAGGAGTGGCTACAGCACTGTAGATCATATCCATGTACTGAGAGAACTAATTGAAAGAGCGAGGGAATATGGACTCCCATTATGCATGGCTTTTATTGACTATGAAAAGGCCTTCGATTCCGTGAAACCATCAGCAGTAACAATGGCTTTGAAATCCTGCGGTATTGAAGATGCATACATTAATATTATTAATAACATCTATGAAAATGCATGTGCAAAGGTTCGGATATTTGAGGATACAGCACAAATAAGAATTGGAAAGGGAGTGAGACAAGGTGAGACCATATCTCCCAAGCTCTTTAACGCCACATTGCAAAATGTCTTTCAATCATTGAACTGGGAAAACAAAGGGATAAAGATTAATGGAGATTACTTAACTCACCTTCATTTTGCTGATGACATAGTCATCTTTGTAACTACCCCTTCAGAGCTGCAGAGTATGATCCAAAAACTTGCTGACAAGAGTAAAGAAGTGGGATTAAAAATGAACTTTCAGAAGACAAAAGTAATGTACAATGCTTTTACAAGAAACTAAGATTTAACAATTGATGGAGAAAAGCTTGAGACAAACATTTATCTTGGGCAGCAGGTATCAAGTGAGGGTCACATTGATGAGGAAATTAATTGCCGTATAAAACTTGGATGGAGAGCTTTTGGAAGAAACAGTACATTTTTAAGAGCAGTATGCCATTATGTCTTAAAAGGAAAGTGTTTAAACAATGCATCCCACCAGTGCTTACGTATGGAGCAGAGATATGGACCTTGACTAAAAAAGAAATACAAAGACTGCAGACAACTCAAAGAAGCATGAAGATATGAATGCTTGGTGTAACCAGGAAATATAAGAAGAGGAAATCGTGGAAAAGGAAAATGACAGGAGTGAACGACATCATGACCAGAATGAAATTATTGAAATGGCAATGGGCCGGACATGTTGTCAGAAGAACAGATCACTGATGGAAAACTAAATTTTTAGACTATATTCCAAGGAACAGAAAAAGACCCAGAAGAAGACCTCATGGGAGATGGATAAAATTCGGAAGCATTTCGGGGTGACATGCAGGAAACAGGCTCAAGACAGACAATTGTGGAAAAAAATTGGGGAGACCTTCATCCAGCAGTGGAATAATAATGGTTGATGATGATGATATATGTCAAACTTTTTTTATACTTTGTGTATACATATGTATATAAATCCTACTGTGAACGTCAACAGCGCATAGCCAATGAAAGAAGGCACGTGTCATGAGCTTGCTTGGAGGGTATATAGGGTGTGCTGTAGGCATTCTGAAAACATATCACTCATTGCTGTCATGGATAAAAGGAGCGATTTATCAGATTTGCAAAAAGGGATGATTATCAGCTTTCGAGCCACAGGTGGCAGTATTTCTGAAACAGTGTAGTTTGTGAACTGTTCGCATGCTGCTGTGGTTAAAGTGTATCATGATAGGAGAAATGGCACCATTGTGAATAAGCGATGTGGTAACTGCGGAGCACCACATGCCATTATGTGAGAGGTGAACGTCGGCTCCGAACGTGCATGAGGGCCGATCGACATGCTACAGTGGAGCAACTCGCTAGCCGAATGAACCAGGGGGCTACCGGAAGTGTGTCTAAAATGACAGTTCAGAAAACCCTGCTGTGTATGGGGCTCCGATGCAGACGGATGGTCACTGCACCTATGCTAAGGAAGGTGCATCAGTAGAAAAGGCTTACAGTTGCATGGCAGTATCGGAATCGGACCTCCGCATTGTCAAAGGATTGCCCTCTCTGATGAGTCACATTTTCTGCTTCATTGAACGAATGCACGTTGGCTTACAAGGCGAGAAACATCAGAGAACAAACACTCTTCAACCATTTCAGGAAGAACACAAGCTGGTGAGGGCAGCGTTATGGTTGGCGGAATGTTTTCGTGGCATTTCCTGGGTCCACTCATACCTGTGGAAGGCACCATGAACCGAATTCGTTATGAATCCATCCTTGCAGACCACATACACCCATACATGCTGATTGTCTTCCCTGTGGCGGTTGGGATCTTCCAGCACGACAATGCAACATGTAACAGAGCTAGAAATGTTTGAGAGTGGTTGGAAGAGCACGATGAAGACTTCATAGTACTTCCCTGGCCCCCTAATTCCCCAGACTTAAACCCAATTGAGCATCTATGGGACCACCTCGATCATGTTGTTCGCTCTATTGATCCTCCACCACGCACCATCCAGCAGCTGTCAGATGCACTGCAGTCATCATGGCTCCACATACCTGTGAACACCTTCCAGCACCTTATTGAGTCACTCCCAGTCCATTTAGCTACTTTCCGTGCTGCACACGGCAGTTACTCTGGATATTAGCTGGTGCTCACAATGTGACTCGACTGTGTATATGTAGTTAGGCCTTCTTTGCAGGATGCAATTATTAATGTACTTCAATCACATATATACTTAGGTATATACTCATTCACACTCCCTGTGTCACACTCACACACTTCGCATTAGAGACAACCCTCTGTTTTGCATTTTCGGAGCGATAACGAAGTACCATGTGATATCAGTGTCATGTGTGGAAAATATAAACTATGCACACCTGTCTTCAGTATGTAATCAATAAACATTTGCCAGTAATGGGGAAGCATGGCTATTTGAGCCAATTTGATCACGGGCAGATAGTCGGAGCCCCTAAGTTCAGGTGTCAGTATTTTGGAAACAGCGCCGCATTTGTTGGCTGCCCCCTAGGGTGGAGCAAAAAAATCTTTTTTGGGAAATTCATATCAGCTGGGGTTGGGAAATTTAAAGGCACCCAACATGTGTATCATGCCAAGATTTTGAAGCCTCTCTAGCACTCCATCTTCAGGTGCCCCATGGGAGTTTAAATTTGCAAAAAATGTCAATTTTGCATCATTTATAAGAATTTTTTTATTTCCATTACTTAAAACAATATTTACTAGCATGGGGTTGGAAAACGTAAATAATGATTCATAATTGATATATATATATATATATATATATATATATATATATATATGGGATGTAAGGTCAGGTGATGCGTAACATCACAGCCTCTCCTTGACAAATGTCAACCCCGCCTTCTCGTGGTACATCCTGTTCCCATTAAAGGGGCTCTGACGATCGCCAATAGCAGTATAACTATACCATCGGGATTAGAGGAAATGCTATCCCACACTCACCAACCCGCTTGGCCAGCAGCAGCACTTAAAGATAATTGTGGGAGATTTCAATGCAAAAATAGGGCAACAGAATGAAACTTCAGTAGGTAAATTCGGTCACTGCAACAGAAACTGGCATGGACATACTCTCGTAGAGTTTGCTGAGGCCAAAGGGTTTTTCATCTTGAACTCCTTTTTCAAGAAAAAGCCACACAGGAAATGGACATGGAGACATCCAAATGGGACAACAAGTGAAATTGATTTTATTATGTGTAACAAAAAATTCGTCATAGAAGACTGCAGTGTGCTAAACAAGTTCAACACAGGTAGTGACCATAGATTGGCGAGATGTAAGATGCACCTCAACACTAAACTCGAATGTGGCAAGCTCATAAGACAAACAAAATGTATTGACATAACCAACCTTAAACACCATAACGCCTTCAAGTTGGAACTGAAGAACAGATTCTTTGCTTTAGAAAGCCTAACATCGGAAGAAGTGGATATTTTTGAATTTAACAGAAAAGTAACCAAAGCTCTTATGGAAACAGAAACAAAATTAGCTGGGTCTAAGAACAAGTTGCATGTGAACAAATTATCAGGAAAAACCAAAATGTTGATGCAAAAAGAAGAGAGATGAGGACAACTAAAGATGTGACTTCCAAAGTGGAATATATAGAGCTATGCAAGACAGTACGAAAAAGTATCACTGAAGACGTAAGGAAATTCAACTGTGAACTAGTAAGGAAAGCAATTTAAAACAACCAAAGCCTAAAGATAGCAAAGGGACATCTCAGTAAGGGAAGAAAACAGATTATGGCACTGAGAAAAGAAGATGGTTCTGTAACAAGAAATAGAGGCAAAATTTTGACAAGAGTGAAAGATTTCTACTCCAAATTATATGAAAGGGATGATACATGTACTCCAGACATCATGAAAGGTACCAGAGTTCTTCCAGTCCTCCCAGCAGAAGTTGCACATGCAATCAAGAACATGAAGCGGGGAAAAGCTCCAGGAGAAGATGGAATTACTGTAGCAGGGATCGCATTCCTCCTAAAATTCCTAAAATTCCTAATATTTTATGACCCTCCTTAAATTCCTAAAATTATACCTAAAATTTGCTATTCATCCTAAAATTTTCGTAAGCTTATTTATTAAAAACACAACCGTTATTAACGCCAATAAATTTACCATTACGCAGGGTGCGCACGCGTGCTTGAAAACCTGGAAAGTCCTGGAAAATCATGATTACGTTTTCAAGGGCCTGGAATATCCTGGAAAAACGGTGTTTTTTTAATGCCGTCTTGAAAAGCCTTGAAATTTGAAATTAGTGCTTAAAAAATGCCCTTTTAGGAAATCGTGTTACTGTTACCCTTTCATTTTTTAAAGTTCCTTTTCTCTGTTCTCAAAGAAACCACCGGCAGCGGTTTCCGATGTGCACCAAATCCTAATTTGGCTGGGGGAAAAAAAAAAAAAAAAAAAAAAAGGCACTACTTCCAGTGCAATAAAATTGGATGATTACTAGTAGGTCGAAGGGGAGCTTGATGTCCGTCCGACAATTGAGAACAGAAGGGGAAAGAAGAGGCATTTAGCATTTGCAGGGGGTCGCGTATGTACCAAGTCAGCTGGCATCCACCAGTGAGGAGTATGCCTGAACAACACATTCATCTTCTTCTTGTTTATGTGCATGCCACCCTCCCTCCCCTCAAGAGACTTCCACTACTTATGATAAAAAATAAGAAAACTATCTTTGCGAATTTTTCACAAAAGTGGCTGAAATTTTTACATTCACTGTAATTGGATTACAGAAGCTCACTTCCAAAATTCCAGTTGAATCGGTTTAAAACTTTAAAAGTTAGCATTGGTAATTTTTATTATGGACAAGTATGTGTGCCTCTTTGGACAGAGTGAGCCTCCAGCAGAAAGGGTGTTACCATAGCAACGGTTGATTGACAGCTGGGAGCGCTGATCTGAAGCCCTTGGTTGGGAAGAAAGCAAACACCTGTTTATCACTTCCACAGCACAAAAGGACTAGGAGAATATTTTCAGAAATCCATTTTTCTGAATTTTGAAAATAACACAGTAAAATTTTTACAGTAGTTAAGATACATCACAATAAAGTTCTAGTGCAAATTTCGCCAAATTCCGTTAGGAACTTTAGCAGATGCAAAAAAAAAAAAACGTTGCATAATCGGATTGAAAAAAAGAAACAGTAATTATAAATTACGGGAAAAGAAAGTGAATTATTTTTTTTAGATGCCATGGTTTATTTAAACAGAGTGATCCTTAAATTTTTTTTCTGTGATGATATGGACTCTATTTGAATTACAAACACGTTTTTATTCAGACGTCTGAGTTACTGTTTTAATAAAAAAATCATCTATAATTAAAAAGTTTTCAATGGATTTAAGCAATATTCAGCAGATAAACAAACGTATTTTAGTAAATTGCAACATCATGACGTAAATTTGGTAATTTAATTTTGTCGAAAATTGGGGAGCATTTTTTTTTTTACAGTTTCTGTTATAGTTAAAGTGAAGGAGGAAGGAACTTGACAGTTCAGTGAGCTGCAGGTGGTGATTTATGGCGATGTGCCAAATGAAAAGAAGCCATTCCATCAGGTAATTCCAAAGGTTGTGTTGTGTGGACGCGTCCTCCTGCTGTTTGATCTTAATTGGAATGTTTTTGTTCATGGGGGGGGGGGGTTCGAGAGAAATATCCGTTTCAGCTTTACAGCTTTCACGGCTTTTTTTTTCTTGGTAATAAATAAAAATCATAGTGGCTGCATTCACCATTGATCCATGTTTGCATGTCTTGAATATAAACAGCAGACAATCAGAAACATAGTGTTGGGCGGGTCTTGATGATCTTCATTTTGCATATGCTGAATTCAGTTCTGTGGGAATAAGGAATGACTTATACTGTGAATATATACAAAACTACATATTTTTGAGCTGAAAAAATAGGTCTACTTGTACACAGTAGCTAAAGTGTGACTCAGATGAAGACAATCAGACATACGGACGTCTGATTCCATAAAAAAAAATCAACATAGTTTTTTTATTTACACTACAGGTAAAAAAGCAAAAACATGTTTCTAAACGTTATAAAGGAAAACGGATTTTTGAAACGCATGACTTGATGATCTTAATTTCTGAAAGTTTCTTTTTTCCACATCCTTTTTTTTTCAATTACAATACACTGTAACAGGATACTGTGTGTTATATCACTTAGAGATATGGCAGATTTTCGGTTACTGATATCCGCGATCGTAAGCGGTAGTTGCATTGCGATTGTTGATGATGACAAGATAAATACTGGAGTGATGTAAAATGTTGCATAAACTAAAAAAATAAAAATAATAAAGCCCTCCCCCCCCACCCCGAACTTTTATGCGGTCATCATAGCTGATCAACCATTTCATTCCATGAACATCAGCACATTTCAATCATTTGAACATTGGGGGTATCTGAAGGAATTCAGTCGTGCTTAAGCGCCCTAGCGCAACGAAAACATGCTAATTTTGGACAGTTCTATTCCCTTCCCCTCTACCATCCCTAATAATTGAGAGTGCATACATTGAGAGTGTTTCAAATATTCTATTTATGAGCTAGTTTTCGCGCTGTTTGTTATGCTTTTATTTTCGAAGAAAGAGAGGGAAAATAAGGAAAAGCAGCTAGAGAAAAAAAGAAAAGCTGAGTTTGATGACAAAATAAAAGAAAATGATGCAGAAATAAATAGACTTAAAAACGATAAAGAAGCCTCCCTAGCAATAATTCAAGAGGGAACAGAAAGAATGAGAAAAGCTGTAGAAAAACAAAATACTGTTGAAATAGCAGTTGCCTCTAACTTGATCATACAAGGTTCAGCTGAAATAAAGAAAACTGAAAGTAAATTAGTTGTGGTGGAAGCAGAAAAAGATAGGCTAATCAGGAAAAGGTTAAAACAATAATATGAAAAAAGTAATTCAGTGAACAATTGTACATAGTTCTTGGTTTTCAATTACCTTTTTAGGATATTATAGTTTAATGTGAAACCTGAAAACTTTACTGTGAAAATCGTGAATTGCTTCTGGTTCAACAGCATATTAATGTTCAAAGTGAAACTTGAATGTGGTAAGTATACTTGAATATGATAATAACACTTGAAAAGATAAGAACTGAACATTAGAAGTAAATCATACTTAAACTTTAGACATTAGAAGTTATGCAAAAAATTTGGGTGTGAACTTCGACCATATATACTAATGGACTGCACATTGACAATAGCTGCATCAAAGCTGCCATGGCTCAAACATTCGGCACGTCATCATCAGACTCCAAATTTCGTGTACAAATGCTGTTATGATTACTAATTTACGCTGCAGAACTTCAGTGTTTTCGGTGTATTATGTGAATGCACCTCATATATAATGAAAACTCTTCAGGTAAGTTTACTTATGAGCTATATACATGCATGATCGTGTTGTTTACATTTTGTGATTTATAATGTGATGAACATTTGCGAAGAATTTGGAACATGCATTCCATTTTTTTTTTCTTAAGTTACTATATTTTTATATCAATAGCTGCAAGTTTCTGGTTAAGTAATTGAACTTTATTGACTTAGGTATTTAATTCGTTTCTTACCCATGAAAAATCATAGAACTTTCTTTACTATATCGGTCAGAGCAACCATAAGCACAGCAGGTGTAACCCATCTTTTTGACTGTTGTCATGTGATTTTATGTTGGAGCCAGAAATTTTGATGTCATGCGCAGTCTATCAGTATATATGGTTGAAGGGTGTGAAGCAAACTCTTTACAATGTATACAAAGTTGTTTTACTAGATGTATACAAATATACATCTAGTTTTTATTGAAATACACTCCTAAAATTTTCCTAAAATTTTTCTAAAAATTCCTAAAATTCCTAAAATTCTTACCTAAAATTTTCCAGAAGTATGCTATGATCCCTGCTGTAGACATCATACAAGAAGCAAGTGGAGAAATCGAAACAGTACTCGCCCAAATTTTCACTCGATGCCTTAATGAAGGGAAGATTCCTGAGGATTGGAACAATGCTACAATGATCTTGCTACATAAAAAGCTGACATTGAGGATCTCAGGAACTACAGACCTATCAGCCTTCTATCAGTGGTTTATAAAATCTTCACTAAAGTTCTTTCACACCGCTTGAAGGTGACACTGGACATGGCTCAACCGAGAGAACAAGCTGGATTCAGGAGTAGCTACAGCACAATAGATCATATCCACGTACTGAGAGAACTAATTGAAAGAGCGAGGGAATATGAACTTCCATTGTGCATGGCTTTTATCGATTATGAAAAAGCCTTTGATTCAGTGAAACCAATCAGCGGTTACAATGGTTCTGAAATCCTGCAGTATTGAAGATGCGTACATTAATATTATTAATAACATCTATGAAAATGCAAGTGCAAAGATTCGGCTGTTTGAAAATACAACACACATAAAAATTGGAAAAGGAGTGAGACAAGGTGACACCATATCTCCGAAGCTCTTTAATGCCACATTGGAAAATGTCTTTCAATCACTGAACTGGGAAAACAAAGGGATAAAGATTATTGGAGATTATCTAACCCCATTCGTTTTGATGATGACGTAGTCATTTTTGCAACTACCCCATCAGAGCTGCAGAGTATGATCCAGGAACTTGCTGACAAGAGTAAAGAAGTGGGATTAATAATGAACTTTCAGAAGACAAAAGTGATGTTCAATGCGTTTACAAGAGATGAAGATTTATCGATTGATGGAGAAAAGCTGGAGATAAGAGACGTACGTTTATCTTGGACAGCAGATATCAAGTGAGGGTCACATTGATGAAGAAATTAATCGGCGTACAAAACTTGCCTGGAGAGCTTTTGGAAGAAACAGCATAATTTTCAAGAGCAATATGCCATTATGTCTTAAAAGAAAAGTGTTTGATCAATGCATCCTTCCAGTGCTTACGTATGGTGCAGAGACGTTGACCTTAACTAAAATAGACATACAAAGGCTGCAGACAACTCAAATAAGCATGGAGAGGTGCATGCTTGGTGTAACCAGGAGAGATAAGAAGAGCAACTCGTGGATCCGAAAAATGACAAGAGTGGAAGACATCATGATCAGAGTTAAATCCCCGAAATGGCAATGGGCTGGACATACTGCCAGAAGGACAGACCATCGATGGACAGCCGAAATTTGAGATTGGATTCCAAGGAACAGGAAAAGACCCAGAAGAAGACCACATGAAAGATGAGTGGAGGAAATTTGAAAGTATGTAGGAGTAACATTGTGGAGACTCTGGTACTGGTACCTTTCATGATGTCTGGAGTACATGTATCATCCCTTTCATATAATTTGGAGTAGAAATCTTTCACTCTTGTCAAAATTTCGCCTCTATTTCTTGTTACAGAACCACCTTCTTTTCTCAGTGCCATAATCTGTTTTTTTCCCCTTACTGAGATGTCCCTTTGCTATCTTTTCCTTTGCTATCTTTGAGATGTCCCTTTGCTATCTTTAGGGGATGTCAGGTCAGGTGATGCGTAACATCACAGCCTCTCCTTGACAAATGTCAACCCCGCCTTCTCGTGGTACATCCTGTTCCCACTAAAGGGGCTCTGACGACCGCCAATAGCGGTATAACTATACCATCGGGATTAGAGGAAATGCTATCCGACACTCACCAACCCGCTTGGCCAGCGTATTGAGTTATGGCCAAACCCCCCCCCCCTCCCCCCCAAAATGACTCCACAACTTAAATCTTGGCCCTCAGTCTCCGGCAGCTGGAACGTACCTGGCCAAGGCAGCGGCCAGTGCGACATGAAGGCAGAGGGTGCTAAGAATCCCCGGAGGACCGGACTAGGCTGCCATCTGATGCTGACCTTGGCTACGCACAACGGACGCTCCCTATCTTCTGATTCAAGGCTTCTTGAATTGGAAGAGGAACTACAAAGGATCAAGTGGGACATTGTCGGGCTAAGTGAGGTAAGGAGAAAAGGAGAAGATCTCATTGAACTGAAAAGTGGACATCTCTTCTACTATCGTGGGACAGATACTGGCAGAACTAGTGGTGTTGGATTTATA
Source organism: Macrothele yani (assembly GCA_039090855.1). Classification (NCBI taxonomy): domain Eukaryota; kingdom Metazoa; phylum Arthropoda; class Arachnida; order Araneae; family Macrothelidae; genus Macrothele; species Macrothele yani. The sequence continues at coordinate 85,258,406 of CM077008.1, forward strand.
ATAAACAAGAAACTGAAGGATAAAGTTGTAGAAGTTGAAAGTTCCTCTGACAGAGCTGCACGACTCGTTATCCAACTCTCGAGAAGATACCAGGCTCAGATTATTCAAACTTGTGCACCTACCACAAGTCATCCTGAAGAAGAAATTGAAGAATTTTATGAAGAAATTCGTGATCTAAATAATAAAGGTAAGCAGCACTTGAAGATAATTATGGGAGATTTCAATGCAAAAATAGGGCAACGGCAACAGAATGAAACTTCAGTAGGTAAATTCGGTCACGGCAACAGAAACCAGCGTGGAAATACTCTCATAGAGTTTGCAGAGGCAGAAGGGTTTTTCATCTTGAATTCCTTTTTCAAGAAAAAGCCACACAGGAAATGGACATGGAGACATCCAAATGGGACGACAAGTGAAATTGATTTTATTATGTGTAACAAAAAATTCGTCATAGAAGACTGCAGTGTGCTAAACAAGTTCAACACAGGTAGTGACCATAGATTGGTGAGATGTAAGATGCACCTCAACACTAAACTCGAACGTAGCAAGCTCATAAGACAAACAAAATGTATTGACATAACCAACCTTAAAAAACACCATAATACCTTCAAATTGGAACTGAAGAACAGATTCTCTGCCTTAAAAGGCCTAACATCGGAAGAAGTGGATATTTCTGAAGTTAACAGAAAAGTAACCAAAGCTCTTATGGAAACAGCAACAAAATTAGCTGGGTCTAAGAACAAATTGTATGTGAACAAATTATCAGGAAAAACCAAAATGTTGATGCAAAAAAGAAGAGTGATGAGGACAACTAAAGAAGATGTGACTTCCAAAGTGGAATATATGGAGCTATGCAAGACAGTACGAAAAAGTATCACTGAAGACGTAAGGAAATTCAACTGTGAACTAGTAAGGAAAGCAGTTGAAAAATATATATATATCATCATCATCATCAACCATTATCAATCCACTGCTGGACGAAGGTCTCCCCAAGTTTCCTCCACAACGGTCTGTCTTGTGCCAGTCTCCTCCATGTCACCCCTGCATACTTTCGAATTTCATCCACCCATCTCCCATGTGGTCTTCTTCTGGGTCTTTTCCTGTCCCTTGGAATACAATCTAAAATTTCGGCTGTCCATCGATGATCTGTCCTTCTGGCAGTATGTCCAGCCCATTGCCATTTCAGGGATTAACTCTGATCATGATGTCTTCCACTCTTGTCATTTTTCGGATCCACGAGTTCCTCTTCTTATCTCTCCTGTTTACACCAAGTATGCACCTCTCCATGCAACTTTGAGTTGTCTGCAGCCTTTGTATATCTCTTTTAGTTAAGGTCCACGTCTCTGCACCATACGTAAGCACTGGAAGGATGCATTGATCAAACACTTTTCTTTTAAGACATAATGGCATATTGCTCTTGAAAATTATGCTGTTTCTTCCAAAAGCTCTCCAGGCAAGTTTTGTATAGCTCTATATCTTCCACTTTGGAAGTCACATCTTCTTTAGTTGTCCTCATCTCTCTTCTTTTTTGCATCAACATTTTCGTTTTTCCTGATAATTTATTTACATGCAACTTGTTCTTAGACCCAGCTAATTTTGTTGCTGTTTCCATAAGAGCTTTGGTTACTTTTCTGTTAACTTCAGAGATGTCCACTTCTTCCAATGTTAGGCCTTCTAAAGCAGAGAACCTGTTCTTCAGTTCCAACTTGAAGGTATTATGGTGTTTTTTAAGGTTGGTTATGTCAATAGATTTTGTTTGTCTTATGAGCTTGCCACGTTCAAGTTTAGTGTTGAGGTGCATCTTACATCTCACCAATCTATGGTCACTACCTGTGTTGAACTTGTTTAGCACACTGCAGTCTTCTATGACGAATTTTTTGTTACACATAATAAAATCAATTTCACTTGTCGTCCCATTTGGATGTCTCCATGTCCATTTCCTGTGTGGCTTTTTCTTGAAGAAGGAGTTCAAGATGAAAAACCCTTCTGCCTCTGCAAACTCAACGAGAGTATTTCCACGCTGATTTCTGTTGCCGTGACCGAATTTACCTACTGAAGTTTCATTCTGTTGCCGTTGCCCTATTTTTGCAGTGAAATCTCCCATAATTATTTTCAAGTGCTGCTTACCTTTATTATTTAGATGGCAAATTTCCTCATAAAATTCTTCAATTTCTTCTTCAGGATGACTTGTGGTAGGTGCACAAGTTTGAATAATCTGAGCCTGGTATCTTTTCGAGAATTGGATAACAAGCCGTGCAGCTCTGTCAGAGGAACTTTCAACTTCTACAACTTTATCCTTCAGTTTCTTGTTTATTATAAATCCAACACCACTAGTTCTGCCAGTATCTGTCCCACGATAGTAGAAGAGATGTCCACTTTTCAGTTCGATGAGATCTTCTCCTTTTCTCCTTACCTCACTTAGCCCCACGATGTCCCACTTGATCCTTTGTAGTTCCTCTTCCAATTCAAGAAGCCTTGAATCAGAAGATAGGGAGCGTCCATTGTAAGTAGCCAAGGTCAGCATCAGATGGCAGCCTAGTCCGGTCCTCCGGGGATTCTTAGCACCCTCTGCCTTCATGTCGCACTGGCCGCTGCCTTGGCCAGGTACATTCCAGCTGCCGGAGACTGAGGGCCAAGATTTAAGTTGTGGAGTCATTTTGGAGGGGTTTGGCCATAACTCAATACGCTGGCCAAGCGGGTTGGTGAGTGTGGGATAGAATTTCCTCTAATCCCGATGGTATAGTTATACCGCTATTGGCGGTCGTCAGAGCCCCTTTAGTGGGAACAGGATGCACCACGAGAAGGCGGGGTTGACATTTGTCAAGGAGAGGCTGTGAAGTTACGCATCACCTGACCTTACATATATATATATATTTTATATCTACTTATGCAAGTTTTTTTTTTTTTTGCACCCAGTACACGTGACCAACCATTCAGTACAGAATTTGATTGCTTTGAATATTCTAGTGCATTCCCATGTATTTCTATGGAATATTTCTTCCTCAAATTCTGTAGCCAAGTATTTAGTTGTTGAGTTTTTCTTTTTGTGGTGGTGATTCTTAATTGCTTCAGGTTTTTACACTTTTAACTTATTGGCAGTTGATTAATTACCATCTGAATGTAAAATATACTGTTTAAAAATTACTGAATCTATTAAGATACAATGAGAATTGTTATATTATTTTGCAGGTTTGTAATTTTGAAAATTCATGCAATGCTTTCCATAGGGAAGTTGAGTGAGTGATTTTACTAATCCCCTTCTGTTCAGTATGTTGGCTCAACTTCCTTAGAGTTGAACCTGATTTGAATACAAATAATTTAAGCACATGAAAACTAATCATTACTATACTGCCGTCCTAAGCAAGAAAGCAGTAACTCTAATTTTGGCCATTTGGAGTTAACACATGCAGCAGGTTCTATATCATTAAATCTAACATTCTACAATGCTAGAATGAAGTACAAGACCTTGTTCTTATCGAAATTGTCTGCGACATTTGCAGTATGTGTCACACTCACTGAAACAGCTGAGAACATAGCTAGAAAGCAGTTAGTGATGTTCACTAAGCTTGAACGTAGTACGTCCAACGAATGTGGGATTAACTGCTTGGTAGTGTAGGATGAGACCGCTTGGTTCCTGCATGAGCGGGCGATACTAAGCTTGAATGCAGTATCTCTCAAGTTTGTGGGATCCACTGCATTCTAGTTAGGATGAGCCCCATGATGACCTTGGAACATTAGGGATGTTTTATTATGACGCAGTAGTTTGATTACGCAGTTGTGCGTTTGTTGTTTGTAGTTATCACAGTGAGTTTTACAGAACAGTGATTAATAATTACATTTCCATTCTTTCTGGTAGTTGTGTGCGACAGTCATTTTAGGCTACAAAAGCTGGTGATTGTGTGACAAGAAACTGCTGTAAAGAGTTATGAACTATCCCTCATTCCTCATTCAAACTGATTAGCCGCATGAGACTATCGTATGTTTTTACAGAACCCACATTTTTTACCATTTGCTCCATCTGCGCCATTTTTGATTTTGTCTATTAACTCCTGTCAAGGTTCGTTAATTGCTGACAGCAGCTCAACAAATTGGAGGTGAAGGATTCTGTGTTTTGTTTGTGAGTAGATACATGCTATGTAGAAATAATATGTAGAAATATATTCTCTTACGCCAACTTGTTTTTTCCATTTGTCATATGTTTGGTCCCTGCGCTGAGGTGTGAAAGAGTTTACTATGCGTCGCAATGGCCTTTCACAGTCGCAAAGAAAATGGTCGAACTCGCGCAGCTATTATTAAATCAGAGTGTTGGTAGTGAACTACAACAACTGCAGTCTGATATGATAAACATGTCGATCAACGCAAATTACACATGCGCTACCGATGAGGAGCATCAGCAATTATCTGAGTGAGAAGATGCTGAAGTTAAACTTTTGGACATATTGTTTAGTAGATTTGATGACAAAGAATATCAAACTTCAGCTGATAATGATTTTCCACAGCCACATGATTCGTTTAATGACCCAGATTTATTATGAAGCGAAATTTCAGAGGAATGTAATGTTGCTCCTGACGATCCGAAGCCAGCACCCAAAAAGGTGAAGAAAAAGTTCAACAGGTCACAAGATTCATCATCTCGGCCAGAAAATCCAGGACGTGAAGCAGAAATAACTGCTAATTATTACAGAATCACAACAAATGGAGAATGTACTAAAAATGGAGAAATTCGAAAAAGAAGAAAATATGAGGAAAGTTTGAAAGAAAGAAAACAAGATAAATTATTGCAAGAAAGAAGAAATCATGGTGTTCGGGCTTGTTGTAAAAACTACAGATTCATGCGCAATGAAAAAATATCCGATGAACGTCGCAATGTTATTAATAATCTGTACTGGTCCTTGAATTGGCAGGAAAGGCGGATTTTTATCTCTTCCGGCATATCTACTGAAGACATTAAACGAAGGCGTATGAAAAGTGAAAACAGTAAGCGTACAAGGTCACTTAGATATTTCCTAAAAAACGAAAATGTGGAAAATGTGGAAATATGCAAAACATTTTATCTCACTACGTTGGGATATGGAAAAAAAGAATGCCCGGGTTATCACCAAAGTTTTTCGCAATGATGGTGGGTCAGCAATTTCTCCTGCAAGTGATGGGAGAGGTAGACAGCAGAAAACACCAAAGACTGATCAGGAGCTGATTAAAAATCATGTTGAATTGTTCTCACCAACTGTATCCCATTACAGGAGGGAACATGCTCTGAATAAAAGCTATTTGCAGAGTGACATAACTATAAAGGATGCACGAGGATTTCACTAAAACGCATCCTGGCATGAAGTGTTCCTATGAACTCTACAGAAAAGTTGTGTCAAAAAACTTAGACATTTCTTTTACGTCCCTCGGCCATGAAGAGTGCGAGCAATGTGAGAGTTTCAAGCTGCACAATCCAGCTCACGACGCAAATTCCTTATCCCCTGATTGCAAGATTTGCAGTGCTTGGAGAGTACATAAAACTAAAGCTGAAGAGGCTCATGAGAAGTACAGGTGTAATACCGATGATATAGGCCAAATACTGTGTGCTTCTCAGCTGATCTTGAAAAGATAATTATGCTATCACAGATAGACATATTCAAAAGGGTAATTTTTTTGCCAAAGAATTATCGTTTTTAATAAGAGTTTTGTACCAGTGGGGAAAAAACAGAAGCTGAAAACCTTTGCATGCCTGTGGCATTGAATGTATTTCTGGATGGAAAAAAGAGGACCTTGTAAGCACATTTCATGCTTTTCTGCTACACATGCGCAATTCTCAAAACATCATTCTCTGGCTGGACAATTGCGCTGGTCAAAATAAAAACTGGACCCTGTTTTCTTACTTGGTATATATTATTAACTCGGACGAAATAGCAGCACAGTCGATAACTCTACGATACTTCGAGGCTGGTCATACGTTTATGTCAGCTGACGGTTTCCACCACCAAGTTGAACTTTCTCTTCAAAGAAAGAAGAAAGTATACGATTTCGCCGATTTTGTTAGTTGTGTGCAAACATCAAATTTTGGAAAAGTTGATGTTAAGGAGATGAAGCAAGAAGACTTTTTTTGTTTGGCCGGATAATTCATCTTCATATAAAATTAATCGCATTAATCCCAGGCTGTCTTTAAAGGACATGGTCGAAGTTGTCGCCGAGCAAGAAAAACACACATTGGCTTACAGAAACAGCTTTACTGCAGATGCTTTCTATGTTTTTAATTTTTTGAAACTCAAGGCCATCACTAGGAACTTTGGAAAACCACCAATCGTCGCAACTCCAAGAGGCATCACGGAACAGAGAAAAAACATGATCTTGCAGCACTTGAGATACTATTAATTCCGGAAAATAGGTGTCAGTTTCGGAGGGATCTCTCACTCAATAATGATGCTGCAGACTTGCGAGTGGAACAGGATGAGTGATTCCGTTTCTTGCACCCTCGCACTCTTTTACCTCAACTGTTTAGAAACATTTAAAGCAGGATTTTGTATTACTTTTGCTTTTTCTTTCTTAGATTATTTTCTTTACTATCGCTGTATATTAAAAAGGGTTTTATAGCATTTCCGTCAGGTTTGTCACATATAAAAACACTCGTTCAAGGTCAATGATAATTCAATCATTTATCTCTCACATTATTCGGATTTGGCGTTAATAAAACAATTTCTGACATTTGTTCACTGTTTTAACTTCATCTTCATTTGACCACTATTTTTAAGTCGTGAACATTATTTTATACAATGGCTGTTATTTCAGTTTTACTCCAGGATTTATAATAATTAAACGTACTCCTTTCATCTTAACATTTCATGCCAGTGTTGATCAGATGTTATTGCACAACAGTGGGTTTCACCCTGTCACCCTGGGGATGCATAGCTAAATTGCAGTACAGGCCTTTACTGCTATTTAGCTTAGTATTTGCCACTAACATGCTGACAATATACTACACTGAAAAGCAATAACTGCCATTTTTTATCTAAATCGTTTAAAAAAATACTTTTTTATGCAATAACATTGAAATGTGTGTCATACTGCATCAAACGTGTCGTTAGCACGATGAAAATCAGATTTCAATTGGTGGCCCAGCCGCAGAAACGTTAGTGTTTTTTCTCGAATCTTCAAAATTGGAGTTACTGCTTTCTTTCTTAGGACGGCAGTATATATGATACCAGATACAAATTACTGTAGTAATAATTTACATTCTTTATATTTTTTATATGACACATTCTTAATTTGTATAGTTTTGTTGTGTTTAAGTGAATTTTTCAGTTTTAGCATTGTACTTAATAAAGTAGCTTTTAAATGAAACCTTATTTGTTTTTAATTTTTTCTTTTATAGCTCAGACTTTTCATGCAAGTGAATATTGAGGTAAGAAATGCTTTAAAATATTTTTCTATGGTATAATGTGTAAAAATATAGAAACCAATGTGTATATGCTTGCCTTATTTTTCCCACATCGTGAATATCGGAATCATAGTTTTTTGCATTAGCAGCTATGGAGTGTTTTTATTAATATAAGTAGATCTTCCCTAGGGGAAAATATTGGATGAAAAGTTATTTCCTCTTGAATTGTTAAGCAACGTTTATCACAGTAAATAAATTTATAATAAACTAATGTGGAATATTAATTAATTGATGCAGCTTCTAACTGAACTGAAAGTTATGGTGAACACCCCAAAGCTATTCAGGAAAGAAATGCAAAAATGGATGACATGATAGTCAGTTTCACCCATTGTTTGGCTTAATTGTCTTATCATACGAAATTGGCTGTAAGAAAATGCTTCATAAGTATTAACGCCATTTTTATTTTATATTTGAATTGGGATGGTGTCATTCTGTTACAGTATTATTGGTCAGAAACAGGTTTGACCTTCATTCCTGTCCAGTCATAGCAAACCATAGGAATAACTTTTGGTGGATAGTGCAGTTGCTTAGGCAAATATGGTAAAATGTCTGTCTTATCAAAACAGTCATTCTGCAACAGCATGTCTAAAATTTAGTCTCAGAAATATGTCATTGCTCATAGCACATGGTTCTTTTGTGGTCTGCAGTATTTTAACTTATGCTTGCCAGATTTCCTTGGATCTGACTCATCAGCCAGTTTCTGAAGAGATGTAAAAAATCAAACAGTTATCATGTTAAAATACATAGCAGCATCTGAAATAAATATAATCAATGACTCTTTTTTATTAGAATTACCAAATGAATTGCTTGCACACATTCCTGACTTTTAAGCTACAACTTGCAAATCGGGGTTGTAAGTAGCAATTTATCTGTTAGTAATGTATCTAAGTGTTTGTACATATGCACGCATGCACTCTCTCTCTCTCTCTCTCTCTCATTCCATACATGCAATTAATGTATTTCGCTGTTCTCTGAGATTCCATACATACAACCTAACTGTTTTATTTCTAAAAGTTTGTTTTAATAACTAACCAAAAACCTGTAACATAAAAGACCGGGAGCACATGCCTCACAGAGCAACAATGTGCAAAATACTTTGACAATATCAGATAAACAATACCTTAGATATTATGTATTTTTACAATTAAGCTGTTCACTAAGATTCAGAGCTCCCACTATGGAATGACGCTGAATTACTGTGCTCGGCCAGAACTAAAACTGCAGTGCTCTTTTTGGAGAGTTTATATATTTATGATTTTGCCGAACAATGTTGTAATGAAGAAACCCCACAAATCATACCTGCTCCCTGGAGGTTCCTGTTGGAAGATCCCACTTCTACTGTAAATATGTTTTGATTACGTACTTCCTGCCATTTGTATTTCTTTTCATGCATTTGTACATATTTTCATTTGTTACTTTCTGTGTAAAGCATACCCGACCTTGTAGTACGGCGCATGCATTGTATCTTGCTGATGCGCAGAGGTGCGTATATAAGCCAGCGTCCCCCACGAGAGTTTTCTTCTTGTGCCTGAGGATGGGTCTGTAAAGACAGACCCGAAAGATCTCGCACATTGTTTTAATTATTTTAACCTTTTAAACAAGTTTTAATTCTCGTAAGTAAAAAATGTTTTCACAGCTTGCGATGATTTGACCTGGTTTATTTCGTGTTGAAATGGGTTATGTCTTGTTCTTCGTGCTTAAGACAGCAATATGGTCTACTGGTAAATTCAGAGCTTAGCTCCTCAAAGCAAAATCATCTGCCAAGAAAATATTTAACTGATAGAACTAGAATTTACTTACTGTTGGTGTGTCAGATGTCTTTACAATGATCTCGGCTCACAGCTCAAGCTTCATTAACATCCATCACACGCCTCACACAAGACCTTTTGTACTTCATACTCATAATCTTTTTTTTCTTGAGCAGACATATCTGAATCTGGTTCTACCATGTTTTCTTTGTCCTTTCTGTCCTGCCACTTGGGCTGAAAAAATCCTCTTAGTCAACACCTCATCATTCATTCTTTCACCATGTAGTGTTCTCCCTAGATTTTTATTACAGCTGGGTGGCAAAAGATTTTAGCTGGATGGTACTTTTAATGACCCCTTCCTCAATCAAGAAAATAAAAGGATGTTTTGCTTAACATTATTATACTTGTTAAACATCTTTAGGGTGTGGTAGGCATTAATGTAACACAACATGATAAAAACAATAGAAAATTGTACATAAATGATAAAAAAAAATTGTTATATTCACAGATTTCAGCCAGTTTTCCTCAATATTTATGGTGCATGTTGAAATAAGTTTTCGCGACTGCTTATAGCCCATTGAGTTGCTCACGGTGGTCGTTAAACCTCAAATAAAAAAAAAAAAAGAAATTAGTTTTCCTCTTACTATTATGTGTATTATGAAAACATTCATTAAAAAAAATTGAGCTTGGCGGCCGAGAAAATTAGCTGGGTGGGCCGCCCAGTAAAAATGCTCTAGGGAGAGCACTACCATGGCCAAACCACCTAAGAATATAAAAGTCTCCACCTCACTAACAACATTTTGCCTCACATTACACATCTGCAACACAACTTCATTCCTCACATGATCGGTGCATGTCTTACCATAACCTCTCCCCAGCCCCCATAAGTAAAGCATCTCCCCAGCACACAAACAACTCCTGTCTTAACAAATATGTATTTTATTCCATTTATAGGCATAAACATATAAAACGAGCGAAACACACAGTCACGTACGGTAAAAGGTTCGTTTAGCGGTAGCTTTCGGTCATCCTATGACCTTGATCACCCGCGATCGACTGGATGGGTTAGTTGCCAGAACTACAATTTGAAGTTGGGGTGTTGGAACTGTTGCCATATTTTAGAAGAGAGATCCAAATAAATGGGATTTGGTGAGGGGTCTCTGAATTGCAGTTTTTGGTGAACAAAATTTCAATGCTCTCTTGGAAATGCAGAGATACCTTGTTGATGAATAGGGCAACTTTTTTTTTTTAAGCATCTCTGCGTTTCCAAGAGGGCATTGAAATTTTGTTCACCAAAAACTGCAGTTCAGAGACCCCTCACCAAATCCCATTTATTTGGGTCTCTCTTCTAAAATCTGGCAACAGTTCCAACACCCCAACTTCAAATTGTAGTTCTGGCAACCAGCCCATCCAGTTGATCGCAGGTGATCAAGGTCGTAGGATAACATCAAGCTACCGCTAAATGAACCTTTTACTGTACGTGACTCTGTGTTTCGCTCGTTTTATGTTTGTGTTATTGTCACGTGATGCCTGAGTTTTAAACCATTTATAGGCGTAAAATTTACAACACATTCGCAAACTTTCACTGCCAACAGGCTGCTTCTTCAGGCTGCTGAATATAAACAGTTAACAGATTAAGATTAAATGCAAATGTAAACAATTTCAAATCATTTATAGCATGAGATTCATAATGCGCTACGCGCCCATTGATTATCCAGCGAGTAGCATTCTTAATGCCTAACACCTTGTGCCAGATGGTAGAAATTTCAGTAGTTGTGTCTGTGTTACAAACGTCACTGCATGATAGAATCTCGATTGATTCTTGGATGGCTTTTGACATAGGGCACTAGTCTTTTTAAATCCTTCCAGATAGGTTGGGCGTCCTTAGAACTTATGTCTCGAGCCAACGAGGTAGTCAGTTTTCCGCTTTTTATATCCCATTTGTGCTCTGCCTCTCTGAGTTGGAAATACCTTTTTGTCATTCTGATGTACAATTTTATGGATTTGTCCAGGTATACTAATAACATTTTATGCCTATAAATGGAATAAAATACATATTTGTTATTACACGTGTTGTATAACCCGCAATTCCATTTGTACCAAACTCCTGTCTTTTCTGAAGTACTCGGGTTTCACAGCTGTATATCAGAGTAGGAACAACTACACTTTCATACACAGCCATTTGGGACTTCCTTGAGAACCCATCATTCCTGTAAAATCTTAAAGGCAGCTATGACTTTTAGAAAAGAATTCACTTGCATGCTAATTTTACAATCTGATTTGTTCTCTCTGTCAAACATACTTCCTAAATGTACAAACTCATTCACCTGGTCAATCTCTGTGCCATTAAGACTTATCTTGCATTCAGTATGAACAGTTCCTCACTCAAAAACCATAACCTTGTTTTTTTCCTTATTTATGCTCAGTTTGAAATTCATCAAACTTTGTACATCCGGGACAACATACTCTGCAACTCATTTTTTCTCTCTGCAAACAGGACTGTGTCATCAGCATACAGCAATCTGCACACACGGATATTCCCAAGACATATACCAGTATTATCCATTTCTGCATCATGCATGCATGCATCCATAAATATATTAAACAGCCAGGGTGGCATTATACAACCTTGCCTGACTCCTGCACCAATAGAAAACCATTTTGACAAAACATCATTCACTTGTACACATGCTCTACTGCCTGCGTACATGGCTTTCACACTATTAAGTAGATTCCCAGTAATACCATATTTATTGAATACCATCCACAGAAGTGTCTTATTTACTTTGTCATAGGCTTTCTCTAAACCTGTGAAGGCAGCAAACACTTTCCTACCCATATTCAGATAGTTTTCTATCATAATGCATAATGCAAAAATTTGATTAGTGCAGCCCTTACTAGGCCTAAAACCACTGTACATCCACACACATTCTCTGATATAAGACCTTGTACCTTATTGAATATGAACTTCCCAAACACTTTCCCTGGAACACTCGGCAAACTGATACCACGATAGTTCGTGCATTCCGTCTGATCACCTTTTCCCTTGTACAAGGGAACAATGATAGCATCCCTTCAATCCTGAGGGAGCATTCCTAACTCCCAGCACAACTGGCAATTTTCAGTTAACCAGTCAATCACAGAGTCATTGCCATATTTTAGCATCTCTGCAGTTATGCCATCTACTCTTGAAGTCTTACCATTCTAAAGAGATTTTAGAGCTTTACACTCTTTTTTTGAGATCCCTCCAGTGCTTCCATTTCTCACTATAACATCATCTGCTTCTGCCTCAGAATCACTTTTGTTTTCCTGATCTATTAAATCACAGAAGTAAGTACTCACCCCATCTTTCACTTAGCTCATTTAGCTCCCATATCATTTCTTCAACCCTATTCTTTACACAACTTAGAATTTTATTTTCCCTCGTTTCCCTATGTCCTATGTACTTCAAGAATGTTTTTCTGTCTTTCCAAAAAGCCAAATCATGCCTTTCTTCCTTTTCCTTCCTATCTTTTGCCTTACTCTGGTGAACTAGCTTTGCTGCCTCACACTTCGTACAGCAATATTCATCCTCAGAAACTCTACCTTGCAACATCCCCAGGCATGCTTGCTTCTTTTATCTCACTGTTCCACCAAGCATTGCCTTTAAAGTTAGTCAGTGTTGCTGTACCACAGACCTCTTCAGTGGTTGTGACAACACAGTTATTAAAACATTCAGCTTCTTTTCTACATTCTTCTCACATGACTTCAACTCATTCAGACGTTCACTGAGTAAATCAGAGTAACACCGATGTTCTTCAGACAGCCTTTCAACCTTTATTCTTTTCATCATAGGCATCTTCCTATACCTCCTCCTCCAACCAACGTTCAGTTTCACCTGTGTCACTAACAGGTGATGATCAGAACCAGCATCTGCACCTCTCATCACACGGGTATCAAAAACTAAGTGTTTCAGATGTTGATCATAAACAACAAAATCTATTACATACCAGTGGCGGCTGGTGACTACGTGATGCTGTGGTGCAGCATGCTAAAAAATTTTGAATTCATATTCGTATTGTTTATTGTAGATGAAAGCTTGAAAGTGCATTCATATGATTTGCTGCCAGCCCAAAATCCGATTTTTAGACGGGCCGTAATCAAGGCTCCTGTTCGTTATTCGGCCTGTGGTGTCTGTTAGCACACGGGAATAACAGCGTGCTTCTGCTGTTCCTGCCTTTTACACCACACACGTCTTGGGGTCCTCTTGTCAAACCAGCCACAAGGGTTTCCAGGGTGCTGTATTTCTCTCAGCACGATTGCCACGATATAAGATCGCCGGCAGCGAACGGCGTTGACACCAAAGACCCCATCACCCTCTTTCTCCCATCGGAACTGGGAGCAGGGTAGTTGACCAATAGAATAAAGGGAAAACTTATCTGATTGTCTCTGTGCTCTTATAAGTTTACTTGATCAGTCAGTTAAAATCTATCTGTGCTTTTAATTATTTTTTTTTTCTTTATTCTGGGGTTTTTGTAATCTTTTAATTTCATGAATCGAGACTGCAATTAATTCAGTAGATTCTTTGTTGAAACTACCATTTTCTTCAAGAACTTTAAAGGGAAAAATTTGAAGTAAAGTTCTTAGGTCGACCAACACCAGATTTGATTATAGCTCAGACGGCGAAATGCGGGAAAGTGCATTAAAATTTGCAAATAATAAAGGTGCAAGAGTGATTGACTGAATTGTATATTGAAGCAACCTGTAAAAAAGTTTCGTATTACAAATATGAATAAATTGGCCTTTTATTCATATTTGTAATACGAATGTGAATAAAAGGCCAATTATTCATATTTGTAATATGAAACTTTTACAGTTTGCTTCAATATACAATTCAGTCAATCACTCTTGCACCTTTATTAAGTGGCAGGAAGGAAAGGCAGAGGCCTTTCCTTCCTGCGACTTGGGCTAAAAAAAGATTTTCTTAGTAAGCATTTCATCACTCATTCTTTCAACATGGCCAAACCACCAAAGCATATTGGTCTCCATCTTGCTAACAACATTTGCTTCACATCACACAACTACAACACATCTTCATTCCTCACACAAACCCCGCATAAGTTATGCATTTCTCCAGCGCACAAACGACTCCTATGTTTCTTCTGCAGTACCCAGCTTTCACTACCATACATCAGAGTAGGAACAATTACAGTTTCATACACAGCCATGCAGGACTCTAGAGAACCCATCATTCCTGTGAAAACCTTGGAGCAGCTATGACTTTCAATGAAGAATTCACTCGCCTACTAATTTCACCATCCAATTTGTTCTCTCTCTGTCAATTATGCTTCCTAAATGCACAAACTCATTCACCTGGTCAATCACTGTGCCATTTATACTTACATTACATTCAGTGCTACCCATTCCTCTCTCAAACACCATAACTCTGGTTTTTCCCTTATTTATACTCAGTTTGAATTTTATGCAAACTTCGTGCATCTGAGACAACATACTCTGCAAATCACTTTTGCTCTCTGCCAACAGGACAGTGTCATCAGCATACAGCAATCTGCACACATGGACATCACCAAGACATAAACCACTATTATCTATCTTGGCATCACACATTCATGCGTCCATAAATATATTAAACAGCCTTATTGACATTGCACAACCTTGTCTAACTCCTGCACCAATAGAAAACCATTTTGATAAAACACCATTCACTCGTACACAAGCTCTACTACCAGCATACATGGTTTTTACACTATTAAGTAGATTCCCAGTAACACCATAATATTCATTCAATACCTTCCACAAAAGTGTCTTATTCACTTGGTCGTAAGCTTTCTCTAAATCCATGAAGGCAGCAAAAACTTTCTTACCAACAGCCAGATACTTTTCAAGCATCATGTGTAGTGCAAAAATCTGGTTAGTGCAGCCTTTACCAGGCTTGAAACTACTCTGAACATCCCACACTTTCTCTGATGTAAGACCCCATACATTTTCAATAACAACCTTACCAAACACTTTCCCTGGCACACTTAGTAGGCTAATACCACGGTAGTTCTTGCATTCAGTCTGATCACCTTTTCCCTTATACAAGGGAACAATACTAGCATCTTTCCAATCCCGAGGGACCATTCCTAACTCCCAGCACAACTGGCATATTTCAGTTAACCAGTCAATTACAGAGTCACCACCATATTTCAACATCTCAGCAGTTATGCCATCAACTCCTGGAGCCTTACCATTCTGAAGAGATTTTGGAGCTTTACACACTTCTTCTCTTGAGATCCCTCCTGTGCTTCCATCCCTCATTGTGACATCATCTGTGGCCTGTCTCAGAATCATCTTTGCTTTCCTGATCTAATAACTCACAGAAATATTCACCCCATCTTTCACTTAACTCATTGGGCTTCCATCTCATTTCCCCACTCTCATTCTTCACACAACTTTGTTTCCCCTATTTTTCCTGAGTCTCATGTACTTCCAGAAAAACTTCCTATCTTTCCAAAAAGCCAGTTCATGCCTTTCGACCTTCTCCTTCCTATCTTTTGCTTTACTCTGGCAAACCAGCTTAGCAGCTTCGTGCTTCTTACAGCGATATTCATCCAAAGAGACTCTACCTTGCAACATCCCCAAATAGGCTTCCTTTTTTCTCTTTACTGCCTCTTCAATCTCACTATTCCACTAAGCATCACCTCTATTGTTACCCACTATAGTAGTGCCACAGACTTCTTTAGCAGCAGTGACAACCAAGACTGAAGATACTACCAAGACTGAAGGAGCTGAAGTCGCTCTCACCAGACTTCAGCTCCTTCAGTCTTGGTAGTATCACGAGTGAAACTGAATGTTGGTTGGAAGAAAAGGAATAGGAAGAGGCCTAGAATGGAAAGAATAAAGGTTGAAAGGCTCCCTGAACTAAAGACTATCAGCATTACTCTAACTTACTTAGAGAATGACTGAAGGAGCTGAAGTCATCTGCGAGGGATGTAGAAAAGAAGTGGGAATGTTTTAAGAACTGTCTGAAGAGGTCTGTGGCTCCACAATAGTGAGTAACAATAGAGGTGATGTTTGGTGGAATAGGGAGATTGAAGAGGCAGTAAAGAGAAAGAAAGAAGCATATTTGGGGATGTTGCAAGGTTGGGTTTCAGAGGATGAATATCGCTGTAAGAAGTGTGAGGCAGCTCAGCTGGTTCGCGAAAGTTAGGCAAAAGATAAAAAGGAGCAGGTGGAAAGGCATGAATTGCCTTTTTGGAAAGATAGAAAAACTTTCTGGAAGTACATGAAACTCAGGAAAAATGGGGGAAATGAAGTTGTAATTTGTGTGAAGAATAGGATTGGGAAATGTGATATAGGAGCCCAATGAGTTAAGTGAAAGATGGGGTGAATACTTCTGTGAGTTATTAGATCAAGAAACCAAAGGTGATTTTGAGGTAGAAGCAGATGTCACAGTGAGAGGCAGAAGCACAGGTGGGATTTCAAGAGATGTGTTTGAAGCTCTAAAATCTCTTCAGAATGGTAAAGCTTTGGGAGTTGATGGCATAACTGTTGAGATGTTGAAATATGGTGGTTACTCTGTAATTGACTGGTTAACTGAAGTTTGCCAGTTGTGGTGAAAGTTAGGAAGGGTCCCTTGGAATTGGAACGATGCTATCATTGTTTTCTTGTATACGGGAAAAGGTGATCAGACTGAATGCAAGAACTATTGTGGTATTTGCCTACTGAGTGTGCCAGGGAAAGTGTTTAATAAGGTCATTATAAAAAATGTACAAGGTCTTACATCAGAGAAAGTGTGGGATGTTCAGAGTGGTTTTATGCCTGGTAAAGGCTGCACTAACCAAATTTTTGCATTACGTATGATGATTGAAAAGTATCTGGCTGTTGGTAAGACAGTTTTTGCTGCCTTCATAGATTTAGAGAAAGTAAATAGGATACTTTTGTGGAAGGTATGGAATAAATATAGTGTTGCTGGGAATCTACCCAATAGTGTAAAAGCAATGCATGCCGACAGTAGGGCTTGTTTGTGAACGAGTGAATGACGTTTTATCAAAATTGTTCTCTGTTGGTGCAGGAGTCAGACAAGGTTGTGTAATGTCACCATGGCTGTTTAATATATTTATGGATGCATGAATGCATAATACCAAAATAGGTAATACTGGTTTGTCTCTGTGATATTCGTGTATGCAGATTGCTGTATGCTGATGACACAGTCCTGTTGGCAGAGAGAAAAAAATGAGTTGCAGAGTATGTTGTCCCTGATGTACGGAGTTTACATGAAATTCAAACTGAGAATAAATATGGGAAAAACCAAAGTTATGGTTTTTGAGCAAGGAACTTGTTAGCACTGAATGTAATATGTCTAAATGGCAATGTGATTGACCAGGTGAGTGAGTTTGTATATCTAGGAAGCATGCTTGACAGAGAACAAATTAAATGGTGAAATTAGTAGGTGAATGAATTCTTCATTGAAAGTCATAGCTGCTTTAGGAGGTTTTCACAGGAATGATGTGTTCTCAAGAGAGGCATGAATGGCTGTGTATGAAAGTGTATTTGTTCTTACTCTATGTATGGCAGTAAAACCTGGGTACTACAGAAGAAACAAGATTCATTTGTGTGCTGGAGAAATGAGTTACTTACGGGGGGTTTGTGGCAAGACAAGTTCTGATCGTGTGAGGAATGAAGATGTGGTGCAGTTGTGTAATGTGAAGCAAAATGTTAGCAAGATGGAGACTAATATTTTTTGGTGGTTTAGCCATGTTGAAAGAATGAGTGATGAGATGCTTACTAAGGAATTTCTTTTAGCCCAAATAGCAGGAAGGAAAGCCAATGATGTCACATGGGAGGATCAGATTCATGAGTGTCTGCATGAGAAAAAGATTATGTGGTGTAGAAGGCCTTGTGTAAGTCATGTGATGGATGTCAGTGAAGCCCGAGTTGTGTGTCAAGATCGCTGTAAATGGAGAAGTTTAGTGTTCTCCCTAGAGCCTTTTTACTGGGTGGCCCATCCAGCTAATTTTCTCTGCCGCCCAGCAAAATTTTCTTTAATGACTGTTTCCACAACACATAATAGTAAGAGTGGAAAACTTACTCCCACGTACACCATAAATATTGGTGAAAATGACTGAATTCTGTGTTGAACATGATTTATCAGTAAGTATTTAATAAGTACAATCATGTTAAGCAAAACAACATTCATTCTTTTTTTTTTTTTTTTTTTTTATTGAGGAAAGGGTTGTTTAAAGCACCATCCAGCTAAAATTTCTTGCCACCCAGCTGTAAAAAGCTCTAGGGAGAACACTATTTAATATGGCAACAGTAAGTAAAGAATTAGTTAAAAAATTATCTTGTAGTTTGTATTTCTTTGCAGAGCTAACCTCTGAATCTCAGAGAACAGCTTAGTAATATGTACAATGTACTAGGCAAAAATTATTCGTGCATACACAATATGGTAAATATTCAGAAATTCTGTCGCTACACGATTTTAATAAATAACACAGTGATCAACATGAAGCTGGTCACAAAGTTAAAAAAGGTTTTTAGTTAAAAACACACATGTACAAATTAAAATACAATTTCGAGATCTTTCGAACAATCATATTGTCCATCATCAGGAAATCGATAAAAGAATGAAACGAAACGAAGCGGACGAAGGTTTATATACAGGCCAGAGTGTGTGAGATCATACACATTGGCAATTGCGCAGACTCATAGTTAGATGCATGACACACGAAGAGAATACTACTCATTGCAACAGAGATCATGAAAGTTATATATATATATAGAGAGAGAGAGACTGGCCTGGAGACCACTAATCCGTTGAGTACTCTATTGGGGACTTGTTCGCCACATCCACCCCCAGCACCTCTGGACTGTAAATCTTCAATCATGCGTCTAACTCTATGAGTCTGTGCAATTTCCAATGCGTATGATCTCACACACTCTGGCCTGTATATAAACCTTCGTCCGCTTCGTTTCATTCTTTTATCGATTTCCTGATGATGGACAATATGATTGTTCGAAAGATCTCAAAAATGTATTTTAATTTGTACATATGTGTTTTTAACTAAAATCCTTTTTAACTTTGTGACCAGCTTCATGTTGATTACCTGTGTTATTTATTAAGATCATGCCGCGACGGAAATTCTGAATATTTACCATATTGTGTCTGCACGAATAATTTTTGCCTAGTACATATATCTGCTCTTATAATTGTGTGTAACTGTTGCATTTACATCGTTCATCTCGCATGGAACGGGCGACGAAGATTTATTTTAAAATGCGCCAAAAATTGGCTGTTGAGCAGTTACACCTTGCTTTTCTTACTAACTGCCGGGACTTGCATGTAACTCCGAACTATTCATCACTAAGGCAATTATCTATTTCAAGACGTGATGATAGTGTGCTGGCTAATGCGGAAATAAAACACCTCTCCAGTGAAATACGTCTAAAGCGTGGTGTGATAGACTTCTACTTCCGAAAATCTTATACTTCTTATCGACACCTTACTATTCACACTCCATCTGTTCTCTTTGACAGATATCTTACCATTTATACCACAAGAATATCTACTGTGGTAAGGACTGTGCGACAGCGTCATATTCACAAACTGAGACTTCTTGTTGCTCAAGATTTGGATAGATGGTGTTTGGTAAGTCAAACTTTTGTGCCTAAAGAACAGCCATCACTTCAACTCTGATATATTAATCTAAGTGACATCCACCTAAACTCTTCCCAGACTGTAGCCTTGAACAGGGGATTCAAATTCAGTTATCCAACTTGTTGAATCAATAAATTTAGCTTTATTCCTAAAGCAGAGGGCATTATTAGTGCTTTACCCCTCCCTGAACAGGATTATGCAAGGTTTAACGTAGCCAAGGCCCTTCAAGATTGTAGCTCAAGACACATGACTCACGAAGAGACCCACAAGGAGAAGAAACAATTAATACCACAAGGAGAAGAAACAATTAAAAATTCTAAGAAACAATCTGATAGTGCCATTGTGTCTGCTGATGAGGGCAACTAGATAATTATCATGAATAGAGCTGATTATGCCAGTAAAATGAATGATGCAATATCCAAAATTCCGCATTCCATTATCAAAAAAGATCCCACAGCCGCCACGATTGCAGCATTGAGTAAACTAAAAAAAAAAGGGCTTCCTACCTACCAGCATATCTACCAACATGCACCCTCCAAATGGGCCTAGAGTCCCAGAATTGTTTGGAAAGATTAAAATTCACAAGGAGGGACACCCATTGCGCCCGCTAGTATCAAGCTTTGCTAGCGCAACCAGGCCACTCGAACAAGCTCTAGCCAAACTACTGACACCAATAATTAAAGGCTCAAAATATTCTGTCGCAGGCTCTAATCAGGCCTTAAATAAAATCAAAGAATTTGTAATATTTCACCTTTTATTATGGCGTCCTTGGATGTGATCTCTTTATATCCGAATGTACCTGTAACTGAAACTCATAATACACTGCCGGGCAATTGCTAAGGACGGATGACAATAGCAACGATAGCAACCATAAAATGGAAGGCAGGAAAATGTGGAAATTAGCATAAGTGCGGGATACAGTAAGACGTGTTGTGCGCATGCAAATCGTGGATTGCCGTACTTGTTCGTGACGTCATAGCGCTGATAAGAGATATAAAGGATTTGACGCGTATTGACCGTTGTTGTTCAAACGCAAAGTTGAAAGGGAAAGAATCAATTGACGAACTTGCAAGTTTTTCAGTATGTCTTCCCGACATCACCTAGATGATTTTACGCGTGGCCATATTATTGGCAAGATTGAAGAAGGGCGAAAAATAACAGATGTTGCCAGGGAGTTTGACGTCAGGCACAGTGTTGTTTCAAGGCTTTGAAAATCATTTCAAACAAATGGAGAGTGTAGCAAACGTCACGGGGGAGGTCGTGTTCGCAGTACGACACCTGCAGAAGATCGGTACATAGTGCTATCAACAAAAAGACACCGGCGCAGCACAGCTAGTGAGGTAGCAAATCAGTTTATGGCTGCTACTGGCAAGCGGATCTCCCGAAAAACTGTCGCCAGACTTTGCATGAAGGAGGACTATACGCCCGCCGTCCTGTTGTGTGCATCCCATTGTCCAGACGCCACCGTACCGCCCGTTTGCAATGGTGCCATCAACATCGCAGTTGGACTGATAACGACTGGTCTGCTGTCCTCTTCTCAGATGAGAGTAGATACAGTCTATCGTCTGATTGTCGACGACAACTGATCTGGCGTGATAGTGGTACTGCATATTGTCCAGCAAACATACAGGAAAGGGACCGATATCCGACATGTAGTGTCATGGTATGGGCTGGCATCATGATCAATGGCCGTACGACCCTCTATGTGCTTCCAACTGGGACTATGACTGGCCAACGATACATTAATGATGTTCTGCTACCTCATGTTCGCATGTTCCGTGGTGCTGTCGGTGATAGATTCATTTTCATGGACGACAACGCAACATGTCATCGAACAGTCGCTGTCCAGGAGTATCTTGAGAGCGAGGATATTCAACGCCTCGTATGGCCAGCACGTTCTCCAGATCTGAATCCCATTGAAAATGTGTGGGATGCTTTGGGGAGGAGTCTTGCTGGTTGCCAATGCCCTCCAATAAACAAGGACACCCTCATCCGTGCACTGACAGAGGAATAGGATAAATTACCCCAACAGCTGCTTGATAATGTT
The DNA here is from genome assembly GCA_039090855.1 of Macrothele yani. NCBI lineage: Eukaryota > Metazoa > Arthropoda > Arachnida > Araneae > Macrothelidae > Macrothele > Macrothele yani. Next base: position 85,280,263 of record CM077008.1, read on the forward strand.
GTGCAAAGCATGACACGACGAGTGGAATCTTGCATCGCCCTCCATGGTGGCCATATCCCGTATTGACGTCTTACGCCGGAACGCCTGCGGACGGTAATTGCATTTTTTTTCACTGCACAAAATGGCCTGTTTGTCCCTTGAACACGTTCCAAAGCCTTCTGGATTTCAGGCACAATAAATTGTCTTTCTTGTAATGTACTGGCATTCTGACATTATTTTATTTCACTTGGCATCCAACCACACTTACTTTTTTATGCGCTATATAGCCGTTTATGATCCGTCCTTAGCAATTGTCCAGCAGTGTATCATTATGGACAAACTTCTAGCCCTTGGAACTTATACCCTTGCGGAAGTAATCACTATTTCAGAAGCTCTAATTCTGGTATTTGCTCGTACATACTTTCACTTTAATGGTCAAATATACCACCAGAAGGGAGGGACCCCTATGGGTTCCCCCTGTCTGCCGTCCTTGCTGAAGTTGTCCTGCAGAACCTGGAGGAAAGTGTTCTTACCACATATGCCCATAAACCTGCTCTGTACATCCGCTATGTTGACGATGTTTTAATATGCTGGTCCAACCCAATTGGGAACCTCAACGAACTATAGGGGGCGCTGCGCAAACGTAAACAAACTTCTCTAGTATGGGTAACGTCGCACGTGTTTCCATGAAGTCGAATGTTAGAATGGCTGGTTTGTCGCTTTCAATCCTTGAAATAATGAAATTTGTGGATGCTTCCAAAAATTCAAGATGCATTAAAGAAGGGGAAGTGATTGTTAATGTAGGCCATATAATTTCTTGTGGAATTAAGAAGGAAGATGAAAGAGAAATTCTCATAGTTTCACGCTGCATTCAGTCCACGGCAATAACGTCGTCGCCTCACTCCATCAACGGTGTTTTAGATACAAGTAACAGTGAAATTTCTATAAAGTCATTTGAGTGCTCTTGTAAAGCGGGCAGAAGTGGAACGTGTAAGCACTGTGTAGCAGTAATATGCTTTACTGTAACAGGTAATTTTTATTTTTACATTTTCAGGCAAGTGATATAGTAATACCGACAGGGGTGTTCTAATCCGGATTACTATTGAAAGCTGACATTTCGTTTCACTTGACGTTTCCCAGGACCCATTTTCAATACTGTCAACAATAACATTTGTAATTTTTGAACATTCTGTTCCTAAAAGTGTTTGTGAATTGGTAATTGTTGATCATCATTGGGTTCTGCGTTTTTGAACCGATGACTGTTGACAGAACATTGCAAATCTTGTTCCATAATGAAGTTTAAATTTATATGGATAACAGCAATTATTTGTTTTCAAGATTATGTAGAAATGCGGATTTTTTAATTACTACTATGCAATAAAAACATGCTGCCTTGTTTATTATTCATTCAAAGGCGTTACTAGGTTAGTAGCATTTCGCTGGAAGGATTTCAAACGCAGGGCACAAACGTTTATACTAACTTGTGAAAAACATAACCGAAACCTTGGGAACGACATTGCGGGACACAACAATATGATTTGTTCTTCTTCACGGAATTCTCCATTATACAACCCTCCAATTCCAGAATGAATGCAAAAATACACCAAACTGCGACAACTGAACGTAATGAGCGATCTACCAACAGCCAAGCATTGAGCCAAAAACATTACCCGTACTAAAGTACTTCTTCCTTTTGCCGCTAGAGGGAGAGCGGACCGCTGAGATTGCCAATAGAAACTCTTGAGTTATTTACCAACCAAATGTCGTCTATCTTTCCCACGCTTAAATTTACCACCAAACTTGAGGACTCCTGCACTTTACCATTCTTAGATTTTCAGTTAAAACGTGACCCAAATTCTCATAAACTAGATTTCTCTGTGTACAGAAAACCTACTTATTCTTCTGCTCTTATACCCAGTTACTCAGCCCATCCAATCAGATACAAAATGTCAGCTTTGAACTTCTTGATACGCCAAGCATATACCCATTCTTCAAATATCAGACTTAGAAAAATTGAACTGGCTGCAATTTCTGATATGGTTATATCTTATTTATTACAACTCATTCAGCTTGAAAGATCTACAGCCTTGACCCTTGACCCTAACAATGTGAAATACATTGGTTCTATCCCTAATTTTCTGCAAGTGACATCGATATTTGCAAATACTTGCAAAAAGTATAATCTGGCATTTGGTGAAACCAATTACAACCTATTCTCCTTGGTAAAAAGTGATCGTGACCCAGTCCCTAACCCTCAAAGTAGCGGTGTATATTGCATACCGATAGCAAGCCATGACCCTGCACAAGAAGATCTAGTATACATTGGCTCCTCACTTCGATCGCTGGAACTTCAAATCAAAGAACACAAATATAACATCAGATGTGCAAGTTCTTCTACGGTGTTATCAAGATTAATTCAATGTGGCACTTATTCCCCTAAATGGGAAGATGCATATGTTCTTTCGACCTTGGGGACTAAAAGACAGACTATTTTTGCAGAAAGTTTCTATATATATATATAACTTTCATGATCGCTGTTGCAATGACGAACTACCTATGACTATTCCACTGGCCTGGAGACCACTAATCCATTGAGTACTCTATCGGGGACTTGTTCGTCACATCCACCCCCACCACCTCGGGACTGTAAATCTTCAATCATGCATCTAACTCTGAGTCTGTGCAACTGCCAATGCGTATGATCTCACACACTCTGGCCTGTATATAAATCTTCGTCCGCTTCATTTCATTCTTTTTATCGATTTCCTGATGATGGACAATATGATTGTTCGAAAGATCTTTAAAATGTATTTTAATTTGTACATATGTGTTTTTAACTAAAAACCTTTTTAACTTTGTGACCAGCTTCATGTTGATTACCTGTGTTATTTATTAAGATCGTGTAGCGACAGAAATTCTGAATATTTATCATATGTATGATGTATTTGAAAATAAATATGTTTTATGGAAGCAAACGTTTCTTTTTTTTTATTATTTTTTAGAAATTGTGCTCTAAGCCATTGTAGCACAGGGTAACTGATAAACTAGTAAAATTAATTTATAAAGCTTGTACTCAACATCTTAATGAGTAATTGAATAAAATTTCTTTTGAACCTCACACTCTTGCAGTCTGAGTCTCATGAATAACATTGTAATGTTCCAAAATTTCTATTTCATCCCAGATCTCTGCCAGAAGGGAGTTTATTATCATACATATATATCATTGAGCTGTTCTCTGAAATTCAGAGGTTAACTCCTCAAAGAAAGACCATGTGCCAAGTACACATTTAACTGATAGAACAAGAATTTACGTACTGTTGGTGTATTAAATGTCTCCATTTACTACGATCTCAGCACACTGCTCGAGCTTCATTGACATCCATCACACTCCACACACAAGACCTTTTGTACTTCATACTCATAATCTTTTTCTCAAGCAGACATTCCTGTATCTGGTCCTCCCATGATTTCCTTGGCCTTCCTCTACCTTTCTTTCCTGTCACTTGGGCTGAAAAAAATTCTCTTAGTCAACACCTCATCACTCATTCTTTCAGCGTGGCCAAACCACCTAAGAATATTAGTCTCCAACTTACTAACAACATTTTGCCTCACATCACACATCTGCAACACATCTTCATTCCTCACATGATCAGAGAGTGTCTTACTACAAACCCCACGTAAATAACACATCTACCCAGCACACAAACGACTCCTATGTTTCTTCTGTATTACCCAAGTTTCAGTGCCGTACATCAGAGTAGGAACAATTACACTTTCATACACAGCCATTTGGGACTTCCTTGAGAACCCATCATTCCTGTGAAATCATCTTATGGCAGCTATGACTTTCAACGAAGAATTCAGTCGCCTACTAATTTCGCCATCTAATTTGTTCTCTCTGTCAAACATATTTCCTAAATATACAAACACATTCACCTCACCAATCTCTGTGTTATTAAGACTTATCTTGAATTCAGTACGAACAGTTCCTCACTCAAAAACCATAATTTTGTTTTTTTCCTTATTTATACTTAGTTTGAATTTCAAACAAACTTCGACACCCGGGACAACATACTCTGCAACTCATTTTTTCTCTCTGCAAACAGGACTGTGTAATCAGCATACGGCAGTCTGCACACATGGATATTCCCAAGACATAAACCAGTATTATCCATTTTGGCATCATGCATGCATGCATCCATAAATATATTAAACAGCCAGGGTGACATTATACAACCTTGCCTGACTCCTGCACCAACAGAAAACCATTTTGACAAAACACCATTCACTTGTATACATGCTCTACTGCCAGGTTACATGGCTTTCACACTATTAAGTAGATTTCCAGTTATACCATAGTTATTCAATACCATCCGCAGAAGAGTCTTATTTAATTTGTCATAAGCCTTTTCTAAATGTATGAAGGCAGCAAACACTTTTTTACCAGTTATCATGATATGATATAATACATTATCCTTAAAATATGTGTTTGAGTGTATGTGAAAATGCATACCACAGCTGAAGATCATATGTTTTAAGTGACTAATTTCATTTAAAAAGGGTGATGCAAATGCTGTATTTTTCCAGATGATCATTCAAAAAGAAGTTCCACTTGTTCAATCCAGCATCAGGTGTCATCATCTTTGATAGTACATATAATAATACATAATTGTGTGTGCCTTGGGGGAAATGTTGGAAGTCCTGGAAAAGGTGTTCTGTGTTGCTTTTAGATAAAATAAGCTGGATTTTTATGCAATTAACACAGTTGACCAGCTTGCTGGGATCCATGTGGTGTTTTCAAGAGACAAAAAAATAAAATAAAAATAAAATAGAATAAAAAAATAAAATTGAAAAAATAAATGAATAAAATTATAATAATAAATAAATCAAAGGAAGTGTGAGTGTGTGTGAGAGAGAGAGAGAGAGAGAGGGAGGGAGGGAGGGAGGGAGGGAGGGAGAGAGAGAGAGAGAGGAGGGAGCTAAAACAGTGTTTGTGTAGTCCTAGTCATGCTTCTAATGGTTTACTGAAAATTTCGAGAGCCCCAGAATTGGTTGTTGTGGCTGTTAACTGGGCTGTGCAATTGAGAAGTGCTGCACTGAAAACAATCTCTGATATTGGCCTGGTCTTCATCATTACCATGAAACTTCATGTAGAACTCCACCTGCATTTGTCATTTGCCTTTAAACCTATGCTAATTAGAACATGCCTAAGTCTTCAGGTAAAGATTGGCAGGTAATGTTTCATACTGTTAAATTCAGTTTACGGGTCAATTATCATATCAACTTTAGATGTTTAAACTGCTGTTTCTTTTGCACACTTCAGAGCTTCATTTAGGATGCAGAGGTGACCAATTTACTTCCTTTTGCTGATTTTTCTTTTAAACTGGCCATACTAGGGGTAAATCTGCTAGTATGGCCAGTTTAAAAGGTTCCCTCCCTGCATAACTTCTGTGAAACTCGCACTGCACAACTTTGCAAACGAATTGCTCCACAATGTTTTCTACCACGATGAAGCCATTGTTTGACAACTCGTGCACTTGAGCCACTGGCTGGCTAGAAGAGAATTACATTACTGTTATGCACTGAAAAATTCGTGGACTAATTTTTTATGTATATGCAATGTTTGTATCATTAGTTGTTAGTATAACATTCAGAGCATTGCTTCAATTCAGTTTGTAGCATTTGTGAAAACCAAATTTACAAGCAATGCAGGATTTCCAGGTATAATAGACAAACATATTTTTAACAGCAACATGTAACTAGTTCTTTATTAGTTCCATATCCTTTAATAAGTTGAATTTTTTTGTGCAGTGTGATAAGGTTTTTCTGTAATGTGCATTCTTTTTAATTGCAGCAGGAGTTCGTAGTTAATTTTTCCTCTCTTGCTTTAAGTTTGACTTTCGGACTAAACTGACTGCTGTCATTTAATAATAACCCAGGTCATAGTTTCCAAGAGAACTTTGACCAACGAATTAAGTAACTAAAGAGGAAATCAATATATAAATAACATATAAATTAAGAACAAATTAAAGAATAATTTTATTCTGTATGTACAGTTCATGCTGTTATGAAGTGATATACATTTCCATTAAATGTTTCTCATTGGTATTGAAATGCATTCATTTTTGAAAATGGACAACCAACTGGAAGTGATAGGTCATAAAATGAAATTTATAAATACTAATGTAATTTTTTTTGGTTGTTTTGTTTTTCATAACTATGAATATTTGTCTGTTCTTGTACACATTACATTTGCAAATTCTTGTTTTCTATCAGAACACTAAAAATTGGTCTTATGGAATTTCATGATGATTTAAAATTTTTATGGCTAAATTTTAAAAATGTTTTTCTATTTCCTAATTATGCTGTGTAATGCTGATAATTGATCTTTATTAGCCACTGTTCCAGAGTTATGCATCATTGTAACTGAACTGAAAATGTTCTATGTCTGATTCAGAATGAAAGTATTATAAAAAATTATTGATTAATTGAATCACTTATTTGCTTATTTAATCTATTATTTGTGATTCAACAGAGCAGCACACCATAACTTTCTGTTGTCTCAGTAGACATATTTTGTCCTTTTAAACTTGTTTTTCTTAATTTTTTGTACAATGTATATGACTGTTCTGAAAAAAAATCATCATCTGGTAACTCTTTTTCTTATATTTGTAAACTGCTTCTTTTGTGTAGTATTTATTCCACTGAGACAAAGTTTTTCACAGAATAAGTATTTTCATTTTGCATTTTAGAAAATAGCCAAAATCATTTCATAACCAAAACATAATTATGCTGTTATGTTTTTTGTTTTCGTGGAATTTTTGTTATAGTTTTATCCTTACAAAAATTAATGAAATAACAATGCAACTGACCCTTTCCATCTTAGTTCAAGCAGGGGTTGTCTTTTTTGAAAAAATATGGTAGCTACTCCTAATAGAGTTATAAAGTACTGCAAAAAGATTTGGATTTTTCATAAGAAAATTTTTTGGTGAAGCTACAGCGTTTTGAAAATAGGCAAAACATACACCCGTGACGAAATTAATGTGAAACACCAAATTTTTAAATGTACACTGCTCCTGTACTATAACAGGTAGAGACTTGAGTTTTTTATTTTTTTTTATTTTGAAGCTATTGAATTGGCTTTTCTTTATGTTCACAGAAATCGATCAAAGGAATGTTGCTAGATGGCAAAAAAGTCTATATTTATTACAAAAAAATTTAATTTTCCACAAATTTAGGATTTTTTTTTTTTTAAGAAAAAGGCTTATCAGGTAGGCCAACCTGCACTCCTACCTACTAGGGTTGTCTTAGCAGTAATTTTATTTTTATCCTGTGATGCATGCAACTCATAAAATTCATTTTTAAAACAAAAAAATTGTCAAAAAATCAACATTTTTGAATTGCAATATCTCAAAAACCCCATTTTTAAAATTTCTGAAATTTAGTCCAAATAATGTCCTAATGGTAGGTAGTTAACTAGGGGAATCAGGTTATTAGATTTTTCCCTTGAAATTTTCCTACAAATTTTTGAAAATGCACTTCTGTCCTGCTCGAACCTCACGGTTGGTTTATTATTAAAAAAAAACCAAAAAAACTTTGAAAGATATTTCTGAAAAGTTTACCTGAGTATATATATTCCAAATTGCAGTGTCAATCTATATTTTCAAGTCATTTTTATTTACTAATCAAAAACAAATATTATGGGAATTTTACTAGTAAATTTTTTTATTTAAATTGCCAATTTTGAGAGAAAACTCTTCTCCTTCTTCAGGCTGTCTTTTTGTTGTTACTTATTCCCGTCACTATCACGGTTACAGTTAACCTTGAAGGTTGCAGTTATTTTTCATCAAATCCTGCCAGATGGTAGGCAGGGAATTTTTTGCAGTCATTGATGATGGAATTTTGATTTTTCTCAATCTCTATTCCTTCTTTTAGCTTTCTTTTTGAAAATTGCTTTGGAAACTGATGACCTTAAGGGAATTCCAATTCATGCTGTGACTAGTTTCTCTAACATGCCTATCTAAACCAGTCTTGTTGGAGCAATTTTTTATAGCAGCTTTAAGCTCTGCTATAAGAGTTTCTAGTCTGCGACTTGTTTCACCCATGTAAGATAGTCCACATCTACATTTTACTTCATAGACTACACCTTTGCATTTTTAAAATATCTTCTTCTCTTTGAACTACTTTAGGGAAATTTTTTTTAACTTTGTTCTCTAAACTTGGAGCTAGCCTAATATTGTACTTCTTACTAATTCTCTTTAAAGACTCAAATAAACCTTTGTGATAAGAAATTTTTTTAGTGAATTTTACTTGTTGCTTTTGCGGGTTCTTCATACTATTAAAATTCAGAAGCTTCTCAATTTCTTCTTTAGGATAGTTATTTTCTGCAAGTATGACTTTAAGTTCTTCTTTATGGGCTTCTTTCTTATCTGCTGTAGAAACTATTTTATTAATGTTTTCTAAAAACTGACTTCCTACATTTTTCTTAATAGAAACTGGTTGATAGAAATTGAAATCCAATAGTCTATTAGTATTCATTGTTTTTTAATACCAACTAGTGAGGAATGAAGTAAAATGTAGATGTGGACTATCTTACACAGGTGAAACAGGTCACAGACTAAAAACTCATAGCAGAGCATAAAGTTGCTATAAAAAATTGCTCCAACAAAACTGGTTTTGGTTAGATAGGCATGTTAGAGAAACTAATCACAGCATGGATTGGAATTCCCTTAAAATCATCAGTTTCCAAAGCAATTTTCAAAAAAGAAAGCTAAAAGGAGGAATAGAGATTGAGAAAAATCAAAATTCCATCATCAATGACTGCAAAGGATTTTCCCTGCCTAACATCTGGCAGGATTTGATGAAAACTAACCGCAAACTTCAAGATTAACCGTAACCGCGATGGTGACGGGAATAAGTGACAACAAAAAGACAGCCTGAAGAAGAAGAGTTTTCTCTGAAAATTTGCAATTTAAATAAAAAAAATTTCGTAGTAAAATTCCCATAATAGTTGTTTTTGATTAGTAATTGAATTAAGAAACTAGGAAGCCAATTCTCAACATGAGCTTTATTCAAAGTCATTTTTATGATTTTTAATAATTGTCACCTATGTACATGTTTAATTTTTTTTAAATCCATAGTCTATACACATACAATACATTATCTCAGTTGCAGTTAAGATTTAATTTCTATTTACAAAAAAGGCCTCAAAAAATTATGAGCTTACCATCATAACTACAAATGATTCAAACTGAGAAAAGCTGCTGGATTTTATTGATTTCCTTCTCATCAGAGGTATGAAGTCGTGCAGAATGTCCAACAGGAGTTGGGGCATTCACCTTTAGAAGTACATTTTTTAAGGGCATTGGACACTTCTCTGTTTTCTTGTCACATTTTTCTGGCCACCAAAAACGTTTGGCTGATCCATGAGGTTGCATGAAAGATACTGTTATGTCCTCGAATTCTTTAGATATGTTTGTAATCTGTCCCATCCATTCACCAGTTATCGTCATAAATGCATCCTATTTGAAAGTCATTCACAGAAAATGGGTTCTTTTTTTGTTGGCTTGAAAATTGCACTGCTTTATGTTGGTGCCAGACTGTATTCCACTCTACTTTGCTGGCTCGATAGGATTGAACTTCATAAGTTGTGAGGAGTAGAAGTTTAGTCTTTGGGATCAAGGGGGAGACAATTTCAACAAATGAAGGTGCATCTCTTATAGCTTGTGAAGCTTCTTTCTGTAAGCTGAATTTAGTAGCAAAATGTTTGCCCAGGCCACCCGCACCATCACATGCACTCTTGCATTATTGGCCTGTGGCTGAGAAGATCCACTTCCTTGTTACATGTGGGTCCTTGTTTTTGAAGCGTCCGGCTGCTCCATCTGAGATGTAAACAATTGTTTTAAATTCTTCCAAAGGACAAGTGTTAGTAAATTCACTTTTTATTAGCAGAATGGCACACAGAGCATGCAATGTGCCATGGCTTCTATCATTGCATGCTACCACAAAAGACTTAGTCTCATTTGGAAAGTACGCAATGAATGTAAAGAGTGAGATCTGGACATTGTTTGCCAGTAGTAACTTTGCACTTCATCAGGTAGAATAGCAGATCAGTTCTGAGCAAAGTCGAAAGTGCAACACCAACACTGGACTATGTGCTGCAGACTGTTTAACCTCTACTATCCCATTTCTCTGGATCCGCTCATTATAAATTATGGAAGAGTTTCTTCCCTCTCGATATTCCCCACCTTCAGTAGCTCTTATTTTCATTGAATCCCCCAATGATTCTCAAGCAGCTTTAATAATGTTTCACAGTACTCCATAAACATTTCACCAGGCAGTACTATTTTCAGTGCCACAGCTTGGGAAAATCAAACTTTGAAATCATATCAGCTGCAGTTTAGCCCAAAAATTACCGCAAATTGCAGTTTACCTAGGAGTCAAAAATTGCCTAAGTTTCATAAAATCATTCACCACCATTTTCACTGTTACTAATTATTTCTTGCCATTTTCGGATTTAGTCACATTTGGTGACTTCATGAATGCTGAGTGCTAGCCCTGCCGTGAATTGTATTCTCCTGCTATTAAAAATTTACTAAATAATGTTTACAGTTCTCATTTTTTCACTGAATTCAAAGATTTGAAAAAAAAAAGTGTCATTTTCAAAAATATGTAAGAAAATTTCAAGGCAAAAATCCAGTAACCTGACTCCCGCAGTAAACTACCTACCATTGGGACATTATTTGGACAAACTTTCAGAATTTTTAAAAATGGGGTTTTTGATATATCATTCAAAAATGTTGATTTTTTTAAATTTTGTATACTTTTAAAAATAATTTTGAGTTACAAGCATCACAGGATAAAAATAAAATTACTGCTAAGACAACCCTAGTAGGGGTGCAGGTTGGCACACTTACCCACCTGATAAGTCTTTTCCTTTAAAAAAAAATCCTAAATTTGTGGAAAATTAAACTTTTTTATAATAATATAATTTTTTTTGCCATGTGGCAATATTCATTTGACCAATTTCTGTGAATTTGAAGAAAGGCCAATTCAATAGCTTCAAAATTAAAAAAAAATAGTTTACCCATTATAGTTCAGGAGCAGTGTTCACTTAAAAATTCAGCGTTTCACATGATTTTCATCACGGGTGTATTTTTTGACTATTTTCAAAATGCTGTAGCTCGACCAAAAACTTTTTTTTTTTTATGGAAAATCCTTTTGCAGTACTTTGTGTATATAACTCTATTAGAAGTAGCTACCATAATCTAAAAAAAAAAATAAAAAAAATGGAGGTGGTCAACTGACACATGTTGGTCACACCTGCCTGAATTGAGATGGAAATGGTCAACTCAAATGGAAGTTTTCTGTTGAATTGGCAATATTACCAAAATTAGCAAAGTTTTGTATTTTTAGTTCATGAAAGGAAAAATCTTTTAGAAATTTGAACTTTAATAGGTAGATATTATTTTATTGCTTTGTGATTGAGAATTATGTATATACCTTCTCAAATTCTGGAAGGTTTCAGGAATTTTAATTTGAACACTATTTAAAATGAAAGAAGCGATATACACTATCTACCAACAAGTAATTGGACACCTGTGATAGCAAAGGAAAACGAAGTTTATTCACCTTCAATAGTTGGTGGAGCCTCCATGAGTGGCGATTACAGCTGCAACCCTCCGGGGCATACTCTTAACCAGGCGTTGTACGACGGCTAGCGGTATTTTCTGCCACTCGGCTTGGAAAAGACAGGTCAATTCCTTCACCGATTTCGGACGATGGGGGCACATCTTAAGTCGACGCTCCAACTCGTCCCACAGGTGCTCGATAGGGTTAAGGTCCGGGCTCTGCGCAGGCCAGTCCATTTGATTAACCCCATTGTCACCATACCAAGCCATGGTGGACCTCACAACATGACAGGTGGCATTGCCATCCTGAAAGTAACATGGGCCCACCCCGTAAAACTGCCACAATGTAGTAAGCGCATGATCATCCAAAATGGTGCAGTAGGTCTTGGTGTTGAGTCTACCAGGAATTGCGACCAAGGGTCCAGTGCCATACCAGGAGAAACGCCCCCATAGCATAATTCTACCACCACCAAACTTCACAGTTGGCACAATACATTCCGGCAGGAGGCGTTCTCCAGGTAGACGCCAAACCCAGACCCTGCCATCCGAACGGTAGAGGGTGAACCTTGATTCATCGCTCCAGAGAACCTGTTTCCACTGTTCAACGGTCCACTGTCGACGTTCTTTGCACCACGTTTGGCGAGCAGCGCTATTGGACTTGGTGATCAAAGGCTTGTGGGCGGCAGCACATCCATGATAACCGAGCAGATGGGCTTCCTTACAGATGATATTCATTGAAAGAACATTGAAAGAACACGCCTGTTGAAACTCCTCGCGGATGTGTCCCATCGATTTGGTGCGGTTCTTCTGAATTTCTCTGGCCAGCACCCGTCGGTCTCTAACTCCCAGTTTTGTGGGTCTGCCGGGTCGGGGCACATTCCGACAGTCACCTCTCATCTTCCACTTGCCAATCACGTAGGCCACTGTCGATTTTGGGTACTTCAACTCGCTGGATATGTCACGTATGGATCGGCCATTTCTGTGATACCCGACGATTACACCTTTCTCGAAATCAGAGAGCTCCAAACTGCGTGGAATCTTACATGCGACTGGTTGCGTTGTTGTTGTTTCCCACACGACATTTAATGGTGGCGGCCGTGACTTGTGTCAGGACCGCAGGTATCGTCGATTGCAGGGGTGTCCAATTACTTGTTGGTAGGTAGTGTATAAACACATTCAAATTTTAGATGTTAAAATAATTGGGAAAGTAGATCATATTCAACGTAGTCATAACTTTTTATTATATTTTGAACTTGTACACTTTTTATTGTGTTAAATCATGCGGCACAGTTTACAATTCATTGAAGCTGTGTGTGTGTGTGTGTGTGTGTGTGTGTGTGTGTGTGTGTGTGTGTGTGTGTGTGTTTAGGTTCCAGAATGTTGCAGCATATGGTACAACTTGTCATTTTTTTTTCTGAGTTGGTTTCCCTAACATGTAGAAGGAATTAGTAATGTTGCTGGTTATTGTAGTACTTTAGTTTGATTGATTGAAATGTATTTTCTTCTTTCCTTTGCAGGGTGCTAATCAGATATTTAAACATAATAACCAGGCATTTAAATTGAGCTGACAAAATTTAGTCTATACGGCAAATGGATGTTTCAAGAGCTCATATATCACTCAGTATTTATTATCATGCTGTTAATTTTTTTTGTTTCCCAAATTTGTACATATGCATAAATATTGTAAATAAATTGTTATCATGAAAGTTTTGTGTTACTTCATTATAAAAAGCTTTACATTTTAATAAAGGTAAATATTTACTTTTTAATTTTTCATATCTAGCAAAGCATATTTTTATATGCATGATAATGACTTCTCTGCCATACTGAAGATATGGTTCAGTATCTTAAATGAATTTTTTGTGATACAAAGTGTATACACATGCTTTGTATGTGTAACTTATAAATTCATTTGAGATGTAGAATTGTGAAGTTATATTTCAGATTGGGTTTCATATATTATGTATTCATCATCATTCAGACTAATAAATGACTGTACCGCCATGCTGTATGTATATTCCCCGTTATATGCAATTGTACACTTAGAAAGTTTTCCACATGTTGGACCAACATTTTTTTTTTTTTTTTTCATATCACGTTTGGGCAGTTTTCTTCCACATTGTACTACATTGGTGTTAGTGTCATAGAATTTGACAAAAAAAGAAAAAAAAAAAAAAGAGCAAATGGTTGGAAAAAGTATGTATCTGAAAAAGAGGGAATGACCAAGCCAGAAGTTTGCTGATTTTGCCAAAAAATGTGATTGAGCATCACATCAGCATATGATTCCCCTCAAGGAATTCTAGCTGATGATCAGTCACAACATTGTGATTCACTGGCAATTGCCAAATTTGGTGCTAAACAAATTACATTTAAAAATGAAATTTGTTTAACATCAAATTTTGTTACAGTCGAGTTTAAAGAAGTGTTACTTACTCTAAAGCAAAATGAAATAATGCCAGTGATCTTGAAAGTTTGTGATTAAAAGGAGATTCACATAGAAACAGGCAGCTCAGTTAATTTCTTCACAGTTTTCAAACATTTAAAAATGACTGAGTTATGACTTTGGGGAGGGGGTAATGGCTTTTAGGATGTCATGTTGCTTTCTTTTAAGATTTTTTGAAATGAAAAATTTAAAGTACAGAAAAAAACCCAACCCTGCTTGCTTTGCAGATCTGTGCTCATAATATACAGTATCTTCATGACAAGCAAAGGCAAGTGAGAAACTTACTTCAGTTTTAGGTCATGGATATGCAGGTCTCCCTGAATGATTACTAATCTTGTCATGCCACTGAATGAATTTGTTTTGCTTGATAATTTTTACTGCAGTGAAACTTCCATTAACAGACACCGGAATAATGGTAACCCTCCTAGCAATGGCAAGTTTTGGTTGGTACGGAACAGTTGCCATAGGATTATCATTAATAAAAACCTCCGAACAATGAAACCTTTGGACAGGGGGACAACAGACATCCTAGTCAGTTCCAAAAGAGATCTGTCAGACACCTTGTCCCTTAGGATCCTACGTAGTTCCTTCGGTGAGAGGGATAAGATACAGACAAAGAATATTACTAAAGGGACTGTTCCTCATCAGGATGGGATGGATTATGATGGATCCAATGGTGTGTTTAAGTGAAAAGAAAGAAGTTCAAGTTTAGTTCTACATGAGGCAAGCTCCAGCTCCTGTATATTTTTCAGTCGGGCTGCAGTGGCATTTGCTGGTACCTTATGTAATGCCAGTTGGTTGCAGTGTTTCTTGGTTTGTTCCCTGTGTGTTCTGATCTTGTTTTCCAGTGCAGTTCTACTTTACTGTCTAACAATTTTTTTCTTTCCAATAATGTACCTTAATATCTTAGCTTGCTATTTCTAAGGCCTGTTGAAGACTAGACATGTGACACTCCTTACCTAAAATCCTCTACACCATGATTTCTTTATTTAATTATTATACTGAATCTTATGCAGCATTTGCAGAGAGACAGAAAGCATTACAACCACTTTCTTTGTGGATAAGCTTTGTACACTTATTCTGCTTTTGTACAACTACCATTGTTAACTTTGGCCTAACCTCTGAACAACAGCCACTTTTTTCACTCTGAGATGTGACTGTTATTCGTAGGTTTCACTGTACTACATATTGGCTTCATCTACCTATCAGGTGAAACCCTTACTTCACACCCAACTCACACTACCATGGAGTTGGTCTAAATCTTCATTGTGCATAGCCAGCTTAGTTGTATGACTAACCTCCTCATGTTAGTGAAAATAGTCAAATGCAGCCGATAATGAGACTTTCCTGCTGTACCAACTCGAACTGTTATCAATGTCTGTAATATTTATCTCTCTAAGTGTGTTTGATTTAAGGCTATAGATTGAAATTTCCTAACATTTATCAATTTTCCAAATTCTTCATAAGTCCTGTTCAGCTGATTAACATTATACTGCAAATTACTCTTATATGTTAACACTAAATCATCAGAATACAGCTAATTGCTGCTTCTGAACTGCCTGTTTTAAACATCCATCATAGTCATTTTTTTAACAAGCTTATCCAGTGTATTAATGAAGTCATGGCAAATCCTCTTAAACATTTAACTTTAGTAGTATGGGAATTACTAGGATGAGACATTTTCCATTGTCAAATTTTTGGTTACACACCAACCCATCAGGACTGACCCAAGGGAGTAGGTATTGCTCCACTTCTTTCAATTTGTAGGTCTTCTCCCAACTTCCTTTTCACAAATTGCTGTTGATGTGGTAGAAGTTTTATGGAGTCTCAGAGTTTCCGGTGTTTTGAACGCCTCTCTCAAATCCTGTTCTGTTGGTAACATTTCTTATAGTGGTTTTATGTTCTGCTACACAAGTTTGAAGTTGTCTCCCAGTTTCTCCTGGCTGCCCAAGTGTGCAGCGGCCTTAGCACTGGTTTCTGACCATTCATCCGAGATGGGTCCGGGTTCAAATTCCATTAGGCAATAATGTTGTGTTTGTCTTTCGGCATGGGTTCTCTCCCTGCCCTAGAACCAATGTCTCTAAATCAAAAACGGACGACTGCAAATACCCCATAGAGTTGCTCACGGTGGTTGTTAAACGTCCAAACATTCTCCTACATAGGTGTTCCCACACTTACAGTAGCAGGACATTGCTTTCTTTCTACTTAATGGAAGGAAATATTGTTTAAATTTTATTGTTTAGGTTTGATGCAGGTTGAACATAGAATTTTTGCTAATTCTCGGAAATTTCTATTCTCTTGAGCTAATTTTGATGACTAGTGTGCAGTCCAAAAATTTGACCACAGAAAATAAGTTTCATTTTAGTAACCCTCATAATACTAAGGTTAATATTTTAAGCTTATCCACATAAACAAAAGTGGAAACAACTTGTATTCTTAGCACAAAACAAGTCTCAACCCAAATACCTGTGTTTCTTTCTAGTCTGACCATTGCAAGACTCTACTTTATTCCACCAACTTGCAATTTGCATGATACCTTTATTATGTGTTGAACAACTTATTCCAAGGGAAGATGCCAGAAGGGTGGCCAAATGGTCTGGTGAGCAGGCTTCTTGTCATTTGCCCAAGATGGGCCTGGGGATGAGTCATGGTTGGGGTGTGTCCCTTTCCTGGAGTTAGTGGCCCAAAGTTACAGATGAGTGACATGCATCCATAGTCTGTTGTTAAAATCAAAACAGAAAAAGAACATGTCAGAAGTCTATCCTGATTCAACAAGCACCTCACATGAAAGTCAACCCTCATACCAGCATTTTTTTTTTTTTTTTGTGTGTGTCTGTCCATTGCGAGACTTAACTTATTCGAGCAGCTCATTTGTTTTTTGCACAATTTTTTAACATTTGGAGTGACATATTTTTAGGGAACTTCTCAGAATGCTTTTTTGAGTCAGCAAACATAAAATGGAATTCTTTGTTCATCTGATGAAATTTCTCAGAAAGCTGCCCAAGTATGCATTCTTTGCCCTAACATCCTCCACACTGTGGCCTTATCGCTCATACTATTATTATTTTCTTGACAATGTTCCTTTGAATAGAAATGTTGTGCTAGCATCATCCCTGAGCACATCTACAGTACACTGAAGAGCAATTGAATTAGAGATACCTGTCTAGTAATGTGTAGCACCACCTTTCGCCCTGATGACGGCGGCGATTCGTCTCTGCATGGACTCGACAAGACACCAGAAGCGTTGGGAAGTCATACGGATCCACGACCCCTGAACAAGCTCCCACAGTTCACGAAGATTTAATTAAGGGGGTCAGAGCCTCGAACATCTCTCTCGATGGCATCCCAGATGTGCTCGATAGGATTGAGGTCAGGTGACCAAGTAAGCGAAATCACGTTGGTGGAGTATTCATCCAACCATTCGGATACAATTCGGGAGCTGCATTGTCTTGTTACAGGATGAGGTCCCCAGTGGGATGTTGAAGACGCACAAACGGGAGCAAATGGTCGTCCAGGATATCCCGGTAATGTTAACCTGTGAGGGACGATGTCAGTCCCCAGACGAGAATGCCACCCCCACCAGCTTGAAGAGTACCCTGCTGGTAAGAAGGATCCATTGCTTCATGTGGTTTGCGCCGTACTCGTATCCTGCCATCCGCATGTACCAACGTGAATCTCGACTCATCAGTCCAGGCAACATTTTCCCACATGTCTAGGGTCCAGTGGTGATGTTCACGCGCCCATGCTAATCGTTGCACCCTGTGATGTGCGGTCAGAAGCGGTACCCTCGTGGGACGATGGCTTCTGTACCCCATAGCGAAAAGATGGTTTTGGGATGGTGTGGCTGCTTACACGTTTTTGTGCACCAGCGTTAAATTGCCGAGTAATTTCTTGCACTGTGGCCCGTTTATACGCTGTTACAATAAGAGCTAGCTAACGATGACCCCGTTGATCCACACGCTGTTGTCCACGGCAGTTGGCCTTTGCAGGGATGGTTTTACCGGATTCGATGTACTCACGGTGCACCCAAAATCCCAGTGCCTACTCTACTTCCGAGATGGAGTGACCCATTCGTCGGGCCCCGACAATTTGCCCACGATCAAATGCGCTTAGATCCTTCGTCTTACTCATACTGCGTCCGACTCTTACTGATTCCCGTCGCATCACTCCTTATATTGTCGGATCGCTGCATACGTCATGCCGTTCCGTTTACAGGGCCGCCCATAGCGCCACATTTGCATAGCGCCAGCTGTCTCTAATTCAATTGCTCTTTAGTGTATATACATAGCTTTTATGTAGGGATCAGTGAACCCTTTTGAAGTGCAGTTTTGCAATGGTATTTTAAAGCATTTGTTACAATATCAACTACTTGAATAATTCACCTAGGGCTTTCTAATAGACTGTAGTGCATACATGAGATTCTTCTGTGGATTTGCGGAATTCGATTTGTGTTTGTGTTTTCGTCATTTGGAACATTCTTGAGATCGATGAGAAAATGAAAAATGTTTTAGGGGTTAATGTGGCGGGAGTCGTTTTCCACCTTAGAACACAGTATTTCTTCCTCCAAAACGGAGTATAAATATTTCTGTAATCGTTTTTTTTTTTTTTTTGGGGGGGGGGGGGGATGTTGCTTCTGCCAAGTATTGCAAAATATAATTTTATTGCATAAATGTTTGTATTTCTTTATGAAATTGTGGACAACAATTTCCAAAAACTGAAGTTTACGTGGCACGAAGATTTCCCTGTGGTCTTCAGACATGAGACTGTTCCGTGGATTCTAGGAATTCCGCCAATTTGGTTACCATTTGGGGCATACTTGAGATCAATGCACAACTGAGCAGAGAAATGTGGGGGTGTTTTCCGTGTGAGGATGGAATTCCGTTGGTTGGTTGGTTGGTTGGCACACGTGTTGTGGTGCAAGGTCCTCAAATTGTGCCACGTCAGAGTGTTAAAAGTAATAATATGGAAACAAAACAAGAAATGTAAACAACAGTAACAATAAACGTGGAATGTGGCAGGAGAGACTATAACAGACAATAAAAAACAAAAAGCACCGGTATAATGGATACAACAATTAACACAGTGACGATGATATAACATGGTCAAAAGTTAACAATGGCGGTAATAAAAGGACAAAAGGTGGAAGACCGAATTCCGTCTTTCGAGGCTTTCAAAAAGGGAAGTTCGATGGAGTGAAGATTTCTTCCGTAATCGTAACTTTTTATCAGGCGATGTTTCTTCTACCCAGTATTGTTAAATATCCTTTTATTTCATAAATATTTGCATTTCAGCTTGAAAATGGGGAGAATTTTCCGAAAACAGAAGTCGGATGAAGCTAAGATTTCTTCTGTAATTGTATCCCCCTCCCCAACCCGCGATGTTTTCATTATCTTCTGTTGTTTTTAAATGTTAATTTCTCCCCACGAATATTCGCATTTCAGCTTGATAGGGGCAGGGGATAGATTTGTTAAAAATTGATTCATGGTGTTCAAAGTATTCATATTCTCAAAGTTATTTAACATAATGAAAGCTCTAATATCGTGCATTCATGATCCTTAAGATGTAAGTTCTTTCAGCATAGTACATAAATTATTTTAATCTGAGGGAATAACAAAGAGGAAAGAAAAGCAACAATTAAGAAATGGGAAGAAGATAACATCAACAGAAAATAAAATTGGCCGCCCCGGTGGCGCAGTGGTCTAAGGCGCTGGCCTCTGATCATTCGTCCATAAGGGGTCCGGTTTCGAATCCCGGTCAGGCATGGATGTTGTGTTTGTCTTACGGCACTGGCTCTCTCTTTTCCCTGGAACCAGTGACCCTAAATTAGGGACGGGCGACTGCTTATAGCCCATTGAGTTGCTCACGGTGGTCGTTAAACCTCCAATCAAAAAAAAAATCATTCTTCCGAAAGGGGTCCGAGTTCGAATCCCGGTGAGGCATGGATGTTGTGTTCGTCTTACGGCACTGGCTCTCTCCCTTCCCTGGAACCAGTGACCCTAAATTAGGGACGGGCGACTGCTTATAGCCCATTGAGTTGCTCACGGTGGTCGTTAAACCTCTAACCAACAAAAACAAAAGCAGGACCATCTGCCAGAATGAAGTTTAAAACAGATGATGCTGTATTTTGGTTACTGTTGGCGTATCAAACGTCCCCAGTAACAGTGATCTCAGTACACAAGTCGAACTTCACTGATATCCATCACACGTCTCAGTCACACAAAACCTAATGTACTTCACACTCATTATGTTTTCTCATGCAGACCTTCAGGAATATGTCCCATGATTTCCTTGGCCTTCCTCTTTCTTTCCTGCTACTCGGGCTGATAAGCATCTCACCACTCATTCTTTCAACATGTGTCTCCACCTTATAACATTTTGCATCACGTTACATACACATCTTGCTCCCCACATGATCAGAATATGTCTTGGCCGTCCCGGTGGCGCAGTGGTCTAAGCGATGGCCTCTGATCATTCGTCCGAACGGGGTCCGGGTTCGAATCCCGGTGAGGCATGGATGTTGTGTTTGCTTGCCACAAATCAATGCAAAGTAAAATGCATCTATCCAGCACACAAATAACTTCTATGTCTGTTTTGCAGAGACTGACATAGAAGGGCAGGTCTCACTACCATTTATTAGAGTGGTTCATCATAGACCAGACTCAGTGGTCTAAGTGTTCTGACCATTCGTCCGAGATGGGTCCAGTTTGAATCTCGGTGAAGCATGGATTTTGTGTTATATGGTACTGGCTCTCTCCCTTCCTTGGAACCAGTCTCTCTAAATTAGATATGAGTGACTGCTTATTGCCCATTGAGTTGCTATGGTGGTTGTCAAATCCCAAATAGCAGCCCCGGTGGCGCAGTGGTCTAAGGCGCTGGCCTGTGATCATTCGTCCGTAAGGGGTCCGGTTTCGAATCCCGGTGAGGCATGGATGTTGTGTTTGTCTTACGGCACTGGCTCTCTCCCTTCCCTGGAACCAGTGACCCTAAATTAGGGACGGGCGACTGCTTATAGCCCATTGAGTTGCTCACGGTGGTCGTTAAACCTCCAATCACAAAAAAAAAAAAAACACAAAAAAACAAATCCCAAATAAATAATAGCAGAAACACTTTGATACATAGTCATTCAGGATCTTTTCGAGAAGTTATCATTCCATGAAATCCTCTTAAAGAAGCTCTGATATTCAGATGAATTCAGTCACCTACTGATTTCACCATCCGATCTCTTTTCACTGTCAAGTATGATTCCTAAATATACAATATTATTCACCTGATCCATCTGTGTGACATTTACATTGATCTTGCATTCAGTATTAGCAGTTCTTTGCTCAAAAACGATAACTTTGGTTTTCCCCTATACTTGGTTTGAATTTCATACAAACTTCAGTACATGCGGGACAACATACTCTACAACTCAGTTTTGCTGTCCCAACGGGACTTTGTCGTCAGCATACAGCAATCTGCATCCACTCGGATATTACCGAGACACAAACCAGTATCTGTGTATTTTGGCGTAGTGCATGCACGCATCTTTAAATACACTGACGGAAAAAAATCCCAACACCACGAAAAAATAGTTGTAGAGGAATGAAATGGCGGCAATACATTTGTATAGGTAACATATTTAATCGATTAAGGTTTCAGCTTATTGTAAGCGCGAGAAGAGCCATTTTAAATGTGAAATGCTAGTACATTAATAACCGGTGTAACCGCCAGAATGTTGAATGCAAGCACGCAAACGTTCATGCATTGTGTCGTACAGGTGCTGGATGTCAGTTTGTGGGATGGAGTTCCATGCCTGTTGCACTTGGTCGGTCAATACAGGGACGGTTAATGCTGGTTGGAGGTGGCGCTATAGTTGTCGTCCAATCATGTCCCATATGTGCTCGATTGGTGAAAGATCTGGTGATCTAGCAGGCCACGGCAACATATCGACACTCTGTAGAGCATGTTGGGTTACAACAGCGGTATGCGGGCGAGCGTTATCCTGTTGGAAAACACCCCCAGGAATGCTGTTCATGAATGGCAGCACAACAGGTTGAATCACCAGACTGACGTACAACTATGCCGTCAGGGTGCGCGGAGTAACCACGAGAGTGCTCCTGCTGTCATAGGAAATTGCTCCCCACACCATAACTCCAGGTGTAGGTCCAGTGTGTCTCGGCCGCAGACAGGTTGGTTGCAGGCGCTCACCTGGCCTCCTCCTAACCAACACACGGCCATCACTGGCACCCAGGCAGAACCGGCTTTCATCAGAAAACACAACATATCTCCACTCCGTCCTCCAATGAGCTCTAGTTTGACACCACTGACGTTGCAAACGGCAGTGGTTTGGAGTAAGTGGAATGCACGCTACAGGGCGTCTGGCTCGGAGCTGTCCTTCAAGTAACCGATTTGTAACAGTTCGTTGTGTCACTGTGGTGGCAACTGCAGCTCGAATTGCTGCCGCAGACGCGGTACGATGCGCCACGGCCATACGCCGTACACAGCGGTCTTCCCTCTCAGTAGTGCCACGTGGCCGGCTGGAACCCGGTCTTCTTGAGGCAGTACCTTCCCTTGACCACCGCTGCCAACAATCATGCACAGTGGCTACATTCCTGCCAAGTCGTTCTGCAATATTGCGGAACGAAAATCCACCTTCTCGTAGCCCTATTACACGACCTCGTTCAAACTCCGTTAGCTGTTGATAATGGCTTCTTCGTCTTCTTAAAGGCATTCTTGACTAACATCAACACCCTACGTCGAATCTCAACGATAACTAACGCTCACGAACGTTACAGCGCGTATTTACAGCAAACCTGCTTTGCATGTTCCGAGAGGCGCTACTAGCGCCACACGTATGCGCCGAGCACGAAATTTGCATAGACGTCATCTTACAGATGTACTCTCACCGCCTACCAACTGTCGTTTATCTAACACAACCCTTTCTTGGTGTTGGGATTTTTTTCCCGTCAGTGTATATTAAATAGCCAGAAAGCCGCCCCGGTAGCTCAGTGGTAGCGATGGCTTCTGATCATTCTTCCAAAAGGGGTCCGTCCGGGTTCGAATCCCGGTGAGGCAGTGATGTTGTGTTTGTCTCACGGCACTGGCTCTCTCCCTTCTCTGGAACCAGTGGCCCTAAATTAGGGACGGGCGACTGCTTATAGCCCATTGAGTTGCTCACGGCGGTCGTTAAACCTACAATCAAAAATAAATAAAAAGAAATGTAATGCTTTTTAATCTGACTTCTAATGGCATAGGTATTGTACTCCACCTCTTTCTAAATTCAAGTATGCCGCCCCTTTGGCGCAGTGGTCTAAGGCGCTGGCCTCTGATCATTCGTCCGTAAGGGGTCCGGGTTCGAATCCCGGTCAGGCATGGATGTTGTGTTTGTCTTACGGCACTGGCTCTCTCCCTTCCCTGGAACCAGTGACCCTACATTAGGGACGGGCGACTGCTTATAGCCTGTTGAGTTGCTCACGGTGGTCGTTAAACCTCCAATCAAAAAAAAAAAAAAAATAAATTCAAGTACACATTAGCGCCGCCAGTGGCAAAATTCTGTAAAAAGAATAGTGTATGGACAATCTTGATCACAGTAAGAACTGTTTGACGATAAAAATATTTTTCCCTTTTGGAATTTTCTAAAAGCGAAGATAGCGCACCAAATTCAACAGATTTGCCAGTTAATAGAGAATTTTGTTTTGTTTTGGTGTTTAACAACCACCATGAGCAACTTTTGGGGCTGTAAGTAACAGCCTGTTTTTAATTTAAAACCACTGGTTTCAGGGATGGGACTGAGCCAGCAGCACCGTCTGTCGCACACGTAATCCGGGGCTCGAGCCTAGGTCCCGCCGCAGTGATCTAAGCGCTTGCTCATGATCATTTGGGGCCGCGGGTGGCCTAGTGGTCAACGTTCGTGACTGCCTCGGAGAACACATCGGGTTCGATCCCTGGCAGGTACGAACGCTCAAACCACTAAATATCCGCCGTGCGTCGATGGGCACGTTAAGCCGTCGGGCGCCGGGTACTAACCCCCGGTAATAAATAAGGGCGTCTTCCTCCCCCTTTCTACCTCGGTTCCGTGTCACTTTCCTATCGGGCACTCTAGCCCAAATCTCCCAGCTTCCTATTTCTAAGGGTTGTTTAAGGCCTGGGGGTCAGACACTCCTTTCCTAAAAGCTACATATGATCTGATCTGATGATCATTCGTCCGCGTTTATGTCGGGGTTCGAGGCATGGATGTTGTGTTTGTCTAACGGCACTAGCAGAGAGCTAGTGCCTTCCCTGGAACCAGTGGCCCTAAATTAGGGACGGGCGACTGCCAGTAGCCTATTAAGTTGCTTATGGTGGTCGTTAATCCCCTCCCCTCCTTGCCGAAAAAAACTAGGCCCATCCCGAATGAACATTCAGAGCCAGCGCCTCAGACCAGTCTGTCACTGGGGCAGTGGAAGGAATTTTGCGCCACTAACTAGGAAATACATATCATAATCTCGATCATGACAGAGCTATTTAACTCAAAAAGTTTTTTCAATCCAACCCATAGTGTCTGAGATATCTGCAAATATCTATAATCTTACGCTACTTAGTTGGAGCGTCGTTCACATGAATAATCGGAAGCTATGAGGTTCGCCCGCGATAACAGCCATTCGAAGTAGAAAAGATTTCTTCCCAATCAGGCTTTTGTTTGTTTGTTTGTTTCGGGGTTTGATATTTAAATTCTGCAAGTAGTTCATCCCAAATTTTAAGCCACGGGTTCTAGGAGAGGTTGAACATACAGTATATCTTTGTCTTGCCGCCGGATCTGAAACCAGACACAGCATTGCGAGAAGCCAGACGTCTTATTAGACTCCACCGGGGTCAGAAAGAACTCTTTCTAAACTTCATCTGAGTTCAGAAGCCATCTTACAAGACTTTTTTTTTTTTTTGGTTGGAGGTTTAATGACCACCGTGAACAACTCATTGGGCTATAAGCAGTCGCCCGTCCCTAATTTAGGGTCAGTGGTTCCAGGGAAGGGAGAGAGCCATTACTGTAAGACAAACACAACATCCATGCCTCACCGAGATTCGAACCCGGACCCCTTTCGGACAAATGATCAAAAGCCATCGCTTAGACCACTGCTCTAGCAGAGCGGCCTGACAAGACTCCATCCGAGTTCTTGAAGCGGCGATGCTTAACCAAACACAAATATGCGTAAATTAATCAATAAGTAACTTCCAATAACCTTTCAGTGTATCGCAATGTCTCCTGACTAGAAGGCATTGTATGACACAGGAGTTCGCATCGTGCTGGTGATCAGATTCAAATGAAAATAGTTACAGGGAAACAAACACACACTAAAAAATAAGTGGTGTGAATTCACGAACAAATTCTGAAAATAACGTGCACCAAAGTTGCCGGTAGGTAATTATCCTTTTCAGAAATTTCCGTTTTTAAAAGTGCCCGTTTATTTTAACTTCCGTATTTTCACAGATTTTCCGTAGACAGAAATTCCGTGTATTTCAGAAAAGTACGTTTCATGTTTTTCCGTATTTAAACTGAAATTCCGCAAAATCGACGACCCTGTGCTTTTTTTTTTTTTTTTTTTTTTGATTGGAGGTTTAACGACCACCGTGAGCAACTCAATGGGCTATAAGCAGTCGCCCGTCCCTAATTTAGGGTCACTGGTTCCAGGGAAGGGAGAGAGCCAGTGCCGTAAGACAAACACAACATCCATGCCTCACCGGGATTCGAACCCGGAGCCCTTCGGACGAATGATCATAGGCCAACGCCGTAGACCACTGCGCCACAGGGGCGGCCCCTGTGCTTTTCATCACTTACCCCAGATAATCCTTCCGCTGAGGTCAGTGTCGAAAATCCGACGTTTGAGCTGGCTCAGATCAGATCATATGTAGAGGATTTTAGGAGTGGAGTGTCTGACCTCAGGTCTTAAACAACCCTTAGAAATAGGAAGCTAGGAGATTTATGCTAGAGTGCCCGACAGGAAAGTGACACGGAAGCGAGGTACAAAAGGGGAGGAAGACTCTCTTATTTATTACCGGGGGCCCCAGGCCCCTGGTAATAAATAAGGGTTTGTAGTTCTGTGGTTAAAGGCGCGAGTTACCTGTTGGGCCGCGGCTGGCCTAGTAATAAATAAGGGTTTGTAGTTCAGTGGTTAAAGGCGCGAGTTACCTGTTGGGCCGCGGCTCAAGGGGCCGCGGCTGGCCTAGTGGTCAACTTTAGTGACTGCCCCGACGGCTTAACGTGCCCATCCGACGCACGGCGGATATTTAGTGGTTCGAGCGTTCGTACCTACCTAGGATCGAACCCGAGGTCTTCTCCGTGGCAGTCACTAAAGTTGGCCACTAGGCCAGCCGCGGCCCCTTGAGCTGGCTCAACAGGTAACTAGCGCCTTTTACCACTGAGCTACAAACGCTCGGTGGTCAGCTTCACGTATACATCGTAACATGAATAGCGCGACGATGAATTTTTTTTGTCGTTAATACGAGTGATTTGGTCATTTTAGTTTTCTGTTGGAGCTTATTAATTAATTTTCTGAATAGATTTTTAATATTTTTTTTTCTGTAGGAGGACTTTTCACAAATTAAGCATTTTTCATCCTGATTTTTCGAGGCAACAAATTGCTTTGCAACTTGATTTTTTAAAACTGACAATGACTTCCAATTATCTTTAAAAAAAGGGGAAATGTACTTTTTCATAGTATTATTTCACACTCACACTCACACACACACACACACACACACACAAACTAAATATAAAATTTACTCTTGATAGCTATAATAGCTTTTGTCTTAAGTTGTCCAAAGACTGATTCACAGACATCGTGTAATCATCTATACAATAAGTACTCAGTTTCTTACAGTAACACAATATATTATAAGTTGCTGGTGCACCAAATGGAGGAAAGGTGCATGAAAAAACATCATATGCCACAATAAACGAAATCCATACGATATGCTATCCACAATGTCCGATCTCGCAACGGAACTTCAAAATTCGACAGAGGGTTGAAATTTAAAAGTTAACCAAACCTCAAGTATTCTCACTAATCGTTCCTATACCGGTAATTTCTCGTCGTACGGATACCAAAAACGTGAGAACGGAGATTTTCTGTTAAGATACGAAAGGAATTGCAGAAAGGTTTCTGAAAATTCAGAATTTTCCGTTAACACATCTCTGAAACGGTAATTTACCGTCAATATAAGAAAGAAACTAGGGAAAGGTTTCTGAAAATCCAGAATTTTCCAGTAATACGAAAATTCCGTGAAATTGAGGTTTCTTTCCGTCATTTCACGGAAAAGGTATCAAAAATATGCTTCGTTAATTCACGAAAGAAATGACGGAAAGTTGCCCGTGAATTTCAGAATTTTTTATACAGTGATATAGTCTCACTTGGAGATACGCGTGGTGATTAGGTTTCTTTGAGCACGGAAAAAATCGCAGCAGAGGTACAGACTTATAAAACAACAACAAAAAAAAACGAGCCACCCCTCTTAACTTTGGAACCATTTGCCGCAGATAGACAAGTAAGGTACCGTTGGAAAGCACTCAAAGGGAGTAACTATCACGTGATGCGAATAAAAATGCTAATTAAACTAATTAACATGTTAATTAGCTCACTAAAATCTCCAATTTTTCCATATAAGGTGTATGTTATTTTATGCGCATTCTATTTAGCACATGGAAAACCCCATAAATTTTAAATATCGTCCAAATCGGATGATTAATAGCGAAGATATTTGCAAATAAAGTTAAAGGGGGCATCCATTTATCTACAACTGGGAAACACACCTGGAATGTTTCTTTCCCTGCAAGAACAGTGATAATGCTGGAAAGTCGGCGTCTTGTCCGAACCTCAGACAAATTGAATGCAGAGTACAGACGCCCACAGGCCCTGACAGTGATTTGTACGGTAACTTGGGCCATCCAGGGACGGAGTTCATTTACTCTTGTCGTTTCCTTTTATAACAACTTCATCTATTCGTGCTAATGACTTGAATTAATATTAGAATAAACAGTATGTATTTTTCTAATAATAGAAAACCCGAATCTGTGCAAGCTGAAATTTGTTTTGAATATTCTTGTTTCCGATCTTTACACTTTCTCGAGACACGGAGTATTCGCGTATCACTGAAACGTTGTTTCATAATAGAAAATTGAAGTAGAACCACAAAATCCGATTTTTTACGCTTTCCAACCGTAGGTTGAAGAAGCGTATATGTTCCAGCTTTGTCCGTCTGTTTGTCCGCACGATAACTCGCGTTAAAATGGTTCGATTTCGATGAAATTTTAATATGTGGTAGCGAAATGGGTTCAAAGGTCAGAACATAGGAGCGGGATCCATTCCATTGCCCTTATGCGTCATAACTTGCGTAAAACGATTGGATTGCGGCAGAACTTTATCATGTTGTACCGGAGGTATACTGAACCAGTTCTGTTGATTATAATCGAAATGGGGTCAAAGGTCAGGGCACAGGAGTGAGATTTATTCCACAGCCATTATCCTCATAACTTTAGAAACCATTTCTGGAGCCGCCCCAGTGGCACAGTTGTCTAAGCGGCGCGACGGTTTCTGATCATTCGTGCGAGATGGGCCCGAGTTCGAGTCCCGGTGAGGCATGGATGTTGTGTTTGTCTTACGGTACTGGCTTTCTCTGTTCCCTAGAACCAGTGGTCCTAAATTAGGGACGGGCGACTGCTTATAGCTCACTGAGTTGCTCACGGTAGTCGTTAAACTCTCAATCAAAAAAAAAAAAAATCTATGTTGGAAAGCGTATCATAATCAATGCATTACATGATTTTACTAACTTGTTTAGAACGTCTTTTGTAAAAAAAGATCGTATTTGTGTTATCGGTTTGTCCGTACGTCCGTCTCTGAACACCATATCTTTGCAGCTATTAGTCCGATTTGAATTTTTTTTTTTTTTTAAATGTGAGAATGATGATCTTTTATTTCGTTTTTTTTTCTTTTTTCAATGTGCAATTCCGCCGCTAGAGGGCGTAAACGCAGATGATATCAAATTCAAAACACATTTTATTACATATATACACTGGTGTGCAAAAATTAAGGACGAGACGGTTTTTCGAATGTAACGTCGTGCAGAAGTGCTCCATATCGACTGAAATCATACCATAAAATCCCCAAGATGTAAAAATATGGGACAAGTGAGCAAAACCGTCCAAACAAGGAATCCAAAGGATACAAAAGCACTTTATTGAAAAGGTAGCTTTGAGCACAACTGGACAAAAGACAGAAACGTCCATGTGACAGGCCGCTGCCAAGAAAAACCCAGTCTTTAGTTGGAGATATGATCACCCTTGACTGCGTTGCAGGATTTACAACGTCTGTCCATGCTGAGGACGAGGTTGTCAAGGAGCTGTTGAGGCATCGTTGCCCGTTCCTCTTGTAGCTCCAATCGCAGCTGCGAAATCGTTGCTGGCGGCTGGTGACGTGCTGCCAAGCATCTCCCGAAAAGGTCCCACTCGTGTTCGATTGGATTTAGGTCCGGGGACCTTGCGGGCCAATCCATGCGTTGAATATCTTCATTCTCCAACAGCTCTGCGACAGCCATTGTACGATGAGGTGTAGCGTTGTCGTCCATGAAGAGGAACTCAGGACCCACAGCACCTCTAAACAGACCCACGTGAGGCAGGAGAACCTCGGTACAATAGCGGACACCAGTGACTGAACCTCCTTGGAAGATGTGGAGGTCAGTACGGCTACCAAGCATGATACCGCCCCGAACGAGAATTACGCCCCCTCCAAACCAGTCCCTTTCGATGATGTTGGAGGTGTGATTGCGTGTTCTCTGCTCTCTCCTGATGTGTATACGTCCAGAATCGCTCGTCAGACTAAATCGGCTTTCATCTGTAAAGAGAACTTGACCCCATTGCTGGTGTGTCCAGTTCTTGTGTTCCTGGCACCACAGAAACCGCCGTCTCCGATGAGGAGGCGTTAAAGGCACACACCGTACTGGTAGTCGTGAAAATAGACCACCTTTGTGCAGCCTTCTGGCCACGGTAAAACGCGATAACGCACGTCCAGTTGTCTGTTGCATGTGCCTTGCGATTTCTCCCGCTTTCTGCCGTCTGTCTCTTCTTGCCTGTTGGACAATATACCGGTCGTCCGCCGCCGTGGTTGCTGGTGGACGACCACTGCTAAACTCTCGGACAGCTGTTCCAGTCGTTTGAAATGCTCTCCAAGCTCGTGAAACGATGCTGTGAGCGATCCTGAACTCCTCGGCCACACTAGTCACATTCACACTTCGACCTTCTTCCAACTTCCCAATGATGCGACCTCGGGTAAAGTCATCCAGATGCCGTCTACTGGATTACCTGTTGGCCATATCACACGGTGGCAGCAACTCGACGTTCAAACCGATGTACACCGTGCAATAGCTTTCACCGAATTGCTGAGCGTACACCGCCCATGTGCTTTATACCCTTCCGACACTCCTCCCCCTACGTCATGCTGTATATATACGCATGCCCTACCGTACCGGACCCTAGTCTATCCCCTGAGTGGTCTTTCGGTCCGTTCTGCATGCTCGTTCCGCTGTTATGCTAATTTCTCCTTTTCGTCCTTAATTTTTGCACACCAATGTATTTGCTTCTAAACATCCGATTGAAAAATTTCTTTTACCTTTCGATTCCATTTATGTCGAAAAGCACTTTACGTACAATCACTTTGTCAAGGTACGCATAGATTTTACGCTAGGGGCCGTAAAAGCAAATTGCGTTTTCCCCGAAATCTGTACTTCTAAAACTCCGATTTGAAAAATTCTTTATTCAGTGGATACAGCTCCTGATGGGAAATCTTTTGCATATAATTTCTAATTTTTGGTAAAGAACAGTTTGGCAATCACTGGGCGTAAGTGTTGATTTCTGCTTCTGATATATTTGCAGCAAACTCTGGAGCTTTTAAAATCTGGATTGAAAAAGTTCGTTCGTGGACCGGTACCACTCACGTCGATAAATGTTTTCGGAATTTTTTCTTCTTAAAATAAGGCATGGTTTCTCCGCCAGGGAGCGTTGATGTAGAAGGTTTGTCCGGAAAGTAATGCGACGACTTTTCCTGGGCCAATCAGAAGGGCCGGAGGGCGGAGTCTTCGGGCGTGACGGGTGGCGTGGTATTTTAGGTAAACGATGGATGTCTCGTCAGTTGGCTCTGAGCTTTTACAGTGTGAGAATCGCTTGCGAAGTGGACAGCTGTGTGAGCGTCGCGAAACGGTCAAAATGCAGAAGAGTGCCGAACAGCGATACGCGGTAAAGTTTTGTGTTAAACTTCCAAAAATCCGCGACCGAGGCGCCTGCTGTGATACAGAAAGCCTGCGGGAAGGATGCTTTATCGAAAGCACAAGTGTTTCGGTGGCACAAAACGTTCACAGAGGTAAGAGAGAGCGTCGAGGATGAGCCACGCCGAGGGCGCCCTTCAACGTCTCACACTTCGGACAATGTGGAAAAGGTGAAAGCGGTTTTGGACTCTGACCGACGTCTGAGCGTTAGATTGATAGCAGAGCACGTGGGACTCGCGAAATCTATTGTACATGAAATCATCACGCAAGAATTGCAGATGCGGAAAGTTTGCGCCAAATTGGTTCCTAAGGTTTTGACCGATGAACAGAGGAAGAACCGTGTGTCGATTTCTCGTGAGCTTGTGGACCGTGTGAGGAGTGAACCTGGTTTTTGAAAAAAGTGATAACAGGTGATGAAACGTGTGTCTTTGAGTACGATCCGGAGACGAAAAGACAGAGCTCAGAGTGGCACAGTCCCGAGTCTCCTCGACCAAAGATGGCTCGAATGTGCGAATCGAAGATGAAATCGACACTCGTTGTCTTCTTTTACTGTAAAGGTGTTGTCCATAAGGAGTTCGTACCACCCGGACAAACGGTCAACGATGCATTTCACGTGGAAGTGCTTCAACGGCTGAATAACAGAGTTACGCGCGTCCGCCCGGAGATCACCAACACTTGGGTTGTTCACCACGATAATGCGCCGTGCCGTGCGTCGCTGCGAGTGAGAGAGTTTCTGGCGAAACACAACGTGGCAACGCTGCCCCATAACCTCCCTACAGCCCGGACTTGGCCCCGACTGACTTCTTTTTGTTTCCCGGCTCAAATTCAGCCTGAAAGGACACCATTTTGGGACTGTTACAAGCGTGCAAACTGTCGCGACGAGTGCTTTGAAAGTTATCCCTGTTCCCGACTTCCAGGCAAGCTACGCGGCGTCATAGGATCTCTGGCAGCGGTGTATTGATATTCAAGGATGTTATTTCGAGGAATTTTAATGTTATGTAAGTATAACTTTAATTAAACGTCTGTTATTGAATGACTCTCATTACTTTCCGGACAGACCTTGTATATCATATTTTTGTTAATATCTCTGCTTCTAAGAATCCGAATTGAAAAATTCCTTTCTTGTTGCATACAGTTCCTGATGCGAAATCTTTTTCATATAATTTCAAAATTTTCAAGTAATTCATAGGCTTTCCGCTAGGGGGTGTAAAGATAAATTGCGTTTTCCCAGATATCTATGCTTCTAAAACTCCGATTTGAAAAATTCTTCCTGTATCACATACAGCTACTGATGGGAAATGTTTTGCATATAATTTCTTATATTTTGGCCACCAGTTTGGCCACCAGGGTGCGCAAGTGTTTATTTCTGCTTCTGATGTATTTGCATCTAAATCTGAGCTCCTGAAAACTCGTTTGAAAATATTCTTTCGTGGACCATTTCACTCTCTTTGGAAAACATTTTCAGAATACTCTCTTCTTACAATAATGTATAGTTTTTCCACCACGGGGCGTAGATGCATATTTTATTTTTGTCGATATCTCTGCTCCGAAAAACTCCTAAGAGCCCGATTTTAAAAATTATTTCTTTGTTCAAGAGCATATCCGCTGTTAAAAGTTTCTCATGTGATTTCAATATTTTCTTAACGCAGAAGTCTGCCACGAGAGGGCGTAAGATCACATTTCCGTTTATAGCAATATCTGACGAACTGAAACCCCGATTGAAAAACTTCTTTCGTCGGTCAGATACTACTAAATGTGCAAACTCTGTGAGCGTATTTTCTTACTAAAATAATGCCTAATTTCGCCACTAGGGGACGCCAATGTTATTCTTAATATCTCTGCTTTTAAATGTGCGATTTAAAAAATTCGTTCAACATCGGATGCCATTTATCTTGTGGAATACTTTAGGTTAGTATTTGAGGAGTTTCATAGTTAACACTTCTGTCGCTATTAAATGTGTGATATACTTGTGTACTTCTGTTTTTGCATTTTTTGCTTGTGTACTTCTGTTTGCAGCTGTATCTTCGCTTCTAAAAAACCTATTGAGAAATTGCTTTTTTTACTGTATGCCATTCACGACAATTGAGATGTGAAACATTTTCCTCTTTAAATAATTCACATATTTCCCACTAGATGTTGTAAATGTCAATCCTTTTTTGTTTTTTCTTTGCTACCTCTGCTTGCGGGAGACGTATTTGAAAATGTGAAAAGTTCTTTTTCCTTAGTCCTTGGTTCAAAAGTTCTTGCATTATCTCCACGCCTTTCTAATTTCTTTACCCGCAAATATAGTATATGCTCTACTCTGATATACCGAACCGTGAAAAGGTTCTTTGTCACAATGATTTAAGTCGTCAACTCTTATACTGTATATGCACTGCTGGCCACCCAAAATGCAACACCAAGAAGGAAGCATCCGATTGGCCTGAAATTCGCAGCATACGTTGCCCGCAAGAGGACATGCAAACGATTAGCATTGCAGGGCATATGCAAATCATGTGCGCCCGGCACGCCACCGAGAAGCACTATAAGAAGGGTGCACAGAAGGCGGGGTGTAAGTAGTGGAAGTGTGTTGTGCTGCCAGACTTGTGCGTGGGAAGCTTCCTGATGCCTCGGCGCAGAATACGGCAGTCATTCCAGCACGTTTCGGAGTTCGATAGAGGACGAATAGTGGCTTATCGCGACAGCGGTTTATCGTACCGAGACATCGGCGCCCGTGTGGGATGACATCCAGCCACAGTGAGGCGAGTATGGATTCGATGGGTGCAGGAGGGACGGACGGACCGACGTGAGCGATTGCCGCAACCGCGGCGCACCACGGAACGAGAGGACCGGCATGTCGTGCGGCGGGCATTGACGACTCGCACCGCCACATCACGAACGTTAGCGCAGGCATTAGGGTGTGTTGCGCAACAACCTGTGTCAGCACGTACCGTTCGACGTCGTCTGTCGCACGGCGCCCATTGCTCCGATTACCATTGACGTTACGCCACCGGCGAGTGCGGCGGCAGTGGGCCGTTGAACGCCACACCTGGACTACGGAATGGCATGACATTGTCTTCTCCGACGAATCCCGCTTCTGCCTGCAACAACACGATGGTCGGATCCGCGTGTGGTGGCACCGCGGCGAGGGACTGTATGACGCCTACATTATGCATCGTGTTGCAGTGGACACCCCCCCCTCCCAACCTAAAACCTGAAGAAAACTTTAAAATTTGTCCGCCATGTCGCGTATTGTATGAGGCAGCTAGGAATCACAGTTCGGCAGGCTCACATGTTCTTTTACAGTTCAGTTTTTTTATTTATTTCTCATTTACGTTGTTTTTTCTTTCGGATGTTCTCTAAAATTAATTAACAAAATTGCGGGATAATTAGGAAGTCGCTCCAATGCTCTTGAAGGCAAGAAACGCAATATTTTTGCCATTTTGAATTGTTTCTACCTGTGGGAAAAGGTAGCACTCAATGGTTGCTCTGGAAATTGATAAGAGCAAAGCGATAGGCCCAGAAGAGGACTTCTGGATTTCTTGAGGAGGGACCGATGTTACGACCCACCCCTGCCATTAATTTAGTAATTAATGGTCGTGGTTGATGTGTGAAATTAATTAAGTATTAATTATGTTCGAGGCTTGATTGGAGTTTAAAAGTGTAAACAGCAGATAAAGTTTTATCTGGGGGCTTGGAAAGAAAAGAGGCGAAGAATTCTCTCTCTGGCTGGGTGGTCTCAGAATAGCTCTGTTAGGTCATAAATATCAGGGCGCAGCTGACGGGAGCCTAAGCAACACCGAAAGGGAAAGTGGTACCTTTCGAAGAGGGGTCCACTTGAGTAAATGAATGAAGATGGGGACAAAAGGTTTAGCGAATAATCGTAAATTCGTCGATTGTTTGGGGCATTTTCGAGAACAATTGCTCTCTGTGTGGTCCGTGCAGAAAAATAAGATTTCGCACTTAGCGTGAAAATAAGGAAGAAAGTTTAGTTGTCCGTACGCTCTCCGATGTGAAAGGCTGGATGCCTTGGATCTGCAAAAAATGAATTGGGAAAAATGAAGCAGCAAACCTCCCCGCATTTGGTAAGAAATGGAGACAACTCGAGGCGGCTGATGGAGATGTCAGTTAGCCAGCAGAATGCCTGAATCCGCGGGATAAAGCAGAAATTTCTAGGCTGGAGCGTAATGGAAATCAGCGACTGTTTGGCCTAATGAAAGCCAAGTTACAGGAGAATTAAGAAGTCTGCGAGTGGACAGTGGTCATTCCAATGAGAAGCGAAGCCAAGCAAAGTCGGGTTCGGATGCCAACCACTGCAGTGTGGAATCGTCACCCCCATTCATCCCCTACTGTGGAGGAAGTGAAGAGATGCGCTTGTCTTACGGGGCGAAGCGAGGCCCCATGTGTGCGTGTGTGTGGTCACGTAAGCAGCGAAGCCACTACGTGTAAGTGCGACGGGATAAAAACATGGCGAAAGAAAAATATGAGCGTAAGAGCGGTGGCTTCGATACCTAACAAATATACAGGTGAAATGTTGAGTTGCTGATATACGCTTAAGGTAAAAGCACGTCTGATTTCGCTCGGCCGAGAAAATTAATCTCAGGGCTGGCGGTCGCAACTCTATAAAAAATGGAAACAAAACCTGCGAGAGGCATGTTTGAACTGCGTACTCAGGCAGGGTAGATGGTTTGCTAACGGAAAGGAACTGACTGAATTGGGGATGAACGGTCAAAAAGGACGGAAGGTAGCGAAGGACGGAATCTACTATAGCAGCAGTGGAAGTGAGGGGGTTCCACTCTCGAAGCAGTTGATGGTCAAAATTTATTTCTTCACGACAACAGAAATCATTTCCCAGGAACACAGAAAATCAGTCTCGGAAACTGCAACAGCAGATGTGAGAGGGGCTATTTTGTTTAACGGCCACCTTTAAATCTTCACAAGAGTGGATCCGTGTATACTCGCATCAGCGCAACAAAGTGCGGCGTGATATCACCATTTTAATTGTGTGCTTCATTTACATCAAGCGTCAAAGTGAAGTGTTGAATCATCGGTGCTGCCACATGGTGCAAGTGTCTGTGTGTGTTTTTTTTTTGTCGTGTGATATTATGTGATGCACAACGGATTTGCACAGCAAAGTCACGAAACTGTAAGTAGATGAATATTTCCTTTTTCTTTCTTCGCACATCTGCGAACTTGTGCCATCCCGACACCCAAAGCTGCATGGACATAGATGCAGTAATGCTGAGTGACTGAACCTCAGAGGAAATACCTGCACATACAGATTTCAATTTCTTACAGGGCCCATTTCCTGATTAATTTTTTTACATGAATAAGGGAGAGGGTGTGGCCACAAATTCCGCTGGGCGGGACAGTTTCTTTTAACTTTGGTTCAGGGCCAAAGCGAGCGGGGAAGGGATCTGCATGTGCATGCTTATTAGATTTAGTTAATTAACTTTGGCAGTATTTCGCACCTATAATCTTATACCGCAAATTAACGTGCTTGTGTATTTTGTGTCGCGAGTATTTTTAATGTGATCGTTTGCATATAATTTTTTTTTCATTCTCTAAGCAATTGTATATGAATATCACCTGCAGCTCTATTTAGTGTGTAAACGAGTAGTATCTCTTGTTCAGATAGTCCGGTGGAGACTCAGTCGGCTTGTGTCTTCCGACAGTAATGTGTGACACCGTATGCTGCCCACATAAGAGGGGCAATTGTCTATACGCCCAGAGAGCGCCGTATCTGTTTAAATCTCGCAGAACGTTATTAAATGTTGTGTTGTGTATTTGAGAATCATGTGTTATTTGTGAAAGTGAGTGTTGTACTGGCTGGTTGGGGATTGAATGTACCGGAGTAAGATCCGGACCATTACACTCAGTCACGAATTGGTGATTGCGGGTGAACCTCATCACAACTCTGATCCCAAAGTATCGTTTTTTTAGTTTATTTTATTTTTTATTTGTTGTTGTTATTTTGTTCACACGGTGGATTCACCCAAGCCTTATGCTTCGGGTCATTCTTCAACTTTTCATTTTTTATGTTCTGGTGTGAATCTTTGAGTGCAGCAGTGCACCTGAGATTCTCACCTGGTGCCGCGGCCAACTAAATTGTACTTCAGGTCTCAAGCACCGTTACCGGCCGACTCGGCAGGAACACTGCTAGTGCCGTGTAACAATCGCCATACCGGTCCGTCGCCTGGCGTTATGGTTTGGGGCGCAATTGGATATGACACTCGTATCCCTCTGGTGCGCATCGCCGGTAAACTCAACATCCACCGCTACATCTCCGACGTTTTCGAGCCTGTAGTCCTCCCTTACCTGCAGGACCTTCCAGCGGCCACGTTTCAACAGAACAATGCGCGCCCGCACGTGGCACGCATCGTGCAACAATTCTTCACGGCCACCAGGTGTCACTGCTGCCGTGGCCCGCTTGTTCTCCCGATATGTCACCCATCGAACACGTCTGGTCGCTGATCGGCAACCGAGTGGCCCGGCAAGCACCACCCGCGGCTACGCCTAATGAACTGTGGCAACGTGTGGAAGCAGCCTGGACCGACATACCCCAAGCCCACATCCAAAGCCTCTTTCGTTCGATGCCGCGGGGTGTCGACGTGTAGCGGCCGTTATTGCCAGCCATAGTGGCCACACGAACTATTGATGTCTGCGTGTTCCGCAAGTCGCACGGGCCTGTAAGCCCAATCGTTTCATCTTTGTATCTGTTGCTATGTGTCCGGTAAATCTGGCTTTGCTATCTCGTGCCCTTCTTGGTGCTGCATTTTGGGTGGCCAGCAGTGTATATACCATGGATTATATAAGGACTGGCGCTTCTGTTAACCTACTGAATGGATATAGATTAATGTCTATGTGAACCAAAATACATATAACATGTTTGAAGTCAAGTTTCACTTACCCAAAGCCCACTATTTAAGTAAATTAGGGCATTAGTACAGTTAAAATGATGTACATGCTTGAGCTATGCCGTGTTTCAAGAATTTCTTTTCTAGCCGTCCGTGGCATTTCGGAATATATAGCAAATAATGTGTTCCGGATCGAACACATTGAGAAAAGGTTGACAATTCATTCGGAAGACATCGAGAAAGTAATTCTGGAAAATGTATTCGCAGTGCGCTACGACAGTGTTCCAAGCTGTTTCCACGAAGTGTCCCGAATGTGTTTTGTAAAAATACTACTATCGTCTATCATAAAACATTTTATGGCGGAGAGAGCTGTGATAACACATGCGCAACAGGTCGATACACATTCGGGACACTTTGGCGACATTTGAGGAACGCAATGATCACCCAATTTTTGTTAATGGCTTTCGCAAAATGCTACGAAAGTGGGCGACCTATTCCAAATGTTATATTCCACCTCAAAATTTCACTTTTCTTTCATAGTTATCGTGCTTAACATACGAATTAATGAGAACAGTTATATCTTGTAATTTAAATTTGCACCTGTCATATAATAATTCCACGTGTCAATTTAAAACAATATAATTTCTTAGTTCGAAAGTATGAACGTTTGTCCCATTTTGTCGGCCATAGCAGACGCGTATACCACTTTGCTTTGTTGTTATAGCAACAAGATCCGATTTTCAACAGCTGCTGGTGTGACGCCATTTCATCTAAATCATTGTGACATGACGTCACACGATTAACGTCACACGATTAACTCTTTTGAAACAAGAAAGCTTTACGTCAGTAATTTTAGTTCTACGTTGTCGTTCATAAACGTCATATAGAATTTTTCATTTGGAATCCAGTCTTTGTCTGCCTGTCTGGTAACCCTTTTTATAGCCACTTCTGGCTATAAGTATCTCCCAGTTCTTTATTCGGGAGGGTAATTGTCTAATTTTCCACGTTGACCAGACGGCTTGGGAAATGCATTTTTCTGCTACTGGCAGCATGAGGAGAAACAAAGTGTATATGGGACCGACTTGACAGGGAACTATCTACGCATAGGCGTCGTCAAGACCAGGGAGGCTGTGGAAAACTCCGGAAAAACCGCAGAATAGATGGCCGGCAGATCCGAGATTCGAACACCCGACAAGAATTTTGTCGTTTGAAATTTAATTTTAAGATTTCCCTTGCGAACCTAAAATGTTTATTTTAGATTGTCTCAAACCAGTTTCTTTTCTCATTTAAGTCTAAAAATTGAGAGTTCCAATAAAGTAGGTAACAGTGTGTTTTTATTATTTCATGCGCATGCTGAAGAAACATGATTTGGGAACTTTCTTTTTCCTTTAACTACGAAATTCTCAGAATATACGTATTTTTTTTTTCGCAGAGTTAACCAGTTATTATTTTATTTATATTTGTAGGAGAAATGAAAAAGAAAAGAAAAAGAAAAAGAAAAAGAAAAGAAAAATGCAATTAGATTCGTATTAAACTACACTAAGTAAGCTTAACGCTCCAAACGTCACTGGTTACGGTTATTTCCTTAACCGGTAGTCGAAAGCGACTAATGCCGAAGAGGCAATTTGCGTGCAGATTGAAGCTACACACGTAGATTCGGTTTCTGTATTGCAGCGAAAGGCTACGTTTTGTATATTACAGACAGTTTAAGCAGTATAACTGCAATGGAATATATCAATGAATCGAAAGAATATGGAATTACATGCCTATTATACCATAATTCGAGATGGAATAGATACAAGAACAAATCTGCAATATAAAAAAATCAGGCACACGGATTCACTCGCGCAGGAAACAATTTGCAGTTTTTATTTTCATGACCACAGTTTCATAATTTAACGAAGCTGTAAAGGTATTTATGTAAAAAATATACAGAAAACACATACGAAGCTTTCGTTTTGTGGAACGTACTGTTTTTTGCATTTTTGAATTAAACAATATATGAAAGTCAGCTATGTAACCAATAGGGAAAAATTAAATATGTAATTGCACGAACTATGTCGTAAGTTAAGTTAGTTTTGGGCAAAACTATTAACTTATGATGTTCATCATTAAAAGTTGCAATTCTGAATTTAGAAGTATAATATTATTACTGCTTCCTTCAACCAACTTCACGTAGAAACACTTTCTTCTAAGCGTTTCTCAGTATTACGGGGTGAACCGTTTTACAGTAAGTACAGGAAAATATGTTTTTTTATGCACGGCCCCTTAATTGATGTATGCTTAAGTTTTCGCTTATATCTCAGCAAGGTTTTATGCTATCACGCTGAAAATTTGGATTTAAGAATTTAATAATTTTTAGCATCCAATGAACTACATATTAACCAGATATGGTCATAATTCATTTTTTCATGATCATATACCATAATTTATAATACCCGTTCTGTTCTTATATAGCGGCTCACAT
Organism: Macrothele yani; assembly: GCA_039090855.1. Lineage (NCBI taxonomy): Eukaryota > Metazoa > Arthropoda > Arachnida > Araneae > Macrothelidae > Macrothele > Macrothele yani. The sequence continues at coordinate 85,320,886 of CM077008.1, forward strand.
TATCTGGGCCTCTTTGTGTTTTACTGTTGCAAAACCGAATTACTGTATCGGTTTTCGATTAAATGATACAAGTAAAAAAAAACTTTTGCAGTTTAACATTTAACATTAGCGGCATCTTTTTTCCGTAGCTCACTGTACACGTATTTATTGGTCGATTCGTATGAAATTTGGAATTTAAGGGTTTTATTATGTGCTGAATAGAATGCGCGTAAAATAACATACCTGTTATATGGAAAAAGTCGGAGATAGAGAGTTAATTAGCATGTTAGTTAGCTTAATTAGCATGTTTCTTTATATCTCATGATAGTTCCCTAGTTCCCTTCAAGTGCTTTTCAACGGTACCCTACTTGTTTGCATGCGACAAACGGTTCGAAAGTTAAGGGGGTGGCTCTTTTTTTTTTTTTTTTGAGGTCTATACCTCGTCTGCTGCAAGAAGTCGTTTTCAAGTCATGAGCGTTCCGAGAGTGTCAGAATGGTATGACGGATAAGGAACCTGATAGTAGGCTTTCAACTTCAACGACGCCTCCCCGGTGGTGCAGTGGTCTAAGCGATGGCCTCTGATCATTCGTCCGAAAGGGATCCGAGTTCGAATCCCGGTGAGGCATGGATGTTTTGTTTGTCTTACGGCACTGGCTCTCTCCCTTCCCTGGAACCAGTGACCCTAAATTAGGGACGGGCGACTGCTTATAGCCCATTGAGTTGCTCACGGTGGTCGTCAAACCTCCAATAATAATAAAAAAAAACCTGTTCTTTAGCACGATGCCTTTTTTATTCGAACTCCCATGCCGAACAATGCTCTCGAATCAGGAGAATGTAAACGACACTGAGAGAATCCGATTGACATATCACTAACCCGCCGCCAAAGATAATCAGAAGTTACTTATTTGTTAGCTTTCGTGTATTTACGACACCTAGAGCAAACATTTCACACCAGAAAATTCTGGAAAATATTGTCCATAATTGTAGTTGTTCAGTATAAAAATAATTTTTCAGAAGTGGGAGTGCAAACTAACTAATCCTTGTTAGATAGACCTGACGTCATTTCTTTTTTCATTCAGTCTCTACAGTCTGCATATATCTGACTGAAAACTAACGGTACACGTCAGGAAGCATATCAAACATATTACACTCACGGACAATGAAATTTGCACACCTAGAAGAAAACATGCTATAACCGCGAAACGTTGCAGATAGCTAGAGTGCGTGCTAGTATGCAAATGATCCACGTTTGGTGCGAGTGCGCACGACCGCACACACTGTGGTGGCGCCGCAAGCACGAACCAGCAGCCTTATAAACCGGCGTGTAATCGATGCCCCATGAAAGCGAAAAGCACCGTCGACAAGCAAGAGTACAGAGTGACAAAAATGCCGGGTAGACGCCAGAGACGTCGAATTACTCAACTTACGGACTTTGAGAGAGGCCCTATCATCGGACTGAAAACCGCAGGGTGGTCAGCGCGCCGTATAGCCCGCCACGTGGATCGTTCTGAGCATACCGTCCGACTGTGTTGGGAGCAGTGGACACGTGACGGCACGCACGGACCTGGAGGACCACCGGTAGAGATGATCGACGGATCGTGCCCCAGACACGAACAGATCTCATGGGGACCCGGTCCACTATACACTATACAGGTAGATATATCGGCTCCTGTGTGCCCACGAACCATTTCCCAATGCCTCGCGGAAGCGAAACTGCGATCCCATCGCCCCCTACGTGTGCTGCTACTAACACTGGAACATCACCGGGTCCGTGAGCAGTGGTGCCAGGCCAGAGCAACGTGGGACGCCACAGACTGGCGACATTTAGTGTTTAGCGATGAGTGCCGCTTCGTTTTGGAGACAAATAAATGATCATCGTGTCCGGGTGTGGAGGTCCCCGAGTCAACTGGACAATCGCAACCGCGCTATCGAGCGCCACACATCCCCCACTGCACGAATTATGGTCTGGGCAGCCATTGTCTACGATAGCAGATCAGCTCTACTAGTGGTACGTGGATCATTGACGGACCAGCGGTATGTAGATGAAATCCTACTGCACCATGTGCTCCCATTCCTGGCCGGAATTCCAGGAGTGCTACACCAGCAGGGTAATGCCCGCGTACATACGGCTAGGGTTGCCCAGGACTGCCTATGTCATGTCCAGGCCTCTTTGTTCCCCAGACATGTATGAGACCAGCAGTTGGAACGCTGGCTACCGCCGTGCCGCACTATCCGGGATTTGGAGCACACCGTCCAACACGTGTGGGCCAGTCTGCCGCAGGACAACATCAGACGTCTGTTCGCCTCCATGCTGGGCCGTATTGCAGCATGTATTGCCGCACGAGGCACTGCGATGCGCTATTAAAGATGACCGAACTGTGTGGCACAGATCTCTCTCTAATTGTTCTGCAGTTTTTTTTTTGGATATCATGTGTATCATTCATCTGTATCTTTACGTCCATAAAATTTAAGTTCAATCCGACGCTTCCTTCTTGGTGCTCCTATTTCATTGCCCGTGATTGTAAATTCGATGGCAAAACAAATTAAGCATTTTAGTCCAAAACATCAGCCAGAGCATATATAATAACAAAAATTGAGTTTCGTACACCAGGGATTCAAATAACCCCGAAGACGAGCTATTTTGCAACAGCAGTTTCAACGCAAAATTTGCGTTGACGATTCTTTTCTTTCTCGTGGTGTTTTGCTTGGGTAAATCGTCCTCTCCTCATTTTGTTATGACCATGTTTGCTCTAGCTACTTTCTCAGTGTGTCGCTAAGCAACTTAATGGGGCATTGCACGCAATATGGGTAGAGTTTTGAAAAACAGCTTTTTCTTTGCCATTGCGATTTATTTATCTCTAGTCAGCCTGTGAACTGAATTGATCGGCAACATTGTCACGATATATAAAAAAAAAGAAAGGAAAAAAAAGAGAGATAGAAAATAAAGTTGCACGAAACATTCGCAAGTGCTTTACGATAATTAATAAAGCGTTTGCTGTAGTCCAAAATTGAAAAAAATTCTGCTCGCTTTGTAATTTTATTTTGCATTCATACTGTGTATACTGTTTTATTAAATATATTGAGTTCTCTCACTGAATTACGATCTACGAATATTTTTTGGCACAGGCGCCGACTATGGGCATGCTCGATTTCTTATGCATGCCCCAGCAGAAATCGGGATATGTTCTGATTTCTGCAGGGGCAACCAAAATTATTTTTTGTAAACAATTTGTATATCGTAATTATAACTTACGGAAGATATTTCTGTCAGTTAACATCTGTGCCATAGATCACCAAATGTTAAAATTGATACATTGAGGACACACTTTTGAAATAGTGTACGTGGAATATACACTACTGTTTGTGAAAATTGCAACACCGTGAAGAACGTTTTGTTAATTCAGCAAAAAACTTTGTCGATATACAGTCAACAAAATTTTTTGTTGAATTTGCAAAATTATTTTGTTGAAAATTAATGTTGACTTAACAAAATTGATTGTTATCACGACAAAACGTTTTGTCGTGATAGCAATCAATTTTGTGCGGGCGTTTGTAGTGAGCGATGGGTTTGCCTCCTCGGGGCGCTCCGTGGTAACAATGGCACACACAACAGCAACTAGGGCCTCTGTGAATCTTGGAGAGGTGCCAGCCAGTTCTGTGTGACATTGGCTAAAGACCCCAACTCACTGGGTTTTGTTCCAGAATCCTTAGCTTGAATGACCAACTGGAACCCTCAGCTGTGGGCTAACCCCCAACACTGATGCACTTACCTGATTAAAAAGACAAAAAGAAATATCAAGAATGTCTCAAGTGTGGGATATGGTGGACCTAACACACTTGAGAAGGACGGTCCACCACGGAAATGACCTGGACTTTCTAAACGGCGTATGAGAAAGAGATCTCGGCTGAGTGAATGTAAGATTGGTGTATGGAATACTAGAGGTATAAATGGCAAGATGAATGAGGTGATTGAGGAGATGAATAAGTATAGACTGGATGTGCTGTGTGTAAGTGAAACCAAAAAGAAGGATATTGGGGTAGAAGAAGTGAATGGCACAGTGAGTGTGTGGTCTGGAGTATTGGATAATATGAGAGGACAGGCTGGTGTAGGTGTGATTTTAAGTGAAAAGATGAAGAACAACTTGATTCACTATAGTTGCATAAGTGAGAGAATTCTCTGGATTCGTTTGAAAGTGAAACTTTAGAGAATTGTAATTGTTGTAGTATATGCTCCTAGTGATTCGGAACCTTCTGATAAGAAAGAAGATTTCTGAAATGAGCTAAAAGCTGTTTTGAGCCAGTTTGGTGCTAAAGAAAAAGTTATAATAGCAGGGGATTTCAATGCTAGAGTAGGTGTGCAGAATGCAATTTCTGACAATGTTCTGGGTAAGTTTAATGATTCTTGTGTGAATGATAATGGTGAAAGATTAATTGAACTCTGCATTGAGAATGCTTTGTGTGTATCTAATACATTTTTCGACCACAAGTATATCCACACATATACTTGGGAAAATCGTACTCTTGGTCAAAAGAGTGCGATAGATCTTGTTGTCTACGATCAGCGTTTGAAACACTTAGTTGTTGACACCCGTGTGATGAGAGGTGCGGATGTTGGTTCTGATCATTACTTGGTAGTGTCACGAGTGAAACTTAATGTTGGTTGGAGGAAAAGGAATAGGAAGAGACCAAGGATAGAAAGAATAAAGGTTGATAGGCTCCTTGAAGATCATCAGTGGTATTCTGACTTACTCAGAGAACGACTGAAGGATCTGAAGTCTGGGTCTGGTGAGAGGGATGCAGAAAAGAAGTGGGAATGTTTTAAGAACTGTGTTGTCACTGCTGCTAAAGAGGTCTGTGGCACCACAATAGTGGGTAACAATAGAAGTGATGCTTGGTGGAATTGTGAGATTGATGAGGCAGTAAAGAAAAAGAAGGAAGCCTATTTGGCGATGTTGCAAGGTAGAGTCTCTGTGGATGAATATCGCTGTAAGAAGCGTGAAGCTGCCAGGCTGGTTCGCCACAGTAAGGCAAAAGATAGGAAGGAGAAGGTGGAAAGGCATGAACTGGCTTTTTGGAAAAATAGAAAGTCCTTCTGGAAGTACATGAGACTCAGGAAAATAGGGGAAACAAAGTTGTAAGTTGTCTGAAGAATGAGATTGGGGAAATGATATGGGAGCCCAATGAGTTAAGTGACAGATGGGGTGAATACTTCTGTGAGTTATTAGATCAGGAAAGCAAAGATGATTCTGAGACAGACGCAGATGATGTCACAATGAGGGATGAAAGCACAGGAGGGATCTCAAGAGAAGAAGTGTGTAAAGCTGTAAAATCTCTTCAAAATGGTAAGGCTCCAGGAATTGATGTCATAACTGCAGAGATGTTGAAATATGGTGGTGACTCTATAACTGACTGGTTGATTGAAATTTGCCAGTTGTGCTGGGAGTTAGGAATGGTCCCTCGGGATTGGAAGGATGCTATTATTGTTCCCTTGTATAAGGGAAAAGGTGATCAGACTGAATGCAAGAACAATCGTGGTATTAGCCTACTGAGTGTGCCAGGGAAAGTGTTCGGTAAGGTTGTTATTGAAAAAGTATGGGGTCTTACATCATTGAAAGTGTGGGATGTTCAGAGTGGTTTTATGCCTGGTAAAAGCTGCTCTAACCAGATTTTTTAATTACGCACGATGATTGAAAAGCATCTGGCTGTTGGGAAGAAAGTTTTTACTGCCTTCATAGATTTAGAGAAAGCTTACGACCGAGTGAATAGGACACTTTTGTGAAAGGTATTGAATGAATATGGTGTTACTGGAAATCTACGTAATAGTGTAAAAGCCATGTATGCTGGTAGTAGAGCTTGTGTACGAGTGAATGGTATTTTATCAAAATGGTTTTCCATTGGTGTAAGAGTTAGACAAGGTTGTGTAATGTCTCCATGGCTGTTTAATATATTTATGGACGCATGCATGCGTGATGCCAAAATAGATAATAGTGGTTTATGTCTGGGTGATATCCGTGTGTGCAGATTGCTGTATACTGCTGACACTGTCCTGTTGGCCGAGAGCAAAAGTGAGTTGCAGAGTATGTTGACTCGGATGCACGAAGTTTGCATGAAATTCAAACTGAGTATAAATAAGGGAAAAACCAAAGTTATGGTGTTTGAGAGAAGAACTAGTAGCACTGAATGTAATGTAAGTATAAATGGCACTGTGATTGACCAGGTGAGTGAGTTTGTGTATTTAGGAAGCATGTTTGACAGAGAGAATAAGTTGGATGGTGAAATCAGTAGGCGAGTGAATTCTTCTTTGAAAGTCATAGCTGCTCTGGGAGGTTTTCACAGGAATGATGGGTTCTCTAGAGAGTCCCGTATGGCTGTGTATGAAACTGTAATTGTTCCTGCTCTGATGTATGGCAGTGAAACCTGGGTACTGCAGAAGAAACATAGGAGTCGTTTGTGTGCTGGAGAAATGCGTTACTTACGTGGGGTTTGTGGCAAGACACGATCTGATTGTGTGAGGAATGAAGATGTACTGCAGTTGTGTGATGTAAAGCAAAATGTTGTTAGCAAGATGGAGACCAATATGCTTCGGTGGTTTTGCCATGTTGAAAGAATGAGTGATGAAATGCTTACTAAGAAAATCTTTTCAGCCCAAGTGGCAGGAAGGAAAGGCAGAGGAAGGCCAAGGAAGACATGGGTGGATCAGATTCAGGAGTGTCTGCATGAGAAAAAGATTATGAGTATGAAGTGTAAAAGATCTTGTGTACGGCGTGTAATGGATATTAGTGAAGCACGAGTTGTATGTCAAGATCGCTGTAAATGGAGAAGTTTGATACGACAACAATAAGTAAAAATATCTGGAAGTTTGTATTTCTTTTTGGAGCTAACCTCTGAATCTCAGAGAACAGCTCAGTGATATGTATGTATGTTACAATCAATTTTGTTAAGTCAACATTAATTTTCAACAAAATAATTTTGCAAATTCAACAAATTTTTTTGTTGACTGTTTATCGACAAAATGTTTTGTTTGAATAAACAAAACGTTATTCTCAGTGTATGTACAACAGGTTGGCACATGCAAATGATTAAAATGTCAGTGAAAGTGCGTATGCGGTTTCAGGGCAGCGCTTTCTGAGCTGTCCGGCTATCCGGCCTTGGGTTTAAAGAGCTCGCTCAAATGAGACGTTGCAATCAGTGAAGAGCCTACATCAAATCGAAAAGGTTTTTCTTGTATCTCACTATGCCCCGTCATAACTGTGTCGCATGTTTTCCCAATACAGTCTCCTTGCAGTTGCTCACAGTTTTAAGAATGGCTCACGAACTTAATCTCATCAGAAAAGGTTATCAGCTGACCCTAACACAATGTACGTAGTGCGATCAAAAAGTTCCGAGACTAGGTACGTGGCGCGCCAACAGATGGCAGGACGCGGATGCGCGAGCAGCGGTCTAGGGCAGTGACCTTCATGAGGCATTGTGCCGAGAGGCGTCATTCTGTGAACACAGGGAGCTGTGCTACACGATATTTGGTGACCACGTGGAGAACACAGCTGCGTTTTCGGTATAGACTGCAACAGAGCAGTGAGCGAACATCAAATTCTGGGTCAAACTCGGCAAATCGGGAACGGAGACGCATGAAATGTTACGGTAGGCTTATGGCAAAGAGTCATGCGAGGTGTTTTGAGTGGCATTCGCGCTTCAAGAGCGGCAGAATGGCCTTGAAAGACAAGAGGTCAGGGAGATCGTCCACGAGCAAAACCCCCCCAAAATGTGGACAAAATTAGGAAAAATGTGCATGAGGATCGTCGGAGAACCATTCAAGACATTGCTACCATCGTCAATGTGTCATACGGAACAGTGCAAGAAATTCTGATATCGGTTTCGAACATGCACCGCATTGCTGCAAAGATTCTTAACCCCGAACAGAAGGCGTTTCATGTCGAACTATGTCAAGATCTTCTTCAGCAGGTGGCGAATGAACCAACGTTCCTGTCACGGGCCATCACTGGGGAAGAGACTTGGGTCTACGGTTACGACCCGGAGACCAAACAACAGTCGACGCTGTGGAACAGCCCAGCCTCTCCACGACCGAAGAAGGCCCGACAGATTCGGAGTGCAACCAAAAGCATGCTTGTTGTGTTCTTCGACATTTGTGGGGTTGTGCACCGTGAATTCGTCCCCCAGGGCCAGGCCGTTACCGCCCTTTTTTACTGCGATGTTCTGCTGCATCTCAGGGAGGACATTCGCCGCAAACGACCTGAAAATGTGGCGCAGGGGTGATTCCCTTCTCCATCACGACAATGCAGCAGCTCACAGAGCGTTAGCAACACGACAGTTTTGCAGCCGCAACAGCATGACTACCCTTCCTTACCGGCCTTACTCGCCGGATTTGGCCCCCTGCGATTTCTTTCTGTTTCCGAAGCTGAAGCTCAAGGGTCGCCGTTTTGAAACCGTGGACGAGATGCAGCGCGAATCGCAGACGGTGCTTGACACGATTCTCGAACAGGACTTCCAGGGAGCGTTCTAACAGTGGCAAAAACCCTGGCAGCGGTGTATCGCTGCCCAAAGAGATTACTTTGAGGGGGATCATAGCCAGACTTAAGTAACGTAAATGCTTTGAGGTATATCGGCCTAGGCTGGGAACTTTTTGATCGGACCTCGTATGCACCTCTTCAGGGGCCAACCAGGATAGGGTATTAAGGGTTAGAACCCCCTCCAGAGCCCAGAGTTTTCTCCCCCCCCTTTTCACTGTTTTTCTTTTTCAATTTTCCTCTCACTGAGTGCTCTTAAGAAAAACTATTTGCGTTCATATATTGCCAGGCTTCCTGTCTAGACACAATTATAGACCGTAGACTCAATTACTCGACTTTTTCCACTGCCCGTATATCTCACTGAGACAAAAAGTTCGATAAACTTGTCTTTGTGAAACCATCTAACAAGGGTAGAGGGGCTGGTATAACCAGTCCACTGGGGCATAACCTACCACCACAAGCTGGTCTAACTCACTAGGGTAGGGCACAATGAAGGGATTTTACAATTTTCTGTTATTTACGTTCAACCCTAAAATTCGTCCGTAAAAATGGAAGTCTGTGGTGAAGCTTCCACACTGATGACCAGCATTCTCCATTTTCTGGAAGTAACTGAGCATTCCACTAATCATACCACCAGAATAATAAAAATAAAAAGCAGTCGCCATTGGTCATCCAGACGGGACATACCCCAGACAGAAGAGACACATTCTTCAGTGAATTACCTTTATACATGGGCTCCCATAGAGGGAAGCAAGAGGGGGCACTTGTCCTCCACTGGAAATATGACCCTGCACTTTCAGTTTTGGGAAAGTACCACAGAAAGTTTCGTGAATACACTAATTTTGATTACTAAATTATTCAGTTGAACTTCTAGATGCGTGTATACATATAAAAATGGGGAAAACATTGAGAATTTTCAGTAGAAAATGAAGAAATTTATAGAAGAAAGTAATAAAGAAATTTTCCATTGTATATTGGTGCACAGCGTACATACGTATAGTATGAAAAAGCATAAACGGTGAAGAAATAAAAAATATATCTTCTTCTGCAGCAGCCATTCACTGCTGGACAAAGATCTCCAGGCGTTTTTTCCCGGAACTTTATGTTACGGGTATTTTTCTTCTTAATGACCAATTCAGTGATCACGGGGATTTCGTGGTTTATGGAACACAAGTGGCCAAAGGAACAACAGAGAAATTTTCCTTATTGCAACAAGCTATCGAATTTCATTTATCCATCTTTTTTTTATGAAGTTTTTATGTCTTCTGGTTAATTACATTTATTGGCTGAGTGTGTGTTAAAAACGGTTAAATAACAAGAAGACACAGTGGAAATTTGCATGTGGTGTTTGTATATGTTATTCGCAGTTACACCTTTTGTTTGCCCCCTCCTGATAATTAAGGTATGCCCATGCCTTTATACGTATTATAATTATGTTTCTGATAAAGTGCTTGCACTGTTTTTATCTGATTATTCCTAACGGAATTTATTATTTCATGTTCTTTGTTATGAATTACCTTGTTAATTTCTGTACTTTAATTCGCTCAATAATGACACTTGTTTTGATGATACCAAATAAATATCTAGTGATACTAATTGGTTTAATTTTTTCCCCTCCAAAATTATCAATAACATACAGTATATCGATATTGCATGCAAGTACAGTTCATACAGTGCTTTCATCGATATCATAACCTCCTCCAGAAAATATTTCTCGTCGCGCGCCTGCACCTCTTCTTTCACCTTTCCATCGGTAAGTAGTGGCCGACCACGTGATGCTACTTCAAACAGTCCGATATGACGAAAATCGCTGTAAGGTGGATGTGGGAGTACCTCATACTTGAGGTTTTGAATCGTCACCATGGTTGCAGCCGCTGTATGGAAGAAAGAGAGCGGGATAGCATTGTTGCGGTGAAAAAACATAGTTTTTGACAAAAATCCCCTCCTTTTTGTTGCGCATTGTAGTTTTCAGCTTGTCATGAAGCACTGCTAACAAGGAAACGGACATGTGGTTGTCGCTGATTGCAAAACCAAAGTATGTTGTTTACATAGAAGATCATACGATATGTTTATATCCAAACTTTCAGCTGCTATGGACAACAGGGGGAGCCAATAGAGCCTTGTTCATGAGCATTATATAATGTAATGCATATACACTGAAGAGCAATTGAATTAGAGATACCTGTCTAGTAACGTATAGCACCACCTTTCGTCCTGATGACGGCGGCGATTCGTCTCGGCATGGACTCGACAAGACACCGGAAGCGTTGGAAAGCCATACGGATCCACGACCCCGGAACAAGCTCCCACAGTTCACGAAGATTTGATGGAGGGGGGTCATCTCTCTCGATGGCATCCTAGATGTGCTCGATGGGATTGAGGTCAGGTGACCTAGCTGGCCAAGGAAGCGAAGTCACGTCGGTATAGTTCTCATCCAACCATTCCGATACAATTCGGGAGTGATGACACGGTGCATTGTCTTGTTGCAGGATGAGGTCCCCGGTGGGATGTTGAAGACGCACAAACGGGAGCCAATGGTCGTCCAGGATATCCCGGTAACGTTGACCTGTGAGGGACGATTTCACACGTACCAGGGGTCCCATTTCAGTCCACGTAAACAGTCCCCAGACGAGAATGCCACCCCCACGAGCTTGAAGCTAGAAGGATCCATCGCTTCATGTGGTTTGCGCCGTACTCGTATCCTGCCATCCACATGTACCAACATGAATTTCGACTCATCAGTCCAGGCAACATTTTCCCACATGTCTAGGGTCCAGTGGCGATGTTCCCGCGCCCATGCTAATCTTTGCACCCTGTGATGTGTGGTCAGCAGCGGTACCCTTGTGGGACGGTGGCTTCTGTACCCCATAGCGAGGAGATAGTTCTGAATGGTGTGGCTGCTTACACGTTTTTGTGCACCAGCGTTAAATTGCCGAGTGATTTCTTGCACTGTGGCCCGTCTATCCGCTGTTAAAATGCGAGCTAGCCGACGATGACCCCGCTCATCTATACGCTGTTGTCCACGGCAGTTAGCCCTTGCAGGGATGGTTTTACCGGATTCGATGTACTCACGGTGTACCCGTGACACAGTGGCTCGGGAAAATCCCAGTGCCTTCACGACTTCCGAGATGGAGTGACTCATTCGTCGGGCCCCGACAGTTTGCCCACGATCAAATGCGCTTAGATCCTTCGTCTTACCCAAACTGCGTCCGACTCTTACTGATTCCCGTTGCATCACTCCTTATATTGTCGTATCGCTGCATACGTCATGTCGTTTCCGTTTAGAGGTCCACACAGCGCCACATTTGCATAACACCAGCTGTCTCTAATTCAATTGCTCTTCAGTGTATATTATGAATGTTATATTAGAACTTCTTACAATTATTTTCCATAAAACTAAGTGTAAGAAGTCCCTTTAAAAATATGGTTAAATTCATAACGGACACTGTGTTGATAACATCAGGCTTGAACTTTTGGCACAGAGACCAATTTATCCTTCTGCAGTCTTTTGTTCCCTATCAGTTTTCAGCGCCTCGATTTCAAAACCAAATCCTCTTTGCATTTTATTAGGGTGGTTATGTCACTACACATCCTGGTTTCTTCAAACACCTCTCCAGTATTGTTTTGAATCGGGCCTAATTGAGAAATTTGGTAGAGAAAGATTGCGAGGAAACAGCATTTTTGAAATGTGCTCACTGTGAGAACTATTGTTTGGATCATTCCGTAATTAAAGATCTTCATATTTTTTGTCGTACATGAAAGGTGAGTGCAATGTACGAGTATATCTATTATTTAACACGTTATACTGTATAAGTTTATATCCATTCATGAATACTTTGTAATGTATACCAATTGCTTAAAACAACAAAAACCATTCCGATATGCCAGCGTTCTTTGATGTCCTATAACTTCATCATTTATATTCCATAGCACCTAAAAGTTTGCCACTATCCATTACCCCTTCAGTACTGTCAAATGATATAACAAGCACTGTGCATCTAGCGACAACGGTCCGGACCGTTCCCTTGTAAGTATGTTGCGCAGTTAATTTTTCGTGTTCTTATTAATGTTCCGAAAATAGGCCGATGTATGTCCCAAATCAAGGGTTTTTTTTATAGAAGGGGCATTATTGAAATTACATTTTTTGTTGAGAATACAAGTTGTTTCCAATCCATAGTTGTTTCCAGGGCCAAAGCGGTGCTCCATGGTCTCGTTCCCAGTGACAATCCTTTCCCGTAAACCTGGATGTTCTTTATAACGATATAAAACATTCACGGAAATCTCTATACGCTGTTGTTTGTGTTGATCGGTCAACCGCTTTGGCACCCACCTGGTACGGCCTTTCCGGTATGGTAAGTCGTCATGCACCATTTGCACAGGCAGAACCATAACTTACATGTAACACATCAGGCTCTTCAGACACGGTGGTCAGCCGATCTTGAATTAGAGACTTCACACGATAGACATGATTTTGAGCTCGCAACGCTGACGGGTACCCCCGATCGGGCTTCGTCAGTTACACTTGCCAGATTTAAACCTTTCTATCCATTCGTATACTTTTTCTCCTGTCTATACACTCATTATGATACTGCACTACTATTCTTCTGTAAATTTTTGAAGGCTTGACACCTGCTACCCCAAAAAATAATCCTCATGAGGACACGCAATTCAACAGCGGTACAATCAGAAATAGGAGCTTCCATATGTCACCGCCGGAACCAGACTGACGTGCAGCGTTTCTCGATGCAGGTGCCACTTTATCGTACTGCCGTTATGATATTTTAACGTTATTCGGCTGCTATCGCTTGCGGTATCAGTTTAATTCACAAACTGCTTTTGCTTTCTGATTTATCCTCGTAGTTGAAGAACACCATGGATATAAAATGCGTCACTTTTTGTGTCTACGTGATGGAAAAATGTAGCATGGTATATAATATTTTTTTATTGTAGGTTTAACGACTACCATGAGCAACTCAACGGGCTATAAGCAGTCGCCCTTCCCTAATTTAGGGTCACTGGTTCCAGGAAAGGGAGAGAGCCAGTGCGGTAAGACAAACACTACATCCATGCCTCACCGGGACTCGAACCCGAATCCCTTTCGGACGAATGATCAGAGGCCATCGCTTAGACCATTGTGCCACCAGGGCGGCAAAGAACTTTTGCGCGTAGCGTTCACGCATATGAGCCGCCGGTGCTTCGTCCAGGTCAGCTGGCAGTAGTGGCGTGTCAGCTGTGGATCTGAGTGTTCCGTGCGCTAGTGTTATCAATTAGAGAATTTGTACGGTCATTTGTGCTGAACAAAAAGGTAGAAAATCCTTCCCGAACGCGAAAAATGTTCGTTCATAAGGTTTATCGTAAACGTGTTGCGGTATACGGCGAGGGAGTAAAGAATAAGTCAAGTGTGAGGAAATTATATCAAATGTCCAACGATAGGCGAACAAACGTTCACGATGAGGTAGATCTGGGCGCCCCTCCTTCATCACTGACAAGCGGATCGAAAAAATTGACTCACACATTCGACAGAACAGACGCTATACGATTGAGGAATTCCACGAAAAATGTCCCGAAGTTTCTCGATCTTTTCTTCATGAAATTGTAAGCAAACATCTCGATTACCACAAAATTTGTGCATGATGTGTCTCACGAATGCTGCTAAGGTATGAGCACAAGAAACAGAGAATGTATGAGCACAAGAAACAAAGAATGGGAGCTGCGTTGACATTTTTGGTGCATTATCAACAAGATGGTGATGCGTTTTCGGACCGCATTGTTATCTGCAATGAAACCTGGATTTCACGCTATACCCCGGAGAGCAAACGCCAATTTCTGGAGTGGCATCATGCGGACTCGCCGGAAAAGCCGAAGGAATTCAAGCTGACTTTATCTACCTGAAAAATCATGGCCACAAGTCTTTTAGGACCATAAATGCATCATACTGGGAAAATTCATGCCTCAAGGAATAACCGTTAATACCAATGCTTACTGCAACACTCCTCGAAGGTACGATGAGCTATTCATAATCGCCACAGTGATCTATTCTCTGGCGGAGTTCTTCACGGCAACGCACGCTGCCGCCTGGACACAAGCGTTCCGCAAGGACTTTCGCTGAGAAGTTTCGTGTATCCTTCATACAGCCCAAATTTTGCTCCGAGTGACTACCACTTGTTTCCACATATCTGGTGGGCAAACAGGTTGAGCATGATGACGAACTAGAGAATATTGTCACTGACTAGTTAAATACATATTGGCCGAATTCTATGACAAAGGGATTTAAAAACTCGTCACAGGATATGACAAGTGTCTCAATTATCGAAAAATGGGTTGAGGTATGTATCTTCACTTGTCTGTAAAGTTTCCCTTTTTCTTATGTTTTCATGCGTTAATTAACGACCAAAGTTTATTTACTTTCTGGATGGTCGTAATGAGAGAGAAGTTTAATAAAGAGTTAGCTCATTTTAACAGGTTTTGAAGTCAAATTGTTTTTTAAGGCATTACAATCCACTTAGTGTCATAACACAACGGGATGAGTCGCGTAACCGGCTTGTGTGAATAGCTCTTGTGAGCCGCAGAGCGTAACATCTAACATACACTGCATTTGTAAAATAAAAGAAGAAAAGCAAGTGTTTCCTAAAGCATTATTTGAGTTATTTCCAATCTGTGCAATAAAAATAGGCGTAAAGGTAGAAAAGAAAATATCGTACCTTAAGAGAGACCTCTTTTATTTTAGTTTCCACGGAATGTAACTTTCGTTTTAAATGGCTAGGTAGTTCCGTGTTTGGTTAGCCAAAATTGAAATCAAAGACACATGGGTTTTATCTCTTTGTCAACATACTGTATGCTTAGAACACTGATTTATGTTTTACTTAAAGTATGACACTACTGTGTGCATTTTGGTAGTAGCTCAGAACAGCTGAAACTGGACATGCATTAACTTTTAAAGCTGCGAAGCTTCATCAGTACAGTTAAGCCTAAGAGCTAGAGAGAGAGAGAGAGAGAGAGAGAGAGAGAGAGAGAGAGCGCAATGGAGATCAGCTGAGAGAAAGGTAGCAGCAGTCTGCCTCTCTTCTCTTCTCACGCATATCCCACTATTTACTTTAACGAATCACAGGAAGACAGTCAATACTCATGATTTATGCATCTGTGTCTTCGATTTCTAGTCGCCATCCATACCCCGCTCACCAATTCATATTACGTTTGCTGAGGTGAATCGGATCACATCTATGACTGATTAAGTATGTACTCTTTTTCTATTTTGTCAAAGTTTTAGATAGAACAAAAACAACAGTAAGAGAGAAATTGAAATCTGCAGAATTTTCATGTATTTGGGAACGTTAACAAGACTTGAAATGTTATTTTTAAGAATTAGGCTTATCTAACTTTTTGAGGAAGTTACAGCAGTTCTTTTTGGCATTTCTGTTCTTTATATTTTAGCATCTCTAGGTAACTTTTAACATCACTTAAGTAGGCACACCCACACACCAAAACGAAATTTACTAAATTTCGAAAACGAGCCCGATCAAAATTAGTATTTATCAGGGTTGAAAAGTGATTTAGGGCATATATCTTTTGGCCGCCTCGCTGGCCGAGTGGTCAGAGGCGTCGGTTTCTGACTAGTTGTCCGAGTTGGGCCTGGAACGGAGTCCGGATGAGGCATTTGTTTTGCGGCATAGACCTCCTCCTCTATTTTAGAATCAGTGGCTCTAAATTAGGGATAGTCGACTGCTTTCAAATCTTAAAGTTGCTTTACGGTGCTCGTAAAACACCGAAAAAAAATTAGCATTTTTTGCTTTGTTTCGGAGTCTAACGGGATGAGTATCTACAGCTATAACGAAACGCCTCTTTCTAATTTGGGACTATTGACACCAGAGAGGACATGGACTAAACATGATTCCTCTTTGGTGCCTGTCATGGCGGCGCTCTACCCATACCTCATCTAGAACTCGAGCCTGTGCGAGACTTCCCGTAAAAGAAGGCGTTCTAGGCTAAAGGAGGAGCTTCTTGTGACTTCAGCACAAGGGGACCATTGTAACCCTTGCCCTTTGCGTTGTTTAGCTGTTTCGTGTCTGCCTAAGTATCAGTGAAAATATGAGGACGGTTGTTGGCTCTTTATCGCTTGAAGCATATTTACATTTCATGTACTGTGTTCGTTGATAAAACTGGATTACCCAAAAGTAAAATATAACGGAACGTTTTTGTTCGAATAATATAGACATATTTTAAAAATTCCGGTTCTATGTACAACAAGTTAGTAAAATCCTGCAATGCATTGATTATGATACGCTTTCCAACATACCAGAAATCCTTACTCAAATTATTACTTAAGTTATGCGGACAATGGCCGTGGAATAAATCTCGCTCCTGTGTCCTGACCTTTGACCCCATTTCAATGATATTCAACAGAACCGGTTTCGTATATCTCCGGAACAACATACTAAAGTTTTGTCGCAATCAAAATATTTTTACCCAAGTTATGACGCATAAGAGCAATGGTGCGGATCCCGCTCCTATGTCCTGACCTTTGACCCCATTTCGCCCATTTTCAATAGGGTTCATTCCCAGGTAGTCTCCTACCACATACTAAAATTTCATCGAAATCGAACCATGTTTACGCAAGTTATGCGGAAGAAGGGCAATGGAATCGATCCAGCTCCTATGTCTTGACCTTTGACCCCACTTCGATAGGGTTCATCCGCAGGTGGTCCCCTACCACATACTAAAATTTCCTCAAAATCGAACCATTTCTACGCGAGTTATCGTGCTGACAACGGACAAAGCTGGAGCATATACGCTTTTTCAACCTACAGTTGGAAAGCGTAAAAAATGTAAAGGAAATTATGACGGTGGGTCAAATGTTCTGTCTTACAATTTTTTTTTCTTTTTGCAGGGAGTTGACGATCGCCGTAAGCAACTCAATGAGCAATAAACAGTTGCCCAGCCCTAATTTTGGGCCACTGGTTCCAGGGAAGGGGGAAACTAACCCTCCATGCTTCATTTGGGATTCGAGGAATTTTCTCCACAGCCGAATGTACGCCCCGCCTCCTCTGGCGGTGCACGCAGTTCTGCATTATCTATCTTATATTGGGTAAATTAAGCTGCTGTCCAAAACTTAAGGACGAACATGAAATCTGACGATTGCGGGGCGTCATGGGGCTGAAAGAGCTTACTAATTTATATCAGGAGCGCTGTGTGACGTATGAAGACATTCCATGATGCGCAGCCCAAATACAAATTTGTTGTGAGCACGTGACCGCTGTCGAAGGTGCACAGTGGGAAAAAAAGTATTTGCACACCAAGTGTTTTTGCAATGATATCATGATAACAAGATAAACAGAGCTAAAAACTGTTTCATTGCAAAGATGAATATGAATGTCAATTGTTTACGTAAAAATATTTCTGTTGAATTCGTTAGAGAAAAGTGGACTGAGCAGTTACTTAAAATTCGCTACTCAAAAAAGTATTTGCACACTGCGTCACCTCTTAAATTTGCATAAACCGATCTGCAGCGGTATTATAAGTACTGCAAACGTCAAGTAGTTGCTGCAGTTGTATGTGTGAATTTGAGACTAGCGGCAGTGCTCAGCTCGAGTTGTGGTTCAACATGACTCGTAAGAAGTCCGAGTTACCCAAACATATACGGGAAAGAATTTGTTTTCTGCGTACAGAAGGGAAATGTTATTGAGAAATGGGTGAAATTTGGAATTTGAACTTTTCAACAGTCAGATATGTGGTGAAAAAGCACGACGAAACTGGTAGCATAGATAACAAGAGGAGAACCAGTCGAGCACAGCCATGTTGTAAAGGAAGTGAGAAAAAAACCATTTACTAGTGCTCGAACTCTAGCTGTACAACTTGCGACACTATCAGGTAAGACTGTTTGTGCTCAAACAATAAGAAATGTGCTGCATCGTGTACAGTTACACGGCAGAACGGCAAGGAAAACAACTTTTATTAGTGAAAGAAATAGACAGAAACATTTAGATTTCGCTAAAGCTGACGTCCAGTAAACCAATCGATTTCTGGAAGCATATTATACTTTCTGACGAAACAAAGATCAATCTGTTTGGCTCTGACGGCAAAAAAATTGTGTGGCGCAGACCAAACACTTAACTCCAGCAACAAAATCTCAAAGCAACTATGAAGCATGGTGGAGGTCATATAATGATATGGGGCTGCATGGGTTACAGTGGAGTATGTACAATTACGTTTATTGAGGGTATAATGAATGCAAAGGAATATATTGATGTGTTGCGCAGCAATATAGCAGACAGTGCAGCGAAATTAGACATAAGTGTTTGTTATCTCTTTCAAGAGGATAACGATCCGAAACACGCTGGACGTATCACAAAAGATTGGTTACTGTATGATGTTCGCGAGTGGCTTAATACCCCTCCGCAGTCTCCAGACATTAACCCTATCGAGAATTTGTGGTATTTATTGGATTTATCTTTAACGAAAAGAAAAATTTCAGTGAAAAAGTGATCTAAAACAAGCAGTAAATGAAGAATGGCAGAATATTGCACAAGAAACAACAAAAAAATTAGTAGAGTCTATGCCAAGAAGGCTTCAAGCCATTATTAATGCAAAAGGTATGCACACAAAATATTAGACAATTATTTTGTACTATGACATAATGATGGCATCACTCGTCTGCAAATACTTTTTTGCCATTCAGAAAATGTCTTTTTCGCCTATGTCTCGTCCCGTACTTTTTCAAAATTCTCAACACAGTATTTTTTTTTTCATTAGCCCATTTACTGCTAAATAAATATACTTTTTCCCCAGTGGCGTATCTTGGGTCTGAGACCTGGGCTATCTCACCCCCCCGCCCCTCCTACCCAGTGCTGTTTTTTTTAATTGTGAAGTTTAATTTTTAATTGTTAAGTAATAGAAGTAACTTTTTTTCTAAATTTTAGCTACATGCCATTGCTAACATGATACCAAATAATCATGAGGATTAGGATTTGAACACTTTTTTGTACATGAACTCCATTCTTCTTTCCTTTTGTGTGAACTTGAGTGTTACGTTTTCATAAAACGTTTCTTCTCAGTACTTTTTCATATTTAAAAAGAATGTTTTTCTCTACTGACAAAACAGCCAAATTTTTCGAATGTGCATGCCCTTGTGTGGCTCTAAGATATATCTTGATTATCTTTAATGCAGAAAAACTTCTTTCGGCAGTTGCAGTTGTTGATGGAAAGCTTAATATGAGGCCTGCTAATTTGTACACCTCACTAAACACTATTTCCAATTTACTCAACTTTATGTAACACGTAATGTCTCTTATTGATTTGTTTTTGTATTCATCAAGGGAATAAAACACCGTCCGTTCATTTTTTAGTCGAGCTGTATCAAAATTTGAAGCATAGAGTTCTTTAAGTTCTGACAGTAGATGTTCAGGGAAGCTTTCACAAAATTTATCAAAACTGTTCGAATCTATAACAAAGCCACGAATTTAAGATATAATATCTTTGATTTTAATTCATTGACACTTCACAAAAACTGAAACAACTCTCGCGAAACACTCTTATGGGCGGGAGTATGAGATTGCTTGAGATAGTCTAAGTCTTCGCGGTTCGGAGCGAACCGTTTCCCAAAGCAATGGCCCATTCCCTTCTATTAGCTGATTCATATTGTCATGGAAACGCTAGCAGGCATTGGTACGGAAGGTTTTCCCATCAGAACTGCGAAGACTCTGGAAGAGTTGCTTGCGTTTTCGCTCGCCACACTGAGTCAAAGAAGCGAATGCTCACGCGTTTTGTTTTCGCAGCGAAAGCATCGACTTATTTTAATACCGTTGATAATTGACTTTTATTTGTGTGTATTAATTCAGTATGTAATTATTTGTGCATTCTTCCGGCTTCGCAGCTAGCTTAGCTAGCCTCGAATATATGCCACTATATCCCCCTTCCAGTGCTTACGTATGGTGCAGAGACGTGGACCTTAACTAAAAGAGACATACAAAGGCTGCAGACAACTCAAAGTAGCATGGAGAGGTGCATACTTGGCGTAACCAGGAGAGATAAGAAGAGGAACTCGTGGATCCGAAAAATGACAAGAGTGGAAGACCTCATGATCAGAGTTAAATCCCTGAAATGGCAATGGGCTGGACATACTGCCAGAAGGACAGATCATCGATGGACAGCCGAAATTTTAGATTGATTCCAAGGGACAGGAAAAGACCCAGAAGAAGACCACATGGGAGATGGGTGGATGAAATTCGAAAGTATGCAGGAGTGACATGGAAGAGACTGGCACAAGACAGACCGTTGTGGAGGAAACTTGGGGAGACCTTCGTCCAGCAGTGGATTGATAATGGTTGACAATGATGATCCCCCCTATTATTATTATTTGTGTATAATTATTGCTGAAAAACAAGTTGTGCAAATACTTTTTTTTACCCGCTGTATATAGGCAGGAGGCCGATAAGAGTTCATTTATTTTCATGTATTTCAACAACGAGCGAGAAACTGCGTGTATGAGGTAATATGATATGGATGTTTTACCCGCGATCAAATCATTGGCAAGATCGAAGAATGCCCAACTGTGACTGATGTCGCCAGAGAGTTTGGAGCAAGTAGGACAGAGCATAGTTTCACGGCTTTGGGCAACGTTCCAGAGGAACAGAACCGCTGCTAGATGTTTTGCTAGAGGTCACATTTTTCAGAGCCAGCTAAACGAATTATACCCGCAAATGCAATGTATCAAGCAAAGCAATACTGTTCATGGATGTGGAAATTAACAGACTCAACTTGCCTGCTTCCAGTCTATAGATCTGATAGTGGAAAGATCATGGATTTATCTTAGACGCATCCGATACTGAGGAAATTTACGGATGAATTTCGTCCTTTTTGGTGTATGTATTTTCTGTATTGGTGATTCTAAGAAATTAATGCTGTAGCCTGCAGGAACGGGTTTCATTTTACTCTAACGCTCAGAAAATTACGACACCTCTGTAAACCCACGCAACGTTTACCGGTTTGGGGTTCGGAGTCTGCTGTTGAGGAACCAAGCGCGGCAAATCCTATTCCATGCTGAGGCATCGGTTAGCGGCGATTCTAAAAATTTGAATCGCAGCTAATCGGGAAGTAAAATGCGCGCAACGTTGTTCTACATAAGTTGATCCATTTAAATTCATGATGCTGGGGAGTGACAACTATCGATGGGATAACTGGTGAAACACGTACGGAACAACAGCATCATATCAGCTCTATATTGGTAATAACTGTCAGTTCTAAACAGGAGCGGATTGGGGCCGATGAAACCAGGCTGGGAATTTTAGTCTTGTGGTATACAACACAAACACACGCACTCACAGGGGAACACTTCATAAATTTCTCCATAAAAAAATCTTTTACCTCCTAGGTGAAAGAGAACTATTGAAATATGCATTGTAAAACTAATTCAGTCGGGAACAAATTTTAACAGAAATTTAAGAGTGAAAGAATGAAAAAAAAACCCCACTCTTGATTAAAACACGAGGCCCGATCAAAAAGTTCCGAGACTAGGCCAATATACAACAAAGCACTTACGCTACTTAAGTCTGGCTATACTCTCCCTCAAAGTGGTCTCCTTGGGCAGCGGTAAACCGCTGCCATCGTTTTTGCCACTGTTGGAACGCTCTCTGGAAGTCCTGTTCGCGAATAGTGTCAAGCACCGTCTACGATTCGCGCTGGATCTCGTTCACGGTTTCAAAACAGCGTCCTTTGAGCTTCAGAGTCATCTTCGGGAACAGAAAGAAGTCGCAGGGGACCAAAACCGGCGAGTAAGGCGGGTGAGAAAGGGTAGTCCTGCTGTTGCGGCTGCAAAACTGGCGTGTTGCTAACACTCTGTGAGCTGCTGCATTGCCGTGATGGAGCCAGAAATCCCCTCCCCTTTGGCGCCACATTTCAGGTCGTCTGCGGCGAATGTTGTCCCTAAGAAGCCGCAGAACATCGCAGTAGAAAAGGACGCCGATGGTTTGGCTCTGGGGGACGAATTCATGGTGCACAACCCCACGAATGTCCACATTTTCCCACGAATGTCCACATTGTTTTGCTCATGGACGGTCGCCCTGACCTCTCGTCGTCTTTCAGTGCCATTCTGCCGCTCTTGAAGCGCGAATGCCACTCAAAACACCTCGCATGACTCTTTGGCATAACTTCATGCGTCTCCGTTCCCGCCCGATTTGCCGAGTTTGACGCAGAATTTGATGTTCGCTCGCTGCTCTATTGCAGTCTATACCGAAGTCGCAGCTGTGTTCTGCACGTGGTCACCAAATATCGTGTAGCACAGCTGCCGATGTTCACAGAACGACGTCACTCGGCACAATGACTCGTGAAGGTCACTACCCTCGGCCGCTGCTCGCGCATCCGCGTACTGTCATCCGTTGGCGCGCTACGTACCTAGTCTCGGAACTTTTTGATCGCACTACGTATAGTATATCAGAGTGTTGTAAAATATAATTATATCTTCTTTTAAGTCACTGATTGTCTACTGCGCAACGGTATTAGTACTACCTCCTGGAACAGATGCCTTTTTAAAGTCTATCCATTATTTTGAATCATGAACAACCATTTCGATCCATGTTGTTTCATTTTCGATCCATGTTGTTTCTTTTAAGATACGTAAATGTGGGTGGGACACGGATTTCGGAACATCTCTGCCGGAGAATCGCTTTGTGCTTTATGTCACTGTTTGGAGAAGGGTGTGGCGATGATGAGTGATCACAATGGGTACTAGTGCCCCATGCAAGATTACAAAAGGAGTATTTGGTCCATCAATGTCCTTTTCGTTCTTGGCTTAACTATTTATAACAGCATGCTTAGCTCGGAGGCAAATTTTTCACCAAAGTAAAGAGAATTTTGCTTTGTCATTTTAGAGCAAATGCCCAACGTGCATATAGACACAATGAAAAACCAATTTTTTTAAAGACAATAAAGCTTTAGACATAATATAAAGCTCAAATGAAGCTTGCGATTCTTACTTACAAGAAGCAAAATAATTATTTGTTGTTTCCAAACGACCCAGACAAATAGGATACGAGAAATAGTGGGTCATTTCTCCAGTGGTCCACCGGGAAATATCCCGGTGTCCCGGTGGGGCAATCTGTCCCTGGTTCTAAATATATATGATTCAACAAAGGCTACAAAATTAATTTCGTATACACCGATGAGTCATTACATTATGACCACACCCAGCTAGAGAATTTAGTGCTCCTGGAGACCAAAAGGTGGCCTATCTAAAGTTCACAGAGCAGTGAATATACAACCCGAGGACCATCTTTCGGTTAGTAGAGTGTTCGTATTCAGAATGGAAAAAGCTGCCGATTTATCGGAGTTTGATAAAGGACAAATTGTGATTGCACGGCGTCTCGGAACTACGATCTCGGAAACGGCGCGGCTTCCGGGTTGTTCCCGTGCCGCTGTAGTGAGCACGTATCAAAAGTGGTGCACAAATGGCCAAACGACGAACTGTCGTCCGCAGCTCATTGATGCCAGAGGAGAGCGGAGACTGTCACGCATTGTTCACAGAGACCGCAGGGCTACAGTGCGACAAATCACCGGCAACTACAACAGTGGTGATCAGGCAATGTGTCTCAGCACACAGTTAATCGCAGCCTTCTGCACATGGGCCTGTGTAGCCGAAGACCCATCAGGGTTCCCATGCTCTCTTGCACGTCATCGCCAACAACGTATGAAATGGGCTCATGATCATCGAGATTGGACCGTGGATGATTGGAAGAAAGTGGCCTGGTCTGATGAATCAAGAGCCCTGGTGCATCACGTAGACAGCCGAGCGTGCATAAGCCTATTACCAAAGGAGGCTATAGCACCTGGATGTTCTGTTGCGCGGAAACAGGCCGGCGGCGGCGGTGTTATGCTGTGGGCGATGTTTTCTTGTGACACTTTAGGCCCCATTATCTCAATAGCACAATCCCTGACAGCTGTCAGATATCTGAACATCGTTGCGGACTAAGTTCACCCATTCATGGCAACTGTGTTCCCTGTTGGTGACGGCCATTACCAACAGGATAATGCTCCATGACACACAGTGTCATAATCGTCAAGGAGTGGTTAGAGCAACATACTGGTGACTTTCTGTTAATGCCCTGGTCTTCAAATTCACCTGCCATGAACCCAATCGAACATTTGTGGTTCGACTTGGAAAAGGCGGTTTCGCGCTAAATAACCACCACCCCGAAATGTACGGGAACTGGAAGACCTGCTGTTGACTTTATGGTACCAGATATCCAGGATACCTATCGCCACCTCATCGAATCGATGCCTCGCCGAATGGCCGCTGTTTTGCGGGCTGAAGGGGGTCCTACAGCTAATTAGGTAGGTGGTCACAATGTAATGGCTCATTGGTGTAGTTACTAAGGCAGGAAATAAAATAAAGTCGGTAAAACGATAGAAATTCATCTGTAAATTTCTTCAAAATCGGGTGAGTCTAGCTTCTAAAAGGTTGCCAGTGTCGGAATACATCTTTCACATTAAGTCAACAATCTTGACAAAGCAAAACATTCAGTAATATATATACAGTATATATATAATGTTTACTGTAGAGCCCCGTCTATACATTTTTCTCATTTATACGTAAAATGTCGCAGCACCCAAAATTTTGAATTGCCGTTAATATTAAAATAAATAAATTTTATATCAATAGAATTAGCTTTCTTCTCATTTGTACGCTGAACTGTGGTGGTGGTATAGTGTCGTGAATTAGAAATTCAAACCATCTGTTTACCAAACTATCTTTCCACTCTTTATCTTCGCCCCGAATCCTTTTTCCCATTTTTCAGTCCTTCCACATCCATTCTCAGCTCTTACTGTTTCATCTAATCCACTTCTTTCGTGACTCACTCTGATCGAATGCTCGCTTCTCCTGAACTACCATTGGTCAGCTCAGCTGGCACCTGCAGTAGACCCTTGCTTTTGTTTGACGTTGTCATATCGGACCCTTTCCTTGAGGTCTTCGTCTGCATTCGCTTTCCAGAAGAAACTACATCCCAAAAATATATGGTTTCGTGATTTGACTGGAACGTTAGAATTGAAGAGGAAGATTAGTTTAGCTTCCAGAAGTACATCAATAACAAAGCGGATTTGGCAATATCATCACTTATGATGAAATGAATGAAAACAAAAATTGCAACGAGAACGTCTCCAGTGATGATGATTCCCATGACAGGGCATCAGATTCCGAATTTGGCGATGCACTGAAACCGTTCGGGGTCGTTAAGAACTTCTTTTATATCCACAATACTGATGAGAAAAGAGGGCAGGCTCTTAATAGCCTTGAAAATGCGACGTTTCAATTTCAAAGTAAACAACAATAAAACATTACGTTGCACTGCCCTTGCACTGACATGGCGACTTGTTTTTGTTAACTGAAGTGCGAGTGTTCCAATCGGTGGTGATTTGTGATATAGTCTTGCGCCTATCAGTTCAAATAATGTGTCCCAAACTGCGTACGCCACGAGCTGTCGAGGCTGGTACAACTCTGCACTTTATTCAGGAGCTCGTTATTTTGCAAGAATTTTCGTATTTCAGGATCATTCTGGACACTATAGCTCGAAAAGCTCCAGTGTGTTGGCGACTTACGAGATGGAGTTACCCATCTTGCGTGCACCTACAATCTGTCCTGTGTCAAAACCATCAAAATCCCGTGTCATGCACATCACGCCTGCAATCGATGACTATTGGGAAAGCTGTGGGCGATGGTTGTATTTAACCACAGTTTCGCCCGTGGCATGCGTGATAATGTGGAAATAGCAGCCAAGCATTCGCATAATTTCTGCTAATTCAATGTCACCTCAGGATATATGAAACCAAGGTTAATAGACAGTAAGGTTTGCTCATCCCATCTTCTTCGCAAAAGAATAATCGTGACGTCACTGAGTGACATCACCGTCCTAACATGCAAATCGTAGATCCGAACTGTAGTTATGGAGGAAGATGACTTGACTACGTATTCAAAAACATGTTAAACCAGGTATTACCATCTACCCAGATCAATGGAAAGGATATAAACATTTGTCAAAACATGGTTTTACTCATTTAATGATCAGTCATAGAAAATCTTTTATAGATCCTGAGAGTGGAGCTCATACTCAAAGTATCGAATCCAATTGGAGAGCTCTCAAGCAAAATCTCAGGAACCATACTAACAAAGCGAAAGAACTATTGGCAGATAGCCTAAAGGAATATTTGTTTCGACGATTTTGTAAAAAACAAAACAAAATTTAGATACGTTTGAACAGTTCACTGAAGTACTTTGCTCTATCGAGTAGAAAAAATGAATGTTTGACACATTAATTTCGTGAAAAGGACATTGTATTTACTCTATCGGAATTATGATGCATAAATCTGGGATATGAAAATAAATGTATTATTATTTCCCATAATAAAATAAATGCTTATAATTATTTCCATTAAAAAAGATTTATTTCGATGAAAATAGTAAAATAAACTCCGTATACTATCGTGAAATACTTTCTTTTACGATGGGTGTGATCAGGTTGTATGTAAACAAAGCGGAACGATACACGGGAAATCGGAACTACTTGAAAGAGTTCTGATTCGGTAGTACAGCCGAATTTGAGGAATAGGAAATGCATCTCGGCAATATTCTCCACTTTTTTTAAATTAAATATTAAAAACATTATGCATTAAAAACTCTGGTAGAATATATGAAGATTACTACAGCTAGTTTACGAATAATAATTCCGACACGATGCTATGGTGCGGATACATGTAAACATGACGATTAGGTAGTCTTACGGCGGCGATTTGGATAGTGACGTCACAAAGCAATCGCTGGAAGTTCAGGATGAGCATAACCTTGTCATCTACTAACCTTGTATGAAACAGCTGGAGAACGAGAAGTGACAAAGGAACAAAACTGATGCCAAGAAAATATTAGCATTCCGTACATAATCGAAGACGAATCTTAAAAGCTCGGTGCTGGAAGCTTTGTCTTTCTTAAAAATCAGGTGCGTTCGTGTTAGAAATCACTTCCAAATGCTGAAGGCATTCCAAAAGAAAAAACTTGTCCACGGGAAGCAAGTACGAATGAGTTTCATGCTGAAGTTCAACGATTCTAAATGTTTTTGTTAACTGCAGTGTTTTGTCTGTAGATAGAGTTGAAAACAAGTCGAGTGCAAATATAAGTATCAAACTTAGTGCATTGGAATCAAAACGTCGCACCAACGTCTTCTGGTGTCCAAACTACAAATATCACGGGTTTTTTTTAATTTTGGTTTAGATTGTGTAGAGTATGACGTTGTATTTTTAAGACTTCGTTGACTGGAACTAGTGCTATTTTTATGTATTTCATTTCTACTATGACTAAGTATGTCAGGACTCAGAATAATTAGGAAAAACTCCCACGGCTTTCAATTCAATTCGTTTATTTTTGCTGTGCAGGAGAGGTTGAATTACAAGTATATGGTAACAAGCACAGCAAAGGAGCATGGAAAAAAGGCCAAAAAGGCCTGACAAAGTCCCATGCTTCCTGAACAAGAATTACAAGGTGGGTGAAAAAATATAGTTGATAATCTTAACATAATTAAGTTAAATACAGTGGCAACAGGAAAAAAGAAGACATTATTGCAGTATATATCAATGACAAAAGATTGGTGTTAATGTATATACATAATAATCCCTCCCTACTACAATCGTTGATCTAGTGGCATGATGTAGTTTTTTAATTTTTTTAAAAGGTTAATATTATTTAATGAGGTTAATTCCATCGGCAGTAAGAATGTCCAATGTAGTTTAGAGTTTGTTTCAGAGCTTCTGTCTTTGGATGATTCGATCGGATGTGTGATTTTGTGTGTGTGTCGTGTAGGGGAGAGGGGAGCACATTGGAACATAGGGCACATTTGAACGTCACGTTGTTCTCGTAAGAACCACGAGATCTCGAGGAGGTGGATGCAGTGGCAATAGGTGGCAGTGCTGTAGAAGCGTCGTCCACAGCGAGCATTACAACTAACTCGCGTGTTGGCATTCTGTGAGATAGATTGTGTGAGGACGCAAGGTATCCAACTTTAGTGTCCGGAAGTTGTAAACAACCAGACGTACGCCGAAGATCCAGAGGTAAGTTTGTTGATGCACTGTCATTACGTATGTAGCGATGTAGGAAGCCCCTATGCTGAAATGTGAATAACTCTGTCCGTTTTCGGAAAAAGCGCTTATGTGCACCATGCGATCACATGGGGCACATTGGAACAAGTTGAAATATATGTTACTGCTTGAATATCAAAACAATGCCTGCAATGTCCTGTAACGTATACTCTCGATTCACTTTCCTTTTGATTTTACTATCTCTGGTTATTTTATTTTCCTATGTAAATTATCTTCTTACTGTACGAGATGTTATTTCACCCGCTGAATGAGATCTGGCAATGAGTGTAAGTCATGACGTGGTGGTAGCCAGTATAAATAGGCGCGTTCAACGATACGTAGGGAGAGCGTTTGTTTATGAAGAGAGCGTTTGTTGTTGTATAGAGAGAGCGTTTGTTGTTGTATAGAGAGAGCGTTTGTTGTTGTATAGAGAGAGCGTTTGTTGTTGTATAGAGAGAGCGTTTGTTTATGTGGAGAGCTGTTGTTTATGTGTCAGAGAGCTGTTGTTTATGTGAGTAGAGCTTCGTTCACGTGTAAGGAGCTACGTGTTATTTGAGTAGCTGTGTGTGAAGTGTGTGTGATGATACCAGTAGAAGTTCATAATAAAAGGTTTTAAGTAAGTACGTTTTTCTCAGTTCATAGTACTGTCAGACCTCTGTCTGGCTGTTAGGTTTATTTCATTTAGTGTTATTTGTAACAACCAGCATAAGACTTTATTCATCTTAATTACTACTTCAACATTACTACCAGTTATAAGCTTGTTCATTATTATTACTACACTACTAGCAGGAAAGTTTATTCATGATCTTAATTAACAAACAACAACCATTACTAGAAGAAACTAGTAACAACAACCATTTGAATTCATTATAATATTAGTGAAAGCTATATTCACTACAATTAATTGAGTAGAAGAAGCATATATTCATTATAGTCCTTACAAAAAATTGCACTAATGACGGCGATGTATTTGTTTTCTGGTTAAAACGATGGTTCGGACCTACGTCAAAAAAAACAACAAAAAAACAAGCCACCCGTGTCGGACGCCGTTCTCCTGGAGGCAATAACAGCTGTCATAGACGAAAAACTACCAATACGATCTGTAGCTGTGACATTCAAGTTGCCGCACACAGTTCTACATAACCATTTGCAGAAGGTTAAACACGGTGGCGATATAACTCGTAAATACAACTCACGATATACCAGTCGGCAAGTGTTCAGCAAACAACAAGAGTCAATGTTAGCTGACTACGTGATAAAATGCTCCAAATTGAATTTCGGGTTGACATATGCCCAAATACGGAAATTAGCATACGATTATGCAAGGAAAGTAGAGTGCGTAGCCCGAATCATGGGATGTAAACAAAACAGCTGGATGCGGCTGGTTAAAATGTTTAATGAAGCGACATAAAAATCTCACATTAACAAAATACGAGTCTGGCGAGAGCTATTGCTTTCAAAAAACAAATGTGCAGGGATTTTTGATAATTATGAGAAAGCTCTGAAATGTGGAAACATCAGTCCAGATAGGATTTACAATGTTGACGAGACCGGTGTCGCGACAGTTGTGCAGTCCCCAAAGGTCGTCGCTAAACTTGGTGCGCGGCAATTTGGACAGGCAGTGTCTGCTGAAGCTGATAATATCCTGCATGATTGTGGATACGATTGGCAATTCCATACCACCCGTCTTCGTGTTTCCTAGAGCGAGAAGGAATGAATGTCTGATGTTTAATGCACCTCCCGGAAGCCTGGGTTTGACTAACAGTTCAAAAAGTTCATGGATGACAAGGCCTTTGTTTTTAAAGGTTCTGGAACATATCCAGAAACATACAAGATGTAGCACAGAAGACAAAATCATTGCTCTCGTGGATAACCACGAAAGTCATTGCACTCTTGACGTTATTTCGTTTGCTAGAGAACATGGGACAGTGCTTGTAACATTCCCACCCCACTGCACGCTTCGACTGCAGCCGCTAGATGTGCGTTTAATGTGTCCTTTTAAAGGACAACTGAAAGTGGCACAAAACGATTGGCTGATTACCCACCCTGGTAAGCGCATCAACATTCAACACCTTGCATCTTTAATAAATATTGCCCGTTAATCCTCATTTACGGCGAAGAATATTGCATCAGCATTCGCCAAGCCACGGATATGGCCATTTTCCAGACTGCAGTTCAGTGAAGACGTTTTTCAACCCTCTACGGCTGTTTTCCCCAATGGAACTATGTGTCCACCTGTTGACCGGCCTGATCTGCCCGTGACTTCAGCACAAGAGCTGAATTGGAATGGCAATTCGCCCTGCCCCAGTGCACGTTCCGATGTCCCTTTGCCTGAATCTGTACAACCTTTACCAAGAAGTGCTCCGAAGAAAAGTCTCAGGCCCAGGAAGAAAGTAAAATCACGCATCTTAACAGACTCGCCTATCCGAAACCATATTGCAAATTACACCGAACAACGGAGGTCTAAAAAGCGACGACTGGGCAATCTTGCCAAAAAACAACAACAACAACAACGCAAAACCGTCACCAAAACGTCTCAAACTACGAAAGGTTTCTTTTCTGCAAGTGTTCCATTAACGAAGAGTTGGACGACACTTCTGCGGCACGACTACCGTCGGAGGGGACAGCCGATGTAGGAGGGGTAGGCCTGGTCGTCGGCGATTTCGTGGTGTTGAATATCAGAGACAAAAGACACATTTGTCTCCGTGTAGGTGGCGTACAAAAAGTAGATGCCCTTACGTTTGCAATTAGTGGTATGCTCCCAGTGCAGGAACGTTGGAAATTTATATTCCCAGAGCAAACCGAAGTGAACGAAGTTGAACCATATGACATTATCTTGAAACTACCGAAGCCTAATAATGCAGTGGGACAGCCCGAACTGCAGAGATTAAATATTTTGACTTTACTCTTTTCAAAGAACGGATACTCTAACGCATTCAACTTTATGCTATGCCGAATTTTCGGTTCTTGTAGAGTTTTGTACTTGAACAAAAGGCTGTTTCAAAGTGCCCCATACTTGTCCAAATCTACCCCGGGGTAGGGGCAGATTCGGACAAGATGCACACGTTTACTTTATACTGTCTGAACTACTTATACCTTTTGCGTACACAAACATCATTCTTGTACAATAAACTGTACTTTTGTCATGTATGCTGCGAAAGTTCTTGACACAAGTCCCGGCACAGCTATACAACATTAAACCAACAACGTGTTCCGATGTGCTCCCCTGTCCCCTAAGTGCGTCTTAGTTACAATCTGTATGATATTGGCATGCAGGTTGTTTTTAATGCGCCTAAACATAATTTTTCCGTTATGCACTGAGTAATAATTGAATTATGACCACCTATCTGATACTTTGTAGGTCTTCCTTTCTCTCTCAATACAGCAACTATCCGACGTGGCATAGATTCAATTAGATGCCAGAAGCAATTGGGAGGTATGGAAAACACAGCTGTGTGTAATGCTGCCTTCAATACAGGCATAGAGATGATGGGTGCATCCAGACGTCTGATATGCCTTTCCATAGTGTTCCACAAGTGCTCTATGGAATTTATATTGGGAAAGTTCGGAGGCCAATCGATATCCTGGAAGTCTGAATTGTATACCTCAAACCATTCTTGCACAACATGGACATTTGGCTCGGCGCATTGCCATCTTAGAAGAAACTGTCGTCATTCAGGAAAAAGTGCAACATTACCGGCTGTACAGAAGCAGCAAGCAATTCACAATAGTAGGCATTAATCACCCGTTGTTCCACATACACAAAGTGTCCAAGATCCTGCCAGGTAGACAAGCCTGCATACCATAGAATGGCCCCACCGGCTTGCAGTATGGAGACCATTCAGGATGGATCGAGTGCCTCGGGCTGTTTGCGCTAAATACCCAAACGACCATCCACGGAATGGAGTAAAAAACGCGACTCATCAGATCAGCGCCCTTTTTTCCAGTCATCCGACGTCCAAATTGCATGATCTCACTAGGAGAGTCTTTTGCGCTAATGAACCGTGGTTAGGAGAGGATGTCGTCGGGCTCGTCTGCTGTTATAGCTCATACATACAAGCGTCTGATGCATGGTCCTCTTTGGTTTTTGATTGGAGGTTTAACGACCACCGTGAGCAACTCAATGGGCTATAAGCAGTCGCCTGTCCCTAATTTTAGTGGGGGTTGGTTCCAGGGAAGGGAGAGAGCCAGTGCCGTAAGACAAACACAACATCCATGCTTCACCGGGATTCGAACTCGGACCCCATCTCGAACGAATAATCAGAAGCCATCGCTTAGACCACTGCGCCACCGGAGCGACGTGCAGGGTCATGGCAGATACTGTTCCGGGTTGACCTGTGTTGTATTGGGTAGTGAAATGTTGAACAATACTTCGTCTGTTGACCAGTACAAGTCGTCGGACCTAGCACTCACCTCTCATATCACCCTCTCTCTGTCTTGTTCAGTTTTGCCCACGGGTCGTTTTTTGACCATTTTCACGCCAGTCCTGATACACTTTAACTATACGACGTCTCGCGAACAACTCACCAGTCCAACCTTTTGGGGAATCGAGGTACCCCTTTCTCCGAGCTCCCTCAGTCCGTCCTTCCTCAAAGTCCTAGAAATCCTTCCGTTTACCCATCACGCTTCGAATTTTACTACTTGCTGCTTCACTCACACCTTATGTATGCAACGGCCCGGTGGCGCAGTGGTCTAAGCTATGGCTTCTGAGCATTCGTACGAGATGGGTCCCTGGTTCAAATCCCGGTGAGGCATGGATGTTCTGTTTGCCTTACGGCGCTGGTTCTCTCCCTTCCCTGAAGCCAGTGGCCCTAAATAAGGGACGGGCGACTACTTATAGCCCACTGAGTTGCTTACGGTGGTCATTAAGCCTACAATAAAAAATGTATGCAGCGTCGTTCGCCTAATCGCGTCCCCTCGGAAATCCCCTGGTCAACAGGCCGTATCCACTTTTGATAGGGCTGGTCATATTTTGGTGATCACTCAGTGTATGTCGCTGTTTGTTTGCTCAAAAGCAGATTTCAATGTATAAATGCGGTTTCAGCAAAAACTGATGTAAGAAAAAATACATGAACTTTTACTTAACTAGAAACATGGGTATGGAAAATTGCGGTATAGTATGGCGCAAAATTTAAATCTCTAATCTCTTAACTCGAAGTCTTTAGTGCTTGCAACGAAAGCTTATGAATTAAGAAACAGCACCCCGGTGACTGCGTAGTTAGAGGCGCTGGTTTCTGGCTTATCGTCCAAGAAGGACACTAGCTCGATCCTGCATTAGGCATGGCTGACGTGTTTATCTTATGGAGCTGTCTCTCTCCCTTCACGGAACCAGTGGCTCCCAATTGGAGACGCCGGTTGCTTGTAGCCATTAGGTTTGCTACAGCGGTCGTTAAACCTTGAACAAGGAAAATGAAAGAAAAGGAAGCAGTCTTAAATGAGATGTCATTTTCTGACTCATCCGTTAGTCTTAGAAATAATTTATACCTTTTTCTTTATTCCCCCGTACTTACGCTTGTATACTTATGAATCCATACGATTTCAGTCAGCAACAGGTAATTAAATGAAATCGAACATCTGTTGAGCCTTGCCGGTGCTGGCGCTACAAATGTACTATTCAACTGTTGCTTAGGCGGGGGCTCGAACAGTTCTGCTTTGTGAATAAAAGACTGTTATTGATGCATGTCAAAAGCGTATTAATAAATCCATTGAAAGCTGGGAAAATAAAAAAAATCCGAAGCTTTCTCGTTACGTCCGTCTCATCGATTTGTTGTTTCTAGTTCCCCTGGAGACGGAAAAAACATTTTGCCATCAATCGAATCTCACACCTTTTTCCTTGAAGAAGTCACAACCTTAGCTGGATAGGTGAGATCACTTAAGGTTCATCTCCTGGCGCGAAAGCATGTTTGCGCAGCGGACAAAGTTAACAAGAAGACAAAGTGAAAATGAGAATTGCTGCCAATTAGTCTTAGTGAATCGTTTTCGGGAAAGAAATCGGGAGACGTTATCTTGCTCACACTATCGAGCACTACACTTTCCCGCACAACAGTTGCCAAGAAACCACTCATTGATTTGATGCCTCGTATTGTCTTATGTTG
The DNA here is from genome assembly GCA_039090855.1 of Macrothele yani. Taxonomy (NCBI): domain Eukaryota; kingdom Metazoa; phylum Arthropoda; class Arachnida; order Araneae; family Macrothelidae; genus Macrothele; species Macrothele yani. The sequence goes on from CM077008.1 coordinate 85,355,585, forward strand.
CGTGTGGTCAACAAAGAGAGATTGAAGGGGTTTATGTTACTATTTTATTCAGAGTAGCGAGTGTTTGAGGACATCGCCGGTTTCTCCCAGATACTTCTTTTCTGACTGCCTCCAATGTTTGGGACTAAAGGCGTGTTCTTTTTCTTTGGAGTGCATGCGCTCTTCTAGCGGTACAGATCAAAGGAATTCTAGCTGACTTCTTTGCAATGTGAATCCCATGAAGTGGATTTCTTGTGTACGTTGTGGATTAAGCCGACACTTCAGGATTAGCAACACGTGGTTCAAGTTCACACTGCTTTTTTTCCTATGGATCTGTAAGTTAAACATGTATTTATCTCTCTTTTAAGGTTTCTATTTTACTCTGCACGGTGTGATATAGAAGTCATGTCTCTCACAAATTTGGTTGACTGTATCTACCGTAGGGGGAGGGGGGGAGAGGCTTGCCTCCCAGAAGAGTCATAACAGGAGCGCAAAATTATGCTCTGAGTTTTATAAGAAGCTGTTTTGAATGGCTGTACACTGTAAAAAATAAGTGGTGTGAATTCACGGAACATTTCTGAAAATAACGTGCAGCAAAGTTACTTGTCCGTCTTTCAACGAAATTTTCGTTTTTAAAAGTGCCCTTTTATTTTAACTTCCGTATTTTCAGATTTTTTAAAATCAGTAATTCCGTTTATTTCAAAAAAGTCCGTTTCAATTTTTTTTCGTTTTTAGACAGAAATTTCGCAAAATCGAAAACAGTGAATGTTTCAGCCTTTACGTCAGATATTCCTTTCGAGCTAGTAGCGGGAATCTAACCGAGGTCGATCGGATTGGATCTACGCAACTTAACCACTGAACTAGAAAGTCTTAAGAGACGTACCCACGTTCAAGGTAAAACTAATTGCGCGATGATGAAATATTTGTTCATTAGTGTGAGTGACTTAGTCCTTTTATTTCCTGTTAGAGCGTATTATGTTTTGGAATACATTTGCAATAATTTTATTTTTTCTGCAGGAGGACTTACCACAAATTAAGTATTTTTTTTCAACGTGATATTTCAAAGTAACAGAATACTTTGAAACTTGAGATTTGTTTTTTCAATTGACAGTAACTTTCAATTATCTTTACAAAAAGGTTAAATGTACTGTTCTATAGTATTATTTCACAAAACTTCTAAATATGAAATTTACTCTTGATAGCTGTAATAGATTTGTTTTAGACTGATACATAGACATCGTAAAATCACCTGTACAGCAATTTAAATACCCGGTTTCAGATCAGAACATATGTAGAGGAATTTAGGAAGGGAGTGTCTGACCCCAGGTCTTAAACAACCCTTAGAAATAGGAAGCTAGAAGATTTGGGCTGGAGTGCCCGATATAAAAGTGACACGGAAGCGATGTAGAAAGGAGGAGGAAGACGCCCTTATTTATTGCCTTATTTGTATCCGGGGCCCGACGGCTTAACGTGCCTATCCGACGCACGGATGATATTTAGTGGTTCGAGCGTTCGTACCTGCTGGGATCGAACCCGAGGTCTTCTCCGGTTCAGTCACGAACGTTGACCACTAGGCCACCCGCGGCCCGAATACCCGGTTTCTTACGGTAACACAATATATAATAGCTGGTGCACAAATGCGGGAGAGGAAGAAATATCTTGTGCCACAACAATAAAATTTCATGCAATACACTATCCGCAATATGAGATCTCTCCACAGATCTCCAAAATCAGTTTCTTTGACAGACAATTGAAATTTAACAGTTAATCAAACCTGAAGTATTCCTACGATTCTCTCCTATTATCGGAATGTTTTCATCACATGGATAGGGGAAAAGTTTGAACGGAGTTTTCCTGTTAATATACGAAAGGAATTGTGGAAAGGTTTCTGGAAATTCAGAATTTTCCGTTAACACATCTTAAAAACGGCAATTTACCGTTAGTATAAGAAAGAAATTGCGAAAAGGTTTCTGAAAATTAAGCATTTTCCGTTAACACATCTTAAAAACAAGAATTTTCCGTCAGTATAAGAAAGAAATTGTGGAAAGCTTTTTGGAAATGAAGATGTTTCCGTTAACACATTTTAAAAACGGCAATTTACCGGCTGTATAAGAAAGAAATTGCGGAAAGGGTTTCCGTAAAATTAAGAATTTTCCGTTAACACATCTTAAAAACTGAAATGTACCGTCAGTATGAAAAAGAAATTGCGGAAAGGTTTCTGAAAATTAATAATTTTCCGTTAACACATCTTAAAAAAGGCAATTTACCGTCAGTATAAGAAAGAAATTGCGGAAAGGTTTCTGAAAATTCAGAATTTTCCGTCAACGCATCTTAAAAACGACAATTTACCTTCAGTATAAGAAAGAAATTGCGGAAAGGTTTCTGAAAATTCAGAACTTTCCGTTAACGCATCTTAAAACGATAATTTAGCATCTGTATTAGAAAGAAATTGCGGAGAGGTTTCTGAAAATTAAAAATTTTTCTGGCGTACGAAAATTCCGTGAAATTGAGGTTTCTTTCCGTCATTTCACCGAAAAGGTTGTATCAGAAATAATCTTCGTTAATTAACAAAAGGAATCACGGAAAGTGGCTCATGAATTTCAGAAAATGTTTTTACAGTGTAGCAATATATTACGCTTGAGGTTTAACTTCAATTTCACTTAAAGCTTAACTTAGCTTGCAGCTTGGTGGCTACTTTACTTTGCTAACCGGATTATTCCAAATTGTTCATTCGTAAGAGCTGAAACCTTAATTAATCATAAATAGCATTTTCAAAATAACGGCCAGGGTAAATAATGCGGTGGTACTTACAAAATCCAAGTTCACTTTTATTTTCCTTTCAGCATGAAAGCATTCTTTTAGTAAACATGTCGTTAGTAACAAATAGACCTCACAGTACTATACGTTTGGCTAATATCTCTCTTCACATAGCATACAATACCATGTACTCAAAATATTTCCTTCGTATTGAACTTAACATACAGCTTTGCATACATAGATGCTCATAATATAGCCCTTACAATATCGCTCACAACTCTGAATGCAATTTGCTCATCGAATAGCTTCAATTATGTTTTTATCAATCTTTGCTTTTTTTTTGATTGAGGTTTAACTACCACCGTGAGCAACTCAATGGGCTGTAAGAAGTCGCCCGTCCCTATTTTAGGGTCACTGGTTCCAGGGAAGGGAGAGAGCCAGTGCCGTAAGACAAGCACAACATCCATGCCACACGGGGATTAGAACCCAGCCCCTTTCGGACGAATGATCACAGGCCATCGCTTAGACCACTGTGCCAACGGGGCGGCGCAATCTCCTTGCACTTTTTATTTATGTTCAATAGCTCTTTCACCCACAGTCAGGCTGCCAAACTTTAGCGGTGGCTTGGCAGTGCGTTAAGTTAGAAAATTTTAACCCTTTAACAACCAAGACCCAAACATTTTGTATCACTTTAAGCATCATAACAGGCGAAACTGTCTGTTGGTTTACTTCTTTGTTTAATTACAACAATAGTGACTGAGGGTGACTCCTGCTGATCCCTCATAGGTCGAAAAAATTTGAAGAACAGGTAGACGTAAAAAATCTGACTCACTCTAGACAGGTGTTTCGGGTGGCTATGACCGTTTGTATGTACGGGTGTTTTGGCGTTATGGTCGTTAAAGGGTTAACAAGGAGAAACCACATTTACATGAGAGCACACAAACTGGAAAGAAAGGTTAAATTAGAGGAATACGTCCCAAAGGTGTAAAATTTTGAAATGCCCAAGTGCGAATACAATTGTAACTCAAAAAGAAACGCTTCAGTAATTCCTTTTTTAGACTTTAGTTAGCCGCATATAGTATTCCGCGCAGCTAACCAGGGTACAGAGTATCGTAATCTGTGAGATGTGGACCCTCATATATTAGATAACCGGAATTCCCTGAAACAAAGGAGAGTGGCATATAAAGCACTATGAGGAAATGTCCAGCCTCCGTGACCTTTCCAAACACGTCGAAGTGTTGAATAGTTGTAACGTACCAGGAGATGTGACGTACCTGCCAGAAGGACGCACACGACATAAAGGCAGATAGGAATCAGAATACATGTCCGCGTAGCTTAATTGGTAGAGCAACTTGTTCCGGAATAAGCGGCCTCGGGTTCGAATCCCGGCGTAGACCAAAAATGACGGAGAAATTTACTTCGTTATAATGGCGCCCGAACTTTCCGGATGACCCAACCGTTCAAAATCTCGCATTGGTGTGATGTTATTTCCACACCGCGAGATAGGAAAAATATGAGCAGCACTTCGAAAAAAAGAAAAATAAGGGGGAGATGATGTAACGTACCAGGAGATGTGACGTACCTGCCAGAAGGACGCACACGACATAAAGGCAGATAGGAATCAGAATACATGTCCGCGTAGCTTAATTGGTAGAGCAACTTGTTCCGGAATAAGCGGCCTCGGGTTCGAATCCCGGCGTAGACCAAAAATGACGGAGAAATTTACTTCGTTATATAGTCATCTGTGCTTTGCTGCAGAAAGCTTCTCTGAGCGTTTAACCTTGAATGGAATTTTTCCAAGCCCTACACTGAAAGCCTCTTTCTATTATTACTTCAATGTCGTATACTGATTCGTTCTGTTCTGGTTTGTTTTTACATTCCGCATTTCTGCGGCATGCTGTGTTGTTGACTTCCATAAAACTTTTACGTTTTACTTAATACTTACATTTCCGTAGTACTCGCATTTTTAGTAAAATTCTGTCGAAAATCAGAAGTGCGATTTTTGAAGCTTTCCTGTAACGGATGTATGAAAAAGTAAAAACCAGGGCAGTAGCTACCGGGAGTGTAGGGAAGGCGGTTTCCCTCTCAGAATGATAATTTCAAGGGCTTAAATTCATGCTCTGGAGGATGTATAAAATAAAAATTGTACGAGTAACTAAAAACGAAAGTTATATCCTTCTGTATTATATTTTTAAGGACTTTGGTTAGTCTCATACAGCATTCTATGCAATTAACCAGGGTACACAGTTACAGACACTCTCAGATTTGAACATCTCATACCCATGAAGGGAATTTTCCAAAACAGTGAATGGAGACAAAAAAAAAAAAAATATGCTGATATATCTAACCTCCATGACCTTTCCAAACATGTTGTTGGGATGAAGAGCTAATTAATCATATGTGCTCTGTCGCAGAAAGTTCTCTGAACGTTTAACCTTGAACGGAATTTTTCCAAGCCCTATCTCTAAAGCTTCTCTCTATTGTTATGCTCACTATCCGATACTTATTCTTTCTGCGCTGGTTTGTTTTTCGTTCTGTATTTCTGTGGAGTGTTGTGTTGTCGGCGTTCACATAACGTTTATGCTTTACTTGGTATTTACAACCTGTGGTTATTGGGTATTTACTTAGTTTTTACATTTTGAATACATTTTTTTCAAAAACCTGAAATGCGATTTTTGGACGATCATATTACTTCCCTATAACGGCGGTATGTGAGAAAGGAAAAACCACGTATTATTTGAGTGGAACTCGAAAGAGCGTAATTTCAAGTCTTGCCCTCCTTGATAAGAAAAGCCTGCTACAGTCCTGGTAAAAACTACGTACTCTTTGAGTGAGAGTGGAGATGTTTTAAGCTCAAAGGTGTGTAAATTTTGGTTTCGTCCCCCTCCCCCAGTTCAGAAAAGCTTGCTCTGGCCCTTATCATAATGCAGTCAGCTGACGTGCCAGCGGATTGAGTGATCGCTCACTCCCGGCCCTAGCCATTAGCTGCTGCAGTTTTACATTCGCCTATTTATGGGCGCTACTAGCTGCATAAAGTGTTACGAATGTCTCACGTTCATTACCGTAACTATTTTTAGTAGAAAAAGAAGGCATTAGAGTGGTGACCTCAAGATCCAAACGTGCCTGTTGACTTAAACAAAATTAAACTTCGAACATACCACAATAGTAAACTGGTACAAGGAATCATGTCAACGGAGATGTCATGTCCGCAGCCAAATAATAGAACAAAAAATATCGCACTTCATATGCGCTGTTTCTTCGAAAAGATGTTTTATCGATCGGAGTGCATTTTTTAAACTTTGCCCAAACTGAGGTTAAAAAAGTATTAGTGCTGTGAACGTCAATCTATCCATCTTCAGCATGTACTCATAATTTGAGTTCCGCTGTTGTGTAATTCCCAGCAATTTAAGCGCACCTCTCGAAAGAAGTTAAAATTTGTCTTGCCGACCCGGTGGCGCAGTGGTGTGAACGATGGCTTCTGACCATTCGTCCGAGATGGGTCCGGGTTCGAATCCGGTAAGACATGAATATTGTGTTTGACTTACGGCATTGGCTCCCTCCCTCCCTTCCCTAGAACCAGTGTCCTTAAATTAATGACGGGTGACTGCTTATAGCCCAATAAGTTGCTCATGGTGATCGTTAAACCTCAAAAAAAAAAAAAATGTCTTGCCATTTTTAAATAGTTGTATCGTGTAGAATCCATTTGACAGTCTGTTAGTGCCGCACAATTAAACTTTTGGGATAAACTTTTGCTTTACATTTCTTGATATATCCAGAATTTTCTTTTTCTGCTTGAATTTAGAACATAAACTAATTCTAATTTGCTGAGATTAATCCTGTATATAGACTGAATTTATTAATTTTAACTACATCAACTGAGTTCCTGAATACCTGGAACAGGAACTCTGTTATTTTTCTTTGATACTGGCGTTCCAATCTTATTTTCCTGGATACAGGCGTACGCATATCCAATGAAGTAATCTGAAATTACGTTTCTTCAGAAATTTTTCCACAGTTCGATATAAATGTAAAACAACGAATTGTTGGGGGGAAAATTTTTTTGTAACAGTTTTTCTTGATGATAAATGATCTATTTTCATTTTATTAAAGCTATACACTCTTCCGAATAGGCCTAATCGTTTATCACTGAGTGTTTATGGATATGCTATTTTTTTTTTTATTTTAAAGACAATTTAGTTCGCATACTTTTTTTCCTACTGTTTTTATTTAAAAGCTAGTTTTTAGCTGATTTTGCTGTTTTGTTGCCACCAAGAGCTCCCTCAATGGTCAAATGAGTTGGCTTTATGATCGAGGGTCTTCCAAAGTGTCGTATTTTTATTTTACCGGTCACCCAGAGTATATCAATTGTGGACTATTTGGCTGTGGATAAGCCTTTATGTTTTAAAGAAAATTTCCTTTGGTGGCGAAAAAAGCAAATAAAAAATACGAGTACTTCAGAAATAGGCTAAAAATTTCCTCTTTCTACAGCAGAAAAAAATCGTTTTCTATCAACATTCCCGTTATAACTCTAATCCTTGAACAGATAGCAATTATCACAGCTGTTGTTCAAAATTTCTCGTGGATTCTTTGAGGCGGAGAAGTTGACTAAATCCATAGGGAGCAGAGAAGATCTGGAGAAAGAAATCACTGCGTTCCCCCGCGTTTCAACTTAAGCAGAAATAAGCCCCAGGCTGTTAGCTGCCTTCGAACGAAAAACATCTTTCTAAATAAAAAATAAAAAACCATGGTTTGTGCAAATTTTCACATTTCATGCTGTTTTTCAAAGAGAATACGTTCAAAAGACAGCAAAAGAAGATCAGAGTACATTAAAAAGTGAAAAAAAAATGACTAAGGAAACGCTTTCGATTGGTTTTACAGAAAAAAAAATGAAAATAAAGATATGGCAAATTATTGCCCACCATTTAATAATTGACTGCTAATTTTAAAGATAAAAAGTTCCAAATTAAATGACCATTTTTCCTCGGGGGCGTAAGTATCCAGGAAAATAATCTCACATCATTAACTAAACCTGTTCTGCTGAATTTAATTCTATATGAGGCGTAACAAATAAAATATTCTTATCTGTATGATGCTACAAAATTTAATAGGTGCGTGGTTAACGAACTAAACAAAAACAACAAAAAACAAACAAACGGAAAGACATTTCTGGCGACACCAGAAATACGGCCCATATATTATTACCAATTATTTTCAATCCACTGTTCGGTGGATTGAAAATGACCCCGCCCCCTCCTCTTCTAAAATTCTCGTTTATGTCACTCCATCATCTTTTCGAATTTCATCTACTCACCTCTCACATGGTCTTCTTTTTGGGTCTTTTCGTCTACCTTGGTATCCAGTTCAATATTTCAATTATCCAACTGTAGTCCTTTATAGTAAAATATCCAACCAGTCACCGTGTGAGGGTCTTTACTTTGATTATAATACATCCATCACCGCTTGTCATGCTCCTGATCCATGAGCTCTTCTCTCTGCCCTTTCTAGTTATAAAAAGCATGCACCTCCCCGTATTTCTTTCAGTAGTTTGCAAAGGCCCAGGTCTTTGATTCATAAGTAAGAACTAGAATGACGCTTTTTGATTCAATACTTTTACTTTAAGGCATAATGGCAAATCGCACTTAAAATTATGCTGTTCCCCCCAAATGCACCCCAGTCAAGTTTTGTACCCCTATTACCATTTTCTTCGATATAATCCTCGCTTGATATTTGTTATCCAGGGTAGATGTGTAGGCACGAGCTAACTCGAAATTCGCCTAATCCAGTTCCAAATCTTCAGTTCTTTTAAAAGCCTTGTGAATTAGTTTTGTTTCCTATAAGTTTATTTCTAAGCCCATTTCTTTACTCTTTTCAGAAAGTTCCTGAGCAATGCTTCGCAGGTCTAGCGGGAACTTGCAAAAATGATTATGTCGTCAGCACACAAAACGAAGATAAGTAAACTACTTCCATTAATCATTATCCCATTGACTTCACAGTTGAATGATTGAAAGACAATCTGCAATGCAACACTGAGCAGCTTAAAACATTTGGTGTCACCTTGTATCACTCCCTTTCCCATTTTTCTATATGCTGTGTTCTAGAAAAATCGAACCTTTTCATTTGCATTTTCATAAATGTTAATAATAGTGTAGCGTAGCTTGGCCTCCTAAGCAAATTAGCACTCGAGAATGTCGGTGTCCGCCGCGTATTCCACTACTGAATCCATAGGTAACGAGACCAAGAAGTACGCAGTACAAAAGATTTAATCACTCAGCTAAGCAGTGTAACAGGGACCTATTCACTAAAGTTAACTCACTGTGTACATTGCTTCTAGCGTGGTACATGGATAGGTTTGGACTTTTTTACTTTTTCGAGTGAATGAGCAAAATGTTTCGGTGTTAAATTGATATGAGAATCTTGAGACAAACACTCTTTCTCGTAGTAAGTCGTCAGAGAAAAAAGGAAACTACTAACGGTTTATGAAGATAGCCGACGTTAAATATCTTTCAAGCAAGTGCGTGCGCGCACACACTCACTCCTCACATACATACTCTGAGCAATGGTTCCATTTCGTACTTTCCCAACAGCTGAGGTTCAGCCAAGGCCGTCTAGAAAATACAAGGCCATAACATTAGAGAGACGAGTTCTCTCTTTTAGTGACGTCAAGGCTTCCGATTGATTTCCAACGCTGTCGTGAATTACGTCAAACACGACACCAACTTAGGAGGTCGTGTAACACGAGAGTATAGTCACAAACGGAGGAAACTCACCTCTCTAATGTAATGTACTTTCTAGACGGATTTGAGTCAACAGGAAGAGCACCGTTCGCCGCGTACCCGCATTCTACGGGTTTCAGTCAAGGCTGTCGTTGGCTTCTTATTTTTTTTTTTTTTTTTTGATTGGAGGTTTAACGACCACCGTGAGCAACTCAATGGGCTATAAGCAGTCGCCCGTCCCTAATTTAGGGTAACTGGTTCCAGGGAAGGGAGAGAGCCAGTGCCGTAAGATAAACACAACATCCATGTCTCACCGGGATTCGAACCCGGACCCCTTACGGACGAATGATCAGAGGCCATCGCTTAGACCACTGCGCCACCGGGGCGGCATCGTTGGCTTCTCTCGACTTCGCACAATTTGAGATTGCTTGCTGACATCACCTGTATGACACTTCAGTACAACAGCAGGTTGGTATGCATCAGACACAGAGTCTTCGGCTTTCCCCTTTTCTCTTCCGTACCAGCTTGAAGGGCTGAGACTTTCAGCTTTTTCTTCAGAAGCAGTGATCAGCAAATTGTAGCGGGGTTGAGTACTGTGCCTCTCGTCTCTGGAGTCAAATGCTAGACTGAGTCGTTTTCGTATTTAGCGGAATGCTGGACTGTGAGACATAAAGCTTAAACTACTGAAATAGGCATCTTGATGACCGAAAGGTTTCAATAAAAAATCGCCGTTTGATTATGTCTCTTTTTATCTTGAAGCTATCCCGTTTAAGGTATTCCCTTGACCACAACATTGTCGGCTATCAGTTGGCGACAACTTCTGTCTTAAAATGCTGTAATACCCAAATGATTTCACTGTTTTTGGCAGTGTGACCCCAGATTTCACACATCTCTTGCTCTTAGACACACTCCTAGCCTCCATAGTGGAATAGTAAAATTCTCCCAAATTCGTAACAGTTAAAACCGTAATTATCAAGTTTACACTCTTAATCCCTTTAACCTGTAGGACGGTTTGTAACAATATTAACGTATGCATTTTCATTAACGTAGGAATTCATGAACAATTACACCTTCTGAAGGTTTTACGCAAGCAAAATCTTTTTTGTAATCAAGAGTAGCCATTATTCATATCTATTCCCTTTTTCAATTAGTTCGCTCCGTACATGAGTTTGAACAATAGCGCTGGGATCACACCAGAATCTTCCTTGTTCTATTGGTTGAGTAACGCTTAGTGTTTCCTTTAAGTTATGACAGTACCTTAGTGAAAATTTTATTACCTACTGTTAATAAACTGGCGGGTCTGCTGTTTCTGAGATTCTCGAGGTCACCTCTTTCACGCTGCAGAGCCTCTGCAGTACTGTTTCAGTCATTAGGAATCTTTACCTTTTGGAGGCATCTCTTGAAAACTTGGGCGAATATAATTTTTATTTCTTCACTGGCTTCCTGTAAAACATCCACGGTAATTCTATCTTCCTTTGGAGTTATTGTTCGTTTCATGTTTTGAATTGCAGGGGCAACTTTTGTCGGGAAAACTGAAGGCATTTTAGAGCCTGTATACTTCTTTATGTTTGTAATAGATGTATGATCTCCTTCCTATAGTTTTGCGCAGAATCTTTGTTTCCTAAAAATTTCGCTTCTATTTCTTGCTACAGCACCATCTTCTTTCTGAGCGCCACAATTTGTTTTCTTCCATTCCTGAGATGACCATTTTTTTCCCCAGGATTTTGCTATTAATTGTTTTTACCGCTCGTCCACAGTTAAATTTCTTATGTCCTCTGTGATACTTTGCACAGCCTTGCATAGCTTGATACATTCCATTTTGGAAGCTATTTTTTCTGATCTTCATATCTGTTCCTTTCTTGCATCAACATTTTTGATCTGATATTTTGTCCATGTGCTTTTGGTTCTTAGTATTGTCGCTGTTTCCATATGGGTCTTAGTAATTTTCCCGTTAACTTCGGAGTTAGACATCGTACAGAGAATAGGATTCTCAGTTTAAATTTGAAAATTCTATGTTTCCTGTTTTAAAGATTTATCATTCAGCACTTTCCTTTTGCATTACGAGCTCTGTCCTAGATAAAACTTACATCTCACAACTCTATGGTCACTTCCTGTGCTGAACCTGGGTTAAACACAACGCTGTCTTCAGTGTCAAATCTCTTGCTAGATATGATGAAATCAATTTTATTTGTCATCCCATTAGGTTGCCTTCATATTCATTTCCTATGTGGCATTTGCTTGAAAAAGAAGTTCATGGTGAAAAATGTTTCCAACTCTGAATCGAACAAGAGTGTTTCCACGCTCGTTTTTTAGAGAAGCAGAAAGCACACTCGACCAAGCTTTCACTAGATGCCTTTATGAAGCGAAGTTTCCTGATGACTGGAACAATGCTACAATGATCCCCTTAGGTAAATCAGGTGACGCCGCCCCGGTGGCGCAGTGGTCTAAGGCGCTGGCCTCTGATCATTCGTCCGTAAGGGGTCCGGGTTCGAATCCCGGTGAGGCATGGATGTTGTGTTTGTCTTACGGCACTAGCTCTCTCCCTTCGCTGGAACCAGTGGCCCTAAATTAGTGACGGGCGACCCATTGAGTTGCTCACGGTGGTCGTTAAACTTCCAATAAAAAAAAAATCAGGTGACCATCTCAAGAACTACAAATCTATCAGCCTTCTATCAATTTTTCGCAAAATCTTCACTTAACGTACTGTCGTATCGCTTAAAGGATAAACTGGATATAACTCATCCAAGAGAACAAGCTGGATTCAGATGTGATTACAGCACTACAGTTCATGTCCATCTAGTGAGAACCAAACGAATTCAAATTTTCCCTATGTACGGCTTTTGGTTCCGTCAACAGTTACACAGTCGAATCACATTATTGTGACCACCTCATACATTTGACGTCAACAGCGTGAAGCCAATGAAAGAAGGCACGTGTCGTGAGCTGGCTTCGAGTGTATATAAGGTGTGCAGTAGGCAATATGAAAACATATCACTCGTTGCTGTCATGGATAAAAAGAGCGATTTATCGGATTTACAAAAAGGAATGATTATCGGCTTTCGGGCCAAGGGTGGCAGTATTTCTGAAACAGCGCAGTTTGCGAACTGTTCGTGTGCTGCTGTGGTTAAAGTGTATCGTGATTCAAGAAATGGCACCATTTTGAATAAGCGACGTGAAAACTGCGGAGCACCACGTGCCATTGATGTGAGAGGTGAACGTCGGCTTCGAAGGTAAGGGAAGGTCTATTGACACGCTGCAGTGGAGCAACTGACTGGCCGAATGAAACAGTGAGCTACCGGAAGTGTGTCTAAAACTACAGTTCAGCGAACCCTGCTGCGTATGGTGCCCCGATGCAGATGGATGTTCACTGCACCTATGCTAACGAATGTGCATCGGTGCAAAAGGCTTACATTTGCACGGATGTATCGAAATTGGACCTCCGCTGATTGGCAAAGGATTGCCTTCTCCGATGAGTCACGTTTTCTGCTTCATCGAACGGATGGACTTTGTTGTATAAGGCGACACACATCGGAGAACAAACACTCTTCAACCATTGCTCGAAGAATACAAGCTGGTGTGGGCAGCGTTATGGTCTGAGGAGTGTTTTCGTGGCATTCTCTGTGTCCACTCATACCTGTGGAAGGCACTCTGGACCGAATTAGTTACGAATCCATCCTTGCAGACCACGTACACCCATACATGCTCTTTGTCTTCCCTGGGGCGGATGGAATCTTCCAGAACGACAATGCGACGTGCCAGACAGCTAAAAATGTCAGAGAATGGTTGGAAGAGCACGATGAAGACTTCAAAGTACTTCCCTGGCCCCCTAATTCCCCAGACGTAAACCCAATTGAGCATCTGTGGGACCATCTCAATCGTGTTGTTCGCTCTATGGATCCTCTACCACGCATCCTTCAGCAGCTGTCAGATGCACTGAAGTCAGCATGGCTCCACTTACCTGTGAACATCTTCCAGCACCTTATTGTGTCACCCCCAGCCCGTCTAGCTGCTGTCCGCGCTGCACACGGCGGTTACTCTGGATATTAACTGGTGGTCACAATAATTTGACTTGACCGTGTATAAAGTATTCGAAATCTTGCAGCGGTGCTGAAGATTCATATGTTAATTTATTAATAATATCTATGAAACTGACAGTGAAATAGGTTCGTCTGTTCGAGGGCAAAGTACGCATGAAGATTCGAAATCAGTAGATAAGGGGACACCATGTGTCCCAACCTCCGCAATACCACAGTGAAGTGTATCTTTCAGACAAGGGAATAAAGATTAATGAAGATTGTTCAACCCAGCTTCGCTTTGCTGACGACATAGTCATTTTTTCGAGCAACCGCTCAGAGTTGAAGAGTGTGATGCAGGAACCTGCTGGCAAGAATTAAGAACTATTAAAGATAAAATTATAGAAAACAAAACTAATGTACCATATTTTCACAAAGCTGAAAAGGTAGAGTTTGATGGAACAAATTCAGTAATACTTTATTCCTACTTCTATTTGAGATATTAGATATCACAACAAGGCTATGTTGAAAAAAAACCATAAGTGTATAAAACTTTGCTGGAGTGCATTCGGAAAAAAGACTACACTTTTCAAACAATTTAACATTAGGTATTTAAAAAAGCGCTTGAAGAATGCATCTTCTCGGTTCTTACTTATGGATCAGAAAGACATGGGCCTTAACTAAAGATGACATACAAGAGCTGCGGGGAAGTTAAAGCAGCATGGAGAGATTCATGATTGGTGTAACCAGGAAAGATAAGGAAAGAAACTCATGGATCAATAAAATGACGAGTGGATTGCGTGAAAATTTTCCAAATACATGGAAACAATGTAAATAGACAAAGTCATCGCTCTTTCCACGTTTTTCTTTAATAAACACACAGCAATCGAAAAAATTGTATTTCGACACCGCTGGGATTGACTCCCAGATCTCTCGCTAACTAGGCGAATTCGTTCGTGTGTTTATCTGTCAGCATCTGTCTTCAGAAATCCGTAGGGATGTGCTCAGCAGCTGGCTGAGGCGTCTCCATCTGGTGGGCTTAACGGCACAAGCTATTTAATTATAGCTAATAAATCCAAAGGGCGAGAGAAATGGTGAAAATCTTCCAAATATGTGGAAACAATGTAAATAAACAAGTTTGCTCTTTCCACGTTTTTCTTTAATAACACATAGCAACCGAAAAATTGTACTTCGACACCGGATCACTACGTATTTGTGAAGTCAGATGCTGACAGATAAACACACATAACGCCGTGGATTGTTGGCACCGAAGTAAGGAGAATGCACTCGGCTAGTTATCGAGAGATCAGGGGTGTCGAAATACAATTAAAATTACAATTAAAAATACAAGTTTTCGGTTGCCGTGTGCTATTAAAGAAAAACGTGGCAAGAGCGATGACTTTGTCTATTTAGTTGATTGCGTCATTAAGGTAAAGTCGCTGAAAAGGAAATAGGCTGCGCATATTAGTAGAAGGACTGATCACCTTTGTGCAATATAAATACTTAGATACCAAGGGACAGGAAAAGATTCAGAAGAACACCCCGTGGGAGATAGTTAAATAAAATTCAAAAATATGCTGGTGCGATATGGCCCAACAGAAAATTGTGGTAGAGACTTGGGAAGACCTTCATCCAGAAATGGATTGAGAGTGTTAGATGATGACGATATAGCTGTTTATTGCTGCCCTACAACATAATTTTTTTGTGTCTTGAGAGTTATAAAAATTACAACAATGTGAGTATCAGCACACCACCAACGGTTGCAGTCTATATATTCACCTACGCTTTCTGGAATAAAACTTACTGAGTTGGAGTCCTTTGTCCAATGTCACATAGAATTTGTTGGAGCTCAAAAGTATTTATACTGAATCTTCCCTTTTGTGTTCAGGTTTTGAGATTCATAGGGGCTCCTGTTGCTGTTTTCCCTGGAGGCAAACCATCTGAAACTAACTCAGCCCTGTTGGCTGACAGCAAAAATATGCTGCAGAGTATGTTGTCCACATTGAATGAAATTTTAATGAAATTCGAACTGAACATAAGTAAGGAAAAAACAAAGTCACGGCTTCGGAGCGAAGAACTATAAGTTCTGAATGTGATATAATTTTAAATGGTAGAGAGTTAGACCAGATGAATGAGTTTGTGAATCTACTATGTATATTTGGCAGAGGAAACAGATTATTGAGCGGAGCTCTCTTTACGAGACGCGAGACAACTAGTTGTTCGGGCATAGGTACGAGATGAAAAGTCCGATCACTATGATTTTTTGCATGCGATTGGATATCGTCCATGGTCAGGTTTTGACGATTTCCGATTCCCGAAATTCCGTGTCATTGAAGAATAATCGTCCAAAAACTTGCATTTTTAGGAGCTTTTCCTGGTTTTGAGAAGGGGTCGTTTGTTTCCTATCTCCTCCAAAGATCTTTAGCCGATCGCTGTGACACTTTCTACTGAGAAAGAAAAGGACATGGTGAGTGACATGGGGTTGGTATCATGATGATTGTTCATGTCGTATAAAAATAATGGCCAATAAAAACTGACCAATTTTAATAATAATTGAAAAAATCCGCTCTCTATCCGAGACTCGGGACAATTAGCTGTTCGGGCATAGCTACGAGATGACACATCCGATCGCCGTGATTTTTGTCATGCGATTGGACATCAGCCATGGTCAGGTTTTGATACCTTCCGATTTCGCAATAGCTTCGCTTAAAATTTGCCAACTGTACCCGAGTTATCGGTTACCGTTGGCGGCTTGTTCTAATGTATGATGAAATTTTAAGGTGAGAGATTCCAGATTTGAAAAACATAGTTTAGACGGATTTCATAGGACCAATGGGTTTCCAGAAAGGGCCAAAATGGTTGCACATAAGTGTTCTTCTCTGATGTATGGTACTGAAACTTAGTTACCGCAGAAGAGACACAGGAGTCATTTGTGCGCTAGAGAGAAGCGTTACTAACGGGAAGTTTACTATAATACTCAATCGGATCAAATGCGGGACAAAAATGTGTTGCCGATGTGCAGGAAAAGGTTGCTAATATCGTGGAGATATATATTAAGATAATACAACGTAGTTTGTCACAAATATTTATTTTTTCAAGTCAACTATGGTTTCGTTAGGTATTGACCTAGCTTCATCAGGACGAATAGCACGTACACATTCAAATTGTATATGATATCATAAATGGTGTTTACAGTCACAGGTTTTGGTTAGTTGCTACCACGCGCTTGATAGAAATGGGGTGGATGCCATGTCATCAGCAAGTTGCGAAGACTTCTGATATATATGGAAAGCTTCCAAAATATCAAGTTTGGTGGTTGAATCTGGCTTGTCAATAAGCTTTGCTTCTTCAAAGAGAAATTTATGGTCCTTTTCGTAACAGTGTTTACCCATCGATGACTTCTTTAAATCGCAGTTCCGAATGTAGGTCTTGTGCTCCTTCAATCGAAAACGTAAGGCTCTACGGGTCTGTCCTGTATACGAAGCGCCACACGCACATGGAATTTGATAAATTCCCTGCGAGTTTTTGTCTTCAACATAGTCTTTGATTTTAAAAATTTCATTTTGTTTACCGGTTTAAAAATCACTTTAAAATGAAAGGTTTTGAGAATTTTTGAAATTTGAAGGAAATGTCGCGGAAAAATGGAATAATGGCAAAATTTTCTTGCAATGGAAGTATCACAGGATTTAATGTGGAGACAGGCTTCGGTTTCCGGAATTTTATTGGTCTTGTTTATAATGGAAGGGTTAAATCCTCGCTGTACTGCAGTAACACGTTTAAGGAAATATAGTTCTTTTTCCAAATTGTCTTTATCTGATCATACTGTATATGTATCGCGCGATATACGTAACTGTAAAAGGCGCTGAGTTTTTGTTGCCAAGGGTGATTGGACTTCGCCTGTGGAGGTGAGAAAACAGCGAAAGTCTTCTGATAAATTGTGGTTGCGAGAGATCCATTTGAGCAAGTAACCAAGATGTCAAGGAATGGTAGGCATCCGTTATTTTAAAACTTGTAATTTTGGAAGCTTTCCATATATATCAGAAGTCTTCGCAACTTGTTAATGACATGGCATCCACCCCATTTCTATCAAGCGTGTTGAAGCAACTAACCAAAACCCGTAACTGTAAACACCATTTATGATATATAAAATTTGAATGTGTACGTGCCCTTCGTCCTGTTGAAACTAGGTCAATACTCAACGAAACCATGGTCGACTTATAAAAATAAATATCTGTGACAAATTACGTTGTATTATCTTAATATATATAATCGTCACGAGACTGTAATCTTTGAGATCAAGAATCGTGGTGATATATTTTGACGTGGTTTGGAGATTTTCAAAGAACGAACGATGAGATACAATCTATGAGAATTTACTCAGCCCGATTGGCAGAAAAAGAAGATCAGGGAATGGTAGAAGGAATGATGGGAGGACCACATTTAAGAATTTCTGTAAGAGAAAAAGATAATGAGTATCATGTGCAAAAGAACTTATATGAAACGTGTGATGGATACCAGTGAAGAACGCGTTGTGTGTCAAGATCGTTGTAAAGGAAAATGTTTGGTACATCAGCAGTAAGTAGAATGTAGCACTATCAGTAAATGTGATTTGGCAGATGGTTTTACTTTGAGGAACTGAACTTTGAATCTCAGAGAACAGCGTGTTTATGTATATATTGCTACCTTGAATAAAATGTTTTACGTTTATTGAACTGTGAGAATAAAGGGATTCAGGTAAATGCGGATAATTTAACACATCTCCATTTTGTCAATGGCATTTTTATTTTTGCAGAACAATGTATTGAACTGCAAATCATGATGCGCGAATTTAAGGATTCAAGGAAAAAAATGAAATGAGGATGAACTTGCAAAGAATAAGCTCTTGTTTAGCACTTCTACTAGTATAAAAGAATTTCAAGAAAATTAAATGAAATAAAAAGCGAAGTATTACGATATTCGCTTAATCTCAAGTGCTCCTGTGGAGAATAGTGTAGGGAAAGAAATTCATAGACGCACAATGTTTGGCTGGAGAGAGACTGCAGTTAGAAAAAGAAAGGAATGTAATTGAGCATTACGTTCCAATGAGAAGCACTTTATCAGTGAACCGCCGTGATGGTCAAGTGGTAAGGCGTGACATTTTTGTCAAGCTGTCCGAGCTAAGCCTCGGTTCGAGTCCCTGGTAAGGTATGGCTGGCGTGTTTTGTCAACGGCTTTGACTTTCTTCCTTACCTGGAACAAGTGGCCTCAAGTTAGGGACAGGCGCCCACTTATTATTGCCCTAAGAGTAGCTCATGGTAGTCGTTAATCCCCGAAACGTAATAATACGATTAATCAGCGGGAGACATATGAGTTCCCAGTTTTTCATCACATACTTAAATTCTAATCAAGAAAGTTATACAGAAAAGGTAGACAACCAGACAATTCATTAAGGATGTTTGATAGCTGATATCATGAAGGACAGGAAAAGAAGCAAGTGGATCAGCGAAAATGCAAGTATTACCTTTCTATGCATAAAGACACGCGAATGAAAATAAACTGGACTTACTGCTAAACGAACAGACCAGTCCAAGAAATAAACAACAACAACCAAAAAACCGGAAATACATGATTTGATAGGAATAGAATAGAAAATAATCATCCCAAGAAAAAAAAAATATGACAAAGGAAATCCGAATTTGGGAAGGTTTTTATATGGTAGCTGATTGATGACGCACACACTTTTTTGTTTGTGGGTTTAATAACCCCCGCGAGCAACTCGATGGACTGTAAGCAGTTGTTCGTTCCTAATTTAGGGCCACTGATTTCAGGGAAGGAAGAGAGTCACTGTCGTGAGACAAACACAACATCCATACCTCCCTGGAATTCGAACCCGGACCCAACTGGGACGAATGGTCAGAAGACAGCGCTTAGAAACCATTGCGCCAGCGGGGGCGGTGCACATATTTTTTAAAATGTTCCTTACACAGTAAATATCACTGTAACTTCCTACGGACTCACTTGCGAGAGATCGTTTTCACTATTTTCTATGCGTCACTGAACAACTGTCACGTGCTTAAGGCTGTGAGTTTGTTTCCGACATGAGCTGAGGACGGTGGTTGTTCCATCCACCATCGTTGGAATTGTGGGCAGACGTACTCAAGCTGGCCCATTTCCTTCCATGATGCTTTAGCAGTTGAAGCATGCCCACAACAAGGAGTGGCGACGAATCCCTCAAAAATGTAGGCTAATCTCTTTCTTCCGACGTTTCACTGATGTGCCAGTGTTCTAACAGTCGCTGGAAACCATAAAGTCAACTTAAGAGTGTACTACAGTGAAAGAGATAAGGTAGCCGACTCATGTGTCTCCTGGTGGACACAAGAAAACTATGAATCAGCGTCACACTCTACTCGTGCTCTTGCTATCAAGCATTGCTCCCGCATTCACGGCTTTATAAACTAACCGAAGCTTTTCTCTCGTCTTTTCTTTCTCTTCCCCCTCTTTGTCTCCCCCACAGCTGCTTAAGAACACCCCCTAGCATTTCTCTGATGGAAAATTTATTGTTTCTGTGTTGAGAATGATAGGACAAATCTCTCTTCCAGCCCATTCCCCCTTTTCTCTAAGTTACGTATGATTACCAGCCGAACAGCCAGCGGTCGAAAATCCGAAGTTCTTGATTAAGTAAATTCTATCTCAAACACGCTTTGCCATTTTAAAAATCTATCTTAAATAACAATTTCGCCCCGATAAACTGCTGAGCACACAAAAATAGATTCTGAATAATAATTCTCCTGCTTTTAGCTCTAAACGTTAGGGACTACTTTTTGTGGCGGAGTTAGCTGTTTTACATCTTCTACAATAGTACACTCTTGTGTTAACTTGGAGTATAAAGGTCGGTAGGCACCTCTTTCCTCTACTTGTTCATGTGTAACTTCACTACCACGGATTGTGTTGAGACAATATTACCGTAATCTTTCTCAGATTGCT
This sequence comes from Macrothele yani, assembly GCA_039090855.1. Lineage (NCBI taxonomy): Eukaryota > Metazoa > Arthropoda > Arachnida > Araneae > Macrothelidae > Macrothele > Macrothele yani. The sequence continues at coordinate 85,376,010 of CM077008.1, forward strand.
TAAGTGCTGTCTGTTTTGTCATTTTTCATTCTGCAAATATCTTTCATTCTTGTTTGCGATACCAATCCTTCATGTGTGTGTCAGTGTACGGTAACACACTGACATACAGCAATAACTCCTAAATGTTTTGAGAAGTGCGAAACCCGTCTTATATACAGATCGGATTATATACCCTAAAAAGAGCAATATACACGGTCAAGTCACATAATTGTGACCACCAGCTAATATCCACAGTAACCGCCGTGGGCAACGCTGACAACAGCTAGACGGGCTGGGAGTGACTCAATAAGGTGATAGAAGGTGTTCACAGGTATGTGGAGCCATGCTGACTGCAGTGCGTCTGACAGCTGCTGGAGGATGCGTGGTGGAGGATCCGTAGAGCGAACAACACGAATGAGATGCTCCCACAGATGCTCAATTGGGTTTAAGTCTGGGGAATTAGGGGGCCAGGGAAGTACTTTGAAGTCTTCGTCGTGCTCTTCCAACCAATCTGGGACATTTCTAGCTGTGTGACACGTCGCATTGTCGTTCTGGAAGATCCCATCAGCCCCAGGGAAGACAATCAGCATGTATGGGTGTACGTGGTCAGCAAGGATGGATTCCCAACGTATTCGATCCATAGTGCCTCCCACAGGTATGAGTGTACCAAGAGAATGCCACGAAAACATTCTTCAGACCTAAACGCTGGCCTCCACCAGCTTGTGTTTTTCCAGCAATGGTTGAAGAGTGTTTGTTCTCCGATGTTACTGGCCTTATAGGCCAAAGTCCATACGTTCGATGAAGCTGGAAACGTGACTCATCTGAGAAGACAATCCTTTGCCAATCAGCGGAGGTTCAATTCGGATACTGCCGTGCAAATGTAAGCCTTTTCTGGTTGGTTGGTTGGCTGTTGAATTTTTATGGCGCAAGGGCCATGGCGTGGTCAAAGAGCGCCAAACACAAGACAATGAAACAAACAGTATTAAAAACGTGGTATAATATAGCTTAAAATCAGGCTGATTCAGTAAAAGTGAGAAATGAGAATGATGGAAGGGGTAAAAACTAGATACGTTTAAAAAAATTCAATTTGTTTTAAAAAGGAAAATAGAGCGACAGTATCTCAATGGTCATCTAGGAGCCGCTGCAGCGTAGCGGCGTCGTCGTTCAACAAATGAGAATGAAAGAAGTGAAAACGCTCATCACGAAAACAAACACAACTACACAGAAGATGAGTGACAGTGAGTCGGCAATTGCACGTCTCACACTTCGGCGCAGTGTCGGTACACAGCAAAAAAGCGGCATAAAAGGTAAACTGAAAGCTGTTTTAAATAAAAATCCTGTGTTTCATGAATTGAAAACAGTTAGGGAATATCTAGGGTGGTTACAAATTGTCATCACAAGTTACAGCAAAGAAAACAAAACACTATAAACACTGGCCAATAAAATTTGTAGACATTAGAAAAAACATTTTCTACAGCAAAAATGTTTTGTTTTTTTATAGAAATTTTAACTACCATCGTGAGCAACTCTATGGGTTATAAGCAGTCGCCCCTCCCTAATAATTTAAGGCGACTGGCTCCAGGGAAGGGAGAGAAAGAAAATGCGGTAAGACAAACTCAACATCCATGCCTCAGAGGGATTCGAACCTGGACTTATCTCCGACGACAGATCAGAAGCCAGTGCTTAGGTCACTGCACCACCAGGACGGCAAAATACTTTTGGATGACAAGCAACAAAATGTAAGGGTTCAGCACTTAGTAAACGTATTGTGGCCTATTGCAACAAATGTAGGAACCTACATCATTCAAGAAGCTAGTTTTTGTTTATTAACTATATCAGTGATAACTTATCATTGATTATTATGTTTAAGAATAATATATTAATTTATGTGTGATACATAAAATACATATTCGAAAAGTTGTTTATGGGTCAAAAATATTTATATTTGAAAATAAATAAACAAAAATTATAAATGTATATTTGACATTTTAAGCACATATTTGCGTGCATATACACAGTCAAGTCACATTATTGTGACCACGTCCTACTTTTGAAGTCAACAGCGCGTAGCCAATGAAAGAAGGCACGTGTCGTGAGCTGGTTTGAAGGGTATATAAGGTGTGCTGTAGGCATTCTGAGAACATATCACTCGTTGCTGTCATGGATAAAAGGAGCTATTTATCAGATTAGAAAAAAGGGATTATTATCGGCTTTCGGGCCAAGGGTGGTAGTATTTCTGAAACAGGGCAGTTTTTGAACTGTTCCCGTGCTGCTGTGGTTAAAGTGTATCGCGATTGGAGAATGGCATTATTAGGAATAAGCGACGTGGAAACTGCAGAGCATCACGTGCCATTGATGTGAGAGGTGAACGACGGCTTCGAAGGTGCGTGAGGTCCGATAGACACGCTAGAGTGGAGCAACTCACTGGCCGAATGAACCCGGGGGCTACCGGAAGTGTGTTTAAAACGACAGTTCTGCGAACCGTGCTGCGTATGGGGCCCTGATGCAGATGGATGTGACTGCACCAATGCTAACGTAGGTGCATCAGCAGAAAAGGCTTATTAAACCTATTCTTGGAATCTGGGAGTCTTCATTTCGTCTGAACCGTAGGGAGGAAGTTGTGCTTGCGCGTCTCTACATTGGGCATTGTCGTTTTACTCACTTTTTCCAATTTCACCAGGAGCAATGGAAATTATATTTTCAACTTTAATTATTTTTTCGACTACAGCACTTAATAAAATACCTCGACATTCCAGTTTTTTAATGACAGCTGGTAGCCAGAAAAAGTGCCTTTCGATCATTGATAGTTTTTTTAAGGGAATTGTCGGAATGCATCTCCTTAGCATGAAAAAGAAAAGCAGAGGCATCACTCCCGTTCAACGAGTTTACAATATTACTTACCGGTCTCAAATTTTGCGCGTAAAACAAAGCTGCATTTGTCCATGTACACCACCTAGGGAAAACGGACTCTGTGGGTGTCAGACACCACTGAGTTCAATCCGCCACTACTCCTTACTGATTCCGAATCTCTCAAACGAGCCTGACGTAGGTTATTTTGAGTGCCGTCGAGTTGAACTCGATTACTGAAATACTGGAACGTATAGTCGGCAATTACTTAATGTCTAAGACAACGAGTACCTCCAATAACAAGTCTTTTGTTAAACGTAACAAAATTTAATAGATGAGAAAATAAACTCCGTTCGATTAGCTATCTCCACGTGCCAACAGGTTTCTAGATGGCGAACACCTTACTATCTCGGAAATGTCTAAAGACCCTCCGCCACGTTTAACTCGAGGCCTTCCGTGCAATACTGGTCGCCGAAAACCCCTGATTATTCCGTCAGCCAAAACGAGGTCTAACTGACACTCCCGACTAGAACACGCCGTCTTACCACGTCGAAGGCTAAACACTAGAAGCGTGTTGAGCGAACGTGTCGCTCCCTTTTATAGCCTTATCCTTCCTGCCCCCTTCCGCCTTTCTGGAATCTTGTTTCCGTGGAGTTCGTCTTTCTCTGGGAGCGGTGACCTTGCACCGATACATCAGACCCAGTTGTCCAGGTCAAGGTCAACGGATGCCGCTAGGCACATGCCTGGCCCGGCATTTCCTAATACGGCGTACAAAAGAAACGCGCCACGTGTTTTACACGTGCGTTGGAATTTGCATTACATTACACTTGAAATAATAAATTGATACAGAAAAGGTGGCTACATGAAAATAACTATTGGGGGCTTGACTCCGTCCCCTTGCAGTGGGTGAGAAAGATGGGGATACATTTCTTTTTAAATGTCGATCCGCATCGGAGATTTTTAGAAAGTCTTTTTCACACATGAGATGTTTGTTAACTGGAGTGAAAATTTCCCGAATCTGTCCCACAACTCGATGCAACCCAAGTATTAAACATGTTACATGGAAAAAATGTCGGGATAAAATGCTTTGAAAGCGGTTGCGCTTTTACCATGTAAAAAGCAGAATTACTAATTAGTTAAAACTTTTCGTAAGATGAATTGCTTTCTGGCCATAAAAGCCTCAAGGAATCGTTTATAAACCTAGCTATTGGTGAATGATCAAATTTTTCGAGAGCTTTGTAAGAAAATAAATGTGGATAAAATGGTTCTTTGTCTAGTTTTACAGAAATGAAGTGTGCAATATAACGACCACACTTATCTGTCTTTTCATCGGAGTATGTCAAATGCAATTGCTTCCGATATCTTCTAGAATTTCATTAACAAAGTAGTTTTTCCTGACAGTTGATTCTATTGACACATTTTGATTTACACAGAATTTCTTCAAGAAGCTTTTTAAGTTTCGTTATTTAATTAATTTATTGGGTGTGACATTTCTATTCGTCATAGCATTGCATACATCTATCACAAATTCATTTCTGTCTTTGAAACGATGCTGTTTTTGAGTATACTTCCTAATTTTCTTCAACCTTTTCTCAGTGTGAAGGGCGGTTTTTACCTGATGATCGATTTGATACTTGTTCTCGTAAGCGATTTCAAAAATCGCGCAGTATCCTTTTCAACAGTAGTTAAATCTTTACTGTGGTCAAAAATCTATGCCTTCATTAAAACTTCCGTACTTCATTTATTCTCAGGTATTTTTATCAGTGTTTCTTACCATCAAAACTGAGCTTTCCAAAACTATCAATTATTCACAGATCTAATGTAGCACCAGTACCCATAGATATGTTACGTTAATCTGAAACAGCTAACATTTGGTATGATGAGATCATTAGGTTTGAAAACCAGTTCACAACACTAAATTTTGCATGCCAAACAGCAAAGCATGCCTTCCCTTGCGTTGGAGACCGGCAGAGGAAATTTCTGATGCCACGTTTCTTGCTGTCACGTATGCAGAGAGATAGTTTATTATTTTTTTCATTCGCTTGGTTTCAGTGGACTTCATCCTTTGATCTACCGCCGAGCTCAGAAGTTCTTTGAGTTTGGCTACAGCTTGCTTTTTTCCAGGCCACAGGAGATTAAAGCCTGCATTTTTTTTCCTTTTAAGTTAAGTTGTTAAGTAAGCGTACGTTAAAGCATCAAATAAACGATAAAAAGGTTTTGCTTGATATATGCATTAAAGGTAATTTGCGCGTTCTATGCATTTATGTGCACTAACATAAAAAATGGCTGAAATGTGCGATTACGTATAATTCGGACTCTAGTCATACATAATAAAAGGCCAAATTTGTTGAAGTAGTATATATACAGTATATACTGTATATAATATATATATATATATATATATATATATATATATATATGTATATATGTGTATGTACTCAAAGCTTTTCTCAAGTATATATACGGTATATATGTACTCAAAGCTTTTCTCAAGTATATATGCAGGGTGTCTCAAAAATACACGGCAAAACTGCAGGAATGAGTCCCTCATAGGTAGATAGGAAAAAAACGTTTATGTGAACATAGGTCCAGAAATGCTTGGTTTCCGAGTTAGGAAGGTCTGTCTACGACACTTCACTGTTCACATTACCTGACTCAGGTCTGTCTTGGTTTCCCAGTTATTTACCGGAATGTTTTATCTCCCGGAGGTGAATTCCTGCATCACAAAGTACTGACAGAATCTGGTGGATTTCCTTTCCGACCATGTACTCAAATCATGAGCAAGCGGATATGCATTTTATATATGGTTTGGCGGATGGCAATGTTCTGGAGGCTAGTAGTTTGTATCACGAAAGGTTCCCATGACTAAGATGTCTAGACTGGAAAACGTTTGTAAATATCCATCGCCGCCTTTGTGAACATGTGACCTTTACATCTCGTGCTGCCGACAGAGGACGACCAAGATCTACGACTCCTGAAGTAGAGGCGAAGATTTTGGATACTGTGCAAGCGACTCCTGGAATCAGCACACGTAGATTAGCAAGGTAACTGCCTATTCAACGCTCGACTATTTGGAGAGTGTTGCGAGAACAACACCTGTATCCGTACCATCTGCAACGGGCGCAGGCCTTGTCTCCAGCAGATTACCCTGCGCGAGTTCTATTCTGCCAGTGGTTCTTGCAGCATGGTACAACTTTTAACTTTCCTGCCTTAGTGATATTCACCGATGAAGCCCAGTTCACACGCGACGGAATTCTAAACTTTCACAATCAGCATGTATGGGCCGAGGAAAATCCACATGCAATTCTTCCATCACGTCACCAACAGCGGTTCAGCCTAAACATTTAAGCAGGTGTTTTTAGTGATAAGTTATTTGGGCCCGCATGCACTTCCCAACAAACTCACGGGGCGGGCACACCACATCTTTGTGGAAAACAACATACTCGATTTCTTGGACGACACGCCACTGATCATTCGTCAACAAGCACACTTTATGCACGATGGCCATCCAGCGCATTTTAGCCACCTAGCTCGCAATTATTTGAATCGAAAGTTTTTTAGTCGGTGGGTAGGTAGAGGTGGACAACTTGCCTGGCCTCCACGCTCACCAGATTTAAACCCTCTGGATTTCTACTTGTGGGACCATTTAAAATTCATTGGTGTAATCGACTCCAGTAGCAGATGTAAAAACTCTCCGCAATCGGATTGTGGGAGGTTGTGAAACACTACAACACATGCCAGAAATTTGGCAGCGTGTTCGCGAGTCCGTGAGACATCGATGTGAGGCCTGTAATGAGGCAAAAGGTGGAAATTTTGAACAATTACTATAAGGTAATGTGAGCAGTTAAATGCCACAGACAGACCTTCATAACTCGGAAACTAAACATTTCCGGACCTATGTTCATAAAAACATTTTTTCTAATCTACCTATTAGGAACTCATTCCTGAAGTTTTGCCGTGTATTTTTGAGACACCCTGTGTATATATCAAAATCATCATCATTGTCAACCATTATCAATCCACTGCTGGACGAAGGTCTTCCCAAGTTTCCTCCACAACGTTCTGTCTTGTGCCAGTCTCCTCAATGTCACTCCCGCATACTTTCGAATTTCATCCACCCATCTGCCATGTGGTCTTCTTCTGGGTCTTTTCCTGTCCCTTGGAATCCAATCTAAAATTTCGGTTGTCCATCGATGATCTGTCCTTCTGGCAGTATGCCCAGCCCATTGCCATTTCAGGGATTTAACTCTGATCCTGATGTCTTCCACTCTTGTCATTTTTTGGATTAACGAGTTCCTCTTCTTATCTCTCCTGGTTACACCAAGCATGCACCTCTCCATGCTTATTTGAGTTCTCTGCAGCCTTTGTATGTCTCTTTTAGTTAAGGTCCACGTCTCTGCACCATACGTAAGCACTGGAAGGATGCATTGATCAAACACTTTTCTTTTAAGACATAACGGCATATTGCTCTTGAAAATTATGCTGTTTCTTCCAAAAGCTCTCCATCCAAGTTTTATACGCCGATTAATTTCTTCATCAATGTGACCCTCACTTGATATCTGCTGCCCAAGATAAATGTAGGAATCGGTTGTCTCAAGCTTTTCTCCATCAATTGATAAATCTTCATTTCTTGTAAAAGCATTGAACATCACTTTTGTCTTCTGAAAGTTCATTTTTAATCCCACTTCTTTACTCTTGTCAGCAAGTTCTTAGATCATACTCTGCAGCTCTAATGGGGTAGTTGCAAAAATGACTATGTCATCAGCAAAACGAAGGTGGGTTAGATAATCTCCATTAATCTTTATCCCTTTGTTTTCCCAGTTCAGTGATTGAAAGACATTTTTCAATGTGGCGTTAAAGAGCTTCGGAGACATGGTGTTACCTTGTCTCACCCTCTTTCCAATTTTTATGTGTGTTGTATTTTCAAACAGCCGAATCTTTGCAATTGCATTTTCATAGATGTTATTAATAATATTAATGTATGCATCTTCAATACCGCAGGATTTCAGAGCCATTGTAACTGCTGATGGTTTCACCGAATCAAAGGCTTTTCATAATCGATAAAAGCCATGCACAATGGAAGTTCACATTCCCTCGCTCTTTCAATTAGTTCTCTCTGTACGTGGATTTGATCTATTGTGCTGTAGTCACTCCTGAATCCAGCTTGTTCTATCGGTTGAGCCATGTCCAGTGTTACTTTCAAACGGTGTGAAAGAACTTTAGTGAAGATTTTATAAACCACTGATAGGAGGCTGATAGGTCTGTAGTTCCTGATATCCCCAATGTCACCTTTTTTATGTAGCAGGATCATTATAGCGTTGTTCCAATCTTCAGGAATCTTCCCTTCATTAAGGTATCGAGTGAAAATGTGGGCGAATACTGTTTCGATTCCTCCACTTGCTTCTTGTATGATGTCTACAGTAATTCCATCTTCTCCTGGAGCTTTCCCCCGCTTCATGTTCTTGATTGCATGTGCAACTTCTGCTGGTAGGACTGGAAGAACTCTGGTACTGTTACCTTCCATGATGTCTGGAGTACATGCATCATCCCTTTCATATAAATTGGAGTAGAAATCTTTCACTCTTGTCAAAATTTCGCTTCTATTTCCTGTTACAGAACCATCTTCTTTTCTCAGTGCGATAATCTGTTTTCTTCCCTTATTGAGATGTCGCTTTGCTGTCTTTAGGCTTTGGTTGTTTTGAATTGCTGTCCTCACTAGTTCACAGTTGAATTTCCTTACGTCTTCAGTGATACTTTTTCGTACTGTCTTGCATAACTCTATATATTCCACTTTGGAAGTCACATCTTCTTTAGTTGTCTTCATCTCTCTTCTTTTTTGCATCAACATTTTGGTATTTCCTGATAATTTGTTCACATGCAACTTGTTCTTAGACCCAGCTAATTTTGTTGCTGTTTCCATAAGAGCTTTGGTTACTTTTCTGTTAACTTCAGAGATGTCTACTTTTTCTGATGTTAGACCTTCTAGAGCAGAAAATCTGTTCCTCAGTTCCAATTTGAAGGCATTATGATGCATTTTAAGGTTGGTCATGTCCATACACTTTGTTTGTTTTATGAGCTTGCCACGTTCGAGTTTAGTGTTGAGGTGCATCTTACATTTCACCAATCGATGGTCACTACCTGTGTTGAACTTGTTTAGCACACTGCAATCTTCTATGACGAATTTTTTGTTACACATAATAAAATCAATTTCACTTGTCGTCCCATTTGGATGTCCCCATGTCCATTTCCTGTGCGGCTTTTTCTTGAAAAAGGAGTTCAAGATGAAAAACCCTTCTGCCTCTGCAAACTCAACGAGAGTATTTCATGCTGGTTTCTGTTGCCGTGACCGAATTTACCTACTGAAGTTTCATTCTGTTGCCGTTGCCCTATTTTTGCATTGAAAACTCCCATAATTATCTTCAAGTGCTGCTTACCTTTATTATTTAGATGACGAATTTCCTCATAAAAGTCTTCAATTTCTTCTTCAGGATGACTTGTAGTGGGTGCATAAGTTTGAATAATCTGAGCCTGGTATCTTCTCGAGAGTTGGATAACGAGTCGTGCAGCTCTGTCAGAGGAACGTTCAACTTCTACAACTTTATCCTTCAGTTTCTTGTTTATTATAAATCCAACACCACTAGTTCTGCCAGTATCTGTCCCACGATAGTAGAAGAGATGTCCACTTTTCAGTTCAATGAGATCTTCTTCTTTTCTCCTTAACTCACTGAGGCTGACGATATCCCACTTGATCCTTTGTAGTTCCTCTTCCAATTCAAGAAGCCTTGAATCAGAAGATAGGGAGCGTCCATTATACGTAGCCAAGGTCAGCATCAGATGGCAGCCTAGTCCGGTCCTCCGGGGATTCTTAGCACCCTCTGCCTTCATGTCGCACTGTCCGCTGCCTTGGCCAGGTACATTCCAGCTGCCGGAGACTGAGGTCCAAGATTTAAGTTGTGGAGTCATTTTGGAGGGGCTTGGCCTTAACTCACCACGCTGGCCAAGCGGGTTGGTGAGTGTGGGATAGCATTTCATCTAATCCCGATGGTATAGTTATACCGCTATTGGCGGTCGTCAGAGCCCCTTTAGTGGGAACAGGATGCACCACGAGAAGGCGGGGTTGACATTTGTCAAGGAGAGGCTGTGATGTTACGCATCACCTGACCTTACATATATATATATATACAGTATATCAAAATCACATAGTGCGAGTAAAAATGCACAAATAACACGATCTAAAACCTAATAATCAATGCATTCTAGCACAACCAACTAAAAACCAGGTATCACAGGGCCAGGGAACAAAAAAAAATGCAGGAAAAATTGCAAATAGTGAACTGTGGCACTTTCAAGGACCATCGCGATTTTCCCTCAATTTATTTATTTCTACAAAGACTAAAGGAATTTGGGTTTCTGCTGTTATATATGTGTATTAGCCAGATTCTAACGAATAACCCACACCAAGCTCACGAAAACCTCTCCAACTGAGACTCAAATTAAATTAAATTGTATAAACACAATTAAAATTTTTTTAAAAATACCCTAGAAGTTATCTAGTAAATGTTTTTGAGATACATATGTTACACTCATGCCCGACCCAATTTATCCAGACACTTTAACAAATTCCAGAAAATGTACTTATTAGCAAAACGTTGCAAACTTTACAAAATAATAATAGAGATGTGCAACAAGAAACAATAGGAGAAAAACCCACAGTAAAAAGATCAGTTTTATGTGAAATATATATATATATATATATATATATATATATATATATATATATATATATATAGGCCTTTGATTCGGAGAAACCATCAGCAGTTACAATGGCTTTGAAATCCTGCGGTATTGAAGATGCATGCATTAATATTATTAATAACACCTATGAAAATGCAAGTGCAAAGATTCGGCTGTTTGAAAATACAACACGCATAAAAATTGGAAAGGGAGTGAGACAAGGTGACACCATATCTCCCATACTCTTTAATGCCACATTGGAAAATGTCTTTCAATCACTGAACTGGGAAAACAAAGGAATAAAGATTAATGGAGATCATCTAACTCACCTTCGTTTTGCTGATGACGTAGTCATCTTTTCAACTACCCCATCAGAGCTGCAGAGTATAATCCAGGAACTTTCTGACAAGAGTAAAGAAGTGGGATTAAAAATGAACTTTCTGAAGACAAAAGTGATGTTCAATGCTTTTACAAGAAATGAAGATTTATCAATTGATGGAGAAAAGCTTGAGACAACCGATTCCTACATTTATCTTGGGCAGCAGATATCAAGTGAGGGTCACATTGATGAAGAAATTAATCGGCGTATAAAACTTGGATGGAGAGCTTTTGGAAGAAACAGCATAATTTTCAAGAGCAATATGCCGTTATGTCTTAAAAGAAAAGTGTTTGATCAATGCATCCTTCCAGTGCTTACGTATGGTGCAGAGACGTGGACCTTAACTAAAAGAGACATACAAAGGCTGCAGAGAACTCCAATAAGCATGGAGAGGTGCATACTTGGTGTAACCAGAAGAGATAAGAAGAGGAACTCGTTAATCCAAAAAATGACAAGAGTGGAAGACGTCATGATCAGAGTTAAATCCCTGAAATGACAATGGGCTGTGGGCTGGACATATTGCCAGAAGAACAGACCATCGATGGACAGCCGAAATTTTAGATTGGATTCCAAGGGATAGGAAAAGACCCAGAAGAAGACCACATGGCAGATGGGTGGATGAAATTCGAAAGTATGCGGGAGTAACATGGAGGAGACTGGCACAAGACAGACCTTTGTGGAAGAGGCTTGGAGAGACCTTCGTCCAGCAGTGGATTGATAATGGTTGACAATGGTGGGGATGATGATATATATATATCACATAAAACTGATCACTGATAAAGAAGAGAGATTGATGTGTGTTTAGTCAAAAATAAAACAGGAAAATTGTTATTCCACGACTGTCAGAATAAAGGCGTATTTGTTGCAGCATTGAGGGTGTTATTGATGCTCACATATTGGTACCAACAACTGTTTAAGAGAATTTTTCAATTTTCAGATTCCATCCAACGTTATATGTACAGGTACTCACTGCATCAGCTAAGAATCAAGAACTTGGAGAATGTGTTGTTGCTCAGAAATTTTCAATCCGAATCCAATTTACCTAGGTGTACATTGTACAACAGAAAGCTAAGTATTAAAAATCTCACTGGTCATTTTCTTTAATTCTCTTTTACCGAGAACTAACTTGGAGCGAAGAAATACCTTGAAACCATCCACAATAATGAGACTACTAGACATTCCTGCTTTCTCCATCACCATCAACAAATAGAAAGGGCAAGTATTGATCATGTTGGCATAGATTGAGAGAGCAACATACTTGCTGCAGTCGGTTATAAGTAGCACTAGCAAAATGTATCATCCTGATAAATGCCTAAGCTTTCACAGAATCCACGGAACGTCAAGGAAAAATGAAAGACAACGCTATAGCATACATATCAGATTATGTGTAAAAGAAGTTTCTCAAAACTAAATTTAATTTATTGCCATGTCGAATGAAGAAAAAGTCCAACAGCCTTACGACGCAGGCCGTGCTTGTTTTGTTCTCATATTTCGTACTAAGCTGTTTTATGGCAGATAATTCATGATGCCTGCCGAGATAAAGGACATTTTGGACTGAACGTAATTAGAGTCCAATTAGTTTCTTTCTGAAATACCTTATTACCCATGGTTCCATTTCAAATTGCTTGTATTAATTCTCCAGTTTCCGCGATTTAATAAACTATTATTTTAAGCTGACACTTGCTGCTGCAAGTTATTATTATTATTATGAAAAACTACTCCATTCCTTTAAAAAGGTGATTTCTGTTCACGTTTTCAGTATTTATTAAAATAGTAATCTTAAAAGAACAATTATTCACCAGGTTTTTCTTATTTCAACATATCCTAAATGCTTCCGAGAGAAAATATAAATAAATATATATATATATATACGCTGAAGATATACGATATATATACACACGGCCGATTCACATTATTGTGACCGCCAGATAATATCCAGAGTAACCGCCGTCTGCATTGCGGACAGCAGCTAGACGTGCTGGGAGTGACTCAGTAAGGTACTGGAAGGTGTTCACACGTATGTGGAGCCATGCTGACTTCAGTGCATCTGACAGCTGAGCAGTTAAGGAGGATCCATAGAGCGAGCAACACGATCGAGGTGGTCCACAGATGCTCAATTGGGTTTTAGTCTGGGGATTAGGGGGCCAGAGAAGTACTTTGAAGTCTTCATCGTGCTCTTCGAACCACTCTCGCACATTTCTATCTATGTGAAAAGTCGCATTGTCGTGCTGGAAGATCTCATGCGCACCAGGGAAGACAATCAGCATGTATGGGTGCACGTGGTCTGCAAGGATGGATTCATAACGAATTCGGTTCATAGTGCCTTCCAAAGGTACGAGTGGATCCAGGAAATGTCACGAAAACATTCACCACCTGCTTGTGTTCTGCCAGCAATGGTTGAAGAGTGTTTGTTCTCCGATGTTTCTTGCCTTATACGCCAACGTCTATCCGTTCGATAAAGCAGAAAACGTGACTCGTTGGAGAACGCAATCCTTTGCCAATCAACGGAGGTCCAATTCCGATGCTGCCATACAAATGTAAGCCTTTTCTGCCGATGCACCTTCGTTAGCATAGGTGCAGTGACCATCGGTCTGTATCGGAGCCCCATACGCAGCAGGGTTCGTTGCACTGTCGTTTTGGACACGCTTCCGGTAGACCCCTGGCTCATTTGGCCAGTGAGTTGCTCCACTGTAGCGTGTCGATCGAATCTCATGCTTCTTCGAAGCCGACGTTCACCTCTCACCTCAATGACACGTGGGGCTCCGCAGTTTCCACGGCGCTTATTCGCAATGGCGCCATTTCTCCAATCACGTTTCACTTTAACCACAACAGCACGGGAACAGTTCACAAACTGCGTTGTTTCAGAAATACTGTCACCCTTGGCTGGAAAGCCAATAATCATTTCTTTTTGCAAATCTGATAAATAGTTCCTTTTATCCATGACAGCAACGAGTGATATGTTTTCAGAATACCAACAGCCTACCTTATATACCCTCCAAGCCAGCTCACGACGTGCACCTTCTTTCATTGTCTACGCGCTGTTGACGTCAAAAGTAGGAGGTGGTCACAATATATGTATATATACGCTGTAGAGAATAAAAGCCCCCCTTCCCAAAAAAACCAAACAAACTGGGATACCTTTTAATAGCACGTTGGTCCTCCTAACGATCGGATAACGGCAGCACCGCGACCGGACATGGACTCCACGAACTCTCTGTATGTGGAGACAGTACACACCATGCTTCCTGAACAGCGTCCCACAACTCCGTAATATTCGCCTGTGAAGGGACTCCTGGTATTGACGGCAAATTGAAGAGCATCCAAGATGTGTTGGATGGCGTTTAAACTCGGCGAACGAAGTCAGGATGCTAATCTCCGTGGAATGTTCTTGCAGCCATAATCGGGCGACTTTGGACTTATGCGGTGGAGCACCGTCGTGCTGAAAGAGGTCGCACCCGTCGGAGTGGTTGCATGACATGAACGGGTGCAAATAACCCCCAAGGATGGTTACATAACCTGCAGCCGGTCAGAACGGTCTGCAGACATATGAGGGGTCCTAATGCGTGACAGCTGAAAACATTCCATACCATAACAGAACAGTTGCCGGCCTGCATTGTCCGCTGTAGGCATGAGGGTATCCATTGCATCGTGGGGTTGTCGCCACACTCTGAGTCGCCCATCTGCCCGAAACAGTTTGTACCGCGATTCGTCGGAACAGGCTACACCCTCCCCAGTCCTCTTGCGTCCAATGGCGGCGTTCCAGCGCACAGTCTTGTGTCGCCGGGTCAGCAATGGCATCTAGGTTGTCCGCCGGTTCCGGAACCCCATAGAACACAGTGAAAGTTACAGTATGCCAGAACGCGGATGCTACTACTGGCCCCAGCATTGAATTGCGTAATGATTTGCGGAAATGTTGCACGCTTGCTGGTTGTTACGAGGCGCGCGAGACGCCACTGTCCACGATCAACCAGGGCTTTTCTACGGCCGCACCGGTCTCTCATTCTGGATTTTCTCCCTGAGTTTTTGTAGTTCACGTACACCCTTGAAATTGTTGACCATGTAAATCCAAATTTCCTGGAAATTTTCGAGATGGAGTGACCCGACTCCCGGGTGCCGATTGTCATACCACGTCCGAAATCGCTGAAATCCTAATAAGCTACCATCTGAACTGCGAATGCTACTACTTGAGATAGTGGAGATATCTGCCTCTATATATTCGTCGTTTGCGGACGATACCATTTACCGCGTGGGTGTGGTGGCATGTAATGGAAATGGTAGCGTCCTTCTCAGTTTTTGGTACCTCAGTGTATATATACACCCAAGAATCAAAAACTTATGACCACCTATCTAATATCATATTGTTCCTTCATATTCTGCCAAATCAGCTCTTACCGGCGAGGCAAGGACGTTACAGGATTTCTAAATGTGTCTTGTGGTATCTGGTACAAACACGTTTCCAGTAGATCCTGTAATTCTGGTAAATTACCTAGTTGAGCCGCCGCAGATCAGATTTGCCATTCCAGCACAAACCACAGATGATTGATTGGATTGGTGCCTGGGGAATTTGGAGGCCAGTACGATATCTGGAAGTCTTCCTCATATTCCGTGAGTCATTTTAGAACAGTCCGGGAAGTGTGGTATGGCTCATTATCCTACTGAAAGAAGGCACTGCTAAAAGGGACATGAAATGAAAGGATATACCTGGTCTGCAATGGTGTTTACGTAAGTGGTTAACACGCACGTCATAGTTTTCTGCATATGAAATATTGGACCCAGTGTTTCCCAGTAGAACATTGTCCAAAGCATTACACTTCCTCCACCGAGTTGTTTTGGTTCTACTGTGCATCCTGGTGCCGCCAGTTCCTCAGGTAAATGACTCACACGTCCACATGATGTAACAGGAAATAAGATCCTTTGTACCAGACTACTTTCTTCCAGTCATTCAAAGTCCAGTTTTGATGCTCGCATTCCAATTGTAAGTGCTTTCGATGGTGAAGCGAGGCTTGCATGGGCACTTGGAGAGTCCTGAAGCTTCGCTGTCACCATTTCAGCAGGATTCCATGAACTGTATCGTGACACATACTATGCTCGTCCGGAAGTTGCGCCACAGTATCCTTTCTGTAGGCTCATGGGATAGCTTTTGTTCACCTCTAACATGAATGAGCCGTGGTCGGCCCATAACTTGCCAGCGGCTCGTGCGTTTTTTCTTCTCCGACCACTTTTTGTAGGTACTGACCACGGCTAACCGTGAGCCCCCCACAAGCCTTACTATCTCGACAATGGTTTGACCCAGTCGTCTGGCCAATACAGTTTGACCTTATCCAGCTCGCTTAAGTCAGCTACTTTTCCCATCTCTCGAAGAAGAATAATACGGATTGACATTAGTTACTACAGGTGTTATTTGTACCGTTTCATGAGCTTCACACGCACCGTCGTTTACCTGAAGTTGCTTCGATTTGCACGAAGACGCCTTGGTCATAATGTTTCGGCTCTTCGGTGTATATACACTAAGATGCCAGTTCATTAGGTGCACTTACTTAATAGCGTGTTCCGCTGCCATTGGCCTGCAGAACAGTATCCGAGTTTGTTGGAGCATGGAACATACTAGATGCAATGGAATTTTGTACCGTGCGGAAATGAATGAGTTGCGTGGTTGCTGTAAATGGGACGCTGCACAGTCCTTCAGCGAACAGCCAGTTCCATCTCAGCCCAGAGATGTTCGACAGAAGTCAAATTCGGAGACTGTGCTGGCCATCAAAGCAAAAAACTATTTGTCATCATGTTTCTGGAACAAATCGGTGACTGAACGAGTCTTGTGAGCAGAGCGTTATCCTTCTGGACGTATCCATCTGCTGGAGAATAAATTGTAGTAATGAAATGATGAATTTGTTCAGCAACTGTGTTCAGCTATGCCACATATTCCACACGCTTTTAATGGGCTTTAGGGGCCTAATGAGGAGTAAGGTAACATTCTCTGGGGCAGCACATTGCCGCTATAGGCCTGTACTGTTGACACTTGACAGAATGGCTCCATATCCTCATGTTGCTTGGGTAAAATTCCGATCCTGCCATCCTCATGATGGAGAAGGGATGTTAACTCTTTAGCCAGATGGAATCGTTCACTTAGGGTTAACAAAATGAGCTGAAGTCAGCTCGAACGAATGTATTCGCTGCCTAAGAAGTGGGCCAAACATGGCTGGAATGAGTGAATGTGCTGGTCAGAAAGCGTTGCTTCCCCCTTAGCTTAATTTGTTATCCAAAGTGGCATGATTGACACTAACCCTTTCGGATTCACTACCTGTTTAAAGCGTGTTTACAATGACGACCAACCTAAGGAAGGAGAGAGAAGACGTTTGAGTCACTTGTTTCTACTCAAGGCCACGATGTCCTTGTCAGGGGTACCATCACTTCCATGTCCTACCTTGAAATATGGAGGAGAGAACAGAGGGTTAGAAGCGAGCTCTTATAATTATTATCAGGTTCATCGTCGGCGCTGTTGAGATTAGAGGGGGAAGTATGTCATTGTTTTGCCGTAGCTTTCATAAACCCGAAAGGCTATACAAATGTTTCTGTTTGGGGAGCGCAGAAAATTATGGTAGCGATTTGGTTTCGGTAGCTTAAAGGGTTGATTAGTCCTTCCAGGCTACCTTTATCCAGTGCTTAACGGTTCAGTGTCGATGATCCTTCGCCCAGTGGAGGCGCGCTTTCGTGTTCGGCTCTTACAACATCGACACTAGACTATCGTCGGCTGTTGTAACCAGTTCGCGATATAGTCTGAAATGTGGTGCATTTGGAGAGGACCCTCGGCACACCAATGTTGGATTCTGCAGCCATTTGTCATGTTGTGGCCCGTCTGTTTGCTTGTACGATTCTATAAAGTCTCATTTGACCCCCTCTGATTCTTTTTTTTTTTTTTTTGATTGGAGGTTTAACGACCACCGTGAGCAATTCAATGGGCTATAAGCAGTCGCCCGTCCCTAATTTAGGGTCACTGGTTCCAGGGAAGGGAGAGAGCCAGTGCCGTAAGACAAACACAACATCCATGCCTCACCGGGATTCGAACCCGGACCCCTACGGACGAGTGATCAGAGGCCATCGCTTAGACCACTGCGCCACCGGGGCGGCCCCCTCTGATTCACCAGCTGTTTTGGCCCACAAAATGACAGATTGAAGTTTTTTGCCTGTCGCACCATTCACTGTAAACTCTTGCATCCTTTGTTTGTGAAAACCATTGGAGAACGGGCCGTTTGGGAGATCCTCGAACCGCACTCTAACCATCTGATTCTGATCTGATTGGAGGTTTAACGACGACCGTGAGCAACTCAGTGGGCTATAAGCAGTTGCCAGTCCCTAATTTAGGGCCACTGGTTCCAGGGAAGGGATAGAGCCAGTGCCTTAAGACAAACACAACATCCATGCCTCACCGGTATTCGAACCCGGACCCATCTCGGACGAATGAACAGAAGCCATCGCTTAGACCACTGCGTCCCCGGGCGGCATTCTAACCATTATGCCATTTTCATAGTAGCTCATATCACTCGTTTTGCCTATTATCATCCTCAGTTGAACGCTAACTTATGCTCTACCAGCTGGTCTGCCTGACTCACGCCGCCCATAGCGCTCATATCTCCTGCGCATTGGAGTGAGCCACTTATTTGATGAAGGCAGGTGTATCTTATGAACTGGAATTTCAATGAATGTGTGCATGTGTGAGTACAATTTTTGAAATGCTACATTTTTGTTTCATAAAAATGGACGACATTAGAATGTAAGTGAAATGACAATGCATCAAATCGCAGCGCAGACAGTAAAATTACCTGTACACTGGTAAGGTTGCGTAAAACTGTAATTTGACTTATGGTATTTAAAAGTTTTATCTGTTGTGGCTCCGGGTACAGTGTTATGCAATTCATTTTTGGATTCCGAAACAAAACTGAAATTTCAATAATGGTTTCTCTCTGCCTACACGTGCAAGACGGAATCTTCAGCTAAGTTAAAAATAATATTTGACGTGATATTCCAATAGGGAAAAAAAGAGGAAACGGTCTAACCTTGTCTTTTTTATTCTTGAAGAAAAATCGACATTGAAAGGGATATATTCATATCTCTGCTTGTACAGCGGTATCTTTCTTCACGTTACGTTAAACATTACCTGCGTTGCAATATTTTCTATCAAAATATTTTTCCTCCAACGGGTCTCCCATCACAAACACAAAAATACATCCTTCTGATGCTCGTGTGATTTTTTTTCTCAGCTTGTGCTAATCTGTTTGCATCATTCCAAAATAAAAATTCATTACCATTTAAAGGTAGGTTTCGTAATTACTATTTGCTGTTATCTATAATTTCTATCACCGATTTTCATTACTTCCATGCATAAATTGCAGTTATCCTATTCGGAATGTAAAACATTTATATTAGATTCGAATGTAGATATGCAAATATCAGGAAAATAAATCAAACATTTTCAATGTAAGCGAAACAAAGAACTTAAATTAGAAATAAGAAACAAATGATATTTGATCAGTTTCAACAGGATTTGTGTGTAGTGCTTCAAAAACGCGATCCAAAAAAGTAACGTTGGATGGTAAAAAATACAAACAGTAACAGTTAAAGGAAATCGACATCTCAAAGAATCTAAAAACAAATGTCGAAAAAGCGTGACATTGTATTAATGGAAGAAATAAAGAGAACGTCATTGCATCGTGAAATGACAGTTTCTTTAGTAACAGAGGCGTATTCTTAAACTTCTCACACGATTATCGAATCTGTCTTTACATTATCCATCACAGGTTGAAAACTGTGACACGGAGCAGACTAGGAGGAATTACGTCACGCTTTGAATTTCTGAGAGCTAAAGACAGGTAGTCTAAATAAACAGTCTTGTCGCAACCATAAACGTTAAGAAAAAATTTGAAGAATCTGAATATTTTTAAGAAATTACCACAAATCGATGAAACGGCACCAATGGAAATCCTAAAATAGGGTATTGGAAAATAATGGCTTGTTTTTTGAAATTTTTCTCAGTGCATGAAATATTTATAAGCTGAAATCGCTAATAGTGTGCTATAAATCCATTTATTTACTGGTGTAATATGGTATAAACAAATCTCCAAGTGTTGGTCCTTCACTGGGAGATTTCTTCAAGGCAGATATTAGACATACAGCGCAGAGAATTAGAAAACTTAAGACACAGACGTGATGTTTCGGAAATAGAGTAGACGACAGCGAAAGAAGTATTACGTGTTATTTATTACGCTGCTATACGCTGTTCTGCTACGTGTTCCTATCCCTTCGTAATACACTCAGTACTCAGTAGACAAAATATTACAGAGAGGAGTGATGAGTAGCTGACATGGGCATCTCCCTCACAGAGTCTTAGAGATCCAAACCGAACGCAGGCGCTAAATAGACGGAAAACAAAGCTTACCAACAGTGTATGGAAATCGATAGATACGTATGGTTAAACGTGGTGATTTGAGAGACTTTGATCGTGGACGTTTTGTCAACGCAAGACAGATGGGCCATTCTATAGCACGAGTAGTAAGAACCGTAGAGTTTCCGAGGGCAACCGTATCAAAGGTGTACCGCGAGTATACCATCGACGGACGTACCAGCGCCCAGAGATCAAATGCTGGCCGACTACACGCCATTGATAATGAAGGCTTAATTAGACTATCCAGGCTCGTACACACCAATCTCTTGGCAACGGTGGCGCAAATCACATCCAGGTTAAATTTCAGAGGCTCGAGCAGCGTCAGCGAGCGAACGGTGCACGCTGTATATGTGCTGTGGGCTACGGGAGCCGACGCCCTACTCGCTTGCCACTGTTGACTGCTCGTCATCGGATATTACGCTTCGCCTGTGGCCCGGAAGTACGAAACTGGACCTCTGAAGAATGGGAACGTGTCGTGTGGTCAGATGAATCCCGTTTCCAGCTGTACCGAGCTGACGGAAGGGTGCGGGTGTAGCGTCGATAACATGAGGCCATGGCCCCGTCGCGTCGTGCTGTGTCAGCTCTATCAGGCACATTAGGTCTTTTAGTGTGTCTGGAGAGGTTCTTAACCGCTGCGCACTATCAGCATGTGCTGGATGATTATCTACTTCAGGGTTTGTAAGCCTTTTAATACCTATCGCTCACTCCTGTATCTTTCTTGATGGTAAAATTTCCTTAACGCCCACCGGTGCCGCAGTAACTCAATTTAGCGCAAGTGCAAAATAATTTTTAGAGGGGAGGGTTTGTAAAAAATATGTACTTAAATTTATCTTTTTATTTATACTTTATGTATGTTTATACATAGATAATTTCAGTTTAATGAATTTCTGCATATCCATCGATACAACGTCTACTAGTGCGGAAGCTGCTTAAATTGAAGAAAATTAAAGTTAAATGTGAAAACAGAAAAGTTTATTGAAATTACCTTTAATTAATGAATAATGAGATCCTTGAGGATGACGCTGCGAGATTAAATATTTGATATCTGCTTCGATTTTCGTTAGGAACAAACTAAGGTATCATCTTTCGGTGACATTAAGACTGTTTCTCTGCCGGTAGGACGACTCATTGTCCTGCTGAAACACCATCGGACGTAGGATGCGCGAAGGCCATGAAAGGGGGTAAGTGATCAGCCAGAATATTCTGGTAGCGCGCAGCGGTTAAGGAATTCTCCTGACACACTAAGGGACCTAATGTGTCTCACGAAAAGGCTCCCCAAACCATCAGAGCCTTAAACAAAGCCGACATCACGCAACGAGGTAACGGCCTCATGCTGTGTCGACGCCACACTGTTGGCTTAGTTTCATAATCAAAATGTTAGTTAGTGAGATATAATAAAAATAAGTTAGGAAAATCATGCAATGCATTGATTATGATACGCTTTCCAACATACTAGAAATCATTACTCAAATTATTACTCAATAATGAGGATAATGGCTGTGGAATAAATCTCGCTCCCGTGCCCTGACCTTTTATCCGATTTCGATGATATTCAACAGAACCGATTCAGTATACCTCCGAAATAACATGATAAAGTTTTGTCGCAATAGAAGCATTTGTACGTAAGTTATGATGCATAAAGGCAATGGAATTGATCCCGCTCCTATGTCTTGACCTTTGACTCCATTTCGCCCATTTTCAATAGCATTCGTCGCCAGGCAGGCCCATACAACATACTAACATTTCATCCAAATCGAAACATTTTTACGTACGTTATGACGCATAATGACGATGGAAGTGATTCCGCTCCTATGCCCTGACCTTTGACCCCATTTCGCCCATTTTCAATAGGGTTGGTAGCCAGGTGGTCCCCTGCCACATACTAAAATTTCATCGAAATCGAACCTTTTTTACGTTAGTTATGACGCATAAGAGCCGTGGAATGGATCCTGCTCTTATGTCCTGACCTTTGACCCCATTTCGTTCACTTTCAACACGGTTCCTTCCCACATGGTCCCCTACCACATACTAAAATTTCATCGAAATCGAACGATTGTTACGGGTGTTATCGTGCGAACGGGCGTACACACACGACGCGTGACATAATGAGGCAGATGGGAATCGCGACCATCTGCTCGAAAGAATGTGACGTCATAAAACTTTAATAGAATCCACACACAACACGTGACGTAATGAGACAGATGGCGTTACCGCGCGCTAACATCTCTATCGCGAGCTTGTGACGCGATAAGATTTCTAAGCATGGTTAACATCAATGGAACGACGCCATGACACTGAAAACCTGGTAATTCGGGGTGGTTATTTAGCCCACTAACGAATTTTCTTGAAGTCGAGATCCAGCTAATTCGATTTCTAATAACAGAAAACGGTAGGTTGACGACCTTCATCAAAATCCTTAAAGCCGTTTTCAAAATAAAATTTTCATAGATACAAGAATTGCTCCTTTAAGGTGGACGTCAAGTAATTTTGCTTCCTATACTTCCAATGGAAAAACTTCTGTAAACAATTTCTTCACAATTAATGCGATCCCAAGGATAAAAATTTAAACATCGATTAAAATAGCTTCATTTTATAACTTGGAATACTTAATATTTTCTAAAACATAACCATAATTATGCAATCCAACATTTATTTGTCTACTGACGTCATCAAAGTACAGGTCGCGCCATCTTTTTTCTGGTTTCAACACCACCAAAGGAAACGTTATTGTTTTTTAATATAATTCTGGTTATGTTTTAGAAAATATTTAGTATTCCAAGCTATAATATGAAGTTATTTTTAATCGATGTTCAAATTTCTATCCTTGGGAACACACTAATTGCGAAGGAAATGTGTAGAAAAGTTTTTCCATTGGAAATATAGGAAGCAAAATTACTTGACGTCCACCTTAATAGCATGGGATAAAGCCGATGGAATGGATACCGATCCTATGTCCTGACCTTTGACCCCATTTGTCCCATTTTCAATAGGGTTCCTCTCCAGGTGGTCCCCTCCCACATACTAAAATTTCATCGAAATCGAAGCATTGCTACGTGAGTTATCGTGCTGACAGACGGACAGACGGAAAAAGCTGGAGCATATACGCTTCTTCAACCTACGGTTAGAAAGCATAAAAATGAGTCGTTGC
Organism: Macrothele yani; assembly: GCA_039090855.1. Classification (NCBI taxonomy): domain Eukaryota; kingdom Metazoa; phylum Arthropoda; class Arachnida; order Araneae; family Macrothelidae; genus Macrothele; species Macrothele yani. The sequence goes on from CM077008.1 coordinate 85,399,533, forward strand.
GCATTATATATCTAAAGAATAAACTATATTTTGAAACAACTTATTAACTCCTTTCTAAAGAATAAACTATTTTGAAGAAACGCATTAACTGCTTTCTAAAGAATAAACTTTATATTTTGAAGAATTAACTTCTTTCTAAACAGTAAACTACACTGCTGGACAATTGCTAAGGACGAATCATAAACGGCTACATAGCGCATAAAAAAGTAAGTGTGGTTGGATGCCAAGTGAAATAAAATAATGTCAGAATGCCAGGACATTACAAGAAAGACAATTTATTGTGCTCTGAAATACAGAAGGCTTTGGAACGTGTTCAAGGGACAAACAGGCCATTTTGTGCAGAATACGTAAACGTGAAAAAATGCAATTACCGTCCGCAGGCGTTCCGGCGTAAGATGTCAATACGGGATATGGCAGCCATGGAGGGCGATGCAAGATTCCACACGTCGTGTCATGCTTTGCACAACATTATCAAGCAGCTGTTGGGTTAATTTATCCCATTCCTCTTTCAGTGCCCGGATGGGGGTGTCCTTGTTTATTGGAGGGCATTGGCGACCAGCAAGACTCCTCCCCAAAGCATCCCACACATTCTCAATGGGATTCAGATCTGGAGAATGTGATGGCCATACGAGGCGTTGAATATCCTCGCTCTCAAGACACTCCTGGACAGCGACTGTTCGATGACATGTTGCGTTGTCGTCCACGAAAATGCATCTATCGCCGACAGCACCACGGAACATGAGGCAGCAGAACATAATTAATGTATTGTTGGCCAGTCATAGTCCCAGTTGGAAGCATATAGAGGTACGTACGGCCATTGATCGTGATGCCAGCCCATACCATGGCACTACATGTAGGATATCGGTCCCTTTCTTGTACGTTTACTGGACAATATGCAGTACCACTATCACGCCAGATCAGTTGTCGTCGACAATCAGACGATAGACTGTATCTACTCTCATCTGAGAAGAGGACAGCAGACCAGTCGTTATCAGTCCAATTGCGATGTTGATGGCACCATTGCAAACGGGCGGTACGGTGACGTCTGGACAATGGGATGCACACAACAGGACGGCGGGCGTATAGTCCTCCTTCATGCAAACGTCTGGCGACAGTTTTTCGGGAGATCCGCTTGCCAGTAGCAGCCATAAACTGATTTGCTACCTCACTAGCTGTGCTGCGCCGGTGTCTTTTTGTTGATAGCACTACGTACCGATCTTCTGCAGGTGTCGTACTGCGAACACGACCTCCCCCGTGACGTTTGCTACACTCTCCATTTGTTTGAAATGATTTCCAAAGCCTTAAAACAACACTGTGGCTGACGTCGAACTCCCTGGCAACATCTGTTATTTTTCGCCCTTCTTCAATCTTGCCAATAATACGGCCACGCGTAAAATCATCTAGGTGATGTCGGGAAGACATACTGAAAATGCAAGTTCGTCAATTGATTCTTTCCCTTTCAACTTTGCGTTTGAACAACAACGGTCAATACGCGTCAAATCCTTTATATCTCTTATCAGCGCTATGACGTCACGAACAAGTTCGGCAATCCAAAATTTGCATACGCACAACACGTCTTACTGTATCCCGTACTTATGCTAATTTCCACATTTTCCTGCCTTCCATTTTATGGTTGCTATCGTTGCTATTGTCATCCGTTCTTAGCAATTGTCCGGCAGTGTATATTTTGAAGAATTTTAACTTCTTTCTAAAGAATAAACTATATTTTGGAGAAACTATCGTACAAAGATTATGTCAAAATACCATCATGAAGATTCCATTTACATTAAATTAAATTCAACGCAGTTTTTCGTCGCAATAACAAATACTACCACTTTGTGGTATTTCACAGGAGGAAAAACTCACTGTTCAAGAGCACGCACACACATACCGAGTCTTCTTCATAATTACACTATCGTCTGTCAGCAACACTCAACCGCCATTAAGAAACTGGAAACTCAACTTAGAACGAAAGGCGGAGCTTGGCACGAAACATCTGCTCGTTGTTGCTGATGTGGCGTCACAAAATTGAAATGCAAAGATCAAAATAAACCATGCTCTAACACACATCCCGTCAGATCGGTAAAGCTGAAAACGCGATTCTTCTGACCATACGGCGAGGCACTACTCTGCAGAGGTACAGTTTGGATATTCTCTGCATGTGGCGAGGGGTAATGTCCGATGACCAGCTGTCAATAGTGGCACATGAGTTGGGCGTCAGCTCCCGTAGCCCAAGGTATACAGCGTGTGTCGTGCCGTTCACTTGCTGGTGCTGCTTGGGCTCTTGACTCTTAACCCGGATGGGATTTGCGTCAACGTTACCAAACGGTCAGTTTGCACAAGCCTGGATAGTCTACGACGACACTGGTCAGCACGGGCGTGTGGTAGGCCACTGCGTGCTCTCTGGCCGCTGGTACGTCGATGGTACGCTCGCAACACACACTTGATACAGTTCGAATCCTAGGGTTCCTAACATTTGGGCGGTAGAATGACCCAAGTGTCTTGAGCCGATATTGCGTCCACGATCAAAGTCGCTCCGATCACCACGTTTACCCGTGTTTCTCAATTGCGACACACTATTGGGAAGCCCTGCGGTCCGCCGTTTTATCACCTGCGTTCGGTTTGGGTCTGTTCAACTCTGCGCGTGGGATGTCCACGCCAACTGCTTATCACCCCTTTCTCTAATGTCTACCGAGTGTATATACACTCATCGTCAAAAACTAGTTGCCCCCAGAAGGAAGCAACCGACAGGAATCAAACTTGGTGGGTAGGTTTGAAATCGTGAGACATGCAAATGAATGATATCACGCTCGGCCGCGCATGTGACGCCAGCAAGGAGGGGTCGTAGTGCTGTGCCTGACCGCTATATAAAGTCGTCCCGTTGCGCGTGCTTGCCATCGTGACTCGTGCTTTTGTGTTGGTTGCATCCTTTGCAAGTGAAGTATGCATCGGGGAAAAGTTCGAAAGCAATTCGAGCAGTTGAAGTAGTTTGAGAGGGACCGCATCGTGTGGCTCTGGGAAACCGGATTGTCTTATCCCCGTACTGCGCGCCATACCGGTCGTTCGGATATTACCACAGCACGCTGTTCGCGGAAGTGAATAGAACAAGGTACGCAGCAGCGAAAGGAAGGATCTGGGAGACCTAGACGAAACACGGAGAGAGAGGACCAACGGGTTGTCCGACAATCAAGGACTGACCCAACAGCCACGATTGCGGATATTCAGCGAGCAGTGGTGCCCTCCATGCATCGTCCGATTAGTGCCAGCACCATTGGCAGACGGCTGCACGACGTTGGACTACACGCACGCAGACCGTTACGACGACTGCCCTTAACACAATTGCATCGTCGCCAAAGACTGCAATGGTGTCGTGCCAGACTCTCATGGAGCCACGCAGAATGGCAGCGGGTGTTCTTCAGTGACGAGTCCCGCTTTTGTCTTGGAGGAGACCACCACCGAATCAGTGTGTGGAGGCACCGTGGTCAGCGCAAAGATGAACGGTTTGTTGTGGAACGTCACACGTCCAGAAGGCCTGGTGTCATGGTGTGGGGTGTAATTACCTACGATGCCAGATCACTTTTGCTGTTCATTACAGGCACTTTGACGGCCCAACGTTACGCTAATGTGTCCCTCCAACAACTGGCCCTACCTTTTCTGAATGCTTACTCTGGTGCGATTTTCCAATAAGGCAACGCTCGCCCGCATACTGTTGCTGTCTCGAGAGCTTGCCTTCACGGCACGGACACTCTGCCATGGCGAGCCGCATCGCCAGACCTATCGCCGATTGAAAATGTGTGGGAAGCTATGAGACGCACTATTCACCCTCCACCCCTGCTGCACAATCTGCAGGAACTGCGTGAGAATATTCAAGCTGCATGGGATGGCTTATCGCAGGACACCATTAGGAACCTGTACAACTCCATGCCGTGACGTCTGGCTTGCTGTGTCAGCAATCATGGGGGCCCAACGCCACACCGAGAGACATTACTTACTGGCGTGTAGATCAATAAATATTGCCCATATCAGTCTCAATGCTTAATCATTTATTGTTCCTGGTAACCTTTACCTTCCTTCCGAACAGCATTGCAATTCGACACGTTCTTCTGGGTGCAACTGTTTTTTTTTTACGATAAGTGCATGTTAATCGAAATAATGCAAATATGTTAGAATCAGAAATTTTGTTCAAACCGTGGCAGTATTTCAAGATTTTTTTTTGCATGTACACAGTCTTATCAGAATAATATGACCACCTACCTAACAACGAGAATAACCTTCCTTGGCCCGGATGGCAGCGGTGAGACTGCGTGGCATGGATGCAATGAGGCCTTGGAAGGTTTCCCGAAGCAAACATGCCCATTTAGACTGCAGCGGAGCACGGAAGTCTCGGAGATGACGTGGTTGTGGGTCGGCACGTCGAACCTGTCGATCCAAATGGTCCCACAGGTGCTCTATGGGATTGAGATCGTGCGATTTCGCCAGATAAAGACAAACGGAGACATCGCCGTCGTGTTCTTGGAGCCAGTCATGCATCCCCTTAGCGACGTGGCACGACGCATTGTCCTGTTGGTAAATGCCATCACGACCATGGTAAACGTCCAACATGCAGCGATGCATGTGGTCAGCGAGGATGGAAAGGTAGCCATTAGCTTTCAAGGAGGTCGTCAAGCTCCTCATCGAAAGGCTAATAAAGGCCATCGACCTTCTCTGGTGTCCATGACCTTTGTGGCTCCACAGTTATGACGTCAGGAGATACTCGGTGTGCGAGCGGTCCATTTTTGGTACACTCTTACTACAACACCTCGCGAACAGCCCACAAAGTCTGCTGCTCCTGAGATGCTTGCACTCTTGAAGCGGTAGCCGATGATCATTCCTTTTTGAACATCCGTCAAATCACTATCTCTGCCTACTGTGCTCACGTTACGCACTATGGCTCATCTGTCCTGGCCGGTGGCTTATATCTGTGGTCGACCTTGTCACTTGTACTCTGTGACGCTCCTGGGTGGGTACACTGTGATTCCAAAGGTGGTTATATTATTCTGATTAGACCGTGTGCACTTGTCTATTGCTATAATTTTCATGTCAGTGTTCACTTCTTAGTTTATAATAGACACAGAGTCCCAGCGTAGTCTTGCAGCAAGGTTCGCGACTGTCTCACAGGATTTACAACAACATAGCTGATTTTCTCATGTCAAGATTAATAATTTTTTTAGATTGAGTCATACATTTGCTTTAAATAAATAACATGCACAGACAGCATGGTGCTCTTGTGGTCTGATGTTTAAGTAAACATTAATGATCTCTTTTTTCCATTAATCATTGAAAACCAGGATGACTGGCATCCATTCTGATAAATCTTGCACCTCAAACCTACTAAAGAATACATTTGTTGTCCGCAGTGGCGGCTCTAGCTCTCCATGAATCCCAATAACCGAAAACCATCGCAATAACCCCCTTTTACACACATATATATATACAGGGTGATTCATAATGAAGTAAACAGTTTCAACGCACTATAAAACAAGAACAATGTAAGATATTTTATGTTAGCTGTAACAGAATTGTAGGGGAATGTTTCAGGTTTTTTTTAGAGAGGGTCACATATGTTCTATGTGTTGCAGCCTTAGTCATACGACACAAATCGAGTCGGTAATCCATTTCCACCTAAACGCGAGGAAAGATATCTTAATTTTGAGAAAGAAGCTGAAAATGTGTGGAATCATTTTCAGCTTCTTTCTCAAAATTCTCCAGACAGTGGGCCGTGAAATCTGTACTTCACGACTCACCCTCCGCGTTCATTTTCCCGGGCTTTGTTGAATGGCGGTGCAAACACTATCGACGATTTCTTCCGATACACGCGGTCGTCCAGTACTTTTAAGTTTGCACAAACAGCCCGTAGTTTAAAAAATTTTATGCCAATCATAGATAGATTTTCTGGTTGGAAGTTCTTTTCCGAATCGTGATCGAAAATGGCGTTGCGCAACAGTTACAGATTCCGTTTTGCTCAATTCAAGAACACAAAACGCCTTCTCCACTGCAGACTCTGCCATTTTGATTGACTAGTCACGTGACACGCGCTATCGCCTACGTCACTTCCTTCAGTACGGGACACAAACTTTATGAGTACATCTACCTAACGGTTCACAATTGTGGTCCGTGTCTTCAACTGTTACTGTTTTACAGCATCTGGAAACTGTATACTTCTTTATGAATCACCCTGTATATGATAGTGAACTACAATATTTTAGGTGACGCCAGGCAAAAAACTATTAATTATTTGGCGCCGGTGAGCGGCCCCTCTGGGCGCGGGGCTCTGGGCGACTGCCCGGTATGCCCGTACCTGGGACTTCCAGGTACGGGCATACGCCACCGGTTGTCCGTACTCTTCTTGGAAATAATATCTTGAAATTCAAGTTTTCAAATCCAGCCAATTCACTAATGATTAGCCGAGGTTCGGAAGTCTCGTTAATCTGTTGGTTCCACGGTTAGAAAGCTCTTCGTTATGAGCAAGTCCTTGGTGCAGCATAAGTAGTGCTCGTTAGGGTCCGCAAAACATTCCAACTCTAATCGACCGCCATCGTTTCTGACTTATGGTGAAATAATATTCCACGGAATTGTCAATTACACTTTCAAATAAAAGAGTTGTATTTTCAAAGATTTTTTTCTTATGTTTTCAGTTTTAGGTATTTTCTGTTGAACGTATTTCTTCCGGAGGATTTTTAGCTAGATAAGAGTATACAGGCATGTCAAAATGTTCGTTTCGAGCACTGAAACCATATGATATTCAGATAAATGCAGTTTGGGTTAAAAACGCTCTGTTGTATACGAAAATGCGCCCAAATGAACACAAGGAAACGAAAATTCCCTTTGTGCAACAGTTACGTTGCGATGCGTTTTATTAGAGCCACTGTGTCTGTGTGAAGGTCCACGAATAGACCGTACAACTTTTTGAATGACAACACAGGACCTCAAACTTTTAATGGCACTTTCACCAGGATGGATTTTCTGTCTAGTGTGTTGAATAAGCGTTAAAAATTATCTTATCTACAAAGCTTGCGTAAGAAAATATGCAGTTGACGATTTATTGCCCTTTCCTCGTATGACGTATAACTCTAATTTAACCTTCATTTTTTAGTTGCCTTTCTCTACGTAAATTTTGAGTTCATTCTCTTTTAGCGTTTCAACTTTAACGTTGTATTTTCTCACTCAATGAATGTTATCTGGCAACAGTCTTGAGGTCAAGGGTAAGTGACGCGTGTATGGTTGGCAAGCAAGATCGCTGTATATATAATGTGCTAAGCTAGCAGCGAAAAGTGTGGCGTGGTTGTCGTGGGAGCTACCTTAAGCTATAAGCGTTCTTTGCTGCTTCAAAAGATATACACCGAAGAGCCATTACATTATGACCACCCCTCAGCCAAGAGAAATCTGCTCGCCTGGAGACCGAACGGTGGCGCAGGTGAAGTTCACAGAGCAAGATATATACAACCCGAGGACCGGCTTTCGGTTAGTAGACTTTTCGGAGTCAGAATGGGAAAAACTGACGATTTATCGGAGTTTGATAAAGGACAAATTGTGATGACACGGCGCCTTGGAACTACGATCTCGGAAACGGCGCCTTAGAACTACGATCTCGGAAACGGCGGTTTGGAACTACGATCTCGGAAACGGCGCCTTAGAACTACGATCTCGGAAATGGCGGTTTGGAACTACGATCTCGGAAACGGCGCCTTGGAACTACGATCTCGGAAACGGCGGTTTGGAACTACGATCTCGGAAACGGCGGTTTGGAACTACGATCTCGGAAACGGCGGTTTGGAACTACGATCTCGGAAACGGCGCCTTGGAACTACGATCTCGGAAACGGCGCCTTGGAACTACGATCTCGGAAACGGCGCCTTGGAACTACGATCTCGGAAACGGCGCCTTGGAACTACGATCTCGGAAACGGCGCCTTGGAACTACGATCTCGGAAACGGCGCCTTGGAACTACGATCTCGGAAACGGCGCCTTGGAACTACGATCTCGGAAACGGCGCGGCATCTGGGTTGTTCTCGTGCCTCTGTACTGTGTACGTATCAAAAATGGTGCACAGATGACCAATGACGAACTGTCGTCCAGCCGTGTGTCGTTCGCAGCTCATTGACGCCAGAGGGGAGCGGAGAGTGTCGCGCATTGTTCACAGCGACCGCAGGGACACAGTGCGACAAATCACCGGCAGTTATAATAGTGGTGATTAGGACAATGTGCCATCGCAGCCTTCTGCTCATGGGCCTGGGTAGCCGAAGATCCAACAGGGTCCCCATGCTCACTGCACGTCATCGCTCCAAGACGAATGAAATGGGCCCAAGATAATCGAGATTGGATCGTGAATGATTGGAAGAAAGTGGCCTGGTTTGTCCAATCAAGATTTCTGGTGCATTACGTGGAAGGAGCAGAGCGGATACGCCAATTACCAACCGAGGCTCTTGCATCTGGATGCACTGTAGGACGGAAACAGGCCGGCGGCGGTGTTATGCTGTGGACGATGTTTTCTTGAGACACTTTACGCCCTATTACCCCATTAGCACAATCCCTGACAGCTGTCAGGTATCTGAACATCGTTGTGGACCAAGTTCACCCATTCATGGCAACTGTGCTCCCTGCTGGTGATGGCTATTACCAACAGGGTAATGCTCCATGCCACACTGCCAGAATCATCAAGGAGTGGTTCGAGGAACATGCTGATGACTTGCTGTTAATGCTCTGGCCTCCAAGTTTACCTGACACGAACCCAATCGAATATTGGTGGTTCGATGTGGAACAGCGGGTTCGCGCTAAATCATCACCACACCGAAATGTACGGGAACAGGAGGACTTGCTGTTGATATTATTATACCAGATACCCCGGGATACCTATCGCAACCTCATCGAATCGAATCGATGCCTCGCCGAGTGGCCGCTGTTTTTCGGGCTGAAGGAGGTCCTACAGCTTATTAGGTTGGTAGTCATAATGTAATAGCTCATCGGTGTATATTTCGTGTTAAGTTCGTTAATCTACTATTGTGTTAACGAACTCAAGTTAATGAGATTAAGTGACTATTGCTGTTATTGGAATAATTACTTATAACTTCATTTGTGAAGTGCCCAGTGAATTTCGGTTGAATAAATGACTAACTGTAAGTAACTCTTTCTTGAACTTTATTTGAGTGACTCATGTTTCACTTAAAGTGAACAAACTTTACGACAAACTTACGCTGAGTTCCCTGAACTACATCATCATCATCATCATTGTCAACCATTATCAATCCACTGCTGGACGAAGGTCTCCCCAAGTTTCCTCCACAACGGTCTGTCTTGTGCCAGTCTCCTCCATGTCACCCCTGCATACTTTCGAATTTCATCCACCCATCTCCCATGTGGTCTTCTTCTGGGTCTTTTCCTGTCCCTTGGAATCCAATCTAAAATTTCGGCTGTCCATCGATGATCTGTCCTTCTGGCAGTATGTCCAGCCCATTGCCATTTCAGGGATTTAACTCTGATCATGATGTCTTCCACTCTTGTCATTTTTCGGATCCACGAGTTCCTCTTCTTATCTCTCCTGGTTACACCAAGCATGCACCTCTCCATGCTTCTTTGAGTTGTCTGCAGCCTTTGTATGTCTCTTTTAGTTAAGGTCCATGTCTCTGCACCATACGTAAGCACTGGAAGGATGCATTGATCAAACACTTTTCTTTTAAGACATAATGGCATATTGCTCTTGAAAATTATGCTGTTTCTTCCAAAAGCTCTCCAGGCAAGTTTTGTACGCCGATTAATTTCTTCATCAATGTGACCCTCACTTGATATCTGCTGTCCAAGATAAACGTACGTGTCTGCTATCTCCAGCTTTTCTCCATCAATCGATAAATCCTCATTTCTTGTAAAAGCATTGAACATCACTTTTGTCTTCTGAAAGTTCATTTTTAATCCCACTTCTTTACTCTTGTCAGCAAGTTCCTGGATCATACTCTGCAGCTCTGATGGGCTAGTTGCAAAAATGACTACGTCATCAGCAAAACGAAGGTGGGTTAGATAATCTCCATTAATCTTTATCCCCTTGTTTTCCCAGCTCAGCGACTGAAAAACACCCTCCAATGTGGCATTGAAGAGCTTCGGAGATATGGTGTCACCTTGTCTCACTCCCTTTCCAATTTTTACGTGTGTTGTATTTTCAAACAGCCTAATCTTTGCACTTGCATTTTCATAGATGTTATTAATAATATTAATGTATGCATCTTCAATACCGCAGGTTTTCAGAGCCATTGTAACTGCTGATGGTTTCACCGAATCAAAGGCTTTTTCATAATCGATAAAAGCCATGCACAATGGAAGTTCATATTCCCTCGCTCTTTCAATTAGTTCTCTCAGCACGTGGATATGATCTATTGTGCTGTAGCCACTCCTGAATCCAGCTTGTTCTCTCGGTTGAGCCATGTCCAGTGTTACCTTCAAGCGGTGTGAAAGAACTTTAGTGAAGATTTTATAAACCACTGATAGGAGGCTGATAGGTCTGTAGTTTCGAGATCCTCAATGTCACCTTTCTTATGTAGCAGGATCATTGTAGCGGTGTTCCAATCCTCAGGAATCTTTCCTTCATTAAGGCATCGAGTGAAAATTTGGGCGAGTACTGTTTCGATTTCTCCACTTGCTTCTTGTATGATGTCTACAGTAATTCCATCTTCTCCTGGAGCTTTTCCCCGCTTCATGTTCTTGATTGCATGTGCAACTTCTGCTGGAAGGACTGGAGGAACTCTGGTACTGGTATCTTTCATGATGTCTGGAGTGCATATATCATCCCTTTCATATAATTTGGAGTAGAAATATTTCACTCTCTTGTCAAAATTTCGCCTCTATTTCTTGTTACAGAACCATCTTCTTTTCTCAGTGCCATAATCTGTTTTCTTCCCTTACTGAGATGTCCCTTTGCTATCTTTAGGCTTTGGTTGTTTTCAATTGCTTTCCTCACTAGTTCACAGTTGAATTTCCTTACGTCTTCAGTGATACTTTTTCTTACTGTCTTGCATAGCTCTATATATTCCACTTTGGAAGTCACATCTTTAGTTGTCCTCATCTCTCTTCTTTTTTGCATCAACATTTTGGTTTTTCCTGATAATTTGTTCACGTGCAATTTGTTCTTAGACCCAGCTAATTTTGTTGCTGTTTCCATAAGAGCTTTGGTTACTTTTCTGTTAACTTCAGAGATGTCCACTTCTTCCGATGTTAGGCCTTCTAAAGCAGAGAACCTGTTCTTCAGTTCTAACTTGAAGGTATTATGGTGTTTTTTAAGGTTGGTTATGTCAATATATTTTGTTTGTCTTATGAGCTTGCCACGTTCAAGTTTAGTGTTGAGGTGCATCTTACATCTCACCAATCTATGGTCACTACCTGTGTTGAACTTGTTTAGCACACTGCAGTCTTCTATGACGAATTTTTTGTTACACATAATAAAATCAATTTCACTTGTCGTCCCATTTGGATGTCTCCATGTCCATTTCCTGTGTGGCTTTTTCTTGAAGAAGGAGTTCAAGATGAAAAACCCTTCTGCCTCTGCAAACTCAACGAGAGTATTTCCACGCTGGTTTCTGTTGCCGTGACCGAATTTACCTACTGAAGTTTCATTCTGTTGCCGTTGCCCTATTTTTGCATTGAAATCTCCCATAATTATTTTCAAGTGCTGCTTACCTTTATTATTTAGATGACAAATTTCCTCATAAAATTCTTCAATTTCTTCTTCAGGATGACTTGTGGTGGGTGCATAAGTTTGAATAATCTGAGCCTGGTATCTTTTCGAGAGTTGGATAACAAGTCGTGCAGCTCTGTCAGAGGAACTTTCAACTTCTACAACTTTATCCTTCAGTTTCTTGTTTATTATAAATCCAACACCACTAGTTCTGCCAGTATCTGTCCCACGATAGTAGAAGAGATGTCCACTTTTCAGTTCGATGAGATCTTCTCCTTTTCTCCTTACCTCACTTAGCCCCACGATGTCCCACTTGATCCTTTGTAGTTCCTCTTCCAATTCAAGAAGCCTTGAATCAGAAGATAGGAGCGTCCATTGTAAGTAGCCAAGGTCAGCATCAGATGGCAGCCTAGTCCGGTTCTCCGGGGATTCTTAGCACCCTCTGCCTTCATGTCGCACTGGCCGCTGCCTTGGCCAGGTACATTCCAGCATATACAACTTTAAACACTGAGAAACATTACACTGAGAAACATTACACTGAGAAACATTACCTGAACTACATATACAACTTTAAACACTGAGAAACATTACAATCATTTTTATCCAGTTAGGAATGCAGTTTTCGAAATAGCGAACTGATTAAGTTCATAAAAGTATAAATTTCCAGGACGCTCTCGAAATTTACTGTCCACAAAGCGTGTCAAAGTTTTTGAGCTCTGACATTGGGTGTGGGTTGAGATTTATTGATGGCAAAACTTGCTAAAAAGCGAGAGAAAAGGAAAAGTGTCATACGTATTGAATAGATACAGATATGGGTCGCTCTCAAGAGTTTATTTCGTTTCTGAAACACCATGTTGAAAAAAGTGAGCAAAAAAACCCCTTTACCAATTGCACAAATCATCTCTCGAGAACGATATTACCAAAAACATTCGTCAGTCATGTATTTTTTATAGTTCGCGGATGACTACTGACCCAAATTTTGCCCATCACTACTCTCGAAGTAATTAAGATAGTCCTGTTTTGTTTCTTTCTCCTTGACGTCACACGCGAGTCTATCTTGATACTTTATTGGAGGAATTGTGACGTGCCTGCGCCGAGAGAAAGGCAGATAGCAATGAGAGCATATGTCCGAGTAGCTCAGTTGGGAGAGCGACTTACTCCGGAGTGAGGATGCCCGGCGTGGACAAGACTGTGTTTTCACATTGGAGCCCGAATTTCAAGGATGACCTGGCCGTTAAGTTTCTCACAATGGTGTGATGGTCTTTTCACACCGCCACCGCGAGACAGGCAAAATAAGAATCCCTTCTTCAGCGCTTCGAAAAAAAAAAAATGTGTGTGATGTTATGTTCCATGCACCTTTTGGTGAGAAGGGGGGGGGAGATGTGACGTGCCCGCGCCGCAGGACGCACATGAGATAAAGGAAGATAGCAATGAAAGCACATGTCCGCGTAGCTCAGTTGGGAGAGCGACTTACTCCGGAGTGAGGGGACCTGGATTCGATGGTCGGCGTGGACAAGACTTTGTTTTCACAGAATACTTACGATTTTACATAAGCAAGCTGTAATAAAGGGAATTAACTTTTCTAGCCTTTTCGATGATCAACTTTGCGGCAGGAGTGAAGTTATCTGTCTTGCCTTTTAAACAGGTAGCAACAGTTGCGCTGATTGTCATTAAAACCATTACATAAGTTAACATCATGTTTTTTAAAATATTTTTTCCGAATATTTTTGGAAATCCAAATTAAAGCAATGACCTCTTAGTTGCAAGAAAGTTTAATAAGTTATTTCAGCTGAATTTCTTAAAGCCCTTTTTTGGAAGTGGCGAGATGCCTGAAGCAAATTTTTTAGAAGCAATCTTAGATTTCTAATGAAGAGTTAAGCTCTTTTAAATTTAACCAAGCAACAGATGACAAACTTCTCCTGTGATATATTACACGGAAAGAATATTCTTGCATTTTAATTCTTGCTTTAGGAGATGAGACACAGCTATTAACTTTTGGAAAAAATTAAGCGTACATATATGTGTATATATATATACTATAAAGATACCTAAGCAAAAAAATACATATATAATTTTGACTCACACCTAGTACAACATAGAAAAGGTTATGTATCTACCTGCGTGAGTAAAAGGAGAAAAGAAAAAAAGAAAATAAAACAACTGAATGTAGAAGGTGTCGAGAATACTGAGCCTTGTATATATATATATATATATACATTACGTAAAATGTTATTAACACTGAACACTCCCGTAATTGGTCCCAGAAAATTTTTCCAACGTGTAACCTTAAACTCTGAAGTAAACCAAAGTTCTCCTCAGGCTTTATTCACCAGAGACAATTCTTTAAACAGAAAACTAAGTAAATGGAAACATGGCAAAAAAGGAGCTACTATATATAACCAACAATTTTATTCTTCCGATTATCGTTTTTCTTGGTTTTAAGGCGAAGAGTGCCATGTAAAAAAGTGAACACTCAATTAACTCTTAACTCAATGATTTACCTCGTGGAAAGCTTCTGTTCTGAAGGAAGCATTAAAATTCTGCAGTTTCATTAGTCTTTTTTGTCACATACATCAGGCACTTCATTATTTTTTAGACACTTTTTCTTTCCAGCTGTGTTCAGTGTTATCTTCCAAAAATTAGAAGGTTTAAAAGCTTAAGGTTCATTACTCTCAGAAGCGCTTTTTTTAACGTTTAAAAATTTTATACAAACGGGCTGTTTGAAATATAACGAGTGTCTGATAAGTATTCGGATTTTTATTCCTATCAATTACAGGAGAGAAATAAAAAATACAGGATGCATAAATATGATACTCACATATGTAATACAGTGGTACGAACAGTTAAAGTCACTTTTCCACGTATTCTCCGCTCAGTACAATGCATTTCCTCCACCGATCAAAAAGTCTGTTCATTCCGGTAACGAATAAATCAGCAGGGGTGTTGCGAATCTATTGACGGGCAGCCGCGCGCAGATCGTCCATGCTCTCATAGTGGTGGCCACGATGACTATCTTTCAAGGGACCGAAAACATGAAAATCGGAAAGTGCGAAGTACGGACTCTAACCAGGGTGCGGAAGAACGGTCCACTTCTGTTTTGCAATTTCTGCTTGCACTGGTTTAGCAATACGCGGGCGAGCGTTATCATGATGAAGCAACACTGCATTTTTTTCAATGTTGTCCGTTTGGTACAGATACGCTGCGCAAGTTTTCTCAGTGTCTTCACATAGGCCGTCGCATTTATTGTTTCATTTTTTGCCAAGTACTCAACCAGAAGGATACCCTGTTTGTCTCAGAAGGCAGTAGCCATGACCTTGGACGCCGACGAACCAACTTTGAATTTATTTGATGGGGGTGAATTCGGATGACGCCATTGCATACTTTGTCGTTTTGTCTTCGGTTCAAACTGATGAATTCACGTTTCATCGCATGTGATTATCCATCCCAGGAATGCGTCACCTTCCTCATCGTAGCGCTGTAGCAGTTCATCGTAAATGTCTAGCCTCTGGCGTTTATGCACCGCTGTAAACAATCGGGGTGCCGATTTGGCACAGATCTTCCTATAGTTGAGATGTTCGTAAATAATTCGTCCAACAGAATCTTTACTGATATCCAATTACATGGCAATATCTGGAACACGAATGCGTCTGTCACCGTTAATCAAGGAGTCAACGT
The DNA here is from genome assembly GCA_039090855.1 of Macrothele yani. Classification (NCBI taxonomy): domain Eukaryota; kingdom Metazoa; phylum Arthropoda; class Arachnida; order Araneae; family Macrothelidae; genus Macrothele; species Macrothele yani. The sequence continues at coordinate 85,414,903 of CM077008.1, forward strand.
TTTTAATCGTTTCACCAGTCACCTCCATGTTAGGCCTACCTGACCGTTCCTCATCTTCAAGGCTCTCGTGGACAGCTTTGAACTTCGGAATCCATTCATAAACACTGGAAAGAGACATAGCAGCGTCACCATACACCGTCCGAAGTCTTCTCGTAAAGTCCACTGCCTTTAATTTCGTTAAAAGTCCTCTACCGCTCGCTGCGAACACTTAACGTAGCCACCATTGTTTTTGATCAACAGCGCTACCTAACATTAGTATCAAGCCGCTCCGCTTTTACGGCACTTCACTGAAAGTAGTCGTAATAGTTTCACGCACACATACGATCATACTCACGGTTTTGTAACGATAGGAATAAAAATCAGGATACTTATCGGACACCCCTCGTATTTAAGTCATTTACGCTTTCCAACTGTAGGTTGAAGGAGAGTATATGCTCCAGCTTTGTCCGTCTGTCTGTCTGTCTGTCTGCCCGCACAATAACTCGCTTAAAAATGGTTCGAATTCGATGAAATTTTCGTATGCGGTAGGGGAATCTGGGGACAAACCCTATTGAAAATGGTCGAAATAAGGTCAAAGGTCAGGACATAAGAGTGGGATCCATTCCATGGCCCTTATGCGCCATAACGTACATAAAAATGCTTCTATTGGGACAAAAGTTTAGTATGTTGTTCCAGAGATATACTGGACCAATTCTGTTTAATATAATCGAAATGGAGTCAAAAGTCAGGGCAAAAGAGTGAGATTTAGTCCACAGCCATTATCCTCGTAACTTGAGCAAAAATGCTTCTATTGCTACTAAACCTTAGTATGTTGTTCCGGAGGTATACTGAACGAACCAATAGTCAGGGTAGGGAGAAAAGTTTGTCTGAGAGAGATTTCTGGTATGTTGAAAAGTGTATTATAATCAATGCATTGCATGATTTTACTAACTTGTTTTTGTCATACTTTAAGCAATCGTTTCAGTTTTGAGATTTTCATGTCTTTAAAAGATGAAAAGCCCTTGCATAACGTGTAAGATTATAATGATTTTCACATAATCATTTGCTGTCGATGAACAAAGATGAATCAGTTTTTTAAGACACCATTTTATTTGGTATGATGCATTTTTAATAAATGTTTTAAGTTATAATAAGGAATCTTTGCAGACTCGGATAAAACCTTTTTCCGTCTGCGGCAATAGTACTCTAGTTTCTGCAATATGCTTAAGATGGCGCCTTCCCTTTGGTTGTCAATAGCATAAGAACTAGAAAGCATTATGTGATACCTGTGGTTACTATTGTCTGGATACTTTGTGAATAAACAGATACACAATGCATCTGAAAATATCCCTGATTGATATTCTGTGCGAAGCAGTGGTGATGACCCTCTGTCGGGTAACTCTGAAACATTAAGACCTGTATTGAACGTGAAGGCGATTCTGTTGAAACAATTAGAAATTCCCCAGTCCTGATTTTTTTAGCACGTGCTTTGTAAAAGAAAAAAGTATATGCTGATAGTATCACTTTGTCCATCCGTCTTCCGTCTGTGGCTGCCATACCTCTGCAATTATTAGACCAATTTGGAAAATCCTTTTCGCATTAGGAAGCACGGCACGTGCGAACGATGACCCTACACAGGATGTTCATATATTTTTAGAACGATCTTCCGGCAATATAATTAATATTTAAAATAAAATTATTTGTTTCTTAAATGTTCTACTTGATAGCTGTTTCTCTGGATATGAACCTGCACTGCTCAAAACAATTAGCGGATATCGTAGTTTTGTATGAAAACTGTGAGTGACGGAAAACGTCGGAGGTTGGAATAGGAACAACAGACTATGTGAGAAAAAAAATATGGCTGAAATAATTACTAACTTAAATTTAATGATTTTTGAAAAGACGAGCGTAAAAATGCATATTTATGAACATATCATGAAAATGAAAATAAAGGTAAATTTTTTGCCAGGAAATGGGATTTAATAGAAGGTATGGTTTCCCCTGACAAAAAGCAATGTTGCACCCCTGTGATGCATGGAGTCAGAGTATTAATGAGGGATTGAGGAATCAAATCCTACTCCTGAAGAAGAGCACTTTCCAATTGCTGGACTGTTTGTGGAGGGGTTATTCGAGCAACTACCCTTCTCGCCAGAACGTCCCAGACGTGCTCGATGGGATTCATGTCTGGGGAGCATGCTGGCCAGTTCATTTGGATAATTCCCTCGTCAAACAGGAAGTAGTCCACACATCGAGGCCTGCAATTGTCGTCCACGAAAATGAATTCATCTCCGATTGCAGCAGCATAAGGGACCACTAAGGTTCTGAGAATCTCATCCCTATACCGCTGAGCAGTAAGTGTTCCATTTCTGATGTACAGGTCGGTTAGACCGTTGATAGAGATACCGGTCCACACCATCACTCTGCCTCCTCCAAATGGAACACTTTCATGCACAAATACCTGGTTGTTACGAGTGCCTCTTTCCCTCCAAATGATGAGTCGCCCATTGTCAGGATGTACAGTAAAGCACGACTCGCCTGAGAAGAGAACATTGCTCCATTCATTTCTTCTCCAATCGGCATGGTCCTGTGCCTAAAGTCTGCAGGCAGCACGGTAACGCGCGATTGCCATAAGTCGTCAAGCATACAGACCAACACTGTGCAGCCAGTTCCGAACAGTTTGAGTTGAAACATATGTGCCAGTAGCCGTACAAATTTCACGTTGCAAAAGAGTGGCGTTCATATTATTGTTTCTCTTAGCAGCCAGTGTTAGAAAACGATCCTCATTTCTTGATTTTTGCTCTCCTACGACCTTGCCCTGGTCCGGTTCTGAAAACAGATTCCAAAGTCTGGAAATCACGCTTTGAGACACTCCAATGGCTTCCACTACTTCCGATTGCGTTTGACCCGCTTCTAAGCAACTGATAGCACTCCAGGCTACAGATTCGGGTAAATCCCGTTGTTCGGACATTACACACGTTCAAAGCATGTGAGTCGTTTTTATCCTGAACTAAACGATCGTACGATACATTTCACTTTCATTCCCTGACGGAAAGACGCTCTTTTTAACGCCACACAAAAATGTTTGCATACTCAGGTGTTTGTAAGTGTGCAAAAGGTTTATTATGATCACTTTCCTTCCATTTCTCTTAGCATACAAACAGTTGTTGTCAGTAGTTCATATCAAAACCACGATATCTGTGAAAACATAAGTTTGTCCGTGTCCCCTCACTCTGGAGTAAATCGCTCTTCCAATTGAGCTACGCAAAAAGAATGTCTCGCTGCAGATTTGTCGCGTTGACACATGTTTTCAGCTCTGTAGTACGTCACATACGAGGAGGTATCAAAAAGTTCGTACAATCCCCAAGAAATGAAGAAGCTAGAAAAAAACCCTTTTTATTCAGGTACTTGGGCCTTCTCTACATAGGCACCACCCAGTGCCACACATTTCTCCCACCTTTGCTTGACCTCCTTTATTCTCTCAGCGCACCTCAGATTGTGCCTGAAACCACTGCAGGTCTACCTCAAAAATGACGTCATCAGTTTCATCAAATCCCCTCCCACGTAGTGGACGTTTCATCTCTGGGAACAAAAAGAAGTCACTTGGTGCCATATCAGAAGAATATGGCGGATGACGCAATAGAATGTATTCAAGACGACTCGCAGTGACGATGGTGTTGATTGCTGAATGAACTGGTGCGTTGTCGTGCAACAAATGGACTATTTTTGTGATCATTCCGCTTCTTTTGCTTTTAATTTGCTCTCTTAATTTGGTTAGTATGTTGAAATAGTAGTCAGAGGTAATAGTTTGACCCTTCTGAAGGAAGTCTGTTGAAATAATACCTCTTTTATCCCAGAAAACTTAGAGCATTACTTTGGTGGCAGACTTTTGCACTTTTGCCTTTTTTGGGGGTGGTGAAGAGGGAGGTTTCCATTGCTTGCTCATTTCTTCTTTGATTTCTGGATCATAGAGGTATAACCAACACTCATCCGTAGTAATCAAACGGTCAAAAATATATTCGGTATTCGCGTTAAAAACATCCAACATTTTGTACGCGCATTGTGCCCGAGCTTCTTTTTGGAATGGGGAGAGAAGTCTAGGTGCTCATCGCGCTGAGATGTTGGACATGTTCAATTGGTCATGCATGACTGTCCACACCGATCCACAGCTTAGATGAACTTCTTGACAAAGAATTTCAATGGTTGTGCGCGCCTGTCTTCAAGACTTACCTTCTCAACTTTGGTCACAACTGTCTGGTCACCTGTCAAATGTTCTGACCTTGGTTCGCCAAAAAAGGTCCCATGCCATGACCACTTTGGCATTTTTTTCCACTTTGCCACAGTGTCGTATACTGGACACTTATTTCCATATACACTTACATTTCTTGATGGATTTTTTTAGCCTACTTTCCTTGGAGATGAAGGAACTTGACCACACAGCGAAATTCCACTTTCTCCATGATCATGGACTTTTCGATTCCTGAAAAAACAAGAAAGATGACACCGAATTTTCAGGTGTAATAAGCGCGTCTTTTGAATCCGTTCTGACACAAATTAAATTTATCAGAGCTATTCAAAGTCAAGGAACCGGTATGGAAAACAAGAGTATCTGACGGAAGGAAGAAGTTTTTCAATCGGGTTTTTAATCCCTCAGATATTGCTGTAAACGGAATCGTGAGCTTACGCCCTCTGGTTGCAGACTTGTGCGTTAAGAAAAACATGAACTTATATGAGAAACATTTCGCCCCGGAAACTTCCAACGCAGAAAGAATTAAATAAATACATCGCTCTTTCCACGTTCCAGAAACACATAGCAACCGAAAAATTGTTTTCAGCTGCCGCCGGGGAATTGAAACGACGGATCTCTCGATATCTAGCCGAGCGCGTTAGCTTTACACCACGGTGGCCAACAATGCACGGGGCTATGTGTATTTTTAAGTCAGCTTCTGGCATCATAAATCGGTAAGATAGGCTCAGCTACTGAGACGTCTCCATCTGGTGGGCATTAACGGCACTGGCTATATATATTATAGCAGTTAAATCCAAATGCCAGAAGTTGACTTTAAAATACATATAGCAACGTGGATTGTTGGCCACCGTGATGTAAAGCTAACGCGCTCGGCTAGATAGCGAGAGATCTGTGAATTCAATTCCCCAGGGGCGGCTGAAAACAATTTTCCGGATGCTATGTGTTTCTGGAACGTGGAAAAAGCGATGTATTTATTTATTTATTTACTGACGCCACGTATTTGGAGAATTTTTACATCACAGAAAGAATTTCTCAAATCGGACTTTTAGAAACAGAGATATCGACAAAAATAAGAAGTGACTTTATGTCCCCTGGTGGGAAAACCATGCATTATTTTAGGAATAAAGTGTTCTCAAAAGGTTTTTCCATATGAGCGGTATCGTTCCAAGAAAGAAAAAAATTAGTTGAGTTTTCAGGAGCTCAGATTTTGCTACAAATACATCAGAAGCAGAAACTAACACTTATGCCCCTGGTGGCCAAACCATTCTTTACCAAACATTAAGAATTTATGTGAAAAATATTTTCCTTCAGGTCTTGTATGTGATACAGGAAGAATTTCTAAAATCGGAGTTTTAGAAGCAGAAATAACGCTGAAAACGCAATTTACCTTTGTGCCCCCTAGCGGAAAGATTATGATATACTTGAAAATTTTAAATGTATAGGAAAAACATATCGCATCGGAAACACTATCCAACAAAGAAGGAATTTTTCTAATCAGACTCCTGGAAGTAGAGATATTGACAAAAATAAGATATACATCTACGCCCCTGGCTAGAAACCATGCATTATTTTAAGAAGAAAATGATTCTAAAAGGTTTATCGACATGAGTATTATCGGTCTACAAACGACGTTTTTTTAAATCGAGCATTTAGAAGCTCATATTTTGCTGCAAACACATCAAAAGCAGAAATTAAGGTTAACGCCCCCTGGTGGCCAAACTATTTTGTACAAAAATTAGAAATTATGTGCAAAGGATTTCCCATCTGGAGCTGTAACCGGTGCAGAAATAATTTTTCAAATGGGAGATTTAGAAGAGATATAGGGGGAAACGCAATTTACCTCTACGCCTCCTAGCGGAAAGTCTATGAATTACTTGAAAATTTGGAAATTATATACAGAACATGTCACACTGAAAACAGTATCCAACAAAGAAGGGATTTTTCAAATCGGACTCCTAGAAGCAGAGATATTGACAAAAATAAGACATACATCTGCGCCCCTGGCGGAGAAATTGTAGAATATTTTAAGAAAATTTTCCAAAAAGGTTTATTGACGTGAGTTGCATTAGTCTACGAAACAATTTTTTCAATCGATATTTCAGAAGCTCAGATTTTATGATAAATACATCAGAAGAAAAAATTAACACTTACGCTCCCTGGTGGCTAAAGTATTCTTTACCAAAAATTTCAAATTATATGCAAATAATTTTCCAACAGAAAGTGTATCCGCTGAATAGAAAAAAATTGAAATCGGAGTTTTAGAGGAAGAGTCATCGGGAAAAAGTAATTCGCCCCCTAGCAGAAAATTCATGGGTAATTTGAAAACGTAATTATATCTAAAATACTCTTCTACATAAATGGAATCGAAAGATAAAATTATTTGTTCAATTAGATGTTTAGAAGCAAATATGTGGAATAAAATGTGTTTTTGAATTCGACATCATCTGCATTTACGCCCTCTAGCGGCGAAATTGTACATCGTAAAACAAGTTAGTAAAATTATGCAATGCATTAATTATAATACGCTTTCCAACATACCAGAAATCATTACTGAAGTTATGAGGATAATGGCTGTGGAATAAATGTCGATCCTATGCCCTGACCTTTGTTCCCATTTCGATTATATTAACCAGAACCGGTTCAGTATACCTCCGAAATAACATGATAAAGGTTTGTCGCAATGGAAGTATTTTTACGTAAGTTATGATGCATTAGGGCTATGGAATAGATTCCGCTCCCGTGTCCTAAGCTTTGACTCCATTTCGCCCATTTTCAATAGGATTCGTCCCCAGGCAGGTCCCTACAACATACTAACATTTCATCGAAATCGAAGAATTTTTACGTCAGTTATGACGCATAATGGCGATGGAAATGATTCCGCTCCTATGTCCTGACCTTAGACCCCATTTAGCCCATTTTCAATAGTATTCGACCCCAGGCAGGTTCCTACAACATACTAACATTTCATCCAAATCGAAGAATTTTTACGTAAGTTATGACGCATAATGGCGATGGAAGTGATTCCGCTCCTATGTCCTGACCTTTGACCCCATTTCGCCAATTTTCAAAAGGATTCGTCCCCAAGCAGGTCCCTACAACATATTAACATTTCATCCAAATCGAAGAATTTTACGTAAGTTATGACGCATAATGGCGATGGAAGTGATTCCGCTCCTATGTCCTGACTTTTGACCCCATTTCGCCTATTTTCAACAGGGTTTGTCCCCAAGTGCCTATTGTCCCATACCACATACTAAAATTTAATCGAAATCAAACATTTTTTACGTTAGTTTTGACGCAAAAGAGCAGTGGAATTGATCCCGCTCCTATGTCCTGACCTTTGACCCCATTTCGTTCAACTTTAATAGGATTCCTTCCCAGGTGATCCCCTTCCACATACTAAAAGTTCATCGAAATCGAACGATTTTTAGGCGAGTTATCGGACGGACGGTCGTACGCACACAACGCGTGACGTAATGAGGCAGATGGAATCGCGACCATCTGCTCGCAAGAGTGTGACGTCATAAAATTTTAATAGGATCCACACACAATGCGTGACGTAATGAGACAGATGGCGTGACCGCGCGCCAACATCTCAAGCGCGAGTTGTGACGTCATAAGATCGTCTCCAGGTGGTCCCCTACCACATAATAAAATTTCATCGAAATCGAACCATTTTTACGCACGTTATGACGCATAAAGGCAATGGAATGCATTCTGCTCCTATGTCCTGACGTTTGACCCCACTTCACCTATTTTCAATAGGGTTCATTCCCAGGTGGTCTCCTGAAATATACTAAAATTTCATCGACATCGAACCATATTTACGTAAGTTATGACGCATATGGGCAATGGAATGGATACCGCTCCTATGCCATGACCTTTGACCCCACTTCACCCATTTTCAATAGGATTCGTCCCCAGGTGGTCCCCTACGACATACTAACATTTCATCGATATCGAACCATTTTTACGCGAGTTATCGGGACGACAGACGGACGAACGGACAAAGCTGGAGCATAAACACTTCTTCAACCTACGGTTGGAAAGCGTAAAAAAAAACGATATAAATTATCATCATTCGCATGTTTCAGGCTTCCTAATCCAAAAAGAAATTTTCAAATCGGACTAATAGCTGCAGAGATATCGTGGGTACAAATGGACGGACGGACAAACAGGTAACATAAGCACGATCTTTTTTCGCTTTCCAACCGTAGGTTGAAGAAGCGTATATGCTCCAGCTTTTTCCGTCCGTCCGTCCGTCAGTCGGCACGATAACTCACGTAAAAATGGTTCGATTTCGATGAAATTTTAGTATGTGGTAGGGGACCACCAGGGGACGAACCCTATTGAAAATGGGTGAAGTGGGGTCAAAGGACACGCCATAAGAGCGGGATCCATTCAATTGCCCTTATGCGTCATAACTTGCGTAAATAGCGTTCGATTTCAATGAAATGTTAATATGTGGTAAGGGACCACCTGGGGACGAACCCTATTGAAAATGGGTGAAGTGGAGTCAAAGGTCAGGACATAGGAGCGAGATGCATTCCATTGCCATTATGCGTCATAAGGTGCGTAAAAATGGTTCGAATTCGATGAAATTTTAGTATGTGGTAGGGGACCACCTGGAGAGGAACGCTATTGAAAATGGGACAAATGGATTCAAAAGTCAGGACATAGGATCGGGATCCATCCAATCGCCCTTATCCCACACTATTAAGGTGGACGTCAAATAATTTTGCTTCCTATAATTCCAGTGGAAAACCTTTTGTACATATTTCCTTCACAATTAGTGTGTTCCCAAGGATGGAAATTTAAACATCGATTAAAATAACTTCATACTATAACTTGGAATACTTAATATTTTCTAAAACATAACCATAATTATATTAAACAAGAAAGATGACACCGAATTTTCGGGTGTAATAAGAACGTCTTTTGAATCCGTTTTGACGCAAATTAAAGTTATCAAAGCTATTCAAAGTCAAAGGAACCGGTACGGAAAACAATAGATCTGACTAAAGAAAGATGATTCTCAATCGGGTTTTTAATCCCTCAGATATTGCTGTAAACGGAATCGTGAGCTTACGAATTCTTAGAAACAGAGATATCGACAAAAATAAGATGTAACTTTACGTCCCATGGTGGGAAAACCATGCATTATTTTAGGAAGGAAGTATTCTCAAAAGGTTTATCCATATAAGCAGTATCGGTCCAAGAAAAAAATATAGTTGAGTTTTCAGGAGCCCAGATTTTGCCACAAATACTTCAGAAGCAGAAATTAACACTTATGACCCCTGGTGGATAAGCCATTCTTTACTAAACATTAGAAATTATGTGAAAAATATTTTCCATCAGGTCTTGTATGCGACACAGGAAGAATTTTTCAAATTGGAGTTTCAGAAGCAGAAATAACGTAGAAAAAGCAATTTACCTTCGTGTCCACTAGCGGAAAGTCTATGATTTACTTGAAAATTTTAAATTTATAGGAAAAACATTTCGCATCCGAAACACCATCCAACAAAGAAGGAATTTTTCAAATCGTACTCTTAGAAGTAGAGATATTGACAAAAATAAGATATACATCTACGCCCCCTGGCGTAGAAACCATGCACTATTTTAAGAAGAAAAGGTTTTGTCGACATGAGTAGTATCGTAGTATCATTCAACAAACGACTTTTATTCTAATCGAGATTTTAAAAGCTCCTATTTTGCTGCAAATACCACAGAAGCGGAAATTAAGACATACGCCACATGGAGGCCAAACCATTTCTTACAAAAATTAGAAATTATGTGCAAACGATTTCCCATCAAGAGCTGTGTATGCGGTGCAGAAAGAATTTTTCAAATCGGAGATTTAGAAGCAGAGATATAGGGGGAAACGAAATTTACCGCTATACCTCTTAGCGGAAAGTCTATAAATTACTTGAAAAATTTGAAATTATATGAACCGCATGTAACACTAGAAACACATCCAACAAAGAAGGAATTTTTCAAATCGGACCCCTAGAAGTAGAGATATTGAAAAAAATAAGATAAATATCTACACCATCTGGCGTAGAAACCATGCACTATTTTAAGAAGAAAATGTTTCTAAAAGGTTTGTCGACATGAGTAGTATTGGTCTGTAAACGACGTTTTTTTCAATCGAGAATTTAGAAGCTCATATTTTGCTGAAAATACAACAGAAGCGGAAATTAAGACTTACGCCACCTGGTGGTCAAACCATTTTTTACAAAAATTAGAAATTGTGTGCAAACTATTTCCCATCAGGAGCTGTATCCGGTGCAGAAAGAATTTTTCAAATCGGAGACTTAGAAGCAGAGATATAGGGGGAAACACAATTTACCGCTACGCCCCTAGCGGAAAGTATATGAATTACTTGAAAATTTTGAAATTATGTGAAAAACATGTCACACGGAAAACACTATCCAACAAAGAAGGAATTTTTCAAATCGGAATCCTAGAAGTAGAGATATTGACAAAAATAAGATGTGCATCTACGCCCCCTGGCGGAGAAACTGTAAAATATTTTAAGAAAATATTCCGAAAAGATTTATCGATGTGAGTGGCATCAGTCCACGAAAGAATTTTTTCAATCGATATTTTAGAAGTTCCGATTTTATGGTGAATACAACGAGATAGAAATACGTAGAGCGCTTACGTCGGGGAATGGGTGAAGCCACCGGAAACAAGTGGCAGCCATGTTTGATGAGGTACAGAACGATTTCCGTTCCGTGTTAAGCAAGGGAGTTTTCGTAATATATGGTTTGATGTTAAATAAGGATATAACTCAGAAATGTTGTTATAAACACCTAGGGGGTGAGACTAAAACTTTAACGTATCAAATAACGCTTTTCATTGTTAGTTGACGGCAATAGTGTTTTTAAAAAAAATGATATTTTAATGGATGCAGCTTGCTGTCGTTAAATAAAATATCATGCCGTAATTTTTTGACATTTCACAAATTTTTTGGAGCAAATTTTCAGTGAAATATAAGTCAGCGGTAATAGAGTAAATGAAAAAAAAAAAAAAGAAATACAAAAATAAAAAATACAGTTGCAGTCAATCCGCAATTTCGGTAAAAATTTTAGATATTCGTGGGTCATCACCATGAGAATGCTGAATCATCCCACAGCTTATCACTCCAAATACATAGACGCCAAATATTTTATGAGAGTTTTAAATGAAAAAAAAAAAGTTCGAAGAAAAACGGAAAACAAACAATGAGTTTACACAGCCAAGAGGTACCAATATTAAAATACTTTTACCAACTGCCCCTATCTTATATAATCAGAAGAAAACTACTACTTAACTGGTTTTTATTTAATAAAAATTAAAAGTCCTTAGCACTGGGCATGTTTCTAATCTGTTTGTTAGCCTTGACATTCGACAACACAGAACTGTAAGCCTTATTCGTGGGTAGGCAAGGCAATTGTGGTAACTTGACCATAATAAAGGTATCTCCCAGCACATACACTAAATACTTAACACAATATAATTCTCACTCTCTCTCTCTCTCTATGTATATATAAGACCCAGAAGAATACCCCATGGGAGATGAATGGATGAAATTCGAAATCATGCAGGAGTGACACGGAGACAGGCTCAAGACAGACAACTGTGGAAGAAACTTGGGGAAGCCTTCATCCAGCAGTGGATTGATAATGGTTGATGTTATACATTTATCAGTAAAAATAAGTAAAAAAGCACACTCATGTAGTAATTAGACCACGTCAACACTGCACCTTGCTGCAGGAATCAGACGTAGTAGAAATAAATATAGAATTAACCAGAAGTAACCCACTTTCATGGTTCTAAACAAAAATGAAATGGAATAAAACAACTCAGGAACCCCAAACCACTCTTCAGGGAAAGACATCTGGAGCCCCGAAGTTAAATCATAGCTTAGGTGTTACCGAAAAAACCCCAGAAGATCCCATGGGAGATGGGTGGATGAAATTCGAAAGCATGTCGGAGTAACATGGAGGAGATAGGCTCAAGACATACGATTGCGGAAGAAACTTGGGGAGACCTTCATCCAGTAGTGGATTGATAATGGTTGACAATGATGATAATGATATATATATTGATTATATACAGTATACATATATTGTAATGATAATAGTTGTCAATGATGATGATATATATATATCATCATTGTCAACCATATATATATAGCATAATCATTGTCAACCATATATATATGGTTGACAATGATGATATATATATACCATTATCAATCCACTGCTGAATGAAGGTCTCCCCAAGTTTCTTCCACAATTGTCTGTCTTGAGCCTGTCTCCTCCATATTACTTCGGCATGCTTTCGAATTCCATCCACCCATCTCCCATGAGTCTTCTGTCCCTCGAAAACCAGTTCAAAATTTCAGTCGTCCATCGGTGGTCTGTTCTTCTGGCAACATGTCCAGCCCATTGCCATTTCAGTGGTTTCACTCTCTCTCTCTCTCTGTGTATATATATATTCTTTGAGTTGTCTGCATTCTTTGCATGTCTTTTTTTGGTATCAAAAGAAAAATTTTTCTACACATCCTGCCTTTCTTTTTTTAGTTAAGGCCATACATACAGTATATATATATATATACACCTGGTTATGATGTCGCCCACCCTCTCTTTCTCTCTCTCTCTCTATATATATATAAAACATTACGTATAAACATTACTTACCTTTTTCCTGTATTTTTTATTGTCAGTTTACTTTTTGATGTATTTTAACAGCAGGAATAGGCTAACCCTTTTTTTGATGAAAATTATTTTATTTATGTATCTACATATGTTTATTTGCTATGTATTATTTAACTATCTTCCAAGGTTTATCCGTAAGAAAAAGAATTGAAAATAATTATTCTTAAGTGCAGTTTAAATAAACTTGGTGACCTAATATATGTTGTAGTTACAGATATCATCATCATCATCATTGTCAACCATTATCAATCCACTGCTGGACGAAGGTCTCCCCAAGTTTCCTCCACAACGGTCTGTCTTGTGCCAGTCTCCTCCATGTCACTCCCGCATATTTACGAATTTCATCCACCCATCTCCCATGTGGTCTTTTTCTGGGTCTTTTCCTGTCCCTTGGAATCCAATCTAAAATTTCGGCTGTCCATCTATGGTCTGTCCTTCTGGCAGTATGTCCAGCCCATTGCCATTTCAGGGATTTAACTCTGATCATGATGTCTTCCACTCTCGTCATTTTTCGGATCCACGAGTTCCTCTTCTTATCTCTCCTGGTTATACCAAGCATGCACCTCTCCATGCTTCTTTGAGTTGTCTGCAGCCTTTGTATGTCTCTTTTAGTTAAGGTCCACGTCTCTGCACCATACGTAAGCACTGGAAGGATGCATTGATCAAACACTTTTCTTTTAAGACATAATGGCATATTGCTCTTGAAAATTATGCTGTTTCTTCCAAAAGCTCTCCAGGCAAGTTTTGTACGCCGATTAATTTCTTCATCAATGTGACCCTCACTTGATATCTGCTGTCCAAGATAAACATACGTGTCTGTTATCTCCAGTTTTTCTCCATCAATCGATAAATCTTCATTTCTTGTAAAAGCATTGAACATCACTTTTGTCTTCTGAAAGTTCATTTTTAATCCCACTTTTTACTCTTGTCAGCAAGTTCCTGGATCATGCTCTGCAGCTCTGATGGGGTAGTTGCAAAAATGACTATGTCATCAGCAAAACGAAGGTGGGTTAGATAATCTCCATTAATCTTTATCCCTTTGTTTTCCCAGTTCAGTGATTGAAAGACATTTTCCAATGTGGCATTAAAGAGCTTCGGAGATATGGTGTCACCTTGTCTCACTCCCTTTCCAATTTTTATGTGTGTTGTATTTTCAAACAGCCGAATCTTTGCACTTGCATTTTCATAGATGTTATTAATAATATTAATGTATGCATCTTCAATACCGCAGGATTTCAGAGCCGTGGTAACTGCTGATGGTTTCACCGAATCAAAGGCTTTTTCATAATCGATGAAAGCCATGCACAATGGAAGTTCATATTCCCTCGCTCTTTCAATTAGTTCTCTCAGTACGTGGATATGATCTATTGTGCTGTAGCCACTCCTGAATCCAGCTTGTTCTCTCGGTTGAGCCATGTCCAGTGTTACCTTCAAGCGGTGTGAAAGAACTTTAGTGAAGATTTTATAAACCACTGATAGGAGGCTGATAGGTCTGTAGTTCCTGAGGTCCTCAATGTCACCTTTTTTATGTAGCAGGATCATTGTAGCATTGTTCCAATCCTCAGGAATCTTCCCTTCATTAAGGCATCGAGTGAAAATTTGGGCGAGTACTGTTTCAATTTCTCCACTTGCTTCTTGTATGATGTCTATAGTAATTCCATCTTCTCCTGGAGCTTTCCCCGCTTCATGTTCTTGATTGCATGAGCAACTTCTGCTGGGAGGACTGGAAGAACTCTGGTACCTTTCATGATGTCTGGAGTACATGTATCATCCCTTTCGTATAATTTGGAGTAGAAATCTTTCACTCTTGTCAAAATTTCGCCTCTATTTCTTGTTATAGAACCATCTTCTTTTCTCAGAGCCATAATCTGTTTTCTTCCCTTACTGAGATGTCCCTTTGCTATCTTTAGGCTTTGGTTGTTTTCAATTGCTTTCCTCACTAGCTCACAGTTGAATTTCCTTACGTCTTCAGTGATACTTTTTCGTGCTGTCTTGCATAGCTCTATATATTCCACTTTGGAAGTCACATCTTCTTTAGTTGTCCTCATCTCTCTTCTTTTTTTGAATCAACATTTTGGTTTTTCCTGATAATTTGTTTACATGCAACTTGTTCTTAGACCCAGCTAATTTTGTTGCTGTTTCCATAAGAGCTTTGGTTACTTTTCTGTTAACTTCCGAAATATCCACTTCTTCCGATGTTAGGCCTTCTAAAGCAGAGAATCTGTTCTTCAGTTCCAACTTGAAAGTATTATGGTGTTTTTTAAGGTTGGTTATGTCAATACGTTTTGTTTGTCTTATGAGCTTGCCACGTTCCAGTTTAGTGTTGAGGTGCATCTTACATCTCACCAATCTATGGTCACTACCTGTGTTGAACTTGTTCAGCACACTGCAGTCTTCGATGACGAATTTTTTGTTACACATAATAAAATCAATTTCACTTGTCGTCCCAATTGGATGTTTCCATGTCCATTTCCTGTGTGGCTTTTTCTTGAAGAAGGAGTTCAAGATGAAAACCCTTCTGCCTCTGCAAACTCAACGAGAGTATTTCCACGCTGGTTTCTGTTGCCGTGACCGAATTTACCTACTGAAGTTTCATTCTGTTGCCGGTGCCCTATTTTTGCATTGAAATCTCCCATAATTATCTTCAAGTGCTGCTTACCTTTATTATTTAGATGACGAATTTCCTCATAAAATTCTTCAATTTCTTCTTCAGGATGACTTGTGGTGGGTGCATAAGTTTGAATAATCTGAGCCTGGTATCTTCTCGATAGTTGGATAAACGAGTCGTGCAGCTCTGTCAGAGGAACTTTCAACTTCTACCACTTTATCCTTCAGTTTCTTGTTTATTATAAATCCAACACCACTAGTTCTGCCAGTTTCTGTCCCACGATAATAGAAGAGATGTCCACTTTTCAGTTCAATGAGATCTTCTCCTTTTCTCCTTACCTCACTTAGCCCGACGATGTCCCACTTGATCCTTTGTAGTTCCTCTTCCAATTCAAGAAGCCTTGCATCAGAAGATAGGGAGCGTCCGTTGTAGGTAGCCAAGGTCAGCATCAAATGGCAGCCTAGTCCGGTCCTCCGGGGATTCTTAGCACCCTCTGCCTTCATGTCGCACTGGCCGCTGCCTTGGCCAGGTACATTCCAGCTGCCGGAGACTGAGGGCCAAGATTTAAGTTGTAGAGTCATTTTGGAGGTGTTTGGCCATAACTCACCACGCTGGCCAAGCGGGTTGGTGAGTGTGGGATAGCATTTCCTCTGATCCCGATGGTATAGTTATACCGCTATTTGCGGTCGTCAGAGCCCCTTTAGTGGGAACAGGATGCACCACGAGAAGGCGGGGTTGACATTTGTCAAGGAGAGGCTGTGATGTTACGCATCACCTGACCTTACATCCCTTGTTACAGATATATATATATATATATATATCACTTCTGTAACTCCCCTGTGACCTAGGTATAGACAGACATTGGGGCAATATGATGCTCCAAATGCTATTTACAGTTAGCAACACCAGTACCGAGTAGCTAAAAATAGTTTTATGTACTTTTTCAACCTAAAAAGACTTGTAATTTTTGGTATCAAAAGAAAAATCTTTCTACACATCCTGCTTTTAATATCTGGGCAGGTAAATTTTCTCTGGGCATGTATTATTTTAGATATTTTTCAAGCTCTGGGCTGAGTGACCAAAAAATTCAGATTATGGACTTTAATTTTTTTATCGGACAAAAAATTGTATTTTTTTTGTTTCAGAATTAAGTATTTAATATTTTTTATTTGCACTTTCATATTTTACTTTTTTTTAAGAAGCCTAGTTTTTTGTTGTCCCAAAGCTGAAATTTTGTAGTTTTCACCTGATATTTGTACACATTTTGGCAATTGTTAAGATGTACTGCACATAGTTTTTTTTTTTTTTTCAATTTTAAGTGAACAGCCTCTTATTAATATGAAGTAAGAAATTAACAACCACTGATTTGCATTCATGATGTGCAAAAAAGTTTGGCGAGCAAATGTTTATGTTTTGTGTTGTTATTTTGTGGGTTCCTTCAACAATCTTGCTGGAAATACAAGTGCGTTTGATTTGTATTTTAGAGAAATACAGGCACAACTTGTTCAATTCAAAGAAAGATTGATTTACGTGAGTGATATTTGTTCAATACTAACCTCTCATATATATGGTTGATGCAATAGGAATAACTGGCAATTTATACATCGACATACTGACTGTACATTCATCATGAATCAGAGGTCACATTCTTCAAAAAAAAACAAAAAAAAAAGCCACCTATCACGCAAAAATCAAATGCAAGTTGTTATTACAAAATGTTGCTAGTCCCTTTCTTTTGTATTATTCCATAATTTTTTTCCAATTGTCATTTCATAATCGTTTGTGACAGTTTTCATAAATATTTTATGTTATTTGCATTTTTGAGGTACCATTGTACTCCCTGTTTCCTATTTTCAGTTTTAAATCAATATTGCCTGTATTTTTGCTACCCAAAAACCACACACATTGTACTAACACATTCACAAATAAAGAGTATTCTGTCAAGAAATTTTCAAGCTCCCCACTCTCACTTTGTTGCAGTAATACTACAGATTAATCACTAATCAGAGACAAATGCCTAGAACACAAGCTGGGTGACCCTGTGCTTTCAGATAAAATACTAGATTGTTTCCTGACAGGTGTCAGCAAGCAATAAATTTATATTACCAATCACAATTATTACTTCTGCAATTTAAGTAACCATAAATTGATTGCTTTACCAGTATTTGCTATCTAATGGGCATTAGCCATGGGTACATGATCTTTATCACATAAAAAGAAATTGCTGCTTCCTAAGATTTTGAAATATTTGTTGTCTTGTCAGACAAGTTGCAAGTACACTGTACAGATTCTAGAATATATATGCAAATGCCATTTGCAAAACATCCTCATGTTAAAAAAAAAAAACACTAGCATAAGTAAAAATTGTTCCCAAAAAGCCTCAAAGTTGGTAACTCACAATTAACCTCACCTTCCCATAAACATGATTCAGTGTTCACATTGAGTACGACTGTTTACAAAATATAAGGAATAAAAAGTCTTAAGATAACACAGATATTGAAATGGTTCATCTGCTGGTTTAATCACCAGCTACACGGATTAAATGTCCTATTTTCTGCGTTTGATTAACTGAGCATTTACAGCTCAACCTTATTTAAAAATGCTTACTTGTGAAATGTAGGGCTAACCTTCCAAAAGTGGAGTAAATGGCATTTTATTGTTGAAATAATTATCCAAAATGTGCTGATAATTGTGAATATTCACAAATCATAACACGATCTCCGAGCAACTGAAAGAACCGAGGTGACTCCTTGACACACGCAGAATTTGTACCTCATCAAAGATGGCGGGCTCTCCCTCGTTGGCTTCAGCTGCCACAGCAGAGAACTAATCACAGAAGCACTCTATGTATTTCTATCTCGTTGGGTGAATACATCAGAAGCAAAAATTAGCACTTACGCCCCTGGTGGCCAAAGTATTCTTTACAAAAAATTTGAAATTATATGCAAAAGATCTTCCATAAGGAGATGTATCCGCTGAAGAAATTGTTTTTCAAATCGGAGTTTTAGAAGAAGAGTTATCGGAGAAAATGTAATTTACTTTTACGCCCCTAGCGGAAAATCTGTGCATAATTTGAAAAAGTAACTATATCTAAAATACTCTTCAACATAAATGGAATGGAAAGATATTTCTTTTTTCAATCGGATGTTTAGAAGCAAATATGTGGAATAAAACATATCTTCGAATTCGACATCATCTGCATTTACGCCCTCTAGAGCCTCCCCGGTGGCGCAGTGGTCTAAGGCGATGGCCTCTGATCATTCGTCCGAAAGGGGTCCGGGTTCGAATCCCGGTGAGACATGGATGTTGTCTTTGTCTTACGGCTCTGGCTCTCTCCCTTCCCTGGAACCAGTGACCCTAAATTAGGGACGGGCGACTGCTTATAGCCCATTGAGTTGCTCACGGTGGTCGTCGTTAAACATCCAATAAAAAAAAAAGACCTCTAGCGGCAAAATTGTACTTCGTAAAAAAAAAGAACGAAATGAAGGATCATCATTTGCGTATTTCAAGCTTCCCAATGCAAAAATAATTTTTCAAATCGGACTAATAGTTCCAGAGATATCGTGGGCACAGACGGACGGACAAACCGATAACAGAAGCACGATTTTTTTTACAAAAGACATGCTAAAAACAATAACGTTTCCTTTGGTGGTGTTGAAACCAGAAAAAAGATGGCGCGACCTGTACTTTGATGACGTCAGTGGACAAATAAATGTTGGATTGCATAAGTACGGTTATGGTTTAGAAAACATTATTACGGTTATGGCTTAGAAAATATTAAGTATTCCAAGTTATGAAATGAAGCTATTTTAATCGATGTTCAAATTTTCATTCTTGGGAACGCATTAATTGTGAAGAAAATGTGTACAGAAGTTTTTCCATTGGAAGTATAGGAAGCAAAATTACTTGACGTCCACCTTAAAGTAGCAATTCTTGCATGTATGTATGTATGTACATTTTATTTTGAAAACGGCTCTAAGAATTTTGATGAAAGTCGTTAACATACCATTTCCTGGTACTAGAAATTGATTTAGCTTGATCTCGACTTCAGGAGAATTCGTTTAGTGGATTAAATAACCACCTCGAATTATAACGTTTTTAGTGTCGTGGCGTAGTTCCATTAATGTTTCCAATGCTTAGAAATCTTATGACGTCACAATCTTGCGTTTGAGAATGTTGGCGCGCGGTCACGCCATCTCTCTCATTACGTGAAGCGTTGTGTGTGGATCCTATTAAAGTTTTATGACGTCATACCCTTGCGAGCAGATGGTCGCGATCCCCATCTGCTTCATTACGTCACGCGTTGTGTGCGTTGTCCGTCCGCACGATAACTCGCGTAACAATCGTTAGATTTCGATGAAATTTTAGTATCTGGTATCTCCTGGGAAGGAACCTTATTTAAAGTGAACGAAATGGGGTGAAAGGTCAGTACATAGGAGCGGGATCCATTCCACTGTTGTTATGCTTCATAACTAACGTAAAAGAGTTCGATTTCAATGAAATTTTAGTATGTGGCGCTGCACCACCTGGCTACCAACCCTATTGAAAATGGGCTAAATGGGGTCAAAGGTCAGGACATAGGAGCGGAATCACTTCCAAAGCCATTATGCGTCATAACTTACGTAAAAATGCTTCGATTTGGATGAAATGTTAGTATGTTGTAGGGGCCTGCCTGGGGACGAATTCTATTGAAAATGGGCGAAATGGGGTCAAAGGTTGGGACACAGGAGCGGGATCTATTCCATAGCCCTTATGCATCATAACTTACGTAAAAATGCTTCGATTGCGACAAAACTTTATCATGTTATTTTGGAGGTATACCGAACCGGTTCTATTGAATATCATCGATATGGAATGAAGGGTCAGGGCCCAGGACCGAGATTTATTCCACAGCCATTATTCTCATAACTTGAGTAATGATTTCTGGTATGTTGGAAAGCGTATTATAATCAATGCATTGCATGATTTTACAAAGTTGTTTTACAAAAAGTGCTAAAAACGGGTTTGCTAATAATTTTTTTATGTTGTACAGTATACTGAATGTATATACAGTATAACAAAATCAAACAAAAATGGTTTCCGTAGCTTTAATAATTTTGGGTGATTGCACGAATATTTTGATACCCTCTCGTAAACCCTAATTATTTTGAGTGTATATCTAGATTTCCAAGATTACGGGGCATTTCTTAAAATTGGTAGTGCCTGGTGGTTTTTTATTCCATTACTTTTCCACTGCTTACCATAGTCCGCTTATAAAGCGTTCGGTTTAGCAGTCCAAAGGCATCATAGTCCATTGTTACAAATCAGGGGACTTTGAAGGAATATGAGCAAAAAGTAGAGACTTTTAGCAGGTCTTTTGTAAATAAAGATCGTCTTTTTAGCAGGTCTTTTGTAAATAAAGATCGTGCTTATGTTACCGGTTTGTCCGTCCGTCTGTACCCATGATATCTCTGTAACTATTAGTCTGATTTGAAAAAATTCTTTTTGCATTGGGATGCTTGAAATGTGCGATATGATGATCCTTCATTTCGTTTTTTTTTTACGATGTATTATTTCGCCGCTAGAGGGCGTAAATGCTGATGATGTCGAATTCAAAAATATGTTTTATTCCACATATTTGCTTCTAAACATCCGATTGAAAAAATTATTTTATTTTTCGATCCCATTTATGTCGAAGAGTATTTTAGATATAGTTACTTTTTCAAATTACGAATAGATTTTCCGCTAGGGGCGTAAAAGTAAATTACATTTTCCCCGATAACTCTTCTTCTAAAACTACGATATGAAAATTTTTTTCTTCAGCGGATACACCTTGTGGTGGAAAATCCTTTGCATATAATTGCTAATTTTTGGCAAAAAATATTTTGGCCACCAGGGTGCGTGTGTTAATTTTTGCTTCTGATGTATTCACCATAAAATCTGAGCTTCTAAAACATCGATTGAAAAAATTCCTTCGTGGACGGATGCCAATCACATCGATTAACCTTTTCGAAATATTTTCTTCTTAAAATATTCCACAGTTTCTTCGTCAGGGGGCGTAAATATTTATATTATTTTCGTCAATATCTCTACTTCTAGGAGTCCGATTTGAAAAATTCTTTCTTTGTTGGATAGTGTTTTCAGGGTGACATGTTTTTCATATAATTTCAAAATTTTCAAGTAATTCATAGACTTTCCGCTAGGGGACATAGAGGTAAATTGAGTTTCCCCCTATATCTCTGCTCCTAAATCTCAGATTTGAGAAATTCTTTCCGCACCAGATGCAGCTCCTGATGGGAAATCCTTTGCATATAATTTCAAATTTTTGTAAAAAAATGGTTTGGCCACCAGGGGGCTTAAGTCTTAATTTCCGCTTTTGATGTATTTGCTGCAAAATATGAGCTTCTAAAATCTCGATTGAAAAAAAGTCGTTTGTTGACCGATATTGCTCATGTCGACAAACCTTTTCGGAACGTTTTCTTCTTGAAATAATGCATGGTTTCTACGCCAGGGGCGTAGATGTATAACTTATTTTCGTCAATATATCTACTTCTAGGATCCCGATTTGAAAAATTCCTTCTTTGTTGGATAGTGTTTCCCATGCGAAAAGTTTTTTCTATAAATTCAAAATTTTCAAGTAAATCATAGACTTTCCGCTAGAGGACACAAAGGTAAACTGCGTTATTTCTGCTTCTAAAAGTCCGATTTGAAAAATTCTTCCTCTATCGCATACAAGACCTGATGGAAAGCATCTTTCACATAATTTCTATTGTTTGGTGAAGAATGGTTTGGCCACCAGGGGGCATAAGTGTTAATTTCTGCTTCTGATGTATTTGTAGCAAAATCTAAGCTCCTGAAAACTCGACTAAATTTTTTTCTTGGACCGATACCGCTCATATGGAAAAACCTTTTGAGAATATTTTCTTCCTAAAATAATGCATGGTTTTCCCACCAGGGGACGTAAAGGCACATCGTATTTTTGTCGATATCTCTGTTTCTAAGAGTCCGATTTGAAAAATTATTTCTGTGTTGGAGAGCGATTCCAGTGCGAAATGTTTCTCATATAAATTCATGTTTTTCTTAACCCACAAGTCGGCAACCAGAGCGTAAGATCAAGATTCCGTTTACAGCAATATCTGAGGGATTAAAAACCCGATTGAAAAACTTCTTTCTTCCGTCAGATACTATTGTTTTCCATACCGGTTCCATTGACTTTGAATAGCTTTGACAAATTTAATTTGCGTCAGAACGGATTCAAAAGACGTGCTTATTACACCCGAAAATTCGGTGTCATCTTTCTTGTTTTTTTTTTTTACAAAATAGAGTGATAGATTTGGATGTATGACTGGTAACATTTTGATGGAGTTCTACTTTTTGAAGGCTCTGTGGATAAAGGAATTGTATTTTTTCTTGAAATATAAGAGTTAAAACATTATTTTGGTGATATTTTGAATTGATTTTAACATTAATTTTCCATTGTACGAGAAACCAGCAATAATCATGAATCCTTTACTGAATCTTTTTTTGGATTTTTGGAGCCAAGTTTGTAAGCTTTTTCTGCGCTTTTGCGATAGCAAATAAAACTTTTTAGCACGTCTTTTGTAAAAAAAGATCGTGCTTATGTTACAGGTTTGTCCGTCCGTCCGTGAGTCAGTCTGTCCGTCAGTCTGTACCCACGATATCTCTGCAATTATTAGTCCGGTTTGGAAAATTCTTTTTAAATTGGGAAGCTTGAAATATGCGAATGATGATCCTTTATTTCTTTTTTTTTACGATGTACAATTTCGCCGCTAGAGTGCGTAAATGCAGATGATGTTGAATTCAAAAATACGTTTTATTCCACATATTTGCTTCTAAAATCCAATTGAAAGTATTCTTTTACCTTTCGATTCCTTACATGTCGAAGAGTATTTTAGATATAGTTACGTTCTGAAATTACGCATAGATTTTCCGCTAGTGGGCGTAAAAGTTAATTACATTTTTTCCCCGATAACTCTTCTTTTAAAACTCCGATTTGAATTTTTTTTTTCTTCAGCTGATACACCTCCTGATGGAAAATGTTTTGCATATAATTTCAAATTTTTGGTAAAGAATACTTTGGCCACCAGAGGGCGTAAGTGTTAATTTTTGCTCCTGATGTATTTGCCATAAAATCTGAGCTTCTAAAAAATCGATTGAAAAAATTCTTTCGTGGACTGATGCTACTCACATCGATAAACCTTTTCGGAATAATTTCTTCTTAAAATATTCCACAGTTTTTCCGCTAGTCGATATCTCTACTTGTAGGAGTTCGATTTAAAAATTCTTTCTTTGTTGGATAGTGTTTTTAGTGGGACATGTTTTATATATAATTTCAAGATTTTCAAGTAATTCATAGCCTTTCCGCTAGGGGGCGTAGTGGTAAATTTGGTTTCGCTTTATATCTCTGCTTCTAAATCTCCGATTTGAACAATTATTTCTGCACCGGATACAGAGCTCCAGATGGGAAATCGTTTGCATATAATTTCTAATTTTTCTAAAAAAAGTTTTGGCCACCAGGGGGCGTAAATCTTAATTTCCGCATCTGATGTATTTGCAGAAAATATGAGCTTCTAAATTCTCGATTGAAAAAACGTCGTTTGTAGACCGATACTACTCATGTTGACAAACTTTTTAGAAACATTTTCTTCTTAAAATAATGCATGGTTTCTACCCCAGGGGAGTAGATGTATATCTTATTTTTGTCAATATATCTCCTTCTAGGAGTCCGATTTGAAAAATTCCTTCTTTGTTGGATAGGGTTTCGATGCGAAAAGCTTTTCCTATACATTCAAAATTTTCATGTAAATCATAGACTTTCCGCTAGGGGCACAAAGATAAATTGGGTTTTTTGCGTTATTTCTGCTTCTAAAACTCCAATTTGAAAAATTCTTCCTGTATCACATACAAGACCTGATGGAAAATATTTTTAACATAATTTCATATGTTTGGTAAAGAATGGTTTGGCCACCAGGGGCCATAAGTGTTTATTTCTGCTTCTGATGTACACTGACGGAAAGTGAAAAAAGAACACCAAGAAGGAATTGGCAGACGATCATGAAATTTACATATGTTAATGGCGTCGAGTTTACGTAGGTGTGATGTTAATTTCGAGACCAACCGGTGAGCGCTTACGCCACAGCACGGCATAATATGCAAATTATTGTCGGTGGTATTAATGGCACACACAACAGCAACTAGGGCCTCTGTGAATTTTGGAGAGGTGCAAGCTAGTTCTGTGTGACATTGGCGAAAAGACCCCAACTCACTGGGTTTTGTTCCAGAATTCTTAGATTCAATGACCAACTGGAACCCTCAGCTGTGGGCTAATCCCCCACACTGATGTACTTACCTGATTAAAAAGACAAAAAGAAATATTAAGAATGACTCAACTGTGGGATATGGTGGACCTCCCACACTTGAGAAGGACAGTCCACCACGGAATCGACCTGGACTTTCTAAACGGCGTATGAGAAAGAGATCTCGGATGAGTAAATGTAAGATTGGTGTATGGAATACTAGAGGTATAAATGGCAAGATGAGTGAGGTGATTGAGGAGATGAATAAGTATAGACTGGATGTGCTGTGTGTAAGTGAAACCAAAAAGAAGGAAATTGGGGTAGAAGAAGTAAATGGCACGGTGAGTGTGTGTTCTGGAGTATTGGATAATATGAGAGGACAGGCGGGTGTAGGTGAGATTTTAAGTGAAAAGATGAACAACTTGATTCACTATAGTTGCGTAAGTGAGAGAATTCTCTGGATTCGTTTGAAAGTGAAACTTCAGAGAATTGTAATTGTTGTAGTGTATGCTCCTTGTGACTCGGAACCTTCTGATAAGAAGGAAGATTTCTGGAATGAGCTAAAAGCTGTTTTGTGCCAATTTTGTGCTAAAGAAAAAGTTATAATAGCAGGGGATTTCAGTGCTATAGTAGGTGTGCAGAATGCAGTTTCTGACAATGTTCTGGGTAAGTTTAATGATTCTTCTGTGAATGATAATGGTGAAAGATTAATTGAACTCTGCATTGAGAATGGTTTTTGTGTATCTAATACATTTTTCAACCACAAGTATATCCACACATATACTTGGGAAAATCGTACTCTTGGTTAAAAGAGTGCGATTGATTTTGTTGTCTACGATCAGCGTTTGAAACACTTAGTTGTTGACACCCGTGTGATGAGAGGTGCGGATGTTGGTTCTGATCATTACTTGGTAGTGTCACGAGTGAAACTTAATGTTATTTGGAGGAAAAGGAATAGGAAGAGACCCAGCTTAGAAAGAATAAAGGGTGATAGGCTTCTTGAAGATCATCAGCGGTACTCTGACTTAGTCTTAGAACGACTGAAGGATCTGAAGTCTGGTGAGAGGGATGTAGAAAAGAAGTGGGAATGTTTTAAGAACTGTGTTGTCACTGCTGCTAAAGAGGTCTGTGGCACCACAATAGTGGGTATCAATAGAGGTGATGCTTGGTGGAATAGTGAGATTGAAAAGGCAGTAAAGAGAAAGAAGGAAGCCTATTTGGGGTTGTTGCAAGGCAGAGTCTCTGTGGATGAATATCGCTGTAAGAAGCGTGAAGCTGCTAAGCTGGTTCACCACAGTTAGGCAAAAGATAGGAAGGAGAAAGTAGAAAGGCATGAACTGGCTTTTTCGAAAGATAGGAAGTCATTTTGGAAGTATATGAGACTCGGGAAAAATAGGGGAAACAAAGTTGTAAGTTGTGTGAAGAATGAGATTGGGGAAATGTTATGGGAGCCCAATGAGTTAAGTGACAGATGGGGTGAATACTTCTGTGAGTTATTAGATCAGGAAAGCAAAGATGATTCTAAGACAGACGCAGATGATGTCAGAATGAGGGATGAAAGCACAGGAGGGATCTCAAGAGAAGAAGTGTGTAAAGCTCTAGTATCTCTTCAGAATGGTAAGGCTCCAGGAGTTGATGGCATAACTGCAGATATGTGGAAGTATGGTGGTGACTCTATAATTGACAGGTTAACTGAATTTTGCCAGTTGTGCTGGGAGTTAGGAATGGTCCCTCGGGATTGGAAGGATGCTATCATTGTTCCCTTGTATAAGGGAAAAGGTGATCAGACTGAATGCAAGAACTATCGTGGTATTAGCCTACTGAGTGTGCCAGGGAAAGTGTTTGGTAAGGTTGTTATTGAAAAAGTACGGGTTCTTACATCATTGAAAGTGTGGGATGTTCATAGTGGTTTTATGCCTGGTAAATGCTGCACTAACCAGATTTTTGCATTACGCACGATGATTGAAAAGCATCTGGCTGTTGGGAAGAAAGTTTTTACTGCCTTCATAGATTTACAGAAAGCTTATGACCGAGTGAATAGGACACTTTTGTGGAAGGTATTGAATGAATATGGTGTTACCGGGAATCTACCTTATAGTGTAAAAGCCATGTATGCTGGTAGTAGAGCTTGTGGACGAGTGAATGGTGTTTTATCAAAATGGTTTTCCATTAGTGCAGGAGTTAGACAAGGTTGTGTAATGTCACCATGGCTGTTTAACATATTTATGGATGCATGCATGCGTGATGCCAAAATAGATAATAGTGGTTTATGTCTTGGTGATATCCGTGTGTGCAGATTGCTGTATGCTGATGACACTGTCCTGTTGGCAGAGAGCAAAAGTGAGTTGCAGAGTATGTTGACTCGGATGCACGAAGTTTGCATGAAATTCAAACTGAGTATAAATAAGGGAAAACCAAAGTTATGGTGTTTGCGAGAGGAACAGGTAGCACTGAATGTAATGTAAGTATAAATGGCAGAGTGATTGACCAGGTGAGTGAGTTTGTGTATTTAGGAAGCATGTTTGACAGAGAGAACAAGTTGGATTGTGAAATCAGTAGGCGAGTAAATTCTTCTTTGAAAGTCATAGCTGCTCTGGGAGGTTTTCACAGGAATAATGGGTTCTCTAGAGAGTTCCGCATGGCTGTGTTTAAGAGTGTAATTGTTCCTACTCTGATGTATGGTAGTGAAACCTGGGTACTGCAGGAGAAACATAGGAGTCGTTTGTGTGCTGGAGAAATGCGTTACTTACGTGGGGTCTGGGGCAAGACACGATATGATTGTGTGAGAAATGAAGATGTATTGCAGTTGTGTGATGTGAAGCAAAATGTTTTTAGCAAGGTGGAGACCAATATGCTTCGGTGGTTTGACCATGTTGAAAGAATGAGTGATGAAATGCTTACTAAGAAAATCTTTTCAGCCCAAGTGGCAGGAAAGAAAGGCAGAGGAAGGCCAAGGAAGACATGGGTGGATCAGATTCAGGAGTGTCTGCATGAGAAAAAGATTATGAGTATGAAGTGTAAAAGATCTTGTGTACGGCGTGTAATGGATATTAGTGAAGCACGAGTTGTATGTCAAAATCGCTGTAAATAGAGAAGTTTGATACGACAGCAATAAGTAAAAATATCTGGTAGTTTGTATTTCTTTTTGGAGCTAACCTCTGAATCTCAGAGAACAGCTTAGTGATATGTAATGGTATTTAGGGAGTTCGGTGAAGTGAATGTAATCAGTCGTCGGCATACGGACACGTGCGAAGACCCTGAAGAAGCTGCATTGCCTGGACATGGAAGACGTGTACGTTTCTTTGAGCGAGGTCATCTAGTCGAACTCCGCGTGGCTGGGTGGTCGTATCGTCGTATTGCGAAGCGAATTGGACGGGACGTATCGGTGGTGGTACGATGGTGGTGTAGATGGTCCGAGGAACATTCCCACACGAGAAGACGTGGAAACGGGAGTCACAGACGGACTGATGAGCGGACTGATCGACGCATAAGAAGAGGGGCGTTGTCAAGCAGAACATCCACTGCGACATCCGAGCTGCCGTTGCACCTGAGGTGACTGTGCGAACAATCCGCAACCGTCTACTGTATGCAGGACTACGTGCACGTGTTGCTCTGGCATGTGTACCTTTGACTCCAGCCCATCGTCCAGAACGGCTGCAGTGGTGTCGATAACGTCTGCACTGGAGAACGCAATGGCGATCTGTCGTGTTCAGCGATGAAAGCAGATTATGCTTGGGAGCCTCCGATGGCCGTATGCGTGTTCGCAGACGCACAGGGGAGCGTCTCCACCCTTCTTGCATCAGCCAGCGACACACAGGGCTTACACCTGATCTCCTGGTGTGGGGAGCGATCAGCTATCACTCCCGTGCGCAACTAGTGTTTGTACCGGGTACGTTAAACAGCACCTCCTACATCAACAACATCATTCAGCCCGTTGTTGTGCCATTTGTAACGTCGGTCAATCGTGGAGTTTTACCAGCAAGATAACGCACGCCCACGCACGGCACGTGCAACGCAACATGCACTTCAGTGTGTGAAACAACTTCCATGGCCTTCATGTTCACCGGATTTGTCCCCGATTGAGCACGTGGGGGATTTTATAAGACAACGATTTATCCGGTCTCCACGGCCAGCCACGACCATCCCTAATATACGCGTCCAGGTTGAGGATGCTTGGAACTCAATACTCCAAACTTACATCCCACTTCTGTACGACAGACTCCATGCCAGAATTGCACAGTGTGACGCAGTTCATGGCGGTTCAACCTCGTACTAACCATGTTACATGGAAATGTTATTTTTTCAGTTTACCTGCAAATACAGCTGTATTTTGCTATAATGTTTTGATCACGTTATTCTCTGTATTCCGTTATTATGCTGTATAAATTTCGTTGGTATCAGACGTCTCCTTCTTGGTGTTCTTTTTTTACTTTCCGGCAGGGTATTTTTAGCACAATCTGGGCTCCTGAAAGCTCGACTAAATTTTTCTTTCTTAGACCGATACCGCTCATATGGAAAAAACCTTTTGAGAATACTTTCTTCCTAAAATAATGCATGGTTTTCCCACCAGGGGACGTAAAGTTACGTCTTATTTTTGTCAATATCTCTGTTTCTAAGAGTCCGATTTGAAAAATTATTTCGGTGTTGGAGAGCGTTTCCGGTTCGAAATGTTTCTCATATAAATTCATGTTTTTTTCTTAACGCACAAGTCTGCAACCAGAGGGCGTTAGCTCACGATCCCGTTTACAGCAATATCGGAGGGATTAAAAATCCAAGTGAAAAACTTCTTTCTTCCGTCAGATGCTATTGTTTTCCAAACCATTTCGATTGATTTTGAATAGCTTTGATAAATTTAATTTTGCGTCAGAACGGATTCAAAAGACGTGCTTATTACACCCGAAAATTCGGTGTCATCTTTCTTGTTTTCTGTTACAGTCGTTTAGGTAGATCCACGCTTCATCAACAGTCATAATAAATTTCCATCTGTCTCCGGCGAAGTGATTTTCATAAAGAAGTCTCCACGGTGCTCAGCCACGTGCCTAGGCTTAAAGGTGGTGGACACTAGTGAATGCTGGGAACATTATACTCTCTAAATAATGGCAGTTTTCCCGCTAAGGACGTAAATGTCAAAAACGTTTTTTCGCTATATGTGCTCCAAAATGTATTTGAAAAATAATTTTTCTTCAGCATAGCTTATGCTATGAAGAATAATGTTCTCATACTTTCTACCTTTCCATTATTCAAAATTCTTTTGTCAGGGGACGCAGCGTATATTTCTATTTGAAATAATTAATTCGATTCTAAAAATCTCTTACAAAAATTCTGTTTTACGAGTACTAGGATATTCATTATGAAAAGTACTTTGCATCCATTAAGTAAGGCACATTTTTTTCGCTAGGGCCTGCTAAGATGGAACTCAAGTGAAAAAGCACCCCTATACTGTACTTGCAATGGTGAAAATTGAGTTACTTAAGTTCACATACAAGAAATGCTTCCTGGCCCGTGAAAATCGGCACACGGACGAAGAAGTCACTGAATTATAGTCAGTGGCTTGCAAATTTGAGAGAAGTTTATAAGGAATATTTTGATATTAAATTACCGCGTGTTGGTGTAGTGTTGCATATCGTTAATAGGTGGTGCTCTACGTACGCCAAGTGGAAATGTGGTACTTCCTTAACTTATTTTTTTATTAATAAAAGTTTTCATACAAACAATAAAAAATAAGCAGTTATAGACTTTTGTTTGGGATGTCAGTAATTATTTAAATCACCTACATTACAGTTTATTTTATTTTCTACCCGCAAACTTATGTAAATCAGAAATCAGATGCTGGTAATCTAAGATGTTGACAGAAGCTTTTTCAGAAATCACCGTCTGATAAGAGCTAGACTTCACGAAATTCACTCACAAAACTAAAACCCCCACAAGAAGGCGTCGCAACCACCCCCGCAATTTTCAGCGTCATCTATGAGCAGAAAGCTGCATTGGATATACCTTAAATTATATCACGTTATACTCTACATCTCTTCTTTTATAAGATAGTACAACTATACTAGTTATCCGAATTTATTGGCGTAGATAAAATCAAGGTTTCCAAGCTTTCGCACATCAACCAGATTTCTTTCTCAAGGAAGGTAGACAGCAAACTGGAAAATATAATGTTTCCTATAAACTCAAGAACGCGCTCAGAAAGATGAACCTCGGTGTCGACATAAGATCTTCGACATCTTTATATGCTATGTTTAAGCGAAATACTGACGAGTTCCCACTTTCCAACGAAGCAGGCGTTTATGCCATCCCTCTACAACATCCGGATGACTCCAAGCGATACTACGTTGGGATGACCAATCGTTCATTTAGAATTAGTGTCAACGAGCATAAGAGGGACATAAAGAACGGCAAATTAACCACGGCTCTATCCAGGGAAGTCCAGTTCAAGTTCGCCGATCCTATGTGGGATGACAAAAAAATTAGCTGCCTACTCTACTCCTAAATCCACTGCCATTCGGGAAACATTGGAGATCGTTACCAACGATGAGGCCTGCAATGATAGCGCCTAGCTAGATTTACCACGAATTTGGAACCAATTCTTCAAATAATGAATGCCTTTCGTTTTTTTTCAAAGGATTCCACGTGCAAAACGAACGTAATGCCTCGTGTTTTTATTGAATAATTACGTTCGCATCTCTTCGTTTATTGTCAAGTCAAGGCACCGCGTTCAAATTGTTGAAGCGTTCTATTATCCAGTTTGCTGTCTACCTTCCTCGAGAAAGCCACCTGGTTGATGTGCGAAAGCTTGGAAACCTTGATTTTATTTACGCCAATAAATTCGAATAACTAGTATAGTTGTACTATCTTATATATAGTTGGTGTACAGTTCCTTGCTTTATTATTCTCTTCTTCTAATTGTTCAATTTCAAAATCACTTTTGCCCCTGATATCTTCTACTATGAGAAACAATTTGTGCACAATTTGTTAATTTTCGTAACACACTTTACCGCTGCTAGTGGGAGTAAGTAGTTATTTATATTTATGGATGTTTTATCGCGTGTAGAAATGTGGTAATTTATTTGTAACCAATTCAATTTTTTCATGAACTTCGGGTTTTAAATAATGCGAGTTTTCCCTTAAGCAGTGTACGCGCATTTCTTTTAGCTGATCTTATAAGTTTTACAAAAATTTGCTTTGAATATCTGTTTCGTGTCTGGAAGGATTCAAAAGAAGTGCTCACTACAACTGAAATTTTGTGTCCTGTTCCTAGTTTGTACTGTGATCAGGTTTGTTATATGGCATATAATGTTAAAAAAAAAACAATGACATAAATTTCAAATCAAAATAATGTGTATTTCTTTTCACGGCACTTCGGTGCTTGGTAACCGAACTTGATTCAAACACTGGCAAAGTGGAAACACTCGGCGACCCAGTGACACACACAATAATAAAATAGGTCAGCATGTTGTCTTTTGTTACGAACGATTGAGGTCCTTAAACATCACAGGAAACTGTATGAGAAACGGTCAAGATCTATCGATTGGACCTTAATTATATGAGACAGCTGTTCTGTTTGCTATTTTTCAGTGCCCTGATAACTTGCTTGGTACACCGCGATCGGATTCATTTTATTTTTATTTCCGTAAGTCGTATATTTCGATTAATGTTACACAGTGCGTCATATATCCACAGAAACACGATAGGATAACATTAGTTGGAGGAAAAGCAGTGATTGCATTTGACATAAAAAGAACGATGAAAGATAAATATAGTCAGATATCAACCTGTAAACAAAATCGGCTCTTCTTCCTAGTAGAAAATTCTGATGTTAATTATGAGCCTCAAGATGAAAGCGAATATAATGCGTCTGTAATCTCATTTGATGGTAGACTAAATTACAATATTTGTTACGTTAATGAATGTTTGATATTGAGATTAGCGCTGATTTTGTTGTGTGGAATGCCGAATTTTTGTCAAGTTTTTTAAGACTTTGTCAGAAGTCAACATTAGCACAGAATTTAATGAAACGAGACGTGTCCTCGGATGGGGTACCAGCGTAGCGTTTGATTCGGGTTACAATTGCTGCGATGAAGTCTTGCTTTAATCAGATAAAATTTTGCATCCGCTTAAATTTTGTTTAGTTAACTTTGGCGGCAACAAAAAAGCTAGCATGAAATTTTTATCACCGGAAATTAATAACCGACATCACTTTCAAAGGGTTTAAGGCCTCCTAAGTAAGTGACAAGCTAATCAAGTATGGTAATTATAGTCGGTCTTTCTCTTTTTTACACTTTCCAACCGTAGGTTGAAGAAACGTATATGCTCCCGCTTTGTCCGTCTGTCCGTCCGCCGCACGATAACTCGCGTAAAAATGGTTCGATTTTGGTGAAAATTTAGTATGTGATAGGGGACCATCTAGGATGAACCCTATTAAAAATGGACGAAATGGTGTCAAAGGTCAGGACATAGGAGCGGGATCCATTCCACTGCCCTTATGCGTAATAACTTGCGTAAAAATGGTTCGATTTCGATGAAATTTTAGTATGTGGTAGGAGACCACCTGGGAACAAACCCTATTGAAAATGGACGAAATGGAGTCAAAGCTCAGGACACAGGAGCGGGATCCATTCCACTGCCGTTATGCGTAATAACTTATGTAAAAATGCTTCGATTGCGATAGAACTGTATCATGTTGTTTCGGAGGTATACTGAACCAGTTCTGTTAAATATAATCGAAATAGGGTCAAAGGTCAGGACACGAGAGCGAGATTTATTCCACAGGCGTTATCTTTATAACTCGACTAAAAATACTTCTATTGCGACAAAACTTTAGTATATTGTTCCGGAGGTATACTGAACTGGTTCTGTTGAATATAATCGCAATGGGGTCAAAGGTCAGGTCACATGAGCGAGACTTATTCCACAGCCATTATCCTTATAACTTGAGTAATGATTTCTGGTATGTTGGAAAGCGTATCATAATCAATGCATTGCATGATTTTATTTTGTTGGTATTTAACAGCTTCCACATGCATTTAAAGATAACACACATTTAGAGCGATAAGTTTCGTGAAAGCAAGGCAGAAAGTGCCATGAGAATAAACCAATATTTGTTGCTTACTCGGGATTCAAACTCAGACTCACGGACAAGACGACATGTCGCTTCCTAGACAACTCGATCAGCAGGTGAGTATAAACGCACTCAAGAATATCTTGGGGGTAAAACGTTTTTTCTGTTTTGGGATTTAACGACCATCGTGAGCAATTAAATGGACAATAAGCAGTCGCCCGTCCCTGATTTAGGGCCACTAGATCCATGGAAGGGAGAGATCCAGTGCCGTAAGACAGACACAACATCTATGCCTCACCGGCATTCGAACCCAGACCCATCTTGGAAGAACGGTCAGAAGCCAGTGGTTAGACAACTGGCTGGGTTTTAACAACCACAGTGAGTAATTCAGGTGGCTATAAGTCTTGGTCTGCCCTAATTTGGGGCCACTAGTTCAATGGAAGGGAGAGAGCCAGTGCCGTAAGACAAATGAACCATCCATGACTGACCAAGGATTCGAAATCAGACCCTTCTAGGACGAATGATTTAAGCCAGCGCTTCGTACCAGTCGGCCACCTGGTCTGCATGAAATATCCTGGTACTTTATGGTCAAACATTATACTTGTTTGGAGGTCGTTTGCGCCTCTGCTCAAATAAATTTTTCTAAATTTTTCTTTCTTTAGCTTTCTTTTAAGGTTTTTTCTTTTTTTTTCTTCCAGTAGTATTGTATTAAGTTTGTGTTGCATTTTCATTCCTGATTATATTTATTTTAGCGCGTCTTTCGTAAAAAAAGATCGTGCTTACTTTACCACTTTTCCCGTTCGTCCGTCTGTCTGTGGACACCATATCTCTGCAACTATTAGTCCGATTGAAAAATTAATTTTGCATTAGGGAGCTTGAAATATGAATGATGATCCATGCATTCCGGTTTTTTACGATGCACAGTTTCGCCGCTATAGGGCGTAAATGCAGATGATATCGAATTCAAAATGCATTTTATTCTATATATTTGCTTTTAAATATCCCAAAGCAAAAATTCTTTTATCTTTCGATGCCATTTATACCGAAGACTATTTTAGGCACAGTCACTTTTCAAGCAATGCAGAGATTTTCCTCTAGAGGGCGTAAAGGTAAATTGCATTTCCCCCGATACCTCTGCTTCTAAAATTTCGATTTGAAAAAAAAAATGTTTGCACCGGATATAGCTCCTGATGGGAAAACTTTTGCATATAATTCCTAATGTTTGGTGAAGAATGGTTTGGCCACCAGAGGGTGTAAGCGTTAACTTCTTCTAAAAACTCGACTGAAAAATTTCTTTCGTAGACCAATACAGCTGATCTCGGAAAACCCTGTCAGAATATTTTCATCTTAAAATAATACATGGTTTCTTCTCCAGGAGCCGTAGATATATGCTGTAGCTACAGCATTATAGATCATATCCACGTACTGAGAGAACTAATTAAAAGAGCGAGGGAATATGAACTTCCATTGTGCATGGCTTTTATCGATTATGAAAAGGCCTTTAATTCAGTGAAACCATCAGCAGTTACAATGGCTCTTAAATCCTGCGGTATTGAAGATGCATACATTAATATTATTAATAACATCTATGAAAATGCAAGTGCAAAGATTCGGCTGTTTGAAAATACAACACACATAAAAATTGGAAAGGGAATGAGACAAGGTGACACCATATCTCCGAAGCTCTTTAATGCCACATTGGAAAATGTCTTTTAATCACTGAACTGGGAAAACAAAGGGATAAAGATTAATGGAGACTATCTAACTCACCTTCGTTTTGTTGACGATGTAGTCAGTTTTGCAACTACCCCATCAGAGCTGCAGAGTATGATCCAGGAACTTGCTGACAACAGTAAAGAAGTAGGATTAAAAATGAACTTTCAGAAAACAAAAGTGATGTACAACGCTTTTACAAGAAATGAAGATTTATCGATTGATAGAGAAAAGCTGGAGATAACAGATGCGTACATTTATCTTGGACAGCAGATATCAAGTGAGGGTCACATTAATGAAGAAATTAATCTGCGTATAAAACTTGCCCTCCTGGAGAGGTTTTGGAAGAAACAGCATAATTTTCAAACGCAATATGCCATTATGTCTTAAAAGAAAAGTGTTTGATCAATTCATCCTTCCAGTGACTACATATGGTGCAGAGACGTGGACCATAACTAAAAGAGACATACAAAGGCTGCAGACAACTCAAAGCAGCATGGAGAGGTGCATGCTTGGTGTAACCAGGAGAGATAAGAAGAGGAACTCGTGGATCAGAAAAATGACAAAAGTGGAAGACATCATGATCAGAATAAAGTTCCTGAAATGGCAATGGGCTGGACATACTGCCGGAAGAACACACCATCGATGGACAGTCGAAATTTTAGATTGGATTCCAAGGAACAGGAAAAGACCAAGAAGAAGACCACATGGGAGATGGGTAGATGAAATTCGAAAGTATGAGGGAGTAACATGGAAGAGACTCCCACAAGACAGACCGTTGTGGAAGAGGCTTGGAGAGACCTTCGTCCAGCAGTGGATTGATAATGGTTGACAATGATGATGATGATACATATACACTCCTGGCTACCCAAAATGCAACACCAAGAAGGACACGAGATAGGAAAGCCAGATTTACTGGACACGTAAAAACAGATACAAAGATGAAACGATTGAGCTTACATGCCCGTGCGACTTGCGGAACACGCAGACATCAATAGTTCGTGTGGCCCCCATGGGTGGCAATAACCGCCGCTACACGCCGCGGCATTGAACGAAAGAGGCTTTCGATGTGGACTTGGGGTATGTCGGTCCAGGCTGCTTCCACACGTTGCCACAGTTCATCAGGCGTAGCCGCGGGTGGTGCTTGCCGGGTCACTCGGTTACCGATCAGCGACCAGACGTATTCGATGGACGACATATCGGGAGAACAGGCGGGCTACGGCAGCAGTGACCCCAGGTGGGCCGTGAAGAATTGTTGCACGATGCGTGCCACGTGCGGGCGCGCATTGTCCTGTTGAAACGTGGCCGCTGGCAGGTCCTGCAGGTAAGGGGTACTACAGGTTCCAAAACATCGGAGATATAGCGGTGGCTGTTGAGTGTACCGGCGATGCGTACCAGAGGGGTGCGGGTGTCATATCCAATTGCGCCCCAAACCATAACGCCAGGCAACGGGCCGGTATGGCGATGCATAATGTAGGCGTCATACAGTCTCTCGCCGCGGTGCCGCAACACGCGGATCCGACCATCGTGGTGTTGCAGGCAGAAGCGGGATTCGTCGGAGAAGACAATGTCGTGCCATTCCGTAGTCCAGGTGCGGAGTTCAACGGCCCACTGTCGCCGCACTCGCCGGTGGTGTAACGTCAATGGTAATCGGAGCCATGGGCGCCGTGCGACAAGTCCCCGGTCCTGCAGACGACGTCGAACGGTACGTGCCGACACAGGTTGTTGCGCAACACCCCTAATCCCTGCGGTAACGTTCGTGATGTGGCGGTGCGAGCCGTCAATGCCCGCCGCACAACATGGCGGTCGTCTCGTTATGTGGTGTGCCGCGGCTGTCGCAATCGCTCACGTCGGCCCGTATGTTCCTCCTGCACCCACCGAATCCAAACTCGCCTCACGTGGCTGGATGTCGTTCCACACGGGCGCCGATGTCTCGGTACGATAAACCGCTGTCGCGATAAGCCACTATTCTTCCTTTGTCGAATTCCGAAACGTGGTGGAATGACTGCTGTATTCTGCGACGAGGCATCAGGAAGCTTCCCACGCAGAGGTCAGGCAGCACAACACACTTCCACTACTTACACCCCGCCTTCTGTGCACCCTTCTTATAGTGCTTCCCGGTGGCGTGCCGGGCGCACATGATTTGCATATGCCATGCAATGCTAATCGTTTGCATGTCCTCTCGCGGGTGACGAATGCTGCGAATTTCAGGCCAATCGGATGCTACCTTCTTGGTGTTGCATTTCGTGTGGCCTGCAGTGTATATTATTCTTGTCAATAACTCTGTTTCTAAGAGACCGATTAGAAAAAATCTTTCTTTTTTGGAAAGCGCTTCCGGTACTAAATGTTCCTGATTTAATTTTAAATTTTTCTTAACATGCCATTTGAGGGTGCAAGTTCACGTTTCCGTTTACAGCAATATCGGCAGGATTGAAACACAGCAAAAATCTTTTTAGGTCAAATACTACTAATATGAAAACTCTTTGTGAGTATTTTCTTCACAGAATAGATATTAGATATCTGAGTAGAAACATTTTCCAATCAATAGCTGTATCCGATGCAAGAATAATGTTTGAATAGGAGTTCTAGAAGCAGAAATATAGGGGAAAAAGCAATTTACCTATACGCCCCCTAGCGGAAAACCTATGCATTACTTGAAAAATTTGAAACTGTATCAGAAACATTTCGCATCAGAAACGCTCTCTAACAAAGAAAGAATTTTTCAAATCTCACCTTTAGAAGCAGAGATATCGACAAAAGTAAAATATATGTTTACGTCCCTGGCGAAAAAACTATACGCGATTTTAAGCGGAAGGTATTTTCAAAAGATTTTCCTAGGTGAGCGGTATCGGTTCACGAAACAATTTACCCTATCGAGTGTTTGGAACATTAGATTTTTATTGCAAATATAGAAGCAGAAATACACTTACGCTTCCTGGTGACTAAATCATATTTTTTTTCAAAAATTAGAAATATAATAAAAGCATTTCCCACGAGGAGCTGTTTTCGATGCAGGAAGAATTTTCAAATAGAAACGGCACCTAGCGGAAATTCTAATTTCAACAAAATCTATTTTCAACGCCACAGCGAAAAATCTATGCATTACTTGAAAAAGAAACTGTACCTAAAATCGTCTTCGTTATAAATGTCATGGAAAGAGAGCAACAATTTCTTCAATCTGATATTTAGAAGCAAATACACTGGCGGAAAGTGAAAAAAGGACACCAAGTAGGAGACGTCTGATACCAACGAAATTTATACAGAATAATAACGGAATAAAGAGGATAACGTGATAAAAAAATTATGGCAAAATACAGCTGTATTTGCTGGTAAACTGAAAAATAACATTTCCATGTAACATGGTTAGTACGAGGTTGAACCGCCATGAACTGCGTCACACTGTGCAATTCTGGCATGGAGTCTGTCGTACAGACGTTGGATGTAAGTTTGGGGTATTGAGTTCCAAGCATACTCAACCTAGACGCGTAAATCGGGGATAGTCGTAGCTGGCCGTGGAGACCGGATAAGTCGTTGTCCCATAAAATCCCACATGGGCTCAATGGGGGACAAATCCGGTGAACGTGCAGGCCATGGAAGTTGTCTCACACTCTGAAGTGCATATTGCGTTGCACGTGCCGTGTGTGGGTATGCGCGTAATCTTGCTGGAAAACACCACGATGGACCGACTTTACAAATGGCACAACAACGGGCTGAATGATGTTGTTGATGTAGGAGGTATTGTTTAACGTACCCGGTACAAACACTAGTTGTGTACGGGAGTGATAGATGACCGCTCCCCACACCAGGAGACCAGGTGTAGGCCCTGTGTGTCGCTGGCGGATGCCAGAAGGGTGGAGACGCTCCCCTGTGCGTCTGCGAACACGCATACGGCCATCGGAGGCTCCCAAGCAGAATCTGCTTTCATCGCTGAACACGACAGATCGCCATTGCGTTCTCCAGTGCAGACGTTGGCGACACCACTGCAGCCGTTCCTCATGGTGGGCTGGAGTCAGAGGTACACATGCCAGAGGCACACGTGCACGTAGTCCTGCATCCAGTAGACGGTTGTGGATTGTTCACACAGTCACCTCAGGTGCAACGGCAGCTCGGATTTGCGTCGCAGTGGATGTTCTGCTTGACAACGCCGCTCTTCTTATGCATCGATCGGTCCGCTCATCAGTCCGTCTGTGACTCCCGGTTCCACGTCTTCTCGTGTGTGAATGTTCCTCGGACCATCTACGCCACCATCGTACCACCACCGATACGCCCCGTCCAATTCGCTCCGCAATACGACGGCACGACCACCCGGCCTCGCGGGGTCCGACTAGA
The DNA here is from genome assembly GCA_039090855.1 of Macrothele yani. Classification (NCBI taxonomy): domain Eukaryota; kingdom Metazoa; phylum Arthropoda; class Arachnida; order Araneae; family Macrothelidae; genus Macrothele; species Macrothele yani. The sequence continues at coordinate 85,454,840 of CM077008.1, forward strand.
CGACCTCGCTCAAAGTCCGATAACTGCTGAAATCGTACACGTCTTCCATGTCCAGGCATTGCAGCTTCTTCAGGGTCTTCGCACGTGTCCGTACGCCGACGACTGATTACATTTACTTCGCCGTACTCCTTAAATACCACCGACGATAATTTGCATATTATACCGTGCTGTGGCGTAAGAGCTCACCGGTTGGTCCCGAAATTTACATCACATCTACGTAAACTCTACCCCATTAACATATGTAAATTTCATGATCGTCCGCCAATTCCTTCTTGGTGTTCTTTTTTCACGTTCCGCCAGTTTATATGCTATAAAATATATTTTAAAATTCGATGTCATCTGCATTTACGCCCTCTAGCGGCGAAGTTGTGCATCGAAAAAACTGGAATGCAAGGATCATCATTCTCACACTGCACTCTTCCCAATGCAAAAAGAAATTTTCAAATTGGGCTAATAGTTGCAGAGATATGATGTTCACAGGCGAACGAACGAACTGACGGACGGACAAACCGATAACATTATTAGCAAGATCTTTTTACAAAAGACGTGCTAAAAATGTGAGCATATGCTTGCAGAAGTGTTGTTCTACGTTCATGTGTTCAAAATGTGTATTTTCAGCCTAATTGCTGGCAGATCTGTTCTCAGACGTTTTTTGTTTTCTTTCATGTGGAGCTTATAACAGGAGCTGCTGGTTTTACGAAGACTCGCCTATCACAATTTTTCTAAGGAGTACATATTTTACAGCCATGGGAGACAGTAAGTAGCTTTTGCTACAATTGTCTGAAAAAATCAAGAACTAAATAATTTGTTTCGAGTTGTTTATGTGAAAATCAACAACTATTCATTTTATTTTGCGATGTGCGCGTTTCCTTAATTTTCCGTAGTGATTAATATATCTTTTCAGGAACAGATTATCAAAAGTTCCCTACATAAGCAACATAAGCAATCCATGTCTTCATTTTTAAATGAATTTAAAATGTGCTTCTACTGTGCGTAATTTACATTATATACATTCATTGTCATAAAAAATCAGCGCACCAAGGAAAAACCTTGCGATTAACGCGAAACTCGGCGAATAACTACGGGGAGGGCAGACGTGAAAATGATTAAAGTTTCGTCCGATTCCGCATGCCAGCGCGTCCAAGACCGACGCTGCAATCGCAGTCCTTGAGGATTATAAGGCGCCGCGTAGGGGACTCCACATTCGTGCCGAAGTGCACGGTAGGAGTCAGGTGAGATCCCTGAGCGATAGACATGCAGAGGAGCCGCCGTAGATGTGCGTACGGGCAGCTGACGGAGTTTGAACGAGGCGGTATCGTCGACTTGAGAGCTGCAGTGTGGCAGGCGCGCCGAATCGGCAGCAATTTGGGCCAGTCGAACTGTACAGTGTGATCGTGTTGGGAGCAATGGACACGGGAAGGCACCCAGACACGGCGGACTGGCTTTGGACGACCCAGACACACCACCAGCAGGGATGACCATGGGATCGTGAGAGCGGCACGCACGCACAGATGCAAAGATATCTTTGTTCAATATCCAGAGACATGTGATGGCTGCACAAGGGACTCCTGTGTCCGCCAGAGCCATTTCCAGACGCCTGAAAGCCGCGAATCTGCACTCTCGACGGGTCTTACGTTTTTTGCCATTAAATCCTGACCATCGTCGGCGTCAATTGCAGTAGAGTCAGCAGCGAAAAACGTGGAATACTACGGACTGGCGACGTATAGTGTTCAGAGACGAATCCCGCTTCTGCATGGGAGCGGACGACCACCGTGTCAGAGTTTGGAGGATCGCAGGTGAGCGATACAATCCCAACCACACGGCCCGAACTGCAGGCGGGATGGTCTGGGGAGTAATCGCATATGACATCCGGACTTCCCTCGCAGTGATTTGAGGGACGTTGACAGTCCAGCGCTATGTACAGGAGATCATGCTGCCCCATGTGCTGCCTTTCCTGGTGGGGTGGCCCGGATCTATTTTCCAACAAGATAACGCCCGTCCTCATACGGCTCGGGTTTCCCAAGACTGTCTACGTCATGCTTCGACGCTTCAGTAGCCTGCCAGAACTCCTGATCTCTCGCCCATTTAGCACGTGTGGGACCAGATGCGACGCCAGCTTTCTCCATGTCCCAGTGTTCGTGATTTAGAGCGTCAGTTTAAAGAAGTGTGGGCCAATTTGCCCCAGGATAACATACGGCGTCTTTTTGACTCCATGGCGGACCGTATCACTGCATGTATCCGAGCACGAGGCTGCCCGACGCGGTACTAACGCTTACCGGAATGTGCACGGTATGTCGGCGGGAAATCGTCCTGCTGCTGTGATATTGTAATCATTTCTGTCCTTGGTATGTATCATCTCACTACTAAAACCTCATTTCAATCCGACGCCTCATTCTTGGTGCGCGGATTTTTATGACAATGAATGTAAGGGCGGATTGCAGACGAGTTAGGTCAAGCCTGTGACCAAATGCTTTCCACAATCCATGGGCTGGATTTCTAATAGCATTTTTCGAAAGTTTGAAGGCGCCTAAGTTAGTAGGTGCTGCATTAGGGGCTATAACTGCAATGCCATTGAACAAAATATCTAGTAAACCCATCTTCACTTACACTCCTTTCTTATCTGCGATGATTGAGAGTGATGTAACGCTGGATGCTTTGTCCTGGTGAGTCCAGATTTTGGAGACATAGCCAGGGTGACCAAACATCTGGCTTTTGGAGGACATGTCCTCCATTTCTTACCATGTCCTCCTGTCCTCCAGGCATTAAGGGAAATAGCCTAAACGGACGGCTTTTTCAATAAGGAATAATTCAAATACATTTTGATCAAATTCTTCTATTGTGATCATATATACTATCCAGCCACTGCTAAAATGTATTTATTCATTTCTGGATTCACTCTCGGTCCCTCCCTCCTCCGCCAGTCAGTTTATTCCTGCAAACGCCTACTGCAGTGAGTCAGCAGCGCAGAGAAAACCCACCAGTGCATGTTAGTCTGTCTGTCTTTCATCGCACGTGGACAAAGCCGTGCGATGGAGTAGCGTAAACAGTGAGCTCATACTGCTTGTTTTGTGTGTTGTGAGTCATTTCTGTGAGTTTTTGCTGTTTCTACAGGGTGTTTCACCAGGTAGTCTCCCCCAAAGAACCAACTATTGTTTTTTTTTTTTTTATGATTGGAGGTTTAACGACCACCGTGAGCAACTCAATGGGCTATAAGCAGTCGCCCGTCCCTAATTTATGGTCACTGGTTCCAGGGAAGGGAGAGAGCCAGTGCCGTAAGACAAACACAACATCCATGCGTCACCGGGATTCGAACCTGGACCCCGTTCGGACGAATGATCAGAGGCCATCGCTTAGACCACTGCGCCACCGGGGCGGCATTGTTTTCTTCCCACTCTACATAGAAACATGACGTTTGGTTTACCAGTGACCTTGATCTTTGAAGAAAATGCACCGGAGTGATTTTCCTTATAACGCAATGACCCATTGTGACGTCCCGTCACCAGATGACCGGGCACGATAATTTTGTCCGTAAGCAATATGCGTATTTTACTATGTCGTTGAAGGTTTTTTCTTTTGACTGAAAGTTTAACGACCACCGTGAGCAACTCAGTGAGCTATAAGCAGTTGCCCTTCCCTAATTTAGGGCCACTGGTTCCAGCGGAGAGTGAGAGTGAGAGAGAGAGAGAGAGCGCCAACGCCTGTAAGACAAACACAACATCCATGTCTCACCGGGATTCCAACCCGAACCGTCCTCGGAACGAATGGTCATAAGCCAACGCTTAGAGCACTGCGTCATCGGGGCGGACCGTTGAAGGTCGTTCGGGGTAGCTGTGTATACCGTTGCAGAGCGGGTTTTTACCGTGAAAAGTTATTGGATAGCAAAGTCTATAAAGGTAACACAGCGTATGAGCATGAGTGAAGTTTCCTCTTTCTTCGGTGTGCGAGTGATTTCCAAACGGCTGTGGCCACCACGTTCACCCGTTTTGACTTCTCCCGATTTCTCTTATGGGGATATTTGAAGTGTCATGCTTACAGCAATAAACCAAGTACGTTAATCCGGAGTATTGATGAGGACATGCTGCGGAGAACATTCGATAATATGCAGCGTCGCGTTCGAGTGTGCTTGGATGTCGGTGGAGGACATTTCCAGCATTTGTTGTGGATGGTCCTATGAACTAAGGTACGTTGTAAAGCACATGTCATGTTTCTAGGTAGAGTGTTTTGCAAAATATGACTGATTCTTTGGGGGACTACCTAGTGAAACACCCTGTTATTCAAATTCCTTAATCAATTAGTGAGGGGTATACTGCTAGTTAAATACAATTTCAAAGACATATCATGCTCTAAATTTCACAAATATTTGTTAAGGAAACCCGATCAACAATGTTAAACATTTTGTGGTAGGTTGTACCCAAAAATGATACTACATTAGCTGCACGTTTGCTGAGAAAAAAACCCATCATTGTATGGTGCAAACAAAACCCAACAACATGGCGCAACTTTACACCATGTTATGGTGCACAGTTTCACCACATTATGATGCAAGGTTACAAAATGTTGTTGATTTTTGTTTGCACCATACAATGGTGTATTTTTTCTCAGAAAGTTGCAGTTGATGTAGTACCACTTTTTGGGGCAATACCACAAAATTTTTAAAGGTGTACTAAAGAAAATCTCTTCCATTGAAAAACATAAGTAAAAATGCCCAGCAGACTAAAATCTTTTTTTTTTTAAAGTCTTACAGGTATAAACTTACAAACTGTGAAATTTAAAAAGAGAGTATGTGCATTTGTATTTTTTTTGTACAAATTTATTGTGTCGTCTTTTTTCTAGAAATGTCCTCCCATTATTTTTGTACAAATTTATTGTGTCCTCTTTTTTTTCGAAATGCCCTTCTTTTTTAATGAAAATGTCTTCACTTAATGAAAATGTCCTCACTTTTGTACAGATTTATTGTGTCCTCTTTTTCTCGAAATACCCACCTTTTTTTAATGAAAATGTCCTCCTATTATTTTTGCACAAATTTATTGTGTCCTCTTTTTTCTCGAAATGTCCTCCTTTTTTGGTGAAAATGTCCTCCCATTATTTTTGTACAAATTTGTTGTGTCCTCTGTTTTCTCGAAATGCCCTCCTTTTTTTTAATGAAAATGTTCTCCCATTATTTTTGTACAAATTTATTGTGCCCTCTTTTTTCTCGAAATGCCCTCCTTTTTTTAATGAAAATGTCCTCCCATTATTTTTGTACAAATTTGTTGTGTCCTCTGTTTTCTCGAAATGCCCTCCTTTTTTAATGAAAATGTCCTCCCATTATTTTTGTACAAATTTATTGTGTCTTCTTTATTCTCGAAATGTCCTCCTTTTTTGATGAAAATGTCCTCCCATTATTTTTGTATAAATTTGTTGTCCTCTTTTTTCTCGAAATGCCCTCCTTTTTTTTAATGAAAATTTCTTCCCATTATTTTTGTACAAATTTATTGTCCTCTTTTTTCTTGAAATGTCCTTTTTTTAATGAAAATGTCCTCCCATTTCAAAAAGTCATCTGATCAACCTGGACATACCTAAAACACAATGAAAAGATTTCTCGTGTCTCTAGCGGTTCAAGAACTTCGCGCTGACATCGTATCTTGACATTCGAGCCTTCTCCAGTAGATTTCGATATTTGATTCATTCGGACGATAGTAAACATCTCTGTATTTCGAATTTTGCTTTATTTTGACACCTTCACCGAAAATAATCAAAAACTTTTACTACTCAGCAAAAAGGTATTTCTCATAGCATTACGAGTGACGGTCTTTCGATCTGTAATGTTACGCAGGGTGAATTTTTGGACATGTGACTTTCTTTTCTGGATCCACTATGTTAAGAGATGATAGGACTCACTGTGAATGTGTCTACACCTTCTGCAATGACTTTGGGTTAATGGGTTTTATATTTTACTTCTTATCTTATGCCAAAAAGATTCAGTGCTACTAATAGTTTGCTAGGCATCTTGATATAGAGTTTTTCCGCAAGGTCGTAGTCGAGAATAGTTTAATAAAAGAAGCACATACAATATTTTTGCTATGATGATACGGCATCTCTGTTTTATGGTTCCATGCTTCCATGATATTCCAATATTTTTTTTGTTGATTCATTCACCGTTTATTTTATTGAAAATTTTAGACCACGTTGAGGACGAACCGGCAAGATAAAACTTCAGTTAATTCCTTTTATTCATTTGATACATATGATTAATATTCCCCACCTCCTTGGGTTTCATATATAATAAACGAAAGAGAAATGCATAATTTCTTGTAATTTCAAAAAAAAAAAAAATATATTTTTTTTTGCCTAACGTCTCGTGTTTTTTAAATTCCCAGATCTTAACCCAATCGAACACCAGTAGAAAATGACTGAGAGAGCCATTCGTAATAGAGATTTCCCTGCATCGAATATTGATATTTGACGGACGCCATTACATCGGCTTGGCTGAAGATATACCAAAGAGCCGAAACATTATGACCAGCGCGCTTCTAAGTAGCTGGCCATAATGTCATAATGTTTTGGCTCTAATCGAAACAACCTCAGGTAAACGGCGGCGCTTGTGAAGGTTATAAAATGGTGCAAATAATACCTGATACTGAGCCCTTGTAATCAGTGTTATTCTTGTTCTTCAGATGGGAAAGGCAGCCAACTTAGGCGAGTTTGATGAAAGCCAAATTGTAATGACAAGACGATGGGATCAAATCATTTCCGAGACGGAAAGGCTTGTGGGATGTTCACGATCAGCCGTGATTAGTACTTTCAAAAAGAGGTCCGAGGAGGGAAACCACGGACCGCCGGCTAGGTTTGTGTCGACCACGAGTCATCGGTGCTAAAGATGAGCAAATGCTTCCTCTATGACCCAACAGAAGAGATACTGTGGCTCAACGTGTCGGTAATTTGAATGTTGGTGACGAGAGTAATGTGTCAGAACACACAGTACATCGAAATCTGCTGAAATAACCTCGTCTCACTGTTAAAAGCGCCTACAATAGGCACGTGATCATCAGAACTGGACTTTGAATGATTAGAAGAAGATCTTGTGGTCCGATGAATTTCGTTTCCTGTTGCACCATATGGACGCCTGGTCCCTTGTGCAACGTTTTCCTGGGAAAGTGTTGGCATCAAGATGCACAGTGAAGCGGAAACAAGCCGGTGGAGGAAGTGTAATGCTTTGGGCAATGTTCTTCTGGGAACCACTAGGTCCAGTTATTCATGTGCAGGAAACCATGGCGTCTACTACCTACTGAACATCATTGTAGACTAAGAACATCCTTTCGTGACAACGGTATTCCCCTCTAGTAGTGCCTTCTTTCAGCAGATTAGTGCGCCGTGCCAAACTCCCCGGTCTGTTCCAGAATGGTTCACGCAAAGTTTTTAAAGTCTTTCAGGTATTCCAAATTCCTCAGCCGTCAATTCAATCGAGCATCTGTTGTTTGTGTTGTCACAGCAAGTCCGATCTGCAGCGGCTCAACCACGTGACTTACAAGAGTTAAAGGATCTGCTGGTAACGTGTGGGTATCAGATACTACAAGATACCATTAGAAATCTTGTAGTGTCCATGCCTCGCTGGGTAAGTGCTGTTTTGGCGGCATATAGACGATCAGCATCGTATTAGGTAGGTGGGCATAGGTATAATGTTTTAGCTCTTCTGTGTATCACCTTTAGAACGATATAAGCAACACGTTATTAGGTAGGTGGCCACAATAATTTTCTAATTCAATGTAGATCAAATACGTGACACGCATAATAGGAGAGAGTGAAAGTGAACGAGAAGGACGGAAATAGAAAACGATGTACGGGAAGCAAAATGGAGTGTAAGAGGCATAGAGTAAAAGATAGAATACGGAGTAATATAGACAGGCAGCTTGAAAGAGAAAAGAGGTACAGAGTTACACCGAGAGAACTCAAAGAGGCTAAGAAAGGAGAGAGCGGGATTCAGAGAGAGAAATAAAAGTATTTGTGTATGGGTCACGGAGAGAGTAGCGTCAAGGTGTGTGTGTGTGTGTGTGTGTGTGTGTGTGTGTGTGTGTGTGTGTGTGAGAGAGAGAGAGATAGGGAGGGACAGAAAACCGTGTGTGTGTGTGTGTGAGAGAGAGAGAGAGAGAGAGAACTCAAAATAGTAAGAATGTTTGTGAGAGAAAGACTCAGCAGAAGGTAAGAAAGGGATAGTGTGCAAGATAACTCACAGCGAAAGTTAGAAAGAGATAGAGCAACAGAGGACTCACAGAGAAAGTGAGAGTGAGAAAGAGATAGTGTGAGAGCAACAGAAAGAGATAGTGTGAGAGCAACAGAGAAACAGATAAATAACAAGAGAGAGAGAGAGAGAGAGAGAGAGAGAGAGAAAAAGTTATGAATTAAAGAGAGAGAGAATTCACAGAGAAATCCGTACTCAGAGCAAAAGGGAAAGGGAGATGCCCAAAGAAATAAAAAGGGAGAAAAGGGAAAAAATGAGAGACATATGATACCAAGAAAGCATGAAAGCGCAAAAGAGAACAAGTTAGTAAAATCATGCAATGCATTGATTATGATACGCTTTCCAACATACCAGAAATCATTACTCAAGTTATAACTCAAGTTACGAGGATAATGGATGTAGAATAAATCTCGCTCCTATGACCTGATCTTTGACCCCATTTCGATTATATTCAGCAGAACCGGTAAAGTATACTTCTGGAACAACATGATAAAGTTTTGTCTCAATCGAAGCATTTTTACGTAAGTTATAACGCATAAGAGCGATGGAACGAATCCCGATCCTATGTCCTGACCTTTGACCCCATTTCGTTCATTTTCAATAGGGTTCGTCCCCAGATGGTCTCCTACCACATACTAAAATTTCATCGAAATCGAACCATTTTTACGCGAGTTATCGTGTGGACAGACGGACAAAGCTAGAAGAGCATATACGCTTCTTCAACCTACGGTTGGAAAGCGTAAAAAAGAAGGAAAGAAATAGACAGAAAACAAGTGTGTCGCAATCTGCTCTATACAGATGAAAATGGGAGAAATTTGCTAAATCTTATAAAATTGAATTGTTTGAATTTTTTGCTTCATGTTTTTTCATTTGATTTGCTTTGAATATGACTAAAATGCTCTAAGAAATTTCTTTCTTCCGAAGTTCACAAACACTATTCTCACCCGCAGCTTAAAGATACATTCAACAGTTAAAGCGAAAAAAAAAAAACTTCTGTGAGTCATGTGCATGAAATTCCTTCTGTGCTTCAATTAAATCCGCAAAGGAAATTGTCTTCCTCGCAATCAGTCCTCAGTTTAAAGAATAGCAACACATTTTTATAAACAAACTTCATTAAAAACCACAGTCTATCAGCATTCCGTTTCAAGCGTCTAAACAAAGGCATACAAAGAAGCAAACCACGTGGTCATTCGGGTGATTAAGTGTTGCGTGAAATTTCTGCCACAATATTTCTTTTCTGAAGCTGAAAACCCAAATACAAGAGGTTCTTGCAAAGCGAATCGTCGCGTTCCTTTGCTCGAGGCGCAAATGAGCCTACACTGCACACGACCGATTCTTCTTGCTTCTTGCACAAATTGCTCCTGAAGCAGGCTTCAGAAAAACAGTAGAGAAAATCATGAACCTTTATGCAAGTGGTAATTCTTCCTTTTTTTTCGCTGTCGCTGTCCTCTTCTTGCATAAAGAGGAAAGAGTTTTTTCTTCCCGCATTTCCCGCTAAGAACTGCGAAATATCTTCACATACACAGATTTTTGTGAAATCTAATGGAGTGCATGTGGAGTTTGTATTAAATTCAAGCTGTGTTTTAGAAAATATGCAGAGCAGTATACAGAAATTACTGGAATAGATCTAAATCATTTGTTACTAAATCACAGTTATTTAATGACCATTTACTTTAATTAATAAAATTACAGGAATATCAAAAGTTAATGATATTAACTTGATCATCATGTTGTTGACTACACCAAAAGATTTGATCAAACATGAATTAGTAACAGCTTTAACGTGAGTCAATTACTTCATTTTGCCAGCGAGTTTATGTGAAGTGTGTGTATGGGTGCAATTCGGAACTCAGAACTGCAAACCTTGGACGCAAATAAATAATCCCCGGTGGCCGAATGGCCAAAGGCGCAGGCTTCTGGTCAATCGTCGGAGTTGTGCCAGAGCTCGAGTCGCTGATGACGCATGGATGGGGATTTTTAGTACGGTCCTTCTCTCTCCCCTCCCTGGAACCAGCATTTCTAAATTAGGGACAGGCTACTGCTCACAACCACATTTATTTATTTATTTTGTAAGCTCATCCCTACAGATGGTAGATTTATTTACAGGAATTGCTTAAACATTACTGTGTCTCAACCATCATAGTGCACTAAAAGCGATAATTACAATCTTCCAAAACGTGCTTTACGAAAAAAAACTTACATAAAAAATATCCGGACATTCTTCAAGTGAGTTGTGAAGTCTGTATATTTTGCATAACGGAGAATTTTACTCAGCATGAATCCTGCAGAATGACACTGCAATGGTATTGCACATTTTGTCCTTGGTGAACGTGACTCACGAAAATTTAATATGTTTACAATTTTCAACTTGCAAAACATGCTTTACGAAAAAAACGTTTGAACTTCTTATGCGGTGCTCTCATTCATCCCATAGGTGCTCTATGATATTAAGATCCACACACGATACGGAATTATCGCCAAACCACGCCGTAACAGTCCTTGCTTTATGACTCGGTGCATTATCCTGCTGGTACCAACAAGGCTCGGTTCGATAGTATTACCACAGAGTTGGCAGGACATAATTATTCAGAATATCGAGGTAGACGTTGTGGTTAACGGGTTTGTCCAGGATAACCAATGGGAAGGGACCATAGCACGAAAAACAGCCCCACACGAGTACACTGCGAGCTCCAAACTTGACCGTAGGAACAGTACACTGTGGTAAATAGCGTTTCCCCAGCTTCCGCTATACTGATTGACGGCCTTCAGACTGATTGATCATGTATCTGGATTCATCAGTCCATAGGACCCGTTTCCATTGTTCTACGGTCCACGATAAATGTTCTTCACACAATACTAAACGACGAGTAGCATTCCAAATGGAGGTGAAAGGTTTTTGAGCAGCCGCACGACCACGTTAACCCATGGAATGAAATTCTCTGCGAATGGTACATGTACATACTGAGGTTCCAGCATTTTTACTCACCTGTACACTGAGGGCTTGTGCAGTACTCCGTCGATTAGCTGTAAAGACTCTCCTGAGGCTTCGACGTCCTCTATTACTGATTTTCTTTGGTCTGCCGGTACGTTTTGCTGCTTCAGGCACGCCATGTGTCTTCCACTTGTTCAGTGCATCCAAAACAGTTGACTTGGGTATGTTTAAACGCCTCTCGGTTTCTCTTATGTACAACCTACTAATATAACACCCAACAATCTTTCCTTTCTCAAAGTCAGTTCTCTCCCGCCGCGGCATTTTCACTCAACCTCACAGTGCGATATGATCGCGGTCAGCTGCAGGCTTGTTTTTATACCGTTTGCAGCTGTACTGAGCATCTTAACAACGCAGTGAATCCGTTCATTTGCTTTTGAAGAGGTGTCTGGTGACTTTTGTCATTATAGTGTATATACATTATATCTCTGTACAATATTCTGATAGCAAATGATGCTTTTACTAGTTTCGGCGTTTCGTGAATCTACCTTGAAGTGTTTAACGTTCCTCTAAGGGTTGATTAATGCCTGTCATTAGGGATTTGATGGTCCCCCGGCAGAAGTGAGATTAATGATTCAGCAATGATGTTTTTCTTAACCCAAGTAGCGTCTTTTTCAGATAGTTCATCCTCAGTTATGGTCGTTTAGACTTACTCTTTGATTAACAATACTTCAACCTTAAATGTACACAACTAATAATTACAATTATTTAAATTACCAAACCTGGTTGGCAGATAAAAAGTTAGGAACATCGTATTTTCAATTCCACAGTTGGAGTCTAAAAGAATGCCAAATGAGTTTATTCAGTTAAATGCTTGACACTTTAATTTTTAATCTGTAGATAAAAAAATTAAGCATCCTTTTTAAAATTCCTGCGTCTATGAGACAAATGCGTTCAATCTCAAAATTCAAATGAAAAGGAGGTTTGTCAAGAAAGTAAAGAGAAATGCCCTAAACTTCATTAAAATCCTCAATAAAAGAATAAGCTTATCTTCGGCAGTTCGTCTTTCTTTCGCTATCCAGTTTAATTATAATTTTGAGAGGAAAAGAAACACTTACTTAACAACATTCTCTAGAAGCTCAAATAACAGCGGCAGAAGGTGCGAATAGCATAAAACAACCAAGCTTCTTCCGCAGAAGCGCACACATTACGTAATGTTGCAGTTTCACACGCTAAACTAATGATGGCAATGAAAACATTGCAGCTATTCATGAAACAAAAGAGCTAAGTGCGATAAAATGGGGTGATGAAACTGTCACTTTGCCTGGTGACATAATCCTTGCTGAAGAGAAAATAGCGATGACGTCACTTTCAGTTGGTAACTTGAAATGCAGATTTATTTACGCGAGGGCCGCGGATGGCCTAGTGGTCAACATTCGTGACTGCCGCGGAGGAATCGCAGGTTTGATCCCACGCAGGTACGAACGCTCGAACCACTAAATATTCGCCGTGTGTCGGATGGGCACGTTAAGCCGTCGGAACCCGGATACTAGCCCCCCCCCCCGCTTATAAATAAGGGCGTCTTCCTTCCCCTTTCTACCTCGCTTCCGTGTCACTTTCCTGTTGGGCACTCTAGCCCAAATCTCCTAGCTTCCTGTTTTTAAGGGTTCTTTAAGACCTGGGGTCAGACACTCCCTTCCTAAAATACTACCACACCCTATGTACTTTCCAAGCCAGCTCACAACGCGTGCCCCTTTTCATTGGTTACGCGCTGTTGACGTGAAAAGTAGGAGGTGGTCACAATAATGTGACTCGACTGTGTATATCACTCTTACCACACAACAAAATCACCCCGCTTAGACTACTGCGCCGCCTAGGTTACGCAACTGTCTAAGCGGTGACTTATGACCATTTGTCCGTGAAGGGTCCGGGTTTGAATCCCGGTGAGGCATGGATGTTGTGTATGTCTTAGGAACTGGCTCTTTCCGTTCCCTGGAATCAGTGGTCCTAAATTGGAGATGGGCGACTGGTTTTAGCCCATTAAGTTTCTCACAGTGGTTGTTAAACCTTTAATCAAAAAGAAAAACAAAGTCACCGTCCCTGACTGTAGCTGGGAAAGTTAGTAAAGCAGCTTCCTACGTCCTTTGTGAAATACTTACCGTTTTACATAAACCTATTTTTTTTACTGTGTTCATTGTTATGCATCGCATAATGACTTAATTTCAACATCTTTTTTCAGATTCCTCGGTAATCTCCAAAAATATCTCAGCATTTAGTTTGCTTCTTCAAATAACGGGAAAGGTTTTAGGCATTGAAATGCATTTAAGAGATATTTACTCAATAACGAAACTAATTAACTAAATTGAGAGAGATAGAGCTCAGTCAAAACATTTCCACTGTGTAGAGATGTTTCTTTTTTTGTGGTATATCAGATCTAATTACTTGTAAGAAAATTAGTTTATGTTGCATTTTGTGTAAAAAACTTTAGGCGACTTGGGTACCGCAAATTTGATTAGCTGCGGATTTGACACTCACTTAGAATTTGCATATCATCCCTTCAGTTGTTGCAAATCTTATTTCCCTTTATTCTTTATTTCTTCCGGAAAACCCAGGAAATATCCATAAAACACCTCATTTTCTTTTCTCTTTCTTCTTTTCTTCTAATCATTAATCTGGTGTTCCATGCTTTGTTCTGTTTCAGAGGGAAATTCTTAGACTCGAAGCCGTCCGACCAGTAGAGTGGATATGAAAGGATGTTATCCGTTTAACAATTATAATCAAGATAATTAAGTTTAATCAGAGCTGATGACACGAACCTTTTAATACCTTTTACTGTTTTGTTCTTACGAAAAAATATTCATAAAATGCCCACTCTCTTTTGTTCGAAATACATTTACCTCAGACTTGTTAATTCGGGGTTTTTAGTAGTCATGTAGTTCTTTCAAAATGATTCTGTGTTCAAAGAAATTCCTTCATCGCACACTTTATTGTCTAACCATGCAACATCTTATGTGAAGACAAGAACTTAATCTTTTCAAGCACTTTCGTTGAGAGCAGAATTTACTTAACCTTTTCAAAATTTGAAGTGTGCAGAAGGATTTATTTATATTGGGTTGGTGTGCAGATGGTGTTCATTTTTAGCAGGTGGAGATATTAGAGTCCTTCAACTGAATGGTGTCGTACAGCAACGTTACACGTCACGCTACACATAGTCGTATCAGAATAATTTAGCCACCTACCTAATAGTAGGAATAACTACCCTTGGACCAGATGACAGCGGTGAGATGACGTGGGATGGACGCAATGAATCCCTGGAAGGTTGCCCAAGGCACACGTCCCCATTCAGTTTGCAGAAGAACACGGAGGTCCCGGAGATGACGTGGTTGTGGGTCGGCACGTCGAACCTGTCGATCCAATAATCCTACAAGTGCTCTATGGGATTGAGGTCGGACGATTTTGACGGCCAAGGGAGAACGGAGGCATCGCTGTCGTGTTCCTGGAACTAGTCACACACCACCTTAGTGACGTGGTATGGCACATTGTTCTGTTGGTAGACATCATCATCAGCACCAGGGTAAACGTCCAACATGAAGGGGGATGCATGTGGTCAGTGAGGATGGACAGGTAGCTACTGGTGTTGATGGACCCATCCAATGGTACCAGCGATCCGAGGTCATACCAGAAAAGCATCCCTCAGGCATGCATCGCTCAGACATGTACACTGCCACCATCGGCATGTACGTGACTGACAATATGACGTCATATCCGCCACCACCTGTCACTTCTGTTGAGTAGAAGCCTCGATTTGTCGGAGAAGGCAACCTTTGTCCACTCTTCTACTGTCTAATGACGGTAGTCTTATGCTAACTTAAGGCGTCTTTGCCGATGGACCTGGGTTAACATGGGCGCCTTGACGCAGCGTAGACTCCGGTTACGTATGAAGCGAACCCTGTTACTTACGTAACAGGGTTCGCTTTACTGCTATCGAAGAAACGTGGTGCCACCAAGCATTCATTTGCGTCGTCAATTGCTGCTCTGTTGCGCTTTGATCGCCCTTTACCAGTCGACGGAGGCGACGTTGTCCTCTGGAGTCGATGGCTTTGGGACTCCACAGTTAGGACGTCATGAGATACTCGGTGTGCCAGCAGTCTATTCTTGGCACACCCTTACTACAACACCTCGCGAACAGCCCACGAAGTCTGCTGTTTCTGAGATGCTTCTACCCTTGGAGCGGTGGCCGATGATCATTCGTTTTTGAGCGTCCGTTAAATCACTACCTCTGCCCATTATGCTCACGTTACGCACTATGGCTGATCTGTCCTGGCCGTCTGCTTATATCTCCGTGTGATCGACCTTGTTACGTGCACTCTGTGACGCGACTAGGCGGGTACATTGTGATTCCGGGGTGGTCATATTATTCTGATACGACCGTGTGCATCTGGTGCACGCGTTGTGGGCCTCGTTTATTAAAAGACCAAGAAATCTTCTTTTAGAACTCTTTGAAGCTGAAAAGGACCAGTATAAAGTCTTTCAAGAAAGAAAGAAAGAAATAAACGAAAACAAACAAAAAAGGAAGAACACGATTGGTTGAGGTTTGACGAGGACTAACTGAACAATAGTAATGATGGAACTCCTAAAAACTTGGAATAATAAACCAAGTATATAAAGACGACAAAAATAAGCTAAAAGCCGTAGGTAATATGCATTATTAACTGGTCCTGTGACATACTGCAGAGATGAATCACGTGTAAATACGACGAATCTGCAGCAATACATTCCGTCGGTGTAGTTCAGTCGGTTAGAACAACTGGGTCCGGAGCGAGGAGGCGCGGAGTTGATCATTCTCACCGACAAATTTGTGAATTTCACATTGGCGCCCGATTGTATAAAATGGATCTACTGGTCGTTGGGTTCTTTGTGTGATGTTTGTTCCACACATCGTGTGGAATTAATTAAAAATTCCTTCTTCCCTTAAAATAAAAAGATTAAGATTGAGATAATATGACTAAATACAATGGTTTGAAGCACGTGTGAAGACTACAAAGCTACAGCAATACATTCCTTCTGTGTAGTTTAGGCGGTTAGAAAAACTTGCTCCGGAGCGAGGACGGGTGGGTTCGATCCGCATCACCGGCGGATTTGTGAATTTCACAGTTCTGATCAGTACATTCACTTGCCTTCTTTCCTCTCGCTTGGACATATTTTGATGACCGTGAACTGATTGCGCTCTGTACTTCTCATTCTAAATTTTCCTGGGGGACGTCTTGAATCTAGCGCTCTTCATTTTTATTTCCAACAGAGGATATAGTGAAACCCATATGTATATGAAACCAATTACTAATTCGCAATCGTTTTTAATATTTGGTATTGTTGTACCTTATTTCGTGACAAGTTTCAGCTGCGAGTGCATAGACTTAGGTCAAAGTGGACCATGCACAATGATAGGCCAGTTGAGCGCAATTTTTCTGCATGAGTTCAAATTCGGACATTCCACCGGTATAGCGACGTCGATGGTTCGCAAAAGTCCAAGCAGGAGATACGTATTTTGCAGATGATATCCGTGGTCATCCACTAGCAGGTGTAACAGATAAGGGGTTGAAGAATATCGGGTTGAAGAATATCGCACTAGGCGAGGTATCAGCGAGATAGAAGCGAAGCTTACTGTGCATCATTCGAAGATTTCACCTGAGGCCCTAGGGAAGGTAATAAAACTGGATGTCGAGGTGACACACAAATCGACATCAGCCAATTAGATATGTTATCTAGAGGTGTGCATTTCTCTCCTTCCCTGGCATAGACGGGAGAGTTTCCTGCATCGGTTCGTAACCTTCAATGAAAAGTGGGTCTAGTATAAGAATCGTAAGCCATGATCACAGTGGTTGGATACCTCAGAGCCAGCTAAACACTAATAAAGCCACTCTTACACAAGCTGAAAGTGTTAGTTCTCTTATGGTGGCCAGCTATCGGCATGGTCCATCAATGATTTCTTCGCTCAGGTGACACATTCCATTCGGAACACTATTGTGTTGAAATGGAGTAGATGCACAAAAAGCTCCGCGCCAAGCAACTAGTTTTGAGCAACCGGTATGGAGCCCTTCCGTTGCACGAAAACGCTCGTTCATCTATATTCCAAAGAACCGTCCCGACAAATCCTCCTGTTGGACTCTGAAACTTCGCCCAGCCTGCATATTTCACCGTCATTTAGACCATTTCATGGTGGAGAAATGGCAAGCTGTGTCAGACCATTGCCAAATTCCTTTCGTCCCACACACCGGAGTTTTATTGCCGTGGTATCCACAACCTTGTAACCTATTAGAGGAAGTGTGTCGATGCAGAGGAGAACACTACTTTTACAAGACTAGTAGGTGCTTCCTATTTTCATGAGGTTTGCACGTTGTAATTTCATTTCGGACATTTCATCTGCTACAACCCAATATAATAATCTCAAGAGAACACGGTGAACCTTCTCAAGGGCAGACGTGGAGATTAGTAGCTTTGTCCTGAATATATGTTTCATTTGTAGGCACATTTCTGCGAGCTTTGAAATTCTCAATTTTTACCTTCTTGGAATTTCTTAATTACGTTTACAGTTGATTTCTTGTTATAGAAAATTGCAATTTGTGGCGAAATAGCGTACACATAACAGTAATTCTTTTGTCGAATAAGGTTGCTGCACCGGTCGGCTATCAACGGCTGTGTTAACAAGGTCAGCCAGAGCCCACAAAATCTGCTGAGTTTATCTTCTCAAAGTCAGGAAGTCAAAAATTGTTTTATTAGAATTTGCTAAATATACTCTGGCTTTATCTACTGATTTGCAATATATCTTATAACAATTTGCAATATATCTTCTGACCTTTCTGTTAGGAACGCTATAAAGGCTCACTAAAACTGAATTTTGATTTGTCCACATTTTGCACAGTTTGAAAGTTATGTAGTTTTTTTCCCATCATGACAGCCAAGAATTCTGAATTGCTCTAAATTTTAAATTTTATCATTTGGACGTTAATCGAATTAGCTTTCTTCTAATTTACACTTTAAGTTGTGTTGTCGCGAATTAGAAATCCAAACCCCGCGAATGCCGTTTACCAAACTCTTTTCCTACCCTCCTCCTTCAATGCGAGTTTTGTTTTCAATTTTCCCATCTCTCGCTTTCTGCCGGCTTTCGCTCTGCCTATTTCCTCTCGTCCACATGCTCTATGACTCACTCTTCGGAACGCGCGCGCTCTGCTTGAGCTACCATAGGTAAGCTTAGTTGGCACTTGCAGTAGACACCTGCACTAGCTTGACGTTAGCATATTGTGCTCTTTCTTGAGACTTTCGTTTGCATTGTTCTTCTTGCCTTAGAGGCATGGCTTCACGATCTCATAAAGTGTTGTCTTTAAAAGACAAAATGCAGATTTTGCAGGAAGTTGATGAAAATTGCAAGCTGGCGAAAACGGCTTTTGCTGCAAAATTAAAAATTCAAGTTTCAAATCTATAGACGATTATTTACAAACGTAAAGAGATCTAGGCCAATGCAACATTTTCAGGTTCATTTGCATCCGAAAAGGTACACGTCGAGGACGATGTTCTACGCTTCTTCGAGGAATATTCTGTTGCTGACATTCTCATAGACGTACGGTATTCACGGAAAACACCAATGAAGGCGCAAAAAATGAACATAATCGAAGGCCGTAATTTTTCAGCCGGATGGTTACATCAGTTCAACAACTGGTATGACAAAATAGGGAAAATCTCAGAGGTGAATCTGAAGTTTCTTCTGCTACTGTGGACGAATAGAAGAGGAATTTGTCAAACATTACCGAAGGATACGACCGCAAGAACAATTTTAGTGTGGCTAAGATGTGACATTTTTTAATTTTCTGCCATCGGAAATATTAGGTTTTGTGAAAGAATGCTGTCATGATGGGAAAAAAAAAGAAAACCAACTGACTGTAGTGTAACTCCGATGGAGGTAAAAATATTAACACCGTTCATCAACGGAAAAGCTGCAAGACCTAGGAGTTATAGAAAAGCAAAATCTCTTTACCCACGGCTTACAACACCAACGCAAACTCTTTTGATGAATTGTCATAGTTGAACCACACCAAATAACTAATTTCTATCAGTTGACGACACTGTCTTGATTTTTTTGTCATGTGCTCTCGACATATTATTTGTGGTAGACTTTGCACGCACGACTTTGATAGATGAAATTTCGAAAAAGGAAACGTTCAATATCTTCGTGATCAACTACTGAATCTGTTAACCATTTTTTTGTTTCGGGGCTTAGAGACTACCACGAGCAACACTAAGGGGCGATTGCAAATGCGCAGAAGATTGTAAATGTGAGTCCACTGGGTCTAGAAAAGGGAAAAACCCAACGCCTTAAGAAAAGCACACCACCTTCGTGTCATCTGTGACTTGAACCATGACTCATCTCGGACGATCGTTCCGGAGCTCGTGTCTCAGACCCTCTGTAACCGTGGCAACTAACCAAATTTGAGAATCAGTTTTTGACTTGGTTTTCTCTTTCACAAGCTCTCTTTCCCCTCTGATTGCAATGTTAGACATCATTATCGTTGCCCTGAAAAAGTCTGAGCTACCCGGTACCGGAGTGGTACGAGATGATGGCGTCTAAATATTCGTCCGAAATAGGTACTGGTTAGGTACGGATGGGTCTTTCTCTTCCCTTGATCCTGTGGCCCCAATTTAGGAATGGGTGACAGCTTATAGCCCATTGAATATCCCACGGTGGGTGATGAATCCCCTAACAAACAAACAAACAAAAAGGCGAGAAAGTACCCTGGTACTCTTTGTAATTAATTTATGCTATGTCGTTCGTATACCACATAAAATAAAACGAATCATTCCAGAGTATACGCTTATTTGCGTACAACACCCTGCATTCTTATCAAGTAAAGAAGATACAATAGGCTTATGGTACCTAAAGACTGATATGTAAGCTTCTGATTTTGGACTATCCCAGTGTCTCTGGAAAATAGCATCGATTGTAATACTTCACTTTGTCGTAGAAACACTGAAACCTAGACAGGTTGTCAGACCGAACTCTTCATTCAGAAAATCGACAAAGTTTTTAGATTCTGGATTAGCAAAGTTAATGTTGAAATCTCGAGCTAATATCATCGGCATCAAGTGAGAGTTTTTGAAACTCTTCATAATGGTAGATCCTTGTATGTGTAGGGAAGAAGTACAAATTGAACGAATTCTGTAATGTCGTTGATCTTATTACCGGGAGATATGTATAACATAATCGATAGGGAAGTTTTACCATTAGTCATCGTACATTCAGCAGAAATTATTTCACCTTATGTGCCTTATAGAAACTCTGAACCCTGAACTTTTTCGAAAGGCAATATCCCTTTGAGTAATTACAACATGTGCCCTGTGTTTCTGATAGATACACCACGTGCACTAACGTTCGCTCTTCGATATTTAACGCTGCATTCAAAGTATGGAATGTCTATGTCATCGTTGTTAACTAACCATGTCTCGGAGAGAAGTAAGCACATTTCTGAACGACGGCATCGGTTAAGTCAATGGCGTGCATTTTCAAACTCTGGAAATTGAACGTATGCAAAGGGAGCGTTTTCCGATCTTGTATGAAATCCAGCATGCTGTCTTGAACGGTAGGAAACTTACTTAAGTTGTTTCTTCATCTCAACGACTACAGTATTGCGACGATTATATATAGATTAAGATAATACATTGAAGCTGTCACAAATGTTTTTTTTTTTAATTTCTCAAGCCGACCATGGTGTTTCGCTGGGTATTGACCTAGCTTCATCAGGACGAATGGAACGTAAATATTCAAATTGTATATGCCATCATAAATAGTGTTTCATCATCATCATCATTGTCAACCATTATCAATCCACTGCTGGACGAAGGTCTCCCCAAGTTTCCTCCACAACGGTCTGTCTTGTGCCAGTCTCCTCCATGTCACCCCTGCATACTTTCGAATTTCATCCACCCATCTCCCATGTGGTCTTCTTCTGGGTCTTTTCCTGTCCCTTGGAATCCAATCTAAAATTTCGGCTGTCCATCGATGATCTGTCCTTCTGGCAGTATGTCCAGCCCATTGCCATTTCAGGGATTTAACTCTGATCATGATGTCTTCCACTCTAGTCATTTTTCGGATCCACGAGTTCCTCTTCTTATCTCTCCTGGTTACACCAAGCATGCACCTCTCCATGCTTCTTTGAGTTGTCTGCAGCCTTTGTATGTCTATTTTAGTTAAGGTCCACGTCTCTGCACCATACGTAAGCACTGGAAGGATGCATTGATCAAACACTTTTCTTTTAAGACATAATGGCATATTGCTCTTGAAAATTATGCTGTTTCTTCCAAAAGCTCTCCAGGCAAGTTTTGTACGCCGATTAATTTCTTCATCAATGTGACCCTCACTTGATATCTGCTGTCCAAGATAAACGTACGTGTCTGTTATCTCCAGCTTTTCTCCATCAATCGATAAATCTTCATTTCTTGTAAAAGCATTGAACATCACTTTTGTCTTCTGAAAGTTCATTTTTAATCCCACTTCTTTACTCTTGTCAGCAAGTTCCTGGATCATACTCTGCAGCTCTGATGGGGTAGTTGCAAAAATGACTACGTCATCAGCAAAACGAAGGTGGGTTAGATAATCTCCATTAATCTTTATCCCCTTGTTTTCCCAGCTCAGCGACTGAAAAACACCCTCCAATGTGGCATTAAAGAGCTTCGGAGATATGTTGTCACCTTGTCTCACTCCCTTTCCAATTTTTACGTGTGTTGTATTTTCAAACAGCCTAATCTTTGCACTTGCATTTTCATAGATGTTATTAATAATATTAATGTATGCATCTTCAATACCGCAGGTTTTCAGAGCCATTGTAACTGCTGATGGTTTCACCGAATCAAAGGCTTTTTCATAATCGATAAAAGCCATGCACAATGGAAGTTCATATTCCCTCGCTCTTTCAATTAGTTCTCTCAGCACGTGGATATGATCTATTGTGCTGTAGCCACTCCTGAATCCAGCTTGTTCTCTCGGCCGTGTCCAGTGTTACCTTCAAGCGGTGTGAAAGAACTTTAGTGAAGATTTTATAAACTACTGATAGGAGGCTGATAGGTCTGTAGTTTCCGAGATCCTCAATGTCACCTTTCTTATGTAGCAGGATCATTGTAGCGGTGTTCCAATCCTCAGGAATCTTTCCTTCATTAAGGCATCGAGTGAAAATTTGGGCGAGTACTGTTTCGATTTCTCCACTTGCTTCTTGTATGATGTCTACAGTAATTCCATCTTCTCCTGGAGCTTTTCCTCGCTTCATGTTCTTGATTGCATGTGCAACTTCTGCTGGAAGGACTGGAGGAACTCTGGTACTGGTATCTTTCATGATGTCTGGAGTGCATATATCATCCCTTTCATATAATTTGGAGTAGAAATCTTTCACTCTTGTCAAAATTTCGCCTCTATTTCTTGTTACAGAACCATCTTCTTTTCTCAGTGCCATAATCTGTTTTCTTCCCTTACTGAGATGTCCCTTTGCTATCTTTAGGCTTTGGTTGTTTTCAGTTGCTTTCCTCACTAGTTCACAGTTGAATTTCCTTACGTCTTCAGTGATACTTTTTCTTACTGTCTTGCATAGCTCTATATATTCCACTTTGGAAGTGACATCTTCTTTAGTTGTCCTCATCTCTCTTCTTTTTTGCATCAACATTTTGGTTTTTCCTGATAATTTGTTCACATGCAACTTGTTCTTAGACCCAGCTAATTTTGTTGCTGTTTCCATAAGAGCTTTGGTTACTTTTCTGTTAACTTCAGAGATGTCCACTTCTTCCGATGTTAGGCCTTCTACAGCAGAGAACCTGTTCTTCAGTTCTAACTTGAAGGTATTATGGTGTTTTTTGAGGTTGGTTATGTCAATAGACTTTGTTTGTCTTATGAGCTTGCCACGTTCAAGTTTAGCGTTGAGGTGCATCTTACATCTCACCAATCTATGGTCACTACCTGTGTTGAACTTGTTTAGCACACTGCAGTCTTCTATGACAAATTTTTTGTTACACATAATAAAATCAATTTCATTTGTCGTCCCATTTGGATGTCTCCATGTCCATTTCCTGTGTGGCTTTTTCTTGAAGAAGGAGTTCAAGATGAAAAACCCTTCTGCCTCTGCAAACTCAACGAGAGTATTTCCACGCTGGTTTCTGTTGCCGTGACCGAATTTACCTACTGAAGTTTCATTCTGTTGCCGTTGCCGTTGCCCTATTTTTGCATTGAAATCTCCCATAATTATTTTCAAGTGCTGCTTACCTTTATTATTTAGATGACAAATTTCCTCATAAAATTCTTCAATTTCTTCTTCAGGATGACTTGTGGTGGGTGCATAAGTTTGAATAATCTGAGCCTGGTATCTTTTCGAGAGTTGGATAACAAGTCGTGCAGCTCTGTCAGAGGAACTTTCAACTTCTACAACTTTATCCTTCAGTTTCTTGTTTATTATAAATCCAACACCACTAGTTCTGCCAGTATCTGTCCCACGATAGTAGAAGAGATGTCCACTTTTCAGTTCCATGAGATCTTCTCCTTTTCTCCTTACCTCACTTAGCCCCACGATGTCCCACTTGATCCTTTGTAATTCCTCTTCCAATTCAAGAAGCCTTGAATCAGAAGATAGGGAGCGTCCATTGTACGTTGCCAAGGTCAGCATCAGATGGCAGCCTAGTCCGGTCCTCCGGGGATTCTTAGCACCCTCTGCCTTCATGTCGCACTGGCCGCTGCCTTGGCCAGGTACATTCCAGCTGCCGGAGACTGAGGGCCAAGATTTAAGTTGTGGAATCATTTTGGAGGGGTTTGGCCATAACTCACCACGCTGGCCAAGCGGGTTGGTGAGTGTGGGATAGAATTTCCTCTAATCCTGATGGTATAGTTATACCGCTATGGGCGGTCGTCAGAGCCCCTTTAGTGGGAACAGGATGCACCACGAGAAGGCGGGGTTGACATTTGTCAAGGAGAGGCTGTGATGTTACGCATCACTTGACCTTACATCCCAAATAGTGTTTACAGTCACGTATTTTGGTTAGATGCTTCCACGCGTTTGATAGAAATGGCGTGGATGCCATGTCATTAACAAGTTGCGAAGACTTCTGATATATATGGAAAGCTTCCAAACTATAAGTTTGGAGGTTGAATCTGGCTTGTCAATAAGTTTTGCTTCTTCAAAGAGAAATCTGTGGTCCTTTTCGTAACAGTGTTTAGCCATCGATGACTTCTTTAGGTCACAATTCCGAATGTTGGTCTTGTGCTCCTTCAATCGAAAACGCAAGGCTCTACGGGTCTGTCCTATATACGAAGCGCCACATTCAAATGGAATTTGATACATTCCCCACGAGTTTTTGTATAACCATAAACAAAATGAGATTTTTAGAATCAAAGGACTGTGCTGAAGACAAAAGCTCGTGGGGAATTTATCAAATGACTGTAAACACTATTTATGATGTCATATACAATTTAAATATTTACGTGCCATTCGTCCTGATGAAGCTAGGTCAATACCCAGCGAAACCATGGTCGGCTTGAGAAGTAAAAAAATAAACATTTGTGACAACTACGTTGTATTATCTTAATCTATATTTACTTAAGTTAGTTTAATCTTGTGAACTCATTTTTTAACGCGACCGTGGAGAGTACGTTTTTCATGTCGTGATAGAAGACGTGATGATCCGACGGTGAAGTAGTGAAGAAACTTTTCAGAGATTCAATTCTAGATAGAGCTACATAAATGAAAGCGTATTCCTAAACAACTGGATCAAACGTTCCTCCTGGAGATTTACATATGTACAGTCATTGCACACGTCGGTATAATTGGGAAATGATTTCTCTTCACCGATGTAGTTTTAGATATCAATTGTTGAAGGTCAGCATTGTTACGTCTATTGGAGTTACCCATTTTCGTTACACGAAATTTTGTACTTGAGATACTTTACTACTGTCAGGAAAGATGCATAGCATCAGACATCTGAAATTCTTTTGAAATATACATGTAACACAACGTTTCAAAACTTGCATCAGTCTCTGTGGAAATACCAATGGCCATTAAAACAGCGGGAGAAAGGTAAATATTTCAAAACTAGCTATAAAGCCCGTTGAGATAAGAATGCAAGGAGCTCTAGAAATCCCTTATTGCTATTCAAGCGTTTATTATTATCTTTTACGGAGTCATTGTAAATAATGAGTGTGCATTGAAACATGCACTTGATGTGCTTCATTATTCATGCGTAGAAATACAAAATGCGGAAGCGTTTGCCAGAAGATAATCCTCCCTTGGTAAAGGACGTGGACTCCCTTTCGCGTGCTACCCTATTTTTTGTATTATTTATTTTATTTGTGATTTTTTTAGCGTTTATCAATTAAGTCAACGACGTTGGAAAATATCTTTGTACATGAAGTTTTTTCTAAATATCTTTTCGGAATCGGGAAGTATTTTTCTTTGTTATGGACCAATGATTACTTTAACTGTGAGATCATCAAACCGTCGAACTCTTGACAAAGCAACATAAAGTGGTCCATAGCTAAACACTGGTTCAGGTACATAGATACCTACTTTCTAAAGTGTTTGACCTTGAGACTTATTAATAGTTATAGCAAAGGCGAGTTTTTCAGGAAATTGTCGTCGTCTTAATGTGAATGGGAGGTCTATATCAGTAGGTGCAAGTTCAATTCATGTAATAAAAACACTTTTACCACACGCGGAGCCTGTCAGTACTTCTGCAATGATCAAATTGTGTTTTAGTTCTTTAACTATCAATCTTGTTCCATTGCATAAACTTTACGTATAGAGGTTACTCAGGAGCATGATAACAGCTCCAGTCTCAACTTCAGTCTGTGAAGTGGTATTCTTGATGTAGTTTGTTCATTTAAAAACTCTATAGGATAATACACAGTCGAGTCACATTTTTGTGACACCTTCTACGTTTGACGTCAACAGCGCGTAGCCAATAAAAGAAGGCACCTGTCGTGAGCAGGCTTGGTGGGTATATAAGGTGTGCTGTAGGTAATCTGAGAACATATCCCTCGTTGCTGTCATGGATAAAAAGAGCGATTTATCTGATTTGCAAAAAGGGATGATTATTGGCTTTCGGGCCAAGGTTGGCAGTATTTTTAAACCAGCGCAGTTTGTGAACTGTTTGCCTGCTGCTGTAATTATAGTGTATCGTGATTGGAGAAATGGCACCATTGCGAAAAAGCAATGTGGAAACTACGCAGCACCATGTGCCGTTGATGTGAGTGGTGCGTGAGGGCCGATCGAAACGTTACAGTGGAGCAATTCACTGGCCGAATGAACCAGAAGGGGTACCGGAAGTGTGTCTAAAACGACAGTTCAGCGAACCCTGCTGCGTGCGGGGCTCCGATGCAGATGGATGGTCACTAACGAAGGTGCATCGGCAGAAAAGGCTTAGATTTGCACGGCAGTATCGGCAAAGGATTGCCTTCTCCGATGAGTCACGTTTTCAGCTTTATCGAACGGATGGACGTTGGCCTATAAGGCGAGAATTATGGGAGAACAAATACTCTTCAACCATTGCTGGAAGAAACCAAGCTGGTGGGGGCAGCGTTATGGTCTGGGGAATGTTTTCGTGGCATTCTCTGTGTCCACTCATACCTGTGGAAGGCACTATGGATCGAATTGGTAATGAATCCATCCTTGCAGACCACGTACACCAATACCTGCTGATTGTCTTCCCTGTGGCGGATGAGATCTTCCATCACGACAATGCGACGTGTCATACAGCTAGAAATGTCCGAGAGTGGTTTGAAGAACACGATGAAGACTGCAAAGTACTTCAATGGCCCCCTAATTCCCCAGACGTAAGCCCAATTGAGCATCTGTGGGACCACCTCGATCGTGTTGTTCACTCTGTGGATCCATCACCACGCACCCTCCAGTAGCTGTCAGATACATTGCAGTCATAATGGCTCTACATACCTGTGAATACCTTCCAAAACTTTATTGAGTCACTCTCGGCCCGTCTAGCTGCTGTCCGCGTTGCGAACGGTGGTTACTCTGGATATTAGCTGGGGTCACAATAATATGACTCGACCTTGTACTGTTCAGTATTTTCTTCGTCATCAGCATCACTTGAATCAGAGCTTAACCCTTTCGTCCCGGAATATAAATGGCAAATGGTTTCCACTGCATTGATACGCATATGCAGTGGAGACCACTTGCGGAACAAGCAAACGTGTGCTCTTTGAAAGACACAGTGACAATTCTGAGCGAAATAAACGATATTCATTTTTGGGTGTGGGGAGGGATGGATGGTACATATGTGTACCAATAGCAATTTGAGGTGTACCAATAAGAAACTGGTAAGAAATGACAACATCAGCTACAAAAGATGTTTAGTAGAACGATATATTTGTGCAAAAGTATGCTATTTCGTATGATACAACATGAAGCTGTCTTTGCACAAAGGTAGATTATATTGTTGGTAAATTATTTTTGTTCTTTTTTGATGCTTTGCTTCTGCACAACGAGCACATCGTTTTCTTGTAGGACCTTTTACAGGAAGATGTAATGCTGCTCCAAAAGTTTTATTTTCTTCGAAAGAGGGCCTCGTCTTTGTAATGGTAAATTAGTCTTTTTCTTTCCGTCGGCAATCAGTTCTTCAGCAAGATCTACCAGAAATATGAGGAAAGGAACTTTCGCAATACCACGCCTCAATTTATTGAACATAATCCATGCGTTGGCTGCACACATACTGATGCACGTATAAAATACCTTTTTCCACTACTTGGTGGACTTTATGTCCTGATTGTACAGACCTATAAACTGATCCATCCGATCAACTCCATTCATTTTCCGTCGATAAGAGGCAATGGCTTGCGGACAGTATATTGACTGTTATTCACCTGTTCTACTTTTCTTGGTAATTTTGCTGAGCTCAGGTTTGTGGCAATTACTCATTACCGATACCTCCCTGATATCCTGCCACTTTACACACAACAGTCAGTTTGTGGGTCATCGGAAAATAGACTCTCTCTGTTTCAGCTTGCCTGGAATGGTAGGCACATTTCTGCCGTTCGCCATACAAGTTCCAACTGCAGC
The DNA here is from genome assembly GCA_039090855.1 of Macrothele yani. Lineage (NCBI taxonomy): Eukaryota > Metazoa > Arthropoda > Arachnida > Araneae > Macrothelidae > Macrothele > Macrothele yani. The sequence goes on from CM077008.1 coordinate 85,483,074, forward strand.
AAATGGAATAGTTTCCAGTAGATGTACGCTAGTGAAAAAGCGATCAAAACACGGGGCTATATCGGGGGATTTTATTGTCACTGCAAGAAATTTCACAACTCGTTCTCCAAGGGTTAGTGGTTCATCTGCAACTGGTGAACCTTTACCAGCGTAGACATTTAGGTCGTATGTGCACCCCGAATCAGCGTCACAACGAAGCCATAATTTTATACCCCACTTAGTTGGTTTTAGTGGCATGTATTATTTTAGTGAAGAAAGACCCCTGAACTTCGTCATTGATTCATCTATACTTTGAAATTGACTACCTCCTCGACATTTACTAAAGGTGTACTTCCAGCAGAAAATTTAGTCATCAACGTAATAGGTTTTTACATCATGTGAAGTCTTTTCTGGTGGAGCAAAATAAAGTTTAGAAGTAACAATTATAAATCTATCACGAGAAATAACATTTTCCATAGTTCGATTCCCAGTGACCCTTTTTGTTTTAGACCAGGTAGATGATTATACGACATTATGAACATGCATCCTAAAATGTTTTTAATTTCGCCATTATCAGTTAGTTTTTCGGCTTTATTTTGAGATGTGTTTAGTTTCTGAACATGCTGATTAGATATATGAAAAATGGATGAAAACTTTATGGAATATTTGCCTTGGACTTGATTGCTTAGTAATGTCTACGAGCAATTCACAAGTTCTTTCCGTATGGATGGTTTTAGCAGGCTGAAAAGTGTCATATGGAATCATCCAATGAAGAAGACGCTTGACAGTATTCTGCTTAGTCATACCTTCTTCTTGGGCAGAATCACTAGAGAGGCTTAGTTCTGAATCTTCTGTCTCTTGTTGTTGTTCATTCAATGTTGATGGTTGTCCAAGATCACCTCGGCAAGCTTCATACTCATTTTCAATTTCTGTCTCATCATTAGTGGGTTCGTATTCGTCATCGTCAGACGATCCAGAACACATATCAGACATATGTTCGTTCAGCACCGCACTGCACCTCCTTCTGCCTGGACATTATTTTCCTTTTAGCGCTCAAATCAACATACATTCAGTAACGAATGTTCTGGTATACATGAGTACTGGTAGGAAATCCGGCTGGTGCATATATGTACCACTCCAAAAATAATATTTACCCACTTGAATACTGCCATCACACTGTACTATACTGTGCCGACTGCAACTGTTTGTTGGAAAACACTCAAGGCATCTCACTCATCCGTCGTCACACAAACAGCCGCCGACGCGCTAATCTGAATCGAGTGAGTGTTTGTTGTCATACGGACACTGTCGAGTCACACCACCACCCAACACGGCCGGAAGTCAAATGCTGAGATTCCCCGAGTCTACCGTCGTTAGCGCCGTACAATATGCAACGGAAGTTGCACGAACCAATAATCGAAGGTGTCCGAATGAGGTGCGTCTGTAGTCTTCCCTGGGAGAACAGTGCAGGAGGTGCTATACCAATATATCCTGTTTTTTATTACACAGACGGAATTACATTGTTGATTTCATGAATGAGTAACATTTTTTACTAACATATAATTTTGCTTAAAACACTTCCATGTAAAGAAATGCCATGACGAATTTGTGCGAACAACATCAACGACTACAAACTGCTGTCTAAGCACGATGTGAATGTGCTTAAACGGTATTTTGCAGTCGTCACTTCCATTTAGCCGTCTGCATTACCCAATCTCAGGGAAAGTGTCTCTCCAGTCTTCCATGTGTTAACCTCTCAGCAAGCGGTAATACAAAACCCCGCCGTGGTCCAATATTTACTTTTCTGTCAAGCGTTCTCCAGGTTTTCGGTAATTTGCACTCTTTCTGGTACATATGTGTACCACTTGGGACGAAAGGGTTAAGCATGTGCTTGCTGTCCCCCTGTAAGGAATGATAAACATTCTCATTTAATTTGTCAACATCAAAGTGTTTGGCACAGAGAATGAATTTCTTTGCAAATGTTTTAAAATCAGAAATTTTCAGCCACATGACGTGTTGCATTTCTTTGTTGTTGTCGGTTCGTTAATTGCCTCTGAACCTCTAGAGCGCAGCATTCTTTTTTGTTGTTGTTAGGGGTCATATTCTGTGCCTCTGGAATATGAACATTTCTCATACGCTGAGATTCAGCTTCAATATGTTGCTGCGTCATATTACTTCGACGGTAACGCAAACGTCGAATATCAGCATTTCTTGCAACTGCACTGCATTTTTGTTTCTTTTGTCTGACATATGTGGCATTTCGGTGGCTAACTTCTTGTCTTTCGACTGCAGTGCGTTGTTGTCGCCTTTCTCGATCGTAATCGGCTTTGTGGTGCTAAGCTTCAATCTCTTCATTTAATGAAAGAGGCAAATTTTGTTTTTTGACGCTGCATAGGCGAGGTTTAAAACAACAGTCAAGTTCGCGAAGGACAGTAGCGTTCGTCCTTGCCTTACGCAGCGCCAGTAAAGAAAAACATCTTACAACTTACAACTGCGTGCTTCCACTTCCATCGCAACAGAAAAAAGAAAATTCCATCTTCGAATGAAAGAAAAAAGACGTAAATAAAACATTAAACAGGAACGGTAACGGTTAACACGTTGTGTGAAAACCGGAATATAAATGTTCGTCTTCTTGTGTTAAACAGCGTACATAGTTGTTTGTTTATAGTTAAAAAGTGATCCACGTCGTCGCAAATCTCGCCTTTTATATAGTAAGATGACAAAACCTTGGGTGTCATGGCTTTGCAGTCTACTCTCTCTTTCCCTCTGAATAATACCTCCAGGGTAAGGAATTATTTCATTTCGTCTTCTAATGTAATCTGTTTCTAAGACTTATGTCTAAACAAACTTGTTGCTTTTGCGTACTCCGAGTCTGGATTCTATTTCCAGTACCGCATGTTCTTACTGAGTTTGTTCCATTCTTCCTCTAGAATTATTAGTCATAAATTTAGGACAGCCATTATTTCATATTTGGATGTTATTTGGTTCTTAAACTCAGAAATGAATAAGAAAAGAAGGAAGAACAAAAGAAAAAAAAATTGAAGGGAAAAAAAAAAAAAAGGTTTTCTGGTAATAACATACATCTCGGCAAGAGAGCAGCACTTCTTTCGGCCGTGATAATTTCTTAATCGTACATCCGAAGTCTTTGTAACGAACTATGAAATGAAATATTTAATAAACGTACATTAGAAAAAAAAAATAGACCGCGCAAGCAGACTGAATTTGAGATATACTTTCGACTTCCAAAATAATGAACAAAGGGAAATTCAAGTGATTAAAGGGCAACCAAATACGAGTAATAATTGCATGTTTGCATTTTGTGTTATTTGTTGGAAAATCATTTCTGAGAAGTTGAATTGCACACATCCTTTCAGAAGACAGACAAGGAGAAAAGCTTCTTAGTGTAGACATACCCTTATCTGTTTCAGTGTTGTAAAGACGGGAAAGCAACTTAAAAATAAAAAGCAGGCAGAAAATGAAACGTTTTCAAAGGAAAAGTTATTTTCTTGGCCAATTACCTGATACCGAAATCACAACTGAAACTTCGAACCAAAGGATTCTTTGCAGTTGTCAATACCATGCGATGTTCTTTGGAATTTCCTTTCTCGTAAGCGGATTTTATTTGTGGATTGCAACCTCCTGCTGAGTTATTTCCAATTCTGATTTGACAGACGTATTGTGGTGCTGGTGCCTATAATAATGTCCGTCTCTTCGTAAAATGGTAAACAGACGAAATAAAAGTTTTTGCATGGAGTTGCGTTAAATAATGTGAATGATAATGAGATCTTTTATTCAAGCTTCAAGGGAACCTATCGCAATATCTTTGGAAAAAGTTGTCTTCTTCCTTGTGACAAATGTCCAGTCCTGATTTCATTTTTAATGTTCTTATTGATTCGTTGGTACTTTATTCTAAAGATTGCTTATTTTCTTGACAAAAGCTCACGCACTGTTTCATGTCCAATGCCCTCATGTAATTTTTACTTCTGTTTTCTTCAGATCATGACATTTATTAATTGCATTTAAGCCGTGACATTCTTTAATTACGTTTCCATTTCACTAAAAATGTGTTTGATGCTGATTTTCGTAGCATTACATGCATCAGTTGCCTTTTTTGTCTTCTGACAACTCGGAATCTAGTTTGCTTTACATTATAGACAAAACAAATATGGAATAAACACAGAAAATCTCGTGAGTAAAATATAAAAAATATAGGAATTATAAGCCATGTTTTAATAAATCTCACGGTTAAAGCATGAAAATTATTATATTTTACCTTAATTCATACACATCTTAATTACTGCACATTAACACGGGGTCAAACAACTCAATCCAATATTGAAAACTGCAAATACTACAAAATAACAGCACGTTTCGGAGTTCGACATAAGACGAATATTGGCTTATCGCGACAGCGGTTTATCGTACCGAGACATCGGCACCCGTGTGGGACGACATCCAGCCACAGTGAGGCGAGTATGGTTTCGGTTGGTGCAGGAGGGACGGACGAGCCGACGTAAGCGATTGCCGCAGCCGCGGCACACCACCGTACGAGAGGACCGGCATGTTGTGCGGCGGGCATTGATGACTCGCACAGCCACATCACGAACGTTAGCGCAGCAATTAGGGTGTGTTGCGCAACAACCTGTGTCAGCACGTACAGTTCGACATCGTCTGCAGGAGCGGGGACTTGTCGCACGGCGCCCATTGCTCCGATTACCATTGACGTTACACCACCGGCGAGTGCGGCGGCAGTGGGCCGTTGAACGCCGCACCTGGACTACGGAATGGCACGACATTGTCTTCTCCGACGAATCCCGCTTCTGCCTGCAACACCACGATGGTCGGATCCGCGTGTGGCGGCACCGTGGGGAGAGACTGTATGACACCTGCATTATGCATCTCCATACCGGTCCGTCGCCTGGAGTTATGGTTTGGGTCGCAATCGGATATGGCACCCGTACCCCTTTGGTACGCATCGCCAATACACTCAACAGCCACCGCACCATCTGCGACGTTTTGGAGCCTGTAGTCCTTCCTTACCTGTAGGAACTGCCAGCGGCCACGTTTTAACAGGACAATGCGCGGCCTCACGTGGCACGCATCGTGAAACAATTCTTCACGGCCCACTAGGTGTCACTGCTGCCTTGGCCCGCCTGTTCTCCCGATATGTTGCCCATCAAACACGTCTGGTCGCTGATCGGCAACCGAGTGACCCGGCAAGCACCACCCGCGGCTGCGCCTGATGAACTGTGGCAACGTGTAGAAGCAGCCTGGACCGACATACCCCAAACCAGCATCCAAAGCCTCTTTCGTTCGATGCCGCGGTGTGTAGCGGCCGTTATTGCCAACCATGGGGGTCACACGAACTATTGATGTCTGCGTGTTCCGCAAGTCGCACGGGCCTGTAAGCTCAATCGTTTCATCTTTGTATCTGTTGTTATGTGTCCAGTAAATCTGGGTTTGCTATCTCGTGTCCTTCTTGGCGTTGTATTTTGGGTGGCCAGCAGTGTATAATGACAGTTAAGCAACTAAACAATTTTAACTTAGGGAAAATTATGTGTAAAAGAATAAAAAATGACATAGGACATGATCTAATAAAAATAACTACTTATACACATCAATATGATACTAGAAATCAGCTATACAATACCAGTTTTACCTAAAACTATAACCATAAAACGAAGTCTACATAATATCCAGAGTAACCGCGCTGTACACGGCGGTTACTCTGGATATTAGTTGGTGGCCATAATAATGTGGCTCAATCGTGGAATTTAAAATCACAGAGAAGGTTTACACGCAATTTTTTATGTCCCAATGAGACGTGTGTGTTGCATATCAGACACGAAGTTACATGAGATGGAACCTAAATTCTCCGATAGGACAGGATAGACAGGTCATAGAAGTAGGAGCACCAGATGGAAAGTGCGAATTGCACATAATCAGACATATAAGCTATGACGTCACAAGCAGAACTTCTAGGAAGAGCCGATCTCATTTTTAACGGTGTCTTCAATACCCTAGGTTTGACGGCTCAGAGTGCTCGTCTGAAGTTAGGAGGATAGTTTATGGGTCAGAGCAGCTTAACCTACCTGAAATATATCCCGAGACCATCTGGTGGAAAAGCGGTTGCTATAACCACAAGATCATTCGCGGCCTGCCACAAAACTATAAGTCGATATTATAGATGCTAACTGAATGGTGCGAAATCAATAGAAAACTCTAATACTCTTCGAGATTGCATACAGCTGAGTGGCCGTATCCCATATTTGCACAAATGCGTTGGCATTGAAACGAAGAGGGTCATGAACAGAGATATTGTTCATGGTAATCCTTTGTTTACCCGGCAACTCATCTACTGAAAAGGTTGCTCTAGCCGTATGTTTCCATGCCGTCCAGAACAAGTCGTTTCTAACTGCAGCTACCTGGTTTTGACTATGCCAGTCAAGAATTTACCGATAAAAAAAGGGCGTTAAGCTTTATAAATATACACTGAAGAGCAATTGAATTAGAGATACCTCTCTAGTAACGTGTAGCACTACCTTTCGCCCTGATGACGGCGGTGATCCGTCTCGGCATGGACTCGACAAGACACCGGAAGCGTTTGGAAGCCATACGGATCCACGACCCCTGAACAAGATCCCACAGTTCACGAAGATTTGATGGAGGGGGTCAGAGCCTCGAACATCTCTCTCGATGGCATCCCAGATGTGCTCGATGGGACTGAGGTCAGGTGACCTAGCTGGCCAAGGAAGCGAGGTCATATCGGTGGAGTGTTCATCCAACCATTCGGATACAATTCGGGAGCTGCATTCTCTTGCTGCAGGATGAGGTCCCTTGTGGGATGTTGTAGACGCACAAACGTTAGCAAATGGTCGTCCAGGATATCCCGTTTACGTTGACTTGTGAGGGACGATGTCACACGTACCAGGGGTCCCATTTCAGTCAACGTAAACAGTCCCCAGACGAAAATGCCACCCCCACCAGCTTGAAGAGTACCCTGCTGGCAAGAAGGATCCATCGCTTCATGTGGTTTGCACCGTACTCGTATCCTGCCATCCGCATGTACCAACGTGAATCTCGACTCATCAGTCCAGGCAACATTTCCCCACATGTCTAGGGTCCAGTGGCAATGTTCCTGCGCCCATGCTAATCTTTGCACCCTGTGATGTGCGGTCAGCAGCGGTACCCTCGTGGAACGATAGCTTCTGTAACCCATTGCGAGGAAATGGTTCTAGATGGTGTGGCTGCTTTCACGTTTTTGTGCACCAGCGTTAAATTTCCGAGTGATTTCTTGCACTGTGGCCCGACGATGATCCCGCTCATCCACACGCTGTTATCCACGGCAGTTGGCCCTTGAAGGGATGGTTTTACCGGATTCGATGTACTCACGGTGCACCCGTGAAACAGTGGCTCGTGAAAATCCCAGTGCTTGCACGACTTCCGAGATAGAATGACCCATTCGTCGGGCCGCGACAATTTGCCCACGATCAAATGCGCTTAGATCCTTCGTCTTACCCATACTGCGTCCGACTTTTTCATATTCCCGTCGCATCACTCCTTATATTGTCGGATCGCTGCATACATCATGTAGTTTCCGTTTACAGGGCCGCCCACAGCTCCACATTTGCGTAACGCCAGCTGTCTCTAATTCAATTGCTCTTCAGTGTATACTGAAGTAAGAAATTATTAGACCACTTGCGCAATGACGTGTTGGGACTTTATTACAGCCTCAATCGTATGTGACACCGCCTCTACCAGTTCTGATATCGTTCTACACTCATGTTTAGCCAACAGCATGTAACAGCGTCAGTCAATTGCCGAATGTTTGCTAGAGAAGGATGTCTGTTACAAATGGCTCTCTCGAGCTCATACGTAACAGACATTCTTCTCTAGCAAACATTCGGCAAATGACTAACACAATCCCCAGATTATGACCACTCGAATGCTCACAGCTCTTCGATTGGTTATGATCTGGGGATTTAGAGGGCCACCTGAAGTCATTGGCGAGTTTCTGGAACCACTGTGTAACGTTCTGAGCCTTTGATCTGCTGAAAACAGCCATCTCCATGTGGAAAGACCGTATGAATGTAAGGGTGTGCCTTGTCCACTATGATGGTATAAGATACCTCGTGATATTCAAACGCTGTTCCACAAATGTCAAAGAACCCAAAAAATTCCATGAAAACAGATCTCAGACCATTTCACAGCCTCTACCAGCTTGCAAAGTTAACGATAGGTAGCTGTGATATATCGATCTATGATGTTGACGGCATATTCTGGCACGCCCATGGGCGCGTATTAACTGAAAACGTGATGGATCACGTGACCTTTTCCCAGTCCTGAAGGATCTGGTTTTGGTGCTGCCGTGCACCCTACAGATGAATGTATCGGTTTTTAGAAGAGATGGTTGGTACACCAAGGGAACGTTGTGAAAAACAAGTTTGTCAGAGACGGACATTAAACCGTGTCCCCTCACTCCGGAGTAAGTCGCTCTCCCAACTATGCTACGCGGACGAAATGTCTCCCTGCAGATTTGTCGTCTTGACACATGTTTTCGCCTCTGTAGTACGTCACGTCATCACCCTCTTAATTTTTTTTAAGCGAAGTAGGAATTTTTCATTAATTCCTAACAATGTGTGGGACAAACATCACACATTTTTCGAAGAACCCAACGGCCAGTGGTATTATCGCTCGGGTTCCGATTTGGGTTCACCCGACGTAATATTGGGAACCAAGGGGGTGTCGAGTAGATTGTGATTCTGCGATTCCCTGATTTAGGGCTGACGCAGCTTCAGGATCCACTGACGGGGCGATGTGATTCACACAGCAGATTTTCCTTTGGGAGTCAAAGAGTCTGCTGCGTGCCGCAATGTTTTCGTGATCGTCTAGAATAAAAAAAAAAATAAGTGAAATAATTTCTGAGTCCCTGCCGCAAAATATATATATTCTCCAAAAATTCAGGGTTGAGCACACAATTTGCAACTAAAGAAACACTCATGATTGTACGTAGGCAAATTAACATAGAAGACAATTTATTAGTTATGTTTTGGCATAATAATAAAGATACACACACACACACACACAATGGTTTAGGTCCCTGTGCTCATTACTTCAAGTATGTGAGTTGTATATGTTGGTGTTAAACTTGCAGTCACCTTATAATCATTTATATATATATGAACACTTCGCTTAATAACACACGATATTATCAAGAATGTAACCGACTTCCTGACAGGAACTTGTGCCCATTGACTACTCGCATACAAAAAAAATATTAATTAAGACGGAAGACTTTCGTCTGCACTGATCGATAAACACATATTATGAGGGGTCACAAAAGAAAGAATAGCATATATTTCCTACCTTAAATTCCCAATCTTGCCAGGTCGCGCGGCTACTCCCATACCACACGGAATGGAACCACATGCAAGTCCAGTTTTCTTGTCTTCACTCGTCGTCCGTAAAACACTACTATCGCTGTTCTTCCACCAAGGGTACTGGCCTGCGCTGGGTGTCCCGGACCGTCATAATTGGTGTGGCCCTCATCGTACTTAGCAGGGTCCCTTTTCTTGCGAACCTCGGTTGAGATCCTCCATCCGCGTCGGGAAACGGTACGCAGTTACGGATGCTTTAGTCCTGCTGTAGTGTATCATCATCATCATCATTGTCAACCATTATCAATCCACTGCTGGACGAAGGTCTCCCCAAGTTTCCTCCACAACGGTCTGTCTTGTGCCAGTCTCCTCCATGTCACTCCCGCATATTTACGAATTTCATCCACCCATCTCCCATGTGGTCTTTTTCTGGGTCTTTTCCTGTCCCTTGGAATCCAATCTAAAATTTCGGCTGTCCATCTATGGTCTGTCCTTCTGGCAGTATGTCCAGCCCATTGCCATTTCAGGGATTTAACTCTGATCATGATGTCTTCCACTCTCGTCATTTTTCGGATCCACGAGTTCCTCTTCTTATCTCTCCTGGTTATACCAAGCATGCACCTCTCCATGCCTCTTTGAGTTGTCTGCAGCCTTTGTATGTCTCTTTTAGTTAAGGTCCACGTCTCTGCACCATACGTAAGCACTGGAAGGATGCATTGATCAAACACTTTTCTTTTAAGACATAATGGCATATTGCTCTTGAAAATTATGCTGTTTCTTCCAAAAGCTCTCCAGGCAAGTTTTGTACGCCGATTAATTTCTTCATCAATGTGACCCTCACTTGATATCTGCTGTCCAAGATAAACATACGTATCTGTTATCTCCAGTTTTTCTCCATCAATCGATAAATCTTCATTTCTTGTAAAAGCATTAAACATCACTTTTGTCTTCTGAAAGTTCATTTTTAATCCCACTTCTTTACTCTTGTCAGCAAGTTCCTGGATCATACTCTGCAGCTCTGATGGGGTAGTTGCAAAAATGACTACGTCATCAGCAAAACGAAGGTGGGTTAGATAATCTCCATTAATCTTTATCCCCTTGTTTTCCCAGCTAAGCGACTGAAAAACACCCTCCAATGTGGCATTAAAGAGCTTCGGAGATATGGTGTCACCTTGTCTCACTCCCTTTCCAATTTTTATGTGTGTTGTATTTTCAAACAGCCGAATCTTTGCACTTGCATTTTCATAGATGTTATTAATAATATTAATGTATGCATCTTCACTACCGCAGGATTTCAGAGCCGTGGTAACTGCTGATGGTTTCACCGAATCAAAGGCTTTTTCATAATCGATAAAAGCCATGCACAATGGAAGTTCATATTCCCTCGCTCTTTCAATTAGTTCTCTCAGTACGTGGATATGATCTATTGTGCTGTAGCCACTCCTGAATCCAGCTTGTTCTCTCGGTTGAGCCATGTCCAGTGTTACCTTCAAGCGGTGTGAAAGAACTTTAGTGAAGATTTTATAAACCACTGATAGGAGGCTGATAGGTCTGTAGTTCCTGAGATCCTCAATGTCACCTTTTTTATGTAGCAGGATCATTGTAGCATTGTTCCAATCCTCAGGAATCTTCCCTTCATTAAGGCATCGAGTGAAAATTTGGGCGAGTACTGTTTCAATTTCTCCACTTGCTTCTTGTATGATGTCTATAGTAATTCCATCTTCTCCTGGAGCTTTCCCCCGCTTCATGTTCTTGATTGCATGTGCAACTTCTGCTGGGAGGACTGGAAGAACTCTGGTACCTTTCATGATGTCTGGAGTACATGTATCATCCCTTTCATATAATTTGGAGTAGAAATCTTTCACTCTTGTCAAAATTTCGCCTCTATTTCTTGTTATAGAACCATCTTCTTTTCTCAGAGCCATAATCTGTTTTCTTCCCTTACTGAGATGTCCCTTTGCTATCTTTAGGCTTTGGTTGTTTTCAATTGCTTTCCTCACTAGCTCACAGTTGAATTTCCTTACGTCTTCAGTGATACTTTTTCGTGCTGTCTTGCATAGCTCTATATATTCCACTTTGGAAGTCACATCTTCTTTAGTTGTCCTCATCTCTCTTCTTTTTTGCATCAACATTTTGGTTTTTCCTGATAATTTGTTTACATGCAACTTGTTCTTAGACCCAGCTAATTTTGTTGCTGTTTCCATAAGAGCTTTGGTTACTTTTCTGTTAACTTCCGAAATATCCACTTCTTCCGATGTTAGGCCTTCTAAAGCAGAGAATCTGTTCTTCAGTTCCAACTTGAAAGTATTATGGTGTTTTTTTAAGGTTGGTTATGTCAATACATTTTGTTTGTCTTATGAGCTTGCCACGTTCCAGTTTAGTGTTGAGGTGCATCTTACATCTCACCAATCTATGGTCACTACCTGTGTTGAACTTGTTTAGCACACTGCAGTCTTCGATGACGAATTTTTTGTTACAGTGTATATTAGCGATTAAGTTGCCAGTCTCTGATAAATCATGCGGGTGACCAAGTTTTGGGCCACGCACAAATAAAACCGAAATGTATGCAAAGAGAAAAGCTTTACATAGCAGCTTCTAGGTGACAGTCATGAAGGAAAGTCACCAACATTCACGACAAAAAAAAAAAAAAAAAAAAAAACAAGTCACAAGTCACAAGGAATAAAAGATGCTTCCCGATCAAGTTTAAATGACGAAGTGATTCTCGTTCCTTGGAAAATTTTTGACAGTCCCCACGAAGACCCACATTACCTCAAAATATTCCATCATCCAATCACTAGCTGGGAAACGCAAGCCTCCCTGAATTAAATTTCCAAGTCTAAATCCTACTATCATAGAATTAACATTTGATTCATCCATTCGTTAGAAGGTCAAAATTGCTACCCGTTCCCGTGCAGATTCTGAGAACAGCTCTTCAAGTTACGTTAGCCGCGTGATTTAACCACCAGGCCATAACTCCTAACCCAATAAAACTGTTAGTTTCGTTTCTAAAACGTCTGACGTCTCGAACTTCGCTTTGTGGATGCTAGACAATGCTGACACTTTAATGGCCCCATAAAACATCTACTACAAAGCTGGTCCGTCGATGGATGACAATATACACTGTCTCCTTACGCTATGTGACGCTTTGCGCGTGGAGAAGGGGACAAAGAAGGAACAAAAAAGAATCACCCGAAAGTGGGGCTAATGGCAAACTAAAATAAAAAGTAAAATACGCACTCTTTCCTCATAAATTAACCGAATTAATAAAAATGAATAAATACATAAATAAATAAACTCGGGAATGGATTTTCCACCTGAATGTGCATCCTCGTAGTCACGAGCGCTGTCACAATGGATCCATTTCCCACCATCGGGCGCCAATGTGAAAACACAAGTTTGTCTGTGTCCCCTCACTACGGGATAAGTCGCTCACCCAACTGAACTACGCGTACAGAATCTCTCGCTGAAGATTTGTTGTAGTGACACATGTTTTCATCTCTGTAGTACGTCACGTAATCTCCCTCTCAAATTTTTTAAATCGAAGTAAGAGTTTTTCATTAATTCCAAACAATGTGTGGAACAAACATCGCACATTTTTCGAAGAACCCAACGGCTAGTGGATCCATTTTCCACAATCGGGCTTCAATGTGAAAACACAAGTTTGCCCGTAACCAGCGTCGAACCCGTGTTATCTCACTCCGGAGTAAGTCGCTCTCCCATCTGAGATACGCGGACAGAATGTCTCGCTGCAGATTTGTCGTCTTGACACATGTTTTCACCTCTGAAGTACATCACAAAGTCTGTTGTTATTACCCATTCGTGGCAAAGTGCGGCGAGATGTGTACACTAAAATTCTTCTTTCCATACCGCCGTTGTACTGCGCGGTCATTTGACGCAACTGAGCTCGTCTGCTACCTCATACAGTCTTCTCCAGCCACCGTTTTCCTCAAACATCGATCTGTCATTTTTGCACATAAGAAGACCGCTGATTCGCTGTTTTATTATTTGTGCACCACTGATCGTGCACCCTCGACCCAGTTTTTCTTGCATAGCCGAGACGGTTTTACGTTTCTGATATGCTTGCACCTGCGCGCTTAGTGCCTGCAATGATGCCTCTCTCAAAGTCGCTTAAATCAAGAATATTTCCCATACTGCCGTTATCTACTCTTCCTACACTTATTAATCATTTGCTATGATCTATTTATAAAGCCATCTCAACGTCATAGTTGCGTACGTAAGTGAGGATGGCTCGTGTTTGATTGCTATTAGGGTAGGGGAGGGGTACTAATAATTTGCTACTTAAATGTATTTTTGCAACTAACGCCATCGCGTGGAGCACATAAACTAGAATCTAGGGAAAAAATCCAAGGAATAAAGATCCACGGAAGAAAAAGCCATGGGAAAAAACATCCACGGGGAAAAAACAAAAAACGGGAAAAAAAAATCCAGGAAATAAAATCCAACTCCAACGAAACAGTTATCCATTTACATGCGATTGACACAGAGCCGGATTAAGGGGAGGGTGGTGAGTACGTCTATAGGGGCTATAGCCTTGGGGCCCCACCATGACCAAGGGGTTTAGAATGCTTGTCTGGGCAAATAATAAAGAGAGAAATTGGTCGCATGATTTCCACTTGGTCAGAAATAGAGGCTGGAAGACGAACAGATTTCAAGACAGGGACTCACCAAGGGTAAAAGTTTCATGTTGCTTTGTACAGCGGTGCCGGCGAGACAGTTTCAGCTTTTTCACTACCATCCACCCACACCTCCCAGTTTACGCTTGGAACCGTTAATAGTCGAAGTCCCCTGTGGCTTTACATTGCATAATTAAACATACGCTAAGAAAAGCGTACAATGCAAAACCATTAGGAAATCAAAGACAAAATCCAGTAATCTTAAGCATTTAACACATGCTCTTATAAGAACGATGAAAAATACAGCTACTTATATTAATACTCTGCAGATAATTTATTAGTTTGAAGAATAAACTACGTATTAATGATCACAGCATATTGCTACAGATTCGTGTTTTAACGAACTTCATAAAGATTCCACGTGATAAGTTCTGTGTGAGCCCACCCCAATGTCTTAGCCTAAGGGCCCACTAGGGCCTTAATCGGGCCCTGGATTGACATATTTCATTCCTGTTCTTAGAATATTATTTACTAGAATATTCTTTGCTGCATTTCCTCGTGCACATCGCGTCTATTTTAAATTTTTTCCCATTATTAAGGTACACTTCAATATGGTTTTATCAGTACTTCTCAGATCCTATGCTTACATCTGAGAATTCATAATTTGCAAGGGTTACTTAATTTTTAGTTCAAAAGAAAAGCTAAAAAAAAAAAATCCAGGGAAAAAAAGCAACAGATCGAGGGAAAAAATCAAATTAAAATTTTTATACGACTCACTAAGCTTCCTACATGGAAGTGACACAACGAAATAAGAAAAGAAATTTTTGTATGACCCCTTGAGCTTCCTACATGGAAGTGACACAAAGAAATTAAAAATTCAATTTTTATACGACCCCTAAATTTCCTACAAGGTCAACCAACATTAAAGTGTACACAAGAAAATCAAAAATGCAATTTTGTACGGACCCTAAATTTCCTACAAGGTCAACCAACGTGGAAGTGGACACAAGAAAACAAAAATGCATGCAATTTTCAACGGCCCCCTAGTTGTCCGAACGTCCATAGAATCAAATTATTATGTCGTCATAATCTTTGAGAAGCGAGCACTTTTTTTGTAGGTCATACCACTTTCCCACTCTCGGTATTTGTAATACACTATATACCAACAAGTAATTGGACACCCCCGCAATCGACGATATCTGCGGTCCTGATACACGTCATGGCCGCCGCCGTTAAATATCGTGTGGGAAACAACAACGCAACCAGTCGCATGCAAGATGCCACGCAATTCGGAGCTCTCTGATTTCGAGAAAGGTGTAATCGTCGGGTATCACAGAAATGGCCGATCCATACGTGACATATCCAGCGAGTTGAAGTACCCAAAATCGACAGTGGCCTACGTGATTGGAAAGTGGAAGATGAGAGGTGACTGTCGGAATGTGCCCCGACCCGGCAGACCCACAAAACTGGGAGTTAAAGACCGACGGGTGCTGGCCAGAGAAATTCGGAAGAACCGCACCAAATCGATGGGCCACATCCGCGAGAAGTTTCAACAGGCTTTCGGAAGTGTTCTTTCGATGAATACCATCCGTAAGGAAGCCCATCTGCTCAGTTATCATGGACGTGCTGCCGGCCACAAGCCTTTGATCACCAAGTCCAATAGCGGTGCTCACCTAACGTGGTGCAAAGAACGTCGACAGTGGACGCTTGAACAGTGGAAACAGGTTCTCTGGAGCGACGAATCAAGGTTCACTCTCTACCGTTCGGATGGCAGGGTCTGGGTTTGGCGTCTGCCTGGAGAACACCTCCTGCCGGAATGTATTGTGCCAACTGTGAAGTTCGGCGGCGGTGGAATTATGCTATGGGGGTGTTTCTCCTGGTATGGCACGGGAGCCTTGGTCGCCATTCCTGGTAGACTCAACGCCGAGACCTACTGCAATACTTTGGATGACCATGCGCTTCCTACGGTTGTGACAGTTTTACGGGGTGGACCCATGTTACTTTCAGGATGACAATGCCACCTGTCATGTTGTGAGGTCCACCATGGCTTGGTATGGTTACAATGGGGTTAATCGACTGGACTGGCCTGCGCAGAGCCCGGACCTTAACACTATCGAGCACCAGTGGGACGAGTTGGAGCGTCGACGTAAGGGGTGCCCCCCACCGTCCGAAATCGGTGAAGGAACTGACCTGTCTTTTCCAAGCCGAGTGGAAGAAAATACCGCTAGCCGTCGTACAACGCCTGGTTGAGAGTATGCCCCTGAGGGTCGCAGCTGTAATCGCCGCTCGTGGAGACTCCACCAACTATTGAAGGTGAACAAACTTCGTTTTCTTTTGCTATCACAGATGTCCAATTACTTGTTGGTAGATAGTGTATAAGCGTAGGCAAAGTATGGTTATAAAAATTATGAACTTCATATAAAGTTATACTATAAAAATGGATTTGGATATGTGAATTAATAAAAACTAAGATCCACGAAAAAGTCAGGAAATTTTTATATGACCCCCAAAGTTTCCTACTGGTTAGCCAACATGAAAGTAGCCGTTTAATTTCATTTCCATGGATTTTTTTCTTGGCTTTTCTTTGGCTTTTTTTCCCTGAATTATTTTTCCTTTGGATTTTTTTTTAATGGCTTTTTTTCCGTGGATCTTTTTTTCCTTGGATTTTTTTCCCGGTAACCAATAAACTGATAATGGAAAGAATGCACAACTTTCTAAATACCTAAGTTTATTTTAAATGTTATGACAGTTATAGTAATTGTGATGATGTGAAAAGTAGGTGAAAATATGTAGGATAGGAAAAATGGAAAAATAATCCAAAATGGGAGACGGACCGCCATTTTTGCCTTGTAGGAGGAAAAACGACAACAAGTCGGCCATATTGTGTGTGCCCGGGGTCCCACAGAGAGAAGGGGAAAGGAAATTCTTTTCTTGGTGAATTCTGCATTGAGCCAGAAGTTCACAAGACATGGGATCTCCTTGTAGCTCAGAAAGTTACCGGTAGCTAGAGACAGGCGGAGGAGTGTAAAGATGTTTGCCACATGGCCCTCTGCTCCAAAGGTGTGCGCTTACGTGATTGGTCGTGCGAGGTCCGGACTGCACAGTTTGAACGGGACAAAGTTATAATGAACTTGGAAGGGATACTTCTCGCTCGGAAAGGATATAGGAGAGTCGATCGGTAATCGTCGCTCAAGGGTTGAGAGCGCTTGATAATTAGGCAAGCTAGTCGACTGCGGCTAACTAGATAGTGGCCTACCTGCGGGTTTGGTGAACCAGTATATGCGCATTACCTGCGGGTTTGGTGAACCAGTATATGCGCATTACCTGCGGTTAAATGTGTAGTATCTATACTCCTATTCACTCTAAAAGTGTACTATTGGTAAAGGCGGAACAGCCTTATCACAACTCGTCGTGGAACGCAATAACGGTATTCATCCGCGTTAATGTGTTCTTCT
The DNA here is from genome assembly GCA_039090855.1 of Macrothele yani. NCBI lineage: Eukaryota > Metazoa > Arthropoda > Arachnida > Araneae > Macrothelidae > Macrothele > Macrothele yani. The sequence goes on from CM077008.1 coordinate 85,500,519, forward strand.
ACTGTTTTTTTCTGATCCCCCCAGCCACCCACATCTTACAAACAGAGGGGATTGGGAGTGGGGGTCTACTGGAAGCCGAACTGGTTCTCCTACGCCTGTCTAAAGTAGCGCACCCTTCGAGTTTCCCCGATTGCTAATTTATTGTCTCTGTGTTGTTAATGTTGGGAGAGGTCTTCCACCCGTTCCCCTTGTCCGAGTTGTATCCCAAGTGGGCCGCCCCGGTGGCGCAGTGGTCTAAGTCGCTGGCCTCTGATCATTCGTCCGTAAGGGGTCCGGGTTCGAATCCCGGTCAGGCATGGATGTTGTGTTTGTCTTACGGCACTGGCTCTCTCCCTTCCCTGGAACCAGTGACCCTAAATTAGGGACGGGCGACTGCTTATAGCCCTTTGAGTTGCTCACGGTGGTCGTTAAACCCACAAACAAACAAACAAACAAACAAACAAGTATCCCAAGTGGGTAGAAACAGCCGATATGCTTCGGCAACTTCTCACAACAATAAAGTTGTTGTGAGAAGCTGCCGAAGCTCTTCAGCAACTTCACAAAACAAATTTATTTCTAAAAGCTCTCTAGCTTCTGGATTTTTTTTAGATAGGAATTTTGTTTGATAAACTGTTGAGAAAACAAAAATGGATTAATACAGACATTTGACGTGGACCAGGAACATCAAATAGAGGTCATCGCTCTTTCCACTTTTATAAGTGAGTTACGGAAAAATTATCATTGGCCGCCACCGGGAATCGAACACAGAGTCTTCCAGTTACGCGCCGGATATGCTTCCACTGCACCACAACGGCCTCGAATTCCTCCAGACTCACTCACATTAACTGCCAAGCCAATTTGGTAGGTTGCTTCTTGGAGCAACGCACAATGCTGGGGATTCACCAAAGATAAGCAGCAACTGAACAAATAATTAGAAAGCGAATGAATAATTAATACAGACATCTAACGTGGACCAGGAATATCAAAGATAGATCATCGGTCTTTCCATGTTTATAAGTGAGTCACGGAAAAATTCTCATTGGCCGCCACCGGGAATCGAACCCAGAGTCTTCCAGTTACGCGCCGGATATGCTTCCACTGCATCACAGTGGCCTCGAATTCCTCCAGACTCTCACACACACTAACTGCCAAGCCAATTTAGCAGGTTGCTTCTTGGAGCCCCACACAGGGCAGGGCTCCAAGAAGCAAATAATGTCATTGTATATGCATGACTTGTATAAGTCTATTGCAAATAGAATTGCTTCTGTTCTCAAAGCGCAAGGTGGGCCTACAGCCTATGAATAAAAAGTTATCCACGAACAGTCAGTGTTTCCATTATCTTGATAAACCCTGTAACTAAGCTTGTGCGCGTGCGTGTATGCGTCTCTGTAAATGAAAGCAAATTAAACTAAAAGTATCCTACCGGATTCTCCAGCGTGTGAGAACCATTTTTGGCAAAACTTTCCAATCGAGGGCGCTGAAGATTTTCCAGGCTGGTTTTATAGTGTGTGCTGCATCACTGAAAAACACGGAATAAAACAAGCAACGAATTCATGGAAAATCATCATGGCCTTCCTTATAGCAATCTGATACAAAAGAAAGGGGCGATAGAGTATTAGACACACTGTTATGCCCCCTAGTAGTAAAATAATAAACACATCTGGAGAATCCATAAGATATACATATTTGTAATGCTCAATACTATTACAGATAGATGACACTAAATATTTTTTGAGTCCAATCAGACCGTTTCTGTGATACAAAGCGCTGGTTTCTAATCACTCTTCCGAGATTAGTCTAGGTTCGAATCCGACGTGAGGCATAGATGGTGTGTTTGTCTTACGGCATTTCTCTTTCCTGGAAGCAGTACTTCCAAATTAGGGTCACCTGAGAAGAGTCAACCGGGACATGCAGAATACGGCGCTAGCCAGAGAGGTCATGCATTGCTCAACCCCTCCTGTATGGAATACGAAAGTTAAAGAGACAGCCATGGAGAGACCATTTAAATCCTCTTCACCGAGCAGGATACAACGATGCTGCTTCTATGGAACTACCAATAGTTTGGCATGACGTACGTGCACCAATGGACGGAAACAAACACCAAATACAGTTAGTAGTGTCCAGTGTTCTAATTTCAAAAAATAACATTTGTTTCTTACGCGTTCTAATTCTTTGTATTTTTTGTCTAATCTCGGATTCGAGAAGGCCTCCCAGTGGAGAGCAAAAACTTGGCAATTTATATATTCCACAATACAGCACTAAATAAAAATATTTATGCTAAAAGCGGCTTGAACTTGCGCAGTTTAGCGTACTATTAATTGATATTTTTTTTTGCTAAGCCTATGAAGCTGTGTTACAAGATCCGCCATTACTGTAATTAGCGGGATTCTTACGTTCCGCTATTTTTTAATATTTGCGAACTATCCTGGTTCACCTTTTTTATTCGATCTGGTTTGCATACCTTTTGTTCATGAAAGCATGAGTCGACTACACTTAAAGTCGTCTCAGCAAGAGTGATTCCTTTCCCGATTGACAGTTAATATACGGTGACGCTGTATTGCGGACGGACCTTGCTCCGCGCGCATTGTTTCTAGAATACGCAGCATGCGGCTAACGACTGTATTTCTGACATAATCTACTCTCAGAGCCGCTGGAGTCCGAATATACCGCTGTAATTCGTCTTCAGCGCAGCTATTCCTCGTTCTAATTGTCACCTCGCGCCTACAAAGTCTGGGGTCAGAAGAACCACTTTTGTTTCCTCTCAACTGTCTTCAATTGTCTCGAACTCCCCGTGGTCTCGGATAAACTCGTGTTGTTGCCTTTTTACTCATTTGTCACACGCATGTCGACCTTCAACTTCGGAACATGAAATTACGGCCGGCACATTCGCTACTAAACAACAGAACACAGAATTTCAAATACAAAATCACACCCTAGATAGAGTGGGTGTTCGGGGATTATCCTCTGACATATTCTTTTGTCGGCGATAATCACCTAATGCATTCTTTTGTTGGCCGCAACTGTCTGACATGTGATTTCGTTGGCGACAACCCTCTGACATATTCTTTCGTTGGGGACAACCGTTTTACTGACTTCTGCTTTCTCACGGAGCACACTCGTACAGCGGAAATGGTAAATTGCGAAAACTACCAAAAAACTAAATTGTTAACACTGGAATATACACTGAAGAGCAATTGAATTAGAGATACCTGTCTAGTAACTTGTAGCACCACCTTTCGCCCTGATGACGGCGGCGATTCGTCTCGGCATGGACTCGACAAGACACCGGAAGCGTTGGGAAGCCATACGGATCCACGACCCTTGAACAAGCTCCCACAGTTCCCAAAGATTTGATGGATGGGGGTCAGATCCTCGAACATCTCTCTCGATGGCATCCCAAATGTGCTCGATGGGACTGAGGTCAGGTGACCTAGCTGGCCAAGGAAGCGAGGTCATGTTGGTGGAGTGTTCATCCAACCATTCGGATACAATTCGGGAGCGATGGCACGGTGCATTGTCTTGTTGCAGGATGAGGTCCCCAGTGGAATGTTGAAGACGCACAAATGAGAGCAAATGGTCGTCCAGGATATCCCGGTAACGTTGACCTGTGAGGGATGATGCCACACGTGCCAGGGGTCCCATTTCAGTCCATGTAAACAGTCCCAGACGAGAATGCCACCCCCACCAGCTAGAACAGTACCCTGTTTGCAAGAAGGATCCATCGCTTCATGTGGTTTGCGCCGCACTGGTATCCTGCCATCCGCATGTACCGACGTGAATCTCGACTCATCAGTCCAGGCAACGTTTTTCCACATGTGTAGGGTCCAGTGGCGATGTTCCCGCACCCATGCTAATCTTTGCATCCTCGTGGGACGATGGCTTATGTACCCCATAGCGAGGAGATGGTTCTGGATGGTGTGGCTGCTTACACGTTTTAGTGCACCAGCGTTAAATTGCCGAGTGATTTCTTGCACTGTGGCACGTCTATCCGCTGTTACAATGCGAGCTAGCCGAAGATGACCCCGCTCATCCATACGCTGTTGTCCACAGCAGTTGGACCTTGCAGGGATGGTTTTACCGGATTCGATGTACTCACGGTGCTCCCGTGACACAGTGGCTCGTGAAAATCCCTGTGCCTGCAGGACTTCCGAGATGGAGTGACCCATTCGTCGGGCCCCGACAATTTGCCCACGATCAAATGAGCTTAGATCCTTCGTCTTACTCATACTGCGTTCGACTCTTACTGATTCCCGTCGCATGACTCCTTATATTGTCGGATCGCTGCATACGTCATGTCGTTTCCGTTTACTGGGCCGCCCACAGCGCCACATTTGCATAACGCCAGCTGTCTCTAATTCAATTGCTCTACAGTGTATGATGTATGGCATATGATGAAAGGGGTATCAGTAAGGGAAATCTGTATCGTACATAACATAAGGTGTAAGAGGGATGATGTAAAGAGAAAAATGATGTACTTCTCATTTTCCAGACCTGCATTCATTTATTATCTTATCACACTCACACATGTGTGTCTGGAGTTATTCGGTCTGGAAATGCACAAAAAATATGAGTGCAGAAATTAAAAACAACAACATAAATATTAATGCTCGCTATCTAAAAATTGTCTCGTGATTACCTGAGAATAGATTTACGTGTTTCGTAGAATTCAAAGCAAAATTACAACGATGCCTTAATTAAGGAATAAATTGGATAATATCCTCTCTGTTACAGATATTTTCGTTCTCTAAAAGATTGCTGCAGAAAGTTCTAAAAAACCTCTGGAAAGGATGTTCTTTGCAGTAATTTCTTTTTCTTTCAAGTACACCTGCTGGAAAAGTTGACAGCGCTATTATGCCGTGTCAGCAAATTCAACGTTATCCAGAAATTCAACTCTGTCACTGACAGCATTTTTCGTGCTTCTTCTGCATCACTGCTATTAGAAAGTAGGCAAAATTGTAGAACGCATATTGCAGAAATTTGTTCCTACCTTCCGAAATCATACAAGAAGAGACAAGATTGTTTAAAAATGATTTTCGTTGTGTAGAAATTTGTCCTCTTAATGATTGTGAGGAACAAACTCATCCTTTCGCCTAAGTTTCCAAATTCAATTGAAACTTTCACGGTGAGGTTTTTCTCCTACTAAAATGCATTTTAGTAGGAGAAACACTTCTAAATTGCACAGACATAACTCCGCCGTATTGTAATGTTGCCCAATTTTTTTTTACTTGTACTCGATCACTTCTTATCAACTGACTATAAATGATTGACAAACAACGTAATCCACTTGCTAAGGAAGAAGAAAAATGCAATTAAGGTAGCCTAGACTCCATTACATTTATCATGGGTTTTTCTGTAATCGTGATAATGTAATACTAGGACAAGCCGCCAACGGTAACTGATAACTCGGGTACAGTTTGCAAATTTTGAGCGAAACTATTGCAAAATCTAAGCTCATTAAGGCGTCTATTATAACAAATTCTAAAAAACGATCGTGTAAAATGTATGACTTCTAGAACAAAAATACGAAACATTTAAAAAAAGAAATGCCTAAAATTTATCATGAACTACTTTCCTTCACGCCTTCACGTTGGTTGTGATCAGGTTATATGTAAACAAAGCGGAAAGACACACTCAGATCGGGAACCACGGTTTTCATCAAGACTCACCGAACCGACAAGCGACATCATTGACGCCATGTTGCTGGTCTCGACCGCGACTTCAACAGTTACAGTTGGAAAAGAAACAAAAGCAAAAAAAAAAAAAAAAACTCTTACCTGTGCCAATTTTAATATTTTTCATGTATCCATAATGTGCTCCGCTTCCTTTCTTATCAGTTTGAACCAAAATAATTTCAAATGGACGACCAAAGAACTAAAAAACTCGAGCAAATTGCGTCGCGAAAAATTGCGACTATCAAATGTAAACAAATGTAATGAAATGTTCGCGCGTGATTTTTTAATTGAAAAAATCAACGATTAGTGACATGGGGTTGGTATCCTGGTAATTGGTCTTGTCCTATAGGAATAATGACCATTAAAAAACGGACCAATTTTAATAATTTTATTCAAAATTCTTCAATGACACGGAATTTCGGGAATCGGAAGGCGTCAAAACCTGACCATGGACGATGTCCAATCGCAAGCCGAAAATCACGGTGATCGGATGTGTCATGTTTTTGTCGTGACGTAGCTATTCCCGAAAAACTAATTGTCCCGAGTGTGGTATAGAGAGCGGATTTTTATAGTTATTATTAAAATTGGTCAGTTTTTTAATGATCATTATTTTCATACGACACGACCAGTCACCATGATACGAACCCCATGTCACTCACCATGTCCTTCTCTTTCTCTGTGGCAAGTGTCACCGCGATTGGCTGAAGATCTTTGGAGGAGATAGGAAACAAACGACCCCTTCTCAAAACCCGGAAAAACCCCTAAGAATGTAAGTTTTTGGACGATTATTCCTCAATGACATGGAATATCGGGAATCGGAAGGCGTCAAATTCTGACCATGGACGATGTCCAATCGCATGCAAAAAATCACGGTGATCGGATGTGTCATCTCGTACCTATGCCCGAACAACTAATTGTCTTGAGTCCCGTAAGGAGAGCTTCGCTCAATCAAATATAATTCACTTTAAACCAATTCGATAATGAAAATGTTAATTCCTTAACTATTTTCCCTTTGCTGATACATCCGCTCATCTCCTTGAGTAACTGTTCTAGTAAGAATAACGCAACAATAGAGACAAAACAATACAAATTAAATGAAGTAATTAACATTTTATTTCAGGTTATCCTCTTCCTTGAATACTTTATTCTCTCAGGCAGAACAATATATCTCTCGACTAATGGCCGTCTCTTACTTTATGAGTTATACAGAGCCATGGTTATTACAGAAAAGCAGTAGATTATACGAAACGTACCTCAAACTCCCTCAAGACTTCTGTCGTGCATCTTTCTATTCTCTCATCGCCAAAACCGAGTATTATGTTAAAATTAGTAGCAACCTGACAGTACGCCGAATACGTTGTACCACTTCATTAAAAATGTACTGCTACAAGAGTGCTCTAAAACAAATTCTAGTGAATATACATGTTACTGACATAACGATGAATACGAAATTCACCTTATGCTGCAGACTTATACAATCCATTCCGCTGTAAAGCGTACAATCTCTCGTACTGAACAAGCCTAGTGTACTGAAGAAGCCCCTTGATCACTTACGTCTTTCCGTATCAGAATTTGATCAACAAAACGACTGGCAATAAATTTTTAACCGCACTGCATATTAAAGATCTTTCACTGCACTTTATCTCGCAAAAACTGAATGGTCTCTATCTCCTAATTCTTTAATTTCTTATAATTTTATTTTAATTTTAAACGAATGTTATGGTCCGTCCAATTATCACAATTTTGCAAAATAAATTTGTTTTTCTTGTGTTCAACATTTTGTTTAACTTTTTTGGAAAAGTAAATTAAAAATGGACAGTGTAGATCAAATTCAGTAGATTCACATAAATTTTTTTTTTACATTTTGGCAAATGTCTCTCGTTTTCACACACTTTTTAATCAGCAGAATTTTTTTTTATTGTAGGTTTAACGACCACCGTGAGCAATTCAATGGGCTATAAGCAGTCGCCCGTCCTAATTTAGGGTCACTAGTTCCAGGAAAGGGAGAGAGAGCAAGTGCCGTAAGACAAACACAACATCCATGCCTCACCGGGATTCGAAACCGGACCCCTTTCGGACGAATCATCAGAGGCCATCGCTTAGACCACTGCACCACCGGGGCGACATAATCTTTTTTCCCTGTACAGAATCAGTTTTCGAGGTAATCTGACCACAAAAATTTTTTTTTGAGAGTTGAAAATTAATCTAGTGCTTCCCAAATGTACACCTGACGGTCAGAAATATAGCGGTTTTGACTTCCAAAAAAAGAAAAAAATGCGTTCATTAAAAACGAGAAAGTGCAGTCTTGGCCCTTTATAATTTCTGCTTCAATGCAAAAAATGTGTGAGTATCCAGCGTGTTTTTTCTGCTCATAAACACATTAATGTTTGTAAAAATTGCAACACTAAAAAGAATCACGCTATTCAAATGAAATTTATATCACAGATTTCTCATTTTACAGGAGATAATTGATTACATTTGTAGAGCCACATAATATTTTTTCGCTTCAAAGCTCAGTATCTTGTGAAGCCACCTCGAGGTCTATACACGGGGTGGCATTGAATGAAACAGGTTTTTGATATCGTGTTTTGGAAGTAGGCTGCTTCTATACTTATGTGTCTCTACACGGGGTGGCATTGAATGAAACAGGTTTTTGATATCGTGCTGAGAAGTAGCCTGCCAGGCTGCTTCTATACTAGAGCACAATTCAGTTGTAGTGACTGGCAGGGCGCTTGACTGGGCAGTCGCTTTTCTACCGTGTCCCAGAATTGTTCGATCGGGGTGTACCGTTGTAAGAGTTAATTTAACGCTTTGACACATACGTAAACAAAATAAACTTTATTCAACACTACTAAATTAAAATCAACATAACAGTTAAAATTTTTCCAATTATTAAGTCTTTTAAGAAAGCAGCACAGGAAAACAACACATCTTTCTCTTTTCCCTTCCTCTCCAACAACCCGCTCTCGCACAGACATTATGGCAACTTTTATTGGTCAGTCCATTGCTCCACAGTTTCCATGGCAACACTTCGTCGTGGGAAAATTTTCTCGCTGCACGCCACATAATTTTATTTCTTTTTCTCAGTTAAAATAACGCGCTACGTTACAGGGGACATATCCGGAGAACGTGCAGGCCCAGGGAACTAGCGGTATCTGTTGTGCGTGGAAGAGGCCTTGCACATTCCGAGCCACATGTGGCCAAGCATTGCCCTGCTGGAATATAGCGCCGGGACAACTGTGAAGGAAGCGTATCACCTCTGCCTCTAAACCATCCTTGATGTGTAGCTGAATGTAGAGGGTTCCCTCAGTTCGTCTTATGCGAGATCGGGAATTGAACCCAATGGCTCTGCAAACCATGACGCTTGACGTTGGGTCGGTATGACGCTGCAAGGTGCCGTTAACCACGATGTCTTCGAACACGTATGCGACTATCATGGTGCATCAAGCTGAATCGTGACTCGTCAGAAAACAAGAACTGTTGCCAATCAGCGCGCCAATGTCTGTGTTCGAGACCCCATTGCAGCATGAGGCGTCTGTGGTTAAGGGACAAAGAAGTGCGCAGTAATGGTCTGCTAGCGACCAGTTCTCTGGTAAGCAGACCACGCGAACTGTGCTGGAGGGCAAACCCTGAGCTGTGACAGTGTTCCACTGCTGTGCTAACACCGCGGATGTCGCTGTGCGATCGGTCACTGCTATGCGGTAGAGGTGTCTGTCATTCCGTGCAGTCGTGCGATTTTGCGGTCCATTCCACGGATTTCTGTGCGCTCGAGCCAGAGATGGAAACGGGTCAGCGGGTCAAGAGGTCCACAGTTTCTTGCCGGTCAAACGGTTCGGGTCAAGGTGTTCCTTACCCGATCTCGACTCGGTTTTACTTCCGTCTTATTTTTGAAAAGAAAAAAATATTTCAAAGAAAAAGCGTACTGTAGAATTTTGTGCTCAATGCTGGCGCCAGCGGAGTGAAAAATGATTTGTCATGCAAAAACATTGTCGTCCTTTTCTTAAAGAGACGAAGATTTCCACCGACCGACGAGAGGGCGCTTACGCTAAACAGACCGACACCATATCCTAAAACGATACTTCCTTTGCGTTTGTTTTCAGTGCGATCGTCCGGTGCAAGGGACAGGCAAACGCTTGTCGCTTGCTTCTCTGGTTATTCACGCTCTCACACAGCATCACATTGTAAATAAAACAGCTACTTTTCACACTGCATCTTTTGCATTGAGCATTCAGAGGTTTTCGTTTGTCGTGCTAACATCCCGTTCCCATCGCATGTCGTGCCGCAATTAATGCGTTATTTGCTAATATGGATGAATTTAATACTAAGAACATTGGAAAAGGCGTCTAGGCCAACAAATACAGGCTTGTTGATGACAAAAGGGGAAGAGTTAATGCTGGAAGTTGCTTCGTCTAATTAAGGAACATAATATGTTTCGCAGGAACACCAGTTTTCATAAGCTTGTAATGAGTTGAAAGTTTCCAAATTGTGAATGTTGATTTCATGAGTGTCTCTTGTTTCTGAAGGGCAATGGTGTAATCAAAATCCACATTTTGGAAACTTTCAACTCATCAGAAGCTTGTAAAGATTGATGTTGCTGTGAAACATATTCTGAAGCTTTACATGTTATCAAGAAAACAGCGAAAATTGAAATCGAACATACAAGTTAATTAAATTTTTTTGACTACAGCGCCATAAGAATTAAATAGACAGGCTTAACATTACTACAGAGGGACTTTAGAAAACGTGTAAAGCAGTTAGGTTAAAGGACGACAGTTTTAACACTTCCTGTAAGTAAGTGAGTAAATTATACCCCCCCCCCCCTGTAATACATTTGCTTGATTTCCATGTAACCTGCGGTACCCACTGCGCAGACTTTCCGAACGCCCTGAGTAAATATACACTATATTGGCAAAGGTCACCGGACACCTAGAAGAGAAACACAACATAACATTTATTGACATACATTAGTACGGTGTCGGTCCACCTTTGGCCTTAATGCATGCACTGACCTTTCCAGACATGCTTTCGACAAGGTTTTGCAACACAGCGATAAATATGCGCTTCAATTCAGTACATAATGCTGCCGCTAACTGTTGCTTAGTAGTACTAACCTTGGTTCCAAACTTCTTATGCGGCGTTCTAATACATCCCATAGGTGTTCTATGGGATAAAGATCAGGGATCTGTGCTAGCCAGTCTACACACGATACGGAATATCGTCAAACCGCGCCGTAACAGTCCTTGCTTTATGGCTCGGTGCATTGTCCTGCTGGTACCAACAAGACTCGGTTCCATAGTATTTCCACAGAGTTGGTAGGGCATAATTGCCCAGAATATCAAGGTAGGCTTGGTGGTTAACAAGTTTGTCCACGATAAGCAATGGGCCGGGACCATACCACAAAAAACACAACCACACGAGTACACTGCCAGCTCCAAACGTGACCGTAAGAACAGAATACTCTGGTAAATAGCGTTACCCCGGCTACCTCCATACCCACACACGGCCATCAGACTGATTGATCATGTATCTGGATTCATCAGTCTATAGGACCTGTTTTCAGTAATCCAGAGTCAACGATAAATGTTCTTTAAACCATGCTAAACGAAGAGTTACATTTCGAGTGGAGATAAATAGCTTAAGAGAAGCCGCACGACCACGGTAACCCATGGAATGAAGTTCTCTGCGAATGGAATGTATACATACTGAGGTTCCAGCATTTTTACTCACCTGTACCCTGATATCTTGTGCAGTAATCCGTCGATTAGCTGTAACACGACTCTCCTGAGGCTTCGAAGTCCTTCATCACTGAATTTCTTTGGTCTGCCGGTACGTTTTGCTGCTCCAGGCACGCCATGTGCCTTCCACTTATTCAGTACATCCAAAACAGTTGACTTGGGTATGTTTAAACGCCTCTCGGTTTCTCTTATGGACAACCCACTAATATAACACCCAACAATCATTCCTTTTTCAAAGTCAGTTCTCTCCCGCCGCGGCAGTTTTACTGAACCTCACGGTGCGATATGATCGCGGTCAGCTGCAGGCTTGTTTTCATACGGTTTGCAGCTGTACCGCGTATTTAACAACGCAGCGGATGCGTTCATTTGCTTTTGAAGAGGTGTCCTGTGACTTTTGTCAATATAGTTCATATTTATAAATGATTATGTATAATTATAAATTGTGTTTCGAATTTATAGTCCGAAGCAGATATGTCGGAGTCAGGACAGGGTCAGTTACGTATCCCAGTTGAGTCCAATTATTTGACGTTTAGGTCGGGGTCCAAAATTTTTATCCCGTTTTCAAGAGTGGTCCGAGCCCCATCTGCCGTCTGAAGCCTCGTTCTCATCACTATACTGGCGTTTTTTCCGGTGCGAGCGGCAATTTCGCGGTAGGAAAATCGAGCTTCTCACATTCTAACAATCCTTCCTTGCTCAAAGTCCGTCAGCTGTTCATAATGAGACCTTCTTCGGCGATGGGGAGTATTGTGACACAAGAAACATTCCTTCGTCTCAATTTCGGCTCTTCACTGATTGCAACATCTAGTTTGAGCCAGGTCTTTATACCCAAGACCGAAAAGTTCAGATGGCGCAGCTTCGAAACCGCAATCACATTTTCACCGACATTTTAATCATTTGTATGTCATAACCTGTTGTATTAGGTGTACAAATAAGTTTTAAAGCATTTTAAAACAACGCAACATGTAATTTGAGAGAAAACAACAATACCTTTACGAATCGAAATATGCGCCGTCATTATCTATCACCCTCCGCCATCGGTCGGGCAGCTGATAAATTCCAACCATGAAGAATACTTCGTCGTATGACGCGATTTAGTCGTCAACCCATTTTTGCACTTCGTCACATGTCCGGAACTGTACAAAAGACAAACCATATTGCATAGATCGGAAAAAATGATAGTCTGAAGGGGCTATGTCGGGACCATACGTCGGGTGCTTCGAAGCATCCCAGCCAAGCGTCATAACGTTTCCTCGACCGATTTCGCGACATGCGGTCTGGCGTTGTCATGCAGTAATTTCACGGGACGCAATCCTTTGCTTGTGAATGGACGTTTCCGACGGAGTTCCTCGTTCAATCACTGCAATTGTTGCTTGTAGCGATCAGCAGTAACAGTTTGATCCTTCATATCCCACTAGATGCACAGCAGAACTTTCGTGGAGGGAATATTGCGTTTCGGTGTCGACGTCGTTGCTTCACCGGGTCTACCCAATGTTTTTTGCGTTTGGGATTGTCGTATCATGTCCACGTTTCATCACCCGTAACGATCTTCCATAGGAAAGACTTTCTGTGTTGTTTATTCAACAGATTCAAACACTTCATGACACGTTCATCCTTGTTACTCTGGCTCATGTCATGTGGCACCCATTTTCCTTCCTTCTGAATCTTTCCCATTGCGCGTAAACAATTGGAAATGGTTTGTTGGGTTATCCCAAGTTGTTGAGCTAGTTCTTTTTGCGTTTGAGACGAATCTTCATCCAGAAATGATTTCAGTTCCACGTGTGCAATCTTCTGCTGGGCGCCGCTACGTTCTCGATCGCCAACAACAAAACTACCTGCTTTAAACCGTCTAAACCAAAACTCATATGTGGCTTTCGATACAATAGTCTCCCCCAGAACAGAACAGAACAATGCACATGCTTTTGCAGCACTTTTTCCTTGATGAAATTCGTAACGAATGCAGTGTCGAATAAAATGCAATATTGCTTGCCATCTTTCACCTACCGATGTGCAAGTGCGTTTGACTGTTAGGCAATCTTCTGTGTGGCAGTTTATACTGTCGACCAGTTAGTCACGTGACAACAACGCGGGAGAATGTTGGATGCGTAAGTTAGCGGTATACGTTACACAAAAAACGCTTTAAAACTTATTTGCACACCTAATACATATTCTGTAAGTTTCAAACTAATATCAGTAGCCTTTCATTATGCTGCAACTTTCACAAGCAGTAGTGTACATTTAAACAGGAACCAGAAATTTTTGTGGTCGAAATAATTTTTACAAAAAGGTTTTACCGAAATTTTCCGACCTTTCAGGGTAAAAGGGTTAAAAAATGTGCTGAGACCTTATCGTGACATAAGAAAGGATATATTTATCCGAAACATTAACGGAAGTCTTGATGTTTTTCAACCGTTTTCACAATATTTCTTTCAGAACTGGCATGCTTCCTTCCATTGCATTCAACGCTAATGATTAAGTTCAGAAGCCAAGCACGCTTGTTCAAACTGCTGTCTGAAAACATCTCTGGAGTATAATGATCGCATTTAGGATCAAATCATTCTGATCACTGGACGTCACGACAGTTTTTCTTCAGTTTATTCTGTAGCAATTACTCGATCGAGACAGGAAAAACAAAACAAAAATAGTTTGATGAAAATGAGCTTATCTCATGATTGCAGAACGAATTTTTAATTTTCTGTTGCTTGAAGAACCTATATAAAATGTGAACGGTCTTAACGGGGTGTGACGAAATGTTCTTCTATAATTTAGGTTACCATGACAACAACTTTCGTCTGGTGAAGAATCAGTTTTTTATTGAATCCGCCAACAGAAATACCAAGCGAAATTCTACAGAGAAAATGGTGTCCATGGGAACATCGAATTTCAACAGGTAATTTGCGTATTACTTTGTGAAGCTCTGCAATTATTCTCAGCTTTGATTGAAAGTTCATATAGTTCTAAAATGCATGTATATGGCTTAATGACAGTTGTGTTCCAGAAATATACTTTTTAGTTTCGTTTTATGCGAATGGCTTTTCCGATGCATATTATATCATTATATCACAACAATTAGAATATTAGTAAAAAACGATGTTTGCGCAAAAGGTTGTGGTTTCATTTAATTTGAAATGTCAGAAGCTTTAAGAAAAGTGAGTTGATTTGAAAGAAAACTGATTTTTCCCTTTTCAGATCTTAAACTTTTTTACTTTTTATTTAAAACAAAACCAGAAACAGTCACTAATTTGATTTCAAGGTTTGAAGACGGTCATGGACTACTAATAACGCTTTAAAAAGTTGCCATTCCGTAATTTAAGACCATTGGTTCCAGGGAGACCGAGCAATCAGCCAGACACTTACTTACCTGACAACAACTTGGAGGGTCAGAAGAAATTACCTCAAACCTTTCGGTGGCAGTAGCGTAAGGGGTTTTCTGGACAGTGCTTCTCAAATCAATTGGGAAACGATGATATTCCAAAAATATGATTCTGATGTTCAGAAGGAACATTCGGACAAACGGATTCCACCATAATTCCAGGCAATGAGAACAAAAAAAAAAAAAAAAAAAAAAACAACCAAAAAAACCCCCTCTTTACAGCGTTCTACAATTACAGAGAATCTTCTAGAAAATTGAAAATCAGCCAAGGCACCATGCCAACAAGTACGTAGTATCACGTACATTTTGGTTTTCATTCTCGCTGTCGGATGGGAGAAAAGTTCAAGTCAGTTTTATTTTCATATAATTAAAGCATAATTTTTATGAATTTCCTCTAAAGAAGAAGACAAGGTGACAGGAAAGAAGAGAAAACGAGTCGACCTAACACAGTAGTTTTCAATATACGGTATATTGTGTGGAGGAAAATTTAAGGACCGTCAAAAAATTGTGCAGAGCTCTAATAAAACGCACACTGAAGTGCCAGAAAACTGGAATATCTCTCTAATAGTGCCTTGGTCATGGTGATCGGATAACAGCAGCAACGCAACGGGGCACGAACTCTACGAGCTCTCTGTATGTGGAGACAGGGCACACATGCTTCCTGAAGAGCGTCCCATAAATCCGTAATATTCGCCGGTGGAGGATTTCTGGCATTGACAGCACGTTGACAGCATCCGAATGTGTTAGACGGCGTTTAAATCCGGCGAACGAGGGGAGCCAATCAGGATATCAAAGTCCGTGGAATTTTTCTCCAGCCATAATCGAGCGACTGACTGTGGAAAAGTGTTGAAAGACGTCGCACCCTTCGGAATGGTGCATGATATGAACGGGTACAAAGGATCGTTACGTTTCTGACGGGTGTTCGAGCCAGGTCCTGCCGGCCATCTAGTCTGTGGTTTTTTCCGTGGTTTTCCGCAGATTACCCGGGTGTGGGGACTCGAATGCGTGGATGGTTCCGTCTGAGTCGGCCCCGGAAGTACTTAGTCCCTGGTCCCCCTTCCCGGACAGGGTTTACCAGAAGAGTGTCGATGCGCTGGTAGTAAAAATACAAGATGATTGTAATGTGCGGCCATCTGGTGGCCGGCTCCTACGGGCATTTGTCCCATGGTTGTTGATGATGATGAAGTCGGCACCGGCGCACTTAGTCCCTGGTCCCCCTTCCCTGACAGGGTTTACCAGATAAGTGCCGACTGTGTGGTAGTAAAAATACAAGACGATTGTAATCTGCTGTCATTTGGTGGCCGGCTTCTACGAACATTCGTACGATGGATGTTGGGGATGATGAAAGGATTGTTACCTAGTCTCTGCCAGTCAGAGAGGTCTGAAAACGTAGGAGAGGAGTCCTTATGCATACCAGCTGAAAACACTGCACACCATAACAGAGCCACCGCCGACCTGCACTGTCCCTTGCAGGCATGGGGGATCCATTGCCTCGTGGGGTTGTCGTCACACCAGGAGTTGACCATCTGCCCGAAACAATTGAACCGCAACTGTTTAGGGCAGATGGGACCAGGCTACACGTTTCCGATCATCGTGCGCCCAATGGCGGTGTTCCCGAGCCAAGGCGAAGCACACAGCCTTGTGTCGTCTCGTTAGCAGTGGCACTCGGATGGGCCTTCGACTCGTCGACCCCCATAGAACACAAGGAATGTTGCACTGTCTTAATGCTGATGCTATTACTGGCCTTAGTATGTTTTGCACGCCGGACGGACGTTACGATGCATATCAGACGCCGCTGTCCACGATCGTCCAGGGCTTTTCTATAGCCACACCAGCCTTGTGCGCTGGATTTCTCCCTTGAGTTTGTGTAGTCCAGGTACACTCTTGAAATTGTTGACCGTGTTAAATCCAAATTTCGTGGTAATTTACGAGACGGAGTGACCCATCTCCCGGTAGCCGAATATCATACCACGTTCGAAATCGCTTAAATTCTGATAAGCTGCCATTTGAGCTACGAATGCTACTAGTTGAGCTTGCAGAGATATCTGCCTCTGTATATACGTCGTTTGCGGATTATACCATTCACCGTATGGGTGTGGCGGCATGAAATGGAAATGGTAGAGCTCTTCCCAGTTTTGGGGCACCTGAGCATATTAGTAAACTTTCTTAGAAATGCGAAGTTTTTAAATAGTTATAAAATGTTGTGAAAACAGGATTTTGTCCGTGATGGAGACCCCCTCACTCCGGAGTAAGTTGCTCTCATAACTAAGCTACACAGACAGAATGTATTGCTGCAGATTTGTCTTGACACGTGCTTTACCTCTGTAGTACGTCACAATGTAAAAAAAAAATTAATAAATAAACGTAAAACCAAAACGTTTTTCCCGAGTGTTATTAAAACTAACGTAAGCTTTGGTATTTCAATTAGAAATTTGAACAATAAATGCATTTACAAGAAAAAGTTTACCGACTACAATTTTTTATTTGTTTCGGCGTTAAACAAATATTATGAGCGACACGTTGGGATATAGGCAGTCGCCTGCCCTTCTTTCAGGACACCTAGTTTCAGGAAGGAGGAGGAGGAGTGGTAGAAGACAACGCCGTAGGATAGGCGCGCTCCACACGTGCCTCAAAGCTAAATCCACTCGGACGAACGGACATAGGTCAGCACTTATGCCAGTGCACCACAGATGCTGTATCAGAAGCATAAAATCTAGCGCTCTTGATATATACGGGAAATTCTGAACTTGTCTTTTTTCATATAGTTATCGTCTCGGATATCTCACCTTTTCATCAAAAAAAAAAAAAAAAATAGCAGATCGGAGATTAAAATCTTCTTCCTCTGGGCCCTAGATTTGAGTGTTCATCAAATCATCTAATTACAAAGTGTCTCAGCAGTCACACTGAATTCTCTTCATAAAATTGACACCAACCTAACAACATGATGTGGAAAAGAAAAAAGGCAAAGCTATTCCCAAAACACCAAGCACATTTTTATGCTCTTCGTGCTTTTCTTATATCATCCTACTCCAAAAGTGACTGAACCACTTTGAAATAGGGCATCTTTCTTCAGTTCATAAAATTCTCCCCACAATGTTCAAAATCTTTACATCAGCATTTACTAGGGTGCTCTGAAATGGTTTATAAGTGTAAAGCGTGAAACCCTTTTGCCGGTGGTGGAATTCGAACACACGCCTTTCTACTTCGTAGCGTCTGTTCTTCCAACTAAACTGCGCCGGCAAGGCTTATCGTCACATCTTTGCCAATTTGACACATACGTCACCACAGTAGCACGTGATCTGCGTCATGTTACATTACAAGGGTTGACACTTGACTTCCGTAGATTTTTGTCATTCCTAAGTCAGTAGGTTATTTGAAACACTAATGATTTTGGTACTGTTCCATGGACAAATGATAAAAATAGTATATCAATATTTTTTAGAATTGCATTAATCAGTGCCTTTCCGTTAAAGAAATTAATAGTTTCATTCCTTCCTCTTCATGCCTGGTATTGAAATATACACCTACATTGCTGTCCAAATTTGTGGTCAATCTTAACATATTCAGTGAAACTTTACGGGCGTATACCATAGGTGGTTTTCAAGAGCAATAAGGTTTGCTTCACATTAGAGATTCAGGAGAGTACTTCTTGCAGATTTGTGTTGTGCTCCTGTAAACAAACAGAAAGTCAGTTAATTTCACGTAAAACATCAGTGAAGAAATGCAGATGCAACAAGTACTTGTAAGGTAATCGAAATATACTTAAATACTAAATAAATAAACAAATTTATCGCTCTTTCCACGTTCCAGAAACCCATAGCAACCGAAAAATTGTTATTCGGTCACCGCCGGGGAAATGAATCCACGGATCTCTCAATATCTAGCCCAGCGCGTTAACCTTACACCCCGGTGGCCAACAATCTATGGTGTTATGCGCGTTTCTAAGTCAGCTTCCGACATCATCAATCCGTAAGATGGGCTCAGCTACTTACACGTCTCCATCTGCTGGGCATTAACGGCACTGGCTATATATAAATTATTCCCCGGAGGTGATCGAATAACAATTTTTCGGTTGCTATGTGTTTCTCGAACATGGAAAGAGCGATGTATTTGTTTATTTACTGACACAACGTATTTGGAGGTTTTTCACTTTTTTACTTAAATGCTGCTTGCTCATCTGAAAAAACTGACAAAAAAGAAAGAAAACAATAAAAAACAATTGACTTAGCTTCGAAGCTCTATAATAATGAGTCCATTTCGTTCCAGCCGGCGTCTCAGGTTTTACAAAGCTTTCTTCATATATAGAAACAACATCTTTTAGTTGATAGATTCGTTTACGTTGCAGTGGAAGGCCCAGAACCACTATAACTACGCAGGACAGAGTGCTCAGATAGCTAAGCTTGGTAGACAGGAGGCTCAATTCACCTAAATTGCTTCAAAGATGGTCTGAAGTGACTGATGTTACTGTTAGTACATCTACTGTTAGGAGGAGGCTGCTTCACCATGGCTTACCTGGCTGCAAAGGCAGGCGTAAACCACTGTCAGTTGCAAATCAAAGACAGCGTAGACATCAGTGGGCAAAACAGGATGTCTCATGGACAACCAAGCAATGGAAAAATGTTGTTCTTTTCAGTGATGAATCAGAATTTTGCCTTAATGAGAATCAGAGTTGTGCCTATGTAAAGGAGATTCAAGCATAAGGAATTCCATCCAAGTTTTTTAGTGACTACTGTTAAGCATCCGGCGAAGGTCATGGTTTGGAGCTGCATATGTGCATATGGCGTTGGGAACCTGCATATTGCCGATGGTACGGTAAATGCCCAGGAATACATCTGGATATTAGAAAATAAGATGCCATCACCATTTAGAAGACTTTATGACGGCAATTTTATTTTTTAAGAGGACAATACTCCCTGTCATCGTGCTAAAGTAGTGAGAAAAAGTGGTTTCAGGAAAAAATGTTCAGCATGCTAATTGGCCACCACAGTCACCGGACTTAAACCCGATCAAAAAATTATGATTCCAAGTGATTCATAATTTATCAATCAAAAAATTATGATTTAAAGTGTCCTATGTATTATTAAAGAAGAAGCCAACAACCAAAATTCAACTCATTGAAGATGTAATCTAAATTTAGAATCGTATTGTTCAATCCAATCTTTTACGAAACCTTGTTCACAGTATACCAGCAAGATGCAAAGATGGGATTAAAGCTGAAGGGTGGGCAACAAAATATTAGGTACATTTTATAACTTTGCTGTATTATATTTCTGTATTTAACTGTTATTTCATTCTTTATGAATTACAAAGGCGATTTATTGCTGTAAACCTAAGTATTGAATAAATGATCCTTTTCATAATAATTTCGACTTGGGCGTGATTTTTGTCATGTATATTTGAGAACAGAAGTAGCTACAGGAAACATTAAGACATTTTTGAAATCTCCATTAAATTTAGCTTCTAATGACATATAAATGATGAAATATCTATGAAAATTAGTTAGTTAAAAAAGAGTTAAACTTAAAAATTCATGGTTTTCGCAAGTGACGCAATACTTTTGCACAACACTTTATCACATTGGAAGGGGCTTTATAAATAATTAACTGCAAAGGTTTCAGAGGCGCACGAAGCGTAGATAGAAGCCAGATGGGAAGTCTCGTGAGTTAAGCGAATTTGAAGGAGGCATGACAGTGGGCGGTAGGCTGGCAGGTGTAAGTATATCAGAAACAGCAAACCTTCTCGGTTATGCAAGAACAACTTGGTGGAGAGTGCGCAATGATTGGTGCACAAACAACAAAACAAGCAGTTAGCGGTCTTCTTGTGGAAGGAAAGGACTGTTCGACATTCTAACGTACGGTGGCTGGAAAGCTTTGTACAATGCAGCAGACGAGCTCCTTTACGTCAAGTAACTGCGCACTACAACATCGGTATCGAGAAGGATTGTATGATGAAGCAGACGAGGCCGCCCCGGTGGCGCAGTGGTCTAAGCGATGGCCTCTGATCATTCGTCCGACAGGGGTCCGGGTTCGAATCCCGGTGAGGCATGGATGTTGTGTTTGTCTCACGGCACTGGCTCTCTCCCTTCCCTGGAACCAGTGACCCTAAATTAGAGACGGGCGACTGCTTATAGCCCATTGAGTTGCTCACGGTGGTCGTTAAACCTCCAATAAAAAAAAAGAAGCAAACGAGGTCCATTTTCTCAAGTAAGTGGGCACTACAACATTGGTATGAAGAAAAAAATTCAGTATACAAAGCCGGCCACAGTTTGGCACGAATCGGTATGACAGTAAATGTGCCCTTTGTGTACCTCTCAACTCTGCTAAAAACCGACCAATTCGTCTGCAGTGGGCACGGGAGCACCAAAACAGGACTCGTATGCACTAAAAATAGGTCGCGTGGTCAGATGAATCACTTTTTTAGTTAATACACGCTGACTGATAGGCCAGAATTTGGTGTCAACCGCCAGAATCGATTGATCTCAGCTGCTTAGTGTTAATTTTGCAAGCTCGTGGAGGCGGTGTAATGGTGTGGAGTCTGTTTTCATGGCAGGCATTGGGTTCCTTACTATCTCTGAAACAGAATTTGGATGCCACGAGCTATCTTAGCATTTTAAAGTCTATTATAATTTCTGTAAGCTTTTTAGCACTGCTTAGTGAGGATAAATGGAGTGTAAATATTTAAATTACCGTGGCGTTATTGTTCTGACGGTCACGGATTTTGATGAGTTGTTTCCAGGTGCTCTGAAAAAATGGAGTCGATGCCGTGTCATTGACAAGTCGTGACGAATTGAGATGTACCTTATGTCTAAAGCTTCCAAGGTATCAAATTTGATAGTTGAATCAGGTTTATCAATATTTGGAATTTTCCACATATATTTTGGAAGCTTTCTACATACACTATATTGACAAAAGTCACCGGACACCCCTTCAAAAGCAAATGAGCGGATCCGTTGCGTTGTTAAGATGCGCCGTACAGTTGCAAACGGTACAAAAACAAGCCTGCGGCTGAACGCGATCATTTCGCACTGTGAAGTTGAGTGAAATGTCGCGACGGAAGAGAACTGACATTGAGAAAGGAAAGATTGTTGGGTGTTATATTAGTGGGTTGTCAATAAGAGAAACCGAGAGCGTTTAAACATACCCAAGTCAACTGTTTTGGATGTACTGAATAAGTGGAAGACACATGGCGTGCCTGGAGCAGCAAAACGTACCGACAGACCAAAGAAATTCAGTGATGAAGGACGTCGAAGCCTCAGGAGAGTCGTGTTACAGCTAATCGACGCATTACTGCACAAGATATCAGTGTACAGGTGAGTAAAAATTCTGGAACCTCGGTATGTATACATTCCATTCGCAAAGAACTTCATTCCATGGGTTACCGTGGTCGTGCGGCTCCTCATAAGCTATTTATCTCCACTCGGAATGTAACTCTTCGTTTAACATGGTTTAAAGAACATTTTTCGTGGACCGTGGATTACTGAAAACAGGTCCTATGGACTGATGAATCCAGATACATGATCAATCAGTCTGATGGCCGTGTGTGGGTATGGAGGCAGCCGGGGTAACGCTATTTACCAGAGTATTCTGTTCTTACGGTCACGTTTGGAGCTGGCAGTGTACTCGTGTGGTTGTATTTTTCGTGGTATGGTCCCGGCCCATTGCTTATCGTGGACAAACTTGTTAACCACCACGCTTACCTTAATATTCTGGGCAATTATGCTCTACCAACTCTGTGGCAATACTATGGAACCGAGCCTATTTGGTACCAGCAGTACAATGCACCGAGCCATAAAGCAAGGACTGTTACGGCGTAGTTTGACGATTATTCTGTTTCGTGTGTGGACTGGCCAGCACACAGTCCTGATATTAATCCTATAGAGCACCTATGGGATGAATTAAGTAGTTTGGAACCAAGGCCTACTACTAAGCAAAAGTTAGCGGCAGCATTATGTACTGAATGGAAGCGCATACCTATCGCTGTATTCCTAAACCTTGTCGAAAGCATATGTCTCGAAGGGTTAGTACATTCATTAAGGCCAAACGTGGACCGACACCGTACTAATGTGTGTCAATAAGTGCGATGTTGTGTTTCACTTCTAGGTGTCCGGTGACTATTATGAATATAGTGTATATTGCAACTCTTCACGACTTTGCAACGACATGGCATCGACTCCATTTCTTTCTGTTCTTTTTGTTATCGACCAGCGTGAGCAACTCGATGGGCCATAAGCAGTTCCGTGTCCTTAATTTAGGGTCACTGGTTCCAGAGAAGGGAGAAAAACAGTAGCGTAAGACAATACGTAAGATAATAGCATACATGCATAACCGGGATTCGAACCCGTTGTATCTAGGACGAATGGTCAGAAGCCAGCGCTTATACCGCTGCACTGGTTTCTGACCATTCTTTTTTCAAACGCATGGAAACAATTGATCAAAATCCGTGACTGTCAGAACACTGATGATGCCCCAATGATTTAAAGATTTATGCTTCGTTTGCCCTGGTGAAACGGCAAATGCTTAGTGAAATAACAGTGGACCTTAAAATAAACTATAATTGTGAATAAACGTTGTTCGTTTGATCTGTATCAACATCACACAAGGATTGTAGTCACAGAATTTTTTAAAGAAACTGATAATTCTTGCTAATGATGTTATGTCACTAGAGTTATACATAGTTTTTAACTTCTCCTGAAAAATAATACACGATCAGAAATTTCGTTTGCATGGGTAGCACACTCACGGCGCTTTGTGTGATCCCTGCTTGTGAGATAAGACAAATAAGAATAACTGACATTTAAATGTACTCCAGAGAGCAAAGAGAATAGAAAGCCTACTGAAAAGAAAATTTTGAAAATTTTCTCTTACTTTGGTATTACAAAGCACTGTCAAAATTTCTAGTTATCCACAAATAAAATCTGTCAAAAACCGAAACCGAAGAATTACTAGTGTTATATTTACTTTGACGCTTGCTTTGGAAAACATTGTTTTTAGAAAAACATTGCAATGCCATACGGCGTAAAAAAACAAACATGAGTTTATGGAAGAGCTTCGAGGCAAATAAAGATTATTGTATTCTTTAAAAACATGTGACAAATGTAAGACGCACTGCACTGATACTCTCAAAACATAATGAACGTGCGGAACGAATAATACATTCGTGAGAAGAAAAATTATCTTTATTTTTAAAGAAAATAGGACTAACACTTTGCTTTGACCTTTTGGGAGATTATGATCATTTAAAACTTTCGAGTTAGAAAAAGCCTGAATATTCCAGAGGGAACAAAGAACGTATTCATGTCTGAGGCTTCAGCAAAATGTCATTTTTAAATGATTATGTGAACCGAGGAGCATAATATCGGTTATAACCAATGGATAAAAAATAGTTCTAAAATTTCTAAACTGCTTTTCGGTTATCACTGTTGCAAATGACCAACAAATTAAAAAAAAATATTGAACGGAACTGGAAAATTTTATATCGACAGGTGTTTCATGTTTTTAGGTTAAAAAATTTATTTTGCTCTAATTTTACGATATTTCAGATGACACAGATTTACGTGAGGCGATTAAAGCAGACATATATTTTCCCATTTTTATACTTTCTACATTGCCTGGCAAATATCAAGTAATAAAAACAGCACTATGCAAATATTTTTGAGCAGTCTTGGAGATTCTTACATGTCTAATGTTTCATTATCTTTCCTTGTCTCGCTGTACTTCATCATATTTGCACAGCGGTCACGTGCTAATGGGGTAAATAGATCGAATCGAAAGTTTCTTTTAAGAGATTACATCTAAAATCGTATTTTCCAAATTAATTAAATTTATGCAGTGAAGAATGACACACCGATTAATAGTTTGTTGCAAGGTACTTATCTAGGTGCTGTATCCTAAAGTTTCCGTTGTATGCGAAAAAGAGAGCTCATCAATTATGATTAACGCAAATATACCCTTTTATCAGCACGTATTTACGGTTTGATACTTTTTAGGACAATTTTTGTACCTTGTAACTGGAAAAACTTCATTTACGAGTATTATATAACTTTATACATAATATTTTGTTTGTATGAACTAGTAGGGTAATTAACTATTTCACCTACTATGTGTTCATTACTTAAAATGCATCACATTTGTATAAAAAATTGGAAGAATCACCAGGAATAGCCAAGAAACAGGAAGTTTCAGGGTGATTTAAACACTTCCTTGTCATAATAACATGATATTAAACACAGTACTATTGCTCAAGTTATTATTTTCTTCAAATAGTTCTAAAATTTCTAAACACACAACACTCGCAATGCTTACACTGTGAAAGCCAGCCTACCACTGGTAGAACAATGGCTGCGTAGATGTTGTCGTGAAGCATTGGTGCATGAATCAACTCTGACTCAACTCTAAGCACATACACTCTAAGCACATGAATCAACTCTAAGCGCATACACTAGTGCCTTCGTAAAGATAGATTGTCTTTTCCCCACATTATGTTCGAAATAAAATACAAGAAACAAAAATTTACAAACACGTTTTATGTACATTATTTCTGTTGAAGTCATACTTAAAAATTAAATAACCAACACTGGAAAAAAAATTTGTCACGCAAAAACTGTGGGTGATAGAAAAATTCAGAGAAAATTCTTGAATTTAGCATGAAAAAATACGTTAGAAACATCATCAGTGTTCTATGGGACAAAAATTGTGTTAACCAGTGTTTTATGCTAAACGATCTATAACAATGGCGACGAACTTCAGAAAGGAGAGAGAAAGATTACTTTTTCTCTACCCGGTGGCATGATGTGCGTGTTAGGATGACTACCCTTCTCGACCATGCCTTGAGTCATGGAGCAGAGAATAGAGGACTACAAGGAGCGTTTAGTACTAATTATAGGTTTATGGTCTGTACTGCTAAGACGACAGAGGGTAAGGAATTGTTTTGCCGTAGTTTTCGTAAGAACCGGCTGCTATATGAACATTTCTGTTTGGTGAGCGCAGAACATTTTGGGCACCATTTGTTTCTGTTACATAAGCCATTTCAAGGGTTAATTGTTCAATAGAACACAAAATCGGCGTTGGTTGGCAGCGTTCTTAAATCAGACAATGTAAAACTACAAAGAGCTACAAAACATAGGACAGGGCATATGATAACGTCTGTGGAAATTGCAGAAAGCTGCAATTGTTCACCCAAATAAACCTTATTACATGTAATCAATGACTTCTCGACGTCAAACACGAGTTAACGACGTAATTTTCTAGTAATGTTTTGCTTTTCTGTTCTTCACGTACTTCGGATTTTTGTTCTCCCTTTAAAACACTTGCGTTTAGTAACTATGCAGGGTGTCTCAAAAATACAAGGAAAAACTGCAGGAATGAGTTCCTTATAGTTAGATAAGAAAAAAGGTTTATATCAATCATCATCATCATCATTGTCAACCATTATCAATCCACTGCTGTACGAAGGTCTCCCCAAGTTTCCTCCACAACGGTCTGTCTTGTGCCAGTCTCCTCCATGTCAGTCCCGCATACTTTCGAATTTCATCCACCCATCTTCCATGTGGTCTTCTTCTGGATCTTTTCCTGTCCTTTGGAATCCAATCTAAAATTTCGGCTGTCCATCGATGGTCTGTTCTTCTGGCAGTATGTCCAGCCCATTGCCATTTCAGGGATTTAACTCTGATCATGATGTCTTCCACTCTTGTCATTTTTCGGATCCACGTGTTCCTCTTCTTACCTCTCCTGGTTACACCAAGCATGCACCTCTCCATGCTGCTTTGAGTTGTCTGCAGACTTTGTATGTCTCTTTTAGCTAAGGTCCACGTCTCTGCACCATACGTAAGCACTGGAAGGATGCATTGATCAAAACACTTTTCTTTTAAGACATAATGGCATATTGCTCTTGAAAATTATGCTGTTTCTTCCAAAAGCTCCCCAGGCAAGTTTTGTACGCCGATTAATTTCTTCACCAATGTGACCCTCACTTGATATCTGCTGTCCAAGATAAACGTACGTGTCTGTTATCTCCAGCTTTTCTCCATCAATCAATAAATCTTCATTTCTTGTAAAAGCATTGAACATCACTTTTGTCTTCTGAAAGTTCATTTTTAATCCCACTTATTTACTCTTGTCAGCAAGTTCCTGCATCATACTCTGTAGCTCTGATGGGGTAGTTGCAAAAATGACTATGTCATCCGCAAAACAAAGGTGGGTTAGATAATCTCCATTAATCTTTATGCCTTTGTTTTCCCAGTTCAGTGATTGAAAGACATTTTCCAATGTGGCATTAAAGAGCTTCGGAGATATGGTGTCATCTTGTTTCACTCCTTTTCCAATTTTTATGTGTGTTGTATTTTAAAATAGCAGAATCTTTGCACTTGCATTTTCATAGATGTTATTAATAATATTAATGTATGCATCTTCAATACCGCAGGATTTCAGAGCCATTGCAACTGCTGATGGTTTCACCGAATCAAAGGCTTTTTCCTAATCGATAAAAGCCATGCACAATGGAAGTTCATATTCCCTCGCTCTTTCAATTAGTTCTCTCAGTACGTGGATATGATCTATTGTGCTGTAGCCACTCCTGAATCCAGCTTGTTCTCTCGGTTGAGCCATGTCCAGTGTTACCTTCAAGCGGTGTGAAAGAACTTTAGTGAAGATTTTATAAACCACTGATAGGAGGCTGATAGGTCTGTAGTTCCTGAGATCCTCAATGTCACCTTTTTTATGTAGCAAGATCATTGTAGCGTTGTTCCAATCCTCAGGAATTTTCCCTTCATTAAGGCATCGAGTGAAAATTTGGGCGAGTACTGTTTCAATTTCTCCACTTGCTTCTTGTATAATGTCTACAGTAATTCCATCTTCTCCTGGAGCTTTTCCCCGCTTCATGTTCTTGATTGCATGTGCAACTTCTGCTGGAAGGACTGGAAGAACTCTGGTACCTTTCATGATGCCTGGAGTACATGTATCATCCCTTTCATATAATTTGTAGTAGAAATCTTTCACTCTTGTCAAAATTTCGCCTCTATTTCTTGTTACAGAACCATCTTCTTTTCTCAGTGCCATAATCTGTTTTTTCCCCTTACTGAGATGTCCCTTTGCTATCTTTAGGCTTTGGTTGTTTTCAATTGCTTTCCTTACTAGTTCACAGTTGAATTTCCTTAAGTCTTCAGTGATATTTTTTCGTACTGTCTTGCATAGCTCTATATATTCCACTTTGGAAGTCACATCTTCTTTAGTTGTCCTCATCTCTCTTCTTTTTTGCATCAACATTTTGGTTTTTCCTGATAATTTGTTCACATGCAATTTGTTCTTAGACCCAGCTAATTTTGTTGCTGTTTCCATAAGAGCTTTGGTTACTTTTCTGTTAACTTCAGAAATATCCACTTCTTCTGATGTTAAGCCTTCTAAAGCAGAGAATCTGTTCTTCAGTTCCAATTTGAAGGTGTTATGGTGTTTTTTAAGGTTGGTTATGTCAATACATTTTGTTTGTCTTATGAGCTTGCTACGTTCGAGTTTAGTGTTGAGGTGTATCTTACATCTCACCAATCTATGGTCACTGCCTGTGTTGAACTTGTTTAGCACACTGCAGTCTTCTATGACGAAATTTTTGTTACACATAATAAAATCAGTTTCACTTGTCGTCCCATTTGGATGTCTCCATGTCCATTTCCTGTGTGGCTTTTTCTTGAAAAAGGAGTTCAAGATGAAAAACCCTTCTGCCTCTGCAAACTCTACGAGAGTATTTCCACGCTGGTTTCTGTTGCCATGACCGAATTTACCTACTGAAGTTTCATTCTGCTGCCGTTGCCCTATTTTTGCATTGAAATCTCCCATAATTATCTTCAAGTGCTGCTTACCTTTATTATTTAGATCACGAATTTCCTCATAAAATTCTTCAATTTCTTCTGCAGCATGACTTGTGGTGGGTGCATAAGTTTGAATAATCTGAGCCTGGTATCTTCTCGAGAGTTGGATAACGAGTCGTGCAGCTCTGTTAGAGGAACTTTCAACTTCTACAACTTTATCCTTCAGTTTCTTGTTTATTATAAATCCAACACCACTAGTTCTGCCAGTATCTGTCCCACGATAGTAGAAGAGATGCCCACTTTTCAGTTCAATGAGATCTTCTCCTTTTCTCCTTACCTCACCTAGCCCGACGATGTCCCACTTGATCCTTTGTAGTTCCTCTTACAATTCAAGAAGCCTTGAATCAGAAGATAGGGAGCGTCCGTTATACGTAGCCAAGGTCAGCATCAGATGGCAGCCTAGTCCGGTCCTCCGGGGATTCTTAGCACCCTCTGCCTTCATGTCGCACTGGCCGCTGCCTTGGCCAGGTACATTCCAGCTGCCGGAGACTGAGGGCCAAGATTTAAGTTGTGGAGTCATTTTGGAAGGGTTTGGCCATAACTCACCACGCTGGCCAAGCGGGTTGGTGAGCGTGGGATAGCATTTCCTCTAGTCCCGATGGTATAGTTATACCGCTATTGGCGGTCGTCAGAGCCCCTTTAGTGGGAACAGGATGCACCACGAGAAGGCGGGGTTGACATTTGTCAAGGAGAGGCTGTGATGTTACGCATCACCTGAATTTACATCCCTTATATCAATATAGGTCCGGAAATGCTTGGTTTCCGAGTTATGAAAGTCTCTCTATGACACTAAACTGTTCACATTACCTGACTCAGGTCTGGCTTGGTTTCCCAGTTCTTCACTGGAATGTTTTATCTCCCGCAGGTAAATTCCTTCACCACAAGGTACTGACATAATCTGGTGTTTTTCCTTTCCGACCACGTACTCAAATCATGATCAAGCGGATATGCACTTTATGTACGGTTTGGCGGATGGCAATGCTCTGAACGCTAGTCGTTTGTACAACGAAAGGTTCTCATGCACGAAGATGTCTAGACAGAAAAACGTTTGAAAGTATTCATCGCCGCCTTTGTGAACATGGGACCTTTACATCTCATGCTGCCGACAGAGGACGACCAAGATATACAACTCCTGAAGTAGAGGTGGAGCTTTTGGATATTGTGCGTGCGATTCCTGGAATCGGTACACGCAGATTAGCAATGCAACTGCCTGTTCATCGTTCGACTATTTGAAGAGTGTTGCGAGAACAACACCTGTATCCGTACCATCTGCAACGGGTACAGGCCTTGTCACCAGCAGATTACCCTGCGCGAGTTCTATTCTGCCAGTGGTTCTTGCAGCATGGTACAACTTTTAACTTTCCTGCCTTAGTGATATTCACCGATGAAGCCCAGTTCACATGCGACGGAATCCTAAACTTTCACAATCAGCATGTATGGGCCGAGGAAAATCCACATGCAATTCTTCCATCACGTCACCAACAGCGGTTCAGCCTAAACATTTAAGCAGGTGTTTTTAGTGATAAGTTATTTGGGCCCCCATGCACTTCCCAACAAACTCACGGGGCGGGCAAACCACATCTTTGTGGAAAACAACATACTCGATTTCTTGGACGACACGCCACTGATCATTCGTCGACAAGCACACTTTATGCACGATGGCCATCCAGAGCATTTTAGCCACATAATTCGCAATTACTTGAATCGGAAGTTTTCTTTTCAGGTAAAGGTGGACGAACTGCCTAGCCTGCACGCTCACCAGATTTAAAACCTCTAGATTTCTTCTTCTGGGGCCATTTAAAATCTCCAGTAGCAGATGTGATAACTCTCCGTAATCGAATTGTGGCAGGTTGTGAAACAATAATACACATGCCAGGAATTTGGCAGCGTGTTCGCGGGTCCATGAGACATTGATATGAGGCCTGTATTGATGCAAAAGGTGGACACTTTGAATAATTACTATAAGGTAATGTGAACAGTTATGTATCATAGACAGACCTTCAAAACTCAGAAACCAAGCATATCTGGGCCTATGTTGATATAAACATTTTTTCTATCTACCTACGAGGAACTCATTCCCGCAGTTTTTGCCGTGTATTTTTGAGACACCCTGTATATAGGGATACCGAGTTAGCTTTGCATTAGAACACCCCGCGTTTTACATATAAGGGGCGATAGCGAAGAACCGCGTGATATCCGCGTCACATGCGGCTACTATAAATTCTGCACACATATCCTCTGTACGTAATCAGCAAACGTTTGCCAGTAATGGGGAAACGTGGCGACGATAGCCAATTTGACCATGGCCTGATATTTGGAACCCGAAGGGCAGGAGCCAGCATTTCGGATACAGCCTCACTTGTTGGCTGCTCACGTACTACTGTATCAAGGGTGTACCAGGACTATATTAACCATGCACAGACATCCAGCAGAAGGGGTCACATTGGTCATCCAGGCGCGGTTGATCCTAGAGGTGAGTATCAGGTGTAACGATTGGTATCTCAGCAAAGACGTGCAACAGTAAGAAAGCTCACTCACTAGCACAACAGCGGTGCAGTTGGATCTATTTCCACATGCACCATGCTCCGTACCTCGCTTCGCCTGTGGTTACCCAGCAGGAGACCAACGAGGGTATCCACGATGACGCCCAGTGATCACAAACAAAGACTCACATTGTCCAAGGAACGTTGGCAATGGACTCTCGACACATGGAAAAAGGTCTTCAGGAGTGATGAGTTCCGTTTCATGCTGATGGCCGAGTTCGCATATGGCGTAAACAGCATGGTACCCTACACTCTGGTTGCATAGTTGGGTTGAACAGGGTGGTGGAGCTGCTGTTTTGGGCTGGGGAGGTTTTTACTGGCAAACCCTAGGCCCATTGGTTATCAGCCCCCAAACTCTGAATGGTGGACGCTACAGAGACCTGTCAGACGACTATCGCCACTCACATCTGCAGGAGGTTTACCAGAACCACAGTGCCATCTTTCAACAGGACATTGCACTGTGCCATCGGGCTTGTATAACTACTGGGTGGTTGGAGGAACACAACGAATTCGCCGCATTGCCTTGACCACCAAACTCCCTGACTGTAACCCAGTTGAAGATTTGTGGGATGGGTGTGAACTGCTGATACTCCTCCACGGAATTAGCGTGAAGTAACGGAGCTGCTGCAGCGGATATCGGTCAAGGTACGCATGGAGTGTGTTCGGCACCTTGTAGAATCTCCTAGGCGTCTGTAAGCCGTGATTGCGCTGAAGGTTTGACCAACACGTTGTTCGGTAGGGTTCCTAAAGCGAATTTAACTCAGTATACAGTATGTACATGGTTCTTTACAACTCATAGAGATTATAAAGAAAGCCATCTGTAATGACACAAAAATCGTAGCCACATGAAAACCTGCCATAATAATGAACTGTAGCAGACTAGTATCTTAGATGAATGACAGAAGATGGAATTACCACACGAGTTACACCACTATCATTCTATTAATGCCTTCTCTAGATTGGTTAAATAGTAAAGAAAGATCATGCTAATGAAACTAGATACTATATCCAATGATTTGCGAGGACATGGCTTACATTTATATAGTTACTTGTAAAAATGTAACATTTTAAAGTTGTGTAACGAATTTCATATCTCAAACTTTTTAGACATCTGAGAAACAGAAGAAGGTCCTGGTATCACTTATTCCATTTCCAGCACCTAAAGGGACAAAGAGAAGATAACGCATCAACCGATATTATATCTCATGTAAGTATTACTTATTTAGCTGAATGTGGTTTTGTGTTTTTTGGTTTTAGGAAGGAATTAAAATGGTTACCATCCACGTTTGAGGGACAAGTATATCATCTTTCCGGAAATAATGAGATGTGAAGTCTCAGATGTTCCCTAAGGAAGTTCGGAATGAGGAAAAAGAAAAGTTTTAAACAAGTAGTAGCCATACCTCAGCTTGATCTCATTGGCTATGATCTCATCCCCAAGAGTTCCTCATAGGTACGCCTCGGTTTAAACTTACTGGCCTTAAACTTTAAGTCCAATCGTTTATAAATCTACTTCCTAGTATGAAAGTGTTACAGTCTGTATGACGCTTTCTGATTGCAAAGTGAACTGTATATTGTTCTATACACTTCTACCAAGGTAATCTAGTTTTCGAATTAAAATGATCACTTTATGAATAGTTTCATTTCCTGAAAATACATAGGTGTCCTAAAAATCGAAACTATTGCATTCCGATTTAATCCAGTTAAGACATTTTTAAGAATTTCTTCATTTTCCACTACAACTTGAATCGCTTAAAGTTGGAAGGGCCATCCCGGTAACACTGTGGGACAAGCATTGGATTCTGAGCATTCATTTGAGTCCGTCCTGGTTCGAGTCTCGGATTACGCATAGGTGGCATGCTTGTCTTACGCCACTGGCTCGCTCCCTTTTCTCTGACGATTGTGTAACATAACACATATGACGAAATACTGTTGTCACGTATGAGTCAAATCGGCAAAGTTGCAGCAATAATCCTTGCCGGCGTAATTCAGTTGGGAGAATAGCTGCTTCCTTAAAAGGAAGACGTTGGTTTGAATTTCACCTACAGGCAAGAAGGATTTACATTATATTTGCACCCGAACATAAATGAATCTCCTAACCGTGGTTTGAAAAATATGTGTTTTGATTCTTCCGCGCATCGTATGGAATTAATAAAAAATCCTCTTTCTATAGTGACCAGTCTTCAAACATGGTTGTCGGCGAATCTGAAAACCTGCGATTTCATGACCCGCTCCTTCTCAAGGTTGAGGGGATGATATAACGTACTAAGTAATACGACGTAGTACTAGTTAAATCGGTAGAGTTCCAACTGAGGAGAACATCGGCAAAGATCCCAACTGAACTACGGCTTACCGGCATAGTTCAGGTAGGAGAGTAGGCCTCCGGAGCAAGAAAATGTGGATTAAAATACTACCACCGACAGGAAGGTTTTTCGCTACGAATGGCCTTGTATATAAATCAGAGACGGACGACTGCTTATATCCCTTAGAGTTGCTCTCGGTGGTTGTTAAACCGCGAAACAAACAAATAAACCAATTCGAAAGCATAAAAAAACATACATTTTTTCCTGTTAAGGTGCAATATCATATGTCAAAATCTATGAATTTTTTTAAATTTTGATGCATAGATATAAACTTCATGCAATTGCCTATATCTTTTTGCTTTGATATTTAACGACCACCGTGAGCAACTCAGTGGGCTATAATCAGTAGCCCTTCCCTAATTTAGGAACATTGATTCCAGGGAAAGGACAGTCAGTGCCGCAAGACAAACCCACTATGCGTGTCACACCGCGATTCGAACCCGGACACATCTCGAACAAATGATTGGAAGTCCACGCGGTTCGTACCACTCGGCCAACAGGTGGCACTGCTCTACTTGAAAATGGTAGAAGCTTTCTAAATGGCATTAGTTCTGTCAACCATTCCCCGTTGAAATAGTTTTCCCATAATATTCCCTCTCGAAAAGAGGAAGTGAGATTACTATGTGGCTTCGTCTGTTTGCCCGTCGGTTTGTCTTTGGACACGGTGTCAGATTGGTCATCCTATAAAGCTAAGTTTGGCCTAGGTTTTGCGTATATTTTCCAGCTTTCAAGGATGCATGATATCATCCCTGTATGAAACAAGTGGATACTTGTAGTAATTCCAACTTCCTCTTTCAACAAGCCAGAAAGAAATTTCTTTTTGGATCATTTCTTAGTACAGAAATGCTAACTTTTCTTAGTGCAGAATTTTCTCTCCAGTTACTAACGACGATAACCAACAGTGTAGTCGAAAATATACATGACGTTTTAATTTATCTGTGGGTACGATATCCTTTTTACTTTGGAAATTTTTAGAATGATTCATGTAATTGTAAAATGCTATAAAAACAATCAACATTTCAGCCAATTTCATCCAAAGATGCAGCCATTGCAACCTGAGACTATTCTGATGTATGTTGAATTTGGTCTCATGAGATATGTCGCTGTTTTCTGTTTATCACTACATGACATCCATTGTTGGCTACATAATTTCGACAACCTGTTATTATGTCTATGAAAAGGAACACCCGTATGTGGTAAAATAAATGAAATTATTGTTGCGCGGAAAACGCCATGTTTAAGGAATTCCGAAACGAATAATATCTCTACTTAAAACACGCAAAGTCATGAACACATAATACAAGCGTTGAAATTCTTTGGTCGTGCGCGGTCAGAGAGCATTAAAAATTGCGTCGGACTATCAAAATCAAAATTGCAATTTTTGGATGAACCAGTAATATCATTTTTCATGTAATGACATTTATCTCAGATAAGATCTACGCCAATTTATTTTTTCGTAAATGGAAGTTACATTTTTTTTGCTCATGGCATATTGCATATAACTTATGTATACTGTGACTTTAACTTCTGCCGATAACTACATACATGAAAAACTACCGAAATGACAAGATAACTATTTTAACTCCAATGTTAAAATATTTAATATACACATTTAAAAGATGATATAGTAAAATATGTACACTATGTACACACATGAGATCTTTCGGTACTCAAAGTGGGTACCATCTTCAGCTGTTATTAAAATTCAGCTAACGAACGTGACAAACACTTTGTTATTTATATAAGACATACAGTCATGATGACGTAACTAGTATAAAATGGGCTTAACCAATGAGAGTATGACACTACATTTGTTGTTGGTCAAACATAAAAATGATAGGTAGAGTTTATTGATTTATTAATACTTAACCCGACAAACCCAAGTATGTTTTCCACGGTATGGGTATAAATTCTGGTAAATTATCATTACATGCTGTATTCCCATATTTCATAATGTACAAATTCTCAACAAATCTTAAAGTTGATCTAGATTTTGGTGTGTTGAGAATTTTAATCTCGGCCCAGGCAGGAAGATAATTACCTTGGTTTACAAGTCATGCTAAAGCTGTGGTTGTATCTCTATTTTTAACATCATATTTATGTTCTTTTAATCTAGCTGATATTGAACGAAAAGTGGAGCCTATGTACACTTTTTGTTGTTCATTTTCTTCTATGCTGTTAAGAGGGATTGTGCTATTCCATGGAAACAAAACTTTGCACCAAAATTGTGCTATTCCATGAAAACAATGTCATAAATACGATTTTGATATTGGAATAAACACAACCAACATTAAGTTCTTACTTCTGAAAGACAGAGATCCTGTGCCTTTTAATATGACACATGGTGTGTATGTCATCTCTATTAACAGCATAGAAGAAAATTAACAACAAAAGTGTACTTTTCGTTCAACATCAGCTAGATTAAAAGAACATAAATATGATGTAAAGTGAAAAGTGAAAATCCTCTAAATACGTGGCGTCAGTTGAATAAATAAATCCACCGCTCTTTCCACGTTAAGCAACGCACAGCAACCGAAAAATTGTTAATTATTCATAAATATGATGTTAAAAATAGAGATACAACCACAGTTTTAGCACGCCTTGTAGACCAAGGAAATTATCTTCCTGCCTGGGCCGAGATAAATTTCTCAACACAACAAAATCTAGATCAACTTCAAAATTTGTTGAGAGTTTGTACATTATGAAATATGGGAATACAGCATGTAATGATAATTTACCAGAATTTATACCCACACCGTAAAAAACATACTTGGGTTTGTCGGGTTAGGTATTAATAAATCAATAAATTCTACCTATCACTTTTATGTTTGACCAACAACAAATGTAGTCCCATACTCTCATTGGTTAAGCCCATTTTATACTAGTTAAGTCATCTTGACTGTATGTCTTATATAAATAACAAAGTGTTTGTCACGTTCGTTTGCTGAATTTTAATAACAGCTGAAGATGGTACCCACTTTGAGTACCGAAAGATCTCATGTGTGTACATATTTTATTATATCATCTTTTAAATGTATATATTAAATATTTTAACATTGGAGTTAAAATAATTATCGTGTCATTTCGGTAATTTTTCATGTATGTATAACTTATTGGTTATCCTCCTTAAGGTCCAGTGAACGAAAATAGCTTTGGTTTATGCAGTGGTGAATGAAAATCTCAAAGTAAGCGATTCTAATAGTGATCAGCCCCAGGCAAGGACAAAAAGCTACAGATTCGACATCCTGACAGCCAAATGCGTTGCTCATAAGAATCTTGTTTGCACCATGGGGATATTGTAAAAAGAGCTCACTTCAGTGTAAGGAGTCTTGGAAAGGTAGTGTGTAAAAAGTAACCTGTAACACGCAAGTTGCTTTTGCGTTGCTGAATTGTAATTTAAATATTTCGTAATATTTATGCTACATGTTTTAATTATTTCAAATTACAGTTTATGTTTCATTATAACCTCTTTGATACTAATACCGTGTGTTTACTACACACACCGGCTATTGGATTAGAAACCTCTATGTAAATGTAGGTGTAGACGTCACTTACGCAGCGTATATGCAAAATACGTAGTCACGTGCATCACAACATGATCTAGGCAATTTGACACTGCTTCTTGTCATAATGGTCAGTAGTGTTGATCACAATGGAAAAACAAAGGATCTTTCGCAGCTCAATAAAGGGCTTATTTTTGGTGCCCGTCTGGCTGGAGCGACGTTTCTGAAAACAGAAGAGCTGACAGGTTTCTGAAAAATTTAGATATCTTGGGTCTTTATTCAGCGGAAAATAACCCACATTACTTGTCTAAGAGGCATAACCGTGGCCCTACGGCAATCTGTCAGGAACGATTTCGCTGTAGTCTGAGACGGGTTGTACGGAGAAACAGAATTTCCCGTGAGTAGCAAATAAAGGCTTTTTCCACCTATATCTCAGCAAACTAAGCGCAGGGAATTGAAAGGATCGGGCTACCCCGGGTTGCGCAACGGTCTAAGCTCTGGCTTCTGACCATTCTTCCGAGATGTGTCCAGGTTCGAGTCCCGGTGAGGTATGGAAGTCGTTTTTGTCTTACGGCCCTGGCTCTCTTCCTCCTGGAGAACCAGTGGCCCTAACTATGGATGGCTGACTGCTTATAACCCAACGAATTATTCACGGTTGTCGTTATGTACTTAATAAAAAAAGGGGTTCGGCATTGGCAGCCGCATGCCTGTACGTAAACCACTGGTTTCTGCGAAGAACCGGAAAGTTCGTCAAGAATGATGTCAGGAACACCGTGACTGGGCACTGGAAGACGAAAAAGTCACGTGGTTCGACGAGTCGCGGCACACCTTGTTTTGTACCGATGGTAGGCAGAGCGTTTGGTGGGAGCCCCATGAATCAATTGACCCAGCTTCCCCTGTAAACAGAACTCAAGGTTCTGGAGGTGGTGTAATGATGCGGTGTAACGTTCTATTGGTACGGAGAGGATCCCCTGATATTGCTGGAGGGTAAGGTTTCTCCAAGAATTTTCTGAACGTTGTTGCCCATCAAGGCCATCCTGCAATGTTAACTTGTTATCTAGCAGGCGACGGCTGTTCCATGGAAGACAATACTACTGTCCGTCAAGCAATATGTGTTCATCAATGCTTAGCGAGCACGACAGCGACTTCCACCATCTTCATTGGCCACCATAAAGCCCAGATCTAGACCCCATTGAGAATATATGGGACATGTTAGAAAAACAGATCCGGGTGCAAAGTCCACTTCCGCCAAACCTGAGCCAGTTGAAGCACTATCTGGCGAACGCGTGAACGCTTGGTATGCCGTAAACGTAGATGCACATCATGAGGAATCTATGCCAAACCAAATACGTGCTGTAATTAAGGATAACGGAAGTCCAACCTGGTATTGAATATAAGTTTATAATTCAGTGATCGATATATGTAAATGTATTAATATTTGTGTCATTTGCGGACCAATAAAAATCAGCGCGGACCACCAACTACTAGTATACACTGTCCCTGTGGACCACTGAAGCTATTTTCAAAATTCTGCCACTGCATAATACGTTTTAAGAATATAGTAATTTAGGTATACTTAAATGAATCTCTGTCTAGCAGATTTTGCACGTCGAATTTTGCTGAAATAGGGCATAAACGACGGCGGAAATCTTTGTATCAATCCAGTACATGCGCAAGCATAAATCGAGAATTCCAGATTTTGTTTTGTACCATTAATCCAATTTACAGGTCGTTATTTTCTAGCACATTTACGCTAAATGTGACGCTGGGTCTCAATATTCTTTTCTATGTATAACAATCATATGAAACTGGCACTCAAAAGGACTAGACATTGTGCGTTTACAGTATTTCACTTTTTGATAACAGATGTCAAGTTAGTTTTTATTTCTTGCCAAAAACAGATTGCTGAAAAACAACCGTCATTACATGGGTTTAAAAAAATATGGTACCATGATTCTTCCCCTTCACTTACGTCGTGAAGGAAATCGTTAAAAATGACAAACATTTTTTCTAAACATGTTTTGACATCTCAGTGAACATTGGCAGTTTGTTTGCTTCCGTGATTTCTTTTGACGATTTCCAGACCGAATGTAGAACGGAGAGATGTTTTAGTCCCTCGGCAGATAAAAAAACTTCGATCACTGCGCTTTTTTCAGAATTGAAATCAAAGAGTGCGACGCTGTAAAATCGTTCTGGTATTTCTTTGCTCCTTTTCAACGAAATAAGATGAGAACTGGAAAGTAAAAGATGAAAATGTAAGGAAACACAATTTTAACCACAGGGGAAAGGTATAAAATAATTCCAATGACACACGTACGACTACTGCCGACAAAAAAAATTACCTAGAGGATTTCATAGCGTTTTACTACGAGTGGGAATAGTAATAAAAACCTATCAAAGCCTAATTCATGAGAATTTATCAGAACGGACTCATATAAGTCTATGGTAGGTGTGCTCGATGATATGTTACATTAACTTTCTGAGTATATTAAGACAGGTTGTAAAGTTTTAATTAGATTTAAAAGCTATAAGTTATGGATTTCATGATAATAAAAGAGATGTTAGGAGAAGATGGATGTCAAATTAATCATGCAAGTAGACATGCCTCAGGAAACTTGAAAATTGCATCATTCTGGAACGGAAATCAAACGCGCAACTCCCAATTTACGTTCGAGTATGTTACCGTTACACCACCCAGAGAAAGGAACCTCTAAGCAACTGAGAATGTGGTTTGGTACCCATAGGCGACGCTCCGCTGTACGCAAAGTGAAGCATACACTGAAGTGCCAGAAAAACTGGTACAAACGAACTTATGCAAAATATATAGCAACGTCACCTATGCGCGTACTCGGTTGCATCCGCCAGTGCGTATATAAACCGATAGACATCCTTGCTAGCTGTCAGAGCTGTTTTCGGCATGAGAATGACAAGTAATAACGAATTAAGCGATTTTTAAACGCGGTGTCATAGTTGGCGCTCGTGAGATGGGCCATAGTATTTCGGAGGTAGAAATGAAGTTCGGATTTTCACGGACGACCATTGCAAGGATGTACCGTGACTACAAGTATTGCGGCAAAACCTCCAACCTACGATACCAGTGTGGCAGTAAAAACACATTGGGTGAACGTGACCATCGTCGGCTGCCAAGAATCGTTTCACGCGATAGGCGTGCAACACTCTCGCAGGCATAATCGGAATTCAATGACGGCGCCTCAACAAGCATCAGCGTCCGGACTGTGCAACGTACCCTGCACGATATGGGCTTTTGGAGCTGATGCCCAACTCACTCGAGTCCCCTTGATGGGTGCACGACACAAAGCTATGAGCCTCGCTTGGGCATGACAACACCGCCACTGGACACTTGATGACTGGAAATCCTGGTCTGACGAGTCGCGTTTCCAACTGTATCGGGCAAATGAAAGGATTCGTGTGTGGCGCAAACCCCATGAAGCCATGGATCCCGCCTGTCAACAGGAAACTGTATTGGCTGGTGGGGGGTCCGTAATGGTATGAACTGTATTTAGCTGGGCTTTACTGGGACCCCTGGTACGTCTACAAACATCTGTGACAGGCCAACGCTATTTGCGTATCCTTTCTGATGAGGTACACCCGTTCATGTCCTGCATTCATGCTAATGGGTTAGGCCTGTTCCAACAGGAAAATGCGTCTCCACGCAAGTGTCGGGATGCCACATTATGGTTAGAGGAGCATTCATCTGAGTTTGGGGTGTTGCCATTCCCACCCAAGTCCCCAGATATGAACGTGATAGAACACATTTGGGATGCCATGAAACGCGCTATCGAAAACAGAAATCCGAGACCTCGGAATACACCCGAATAGTGGAACGCTCTGCAGGAAGAATGGTGTGCATTGCCTACAGCATATTTCCTGAAGCTAGTGGATCCATGCTTCGTCGCATTTCTGCAGTCCTGCGCTCCCGTGGGGGACCTGCCAAGTATTAGACTGGTATACCAATTTTTCTGGCACTTCAGTGTATATGATCCTTCATCTTAGAAGCGCAACGGTAACATACTCGAACGTAAATCGGGAGCTGTGAGTTCGACTCCCGCTCCAGGACGGTGTGATTTGCAAGTGTTTTTGGGGGGTATGTCTACTTGCATGATTAATTTAGCATCCATCTGCCGTAACATCTATTTGGTTATGATTCATTTCTGAAGTGTTGTTTCTTCAGGGCATTCGTTTTCTGCTCACATACCGCTAATATGAAGGATCGTACATGGTCGAGTCACATTATTGTGGCCACCAGCTACTATCCAGAGTAACCGCCGTGTGCAGCGCTGACAGCAGCTAGACGGGCTGGGAGTGACTCATAAAGTGATGGAAGGCGTTCACAGGTATGTGGAGCCATGCTGACTGCAGTGCATCTGACAGCTACCGGAGGGTGCGTGGTGAAAGATCCATAGAGCGAACAACACGATCGAGTTGGTCCCACAGATGCTCAATTGGGTTGAAGTCTGGGGAATTAGGAGGCCAGAGAAGTACTTTGAAATCTTTATCGTGCTCTTCCTACCACTCTGGGACATTTCTAGCTGTGTGACACGTTGCATTGTCATGCTGGAACATCCTATACGTCCCAGAGAAGACAGTCAACATGTGTGGGTGTACGTGGTCTGCAAGGATGGATTCATAACGAATTCGATTCATAGTGCTTTCTACAGGTATGCGTGGAACCACAGAATGCCACAAAAACATTCCCCAGACCATAACGCTGCCCCCACCAGCTTGTGTTCTTCCAGCAATGGTTGAAGAGTGTTTGTTCTCTGATGTTTCTCGCCTTATACGTCAACGTCCATCCGTTCGATGAAGCAGAAACGTGACTCATCGGAGAAGGCAATCCTTTGCCAATCAGCGGAGGTCTAATTCCAATACTGCCGTGCAAATGTAAGCCTTTTCTGCCGATGCACCTTCGTTAGCATAGGTGAAGTGATCATCCGTCTGCATCGGAGCTCCATACGCAGCAGGATTAGCTGAACTGTCGTTTTAGACACACTTCCGGTAGCCCCCTGGTTCATTTGATTAGTGAGTTGCTCCACTGTAGCGTCGTTCACCTCTCACATCAATAGCATGTGGTGTTCCGCAGTTTGCCCGTCGCTTATTCGCAATGGTGTCATTTCTCCTATCGCGATACACTTTAACCACAGCAGCACGCGAACAGATCATGAACTGCGCTGTTGCAGAAATACTGCACCCTTGACCTGAAAGCCGATAATCATCTCTTTTTGCAAATCTGATAAATCGCTCCTTTTATATATGACACAACGAGGGATATGTTTTCAGAATGCCTACAGCACACTTTATGTACCCTCCAACACAGCTCACGACACGAGCCTTCTTAAATTGGCTACGCGCTGTTGACGTCAAAAGCAGGAAGTGGTCACAATAATGTGACTCGACTGTGTAGATGCTTCGATTTGCGCAAACCGGAGGATTGCCTCTGAGTCCCAAAACACATCCTCAGTTGCTTGGAGGTTCCTTGTTCTGGGTGGTGTAAGGGTAAGATACTCGAACGTAAATCGGGAGATGCGGGTTCGATTTCTGTTCTATGACGATCTAATTTTCAAGTTTTCTAAGGCATGTGCATCTGTATGAACTTCGTCTCCGCCATAGCTGGTACTGAGCTTAATGAACATAAATATATCACTTAATAACATAGAAGTCAAAATGTCTGCACAACGAATCAGCGAAACAACTTACGTTCGTTCACTTTTTAATTGCCTGTCACATGCACTTTAGAACAGTAAGATCAATTCTAGCCAGAATGTCAACTGCCTTGCTTCAATTCCAACAATAATCATAATACTCTACCCCCACATATTTCTTTATCGCTCAGCGTAACATGCGTTAAACAAATCTGGGTAGTGCACATGCGTTCAACAAGACTTTGTCTAACAAGTCTCAGCTTTCATTCCTCTAACGAAAAGGTACACTTTCTACACTGTCGGAAAGTGAAAAAAGAATACCCAGAAGGAATG
This sequence comes from Macrothele yani, assembly GCA_039090855.1. Taxonomy (NCBI): domain Eukaryota; kingdom Metazoa; phylum Arthropoda; class Arachnida; order Araneae; family Macrothelidae; genus Macrothele; species Macrothele yani. The sequence goes on from CM077008.1 coordinate 85,543,529, forward strand.
CATGTCATATTATAATATCCTAATTGTTAAGGGCAGCAAAAACTGTCATCCAAGTTGGAATGCCATTGGATGAAATAATGACGTCACTGCGGACGACAACATGCAAATGTACGCAGAGCGTATTTAAAGACTAGGACCTGCAGAACGAAGTCATTCGTCTGGTGTCGTGCTGTTCAGTGCTCGTTGAAGAAGCTATCATGCATGCACGACGCAGGGTGCACAGCATTTGTTCGTTTATCGGAGTTTGGCGAGGCCGTATAGTGGGTCTGCGGGAAGAAGGTTGGGACCGAGTGGAACGAGAGGTATCGGGAGTGGCAAGATGGTAGCGTTGGTGGTCAGAGAAATATTTGCACACTCGCAAATGTGGTTCCGGGCAACACAGAATTACAAGCGCTCGAGAGGATCGGCGTATCAGGAGGTATGCGTTGGCAGAGCGGTCGGCTACGGCGTCACAAATTCGATCATCTGTCATACCAAGGGTGTCTACCAGAATGATGTGGAATCGTTTGTTGGAAGCAGGACTACGGACACGCACGGTTATCACTGACCCCTGATCACCGTCGAGCACGCTTACGGTGATGTCAAGAACGAGTTCATTGGAGGGAAGAACGACGGTCTGTGGTCTTCAGTGATGAAAGCCGATTCTGCTTGGGAGCGTCTGAAGGTCGTGTGCGCGTCCGAAGGCGACGAGGTGAGTGGCTTCTTCCATCGTGCATCCGCCAACAACAGACAGGCACCGCGCCGGGCACTATGGTGTGGGGAGCGATTAGCTATTACTCTCGTACGAGTCTGGTGTTTGTACGGGGTACAATGAATAGCAGTAGGTACATCAGCGACATCGTGCAGCCTGTCGTGCTGCCATTTTTGAGTGCGATATTCCAACCGGGTAACGCCCGCCTAAACACTCCGCCCGAGCAACTCAGCATGTTCTTCAGGCTGTGCATCAACTCCGGACTTGTCTCCAATCGAGCATATCTGGGGCAATAACCACCCCGAGTTACTGTGTTTTTAGAGTCACGGCGTCGTCCTATTAATGTTTCCCAATGCTTAGAAATCTTATGACGTCACACTCTCGCGATTGAGATGTTGGCTCGCGGTCACGCCATTTGCCTCATTACGTCCCGACTGGATCGGACAAAGACTCTTCCGCTGACCCCGGCAGGCAGCGACTATATCTGAATTACGCGTCAAAGTTGAAGCGCCTGGAATGCTATCCCCCAGCCTAATATCCAGCATTTTAACGACCGATTGCATGCCAGATTGGAAGCTTGTACTACTGCTGGAGGAGGTGCAACACCTTATTAAAATGTGCCTTCCGCACACTGTAATACTCATTAAAAGGTAAAATAAACACTGAGTCACTTCACACATCTGATCACCTTCTTTCTTAACAAGTTGTTGCTATGACATAAATCTCACAAATGCAGCTGCAATTTTTAATGGTGTTGTTTTTTCACTTTCCGGCAGTGTATATACAGTGTTAATGTTTTATCGACCTCTGACATACTATTAGTGATGCCAAAACGAAAAAGCTCTTCGGGGAAGTAATGTGTTGTTCAGTAGAAAAAGTTTAACGAGAAGAAACAAAATTTACATAGGAACTCAGAAACTCAAAAGGAAGGGTAAATTAGAAGTATACGTCACAAGGTCCTTTTAAAAAATAAAAATAGTATCGTTATGCATGAGGGAAAACCAAAAATTCTTCACCACATTTTTCTGCACAAGATCCATCAATGGTACTTTTCTTTAATCCATTGTTTACTAATCAAAATACTATAATCTCACTAAGCCGCTTAAGACGTAGTAATGGTTTAAGAAAACCGATTCGGGACGGCAATAAGAGCTGGGCATTCTGGTGTCGTGGACTGAGCGGACGTGTGCTGAGCGTACAGTGGAAAATCGTATCCTGTGGGTACTTCTGCATTTCAGCGTCTACTGAGCCGACACTAGGTTTTCCAATAATTTGTCCTCTAAATGGTGGACGTACATGATAAATGTTTTCCTTCACACTTTATTCCTAGACTTCGGACTGGCTATCTTGCCTTCAAATGAACCGAAAAATAGGTGTGTTTAAAAGGTGAATTTTTTAATTGTTTCAAAAGGGGTTTAGAATGAAATTTTTATTATTTTTGCTCAAAAATATTATTTTTATTATTTAGCTAAAATTGCCACCACACTTTATTCCCAGACTTAGGACTGGGTGTCTTGCGTTCATGCCTTCTAATGAACCGCAAAATAGGTGTCTTTAAAAAGTGAATTTATCATTTATTTCAAAAGGATTTTATTAATTTGTGCTCAAAAATACAACAAATACATACCGCCAAAAATACTGCAAATACGTAGTGCCGAAAAATAGTACAAATTTAATTCTACACTGCTACCTTATCGTGAATGCAGACTTCATTGAAGTTTTTGAATGTATGCTAACGATCGTAAACATTTTCGTACATCTCTGTCTTGTTCAAAATATTTTCAAATTGTTTCCATTTTCTGGTCAGTTTGAATGTAATTCTTTTTTCGTTTGCGAAGAGGTTCGCCTGTTTCCAATCGTTTCAGGTCGAATTTTGAATGCAGTGCATCTTCCTTTAATTTACACTACTGGCCACCCATTTTTAAAATGCAACACCAAGAAGGAAGCATCCGATTAGCCTGAAATTCGCAGCATGCGTCGCCCGCGAGAGGACATGCAAACGATTAGCATTGCAGGGCATATGCAAATCATCTGCGCCCGGCACGCCACCGAGAAGCACTATAAGAAGGGTGCACAGAAGGCGGGGTGTAAGTAGTGGAAGCATGTTGTGCTGCCGGACCCGTGCGTGGGAAGCTTCCTGATTCCTCGTCGCAGAATACGGCAGTCATTCCAGCACGTTTCGGAGTTCGATAGAGGACGAATAGTGGCTTATGGCGTCATCGGTTTATCGTACCGAGACATCGGCGCCCGTGTGGGACGACATCTAGCCACAGTGAGGCGAGTATGGATTCGGTGGGTGCAGGAGGGACGAACGGACCGACGTGAGCGATTGCCGCAGCCGCGGCACACCACCGAACGAGAGAACCGGCATGTTGTGCGGCGGGCATTGACGACTCGCACCGCCACATCACGAACGCTAGCGCAGGAATTAGGATGTGTTGCACAACAACCTGTGTCGGCACGTGCCATTCGACGTCGTCTGCAGGAGCGGAGACTTGTCGCAAGGCGCCCATTGCTCCGATTACCATTAACGTTACACCACCGGCGAGTACGGAGGCAGAGGGCCGTTGAACGCCCACCTGCACTACGGAACGGCACGACATTGTCTTTTCCTACGAATCTCGTTTCTGCCTGCAACACCACGATGGTCGGCTCCGTCTGTGGCGGTACCGCTGCGAGAGACTGTATGACGGCTGCATTATGCAACGCCACACCGGTCCGTTGCCTGGCGCTATGGTTTGGGGCGCAATTGGATATGACACCCGCACCCCTGTGGTACGTATCGCCGGTACAGCCACCGCACCATCTCCGACGTTTTGGAGCCTGTAGTCCTGCCTTACCTACAGGACCTGCCAGCGGCCACGTTTCAACAGGACAATGCGCGCCCGCACGTCACATCTTGCAACAATTCTTCACGGCCCACCAGGTGTCACTGCTGCCGTGGCCTGCCTGTTCTCCCGATATGTCGCCCATCGGACACGTCTGGTCGCTGATCGGCAACCGAGTGGCCCGGCAAGCACCACCCTCGGCTACGCCTGATGAACTGTGGCAACGTGTGGAAGTAGCCTGGAGCGACATACCCCAAGCCGACATCCAAAGCCTCTTTCGTTCGATTCCGCGGCGTATAGCGGCCGTTATTGCCAGCCATGGGGGCCACACGAACTATTGACGTCTGCGTGTTCCTCAAGTCGCACGGACCTGTAAGCTCAATCGTTTCATCTTTGTATCTGTTGTTATGTGTCCAGTAAATCTGGCTTTGCTATCTCGTGTCCTTCTTGGTGTTACATTTTGGGTGGCCAGTATTGTAAATTCATCATAGGGAGCCATGCTATGTAAACGTTTAGAAGTTTTCTGCGAAAACTTTTAAGGGAATCGGCACATTTGTCATTTTTACTAAACAGCAGAGATTTAAATGTCATTCCACGGCATCAGCGTATTTTCAATACTCCATTTACCAGACGAGACGCCAGGATTATAAGGACCGCCGAAAGGAAGAGGCTACTTCAACAGATCAGAAGTAGGCGTAGTAGTGTTGACTTTTATTAATAAGAAAGGTTATACCTCTTACTCATCCCTAGCTGAGTCCTCACACCCAATTATTTTGGACCGCTCATTATTCATAATTTCAGCAATTATCGAAAATGAAATGAAGGTTTTATTTAACACCTATGTAGAAAAACTAAGATTGTTGGTAGATTCTGAAGTTCGTAGTAAAACGCATAGGCTGTTCGGATTTCAAACACAACATCCTATCGGCCTTTTTGAACAAGGATCATTACATAGATTATCTGATGCTGGTAATGAATTGGATTTGCATGAACTGGACCATGACACGTATAACTCTGATTCACATAATGGAATTAAAAATCTTAGTGATAAGGTTCTGAATCCCATTCAACTAAGAGCCTTCTTACAACGGGGTTACAAGTTCGCTTACCCTAACCAACGTAAAGTGGACTTATTTAAAACTGTTCCGCAAATTGAAGAAATTCTACATTCACTTCCAATTGAAGATAGGGACTTCGCAAGAATGAAAATTGCAAGGTCTCTTAACAAAAATAATTGAAGACGATGCAAAACCACTGAAGAATGCCAGTTTCATGAAGAAATGCAACAACTGATTGAACTGAAAAAGGACCCACATATTGCCATTCTTTTAGCTGATAGAACTAGCCAAATTGTGATTTTAAATCAAAGTGATTTTGTTCAAAAAATGCTCAATACCATTTCAAGCATCCCTCATGTAATTGTGGAACGAGACCCCACTGTTAGTGCTTTAAGCCGCCTTAAGAATTCTTCAGCTCCTCCGGATTCCTTTTCAAAAGCTTTCAATCCACCCCTCGGCTGCCATGTACCTGATTTATTTGGTAGATTAAAACTATATAAGGAGGGGAACCCTATTCGCCCTCTTGTGCCAGGTTACATTGCCCCCACCCGACCTTTGGAAAAAGCCTTGGCAAGTTATCTCACCAAATTTACCGTGAATTCTTCTTACTCAATAAAGAGTATCACTCAAGCTATTGATAAGTTAAAGTCAATTCAGCCACTACAAACTTCTTATATTTTGGCGTCCCTAGATGTAGTTTCGTTAAACACGAATGTACCTATGGAAGCTACACTGTAAAAAAATTTCCGTGAATTAACGTAAAATCTTATGGCAGCACAGTTGCCAAAATAATTCCGTTCCGTTAATAAAAATTCTGTTTTTTTACAAAACTTCCGTTTTATAATATTATGTTTTTCCACAAAATATTTCCGTTTTCTGACAGAATTATTACGTTTATTTACAAAAACAGTTTTATAACATTCTGTCTTTTCACAAAGTATTTACGCTTTCTGACAGAATTATTACGTTTTTTTACAAAAACCGTTTTGTGCTATTCAGTATTTTCACAAAATATTTGTGTTTTCTTACAAAATAATTACGTTATTTTACAAAACCTGTTTTATACCATTCCGCATTTTCACAAAATATTTCTGTTTTCGGACAGAATTATTACGTTTTTTCACAAAATTTGTTTTGTAACATTTGGTGTTTTGATAGAATTATTATGTTTATTTACAAAAACTGTTTTATAACGTAATGTTTTTTCACAAAATATTTGCGTTTTCTGACAGTTACTATGTATATTTACAAATATTATGTTTTATATTTTATCCAATTATTTATTCCCTGGGCATAATTCTTTACATAGAAACGTTATGTTTAATAACGTTTTCCCACAAATTATTTCTTTCTGATAGAATTATAAATTTAATTACGAAACTTTTATATTATTTCACTTTTCCGCAAAATAATGATGTTTTCTGACAGATTAGGTCTGGTCTTCAAATTTTTTTTAAATATTCTGTTTCCCAATAAAATATGTATTCAGACAATGTTTTTTTTCATAAATTTTAATTTCTAAATATCATTTTTGTGATATTTAGGTTTTTTTTTAATTACATTGTTTTTTACATAATTTCTTTGCACACATTATGGTCGAAACGAGTATCATATAATATTGTATGTAAGAAAACACCCAAAACCATTTCGCATGGAACATGCATTTACACAGAACCAGGCGAAATATAAGGTGTGAAAACTAAATAGGCAAAGTACCTCAATAATATTTTATTTCTATAAACTGTTTATGTAAGTAGTATTTGTTTTCAGCAGGCAAATTTTGTTTTGTACAATGTTTTGGTTTATACCTTACCACACATATTTTTTTTTATACTCACCACAAAATTTTTCCTTTGTAATTAATATTTTAGTCAGTTCTGTTTATGCAAATAGTATTTACATTTCTGGCAACAAAACGTCCTACAGGAATTCTTATTTAAAAAGAACTGGCAGGTTTTTTCACACAATATTTTTTTTGTTAGAAGATCTGTTTTATAAAACCGTTGTTTACAAATAGTTTTTGCAGGAATATTTCAGATTTTCATTTTTAGAAACCACCTTATACAAACAGTACAAATACCACATGTTAATGGTCAATGTGTTCTGTTTACGAAATGACAGTATGATCAATAGCAGATCTGTACTTTTTCTTGTTGCCGTCACTCATATGTTTAGTATCTTTTAGCACCAGCTTATGTGTACAAAATTTTTTGTCATTGTTTCAGCAGAATTTTGGAAGAATATTGTAGAATTAAAAAAAAAAAAAAAATAACTGCCTGTTCTTAACACTTCAATGAATGGCTTTTGGGTTTTCTTCTGAATCTATGTTCCAAGTTATAAACATGGCTGTTGTATAAATCAACTTGTAATTTTAATGGAATGAAAAGATTTCATAGGAGTAGAAATCGGTCATGGCAACTATGTAAGCATAAAAAAAAAAAAAAAACTTCAAGTGTTTTGGTAGGAATTTAATGTTCCAGAGTTTTATTTTCCTGCACAGTAAAATGCTAGGACACAACAATAATAAACAAATGAAACATTAATTACAAATTATAATTACCCACAGCTTGCTGTTTTCAAAGATGTTGTTAGCCAGCTAACATTTCTTAGGTATATTTGAATTTCTCCAAAACCACCAGGTTATTCAAAGCTAGCTGGTATGATTAACAGCTTGTATCAAGCTGAAAGCTCTGTAAATGCCTACATGTGTTTACACTAAGACTAGAAATTACCATTGCTTATAAACAGGAAAGATAAATGTAGATACATTTTGTAATTGTGATTTTCAACACTACATCTGTTAATGCTACTGTATCATATAGGAGTGCTAGCATTTTCCTTGCATTACTAGTAGTTAGAAAAAAAAAGATCAAAGCTAATTACTGCAGTTTTCATAGAATATTAATGAGATTTGACCATTAACATAAAGATGGATGATTTTAGAGGAGCATTCGTGCTCTTTTAAACCTTCAGTATTAACATTAACGTCTGTCATGATATCTGTTCTATAATTATTCTTATACCAAAATGCAAATACGTATGTCAGATTTCAAAGATTCAGCAAACTACATTTAATGATATGTGCCCCACTTTATTTCCGATTATGTACAGAAAAAAATGCTTCAATTTCATTTCTAAAACTGGACCAAATTTGAAAAATTGTTTCAACAATGTTTTTATCTTTTCTTCAAGTTGCAACACCCTAGGTGCTATTGCAGGCTGCTGCACCTTCTTTTTGGAACTTTCGTTCTCCTCCGAGGGTTTATGTTTGCAAAGCACCCTGAAAAACAGAAAATGCAAAGAATTAGTATTAAACACATAGCATTAAATATTGTGCAAAGTAGGGTAATGATACGTATAACTGTTGTGTAATTTGGTTAAACATTAAAATCATTAATATTCTTGATCATTATGAAATTGCAATATCATATCTCAAAATATATGTATGCACCAAAGAAAACATAGTAAGGCTCGTGATGATAATGGATAAACAAATTTAAATAAATAAATTACGCTGCCGCAATATCCCCAAAACAAAAATAGACTAGTTTGTTTAAAAAAAAAAAAATGACCTGCCAATGGGATTGTATGAGATGTCACTGAACAAAACACAAAAATTGCACATATTATCCTAGAATCACTGAACACAAGAGCAAATGTGACTCAGAAATTGGATGAGAAAGCTGACCAGCTGTATTTATTTATTTGCAGCTGAGGCCTCTTGCCTGGCTGAAAAGAACTTTTTTTGTTTCACAGAATTTCTTTAACAGACGAATTTGAGCATTAATTTTAACACATCACACCCGAGAAGGCCAAAAGAGGTTTACACCCAAGTGAACTTTGAAGGGACTCATATTTCACAAGCTACACCATTGATTAGTTCCTTCACTTAATTTACATTCATTTTGGAAATATTTTTCACCGAAATAAATTATCACAAAAGCATGGGATAACTACTCTTTTCACAACTACCAAATTTACACCAATATACCAAAATTATATAGAATTGCCTTGTAATTATTCACTGATATTTATTAACAGGCTTTGAAGACAATCACATTTCTAACCCCCACCTCCCCCAGCTTGAATATACCACTCCATCCACATGAATACATCACACATCTTTACACTTTGGCCAATAAGAAAAAAATAACAGATACAGAATTTTTGAAAGACAGTAATGCATTAATTACCTCTTCTTCTAGCTTTGCAAATTTCTAAATTTTCTACCCCAAATCCTCTTAACATAAGTACCTTCTCTTTCTCTATTTCAACATTTTGATTTAAAACTCCAATTTAAAAATTTAGCATACCCTTTCGGGGCATCTGATGGGTCAAACAGAAAAGAACATTCTTAGCAATTCCCCTTTCATTCTTCCTTCACAAAGACATACAAAAAATAGGAAAAAAAAAAAAAGTATTCAACACTTGCTCAACATCAGAAACTCATTGACTTGGATTTTTTTCTTCTATCAGGCAAAATGTATCATGTTTCATATCTGAAACAATCATTTGATGTTTCTGAATATTTCTGTTTCACGCGTTATGTTCTGTGAAGGTTCAACTGGCTGATACGTAGCGTCCGACAGTGAAAATTATTTGTGTCAATTGATCATTATAGTTAAAAAATACATATTAATGCTTACCACTTGAGAATTACCCCGCTTTCCTTCATTGTCAGCGAAGGAAAGCTGGGTAGTTCGCAAGTGGTAAGCATTAATACGCTTAATATGTATTTTTTAATTATAATGGTCAATTGACACACAAATAATTTTCACAGTCGGACATTACGTATCAGCCAGTCAAACTTTCATAGGACATAACGCGTGAAACAGAAATATTCAGAAACATCAAATGATTGTTTCAGATACTATATATGTTCCACGTATAATGGCATGATTTGGTTAATACCATAATGTGCAACTAGAAAGTATCATGTTTCATCAGAATTATAAAATAGCAATCAAACACTTTCTATTTGGAATTTCCGCTTCCTGCTCTTTTCTTTTTCTGCATATGGAGATGGGCCTTCATTGTTTATGAAGAATTTTGATGGCCAAAGGAAAAAAAGGAAATATTTAAGGTTTTACCTTTCTGGTGCACTCAACTCAAAGGTGAGGGTGGAGAAGTCATGTTGAAAACCGTCCAAGAAGACGTCAAGGAAAATGGGATGTCATTAGACCTCAGAACAATGATTCACAACCTATGTCTCAGGACGGGTGTCGCGTTGGCCCGCCATCACGACACTACCAAAACTAAATTGTTCGTAATCGTACGCCAAATTATTTTCTTCCATGCTGAACGCTGAAGTTCAAACCTGCACATGTGCGGCGTAATGGTTCGGAGAATGGCCAGTCCAGCGCTGATGCTCCTTTTGTTTACTTTGTTCCCATTGGCTGTTGATCTTCTAGCAGTGCTTGTTTGTTCTCGGTCGACACTAAAGTGGATGGCGTACAGGTATTGTGACGTAACATCATTCGTTCCACTGATTCCACATTAACTGGTACTCCGTGTTATGGTGACTTGCACTTTTGAGCGAAGCCTTTCCCTCTGCTTTTCCAGTTAGTATGGATAAATGCTGATGGTTTTCTTTACTGGAATACCTTTTCTGATGATTGATTTCTTGCAACAACCACCTTAAACCCCACCCCACCCCCACGCAGTCTATTTTGAATTTAAACCACTTTTTTAGCTTCCCACGTCACTTGAACGCATGTGGTTTCTACTTTATTTTGTGCGCCGTTTGGACTTTTTTTTTTTTTCTTTAGAGAAAAATGCATGCTTCTCTTATAATCTAATTTTATTTCTATCAGAACCAAATTTTGTCTCCTTGTTCTGGATTATTCCAGAGGGGCAGAGCAAACTTCCTCCAGTTCTTGCTGTTTCATGCATTTACAGCTTTTCGCTTACTATCTTTATTTTTAAGGCTATTTTGCTTTGGGTGTTGGAGGTTTTTATTTTTGTAGCCTTTTATATCTGAGAAAAGTCCCTCAATTCACTGTTTAATTTACTTCTGGAGCACATAGATTTTTATTTAGTGCATCTGCATCATTTTGCATAGAAATGCAGAATTTATCGAAAATAATTACTGAAATGAAAATCTTTTTGGTGCTTGTGTATGTTTAAAGACCAGGAATATGCTGTCCAATTTAATTAATTCTAAATAAATTAGTGCGCAATTCCTAGCAAAAATAGTTTTTTCAGCACGAGTTTGTGCGAAAAATCCAGATTTTGCTCCGAGTTTTCCTAAGCTTTGAAAAGAGCTAAGAAAAGCACTTTTTATTGGGGAGTTTAAACTCCTCTAAAGGCAGAGAAGCCTACTTATTAAGGCAGCATACCTATTTTATAAATTTATCCTTCCGTAGTGCAATGGAGGAAAGACTTCTTGAGAACCTAGCACTTTTTATAGCAAAGCTTACCCACTGTACTTAGGCAACAGTTGACCTTTTAACTCGTCTCTTCAATTAATATTCAAAGAGAACAATCTTTATTATTCTAAGTGCAATGATAGAAAGGGCAGAGGACCCACTTTTTGCCGAAGCACGATGGGCGACCTTCCTTTTTAATCTAAAAGCCTGCTGAAATATTATAATTACTAAACATCCACGAAGATTCCAAGTTCTGATGTCTCCTGACTTCAAGAGCTTCGCGAGCGGCGAACTGAACGAATAGCAGTTCCGAATGATGTGATGCCATGCTGTCTGGACCGGAGGAAGTCGTATTTGATCGAGCCTTAATGTGCGGCACTGCTGTCGCGCGTGATGTCATAGCAGGGTTCTTAACATTTCAAACAAAACAGTATTGCTCGTATGTGTGAACCTTGTTTTTGACGGAGTTTACACATTCATTCGTTTATCATCTAGGATTATTAAAAAGCAAGTTCACAAACAGTTTGTTATGTTGTTATCTTCATAGATTATTAATCAAAAGTTCATAAAAGGCAAGTTTTTTTGTTTCAATTCATAGGCTTCCAACATAATTCATGCATTCGTTTCTTAACAGGTTTATATATCAACTACATTTTAAACTAGGAGTTGTAAATAATAAGTTAGGTTTTTGCATCTAAACATAGTTATTCCATTTTTAATATCTACAGACCAAGCCACACAAGTCTGGGTGGGCTTTTATTAGAGCACCGAGAGATTTGTTACTCAGTGTTCATGCAAGTTTGCTTTAAACCTTTTTGTTTCATTTGATACGTATTTAAGGTTAAGCAGCTATAACTTTTGGAAAAGTGTTTGATATTCCACAGCTATCCCCCAACCGACAGACGAATTCATGTCATTGGGTTATTTGTATTTGGTAATTTGTTTTTTGGGAAGTGTTTCACATGACTTTACTGTTTTTGTATCAGTTTATATTTCAGCGTTGGAGGGGTTTTTTTTTTGTGTCGTCTCCACGGTAAGCAGAGTGATCAGGAACAATGCTCGCTGAAAGGATTATGACTTATGACGGCATTCCCTCTTGGCTTGCTGTATGGGCCGGAATTCAGGGAAACATTTACTATTAGGGAGACAGTACTGAATTCATGGGGGAGAGGGTGGACCTCGAAGCAACTTTTTCTTGTGCTATTTTACTTAATTTCTTTTCCATCAATGCTTAAAAAAATAAAAAAAAATTGACCTATGAATTTCCCCTTCCAACACATTTTTATTTGCACACCTGGCAGACAACTGGATTTCTTATTTGCAAGCCCAGACCAATAACTTTGATAACCATTTTATCTTGTCAATGACATTTTGCAAGTACTAATAATGATAAAATTAAAGTAACATTGAAATTTTATTTTTTAATGGAGTCTGTGGTACTGGAAAAGCTGTAAAAAAATTCAAGTGGGTTTATTTACCTTTATTAATGCAATGTAAAATAAATAACTGTTGTGGAGGGAAGTGGAAATTTTTAACTTCTACTTAATTTGCTTTTTGGTTAGGAATTCTTGCCCTGTGGCTACAAGAATACAAACAGGAGATTTTCCTTACAAGTGCTGCCATTTCTGAGGCACATTTATAGCTGAGAACACAAAGTGGAAATATGTTTTGCATGACTAACACTAAAAATTTTCAAAACCAATGTTTCCTCCACAACAATTTTAAAATTTATGTTTTATCAATTATTAGTGGAGGTACCCAGAATTGTCCAGGATAGACAAAGTTTGTTTTTGAGCACTTCAAAATTATTCAGCATGCTGAATCACAAAGCAGTACTTTATTTGCACCTGCCGTTCAGACAACACCTTATCACAATTTATAATGGCCGTTCTGAGCCCTAAAAACTCAAAATAGCAAACATGTACAATACACTTCGTGCACATCGCTTTCAGCTTTCTAGTGTAGATAAGGCACTTTCTAGCAAATCGCTTAGAAAACCATCAAGAATGATGCATAACCATTTGGACTCTTTCCCGTATGCCTGTACCACGGACACTTGCGAGCAGTGAGGCGTCACCTGATGACTGTTGCTCTGACATGGAGCAATACTTCAGTAGCCGACTTTCACCCAGTCTATAGAGGGCCTCATAAAAACACATTTGACCCCCTTAGGGATGGAATTTCTAAAAATCGTCCCACCTGTTTTTTAATCTGGGTGATGAAGAGTTTGTATGCTAATTTTGGTGTAAATCCGTCAAACCACTTATGAACATATGCAGAACAAACATATTGTTTATCTACATTTTATCGTTGATGTCTTTCGGAAGCAAGTAGCCCAATGCCCCAGTGGCGGACTTAAAACTTTGGAAAAGAAGAACTATTGCATGCATGAACAAACTCACCTTGAAAAATGGTTTCATTAGATGAACAAAATTATTATTTAATAAAATAACGTAATAGGAGCACTATACACATAACATATTGAGGGTTCATTTCTTTTTAAAGCTTGCATTATTGCAACTGCTGATGAACAACTTACGTTCGGTTGCCACTTAGCGTATAGATTTTTTATTTTTTTTTATTTGAGGTTTAACGACCACCGCGAGCAACTCAATGGGCTATAAGCAGTCGCCCGTCCCTAATTTAGGATAACTGGTTCAAGGGAAGGGAGAGAGCCAGTGCCGTAAGACAAACACAACATCCATGCCTCACCGGGATTCGAACCCGGACCCCTTTCAGACGAATGATCAGAGGCCATCACCTTAGACCACTGCGCCACCGGGGCGGCTGTATAGAGTTCATATGATGAACCACGCACTCGACGCAAAGAGAATTTCAAAACAATTCTTCTCTTCCTCTCATGTGTGGACTTTTTTTTAACTTTTCGACTACTGCGAAGTGCGCAGTATCTTTCCTTGTGTTTCCAACAAAACATACTTTAACTTATATATATATAGAAATAAATAATTTCAGAGAATAACATGTGTTTTTGAATTAGTAGTAGCATCACTTTTGAGAATATTTTTGTGTTGTAAAATTTAGAAAATTATTAAGTGTTGTGCAGGGGAAATCATACTTTTAAACATGTCTTTCTTATACTTCATAACATTTTGCAGCATTTTTTCAACTGAAAAATATATTCAATCTCATACAATAAAAAGTTAAACAAGTAATTTTAAATTTTAATATTAATAAATATTGAACCTTTCACTGTATTACCTGTGCCCAGATCGACTCCATTTTCTAGTTTCTTCAGGTCATTAATAAGGGGATCAAATTAAATGTTTACCAAATTAAACTCTGAACCCCTAGCACTGTACTCCAAAAAAATAAAAAATGATGAATATCAAAAGTACTTTTGAGATACTAAATGATGATAGATCAAAAAACTAAATTTGAGTCACTAAAATAATAATGGTATCTACTGTTTTAGTAATGCCTGTATTTTAAATACTATTGCTATACCGAATTTAGTAAATGTTTACCAAATGTGTAACACTAAATTTACACGACAATGCTTAAAAAAGAAAGTTTTTGTGGTTGCAATAAACACTTTGTCAAAATAAAAAAATAAAAAATATTACATCAAATTATTATTTAGCTAGCATACACTGAAGAGCAATTGAATTAGAGATACCTGTCTAGTAACGTGTAGTACCACCTTTCGACCTGATGACGGCGGCGATTCGTCTCGGCATGGACTCGACAAGACACCTGAAGCTTTGGGAAGCCATACGGATCCACGATTAGTGAACAAGCTCCCACAGTTCACGAAGATTTCATGATGGGGGGAGGGGGGGGGGGTCAGAGCCTCGAACATCTCTCTCGATGGTATCCCAGATGTGCTCGATGGGATTTATGTCAGGTGACCTAGCTGGCCAAGGAAGCGAGGTCACGTCGGTGGAGTGTTCATCCAACCATTCGGATACAATTTGGGACCGATAGCATGATGCATTGTCTTGTTGCAGGATGAGGTCCCCAGCGGGATCTTGAAGACTCACAAATGGGAGCAAATGGTCGTCCAGGATATCCCAGTAACGTTGATCTGTGAGGGACGATGTCGCACGTACCAGGGGTTCCATTTCAGTCCACGTAAACAGTGCCCAGACGAGAATGCCACCCCCATAGCTTGAAGAGTACCCTGCTGGCAAGAAGGATCCATCGCTTCATGTGATTTGCACCATACTCGTATTCTGCCATCCGCATGTACTAACGTGATACTGCGTCGGACTCTTACTGATTTCCGTCGCATCACTCCTTATATTGTCGAATCGTTGTATAAGTCATGTCGTTTCCGTTTATAGGGCCACCCACAGCACCACATTTGCATAACGCCAGCTGTCTCTAATCCAATTGCTCTTCGGTGTAATTATAAGACCCGCCCCCAAACGAATTTCAGGTGGTGGCGCATTGGAATGTGAAACTTCGGGCAATCCCTGGGAAACGTTCGATGAGTACAAGGAACAACATTTTAGCGAGTGGGAAGTAGAATTACCACAGGACAAGACTGATTGGCTGAATGGCACATGCAATAATTGCCCAAAGTATATCAGTGATTACGTTTGTAAATATTTAGTTGGGTTAGCAATTCGCCTGAAATATGTTGAACAACCTGCTGAAACAAAGAATGTACCAATCAGGGAAAAACGTAAAAGAGGACTGACAGTAAAATAAAAAAAACCCTTACTAATTCAATAATTTCTTATTTCACGTTTATTATGTGATTTTATTTTTAATAATTAGTGAGACTAATTTCTATATCATGATTATTATAATAAAACTTTAGCACATTAAAAGTTTAGTTTTCATTGTATTAGCTTAACACCTATAACTACAAGTATTTACAGGTAACTGCAGGCAGGCATATGGGTATTACTACTCAGGGTTAGAATAAGATCTACTGGCCCAGTGGACCACTAGAATTGGCAAACCACTGGTCCACCAAAATGCCTACTGGTCTGTAAAAAAATAATGAAATTTTTTTTACGACATTTACAATATATGAAGAAAATAATGTATCATTTCAATGGAATTATATCCAATATTTGTTTTTAAACCTGTCATTAGTTTGCAGCCTAAAAAAAAACCATACAGCAAGGTAAAAAACAACAGAAATTCATTTTTTAACTTGTGACAAATTTGAAAAAAAAAAAAAAAAACTTCCTGGCCATCTGGGCCAGTAAAATCAATAGTTCAATGGTCTGATGGAAGTTTTACTGGCCAATGACGACCACTGGGTAATTAGAACGCTGCTACTGTTATTTTTTGGTCAGAAAAAGAACTTTAGATTTAGTCATGAATTATTAATTTTAATTTCAGTTCCAATATCATAAGAACAACATAATTATGATTACATTTTTCCCGTTTTAAAAGTATGTAGTCTTACGTTTGGTAAATATTACTATTTTTGGGAAACAAAAGTTTCTTTAGTGGTGAATAATATACAGTAACAAGTAAATATCTAGTAAACACTTTAAAGATTAAATATGGTCTAAAATTTGATGAACATTTATACTATTTTGGGGAAACGAAAGTATTTTTTTGTTGCATATGTGGCATGAATATTGCTTCATGCCCATAAAAATCAAAATCCACCTGTCTGCATAACAGAACTAATTGCATTAGTTCCATTTCTGATCTGAACCAAGGATACATAAATTTCATGTGTAATACACTCCCATAATTTTATGCTTTTCTTTTTCCAAACCCAAGGGGGTTTGCTGTTTCGAAACTGTTCTGATACAGCAGAATTTTCAAATTTTCTGATTCATAAAAAAACCTAGCACCTTTGAAAATGGCCCCATCTGTGAAGTTTGATAAAACTCCTTCAGAACACAGGTGGAGATTTGATTTGCTTTTCTACAGAAGCATTTTGTATTAAAACTGCCAGACTTTTTAAGATTGGCACGCAGTAGAAAGTAATGTTTTGTTATCACCATTTCTGCCTAAATCCATGGCAACAGGATGAACATAACTGAAATTTTGCTCAAAATATTTTTTCGTCAAATAGTCACAAGCAAACCTCTATTTGAGCATGCTTGATTCAGAAAATCGTGCTTTTGTTCTTTTTGGAGAACTTCAGTAATCTGAAATTCATTAACTTGATTACTTTTTTGCAACAGACTGCTTATGAACTGCATAATATTCTCCTGATTTATTTCATGAATATTCAGCATTTCAGTAATGATCGCATCGACAACAAAAGAAGGTAAATAAAATTTGGCCAGTAGCCTTAAACAAAACAAAGCAACTGATGTGTTCATGTCTAAGGCTGAAATTTTACTGTTTGTACTGCTACTCAGTTCATTTACATTCTCCTTATTTAGGTTACTCTCACTGTTAACATCTTCACAAGGTTGTAACGGTTCGTTGTTCTTGAATTTATCGGCTGTCAGAAACCTTGTTGTATGCTTTCGAGACAAG
This sequence comes from Macrothele yani, assembly GCA_039090855.1. Classification (NCBI taxonomy): domain Eukaryota; kingdom Metazoa; phylum Arthropoda; class Arachnida; order Araneae; family Macrothelidae; genus Macrothele; species Macrothele yani. The sequence goes on from CM077008.1 coordinate 85,560,897, forward strand.
TGCAATTAAAATGTCGACTTGTTACTAAATTTACCAATGTGGTAAATGTGTAATTTAACGTCCTAAATTATTTAGTCGGGAAAAGTTTACTGTGTGCGGAGAGTGCGACATAAAATTTTGTAAGCATGCGAAATAATGGGGCAAGCTGCAAAAATACAGTAATTTAAACGAATGTGAAAGAATTTCACCGAAGTATTTACCTGGAGTACGATGGTGTGTAGCAGTTGGTGAGGGAGGAGGCTTAAGCGATGTTAACGGCGACGACGTGAAGCTTCCGTGTTTTGATAGGGAGCAGAAGTTCGTAGTGAATGCCCAGAAGAATACAATAAAAGTAGAGTGTATTCTTCGGAAGAGTGTGATGCGTGCTGTAATCCGGCGCAAGTGGAAATAGTTCAAAAACTGTTTTTTTTTTATTTTTGAGAAAGAAATGTGCGGAATGTCATTATTAGTTTCACAATGTATCCGAATGGAAACAAATGAAGGAATGTAAATGTTTCAAATGAAGGAATGTAAATGTTTTCATGTACGACAGAAGTGTTGAGTAAGAACTTTTGGTTCCGGTTGAATTTCAAGTTTTAGTTATGGTTTCAAAGATGTACAGGGGTAGTTGATTTCTTCAAGTACTTCATTTGTAGTTGTGCTCTTATTCCGTATAGTGTAGCTAATATTTTTGCGCCCTGAAACGGATATTTTTGAAAATAAAGGAGTTTCTTCAGTTTAGATATCATAGTATAGCAGGGAGGTCAAGAGTTTATTGTATTTTGCTGGATAATGAAATTTTAAGCCCTGACGAAATCTGAAATGAAGTATGGAGACTTTGGAAAGAGCCACTCGCACCGTTGAAAAAGCTACCAATACCGCAGTTTACAATGCTGTGTAAAGTCGACCTGTTTCCTTCAGCGTATTCCTACAAGATGCTTCTATGACTGCGTACTGCGGAACCACTTTCTTCTGTAATCTTCCGCACATTACTTGCCCTTCTAAACGAAGCTTCTATTCACCGGACTCCACTTTCACCCCGTCGTCCTAGGCCTACTGCACGTACTCTTCCAAACCATCGTAGTCCCACGTAAATTTCTTTCCTTTTATCTAATACTATATTTTTGCACCTTTCCTCATTATTTTGCATGCATTAAAAATTGTACAAGGTTGTAACAGTTCGTTGTTCCTGAATTTATTGGCCGTCAGAAAATTTGTTGTATGTTTTTGAGAAAAGTGCAATGAAAATGTCGACCTGTTACTAAATTTACCAATGTTTTACTACACTGCTCATAAGGACGTGGAACTTAATCTTGTCTTTTTATGTGTAGTTGAATATGTGAAATTAAGGAAGCTCAGTCTGCATTCTGTTACTGACATGTTTGAATGGGGCAGGCTATTTTTAATAGTCTGAGTAGTACACAATGGTGTAAGTTTCAGATGGTCATGTGAAGTATGTGTCTTCAAAGATGAAAATTTAGCAAATGTTCTAGAGCATGTTATGAAACCACAAGGAAACTGCACCCTAGTAATGTTTTTGTGTATTTTTATATGAGTTGCATAGGACTTAAGTCTCGAAAAAAGGATTTGCACATTTTACACTGGAAATTTGAAGATCCATTTGAATTCATGGTATGATACTTCCAGTGAAATAATGTCAGTTCTGCCAAAAAAAAAAAAAAGTGGGAGTTTTAGCATTTTTTATACATATGTAGAGAAACAAAAAATACAAATTTTAGTTTTTTTTTTTTTTTTTTTGGATTGGAGGTTTAACGACCACCGTGAGCAACTCAATGGGCTATAAGCAGTCGCCCGTCCCTAATTTAGGGTCACTGGTTCCGGGGAAGGGACAGAGCCAGTGCCGTAAGACAAACACAACATCCATGCCTCACCGGGATTCGAACCCGGACCCCTTTCGGACGAATGATCAGAGGCCATCGCTTAGAAATTTTAGTTTCATAGCATTCTAGACCGGTCGGTACCTTTAATTCATTTTTTAGCGATTTTTTTAACTCTGACTGGTCATACTCCGAGTTATGTATCTCTTTGTTTAATGGGTGCAGTGCCATACTCCGAGTTACGCATCTCTTCGTTTTATTGACCCGCAGTGCCATCGAATTGGTTTCTGATTTGGAAAGTTCGTGATAGCGATACTTAAGACTTGGCCTATAAATCAATAGATAAGTTGTTGTTTCACCGTTAAATATCGTACCTAAATTAGATTTTTAATATAGCTGATGCAGAACTTCGAGGAAAATCATTGTTTTGGAAAATATCGCTTATGGTCCGATAAGTTAGAATATCGGTAAAAAAATTTTGTCAGATATTTCACAAATGTGCTGGATTTGTTTCACATTACAAATGCTTTTATGTGAAATGTCCTGAAAACAAATCTTCAAATTCTCAGTCTTCGTCATTCCAAAGTCTCTTCAATCCTAATAGGAACAGAATGAACTTTGCAGGGATTTAGATTTTCAGTAAAAATTAAACAAGGGGCTCCTACCACTGCATCACCATAACTGCAAATCGATACAAAAAAAAAAATAGCTAGAACATATAGGCTAAACTTTTTACAAAAAGAAAGTTAAATTGGATGGGGGGGGACCAAAACAGTATGCCTTATGAGACTTTGGAAACTTGTATCTGCTGGATGGTTAAATTTTCAGGGTTGTGTAACTAAAAAATTTCTGACAATTTGCTGATTCTAATTACTTCTCACCACGTTTCTGATTGGTAATTCTTTACATTACCAATGCGATAAAAAAAATGCGAAGGATTGCGATATTTCGCTATATGTATCTGTACTACACAAAACCTTAGGGCCAGAGGGTTTCTGATTCGAAAATTTGGTATTGGGAGTTGCCTGTTGGCGTTTCAATTAGGCGGATCGGTTTGGTCAGGCAACGTTCCCGATTGAAATTTCGTCTTGTTCATGAAATTTTAAGTTATTTTTCTAATGTAACTTACAATTTGGAAGGTTTACCAAAATACCTTATATATGTGAATTAAAATATCATAACAAAACAGTTTGGTAAACAGCCCCGTACTGTGTAAATGATGGATTTTGAAGATGTTAGTATAACACACACAATTTCAAATATACTACAGAGCACATATCTGAAATCAATTAACTGCAGTTGATTTAAATCATAATGAAACAGAAAAATGTACTTACCAGAAAAGTTTTGTGCTACACGTGTGGTTTGCATTCACGACTTTTCACGTTGATCGTTGCTTTCGTAGTGGAGTCGAACTGCGCATGCGCGTTACGCTATAAACCATTGCCAGATCTTTCTGACTAAGTTTTTCTGTGAATTTACAAACATTTTAACGCAATGTTCGAAAGTTTTACTGAAATTCCAGGAAAAACACAGATCAGCTGAAAAAACAGATTTTTTATGTAAAATCACAGAAAAAAAGTAATGTGAATTTCAGGTTTTTTTTTACAGTGTACATTTCAGTTAATTCAGGATTTACTCATTGATTCTAACATTTCTGCTAAGGATATTTCTTTCATAATGAATGCTCTTCATCTACGTAATTAAAAGGCGTTCATTTTTCAAATTTCAGAATTTTTTTATCAACAAACCGATGGGACAGCCATGGGCTCACCTTTATCTGCAGTTTTAGCAGAAATTCGTCTTCAGCACATTGAAAATAAAGTCATACAAGAATTCCTACAAAAACCTAGTTTCTATACCCGTTACGTTGACGACATCTTGGTAATTTGGCCATATACCATAGATGAATTATATACATCAGTTTGTCAATGCTATGTCTTCTCAATACCCCTCCATCAAACTCACGATAGAACTAGAACATAATTTTCTTTTACCTTTTCTAGATTTACAAATTACTCGTAACCCTTCTGACAATTCCCCGTCTTTTGCCGCTTATCGAAAACCCACTTCCACAATTCCGTATAATTCTGCCCACACTTCTCAGCATAAAATTTCTGCCCTGCACTTTCTATTTAGAAGAGCCTTGTCACATTCATCTAGCCGTTTTGCCAGAGCTCAAGAACTACAATGGATATCATCCTTTGCTAAAAACCATGGTTATCCGGGCAACGTTGTTATGGGGATGCACAATAAAGAACGGTTTGCTATTTCAACTGCTTTAATTAGTGAACAAGTGCCTAAAACGTATGTTGGATCTGTTGATTTCAATAAACATATTGTAAACCTTCTTACCAACATATGCTTCCGTCATAAAATACAATTTGGAATACGATCATGCAATCTATATTCCATTATCCGCAACGATCGTGACAAAATTAACAAAGGGAACAAATGGGGTGTGTATGTTATTCCTATGCTCGACACTACTTCTGGTGAACTAAATAATCATTAAGCGGGTTCAACCAAAATAAATTTTGATTTGAGATTAAATGAACACAGATATTATTTAAAAATGAATCACCAAAGCACCTCTTTTACAAGAACTGTAGGTGCTGGAAATTCCATCCCAACCTGGGACAACGCTAAGATCATAAACACACCTAACTCTGTTTATTCCTTGTTATTTACAGAAAGCCTCTATATTTCGGCTTATGATACACGTTGCTGTAATGACTATTATCCTTGTGTTTTACCTGAACTCTGGAGCAATCTCATTAGGGAGGACAGCACAATAACTATAGTTTCTGTTGAGTAATTTTCGTTGGCTAATTATGCTTTTTCGACTGTCTTGTTATCTGGCATATCATGTGACACTGACATTACCTTTCCATGATGCATCTGCTCCACATATTTAAGACCACATGATGAAAATCACATCTGATGTAGGTGCCACTGTGATACCGAAAGTGCTTATGTTTTTAACCTGTATATAGATTTCGTTTTTTAGCTGAATAAATATCATCGTGCAACAAGATGGATTTCTTTTAATACTAGTATTTATGTCCGAATTATAGTGTTTACCGAGTACAGAAAGAATGGAAAATCTTCGGGATAACGTGTCCTTCAGTGGTGTTAGAAAAAATCACAGATGCGGCACGTGGGTGGAAGTCAGAAATGACTGACAGTCTTTCTCTATCTCATTTCCATGTGTCTTTCCTATCGGAAACCGTAGTCCAAATTTCTAGAATCCTACTCACTCTTGAGGTCTGTTTAATACCTGAAGTCAAACACACCGTTCCTAAAATCCTCTCCAAAAGTATTCATTCATCATTCATTTTTAATCAGTTTTCATAAAAAAATAGGAATTCACTGAACTAATTCTGGAATATTTTTGACTCCTCTAAGATATCCAATAAAAGTAAAAATAATAAAAAAACTTGAAAAGTTTTATAACATTAGAATCAGAGGTACATCATAAAACATATTTTAGAGTTCTTAGGAACAAGCATCTGTCAAAAAATTACACCACAAGCCAAAAAACGTAAGCATAACAGTAGAAATACAGAAGGTTGCTTTAAAACAAAAAGAGAAATCAGTAGATTCCTGTGATTTACAGAAATCTGTCAGTAGATTAGTAAGTAGGAGTCAAAATCGGTAGACCTACTGATAAATGAGCAGAATGGCAACACGGCTCTTTAATCACCCCTCGCATATTTCATAAGATGAAAGTCTTTTTCGTGGTTTGAGTGCCCTCCTCCCCGCCAAAAAAACAAAACAAAAGACAGTTCTAGTACAATTGCACTATCAACCGTATTGTGAAACTTTACAAATTATTTGCTCAGCTGGTTAAAACCAACTTGAAAAAAGCCGCAATCCTTCGTTAGGGAAAATAGTTATCTTAATTTGAAAGACGTACGTGGAATGACGATGAAAAAACTGTTCTGTAGACTAAGAGAGTTGGATTAAACCATTGCGACGACAAGATAATTCATTGGCGGTTTTGTTTTCTTTCGCACCGACGTTGTTCCCAGTGGTGCTTAATTAGGAAGTACTTATTTTTCACTTTTAAAATTTCTGACTTTAGCTCTCAGTTTAAGAAAAACCTACTGCAGACGGATAAAGTAGAGCCATTTTTCTTTCTTGTCATATCACGCAAAAACATTTCGGAAACTTCTCTTGTTTCAAAAGCATTTTCACTCGCATGCCATTTATTCTCTTGCGAGAGGAGCATGATAGTTAAGCTCCAGAAAAATTTCGTCTACATCGGCGTTGAAAGAGCAGTTCATGAAAATTTTCTTTGAAATCACATCATTTGACTACACATTTGTTTGCTCCAGTGCATCAATAGCAGAATTTCTGACTTTCACATGTAAAAATTTAGATTCAGAATTTTGTTTTTCCGGTTTGGAAATGTTACTTGTGGTTGTTTATGTTTGCTGACTAGCATAGGTTTCCTGATGGTTTAAAATGTTCAAGATCTTCTGATAAAAATCGTACCTAAACAAACGTTAAGCTATTATAAGTTTTAAATGACGGTAAAAAATAATCAAGAACGGCGATGTCAATCGTATCAATAAATAGGGCAGCTTTCGGAAGGAGAATAATGATATCTATTTTGTCATCGTTTTTAACCCGTCGTTGGTTACGCTGAGAGCATTTCTCTCACGCTTCGCATATAAAGAGCACATTGGCAGCGCGTGCTATAGGTTCAGTGAACCCCATAGGTGAATTTCATTTTAGCAAAATTATTACTTTTAAAAGAGTGCCATTTATTTGGAACTGACCCTCGGGGTACCATCCCCGCACTAGGGGGCTTGTAGAATCTTCTCGACATTCTGTTATCAGTTACGATAAGGATTTGCGCGTCTTTGACCTTCAAACAGTTTGTTCTTTGCTCGCGTGTGCTTCGTATGAGCGTTTCTCTCATCAAGCGACCGCTGGTATTTGCGTCACTTGAGAGCTTTGACATAGGAATACGTCTAACACCGCGGATAGTAAAGGGCGACTTACGGCCGACCGCCAGTGACAAAAATAGGTCCCAATTGAAATCATTATAGCGTTAAAAATACGTGCCGCACATTAATCGTGTTAGCATATTTGTAAACAGCATGGAGTCGAATTCCCGTACTGCCCAATACATCGTGCGCGCGACGCACACCTCGCTCTCTGTGCACAGGGGATATGATGCAATATTTATGGGTGTGCCGCCCCGTGTGACTTAGTCCATCCCGGCAAGCGTGAGCGCAACACGACTGTGCATGGTATCGTTTTAAAGCTCTCGACGAGATCTATTCAAATATATGAAGAACATTTCGCAGTGGTTTGAACTAAACATTTTAAAAATTGTTTCCTTGTAAACCGGTGAACACTTTTGACAATATCGCGGTTTATCTGGACAACGTGAGTGCAAAACGACTGTGTGCTGCCCCGGTGGCGCAGTGGTCTAAACGATCCTCTGATCATTCGTCCGAAAGGGGTCCGGGTTCGAATCCCGGTCAGGCATGGATGTTGTGTTTATCTTACGGCACTGGCTCTCTTCCTTCCCTGGAACCAGTGACCCTAAATTAGGGACGGGCGACTGCTTATAGCCCATTGAGTTGCTCACGGTGGTCGTTAAACCTACAATAAAAAAAAAAAAACCGACTGCGCGTGGTGTCGTTTTAAAGCTCTAGACGGGATCTATTAATATATAAGAAGAACATAGCGCAGTGGTTTAAACTAAAATTTTTAAAAATTGTTTTCGTGTGAACGGGTTAACATTTTTGACAATGCCACGGAATTCGCAGAATGAACGCAAGCAAAAAAGGAGAATGTCAAAACAAGAGGCGATAGCAAGTGATGAGGAATGTAAGAAGACAAAGCATTACGTTGGGTAATTCGTGTATCGATCTGCTTTGTGTTCGCAATGTATCCAGCGTTATTTGTAAAAAATATGTAAGCTACTTTTCATATCATAGACCAGTGTTGGCTATAACAAATTAAATAAACGCTTTGAAACCATACTCGACTAGCACATTTCAACTCTCCAATCTGCAAGTCGTCGTCCTACATTCCAAACTGACGGCTCAATCAGAACTGAGCCTACCTGTATTGTTTTCAAGCGACCACTGGCGTTTGTGGTTTGCATTTTTATGGACAACGCGATGATACGAGTGCGGTTTTCGCCTATTTTGACTGGTAACGTTTGGTTTGTTAGCAGCGCATTTTGACAAAACACCTGTGCTTTTGATCACTTGGGAGCAAAACGTTCGGGAAAAGGTAGTGAGAAAAACTCTAACGCGCGACTATTGGCTTTGTTCAACATGTAGCCACCGATGACGGTTAAGTACACATTAAAATGGAATGACAGAGGAATGTGAATTTATAGAATGCCGTAATATTTATATTCGGACACACCTCTATTCATAGCTAAGTACGTCCTACGCAATCATGACATCAAAACCACGTAATATGTTGTATAAATATATCATAAATGTTTGTGTAATTATTATGAACTATTTATACGTGATCTTCGGTAACAAGTTTTAAATAGAGCCTATTCAAATGGATGATGATTGCTTTCTATTACTTCAGATGTATTCGTAATAAGAACTCTTGACTGAATCTGAATAGGCAATCCAATTTAAAGAAATATTATCCCACATAAATATAATTGTTGCTGTACATTTACAGACACGAAAAAGAGAAAGACACATTTCTTGAATAAAACATTGAACAAACACAACACACGAACAAAACGCATCTGCCGAATGAAACCGCAGCGTGAGAATATACTGACTCCTTCCTTCTCACAGTTAACAGAAATAAGATCACGTGACCTTCGTGTCCTCTCGTATTTCATCAAGGTATGAGGAAACGATAACAACTTTTTTCTCCGGTTTACGACAATGTGTGCCAATACTGCTAGTTATATTTACGATTAATTCTCCAACAACATAAATAAGCTTGTATCGCTATGAGAGCACGACTGTGAATGCCAGATTACTCAATCAACAGAGTTTAACTGATTTCTAGCGAGGATTGCTAATAGGGTTCCACATAAGCAATCGCACCGTACGTGACATTTCAGAGGCACTGAAGATTCGAAGCTCGACGTTTGGTGATGTGATACGCAAATGCAAGCGGACTGAGGTTGAATCTGCCTAGAAACGACCCGATACACCTCCGAAGCTAACAGAACGTGACAGGAAAGCTTTGCAAAAAAAAAAAAAAAAAAAAAAAAAACTGTCATCTCGGAATGCAAATTAACCTTGTCCCAAATCTAGCAAATCCTATGTGCGATTATTTGGACTCATGCTAGCACCAGTACAGGATGTGCGACGTGGGTTACCACAGTCAAACCCTATGTGAAACTACTGGGACTGATGTTAGCACCAGTACAGTGTGTACGACATAGGTTACCCCAGTCAAGCCCTATGCGATATTTGGGTCTCATGTTAACACCCGTACATTACGCAGCATGTTGCATGACATGGGTTACCAAAGTTAAACCCTATGTGAGACTATAGGGACTGATGTTAGCAGCAGTACAGTGTGCAGGACTTTGCACGGCAAGGGTTACCGCAGTCGAACCGCATGTGAGATTATTGGGGGTGATGTTAGTATTAGGTACAGTGAGCAGTACGCTGCACGACATGGGTTATCACTGTCGAGCAGCCATGCACAAGACACTAATGAGTTCAACTAACGTCACACGCCGATTAGCGTGCTGTAAGAATCTTCAGTCTTGGACTGTAGATCAACGAAAAATTGTGCTTTGGGGTGACGACTCACAGTGCACAATAGTTTGCCAGTTTGATAGTCGTTCCTGGATGTGTCGGATACCTGGGAAGAGGTACCTTCCGCACTGCATTGTCCCGACAGTGAAGTTTAATGAAGGCGGCATGATGGTATGTATAGAGCTGGGTTTTTTTGTAGTTCGGTTTAGGCGCATTAGCCGTTTTGGTGAAAAACATAAGCATGGAGATCTCTACCTCAACGTCCTAGACAAATATGTACTACCAGCATTATGGCTGAACTTTGGAAAAGACCCAGACCTTTGTTAGCAGACAACGCACCTGTCATACTTCTCTGCAGACAGGTTTGAAGACATGGACGTTAAGAGGCTAGACTAGCCAGCCCAAAGACCAGTCCTGAACCCAATACATAGCCGTCGCAGTGCTCCAAGTTCTGGCGTCTGATCATTCGTCCGAGTTGGGTCCGGGTTCGAATCCCGGTGTGGCATGGATGCTGTGTTTCTCTGAAGACACTGGCTCTCTCCCTTCCCTGTACACCGTCGCCTTAAATTAGGGACAAACGACTGCTTATAGCCCATTGGGTTGCTCATGGTGGTCGTTAACCCTTTCGCGGCCGCGATACTAAAATGTTTTGTTGCTCAGAGTACCACAAGGCCCGAAAATGTCTGCTGCTCCTTTCCAAATTTAATTCCCCCTAATTTTGTCAGATTAACAAAAAGAAGGATTAGTGCTGGATCACCACTGGAACCTTCCTAAGTTTGCTATGCAATGACCTTCGAACGTTTCCCTGGGGTAATCAGTGCTTTCTTCTACTGAGAACCTTAGACAGATGGGAGTGGTAACAGTTGGAAAAACTTGTTTGTTTTCCCCTTTTCTTGTTCTTTCTTGTGAAAAATATGCTCTCAATCTGTTCATTTGGATTGAGCAAAATGAAAGAATTTTTACGACAAATATTCTCTCGTAAACTCCAATTTTGGAACAATGTAAAATATCACAGACAAAAGAAGCACGTGTCAACAAAGCAGGAGTTCTATTGGGCGATGTCAGAAGGCTGAATGATATAGCCACGGGACAAACCAACTCCCGGTGCACTTCTTCGTTTAGCGACAACCATGACAACTGTGGGTGACTTCTGCTAATCCCTCGGATGCAGTGAAGAAAGAACATGGAAGGGGGAGGTTAGGAGATCCTACTCATGCTATCTGGGCATCTCGGGCGATTGTGGTTGCCCGGGTGCGTCGGGCGTTGTGGTAGCGAAAGGGTTAAAACTCCAATCAAAACAAAATACAGGATTTCTGGGACGTATTAGATCGTGGGATCCTTGGGAGATAAGATAGCCTAACAAACATAGGTGAACTGATAAATGTTTTCAAGGCCGAATGGTGGATCATATTGGCCGATATTTAGCGAAAACTGGTGAAGAATATTCCATGGAGGTTAGAGATCGTCACAGAGGACAAAGATTTCAGCACGGACACCAGCATGTAAATAAATAATCTTTCTGTTAAATAAAAATAGATTGTGTGAACATGCTGGTGTCCAGATATTAATGATAGCGCAGTGTATTTATTATATGGCTCATAATAAATAGTGGTTGGTTTTTGTTTATAAATACGGCACAGTTATGAGCACTTGTCCTAGCTCATTTTCTCTTTTAATTTGTTAAAGTTACTAGTGGAAACAAAACAGAATTACAACTTCCTAAATTCCTCGTCAAGTACTCCCTCTTTACGTACTTACTACACTTGCTCAGTTTATACTTTCCCCGCATTCTTTCGTACTACATATTTTCTCCACGACTTTAATATTTCTTCCTTACGCAATCTATAATATAATCTGTTTAAATTGGTTTAGTTGAACTGGTACTTTAATATTAAGTTAACTTTACTGCAACACTAAAAGGTTAGAGCTCACTATGTTTAACTTCACTGTAACACACTAAAGCTTAGTTTAACGTTGAATTTTTTATTTTTTTTTATTTTTTGATTGGAGGTTTAACGACCACCGTGAGCAACTCAATGGGCTATAAGCAGTCGCCCGTCCCTAATTTAGGGTCATTGGTTCCAGGGAAGGGAGAGAACCAGTGCCGTAAGACAAACACAACATCCATGCCTCACCGGGATTCGAACCCGGACCCCGTTCGGACGAATGATCAGAGGCCATCGCTTAGACCACTGCGCCACCGGGGCGGCAAACGTTGAATTAACTTTTAGTTCATCCCGGGTAGCTTCAATGCTAGTTGTCACAGAAAGTCTTAACTAGGCAAAAACTATATGATTCTGCACTTCGACATAATGACCAGGGTGAAAAAGCTGCACTTACAAACAAAATCTAGTTCTTTATTATATCCAGTAGCACTTCGATTTCCAACAAGACGTCGTATCACAAATGAGACAAGACCAAATAAATTCATCAAAGAGCACAAGTCGAAAATACGTTAGACTTCACCAAGGATAAAAGGTAATTCACAATAAACCTAGCTCATTTAACAATAAATCACGTAATTCTAATCACGTAAATCGCTAACTCTAAAGATTGCCTGACAGCATTACATGAAGATTGCCCGATAGCATTACATGAAGATTACCTGATAACATTTGTTTAAGATTTTCTAACATTGCCTGATAATACTGGCCTCAATACCCGTTGAACACGACAGTTCTTATCTCTTGATTCTGACTATGAGATCGCACTTTGTCTTGTTGCAAGGTTTTGACAAACTCAAATTCGTCGAGCGGGAATCTGTGGCGCTAAGATTAGAAATTCTTTTACGGGAAATCAAGTTTACATAAGAACACAGGTACTCAAGAGGAAGGTTAAAATAGAGGTACACGTCCAACATCTTCCAACCGTTTTCTCTGTTCTACTCGATCTTCCATTTTCAGTTTCTCCTTGCTGTATGCCTATTAATGTTACTCAGTAAGAGAGATCAGATCAGATCATATGTAGAGGATTTTAGGAAGGGAGTGTCTGACCCTAGGTTTTAAACAACCCTTAGAAATAGGAAGCTAGGTAGAAAGGGGGAGGAAGGCGCTCTTTTTTATTACCAGGGTGCCAGTACCCGCGGTCTGACGCCTTAACGTGCCCATCCGACGCCTTAACGTGCCCATCCGACGCACGGCGGATATTTAGTGGTTCGAGCATTCGTACCTATCTGGGATCAAACCCGAGGTCTTCTCTGTGTCAGTCACGAAAGCTGACCACTAGGCCACCCGTGGCCGGAGAGAGAGACAGAATACAGTATATATAACTGCCAAAAATTTTTGTATTATAACTAAATTTACCTCCTTTACGAAGAATAATATGTAGATTTTCCGTTGAATATTAAATTTTCTGTAAAAATGAACCTAAACGTAAATCTGAAGTGTAAATATCTTGAATTTGGAGTCACTTCTTCTGTATTGCAAATTTTTGAGACTTACAGTGGGTAGAAAAAGTATTTGCACAGCAAGTGTTTTCGCTATGATGCCATGATAACAAGATAACAGAGATGAAAATGAATGTCAAATGTTTACATAAAAATATTTCTGTTGAATTCGTTAGAAAAAAGTGTACTGAGCAATTGCTGAAAAATTGCTACCAAAAAAAGTATTTGCACACTACAGTGATAATACTATGTCACCTCTTAAATTTGCATAAACCGATCTGCAGCGGTATTATAAGTACTGCAAACGTCTACAGTTGTATGTGTGAATTTGAGACTAGCGGCAGTGCACAGCTCGAGTTGTAGTTCAAAATGTCACGTAAGAAATCCGAGTTACCCAAACATAAACGGGAAAGAATTTGTTTTCTGCGTACAGAAAGGAAAAGTTATCGAAAAATTGGTGAAATTTTGAATTTGAACTTTTCAACAGTCAGATGTGTGGTGAAACAGCACGAAAAAACTGGTAGCATAGATAACAATTTAGTAAAATCATGCAATGCATTGATTATGATACGCTTTCCAACATACCGGAAATCATTACTCAAGTTATTGGGATAATAACTGTAGAACAAATCTCGTTCCTGTGTCCTGAACTTTGACACCATTTCGATGATATTGAACAGAACCGGTAAAGTGTACTTCCGGAACAAAATGATAAAGTTTTGTCTCAATCGAAGCTTTTTACGTAAGTTATAACGCATAAGGGCGATGGAATGCATCTCGCTCCTATGTCGTGACCTTTGACCCCATTTCGTCCATTTTCAACAGGATTCGTCCCCAGGTGGTTCCCTACGACATACTAAAATTTCACTGAAATTGAACCATATTTACGTAAGTTAGGACGCATAAGGGCAATGGAATTCATACCGCTCCTATGTCCTGACCTTTGACCCCAGTTCACCCATTTTCAATAGCGTTTGTCTCCAGGCGTCCCTTACGATATACTAAAGGTTTATCGAAATTGAACCATATTTACGCAAGTTAGGACGTATAAGGACAATGGAATGTATCTTGCTTCTATGTCGTGACCTTTGACCCTATTTCGTCTATTTTCAATAGGGTTCGTACCACATACTAAAATTTCATCGAAATCGAAAATTTTTCACGCGAGTTATCGTGCGGGCAGACGGACAAAGCTGGAGCATATACCCTTCTTTAACCTACGGTTGGAAAGCGTAAACAAAATACGAAACGAGTCAAATCCGTAGGTCTACTAAACAAGTTAGTAAAATCATGAAATGCATTGATTATAATACGCTTTCCAACATACCAGAAATCATTACTCAAGTAATGAGGTTAATGGCTGTGGAATAAATCTCGCTCCTCTGCCCTGACCTTTGATCTCATTTCGATGATATTCAACAGAACCGGTTCAGTATACTTCCGAAATAACATGATACAGTTTTGTCGCAATAGAAGCATTTTTACTTAAGTTATGATGCATAAAGGCTATGGAATAGATCCTGCTCCTGTGTCCTAACCTTTGACCCCATTCACCAATTTTCAATAAGATTCGTCCCCAAGCAGGCGCCTACAACATACTAACTTTTCATCCAAATCGAAGAATTTTTACGTAAGTTATGACACATAATGGTGATGTAAGTTATGACGCATAAGAGCAGTGGAATGGATCCTGCTCCTATGTCCTGACCTTTGATCCCATTTCGGTCATTTTCAATAGGGTTCCTTCCTAGGTGTTCCCCTTCCACATACTAAAATTTCATCGAAATCGAACGATTTTTACGCGTGTTATCGTGCGGACGGACATACGCACAAAACGCGTGACGTGATGAGACAGATGGGAATCGCGACCATCTGCTCGCCAGAGTATGACGTCATTAAACTTTAATAGGATCCACACACAACGCGTGACGTAATGAGACAGATGGCGTGACCGCGCGCCGACATATCAATCGCGAGACTGTGACGTCATAAGATTCCTAAGCATGGATAACATCAATGGGGCAATGCCATGACATTAAAAACGTGTTAATTCGCGGTGGTTATTTAACGTACTAAACGAATTTTCCTAAAGTCGAAATCAAGCAAAATCGATTTCTAGTACCAGAAAACGGTAGGTTAACGACTTTCATTAAAATCCTTAGAGCCGTTTTCAAGATAAAATTTGCATACATACAAAAATTGCTTCTTTAAGGTGGAGGTCAAGTAATTTTGATTCCTATATTTCCAAAGGGAAAACGGCTGTACACATTTTCTTCACAATTAATGTGTTCCCAAGGACGAAAATTTGAACATCGATTAAAATATCTTCATTTTATAACTTGGAATACTTAATATTTTCTAAAACATAACCATAATGATAAAATCCAACATTAATTTGTCTACTGACGTCATTCAAATACAGGTCGCGCCATCTTTTTTCTGGTTCCTACACCACCAAAAGAAAAGTTATTGATTTTTTATATAATTATGGTTATGTTTTAGGAAATATTAAGTATTCCAAGTTACTATATGAAGCTATTTTAATCGATGTTCAAATTTTCATCCTTGGGAACACAATAATTGTGAAGGAAATTGTACAAAAGTTTTGGCATTGGAAGTATAGGAAGCAAAATTACTTGACGTCCACCTTAATAGTATGAGATAAGAGCGATGGAATGGATCCCGATCCTATCTACTGACTTTTGACCCTATTTTGTTCATTTTCAACAGGGTTCGTCCCCAGGTGGTCCCCTAACACATACTAAAAGTTCATAGAAATCGAACCATGACCCCATTTCGTCCATGACATGGGAGCGGAATGCATCCCGCTCCTATGTCATGACCTTTGACCCCACTTCACCCATTTTCAATAGCTTTCATTCCCAGGTGGTCCCCTACAATATGCGAAAATTTCATCGACATTGAACCATATTTACTCAAGTTATGACGCATAAGGGCAATGGAATTGATCCCGCTTCTATGCCGTGAACTTTGACCCCATTTCGTCCATTTTCAATAGGATTCGTCCCAGGTGGTCCCCTACCACATAAAAAAATTTCATCGAAATCGATCCATTTTTACGCGAGTTATCGTGCCGACAGACGGACGGACAAAGCTGGGACTTATACGCATCTTCAACCTACGGTTGGAAAGCGTAAAAAAGAGCAGCCCTACGATTGTGACGTCACGGGTAAGTCATGTGACCTTGTTGCAGGCCTGGTGAGGTACAAAGATGGCCTTGGCACAATTCACTTTTTGTTCTAGAAGAAAATAGAAGTAAAGCGTAACACGCACACAACGCATGACGTAATGAGACAGATGGTCGCGAGAGTGTGACATCATAAAACTTTAACAGGATCCACACACAACGCGTGACGTAATGAGGCAGATGGTGTGACCGCGCGCCAACATCTGAATAGCAAGCGTGTGGCGTCATAAGATTTCTAAGCATGGGAAACATTAATAGGACGACGCCATGACACTAAAAACGTGGTAACTTGAGGTGGTTATTTAACCCACTAAACGAATTTTCCCAAAGTCGAGATCAAGCTAAATCGATTTTTACTACCAGAAAACGGTAGATTAACGACTTTCATCAAAATCCTTAGAGCCGTTTTCAAAATAAAATTTACATATATACAAGAATTGCTCCTTTAAGGTGGACGTTAAGTAATTGTGCTTCCTATACTTTCAATGGGAAAACTTCTGTAATGCGTTCCCAAGGATGAAAATTTTAACATCGATTAAAATAGCTTCATGTTATAACTTGGAATACTTAATATTTTCTAAAACATAACCATAATTATGCAATCCAACATTTATTTGTCTACTGACGTCATCAAAGTACAGGTACGCCATCTTTTTTCCGGTTTCAACACCACCAAAGGAAACGTTGTTTGTTTTATATAATTATGGTTATGTTTTAGAAAATGTTAAGTATTCCAAGTTATAATATGAAGTTATTTTAATCGATATTCAAATTTTCATTCTTGGGAACACACTAAATATGAAGGAAATATGTACAAAAGTTCTTCCATTGGAAATATAGGAAGTAAAATTACTTGACGTCCACCTTAATAGTATGGGATAAGGGTGATGGAATGGATCCCGATCCTATGTCCTGACCTTTGTCCCTATTTGTTCCATTTTCAATAGGGTTCCTCCCTAGGTGGTCTCCTACCACATACTAAAATTTCATCGAAATCAAACCATTTTTACGCACGTTATGAGGCATCAGGGCAATGGAATGCGTTCCGCTCCTATGTCCTGACCTTTGACAGCACTTCACCCATTTTCAATAGGGTTCGTCCCCAGCGGTCCCCTTCCACATACTAAAATTTCATTGAAATCGAACCATATTTACGCAAGTTATGAGGCATAAGGGCAATGGAATGGATCCCGCTCCTTTGTCCTGACCTTTGACCCCATTTGTCCCATTTTCAATAGGGTTCGTCCCCAAGTTGTCCCCTACCACATACTAAAATTTCATCGAAATTGAACCATTTTTACGCTAGTTATCGTACGGACACACTGCTCGTATTGCTCTTCTTCAACCTATGGTTGGAAAGCTTAAACAAGAGGAGAACCTTTCGTCCAAAGATTCTTACTACCAGAGAGTCCCGCCATGTTGTGAAAGAAGTAACAAAAAAAAAACATTTACTAGTGCTCGAACTCTAGCTGTACAACTAGAGACACTATCTGTTTGTGCTCAAACAATAAAAAATGTGCTGCATCGTGCACTGTTACACGGCAGAACGACAAGGAAAAAACCTTTTATTAGTGAAAGAAATAGACAGAAACGTTTAGATTTCGCTAAAGCTCACGTTCAGTAAAGGAATTGAATTCTGAAAGAATGTTATATTTTATGACGAAACAAAGATCAATCTGTTTGGCTCTGTCGGCAAAAAAAATGTGTGACGCAGACCAAAAACTAAACTCCATCAACAAAATCTCAAAACAACTATGAAACATGGTGGAGGTCATATAATGATATGGAGTTGCATGGGTTACAGTGGAGTATGTAAAATTGCGTTTATTGAGGGTATAATGAATGTAAAGAAATACACATATATTGATGTGTTGCACAGCAATTTAGCAGACAGTGCAGCGAAATTAGACATTAGTGATAGTTCTCTCTTTCAACAGGATAACGATCCGAAACACACTGCACGTATCACAAAAGAGTGGTTACTGTATAATGTTCGCGAGAGGCTTGATACCCCTTCACAGTCTCCAGACATTAACCCTATCGAGAATTTGTGGTATTTATTGGATTTATCTTTAAAGAAAAGAAAAAGTTCGGTGAAAAGTGATCTAAAAAAAGCAGTAACTGAAGAATGACAGGATATTGCCCAAGAAACAACTAAAAAATTAGTAAAGTCTATGCCAAGAAGGCTTCAAGCCATTATCAATGCAAAATACTAAATATTAGACAACTATTTGGACTTTATTATGACATAGTGATGGTATCACTCGTGTGCAAATACTTTTTTGCCATTATGAAAATTCATTTTTCGCTTATGCCTCGTCCCGTCTTTTTTCAAAATTCTCAACAGAGTATTTTTTTATTTCATTGGCCCATTTGCCGCTAAATAAATGCATTTCCCCCTCTATTATTATTATTTGTGTGTAATTATTGCTGAAAGTTGTGCAAATACTTTTTGTAACCACTGTATGTAGAGGATTTTAGGACGGGAGTGTCTGCCACCAGGTCTTAAACAACCCTTTGAAGTAAGAATGCAGGAGATTTATAATCGTTCTTGAAAATAACTGCTGCTGGGCTCTTAAAGTTTCATTGTTCTAAAAAGCAACGGTGAACATAGCACTTTGAGAATAAATGCGTGCAGAAAAGAAGCTAATTTATTTATACCTGCTGTCAATCTTTACAGCTAAGTTCCGTTAATCGTAAGGGTCCTGAGCATACGAAAAAAATCCTATATTTCTTTTTCTTTGATCTTAAATGTCGAGATAGAATTTCATGTTTTAAAAAGTCTCAGCCCTAAAATTGGAAAACTCTTGCAACTGAAATGAAAACAACTTTATGGTTTCACGCTGATCGTAAACTTTATGTTCCACCGAGGTAGGTTACCTGGGGGTTTTTATTTGTCGAAAACCTTGCGTTTAGTTCAGAGTTCGAAATCGACGTGACCGGTCTCGTAAAATTTCCTTACACACTTATCGGCATACGCTACAGAAATCAAAGGTGAAAAATCGCAATATCGCGGAGCCTTAAAACTTCGCAATAAACCTTGGAATCCTTTACAAGAAAATATAGCTGTTGGCTACTTACATTTTCCGTACAATCCATCCCGAAACACTTTGCAATTCTTTTCTTCTCTGGTTATGCATAAATTAAACGCGCACATAGCCCCTTGCAAAGCTACGAAGATGTTTTGTGACTTATAATAAAATATTCAAGGGATTAAAGTAAGTTATAGGTCAGGTTAGGTTTTATGTCTTAGTTTGCAGTTTTAAGTTGGGAGCATTACTCATGCACCTTTATCTGTAAAATGACGATGAATATATTAAACTTTGTTCTATTACACGGATTTAATGTCCTATTTACTTACCGTTGAGGTAGAGTTTGTGAAAAAGTAAGAATCTCTAGCTACGGTGAAAGAAGTAATTTCTAATGATCGAGCTGCTAAGACTCAGCAGAGGTCTCGTATTGAATAGCTAGAAAGGTTCTGAAAACTAAAGATAAGGGAAAGTTTTAATGGGTGGATCAGAGCCTTGGAGCCAAGCAAAATGAAATGCTCGGCTGTTTCTGACGTTGGTCTAACATTTTCACCGCTTGAAAACTAGAAAAACAAAAAAGAAATAGTTTTCTCTCAGGCTTGAGCTTCCCATTATACTTTACTCAACCAGTCGGAAACTATCACTATAATTACAAATCGGGATGCAAGCTCCGCTTCGTCGTTTTATTTCAGGAAACTGCTCCTGTAAACTATTCCATTTATTTCCCCTTTGTTGTATATCTGCGGATTGTAGTATTCCTGAAAACTATTCCGTTTACCTTCCGAGGTGAACTGAATTCTATGTCTGTAGGATTGAAATGCGCACTTTTTTTTGTTTCGGGGTCTAACGACCAGCATGAGGAACTCAGGCTACAATCAGTCTCTCGTACATAACTTAGGGCTACAGTTTTTAGGGAAAGGACGAATTCTGGGCCATCAGAAAAACACACCATACATGCCTTACCCGAAATTCCAACCTATGCCCAACTTAGACCACTACTCAAAGGACGACAGCTCCTCAGACCATTCGGCCACAGGAGTGGCAAAATACGGATTTAAAAGTAAAACACAGGGTGTTCATAAATGAAGTGTACAACTTCAGCATGCTATTGAAAAAAAACTAGAATAAATAACAACTTACTTTTAATATCACAACACATGGTAACTGGTGAATATATTTCAAATACGTGGAGATAATGTAAATATACGATGTCATCGCTCTGTCCACGTAATTTTATAAACAACGAATAGCAACTAAAATATTGTAATACGGACACCGCTGGGATCGAACCCTAGATCTCTTGATAACTAGCCGAGTACGTTCGCTTTAGGCTACGGTGCTAACAATTCACAGCGCTATTCGTGGTTTATCAGTCAGCATGTGACTACACAAATCCATATTGATGGGCTCAGCATCTGATGTGTGGACATCTGGTGGCATTCAACGAAGCAAGCTGTTTAATTACAGCTGATTATTTGAAATATATTCACCATTTCTACCGCCCTTTGGATTTATCAGTTGTAATTAAACAGTTTGCACTTTGAATGCCACTAGATGGCAACACATCACTAGCTGAGCCCATCAATATGGATTTGTGTAGTCAGATGCTGACTGATAAACCACGAATAGCGCTGTGAATTGGTAAAGCAAACGCACTCGGCTAGTTACCGAGAGATCTGGGGTTCAATCCCAGCGGTGTCGGTAGTACAATTTTTGAGTTGCTATTCGTTGTTTATAAAATAACGTGGACAGAGCGATGCCATCGTATATTTACACATGGTACTGAGAAAGTGTTTTTCTAAATGTCAGTAGGTCTGTGCGGGTGCATCTTTTGTTACTCGCAGGATGTCTGAACCATAGTCCGGCTCCACCCATGTACGTTGCATAATGTTAGGTGTAAAAAGGACGAAGGCTACAGTAATGTGTTCTTCGAGCTGATATGTGTAAGCTTTTTCTTGTACACAATTTCTTTAATAAAGCCCCAAAGAAAAAAAAATCTTATAGGTAATATCAGGAGAACGGAGTGGCCATGCCGTCAGACCTCCGCGCCCAATCCAACGCCTTGCAAAGTGGCGATCTAAAGATCTGTGTACATCCAAAGACCAGTGCGTAGGTACTCCATTTCGCTGGTAAATGATGTCTTGAATATCTGGAGTTGTGGAAATGGGAATTGTCCTAACATGCCCAGGTACGTCAAGCCAGTAACGGCTGCTTCAGCGAAAAAAACAAACAAACCCGGCCCTATCACTCTTCCATTAGGCCAGCCCAGACATTAACCTTTGTGCTGTCTCTCTCGTGTGCTGCGACCACATAGCGAGTTTCCGTGCCCCAGATTCGGCAGTTATATTTATTCACTCTACCAGAAACATGGAATGTCGACTCATTGCTGGAACAGATCCGCGAAAAGAGTGTGGGGTCTTCGTCAATGCAATTAAGCATGTCTACCGGAAATGCTTTTCGGCGTAGTTGATCATTTGGTCAAAGTTTTTGCACTAACTGCACTTTATATGCAAATAGGCGGAGACGTTAATTTAAAATCTTGTGAACGTTGCTCGCGGTATTTTGAGTTCTCGACTGGCGACGCCGAAAGACTTCTTCGGGTTTCTTAGATAAGCCTTACGCACGTCTTCCACCATTTAGTTAAAAATGGAAGGTCTCCAAGTTCTTTTGCATTTCAAGACACTTTCTGTTACTTTGAATTTATTTACCCATTGCTCGATGCTCCTTCTAGTCGGCGGCTGTCTCCTGTTCTCCGTTCTGAACTTACGCTTAACTGTTAAAGATTTTTACTCCGCAAACCAAAACACACACGCTGCTATCTCCACTGCGGAAGTCATGTCTGTTGTATTTCGTGTTTGACGAGATTTTTCATTACATGAGACACCTGACGCCATCTATCATCTGACGTACGTCTCTTGACGTCGTTTAAAGTAAGTTTGTTTCTATCGTATTTTTTAATAGCATACTGAAGTTGTATATTTCATTTACCGACACCCTGAATTATTATCACTAGGGAACGCATTTTTAGGTGCCAACACAGAAAAATATTTATTTTTTTATGTGTTAATAATTTCAAAAATATTTGCCAAAACTAAAAATGTTTGCAAAAAATAAAAAATAAATTTTCTTCAATGATAACGTAGCTAGTAATTTTCTGTGATAAAAACATAATGTTTGTACTCAATTTACTAATCACAGCTGTATATTTGATGGACAAAATTCTTTAGAGTTGTAGTGGACAACAAATGTCATTTCTAGATTTTTCATTCCAAATCTATGACTACTGTCACGTAACAACGCCCGTTGCGAAGAAAACGCACGTTCCACACCACAGGAAGTCAACCTTGCATATTTTAAAATATTTTAAGAGGATGTTTTATGGCATACCATACACACATTCTAAGATGACATATTATATTTTTGACGTTTAAGAGTCACTAACACTTAAACAATCAGTTTCGCGTACAATTCACCTCCTGGAACTTGAACTTTACACACAGTTTGAAATTCACTGTTTTTTTCAAACGCACATATGAATTTGTTTCTCAGGTCTATTTTTGAACCGGAAACTGTGTTAAGCTTCGTTTTGACACCCTGCACTTCTTTAACTGCTTCAGACAGTAAGTTTGTGAATGTTTCTAATTTCTTTATAGAATGAAACAAAAATCTTAAATTAGGAGATATGTATTCCAAGCCCTTTTTTAAAACTGGGATCATTCATTAAATCTTAATTGAAGAAGTAACGTCTTTGTTCATGTCATTGACAACAGATCTAAAGTCCCCAAAATTATTTGCATACTATACCACGGCATTAATTCAGGTACCCACGCGTGCGACCACGAGTGTATGCGGCAGTGGAAGATAAGGATTCTTCTTTTTGAAAATATAGATCATTGTTAGTGATTTAGGAAACGCGTTTTTCTCATTCTGTACTATCTCGTCCACGTTAGGATAAAGGGTTCGGATATTTTCTCACAAATTTGTGCAAAGCATGAGCGGCATACGTTAGGTGTATCACTTTCTTCATGTGTGCTGCTTCATCCATAAACATATAGATTCATTAAAAAAATTTCTAGCAATTTCTGGCGATATGATTTGCTGTGTTTTCGCCCCCTCCACCAGCAAATAAAAAAAATAAAAAAATTGGAAAGAGTTTCGTCATTTCTGTCTGTTTGTCTGTCTCTCTTCCTTTAGCTTTCTCTCAACACACTGACTATAACAATTACCACTTTCCTGGCATTGGAATCGATAAATTAATCAATGCTTTCCCAGATTTTTCGTTTTCACGCATGGGCTTAGCCTTAATACGCAGTCGAGTCACATTATTGTGACCACCTCCTACTTTTGACGTCAACAACGCGTAGCCAATGAAAGAAGGCGCGTGTTGTGAACTGGCTTGGAGGGTATATAACGTGTGCTATAGGCATTCTGAAAATATATCACTCGTTGCTGTCATGGATAAAAGGAGCGATTTATCAGATTTAAAATAAGAGATGATTATCGGTTTTCGTGCCAAAGGTGGCAGTATTTCTGAAACAGCGCAGTTTGTGAACTGTTCGTGTGCTGCTGAGATTAAAGTAATCGTGATTGGAGAAATGGCGTCATTGCGAATAAGCGATGTGGAAACAGCGGAGCACCAAGTGCCATTTATGTGAGATGTAAACTTCGGCTGGGAAGGTGCATGAGGGACGATCAACACGCTACAGTGGAACAATTCACTGGCCGAATGAACCAGGGGGCTACCGGAAGTGAGTCTCAAACGACAGTTCAGTGAACCCTGCTGCGTATGGAGCTCCGATGCAGACGGATGATCACAGCACCTATGCTAATAAAGGTGCATCAGCAGAAAAGGCTTAAATTTGCACGGCAGTATTGGAATTGTACATCCGCTGATGGCAAAGGATTGCCTCCTCCGATGAATCAGGTTTTCTGCTTCATCGAACGGATGGACGTTGGCGTATAAGGCGAGAAACATCGGAGAACAAACTCTCTTCAACCACTGCTGGAAGAACAGAAGCTGGTGGGGGCAGCGTTATGGTCTGAGGAATATTTTCGTGGCATTCTCTGGCCCCACGCATACCTGTGGAAGGCACTATGGGTCGAATTCGTTATGAATCCATCCTTGCAGACTACGTACACCCATACATGCTGACTGTCTTCTCTGGGGTTAAGAGGATCTTTCAGAATGACAATGCGACGTGTCACACACTAGAAATGTCCGAGAGTGGTTGGAAGAGCACGATGAAGATTTTAAAGTACTTCTCTGGCGCCTAATTCCCCAGACATAAACCCAATTGAGCATCTGTGGGACCACCTTGATCGTGTTGTTCGCTCTACGGATCCTACACTATGCACCTTCCAGCAGCTGTCAGATGCACTGCAGTCAGCATGGCTCCACTTACCGATGAACACCTTCCAGCACCTTATTGAGTCTCTTCCAGCCGGTCTAGCTGCTGTCCGCGCTGCACACGGCGGTCACTCTGGATATTATCTGGTGGTCACAGCAATGTGACTCGACCGTGTATAATGTAGTATACTCTAAAGTTTCTGCAGACACTTTGGAAGATAAAGTATTAGGTTGGTTGGTTAGGTTGTATGGCGCAAGGGCCATGCCTGGCCAAAGAGCGCCAAACAAAAGACAAGACAAGACACAGGACAGACAAACAGTATTAAAAATATGGTAGAAAACTTAAAATCTGGCTGATAAAGTAAAAGTGAAAAATAAGAGTGATGGAAGGGCTAAAAGGCAATGAAACAAACAGCATAAAAACATGATACAATGTTTAAAATTCGACTGATTTATTAAAACTGAAAAATGAGGATGATGGAAGAGCTAAAATCTAAATGCGTTTAAAAAAAGTCAATTTCTTTTAAAAAGGAAAACACAGCGACAGTATCGCAGTGGTCATCCAGGACCCGCTGCAGAGTAGCGGCGTCCTCGGTCAACAAATGAGGATGAAAATAGTGAAAACGTACACCACGAAAACGAACACAGCTACACAAAAGATGAATGACAGTGAGTCGGCAATTACACGTCTCACTCATCGGTGCAGTGTCGCCACACAGCAAAAAGCGGTGAGTGAAACAACAATGCCCAATGCGGAGACGCGGAAGCACCACTTCCTCCCTGCGGTTCCGACGAGATGAGGAGTTCCAGATTTAAAGAATAGGTTTTATACGATGCAGTTTATTTTCCACCTGTTGGTCCCACAGACCCTGCCACGTTCGTTTGATATGATCACGATCAAGAAATCGAAAATCGCGATGAAAGAGTGGCAAGGGTGTGACGACCAAAGAGGAAGCAGATCTAGCGGCCGCATCTGCACAGTCGTTACCCGAGATTCCAACTTGTCCAGGAATCCAGAAGAATTGAATCTGACGCCGGCCTCGAGCAAGGAACGAAGAAGCCTTCGTACGTTCAAAAGAAATGGATGATTACAATAGTCCAGCGATGACAAAGACTGCAGGACACTTAAGGAATACGTATAGACCATAGCACTATGATGAGAACTCGACTGAACATGGAGAAGTGCAAGATACACAGCATGCATCTCCGATGAAAACACCGTGGCCTCAGCTGGAATCCGCGCTACTGACACATCATCAACACAGACAGCTGCGGATCCAACGACTCCATGCATCTTGGAGCCATCAGTGAAAATGGGAGTGTATTCAGTATTTAGGGCACGGTGCTCAGCGAAGAGCTGCTGGTACACTGACGCAGGGGTTGAGGATTTGTCGAAAGACGTAAAGGTGGTATCAACCATGATACCAAGTGGGTGCCATGGAGGATTCCCAAAACCCCTGGTCGCTGCAACAAGTGACAAGTCGAGCCCTGCATCACGAGCTACGGCCGCCATACGAAGACCGAAGGTTGGAATGCACAAAGGCCGGTTCTCAAATAAACGAGCATGCTGAGGATGGAAAACTGCACCGTACAAAGGATGGTCTGGAAGAGACCGAAGTTTTAAGTAAAAGTGAACAGACAGCTGCAGACGGCGTAATTCAAGCGATGGTTCGTTCGCATCAGCGTAAAGGCTGGGAATCGGAGATGTTCGAAATGCTTCCGTACAAAGACGCAGCGCCTGATGGTGAATAGCGGCCAAAGGCCGTAGAACGGAAGGACGAGCCGAGCCATACACGATACAGCCATAATCCAGTTTCGACCGAATTAAGGAGTGGTAAATGCGAAACAAAGAGATCCTGTCTGCGCCCCACGAAACTATCGAAAGGATTTTTAGAATAGAAAGAGCACGCAGACAGGAAATCTTGAGCCGCCGAACGTGCGCACGGAACGTAAGCGCACGGTCGACGGGCAGTCCAAGGAACTTGGTCTCCGGCAAAACTGGAATGTCTGCAAGGTCTAAATGCAGCTCGGGGTCAGGATGGAGGCCACGCCTCCGGCAGAAATGGACACACGCTGTCTTGTCGGGAGAAAGAACGAAACCATTGCTATTCGCCGCTTTAAAAATCTGATTAATTGCAGACTGCAACTGCCTTTCAATAAAACGCATGCTCGATGACGAGCAGAAAATGTGAAAGTCATCGACATACACAGTAGCCGAAACAGCAGGACGAAGATTTGTGAGGAGACAATTAATGCGCAGGATGAACAATGTGACAGATAAAATGCAACCTTGAGGAACACCCTGTGCTGGATGGAATGTTGCCGATAGCGTCGTACCTAGGCGCGCCTGGAACACCCGATTGCGAAGAAAATTTACAATTAATGTCGGAAGATTTCCTCGTAATCCGCATGCGTGGAGGTCACGGATAATCCCGTGCCGCCACGCACGACCATAGGCTTTCTCGATGTCAAAGAATACAGAAACCAGGTGCTGCCTACGCAGAAACGCCTCGCGCACAGATGTCTCAAGGTGCAGGAGATGATCGTGAGGTGAACGATGACGCCAAAAACCGCTTTGTGATGGTGAATATAATTGATACTGTTATAAAAAATGAATTAATCGGGAGTTAACCATGCTTTCGAGAACTTTATACAGACAGCTAGGGAGAGCAATTGGGCGATAACTAGAGGGAGACTTAGGATCCTTGACAGGCTTCGGAAAAGGTAGAACAAAAGCCTTTCGCCAAGACTCCGGGAAACTGTGTTCCAACCAGATGCGATTGTATAAGATTAAAAGATTCTCGAGAGACGACTGCAAGAGATGACGGAGCATGTCGTAGTGGATGTTATCGGGACCGACAGAAGTAGCGCCGGACCGATGCAGAGTCACCCGAAGTTCACACATGCTGAAGGGGGAGTTATAACTAGTGTCAGTATACGGCGCAAAAGAGATTCTCTGGCGTTCCGCGGTGGATTTAATCATATGAAATGAGGACGGATACGCCAGATCACTCGAAACGGAGGCAAACGCCTCCCCCAAACAATCTGCGATCTCTCCGACCTCAGCCTATGTGCAGCCGTTACTCTCAAGAATGGCAATCTGGTGTGAACTGTAGTTACCCCGGATCTTACGGATCCTTTCCCACACAGTTTTCGGATTGGCACGTGAGGTAAGAGATGATACATACTGGAACCAAGACTCCCTCTTGCTACGTCGACGCACCAACCGAGCATAGGATTTAGCTCGTTTAAAAGCAACGAGATTAGCCTAGGTTGGATAACGCCGAAAAGTAGACCAGGCCTTATGTTGAGCTCTCCTAGGCGCTGCGCATTCAGGGTTCCACCAAGGTTTCGGAATTCTGGGGAGCTTCGTAGATGTTTTTGGAATAGAAAGATCAGCTGCCTGAAGAATACAAGTTGTGACTTCAAGTACAGCTGCGTCGATTGACTCTTGGGTCACCATGTCAGAAGATGTCACCGCGGACGATGTGAAGACCTCCCATCTGGCACGATCCATCCTCCATCGAGGTGGGCGGAAGGCAGAAGGTGGCACGTTTGCATGGTACCAGAGGACGATGGAGAAGTGGTCGCTCCCGTGGAGATCTTTACACACCGTCCACGACCAGTCAGCAATAATTGATGGTGAACCCAAGGTCAAATCGATCGCGCTGAAGAATCTTGTCGGCTCATGGAAGTAAGTGTCAGCACCGGTGTTTAAAAGGCACACAGAGGCCGAGCACAGAAGAGACTCTATGCGACGACTTCTCGCACTGGTGCTGACACTACCCCACAAAGGATGATGAGCATTAAAGTCACCCAAAACAAGGAAGGGTGAAGGCAGCTGATCAATCAAGCTCTCCAGAACAGAGACGCTAACATCCTCATCCGGTGGTATATAGACACTGCAAACAGTAAGAGGCATAGGCATAGAAATACGAACCGCCACGGCCTGCACAGTTGTGGAAACCGCGACGGAAGATACCGGAACCCTGTGAGGGACGATAATAGCGACTCCCCCACAGGCTATATTTCCAGACGAGTTATCTGTCCGAAATGCACTGTAGCCGCGAACTGAAAGCAGGTCTGATGGTTTAAGCTTTGTCTACTGGAGACCAAGGCACACCGGAGAGTACAAAGAAAGCAGATGTTTCACGTCATCAAATCTGGTGCGAAAACCTCGGCAGTTCCACTGAATTATTGAACCCATGGGTAAAAATGAAATGAAAAAGGAAATGGTTAAACTTGGTAAGCCTTTATTTCCTCTGATGAGTGCTCCCCATGATTTGGGGGTGTGTGACCAGGGGCCAAGATTGGGGTATGTTTTGTCCCAAGTGTCTTAGCGGGATTCGCTCGCCGTTGAGTGTTGGGCTGAGATTTTGGAGGAAAAGAAACGCTCTTCTTATCCTTGGCTTTGGTGTTGGTGTTTTTGCCAGAAGAAGTGGCCTGAGTTCCCTTGCTGGTGTTAGGGTGAGTCTACTTCGGTGAAGTGACGGGTGCCGCTTTCAGACCCCAAGATCGCGACTGGAGTGCCTCCAGTCAGGCTGCGATGATTTCGTCTACATTGTATGGACATTTAGGGGGATCTGAATGTCGGTCTGAATGGCAACCGTAGATTTGGCAACCACCACTGAAGCGTATGATTGCCGATCAGATGTAACAGGAACTACTCTTCTTCTGGCCTCAGGATAGGAAATATTTTCCACCGTTTTGAGCCTTTGGATTTCCTTCTCCTCCTTCCGCTTGGGACAATCTTTGGCTGATGCTGGGTGTGAACCCTTGAAGTTCACACAAAACTCTGCCTCGACCACACATTCTGAAAGTAGATGCTCCGTGGCACCACAGCGTCCACACCTAGGAGTACTCCTACATGACTGCTGAGAGTGGCCGTACGACTGGCACCTAAAGCATCTCAACGGGTTAGGAATGTACGGTCGTACCTCGAGGTGGAGATACCCTGCCTTGATGGATGTAGGCAGGGAAAGGCTGTTAAATGTCAAGATAATGTTCCAGGATGGGACAAACTGCCCATTCCTCCTGAAAGAAATACGCCGCACACCCGTAACATGTTGGCTCCTCAGTTCTTCGAGAAGTTCATCCTCAGTACATTCAATAAGATCCCGAGAGGAGACAACACCTCGAGATGAATTTAGGTAACAGTATGGTGTTATTTTGACCAGAGTCTCAAGCAGCATGCTGGTGTTGATAAGTGTGGAACTGTAGGCCACAGTAGACATTTCAACAAGAAGATCTCCAGACTGGAGCTTCTTGACATTCTTAGGAGAGCTTGCGATTGATTGAAGTGCTTTATGGATCCAAAATGGACTTTTGGCACTCAAAGGCTTTGAAGGGTCCAATGAGTGCCCAAAAAAGAATCTAGCATTGGAAACATCAGCGACAAATTTTTTGGCGGAAGTACCTGAACCTTCCTCCATACCTCTTTTAGTTTTGGGTTCGTGGGAAATTTTATTGTCTTCCATGAAAAAATAAAGGATTCATCCGCCGACGTCCCCACCCGATACCGAGCCCAACAGGGCAGAGCCGGATGTCCGCAAGCCCAAGTGGACGCAGGGCACGACCCTAGGAATAGCAAGCGGATATAGCAAGTTGATAGGGCAGACATGCGCTCGGCGAGCACCCAGACTTTCCCATGCCTGGGGAACACCCCTTTGGCATGCCCACCCTATCCCCAGATTCACCCTGTCGTACGAGACGACAAGCCGTTAGAGGTCTGGACACCACTCGGCCACAGACCTCATTGACTAGGAGTGGGTTAGTTTCTAGCCGCCTATTTAGAATGAAGCAGGGGGCAAAGAGGAATGTGGTTACTGGCGACGCAACACCCCGGCTACCAGAAACCTCAGCCTCCAGCATCCCCTTTTCCACCTTACGGGTCACCGCACACGGCAAACGTGCAGGTAGGTCTACCTAACCAGCTCGGAAAAACAAAGAAGGGAACATAAAATGCAGAAGACAGAAAAGAAAAAGATAGACTAAAATCCAGAGCTGGCGCATAATCACAACCACAGCAACCTACAACTGAGGCGGGAGCGTGTCAAGTGAAAAAACAAAAAACATAAAAAATGTGAAAATCACATCTAGTACATGTCTACTCGGGCCGTGGGGACGCCATCTCCCAGCAGCTGTATGAACAGCTGTCCCTTCGGTAACATAATCGTGCAAGACAAAAAAGTAAGATGTTCCGTCACAAGGTCAGCTCGGGCCGTGGGGGCGCCGCTCCCCAAATAACCGGAAAACCGGTTATCCCCGTGCGGGGGATAAAATATTAGGGCTCGCCGATAAAATGAGTCCTCGTAGAGGAAGCGAGGGGCGTAAATGGCCCTAGTTCGTTAGAATACTGTTACTTTTATTTTCTTCTTTCTCTTTGAGTTCAATGTTTACTTGGCGTTTTTTCGCACTAAAAATAAAAAAAAATGAAACATTCAAATTTATGCATTTATTACGGAGTTTTGGAAAACATTCATTTACATTAGAAAATTTTCGAAAATACGCATCTTTATGCGGAAATATTTGTTTACCTAAAAATTCATTCCCTAATTATCACTTTTGAAGCCTGTTCGTGTGTCTGTCTGTCTCTGTGCGGACACAAAATTTTATGATCTATCAGCCCGATTTGAAAAGTTTCTTTGTGTTGAAACGCTTGAACTGTGAAAACGAAGATGCATAGCCTTGGATATTTTTCCATTACTTAATCTTGTCGCTGAAGGTGTGTGTGTGCGTGAGGGAGGGGGGGGTATGCATGCAGATGTAATAACATTGGCAAAACGTTTCTTCCCTATTATTGTGCCTAAAATTCCTACTGAAAAACTTCTTTTTCCAAATAGATACGTGCTACTGCTATGATCATTTTGCTCATACATTCCACTTCAAATAACGAACAGTTTCAGACCGCAAACATCTACTGCGAAAAGTCTAATTTTAAAAACTCAATCTGCCAATATTTCGTAGGTGTTATTTATTTATTTTTTGATTTGAGGCTTAACGACCACTGTGAGCAACACAATACGGGCGGTCGTAGTGAGTGATTGGTTTGCCTCCTCGGGGTGCTCCGTGGTAACAATGGCACACACAACAGCAACTAGGGCCTCTGTGAATCTTGGAGAGGTGCCAGCTAGTTCTGTGTGCATTGGCGAAAAGACCCCAACTGACTGGGGTTTGTTCCAGAATCCTTAGGTTGAGAGACCAACTGGAACCGTCAGCTGTGGACTAATCCCTCACACTGATGTACTTATCTGATTAAAAACACAAAAGGAAATGCAAAAATGAACTCAAGTGTGGGACATGGTGGACCTACCGTACTTGAGAAGGATGGTCCACTACGGAATCGACCTGGACCTTCTAAACTGCATATGAGAAAGAGATCTCGGCTGAGTGAATGTAAGATTGGTGTATGGAATACTATGGAATACTAGAGGTATGAGGTGATTAAAGAGATAAATAAGTATAGATTGGATCTGCTGTGTGTAAGTAAAACCAAAAAGAAGAAAATTTGGATTGAAGAAGTGAATAGCACGATGAGTGTGTGGGCTGGAGTATTGGATAATGTGAGAGGCAAGCTGGTGTAAGTGTGATTTTAAGTGAAATGATCAAGAACAACATGATTCACTATACTTGCATAAGGGAGAGAATTCACTGGATTCATTTGAAAGTGAAACTTCATAAAATTGTAATTATTGTTGTGTATGCTCCTTGTGACTCGGAAGCTTCTAATAAGAAGGAAGATTTCTGGAATGAGCTAAAAGCTGTTTTGAGCCAGTTTGGTGCTTATAATAGGCGGGGATTTCAATGCTAGAATAGACGTGCAGAATGCAATTTCTGACAATGTTCTGCGTAAGTTCAATGATCCTTGTGTGAATGATAATGGTGAAAGATTAATTGAACTCTGCACTGAGAATGGTTTGTGTGGAACTAATACATTTTTCAACCACAAGCATATCCACACATATACTTGGGAAAATTGTACTCTTGGTCAAAGGAGTGTGATAGATTTTTTGTCTACTATCAGCGTTTGAAACACTTAGTTGTTGACACCCGTGTGATGATAGGTGCAGAATTTGGTTCTGATCATTACTTGGTAGTATCACGAGTGAAACTGAATGTTGCTTGGAGGAAAAGGAATAGGAAGAGGCCCAGGATGGAAAGAATAAAAGTTGAAAGACTCCTTGAATATCATCAGCGTTATTCTGACTTACTAAGAGAACGTACCTAGGAGTCATCCTTGACACCAGATTGTCGGGGCTACCGCATCTTCGCTTCTTGAAGGACAAATGCACCAGCATTCTGAACAAGATCAACGGAATGCGGCTGACTGGGCCAGCTAAAAACGTGCTCTATAAGCGAGGGGTGGAGCGCATATTAGCATATGCTTGTCCCGCCTGGTGGTCAGATACCGTTAGAATGCGAAATGGTATAAACCAAATTCAGCGCAGAGCGCTATTGGGCATGACGAGGTGTTTCCGCACGACCGCCACAGCAGCGCTCCAAGTGATGGCTAGGTGCGAACCGGCGGATCTGGTCGTAGCGAGGGAAGCAGTAATGCAGACCCTCCGCTACGGGGACGATGTTTTTATCCTAGGACACCACAACCGGTCGTCCGAGGTGGAACTTCCGAAAATGGACTGGACTTGCCACCCAGCCAACGAGCTTTGTCTGAGCTGGGACAAAGCTCACCCCACAGGTCAGGGGAAGGAACTGTACACGGACGGTTCGAAAATAGGTGTTAGTGTTGGCGCAGGTTTCTGCGTGATCTCGGATGGCAACGAGACGCACGCAGAACGAATGAAACTATCGCCCAATTCCCCTGTCTTCCAAGCAGAGTTACTGGCGATCAGAGAAGCACTGCGCTGGGTACTATCTTTCAATAGCGAAGATGCTTATAGCATATTCTCTGATAGCCAAGCGGCCCTGAAAGCGCTTGGTCAGTTCGGGAGTAAGACTTCCCTTGTCAGAGAGATAAAAGTGCTATTCAAGTCAATGGAGAGTAGGAGGGTTTCCTTCCACTGAATCCGAAGTCATGTCTGTAGTTGGAAATGAACGTGCAGACCAGCTAGCGAAGGAAGCGGCTGGTAAAGAAGGCATAGATTTCCAGATGAGAAAGCCGTTGCAAAGCGTGCGGACGCAATTGAAAAAAGCCACATTAGTGGAGTGGCAACAGAGATGGGATGAAGGGGATCCGGGCAGAAGAACACGCCTAATATTCCCCCGAATTTCGATAAGGCGCATCGAGAATAATGGTTTCCTCAACCAGGTACTAACCGGGCACGGCGTGTTGCCGGTGTACTTCCGCAGATTTGCGGTTAGGGAGCGAGTGTGCATGTGTGGTGCCCAGACTGCAGATGTCGCAGACATGATTCCAGAATGTGCTTCTCGGGCAGGGAAGAGAGCAACTTTAGTGCCAGAATTGGCAAAGACGAGGGACCTCTCGATCCTGCTCGCGTACCCAAGAGCGCGACAGGGGCTCATCGAGATGGTCAAGCACCACAAAGGGGAACAGGCGGTCTACCTAATTGAGGGGTGACCAAAGAAGAAAGAGGAGGGATGAAGAACGAGAAAAGGAACTGATGACTCGAGCCCAGAGTCATCACCACAGAACTGACCCTAGCCATGTGGCAATGTAAATATCAATGTAAGTATCTTCTTTTAAATATTTTTCAGTGTGAGAGGGCTCATTGAGCAAAGGATTTGTTTTCCACGCGGAGATGGGTTCCTCAGTGTAAATAAATGTGCATGTATCGCTTTGTTTGAATAAAGGGCGAACGCCCCAAACAGTTCGCGCCAGCAATTGATTCTCCCAGTCAGGGGTAGAGAATTTTTTCTAGCCCCTGCCCAAATGGCACGCACACCCGGGTCATGACGGAGAGGCGAGAAGTGCCGGCCCACGGGGGTAGCAGCAAGCTGCAGGTCTACGGACCGATTCGGTCCGGATGGGGGAATGTCGGATCCTGGCAGGATTTCGCAACGCCGTCCCTATCAATTTCGAGAGAGTTTGCTCAACCCTGTGGAGTCCGCAATTGGACGGTACAGGTTAATGGTCATCAGCTAGTCTTTACTAACAGAACGACTGAAGGAGCTGAAGTCTTCTGAGAGGGATGTAGAAAAGAAGTGGGAATGTTAAAGAGGTCTGCGGCACCGCAATAGTGAGTAACAATGAAGGTGATGCTTGGTGAGTCAGTAAAGAGAGAGAAGGAAGCCTATTTGGGGATGTTGCAAGGTAGAGTCCCTGTGGATGAATATCACTGTAAGAAGCGTGAAGCTGCTAAGATGGTTTGCCAGGCAAAGGCAACAGTTAGGAAGGAGAAGGTGGAAAGGCATAAACTGGCTTTTTGGAAAGATAGGAAGACTTTCTGGAAGTACATGAGACTCAGGAAAAGAAGGGGAAACAAAGTTGTAAGTTGTGTGAAGAATGAGATCGGGGAAATGATATGGGAGCCCAATGAGTTAAGTGAAAGATGGAGTGAATATTTCTGTGAGTTATTAGATCAGGAAAACAAAGATGATTCTGAGACGGATGCAGATGATGGAACAGGGAAGGATGAAAGCACAGGAGGAATCTCAAGAGAAGAAGTGTGTAAAGCTCTAAACTCTCTTCAAAATGGTAAGGCTCCGGGAGTCGATGGCATAACTGCCGAGATATTGAAGTATGGTGGTGACTCGATATTTGACAGGTTAAGTGAATTTTGCCAGTTGTGCTGGGAGTTAGGAATGATCCCTCGGGATTGGAAGGATGCTATTATTGTTTTCTTGTATACGGGAAAAGGTGATCAGACTGAATGCAAGAACTATCGTGGTATTAGCCTACTGAGTGTGCCAGGGAAAGTGTTTGGTAAGGTTGTTATTGAAAAAGTACGGGTTCTTTTATCATTGGAAGTGTGGGATGTTCAGAGTGGTTTTATGCCTGGTAGAGGCTGCACTAACCAGATTTTTGCATTACGCACGACGATTGAAAAGTATCTGGCTGTTGGTAAGAAAGTTTTTGCTGCTTTCATAGATTTAGAGAAAGCTTACGACCGAGTAAATAGGACACTTTTGTGAAGGTATTGAATCTGGTGTACGGCGTGTAATGAATATCAGTGAAGCCCGAGTTGTATATCAAAATCGCTGTAATTGGAGAAGTATGCTGGTAGTAGAGCTTGTGTACGAGTGAACGGTGTTTTATCAAAATTTAATGTCACCATGGCTGTTTAATATATTTATGAATGCATGCATGCGTGATGCCAAAATAGATAATAGTGGTTTTTGTATTGGTGATATCCATGTGTGCAGATAGCTGTATGCTAATGACACTGTCCTGTTGGCAGATAGCAAAAGTGAGTTGCAGTGTATGTTGTCTGGGATGTACGAAGTTTGCATGAAATTCAAACTGAATATAAATAAGGGAAAAGCCAAAGTTATGGTCTTTGAGAGAGGAACTGGTAACACTGAATGTAATGTAAGTATAAATAGCAAAGTGATTGACCAGGTGAGTGAGTTTATGTATTTAGGAAGCATGTTTGACAGAGAGAACAAACTGGATGATGAAATTAGTAGGCGAGTGAATTCTTCATTGAAAGTCATTGCTGCTCTGGGAGGTTTTCACAGGAATGATGGGTTCTCTAGAGAATCCCGCATGGCTCTATATAAAAGTGTAATTCTTCCTACTGTGATGTAAGGTAGTGAAACCTGGGTACTATAGAAGAAGCACAGAAGTCGTTTGTTTGCTAGAGAAATGCGTTACGTACGGGGGGTTTGTGGCAAGACTCGGTCTGATTGTGTGAGGAATGAAGATGTGTTGCAGTTGTGTGATGTGAAGCAAAATGTTGTTAGCAAGGTGTAGACTAATATGCTTCAGTGATTTGGCCATGTTGAAAGAATGAGTGATGAGATACTTACTAAGAAAATCTTTTTAGCCTAAGTGGCAGGAAGGAAAGGCAGAGGAAGGCCAAGAAAGGCAGGGATGGATCAGATTCAGGAGTGTCTGCACGAGCAAAAGATTATGAGTATGAAATATGAAAGATCTTGTGTATAGTATTGGATATCAGTGAAGCCCGAGTTGTATGTCAAAATCGCTGTAAATGGAGAAGTTTGATACGACAACAGTAAGTAAAAATATCTGGTGGTTTGTATTTCTTTTTGGAGCTAACCTCTGAATCTCGGACAACAGCTTGGTGATATGTATATATGTATGTATGTATGTATGTCAGCAACATAATAAGCTTATAAGCAGTCGCCAGTAGCAAATTTAGGGTCACTGATTCCAGGGAAGAAAAAGAGCCAGCACCGTAAGACAAACACAACATCCATGCCTCACGGGAATTCGAACCCGGACCCCTTTCAGACGAATGATCAGAAGCCATCGCTTTGACCACTACGCTACCGGGGCGGCCGTTTCTACAGTACTTCATCAAAATGGGCAGCTTTTTGCCACTAGGGGACGTAAGTGCATATTTATACACTCTTTGAAAAAAACCCCCAAAAAAACAAAACAAAACACAAAAACCGGAGCACCCAGAGGAATCATTAAATCGAGAAAAAAACAACGGGTATATTCAATGCATATGTTTAGGAAAGGAAATGATTGCAATTTCAGAGCAGTTGGTATATTTATTCGGATAAAACGGCTACACGAATGGAACAAGTCAGTACGTTGTAGTTCCACCTCTGGCTGGGATACAAGCAGTTACCCGGCGTAGTGTTGATGCGTACAGTTCACGGATACTGTTCTAAGGTATAGCATACAAGATGGCGTTCAAATTATTGGCCAGTTCGCCGATATTCCGAGATGGGAGTAGGTAGCGTCCCACCATGTCTTAAACATGTTCGACTGGTGAAAGGTCGGGCGATCGGGCTAACCATGAAAGGGTGTCGGGAAAATGGAGGAACGCCTGAGAGAGCCTTTTCATGTGTGGCCAGGCATTACCCTGTTGAAAAATTGCTCAATGATGCTCCAACAGGAATGGAGTCGATATTGTATTAATACTTTATTTATCTGCTCCAGTTGTAATGTCCGTGGAGTATAACTGTCCGAACACTAAACAAATCAATTATTAATAACTTCACTTTTAAGTGAATCAAGAGTCACTCAAATAACTTCAGAAAAGGTTACTTACTATTCAAGAAAACTTTCTCTTACTGGACTCAGCCTTCAACAACGTTAATGAAAATAATCCAACACCACACTAAAGTAGAACACACAGTCATAAAATAACTCAAGCTTCAATTGAATATACGTCTCTCAATTACTATAACTTCCATCATCTCCACACTGCTGCCCCCGCACGGGGATAACTGGTTTTCCAGTTATTTGGGGAGCGGCGCCCCCACGGCCCGAGCTGACCTTGTGACCGGTCAACATCTTGTGGTAGAGAAATAATTTTTTTCAAACTTTGGTTTTTAGTTCGACGTCGTATACGTTGCCGGGACGGCTGTTCATCCGGCTGTTGGGGAGTGGCGTCCCCACGTTTCCCAAGCTGATGGAGTGACTGACATTGTGGTTCTGATGTTTTTTTGCTTCTTCGTACCAGGTCTCACCCTGTGTTGCACACCCCGTCCTGTACTAATAAGCTCTGTTCTAACTGCATTTTTTTGCTGTTCCTTTTCTAACGTACACAACCGTAACCGTAACCGTAACCTCTCAGTCGTAGGTTGCTGAGACCTTTTGCTGGTGCCCCATTCTCAGGGTTTCGTTCTTGTTTTGTGTTTCGTTTCTTCTTTTCCTGCGTTTGGGGTACTAGGCTTACCTGCATGTTTGCCGTGTGTGGTAACCCGTAAGGCGGAAATGGGCTGCCTGGTGGCTGAGGCCACAGGTGGTGAACAAGTGCCACCTCTGTACCAACACTCCTCTTTGACCCCGGCTTCGCTGTAAACGGGCGGCTGGAGACTAGCCCACCTCTAGTCAGTAAATTCTGTGCCGAGTTGTGTGCAGGATTTTAACGGCTTTTGTTGTATAGCACGATAGGGCGAACCCGGGGGTTGTGAGATCATGTCAAAGGCGTTGGCATGACGGTACTCTGGAGGCCGAAGTGTCCGCCGAGTGCAAGTGAACACAATCATTAGACTATATTTGCAGCTAACTCTAGAACTGTGTCTTGCGTCACGTTTTTGGCTTGCGGACCTTGAGTTCTCCCCTGTTGGGCTCGATTGTGGGCGGAGTACGTTGCGGACGAATTCTTTCTTACTCCCATGGGGAAACATAAACCCTCCTCAAAATTGAAAAAAACAAGAGGATATGGTGATTGATCAGGCACCCGATTCGCCTCAACCACCTCCCAAGCATAACACACTGAAGAGAACTTTAGTTGACGAACGACATCACTGCGACCAAACTTTAGATCCAGGTGTTGAGCCGTCAGCTCAGAAACGTCGCATTACACTAGCAGATTCGACAATTCAGGCTACTTTTCTCGTCATTTCTTCTACTGACCAGACTTTAAGACTTTCCTCAAAGTCTCTTTCTTTCATCTCGAAAGCACTTGAGGCTCTTTGAAGTCAGTAAAGAAGCTACGCTCTGGAGACCTGCTTGTGGTAACTTGCAC
The DNA here is from genome assembly GCA_039090855.1 of Macrothele yani. Lineage (NCBI taxonomy): Eukaryota > Metazoa > Arthropoda > Arachnida > Araneae > Macrothelidae > Macrothele > Macrothele yani. The sequence goes on from CM077008.1 coordinate 85,599,932, forward strand.
TCTCTCTCTCAGAGCAAATCACTTATGCAGTTGACCAAACTTCAGGATATTCCCGTTCAAGTGACGGCACATCCGTATCTCAATACCTCCAAGGGAGTCATTTCTGAGGTCGACTTGTTGGAGTGTGATGAGGACGAACTTGTGTGTGAACTTGCAGATCAGGGTGTCATAGCTGCAAGACGCATGACTTTCAGGCGCGATGGCGCACTGATCAAATCACGAAATGCTGTTTTGACATTTAACAGACCGAAGGTACCTACTGAAATAAAGGCTGGTTACTTGTTATGTGCAGTTCGTCCAAACATACCTAACCCTCTGCGCTGTTTTAAGTGCCAGAGGTGTGGGCATTCCCAGCGGTCCTGTAACAGTGCTGCGAGGTGCGCAAATTGTGGATCCCGAGACCACGAAGGGACTCGATGCACGTCAGAGCCCTGTTGTGTTAACTGTGGTGACACCCACGCTGCTTATTCCCAGACCTGTTCCAAGTGAAAAGACGAGAAGGTGATCCCGCGCGTCAAGACACTGGAAGGCCTCTCGTACCTTGCCGCTAAAACCAAGTTATGCATTCCCAATAATCGGCAGCCGTGGTGAAATCTCCAACTACCAGTGCACAAACATTGGTACCACGTCCCTTGCTTCTCCAACGACCTAGTCAACCTGCCAAACGGACAACGGCTGAGCAAGGCACGCAGGTCGATTTTTCGGACATTCACATGGATATCACAGCTGAAAATGCAACATGCTCTCAACAGAGGAGCGGCTCCTCCAGTTCTGGGAGAAACGCCTGTACATGTGGGAAAATTGGGCCAAAATCTGTAAAGACCAGTTGGCTTCACCCTACACTTGAGGTCCCAGTCACAGGTCCTAAAAACTTGCTCGATGTGTCGAGGTCCCAACCCTCAGCCACTTTACAGGGGGGGGGGGGGAACTTGGGCGAAGGAAGTGATACTTCACGGTACTTGTCACAATCTCCTGACCGCGATCAGACGTCGGATGTGAAGAGCGACAAAGATTTAGAGTTTTAAATTGTTCTTTGTTGCTCTTTTTTTCTTTGTTGCTCTCTTTTCATGGCTGCGTGTATCATCCAATGTAACTGTCGGGGTTCCCGCTCCAATTTTGATGACATTAAGCATCTGCTCTCTTCTTCTTCGCCTGTGTGTCTGTGCTTACAGGAAGCGAAGCTTCGACCCAGCGAAGCTTCGACCCAGCGATTCGCTGTCGGTCAACAACTACAGCTGCTTCCGGAAAGATAATTCCAGTGGTGACATTACGTGTGGAGGAGTGGCGATTCTTGTCACACACACTGTTACAGCCTCCCAATTTCACATCGATACGCCTCTGCAGGCTGTAGCGGTTCGTCTTTCTGTTAACACTGTTCTCACTGTTTGCTGCCTTCACTTACCACTGCACGATTCGTTTAGCGTTGCAGATCTCGAGAGCCTTGTTGCCCAACTATCTTCTTCCGTTCTCCTTGTGGGGGATTTTAATGCCCACAGTCCATTGTGGGGCAGTGACCGGACTGATAGTAGAGGTCGACGGGAGACCATACGTACTTTCACGAGCCTAGCAGAACTTTCTCTGCCACTGATCTTGCTCTGGGATCTCCATCAGTGTCTGCTGATTGGAACTGGAGAGTGTCGCAGGACCCCCTTGGCAGGTATCACTTCCCCATTTTTCTTTCCAGTGCCGAGATGAGTCCTATCACCTTTCTCGTCCGCCCCGATGGCGGATTAATCGTGCCGAGTGGGAGGCTTTCACAGCTTCTTCTTTTTTTTTTTTTTTTGATTGGAGGTTTAACGACCACCGTGACCAACTCAATGGGCTATAAGCAGTCGCCCGTCCCTAATTTAGGGTCACTGGTTCCAGGGAAGGGAGACAGCCAGTGCCGTAAGACAAACACAACATCCATGCCTCATCGGGATTCGAACCCGGACCCCTTTCGGACGAATGATCAGAAGCCATCGCTTAGACCACTGCGCCACCGGGGGTGGCTTTCACAGCTTCAGCTATTATAACTGAGAACATGGTGAACCAGGGATCGATCGAAACTGCAGTAACAGCGGTCACGGAATGTACTGTACATGCAGCTGAACTTGCCATCCCTAAGACCTCGGGCAAACTTCCTAAGGTACCAAAACCTTGGTTGAACGATGCATGTCGAGACTCTCGAAAAGCGCAACATAAGAATTTCGCCGTTACCCAACCCAGACGAACCTTCTGGCCTTTAAACGTGCAAAGTCTTATGCCCGTTTGGTTCTGCGGCACAGTAAGAGGGATTCTCGGCGGGATTATATTTCCTCCATTCATGCAGGTCTTAGTCCCAAGGTTCTCTGGGACCGTATAGGTAAGGTTCGGGGAAGTTTTAGTTCTAGCCAGATTTCATTTCTTGAGCGCGACGGCGAACGTCGTTGCCGACGTTTTTAGTGTCGTGAACTGTTTGGGGGAAACATTTTCTTCAGTGTCCAGCAATCTTGCGTATCCAGCCTTGTTCCGTGGTGTGAAAGAGCGTGCCGAAAGGCAAAAACTCAATTTTGCGTGTCACCATCAGTCTGATTATAACATAGCTTTCAGTATCACCAGAACTGAGGAGTGCCCTCACTCAATCTGGGAACTCTTCCCGTTGGCCATGATGAGATCCACTACGAAATGCTACGGCGGCTATCGCCGTCGTCGCTCGAAAATTTGTTAAAACTCTTTAATCGAATATGGTGTGAGCAGTGCTTTCCCGACTCTTGGCGTTTTGCGCTTGTCATTTCTTTCCCAAAGCCGGGTAAAGACCCCAAACTCTCGTCTAGCTACAGGCCTATTGCACTCAGAAGCTGTCTGTGCAAAGTCCTGGAACTAATGGTAAATGCACGCTTCCTTTTTTTTTAGAGAGCAACAATATTTTATCATCATCTCAAAGCGGTTTTCGACGTCATCGCTGTACCGGTGATCATTTGCTTCGCCTTGAAACGTCAATTCGTGAGGCGTTCGTTAAGAGACAGCACTTTGTTTCGGTCTTTTTTGATCTCGAAAAGGCATATGATCGTGCATGGCGTTATGGCATTCTCCGTGAACTGCATCAGTGTGGGTTACGGGGAAATCTCCCTATTTTCATTGCTGGTTTCCTCCACGATCGTGTGCTTCGTGTGCGTCTCGGTACGACTCTCTCTGCTCCTTTTCGACAAGAGCAAGGCGTACCTCAGGGTTCCACATTGTCTACATCCCTTTTCATTTTATGCATTAACCAGGTTTTTAGAGAACTTCCTTCGACAATCTCTAGAACAACGTATGTTGATGACTTGCAGATCTCTTGTGCTTCTTCCAGTATGCCTATGATAGAACGGCAGTTGCAGTGCGGCATTACCAGCATCTGTTCTTGGGAAAATAAAAATGGCTTTCTCATCTCCTAGAATAAAACCGTTTGTGTGCACTTTTGCCGGAAGCGTGGCCTCCACCCGGACCCTGTTCTGCGGTTGTATTCTGTGGAGATTCCTGTTCTTCCAGAGAACACATTCTTAGGCATTACATTCGACTGTGCTCTGACGTTCCGCACTCTCATGTGCAAATGTTAAAAGTTAAATGAACTAAAGCATTGCGTATCCTGAAGATGCTCTCTGGCACAATGTGGGGAGCCGATAGAAGCACAATGCTCAGAATCTATCATGCGGTCATTCGATCAAAACTGGACTATGGCTCTGTGGTGTATGGTTCAGCCAGGAAATCTGTCTTACAACTACTTGACCCTGTGCATCACCAGGCTTTGCGTCTCTGCATGGGAGCCTTCCGAACCCGGTCCCGGACGATTGGTCCAATGCCGATTTGTTCAATGGTACGATTGGTCCAACGCCGATTTGTCCAGTGGTATCATCTTACCAACGGTAAACTTTTTATTTTCCAGAAAGGAATAATAATTTAAATTATTCTCCTCTTTATATCCTTTAGAACGATAATTTCCGTATATTTGGTAATTGTAAACATATTACATGAACCTGGTAAAAGGCACTCAATGGAGAATTTCTCAGCTGTTTGCAAAGCACCTAGGCCGCGGGCATTTTTTGAAGGTTTTAATTTACAACCTAGATATTTGGTATTTGTAAATATGTTATAAAACCTAATAAAAGGCACTCATCCTATCATTTCTCAGGTCTTTACGAAGCACCTAGGCCCCGGGTCTTTTTAGAAGATTTTAAGTTGCAACCTAGATATTTGGTATTTGTAAATATTTCATAAAACCTTATTAAAGGCACTCAACGAATCATTTCTCAGTTATCTACCAGGCACCTAGGCCGCGGGCCTTTTTAAAAGATTTTAAGTCACAACCCAGATATTTGGTATTTGTAAACATTTTATAAAACCTTATTAAAGGCACTCAACGAATCATTTCTCAGTTATCTACCAGGCACCTAGGTCGCGGGCCTTTTTAAAAGATTTTAAGTTGCAACCTAGATATTTGGTATTTGTAAACATCTTATAAAACTTTATAAAAGGCATTCGTCGTATCTTTTCTGAGGTCTTTGCAAGGCACCTAGAGCGCAGGCCTATGAATTAATACTTCGCGTTTAAGTAAAAGCTCAATGTTATTAACTTGATTTAATGTGTAAACGTTATGAATATGACATCGCTGGAATATAAACTGTTGAAAAGGCCTCTGTCCAAACCCCGACCAGTTGTTTCCATTGGGAAGTTGGCGGAAAACCCCACTGCATTCTACAAACAGAAACGGAACACTAGTATTTTATATTATTTCATGCAAAGAGAAACATTGAAGTTGATAGAACGGCCCGTACATCAGTAACTTCATACGGCAGCAAGGACAGTATAACAAAAAAAAAACGCGATTCCAAAAAAAAAAAAAAAAAAAAAAAGAAATCTGTAACCACAATATTACGTATGAACAGTAACAATATTTTACATTCTTTGGACTACCGGTACTTCCGTATAACATCGGAGATAGAATCAGAACAGATGAGACTTTTATAGCACGAGTAGCACTTCGGACAGATAGGACGGAATTGGACCAATCGTCCCGTTGGACGAATCGGCATTAGACGAATCGGCATTAGACCAATCGTACCGTTGGACGAATTGTCCCTTTGGACCAATCGTCGTTGGACGAATCGTACCAGACCCTTCCGAACCTCCCCTGTCGAGAGTTTGTATGTCGAGTCTAATGACCCGCCTTTGTGCTTGCGTTGCCTTCAGCTGTCCCTCCAGTTTTATGCAAAACTGAGTGCCCTCCGGGACTCTCCTTTGCGAGAATCTGTTTTTCAACCACAATTTGTCCGTCTCTTTGAACACCGGCCTTCCTGTGTACCTACTTTCGGAATCCGTACGCAGACTGCAGTGCGGGATGCGGGGCTTAATTGGCGAGACTAGGACGATTGGCCAGCCGCCCTGGGCTCCTGTGGTGGCTGATGTCGATTTGTCCATAAGCACTTGTCCAAAATCGTCTTCCTCCGCTACTGAATATGCTCAACGTTTCGCTGAACACCGGTCTCGTCATCCGGATATTGTTCCGGTTTACACAGACGGTTCAAATACCGATGGAGTAGTGGGTTCTGCCTTCGTGTGCATTGACGAGGTATACGCTGAACATATCCCGTAGGAGGCGACCGTGTTTTCAGCAGAGTTACATGCTATTTTCCTGTGTCTTCGTCACATTCAGGCAAAACCCCATCACCGAGTTGTTGTCTATACGGATTCTCTGAGCGTTCTACAGGCGCTTTCATCTGTATCTGGTTGCCACCACCCGAGCGTCTATAATGTGAGACGGCTTTTGCGGACTTTAACCGCGAATGGTTTTCGTGTTTGATTTTGCTGGATTCCCGGTCACGTTGGCATTAGGGGAAACGAATTGGCGGACATTTCTGCTAAGTCAGTGTCTTCTTTGCCCATCACTGCTCTGCCACTGTTTCACAAGGATTTGAAGTCAGCCATTGTACACTACGTTCGCCTTCAGTGGCAGAATCGGTGGAACCAACAGACAGAGAACGAACTCTTTAAATTGAAGCCAGAGATCGGTTTATGGAAATGAAGTCTTCGTGTTCATCGTCGTGAGGAAGTTATCTTGGCACGTCTCCGCATTGGGCATTGTCGCTTAACTCACCGCTATTTGCTGTGTGGCGACACTGCCCCGATGTGAGAGACATGCAACTGCCAACTTACTCTCATTAATGTTTTATGTGTTTGTGTTTGTTTTCGTTTACATCGTTTTCATCATTTCCGTACTCATCTGTTGGATGACAGCGCAGCTACTCTGCGGAAGATTTTTGGTGGACCGGTGCGATACGTTAGCTGTCTTTTCGTTTTTTAAACACATTGACTTTTTAAAACTCCTCTAGCGTTTAAAACCTTTTTCCTACATCGGCCTGATTTTAACTATTGTGCCACGCTTTTAACGTCTTTGTTTTGTTGGTCTCGTGTCTGGCGCTCTTTGGCCAAATTTGGCACTTGCGCCGATAAAACCCATCAACCAACCAACCACACTGCTGCTTCTCAAAACATTATATACATATATATCGTTCAGTTCTCGTCGCAGACATCCACACGTCATTCGTTCCGACCTCAAGAGTGTTGCCAGGCATACTCTTGCGAGAGAGAAAATACCACGTCAAGTTTGAGAAATGCTAAGGAGAACGAACTCAAATGTACATAGAGAAAGAAACTAAATAGGAAAGTTAAATTAGAGTATACGTCACGCATTCTGGTAAAATACGGGTTAAACCCCCCGAACAAAACTCTCTAAAAGCGATGTATCAACGAACCCTTTTCACAGGGAACTGGATGTTTTCCCAATAGAGGACGTGTGGGAAGTCATTGGTTGACGACTTAACGCCTCTGTACGATTCCCTCTTAATATCGATGAATTGTGGACACAGGTCAAATACGTGTATGGTCAGAGATAGGTGACCACACGTCGTTGGTCAAGTCACTATTCCAGGACTATTCCGCCCGATGCTCGAGTAGTAGTGTGATCAGGAATAGTCTGGAATAGTAGTATTCCTGGAAAATCCTGGAATACTAGTGTGGTATATTCTACGAATAGTAGTACTAATAATCTGGAATAGTCCTGGAATATTAGTGTGGTCAGGAATACTCCTGTAATAGTAATATTACTGAAAAATCCTGGAATACTAGTGGCCGCCCCGGTGGCGCAGTGGTCTAAGCGATGGCCTCTGATCATTCGTCCGTAAGGGGTCCGGGTTCGAATCCCGGTGACGCATGGATGTTGTGTTTGTCTTACGGCACTGGCTCTCTCCCTTCCCTGGAACCAGTGACCCTAAATTAGGGACGGGCGACTGCTTATAGCCCATTGAGTTGCTCACGGTGGTCGTTAAACCTCCAATTAAAAAAAAAATACTAGTGTGGTATATTCTACGAATAGTCGAATAGTAGTGCGAATAGCCTGGATTAGTAGTCCGGAATAGTAGTCTGGAATAGTCCTGGAACAGTCCTGGGACAGTAGTGTGGTCAGGAATACTAGTATGCTGAGGAATAGTCCTGGAATAATAGTATGGTCAGGTCACTATTCAAGGACTATTCAGGTCACTATTCAAGGACTTGTGGCGTAAAAGTAGTCTTGACCTTTACGCTAACTTAAAATATCAACATACTAATAAATTGTTCCTAAATGAAACAAATCTTAACGGCCAGACAAAACATATAACCAGAAGTCAACTTACGGAAACAGTCCTTTATTCAGAATGGAATCACAACACTCTCCACACATTTATCTCAACACTATTCAATTCTTTCGTACAGAACTTTCTTAACAACGCTCATCATAATCGCTCACAATAATAGCTCTCAATAATCGCTCTTATCAACACACCTCAATAATCGCTCTCATTAATATCAACACCTCTCTCATACAACAGATCAGTCGTCGCTTTTTATCTCTTGTTCTTATCTTATTACATGCATACGTCACGTGCATTCAACCTCAATAGTGTTGCCAAACGTATTCGTTTGAAGGAAAAGATATTTCGTTAAGCGGGAAGAATACTGAGAATAAACTCAAGATTTACATAGGGAAAGTAACTAAAAAAGGAAAGTTAATCTAGAATATACGTCACAGACTATTCAAGGACTATTCCGCCTGATGCCACGCTGTGTTGCGGAATATGTAGCCCAGCATGACGGTTGTATGACCTACTGACTCAGGCCATATCATACTGTCTCCTTGCACATCGCATTCATGCAATCCTTCAAACATTAAATCGTTTCTTTACCAGCAACTTCTCTGCATGTGTGGTAAATTTCATTCCATTTCGTGCATTCCTTGATGTTGTGGTATATTCGATACGAAGCAGTGTAATTACTTAAATGTTCGACACTTCCTGCAGCCCTTAAATGCGATTAAAGAGTTACATATTTCGTGTTGAATGATACTTCTTCTAAGGACAGAGTTTCAAATGCTTTTCTCACAAATGTTTCATGATACAGAATGAAATTTGTATCATTTCTGACAGCAGCTGTTAAGAAGTATCTCACACTATTTTCATATGAGCAAATGTAGATACTAAAAGAAGTTACTCCCACGAAAGTATAATTTCTGGGTCCTAATGTTTGCAAGCAAGAGGACAAAACATTGTAATCGTTTAACTTCTAGTCCTAACTTCCAAGAATTAAGTAGTATCTACGACAAAATTGGTCAGACATTTCAAAAATGTGTACTTACTGCAATTGTTTATCTTCATATTTGTTTTATATTGGCAGGAATTTATTCCAACTTTTTTTTTCGTAAAGAACTGAATCCAACGCAGAATTAAATCAACCTGATGTGAGTACCGTTCTAAAATCAAAGTCTTTCGCTTTTAAGGTCTCCTTATGGAAAAGATCCTTGGGGACATATTTATTGACGGAAAATTTTCTCTAAGGGCATCAAAGCAGCTTCGAATGATTTCTAAAGAACTCAGTTTATTCTTTGGATGTGGAAAGGGCAGAGCAATATCATGAAAGTTTCGCTGGGAAAAACATTTATCATGTGTCCGTTGCAAAATGAAAAATGAAGCATGCTGACATTTTTCAGTCTTGCCTCTTTTCTTCTTAGTTTACAGAACGCTAAATCTCTCTTGGCAGTTCAGTCAAGTATCCATTTAATTCAGTTTGAATATCCGGGTGAAAAAATATCAGTGAAATTCTTATGCACGTAATAGTTTCATCATTGAGTAAAAGTAAAAAATAATTCTTTAAAGCAAATACTAAAGCCAACAGAAATAATCTTGTATTTCATATTACTACACGATTTCCAGATTAATTCATTTTAACGCACAGTCACTGTGCATTTCTTTCCTAAGCAGAGCTTTCAATAAAAACCTGAGCCAGAAAAATATCGCAAAATGTATAAATTCTGTTATTTTCAGAAAGTATCTAATCGCAATCTTATTTTGTAATGCGTATAAAAAACGTCAGCTGATAACATTAACCCATGGAAAGAACACAATCAAAGTAAAACAGTTTCGTAACTGTTTTCAAAATGAAAAAAATGATAAAATTGAAGTTCCATCGCTAAACAAAATGTATCTCAAACATCTGAATTTAAAATGCGTTTCTGGGTTTTAAAGATTTCAAAGTAAAAAATATAGCATTCATTGTCGATCTCAGAAATAAGAGTTAAAAGATACAAAAAGTAATAATAATAACAATAATATCAGAATCAAGAGAGGTATTTTTAAGGCGACACTCTCAGTGCACTCTGGTTTTGCATAGGCCTTAATCCTCTCAGTCACATACTATAGGCAGCACGCAACATGGATTCAGTATAAAAGGGACCAGAGCACAAAGTCATACCATCAATAATCTATTATACATGGATGACCTCAAGATATATAGCAATTCCAAAACATAATTGAATAAGCTTCTACAGATTGCTGCCACATTTAGTAGATCAATTCATATAGACTTTGACTTGGGCAAAACTAAAGCAGTGCATCTCGAAAGGAGGAGTTCTGGTTAAATCTGAAGGTTTCTCTATAGACAACAATGAAATAATTGAAGATTTAAATGCAAAAAATGGATACAAGTACCTGGGATTTTTACAAGCATGTGGCATTAACACACAGTAAAGTTAAGAATAATTTAACAGATAAGTTCCAGCATGGACTTAAAATGATTCTAAAGACATACCCAAACACAGCTAATAATGTGAAAGCGATTAGTACCTTTGTGGTCCCGGTTCTAAATTATTCTTTTGGTATAATCAGATGGTCGAAAACAGATCTTGAGGAATTTAACAAAACTGTGAGATCAAGCATGACCCAATATTGAATGAGACATCCAAAGACAGCCGTAGTGCGCATCACGCTCCCACAAGAAGAAGGGGGATTAGGCATTCTTGATTCAAAACGCATTCACGATGTGCACATTTGAGCACTAAGGAAATACTTTCACTCCAAATGTAATGATAATAATATGTATAATGTCATATGTGCTGCAGACTAGAGAACCCTCCACTAATGTTAAGTAAACTAGATGCTAAAATAGAAGAGTCGTCGGCGGAAGACAACGACTCTTCTATTTTTTCAAAAATGGAAACAAAAGGGACATCATGGCTCATCCAAACCAGTTAGACAGGCCAGAAGTAAGTTGACAAGAGAGCCTCAGATCAATAGATCAATGGCTGCAGCGAGGAAAATTATATGGAGAGACTATTGGGTTTATGATGGCTGTTCAAGACAAAGTGCGTCGTGGTCGTTAAACCTCCAATCAAAAAAAAAAAAAAAAAAAGACAGACAGACAGAGTGATTGCAACCAAAAATTATAGAAAATACATTTTGAAGGAGGATTTGTAAAATGACAAATGCAGAAGATATGGTATATGCAGTGAGACCAATGGACACATCTGCGGGGCAGGAACCACGCTAGCAAACTTTGATTATATGCAGTGACATAATGATTTTGCTAAGATGATACATCAACATTTAGCACGCGATACAGGACTATCAATGTCAGAAGTACCATACTATAGATATCAAACGACTGAGGCACTAGATAATAAACAATACGAATTATATTGGCACCGTGAGATTAAAACAGACGTAACCATCAAAAGGCAGAAGGAAGCAGTCATTATTGACATATCGGTACTGTTGGACCGTAATATCCAGAATACCTATGCAACAAAAATCAACAAGTATGTGGAACTGGCTGTAGAGATAAAACAGAGTTGGAAGCTGAAAATAATTCTTCACATACTTCCGCTGATTATCTCTGCAACTGTTATAATTCCTCAGACTCTTATAACTCAGGTTGATGCTTTAGGTCTACAACACCTAAGGCCGAAAATCCAAGAAGCAGTAATTATCGATAAGTGCCACATCATACGACGATTTTTTAACCATGAGTGACTATGTCTTTACTTAACTTCATGTCCGTAATGAGAGGTGGACCACGCTACAGATGCCATCGCTGTAGATCAGAAAATTAAATAATATATAATAATAATAATAAAAGTTAGGACTGCAAAATTCTGCATTTGGTAAATATCCAAACTTCTTAGATCTGGAAAACATGGACAAAAACTCCTGACTACAATGGTTAAGAAAAGGTCAGCTGTATCCAGAAACCGAGGGATTCTTCATTGGATTTAAGACCACGTTATCGCAACCCAGAACTACAAGAAGCATATAATGAAGGATGCAGACGATGACACCTGTGGAATGTGTTGTAAAGCCAATGAAACCGTAGAACACATTTTTAGCAGGCTGCTCTCTTGCTTCAAAAATATACCTTAGCAAGCGCGACAAGATAGCCAAGATCTTACATCAAAAACTTAGCGTTAAGTATAGCCGTATTCAAGGCAATAGTATACCTTATTGCGAGTACCAACCCGAACCTATTCTTGAAAATCAGAATTACATCATGTATTGGGGCAAACTAATCATCACAGACAAGACAATTGATCACAATCGACCTGGCATGGTAATTGTAGACAAAATAAAATGAAGATGACATAACTGACAGATGCAGCGGTTCCACTTACAGAAAATATCCAACGAGAAAGAGAAAGTCATCATATTAGAACTTCCTTTTTTTTTTAATATCTTGAAAATTCTCAGGCTCTCATATTTCGAGATTTTCTTAGTGTCCGAGAAAATCTCGAACTATGAGAACGTGCGAGTGGAAATTTAAAGGATCTGGAAATGAAGCAAATATTACCAGCTGTCATTTCAGGCACCAAATAACTTTCAGAAAAATCTCGAGGAATTAGAATTGTCAAAGACTGCTTTATTTGAGGGATTAACGACAACCGTGAGCAACTCAATAGAATATAAGCAGTCACTCATCCCTAATTTAGGGACACTGGTTCCAGGGAACAGAACAATGCGTCTGAATTCAGTGCCCCTCTTTGTCTTCGTAAGAATAATTCAGAATTTCCGTAATTTATCCAAATGAACAGCAAAGTTTTAGTAATACCTGGTAATCTTCTCTTCGTATCGCTTGAGTTTCGCCCTGTTGTCCGAGGGGTTAGATGATTTTTTTCTGGCTAGTTGTCAGAGCTGGAAAACGCCATAGCCCCGGATGAGGGAATGGATGGTATGATTGTACTACTGCTAGCCTTCCCAGAAACTAGTGGCTCCGAATTAGGAACTGGCGACTGCTTATAGCTCTAAGAGTTGCTCATCGTAATACACTGCTGGCCACCCAAAATGCAACACCAAGAAGGACACGAGATGGCAAAGCCAGATTTACTGGACACATAACAACAGATATAAAGATGAAACGATTGAGCTTACAGGCCCGTGCGACTTGCGAAACACGCAGACATCCATATTTCATGTGGCGCCCATGGCTGGCAATAACGGCCGCTACACGCCGCGGCATCGAACGAAAGAGGCTTTGGATGTGGGCTTGGGGTATGTCGGTCCAGGCTGCTTCCACACGTTGCCACAGTTCATCAGGCGTAGCCGCGGGTGGTGCTTGCCGGGCCACACGGTTACCGATCAGCGACCAGACGTGGTCTATGGGCGACATCTCAGGAGAACATGCGGGCCACGGCAACAGTGATACCTGGTGGGCCGTGAAGAATTGTTGCACGATGCGTGCCACGTGCGGGCGCGCATTGTCCTGTTAAAACGTGGCCGCTGGCAGGTCCTGCAGATAAAGGAAGACTACAGGCTCCAAAACGTCGGAGATGTAACGGTGGCTGCTGAGTGTACCGGCGATGCGTACCAAAGGGGTGCGGGTGTCATATCCAATTGCGCCCCAAACCATTACGCCAGGAGGCGAACTGGTATGACGATGCATAATGCAGGCGTCATACAGTCTCTCGTCACGGTGCCGCCACACGCGGATCCGATCATCGTGGTGTTGCAGCCAGAAGCGGGATTCGTCGGAGAAGACAATGTCGTGCCATTCCGTAGTCCAGGTGCGGCGTTCAACGGCTCACTGCCGCCGCACTCGCCGGTGGTGTAACGTCAATGGTAATCGGAACAATGGGCGCCGTGCGATAAGTCTCCGCTCCTGCAAACGACGTCGAACGGTACGTGCTGACACAGGTTGTTGCGCAACACACCCTAATTCCTGCACTAACGTTCGAGATGGGACGGTGCGAGCCGTCAATGCCTGCCGCACAACACGCCGGTCCTCTCGTTCGGTGGTGTGCCGCGGCTGCGGCAATCGCTCACGTCGGTCCGTTCGTCCCTCCTGCACCCACCGAATCCATACTTGCCTCACTGTGGCTGGATGTCGTCCCACAAGGACGCCTATGTCTCGGTTCGTTAAACCGCTGTCGCGATAAGCCACTATTCGTCCTCTGTCAAATTCCAAAACGTGCTGGAATGATTGCAGTATTCTGCGACGAGGCATCAGGAAGCTTCCCACGCACAGGTCCGGCTGCACAACACACTTCCACTACTTACACTCCGCCTTCTGTGCACCCTCATAGTGCTTCTCGGTGGCGTGCCTGGCGCACATGATTTGCATATAATCGTTTGCATGTCCTCTCGTGTGCGACGCATACTGCGAATTTCAGGCCAATCGTATGCTTCCTTCTTGGTGTTGCATTTTTAGTGTAATTAAACCCCGATAAAAGTACCAACGGAGGCACTATAGCTTCCGTGATCTTATATAGCATATCAGAAACTTTTCTGCAGTTCAAATTACTTAACCTCTCTTCTAATTATTTACCTCTAACTCATGCATTTCTAATTACAGTACTTACCTCAGAAACTTCCCTGCAGTCCTTCTGCATTTATTTCGGAACATTTATTAACAAGTTAGTAAAATCATGCAATGCATTGATTATAATACGCTTTTCAACATACCAGAAATCATTACTCAAGTTATGAGGATAATGGCTGTGGAATAAATCTCGGTCCTGCGCCCTGACCTTTGATCCCATTTCGATGACATTCTACAGCACCGGTTCAATATACCTTCGAAATAACATGATAAAGTTTTGTCGGAATGAAGGCATTTTTATGTAAGTTATGATGCATAAGGGATATGGAATAGATTCCGCTCCTCTGTCCTAACCTTTGACCCCATTTCGCCCATTTTCAATAGGATTCGTTGACCCCATTTCTCCCATTTCATAAGCAGGCCCTTACAACATACTAACATTTCATCTAAATCGAAGAATTTTTTACGTAAGTTATGACGCATAATGGCGATGGAAGTGATTCAGCTACTATGTCCTGACCTTGGACCCCATTTCGCCCATTTTCAATAGGGTTTGGCCCCAGGTGGCTCCCTACCATATACTAAAATTTAATCGAAATCGAATCTTTTTTACGTTAGTAATGACGCATAAGAGCAGTGGAATGGATCCCGATTCTATGTCCTAACCTTTGATTCCATTTCGTACACGTATAAAAAGAGTGTTCCTTCCCAGGTGATCCCCTTCCACATACTAAAAGGTCATCGAAACTGAACGATTTTTACATGAGTTATCGTGCGGACGAACATATGCACACAAAGCGTGACGTAATGAGGCAGATGGGAATCGCAACCATCTGCTCGCAAGAGTGTGACGTCATAAAACTTTAATAGGATCCACACCCAACGCGTGACGTAATGAGACATATGGCGTGACAGAGCGCCAACATCTCAAGCGCGAGATCGTGACATCATAAGATCGCCCCCAGGTGGTCCCCTACCACATAATAAAATTTCATTGAAATCGAACCATTTTTACGCACGTTATGACGCATAAAGATGATGGATTGCATCCCGCTCCAATGTCCTGACCTTTGACCTCAATTCACTCATTTTTAATAGGGTTCTTTCCTAGGTGGTCCCCTACAATATACTAAAATTTCATCGACATCGAACTATATTTACGCAAGTTATGACGCATAAGGGCAATGGAATGGATTCCGCTCCTATGCTGTGACCTTTGACCCCATTTCGTTCATTTTCAATAGGGTTTGTCCCCAGATTGTCCCCTACCACATACCAAAATTTCATCGAAATCGAACCCTTTTTACGCGAGTTATCGTGCCGACAGACGGACGGACGGACAAAGCTGGAACATATACGCTTCTTCAACCTATGGTTGGAAAGCGTAAAAAGGTATCTTCAACATATCAAAAGATCTTTTCATCTTATAATTTTGCATGAATATTGACATCTTCCAATGAGAGATACTGCTTGGAGAAGTTTCAGCCCCGCACCAGAGCCCTGAGAAAACTGATGGAAGTGATAACATTGCACGGTGTAAAATGCAAAAGATAGTTTGTAATTAGAAACGTCTAAACTACAGCAATTACCAAGAAAACGGTATCGATTTAATGAAATCATCACTATTAAAAAATGAACAAGATTCACCGTACCTAAAAGACTTGTGCCCAGTGTTTTTATTAAACGGTTACTGAAAATTTACAATATTTTAAAAAAATTAATTTCAAGTGAAGCAAATTTAGAAAACTATGTTGATTATTTTTGTATCCGAAAATCAACATCTCTTCATTAGGCATGTACGTGTTGATTAACTCAAATGACGTCAGTGACAGATAGACTCATATGACGTCAGTGACAGATAGATTCACATAAAAGAAGTCTCTTAGGTTACTATTCTTATACACTGCTCTACAATTAACTTTCATGGTGCAGTCAGAAGATGAGCTGAAAAACGAAAGATAAGTGACCTCTGAGAAATGCATAAAGCCAAATTGCTAGGTACCTTGAGAACGTATTCACTAAAATGAATGGCTCGTAAGCTTTTACTAGCTGCCCCGGTGGCACAATGGTATACACGCTGGCTTCTGAAAGTTCTTTTGAGGTGGGTCCTGGTTCGAATCCCGGTGAGGCATGGATGTTGTGTGTTTTTGTCTTATAGCACTGGCTCTCTCAGTTAGGGACAGGCGATTGCTTATAGCGCACGGTGGGTATTGCACCCCAATCCAAAAAGAACACTTGCTATGTGGCGTACATTGTATTGAAGACATGTTAGAAAATAATATTATATGTATCTGTTTAAGAAAATGTTTGTCTCAGGAATTTAGGTGTTCTTACAATTTATGTACACCAAATATCAGACTACAGTGAAATTAATGTTTGTGCATATTTCAGGTTGGATATTTTTCTTCGAAGGCCGATTTCCAAGAATTCTTGCATAGACGCAGGAAAATAAGGTGAGGGAAGAAAATAGATTTTTTAAGTGATTAATTATTCTGTATTTCTGTGTTTACTTATGTTTTGAAGTGCAAAACCAGCGTACTGGTAGCCGTAGCCTTACACCCCTAAGACACGACACGTACTTTGAGAATGCGCATCAGGGGTCAAATTACTGAACCCCTGACGAGGAAGGGAACCGTTTCTGCAAAAATAATATATTTCTGGCATCATCACACTTTTTCTCGGAAAACCAGACAACAGGGAAAGGTAAAGTTATATTAACGATATGAGTATATTTACAATACTGAAAAATTGGAATTTTGGGACGTGTGTTTAGGTCCCCATGAGCACCTAAGGCTGTAAGAAGACTCCCGTCTCTAAATTTGAGCCACAGGTAAGAGAAAAGGGACAAATACAGCTTTCATGTATTGTACGGGATTCGAACCCGGGCTCAGCTGTCAAAGAATACTGAAGTCCGCACCCTGTATCATTCTACCACTGTAGTGACAAAGCAGATATGTGCTTATTATGAACAATTTGCTCTGGAACTTTCTAAAATTAAACAAAAGTAGGAAAAATGAAAAAGAGGGCTTAGAACTTCCAGGAATAAATAAATTTGATACTATGGTTTCCCTGCTGGGCCGTAGTTGCAGCAAGCCCAGTTTGTTAGATGTGCAGGCATAATAGAGTATTCAAATGAAGTGATTTGGAATTTTGCAATCATGGTACACGTTCAATAACATAATTTTAGTACTCTTGCACACATACCCTACGTGAATTTTTCAAGGATCTATTTATTCAGGTATTTGTAATTTTTTTAACATCTAAACAAACAGAACTACCATCCTCATGCAAAGATACACTATATTGACAAAAGTCACCGGACACCTAGAAGAGAAACACAACATAGCATTTATTGACATACATTAGTACGGTGTCGGTCCACCTTTTGCCTTAATGCATGCACTCACCCTTCGAGACATGATTTCGACAAGGTTTTGGAACACAGCAATAGGAATGAGCTTCCATTCAGTAAATAATGCTGCCGCTAACTGTTGCTTAGTAGTATGCCTTGGTTCCAAACTTCTTATGCGGCGCTCTAATTCATCCCATAGGTGCTCTATGGGATTAAGATGAGGGCGTCAAACCACGCCGTAACAGTCCTTGCTTTATGTCTCTGTCCATTTTCCTGCTGGTACCAACAAGGCTCGGCTCCATAGTATTGCGGCAGAGTTGGTAGGGCATAATTGTCCAGAATATCGAGGTAGACGTGCTGGTTAACAGGTTTGTCCACGATAACCAATGGGCCTGGACCATACCACGAAAAACACCCCCACACGAGTGCATTTCCAGCTCCAAACTTGATCGTAGCAACAGTACACTGTGGTAAATAGCGTTCCCCCGGCTGCCGCCATACCAACACACGGCCATGAGACTGATGGATGGTGTATCTAGATTCATCAGTCCATAGGACCCGTTTACATTGATCTACGGTCCACGATAAATGTTCTTTACACCTCCCTAAACGACGAGTAGCATTCCGAGTGGAGATGAAAGGCTTATGAGCAGCCGCACGACCACGGTAACCCATGGAATGAAGTTTTCTGCGAATGGCACGTATACATACCGAGGTTCCAGCATTTTCACTCACCTGTATACTGAGGTCTTGTGTAGTAGTACTCCGTAGATTAGCTGTAACGACTTTCCTGAGGTTTCGACGTTCTCTATCACTGATTTTCTTTGGTTTGCCGGTATGTTTTGCTGCTTCAGTACATCCAAAAGAGTTGACTTGGGTATATTTAAACGTCTCCCGGTTTCTCTTATGGACAACCCACTTATATAACACCCAAAAATCTTTCATTTCTCAAAGTCAGTTTTCTCCCGCCGCGACATTTTCACTCAACCTCACAGTGCGATATAATCGCGGTCAGCTGCAGGCTTGTTTTCATATCATTTGCAGCTGTACCGCGCATCTTAACAACGCAGAGGATCCGGTCATTGGCTTTTGAAGAGTTGTCAGGTGACTTTTAAGTCAACATAGTGTATACATACGCATCTACAAACTCTGTTGTTTCTGATGATGAAGCCATTCACCTGTTTCTATTTCTTTGCCCTTGAAAGAAGAAAAGAAAAAATTAGTCCAGACTGCTAAAAGAAAAGAGAGAAAGAATAAAGAAAAATTAGTCCAGCCTGCTCACTTCCCTTCCGTTGATTACAACAAATCAAAACCTCATGCTACCATATCTCCCATATTCTTTTCTTCGTTTCAAAACAATGCATATGAGCTATATTTATTCATATCTTACGAGTCCATTTTTCTTTTCTGTTACCTTCTATGTACTGATCTGGTCAATTCAATCTTTTTTTGTATCAGGGTTTAACGACCACCTAGAACAAAGGTCCACAGCAGCTGCTAAGGTCCCTCAATCATTTCTAAGTTCCTTTATAGTAGCTCGTCCCTGATTTAGGGTTACTGGTTCCGGGAAAGGGTAAGTGCCACCAGACGGACACACCACCCACGTTACAACAGGGGCTCATTTCCCAGGCCATCATAGCCTCAAAATCCTAGCTAATGGAGCGACCAACTCAATTTCAAGTGATATCTTTGTTACTCATTATCATCAGATATTTTCTATTTGCATTTTGTTCTGCAGACGATGAGCTACTATGAGTATGGTCGACTTAACTATTGCACACTTCAAACCTTCTATTGGGAAATAATAGTAAAAACAAGAAGAATCTCTGTAGTGTAGCCGCTTCCAAACTTTCATCAGTAAAGAAACTCGCTAACGGATTCGATGACAGCCGATTTATGAAAGCTGCACATAAATGCCAAGTGCTGCAACGTAATCACGTCGCATCACGCGGTTACAGCACAGAAAAGACAAATACTATACTAGTCGTAAATTGAGAACGAATGTACTGATATTCATATGTTCGGCATGGTTGATGTGATATTCAATGGCTATCCTAACAGTTGTATATTATGTATAAAATTTAACTGTACTACTGGAGAGATGAACTGATACCAATTAAAGCAAAATTAATAGATTGAAAACTGTGTAAATAATTTTTAAGTTTGAGAGCATATACCGAGATTTTAAGAATTTCGAGATTTAAGATTAAGAGGATGTACACGATAAAGAATACGCAAGAATAGAATTTGAGCCCACGAAACCACACGGTTCCGAAACACACAGGAAGCAATAGGGCTCTGCACATACTATTGACCTAGTGAATCTGACCCTACCGAAATAAAATTCAGGTTTGTTTGGGGGTTTAACAATCACCGTGAGCAACTCCATGGGCTATAAGCAGTCGCCCGTTCTTAGTTTAGGACCTCTGGTTCCAGGAAGGGAGAGAGCCAGTGCCGTAAGGGAAAAACAACATTCATGATTTACTGGGATTCCAACCTGGACCCATCTCAGTCGAATGGTCAGAAGCCAGCCCGTAGACCACTGCGCCACCGTGGCGGCGAGCACAATTAAACAAAATACCAAAGTATTTTATTGACCACTTTCAAAGCATAAACATTTATTTCGAGTAATGTGCATTTAAAAATATTACAGTACAAACGGAAATTTCAGAATGGAATCAGCGATTATAATAAAATGTGCTACAAATGAGCCCAACAGGAGTACTTTTCCAATTCATTAAGTTTAGAGGTAATAGAAATATATAGCATCAGTACATTACATTAATCTGAATCCCACAGCAACTGAGACGAGGACGAGTCAGTTGGGCTTATGGAGTGGTCACAGTTAGCCGTGGTAAGTACCTTCAAAACGTTGTCCTAGGAGTGAAAAACCACGAACCGCCAACAAGGTGTGTGCTTAACTGAGAGCAGCCACCCGTCCCTAATTTAGGGCCACTGGTTCCAGGGAAGGGAGAGAGCCAGTGCCGTAAGACAAACGCAACATAAATGTCTCACTGGGATTCGAACCCGGACTCCTTCCGGACGAATGATCAGAAGCCATCGCTTAGACCACTGAGCCACAGGAGTGGCGATTTTAGAGGTGAGCGGAGTTTATCCCGTATTGTACGAGCTAACAAAAGCGATACTTTGGCGCAACGTGCCGGTAATTTGAATACTGGTAACGAGAGTAATGTGTCACAATACACACTACATCGAACCCTGCTGAAAACGGGGCTTCCTAGTCACAGGCCGCTCCGAGTGCCCATAGAAACCTGTTCACTGTCGAAAGCCCTTGCAACGGGTACTCGAGAATCCAAACTGGACTTAGAATGATTGAAAGAAGGACGTTTAGCCCAATGATTCTCGTTGTCTATTGCACTATGTTGACAGTTTCTTGGGGAAGTGTTGGCACCAGGATGCCCCGAAAACAAGCCGGTGGAGGAAGTTTAATGTTTTGAGCAATATTTTTTACGCTTTCCAACCGTAGGTTGAAGAAGCGTATGTGCTTCAGCTTTGTCCGTCCGTCCGTCAGTCCATCCGCACGATAACTCACGTAAAAATGGTTCGATATCGATGACATTTTAGTATGTGGTAGGGGAGCACCTGGGGACGAACCCTATAATTGGGCCAAATGGGGTCAAAGATCAGGACATAGGAACAGGATCCATTCCATCGCCCTTATACGTCATAACTTGCGTAAACTGGTTCGATTTCAATGAAATTTTAGTATGTGGTAGGGAATCATATGGGAACAAGCCCTATGAAAATTGGGCGAAATGGGGTCAAAGGTCAGGATATAGGAGTGGGATCCATTCCGTTGTTTTTATGCATCATAACTTGCGTAAAAGTGGTTCGATTTCGATGAAATTTTTGTATGTGGTAGGGAACTATCTCGGAAAGAACCCTATTGAAAACCAGCGAAATGGGGTCAAAGCTCAGGACATAGGAGCGGGATCCATTTCATAGCCCTTATGCTTCATAACTTACGTAAAAATTCTTCGATTGCGACAAAACTTTATCATGTTGTTCCTGAAGTACACTTAACCGGTTCTGTTTAATATCATTGAAATGGGATCAAAGGTCAGGGCACAGGAGCGAGATTTATTCCACAGCCATTATTCTCATAACTTGAGTAATGATTTGTGGTATGTTGGAAAACGTATCATAATCAATGCATTGAATGATTTTACTAACTTTTTCTGGGAAACTCTGAGTCTAGTAACTCATGTGCAGGAAAATATAACGTCTATCACCTACCTAAACATCAATGCAGACCAGATGCATCCATTCAGGACAACGGTATTTTCTTCTAGTAGTGTTTTCTTTCAGCAGGATAATGCCACACTACATGGTGCGCGGAATATGAGGAAGACTTCCAAATATTGCCGTGGCCTCCAAATTCCTCAGATATAAATCCAATCGAGCATCTGTGTTTTGTGTTGGAACAGAAATCCAATCTGTGGCGACTCAAGCACTTAATTTACAAGAATTGTAGGATCTGCTGGTAACGTGTTGCTACCAGATACAACAAGACACCTTTAGAAATCTTGTAGCGTCTACGCTTTGTCGGGCAAGAGCTCTTTTGGTGTTACGTGGAAAATCATCATCATATTAGATTGGTGGTCATAATGTTTTGGCTCATCGGTGTATATGTTCCTGTTAGGACTTTTAGCTACAGTCGTCTGAGAAGCTGTCAGGGTTCAACGAAAATCTAGTTCAGAGAAAAGGTAATTCAACGAGCTTTAAGTTAAGTTTGCAGTTTTTCAGTTAAGTTACATGAAGTTAAGTTTAACCCTACATGAGCTTAAAGCTTTTAGTGTTTTGAATTGAAAATCCTCCAGATACGTGGCGTAAGTGAATAAACATAGACATCGCTTTTTCTACGTTTTAGGAACACACAGCAACCGAAAAATTGTTATTCGGTCACCTTCCCCGGCGGTTACCGAATAACAATTTTTCGGTTGCTGTGTGTTGCTAAAACGTGGAAAGTGCGGCGTCTATGTTTATTCACTGAAGCCACGTATTTGGAGGATTTTCACTTTGGATCTCACCCTTTCAATTTAAGCGCTGTAATTAATATATAGCCAGTGCCGTTAATACCCACCAGATAGAGACATCTCAGTAGTTGAGCCCATCTTACGGATTTATGATGTCAGAAGCTGACAGAAAAACACACATAGCGCTATAAATTGTTAGTCACCCTGGTGTAAGGCTAACGTGCTCGGCTAGATGTCGAGAGATCCCGTGTCCCACAGTAGTGACCGAATATCAATTTTTCGGTTAATGTGTGTTGCTAAAACGTGGAAAGAACGATGTTTATTTTAGTGTTTTACAGAAAGTAAGCAGTGGCGGCTTTTCAGGTGAAGTAGGTGAAGTGCCTCTTCACCTATTTTACTCAAAATAAAGTTTTATTCAGTATTTGTTTATAATATATTCTTTTTTGCCTTCATTCAGTTCCAAAATACTCAAAATTTTGAATAGATATTAATTCACATGGCGCGCTCAATGCGGAAAACAAATCTTTATACGCAAAACAGTGCAAGTGAAGAGCCGAAATGAGAATGCTCGGAAGTCTGCAGTTTTCCGCCGAGTTGCCGTGGTAACCGTGACGTCACCCTCCCCAATCTGCTCGCTCAAGTGAAGTGTTTTAGCTTCACGCGCCTTACCTCTGCATCTTTCAGTTTTTGAGCGTAAAGTCGTGAGAGATCACGGTGGAGCGGGTGTTAATTTTTTTTTTTTGGCCCTGCTTACTTTTTAATAGTAAACATTCAGCGTGGAATAAAGACGGATTCTCAGATTTATTAAGCGTAACACGGTCACTTCATAAACATCGTGATTCTAGCGAACACCTGAAATGCGGATTAATGTTAAGGAATTTTGAAAAAATTCAAAATACCATTGCCGATGCCCTGAGGAAGAATGCTAGGCTTTTGAAAACCCATTTTAACAAAAACGTTCGTTTAAATCGACTTTTCCTGCAGACAGTGATTGATGCAGTATTAGTCTATACTGTATTTGAGCAAACAAGAACTAGCATTCCATGGCCATGACGAAAGCATGGGCTCGATAAATCGTGGAAATTTCATTGAATTACTTTCATTGATGATATGAAGAAGTTCTTTAGAAATTGAAAATCAATACGAAAGGATAAAAACTATTCAAAATGAATTAATTGAATGTATTTCTGAATATATAAACGCTCACGTCAAAAATTAAATAATTTTTTATTGTTGATTCGGAAGGTGTATTGGTTGAGGGATTTTTGGGTTTCCATGATGTGAAGGAAGATAGAACGACAGGAGCTTTATACAAAATGCTAGACAAAATTTTGGAACAGTCTGATTACCAACACAAATAAACAGGACAATGTAACGATGGGGCAAGTATAATGTCTGGACACTTAAATGGGCTACAAAAAAAAGTCAAGGATAAAGCTTCTCAAGCTGTTTTTGTTCAATGCTTAGTTCATCGTTTGAATCTTGTATTACACCAGATTTTTCTAAAATTTCTAAGTGTCGAATACTTTTTGCAAGCCTCAGTGGAATTGCTTTGTTTGTTCACCATTCAGCGAAGCGGTCTTATTATTATATCAACAACCGCAAGATACAGACCAACCATAACAGAAACTCGATGGTCCTCCACTTCGAAATTAGTAAGTGTCGCTGTTGAAGATTTTGATAAATTGAAGGAAGTGTTTGGATTTCTGACGAACAGCGAATAATCAGACAAAAAACCAAATCATCTTGCCAAGAGGTTTTTGAATGATATGAACACTTTCGAATTTACATTTTTGGCTCCACCGATCTATTATTCGAACTTTTGAAGAAAAAATAACTAAACATAAACTACTGTGTAACTCAAATTAAAAAAAAAAAACCTCGTGAAATTTTGAGCCATAAAAAGAACGATGAGTTATTTGAAACACAGTTTGGAAAAGCTAGCAAAACCACAGAAATAAGCACGGGAATATGCTGCTCTTACACAGGAAACAACTTTTCAAAATTATAAACAATTGTATTTTGATTTTTGAAATTTTGGACCACATTTTTATGGAAATGGATATAAGATTTCAATACTGTAAGAAACTTCAATTTGTCTGATTTGCTGACACAACCAAATTCGAATAATTTAATGCATGCTTTCTCACTCGCGCTCTTGAAAATCTACATATTTACGGAAACATATTTGCTAAACACCAGCGCCTTAAAAATGAACAGAGTCTTGTATATTCTGATGAAAAATAAAATTAAGGAATATAGTGACTCAAGAACTCCTTCGATTGTTTCACGGAGACAAAGACATTTTTACAGAAGAATATAAATTGGTTTTCCTCAGTTTAACAATTCCATCTACAAGTGTGCCAGTGGAAAGAAGTTTTCTTAAAAGAATACAAACTTGCTCAAGAAACACTAGTTCCCAAGCTAGACTTGCTTCTCTGGCAAATATTTACCAACACAAGTTCCCAAGATAGACTTGCTTCTCTGGCAAATATTTACCAACACAAAAAGTCAAGGATATTTGCCAGAGAAGCAAGTCTATCTTGGGAACTAACAAATATTTCTATTCAGGAAGACATTTTGTTGATGCTCACGAAGAAACAACCATCTAACCATCTTATGACGACATAATCGACAAATTTGCAGCTTTAAAAGGAAGAAAAATTGATTTAATATACAAAAAATAAGTAAGTCCTCATTAAGGGATTTTCATTGTAGACAGCATATATCTTTTCATACTACTTTTGCACCTCTTCACCTATTTTTCCAACCACGAGCCGCCACTGAAAGTAAGTTTAACAATAAAGTTCCGTTTAAACAAGTAACCCTATAGGGTTTATAGTTCGAAATGCAGGACCTCAATCGATTTTCGTGATCACACGAAATGATTTTGGGTACAAGCGATGACTTTGAGCGCCTGAAGGTGTTTCGAAATAGCTTTGGGAATAGGTAACGTTACCATTGGTTTTATTTGGCTCAGCTAAGAATTGAAAACTTGTTCCTTCCTCTTTCGACAAAACACGAGTTTCTTCCATGTGTAAAATGCGAATGCATATGATATGTGCGGAACATTTTGGAAATAATGAGTAGTTGATAAAACATAAAGTGGACATTTTTCTACTTTATGTATAACCTCTTAATGCTGGTGCATTCTATAAAAGAGCTCTGCTTATAATAATAATTCATTCATATTATAACATCATGGTGTCTCATTTTGTTTCTGATTTAAGAAAAGGGAATGTTTTGCCGTATACGTTTAATTGAAAAACAAATTTAAAGCTTCACTCTGCGCCGCATATTTTAAAGGAAGTGTTTCCGTTGAACCTGAGTTGTTAATTTTCTTTTGACTACGTTCAATCACTGTCCCGCTGTGTCTTTCCTACATTTTCTCTTTTTATGTTTTCGAAATGAACTGAAAAATTGTTTACTCTGTTAATTCGAACGGGTTTTACTTAGGAAAAGTGCTTTTGAATGAGTGTTTATTTTCGAAAACATTGGCTGTTTTTCTAAAGCAATATGAATGATGCGGTGAATTCAAAAGCGAAATCCCCAAATGTAATATCAATTATTAAAATGCTTTTGAAATACCGGAAACATGGAATGAAATCACTGAGCTACATTTTCTAATTAGCACCGATCTTCGTCGAGACAGAAAAACGAAATTTCTCGTTCCTGCCTGTGAAATATCATACTTAATTGAATGCACCAATTTGTCACGGATGTAATAATGGCCGAAGTTACGTAACTCAGGATGAATGAAAAAACGCTCTTTTGGCAATTGCGAACATGGAGTATGAATAATGTACTTATCAGCAAAATCCTTACCGCTAATGGAAATTAAGTTCCAGTGTAAAGGTGAAGAATCACCTGCAAGTAATATCATTTACAAAAGAATGAGTTAAAAGTCTCTCGATATTTAAAATACTATTTTTATGAAATAGCTGATCTAAATAATTTGCATTTGATAATTTTATCCAAAAAAGCTTTTCGAAAGTTCTCATCACAGAAAATGACTAAAGGAGGGTCAAGGTTGTATCACCTGCGCCTGTCAGATACGTCTGAGAAGAAACTGGAAGTTTTGTGGATGGCCCTTGATGCTGGAGACCGCAGTCTAGTTCGAATGCTGAGACATTGCAAAGGAATGAACTAGCATCTCAAGCAACAAGTGGAATAAACAGTGCTCGTGTAGCAGCAAGATCTTATCTTGGGCATACTGAGAGCATAGGTAAATCGTATCATTTACAGTACGTTAAATCTGTACATACACAAACCTTACAAGTGCTGCTACCGTCGGATACCACACAGTGGAAGGAATTTGCCAAATAGGATCTGGCAAAGATTACTGAGATCCGCAGGGGTTGTTAAATGTATTGTGGACAGGCGAAGCTCATTTTTCGTTATGCGCGTCTGTCAAGGCTAATATGGGCACCGGATAATCAACATGCGTAACCACTGCATTCCCCACAAGTTACGATGTGGTGTGGATTCACTGAATTCATCATTCTTGGCCCTTTTTCTCTTTGAGGAACTGTGTCCCAGAAATGCCTGGAAGACTTGTTTAGTAAATACCGAACACGACTTGAAATTGCTGCGTGAAAACGTGATGCCATGTTTGCAAGAACGACGTCTGTCACACATAGTCACGTTTATGCAGAACAGTGCGTTAACTTACGTTGCATCTCCAGAAATGAACTTCTCCTTGTCACCACATCTGGTGCAGAGAGACTGATCAGCCGGTATTGCAGCATCCCATGGCCACGGTTACCTCCAGACGCTGGGATTTCTGATTGTGGGGTTATTTAAAGTCTACGATGTATCAGATAAGACCTCTCACACTGCTGCAACTGATGGAAGTCATTTGCCAAGAAGTTTGTTCCATTCACCAGGACATGCTACGTTTGGCGGTCACTGGACTTGTCACACGTTTAAATGCCGTAATATCTTGCGACGGAGGACATGTCCAGAAATTACTGTTGTGACAGTGTTACCAATTCAATGCCATGTATTTTCATTGATTCTCACCCCACTTCAAACGTTTCAGCTGTTATCACCCTATGTCAGTGACTATTTGAATTAAAAGTTTTTCTGCTGCCAAACTAAATCCCCCTACTAGCTGATTCTTTTAGTGCAAACCTCACTATAATACACGCATTTGTTCTTTTGTTACAAGTTTTGAAATTTAAACTGACTTTCAGCTGCCCCTGTACATGAGCTGTGCTTCATTGAATCCCGATAAAGAACTTGAAGTCTCATTTTTCTCAGCACCTACTCATATCGGAGAAAAAGGGCAATCTTTAATTTAATTGAAACTTTAATATGTATTCCGAAATTAGATTCTTTCTAAAAATGTTAAAAAAGCTGCACACTCTGCTGACATTGTTAAATAAAGTCTTTATTCCTGAGTCAGGAAGTACTTTAAGTTCTAAATTTTTCAGGTCTAATTGTTTTAAACACAAGCGTGATTTTTTTGTTGTCGCTGAGTTTTAAATGTTTACCAGATTGTTTTGAAATTTTTCCAATGTACGGCGGATATGGCATGATTTTAAACTAAATTTAATGCTCCTGCAGCCTGAGGCACAATTTTCGACGAGTGGAGCTTATGTATTAGTTATTACACTTGTGTATTAACTATTACATAGGCTCCACTTGTCGAAAACTGTGGCTCCTTTAATACAAGTGTATTAACTATTACATATGATCCAATCGTCGGAAACTGTACCTCAGGCTGCAGGAACATAAAATATAGTTTAAAATCAAGCCATATCTGTACAGCCCTTACCAAGTGCATTGATTCAGAAGATTTAATCCCAGATTGGGACAATGCCAAAAAATTTGATAACTCCAGCCTCTACACACATGCTACTGCTGACTGAGAGTTTGTTCATTTCTGCGTTCAAAGGAAGTTGCTGTAATGATAATTGCCCTTGGGATCCACCTGATATTTGGAGACGTCTTTTGTCTACAAGTGTTGGACAATCCTCAGAACTACCTTCCTTTTTTAGACTTTAATACTTAATATTGCAATTATAATCATGTTTTCGATTTGTGATGTGGTGTCGCTCTGACCGTAGTTTGACCGCCTGGACAGATGGCACATATATCGCAAGATTCTGTTGCGTCGATTGCTGTTATGGTGCACTACTGATATTTATACTGAACGGTTTGGGAAATCCGATCACACCTGATGAAGGGGCGACTGTTGCCCTGAAAGTACTAGTGTGTTTTAGAGTATTTTAATTGTATATATATTTCATATTTTAAGATCATTAAAATCGTGTTAAGACGGTATTCATACTAATGGTTCATGTGCACGAATGTTTTTTCTGTATTTAATGTTAGGTTTGTTCCCAAAGACAAATGATGAATTTCGCGTCATGGGCTATGCTTATTGCCATTTATTAAGGTAATTGAACACGTCACTAAAAACATGTTTCATTATTATGGCTTTCGCATCTTGAAGGGGAGAGCGTCAAACGTGTGAGGAGCTTCAATGGGACTATGTAGATAAACAACTTAAGTTTCACTCCTGCAGCACTAAAGACTTTTACTAAAAATTTAGGAGCAGTTAAAACTTGGGTGCACCTTTAAAATTTTGTAATTTCAGGCCTCGAATTGAATTTGGTTTGCCTTTAATTTCTTAATAACGCTGAAGCAGTCAGAAAAGCAATGTGAAAAAATGGGCATTCATGTGAAGATCAAGAGATAGTTTTTAGCACGTCTTTTGTAAAAAAAGATCGTGCTTATGTTATCGGTCTGTCCGTCCGTCCGTCTGTACCCACGCTATCTCTGCAACTATTAGTCCGATTTGAAAAAATTCTTTTTGCATTGGGAAGCTTGAAATATGCGAATGATGATCATTCACTTCGTTTTTTTTTACGATGTAAAATTTCGCCGCTAGAGGGCGTAAATGCAGATGATGACGAATTCAAAAATATGTTTTATTCCACATATTTGCTTCTAAACATCCGATTGAAAATAATCTTTTATATTTCGATTCCATTTATGTCGAAGAGTATTTTAGATATAGTTACATTTTCAAATGACGCATAGTTTTTTCGCTAGGGCGCGTAAAAGTAAATTACATTTTTCCCGATAACTCTTCTTCTAAAACTCCGATTTGAAAACATTTTTATTCAGCGGAAACATCTCCTGATAGAAAATCTTTTGCATATAACTTTTAATTTTTGGTAAAGAATACTTTGGCCACCAGGGGGCGTAATTTTAAATTTTGCTTCTGATGTATTTGCCATAAAATCTGAGCTTCTAAAATATCGATTGAAAAAGTTTTTCATGGACTGATGCCACTGACATCGATAAACGTTTTCGGAATATTTTCTTCCTAAAATATTCTACAGTTTCTCCGCCAGTCAGAGAAGCAATATGGCTTTCGCATATATCTTATTTTTGTCAATATTTCTACTTCTAGAAGTCCGATTTGAAAAATTCCTTCCTTGTTGGATAGTGTTTTCCGTGTGACATGTGTTTCATATAACTTTAAAATTTTCAAGTAGTTCATCGACTTTCCGCTAGGGGGCATAATGGTAAATTGCGTTTCTCCGTATATCTCTGCTTCTAAATCTCCGATTTGGAAAATTCTTTCTGCACCGGATACAGTTCCTGATGAGAAATCGTGCGCACATAATTTCTAATTTTTGTAAAAAAATTGTTTGGCCACCATAAATCTTAATTTTCGCAAGCTTCTGATGAATTTTCAGCAAAATATGAGCTTATAAATTCTCGATTGTAAAAAAACGTCGTTGGTAGACAGATACTGCTCATGTCGACAAACCTTTTAAAAACATTTTCTTCTTAAAATAGTGCATGGTTTCTACGCCAGGGGCCGTAGATGTATATCTTATTTTTGTCAATATCTCTACTTCTAGAAGTCCGATTTGAAAAATTCCTTCTTTGTTGGATAGCTTTTCTAGTGTGACATGCGGTTCATATAATTTTGAAATTCTCAAGTAATTCGTAGACTTTCCGCTAGGGGGCGTAAATGTAAATTGCGTTCCCCCTATATCTCTGCTTTTAAATCTCCGATTTGAAAAATTCTTTCTGCACCGGATACAGCTCCTGATGGGAAATCGTTTGCACATAATTTCTAATTTTTGTAAAAAATGGTTTGGCCACCAGGTGGCGTAAGTCTTAATTTCCGCTTATGATGTATTTGCAGCAAAATATGAGCTTCTAAATCTCGATTGAAAAAAGTCGTTGACCGACACTACTCATGTCGACAAACCTTTTAGGAAAATTTTCTTCTTGAAATAATGCATGGTTTCTACGCCACGGGGCGTAGATGTATATCTTATTTTTGTCAATATCTCTACTTCTAAGAGTCCGATTTGAAAAATTCCTTCTTTGTTGGATAGTGTTTCCGATGCGAAATGCTTTTCCTATAAATTCAAAATTTACAAGTAAATCATGGACTTTCCGCTAGGGGACACAAAGGTAAATTGCGTTTTCTGCGTTATTTCTGCTCCTAAAACTCCGATTTGAAAACTTCTTCCTGTATCGCATACAAGACGTGATGGAAAATACTGTATTTTTCACATAATTTCTAATGTTTGATAAAGAATGGTTTGGCCACCAGGGGTCATAAGTGTTAATTTCCTCTTCTGATGTATTTGTAGCAAAATCTGGCCTCCTGAAAACTGGACTAAATTTTTTTTTCTTGGAGCGATACCGCTTATATGGGTAAACCTTTTGAGAATATTTTCTTCCTAAAATACTGCATGGCTTTCTTACCAGGGGACGTAAAGTCACATCTTATTTTTATTTTTGTCGATAACTCTGTTTGTAAGAGTTCGAAAGCTCGCGATTCCGTTTTTTTTTTTTTTTTTTTTTTTTGATTGGAGGTTTAACGACCACCGTGAGCAACTCAAATGGGCTATAAAGCAGTCGCCCGTCCCTAATTTAGGGTCACTGGTTCCAGGGAAGGGAGAGAGCCAGTGCCGTAAGACAAACACAACATCCATGCCTCACCGGGATTCGAACCCGGATCCCGTTCAGACGAATGATCAGAGGCCATCGCCTTAGACCACTGCGCCACCGGCTTTCGTACCAGGAGACGTAAAGTCACATCTTATTTTTGTCGATAACTCTGTTTCTAAGAGTTCGCAAGCTCATGATTCCGTTTACAGCAATATCTGAGGGATTAAAAACCCGATTGAAAAACTTCTTTCTTCCGTCAGATACTATTGTTTTCCATACCGGTTCCATTGACTTTGAATAGCTTTGATAAATTTAATTTGCGTCAGAACGGATATTCAAAAGACGTGCTTATTACACCTGAAAATTCGGTGTCATCTTTCTTGTTTTTTTTTTTTTTTTTTTTTTTTGGTTTTTGGAACTGGTTTTTTTTTGCTATTTGGAACTACATATCACTAAGCTGTTCTCTGAAATTCAAATATTATCTCCGCAAGGAAAGCTCAGTTCTTTTCTAAAATTCGGAAATTAGCTCCCCAAAGAAAGCTGATCTCCTTGACTAAAGTTTAAAACTGATGGTGGTACATTTTATGTAATGTTGTCGCATCAAAATTTATTTTCACCCATCTTGGCACACAACTGGAGATGAGCGACATCCATCACTAACTCCAACTCAGTGCGTTTTGTTCCAGAAACCACAGGTGACCAATCGGAACCATGAGCTGTGGGCTGATCACCCATACTGATGTAGTGTTTATAAAATGCGATTATTTGGCATGTAGTTTTGCGTAGATCCAGTATAATAAGCGAAATTATCTGAAGCATGTCAGATTCAAACGCTAGTCATTTGTTTCACTGCCTCCTCAGAACAATTGTTCTATTCTTAAAATGCACCTCACTATGACGTGGAAAATTTGCTTTAGGTAAAGTAAGGGGAATTTTGCTGAAAAGAAATATGCACACATACACACAATTTTCCAAATACCATATTTATCTGGTACGTTTTTCCGCATGAGACAACTAATTTTCAAGGTGATTTGATCACAAGAGCCTTGACATGAAAATCTTCAACAGCACATGATTAAATATTTTACTCATGGTTTTGCGAACGCCGTGAACAACGTTAAGGGCTACAATCAGTCGTTCATACCTAATTTCGGGTCACTGAGCAGTTCTAGGGAAAGGAAAGGGACAGCGCTGAGAGATAAACGCACCACCCATGTTTCATCCAAGACTCGAATTCGGGCACAGATTGGAACCTACGCCTCTAACCACTCGGCCAAAGAGACCGCATGTTTAGCATGTCTTTTAGAAAACAAAGTACGCTCTTATATATTGTATCACTTTGTCCGTCTGTACGTCTATCGACGCCATATCCCTACAACTATTAGTCAGATTAAAAAAAAATTGCATTGGAAAGCTTGAAATGGAAGAATAATTATTAGGGTGGGCCGAAAATGAACTTTTTCACCGATTTTCGAAATCAATAAGAGCCGAGTGTAGAAAAGTTGCTTCGGTTTTTTTTGTTTCCGCGTGAAAGCTTTTTGAAATTGGGCAACATCTTCCGGTGCCACTGATGCTTTTTAAATTTGGAAATTCGGGCCACAAGAGCCATTTCCCCCGAAAATATAACTTTTCCGGATATTCGAAATCGTTATCAGCCGAGAGCGGTAAAGTTGCCCCTTGGGTTGGTAAGTAAACGTGTAAAAGTTTTTTGAAATTGGACAATATCTTCCAGTGCTGCTGACACCTTTAAATTTCGGTTATTTAAGCAGAAAAAGTCATATTTTAGTCAAAAAGTCAGTTTTTGCTGAATCGACCATTTAATGCTTCGTTGAAATTCCCGCATTTAAAGGCGCCAGCGGCACCGGAAAATATTGTCCAAATTTCAAAAAAAAAAAAAAAAAAAAAAAAAAAAAAAAAATTACACGTTCGCTAACTAACCCAACGGGCAACTTTGCCGCACTCGGCTGATAATGATTACGAAATTCCAAAAAACTTGCTTTTTCGGGAAAAAAAGACTCTTGTGGCCCGAATTTCCGAATTTAAAAGCATCAGCGGCACCAGAAGATATTGTCTAATTTCAAAAAAGTTTTGCACGGAAACTAAACAACCCAAAGGGCAACTTTTCCACACTCGGCTGTAATTGATTTCGAAATTCAGTGAAAAAGTGCATTTTCGGCCCACTCTAATGGTTATCCTTGCTTTCCGGCCTTTCTTCCAATACATAATTCGGTTTCTAGAAGGCGTAAATGCAGACGCTATCGAATTCAAAATACATTTTATTTCATTTATTTGCTTCAAAATATCCGATTGAAAAACTTCTTCCTTCCTTTCGATGCCATTTATAACGAAAGCCTATTTTGGGGCACAGTTTCCTTTTTTACGCTTTCCAAACCGTAGGTTGAAGAAGCGTATATGCTCCAGCTATGTCTGTCTGTCTGTCTGTCTGTCCATCTGTTCGCTCGATAACTCGCGTAAAAAGGATTCAATTTCGATGAAATTTTAGTATGTCGTAGGGGAAACAAGCTGGGGATGAACCCTATTGAAAATGGAAGAAATGGAATCAAAGGTCAGGACATTGGTGCTTGATCAATTCCATTGCCCTTATGCGTCATAATTGCATAAAAATGATTCGATTTCGATGAAATTTTAGTATGTGGTAGGGGACCACCTGGGGATGAACCCTATTGTAAATAGGAGAAATGGGGTCAAAGATCAAGACATAGGAGCAAGATTTATTCTACAGTCATTATCCTCATAACTTGAGTAATAACTTGAGTAATAATTTCTGGTATGCTGGAAAGCGTATCATAATCAATGCATTGCATGATTTTACTAACTTGTTTCAAGAAATGCATAAAATTTTTGTTAGGAGGCGTATTGGTAAATTACGATTTCCCCAATATATCCGCTTCTAAAAGTCCTTTCTGTATCTCATACAACTCCTGGTGGGAAATGTTCTGCATATAATTTCAAATTTTTGGTAGAGAATAATTTGGCCATCAGAGGCATACGTGTACATTATTTCTGTTTCTGCTGTATTTGCAGAAAAATATGAATTTCTGAAAACTGGATTAAAAAAGTTTTTTCGTAGACCGATACTGCTTACCTCAGAAAACCTATTGAGAATGCCTTATGCTTAAAATAGTGCATTGTGTTTCCACCAGGGGGCGTAGATGTATATCTTATTTATGTCGATATCTCTGTTTCTAAGAGTCCTATTTGAAAAACTCTTTCTTTATCGGAGAAATTTTCCGGTGCGAAATATTTCCCATATATTCTCAAACTTTTCTTAATGTTCAAGTTTGCAACCAGAGGGCGTACGTTCACGTTTCCGTTTACAGAAGTTTTGCAGTAATATCTGCGAGACTTAAAATCCGATTGAAAAAATTCTTTTTCGGTCAGATACTGCTAACTATGAAAACATTTTGTGTACATTTCCTTCCCCAAATAATTCCCAATTTCGCCACTAGGGGGTACAAATGTTTAATCTATTTTTCTCGATATCGCTACTTCTAAATGATTGACTTAAAAAAGAAATTATTTAATATCAGATACCATTTATCTTGGGGAACACTTCAGGGTTTGTATTTGAAGAGTTTTGTAGTTCACAGTTCTGTCGCTAGCCGGAGTTTGTGTAGTTCTTGAGAATTTTTTTAACTGTATACCATTCGCTACAATAAAGATGGGGAGCATTATACTCTTTGAATAATGCACAAACAACTTTCCTGATAGAGTTGCAAAGGTCATAAAGTTTTTCTCGCTATATCTGCTAACGTGAGACGTATTTGAAACGTTTCCTTTTCGTTATCATAGCTTTTGCCATGAAGAACACTATTCGTATATTTTCAACTTTTCGATTATGCAAAATTCTTCCACTAGGAGGCGTAAAGTTATGTCACATTTCCCACTATATTTCTTCTTCTTCTAACTATTCGACTTGAAAACATCCTTGTCTGATACTCCTTCTACTATAAGAAAAATTTTGTGCATAATTTGTTAATTTTCGTAACATACTTTTTTTAGCCGATGATGGAAATTGTCCTATTTCTGGATGTTTTATCGGTTGTAGAAATTCGGTTGATTTTCTTTCTGACCGGTTCCATTGACTATGAATAATTTCGATAAATTTTATTCGCGTCGGAAAGGATTCGAAAGTCGTGCTCATTACAACCGATAATTCGGTGTCATGTTTTTTGTTAAATGTAGAATAATCGCGATGTAGATCATAAGGTGAAAAAAGTTTATTTCATTGATGTTATTCGTAAACTTGTTAAATTAATTCTTCAAGATAATTAACAGCATTTTTCCAGAAAATTCTCATGTGTGTATCCTGCTCTTGGGACCACCATAAAACATTTCCACGTATTACAGTTTTCCCGAAAATTCCAGATTAATTCCATCTGAAATATACCACATGAGAAGTTTAATAAATGACACATCTTTTACAAAGTTACAGCAGATACTCGTGAAAAAGAAATATTTACATATTATTTTGGTGAATGTGTCTTTTACAACGATCCACGATTCAAAAGTATATAACGTGTAAAAATTTCTTTCTGAAATGTTATTAACGTTTTTTTTATTACAGTTACTTTTAACTGGTAAAATATTTTACACACTGTTGGTGATAAATAATAATATCACAAAACTCAATACACAATAATGCGTGTTTCTAGTCATTACGGACTTTGTCTTTTTGATGCAAACCGAAGTGAACTGAGAGTTTAGAAAATAATACTAAAGGAATGAAGGCATTCCTAAATATGTTCATGCTAAACACAAACAAACGAAAGAAAATATCTGAAACAAAAATGAGTTATAGCGAACGTCATGTTGCAGAAGGAAAAATGAATTTCGAACACGAGGTGCCAAATTTTGTGTAGCGGTGGATCGAACGAATTACAATCCTTTTGTCATGCAAACCACTCATTTGAACTTCGCAAATTAAATTCTCTGTGGACTTCGTTGTGACCCCAACTCACATTTTATTTTTAATAGTGTATGCGTAGATCAAACTAGCGTAAACTAATAACAAATCTTTTGTCATGCGAATTCCTCATTTGCACTTTTGCAGCTTCGATTCTCTGTGGACTTCGTTCTGATCACAACTAATATTCTATTTTTTTTTAATCTTTTTTTTTGTTCCGGTGTTTGACCCACACTTCGATTTCGGCTACCGGCTCTAGGAAAGGAATGACTCAGCGTCGAGGAAAGGATGCCTCACCCATGCCTCGCACGATATGAGGTCCAGCCGAAGTTCAACTGTTAGCCAGAATGCCGTGTCTCTAGCCCCTAAGAAACTGGGCCTGCCATTTAATGTTTTGACGTGGAGGAATGTAACAATGATTACTTTGGTGTCAGTGATAAAACATTTTTGTATTCATTTTCAAGGATTTTACAGAAAAGATGACTCGTTGCATAAATTAAATTCACGAAGAAGGAACATAAATGTGGGAGAAGGTACATTGCTCTCTGAGATATATTGTGGTGTACTGCAAAGGTGAATCACCTGTCAAGACGACAAATCTGCAGCTGTACATTCCGTCCGTGTAGCTTAATTGGGAGATCACCTTACTCCTGAGTGAGGGGGGGGATTCGATCTCTGTCACGGACAAATTTTTGCTTTCACAAGATACACTGTAAACTTCAGCATGGGCTAGTAGAGCATATGACTAACGAACAGGCTCAAATTGTGACGAAGAAGTTGGTACGATTAACAAAAAGGCTCGTCTAAAATTTAAGGAAGTTAAGTATATTTGCCTTAAAATGAGATTTCAGACGAATTTGATCAGGAATTTTGTTCATCGTCTTCTTTGCAGTAATAAAGAAACATTTATTAGGTCAAATAGAAGTCATCGCTCTTTCCACGTTTAAAAAGTAAGTCACAGAAAAAATTATATCCGGCAGCCACCGGGAATCGAACCCAGGGTCTTTCAGTTACGCGCCGGATATGCTTCCACTGCATTACAGCTGCCTTGAAAATTTTCCAGACTCACAAGCCACAAACAGCCAAACCACATGACAGGTTGCTTCTTTGGAGCCCCGCACAATGCCGAGAATTTACCAAAGATGAACAGCAGCAACTCAACAAATAACTAGAAGGCGAATGAATGATAAATACACAGTTGGCGTGGACCAGGAACATCAAATAGAAGTCATCGCTCTTTCCACGTTGTTTATAAGTGAGTCACGAGAAAATTCTCATCAATCGACACCAGGAATCGAGCCCAGGGTCTTCCAGTTACGCGCCAGATATGCTTTGATGTTTCTGGTCCACGTCAACTGTGTATTTATCATTCATTCGCCTTCTAGTTATTTGTTCAGTTGCTGCTGTTCATCTGTGGTGAATCCCCAGCATTGTGCGAGGCTCCAAAGAAGCAACCCTGCCATGTGGTTTGGCAGTTTGTCGTTTGTGAATTTGGAGAATTTCGAGGCCGCTGTGGTGCAGTGGAAGCATATCCGGCGCGTAACTGGAAGACCCTGGGTTCGATTCCCGGTGGCGGCAGATGAGAATTTTTTCGTGACTCACTTATAAACTTGGAAAGAGCGATGTCTTCCATTTGATGTTCCTGGTCCACGTCAACTGTGCATTTATCATTTATTAGGTGACGCGTTCAATCTTCTTAGTAAAAAGCAGCAATCGTGGCCCTTGATGTGAAATTCATCTTTTGTCGCTGGGAACAACCAAATGGCACTTATCCCAAGGTCTAGCGATAACGACTCGTGTGAGATAAACTCAATTCTTTTATTAAAAACATTCATGCTAGTTATTTTTAGTACAGAGCCAACAGATGTATCTGAAGAAGTTAAACTTTCATAGAATATCTATTACATGCCAGTTACAAACATAAAGTCGGTTACTGAAATACTTAAAGGTTTTGATTCACATGCAAACGTTAGCCGTTTTCTAAAACTTCACATCCATGTAACGTTATTTATAATGTGTATGATACCTTCAAAACAACCTTTAACATTTCTCTGTGAAATTTAATAGAAATTTCACCCACTTTGCGTGCTCATATCTGATAATCACGCTGTTCTTGATGATTGAAATTCGCATTCTCTATGCATTAAGTGCATCGCATGACAATATTTTTATATTTCTCATGTGTATTTTCAAAATGAAGACGACATGCTAGGCAGTTTTTAATTTATTGTAGATCCAGTTTTTTTGGAGGGTGTTAGAAAAATAATAAAATTAGCAATAGTCAGTGCTCATTTCAACCTGTCTTTGCTGAGATGACGCTATACTAATTCTTTAAATGGGTAGCTACTTTTTCCAACGCATGTGTGTAGACACACACGCTGTCATTATATCTGGTGTCTTGCTGTCTTTGTATGGTGTCTTAATGAAGTCTTAGTCTCCCATGGTGTCTTAGTGTCTTTGTACGAGCTCCCGTAAGAAATTCTGTGCGGTTCCAGATTACGATATTTCGCATCTTTTAGAACACATATGTGAAGTAGAATTTTGGGCGAAGCTAGGAAAAATCACACTCTGAGTTTCGCTGCAGAGAGGACAGTTCATCACCGATACTGAAGGGAAAGATTATGGATATAAATGAATGACTGCGCGTTTTGAAATTAGAAATATCTGCAGAAAACGTACTGTATAGAATGTTAAGTACGCTAATTCTGTCGGAAAGTTATATCAAACATCAGGGATCCTCATATCCTGAGCATTGCGAGAAGTCTTGTTACTTTTCAAAACTCCTTTTTTTTGTCTGGGGGTTTAACGACCACTGTGAGCAAATCGATGGGCTATAAGCAGTCGCCTGTCCATAATTTAGAGCTACTGGTTCTAAGGAAGGGAGAGGGAGAGCGCCGTAAGATCAAAGGAAAATCCATGCCTCACGGAATTCGAACTCGGACCCAGATCGGACGAATGGTTCAAAGCCACACTGCGGCGCCGGGACGGCTTTTTCAACATTTCTCGTATATTTCTAATTTTCATAGAGTCAGTGTACCTTTAATGGGAAGACAAGCTTTCCCAAAAGATTAGCATATGCTGCGAAGTCATTAGTTAAAAGATGAAAATGTTTTCATGATATTGTTTCCTGTACTCAATGAAAATAGTTTTATTGTTCTCAACAGCCTTGCATACCATTTTTTGAAGTCTGGAATAACGTGATTTTGTGAATCAGTTT
The DNA here is from genome assembly GCA_039090855.1 of Macrothele yani. Taxonomy (NCBI): domain Eukaryota; kingdom Metazoa; phylum Arthropoda; class Arachnida; order Araneae; family Macrothelidae; genus Macrothele; species Macrothele yani. The sequence continues at coordinate 85,639,465 of CM077008.1, forward strand.
TTCTGTAGGGACGTTATTGAAATAGAAAACAGATATCCAAGAGATGGGACGAATACGGCATCAGCTTCTTTTCACCATTCCTTGAACTTTTTGCCTTAAATTAAGGACAGCCGACTCCTCATGACCTTAGATGTTCATGGGGTAGGTAAACCCCGTTTCTGCCCAAAACGATGAAGGAAGTATTGGGATAAGCACTCACTAAAGGAGATATTTTCCCCATCTTGCACTTAGTCTCAGCGCTTGAAAATAAAAACCCCGGTCAACTTGATACAATAAATTTGTAAAATTTGCCATATCATTATGTGATCATACCTCTAAATAATTTTCTTTTTGAGTCTAGTTGCTTCTTGGTTAAACGTTTTCTCAGTAAACTACACATGAATTCTTTGAAGAGCTTTTCCTATTTGACAACGCTCACAGAGGGTCACAGCACACTAAAACGAAAAGATTGAATGTAGCAGGTAGAGATTGATTAAGCAGATAGTATAATTTTTAGTGAATATATATCAAATACGTGGAGATAATGTAAATGAAAGATGTCATCGCTCTGTTCACGCTATTTTATATACAACGCACAGCAAATGAAAATTTTTCTTCCGACACCGCTGGGATCGAACCCCTGATCTCTCGATAACTAATCGAGTGCGTTCGCATTTACGTTTATCGAGAGATCTGGGGTTCGATCCCAGCGGTGTCGGAACATCAGTAGCTATGCGTTGCTTATAAAATAACGTGGACAGAGCGATGACATCGTCCATTTAGTATATTTTTTCATTTTTTTCATTGGGTTTTTAACTACCACTCTAAGCAACTCGATTGGCTATAAACAATCACTGGTACCTAATTTATGGTCAGGGTTTCCAGGAAGATAGAAAGCCAGTGCCCTAAGACAAACGCAACATCATTGCCTCACCGGGATTCGAAACCAGGACCCCGTGCAAACACAAGTTTGTCCGTGTCCCCTCACTCCGGAGTAAGTCGCTCTCCCAACTGAGCCACGCGGACAGAATGTCTCGCTGCAGCTTTGTCGTCTTCACACATGTTTTCACCTCTGTAGTACGTCAGAACCCATCTCGGACAAATGATCAGAAGGCATCGCTTAGAGTAACTGCGCCACCGGTGCGACCCTCGCACATTCCAAAAGGTGAAAAAGCGACGATAATGTGAGCTTGATGACAAGAATTGTGATGATGCAGAATATCTGCATCCTTGCATTATGTCCTTTTTACTAAGGAGAATAAAGAATTTGATGGTTAAGGTCTCCGTTATAAAATAGGCTTACGTGCGGTTACATAAGCTCATGTGCGGTTACATAAGCTCACGTACGGTTACATAAGCTCACGTGCGGTTACATAAGCTCCCGTGCGGTTACATGAACTCACGTGCAGTTACCGCAGGACAACATCAGGCGTCTGTTCGCCTCCATGCCTGACCATATTGCAGCATGTATCGCCGCACGAGGCGGTGCGACGCGCTATTGAAGATGACCGGACTGCGTGACACATATCCTTGTGTAATTGTCCTGCAGCTGTGTTTTTGCCATCATGTGTATCATTCATCTGTATCATTACGTCCATAAAATTTCAGTTCAATCCGATGCTTCCTTCTTGGCGGGCAAATTTCATCGTCCGTGAGTGTATGTACTCCAGGCAATCCGAATTTGCATCTTTTCTTTTCGCTGTTTAACGATCACCGTGAGCAGCTTGATAGGCTATAAGCAGTCTCTCGTCCCCAATTTAAGACCACAGGTTCCACGGAATCGGAAGATCTAATGCCATAAGACAAAAACATCAATCATGCCTCAAGGAATTTGAATCTGGACCTATCTCTGACGAATGGTTAGAAGCCAACGCTTAGACCACTGCGCCACCAGGGCGGCCAGATAGTATTCAGACCAGATTGTCCTAAAACAGTAGATTGTAGAGTTGTCGAGATCTTTGTAAGTGGAATTGTGTAGAGATTACGAGTATAGATGTTAAATATTGAGATTGTGAAAGGTCGATACAGAGCTTGTTGGGTTATTTGCCACTGACCGTAACTGTCATCGGATCGAATATTTCAAGACCTGAGAGTTACGATGTGACAGTGGATTTGACCCTTTAGTGAGTAAAGGAATAAATGAGTGGCGGAAAAAACTATGCGTAAAAGTCCGGAACGGAGTTTCTTAAAATCAACAAAATTACGGATTACAGAAATTCTATTGAAATACTGAAGTTATAAACAACGGAAATTTCTTTAAAAGATGGGCACTTGCCTGCAACATTGCTGTACTCTATTTTCAGAAATTTTCCGTGAATTCACACCACTTATTTTTTACAGTGTATGTAGGCAAATATAGGAAGTGTTCTATTTTGAAGCAATGTTCAACTTCTGCTCATTAATATCGCATTAATAACATGACACATGATGTCGTGTATTGTGTCTCGAAGGTTGAATGTAAACAAAATACTGTCAGACAGCACTGTTATGAGGTATACACTTACGTAAATTAAATTCACAGCCTTCTTATTCCAGTAATACTTTGAAAACCTTCTAATAAAGCATGGCGAAAATTCCCTAAACCACAGAACAGGGATATTTGAAAGGTATGTCAGAATCGTAGCTACATTTTTCAAAAGAAGAAAAAAATCATAGCCGCTTAAGTTTCATTATATTGCGCTCCCCATTTCTCAACGCACAGTTCTCATATGTACTACTGGATGAAGAATATCCGGAGACACGCAGTTTTCTCGAGTGAATAAATCCGTTTCTCTATACTTCAATTATGTAAGGCATAAATCCCGAAATGTCGGGAGTTTCGAAGTTGTCAGTTGTCCCGGCAACCCGTAATAAACGTCAGTCGCGACAGCACTCTGTGTCAACACGCAGCTTGATGGGGAACCCCGCGGCTACGAAAATCTAATCAGCGAAATGAAAGCGGGCGATGTTCTGTCGAAGAGACACAAAAATCGCGGAAAAGCCGAAGATGATGCAGCACCAGAGAGCTCAACAGATTCCCCTTCTTTTCAACTGCTGAATGCATGACACTTACGTCGGCTTTTCGCTCCTTTCTTCTTCTTCTTTAGTTTTTATTTATTCCCTTAGCATACCGCAGTGACAAATTTGCTAGGGGTTATACAGGATGAGAAGTCGAGCAATATAGGAGGTGATTCGGTTCCTTTATACGTAGATGAACATAATCCGAAAGCAAAATTTAGTTGTTAGTAAAAAATAAGCAATTTAAACTCCTTTCTCATGTATAACACCGGACGAAAATAACTATAATAAGGAAAACTTAGATACTGAAGGAAATCAATACATTTTGTAGGAATAATAAACGAATTAAATTATCATGCTGTCCTGGCGACCCATTGGTGCGAGGAGTTGGCCTCAAATCATCTGCATGAGTGTTCGGGATCGAATCGCTATGAGGCATGGATGCGGTGTTCATCATAGCACACTAGCCCTCTCCCTTCCATATAACACACGGCCCAAAATTAGGGACTGACCACTGATTATAGCCCACTGAGTTGCTCGCGATGGTCGTTAAACCCACAAGCCACCTCTGTGGTGCTGTGGTCTAAGGCCTGGCTTATGACCATTTTTCAGAGATGGGTTCCGTTTCGAATCCCGGTGAGGCCTGGATGCTGTGTTTGTCTTTCGGCACAGCACGTTCACTATGTATTAGATGTACAAATAAGTCTTAAAGAGTTTTTTGTGTGACGTATGCCGCTGATTTACATGTCCAACATTCCCCCGCCTTGTTGTCATGTGACCGTAACTCGACCAGAGTATAAAATGTGACACAGAAGTTTGCCCAACAGTCAAACGCACTTGCACATCCGTAGGTGAAAGATGCCAAACGATACTCAGTTTATTCGACACTGCATTCTTTACGAATTTCATCAAATAAAAAGTGCTGCAAAAGCATGTGCATCAATCTGTTTTGTTTTGGAGGAGAATATTGTATCGAAAGTACGTGTGAGTTTTGGTTTAGACGGTTTAAAGCAGGTGATTTTGATGTTAGCGATCGGGAACGTAGCGGCGTCCCGCAGACGGTTGCACACGAGGAACTGTAAGCATTGCTGGATAAAGATTGGTCTCAAACGCATAAAAAAAAATTAGCTGAAGAACTGCGGGTAACCATAACAAACCATTTCCAATGGTTTACGCGCAATGAGAAAGATTCAGAAGGAAGGAAAATGGGTGCCACATGACATGAGCCAGAGGAACAAGGATAAGCGTGCCATGAAGTATTTAAATCTGTTGAATAAACAACACAAAGTCTTTCCTGTGGGAAATAGTTACGGGTGATGAAAAGTGGATAGGGTACGACAATCCCAAACGCAAAAAACACTGGATAGACCCCTGTGAAGCAACGACTTCGACACCGAAACGCAATATTCACTCCAAGAAAGTTCTGCTGTGCATCTGGTGGGATATGAAGGCTGTGCTCTATTATGAATTATTTGGAACAGGGTCAAACTGTTACTGCTGATCGCTACAAGCAACAGTTGTTGCAATTGAACCAGGAAATCTGTCGGAAAGGTCCATTCACAGGCGAAGGATTGCGTCTCGTGAAATTACTGCATGGCCGCCCCGGTGGCGCAGTGGTCTAAGCGATGGCCTCTGATCATTCGTCCGTAAGGGGTCCGGGTTCGAATCCCGGTGAGGCATGGATGTTGTGTTTGTCTTACGGCACTGCCTCTCTCCCTTCCCTGGAACCAGTGACCCTAAATTAGGGACGGGCGACTGCTTATAGCCCATTGAGTTGCTCACGGTGGTCGTTAAACCTCCAATCAAAAAAAAAATAAAAAAAAAATTACTGCATGACAACGCTAGGCTGCATGTCGCGAAATCGGTCAAGGAAACGTTATTGACGCTTGGCTGGGATGTCTTGAAGCACGCGGCGTATGGTCCCGACATAGGCCCTTCAGACTATCATTTTTTCCGATCGATGCAACATGGTTTGACTGGTGTACGGTTTCGGACACGTGACGAAGTGCAAAAATGGGTTGACGACTTCATCGAATCACAGGACGAAGTATTATTCATGGCTGGAATCCGTCAGCTGCCTGACCGATGGCGGAAGATGATAGATAATGACGGCGCATATTTTGATTCGTAAATGTATTGCTATTTTTTCTCAAATTACATGTTGCGTTGTCTTGAAACGTTTTAAAACTTATTTGTACATCTAATACTTTGTTGATGCAAAATAAATATACTGTCTATATCTGCCTGACATTACTGTACAACTATGTCTGTTTATCCTGTCACTGTATGTGTACCACCAGGTCAAATAAATAATTTTTTTTAAACCCCAAATAAAAAAAGAACACAAATAGTAACAACAACAATGCTGCCCCTGTGGCGCAGTGGTCTAAACGATGGATTCTGATTATTCGTCTGAGATGGGTCCGGGTTCGAATCCCGGTGAAGCATGGACATTGTATTTTTCTTACATCAGTTAGTTCTCTTCTTTCTCTGGAACCAGTGTCCCTATATGATGATCATGATGATCATATGTAGATGATTTTAGGAAGGGAGTGTCAGACCCCAGGTCTTAAACAACCCTTAGAAATAGGAGATTTGGGCTAAAGCGCCCGATAGGAAAGTGACACGGAAACGAAGTCGAAAGGGGGTGGAAGACGCCCTTATTTATTACCGGGGGCCCAGTACCCGGGGTCCGACGGTTTAACGTGCCCATCCGATGCACGGCGGGTATTTAGTGGATCGAGCGTTCGTACTTGCCTGGGATCGAATCTGAGGCCCTTCCCGTGGCTGTCACGAACGTTGCCCACTCGGCCACCCGCGGCACCAGTGTCCCTATATTAGGGACGGTCAACTACTTATAGCCCATCGAGTTGCTCACGGTGGTCGTCAAACCCGTAAATATTAACTAAAAAAATAATTTCCGCTAGGTGTGTCTGCTTGGCTGTATGGGGTTGTTGCACTTGCAGATCATGTCATGTGAAGTAAAAAATGAAAAAAAAAAAGCCATTGGCATCGTTTATTTACTGGACATTTTGAGCATTAAAAATATATATAAAATAGCCAAAAATGAATATCTAATGTGCTTTTAGTAAACTTTTTTCAAGATGGTAGCACTTCAATCGACGTGACGGCATTTCAGATATGGCATTACATTTTGTCAGGAAACAATGAAGAGTAGTCAATTTGTATGGTCTCCGTCTGTTTGGATCTCAACAAAAGGAATTAGTAAAAATCTCATGACGCTAGTCATTGTTTTACTTTCATGGAGACAAATGACTTTTAACAGAAACGAGTTTGAAAATTACGTGCGTATATCATAGAAATTAAAAAATCTCTGCCTCGTATTGCATATTTCGGCAACGATTTTTTTAATTTCGGGATTTAACGATCTCCACGAGCAATTTGTAGATCCAGAAGAATAAACGAAGCTATATGAACAAAGCATTCGTCCATACCTAACTTAAGGAACTAATTCAAGAAAAATGACAGAGCCTGCGCCGTCAAACAAACACACCACTGACCTGTCATTGGGACCACCCAAGCCCATCTTGGATGAAAAGGTAGAAACCAATGCTTCAGACCACTTGGCTACCGGAAAGGCCGAAGCGATTGGTACCCTCACTCAGTTAAATACAAACTATCACTTTCAATAGCTCGCAGCCACCTGTCGACTAGATGGTCGATTCCTCTTCGAAATCACGCTCATCCTTAGAGGTGGAAACGCCCTGATATCCATATTCCTCCAATGCTCGAGAACTACTACATCGCAAAAAGGAGTCATAGATCAAAAGCGGTAATGATCAAAATTTGCTAAATTCAGACTCTATGCTGAGTGAGGGTAACAGCTCTAATACCATTTTTTTCTGTTGCCCCACACGGGGTGTGTGGTTTAACGTTATCTTACTGGAGGTGCGTTTTCTAATCCTCGGAAACCCTGTGTGGCAGATCCATCAGTAACTAGATCGAAATTCTGAAACCTTCACTGAAACACAAAACTGCCTTGATTTCGAGTCTTCCTCTTACTGAAGTAACATGTGCAGGTGGCCTGGGTGATGCCACTGCTTTTGGCTTTTCGAATTGTTGTAGCAGATCCATTTTTCACGGCACGCAAAACTTCGTTTGAGGAAACTTTGGTCGCCTGAATTTGGAACGAGTTTTCTTATGATCTCGATATGACGGCCGGCTTCTTCAGATGACAGTTCACATGTGAACCATTACGGCAACTCGTGTGTATCATACCGATACTTTGCAGATATAGTTGCTTGTGAGCAGCCCACCTCAAACGAGATCGAAAGTTACGCCGGAGATGTACACATATTAGCCACTGAATTCTAAACCATTTTGCAGATGTACGTAAATGTCACTTAGGCACCGTATATACACTGAAGAGCAAATGAGTTAGAGACAGCGGGCGTTATGCAAATGTGGCGCTGTGGGCTGCCCTGTAAACGGAAACGACATGACGTATGCAGCGATCCGGCCATATAAGGAGTGATGCGACGGGAATCAGTAACAGTCCGACGCAGTATGAGTAAGATGAAGGATCTAAGCGCATTTGATCGTGGGAAAATTGTCGGTGCCCAACGAATGGGTCACTCCATCTCGGAAGTCGTGCAGGCACTGGGATTTTTACGAGCCACTGTGTCACGGGTGTACCGTGAGTACATCGAATCCGGTAAAACCATCCCTGCAAGGGCCAACTGCCGTGGACAACAGCGTGTGGATTGTAACAGCGGATAGACGGGCCACAGTGCATGAAATCACTCGGCAATTTAACGCTGGTGCACAAAAACGTGTAAGCAGCCACACCATCCGGAACCATCTCCTCGCTATGGGGTACAGAAGCCATCGTCCCACGAGAGTACCGCTGCTGACCGCACATCACAGGGTGCAAAGATTAGCATGGGTGCGAGAACATCGCCACTAAACCCTAGACATGTGGAAAATGTTGTCTGGACTGATGAGTCGAGATTCACGTTGGTACATGCGGATGGCAGGATACGAGTACGGCACAAACCACATGAAGCGATGGATCCTTCTTGCAAGCAGGGTACTCTTCAAGCTGGTGGGGGAGGAATTATCGTCTGGGGACTGTTTACGTGGACAGAAATGAGACCATGGTACGTGTGACATCGTCCCTCACAGGTCAACGCTACCGGGATATCCTGGACGACCCTTTGCTCCCGTTTGTGCGTCTTCAACATCCCACTGGGGACCTCATCCTGCATCAAGACAATGCGCCGTGCCACCGCTCTCGAATTGTACCCGAATGGTTGGATGAACACTCCACCGACGTGACCTCGCTTCTTTGGCCAGCTAGGTCACCTGACATCAATCCCATCGAGCACAACTGGGATGCCATCGAGAGAGATGTTCGAGGCTCTGACCCCCTCCATCAAATCTTCGTGAACTGTGGGAGCTTGTTCAGAGGTCGTGGATCCGTATGGCTTCCCAACGCTTCTGGTGCCTTGTCGAGTCCATGCCGAAACGAATCGCCGCCGTCATCAGGCGAAAGGTGGTGCTACAGGTTACTAGACATGTATCTCTAATTCAATTGCTCTTCAGTGTATATGCAAACTACGTGGTCACGTCCGTCACCACGTAATTCAGGCAACTATTTAAGTCCGCTTTTGGTCAGTAATCGTCAGTAGATCATAATGGGAAAACGAAGAATATTCTGGAGTTCGATAAACGTCATGTTGTGGGTGCTTGTCTGGCTAGAGAGACGAATTTGAAAACAGAAGAACCGTCTGTTTTTTTAGAAAGTGATATATTCCAAGTCTTTAATAAGTGGACAAGAAAACCCACATCGCATGTCTAAGAGTAATAACTGTGGTGCGACGACAATCAGTCAGGACTTCGTCTGAGAAGGCTTGTAAGGAGAAACAGTACTGCCAATGTGCTGCAATTGATCCGATCATTCAATGAAAGCTGTTCCGGGACCATCTCTCAGAGAACTAGGCGCAGGGAATTGAAGAGGATCGGTACTCACAGTCCTACGTTTATATGGAAACCACTGACTTCTACGAAGAACCGGAAAGTTCGCCTACATTGGTGTCAGAAACATTGTGACTGGACACTGGAGAACTGGAAAAAAATCATGCGGTCCGATGATTTTTTTCCAGTTCTCCAGTGTACACGTTGTTCTGTACCGACGGTAGCAGAGAGTTTGGCTAAAGCCCCATGAAATAATAGACCCAGCTTGCCTTGTAAACATAACGCAAGGCTCTGGATGTGGTATCATGGTGTGGGACACATTCTGGTGGTATGGAACAAGTCCCTTGATATTTATGGAAGGCCATGTTCCTTCAAGGATTATCTGAACACCGTTGCCGATCAAGTCCATTCTGCAGTGTTTAGTTTTTATCCAGAAGATAACGGCTGTTTCGTGGATGACACTGCTACTGTTCATCGGACAACTCGTGTTCAGCGTGCATGAGAACAACTTCCTTGGCCACCCCAATTCCCGAATTTGAACCCCATTGATAATGTATTGGATATGTTGTAAAAACAGATGAGAGAGCAAAGTCCTCTTCCGTCACATCTGAGACAGTTAAAAGACGGTCTGGTAAATCCTTGGTATGCTGTAGACGTAGACGCGCTCAAACATCTTTTGGAATCTATGTCAATGCGCGCTGCCATTCGGACTAAAAGAGGTCCAAACGGTATTGAATAAAAGATTTTAATTCAGTGGCCGGTATGTGTATGGTAATATGTTACAAAAATCGTAGATAATTACTGCGCAAGTTTTCTAAAGTGCGTACTGGTATGTAAGTGATCCACGTTTGGTGCGAGCGCTCATGACCGCACACGCTGTGGTGGCGCTGCAAGCACAAACAGGCAGCCTTACAAACTGGGGTGTAATAGATGCCCCATGAAAGCGAAAAACACCGGCCGAAGCAAGCAAGAGTAAAGAGTGACAAGAATGCCGGGTAGATGCCAGAGACGTCGATTTACGCAACTTACGGACTTTGAGAGGGGCCTGATCATCGGGCTGAAAACCGCAGGGTGGTCGGCGCACCGTATAGCCCGCCACGTGGATTGTTCTGACCATACCGTCCGACTGTGTTGGGAGAAGTGGACGCGTGACGGCACTGCCACACGGTTGAACGGCTTCGGACAGACTAGGAGGACCACCGGTAGAGAGGATCGACTGATCGTGCGCCAGGCACGAACGGATCCCACGAGGACAGTGTCCACTATACAGGCAGATGTAGCGGCTCCTGTGTTCCCACAAACCATTTCCCGACGCATCGCGCTGCGATCCCAGCGCTCCTTATGTGTGCTGCCATTAACACCGGAACATCGCCGGCTCCGTTTGCAGTGGTGCCAGGCCAGAGCGACGTGGAACGCCACTAACTGGTGACCTGTGGTGTTTAGCGATGAGTGTCGCTTCGTTTTGGGGGCAGATGATCATCGTGTCCGGGTGTGGAGATCCCCGGGTCAACGGCACAATCCCGACCTGACTATCGAGCGCCACACCTCCTCCACTGCAGGCATTATGATCTGGGGAGCCATTGCCTACGATAGCCGATCAACTCTAGTAGTGGTACGTGGATCATTGACGGACCAGCGGTATGCGGATGAAATCCTACGGCCCCATGTGCTCCCATTTCTGGTCAGGATTCCAGGATGCGCCATACCAGAAAGATAATGCCTGCCCGCACACGACTCGAGTTGCCCAGGACTGCTTACGTCAAGTGCAGACACTTCCATGGCCTGCCCGCTCCCCGGACATGTTCCCTATCGAGCATGTGTGGGACCAGTTGAAACGCGAGCTGCCGCCGTGCCGGGATTTGGAGCACACCGTCCAACACGTGTGGGCCAGTCTGCCACAGAACAACATCAGGCGTCTGTTCGCCTCCATGCCGGACCGTATTGCAGCATGTATCGCTGCACGAGGAGGTGCGACACGCTATTGAAGATGACAGGACTGCGTGCCACAGATCCCTCTGTAGTTGTACTGCAGCTGTGTTTTTGCCATCATGTGTATCATTCATCTGTATCATTACGTCCATAAAATTTCAGTTCAATCCGATGCTTCCTTCTTTGTGCGCAAATTCCATTGTCCGTGAGTGTATGATGTAGAGAAACTGGAGATCCTTTTGGTTTACTGCTAGATTAGTAGGAATGTTAATTTATTCAAGCATAGAATTGCAAAACATCAGACCATATTTAAGTCTGACTTGTGGAATTTTGGAAAAGCTGGAAGCATTTCAAAATAATTCTTTTGCTTGCTCTTCAACTAAATTAATTTGCATCTTCTTATGTGCTTCTAATGTAAAACACATTTCCATGCATTATTATTAAGGGATGAGTTTTTCCATGTAATTGCCTATCCGATAAGTATACGGGTAAATCCAAAATTAACGCATACTAATTTTTTGGCAACAATTTGATAGATAGGCAAAAGAAACCATATAAACAATGAAACTAAATTTCTTAGCTATTTTCCAACATAAAAACTGAGATGCTCAAGACATTTATCCAAGCGTGGTAACAGTTTTAGTATAGCTTGTTCATAAAAGTCCGTTTTCTATGTGTACAGCCACCTGCGGACAACCAATTTGACTTCGTCAGCCGAATCGAAGCGTTGGCCGTCCAGGAATCTTTTCAAGGGACCACACAGATGAAAGTCCGAAGGAGCCACGTCCTGACTTTACGGTGTGTGCTGCATCACCTTCCAGTTAAATTGTGCAATTTTGTCACGAACGTGTTGTGCAACATGTGCGCGAACGTGGTCATGAAGCAGTCTGACATGTGCAGCGTCTCTGTTGGGTCTTTTGTCACGAAGGGCATGTTGCAACTTTGTCAATGTTTTAGCTTAGGTTTTGGCATTCACACTAGTTCCAGTTGGATGAAACTCCACCAGGAGAACGCCATGCATGTCCCAGAACATCGTCATGAGAACTTTTTGTGCAGTTTGAATTACTCTGAATTTTTTGGAGGCGGGAAGTCGGAATGTTTCCACACCATACTGACCTTCTTTGTTTAGGGAGTGTAGTGGTACACCAAGGACTCGTCGCCCGTCACTACACCTGCCAAAAAAAATCATGTACTTCTTCTGCGTAACGCATCAAGTGGACCAAGGATGCCATCATTCTCTGTCCCTTCTGGTCGTCTGTCAAGTTTTTGGGCACCCATCACGCACTGACCTTGCGAAATTGCAATTTGTCATGCACAATATCGTACACTATACCGTACGGAACGTGAAATTTCTGTGCCAATGTACACAGATGGATCCGCTGGTCAGTCAGAATTGCCTGTTCAATGCCTCTCACACTGGCAGGTGATGACGCGGTGAGAGGTCGACCGGAACGTGGCGAATCGGTAAGATTGCCATGGCCCTCTACAAAGAAACTGCACCATCTGGAAATCTTGCTGCGTTCCAGGCTATCACACTATACGCTTCGACCATTTCTTTGTGAATTTCCGTCAGAGGTTTCCGTTTAGCCCACAAAAATCGGAATACACCGCGTTGCTCTTCATTCGCAGATGATGCTAACGAACGCGACGTCTTTGTGCCGTCGTTTACAGTCTTCCCCCACGGCGACACCTGATCCAGTCAAACCGGTCTGAAGCGTGATATTCAAACTCGTTGCCTTTCAAACTGCTACTTGCAATCTGCAAAGAGAAAAAAATTGCTGTGCGTTACTTTCTGATCCTCCCTTATAAATTACACACCGATGAGCAAAAACATTCTGATCACCGCGTCTCTATGGAAATCCAAGCAACTGTAGGTAAACGACTGCGCGTGTGAAGGTAGTGAAATGATATAAATAACACCTGATACTGAGCTCTGTTAATCAGTGTAGTTTGACAAATGCTAAATTGTAAAGACCTAACGACTGAGTCAGAGCATTTGCGAGACTAGAGGCTTGTGGGGTGCTCACGTTCAGCAGTGGTTAGTATCTTTAAAATGTGGTCCGGGTAGGGAATAACAACGAACCGTCTTCAAGGTGAGTGCCTACCGTGGCTCAACACTGCTGTGAAAAATGGTTAACCTGTATGTTACCAACCAACAAAAGAGATATTATAGCGCAACTTGCGGGTAATTTGAATGCTAGTGACGGCATAATGTGTCAAAATACACAGTACTTCGAACCCTGCTGAAAATGTGGCGGCCTAGTCGCAGGCAGCTCCGAGTGCGCATGACGGTTCACTTCCGAAAACGCCTACAATGGGCAGGCGAGCATCAAAACTGGAACTTGAATGATTTGAAGAAGGTCGTCTGGTTTGACGAATCTCGTTTCCTGTTGCACCATGTGCACGGCTGGGTAGGTATGCGTCCTTTTCCTGAGGATGTGTTGGCATCAGAATGCACCATGGAACGAAAATAAGCGGTGGAGGTAGTGTAATGCTTTGGGAAATGTTTTGCTGGGAAACTCTGGGTCCAATCGTTAATGTGCGGGAAACTATAAGGTCTACCACTTATCGGAACATTGATGCAGACCAGGTATATCCTTTCATGGCAATGAAAGGATATACCTGCCATGAAAGGATATACCTTTCATGGCAATCCGTTCATGGCCCCTCTAGTAGTGCCTTTTTTCAGCAAGATAATGCACCATACCACACCGCCCGGATTGTTAGAGAACGGTTGGTGGAACATGAAGAGTTCTAGGTATTGTCCTGGCCTCCAAATTCGCCAGATATCAATCCAATCGAGCATCTATGGTTTGTGTTGGAACAGCAAATCCGATTTGTGGCGGCTCAACCACATGGCTTAGAAGAATGAACCCTTTAACGAACATGACCCCCGAAAAATCTTATATCACTCTAAATGCCATAACGCCCGAAACTGTCTGTTGGTTCACTTTGTTTACTAACAAAAATAGTGACCGAGGGTGACTCCTGCTGACCCCTCATAGGTCCAGCAAATTTGAAGAACACGTAAAGGTAGGAAATCTGACTCACTCTAGACAGGCGTTTCGGGAGGCTATGGTCGTTTTTATGTACGGAAGTTATGGGCGTTATGGTCGTTAAAGAGTTAAATGTCTGTTGGTAACGTATTGGTACACAAGACACACTCAGAACTCTCTCGCCAGGTAAGAGCTGTTTTGGCGGCATGTAGGGATTAATCTCATGTTAGAGGGTGGTCATAATGTTTTGGCTCTTCGGTGAATGAATTTGTTACTTAATTTTACTAGAAAAACAGTAACCTAATTTGAATTCTTTTGGTTGATTTTGAGGTAAGACATTTGAGACTAAAATGCATTTTCGATTAAAGTTTTATCGGATTTGTGAAAGTTCTGTGAAATTACAAAGAGATTTAGAAAATCTTTTTAGAAAGCATGAATATTTGCAAGTTAGAAAGACGCCTTGCATATCTGAAGAGTAACTTCTGTTGAATCGATGAAGCTGATGGAAATATGATGAAATATTTCCAACATTACCATGTTATTAAAACTTGGGGAATCTTGCAAAGGGAATTCTGTTCCCTATGAAACATCAACTCTAAGTTTTTCTGCTACATCATACATCATTAATTAAGCAGAATATTTATTAAAGCTGAACTTATTATGCTGTAATTAAAAAAGACAGCCAGAAATATAAAAAAAATATGTGGGAGGATTAAGACAAACAGTTGACAAATTTAATTAAAACGATGGTACAAAAAATTTACCGTTGCGAGTCAGAATTGCCGAAAATGAAGACAAAAAACTATGTCATTGATTTAAAAGCACGCCAACATGGAAATTACTAGACAAAAATAGCAGCTAGAAGAGATTAGAGCAAACAGAGTACTTCTACTTAAGAAAAAGCGTAGGACATTATTAAAGCTCACAACAAAATATTGGAGCCAAACGTTTCGGTAATCTAAGAAAATTAATTAGAGATTCTGAAGCGTTGACACGATTAATTCTGAGATTGTGAGAAAAACATAAATTTAGCAGTGCGCACTCCAAAAGGCTATGGGGTGGAAAACTGTGGGTTAACATTCAATTAATTCACTCTGTGCTGTATGTATGAAGAGAATACTGAAAATTTTTGTTTCAACGATCTTAAGCAGAAGAATGGTATATTTCTAATGTCATTAAATACCGAGCTTACCTTTAAATTTTTTTACAGTAGGCTCATTCCAAAGATAAACTTAATAGCATACAGCTATTAAATAAAAAGTAGGGTGTGCTATACACAAACAAATAGATTCATATAGAACACAATAAACCCATAAGGAAAAGGAATTTCTAGTTCAACAGAGTTAGCTCGTCTTTGACATCTTGTCATGTGAACCCTCCTGAGACCTTCAAAGAAGGTTGTGATTATGATAACTTTCATATGTTTACGATGCAAAGGCATATTTAAAATTTCTAAGTTGGATAGAAATAGGTACTACTCAGATTTCCCTTGTGCTTATCGCTGGTTTGTTTTGGGGTCTGAGTTTTACGCTATGTGACGTAAATACAACGGCCGTTTCATAAACACTGAGAGGAAAATCACATAAAATGAAGAAATATAGGTACAGCAAATTATATGTTATTATTTCTCAAAGTATCTTCCCTCGGATGTTATGCAACGGTCCCATCGTTCAGTCCACTTTTCAAAGCATGTGGTGAAGGCTTTTGTGGAAGCCGCTTTAGCGACCCCTGTACAGCTTGAAAAACGTCAGCATCTGTGCTGAATGTTGCGCCACGGAGCTTTTCCTTCATTGTTGGAAACAACCAGAAATCCCAATGGGCGAATTCAGGACTGTAGGCAGGCTGTGGCATGATTTGAATACTGCACTTCGTAAGAAACTGTTGAACACAAGCAGCCATATGTGGGGGAGCGTTATCATAGTGCGATCATTTCTGATCGCTTAATCGATATGTGTCAAGACCCGGTATTGACAGTAATTTGTGGAGGAACGGCATGCTGGTAGACTACACCTTTGTGATCAAAGAAAATGATCATCATCGCCTTCCCAGCTGATTTGGTTTGGCTGACTTTTTCAGAAGAGGCGAGCCTGTGTGTTTCCAGACACTCATTGCGTGCTTCGTGGACCCATGTTTCATCGGCAGTTATTTCTGTGTTTTGAAAGTTTGGATCCTTTGCAATTATTGGTTTCCGCTCATGACACACCTGAACTCTGGCTAGCAATTGTCCTCTCGTCAGGTAATAAGGTACCCATCTGGAACACAGACGATGCAGCAGTAATTTGTCGCGTAGAATGCGTAACGCCGACGTTTTTGAAAAATTAGTTGACGCCGCTATGTCTTCATACGTTATTCATCGACCTTCTTGTAGGATTGCTCAAACAATGTTAACAGTATGCTTCGTATTAGCACTTTCACGTCGACCAGGCTTAGAAGCGAGTTCTGCAGACAAATGCCCTTTTTTGAAATCATGGTGCTGTTTAAAAAATCTTTGACTCACCCAAACATTTATCTTTGTAAGCTTTTTTCATTAAATCAACTGTTTCTGGAACCGTTTTACCCGAACAATAGCAATATTTTATCGTACAACGCATTTCAGTTCTTAACTCTGAATCACTCACCTCTACAGCTGTATGGCGAAATGCAGACGTACCTTAAACAACTGCTCAATAACAAATCTAGAATTGTTTGCCACGGCTAATGACTGTTGCCATAGATACTTACTTAATTCAATCAGTTGTCTACTCGTCTACGTGGTTATTTTTCCCAATCGCATTGTAGCCAACTCAAAGAAAAATACTCCCAGTTTTTATGGAACGGTTTTTGTATTACTACGTCCAAACTGGTTGCAATCTTTAACACAAATAAAAATGATGTAACAAGTATCTGACATTTAGGCCTTTAATGCCCTTGCTCGGTACAAATATGGTTGTAATCCAACCCTCAATTATTTGGCATAAATTTAATAACACGCTTTCGTTGACTAAAATAATTTACACGATATCGTCAATCAATAGAACATCACTGTAACAGTAGCTAAATTACACACATCTCCTGCCACACCCATTGCTCATGGCATGGGCTTTCATCTTTCTCTTGCTGACATCACTGCCTGTTAGGAGTTTCTTAAAGATAATCTGTTGGACATTCAGAGCATCCCGATGGCGCAGTGGTCCATGTGTTGGCATATGACTGTTCGTCGAAGAGGGTCTGGATTGAATCCCAGTGAGACATAGATGTCGTGTTTGCCTGTCTGTCTATCTGTCTCTCTCTCTCTCTCT
This sequence comes from Macrothele yani, assembly GCA_039090855.1. Classification (NCBI taxonomy): domain Eukaryota; kingdom Metazoa; phylum Arthropoda; class Arachnida; order Araneae; family Macrothelidae; genus Macrothele; species Macrothele yani. The sequence continues at coordinate 85,656,581 of CM077008.1, forward strand.
CTCTCTCTCTCTTCCACGGAACCAGTTGTCCTAAATTAGGGGCAGGCGACTGCTTATAGCCCATTGAGTTTCTCACTGTGTTCGAGATACTCCCCAAAAAAAAAAAAAACCCAACGTCATATCGAACTTGTTTTTTAAGGTAAAGAGACGAAATATAAATCTAAATAGAAATACAGAAATTAATAATAAGAAACTACACACCAACAGTACTAAGAATAGTATAGCTATATTAGGAATCCGAATTTCTTGGGGTCAGGTTCAAGTCCGCTGATCCTATGTGGAATGATATAAAGAAATTAGCTTTATACTCAATACCCAAATCTACTACCATTCGCAAAACCTTGGAAATATTGACCGGTAGGGAGGTTTGCAATGATAGTGTCTCTCTAGAGTTGCCACCCATTTGGAATCCGTTCTTCAAAAATACTGCATTTTGTAGCAAGGTACCGCGTGCCCAACAAACGTGACATCGTGGATGATCACATTTCCGCCTATTCATTTATTGTCCAGTCAAGTCAACGCGTTCAAATTGTTGAGGTGTTCTATTATCCAGTTTGCTGTTTACCTTCCTTGAAAAAGCCATCTGGTTGATGTGCGAAAGCTTGGAAATTTTGATTTCTACTTTACGCCAAGAAATTTGGATTCCTAGTATATTTATGCTATTCTTAGAAATACAGAAAACTATAATTGAAAGTTAAATTAGAGCATATACGTCACAATATACTGTTGATATATCTGTACAATTATTAGGAGCTATGATGCTACTTGCAAATGGTTAGTGAATAGTTTAGTGAATAATTAGAAATAATGTAAAGTGTTTATGGTAAGTGACAGTCAGGAGGCCTCCTGGTGACGCAGTGGTCTAAGCGATGGCTTCTGATCATTCGTCCTAGATAGGTACGGGTTCGAATACAAGTGAGTATCTGAGGAACACAGGAGCAGAATTCGATCCCTTCTTTGCCGCTAAGTAAGACGTGAATGCCAGTGAACGGCATAGAAGAGTAAAATAGGCTTGTGTAGATGATGTCTCAGACACTACAGATGAGGCCCGGATGGGTTTTTTTAAGTTGAATATATATATAAAGTGTTTCGAAGACACTGTAGATAACAAACAGAATTATCGGTATCCTTCCCTCAGAAACAAGGCCATAGATACTGGGTGTTGGATTATCGCCCATGATAGTCATACTGTAAATGTGAATTAATGTTCTAAGGGGCGTAAAAATAGAAATGCCGCGAATTAATTTACTGAAAATTGTAACTCAAAAAGAAAGATATACAATTCAGTATTTCCCTTTTTTCTGCCTCTGCAAACTCTACGAGAGTATTTCCACGCTGGTTTCTGTTGTCGTGACCGAATTTACCTACTGAAGTTTCATTCTGTTGCCGTTGCCCTATTTTTGCATTGAAATCTCCCATAATTATCTTCAAGTGCTGCTTACCTTTATTATTTAGATCACGAATTTCTTCATAAAATTCTTCAATTTCTTCTTCAGCATGACTTGTGGTGGGTGCATAAGTTTGAATAATCTGAGCCTGGTATCTTCTCGAGAGTTGGATAACGAGTCGTGCAGCTCTGTCAGAGGAACTTTCAACTTCTACAACTTTATCCTTCAGTTTCTTGTTTATTATAAATCCAACACCACTAGTTCTGCCAGTATCTGTCCCACGATAGTAGAAGAGATGTCCACTTTTCAGTTCAATGAGATCTTCTCCTTTTCTCCTTACCTCACTTAGCCCGACGATGTCCCACTTGATCCTTTGTAGTTCCTCTTCCAATTCAAGAAGCCTTGAATCAGAAGATAGGGAGTGTCCGTTATACGTAGCCAAGATCAGCATCAGATGGCAGCCTAGTCCGGTCCTCCGGGGATTCTTAGCACCCTCTGCCTTCATGTCGCACTGGCCGCTGCCTTGGCCAGGTACATTCCAGCTTCCGGAGACCGAGGGCCAAGATTTAAGTTGTGGAGTCATTTTGGAGGGGTTTGGCCATAACTCACCACGCTGGCCAAGCGGGTTGGTGAGCGTGGGATAGCATTTCCTCTAATCCCGATGGTATAGTTATACCGCTATTGAGGTTATACCGCTATTGCTATAGAAGCAGAAGGGTTTTTCATCTTGAAATCCTTTTTCAAGAAAAAGCCACACAGGAAATGGACATGGAGACATCCAAATGGGACGACAAGTGAAATTGATTTTATTATGTGTAACAAAAAATTCGTCATAGAAGACTGCAGTGTGATAAACAAGTTCAACACAGGTAGTGACCATAGATTGGTGAGATGTAAGATGCACCTCAACACTAAACTCGAACGTAACAAGCTCATAAGACAAACAAATTGTATTGACATAACCAACCTTAAAAAACACCATAATACCTTCAAATTGGAACTGAAGAACAGATTCTCTGCTTTAGAGGGCCTAACATTGGAAGAAGTGGATATTTCTGAAGTTAACAGAAAAGTAACCAAAGCTCTTATGGAAACAGCAACAAAATTAGCTGGGTCTAAGAACAAATTGTATGTGAACAAATTATCAGGAAAAACCAAAATGTTGATGCAAAAAAGAAGAGAGATGAGGACAACTAAAGAAGATGTGACTTCCAAAGTGGAATATATAGAGCTATGCAAGACAGTAAGAAAAAGTATCACTGAAGACGTAAGGAAATTCAACTGTGAACTAGTAAGGAAAGCAATTGAAAACAACCAAAGCCTAAAGATAGCAAAGGGACATCTCAGTAAGGGAAAAAAACAGATTATGGCACTGAGAAAAGAAGATGGTTCTGTAACAAGAAATAGAGGCGAAATTTTGACAAGAGTGAAAGATTTCTACTCCAAATTATATGAAAAGGATGATACATGTACTCCAGACATCATGAAAGGTACCAGTACCAGAGTTCTTTCAGTCCTTCCAGCAGAAGTTGCACATGCAATCAAGAACATGAAGCGGGGAAAAGCTCCAGGAGAAGATGGAATTACTGTAGACATCATACAAGAAGCAAGTGGAGAAATCGAAACAGTACTCGCCCAAATTTTCACTCGATGCCTTAATGAAGGGAAAATTCCTGAGGATTGGAACAACGCTACAATGATCTTGCTACATAAAAAAGGTGACATTGAGGATCTCAGGAACTACAGACCTATCAGCCTCCTATCAGTGGTTTATAAAATCTTCACTAAAGTTCTTTCACACCGCTTGAAGGTGACACTGGACATGGCTCAACCGAGAGAACAAGCTGGATTCAGGAGTGGCTACAGCACAATAGATCATATCCACGTACTGAGAGAACTAATTGAAAGAGCGAGGGAATATGAACTTCCATTGTGCATGGCGTTTATCGATTATGAAAAAGCCTTTGATTCGGTGAAACCATCAGCAGTTGCAATGGCTCTGAAATCCTGCGGTATTGAAGATGCATACATTAATATTATTAATAACATCTATGAAAATGTAAGTGCAAAGATTCGGCTGTTTGAAAATACAACACACATAAAAATTGGAAAAGGAGTGAGACAAGGTGACACCATATCTCCGAAGCTCTTTAATGCCACATTGGAAAATGTCTTTCGATCACTGAACTGGGAAAACAAAGGGATAAAGATTAATGGAGATTATCTAACCCACCTTCGCTTTGCTGATGACATAGTCATTTTTGCAACTACCCCATCAGAGCTACAGAGTATGATCCAGGAACTTGCTGACAAGAGTAAAGAAGTGGGATTAAAAATGAACTTTCAGAAGACAAAAGTGATGTTCAATGCTTTTACAAGAAATGAAGATTTATCGATTGATGGAGAAAAGCTGGAGATAACAGACACGTACGTTTATCTTGGACAGCAGATATCAAGTGAGGGTCACATTGGTGAAGAAATTAATCGGCGTACAAAACTTGCCTGGAGAGCTTTTGGAAGAAACAGCATAATTTTCAAGAGCAATATGCCATTATGTCTTAAAAGAAAAGTGTTTGATCAATGCATCCTTCCAGTGCTTACGTATGGTGCAGAGACGTGGACCTTAGCTAAAAGAGACATACAATGGCTGCAGACAACTCAAAAAAGCATGGAGAGGTGCATGCTTGGTGTAACCAGGAGAGATAAGAAGAGGAACACATGGATCCGAAAAATGACAAGAGTGGAAGACATCATGATCAGAGGTAAATCCCTGAAATGGCAATGGGCTGGACATACTGCCAGAAGAACAGACCATCGATGGACAGCCGAAATTTTAGATTGGATTCCAAGGGACAGGAAAAGACACAGAAGAAGACCACATGGAAGATGGGTGGATGAAATTCGAAAGTATGCGGGAGTGACATGGAGGAGACTGGCAGAAGACAGACCGTTGTGGAGGAAACTTGGGGAGACCTTCGTCCAGCAGTGGATTGATAATGGTTGACAATGATGATGATGATGATGATTTCCCTTTTTTAAATATTACTTAGCTGCATACAGTATCCTGCACAGCAAACCAGGATACAGAGTAATCTACTCTGTGAGTCGTGGGCCTGTCATACTTAGGCAAAAGAATTGTACGAACCAGCTGAAGGAGCCATGGAAAGCAATATCCTGATATTCCTTTTACAAAAGTTGTGCAAAAATTCTTCAAAATTCCTACGTGGTTTACTTCAGGAAATGCGCATACAAATAAAACTCACTTTAAAAATGATTCTCTGATCAGAAAAACAAAATAAATGGAAATGAAAATAAATTATTATTTGAACATTTTAGCACACCTACTATTTTGCTTTATATCCGATTCGATAATATCGATATACGTCGTGAAAATGATTACTATTCTCGGTAAAGATAGAATTTCAAAGAAAATGCATCATTAGAAAGTCTCTGTGATCTGAATTTTTAATATAGCGCCATGAATGCAACAATGATTTTACTGTTCACCCAGAGAAAAAAACACAGGTGAGTCTTTCAAAAAAGTGGAAATACAAATCGTGTGTGTTTTGTAACAAAACGAACTACCTTTCACTTCCTCACTGAGTACCTATTCTGTGAAACAATTTTGTTTCCCGCTATTGAGCAATTATTTTACATGCCGAATTTAAAAAATGTGTTCATGAAAAAAGTTCAAAAGAAACCAAGTTTTCATCCGTTTAATCTCCTTCTTTTTGTATTTATTGAATTTTTTTTTTTGAAAAGAAAAGGAAAAATGTGTTTCCGAGAAATCGTTCCAGATGTTGGCCTCCTCTTTAATCTATAAATCTTTATTAGCTTCATTCAAAAAATTGCATTTCGCTAGTAGTCAGATATTTTTCTTTCTTCTGTTCATTTCGTTAATGCAATGTCGCACACTTTGCAAACTTTAAAGGGACTAACGTTTTTACTTCTTTTCCATTTAATGTACTCTTTCATTTGCTATTTCAATTGGCATGCTCAAAATCGGGAAACAATTTTTCCTTTTTCGAAATCTTTTTAGTGAAATTTACAATTTTATTCATTAGCGTATTAGCTCTTCAGCAGATTTGAATAGACGCTTTTAAAACTGAGAGAATTATTAAACGAGCGTTAAAAAATTAAAAGAATAAGAAAATATCGAGAATGTTTGACATACCGTATTTTGGGGCGTATAAGACGAGACGCTTTGCTGCAGAAGTCCGAGTCTGGACTTACACGATACATCGACTTACATCGATGGGCCATTACATCATGACCACCTACCTAATAAGCTTACACTGATGAGCCATTACATCATGACCACCTGCCTAATAAGCTTAAACCGATGAGCCATTAACATCATGACCACCTACCTAATAAGCTTACACTGATAAGCCATTGCATCATGACCACCTACCTAATAAACTTAAACCGATGAGCCATTACATCATGACCACCTACCTAATAAGCTTAAACCGATGAGTCATTAACATCATGACCACCTACCTAATAAGCTTACACTCATAAGCCATTACATCATGACCACCTACCTAATAACCTTACACCGATGAGCCATTAACATCATGACCACCTACCTAATAAGCTTAAACCGATGAGCCATTAACATCATGACCACCTACCTAATAAGCTTACACCGATGAGCCATTACATCATGACTACCTACCTAATAAGCTTACACCGATGAGCCATTAACATCATGACCACCTACCTAATAAGCTTACACCGATGAGCCATTACATCATGACCACCTACTTAATAAGCTTAAACCGATGAGCCATTAACATCATGACCACCTACCTAATAAGCTTACACTGATGAGCCATTACATTACATCATGACCATCTACCTAATAAGTTTTAACCTATGAGCCATTACATCATGACCACCTACCTAATAAGCTTACACTAATGAGCCATTACATCATGACCACCTACCTAATAATCTTAAACCGATGAGCCATTAACATCATGACCACCTATCTAATAAGCTTACACTGATGAGCCATTACATTACATCATGACCACCTACCTAATAATCTTAAACCGATGAGCCATTAACATCATGACCACCTACCTAATAAGCTTACACTGATGAGCCATTACATCATGACCACCTACTTAATAAGCTTAAACCGATGAGCCATTAACATCATGACCACCTACCTAATAAGCTTACACTGATGAGCCATTACGTAATGACCACCTACTTAATAAGCTTAAACCGATGAGCCATTAACATCATGACCACCTACCTAATAAGCTTACACTGATGAGCCATTACATTACATCATGACCACCTACCTAATAAGTTTTAACCGATGAGCCATTACATCATGACCACCTACCTAATAAGCTTACACTAATGAGCCATTACATCATGACCACCTACCTAATAAGCTGTAGGACCCAATTTTACCCCAAAACAGGGGCCACTCGACGAGGAATTGATTCGATGAGGTGGCTATAGGTATTCTGGGGTATCTGGGGTATCTGGTACCATAATGTCAACAGCAGGTCCTACAGTTTGAGCGAACCCACTTTTCTAAGTCGAACCATAAATGTTCGATCGGGTTCATGTCAGGTGAATTTGGAGGCCAAAGCATTAACAGAAAGTCACCAGCATGTTCCTCGAACCACTCCTTGACAATTCTGGCAATGTGGCATGGCGCATTATCCTGTTGGTAATAGCCATCAGCAGCAGGGAACACAGTTGCCATGAATGGTTGAACTTGGTCAGCAACGGTGTTCAGATACCTGACAGCTGTCAGGGATCGTGCTATTGGGATAGTGGGGCCTAACGTGTTCCATGAAAACATCGCCTACAGCATAACACCGCCGCCGCCGCCGGCGTGTTTCCACCCAACAGTGCATCCAGGTGTCATAGCCTCCGGCTTATCCGCGCTCGGCCGTCTGCCTGATGCACCGGGAATCTTGATTCGTCAGACCAGGCCACTTTCTTCCAATCATCCACGCTCCAAAGTCGATGATCATGGGCCCATTTCATGTGTTGCAGGCGATGACGTGCAGTGAACATGGATACCGTGCTGTCTGGTATTCGGGTACGCACGCCCCTGCGCAGAAGGCTGCGTTGAACTGTGTTCTGTGACACACTGCCCTGATCACCACTGTTGTAGCTGCGGGTGATTTGTCGCACTGTGGCCCTGCGGTCGCTGTGAACACTGCCCGACAGTATCCGCTTAGCGGACGACAAACGGCTGGACGACGGTTTGTCGTTTGTCCGTCTGTGCACCACTTTTGATACGTATTCACTACAGCTGCACGTGAACAACCCACAAGCGGAGCCGTTCCGATATCGCAGTTCCGAAGCGCCGTGCCATCCCAATTTTTCATTTATCAAACTCAGATAAATGTGCAGTTTCCCATTTTGACTCCGAGCCTTCTAATAACCGAAAGCCAGTCCTCGGGTTTTACACATATTGCTCTGTGAACTTCACCTGTGCCACCATTCGGTCTCCAGGCGCGCTCGTTTCTCTAGATTGGGGGTGGAATGGCTAATCGATCTATCTGTTGAATGGGCGTTGATATTTCTCAATCAGAAAAATAAATATGTTGTGCCTTAAATTCGGTCGTGATCCGATCACCCGAAACGCAATAGTTCGTTCATAACAAATCATTCGGAAAGCGTACGTAACATAATGTTCCGTTCACTTAGAATTTGTTTGAAAGCTGATGAAACGGATACTTCTGCTTGAGAGAAATTTAATTGAAGTCGCAGAGACAGATTTTTAGTGGCAGCTGTCGTATGCTAATTACATCCCTCTCGCGATCGTATCATTACCCCGAGGGTGCCATTCAACCCTGGTTTTGAATAGCCGCCAGAACTGTAATGGGTGCACGTCATTTATCTCGCAAAGATATAACCCGTGAAACACGTAGCTGTCAGGTAGTTGATTGGATGGTGATAGTCGTGCCTACAGCCGGCGGCGCATGCGCTTTAAGAAGGGCAATGACTAGAGCAAGGGTAGGAACCTGCGGCCTTCTAGGCCATTGAGTGCGGCCTTTTGAGTGAATCTAAATTTTGCAGAATAATTTTTTTTATTTTTATTAATATGTTTTTTTCGTCTTTTATTATTTTTATTTTAATCTTAAAATGACCGTATTTAAAATACCAAAGAGTAAAAGAAGATTCAACGAAATAATGCTCCCCGACTGACGCCCACAATTAAAGCATTATAAATCATAAGGGCATAAAAATCATGTACACCTGCTACGCTCATGATTTCATTCTATGGCTCCTAAACTAAAACACTACGGGTGGAATTGATTGAGGTCTCAGAAGATGGCATTTTAAAGTCCTTATTTGACGCTAAAAAAGATCCAGTTGAAATATGGAAAAATGCAATAGAATACCCACGCATTCGGCAACATGAACGAAAAATGCTTTCTTGCTTTGCAATCACTTATTGCTACGAATCTAAATTCTCTTACCTAACCTAAATCAAGACGCTCTTAAGGTCACAAATGACGGATACCCAGCTAGAGGATCAGCTAAAGGTGCGGACTTCCATGCTGCAACCAAATATTCAAATGCTTTCCAATAAAAAACAGTCCCAACGAAGTTATTAAAAAGTAAGTTAACTTTAGAATTAACAATTTGTTTTCTCGTTTTTTGAAGTTAGTTAGTACATAGTAAGATTTTTACAAAATAATGTATATTTTGAAGAATATCTAATTGAAGTTTCTTGAATGCGGACTTATTAGATTACAGCTACTTAATGCGGCCTTCCAACATGAAAAGGTTCCCTATTTCTGGACTAGAGACTGGAAAAGGCAATATTTTTTTTCACCCTGTCAGTCTCTCAAATGCATCGTTCAAAAAGCTCTTTCGATTTTTTATGCTTTCCAACCGTAGGTTGAAGAAGCGTATATGCTCCAGCTTTGTCTGTCCGCACGATAACTCGCGTAAAAATTGGTCCGATTTTAATGAAATTTTACTATGTGGTAGGGGACCACGTGGGGACAAACCCAACTGAAAATAGGCGAAATGGGGTCAAAGGTCAGGACATTGGAGCGGGATCTATTCCATTGCCCTTATTGGTCATGACCTGACTAAAAATGCATCTATTGCGAAAAATCTTAGTATGCTGTTTCGGAGGTATACTGAACCAATTCTGTTGAATATCAGCGAAATGGGGTCAAAGGTCAGGCCACAGGAGCGAGATTTATTCCACAGCCATTATCCTCATAATTTCAGTAATGATTTCTGGTATGTTGGAAAGCGTTTCATAATGAATTCATTGCATGGTTTTCTAACTTGTTAATTTCAGTCGGACTCTCAGCGAAAGCAGCGAATGGAAACTCCCACTGTAAGCATTACTTTGATTTGGCAAACTGTGTTACTTCCGTTTTTTTTTTTTTTTTTTTTTTTTAGCTTAGCTCGGCTGCTTCTTGAACTCATGGGTCATAGGGAAGGAACAGGATATCTTCAATTCCTAACAAAAAAATTACGAAATTGATCTCTTTGCGGGAAAGAAAAATGCGCAAGTAACCTCCTTTCTCTTCCTTTTAATATTTACCGAAACATTGAAAATATAGTAACAGAACTTAGGAACACCTAATGTATTTGTTCTAGCCTCGTCCTATACTCAGGATGGATTTATCTTTGAATGAAGATAAGAAAATTAAGATATTTAACACATTCAACTTATATTCCGTATTGACTTATAAGCCGAAAAATAGTTTTTTTAAAACTCGGGGGGGGGGGGGGGATAGCAAAGCTTTTAGAGTTTGCGAATGTTTAATCAGTCAGACCAAAAATTTAATTGAAGAAAGTAACCACGCTTCAGAAGGGCAAACTGTCCCTCTTTCTCGCTTAAAGTGAAGTTTGTTGATCAAATTTCTTATCGCTTCATAGAAAACTTTACGATATGCACTTTAGTAAAAAACGAAAGATTTTGGAAAACATCCTTTTATTCAAAGTGAAAGGGGTCAGCTTGCACGTTAGAAATGCGAATAAAATAACGAAATATTTTTGCACCCAGCGTACGCTTTTAGGAAACGGAAACAGCTGTCGATACATGCAAAAACTTTATCCCATTGCAATGAAAGAACGCAGAATTTTTGCTCCTGAAAAAAAAATAAGGTGACGTTTTAGATCATACCCTAGTTTCTTCAATTGTTTGTATGACACAGAATTCTAATATTTGGCGATATGTCATCCATACGGCGAAAATCGCCGTCATAGGCAACCACGAAGGCCCCTCTGGTTACCGGAGATGTGATATCGCGGTTTCCTTCTGCGTAGCAACTCACGCTACCGATTGATGGGAGAAGTAGCTTCCAGAAGAACAGCTGCATCGCCGTTGTTCTCCTGTGTGGTATCGCACAATGATTATTTCGCGAAGAGCAGGACAAAAACTCCCGTAAGAAAAAAGATACTAACCATAGATGCAAGTTATTATCAATATTTGTGCTTCCGTCAGGGGTGACACAGCTGTGATTGTTACTGACAGATCAGCAAAACGGATGCCGTTAACACACACTTTTAAAACTGAGAGAATAAATAAACGTGCGTTGAAAAATGAAAAGCATGAGAAAGTGTCCCTTTTGAAAAAAACATCCGTTCTCAACGAACGAGGCTACGACAGGAAGCACAGAGAGCAGGGTCGTAGCTAGTGCTAAACTCTAGGGGATGCTACAAATAATGTAAGGAAGGCTAGAAAATTTTAGGTACCAAGCATTGTTAAACAAGTTAGTAAAATCCTGCAACGCATTGATTATGATACGCTTTCCAACATACCAGAAATTATTACTCAAGTTATGTTGATAATGGCTGTGGAATAAATATCGATCCTGTGTCCTGACCTTTGACCCCATTTCGATGATATTCAACATAACCGGTTCAGTATACCTCAGGAATAACATACTCAAGTTTTGTCGAAATAGAAGCAATTTTACGCAAGTTATGAGAATAATGGCTGTGGAATAAATCTTGCTTTTGTGCAATGACCTTAGACCCCATTTCGTTGATATTCAACAGAACCGGTTCACTACACCTCCGGAACAACATGATAACGTTTTGTCGCAATCGAAGGATTTTTAGGTAAGATATGATGCAGAAGGGCAATGGAAGGGATCCCACTCCAGTGTCCTGAACTTTGACCCCATTTCTCCCATTTTCAATAGGGTTCGACCCCAAGGGCTCCCTACCACATACTAAAATTTCATCGAAATCGAACCATATTTACGCATGTTATGACGCATAAAGGCAATGAAATGGATCCCGCTTTTATGTCCTGACCTTTGACTCCATTTCGCCCATTTTTAATAGGGTTCGTTCCCAGATGGTTCCTTACCACACACTAAAATTTCATGGAAATCGAACCATTTCTACGAAAATTATGACGCATAAGGGCAATCGAAAAATCCCGCTCTTATGCCCTGCCTGATCTTTGACCCCATTTCGCCCATTTTCAATAGGGTTCGTCCCCAGGTGGTCTCCTACCTCATACTAATATTTCGTCGAAATCGAACCATTTTTACGCAAGTTATGACGCATAAAGGCAATTTAATGGATCCCGCTCTTATGTCCTAACCTATGACCCCATTTCGCCCATTCTCAATAGGGCTCGTGCCCAGGTGGTGCTCTACCACATACTAAAATTTCATCGAAATCGAACCATTTTTACGCAAGTTATGATGCATAAAGGCAATGGAATGGATCCAGCTCATATATCCTGACCTTTGACCCTGTTTCGCCCATTTTCAAAAGGGTTCGTCCCCAGGTGGTCCCCTACCACATACTAAAATTTCGTCGAAATCGAACCATTTTCACGTGAGTTATCGTGCGGACAGACGGGCGGACTGACGGACGGACAAAGCTGGAACATATACGCTTCTTGAACCTACGGTTGGAAAGCGTAAAAAGGAGTTTATAGTTGATTTTGTTGAAATCGGACAAAAGCATCTTTTATACTGGACAATGCGAAACTGTTGTTCGTTTCGTCTAGGATAGCCGATTTAAAAAAAAAGCGTTTGGACGAAATGTTTTGAAGAACTCTAAAAGAAAATCGGTCAAGGATGACCAAAGGTATACGATGAATAGTTGAACTAACTACTAACTGAAAGCTATATTTACCGGAAACTCTGCAGAATGTAATTCATTCAAAGGAGAAACATGTTTTCGAGGTGACACAAGCGTCTGGAAATATCATACATATCTATGTTTTGCGTTACTTTTCTGTTGTGTCAGTCGTGTAGATTTTTCGCCTTTCACACAGGGACTAAGTACGTATTACTATACCGATTAAATGTATTGATCTTCATTGCGTAGTGTGATGCTGTTTGAAGTGCTTGACCTGATTTTCAGTGTTTGTGCTCCTTTGATTCGTATTTTTTACGTTTTCCAACCGTAGGTTGAAGAAACGTATATGCTCCAGCTTTGTCCGTCTGTCTGTCTGTCCGCACGATAACTCGCGTAAAAATGGTTCGATTTCAATGAGATTTTAGTATGTGGTAGGAAACAATCTGGGGACGAACCCTACTGAAAATGGAAGACATGGGGTCAAAAGTCAGGACATAGGAGCAAGATCCATTTCATCGCCCTTATGCGTCATAACTTACGTAAAAATGCTTCGATTACCACAAAACCTTATCATGTTGTTCCGGAGATATACTGAACCGATTCTGTTGAATATCATCAAAATAGGGTCACAAGTCAGGACACAGGAGCGAGATTTATTCCACATCCATTATCCTCATAACATGACTAAAACGCTTCTATTGCGACAAAACTTCAGTATGTTGTTCCGGGAGGTACTCCGAACCGGTTTTGTTGAGTTTCATTGAAATGGGGTCAAAGGTCAGGGCACAGGAGCTAGATTTATTCCACAGTCATTATCCTCATAACTTGAGTAATGATTGCTGATATTTTGGAAAGCGTATCATAATCAATGTGTTGCATGATTTTACTAATTGTTGCGTTTAAATGTCGATATTTATTTGGGTCTAAATTTTTCCACAGCATCTCACTGAATGTAAAGCATTTCAGAAATGAGTAATCATAATAAATATAAGGAATGGACTGGCATACCGTGTACGATTGCAACAGTTCATAAAGGCACAAATGTATTTGCGAATTGTATTGCTGTATCTTAGACAAGCTTTTGCATGAACACTTTCTTGAACCAGCTGATTTACAGGCTTTCCCCTCAGTCAGATCGATATACAGCACCCCCTCTCACCTCTTTTTTATCCTTTGGTACCAAGTCTAGTAATTCAGATGGCCGACGGCAGTCAGTTTTTAAGTGTGATACTGAAATTCATTTCGTTTTTGTTTCCAAGTATGCCATATGCTAATTGTAATTATTACACTGGCGTGCAAAATTAAAGGACGAGACGGTTTTTCGAATGTAACGTCGTGAAGAAGTGCTCCACAACGACTCAAATCATACCATAAGATCCCCAAGATGTAAGAATATGGGACAAGGGAGCAAAACCGTCCAAACAAGGAATCCAAAGGATACAAAGGCACTTTATTGAAAAGGTAGCATCGAGCACAACTGGAGAGAAGACAGAAACGTCCATGTGACAGGCGGCTTCCAAGAAAAATCCAGTCTTTAGTAGGGGATATAATCACCCCTGACTTTGTTGTAGGATTTACAACGTCTGTCCATGCTGAGGACCAGGTTGTCAAGGAGCTGTTGAGGCATCGCGGCCCATTTCTCTTGTAGCTCCACTCGCAGCTGCGGAATCGTTGCTGGCGGCTGGTGACGTGCTGCCAAGCGTCTCCCGAGAAGGTCCCACACGTGTTCGATTGGATTTTGGTCCGGGGACCATGCGAGCCAATCCATGCGTTAAATATCTTCACTCTCCAACAGCTCTGCGACAGCTACTGTACGATGAGGTGTAGCGTTGCCGTCCATGAAGAGGAACTCAGGACCCACAGCGCCTCTAAACAGACGCACGTGAGGCAGGAGAACCGCGGTACAATAGCGGACATCAGTCTCTGAACCTCCTTGGGAGATGTGGAGGTCAGTACGGCTACCAAGCATGATACCGCCCCAAACGAGAACCCTGCAACCTCCAAACCGGTCCCTTTCGATGATGTTGGAGGTGTGATTGCGTGTTCTCTGCTCTCTTCAGATGTGTCCGGAATTGCTCGTTAGACTAAATCGGCTATGATCTGCAAAGAGAACTCGACCCCATTGCTGATGTGTACAGTTCTTGTTTTCCTGGCACCACAGAAACCGCCGTCTCCGAAGAGCAGGCTTTAATGACACACACCATACTGGTTGTCGTGAAAATAGACCACCTTTGTGCAGCCTCCTGGCCACGGTAAAACGCGATAACGGACGTTCAGTTGCCTGTTGCTTTGCGATTTCTCCTGCTGTCTGCCGGCTGTCTCTTCTCGCCTGTAGGACAATATACCGGTCGTCCGCCGCCGTGGTTGCTCGTGAACGACCACTGCTAAACTCTCGGACAGCTGTTCCTGTCATTTGAAATGCTCTCCAAGCTCGTGAAACGATGCTGTGAGCGATCCCGAACTCCTCGGCCACACTCGTCACACTTCGACCTTCTTCCAATTTCCCAATGACGCGACCTCGGGTAAAGTCATCCAGATGTCGTCTACTGGATTGCCTGTTGGCCATATTACGCGGTGGCAGCAAATCGATGTCGTTCAGACCGATGTACACCGTGCAATAGCTTTCACCGAATTGCTGAGCGTACACCGCCCGTGTGATTTATACCCTTCCGACACTCGCCCGCCTACGTCATGCTGCATATATGCGCATGCCCTACGGTACCGGACCCTAGTCTATCTCCTGAGCACGTCTTCTCGGAGGACCTTCTCGGGAGACGCTTGGCAGCACCGGACCTTCTCGGGAGACGCTTGGCAGCACGTCTCGGGAGACGTGCTGCCAAGCGTCTCCCGAGAAGGTCCCACACGTGTTCGATTGGATTTTGGTCCGGGGACCATGCGAGCCAATCCATGCGTTAAATATCTTCACTCTCCAACAGCTTTTGCGACAGCTACTGTACGATGAGGTGTAGCGTTGCCGTCCATGAAGAGGAACTCAGGACCCACAGCGCTTCTAAACAGACGCACGTGAGGCAGGAGAACCGCGGTACAATAGCGGACATCAGTAACTGAACCTCCTTGGGAGATGTGGAGGTCAGTACGGCTACCAAGCATGATACGCCCCAAACGAGAACCCTGCAACCTCCAAACCGGTCCCTTTCGATGATGTTGGAGGTGTGATTGCGTGTTCTCTGCTCTCTTCAGATGTGTCCGGAATTGCTCGTTAGACTAAATCGGCTATGATCTGCAAAGAGAACTCGACCCTATTGCTGATGTGTACAGTTCTTGTTTTCCTGGCACCACAGAAACCGCCGTCTCCGAAGAGCAGGCTTTAATGACACACACCATACTGGTCGTCGTGAAAATAGACCACCTTTGTGCAGCCTCCTGGCCACGGTAAAACGCGATAACGGACGTTCAGTTGCCTGTTGCTTTGCGATTTCTCCTGCTGTCTGCCGGCTGTCTCTTCTCGCCTGTAGGACAATATACCGGTCGTCCGCCGCCGTGGTTGCTCGTGAACGACCACTGCTAAACTCTCGGACAGCTGTTCCTGTCATTTGAAATGCTCTCCAAGCTCGTGAAACGATGCTGTGAGCGATCCCGAACTCCTCGGCCACACTCGTCACACTTCGACCTTCTTCCAATTTCCCAATGACGCGACCTCGGGTAAAGTCATCCAGATGTCGTCTACTGGATTGCCTGTTGGCCATATTACGCGGTGGCAGCAAATCGATGTCGTTCAGACCGATGTACACCGTGCAATAGCTTTCACCGAATTGCTGAGCGTACACCGCCCGTGTGATTTATACCCTTCCGACACTCGCCCGCCTACGTCATGCTGCATATATGCGCATGCCCTACCGTACCGGACCCTAGTCTATCTCCTGAGTGGCCTTTCGGTCCGTTCTGCCTGCTCGTTCCGCTGTTATGCTAATTTCTCCTCTTCGTCCTTAATTTTTGAACACCAGTGTATGTTCGAAGAGTCTTTCTGAGGGGATGGTCAGAACTTTTTAGGGCCGTAGCTCGGCGGTCCCTAAGCTACACCCTGGCTGAGAGAACAGTTGGAGCGGAAAGCCATGCTATGCATTTGGTGGAATTGTAAGGTCCCTGTGTACTGGGAACTCGAACCAATTGGTCAGATCGTGACGGGAATTTATATGTCGAATAACTGCAGATTTACGATACTCTGAGCCAAAGCTACCAAGCATTCATGAATAAGAAGCTGGCGTGGCTACAAGTGGATAATGCCCCCAAGTCATAAATCCGGAGTGGCCTGATGAAAACTACTGGGATTGGAAGGGGTTGAGATCCACCCGATTGTCCGTGAAATCTGGACCTTGCTCCATCCGATCACCACCAGTTTCGTTCCAAGGCCATTTGCTATAAGGACTGCACTACCTTCCAGTGGTGAATGTAGAATCTACCACCAGAGGTTTTGTCCTCGAAACCTGCGGAGTGGTAAAAGACGTGAAACCGTGTCTTTGGTCGAACGCTGGAAAATGACTATAAAAACAACGACCTATACTTCACTGAATGAGGTGGGCGTTTATTGGTTTCTTGCATTATTAAACTTTTTTGCTGAAAACAGAACAAAGTTTTGACTCATCCTGGTCAGCGGACAGACTTCTGCGCGAGTATATACGATATCGTTTTTATTCTTCGGCAAATTTTAATATGCTGTGCTTTGTTTTGTTGAATGAACGAATTAAGCTGAGATCTTGCTACATTTGAATGCGTTTGCATGAAATATAGCAGAGAGCATGCTAAAGCATCTGTCACACAGTTGTACAGCTTGTATTAAACAATCCTGAAATTTTCGAGGAGCCTTCTCATGAATCGAGACCGAACTGAGTTGGTTGCCTTCTTGCATGGCATTAACTGAAACCATATATTCCTGGATGATCATTTATTAACCTTTGGCCAAAGTCTTGCACAGCTCCAAAGTGTCCAGAATGAATTTTGATTCCTTAAGCGTCTTTTCTTATAGATAGCTTCGCTTTTACGGTGCAAATAAGAAGAACAAAAGCCTGCCCTTAAGGCGGCCACAGACACACACGTTTGAGTGTCGCGCCAGCCAACGGGGAAGTTTTGTGCCTGAGGAGTAATGTAGTGTGGAGTGAAGAGGCTTTCAGGTGTTGAAGAGCTTCACTCCTGCTTCACTGCACGCTACATGCCGCCTCAAGCACAAACTCCCCGTTTGCTGGCGTTCCACTCAAACACGGATCATTGAAACGTGTATGTGTCTGTGGCCGCCTTTAGTCGCATTTTAGGTAACTGCTCGAAACTGATTTTCTGGTAAATCGGGACAGATAATGCCTACGTAATTCTAAGTATTTTTCGTTATCATGCTTATATATGTCCATGAAGAGTGCGTGAAAATGTTTACCTATTATTATTATTATTATTTTCAGTTCTTGTGGGATGTCCACAATTAAATATTACAATTCCTGATTCTTCAGCCATAAGGATAAGTACTCGAATATTTACTAGCACTTAAATTTTTGTTCTGACGGGAATGTAATTATAGATATGCTCTTGAAATACTAAATTTTAAATAATTATCACAAATCTCTCTCCTCATATTTAAATATTTTGGCCCGTCTCCAACAAACATCGACTTATTGCACTATTTATGTGTGTTACCGGGTTATTTTAGGAACATTCTGATAATTCGAACGAAACGCAGACACCAGTCTTAATTTTAAATGCAATATCGATTTTACGACAGTAAACTTCTTTTAATGTCGACTGTACGACCTGTAACTACATAGCTTGTTTCAAAACAATTGAGAATATTATCATAAAAAATGTGCAGTACTGTGTTCGAACATCTCACGAGTCTCAAAAACCGGTAGTAGTTGTAGTAACCACAGCAACCGGCCACACGTGCTTACAAAGGCTGCGTTGTCGATAGTGCGAAGTTTAATAAGCGTTATTTCGTGAACCCCTAACAAGTGTTTTTGTGCCGTAATTTTTTGAAAAAAATGGATGTGAAAGAGGAACAAAGATGCTTAATTAAATTTTGCTCTCGACTTAAGAAGTCTGTCGGAGAGACTTCCGTCTTATGCAAGAGGCTTAAAAAGATGAATATCTAGGAAAATCAACAATTTACAGATGACATAAAGAATTTATGGGTGGTTGTAAGCCGGCGGCATTAATCGCGCACGGAGGAAGACCTTCAATGAGTGTTACAGACGTAAACATCAATACAATACGTGTTATTATACGGAAAGACAGACACATAGCACTTACAGATATAGAAGATATGGTTCACATTTCAAAATCATAAATTCACAGAATTTTACGCAAGCGTTTGGGCATGAAACGAGTTTGTTCAACTTGGGTTCCCTGTTTCTTTTCATGTGCGGCCCAATGCAAGGCAGCACATTGCCTGTTCTGTTGTTTCCTATTTAGAGAAAATTAATATCACGTTGATGCCTCTAGCTACATATAGTCCAGACTTGTTACCATGTGATTTCTGTTTGTTCCCCATTTTAAAAAAGACATTACAGATACAACAATTTGACACGTGTCAACAACTTATTACAGCTGAGGAGGGATACTTCAACAACATTTCAAAAGAATTTCAGAAGACATTCATAAAGTGGAAGAAATATTTTGACATCTGTATTCGATTTAATGGAGAGTATTTTGAAAAAGATGACCACTACCTTGATAACTAAGGCACTGATATTTTTTTAATAAAAACATTATCATTTGTTTTGGGACAAACCTTGTATAATCACATACTCTATTCGCGACTGCAAATTCTTTTTCATTGTGGGGAGCTAGCGTAATTATTTCTAAAAGAATCCAGGCCTATGCACTGTAAAACATTTCAGAAATTCAAAAGCCTTTTTCGTGATTTCTTTTGTGAGTTAACGAAGCATCATCCGTTTCCGTGAAATGACGGGGAAAAACCAGAGTTGCACAGGTTTTTCGCACGCCAGGAAAATTCTGAATTTTCAGAAACTTTTACTCAATGTTTTAACGGAAAATTCTGAAGTTTCAGAAATCGTTCAGTAATTCATTTCGTGCATTAACGGAAAATTCTGTTCTCGCTTTTTCTGAAACCAAATGATGGCAAATATCCAGTAATACGGGCGATTCGCAAAATATTTGAGGTTTGATTAACTATTGAATTTCAATCGTGTGTT
This sequence comes from Macrothele yani, assembly GCA_039090855.1. NCBI lineage: Eukaryota > Metazoa > Arthropoda > Arachnida > Araneae > Macrothelidae > Macrothele > Macrothele yani. The sequence continues at coordinate 85,676,184 of CM077008.1, forward strand.
AGAGGAGCAGATTTTCAAGTTCTACAGCAAGATCGGATATTGTGGGTAGCATATCGCATAAAATTTTGGTTATTATGGCATCGGATATTCTATCCCCACTTCTCCATTATTCATTGGATATTCTATATTTATCGGATATTCTCTATCAGATATTCATCGATATTCACCGATATTCATCGCATATCAGATATTATATAATATAGATATTATTATTAAGTATGTCGTATAGATATTATTATTATATCAATGAATATCTGATATAGATTTTTTTAATAAATATTATTATTATATATTATTTTTTATAATATTATTTTATCAACGAATATCTGATACAGTTATTATTATTATATATATTATAAATATATTATTCTTATATCAGATATTGTTCATCAGATATTCTATATTCATCGGATATTCTATCACCTCTTCCCCATTATTCATCGGATATTCTATCCCCTCTTCCTCATTATTCAGCGGATATTCTATCCCCTCTTCCCCATTATTCATCGGATATTCTATCCCCTCTTCCCTATTATTCATTGGATATTCTATCACCTCTTACCCCATTATTCATCGGATATTCTATCCTCTCTTCCGCATTATTCGTCGGATATTCTATCGCCTCTTCCCCATTATTCATCGGGTATTCTATCCTCTCTTCCCCATTATTCATCGGTTGTTCTATCCTCTCTTCCCCATTATTCATCGGATATTCTATCCCCTCTTCCCCATTATTCATCGGATATTCTATTCCGTCTTCCCCATTTTTTGAGCAGTCGAACAACAGGGTATAAACTTCGTCCAGAAAGTCAATAAGCATGTGTGAAAAAGGAAAAAGACTTATTTCTATGGGCAGTGTTTTGAAACTACGGTAATATTTTTGAAAGATAAATTTGCGATAAGTGCAGGAAAGAGTTGTACGCGGAACATTACAGATCGAACAAGAGAGGATAAACTTCGTCCAGATATAGACGGATAACAGTTAAAAATGAAGAGAAAATTGAAAGCTAAAACATTCTTTCATTTTCAACTAAGTTTAAAATTTCGAAGAAACTATCTGGATGTGTAATTGAGTTTGGACCTAACAAAAGCAGTTCTTAAAATATATTCTGGAAGGGTAAGAAACATGTGCGAATGTTACTTTGAACAGTCAAACTGAAAAGATAAGATGTCCTGTTTGATTCTTTTTCTTCTTTTCGCAATGAAAATTTAATTTGTCAGTTGTTGTGTTTGTATTTTTTGAAGTCAGAATGTCTTAAAGCGTGAAATGTTTAAAGGACATTAATGCTGACAATCGTTACACGATTTTAAGTAATTTAAACTTCTTTATTTGAAAGCTTTTTTCAGGTGACAGTAAAAAATTCACTAACGACGTGTGATGACGCCTTCAAGTTTTTTTTTATTGGATGTTTAGCGACCACCGTGAGCAACCCAATGGGCTATACGCAGTCGCCCGTCCCTAATTTAGGGTCACTGGTTCCAGAGAAGGGGGAGAGTCAGTGCCGTAAGACAAATAACATTCATGCCTCACGGGATTCGAACCTGGACACCTTTCGGACGAATGATCTGAGGCCATCGTTTAGACCACTGCGCAACAGGGCGGAAGGTTTTGTGTTTATGCGCTTCTGATGCTAAATCTGTTCAATGAATTTTTGATTAGGTTGATTTAATGGCGAAAGCTTGTAAAGTGCTTTTTTAGGGATTAGGATACTTACTGTTTTTAAAATATTTCTGATTCCAAGGTTCGTTCGTAAGATGTTTGAACAGTTTTGTCTATAAGATATTTGAACAGTTTTGTCTATAGTTTTGTCTTAGATGTTTGAAGCAGCTTATCTATAAAGCATGATATCACGCTAATTCCTTTCCAAATGAAATGTTCTATTAAACGCCATTCCTTTGTAGTCTTCTTTAATATTTATTTTTACAACTTTATTATCGAAAGACTAGTGATGCAACAGCGATTTTCATGGGTATAATATAATAGTTTAAATAGGTATGTAGGTCTACTTACCCTTAACTTTGACTTCAAGCTTAGCTTAGTGTATTTAGCTTCACAATAACCTAGGTTATTTCAACTTGCTCGTTGTATCTGAAAGACGTAATTTCACATAGAATTTACTTTCAAAATAAAGGCCAGGATTCAGTGAATACAGAATTTACTTACGAGTTGTCAAAGCACTTTTTTTTCGTTAATCAATCTCGTCCAAAGTTTATAATCAACAGGGCTGTTATACAAAAGTCTATAATCACACACACAGACACACACACACACACACACACACACACAATACGCAAAATATTGCCTTCAATTGCAAATAGCCTAAATAATCTTCAAATACAAATAGCTTCAGCATCCTTCAAATACAAATAGCTTCAGCATCCTTCAAATACAAATAGCCTAAGTTCCGTTGAAAACTTATAACGAGCCCGTATTTAGCGAGAGTCCGGATTTAACGAGCGAAACAAGAACTTTTGTTTGGAACAATATTAATGCAATGCTAATTTGACTGTTTTTAACGAACCAAATGTAACGAAGTTTCCGGATTTAAGCAGGGAGAGAAAACTGAAATGATCACTGTTAACAAGCAAAGTAACACATTTGAATGACATTTCATATTTGACGAGGCAAAGAAAATCCGCTGTTCACTCTCCTGGAATGGGGAAATAGAAATGGTGACATACAGGATAAAATTGCAACAGCGCAGGGGAATCTTGGTGTGCTAGTGCAAGAATGTTGATAGAAAATCAATGGGGAGAGAGTACATCACATTCTCAACAATTGAGTTTTGCAAGAGACCCTCTCCGCCATTTATTCCAAGGAAGTATCTTTTTTAAAAAAAATGTTTCCATATAATGTTTGCTTCAGGATTAGCTGCTGCTACGTATTCACGTTAGTGCTTATTTTATTTTCATTTGCACTACTGCAGTTAACTAATTAAATCTATCAAATCCTATTATTATGGTTACATGTATAATATAAATGTACGCATATTTTTACATGGGGAATTTTTCACCACAAAACGGATTCATGGAGGATTTTTGTCAGTCCCGAGCTCCTTGTTATAAGCGGGGTCCACTGTAACTATGTTTCATAATATGCATGATACTTATCACACTATGAGCACAATCTGACCACTGAAAACAAGAATATTTTATGTCAAGTTTAAGCATCGAAATCAATTTACTTTCTCAATAAAGAACTGTCTTATAAGATTCCTATTTTTTTTGGGTGGGAGGGGTTAAACGACCTCCGTGAGCAACTCGATGGGAAATAAGCAGTCACCCGTCCCTAATTTAGGGCCATTGGTTCCAGGGAAAGAAGAGAACCAGTGTCTTAAGACAAACATAAAATCCATGAGTCACCGGGATTCGAACCCGGGCCTATCTCGGACGAATTGTCACAAGCCAGATCGTAGACCATTGCATTACCGGGGCGGCCTTACAAGATTCGATCGCGGTTTATATATTGCATAAACGCGAATCACTCAACTAACATGAATATGGCTCGCTCAACATTGCACACTGAGCTCTTATCTCAGAAGTCTTTATCTCCCTTGCTTACAATTTGATGAGCTGCCAAGGCCGCGGGTGGCCTAGTGGTCAACATTCGTGACTTCCACGGAGAAGACCTCAGGTTCGATCCCAGGCAGGTACGAACGCTCGAACCACTAAATATCCGCCGTGCGTCCGATGGGCACGTTAAGCTGTCGGGCCTCGGGTACTGAATCCCGGTAATAAATAAGGGCGTCTTCCTCACCCTTTCTGCCTCGCTTTCGTGTCACTTCCCTATCGGGCACTCTAGCCCATATCCCCTAGCTTCCTGTTTCTAAGGGTTGTACAAGACCTGGGGTCAGGCAATCCCTTCCTAAAATCCTCTACATATGATCTGATCAGCTGCCAGGAGTTACCAACTTCAAATTCATCCGTAGAAACCTAGGATAATAATATGTATAAGGGGAGCGAGCACAATAAGAAATGTCTACGTAAAACTCTGAAACCGAAGTTCCTGGGCGGCGGCAGCCATCTTAGGTTACCCTTCTGAGAGCGTTTCCATCAAATTAAGTACCTAGCTACGTCTACGTTAGACTAGTTAGCACTTTTAAAGCCTTCTTGCTGAAGGAAAAATGTCTTTTACATTTATCACCCTGTTTCCCTTTCTTTCAAAGCATTGTTAGGTCAGTTTCACCGTGCGTACAACAAACATTGCCTTAACTTACCCCACGAAAAGTGCATGAAGTAAAAAAAATATAAGCTGAAAAATGTCGTGTGATTGAGTGACTATTTTTGAGAACGCAAACAGAGAGCGTACAACAAACATTGCCTTAACTTACCACACGAAAAGTGCATGAAGTAAAAAAAAAATATAGGCTGAAAAATGTCGTGTGATTGAGTGACTATTTTTGAGAACGCAAACAGAGAGCCCATTTAAGAGTGGTGCTAAGGGGCTGTAGCGCCGGGCCATGCATTTTAAGGGGCCCCATAATTTTTCAGGATGCTTGAAGAATTGACAGAGTTCCACAGTTTTTTTTTCAGATAACACAGCAAAAACTATAAGAAACTGCCTTGTGAAAAATAATTCTATTTCTTTCCGCTTGTTTGGGAGGAGTACGCAAAAAATGTAGTCTCCACCAGTCCATCCTTAAATCTTTCGAAAGCATTACAGAAATTGTTTTGTACACTGTAATTAGGGAAAATGTTCATTCATTAAGAATTCGTTTGAATCATGATATTTGAATTATATTATTTTGCCCACCACTTCGATATAATTTCAATAAGCTGAACCCAACCCTGGGGGAAGGGGGACGGGAAGGTTTAAAACAGGACTGAACTGGTATTCATTTTTCAACCATGGATTTTTATAACTTCTTGCTACCACTGATTCGTCCATGAATGATGGGATACATACTTTGATACGACAAGGATATGTCGTGGCTTCCTCATCATATTTTGGGAATGTTTTCTCCTGGGTTATTTTATTCATCCACATATAGTGAAATCCCAGATGTGCCTCTAATATTGGGGCCCCAAAATACTGTCCAGCCCCTGGGACCCCTGTCTTCTTAAATGTGCTATGCCCAAACTCAACGAAATATTACCTTAAAAAATGATAATCGTGCTAAACGTGATAATTTATAATACTTTGACGAACAGTAAATGAAATATACAAAATTGAAAATCGTTTGTAGCGCACAATAAAATCAGATTATTGGCGATGATAGGCCGATTACTATACACCAATTATAAACTTGAAAATTTACAAAAAATTAAAAACAACAAAAAAAAACTGATTTTATTTTATGCTTAAAACGACTTTGACTTTTATAAAACCTTAATGAAATGTGTAAGATTTGTCTGTAACGTGATTCCAGGCAGTTCTTTTAAATGCCTTATTGGTGTATCTTACAGCTGTGCACGCCTGCATCTAAAACGTTTCTTTCGCGCCAAAACCAACACAAAAATAAAAATCAGAAAAAAAGGCGAGTCTAAACTGGCACTACGCTGGCGTTCAGTCTTTTAGCTTAGAATGCACAAATGCGCAACTGAGGGTAACGCAATATGGCGGCCACGCAACTCAGTTGGCTTCAACAGTGAGAGCCCATGCTCTTTTCCTTCATTGTATGCCCCTTGATAGAAACTTTGTGTCGCTAAGTTTAGAAAATGTTAAAGGAGAAGAAACCAAATTTACATGAGAACATAGGAACTCAAAAAGAAGGCTAAATTAGGGCAAGCTAAGAAAAATTAGCTAAATTAGGGCAAGAAAGCTAAGAAATCCGCATGCGTTTTATATTTGCATGTATGCAATTTTTTGTTCAAAAACACTAAAAGAGAACAGAAATACAGCAACTTAAGAAGTGATTGATTGATAGGAAAGAGACAATTTCTATCACAGAGAGTTTGCGTTTTTTGACAGATCGTTATGTCATTGTTTCCCACTAATGGCTCAAACAGAAACGAAAAAATCTGTTGGACTTAACTGATTTTTCTTTTCTTTTACTTTAAACTTAACTGCAGATCTTCACGTTCTTCTTCGAAAAACTTGAGAAATAAATGTGATTTCATTTTTACCAATACAAGGGAAAAATAACTTCACTTTCATCAGACACACTTTTGTAAACTGTTGTGAAAATTGATCATGCTCTCAAGATATCTAGTCTCTTTACTAACAACTTTTCATGATCCACAACCGAACCTTTTGTAAGATCTGAATGCAACGCTCACCGCTGTAAGGATTTTTTCCTTTTTTATCTCATAAACTCCCTTCAGTTTGGTATATGTTTTTAGTTTGACCGAATATTGTAAATTTTTAACCGACTTTCAATGATTTATTTGCTCATAATCACTCGTGAAATCCATTCATTGCTGCGAAGCGGTAGGTGGCACATACCTTTTTGTAAGCTTTTCGAGAACGTACGATATATACTGAATGCTCACTAAACCGCCACCATCAGTGTCGGTTTAAGGCCTTATTGGGCCTCTAGACTTAAGACATTTGAAAGGGCCCCTTAGGCTTGGACATCTGAGTTGACCCCCTAAGAAACGTATTACGGATAATCATTACGTGTCCCTTAAAATAATACGTGTTTAGTGCATTCTTAAAACTGGTAAATTATATGCAAAGTTTTCGTAATACTGCATTTTCCATTGTTCTCACAAGAACATGAGTTAAAAGCTGAAGACTCATAGATTTTGTCTTGAGTATTTTAATGTTTTATACTTTTTTCTTCGTACATCATTTTCGTTATGCAATGTCAAGCCACAGGGAACTCCGACACCTGTGGCTTCACACTGGATATAAAGTCCCTTGCGGCTTCACATTGCACATATTATTCGCGGTGTGGCAGCTGCATGCCTCCCGGGACGATATATATTATTCGCGGTGTAGCAGCTGCATGCCTTCCGGGATTAAAGTGACTCACCATTACCTCCCGGGTAATGGTGAGTCACTTTAATCTGACCCCTGATCCGGGCCTGGCCACCACCCTTTGAAAAGTGATTTACACCCCATATTAACATGACGATGAGGAGACGGTGATCTGAAGGGTAAAGAAGTGTGTAAGAAGAGTGAAGTTCGGAATGATGAAGCCTGTAACAGAGCGAAGTTAGAGGAGCGAAGTTTAGAATGATGAAGCCTGTAAGAGAGCGAAGTTAGGCTGTCACTTACGCTTTCCCCATCACAGAGAGAGTAGGTAAGGCTCAGAGAAAATACAAATGTGTTGAACAGAGCACTCTAAATGAACACCGGGGACTCTTCGTGGATCCCCACTTGGTATTTGAGGACTGAATCTGTGTCAAGACGGTGTGAGAGTTTACCATCTCACTCACGCAGAAGTTCTTCATGAAAGCGGTTGCTCATCTCAATTAACTTTTTCGGGATGCGATTTACTGTGTCCCCCCAGCGCAGTCCTTTTGAGTACCTCATGAAACTTTTTAAGGATTGATAGGTCCCCAGCGCAGTTCTTAGGAGTTCTTGTAAGACTTAATTTCACATCACACTCACCAAGAAGTTCTTCATGAAAGCGGCTGCTCATCCCCATTAACTTTTTAGTGATACGATTGTCTGTGTTCAAAGCGCAGTCTTTAGGAGTTCCTCATGAAAGCGGCTGCTCATCCCAATGAACTTTTTAAGGATGGATACGTCCCCAGCGCAGTCCTTAGGAGTTCTTGAAAGACTTAATTTCACATCACATTCGCCCAAAAGTTCTTCATGAAAGCGCCTGCTCATCCCCATTAACTTTTTAGAGATACGATTGTCTGTGCTCCCAGCGCAGTCTTTAGGAGTTCCTCATGAAAGTGGCTGCTCATCCCCATTAACGTTTTAGGGATACGATTGTATGTGTTCCCAGCGCAGTCTTTAGGAGTTCCTCATAAAAGCGGCTGCTCATACCAATGAACGTTTTAGGGATGCGATTGACTAAGCCTGCAGTGAAGTCGTTAGCAGTTCCTCATGAAATCGGCTGCTCATCCCAATGACATTTTTAGGGATGTGATGGACTATGTCCCCAGCGCAGTTCTTAGGTGCCCGTGTCCTAAATCGGAGGTCGCAGTCCCCATTAATTGGACCAGAAGGAGAGCAATTTTTGAATGTAAGATCGATTTGGATCAGACGGAGAAATGGATCAGGTGGTAAGACCTTTTGAACTTACAAGATGGGTGATAGACCGCCAGACAAGTGTCAAAACTAGACGTCGTTTTTGTTCTTACTCAGGTTGGCGCGTAATGTCTAAGTACCCCAAAACGGCCAAAATATTATGACAAGCACGTCTTTAACGAAATCTGCTGGTAAACGACGTTTAGTATGAAAAATGATGATACAGTATAAAAAACACATGATATTGAAGTTTGTTAATCACTCTTGTTCTTGTTCTTTGGATGGGCACGGCAGCGGACTTAAGCGAATTTGACAAAAGCCAAATTGTAATGGCCAGACGACTGGGTCAGAGCATTTCTGAGAGTGCAGAGCTTGTGGGGCGCTTACGATCAGCCATGCGTAGTATCTACAAAAAGGGAAAAACCACGAACGGGATATTCAGGAGAAAAAAACCACGAACCGCCAGCAGGGTGTGGGGGTCCACGGCTTATTGATGCTAGAGGTAAGAGAAGGCTGTTGGAAGTACGAGCCAACAGAAGGGATACTGTGGAGTAACTCGCCAGAAATTCAAATGCTGGTGACAGAAGTAATGTGCCATAACACACAGTACATCAAATCCTGCTCAAAATAGAGTTGCGTAGCTTCCAGCCGCTTCGAGTGCCCATGCTAACCTCGGTACACCATTGGAAGCCCCTACATTGGAACACGAGCATCGAAACTAGATCTTGAATTATCGGGAAAATGTTGTCTGGTCCGATGAATATCGTTTCCTGTTGCACCATGTGGACGGCCGGGTACGTATGCGTCGTTTTCCTGGTGACGCGTTGGCGGCAGGATGCACAATGGAACGAAAACAAGCCGGTGAGAAAGTGTAATGCTTTGGGTTTTTCTTCTGGGAAAAACTGGGTCCATACATTCATGTGCAGGAAACTATGACATCTACTACCTACGTAATGATAATAGTAAATTAGATAAATCCTGTCGTGGGAATGCTATTATTCCTCTCTAGTAGTGGCTTTTTTCGCTAGGATAATGCGTCATGCCAAACAGCCCGGATAGTTCGAATATGGTTCGCCGAACATGAGGAAGACTTCCAGGTATTACCGTGGGCTTTAAATTTCCCTGACATCAATCCAATAAAGCATTTGTGGTTTCTGTTGGAACAGCAAATGCGATCTGCGGAGGCTCCACAACGTAATTACAAGAGTTCACGGGTAACGCTTTAGTACCAGATACCACAAGACCCCTTTAGAAATTTTGTAGCGTTTATGCCTTGCCAGGTAAGAGCTGTTTTAGGGGCACGGGGAAGGGGGGGCAACATCATATTAGGTAGGTGGGAATACTTTTTTGGCTATTTGGTGTAACTCCCAACACGGGTAGCATCCGTTAACAAAGAGTTTCCGGTGAACACGCGTCAGTTAAAATAGGTTTTGCTGTATTTATTGTCGCATTTGGCCACGAAATTCAGCGGTCAAGTACTTGTCACAGAATATTCGAGAGACGGTCGTGTATCCGTTATGTGATGTGGAATGGGCTTCTGAAAGCGAGCCTTCTGTTATTTTTCTCGACAAAAGCTTTCAAGATCCTAATATGTAATTTGGTATCACCTTACGAGTTCGGCGGCCACTCATTATGTTGTCGATATCTCGCCACTTAGGTACCGATGACATACATCATCTGGTCTAGTGGCTATCGATGTTGTCGGGTACCGAGTTCTCCACCTGTTTCCATTACGATCGATTTTTCTCTGTCACGCAATATGCAACGGATGTCCTTCTTCGATATGTTGCGTAGCTCACCTTCCTTCTGAAAGTAAGATTGTATTTCTTGCAAACCATCTGACAGTGCACAAAGCTATGACTTGCTTTGAAATACTCCCTGCTGTCTGTTTTCCAAGTGGTCTAAGACGTTGACTTCTGATTATTTGTCTAAGATGGACACGGGTTTAAGTCCGAGATTAGCCATGAGTGGTGTGTTTATCCATTGTCTTTCGCCCCGTCTCTTTTCTCTGAAGCAGTGGCCCTAAATTAGGGACTGCGGTCTACTTATAGTAATCTAAATCGCTCATGATATTTGTTAAGCCCTGATAAAAGACGAAGAAAAGAAATAATACAGAAGACCTACCCGGTAACTGTAAAGATCTTTGGGTACCCCGGTAACGCGGTGGCTTAAGCAATGGCTTCAAATTGTTTGACAGAATTGGTCCGGGTTCAAATCCCGGTAAGGCATGAATGTTGCGTTTGTTATTCGGTACTGGCTCTGTCCCTTCCCTGGAATCAGTAGTCCTAAATTAGGGACGGGAGATTGTTACAGATAATCGAATTGCTTACGGTGGTCGTTAGCCCCCAAACAAATAAAAATAAAAACTCTTAACATGACTCCATGGCTGCCCCGGTGGTGCAGTGGTCTAAGCGCTGGCTTATGACCATTCGTCCGAGAAGGGCCGGGTTCAAATCCCGGTGAGGCATGGATGTTGTGTTTGTCTTACGGCACTGGATCTCTCCCTTCCCTGGAACCAGTGACCCTAAATTAGGGACGGGCGACTGCTTATAGTCCATTGAGTTGCTCATGGTGGTCGTTAAACCTTTAACAAAAAAAAGGCGGACTAATCTGCTGATGAAAAACCTATTGATTCTTAATCTGCGTCTGGAAATCCCACTAAGACACAGGTTTATCTGATTATTATTGGAGACATAACTTACAATTTACAATCTGCAGGTGGAGAATGGGAAAGTAATCGTTTGTACAGTGTGTTACGAGAATCGTCTCGTGGCTTTCTGTTAGTCTGTCCCGATCGTATTTCTTTTTTATTTGTGTCTTAAAGTTTCTAGACACTTAGTAAACACAAAACTATTAAAATAAATGGATGCGTTCTTCCTGTTAGCTTAATGTGTATGTCCCAACAGTCATGAATGCCTGTCTCTGAACGTCCAAAATCTCTTTTACTTCAACGTTGATTTTCTCTTCTCTTATTAATATCCATAACTCTGAACAAAATCTGGCAGTTTGTTATTTTTTCTGTGTTGTGTTTTAATTCTCAGGGTTTCCCGCTTCCTTGAAGAATGAGCATTTCTGGGATAATTGTTGTTTAATGGAATATGTTTATTTTTTCAACTATTACTCTAACATGGAACTTCACTGTAAAGTACTACAACTATCACAGACTAAGGCTTACTTTCCGCAGTAAACTTGCTTCACCCTAAAGTTTAGTAAATTGCTTTCGGTAAATTCCGGATAGCTTCACTTCGCTGTATACTTAAAATAAACAGGAACTAACTAATTAAGCACTTGAAATTATAATGAACACATTGAGTTCAAATAAATCGTATTTATACAATCCATTCTTTTTTTCACGATCGTCAAGAATAGGTAGCATGGCAAACACTTTGCTTACATCCACGCCTCACCGGAATTCGAACCTGGACCCCATCCCTGACGGATGATCAGTAGCCATCGCTTAGACCGGCGAAAATAACTTGTTAACAGACATATCACTTCATACACAATTATCTTTCTCTCAGAAAAATACAATATTGAGATTGCTTTGACACATTCGCAATTAGCACATTTCACAATGTGGTGCTCAAGACAGCATATTCGTAAAGAATCAGCAAAGTCCGAAAAACAAGTCAGATACTAAAACAAGGAAGCGTAAACATTGAGTGAAAATGTGAGTGGCCACTCACGTCAGCGTGAATTCGTGAATACCCTCAAATCAAATAAAACAGTCTTATATGATCAGATACAGTTCAAAACAGTAACTCTTACCAGCTTAAGCATACGTCATTACACTTTTACCCGTCATCACTGTTTCTAAATGCAAATTCGTCGAGAGAGAAAAAAATGTGGCATTCAGAATGAAAAACGTTTAACCGGAGTTAACTTAAATTTACTTTAGAAGACAGGAACAGAAAAGGAAGGTGAAATTAGAGTATACCTCACACGTTCTTTAGGACAACAAACGAAAAAGAAACCTGATGCTTTCAAGTCAAGTAAACGTTGACCCATTAATGTCGCCCTAACACTTGATTTGATTAGGAAAAGACTTTTCCTTTGAATAATCGTTATCGCTGTTTGGCCGCCCCGGTGGCGCAGTGGTCTAAGGCGCTGGCGTCTGATCATTCGTCCGTAAGGGGTCCGGGTTCGAATCCCGGTCAGGCATGGGTATTGTGTTTGTCTTACGGCACTGGCTCTCTCCCTTCCCTGGAACCAGTGACCCTAAATCAGGGACGGGCGACTGCTTATAGCCCATTGAGTTGCTCACGGTGGTCGTTAAACCTCCAATCAAAAAAAAAAAAAAAAAAATCGCTGTTTGCGTACAAAGTGTAGATCTGCCACTCCGGTGAGGCATTGTTCTAAGAGCTGGCTTCTGATCATTCTTACGATATGGGTCCGGGTTCGGATCCCGGTGAGGCGTGGATATTGTATTTGTCTTATGGGCCTGGCTCTTTCCTTTCCCTGAAACCAGTGACCTAAAGCAGGAACGGGCGACTGCTTATAGTCTATCGAGTTACTCACGGTTGTAGTTAAAACCCCGGGAAATTTTGTAGATCTATACTGATGAAAATCATGTTGGTTTGATACGTTTTTCGCAAAGCAGAACGCCAAAAAATTATGGATCGTATTTTTTTTCCAAATAAGAAATCTCTAGGGAGGGGCTTCTTTGTGATAGACCGTGATCAACTCTAAGGGCTATATGCAGTCGCCCGTCTAATTTGGAACCATTGGTTCTTGGGAAGGGAGAAATCCAGTGCCGTAACCCATGCCTAATTCGGAGCTCGAGCCCGGGTTCTACTCGAACTAATACAATCAGAGGCCAGCTCTTGGATATCATCGTGGCGAACCAAGTAGTTTTAAAAGCAGCCAAAGTAAAGAAAGCAGTATAAGTCTTAGAAGGAAAAGCCCATCGACTGACCCCACAGACTTTTTTACACTAATGACTTAAAAAAAGCCGCTCATTCTTTTTTAGTTGTATCGTCATTTAAAGATCACCATGAACAACTCTGAGCTGTAAACAGTCTCCCGCCCCTAATGTGGACCACTGTTTCCTGAGAAGGGGGAGAGTCAGTGTCGTAGTACAACGCTATGAGCTGTAAACAGCCATCCGCCCCTAATATGGACCACTGTTTTTTAAGAAGGGGGAAGTCAGTGTCTAAGTACAGCTCTATAAGTTGCAAACAGTTTCCCGCCCCTGATATGAACTACTATTTCCTGAGAAGGGGGAGATCAGTGTCATAGTAAAACTCTAAGCTGAAAACTGTCTCTCGCCCAATATGGACCACTGTTTCCTGAGAAGGGGGAGAGTCAGTGTCGTAGCACAACTCCATGAGCTGTAAATAGTCTCCCGCCCCTAATCTGGACCACTGTGTCCTGAGAAGGGGGAGAGTCAGTGTCGTAGTACAACGCTATGAGCTGTAAACAGCCTTCCGCCCCTAATATGGACCACTGTTTCTTAAGAAGGGGGAAGTCGGAAGTCAGTGTCTTAGTACAACTCTGTAAGCTGTAAATGGTTTCCCGCCCTTAATCTTAACCACTGTTTCCTGAGAAGGGGGAGATCAGTGTCATAGTACAACTCTAAGCTGTAAACAGTCTCTCGCTTAATATGGACCACTGTTTCCTGAGAAGGGGAGAGTTAGTGCCGTAGTACAATGCTATGAGCTGTAAGCAGTCTCCCGTCCCTAATATGGACCACTGTTTCCTGAGAAGCGGAAGAGGTAGTGTCGTAGTACAATTCTATGAGCTGTAAACAGTTTCCCGCCCGTAATCTGAACCACTGTTTCCTTAGAAGGAGGAGAGTCAGTGTTGTAGTACAACTCTAAGCTGTAAACAGTCTCTCGCCTAATGTGGACCACTGTTTCCTGAGAAGGGGAGAGCCAGTGTCGTAGTACAACTCAATGAGCTGTAAACAGTCTCCCGTCCCTAATATGGACTACTGTTTCCTGAGTGTCGTAGTACAACTCTGTGAACTGTAAACAGTCTCCCGTACCTAATCTAGATCCACTGTTTCCAGGGGAAAAGGAGATATCAATATCTTAGGACAACTCTACGAGATATAAACAGTCCCCCGCCTCTACTCTGGGGTCACTATTTCCAGGCAAGGGAGAAAGTTAGTGTCGTATGACAACTCAATGAGCTATAAGAAGTCCCTCGCCCCTAATTTGGAGCCGCTCTTTCCAGGGAACCATGAGAATCAATGTCGTAGAACAAGTACACATTCCATGCCTTATCAGGGCTGAGGCTTGGGCCTAGCTCTGATATCTAGGTAGAAACCAGTGCCTTTAACCACTCCGACACTAAGGCGTTTACATAAATTTTTAAGCCCTCTACATATTAATTAGTCTTATGTAATTTAGATGCATTTCAATATCCCAGTTTTTTGTTTTTTTGTCTTGCAGCGATAAACTATTAATACTTACATAAAACATGAAGTATCGTTTTACATAAAATCTTATTTCGGAAGTATTCATATCCGTAAGAACATTAACGGTTTTGGATATTCCTCTGGCAGAGTTTTATTTTTGTGATATCGAAGAAGGCCCATACTTCTTAATTGCATGCAACAAACGTTAAAATGTCCATTTTAATTTTCTCAGCGCAAAAAAGCAAAAAACAAAAATAGGAAATCAAGAGCTATTTATTAAATCTCAACAAAGAGTTTACCGTGTTCTTTTATCTTTTGAGACTTTCAGTCATGCCTTTCAAAAATATTAAAAGCAATGTGCGGCTTTACGAAATGCCTTTTCCCCGTGAACAAAGAAAAAGCCTTTTAGGAAATCAATTAAATATCCGTCCGTTGAAAAATATACTAGAATATGATGTTACTTAATTAGTTTGTTTATAAAACAAAGCGGTGCTTTGAATTTCTTATCATTTTACGTTATTCAAAAGAAGAAAGTAAAAGTCATTCTAATTAGCTTCAGAGATCTGGCGAAAGGTACATATTTTGCGTTAAAACATAATTCGATTACTACAGTTCTCTCTTAAGAAGTCTCAATTGCAAGAAAAGGAACAATATATCACATTACTGGAGTGCTTAGGATAATACTGTAATAAGTATCATGTTTCTCTTCTTTAGGATTTCGTAATTGTATGAAACAGGTAATACAAATCAGCTGATTGTGATACTTAGATTAGCATTAAGTTGTCTGTAATTCTCTTTTGAGATTTATGAATTGCAGAGAAGGTATATCGCCGTTCTGTAATGCTTGGAATAACAATACATAGTACAGCCAAGTGCAATCATTTGCAAAAGTTTAAGAACACCTGTCAATTTATTGAAAACTAAGATTTTGAAAGAAACATTTAATTACAAGTCAGAGATATTTGAAAAAATAACACCACAGATGAAGACCTACAATCTTTAGAACACAAAAAGACCGAAATCAAACTTTGTATGCCCACCTTTACTTTTTATAACAGACACAGTACGATGTGGCATATATTCTCAATGAGGGATTTGCAGTAGTCACTTGAAATGTCTTTGCAAAACACATACTTTATTGCGTCAATCAAAACTTGGGAATTTGATGGTTGTTTTTCTGCTACCTTGTCTTTTAAAATGGTCCACAAATTTTCGATGGGGACTATTACTAGGCCAGTTAATCTCAGTTATGTTTTTCCTCTGCAGGTAGACCTTTACTGTCTTTGATCTGTGGCATGGATCACCATTATACATAAAGATTGTGCATATGAGTTAAGAGCTTCTCACGTAACATTTCCATACATAAAGGACCAGCCATGGTAGTGCCTGTCGACAAAAAGGATAATGAAGCAGTACCAGATGCTGACATAGCATTCGATATCAACTGACTAAGCGGATATGTCACGACGCTAACGGTGTATTTTCCCTCAAACCTTTTGGTCGTGGAACATATGCTTCACGTGATTCAAATTGACGCACAGTTGGTTCATCGGAAAAAAGAACTTGGCTCCAATTTTTAGCAATCCACGATTGATGACGCTTCACAAACTGAAGTCTTCTTTTCCATGACAGAGGTTAATCTGGTTTTATGTACAGGTTTATGAGACTTTAGTCCAAAATCTTTGCTAAGACGTCGGGAAACAGTGCTGATACTAGTATCACACCCTTTTGAATGTTAAAAGGCCTTGATTTTCTTGCAAGAACTCCTCGGAGAATGCATAACTATTCGCTTTCCGGTAATGTCATCAAGTAGGGTTGTTTTCCTTGGACGTCCACTTCTCTTTCGGTTGCTAGATTCACCTGTATTTCGATATTTCATGATCGTATTATGAACAGCAATTTTTCTCGCATTCACCTTTCTGCTTATATCACGTTCGGAGTATCCTTCATGATATAAAGCCACTATTTGTGCCTTCGAGCAACACTTAATAACGCTTTTTTGCCCATTTTTCGGTATATAGAAAATACGTACAAAGTCTCTCAGCATGAAAACCAGAAGCAAACTGACCCTCGCACGCTTTCCCGAACTCTATCAACAGCTATCGCTGTAGGATGATGCAACACCTACAGGAAGTTGAGTAGTACCGACAGTAGCTGACACAATCGGTAGAAATGTAATACCAACAGGTGGTCTTAAACTTTTGCAAATGACTGTAATGAGGCTAATTTTTCATGAGACAGCCCTTTGAATAAAAGTAACTAACGTGTTTATAGTTTTGACCGCTAGAGTGTGCTGTAATCGCAAGAGCAACTTTCGAATCGGGTGACGCAGCAATTTTCATGTGCCCACCGTTGACTGTGTGAGTGGAGTGTGTCAGAAGGTGCTTAATGGAGCAAAAAGCTGTGATAAAATCTTACTATAAATTAGGAAAAACTGCAACGGAAGTGTACCAAGTCCTAAAAAAAGTTTACAGCAATGACTGCCTGAGTCATGCACAGGTGTTCCAGTGGTTTTCAACGCTTAAAAATTGGAGTGACTCGCTCGAGGATGAACCACGCACATGACGTCCAGTTTCTGCACGGACAAACGAAAATGAGGTGAAGGCTAGTAAAATTGTTGCCCATGACAGCTACTCGATGAGCAGCTTATTGTCAGCAAGAAATGGCCAGGGTAATCTTTCGAACAAGTTAGTAAAATCATTAAATGCGTTGATACGCTTTCCAACATGCCAGAAATCATTACTCAAGTTATGAGAATAACGGCTGTGGAATAAATCTCGTTCCTGTGCCCTGACCTTTGACCCCATTTCGATTATATTCAACAGAACCGGTTCAGTACATCTCCGGAATAACATGATGAAGTTATGTCGCAATCAAAGCATTATTACGTAAATTAGGGCGCATAAGGGCGATGGAATGGATTCCCTCCTATGTCTTGACCTTTGACCTCATTTCATCCATTTTCAATAGGGTCCCTTCCCAGGTTTTCCCCTACCACATGCTAAACTTTCATCAAAATCGAACCATTTTTACGCAGGTTATCGTGCGGACAGACAGACGGACATAGCTGGAGCATATACGCTTCTTCAACCTACGGTTGTAAAGCGTTAAAAAGATCTGCACAAGAGAAAGATTTGTTCAAGGTTTGTGCCCCGCGCACACGTTGATACACGAACAGAGAGTGTATAGGGTTGCATATCGTCAAAATTTCATCCATGCTGTTGATCAAGATCGTGACTTGTTGCAAAGAATTGAGGCCATTGATGAAAGTTGGTGTTTTCAGTTTGATCCTGAACACAATTCTAGTGTATGGAATGGTGTGGAATGTCCTCTACGCAGCAGAAAAAAGTCCGTTTGCAAAAATCACTTGTCAAGACAATGGTTATTCTTTTTTCGACTCTCCTAGAATTATACACCTCTAATTTGTTCCTAAGGTCACCGCGGTGAACGGTCAGTATAATTTAGGAGTACTGCAACATTTGTACGCCTACATGCGACATGTCAGGAAATAAAATGTTCCACAAAACAATTGGTTTCTGTTGAACGAGAACACGACTACTCACTGTGCGATGCCTGTGAAGCAGTTTCTGGCTTCGAAGTAGATCTATGTGATCGAACATCCACCTTACTCGCCAGATTTGGCTCCCATAGATTTCTCCTTCTTCCCAAAGGTTAAGCGTGCTTTGAAAGGGAAGCACTTCAGCAACATTGAGGGCATCCAACGAGATGTTACCAACAGACTGAAGGAGGTTCCCGTTCAGGTCTTCCACATCGTGCCTTCGAACACCGGAACGAAAGATCTCACAAATGTGTGGAGTTGGAGGGAAATTATTTTGAATCTGTGTTAGTAACAATTCAAAATATGCAGCAGTTTGCCGTTTTGATATAATATTTTTTGTCTCATTACTTAATGGGCACACTGTGTAAGCAGGACGTTGCTGCTGCTTAAGATTTCTAACATACAAGAAGGAAAAACACATCACGCTTCTATTGCCCTCAGATTAATAAAAACAGTCTGTTGTTTCTTTCTTAAAATTTTGATACTACAAAAATCAAGGGAAAATACATCATCAAAGTGCTGAAGTGCAGCCAGTGTCCCCAGCTCTGAACCCAATTGAACACCTGTGAGTTGAGATTGAGAGAGCTATTTGTAACAGATATCTTTCTCCAACAAACTTTCGGAAATTGACGGACGCCATCTCTTCCGCATGGAAGAACACACCTCTGGAACGATATCAACTTCTCGCTGAATCCATGCCACATCAAATCGGTACTGATATGAAGGCCATGGGAAGCCTAGTACGTTCTTTTTATAGGTGCTCAAAATAATTTGCTACTTCAGTGTGTGTATGTCTCGTCTCCTAGAAAAGCGGAAACAGCAAATAGAAAGATGGCTATTACATTTAATTATACTTCGTTAAGCGACCTTTTCCAGGCTGGAGCAGTGGTCTATGGATGTTTGTGTTTTTACCTTTCGGCATAGGCTCTCAATATGTTACTTGTCCCACATTGGTTATCTGTCTACATTGTTCATTTAGCATACTGTAAAATCCATGTCTGATGTATACTTGTTCACAATGTGTTAAGTGATCAACACTGTCCATATCTATGTAAATTGATCATTTGGCATGCTGTCAACCATGTATGATTTGTACTTGTTGATGTGAAACATCTGTATCTTGTTTATGTCTCCCTTTATGTCTTTGTACCACCAGGTCTAATAAATCATTAAAAATAAACAGAAAAAAACCCCACCTCCAATCACAAAGCAAAAAAAAAAAAAAAAAGAAAAAAATTCCCAGATTTTGCTACAAATACATCAGAAGCAGAAATTAACACTTATGCCCCCTAGTGGCCGAACCATTCTTTACCAAACATTAGAAATTATGTGAAAAATATTTCTCATCAGGTCTTGTATGCCATACAGGAATAATTTTTCAAATCGGAGTTTTAGAAGCAGAAATAACGCAAAAAACGCAATTTATCTTTGTGCCCCCTATAGCGGAAAGTCTATGATTAACTTGAAAATTTTGAATTTATGGGAAACACATTTCGCATCGGAAACACTATCCAACAAAGAAGGTATTTTTCAAATCGGACTCCTAGAAGTAGAGCTATTAACAAAAATAAGATATATATCTACGCCCCTGGCGTACAAACTATGCATTATTTCAAGATGAAAATGTTCCTAAAAGGTTTGTCGACATGAGTAGTATCGGTCAACAAACGGCTTTTTTGCAATCGAGATTTTAGAAGCTCATATTTTGCTGCAAATACATCAGAAGCGGAAATTAAGGCTTACGCCACCTGGTGGCCAAACCATTCTTTACAAAAATTAGAAATTATGTGCATATTATTTCCCACCAGGAGCTGTATCCGGTGCAGAAAGAATTTTTCAAATCGGAGATTTAGAAGTAGAGATATAGGGGGAAAGCAATTTACCATTACGCCCCCTAGGGGAAAGTCTATCAATTACTTAAAAATTTTGAAAATATATGAAAAATATGTCACACTGGAAACACAATCCTACAAAGAAGGAATTTTTCAAATCGGACTCCTGGAAGTAGAGATATTAACAAAAATAAGATATACATCTACGCCCACTGGAGGGGAAACTGTGGAATATTTTAAGAAGAAAATATTCCGAAAAGGTTTACCGATGTGAGTGGCATCAGTCCACGAAAGAAATTTTTTAATCGATATTTTAGAAGCTCAGATTTTATTGCAATTACATCAGAAGCAAAAAATTAACACTTACGTCCGCTGGTGGCCAAAGTATTCTTTACCAGAAATTTGAAATTATATGCAAAAGATTTTCCATCAGGAGGTGTTTCCGCTGAAGAAAAAAGTTTTCAAATCGGAGTTTTAGAAGAAGAGTTATAGGAAAAATTGTAATTTACTTTTACGCCCCCTAGCGGAAAATCTATGCGTAATTTGAAAAAAGTAACTATATCTAAAATACTCTTTGACATAAATGGAATCGAAAGATAAAATAATTTTTTCAATCGGATGTTTAGAAGCAAATATGTGGAATAAAACGTATTTTTGAATTCGACATCATCTGCATTTGCGCCCTCTAGCGGCGAAATTGTACATCGTAAGAAAAAGCGAAATAAAGGATCATCATTCGCATATCTCAAGCTTCCCAATGCAAAAAAAAAAAAAAAAAAAAAAAAATTCAAATCGGACTAAATAGTTGCAGAGATATCGTGGGTACAGAAGGACGGACTGACAAACCGGTAATCATAAGCTTGATCTTTTTTTACAAAAGATGTGCTAAAAAGGACTTTTCCAGATTTAGGCTTTCCATAAATATATCGATATTTAAAATGAAACTCTGCATCAAATGCTTATGAACTTTTCCCAGTGGAATACAATAGGAATCTCATAGTGCTTGTCCACCAGAGAAGGAAATGGGCCAAAGGTCACCAGTTCATATTTCAAACTGTTCAGATTTTCCTTTCGAGCAAACCAGATTGAGTAAAAAGCTTCTCGACAGTGTTGGAATAGTTTACATTAATAGTTTGCTTCCTAAATGAACTGAATCTCCATAGAGAAAAATGACAAATATGGTCCTAATTTCTTACAGGATATTACTTTAGCTACTTTCTTCCGAAGTGTCCCACGTTGTGCGCGTGCATATTCACAGACATTAGATTACACCAGAACACAGCAAAAACAGTGCGGTTTTACTGCGTATGAGTAAACAGGTCACATTTCAGCATCACACATAGTATATCGTTTATATAAAAAATAAATTAGATTCATTTAGAATGAAACCATAAAGTTGTGGTAATATTTTTGTTCACGGAAATAAATACACTGGCGGAAAGTGAAAAAAGAACATCAAGAAGGAATTGGCGGACGATCATGAAATTTACATATGTTAATGGAGTCGAGATTACGTAGGTGTGATGTTAATTTCGGGACCAACCGGTGAGCGCTTACGCCACAGCATAATATGCAAATTATCGTCGGTGGTATTTAAGGAGTACGGCGAAGTGAATGTAATCAGTCATCGGCATACGGACACGTGCAAAGACCCTGAAGAAGCTGCAATGCCTGGACATGGAAGACGTGTACGATTTCATCAGTTATCGGACTTTGAGCGAGGTCGTCTAGTCGGACTCCGCGAGGCCGGGCGGTCGTATCGTCGTATTGCGGAGCGAATTGGACGGGAAGTATCGGTGGTGGTACGATGATGGCACGATGGTGGCGTAGATGGTCCGGGGAACATTCCCACACGAGAAGACGTGGAATCGGGAGTCACAGACGGAATGCTGAGCGGACCGATCGACGCATAAGAAGAGCGGCGTTGTCAAGCAGAACATCCACCGCGACGCAAATTTGAGCTGCCGTTGCACCTGAGGTGACTGTGCGAACAATCCGCAACCGTCTACTGGATGCAGGACTACGTGCACGTGTGCCTCTGGCATGTGTACCTCTGACTCCAGCCCACCATGAGGAACGGCTGCAGTGGTGTCGCCAACGTCTGCACTGGAGAACGCAATGGCGATCTGTCGTGTTCAGCGATGAAAGCAGATTCTGCTTGGGAGCCTACGATGGCCATATGCGTGTTCGCAGACTCACAGGGGAGCGTCTCCACCCTTCTTGCATCCGCGAGCGACACACAAGGCCTACACCTGGTCTCCTGGTGTGGGGAGCGATCAGCTATCACTCCCGTACACAACTAGTGCTTGTACCGGGTACGTTAAACGGTACCTCGTACATCAACAACATGATTCAGTGATTCAGCCCGTTGCTGTGCCATTTGTAAGGTCGGTCCATCGTGGTGTTTTCCAGCAAGATAACGGACGCCCACACAAGACACGTGCAACGCAACATGCACTTCAGGGTGTGAGACAACTTCCATGGCCTGCACGTTCACCGGATTTGTTCCCCATTGAGCACGTGTGGGATTTTATGGGACAACGACTTATCCGGTATTCACGGCCAGCCACGACCATCCCCGATTTACGCGTCCAGGTTGAGGATGCTTGGAATTCAATACCCCAAACTTACATCCAACATCTGTACGACAGACTCCATGACAGAATTGCACACTGTGACGCAGTTCATGGCGGTTCAACCTCGTACTGACCATGTTACATGGAAATGTTATTTTTCAGTTTACCAGCAAATACAGCTGTATTTTGCCATAATGTTTTGATCACGTTATCCTCTGTATTCCGTTATTATGCTGTATAAATTTCGTTGGTATCAGACGTCTCCTTCTTGGTGTTATTTTTTCACTTTCCGCCAGTGTATGTTTAACTACTTTAATGACTACATCCGCTATTTAACTCCATTATCTCGCAAAATAATATGTATATGGACTGTAGAAATTACATTATACACTGAATGGACACTTTATTATGACCACCCCCTCAGTACTTCGTTGGGCCACTTTTTGCCTTTAATACTGCGTCTATTATTCGTGGCATGGACTCCACGAGATGTGGATAGGTGGTTTGTGGAATCTGAGACCATGCTTGATGAATAGCACTTTCCAGGAGTATGAGATTGCAGGGTTGTGGATCTAGCTGTCTGATGGCTCATTCAACTTCATCCCACAAATTCTCAATGTGGTTGAGATTTGGAGATTGTGGGGGCCACCTAAAGAAAGTAAACTTACCTGCATGTTCCTGTAACCAATCCTGCACAATACGAGCACTATGGCAGGACGCATTATCTTGTTGAAAGTAGCCATCGCCATTGGGATAAACCATCCACATGATATGATGCACTTGGTCCGCAACGATGTTTAGATATGATGTGCCAGTCAGACGTTGATCAACATGAATTAAAGGGCCCAAAGCACACCAGGAAAACATTCCTCAAACCATAACGTTGCCTCCATCAGCTTGAAGGGTAGTAGCAATGCATTTGGGGTCCATGCTTTCGTGCTGTTTCCGCCAAATTCTCACTCGGCAATCGGCATGGTGCAACTGAAAGCGTGATTCATCGGACCACATAATTTGTTTCCAATTATCGACTTTCCAATCCTTGTGCTCCTGTGCTAATTGGGTCCCGGTGTGTGAGGCGTGCAATTGTCGTCTCACTGTCCTTCATGTTTTGTGTACTTGTGTTCGTTTTTGTGATCATCGTTTTCGTCATTTTCACTCTCATCTGTTGGACGAAGGAGCAGCTACGCTGCAAACCATTATTGGCGAAGCCTGCGACATACAAGCAGTGTTTTCGTTTTTACAAGATATTGACTTTTTTAAACTTATCTAGATTTTACCTTGTTCACTATCATATTTCATTTTTACCACATCAGCCTGTTTTTAACCTTGTGTACGTTTTTTACTGATTTTGTTTTGTTTTGATGTATTTTGTCTGGCGCTCTTTGGCCAACCATGGCCCTTGCGCCATTAACATCAATTTACCAACCAACCAACCTGTGCTAACTGGAGACGTTTTCTCTTGTTAACTGCAGACATCAAAGCTGTTCGAAGAGGACTTTGGCTGCCATATCCTATCCAATGCAGTGTACGGCGAACAGTGCGCGCAGAAATCATTTGAGGGAATCCTTGATTAAGATGGTCTGTAATTTGCTGCACTGTTGCCCTTCTGTTGTCTGTTACCAGTCTGGATACTCTCCGTTCCGCCCGAGCAGTCACTAGTCGATGACGACCACACGTTGCACGTAGAGACCCAGTTTTTTGGCTGACAGTCCAGTCTTTAAACACTTTTACAACAGCTGCTCAGGAATATTTCACAAATGCGGCGGTTTCGGTGATACTCTCTGAATGGTTCCGAGTTCGTACAATCATCCCAAGTTGAAAGTCCGTCAAATCGCATGTTTTCCCGATCTCGTCACCCAAAAATCACTTCTACTTCTGTCGCAAGCACTAAGCTTTCCCTTTTTACACCTGCCTTGCCTTCTGGCGGCAACAGCGTGCAACCATAGCTCATTTGCTTAAAACTGTCAGGTGGTCATAATAAAGTGGCCACTCAGTGTATAGTAGATGCCTTCATATTTAAAACTATCTTACAGTGTAACCAGTATGGAAGAATAACCCATCATAAAAATTAGTCTGCATACAAGTTGGTTGCCAATAATCCAGTTAAATTTTAAAATTTTATGGTTGGTGTTTATAACTTCTTGAAGCGTCAATCAAGTATTTTTTGAATTCGCGTGCAAACATTCAATATATTTCTTAGTCATCAAAGAACTTTAGAGTCAAAATACTCACTTGTCAATGACAGTCTCCTAGGTATACATATGTGACCCATGCAGTGGCGTAACTATGTTTCAAAATCTGGCGGGGGAGGGGGTCGATCATACATACACATATTGCATGTATGCATATATATATATATAGTATTATATACACACTCTATAAGATACAGTTTTGGACCTCCTCCCCCTACCCACACACACGCAGGAGCAAAGTAGTTGCTGAGGCGCGATCTGACGGGCACGACATAGGCGTCTCTGTTGGCGAATTGTGGAACTTAGCTAACACAACTGTAAAACTATGATAGATAGGGCAGAAATGTAAATTACGGAATTGTAGAACTGACTTTGTTTATTAGGAATCGACAGTGCACAATATACACGTGTTTGCATTCTACGAAAATTACAATCTTATATTGTTAAATTTAGTGGGTTCACATAATAAAAAAGTGTTGATTATATTCCCGAAAATTTGTTTGGGGGTCCTTTACATTGGGGATCCCCGACTCTGAAAATCTGGAGGATCTTGACCCCCCTCCCAGTGGTTACGCCTATGGACCCATGTATAATCTCCGACGGTCCTCCAGGCCTCGAGTGAAGTACTAACATTAGCAATGTACACTTAAACCATTAAAACTTTAATTGTAATATAAAAAATTTCACTAATTATATTTAAAAAAATCCTATAATAAACCAACATAAATTTTACAAATGTGTAACTATACACAGTTAAGAACTTTGTAACTTCAGTTATTTACAAACCTTCGTTACTTAAAACCAACGGTAATGATTTAAGTATCAATTTCAATACAATTTAAATTCTTCTTCATTTTTCTCATAAAGTGAAATTTTTTCTTGAGCATTACAATAACTTTGCAACTGTCCAAAGTTTTATGTTTTCTTTAATTTTTTCTCATACGCTGTTTTCATACATATATGGTCAAAATCGTACCCTTAAAGATATTACTTTGCCGCCCCGGTGGCGCAGTGGTCTAAGCGATGGCCTCTGATCATTTGTCCGAACGGGGTCCGGGTTCGAATCAAGGTGAGGCATGGATGTTGTGTTTGTCTTACGGCACTGACTCTCTCCCTTCCCTGGAACCAGTGACCCTAAATTAGGGACGGGCGACTGCTTATAGCCCATTGAGTTGCTCTCGGTGGGTTAGTCGTGTTTACCTGTGCTCCTCAAGTTTTCGTTGGTGTGTTATTTTTCTTCGTTGTCAGTGTTCTATTTCGTGTGTGTGTTGTGTGTGAAGGTTCCGTGTTTCTTTTTATATGCGTGCCGAGCTGGTAAGTGCTTATTTTGATTAGTTTACCTTATTTTTGTGCCTTGGCCAAGCTGGCTAAGGGCTAAGCTTTTCCTCGCCATTGCAAATGGCGGCTTCCGGGGAGAATGACGTCCTAACCCTTGCTACCGGAAATGATGATTTCCCGATAACAGCTTCTCTAAATATTACTACCAATGACGAGTCTATCTCGATAAACCACTCCTCCTTGCAGCCTTCTGTTGCTATCTTACCATCGGATATCACCTCTTCTTCCAAGTCTCCCAGCGGCGATACGATGTCTTCTCTAAAAGCTAATGATGACGCCATGGATGTTTCGCACTCCATGCCGGAATCATCTCCAAAGCAACGTACAACTACCCTCTCATATGCTGACGTAACCGCATCTAAGTCGGGACCTTCCCAGTCTTCTTTTTCTCCTGGACAATATGGATGACGCATAATGCTGAAGTCATTGAGGTTGTCCTTAAAGAAGATACCCCTTCTGGGCTGAAATTCCTTCAAACTATGGAGAATGGTGTTGTATTTCCGAGCCTGAGAAATGCAAAACTTACTGCATATACTGCTGCTCTTCGAGAGATTGTTCCTGCATCAGCTATAACTCATGTGGGCAGGAAGCCTTACAAAGTAGTTGTTTACTTCTCTACTCCTGCCCATTCCCTACATGTACTGACCAAGGGCATCTCAATTGGTGATCGTCACATCCATGCCGAACCTGTTTCACAGAGTTCCGTTGTTGTAAGTTTCTCACCAGTTCCACCTGAAGTTTCAGATGATCTCTTGATTGCCGCTCTTCTTCCTTATGGCCGGATCATTGGAGGTGTAACTACCTACTCTTCGTTTCCAGAGGTGCCAGAAGATAGATACCTACTCGGGTTTCGCCGCAATGTTCGTGTGGTCTTCCCTTCAGAGGAGCACATGCTGCGTATTCCACCCACTTTACGTGTACGCTGTTGCACGCACATTAGAGAGATATTCATCACAGTAGGCTCCGTCTGTCAGAATTGTAAAGGCACGGGACATCCCCGCGCTCTATGCCCTCATAATGCGAACACTCTTTCCAAGTCAACAGCACGACCTTCTTCCTCTTTGTCACGCCAATCGGCATCCTCTTCTGGTGCTAAAGACCAGCAACAGCAGACTTCCTCAAAAAGTAATGATACAGTAGTTAGTCAACCGACGTCTACAAAAAGTAGTGAGACAGCTGTTGGTCAACCGACGTCTACCAGAAGTAGTGAGACAGCCGTTGGTCAACCGACGTCTACCAGAAGTAGTGAGACAGCCGTTGGTCAACCGACGTCTACCAGAAGTAGTGAGGCAGCCGTTGGTCAACCGACGTCTACCAGAAGTAGTGAGACAGCCGTTGGTCAACCGACGTCTATGGGTAAACCCTCGACCTCGGGTGATGCATTGGCGCCCACTTTATCTCTTCAGTCAAATGAAGCATCAATTGTTAATCCAAAGTCTCCTATAGAGATGGTTGATGACGATTCTCGTCATACTGCTACACCGACCGTTGAGGTTGTTTCTTCAGTTCCTTTTAAATTGCCGGAAGTTCCAATTCCGGTTACAGCACAAAGTCGTGGACGGGCGAAGCGACGTAGAACTTCACGCGCTCAGAATAAGAAGTTTAGAATTACAACTACCCTTAAGGCAGGACGTGATTGTTCTAGTAGTCAGATGCTCACGTCTGAAGGCTCTATGGAATCTGATACAGATGATGGAACAATTATTCCGATCTCCTGTGAAAACGTTTTACATATTCTAGAGGCATCCTCGCTTCCACAGACACTTGTGTCTGGGGAGAAGGTGTATGCGTTCCTAATAAGTCCCCGTAGAGACAAGCTGTCTCGCAATTTTTTGGAAGGTTACTCCCACTGTCTGTCTGACACCATGAATCAAATGTTGGCGATACATTCTCATTTACGTACCGTTCCGGGCAGAGATCTGGGTGGTCCCTACTGGGCAAAGAAGTTCCGTAGCCGCCTCGCCAAGTTACAGAACGCGGCCGACAACATCCTCCAACCATCATCAGACTATTCTGTTCAAGACAGTCTCACTGAATAGTAGGGGTATGTGTACCCCTTTGGCGAATGCTTTAGTGTATGAAGACGTCCACCACCTCAAAGCAGATCTCCTACTTTTGCAAGAGACAAATTGTCTATCCACTTCACCCTTCCATCGCTGGAGGAGATGGGACTATCAGTTTCATCACGCGTATAGGCTCTCTCTTCGTGGAGGTTTAGCGATTGGTGTACATAATAGATTTCGTCAAGCACTCTCCTCTGTTAAAGTTCATAACCTGTGCCGAGACTTATTGCAGCGACTCACTTTCGTCCTAGATGGACAACGATATTTAGTTTTCAACATATATATTCCATGTTCATCTACACATCTAACGTTGTTATTTTCGTCGCTCCGCACTGCACTTCAGTCAGCATTACCATCAGATCATGTGCTCATTGGAGGAGACTTTAACTGTACACTTCAACCAGAGCTCGATCGCGCTCCTTCGAGGACTGAACATCGTTCACGTCTTGTGGAGCAATTGCGATCATTAGTGTCTGATTTTGATTTACATGACGTGTTCCGACGATTACATCCGACATCCATTTCACATACCTGGAGAGCTTCATCTGCATCCTCCTCTCTTTCTGCCAGGCTGGATCGATTTTACGCTTCTGCTCCGTTATTGCCCATTACAACGGATTGTATGCACTCTCCTACAGCTTCATCGGATCACTGTGCCGTCACTATCTCCTGTAGCTCTTCATCTCGTCTGCATGTTAGGCCTCGGTCATGGACACTGGACACTTCTCTCCTAGCTGATGAGAATATGTGCACCGAGATCAGAGATCTTCTTGATCATATGCGAGAGGGCCTGTCCACTGCACCTTGTGCCATCAATTACTGGCTCGAGGTAAAATCTTACCTAATTTATCTTCTCAGACGTCATTCCTTCTCCGAAGGCACGAAGCGCTCCATGGAAGAGCAAAATCTCCGAAACATCCTGTTACAGCTTGGTGCGAGTCATCCCATGTATACAGCTTACCAAGCGGATCTTAGAGCACTTCTTGAGCCTCGTGCACGTCAGGTAATTCTTCGTCTCCGTCTACAACATATATCACCAGAGGACTGCTCCTTTGAGTTTCTGTCCGCGTTAGAAGAAAAGCGCCGCTCGTCGCATCAGCTTCGACTACTTCGGCGGCCTGATGGTGAAATCATCTCTGATCCGGATGCAGTTTGCTCTCAGGTTCGTCGATATTTTACTATCAAATACAGTGAAACTCCTCAGCCTTCTGTTTCTGCTTCTGCTACTTTACTCTTTGCTCTTCCCCAAGTTCCTTCCAATCTCTCTGATTCCCTTTTACAACCTATTTCGCAGACTGAACTTCGGACCATTCTTGCCTCTCTAAATTCCCGTGCTGTCCCAGGTCCAGATGGCCTTCCGCTCCTTTTCTACCGTACTTTTCTCCCTTCGTTGCTTCCATTTCTTCTCGCCGCTTTCAATGCTGCTCTTTCTTCCTCTTCTCTTCCGAGGGGTTTCACAGAGGCTCATATGGTGTTATTCCCCAAGAAAGGCGACCTGCTTGACTTGGGAAACTGGCGTCCTATCTCGCTACTAAACATTGACTATAAACTCTTCACTAAACTCCTTTCCAGTCGACTCAACCAAGTTCTTCCATTTCTTCTTTCTCCCGACCAGACCTACACGGTTCCTGGTCGGTCCATCACTTCTAATCTCAATCTCCTTCGAGATCTCCTACATCTGGCTCGTACTAACTCTGAACCACTTGCCCTCTTTAATCTTGACCAAAGAGCTGCTTTCGACAATATCTCACATTCGTATCTTTCTGCTGTTCTTATTGCTTTCGGCTTTCTTTTTGCTTTTGTTACCTCTATTCTTGCCCTTTATCAGGACGCTGCTTTCCATGTCAAGACGGCCGCCTTCTTGACTGCACCTATTCCTTTTCGGCGAGGCATTCGGCAGGGTTGCCCACTTTCTGGGCAGCTCTTTGCCATTGCTTTTGAGCCGTTTCTTCGGTCTGTCCATCGAGTCTTTATAGATGCACTGCCACCGCCTACTGCAAGTACTAGGCACTTTTCTGTGACATACTCTGCATATGCTGATGACGCGACCTTTTGTGTACGGACAGACGCTCAATTCGACATCTTGCTCCAGATTTACGATCAATATTCTTCATGTTCAGCGGCATCACTTAATACATCCAAGAGTGCAGGTCTATGGAGCGGAGCGTGGGCCTCTAGGACTGACACCCCGTGGGGCGCCTCATGGACTGCTTCATCCCAAAAATTCCTTGGGGTCTGTGGCGAGGTGAAGGACAGGGACGATAGGGGCCAGTATAAAAAGTTACTCTGATCAAGGGACCGTAGAAAAAGTTACGTCAGGATTGCCAGAAGGTGGTCAGCTTTCTCAGAACTGAGAAGGATGCGGAGGTCAGGAGTGCGTGGGCGTGTCCCATAGCAACAGGCGGATAGCTTGGAAGCATGGAGAAAAAGAGAGAGTGACATTGACTTAGGTCATGAGAGTGCTAGCGGCTGGAGGAGGAAATGCACGTCTGTGATTGGCAGAGAAAGTGCAGAAGACCCCGGGGAGAAACGGTGGCTAAACACGGAGTGGAGATTTTCGGGCACTTTTCGCTGCTCACGCCTGGGTCTGACAACATGGCCACGAGTGATCTCTGACACCTGAGGGTGCCGGAGAAAGTAGGGAAAGTGTGTGACTGAGGTCACAAAAAAATCCTGTAACTGTGATTAGCAATGTACTGCGGTACATGAGTGTAACTGATAACATACTGAGGTGAAAATAGTATCAAGAGTTGAGAACTCAGAACTTGCTGCATCACTGGTAACTCACCCAGCAATACTAACGGAACTTTCGTCGCTCACGAAGGAGTGTATGACCTCGACTCTCCTATTGACAGTGGCATCCTGCTCTATTGAAGTGCGTATATTCATGTCTGATATGTTGGTGAATCATATGCTAAACTCTGGCGACATCAGCCGATCAGTGTACATAAACCGGATTCCCTTCCGGGATGCTTGTAAATAAAGTTGTACATAGGAACTCCGAGTGCTGTAAGTATTAATCTGCAGCAGCCGAGTGTTGCGGCAGGTGAATGATGTACTGATTCAAACCGGTACCAGAATAGTTTGAATGGTGGCAGCATACCAATGTAGGGGTAATAAATGCTTCTCATTCCGGTGCTATAAAATAACCGCTAAGCCATAGCTACCGAATCACACCACCACAGGAGGAAAATAATATTGGCCGCAGCGGTGGGATACGAACAGAGAGGCATTCAGAAATTGAGTGAAAAAAAAAAAAAATCTCGGAACGCAAGAAAAAATAATAAAAGGATTCCCAGCTAAATCAAGAACTGGTCAGTGGTTGAGAGGATGCCGTAGCGAAAAGAAAAAGAGAAATTGAAGAAAAAAATACAAGAATAATGCGGTTTGAAGTAAGGATGAATTGTCATCTGTAGGAGCAAGCCATCCATCAGCAAAAGCGAGCAAGCGCCATCTTGATATATTCAGATATAGATCCTAACTTTTGTCAAAAAATTCAAAGGGCAAGTAAGCTGCCGAATCGTCATTGGTTCCCGTGGGAGGAGAAGCGAAGTAACGCCATCCAGTGCACGCACCAGGAGAAAGCGTGCGGGAGATCCGAAAGAGAGGCAACGCCCCCCACCTGAAAGAGGGTGGGAAATCAGCGAAAGCCAAGTGTTGTGGCAACGGCGCGCTCAAACAAGTGTGTGTGTGCTCCCAAGAAAACAACAACAACAAAAAAAAAACGACTGGTTGATCATAGTCCGTACAACTCAAGGTAGGAGGATTGTACAAAGTGAACATGCATTTTTCACGGGCTAGAGATTGCCCATTCTAAAATGTGCTAGAAAGGCTAGGAATTAATTAAAGTTAATTAAATGAAAAAAGAAGGGCATAACTAAAAATAACGGATAAATGTAGGAAGTGACATCACTTAAAGTGGTGACAGGTCTAGTTAGATTCAAAAGAAAAAGGTGAGGTGGTCAGAAAAAAAAGGAATAATAACGAAATATCCCACTTACACATTAATGTATTTGGAAAAAGTGTATATAACAGATATGACACTATGAGGAAAATAACGGAAAAAAAAAGAGAGAAATAACTTCACATCTACACATAACGAATATTGTAATAAAGTGCATAACAGACTTGACACGAAAAAAAAAAACCGCAAAAAAGAGCTAGGGAGTTAAAGAGGAAGTTAAAAAAAAAGTGGGAAATGAACACCAATACGGTAAGCTTAAAAAAAAATAGAAACAGTGTATGACAAATTGACACTTGCAGTTACAGTGAGAGAGCTAGAAACAGAACATCACAATGAGTGAGTTAAGAGATCACTATAATGCTATGAGCATAGAAGAAATTAAACAAAAATGTAGAGAAAGACAAATCAGTATTGGAAAAAAATCTAGATCAAAGCTCGTGGCTGAGTTGTCAAGGAGAGAACAGCGTGAGCGAGAAAGAGAACTACAAATGCAGTTGTCAGAGGGTGAGGGAGAACCTGTGCATATCAGGGAGGAGATGACAGTCAGGGATGATAGACAGTATCAAATTGAGATGAAAAGACTAGAAATTCAGGAAAAAACCTTAGAGATAGAAAGATTAAAATTACAAGTGGAATTACGGGACCAGGGAGAATTGGTGAATAGTGCTAGTAGAGCCGTACCACAGGAAAGGTCCTTAAGTAGTTATGGGGACATCATTAGGAGGTATTCCGAGAACACAGATGAGATGGACGCCTACCTGGATGAGTTCTCGAAAATTTGTACAGTCTTAGCTATCCCCAGGGAAAGATGGAATCAACTGTTACTCCCCAGACTGAGCCACCGGGGTGTTGCAGTTATTCACTCCATGAGTGCGGAGGACTTGTTCAGCTTTGAGAAGCTGAGGGAGGGCCTCCTGAGAGAATATAGGGTAACGCCAGAAAAGTACAGGGTGCTATTTAGGAATTTGAGCAAGGAAAAGCACCAAACCTATCAGCAATTTGGTGTTAGGCTGACTGAGCTGATAGAAAAATGGCTAGCGGGAGCAAAGGTAAATAAGGATTTTGAGGGGCTCAAGGATTTAATTTTGTTAGAGCAATTATATTCTGTTGTGGGGGATAATGTTAAAGTGTACATTAAGGATAGCGAGCCAGAGACCTTCGAGGAAGCAGTTAGTTTGGCAGACAGATATGTGGAGGCACGGGAAAGACAGCCAGTGTATAATGGGTCTCAACGGCCAGTGCAGAGTAAGGGATTCTCCAAAGAATTGAGGAAACCAGGATTTAGGGACAGCAACCAGGGCCAACAGAAGCAGCCCGTGGGTACAGCAGATGAAGGACAAAAAATCAGGTGTTTTCTGTGCAATAGATTTGGACATAAAAGTTTCCAATGCAAGACTAAGACCGAGAGATATACTTGGAGTAGCCAACAAGGAGGCAGTAGGGAGGGTGCCCCCAGAGAAAACTCAGGCACAAATAAACAGCAAGGAACACCAAGTAGAGAAAGGTCTCCAACTATGCTGTGTGCAACAAATAAATCAGTATGGGCCAGTAAGGATTCAGTATTTGGACCATATCTGGGTGAGGCACTACCAAAAGGGGCAAGGACAGGAGGACGGGTTACGGTATACCCGGTGACAGGCCAAAAAAAAAGATTTAGAACTGGCAACCGTGAGTATCAGTATCAATGATGAACACAGGACACATGAATTTGCTATAGTCTCTGACATCCCGTGGGACATCATTACAGGCAATGATTGGGATACACCCAGTGGTAACTCAGGCACCGAGGAAAATGAGGAAAGGGGCCCAGAGCAAGCATGGATTCAGAGTGGGAGTAAGTTAGGCCCTCGAGTGGTTGGTGAAGGAGAAAACATCCTGGTGGAGACAGCTAGCTGCACCAGAGGGAAACAGACTCTTAAGGGAGAATGTGGAGTAGTTACTCGGGGAATGAAGAGAGCAAGGGAAATGGAAGACAGACCAGATAGGGTTAGTCAGGAAGATGAGAATCAACTTCCAGATCAGGGAGATGACTCCAGGGAAGGTTTGCACAAAATTGAAGATGATGGTGGTCAACACCAAACGGAGATGGAAGAACAGTTACATTCCGTGTTTACATTAGAGGAATTCCGTAAGGAACAACGGAAGGATGAAACTCTGTCAGGGGTGTGGGAAAAATTGAAAGGAAGTACACCGGAGAAGAATCTGTCTCACTTTGTAGTAGAAGACAACTTACTAAAAAGGGTATACAAAAATCAGGCAAAGCAAGAGGAGATTACACAGCTGGTAGTACCTAGGAAATGTAGGGGTAAAATTTTGAAGATGGCTCATGACTTGCCAATCGCAGGGCATCTAGGAGTGAAGAAGACCACTGATAGAATTTTGAAAAACTTCTATTGGCCCGGGATATATAAGGAAGTAGGAGAATATGTTGGCTCATGCCCAGACTGCCAGGTGGTTAGAAAGAGAGAAGATCATGCTCCGAGCCCACTTCAGCCCTTACCCATCATTGAGGAACCGTTCACGAGAGTAAGCGTGGATCTAATTGGACCACTACCAACTACAGAATCAGGGAAGAAATACATTGTTGTTGTCATAGACCATGCGAGCAGGTATCCAGATGCTCGAGCGCTGGAGAGCATAGAGGCAGAAGAAGTAGTCACAGCCCTGATCGACGTGTTCACCCACGTGGGATTTCCAACTGAAATACTGTCGGACCAGGGAAAGCAATTTACATGTAGGCTTACTCAGGAGTTGTGGGCACATTTGGGAATTAAACCCATATTTAGCAGTCCGTACCATCCCCAGTGTAATGGTTTGACCGAGAGATTCAATGGAACTCTCAAGTCACTGCTGACAAGAGTCAGCCAGGAGCATCCAGAGGAGTGGGACAGGATGTTGCCTTATGTACTGTTTGGGTGCCGAGAAGTTCCTCAGGCCAGCACAGGTCTGTCGCCTTTCGAGCTCATTTTTGGTCACAACGTTCGAGGTCCTTTGGATCTGTTGAGAGGTATGGTGGAAAGATCTGACTGGGAGAAGGTAGAAATTTTGGAATATGTGGACAAAGTGAGTAGGAACTTGGACAAGGCACTGAATTTGGCACATGAAAATTTGGCACAAGCCCAAGACAAACAGAAGGCATGGTACGACAAGCAGGCTAGGGTGAGGAAATTCACTGAGGGAGATGAGGTACTGATTCTCACCCCTAACAAGAAGAGAGCACTCCAGATTGAGTGGGAAGGACCCTACCAAGTGGTCAGAAGGAAGGCGGAGAACACCTATGTTGTGGATATTGGTGACGAGGAGCCCTGCCCGAGAACCTACCATGTAAACATGATGAAAAAATATAACAGAAGAAGCGAAGCTGTCAGTAATGTATGTTATTGGCCGGGGGAGAAAGACGAGGAAGCCGGAACCGAGTTTCCCAGCCTGCCGGAACCAAATGACCCAGGAACAGTAGCAGACTGGAGACTTGGAGATAATCTCAATGCAAAACAGAAAAAGGACTTGGTAGCAATGCTACGAGGTTTTCAAGATATATTGACAGAGGAACCAGGGCGGACCAACATAGTTACCCATGATATTGAACTACTGGAGAGCGCACTGGTAAAGTGCAAACCCTACCGAGTGAATAGGGAGAAGAAGCTGCTCATCGACCAGGAGATTGAGCGAATGCTTGCAATGGGGGTCATCCAAGAGAGTAGGAGCCCCTACGCTGCACCAGTAGTTTTGGTCCCAAAGAAGGACGGTAGCATGAGGTTCTGTGTGAACTACAAGAAGCTCAATGCTATCACCAAAGGGGATGCATTCCCCACACCTAACATAGACGAGTTGGTCAATGGATTGCACACCTGCAACTATCTGACTAAGTTAGATCTGACAAAGGGATATTGGCAGGTGGGCCTCACGGATAGGGCAAGAGAGCGTAGTGCATTCACTACTACAGACCAACTCTACGAGTTCAGAGTCATGCCCTTCGGATTGAAGAACAGTCCACCAACGTTCTTGAGACTCATGGCAAAGGTGCTGAAAGGAACCGAGGACTACGCCAGATGCTATGTGGACGACGTAGTCATCTTCAGCGGAACATGGGCTGACCATCTGATCCATGTGAATGACATTTTGTCTAGACTGGTAGAGGCAGGCTTGACAGTCAACCCTCGCAAGAGTGAGTTTGGCAATGCCAGCGTCGACTACCTAGGATTCCAGGTGGGACCAAATGGTATAGCACCAGAGGAAGCTCGAGTCAGAGTTATACAACACTGGCCGAGGCCGAAGACCAAAAAGGATGTCCGAGCTTTCCTTGGGATCACTGGATACTACCGGAAGTTCATTCCGCACTATGCAGAGATCTCCAGTGCATTGGCGGAGACACTGAGGAAAAAAGAACCAGATAGCGTCCAGTGGAACGAGGCTTGTCAAAAGGGATTTGACACCCTGAAAACCAAATTGAGTGAGACAAGCATCTTAAAGTGTTTTGACCCAAGCAAAGAGACCATCGTGCAGACGGATGCCAGTGGAGTAGGCATAGGGGCGGTCCTCAGTCAGAAGGATGCAACCGGGAGAGAGTATCCTGTTGCATACCTCAGTAGGAAACTGACTGAGACCGAGAAGAGGTACTCGACCACAGAGAAAGAAACACTTGCTGTAGTGTGGGCAGTGGAAAAGTTAAAACCATACCTAGGGTCGAGACCATTTGTGATCATGAGTGACCACAACCCCTTAGTCTGGTTAGACCATATTAAGGAAAAGAACTCCAAGCTGATGAGATGGTCCTTGTACTTGCAAGAGTATAATTACACCGTGCAGTACAAGCCGGGTGCCCAACATGGGAATGCGGACGGATTGTCCAGAAGAATGTAAATAGAGGTGAATAGGAGAAACTTGAAAATGTTGTATGTTCAATCAGTAGTGTAATTAGTAGTCATAATCCAGAAGGCAGTGATCAGTATTGTAATGTAATGTTGTATTTTGTAGATAGTATTAGAGCCTGGAACCACCAGTTAGTTGAAGGGAGGTGATCGAGGAAGTCAGATTGGATTTGAAGTGAGGGAGTCTCAGAGTTACTCCACAGGGTTGAGAGGTGAGGAGACTGAGTTCTCGCCAAGCGGCAGTTGACAAGAACCAGTCTAAGGACTTGGGGGGAAGGACTGTGGCGAGGTGAAGGACAGGGACGATAGGGGCCAGTATAAAAAGTTACTCTGATCAAGGGACCGTAGAAAAAGTTACGTCAGGATTGCCAGAAGGTGGTCAGCTTTCTCAGAATTGAGAAGGATGCGGAGGTCAGGAGTGCGTGGGCTTGTCCCATAGCAGCAGGCGGATAGCTTGGAAGCATGGAGAAAAAGTGAGAGTGACATTGACTTAGGTCATGAGAGGGCTAGCGGCTGGAGGAGGAAATTCACGTCTGTGATTGGCAGAGAAAGTGCAGAGGACCCCGGGGAGAAACGGTGGCTAAACACGGAGTGGAGATTTTCGGGCACTTTTCGCTGCTCACGCCTGGGTCTGACAACATGGCCACGAGTGATCTCTGACACCTGAGGGCGCCGGAGAAAGTAGGGAAAGTGTGTGACTGAGGTCACAAAAAAATCCTGTAACTGTGATTAGCAATGTACTGCGGTACATGAGTGTAACTGATAACATACTGAGGTGAAAATAGTATGAAGAGTTGAGAACTCAGGACTTGCTGCATCACTGGTAACTCACCCAGCAATACTAACGGAACTTTCGTCGCTCACGAAGGAGTGCATGACCTCGACTCTCCTATTGACAGTGGCATCCTGCTCTATTGAAGTGCGTATATTCATGTCTGATATGTTGGTGAATCATATGCTAAACTCTGGCGACATCAGCCGATCAGTGTACATAAACCGGATTCCCTTCCGGGATGCTTGTAAATAAAGTTGTACATAGGAACTCCGAGTGCTGTAAGTATTAATCTGCAGCAGCCGAGTGTTGCGGCAGGTGAATGATGTACTGATTCAAACCGGTACCAGAATAGTTTGAATGGTGGCAGCATACCAATGTAGGGGTAATAAATGCTTCTCATTCCGGTGCTATAAAATAACCGCTAAGCCATAGCCACCGAATCACACCACCACAGGGTCCATCTCGGAGTCCGTCTTTCTGCTCAAAATGAAACATGGAATGTTCTCAGAACACACCTTACTCGAACTGCTGCCTTCTGGCGAGGTTACCAGTTTTGTACTTCTTACTTCTCAAGAGCTAGAATAGCTCAGACTTATATTCTTTCACCATGCCTATATGCATGGTCAGCTGAACGTATGCCCATTTATCACCTCAATGAAATCACTCGAATCATCTCAACGATAATATGGAACAGGTACCATTGGATCCAGGTCTCCACTCTCTGTCGTCGAGTCACTGATGGAGGTATTTCACTGCTGGATGTTCGTACCTACTATAAAGCACATAAAGTGGTTTCTTTCCTGCGGCTACTAAGTGCACCAGAGTCGCCAGTTACGCTCGTTAGAGATGTCATGATATCGCCTAGGAATTCCTGAATCACTTTCATCATGTATCTTCTAATGGATCAATCTCCTTTTTCCATTCTAAACTTTCCCCTTTCTACAAAGAGGTCCTTTCCTTTCTCCGTTCTCTACCCCTCTTCCGTGCTCCACCGGCTTCCACCACTGAACTATTAGCTGAGCCCTGTTCTTTTCTTCCATCCTTCATCCCCCTAATGCTCCCTACTTTACTGACCTTTCCTGGCTCCCCGCCGGAATAGTATCTGTTCAGGATCTAATTTCTCCAGATCTTTCTTGGAAACCCTTCTCTGATCTGTCCCCCCTCCTCCCCCTACCTCTTCCTCTCTTTTGCTGTATGATTCCTTCCGTTCTTCAATCATTACCCTCTTCCCTAACCTTGCCTCTCAAGCTGGGTTAACTCTTGTTCCCTCTGCCTCTCTTCCTCTTCCCTTTTTCCTTTCCGTTCGGGGCTCATCACTTCCTCTCTCCAGTTTTTCTATCTCGTCTCTTTACCGTTGTCTCATTGATCCACTATATGCTACACCATTGATGATTCCAGATGTTCCGAATGTCGCCCTTTCACAAGTGTGGTCCATGTCTAATTCGCCACTATCTGTTCCAGCAGAAAGAAACATCCAATGGTTGTTTCTTCATCGGCGGTTACCAGTTCCTACCAAATTATTCAGGACGACGCTTGTTGATTCGCCTAACTGCATGTTTTGCTCTACGATTGCGGATGTAGATCATGTATATCAACATTGCACAGTGCTTCTTCCCTTGTTACATCTGACCTTCACTACTGCACAGTGCCTTAGTACTACCGATCTCTATTTCTCAGCCTATAGCACGCTACTCAGTTCCAGTACTCTGCCTATTAATATATCAGAGTCATGTGCTTATGTTTTCATATTAGTAAAACATGTGATTTTTTGCTACTATCAACAGCTTCGTTCTACCCCTATACAGCCTACCATCTTTCAGGCGGGAGCTGCCATGTGCAGTCAGTTCCGGAACAGACTGATTTCACGCTTGAGGCTTGCTTTCACTGTTGCTAAGGCTGCGAATCGAATCTCACACTTTATGTCAGTGTGGTCACCTTTTCGTCAATGGTTTTCTGGTCCATCATAAGACCTTAGACTATTGTTCTGACTTCTGTGAATTTGTTTAGACTAACTAAAGTATAGTTTTGTGATTAACGTGTTCTTAGGTGCCCTCTTCATCATTGCTGCCCAATGTTACTGCGCGTCTGCATGTTTCTCACCAACAAGGTCCTGTAGGTGAGGTGAGGTTTTTTTTTTTTTTTTTTTTTTTTTTGTTACACCACAGGCACTTAGATAAAGTTTAAAGTTTTATGTTCAACGCTTTCCTTATGTCTGCCGGGCTTTATAATTTCTGGTTTATGCTCACGGTGCTGAGCAAATGTTTGTTAATGTTTAAAATTAATTATTAATTTTGCACAGTGGGGTTTTTGATCATGTTACATGTACATAAAGGTACATGATCAGTCAAATACACAATGTTCAGCGAGGTTTAGCACTTTTGTTGTACAAAGAGTAATTGTTCCTCGTTCAGATATTTGTACTATACCTGAAGTATAGTTGCTATGCCAAAAGCTCAGTTTTGTATATACTAATGTACTTTCCTAATTGCACGGTAAAATTTATGTTCGGCACATTTCGCATGTTGGGTCAAGATTAGATGTCTTAAGTTTTATGCTCATGGTGCGGAGCAAACGTTTTGATAGTATTTCAATTATATGTTAATGTTACACAGTGTGGTGTTTCTCATGTCACATGTGCCTACCAGGAAATAATCAGTCTTTTACATAATGTTCTGCGCTGTATTGCACATTTGCTGTACAAAGAGTCAGTTTCATATTTTCATTATTTGTATTGTACCCGAAGTATAAATTTTCTGTAAAACGCAAGTTCTGTTTGTACTACTATACTTTACTCTTTGCACTGTGAAACTTACAGTTGTACCATGGAATTGTCATTCTTTATTAGTGTCTTCCCTATGCCGTTGCACCTTGTGTACATATGTTGTTGTTCATTACAAGTTAATCTATAGTATTGTGATTGAGGCACTTGTTTAAGCCTAAGTAATAGTTCTTTTTATAATTTGACAGTGTTTCACAATAGAGATATTGCATTCAATTTGTATAGAGTTCACACCATTATTGTAATTAGATTATTTATTCGCTTATCTTTCAGACACTGAAAAGTATAAGCCTTCTGCTCTTTTCTTCTTTTTTCAAGATTGCTCAAAATATACATGTTTGTTTTTGCACTGTAAAATTTATAGTTATACCTTGTACTGGTGTTCACCTATTAGAGATGGCACTCTGCTGATGCACATTGCGAACATAGGATGTTCATAGAATAAGTCAACCCTTCAGTCCAGTATTGTCAGTGTTATGAATTTGCTTACATTGTATATAGTGCATCCACATAGTGTAAATATCTCATCGTCATTGTAAATAGGTCATCTTCTTGTTTATCTTTTGGTAACTGTTAAGCACAGGCC
This sequence comes from Macrothele yani, assembly GCA_039090855.1. Lineage (NCBI taxonomy): Eukaryota > Metazoa > Arthropoda > Arachnida > Araneae > Macrothelidae > Macrothele > Macrothele yani. Next base: position 85,717,166 of record CM077008.1, read on the forward strand.
ATCTGTATCTTCCTGTCCATGTTTGCTCCAAATAAATATTGTTGAAGCTCACGGTGGTCGTTAAACCTCCAATCAAAAAAAAAAAATATATATATATTACTTCAACTAATGTGACTTCTCTTCCGTGCTGAATACGTGCTTTGTTTTTTTCAAAGCTTATCAGTAAATTTAATAAGTTTCTCCTATTTATATGCACTTGCAACAAGCAGATTACATTAGAGATTCTGTACATTGTTTCAGTTGTAAAAAGTAATTTTTTTCCTCGTGTTAAATGAAAATTTTTCATAATGACAATGAAGAAATATTGTCGGTATTGTTTTCGCAGTAGAAAATTTGTTCACAAAACAAATGTAAGTTGTCTGGTACTCTCATTGCTTCAGTAATAATGGGCCATCCCTGATTTCGTATTTTGACAACAAAACCGTAAGATATATCTCTTTTAGGCACTACCATGATTATTCTCCTCAGTTTCTCAATTGTGGGTTTGAACATAAACCACCTTTTATAGGCATGTAATTGATATACACTCACTGGAAAAAACATTAGAGATATCTATCTACCTAACAGCTTGTTGGTCCTCCACTAGCGAGAATAACACTCAGTGGCATCGACTCAGCCAGACGCCGGAGGATTTCTGGAGGTAATGGTAGCCATGCCTGTCGCCACACTGTCTACAACTCTGCTCCAGATATCGGTCCAGGATCCACGGATCTGATACTCTGCTCAAGATATCGGTCCAGGATATACGGATCTGATACTCTGCTCGAGATATCGGTCCAGGAACCACGGATCTGATACTATGCTCGAGATATCGGTCCAGGATCCACGGATCTGATACTCTGCTCGAGATATCGGTCCAGGATCCACTGATCTGATACTCTGTTCAAGATATCGGTCCAGGATCCACGGATCAGATACTTTGCTCCACGGCATTTCAGCGAGATTCTGCAGGGTTTAAATCTGGGGATTTTGGGGGCTACTGTATGGTTCCAAACTTAGATGAGTGTTTCTCGAGCCATGCATGAGTGGTTGTGGCCCGGTACGGAGGCGCATTGTCCTATTTCAGGCCTGTTCAACTACACAGGTGACTGGCCAGCAGATTCTGGAAGGGCACGGCGGTTAAGGACTTCTTCAGGCGGACCTAACGTATCCCAAAACCATCATACAGGCATCACCGCCTTGAACACAGGCTACCTGTCACGATGGGGCCATGGGTCATGCTGGCCATGTCACACCATCACATTCTCGTCAGCTCAGTACAGCTGAAAACGGGATTCATCTGACCACACGACGCAGCACCATTCTACAGAGGTTCAGTTTTGCTGTGCACGGCACCAGAAGAGGCGTAATGTCTGATGACGAGTAGTCAACAGTGGCACACGAGTAGTGCGTACGCACCCGTAGTCTGGGCTATACAGCGTGCATCGTACCGTTCGCTTGCTGAAACTGTTCTGGCCTCCCACATTTAACCTGTATGTGACTTCCGCCGCCGTTGCCAAGTGGTACGAGCCTTGATTTTTTACGTCGATCCCGATCATCAATGGCATGTGGTCGGCAACCGTTTGCTCTCTGAGAGATGGTACGTCGGTCGATAGTATACTCACTTGATGTGGGTGTCCTATGGAACGCTAGGGTTCTTAGCACTTGGGCTATAACCCATTGATCTTGCGCCGATAATACCTCCACGATCGTAATCACTCAGATCATCACGTGCACCCATGTTCGTCGATTGCGATGCTCTGTTAGGAAGATCAGGTCATATATAGAGGATTTTAGGAAGGGATTGTCTGACTATAGGTCTTAAACAGCCCTTAGAAATAAAAAACTAGGAGATCTGGGCTAGAGTGCCCGATAGGAATGTGATACGGAAGCGAGGTAGAAAGGGAAAGGAAGACGCCCTTATTTATTACCGGGGGGCCAGCATCCGGGATCCGACTGTTTAACGTGCCCATCCGACGCGTGGCGGATATTTAGTGGTTCGAGCGTTCGTAAATGCCTGAGATCGAACCTGAGGCAGTCGTTCGTGACTCAGTGGCAGTCACGAACGTTGTCTACTAGGCCACCCGCGACCCACTTTGTTGGGAAGTCTTACTTCCCTTGTGTTTATCGCGTGCGTTCGAGTTGCGTCTTTTCCACTCTGTGCGTGGGTTGCCAATATCAACTGCCAATCATCATCCCTATCTCTAATGTTTTGTCTGCTGGTGTACTTGTTAAAAGAAGTAGCACGTGATTATTTTAGGGATATGTTTATTGATTTTTTTACAGAATTATAATCATAATCAATTTATTCCTAATAAATAATTTTTTTTTCAGCGTTTATGTGAAAGAAAGAATAGTGTTTGGAGAAGATTTATTGTCCTTGAAAGTGATGGATCGAAAGGTATGTGTTTTTTTTTTTTTCGAGAAGAAACAGCACGTGAGAATTTAAAGCAGCGTTTTGCTATACAAAGTCTTGACATTTATTTTATTTTAGGGAAATATTGTTTTTTCTTTTGTATAATGAATCATTGTTTATACCATATAAAGTCACTATTAACATTATACGGCGGCACCTACTGTTTTACTCCGGATATTTTCAGTTTATTTAAAATCGTCTTTGCCAGCAAAGTTTTACTCATTTTCATTCTGATTTTTTTCTCGTTGAGCATAATTTCTAAATCTGGGACGGACTTTTAGATACATCGTTATCGAAAAACGAAGAAGCAGTACTTTTTGCACCTGACAACGCTGCCGTTGACAAAAGTCCAAAATGCCTTCCCAGTGGCATAGTGGTCTAAGCACTGGCTTCTCACCTTTCGTCCGACAGGGGGCGGGTTCGAATCCTGTGAGGAATGGTTGTTGTGTTTTGTCTTACAAAACTGCCTGTCTCCTTTCCCTGGAACCAGTGAACAAAAATTAACGACGGGAGACTGCTTGTAACACATCGAGTTGCTCACGGTGGTGGTTAAAATTGTAAAAATATATATAACGTTTCAAATATATACACTTATTGTCATAAAAATCCACACACCGAGAAAAAACCGTGCGATTAACGCGAAACTCGGCGAACAACTACGGGGAGCGCAGACATGGAAATGATTAAAGTGTGAAAATACAAATTTGCCCGTGACGGCCATAGAGGCTGTGTCCCCTCACTCCGGAGTAAGTCGCTCTCCCAACTGAGCTACGCGGACAGAATGTCTCACTGCAGATTTATCGTCTTCACACATGTTTTCACCTCTGTAGTACGTCACATCATCTCCCTCTTAATATTTTTTTCTTTGAAGCGAAGTAGGAATTTTTCATTAACTCCGAACAATGTGCGGAACAAACGTCACACATTTTTCGAAGAACCCAAAGGCCAGTGGATACATTTTCTAAAATTGGGCGCCAATGTGAAAACACACATTTGTCCGCGACAGACATCGAATCCGTGTCCCCGCACTTCGGAGTAAGTAGCTCTCCCAACTGAGCTACGTGGACAGAATGTCTCGCTGCAGGTTTGTCCTTTTGACACATGTATTCACCTCTGTAGTACGCCAAAAAAGTTTCGTGCGATTCCTCATGCCGTCGTGTGCACGACAGGCGTTGCAATCGCAATGCTTGGGGATTATAAGGCGCCGCGCAGGGGACTCCACAATCGTGCCAAAGTGCACGGTAAGAGTCAGGTGAGATCCCTGAGCGATAGTCATGCCGAGGAGCAGCCGTAGATGTGCGTACGGACAACTGACGGAGTTTGAACAAGGCCGTATCATCAGGATGAGAGAAGCAAGGTGGCAGGCGCGCCGAATCGGCCGCCATTCGGGCCGGTTGGACAGTACGGTGAGATCGTGTTGGGAGCAATAGACACTTGAGGACTGGCTCCGGACAACCCAGACACACCACCAGCAGAGAGGACTGTGGGATCGTAAGAGCCGCGCGCACAGATGCAATGATGTCCTTGTCCAATATCCAGAGATATGTAGCGACTGTACACTTGGCTCCTGTGCCCGCCAGAACTGTTTCCAGACGCCTGATAGAGGCGAGGCGAATCTGCACTCTCTACGGCCCTTACGGTTTCTGCCATTAACACCGGACCATCGTCGGCGTCGATTGCGGCGGTGTCAGCAGCGAGCAACGTGGAATGTTACGGACTGGCGACGTATAGTATTCAGCGACGAATCCCGCTTCTGTATAGGAACGGACGACCACTGTGTCAGAGTGTGGAGGACCTCAGGTGAGCGCTACAATCCCAACCTCACTGTACAGCTCCACACGACCCAAACTGCAGTCGTAATGGTCTGGGGAGCCATTGCGTATGACAGCCGGACTTCACTCTCAGTGCTCCGAGGGACGCTGAAAGCCCAGCGCTATGTACAGGAGATCATGCTGCCCCATGTGCTGCCTTTCCTGGCGAGGTGGCCCGGAGCTATTTTCCAACAAGATAACGCGCGTCCGCACACGGTTCGGGTTTTCCAGGACTGTCTACGTCATGTTTCGACGCTTTCGTGGCTTGCCAGATCATATGATCTCTCGCCCATCGAGCACGTGTGGGACCAGATGAGACGCTAGCTTTCTCCATGTTCCAGCGGTCGTGATTTAGAGCGTCAGTTGCAAGAAGTGTGGGCCAATCTGTCGCAGGGTACCAAAGGGCGTCTCTTTGACTCCATGCCGGACCGTATCACCGCATGTATCCGAACACGAGGCTGTCCAACACTGTACTAACACTGACGGGAATGTGTACCGTATGTCCGCGGGAAATCGACCTGCTGCTGTGATATTATAATCCCTTCTGTCCTTGGTATGTATCATCTCACTACTGAAATCTCATTTCAATCGAACGCCTCCTTCTTGGTGCGCGGATTTTTATGACAATGAGTGTATATACGAGGGTAGTACCGATAATAATGCAAAAGTGGGCATAACTGTTTTATCAACTGACAGATGTCGTTCAAATTGCACATGTTGGTAGAGTAACTCTTCCTCTATAGTAACCCTTCTTCTTCATTGCAGGTAAATAATGGATTCCAAGCAGAAGCAACGTGCCGCAACTGAGTTCTTGACGAAGGAAGGGTGCGGCTGTCCAACATCCACAGAAGGCTGCAGACTGTTTGCGCACATGACACCATTGACAAGAGCAATGTGCACAGATGGATGAAGAAGTTTAAAGAAGAGGAAACCAGCACTAAAGAAAAACCACGCAGTGGGAGACCATCTGCGACCACTTGACACGAATCGTCAGCGAATGAATGAATTGATTTGCGTGGAGAGATGAGTCACAATCCGTGAGCTTCTTTCATAACTGGAGTGTGGTCACAATGCCATGCAGAAGCTGATGGAAGACGTAGGTATCGGGAAGTGTGTGGAAAGTTGGTACATCTACAGTTGAAAGCCGATTTGAAGGAGAGAAGGATGTAAGTCTGCTCTGATCTGCTGGAAGCGTTTGAAGCCAATGAAGACACGTTTTTTTTCAATGTTGGTGACAGGGGATGAAACGTGGAAGTATCTTTACGATCCGGAATCTATGGAATGGCGTAACACCTCTTCACCAAGGCCTAAGAAGTTTAAGAGCCAGCGATCAGCACAGAAAGTCATGGTGACTGTTTTTTGGAATGACCGGGGTGTCATTCTCTTTGATGTTCGGGAACGTGGACGCACCCATGACCACCGAGCGGTACATTGAGAAACACAAGAAGCTTATTAGAGAAGCCATAAGGAGACCGAACAAGAATCTTAAAAGGATCCACATTCCCCATGACAATGCGAGACCACATATATCTTTGGCAACAAATCAGGCGATTAGTAAATTAGGCTGCTCAACTGCCCCCCCCCTCAACCGTACAGCCCAGATCTGGCACCCTCTAGCTTCCACCTGTTCGTTCCAGTGAAGGACAGTATTCGGAGACAACGATTTGATGACACAGACGAGGTGAAAGTGGCTTTGAAGAAGTGGGTACAGCAGTCTACACCTGAATTTTTTCAAAAAGGATTCGAGAGTTGGGTTCAATGATGGCGCAAATGCATCGCTTGTGATGGAGACTATATTGAGTAGTATCTTTGTATAGAGAAAGAGTTACTCTACCAAAACATGCAATTTGAACGACCTCTGTCAGTTAATAAGAGGGTATAGCCACTTTTACATTACTTTCGGTACAACCCTCGTACATACGCTCATCATTGTATTAATTCTTCGGTCACGCACTACAATGGGATTTGTAAAACAAATTCTGGTGTAAGTGTGCATGCATCGGTACTCATATTTATCCTGCGGAAGAGAAAGTAGTGAAATAAAACAGATAATGTGGTAACACACAAGTTACACATAAACAAATTGAGGAAAGCTATGCGAAAAGCTTTTGACGTTGCTATGCAAAGATTAACTTGGCAGTATAGAACAGCATTTTTGACCAAAAAACGTTCATCCTTAAAATAACAATTTCTGAACAGATTTGAATGTCTTTTTTCTATGGCAGGAAACTAAAAAAACTGCATGTCAGTTATATAATACATGAAACGTTCTGCTGTAGTCCCTAGTCGAAAGTATTGGAATTGTAATCTTGTTAAATTAGGAAATTTGAAATGTTCTGCTTTTCAATCAGCCCAGGAAACTTTTATGTGCTGTTTTATTTATTGTCTATACATTCTTTCTTTGTTGTCACCTGTTTTTATTAGTAAAGTCAGCAGAAAGATAAAATCCTTCACTTGAAAGCACAAGGGAGGGACGAAAGCTTGTTTCATAAATTCTTCACTTAACGACATCGTAAAAACTAAGTGTGAGAAAGAAAAGCGAAAAGGTGTACTTGGGTTGTTTATTTTATGGGGTTTTTTTTGTGATTTTATTCACTTCAATTTCTCCAAAGATAATCAGGCTAAGGTGTTTCCACCTAAAAGCTCTGTCCTATGTTTCCAATGATAAAAACTTCTGTAGGCAATTTTTAGCAATTAATGTATTCCCAGAAAGAAAATTTGCACATCGAAAGAATAACTTTAAATTATAGCATGGCATTTTTAATATTTGCGAAAACTTAAAATATAATTTTATTAAAAACCAATAACTTTCCCGTAGTGTAGTGTTGAGACTTGATAATACAGTCGTTTGCAAAAGTTTAGAACCACCTGTTCGTATTAGGAGATTTTTGCCGATTGCTTCAACTACTGTCTGTATTACTCAATCTCCTGTCGGTGTTTAATCAATCTACAGCGGAAGCTGTTGATAGAGTTGGAGGAAGCGTGCGAGCGTCAGTTTGCTTCTGGTTTTCATGCTGAGAGATTTTGTACGTATTTTCTATATAGCGAAAAATGGGCAAAACAGCGTCATTAAGTGTTACTCAGAAGACACAAATAGTGACTTTGTATCATAAAGGATACTCCGAACGTGACAAAAGCAGAAAGGTGAATATGAGCAAGACTTCTATTCATAATACGATCATGAAATATCGAAATACCGGTAAATATAGCCACTGAAAGAGAATTGAACGTCCAAGGAAAACAAACCCACGTGATAGCAATACCATAAGACAAATAGTTATGCATTTCCCGAGGAGTTGTTGCAAGAAAATCAAGGACTTCCAGCATTCAAAAGGGTCTGATGTTAGTATCAGCGCTGTTTCCCGACGTCTTAGCAAAGAATTTGGATTAAAGTCTTATAACCCTGCACATAAACCTAGACTAACCTCTGTCATGAAAAAGAAGACTCCGGTTTGCGAAGCGTCATCAATCGTGGACTGCTGAAAATTGTAGCAAAGCTCTTTTTTCTGATGAACCAACTGTGCGTCAATTTGAATCACGTGAAGCACATCTTTGACGACCAAAAGGTTTGGTGAAAAATATACCGTTAGAACCGTGACACATCCGCCTTGTCAGATGATATCGAGTGCTATGTCAGCATCCTGTACTGCTTAATTATCCTTTTTGTCGACAAGCGCTACCATGACTGGTCCTTTTTATGTGGAAATGCTACGTGAGAAGCTATTAACTCATATGCAAGTGCACAGATGCACACTCTTTATGAATGATGGTGCTCTATGCCACAGATCAAAGAGAGTAAAGGGATTCCAGTAGAGGGAAAACAAAACTGTGCTTGACTGGCCAGGTAATAGTCTCAACCTTAACCCCATTGAAAATTTGTGGACCATTTTAAAAGATAGCGGAAAAACAGCCATCGAATTCCCGAGCTTTCATTGACGCAATAAAGTACGTATGGTGCAAAGACATTTCAAGTGACTACTGCAAATCCCTCATTGAGAGTATGCCACATTGTATTCTATCCGTTATAGGAAAGAAAGGTAGCCGCACAAAGTACTAATTTCGGTCTTTTTGTGTTCTAAAGAATGTAAGTCTTCATCTGTGGTGTCATTTTTTCAAATATCTCTGACTAGTAATTAGTTGTTTCTTTGAAAATCTTAATTTTTCAATTTATTGAAAGGTGGTCTTAAACTTTTGCAAATGACTGTAGATGGCGCGATTTGTACAGATCACTCGCTAAATGTAATCATGTGGCAGGCATGTTTGTTGGCTTAGTTAGGAAACATTTTCAGCCAAATAACTATCAGAAAATTAATCCTAAATGGCTCAAATCATTCCAAACATTCCAGATTATCTCACGGTTGGACTCAAGTATTGATTCCAGATCGAACATTAATAGTTGTCAGAGAAAATTTTCGACATGGTGGCATTTAGTGAGTGATCTGTACAGGTTGAGACATCTATTAGCAGGTCTCAATACTACCCAAGGAAAAATGATTTATGTTTAATATAATTATTGATAAGCTTTAGCAAATTTTAAGAATGCCATGCTGGAACTTAAAGTTATTATTATCGATGTGACAATTTTCATCCCTGGGAATGTATTAATTGCTAAGAAAATTTTAAAGAGCCTTTGATCATTGGAAACACAGGAAGAATTTTTAGGTGGGACCACATTACATGACGTTAAAATATGAAACATTGCATGACGGTAACATATGACGTACAAATAAAATCAACGGCCGCTAGAAATGACGGCCGTACGAAGCCTCCTCACTCGTTGAGACTAAAAGTCGGGTCTGCCTCTGGGTAAACCAGCTGTGCAGTTTTTAAGCTCGCTTAGTTCTGACGAGCATGATACCGAAAATGAGTATTTCGGATGCTGAAACGAAGAGGACAAGGAGCATTCCCGCTCTGTCGTTCTGATCGCGGTTCATATAGATGACATATAATTTATACAAAATTTTGCGCTCACTGATGGTAGTCTTGGTTAGACGACTGAACATCGACTTTGAGAAAGTCATTCTTTATAATAGAGAGAGAGCAAGAGATATAGTTAACACAAAGCGCTTAATAAGTTCCAAGTAACCAACTGCACTTACTGACGAGCATGATACCGAAAATGAGTGTTTCGGATGCTGAAACGAAGAGGACAAGGAGCATTCCCGCTCTGTCGTTCTGATCGCGGTTCATATAGATGACACATAATTTATACAAAATTTTGCGCTCACTGATGGTAGTCTTGGTTAGACGACTGAACATCGACTTTGAGAAAGTCATTCTTTATAATAGAGAGAGAGCAAGAGATATAGTTAACACAAAGCGCTTAATAAGTTCCAAGTAACCAACTGCACTTACTGACGAGCATGATACCGAAAATGAGTGTTTCGGATGCTGAAACGAAGAGGACAAGGAGCATTCCCGCTCTGTCGTTCTGATCGCGGTTCATATAGATGACACATAATTTATACAAAATTTTGCCCTCACTGATGGTAGTCTTGGTTAGACGACTGAACATCGACTTTGAGAAAGTCATTCTTTATAATAGAGAGAGAGCAAGAGATATAGTTAACACAAAGCGCTTAATAAGTTCCAAGTTACCAACTGCACTTACTGACGAGCATGATACCGAAAATGAGTGTTTCGGATGCTGAAACGAAGAGGACAAGGAGCATTCCCGCTCTGTCTTTCTGATCGCGGTTCATATAGATGACACATAATTTATACAAAATTTTGCGCTCACTGATGGTAGTCTTGGTTAGACGACTGAACATCGACTTTGAGAAAGTAATTCTTTATAATAGAGAGAGAGCAAGAGATATAGTTAACACAAAGCGCTTAATAAGTTCCAAGTTACCAACTGCACTTACTGTCAGCTCCTTCTCGAAAGCAATAATTATTCGTAATCAGAGTAGCATCGCGAAAGACACAGCATCAACACATTATTCCTGATTATCGTCTACTTTCCTGGCTCAGCCTTTCTCTCTCTTAATGTGTTTCGCTGATAAATACATGCAGCGAACCGCATAATCCCAGATTCCAATTTCCAACTTCACAAGAATGTATAATTGTCTTAAATCTCTCCTAATTCAGATAATTTTCAAATTTAAAATGGTTTTCCAGAAAAGCATAATAAACCTTTCCCATGCATTGCAAATATTACCATAAAACCCATCCGGCTAGATTTGTGGGAAGGGGACTGTTTTTCTTGCCTGTTCCCCCATGGGTTTCCTAATTTAAATATGTTATCAATTATACGGTCGGGTAATTTTTAGCTTTGACCGGAAATCTGCGGTCCCTTCGAACGGTAATGTTGGAGTTTTAGAACGCACCGCTTATCAATTCAGGCATCGTGTACTTAATTAGACTCTCCGCAATAATTAATGAAGTAAATGTAATTTAAACGCTGTTCCCTTGAGGTTTGATTTAGCCGCATGCACCGTTCGAATTTCTGTAGTGATTCTGTTAAGCCTTCATTTTGATCGAAGTTTAAGCTGATTACCACGTTCACCGAAGCTAATCAATTAATGCTTAAAAAACCCTGGTATCAAAAGAGCAGCGCCTGAGAAAATTACTAAATATGGTAGGAAGAGCTGAAACAGTTTATCTACAGCCAACTCCATGAAGACTGCTTAACAAACACGAAAATTTCAACTCTGAAATCTGTGTAATCCCCAGTAGACCAGGTGTTACAGCGTAGTTTCTAGCTTGCTAATTTGGTTCCTCTATTTTTTCATTCGTAGTGGAGGGAATCACTCGTTCAATTTTTCCCTTGAGTTGTCATTTGATCTTTTAAAGATGCGATGATTCTCTTAAAATAATTACACGTGAAAGATTAATTAATCAAGAACGGCGCATTAACTGAAGAAAATAAACTTTCGTGAAATTTTCTTGAAGCTAACAGAAATTCACGTATTGCTAAACTGCACGAAAGTTAAAATTTCTGAGTTCAGTACAATGTCAACAAAGAAAAATCATCATGATCGACAAATCTGATCCAGTGCTCTTTTCCATGACTCCTTGACTTCAGTTGTATCATCGTGTTTAGTTTCATCATGCGCTCGAAACGCATGATGAAACTTTTGATGCTATGCATCTTTTTTGACAGTAGTCAGTTTCAAGTAAGATATTTGGATGAAACGAAAATGGGTAACGGAATTAGTTTTTTTTTCGTTTTTTCATTGCTTTCGGCTTAATATTGTGTTGATGCATAAGTTCATGCCGTTTGTTTCACCGCACTATAGGAATGTATTACATCAAAAAGGAAAACGGAATCAATCAACAATGTATCCCCCATTGTTTACGATGGTGTCCCAACGTCTGGATAGGTCTGCAATGCCATTCTTGACGTACACGTTTTGCTGCGAAGAAATCATCAAGGAAATTCTGGAGATCAACATCATTGTTGAACGTTCTGCCACGGAGTGCATTCGACAGAGATCGGAGCAGGTGATAGTCTGAAGGGGCGACATCTGGAGAATAGGCCGAATGTGGAAGGATCTCCCATTTCATGTCCTAAATGGCCATTTTGGTCATGTTTGCACTATGAGGGCGTGCGTTATCATGTTGGAAAAGAACAGCATGGCGCCGATGTGGCCGTTTTTGCTGAATTTCTCCCACCACACGGCGGACTTGCTCACAATAGAGTGCAGTGTTGATGGTCCGATTCCTCGGCAGCATTTTTCAGTGAATAATGCCTTCCATGTCCCACCAGACACACAACACGATTTTCGCAGGATGAAGGTCATGTTTCGGACGTAGTGTGGGTGTCTTGTTCGGGCTTAACCATTCTCTCCGATGCCTGAAATTCACGTACAGGCACCACTTTTCATCTCCAGTAACAATACGTGACAGAAAGAGTTTGTGTTTCTGAGAACATTTGCGATAACGGTTGAGCAAGGAACTACATATGGCAACAAGCTGATTCTTGTTGTCCTCGGTGAGAGTGTGACGCACCCAAGACCCCAACTTCTGGACCTTTCCCATACGTTCCAGGTGTTGCACCACTGTGGCCTGATCACAGCCCATCTCAGTGGCCAATGCTCGAGTGGTTTGACGCTGATCCAAATGGTTGAGACTGTTCAAACGATCTTCATCAAAGTGAGATGTCCGACCTGAGTGTGGAGAGTCGTTGAGGTCAACATTACCATCTTGGAACCTCTTAAACAATTTGCGGGCTGTCCTCTTAACAATAGCATCCTCCCAATACACAGCACAAACTTGTCGAGTAGCCTCGGCGGCTGTGGATCCCTTGTTAAACTCGTAGAGGAGCAGATATCGGAAATGTTTATTCCCCTCTACTTGAAACTCCAAACTTCGGAACCTGAAAACCAAAAAAAAAAAAAAAAACATTAGCCACAAACACACAAGGCAATATTATTTAGATACACGATATTACTGGCTACGTTCTGATCTACAACTGGCCATATGCACCGTCACTACTGACCTGGAAAACACTTGTGAAATAAAACGTCATGAACGTATGCATACCTGCAAACAAATATTTTCACACGCGAACACAGATTTGAATCCACTCAAAACCATCTGGCAACTTTTTGTTTGAGGGTTTAACGACCACCGTGAGCAACTCGATGGGCTATAAACGGTCTCCCGTCCCTAATTTAGGCTCATTGGTTCCAGAAAAGAAAGAGAGCCAGTGCCGTAAGACAAAAAAAAAAAAAAAAAATTACACCCATACCTCACTGGATTCGAACTACGCGCTATCTCGAACGTAAGGTCAGAAGCCAGAGCTTAGACCACTGCGCCACACGTGCGACACCAGAGTAGTCAGGGAATTACCTAGGTTGATTTTCTCAAATACCTCTTAAACGGTGAGTCGCAGCGAAATTTGGCTGCTTTTCGACTTTCCAAGGGCGTTACCTGCTGTTGGCGACAGCCCTCGCCAGAGAAGTCATGGATTGCTCGGCCGCTCCTGTATGGAATAATATTAGAAGAATTGCCTTTTTTTTTTTAATTGAAGGTTTAACGACCACCGTGAGCAACTCAATGGGCTATAAGCAGTCGCCCATCACTAATTTAGGGTCACTGGTTCCAGGGAAGGGAGAGAGCCAGTGCCGTAAGACAAACACAACATCCATGCCTCACCGAGATTCGAACCCGGACCCCTTCCGGACGAATGATCAGAGGCCATCCCTTAGAGCACTGCGCCACCGGGTCGGCGAATTGCCCTTTACACGAATTTCAATGAGACTGCCATCAGGGAAACAGTGGAAATCCAATCCAGCAAAGTGGCATGCAATGCTATAGTCTCTACGGAACTACCAATGGTTTAGCATGCGTTATTTAAAGATGGAAACACATCACGGCGCACTGTATAATTACGTGATAAAAATTAATGTAATATGCTCGTGATGTCATCCGCGTTATTTTCAAAAATCACCTTCGTTCTTTACATGTCTCTGCATTCTCTGCATCTTTGTGTTCCAATTCTCTGCATCTTTGTGTCTACTATTGCCTTGAAAAAGCCTCCCAGCGGAGTGCGAAAGTTTGGCGAATCTCTGTGCTTATTACACCACAAAAATAAACGGATTTCATACGCTACATGCGCTTCATTATTATTCAACTCTGTTGTATTTAAAATAAAGGTTATACTTACTATTGCCGCAGCCATAGTTTAGAAGTATCTACTCTTATGTGTGACTCATATATCTACTTTCATTGGTTTCCGACAATAACATTCATTAATCCACTAACTGTTACGTAGGTGTACCGATCATTGTCAGGAATTAGTAAACCTTATTGCTTGTTGTTATAATTTAATTCCACTTAGAATGTACAGGACTGTGACTCGGTGTGGTCGTGAGTGACGCGAATAAATGCATACTCTCGAATCACTCGTTTTATTTCTCACCCACAAAGATCTTGGTATGTGAAAGATGCATAGCATAAATTATCTACGAAGAGAACCAATGTTCTCCCTCGATGTTTTTGTCGTCTGTGCATTTCTTTCGATTTCTTGATAATAATTTTGATTACTTCAGATATGAGGTTTTATTATATTCCACTTAAGAGTCTCTATATTAAGGCCCGTAGATCTTACATTTCTGCCTATTCATAGTCATCCCAATTCTCCGCCTACACTGAACTGTACAAAGAAGCGTGTTGGCTTCATACGTGTAAAATCTCACGATAACATTTTCAAAATACATGTATTGATAGGGATGTCAGAAAAATGCCGCCGAATCATCGGAAGTAGTATGCCTTTTATCAAGAGTGTTAAAATCTATTGTGATAAATGTACCTGACTAATCCATTTCGAAGTGTAAAATCGTTAATTTTCTAAAAATACTTGAATTTCACACCGTCAAACTGGGATACTTGATAAAACCTATATAATAGGCTACGTCTGTTCCTAATGCTCTCACGTCATTCAGTACTTGCAGCGCCGTCTGCTTTTATCAAGTGGCCGAAATCGGAACTAAGCTCGCCGCTATAGTTGTTCTAAGCTCGCCGCTATACATGTGAAATCAAGAAAAAATACCGGAAAATAAAATAAAGTTAATAAGACAAACGGCTTCATCTGTGGCAATTAACACGGGCTGGAACAACTATCTGCGACGTTTGTTCCGTTACGTAGGTGTTCTGTTTTATTTCATTTTCTTCGCATTGCAGAGTAATTTCGTGAAAAGGGATAAAATTTGAGACATTTCATAAAAAGGAATAAAATTGCATAGTAATTTCATAAAAGGAATCAGCGTTATTTAATTTCATAAAAAGGAACAAGTAAAATTGTAAGAAAGTAACTGCAGGCGTAGTTTTGATTCACTGTGATGGAAATTTAATGAATTATTGGTTGCGTGGAATTTTTGCTTTGTAGTACAAGATGGAAGAAGATAAAGCTGAAAGAAAACGTCGCTTAAATAGAGAACTTCCACGGCGATGGCGTGCAAACCAATTTTCTAATACTTTGTAGTGCAAGATGAAAGAAGATAAAGCTGAAAGAAGATAAAGCTGAAAGAAAAAGTCGCTTAAATTGAGAACGACGACGGCGATGGCGTGAAAACCAATCTTCTAATACTTTGTAGTACAAGATGGAAGAAGATAAAGCTGAAGGAAAACGTCGCTTAAATAGAGAACGAGAACGGCGATGGCGTGCTAACCAATCTTCTAATACTTTGTAGTGCAAGATAGAGAAAGATAAAGCTGAAAGAAAACGTCGTTTAAATAGAGAATGACAACGGCGATGGCGTGCAAACCAATCTTCTAATACTTTGTAGTGCAAGATGGAAGAAGATAAAGCTGAAAGAAAACGTCGCTTAAATAGAGAACGATAACGACGATGGCGTGCAAACCAACCTTCTAATACTTTGTAGTACAAGATGGAAGAAGATAAAGCTGAAAGAAAACGCCGCTTAAATAGAGAACGAGAACGACGATGGCGTGCAAACCAATCTTCTAATACTTTGTAGTGCAAGATGGAAGAAGATAAAGCTGAAAGAAAACGTCGTTTAAATAGAGAATGACAACGGCCAAGGCGTGCAAACCAATCTTCTAATACTTTGTAGTACTAGATGGAATAAGATAAAGCTGAAAGAAAACGTCGCTTAAATAGAGAACGACAACGGCGATGGCGTGCAAACCAAACTTCTAATACTTTGCATAACTTGAACGAAGGTAGAGTTGATCTTGGACGAAAAGAAACTTTTGAAGAAACACAAGACAGACATATTACTGATGCTCTTGCGCATGGTAAACGCCGATAGCAAGAAACTCCTTAACAACTACAAGCTGGACGTAATGCGGGTTAAAATGTGTTAACCTATATAATAGGCTTCTGCCATGGGAATATTGAATGGGAATATTACAAAAATTTTGTTCTTGGTGGCCTACCTTATAGATTGACCATTAATAATTCAACCGTTTATTATATACTGGCGTGAAAAACTTGAAGACCGTTCAGTTTATTCGCCGTAGCTTCGCAATGAAGCAGCCTATTTAGATGAATGTCATACCACAGAGACCTCAGTATGTACCAAACGGGGGAATGAACAAACATGTGCAAAAATGAATACAAAAGTGTACACTGGGACTTTACTAAGAAATGACCGTAAAGCAGTACACACCATGGTACAGAGCCATCGTTTCCACAGATGGATTACAGCAAACAGGTGTTCGTCAGTAAGGAATATGTTGTCCCCTAACAGCAATGGGTGCGTTGCAGCGTTGGCCATCCTTAACACAGGGGACTGTTGATGAGTTCTTGGGGCAGTGCACGTTTTAACTGATGGACATTTTTCACCAGATGTGGGCGTGCCGCACGACGTCTCCCTAGAGTGTCCCACACATCATGTTCTATGGGATTTAGATCCGGAGAGTACGCAGGCCAATCCATACGAGTGATATCCTCACTTTCCAACAGCTCATATACTGCACGTGTACGATGGAGTCTCACGTTATCGTCCATAAACACGAACTCGGTACCAATGAAACCTCGGAATAGGCGTACACGGGGAAGGAGCACCTCATCACAGTAGCGGTTTGTGATTACGGAACCTCCTTCGAAAATGTGGAGCTCAGTACGACCATTAAGCGTAATGCCTTCCGAGACGAGCACACCAACACCGCCATACCGATCTCTTTCGGTAATGATAGCCGGTCAATAACATGTCCCCACCTCTCTCCAGATTAGCTGACGTCCAGAATCGCTCGTGGTACTGAAACGACGTTCATCCGTGAAGAGTACTGCACCCCATTACTCTATGCTCCAATCCTTGTGGTCCTTACACTGTCCTAATCGATGTCTCTGATGGGTTGGCTTTAATGGGGAGCAACGTTCAGGTCGTCGGACAAATAGTCCACCTTTACGTAGACATATGCCAATAGTGAACCGCGAAGCGCGTCCTGTGGTCATCTGCAGTTTGTTTCGAGATATTTGCCGCTGTCTGGCGTCGATCACGTTTGGCCTGTAGGACCACATATCGGTTATCTCTTGCTGTTGTTATCCTTGGCCGACCACCACCAACCTTTCTAACAGATGTTCCTGTCGGTTGGAAGGTCTTCCACGCATTTGAAACAATGCTATGGGTCACGCCGAACTCGTCAGCGACACTCGTTACGGTTCGCCCCACCTCTAGCTTTCCGATTATTCGACCACGTGCAAAGTCATCTAAATGTCTCCGCGTGGACATTTTCTCGTCTGTGACACACTGACAAACCACTCGAACCTCTTTACAACACCACACACTTTCGCTTTCCGTTTCCTGCCTTGCTGCGAGATGCTCCTTATATCCATTGCAGCGCAGTCATGTGACCTGCTACATCACATTTCGGAAATTTGCATACGCATTGTCTTTCTGCTGATCAGCTTGTGTTATGCAAGTCGTCTCAAGCTGCTGGGTTTCACTGTGCGGCTGTAATCGGCGGCACTAGTGTCAGTCCTTAATTTTGCAGTGTAGTTATGTACAAAAGTCTTGCACATTTCGAAAACGTAATAACTCGCCGAGTTTTGAGTGTAGGGCAACGCGGTTTGCGTAGAAATGATCAGAATGACATCGGGTTTTTTATGAAATCACATAAATGTTTAGTCATTTTACCTACATTTTTCATCGCCAGATGGCGCAGCAACCACAGGTTAGAAGTGTCGAGAAAAATAGACACCTGATTGTACCAGGTTAGACACCTCATTGTACAAGGTGTTGAATGTGATGGCCATCCTGTTCCAGCACTGCCTGCAGACGAGAGAAAACACCATGGACGGCATTGAAGAGCATGTACAGGGGTACAGCTGCCAAATGGCGTCGAATGACATCTTTCAGCATGGCCAATGAAGTGGGGCGACATCTGTACACTTGTGATTCTAGGGAACCCCAGAGCCAGAAATCGCAGGGTTTCAGGTATGGTGACCGAGAAGGCCAGGCCTTCGGAAAGTGTCGGTTCAACACACGATTTGCGCCAAACGTCTCTTGCAGCAGTTGCTTAACGGAACGTGCGATGTGGGGTGGTGCTCCATCCTGCATAAATGTGCACAGATTCACTGCATCCCGCTTTTACAAGCTAGGGATAACGTACGTTCGTAACATGTTCGCATAACGTGCATCTGTCACTGAAACGGTTTCAAAGAAGGTGCCGCGGACCTCTTAAAAAAAAAGGGACCGATATGACTTGTGGTTGCTTCCCAGCTGCTGTTTTATACCCACTATCGCAAACCTGTTCGCCTATGGCGCCATCTGGCGATGAAAAATGTAAGTAAAATGAGTAAAAATTTATGTAATTTCATAAAAAACCCGATGTCATTCTGATCATTTCTACGCAAACCGTGTTGCCCTACTCTCAAAACTCCGCGAGTTATTACGTTTTCAAAATGTGCAAGACTTTTGGATTACCCGGTATTTTACGAATCGTGGTTTTTCAGTCACAGATTTTTCACCAGTGCATGACACGGGATATGAGCTAATGTATAAATAAATAAATAAATAAATGCAACACCGGTAGCCGAGTGATCAGAGGCGCAGAATTACGGATAAGCGTTCGAGATGGTCCGAAATCGTATTCTGTATGAGCCATGTGTGCTGCGACTGTCTTATTACGCTGGGACAGTGACTCCAAATAGGAAACGAGAAACATATATAACTAGATTTTCAGTGGCGCCGCATAAACCTCGAAAATATATACATCATCAACATCTCTCAGTTCACTGCTACGTGAAGGTTTCCCAAGTCTCTTCCATAAATCCCTGACTTGAGAAACTCCCTTCCTGATCACTTCGAATTTCATTCACTCACCTCCTACCAAGATATTTTCTGGGTCTCTCCTTGTCTCTAGTTATTCACTCTAGTATTCCAGTTGTCCAGCTGTATTCAGTTCTTCTAATATGGCGAGCCTTTGCCACTTGAGGAGCTTTACTTTTATTATGATGATATCCACTCTTGTTATCTCCGTGTGCATTCCTATCATTCTTGATTACACTAATCATACATCTCTCCATGCTTCTTTAAGTTGTCCGCAGCCTGTGTATGTCTGTTAATGTCTGTCTTTAATCCACAACTAAGGACTGGAATGATGCACAAATTAAACGCAATACACGGTTACATGACGTCTAGGATGTAAATGGAAATCCATTTTATTGGGAAAGACGAAAGGGCTTTGATAAGGAACACTGTAAAAAAAATTGTAGATTTTACGGTTTTAAACCGTTTTCCAGGGTGCCAACACAAAACCGTAAAATCTACAGTTTTATGCCGTGTTGGAGCAAAGCTATAACTTTGCTCCAACACCGCATTTAATGAAGAAAACAGCACAGAATTTAGCTGGAGCGAGTCACAGTCCAAATAATCACGAAAACACAAAAATTTGGCTGGAACGAATGTGTTGATTGTGTTCGAGCAAAGATGTAGCTTTGCTCCAACACGGCATAAAACTGTAGATTTTACGGTTTTGTGTTGGCACCCTGGAAAACGGTTTAAAACCGTAAAATCTACAGAAAGTTTTTTACAGTGAATGCGCGGAAAAAGGCACACAATTGCTGGACAGTAATAATCATTTAAAACAACAGAACTGCGTGTATCTCAAAGACTGAGATGATAATTCATTTTCAGCCATAACAGTAATTATGAAATTCACAAATTTGCAGGTGACACAACGCGTCTCCTCGCTCCGGAGTGAGTTGTTCTAACCGACTAAACTACACCGACGGAATTTATCGCTGTAGATAGAATAAAATATCAAAATTTATTCACAATTAAATGTTTCATTAACATCGACTGTAGTTTTGCAGAGCGTTTGGCTCTGCATCATCAGGACGAATGGAGCGTAAACATGAAGATGCCGAGCCAAACCCTCTGCGAAATTATTGTCGATGTTAATAAAATATTTAATTATGAGTAAACGTTGATGTTTTATTCTATCTCAACATCACAAGTGTGTAATCCTAAATTATATGTATCACTGCAGATGTGTCGTCTTGACGCATGTTTAACCTCTGTAGTACGTCACATTATATAGCCTCAATTTATAGCAGAATTGCTGATGTTATACCACGCGTTGCAAAAGCCATAGCTCTGAAGATTGGGAAGTAGGAATTGGATGATTGGAAAACGAACGTGTCACCATTGGAATAACCAGCCTCAGACCTGAATTACTCTAAGGTGGGTGCTCCTATAATACTGTTAGGACATCTAGAATTCCCCAGCAGTGTTATACAAAGGCCTTTCATAATGTTTCAAACGAAACTTAGAGCGAGGCAGAACTTCCATGCTTATTCTATCCAGCTTCACATACTTATATATACATATCACTAAGCAGTTCCTTGGGTTCCCTCGTATGCCATATTGACGTTTAAAATTGTTGGTGCTAGATTTTACTTAATGTTGACATACAACTTCATTTACAGCGATCTCGGCGCACAACACTGGCTTCACTAACATCCATCACATGTCTCAGACAAGACGTTTTGTGCATCATTCACTTTATATTTCTCTCATGCAGATATTTCTGAATCTGGTCCTCCCATGATTTCCTTTGTCTTCCTCTAATGTTCTTTACTGCTACTTGGGCTGAATGCATTCTTTTAATTAGCATCTCTTCACTAATTCTTTCTGCTTTCCCAATAAAACTACGTACAATGACGAAGTTTTGTCACTGCTACTTGCCAACTTGACATGTGTGTCACCTTCGTAGTGCATCACGAGGTAAATGGATGCAGAGACAAAATAAATGATAGACATGCATATTTTCCTATGGAAATTGAAAGATTTTCTTAGAAGAAAACTACATGTGTTGATTATTGGCTACAGTAAAAAAATGTGTGACCCATTAATTTCAAATACCCCTTTAGAACGAAAAGAAATGGTCAATAATTCAGTTTTTTTAGAATAACTACCAAATAATAATGCGAAATCCAATCTATATTTCTCTCTCTTCCTTTGTTTCACATTTTTTGAATCTCCAGTTTCGATCACAACTTCACTTTTCATTCCTTTTTTTTTCGTTATTCAAGGGGAATCTCCCATAAGCTAGCGTGTTACTCTTCTTTTGATTATCTTGTCAAACGTGCTACAGTAAATATATTTTTCTCAGGCTTGTCTTCTGGTTTTATTTTTCTTTATTTTTATAGAGTCTACATTTAGTGTTAGATGTGTGTTCCGGTACTGGAAAGGGGAGATTCGATTTTTTTAGAAAGTGCTGAATTTCCTTTGAATCACGTATGGCTGCATTTTTTTTATATTTTCTTTAGTTCAATTTAGATAAAGTTGACTTTTTTTTCCTTTTCCCAAATCGCTCATTACATGAGCTGTTCAGTCTTCTACCATTCCATTTATTCTTTTATCCTTTCATGTGTTTCTTTGCAAGGCAGTTTTCGAAGAAAAGCCTCCAGCGCTACTCCCTGGAACGTGATATTTTATGTCTCTCACCATTCTATGATCTCAAATTTGCCATTTTTATATAGATATCCCCTATCTCATTCTTTCCTTTCATGTGTTTTTTCTCTTTTTGTTAACGTATTAGGTTTAGGAAAAAGAACATTTCACTGTTCAGCTTTGATCTTGAAAAGTGTGATTAAGAAAAGAAAAAAATACTCCTAGTCTTTGAGGATTATTCAATTTACTTATTAAAATCTAAAGAGTTCAGTAATGAGCTTCATAAAAACTCTATACTTAAGTTCAAGGAGTAATCCGTAAGAAGATGACTTATTCGCAAATATCAGAAATGAAATCTCAAGTGAAAATGCACCTCCTGGATAATTTATTATGAACATATAATTAAGACTGTTCTCGAATTGAATACCACTTTATTTTAGAATGCACGTGGGAATTATAACATGTTGGATCTCCTTTCCCCAGTTTCAGAACAGATGAAAAACTAAATTCATGTTCATAAAAAACAGAACACCTGAACGGAGTAGATGTACGAATCCTTTTTTTACAAGATATGCTAACCAGGTAACATCGCAGAAATGATTAGCATTTAAGCGTCATAGGTTCATGCGTACCGCGTCTAGGCAAATCAAATCGCGCAATGTCACAGATCAAAAACCGGCCGTTTTTCTGTTATAAGCGCCGCTTTGCTCGGTCGGCATGTCAGTGTTTGGTCAGCAGTGCTTAAAGGTGGCCACAGACACGCACTTTTGAAAGTCACGTTTGAGTGTCACGCCAGCAAATGGGGGAGTTTTGTGCCTGGGGTGGCATGTAGCGTTGAGTGAACCATGAGCGAAGCTCTTTAACGCCTGCTTGAAATCCTCTTCACTCCACGCTACATGCAGCCTTAGGCACTAAACTTCCCATTTGCGGGCCTGACATGACACTCAAACGTGACATTCAAGAGTGCGTGTTTGTGGCCACTATAAGGATGCCTCGTCGTCGTGTAAGACAGTCGTACAGTCACTTCAGTGAGTTGGACAGGGACTGCAATGATATCCTCCGGGGGATTTCTAGTCATGTGGGGCGCAGTATGTCCGACGTGGAAAGAGTGTGCAGGGAATGGTACAAAGAAGGGTGTAGGACACGAAGAGAAGGTTCTGGACGTCGTACACAGACAACGTCAAGAGACAACCGTCATCTCATGAGGACGTTTTTGAGTGACTGTTCTGCGACATCAACGGCGTTGGCGCAGCAATGGCGCAATGAGACGCATTCTCCGATGTCAGCTGTAACAGCACGTCGCGGTTTATTACAGTTCGCACTGCAGACTGGTCGGCCCCTCCATTGTCTTTCGCATGATTCTTCTTTCCTCTCCGCTCTGCGCTTTTTGCTCTTCCCAGGCCGATATCTACCTCAGGTTGCTTTTGACACCGCAGCAACAGACTGCCAGCCTTCAATTGTTCATGCAGCGAAGGTAGTGGCTTGACGAATGGCACAGTATCGTATTCTTGTACAAAACGCGCTTCTTTTTAGGCAAAAATGATTACCACATCTGTGTCCACTGACGACAGCGGGAAAAGGGCGTCGAGAAGAATGTATTCGCCCCAAGCATACTGCACCAAGACAAGGCATTATGGCTTGAGGTGCTATTGGGTACGAAAGCAGATCACCTCTTGTTAGAGTCTGTACTAATATAACGAGTGCCATTACGTCAATGACATTTTACGACATGTCGCCCTTCCGTACATTCAGGACTTCCCCCGGGGCCATATATCAATAGAACAACGCAACACTGGATGTTGCAGCGAGAACATTTGCCTTCTTCCGAGATAACAACGTTCCACTTCTGTCGTGGCTAGTAGTTAGACTTTTCTTGTTGGAGGTTTAACGACCACCGTGATCAAATCTATGGGCTATAAACAGTTGTCCGTTCCTAATTTAGGGCGATTAGCACCGGATGTTGCAGCAATAACATTTGCCTTTTAGAACAACGCAATTTAGGACAACGCAACGCCGGATGTTGCAGCGATAACATTTGCCTTCTTCAGGGATAACCACGTTCCACTTCTGCCATGGCAAGTTAGATTTTTCTTGTTGGAGGTTTAACGACCACCGTGAGGAACTCTATGGCTATAAGTCCGTTCCTAATTTAGGGCCACTGGTTCTAAGTAAGGGAGACAGCCATGTGCCGTAAGACAAACACAAGAGCCATGCCTCACCGGAATTCGAACCCGGACACACTTCGGATACAGGGTCACAAGCCAGCGCTTAGACAGCTGCTCCACCGGGGCGGCTTTAGTTAGATCGCCGGATATATCACCCATATAAAATGTCTGGGACATGTTCAAACGACAGGTGCACCAGTAAGACCGTCCGCCAAGAACTATTGATGAACTTTCGGCACTGGTCAATACAGCGTGATGTATATTTGATTCGATGCCTCAGTGCGCACAGTAGGTGATACATGCTGAGATGGCCGCACCGATTATTAGCTACATCGACACACCTGGTACGTACGATACCGAGATGCTAATAATTTGTTCTGTATTGCCTAATGAATATATCATGTAAAAATCAAAGTCATAGCTCGACTCCTTTCAGGTGTTCTGTTTTTTTATAAACATGAATGTACAATGAGGCTTACAAGGAATCCCTCTTGAACACACTAGGCTTCTCAACCGAACAAACTCCGTGAGGACAAAGTGCGTTCGGGATTGACTTCGAGGAGGTCAATCTACGCATGCGCGCTCCCGCACACACTGAAGAAAACCCGGGAAAGCGAAAACAGTGGATGGTTGGCTGGCTGGAGCACGAACCCTCGCCTTTCCCAAAGCATGCAACATGCGCCAGCCAATCTGGAATAATATTTGAAGCTTTATCACTTTTTTATCCAGACCGCGTAGGAGGAATTTGGTTTCTCCCAAGTCGCCCTCTGCTGGCAACAGTGCTTTGGCAAAGTGTTGGTCTTCACTGTTACCAACATTGCTGGCAACAGTAAAAACCAACATTCCAGACATCTGTTAGTGCGAGGAGAATTTTAACGTGGGATTCAATAGGACATAGATGAAGCCCTTGATAATTCTTTCTGAAATTGTTGGATCCTCAATGCACCATCATTTCTTCGAGGCAGCTTAGATGGAATATCTTACAAGCTGCTTCAGGCGCCGGCTGAGCCATAACCTTAGAAACACCCTCCTAATAGCGTATCTAACCTCCTTTCGGCGCCGTAACCACCTTCTTTCTTTTTTTTTGATTGGAGGTTTAACTACCACCGTGAGCAACTTAATGGGCTATAAGAAGTCGCCCGTCCCTAATTTAGGGTCACTGGTTCCAGGGAAGGGAGAGAGCCAGTGCCGTAAGACAAACACAACATCCATGCCTCACCGGGATTCGAACCCGGACACCGTTCGGAAGAATAATCAGAGGCCATCGCTTAGACCACTGCGCGACCGGGGCGGCAAGTAACTACCTTCACCTGGTGCGTAGCATCAACTCCACTAAACCTCAGAAGGTATTCTGTACCAGATGGGAAGAAATGACGTCGTGGAGTTCTGCAATGCAGTGAATCTATGGCGTGGAGCAGTGCATCCTACAAATATTCGATTACCATCAAATCGGAGGACTCTGTCGGCCAGGGGAGCTCACGAAATGCTTGGGCACGCACATCGAACCATTAATACTCATTGCGGGTATTACAACACTGCATATTGTTTTTTTTCTTTTGAAGTCTACTCGCAACGTATACTCGAATTCAACTTTCCTTTTTTGGTTCATGTTATCATATGTAAATTTGGTTTATGTTCCTTAAGTAATTCGTGAACTTAAGCTACATTTTTTTCCTTCCCTGAATGTTTTTGTGTGGCAACCTGATTTGGGGTCGAAAGCTGAATGACGTATGTAAACGAGACAGAAATAAGTGATTGATGTCTACGATGTATCAGAGCTCCGGTTAGATGTCAGCTGGATTAAGAGATCTATGTAATTGCGTTGGAAGACATTGATAAGAGAGCTCGATGCGTGGATATTGTATTATGAGAGTTTCACGTTTAATATTTCGCTTCAATGATATTAAAGCTTTAAATTGTTGTTGAAAGATATGACGGGGTAGTCGATTGAAGTGAAGTTACATACAATGCATCTTGTTAAGTGCTAACAACCTGTGGATTATGAGTGTCATTTGACAAAGATAAAGTCAAAATCTGCAAGTAGACTTTGTTTTCAATAAATCTCTAAACCAGAGGTGGGCAACATATTTTTTAATGCAGCCACAGATGTGGCGAAAGATAAGTGAAATTCGCCACACCATGTAAAATTTCAGAAATGTGTTGTTTTAAATGATTTAAAACAATATTGTTTTAAATGATTGTTTAAAATGATTTAAAACAACACGCACTGTTTGAAAAGTTTGTCCAAAATATGTACACTTTGATTACTCCGTTACAACTGCCTCAGACGCTAATGATGAAAATTGTTCAAATTGAAAATGTAAGACGATTTAATGCGAAATTTGAGAATTCTTTTGTCTCACAATTTGCAGAAACATTGGCTGAATATCTGAACTCAATGCACATCTAAGTTTCACCTTCAAGTCACATCTCTCGGGAAGAATTTGGAAAAATGCTAAAAAAATTGTTGGCTTGGTTGGGCAAAAGACCTGATCTAGTGTGAAGTATTTTTCGCAGTTTTCAAGCAAGTAAAGTGGTAATAAAACGGCACCATTTTTTGAACGGCGCAGCAATTACGTAGTTTTCAAGCTAAGAAACCTTATTTTAATAAAGCATTTATCTCTACATTCCTAAAATTTAAGTTTATGGACTTAGTTGCGACTAAATTTGCTTGCTACATGTCAAAAGCATGACAAATACTTTTTTTCTGATTGCTGCAGTCAAATTAGAATTACAATTAACTGTGCCCTGGGAAACTAACTGCTGCTCGAAATACTATTGGATAGGGTCTCACAATGTTAAGGAAATGATTGATGCAGATTTTGAAAGGGGATATGACACTGTCTCTCTTTCCCTAGAAAAAAATTGGCTCTAAATTTGAGACAGGCAACTGCTCATAGACTTAGAATTGCTCATGATGGTCGTTAAACCCCGAAACAAAAGAAACCAGAAAGCTCTGGTTTCTAAGTGTGTGTTCATACACCGTATTTTTCAGAATATAAGACGCACTTTTTTTCCAAAAAGCAAATTATGCCAAAATATCCCTTCGTCTTATATACCGAAGGTTATTATTGCCATGACTGCATATGCATGTATGCTGCTATAAAGACGGATAAATGAGTTAAAATGTTATCGCTTTATCTTCGGTACAGTAATTGATATTCTTCTTCACTTTTTCTGCAATGTTATCGTATCGTGAATGCTTGTGTATACTATATTTTTATGTTGATACACTGTCAACTACGCGTGCTTATATTTTATGAGCCTGGCCTGCTATTATGCTTTGGACATGTGTATTCATAAGTTCATTATGTATTGGTTGGAGAGAAATCAATGTCCGATGACGAGATACCCGGAGTTGAAGCCCCTGACACGGCGCACATTGGCCACTGAGATTGAGCAGCACACCGGCATGACATCAACAGGCAGGTGGTTTTAAGTCAGTCGTAGATAGCCGGCAGAAGTCGAAGACTGTAAGCGCCAGCCAAAATGGAACTGGACAAGAAGCACATCCGCCATTGCATGCTGTATGAGTTTCGTCGTGGTAGCAGCTCAGCAAGTGCTGTATGGAAGATTACTAGTCTGTACCCCAATGCCATCTGTCCACAACTGTTTTTCCAACTCCCACGTGTGACCACGCAGGAGTTGGACAAAAAGTTGGGGACTACCCACACAAACATTATCACGCATCTGCGTCACTTTGAGAAGGTGCTCAAGAGTGGGGTTTGGGTACCCTTTCCAACTCACGGTTGAGCAGAAAGCAAATGGCATGAATGCATGCGTTTATCTCGTTGCACGTTACCAAGGTGAAACGTTCTTGGATCGCATTGTGACAGGTGACGAGAAATGGGTCCTGTATAACAACGTTAGCGCCCGGAAACAGTGGTTGAACCCAAAACAGAAGCCCATGCCGACCCACAAAGCCGGCTTACACCCACATGAGGTCCTGTTGCCTGTCTGGTGGGATATGCGAGGTATTGTATTTCTTTGAGCTGCTGCCGGACAACACCAGTATCATCGCTGGTGTGTACTGCCGTCATCTTGACGATCTATACGCATCGCTCACGTCGAAGCGACCAGCACTGCTAAACCACAAAGGCTTCCTTCTACAGCAGGATGGAGCGAGATCTCACACAGCACGGGTAACCTGTCACAAGATCAGGGTCCTGGGCTGGGAGCTGCTGCTGCTGCACCCAGCTTATTCCCCGGGCATTGCCCCAAGCGACTGCCACCTTTTCCTGTCGTTACAGCGTCATCTGGACTGAGAGAGGTCCACCAATCACCAGCCGGGACGATGTCGAAAGCGCACCTATTCACTTCTTTGCGTCCAAGCCGCATCAATTCTGTAGGGATGGTATGCAATAGCAGCCCAGATGATGGGAGCAGGTCGTGGCAACGATGGCGACTACATTTTCGGTACACAATAGCCGAAAATGTAGTCACCATCGTTGTCAAATGTAGTTACCGTGTTGTATATACGGTAATTAGCACTTTTCTGTTGCCTTGCATTTGCAGACATTACTTTCTTTCCAACCCAATATACACATGTAGGCTGCTGCTATCATCATCATCATCATCATCATCGTCAACCATTATCAATCCACTGCTGGACGAAGGTCTCCCCAAGTTTCCTCCACAACGGTCTGTCTTGTGCCAGTCTCCTCCATGTCACCCCTGCATACTTTCGAATTTCATCCACCCATCTCCCATGTGGTCTTCTTCTGGGTCTTTTCCTGTCCCTTGGAATCCAATCTAAAATTTCGGCTGTCCATCGATGATCTGTCCTTCTGGCAGTATGTCCAGCCCATTGCCATTTCAGGGATTTAACTCTGATCATGATGTCTTCCACTTTTGTCATTTTTCGGATCCACGAGTTCCTCTTCTTATCTCTCCTGGTTACACGAAGCATGCACCTCTCCATGCTGCTTTGAGTTGTCTGCAGTCTTTGTATATCTCTTTTAGTTAAGGTCCACGTCTCTGCACCATACGTAAGCACTGGAAGGATGCATTGATCAAACACTTTTCTTTTAAGACATAATGGCATATTGCTCTTGAAAATTATGCTGTTTCTTCCAAAAGCTCTCCAGGCAAGTTTTGTACGCCGATTAATTTCTTCATCAATGTGACCCTCACTTGGTATCTGCTGTCCAAGATAAACGTACGTGTCTGTTATCTCCAGCTTTTCTCCATCAATCAATAAATCTTCATTTCTTGTAAAAGCATTGAACATCACTTTTGTCTTCTGAAAGTTCATTTTTAATCCCACTTCTTTACTCTTGTCAGCAAGTTCCTGGATCATACTCTGCAGCTCTGATGGGGTAGTTGCAAAAATGACTACGTCATCAGCGAAACGAAGGTGGGTTAGATAATCTCCATTAATCTTTATCCCTTTGTTTTCCCAGCTCAGCGACTGAAAAACACCCTCCAATGTGGCATTAAAGAGCTTCGGAGATATGGTGTCACCTTGTCTCACTCCCTTTCCAATTTTTATGTGTGTTGTATTTTCAAACAGCCGAATCTTTGCACTTGTATTTTCATAGATGTTATTAATAATATTAATGTATGCATCTTCAATACCGCAGGTTTTCAGAGCCATTGTAACTGCTGATGGTTTCACCGAATCAAAGGCTTTTTCATAATCGATAAAAGCCATGCACAATGGAAGTTCATATTCCCTCGCTCTTTCAATTAGTTCTCTCAGTACGTGGATATGATCTATTGTGCCTGTAGCCACTCCTGAATCCAGCTTGTTCTCTCGGTTGAGCCATGTCCAGTGTTACCTTCAAGCGGTGTGAAAGAACTTTAGTGAAGATTTTATAAACTACTGATAGGAGGCTGATAGGTCTGTAGTTTCCGAGATCCTCAATGTCACCTTTCTTATGTAGCAGGATCATTGTAGCGGTGTTCCAATCCTCAGGAATCTTTCCTTCATTAAGGCATCGAGTGAAAATTTGGGCGAGTACTGTTTCGATTTCTCCACTTGCTTCTTGTATGATGTCTACAGTAATTCCATCTTCTCCTGGAGCTTTTCCCCGCTTCATGTTCTTGATTGCATGTGCAACTTCTGCTGGAAGGACTGGAGGAACTCTGGTACTGGTATCTTTCATGATGTCTGGAGTGCATGTATCATCCCTTTCATATAATTTGGAGTAGAAATCTTTCACTCTTGTCAAAATTTCGCCTCTATTTCTTGTTACAGAACCATCTTCTTTTCTCAGTACCATAATCTGTTTTCTTCCCTTACTGAGATGTCCCTTTGCTATCTTTAGGCTTTGGTTGTTTTCAATTGCTTTCCTCACTAGTTCACAGTTGAATTTTCTTACGTCTTCAGTGATAGTTTTTCTTACTGTCTTGCATAGCTCTATATATTCCACTTTGGAAGTCACATCTTCTTTAGTTGTCCTCATCTCTCTTCTTTTTTTCATCAACATTTTCGTTTTTCCTGATAATTTATTTACATGCAACTTGTTCTTAGACCCAGCTAATTTTGTTGCTGTTTCCATAAGAGCTTTGGTTACTTTTCTGTTAACTTCAGAGATGTCCACTTCTTCCGATGTTAGGCCTTCTAAAGCAGAGAACCTGTTCTTCAGTTCCAACTTGAAGGTATTATGGTGTTTTTTAAGGTTGGTTATGTCAATAGAAAGCAAAGTTATCGAAAAAGATGGGAGAGAACCGCATCGAAGGACGAAACATCACAACGGACGCTTTAGATAGCCAGACACCAAAAGACTTTGGCTGCAAATTTTTTGGTTTACGCAGGAAGTTCTTAGAGAAACGAAAACATCTTATTAATTCACGCTGACATAAATACTGTGGAGAAGTAATTTTGAAGTAAATCTTGGAAAAATCCATTCGTGAATACTGCACTTTGGCTATGGAAACGCACTTTTATTTTGCAGATTATGATGAAAGACGCCGCCATATCTGACGTTCTGGCTTTCTTGCTGTTGCCAACAATGCTTCTTTGACTACATTTTTAGCACGTCTTTTGTAAAAAAAGATCGTGCTTATGTTATCGGTTTGTCCGTCCGTTCGTCTGTACCCACGATATCTCTGCAACTATTAGTTCGATTTGAAAAATTATTTTTGCACTGGGAAGCTTGAAATATACGAATGATCCTTTATTTTATTTTTTTTTACGATGTACAATTTCGCCGCTAGAGGGCGTAAATGCAGATGATGTCGAATTCAAAAACATGTTTTATTCCGCATATTTGCTTCTAAACATCCGATTGAAAAAAATCCTTTATCTTTCGATTCCATTTATGTCGAAGAGTATTCTAGATGTAGTTCCTATTTCAAATTACGCATAGATTTTCCGCTAGGGGGCGTAAAAGTAAATTACATTTTAACCGATAACTCTTCTTCTAAAACTCCGATTTGAAACTTATTTTCTTCAGCGGATACACCTCCTGATGGAAAATCTTTCGCATATAATTTCGGATTTTTGGTAAAGAATACTTTGGCCACCAGGGGGTGTATGTCTTAATTTTTGCTTCTGATGTATTTGCCATAAAATCTGAGCTTCTAAAATATCGATTGAAAAAATTCTTTCGTGGACTGATGCCACTCACATCGATAAACCATTTCGGAATATTTTCTTCTTGAAATGTTTTACAGTTTCTCCGCCAGGGATCGTAGATGTATATTATTATTTTGTCAATATCTCTCCTTCTGGGAGTCCGATTTGAAAAATTCTTACTTTGTTGGATAGTGTTTTCAGTGTGACATGTTTTTATATAATTTCAAAATTTTCAAGTAATTCATAGACTTTCTGTAAGGGGGCGTAGAGGTAAATTACGTTTCCCCCTATATCTCTGCTTCTTAATCTCCGATTTGTCGCCCCGGTGGCGCAGTGATCTAAGCGATGGCCTCTGATCATTCGTCCGAACGGGGTCCGGGTTCGAATCCCGGTGAGGCATGGATGTTGTGTTTGTCTTACGGCACTGGCTCTCTCCCTTCCCTGGAACCAGTGACCCTAAACTAGGGACGGGCGACTGCTTATAGCCCATTGAGTTGCTCACGGTGGTCGTTAAACCTCCAATAAAAAATAATAATAAAAAAAAAAAATCTCCGATTTGAAAATTTCTTTCTGCACCGGATACAGCTCCTGATGGAAAATTGTTTGCACACAATTTCTGATTTTTGTAAAAAAATGGTTTGGCCAGCAGTCTTAATTTCCGCTTCTGATGCATTTGCAGCAAAATATGAGCTTCTAAATTCTCGATTGAAAAAAACGTCCTTTGTAGGCCAATACTACTCATGTCTACAGACCTTTTAGAAACATTTTCTAAAATTAATGCATGGTTTCTACTAACGAGGGCGTAGATGTATATCATATTTTTGTCAATATCTCTACTTCTAAGGGTCTGATTTGAAAAAATGCCTTCTTTGTTGAATAGTGTTTCCGATGCTAAATGTTTTTCCTATAAATTCAAAATTTTCAAGTAAATCATAGACTTTCCACTAGGAGTAACAAAGGTAAATTGCGTTTTCTGCGTTATTTCTGCTCCTAAAACTCCGATTTGAAAAATTCTTCCTGTATCGCATACAAGACCTAATGGAAAATATTTTTCACATAATTTCTAATGTTTGGTAAAGAACGGTTTGGCCACCAGGGGGCATAAGTGTTAATTTCTGCTTCTGATGTATTTGTAGCAAAATCTGGGCTCCTGAAAACTCGACTAAATTTTTTTCTTTGACCGATACCGCTCGTATGGATAAACCTTATGAGAATACTTTCTTCCTAAAATAATGCGTGGTTTTCCTACCAGGGGACGTAAAGTCACATCTTATTTTTGTCGATATCTCTGTTTCTAAGAGTCCGATTTGAAATATTATTTCTGTGTTGGAGAGCAGCGTTTCCGGTGCGAAATGTTTCTCATATAAATTCATGTCTTTCTTAACGCACAAGTCTGCAACCAGAGGGCGTAAGTTCACGATTGCGTTTACAGCAATATCTGAGGGATTAAAAATCCGATTCAAAAACTTTTTTCTTCCGTCAGATACTATTGTTTTCCATACCTATTCCATTGACTTTGGACTTTGAATAGCTTTGATAAATTTAAATTGCGTCAGAACGGATTCAAAAGACGTGCTTATTACACTTGAAAATTCGGTGTCATCTTTCTTGTTTAATATTTCAAACGATTCTTGGCCAGTTTTAGCTCCAAGAAGAAGTTCTCCTGTTCTAGGAATTGTAAGTATGCCACTGAATGCCGACAGATTTGGACCAAGGCCATCTTATTAATAAAAATGAACTGTACACCGATGACCCAATATATTATGACCAACCCCAGCCTAGAGAAATGAGCGCGCCTGGTGACCGAACGCTGGCGCAGGCGAAGTTCACAGAGCAGTGTATACACAACCCGAGGACCCGCTTTCGGTTAGTTGAGTGTTCTGAGTCAGAATGGAAAAAAACTGCCGATTTATCTTAGTTTGATAAAGGACAAATTATGATCGTACGGCGTCTCGGAACTACGATTTCCGAAACGGCGCAGCTTGTGGGTTGTTCACGTGCCGCTGTAGTGAGTACGCATCAAACATGGTGTACAGATGTGTGTCGTCCACTTCTCACTGATGCCAAAGGGGAGCAGAGACTGTCGCGCGTTGTTCACAGCGACCGCAGGGTCACAGTGCGACATATCACCTGCAGCTACAACAATGGTTATCAAGGCAATGTGTCACAGCACACAGTTTATCGCAGCCATCTGCGGATGGGCCTGCGTTGCGGAAGATCCAACGGGGTCCCCATGCTCACTGCACGTCATCGCCAACAACGCATGAAATGGGTCCAAGATAATCGTGATTGGACAGTGGATGATTGGAAGAAAATGACCTGGTCTGTCCAAGATTCCTGGTGCATCACGTAGACGGCCGAGCGTGGATACGCCGATTTCCAAAGGTGACTGTGGCACGTGGATGCACTGTTGGGCAAAAATAGGCCGGTGTCGACGGTGTTATGCTGTGGGCGATGTTGTCTTGGGACACTGTGGGCTCATTATCCCAAGAGCACAATCCCTGACAGCTGTCAGGTGTCTGAACTTCGTTGCGGACCAAGTTCACCCATTCATGGCAAACTGTGTTCCCTGCTGGTAATGGCCATTACCAACAGGATAATGCGCCATGCCACACTGCTAGAATCCTCAAGACGTGAATCGGGGAACATGCTGTCGATTTTCTGTTAATGTCTTGGCTTCCAAATACACCTGACAAGAACCCAATCGAACATTTGCGGCTCGACTTGGAAAAGCGGGTTAGCGCTAAATCACCACCACCGCAAAATGTACGGGAACTGGAAGACATTTGGTACCAGATACCACAGGATACCTATCGCCATTTCATCGGATCGATGTCT
Organism: Macrothele yani; assembly: GCA_039090855.1. Lineage (NCBI taxonomy): Eukaryota > Metazoa > Arthropoda > Arachnida > Araneae > Macrothelidae > Macrothele > Macrothele yani. Next base: position 85,751,209 of record CM077008.1, read on the forward strand.
TGCCGAGTGGACGCTGTTTTGTGGGCTAAAGGGGGTCCTACAGCTTATTAGATAGGTGGTCATAAAGTAATGCCTCATCGATGTTCACCAATTACACTTAAAATAGTGTAACTGTGCTAGTAACCGAATTTCTTGGTGGAAACTCTGATTTCTTGGAAACTTTAATTTATATTCTACGCCAAGAAATTCGGATTACTAGTATAGTTATACTATTTTAAGGCTATCTTACTTCGATACATCAGTAATAAGGCAAGGATGACCATCCGAGCCAATAAAGTAGGCCATTGGCTGTGCGAAGGTGTGACATCACGGGCAAATCCTGCAGTGCATGTACGCCATTGGTTGTTGGATTGAGCACCGTTTCTCTACGTTATTTTCAACAGCGGTATCGCACATTTCGAATTTCGCAAATCAATGATTCATCAAACGCACACATTTTGATTTTTTCTTAATGAAAATCTTTAAAAAATGCTAATTTAATATTTTCCTTAAATTTTTCTCAAAAACAAGAGTGCGTCTTCATATTCTGAAAAATACCGTGATTCATGTAATAGAACCTGACATTAAAACATAAAGGGCATGTTTTAAATGAGAGCAAAGTTTCACGTGGAAAAAATGAAAAACCCAGTTAAATTATTGGCGCGATTAATTATGGACACCTGGTATGCCCACACCAATCGAAACGCACATTCACTTTTCTACGCACTCCAGAGCAGAAGATGTTCTAAATGGCAGAAAGCCTACTACAAATCTTGAGGAACGAATTGTTTACGTGACTCTTATGCGTTGACATCCAATCACGTGCCAAGAATCGGAATTACACGATTATACTTACTTGTTATTTTAGCGAAAACTGGGTTACGGCGTTAAGACGCCTTTTCTGTCAAATTTGTAACAAATCGTTTTCTGGAGAAATGCGTAGTCACTGAAAAATCAATAGCCTATACCCATTTATTTAAGAGTTCTTTTCTCCTTCAGAGAGATTGTTCTGAACTGTCATTAAACTCTACGTGACTAACATGACAGTGTCTGAGAAACTGAAGCTGAATCTCCTTAAAACAACATGTCCAAGAATTCCGCATCAAATGAGCAACAAAAGTAGCAATAAATTTTACTCTCCGGCTAGGAAATCATCTTTGGTGGCTATTTTATTAAAGCTGTAAGTAGCAGAGGTAACGCTGAAAGATCACTGGGGCCCTCGTGGTATTTTATGGAACACATGTTGTCAGTAAAAGTCCAATAAAACCTGTTTCTTGTGGGAAATTAGAGGAGACACATGTTTCTTGAACAACAGATGTACGAGATTAATTTGAGATATATCATCCGTTAAAGAAAGACCAAGAAAACCATAACGTTACAGGTATTTCAGGAAGAATGTATAGCACTAAAGGAGACTTCCACATCTCTTGGGATAAGCAACTTTCCCTCACGAAGATTTAAGTTATGGGCGGCGATACATAACAAAAGTATTCCAAGATCATGTGGTTTCTTAGCACTGTGATAAATCAAATAATCGACAGATAAAATCAATAATTTCCTTGAGATTTGTACCGATTGGAATTTTCGTAAAGTTTCTTATTAAAATACTGTTTAACGAGAAATGATTTCTTGGCAAGAAAATGCTAATGACTGTGTAGGAACAATTCTCGTAGGCCTAGAGGGTGACCGTGTGGTCACTTACACAGCACAGAATATTTCGTATATGTTACAAGTACGTAGCACTGAAACATTGAGACTTTTCAGATACGTTGCGCAATGTAACAGTAATGTTTCAGAAATCTTACGGTTACGTCAAAATATCCTCAAACCTTACATAACTTTGAAACATAACCGATACGTTACAGTGAAAGGTCTTTGTAACTTCAACCTGGCAACTTCATGTTAATGTTCGATTTTGAAAGATATTTGTAACTTCGTTACATTACTGTTACGTATTTGAAAGATATTTGTAACTTCGTTACATTACTCTTACGTATTTGGAAGATATTTGTGACATCATCATATCACTACGTTGAACATTATAGTTTTAATAAACTTTGTAAAATCACAATGAAAAGCATCAAATTAGAGGAGCATTAATTTCCGCCATTGATAAGCAAGCATCAATTTCCGCCTTCATACGGAAGCCTATTATAAACCCACCTCCGTTCCCAACATGATGCTCCGCAGTTCATTCTGCCCTGATGTTTACAAGACCGCCTTATTCCGTTCTCGAATTAGAAGAGCCTTCGCTGTCTCATACGATGTCCGTTCTAGACAATCTGAACTAAGAAACATCGTCGAATTGGCCACTGAGGCAGGATATACACTGGTGTGCAAAATTAAGGACGAGTAGGAGAAATTAGCATAACAGCGGAACGAGCAGGGAGAACGGACCGAAAGACCACTCAGGAGATAGAATAGGGTCCGGTACAGAAGGGCGTGCGCATATATGCAGCATGACGTGGGGGGTGGGGTCGAAGGGTACAAAGCACACGGGCGGTGTACGCTCACCAATTCGGTGAAAGCTATTGTACCGTGTACATCGGTTTGAACGACGTCGAGTTGCTGCCACCGTGGGATATGACCAACAGGCAATCCAGTAGACGACATCTAGATGACTTTACCCGAGGTCGCGTCATTGGGAAGTTGGAAGTAGGTCGAAGTGTGACTAGTGTTGCCGAGGAGTTCGGGTTCGCTCACAGCATCGTTTCACGAGCTTGGAGAGCATTTCAAACGACAGGAACAGCTGCCTGAGTGTTTAGCAGTGGTCGTCCACAAGCAACCACGGCGGTGGACGACCGGTATATTGTCCTACAGGCGAGAAGAGACAGACGGCAGACCGTGGGAGAAATCGCAAGGCACCTGCAACAGACAACTGGACGTCCATTATCGCGTTTTACCGTGGCCAGGAGGCTGCACAAAGTGGTCTATTTTCACGATGACCAGTACGGTATGTGCCATTAACGCCTGCTCATCGGAAACGGCGGTGTCTGTGGTGCCAAGAACACAAGAACTGGACACATCAGCAATGGGGTCGAGTTCTCTTTACGGATGAGAGCCGATTTAGTCTGAGGAGCGATTCTGGAAGTATACCCATCTGGAGAGAGCAGGAAGACGCAATCACACCTCCAACATCATCGAAAGGGACTGGTTTGGAGGTGGCGAAGTTCTCCTTTGGGGCAGTATCATGCTTGGTAGCCGTACTGACCACCACATCTTCCAAGGAGGTTCAGTCACTGGTGTCCGCTATTGTACCGAGGTTCTGCATCACGTGCGTCTGTTTAGAGGTGCTGTGGGTCCCGAGTTCCTCTTCATGGACGAAAACGTTACATCTCATCGTACAGTGGCTGTCGCAGAGCTGTTGGAGAGTAAAAATATTGAACGCATGGATTGACCAGCAAGGTCCCTGGCCCTAAATCCAATCGAACACGTGTGGGACCTTCTCGGGAGACGCTTAGCAGCACGTCACCAGCGGCCAGCAACGATTCCGCAGCTGCGATTGGTGCTACAAGAGGAATGGGACGCAATGCCTCAACAGCTCCTTGACAACCTCGTCCTCAGCATGGACAGACGTTGTAAATACTGCAAAGAAGTCATGGGTGATCATATCCCCTACTAAAGACGGGATTTTTCTTGGAAGCCGCCTGTAACATGGACGTTTCTGTCTTCTGTCCAGTTGTGCTCGAAGCCACCTTTTCAATAAAGTGCCTTTGTATCCTTTGGATTCCTTGTTTGGACGGTTTTGCTCACTTGTCCCATATTCTTACATCTTGGGGATCTTATGGTATGAATTGAGTCGATGTGGAGCACTTCTGCATGACGTTAAATTCGAAAAACCGTCTCGTCTTTAATTTTTGCTCGCCAGTGTACTTCGAACCAGATGCATAACTTTATCGAGAAAGCCAGAACCAGCAGAGCTAATAATATTTCTATGCCGCAACTTCGCTACCTGGGCTCTATTCCCTACATACCAAATGTTTCCTATCAACTCAAAAACGCGGTCAGGAGGATGAACTTCGGTTTCGGCATAACTTCTCCGGCATCTTTATACACGATGCTTAAGAGAAATATTGAAAAGCCCTCTCTTCCCAATGAGGTAGGTGTTTATGCCATCTAACTAAAATATCCGGACGGCTCCAGGTGATACTACATCGGAATGACCAAACATTCGTTTGGAAATAGAATCAGCGAACATAAAAGGGATGCAAGAGACAGGAAAATAACCACTGCCCTATCAAAAGAAGTCAAGTTCAAGTCCGCCGATCCTATATGGAGTGATGTAAAGAAATTAGCTTCATACTCCACACCCAAATCTATCGCCATTCGCGAAACCTTGGAAATCTTGACCAGCTGCGAGGCTTGCAATGATAGCGTTTCTCTGGAGTTGCCACGTATTTGGAATCAATTCTTCAAATAATGTTGAGTTCTCTACCATTGTACCGCCTGCACAACCAACGTGACCTCGTTCCTTCGAAATATAACGTTTGCTCCTAATCATTTATTGTCTAGTCAAGTCACCGCGTTCAAAGTGTTGAAACGTTATATTATCCAGTTTGCAGTCAGCTGTCTACCTTCCTTGAGAAAGTCATTTGGTTGATGTGCGAAATTTGGAAAATTGTATCTTTATTCTACGCCAAGAATTTTTGGATTTTTAGTATAATTATACTATTTTGAATGAAAAGCATCACACTTGACAGCTGTTTCAAAAGCAACAACAGCCGTATTACGAGTTGTTTACGTTTTTACAGGTTCAACGCAGTCCGCTGTCCATTGGGAACAATGGCGGCGTTTATACATTGATAAAAAAAGAACTAAAATCGGTCCCAAATAAGGGTGTCTAATTTCTATTATACACGTGGAATAGACTATATTTCAGCGAAAAAAGAAAAATTCATATTCGTAATTTCTCTAAATACCTACCAATATGAAATTTCTCAGCTTCAAGTAAAAAAAAAACATGCTGGTATAGTATACTAATACAGCAGCACAGCCATCTACTTAGATTTTATAAAATGCTGTTTAGAATTTTAAAATTATAATAATCAAAACAGTTACTTATTTTCAGATCTTGAATCACACACACACACACAAAAGGATGAAATATTAAATCAACTAACTAGCTAACTCAAGTACGACAGTATCACCAAAGAATATCCCAGTACCTTATGGAAATACGACAACGAGAGTGCTTCGGTGGAATGGCATAAATGCGCAAGTGCATCCGCGCCGTTGCCAAACCAATAAATCTTAAATATCGCCGAATGTAGCATCAAGGTAGCAATTATGTACAATGGAAACTGTAAAACAGTAGTATCGGTGAATGCTATTTTTAACGTAACCGTAATGTACAAAGAGTTGTGTTCCAAAATAGATCTTGCTGAAACGTAATTGTAACATATCTATGAAAGTGTAACGAAAATGAGAGGTTGTGCAATTACTGATGCATATCTGAAACGTTTTGTGCTGTATGGGCAAAGACGCTGGCTTCTGGTTAATTGCAGGAGTTTGGGAGAGCTTTGGATGAGGGCTGATGAATCAAATCACGAAACATAGAAGCCCACCATCGAGTCAAAAAAGAGGGTAATTTTTTTCCACATAGGAAACAAGAGAAACAGCAACACTGAATAGAGAATCCATAGATTGGGGTGAGGCGCCTTTGTATTAATTACTTTGCGATATATCTCTATACCCTATGAAAACCAGCTATGTATCTCATAACCTGAAAAAAGGTAGTTATGTAATGCGTAACATATTGAAATTCTTGGAACTGCAATCATCGTAGTGCATTTCGAAGGTCTTAGTTGCCGTTCTTTAATAAGCAAGGTAATGTTATTTCTTAGCTGACAGCAATCACTGTCCAACTATTTCCCTCGGCACATTACCTCCGCATGTGCTGAGACGTAGCTTAGCTGCGGTTTAATTAAAGTTTTAAAATTTCAAACATTCGTAGTGCGCACTACTTGCCTATATATTTTTTTCTTGATGAGTACAGATGGTGCATTTCAAAATATATCCAAATTGCCATCTAACGTTTCCCATTTTTCCGAATTCCCATTTTTCTTTACTTACATACAAGACGTTCAAAATCCCCGCATTTTGCGTTTTGATGTTAACGTTTTTCCGCATCTAACGTTCCCATTTCTCAGCCCCAGAGCTTATTTCATCCCGATTATAGAGTTTTTTTCCTTTGCAGTTTGGACAAAAATGGCATAAAGCATCTAGGCTACTGTGCATTCCCTGTTTCCTGCTCTCCAAACAAACGGGAGAAGGGAACAGCACCTTATAAAGCGGGAATATTGAAATGGAATGTTTAGCAACATTTTTTTATGCAGGGATATCCAGAGAACTTGTAACAAGGTGTCACGTGATTAGAAGCCTGTTTTAGCAAGCTTTTTGATGTGAGGCTTGTGACGTACTACAGAGGTGAAAAGATGTGTCAAGACGACAAATCTTCAGCGAGACATTCTGTCCGCGTAGCTCAGTTGGGAGAGCGACTTACTCTGGAGTGATGGGACACTGTTTCGATGCCATCGCGGACAAACTTGTGTTTTCACAGGCTTCATTTGGTCAGGTCAGTCGGTGATCTCTAAAACACAGAACAGGAAATGTCCGTGAAACGTCGTGACGTTTTAACTTTGTGCGAAAAAGCAAAGATTATTGAAGAAGTGGACGAAAGTAAAAATGTTACAAGTGTTGAACTTGCAAAAGGACTAAACTTAGGAAATTCTAAGGACGATCGTAGAAAATCTAGATTCGAACATCTCTGCTACGGAAAAGTCTGCCTTATCATCGTCACAAAGAAATAATTTAAAGACCTCTCAGTATAAAACCGAACGTACGAAAAAGTGTCCACGGGGAAAATGTCTAGAGAAAAAAGCCCACACCTCGAAAACAGGGCAAAATGCCGACATCTTGTAAATGGTAAAATACGTCAGCTGTTGACTGGGTTCTTACGACTGTTAGAAGCATGGAGTTTTTCTTAATTTCATGAAGAAATATCTCGATTTCAACAAATTAATCAACACAACTAGTCAGATTATTTCCCCTGCTGAACCACATAGCATTACTTAGCATTACGTAGCATTACAAGGACATCGTAGTTTGTTCCTAAAATGTCAAAAGCTCATTGTTCGAAGGATCACGTGCATGGCTCATCAGCGAACTGTAACTACGCCTGAGGCAATTCTTTTTAGTTAGTGGAGCATTACAAGGGAAGCAACTTTAACCAAGCTTTCCAACTGAATCTAAAACACGTGGCAATCTCACAAGGGATAGGAGTTAAATATACTGATTTCATTGTCCCGTTCCGCCAATCTGTCTTGGCTCCACGGGGACTTGTTGAGCACCTTGGATGTTATTTTGAAATGTTGCGACAATTATCCTGTCTTGAGACGCGGTTCGGACCCTGGCCACCCCAATGGCCCAGAGACCAGCCCGTGGTGACGTGCTGGCAGGCGACCTAGAATACCTTGTCTGGGTTCCCGCTCTGTCTGGCGGGATAGGTCGTTTCTTACTTTTTCGCTGACTGGAAGATTCCTTGCCCTCGAACTTTTTTTGGGGAATAATTTCCCTTTATTTTCTTTTTCAAACACCTACACACATGTATACACTGTCCTCATGCTTAGGACTTACAACATCAAGAGATAGCAAAATTTATTTACAGAATATTTACATTGGTGGTTTCTTCGTCTGCTTTCCCACAGACTTCTACCCTCATTCATCTTCCGATTCGCTTTCGGTGTGCACGTTCACCTCCTGCGTTTCGGTCCCCGTTTGATTGGGGAAGATGGTATGTTGCTGGAGGGTTAGCCTTTCTACAAAGGCTATTATCCCCCTCCTGTTAACGGAAGATTGGATGAGCAGATCCAATCTTCGCGTTCTTTGCACAGCTGGGATCAGTGTGTTTCTCCATTCGGCGAAGCCACTGCATTCAAGTACGCAGTGTTCTATGCTTGCCGTTCTCTTTCCACAGGGACAAGGGCAGTTCCTGATGGCAAATCTGCCTAGGTATTCAGGGCTGATGCCATGGCCACTGAGTACTTGATTCAGGAACTTATTTGTCTGTGCTCGTTTGGTCGAGACCTTCGGAAACACTCTGTGTGTCTTCCGCCCTGTCTCTCCCGTGTCCCATCTGACCTGCCATTCGGTCATGGTCCGACGTGCTAATGCTGCGCGAGTACACCTTCGCGGCGTTCTGCATTGCACGTCGACCGTCTCTTTCAGCGTGGCTGCCTTCGCCAGCTGATCTGCCCTTTCGTTTCCTAGGATACCGACATGGCTTTGTACGAAGAAATGTGAGGGACAGTTTTTTGAATAGGGCTATGGATGAGCTTAAACTGAACTACGAAATTAACGATATGGAGCGCAGTTCCCAAGGCGATGACTCACTCGCCTGATGATCCACAGATTCCCGCACTTCTCCTGTATCGATCATTGAGGAAGAGCCGCTCCGGCTGGTGATTCAACTGTTGATCCTTGCACAGGTATTAGCAGTTCCTGTACAACTGACAGTTCCTGGAATTCGGAGGCTAATGAAAGATGTTTGGGATAGTTCAGATAAAAAATAGTGGTATTAGACGGCACTTAGAAGACACCTATTTGCAGCAAAATATGCACTGACGGCTCAATGATTTAAGACCAATCCTATACAAAGTGAGGTAACTGACTGCTCAATGATTTAAGACCAACCCTATACAAAGTGAAGTAACTGACTGCTCAATGATTTACGACCAACGCTATACAAAGTGAAGTAACTGACTGCTGAATGATTTAAGATCAACCCTATGCAAAGTGAAGCAACTGACTGCTCATTGATTTAAGACAAACCCTATACAAAGTGAAGATTACTTCTGACTGCTCATTGAGCAGTCAAAATAATTGAGCAGTGCTCAATGATTTAAGACCAACCCTATGCAAAGTGAAGTAACTGACTGCTCAATGATTTAAGACCAACCCTATGCAAAGTGAAGTAACTGACTGCTCAATGATTTAAGACCAACCCTATACAAAGTGAAGTACATCAGATATCGGTATATTTAAGTGGAAGCCATGGCCTGTCAGCTAAAGAAGTGCATGCAAAAGTTTAGTGGTCCAGTTTACAGCGAAGTTACGGACGTGATGAGCAAAGTCATCACGTCCGTAGAATTTATAGGAGTTTACCAAAGGCGGGGAAGATTGTAAGCGAACGACGAATTGGTGAGTCTATTAGGGAAGCAGCGACACTTATGGGTGCTTCAAGGGTTACCAAAGTTAAAGTGTACCAAGAATGGTGCCAAAATGACGAAACAGCCAATCGGCGACACAACTACAAAGGGAGGCGAAAGGAGGATTCCAGAAGGGAACAACGAGTGCGTCGCCTTGCATAGGGCAATTAACGAAGCACAATCATATAGTCTTGATGGCCCGATACATAACACCAGTCTGCAAATTTAAAGTTTTTGTCAGATGATTTCTTAAAAATAGCTGTTCCTGAATCAATTTTTGACCCTGATTCTAGAAATGACTTCCATTTTGCTCTATCACGTCAGGCTTTTAAATAAAATAAGAAGTCATGTTTTCAAGATTTTAATTAATGTAAGCACAAAAATGCAAACACAATGTCTCACAAAGACTATTTCTTTTACAAAAACACTTTAAAATTACTGTAAAGAACTTACCCGTGTCTTTAACAAAACGACAAGCAAACAGTGTTCCATTAATTTCAGTCTTTTTTTTTACTTTCTTGCAGATCCTCCTTTATCTTTACTGTCCCTCTTCAACATCCAACAATAGTCGGCCATTATACTTTCATTCCATCTTTTACACTCATGTTACAACTCAACTGCTTGAAGTTTTCCAACATTGTTTCAATAATTTTTCTGTAATTAGGATCTTTGTGATTCCCTGAACGTTTTCGGTTACAGATCGGAATGCTGTCCATGCGTCTTTTTCTCTCTCATTCATAGTTTTCTCAAAATCTTTGTGTTTCTCCGCTCAGGCCAAACTCTCATTGTCCAATGCCTTTGCTTTGCCCTACTGTCCCATTCACATAGAAAGCAAGGCATTTTCGTGTACCCAGCTTGTTGTCCTAAAAGCATTCCTATTACTTTGAAGTCACCGCAGATAACCCATTTGTGTTCCTCATACTGCATATTTGTTAATAGTACCTTCATGTTCTCGAATGTCTCTTTCATTTTAACTGAGTGGGCCACAGGAATGGACCCATACACATTCCCATTATGCAGTAACACGCCATTGAGGCTCCTCTTGGACGAGTCAATAAAAAGTCTTCACTGAGTAGGATCATATTCAATGCCATAGAAGTGAATTAACTCGTTGATGTTATTGTAGTTAACCAGGGAATCGTTCTGTGAGAAAAAAGGAAGTACTTCTTTTTCTCTGTGTCGGTACCATGAAAAATGTGTTCCTGGAGCCAGAAGATTCTTACTTTTCAACCGGCAGCCAAATAATTCTGCAGATACCTTAGGCAAGTTCAGATCACGTACTAGATCATTAAGTTCATTCTGGGCGAACAGTTGTGGATTAGAGTCGTTTACCGGCTTGTAGACATAATCACTATCGTCTTCGGAGATTGCATCACGTTCACATTCATCATCTTCCGCCACATTCTCTAACACAGCTGGAGAAAGAGGGGCAGGCAGATCTTTTCCATGTGGAACTGGCCTAATGGCTAAAGGAATGCTTGGATACACAATTTTGTTCTTATCTTTCGAATTGCAGCCCTTAACATTAACTGAGCAGAAGTAACAGTCGTTCAGGTGGTCTTTAGGCTCCCTCCACACCATAGGTACTGTATTGCAAACGGAATGCACGTTTGCTTCCCTTTTGTCCCTTACCTTAACCTCTCAACACAATAGCGGCACACTTTCTGTGGTGCCCATGCCTCATCCTGATCACCAAGATGCACTTTAAAATATGCATAGTAAGCCATCTTCACAAAGTCTGTGATATCCGTTCCTTGCTTAAGCACTACATAATTTCCACAAATGTAACAGAACACATTAGGACAATTTACATACTTGCGTTTCGACATTGTAAGACTACACACTCACAATAGAGACAGCAACTTAGAACAGCTGTGTAAACCCGAACAGAAAGAACATTGAATTGGAAATGTGAGCATCTGACAGGCGGGAATGCTATTTTTGAATTCTTGCCAATTCTCTTTTCAGTCTTCCTTCTACAGGTGGCTAGTTGGCAATACTCCAAAAGTAACATTACGATGCTTTGACGACGATTGGCAAAAGAGATAGCTTAAATGCTTCCCTCTAAAGCGCCTCTGACTGGCTGATGTCAATAAATCTATCAGCGATAAATCTTCGAAATCAACTTGGGTTGATTGTGCAAAAACTGTTTGTGATAGAAGACAACTAACACCAGTTCTGGAATCAGCATGAAAAATTGAGCTAAGCACACATATTAGTTTTCAATCATCTGATCTCATGCAGACTAGTGTAATGTATCAACCAGAAACAAGATCCCATGCGTCACACTTGAAAAGAATGGGTTACATAGCAGACGTATATGCGACACTCACTATTAATACCATTCCATCGATATAAACGACCCTCTTGGTACCAACAGTATGCGGACTGAACAAAAGAAAAATGAAAGCAGGTATGTTGGTCCTATGATTCACAATATGTACTTTATTCTGTTGATGATTGAGTCCACAGTAGCTCGAGGATATTGATCGCCAATGCCTAACAAGCACTATCCAAGCCAGTGGAAGCGGTTGTATAACGTTGAGCATGTTAGCTGGAATGTACTTGTACCTCTAGTGCGTGTGGACCAACAAACGTTTAGACGCCGGGCTGTACTAGGACTACTAGTGGACAATGTACGCCCCAAAATGTTGTATCTCGACCCAAATGGGTTCGGTTCTTCTGGACGATAATGTCCGATGTCATCGTCCTCCGCTTGCGTAGGAATTGTTCGACGAAAACAGTGCTGATACGAGGAATTTCGGAAGACTCCTAAATTCGCCCGATTTCAGCCCAATTGAACATCTGTAGGAAGTTGTGAAACGCCAGACTGGTTAACTTGACACACCACCCTGCTCCACAGCGGAACTGGGGAGCGCAATACAAACAACTTATCACCAGACAACTTATCGACCCCGTTATAGTACATATATCTCACGGGGTCGATGCCAACCATGGTGGCTGCTGTTCTCCGGACGAAAAAAGAGCCCGCGAAGTATTCATTAGGCAGTCGTAATTCATTGAACATTTAGTGAATATCCTCTTATTGACGCAATCTGTCCAGAATGCAGTCCCTTTCTCATCAACATAAAGATTTTACAGAGCTACAGCAAAAGGAAGACAGTGAATATTGAAAAGGACAATTTAAAAATGACGTCGATTGAAAGTTTTTTGATTTGCTATTTAAACGCAATACAAGTTTAGAGAGAAAATGCAGGAATAATATGGCGAAAGCTATAGAGAAAAAGATTTCTATGTCGTGTTTTGCTATGTATTGTAGTGTATCGTTCCCAAGAAGAACGCTGTCGTGTCATTGATTTTTCATTGAAGATGTAGTTGCTTTCAAATGCACGTGTAAATTTTTGTAGTCGACGAAGTTGTTCGCTTCACAAGTGACTGGATAGATTCAAAAACCTCTCAAAATTCATGGAATGAAGGCAAAGGAAACGCGCGCCAGACCTATTAATTCACTGAAAGGCAAACATAATGTGCGCCATATAAGGATGATGTGTAACACTAAATTTAGAAACCTTTTGAAGGGTAAGTTTCTCAGAATGAATGCTAAATTGATGGAAAATCCTAATGAGGCAGAAACACTTGTCTCAGAGTACATTAAAGAGAAGATTCAGTGAATGAAAATGAGAAAGCGAAAAAATATATTAATAAAAAGGAACTGTATACCAATTACACTTAAAAGAGTACTAGTGATCCGAATTTCTTGGCGTAGAATATACACTGACGGGAAAAAAAGTCCCAACACCAAGAAGGGATTGTGTTAGATAAACGACAGTTGGTAGGCGGTGAGAGTACATCTGTAAGATGACGTCAATGCAAACTTCGCGCTCGGCGCATACGTGTGGCGCTAATAGCGCCCCTCGGAACATGCAAAGCAGGTTTGCTGTAAATACGCGCTGTAACGCTCGTGAGCGTTAGTTATCGTTGAGATTCGACGTAGTGTGTTGATGTTAGTCAAGAAGGCCTTTAAGAAGACGAATAAGCCATTATCAACAGCTCACGGAGTTTGAACGAGGTCGTGTAATAGGGCTACGAGAAGGTGGATTTTCTTTCCGCAATATTGCAGAACGACTTGGCAGGAATGTAGCCACTGTGCATGATTGTTGGCAGCGGTGGTCAAGGGAAAGTACTGCCTTAAGAAGACCAGGTTCTGGCCGGCCACGTGGCACTACTGAGAGGGAAGACCGCCGTGTACGGCGTATGGCCGTGGCGCATCGTACTGAGTCTGCGGTAGCAGTTCGAGCTGCAGTTGCCACCACAGTGACACAACGAACTATTACAAATCGGTTACTTGAAGGACAGCTCCGCCGCCCCGGTGGCGCGGTGGTCTAAGCGATTGCCTCTGATCATTCGTCCGAACGGGGTCCGGGTTCGAATCCCGGTGAGGCATGGATGTTATGTTTGTCTTATGGCACTGGCTCTCTCCCTTCCCTGGAACCAGTGACCCTAAATTAGGGACGGGCGACTGCTTATAGCCCATTGAGTTGCTCACGGTGGTCGTTAAACCTCCAACCAAAAAAAAAAAAAAAAAAAAAAAAAGACAGCTCCGAGCCAGACGCCCTGTAGCGTGCATTCCACTTACTCCAAACCACTGCCGTTTGCGACGTCAGTGGTGTCAAGCTAGAGCTCATTGGAGGACGGAGTGGAGATCTGTTGTGTTTTCTGATGAAAGCCGGTTCTGCCTGGGTGCCAGTGATGGCCGTGTGTTGGTTAGAAAGAGGCCAGGTGAGCGCCTGCAACCAACATGTCTGCGGCCGAGACACACTGGACCTACACCTGGAGTTATGGTCTAGGGAGCAATTTCCTATGACAGCAGGAGCACTCTCGTGGTTATCCCACGCACCCTGACGGCACAGTTGTACGTCGGTCTGGGGATTTAACCTGTTGTGCTTCCATTCATGAACAGCATTCTAGGGGGTGTTTTCCAACAGGATAACGCTCGCCCGCATACCGCTGTTGTAACCCAACATGCTCTACAGAGTGTCGACATGTTGCCGTGGCTTGCTAGATCACCAGATCTTTCTCATCGAGCACGTATGGGATATCATTGTACGACAACTCCAGCGTCACCCCCAATCAGCATTAACCGTCCCTGTATTGACCGACCAAGTACAACAGGCATGGAACTCCATCCCACAAACTGACATCCAACACCTGTACGACACAATGCATGAACGTTTGCGTGCTTGCATTCAACATTCTGGCGGTTACACCGGTTATTAATGTACCAGCATTTCACATTTAAAATGGCTCTTCTCGCGCTTACATTAAGCTGTGATCTTGAAACCTTAATCGATCAAATATGTAACCTATACAAATGTACTGCCGCCATTTCATTCCTTTACAACTATTTTTTCGTGGTGTTGTGATTTTTTTTCCGTCAGTGTAAATAAAAGTTTCTAAGCTTTTGCACATCAACTAGATGGCTTTTTCAAGGAAGGTAGACAGCTAACTGTAAACTGGATAATGGAACACTTCAACAATTTGAACGTGGTGACTTGACTAGACAATAAATGAATAGAAAACCCAAATATACTGCCATTCGCGAAATCTATTGCCATCTACTACCACACCATACTACTGCCACACTTAAATCTACTGTCAATCGCGAAACCTTGACCAGCAGTGAGGCTTGCAATGATAGCGTCTTTCTCGAGTTGCCACGCATTTGGAATCAGGTCTTCAAATAATGCTGTGTTTTCTACCACAGTACTGCGCGCCCAACCAACGTGACCTCGTTTCTTCGAATGACTGATCACATTTGCACCTATTCATTTAATGTCTAGCCAAGTCACCACGTTCAAATTGTTGAAGTATCCCATTACCCAGTTTGCAGTTAGCTGTTTACCTTCCTTGAAAAAGCCATCTGGTTGGTGTGCGAAAGCTTGGAAACTTTGATTTGTATTGTACGCCAAGAAATTCGGATCACCAGTACTATTTAAAAAATATTGTTACGACTGGTGTTGCGGGTTGTTAGCACCCCGAGATCCTTCAGATATTGCAAGTGAAAGAGATCTCGACATTTGAGGACTTTGCCAGTCAGGTGCCAATACCGACAAAACACTAAATGAAGAGTCGTAGCATGAATTTAAACTACTGTTTTTAAAGCATGAAGGTTTAAACTACCGACCACCGTGAGCAACTCAAAGGAAAGGGAGAGAGTCGGTGCAGTAAGACAAACACAACATCCATGCCTCACCGGGATTCGTACCTGGACCCTTCTCGGACGAATGGTCATAAGCCAGCACTTCGACCACTGCGCCACCGGGATTTAGTGGATACCTGAGGTCTTTTCGGTAGCAGTCACCAATGTTGACCACTAGGCCACCCGCGGTCGTAGCAATGGAAGAACACCGCTTTCCGCGACGCTATGTACTCCGAGTCAACCTAAGAGTGTACCACTATGTAGGGTACGAAGTAGCTACCTCCACTACGAAAATTAGTCCCTAGAGTTTAGAGCGCAAACCAGTAGAATTATTGTTCAGAATCCATTTTTTTTTTGCTCAACAGTTTATGAGACAAAATTGCTATATAAAAAAAAATGCAGAAGTTAGAGAGTGTCTAGAAATAAATTTGATTCGAGAAGTTGATCAATCAAGAACTTCGCACTTTCTGCTGTTTCTATCCATTTGTGATACAACTGAGGTTGTAGGGGTGGAAGACCTCTCCCAACATTCACAAAGAGCGACAATAAATTGGCAATCGGGAAAACTGGAGGGATTATTTAAACAACCAGTAGGGGAAGCAGTTCGGCCATCACCAGGGGTGGGTCGGAAAGGAAACAGTAGGAGAGCACATTAACGCGAATGGATGCAGTTCTTGCGTTCCCCGACGAGTGGCGATAAGGCTCCCCCGCTTTTTAGCATGTCTTTTGTAAAAAAAGATCGTGCTTATGTTACCGGTTTGTCTGTCCGTCCGTTCGTTCGTCTGTACCCACGATATCTCTGCAACTATTAATCCGATTTGAAAAATTCCTTTTGCATTCGGAAGCTTGAAATATGCGAATGATGATCCTTTATTTCGTTTTTTTTTACGATGTACAATTTTGCCGCTAGAGGGCGTAAAGGCAGATGATGTCGATTTCAAAACTATGTTTTATTCAACATATTTGCTTCTAAACATCCAATTGAAAAAAATTCTTTTATCTTTCGATTCCACTTACGTCGAAGAGTATTTTAGATATAGTTACTATTTCAAATTACGCATAGATTTTCCGCTACGGGGCGGGGTAAAAGTAAATTGCATTTTTCCCGATAACTCATCTTCTAAAACTCCGATTTGAAAATATTTTGCTTCAGCGGATGCACCTCGTGATGGAAAATCTTTTGCTTATAATTTCGAATTTTTGGTAAAGAATACTTAACCACCAGGGGGTGTAAGTGTTAATTTTTGCTTCTGATGTCTTTGCCATAAAATCTGAGCTTCTAAAATATCGATTGAAAAATTTATTTCGTGGACTGATGCCACTCACATCGATAAACCTTTTTGAAATATTTTCTTCTTAAAATTTTCTGCGCCAGGTGCGTAGATGCATATTTTATTTTTGTCAATATCTCTAATTCTAGGAGTCCGATTTGAAAAAGTTCTTCTTTGTTGGATACCGTTTTCAGTGAGACACGTTTTTCATATAATTTCAAAATTTTCAAGTAATTCATGGACTTTCCGCTTGGGGGCGTAGAGGTAAATTGCGTTTCCCCCTATATCTCTGCTTCTAAATCTCCGATTTGAAAAATCTTTCTGAACCGGATACAGCTCCTGATGGAGAAATCGTTTGCATATAAATTCTAATTTTTGTAAAAAAAATAGTTTGGCCGCCAGGGGTTAAACCTTAATTTCCGCTTCTGATGTATTTGCAGCAAAATATGAGCTTTTAAGTTCTCGATTGAAAAAAACATCGTTTGTAGACCGCTGGTACTCATATCGACAAACTTTTTAGTAACATTTTTTTATTAAAATAATGGATGGTTTCTCCCACAGGGGGCGTAGATGTATTTCTTATGTTTGTCAATATCTCTACTTCTAAGAGTCCTATTTAAAAAAAATCCTTCTTTGTTGGATAGTGCTTCCAGTGTGACATGTTTTTACATAATTTCAAAATTTTCAAGTAATTCGTAGACTTTCCGCTAGGGGGCGTAGAGGTAAATTGCTTTCCCCCTACATCTCTGCTTCTAAATCACCTATTCGAAAAAAATATTCGACACCGGATACAGCGCCTGATGGGAAATCGTTTGCACATGATTAATAATTTTTGTAAAAATGTTTTGGCCACCAGGTGGCGTAAGTCTTAATTTCCGCTTCGGCTGTATTTGCAGCAAAATATGAGCTTCCAAAAACTCGATTGAAAAAAATGTCGTTTGTTGACCGATAGTACTCATGTCGACAAACGTTTTAGGAACATTTTCTTCTTAAAATAATGCATGATTTTTACGTCAGGGGGCGTATATGTATATCTTATTTTTGTCAATATCTCTACTTCTAGGAGACCGATTTGAAAAATTCCTTCTTTGTTGGATGGTGTTTCCAATGCGAAATGTTTTTCGTATAAATTTAAAATTTTCGAGTAAATCATAGACTTTCCGCTATTGGGCACAAAGGTAAATTGCGTTTTCTGCGTTATTTCTGCTTTTAAAACTCCGATTTGAAAACTTTTTCCTCTATCACATACAAGACTTGGTGAAAAATATTTTTCACATAATTTTTAATGTTTGGTAAAAAATGGTTTGGTCACCAGGGGGGCATAAGTGTCAATTTCTGCTTCTGATGTCATCATCATCATCATCATCATTGTCAACCATTATCAATCCACTGCTGGACGAAGGTCTCCCCAAGTTTCCTCCACAACGGTCTGTCTTGTGCCAGTCTCCTCCATGTCACCCCTGCATACTTTCGAATTTCATCCACCCATCTCCCATGTGGTCTTCTTCTGGGTCTTTTCCTGTCCCTTGGAATCCAATCTAAAATTTCGGCTGTCCATCGATGATCTGTCCTTCTGGCAGTATGTCCAGCCCATTGCCATTTCAGGGATTTAACTCTGATCATGATGTCTTCCACTCTTGTCATTTTTCGAATCCACGAGTTCCTCTTCTTATCTCTCCTGGTTGCACCAAGTATGCACCTCTCCATGCTACTTTGAGTTGTCTGCAGCCTTTGTATGTCTCTTTTAGCTAAGGTCCACGTCTCTGCACCATACGTAAGCACTGGAAGGATGCATTGATCAAACACTTTTCTTTTAAGACATAATGGCATATTGCTCATGAAAATTATGCTGTTTCTTCCAAAAGCTCTCCAGGCAAGTTTTGTACGCCGATTAATTTCTTCACCAATGTGACCCTCACTTGATATCTGCTGTCCAAGATAAACGTACGTGTCTGTTATCTCCAGCTTTTCTCCATCAATCGATAAATCTTCATTTCTTGTAAAAGCATTGAACATCACTTTTGTCTTCTAAAAGTTCATTTTTAATCCCACTTCTTTACTCTTGTCAGCAAGTTCCTGGATCATACTCTGCAGCTCTGATGGGGTAGTTGCAAAAATGACTACGTCATCAGCAAAACGAAGGTGGGTTAGATAATCTCCATTAATCTTTATCCCCTTGTTTTCCCAGCTCAGCGACTGAAAAACACCCTCCAATGTGGCATTAAAGAGCTTCGGAGATATGGTGTCACCTTGTCTCACTCCCTTTCCAATTTTTACGTGTGTTGTATTTTCAAACAGCCAAATCTTTGCACTTGCATTTTCATAGATGTTATTAATAATATTAATGTATGCATCTTCAATACCGCAGGTTTTCAGAGCCATTGTAACTGCTGATGGTTTCACCGAATCAAAGGCTTTTTCATAATCGATAAAAGCCATGCACAATGGAAGTTCATATTCCCTCGCTCTTTCAATTAGTTCTCTCAGCACGTGGATATGATCTATTGTGCTGTAGCCACTCCTGAATCCAGCTTGTTCTCTCGGTTGAGCCATGTCCAGTGTTACCTTCAAGCGGTGTGAAAGAACTTTAGTGAAGATTTTATAAACTACTGATAGGAGGCTGATAGGTCTGTAGTTTCCGAGATCCTCAATGTCACCTTTCTTATGTAGCAGCATCATTGTAGCGGTGTTCCAATCCTTAGGAATCTTTCCTTCATTAAGGCATCGAGTGAAAATTTGGGCGAGTACTGTTTCGATTTCTCCACTTGCTTCTTGTATGATGTCTACAGTAATTCCATCTTCTCCTGGAGCTTTTCCTCTCTTCATGTTCTTGATTGCATGTGCAACTTCTGCTGGAAGGACTGGAGGAACTCTGGTACTGGTATCTTTCATGATGTCTGGAGTGCATATATCATCCCTTTCATATAATTTGGAGTAGAAATCTTTCACTCTTGTCAAAATTTCGCCTCGATTTCTTGTTACAGAACCATCTTCTTTTCTCAGTGCCATAATCTGTTTTCTTCCCTTACTGAGATGTCCCTTTGCTATCTTTAGGCTTTGGTTATTCGTAGGAAAATCTGGGCTCCTGAAAACTCGACTAAATTTTTTTTCTTGGACCGATACCGCTCTCATGGAAAAACCTTCTGGATTACTTTCTTCCTAAAATAATGCATGGTTTTCCCACCAAGGGACGTAAAGTCACATCTTATTTTTGTCGATATCTCTGTTTCTAAGAGCCCGATTTGAAAAATTCTTTCTATGTTGGACAGCGTTTCCGATGTGAAATGTTTCTCATATAAATTCATGTTTTTCCTAACGCACAAGTCTGCAACCATTGGGTGTAAGCTCACTATTCCGTTTACAGCAATATCTAAGGGATTAAAAACCCGACTGAAAAACTTCTTTCTACCGTCAGATACTCTTGTTTTCCTAACCGGTTCTATTCACCTTGAATAGCTTTGATGAATTTTATTTTCGTTAGAACGGATTCAAAAGACGTGCTTATTACACCCGAAAATTCGGTGTCATCTTTCTTGTTTTTTTTAATTGAAGGTTTAACAACCACAGTGAGTAACTCAATAGGCTATAAGCAGTCGCTCGTCTCTAATTTAGGGCCACTGGTTCCGGGAAAGGGAGAGAGCTAGTGCCTTAAGGCAAACACAACATCCATGCCTCACGGGATTCAAACCCGGACTCCTGAAATAATGGTCATAAGCCCTCGCTTGGACCACTGTGCCATCGGGGAGGTCCCCCGCATTTAACAACAGTACACTGTTGGGGTGACTTTGAGTATAGTTGTGGAGTTCCACTGGTGCTTCCTCTTTTCAGATGCCACCGCTCTGCTGGTGGCAGTTTCCCTCTGAGTCCAGCTTACGGGGAGATCAACACAGCGTCCGGAACTCAGTCCAATGTCACATTAACTGCGATGGTTTGTTTTTGTGCATGTAACTTTAGAAGGAGCTATTCTTTCTTTCCCAGCTCTCGGCTCACGAGAACGGAGCGCAACCGCTCTCACCTCTTAAAGCTTTACAAATAGTTCGCAGTAACGGTTTGTACATCATTCAATGCTCAGGTGTTAAAGGGAAATCTCCTGTTATCAGGCGTAGCAGCTATGGCAGCCCGATGCCTTTTACGGGAAAATGGTGATTTTCTAACTTTGTGTTTTCAGGACAGAAATGGACCCTGTGGTCTTGGGGTTTTTCGTTTTCCTGTCGCAGGCTACCTGAGTTCTTTCTGAGTAGCGTTCCTGAATTGAGGGTCTACATGACCCTCCTTTGTATACTTCTGTCTCTGTGCGGTACCCAACACAACTGCCCTTCTCTTGCTATTCGCCTCATCTCTGGCCAGCGTAAATGAAAAGAGTAGTGGGAACGCGAATTGCATCTTTTTGACCAATCACGTAGTGTCTGGAGCCCGAGTTGCAGTTAGGACGTCACTTGGAAGCGGAGACATGACACCTAGTCACGTGCAACGAACGGGGGTGGTATGTTTAACCGTTTAAGTGGCCGATGTGTATCTGAACCAAGTGATGCCCGAAATTTTCCGCTCTCCTCAAACAGAACTGTTGTTATGGTTGCCGGGATATGCGACAGCTATGGCAAAACTATTCCTTTCCCTCTCTCATCTCAGAAGAATGGACTATATACCCATCGCTAGTAGTAAGTGCTCCCTTATGGTTCTTAGTCTTACAGTCTATCGTCTGATTCCCTTAGCGTGTTTTATCCTCTGCTCCATGACCCAAGGAATGATTGGGAGGGGCTAATCACCCTGACACGGACATCATGCCACTGGGTAGAAGCAAGTTACTCAAACATATTTTCTCTCATTTCTTAGGCTCTTCGCCAGTTTTGTAGTATTTTCGGGAGAAAAGGTGATATAAGAGGAAGGATTAAGGAAAATCATTCCCCATAAATTACCACTTTTGAATGACAAACCTAAAGGAAAAGTAAAGCTTTCTGATGTTTTTGGTTCACTCGTTCGTGTCGAGTTTCCCCACTTGTTAGACAACGAATATATATATTCGTTGGAATTGATTTCAAACAATTTTGCTAACCCCGAGTTAATTATTTCCAGTCAGTTAAGGGGTTAACAATCTTCCTAGCAATGGCGCTAATAAGGTATTATATCATTCAAGCATATTTTATTTTTGCATGTATCATTCATAGAGACTTTGAAACAACTTATTTGCAGGATAAAAATCAACTATTTCAATCATACTGACTTGCAGTGCATCTTCCCTCCCCAATTTTTGAACACCTTTAAAGAGACTTAATCAAGTCAAAGAAAAACAAGTTAGTAAATTCATGCAATGTATTGATTGTGATACGCTTTCCAACATACTAGAAATCATAGAAATATGCCTTGGTTTTGAGGGTACTAAACTATGGTATAACGTTTGAGGTTCACATATATCAAAATTAAATATCTTTGTGCCCGTGTTACCTATTTCTATTATCAAGAGCTAATACAAAGCCGTTTTATAATTAAAAATCCCATCTAAATCGGACAATTTTCACGGAAGTTATCGTGCGAAAAGAATGGCTGACGAATCTCACGCATGCGCACTGCCCGCAATTGCTCACAAAAAACATTTTTGGCGGAACTGCTTCCATAGCTGTTTGCGGAAGAACGTATTGCATTTCTTTGCAATCGAAGCATTTTTAGTCAAGTTATGAAGATAATGGCTGTCGAATAAACCTTTGACGCCATTTCGATGATATTCAGTAGAACTGGTTCAGTAGACCTCCGGGACAACATGTTAAATTTTGTCGCAATCGAAGCATTTTTACGCAATTTAGGACTCATAAGGGCGATGGAATGGATTCCGCTCTTATGTCCTGACCTTTGACCCAATTTTGCCCATTTTCAATAGAGTTCGTCTCCAGGTTGTCCCCTACCACATACTAAAATATCATCGAAATCGAACCAGTTTTCCGCGAGTTGTCGTGCGGACAGACAGACGGACAAAGCTGGAGCATATATGCTTCTTCAACCTATGGTTGGAAAGCGTAAAAAAAAGGTTTGTACAGTGGATTTACCTTGTTTAGTTTTCGGAGTTGTGAGTGTTGGCACACATAATTTTTGTTGAAAAGAAACTGAAGATTCTGTATAATTTGTTCCACTTTTTACAATCCAGGAAGAGCGGGTCTTCGTTTGAAAATCTTGAAGCCAGACCTTAGAATCTTTCCCATCTTTCAGCTGCTCTCGTAATTCGCATTTAAAATTTTCAGGTGAAGTAATTTCACTTTCTAATATTTTGAATTTGAACATTTGAGGTAAGAAAACCTGAAGTTGAGTATCCATGCTAAACAAGACCCGCCGCCCCGGTGGCGCAGTGGTCTAAGGCGTTGGCCTATGATCATTCGTCCGAAGGGGTCCGGGTTCGAATCCCGGTGAGGCATGGATGTTGTGTTTGTCTTACGGCACTGGCTTTCTCCCTTCCCTGGAACCAGTGACCCTAAATTAGGGACGGGCGACTTCTTATAGCCCATTGAGTTGCTCACGGTGGTCGTTAAAACCTCCAATCAAAAAAAAAATAAATAAACAAACAAGACCCACGCTGGAAATTGTAATAAGGAAAAGATCGTTGCCTCAGTGTTGCCAGATGGTTCACAGAGAAAATAGCAGACTTAGCTTTGAAAAGTAGCCAAATTAATTCAAATGTAGCCCAATTTTCATTATTTTTTCTTCAATTAAAAAAAATTAAGATCTCCTCCTTTGTTCATTACAAATCAAAATTTGCCAGTTTTAAAAAGTTTACTTGAGAAATAAAATGGGTGAATGTAGTAAAAATTACCTGTTGTAGAATACGAAATTTTACTAAACTGTTTATTGTATATACCGTACATAGTAATCCATATAGATATTTATCGTCGCCCTGGTGGCGCAGTGGTCTGAGCGTTGGCTTAAGACCATTCATCTGAGAAGGGTCCGGGTTTGGATCCCGGTGAGGCATAGATGTAGTGTTCATCTCAGGGTGCTGGTTCTCTCCCTTTTCTGGAGCCAGTGGCCCTAAATTAGAGATGAGCGATTGCGTGTAACGAGTTACTTACGGTGGTCGTTAATCCCCAATCCGCCGCCCCAGTGGCGCAGTGGTCTAAGGCGTTGGCCTCTGATCATTCGTCCGAAGGGGTCCGGGTTCGAATCCCGGTGAGGCATGGATGTTGTGTTTGTCTTACGGCACTGGCTCTCTCCCTTCCCTGGAACCAGTGACCCTAAATTAGGGACGGGCGACTGCTTATAGCCCATTGAGTTGCTCACGGTGGTCGTTAAACCTCCAATCAAAAAAAAAAAAAAAAAAAAAAAAAATCCCCAATCCAAGAAAATAAAACGTTTACCAATGTGTTCATATATGTTTGAGAGAGTTCAGTAAAAATCTGTCAAATTAAAAAAAATATATACACAAATGAGGTAAAAATCCCTTTGAAAATAAAAATAAAAACAATTTAAATTAGTTTATTACTTAATTAATTTATTATATGATTGGCAAATAAGTAAAATTCAGATTGAAGAATGTTGATTAGTGTATACAACTTTTTTGGGAAAAACATCGTCCCTAACTTAAGGTCCCTGGTTCCAGGGAAGGGAGAGAGCCAGTGACGTAAGATATACACAACATCCATGCCTCACAGGATTTGAACTCGGACCCATTTCTGACTAATGATCAGAAGCAAACGTTTAGACCATTGAGCCCCGAGGTTGGCTCAAGATCACGTTTTCTACTCGAGATTTTTAAACCTACAGCAAAAAAAAAAAAAAAAAAAAAAAATAACTTAAAGCACGCAGGAAAAAAAGTAGCCCAAAAAGTAGCCAAATAGCAGACTGAAAAAAACAGTAGCAGATTGCTTTTCAAAGTAGCCCAATCTGGCAACACTGCGTTGTATTGTCTGTAGAGCAGGTTCACTCACGTGACAAGGTACCGTGTCTCTGCCCAGAAGTGAGGTCGCTAGTTGAAACTCGGGGCTCCGGACGTTACGTGATTGGTTAAAAAGATGCAATCTCGCGTTCCCACAACACTTTTCATTTATGCTAACAGCCCATTCTGTCACACACACACACAACCAGCACTTGAGATTTAAATGACGACCAAGTGGCTATGAAGTTCTTGTCTGGGACTCTGTTGTGGCTCCTGCAAGAGGCATTCTGAGTGAGGGTGAAGGCAATTTTTTGGGGGAAAGTGGATGCGTTTAGTCATCTCCTCCAAATGCTATTTTCCAAGTAGTATTAGTAACAATATGAAATGCCTACCTGTATCAGAGAGAAATGGATGCAGTGAATAAAGATAAGAAAGTGTTAACCGAATCTAGGATGGACGCATGTAACACTCTGGTTGTTTCAGTGCTGTTGCAACATGTGAACATAAGTGATACAGTCCCATAACACTGCCTAAAATGTGTCAAATAACTTATTGTTTTTAATAATTTAATTTTCAAATATAAAACCTTATTGGTGGAATGAGCATGGACGTATTTGTATACTGATTTACGAAGAAATCTATTGGGAGAAGAAGACACTGTAATTGTATCCCGCGTGTGCGTATGCTTAATGTTGTTTGAAGATCTCAGTCGCACAGAAGCATGCCTATGAAATGTAACTAACGAAATCCGTAAGGGAATTTCGTTTCGCCTTGAAAATGCATCCGGACGCCTCGGTGGTGCAGTGGTCTAAGCGACGGCCTCTGATCATTCCTCGGAAAGGGGTCCGGGTTCGAATCCCGGTGAGGCATGGATGTTGTGTTTGTTTTACCGCACTGGCGCTCTTCCTTCCCCTGGAACCAGTGACCCTAACTTAGGAACGGGCGACTGCTTATAACTCATTGAGTTGCTCACGGTGGTCGTTAAACCTCCAATCAAAGAAAAACAATGCATCCCTTTACTCTAATACGTTTTCCAGAATTATGCATTTTAGTGACAAATAAAAATCAGTTTCGCAATCTGTGAGTAAATGCATTTTTGTTTCGAAGCGTATTATCTCGTTTTTCAAGAGAGTGCAGTTGTATTTATCTTCCTTGAGAACAGTTTGAAATGCCTCATTTGTAAATCAGAAAACTTTATGTTCGATGAGGTAGATTGGTAATTATATCACGGACAGAAAGTATATTAAAAAAAACGCCATTTGTGATTGCAAACGTAACTCTTTAAGTGGAAATCAAATATGACAAATACATAATAAGGACAAACATCCCAGCCTATCCTCTGTGGAGGCAAGTCGACTTCTTCCCATCGGACGATTGCTCGTTTACCCGCAGCAAAAATAGATGTTAGTGTTCAATAAATACGACGTATTTCCTTTTCTTATTGTGTTCTTAAATACAACGTATTGATTTCCTATGACAAATGCTCTTAACTTCTATGGAAGAGCAAGGAAGCAAGCACAGAATAAGAAAAGAACAATCAACACATTATTACTGCATATCACAGTACCTAAATAATTACTTATTTTAAATAGAAATGTTCAAAATAATGAGATGCTTTCTTCCCTTTCGAGGAAGAAATCAAGCTGCTTCCTTCCCTTTCGAGGAAGAAATCAAGCTGCTTCCAGGGAATCCGATTGGCTAGTAATCATTGCCTGGGAGAAGGATGACTGCTTCTTTGATATGTTCTGGAGCAGGCACTTAGAACATCGCAAACAAATTACTGACTTTTTGAAACAGACACTTTTACGAGAGTATTAAGTGTCATGAATTCTGAAAGGAAGTCGCAGACAGAATTGAATTTGAATTTGAATTTTATTTTTTTCTAGCTAGCACACAATCAAATCGCTCATGCAATTTCTGTACCAAAAAAAAAAAAGATTAACCAAATACTAATCGCACCATATGTAAACACAAAAGAAATACAATGCATATACATATGTAAGAAAGGCATTAATATAACACATAAATGCAAAAATATGAATAATAATACAACTAACACAAACACATGAACCATTAAACATGCAAATACAAATATTATACAATAATGATTTACATATAATGCAAAGTACATATAAAGTTATAGTAATACAAAAACGCGTATGGCAATACGAATAATACTACGAATATTACAAGCACTCATTTAATCCAATCTAGTGCAACATAGCAGGGAGCCAGGAAAAAGGGGGCTAGTGTAGGCCTGACAAGCCCCTGGTCCCCTAATAAAAAACAAAAATGCCAAGTCAAGAAATTATCCGCCTATAGAACTTCACTTTACATAATCACAATTGTAGATAATCAAACCAGAAACATATTAACTGTATATCAAGTATTCCCTTAAATCTCTTTTAAATGAAGCATAGTTAACAATTAATCTAATATAAATCGACAACCCGTTCCAGAGTCGACGGAAAGTGGCATTGATATTATAATATAAAACGTTTGTCCGAGCTCTAGGATCACCAAATCGGTGTATCCACGAGTGTGATAAGCATGCGCAGGACGACACACAGTAATTAGATTTAAATGCTTATTAGCATAGACACGCTCATGCAGTAACAACATAAGTCTGAATATCTATAGTTTTTCAAAAATCAGTAACTTATAACGGTATAGAACAAACTATCCACATTTCCCGATTGATTTAACAATGGAACAAATTTTTTTTGCAAAGTAAAAATCCTGTTAATATTTCCTCTAGTTGTCATTCCCCTAGCTAAAAGAAAGTAAAACATAAGTGGGTAAATAAAAGAATAATAAAGTACTAGCGTTATTTTAAATACACCACACTGTGAATATTCAAGATACGCATTTATTTTAATTGGCAAGCAACTTCGAAATCCTGGACAAAACTCCAATACGAGATCTCTCCCTAATTGCCAAGGCATCAACATGTGCATCCCACTGTAAATTTTCATGCAGATATCAATTTATTTCTCGGAAATATGTCTCGAAAACACGTATCTGCATGCATTTCCGTGAGAGCGAAAGTTACATACAGTAAAATCCCTACTTAAGATATCCGGATTCATATTTTTCGATACGAACTGTGGTGGGAGCCTAGTGGTTTGAAATGCGGACTGTCGACTGATGACTGAGAGTTCGAAACCGATTGCTGATATAGGAAACCCTGCTGCAGACAGCGCGTTAAGTCCACGGGAAGGCTCTAAACAGCCTTCTCTTCACTCCCGCTCCCATTCCTGACAGCCTTCTCTTCACTCCCGCTCCCATTCCAAGTCTCTTCAAACTAAAGAAATCAAATCAAAATCTTATTTGGGAAGAATCACTACGAGAAAATGAGGCGTTCTTTATCATTCGAATTTTGGTATAAATGTCCAATCTAGCGGATGCTTATATATGTATATATATGCAACGGCCGTTCCATAAAAACGGAGAGCAAAATCACACAAAAGGAAGAAATACAGGTACAGCAAAATATAAGTTATTATTTCTCAAAGTATCTTCCCTCGGATGATATGCAACGGTCGCATCGTTCAGTCCACTTTTCAAAACATGTGGCAAAGGCATTTTGTGGAAGCTGCTTTAGCGACCCCTGTACAGCTTGAAAAACGTCAGCATCTGTGGTGAATGTTGCGCCACGGAACTTCGTCATTGTTGGAAATAACCAGAAATCGCACGGAGCGAAGTCAGGACTGCAGGCAGGCTGTGGCATGATTTGAATACTGCATTTCGTAAGAAACTGTTGAACACAAGCAGCCACATTATGGCGTAGGGTCCACTTGCCCACCAGTTCCGGTCGCTTAATCGATATGTGTCGTAGACGTTTCAACACTAAAATGTAATACACAGCATTGACAGTAATTTCTGCAGGAACGGCATGCTGGTAGATTACACCTTTATGATCAAAGAAAATTATCATCACCTTCCCAGGTGATTTGGTTTGGCGGACGTTTTTAGAAGGAGGCAAGGCTGTGTGTTTTCAGACACTCGTTGCACGCTTCGTGAGGGGGTGGAAACAGTGGACCCATGTTTCATCGGCAGTTATTACTGTGTTTAGAAAGTTTGGATCATTTGCAATAATTTGTTTCCTTTGATGGCACACCTGAACTCTGACTAACAAATGATCTGTCGTCAGGTGATGAGGTACTCATCTGAAACACACACGTTTCAGAAGCAATTTGTCGCGCGGAATGTAGAATACGGACGTTTTTGAAATATCTGTTGACGCCGTTATGTTGTCGCACGTCATTCGTCTATCTTCTTGCAGGATTATCCAAAGAGTGTTAGCAATACGCTGCGTAACAACACTTACAGATCGACCAGGCCTAGGAGCGAGGTCTGCCCACAATCGCCCTTTTTGAAATCATGGTGCCATCTAAAAATCGTTGACTCACCCAAATATTTATCTCTGTAAGCGTTTTTCATTAAATCAACTGTTTCTGGAGCCATTTTACCCAAACGATAGCAAAATGTTATTGCACAACGCATTTCACTTCCTAACTCTGAATCAGTCACCTCCATAGCTTCATGGCGAAATGCAGACGTACCTTAAACAAGTGCGCAATAACAAATTAAGAATTGTCTTGCAAGGCTTATAACTATTACCGTACATACTTCCTTAATTCAGTTAGTTGTCTGCGTGGTTATTTTTCCCCTTCGCACTGGAACGGCCTTTATTTAAGACACATCCAAATGAAACATAGACTACCTGTTGGAGTTAAGCGGTCTTTGTTACAGCATAGGAACATGTACACAGGTAAATACGCTATCTACCAACAAGTAATTCGACACCTGTGATAGCAAAGGAAAACGAAGTTTATTCAACTTCAATAGTTGGTGGAGCCTCCACGAGCGGCGATTACAGCTGCGACCCTTCTGGGCATACTCTCAACCAGGCATTGTACGACGGCTAGCGGTATTTTCTTCCACTCGGCTTGGAGAAGACAGGTCAGTTCCTTCACCGATTTCGGACGGTGGGGGCACGCCTTAAGTCTACGCTCCAACTCGTTCCAGAAGTGATCGATATGGTTAAGGTCCGGGCTGTGCGCAGGCCAGTCCATTGGATTAACACCATTGTCACCATACCAAACCATGGTGGACCTCGCAACATGACAGGTAGCATTGTCATCCTCAAAGCAACATGGGTCCACCCCGTAAAACTTCCACAACGTAGGAAGTTCATGGTCATCCAAAATGGTGCAGTAGGTCTCGGCGTTGAGTCTACCAGGAATTGCGACCAAGGGTCCCGTGCCATACCAGGAGAAACACCCCTAGAGCATAATTCCACCGCCGCCGAACTTCACAGTTGGCACAATACATTCCAGCAGGATGCGTTCTCCAAGCAGACGCCAAACCCAGATCCTGCCATCCGAACGGTAGAGGGTACACCTTGATTCGCCGCTCCAGAGAACCTGTTTCTACTGTTCAACGGTCCACTGTCGACGTTCTTTGCACCACGTTAGCCGAGCAGCGCTATTGGACTTGGTGATCAAAGGCTTGTGGGCGGCAGCACGTCCATGATAACCGAACAAATGGGCTTCCTTACGGATGGTATTCATCGAAAGAACACTCCCGGATGCCTGTTGAAACTCCTCGCGCATGTGGCTCATCGATTTGGTGCGGTTCTTCCGAATTTCTCTGGCCAGCACCCGTCGGTCTTGAACTCCCAGTTTTGTGGGTCTGCCTGGTCGGGGCACATTCCGACAGTCACCTCTCATCTTCCACTTTCCAATCACGTAGGCCACTGTCGATTTTGGGTACTTCAACTCGCTGGATATGTCACGTATGAATCGGCCATTTCTGTGATATCCGACGATTACACCTTTCCTGAAATCAGAGAGCTCCGAACTGCGTGGCATCCAGTGGCGGCTTTTCAGGTGAAGTAGGTGAAGTGCCTCTTCACCTATTTTATTTGAAATAAGATTTTATTTAATAGTTTCGTATAATATGTTATTTTTTTGCCTTTATTGAGTGCCAAAATACCCAAAATTTTGATTAGATATCACTTCACAATGCGCGTTCAATACAGAAAACAAGTCCTTATACGCAAAACAGTTCAAGTGAAGAGCTGAAATGAGAATGCTTGGCGTCCGAGTTGCCATGGTAACTGTGACGTCACCCTCCCCTATCTGCCGGGCAAGTGAAGTGTTTTATCATGAGACGTTAAGGCTCTGCACCTGGAGTCGTGAACTAACGAAGAGATCGCAGTGGAACGGGACGGATTGCCAAGGGTTCTTTGCAATCCACTAGGGATTTTTCTTGCGGTGGTTTGGTACTTACTTTCTGAAAGAGATATGTTTTTTCGTGTTTTGTGATTGTTTGTTAAAAACTTCATCAGTTACTTTAGTTTCGTGTACAGTTTAACTGATAGTGATAGTTTTAGTTTTCAGTATGTATCCTGTGAACAACATTGTCTGTAATTTATTGCAAACTTCGTTCAATCGGTGGAAAGTTGAAAATAGAAAGACATTTTACTTCAAGGACGACCGACGGATTCACTGACAATTTTCGCCAAGAAAGAAATCAAGAATAGCAGTAATTCTTACAATATTAATTTTAAAAATTCTTGGTTTACTGAATATAAATGGCTTTGTAGCCCTTCTGTGTTACAAAAATTATTTTGTTGGCACTGCGTATATTTTAGTAATAAAATTCGGCGTGGAATAAAGACAATTTTCAGATTTCTTAAATATAAAACGGTCACTTTACAAACATGGTGATTCTGGCGAACACCTGAAATGCGAGTTAATGCTAAGGAATCTTGAAAAGAATCAGAACACCATTGCCGATGCCCTGAGGGAGAATACTAGGCTTTTGAAAATGCATTTCAACGAAAGCGTTCCTTTAAATAGACTTTTCCGGCAGAAAATGATTAATGCAGTACTGTATTTGAGTAAACAAGAACTAGCATTACGTGACCATGACGAAGGCATTGACTCGATAAATCGTAGAAATTCAAGGAATTGCTTTCACTGTTGATATCAAGAAGTCCTTTAAAATTCAAAATCAATACGAAACGATAAAAAATGTTTTCACAGGTGACTCAAAAACTATTCAAAACGAATTAATTGAATTTATTTCTGAATATATAAAAGATCACGTCAAAAATGAAATAAATGAAGTACAATGCTTTTATATTCAAGTGGATGGGAAGACATAACCAGACTTCCGAGTGCTCTTTAAAAATAAGATCTGTTGATTCGAAAGTTGTATTGGTTGAGCGATTTTTGGGTTTCCATGGAGTGAGTGAAGATAGAACGTCAGAAGCTTTATACAAAATGCTAGACAAAATTTTGGAACAGTTTGATTATCAACACAAGTCAATACGACAATGTTACAATGGCGCAAGCGTAATGTCTGGACACTGGACTGGGCTACAGAAAAAATTAAGCATAAAGCTTCTCAATCTGTTTTTGTTATTACTTAATACATCGTTTGAACCTTGTATTACAGCAGAGTTTTTCTAAAACTTTTAAGTGTCGAATATTTTTTGCAAGCCTCAGTGTAATTCCTTTGTTTTTTTCACCACTCAGTGAAGCGATCGCTTCACTGAGTGGTGAAAAACAATACACTCACATCAACAACCGCAAGAGGCATGCCAAACATAACAGAAACTCGATGGTCCTCCACTTCGTAGTTAGAAAAAGGAATAGTTGAAAATTGGGGTAAATTGAAGGAAGTATTCGAATTTCTCACAAATAATGACCAATCAGACAAAAAACCAATTCAACTTGCCCAAGGGTTTTTAAATGATATGAACACTTTTAAATTTACATTTTTGGGAATGGTATTTAATGAAATATTTGGTTCACCGATCTATTATTCGAAATTTTGGAGAAAAAATCGCTAGACATATACGTGTGTTACTCAAATAAAAAAAAAACTTATGAAATTTTGAGCCATAAAAGGAACGATGAGGTATTTGAAACACTGTTTGGAAAAGCTAGCAAAATCACAGAAATAAGCAGATCTAAACGGGAATATGCTGCTCTTACACAAGAAACAATTTTTAAAAATTATAAACAATTGTATTTTGAAATTTTGCACTGCATTCCTATGGAAATGGATATAATATTTCAAGACAGTGAGAAACTTAAACTTCAATTTTCCTATCTTGCTGACACAACCAAATTCGACCAATTTAATTCATGCTTTCCGTCTCACGCTTTTGAAAATCTACAACATTTTTACGGAAAAATATTTACTAAACACCAGAGCCTTAAAAATGAACTGAGTCTTGTATATGCTGATGAAAAATTAAGGAATATATCGACTCATGAACTTTTTCGAGTGCTTCATGGAGATAAAGGTATTTTTACAGAAGCTGAAAAATTGGTTTCCCGGATTTTAACAATTGCATCTGCAAGTGTTTCAGTGGAAAGAAGTTTTTCTTGCCTTAAAAGAATACAAACTTACTCAAGAAACACTATTTCTCCAGATAAACTTGCTTCTTTGGAAAATATTTCTATTCAGAAAGACATTTTCTTGATGCCACGAAGAAACAGCCATTTTATGACGACATAATCGACATTTCCAGCTTTAAAGGGAAGAAGAGTTGATCTAATATATAAAAAAATAGGTAAGTTCTCATTAACTGATTTTCATTGAAGACAGTAGATATCTTTTCATATTGCTCTTGTAGGTCTTCACCTATTTTTCCTACCACGAGCCGCCACTGGTGGCATCTTGCGAGCGACTGGTTGCGTTGTTGTTTCCCACACGATATTTAATGGCGGCGGCCGTGACGTGTATCAGGGCCGCAGATATCGTCGATTGCAGGGGTGTTCAATTACTTGTTGGTAGATAGTGTATAAGCATAACACACGGGTATAACTGTTAGCGCTAGAAGCAGGTACCCCTAACCTTTAGGCAAGTATCCCATCGCTCGTGAAATGTATGGATTCTCCGCCAGGCGGTTTGGAACCCACTACGCACACACTTTGGAATAGCCCAGTTTTTGGCGGAGGATTGTGCCAATGGAACCCCTGATTATGCCTGTTGTAGCTGCTAACTCGTTAACTGTTGTTCTGCGGTTAACTTTCACCAGTTCACCCACTACTGCGATTGTGTCCGATGTGATGGCGGCGTGTGCTTGGCCAGGTCTTAGCTGATCCATAGTGCTTTCACGTCGACCCTAAAATTCTTTGCACCATAATTCTTGACCATTTTAAGACCATACTGCCTGCAACCCACGCATTCCCGTGAACCACTTGCACGTGTCATAAGATTTCTGTAGACTTGCTTCTCTCTTTTATCAAAAATTGGATCACCCTCACCGTACCTGCTTGGTTGTATCCATGAGATAAGTCGTTTACGTTCCTTTGATGTTACTCAAATCCAACTCGTCGCACCAATAAAATGCTTCGCACATTGCATTCCTGTTTTATATGTGGTAAATGCAGCACCACCATCGTTTCAATAGGTACTGCAGGGACACCATCGTTTCAATAGGTACTGCAGGGACACCATCGTTTCAATAGGTACTGCAGGGACACCATCGTTTCGTTAGGTACTGTAGCGCCACACCTTACGCATTTTGTCACAAATTGTTTTAACCCTTGTGTCTACAGTGAGACTTTAACTTCTAGTGCCCCCGTTCATTATGTGCAATACACTGGAAGTATATACACTTTCGATCCGAAACAGTTGCCTGGGATTCAAAAGGTAACAGCGAACTAGAATCTGACGATTACTTACACACTCAGGCGCGGGGGGGGAGATTTACGACTACCGTGAACAACTCGATGGGCTGTTATCAGTAGCCCATCTCTAATTTAGAGCCACTGAATCCAGGCAAGGGAGAGAACTAGTGCCATAAGACAAACACAACATCTATGCCTCATCGGTATTTGAACCAGGACTCATCACGGGCGAATGATGAGAAGCCAGCGCTTAGACCATTACGCCACCCGGCTACTGATAGACTCAGTAATATCTATTGCAATGTATACTGCCAAGTTACGTTATTGTGACCACCAGCTAATATCCAGAGTAACTACCGTGTGCAGCACGAACAGCAGCTAGACGGGCTGGGAGAGACTCAATAAGGTTCTGGAAGGTGTTTACAGGTATGTTGAGCCATGCTGACTGCAGTGCATCTGACAGCTGATGGAGGGTGCGTGCTGGAGGATCCATAGAGCGAACAACACGATCAAGGTTGTCCCACAGATGTTCAATTGGGTTTAATTCTGGGGAATTAGGGGGCCAGGGAAGTACTTTGAAGTCTTCATCGTGCTCTTCCAACCACTGTCGGACATTGCTCGCTGTATGACACGTCGCACTGTCGTTCTTGAAGATCCCATCCGCTCCAGGAAAAAGAATCAGCATGTATGAGTGAAAGTGGTCTGAAAAGATGGATTCATAACGAATTCGGACCGTAGTGCCTTCCACAGGTCTGAGTGGACTCAGAGAATGCCACGACAACATTCCACAGACCATAAAGCTGCCCCCAGAAGCTTGTGTTCGTCCAGCAATGGCTGAAGAGTGTTTTTTCTCCGTTGTTTCTCGCCTTATACGCCAACGTCCATCCGTTCGATGAAGCAGAAGACCTGACTCATGGGAGAAGGCAATCCAATCCTTTGGAAAACAGCGGAAGTCCAATTTCCTGTAAAACTGTGCAAATGTAAGCCTTTTCTGCCAATGCAGCTTCGTTAGCATAGGTGCAATGACCATCCGTCTGCATCGGAGCTCCATACGCAGCAGGGTAACCGTCGTTTTAGAAACACTTCCGGTAGCCCCCTTGTTTTTTCAACAAGTGAGTTGCTCCATGTTAGCGTGTCGATCGGCCCTGACGCCCACACACTCACATCAATGGCATGTGTTGCTCCGCAGTTTTAACGTCGCTTATTCGCAATGGTGCCATTTCTCCAATCACAATACACTTTAACCCCAGCCAGCAGCATGCGAACAGTTCACAAACTGCGCTTTTTTAGAAAAAGGCCACTCTTGGCCCGAAAACCGATAATCATCCCTTTTTGCAAATCTGATAAATCGCTCCTTTTTTTCCATGACAGCAACGAGTGATATGTTTTCGGAATGCGTACATCACATCTTATATACCCTTTAAACCAGCTCACGACACGCGCTTTTTTCATTGGCTACGCGCTGTTGACATCGAAAGTAGGAGGTGGTCACAATAATGTGACTCGACTGTGCATATGCCTTAGGTATGATTTTAAAAAAAATGGGAGAAATGCTTTTGAAATTCAATTTGTTTCAGTCTATGCCAAATCAAAATACTTCCTGATTGAGAGAAACTGAATTTTAAAAGCATTTATTACAAATAATTCGCAATTATATTTAGGGCATATATTCGCTAAGGATTTTTTTATTTGCGTTCAGAGATTTGAAGGCCAGAACGCAATAGTCTTTGAAAAATATGTACAGAGAGAATTGTGTATAACATTGGAGGTATAGGATAGATTTTCTCTTGACGTCCCCGCTAAAAGCTACAAAAGATTTTATGTCGTCTGAAGGTAGTATTAAAAATTTAGTTACATCTGTTTCGTTGGATTTCCAGCGCAGTGGACATCTGTCTGTTGCTACAGGACTAGGATCTAATCCTGCATGTGATGTTGGTGTTTTTTTTGTGGTGCCCTTATAAAGATATAATAAGTCCTTTAAGTAGTAGGCATTCTTATGTTTTGAGTCATGATTTTCCGAAACTTCACTCATTTTACTGAATCCTGGTTACCACAGGCTAACACTGGGCAAAAAAAAAAAAAAAAAAAACGTATTTGTACGAAGGGCAGAAAAGCTGATTTTCTTTTGATGTTTTACGGCCACCATGTGTTACTTGAAAGGCTATAAGCAGTCGCCCGTGCTTGATTTGGTGCCAGACATCCAAGATAACCACACCAACTAAGCCTCATCCAGGACACGAAACTAAGCCTAACCTTAGAGCTGAACAGAGGCTCAGATAACCCGGCCACTGGGGCGGCGAAATACTCTTGCATGCTGAAAATATACAATCACCTTCATAAAAAAAAGAGCACCTAAAATGAGTCGAACTAAGATTTTGAGTTTTACAGGATATTTCCATGAGGCAATACAAAATAAATAATTAGCATCTCGGTGTCATACACTGACGGAAAAAAATCCCAACACCACGAAAAAATAGTTGTAGAGGAATAAATGGCGGCAATACATTTGTATAGGCAATATATTTAATCGATTAAGGTTTCAAGATCCCAGCTTAATGTTAGCGCGAGAAGAGCCATTTTAAATGTGAAATGCTGGTACATTAATAACCAGTGTAACCGCCAGAATGTTGAATGCAAGCACACAAACGTTCATGCATTGTGTCGTACAGGTGCTGGATGTCAGTTTGTGGGAGGGAGTTCCATGACTCTTGCACTTATTCGGTCAATACAGGGACGGTTAATGCTGGTTGGGGGTCACGCTGGAGTTGTCATCCAATGATGTCCCATAGGTGCTCGATTGGTGAAAGATCTGGTGATCTAGCAGGCCACGGCAACATATCGACACTCTGTAGAGCATTTTGGGTTACAACAGCGGTATGCGGGCGAGCGTTATCCTGTTGGAAAACACGCCCTGGAATGCTGTTCATGAATGGAAGCACAACAGGTTGAATCCCCAGACCGACGTACAACTGTGCCGTCAGGGTGCGTGGGATAACCACGAGAGTGCTCCTGCTGTCATAGGAAATTGCTCCCCAGACCGTAACTCCAGGTGTAGGTCCAGTGTGTCTCGGCCGCAGACAGGTTGGTTGCAGGCGCTCACCTGGCCTCTTTCTAACCAACACACGGCCATCACTGGCACCCAGGCAGAACCGGCTTTCATCAGAAAACACAACAGATCTCCACTCCGTCCTCCAATGAGCTCTAGCTTGACACCACTGACGTCACAAACGGCAGTGGTTTGGAGTAAGTGGAATGCACGCTACAGGGCGTCTGGCTCGGAGCTGTCCTTCAAGTAACCGATTTGTAATAGTTCGTTGTGTCACTGTGGTGGCAACTGCAGCTCGAACTGCTGCCGCAGACGCAGTACGATGCGCCACGGCCATACGCCGTACACGGCGGTCTTCCCTCTCAGTAGTGCCACGTGGCCGGCCTGAACCCGGTCTTCTTGAGGCAGTACCTTCCCTTGACCACCGCTGCCAACAATCATGCACAGTGGCTACATTCCTGCCAAGTCGTTCTGCAATATTGCGGAAAGAAGATCCACCTTCTTGTAGCCCTATTACACGACCTCGTTCAAACTCCGTGAGCTTTTGATAATGGCTTCTTCGTCTTCTTAAAGGCATTCTTGACTAACAACAACACACTACGTCGAATCTAAACGATAACTAACGCTCACGAACGTTACAGCGCGTATTTACAGCAAACCTGCTTTGCATGTTCCGAGGGGCGCTACTAGCGCCACACGTATGCACCGAGCGCGAAATTTGCATAGACGTCATCTTACAGATGTAGTCTCACCGCCTACCAACTGTCGTTTATCTAACACAACCCCTTTTTGGTGTTGGAATTTTTTTCCCGTCAGTGTATGTACCATGTGCGTCGATGTAGCAACGTCTGGCTTGAATAACATACTGTACGCGCTGTAGCATCAAATCAAATAATGTGTGAATGGTGTCTTATGGAATTAACATCCATGCTGTATTGACCCGCATTCAAAGCTAATCAAGGGTTGCTGGCGAGCGGTCGTACCGCTGCACGTGTCGTTCGAACATATCCCAGAGACTTCCTATGGGCGATAAATCTAGAGATCTAGCTGGCCACGGCAGAAGTGGAACGTTGTTTTCTTTGAATAAGGCGCGTGTTGTCGCTGCAATATGCGGTGCGGCATTGTCCTGCTGAAATATGGACTCGAGGACCTCCTTCAGGTACGTAAGGGCGACTGATTGTACAATGCCATTGACGTAGCGGGCGGTCGTTATGGTGGTGGCACAAACACCCATGTGAAGTGATCTGCTTTCGGATCCGATAACACCTCAGGCCATAATGCCACGTGTTGATGCGGTATGCCTAGTCCCAATACACTCTTCCCGACGCCTCTCCCCTTGTTGTCAGCTGACACAGATGCAGCCAGCATTTTGGCCTAAACAGAAGCGTGTTTCGCTCAAGAATACGATATACCATTTGTCACGCCCCTCCCTTCGGTCGATGCACAGTTGCAGGCTGGCAGTCCGTTGCTGCCGTGTCAAAGGTAGTCTGAGGAGGGGTCTCGACGAGCCTGCAGTCGACCGTTCCACAGATTAACCGGCGACGTACTGGCGACGTACTGTTGCAGCTGACATGGTAAGAATGTGTCACGGTTCACCACTGCTGCGTCAAAGCAGTTGATGATTCAGATCAGTCACTCAAATACATCGTCATGAAATGACGATGTCTGATTCCGGTCTGTGATGTTGCGCGATCTCATTTGCCTAGACGCGGTACGTATGCATCTATGACGTCGAAATGCTAATCTGTTCTGCGATATTGCCTGATTATTATTATTTTGTTTCGATTGGAGGTTTAACGACCACCGTGAGCACCTCAATGGGCTATAAGCAGTCGCCCGTCTCTAATTTAGAGTCACTGGTTCCAGGGAAAGGAGAGAGCCAGTGTCGTAAGACAAGCCCAAGATCCATGCCTCACCGAAATTCGAACCCGGACCCTTTTGGACGAATGATCAGAAGCCATCGCTTAGGCTGGCTTGCCTGATTACCATACCTTATAAAATAAAACGTCTTAGTTCGACTCCTTACAGGCATAGGCGCAACCATTGGCGGGGAGGGGGGGGGTCAGAATCCCCCAGATTTTAAAATTGGGGATCCTCAATGTAAAGGACGAGTACCCCACATTTTTCGGGAATATAATGATACAATACACACTTTTTTATGATGTGAACGAACTAAATTTAATAATATAAGATTGTAATTTTTCGTAGAATGGAAACACGTGTATAATGTGTACTTAATAAAACAGCGATATCGATTCTTAATAAGCAAAGTCAGTTCTACAACTTTGTAATTTACATTTCTGCCCAATCTATCATAGTTTTAAAATTGTGTTCGCTAACTTCCATAATTCACCAAAAGAGGCACCTTTGTCATGCCCGTTAGATCGCGCTTCAGCAATTGTTTTCTCCAGCGCGCGCGCGCGCGTGCGTGTGTGTGTGTGTGTGCAGGGGAGTCCCAAACTCTATCTTATACAGAATGCATACCACAGTGCATACATATGTATACATATAAGGTGTGTATGAGTGATCGGACCCCCGTCCTCACCCCACAGATTTTGAAACGTGGTTACGCCACTGTTTACAGGTGTTCTGTTCATGAGTGTATATACTGTTTACAGTAGGCGTCTGTGCGAAACGCATGTAGTTAATCATGCAAAACTAAGTATCTTTAAGTGATTTCAGAGCTTTTGTTTTGTCTTAGCACAGTTTCGAATTGTGATATTACAACACAGATTTTCATGTTTTACAGGGCCAAAGAGTTTCAACAGAACTTTCACGGGAACTGGGTGTAAAACTTTTAAGCGATTTCGACAGCAGAAAGAAGCTCTTGGAAGGAAACTTAATAACAACAATAACTCATGAGGAAACTTCGTTCATCAAAGAGAAGTTAATTTCACCAACCCGAAGGTAAGAAAATGTTTTTTGTTAACTATAATAGCATAAAATTAAACAGAATGTGGTAATAAAGATAGCACCAATACGATTTATACTTAATGCTATGAGTAGGTCCCCTCGGATTGCAGTTACAAAAGATTTCCGATTCCGTTAAATCGGTTTATAAAGAGGACCACAATATTCAGTTTATTAAAACAGAATGACATTTTAAAATGTCTGGTAAACAGTAATTAATTAGTCTACGCACAGTAACACTTGTTTTGAATTTTTCTTTTCTTAACTGATATTTCCTTGGACAAATTATTCAAGCAATTCTATTGACAAGAGAATACATGTTTTCAATACAAATCCAATGCGGGAGAATAAACTTAGCGGTCCATAAATGATGTTTCGGAAAAACCTCTACGAAAGTTTCGTTAAAATTTTCACGAGTTGCACATTAAGGTGTTTTCTTTAAATCTGTCAAATGTGCTGTTTACTTATTATAAACATACTTTCCTCGTTACGTAATATTTTGGTAATGTGCTCAAGTGTTAAGATCCTGATATGTTTTTTTTTATTTTCAAAGTTTTATACTCACATTCATCTCTAATGGATCCAATTGAATCTCTTTGAAATATCAGGAACGATAAATTTAAGATATCTTTGGTTTCAGAGGAAAAGGTTTACTGGAAACTGAAAAATCTCTCATTATGTTGTTAGCTTATTATGTCTACCAAAAATACTACTACGATTGAAAGTTCATGACAAGTGTTACTTTTCTTTCCTTCTGCTTCAGGAAAATCTAATTGCGCAAGTCTTCTTTTCTGTTGTGTTGCAATATTGCTTCTTGAAGGTTTTCTAAACTTAAAAGCTTCCCGAATATTATTACATTGTTAAAATTGCGGGTTTGCTTAGGATTTCAGTAGAGCAACATATTTGTTTTGTTTGGTATAAGTGTGCCCGAAACAACGGCCGCTTGCGTGTAGAATTCGTCGATCAAAAAATTATATTGAGTGGATTATCGTGTACGTTGGAAATTAAATATTAATCAAATCAATCGAATCTTTTGTCGGACTGATTTCGTGGTTTCTGAAAACCATGTTTCTTGTTCTGGACGAACTGTGGTCACAATGGAGGACAGTATCGTAAAACATGTACTTTACCAGCATATTCCAGACGAGGATTCCACTTCATATACTTTACTATAGCTTATTCAAAGCGGGGATTTTGTTTCATGTGCTTCATTTGAACATTTCGGACAGGGGTTTCTTCTTCATATCTTTCATTAACATACTCCGTACACCTCCAGTAGCACGTCTCCCCTTCCGTCTGTACAAATAAAGCGATTTTGAAACCCCTGTGGTCTAATGATTTGTGGCGCTGGCTTTCGATCATTCGTCCGAGACATAACCGCGCTGAAATCTCGGATAAGACATGAGTGATGTGCCTGTCTGATGGCACTGGCTGTGTTTTTTCTCTGGAACAAGCGGCCCTAAGTTACTGAAGGTCGGTCAGTCGGTTGGTTGGCGTTCAATTGCGCAAGAGCCTCAATGTGCCAAAAAGCGCCAAGTCCAATGGTTTAAAATCAAGAACCAATAATACATTATTAAGAGACCGACATTAACGTAACATAACACAACAAGTGCAAAAGCCGATAAAACAATAGCACGTTATATAGAACTGAAAACACCGGTACAACGTAGAAATCATAAAATGGATCACACGTCACAATGATCGTTTAAAAGGCGAATCAGGGTAACTGAGCCGTCTATGGGCCGCGGATGGCCTAGTGGTCAACGTTCGTAACTGCCACGGAGAAACCTCAAGTTCGATCCCAGGCAGGTAGGAACGCTCGAACCACTAAATATCTGCCGTGCGTCGGATGCGCATGTTGAGCCGTCGGAACCAGGGTACTGTCCCCCCAGTAACAAATGAGGGCATCTTCCTCCATCTTTCTACCACGCTTCCGTGTCACTTTCCTATTGGGAACTCTTGCCCAAATCTTCTAGCTTCCTATTTTTAAGGGTTGTTTAAGACCTGGGATCAGACACTCCCTTCCTAATATCCTCTACATATGATATGATATGAGTCGAACATACCAGACGACGAAAGATAAAAACAGATAAAAACAAGAAACCAGCACGTTCGCGGACAAAATAACGACATATACATGAAATATGAAAAATGCTTAATGGTACATCACGCGTCCTACACATAGGGGAAGTGTCGCCACACAGCAAATGGCAATGAGTAAGACTGCAATGCCCAAAGCGGAGACGTGCTAGTTCAACTTCCTCCCTGCAATTCGTCCAACATGATGAAGCCTAGATCCCAAGAATTGGTTTGACACAATGCTATTTGTTTTCCACCTGTTGATTCTACATACCCTGTCACGCCTTTTTTTTATATATGATCATGGACAAGAAAGCGTAAATAACGGTGAAACAGTGGAAAGGGTTTTATTATTGACTGTCAACTGTTTATAGATCATCCTAGGTCGACATTAAACTCTAGAAACAATATTTCGGAAAAAGATTCAGCTTTTTATACTCTACTAGAAACATCTGGACGAGATTTCCGATTGATTTACTTTACCAGCACGTTCCAGAACAACATTCCGCATTTAAACTTAAATTTTCGGAAATTTTTCCTTATTGCTTGGAAATTCATTATTTTGGATGGAGTAAAACAAAGCTCTCGAATTTGCAGCCTATACCTGCGGCGCTAAAAGCTATTTGTTGCTTCCCGCGTGTATTTGAGCAGCTTTATAGAAACACGGCCAGGTTAAGTGTGAATATTTTATCAAAAGATCTTAGCATATGAACAGTAATTGCGATAGTCACTTTGTTTATTCATCACACGTTTTGTGGGAGTGATATGCAGTGCGCAGTTTGCTTCAATCATAAAATTTTACGTCTTGTACGTATAAGACCGCTGAATCAGAATGTAATACTTTGCGCCAATTCCACGCTCAGATATAATATTCAGAGGGCATGCGTCAGGAACCAAATCATTTTCTGAGAAGGCAAGGGCGAAACACCCCACGCACATGTACGCTCCTATCCTCGCACATCCTTCTACAATTTAGATTTTAGGATCTCGCATTTGCTGCGGTAAGTCATATTTGGTCTCCGTCACCGCGAGCAAGGTTACTTTTGTTTTATTTTTTGGTGGGGGTTTAACGACCATCGTGAGGAATTCTTTGGGCTATAAGCAGTAGCCTGTCTCTGATTTATAGCCACTGGTTCCAGGGAAGGGAGAGAGCCAGTGTCGTAAGACAAACACAACATCCATGCCTCACCGGGATTCACCAACAGGGTGGCAACAAGGTTATTCACCACTGCGCCATCAGGGTGGCCACGAGGTTATTCACCACTGAGCCATCAGGGTGGCAACGAGGTTATTCACCACTGCGCCATCAGGGCGGCAACGAGGTTACTCTGGTAGATAGTTTGCTAACACATTTATAACTATTAGTAGTGCAAGTAGACTAGAATTTGAATTATCTTGAGTTTTCTAATTCAAAAATTTTTGTTCGTGATTATCCTGTTTCAAAAGGTAAAAGAAAACAAGTTAATAAAATCATGCAATGCATTGATTATGATATGCTTTCCAACATACCAGAAATCATTACTCAAGTTATGAGGATAATGGCTGTGGAAAAAATCTCGCTCCTGTACTCTGACATTTGACCCCATTTCGATGATATTAAACAGAACCAGTTTAGTGTACCTCCGGAACAACATACTAAAGTTGTGTCGCAATAGAAGCATTTTTAGTCAAGTTAGGAAGATAACCGCTGTGGAATAAATCTTGCTTTTGTGCCCTGACCTTTGACCCCATTTCGATGATATTCAACAGAACCGGTTCAGTATACCTTCGTAACACATAATAAAGTTTTGTCGCAATCAAAGCATTTTTACGTACGTTATGACGCATAAGGCAATGGAATGGTTCTCACTCCTATGTCCTGACCTTTGAACATATTTCGCCCATTTTCAATAGGGTTCGTCCCCATGTGGTCGCCTACCACATACTATAATTTCATCGAAATCGAACCATTTTTACGCAAGTTATGACGCAAAAAGGCAATGGAATGGATCCCGCACCTATGTCCTGACCTTTGACCCCATTTCGTCCATTTTCAATAGGGTTCGTCCGCAGGTGGTCCCAACCACATATAAAAATTTCATCGAAATCGAACCATTTTTACGCGAGTTATCGTGCTGACGGTTAAAGCTGGAGCATATACGCTTCTTCAACCTACGGTTGGAAAGCGTAAAAGTAGTCGAGGATCGAATATTTCAAGACAAGTGGAAAAGTATGTACATTCTCATCGTCGTGCATAGAAATATTGTTTACCTTATTTACAGTAAGTGCGTACTAGACTGCAATCTGCCCCTTCCCTACGGAAAAT
This sequence comes from Macrothele yani, assembly GCA_039090855.1. Lineage (NCBI taxonomy): Eukaryota > Metazoa > Arthropoda > Arachnida > Araneae > Macrothelidae > Macrothele > Macrothele yani. Next base: position 85,795,679 of record CM077008.1, read on the forward strand.
TGATGAAGAAGTTATATGCGCTTTAAAACCTGGCTTACAACGACAACAAAATTTGCGTACTCCTGAAAATAAACCTAATGAAGCAGCCATCCGTGGAAGATCTTCTCTCTCGCAGATTCTTTGCACTCCAATAAAACCGTTTACAAATGGCGAGTTTGTCAGGAAATGTTTAATTAAGTTTGTTGAATTTATTTTTGCTGAAAAACTGCATCTCTTTAAAAATATCAGTTTATCTACAAACACGATAGCAGAGTGCGTTAATGAAATGGCAGATAGTTTACACTGTAAACTTATCGAAAAAAATAAAATGTTCTGCAGTATTTTGTTTTGGAATTGATTAGTGCACCGGCATTTCAAATATTGCACAGCTTGCTATTTTCGTTCGAGGCGTTACTAATAAATTTGAAGTTGTTCAGGTCTATTAGAAGTAATTCCTATGAGAGCAAAAACTATATCCGAGGAAGGTTTTTCTGACGCAGTAACTATATTGGATAAATACAGTAACTATATCGGAAAAATTCGAACGTGTAATAAAACGTTCGAATTCGCAGGTACTGCTAAGTTTGGCAAAAGAAATGACGTTGCCTAAAAGTCGAAACCTTAAGACAACTAACAAATTGGCTCCTTTTACGCTATACGTTGTATTATTCATAAAGAAGCAATTTATGCAAAACGTTTCCGTATGAATCTTGTAGTAGAAATAGCAGTTAAAGCTATAAATATGAGGGTTGCACCGAAAGTAATGCAAAAGTGGGCATACCTTTTTTTATTAACTGACAGAGGTCCTTCAAATTACACATGTTAGCAGAGTAACTCTTCCTCTATACAAAGGTACTACTCAACATAGTGTCCATCACAAGCGATGCATTTGCGCCATCGTTGAACCCAACTCTCGAATCCTCTTCGAAAAAATTCAGGTGTGGACTGTTGCACCCACCTCTTCACAGCCACTTTCACCTAATCTGTGTCATCAAATCGTTGTCCCAGAAGACTTTCCTTCATATTGCTGAACACGTGGAAGTCCTAGTGCGCCAGATCTGGGGTGTACGGTGGATGGGGGACCACCGACCAACCTAATCTGTTGATCGCAAGATTTGTTGCCAAAGATGTGTATGGTCTCGCATTGTCATGGTGAATGTGGATCCTTTTCAGATTCTTGTTCGGTGACAAGGTATCTGTGGATCCTTTTCAGATTCTTCTGGCTGTTCAACTTTTTAGGTATCTGTGGTATCTGTGCATCCTTTTCAGATTCTTGTGGATCCTTTTCAGATTCTTGTTCGGTGACAAGGTATCTGTGGATCCTTTTCAGATTCTTGTGGCTGTTTAACTTTTAGGTATCTGTGGATCCTTTTCAGATTCTTGTGGCTGTTCAACTTTTTAGGTATCTGTGGTATCTGTGGATCCTTTTCAGATTCTTGTAGATCCTTTTCAGATTCTTGTTCGGTAACAAGGTATCTATGGATCCTTTTCAGATTCTTGTGGCTGTTCAACTTTTAGGTATCTGTGTATCCTTTTCAGATTCTTGTGGCTGTTCAAATTTTAGGTATCTGTGGATGCTTTTCAGATTCTTGTGGCTGTTCAACTTTTAGGTATCTGTGGATCCTTTTCAGATTCTTGTTCGGTGACAAGGCATCTGTGGATCCTTTTCAGATTCTTGTGGCTGTTCAACGTTTAGGTATCTGTGGATCCTTTTCAGATTCTTGTGGTTGTTCAACTTTTAGGTATCTGTGGATCCTTTTCAGATTCTTATTCGGTGACAAGGTATCTGTGGATCCTTTTCAGATTCTTGTGGCTGTTCAACTTTTTAGGTATCTGTGGTATCTGTGTATCCTTTTCAGATTCTTGTGGCTGTTCAACTTTTTAGGTATCTGTGGTATCTGTGTATCCTTTTCAGATTCTTGTGGATCCTTTTCAGATTCTTGTTCGGTGACAAGGTATGTGTGGATCCTTTTCAGATTCTTGTGGCTGTTCAACTTTTAGGTATCTGTGGTATCTGTGGACCCTTTTCAGATTCTTGTGGATACTTTTCAGATTCTTGTTCGGTGACAAGGTATCTGTGGATCCTTTTCAGATTCTTGTGGCTGTTCAACTTTTAGGTATCTGTGGTATCTGTGGATCCTTTTCAGATTCTTGTGGCTGTTCAACTTTTTAGGTATTTGTGGTATCTGTGGATCCTTTTCAGATTCTTGTGGATCCTTTTCAGATTCTTGTTCGGTGACAAGGTATCTATGGATCCTTTTCAGATTCTTGTGGATCCTTTTCAGATTCTTGTTCGGTGACAAGGTATCTATGGATCCTTTTCAGATTCTTGTGGCTGTTCAACTTTTAGGTATCTGTGGATCCTTTTCAGATTCTTGTGGCTGTTTAACTTTTAGGCATCTGTGGTATCTGTGGATCCTTTTCAATCTCTTGTGGTGGTTAAATTTTTTAAGGTATCTGTGGTATCTGTGGATCCTTTTCAGATTCTTGTGGCTGTTCAACCTTTAATTATCTGTGGATCCTTTTCAGATTCTTGTGGCTGTTCAACTTTTAGGTATCTGTGGTTTCTGTGGATCCTTTTCAGATTCTTGTGGCTGTTCAACTTTTAGATATCTGGTATCTGTGGATCCTTTTCAGATTCTTGTGGCTGTTAAACGTTTTAGGTATCTGTGGATCCTTTTCAGATTCTTGTTCGGTGACAAGGTATCTATGGATCCTTTTCAGATTCTTGTGGCTGTTCAACTTTTAGGTATCTGTGGATCCTTTTCAGATTCTTGTGGCTGTTCAACTTTTAGGTATCTGTGGATCCTTTTCAGATTCTTCTTCGGTGACAAGGCATCTGTGGATCCTTTTCAGGTTCTTGTGGCTGTTCAACTTTTAGGTATCTGTGGTATCTGTGGATCTTTTTAGATTCTTGTGGTGGTTAAATTTTTTAAGGTATCTGTGGTATCTGTGGATCCTTTTCAGATTCTTGTGGATCCTTTTGAGATTCTTGTTCGGTGACAAGGTATCTGTGGATCCTTTTCAGATTCCTGTGGCTGTTCAACCTTTAATTATCTGTGGATACTTTTCAGATTCTTGTGGCTGTTCAACTTTTAGGTATCTGTGGTTTCTGTGGATCCTTTTCAGATTCTTGTGGCTGTTCAACTTTTAGATATCTGGTATCTGTGGATCCTTTTCAGATTCTTGTGGCTGTTCAACTTTTTAGGTATCTGTGGATCCTTTTCAGATTCTTGTGGATCCTTTTCAGATTCTTGTTCGGTGACAAGGTATCTGTGGATCCTTTTCAGATTCTCGTGGATGTTCAACTTTTAGGTATCTGTGGTATCTGTGGATCCTTTTCAGATTCTTGTGGCTGTTCAACTTTTTAGATATCTGTGGTATCTGTGGATCCTTTTCAGATTCTTGTTCGGTGACAAGGTATCTATGGATCCTTTTCAGATTCTTGTGGCTGTTCAACTTTTAGGTATCTGTGGATCCTTTTCAGATTCTTGTTCGGTGACAAGGCATCTGTGGATCCTTTTCAGGTTCTTGTGGCTGTTCAACTTTTAGGTATCTGTGGTATCTGTGGATCCTTTTCAGATTCTTGTGGTTGTTCAACTTTTAGGTATCTGTGGATCCTTTTCAGATTCTTGTTCGGTGACAAGGTATCTGTGGATCCTTTTCAGATTTTTGTGGCTGTTCAACTTTTTAGGTATCTGTGGTATCTGTGGATCCTTTTCGGATTCTTGTGGCTGTTAAACGTTTAAGTATCTGTGGTATCTGTGGATCCTTTTCAGATTCTTGTGGCTGTTCAACTTTTAGGTATGTGTGGATCCTTTTCAGATTCTTGTGGCTGTTCAACTTTTAGGTATCTGTGGATCCTGTTCAGATTCTTGTGGCTGTTCAACTTTTAGGTATCTGTGGATCCTTTTCAGATTCTTGTTCGGTGACATGGTATCTGTGGATCCTTTTCAGATTCTTGTGGCTGTTCAACTTTTTAGGTATCTGTGGATCCTTTTCAGATTCTTGTGGATCCTTTTCAGATTCTTGTGGCAGTTCAACTTTTAGGTATCTGTGGATCCTTTTCAGATTCTTGTGGCAGTTCAACTTTTAGGTATCTGTGGATCCTTTTCAGATTCTTGTTCGGTGACAAGGTATCTGTGGATCCTTTTCAGATTCTTGTGGCTGTTCAACTTTAAGGTATCTTGTTTGGTGACAAGGTATTTGTGGATCCTTTTCAGATTCTTGTGGCTGTTCAACTTTTTAGGTATCTGTGGTATCTCTGGATCCTTTTCAGTGTCTTCCTCCTTATGACTTCTCAAAGCTTCTCGAGTGTCTCAGTGTACCGTTCGCTGGTCACGGTGCGGCTATGTTCTAGAAAATCAAGAAGAATGACACCCCTGTCACCCCTCCCCGAAAAAAAAAAACAGTCACCATGACTTTCTGTGCTAATGGCTGGCTCTTGAACTTCTCAGACCTTAATGAAGAGGTGTGATGGTATTCCATGAATTGATGCTTCGTTTCCGGATCGTAAAGAAACTACCACGTTTTTATCCCCTGTTACCAGATCGAAAAACAAACCCTATGTTTGTTGGCGTCAAACGCTTCCAGCAGATCAGAGCAGATATTCAAACTTTTCTCCTACAAATCGGGTGTCAACTGCCAAGGTACCCAATTTGCACACGCTTTCCGATACCCTAAGTTTTCCACCATCTGCAACAAGCTCACGGATTGTGACTCGTCTCTCCGCGCGAATCATTTCATACACTAGCTGACGCTTCGAGTCAGTGGTCGCAGGTGATGGTCTCCCACTGCGTGGTTTGTCATCAGCGCGGGTTTCCCCTTCTTTAAACTTCTTCATCCATCTGTGTACATTGCTCTTGTCAATGGTGTCATCTCCGTGAACATTCTGTAGCCTTCACAGCCCTCACCTTTCCTTCATCAAGAACTCAATGACGGCAAGTTGCACCTGCTTGGAATCCATTATTTACCTGGAATGAAGAAGATGGGTTACTATTGAGGAAGGGTTACTCTACCAACATGGGCAATTTGAACGGCCTCTGGCTGTTTACAAAACCTTATGCCTACTTTTGCGTTACTTTCGGTACAACCCACATATATTCTAAATGGACGATGTCATCACTCTTTCCACGTTATTTTTAAACAACGCATAGCGACTGAAAAATTGTATTCCGGCACTGCTGGGATCGAACCCCAGAACTCTCGATAACTAGTCGAGTGCGTTCGAATTTACGCTACAGCGCCAACAATTCTCAGCGCAATGCGTGGTTTATCAGTCAGCATCTGACTACACGAATGCGTATTGATGGTCTCAGCAACTGAGATGTCGTCATCTGGTGGCATTTAACGCAACAGCTATTTTAATTGTAGCTGATAAATTCAAGGGCTGGTCTCAGTTGCTGAGACCATCAATACGCATTCGTGTAGTCAGATGCTGACTGATAAACCACGCATTGCGCTGAGAATTGTTGGCGCTGTAGCGTAAATTCGAACGCACTCGACTAGTTATCGAGAGTTCTGGGGTTCGATCCCAGCAGTGCCGGAATACAATTTTTCAGTCGCTATGCGTTGTTTAAAAATAACGTCGAAAGAGTGATGACATCGTTCATTTACATTATCTCCACGTATTTGATGTATATTAACCACATATATTCATAGGCGGGGACTTCATCAAGAGTTTATAAAATTAGTGGAAGAGATTTAAAACGAGTCCTGCAAGATGATCAATTGCATCAGTGTTTGATGACTAAGTCTTGGATGTGCTTTAAAAAGAATTTTTGATTTATTAAATGAAAAAAACGTTTTTATCACAGAGTAAAATGCAATAGTTGACGAATTTAGTAAGGAAACTTGTGGATAAATGACTTAAGGTTTCTTGTTGCTACTGGGTGTGTGCATATGTTCTACGCGTTTATGTAGGCTACAAAGAAAGGAGGAGAACACAACAAATAACGTACCTAGGATTTCACATGATTGCCATCATTCTGTGTGACCTCTTGTCTATGAGTAGGTGAATCCCACGCAGAAAAAACTCCTATGTTTTGAGTCAAAAATGTCATGTAATGCCGTTTTCACATTGTCCACATCATCAAAGGTTTGGAAACCGACGGCGTTCTGTAACGATCGAAAAAGGTGGTAATACGTAGGTGCCAGGTCAGGAGAATACGCCGAGTGAGGTAACACTTCCCAAACAAAGTCCAATAATTTTTGGCCGAGTGATTAAAGCAGCATGAGCAATGGCGTGATCATGTGAAGGATAACGCCTTTGCGATTGACGAGTGCTTCCAGCTTCGATGTCAGTTACTCTTGCAATCTGTCCAACTGTTGGCAGTAGAGGTTAGCATTTATCGTTCGGTTAGGTGCCAACACCTCCCAGTGGATTATTTGGCGGTCATCCCAGCAAACACTCAACAAAACCTTTTTATGATGCAGTCTTCCTTTTGAGGTCGATGGTACTGTAACGTAAAGTAAAGCGTTGATGGCACACGGTCCATCAACGCTTTACCTTACGGTACAGTACCTATTTCTCATCACCCATTACAATTCGTCCCAAAATTGGTTCATTTCTGTGACGAGAAAGCAAAGAAACACAGGTATGGATTTTCTCTTCTCGTTGCTCTGCAGAAAGCTGGTGCGGAACGCAGTTATCGAAGTTAGTGATGAACACATGCGCATGTATCCGTCTTTCGACTGTTGTTCTGCGTACCGACAACGTTTCCCCTAATTCCTGAACGGTTGGATCTGGGTCATTTGTTATGGCTTAGTCCACATCCTCGTCAGAAACCACAAATGGAACTCCAGGACGTGGCTGATCTTTACAGCTTTTGTCCGAGTCACGGAATTTCCGAAACCAACGGCGAAATGTGCTATCATCAACGGTATCCTCCCATATACCTGGCAGATGTTCCAGCAAGCTGCCGCTTCAGTACTAGCTTTATCGAACTTGTACAGTAAACAATGTCTAATGTTCTCCTTATCGCATTCCATGTTACACCATCCATGATTTCCGTTACGAATGACTTACTCGGACAAACCTAGTGCCTCTATATGCTCTATTGCTCCACGCTTTATTGTTCGGAAATTCGGCCTCGCAGTGTTATCTGTGACGTAACTACTCCGATCACAATTTGCATCTATTACAAAAATGGGTAGAATTTTGCCCACACCCAATATAATGGGCCAGTTAAATTCTTTTTATAAAAAATTAGAAGGCAAAAATAAGCTAGTAACGCATGTTTAACTGTATTAAAGGTATCAATTTTTTTGGGGGAGGGGGAATAAATGGAGTTGAAACCCTTTGTGCATTTCTCATATATCTTTTTCAAACGCTGCATTTGAAGGACTCCAAAAATCTAGTAAGGAAATATTTATATTGCAACAAAAACTCCATGATATATTGATATATATATAATGCACATTATTTACATTGCATCTAAACATTGATAAAGATGAAGCGCCATAAAATTTTTCAAATTATTAATTATCCATACGGATCTTGTACAAAACTTTTAAAACAAAGATTTACTGTATTATTATTTGTGCTTACCTGATCAAAAGTATCTTCAGTTAGCATCTTTGGCTTTAAAGATCATTATTCTGCTGGGGAGTATGTACGTATTTATGCGAGGGTTATTTTCATTTTACAAAAACAATAAATTCAAGAAAGGAACAGGCTTACTGATGAACACTTTCAATCTGCAATAAAGACCATTTCTGCAGCCGTGCGGTCAAGTGCGAAGAGTTCTGGCTATTCGTCTAGAAAGTGGCTTCGTGTAGTGTACTGTATAACGATGGATCTCGCTTCTACCTTTAATCAGATAGTCGTCGGGCAAACGTACGGCTCCGATGTGGTCAACGCAACAATCCAGCAAACGTTATCGAACGACACCCGCTAGAACAGCGAGCATCATGTTTTGCCCGGGTATCTCCAATGAATCTTGCACCATTTCAGTGCATATTACAGTAGATTGACGATTCGTCGGTTCGTCAAAGAAATCTTTGGAACCGTTGCGATACCACTTCTGGCAGGATTAGAAAGAGTGCATTGCTTTAGGATGACATTGCCCGTTCTCATACTACAAATGCATCGAGGCAATGTCTACTAGGCGTCAACCTAGGTCAACCCATTTCCTAGATTTGTCGCCGAGAGAGCATGTTGTATATGCTAGGACGACACTTCCATTTTCTACGGATGCCCTGTTAAACCATCTAGATCAGGGATGGCCAACCTTTTTTGAAATTAGTAAATTCTTAGAAATCATGTGAAGGGCCACCGCAACCAACTTAAATATTGACAACTATTATCAGCTAAAAATGGGGTTATTTTATATGTTTTTGTAAAGTATTGAAATCCATATACATTTTTAAACAGTCATTTTATTAAATCATTCGCATAATATTAAAATTAGTATTATGCAAAAAAAAAATAAACTGAATAGTAATAATAAAATTTTCGTTTTTACTAGAAATTAAAGAGACGAAATTGAAAAATTAAAGTTCCTATGAACTTTATACACCTGCAGCACTAATATGATTTTTGAACCTGTTTTTCACGTAACAATTTGGATGTAATTCTCGATGTACTTAAAAGAAGCATACCACCAAGGTGTGCATCTGTGATATCTGAACGAACTTTACTTTTTACATAATTCATGGATGAAAATGTTTATTCACAAATGTATGTGGACTCGACGACTTCTCCAATGTTTGTGGTTTCGACGACTTCCCCATAGAAAACAGAAATTGTTCTTCCCATTCTTCATTGAATGTCCGGAACAACACGTCACTGTCACATTTCTTTTTTGACGGGTCATGTTTACTAAAAGCCATTTTACTTCACACTTCAAAACAATATACTACGAATAAAACTGAATCTGAAGGAGCACAATGTGACTGTAAGACGAGTCAGACTGAAAATAGGCAGCTAGCGTTGGAAGAGAAGCATTGTGTATAGTCACGTGACAGCACTCCTCCATTGTCCCCCCTCCTATAACGCACTGACTTAGGTTTCCTCTAACGGGGCGAGCGTGAGTCAGTGTTTACACAAAAATGTGTCAGTAGGTGTTTTTGAAATCGCGACCAATTTCACATCGGCATAATTTATGAAATTAGAATAAATACTGTCAAGAATAAAATGAAACAAAATAAAAAGAATAAAATAAAATGAATCCAGAATAAAATAAAATAAAAATTAATAATAATAATGAAATAAAAATAATTATTATTGCCAGTAAGAGATAAATTAGAAAAACAAAGTTAGTGCTTGGGCTTCTGGGGAGCCACTCAAAATGTACCGGCGGGCCAATGTTTGGCCCGCGGGCAGAGTGTTGGCCACTCCTGATCTAGACTAAGTGCGGTGGTCAGTGCATCAGGACGCTATAAGATATCTGTGCAACCTTCTTCTGTGGAGGGTTAAATGTATATTACAATGGTCCTGTAAGCCTTCTTTTTCAGTAGTTCTTTTCTTTTAGAAAATGTTATCATTCCTTTCGTATATCTTTCTTGTTTTTCCTGTAAGCTTTGTAACATTTGAGACATTACTTCTTGGTGTAACAATTTTTACTTGATAGAGCGCATTTCAGGTGCGTTTCAGAGAAGTTCAGAATGAAACTAAACAAACGACAGGGAAGTCTTTAAAATATTTCAGTCAATCCCGAGTTTCAGGATGAGAGTTTTGTGGGGGAAGTATCGCAGTGAAGCCTTTCATATCTAAGAGAAGATAACGTTTGAAAATACATCAAATTGTTACGTTTGACCATTGAATGGAATCGCGCGTTTAACATTTTTGTAACTCTGCCTGGAGATGGAATTGGAAAACTAACGAAATGACATTGAAAAACGAGAGGTGACACGTGTGTCGTACTACAGAGGTGAAAACATGTGTCAAGACGACAAATCTGCAGCGAGACATTCTGTCCACGTAGCTTAGTTGGGAAAGCGACTTACTCCGGAGTGAGTGGACACGGGTTCGATGCCCATCGCAAACAAACTTGTGTTTTCGCATTGGCGCCCGATTGTGGAAAATGTATCCACTGCCCGTTGGGTTCTTCGACAAAATGTGTGATACAGTTCCACACATTGTTTGGAATTAATGAAAAAATCCTACTTCGCTTTAAAAAAATTAAGAGGGAGATGATGTGACGTACTACAAAGGAGAAAACATGTGTCAATACAACAAATCTGCAGCGAGACATTCTGTCGGCGTAGCTTAGTTAGGAGTGCGACTTACTCCAGAGGGGGCGCGGACAAACTTGTGTTTTCACACCTGCTATTGTAAAAAGTAGAGGCGTCAAGGAGCGACTTTCGATTATATGTGAAAAAATTATGGCACCATCTTTAAGATCCGAAGGTTAAAGTGTCAGTTTTTCAGGAGCATCATAAGGTTGGGGTATTGTCTTGATAAAGTTATCAACCTTATTCGCCACGATGCGGCATTTTTATCTCTTTCCCTGTTGGAAAAAGATAAGCTATAACTTTAGTTAAATAAGAAACTTGCGTTTTTAATTCTTATCAACTTGAATGTATTTCCCTTCCGCATCAACCCGCCGCTGCATTCTGATCATCCACTGAGCAAGCAGTGTTATAGCTCATATGATGGGATCCCTTTAAAACGCTTGGTCATTCCCTTTTTCACCACAGTAATTAACTCAAAACGGGACTGCTTGAGTTCAGAGATAACGTTAGGGAAAACAAGAAAGTCCTATCGGGCCAAATCCGGCAAGTGAGCAGAATGTTAAAGTGTTGTAATGCGCTCAGTAACTAAATAATGCTTCACTGAAAGCTCTAAATGAGCCAGCGAGTTGGACTTGTGAAAGATGAAGCCATTTTTCTCAACTATGGCCTTTCTCTTCTGGCTTGCTGTGTCAAAGTCACCAGAACCTGTTTGCAATAATACTGTTTCACAATTTCTTCATCGGGAACCCATTCTGACAAATTTACACTCTTTATTTCAAAGAAAACAATTAACATGGCCTTAAACTTGAACTTGCTTTGCCATGCTTTTTTCATCCTTCGTTAGGTTGATGCTATCGAATTCGTCGGCTGTTTTTTCATTTCAGGGTCGAATTCGAAGATCCAGTATAACCACAAGTAGTAACACTTTCTAAGAGGTTGACGTTTGCCTGAATTTGCTACAGAATGTCAGCACAGATTCGCTTGCGATTTCCTTTTTGTTCAGGCGTGAGAAGCTTCGTAACCATTTTGGCACAAACCTTTGTTATGCGCATATTTTCATGTAATATGTATCTTTATTATATATGTATCTTTATCGATTATACATACATATATATTTTTGCCATTTCTGTTATCCTTCTAATACTCAGTCCTCGATCATTTCGAACAATTGCGTATGCTTTGTCCACTTGGCTTGTGTTTTTAAACTGCATAAGTGCCGACCCAGTTGTATTAGCGCTGGCGTCTGACCAATAGTCCAAGATGGGCCTGGGTTCGAATCCTGGCGCGTCATAGGTGTTATGTTTGTCTTACGGCACTGGCTCTCTGCCTTCCATGGAACCAGTGGCCCTAAATTATGGACGGGCGACCGATTTCACCACCTCGAGTTGCTGATGGTGATCGTTAAACCTTAAAAAAGAAGTGCATGGGTACCCCGGACCTTCGACGTCTACCCGGCCTTCACGGAACCTCTTATGCTACGTTCAAACACACTCAGCTGAAATGCACACGCCTTACGTAATATGCAAAAAGATTTGATGGGCGTTTTCTTTACTTTCACCAAAAATTTCACGTTTAGCCGTCGCTCGGTTCTTGATCTTAGCATTTCTCTGACGCGAGACAAACAACACGTCTGCTTTTACTGACACGTGTCATCAAACGAATGTAGAGAATGAGGAGAGCTTTGCATTTCCGGTTACGGACTATCAATGGTCTTCCACGCACCTTTGCCCTGCATCACGGGCTTCATTCGCTGCAAGCAGTCTCATAATTTCATAGACGTACCTCGTATATTTGATAATTGTTTTTCTTTTACAGAGGGGTTTTTCTATTTACGTCTTAAATTAATCCCCTGAATCGATCAATTCCGAGCAATTGGTACTGATTCTTTGTGAAAATAATGAAAACCGGGCGGTTTTGTTATCCATAATGCGTCGAGTGGGGAAGAAGTAACACAGCTAACTCGTATGGAATTGACGAAAATTCATTAGGGTCGACCCAATGTGATTTTTATTTAATTTTTTTTTTGTGCTTTTCATGAGATTCAAAAAAAATTTTAGCATATGGCGTTTCGAATTCCGTGTAAACAACAAAAGATATGTTTCCACAAAACTGTGTAAAACAGATTTCAAGAGAAAGCTTTGCTTATGAGCGCAAACGATTGGACAAATAAAGCGCATCTGTAAGACACATTTGTGAAGGTAACTACAGATCAGGTAAGAATCACGTTATGAGTTACATGCAAAGTTCAAAAATGGTTTATTCTATTCTAATCGATACCTTATTATTAATTTAAACTGCACTATGCAAGTTCTTAAAGTTTGTATGCCGTAAATTCGTAAAGTTCTGGGCCTGCCGTTGTTGTGGGGGTGAAAGGAGACTAATTTAAACTAAAGTTGACAGATGCAAATTTAAATTTAAATTTCAACACTTTCACCCAGAATATAAATATTAAAAACAGACAAGCAAAATTTACCGGTAGGTATGTATATAAAGGCTTCTGGCCGAAAGTATTTGACTGCTCTGGTATCCCATAAATTTTGAGGGGGATACTGCGAGCCATCCCCTTTGCGTACCAGCAACACTTATAAAACCCGAGTATGCGTAAAGTTCTCTACGTTACCGATGCCAGGCAGCAAGCTGAGTTCCTTTTGCACGCCCTCCCATAAATAAAGATGGGGACAGGGAATCTTTCTGCCTACTTATCTCCCGGTGGTAGCTTCGAATCGTGAGAAAAGGGGGAAGGGGGTAAGGAAAGGAAGATCTCAGAGTCATCCCATACATTGCACCTTTACACAGGCATATCCACACTCAAAATGGGCAGACTGTTTCACACAACAAAAAATTATTTCCTAATTTTATTCATAATTGACACATAATTTTCCTTATCATGGTGGTTACATAAATACAAGTAGATGGTAGAACGACAACATTATTATTTTATATATCATCATCATCATCATCATTGTCAACCATTATCAATCCACTGCTGGACGAAGGTCTCCCCAAGTTTCCTCCACAACGGTCTGTCTTGTGCCAGTCTCCTCCATGTCACTCCCGCATATTTACGAATTTCATCCACCCATCTCCCATGTGGTCTTTTCTGGGTCTTTTCCTGTCCCTTGGAATCCAATCTAAAATTTCGGCTGTCCATCTATGGTCTGTCCTTCTGGCAGTATGTCCAGCCCATTGCCATTTCAGGGATTTAACTCTGATCATGATGTCTTCCACTCTCGTCATTTTTCGGATCCACGAGTTCCTCTTCTTATCTCTCCTGGTTATACCAAGCATGCACCTCTCCATGCTTCTTTGAGTTGTCTGCAGCTTTTGTATGTCTCTTTTAGTTAAGGTCCACGTCTCTGCACCATACGTAAGCACTGGAAGGATGCATTGATCAAACACTTTTCTTTTAAGACATAATGGCATATTGCTCTTGAAAATTATGCTGTTTCTTCCAAAAGCTCTCCAGGCAAGTTTTGTACGCCGATTAATTTCTTCATCAATGTGACCCTCACTTGATATCTGCTGTCCAAGATAAACATACGTATCTGTTATCTCCAGTTTTTCTCCATCAATCGATAAATCTTCATTTCTTGTAAAAGCATTGAACATCACTTTTGTCTTCTGAAAGTTCATTTTTAATCCCACTTCTTTACTCTTGTCAGCAAGTTCCTGGATCATACTCTGCAGCTCTGATGGGGTAGTTGCAAAAATGATTACGTCATCAGCAAAACGAAGGTGGGTTAGATAATCTCCATTAATCTTTATCCCTTTGTTTTCCCAGTTCAGTGATTGAAAGACATTTTCCAATGTGGCATTAAAGAGCTTCGGAGATATGGTGTCACCTTGTCTCACTCCCTTTCCAATTTTTATGTGTGTTGTATTTTCAAACAGCCGAATCTTTGCACTTGCATTTTCATAGATGTTATTAATAATATTAATGTATGCATCTTCAATACCGCAGGATTTCAGAGCCGTGGTAACTGCCGATGGTTTCACCGAATCAAAGGCTTTTTCATAATCGATAAAAGCCATGCACAATGGAAGTTCATATTCCCCTCGCTCTTTCAACTAGTTCTCTCAGTACGTGGATATGATCTATTGTGCTGTAGCCACTCCTGAATCCAGCTTGTTCTCTCGGTTGAGCCATGTCCAGTGTTACCTTCAAGCGGTGTGAAAGAACTTTAGTGAAGATTTTATAAACCACTGATAGGAGGCTGATAGGTCTGTAGTTCCTGAGATCCTCAATGTCACCTTTTTTATGTAGCAGGATCATTGTAGCATTGTTCCAATCCTCAGGAATCTTCCCTTCATTAAGGCATCGAGTGAAAATTTGGGCGAGTACTGTTTCAATTTCTCCACTTGCTTCTTGTATGATGTCTATAGTAATTCCATCTTTTCCTGGAGCTTTCCCTCGCTTCATGTTCTTGATTGCATGAGCAACTTCTGCTGGGAGGACTGAAGAACTCTGGTACCTTTCATGATGTCTGGAGTACATGTATCATCCCTTTCATATAATTTGGAGTAGAAATCATTCACTCTTGTCAAAATTTCGCCTCTATTTCTTGTTATAGAACCATCTTCTTTTCTCAGAGCCATAATCTGTTTTCTTCCCTTACTGAGATGTCCCTTTGCTATCTTAAGGCTTTGGTTGTTTTCAATTGCTTTCCTCACTAGCTCACAGTTGAATTTCCTTACGTCTTCAGTGATACTTTTTCGTGTTGTCTTGCATAGCTCTATATATTCCACTTTGGAAGTCACATCTACTTTAGTTGTCCTCATCTCTTCTTTTTGCATCAACATTTTGGTTTTTCCTGATAATTTGTTCACATGCAACTTGTTCTTAGACCCAGCTAATTTTGTTGCTGTTTCCATTAGAGCTTTGGTTACTTTTCTGTTAACTTCCGAAATATCCACTTCTTCCGATGTTAGGCCTTCTAAAGCAGAGAATCTGTTCTTCAGTTCCAACTTGAAAGTATTATGGTGTTTTTTAAGGTTGGTTATGTCAATACATTTTGTTTGTCTTATGAGCTTGCCACGTTCCAGTTTAGTGTTGAGGTGCATCTTACATCTCACCAATCTATGGTCACTACCTGTGTTGAACTTGTTCAGCACACTGCAGTCTTCGATGACGAATTTTTTGTTACACATAATAAAATCAATTTCACTTGTTATGTGTATATATTTTTTATATATATATATATATATATATATATATATATATATATATATATATATATATATATTATATTTTTCTTCTTCTTCCCCCAGAAAAATAAAAGAGGAAAACAAATTTATTAAGTGAAATTACACTGATTCACCTTAAATACAATGTCCTCACTCCGACCTACTGACAACATAAAATAACAAAAAAATTACCTAAAGGACACACACACCGAGCAACACTCACAGGAACATACAGATTAATTTTGAAAGAGAAATTTCCGAGAAAAGATTTCTGATTTTTCTCAACTTTTTCTTAAGATGAAGTATATATAGATATACACTATTTACCAACAAGTAATTGGATATCCCTGCAATCGACGATATCTGCGGTCCTGATACACGTCACGGCTGCCGCCGTTAAATAACGTGTGGGAAACAACAACGCAACCAGTCGCATTCAAGATGCCACGCAGTTCGGAGCTCTCTGATTTCGAGAAAGGTGTAATCGTCGGGTATCACAGAAATGGCCGATCCATACGTGACATAACCTGCGAGTTGAAGTACCCAAAATCGACAGTGGCCTACGTGATTGGCAAGTGGAAGATGAGAGGTGACTGTCGGAATGTGCCCCGACCCGGCCGACCCACAAAACTGGGAGTTAGAGACCGACGGGTGCTGGCCAGAGAAATTCGGAAGAACCGCACCAAATCGAAGGGCCACATCCGCGAGGAGTTTAAACAGGCATCCGGGAGTGTTCTTTCGATGAATACCATCCGTAAGGAAACCCATCTGCTCGGTTATCATGGACGTGCTGCCGCCCACAAGCCTTTGATCACCAAGTCCAATAGCGCTGCTCGGCTAACGTGGTGCAAAGAACGTCGACAGTTGACCGTTGAACAGTGGAAACAGGTTTTCTGGAGCGATGAATCAAGGTTCACCCTCTACTCTTCGAATGGCAGGGTCTGGGTGTGGCGTCTTTTCGGGGAACGCGTTCTGCTGGAATGTATTGTGGCAACTGTGAAGTTCAGCGGCGGTTGAATTATGTTATGGTGGTATTTCTCCTGGTATGGCACGGGACCCTTGGTCGCAATTCCTGGTAGACTCAACGCCGAGACCTACTGCACCATTTTGGATGACCATGCGCTTTCTACAATGTGGCAGTTTTACGGGGTGGACCCATGTTACTTTCAGGATTACAATGCCACCTGTCATGTTGCGAGGTCCACCATGGCTTGGTATGGTGACAATGGGGTTAATCGAATGGACTGGCCTGCGCAGAGCCCGGACCTTAACCCTATCGAGCACCTCTGGGATGAGTTGGATCGTCGACTTAAGGGGTGCCCCCACCTTCCGAAATCGGTGAAGGAACTGACCTATCTTCTCCAAGCCGAGTGGAAGAAAATACTGCTAGCCGTCGCACAACGCCTGTTTGAGGGTATGCCCCGGAGGGTCGCAGCTGTAATCCCCGCTCGTGGAGGCTCCACCAACTATTGAAAGTGAATAAACTTTGTTTACCTTTGCTATCACAGGTGTCCAATTACTTGTTGGTAGATAGTGCATATACCCACCTCCCGCATAGGGTCATGAGAAAGGAGAGACCACTTAAGAAAAAAAATGATCACACAATTTCTTACTTTCTCTTATAGAAAATGCGTTGGACTGTTGTCAATCCTCAATGAAAATTCACATAAATTTGCCAGATTTATGTGTTTCCAGGACTGGGCAACAGGACACCGTACATAGTCAGGGATGTTGAACAGCATGAGATCCAGATTTTGTCGCTTCGTTTCACTGAGAGAAACATATATATTTGCAGAAACACTGGAAGCATTGGGTGTGAGCAAAAACCCGTTTTTGTAATAGATGCAAATTGCGATCGGGGTAGTTACGCCACAGATGACGCTGTAATACCAAATTTTCGGCCAATAAAGCATGGAGCAATAGATCATACAGAGATACTAGGTTTGCCCGAGTAAGTCATTCATAACGGAAATCACGGCGGTGTAACATGGCATGCGATCAGGAGCACATTAGACATTGTTTGCTGTACGAGTTCGATAAAGGCAGTACTGCAACCGCGGCTTACCGAAACATCTGTCAAGTGTATGGGGAGGATGCAGCTGATGATAGCGCATGTCGCCGTTGGTTTCGGAAATTCCGGGACGGGGACAGAAAGTGTAAAGGTCAACCACGTCCTGGAAGTCCATTCGCGGTTTCTAACGAGGATATGGACCAAACCATAACAAATGACCCAGATCCAACCGTTCAGGAATTAGCGGAAACGTTGTCGGCACACAGAACAACAGTCGAAAGACGGATGCATGCTCTTGGGTTCATCACAAAGTTCGTAAACTTGGTTCCGCACCAGCTTTCTGTAAAGCAACGAGAAGAGAGAATCCGTACCTTCGCTTCTTTGCTTTCTCGTCACAGAAATCAACCGTTTTGGGGACGAATTGTTACGGGTGATGTGAAATGGGTACTGTACCATAATGTAAAGCGTCGACGAACTGTGTGCCAAGGTGCGGAGCCTGCTCCATCGGCCTCAAAAGGAGGACTGCATCCCAAAAAGGCTTTTCTGAGAGTTTGGTGGGGCGTACAGGGAATAATCCACTGGGAGGTGTTGGCACCTAACCGAACGATAAATGCTGACCTCTACTCCCAACAGTTAGACAGATTGCGAAAACAACTGACATCAAAGTGGCCAGCACACGTTAGTCGCAATAGCGTGATCCTTCGTCATGATAACGCCACACCTCACGCTGTTTTAATCATTCGGCAAAAATTACTGGACTTTGGTTGGGAAGTGTTACCTCACCCGGCGTATTCCCCTAACCTGGCACCTACGGGCTACTACCGTTTTTGATAGTTACAGAACGCCTTTGCTCTCCAAACATTCGATCATGTGGACGGTGTGTAAAACGGCATGACATGACTTTTTTGACTCTAAAACATAGGAGTTTTTTCGGCGTGGGATTCACCTACTCATAGACAAGAGGTCATACAGAATGACGGCAATTACGTGAAATCCTAGGCAAGTTATTTGTTGTGTTCTCCTACTTTCTTTGTAGCCTACAAAAACGGGTAGAACTTATGCAACCACCCAATATTCAATCATTAGTATAAACGAGTAATATAGTCATCAAGATGAAGAGCTAAGCTCTAAATGATTGGTAAAGGCTTTTGCGTCCTCTGATAAAGTGCATGAAAAATGCTCACAACATACATACGTTACGCGAACGCTAAGAACTGCGCATTTAGATTATAAAAAAAATGAGATCATTCTATTAACAGATCTGGGCATACACGCGTTTATTGAGTTAAAGCTAGTAATCATATTTCTGCGACGCCTGCTCTTGCACTAACGAAAACTCAGCGTGCTAAAAGTCCCCTAGGGATGTAGAATGAGCATGGATGGAAAACAAATTTGCTGATAACTGCTGTCTACACTAAAAGGAATTTGAATGCATGCCACGAAGCAAACTTCTTATTCAGAGTAGTAAATGCAAGAGCATGCGGCGTTTTACTAGGTATGCTGTCGAAGGAGTCGGCACATGTAATCAAATGAGAGACTTGCTGACCCCTGTCACGGGTGGTAGCTCTGCCTCTGTTACGTTGCGAAGATAAGAATTCTTCCTTGTAGTCAGTGCCGGAAACTTGGGACCAACTGTAATGTGATTAAGGTGCGAGCTGCAAAGAGGCGTAATTCTGTTTCAAGGGTGCTCCTAGTTCGCTCTGATCTTGGCACTTATTTAGCAATGGTACACGAACGGTTATTGACTTAATCACTGGTGATGTTTGAAGGGTAATTAAAATACGAATTGACTTTCTAATTACTGCCATGTGTACCTCATTGAATGTTGTATTCGGTAAAATCGGTATATCAGCACCCTTTATCGAGAAGTTAATTTGTACTCGAATTCATTGATTTCGTTCTGTTGGGGTCGCAGCCCATCTCGAAGGTTTCGGATATACAGGGTGATTCATAAAGAAGTATGCAGTTCCCAGATGCTGTAAACCAGTAACAGTTGAAGACACGGACCACAACAGCGAACCGTTAAGTAGATGTACTCATATAGTTTCTGTCCAGCTACTGAGAGAAGTGACGTAGGAGATAGCGTGCGTGTCACGTGACTAGTTAGTCAAAGTGGCAGCGTCTGCAGTGCAGAAGGTGTTTTGTGTTCTTCAATTGAGCAAAACGGAATCTGTAACTTTTGGGCAACGGCATTTTCGATCACGATTCGGAAAAGAACCTCCAACCAGAAAATCTATCTACAATTGGCATAAACAATTTGAAACTACGGGCTGTTTGTGCAAACTTAAAAGTCCTGGACGGCCGCGTGTATTGCAAGAAGTCGCCGATAGTGTTTGCACCGCCATTCAACAAAGTCCAGGAAAATCAACGCGGAGGGTGAGTCGTTAAGTGCAGATTTCACAACCCACTCTCTGGAGAATTTTGAGAAAGAAGCTGAAAATGATTCCATACATACAGTGTATCACAGCCACTATCACTGCGCTTGATTCAGATATCTAACCTCGCGTTTGGGCGGAAATAGATTACAGGCTCGATGTGTGTCGCGTGACTAACGGTGCACACATGAAACATCTGTGACTGTCTCTAAAATAAAACTTGAAACATTCCCCTACAAATCTGTTACAGGTAACATAAAATATCTTGCATTGTTCTTGTTTTATAATGCGTTGAAACTGTACACTAAAGGGCAATTGAATTAGAGACAGCTGGCGTTATGCAAATGTGGCGTTGTGGGCGGCCCTGTAAACGGATACGACATGACGTATGCAGCGATCCGACAATATAAGGAGTGATGCGACGGGAATCAGTAAGAGTCGGACACAGTACAGGTAAGACGAAGGATCTAAGCGCATTTGATCGTGGGCAAATTGTCAGGGCCCGACGAATGGGTCACTCCATCTCGGAAGTCGTGCAGGCACTGGAATTTTCACGAGCCACTGTGTCACGGGTACACCGTGACTACATCGAATCCGGTATCCCCATCCCTGCAAGAGCCAACTGCCGTGGACAACAGCGTGTGGATGAGTGGGGTCATCGTCGGCTAGCTCGCATTGTAACAGCGGACAGACGGGCCACAGTGCAAGAAATCACTCGGCAATTTAACGCTGGTGCACAAAAACGTGTAAGCAGCCACACCATCCAGAACCATCTCCTCGCTATGGGGTACAGAAGCCATCGTCCCGCGAGGGTACCGCTGCTGACCGCACATCACAGGGTGCAAAGATTAGCATGGGCGCGGGAAACATCGCCACTGGATCCTAGACATGTGGAAAAATGTTGCTTGGACTGATGAATCGAGATTCACGTTGGTACATGCGGATGGCAGGATACGAGTACGGCGCAAACCACATAAAGCGATGGATCCTTCTTGTCAGCATGGTATTCTTCAAGCTGGTGTGGGTGGCATTCTCGCCTGGGGACTGTTTACGTGGACTGAAATGGGACCCCTGGTACGTGTGATATCGTCCCTCACAGGTCAACGTTACCGGGATATCCTGGACGACCATTTGGTCCCGTTTGTGCGTCTTCAACATCACACAGGGGAACTCATCCTGCAACAAGACAATGCACCGTACTATCACTCCCGAATCGTATCCGAATGGTTGGATGAACACTCCACCGACGTGACCTCGCTTCCTTGGCCAGCTAGGTCACCTGACCTCAATCCCATCGAGCATATCTGGGATGCCATCGAGAGAGATGTTCGAGGCTCTCACCCCCCCCCCTCCATCAAATCTTCGTGAACTGTGGGAGCTTGTTCATGGATCGTGAATCCGTATGGCTTCCCAACGCTTCCGGTGTCTTGTCGAGTTCATGCCTAGACGAATCGCCGCCGTCATCATTGCGAAAGGTGGTGCTACACGTTACTGGACAAGTATCTCGCGGCGGGAAAGAACTAACTTTGAGAAAGGAAAGATCGTTGCGTTTTATATTAGTGGGTTGCCCATAAGAGAAACCGAGAGGCGTTTAAAGATACCCAAGTCAACTGTTTTGGATGTACTGAATAAGTGGAAGACACGTGGCGTGCTTGAAGGAGCAAAACGTACCGGCAGACCAAAAAAAAACCAGTGATAGAGGATGTTGAAGCCTCAGGAGAGTCGTTACAGCTAATCGACGGAGCACTGAAGACCTTAGTGTACAGATGAGAAAAATGCTGGAACTTAGGCATGTAGACGTACCATTCGCAGAGAACTTCCTTCCATGGGTTACCGTAGTCGTGCGGCTGCTCATAAGCCTTTCACCTCCACTCGGAATGCTACTCGTCGTTTGGCATGGTGTAAAGAACATTTATAGTGGACCGTAGATCAATGGAAACGCGTCCTATGGACCGATGAATTCAGATATACGATCCATCAGTCTGATGGCCGTGTGTGGGTATGGCGGCATCCGAGGGAACGCTATTTAACACACTGTACTGTTCCTACGGTCAAGTTTGGAGTTGGCAGTATACTCGTGTGGAGGTGTTTTCGTGGTATGGTCCCGGCCCATTGGTTATCGGGGACAAACCTGTTAACCAGCACGTCTACCTCAATATTCTGGACAATTATGCCCTAACAACTCTGTGGCAATACTATGGAACCGAGCCTTGTTGGTACCAGCAGGATAATGCAATGAGCCATAAAGCAAGGACTTTTACGGTGTGGTTTGACGATAATTCCGTATCGTGTGTAAATTGGCCAGCACAGAGCCCTGATCTTAATCTCATAGAACACCTATGGGATGAATTAGAGCTCCGCATAAGAAGTTTGGAACCAAGGCCTGCTACCAAGCAACAGTTACCGTCAGCATTATGTGCTGAATGGAAGCGCATACCTATCGCTGTGTTTCAAAACCTTGTCGAAAGCATGGCTCGAAGGGTCAAAGCAGCCTTAGTGTGTTGAAACTGTATATTTCTTTATGAATCACCCTGTATTGTGATTTTTTAAATAAGTATGCACTATTGTGATTTTCTAAATAAGTATGCACTATTGTGATTTTCTAAATAAGTATGCGCTATTTTCATTTTCTAAATAAGTATACAATATTGTCTCGGATGGCAGACGTACCTACATACGCAGAAACAATTGAAGGCCTGGTAACATTAAAGGTTGACAATATATGAGATAAATCAGTAAGTATTTCAAAAGGAGCTGTTGTGTTTGGTCTCACTCTTAACGAGCGCATTGACATAAATAACATGGCTCGTCTTGTAGTAGTTTCGAAGTATTTCGGAAACGGTAATATTCAGGAAGAATTTTGCAACTTTAAAGCATTTGAAGGAAAACTCAAAAGAGATAACATTTTGTCTACGAAGAACAGAACATCGATATGAATAAAATATTCCGGGTAACTACAGCTGACGCTTCTGCTATGATGGGAAATCACAAAGGAATGTGCTGGTCGCCCAGCATTGAACGTCCACTGCATAATTACTCAAGAGACTTCGTGCGAAAATTTATCCACTTCACGCATGAAGCTTTTAACGGAAACGGTCGGTAGTTAAGGTTGTGAATTTTAAAGTTAGTCTCTCAGTGTTAACTCATAGACAATTCAAATTCCTACTGGATGAAATGGAGGGTTCATAGTCAGATCACCCGCTCGTAACAATGTTCGTAGGTTTAGTTGTGGGAAGATTCTGAACAGATATGTACCATGCCTTTAGGAGATCAAGATATTCATGAGTTAAAAGGATCAAAACTTCCCAAAGCTGAATGAAAAGAACTAGTTTTGTAAGCCGATGTTCATGGAAGATATTACAGCACATCTGAATATCCTGAATTTACGATTTCAGAAAGAAGAACAAACAGTTCTTCCTATTTATGAATACTGGAAAGCATTTATGACAAGAATTGAGTGTTTTTGTTGTTGCGGTATCCCCACAGAGGCCTAAAAATACTTGCCCAACGTAAACGAACAATTCATTCACTTTCCTGTTAGCACAGATAATTTACGGAAGTGCATCGAGGCATTTCTGGAAGGCTTTACGAAATGACGTCAAGATTTTTAAATCTCTAATCGACGGGATTTTTGTAACTTCCCTATAACGAAGTAAATTTCTCCGTCATTTCTGGTCTACGCCGGGATTCGAACCCGAGTCCGCTTATTCCGGAACAAGTCGCTCTACCAACTGAGCTACGCAGACGTTCATTCTGACTCCTATCTGCCTTTATGTCGTGTGCGTCCTGCTGGCAGGTACGTCTCATCTCCCCCACCCCGAAAGAGGGCAGGGTGCATGGCCCACGGGTCAGCCGTGACCATGAATCGTTGCAGGCAGCCATCCACTGTAGAACGTGCACTTGAGAACTCCCAGTCAATCTGGTGTGTGGAATGCAAAGTCACACACCTTTATTTTTCGAAGCGCTGGAGAAGGGATTCTCTGATTTTTCCTATCTCGCGGTGTGGAAATAACATCACACCATTGCGAGATTTTGAACGGTCGGGTCATCCGGATAGTTCGGGCGCCATTATAACGACGTAAATTTTTCCGTCATTTCTGGTCTACGCCGGGATTCGAACCCGAGTCCGCTTATTCCGGAACAAGTCGCTCTACCAACTGAGCTACGCAGACGTTCATTCTGACTCCTATCTGCCTTTATGTCGTGTGCCTCCTGCTGGCAGGTACGTCACACTCCGTTCACACTCTCTCGTTTGCAATGGATGAGTGTTCATGGCTTTGATATTCAGTATGTTGAATTTAAGGCGTCCGAATTACACTGGCGCAAAGTGAAAAAAGAACACCAAGAAGGAATTGCCGGACGATCATGAAATTTACATATGTTAATGGAGTCGAGTTTACGTAGGTGTGATGTTAATTTCGGGACCAACCGGTGAGCGCTTACGCCACAGCACGGCATAATATGCAAATTATCGTCGGTGGTATTTAAGGAGTACGGCGAAGTGAATGTAATCATCCGTTGGCGTACGGACACATGCGAAGACCCTGAAGAAGCTACAATGCCTGAACATTGAAGACGTTTACCATTTCAGCAGTTATCGGACTTTGAGCGAGGTCGTCTAGTCGGACTCCGCGAGGCCGGGTGGTCGTATCGTCGTATTGCGGAGCGAATTGCACGAGAAGTATCGGTGGTGGTACGATGGGGGCGTAGATGGTCCGAGGAACATTCCCACACGAGAAGACGTGGTACCGGGAGTCACAGACGGACTGATGAGCGGACCGATCGACGCATAAGAAAAACGGCGTTGTCAAGCAGAAGTGCGTCTACTGGATGCAAGACTACGTGCACGTGTGCCTCTGGCATGTGTACCTCTGACTCCAGCCCACCGTCAGGAGCGGCTGCAGTGGTGTCGCCGACGTCTTCACTGGAGAACGCAATAGCGATCTGTCGTGTTCAGCGATAAAAGCAGATTCTGGTTGGGAGCCTCCGATGGCCGTATGCGTGTTCGCAGACGCACAGGGGAGCGTCTCCAACCTTCTTGCAATCCGCCAGCGACACACAGGGCCTACACCTGGTCTCCTGGTGTAGGGAGCGATCAGCTATCACTCTCGTACACAACTAGTGTTTGTACCGGGTACGTTAAACAGCACCTCCTACATCAACAACATCATTCAGCCCGTTGCTGTGCCATTTGTAAGGTCGGTCCATCGTGGTGTTTTCCAGAAAGATAACGCACGCCCACACATGGCACGTGCAACGCAATATGCACTTCAGAATGTGAGACACCTTCCATGGCCCCCCGCACGGGGATAACTGGTTTGCCAGTTATTTGGGGAGCGGCGCCCCCACGGCCCGAGCTGACCTTGTGACTGGTCGACATCTGATGTCATGCCACAGCTTGTTTTTTCTTATTTTGGTGCTGTTGGTGTTTGCAGGGACGGCTGTTCATCCAGCTGTTGGGGTGTCGCGGCCCCACGATCCCGAGCTGGTCTTGTGTCTCGCTTTTTTTTTGTTTGTATTTATTTTCTCCACTGGCTAGTTGCCCGTGTTGTATTCTCTACCTAATCGCTACCACGTTATGTACTAACACCCCGGTCTTGTGGTTTTGTTACCCTCCACCACTAACTGATTTATATTAACCGCTCAGTTCGTAGGTTGCTGAGATTCCGTTTAGGTTCCCTGCCAGGATTTGTCTTCTTTAGATTTCTTTTTTTCCTTTTAGCTGGTTTGGGTGCTAGACCTACCTGCATGTTTGCCGCGTGCGGAGACCCGTGAGGCGGAAATGGGATGTCTGGCGGCTGAGGTCGCAGGAGACCGGATAAGTGCCTCCTGTGTACCAACACTCCTCTTCGACCCCGGCTTCGCTGTAAACGGGAGGCTAGAGACTAACCCACCTCTAGTCAGAAGTCATGTACCAAGTTGTGTGCAGGGCTTTAGCGGCTTTTTTGTCGTATGGCACGGCAGGGTGAGCCCGGGGGCTGTGGGATCATGCCAAAGGCGTTGGCATGACGGTACCCGGAGGCCGAAGTGTCCGCCGAGTGCGTGTGATCACAGCCAACGGACTATATCTGCAACGTATAAGCTCCAGAACTGTGTCCAGCGTCGTTTTCTTGGCTTGCGGACCTCCAGTTCTCCCTTGTAGGGCTCGGTGGTGGGTGGAGTAGTCTGCAGACGAATCTTCCTCCTTTTTTTCCATGGGTAAAAAGAACAAAAACTCCAAATTTAAGTCACCTGACAAAATGATAGTTGACAACGACTGTCCTTCGTCTTCTCAACCTACCAAGTCTCATACCCGTAAACGGTCTTTAGACCTTGACCTGGACCAAGAATGTGGAACCTCTTCTTCGGCAGCTGTACCAGTCGCTCCGAAGCGTCGTCTCCCCTCGATTGCTGTGACTACGCATGCTACTCACTTGCTTGTAGAATCCATCGATCCGCATGAGAGACTGTCCACCAGATCTCCCTTTTTCATTTCTAAAGCTTTGGACGCTGCGGTTGGCCCCTTGAAGTCTGTGAGAAAGCTTCGCTCTGGGGACCTGCTTGTCCAAACTTGCAGTGTTTCTCAGAGTAACACTTTTCTGAACCTCACTAGTCTTCAAGGCATTCCTGTAAAAGTGACACCTCACCCGTTTCTTAACACCTCTCGGGGTGTTATTTCGGAGTTTGATCTCTTGCCATGCAGTGAAGACGAATTCGTGACTGAACTTGCTGATCAAGGTGTTATTGCTGCACGTCGTATGATGTTCCGGCGTGATGGTTCCATGATTAAGTCAAAAAATGTCATCTTGACTTTTAACTCCCCGAAAGTTCCGACCGAAATCAAGGCTGGCTACTTGGTCTGTGGAGTTCGCCCGTACATTCCCAGTCCTCTGCGCTGTTTCAGGTGCCAGAGGTACGGGCATTCACAACGTTTCTGTAAGAGTTCCGCTCGTTGCGCAAATTGTGGCTCCAGTGAACATGACGGGGAAGGTTGCACTTCTGCGGCCTGCTGTGTTAACTGCGGTGAGGCCCATGCAGCTTACTCCCGCAACTGTATGAAATGGAAGGACGAGATGGCGATCCAGCGCCTCAAGACCCTGGAAGGCCTCTCGTACCCTGCTGCCAAGGCCAAGTTGGGTATTCCCACCACCCGCCAGCGTACTTTTGCCGCAGTTGTTCAGTCTCAGCCACAACCCGTGCAGCCCTTTGTTCCGCGCCCTGTAGCTCTCGCAGCGCTTGCCAAGCGATCTACAGCTGACCAAGCGACACAGGTGTTTTTCCCCGAGCTCGCGATTTTTCGACTACCTGATTCTGGGCCTTCTCTTTGCAGCCGACCCTCTCTTCCAGTTTAACGCAGAAAGCCTGCACGTGCGGACGACCCGGCCCTCAATCCGCAAAGGTGTGCAGTGTCCATCCAACTGTCGCGGTCCGCCTGAAGAACATTGCACCTGTCTCGGACTCAGCGAGGTCCCCACCCTCAACCAACATTGTGGAGGAACATAGGGGGGAGGAGAGTGACAGTTCGTCCCCAGCCTCAAACAACATTGCAGAGGAACATGGGGGGAAGAGAGTGACAGTTCGTCCCCGCCCTCTGCCAGCATTGCAGAGGAGTGTGGGGGAGGAGAGTGACTCATCCTTTGTGTAGTTGTGTTAAAAAAAAAAAAAAAAAAAAAAAAAAAAAAAAAAAATTATAATTATAATAGTAAATTAATAAATTTTTATATAGACCTAATTGATTACCTTGTCTTCACAGCTTCCATCATACTCTTTTTTAACTTTTACCAAGCCTGTCTGCTCTTAATCATATTCCACGTTTTTAAAAAAATCTGTGGCTGATAGTTCTTTGTCTGGCGCTCTTTGGCCAAACCTGGCCCTTGCGCCAATAAAATCCAACAACCAACCAACCAACCAACCTTCCATGGCCTGCACGTTTACCGGACCTGTCCCCCATTGAGCACGTGTGGGACTTTATGGGACAACGACTTATCCGGTCTCCACGGCCAGCCACGACTATCCCCGATTTACGCGTCCAATTTGAGGATGCTTGGAACTCAATACTCCAAACTTACATCCAACATCTGTACGACAGACTCTATGCCAGAATTGCACAGTGTGACGCAGTTCATGGCGGTTCAAACTCGTACTAACCATGTTACATCGAAATGTTATTTTTCAGTTTACCAGCAATAACAGCTGTATTTTACCATAATGTTTAGATTACCTTATCCTCTGTATTCCGTTATTATGCTGTATAAATTTCGTTGGTATCAGACGTCTCCTTCTTGGTGTTCTTTTTTCACTTTCCGCCAGTGTATGTAAAACAAAACAGGAGAACAGCGGAAAACTCTGTGAAGAAATTGGCCACATAGCTCAGCTGCTATTCTGCATTGCTGTCATCGCAACCTGAAAAATTCATTGCTTGAAGAAAGTTGTATTTGCGTTGCTTTCGGCATTTGGATCCTGTGATCAAATATTTTCATTCGTGAAAAGAGGTTTGAATCCACATCCGAGCCGTTTCACAACTTTTTTGTTTATTTGTGGGTTTAATGATCATCGTGAGCAACTCGATGGGTCGCCCGTCACTGATTATGGGCCACTGCTTCTAGGGAAGAGAGACAGTAAGTGCCGTAACATATACACAACGTCCATACCTCCTCGGGATTCGAACTCGGATCCATCTCGGACGAATGATCAGAAGCCAGAGCTTAGACTAGTACTCAACTGGGATGGCAAATGGCTACTGCATTTTTAGCAGCCTCTGTGAAATTTAAATTTAAAGGCCGCACCAGCGGTGTAGTGGTTTAAGCGCCGGTTTGTGGCCGTTCGTCCGAGACTGGAACGGGTTCGAATCTCGGGGTGTCATGAATATTGTGTTTGTCTTAAGGCAATGGCTGTCTCCCTTCCCTGGAATAAGTGGCCCTAAATTAGGGACGGATGACTGCTTATAACCCACCGAGTTGCTCACCGTGGTCGTGAAATCTTCAATCGAAAGAAGAAAAAGAATATAGCAACATTATACATGTAGTTGTAAATACTTATGCTATCCCTTTTCATTTCACGTACATTATCTTTTGTTTTTAATAAAAGACGTTTCTGGGAGAATAGAGACAATGTAAACGCTAGATCTGAAAAAACAAAACAAAAGAAAAGAGGGGAAAAGCATTCTTCGAAAAAGTAAGAAATTATTCTACAGAACATTACTGCATAGTAATGTTCTGTAGAATAATTTTTTGCTATATAAAATTTTCTGAAAAATTTTGACCGTGACGCAATTATTTTGCGATTTTCCCAATGCTATGTTTTTCTGCTTGAGTGCTCTGCACTGCGTTAAAGTTTGGAACTTTATCAGAGCTTCGGCGATTCCGAATTACAACATAGTTTCTAAGTTTGCGAGTTCAATGACCACCGTGAGCAACTCGATGGGCTATAAGCAGTCACCCGTCCCTAATTTGGGGCCACTGGTTCCAGGAAAGGGAAAGAGCCAGTATGTTTAGATAAACACAACATACATGCTTCACCGGAGCTCGAACCCGAATCCATCTCGGACAAATGGTCAGAAGCCAGTGCGTATTCTTCCCAGGTGACGTATACCTACTGCGCCACCTGGAAAGCAACTTTTACTTTCAATTTGTGTAGTTGTGACCATGAGTCTTGTACTTTTCGTAGGCTTTCTCGTGAAAAATTTTCAATGTAAGTGACCTAAATTTAGATTTTCCTTTCGATTATACCACAACTTCTTCATGCCCAACTAGAAAAATTACTTAAGCATTGGCTAGTTATAACCGTAATCAGTATTTTATACATTTTTTCTCTCTCTGTAGATGTTTTATTGTGGAAAAGTTCTTTAAGCACTGGGGAGTATCAAGAATGATCAGTATTTTGCATATACACTCACGGACAATGAAATTTGTGCACCTAGAAGAAAAGATGCTACAACCGCGAAACTTTGCAAATATTTAGAGTGCACGCTGATATGCAAATGATCCACGTTTGGTGCGAGTGCACATGACCGCACACCCTGTGGTGGCGCTGCAAGCACAAACCGTCAGCTTTATAAACCGGCGTGTAGTCGATGCCCCATGGAAGCGTAAAGCACCGGCCGAAACAAGCAAGAATACACAGTGACAAGAAGGACGGGTAGACGCCAGAGACGTCGATGTACTCAACTTACGGACTTTCAGAGAGGCCTGATAATCAGGCTGAAAATCGCAGGGTGCTCGGCGCGCCGTATAGCCTGCCACATGGATCGTTCTGACCGTACCGTCCGACTGTGTTGGGAGCAGTGGATACGTGACGGCCCTACCACACGGCGGAGCGGCTCCGAACGGACCAGGAGGACCACCGGTAGAGAGAGGCACGAACGGATCCCATGGGGACCTGGTCCACTATACAGGCAGATGTAGCTGCTCCTGTGTGCCCCCAAACCATTTCCCGACGCATCGCGAAAGCGAATCTGCGATCCCAACGCCCCATACGTTTGCTGCCATTAACACCAAAACATCGCCTGCTCCGTTTGCAGTGGTACCAGGCCACAGCAACGTGGAAAGCCACAGACTGGTGACGTGTGGTGTTTAGTGATGAGTGCCGCTTCGTTTTGGGGTCAGATGACCATCGTGTCCGGGTGTGGAGATCCCCAGGTCAACGGCACAATCCAACCTTGCTATCGAGCGCCACACCTCCCCCATTGCAGTCAATATGGTCTGGAGAGCCATTGCCTACGATAGCTGATCAGCTCTAGTAGTGGTACGTGGATCATTGACGGGCCTGCGGTATGTGGATGGGATCCTACGGCCACACGTGCTCCCATTCCTGGCCGGGATTCCAGCTGCACAGTACCAGCAGGATAATAACCGCCCGCACACGGCTTGGGTTGTCCAGGACCGCCTACTTTATGTCCAGACATTTCCCTGGGCTGCCTGCTACCCGGACATGTCCCCTATCGAGCATGTGTAGGGCCAGTTGAAACGCCAGCTGCAGCCGTGCCGCGCACTATCCGGGATTTGGAGCACACCGTCGAACACGTGTGGAGCGGTCTTCCGCAGGACAACATCAGGCGTCTGTTCGTCTTCATGCTGGACCGTATTGCAGCATGTATCGCCGCACGAGGTGGTGCGACGCGCTGATGAAGATGACTGGACTGCGTGCCACCGATCCCTCTGTAATTGTCCTGCAGCTCTGTTTTTGCTATTATGCAAGTCATTCATCTGTATCATTACGTCCATAAAATTTCCGTTTAATCTGATGCTTTCTTCTTGGTACGCAAATTTCATTGTCCGCGAGTGCACCTTCTCCTCCTCGGTATCATTTGTTTTGGAAAAATTATTTAAACAGTATTTTTGACCACGATCAGTATTCTACATATGTTTTCTCATATTCTTCAGATCCATTATTTACCCACTAGAGTGCACAAAAATGTGTTTGCATTTCGCGTTACATCTGCATTGCGAAAAATGACATTTCTAAAAATTCTCCTATTTATCCATTTGCTACAACGACAACCATACTTTTCTGTTAGTTTTCAAGCACCCGGTACAATATGTTTCCGCAAAAGGCACGTACACTCCGTCCCTTTCGTAAAAATAATACCACTGATTACACGATTTAAAATGAAACAGAATACCATGAAATGACTTTAGTGTCATACGAGGGTCTAGATACGTATTTGACAATATGGTCAACAGACGAGCTCGTGACACACAAAAAGTTGGCGAGATTCTTCTTGTTAATTGTTATGTTAATAAAACAGAACGCCCTGTTATATTTTTATGTATATGACTTCGTAATCCATTAAGCTCTTTTTATGAGTAAAGTTATGAAAATTAAATGGAAAGCTAGAAGTGCCACCTTTTGGACTAGAAATTGTGTACAAAATGAGAGAGACGCCGTTCATTTAAATGCTTGGAGCAGTAGATTAAATGGGAAAATTTAAAGTTTTAGGTCAGATCTACAATGAAGATAATTTTTTACGTTGCGTAAACTAATAACATTCTAGCCTTTTGCTGACGGGATAGAAAAAAAAAGTACTACGTACTGAAATGCAAGCATAAATTATGTAAAATTAGTCAACTAAAACATAAACAAGTTGCATGTAAGCAGCATTAATTATTCACAAATATCATAAGATATGGAGATTAGGTTGTTTCTCTAAGAGGGGAAAGTGTCAGGGCTTTGCACTGAAACTAAAATAGGACAAATAAATATCTTTGCGTGACTATTTGAATAATGCATATTGTGATTCATGAATTGTTTAAAGCATGTTTTCGTGGATCACAGCAGAGAAAAAAATAAAGCGGCTAGATGGACTTCAAGTATGAAATGTTTTATTACAACAAATCCTGGAGAGAATAGGTAAAAGAAATGGAGATTTTTTTGTGTGTGTTGTAAAATAAAATAAAATAAGAAACGGGACATCAGCAACAGGAGACATACCGAATCGAATCGTGAAATGTCACGTGAGGAATAGTTGAAAGAATGATGCGTTTAGTAAGGAGAAAACTAATGCTTTGGCTGATTAACTTATCACGAGACCTGCAGCAGAGGAATAGCTGCGAATGATTCTTATAGTGTTTTATAAACACAGAAAGGGTGGAGATGAAATCTAAAAATCATGCACGTCAGGGGTACACCGTGGATGCGCAAATACACCTAGGTAAGTATAGATTTGTTTCTTATTGCCAGCCTGTTTGATATTCGAGGAATGACACTTCATTTTTGAAAACGTGCAGTGTAGCAAACGCGTTTCCTTAATAACGTCATACATTTCCGTCGTTTTCCACAGATAGCAGTATTTTTTATGTCTTTTCACAAACAGCACGCAGCCCCGGTGGCGCAGTGGTCTAAGCGATGGCCTCTGATCATTCGTCCGTAAGGGGTCTGGGTTCGAATCCCGGTGAGGCATGGATGTTGTGTTTGTCTTACGGCACTGGCTCTCTCCCTTCCCTGGAACCAGTGACCCTAAATTAGGGACGGGCGACTGCTTATAGCCCATTGAGTTGCTCACGGTGGTCGGTAAACCTCCAATCAAAAAAAAAAAAAAAAAAATGTCACAAACAGCACGAGCTTTGTGAAGGTACGAGCTGATACTACCACTTTGCCCATTTGCCCGTCGTAGACATTGCATACACAAAGGCCGTTCCATTAAAAAAGAGAGTATTTTTTTTTGAGTTGGCAGTAGTTCGAAGGAAAAATATTCCCACCCAGACGACTAACTGAATTAAGGAAGTATCTATGGCAACAGTTATTAGACGTGGCAGACAATTCTAGTTACGTTATCGCGCAGTTGTTTAAGGTACGTTTGCATTTCCCCATAAGCTATGGAGGTGAGTGATTCAGAGTTAAGTGCAATGCGTTGTGTCATAGAATATTGCTGTCCTTTGGGTTAAACAGCTCCAGAAACAGTAGATTTTATAAAAGGGCACTTGCCGGCAGAACTTGCTGTTGGGCCTGGCGGATTTGAAAGTATTGTTACAGGGCCTTATTGGGAACATTGTTTGGGCAATCCTGCTAGAAGATCGATGAATGACGTGTGAAGACATAGCGACGTCAACTAATATTTCAAAAATTTCGGCATTCCGCATTCTACGCGACAAATTGCTGCTGCATCCTATGGGCTCCACATGGGTACCTCATCACCCGACGAGAGAAGAATTGTTAGCCAGATTTCAGGTGTGCCGTGAGTGGAAATAAATGATTACAAAGGATCCAAACTTCTTGAACACAGTAATACCTGCCGATGAAACATGGGTCCACTATTTTGAGCCCCTCACAAAGCGCGCAACGGAAGTCTGGAAACCCACAGTCTCGCCTCCTCCGAAAAATGTCCTCCAAACCAAATCAGCCATGATGATAATTTTCCTCAACCTTTAAGTCCTCCAAAAAATCAGTGACGATGTTAGTTTTCTTTGATCATGAAGGTGTAGTCTACTAGCATGCCTTTCTTCCACAAATTACTGTCAACGCTGAGTATTACATTTCAGTCTTCGAGCGTCTGCGACGACACATATCGATTGAGTGACCGGAACTGGTGGGCAAGTGTTGAACAGTTTCTTATGAAATGTAGTATTGAAATCATACCACAACCTGCCTACAGTCCTGATCTCGCCCCGTGCGATTTTTGGTTGTTTCCAACAATGAAGGAGAAGTTCCGTGGCGCAAGCTTCTACAAAATGCCTTCGCCACATGCTTTGAAAAGTGGACTGAACAATGGGGAGCGTTGCATATCATCCGAAGGAAGATACTTTGAGATAGAATAACGTATATTTTACTGTTCCTATATTTCTTCATTTTGTGTAATTTTACTCTCATTTGTAATGGAACGGCTGTTGTAGAAATCAGGTTCTAGAATTTATTTAGCATGGGATAACGCCATGATGATTTATTCACTTTCAAATTTCTGTATTGCATAATTTTCTGTTTGGTGGTGTAAATGCGTTCTTCTGTTTGGCTTTATGTCTGATAGACTTCTAAAAATTACATGGAAAAGTACTGTTCCGAATTCAATAGCGAAGCCACGTGGACCATCATTTTCTCAATGTTGTACTGAACGATACAGAGTTTTCTTGCTTGGTGGCGTAAATGTATATATCTGGTAGATAATGACAGGTGCATAAATTTGCATTTGGGGCGATATCTTTGCTTCTAAAATTGAAAATCTTCGTTGTTTTGCTTCAGGGATTCTCTGTTATTGTTATAGGTTCTTTTCCTATAAGGTATCACGTGACTAACAGGAAGCTTTAGAAACGCAAGATCGTAAGGACACGCTTTCTTCGTGTAACCGAAATATTGTGGAATTACCCCTTTTAGTGACCTCAGTTTTAAATCTTAGTAAACATTTGTTCTATTTCTTTGTGCTGCCATTCTGGCTCTCGAAACTTTCTACAAAGTCGCCTCCGGACCTTTGCAATTGGCAATTTTAAATATCTTCCCATATCTCGGATAGTAAAAATTTCGGCTCCATTGGCAGCTTATTGACGGCTTACTCCCCGCACCGCAAGGATCTTGCTTAACCGGTGTATTTATTACCTCTGCACCCTCGCCCTTCACAGCGACATCAAGTTTCTCTTAGGATTTCTTCTCCTTTCTCAAGAGGAAAGTTACCAGCCGTAAATTTTTATTTACAAAAATAAACCTCGTTCACTTCTCAAGTTTTTTTAATTAAGACACCCAATGCCCGTAAAAATATTTTGTATATATACAATAAATCATTTTCCAGAAGCACAATTTCCCCCTAGAATGCACCGTTGTGTATTTGTGATTGGATCTATATTGCATTTCTAAAAGACTCGCTCGAAAACAAATTCTTCCAGATTGCTGATGTTAGTTTCCCATGTATTTATTCTCCATCACTTTTGATGCAAACTTTACCCTCAGAAGCTGTGTAAAGTTTAGATTTCGCGCACCACAATACAGCAGACTTTACAGGTCAGACAGGAAAATTATTTAAGCACTTGCTTGTTCTAATTGATATCAGCATTATCCGCGTAACTTCTGATTTTTAAGATACACTATATTCTCACTAGGAGAAGTAGGAATAAATATGCATTTGGAAATATAACTGCTGCTCTAACAGTTTATAAAAGGTGATTCGAAAGGAATTGAAGACTTTCAAATACTTATTACTCAGTAACCATTATACGAGTATATACTGTATATATGAACATGTACTATGCAAAATATTATAGAGTTGCCCTTATGTTTTTCAATAGTTTTCCAGATATCGGAGCTAGATATTTTTACGTATTTATGCCACCAGAGGGCATCCCTCTGTGTTCGTCGTGTTGATACAATGGCAGGAAGCGTTTGGTGTGTTGTGGTTTGCTAAACATGGGGCACTGAAAACCAACATGTCGTAATTGAACACAAAAGGAATTCTTCAAAAGTGAATGTTCTTTGCGCAACATGGAGCACACAGGTTGGTCGGTTGGGCGGTTGGAGTTTATTGGTGCAAGGCCCTCAAAAGAACAAAAGGCGCCGGTCTCCATGGTTTAGACATGAAACAAAAGCAACATCAAAACTATAACAAAATACAAATTACAAAGAAAAGACATAAAGGGAAACGGTGTAGATGGCCGACAACCACACAACGGGCTAAGTAAAACGAAACACCGATAAAACGAAGAAAAGAGAACTCGGAAAACACATCACAATCGTCGTTTAAAAGGCGACTCAGGGTTTCTGAATAGTCTGGTGGAGTGGGTAAAAGAAAGAAACGAGCACGTTAACGAACAAAACGACAACACGAACATAAAAACATGTGCAGCAATTAGAGGTACATTACAGGTCTCACATATAAGGGCAGTGCCGCCACACAGCAAATAGCGGTGAGTGAAACGGCATTGCCCAATTTGGAGACTTGCCTGTACAACTTCCTCCTTACGGTTCGGCCGAAAGGATGAAGTCCGAGTTCCCAGAACTGGCTTGATGCGATGAAGTTTGCTGTTAAACTCTTGTTTCCACAGATCTTGCCACATTAGCTTGATATTTGCCAGCACACACACATACACACACACACACACACACACAAAAAAAAACGAAAGTCCCGGTGAAACGGTGGGAGAGGTGTGAGAACCAGTGAAGAAGCAGATCTCGTAGCAGCATCGGCTGCCTCATTCCCCTGGATCCTAACATGGCTATGAATCTAGAAGAACCGAATATTAAAATGTTCCTCTTACAGGCAACGAAGTAGACGCCTTACATTAAAAAAGAAAAGGATGGTCATCACTAAAGCCCGGAAGTTGAGGCAGTAAAAATGCTAAAAATAGGCAGGCAAATAAGCGAAATAAAGCGTCAAAATAGGCATCAAAAATAGGCATTTATAGAAGTGGTCGAAAAATTCTGAATCATACACAGGTGTTAAGCTGAATTGGCAAAATCATTTATCAGATTATCACTTACTTATTTTTGCGGTTACACATAAGTACTAGGTGTTTTTTTAAATGTTCGAACGTGAAACTCGGCCTTCTGTCACTTAGGATATGTTTTAGAAGCGAAAATGATCTTTCAATTTCTACGGAGGTAATGGGAGCGTATTTGAAAGATGAGGCAGTTGTAGGATCCATTTCAATAGAAGTTGAACTTTCACCTTGGAGTATTTCAGCGATGTCTTTGATTTTCTCCAAGTCATTATTTGCCGAAAGAACTCGTTGACATTTTTCACTCACGATTCGACCCTTTCTCCCGGGAACACATTTAATTGTACTAACTACATCATTTAATATTTTCAAAGCATTGACTAACGTTTCGTTGCTTTATTCCCGCAAAGTAATCATATCGGGCAACTGTGAAAAGTGTGCTTGAATAAAAGTTAAATCGTTACGAATGGAATCTTTAGCTAGTATCTGTTCAGCATTGCGTATTGCGCAGGATTCATCCTCTTGAAAACTGTTAACAATTTCAGCAATCTTTCTTATTCAAATTATTTGCGTAATATACAGCGGCTGATATCCATGTACCCCATCTTGTCAAAATCTGTTTAGGCGGTAAAGCAAGATTTGGTTCCATCTCTTTGAATAAGTTAACTCGATGAGGAGCTTTAAGGAAAATTTTCTTCACATTACTCACTAACGCATCAATATCCGGAAATAACCCACGTACTTCCTCCGCTACTCTATGGAGAGCATGAACCAAACAAGTTAAATGAAGCATATTTGGAAAGAGAACTTTCAGGATGTGGGCAGCCTTTTTCATATAAGGAGCTGCGTCTGTTAAAAACAATAGTACATTTTCATACTTTATTCCGCCAGGCCAAAGAAGAGCTAATGAAGAGGCAAAAAGCTGAGAAATCGTGCTACTATTTGTTTTTGGAAGTTGTTCTGATGTAAGTAATTAGATAGTTGAGGGCTGAGCAGGTTCCATTGTACCTATAACAACATTTGCCACATACCTTCCCGTGGCGTCTGTTGTCTCATCGATACTGATCCAGATATTTTTAATCCCCGACATCTTCTCGTATTTCTTTCATTATACCGACATAGCAGGAATTTAAGTATGTTTTCCGCAAAGTTGCTTCGCACGGAATATTTTCCTTTGTATATTTCTCCAAAAAATTTTCAGTGAATTATTTTCCAGCTTCCAAAAAGGTATTCCAGCATCTATAAAAGCATGGCACAAATCACTTGTAAACTGT
Organism: Macrothele yani; assembly: GCA_039090855.1. Taxonomy (NCBI): domain Eukaryota; kingdom Metazoa; phylum Arthropoda; class Arachnida; order Araneae; family Macrothelidae; genus Macrothele; species Macrothele yani. The sequence continues at coordinate 85,833,507 of CM077008.1, forward strand.
GACTGCTTGCTCGAAGTAGAAGCGAATGACGAAATCAAACATGTCTTTTTTTCACCAATCTTCCGAATAACAGCAGCTTTATGTTTAGCTGTTGCCAAATGTTGTGAAATGAAACATTTCTTTTCGTAATTCAGTTTCGTATCGCACATTTTACAAAACAACACCATTCCATCAGTGCACAAGATATCACTTTCACACTCTTGAACATACCGTCTTAATTTAGCACTGGTTGAAGAAGCAGTTTTCGGCATTATTGTTTGGCTTGGAGGCAAGGCGAGATCTATTAGGGGTAGCGAACTAACAGAATCTTCCTCCCTTGTTTTGCACTTACGTTCAAGGTCTTATGTGTGTACGTGCATTCTTGGCTTTCACTCTAGCGTGATTGGTTACAATGTTATCTGACTGAATTCGGCTACTTCCGCCATGCGCAGAAACTATCACCTAGGATTCTAGGGAGAGCAAAATATAAAATGAGATGCCGACCATCGCAGACTCTGCGCATGCGTCTGCCACCACTGCTTAAATTGGAGCACCTCGTTTTGAATGTACCGATTGTACTCGTGTTTACTTTCAGATGTCTGCCGATTGTGATTTCGTTTTAGAGAAAATGCCACCTACCTTATGGTTTGTACACCTATACCCTAAAATAGAGTTTTTAAAAGAAATGAATAACTTAAAAAAAATTACGTGTTTACCCGGAAACACTACGTACTGCATGCTAGATTGTTATCAAAACTTTGATTTTATCGCATTCTTAAGAAGAAATCATTTTTGAATAATGCATTTGTTGAGTATAGGCAAAAAAATGCATTAAAAACATAAAAAGGCATTTTCTTCAAATATGAGCCGAAAAGGCAAAAAAAGCACTTTAAGGCATTTTGCCTCAACTTCCGGGCTTTAGTCATCCCAATCTGCAGAGGAGATGGACTGCAGAAAGCTAAAGAAATCAAGATTTATCATGGCACGTCGATGAGGACTGGACTGCACGTGGTGAAGTGCAAGAAAAATTACATGCAACTCCGCTGGAAACATCCTGGCCTCCGCTGTGATCCGCTCGACACAAAAGTCATCGACACAGACATTCGCGGACTCCACTGTTTTTTGATCTATCGGTGAAATTGGGAACTAGATCTGAGTGAAGAAACTGGTGCTTAGCGAAGAGTTGCCAAAATTTCTACACAGGGGTAGAGGATTTATTGTATGAGGTAAAGAAGCTATCTGCCTAGACCAAGGGGATGCCAGGGTGGCACACTGGTCTTCGGTCCATTTCTGTTTGTGGAGAACACAGTGACATGTACCAAGTATCTGGACATGCTGGTTTTTTCCACACCTACATACTCCGACGACTTCATTTTATAGCAGGATGGGACTCCGCTTTAGTTCCATCGTGAGGTTCTGTGGTTCCTTAATGAACATCTTCCACGATACTGGACTACAGGTTCTCTTAAAAGCATTGAGTTGCTTGTGGAAGAATGCCGACTTAAATATGCAGATATCATACCATGCATTTTTTCTTGTGGCGAAACGTCAAGAACTTCGTGTTAGTACTATCATTTCCATACAGACTTGGGTACCATCTCTTCCATGCAGACATGAGTACCATCTCTTCCATGCAGACTTGAGAAAATGAAGAAACTCATCGTGACTGCCATTTGAACCATCGACGTTTACACAGTCGTATCAGAATAACATGACTACCCCCGGAATCCCAGTGTACCCGCCTAGGCGCGACACAGAGTGTACGTGGCAAAGTCGACCACACGGAGATGTAAGAGACCGACCAGGACAGATGAGCCATAGTGTGTTACGTGAGTACAATAAGCAGCGGTAGTGATTTGACGAACGTTAAAAAAGGAATGATCATCGGCTATCGCGTCAAAGGTGGAAGCATCTCAGAAACAGCAGACTTCGTGGGATGTCCGCGAGGTGCTGTAGTGAGGAAGTACCAAGAATGGACCTCTGGCACACCGAGTACCTCCCGCCGTCATAACTGTGGAACACCAGATGCCATCGACCTCAGAGGAGAAGGTCGCTTTTTTCCACTGGTAAAGAACATTCGACGCGCAACTGTGCAATAATTGACCATGAAAATGAACGCTGGCGTGCCCAGCTATGTGCCCCCGATAACAGTAGAGCGAACCTTGTTACGCATGGATCTACAGAACTGACGCTGCGTCAAGTCACCCATGTTAACTCGGGTCCATCTACAACGACGTCTGCAGTTCGTATGGGACTACCGTCATTGTACAGTGGAAAAGTGGAAAAAAGGTTGTCTTCTCCGGCGAATCGAGGTTTATATTCCACAGAAGTAACGGGAGGTGGAGGATACGGCGTCAGACTTATGGATATGGGCATCACTGGATGGGTCCCTGAACGCCAATGACCACCTGTCCATCCTCGCTGACCACATGCATACCTTGATGTTGGAAGTTTACCCTGGTGGTGATGGTGTCTGCCAACAGGACAATGCGCCGTTCCACGTCACTAAGGGTGTGCGTGACTGGTTCCAGGAACAAGATAGCGATGTCTCCGTTCTCTCTTAACCGGCGAAATCGCCCGATCTCAATCCAGTATAGCACTTGTGGGACTATTTGGACCGACAAGTTCAACGTACCGAACCATAACTAGGTCATCTCCGGGCACGTGTGCCTCGGGCAACCTTCCATGACCTCATTGCGTCCATGCCACGCAATTTCGCATCTGTCATCCTGGCCAAGAGTGGTTATTCTCATTATTAGGTAGGTGGTCATATTATTCTGATACGACTGTGTATATGCTATAAGGGCTTCGGATGAATAAGAGTTCAAGGTTGACTCATGATACGAAGGACGTATATTGTAAGATTATAGAAATAACAGTGAAGTTCCTTTACGAATGGGTTTGGACTACATGTTTATGTGAAACTTAGTTACTGAATAATACATATTGGAAAACGCACAATTCTTTTTGAATCACCCTGTATTTAAGAAATACTTTTTTGTCGTAACAGCAGACACATTATCTCACGCATTGGCTAACATTTCCGATGCAAACATTTCGCGCTAGGTGACGTTGATTGGGATTTTTAGACTTTATTTCAGCTTCTATTGGCAAGAGTAGAAAAATTCTTTTATCTATTACTATGAAGAGTAGAATTTTTTTTTTATCTATTTTCCATGATCAGAACTATCCATGTATTTCCTAGTTTTCCAGTATCATTACTTTTTTCGTTAAATGGTGTGTTACAGCGTTCCATTTCGCATCGTATCTGCTCTTTTCAAATATAATTTGAAAAATTCCATTTGTTGTATATACTTCATATCACAGCCAAAGTTTTTCAGTAAATTTCCACGCTCCGTCCTTTTAAAATTTCCCATAGGTCACAGATTACACAGAAGGATTTCGTATAAAGCTCGTCTTCTGATACGAAAAATTCTTTTAGCTCTAACCTTCGGAAAATGGTTAATTATTTTCGAGCATTCTTCCGATGTTCTCTATATTTGCTGAGTGCCATAACAACATTTGTTATTCAAAATCATTTATTCCCTTTAAACAAGATTGAAATATGTTTTTGGAATCTATCGCTGAAATAATCCCCGTATTTTCTAGGGAATTTTGATTTAAAAATTTTGCATTCGATGGCGTAAAGGCATTTTTATACCAGGCATCATATCCCCACTTGTGTTTTCCTGATAAGATATCTAAAACTATCATCGAGATTTTCAACCACTTCGCAGCTTTTTTTCTAAGAGAATTTTCAATTCGATGTTGCGCATTTGTTTTTGCATTTACGCCGTTTCATCCTCGCTACCCACCGAGAAAAATCGTATTAGTATTTGGCATGAATAATCCCACCCAAGTTTATTCAGACGTTGTTTAGAAAATCTTCTGCTTCTAGCCAATTAATATTGCATGCTTTAAAAAGTATGCTGAAGTTCTTTCAATGTACTTCGCAAATTTTAGAATTTTCTCAAAAGTCGTGCTTGCTACTTCCAGAAATTCAATTATAACTGTTCAGTTTATTTGCATTTCTGTCTGTCTGTCTGCTTGCTTTTCTATTGAAAGAGACGGTATTTCCATTTCTAATGTCTTTATTAATCTCATTCGCTTTTCGAAACTGATATTTCTCACATAGTTTCCATTCGTGATGCGTAATATTGTTGCTGAGGAGCATAAATAAATGTATATCAGTATTTGGTTTTTAGTATTTCTTTTAATAATAAATGCATATCAGCATTTCCGTTAAATTGACATACTGAATATTTTCTATTGAGTTTAAACAACATGGTTTCCAGTTTGTTCTGTTTAGCGATTTTTCCATTAGGTGGCATAAATATGTAAATATTTTTGTAATAAAAATTCTTTTTCACATAACGTTTTAGAAGAATCCTTTTAAGGATTTGTTAAACGGAAAGCTGCTCATGGTTTGATTTTCGACGCACGATTACTTTTCTCATTAGGCGGAATAAATATAGGCTTATATTGTTCATGACATCTCCGTTTGTAGAAAAAGAGAATTGGAAAAATCGATTCCAATCATGTAGAAAAAAATGCCCATGATTTATCATATGCACTGGTGCTCAAAATTAAAGAATAATCTACAAAAACGTATATAGCTTCCGATGTATGTAAATAATGCACTGGCGAACATGCAAAGTTCGAAATGCGGATGACTATCCCACATTTACGTTGGCCGCAGGTAAGCCGGAATATGCATTTTAAGATTGCGCTAAAAAATTGCGAACTTCGGGTACGAGTAGACTAGCAATTTTATTGTATCAAGGCACGAGTGACTCGCGAGTCTACTCGTGTCTTCTAGCTAGCTGTTCTAGGCAACGCATGCTTTCACTTCAGTGACACGTCAAGCTGATTACATGAAGAAGACATCGTATGAATGATTTTCAGCAGTGGTGAGTAATTGGTAGGATGGAAGCAGGTCAGTTCCAGACGGAAGTTTCCAGAACTTTGAATTTTCCGAACATGAATACTCTGGAGATGTTCTACCAAGACTCTGAAGATGTCTTATCAGGACTCTGGAGATGCCCTGTCAAGACTTCTGTCTTTACAAGATTCTGGAGATGCCCTGTGAAGACTCTGGAGATGTCTGTACAAGATTCTCGAGATGTCCTGTCAAGACCCTAGAGATGTCTGTACAAGACTCTGGAGAGTCTAGGGTCATGTCCTGTGAAGTCTCCAGAATTGTCCTGTCAAGACTCTGGTGATGTCTTGACAAGACTTTGGAGATGTTCTGTCAAAACCCTAGAGGTGTCCTGTCAAGATTTTGGAGATGTTCTGTCAAGACTCTGGAGATGTCCTGTAAAGGTTCTGCAGATGTCATATCAAGACTCTGGAGATGTCATATCAAGACTGTGGAGATGTCCTTTCAAGATTTTGGAGATGTTCTTTCAAGATTTTGGAAATGCCCTGCAAGGCTCTGGAGATGTCCTATCAAGATTCTGGAGACAGACAGCTCGTTGTCAATCAGGTCAAAAGCGCTCAAGAGCCACAACTACTGCAGACGATTGCTATATATGCTTCTGACTTCCAGATCGAAGAGAGAGATGTCCGATATACAACTGTTTCTGGAGCTTACAGTAGCTACAGGAACCATTGTTTCAAAGAATACTGTATGTATAAGACTTCGTGGGAAATGTCTTATTGCAAGAAGATCAGTTATTTGTGTTCCTGTGACTTCCGCCCCCCGGCGAGCTCGTATCGTGGAGACGCCGACGACAGACTTAAGGTCCACACCAGTGTAGAAACGTTCTTCTCATTGATGAAGCGTGATTCAGCTTAAGTACTGATTCACAACGTATTCTCATCTGGAAATAACCAAGGATCCGATTAATTACGACGCACCCTTTTAGAGTCGCGCTGTTACTCCCTTGACGTACAGATATGAGATCCTGATCCCATATGTTTGGTCATTCTTGCGAGTCGTCGGCCCAGTTTTTATCGTAATGGATGACAATGTTCAACCTGGACTATTTCTCGTTGAGGAAAAGATTCACCGAATGGAGTGGTCATTCAGATCCTCTGACCTTAATCCCACTGAGCTTGTATGGGATGCTTTGGGAGACGCTTTCGATATTGCCAGCTCTCTGCCTGAACATTTCAAGAACTGAGAATATCTCTGATTGAGGAGTGGACATTAATCCCTCATTATACAGAAGGAGGAGTCGTTATTTGAGCTGCACGGCTGTCAGAGATGATCATACTCCATGTTAAAATACCACGTCTTAAGCAAAATATTTGAAATATTGTTCCAGGACTGCACTTTTATGTGAATTGCAAGATTATGATATTAACAAACGGAAATTACAGGTATAATAATGTTTTTTTTTCTACTTGAATTACATAAGTAATGTAAAAATAAGCCTTTTTACCAAATCTCATTGAATTTCCTTATAAATCCTTTGCGTTCTGTACAATTTCGCTTGATAAATTATCTTTATATTTTAAGCATCAGTGTGTTGCCCAGGTTCCCGTGCCGTGCATACCCCGATGAGCCATTAAATTATGACTACCAACCTAATAAGCTGTAGGACCCCCTTTACCCCGCAAAACAGGGGCCACTCGGCAAGACATCAATTCGATGAGAAGGCAATAGGTATCCTCTGGTATTTGGTACCATAATGTCAACAGCAGGTCCTCCAGTTCCCGTACATTTCGGGGTGGTGGTGATTTGGCGCAAACCCGCATTTCCAAGTCGAACCACAAATGTTCGATTGGATTCATGTCAGGTGAATTTGAAGGCCAAGACATTAACAGAAAGTCACCAGCATGTTCCTCGAGACAATCTTTGACGATTATGGCAGTGTGGCATGGTGCATTATCTTGTCCCAGACCTTGCCAAGGTACTGAAGATGACGAACCACACCACGGCGGTCTGTGATATGCCCAGCTCGCCTGATAATCTCCGAGTGCTGGTTGTCGGATTTGCCTGTACGGCAGGGCGCACGGCCTACCAATCCACGGTTCGCGGCCTACCTGACCTTGGATGATCGTCGAGGTTTCTGTCACCTAATCAAAATTTCTTGAACCATCTGGTTGCGGTGCTGTGGTTCAGGGAACCTTCCTCTTTTGCATAACAAATGTTTCGTGTTGCTTGAGCAGCGTTATGGCCTAGTTCAAACTCGGCAATAACACTTCCTTAATTAGCCGGTTGTGGCTGTTCAACTTTTAGGCGTCCTAACCACAGACAGAACGACAACATGCAATGCTGTTAACAGCAACGACTACCACTTTATATCCTTTTCGACTGACTGCAGTGCGCGACTTGAACTAGTTCAAACACGTGACATACACGCCGCAGCATATGTGTTTATGCAAATATTTCAAAACTTTAGACTCACCTTCTGTATTTAGGAGTTGTGACGTATATTCTACATTAACTTTCCTTTTTAGTTTCTTTCCCTATGTAAATCTTGAGTTTATTCTCAGTTATTCTTCACGCTTAACGAAATATCTTTTCCCTCAAACAAATACGTTTGGTGCCTGATCTTGATAAGAGCAAGAGATAAAAACCACGACTGATCTATTGCAAGAGAGCGTTGTAAGGGAGCGTTGTGAGCGTTGTAAGAGAGCGATTATTACGAGCGTTGGGTGGTAAACTGATTATTGATAGGAGTGTTGTGATAATGTGTGGTGTGTGGAGCGTTTACTGCAGTATGCCATATTACGATGTGTTTTCTACAGCCTGAATAAAGCTTTTCCGTAAGTTGACTTCTGTTGTTTCGTCTGGCCGTTAAGGTTTTCTTACATTTAGGAACTATTTCTTAGTATATTAATGTGTTAAAACAGCGTAGAAGTCAAAAAGACTTTTACTCTACAGAGTAATGCAACGTTTGTACGCCCGCATGCAACATGCCAGGAAAGAACTTCCAGAAAAACAATTAGTTTCTGTTGCGGATCAACGCGTCCGCACATTGTGCGCTGCCTGTGAAGCAGTATCTGGCTTTGAAGTCAATCTATGTGATTGAACGTCCACCTTACTCTCCAGATTTGGCTCTCTCACACATTTTACTTTTTCCAAAGGTGAAGCGTGCTTTGAGAGGGGAGCGCTTCAGCGATTTTGAGGACATCCAACGAGGTGTGACCAACAGACTGAAGAAGGTTCCGCTTCAGGACTTCGAACGTGCTGTCGAACCCCTGTGCGAGAGATCTCACCGTTGTTTGGAGATATTACACTCACGGACAATGAAATTTTACGCACTTAGAAGAAAACATGCTACAACCGCGAAACTTTGCAAAATTGCTAGAGTGCGTGCTGGTATGCAAATGATCCATTATCGGTGCGATGGAGCATGACCGCACACCCTGTGGTAGCACGGCAAGCACGAACCGGCATCCTTATGAACAGGCATGTAGTTGGTATCCCATGAGAGCGAAAAGCACCGGCCGACGCAAGCAAGAGTACAGAGAGGCAAGAATGTCGGATAGACGCCAGAGACGTTGATTTACGCAACTTACGGTCTTTGAGAGAGGCCTGATCATCAGGCTGAAAACCACAGGGTGGTCGGCACCCCGTATAGCCCGCCACATGAATCATTCTGACCATACCGTCCGACTGTGTTGGGAACACTGGATACGTGACCGCACTGCCACACGGCGGAGCGGCTACGGACGGTCCAGGAGGACCACCGGTAGAGAGAATCAACGGATCGTGCGCCAGGCACGAACGGATTCCACGAGGACCCGGTCCACTATTCAGGCAGATGTAGCGGCTCCTGTTTGCCCACGAGTCATTTCCCGACGCCTCGCGGAAGCAAATCTGCAATCCCAGCGCCCATTACGTGTGCTGCCATTAACACCGAAACATCGCCTACTTCGTGTGCAATGGTTCCAGGCCCGAGCGACATGGAACGCCATAGACTGGCGACGTGTGGTGTTTAGCGATGACTGCCGCTTCGTTTTGGGGGCAGATGATCATCGTGTCTGGGTGTGGTGGTCCCCGGGTCAATGGCTTAATCCGAGCCTCGCTATCGATCGCCACACCTTCCCCACTGCAGACATTATAGTGTGGGATGCCATGTCCTACAATAGCCGATCAGTTCTAGTAGTGTTACGCGGATCATTGACGGGCCAGCGGTATGTGGATATGATCCTACGGCCCCATGTGCTCCCATTCCTAGGAGGGATTCCAGGTGAGGTATACCAGCAGGATAATGTCCGCCTTCACACGTCTCGGGTTGCCCAGGACTGTCTACGTCATGTCCAGTCACTTCCATGACCTGCCCGCTCACCGGACATATCCCCTATCGAGCATGTGTGGGACCAGTTGAAACCCCGGCTACCGCAGTGCCCCACTATCCGGGATTTTGGAGCCCACCGTCGAACACGTGTGGGCCAGTCTGCCGCAGGACAACATCAGGCATCTGTTCGCCTTCATGCCGGACCGTAATGCAGCATGTATCGTTGCACGAGGCGGTGATAATCGCTATTAAAGATGACCGGACTGTGTGCTACAGATCCCTCTGTAATTGTTCTGCAGCTCTGTTTTTGCCACCATGTGTATCACTTATTTGTATCATTACGTCCATAAAATTTTAAGTTTAATCCGATGCTTCTTTCTTGGAGCGCAAATTTCGTTGTCCGTGAGTGTATTTTGAACTGTGTAAATTTACATTTCAAATACAGTTTGTTCTTTTGATATAAACATTTTTGTCTCATTATTTAACGAACACACTGTACTTTTCAAGAGATGGTTACATGGAAAATAATGAAAAATACATCTATATGACCATAATTACAGTTATAAGGAAATTCTTCTCTCTGTGTGCGTCAACTTTCAATGCTGCTTCTAATTTGTTTGCGAACTACCCCTTTACTACTGCACTTTAAAATTTTCTTCAGGAACATTAATTTGGTTTACCATAATAAACAGAGCAATTTTCGTCTTCGTAATTTCTCTCTCAGTTAAAGAGTCATACGAAAGCAGACGTAAACTTTAAATGTCTCCTGAATTGGAATGAGAAACCCTTATCGCTCAAGAATTTCTCTACCCAATATTCTTCTGCTGCTGACATTTCATTTGCGTCAGTTTCAACTCAAAATTAAGAGTGTTTCCAGTAATTTTCCGTCCGTGTCGTTCAAAATTTGCCATTCCGTCGTACGTCAACATCAACAGCTAACACCGTTTGTACGTTGAATGGAATTCTGACATGTACTGAACACGATGTTGCAGGACACTTGACAAATATCTTGATCAGCAGGTTGAAGTTTTCAAAATTCATTTGATGGGAAACGGCATATCATTACTGAATTAAGTTAAGTTTTGATGTTGCTTAAATAAGATGTGCTGTTATTAGCAAACAGAAAAAAAATATTAACTATACTGGTGATACTAATGATCCGATTTATTGGCGTAGAAATATATACATAAGCGTTTGTATGTATTTCTACGCCAATAAATCACACATCAACCAGATGGCTTCTTCAAGGAAGTTAAATAGAAATTTCCTAACTTCCTTGAAAAAACCACCGGGTTGATGTGCGAAAGCTTGGAAACTTTTATGTATATATTCCTACGCCAATAAATTAGATCACTATCATACACTGCTAGCCACCCAAAATGCAACACCAAGAAGGACACGAGACAGGAAAGCCAGATTTACTGGACACAAAACAACAGATACAAAGATGAAACGATTGAGCTTACAGGCCCGTGCGACTTGCGGAACACGCAGATATCAATAGTTCGTGTGGCCCCTATGGCTGGCAATAACAGCCGCTACACGCCGCGGCATCGAACGAAAGAGGCTTTGGATGTGTGCTTGGGGTATGTCGGTACAGGCTGCTTCCATACGTTGCCACAGTTCATCAAGCGTAGCCGCGGGTGGTGCCTGCCGGGACACTCGGTTGCCGATCAGCGACCAGACGTGTTCGATGGGCGACATACCGGGAGAACAGGCGGGCCACTGCAGCAGGGACACCTGCTGGACCGTGAAGAATTGTTGCACGACGCGTGCCACGAGCGGGCGCGCATTGTCCTGTTGGTAACGTAGGATTACAGGTTCCAAAACGTCGGAGATATAGCGGTGGATTTTGAGTGTACCGGCGATGCCTGCCAGAGGGGTACGGGTGTCATATCCAATTGTGCCCGAAACCATAACCCCAGGCGACGGATCCGGCCATCGTGGTGTTGCAAGCAGAAGCGGGAGTCGTCGGAGAAGACAATGCTATGTCATTCCGTACTCCAGGTGTGGCGTTTAACGGCCCACTGCCACCGCACTCGCAGGTGGTGTAGCGTCAATGGCAATCCGAGGAATGGGCGCCGTGCGACAACTCCTCGCTCCTGCAGACGACGTCGAACGGTACGTGCTGACACAGGTAGTTTCGCAACACACCCTAATACCTGTGCTAACGTTCGTGATGTAACGGTAAGAGCCGTCAATGCCCGCCGCACAACATGCCGGTCTTCTCGTTCGGTGGTGTGCCGCGGCTGCTACAATTGATCACGTTGTTCCGTCTGTCTCTCCAGCACCCACCGAATCCATACTCGCCTCACTGTGGCTGGATGTCGTCCCACACGAGCGCCGATATCTCGGTACGATAAACCGCTGCAGCGATAAGCCACTATTCGTCGTATGTCGAACTCCGAAACGTGCTGGAATGACTGCCGTATTCTGCGACGAGGCATCAGGAAGCTTCCCACGCACAGATCGGGGAGCACAACACATTTCCTCTACTTACACCCTGCCTTCTGTACACCCTTCTTATAGTGCTTCTCGGTGGTGTGCCGGGCGCACATGATTTGCATATGCCCTGCAATGCTAATCGTTTGCATGCCCTCTCGCGGGCGACGCATGCTGCGAATTTCAGGCCAATCGGACGCTTCCTTCTTGGTGTTGCATTTTAGGTGGCCAGCAGTGTAGTTACTGTTTTCTTCATAATTGGTGTAGTGTTCCTCGTTATCAAACAGAAAATATTTTATGTTCTATTTTGTCATATCGTTATACGATTCTTTAAACCATTCTTCGACCAACTCTGCAAATATTTCAATATTTAAGCTTTGTTGTACAAATCATTTAAAAATTCCTCTAAACTTCTAAATAACCTAAAGGTCTTTTCACTTCCTAACAACCAACAACTCTCTTTCGTCTAATTTCGCCCTATTATTACGGATATTTTCGTTTATTCATCACCTGTTATTTACTTAAATGAGTTTTTTTACTGAAATTAGTAATTATATGACATTTTCTTCCTTGAAAAAAATCCAGCGAGTGTCCCGATACCTTTGGTATACGTAGGTAGGTGGATTAATGAATGTTTATCAATGAAAGAAGATATGTGAGGCATAAAAGTAAATATTTACTAAATTATGGCGCGGCATATATGAGTACTTCGACTGTTAATTTTCTAAAAACAATGCTGGTTTTTATTATTATACTAGCTAAATACCCGTTCTTCGAACGTGATGATATTGAAATACAGTTGAAATACAGATGATATATATGAAAAGCAGTTGAAATGGCCATACACTGCGTATGTCTTCGCTCCTTTGGGAAACACATGTCTGCCTGACTTTATCTGCCAGACGACACATAAGCAATTTCGTTCATAACTGTAAATTTAAAACTTCAAGTCTACACGAAAGAAATAAAAATACGTCGTTACCCTTCACTTTCATCGTTAAAATATTAGTAGACAACAGAACAAAATACCTTGTTACTTTCAGCATAAATGTAAACAGAACCTTGCATATAAACAATTTCGTTTGAAACAGTACATTTAAAAGCTAGCTAGTCAGATGTTTTTGGAAGCGTGAGCAAAATTGTGTTGCCATCGCTAATATCTCAAGGGGGAAACTTTTTTTTTCAAATTTCAATTACTATGAAAATCTACCCGCGTATTTATATTTATTGCAATCACCTTACCACTTATATGACGTAACCGTTGCTCCGGTGAAAACAAATGTTGGTAATTTGATTTTGATTCGAAAAAAAAAACCCGTTTATATGACGTCACCACTGCTTCGGTGAAAACGAATGTTGGTAATTTCATTTTGACTCAGAAAAAAACGTTTATATGACGTCTCTCCGTTGCTTCGGTGAAACGGAATGTTGGTAATTTGATTTTGACTCAAAATACCTTGACATTCGATATGTCAAACGATAATATAAATGTTTAAATGCAAAGTATATTATGATATTGCGCTTTTTACGGGATATTTTTGAAAGTTTTTTTTGTTAAATAAATTTAGAACAAATAAAAAACCTTGACATTCGATATGTCAAACGATAATAAATGTTTAACTGCAAATCATATTATGATATAGCGCTTTTTACGTGATTTTTAAGGTTTTTGTTCCATAAATTCTGAACAAATAAGTTCAAAACAAATAAATTTAGAAAAAAATATATACTGAGAAGGTCAACTCAAGTCATTCAAAATTTAGGGCGGGGCAACAATGGCTCAATCATCGCAAAATGTCCTAGCGAAGTTATCAAAGCTGGGTTATTTAAAAAACCCATTTGGACACACTTGTAGAAAAAAACCCTTTCTTAGTGCGCCTCTATGTTGTATACGGAACATTCCTGCTAAATATGAAAGTTCTAAGTTCACTCTTTTCTGAGATACGGTGATGATCCAGTGAGGGCGTTGAGTTTTATATGTACAGATATTGTTCAAATTTAGACGGAAGCGTGAGAAACGACCTTGACCCCGATGAAATGCGATCTAGCTACGAAAGTACGTTTGCGCATGCGCAAGCTGAAATCTGCCCTCAGATATAAAGAAAAGCTGAATCGCAAGTATATTAGGGAGGGGGATTGGTAACTTTTGGTTTAGGATATTTACAGGTGTTACACCCCATCGTGTTATACGAGTACATAATTTTTAAAAATGTGATGAAATAATGTTCGGCGATAGATTAGTAAAATCTATTGTTGAGTAACAATAAAATTAACTATTGTTCCATTACTAATAGAACAGCATTCAAAAATAATATTTCAACAATTGTTTTGACTACTTCCATTACCCATTTTCGTTACATTTTGTATTCAAATTTACTTTATTTCTTCAAGGAAAAGATGCAGATCATCATAACATGCTGCTCACATTACGCTCTGTGTTACAAGTTTTATATATCATTCTTACATATAGCCATTTTTTATTTAATTAAATTATAGCCCATTGAGTTGCTCACGGTGGTCGTTAAACCAACAATCAAAAAATACAAAAAAAAAATGTCACCTTAAATAGAAGAACTCCCTTTTCTCGTGAGACTAATTGTAAGTCATTTTGTTCTAAATTAATTTTCTTAAATTTACTTTGAACTGCATTATGTGGAAACAAGTTAGTAAAATCATGCAATGCATTGATTATGATGCGTTTTCCAACATACCAGAAATCACTACTCAAGTTATCACTCAAGTTATAAGGATAATGGCTGTGGAATAAATCTCGGTCCTGTGCCCTGACCTTTGATCCCATTTCAATGATATTCATCAGAACTGGTTCAGTATACCTCCGAAATAACATGATAAAGTTTTGTCGCAATCGAAGAATTTTTACGTAAGTTATTATGCATATGGACCGTGGAATAGATCTCGCTCCTGTGTCCTAACCTTTGACCCTACAACATACTAACATTTCATCCAAATCGGAACATTTTTGCGTACGTTATGACGCATAATGGCGATGGAATATATTCCATTCCTATGTCTTAACCTTTGACACCATTTCGGTGATTTTAAACAGAGCTTGTCCCCAGGCGGTCTCCTACCAAATGCCAAAATTTCATCGAAATCGAACCTTTTTTACGTTAGGTATGGCGCATAAGAGCAGTGGAATGGATCCCGCTCATATCCTGACCTTTGACCCCATTTCGTTCACTTTCAATAGGATTCTTTCCCAGAAGTTCCCCTACCACATACTAAAATGTCATCGAAATCAAACGATTTTCACGCGAGTTATCGTGCGAACGGGCATACGCACACAACGCGTGACGTAATGAGGCTGATGGGACTCGCGACCATCTGCTCGCAATAGTGTGACGTCATAAAACTTTAATAGGATCCACACACAACGCGTGACGTAATGAGACAGATGGCGTGACCGTGCTCCAACATCTCAATCGCGAGAGTGTGACGTCATAAGATTTCTAAACATAGGTAACATTAATGAGACGACGCCATGACACTAAAACGCGGTGATTCGGGGTGGTTATTTAACCCACTAAACGAATTTTTCTAAACTCGAGATCAAGCCATAATCGATTTCTAGTACCAGAAAACGGTAGGTTAACGATTTTCAACAAAATCCTTAGAGCCGTTTCAAAAATAAAATTTACCTACTAACAAGAATTGCTCCTTTAATAGACTGCTGGCCACCCAAAATGCAACACCAAGAAGGAAGCATCCGATTATCCTGAAGTTCGCAGCATGCGTCACCCGCGAGAGGACATGCAAACGATTAGTATTAGCATATGCAAATCATATGCGCCGGCATGCCACCGAGGAGCACTGTAAGAAGGGTACACAGAAGGCGGGGTGTAAGTAGTGGAAGTGTGTTGTGCTGCCGGACCTGTGCATGGGAAGCTTCCTGATGCCTCGTCGCAGAATACGTCAGTCATTCCAGCACGTTTCGGAGTTCGAAAGGGGACGAATAGTTACTTATCGCGACAGCGGCTTATCGTACCGAGACATCGACACCCGTGTGGGACGACATCCAGCCACAGTAAGACGAGTATGGATTCGGTGGGTGCAGGATGGACGGACGGGCCGACGTGAGTGATTGCCGCAGCCGCGGCACACCACCGAACGAGAGGACCAGCACGTTTTGCGGCGGGCATTGACGGCTCGCACCGCCACATCAGGAACGTTAGCGCAGGAATTAGGGTGTGTTGCGCAACAACCTGTGTCAGCGCGTACCGTTCGACGTCGTCTGCAGGAGCGGGGACTTGTCGCACGGCCCCCATTGCTCCGATTACCTATGCCGCTACATCACCGGCGAATGCGGCGTCAGTGGGCCGTTGAACGCCGCACCTGGACTACGGAATGGCACGACATTGTCTTCTCCGAGGAATCCCGCTTCTGCCTGCAACACCACGATGGTCGGATCCGCGTATGGCGGCACCGCGGAGAGACTGTATGACGCCTGCATTATGCATCGCCATACCGGTCCGTCGCCTGGTGTTATGGTTTCGGGCGCAAATGGATATGCCACCCAGCACCCCTCTGGTACGCATCGCTGGTACACTCAACAGCCACCGCTACATCTTCGACGTTTTAAAGCCTGTAGTCCTCCCTTACCTGCAGGACATGCCAGCGGCCTCGTTTTGGAGCCTGTAGTCCTCCCTTACCCGAAGGACATGCCAGCGGCCACGTTTTAACAGGACAATGTGCGCCCGCACGTGGCACGCATCGTGCAACAATTCTTCACGGCCCACCAGGTGTCACTGCTGCCGTGGCCCGCCTGTTCTCCCGATATGTCGCCCATCGAACACGTCTGGTCGCTGATCGGCAACCACCACCCACGACTACGCCTGATGAACTGTGGCTACGTGTGGAAGCAGCCTGTACCGACATACCCCAAGCCGACATCCAAAGCCTTTTTCGTTCGATGCCGTGGCGTGTAGCGGCCGTTATCGCCAGCCATGGGGGCCACACGAAGTATTGATGTATGCGTGTTCCGCAAGTCGCATGGGCCTGTAACCTCAATCGTTTCATCTTTGTATCTGTTGTTATGTGTCCAGTAAATCTGGCTTTGCTATCTCGTGTCCTTCTTGGTGTTGCATTTTGGGTGTTGAGCAGTGTAGTATGGGATAAGGGCAATGGAATGGATCCCGATCCTATGTCCTGACCTTTGAGTCCATTTCGTCCATTTTCGATAGGGTTCGTTTCCAGGTGGTCTCCGACCACATACTAAAATTTCATCGAAATCGAACCATTTTTACGCACGTTAAAACGCATAATAGCAATTGAATGCATCCCGCTCCCATGTCCCGATCGTTGACCTCACTTTACCCATTTTCAATCGGGTTCGTCCCTAGGTGGTTCCCTATGACATTCTAAAATGTCATCGAAATCGAACTGTATTTACGCAAGTTATGATGCATAAAGGTAATGAAATGCATCCCGCTCCTATGTCCTGACCTTTGACCCCACATCACCGATTTTGTATAGGTTTCGTCCCCAGGTAGTCCCCTGCCACATACTAAATTTTTATCGAAATCGAACCAATGTTACGCGAGTTATCGTGCGGACAGACATACAGACGGACAAAGCTGGAGTATATACGCTTCTTCAACCTACGGTTGGAAAGTGTAAAAACGGGATTGGACACATACATGCAGACGCAATGGCGATCTTGTGCAGCGAACACGTGTTCAAAAAGCTATAAAAATGGCAACGGGAGTACATTCAGATCAATCTCTGATAAAATGGCTAGCCGGAGAGCTCTCTGGGTTTGAATAGGAAGTTATAATAGGTCTGTTCAGTTGGAGGTATGAGCATATAAGAAGCATTGGTGATGTGTAGACAGGTCGCTGAATCGACTGTGACCTTTGTCATCAACAAGTGGAAGAAGACGGGACATTGCAGGAATTCACCTCAACCTGGAAGGCCACGAAACTGCAACCCAGGGACCGGAGGGTGCTGCAGAGGGAGATCGGGAAATCCAGGTTCCGACCAATGCACGCCATAGCACACGAGTTCCAGATGGGCACTGATGTTATGGTCCCCACCGAGACACTTCAACTAGAGGCCCATGCACTGGGGTATCATGGCCAAGTAGCCGCCCATTAACTTCTCATCATAAAAACCAATAAAGCTACGCGGCTACGATGCTGTCAACAGAACAAAAATTGGACATTGGAGAAATGGCGGCAGGTGACTGTGAAGCACGAAGGCAGTAGAGCTATGGTATGGAGCTGTTTCAGCTGGTACGGTGTGGGTCCACTGATTGGTATTCATGGCCACATGAACTCTGTGCTGTATAGATATATCCCAGACAATTCAATGTCCCAAACGGTGTGACAGTTCTACGGACACGACAATACTACTTGTCACGTTTATGGAGCTCAATGGAGTAGTGTGAGGAAAATTAAGTTTCGCGGGTGGACTTGACTATTCAGACCCCGGACCTCAGTCTCATTGAACATCTATGAGATGAACTTGAACGACGGGTGATTTCGAGACGTGCACCACCTTGGTCCACAGAGTTGGTCCATGTACTCAAGGCGGAATGGAAGAATATCCCGCTCACCGTACTCCATGGACTTGTAGGTAGGCAGTTACCTTGACGAGTGGCTACTGCAATCTCTGCAAATGGAGGACATAACCACTACTGATGTAAATACACTCATTGTCATAAAAATCCGCGCAACAAGAAGCTACCGTTGGATTGAAATGAGATTTTAATAGTGAGATGGTATATACCAAAGACAGACGATTTCTCGCGGACATACGGTACACAATACAGTCAGCGTTAATACCGCGTCGGACCGCCTCGTGCTCGGATACATGCCGTGATACGGTCCGGCATGGTATCAAAGAGACGCCGTATGTCATCCTGGGGCAAATTGGCCCACACTTCTTGCAACTGACGCTCTAAATCACGAACTCTGGAACATAGAGAAAGCTGGCGTCCTATCTGGTTCCACACGTGCTCGATGAGCGAGAGATCAGGCAATCTGGCAGGCCACGGAATCGTCGAAGCATGACGTAGACAGTCCTGGGAAACCCGAGCCTTGTGAAGACGGGTGTTATCTTGTTAGAAAATGGCTCCGGGCCTCCCCGCCAGAAAAGGCAGCACATGGTGCAGCAGGATCTCCTGTACGTAGCGTTGGGCTGTCAACGTCTCTCGGATCAGTGCGAGAGAAGTCCAGCTGTCATACGCGAAGGCTCCCCAGACCATCACGCATGCGGTTCGGGGGATGTGCCGATGAAGTAGGGATTGTAGCGCTCCTCTGCGGTCCTCCACATTCTGCAACGGCGGTCGTCCGTTCCCATACAGAAGCGAGTTTCTTCGCTGAACACTCTACATCGCCAGCCCGTAGCATTCCTCGCTGTTCGCTGCTGAAACCACTGCAATCGACACCGACGATGATCAGGTGTTAATGGTAAGAACCGTAAACCCCGTCGAGAGTGCAAATTCGCCTCTGCCAGGCATCTGGAAATGGTTCTGGCGGACATAGGAGTCCCTTGTACAGTCGCCACATGTTTCTGAATATTGGACAAGGGCGTCGTTTCATCTGTGCTACCGCTCACTCTGCTGGTGTCCGCCGTGTCTGGGTGCCTTCTCGTGTCCATTGCTCTCACCACGATCGTACCGTACTGTCCGACCGGCCCAAATGGCGGCTGATTCGGCGCGCCCTCCACCCCGCCTTTCTCATCCCGAAAATACGGCATCGTTCAAACTCCGTGAGTTGCCTGTAGGCACATCTGCGACGGCTCCTTGGCATGTCTATCGGTCAGGAATCTCACGTGACTCTTACCGTGCACTTCGGCACGAATGTGGAGTCCCCTGCGCGGCGCCTTATGAGCCCCAACGTTTGCGATCGCAGTGCCGGTCTCAAACGCGCGGGCATGCGGAATCGCACGAAACTTTTATCATTTGCATGTGTGCCTTCCCCGTAGCTATTCGCCGAGTTTCCCGTTAATCGCACGATTTTTTGTTGGTGCGCGGATTTTTACGACTGGGTGCACAATATTAATTTTCTATTTACTTACAGTGTCCAATAACGTTTGTCTACATAGTGTAATATGCAAAATGATTGACTGTTCATTACGTTGAGGTGATTTTGAAATAATGATTTTTTTTTTCTTTTTCAGTCTGCAAATCAGGATTACTACCCGTAGCAATGAAACCGATGAAACAGGCGTCATACCACGGACTTCGGGATTTATTTCAGTAAGCACCAGGACAACGGTACTTAAACCAATCTGTACTTCATCACCGTACGACTCTCATGAAAACATCACCTTATCGCCGGCTGTTGGAGTAACTATCTACGATGACGTCACTGGACAGCCAGCTGATGAACATCATTTTGCAGTAAGTACAAACATTTAAAACACTTAATTCCCAGACTGAACGTATTAGTTTCAAAACAGGACTGAATTTTGAAACTAAAGAATCTCATTTGCAATTCTGTCTATTAATAACCTTTTTTTGTTACTAGCAACATTCCTGGAATTTAAGTTTTAGTTTACAGTGAATAAAGCTAATGTAAATTTTCATCCTTCCGGATACATTTGAGTTTCTAATAAGATGTAGGCGCGCGCGAGTAAGATTAAACATACTATGTGATATCTTCTTTTCTGTAGAATATCGATGTACGTTAGATTTAAGGATTTAATACTCACTGCTGTGTATTCGCCTGTGTGTGTTGTGTGTGTGTGTGTGTGTGGAGGCATCTTCAAAACCCATTCGGTCTCTCGTAGAATGGTCATAGAACCACAGGAAATTTCGCGCCTTTTGTCTAAATAAAAAAATAAAAAAAAATAAAAAAATAAAAATTAAAAAAAAATTAGAAAAAATAAATAAATAAATAATAAAAAAAAAAAGTACATGCTTGGCGTATCACTTTGTCCGTCCATCCGTCTGTGGGTATATACTTCTACAACTATTAGTCCGATTTGATTTTTTTTTCTTTTTTGCATTGGGAAGCTTGAATGTAAGAACGAGCATCCTCGCATTCCCGATTTTTTAAGATGAATAACTTCGTAGCTAGAGAGCGTAAATAAAGGTTCTACCGAAATCAACATATACTTTAATTCATAACACTGCTTCTAAACATCCTACTGAAAAATGATATTTCTTTCATTCGATACCAGTTTTAACTAAGGCTATTTTGCATACAGTTTCATTTTCAAATATTGGATTTTGTTTTGGCAAGGACGCTCAAAGTTAAATTACGATTTTCTAGAGTTATCTGCTTCTAAAAGCCCGATTTGAAAAATTGATTTTCATACTATACAGCCCCTGGTCGAAAATGCTTCTCTGCGTATGTTTTCTAATTTTTGGTAAAGAATGGTTTAGCCAAAGCAGCGTAAGGGCATAACTACTGTTTCTGATGCATTCGCAGCAATATGTGTGCTTCTAAAAACTCGTTTTAAAAAAACCTTTCGACCTCTATCTACTACAAAGCTTTTGAGAATACCTTTTGTCTGAAACAATGCACAGTTTTCCACCAAGGAGCGTAGAAGTATATATCTTATTTTTTGTCGATATCTCAGCTTACTGTCCGATTTCAGAAATTATTTCTTTGTCGGAAACCGTTTCTGGTGCGCAATGTATTGCATATAGTTTAAAAATTTCCTCAGCGACCGAATGTGCCACTAGAGGGGATAAGTTAACGTTTCCACTTGACTTGTATCATATTAACAGTAATATCTGCACGTCTGAAAACCGGTTTGAAAAAATATTTTGACCAGGTGAGTGAGTTTGTGTATTTAGGACGCATGTTTGACAGAGAGAACAAGTTGGATGGTGAAATCAGTGGGCGAGTGAACTCTTCTTTTTAAGTCATAGCTGCTCTGGGAGGTTTTCACAAGAATGATGGGTTCTCTAGAGAGTCCCGCATGGCTGTGTTTGAAAGTGTAATTGTGTTTGAAAGTGTACTTAGTGCCTAAGTAAAACCACAATCCTATTCACTTGAGTTGATAAATAAACGTTATGAATATGGAGTCGACGGATTAAAAACCGTCAAAAAGGCCTAGGCCTAAGGCCTATAAATTATTAATTTCTGCCTTAGTAAAAGCGCAATACTATTAACTTTATTTGATGTGTAAACGTTGTGAATACGACATTGGCGCAGTAAAAACTATTGAAAAGGCCTAGGCCTAGGGCCTATGAAGTAATATTTCGTGCCTAAGTAAAGGCGCATTAGTATTAACTTGATTTGACGTGTAAACGGTGTCAATATTACATTGGTAGAATAAAAACTGTTAAAAAAGCCTAGGCCTAGGTCCTATAAATTAATAGTTAGTGCCTAAGGAAAAGCACAATGCTATTGATTTTATTTGATACGTAAGCGTTATGAATATGAAGTCGGCGGATTAAAAGATGTTAAAAAGGCCAAGGTATAGGCCCTATGAGTTAATTAAGTAAAGAAAAGTAACAAACTTGACATGTTATGTAAATATTCAGTGCCTACGCACAAGTGCAGCGTTATTACAAAATGCCACCTTATGGTCCTTTTCTGGACACAGCATGAGTAATGTGTAATTCTGTGGTTTCCTCGAACACTCTAGTTTTAAGAAATGTACTGCGATCTTTATACCCCCCCTCCCTCCAGTTAAACTATTGTCGCCAGTCACCCTAAACTGGTATGAACCGGCGTGAAAATTCAGACAAACAAAGGAGCTCCTTCCCGTCGTTAGGCACCTTGGAAAACTGCCACACATAATTAGGAAACTTGGAAAACTGCCACACATTCAAAATGTTCCTCGGAGAAATAGCACTTTGTGCGGGCCGCGGGCGGCCTAGTAGGCAACGTTCGTGACTGCCACGGAAAGGACCTCAGGTTCGATCCCAAGCAGGTACGAACGCTCGATCCACTAAATATCCGCCGTGCGTCGGATGTGCACGTTAAGCTGTCGGACCCCGGGTACTGGCCCCCGGTAATAAATAAGGGCGTCTTCCTCCCCCTTTCTACTTCGCTTCCGTGTCACTTTCCTGTCGGGCACAAAAGCCCAAATCTCCTAGCTTTCTATTTCTAAGGGTTGTTTAAGACCTGGGGTTAGACACTCCCTTCCTAAAATCCTCTACATATGATCATGATCATAGCACTTTGTGCCCGGCCCCTTAATGAAAGACGTGTATAAGTTTGCCTGTGTGGCGGTTTTCCGACAACCCCACCACACTAGGTAAATAATGAAAGTATATACCTCCACCCCCAACATTCAAACAGTATGTCAAATCCACTTATTAGTATGCCCATGATGACAATCAAAACGATCGTCTCGGACTTTTTTACTGATCACCGTCCAGCGCCACCCCACCTTTTGCGTGAAGTCTGACTCCGCCCACCGGCAGTTATTATCAACCTAAAAACGTCAGATTTTAATTTCATACACAGATTGCGAGGGTGCGTTCAAAAGATTGGTATTAATTTGGATGACGTCATTTTCAAAACTTAGACTTTCGTCATTCAGTTTTTTCTAATATTATTTATAAATGGCATCTGATTCTCTGTAAGTTCGAAAATAAATTTCGTTTTTTATCAAATTACAACCTTGTACTATTGTTTCAAAAACCGTCAGGTTTCCCTGCCGGACCCTGTGTTTTGTGTGAATTTCCCGCCCAAAATAACACACTTTTTTCCATTAGAGGAAGAAGATATTTAATCTACTTTCCTGGATATCTGTGTTTCTAAAAGTCCGATTTAAAAATTTTTTAACGTCAGATACCATTGTCCTGGTGGAGCATTTTACGTGTCTTCATGTGTTTTTTCCAGTTCATTGTTGTTTTTGTGTGTATCTCTGTTTGCACTTGTATCTCAGTTTCTTAAAATCCTACTGAAAAATTCTTTTTTTACTGTTTGTCATTCGCTACAGTAAAAATGGAGAACATTATCCTTTTTAAATAATGCCAAGTTTTCATGCTTCGGGTGTAAACGTCGAAACCTTTACTCAGCTACACTGGTGTGCAAAAATTAAGGACGAAGAGGAGAAATTAGCATAACAGCGGAACGAGCAGGCAGAACAGACCGAAAGACCACTCAGGAGATAGACTAGGGTCCGATACGGTAGGGCATGCGCATATATGCAGCATGACGTAGGTGGGGGAGTGTCGGAAGGTTATAAAGCACACGGGCGGTGAACGCTCAGCAATTCGGTGTAAAAGGTATTGCAGGGTGTACATCGGTTTGAACGACGTCGAGTTCCTGCCACCGTGTGATATGGCCAACAGGCAATCCAGAAGACTACATCTGGATGATTTTACCCGAGTTCGCGTCATTGGGAAGTTGGAAGAAGCTTGAAGTGTGACTAGTGTGGCCGAAGAGTTTCGGGATCGCTCACAGCATCGTTTCACGAGCTTGGAGAGCATTTCAAACAACAGGAACAACTGTCCGAGAGTTTAGCAGTGGTCGTCCACGAGCAACCACGGCGGCGGATGACCGGTATATTGTCCTACAGGCGAGAAGAGACAGACGGCAGACAGCGGGAGAAATCGCAAGGCACATGCAACAGACTACTGGACGTCCGTTATCGCGTTTTACCGTGGCCAGGAGGCTGCACAAAGGTGGTCTATTTGCGCGACGACCAGTACGGTGTGTGCCGTTAACGCCTGCTCATCGGAGATGGCGGTTTCTGTGGTGCCAGGAACACAAGAACTGGACACATGAGCAATGGGGTCAAGTTCTCTTTACGGATGAGAGCCAATTTAGTCTGACGAGCAATTCTGGACGTATACACATCTGGATAGGGCAGGGAACATGCAATCACACCTCCAACATCATCGAAAGGGACCGGTTTGGATGTGGCGGAGTTCTCGTTTAGGGCGGTATCATGCTTGGTAACCGTACTTATCACATCTTCCAAGGAGGTTCAGTCACTGGCGTCCGCTATTGTACCGAGGTTCTCCTGCCTCACGTGCGTATGTTTAGAGGTGCTGTGGTTCCATAGCTCCTCTTCATGGACGACAACGCTACACCTCACCGTACAGTGGCTGTCGGAGAGCTGTTGGAGAGTGATGATATTCAACGCATGGATTGGCCCGCAAGGTCCTTGGACCTAAATTTAATCGAACACGTGTGGGACCTTCTCGGGAGATGCTTGGCAGCAGGTCATCAGCCGCCAGCAACGATTCCGCAGCTGCGATTGGCGCTACAAGAGGAATGGGCTGCGATGCCTCAACAGCTCGTTGACAACCTAGTCCTCAGCATGGACAGACGTTGTAAATCTTGGAACGCAGTCAGGGGTGATCATATCCTTTACTAAAGACTGGATTTTTCTTGGCAGCCGCCTGCCACATGGACGTTTCTGTCTTCTGTCCAGTTGTGCTCGTTGCTACCTTTTCAGTAAAGTGCCTTTGTATCCTTTGGATTCCTTGTTTGGACAGTTTTGCTCACTTGTCCCGTATTCTTACATCTTGGGATCTTATGGTATGATTTGAGTCGATGTGGAGCACTTCTGCACGACGTTACATTCGAAAAACCTGTTCGACCTTAATTTTTGCACGCCAGTGTATCTGTGTTTGCAGGAGACATATTTGAAAAATTATTTTTCCTTAGTATAGCTTTTGCTGCAAAGATTCCTTTTCACATATTTTCTACTTTTCCATTGTTCAAAACTTTTCCGCTAAGGAGCGTAAAGTTATATTATATTTTCTGTGCATCTCTTCTAATTTCCCGATGTTAAAATCTTTTTGTCACTGATATTTCTCTTCAGCTATGAGATATTTTTTGTGCACACAGTGTAAATATTCGTAATATACTTTTCAGCTGCCAATGGTTTTAAAAAGTAGTTATTTTTATTTCTACATGTTTGATCGATTGTAAAAATTCGGTTGATTTTTTTTGATGGTTTGCATCCTTCTCAACGGTGGTAAAGTAAATCCCAAGCAAACAAGTTTGATGTAACGAAAATGGGTAACGGTGTGGTAATGTCAAAACCACTGTTGAAATCTCATCGTGATGCAACAGTAAATAAGTTCATTGTTACTTAACAATATATTTTACTAAACAATCACCGAACATTATTTTATTACGTTCTACATAAACGTAACAATAAACTCATTGCCGTCTAGGTAAATTGCTAGAACTTGACACTAAATGTGGAAAAGCCATTACAAAAATGCATTTTGACCCTATTAATCTTTCTCGACAATAGTAATATATTATATTTCGTTGGAGTTTCAGGGTTCTGAGTGTTTAAGAGAGCTATAGGCAAAATAGTTTCTGCTAAATTTACAATGCCGAATGTCCAAACTTTCTCATCGATTGTGTTATATGTATCTCTGGGTAATAAGATTGGCCTCATTATAGAATTCGTTCAGTTTGCCTCTCTTCTCAACAGATGCAGAGGATCTGCTATTATGACCTCCCCGGTGGCTCAGTTGTCTAAGCGATGGCCTCTGATCATTCGTCCGAAAGGGGTCCGGGTTCGAATCCCGGTGAGGCATGGATGTTGTGTTTATCTTACGGCACTGGCTCTCTCCCTTCCCTGGAACCAGTGAATCTAAATTAAGGACGGGCGACTGCTTATAGCCCATTGCGTTTCTCACGGTGATCGTTAAACCCCCAATAAAAGAAAAATCTGTTATTATGAAAAGCTCCAAAAATTATCCATTGATGATAAAGCTCCAAAAATATCTGTAAGAACGGACATATTAACTATGTTAATTTATAATGATGCGGAACATTATGTTACTTTTTCCTGAAGAAAAAGACATTACATGCCCAAGAAAGCGACAGAATGTTCGTGAACATTTCTTTTTTTCAGATGTCGAGAGCCTCAAACAAAGAACTTTAGTTTCTCACGCCTTAGAAAGGGAGAGACATTTTCTACGAACTGATAACATCTTCTATGATACCGCTACTTTCTCTGTACATTGTCAGTATCGCCCAGACGCCTAAAAGTCTGGGAAACAGCCATCTACCTTTGTGTAAATATAACAATGTATATTGTGTTAGTGTAAGAATGTACTTTGGCGGTAGGATTACTTTCTCAAAGGGGGCACTTACTAATGGACAGATCTGACAGAACCTCAGAGACACGAGGGGTAGGATTAAAACCCATCAGCGAGGCACGCCGAACCAACATCAAGGGTGTGGTCGGCGAAGGGCGTCAAAGGTGAACCACGTGGCCGGAGAAGGCGAGCCACATCAACAGGTCAGCGAGAGGGCAGGGTCAGCGCCGAGGTCTTCGCGCATGCGTAGCGCGGAGGAGGGGTGACGAACAGGTCTCTTGAAGAGGATCTGTAAGTCAGTCTGCTTTCGTCCAACGGAGAGAGTAGTTCTCAAATAAGAGGAGACGCGAAGCGTTTGCCCTTTTTTGTGAGCATAGGGATGCTCCAACGACGGAGGTCCGACGCTCTTGTTGATTTTAGCCAGCATCTATCCTAGACGAGATAGAGTGCTCTGCTGCAGTGGTACAGGTCCTAGTCAGGAATCCCGCTGGCGCAGTAGATTTTCTTCTGCAGTGAATCTGATCTTAGCACAGGCTAAGATTGAAACGTATTGACCGAAGAGAATAGTTAGACTATTATTCATAATAGTCGCAGAGATATAGATCTACCTAATAGTCGTAGATTCTTTCTAGAACGTCAACGCCAAGAGAGATTTTCTTCGGAAGTGGTTATCCTAGCTTTCGTGTCCACGCCACTGTTCAGGTCCAATCCTTAGGGAAACCTGATGTTAGAGAAAGAGTAATCCACAGCCGTCAGGAACCTAACTGATTATGTAATAAATGTTTGTGTTTTTAATAGTAACCCCTCTTGATATCGCTATATCTTAGTGTGAGTATTATTCTGCCCGTTCAGCTGTTTCGATCCGCCTTCCCGATTCACATATTTCAATAACAAAGTAGGGAAGGCTTCGTTTGTTCGCTCGAATAGAGTTTGGCGGAGTGTTTGAGAGAAACACAAACACTTCCTTGTGTCTGGGAGAAGCCATATAGCGTGGACGCCTCAGATCCATAAGTAGGAGGCGGAGCCACGACACGTGACCAGTACTTTCGCTCTCACAATATCTAAATGTTTTCTTAGTGATATCTGACAGAAAACGGAATTTTTCAGTCGGGAGTTTAGACGAGTAGAGATTGCAGCAAATATGCTTCAAACGGTAACGGAACATATGCTCTTTAGTGGCGAACTTGTGCGTTAAGGAGTATTTCCAATTATATGCAGATCATTGTGTATGGTATCCGCTATCCTGCAAAGAAAGAATTTTTCTAATCGTACTGTTAGAAGCAGAGATATCGGGGAAAATAAAATATACGTCTACTGTCCGAGGGGGAGGGGGGGGTACTGTGCATTATTTTGTGCAGAAAATATGCACAAAAGGTTTTCTCTGATGAATTGTATCTGACCGTGAAGAAACATTTTGAATCGAGTTCTCAGAAGCTTATATAGTGCTCCAAATATATAGGAAACATAAATGTACCCTTGCGCCCCCTAGTGGTAAAACGGTTCTTCACAAAAATTTAAAACTATATGCAGAACATTTTCCACGAGAAGCTCTTTCTGACGCGTAAGAAATTTTGAAAGCATAGATATCGGATAAATCTCAATTTATCTTTACGCGCCCTAGAAGAAAATATGTATGCTACCCAAAATGGTCTTCGTAATAAATAGTGTCGAAGGAAATAAGAAAGAAATATTTTCAACTGATATACAGAAGCAAAAATATGGAATAAAACGCATTTTAAATTCCATAGCGTATGCATTTACACCAGCTAGTGCGAAATAATGCATCGAAAAAGGACCGAAAGGCAAGCATAATCGTTATCACCTATCATGCTTTCCAATGCAAAAAAGAATTTTACAAATCGAAATAATAGTTGCAGATATATGGTGTGATACTATACGCTCGTATGTTTTTTACGAAAGATGAAAGATGTGCTAAAATATTGTATTACATTGAGAACATTTTTTGTTATATTATTATTTTTAGGGAATGTTATATAAAATTTTAAATGTTGTGCTGAAAATGATCTTCAACGGCAGCGGCGCACAGTTTCGCGCGCCTTAACATGCTCAGGAAAACAGATCTACGGCTATAATGTTTATCTGTTGGAGTATGGCGCTCTTCAACTTATCCAAGGTTCACGAGTGATTCCTGTACACTTTTCATTTTCACAAACCTCAGAGGTAAAAGGTCACAAAAGGATAAGTCTGGAGAGCGGGCCGGCCACAGATCTGTATTCTCACTCCTTTTTTCAGTGAACATTTCATAGCATGTGTTATGGAATTTTCACTGACACTATCTATTCGGATGAGTGACCGAGAAGACGCATGGCTTGTCGCCCCGTCTTGCTGGAAGAAAGTGTCTCGCGGTTCTTCTGGTGTCAAATGTTCTACATAATCGTTGGAAATACGCAGATACGCATCGGCATTAATAATCTCTTCAATGAAAATCGCCCGAACGACCCTGGCTCCATGTGACTGTATGCAAAGTTTTAAAATTGGAGAGGACTCTTCTGGACACAACGAAAGGATTTTATGAAGAAAAATAACTTGTATTCCGCCTGTTGACATATCCTGCCAGATGAAACGGGACTTCATTGGTTGCAAAGAAGAGAGAGATGAGTCCAAGAATTCTCCAGCCAGCGTTTTCAAATGCGCTGTTCAAATGAACACAGCATGCATTCTCCATAAACTAGCGAAACAAAATTGTAGCAGAAAGTCCCCGGGCATGTCACCTACCCTTGAGGCTACCACAAGTACGTGACTAAGCCTGCCGCATCAGAAACCGGGACGGGGCTCCTAATCCGTGGGAGGAGAAACACTTTCAATCGAGTTCTCAGAAGTTCCAAGTTCACTTCGTGAGCCACGTTGCATTAATATTATCATTGATTTATCAACATTTCGATTTTATTTTGAGACAAAAATACATAACCTGATATCGTTGATGCTTCTGGCAAGGACATAAACTGAGTTCGTTGGTGTTTCTGGCAAGTACATAAACTGAGATCCTTAATGTTTACGGAAAGTTCATAAATTCAGATCGTTTGTGTTTCTGGCTGGTGCTTTAATTGAGATTGTTAATGGTTCTGGGAAGTGTGTAAGCTGAGATCGTTGATGTTTTTCTTGGGGGGGGACAAGTTCATAAATGAGTTTGTTGGTGTTTCTGGCAAGTGCACAAACTGAGATCGTTGATCTTAACGGGAAGCTCATAACTTGTTATCGTTGATGTTTCTGGCAAGTGCATAAACTCAGGTCGTTAATGTTTCTGGAAGGTGTGTAAACTAAGATAGGTGATGTTTTTCTTTTCTAGCAAGTTCATAAACTGAGATCGTTGATATTTCTGGAAACTGCATTAATTAAGATAGTTGATGTTTTTCTTTTCTAGCAAGTTCATAAACTGAGATCGTTGATATTTCTGGAAATTGCATTAACTAAGATAGTTGACGTTTCTGGCTAGTTCAAGAACAGATCGTAAATGTTTACGGAAAGTGCATAAACGGAGATCGTTGGTATTTCTGCCAAGTGCATAAAATGAGACCGTTGATATTTACACTAAGTGCGTAAACTTAGATCGTTGGTATTTACACGAAGTGCGTAAACTGATATCGTTGATGTTTCTGGAAATTCCATGAACTGAGTTACCAATTTGATGATGGAATAAGCAGCTGCGTTGACTTTTATTGCCGGTTTACAATTCCTGAATGAACATATTCCCTCAAAATCCTCGATAATATAAAATCATTGAAGGAAAGAAATCTTCCTCCAGACACTTTGATCCGAGAGGCTGTAATCTTTTCAAGCAGGAAACAAGTTTTAGGAGGTGATGCGTTTTATGCAACAGCTAAAATTTCATTCCCTATTATAATTCTAGAAACTTCCCTTGCTCTTCATGTACAATTCATTTACTGATATCTACTTATATATTTTATTATTTATTAAGCCTCGCCGTTTTAATAGAACCTCGTTATGAATGTAGAGCACTTTTATACGCTTTATTTTACATAAGGGTAAGAATTCTGAATATTCATACCGGTAAAATGGTTTCTTTCAGTGCTATAACGAATTTATTAACCATGAACTACAAGATTTTTTCGATCTTTTAGCAAAACAATCTGTTAGTTTAAATTGAAAAAAGTTTAAATTTTTTTAAATTTTGGTTTGGCAGTTTTTTTCTTATTCTTTATATCAGCAGATAACTTTTTAGGTTGCTATATCTTCATGGTCTCTGTGATAGGTATGTAGAGTATGTAGAACGATTGATTCGCACCTAGAAAAAAAGTAAAGAATGAGGCTAAAGAAACAGAAATACACGAGTAAAACTGATTAATCTTCTTCTGTAGTAGCAAGCAGAAACCTTAGAAAATTAATTAAAGTGTCTACCAATAAAAACTTTGATTACGTGCTGTTCAGCACAGCAATGTACTGAAATCTAAGTTAACCCAATCGCAGTTCTACAAAAACGGATGAAATCCAATAAATAAGAACATGTGTAACGCAAGATGCGGTAATCAGTCCGAGATGTGTCGAGCAGGAAGAAATGTAATTTCCAGAGTTAACGAATGAATTTAAAAATAATTAGAAAGTCATACAAAAAGTAATGCACTTGCATTATTCGACAGTTTAAAGAAATTGCAATTTACTCCAATAGTAATTATTTCACTCTTACAGGAGAAGATAGATTAGATACAGCGACAAAAGAATTGAGAGACGCAAAATTAAAAGGCAGAATTCAAATAATGAGAACTGATAAGTATTTTAAATCCCTCCCCCCAAACAAAAGATGGAAATTAAAGAAAGCCAACACTCTATGACAGGAAAAGAAGACCGGAATGATTTCTCAAATTAAGTTGTAAGTAGATTTT
This sequence comes from Macrothele yani, assembly GCA_039090855.1. Lineage (NCBI taxonomy): Eukaryota > Metazoa > Arthropoda > Arachnida > Araneae > Macrothelidae > Macrothele > Macrothele yani. The sequence continues at coordinate 85,864,928 of CM077008.1, forward strand.
GCGCCATTGCCAGGAATTGTTACGAACAAGTAATATTTCTTGACAACTTAATTTGCGTGCTGTCAAATTTTTTTCATTAACTCGTTCACTTTACCGTTCTATAAGAACGAAGTCATTACTTGCAAAAATATCATTTCCATTTTTAGATGTCGGCCTGCAAATTTGGTAAATAATTTTGTCTTACTTCAGTACAGGAGCATAAGTATTAGACTACATGAAAAACCGGTTCATTTCTAGCTTGATTTTTAAAATGTTTTTTGAAACTAATGCTATATTTATTGTACTATTTTCTTTCTTGTCTGATTAGCGACATTTCATAGGAGCTACAGAAGTGACGGTAGTGGTGGGTGTTTGTATTGTGCATTGTATTTCTTTTTCCCGCGAAAATTAACCTACACGATCTTTATTTTCTGTGGGTAGAAACTGACGCCTACATGTAGCTGAAGCTGGAGGTTTGACGTAATGGATCGAGTTTCTGTCACCTCTTAGTGTTCTATTCCCATTTTGCATTAGCGAAACACTTGGTTGGATATAACTGCAGTAATAATCAAAGGATACGAAACCCACTTTTCGTGGGTGTGAAAGCGTGATTAGAGTGGAGTTCAGTTCCTTTGTGAGAGTCGCCTTTGAACGGAGGACATGGAATTAAATCTATATGTTTGTAACCAGGGCATCATAGATTCAACATAATTAAACTATATTAAAGCGACTGCTTATAGCCCACTGAGTTGCACACAGTGGTTGTCAAACCTCCAATCCCCAAAAAAATCAATAACCAATTTCAATTTGAATATGATGAGTTCAAATCATTTTCCTTTTCTTTAACGTTAATTATGAGATGGTCCCTTTTTTCCCCGATTCCGTGGAGCTGCATCCCGTACGAAGATATCATCGAGTTTGGTTTTATGTCTTTTTTTTTTTTTTTTTTTTTTTTTTGCTATGCAAGGGAAAATGTCGGCAATGACGTTTGTGTGAGGAATCATCGGGAAATTCTCACATGTTACGCTGAGAATTTTCTATGTATGTCTAGAACCGCTGACAGGTCAGGGGGCATGAAAAGAACGGGAATCACGCTCTGGTAGAAAGAAGGAATGACTAAAAGCAAGGGAATCGGTTCGAAGCGGATAGAGAGTGCGGTCAGCGAGGATTTTTCTCCTCGGAGCGGAATGGAAATGGCGATAGAGGAAAATGCTGTCATAAAAGCAGAATCAAAAGTCAGAAAGAAACAAAACTTAGCAGCGAGATAACTGAAGTGTCATTTTGATAGAGAAACAGATCAGTGTGTTAATAATACAGTGAAACGCAAACAAATCAGGGCAAAGCTTGGAAGTTCTTCCCCATAACTTCACAGAAGAATTAAAATATTCTTCATTGCAAAAGAAAGAATCTTAATTGTAGCAGGTTTCATTTTTTGTTTCATCGTCGGGGAATAATGCAGGTTAAAATACGAAACTTCGAAATTCTTCAGAAGCGAAGGTCCAAAGAACCCTTTACACAGGGCACTGAAACATAATTCAGTGAATATCCTGTAACGTATATTCTATTTTAACTTTCCTTTCGAGTTTCTTTTTCTATGTAAATTTGAGTTCGTTCTCTTAGACATTTTCAACCCTTAACGTTATGTCTTTTCCCTCAAGCGAGAATAATATTGGCAACACACTGAGGTCGGCACGAAAGTGCCGTATGTGTGGCCGAATAAGAACGATGGATAAGAAGGCAATACAACGGTTGCTTACGAGGATTGATGTTATTGATGATAGACGTGCTGTTATTCTGCGAGTGGATGTTAAATCACTGATAGTGAACTGAGTACGCCAATAAACCGGATGTGAGTGTGGAGTACAAACCATACAAGCAAAATAAACGTATTTGTAAGTACTACAATTGACCTCTTTCTTGTAATGGGTATGGGTACCTTATAATATTACATTGACTTTAGCAGACATAACGTAATTACTGACGTAAGGACGAAGTTTCAGCGGAAAGACAATTACGTTATAAGCCCTGTAACTTGTTCTTTCTCATATCAACACTTTCCTGTAATCAAAACCAAATCCGTAAGCTTGCGTTTTGCTATAGAATTAAACAAGAAAGATGACGCAGAATTCTCAGATGTAATGATCCTTCCCGGCACCAAAAAACTTTTGAAAACAGATTTTTAGAAAACGAGAAAAATCAAAGATGCACTTACATATACTTAGTGGGAAACTGTTTTTAAAACACACAATGTAACAATTGTTCATAGTGAATAGAACCAGATACAAGAGGTATTCTGCCAATGCGTTTACGCAAAAGCTGGCATCTGAACGATCGTCCGGGATGGAGACTTGGGTTTACGCTAAGTTGTTTTTAGTCAAATAAAGTCCCGAGATGCTCCAGGGCTCGACACACTGAGGAGGCATGGATGGTGAGTTTGCCTTACTTTCATGGAAGCAGTTGCCCAAATTAAGGAGGGCGACGGTTTGCAGCCCAAAGAGTTGCTCACGGTTCTCTTTAACCGTCCAAAAAAGAGGAATTTCCTTTAACGGCATTCCCGGAATCAAGAGAACATTTGAAAGTAAAAATAACTACGTACGCCTAATATTAAGGAAAATGTGTAAAACGTTTTGAGATTTTAGATTGTTATTTTCATATCAAATAGGATTGCACATGTACCGTTGGAGCAACAGTCACTTAAATACTATGTGGCGTATATTCTAAATTAACTTTCCTTTTTAGTTTCTTTCCCTATGTAAATTGTGAGTTTGTTCTCAGTTATATTTCACAACTTAACGTGACATCTTCTCTCTCAAACGAATACTGTTGGCAACACATTTGAGGTCAGAGTGAACGTGACATATGACTGTATGAGATAAAAACTACGATACAACAGTTGCTCGTGTGGGGTGTTGAATTTTGTTAGATATGTGGTATGTGATTTCTATGCTATCCTGAAGTGCCCTATCTGTGCTGGAGAAATTATTTACAGTAAGTTGACTTCTGTTAACGGTTTGGTTTGGCCGTTAAGGTTTAATTTAGGAACTATTTCATCGTATGGTTATGGTTTAAAAATAACGTAAGAAGAACGACAAAAGTTAAATACGAAAAGAGATTACGTTATAACTAATCACAAATAATATTAATAACAAGAAAGATAACACCGAATTTTCGGGTGTAATGAGCACGTCTTCTGAATCCGTTCTGAACCGAATTAAATTTGTCAAAGCTATTCAAAGTCAATGGAACCGGTATTGAAAGCATTAGTATTCAACCGAAGAAAGAAGTTTCTCAATTCGGTGTTTAATGTAGCAGATACTTCTGTAAACGGTATCGTGAACTTACCCCTTCTTTATGCAGATTTGTGCATTAAAAAAATTGAAATGATATGCGAAACATTTCGCAGCGGAAACGCTCTCCAACAAAGAAATAATTTTTCAAATCGGACTCTTAGAACCAGAGATATCGGCAAATATAAGATATGAATTAACGCCCGCTAGCGGGAAAAACATTTTTTTAAAGAAGAAAATATTAGAAAGTATACAAATAACTTTTTCATCAGGAGCTATATGCGATACAGGAAGAAGTTTTTCAAATCGGAGTTTAAGAAGCAGAAATATCGGGGAAAGGCAATTTACCTTAACGCCCCCTAACAAAAATTTTCAAACTTGAAAATTTTGAAATTATATGAAAAACATTTCGCACCGGAAACTATCCAACAAATTACGAAATTTTCAAATCTGATTCTTAGTAGCAGATATATTAACAAAAATAAGGTATGCATCTACTCCATTGGCGGAGAAACGATGCTCTATTTTAGGAAGGAAATATTCTGAAAAGGTTTATCGACGTGAGTAGTATCGGTCCACAAACGAATTTTTTCCAATCGAGATTTTAGAATCTCAGATTTTTCTGCAAATGCATCAGAAGAGGAGATTAACACTTATGCACCCTGCTGGCAAACCATTCTTTTTTACCAAAAATGAGAAATTATATGTAAAATATTTCCCATTAGAAGCTGTATCCGGTGCAGAAAGAATTTTTCAAATCTGAGTTTTAGAAGCAAATATATTGGGAGAAACGCGATTTACCTTTACGGCCCCTAGCGGAAAGTCTATGAATAACTTGAAAATTTTGTAATTATATGAAAAACATGTCGCCACGGAAACTCTATCCAATAAAGAAGGAATTTTTCAAATCGTTCTCTTAGAAGGAGAGATATTGACAATATTAAGATATACATCTACACCCCGTGGCGGAGAAACCATGCAATATTTTAAGAAAAAAAAACTATTCTGAAAAGGTTTGTCGACGTGAGTAGCATCGGTTCACGAAATAATTTTTTTCAATCAAGACTTTAAAAACTCAGATTTTAAGGGAAATGCATCAGAAGCAGAAATGAACTCTCACTCCCCCTGGTGGCCAAACCATTTAGAAAATTAGGAATTTTCCTTAAAGTGATTTTCCATCAGGAGCTGTATACGCCGAAGAAATATATTTTCAAATCGGAGTTTCAGAAGTAGATATCGGGTAAAATGGAATTTACTTTTACACCCCGTAGCGGAAAATCTATGTGTAACTTGAAAAGGTGACTGTACCTAAAATATTCTTTGACATACGTGGAATCGAAAGGTAAAATAATTTTTTTATCGATATTTAGAGCCAAATATATGGAATAAAATGTATTTTGAATTCGATATAATCTGCATTTACGGCGCTATTTTACGTCGTAAAAAAAACCGAAATAAAGGACCATTATTCGCATATTCCAAGCTTTCCAATGCAAAAAAAGTTTTTCAAATCGGACTAATAGTCGCAGAGATATGGTGTCTAGAGACGGACAGACAAACCGATGACATAAACACGATCTTTTTTTACAAAAATGGCCAGACTTCTTTTGACTATGAATAACGTAAGTACAAAATCCAAGTCTTTCTTTCCACGTAACTACGGACTGCGCCATATAGATACAAATAGACAACAACACCAACGAGATATATCATAATTCGATATCACTGTTACACTTTTCCTCCATATGGATAATCTTTGACTATCGTAATATCAAGATAACATGTAATCCTATTACAAGTAGGGATGGTTTACCGCAGGACACCATAATTAGGAACCTGTACAACTTAATGCCGAGACGTCTGGCATTCTGTGTTAGCAAACATGTCTGCACGACGCCATACTAAGAGACACTACTTATTGAAGTGTATCTCAATAAATATTGCGCATATAAGTCTCAATGTTTAATAATTTATTGTTCCTCGTAACCTTTTTTTATTTATTGGAGGTTTAATGACCACTGTGAGCAACTCAATGAGCTATAAGCAGTCGCCAGTCCCTAATTTAGGGTCACTGGTTCCAGGGAAGGGAGAAAGCCAGTGCCGTAAGACAAACACAACATCCATGCCTCACCGGGATTCGAACCCGGGCCCCGCTTCGGACGAATGATCAGAGGCCATCGCTTAGACCTCTGCGCCACCGGGGCGGCCATTAACCTTCGTCCCGAATAGCATTGCAATTCGACACGTCCATCTAGGTGCAACTATTTTTTTGACGATGAATGTACATAAAAAAACTACAATCTGCAATCAGAATAGCCTGAATGCCTAGCTTACTGTTCAACATGTAACACCATTTTAGAAAACTTAAAAATCATATCGTCCTAGAGAGGGGATCGAATCCGCATCTTTCAACGTCTCCCGGGTTTAATTCCCTCTCCAGGGTGATGTAATATTTCTACATGTTGAACAGTAAACTAGGCTAGTGCGGGAGTTTCTCTGTTTGCCATGTTAATAATTCTGTAAGAAAAGCATTCGATATCATGGTCCGCAAACGAATTGTGCAAAAAATCTTTCTATGAAAAAGGGAAGCAAAAATTGCCGGGAACGGAAAGAATTTTGGCATGACTATATTTCTTAAATCAGTTTACATAAAAGAAACAGAGGGCAATACTAAATTCAATAGAGTAAAGTAAATTGAAAAAAAAAGCGTATCTGTAGAAAGACAAAGTGTTATTCCCTTTCCTAGCATATCAGTTGCAATTGATAAAAAAATTTGAATGAATGTGTTTTCTGTTTGTTCGACTGTTAACACGATAGTTGAGGTTATGCATAACAGGGCGTTAGAAAAACCTTTTTATTATCGGCCAAAGAAAAGCATTGAAGAACGAAAAGATCAGTTTACCTGGAGCTCGGTTTTCTATTACAAAGAGGTAAAAATATATATTTGTGTTTGTCACGATCTCGTTATTTTAATAGACGGACTGGAAGTTTCCGCTCGGCACGATCGTGATGCTTCTTCTCGGCAGAAAGATGTCATCCTGGATGGAAATGACTTACGCATGCCACACAATTTTCTTATATTTTCTAGATTTTTCCAGGTAAAGAATTTCACCGAGAGAGAGAGGGAGCAATCGCATTTGGTAGTTGTCGTTATAAATCTACATTACAAAAATTTGCTTTGTAATGAACAGATTTTCGAAACAAAAAAAAAGTTACCGATTTTCTCTAGTTTCCTATTTAAGTGGCATTTACAAATAGCACATTAAAAATGAGAATGGTGTTATGGTTCTGTGGAAACTATACTTCCGGTGCAAGTGTCTCATGTAATACTCGAATATTATTGTATGAACCCTTATAACAATCCTTTTGTATTGATCCTTATAAATCCTTATAATATTATTGTATGAACCCTTATAAATCCTTAAAATATTATTGTATGAACCCTTATAACACTCCTTTTGTATGAACCCTTATAAATCCTTAAAATATTATTGTATGAACCCTTATAACACTCCTTTTGTATGAACCCTTATAAATTCTTATAATACACTGCTGGCCACCCAAAATGCAACACCCAGAAGGATGCATTCGATTGGCCTGAAATTCGCAGCATGCGTCGCCCGCGACAGGACATGCAAACAATTAGCATTGCAGGGCATATGCAAATAATGTGCGCCCCCCACGCCACTGAGAAGCGCTATAAGAAGGGTGCACAGAAGGCGGGGTGTAAGTAGTGGAAGTGTGTTGTGCTGCCGGACCTGTGCATGGGAAGCTTGCTGATGCCTCGGCGCAGAATACGACAGTCATTCCAGCACGTTTTGGAGTTCGACAGAGGTCGAATATTGGCTTATCGCGACAGCGGTTTATCGTACCGAGACATCTGCGCCCGTGTGGGACGACATCGACCCACAGTGAGGCGAGTATGGATTCGGTGGGTGCAGGAGGGACGGACGGACCGACGTGAGCGATTGCCGCAGCCGCGGCACACCGCCGAACAAGAGGACCGGCATGTTGTGCGGCGGGCATTGACGGCTCGCACTGCCACATCACGAACGTTAGAGCACGAATTATGGTGTGTTGCGCCACAACCTGTGTCAGCACGTACCGTTCGACGTTGTCTGCAGGAGCGTGGGCTTGTCGCACGGAGCCATTGCTCCGATTACCATTGACGTTACACCACCGGCAAGTGAGGCAGCAGTGGGCCGTTGAACGTAGCACCTGGACTACGGAATGGCACAACATTGTCTTCCCCGACGAATCTCACTTCTGTCTGCAACACCACGATGGTCGGATCCACGTGTGGCGGCACCGCGGCGAGAGATTGTATGACGCCTGCATTATACAGCGCCATACCGGTCCCTCGCTGGCGTTATGGTTTGGGGCGCAATTGGATATGACACCCGCAACCCTCTGGTACGCATCGCCGGTGCATTCAACAGCCACCGCTACATCTCCGACGTTTTAAAGCCTGTAGTCCTTCCTTACTTGCAGGACATGCCAGCTGCCACGTTTCAACAGGACAATGCGCGCCCGCACGGGGCACTTATCGTGCAACAATTCTTCACGGCCCACCAGGTGTCACTGCTGCCGTGACCTGCCTGTTCTCCCGATATGTCACACAACGAACAAGTCTGGTCGCTGATGGGCAACCGAGTGGTTCGGCAAGCACCACCCGCGGCTACGCCTGATGAAATGTGGCAACGTGTGGAAGAAGCCTGGACCGACATACCCCAAGCCGACATCCAAAGCCTCTTTCGTTCGATGCCGCGGCGTGTAGCGGCCGTTATTGCCAGCCATGGGGGCCGCACGAACTATTGATATCTGCGTGTTCCGAAAGTCGCACGGGCCTATAAGCTCAATCGTTTCATCTTTGTACGTGTTGTTTTGTGTCCAGTAAATCTGGCTTTTCTATCTGGTGTCCTTCCTGGTGTTGCAATTTTTGGTGGCTAGCAGTGTATTATTGTATGAACCCTTATAACAATCCTTTTTTATGAACTGTTATAAATCCTTATAATATTATTGTATGAACCCTTATAACAATCCTTTTGCCGGTGGTGCTAATCGAATTCAAATCTTCCTACTCCGGAGCTGTTGTTCCCCCAACACGACTACGCCTGCAGGTTTATCGCTGCTTCAATACCTTTTGACTTATGCGTCGGCTTAGTCGTACACCTTCTAGGTCATGAAATACTGTATATTATTACATCATCACCCTTGAGGAACAAGAGACACGAAATCGTAAGTTTCCGATCATCAGGCAATCATGCTCAAAGGCAATCTCATCGTAGAAAAATATAATTTTTACTAAATTACTTCAGTTGCGTGGAAAACTCCTTATACAATTTTTAAACGGCCAGAAGATACAATTTCGTTTAACGGCCAGAAGATACAATTTCGTTTGGGCGCCAGTGTAGCTCATACACTGGTCAACAAATTTTGACTTCTTTGGTTACAGTTATCAAATTATTACTTCTTTGGTTACAGTTATCAAATTATTACTTCTTTACGTATTTTGGGCCGCTGATCATGGAAATGATCATAAAATTAACTTGCTGGCTCTTAGTTTTGAAAACACAAATGCACCACACGTACAACGATAAGCCATTACATTATGCCCACCTATCTAATAAGCTGTAGCACCCCATTTATCCAGCAAAACAGCGGCCACTCGGCGAGGGATCGATTCGATGAAAAGGCGATAGGTATCCTGTGGCATCTGGCACCATAATGCCAACAGCATGTCCTCCAGTTCCCGTACAATTCGGGGTGGTGGGGATTTAGCGCGAACCCGCTTTTCCAAGTCGAATCACAACTGTCCGATTGGGTTCATAACAGGTGAATTTGGAGACCAGGGCATTAACAGAAAGTCACCAGTATGTTCCTCGAACCACACCTTCACAATTCTGGCAGTGTGGCATGTAGCATTATCTGTTGGTAATGGCCATCACCAGCAGGGAACACAGTTGCCATGACTAAGTTAACTTGGTCCGCAACGATGTTCATATACATGACAGCTTTCAGGGATTGGGCTATGAGGATAATGAGGCCTAATGTGTCCCAAGGAAACATCTCCCACAGCATAACACCGCAGCCAGCCTGTTTCCGCCCAACAGTGAATCCAGGTGCCATAGCCTTCGTTGATAATTGGCGTATCCGTGCTCGGCCATCTACGTTATGCACCAGCAATCTTGAATCGTCAGACCGGCCCACTTTCCATCATCCACGATCCAATCTCGATGATCTTGGGCCCATTTCATGCATTGCTGGCGATGACGTGGGACGAGTATGGGGATCCGGCTTGGTCTTCAGCTACGCAGGCCTATGCGCACAGCTGAAAACAAATTATTTTACTCTCTTTCATTCTCAGCCCAAATTAGGATAAATCAAGTTACCGCAGGGATAACAGCATAATTTTTTCCAGTGGTGATCAATGCAATGCGTCACTGTGTGCTGTGACGCATTGCCCTGATCACCACTGTGGTAGCTGTGGGGGATTTGTCGTATTGTGGCCCTTCGGTCGCTGTGAATAATACGTGACAGTCTCCGTTTCCCATCTGGCATCAATAATCTGCGGACGACACACGGTTTGACGATGGTTCGTTGTTTGGCCATCTGTGCACCACTTTTGATACGTACTCACTGCAGCAGCAGGTGAACAACCTACAAGCCGCTCCGTTTCCAAGATCGTAGCTCCGAGGAGCCGTGCCATCAGAATTTGTACTTTATCAAACTCCGATAAATCGGCAGCTTTTCACATTCTGACTCCGAACAATCTAATAACAGAGAGCCGGTCCTCGGGTTGTATATATACTGCTTTGTGAACTTTACCTGCGCCACCGTTCGGTCTCCAGGTGCGCTCATTTTTCTGTGATGGGGGTGGTCATAATGGAATGGATCATCGGTGTATATATATATACAGCGTGTTCATAAAGTCTTTCCTACATTACAAGAATTAATTTAAAAAAATCTATGTAAGTTAAAATCAAATTTTCGCAACATAATATAGCAGCACTCAAAGGTTTTTTTTCTGTTCTGTAGGTGGGCGCTACCGCTGAATAACAGGAGCATTTCATCGATAATGGTTTATATGCAAGAAAAAGCGGCGTGCGTGTTGTGGTTCTATGAGACCAAATCGGCGGTTACTGTCCAGCATCATTTCAGAAAAGTGTACAGATAAACACCACCGGGTCAAAAAAAAAAAAAAAAAAAAAAAAAAAACACAAGTTTAAAGTGACGGGTATTGTTGGCAATCTCCCCGGAGCGTGCCGACCACCGATTAGACAAGAGACAGGAGACATTTCTACGAAGCCCCAGGGCTGACTGACCACCGGTTACACAGCTGTTCAGGATACATTTCTGCGAAGCCTCAGGAAATCCATTCGTCGTGCTTCACTGGAAACTGGGATTCCCCGTGCCACAGTTCACAAAAGTTTGCACAAACGTCTTCATCGGTATGCTTATAAGGTACAGATCGTTCAAACTCTTTAACGTGATGACCGGCCTCGCCGTGTTGCATTTGCGACGGAGATGTTGCAGCGCATTGCTCATGATAGTGATTATCTGCACCATGTCTGTTTCTCAGATGAAGCCACATTCCACGTCTCTGGCACAGTAAAAGGCACAATGTGCGAATCCGGGGTTCAGAAAATCCCCATTATGTGATCGAGCAACAGAGGGCCAGCCCGAATGTGAACTATGGTGCAGCTTGATGCATGACATAATCATCGGACCATTCTATTTTACAGAGCCCACGGTAACATGTAACGTGTACCTGGATATGCTGGGACTTTGTGTAGCACTTCAGTTGCATGCACTCCAACCTTAGTTTTTTTCCAACAAGACGGTGTGTGATCACATTGGTCAACAATGTTTAGTGAGTTCCTGTATGCCACATTTCCGGACAGATAGATTAGCCACGACGGTCCCATGACATGGCCATCTCGATCCCCAGCATAACCCGTCTAGACTTCTTCCTATAGGGTTATGTGAAAGACCAAATTTACTCTAGCAGTGTTCCGGATGTCGATACGTTGAAGAGCACAATAACGGACGTTATTGGTTCTGTCTCTGCTGAGATGTTAAACAAAACATGAAATCGAATATCGCTCAGATGTCCCACGGGCCACAAATGGCGCCCATGTGGAGGTGTACTGACACTGGGCAAAAATCTTTACTTGCGCACAATCATTGTCGTGAAATCTCTTCCTTGTACCAGCACTACTTTTTTTATATTAATTTTTATAATGTGGGAAAGACTTTATGGACACCCTGTATATACATATACATATATATACAGACTTACCTGTCTTAAAATACGGCTTCGTCTGTTTTTTGACTTTCGTTTGTCTTCAGTTTTCCGTTTCTGGGAAATTTTTCTTAACATCCAACAATAATTAGCTGTCGTCAGTAAGGGGTCCGGGTTCGAATCCCGGTGAGGCATGGATTTTGTGTTTGTCTTACGGCACTGGCCCTCTCCCTTCCCTGGAACCAGTGACCCTAAATTAGGGACGGGCGACTGCTTATAGCCCATTGAGTTGCTCACGGTGGTCGTTAAACCTCAAATCAAAAAAAAAAAAAAAAAAAAAATAATAATAATTAGCTGACATAGAGGAACTCCATTTACAATTATAGGTTTGCTCTATATTGCCGATGCGTCTCGATAGAATCGCTCACCATGCTCGTCAATAACTGCGCCACAGTTTGGTGGGAAGAAATCGACCTGTAAATGCAAAAAGTGCATTTTCAAGGACATGTTGCACCCCATTTCTTTATAAGAATTTATGAAACAAGCTCCCTGAAATTTACTGCTTTAGCATTTTCCAAAAAGCCAGCTGAAACACATCGAAAGGATTTCCATGTTGTTTTCTCCCTTTCATTGAGCGTGCATTCATAATGTTCATCTTTGAAAAGCTGCCTTATCTGTGGGTAAATGAAAACACCTGCTTTAATCTTCTCTTCGTCTTGAAAATTTCTCAAACAAATATGTGAATGCAAGATTATTAACATCCAAAGTCTCGACGATGTTTTTCATGAGACCCAGTTTCATGTGTAGTGAGGGTAACAAAACTTTACTTGATTCAAACAGAAGTAATCGCTCTTTCCACGTTTATAAGTCAGTCACGGAAAAATTCTCATCGTCCGCCACCGGGAATCGAACCCAGGATCTTCCAATTACGCGCCGGACATGCTTCTACTGCACCACAGCAACCTTGAATTCCTCCAGACACACATACGACTAACTGCCAGACCACATGGCAGGTTGCTTCTTGGAGCCCCACACAATGCTGGGGATTCACCAAAGATGGTAAGCAGCAACTGAACAAATAACTAGGAGGCGAATGAATAGTTTGTCCGGCGCGTAACTAAAAGAACTTGGGCTCGATTCCATGTCCGGCGCGTAACTGGAAGACCTGGGTTCGATTCCCGGTGGCTGATGAGAATTTTTCCATGGCTCACTTATAAACGTGGAAAGAGCGATGACTTCTGTTTGATGTTCCTAATCCACGTCAATTGTGTGTGCTAATTTTACTTGATTCTATCAGGGGTTTGGATGCTACATTCTTAATTCTGGTCATCAATGATTTCCGCTTCGCCCAATTTCTCTTTTTGTAATGGATAACTTTTGCACAGCTATTCCACTCACAGAGAAAGCAACAGTACTTTGTGTAACCCTTTTGTAATCCCAACAGAATGGCGATTACCTTTAAATCACCGCATATTTGCCACTAATGCTTCTGATAGGGATCACCTGACATAATCCTTTTTAGGTTTGCATATGTTTATTTTGTGTGGATTGCACATGAATTATATTGATTCAAAGAAACTGATTTCCATTGTGTAATAATAAAAAAACTTTAAGGCTCAGTTTAGAGGCATCTATAAATAGTATCTACTCTTCAGGAACGTGTCTCATGTTAATTACTGCCAGTAGTCCATCAACATCATCAGATAAAGTGAAATCACTTGTTGCTTGACAGAATTTTTCCAAATCTGTATTTCTCATACAAAATGTTGTTGCTTTTACAGAATGGCCCAGGAAATTCCATTGTTGTAACCCTGATGCCAAAAGCTCAGCCTTATTTTTTGGCAGTTCCAGATCTCTGATGAGGTCGTTATGTTCAAACTGTTTCGTTGATCAAAGCATTTAGCATCATCGATTGGGACCCCTTTTTTAGCTAAACATTGTACAGGGATTTTCACATCTTTCCATATCGGTACTTCTTGTAGTATCATCCATGTGAAACACGAGAGGTCTTTCAAAAGTTTCATCCATTTATCCAAATATTCTAGGCAGCTGCTGTTCAGGCGTTTCACATCAGCGCAAAATTTGTCACGCAAATTATCAAGTCTTTTCCCACATTTTTCTGCAAGTAACTTCTTAACTTTGAAAGACAGGAATTCTTGACTCAAACGTTCATTAAGGATGTCTCTCACTGAAAACCAACTAGTCAGAACTTCAGCAGCTGAGTTTCATTCTCTTTCGATTCGTTCAGTATGAACATGGAAAACACTCATCAGCGAATGCACTAACAAAAGATATGCCAAGCTGAAGTCGTGCCCAACATTTTTTGAAAATTATTGTGAAGGCTTGTTATGGAACTGAAAAAATACCTTCTATGCAGGAAACATGTGTATCATCCTTCCAACAGCAGGAAATAATGACAAACAGCTTGGGTCTCCCCGGTGGCGCAGTGGTCTACGTGATGGCTTCTGATCATTCGTTCGTGATGGGTATGGGTTTGAATCTCGGTGAAGCACGGATGTTGTGTTTGTCTTACGGCACTGGCTCTCTTCCTTCCCTGGAACCAGTGGCCCTAAATTAGGGTTGGGCGACAGCTTATAGCCCATCGAGTTGCTCACGGTGGTCGTTAAACCCCCACTACACAAAAAAAAAAATAAAAAAAAAACCATCTTGTCTTGCTGTAAGAGAGAAGTTGTGTGAAGTCAGTGTCTACAAAGTGACTATACTCTTTCTACTCCTCAACTCGAGTAGTGTGGATGTGAAAGTACTTATCTCAATATCAATATCCATCCTTTCGGTTGCATTTTGAATGCAGTTATTCAAAATATGTGCTAGGCAATCCACACCAACCAATGCTTTCCTCTGCAATAAAGTTTACAATTTTGTAAACACGTTTTTGCCTTCTTCATTACGCCTGCAACCTCTGAAAATTGTGTTACACATGTTTCCAGTAAATGTACAGGTTTCTCCAACAAATCAGATCGCTTCCATCAGTAGATTCTCCAAAATAAGAAATATCGTTTTCTTTTGATGTTTTTCAAAGCAATTTCAACCGAATGATTTGCTATAATAGATATCATGATGGCTTCCGTCTTGTAAGAAAAAATCCTGGCAGTTTTCGAATCAGGGAATATATGTTTCAACAAAACAGATGTGCAGTCCATTGATTTGAAACTCGAGTGTTACTGAACAGTGTGAAAAGCAAAAGCACCCTGTGCTGCAGCACACGTTATTCTCTTGCTTGCTGACAACTTCGGCAAAACAGTGTGTCAAATTTGCTGAAGAACTCTCACGTCTGGGAGTTCTTCAGACGTGAGAGTTCCATGCTTTTCAGATTCCAAATGATGTTTTAAATCTGCAGCACCTTTATTTCCAAACAAAACATATGTTACAGCTTTGCATACCAAACATTCTGCCTCATAATCATATCGACCAAGAGAAAAACACAGAAATTTGTTTTCCAGTTCATCTGTGAATGTACACTATCGCTTTGGCATTGTAGTAACTGTACTAAAACATAATTCTATTATTAAGGTGGACGTCAAGTAATTTTGCTTCCTATACTTCCAATGGAAAAACTTTTGTACACATTTCCTTCACAATTAGTGTGCTCCCAAGGGTGGAAATTTGAACATCGATTAAAATAACTTCATATTATAACTTGGAATACTTAACATTTTCTAAAACATAACCTTAATTATATTAAAAAACAATAACGTTTCCTTTGGTGGTGTTGAAACCAGAAAAAAGATGGCGCGACCTGTACTTTGATGACGTCAGAAGACAAATAAATGTTGGATTGCATAATTATGGTTATGTTTTACCAATTTTTTTTTTACCAATGGGAACATCAACGTCCACAAATATCGCTAATCTATTCCTGTTCTTTAAGGAATATAAATTCATTAAAAATCACCCCACCTGCTCAGATAACTACCTTTACACTTTTAGATATATTGATGATCTGCTGTGTATCAATAATTCAGAAGTTATAGAGAGTGATTTTGATAATATCTATCCTAGCTCTCTTAACTTATGTAAAACCAACCACAGTAATCAGGAACTTGAGTTCCTAGACTTAAGCATTAAGCTCAACAGAGGTAACCCATCTATTAGCCTCTTTGATAAAAGAGTTAATTTTCCTTTCAAAGTAATTAAATATCTACACTGGAATAATAACATTTCAACCAAAGTAATTGAGAATGTACTAATTTCTCAGGTCCTAAGAATTTCAAGAATTTGCAGCAACAATTTGGATTTCAATTACCACATTAATATACTATTAGAAAGTTTTCTAGAGAACAGAAATTCCTTCTTCTTTCATCAAAAGAACTTTAAGAAAAATTATTCTGAATAATAGAGTAAGGTTGGCAGATCTGCTTTAATTTTCTACACAGTTAATAATATGATTCTGACCAATCAAAGCCGTAAGGAAGTTGGCTAGAGGATGCCTATTAACTACCTAAAGGAACCTTAGTGCTATGGATATGACGGTCCTATTAAAACAAAAAATTAAATAATATAAACAAAATCACAAAAAAAGCTTAAAAATCTGTTTATAAAAGAAAATAAAAACAAATAAAAAAGAAAACTAGTTATTCATCACTAGGATAGCTATACTAAAAATAGTAAAACCAACATTAAAATTAATAAGATTCTGATTAATCTATAGAAGCTCACTAAGGTGATTTAATACATGCAAAGATTATTAAATAAACTGCTCGTGTATTTTATAATATTTCTCATGTATTCTGGAGAGTTAATTCTGCTCATTCTGATCATACAGATCCACAGTCTTAAGTTTATATATTTTTTTCTCTGGTTAAAATCTCCGCGCGTTGGTTTCTTGCTGTATGAGGAGGCCATCAGCCCCACCCTCACTGCCCCCCAGCGTCTAGGGAGTGGCGGAAGGGGTCAGCCATGTTCTCCTCTTGTGAGGAGAAAAGTTTTTGTCACACAAGAGGTAAGCTCTCTTCCTTGTTTTTGGGTTCTAGGTTTTATAAGTTCAATGTTTGTACTTCATGTACCTTTTCTCTGTCGTTTTTTAGCTTTTCAGCTTTTAGGCTTTGGTTTGTCTGTTAACATTTTTGCGGGTTTTAACTCTTACTTTTCTTTGTAACTTTGAGCGTCTTTTGGGGTACCTAGGAACAGAAGAAGGCTAAGCTTGTTCCTTTTCTATGCGCTGTCTATGCGCTGTTTTTTCAAAGTAGTTAAGTTCCTAATAACTAATTGATTATGCACTTAAAGCACTGCTGAAATACTTTGTACATATTGCAACTAACTGTTTAAGGTATATAACTTTCACAAAGTTTTCTTTAGTTAATTATTATCTTTAACTTATTCTCGTTTTCGTGCTGTCATAAGTTGTAGAGTAGGGGGTTTTAGACTCAAGTTTTCTTTCAAAAATCTGTTCGTTATAAATTAACATTTCCTTTTTTAATTGCAATGTAAAATTTGGATTTCTTTTGCATTGTTTTTCAGGTTTAAATTCTCTCTCAAACGAACTTGGAATTTCGTTATAGCTGAAAATCATTTCTATCTATTATGTCACTCTCACAGCTTGAGTTCTCTTTTATCTTCTTCTCTCTGTTTAATAGTAACAGATGAAGAGCATGGGTCGGGCCATGAAGGTTAATGGATGCAAGCGAAATTGTTAACTAGTGCTAGGTCATGCTACTCTACGGAGGACATGACTTATATATATATTTTTTAAACTATTTTAGGTGGGAATGTTACTTGCATCTATGGCCTTGCAGAAACCCATTTCCAACTAGGTCTTTGTGGAAGTGAGAAAATGCAGAGTTTTTGCTGGTCCTTGATAAAGCCAAGGCTCAGTATTCTCGACACCTTCTACATTCAGTTGTTTTATTTTATTTTTTTTTCTTTTCTCCTTTTACTCACACAGGTAGATACATAACCTTTTCTATGTTGTATTAGGTGTGAGTCAAAATTATATATGAATTTTTTGCTTAGGTATCTTCTTTATAGAATGTGAATTCTGAATTTTCAAAACTGCTGCGTTGCGCGTTTTGATTTTCAGGTTATTTTGCACCCTTCGTTTTAAATTCTAAAATTTTTTCCTTAGTCTTCAGTTTTGCTCTTAAGTATATATATATATATATATATATATATATATATCATGATGAAGTTTTTGCGAGCGTACATATATTGTGAAGTAGCATAATTAATTCCTTTTCATTATTGCCAAGTACGAAAAGTCATCTTACTTGAGTGCTTTGCTGGTGGTTTCGTAAACAACGGGTCGTTTCGGAACCAGACGGTTGCAGCTGTTGGCAACTGTGAGGGATGCTACCTTTCAGTTCTCTCAGCGTGTGTAAATTTTCATAACAGAGATCTTCGACCTGAGTCGGTCATGTGATGATTTCGTGTGTGCAGCTAAGAAAAGCAACGGGTTGACACCTCGGAGAATTCTTGTGACGGAGAAGAAAGAGGACGTTTGCTTTATTTTGTTCACGTGTTAAGCTAGTGTTTTGTGTTTGTATGAAGAACAGAAACATGGATTACATTTTTCTCCATGAGTAAGGTAAGGCGATCATTTTTACGACAGTGACAGAGATGTTTATTGGTTTAAAGCAAAGACTTGTAGCTCTGAAGTTACCGCCTGCAGTGCCAATGAAATCGTTTGTTTGTGGAACTCGTTAACTATAGACAGTCCGACATACTGTGTTACATATGAGTTATTCACTATTCATTAGCTGTGTTTGTGAGGTGTCTATTAAACGCAAATCTGTATTTTGTTGTAGTTATTAAATGTTTCTGTCATTTTTGTTGGTATAATGCTCTTTTGAGGAAGTTTTTATGTGCTCAGTCATTTTTGTACTGTTCTATGGTCCAGAGGTCGAACCCGACCGTTCCGGTTTTATCCTGTGCGTTTCGTTTAGAAACCGATTCGGAGCAAAAGGCAAGCAGCGACGTAACAATAGCAAACAGATATCAAGCGAAGGTCACATTGGTGAAAAAAATTTATCGGCGAAAAAAACTTAGTTGCAGAGCTTTTGGAAGAAATAGTGCAATTTTCCACAGTAATATACTATAATGTCTAAAAAGAAAGGAGTTTAATCTATGCATCCTACCAGTTCGTACGTACGGAGCAGAGACGTGGGCTTTAACTAAACAAGACGTACAAAGATTTCAGATAATTGAAAGAAACATGGAGAGATGCATGCTTGGTGAAACCAGGAAAAATAAGAAACTGAGCCCATGGATCAGGAAAATGATAAGAGTAGAAGACATCATGATCAGAATAAAATATCTGAAATGGCAATGGGCTGGATATATTGCAGAAAGAATGGACAACAGATGGACAACCGAAATTTTAGACTGGGTATCAAGGAACTGGAAAAGACCTAATAGAAGACTAAGTGGAGATGGTTGGATGGAATTCAAAAGCATGCCGGAGTGACATGTAGGAGGCTGGCTCAAGACAAACCTTTGTGGAAGAAACTTGGGGAGACATTCATCCAGCGGTAGATAGATAATTGTTCACAATAATGATCATGATGATGATGACGATATATACATTTCATTTACATATATCATCATCATATATCGTCATCATTATGACGATATATATGTCATTATATGATATACATGTGTATTCTGATGATATATACGGTTCTCTGCATCTAAATTACTGTGAAAAGTGTGGAACGTACAAATAACAACCTATCTACCAACAAGTAATTAGACACCCCTGCAATCGACGATATTTGCGGTCCTGATACACGTCACGGCCACCGCCGTTAAATATCGTGTAGGAAACCACAACGTAACCAGTCGCATGTAAGATGCCATGCAGTTCGGAGCTCTCTGATTTCGAGAAAGGTGTAATCGTCGGGTATCACAGAATGGCCGATCCATACGTGACATATCCAGCGAGTTGAAGTACCCAAAATCTACAGTGGCCTACGTGATTGGCAAGTGGAAGATGAGAGGTGACTGTCGAAATGTGTCCCGACCGGGCAGACCCACAAAAATGGGAGTTTGAGACCGACGGGTGCTGGACAGAGAAATTCGGAAGAACCGCACCAAATCGAAGGGCCACATCCGCGCGGAATTTCAACAGGCTTCCGGGAGTGTTCTTTCGATGAATACCATCCGTAAGGAAATCCATCTGCTCGGTTATTATGGACGTGCTGCCGCCCACAAGCCTTTGATCACCAAGTCCAATAGCGCTGCTCGGCTAACGTGGTGCAAAGAACGTCGACAGTGGACCGTTGAACAGTGGAAACAGGTTCTCTGGAGCGACGAATCAAAGTTCACCCTGTACCGTTTGGATGGCAGGGTCTGGGTTTGGCGTCTGCCTGGAGAAAGCCTCCTGCCGGAATGTATTGTGCCAACTGTGAAGTTCGGCGGCGGGGGAATTATGTTATGGGGGTGTTTCTCTTGGTATGGCACGGGACCCTTGGTCGCAATTCCTGATAGACTCAACGCCGAGACCTACTGCACCATTTTGGATGATCATGCGCTTCCTACGTTGTGGCAGTTTTACGGGGTGGACCCATGTTACTTTCAGGATGACAATGCCACCTGTCATGTTGCGAGGTCCACCATGGCTTGGTATGGTGACAATGGGGTTAATCGAATGGACTGACCTGCGCACAGCCCGGACCTTAACCCCATCGAGCACCCCTGGGATGAGTTGGAGCGTCGACGTAAGGGGTGCCTCCACGGTCCGAAATCTGTGTTGGAACTAACCTGTCTTCTCCAAGCCGAGTGGAAGAAAATACCGCTAGCCGTCGTACAACGCCTGGTTGAGAGTATGCCCCGGAGGGTCGCAGCTGTAATCGCCGTTCGTTGAGTTCGTTTTCCTTTGCTATCACAGGTGTCCAATTAGTTGTTGGTAGATAGTGTATATCTAGCAGTTCTGGTGGCCCAGCTGGAGTCTGATTGTTCCTCGGAGACGGATCCAGATTCTAATTCCAGTGAGGCACGGATTTTGTGTTTTTTTTACTGCACTGGTTCTTTTCCTTCACTGAAACCAATGGTCCTAAATTTTGGACGGGAGACTGCGAATAACCCATTGAGTTGCTCACAGTGATCGTAAAATAACCAAACAAAATATATAATAATAATAAAAGATAAATCTCTAACGCCATTTCAGAATTTTTCTCCCACAGGTGGCACCACTTCTCGTGATGTGTTTAACATGGAATGTTTTAATTTCAAGCTTTGTGAATGGCTTCTCCGTTTCAGAAGCGCAACAAAGTACTGAGTGGTTTCATGGTACTAGGATGTCACACCGACGACAACGACATAAACATCTTAATTGTTGTGACATAGTGAAGCCAAAAATTCATACAACTCGTCATGTTTCCTCCGAAGTTCTTGCGAAATTAGTTGAGATGCAGTATTTGTGACGTGTTAACGCAACAGTAAGAGAAATGCTGCCAATAGAAACAATTACAGAAATCATATACTCCACGTTCTTCCTTCACTTATCCAAAATATTCCTGAATATATCGAGTAAAAATTTGATATTTTTGTAACATGCCGCATTGACGAAATCTTTATTTAATTCTTAAATGTACTTTTTAATATGCTCAAATGAAAGATCCGCCTTGTGTTGATAATTTTTAAGCATGCTTATGTTTTCTCGACCCTGCTTTTGATATAGTTTTGTAGTGTGTCTTGCCCTACATTTACCTTTGTCGCATATCGTAAGCCTGAGGGCTAATGTTGTGAATATTTTTAATGGATTTGTTTTACTCAATTTGGTCATAATAAATAAGCCTTTAATCTTTTGTTTACTGATTTTTTCATTACTTATGTAAAGGCAATTATGTAACCAGAATCTAAAATTTGCTATTGTATAAAAGAAACTGAAGTGTCATCCTGTGGTTCATCACTCAGGAATACGTCGGTAAACAAAAAGGCAAAGTAAGACACGAAGCTTATTTGTACTTTGCTCAAAGTTTATGTTATCTGCAAATCGCTGGTAAATTATGATATATGGTTGCACTGGCTTTTTGCTACCATCCTCTGATGGCAACTGAAGTAGTAAATTATGTTTAATTTCATGGTCGCCATGTTAGACAGACTAGTTGAAGAAAACATTCATTTGTTTCTATTTCAGAAACACGCCTGGGAGGCTCGGATATCCGTGCTGTACGATGATATGTATCCCGGAAATTTGTCAGGAACAACGACTATGAATATGAAGAAGAGCCAGGTCATTTTCTCCGATGTCACAATAACAGGATGGGGTTATTCCTACGTACTCAGGATCACCGTCAGCGCGCCTCACCGGAATCTCCACTGCTTGATTGGTAAGGAAGATGGGAAATGACTTTGCCGAACCATTCAACTGGATGCTTATATTCATGTGACGCTCTGTGCTCATTGCAATTTGACAGATATGCGTGTTTGGTCATAAGTCACCCTTACATCACACACGGATTCATCGGAAGGTAGTGCTTACTGAGTTGTTCATTTATTCATATGGCCATAAAAGTAAAACGTGACATATAGTAAATATCCATTACTAGCTCATAGCCCGGGCCGTGCAAGGGTGAAAAAGCTGTGACTGAAATTTTTATAATACTAATCGTAAAATACATATACATAACTACGTATTAAAAACGGTTGAATTATTAATGGGGAGTCTATAAAGATAGGTCACCAACAACAAAATTTTCGTAATATTCCCATTCAATATTCCCATGACAGAAGCCTATTTCTTATAATTTTACTTGTTCCTTATATGAAATAAAGTAACGCTGATTCCTTTTTATGAAATTACTCTGCAATGCGAAGAAAATGAAATAAAACACGACATAACACCTACGTAACCGAACAAACGCCGCAGACATTTGTTCGAACACATGCGTGTTGCTACAGATGAAGACGTTTGCCTTACTAACTTATTTTATTTTCCAATATTTGTCCTTTATTTTACGCTTCGTGCGGTAGCGGTGAGCTTAGTTCCTATTTCAGCCGCCGACTAAAAGCAGATGGTTCGAAGGATATGAAATAAAACATGTCAAAACACCTACGTAACAGAAAGCCGCAGACAGTTGTTCGAGCACGTGCGTGTTGCCACGGATGAAGTCGTTTGTCTTACTAACTTTATTTTATTTTCTGGTATTTCTCCTTAATTTTACGTATCGTGCGATAGCGATGAGCTTAGTTCCAATTTCGGCCACCAGATAAAAACAGATGGCGCTGCAAGTACTGGTGACGTCAGAACGTTAGGGTCAGACGTAGCCCATTATATTATCCACTATTCAGTTCTCATTTAATTGTTATTTAATTCAATAAGGGACGCTGCCAAGCTTATTTATGTACTTAGTGATTAATCAAATGTTATGAAGTCTGATACTTTTCTATATAACGCCACACTTGGATTCAAGGAAGGAAATGAGTAAAATATCAGACAGAGAGAGAAAGGTACTTTGTCGGATAAGATTTCAGCGAATAGCTCCTGCGTGTTTTATTAATGGAAATATTCCATTTCCTCAGTTGATAATAAGGCAACGTGTATTCTAAATATTTGTTGTCTTTTCATTGGCTATAAATATTTGTTCCCGTCTAATGGCCAAACTTGCGGAAACTTTTGGAAAAATTTGTATTTCTGAGGTTTGATGTCTCATATCATCAGTCTTTTTTAGAAAAATACCATGAAATTTTATATCATTAGAATGACAATTTAACGCATAATATAATTCAACGCACTTTATTAAAGATTGCGTTTTAAAAGAACTTATACACACAAAATCATGATAAAAAGTATTTCATAACTTCTCACCATTTCTGTTAGTACTTAATCGGGAAACATTTTGCCGCAATTACAGTCTTACAACGGCGTCCTGTGGTACGAACGAGAGTTGGGCAGGAATGTATTACACAGTAATGGAAGTACAGATCACAATTAACGTGTAATGCATTACAAGGTAATGCAGTAACAGGTAATGCATTTCAAGGTAATCCCAAGTATGGTTTGCACAAGGTAATGGAATTAATCTGTAATGCATTACAATGAAGAGGATATAATTCAATTATTAAATAACGCCATTCCAACGCAATGGAATTATTTGGTAATAAAATTACACAATTTGCAAAATATAATTACAGTTATAGAAATAATAATTACATCTATAGAAATGATAATTACATCTATAGAAATAATAATTACATCTATAGAAATAAGTTTAGTTACAGTTATATAATTACAGTTATAGAAATAATAATTACAGTTTATAGAAATGTACGTGTGCCAAAAGCTATGTCTAGAAAAGTCGGCCATGTAACATTGCAGAAAGAGACAGAAGTGTCGTGTAGAATGTTCTAGAAGTGGCAAGAATGGGTTTGAAGTTATGTTCTTGTTCTTTGTTGAAGACTCAGATCACATGCAACGGCATCGATCTTTCTTTCATTTTTGTACTATTCTCTAACCGAAATAAACATCCCATTCGTACTTACTTCATATGTATTATTTCATTCAAATCACTTTACTTGCGGCGAAGACGGGCTAACTACTCATGCCATACACGTACAATCTCCAATGCCTACATACATGCATCTGAGGTCCGAGGGGTGGAACAATTGTCAAATAACCTACACAACTTTTAAGGGTGTACTGGTTGCTGGTTTAATCAAGTTGTATTGTTACCCATAAGTTATTAGTTAATTACGAACATATAGTTAGCCATTAACCATTACTATTATAATGAGTAACTGCTACATGTCATTACAATTTCATGTAACTCTAATGACCAGTTCACCATTACCATATAATGGTAACGCTAAGTTCTTGTTCCCATTACCATTACGCTGTAATGCATTACCGATTAATTTAGTTGCGATTTTGTCCAACACTGGTATGAACCAAGCGTTTCAGTTCATCAGGTGTTATAATGTGAAACTAAGATTGTATGACTGCTTTTGTGAATTGCGCTTTATTCCTTGGTTGCTTCCGACGAACACGTTTCTTTATTTGGCTCCACAGATTTTCTATTGGATTCAGGTCATGTCTATTAACTGGCCATTCTAGCAGAATAATATCATTTTCCTAAAATTACTTTTTTGTACACAGATTTTCTACTGGATTCAGGTCATGTCTTTTACCTGGCGTATCTAGCAGTGCAATGTGATTTTCCTGATACCACTTTTTTGCACGCAGCAGCAACATGATAAGGCACTGAATCCTGTTGAAATATATAGGTTTCATTATCCTGGAAAAATTCACGTACCACAGGCGTCAGTTTTAGCTCAAGCATATCAATGATGCATTTTGTTCTCATTTAAAGTACCATTTATTACACCTTTTGCTGTCATACAACCCCAGATCATAATACTGATTGGATGCTTCATGGTAGCTGTAATGCATTCAGGCTGCAAATCTTCTCCATTTCTTCTTCTGGCATACGTTATTCCATCAATTCCAAATATGAATATTCTGGTCTTATCACTCCAGATGAACCTGTCCCATTGTTCCTCAGACCATTAACATGGCTTTTAGCCTATTCTAATTTCTTCCTTTCTTGTTTGGGAGATAGAAATGGCTTTTCCTTGGAATTTTAGAATTTAAACCAAAATCTTTGAGCCTGCATTTAACAGCCCTTGTGCTCGTCGTCAAACCACATTGAGACAATTCATTTTTAATTGACTCAGTTGATGTCCTTCTGTCACTTAAACACGTCTTTTAATTCTTCTATTACACATGCTGTCGTGCACCTTTTCCTGCATTACCAGTTTGATTTTGAATTGACTGAATCTTTTAAAGGAGTTTACCTCCTTTGATTAGATTCTCACCTACTTTTCTTATGATTTACTCGTAAGTGTAATTGTTCTTCACGCAAAGTTAGTATTTCACATCGCTTTCTAAGTGATCAGTCAACTCTTTTCAACCTGTTTGTCATCTTATTATGTTACACAGCTTACTAATTTATCGAGGAATAGAAAAATCACTGAAAAAACCAGAGGCCAACTTGATGACATTCACACAACTGAATAGGTATTCTATTATTAGCTCTGATACCTGGAAATGAGAACTGACTCATACTAACACCTTATTGATTCCATGCTGTGTCATAATAAAATCTGATTGGCCTTCAGAACTATCAGTCTCTTTGGTCAGTTTTGAGTTAAGGAAATCCACTTCTTGTTACATAAGGCAGTTGTATTTCCTTTTTTCTGATCATTTGGCTATACTTTTGATAGAATAAAGATCATTCAACACAATTTGTTGCATTACAATTTGTATTAAATTACCTTTTTAATGATATATAACTTTATGTTATTATCCTAAAAAGACTGATGTTATCAGCCATCAAATCCTAGAAACACACATTTTCCTAAAGGTTTCCACAAGTTTAGCCACCAGTGTATATTAAATCTTGTTTAAATAGATGCTAATAACAATCCTCCCAAATCTGATTTTGAGCAGTGAGCCGAATAGAATTTAACTGTTTTATATGCGCTTTTTACCAAACTTTTATAGAATATTCGTGAACGTACTCTTCACACTTCTCCCCATCACCATGATTCACTTAATCTGTGATATAAACCCTGTTTATGTTGATACAGCGTTAACACATTTTTGTATAGATTTTGAAGTACTTTTCTGCACTTTTATGTTTTACGATCCTGTAGCATAAATTGCACACAGGCACCATTAGATAAGAGAAGAAATATTCACTTTTCATGTTCGCAGTGTTCTATGCGCAGCAGTAGTTTCAACATCTGTATTCATTTCCATGTAGATTCAGGTCTTACATTTTGCTGATATTTTATTCTACTTTGTAAAACTTGTTCAAACTTATTTTTATAAACTAAAACACTCCCTTTTAATGGCGTAAAACTAATACACAATTTAAGCCGAGCTTTCACTCTCCACCGGGACGCTTCGTCTGAGCTAAGCGTTCATAACCTTCTTAGAGATAACAACTTACAATGTTGTTACTATTCAAAAATTTTGATATTATAGAACCAAACAGTTCCATTTTACGTTGAGGTCCGTGTTTAGGCGTACTCACGTGTGGAGTCCGTGTTTTAAACGTGATCATGCAACATGGCGAGGAATTACCTGTTCTTTCTTTGATTCTTGTTCAGGAGATTCCTTCAGGCATCTGATATCTCAAAAGTCAAGTTTTCGTTGCATGGCTGTGTGTGAGTATTGATCTCCAGACTTTCATGTCTGTGGCTGTGCCAATGAAGCTTGTATAGGCGCTTGTATATAGTTATCATTATCCATCCACACCCACGCAATTCATTAACTTGTCTTTTGAGATATCAGATGGCTAGAGGAATCTCCTGAACAAGCATAAAAGAAATAACAGGTAATTCCTCGCCATGCCGCATAAACACGTTTAAAACATGGACTCCACACGTGAGTATGTCTAAACACAGACCTCAGCGTGAAATGAAACAGTGTGCTGTGACACATTGCCCTGATCACCACTGTTGTAGCTGCGGGCGATTTGTCGCACGGTGGCCCTGCGGTCGCTGTGAAAAGTGCGCGACAGTCTCCGCCCCTTCTAGCATCAATGAGCTGCGGAAAACACACAGCTGGACGACGGTTCGTCCTGTGGCCATCTGTGCACCATTTTTGATACGTACTCACTACAGCGGCACGTGAAAAACCCACAAGCCGCGCCGTTTCCGAGATCGTAGTTCAGAGGCGCCGTGCCATCACAATATTTCTTTTATCAAACTCCAATATATCGTCAACTTTTCCTATTCTGACTCCGAACACTCCATTAACCGAAAGCCGGTCTTCGGGCTGTATATACACTGCTCTGTGAACTTCACCTACACCACCGTTCGGTCTCCAGGCTCGTTCATTCCTCTTGGCTAGGGGGTGATCATTATGGAATGGCTTATCGGTGTATACATTGCGATGCTACTTTATTAGGTACACCTACTTAGTAGAGTGTTATGCCGCCCTTGGCCTTAAGAGCAATCCAAATTAGTCTGAGAATGGAGCGTATCAGATGCTGGATGCCTGGTGCTAGAATTTTATACTATCTTGAAATAGTTGATAAGTGCATTTGCTGCAAGTACGTAAAAAGGCGTATTCGTAAAACGGCAGCATAGTCTCGCAGTGAACCAAGTGTTCCACCTCACCTAGAGACGCTCGATCAGGTTTTAATGCAGGGATTGTGCAAGCATCAAGCACGAAAAACTCGTCGACATGTTCGTAGAACCATTAGGCGACGTGTGGTTCTAAAACATGCAACAAAGAATGGAGTTATCTATACATACTGTTTGGGTGCAACTATTTAAAAAAAAGGTACTTATAATTTTGTGATAATAGGTTCTTATGTTTTTGTAGCTGGGAAATGCTTTCTGGACAGAGTTAGGGAAACATGCTTGGACGGAAATCGGCAGATGCAAGTACCATTCTCGCTTTAACACGATGCACTTTCTGAATTTCTGAGGTGCTTGTTGCACAGTAACAGTTCAGTTCGATATTTTTATTCCGTAAAATAATATACATAAATAGTAGAAATCTGCACATATGTCACGGAAAATATTTAGATAGCATATTGCCTTATAAAAAGATTTACTGTGTTAAGTACTGAAACCGTTCCCATTGCATCGTATTAGGCATGAATTAGTGCGTGACAATATGAATAATAAATTGCAACATCCCTGCCCCGAAATCAGACGTATATGTTACACAAGAAGCCTGTTATGTAAAGCAGCAACTGCCGTGACCAATAAATGAACAACGGCGTGATCAGTAGCACAGCAAGATCTTCATTTGCCAACACACATTAGTGGGTTCGGTAAATAAACGATTTGAGTCAAATACGTTAGCAGTCTTGGAGTTTCCACTGGGAGGAGCAGTGACATGGTATTATATCTCTGACAGTTCGATTAGATGAATTCACTGTTTTTGACAGTTATAAGGATATTAGGAGCAGGACAGCCCCACGCTTAAATGGCCATACTGTCAAATGTGGATGGATCCATTACCTGACATCCCTGGCGACAATTTCAGGACACTGAAAACATCCCGATAACATCTGGGCAAGGAAGTCGGGGGTCACTACCTCTCTACAAGACCGCATATTCGTGTTAACCACTAGGACCTTAGATTTGACTGTTGTTAATAGACGTGTCCATTACACCGAGTCTTGTTTTAATGAAACTTTGTTGAATATGTCAAGAGCGTGCACTTTTTTTAAAAATTGGAATTGAAATTTTAGCCTTCTTTAGATCACAGGACGTTTTTCATGCTTTTAATTTATTCTTCTAGTGTTGCATTTTGGTCTTCTTTTTCAAGCAGATCAATCAGTAAATCTACAACAAAAAATGTTGAGTTTTCTAAAGCAGGGAACATCTCACAAACCAGAATATTTTGTAAACAAGAATAGTTAGACGAGAAATACAGAACACTTAAGGAATCAAGGGAGTAACGAAATGCGCTCATCATTTATCCCGTTTATTGGGAAACTCTTTGAAATTAAAAAAAGAGGAATAAGAAGATGAAATTTCATTTCATTTCACCGAATTTTTCGTGCGGTTTGATTGCGTTTATGTCTGTTAATCTATTACGCGTACTCTGCTTTCATCTAGTTTCGGAATTCGATTTTGTTCTAGAATCATATGCAAATCTCAGGTCTAAGTTAATTTAACAGAAAAATCAATTTATAACAGCAATAGAATGGATTTCTGAAAAACAGCGAACTTTAAAAGACTCTAAGTGATGAGTACGTTCTTGGAAAAGGAAAAACAATGTTAAGGTTACACTTTCTTGCTCTTATGTGCTTTTACAAGAGTAAAACAAAAATCATCAATTTTTTACTTCGGTAAGAGTGGCCATTTTTGCTTACTTGAAGCTTCATGTTCTATCAGCTCTGTTGTGCCTTATTCTTTAACTAAAGTTTCATTAAGGATTAACATCAAAGTGCCTTCAAACTTTTCGGAGTTTCTATTCAAACTTTGTTTCCTTTCCTTTATTTATCAGATAATTTCTTTTTTTGTCTTATTTGCAGCTTTCGTTACATCCGTTGTAGATTTCTGTTTTCTGATAAAATCATAAATTGGCTGACGAATGATCTTCTGTTAATTTTTATAACCTTCTTCAAACTGTTGGAAAATTTGGGGAGAAGTTCGTATTTTAAGAAGTATTTTCCTTCTGTGAGAAAATTCGTTTCATAACGAAAATTACTTTTGTTTTGAATTACAATCTTTGATTATTAGAATGGAAGTAGGTAAATCTTAATATTTTGATACGCCCCACATAACAACGTTTCAGGAGGTTCAATGTGTGAATTAGGTGAGATTTACAGAGACATTCCTTTGTGTTAAAGCCTAGACAAATTCCTATAAAACGAACCTTCTGCATAACTATTAAACATCTCTAAGATCAGACTCGACAGCGCTGAATGATGTCTGCTGATTACTACAATGTGATCATGGACAGTTACGTGGTACCATGTTAATAATCTAATACAATGCAGGATGAAGTCAACCGATTACCATAGTGTAGTCATGGACAATTACGTGTGTTACCATGTTAATAATCCGATACAATGCTAGACGAAGTCTCCAGACTACCATAGTGTAGTCATGGGCAGTTGATAATTACGTGTTACCATGTTAATAATCCAGTATAATGCTGGATGTACTCTGCCGATTACCATAGAATTGTCATGGTCAGTTACGTGTTGCCATGTAAATATTCCAGTACAATGCTAGACGAAGTCAGTCGTTTACCATAGTGTAGTCATGGATAGTTACGTGTTACAATGATAATAATCCAGTACAATGCTGGATGAAATCTGACGATTACGATACTGTAGTCATAGGAAGTTGTGCTTTGCTATCTGGATAATCTGGTATAATGCTGGGTGATATCTTCCAATCACTTCTGGTTTTCTCTTTTCTTGGAAATAAACTGACCCAAAGTTGTTATAAGAATTTCCTTCGAGGATTGGGAAAGCTGTTAAATATACACTGAGGGAAAAAAATCCCAACACCAAGAAGGGGTTGTGTTAGATAAACGACAGTTAGTAGGCGGTGAGAGTACATCTGTAAGATGACGTCTATGCAAATTTCGCGCTTGGCGCATAAGTGTGGCGCTAGTAGCGCCCCTCGGAACATGCAAAGCAGGTTTACTGTAAATACGCGCTGTAACGTTCGTGAGCGTTAGTTATCGTTGAGATTCGACGTAGTGTGTTGATGTTAGTCAAGAATGCCTTTAAGAAGACGAAGAAGCCATTATCAACAGCTCACGGAGTTTGAACGAGGTCGTGTAATAGGGCTACGAGAAGGTGGATTTTCTTTCCGCAATATTGCAGAACGACTTGGCAGGAATGTAGCCACTATGCATGATTGTTGGCAGCGGAGGTCAAGGGAAAGTACTTCCTCAAGAAGACCGGGTTCCGGCCGGCCATGTGGCACTACTGAGAGGGAAGACCGCCGTGTACGGCGTATGGCCGTGGCGCATCGTACCGCGTCTGTGGCAGCAATTCTAGCTGCAGTTGCCACCACAGTGACAAAACGAACTGTTATAAATCGTTTACTTGAAGGACAGCTCCGAGCCAGACGCCCTGTAGCGTGCATTCCACTTACTCCAAACCACTGCCCTTTGCGACGTCAGAGGTGTCAAGCTAGAGCTCATTGGAGGACGGAGTGGAGATCTGTTGTGTTTTCTGATGAAAGCCGGTTCTGCCTGGGTGCCAGTGATGGCCGTGTGTTGGTTAGAAGGAGGCCAGGTGAGCGCCTTCAACCAACCTGTCTGCTGCCGAGACACACTGGACCTACACCTGGAGTTATGGTCTGGGGAGCAATTTCCTATGACAGCAGGAGCACTCTCGTGGTTATCCCACGCACCCTGACGGCACAGTTGTACGTCGGTATGGTGATTCAACCTGCTGTGCTGCCATTCATGAACAGCATTCTAGGGGGTGTTTTCCAACAGGATAACTCTCGCCCGCATACCGCTGTTCTAACCCAACATGCTCTACAGAGTGTCGACATGTTGCTGTGGCCTGCTAGATCACGAGATCTTTCACCAATCGAGCACGTATGGGACATCATTGGACGACAATTCCTGCGTCACTCCCAACCAGCATTAACCGTCCCTGTATTGACCGACCAAGTGCAACAGGCATGGAACTCCATCCCACAAACTGACATCCAGCACCTGTACGACACAATGCATGAACGTTTGCGTGCTTGCATTCAACATTCTGGCGGTTACACCGGTTATTAATGTACCAGCATTTCACATTTAAAATGGCTCGTCTCGTGCTTACAATAGGCTGTGATCTTGAAACCTTAATCGATTAAATATGTTACCTATACAAATGTGTTGCCGCCATTTCATTCCTCTACAACTATTTTTTCGTGGTGTTGGGATTGTTTTTCCGTCAGTGTATGTTGGTAACAAAACGATCGAAACAAATTTTAAATACTGAAAGCACATGCCGCTACTTCAAATAAATTTTAATAAATCAAACACATGTATAAAACTAACATGAGGAGAGTTCGTAATAAAACTTCTCAATAAATACATACTTTTTTTAAATATCATCCCAAAGAAATTCTAATTTAAATAGATCTCTGCCAAAAAGATGGTAACGCTGCCACATAAAATGTATGCCGCAAGCATGTAGATTTCAGGAGCCAGCCATTGGATTGGTGGTTATTTACTTACTGTAGTATATGAGTGACAAAAGTGTAAGACAAGTTTTTAAAGTAAAGAACAATGTAAAATCAAATCTAGTAATTATTATCGCTGTCGCTCAATGTAGTAAGCAGTCACCAGCTTTTGAACGTTGGATGCTGGGAGATATCAGTAACGGAGAATGCCAAAAGATCTTCACACGTAATGTTTACCAATCTACACAAGGGGCATAAAATGGGGAACATTAGCTGTGAAGAATTTTTGATATTACTGTTTGGATCAAAAATTAAGATCTAAGAAATAACATATGAGAACATTGGGACGTTCTGTAAGGATTAAACTGCATAGTTACTCGTGTGATGCTATTACTGTTTTACCTGATAGATAATAAGTTATTGATTCTCTTTTTAGGTAGTAATCGTATATTGCAGAACATATCACAAAGGAAGCATTAATAGCAGTAGGGAAAGGAAAAGACCGATTTGAGATTACACTCTGCTAATGAGTAACGTTTCCGTTTTCAGCGTAAATATGTCTTCTAACATGTAATCGTCTTATTTCTCAAATTCCAACATGTGGTAGGCTTTCGTTTTCGAGCTGGACCACATATCTTTTAAGCTGCTTTTAATTCTGACTTAACTCTAAAATTCTGCTATACAGTAGTGATGTGCATAAGAGCCATCGTATGCGAAGTAACTTCGGCACAAAGAAGACTTTATATCTAGCAGGTATGGTTTACACTGCTTTGAAGAGTGCTTATTAGAATTAATATTACCATTTTCTTTCATTTGCGCAGTTTCTTTACATGAGCAGATTTTAAGCAATCTTCCACAGTTTTATGTTGAATTTTGTTTACATTTCAACGTAGTATTCTTATACAGTACATTCCTGGAATAACATATGTAACATATTTCAGCTGAACATTCGTAACGTATAATTTTTAACCTTTTGCTAGTTGAGCTGTTTATGGAAATTGAAATCTGTTAGCATATCAATAAACTACTACTCTAAATGCAGAAATCGTTTGAAAGCTGATAGTTTTGTGATATTACAGCGTAACAATGATACTAAGATCTGTCTTTTCTAAGCTGAACACAATTCTAATACAAAAGGTGCAATCTTTTCAAAGAACAATACACAGTTACTCTAAAAATTACAATCTTTTCACAGCGCAGGATACTTTACGAAAAGTAGTCTCTGCATTGCCCCTTAGTTGAGTTGGGTAAAAAAAATTATTGAAATGTTTGATTGGCAAGTCCGTATATATACGTTTGGAAGTTTCTGTGCCCAAAGCGGCGACAACGCAATAACACGTTATTCGAAAACCTGTTCAAATGCTGCAGGAACGCAATATTGCGTCGAAAAGATTTTTAGATTAAAAGGTGTGAGAACGCATATTTGCGCATCTTAACGACGAAGTATACTAAAGAAAGGGAGTCTTCTGTTACACATGAGAAAAAAATCGCATTGCCTCTTCCAAAGCTCCTGCCACCTGGAGGGTTAAATAAAAGAGTACAATATAGGCTTCAAGTTTTGTAGTTTTCGTCTTATCAGTACTCTCTTTAATGACCAAAGTTCCATATCTCCATGGCTGTAGATATTTAGTCAACAAACAATACTTTCAATTTTGAGCTAATTCATATTCATTTTCTTTCAACTGCAAAGAAATAAGGATTTTATAGTTAAGAACATGCATACAATCATTCCAGTCTCGAGTAACAAATGTTGCAGATAAAGAAAATATCTTGGAACTTCCTTGAAATTTCATGAAGAATGTTCCTACAAAATATTGCATTTTTGATGCCATGTATCTTTCCCGAGAGTAGTATAGTTAAATCCCATTTATAAAATTTCGATGTAACGAAAATTGGTAACGACTGAATAAAAACCACTGTTGAAATCTGATTTTTGAATGCTGTCCCATGAAGTGACGCAACAATATTAAATTTCATTGTGACTCAACAATATATTTTACTAAACTATCGCAGAACATTATTTCATCCCATTTTACTTAAACGTAAAAATCAGTGGCGTATATTCAAGGCTAGCTAGGCTAGCTGCGAAGCCCAGAGAATGCACAGATAAGTCAATTAGATATACACAGTTAAAAGTCAATCATCAACTGTATTAAGATATGTCTATGCTCTCGCTGCAAAAGAACAAACAAAAACAAACAAAAACAAAAACAGCACGTGCGGATTCGCTTGTTTTGCCTAAAAGAATCAGTCAGGAGAGCGAAGACCAACGGGACTCTTAGTGAAGGGATGGTGTCATCGTAACGCCACCAGCTCTACCAGTCTTCGCTGTGTAATTCGAAGACTCGATACGATCGCGAGCTAGCGTTTCCATGACAACATGAAGGAGCGGGTGAAGAGTGAATGGGTCATTGCTTTGGGCAACTGTTCGGGCACGTGTTTCGCGAGAGTTGTTACAGTTGTGTGAAGTGTCAATACATTAAAATCAATGGTATCACATCCTAAATTCGTGGCTTTGTTGGATTCGAACAGTTTTAATACATTTTGTGAAAGCCTTCCTGAACATCTAGTGTCAGAACTTAAAGAACCTATGCATCAAATTTTGACACAGTTCGACTAAAAAAATAACTGAAGGTATTTTATTCCCTTGATGATTACAAAAAGAAATCAGTAAGAGATTTAACTTGTTACATGAAATTGGATTAATTGGACATTGTGTTTAGTGAGGTGTACAAATTAGCAGACCTAAGATTAAAGTTTCTATCGACAACTGCAACTACCAAACGACGTTTTTCTGCATTAAAAATAATCAAGCCATCTTTGGGCCACACAAGGACATGTGCACTTGAGAAACGTGGCTGTTTTGGCAACAATGACATTCTTTTTAAATATGAAAAAGTACTCGGAAGAATTTTTTTATGAAAACGTAATACTCAAGTTCACACAAAAGGAAAGAAGAATGGAGTTCATGTACAAATAAAGTATTCAAAAGTTAAAGTGTTGAAATCCTAATCCTCGTAATTATTTGCTGTTATGTTAGCAATAGCATGTACCTAAAATTTAGAAAAATTGCTTCTATAACTTAATTATTGAAAAAAAACTTAAAAAAAAACAGCACTGTGGACGGGGAAGGAGGACGGGTGAGATAGCCCAGGTCTCGGACTCAAGATACGCCATAGGTAACAATATCTCATTGCAATTTGCGTAAAGTACGGGAACCTGATGATAAATGTAATAAAGGCCATCAAAACAGTGCGCCAGAGTGTTGGGTTCTTATCGATGCACCTACCAAATGGGAGAGTTATTTGCTGTAGACGAGAGCTCTAAAACGATGTATAATACGAGGGGGTGTAACTTGTAGATATCTTACACCAAAAGTTACTAAACCCTTCATTAACACATTTTCGATTCAGCTTTTCTTTCTACCTTGAAGTCAGATTTTAGCTTGGGCATTGCCAGATGGATTTTCGTATTTAGCTACATCACATTTCATCGGCCCAGGGTTGTTTCTTACGTTCGTCTAAATTTGAAAAACATGATGATGATAACAAATATTAAAAGAAAATTCAACAGTCACAGGGCGGTACACATAAAGCCGGTCCCAGACGCGAAAGACAGTTGTACAGTTTTATTAGGTCACATTTTACCTTTAATTTCAGTTATTTTTGGTATGGTAAATACGGCATTTTTAAATTGAAAAAAAGGCTGTTATGCCAACAATTTACACAGTTATCAGCATTTTTTTATAACTTTTTAAGTCTATGTTGGAAGCGGTTTCGATGCATTTTTCCAGCTCGCCGAAACACGTTCAGATAAACGTCCTGCAATTCGGTGACTGAAATGCTGCTGATCTCTTGCCGTATGTTGGTTTTCAACACTTCCAACGTTTGAGGCTTGTTGTGGTAAACTTTAATTTTAGCAAGCCCCACAGGTGAAAGTCGCACGGTAATAAGTCGGGATAGCGGGGTGGCCATAGATCTTTCCAGATTGTCCGTTCCTTAGAAAAACCACTGTAGAATCGAGCGAGTGAACGATCAGAGGTATCGCAAGTCGCTCCTTCTTGTTGAAAGAAGGCATCAGTGAGTTCATCTTGGTGTCAACTGGCTTACAGAGTCTTCGTAAAGACGGAGATGAACATCTGTGTTCGCATTCTCCTCGAAAAAAATGGGTTCGATGATGCGTTGGCCCAACATTCCAGATCAAATACCGACTTTTAAATCATGCAGTGGTTTCTGTTGGAACACGTGTGGGCTTGCAGCACTCCAGTGTCGTGTGTTCTACGAATTGATATACACCGAGAGGTGGAACCAAGCTTCGTCTGTTAAACTAAAGAGAAATCGATCGAGTAGCCCTTCAGGGTCCATCTCTAAGAGCCACTGAAAACGTATGCAAAAATGCTGATAAAGTGTCAAGTGTTAACATTACAGCCATTTTTTAAGTTAAGAAAATCATTTTACAACTGTCCTTTGCTTTTGGGTAGGTTTCATGTGCGCCACACTGTGCTTACTATTGCCGCCGCCATATTTTAGTATTATAAATGTATGTTTTTAGGTCTCACATATCTTCTTTCATTCGTTTTGCGGCAATAATATTCATTAATCCACCTACTAAAGTACCGCTGAATGTCAGGAATTAGTAAACCTTATTGTTTGTTCATGAAAGAAATACGGGATTACGCCATATAATACAAATTTTGAAGATGACAATCCGATTTTTGGCGTAAATGTGACAAGGATGGTAAGTCAGGTAATATCCGAAAACTTGAGAATTTTCATCGTCCTGGAGCGGGACTCGAACCCGCGTCTCCCAGAAAACGCCCGGGTATGCTAACCACTACACCACCCAGAACGACCAAGTTTCAAGTTTCCGATCAATTTGAATTTAACCATCAAGACGCGGGTTCGAGTCCCGCTCCAGGACGATGAAAATTTTCAAGTTTTCGGATATTACCTGACTTACCATCCTTGTCACATTTACGCCAAAAATCGGATTGTCATCTTCAAAATTTGTATTATTGTTTGTTGTTATGATTTAATTCCATTTTGTATGTACCGGACTGTGGCTCACTGTGGTCGTGAGTGACGCAAATGAATACAATGGGTTATACGTAAGTAAATGTATACTCACGAATCACTAGTTTTATTTGACACCCACAAAGATATTTACATACGAAAGATGCATAGCATAAATTACAGTGAGCAAAATAATTATGGCCCTTCATGTTTTTGAATGATATAAATAGACGTGAAGGACAATTGCTGTGTTATATACCCCACTGTCATATGCAAATTTGAAATGCTGTCATTGATGTCCATAAAGGTACTCTGCGCATGCGCATACGTGGCAAAGGATGATAAGTGAAATCAGTCTTTAGAAAGCGAAACAATTATGGCCCTGCTCAGTTGAACGTATAGCGATACTGGTGCTCTTTGGGAGAAACAGGTGCTAGTGATTTGTATCAACCGCCCGAAGACAGAATTAATGAAATAACTTCTTGAAAGTGTTAGGTTTAAAAAATAAGCACTGCGTTTGGCTCTTGCCTGTCTGACATCGAACGGGGGTGGTGGGGGGATCGATGTCTTAACTCTTTAAGCGGCTGATGTACTGTGCTTGAACTAAACAGTGCCAAACTTTTTGCTCTCTCCAAACAGAATTGTTCACATAGTGACGGTGTTTTACGAAAACTACGGTAAAATAATTTATCTTTACCCTCTCTCATCTCAGCAGCTGCAAAAGTAAACATGTCATAGGTAATAAACTCCCCCTTGTAGTCCTATATTCCCTGTTTCATGACCTAAAACTTGATACGGAAGGCCTAGGCTCCCTGAAACGAACATCATGCAACTGGGTAACAAAAAAAAAGTTACTGAAATGTCTTCCCCTTCTTTCCTTAAATTCCTCTCCACTGCCCTAGTCCTTAATCAGTTAATTTGTCAGAATGGATTGGTGTCAATCATACGCCTGAATTACCAGTCTGAATAACAAATCTAAGGTTGAAAGCAACTTTTTTCGATGCTATAGTCTTCAAGGTAACTCATACCAGCGGCTTTGGGACCACTAAACATACCCTGAATGAATTCGTTCCAGTAGCGTTCGGCCCACTTCTTAGACAGCGAATATACTCGCTGGAGTTCAGTTCAGCCCGTTTTGTTAACCCCGAATCAACTCGTTCCAGCCGGTTAAAGGGTTAAGGTTGTCTTTGAATGAGTTTTATGGTTCCTATTCTGCGATAGATGTCGCAAAAAACACTCTTTGGGCATGGCTTTTACGTCTTGAGGGACTGTCCTAGAAGTTGGCGTCACCGAATCACTGCAGACATCGCCATATTCAGAATGGAAGCGGTCTCTCGTTGGCTTCACAATGAAAAGGCAAAATACGCGCTGTTACGTTTTAACCAATAACGTTGTTTGGGGTGGAGCTTAGTAGGTAGACGGGGTTTCTATAGCTCAAATTCAGGGGTTCTCTGCTAATGTACACATTTTCTCTTCAAAAGATGAACGTAAAGTAGGATTGAAGATGTCCAGTCTTACTTCTGGCCCCATTCAATTATTTCTGTTTGGTCTAGATAATTAAAAGAAACGGAGAGAAATGAGAGATTTCGTTTCTTCCAGACAGAAACATTGCTAACTTATCGCGCCATCTAGCGCTCAAATTGGGATACTTTCGAGTCAGATAAATTAAATTTTAAAAAACAATCTAACAATTTTTTAGGAATAATAACTGTAGCACATATTAGCCACATGTCGTTTTTATTTGTGATCAAAATTTCAAACACTACAAAGTAATAGTCTTCGAGAAAATGTGTACAAAAGAATTTGCATTGCAGATATAGGATATAATTTCTCTGACACTCATTCAAAGACAGCCTTAAGAGCACAAATGTGACTGCTACGGATATTGCCTTAGCTATCAACAGAATCTCAAAGGTCGTCCGAAATTACCTAAAAGATCCAGCTGGGTACGGTAAAATGAAGTGCGCCTGCAGACCATCAAAAGTTACGAATCAGGACTTCGTCTTCTGAGGCGCAAAACATCAAATAGAATTGCAAGAGCTCGATAACTGCGCGGCGAATTAAATGTGTAAGTCATTGTTCGACGAACACAACAGTTGCTGAATCAATCAGGACTTCGAGAAAACTCTAGAGGAAACCAGTGCTGTCTTCAGTTCACAAAGCCAATCGAAAATAATTCGTTCGCAGTCATATGAGTTGGAGCTCTTGAGTGGCGGAAAGTTATTTTCTCCGACAAGAAAAAATTTAATCTGAATGGGCTGGATGGTATGCACAGTTATTGGAAGGATGGCATTGCTAGTGTTTTCCATTAGACATCAGGGAGGTGGTTTGGCCATGATATTGGGTGCAATTGGCTGGAAAAAGAAAAAACAGACATTGCATTCGTGGATGGAAAGATGAACAGTTCGGGTTACCAATAAATGTTATTTCCTCGAAGTGTACTTAAAATGGCCGGTAGAAATTGGTTGTTTTAACAGGAGAACTGCAAATTTCATGTGTCGGAAGCGTCCCATATTTGATTTAAGTCGAAAAAAAATGAAATTATTGAAGCCTTGGCCGGCAAAATCACCTGACCTGATCAGGATGTGCAGTATATGCTGCACGGAAGGTGCATGAAAATGGCCGTTATTTCATGAATAAGGACAGTTTAAAAACAGCTATTTTTGAATCATGGAATTTTATCAAATATGAAGTATATCCAGGATTTGTATGACAACTCACATTGTCGAATGGAAGCTTGCTACAATGCTAAGGTTGGGTGGACAAAATATTAAAAATATCCAGCTTCTGAAAATGACAATCATGAATTAAACGACCAGAGGGACATAATTATTTTGCACTTTCTTTATGACTTGAACGTGTACAAAGCCTGTAGAAGTATATTTTTGCGCATAAGAACTATTTATCTTTATTGCACGTAATTTAGAGTACAATTTGTTCAATGTCATCTGTTGTCTTTATATTGCAATGATTTTGTTTTGTTTTTGTTGAATAAATTACACGTGAGCCATAATTATTTCGCTCACTGTATATACAAAGAGTACAATGGTATTCTCTTGATTTTTTAGCAAATCTAGTTGTGACCAGGGAAAATTTGTCTTTCTCAACCAAATTAATTTCAAACACGTAAAATGTGATCTTTCCGACTTACAACAAAACTTTGCGGTTTTCTCAAATTCTATTCCTTTATTTTCACTGAAGTTTCTGTGGCTTTCAGATCATCAATAAATCAAGAAATGTACCGCATCCGCTTGTTAATGCTTCTGATTTAATCGCTTCAAGTATGCAGAAAACCTTTTGAAGACTTTTCTAAGGCCTTTCCGCAATTTAGTGTACGGCGTCTGATATACGATCACGTGTTGGAAAACGTCGAGCTAAAAAGAAGTGATGCGTTTATGTTATACTGCACGATGAAGATACGTAACGTATTTGCTAACGCCGTAAAATATTTGGACTTATATTTGCTGAGATCTTTCTGAATTTTAAAAGTGTTTTCGGAGCATTCGCGTTCTGAAGAAAAGAAAAGCGCACACAGCCTGCGGCTCATTTGGTTCTCCACACAGCTTGCTAGAACGAATGAGTGAAGGATGTCGTTCTATCAAAGGAGGAAATTCTTAATCACCTGTAAATGAACACAAATATATTCATAAGCAGAAGAATATTCCAAGAGAGACACTTATTCGGAAGGGGTAGCTCGTCTGAAGTAATTATAGGCTTTGCATAATTAGTTTATTAATTAACTTTGGCTTAGAACTCATTTATTTCAGAAATTCATTCCATTATAAAAAAATTGTTCCTAACTTTCTGCTTTCAACATGGTGGGATAAATTCAATTTTTACATATTCATCATCTAAAACTTTGACTAAAGTAAAAATAACGTCGATGTCATACTAATCCGGGAAGCTGTATGCTATCAAAAAAGAATCTCTAGTGCTATGTGTTTTCGATAATGTCACAGAACGACAATAAGCCGTTTAAAAATATAAGATTACAGATGCAACGGAAGTATATACCTGGAAAAATAACAAGAACTTTACTAGTAATTGCTGTAAGCTTAAGTCATAATTCGAAGAATTATTCAGTTAATTAATTCCCCAAGAACCTACGTTGTTCCAGACATTTGCGATCTGTGAAGTTTTACGCGGATGGCGCCAAAACATACAGTTCACATGGTTCATGCAAAAATTGTTTATAAAGAATATCTCCGGATGATGACGAATATCTCCGGATGATGACGAATATCTCCGGGTGATGAAGAATATTTCCAGATGTTCTTGAGTTAAATTTATAGGGAAACCCTGTTTAAAATAGAAAAACTGGTGATAATTTCCATAGAATCCAAAATACAATGTTACGTAGGCAGGAAAAAATATGAAGGGCCTCCTAAATCTTCATTATTCTTGAGTTTTATTAACACGTTAAAACATACGCAATGTCTCAGTGAACAAATTTGTGCATTTATATTTGCCTTACCAATTTTTTGATGAGCACTCAATGGCCAAAACATTAGAGATACCTACCTAAACTACCTAACAGCGTGTTGGTCCTCTTCTAGCGCGAATAACAGCCTGTACACATCAAGTCATCGATCGGCTCCACAAGAAGCTGGAGGTTTTTTTGAGGTAATGCCAGCCACGCCTACTGCATCATTGTCCACAATTTTCGAAACGCAGGGCCCAGGATCCATGGGTCTGATGTTCCGCTACACTTGTGACGTACCTGCCAGCAGGATGCACACGACATAAAGGCAGATAGGAATCAGAATAAAAGTCTGCGTAGCTCAGTTGGTAGAGCGACTTGTTCCGGAATAAGCGGCCTCGGGTTCGAATCCCGGCGTAGACCAAAAATGACGGAGAAATTTACTACGTTATAATGGCGCCCGAACTA
Source organism: Macrothele yani (assembly GCA_039090855.1). Lineage (NCBI taxonomy): Eukaryota > Metazoa > Arthropoda > Arachnida > Araneae > Macrothelidae > Macrothele > Macrothele yani. The sequence continues at coordinate 85,906,913 of CM077008.1, forward strand.
TCCGGATGACCCGACCGTTCAAAATCTCGCAATGGTGTGATGTTCTTTCCACACCGCGAGAAAGGAAAAATAGGAGAATCCCTTCTCCAGCGCTTCGAAAAATAAAAATGTGTGATGTTGCATTCCACACAGCAGATTGACTGGGAGTTCTCAAGTGCACGTTCTACAGTGGATGGCTGCCTGCAACGATTCATGGTCACGGCTGAACCGTGGGTCATGCCCCCGGCCCTCTTTCAGGGGGGAGATGTGACGTACCTGCCAGCAGGATGCACACGACATAAAGGCAGATAGGAATCAGAATAAAAGTCTGCGTAGCTCAGTTGGTAGAGCGACTTGTCCCGGAATAAGCGGCCTCGGGTTCGAATCCCGGCGTAGACTAAAAATGACGGAGAAATTTACTTCGTTATACACTGCCTGCATAAAAGATAGATTCCACATTGTTTAAATCCGGGGACTTTAGAAGACTGGATAGTTCCAGTACCAGATGAATGTTCCTCGACCCATTCCTGCGTGGTGGGGTGGTGCATTTTCCTTCTGAAACAGACCATTGGCCGCAGGACATGCGAAGGCCATGAAAGAGTTTAGTGATCAGAGAGAGTTGTGCGATCAATATGAGCCGAAACTACGTGGACTTTGCGGAAGAACAGAACTAGCAATACAACCATGTTGAAAGTGAGCTTATGCAATTTTGACAGTAAAAACACGCCTTAAATAGGTGCATATTGAGTAGGTTTGGACACGTTTGTCTAACGGAACATGAATAGTTACCTAAACAAATGTTAGACTTTGTGTCATTAGGCCACAAACCATAGCGAAGACTTAGAAGAGGGTAGATAGAAGATAAGCCACTAGTAATTAAAGAAGCAATCCGTTGGAGACAAGAAATCTTACAGAGAGTAACGTGCGTTAAGGTTCTTTTAAACTGTAATTATTTTAACTTTTAGTACTCTGCACCAACTGTGAACACCACCTTTGCATACTGATGTTTGATCATACTATACTGTGCAAATTAATTGGGACAAAGTAAAAAATTACTCCTTTTTCCAAAACTATGCTTTTATATCATTCTATGCCTTCATACACACTGATAAATACCTGTATTAGTTTGAAGTCTGTCATCCTTTAGCAGAAATAACCTCTTGAATTCTTTTTGGCACTGACTCCACTAATTGAGGGCACATAAGTTTGACTTCATAATCGTGAAAACACACTTTTATAGCATTCGTTATCATGCGTTCTTTGGTTGTACAGTCCATTTTACCTAAACGTCTCTTCAAAATATTCCACAAGTTTTCTATGGGATTTAAGTCTGGTGAATTTCCAGGCCAATCAAGCAAATACATTTGATTTTCCAGCATGAAATTCTTGACCAATTTCGAATTGTGACATGGGGCCAAGTCATGTTGAAATGTCCCGTCAAAAGATTGCAAGAATGGAATAATCCTACGTTGTAATATTTCTACGTACTTGGCTGAATTCATTATACCTTGAACAGGAACTAAGCTTCCAGTGCCAATTGATGTGAAAAAACCCCAAAACATCTGTTTCATGGGTGTTTTTCAGTTTGTTTGACATGCTCGGTCTAAGGGTTCACAGTTGCTTCGTCTAACAACATTTGCTTGGTAACCCTGCACAAATAGATGAATTTCATCACTGAAAGTTACCTTTTTCCAGTCGTCAGCAGTCCATGATTTATATTTTCTGGCCCATGCTAAACGTTTTATCTTCATTTTCGCATTCAAATATTGTTTTTTCGTTGGTCTTCTTTCTTTTCGGCCAACTTCCAGAAGCCTACGGCGTACAGTTGAATCACTAACATCACAACCACTAAGCCAATAAATCTCTTTGAAGATCGGTGCTTGTTTTTTTTTGGATTCATTTTACTATTTCTGATTAGATATTTATCGGTTCATGGAGTTGTTTTGCGTTTTCTTCCACATTTACCTCTCCTTTTTGGAGACGATGATCCAGATGCCATGTATCGCGTAAGCAGTCTTGATACACTTGATTTGCCTACACCAACTGCAGAAGCGATATCTCTACGGTCATAGAAGTGTGATCCTTCAGAGCAATTATTTTTGCACGCTTCCTTGGGGAAATATCCACTTTTCAAAACACGAAAGCAACACGTACTTACAGAGAGCAAAAACTAACATCCACCTGTCACACACGAAAGCTCACAACTGAAGCTGAAATATCTATTTCCTTTTTAAAACCGGTCAAACCACATTCTTACTATCAAGTTCTAACAGTCACACCACCTCACAGATGATAAAACCGGTTTACGTGGGTTTACGACTTCAACTGGCGATCACATTACAATTCTAAGAATAAAATAGCTTGTCCCAATTAATTTGCACGGTATAGTAGTGGTTATCGTGATAACAGACAAAGATACGAGCAGAGCGAAAACTAAAAGCTCAGATTTTAAGACCGATGCTTAAAACAGCAATTTTTTTTTTAATTTTTCACCACCTTGAGCATGACATGGGAGGATTATGTACGTAAACTTTTAGATTTCCCTAAACGAAATTTCCTTCTTGAACCTTTGGTAAATTCCTTTAGTGATATTCAAAATGCGTATTCTAAAAGGAAAATGTCCCTCTCCAACCTTTTAAGGAAATTACACCACTGGAATTAAAAATGCACACTCCAAATAAAATCTCCAACCCTGGTGTAATCTATTACTGGAATTCAAAAAATGTGTACTCCAACAAAAATTTCCTTCTCCAACTTCAGTGTATTCTAAATAGATGTCGCGGGCAGAAGGATGCGTACTGCAACAAAAATTCCGTTCTCCAAACTTGGTGTATTCCATTATCGGAATTCAAAATGCACAATCCAACTGAAATTTCCCCCCATAACCTTAAAGTATTCCATTACCGAAATTCAGACATGCGTACTCCAACTAAAATTTCCCTCCGTAAGCTTGATGTATTCCATTACGAGTGAGATACTCAAAGAACTCAAAATTTTCGTTTAAATAAACAAATGATGGGAAAATTACTTGGTAAATGAATTCGTAAAAAAAAGTATGATTTAACTACATTTCATTGTACTTTTAGCAACGTATTTAGCTCAAAGAAAGATAAAAAGCTTTGCAACTTCCATTATGCCAGTTTTTTAAACGCTGGGAAATTCAGCTTATTTATTATTTTCCAAACTGCGGAGTTAACAGGTAAACAACATCTAAAGTACGTGACGTAAAAACAGCCTACATTATACGTTCATTGCACCACAAAAACAATCTCAAGAAGGTGTGTTATCGATACAGTTTGTGTCTGTATTTTTTTTACTTACTTCAGCTTATGTGATCTCAAAAGAAATATTCTAAAATCCAAGGATGTGACATTTTGGAATAATAATTTTGCCTCTTTTTTCGTCTGTTTTATCTTTCTTAGATAAGCAAATATTCATAAACGAAGTATGTTCTAAGGATTATTCATTTCATTGGAATATATTGATTTTTTGAAAAAAAAGTCGTCAGGAATGTTTACAAAGTGCAGTGAGTGTAGCATCATTTAAATTATTTGTTTATTAAGTATAAGGCTATAGATGTTCAGCAGCCTTTAAATTTATGTACTATAGTTTTCTCAAAAAATATTATAAGAGGAAAAAGCATTTTTATGTTAAACGTTAAATTATTTTCACTGCCGTGTTACTAATCCTCATGAGACAAAGCTTCTTTTAAGATTTAGAGATTCGATATGGAAGCTCAAGTCTGAAATAGCGAACTGTTTTACGCAAACAAAAATTAATTAAAGAGCAAAGGAAAACGAAATTGCATAATTCAGAGCTTTCGTTCCTTACAAAATTTTATTTTCTTCTGTCTGACAATGACGAGCTAAATAACAATCTGAGTTCCATTAATGGTTACCATTCAGTGTGCATGTAGCGATAAAAATTGTTTTTGTAATTTTTCTCACTTTCAATTTTCGCATTTTCATTTTTATTCTGTTGATTCTCACCGCTGTTCCACAAGTTCAATCACATAATATTTGAGTTTCAGTTACCGCGCAAGATACACTGCTGGCCACCCAAAATGCAACACCAAGAAGGACACGAGATAGCAAAGCCAGATTTACTGGGCACATAACAATAGATACAAAGATGAAACGATTGAGCTCACAGGCCCGTGAGTGTTGCGGAACACGCAGACATCAATAGTTCGTGTGGCCCCCATGGCTAGCAATAACGGCCGCTACACGCCGCGGCATCGAACGAAAGAGGCTTTGGATGTGGGCTTGGGGTATGTCGGTACAGGCTGCTTCCACACTTTGCCACAGTTCATCAGGCGTAGCTGCAAGTGGTTCTTGCCGGGCCACTAGGTTACCTATCAGCGACCAGACGTGTTCGATGGGCGACATATCGGGAGAACAGGTGGGTCACGGCAGCAGTGACACCTGGTGGGCCGTGAAGAATTGTTGCACGATGCGTGTAACGTGCGGGCGCGCGTTGTCCTGTTGAAACCTGGCCGCTGGTAAGTCCTGCAGGTAAGGGAGGATTACAGGCTCCAAAACTTCGGAGATGTAGTGGTGGCTGTTGAGTGTACCGGCGATGCGTACCAGAGGGGTGCGGGTGTCATATCCAATTGCGCCCCAAACCATAACGCCAGGCGACGGACCGGTATGGCGATGCATAATGAAGGCGTCATACAGTCTCTGGCCACTTTGCCGCCACACGCGGATTCGACCATCGTGGTGTTGCAGGCAGAAACGGGATTCGTCGGAGAAGACAATGTCGTGCTATTCCGTAGTCCAGGTGCGGCGTTCAACGGCCCACTGCCGCCGCACTCACCGGTGGTGTAACGTCAATGGTAATCGGAGCAATAAGCGCCGTGCTACAAGTCCCCGCTCCTGCAGACGACGTCGAACGGTACGTGCTGATACAGATTGTTGCGCAACACACCTTAATTCCTGCGCAAACGTTCGTGATGTGGCGATGCTAGCCGTCAATGCCCGCCGCACAACATGCCGGACCTGTCTTTCGGTGGTGTGCCGCGGCTGCGGCAATCGCTCACGTCCGTCCGTCCGTCCCTCCTGCACCCACCGAATTCATACTCGCCTCACTGTGGCTGGATGTCGTCCCACGCGGGCGCCGATGTCTCGATACGATAAACCGCTGTCGCGATAAGCCATTATTCGTCCTCTGTCGAACTCCGAAACGTGCTGGAATAACTGCCGTATTCTGCGACGAGGCATCAGGAAGCTTCCCACGCACAGGTCCGGCAACACAACACGCTTCCACTACTTACACCCCGCCTTCTGTGCACCCTTCTTATAGTGATTATCGGTGGCGTGCCGGACGCACATGATTTGCATATGCCCTGCAATGCCAATCGTTTGCATGTCCTCTCGTGGGCGACGCATGGTGTGACATTCAGGCCAATCGGATGCTTCCTTCTTGGTGTTGCATTTTGGGTGACCACCAGTGTAAATTAATACAATCGCTTTCAGTTTCGCATATCTATTGTATTCTCAAGTTTGTTTTCAAAACTGTTTTGTGAAGACTGTTTTTTGCCAAGAGGAGCACCGCATGATCAGGTAGTTTCCATTACTCTGTGTATAAGTTATTTTGGGTCACCCCTGACGTATTTAATTTACAGAATTACGAATACAAACTCATAGCTTTACATTTAAAAGCTCTTTACATTTCCAATAATTAAAATACGCTTACTTATTGTTGGCATCCAACCAGTGGCGGCTCGTGGGTTATTCAAATGGAGGTTCACAATACATAAATTATAAAAATAAAATTTTCAGTTACGACATAACGTCCAGGTTAAAATACATTTCTGTTTCTACAAGTAAAAGAAAAGCAATGCAACTAAAAGAAAAAAACAAGCACTCATACGTAGAAAAACTGTAACATTCGACTTTGTACAAAGGAAGTGTCTATTACAATAGTGCTTAGAATTTACTTCAAAGGTAAACATTAAAAGGGAATGTTGATTACTCAAGTGCAATTTTTGTAAATTAGGTCAATCCGCTTGTCTCTTTTTGAGGCAAACAAATCAATAACATTTTCATTGAATTTAGGTATGTCATTTATAATGTTTTTTTCAATTGAGAGCATGGCTAGAGCGCTCAGTCTGTCCTCACTCACGATGCTTCTTAAAAATGTCTTAACTTGTTTTAAAGTTGAGAAGCACCTCTCGGCCTTGGCAGTTGTCATTATATTGGAGAAATAATTATCAACAGTTTGTAGGTCTCCGAAAAAGTAGTGTGCAAGTTATTTTCTGTAACGAACTGTAGAACACTAAAGGCACCATTCATATTTCTGAAATCTGGTCTTTTGTAAATTACTCCTAGTTCAATTTGCAGGCGATCCTTCTGTAACATGAGATAAACATCTGTTGTTTGCTCAACAAGCTGATTTGGAAACTTTTTCTCGTACTCTACGTGAAATTTTTCAGCTTGGAGGAGAGACACAGCAGAGTAGTGAGTTATAAAAGAAAATCTATCTTTTACTTGATTCGTGATAACATCACATATCTCTTTAGCTGCCACAGTTTTATTTATGTGAATATTTTCTCTCTTCCTTTTCTTTGATGTTTCCTCTGTTTGTGATATCTTCATGGTCACTGTGTCCATTATTTTCCTTTCCTTTTCCTTTGACTGCTGGAAAGTGTTTACATGCTTTCGAATGGGTGCTGCATCAGTTAGTGTTTTCTGAAGCTGGTTGTATAACACATCCACATGTGGCATAATATTGTGAAAAACTGTAAGCCAAAACACAAATACCGAGTTTTCCAACATACGCCGAATAGCCCCTGCTTGATTTATTGCTACGGCTTGTTTCGATGATGACTATTTTTTTAATGCATTCAGTTAACTATTCCCTGTATTCATACACGGTATTGATGGTTTGACTCTTGAAATTTCACCTGGTGGCTGAACCATGAGGTATCCTGTTTCTAACAGTTTCATCTAGAATAGCTAATCCTCTGTGGAGAGTTACTGAAAAAGTTTGTAATGTCACTTAGGTTGGAAAAAATACTCGAACTTGTTGATTCTGACTGGTTGCTAGGCCGACGATCAAATTGAGCTGATGTGCATAGCAATGCACAAAATATGCATTCTTATAGGTACGTTTAATAGTAGCCTGAACACCAAACGTGATGAGTGGTGACCACTCATCACGTTTGTACCGTCGTAGCTCTGGGATATCAATTTCTCGACACTGTCTACAACTTTTTCCAAACTAGCTTAAATACATCCAGCGATAGACTCGGCATCATGTCCAGGGGGATTAGTGAATTCCCAGAATCTCTCAACTTGTTGTCCGTTACCGAAAATGTATCGAAAAACGACAACCAATTGGGAACCAGATGAAACATCAGTAGTTTCATATGCTATCACAGCTACAAAACCTGCTTTTGAGATTTAATTTTTTATGTGGTTCTAGCAAACAGTGAGCATACAGTCTAATATATCGTCTTGAATTTCTTTTGATGTTCCTTTAAAAACAACGGCATTAGTGAGATGGTCTTTTAGAGATGCATCAAGTTCTGCTGAGAAGTTCATAATACCTCTGAAAACGCCTGGATTTAATGAATCATCGCGTTCATCATGTCCTCGAAGTGCGAGCTCAAATGCGCCACAAAACAGAATATAATCAATAATTTTGGAAAGAACATAACGATTTTTGGGCACTTGATCATTGTGTTTTTTAACATTCGAACAAAATGAACTGTCAAGCTGTTGGCGAATATAAAATTTTCTCAGCAAACTAAACTCTAATGTGGAGTTTATATGTAATTGGGAGCAGTGATGTTTATTTATTTTTGGAGTTAGATGTGATAAATCAGCAACACTGTAACTCACCCAACTTGAATTACCAAGAGCCTGTTAGTTAATTCACATCCACAGATCCATGGATATTTCTCATATAAGTCGGGTTGGAATCCCTTTTTGAAATCTCTAGTTTTCCATTTTGTCTCCTGGATCAGCTTAAGCCTAGGTGTTGGCCTGAGCATTTTAATTTCAATTTTTCTTTCCAGCGGCAACGTTGAAAAATGTAATTGCTTTAGCTCAGAAACACTGATTTTACTAACTGTTTACACATTTTTTACACACAACAATAGAACTAACCTGTAAAAACTAATAAACAGATTAATAACTGGTAGACAACTACACTAACCACTTGTTGCCGCAAACTAAGAGAGAATCCGGACGAATAGCAAACTGCCAATTTATCTGCGTGAGCTCCCGCTCACTGAAGACTGTGCGAATTGAAAGCTTATGAGCGGCGCTTATTCCTCACACACGTGCCTCCTCTACCTACCGGAAAAACTGGTTTTCAAGTAGTTTCTTCTATTGCATGTGTGATCGACAAAAGGCTGACCGATCTGTGCTGCTGACGTTCGAATTTTATGCCATTAGCAGCCGCCACTGTATCCAACTGTGCCACCTGGTTGGAGTATAATCTATTTGTTTCTATCCAACCGTTCTACCTCGTTGCAATACAGCCTGCCTGTTTCTGTTTAACACTCATAGTCTGTCTGTTTCCGTCCAACCGTAGTGCTTGATTGCAGCATAGTCTGTCTGTTTCCATTTAACACATACAGTCTGTTTGCTTCCGTCCAACCGTGCTACCTGGTTGCAGTATAGTCTAACTGTTTCCCTTTAACACTCACAGTCTGCCTGTTTCCGCCCAATCGTGCTACATGGCTACAGTACTGTCTTTGTTCTCCAGGAAAAGGAAGACAGTTCTGTAGCGTGTTTGCGGCACAGTCTGACTGTTTCCCTTTTAAGTCTCTCTCTTTCCGGCCAACCGTGCTACCTGGTTGCAACATAGACTGACTGCTCCTGTCTCACGCTGATAGTCTATCTGTTTCCACCCAACCGTTCTGCCTGGTTGCAGTATAGTCTGCCTGTTTCCGTTTAACACTTACAGTTTGTGTTTTTCGTCCAACCGTGGTACCTGACTCTAGAACTGTCTGCCCTTTCCCGTTCAACCGCGATACCTGGTTATAGTATGGTATAACTGTTTTCGTTTAACACTCAGTCTGTCTTTTTCCGTCTAATCGTGCTATCTAGTTGCATCATAGTCTGCCTGTTTCCATTTAACACTTACAATCGGTCTGTTTCCGTCCAACCGAGCTAGCTGGTTGCAGCATAGTCGGCCTGTTTCCGTTTAACACTCACAATCTGTTTGTTTCCGTGCAACATTGCCTTATGGTTGAATCGTTACCTGCCTGTTTCCGTTTAACACATAGTCTCTCTGTTTTCGTCCAACTGTGCTATGTGGTTGCAGCATAGTCTGCCTGTTTCCATTTAACACTCATAGTCTCTTTGTTTCCGTTGAGCTGTCCTACTTAGTTGCAACATACTCTGTCTGTTTCTGTTTGACACTCAACGTTTTTCTGTTTTCCTTTAACACTCAAAGTTTGTCTGTTTTCCTTTAACATTCAAAGTATTTCTGTTTCCGTCCAACCGTGCTACCTGTTTCCAGTTTGAAGTTTCCTTCAATACTCATCGTCTTCTGTCTCTATCCAACCGTGTAATCTGGTTGCAGCTGTTCACCAGGGCAGCGTCGTATACGGACACAGGCGTCAACACGCTGGATCTGGGACCTGAAATAATCGGATCAGACTGCTCTTTCAAGTAGTCCAATGTCCAGTCAAGTTGCTTCCGTGTTCACTACAGACTAAGCTGTCGGTAACGGTTGGTCAACATCGGCTATTAACAGGCTGTCGACACATTAGGCCCATCCTCAAGAGCATTTCATGGACATTGTGCAGAAAACATTTCTCTCCGCGCCTTGGTTGTATTCTGCCGTTAATAAAGGGATCGTTAGCTATCTGTTGTCTTGAACAGAACGCGTTCACAAGCATTAGCCTAGACTGTCAAATAGCGGTGGTCTCTCCTTTCTGAAAAGTTCGGTTAATATGTGCCTATCCAACGTCCCATCACTACTGTGGCCCTAGAACGTCTTACAAATGAATGCGGTTGCTAAGATGCTGAATCCCACTTTCTTCACGTTGATTATTATTCCCCTTTCGAGTTCGAAGAAGCCCTTCTCTTTCCATATTGCGCGGGATACGTACTGGCGAACTGAACTGTACAATATATTGAAGTTTCTGAAAAAAATTCATTTTTCCCAATGTGTTCTCTTGTTTTGCTAATTTGCATAATTTCAGCAGGATGGTTTGTCGTGCTGTATATCGTATAAACTCTTTATGTGGGGAACTAGTTCATCTAAGATACACATTTTCTAAATCTACTTTCAACGTTTATTGAATTATACAGATAGCAAGAAAGTTTATAACTTTGTCTCTATGCCACAGTCAATGGAAGTCCTGTAAGAGTTTGAATGAGCTGAATCTGTCCGATAAAACACGAAATTAAATATAATGCCGTCAATCTGACAGCGGAAAATCTAGTCCAAGAAGTTTGGGGTTAAAGACATGAGCTTGGAGAGGAAGAAAAGCTCGACGAGGCTCCCTGTGATTTATTCGAAATAACTGAAGACTGTTGGAGCACATCAAGCATCCAGCACCAGCAAATTATCGGCCGAACCGGAAGTTTCTAAACTCTTCATGGCTTTCCACTTGTATGAGCTCGGATACGTCTGCAGAAGATGACGCGAGGGACGGCCCAAATCGACCCCAGCTCGGAATGCACATCGTCTCAAGGTGTGGAAAAAAATACTCAATAACCCGCGTCGCACTCGGTTCAACATAAGGTTAAGTACTCTGAAAGAGTAGTGGATCTACCTGCGAAATGCAGACACCTCCATCGAGTGGTTTGGTCCAGGATAAACAGATTCATTTATCATCAGATACGGATGCTTCGAGAACAAGGTCATGCTGTAAATTTGATTAAATTCTGAGAGTATGATCCATTTGAAACTCGTTCCAGATGGTCGCGCTACTAAAACTGAACTCCATTCCCAGCATCTCGATGCGATATACCACAAACTGAAGCAAAGGTACAGCGATTTAGTCAATCGAATGCCCGCGCCTCTTGCACAAAAAGATCCTACGCTTCATACAACGATTAGGACCCAGGTATAAGTTTACTAACTTGACGGAATCGAACTTTTACCAAGCCCAGCGTTCATCACCGGACTTGTCTCCTGATAATCACGTGTTTCGTACGATGACACATTTTTTTCGTGGTAGCAATTCTTCTGATTCAGACGACGTTGATCACGAGTGTCAAGTACAACGTCAGGACTGCCCTTCTTGCAGAAATAAGGCATGACAATTCCCCGGATTGGACAACTTCGAGAATGAAGGCATGATACCGTGTCAGGATTGAACGCCTTGCAAAAAAATTATTGTGACTTCTCGACACGACGGCGCGTACTTTGAAATACATTATCTAATAAACAAGTTAGTAAAATCATGCAATGCAGTGATTATAATACGCTTTCCAACATACCAGAAATCATTACTCAAGTTATTACTCCAGTTATGAGGATAATGGCTGTGGAATAAATCTCGCTCCTGTGCCCTGACCTTTGATCCCATTTCGATTATATTCAACATAACCGGTTCCGTATACCTCCGAAATAACATGATAACGTTTTGTCGCAATTGAAGCATTTTTACGTAAGTTATGATGCATAAGGGCTATGGAATTGATCCCGCTCCTGTGTCCTAACCTTTTACCCCATTTCACCCATTTTCAACAGCATTTGTCCCCCGGCAGGCCCCTACAACATATTAACATTTCATCCAAATCGAAACATTTTTACGTACGTTATGACGCATAATAACGATGGAATTGATTCGCTTCTATGTCCTAACCTTCGACCCCATTTCGGCGATTTTCAATAGAGTGTGTCCACAGGTGGTCACCTACCATATACGAAAATTTCATCGAAATCGAACCTTTTTTACGTTAGTTATAACGCATAAGAGCAGTGGAATGGATTTCGCTTCTATGTCCTGACCTTTGACCCCATTTCGTTCACTTTCAATAGGGTTCCTTTTCAGGTGTTCCCCTTACCACATATTGAAATGTCATCAAACGATTTTTATGCGAGTTATCGTGCGGATGGGCATACGCACAAAACGCGTGACATAATGAGGCAGATGGGACTCGCGACCATCTGCTCGCAAGAGTGTGACGTCATAAAACTTTAATAGGATCCACACACAATGCGTGACGTAAACAGACAGATGGCGTGACCGTGCTCCTACATCTTAATCGCGAGAGTGTGACGTCATAGGATTTCTAAGCATGGGTAACATTAATGGGACGACGTCATGACACTAAAAACGCGGTAATTCGGGGTCGTTATTTAACCCACTAAATGAGTTTTTCTAAAGTCGAGATCAAGCTAAATCGATCTGTAGTACCAGAAAACGGTAGGTTAACGACTTTCATCAAAATCTTTAGAGCCGTTTTCAAAATAAAAGTTACATACATACAAGAAGTGCTCCTTTAATAGCATGGGATAAGGGCGATGGAATGGATCCCGATCCTATGTCTTGACATTTGATCCCATTTCGTCCATTTTCAATAGGGTTCGGCTACAGGTGGTCCCCTACCACATACTAAAATTTCATCGAAATCGAACCATTTTACGCGAGTTATCGTGCCGACAGACAGACAGACGGACTGACAAAGCTGGAGCATATACGCTTCTTCAACCTATGGTTGGAAAGCGTATAAAAGAAAACGAATACTTGCCTATCCACAAACTCCTTGTAACAGAAAAATAATTTATATCAAGCTCCTTCAACCATTGCTGCTAACTCAGCCTCCACTTTCTTGGAAAAGCTTTCCATTAGATTTCCAACGGTAACACCTCCTGATTGTGGGACCTTATAGTTTTAAGAGACATTACTGACCAGCTCAATCAACCCAATGAATTTGCAAGGAAACGATAAACTCCACATGAGTTTTTTTATTGATCTTAAGTCCTTCCAATTGAATACAGAACTGTTAAAGCGACAGTTTGCAGAGCAAAATTTTTTGGACTTTCCATCTTGTAAATACATATGTGGGACAACATATCTGATAAGTTGTTTTTTGATGTTGAGCACGGTGTCACACACATTCAAATTTGTTGAAAACTATGTTTGAAATATTTTTGGGGGATTTTTACAAGCATGAAAAACCATTCAAGCTATTGTATACCCAATTAGTTTTACGGTTGACGATGCCGAGGAGAATTTACAGCTGGAACTGTTAGATTTGCAATCCAATCTAATAATAATAATGTAAAGTCATTGTTTAAGAGCGAAAATTCGATGACCTATTATGCTGTTTTGCCTAGAAATAATTTTACAAATCTGAAAAGTTTTGCCTAGAAATAGTTTTAGAAATCTGAAAAGTTTTGCCAGAAAAATGCTTTCAGTGTTTATATGTTTCTGTATAAGCTTCCTGCAAAATTAAATACGTGAAATCAAAACTTCGTTCACGATTGACCGACAACCAATTGTCAGACTCTTTCAAAATTGGTTATTCCAAATCTGAAACCGAATATTGAAAATGCAGCTATATCATTCCAGAAACAATACCATTATTCTCATTGATTTTTTTTCCAGTTTTAGATGTCACGAAATCAATTTGTTTATGTCATAAAGTCAACTAACTAAAGACTAAACTTTAGTCTTTAGTAAGTTTAATTTTGTACTTGTTCTATATGTGCATAAATATCTTTAAACACAGTAATTATTTGAAAACTTTCACGTTAAATTACAGACTACAAAAAATGAGTTAGGCCTCGGAGCCGCGGATGGCTTAGTAGTTAGCGAGTCAGACTATCATTGCAAGGTCCTCAGGTTAGATCCTGGGCTGATCTTTCAGAGATGGAGTGATTTACGAATAATCGCTGAATATCCGCAGTGAATCGGACGAGCACGTTAAGTGACGGCCCCCAGGCTGGACCCACTGGTTAAATGGGTATCCTTTCCTATGCCCCCCTGAAATTCTCTCACCCGTCTGTCTGTGTGCAACATTGCACTTGTACGGTGGCGCCATCTACTGTACTCTAATATCACTACAAACTGTTCTGTCAAAGTCGCTAGACTTGCTCTCATTCCTTCCGTTTCTGTGTCCTGCCCAAAACGCGATCTCGCTGTAGGTGACTGGGACCTAAACGCTACTCACTGTGGACGGAAGTCCTACAAGAAAATGACAAATGAGTTAGGCCTTGGCAAATATCAGCTCATTGAAAATTTTCAATATCTGCATCGGTTTACCAGTTCTTTAATCCGGACCAGCGATCTTTAGATCCCATTTGGCATTTCTCTCCAAAAGTTTGGTGATCCCTGCTTTAGTGTACAACGATGAGCTATTCCATTATGACCACCCCTAGCTTAGAGAAATGAACTCACTTGGAGACCGAACGGTGGTGCAGGGGAAGTTCATAGTGCAATATATATATATATACACCAGAGGACCGGCTTTCGGTTAGTAGAGTGTTCGGGGTCAGAATGGGAAAAGCTGCCGATTTATCGGAGTTTGATAAAAGACAAAATGTGATGGCACGGTGCCTCGGAACAGTGATCTCGAAAACGGCGCGGATTACAGGTTGTTCACGTGACGCTGCAGTGAGTACGTATCAAAATTAGTGCACACATGTCTGTACGACAAACCGTCGTACAGCAGTGTGTTGTACGCAGCTCATTGATACCACAGGGGAGCGGAGACTGTCGCGCATTGTTCACAGCGACCGCAGGACCACAGTGCGACAAATCACCCGCAGCTACAACGGTGATGATTAGGGCAATGTGTCACAGCACACAGTTCATCGCAGTCTTCTGCGTATGGGTGTGCTTAGCCGGAGACCCATCCGTGTCCCCATCCTCACTGCACGTCATCGCCAACAACGCATGGAATGGGCCCAAGATCATCGAGATTCGACCGTGGATGATTGGAAGAAAGTGGTCTGGTCTGACGAATCAAGATTCCTGGTGCATCACGTAGATGGCCGAGCGCGGATACGCCGATTATCAACGGAGGGTATGCCACCTGAATGCACTGCGGGCGATGTTTTCTTCGGAGACCTTAGGGGCCATTATCCCAATAGTACAATATCTAACAGGTCTCAGGTATCTGAACATCATTGCTGACCAAGTTCACCCATACGTGGTAACTGCGTTCCCAGCTGTTAATGTCTATTACCAAGAGGATAATGCGCCATGCCACACTGCCAGAATCCTCAAGGAGTGGTTTGAGGAACATGCTGATGACTTTCTGTTAATGCTCTGGCCTCCAAATACACCTGACATGAACCCAATCGAACATTTGTGGTTCAACTTTGAAAAGCGGGTTAGCGCTAAATCACAACCATCCAGAAATGTACGAGAACTGGAGAACCTGCTGTTGACATTATAGTGCCAGATACCCCAGGATATAGCTAAATATCGCGTAATTATACTTCTAGGTATAATTAAGCGATATTTAATGTGAATAAGATATCCTGGAAACATAGCAGCTCTCTAAAACCAAGCGATCGGCAACAGGCAAATTTACATTTCAATGACAAAATTGCTCGTGTTAATTATCGTCCTCTGTAAATTCGTCAGAAGCTCTTTACTTCTATCCGTGGAAAGGCGACTGGTGATCCACTGAACCTTGTACTCGAAGATACAGGGTTATTTCGTCACGACACTCATATTCACATCCACTTAAAAATGCTTTAATCAAATCCTTTTTAGCACGTCTTTTTTACGCTTTCCAACCGTAGGTTGAAGAGGCGTATATGCTCTTGCTTTTTCCGTCCGTACGCCTGTCCGCACGATAACTGGCGTAAAAATGGTTCGATTTCGATGAAATTTTAGTATGGGGTAGGGTAACACCTGGGGACGAACCCTATTGAAAATGGGACAAATGGGGTCAAAGGGTACGACGTAGGAGCGTGATCCATTCCATTGCACTTATGCGTCATAACTTGCGCAAATATGGTTCGATTTCAATGAAATTTTACTATGAGGTAGGGGACCGGCTGTGCACGAACCCTATTGGAAATGGGTGAAGTGGGGTCAAAGGTCAGGACATAAGAGCTGCATGCATTCCATTGCCCTTATGCGTCTTAACGTGCGTAAAAAGGGTTCGATTTCGATGAAATTTTAGTATGTGGTAGGGGACCACCTGGGGACGAACCCTATTGAAAATGGACGAAATGGGGTCAAACGTCAGAACGTAGGATTCGGATCCGTTCCATCGCCCTTATCCCATATTATTAAGGTGAA
The DNA here is from genome assembly GCA_039090855.1 of Macrothele yani. Taxonomy (NCBI): domain Eukaryota; kingdom Metazoa; phylum Arthropoda; class Arachnida; order Araneae; family Macrothelidae; genus Macrothele; species Macrothele yani. The sequence continues at coordinate 85,923,072 of CM077008.1, forward strand.
CGTCAAGTAATTTTGCTTCCTATACTTCCAATGGAAAAACTTTGTACACATTCCTTTTACAATTAATGATGAAAGTTTGAACAACGATTAAAATAACTTCATATTATAACTTGAAATACTTAATATTTTCTAAAACATAACCATAATTATATTCAAAATCAATAACTTTTCCTTTGGTGGTGTCGAAACCAGAAAAAGGATGGCGCGACTTGTACTTTCATGACGTCAGTAGACAAACAAATGTTGGATTGCATAATTATGGTTATGTTTTAAAAAATATTAAGTATTCCAAGTTATAAAATGAAGCTATTTTAATCGATTTTCCAATTTTCATCCTTGTGAATGTATTAATTGTCCAGAAAAAAGATGGCGCGACCTGAACTTTAATGACGTCAGTAGACAAACGAATGTTGGATTACATAATTATGGTTACGTTTTAGAAAATATTAAGTATTCCAAGTTATAAAATGAAGATATTTTAATCGATGTTCAAATTTTCATCCTTGCGAACACATTAATTGTGAAGAAATTGTGTACAGAAATTTTCCATTCGAAGTTCAGGAAGTAAAATTACTTGACGTTCAACTTAAAGGATCAATTCTTGTATGTATCTAAACTTTATTTTGAAAACGGCTCTAAGGATTTTGATGAAAGTCGTTAACCTACCGTTTTCTGGTACTAGAAATGATTTACCTTTATCTCGACTTTAGAAAAATTCGTTTAGTGGGTTAAATAACCACCCCGAATTACCAAGTTTTTAGTGTCGTGGCGTCGCCCCGTTTATGTTATCCATGCTTAGAAATCTTATGACGTCATACTCTCGCAATTCAGAGGCTGGCGCGCGGTCACGCCATCTGTCTCATTACGTCACGCGTTGTGTGTGGATTCCAAAAAAGTTTTATGACGTCACACTCTTGCGAGCAGACGGTCGCGATTCCCATCTGCCTCATTACGTCACGCGTTGTGTGCGTATGTCCGTCGGCACCATAACTCGTGTAAAAATCGTTCGATTTCGATGAAATTTTAGTATATGTTAGGGGAACACTTGGGAAGGAACCCTATTAAAAGTGAACGAAATGGAGTCAAAGGTAAGGACTTAGGAGTGGGGTCCATTCCACTGCTCTTATGCGTCATAACTAACGTAAAAACGGTTCGATTTCGATTAAATTTTAGTATGTGGTAGGGGACCATCTGGGGACAAATACTTTTGAAAATGGGCGAAATGGGGTCAAAGGTCGGGACATAGGAGCGGAATCACGTCCATCGACATTATGCGTCATATATAACGTAAAAATGTTTCGATTTGGATGAAATGTTAGTATGTTGTAGGGACCTGCCTGGGGACGAATTCTATCGAAAATGAGTGAAATGGGGTCAAACGTTAGGACACAGGAGCGGAATCTATTCCATAGCCCTTATGCATCATAATTTACGTAAAATTGCTTCGAATGCGACAAACTTTATCATGTTATTTCGGAGGTATACTGAACCAGTTCTGTGGAATATCGTCGAAATGGAATCAAAGGTCAGGGCACAGGAACGAAATTTATTCCACAGCCATTATCCTCATAACTTGAGTAATGATTTCTGGTATGTTGGAAAGCGTATCATAATCAATGCATTGCATGATTTTACTAACTTGTTTAAAGAAAGATCGTGCTTTAGTTATCAAGTTTGTCCGTCCGCCCGTCGCCTTGTGGTGGACACCATATCTGTGCAACTATTAGTCCGATTTGAAAAAATCTCTTTGCACTTGGAAGCTTGAAGTATGCGAATGATGATTCTTCATTTCGTTTTTTTTTTTTTTTTGACGATGTAAAATTTCGTTGCTAGAGGGCGTAATGCAGATGATATGGAATTCGAAATATATCATATTCCATATATTTGCTTCTAAACATCTGATTGAAAACATTATTTTAGCTTTCGATTCCATTTATGTCGAAGAGTATTTTAGGTATAGCCACTTTTTCAAGTTACACATAGATTTTCCGCTAGGGGGAGTAAAAGTAAATTTCGTTTTCCGCCTTTTTCTCTGCTTCTAAAACTCCGATTTGAAAACTTTTTTCTTCAGCGGATACAGCTCCTGATGGGAAATCCTTTGCATATAACTTCTAATTTTTGGTAAAGAATGGTTTGTACACCAGAGAGCGTAAGTGTTAATTTCTGCTTCTGAAGTACTTGCAAAAAAATCTGAGCTTCTAGAATCTCGATTGACAAAAATGCGTTTGTCCACCAGTACTATTCACGTCAATAAACCTTTTCGGAATACGCGTATTTTCTTGTTAAAATACTGCTAGGTTTCTCCGCCAGGGGGCGTATATCTATATCTTATATTCTTCAATATCCCTACTTCTAAGATTCTGACTTAAAAATATTCGTTCTTTATTTTAAAGCGTTTCCAGTGTGAAATGTTTTTCATATACTTGCAAAATTTTGGGGCACCTCATTGACTTTCCGCTATGGGGCGTTAAGGTAAATGGCATTTCCCCCGATATTTCTGCTTCTACTACTCCGATTTGAAAAATTCTTCCAGTATCGCATACAGCTGCTGATTGGAAATGTTTTTAATATATCTCATAATTTCTAATGTTTGATAAAGAACGATTTACCCACCAGGGAGCGTAAGGTTGAATTTCTGCTTCTGATGTATTTGCAGCAAAATCTTAGCTCCTAAAAACTCGATTGAAAACATAATTTAATGGATCAATGCACCTGACATCGAAAACACTTTTGAGAATACTTTCTCCTTAAAATAATGCATGGTCTCTCCACCAGGGGGCGTAGATTCATATCTTATTTTTGCCAATATTTCTGCTTCTAAGAGCCCGATTTAAAAAAATCTTTCTTTGTTGGAGAGCATTTCCAGTGCGAAATGTTTCTCATATAATCACAAATTTTTCTTAACGCACAAGTCTGCCACCATAGGGCGTAAGTTCACAATGCCGTTTACAGCATATCTGTGGGAATAAAAACCTGATTGAAAAAATTCTTTCTTCAGTCAGATACTGCTGTATTTCATACCGGTTCCATTGATTTTGAATAGCTTTGATAAATTTAATTCGCATCAAAACAGATTCAAAAGGCATGCTCATTACACCCGAAAATTCGGTGTCATCTTTCTTGTTACAATTATTTCAGATACAGTAAACCCGCGTATAACGAACGCGTATTTAACGTGATCTCGAATTTAACGAGCAAAACAGGAACTTTTGTATAGTAAAATTTTAGTTCAAAGCTAATTTGATCGTTTTTAACGAACAAAAGTTAAAGAAATCCCGGATTTAGTGAGGGAAAGTAAAGCTAATATAATCGGTCAATTTTTACAATCACTGTTGCAAAGTTTAATGAAATTCCATATTAACGAGACATTTATTGCACTAAAAATCACTCGGTGAAAACTAAGTACAATGTATTGAAAAAAGTCACCGAACGCCCCTTCAAAAGCAAATGAACGGATACTGTGCGTCGTTAAGCTACGCGGTACAGCTGCAAACGGTATAAAAACAAGCCTCCAGCTGACCGCCATCATATCGCACTGTGAGGTTGAGTGAAAATGTCGCAGCGGGAGAGAACTGACTTTGAGAAAGGAAAGATTACTGGGTGTTATATTATTGGGTTGTCCATAAGAGAAACAGAGAGGCGTTTAAACATACCCAAGTCAACTGTTTTGGATGTACTGAAGAAGTGGAAGACACACGGCTTGCCTGAAGCAGCAAAACGTATTAGCAGACCAAAGAAAATCAGTGATAGAGGACGTCGAAGCCTCAAGAGAGTCGTTACAGCTAATCGACGGAGTACTGCACAAGACCTCAGTGTACAGGTGAGTTAAAATGCTGGAACCTCGGTATGTACACTTACCATTCACAGAGAACTTCATTCCATGGGTTACCGTGGTCGTGCGGCTGCTCATAAGCCTTTCATCTCCACTCGGAATGCTACTCGTCATTTAGCATGGTCCTTGACAAATGTCAACCCCGCCTTCTCGTGGTGCATCCTGTTCCCACTAAAGGGGCTCTGACGACCGCCCATAGCGGTATAACTATACCATCGGGATTAGAGGAAATTCTATCCCACACTCACCAACCCGCTTGGCCAGCGTGGTGAGTTATGGCCAAACCCCTCCAAAATGATTCCACAACTTAAATCTTGGCCCTCAGTCTCCGGCAGCTGGAATGTACCTGGCCAAGGCAGCGGCCAGTGCGACATGAAGGCAGAGGGTGCTAAGAATCCCCGGAGGACCGGACTAGGCTGCCATCTGATGCTGACCTTGGCTACTTACAATGGACGCTCCCTATCTTCTGATTCAAGGCTTCTTGAATTGGAAGAGGAACTACAAAGGATCAAGTGGGACATCGTGGGGCTAAGTGAGGTAAGGAGAAAAGGAGAAGATCTCATCGAACTGAAAAGTGGACATCTCTTCTACTATCGTGGGACAGATACTGGCAGAACTAGTGGTGTTGGATTTATAATAAACAAGAAACTGAAGGATAAAGTTGTAGAAGTTAAAAGTTCCTCTGACAGAGCTGCACGACTTGTTATCCAACTCTCGAAAAGATACCAGGCTCAGATTATTCAAACTTATGCACCCACCACAAGTCATCCTGAAGAAGAAATTGAAGAATTTTATGAGGAAATTTGTCGTCTAAATAATAAAGGTAAGCAGCACTTGAAAATAATTATGGGAGATTTCAATGCAAAAATAGGGCAACGGCAACAGAATGAAACTTCGGTAGGTAAATTCGGTCATGGCAACAGAAACCAGCGTGGAAATACTCTCGTTGAGTTTGCAGAGGCAGAAGGGTTTTTCATCTTGAACTCCTTCTTCAAGAAAAAGCCACACAGGAAATGGACATGGAGACATCCAAATGGGACGACAAGTGAAATTGATTTTATTATGTGTAACAAAAAATTCGTCATAGAAGACTGCAGTGTGCTAAACAAGTTCAACACAGGTAGTGACCATAGATTGGTGAGATGTAAGATGCACCTCAACACTAAACTTGAACGTGGCAAGCTCATAAGACAAACAAAATCTATTGACATAACCAACCTTAAAAAACACCATAATACCTTCAAGTTAGAACTGAAGAACAGGTTCTGTGCTTTAGAAGGCCTAACATCGGAAGAAGTGGACATCTCTGAAGTTAACAGAAAAGTAACCAAAGCTCTTATGGAAACAGCAACAAAATTAGCTGGGTCTAAGAACAAGTTGCATGTGAACAAATTATCAGGAAAAACCAAAATGTTGATGCAAAAAAGAAGAGAGATGAGGACAACTAAAGAAGATGTGACTTCCAAAGTGGAATATATAGAGCTATGCAAGACAGTAAGAAAAAGTATCACTGAAGACGTAAGGAAATTCAACTGTGAACTAGTGAGGAAAGCAATTGAAAACAACCAAAGCCTAAAGATAGCAAAGGGACATCTCAGTAAGGGAAGAAAACAGATTATGGCACTGAGAAAAGAAGATGGTTCTGTAACAAGAAATAGAGGCAGAAATTTTGACAAGAGTGAAAGATTTCTACTCCAAATTATATGAAAGGGATGATATATGCACTCCAGACATCATGAAAGATACCAGTACCAGAGTTCCTCCAGTCCTTCCAGCAGAAGTTGCACATGCAATCAAGAACATGAAGCGAGGAAAAGCTCCAGGAGAAGATGGAATTACTGTAGACATCATACAAGAAGCAAGTGGAGAAATCGAAACAGTACTCGCCCAAATTTTCACTCGATGCCTTAATGAAGGAAAGATTCCTGAGGATTGGAACACCGCTACAATGATCCTGCTACATAAGAAAGGTGACATTGAGGATCTCGGAAACTACAGACCTATCAGCCTCCTATCAGTAGTTTATAAAATCTTCACTAAAGTTCTTTCACACCGCTTGAAGGTAACACTGGACATGGCTCAACCGAGAGAACAAGCTGGATTCAGGAGTGGCTACAGCACAATAGATCATATCCACGTGATGAGAGAACTAATTGAAAGAGCGAGGGAATATGAACTTCCATTGTGCATGGCTTTTATCGATTATGAAAAAGCCTTTGATTCGGTGAAACCATCAGCAGTTGCAATGGCTCTGAAAACCTGCGGTATTGAAGATGCATACATTAATATTATTAATAACATCTATGAAAATGCAAGTGCAAAGATTCTGCTATTTGAAAATACAACACACATAAAAATTGGAAAAGGAGTGAGACAAGGTGACACCATATCTCCGAAGCTCTTTAATGCCACATTGGAAAATGTCTTTCAATCACTGAACTGGGAAAACAAAGGCATAAAGATTAATTTAGATTATCTAACCCACCTTCGTTTTGCTGATGACATAGTCATTTTTGCAACTACCCCATCAGAGCTGCAGAGTATGATCCAGGAACTTGCGGACAAGAGTAAAGAAGTGGGATTAAAAATGAACTTTCAGAAGACAAAAGTGATGTTCAATGCTTTTACAAGAAATGAAGATTTATCGATTGATGGAGAAAAGCTGGAGATAACAGACACGTACGTTTATCTTGGACAGCAGATATCAAGTGAGGGTCACATTGGTGAAGAAATTAATCGGCGTACAAAACTTGCCTGGAGAGCTTTTGGAAGAAACAGCATAATTTTCAAGAGCAATATGCCATTATGTCTTAAAAGAAAAGTGTTTGATCAATGCATCCTTCCAGTGCTTACGTATGGTGCAGAGACGTGGACCTTAGCTAAAAGAGACATACAAAGGCTGCAGACAACTCAAAGCAGCATGGAGAGGTGCATGCTTGGTGTAACCAGGAGAGATAAGAAGAGGAACACGTGGATCCGAAAAATGACAAGAGTGGAAGACATCATGATCAGAGTTAAATCCCTGAAATGTCAATGGGCTGGACATACTGCCAGAAGAACAGACCATCGATGGACAGCCGAAATTTTAGATTGGATTCCAAGGGAGAGGAAAAGACCCAGAAGAAGACCACATGGAAGATGGGTGGATGAAATTCGAAAGTATGCGGGAGTGACATGGAGGAGACTGGCACAAGACAGACTGTTGTGGAGGAAACTTGGGGAGACCTTCGTCCAGCAGTGGATTGATAATGGTTGACAATGATGATGATGATGAAAGAACATTTATCGTGGACCGTAGATCAATGGAAACGGGTTCTATGGACTGATGAATCCAGATTCACGATCTATGAGTCTGATGGCAGTGTGTTGGTATGGCGGCAGCCAGGGGAACGCTATTTACTACAGTGTACTGCTCCTACGGTCAAGTTTGGTGCTGGCAGTGTACTCGTGTGGGGGTGTTTTTCGTGATATGGTCCCGGCCCATTGGTTATCGTGGACAAACCTGTTAACCAGCACGTCTATCTCGATATTCTGGACAATTATGCGCTACCAACTCTGTGACAATACTTTGGAACCGAACCTTCTTGGGTACCAGCAGGATAATGCACCGAGCATAAAGCAAGGAGTGTTACTGCGTGGTTTGAAGATAATTCGTTTTGTGTGTGGACTGGCCAGCACAGTGCCCTGATCTTTATCCCATAGAGCATCTATGGGATGAATTAAACGCCGCATAAGAAGTTTGGAACCAAGGCTACTAAACAACAGTTAGCGGCAGCATTATGTACTGAATGGAAGCGCATACCCTCCGCTGTGTTCCAAAACCTTGTCGAAAGCATGTCTTGAAGGGTCAGTGCATGCATTAAGGCCAAAGGTGGACCGACACCATACTAATGCATGTCAATAAATGCTATATTGTGTTTCTTTTCTAGGTGTCCGGTGACTTTTGTCATTATAGTGTATATAAATATAAAACAAAGCAAATATTGGATTCGTTCTTTTTAATATTTTCACATGATATCTGCTTCAGGATTCCCTGCTACTACAGTATAAGTGCTTATTTCATTTTAATTTTTACAACTGTAAATAACTATTTAAAATACGTTTAATAATTACGAATGTATAATAAACCTATATGCATACTAGGTTTATTTCGTATGCATACGTTACACATTTTACTTAAGCGCCAAACCAGATTTAGCGAACGCACGGGTCTTGCAACTATATCAGTAGTTCCCAAGCTACAATATCCGTCGTTCCCGAACTCCTCTTTATAGGCTTCTGCAGTAATTTCTTCAAGAAGCTAGCGCGCACGCGCGTGTGTGTGTGAACACTCTCTTCGACAAGGATAAGATAGAAAGGGTTGAAAAATTTTACTTCACATTTTTTAACCTATGCATGATCATTAGCTTAGTATACATTCTCATGTTCCATGTAGTGTTACGTAATTTTACATCTGATGATGGGCGTCATGGAAACTTCAAAGCTTTTATGTATTTTAATTCAAGTGTGACATATTTTTAATTGTGACTCTACTAAAATAAATTTTATGAATGATTCATGGATTTTAATATATCATCTCTTTTTAATTATCGTGCAACAACGGCAGTGTAATTTTGGTCTACTAGTTCAGCAGGAGGAAAAAGGAAGTTACTGCATCCTGCCTCATATCTACTAGGTGTACATATAACCTTTAAAGCATTTTTTGTGTGACGTATACCGCTAATTTACATATCCGACATTCCCCACGTTGTTGTCATGTGACCGTAGCTGGTATAGAGTATGAAATGCGTCACAGAAGTTTGCCCAATAGTCAAACGTACTTGCACATCGGTAGGTGAAAGATGGCAAGCGGTACTGCATTTATTCGATACTGAATTCGTTACGAATTTCATCAAGAAAAAGTGCTGCAAAACAAGGAGGTTAGAAGTAAGAGAAGCTGGCAACAGCCCCTCTCCCTGTTCTTCTGGCGTGACGCCACATTTTATCAGCGGACTACGCCAATGCGCGCAACCTAAGAATCTCCTGTATATCTCTATGGTTAAATCGCGATTTTGAACGGGTTTTTCGGAACCTTACTCTACCCATACAGGCATGAAAAACATTGAGGCTGAAATATTTATTCTCATAATAAAAAATTTCCAGGAAAAACAGGAAAATATGTGTTGGTATGTCTTTAAAAAATTGAACAAAATAATGATTTTTTGAGCGGAAGTGCATAGTGCGCATGGTTACTTACAGCCGATGTGCAAGTAACCATGTTTAAAATGTAACCAAAAGCCTAATGTTAAGAAAAAAGAAGTCCGAAATATTCCTTCTTTCCATCCTTGGTTTGCATGCGCTAAGCAAAACTGCTTAAGCCACAGGAAGTGACGTCATGTTCCCGAACTCTCGCAGCGCAGACTCCCACCACCTCAGAGAGAGGACAGAAATAGCTGATCTGTTTTGGCTTTACTCAAAACGGGTAGCTTCACCTCCTCTTCTTCTATCCTCCTTGCTGCAAAAGCATGTGTATCGATCTGTTCTGTTCTGGGGGAGAATATTGCATCGAAAAGCACCAGGGGGGTTTGGTTTAGACGGTTTAAAGCAGGTGAAGTTGATGTTAGCGATCGAGAACGTAGCGGTGTCCCGCAAATGGTTGCACATGAGGAACTGCAAGCACTAATGGATGAAGAATCGTCTCAAGCGCAAAACGAACTAACTGAACAACTGGGGGTAACTCAACAAACCATTTCCAATCGTTTACGCGCAATGGGAAAAATTCAGAAGGAAGGAAAATGGGTGCCACATGACCTGAGCCAGAGGAACAAGGATGAGCGTGTCATGAAGTGTTTGAATCTGTTGAATAAACAACACAGAAGGTCTTTCCTGTTAAAAATCGTTACGCTTGATGAAAAGTGAATATGGTACGGCAAACCCAAACGCAAAAAACATTGGGTAGACTTCGGTGAAACAACGACTTCGTCACCGAAACGCAATATTCACTCCAAGAAAGTTCTGCTGTGCATCTGGTAGGATATGAAAGGAGTGCTCTATTATGATCTACTGGAACAGAGCCAAACTGTTACTGTTGATCGCTACAAGCATCATTTGCTGCGATTGAACCAGGAAATCTGTCGGAAACGTCCATTCGCAGGCAATGTATTGCATCCCGCGAAGTTACTGCATGACAACGCTAGGCCGCATGTCGCGAAATCGGTCAAGGAAACGTTATTGACGCTTGGATGGGAAGTTCTGTAGCACCCGGCGTATACTTTCGATATAGCACCTTCAGACTATCATTTGTTCCGATCTATGTAACATGGTTTGTCTGCTGTATGGTTCGGGATATGTGACGTATGAAAAAATGGGTTAACGACTTAATCGCGTGACACGACGAAGTATTCTTCATGGCTGGAATCCGTTTGCTGCCCGACTGATGGAAGAAGGTGATAGATAAAGACTGCGCATTTTTTTATTCGTAAGGATATTGTTGTTTTCTCTCAATTTACATATTGCGTTGTCTTAAAACGGTTTAAAACGTTTTTGTACACCTGATACAATGTCCATTTGAGAATACGGCTTCAGTTGTTTTATCTATACACCAAACAAGAGAATCGAGAGAGTTTCGGTCTATTTTTCCTTTAATTGAAAGCCAAAAAATCTCTGGATTTTATAAAGTATTTCCGGGCTTGAATTAGCGAAACTCATTTTTTACTTCCTTATTAATCCAAAGAAAATTTTCCTTTCTTTTCTGCTAATCGTTCATTTGATATCATGAGGTAATAGGTTTTTAGTGTATTGTTCTCTTAATTTTCTTTACTCAAACTTTGTGGTTGTACTTGTTTTTTTGCTTTGAAAATCTTGTTCGAGACAGGAGAAAAACTGCTACTCGATCAGTGAGGAAGATGTAGATACGAGAGTTAAACAAAAGACTTTTCGAAGTAGAATAATTTTTTAGTAGAAAAATGCAATTTCTTACTGTACCTCTTATAAACGCTGAAATTCCATTACATTTTTCATTGTTTGTTTTCAGCTTCATTCCCAATTTCTACCTTTTTCAGGGTATAAACGCTGGTATAAATCATGTGTAAAACTTCATGTCAATATCAGAGAAAGACTCACACCATACTTGAGAAGATTCCGCTAATTTTTTGAATAATACTCTTGTACTAAGAAAGATTCTACAACAAATGTTGACTTTAATCTCGAAAGGCTTGACAGAAATTTCGGTATTTGCTTTCTTGTTTACACATACATTTCCCCTTAAAAACCAGAACTGCTTCGCTTTAGTACCACATAATTCACGGACATACTGCATGAGATCTACCACTTGAGCTTTTTCAGAAACCCGCCTCAGGTTTACCAAACTCCGAATTATTTATTATCTGCAATTTTATAATTTTGTACTATTCTTTATTTGGAATGTATAGCTTACAGGCATAGGCGTAACCACCGGGAAGGGGTTGGGGAGCTTAGGACCCTCCCAGGTTTTCAGGATCACAGATCCCCAATGTAAAGGACCCCCACCCCCGATCCGAAATTTTTCCGGAATATAATGATATAATGCACTTTTTTATGACATGAACGAACGAAATATAATAATATAAGATTGTAATTTTTCGTAGAATGTAAACCCCTGTATAATCTGTACGTAATAAAACTGCGATATCGATTCCTAATAAGAAAAGTCAGTTCTAGCACTTTCCTATTTGAATTTCTGCCCTATCTATCGTAGTTTCAGCCGCCCCGGTGGCGCAGTGGTCTAAGCGATGGCCTTTGATCATTCGTCCGAACGGGGTCCGGGTTCGAATCCCGGTGAGGCATGGATGTTGTGTTTGTCTTACGGCACTGGCTCTTTCCCTTCCCTGGAACTAGTGACCCCAAATTAGGGACGGGCGACTGCTTATAGCCCATTGAGTTGCTCACGGTGATCGTTAAAAATCCAATAAAAAAATAAAAATCGTAGTTTCACAGTTGTGTTCGCTAAGTTCCACAATTTGCCAACAGAGGCGCCTATGTCGTACCGTAAGATCGCGCCTCAGCAACTACTTTGCTCCTGCGTTTGTGTGTTTAGGGGGAGGAGGTCACAAACTCTATTTTATAGTACGTATATAATATTGTATGTATATGTGTACATATAATGCGTGTATGTGTGATCGGATCCCCCAGATTTTGAAACATGCTTGCGCCACAGCTTATCGGCATTAAATGTGGAATTAGAGAAATTTAACATGACTTCGTGAAATTCATAATTGCATATTTTCTTAGTGTGAAGCATAGTATTATTATAGGTGCAATTCTTTCTCTGCGGATAAGAAAATAAAACTGTTAACTGAGAGCTTTTGAGTTGCAAATATTTATTAATTCAAATTTTTTTTTTGACGTTTCCGTGCTGTAGACACGGACTCTGTTAGCGTTGGTGCAATCCCATAAGTAATGTTTCGAATTATAAGGAATCGGATTTATACTAACGTGCTCAAAGCTCCACTAGTTCTGTAAATAAATTGAAGAGTGTGCTATTGTTGAAAGTAGGGTAGCCGGCTCACAACGGCTCCGGAAAACGCAAGAACGGTATTCATCCGGTTCTCACTTCCGCACAGACATCGCTCTCCATTAACAGCTTTGTGACCTAACCGATGGTCGTCTTTTTTTGTCCCCTCTACCTCTTTTCTCTAACGCTGTTTAAGTAGACCCCGGTCTCATTTCCTGGATTAAAAATGTTTAGTCTGAGTGTTGTGAATGCTGAGAGAAGTCTTCTATCGCTTTCGCCCTCTCTGTGCCTTCTCCAAGTAACGTACATTTCTTAGCCGGTCTGTCAGAGGCCGAAAGTGCGAGGTGCTCTTAATTGAATAACATCTCACATCAAATCTATTTTTTAAATTCTCTCTGCTATTTTGAAAATTTGTCATAAATACGAGTAGCAATTTTCACTGATAAGCTGCTGAGCAAACAAAGGTGGATTTTGAGCAATAACCCTGTTGCTTTTCTCTCAATACGCCGGTAACTTCTTTTCGTAGCGGAGGCAGTTGTTCTGGATCTTCCACAATAGGACACTCTTGGCTTGACTTGCAGCTGGAGGCTCTGCCGGAGATCCGATGACGTCACGCACATGGTTATCCAGCGACAGCCGGTAATCGTGGCGGTGATTTACAAGGAACTGTAATATATATTATTTACTGTTTTAGTGCAACGAAAACAAATATTTCCTTTCTTTGTAAGCATTTTTCGTTTCCACCATGTTACAGATTCCAGAAACACGCAGAACAGCTCTTTGTACACTGAGTGGCCACTTTATTATGACCACCCCCTCAGTACTTCGTTGGGCCACCTTTGCCTTTAATACTACGTCGATTCTTCGTGGCATGGACTCCACGAGTTGTTGATAGGTAGTTTGTGGAATCTGAGACCATGCTTGATGAATAGCACTTTCCAGGAGTGTGAGATTGCAGGGTTGTGGATCCAGCTGTCTGATAGCTCGTTCAACTTCATCCTACAAATTCTCAATGGGGTTGAGATCTGGAGATTGTTGGGGCCACCTAAGCAAAGTAAACTTACCAGCATGTTTCTGAAACCAATCCTGTGCAATACGAGCGCTATGGCAGGGTGCATTTTCTTGTTGAAAGTAGCCATTGCCATGGGGATAAACCATCCACATGACAGGATGCACTTGGTCCACAACGATGTTTAGATATAATGTGCCAGTCAGGCGTTTATCAACACGAATTAAAGAGCCCAAAACATGCCAGGAAAACATTCCCCAAACCATAACGTTGCCTCCACTAGCGTGAAGGGTTGTAGCAATTCGTCCATGCTTTCGTGCTGTTTCCGCCAAATTCTCACTCGGCCATCGGCATGGTGCAACTGAAAACGTGATACATCGGACCACATAATTTGTTTCCAATTATCGACGGTCCAATCCTTGTATTCCTGTCCGAACTGGAGACGTCTTCCCTTGTTAACTGCAGACAGTAAAGGCATTCGAACATACCTTCGGCTGCCATATCCAATCCGATGTAGTGTGCGGTGAAAAGTGCGTGCAGAGATTATTTGAGGGATCCTTGATGAAGATGGTCTGTAATTTGCTGCACTGTTGTCTTTCTGTTGTCTGTTACCAGTCTGGACACTCTTCGTTCCGCCCGAGCAGTCACTAGTCGATGACGACCACACGTTGCACGTAGAGACCCAGTTTTTTGGCTGACAGTCCTGCAGTCTTTAAACACTTTAACAACAGCTGCTCTGGAACATTTCACGAATGCGGCGGTTTCGGTGTTACTCGCTCCATGGCTCCGAGCTCCTACAATTATCCCACTTTGAAAGTCCGTCAAATCACATTTTTTACCCATCTCGTCACCCAAAAATTACTTCTAGTATTGTCGCAAGCTCTAAGCTTTCCCTTTTTATACTAGCCTCGCCCTCTGGCGGCAACAGCGTGCAGCTATAGCTCATTTGCTTAAAACTGTCAGGTGGTCATAATAAAGTGGCCACTCAGTGTATAATCCACAATATTTTAGAAACTATTAATAAATACTTGTCATTTTAAAAATAACATTAATGTTGCTGCACCCTCATTTTCACTATTACAACACCAAGCCAAAGGTATCCAACAAAAAATAACTTTTCTCTTGTTAATAATAATGAATACAAACATACAGTAAACAGAAATGTCTATCTGAAAATGCAATGTAGTCGCTCTAGAAATGCGTATAGGATTTGCTAAATTTTAATTTTGTATATTTGGATGTATTTCTTAAAAGTTAGTTACGAGTTGAAGTTTTGAATGTCACAAGAAAAACAGAGGGAAAAATGTTATTAGTTTAAATCTAAGCTCATATTGTAAGAACAGCAAAAGATGATCTGATGTAGTAAAATAATGTAGAAACTGTGAAGCTGCCGCTGCAGAATACAGTTATCGGCTCTAGAATGTTATTTTTTACGATTCTTCACTTTAAGATTCTTACCACATAGTTAGCACAAAAATAGTTGTTTATTATTTATGAAGGTTTATATAATTAGTTTTAGTTATAGACTACACACTAACAGAATGTGTAGTCTATAACTGACAGCTGCGAATCAAGCTAGGATGATTACTGTACATGTACTTACGGAATTAAAAATTTATAAATAATATACTTTTGTCAGTATTATGTGCGAAGTAAGAGCATATTGTAAATATTAGCTCTGAATTATTATATACATGTCCAAATAACTAATATAATCTAACTGAATAAAATAATGAAGATTTATGAAATGCTTAACAGCGTTTGCTAATCTAATAAAAGCTTCCAGATGAAATCATCACCGTTTTTTAACTCCCAAGATAAGGATGATTTGTTCATTTAGTAAAAACTAAATAAATTGGTGGTGTGCAATGGAATCATAAGCGAACAAGTTTTAAAGTATTACTAAGGCGGTAAACAAAATGTCCATTGCCTAGATTACTGTTCAACAGGTAAAACGTTACATCAGAAAAACTGAAAATTACTGACACCTAACAAAAAAATTAGTCATCAGCAGAAATTTACTTTTAATACTTAGTTACATCACCAAATGCAGACATCACAGCAATAATTGTTGCTGGAAGAGATTCAACAAGATGATTTAAAAGAGTCAATTTTTGATCATTCTAAGAACAGTTTGCTTCGAAATTCATTAAGATTCCTGGGATGCTGATTTTTCTTTTGATTGGAATATGCGAATGATGATTCTTTATTTTGTTTTCTTTTTATGATGTACAATTTCGCCGCTAGAGGGCGTAAATGCAGATGATGTCGAATTCAAAATACATTTTATTCCATATATTTGCTTCTAAATATCCGATTGAAAAAATTATTTAATCTTTCGATTCCATTTATGTCGAAGGGTATTTTAGGTATTTTTCAAATTACGCATAGATTTCCCGCTAGGGAGCGTAAAAGTAAACTGCGTTTCCCCCGATATCTCTTCTTACAAAACTCCGATTTGAAAAATGTTTTCTTCATACAGATCCTGATGGAAAATCTTTTGCATACAATTTCTAATGTTTAGTGAAGAGTAATTTCTAATTTTTAGTAAAGAATAATTTCTTGTTTTTAGTGAAGAATACTTTGGACACCAGGGAGCGTAAGGGTTAATTTCTGCTTCTGATGTATTTGCCCTAAAATCTGAGCTCCTAAAATCTGGATTAAAAAATTCTTTCGTGAACCGATGCCATTCACGTCGATAAACTTTATCGGAATATTTTCTTCTTCAAATAATGCGAGGTTTCCCCGGCAGGGGGCGTAGACATATATCTTATTTTTGTCAATATCTCTGCTTCTAATTATCAAATTTCAAAAATTCTTTTTTTATTGCATAGAGTTTTCCGTGTGACATGTTTTTCATATAATTTCAAAATTTTGAAGTAATTCATAGACTTTTTGCTAGGGGGCTTAAAGGTAAATTGCGTTTCTCTCCGATATCTCTGCTTCTAAAGCTCCGATTTGAAAAATTATTTCTGCACTGCATATAGCTCTTGATGGGAAATCCTTTGCACACAATTTCTAATTTTGGTAAAAAAATGGTTTGGCCACCAGGAGGAATAAGGGGTAATTTCTGCTTCTGATGTATTTGCAGCAAAATCTGAGCGCCTGAAAACTGGACTAAATATTTGTTTTCTTGGACCGATTCTGCTTACATTGGAAAACCTTTTGAGAATACTTTATTCCTAAAATAATGCATGGTTTTCCCGCCAGGGGCGTAGATGCATATCTTATATTTCTCCACATCTCTGCTTCTGACAGTCCGATTTGAAAAATTCTTTCTTTGTTGGAGAGCGTTTCCGCTGCGAAATGTTACTCATATAAATTAAAAATGTCCTGAATTCATAAGAGTACCCATAGGGCGTAAGCTCACGATTTTGTTTACACCAATATCTGCGGCATTAAAAACCCGATTGAAAAACTTCTTTCTTCGGTCAGACATTACTGTTTTCCAATATCGTAGCTTTGATAAATCTAAGTAGCGTTAGAACGGATCAAAAGACGTTCTGATTACACCCAAAAATTCGGTGTCATCTTTCTTGTTTATTTTATAATATCGCATTTCTCAAACTGGATTTATGAAGTATGAGGCTGTGGCTAATAATTATAGATAAAACATAGATTTAAATGAGCCCCATAAAACATGTAGCTTTTCTGAACTAAAAAAGAAGTGCTATAAATGAACTGGTGTTCAAATTAACTTGGCTAAAACAAATTCGAGAATATGTCCAAAATAAGAAGACCGATTGTAAAAAATAAATTCAGAGACATGTGCTACGGGAAACGATAAGTCGACTTTCCAAAGCAGCATTATGGTAGCTTCTATGGAAATATGCAAATAACCGGAAGTACGTCATTGAGCTGTCAGGGACGCGACCTTGATAAACGTTGGTCTGAGCAGGGTGCGGCAACTGACGCATCAGCTGGACTGTTAGTGGAGGAAATGGCTCCCCACCATCGCTTAGAAAACTTTTTGCGCTGGAGTGCATTCAGTAGATTAAAAGCAGGGCAAGAGTAAGCTGAAGTAGCAAGATGGCTAAATGTGTGGAGGCAAGTGGTCTTCAATCTCTGGAAACGTTATAGAAAACCCGGGTCAAGGACGCCCACGAGCCACAACAAATCAAGACTACCGGTATTTGCCTCTATCAGCTCGCCGCCATAGTGAGTCGACATCCAAGCAACTCCCACAGGAGCTTTCCTCTCTTTATAGGAACCACGATATCGAGGCTAACAGGTTCGAGAAGATTCCACGAGAAAGGTCTTATGCAAGAATATCAACGGTCTGTATCCCACTCGCCTCATCTCACAGAAGGGTCCGTCTGAATTGGGGCCGTCAACATCATCCCTGGATCCGTGATCAATGGGCCTGTGTTCTTCTCAGTGACGACTCGCAGTGCAGCATAAACGCGGATTCTCAACGAGTGTTCATTTAGAGAGAGGCAGGAAGTCGAAATATTCTCTCTAATATTAGGGAAATTGTTAATAACGGTGGTGGAGGACTCCTGGTTTGAGATGGCATCATGTTGAATGGACGCACGCCACTACACGTGTTTCCAGGAGGCACCCTGACTGCCGCCCGCTACAGGGATGCCATCCTATTTACGGCTTTTCAGGGGAGTTGTTGGCCCCC
This sequence comes from Macrothele yani, assembly GCA_039090855.1. NCBI lineage: Eukaryota > Metazoa > Arthropoda > Arachnida > Araneae > Macrothelidae > Macrothele > Macrothele yani. Next base: position 85,941,010 of record CM077008.1, read on the forward strand.
AGTTCCTTTTTATGGAAGGTAACGTCTGTTTGCACAGGAATTCGCTAGTTGACCACTACCTGGAGAGTGAAAATAATCGCAGGATGGAGTAGACTGCGATATCTCCGGATCTGAACCCAATAGAGTATCACTGCGATGCCCTGGGAAGAGCAACTGCAGGCTAACCGCCCACTTCCTAGAAACCTCCCGGTACTTCGATGTGCCTTGGTGGAGGTGTTGAACTTATTGTCCCAAACTCTCATTCACAGCCTTGTAAACAGCATAAGGGCTCGTTGCGTGAGCTGTACCGGTGTTCCGGGGAATCACACTTCCTATTAGTCCCTCGAAGTCCGCACCACTTGCTGCGTCACTTTGGACTGCCATGTTTGCATGCGTATACTTTATCCTCATGCTGTGATGGCATTCCTTTTCTGTTGTGCTTTGCTGCGTTATCTATATGCCTATATGTTCGTCCGTATTAACTGTCCTTAAACTCTGTCGTGTGAATTTTGCGTTATTCATCCTTTTGTGTTTGCCACATTAATTTTGAACACCAGTGCATTTGAAGCACACAAATTAAGTGCTACTTTGAAATATCTTAGTTGAAATTAAAATGAATAATGTATCAAGGAAATTGATTTGGAAGTTATATTGTTAAAAAAATGACGCTCTTTATCTCACACGGCAAAAGGAAACAAATACTGACTAATGCCCAAAAATTTTTTTAAGTACAACTATTGTTATTTTATATTCCAGCGATACTGCGTCTCTGAAATAAATATTTCGTTATATAGTCTGTTATGCTCTATATCCCCAAAAACTATATATATATACATATATATGTATATATATATATTATTTATTTATTTATTTCTGCAAATATTAAGTGGTAAAAAACAGTGAAGCTCTTCGATATAAAAATTTCTTAAATGTTTGCTCTGCTACATGATAAACTTTGAGGTACAGGAATTTTGGGCTAAACCTGTTTGACGTTATCTATGATTTTCGTTGATTTCTCCAATATTTCTTTATTTAAATAATTAATTACTTTTACTCATTTTCGACGTCTGTGAATCTTTTTCTGTCCAGTCTACAAAACTAAATAAATAGCTTGAGATGATAAGAATACACAAGCAGGAAAACGTTCTATTAATTAAGAAAAATGTTCTTCATTCAAAGAATTCAACTACTTTTACCCACATTTGGATATTTCTAATTTAAGTGCTTCTAAAAGCAATCAGAAATATTAACAGATGAAGATAAACAATACGACTAGGATATATCGACTCCGAATTTCCAGATGTTTTTCAGAAAATATACAATTGTTGATCACATTTTTAACTGATTCCCATATAGGCTCACCCGTTCACTCTGAAGAAAGAAGTCTTTTCATAAACTTGCTTAGAATTTTTGACACCATACGGAAAATTGCTGTTGTCATCAAATAGGCCCCAATTGCTTAGTTACTGTTTTAAGTTCCACGAGGAAGCGATCAAGGATGACTTGGAAGAAACTCAGTTCAAAACCATTCTTATGTGATTGTTTTATTGCCATTTCATTTAAATTTCGTTTTATGAGCCTTTCTGCATTTTAAATGAAAATTCTTTGCTACCATGAATTCCTTTTTTTCCAGTGTTTAAAGAAAAGAGATGAATCAAAGGTGAAAATCCTCCAAATACGTGGCATCAGTAAATAAATAAATACATCGCTCTTTCAACGTTCCAGAAACACACAGCAACCGAAAAATTGTTTTCAGCCGCCGCCGTGGAATTGAACCAGGGAACTCTTGATAACTAGCCGAGCGCGTTAACTTTACACCACGGTGGCCAACAATCCACGGGGCTATGTGTATTTTTAAGTCAGCTTCTGACATCATAAATCTGTAAGATGGGCTCAGCTACTGAGACGTCTCCATCTGGTGGGCATTAACGGCACTAGTTATATATATTATAGCAGTTTAATCCAAAGGACGAGATCCAAGGTGAAAATCCTCGAAATACGTGGCGTCAGTAAATAAATAAATACATCGTTCTTTCCACGTTCCAATAATACATCCTTCTTTCCACGTTCCAATGAATCACAGGATTTGTATGACAGAACGTCAAGCTGTATTTCACTAGGTATAATAACTTTGCTCACATTGTGTACAAGACATCGTATCATACCACCATGTTACCTGGGTCAATGGCTGAGTGGTCTCAGAGGCGTAGGTTTCGGCCTATTTGTCCTTATACTGTCCTGCTCGAATTCCAGATGAGATATGTGTGGTGCGCTTGTCTCAGTTCTGGTTTTCTTCCTTCCTCGGTACCAGTGGCCCCAAATTAGAGTAAGACGACTACTTGTAGCTTCATACATAGTCGAGTCACATTATTGGGACCAAACAGCGCGTACCCAATGAAAGAAGGCAAGTGTCGTGAGCTAGCTTGGAAGGTATATAAGGCGTGCTGTAGGCGTTCTGAAAACATATCAGTCATTGCTGTCATGGATAAAAGGAGCGATTTATCAGATTTTCAAAAAGGGCTGATTATCGGCTTTCAGGCCAAGGGTGGTAGTATTTCTGAAACAGCGCAGTTTGTGAACTGTTCGCGTGATGCTGTGGTTATAGTGTATCGTGATTGGAGAAATGGCACCATTACGAATACGCGTCGTGGAAACCGCGGAGTACCACGTGCCATTGATGTGAGAGGTGAATGTCGGCTGAGAAGGTGTTTGTGGGCAGTTCAACACGCTACAGTGAAGCAACTCACTGGCCGAATGAACCAGGGGCTACCTGAAGTGTCTAAAACGACAATTTAGCGAACCCTGCTGCGTATGGGGCTCTGATGCAGACAGTTGGTCACTGCACCTATGCTAACGAAGGTCCATCAGTAGAAAAGGCTTACATTTGCACGGCAGTATCGGGATTCTACCTCCGCTGATTGGCAAAAGATTACCTTCTCCGATGAGTCACGTTTTCTACTTCATCGAACGGGTAGATGTCGGCGTATAAGACGAGAAACATCGGAGGACAAACACTTTTCAACGATTTCTGGAAGAACACAAGCTGGTGACGGTAGCGTTATTGTCAGGGCAATGTTTTCGTGATACTCCCTGGCTCCACTCATACCTGTAAAAGGCACTATGAACCGAATTCGTTATGAATCCATGCTTGTAGACCACGTACACCCATACATGCTTATTGTCTTTCCTGGGGCGGAAGGGATCTTCCAGCACGGCAATGCGATGCGTCACACAGCTAGAAATGTCCAAGAGTGAGTGGAAAAGCACGACGAAGACTTCAAAGTTCTTCCCTGGCCCCCTAATTTCCCAGACTTAAACCCAATTGAGCATGTGTGGGACCACCTTGATCGTGTTGTTCGTTCTACGGATCCTCAACCACGCACCCTCTAACAGCTGCCAGATGCACTGCAGTCAGCATGGCTCCACATACCTGTAAACACCTTCCAGCACCTTATTGATTCACTCCCAGCCCGCCTAGCTGCTGTCTGCGCTGCACACTGCGGTTACTATAGATATTAGCTGGTGGTCACAATAATGTGACTCGACACTGTATTTGCTCATGGTGGTTACTGAACCAATTTACACGCTAAAATAAAACTACAACCTTTAACAAAAAAAAATTGTATTTTCGAGTTCATTATTAATTTGGAACTCAATCTGTCTTATTTGCTTTTCAGTCAGCGAAATTTTCATCTGAAACAAAGATTTGTATGCCATTAGTTTATTCTTTTTCGATGCCATTAGTTTTGCAACGTGTTGTTTTTCCACTCTCTAACAACCACATTGCCTTTTTATTGGTGCTATGAAGTTTAGTCAATTAGATATGTGCACACCTTTTATTTAGTCAAGTGTTTTGGCACTGATATGTGCATAAAAGATGATTCATTTATAATATTAACTTTTTCCTCCGTTTCTAAGCTTGCCCGTTTCATCGTCTATAGACATGATATTTAAAGAAAAATTGCGTAAAACAACCTCAACTCAAAGAGCTGCTTTTTGAGCTTTTGAACCTGTGCTGTTCGCCATGAGAATTGCAATCAATATAGTTTCGAATTATGTAAATGTAATCATAATATGTAAATATATATAGTATGTAAATATAACATATATAGATATAACAACTATATGAGTACGTGCAAATATATGTAATATATGAGTATTACGAATACATGTAACGACAATAGTACATATGGGAATGTACAAACATGTGTAACGATACCAGTACATATTAGAATATAGGGCAGAAGGTGGGAATATGAACCACTTTTTGTTTCAGACGAAAAACTCAAGTTTAAATGTAACAGTTGCATCAAAATAAGTCAAAAGTGTTAGCACATATATTTCTCATAATGCATGTATAGTTTTTAGGAAAATAAATATCACTGTTTAAATAGCACAAAACGTTTTAAACACATTGCAAAAAGTGGGCCTTGGAAAATGGGGGTGGTAATATGAAACAGCATGAAAATAAAACAAAAAACCTCAGTGCTTCGATTATAAAGTTATTGATATTACAACAACTTTTTTATTGAATGCCGCTTTTAATGTGAAACAATTAACGATACTTTAAAAATGAAAATAAAAGAAATTCCTATAGAAAGTATGAGTCCTATTTAGGCTGATGAACAGAAGTCGCAAATAAAAACTCCACTTTCACATCCACTGCATAAGATGTGAGCCCATTCCTGGCAAGCTATACATTGAACATACAGTTCTCTAGATTTGGACGTACTGAATGTCTCGCAACAAAATATAACACTGCGCATCATCTTTCCCAGGTACATCTCCAACTGGTTGTTGACGGTTTGAGCTCTCAGAAGACAGACACCTTTTCTTTCCATTATCCAGAGAGCTTTCTTCATCTCTCTTTCTTTTAAACAACCCTTTTTGTTTTCCTTTTCGCACGCTTTTAACCTTTTTCCTGTGTATGCCTGTTTGAACCTGTGCTAGTCCCTGATTGGTCCCTTTCCCGCCTTCTATCATTGGAGGCTGCTTTTTGAGCTTTCTCCTGTGTTGAAGTTTTTAAAGCTTTCGTGTATGGAGAGCTAGTCAGGTGAGTGGCTGAAAGTAGCTTGAGACCTCTGTTTGACGCCTTCCTTTTTGCGTGTAGAACTGGAGAGTTATCTTCTGGGGAGATAAAGCCTGGTGATGTGGAGTTACCTGGAGACGTTGATGGTTGTAGTATGGAACACCTAGTTTCATATTACCGCCCATCGCCATTTTCCAAACGACCCAACGAATCTGAATGCAGAAAAAATATTTTCAAATAACTAACATTGCCGTTTTAAAATTTCATCTTCTGACTAATGCACACACTACAGCTAATATGCTAGATTTATCAATAAAGACAGCAAATTTTTTTTTAATCTTACCTTACGAAAATTGTTGACCCGAAAGAAAACAACGCACCTCCTCTGTAGCATGTACACCAAGTGACACTGACACCTGAGCCCTCTGGTGGCCCATACGGACCTAATGGTTATGTTTATTTAAGGTATTGATAGATGGCAACACTTGCTTGAGAAATAAGCACCATTTCATATTACCTCCCTATTTCATATTCCCACCTTCTCCCCTACGTATATGTGTAGAGATATGAGTGCGTATGAGTATATAGGAATATGTGTAACGATACGAGTGAGTATGAGTATCGTATGAATATGCCTAACGATATGAGCACATATGAGTATATACGAATAAGTGTAAAGATATGAGTACGCATGAATATATACGAATATGTGTAACGGTACAAGCACATATGAAAACATACGAATATGGGCAACGATATGGGCACATATGAGTGTATAAGAATATATACTGGCGGAAAGTGAAAAAAGAACACCAAGAAGGAGACGTCTGATACCAACGAAATTTATACAGCATAATAACGGTATACAGAGGATAACGTGATCAAAACATTATGGCAAAATACAGCTGTATTTGCTGGTAAACTGAAAATTAACATTTCCGTGTAACATGGTTAGTACGAGGTTGAACCGCCGTGAACTGCGTCACACTGTGCAATTCTGGCATGGAGTCTGTCGTACAGATGTTGGATGTAAGTTTGGGGTATTGAGTTCCAAACATCCTCAACCTGGACGCGTAAATCGGGAATGGTCGTGGCTGGCCGTGGAGACCGGATAAGTCGTTGTCCCATAAAATCCCACACGTGCTCAATGGGGGACAAATCCGGTGAACGTGCAGGCCATGAAATTTGTATCACACCCTGAAGTGCATGTTGCCTCGCACCTGCGCCGCCCCGGTGGCGCAGTGGTCTAAACGATGGCCTCTGATCATTCGTCCGAACGGGGTCCGGGTACGAATCCCGGTGAGGCATGGATGTTGTGTTTGTCTTACGGCACTGGCTCTCTCCCTTCCCTGGAACCAGTGACCCTAAATTAGGGACGGGCGACTGCTTATAGCCCATTAAGTTGCTCACGGTGGTCGTTAAACCTCCAAACAAAAAAAAAATCGCACCTGCCGTGTGTGGGCGTGCGTTATCTTGCTAGAAAACACCACGATGCACTGACCTTACAAATGGTACAACAACGGGCTGAATGATGTTGTTGATGTAGGAGGTGCTGTTTAACGAACCCGGTACAAACACTAGATGTGTACGGGAGTGATAGCTGATTGCTTCCTACAGGGCCTACACCAGGAGACCAGGTGTAGGCCCTGTGTGTCGCTGGCGGATGCAAGAAGGTTGGAGACGCTCCCCTGTGCGTCTGCGAACACGCATACGGCCATCGAAGGCTCCCAACCAGAATCTGCTTTCATCGCTGAACACGACAGATCGCCATTGCGTTCTCCAGTGCAGACGTCGGCGACTCCACTGCAGCCGTTCCTGACGGTGGGCTGGAGTCAGATGTACACATGCCAGAGGCACACGAGCGCGTAGTTCTGCATACAGTAGACGGTTGCGGATTGTTCGCGCAGTCACTTCAGGTGCAAAGGCAGCTCGGATTTGATTCGCAGTAGATGTTCTGCTTGACAAAGCCGCTCTTCTTATGCGTCGATCGGTCTACTCATCAGTCCGTCTGTGACTCCCGGTTCCACGTCTTCTCGTGCGGGAATGTTTCTCTGACCATCTACGCCACCATCGTACCACCACCGATACTTCCTGTCCAAATCGCTCCGCAATACGATGATACGACCACCCGGCCTCGCGGAGTCCGAATAGACGACCTCGCTCGAAGTCCGATAACTGCTGAAATCGCACACGTCTTCCATGCCCAGGCATTGCAGCTCCTTCAGGGTCGTCGCACGTGTCCGTACGCCGACGACTGATTACATTCACTTCACCGTACTCCTTGAATACCACCGACGATAATTTGCATATTATGCCGTGCTGTGGCGTAAGCGCTCACCGGTTGGTACCGAAATTAACATCACACCTACGTAAACATTAATATATGTAAATTTTTAACATATGTAAATTTCATGATCGTCCGCCAATTCCTTCTTGGTGTTCTTTTTCACTTTCCGGCAGTGTATGTTACAATATGAGAACATATGACTATATGGGAAGATACACTATCTGAGCAAAAGTATTGGGACACACCTTTCTATTCCGAAACTCCCTGCAATAGGAAAGGAATTAATCTTTTTCGACGGCTTTACATATAAATTCGCAATAAGAAAGAAGTAATATGTATAATATTTTTCGTTTAAAATGTCACTACGAAAAATATTCCTATCGTACTATCTGTCAGTTGAGCTAGTAACACTATTACTTTGAAGTCTTAAGCACTGGATAGTCTGTTACTTTGAAGTCTTGAGCACTGGATAGTCTGTTACTTTGAAGTCTTGAGCACTGGATAGTCTGCTACTTTGAAGTCTTAAGCTCTGGATAGTCTGCTACTTTGAAGTCTTAAGCACTGGATAGTCTGCTACTTTGAAGTCTTAAGCACTGGATAGTCTGTTACTTTGAAGTCTTAAGCACTGGATAGTCTGTTACTTTGAAGTCTTAAGCACTGGATAGTCTGTTACTTTGAAGTCTTAAGCACTGGATAGTCTGCTACTTTGAAGTCTTTTTTTTTTTTTGATTGGATGTTTAACGACCACCGTGAGCAACTCAATGGGCTATGAGTAGTCGTCCGTCCCTAATTTAGGGTCACTGGTTCCAGGGAAGGGAGAGAGCCAGTGCCGTAAGACAAACACAACATCCATGCCTCACCGGGATTCGAACCCGTACCCCGTTCGGACGAATGATCAGAGGCCATCGCTTAGACCACTGCGCCACCGGGGCGGCCGAGCGACATTGCAACGAAGTTCTTCTTTGTTATGTTCGATTATTCGTGGTGATGTAGGCGAAAACATTCTGTTCATGAATGACAACGCGACACCTCATCATGAGAGAGCAGGGTAAACGCTTTTGAAGACCGAGGATATTCATCGCATGAATTGGCCGGCACCCTTTCCAGATCTCAACCCCATAGAACGCATCCGGAACGCAATGGGGAGACGCAGCGGCCCTTCGGAAATTGTAATTTTTGTGTAAACACTGATTAAAATTTAGTTTTTGCGTCATTTATAATAAATTTGTTGTGTCTTTTCATGTGTTCATATGCTGACAATATAATTATTTCCCCATTTTGCCTAAGGTCGTGTATTGTTTTTCTTATATTCACTGAATACCAGAAGAACTGATACAGTCGAGCTTTTGCAAAATACATAGCAACGTCACCTATGCGCGTACTCGGTTGCGTCCGCCAGTTCGTATGTAAAGCGATAGACATTCTTGCCAGCTGTCAGAGCTGTTTTCGGCATGAGAATGACAAGTAATAACGATTTAAGCGATTTTCAACGCGGTGTCATAGTTGGCGCTCGTGAGATGGGCCATAGTTTTTCGGAGTTAGAAACGAAGTTCGGATTTTTACGGACGACTATTGCAATGGTGTACCGCGGCTACAAGAATTCCTGCAAAACCTCCAACCTACGATACCAGTGTGGCTGTAAAAAGACATTGGGTGAACGTGACCATCGTCGGCTGTCAAGAATCGTTTTACGCGATAGGCGTGCAACACTCTTGCAGGTATCATCGGAATTCAATGCTGGAGCCTCAACAAGCATCAGCGTCCAGACTGTGCAACGTACCCTGCACGAGATGGGCTTTGGAAGCCGACGCCCAACTCATCAAGTCCCCTTGATGGGTGCACGATACAGAGCTATGCGCCTCCCTTAAGCTCGGCAACACCGCAACTAGCCACTTGATGACTGGAAAAGAGGAACCTGGTCTGACGAGTCGCATTTCCAACTGTATCGGGCAGATGGAAGGATTCGTGTGTTGCGCAAACCCCATGAAGCCATGGATCCCGCCTGTCAACAGGGAACTGTACCGGCTGGTGGAGGGTCCTTAATGGTATGGATTGTGTTTAGCTGGATTTCACTGAGACCCCTGGTACGTATAGAAACGTCTGTGACCGGCCAACGTTATGGGCGCATTCTTTCTGACGAGGTACACTCGTTCATGTCCTGCATTCATGATGATGGGTTGGGCCTGTTCCAATAGGACAATGCACCTCCACACAAGTGTCGGGACACCATATTATGGTTAGAGGAGCATTTATCTGAGTTTCGGGTGTTGCCATTTCCACCCAGGTCCCCGATCTGCACGTGATAGAACACATTTGGGATGCCATGCAACACGCTATCGAACACAGGAATCCAAGACCTAGGAATACACCAGAATTGAGGAACGCTCTTCAGGAAGTATGGTGTGCATTGCCTACAGCATATTTCCAGAAGCTAGTGGAGTCCATGCCCCGTCGTATTTCTGCAGTCCTGTGCTCCCGTGGGGGACTTACCAAGTATTAGACTGGTGTACCAGTTTTTCTGGCACTTCAGTGTAGGTAAAACTGTAGTCCGTTCTTAGGTTCTGGACAAAAGTGTATAAAGGTTTCCGAAATTATATGTGTTTTTGTTGCTCTATAGACAAACGTATAAGTTCTTTTCACACAAAGTTGATACAATTTCAGAGGTCAAACTAAAGAGAACTTGCTCTTGTAGGACAAATGTTGCATAAAAAATATCGAAGAAAATTAAAAAAATCCCATCCCCAAAAAAAAATGACGGCTTCAGAAATTTGCCGGTTTTGGGGTCATTCCGGATTTCCGGACGCCGAATAATGGGTCCGGATTATAACTGATTTAAAAAAATCTGATTTCAGAAAACTGATTTCAAAAATTGAAATCAATATGGACGATCATATGAATTTCATGCTTTTCAACTCTGATTATTCACACTGCTCCTAATTTTCTAAAACTGATGTTACGAACTTGTATACGTTTCCTATTAGATTGCCTGCTGAGGAAACAAGAATTTATTTCCATAATATCGCCCTTTTAATTTTTTTCAAACGTATTTTGTTTCAGACCACAACGTAAATATACTTACTATCTTTGTTGACTTTATTTCGCAGAAGAATTAAATTAACAAACAAACCTCACTGCAGTAACAACACGTCCAAGTAGCACAAAAAAAAAAGGAAAAAAGAAAAGAGAAAAACAAGAAAAAAATGTTTTTGTTGTGGTTTGAAATGTATTTCTACCGCTGTGAAACCGATCTTTGATCTTATTCTCTTTTTCCTTCTTTTGCGAAAGAAATCCTATTAAAGCGAAAAGCGAGCCCTGTGCTGTTTGGTACGATTATGATTTATTTTCTTTAAAAAACAGGACTTTAATTTTTTCCCCATCACTTTTTGGAAGAACCTTTGCTTCTTTAGAAAAAATGCAGAAAGCCACCGGAAAATTTAATTATGCTTACTCTGGAAGTTTTACAAAATGAAAAAAGAAAAGGATCTGAAGGAGAATTCTTCATACGTAGGAGATATCATTGATGGAACTTGGAAAAACTCTTTAAAATAAATTCATCTTTTTCAGTTATTATTCGAGTTAACCTTAATATAAAATGATGTATACGATCCAACAGACTGAAAGAAGCACTGCTGAGAGAGAAATAATGTCATTCCTTCCTCTTACGTGAATGAGAATGTGGCAAAATCTGTGTATAGTTAAAAGATTTAACATAGTCTGTGTTTTGCCGACACTGTTTTACAAAGTATATTAAACATAATTTGAATCAGATTAAAAAATTAAAGCTGAGGATTCGTGCTACTTAAAATTCTGATTAAAATCCATACATCCATTTATTTTTAGTTAAGCGGATCGGCATTTACCCCAAAATTTGTCTTTAGTGGAGTAGAAACAGAATAATATTATATATAATATGCAATGCTCGGCTTGGACCAAACTAGAACATCCAAGACCCTGCCCAAACTGGAACACAGAAGACCTAGCACTTCTCAAGGTGGAATATGCAATTCTCGACTGGGATCAAACTGGAACATCCAAGATACGATCCAAACTGCAACACAGAAGACCTGGCATGTCTCAAAATGGAATATGCAATACTCGGATTAGGCCAAACTGGAACATCCAAGACTCGGCCCAAAAAAGAACACAGAAGACCTGGCACGCCTCAAAGTGTAATATGCAATGCTCACCTTGGTTGGAACTGGGACATCAAAGAAGGCCTGGCACGGCTCAAAGTGTAATATACAATGCTCTGCCATCAAAAACGCGCCTCAAACTGAAATACAGAAGACTAGCATGTTTCAAAGTGTTATGGGAAATACTCAGCTTCGGCCAAACTGGGACATCCAGGACCCAGCCCAAACTGGAAAAGAGAAGACGAGGCACAGCTGAAAGTATACTTTGCAATGCTGGGTTTGGGACCAACTGGAACATTCAAGACCCGGCCCAAACAGGAAGGTAAAAGATCTGGCACAACTCGAAGACTAATATGCAATGTTTGGATGGGGCAAAACTGGAACATCCAAGATGGTCTGGCATGGCTCAAAGTGTAATATGCGATGCTCTGCTATCAAAGACCAGCACCGAACTGGAACAGAAAAAACACCTGGCACGCATCAAAGTGTAGTGTTCAATGCTCGGCTTGGGCCAAACTGGAACATCCAAGACCCAGCTCAAACTGGGAAACAGAAGACCTGGCACGGCTGAAAGTACAGTATAATGAGCAATGCTCGACTTGGGACTAACTGGAAGATCCAACCCAAACTGGAACACAAAAGACCTGGCACAGCTCAGAGTGAAATATGCAATGCTCGTCTTCAAACACAACATCCATGCTTCACTTGGATTCGAACGCGGACCAGTCTCGGACGAATGGTCAGAAACCAACGCTGTTACCACTGCTCCATCTGCTAGCCATAGTGATTTTTGCAAGTCCATTTTGATCCATTCATGAAAAAAATTGAGAATATATGGTAATCTGGGTTGTATACCAAAATGTAGAATTTCTTTCAAGTCGTAATGATGTTGTTAATATTTATGATGTTGTATACACACAATGCATCTAAAATATCCCTGATTGACTTTCTGTGTGAAGTTATGATAACGGCCTGGGTCAAGCAACCCTGAAACTATTTAGCATCAAAGATTGTGTGTCACGCGAGCGGAATTTGCCCGTGCCCGTTTGATAGAGGCGTGGATACCAATTCAAACCGCTTATTGTGTTGTAGTATTGTGTCAGAATTTCACTGTGGAACAAAGATCCGCGTGAAGTTTGGTTTTTTATTGACTGGGCGAAGGTCCTACAAAAAAAAAGCTTGAAATGTTACAGAGTATGGCAATGCATTTTTGCCGCGTTCAACAATATTGAGCAGCACAGAAGTTTTTTTATGTTTTTAGGAAGATCGAGAGTCTTTGAATGACGACGAACGGAGCGCGGACGCTTGTCAATCAATCGAAACGACAACACAACTAAAGAAGTTCGGTAGTTGGTCGCACAGGATTGTAGCATCACTTTGAGAACGTTGAATGTAGAGCTGATAATCAAGAATATACTATCCTAAAAACGTTTCACGACAATTTATGAAAAACAAAAGAGAAAATTGTCTGCATAAAGTTTGTAAAGGCATTTTCTAACACCAGAGCAAAAAATGGCGGGCGTTTATTCCTGCTGCAATTTCAATGAATTTGTTGAAGATGAAACTTCGCTGAATAAAATTGTCGTGGGATGCAAAACGTGATACGTTTTTTAGATTCCAAGAAGCGAAACCAAAGCTCTGGTTAGTTGATCATCAAACAACGCATGCCGAGCATAGCATGAATGGGAAAATATGTCTGAAAAACCATGCTGATAATTTTTTCCGATGCTATGGAAGCGCTTTATCCTGAATTTTCCCCAGGAGGACAAACAGTCAACAGGAACTATTATTTAGATGTAACGGAGTGATTATTTAACAAAATGTAATGCGTTCTTCCTGAATTTCACATGATGCAAGATTGGTTTCTCTTTCACGATAACGCGCTATGCCACACTACACATGTTGTTACACGTTTTCTCGCAAAAGTATGTATCAACGCTATACTACCTACCAAATTCATTATACTTGTTTCCAGCAGTCTTCTTTTTATTCCCCAAAATTAAATCATGCCGGGAGGGTAGGCGCTTTTAAGACATTACAACGATCCAGTAGAGTGTAAGTGAGCATATTAACGCAGTTATTTCAAAGGCGCTCGAGAAAAGCTTCCAGACTTTTAACAACGTTGTGAAATTTGCATTGGACGTAAAGAGGATTGTGTTAAACACTGAACAGGTAACAGTTCTTTAGTCCATTCTAAGAACTTTTTAAGTACATTAGTTTAGAAACTATTTAGACATAGTGTGCGTTTTAGAAGAATATACGTAGGTGAATCAAAAAGTAAGTTACACTTATCGCCATCTGGAGGGGGATTGCAGACAGACCGTGTGTGTTCGGGAGCGATCTGCGGACGGGAAGTAACTGCCAAGGCGTGCGCAGGGGGCAGTTCGTAATGGCGCGTCAACTGGATTTTTACTCCAAATTGGAAGTGCGAGGAACCATTCGATTTTTGTAGGCTAAGCGCCTAAATTGCACTGTCATCCATCGTGAAATCTGTGCTGCATACCGTGAAAAATGCCATGTTTTCGCTGGCCATTCTACAGTGGTGCCAACAATTTGAAAAAGGTCGCACAAATTTGACGGACGAATGCCGCGAACGCGGACCATCAATATCCAGCACTCCGGAGCATGTTGCTGCGGTTGACGGCATGATACGGGATAATAGGCATATTAAAATCAAGGAAATTGCCAGTACGTTAGACATTTCGTACGGGACTGTAGATTCCGTCATTCAGGAGCAGCTGGGATTTGGGAAATTATGTGGGAGATGGGGCCATGTTTACTCACTGACAAGCACAGAAACTAACGTTTCCTGTCATCTTTGGCTCTTCTGAGGCGGTATTTTGCTGATGGTCACATCTTTTTGCGTCGAATCATCAAAGGTGACGAAACATGGTTTCACCATTTCACCTGTGAAACCAAACGATCGTCCATGAAATGGGAGTATGTCACCTCTTCATCAAGGAAGAGGTGCAGAGTTCAACCGTTTGCGGGAAAGGTCGACTGAATTCTTTGACTGTGAAAGTTTTGTTTACACAGAATTTCTGCCAAAAGGGTCGACTTTCCGTGTCGACCCATATTGCCAAACGCTACGAAATTTGCGGAAGACAATTAAGGACAGACGCTGGGGTAAGTTCAGTGAAGGTGCCATTTTGCTGCATGACAACGGCACACCCCACACAGCAGGGAAAACAAAAGAATTTCTTCAGTCATTCAAGTGGGACGTGTGGCAATATTCACCGTCCAGCCCCAACTTATCACCGTGCTACTACCATTTGTTCGGTAAAATGAAACAGGACTTGGACAACGATTCCAAACTGCTGAAGCTGTGAAAACTTCGGTCCTTAACTGGTTGCAGCAAACTGGAGGATACTTTTTCTATACAGGTATATACAAGTTAATAACACGTTCCGATAATTGTTTGCAGTCCTTAGGCAACTATGTCAAAAAATGAACAAATGTTGTACCTTTAAACCAACATACATTTCCTGAGCATATCTCTTTATTTGTTTCTTTTTATTCAACAGTGTAACTGATTTTTTTTATTGGATGTTTAACGACCACCGTGAGCAACTCAATGGGCTATAAGCAGTCGCCCGTCCCTAATTTAGGGTCACTGGTTCCAGGGAAGGGAGAGAGCCAGTGCCGTAAGACAAACACAACATCCATGCCTGACCGGGATTCGAACGCAGACCCTTTACGGATAAATGATCAGAGGCCAGCGCCTTAGACCACTGCGCCACCGGGGCGGCACTGATTTTTTGATCCGCCTTCGTATATTACCGAAGGTGCTGTTGGGACTGTTCAGGATATAGTTCCACTCTGAAACAACGCCATTAAATAGCTCAGCTTCGTTGAATCATAAGACAGACTCTATTTATTTGCAATAGCGGTTCTCAATATGTGGTCCACGGATTCTTACAGGGATTCCGGGAGACCGAAACTGTTTTCATGATAATTCAAAAATGTTATTTGAATTGTTAACCCTCATTTTGTCATGAATGTAAGGCGACGTTTTTCCAGAGGTTACCAGACGTTGATGGCGTCATCATTCCTACAGCTGTGTTTTAGTATTCTTGGGTTTCTAGAATTTTCTAGTAGGATTAGAGTATAAATGTATGTGTTTTCAGAGATTAACTCAGTTGGGCCTCGGGTGGCCTAGTGGTCAGAGTTCGTGACTGCCACGGAGAAGACCTCGGGTTCGATCCCAGCAGGTACGAACGCTCGAACCACTACATATCCGCCGAGCCTCAGATGGGCACGTTAAGCCGTCAGGACCCGGGTACTGCCCTCCCGGTAATAAATAAGGGCGTCTTCCTCCTCCTTTCTACCTCGCTTCCGTGTCACTTTCCTATCGGGCACTCTAGCTCAAATCTTCTAGCTTCCTATTTCTAAGGGTTGTTTTAGAACTGAGGTCAGACACTCCCTTCCTAAAATCCTCTACGTATGATTTGATGTGATTAACTCAGTTGCCCCGTATGTGGATTTCTTTTCACGCTCCACTCTTCTCGCCGCCTTGTTGACTGATACACTGGCGTGCAAAAATTAAAGACGAGCCGGTTTTTCGAATGCAACGTCGTGCAGAAGTGCTCCACATCGACTCAAATCATACCATAAAATCCAAAAGATGTAAAGTATGGGACAAGTGATTCCAAACAAGGAATCCAAAGGATACAAAGGCACTTTATTGAAAAGGTAGCTTCGAGCACAACTGCACAGAAGACAGAAACGCCCATGTGACAGGCGGCTGCCAAGAAAAATTCAGTCTTTATGAGGGGACATGATCACCCCTGACTGCGTTGCAGGATTTACAACGTCTGTCCATGCTGAGGACGAGGTTGTCAAGAAGCTGTTGTGGCATCGCGGCCCATTCCTCTTATAGCTCCAATCGCAGCTGCGGAATCGTTGCTGGCAGCTGGTGACGCGCTGCCAAGCGTCTCCCGAGAAGGTCTAACGCTTGTTCGATTAGATTTAGGTCCGGGGACCTTGCGGGCCAATCCACACGTTGAATATCCTCATTCTCACACAGCTCTGCGACAGCCACTGTACGATGAGGTGTAGCGTTGTCGTCCATGAAGAGGAACTCAGGAACCACAGCACCTCTAAACAGACGCACGTGAGGCAGGAGAACCTCGGTACAATAGCGGACACTAGTGACTGAACCTCCTTGGAAGATGTGGAGGTCAGTACGGCTACCAAGCATGATACCCCCAAACGATAACTCCGCCACCTCCAAACCGGTCCCTATCAATGATGTTGGAGGTGTGATTGCGTGTTTCCTGCTCTCCGCAGATGTGTATGCGTCTAGAATCGCTCGTCAGACTAAATCTGCCCTCATCTGTAAAGAGAACTCGACCCTGTTGCTGATGTGTTGTGTTCCTGGCACCGCCGTCTCCAATGAGCAGGCGTTAATGGCACACACCGTACTGGTCTTCGTGCAAATGGAATACCTTTGTGCAGCCGCCTGGCCACGGTAAAACGCGATAACGGATGTCCAGTTGTCTGTTGCATGTGCCTTGCGATTTCTCCCGCTGTCTGCCGTCTGTCTCTTCTCGCTTGTAGGAAAATCTACCGATCGTCCGCCGCCGTGGTTGGTCGTGGACGACCACTGCTAAACTGTCGGACAGCTGTTCCTGTCGTTTGAAATGCTCTCCAAGCTCGTGAAACGGTGGTGTGAGCGATCCCGAACTCCTCGGCCACACTAGTCACACTTCGACCTTCTTCCAACTTCCCAAGGACGCGACCTCGGGTAAAGTCATCCAGATGTCTTCTGCAGGATTGCCTGTTGGCCATATCACACGGTGGCAGCAACTCGACGTCGTTCAAACCGATGTACACCGTGCAATAGCTTTCACCGAATTGCTGAGCGTACACCGCCCGTTTGCTTTATACCCTTCCGACACTCCCCCTACGGCATGCTGCATATATGCGCATGCCCTACCGTACCGGTCCTTAGGCTATCTCCTGAGTGGTCTTTCGGTACGTTCTGTGTGCTCGTTCCGCTGTTATTTCTCCTCTTTGTCCTTAATGTTTGCATACCAGTGTACGTTGGTCCGGGGAGGGGGGGCAAGTACCTTTTAAGCTGATTGTGGCTTTAAGGGACCCTACCTTCTTAAGCTTTTCCGTGCATTCTGACAATTCCAATGCTCCCTTGTGGTACTCTTCTTTTCTTTTCAGCTGACACTAACGAGATTCTACTTGCTTTGCAAAGGGCAGCTCTAGAAGCGTAAGTTATCCAAGGCAAAAGCAATGACAATCAAATTATAGGATTTACTTGCTTTGCAGATACCCAATGCTAACAAAGTATCAGCTCTTCAATACATTGCGAGTAAAATAAATTCAATTAAAATCTCTCCTGACAGTTAAAAATCAAGCAAATTGATTACTTAAAACCCCAAATAAAAACGTACAAACTGTCATTTAAATCAGAGTATAGAACTTAGCTTTGCAACTACTTAACAGTTAGCCAATGGCTATGCATACACTCTACCTCTAATTTTTCATAATTTTTGCTTTAAAGCTTTCCTATTTGAACATCTGCTTTTTTCTATTTTCAAGACGGTTGGACCTACGGCGTCACGTCTTTTATTTCTGTCATGAAGACTGCTTTCACAATTACTAAAGCTTCCCTTCAAAGGTTTGAACCTTCTATTCTTGAGACAGTAGATTAACTCAGATTTTTCTCAGTACTTCTACTGTGATATTAAAAGTGCGGGACAGACCAGTGGATTTTAATGTAACTGCGTACGATAAGTTTATTGACATGGTTTCAGATTCCCCATTGCATCTAATTTTAAGATAACACCACTTGTCGAGTTTTAGTGTATTCTCAAAGAAGAATATCTACAGTTACCTGAAAAAGCTATTAAAATAATCCGCTCTTTTCCAACTATATATCTGTGTGCGCCGGATTTTCTTCACATACTAAACCACAACCAAAATAACATATCTGTGTGGGCTGGATTTTCTTCACAACAAAATCTCAACCAAAATAACATATCGCAACAGACTGAATGGAGAAGCAGATACGAGAATCTAGATGTCTTCTATTTAGAGATACTTTCATGAGATTTGCAAAAATGTAAAGCAATGCCACTGTTCTCATTATATTTTTTCACTAGATGGAAGCCCGTCGGTAATGACGGGCAAAAATAAAATTTATGATACAGAAGTTTTTGAGTTAAAATTTATGATATTAAGTTTTTGAGTTCCACGTCAATAGGTAGCGACGTTGGCTCACAGCTTTCTGGAAATTTCCTGAGCAGTCGATTATGGAATTTGATACGATGGGCTGTCTGTTTGTTATGTGTTTTGTAAAACCTTTAGTCCCTATTTCCTCAACACTTCCTTGTACACAACATTTTTCGTATAGACTGGCTGTGAACCCTGTATCAATTTCCCCTGTTCTTTTCCGTGACCTATATTTATCTCGACGTCGTCAGGACGTCGTACTCTTGACGTTGCCACATTATCATTGTCAACCATTATCAATCCGCTGCTGGACGAAGGTCTCGCCAAGTTTCTTCCACAACGATTTGTCTTGTGTCAGTGATGATGTGGCAACGTCAAGAGTACGACGATCTGACGACGTCAAGATAAATATAGTTCACGGGAAAGAACAGGGGAAACTGATACAGGGTTCACAGTCAGTGTATACGAAAAATGTTGTGTACAAGGAAGTGTTGACAAAATAGGGACTAAAGGTTTTACAAAACACATAACAAACAGACAGCCCGTCGTATCAAATTCCATAATCGACTGCTCGGGAAATTTTCAGAAAGCTGTGAGCCAATGTCGCCATCTATTGACGTGGAACTCAAAAACTCAATGTCCCTATTTCGTCAACACTTCCTTGTGCACAACATTTTTCATATACACTGACTGTGAACCCTATATCAATTTCCTTTGTTCTTTTCCGTGAACTATATTTATCTTGACGTTGCCACATACAGATGGCTAAACACCGGTTCAGGTAGTGAACCAAAATTCCTGATGTACAGTTTTCGTATCTCTAAAGAGTTGACCGTGCGACGTAACGCATCTCTGACGTCACGTGAGAATGATTTGGATTAGATGACGTCACACCAGCAGTTTTCTCCTTTGTTGCTTTGACAACAGAACAAAGTGATATACGCTTGGACTGTGCGCGTGTAGGTGATGACGTCGCCTAGACGAAATAGACGAAGAGCGAAGCGTGACGTCACAAACATTTGTTTCTCGGTTGTTGCTATAACGACTTAAAAAGAGGCACGGAGGAGAAGGAGGGCTCTAGCAAATTATATTTCACGATTTTTTGGAAGATATAGTGATTTTTGTATAAAGATATGTTATTTCTGTTAATATGCAATGGGTTAATTATCTTTATATTTAAATAAATTAATTAAAAAAAATCCTGTTTCAATTTATAATACATGCAGTATCAATAGATATAACCCACTGTGGACACACAAGTTTGTCCTCGCCGGGCGTTGAAACCGGGTCCCCCTCACTATGGCGTAAGTCGCTCTCCCAACTGAGCTACGCGGACAGAATGTCTCGCTGCTATCTGCCTTTATCTCACGTGCGCCTTGCGGGGCAGGCACGTCACATCCAACCCCCGAAAGAAGGCCGGGGGTATGACCCACGGGTCAAGCGGGACCATGTGTCGCGGTAGGCAGTCATCCTATGAAGAACGTGCACTTGATAAATCCCAAACAATTTGGTGTGTGGAACGTAACATCACACTGATTTATGTTTTTGAATCACTGAAGAAGGAATTCTCATTTTTCCTGTCTCGACGTGTGGAAAGGACATCACATCATTGCGAGAACCTTAACAGCCGGGTCATTCGGGAAGTTCGGGCGCCAATGTGGAAAAACAAGTTTGTCCGCGCCGGACATCGAATCCGTGGCCCCTCACTCCGGAGTAAGTCGCTCTCCCAACTGAGATACGCGGACATATGCTCTCACTGCTATCTGCCTTTATCTCATGTGCGTCCTGCGGGAACAGGCACGTCACGCCACATAAACAAAATTCCTTGGGGTGCTTAGTAATTTTTAAGAGTGCAATAGGTGTCCTGAGGACAAAAAGAATAAGGGATCGCTGTTTTAGATCATATTCATATTTAAATTCTTTCAGAGATTTCTCCTAACACAGTGCCCAAAATACAGTGAAACCTTCATTAACAGACACCTCCAAATAACGGTAACTTCCAAGCAACGGCAAGTTTTGGCTGGCACAGAACAGCTTCCGTAGGATTAACATTAATTCTCCAAACAACGGATAATTAACGGACACCGCGGTCAGCCCCGAAGGAGAAACAACGGACACCCTGTTCCTTGGATTTTACATTGTTCCTTTAGTACTTCGGCAAGAGGGATAAGATAGAGACGAAGAATATTTATTTATAAAAGTATGATGGGTTGGATTACGGCTGGTACAGTGGTATGATTAATGAAAGGAAAGAAGTTAAAATATTAAGTCTACATGCGGCGAGCTTCAGCTTCCATAAATGTTTCCATCGCCCCCTGACTTGCGAGTATTGTTGATGGAACCTGGAATTTCGCCCGTTGAGGGCGATGTTTCTTGGTTTGGTCCCTGTGGGCTCTGCTCATGCTTTACGGCGCGCGGCTATCTAACTGTGCAGTTACGCTTTATTATATCTAACATTTCTCTTTCCCATAGCATACCCTAAACTCCTAGCTTACTATTTTTAAGAGCTGTTTAACACCAGACGTCAGGCTTAGGTTTTCTTTGAAATGCTATACACCCAGGGTGAGAACCTGCTGCTTTCTAGACCTTTAAGTGCTGCCTTTTGAGTGACTTCAAATTTTGCAGATAAATCTTTTTATTTTTATTAATATGCTATTGCTCGTCTTTTACTATTTTTATTTTAATCTTAAAATGACCGTATTTAAGATACCAAAGACTAAAAGCAGATTCAAGCCAATAATGCTCCCCAACTGACGGCCACAATTAAAACATTAGTAAGTCAATAAGGGCCATTTTGAAACCTGCTACGCCCATGATTTAGCTCCTAATGAACTACAGATGGAATTGATTGAATTCTCAGAAGATGACACTTTAAAGTCACTATTTGACGCTAAGAAAGATCTAGTTGAAAATGGAGAAATGCGATAGAATGCCCACACCTTCGGCAACGTGCACGAAAAATGCTTTCTTGCTGTGCAATCACTTATTGATACGAATCTATATTCTCCTACCTGACCCAAATCAAAACACCCATAAGGTCACAAATGATGGATACCCGTCTAGAGGAACAGGTAAAAGCGCGGACTTGCATGTTGCAACCAAATATTCAAATGCTTTCCAACGAAGAGCAGTCACAACAAAGACATTAAAAGGTTAATTAACATAAGAATTAACAATTTTTTTCATATTTTGAATTTAGTTAGTACATAAGAGTTTTACAAATAATGTACATTTTGAAGTGTATCTAATTGAAGTTTCTCGAATGCGCCCTTATTAGATTACAGCTAACTTAATGCGGCCTTCCAACATGAAAAAGTTCCCCACCTCTGCTTTACACTATGAATTATTTAATTATTATATTCAACTTTATTCAGCAGACAGCGTTTGTAAAAAGCACTGCAATGTGTTCTTCATTGTATATAAGTTTCATATTTTTATTGTGCTTTTGCTGAAACGCAACTGCCTAGTAATGTTACCTTAAGCTTAACCTCCTAACAATGGTCACTTTTATCTGGTCCTAGCAGTGACTGTTATTCGGACGTTTCACTGTATTAGTGATGATTTCTGAAAAACAAACGTAATTTAGTACATCCTTCAAGAACGGATCTGGTTCATTTGCCCGACGTTTACTCCACCGAACGGTCACTTGACCGAAAATCACTTCACCGAAGAGTCACTTGACCAAAAATCACTTCCCCGAAGAGTCACTTGACCGAAAATCACTTCACCGAAAAGATTGTTTCACCGAAAGATCACTTGATCGAAAAGTTCATTTCACCTAAGGGTCACTTGAACGAAAAGTTGATTTCACCGAAAGGTCTCCTTACCTGAAAGTTCATTTCATCGAAGGGTGAGTTTATCAAAAACTTTGGATTTCATTACAGAATCCGTTGAAGCATGGTGCCAGTTCGGAAGACAGACCACCGAAACGTTAGGGGATCATACTCAAATTGCAGTTTTGATTTCTCCGTGTCACAAAGAGCACAAAGATTTAGTTTTGAAACAAAAATTACTAATTTGAAGTCTCTGCGCCTTGGCTTAGGCCTTTTTAGAAAATTTTAATCGTGAATGCTCATGTTCATATGGTTTACATAAAAAGTCAAGTTAATTATGTTGCACATTTATTCAGGCAAAAAGAATCAATTTTAGATCCCTAGCCCTCGGCTTAGGCGTTTTTAGGAAATTTCATTTGTGCGTGCTCATGTTCATAAAGTTTACATAAAACCTTATGAACATTAAAAATTCCCAGATCTAGGCCTAAGGGCTTAAAATTAATGTTCTAGGTTTGAGCCAGAGTGCAACATATTTTACTTTAAATATTATGTAACGCTTATGAATATGAGTAGGGTTAAAATCTGTTAAAATGGCCTCTATCTAGGCCTACAGTCAAAGAATTAATGTTTTGTGGTTGAGTAAAGGATGAAATATTATTTACTTGACTTGCTATGTAACCCTTATAAGCATGAGCTCGGAGGATTAAAATTTAATGAAAAGGCCCAGATATAGGCCTTATAATTAATGTTATATTCCTAAAAAATACTTATGGAGAGGTGTTTCGTAGAAATTAAAAGTGCATTTTTTATAAAATTTCATAGTATTTAGGTGGCCAGTTTTTCAAACACCCACACCACACTCCAACAGACGCTAACAACAAAATTCTAAGTTTTCGATAAACTGACCATTCGGTAAATTGATCTTTCAGAATAATGAATTTTTAGGTGAAGTAATTCTTCGGTGAAATAAAATTTTCGATCAAATGACCTTTCGATGAAATGAACTTTTAGGTGAAGTGACCTTTCGGTTAAATGAAGTTTTCGATCAAGTGACCCTTCGGCAAAATGTACCTTTATATAAAGTGATTTTTAGCAAACTGATTTTCGGTCAAATGATCTTTCGATCAAGTGAACCATATCGAATCTCCGCATAGCTTTTGTGCGATGAATGGCAAAGATGAAATCGGTGAAACCAATCAGTTTGAAGTCTCACTAGTGCAGAATGCAGGAGCCCCACAGCCTTAATTTGGGAACTAAAATAACGTTCATATACTCATTTAATGGCATCAAGGGGTGAGATTTTTTCCTAAGGAATTTAAAATTCAAATATTTCCGCACGCTAAACAGGAGTCATTTCCATGAATGAGATACTTACTTGCGAGTATTGTTGCACGAATTATTTAAAAAGCTGGTAATAATCCGCACACTCCGAATAATGGAAAAGTAAAGAAACTTTTATAGTTAAGTTCGGGTGTCATTCGGAAAACAATGGTTATTAACATAAAATTCTGTTTCAATTTTCGTTTGCAGTGTAAGAAAATTAATTTACAACGGATAAGAACCGTTTTGCAACAATAGTGAAGTTATTAGGCGTTACGGTGGTTCCACCTAAAATCTCTGCCTTATGTTTCCACCTAAAATCTCTGCCTTATGTTTCCACCTAAAATCTCTGCCTTATGCTTCCAATGGTAAAACTTCTTTACATATTTTCTTCGCAATTAATGTATTCCCAAGGATGAAAATTTGCACATCTATAAAACTGGCTTTAATTATAGCATGGGATACTTAATATTTGCTAAAACATAACCATAACTATATTAAATATCAATCATTTTTCTTTGAGTAATGTTCTGACCTGTTATGAGATGGCGCGACCTGTACATTGATGACGTCCGTAGACAAACATATGTTGGATTTCTTAATTATGTTTTTTTAGCAAGTATCCCATGCTGTAACTTAAAGTTAGTTTTATCGATATGCAAAGTTTCAACCTTGGGAATACATTAATTATGAAGAAAATATGTAAAGAAGTTTCACCATTGGAAACATAAGGCAGAGATTTTAGGTAGAACCGCTTTAAAGGGTGCTGTGACAGAAAATATTATTCGAAGTGGCATTAAGATACGAAATTTTGCTTACTTAATATGGTGAATAAATCGGATAAAAGTCGACATTCTTGCATTAGCCTCAATGTTACTTTCCAGAACAGATCAAACTCGAATTGCGTTTCGAACGTTAATTTTTTTCTTTTACTTGGCATAGTTATAGAGTCAACCTCCAATGAAAGAATGCCTGAACTACTGTATGAATTCGAACGCAATGTACGAGAAAAGAAAAATAGCCCACTTTGCTTTTTTTCTCAAATTCAAAAACATAAAATCTGTGGATTTCATTTGCAAATTAACTCTGCTTCAAAACCTAAATAAATTTTTATTATTCACCTGCGATCAATTGATGGAAATGAAATCATCGGACGTAAATGGATTTCTAAGCCAGCAAAACTCGGCATAGTTTTCTTTGAAATGTTTTGCGAAGTTTTGAATCACCATTAGACGCCGATTTGTTCATTTGCTGAAGTTCCCTTTTAACTTAAACGTCATTTGCAATTATAAAGATTTCAAGTGTTCACAGAAGGCGGAAAAGTATGTTACCGCCGATCAATACTTCGTCTGTCTCTTAATGGTTTAAATATTTATTCACGTACTGCACCACTACCGGAAGCTTCATACGCCCCTATAAGTACGAGTACCACAGTTTGGAAATCGCTGCATAATAGAACCAACACTTCGTTTTGATATAATATTGGCGTTAATGTTAAATTTGGTATAATAACAACGACTATATTATTTTCGATTACATTTCATATTTATGTTGCCTTTCAAAAGCGCATTGATATCTAGTTTTAATTTTATATCTGTTCTGTCGGTCCTGGCGTTTTGCGTTTTGATTCCAGTTGCTGCCGCTTTATTAATTTTCTTTGCAATATGGAAGGTCGCCTCGGTGGCGCAGTGGTCTAAGCGATGGCCTCCGGGTTCGAATCCCGGTGAGGCATGGATGTTGTGTTTGTCTTACGGCACTGGCTCTCTTCTTTCCCTGGAACCAGGGATCCTAAATTAGAGACGGGAGGCTGCTTATTATAGCCCATTAAGTTGCTCACGGTGGTCGTTAAACCTCCATTCAAAAAAATAAAATATGGAACATTTTAACTACTGATCGTAAGACAACGTATGACGAAATTAAAGAAATACAGAGAAATGTTGCATGTATTTTAATTTGTATAGCAACATATAGTAGTGCAACAATGAAACGAGCACACAAAGACAACACGAAAATAGATACGGTTGTGCCCATTTGTAAGTAAAGCGTTTATAGCAAATTTACGGTTATTCAGTAAGGAAAGTGTTTATAGCAAATTTACGGTTATTCAGTAAGCAATGCTAATACAATATCCGTTTATTGGCGTAAACGAGGAAATATTTAAGATCAAGCTTTCAACACCAACGGGTGTCTTCTTCAGGTTTATGCGTGGTTCGGCTGAACAAGGGAATTAAGCAACAGAGAAACTTAAAAAAACGCGATCGAGGACATTATCAAGAGCGCCGAGGTTGCTTTCTCCAATCCGGGCAACCGACATACCAAACCTTCTCTGCAATACATCGGCATGTACCCGTATGTACCAGGCCTAACCTATTTCCTGCAGAACACCCCAAGGAAACTCGTTCTTAGCGTCGGGATACGCTCGCCAAGATCGATATCACGCTGCCTACAATCAACCAGGAGCACCCATACCTCACTGACTGATGAGGGAGTGTATTCCATACCTTTGGAATACCCGGATGATACTAGCAAGCAATATATATGGGAATGACTAAACGCTCTCTCGGTATTCGACTCGTGGAACACAAGAAGGAAGTCTCGCACAAAAGATTGACAACCACCTTATATCGGGAGGTAATAATCCGTTCCGCCATCCCACAGTGGAACCATATCAAACGAATCGCCCCTTACACCACTGCCTGAGGCACTGCCCTCAAAGAAACCATAGAGATATTGGCTGATCCTGCTGTGTTGCGATGATGATGTTTCACTTGAACGCCCCCTCGTATTGCGCACATTTCTTCACGCCTAACCATGGAGGTAGGAATAAGAGAAAAAAGTATGACGTCACAAACTTGAAGCTTTCTTAGCAAACGACGCTGGCAGTGTGACGACCATCTTAAGACTCTGACAGTCGTTTTGAGCCATTGATTTACGTATGTGACAAGTTTGATTTTCGAAATTTGAATTACTTTTTTTTTAGAAATGGTGTGTTGTTGCGCTTACAGATTTCACAACAATTCCGGGCAACCATCTCCTTGAGTTACTTTTCACAGGTAAGTAACGGAGAAACATTTAATACGAAATCTTTCAATTTCCAAAGAGCAGATAGTAGTCAAGCGCGTATAGGAAGTCAGTTATTTAGATATGACTAGCTTAATTTCCCATTTTGATTAACAGAATGGCACTGAACAGTATGACATTTCAAGAAGAATAAAATGGCAGCTGTCTAAGCATGTAGAAAACTACCCAAAACGTACAATTAGAACTTTACTACTAAAAGGCATATTAGGTAAAAACAAGATCTTTCGCAACAGGCGCCCTGTGCGTCATCAGGTTAAAAGAACTGGCGCTAAGAGAAAACACACACTTAATATATAGATAGTCCCGAAGACAACAGCGATCCCGGTGAGTGACATGATATCCGCGTCACAACTCGGTTACAGCGAGAAACAAAGCAAAGAAAGAAAAAAACGCCAAATAGATTACAAATACGTATTCACCGAAGTGAAAAATAAGCACAGGGTCCGTTATCAACCGATTTCGATGAAATTTTATTGTGCTAACAGAGGAAAAAATTCTAGTAAAAGCTCGGAAAAGTCATCTTTCAGAGCATATGCGTATTAACACAGGTGGAAAGCCTTACTAATGTGATGTATGTTCCAAGCAACTTGGTCGAAAAAGTCATATTCCAAGGCATATGCTTGTTCACAGGTGAAAAGACATTTTTCCATTTAGATTGCATAGCCAAGGTGTATTATAAAGCTAGCGGATATGTAACTGAATTCTGCATGCACTTTTCAAGTTTTATTTAGTGGTGTTGAAATGTAAGGATTTTGCATTGCTTTCCCAAATACTGTAGAAATGCACCTTCCTGCAAAAGTATGTTCATCAGCCCCAAATTAAAAATCTAGGTGCTCTAATACCACAACGAACAGTTGTCTGGATATATATTAGCATATACTGTATAAGTATATGCTAATATATATCAGACCTATATATATTAGCATAAGTATATGCTAATATATATCCGGACGCTCCCCTATCTTCTGATTCAAGGCTTCTTGAATTGGAAGAGGAACTACAAAGGATCAACTGGGACATCGTGGGGCTAAGTGAGGTAAGGAGAAAAGGAGAAGATCTCATCGAACTGAAAAGTGGACATCTCTTCTACTATCGTGGGACAGATACTGGCAGAACTAGTGGTGTTGGATTTATAATAAACAAGAAACTGAAGGATAAAGTTGTAGAAGTTGAAAGTTCCTCTGACAGAGCTGCACGACTTGTTATCCAACTCTCGAAAAGATACCAGGCTCAGATTATTCAAACTTATGCACCCACCACAAGTCATCCTGAAGAAGAAATCGAAGAATTTTATGAGGAAATTTGTCATCTAAATAATAAAGGTAAGCAGCACTTGAAAATAATTATGGGAGATTTCAATGCAAAAATAGGGCAACGGCAACAGAATGAAACTTCAGTAGGTAAATTCGGTCACGGCAACAGAAACCAGCGTGGAAATACTCTTGTTGAGTTTGCAGAGGCAGAAGGGTTTTCATCTTGAACTCCTTCTTCAAGAAAAAGCCACACAGGAAATGGACATGGAGACATCCAAATGGGACGACAAGTGAAATTGATTTTATTATGTGTAACAAAAAATTCGTCATAGAAGACTGCAGTGTGCTAAACAAGTTCAACACAGGTAGTGACCATAGATTGGTGAGATGTAAGATGCACCTCAACACTAAACTTGAACGTGGCAAGCTCATAAGACAAACAAAATCTATTGACATAACCAACCTTAAAAAACACCATAATACCTTCAAGTTGGAACTGAAGAACAGGTTCTCTGCTTTAGAAGGCCTAACATCAGAAGAAGTGGACATCTCTGAAGTAAACAGAAAAGTAACCAAAGCTCTTATGGAAACAGCAACAAAATTAGCTGGGTCTAAGAACAAGTTGCATGTAAACAAATTATCAGGAAAAACGAAAATGTTGATGCAAAAAAGAAGAGAGATGAGGACAACTAAAGAAAATGTGACTTCCAAAGTGGAATATATAGAGCTATGCAAGACAGTAAGAAAAAGTATCACTGAAGACGTAAGAAAATTCAACTGTGAACTAGTGAGGAAAGCAATTGAAAACAACCAAAGCCTAAAGATAGCAAAGGGACATCTCAGTAAGGGAAGAAAACAGATTATGGCACTGAGAAAAAGAAGATGGTTCTGTAACAAGAAATAGAGGCGAAATTTTGACAAGAGTGAAAGATTTCTACTCCAAATTATATGAAAGGGATGATACATGCACTCCAGACATCATGAAAGATACCAGTACCAGAGTTCCTCCAGTCCTTCCAGCAGAAGTTGCACATGCAATCAAGAACATGAAGCGGGGAAAAGCTCCAGGAGAAGATGGAATTACTGTAGACATCATACAAGAAGCAAGTGGAGAAATCGAAACAGTACTCGCCCAAATTTTCACTCGATGCCTTAATGAAGGAAAGATTCCTGAGGATTGGAACACCGCTACAATGATTCTGCTACATAAGAAAGGTGACATTGAGGATCTCGGAAACTACAGACCTATCAGCCTCCTATCAGTAGTTTATAAAATCTTCACTAAAGTTCTTTCACACCGCTTGAAGGTAACACTGGACATGGCTCAACCGAGAGAACAAGCTGGATTCAGGAGTGGCTACAGCACAATAGATCATATCCACGTGCTGAGAGAACTAATTGAAAGAGCGAGGGAATATGAACTTCCATTGTGCATGGCTTTTATCGATTATGAAAAAGCCTTTGATTCGGTGAAACCATCAGCAGTTACAATGGCTCTGAAAACCTGCGGTATTGAAGATGCATACATTAATATTATTAATAACATCTATGAAAATGCAAGTGCAAAGATTCGGCTGTTTGAAAATACAACACACGTAAAAATTGGAAAGGGAGTGAGACAAGGTGACACCATATCTCCGAAGCTCTTTAATGCCACATTGGAGGGTGTTTTTCAGTCACTGAGCTGGGAAAACAAGGGGATAAAGATTAATGGAGATTATCTAACCCACCTTCGTTTTGCTGATGATGTAGTCATTTTTGCAACTACCCCATCAGAGCTGCAGAGTATGATCCAGGAACTTGCTGACAAGAGTAAAGAAGTGGGATTAAAAATGAACTTTCAGAAGACAAAAGTGATGTTCAATGCTTTTACAAGAAATGAAGATTTATCGATTGATGGAGAAAAGCTGGAGATAACAGACACGTACGTTTATCTTGGACAGCAGATATCAAGTGAGGTCACATTGGTGAAGAAATTAATCGTCGTACAAAACTTGCCTGGAGAGCTTTTGGAAGAAACAGCATAATTTTCAAGAGCAATATGCCATTATGTCTTAAAAGAAAAGTGTTTGATCAATGCATCCTTCCAGTGCTTACATATGGTGCAGAGACGTGGACCTTAACTAAAAGAGACATACAAAGGCTGCAGACAACTCAAAGAAGCATGGAGAGGTGCATACTTGGTGTAACCAGGAGAGATAAGAAGAGGAACTCGTGGATCCGAAAAATGACAAGAGTGGAAGACATCATGATCAGAGTTAAATCCCTGAAATGGCAATGGGCTGGACATACTGCCAGAAGGACAGATCATCGATGGACAGCCGAAATTTTAGATTGGATTCCAAGGGACAGGGAAAAGACCCAGAAGAAGACCACATGGGAGATGGGTGGATGAAATTCGAAAGTATGCAGGGGTGACATGGAGGAGACTGGCACAAGACAGACCGTTGTGGAGGAAACTTGGGGAGACCTTCGTCCAGCAGTGGATTGATAATGGTTGACAATGATGATGATGATGATACTGTATAAGTGCAATATAAAATAAAAACCCACAACACTGTCTGGCAAATACCATTAAAAGTAAGATTACTGAATAGAAAACATGGAAATTGAGTTCAGAAGCCAATGTGCTCTACTTCTGATGGAACAAGTTAATAAAATCATGCAATGTATTGATTATGATACGCTTTCCAATATACTAGAAATCATTACTCAAGCTGTTACTCAAGTTATGAGGAAAATGGCTGTGGAATAAATCTCACCCCTGTGCCCTGACCTTTGATTCATTTGGATGATATTCAACAGAACTGGTTCAGTACATCTCCGAAATAACATGATAAAGTTTTGTCCCAATCGAAGCAATTTTACGTAAGTTATGATGCATAAGCGCTATGGAATAGATCCCGCTCCTGTGTCCTAACCTTTCACCCCATTTCGCCCATTTTCAATAGGTTTCGTCCCCAGGAAGGTCCCTACAACATACCAACATTTCATCCAAATCGAAACATTTTTACGTAAGTTATGACTCATAATGGCGATGGAAGTGATTCCGCTCCTATGTCCTGACCTTTGACCTCCATTTCGCCAATTTTCAACAGGGTTCGTCCCCAGCTGGTCTCCTACCACATACTAAAATTTAATCGAAATCCAACCTTTTTTACGTTAGTTATGACGCATAAGAGCAGTGGAATGGATCCCGCTCTTATGTCCTGACCTTTGACCCCATTTCGTTCACTTTCAATAGGGTTCCTTCCCAGGTATTACCCTACCACATACTAAAAGTTCATCGAAATCGAACGATTTTTACGCAAGTTATCGAGCGGACGAACATACGCACACAACGCGTGACGTAATGAGGCAGATGGGAATCGCGGCCATCTGCTAGCAAAAGTGTGACGTCATAAAACTTTAATAGGATCCGCACATCTGTTTGACTGCTGACGTCATGAAAATACAGGTCGCGCCATCTTTTTTCTGGACAATTAATGCGTTCACAAGAATGAAAATTTGAACATAGAATAAAATAGCTTCATTTTATAACTTGCAATACTTAATATTTTCTAAAACATAACCATAATTATGCAATCCAACATTTTTTTGTCTGCTGACGTCATGAAAATACAGGTCGCGCCATCTTTTTTCTGGACAACTTATGCATTCACAAGGATGAAAATTTGAACATCGATTAAAATAGCTTCATTTTATAACTTGGAATACTTAAAATTTCTAAAACATAACCATAATTATGCAATCCAACATTTGTTTGTCTACTGACGTCATCAAAGTACAGGTCGCGCCAGACTTTTTCTGGTTTCAACACCCCCAAGGGAAAAGTTATTGATTTTTAATGTAATTATGGTTATGTTTTAGAAAATATTAAGTATTCCAAGTTGTAATTAGGTTATTTTAATCGATGTTCAAATTTTCATCCTTGGGAACACATTAATTGTGAAGAAAATGTGTACAAAAGTTTTTCCATTGGAAGTATAGTAAGCTAAATTACTTGACGTCCACCTTAATAATATGGCATAAGAGCGATGGAATGGATCGCATTCCTATGTCCTGACCTTTGATTCCATTCAATAGGGTTCGTTCCCAGGTGGTCCCCTACCGCATAGTGAAATTTCATCGAAATCGAACCATTTTTACGCACGTTATGACGCATAAGGGCAATGGAATGCATCCCGCTCTTATGTCCTAACCTTTGACCCCACTTCACCGATTTTGAATAAGATTCGTCCCCGGGCGGTCCTCTACCACATATTAAAATTTAAGTGAAATCGAACCATATTTACGCAAGTTATGACGCATAAGGGCAATGGAAGGATCCCGCTCCTACGCCGTGACCTTTAACCCCATTTGTCCCATTTTCAATAGGGTTCGTCCCATGGTGGTCCCCTACCACATACTAAAATTTCATCGAAATCGAACCATTTTTGCGCCAGTTATCGTGCGGACAGACGGACGGACGGACAAAGCTGGAGCATATACGCTTCTTCAACCTACGGTTGGAAAGCGTAAAAAAACCAGAAGAGTTATAATTAAACCTGAGTACTACCAAGAGGTAAAAGAGATCATTCACTACATTTTTGGTCCAATAAAAAAAAAAAGTTTGCCGCCCCAGTGGCGCAGTGGTCTAAGCGATGGCTTCTGATCATTCGTCCGGAAACGGGTCCGGGTTCGAATCCCGGTGAGGCATGGTTGTTGTGTTTGTCATACGGCACTAGCTCTCTCCCTTCCCTGGAACCAGTGGTCCTAAATTAGGGACGTGCGACTGTTTATAGCCAATTGAGTTGCTCACGGTGGTCGTTGAACCTACAATCAAAAAAAAAAAAAAAAAAGGTTTCAAACACCTCCCAAAAATACCCCATACAGGGGGCATTGGGGTTGGGGGTGGGAGGGCTAGATGCACCAAAGTGCTGACTGAACATTAAACAGTTAGCATAGTAAATTTTACCAAACCTGAACGCGGAAACGAAGGTGATTCGTGTGATAACGGTCAGTAGGAATAATAAAAGCCAGAAAACAGCAATAGATATTAAATAATTTTTGATATAACACCTACGCTGATCCCCCAGAAGCCAGGCGAAATGTTTCCTAAATTCTAAATACCTGGAAGTAGCTGTAACGCCCTAAACATTGATAAATCAACTAATAATATCCTTAAGCACAGTCAATCAACGATTGATATAATAAAGAAGGGCAAATTTATTAATATTAAAAGCAAATTGCCAGCTTCATGCGTCGCACAGCGTCAAAAGCTATTGCACAGTTTGCTCATGCCAGTGTTAAGATGGCTGCCGTGACATCACAGGCATGACGTTTCTCTGGCTTTACTTGCATTGCATTGAGTCAATGGAGAGTGTTTTCTTCCGTTATACCTACCTCCATGCGCCTAACACGTTTCTGTGGCCTTTTCCCATTGTCACATGCAAGCGACGCAACATAACCTTTTTGATAATGTTTACTTTCTTTTTTTAACTTTTTCTCTTGTTTAATTCTCTTGTTAAGCCAAACCACGCATAAGCCTTATAACGAAGTAAATTTCTCCGTTATTTTTATCCGCGCCAGGATTCGAACCCGGGTCCCCTCATTCCGGAATATGTCACTCTACCAATTGAGCTACGCGGACGTTTTATTCTGATTCCTATCTGCCTTTATGTCGTGTGCGTCCTTCTGGCAGGTACGTCACATCTCCTGGTACGTTACATCATCTCTCGCTTATTTTTTTTTTTTTTTTTTTTTTTGAAGTGCTGGAGAAGGGATTCTCTTATTTTTCCTATCTCGCGGTGTGGAAATAACATCACACCATTGCGAGATTTTGAACGGTCGGGTCATCCGGATAGTTCGGGCGCCATTATAACGAAGTAAATTTCTCCGTCATTTTTATCCGCGCCAGGATTCGAACCCGGGTCCCCTCATTCCGGAATAAGTCACTCTACCAATTGAGCTACGCGGACGTTTTATTCTGATTCCTATCTGCCTTTATGTCGTGTGCGTCCTTCTGGCAGGTACGTCACATCTCCTGGTACGTTACAGCCTGACGAAGGCACCCGTTGGTGTTGAAAGTTTGCGCTGAAATGTTTATACGTATATGCCAATAAATGGATATTGTATTACTATTACTTACGGAATTTTTTGCGTAATCTACCCGAAGTTTCATTTTATGTATTTACGGTTATAATTATTTTATTGGAAAATCAACAACTACCGTGGGCAACTCGATGGACTATAAGCCGTCGGCTTTTCTTAATTTAGGGCTACTGGTTCCATCGGAAGGAGAGACCATGCCGTAAAACAAACACAACATCCATACCTCATCGGGATGCGATTACTGATTCATCTAGGACGAAGCCAACGCTTAGACCACTGGGGCGGTCTAAGCGTTGGCTTCGTCGTTATAGAGATGGAACTACCATTCTGTTTGATTTAGGTAGAAAACTGCATGGCAGTCTATTTATTTATGAGGAAGTCAAAATTCCGTGTTGCAGAAATTACGAAGTGTTGAAAATTTTTCACTGTGTTGCCCAAGACGGCAAAGAAAGAAAGAGGAACTGAGGAATGTCTGAAAGACAAAAGGGAAGGAAAAACAGACTTCTAATATCTGTAACTACTTTACAAAAGGGGTTTTTATTGGGTTGTGGTGGAAATGAAGCAATTAAACGGATGGGAGAGGCAGCAGAAGGAACACATAGTGCTGAGCATACAAAGATGGCTGTTCAAGAAGCATATCCTGGGATCGTTCAAATATGGGATAAGATTGTGAAAAACGAATTAAACAACGGAGCGACGTTTCAGGACCTTTTTAATGCCGACTATGATTTTTTTTATAAGATGCTGAAATCGTGCGTGAAATCCAATGGAAGAAGACTGACGTTTTGTGTTCTGACATTGATGAACGGAATGGGACTACATGACTGACATTATCGTCTGAAACTGCAATATGTTGATTGAACACTGTTGCAAATTTTTTACGTCATACATGTAAGCTTCTAGCGCAGCCAAAAAAAAAAAGAAAGAAAAAAAAAACTCTTCATAGAAAAATTTACGAATGCTCTATGTTTCAAGGAAGAAGCATATATATATATATATATATATATATCGATTCGTGGACATTAAAAACTTAGAGTCAAAAGTAAGTTTTCGTGTGTGTATGAAATACGTACATACGTATGTACTGTTGCTACAGGGTGAGCCAAAAGTCATTATGCCCATGGCAAGACAATACACGTACAACAACTACAAGCGTACCTGCTACAATAAATGCTGGAAATGGCCCCCTCCTGTATGTAGACATGCATTTACGCGTCTGAACATGTTCTCAAAGACACGTGTCAGATCCAAAAAAGAAATGTTGCTTATTACTGTGGTGATTACTGATTACTATGGTTCACATATCTCGATATGTGAAACAGCGCCTCATCGGAGAAAAACGTGACTTACAGAATATCCTCTCCGTTGTCATTAACGAAGTTCATGAACCATCCGCAATATTCCACACGCTTATCGTAGTCCTTGTGTTTCAGTTCGTGCACTGTCCGGATTTTGTACGGGTAGAGTTATAGTCGCGTCTTCAGTGCCCTACGGGTGCTTCTGTACGGCACACCTGCTTCTTGTGCCCATTTTCGAACCGATTTCTTTGGACTTTTAGTGATGCGAACGGAAATATCCTCCACCTTTTCGTCTGTTAACACTCGCGGCCTACCGCTTCTCGGAGCATCTCTCACTGATCCTGTTTTATGAAACTTTTCAATTAACCGCCTCACTGCATTGTGATGGGGTGCTTCAGTATTGGGAAATTGTTCTCTGTACTTACGTTTCATTTCGTCCGTATATTCACCTCCACTACGGAACATTTGTTCAATCGGAAACACTCTACACTCAAGCAACAACACCATGTTCAACCGGCTACTGTGACGCCTCACTACTGACTTATTCAATTACGACCAGACGCCGGAAATACCGGCTACGTCGTTTAAGGTCAAACGGTTGGATACGCGTAACCTCTCCCCAAACACACGAACATTCTCTATTCACATTATTGCATGTACGTGCGCGATAACTACACTTTATAGCTTTTTTCTTATTATTTCTTACCAGAGTACGTCAGGTGCACAGGGACGTTTGTATCACCCTCTATATACACTCACTTAGCTTTGCATTGCGAACACCTACTTGATGAAACGTTGGTCCACCTTTCTGTACTATCACGGCTTTCAGACGCCTAGGAACAGGTTTTACAAGATGTCGAACATCCTTCATGCGTAACTTGACACATGTCTACAGAAGCAGCCCAATCAGTTTACGCTCATTTCATGAAGAAGGATCTGAAGTTCCCAATCCCGCTTCTAGCATACCGCGCAAATGTTCAGTTGGGTTACAGTCGGAGATGTTTGGCAGCCAAGGCAATGTGGCGAATTCGTTGTCGTGCTTCTCTAACCATTCAGTGGTTATACAAGCCCGATGACACGGTGCGTTGTCCTGTTCAAAGATGGCAGCGTGGTCCGGGTAAACGTTCTCAAGATATGGGTAGAGATGGTCGGATAATAGGTACCGGCAACGTCCACCAATCAGTGTTTATGGAATGATAACCGATATACCTCCATTTTGCTAGGGAAAAGCTCCTGAGATCAGTCTACTAAACCACAACTGTGCAACCAGGGGATAGGGCTTCATGCTGATTACGCCATATATACGAAGCCAGCCATCAGTATGATACAGAAAGAAACTGGACTCATTACTCCAGACCAGCTACTTCCATATGTCGAGGATCCATTGCCGACGTACCTTGGCCCACGCAAAGAGTTGTTTGCGATGACTGGGCGTCATGGTGGGTAACTTCTTTGGCTTCCGGCTATGAAACGCCAGGCTAAGCAAGGAGTTCCAAAAAACCCCAGCGGAACCTACAAATTTAATATGGATGCCGCGGCGGCCTGCCTTTGAACGTGGGAAATTGAAAGGCAATGCTTGGGGAAATAGACAAAGGCATACAATCATGGATAGTATATACACTATATTGACAAAGTCACCGGACACCTAGAAGAGAAACACAGCATAGCATTTATTGACATATATTAGTACGGTGTTGGTCCACCTTTGGCCATAATGCACTAACCATGCACTGACCCTTCAAGGCATGCTTTCGACTATGTTTTGGAACACAGTGATAGGTATGCGCTTCCATTCAGTACATAATGCTGCCGCTAACTGCTGCTTAGTAGTAGGCTTTGGTTCCAAACTTGTTATGCGGCGCTCTAATTCATCCCATATGTGCTCTATGGGATTAAGATCAGGGCTCTGTGATGGCCAGTCCACACACGATACGGAATTATCGTCAAACCACGCCGTAACAGTCCTCGTTTTATGGCTCGGTGCATTATCCTGCTGGTACCAACAAGGCTCGGTTCCATAGTATTGCCACAGAGTTGGTAGGGCATAATTGTCCAGAAAATCCCAGTAGCCGTGCTCGTTAATAGGGTTTTCCACGATAACCAATGTATCGGGACCATACCACGAACCCCCCCCCCCCCCCCCCCCCCACACACACACACTCGTGTTGGTGTATACGGTTGCAAACGTGACCGTAGGAACAGTACACTGTGGTAAATAGCGTTTTCCAGGCTGCCGCCATACCCACACATGAACATCATACTGCTGGATCGTGTACCTGGAGTCATCAGTCCATAGAACCCGTTTTCATTGATCAACGGTCCACGATAAATGTTCTTTACACCATGCTAAACGACGAATAGCATTCCGAGTGGAGACGAAAGGCTTATGAGCAGCCGCTCGACCACGGTAACTCATGGAATGAAGTTCTCTGTGAATGGTACGTGTACATACCGAGGTTTCCAGCATTTTTACTCACCTGTACACTGAGATCTTGCGCAGTACTCAGTCGATTAGCTGTAACGACTCTCCTGAAGCTTCCACGTTCTCTATCACTGATTTTCTTCGGTCTGCCGGTACACGTTTTATTGCTTCAGGAGCACCATGTGTCTTCCACCTTATTCAGTACATCCAAAACAATTGAGTTTGGTATGTTTAAATGCCTCTCGGTTTCACTAATATGACACCTAACGATCTTTCCTTTCTCAAGTCAGTTCTCTCCCGCCGCTACACTGGCACTCAACCTCACAGTGCGATATGATCGCGGTCAGCTGCAGGCTTGTTTTTATACCGTTTGCAGCTGTATCGCGCATCTTAACAACGCAGATGATCCGTTCATTTGCTTTTGAAGGGGTGTCCGGTGACTTTTGTCAATAAAGTGTATAACAAAACGTGTCTGCTGGGGAGAGTTTCCGGTGTCACCAAGTCTTTTGCTCCCAATAAATACTTAAGCAAATGTTTAGCTACAAGCCTGCTAGAAGTGCTAGGTTGTTAATAACAGTAAACATGGCATACATAGTAAGCATATGTGGTTGGTTCAAAAAAGTGCCTTGTACAACGTACAAATTTTTGGCTGCAACAGCAAAATTCTGAATAGTTAAAAAAATTTCTTGCACCTGAATGTGGTTTGCTAAAAAAACAAAGAAAAAAATCCCTGTTTATTATGACATCTAAGAGTACTACTCAATATGAGAATATTAATGCGGTAATATTTTTCCTGTAATGTAGCAAGAGTTTTTTTTCCAGTGTAAGAACTTTTTTTTCCCTGTAGGAGGTTTAATTGTAAATTACATTTTATTCTAATCGTGATATTTCAAAGCAACAGAATGCTTTGGAACTCGAGATTTTTTTAAATAGACAATGGTTTTCAATTAAATTTAAGAAAGGATGAAATGTCTACAGAGTATTTCACTACAGCATATCCCCTTCCCAAAGAATCAGCTGTATTTTGCAACACACTATACTTAGAAACATAACATGTAGTTTACAACGTACCTTAGTTCGTAGGAATGTAGCACCATTCACAATAAATGCTGGAAATGTCCTCCACCGACATCCAAACACACTCGAACGTGACACTGCATGTTATCGAAGGTCCTCCGAAGCATGTCCTTATCAATAGTCCGAACTGCTGCACTGATGTTGCTTTCTAAGTCTTCTAACATGCAAGGCTTATTGCTGTAAGTACGACACTTCAAAAATCCCCATAAGAAAATATCGGGAGCAGCCAAATCGGATGAGACGAGCTGACTACAGTTCTTTGGAGATCACCCAGTCACCAAAGAAAGAAGAAATTTTGCTCATGTGGCATGTCGCTCCATCGTGTTGAAAGTACCCCGTTGTCAGATCGATGTCAGTTAATTGGTCTGCAAATTGTCTAAAATGTTCACACGAGGAAACAGGACACCAAATACCGACTTTCGCAGGATGTAATGGGGTTTCGTGTAATTGATGTGGGTTTTCTGTAGCCCAGATGCGGGAGTTTTGGGAACTGACATACATACCCGTCCAAATGAAACCATGCTTCGTCAATGAACCATGTGAAATCCAAACTGCTTGGAATTGCGAGTAAACATGTCAGGAATCAGTGAAAATAAGACATACGCTTTTAAAGATCCGGTTATTGCAACTCTTGCACAGGTGTCACACGGCACGGATGAAGCAACGCTTTCCTCGCGGCTGCAAAAACACAAATTTGTCCGTTTCCCCTCACTCCGTAGTGAGTCGCTCTCCCAATTCAGCTACGCGGACAGAATGTCTCTCTGCAGATTTGTCGTCTTGACACATGTTTTCACCTCTGTAGTACGTCACATCATCTCCCTCTGATTTTGTTTTTGTCTTTGAAGCGAAGAAGGAATTTTTCATTAATTCCAAACAATGTGTGGAACAAACATCACACATTTTTCGAAGAACCCACCGGCAAGTGGATCCATTTTCCACAATCGGTCGTCAATGTGAAAACACACGTTTGTCCGCGACGGGAATCGAAACCGTATCCCCTCACTCCGGAGTAAGTCGCTCTCCCAATTTAGCTACGCGGACAGCAGATTTGTCATCTTGACACATGTTTTCACCTCTGTAGTACGTCACACGGCTCTACGTCAGGTGGAAACAGAATACCCAGGATCTCCTGACAAACGTCGTAGTGATTTTTTCGGTGATGCTAGCATCCTGTGCTTCATCTGTTTGATGTTTTTTTCCGCTGAGGGAGGACGTCCGCCACTGTATTGGTTCAAAACACAGCCCGTGGGTTCAAATTTCTTCGCTAACCTTGCGATGTAAGGTGTGTCTGGTGATTTTCTTCCCCCAGACTTCTCCGGGAATTCACGCTGTGTTACTTTTATAGACTTTATTATCCAACAACGTTTCACAATAAACAGCAGCTCCACTACGGTATGCATAGCAATCCTGTACGACCTTTATAGACAAAGTGAAACACACAGATTTCCTTCAGACAGAATTAGCGTGTCCGCCCATCTGGTGGGGTGACATCACAATGAGTCATCGCCTTATCAGGAAAACCACTCTCACGCATTTCTTAAGGATCAAGGTCACTTTTAAACCAAACGTGGTGTTTTTATGTAGAGTGGGAAGAAAACAATAGTTGGTTCTTTCGGGGGACTATCTAGTGAAACACCCTGTATAAACAGAAAAACGTCGTGTTTCTATGTAGAGTGGAAAGAAAACAATAGTTGGTTCTTTGGGGGGAGGGGGGTACTACTAGTGCCTGTAGAAACAGAAAAACGTCGATTTCATATGTAGAGTGGGAAGAAAACAATAGTTGGTTCTTTGGGGGGGGGGACTACCTAGTAAAACACCCTGTATAAACAGAAAAACATCGAGTTTCTATGTAGAGTGGGATGAAAACAATAGTTGTTCTTTTGGGGGGATTGCCCAGTGAAATACCCTGTATAAACAAAAAAATGTCGCGTTTCTATGTAGAGTCGGAAGAAAACAATAGTTGGTTGTTTCGGGGGACTACTTAGTGAAACACCCTGTATAAACAGAAAAACGTCGTGTTTCTCTGTAGAGTGGAAAAAAAAAACAATAGTTGGTTCTTTGGGGGACTACTTAGTGAAACACCCTGTATAAACAGAAAAACGTCGTGTTTCTCTGTAGAGTGGGAAAAAAACAATAGTTGGTTCTTTGCGGGACTACCTAGTGAAACACCCTGTATGAACAGAAAAACGTCGTGTTTCTCTGTAGAGTGGGAAAAAAAAATAGTTGGTTTTTTGGGGGACTACCTAGTGAAACACCTTGTATAAACAGAAAAGCGTCGTGTTTCTATGTAGAGTGGGAAGAAAACAATAGTTGGGTCTTTTGGGGGACTACCTAGTGAACCGATCTGTAAAAACAGAAAGACGTCGTATTTCTATGTAGAGTGGGAAGAAAACAATAGTTGGTTCTTTCGGGGACTACCTAGTT
The DNA here is from genome assembly GCA_039090855.1 of Macrothele yani. Lineage (NCBI taxonomy): Eukaryota > Metazoa > Arthropoda > Arachnida > Araneae > Macrothelidae > Macrothele > Macrothele yani. The sequence goes on from CM077008.1 coordinate 85,982,367, forward strand.
GGTTCTTTGGGGGAGCTACCCTGTATAAACAGAAAATGTTGATTTTCTATGTAGAGTGGGATGGAAAAAATAGTTAGTTCTTTGGGGGGGGGGGTCTACCGAATGAAACACCCTGTATAAACAGGAAAACATCCTGTTTCTATGTAGACTGAAATGAAAGCAATCGTTGGTTCCTTGGGGGGACTACATAGTGAAACACCCTGTATTTCATAGTTTTATTCCACAAAAATCCTAAATATAAAATTTACTCTTAACAGCTGCAGTAGCTTTTTGTTTGGGGGGCCTACAGACTGATACATATACATCATACAATCACCCGTAGGACATTTTAATATTTTCAGTACCCGGTTTATGACGGTAAGATAATATACAATAGCAGGTGTACCAAATTGCCGGAGATATTAGTCGTTAGAATAACCTTAATGTCATTCGATATGCTATCCACAACATTCGATATCGCTGCAGAACCTCAAAATTAGATTCACCAACAGATTGTTGAAATTAAATAGCTAATCAAACTTCAAGAGTCTCAAGTATTCTCGCGAAACGCACTTATTACCGAAAAGTTTCCGTCGTATGGATGAGGAAAAATGCGAAAATATTTTTTTCGTAAATATACGAATAGAATCACAAAACATTTTCCTGAAATTCAGAATTTTATCCGTTAACAGCCCTAACGGAAATTTTCCGTTATTAACCGGAGAAAGGGTAGGTGTATTTTTGTCAATTCACGAAAGAAAAATCCGTGAAATACAGGTTTTTTCCATCATTTCACGGAGAAGGTTGGATCAGCAATACGCTTCGTTAAATTACAAAAAAAAAAAAAAAAAGTTAAAGACAACAAGGAAAATGGCTTGTGAATTTCAGGATTTTTTCTATAGTGCACCCTACAGAACTGAAGCAGCAATTAGTGTGTTATGCCTGCCCGCGCTGTTCTGCAAAACCAAAACGTGGATTCCTAACTGATGGAGTAATCCTACAAAACTACGGAAGTTATCCACAGACACCGAATTTTTTCCGTTCCTAAAATTCTGCAAAATGCGCTTTTGGATCTCTAACGATCGTGTTTTATGACCGTCCCAAGAGTTATGTCGCTTTGTTCTGTTGTCAGATCTCAAACAAGACCTATGTGCATTCTCAGTAATGAGCCTAGCATTAAGGCGCCTGTTTAATATATGATCATCAGGAGAGCACCAATCATCGAAGTAACATAGTAGCGAGAATAAGTGATTTACAAATAACAAAGCTTCAGAAACTTGTGAACTATACCCGTTTCAATAGTATTACTGCATATTGCTTGTTATGTAAGAATTCATTGGATTCATTTCTCCATTTCGCGTAGGTACAACAAGCTTGAGGGGGTATTCGCTGAAGAGACTTCATATGTTTATCACATATTTTGAATACACAGCATAATCAAATTACCCTGAGGTGAATCTGCAATAATTGATGTATTTGAGTGTTTACCCATGCTCCGAGCGTTGTCATATGCATGCAGCCGTATGCTGAATGCTTGTGCACGTTTATTAATATCAACTACAAAGGGTTGCGAAAGGTTGCACAGTGTCGTCGAATTTCTGCTCGGCTTGAGGCTTTTATCCCTTCAGTTGGGAAAGCAGAATCTCATTTTCTGCGGAATCGGTATAAATAATGCATGTGTAATTCGGTTTGCTAGTTTGTTTGCAAAGGAAAATAGTACCGTGAAATTCTCTCAGCGAACGTTAGCAGCAAGCGGTCTGCTGTGCATTTTTGCAAAGCCGATTTGTTCTTCCTAATTCTATCTTCGAAAACAAAGAAGTCGCCAGATGAATTGCCCTCAGGTTGGAAACTCCGGAACTCAAATCTAAAGGAGCGCCAAGTTCTTTGTAGAAATCGGAAGACGAAGATTATCTGCCCACAGCAAGGAACATACGTTTGCTCCTTAGGCTTCTTTCTTCATACTTTTTTGAGGGCAGAAAAAAAGATGGGAAATTCATTGATTTTTGACTTTATTTTTTTTAACGAATGATGTCTTTCTTTGCGCTGATTTTTTTCTAGTAGCGAAGCTTAGAGGGAAAATACTTTTGCATTAAGCTCATGTAATTAAACAGTAATCAATAGAAAGCCTTCAGCTCTACACGTAAACGACCAACACACCCTTGAGCACAATAAATCATAAAAAAATAAAATAAATAGGTATTTATTACTTTTAATTTTATCATTTTCTACCGTGTTTTGTTATATGGTGTTTAGAAAAAATTAGAGACGTTCCGAGTATTTGCGTTAGATGTGCTTTTAGTTAAATAAAAATTATGGCCATAACTAAATAAAATAGTAGAGACGTACCAAACATTTACGTTAGATGTTTTTTTGACTAAATACAAATCATGGCCATAACAAAATAATATTAGGGACGTGCTGAGTATTTATTTTAGATGTGTTTTTGACTAAATACAAATTATGGCCACAACCAAAAAATGTTAGAGACGTGCCTATTTATATTAGATGTGTTTTTAACTAAATAAAAATTATGGTCATAATTGAAAAAGTTGAGACGTGCCGAATGTTTACGTTAGATGTGTTTTTGACTAAATAAAAATTATAGCCATAGCTAAAAAAATATTAGAGACATGCCGAGTATTTACGTTAGATGTGTTTTAAGCTAAGTACACATTATGACAATAACTTTTCTTGAGCTTTTCCTAACTCAGAATTCTCTTTGGATGAGTAAAGGTTTCTTCATAGTTGCAATGATAGCAGCGGTTTTGCAAAATAGATTGAAAACATCACTTTTGTAGCGGATACACGTAACGTACCAAAGCACTAGAAGACACATTCGAAGATATTTTCGTCTTTTGAAAAGCAGAGCTTGAAGATCAACAGTGAATAAACTGGGAAAACAGCAATAATTAATTCAGCTTCTACTTCTAAATTATAATGAATTCAATGCTTCTTCTAATGGTTGTTGTGTTAATTATATCATGAATAAACTTTCCAGCTAGTAGTGTAGTAATAATAATAATGAACAAGCTTTTAACTGCTAGTAATGTTGTAGTAGTAATTAAGATGAATAAAGTCTTATGCTGGTTGTTAATAGTAACAACTAATGAAATAAATCTAACAGCCAGACAGAGATCTGACAAAACTATGAACTGAGAAAAATGTACTTACAACAAAAGCTTTATTCAGGTAAAGTCCTGGTATCCTCCAACACACACACACTAGTCACATTAATCGTTTCACAATAATGAAGAAAAAACCCAATCAGATAGAACGAAGCTCTTGTCACAAAATAAACGTAGCTCTACTTACATAAACGAAGCTCTCCCTACGCACATCAACAAAAAGCTCTCTCGCACATAAACAACCGCTCTTTTTACGTATCGTTGAACGCGCCTATTTATACTGGCTACCACCACGTCATGACTTACACTCATTGCCAGATCTCATTCAGCGGGAGAAATAACATCTCGTTCAGTAAGAAGATAATTTACATAGTAAAATAAAATAACCAGACATAGTAAAAATCAAAAGGAAAGTGAACCTAGAGTATACGTTACTCAGCCTTTGAAACAAATATACGTAAATTTAATGAACGCCTAGTATACGAACTAAAAGCGTCTTTTGGTTTGGGCAAAAAATGTAAACGAAACCCTTGATAAACTTTAATGGCCTTTTTCAGGTGGGATTTCGTACAATACAAAAAACGTGGGGTATACAAATAATTGTAGAAATTTTGGGGGGTTGTATATATACACTGAAGTGCCAAAAAAACTGGTACAGATGAGCTTATGCAAAATACATAGCAACGTCACCTAAGCGCGTACTCGGTTGCGTCCGCCAGTGCGTACATAAAAGAATAGATATCCTTGCCAGCTGTCAGAGCTGTTTTCGCCATGAGAATGACAAGTAATAATGATTTAAGCGATTTTCAGCGCGGTATTATAGTTGGCGCTTGTGAGATGGGCCATGGCATTTCGGAGGTAGAAACGAAGTTCGGATTTTTATGGACGACTATTACAAGGGTCTACCGTGACTACAAGAATTCCTGCAAAACCTCCAACCTACGATACCATTGTGGCCGTATAAAGACACTGGGTGAATGTGACCATCGTTGGCTGTCAAGAATCGTTTCACGCGATAGGCGTGCAACACTCTCGAAATTAAATCATTTCACGTTCTCATGCAACATTTCCAAATTTTATCATTTCACGCTCTCATTTCTTACGAAGTCTATAAAAAACAATACTATTTATAAATGATGCTATATTTCAATTGTTGTTTAAAAAACATTAGTATTAAAATCTTTTGGAAGAAGCTTTCTAAAATGCTTTCATTTATTCCGATCTCTCTCTCTCTCTCTCTGTTTTACTTTTCTTAAGAGTAAAACATTAATACACGCAAATAAACAACAAGACTTCTCTTTTTACATTTGAAAAAAGTCCATTATTATTGTAACTGATTTATGAATTTTATTTCTTGTAAAACATTAGTTATTTAATAACATGTAATTCCTAAATCTGTCACATTTGAAACAATTCAGTACGGTTATTGATTGTCTAAACAGACTTCTTTAAGAATGGTTGCAAGAACTTTGTTTTTCTCGTTAAAAAACTGCAAAATACAAATATAATAATAATAATAATTATTATTATTATTATTATTATTATTATTACATTAATGAAAATAATATGTTTGATGTCATACATACTGCAGACAAAGAGAACATTCCACTAACTAATGCTAAGTAAATCAGATGCTAAAATAAAAGAGTCTTCTACAAAAGACCAGATTCGAAAACGGAAGCAAAAGGAACTTCATGGGGCTTATCCAAACTAGTCAGACAGGGAAGAAGTTGACAAGAAAACCTCAAACCAGTGGCTGAAGCGAAGAAAATTATATATGGAGACTATTGGGTTTATGATGGCTGTTCAAGGCAAAGTGACTGCAACCAAAAATTATAGAAAATACATTTTGAAGGAGGATCTGCAAAATGACAAATGCAGAAGATACGGTATGTGCAGTGAGACCATTGAACACATCTGCGGGGCATGCACCAAGCTAGCAAACGTTGATTATCTGCGGGGCATGCACCACGCTAGCAAACGTTGATTATCTGCGGGGCATGCACCACGCTAGCAAACGTTGATTATCTGCAGCGGCGACACAATAACTTTTGCTAAGATGATTCATCAAAAATTAGCGCACGATACAAAACTATCAGTGTCAGAAGTACTATACTATAAATATCAACTCACTGTGGTACTAGATAATAAACAATATAAATTATATTGGACCGTGAGATTAAACCAGACGAAACCATCTCGGCCAATCGTCGAGAGAGTGCTATATGACAAAAGGCAGAAGGAAGCAGTTATCATCGATATATTGACTCAGTTAGACCGTAATATTCAGAATACGTATGCAACGAGAAAACAAAATGTGGAACTTCTGCAGAGGTTAAACAGATGTGGAAGCTGAAAACAGTTCACGTACGTCGACTGATTATCTCTGCAACAGGTATAATCCCTCAGACTCTTATAACTCAGCTTGATGATTTAGGTCTACAACACCTAAGGCCCAAAATCCAAGAAGCAGCAATTATCGATACGTGCTACATCGTACGAGGATTTTTAAACCATGAATGGCTATGTCTTTACTTGACTTCATGTCCGTACTGACAAGTGGATAATTCTACAGATGCCATTGCTGTAGATGAGAAAATTACATAAAATATAATAATAATAATAATAAATGATAATAGGTTGCTCAAAATTCACATAGGCACGTCAGCGAATTTTTTAAAAGGTTATCTCTATTTTTGGTACTCGGAAAGGTTCACCACCCATAGCTTATAGCAAAATATGTAATAAAATAACCTCATTTTTGTAGGATTTTTTCTGGCGTAAAGATTCACACCCTCTAGTGAAGTTCACTAGATGGTGTATCTTGACACAATTTAAATTGTGTTTAATTTGCAATGTATATAGGACAACAATGTAAGGTTTTTCAGGTGATTTCGAATGTCTGGAAGTTGGCTCTTCTGAACGCCTGGACCTTAGAACATATAATAGTTCTAAAATTGCAGAGCGCAGTATTTTAAAACCGGCTACAACAGAGACAATTCAATGCTGCAAACTTATATTCTTCCGAGAATTATAGACTGGATGTGGTTTGCAATAGCTTACAGTTTCAACAGAATGGTGCTAGCAGCAACGCCACTCGTATATGCGTGAACTTTCTGAAATAAAACTTCCCAAAAGAAATCATGTCGCGTAAGGGATATGATACACAACCACCGGATTTCCCCGACGTTTTTCTTTTGGGGTACCTCAAATGTGAGGTTAACAGAAGCAGACCTGCAGAGAGAAACTAAATCTTAACATTATAAACTAAATTAGAGAAGCTAAAAGTCAACACTAGGTGATACATTAATGAATTTACAGCAAACACGCTCACAGCTGTTATGAACTTTGCACCAAGTGCTGTGACCAGGATGGACATCACCTTAAGAATATTATTTTTTCACATAATTTAATTTAAGTGTTTTGTAACTTAACGTAAACCATTTTTCTACAGAAAAATAAATATCCATATGTAATTGCTTTCATTCCCAAGGATTTTAAACATTATTATAGCTTATTTACACCAATAAGCCATTACATTATCACCACCCCCAGCCTAGAGAAATGAGCCCGCCTGAGGACCGAACGGTGGCACAGGTGAAGTTGGTGAAGACACGGTCGAGTCACATTATTGTGACCACCAGCTAATATCAGAGTAACCGCCGCGTGCAGCACGGACAGCAGTAGGAGGGGCTGGGAGTGACCCAATACGTTGCTGGGAGGTGTTCACAGGTATTTGGAGGCATGCTGACTTCAATGCGTCTAACAGCTGCTGGAGGGTGCGTGGTGGGGATCCATAGAATGCACAACACGATCGAGGTGGTGCCACAGATGCTCAATTGTGTTTAAGTCTGGGAAATTAGGAGGCCAGGTAAGTACCTTGAAGTCTTCTTCGTGCTCTTCCAACCACTCTCGGACATTTCTAGCTGTGTGACACGTCGCATTGTCGTGCTGGGAGATCCCATCCGCCTCAGGGAAGACAATCAGCATGTATGAGTGTACGTGGTCTGCAAGGATGGATTCATAACGAATTCTGTCCATAATGCCTTTCACAAGTATGATTGTAATCAGGGAATGTCACAAAAACATTCCCCAGACCATAACGCTGCCAACACCAGCTTGTGTTCTTCCAGCAATGATTGAAGAGTGTTTGTTCTCCGATGTTTCTCGCCTTATACGCCAACGTCCATCCGTTAGATGAAGCAGAACACAGCGGAGGTCTAATTTCCTATACTGCAGTGCAAATGTAAGCCTTTTCTGCCGATGCACCTTCATTAGCATAGGGGCAGTGACCATCCGTCTGCATCGGAGCCAAATACGCAGCAGGGTTTGCTGGACTGTCGGTTTTGACACACTTCCGGTAGCTCCCTGGTTTATTAGGCCAGTGAGTTGCTCCACTGTAGCCTGTCGATCGGCCCTCGCGCACCTTCGCAGCCGACGTTCACCTTTTAACATAAATGGCACGTGGTGCTCCGTAGTTTACACGTCGCTTATTCGCAATTGTGTCATTTCTCCAATCAGGATACACTTTAGCTACAGCAGCACGCAAACAGTTCACCAACTGCGCTGTTTCAGAAATACTGCCACCGTTGGCCCGAAAGCCCATAACCATCCATTTTTGCAAATCTGATAAATCGCTTATTTTATCCATGACCACAAGGAGTGATATGTTTTCAGAATGCCTATACAGCACACCTTATATACCTTCCAAGCCAGCTCGCGAAACGTGCCTTCTTTCATTGGCTACGCGCTGTTGACGTGAGACAGAATGGGAACAGCTGCCGATTTACAGGAGTTTGATGAAGGACAAATTGTAATGGCAAGGCGCCTCTGAACTACGATCTCGGAAACGGCATGACTTGTTGGTTGTTCACGTGCGGCTGTAGTGAGTACGTATCAAAAGTGGTGCACAGATGGCCAAACGACGAACCGTCGTCCAGTCGTGTGTCGTCCGCATCTCGTTTATACCAGAGGAGAGCGGAGACTGTCGCGCATTGTTCACAGCTACCGCAGTGCCACAGTGCGAGAAATCGCCGGCAGCTACGAGAGTGGGAATCAGGGCAATGCTTCACAGCAGACAGTTCATCGCAGCCTTCTGCGCATGGGCCTGCCTAACCGAAGACCCATTTACACGCCATCGCCAACAACGCATGAAATGGTCCTACGATAATCGAGATTGTACCCTAGATGATTGGAAAAAAGTGGCCAAGGGACGAATCAAGATTCCTGGTGTATTACGTGGACGGCCCAGCTCCGATACGCCCATTACCAACGGAGACTATGGCACCGGGATGCACTGTTGGGCGGAAACAGGCCGGCGGCGGCTGTATTATGCTGTGAGCGATGTTTTCTTGAGACACTTTAGACCTCATTATGCTAATAACACAATCTCTGGCAGCTGTCATGTATCTGAACATCGTTGCGGACCAAGTTCACCCATTCATGGCAACTGTATTTCCTGCTGGTGATGGCCATTATCAACAGGATAATACGCCATGCCATACTACTAGAATCGTAAAGGGGTCGTTCGAGGAACATGCTGGTGACTTTCTGTTAATGCTCTGGCCTCCAAATTCACCTGACATGAATCCTATCCTACATTTGTGGTTCGACTTGGAAAAGCAGGTTTGCGCTAAATCACCAGCACCCCGAAATGTATGGGAACTGGAGGACCTGCTGTTGACATTATGGTACCAGATACCCCAGGATACCTATCGCCACCTTGTCGAATCGATGCCTTGCCGAGTGGCTGCTGCTTTGCAGGCAAAAAGAATCCCTACAGCTTATTAGGTAGGTGGTCATAATGTAATGACTCATGAGCGTATGTGGTTTAAAAATTATACACTTATGCTTTGGAGCGCCCTATATTTTCCAACCATAAGTGTTTGTAAAAAAGAAATTAGATATTTTTTGTCATTTAAAGGAAAGCACAATAATCGATTAGCAATTCTTCTTATTATTATGGAGTTTTATCTTTCAGAGAAGATAACACCATGGCACAGTTGGCAAAAATCATATCTTACGATCATCCGTGGACAGGACGTGGAAGTCCTCGTCGTCTGGTACATTTTATTTGGTACTGGATGCAGTACAGTGCCAATGTACTGGTGTCCAAAATTAAAATTCGGATGGTCTTTCTCAGGGTTAAAATTGAAAACACGTAACAGCAGGTAGAGACGTTTGTCATTTAAAGAGACGCAATCATAAGGATAATAAACATTTTATAACAACAAACTAAAATGTACACATTTCGCTTATACGGGGTCACATCCATGACTAAGGTGAGATGTATGAATATGACCTAAACTGTCTTAATAAGAAATATGATCACCTGTTACGAAGGGACAGACAATTCCCACAATGACGGTACATGCTCTTCACCAGATTGTTGACGTAAAGCGGGAAATGTTCTAGGACGGGGCTAAAGAAATGCTACGTTTCGTCACAGGCTATTAGAGGCCGGCTGTATAGGTTTCAGATAGGGAGATCCGGACGGCAACTCTATACTCCGAATATCCTCGTTCTGAAGGAAATCCTCCACAAGCTGAGCCCGAATTATTGACCTGAGCCGGATTGACACCAGCAGGCACGTTTGGTTTTTAAATGCGAGAACAATGGCGTGCTGTGATACCAAGAGGAGGAAAGTTGCAGACAAAGTGCAATTTTTTAAAGAAAAGTATTCGTCCCATTACTTTTATGTTCATCATAAGGATAAGGCACATTTTGCTTTATTTCCAATGACAGCGTTTTGGTAATGGAAGAATATAACATTATGAGAAATTACACGGTCGTATCAGAATAACATGACCCGCCCAGACGCGTCACAGAGTGCACGTGACAAGGTCGACCCCACGAAGATATAAGCGCCCGGCCAGAACAGATGAGCCTTAGTGCGTGACGTGATAACATTGGGCAGAGCTAGTGATTTGACGGACGTTCAAAAAGAAATGATTACCGGCTTCCGTGCCAAAGTTGGAAGCATCTCAGAAACAGCTGATTTTCTAGGCTGTTCCTGAGGTGCTATACTAACGGTGTACCAAGAATGGACCGCTGGCACACCGAGTACCTAAAGACGTCATAACTGAGCAGCCCCAAAAGACATTGACCCCTAAAGAGAACGTCGCCTCCGTCGACTGGTAAAGGGCAATCGATGCGCAACCATGAAGCAATTGACCACGCAAATGAACGCTGGAATACCCGGCACGTGTCCCCGATAATAGAAGAGCGAACCTGTTCGCATGGGTTTGGGGAGTCAACGCTCCGTCAAGGCGCCCATGTAAACCCAGGTCCATTGCCAACGACGCCTGCAGTTCGCATGGGACTACCGTCATTGGACAGTGGAAGAGTGGGAAAAAGTTGCCTAATCCGACGAATCGATGTTTCTACTCAACAAAGGTGACGTGGTGTGGCGGATACGGCGTCAGACACACGAAAACCAACGTCAAGATACGCTTTCCGGTCAAATATAGGCCGGCTAGCCATGTGCATGTCCGGGGTATGTTTTCCTTGTATAACCTGAGACAGCTGTAACGACTGGATGGGTCCCTGAACGCCAATGGCTAACTGTCCATCCTAGCTGACCACATGCATCCCTTTATGTTGGACGTTACCCTGGTGGTGATGGTGATTACCAACAGGGCAATGCGCTGTGCCACATCGCTAAGGTGGTGCGTTATTGGTTCCAGGGACATGACAACGATGTATCTGTTCTCCCTTGGCCGGCAAAATTGCCCGACCTCAATCCCTTTGAGCCCTTGTGGGACTAGTTCGATTGACAGGTTCGACGTGCTGACCCACAACCACGTCATCTCCGGTAGCTCTGTGCTCGGTTTTTTTAAAAGAAACCGAGAGACAACATCTTCTAGAATAAGTCTGATATAAGGCTCTGAGATCTCGTACCTACAGTGCTTAGCATTTACATTGCCTCCTACGAACACGTGAACATAATGCCACTCTACATGTGAACACCACTGCATCTGAAAGAGTCTCGTTCCCGGACATTTGCAGGATAATTACGGGTTTCATATTCAGTGCAGATGAAATGCCACTGAGAGCCTATTTGGAGACTGAACCTCGACATCACATAGCGGTTTCGTTTCACGTAAGCTTTGCAAAACAATTCCTTCCCTACTCTCATCTCAGCAGTACTGATCATAAACCTGTCACTGGTTATAAACACTTCCTTCTAGTCCTTTTGAGTACGTTATAGCGCCACCTCTGGCTCGGATACAAGCGGTTACACGACATGGCCTAGACTCATACAGTTCACGGATACGATTCTGAGGTATAGCATGCCAGACGCCTACAAATGAATATATGTCCACTCGTCTGGGCTTCAGGAACGATATTACCTTCACCAATTCAAGCAAGCTGTTCTGTTAGATGCTGTTGCCGGGACACAAACCATGAGCTTCCTGGGACAAAGGCCAATTGCATTAAGCCTTTCGATATACACAGTGCGTCAAAGAATTGTTAAGACTGGTGCTAGATTTCAGCCTACGGTGGCGCTACCAATGTAATCGCGAATGCGTTATAAACCGTGACCATCTGCTTGCTTTCTGCCAAAAGTACTGCGCAGTTGTTAAAGTAACTCAAACGAAACTGCCGTTCATTAGAGAAGTAAAATTTGTTTCATTTTGAATTATTAAGATGGAACAAAGGGCTGTTATTAAGTTTAACACAAAACTTAGTAAAAATGCCTCGGAAACGTACCAAATGATGAAACAAGTGCACGGTGAGTTTTCTTTAAGTAGATCAAATGATTTCCTGTGGCACAATTGCTTTTTGGACAGAAGAGGTACGCTAGAAGATGATAAGCATACTGGAAGACCAAGTTAATCTAGGACACCTGAGATTATTGAAAAAGTGCGTGATTTCGTGGGAAACAATCGATGTGCGTCACTAAGAATGATGGAAGAGTCTTTAAATATCAACAAAGAAACGATTCGAACCATCCTGCATGAAGATTTGGGCAAAACAAAAGTCTGTGCTAAATTTGTTCCACACACGTTAACCAATGAACAAAAATCAAGGAGAAGTGCACATTGCAGAGACATCATTTCAGTCGCTGAAAATGATCCAAACTTCTTAAAATCGATTGTTACAGGTGATGAAACATGCTGTTTTGAATATGATCCTAAAACAAAGCGACAAAGTGCGGAATGGAAGTAAAAAAACTCACCACAGGCCAAAAAAACAAGAAAGGTTCCATCGAAAATCAAAACAATGCTCATTACATTCTTCGATAGTAAGGGTATTATCCACAAAGAATTTGTTCCAAGTGGGCAAACAATTACTGGTGAGTTTTATTTAAATGTTTTGAGGTGTTTGATGGGCAGAATTCGTCGCATTAGTCCAGAATATCGGGATGAAAACAGTTGGCGTTTAATGCACGATAATACGCCCAGTCACACCTCACTTCTTATTTGTAGATTTTTGGCGAAAAATAACACGTCTGTGTGTTGAATCATCCACCGTATTCGTCTGATTTAGCACCCTGCGAATTTTCTTTATTCCTAGAACTTAAAATGACGTTAAAAGGGTGTTATTTTGATGATATTTCGACCATACAAACAGCTTCGACGCGTGCTTTGGAAGCAATTCCTCAAAATGAACTGGAACAGGCATTCGAATCATTATTAAATCGCTGTAACAAGTGTATTGAAGCCGGGGGGACTTATTTTGAATAACAAACCAAAACAAATGATAATTTCTTGTTTCTATTTCATTTTACAAACCCAATCTTAAAAATTATTTGCCACACTGTGTATAGTTTGCCTTGATACCGTATTCTTAGTGGTAGTGGAGAGCTCGGAAGGGAATGGCCTAGCTGTGTAGGACCTATGCCGCTTTGCGGTTAAAGGGACATAATAATCCTTACGAGGTGTCGTACCCCTTGCAAAGATCAGGCTTTTGTGACACCCCACCGGTGGTGTCGCAATAGCCGTAAAACCATTCTTATGTAGATATCCGAGTCACTAGCGACCTGGGAATGCGACGGACCTGCATTTAGTCCCCCTATCGCTCGCTACCGTACAGGGTCAGATACACGTGTATGACACATAAGGAAAGCACTTGTAGCCACCAGCCTGCTTCTTGCGCGCTCCGTCAGCGAGAAATGACACTGCCTTTCTCCGTCTTTGGCTCTAAGAATGTAACTAAATTTACATATTGGACAACATTTTGCTCACAAACTTCATTGCGGGCATTTGTTTCTCGTTTCCATTTATCTGCACATATTCTCTAAACAACGTAGCATTTCACTGGGCCCTACGGATTTTTGGCCCTCTATTGCCTTGCTGACTTTAATTTTGGGTACCAGTGTACCTGTTCCTGTGCATGTCATAAATGTTTAGCATGTCTTTCAAAAAATATAGTTGGATGATGAAAAAGAAAGGTAAAAGCATGAAAGTGATGGTTATTCCACAGTACAGAATTTCTGCGATGCACAATTTTCCCGCTAGATGATGTGAATATTTTTCCATGTTTGTTGTGATAATCACTCGATTGAGATTTGAAATACCACTGATTTTTCTTCATTTAGGTCCGTTTGATGTTGATATGTTCTTGCATTCAAAACATCCGGATGTAGAACCATTGGATTACCGGACTGTATCTATCGCCTTTGATGGAAACTTTGCAGAAGTGGAAAAGAATCATCAAAAATTTAATATATTCTTCTTAAACAAATTTGGAATAAAATATTCGAAAGTAAAGTGGCGGAACGTGACGACTTCTGAAGGTGGGTAGTAAAACTACTTTTCTGTGTTCTTAGGATCAAGTACCTTGTAAAAGTTAAATAATTCTATGTTGAAGTGATGTATCGTCCAAAAATGTCGACAATTTTATAAAAATTAACTGCAGTATATTATAACTTTAAACACCTTTCGTTGCATTATTAAGGAAATTATTATTATATATAACATCCTAACTTTAATTGGAAGCAGCTGAAGTGTTGCGTGATTAGCTATGTGCCTCAGCTAATGTTTAAAGTGAACGTCATGAGAATACGTTTTACTCATGTAAGAATCACAACTTCCAGGATAGAAGGATCAGAACTTACTGCCAGTTCACGACACGTGCTTCCTTTCATTGGCTACATGCTACTGACGTCACATGTAGGATATGGTCACAATAATGTGACTCGACTGTGTATATATACACAGTCGTATCAAAATAATACGGCTACCTACCTAATAATGGTTATAACCACCCTAGACCCGGGTGACAGCGGCGAGACTGCGTGTCATGCACGCAATGAGTGCCTGGAAGGTTGCCCTAGGTACACGTGCCCATTCAGACTGAAGCAGAGTACGGAGCTACCGGAGATGACGTGGTTGTGGGACGGCTGTCAATCGAAATAGTCCCACAAGTGCTCAATGGGATGGAGGTCGGGCGATTTTGCCGGCCAAGGAAGAACGAACACATCGCTGTCATGTACCTGGAACCAGTAACGCACCCCTTGGCGATGTGGCACAGCGCATTGTCCTGTTGGTAAACACCATCACCACCAGGGGAAACGTCCAACAGGAAGGGATGCATGTGGTCAGCGAGGATGGACAGGTAGCCATTGGCGTTCAGGGACCCATCCAGTGGTTCCAGCTGTCTCAAGTTATACCAGGAAAACATACACTCCACATGCACATCGCTGGCCGACCTGTATTTGACCGGAAAGCGTATCTCGGCGTTGGTTTTTGTGTGTCTTACGCCGTATCCGCCACAGCCCGTCACCTCTGTTGAGTAGAAACCTCGATTCGTCGGATTAGGCAACCTTTTCCCACTCTTCCACTGTCCAATAATGGTAGTCCCATGCGAACTGCAGGCGTTGTTGGCGATGGACCTGGGTTAACATGGGCGCCTTGACGCAGCGTTGACTCCACAGACCCATGCGAACAGGTTTGCTCTACTAATATCGGAGACACGTACCTGGGTATCCCAGCGTTCATTTGCGTGGTTAATTGCTGTACGGTTGCGCATCGATTGCTCCTTTACCAGTCGACGGCAGTGTTGTTCTCCTCTGGGGTCAATGTCTTTTGGGGCTCCTCAGTTATGACGTCTGGAGGTACTCTGTGTGCCAGCAGTCCATTCTTGGTACACCATTAGCACAGCACCTCACGAACAGCCTAGGAAATCAGCTGTTTCTGAGATGCTCCCAACGTTTGCACGATAGCCGGTAATCATTTCTTTTTGAACGACCGTCAAATCACTAGGTCTGCACATTTTTCTCACGTCACGCACTAAGGCTCATCTGTCCTGGCCGGGAGTTTATTTCTTCGTGTTTTCGACCTTGTCACGTGCACTCTGTGACGCGTTTGGGTGGGTACCATTTGATTCCGGAGTGGTCATATTATTCTGATACGGCCGTGTAATTACTCTTAATGTTGTATTCTTTCATTACCGGAATGCTGTCATTGGAAATAAGGCAAACTCTGCTTTATCCTTATAATTAAAATAAAAGTAATGGGGCAACTACTTTTCTTGAAAAAATTGCACTTTACAACTTTCCTCTTCTTAGTATCACAGCTCGCCATTGTGCACGCATTTAAAGACCAAACACGTCTGCTGTGTTAACCCGGCTCAGGTCAACTACTAGGCGCTCTTCTTATCGCCAACCAATCACGAACTTTACATCTCTTTTTAACTTACGGTCACACAAACGTTCTCGTCCTAGCATCGATTCCTTTTATCAGGATAGTGGCAATTTTTGAGAATAGAATGCATTGGCGGCAAAAAGGGGCGGACACCGTTAGTTCTTCGGACACTAGCAGACACTTTTCGCTTCTTCCAGGCACTAGCAGCCGGCGTTTACGACTCCATTAGATGGTAGTTATATTTAAAGTATGCTTTTAAAATCATAAAATTGCTAATATTTTGTTAGCAATCATTGCTTTTTTTTTAAACTCAATCTCCCTCTCCCCTTCCAGACACACACACAAACATTGCATTTATTCCCCATTGTTGATTTCGGAATACACAAATCTCGCTCCCTCAAACGAAATGCCGCCCCGATAGAATGTTTACTCAGTTGACGTGAAATGGCTTGGCGAGCTACCCATGGCCCGCGAGCCCAGGGTTGGAGACCCCAAATTTTAACGCTCCGTTGTTTTCACGTGATGCCTCGGATAGCTAAATTAACAACACAGAGAGCTAATTAGACACTTACATGCTTTAACGGCAAAGAAATTTAAGTCTTGTGCTTACAGATTTAATATTTTATTCGGTATGAGGTATGCATCGGAAACAACACTTCAATAGCTGAACAACACCATGTCGTAATAGCAAATAAACTCCAAGATACGTTATCATGGAAATAACTTTAAGTCTTGGATGGATAAACAAGCGTGATAATCAAAAAGGAAGAATTTAACACAGAAATCAAACTTTAAACATCAAATTATTTTACGCTCGCATAGCAAATCTCTTTTCAAATCTATTACCAACAGGTTCTAGCTGAATTCTAACGAGAGCCACGAATACCCAATAAAAGCACAGCCTTGATGCATCGTAAATAACTTTATCTCATTTTTACACCTACCTCATTTAACCTCCGACCTCAATGCAGTTGCCGCAAAACATTCAGCCGAGAGATAAAATGTAAAAACGTTAAGTACTTAGCGAGAACGAACCAAAATTTACATAGATACAAGAACCAAAATGGAAAGTTAAATTAGAGTATACGTCACGAGATATAGCTTTACAACTTACTTAGTTAGGAACCGTAGATTTCTAACATTAGAAAATGCTTGGATCGCAAACTGAGGTTGGTGTTGGCTCTCTCGCTTTCCGGGAAGATATAACTTTACAACTTAGTTAGGAACCACGGATCTCTAAGATTAGAAAATGCTTGGATCGCAAACCGAGGGTGGTGTTGGCTCTCTCTCTTTTCAAGAGATATAGCTTTACAACTTAGTTAGGAACCATGGATCTCTAAGATTAGAAAATGCTCGGATCGTAAACCGAGGGTGGTGTTGGCTCTCTCTCTTACCGAGAGATATAAATTTACAACTTAGTTAGGAACCATGGATCTCTAAGATTAGAAAATGCTTGGATCGCAAACCGAGGGTCGTGCTGGCACTTTCCCTTTCCGGAAACCAATGGCTCCAAATTACCTACTGAAGACTGCATATACACACATTAGAGTTGCTCATGGGGGCCATTAAACCCCGGGAAAAAATATATGTCGTAAATGAAAGGTTTCTGGAAACGACATCACAGCATCGATATTAAATTGTATCATTATAATGTTGGATCAGAACTCGAAATAGACCGGCACACGCCGATATGATATATCGGCACGTCTGTTTTCCTAGTATTCCATACCGGCACTTGGTTTTTATCTCGAAACTATATACCGGTGCTAATGTTAGTAGCAAGAACTGTAGAAATGAATTTTTTTATTTAATATTTATTTTTGTCCCTGACTTATAAGCGCGCATTCTAAAACATTGAAACTTTCTGTGCTTCGTGCCCTTTAGAAATAGCTATGTGGGAATCTTAAAAGCTCGGGGAGCGTGCACGCATTTGGAAAGCTGTGAGATTGCTATTAATTTAAGATTGAATATTAATTCTGACTGCGAAGGTTCTAATTACCCGACTTTCTTCTTTAAAATCCCTATTGGAAGGGGGCTGCCTTCTCTGCTCGGGACCTAAAAGTTCTGTGTTCAAGTACAGCTGAAACACTAATGATTAGCCGAGGTTTAGAAGTCTCGTTAATCCGTTGGTCCCAAGGCAGAGGCTCTTCGTTATGAACAAGTCTAACTCCAGTCATATACCATCATGTTTTAACAGTTTTGTATTATTTCCCAGTGAGACGCCCAATACTGTACGTCTCCCTCTTATGTTTTCTTATGATAAATTAGAATAAAGCGATTTTGAAACCTCGGTGTAGAAATAGTGCTCTCTGGGGTCCACAAACCATCCAACTCTAATCAAACGCCATCCTTTCTGACTTATGATTCAATAGGAATTGTCGATTACAGTTTAAAACAAAAGAGTGTTTTTTTTCGGAGATTTGTTTCTTATTTTTTCAGTTTTGGATATTTTCTGGAGAAGGTATTTTTTCCGGAGGATTTTTAGCTAAATATAAGACTACCGGCCCTTCAAAATTTCCATTTCCAGCACTGCGGTGGATACATAATACAATATTGAATTTCTGAGCAAGTGAATCATTTCATATACCATGTTGTTGTAAGTTCGGTGTTCATAAGCGTATTTTATGATATAGTGCGTGAAAGATTAGCTGCCGAAAACGCGTATATGAGACGGTACATCGTGACTTTTTAAAATCGCCTTTTCGTGTAATTCAAGAAAAGAAAAATAACTTTAACAGTAGAGAAATAACGAACTATTTAAAAGATTATTTCAGGACGCACTGTATATGGTGTAAACGTAAATGACTTATTTTAATTAACAACAATGAAAATCCTACCATTTGCCCATTCCAAATGAAGGAATTGTGCAAATTACATACACGGCATCCGAACACAACGCGGCTGTTTAAATCAATCGAGCGTTGTTAATACAAAATTCTAGCTGTTTCACAAATAGCTTAGAATAAAAGTATCTCCTTTGCTGAATTAGTTTCAAAGGCTATTCAGTGACTCCTGGAAATCTGACTACGACACATATAATGAAATACAACATTTCCTTTATGTTCCTGAAATTTCCTGCTAACTATACAGGCTATATTTTTCAAGAGTTTAATACCATAAGGGTGCATACTAAATGAGCAAGGAATTTTAGAATATTACGAAGTGGCACGTTTCTCAGTTATTCTAGAAGAAAAAGGGCCATTGGTATGAGTTGAAATATAACCCTCATTAAACATTTCTTCTCGCATGTTTATAATTATAGTTACGTTCTCGGTTTAACCTAAGAATAGTAACGGTTAAGGAAGTCTAAGTTAATGTTATGCATATTTTAATAGTGAAACTGGGATTGTCTGAAATTATTCACACAGACTAAAGCCCGTGATCTTTCTTCATGTGACTCAGCAAAACAGGATTTTTACTTGGGCAAATAAAATTTGATTTAAATTGAAAGTTTCCTTCGTAAATTCACATTTGCGTGTTTCAAGAAATTGCTCTTTTCCCACTGGATTTCATTCTTTATTTCCCATTTAACAGACTGCGTGTTCAATTATAAAATACTCGAGATATCGTTGCATACTGCAACTATTTCTTCCGGTTCACAAACTTTTTTAACTACAGTTTATACAAAGATAACCCACATAATGGATGGAATTGTTTTATGCATACAATGCTTGGTGATGTGAGCGGTTGCTACAAAACCGCAAGAAAGATGACACCGAATATTCGGGTGTAATTAGCACGTCTTTTGAATCCGTTCTGACGCAAATTAAATTTATCAAAGCTATTCAAAGTCAATAGAACCGGCATGGAAAACAATAGTATCTAATCCCTCAGATATTGCTGTAAACGGAATCGTGAGCTTACGCCCTCTGGTTGGAGACTTTTGCGTTAAGAAAAACATGAATTTATATGAGAAACATTTCGCCTCGGAAACGCTCTCCAACACCGAAAAATTATTTTTCAAATGGGACTCTTAGAAACAGAGATATCGACAAAAATAAGATGTAACTTTTCGTCCCCAGGTGGGAAAACCATGCATTATTTTAGGAAGAAAAGTATTATCTAAAGGTTTTTCCATGTGAGCAGTATTGGTCCAAGAAAATAAAATTTTGTTGATTTTTCAGGAGCACAGATTTCGCTGCAAATACATCAGAAGCAGAAATTAACACTTATGCCCCCTTGTGGCCAAACCATTCTTTACCAAACATTAGAAATTATATGGAAAATATTTTCCATCAGATCTTGCATGCGATACAGGAAGAATTTTTCAAATCGGAGTTTTAGAAGCAGAAATAACGCAGAAAACGCAATTTATCTTTGTGCCCAAAGCGGAAAGTCTATGATTTTTTTTGAAAATTTTGAACTTATAGGCAAAACATTTCGCATATGAAACACTATCCAACAAAGAAGGGAATTTTTCAAATCGGACTGCTAGAAGTAGAGATATTGACAAAAATAAGATATATCTACGCCCCCTGGCGTAGAAACCCTGCATTATTTAAAGAAAAAAATGTTCCCAAAAGGTTTGTCGACATGAGTAGTATCGTTCAACAAACGACTTTTTTTTTCAATCGAGAATTTAGAAGCTCATATTTTGCTGCAAATACATCAGAAGCGGAAATTAAGATTTACGCCCCCTGGTGGCCAAACTATTCTTTTTTTACAAAAATTAGAAATTATGTGCAAACGATTTCCCATCAGGGGCTGTATACAGTGCAGGAAGAATTTTTCAGATCGGAGATTTGGAAGCAGATATATAGGGGGAAACGCAATTTACCCCTACGCCTCCTAGCGGAGATTCTATGAATTACTTGAAAATTTTGAAACTATATGAAAAATATGTCACACTGAAAACACTCTCCAACAAAGAACGAATTTTTCAAATCGGTCTCCTAGAAGTAGAGCTATTGACAAAAAAAAAGATATATATCTACGCCCCCTGGCGGAGAAACTGTGAAATATTTTATGAAGAAAATATTCCGAAAAGGTTTGTCGATGTGAGTGGTATCAGTCCACGAAATAATTTTTTCAATCGATATTTCAGAAGCTCAGATTTTATGGCAAATACATCAGAAGCAAAAATTAACACTTACGCTCCCTGGTGGCCAAAGTATTCTTTACCAAAAATTTGAAATTACATGAAAATATTTTCCATCAAGAGGTGTATCCGCTGAAGTAAAAAAAAAATTCAAATCGGAGTTTTAGAAGAAGAGTTATCGGGGAAAATTTAATTTAATTTTACGCCCCCTAGCGGAAAATCTATGCGTAATTTGAA
This sequence comes from Macrothele yani, assembly GCA_039090855.1. Taxonomy (NCBI): domain Eukaryota; kingdom Metazoa; phylum Arthropoda; class Arachnida; order Araneae; family Macrothelidae; genus Macrothele; species Macrothele yani. The sequence goes on from CM077008.1 coordinate 86,003,336, forward strand.
AAAGTAACTATATCTAAAATACTCTTCGACATAAATGGAATCGAAAGATAAAAGCATTTTTTCAATCGCATGTTTAGAAACAAATATGTGGAATAAAACGTACTTTTGAATTCGACATCATCTGCATTTACGCCCTCTAGCGGTGATATTGCACATCGTAAAAAAAAAACGATATAAAGGATCATTCGCATATTTCAAACTTCCCAATGCAAAAATAATTTTTCAAATCGGACTAATAGTTGCAGCGATATCGTGGGTACAGACGGACGGACGGACAAACCGATATCATAAGCACCATGTTTTTTTACAAAAGACGTGCTAATAATAACAATAATTATTATTATGATTAATAACAAAGAGATATCGCAAAAAATTCCAAAAAATAGTTAAATATTACGAATATCAATGCTAGTGGAAAGTGCAGTTTCTTTTAAAACCAGTAAGTATGAAATGGTATTAGAAGAATTGCCTCTTATTAGAACTTTAAAGAGACTGCCATCAGGGAAACAGTCGAAATTCTATCCAGCAAACTAGCGTGCAATGATATGGTGTCTACTGAACAACCAATGGTTTTGCGTGCGTTATTAAAAGATAGAAATACATCGCGGATCACAGTATAACTGAGTGATAAAAATTCGTGTAATGCGCTCGTGATGTCACCCACGTTATTTTCAAAAATCGTCTTTGTTCCTTACGAGTTACGATTCCCTGCATTTTTATTGCCTCGAAACGGCCTCCCAGTGGAATACGAAAGCTTGGCGAGTCTTTGTGCTTATTGCATCACAAAAATAAACGGATTTGATACGCTGTATCAAAAAGCCACACATTAAATGGACATGGAGACATCCAAATGGGACGACAAGTGAAATTGATTTTATTATGTGTAACAAAAAATTCGTCATAGAAGACTGCAGTGTGCTAAACAAGTTCAACACAGGTAGTGACCATAGATTGGTGAGATGTAAGATGCACCTCAACACTAAACTTGAACGTGGCAAGCTCATAAGACAAACAAAATCTATTGACATAACCAACCTTAAAAAACACCATAATACCTTCAAGTTGGAACTGAAGAACAGGTTCTCTGCTTTAGAAGGCCTAACATCGGAAGAAGTGGACATCTCTGAAGTTAACAGAAAAGTAACCAAAGCTCTTATGGAAACAGCAGCAAAATTAGCTGGGTCTAAGAACAAGTTGCATGTAAATAAATTATCAGGAAAAACCGAAAATGTTGATGCAAAAAAGAAGAGAGATGAGGACAACTAAAGAAGATGTGACTTCCAAAGTGGAATATATAGAGCTATGCAAGACAGTACGAAAAAGTATCACTGAAGACGTAAGAAAATTCAACTGTGAACTAGTGAGGAAAGCAATTGAAAACAACCAAAGCCTAAAGAAAGCAAAGGGACATCTCAGTAAGGGAAGAAAACAGATTATGGCACTGAGAAAAGAAGATGGTTCTGTAACAAGAAATAGAGGCGAAATTTTGACAAGTCTGAAAGATTTCTACTCCAAATTATATGAAAGGGATGATACATGCACTCCAGACATCATGAAAGATACCAGTACCAGAGTTCCTCCAGTCCTTCCAGCAGAAGTTGCACATGCAATCAAGAACATGAAGCGGGGAAAAGCTCCAGGAGAAGATGGAATTACTGTAGACATCATACAAGAAGCAAGTGGAGAAATCGAAACAGTACTCGCCCAAATTTTCACTCGATGCCTTAATGAAGGAAAGATTCCTGAGGATTGGAACACCGCTACAATGATCCTGCTACATAAGAAAGGTGACATTGAGGATCTCGGAAACTACAGACCTATCAGCCTCCTATCAGTAGTTTATAAAATCTTCACTAAAGTTCTTTCACACCGCTTGAAGGTAACACTGGACATGGTTCAACCGAGAGAACAAGCTGGATTCAGGAGTGGCTACAGCACAATAGATCATATCCATGTGCTGAGAGAACTAATTGAAAGAGCGAGGGAATATGAACTTCCATTGTGCATGGCTTTTATCGATTATGAAAAAGCCTTTGATTCGGTGAAACCATCAGCAGTTACAATGGCTCTGAAAACCTGCGGTATTGAAGATGCATATATTAATATTATTAATAACATCTATGAAAATGCAAGTGCAAAGATTAGGCTGTTTGAAAATACAACACACATAAAAAATTGGAAAGGGAGTGAGACAAGGTGACACCATATCTCCGAAGCTCTTTAATGCCACATTGGAGGGTGTTTTTCAGTCACTGAGCTGGGAAAACAAGGGGATAAAGATTAATGGAGATTATCTAACGCACCTTCGTTTTGCTGATGACGTAGTCATTTTTGCAACTACCCCATCAGAGCTGCAGAGTATGATCCAGGAACTTGCTGACAAGAGTAAAGAAGTGGAATTAAAAATGAACTTTCAGAAGACAAAAGTGATGTTCAATGCTTTTGCAAGAAATGAAGATTTATCGATTGATGGAGAAAAGCTGGAGATAACAGACACATACGTTTATCTTGGACAGCAGATATCAAGTGAGGGTCACATTGATGAAGAAATTAATCGGCGTACAACACTTGCCTGGAGAGCTTTTGGAAGAAACAGCATAATTTTCAAGAGCAATATGCCATTATGTCTTAAAAGTAAAGTTTTTGATCAATGCATCCTTGCAGTGCTTACGTATGGTGCAGAGACGTGGACCTTAACTAAAAGAGACATACAAAGGCTGCAGACAACTCAAAGAAAAATGGAGAGGTGCATACTTGGTGTAACCAGGAGAGATAAGAAGAGGAACTCGTGGATCCGAAAAATGACAAGAGTGGAAGACATCATGATCAGAGTTAAATCCCTGAAATGGCAATGGGCTGGACATACTGCCAGAAGGACAGATCATCGATGGACAGCCGAAATTTTAGATTGGATTCCAAGGGACAGGAAAAGACCCAGAAGAAGACCACATGGGAGATGGGTGGATGAAATTCGAAAGTATGCAGGGGTGACATGGAGGAGACTGGCACAAGACAGACCGTTGTGGAGGAAACTTGGGGAGACCTTCGTCCAGCAGTGGATTGATAATGGTTGACAATGATGATGATGATCCGTCTGTTTAGTATTCACAATCTGGTATACATATAATAAAGTTCATTTAACGCTTTAACCGGCTGGAACGAATCAACTCCCTGTTAGCAAAACGACTGAAATCAGCTCATATATATATTCGCTGTCCAAGAAGTAAGCCTAATGCTGCTGGAACGAGTGAACCTTCTCACCAGAAAGCGTTGCTTTTCTCTTAGCTTTGTCATTCAACGTGGTCGTATCATTTCTGACCTAAAAAAGGACAGTGAAGGTGTTTGAGACACTTGTTTCTGCCAAACTGCATGATGTTCCTGTAAGGGGGAGTAGCATTTTTAGATCGGGCCTTGGGTTATGGAGCAGAGAATGAAGGACTAGAAGGGAGCGCTTATCACAAGTTCACAAGTTACAGGTATATCGTCGGTAAAGATGAAGGAATTGCTTTTGCCGTGGATTTCGTAAAACCCGGCTGCTACATGAACATTTTTTTTTGGGGAGTGCAGAAAATTCTGTGCCGGTTTAGCTCAAATACATCAGCCATTTAAAGGGCTAAGGTGCATTAACAAGCTTCATATGCATCTAAAAGAGCACTGCTAGAGAGAGAGAGAGAAAAGACGGAGAGAGAGGGGGAGAGAGAGAGAGAGAGAGAGAGAGAGAGAGAGAGAGAGGGAGAGAGAGAAGAGGTAGAGAGAGAGAGAGCGAGAGAAGAGGGAGAGAGACGGCAAGACAGAGGAGAGAAGGGAGGGAGAGAGGGGAAAGAGAGGAGAGAGAGAGTGTGAGAGAGAAAGGAGAGAGAAGAGGGAGATGAGAGAGAGAGGAGAGGGGAGCAAGAGAGAGGGCAAAGAGCGGAGAGAGAGGAGAGGGGAGCAAGAGAGAGGGCAAAGAGCAGAGAGAGAGGAGAGGGAGGAGAGAAAGGGTGAGAGGGAGGAGAGAGAGAGAGAGAGAGAGAGAAGGAGAGAGAGAGGGAGAGAAGGAAGAGAGAGGGAGAGAGGAGGGAGGGAGGGAGAGAAGATGGAGAGAGAGAGAGAGGAGAGAGAAGGGGAGAGAGGGAGACAGGGAAAGAATGCACGTGTTTCATGTTGATTGCTTGTGTAACTGATTTCGAGCAAACAGTGTGTGTGGCGTATACTCTAATTCAACTTTCATTTATAGTTACCTTTTCTATGCAAATTTGAGTTTATTCTCTTTTAGCGTTTTTCAAACTTAACGGGATATATTCTCTCTCGCAAGAGTATGGTTAGTAACACCTTGAGGACGGAATGTATGTCATGTGTATGTGTCCGATAAGAACTGAACGTTTTATAATGGGTGAGCAGCGGCAAAGAGAGGAAGATGGGGATGTAATAATGTCAGACTGACGGAAAAAGCTGGAGCATATACGTTTCTTCAACCTGTGGTTGGAAAGCGTAAAAAAGGAACGCTGCATTGTAAAAAGGAGAGTCAAATGAAAACATTAAATAATTTTTCTCCCAATTTATTGAACAAAAGTGGTAGGCACCTGTATCATTTTTTAATGAAATCTCTATTTTGTGCAATACAATTCCTTAAGCGTTTACAAAGTGCACAGTTTCCTGTAGAAAACCAATCTTTCGGTGGCATGTGAATCCACTCATGCACCAGCTTCTGCATCTCTTCATCGAACCTGAAAGTCTTTCCTCACATCGCATCTTTCAATGGCACAAAGATGTGTTAATCAATTGGGGCAAGTTTGGTGAATACGGCGGATGTGGAAGATACTGGAAGTGGAGGTCTTGTATGGTTGCTACCGTTGCATTGGCAGTATGGGGCCGAGCGTTGTTATGTTGTAAAAAGACACCACTATTCAGAAGTCCACGTCGTTAGGATTTGATGGCAGGTTGAAGATAATTGCTGATGAGATCTTCATATGTGTCACTGGTACCAGTGTTCAGCCTGTGCATGTAGTGCTCCAAAATTACGCCTCGTTCATCCTGAAAGAGAGTCAGCATAACCTTCCCTGCACTTGGCTTTGTGCGGAACTTCTTCGGCTTTGGTGAGGAGAGATGGCGCCATTCCTTCTTCGCTCTATTGGTTTCTGGCTGATGATAGCGAATCCAGGTTTCATCTACAGTTCTCTGTAGAAAGCCATCACCCTCTGCTTCGAAGCGCCGCAAAAGTTTTTGACAGGCATCAACACGTTTTCGTTTCAATTCTGGAATTAGCTGGCGTGGCACCCACCTTGCAGACACTTTGTTGAACTGGAGTGTATCATGGATGATGTAGTACGCTGAACCATGACTGATATTCAAAAGTGCTGCTATTTCATCCATCATCACTCTGCGATTTTTCATCACAATGCCTTCAACTACTTCAATAAGCTTTGGTATCAGTACTCTGGTGCCTGACGCGGTCGAGGAGAATATGTCACCGAACGTACTCCATATGGGAACTTTCTAGTCCATTTGTACACTTTCTGGAGCGACAGAGATGCGTCACCATACAGCAACATCGTTCGACGACGAATTTCAATAGGTTTCACGCCTTCACTACGGAAAAAACGGATGACAGAGGGTTACTCCTCTTTAGTGCAGGTCTCATGTGGAACCGCCAATTTTACACTGCTACGGTGACGTCACTAAGCTTGTCTTCACCGTGCTGCCATCTGGAAGAAAACTCTTTAATCATTGGTAACAATATTGCCAAGTTACAGGATAACGGCATTGTATTTTGAATTTCTTATTGCACTCTCAAGATTTTTATTTGACACAAATGATATAATCCAAACTTGTGTTTGCACCTTGCTCATCTCGTTTCAAAGGAAAAAAATCATTTTTTTTATCCATACCTTGCAGCATTGCTGTAATTCTTTCCTTGTTTTTTTTTTTTTTTTTCAAAACGATGGCTTAAAATAAAGAGGTATCTAAATCTTTTGGTTTCCGTTCAAATCCGTTTGATTTAAAGCGAGCGGAAGAAAGAAAAATCGCGTCTTTCATTTCCAGTTATGTCTTTGAACAAATACCGCAATGAAATGAAAACGGCTTTTAATAAAAAAATAAAAAAGTGTGCGTTTGTGTATAAATATATATATATATTTCAGTCTGAAATAAGAGAAAGGAATTTCCATTAAACCTAGTAAGTAGCGAAAGTGCAAAGCATCCAAAGGGAAGTTGGATTTTGAAGAAAATGTTGAGGAAAGTGAAATTGAAAGCGTCGTTAAATGCAAATTCCGCCGTCTTCTGAATTCGTTTAGAAATTTCAGAGACTTAGTGAAGTCAAAGAAAAGCGATAGCAAAACCGACGGTCGTGGCAGACGTTACTGAAGCGATATAAGAATTTAACCGTTCGGGAATTCGCGTCAGTTACAGAAAGATTTCAATACACTCTCCGATAGCTCATACATATATACCGAAGAGCTTAATGCAACAATAGAAAATAAACCTACTTAAATAAGCATTCAAAGTAAACGGAAGGAAGTCTAATTTACTTACCTCAGCATGTGCAAAAGATACAACGCTCAGAAGAAATTAAAATGCATTCAAACATAAGCTTAAAGATATTTTTACAAATACAACAGAAAAGTGTTATTCATCAACAAGCACCTGAAAAAAGAGCTGTGACGTATATTACCTGTTAAATGTTCTACTAGTATTTGCTATATGATATATAATTTTTGGTTATCTCGTTATACAATGTGTGTCAGTCAATAAAGCTCTGTGAATGCCCGATAAAAAAGAAAAAGATAAAATTTAAGAAAAGCTACTTTGATAGCCTTTGCAATATTACCCACGAATGTAATACACTTTTGGCGTACAAATGTTGGAAGCTATAGAAAAAGTCCCTCGTTATCGCTGCGTCTGGGTGGAGACGTTCCCTTGAATGTCCGAAACGTACGCAAATCCCTTCCCTTTCGGCACTAATTTCAGCCGGGAAAACAGAAAGCAATCAGCCTATGTCTGACCAATCGGGTACGGTGGGTTATACAACAGAAAAAGGGCTCGGGATTAGAAGGTGTGGGACAAATATTGAACAGATCTTGCACTTTCACAAATCCTCTTATAAAATCATACGAACAGTTTCATAATTATTATCCAATCCTTCACGTATCGTTTGAACAATAAGTCGACGATCATTTGCTATGAGATCACTCAATTTTCCAATGCTTTCAGGATTTTCAGATGTTGAGGGCCTTTCATCATGGGGGACGTCTTCAGTACAGTCCCTTCCTTTGCGAAAACATAGTAGCAAACACATTTCAAAAAGTTAATGCTTCATCCTCTCGAACTTCTTTCCACATTGCATGCTTTTCCGATGTGGGTTTACGAAATCTGAAGCAGAATTTTATGTTGGATTTGTGTCCCACTTTTTCCCGCTAACAACACGTACCTTCATCATCTGTCACGGCACACTCTCTGTGCCACGCCCGTTATCAAAGCTCTGTATAGCTACAGACCTATTCGTTCAGGCATTGTCGGTTCATTATTACCTGGCAGTTGAGAAAGATTCATTTCAGTAGTTTTAGGTTAAGTTCGCATCGTAAAGGTGATATCTTTTTGCTAGCTAAACATCAAACGATGACGAGAATAGGCGAAGAGGGCAGTGAGTGTGGATCCCTTCTAGCGCTTATTTCATGTGGTTCTCGTTAAATGATCTAGGGAGTGAAGTGATAAGTAAAGGGAGAACATCAAGAAAAGGCCCTTTCGACTTAAACACCAGAAATAACCCCAATTCACTCGCTTCTTCAGTCGGTCTCGTCATTCTTTTTTTGTTTAGTTAAGGAAAAGATACACCTTTTGCAATGCGAAATTACCTTAAAACTGGTTAAGTGAATCATCCCCAACTGCCAAAAATACCGAATGGACTATACTTGGCTGATTCGCGCCGGTTACCACACCTTTCACAATCTTTCCTTTCACGCGTAACGACAGAATTTAACGAACTTTATTGACATATTTTGTACTTTCTGAACTTGAAGTCTCGTCGGAACCCCAAGAATTTATTTTCATGCTGCATAACTGCTTGCAAGCAGTCAATCCAAGAAAACTAGGGCGGAAACATGATTTATGTGAACTTGTGTGGCACTGAGTTATATTAAGCGTTAGATATTGGAGACCTGCAAAATATACAATGTGATTGCTGAGAGATGTTTGTTATTCTTTCGTTAAATTGCACCACTATCATTAGAGTTAGTTAGTTGTTAACGTTTATTTTTACAATCTGTTACGTTTGTGAGTTATGTAGGATTATGACTCGTCAACTACTTATGTTGTGATAAATCTTCAAAGACTACTAGATTCTATCTGTGCATCTCAAGGGAAGAACAAAAGGGATAATCAATAATTCATTTGCTATGCTATCACTTTGGTTTAGTAACTAATATTCTAACCTGGTGTAGCACCGCAGTGCCACGTATGCCGTAAATAATACTAGGTATGTCAAATATTCGCCTTCCCCCTATAAGCTTCACGTAACACTGGGCCCCCATTTCTGTGGGAAACAGAACGTCGACTGGGAACCGCAATGATGCGAACACTTGAGATTGATGACGTGCATCGACACGTGACCGTATTGCGTTATCGAGTGACCAAAGGATGGAGGTCGATGAACTTGCTGCCCTGGTGCCCCAACGCCATTATTGGAAGAAAGGAATAAACGTGGCAGCAGCAGTGAGCGAAATGTATGCAGTTGAAGGCAAGAAAACTGTGGAAAGCAGCACGGCAAGATGATGGTTTCGGCGTTTTAATGCTGGGAAAAACAGATTCGAACACAAGCTGAGATCAGGACTTCCAACGACGTACAACACTTACAGTCTAGTCGAAGCTACGACCGGTAATTCCCGTACTAGTACGCGATATCGGCAGCTGCTGTCGGGTCTTCCCAATCCACCATCGTTCATCACCTGAACCAGCTCGGTTTCTCCTCCAAGGGGCAAATCCAGAGTACACCAGACTTTTTCAACGTATCGTTAAAAGTGAAGAAAAGTGGCAACTCCTACGTTATCCTACCACTGAAAACCAGTAGCTAAAGCCTGGCCAGGAAGCACAGCCATTGGTGCAAAGAGGGAGGTTCGAGAGGAAAGCCATGCTGTGCATTTGGTGGGACTGTGAAGGTCCTGATCCCTGGGAACTTGACCTTTATGCCGAACAGCTGCAGTGGGTGTCAAATGATTCTCTGCGCTAGCACTACTCAGAGCTCATCAATCAGAAGCAGGCTTTGCTGTAATCGGATAATGCTCCAAGTCACATCTGTAGGGTGCTTCAACGAGAACTACAAGAATTATAGGGGCTGAGATCCTACTTCATCTTCCATACAATCCAGAAATGGTCCCATCAGAGTATCATCTGTTCGTCTCCGTGGAACATTTCCTCCAAGGACAGCTCTTTGCTTTAGTGGTGAATGGGGAGCCTGACATCAGAAAGTATCGGTATTTGAAAGCTGCCGAATGATATCGCCGTGTGATAGTGTCCTTAGTGGAACGTTGGGTAAGGGCTGTAGAAAATAACGGCATGTATTTTACAGAATGAGGTGACCATGTATGGCCTTCTTGCAGCATTGATCTTTTTAGCTGCAAAAGGACGAACATTTGATTCACCTTTTTATATATACGCTGCTAAGTCAATAGTATTTATACTAAGTGTAGCAAAAGACTAAGGTTTTTGAATAACACTTCGAACAGAAAACATGAAGAAGATAATTTATCAATAAAATTTATTTAAAGTATTGAAATTCGATATTAGAAGCACCATGACATCATTTGTAAGTTTCTGTGCCGATACCAAAAATCTCCCGTCAGTTTTAACATTCTTTTATAACACACAAAGCATAAATAAACGATTTATTTAATAATATATACGTTGTACATGGATATTAATGACATTGTTCGCAACGTATTTGCAAACAAATATGTACAAGTAAAATTATGAACATCTTCATTTTACGGTGCCTACAAGACCTTGAGAATTATGTTTTATTCATGTATGTAAATAATATACTAATGTAAATGATATACTAATACCACTTAACGTGAGCCATCAGGTGGCCGTGCGGTTTGAGGCATTGGCCTCCGGCCATTCTGTCGTGATGACTCATAGGTGGTGTGCTTTTCCAAAGGCTCTGTTCCTCTCCTCGAAGCAGTGTTTATGATTTAGGAACCGGCGACTTCCTGTAATTCTACGTATTGCTCATAGTGGTCTTTACACACCCCTTTCTGCTTATAGTGGTCTTTACACACCCGTTTCTGCTTATAGTGGTCTTTACACACCCGTTTCTGCTTATAGTGGTCTTTACACACCCCTTTCTGCTTATAGTGGCCTTTTCACACATTTTCCCAAATTACCGAGGAACATTAAAAAAGTGAAAATAAATTTGCCAAATGTAATACTCATTTTATTTAGGAAAGAACTGGTCCAGAACTGAGTTAAAATACACGGTCGTATCAAACTAATATGACCACTTACCTAATAATGGGAATAACCACCCTTGACGTAATGAGGCTTTGGAAGGTTTCCCGAGGCACACGTTCCCATTCGGACTGCAGCAGAGCAGGGAGGTCCCGCAGATGATGTGGTTCTGACTGGATACGTCGAACCTGTCGATCCAAATAGTCCCGCAAATGCTCTATGGGATTGAGATAGGACGATTTCGCCGGACAAGGGAGAACGGAGACACCGCTGTCGTGTTCCTGTAACCAGTCACGCCACCCCTTAGCGACGTGGCAGGGCGCATTGTGCTGTTGGTAGACACCATCACCACCAGGCTAAACGTCCAACATGAAGGGATGCATGTGGTCAGCAAGGATGGACAGACAGCCATTGGCGTTCAGGTACTCATCTAGTGGTATCAGCGGTCCCAGGTCATATCAGGAAAACATCCCCCAGACATGTACACCGGCACCGCAGGCCTATACTTGACAGAGAAGCGTGTCCGAGTATCGGTTTTCGTGAGTCTGATGCCGTATCCGCCACCACCCGTCACTTTTGTGGAGTAGAATCCTCGATTCGTCGGATAAGGCAATCATTTTCCACTCTTTCACTGTCCAATGACGGTAGTCCCATGACAACTGCAGGCATAGTTACCGATGGACCTAGGATAACATGGGCGCCTTGACGAAGTGTCAACTCCGGAGACCCATGCCTAGCAGGGTTCGCTATATTGTTATCGGGGACCAACGTTTATTATCCTGGATGTCCCAACGTTTATTTGTGTGGTCAATTGCTGCACGATTGCCCTCTACTAGTCGACGGAGGCGACGTTTTGCTCTGGGATCGATGGCTTTTGGGGCTCCGCAGCTATGACGCCGGGAGGTAGTCTGTGTACCAGCGGCCCATTCGTGGTACACCCCTACAACAGCACATCGCGAACAGCCCAAGAAGTCTGCTGCTTCTGAGATGCTTCCACCCTTGGCGTGGTAGCCGATGATCATTCGATTTTGCACATCCGTCAAATCACTAACTCTGCCAATTGTGCTCACGTTACGCACTATGGCTCTGACCTGGCCGGCCCCTTATATCTCCGTGAGGTGGACATTGTCACGTGCACTCGGTGACACCTCTGGGCGGGTGGACTGTGATTCCCGGGTTGGTCATATTATTCTGATACGACCGTGTATATTCCATAAAGCAAGCTAAATTTCACTTTGTTTAAAATATACCTTAAATGAATGAACTTACCGTATATGTCGTATAGCGTTTTGTCAAATGATTTTCAAAATCATGAAGAAATAACAGTTAATAAATCAACAAGAAAGGGAAACATACTAGACAGGAAGATATTGCTGATGATTATGACACCGCCGATGCTCTGGTTCGATGGCTTTGAATACTGGCACATATAAACGAATATGTAAATTATTCGGTACGATATTCAAGCGAATTTACAAACTGACTGCAAGAAATCTTCAGTGCATCAACTGTGCGAAATTAAATTCTTCAAAGTTATGAAAGGATTGAATCCCAGAAAGATTGATCTTTGCTTTTGATTTAAGCAACAAGATGAAACAATATCAAACTAACGGCGCTTAAGACATATTTGGTCTATGCTATTCAATTATCAGATTTTAAAAGAATTGAAATTATGATCATGCTCCAGCATAACGTTCAAGAACTAAAACGCAGATTCCTAATCATGTACCACGATATCGAAATATATACTGGACACTTCCGTATAGTCAGACTTGTGGAAAAATGTTTGCAAATGTCTAGCGAAAGAAATTACTTTAAATAAAAGGAACTAGTTTTTGATAACATAGAAAAGGAAAATTTAGATCTGATAACGAAAGAAGTATAAAAGCGTACTATTAAATTTAAATGTGTTATCGTACTTTTTCAACTGCCACTGTCTCCATAACTAATTATATCCTGTATCGTATACGTTAGAAATTTTATGTCACACATATTGAACAGCGTTTTTGTTTCTTCTATTACAAATGCCTCTTCCCCGCTGAGCTCTTGAAATGTACCAACTGCTTGTTTCTTATTTGTTCTTTTCTTAGCGTTCCTAGCTATGCTCTTTCCTGGAGCAATACAACTCCGAAACCAACCAACCAATCCAGCTATACGACTGTTAGGTGACCAATGAGAGGGTAGCTTTTTTGCATCAGCCCGGATCATTTTGAATTTTAGCATTGGATTCAGGGTTGTACTGAAGTCTATGATGGAATTCTTGATCATTCTCGGTCCCTTTGAACTTTGGGAACTCTGTGTAATTTTGAATCAGGTGCCAAAGATCTAGAAATGCTATGCTTACTGTATCATCAAAAGAATTTGGACACTACGAAATATTTGCATAAATGCAAAGAACATACAACTGAGAAAGAGATACAGCTGAGATGTTCTGTCGTGTCATCAGTAAATTTGAAGCGGATATGCTGCATGAACGTGAACTTTCCGAGTTCAAGCATGGGCTGGTCATAAGATGTTACTTGAGTAACGTTTCCATATGGAGCATTGTAGCTAAACTAAACATGCACTATATTGACAAAAGTCGCCGGGCACCTAGAAGAAAAACACAACACAGCATTTATTGACATACATTAGTACGGTGTTGGTCCACCTTTGGCCTTAATGCATGCACAGACTCTTCGAGACATGGTTTCGACAAGGTTTAGGAACACAGCGATAGGTATGAGCTTCCATTCAGTACATAATGCTGTCGCTAACTGTTGCTTAGTAGTAGGCCTTGGTTCCAAACTTCTTATGTGGCTCTCTAATTCCTCCAATAGGTACTCTATGGAATTAAGATCAGGCCTCTGTGCTGGCCAGTCCGCACACGATACGGACTTGTCGTCAAACTACGCCGTAACAGTCCTTGGTTTATGGCTCGGTGCATTATCCTTCTGGTACCAACAAGACTCGGTTCCATATTATTGCCTCACAGTTGGTAGGGCATAATTGTCCGGAATATCAAGGTAGACGTGCTGGTTAACAGGCTTGTCCACGATAACCAATGGACCGGGACCATACCACGAAAAACACCCCCACACGAGTACACTGCTCCGAACTTGACCGCAGGAACAGTACTCTGTGATAAATAGCGTTCCCCCTGCTGCCGCCATAGCAACACACTGCCATCAGACTGATGAGTCGTGTATCTGTATTCATCAGTCCATAGGACCCGTTTCCATTGATCTACGGTCCACGATAAATGTCCTTTACCCCATGTTAAACGACGAGTAGCATCCCGGGTGGAGATGAAAGGCTTATGAGCAGCCACACGACCACAATAACCCATGCAGTGAAGTTCTGTGCGAATTGTACTTATACATACCCAGGCTCCAGCATTTTTACTCACCTGTACTCTGAGGTCTTGTGCAGTCCTCCGTTGATCAGTTGTAACAACTCTCTTGAGGTTTTGACGTCTCCTATCACTGATTTTTTTAGTCTGCCGGTAGGCTTTGCTGTTTCAGGCACGCCATGCGTCTTCCATTTATTAAGTACACCCAAAACAGTTGACTTGGGTATGTTTAAATGCCTTTCGGTTTCTCTTATGGACAACCCTCTACTATAACACCCAACATTTTTTTTCTTTCTGAAATTTAGTTCTCTCCCGCCGCGTCATTTTCACTCAACTTCACAGTTCAATATGATCGCGGTCAGCTGCACGCTTGTTTTTATACCGTCCGTTTGTAGGTGTATCGCGCATCTTATCAACGCAGCGGATCCGTTCATTTCCTTTTGAAGGGTGTCCGGTGACTTTTGTCAATATAGTGTATAAAAATCGACTGTAAGTAATGTCGTGTAGAGATGAAAGCTGGGCGGTGCAAGTTCGGAAAAAAATAATAATATGTTTAGAAAGGCCGCACAAACTGACGGGTAGTGACAGAAGGGCATTGATAAGAAATGTTACGAAATCTCCTTCTTACTCTACCGTTTCGATCGCTGTTGAAATAGGAAATGCTTGTAACGGCTCGATTAGTACCATTACTATCTGCAAAGAGTTGCACAGTATGGTGGGTAATTTAATTATTATGGTAGAACAGCGGTGCCCAAGTCACACACCACTACCATGAATGCGAAGCGATGTTTGTAGTAGTGTGCCTCCCGTCGTCCCTGGACTATAAGTGACTGGAAAGCTGTTATTTGTAGTGTTTCACTCTTTCAATCAGATGGGCGTGTTCGAATTTGGCGACTCCCCAGCGAACGATCTTCGTCGGACTGTGTGCCGTTATCGTACTCCAACTGTTAAGTTCGGCGGAGGCTCCATCATGGTGTGGAGTTGTTTCTCGTAGATGGGACTCAGATCGTTGGTTATCATATCATAACCCATGAGCTCTGAAGTGTACCTAGACGTTCTGGATAATTCTGCCCTACTAACAATGCAGCAGTATTATGGAAATGATGGTTGTTTCCTCAAAAAAGATCGAGCTCCCTCTCACACTGCACGCCGTGTGCAGGACTGGTTTCTTGAGAATCAGGTGGAATTGTTTGACTGGACGGCTCAGAATCCTGATTTTAATCCCATAGAAGACGTCTGAGATGAAGTGGAGAGACGGATGCGAAATCGACTACAACGACCGTCTTCGCCCTTTATTCTGGCAACAGCTTCGCAAGACGGATGGTGAGCCATTCCTGTCAAGACCTACCGAAAATTGGTTGAGTTGATAGTATGCCTCGGCGTGTTGCCGCCTAACTACTAATTGAGGTAATAAAGCCATTTGCCCTGAAACATTGCTGTGTCCGAACACTTTTGATAATATAGTGTATGTTCGTCCGCGGTTCTGGGTCTCCTATACCGGTACTTGATAAGTTACCTTAATTTATAAATGGCAGAATTTTATCAACCTTGGATGAATATCGGGAGCGTAGAGTCATCAAAAATTATTAAAAAATTACCCTAAAATGTAAAACACCAAAAATGACAGATACTTTATTCCATTCTATCACCTGTAATTTGTTCCGTGTTTCTCAGTCTCTACTGGTTCATAGAGTGGTGAGTGGTAATCAAACTTTAGTTGATAGCCTGGTGTTTTATTCTCGCTAGGTCGGCTATGTTTTTTCAAAAGCTTTTAGGAAAGATATTAGCGAAAGATAACGTAGTTCGTGACGTACACTTTAATTTTACTTTCCTTTTCAGTTACTGTCTAATGTTAATTCGGTTTATTCTGGTTAAATATTTTTCCATCTGAACATCACGGGTACCTTATCGACGATCTTAACTTTGGCAACAGCTGGCAGCAGGTCAAAGTAGAAGTACGGTAATGGGTCTGGAGAAATAAGAGCTCAGTTGTTTAATGTCATGTGTGCCCCTTTGTTTCCAGGTACAATCTGATTCTTTATTTTATGTTTCATGCCCAACTGTAATGAAAGCCGACCATGAGGGATTCATAAATAATTGTTAAGGATTTATTTATTTTTTCCTGAATCACATTTAAACACAACTTTTGCAAACTTTCATACCATTTACTTAATCTAAACATTTATTTAAAAATGCGGAATTTATTTAAGCTACTGTTCTGGAGGACAAGTAGATAAGGAGCTCTATAAACGAGTTCATCGCTTAAAAAAAAACAAAGAACACCAAGTTAAATTATTTCTCACAGATATATTATTCAGACTAAATTTCATGTGTATCCAAGTGATAAAATTTTACAATTAAGTACTTATAAGTTTTAGCAATATTCTTTCACATCTTTCATACAGATCTTTCAAACATCTTTGCTGGAAGGGGGCTTCTTGGGAAACCCCCCCCCCCAAAGCAGGTTTAATACAATTTATTTAGAATCACCCCATCAGGGAGCACTATGAAGAGACCCACACTGAAGTGATTCTTTAAAAATGAGAGAAAAGGGATAAACATTGACCATGAAAGAAAATGAAAGTACGGAAACAATATAGCCACAAGAAGAAAAACAGTTTCCAACACATGAAAAATGGAAATTTGACTCTGGATCCTACTAGATCAGATTGTAACGTATACTCTAGATTCAGTTTCTTTTTGATTTTACTATCTCTTGTTATTTTATTTTCCTATGCAAATTATCTTCTCACTTAACGAGATATTATTTCTCCCGCTGAATTATATGTGGCAACGAGTGTAAGTCATGACGTGGTGGTATGCAGTATATATAGGCGCGCTCAAGTATACCAGATAGGTTCGTTGTGTTTATGATAGGTTCTTCCTAATTATTGTTATGCGATTCTACGAAAGTTCGGTCTAACAGTAGTTGTGTTATATTGGAGTGTGTATTGAGTAATACCAAGAACTTCCCAATAAAAGGTTAAAAGTGAGTACGTTTTCTTAGTTCATTTTATTATCAGACCTTTGTCTGGCCGTTAAGTATATTTCATTGAGTGTCTTACCTAAACAAACTCTAGCACTTTGATGATTAAGCACACTTTAGCTACGTCAAGTAACCTTTCAATAACCCTAACGTGACTTAACGTGAGCTTTCCTGCACGACACTTCAAGGGGAGAAAGCTATTCATTATAAGATCACATGTAGAGGATTTTAGGAAGGAAGTGTCTAACCCCAGGTCTTAAACAACCCTTAGAAAAAGGAAGCTAGGAGATTTGGGCTAGAGTGCCCGATAAAAAAGTCACACGGAAGCGAAGTAGAAAGGTGGAGGAAGACGCCCTTATTTATTACCGGGGAGACAGTACCCGGGTCCGACAGCATAACGTGCCCATCCGACGCACGGTGGATATTTAGTAGATCGAGCGTTCGTACCTGCCTGGGATCGAACCTGAGGTCCTCTCCATGGCAGGCACGAACGTTGCCCACTAGGCCGCCCACGGCTCACGGATCCTACTATGGTATGGTATGGTATGGTATTTGAAGAAGTTTTAGGAAGGGAGTGTCTGACCCTAGGTCTAAAACTGCCCTTAGAAATAAGAAGCTAGGAGATCAGAGTAAGTGAACACAATAGGAAAGACAAAAAAGAAAAACATGTAGTAAAAGGAGAGGGTGATCAGTGATACCAGTCCGTGTGGTAGTGTGGCAAAGGGAACGAAGCACCGCACAACATCGCAGAGAACCACAACACCACCAGTGCGCCGACGCACCAGGGAGTGACTGAAACTCAACGATACCAAATTCAAATGTCCGAGCAGAATCCATTTTCACCATCTCGATGCCAATCGGAAAAAGAAAGGGGGGGCGGTGGTCTGTCTAACACCCATCATTGTTCACATACTTACTCTCTTTGTCAAGGGGGGTCAACGATTGTCGCCTTAGTTCTGGGAAACCTAAGGAATTCGCTATGATTGTAATAAACCGCGCCCCTAACAAGTCCATTAAGGTGGATTTCCGCTTTCTCGAAGAACTTTTTGGCGAGTCTGGTGGAAAAGTCATGCACTCGATCGATTCCAAGTCTGTTCCTCAGGTTCCGAAATGGGGTCCAAGGGAGAGTCCCAGTGATCATTCGAAGTGCTCGGCTCTGCACCCTCTCGATTCTCTCTCGCTCTTTCCTACTAATACCAATCCAGATGGAGGAGGCGTAGGTAAGCACGGCCTGACGACCGTCTTGCACAGCAGTACTTTGTGCCATGTTGCAAGGAAGCTGCTCCGGCGGAGTAGTGGAGCTAGGTGCCCAAGGCATTGTCTAGCTTTATACGTGCGGTAGCTGGTGTTCGCCACTCACGAAAGTCGACAATCTAGTTGAAGCAAAAGGTACTTAGTGGAGGTAGCCCAGGGGATTGTCTCTTGAAACATAACGAGTTTCGGTACTCCTTGGAGAGGTCCACAAAACAACAGCGCAATGCTCTTAGACGGATTGATCTTGATCCACCAGTCAGTGTAGTAGGTTTCCAGCTGAGAGAGAAAGTTCTGGAGGAGCTTCACTACTATGAATTTGTGACTTATTAAATACTATTTCATTCCCATATTTCACTAAGAATATCATTACCTTTTCTATAAACTATTGGCTTTAATGCTATCTACTTTAAAAGTTTTATTTACACTGTATTTCCTATTTTCAAATTTTACAACTCTTCGAAAATCGCATGTTATTGCTAATTTTATCTGCTCCGAATTTCGGTATTTCTGATTAAATGACATTAAATTTCTATTCTTCCACAGATTATATTTTGTAATTGCTATTAGATAATAATCGCATTACTTTTTAAATCACTATATTTTAAAGGTGCGTGATATATGAAATTTGTTTACTGTCAAAATCCTCCTTTAAATTTAAGTAATTCTTTAACCATGTCCAAATGATTTTTGCAAAATCACACTCAACAAAAATGAGTTCAGTGTTCTCCAAGAGACCACAATGTTAACAATACGGATCATTTGACAGATGTATTTTATGTAACCATTTACGATTAGGAATAATGTTGTGTGAAATCTTAAAATTTAGATTGCGGATGTGAGTACTTAATTTAATCTGAATTTGCTGTTTCCAATGGAATTTGTAAATGGAGTATTCATCATGATTTCTAATTTTGTCTGATATTTTAAATTTAAAGCCTTGTAGATATATCTTAATTTATCGTCATGAGTAATATTTTTTTTTAGATATTTCATTTATTTTTTCCCATAGCTTAGGAAGATCAATATACCTCCCTCCCGCCAAAAAGAGAAAGGCCGTAAGTCTGAAGGAACAAAAACATTCTATATCACGACAGATTTGAAACTTAAAAATTTTAAAAGGCTTTTTTTTTTTCGTTTTGGAAAAAATTTTCTTAGTGTCAAAACTCTTAGTATTTTACCGGCGAGTGTTAGAATTTTAATTCCCAATCCCCCAAACTCAACATCATTATATAAATTCGACGTTTTATCCCCCCCTCCCCTCCCAAATAAATCTAAAGACTAATCTTTCGGCTGATTTTGAAATAGCAGCTGGTAATG
Organism: Macrothele yani; assembly: GCA_039090855.1. Lineage (NCBI taxonomy): Eukaryota > Metazoa > Arthropoda > Arachnida > Araneae > Macrothelidae > Macrothele > Macrothele yani. The sequence continues at coordinate 86,022,643 of CM077008.1, forward strand.
GCGTGGCTCTCAAATAGTAACAGAATTTTGAAAAATGCAGAGAATTTATGATTTTAGCTTTTGAAAATAAGGAAAACATTTTATTTTCAAGTTTTTCATTATATTTTTCCATATTAGTTAAACAGTCTTGCCATTTCTTCGAAAAGCATGGACCTGAAGTCTCAAATGGTGCTCCCAAAATTTGAATTTGTGTATTCGTAATTTAAAAAAAAATTTGTTTTAAATTCTTCCAATTTCCGAATAAAAACCCCTTACCTTTTTCTACATTCAAACTTGAGCCGGAAATAGAACTTGTTTATGACTGTGCTTTTTCACGTTGCGATTGCGTTATACTGCGGAAGAGCAGATTGCTTCCTTGTTCTGGGCTGAATTATGTTTGTTAAATTTTATGTGAGCTAAGTCTGTTTGTGAAAAGAACGATTGATGTACAGAGTGGTTTAATGCCTGGTAAGGGCTGTACTAATCAAGTGTTTCCATTACGCATAATGATTGAAAACTATCTGCCTGTTGGTAAAAAAAATGTTTGCTGCCTTCATAGATTTAGTGAAAGCTTATGACAAAGTAAATAGGACTCTTCTGTGGAAGGTTCTGAATAAGTACGGTGTTACTGGTAATCTACTTAATATAGTGTGAAAGCCATGTACGCTGGAAGTAGAGCATGTGTATGAGTGAATGGTGTTTTATCGAAATAGTTTTCTATTGGTGCAGGAGTCATAGAAGGTTGTGAAATGTCACCTTGGCTGTTTAATGTATATATGGATGCATGAAAGCGTAATGCCAAAATAGGTAATACTGGTTTATGCCTTGGTGATACCCGTGTGTGAAGATTGCTGTATGCTGATGACAATGTCCTGTTGGCACAGAGCAAAAGTGACTTGTAGAGTATGTTATCCCGGATGTACGAAGTTTGCATGAAATTCAAACTCAAAGTTATGGTTTTTGAGCAATAAACTGTTAGCACTGAATGCAAGATAAGTCTTAATGGCATAGAGATTGACTAGGCAAATGAGTTTGTATATTTAGGAAGTATGTTTGACAGAGAGAAGAAATTAGATGGCGAAATTAGTAGGCGAGTGAATTCTTCATTGAAAGTCACTGCTGCCTTAGGAGGATTTCACAGGAATGATGGGTTCTGAAGGAAGTCCTGAATGGCTGTGTATGAAAGTGTAATTGTTCCTACTCTGATGTACGGCAGTGACACATGGGTACGACAGAAAATACATAGGAGTCGTATGTATGCTGGTGAAATGCGTTACTTTCAATTCAATTCAATTCATTTATTTTGCTGAGCAAAAAAAAAAAAAAAAACAGTGTTACAGAAATAGTTGAAACAATGCACAGCAAGGAAGCAGGGGAAAAGGGCCAGCCGGGCCTGACAGGATCCCATGCTCCCTAGGCTAGTTTTACACTGAGGCCAATAGTTGTAATTACAAACAAGAGTATCATAGTACCAAAAAAAAAAAAAAAAAAAAAGGTAATGATATTTGAGCAGATAATAAACATTACAGGTAATACCATTGAAAACACCATTTACATCACGATATACAAGTCATAATATTAGTCATAGTTCCCATTCACTATAATCATTAATTTGAGGAGCTGCAATTCATTATAAACTTTTTTAGTTTTTTTTAAAGGTTAAAATGATTTAAAGAAGTTAACTCCGTACGTAATGAGTTTCAGTAGTGTGGGCCAATGTAATTTAAACTTTGCTTCATGGTCTCAGTTTTCGGATGAGTAGGCCGAATATGTGATTAAGTGCGTGTGTCATGTGTCTGTATCTGGGGTATAATTTTTGTGATGTCGGCGGCGTGTAAATTATTCTTAATGCGTTTGAACATAACTTTCCCGATATTAAAGTAATATAATTGGTTTATCGTAAGAATGCTATATTTGTTTGGGAAAACGGGGGGGGGGGGGGGGGTTGTGGCAAGACACTTTTTTTTTTTGATTGGGGGTTTAACGACCACCGTGAGCAACTCAGTGGGCTATAAACAGTCGCCCGTCCATAATTTAGGGCTACTGGTACCAGGGAAGGGAGGGAGCCAGGGCCTTTAGACAAACACAACATTCATGCCTCACCGGGATTCAAACTCGAAATCACGCGGACGAATCATCAGATGCCGCCGCTTAGACCACTGCGCCACCGGGGCGGCACGGGGTAAGACACGCTCGGATCATGTGAGGAATGAAGATTTGTTGCAGGTGTGTAATGTGAGTAGGTGGAGACTAATATTCTTAGGTGGTTTGGCCATGTTGAAAGAATGAGTGATGAGATGCTTACTAAGAGAATTTATCCTGCTCAAGTGAAAGGAAAATGAGGTGGAGGAAGACCAAGGAATTCATGAGATTATCAGATTCAGGAATGTCTGCATGGGAAAAAAGATTATGATTATGCAGTACAAAAGGTCGTGCGTGCAACGTGTGATGGATGTTGATGAAGTTTGAGCTGTGTGCCAAGGTTATTGTAAATGGAGACATTTGATACACCAACAGTAAGTAATTTCTAGTTCTATTAGTTAAATGTGAACTTGGCACTTTTTCTATGACAAGCTAATCTCTGAATCTCAGAAAACAGCTTAATGATATGTATGTATGTAAGATTGATGTGACGCGAAAGATTTTTATAGCCTTAGTGTATAATTTGAGGAATGTTATTGGATGTACTGACGTGAGGAAAGACCACTGAATGAACAAGATTTAACTGAATGTCACGTCGATTCCTTTAAGAACCCTAACAGTTTATTAGAGAAATGAGCAATGTTTTTAGTGTAATTGGTTGTAGACATCACTTAATTGTGTATGTCACACCAAAACACTATTGTACATCAATGTGAACACTCTTCGTACTGAAAAGTCAACTCGTGCTCAGGATAGCTTAATTAACAACACGGCACTTAATGGCTCTAACGTCTAGGTAAAATAACAAGTCTTGTACTTCCAGGTATTAAGTATTTACTAAATTCTCTTTAACCAAATGCGTCAGTACATCAATTCTGAAATTAATTTGAATCGTACTTAATCAATGGTTACTTCCGTAACTGAATAATCCAATACTCGAAACACCAAATAAATTACTTCAATCAAGTCACATTAACTAGGTAACAATTTAAGGCTTCAATATCCACGAAGTATACCATTCAATATGAAGGAATTAATCAAATTATATAAGCTCAAATGCTAGTCGCATAACGTTGAGGTAGTCTGAGGTCTCGCAACGATCTCTCTCTAAAGCAATTACAACGATCTATCTCACTCTGTAGCCGACTTCTAAGGAGAGCCCTGATACAATCGTAAACATCACTCTTATTAGTCTCTTTAACATATGCCATTCATGCTTGACCTAACGTCAGGTTGCCAAACCAAAATTCCGCGAGAAGGAAATTTTGGCGTTAAGTTTAGAAACTGCTTAAAGAGAAGCAACCAACATTTACATGAGACAAAAGGAACCAAATAAGAAAGCGAAATTAGAGTATACAATACAAATGTTTTCATTTGTACTTAGTTAAGTTTTCAGTTACTGTGACTGAGTCTCATCAGGGAAAATGATCTTTTAAGTTAACGTTTCAATTTAAGTTTACAGTGTAGCTAACGTGTAGCTGAATTTAATTTAATATAATAATTCAAGACTTTTCATTAATCAAATAAAACATCATAGGTTCTTATATGTCGACTGTTCATTTTTCAGGAACAAATGCCGTAAATTAGGAGAAAGGAACATCCGAACATAACGTTACTTATGGTTCCAAAGTAATACAGTTTGAAATTCAATTATCCTGTTATACGTATCCCACAGAAGAAAGTTCACATGTTGAAGTTTTGAATAAGATGAGAAAGTTCCCCTCATTCACCCCACTTAACAAACGTGAGATAGCAATAATTTAGTTTACTTTACATTTGCTTCACAAAACGTTACAGTATATTTCACCTGACTTACAGCTGCCTCACAATTTTAACGTTTAGCAGAACTGGTGAAAGCCCTTTCTTTAGTTGAAATGCATTTATACGAGTAGAGGAAAGGGCCATATCCAACATTTGCTTCCAAAAGCATCTATGAGGATAAGTAAGGCCTGAGTGCGTTTAATCCCAAGTTTAATACATAATGTGCATATTTACAGCAGTTAAATTCAACTAACATTTTTCTATTCTTACAGATGTAGACAATTCATATGACGCAACATTGTGATAACTGCCAGGTAGTTGAAGGCTGTCTTTAAATGAGTGTTAGGGTTCATCTTCTGCGATAGATGGCGCAAAAATCTGTCCTTGGGCGTGGCTTTTACGCCTTGAGGGACTGTCCCAGAAGTTAGCGTTAGCGAATCACTGTAGACCTTGCCATGTTCAGAATGGAAGCAGTCTCTCGTTGGCTCCACAATTAAAAGACAAAATACGCACTGTTACATTTTAACCAAAGACGTTATTTGGGGCTGGCGCTTAGTAGATAGGCGTGGTTCTATAGCTCAATTCAGGAGTTCTTTGCTAATGTACATATTTTCTCTGCAAAATATGAACGTGCAGTAGGATTTAAGAGGATTTATGGGATACAAGATTCCAGTCTCACTTTTGGCCCCATTTAATTATTCCTATTTGGCCTAGATAATTAAAAAAAGTCAGACAAAAATGAGAGATTTCGTTTCTTCCAGACAGAAACACTGCTAAGCTAACTTATCGCGCCATCTAGCGTCCAAACGGAAGGAGTGAGAGCAAGTCTAGCGACTTTGACAGAACAATTTGTAAGTGAGCGGGAACACAGTGATTGGCGTCACTGTACAAGTACGATGTTGCTCATAGAAGGGAGAGAGAAAGTCAGGGGAGAGTAACAGTGGATACCCAACGTAAACGGGGGATCCAACCTGGGGGCCGTCATTTGACGTACTCGTCCGATGCACGGCGGATATTCAGCGATTGTTAGCAAATCACACCACCTCTAGATGATCAACCCAGGATTGAACCTGGAGATCCTCCATTGACCACTAAGTCATCCGCGGCTCCTTAAAAACTGAATCTCTGTATGCCTCTTTTTATACCCTCTGGTGTGACGTTTCGGATGGCGTTCGGGGCGCCTCACATTTGCATGTGCACTGCAATTGCAGTCATTGGCATCTTCCATGGTGCCTTACTCACCCTACAAATTGCGGGCAAATCAGAGCATTCTTCATGGTGTTGCAATTTCCATTAACATCAGCGTATGAGGCACTGTAACAGCTCCTGTGTTATAGTTATGTGTTGTTCTGTAAAACAATTGCTGAAACACCGCTATTATTGTATCGAAGAATAAGTAAAGCGGCGTAATGAATTGAAACCCCCGTACATCGTGATAGCTTAATATCAGACGTAAATAATTTCACTAGATTCATTTTACTTCATTTATGTTCCTGCATATTACATGAATCTGCATTCTTACTTATCGTTTCTATTCCGCTGGAACAGCTATTTGACTTTGAACTTATATCGACTGACGGTTATGAAAAGATAACGAAAAGTTGCAGCGAACAGTCCATTACATTATTGTGACAACTTCCTACTTTTGACGTCAACAGCGCGTAGAAAACATGTCACTCGTTGCTTTGACGTCCACAGCGCATTCTGAAAACATATCACTCGTTGCTTTCATGGATAAAAGGAGCGATTTACCAGATATGCAAAAATGGATGATTATCGGCTTTCGGGGCCAAGGGTGGCAGTATTTCTGAAACAGCTTAGTTTGTGAACTGTTCGCATGCTGCTGTTGTTAAAATGTATCGTGATTGGAAAAATGGCATCAGTGCGAATGAGCAAAGTGGTAACTGCGGAGCATCACGTGCCATTGATATGAAAGGTGAGCATCGACTTCGAAGGTGCGTGAGGGCCGATCAACACGGTACAGTGGAATGACTCACTGGCCGAATGAACCCGGGAGCTATCGGAAATGTGTCTAAAACGAAAGTTCAGGGAACCCTGCTGCGTATGGGGCTCTGATGCAAACGGGTGCTCACTGCACCTATGCTAACGATGGTGCATTGGCAGAAAAGGCTTACATTTGCATGGCAGTATCGGAACTGGAACTCGGCTGATTGGCAAAGGATTGCCTTCCCCGATGAGTCATGTTTTTGTTTCATCGAACGAATGGACATTAGCGTATATGGCGAGAAACATCGGATAACAAACACTCTTCAATTATTGCTGGAAGAACCCAAGCTGGTGGGGCCAGCGTTGTGGTCTGGGGAATGCTTTTGTGGAATTCCCTGTGTCCACTCATACATGTGGAAGGCACTATGGACCCTATATGTTATGAATCAATCTTTGTAGACCACGTACACTCATACATGCTGATTGTCTTCTCTGGGGCAAATGGGATCCTCTAGCACGACAATGCGAAAGGTCACGCAGCTAGAAATGTCCAAGAGAGGTTGAAGGATCACGATGAAGACGCCAAAGTACTTCCCTCGCCCACACATTCCCCAGACCTAAACCCAATTAAGCATCTGTGGGACTACCTCGATCGTGTTTTTCCTTTTACTTATTCTCCACCACGCACCCTCCAACAGCTGCCAGATGCACTGCAGTCAGCGTGGCTCCACATGCCTGTGAACACCTTCCAGCACCTTATTGAGTCTCTCCCAGCCCGTCTAGCTGGTGTCCGCGCTGCACACAGCGTTTACTCTGGATATTAGCTGGTGGTCCCAATAATGTGACTCGATCGTGTGCTATCCATAGATATGATAAAATACATTTCTAACTTTTGTAGAATAATAGTTAAATTTTAAGGATGTGCAGGCTGTAAATGCTATGCTAGCGTTAAATTTTCCGTTAAAGCACTACATTGCTGATCTCATGTTAGGGTAAGCTTGCCGTAGTAACCTGGCTTCGCAATCGAACTGCAATTAAGGCTTACGGAATTACATTAAGTTGAATCCAGATAGCTACCCTCTTCGTTGCAGCTGAAAGTCTTAATAAACTTATAAGAACGTCACAATGCGGGCAGAGATCGAAAGCACACGAACTTACGTTTCCAAACTTCTTTATTGGTACTCATTAAACGCACGGCGTCTTATTAGCACACTTTTAGCCAAATATAAATATCTGCTTGCTGCAATTTACAGCATACAAATTTTACTTGCTTGTGAATTAGGTTTTAAACAGTAAACGAAAATCAACTAGTAAATGTTATTTTAGAATTCGTTAACAAACTAAAATGTAGAAGCTTTTCGTGCTGATAGGAACTTCTTTAAAAAACAGCCGTCGTAGCACGATCTTTAACAACAGGTCTCAAAACACATGACATTTAAAAACTTTACTAAGTTAAAAACACATATGAATTGCAATGACACATGAGCGCTTTCGGGGTCGCCAGCGACTCCCATCATCAGATGTGTGAATACTGAAGCAATTTGACATGTACTGAAGTATATATTTACAACGTATAGTGACGTAAGAGTTAGAGTTATAGCGCAAGCGCAAAGTCTGCCAAATACAATCGACACAATACAATAAGCTTAATAGATTCAACAATAACTATATATTAGGTTTGTTTCCTATAAGAAGTCTCCAGCGGTGAGGGATGTTGTATGGGATATCATCGTTGCATGAAGACTTTTTATGATGAATTATGTACAGACTTTCGGTGATTAAAGTCAGAAACTTATTAGGAGGTGATGCAAGGATTGTGACACTATTCCAATCTGGGTGAAAGTTTCCTGTATGGACCAACATGGATAATGAGGTATTTTGAGTACCCAGTTTAAAGTTGTATTTGTGTTCCTTTAAACGTGTTGACAAGTTGCGCACTGTGTATCCGATATAAGTGCGTATTTCACCGTATTCATCTGTGGGGATCAGCGGGACACTGTATATACCACTTTTGTTTGCAATATCCACTGGGTCTCTATCTTTTTTAAGCATTGCCATGATGTTTGTAGTTTTTACTCCAAAGTTTAATTAGTATATATGGCAAACGTTGCGCAATATTGGAGTAAGACTAGGGATATAATCCATGGATCCAATATACTTAAGTTCTGATGAACCAGATATGAGGGCTGTAGAGGATCTTCTAAGTAATTTTTTTAAGCTCTGAATTTACTATGTATGCTGGGTAACCAAATTGTGCTGCTATGTTCTTGATATTAACAATTTCATTACGTCGTAATTCAAGGGTTGAACAATGTGAAATCGCTCTGCGAAGCATAAATTGTAATGCCGACAACTTATAATTCTTGTGATGAAACGAATCGTTAGGAATAATACATACAGAGCTAGTTGGTTTTCGATAAACGGTAGTTTGGACGGTATTAGTAACAGGGTCTCTGAAAATAGTAAAGTCTAGAAATGAAAGGCTATAATTTGACTCTAGATCCACTGAAAATTTAATTGTGGTGAAATGGCTGGAAAGTACAGAGACGAATCTGGGCAGTTCTTCTACGGAATGTGGCCACAAAACGAGTATATTGTCGACATACCTGAGATAACATAACGGTTGTAGATAATAATTACCAAAGACAGCGGATTCGAGTTTTTGAAGTATCAGTTCACCAAGGAAAGGAAACAGGGGGAGCCCATGGGGGCATCTTGCGTTTGTTTGTAGATAACATTATCAAATTTAAAATAGCTGCGATTTGAAACCAAACGAAGAGCTAATAGTATATCTTGAGTCTCAGATAAAGGTAAAATATCAGTCAGTTTATTGAAGATAATATCATGGGTTAGTTCAATAGGTATATTTTAAACATCTAAGGATGCCAAAATAAATGGTTGATCTCCCAGTGTTAGAGCATTCAACTGTTGTAGAGCTGCAGCAGAACTGGAGACTGAAAATTTATTTGCTATGAGTAGTGGGGTGAGAAATTTAGCTAAGGCACGTTCCAACGGCCTGGTTGGGCTGGCATAACCCGAGACTAAAGGTCGAAGAGGGTGACCATCTTTGTGTAACTTTATTTTACCGACTAGCTTCGGTACACGAGGTCCAATTGGTGGTTTTAGTTGAGATTTTATAATGGCTGGTAAAGTACTATGATTTTTTAATTTGCAAATGGCATTTAAAGTATCACATGTAGGGTCTCGTTAAATTTCGACATGAGAAATTTCCTGTAGGGCAAGCTTCATTTTAGAGTGATAAGAGTTCCTATCCAAGATTACTATTTGCGCTGTTTTATCGGCTGAAAGCAAAGCCATTTCAACACTATTAATTTTTTTCCAGCCATTTCAACACTATTAAATTTTCAGTGGATCTAGAGTCAAATTATGGCCTTTCATTTCTAGACTTTACTATTTTTAGAGACCCTGTTACTAATACCATCCAAACTACCGTTTATCGAAAACCAACTAGCTCTGTATGTATTATTCCTAACGATTCGTTTCATCCCAATAATTATAAGTGGTCGGCATTAAAATTTATGCTTTGCAGACCTATTTCACATTGTTCAACCCTTGAATTACGACGTAATGAAATTGTTAATACCAAGAACATAGCAGCACAATTTGGTTACCCATCATACATAGTAAATTCAGAGCTTAAAAAAATTACTTAGAAGATCCTCTACAGCCCACATATCTGGTTCATCAGAACTTAAGTATATTGCATCCATGGATTATATCCCTAGTCTTACTCCAATATTGTGCAACGTTTGTCATAAATACTAATTAAACTTTGGAGTAAAATCTACAAACATCATGGCAATGCTTAAAAACGATAGAGACCCAGTGGATATTGCAAACAAAAGTGGTATATACAGTGTCCTGCTGATCCCCACAGATGAATACGGTGAAATACGCACTTATATCGAATCCACAGTGCGCAACTTGTCAACACGTTTAAAGGAACACAAATACAACATTAAAATGGGTACTCAAAATACCTCATTATCCATGTTGGTTCATGCAGGAAACTTTCACCCAGATTGGAATAGTGTCACAATCCTTGCATCACCTCCTAATAAGTTTCTGACTTTAATCACCGAAAGTATGTATATAATTCATCATAAAAAGTCTGCATGCAACGAAGATATTCCATACGATATTCCTCACCCCTGGAGACTTCTCATAGGAAACAAACCTAATATACAGTTATTGTTGAGTCTATTAAGCTTATTGTATTTTGTCGATTGTATTTCGCAGACTTTGCGCTTGCGCTATAACTCTAACTCCTACATCACTAAACGTTGTAAATATGTACTTCAGTACATGTCAAATTGCTTCAGTATTCACACATCTGATGATGGCAGTCGCTGGCGACCCCGAAAGCGCTCATGTGTCATTGCAATTCATATGTGTTTTTAACTTAATAAAGTTTTTAAATGTCATGTGTTTTGAGACCTGTTGTTAAAGATCGTGCTACGACGGCTGTTTTTTAAAGAAGTCGTTAACGAACATTGAATATTATCAAAGTAGCTCACTGAAGATAACTTAGACATATAATTTTGCCTGAACACATACTAATGAACAGAATACAGAGCACTCAACTGACCAATCCAAAAGCATAGAGAAGGTAAAACATAGCCAACTGAGCAATCCAAAAGCATAGAGAAGGTAAAACATAGCAAGACCGAAAACCAAATGATATGAAAACCTTGTGCTACTGAAACATTCAAACACACGTTCTTATCTCTCAACTCGAAAATACATCATTGATTTCTAACCTGTCATCAGGGATGTCAAACTCAAATTCATCCGACAGAAAGCAGTGGCGTAAGTTTAGAAAAATATTTAACGAAAATAAACCAAATTTATACGTATAAAAAAGTAGGAACTCAGAAGGAAGAATAAATAGAGTATACGTCCCACTTTATAGCAGCTAAAATATATAAATATAGTCAGAGGAATTACATTTATGATAGCTTCATGCTTATTGCTATTTTGCTCTTTTTTTCTCCTCAGGAAGCGTTATTGTGAACGCAGTTATAACGGGAACAAAAGCGAACTTAGAAGAGACGACGGCTGCGCTGGCTAACGATATCTTAGAACGAAAAGCCGACATAGATTATGTGGATGGCAAGACGTGGAAAGCCAGTTTAGTCAAAGTGCCAACAAGGGTAACTTCGCTTCTCTTATATGTTTACTGAAAAATGAAATATATGTTATGCAAAGGATTTTTAATAAAAGTAAGTCAGTGTGAAAGATATTGTTTGTGAAACGATGAAATGAGTGCACTGATGTCAATAATTAAACAAAAAAAAATTTGGAAGTGTATTCCTGATAAACTTATTCAAACTATTTTCGGAAAAAATATGTTCTTTGGCCTCTTACGAAAATTAAATGAAAGCAACGCTACTAGAAAAGCATAACAATTCGAATGTCACCAGCAAGGGTGACGTACTACAGAGGTGATGTACATCTCCAAACGACAAGCAACAGTGACACTCATTTGTCGGTACAGCTTAATTAGGAAAGCATTCGGCTCCGGAGCAGAAGGATAAGAGTTCGTGTCTCTCCACGGGGAAATCTGAGTTTTCACATAGGCTAGAAGCAAATAAGTGCACTACTTCTAAAGATAATTCGGTTTTTATATGTGTAAAATTATCATATAAGATCTCCCAAGCTTTTACACGCCAACGGGAGGTTTTTCCAAGGAAATGGAACAACATAGACTAAAAACTGGGAATCATAAATAGAACAAGGCGTTTAAACCTTTCTGTTCTATTTGGGCTCTCCAGTTTTTAGTGTACGTCGATGAGTAATTACATTATGACCACCTACCCAATAAGCTGTACTCGGAGAGGAACGATTCAGTGAGGTGGCGATAGGTATACTGAGGTATCTGGTACCATAATGTCAACAGCAGGTCCTCCAGTTCCCGCACATTTCGGGGTGGTGGTGATTTAGTGCGAACCCGCTTTTCCAAGTCGAACCCCAAATGTTCGATTAGGTTCATGGCACGTGAACTTAGGGATTAACAGAAAGTCACCAGCATGTTCCTCGAACCACTCCTTGATGATTCTCGCAGTGTGGCATGGAGTATTATCCTATTGGTAATGGCCATCACCAGCAGGGAACACAGTTGCCATGAATGGGTGAACTTGGTCAGCAACGATATTCAGATACCTGACAGCTGTCGGGGATTGTACACTGCCGGACAATTGCTAAGGACGGATGACAATAGCAACGATAGCAACCATATAATGGAAGGCGGGAAAATGTGGAAATTGACATAAGTGCGGGATACAGCAAGACGTGTTGTACGTATGCAAATTTTGGATTGCCGAACTTGTTCGTGACGTCACAGCGCTGATAAGAGATATAAAGGATTAGACGTGTATTGACCGTTGTTGTTCAAACGCAAAGTTGAAAGGGAAAGAATCAATTGACGAACTTGCAATTTTCAGTATGTCTTCCCGACATCACCTAGATGATTTTACGCGTGGCCGTATTATTGGCAAGATTGAAGAAGGCCAAAAAATAACAGATGTTGCCAGGGAGTTCGACGTCAGCCACAGTGTTGTTTCAAGGCTTTGAAAATCATTTCAAACAAATGGAGAGTGTAGCAAACGTAACGGCGGAGGTCGTGTTCGCAGTACGACACCTGTAGAAGATCGGCACATAGTGCTATCAACAAAAAGACACCGGCGCAGCACAGCTAGTGAGGTAGCAAATCAGCTTATGGCTGCTACTGGGAAGCGGATCTCCCGAAAAACTGTCGCCAGACGTTTGCATGAAGGCGGACCATACGCCCGCCTTCCTGTTGTGTGCATCCATTGTCCAGACGTCACCGTACCGCCCGTTTGCAATGGTGCCATCAACATCGCAATTGGACTGATAACGACTGGTCTGCTGTCCTCTTCTCAGATGAGAGTAGATACAGTCTATCGTCTGATTGTCGACGACAACTGATCTGGCGTGATAGTGGTACTGCATATTGTCCAGCAAACATACAGGAAAGGGACCGATATCCGACATGTAGTGTCATGGTATGGGCTGGCATCATGATCAATGGCCGTACGTCCGTCTATGTGCTTCCAACTGGGACTATGTCTGGCCAACGATACATTAATGATGTTCTGCTACCTCATGTTTGCATGTTCCGTGGTGCTGTCGGTGTTAGATTCATTTTCATGGACGACAACGCAACATGTCATCAAACAGTCGCTGTCCAGGAGTGTCTTGAGAGTGAGGATATTCAACGCCTCGTATGGCCAGCACGTTCTCCAGATCTGAATCCCATTGAAAATGTGTGGGATGCTTTGGGGAGGAGTCTTGCTGGTCGACAATGCTCTCCAATAAACAAGGACACCCTCATCCGTGCACTGACAGAGGAATGGGATAAATTACCCCAACAGCTGCTTGATAATGTTGTGCAAAGCATGACACGACGTTTAGAATCTTGCATCGGCCTCCATGGTGGCCATATCCCGTATTGACATCTTACGCCGGAACGCCTGCGGACGGTAATTGCATTTTTTTCACGTTTACGTATTCTGCACAAAATGGCCTGTTTGTCCCTTGAACACGTTCCAAAGCCTTCTGGATTTCAGAGCACAATAAATTGTCTTTCTTGTAATGTCCTGGCATTCTGACATAACTTTATTTCACTTAACATCCAAACACACTTACTTTTTTATGCGCTATATAGCCGTTTATGATCCGTCCTTAGCAATTGTCCAGCAGTGTACTATTTGGATAATGGGGCCTAACGTGTCCCAGGAAAACATCGCCCGCAACATAACACAGCTTACGGCGGCATGTTTCCGCTGAATAGTGCATCCAGGTGCCATAACCTCCGTTGGTAATTGGCGTATACGCGCCCGGTCATCTACGTGATGCACCAATAATTTTGATTCGTCAGACCAGGCCCCTTTCTTCCAATCATCCAGCGTCCGATCTCAATGATCATGGGCCCATTCCATGCATTGTTGGAGATGACGTGCAGTGAGCGTGGGGCCCCGGCTGAGTCTTCAGATACGCAAGCCCACGCGCAGAAGTCTGCGATAAACTGTGTGCTGTGACACATTACCCTGATAACCACTGTTGTAGCGGCGGGCTATTTGCCACACTGTGGCACTGCGGTCGCTGTGAACAATACGCGACAGTCTCTACTCACCTCTGGCATCAATGAGCTGCGGACGACACACGGCTGGACGATGGTTCGTCGTTTGGCCATCCGTGCACCACTTTTGATACGTACTCACTACAGCGGCACGTGAACAACACACAAGGCGCGCCCTTTCCGAGATCGTATTTCCTAGGCTCCGTGCCATCAAAATATGTCCTTTTTCAAACTCCGATAAATCGGCAGCTTTTCTCAGTCTGACTCCAAATACCACTAATCGAAAGCCGGTCCTCGGGCTGTATTATTTATGTATTGTTATGTGAACTTCACCTGCTCCACCGTTCGGTCTTCAGGCACACTCATTTCTCTAGGCTCCGGGTGTTCATAAGATAATGGGCTCATCGGCGTATGTTGTTCTACTTCCTTGAAAAGCCACCCGTTTGGCGACCGAAAGCTTGGCAGCTCTTGTACGATAATTTCATACTTATAAAAACCGAATTATTTTTAGAGATATTGCACTTATTTGCTTCTTGTTAACTCTGATGAACCCACAGGTTTATATTTTAGTCACTAGTAGAGTCGGGTTATTATATAACTGCATATATAATCCGTTTTTTACGGTAGTGCATATAAATGCATATAAAACGCGCAAATTACCCGTAACAATTCATACACTGCTGGCCACCCAAAATGCAACACCAAGAACGAAGCATCCGATTGGCCTGAAATTCGCAGCATCTGTCGCCCGCGAGAGGACATGCAAACGATTAGCATTGCAGGGCATATACAAATCACGTGCGCCCGGCACGCCACCGAGAAGCACTATAAGAAAGGTGCACAGAAGGCGGGGTGTAAGTAGTAAAAGTGTGTTGTGCTGCCGGACATGTGCGTGAGAAGCTTCCTGATGCCTCGTCGCAGAATAGGGCAGTCGTTCCAGCACGTTTCGGAGTTCGACAGAGGACGATTAGTGGCTTTTCGCGACAGCGGTTAATCGTACCAAGACATCGGTGCCCGTGTGGGACGACACTAACACACAGTGAGGCAAGTTAGGATTCGGTGGGTGCAAGAAGGACGGACGGACCGACGTGAGCGATTGCCACAACCACGGCACACCACCGAACGAGAGGACCGGCATGTTGTGCGACGGACATTGACGGCTCGCGCCGCCACATCACGAACGTTAGCGCAGGAATTAGGCTGTGTTGCGCAACAACCTATGTCAGCACGTACCGTTCGACGTCGTCTGCAGGAACGGGGACTTATCGCACGGCGCCCATCGCTCCGATTTCCATTGCCGTAACACCACCGGCGTGTGCGGCGGCAGTGGGTCGTTGAACGTCGCACCTGGACTACGGAATAGCACGACATTGTCTTCTCTGACGAATATCGCTTCTGCCTGCAACAGCACGATGGTCGGATCCGCGAGTGGGGGCACCGCGGCGAGAGAGTGTATGACGCCGGCATTATGCATCGCCATACCAGTCGCCTGGCGTTATGGTTTGGGGCGCAATTGGATATGACACTTGCACACTTTCTGGTGCGCATCGCCAATACACTCAACAGCCACCGCTACATCTCCGACGTTTTGGAGCCTATTGTCCTCCCTTACCTGCAGGACCTGACAGCGGCCATGTTTCAACAGGACAATGAGCGCCCGCACGTGGCACGCATCGTGCAACAATTCTTCACGGCCCACCAGGTGTCACTGCTGCCGTGGCCCGCCTGTTCTCCCGATATGTCGCTCATCGAACACGTCTGGTCGCTGATCGGCAACTGAGTGGCCCGGCAAGCTCCACCCGTGGCTACGCCTGATGAACTGTGGCATAGTGTGGAAGCAGCCTGGACCGACATACCACAAGCCCACATCCAAAGCCTCTTTCGTTCGATGCCGCGGCGTGTAGGGGCTGTTATTGCCAGCCATGGGGGCCACACGAACTATTGATGTCTGCGTGTTCCGTGAGTCGCACGGGCCTGTATGCTCAATCGTTTCATCTTTGTATCTGTTGTTATGTGTCCAGTAAATCTGGCTTTGCTATCTCGTGTCCTTCTTGGTGTTGCATTTTGGGTGGCCAGCAGTGTATTTCAAGCAAGAGTTTTCTATATGGTATTTGTTCGTTAAATATTATCTTTGTTCGTCTTACGATCGTACCATAAAGGGTGTCCGCAAGGATCCAACTCCGGGCCGCTCTGGTGGAACATAGTTGCTGATTCAGCACTGAACCTAGACCTGGGGCCCGCAGTGGAGATTCAAGCCTATGCGGACGATTTCGTTCTCGTGGTCTCCGCCTCAGGGAGACACGTGATCGAAAGAGAAGCACATAGCGCCTTGGATGTGCTAGACAATTGGAGCAAAGAAAGCAAACTGTGCTTCGCTCCTGAGAAGACCACTCTGCTAGCAATAGCTAAGAGAGGAGTAATGAAAACACCACCTCAGTGCAGATTCCAAGGGTGCACTATCAAGGCGGTGCGTGAAATGAAGTACTTGGGTGTGGTCCTGGATCAGAGTCTATCAGGGCTGCCACACCTGAGGCACCTTAGAACAAGGTGCACGGTGATTCTCAATAGATTGAATGGCATGAGGTTAACGGGCAAAACCAAGAAGGCCATCTATCAGAGAGGAATTGAAAGAATTCTGACGTATGCAAGTGGAGCATGGTGAACTCCCACAGTCAGAATGAAGAAGGGGATAAACCAAATCCAAAGGTTGGCCCTACTAGGGATAACCGGTTGTTTTCGCACAACGTCGACCCTAGCACTCCAAGTGCTGGCGGGGTGCGAGCCGGCAGACCTAGTAGTGGAAAGGGAGGCAGCAATGCACTGCCTAAGGTCAGGAGAGGACGCCTACCTTCTCGGTGCGCCGCATCGAGCCTCCGACATGGAGATGGAAAGCGTGGACTGGCAGATCCACCCTGCCGAGGAAATTTGCCCACCGTGGGACAAGGAGAAACCCACGGGAGTTGGGCATGAGCTGTTCACGGACGGCTCAAAGTTGAAGGGACAAGTGGGGGCAGGCTTCTGTGCGTTCTCGGATGGGAACGAAGCCACTGCAGGAAGCGTGAAATTATCGCAGAACGCTTCTGTCTTCCAGGCAGAACTTCTGGCGATAGAGACGGCACTCACCTGGGCACTCCCCAGGCGTAGTGACGAAAGAATAAAACTCTACTCGGACAGTGAGGCAGCACTGCAGGCTCTGAGTAGATTCAGGGGAAGAAACCCCATCGTCCAGAGGATCAAAACCCTCTTGAGGGCAGAGGGAGATGGGGCAGTTAGTTTCCACTGGGTACGAAGCCATGTCGGAACCCTAGGAAACGAAAGGGCAGATCAGCTGGCGAAAGCAGCCACGCTGAAAGAGACGGTCGACGTGCAATGCAGAACGCCGCGAAGGAGTATTCGCGCAGTATTAGCAAGTCGGACCATGACCGAAAAGCAGGTCAGATGGGACACGGGAGAGACAGGGCGGAAGACACACAGAGTGTTTCCGAAGGTCTCGACCAAACGAGCACAGACAAATAAGTTCCTGAATCAAGTACTCAGTGGCCATGGCATCAGCCCTGAATACCTAGGCAGATTTGCCATCAGGAACTGCACTTGTCCCTGTGGAAAGAGAACGGCAAGCATAGAACACTGCGTACTTGAATGCAGTGGCTTCGCCGAATGGAGAAACACACTGATCCCAGGTGTGCAAAGAACGCGAAGATTGGATCTGCTCATCCAATCTTCCGTTAACATTAGGGATAATAGCCTTGGTAGAAAGGCTAACCCTCCAGCAACATACCATCTTCCCCAATCAAACGGGGACCGAAACGCAGGAGGTGAACGTGCACACCGAAAGCGATTCGGAAGAAGAATGAGGGCAGAGGTCTGTAGGAAAGCAGACAAAAAATCCCTCCAGTGTATATACTATGTAAATACTCTTTAAATCTCTCAATGTTGTAAGTCCTAAGCATGAGGACAGTGTAATTGATGTGTGTAGGTCTTTTGAAAAATAATAAAGGGAAATTATTCCCCCAAAAAAGTTCGAGGGCAATGAATCTCCTAGTCAATGCTAAATAAATGAACGACCTATCCCTCCAGACAGAGCGGGAACCCAGACAAGGTATACTAGGTCGCCTGCCAGCACGTCACCGCGGGCTGGTCTCTGGGCCATTGGGGTGGCCAGGGTCCGAACCGGCGTCTCAAGGCAGGATAATTGTCGCAACATGTCAAAATAACATCCAAGGTGCTCAATAAGTCCCCGTGGAGTCAAGACAGATTGGCGGAACGGGACAATGAAATCAGTATATATTACTTAAGACGTTTACTTTAAAAACAGACTGGCTTTAATCTTCTTAGATCTGGAAAAGCAAGCAACATTCGAAACTCAAAGAACGTCTAAGCTACGCCCTAGATAAAAGGATTGGTAATCCACAGAAACCTACCGAGTAAAAAAAAATTATGAATTGCTTTTCTTCGCACGTGGCAGTAACAAACGCGGCACAAGAATGTCGTGTACCGATCTCCAATTCAAGGCCGCGCGTGTTTTTCCGAATGACCCTCCTGGCCGAAATTGCCTTCCACTTCGGCTAAAAGTAAAGGCAAGATTCATACGGAGAAGCGTATAAAAACAGCATGCGACATTTAGTTTTTAAAGGTTAGTTTACAAAACCGAATGATCTCGTCATCCTCAATGCAAGCCAGCTCAAAGAAGCACAACCGATCCTTGAGTACGTGCGTTACGTTTCATCTGTGAATAACTGAATGTTTTGGGACAGTTTTGATAGCGAGAGTCACAGGATTTGAAATGCGGGAAATTAAATCAAGTTAAGAGGTTTCAATCAAGGCATGGATTTTCGACAACAGATTTCTGACCATTGACCTGGTGGGACACTTTTCCTATACTCCTGGGCTTGTTGCAGTTCATAGTTGTGGCGCCAGATGGAGTTAACGTGTATTTTTGTTTGGTGCTATATCTGCCCTTCTAAATATCCTTTTGAAATATTTACTTTCTGTTGTATTCCATTCGCTACAGTTAAGATGCGAACATTATCCTCTTTAAATAACGTGCAGTTTTTCTGCTAAGCGGCGTAAATGCTAAGACCTTTTTCTCTCTTCCTGTGATTTCTGAAGACGTATTTGAAAAAATATTTTTTTAGCATTATTTTTGCTATGAAGAATACTTTTTGCATATTTTATAGTTTTGCATTATTCAAAATCATACCACCAGGAGGCGTAAAATTATATCATCTGTCTTCGAAACTATTCGATCTGAAAATTCCTTTATCTCTGATATCCTGCTTCAGCTATGAGAAACTTTTTCAATTTTTGCGGCAATTTTTGCAACTCAAACGTTAGTTGAAGAAAGTATCTAATTCTATTTCTTATTCTAGATGTTGAAGAAAGTAGCTAAGTCTATTTCTAATTCTAGATGTTGAAGGAAGTAGCTAATTCTATTTCTAATTCTAGATGTTGAAGAAAGTAGCTATTTCTATTTCTAATTCTAGATGTTAAAGAAAGTAGCTATTTTTAATTCTAGATGTTGAAGAAAGTAGCTATTTCTAATTCTAGATGTTGAAGAAAGTAGCTATTTCTATTTCTAATTCTAGATGTTGAAGAAAGTAGCTATTTCTATTTCTAATTCTAGATGTTGAAGAAAGTAGCTATTTCTATTTCTAATTCTAGATGCTGAAGAAAGTAGCTATTTGCATTTCTGATTCTAGATGTTGTTGAAAATAGCTACACTGGCCTGCAAAAATTAAGGACGAGACGGTTTTGCGAATGTAACGTCAAATTCTAGATGTTGAAGAAAGTAGCTATTTATATTTCTAGATGTTGAAGAAAGTAGGAATTTCTAATTCTAGATGTTGAATAAAGTAGCTACTTCTATTTCTAATTCTAGATGTTGAATAAAGTAGCTACTTCTATTTCTAATTCTAGATGTTGAATAAAGTAGCTACTTCTATTTTTAATTCTAGATGTTGAATAAAGTAGCTACTTCTATTTCTAATTCTAGATGTTGAAGAAAGTAGTTATTTCTATTTCTAGATGTTGAAGAAAGTAGCTATTTCTATTTCTAATTCTAGATACTGAAGAAAGTAGCTATTTGTATTTCTAATTCTAGATGTTGATAAAAATAGCTACACTGGCGTGCAAAAATTAAGGACAATACGGTTTTTCGAATGTAACGTCATGCGGATGTACTCCACATCGACTCAAATCATACCATAAGATCCCCAAGATGTAAGAATATGGGACAAATAAGCAAAACCGTCCAAACAAGGAATCCAAATGATCCAAAGGCACTTTATTGAAAAGGTAGCTTCAAGCACAACTGGACAGAAGACAGAAACGTCCATGTGACAGGCAGCTGCCAAGAAAAATCCAGTCTTTAGTAGGGGATATCATCACCCCTGACAGCGTTGCAGGATTTACAACGTCTGTCCATGCTGAGGACGAGGTTGTCAAGGAGCTGTTGAGGCATCTCGACCCATTCCTCTTGTAGTGCCAATCGCAGCTGCGGAATCGCTGCTGGCGGCTGGTGAGGTGCTGCCAAGCGTCTGCCAAGAAGGTCCCACACGTGTTCGATTGGATTTAGGTCCGGGGACCCTGCTGGCCAATCTATGCGTTGAATATCTTCACTCTCCATCAGCTCTGCGACAGCCACTGTATGATGAGGTGCACCGTTGTCGTCTATGAAGAGGAACTCAGGACCTACAGCACCTCTAAACAGACGCACGTGAAGCAGGAGAACCTCGGTACAATAACGGACACCAGTCACCGAACCTCCTTGGAAGATGTGAAGGTCAGTAGGGCTACCAAGTATGATACCGCCCCAAACGAGAACTCCGCCACCTCGAAACCGGTCCCTTTCGATGATGTTGGAGGGGTAATTGCGCGTTCCCTGGTCTCTCCAGATGTGTATACGACCAGAATCGCTCGTGAGACTAAATAGGCTCTCATCCGTAAAGAGAACTCGACCCCATTGCTGATGTGATCAGTTCTTGTGTTCCTGGCACCACAGAAACCGCCGTCACCGATGAGCAGGCGTTAATGGCACACACCGTACTGGTCGTCGTGTAAATAGACCACCTTTGCGCAGCCTCCTGGCCACGGTAAAACGCGATAAAGACGTCCAGTTTTCTGTTGCATGTGCCTTGCGATTTCTCCCACTGTCTGCCGTCTGTCTCTTCTCGCCTGTAGAACAATATACTGGTCGTCCGCCACCGTGGTGCTCGTGGACGACCACGGCTAAACTCTCGGACAGCTGTTCCTGTAGTTTGAAATGCTCTCCAAGCTCGTGAAAAGATGCTGTGAGCAATCTCGAACTCCTCGGCCACACTAGTCCACTTCGACTTTTTTCCAGCTTCTCAATGGCGCGACCTCGGGGAAAGTCATCCAGATGTCGTCTACTGGATTGCCTGTTGGCCATATCCCACGGTGGCAGCAACTCGACATCGTTCAAACCGATGTACATCGTGCAATAGCTTTCACCGAAGTGCTGAGCGTACACCACCCGTGTGCTTTATACCCTTGCGATCCTCCCCCTGCCTTACGTCATGCTGCATATATGCGCATGCCCTACTGTACCGGACCCTAGTCTATCTCCTGAGTGGTCTTTCGGTCTGTTTTGCCTGCTCGTTCCCTAAAATTTCTTTCTTCGTCCTTAATTTTTGCACACCATTGTATTTCTGTTTGTAATTCTAGATGTTTTATCGATTGCAGAAATCCGCCTTTTTGTTTTCTCTTTGTTTTTGTATGGGGATTCATTTTTGTAACTTTTTGTGAAACAACTCTATAGAGTAAAAAATATATTTTGAATTTAATACCGTATGCATTTACGTTCCTAGCTGCGATGTTATTTTCATTCTCAAACTAGAGGCTTTCTACTGCATAAAAAAGTTTTTGATCAGACTAACAGTTTCGAAATATTCTGTTCACAGACGGACAGACATAGTGATACTATAAGCACCAACTTTGTTTTTTCAAAAGACATGCTGAAAAGCTACGCAACTTTTACTTCGAACTGCAATGTTGCAAATTCTAAATTCTCCAGGGAAGTAGCAACGACGGCAACTTTTACTTAAGTTTCCTTAAGTCTCTTTTATAGTATGTGTGACTTTCATTAAATTTATTATATTCAGTCATTTCTTTAGTCAAAGGAATACCTTCATGCAGTTTGTGTATTGATCAAACTGACACTTAAAAATATCAAGTAGAGACTGTACTGAGTTATCATAAAAATAATGCCTATGAAACAGTTTCGTTTCACTTGCAAACAACGATGAATGCAATAGGTTTTGCTTCTCGAGGGTAAATCTTGTTAAACCTAGGCTTCATCCACATTACACACATTTTTAGCAAGGCATTCAAAAGTAGCAAGCACATATAAAATGTGCGGTAATGCATTTTATTTGTTCTTCAAAAGTAAACATTTGGGGACAATTTCTCCGAAAATTGTACCCGAATGAAAAGCACTTGGTCTTTAAATCAGGCTTCAATTCTATGTATGTGGCATAGATTCACTGAAGTGCTGATATGGTTCTATAGGTGTGTTCAGCTAAGGCCGTGACTCACCTCTGCTGGGTCGTCCGTCATTTCATTTCATTTCATTTATTAGCATTTTAGTTGCCACAGCATTAATACAAAATCAAAAATAAACTGTAATGGAAGCAACTGGGATGGAGAGGGAAAAGGCCTGAAACGCTTGAGGTGCCCTCTTTCCCAACAGGGAAAAATACATATACAACATAGAGGATCAAGGTGTTATATCACAAATATTACAATAATGGAGGCAAACATGAATCACCACCAGGAGAGGTAATTTACTTAGCATACATTTAGTAAGTGGTGTTTTAATTCATACTTAAAAAGATTAATCTCATTAATACAATAGACGTAATGTTACTAGGGAGTGAGTTCCAAAAGGAGGGTCCCGAATAATTGAGGAAGGTTCTGCAAAGTTCAAACACCGGAAACATAGGGGGTAGTAAGTTTTTATTTCTAGTCATAATTATGATTATGAGTATGAAGATTGATTAAGTCATAATATAAATTATTTTTTATTATTTTAAATATCAATTTAATAATATTATAATTTAATTGATAGAATATTAAATACCCTGGGAGTATGAGAAGTTTGAAAATTAGGGCCAGAATATCGATTGTGTAATAATTTAAGCTCAAGAAGTCTAAAGAATTTCTTTCGTAATCTTTGTAACTTATTCAAATTAAACTTGGTTGTGTTTTCCCAGATTGAAATACAATAATTAAAGTTTGTTTGATTTAAACAATAATAAAGCCGCATCATTATTTTAGGAGAAAGGTTTGTCATTACAAAACTGATAACCCCTATAGCCCTAGATATCTTATTACAGAGATAATCAGTGTGTGTATTTGACTTAAGATCATGTTGAAAAAAGGTTCCCAAATAAGCGTGATTGTTAACAATACTAGTCGGTGTCCCGTTAAAAGACGTCGTATTATGGGGATACGCGAAATTTGTATTATTACAGGGAAATCTGATTTTAGTTTTATTATAATTGATAACACGCTTATTAACAGTTAACTATTTGGTTAGTAATAAAAATAATCCATTAATCGTTGAGTCATAATTTCTGTACTATTCCCATAAATCAGTACTGTGGCATCAGCAGCATATAAGATAATATCAGTCAGAAGCGCAGAAACAAAAATCATTAATGTTAATATTAAATAATAAAAGGGCTTTTATTGAGCTTTCAGAAGTAACCGATTTGAAATTGCATTTAAAATGATCCACCTCAGTATACTGTTTGCGATCTGAAAAATAATTCTTAAATAAGTCTAAAAGCTTTCCCCTAATACCAATTGCAGAGAGTTTATGTTGTAAGATATCATGATCTATAGTATCAAAGGCCATATACAAATCCATAAAGAGACATAATGCAGTTTTGTCCTTAGTTAATTGAGTTTGAATTTTATTTTTTAAGTGTAAAGCGGCAATTTCCGTAGAAAGATTAGGCAGAAGTCCAAATCCAAATTGAAAATCATTAAGAATTTTAAATTTTAAGAATTACGAATAGCTCTCTCAATCTCATTCCACAGGTGTTCAATTGGGTGAGATTATGGGGACCATGGGGGCCGTTTTAGTACTATGAAATAAGTGTCGTGCTCCTCGATCTATTATGTAACGATCCGAGAGTTGTGGCATGCTACATTATCAAGCTGGAAGGAGCCCTGTCCATCAGGAAACCCCTTGACCAAATATCGGTACGCTTGCTCCGCAGTGATGTTTAGATACATCGTGGTATCCAAATGGTGTTCCAGAAGTATTAAAGAACCCAGTGACCGCTACGAAAGCAGACCCTAGGCCATTACTCCGCTTCGGCTAGCTTGTACAGTTAACACTAGGCAGCGGGGTTCCATCTATTTGTGCTTTTGATGCAATATTCTGACTCATCCATCAATGTGAATTCACTAAATATGTTATTCATTGGACCAGACGACCTTTTCCCGATCCTCAAGGGTTCAGTTTTGGTGCTCCAGTGCCTACCACATTTGTCGGTTTTTAGCAGAGACGATTGGTACACGAAGGGAACGTCTGTTACTATAGCCCATTTGCACTAATGTGCGGCAGACTGAATTTCTTTTCTCAATATCGCTATCGTACTGCGTGGACACTCGACGCAAAGGAGCTTGTCTGTTGTCTTGTGCAATCCTTTCGAACAGCCGGTGCCAACGAGGCCTTTACTCCACGAAATTTCAAACGACCCTTCGAGAACTGACCAGTCGTTTCAGCCAACAGAAAGACAGATTACTTCATATTTTGTCGTTCGTGCACTACTCATTGATATCATCGATACTGTTGTTCTTATATAGCTGCGAAGATTTACCGTTTAAGTGATGTTTGCACCTGCTCTCCTTGTGTCTCCTATCACGTTTCTTTCAAAGTCTCTTAAATCACTACGTATTGTCTCCATCTACGCTTCATACACGTCTGAATGCTTTGCAGTGAGCTGTTCATAAAAATATCTCAAGATCATAGTTGCCTACGTAAGTGACGTTGGCACGTGTCTGATTGCTATTGGATGTTCTTAATAATTTGCTACTTCAGTGTGTATAGGAAAAATAGTTTCATCATCAGAAGTTTTAAACGACAGATTATTTTTTCGCAATAAAGCTATTTTATATTCTGTAGAGAGTATTTTGTGTTCTCCTTATTCAGATGTTTTTCATAGTAGCTTATTAAAATTTTACTTGCTATTGCACGAATTATATAGTAGCTAAAACGCAAAAAAACCTTCAAGCATTATATTACGTATTTTATTAGACTTTCCAATTCTCAAAGTTTGTTTAATTTTCCATCTGCACTCATTTGTAATAAATACACCATTCACATTGAAAATGTTTGTTCTGCTCCCTAAATTTTGCTATTTGATTTATAATGCCGATGCAATGTTCTCAGCAAACGAACGAGAAATAGTAAATATATTGAAGGACCTGACTCGATCTTCGGGCATTATGAAGAATAAATTTAAGCAGAATTGAAAACCTGAATCTAAATATGCCATTTTCTGCATAAAATATTGAATACTTGATGTGTAATTTATTTAAGGGGTGCATTTTGAAAAACAATTTCTGTGCCTCTGCCTGCTGTATTTCTTCGAAATGAATCAGATTTCTGCAAATGCATTAACAGCTTACGAAAAACTGTTAATAACAGACTTAGCGATCCGTATTTAGTTTTCAGAAGTAATGGCATTGACACTACTATTTCGTCTTCAGAGAAGGTCAATAAAGCTTAAGAATTTTCCGCTATTTGATTTCCAATGGAATTAAATAAAAGCAAAAAGATTAAATATATTTTCCACATGTAATCGAGTAATAAAAGTAACATGAGATAAAACCTCTCATTTCTATGACTATAGGTTTTCTCTATCTACACATAAATCTAAAGGAATATGAAATACTGATTTTCAATCAAAAAGAAATCAAAATAAATATTTGTTATCTCATTTAAACCAAATGAAATGAAAACATCTTCTGAAAAGCAATACCATTGTTTTTATTAGTGAAAGATGTTTTTTAAATAAATGTTAAATAATAGAGTTATTTCAACAATTTCAACTGATGCGCTACTACAAAGTTAAATGTGTACTTTTGCAGTTAGTTTTCGGAAACATATCAAATTACTTTTCCAACGACATTGATTTCAACTACATCCGTTATCATATTGGTTTTTAAAAAGGCACCGAGTTAATTTTGAAAGAAGAAGAGAAAATTACGAAGTTAAATAAAAGCGAAATTTAAAAACATGTACAGGCTTTTCCTGGAAGCTATAATACATTCAGTCTCGAAATTAATACAATTTAAAAATATTTAAAAAGGCACCAATGATGAAAGTAATTACACAGGGTGATTCACAAAGAAGTATACAGTTTCCAGGTGCTGTAAAACAGTAACAGTTGAAGACACGGAACACAATGCGAACCGTTAGGTAGATGTACTCATAAAGTTTGTGTCCCGCTACTGAGGGAAGTGAGGTAGGCGATAGTGCTTGTGTCACGTGCGAGATTATCTCGATGAACATCTTCCTCACCGATGGATTGGACGAGCCGCGGACTTCAACATGCTACTGACCCAATGGCCAGCCAGAATTCCTGACTTAACACCTTGTGACTTTTCCTGTGGGGGTACGTAAAGGACAAGGTATTCGCACCTTCCCTTCTTGTTGATCTAGCGGAGCTGAAACAGCGTATCAAAGCCACTATCACTGCACTTGATTCAGATAGCTTACCTAGCATTTGGGCAGAAATTGATTTCCGGCTTGATGTGTGTCGTGTGACTAAGGGTGCACACATAGAAAATATGTGACTGTCTCTAAAAAAATTGAAACATTCCCCTACCATTCTGTTACAGGTAACATAAAATATCTTACATTGTTCTTGTTTTATAATGCGTTGAAACTGTATACTTCTTTATGAATCACCCTGTACTTTCCTTACTGTACTGCAGACAGTAATATATGTATAAATTACATTTCAACCCAGCAAGTTTTAGTGGATGAATTCAGTTCCCCGAAAATAAAAAATACCCAGTGTAATAAGTAAAGAGAAATGATATTCACAGGTCATTTTAAAAAATTTTTCTGCCTTATCTGCAGAATAAATCATTAATTACTTCGTACTTATTTATGAACAATATATGTAAGGATCCAAACTTTGCTCTTTTACTTGACCGTCTTCCATATGTCTACAATATAGCATTATGAAGCTACATAACCGTTTCAACACTTTGGTCCATAGTCAGGAACTAGTCAAAATTTGCACTCTGTTAACTTAGTGGTTTTCTTCAAATCATTTGCGTCACCATTGTCATATTCTTCAGTGAATTTTTGCATAAACTGAATTCCACGTCCTTTCATTACAGTTACACCATCTACCAACAAGTAATTGGACACCTATGATAGCAAAGGAAAACGAAGTTTATTCACCTTCAATAGTTCGTGCAGCCTCCACGAGCGTCGATTACAGATGCGACCCTCCGGGGCATACTCTCAACCGGGCGTTGTACGACGGCTAGCGGTATTTTCTTCCACTCGGCTTGGAGAAGACAGGTGAGCTTCTTCACCGATTTCGGACGGTGGGGTACCCCTTAAGTTGACGCTCCAACTCGTCCCAGAGGTGGTCGATAGGGCTAAGATCCGGGCTCTGCGCAGGCCAGTCTATTCGATTAACCCCATTGTCACCATACTAAGCCATGGTGGACCTCGCAACATGACAGGTGGCATTGTCATCCTGAAAGTAACATGGGTCCACCCCGTAAAACTGCCACAACGTAGGAAGCGCATGGTCATCCAAAATGGTGCAGTAGGTCTCGGCGTTGAGTCTACCAGGAATTGCGACCAAGGGTCCCGTGCCATACCAGGAGAAACACCCCCATAGTATAATTCCACCGCCGCCGAACTTCACAGTTGGCTCAATACATTCCGGCAGGAGGCGTTCTCCAGGCAGACACCAAACCCAGACCGTGCCATCAGAACGATAGAGGGTGAAGCTTGATTCGTCGCTCCAGAGAACCTGTTCCCACTGTTCAACGGTCCACTGTGGACGTTCTTTGCACCACGTTAGATGAGCAGCGCTATTGGACTTGGTGATCAAAGGCTTGTGGGCGGCAGCACGTCCATGATAACCAAGCTGATAGGCTTCCTGACGGATGTTATTCATCGAAAGAACACCCCCGAATGCCTGTTGAAACTCCTGGCTGATGTGGCCCATAGATTTGGTGCGGTTCTTCCGAATTTCTCTGGCCAGTACTCGTCGGTCTCTAACTCCGAGTTTTGTGAGTCTGCCGGGTCGGGGCACATTCCGACAGTCACTTCTCATCTTCCACTTGCCAATAACGTAGGTCACTGTCGAATTTGGGTACTTCAACTCGTTGGATATGTCACGTATGGATCGGCAATTTCTGTGATACCCGACGATTACACTTTTCTCGAAATCAGAGAGCTTCGAACTGCGTGGCATCTTGCATGCGACTGGTTGCGTTGTTGTTTCCCACACGATATTTAACGGCGGCGGCCGTGACGTGTATCAGAACCGCAGATATCGTCGATTGCAGGAGTGTCCAATTACTTGTTGGTAGATAGTGTAGTTCCAAGCCATCACTTTGCTGATGCCTTAGTTTTTTGATATATACAATTGATACATTCTTGACTTCCCACATCGAGTCTTAAACTCGATAAAACTGCCAATAAAAATATGTTTTCCCTCTGAGATACTAAAGAAGGGAACAACGTCATATACTTATTTTCCAAGTTTCGAGCTGGTAGTATCTTTGTAATGCCGCCAATTTAGTTAGCATCATTGCAAAATCTTCACTGACATTGATTTTTATGATGATAAAATGAAAAATATTATGCTAAAATTGATATAGCTAATATTTTGTTTCACTACAATCGTAAGGAAACGGGCAATGTTAACACTCTAACCAAAAAGAAAATGATGGGTAGAATTATGTATGTAGAGAAACGCCTGTGCGATATTTAGACGGTTGTGTTTCCCCGATATTTTCTTGAATGCCATATTTCAGAATTTCTAATAAACATATAAATTATTTCTTTTCACTTTGAGCTTTTACCCTTCCCCATGAATGTTTTTATTTTTTGCTGTAAGATTATCCGAATTTAACTTTGACATATTGTCTTAAAGAAAGAGACTGAGGCAGCATAGAATAAGGGCGCTATTATTCTACATTTTTTATCAGAGCTATTTTTTCTGGGAATTCAAATTTTTTCATCACTCCATAAAAGCTTCCCATATTGTCAAAGTCAAGTGCTGAATGTTTGGGCTATTTAGTCATAGAAGGAAAGAACTGCCGTCATTTAAGTCTGTAATTTCTCTGGAAAAGCACATTCTGGATTTTCATTGTGTTATCTGTTTTTCTCTACCTGAAGAACAACATGGGAAGGCTGACGCTTTTATTTTCTATTTTTGCACGGAATGATGAAAGATAAAACAACAATATATGATTATTTACTACTTCGTTAAAATAAGGAACTATTCAAATGTAATGTGTTCTCCAAAGATCAGTTGAAAAATAAATATCTGCCATAATATTTTTATTTAAAATTCTTCATTTTTTAAAGAATGTTATGTTCAGAAATATTCTTCATTCTTTGAACAGATGTTATTTTTACAAAAATTATTTATTCTCTGAATAGATGTAATTTTCAGATTTATCCTTTTGAAATTCTCACGTGATATAAAAAAAATATGTTTTTCGTTTTATAGAAATTACTGCAGCAAGCGGAAGGTGGGAAAACGCAGAACAAAGACGATTCCTCAAAGGAAGAGGAAGGCTTACCAGTTGCATGGATTGCTGCAATCGTGATCAATGCCGTCTTAGTCCTCCTTTTTATATTGGCGGTAATTTTTTGCTACTGCAGGAACAGAAGAAGTAAGAAAAAAGATTTGTACTCGGCTTAGAACATTCATATCTTCATTGATGTATTTGAAACATATATTATAGAAATTACGGTAGGAATTATTACTGCAGCCCAGCCCACAACACTACCGACAATGTGAAATCTGGCTATGCGAATCCAATATTTAAATTTTTAAGAAAATTAGCTTAGCACAAAATTAATGCCACTTCATTGATTAGACAAATGATTAAGGAATAATAAAATCTGCACATTTCTGAAGCATAAAAGTAATTAATTTGTCTGAAGAATATACAATCAAAATCGAAAATAACATGTCAAATGCTAAAAACCGATTAAACCCTTAGAAGAAGTACAGAAATAAGCGTAATTTTTTTGAAAAAAACTGTTTCTAGAAAAGAAATGCGCAAAGAAATCTGTATGTTTATATCCCCGTAAGTTTGGACAGAGAAATACTTCATTAGTGATATTCAATTTTTCCCTCAGCGGTTGCGACCATATTTCAAAATTTTTATCGAATAGCTCCTTCCTATCAAAGGAAATATAAAATTGAGAAATGCATCACTATAGACGAAAGTGATCGGACACAGAGGAATTTTATTACTCCTTATGAATACATAACTAGAAATACAGATCGGAAATTGTCAAGTAGCATATCAAATTCCAGACGGAAATAGTGCTAGTGAGTTGGGCAGTATTAAATTTGATATACCTTTCTAACGATTTAAGTTTTCAAATTGGCGCACTTGTATAGTAACAATTCTGAAAAGCTACGAATTAAGAAGAAAAGCGTTTGGCTTTAAATTTCCAAATTAAGTGGAAAATGTAGGATATTTTGAGAGAATTAAGGTGATAAAGAACTTTAAAAGAAGCTATATAAAAAATTCACTCTGATGACGAACTTTTTACCATTTTCAAGAAAAATCAGTAAAAATGTAGAATTTATTTTCTCTATGAATATTAATCCCCTATAAAGATCGTAGGCATATTTTCAATTCACTGTTACAAAAGGGGTACATGTGAAATAAACTTGAGCACGAACTGTGATATATATAAAAACTCTTATTCAAGTTTTCCCATAATTTATAGTTTATACGTATACCGAAATCTAGGTTGCATTTTCTTCTGTCACCAAAGATTTCAACTTGATATAAATTGAACCCGAAAGTCCTGACGAGTTTCACGTGCCCACAATATTTCAGATTTTCACATCGGCTTGAACATCTTTAAGTCAAGTTTATTTCGATATACACTCGTGGACAATGAAATTTGCGCACCAAGAAGGAAGCATCGGATTGAACTTAAATTTTATTGACGTAATAATACAGATGAATGATACACATGATGGCAAAAGTAGAGCTGCAAGGCAATTACAGAGGAATCTGAGGCACGCAGTCCGGTCATCTTTAATAGCGCGTCGCACCGCCTTGTGCGGCGATACATGCCGCACTACGGTCCGGCATGGAGGCGAACAGACGCCTGATGTTGTCCTGAGGCAGACTGGCCCACACGTGTTGAACGGTGTACTCCAAATCCCGGATTGTGCGGCACGGCGGAAGATGGCGTTTCAACTGGTCGCACACATGCTCGATATGTGACATGTTCAGGGAGAGGGTAGGCCATGAAAGTGTTTGGACCTGACGTAGGCAGTCCTGGGCAACCCGAGCCATGTACGGGCGAGCATTATCCTGCTGGTATAGTGCACCTGGAATCCCTGCCAGGAATGGGAGCACATGGGGCCGTAGGATCTCATCCACATACCTCTGGCACGTCAATGATACACGTAACACTACTAGAGCTGATCGGCTATCGTAGACAATGGCTCTCCAGACCATCATGCCTGTAGTGGGGGAAGTGTGGCGCTCGACAGCGAGGTTGGGATTTTGCCGTTGACCCGGGGACCTTCACATACAGATACGATGATCATCTGTCCCCAAAACAAAGCGGCATTCATCGCTAAACACCACACGTCGCCAGTCTCTGGCGTCCCACGTCGCTCTGGCCTGGCACCACTGCACATGGATCCGGCGATTTTCCGGTGTTAATGGCAACACACGTAAGGGGCGGTGGATCGTAGATTCGCTTTCGCGAGGCGTCGGGAAATGGTTCGTGGGCACACAGGAGCCGCTACATCTGCCTGTATAGTCGACCGGGTCCCCGTGGGATCCGTTCGTGCCTGGCGCACAATCCGTCGATCCTCTCTACCGGTGTTCCTCCTGGTCCGTACGAAGCCGCTCCGGCGTGTGGCAGTGCCGTTACGTGTTCACTGCTCCCAACACAGTCTGACGGCATGGTCAGAACGATCCACGTGGCGGGTTATACGGCGAGCCGACCACCCTGTGGTTTTCAGCCCGATGATCTGGCCTCTCTCAAACTACGTAAGTTGCGTAAATCGACGTCTGTGGCGTCTTCCTGGCATTCTTGTCACTCTTGCTTACGTCGGCCGGTGCTTTTCGCTTTAATGGGGCATCGACTACACGCCGGTTTATAAGGCTGCCGGTTCGTGCTTGCATCGCCACCACAGGGTGTGCGGTCATGTGCACTCGCACCAAACGCGGATCATTTGCATACCAGCAAGCACTCTAGCTATTTGCAAAATTTCGCGGTTTTCTTCTAGGTGCGCATATTTCATTGCCCGTGAGTGTAATTATACATATGAAGGGTCATCAAGAATTTGCGAAATAGGACTTTAAAAACAAAGATACTTATTTGGATGGATGAAATAGTTTTTCCGATAACATCTTTTCTTAGCTCATAAGCACGCATTTCACAGTTTTGGGGAATTTTTGAAGTGCTTTTCAGGCAAAGTTTATCTAATTGTCAGCAGTTTTGTTTTTGATATTATTTAAATATTAAAGAAAAAGTCAACTAATTCTTAAGGCCTTTGTTTTAGACTTGAGGGAACAGAAAAACGGTCCCATGTTTTGCTATTAAAAAGTTTACGGAGTTTTAACTCCCTTTAAAACTGTAGCTTTAAATGTAATTAGTTAACTGGCACAATGGCTAATGTTATTGAATAGCTGCGTTGCACATAATGCACACTCTGTAAACAAAGAAGCAAACGGCCAGATATAAGATACAGCATGAGAGAATAGACTTACGATACGTCAACTAAGTTGCTTTCTTCATTCATTAAAAGATCAGACGGATACATAGTGACTCTTAGGCCTTCACACTGAAGTCATTCCCATGGCAGCAATATTTGGTGATATGTAACTCAACAAGCTCTGAATCAGCTTTTTACAATCACAAAGTTTAACATCTAATCACTACAACCCTCGTACATAGATCTCGACAACTTTACAATCTGCGATGTTTACAATCTTCTTAATGAGTACCCATATAATTTGCACTTAGCTACGTTCAAAGTTTTCGTTTTATCATGCTATGACCCACTATCAGCGTTTGCCGATTTTAAAAAGCTCCTCGGAAAAGAAATGCATTGCTCAGTGAGAAAACGTTTAACTACGAAGCAACTAAATTTATATAAGAAAACAGAAATTCACAAGCAAAGTTATTTAGAGGCACACCGGGTGGTTACAAAATAAATATCCCTATTCTCGGGTGTCTAGAAATGCGAGAAATTTAGTTATCGTGAGAAAATTTGGCAGGTATCTTATTGGGGGCATGGGGAAACGATTTAGTGGAAACCAAATTGTTCATGATCGTGCCGTTAGGGTAACAATGACACTCCAAACGCTAGAAAAGAATGAACACCTGCGTGGATTTACTGTCTATTGATAGTACAAACGTCTCATTGTGATTGAAAAGTATGTGGCTGTTGGTAAGAAAATTTTTGCTGTCTTCATTGATTTAGAGAAAGCTTACGACCGAGTAAATGGGACGCTTTTTTGGAAGGTATTGAATGAATATGGTGTTACTGGGAATCTACTCAATAGTGTAAAAGCCATGTATGCTGGTAGTAGAGCTTGTGTACAGGTGAACTGTGTTTTGGCAAAATGGCTTTATATTGGTGCAGGAGTTAGACAAGGTTGTGTAATGTCACCATGGTTGTTTAATATATTTATGGACGCGTGCATGCGTGATGCCAAAATAGATAATAGTGGTTTATGTCTTGGTGATATCCGTGTGAGCAGATTGCTGTATGCTGATGACACTGTCCTGTTGGCAGAGAGCAAAAGTGATTTGCAGAGTATGTTGTCTCGGATGTACGAAGTTTGTATGAAATTCAAACTGAGTAAAAATAAGGGAAAAACCAAAGTTATGGTGTTTTAAAGAGAAACTGGTAGCACTGAATGTAATGTAAGTATAAATGGCACTGTGATTGACCAGGTGAGTGAGTTTGTGTATTTAGGAAACATGTTTGACAGAGAGAACAAAATGGATGGTGAAATTAGTAGGCGAGTGAATTCTTCATTGAAAGTCATAGCTGCTCTGCTAGGTTTTCAGAGGAATTATGGTTTCTCTAGAGAGTCCTGCATGGCTGTGTATGAAAGTTGAATTATTCCTACTCTGATGTATGGCAGTGAAACCTGGGTGCTGAAGAAGAAACATAGGAGTCGTTTGTGTGCTGGAGAAATGCGTTACTTAGGGGGGTTGGTGGCAAGACATGGTCTGATTGTGCGAGGAATGAATATGTGTTGCAGATGTGTGATGTGAAGCAAAATGTTGTTCGCAAGGTAGAGACTAATATACTTTGGTGGTTTGGTGATGTTGAAAAAATGAGTGATTAGATGCTTACTAAGAAGGTCATTTTAGCCCAAGTGGCCGGAAGGAAAGGCAGAGGTAGGCCAAGGAAGACATGGGTGGATCAGATTCAGGAGTGTCTGCATGAGAGATTATGAGTATGAAGTATAAAACATCTTGTGTACAGCGTGCAATGGATATCAGTGAAGCCCGAGTTGTATGTCAAGATCGCTGTAAACGGAGAAGTTTGGTACGACAAGAGTAAGTAAAAACATCTGGTAGTTTGTATTTCTTTTTGAAGCTAACCTCAGAATCTCAGAGAACATCTTAGTTATGTGTATGTATATATGTATGTATGTACAAACGTCTCAGGTTAAAATCTGCTCAACATGCTGGCCATTACAAGAGATTATATATTGCAAATGAAGAACGCCATGTGACATGGCTACTCGCAGCATGTTGCTGACTGTGTTGGGCATTTCACGTCTGATACTCGTTTTCAGATCTGAGATAGAACGTGTGCCTTTCCGATTAGCTCTGTCTTTCAGGTAACCACAAAGCCAGATACACGAGTAGTAAGTTCCTGTGAGTTGGCTAGCAAGGACTGTGGATACTCTGGAGAAATTATGCGTTCATTACCGAATGTTCGACTGAATATCTTCATACGAAACTTTCCATGTTCGACTGAACAATTTCATACAAAACTTTTCATGTTCGACTGAACATTTTCGTAGGAACGTTTTCATGTGAATGGCTGAAATTTCTTGGATTTCAGTAGTTGATGCATGTGCTGTTTTTCTTTAATTGGAGGTTTAACGACTACCGGGTGCAACTCAATGAGCTGTAAGCAGTTGCTCGTACCTAATTTAGGGCCACTGGTTCCAGGGAAGGGAGAGAGCCAGTGCCGTAAGACAAACACAAACATCCATGCCTCACCGGTATTCGAACCCGGACCCCTTTCGGACGAATGATCAGAGGAATTCGAACCCGGACCCCTTTCGGACGAATGACCACTGAGCCACATGGGCGCCATGCTTCTGCTGTCCACAGCAGGAAATTTCTCGTGATGGCCAGTATAATGAGCAGATTTTGTCTTGAAACGTTTGTGCTGTCAATGCGTGAATTTACTGCAAGGTTAGTAGAAGAGAAGGTTGCCTTGATCTCGGAAAATCTTGGAGCGGAGAGGGAGAGGTGCGTGACGTCACTGACAGACCCACCGTAGGGTTTCATTCGAGGTCTCGCCCGCCCGTCCAGAGTGTGGAATCAACTGAGTTTTTTCTTTTTTTTTAAAGCCTGTTTATTTTGAAAAAAGTTTAGGACACTTACAAAAGACATAGCCACAGCCTACTTTAGATTAAAGACATGTGAAAAGTTAGGAAAAAGAAAGAAAAACATGCGTTCCGACTGAAACATAAAGTGTACTATTTGTACTTACGTTTACTCTAGTTGCAGTTCTGTTTCTTTGGCTTTTCATGGTTTAGGAACATGAGTTATAATCTAATCAGTATAATTATAATTGATTTAATCACATCAATTTGCAAAACTAGAGGTTATTTCTAAATAGGTAGGTCTAAGTTTTTTCTTTTCCTAATTTACTGTTTTCATGGGTTTTATCTTCTTTGAGCGAATGTCTTCTTCATTTCTGTTATTTCTTTCGGCAGTTAGGGTCGACTGCAGCTTCTCATTCAAATATTTAATCCTAATTATAATTCCCATCTTAACATTTGCCCTTCCGTACTTCTAAGTACCTCTGTGAGAAATCCAGGAAACAAGAGATGTGCTTTTTCGGTTAATGTTTTTACGATATAAGGCTCTTTACTTATAGTGTAATTTATTTTTTGTTTAAGAAATTCATATTCCAAATTTTAGGCAATATATGACCACTCAAGAGATGGTTGAATGAGTCCTCCAAATGACAGATGATGTAGCCATGATTTCTCAATATGTACAGTGTTATTTTTTTATGTGTAATCTCCCAGATGTCGGTATTTTTCTTTATATTTTTTGCCACCCAATCAGCAAGATACTCTCGGTAATCATCTTCAGTTACTGTGGTTAGGCATTGTTGTGTATTTAACACATTATCGTTGTCGCTTGCATAGAATAAGCTGAATCCCTTATTTCTTTGCAAGCGATAAATTGTCGTTGTCGCTTGCAAAGAAATAAGGGATTCAGTTCTAAAAATACGCAATGCTATGCAAGCGACAACGACAATGTGTATTTAACACATTGTCGTTGTCGCTTGCATAGCATTGCGTATTTTTAGAACTGAATCCCTTATTTCTTTTTGTTGATTGCACGCCTTTTCGCGTAACGCAATATTTTAAATCAGCAACTGCCTATATTTACACATTAATGCGTCATATTCTATATCTCTGATTTCAGTTACTCCATCGGGTTCCACTGCGTTTTGCTTCTCAGAACTGTTATCTGAATGGTTTACTTGTAACAAATCAGAAATCATATTTTTAGTTTCTCTTTGAGTAAGTCTTTCAATGCGATTTCTATTGCAGTAATCCACGTGTTTAATAACTACATAACTTTTCAGCAAATTTTTTGAAGAGAAGGCAAAGCTTTTTAATTTTCTTTTGGGTGTCAAATTTAAAAGTTCGAATTTCAAATCCCGCTCATAATCTTGGGGCTCAAAATGTTCTGCACACACAATATAGGATGCTGGGTTCCATTTCCCATCTCTGCGACAGAGATCAATCCACTCTTTCCTGAGCTCTGTATCTTTTGGAAAAAAATGATACATTTATCAGGATCTTTTTTAGTTTTCGACAAACTGTTGTTGCAAATTGCAACAGTACATCTTATCCCTGGCATTACTGATAGTCAGTCACATAAAATAGTAGTTATGATGTTGAATGTTACTAGGTAACAGTTAATATAAACTGCTGGCAACCCAAATCGCAACACCAAGAAGGAATCATCCGATTAGCCTGAATTTCACACCATGCGTCGCCCGCGAGAGGACATGCAAACGATTAGCATTGCAGGGCATATGCAAATCATGTGCGCCCGGCACGCCACCGAGAAGCACTATAAGAAGGGTGCACAGAAGGCGGGGTGTAAGTAGTGGAAGTGTGTTGTGCTGCCGAACCTGTGCGTGGAAAGATTCCTGATGCCTCGTCGCAGAATAAGGCAGTCATTCCAGCACGTTTCGGAGCTCGACAGAGGACGAATAGGGGCTTATCGCGACAGCGGTTTATCGTACCGAGACATCGGCGCCCGTGCGGGACGACATCCAGCCACAGTGAGGCGACTATGGATTTGGTGGGTGCAGGAGGAACGGACGGACCGACGTGAGCGATTGCCGCAGGCGCGGCACGCCACCGAACGAGAGGACCGGCATGTTGTGCCGCGGGCATTGACGGCTCGCACCGCCACATCACGAACGTTAGCGCAGGAATTAGGGTGTGTTGCGCAACAACCTGTGTGAGCATGTACCGTTCGACGTCGTCTGCAGGAGCGAGGACTTGTCGCACGGCGCCCATTGCACCGATTACCATTGACATTACACCACCGGCGAGTGCGGCGGCAGTGGGCCGTTGAACGCCGCACCTGGACTACTGAATGGCACGACATTGTCTTCTCCGATGAATCACGCTTCTGCCTGCAACACCACGATGGTCGGATCCGCGTTTTGCGGCACCGCGGCGAGAGACTGTATGACGCCTGCATTATGCATCGCCATACCGGTCCGTCTCCTGGCGTTATGGTTTGGGGCGCAATTGGATATGACACCCGCAACCCTCTGGTACGCATCGCCGGTACGCTCAACAGCCACCGCTACATCTCCGACGTTTTGGAGCCTGTAGTCCTCCCTTACCTCCTGGACCTGCCAGCGGCCACGTTTCAACAGGACAATGCGCGCCCGCACGTGACACGCATCGTGAAACAATTCTTCACGGCCCACCAGGTGTCACTGCTGCCGTGGTCCCCCTGTTATCCCGATATGTCGCCCATCGAACACATCTGGTAGCTGATCAGCAACCGAGTTGCCCGGTAAGCACCACCCGCGGCTACGCATGATGACCTGCGGCAACGTGTGGAAGCAGCCTGGACCGACATACCCCAAGCCCACATCCAAAGCCTCTGTCGTTCGATGCCGGGTCGTGTAGCGGCCGTTATTGCCAGCGATGGTGGCCACACGAACTATTGATGTCTGCGTGTTCCGCAAGCCGCACGGGTATGTAGTCTCAATCCTTTCATCTTTGTATCTCTTGTTATGTGTCCAGTAAATCTGGCTTTGCTATCTCGTGTCTTTCTTGGTGTTGCATTTTGGGTGGCCAGCAGTGTACATCACTCTGAAAAATGTTGCTACACGAAAAACTGAGCTCAAAGTGAGATTACACTGAAATTACATAGGATTTAGCTCTTTCGGGAAGGGACGGATGGGCGTTGACTTTGTACGCGGGTCTGTCACTGACGTCACTCCCCCCCCCCAACCAAGACGTGACTACAGGGAAGTAGAGGGATCGAAGCCACCTTCCCTCCTACTAACTTTGAGTTTACTGTACGTGTCTGTCTGTCAAGAACAGACAGGTACCAGAAATCTCACGCATATGACTGTTCTTTCCTTGTGTTTAACGTGCCATTATTTCCCTAGCGGCGCAATTTTGAACTACCCTATTCCCCACTAAATCGTTCGTTCATGTCCTGGATAAGCAACCTACGAAGTTTGATCGCGGTATCTCTACTTCTAGAAAACCGATAATAGGGATATTTATTTTATTACCATTCTGTACACAACGAGATCGTGTTGTGTTTTCTTTACTTCGTTAATATAAATTCATTACATAAATAACAGGATCATACTGAGATAGTAAAATCTGTCTTACATTATTCATGCAAATCAAGCAGTGATTGTTAGGTTATTTAAGTAGCTTGAGAAAACAAAGCACGTATGTATCGAAGTACAAAATACACTGGCGGAAAGTGGAAAAAGAACACCAAGAAGGAGACGTCTGATACCAACGAAATTTATACAGCACAATAACGGAATACAGAGGATAACGTGATCAAAACATTATGGCAAAATACAGCTGTATTTGCCGGTAAACTGAAAAATAACATTTCCATGTAACACGGTTAGTACGAGGTTGAACCGCCATGAACTTAGTCACACTGTGCAATTCTGGCATGTGGTCTGTCGTACAGATATTGGATGTAAGTTTGTGGTATTGAGTTCCAAGCATCCTAAACCTGGACGAGTAAATCGGGGATGGTCGTGGCTGGCCGTGGAGACCGGATAAGTCGTTGTCCCATAAAATCCCACACGTGCTCAATGGGGACAAATACGGTAAACGTGCAGGCCATGGAAGTTGTCTCACACCCTGAAGTGCATGTTGCGTTGCACGTGCCATGTGTGGGCGTGCGTTATCTTGCTGGAAAATACCACGATGGACCGACCTTCCAAATGGCACAACAGCGGGCTGAATGATGTTGATGTAGGAGGTACTGTTTAACGTACCCGGTACAAACACTAGTTGTGTACAGGAGTGATAGCTGATCGCTCCCCACACCAGGAGACCAGGTGTAGGCCCGGTGTGTCACTGGAGGTTGCAAGAAGGGTTGAGACGCTCCTCTGTGGGTCTGCGAACACGCATACGGCCATCGGAGGCTCCCAAGCAGAATCTGCTTTCATCGCTGAACACGACAGATCGCCTTTGCGTTCTACAGTGCAGACGTTGGCGACACCACTGCAGCCGTTCCTGACGGTGGGCTGGAGTCAGAAGTACACATGCCAGAGGCACACGTACACGTAGTCCTGCATCCAGTAGACGGTTGCGGATTGTTCGCACAGTCACCTTAGGTGCAACTGCAGCTCGGATTTACGTCGCAGTGGATGTTCTGCGTGACAACGCCGCTCTTTTTATGTGTGAATCGGGCCGCTCATCAGTCCCTCTGTGACTCCCGGTTCCACGTCTTCTCGTGTGGGAATGTTTCTCGGACCATCTACGCCACCATCGTACCACCACCGATACTTCCCGGCCAATTCGCTCCGCAATACGACGATACGACCACCCGGCCTCGCGGAGCCCGACTAGACGACCTCGCTCAAAGTCCGGTAACTGCTGAAATCGTACACGTCTTCCATTTCCAGACATTGCAGCTTCTTCAGGGTCTTGGCACGTGTCCGTACGCCGACAACTGATTACATTCACTTCGCTGTACTCCTTAAATACCACCGACGATAATTTGCATATTATGCCGTGCTGTGGCATAAGGACTCACCGGTTGGCCCCGAAATTAACATCACACCTACGTAAACTCGACCCTATTAACATATGTAAATTTCATGAACGTCCGCCAATTCTATCTTGGTGTTCTTTTTTCACTTTCCGCCAGAGTATGTGAAAGTCATCTATAGGTTGGGGCCATGTCTCAGTTGAACTAAATATTTAAAATTTATAACTTGGCCTAAATTTCGAAATTAAATTACGGACTAACTGTGCAACGAATCCCAAACAGGACGTAAAAAAGTTCAATAATCATAGTTCAGTGATTTCGTGATCATAAACTTCAACACCAAGACTCGCAATATTTTCCCTGTAATTGCAACATTCTTTTACTTGGCACTCCCAGAAACAATAAATGTGAAAACACACTGTAAGGACATTTTTTTATTAAACTGCTATATACCATATTGCCAATAAGAGAGAGTTATTTAATTCAAAGAAACTTTAGGAAACCATTGTTTGGGACTGATACATCGGTTTTAAAATGAACATTTCCGGTATGTTTTTCTAAAGTAGAAATACATCGGCAAATCTGTATGCTCACAGGAATCTCGTATTAGGACATTTGGTACTAACAAAAGCAGAAATAACTTATATGGAAAAATAAATCAACGTATTTTCAGATTTTGATCAGGAAAAATAACACTGGTAAACACATGTTTTGTCCCAGACATAATTTTTTTTATTCTTTAGTATTTTCATATGAGGAATCCAGATTTGCTATCCAAATTTTGCTATTACGTATAGTTTTAAAAATATAATAATATGTTTTTTTCAATTTTTTACGTTAAAAATAGTTATGTTTTTTTGTGCGAGAAATAATTCCAGTATTGAATTAGAGCACATAGCCTCGTTTATTCATGTGAGAAAATAAAAGAAAAAAAGCTGCAGGTGACACACAGACTCTGTTGCGTTCGTGTTTTATCAAAGGGGAGAGGGGAGTCCTGTCCGCACGTGCGAATGAGTCATAGACATGGCGACACCTGCACCCTTCCCGGCTTCTCACTCGACTACGTCTTATGTCTCAGTTCTTTGTAGACAGCCGAAGTGAACGCTGTGCTATTGCTCTTTATTAGTAGCTTTTGTTTGTGTGTCAAAACTGAAAAATGCCACAAAAGTGCCTCAACCTTCCGGATACGTTTTGTTATATGTGCGTTGAATTGACATTCAAACCTCAAAGGCGAAACTTTACACCGTTAATACGAAAGTGTTATCAACTTTACTTTGGTTGCAAAGTAGGAGATCAATATAAGAGTTGGGCCCCACATATTTGTTGTGTTACATGTTCAAACCTTTTAACGGGGTGAGCAAACGGTTCTCGCCATATGCCATTTGCAGTTCCCATGGTGTGGAGAGAACCGAAATATCATTCTTCGGACCGCTGTTTTTGTATAACAAATAGAAAAGAAAACACAAGTAAGTCGAAACACAGTTTAAAATATCCCATCTTACCTTCAGCGATGCGACCTATTCCCCACAGTGATGATATACAAATACCACCTCACCCGGCATCAACCGATATAAATGAAAATTCAAGCTCTGAAGAGGATAAGAATGAAGATCACGCTGATCGATGTGATTTATGTTTCGACATTTCTAAGGAGCCTCATTTACTGACACAAGGAGACAGACCGAAATGATTTAGTGCGCGATTTAAATTTATTTAAAAAACAGGCAGAACTTTTGGGGTCACGACTAAAAGGGTGGAACTTTCTTAATCGCAGAACTAGGGTATGCTACTTTCGAAATCGTCAAGAAGATTTCAAGGAGTTTTTCTCGCAAGAAGGAGATATGGTGTACTGTAATGATATTTCATCAGTGATGGACACTGTAGGACATGCTCATAACGCACAGGAATGGTGTTTGTTTATAGATTCGTCAAAAGGTAGCCTAAAAGCTGTCCTTTTGCACAATGGAAACAAATTCCCATCAGTTCCACTAGCACATGATATTAATATGAAAAAAACTATGAAAATATGAATATTATTCTAAAGAAGGTACACTATGCATAATTCATTTCGAACATATGTGGAGACCTCAATGTGACCGCAATGCTGCTCTGGTTACAATCTGGATACACAAAACTTTGCTGTTTTTTGTGCGAGTGGGGCAGCCGGGATCGTAAAAGTCATTTCAAAAGGAAGACATTGGCCTTCACGTAAATCTCTTACACCTGGTAAAAAACAATTTAATGAAAGCTGCTTTAGTTGATCCCCAAAACATCTATCTTCCACCTGTTCATATCAAATTAGGTTTGATGAAAAATTTTGTGAAAGCCATGGACAGAAATGGAAGTGGTTTTTTGTACTTGAAAGAGAAGTTCCCCAAGACTAGCGATGCAGGAATTAAAGAAGAAATTTTCGTAGGACCACAAATTAGTGAACTAATGGAAGATGAAACTTTTGAAGGACGTTTGAATGACTTAGAAAATCGCGCATGGGTTTCTTTCAAGAATTTAATGAAAAACCTTTTAGGCAACAAAAAGTCTGACAACTATACGGATGTAGTACATGAGATGCTGAAAGCATATGAAGGCGTAGGCTGCAATATGTCTCTGAAGATCCACTTCTTTCACTATGACTTAGATTTCTTTCCCGAAAACCTGGGCGTTGTAAGTGATGAACACGGTGAACGCTTTCATCAGGGCATTTCAAGCACCGAAAAAAGATATAACGGAAAGTGGAGTTCAAGTATGTTAGCAGATTACTGCTGGACTCTCAAAATGGACCTTCCTGAGGCAAATTATTAAAGGAAATCTTCAACTAAGACCTTTTAGGTACGTTGACCGTTAATTAATTTCCTTAGTATACAAGTCATTAATGTAAAATATTTACGTAATTGTCACACAAAAACCTTACGTGATAGAGAAAAATGGTTTTCGTTATTGAATTGAGCACGGCAAATTCTTTTAAGATTGGCCAATAACATCTTTGGGACAGAAAAAAGTTATTTTTTGTAGACTAGTGTAATTTTTCCTTTCCAAATGAGGTCACCTGCACACAGCGGGATTTCATATTTTGGATTTGCATTCTAAAGAAAGTGTAGGCGACACAGCTCATTATTAACTGATTAGCCTTTTATGAAATTACGTCTGGTAAATCATTGTTTGTCCTTTTTGTGTAGCAAGTTTTTTTAATATTTTCAAGATTTCTGCAATAAGAACTTAGAAATGTTGCTTTAAAAATTTCAAAGTTAGGCACTGTTCAGGGGTTTACCTTACTCGCTTTTGAAATTTTAAATATTTCTTGGTTCTGAATTCATTCTTTGATAATACTGTTTTAGGTCAAACATTTTCTTTCAAGCGAAATTATTCTATAAGAAATAAATGAAGTACCTTTGACCTTTTCAGCAACTTGCTTCAATTTTTGATCAATTTACAAAATCAAAAAATTTTGAGCTTTTGTTGCGAAAGTCTGTCTATATTGGCTTTTAATTTTTTTGTTAACATGGAGCAATAGAAATATCTTCTGAAATTGTTAAATCTAGTGTCTGTTTTTGGTTTACGCTTTGTAGTTTTCTGTTCTTTTCTTGTATCTTCCAGGCGTATCTAGTTTTGATAGCCTCGTTCTTCCCTAATATTTAGTTTTACCTCCTGGAAAAGAAGAATACCAGAACCCTTTAACCCATACTATAAAAAAGACATAGAAAAAATTCTTCGGAGTATAAAGCGAAATAGATATACAGAAAAATAAACATGCACAAAACCACAAATATGTTCAATGGGGAAATCAGTAAGTTACAAC
Organism: Macrothele yani; assembly: GCA_039090855.1. NCBI lineage: Eukaryota > Metazoa > Arthropoda > Arachnida > Araneae > Macrothelidae > Macrothele > Macrothele yani. The sequence continues at coordinate 86,067,130 of CM077008.1, forward strand.
TTCTGGATAATTTCCCAGAGGAATCTTAATACTGCGCTTGGTGTGATAATTCGGCCTTCTAATCTCTGCGTCACGAGATGATAACAAAATATCTATAATATCATTTAAAGAGAAGGTTACGACTTTATTGTTTGTGCGAGAAAATGAAGTGAGTGTTGCTATTCCTGTCGTGCCTACGTTGCACCATTTAAATGCATTTTAGATCAAGAGGCTTCCGAGCTTTGGCGATATTCATTCATAGCAATGTCCATTAGGAATGAACTACTATCAGAGCACGTTTCATTAGCATAATAGTTCACTTCAATGGGAGAAGGCGCACAATACAAGAATTCGCGGATATGTGGATTGGGGACTGCTGAATGTAGGGCGCTACTGAATGAAGCAGTTACCATTGAAAAGAGAGGGTTTCCTGATGCAGTGCGTTTTACCTAGTTTAAAGATTCCTGCCTGAAACACGAAGCTCTCTTCCAAGCAAAAGACTTTCTTTAGAGATCTTTTGTTCGCTTTCTCTTTAGAGCTATTTTTGGAGAGTTTTGTGTCGAAACAATTACACGCATACTATCGATCTGATCAAAGCTTATCTCTTTGCCCATAATTACAAAATTTGATTTTGCAGAGGAGAGGAAGTTATGAGGATAGTCTAAGCAAACCAGAAAACTTTGTATAACTTTACGAATTTCGTATTTAGTTTATTAAATAATTTATTGGACTGAGTTCTTCAAACGGTAGTAGAAAGGTATTGCACAACTCACAAGCATTATTTTCACCAGAAGTTTGAACTGCTACTCCAAAATTTCAGGACGGTATTTATAGTAATGAATTCAAAGGGGTGATAAAACTCTTCTGTGTCCCATCTCTTTCGTCTATAATAATGCATCTCTCAATTTTATATTTCCTTTGGTAGAAGGGAGCTATATGATAAAATTTTTGAAATACGTATGGTGGAAACTGTTGAGAAAAAAAAAGAAGAAGAATGCTAATGAAATATTAAGGGTAAATTACAAAACCTTCGCCAGCCAGATCCTTTTCTGGCTCTTGTGTGATGTGATTTAAGAATATTTGATTGTTTTCTCTATGTGTGCCTATGATCTGATATCGCAAATAGATCAGCGTTTGTGACTTTTAAGTTCGTTTACATTTTTGGCGAAGAAAAGTATTTTTATCTACACTTTGTGAGCAGAAAAATCCCCTTTTATTTTTTTTTTCTGTTTTTATCGAGCATGACCATAGGAACAAATTTTGGGTTACTTTTTTACGCTTTCCAACCGTAGGTTGAAGAAGCGCATATGTTCCAGATCTGTCCGTCTGTCCGTTCACCTGTCGGTACGATAACTCGCGTAAAAACGGTTTGATTTCGATGAAATTTTAGTATGCGGTAGGGGACCACCAGGGGACGAAACCTATCGAAAATGGACGAAATGGGGTCAAAGATCACGGCATAGGTGCGGGATCCATTCCATTGCGCTTATGCGTCATGACATGCGTAACTATGGTTCGATGTCGATGAAATTTTTGTATATTGTAGGGGACCACCTGGGAATGAACCCTATTGAAAATGGGTGAAGTTGGGTTAAAGGTCAGGACATAGGAGCGGGATGCATTCCATTGCCCTTATGCGTCATAACGTGCGTAAACATCGTTCGATTTCGATGAAATTTTAGTATGTGGTAGGGGACCACCTGTGGACAGACCCTATTTAAAATGGGTCAAATGAGGTCAAAGGTCAGGGCATAGGATCGGGAGCCATTCCATCGTCCTTATCCCATACTGTTAAGGTGGACGTCAAGTGATTTTGCTTCCTATACTTCTAATGGAAAAACTTTTGTACATATTTCCTTCACAATTAGTGTGTTCCCAAGGACGGAAATTTGAACATCGATTAAAATAACTTCATATTATAACTTGGAATACTTAACATTTTCTAAAACATAACCTTAATTATATTAAAAACCAATAACGTTTCCCTTGGTGGTGTTGAAACCAGAAAAAAGATGGCGCGATATGTACTTTGATGACGTCAGAAGACAAATAAATGTTGGATTGCATAATTATGGTTATGTTTTAGAAAATATTAAGTATTCCAAGTTATAAAATGAAGCTATTTTAATCGATGTTCAAATTTTCATCCTTGGGAACGCATTAATTGTGAAGAAAATGTGTACAGCAGTTTTTTCATTGGAAGTATCATCATCATCATCATTGTCAACCATTATCAATCCACTGCTGGACGAAGGTCTCTCCAAGTTTCCTCCACAACGGTCTGTCTTGTGCCAGTCTCCTCCATGTCACCCCTGCATACTTTCGAATTTCATCCACCCATCTCCCATGTGGTCTTCTTCTGGGTCTTTTCCTGTCCCTTGGAATCCAATCTAAAATTTCAGCTGTCCATCGATGATCTGTCCTTCTGGCAGTATGTCCAGCCCATTGCCATTTCAGGGATTTAACTCTGATCATGATGTCTTCCACTCTTGTCATTTTTCGGATCCACGAGTTCCTCTTCTTATCTCTCCTGGTTACACCAAGCATGCACCTCTCCATGCTTCTTTGAGTTGTCTGCAGCCTTTGTATGTCTCTTTTAGTTAAGGTCCACGTCTCTGCACCATACGTAAGCACTGGAAGGATGCATTGATCAAACACTTTTCTTTTAAGACATAATGGCATATTGCTCTTGAAAATTATGCTGTTTCTTCCAAAAGCTCTCCAGGCAAGTTTTGTACGCCGATTAATTTCTTCATCAATGTGACCCTCACTTGATATCTGCTGTCCAAGATAAATGTACGTGTCTGTTATCTCCAGCTTTTCTCCATCAATCGATAAATCTTCATTTCTTGTAAAAGCATTGAACATCACTTTTGTCTTCTGAAAGTTCATTTTTAATCCCACTTCTTTACTCTTGTCAGCAAGTTCCTGGATCATACTCTGCAGCTCTGATGGGGTAGTTGCAAAATGACTACGTCATCAGCAAAACGAAGGTGGGTTAGATAATCTCCATTAATCTTTATCCCTTTGTTTTCCCAGCTCAGCGACTGAAAACACCCTCCAATGTGGCATTAAAGAGCTTCGGAGATATGGTGTCACCTTGTCTCACTCCCTTTCCAATTTTTATGTGTGTTGTGTTTTCAAACAGCCGAATCTTTGCACTTGCATTTTCATAGATGTTATTAATAATATTAATGAATGCATCTTCAATACCGCAGGTTTTCAGAGCCATTGTAACTGCTGATGGTTTCACCGAATCAAAGGCTTTTTCATAATCGATAAAAGCCATGCACAATGGAAGTTCATATTCCCTCGCTCTTTCAATTAGTTCTCTCAGTACGTGGATATGATCTATTGTGCTGTAGCCACTCCTGAATCCAGCTTGTTCTCTCGGTTGAGCCATGTCCAGTGTTACCTTCAAGCGGTGTGAAAGAACTTTAGTGAAGATTTTATAAACTACTGATAGGAGGCTGATAGGTCTGTAGTTTCCGAGATCCTCAATGTCACCTTTCTTATGTAGCAGGATCATTGTAGCGGTGTTCCAATCCTCAGGAATCTTTCCTTCATTAAGGCATCGAGTGAAAATTTGGGCGAGTACTGTTTCGATTTCTCCACTTGCTTCTTGTATGATGTCTACAGTAATTCCATCTTCTCCTGGAGCTTTTCCCCGCTTCATGTTCTTGATTGCATGTGCAACTTCTGCTGGAAGGACTGGAGGAACTATGGTACTGGTATCTTTCATGATGTCTGGAGTGCATGTATCATCCCTTTCATATAATTTGGAGTAGAAATCTTTCACCCTTGTCAAAATTTCGCCTCTATTTCTTGTTACAGAACCATCTTCTTTTCTCAGTGCCATAATCTGTTTTCTTCCCTTACTGAGATGTCCCTTTGCTATCTTTAGGCTTTGGTTGTTTTCAATTGCTTTCCTCACTAGTTCACAGTTGAATTTTCTTACGTCTTCAGTGATACTTTTTCTTACTGTCTTGCATAGCTCTATATATTCCACTTTGGAAGTCACATCTTCTTTAGTTGTCCTCATCTCTCTTCTTTTTTGCATCAACATTTTCGTTTTTCCTGATAATTTGTTTACATGCAACTTGTTCTTAGACCCAGCTAATTTTGTTGCTGTTTCCATAAGAGCTTTGGTTACTTTTCTGTTAACTTCAGAGATGTCCACTTCTTCCGATGTTAGGCCTTCCAAAGCAGAGAACCTGTTCTTCAGTTCCAACTTGAAGGTATTATGGTGTTTTTTTAAGGTTGGTTATGTCAATAGGTTTTGTTTGTCTTATGAGCTTGCCACGTTCAAGTTTAGTGTTGAGGTGCATCTTACATCTCACCAATCTATGGTCACTACCTGTGTTGAACTTGTTTAGCACACTGCAGTCTTCTATGACGAATTTTTTGTTACACATAATAAAAAAATCAATTTCACTTGTCGTCCCATTTGGATGTCTCCATGTCCATTTCCTGTGTGGCTTTTTCTTGAAGAAGGAGTTCAAGATGAAAAACCCTTCTGCCTCTGCAAACTCAACGAGAGTATTTCCACGCTGGTTTCTGTTGCTGTGACCGAATTTACCTACTGAAGTTTCATTCTGTTGCCGTTGCCCTATTTTTGCATTGAAATCTCCCATAATTATTTTCAAGTGCTGCTTACCTTTATTATTTAGATGACAAATTTCCTCATAAAATTCTTCAATTTCTTCTTCAGGATGACTTGTGGTGGGTGCATAAGTTTGAATAATCTGAGCCTGGTATCTTTTCGAGAGTTGGATAACAAGTCGTGCTGCTCTGTCAGAGGAACTTTCAACTTCTACAACTTTATCCTTCAGTTTCTTGTTTATTATAAATCCAACACCACTAGTTCTGCCAGTATCTGTCCCACGATAGTAGAAGAGATGTCCACTTTTCAGTTCAATGAGATCTTCTCCTTTTCTCCTTACCTCACTTAGCCCCACGATGTCCCACTTGATCCTTTGTAATTCCTCTTCCAATTCAAGAAGCCTTGAATCAGAAGATAGGGAGCGTCCATTGTAAGTAGCCAAGGTCAGCATCAGATGGCAGCCTAGTCCGGTCCTCCGGGGATTCTTAGCACCCTCTGCCTTCATGTCGCACTGGCCGCTGCCTTGGCCAGGTACATTCCAGCTGCCGGAGACTGAGGGCCAAGATTTAAGTTGTGGAATCATTTTGGAGGGGGTTTGGCCATAACTCACCACGCTGGCCAAGCGGGTTGGTGAGTGTGGGATAGAATTTCCTCTCTAATCCCGATGGTATAGTTATACCGCTATTGGCGGTCGTCAGAGCCCCTTTAGTGGGAACAGGATGCACCACGAGAAGGCGGGGTTGACATTTGTCAAGGAGAGGCTGTGATGTTACGCATCACCTGGATTTAGCTTGATCTCGCCTTTAGGAAACTTGGTTTAGTGCGTTAAATAACCACCCCTAATTATAACGTTTTTAGTGTTATGGCGTCGTTCCGTTAATGTTACAAATGCTTAGAAATCTTATGACGTCACAATCTCGCGACTGAGATGTTGGCTTGCGGTCACGCCATCTGTCTTATTACGTCACGCGTTGTGTGTGGATCCTATTAAAGTTTTATGACGTCACACTCTTGCGAGCAGAAGGTCACGATTCCCATCCGCCTCATTATGTCACGCGTTGTGTGCGTATGCCCGTCCGCACGATAACTCGCATAAAAATCATTCGATTTCGATTTAATTTTAGTATGTGGTAGGGGAACACCTGGGAAGGAACCTTATTGAAAGTGAACGTAATCGGGTCAAAGGTCAGTTCATTGGAGCGCGATTCATTCCACTGCTGTTATGCGCCATACCTAACTTAGAAACGGTTCGATTTCGATGAAATTTTAGTATGTGGTAGGGGATCACCTGGGGACAAACTCTATTGAAAATGGGCAACATGGGGTCAAAGGTCAGGACATAGGAGCAGAATCCCTTCCCTTGTTATTATAGGTCATAACGTATGTAAAAATGCTTCGATTTGGATGAAATGTTAGTATGTTGTAAGGACTTGCCTGGGGACGAATTCTATTGAAAATGGGCGAAATGCGTGCAAAGGTTAGGACACAGGATTGGGAACTATTCCATAGCCCTTATGCATCATAACTTACGTAAAAATGTTGCGATTGCAACAAAACTTTATCATGTTATTTCGCAGGTATACTGAATCGGTTCTGTTGAATATCATCGAAATGGGATCAAAGGTCAGGGCACAGGACCGAGATTTATTCCACAGCCATTATCCTCATAACTTGAGTAATGATTTCTGATATGTTGGAAAGCGTATTATAACCAATACATTGCATGATTTTACTAACTTGTTTATATTTCTCCATCTTTTTCTATTAACTGAATTTCCCTCTTTCAATTTCATCAACTTGTCCTTACTTTTCCTGTACTTCACTTTTGAGAGAAAAGCACGGTGCCTTTGATACTATCCATTTTCGTCCAATATTTATTTGGTGCAGTTTGTTTCTTTTATTCCACTGTGAGTTGTATTTTTTAAGCATTTTTTCCTTACTGTTAAAATTAAGTCCATATCTAAATGTGAAAACCTGTGTGTATTCTGCAGTGTATAGGCGTCTTGCAAAGTCACATCCAAAGATCCAACATTAAGGACAGTGTCTTTGAAGCTTTATTTTATACGAAAATTTCGAACAAAGTCCTTGAGGTGAAGTTATAGATGGACCTTACATTGTGGTAAGCAGGAACCCTACTTCTGGCTTACTTCAACTGGTGACACTGTACTGGGTTTCCCGTGGCACCAAATTTTCAAACGCTTTTGCCATTATTCCACGTAATCTCCGTTAAACGAATGCAGATTTTAGAAATTAGATTCTAGATAAATGCAGCTATTTTTTTTCCATATCAGACCTCAGTTGGGATTAGTACTGTGTACACAGTGTCGTAAATTCTTAAGGTCCCATGTATTCTCTCATATGATATACACGTGAGATGCGATATATCGCATGAGCGAGCTACATTTCATATGTAGTCTTAAGTAAGTGTCTTAAAATTGATTGTAATACAGTTCACATCTGGTAATGCCCAGCGCGTGGAAAACGCTTGCCGGCGAGTTCATCTCCTCCGTTACCTTTTGTATTCTATTTAGCATTCTACTGGAACCGAATCGAAATCAACGTGCGCGGGATTTTTTCACATTTTGGAAACAGAAACAAGTCACAAGGAAAGACACTACAGAAACAAGCAGTAATTCAACGTACGTCTAGATAAGGATTTCCTTACATTTCATCCAGGTTCGAATTCATTTCAAAGCTGGAACTGCAGTGCTCAATGAAATTTTCAGAAATATTTCCAGAGAAATATTTTTAGAAATATTTTCGAAATTTTCAGAAATTTTTCAAAAAGGAATGTATAGTGGAAACCCTCTTTGTTTCCTCGAATATGGATATGAACAGTGACTTAAGAAATCCATATTTCTCCAGTACTCTGGACATTTCATAGTTCTGCCTCAACTTCCAGTTATACATACAGGGTGTTTCACTAAATAGTCCCCACAAAAACCAACTACTTTTTTTCCCACTCCACATAGAAACACAACGTTTGGTTTACAAGCGGCTTCGATCCTTGAAAAATGCGCGGGAGTGATTTTCTTGACAAGACGATGACTCATTGTGACGTCCCCCTATCAGATGGCCGGGCACGTTAATTCTCTCCGTAAGCAATCTGCGTGTTTTACTGTGTCACTGAACGTTATTCAGGGTGGCTGTGTATACCGTTATGGGGCGGGTGTTTATTGTGAAAAGTTATTGGATAACAAAGTCTATAGAGGCAACACAGCGGGAATTACTGCAGAACTTTGGGGGAAGAAAAGCACCAGAAAAACGTTACATTACCAGGTTAACGAAGAAATGTGAAACCACGGGCAGTATTTTGAAATAATACAACAAGCATATACACTAAATGTGTATGCATGTTTTAATTAAATATAGCTCACAGGACAGGGAGTCATGGAAGACATTTGGGGAGAATTCTATCCACCAGTGAATCAATAATATCAGCTGATAATTGTCATATACTCAGTAACGTCTTTGGAACAGCCAAAGTACTTCAGTTGTAATGTACTCCAAAAATTAAGATCCGTATTCTGTGCCTTTCTGTGACCGTAAGGTAAACAAATTTTAAGATTCTTTAACTACAGATCACGCCAAACAGTACTCTTGTCAAGTAGCTACAGTGGGACAATAAGCTTCTTTAACTACAGATCACGCCGAACAGTACTCTTGTCAAGTAGCTACAGTGGGACAATAAGCTTCTTTAACTACAGATCACGCCGAACAGTACGCTTGTCAAGTAGCTACAGTAGGACAATAAGCTTCTTTAACTACAGATCACGCCAAACAGTACTCTTGTCAATTAGCTACAGTGGGACAATAAGCTTCTTTAACTACAGATCACGCCAAACAGTAAGCTTGTCAAATAGCTACAGTGGGACAATAAGCTACCCATTAGCAGATCCAGTCATTAGCAATCTACTTCCACATTGTTACAACCCAATGCGTCATCTACTATTACACAGGCAAAATTGGATGAGTCACCTACTACTAACGTGCTAATACTGAATGTGTCATCGATTATCGCAAAGCTAAGAGTCATCTATCAATCACACAAGAATAATAAAGTAAGTAACCGCAGAGTTATATTTCAATGACGTTTGTCTTCGGCTGAAGTATTTATTTCCCTAGGGACTGGAAAAAGCAGTGGTAGTTAGTGGTGTTGCCCAAACCACGAACCAATCATACCTTATCGGAGAAATACCGTCTGATATCTCTTCTGCCCATTCTGGGTAAAATCCTGAAGAGTGTTATCCTCGATAGGCTTTTGAAGTTTTGTGATGCTAATAGTGCGATTCCTGACGAGCAGGGTAGTTTCCGGTTGAATCATGCCACGACCCACCAGTTGATCAGACTTACGGAATTCGCTTCTGAAGGACGTGATAAGAGTGAGTATTCTGCTTTCTTCCTGGGCATCAGCAAGGCCTTCGACCGCGTGTGTGGCACGATGGTCTCCTTCACAAGTAGCTGAAACTCCGGTGTACTCGCTCACATATTGAGCTGATTGGCTCGTACCTTAACATTCGCAGTTTCACCATTAAGATTAACTGTGAGTTTTCTTCTGAAATGAAGACACGAGCTGGTGTTCCTCGGGTTCTCTTCTTGGACCAACGCTGTTCTCCATTTATCTGCACGACTTACCCGAACCCAATTATGGACAGGTCATGATGTACGCAGATGATACAGCTGTTATATTCAGGTCCTTGAACAAAAGCAGAGCAGTGAAGCTTCTCCAGGACTTTCTGCCTCAGATGGAAACCTTCTATATTGACTGGCGGATCAAGATCAACCCGTCTAGGAACACTGTGCTGTTCTTCTTTTGGATCTCTCCAATGAATATCGAAACTTGTTATGTTTCGAGAGACAATCCCTTGGGCGAAGTACCTAGGGCTGCAACTAGTTTGTCGACTTCCGTGGGTAGATAACACCAGCTATCACACAAATAAAGCTACACAATGCCATAGGCAGCTGGCTCCATTACACCACCAGAGATACTTCTTTACAACACGGTACAAACTACTGCTGTACGAGACGGTCGTCAGGCCAGTGCTCACCTACGACTCTCCCATCTGGGTAGGTGTTAGTAGGAATCAGCGAGAGATAATCGAGAGGGTCCAGCGCAGAGCTCTTTATATGATCACTGGGTCTCAACTCTGGACCCGAATTCGGAACCTGATTAACAGACTTGGAGTTCAGAAGGTATATGGGTTCTTAACCAGGCCCGTCAATAAGTTCTTCAAGAAAGTGGAAGCCCATCCTGATTAACTTGTTAGGGGTGCGGTTGACTTCGATTCCAGCAAATTCTTAGGTATCCCAGAACTAAGGCGGCAACCGTTGTGCACCCCGCTCCCCTCCACCGACATGGACTTGGAGAAGGGCAGGACTGTTGAGCACTCTTTCTTGGGCTGGAGGCCTTGGATCAGATGGAGGACTGGATCATATGGAATAAGTATGTGAACATTTGGTGGGTGTTACACAAACTACAACACCCTTTTTTTTCAAGTTGGAATTGAAATGGTGAGTACCGATTGTTCGATGGCTAGATGGAGTTGTGGTAGGCGGCGATGGATGCTGTGGTACTTGGTTCACACTCCCTCCCCCACGTTCAGTCCCCTCTCCTCCTTCCTGTCTCGGAATGGTGTCGCGGTTTTCTCAAAAGATACGCTCTCCTCTCCTTTCACTTATCTTTCTGTTTCTCTTTCCTATTACGTTCCTTTACTCAGATCATCTGGCTTCTAATTTCTAAGGGCAGTTTTAGACCTGGGGTCAGATACACCCTTCCTAAAACTACTTCAAACGAGCAGAGTATAATCCAATGAATCATGGGTCACCTACCGTCACCCAGTTAGAAGTCGCCAACGTATTCCACAACTATAATCAGATGAGTAATCTATTACCATATAACTACATACTCGTATTATCGAATGAAGAATATATTTCCACACGTTCTTGAGTCAAAATACTACCAAACAGCTATGAGTCGTGTACTACCTTGTTCTTTAAGTGCTGTATCCTCCAGCGTTGGCTATCAGCATCTTGATACACAACCATGATGATCAGGTTTCTTGCGAATTATGTAATGAAGTTGTTTCCCCATTGCAGGGTAGTAATCATGCACTGTTGATCCAACTATGACTACCATGGTACAAAGAGCAAGCACCGAAAATGACTTAATACATCGAAAGTCAATTTTAATTATCCATCGACGTATTCACTGTATATCCGCAAAAGTCCCCGAAAAATGTAAACTTGATGGTCATCTACAGGAATTGAGCCACAAAAAAAAAACACCATCTACCACAGCCATAAGGCGCGTGGTTTAGACAACCGTGTTGTGTTTGTGTTTTCGTCAACTACCACACAGCTATTATAGGACGAATGATCTACTACTATGCAGATACAATCTAATGAGCCACCTACTGTCAGAGATCTGTAATGAAATTACAAGTTAGGGTATATACGAAAAATAGCACTTGTTAATTGTCCCAGTCGCACTAAATGTTTTATGACGTAGAAGTCTTTTCGTATTTCTACGTTATTTTAAACACATAACCATAAGATGAAATAGTTCCTAAATTAAACCTTAACGGCCAGGCGAAACATGTAAACAACAGAAGTCAAACTTACGGAAAAGATGCTTTATTCAGGATGTAGCACTTCCATAACAAATCATAACATCACATAGCATATTGCATTAAACTCTCCACACACCACACAGTTTCATAACGCTCTACAACATAACGCTTTTCAAGGAACGCTCTCCAAGCAACACTCTTTAACAACGCTCTCCAAGCAACAGTTTAGTCGTCGTTTTTATCTCTCGTTCTTATCTTATATCAGGCATACGTCACGTTCATTCAACCTCAATTATGTTGCCAACAATATTCGTTTGAGAGAAAATATATTACGTTAAGAGTGAAGTATAACTGTAAATAAATAAAAGATTTACATAGGGAAAGAAACTAAAAAGGAAAGTTAATTTAGAATATACGTCACAGTCTAAGCAAAACACCTTTCAAAAGGTTCATAACCTTGATCTGTCTTTGTTCTTTCAAGATCTACATTTGTGCAAGCGCTTTGAAATTTCAACATGTAGATATGAAAAGAGCAGATAAAACTCACTGATATCTGCAATTTTAGTAGCCTTCAGCTCCGAAAGAAAATATTGAAACCCGCAGACATTCTGCTTGAAATGCCGATAGGAAGATGTGAATGTGCGTTTCGAAGAAATCTACAATCGCTTCGAAATCCAAAAATCATTTCACAAAATAAAGGAAAGCGACTAAAATATTTTATTTCTAAGTCTACAGGTATGTGACGCTCTTCAACGAAATAAAGTGTTCAGCAAAATCAATAAGTACAGAAAGAAGAAAGGAAGTTGCATTTCGATTTAACTAGGAAACATTCATTAAAAATGACGAAACAAAACGTTATTTAGCGCATCTCTGACTGGTAACATAACTGGGATTACTTCAGCACTGGAAATACATGTATGGGCAGTAGGCAGTTTCGCAAATAAAGGCCGTGGGAAGAATATTAAAGCTTCGAAGGAATCGTGATGATTAAATTACTGCGGTTTGAAAAGCTACATTCATTCTCCCTGCTTTAAATGTATAACACACGAACGACTGACTACATTTGGTTCTTGCATCGCATTCGCCGTTTTGCAGTTGTTTCGAGAATACTAATTGTTGCTGGATTTTCTTTCATCTTCATGAAGTTTGTTAGATATACCGTATAAGATAAATTCTGATTTGGAGGAGACCTCGTAAGTTAAACTATAGTACTTTATTTCCATTATTTGCAAAAATAATAACAATAATAATAATAATTATGATTATTATTACGTTGAACACGCATAAGCCTTTTTCATTTTCGCAATAGCTTAGACAACAGTAAGCATACATACACATTTCTAAATGTCAATATCTTTCACACAGTCTAAGACGAATATTAACTTTTATGTCATTTCCAAATGTACGTTCTTCCGCCTGAAACCTGTGCGTTATAATATTTCAGTTAAATATGGAAATGTCTGCAAATATTACGTTAAATTGAGCTTCATTTAAATACCTTATTGAAAACTCAAATAATGGTTTTACTTAAAGGTTGTTTCCCAGTCACAGCAGCTGAAAACTAAGTTTGGCGTAATCAAACACTTCTAGAATAAAGAGGCTAGGGTTTGTAAATGAGTCGACATAACTTACAGTTTTAATTTGCTTTTTCAGCAGTCTTTTAGTATGTAAGATAAACACCATCAGCAATTAGCAATCACTGAAACATTGAATTATATTCTGATTACATCACAATCTCCCGTATCATATAGATATAGCTCGCTCTTTCCACAAACCAACTTAGTTCACAGATAATCTCATAAGTATCATCAAAACAAGATGGCAGTCTTAGCTGCTGTACAACATAGCGGAGTCGAAACAAGATAGCTCACAGAACATATAATGGTTGTACAAAATAATGTCTACACTTGGAAAATAGACAATATGTCTTTATTAATAAGGCGTTGGACAGCTATTTGCCTTTAAATAGTTCTAATAATCCGAATTTCTTGAAAACTTCGATTTATATTCTACGCCAAGAAGTTTGGATTACTAGTACTATTTTAAGTGTAATTAGTCTAAAGTTCCTTGTTATTAATTATTTGCCTTTTATACAGTTTACAACCTTCTTGGACCAGATTCATACAGTTTTTAAATAGTCTCCAGTAGAATGTTGTACCATTCGTCGATCAGAATATGACCCAGTTGCTTTAGAGATTTTGAAGGAGGGAATCTGCGTATAAATCTTCTCTTCAAAACATCTTAAAATGGTTCGATGACATTCAAGTCAAGTGATTGAGCAGGCCAGGGCAGATATTGAAGTTCATCCTAGTGGTCCTCAAATCAAGACTGATTTGTTCTGGCTGTGTGTATGGGAGAATTATCTTGAAAAAATGTCTTCACTGTTGGGAAACAACATTTAGATCATATGATACTCGATAATTCTTACATCGAGTACTTGGACATACATCTGAACACCTAGAATGTCCAAGTACTCGATGGCAGTAACTCGACCATATAAGATAGTGATGGAGCCAGCCGAGTACCAAGATATTGCCTCCCAAATCCTCACAGATCCACGTCCATGTTTGACAGTTGGCACCAGACATTCTAGATTATACTCTTCTTTGGGCGTTTTCGATATATAAACCCGACCTATACTGTTGGGAATATTGTAAAAGAAGACTCATCAGACCATATCACTGTTGTGAGTATTGTAAATGAGGACTCATCAGACCATATCACTGTTGGGAATAGGATTCATCGGGCCATAGCACTGTTGGGAATATTGTAAATGAGGATCCATCGTACCATATCACTGTTAGGAATAGGACTCATCGGACCATAGCACTGTTGGGAATATTGTAAATGAGGAATCATCGGACCATAACACTGTTGAGAATATTGTAAATGAGGACTCATTGGACCATATCACACGTTTTCAGTCATCAGCTGTCCACGTTTTATGCGCAGGACACCACCTTTTTCGCATTGTAGCGTTAATTTCTGGGTTAAAAGATTTATCGGTTGCATCTCTTCAGCGGATATTGATATTGTGAAGTTCTCTGCGGATTGTTTCTGTGGAAACAGGGTCTTCCAAGTGGATATTGAGTTCTGCAGTCACTTTTGCTGCGGCAGTTCATTGCTGTTTGGACTCAATCCTTGTTAATATTCGATAGTCCGGCTTATTCATTCTCGGTTTTTTCCCGCTATTCTTCTTCGCCGATGAAGTCTTGCCATGCTTTGTGTACGCAGTCGTAGTCGTGGAGACTGTTGTTCTTTTAAACATCAAGCAATTTGGCTTTGTGGTTACAGAAGCTATTGCTAAATGGGTTCCCACGATTTGTCCACTTTGGAAGTCTAACAGGTCACACTCATTTCACCAACCACTCGTGCCAACCGCTGCTGAACACAACTTGTACTACAATGGTATATAACCTAGAGACTATGTACGAAGAAATGATTAACGAAAGATAATTACAACCATATTTTTTCAGCCTACACAAATAACATTAGCGCAAATAATCATGGTGTTCATATCATTTTGTCCAAACCCTGTAGCTCGCTCGAGAATTATTACATATTTGCACTTCAACCTGATGTCAGGTTATTGCCGAAGTCAAATTCATCGAGAAGGAATATGCGGCGTTAAAACAGAAAAACGTGTAACGAGAATAAGCCAAATTTACATAATAATACAAGAAATCAAAGGAAATTTTAAATTAGAGAATAAGTGATAGTTTTAAATTCGAAAGCAAGAAAGATGACATCGAGTTCTCGGGTGTTTATGAGCACTGTCTCCTGAATACCGACACGGGGAGTAATTGTCTCCTGAATTTTTGACACGGGGAGTAATTTTTCAAAACAGGTTTTTATAAAAAGTCAGCGAAAGAGAAAATGCAATTCCCCGTAGTGGAAAAGCTGCGTATACAGAGGGTGAGTCGAACGTTTTGCAATATTTGGATCATTTTAGGTCTTCATACGTAACTTTACGAAGAAAGCTGACTAGCATTCAAACTATAGGCCATCGTGTTGCACAGTCTTTAGCCATCTGACTGACACTTCTTTGATTCCGAGGTGATACCAGTTCTTGTCCTTCGAGACGAAGAACTCCTTCACCCCAGCTGCTACCTCCTTCTGGTTGTTGAATTACCGCCCGCGAAGGAAGTAGACCATGGAATGGAACAAATTATAATAATCCGTGGGAGGAAGGCCCGCACTATTTGCTGGGTGCGGAATCAGTTCAATGCCCTCAAGTTTCTGCAGTTTTTTCCGTGTCGTTCGCGCAGTATGAGGCCGAGCGTTGTCCTGTTGTAGGAGAGCGCGTTTGCTGTTCATCAGTGCCGGGTACTTCTCCTTCAAAACGGCATACATCCGCTCTAGCTGTTCAGAGTAGAGACTCGCATTGATGGTCCGATCGTCTGGAACAAATTCGGAATGGATTATCCCTTCGAAATTCCACCGGACGCAAAGCATCACCTTGTGCTCGAAGCGCCAACAGGTTCAGGAAGCTGGCCCGGTCTCAACCACTGCCGTTGTGTGTTAGGGTAACGGAAATAGACCCACTTTTCATCGCACGTAACATTTCTCTTGATGAAACGTACATCGCATGGGTTTTCTAGGAGCCCCGTGCACACTTTCACTCGGCGGTTGGCTGCTTCAGCCAGCGTCAGTTCACGAGGAACAATGCGGCAGCTCCTGCAGACCTTGCAGAGATCCTGAAGGTGACGAACCACTGTGGTCTGTGATAAGCCCAGCTCGACTGATAATCTCAGAGTTCTGGTTGTCGGATTTGCCTATACCGCCCTGCGCACGGCCTCCGAATCCACGGTTAGCGGCCTACCTGACCATGGATGATCGTCGACGTTTCTGTCACGTGAGCGAATTTTTTTAACAATCTGATTGCGGTATTGCGGTCCACGGAATCTTCCCCTTTCGCATGACAAATGTTTCGTGTTGATTGAGGAGCGTTATGGCCGAGTTTAAAACTCATAAAGCAGAAGTTCCCTAATTATCGGGTTGTGGCTGTTCATCTTTTAGGCGTCCCTAACGCAGACAGAAGGACGACATGCAAAGCTGTTCACAGCAACGACTTTCACTTTATATCCCTTTCGACTAACTGCAATGAACAACTTGAATTAGTTTAAACGCGTGACATACCCACCGCAGCACATGCGTTTATGCAAATATTGCAAAACTTTCGACTCACCCTCTGTCATTTATGATAACTGTTAGGCGCGACGTGCAAAAAAGTGGAAAATATGCACAAAATATTCAGTACAGCAAAAGCTGTACGATCTAAAAGAAATTTTTCAAATATAATTATTAGGTGAAGAGACGGCAAATACAAAAAGGAAGTTTATATACATACGCCTTCTAACGGAATAGCTGTCCATTATTCAATTGAATTATGTTCAGGTTTTTTGATGACTAATTGCATAAAGGAATTTTTTTCAAACGGATTTTTAGAAGCAGAGATACAGCTTTGCAACAGAAATGAACGCCAGCTCCACCAAACGTCCGAGATGTGCATTAAAAAATATTCCAAACTACAAGCCAGATGTTCCACAGTGTTAATGGCATTTGTTGTTAAAGAAAATTTTCAAATTATTCTTTTAGGAACTGAACCATCGGAAAATATTGAATATTGTTTTGTGCCACCGTAGCAGGTACACTTTGCATTATTTTAGGCAGGGAACACGCATAAAATGTTTAAGTAATGATAGTTGTCTGACCGAAAAGAAATTTCTTCAAACCGGTTTGAAATAAGTACTTACGTCCCCAAGTAGCAAAATTCTGCATTAAAAGAAATTAGAAGTTAGATGCAAAATATTTTTCACCCTATTAAAGCTGTCTGACGCAAAAAGAATTTTTCAATTACACTAGCAGCGATAGCGAGAAAAATATGATATATATGTACGCCCCCTAGCAAAAAAGAAAAATATATGCAAATATTATTTTGAGCAGAATATTTAGAAATATTCCCAAAATATTTTCTGTTGTGAGTGGTAACTGAATGAAACAAAAATTCCTTCCAGTCAAGTTTTCGGAGGCGTAGATCCTGCTGTAAATACATTGCAAGTATAAATACGCAGGTATCCACATATGACAAATTTGAAACAATATGGGAAATACTCTTCGCTGTGAACGCTATCCTTAGAGAAAACATATTTCAAGTCGGATATTTCGAAGAAAAAATTTCACGAAAACTGCAATACAAGTTTGCTCTGTCTAGCGAGAAAACTCAGAATTATTCTTAACAAGTTAGTAAAATCATGCAATGCATTGATTATGATACGCTTTCCAAAATACCAGAAATCATTACTAAAGTTATGAGAATAATGGCTGTAGAATAAATCTCGCTTCTATGTCCTGACCTTTAACCCCATTTCGATGATATTCAACAGAACCGGTTAAGTATAACTCCGGAACAACATGATAAAGTTTTGTCGCAATCGAAGCATTTTTACGTAAGTTATAACACATAATGGCGATGGAATAGATTCCACTCTTATGTCCTGACCTTTGACCCCATTTCACCCATTTTCAAAAGGGTTCCTCTCCAGGTGGTCCCCTACCGCATACTATAATTTCATTGAAATCGAATCATTTTTACTCACGTTATGCCGAATAAGAGCAATGGGATGCATCCAGCTCCTATGCTCCGACCTTTGACCCCATTTCACCCCTTTTCAATAGGGCTCGTCCCAACACATACACCTGCCACATACTGAAATTTCATCGACATCAAACCATTTTTACGTGAGTTATCGTGCGGACAGACCGACGGACAGACAGACAGACGGACAAAGCTGCAGCATATACGCTTCTTCAACCTACGGTTGGAAAGCGTAAAAAAGAAACTGTGCAGAGAATTATCTTCGCCGCAAAAAGAACAGAAGGAAAGGAAACAACTGCAATCCGATTATAAGGGCAATGAGAGGTATAACCTAATTTTTGTCATCACTGTGATTCGATTCCAGATATCTGGAGTTGTTGTTCTCCTAACTGAACTACGCCAGCAGACGTTTTGCTGCTTCATTGTCTATTGATTCATACGTCACACCAACCCTCCTTGAGAAAGACGGGTCAAGAAACAGCTCAGCCAATTTCTGGTCAGCCGACAGGGGCACTCGGTGGGCACTTAATTGCAGAAGTATTTATTTATTAATTGCGAACGTTGGGCGGAAGAACCACTACACAATTTTTTTCTTGTCGTTGCAGCCAGGAAATCCTTTTTCGTTCCTGTGCGAATATAATCTCGAATCCACTTCTTACTACTCCGGAGCTGCTGTTCTCCCAATTAAACTAGTCCGCGGGCTTTTCGCTTCTTCCAGGGACGGATTGGGTCGACGAAACCAGGCCGGGAATTTTAATCTTGTTTTCTACTACAGAAACACATGTATTCACAAGGGAACATCTCATAATATTCCTCATGAAAAAAAAAGGTATTTTAGCTCCTTGGTGACTGAGAACTGTTGAATTATACACTGCAAAACTAATTTAGTCGTGAACAAACTTTAGCAGCAATTTAAGGGTGAAATAATATTAAAAATTCACTTATGACTCAACAGAGCATGTCAAACCATGCTTCAAAACAGGCTGTTTTACCAGATAATTATGTTTATTTGGTCACTGATTGTCTACTGAGCAACGGTATTTGAACCACCACCTTGCATAGATACCTTTTCTAAATCTGCCCACTATTTTGACTCACGAATTACCGTTTTGATCCATTAACCAGTACTAGTAGATAGTTGTTTCTTTTAAGATAAATGTGATAGGAACACAGATTAGATTAGATTGCTCTGTGCCTGCACTTGTGTAAAGATTTGGGGATGATGGACCATGACATTGGTTACTAGTACCTCCTTCAAGATTACAGAAGGAGGGTAGGCCCTACTAATGTCCTTTTGGCTCCAAGTCCAGACCTGCGCTTAACCGTAGTTAGATTAATTTATTTATAACAGCTTTCTTTGTCACGTGACAAATATTTCACTATATATATAGAGAGAGAGAGAGAGAGATAAATAATAAAGGTAAGCAGCACTTGAAGATAATTATGGGAGATTTCAATGCAAAAATAGGGCAACGGCAACAGAATGAAACTTCAGTAGGTAAATTCGGTCACGGCAACAGAAACCAGCGTGGAAATACTCTCGTTGAGTTTGCAGAGGCAGAAGGATTTTTCATCTTGAACTCCTTTTTCAAGAAAAAGCCACACAGGAAATGGACATGGAGACATCCAATTGGGACGACAAGTGAAATTGATTTTATTATGTGTAACAAAAAATTCGTCATCGAAGACTGCAGTGTGCTGAACAAGTTCAACACAGGTAGTGACCATAGATTGGTGAGATGTAAGATGCACCTCAACACTAAACTGGAACGTGGCAAGCTCATAAGACAAACAAAATGTATTGACATAACCAACCTTAAAAAACACCATAATACTTTCAAGTTGGAACTGAAGAACAGATTCTCTGCTTTAGAAGGCCTAACATCGGAAGAAGTGGATATTTCTGAAGTTAACAGAAAAGTAACCAAAGCTCTTATGGAAACAGCAACAAAATTAGCTGGGTCTAAGAACAAGTTGCATGTAAACAAATTATCAGGAAACCAAAATGTTGATGCAAAAAAGAAGAGAGATGAGGACAACTAAAGAAGATGTGACTTTCAAAGTGGAATATATAGAGCTATGCAAGACAACACGAAAAAGTATCACTGAAGACGTAAGGAAATTCAACTGTGAGCTAGTGAGGAAAGCAATTGAAAACAACCAAAGCCTAAAGATAGCAAAGGGACATCTCAGTAAGGGAAGAAAACAGATTATGGCTCTGAGAAAAGAAGATGGCTCTATAACAAGAAATAGAGGCGAAATTTTGACAAGAGTGAAAGATTTCTACTCCAAATTATATGAAAGGGATGATACATGTACTCCAGACATCATGAAAGGTACCAGAGTTCTTCCAGTCCTCCCAGCAGAAGTTGCTCATGCAATCAAGAACATGAAGCGGGGGAAAGCTCCAGGAGAAGATGGAATTACTATAGACATCATACAAGAAGCAAGTGGAGAAATTGAAACAGTACTCGCCCAAATTTTCACTCGATGCCTTAATGAAGGGAAGATTCCTGAGGATTGGAACAATGCTACAATGATCCTGCTACATAAAAAAGGTGACATTGAGGATCTCAGGAACTACAGACCTATCAGCCTCCTATCAGTGGTTTATAAAATCTTCACCAAAGTTCTTTCACACCGCTTGAAGGTAACACTGGACATGGCTCAACCGAGAGAACAAGCTGGATTCAGGAGTGGCTACAGCACAATAGATCATATCCACGTACTGAGAGAACTAATTGAAAGAGCGAGGGAATATGAACTTCCATTGTGCATGGCTTTTATCGATTATGAAAAAGCCTTTGATTCGGTGAAACGATCAGCAGTTACCACGGCTCTGAAATCCTGCGGTATTGAAGATGCATACATTAATATTATTAATAACATCTATGAAAATGCAAGTGCAAAGATTCGGCTGTTTGAAAATACAACACACATAAAAATTGGAAAGGGAGTGAGACAAGGTGACACCATATCTCCGAAGCTCTTTAATGCCACATTGGAAAATGTCTTTCAATCACTGAACTGGGAAAACAAAGGGATAAAGATTAATGGAGATTATCTAACCCACCTTCGTTTTGCTGATGACGTAGTCATTTTTGCAACTACCCCATCAGAGCTGCAGAGTATGATCCAGGAACTTGCTGACAAGAGTAAAGAAGTGGGATTAAAAATGAACTTTCAGAAGACAAAAGTGATGTTCAATGCTTTTACAAGAAATGAAGATTTATCGATTGATGGAGAAAAACTGGAGATAACAGATACGTATGTTTATCTTGGACAGCAGATATCAAATGAGGGTCACATTGATGAAGAAATTAATCGGCGTACAAAACTTGCCTGGAGAGCTTTTGGAAGAAACAGCATAATTTTCAAGAGCAATATGCCATTATGTCTTAAAAGAAAAGTGTTTGATCAATGCATCCTTCCAGTGCTTACGTATGGTGCAGAGACGTGGACCTTAACTAAAAGAGACATACAAAGGCTGCAGACAACTCAAAGCAGCATGGAGAGGTGCATGCTTGGTATAACCAGGAGAGATAAGAAGAGGAACTCGTGGATCCGAAAAATGACGAGAGTGGAAGACATCATGATCAGAGTTAAATCCCTGAAATGGCAATGGGCTGGACATACTGCCAGAAGGACAGACCATAGATGGACAGCCGAAATTTTAGATTGGATTCCAAGGGACAGGAAAAGACCCAGAAAAAGACCACATGGGAGATGGGTGGATGAAATTCGTAAATATGCGGGAGTGACATGGAGGAGACTGGCACAAGACAGACCGTTGTGGAGGAAACTTGGGGAGACCTTCGTCCAGCAGTGGATTGATAATGGTTGACAATGATGATGATGATGATGATGATATAGATAAAATGAAACGCCATTTTTTAAAGACAATAGCTTTTTAGACAGATAATATAAAGCTCAAATGAATCTAACGAATTTTATTCATAAGTACCAAATCAATTATTCGTTCTTTCCAGACAATCCAAACGAACAGGATACAAAAAGTAGTTGTCCACTTCTCGAGTGGTCAGTCGGGAAATATCCCGATGTCCCTGCGGGCCAATCCGCCCCTGGCTGCTTCATTAGCTATTTGACTCATGCGCCACAGATGGAACTTTGCATTTGATAACTGCCGCATTTTTACCACACCTTGCATTCCGTAACAGCTGCATTGACACCATTTTGCATTGCATCGGAAAATGACCAAAATTCACAGATCATTGATCTCACACTTTGGGCTTCCCCGTGCAAAAAGGATCTATCAAACCAGGCTGATAGGTACAAAAAATATGGTGACTAAATATGGGGAAAACAAATATTTTGCATATAATTTCTGACTTTTCACCGTGTAAAGTTTTCACACGATAGAGCAAGTTTTTGTTTACAACATACGAGACAGGATCCAAAAGTTCGGGGACCTGGTGTATAGTTCTTTACCTTGAATACTTTAAAACACTGATGCACAACCACCTTCAAAACAATCCCATTGGGCGACGATGCACTTTTGACAGCACTCGCAAAGCTTCTGGAAGCTTTGTTGAAAGTCTTGTTTCGCAACCCCTCGTATTGCCTCCTGCGTTACTGTTTTCACTTCATTTGTTGACACGAAACGACGTCCCTGCAGATTTTGTTTCATCAGTGGAAAGAGGTAAAAATCGTAGGGGGATAAGTTGGGTGAGTAGGCGGGATGTGAAAGCACTTTAAAACAATTTCTGGCGAGAAACTCCGTGACCAGTAGGGACCGATGTGCAGGCGCGTTGTCATGGAGAAGGTACCGTTGTCCACTTCGCCATATCTCCGGCCGGTTTACGACGGATTGACTCCGGTAAGCGACATAAAATATCCAGATAACGTTCCTTGTTAACTGATGTGTCTTCAGGAATACATTCGGAACGAAAAATGCCGTGAGAATCAAAATACACCTCCAGCATGACTTTCCCTTTGCTGTGATCCTGCCCGAATTTCTTTGATCACGGTGTAGACGGTGATTTCTATGTTGAAAAAGCACGTTTTGGCTGAATATCAAACAAGTAGCACCACGTTTCATCACCTGTGATGATGTTTTCCAAAAACGTAGGATCGCTACCGGCTTTGTCGAATAATGCGCCCGATGTCCGCATCCGTTCGTCCCTTTGTTCGGAGGTCAAAAGGGAGAGACAATGTGCTGACACACGCGATGCATATTAAGATTCTCTTTCAAAATGCGCTGGTATATGGTCTCCGATAAGTTAGTTGCGTTTACTGAGTTCCTCAATGGTTCGGTAATCCTGACGGACACAGTGCGCCACCATCGTAATGTTTTCCTCACTCCGTGCAGTCACAGGTTGACCACAGCACTCATTATCTGCGATGCATTATGGGCCATCTTTGAAACTCCGATACTACTCGTACACCTTCGATCTCGCTATTATAGAGTGACAGCACACCTTCGAAAGCATTTCTAAGGTACTTGTAGCTCTTTTTCCCAAACGCTGACAAAATGTAATGTTACAACGTTGCTCTTCAAAAGCCATGTTTCTCACATCTTAGAAGACAGACGACTGACCACAGCAGCAAACGTCTGCGCGCGCATTCCAATCACTTTCCACTGGCCAAACCATTCTGACTATAGAGGGGATGGATGGTGGGATGTATTTCAGACATCGTAACTTTAACTACATGCTTGCGGTTTCACGGGTAGGCCCTGTCCCCGATCTTTTGGATCCTACTCCGTATTTTCAGCTATATCTACGCGTGTAAAATGCCGCGTGAAAAAATTATTGTTTTATTTAGATAGAGCTTATTAGAGAAACCACATACCAGGAATGTTGTGCTACAAAAACTTTTCACACTGGAGGGCGACTCAAGTCTTATCGATGTAGCTTCTTTCAAATGTGCGATATAAAATTTCGATTCACATCAGATTTGTTTCTTTGGAGATAATATTTTGCAAATGTATTTGAATGTTTCATGACACACAAATCCGACGCTTTGTGGAGGATATGTGTATTTCTCTTTGAAAATCTACCTCCTCTTCCAAAACTCCACTTGATAAAATTATTATTTTTTAAGTCTTTACAATTATCCTTAGCAAATATTGCGAACATACCTTCTTTAAATTAAGCATGCTTTTCCCATTAGGCTGGTGTACTGTGTAAACTTATTTTGCCGTTCCTATTTCATAAATTCATTTTCCATCGCATAGGTACCACTATGAAGAATATTTTGCGCATGCTTACTACTTTTCATAGTGCACAGTTCTGCCTATATAAGGAACGTCAGTTTATATTTATATTTCCTCTGCTAAACATTCCACGGGAACAGTCCGTTATTGGCTATCCTTGATTTTGAAGATCAGTGTACGCCCATTTTTTTCCAATGCTGCAACAGTTTTCCTCCTAGTAGAGGTAAAGTTATATTTTGTGTACCTCCATATCTCTGCCTCTCAAACTTTAATTTTAAAACTGTATTTTGCTTCAGATACCTTCCGCTATGCAACAGATTTTACGTATAATTTGTAACTTTCGATAACGCATATTTAAAACTGTGGCACCTTAACAATAATTTTGAAAATACTACTTTTAATCACTGGTCATAACAATGACAGGGACATTTTATCAACGGTCAGGAGATGCCCGACTTATCTCTTGTCTACACGCACGTAGTGGGTGTAGATGCTGTGTCGAACTCTATTTCTGGTTAGGGTTTTATGGTAGAATACTCGTCTGGGGCTCTCACGATGAAATGAGTTCAAATAAAAAGACTATTGGACAAATTTAGATTATGATGAGATATGCCGAGATGTTACCCTCATTTAGAGGGCTCAACTGCTGAGGCCTAACCTTTGGTATAAAGTACTCCAAATCAGTCCAGCTTCCTCATCATGACGTCTTGCAGCTTTTTAAGTATTGATAAGAATCGACATTATTACGCATCAACGCCGTAATGCGGACGGTAGGGTGTCTTCGCATTTTAATATCTGTAAGGATTCGTCATAATGTGCGGTAGAGGTTCTTGGAAACTTCATGGTAAGGATTTGTGTCTTCCCATACGATCCCAACTGAAGAAAAAGCAAAGAGTCATATACAAGGCCGTTTATCGATACATATTATTTACAAGAGCATTTTATCAACAAAACTCTATGATAACCAGTAGCTGATTCCTGTAAAAATGTCCTACAGCGGCCAGCTGACGCAAAACATCAGTTTGTGGAACATTCTGTGCTTCAAAAGTGGTGTAAGATTGTAAAATGGTGTAATACAAACTTGTGTGAAATGGTTCCTATGGTATGTATATACACAAGAAAGATGTCATTTGTTTTTTAATGTTTTCTGCGGTGTGTCCTTTTTCTTTTAATTTCTTTGTTTCTTGCACTGCCCCTATTTTTTTTTTGTTTATTCTCATATATTGGAACTACTAGTTCAAGAAAATGTTTCTGTGCGTTTCTTTGGTGCTTCAGGCTAAAGGTACAAGTTCCTTTGGAAAGTTTAGAGAATTCTTCAAAGGTTTTTAAATTTAATGCACTTTACGTACTAGACACTCATTGGCTTAACCGCTTTTTCATGTGTCAACGTGAGTGTACCTCTGAAAATTTTGATCTCGAATTCTAAACCTAAGGTCATCCAGCAAGTTAATTGAGAAAAAAAAATGCGTAAAGTGTCAAATTTACGTGGTTAGTATGCACGCTAAGTTGAAAAATGCTGTTTGTACTTTGCTCATATGGATGCAAAATTCGTCTTACACTATTACTATTTTATGGGCTGTTATATGTATTTAAACACTATTTCTTTTAAATAATAATCTGAGAACCTGCGTGCCTAAAAATATGTACGCGCAGCAAAGAACAACAAACATTTCTTTAGTAGCATATTTTAAAAAGAGAGTTCTATGAAAAATACAGTTCTGCAACATAACACCACACTGAATTTTTTCTCGTGTTCAAATTAAACAGTTTTTAACCATTGCAATGGTCAACATTGTGTTTCTTACAACTTGTCTTGCTAAATGTTGTAATCAGTATTGTTAATTACCTTTCGTGCTACTTTTTTTCTGCTCTTATTTTGTCTCGCAACAGAAAGAAGGGATTCGATGGAAGGCACCATTGATCAAAGCTTTCGCGGTGAACCGGAAATGCTCTTCGTGAACAAAGCTGTTAATAATGGGAACGAGAAGACCGCCCTAATCCGATCGGAGCAACCAACTGTATTTACGGTGGAAGAAGAGAGAAGGAAACTTGCGGAAGACGATGACGAAGTTGACCAGTTCAGTCACGCAGAGTCGCGTGCCCGGTGCACCTGTGCCTCACCTGAATGCTACTGTTCGGTTGGTGATTATCACAAGGAAGAAGAGCTCAAGTCACTAGAGCGGCAGGACCAGCAGATGGAAGACGAAATATCACATAGATCTTACCATAGCCCAACGCCCGAGCCTGTACAGCACATGCCTTCTCCAGAACCAGAACCTGAGCCAGAAGACGACGATGAATTCTGGAGAGCAGACAGTGCCAAGTACAGGTAATAAAGTAAACAGTGTATCTAATCCTAGAAGTACATGAGAGTCCCAAATGGCATCGTAATAATAAGCTGAGGTGCAATGTTCCAAACTAAAATATTATTTTCAAAAATTTGTTTACAGCTACATTAATGTTCTTGCGTAACGAAGGTATAAGAAGAATACTGTTGTACGAAAATAATTCTCAATAATATCACGGAAAAACGTTACACAGGTTACCATCACAGAATGATATCATTTGGACTAGAGGTATGCCAGATTAGTCATTTCCTCTGATTACTGATGATTTTCTTAATAACCTCTAAATGAAGTTATATTCCGGGCTTTGCTTTGCAGCCCCCCCCTGGTATTTGCATCCTATTTCTAGAAACCGAATTGTTACGGGGACCCTACTCCATTCATCCTGGGATACGAATCCCGTTTCGGTAGCCAAAGTTGTTATGAGACCCCAAGAGGGTAAACACCCCACTTCTGAAAAAACAGACTGTAATGTGGACCCTTCATTGGAGGCTTCAATAGTTACATTTATAAATAAAAGATTGAACTGTCAACAATTAATGCAATTGCCAAAAATATAAAGTAAGTCTGATAAAACCTGAATTTCTACTTCAGTACAAATTTACTTACTATTACTTTGAATCAGGATAACTTTCAAACTAGGCATACGAATTCGGATCACTGGATCCGGACTCGGCATTAAAATCAAAACAGTGTTAAAATGCACATTACCAAAATACCATTCAATTTAGTCAGTCAGTGTACTTTACTCAATGAGTTGGATGCATAGGTTTAACGAGAACGAACACTTCAATATGAAATTAAATGCTATTAAATGAGATTAAATGGTATTATATGCGAATATCAGATTAAATGTTGTTAAACATGCATCTGATCACATTGTGCTAGTTCCGAAAGGTAATTAATATTTTGAGTAATTTTGGTCGTCAAGTGCATGCAGAGATTTGCACTGCTAATAACGTTCAGTGCCACGTTACGTGGCAATTAATGTCTCAGGCACTCGCTCTTGCTGGTTTCAATACACACCATGTGTCCGGAAGATTACCAAAGTGGCGTATTTACATGGTCTGTAAACAGAGTACATACGCATATAGATCAAGAACACGTACACATAGCAAATAATACGCTGAACACTGCAAACACAAATTTAAAATGTTTGACCGAGCTTCTGTTGCTCGCTTAACCTGCACTGTGAATCGTCGCGCATTGAGATTGTGCTTTTTCATTTCCCATTGGCCGATAGCCCTTGTTATTTTATCTCGTTTTTCCACGGGCCTACGACTTTGACCAACGCGTAGCCTACAAAGTTGTCCTCGGAACTATCATTACATATTCAGTTATTTCAAAGCTCTAAGGCGAGTTTCAGTTTGAGTAACCGTTGCTTCCCCCATGTCTAAATCTCCATCCACATTCGCCGAAAAACGGACATCCATGCATCATTCTTTTACCTACTGCCGGTATAGCATATAGCATCTTCCGAACTTCTTACTCCGAAAGAGTTGCCCGTCTCGTATCCGCCTCACCTCGATGCGTGAGGTGGATACGAGACGGGGGTAGGGGTAGGGGTTAGAGCTACTCTACCGACCGCTTCCGCTGTCAAACTTTCGCTGCGGTGTCCAAACTTCGAGTTCACCCTTTTCTCATTTCTGTCTCCAAATTCTCTCACAAGAACGCCTTTCATTTCGCATCATCATCATCATCGTCATCACGAAAAATAGGTCATCCATTTCTTAATGGTATTCCAAGCTAAAATCTAATTCAATGTCCTGTTTCCTTATTCTCAGAATAATACCTTTTTCTTTTGGAATACTTTATGCATTCAACAAAAAGCAGAGATATTGGATTGAAAAGAAAGTTATGTCAGATGACGGGGTATCCGATTTCGAAGTCCCTGCCACGGAGCACATTTGCCACTGAGATTACGCGGCACACTGGCATTACATCAGAAGGTAGGTGACTTAAGTCAGTGGCAGTTAGCCGTCAGAAGGCGAAGAGTGTAAGCGCCTGCAAACATGGAATTGGACAAGGAGCTTGTATTGTATGCTGTATGAGTTTCGCCGCGGTAGCACACTCAAATTCTGTAAAAAATATTGCCAGTGTGCATGTACCTCAATGCCATATCACATCGTCAGCGCTGCCGTTTGCTCGAACTGTTTCGAGATCCAAAGTTTGACCTGTCAGACCGTCCCAAAGCCGGAAGACCAGCCAACAATGAATATGGGTTTCGAGAGGGAAATTTCATTACTGTATTTGGGTTTCATGAGAGAACTTTTATGAGAGGGAAATTTCATTACTGTATTTGGGTTTCGAGAGAGAAATATGAGTTATCTCTCTCTCTCTCTCTCTTTTATTTTTTTGAAAGACCTGCCAAAAGTGGATGTGGGTTTCGAGAGGGAAATTTTATGAGAGGGAAATTTCATTGTTGTATTTGGGTTTCGAGAGGGAAATATGGGTTACATATTTCTCTCTCTCTCTCTCTCTGTTTTATTTTTTTGAAATAGTCGCCAACAGTGGATATGGGTTTCGAGAGGGACATTTTGTTGGCGGGAAGTTTCATTGCTGTATTTGGATTTCGAAAGGGAAATATGGGTTATCTCTCTCTCTCTCTATATATATATATACATACTTTTTTTTTTTTAAAAAGACCCGCAAACAGTGAATACGGGTTTCGAGAGGGAAGTTTTATGAGAGGAAAATTTCATTGCTGTATTTGGGTTTCGAGAAGGAAATATGGGTTATCTCTCTCTCTCTCTTTTAATTTTTTGAAAGACTCGCCAATAGTGAATATGGGTTTTGAGATTAAAATTTCATTTCTGTATTTGGGTTTCGAGAGGGAAATATGGGTTACCCCTCTCTCTCTTTCTCTTTAATTTTTTGAAAGACCCGCCAACAGTGGATATGGGTTTCGAGAGGGAAATTTTATGAGGGAAATTTCATTACTGTATTTGAGTTTTGAGAGGGAAATATGGGTTATCTCTCTCTCTCTCTCTCTCTCTCTCTCTCTCTCTCTTTTGTATTTTTGAAAGACCCGCCAAGAGTGGATATGGGTTTTGAGAGGGAAATTTCATTGCTGTATTTGGGTTTCGAGAGGGAAATATAGGTTAAATCTCTCTCTCTCTCTCTCTCTCTCTCTCTCTTTTATTTTTTTGAAACACCCGCCAATTAGTGGATATGGGTTTCGAGAGGGAAATTTTATGAGGGAAATTTCATTGCTGTATTTGAGTTTTGAGAGGGAAATCTGGGTTATTTTCTCTATTTCTCTCTCTCTCTCTCTTATTTTTTAAAAGACCCGCCAACAGTGGATATGGGTTTTGAGAGGGAAATTTTATGGGAGGGAAATTTCATTGATGTATTTGGATTTCGAGAGGGAAATATGGGTTCTCTCTCTCTCTCTCTCTCTCTCTCTCTTTTATTTTTTGAAAGACCAGCCAACAGTGAATATGAGTTTCGAGAAGGAAATTTTATGAGAGGAAAATTTCATTGCTGTATTTGGGTTTCGAGAGGGAAATATGGGTTATTTCTCTCTCTCTGTCTCTTTTATTTTTTTTTTGAAAGAACCGCCAACAGTAGATATGAGCTTCGAGAGGGAAATTTTATGAGAGGGAAATTTCATCGCTGTATTTGAGTTTTGAGAGGAAAATATAGGTTATCTCTCTATCTCTCTCTCTCTTTTATTTTTTTGAAAGACCAGCCAATAGTGGATATGGGTTTCGAGATGGAAATTTTATGAGAGGGAAATTTCATTGCTGTATTTGAGTTTTGAGAGGGAAATATGGGTTATCTCTCTCTCTCTCTCTCTTTTATTTTTTTGAAAGATCCGCCAAAAGTGGATATGGGTTTGAGAGGGAAATTTCATTGCTGTATTTGGATTTCGAGAGGGAAATATGGGTTATCTCGCTTTCTCTCTCTCTTTTATTTTTTTGAAAGACCCGCCAACAGTGGATATGGGTTTCGAGAGGGAAATTTTATGAGAGCGAAATTTCATTGCTGCATTTGGGTTTCAAGAGGGAAATATGGGTTTCGAGAGGGAAATATCGACCTGTCAGCCTGTCCTAAAGACGGAAGACCCGCCAACAGTGGATATGGACATGCTGTAAACTTTAGTTGAGACCGACCCACGTACGACCACGCGGGAGTTGTCCTAACAGCTGGGTACTATACGCACGAACATTATCACGTACCTGCATCAACTTGAGAAGGTGCGCAAGTGGGGTATTTGGGTACCCCTTCAACTCACAGTTGAGCAGAGAGCAAATCGAATGAGTGATGCCTGCGTTTCCCTGCTTGCATGTGACCAAGTTGAGCCGTTCTTGGACTGCATTATGACAGGTGAAGAGAAATGGGCCCCATGTGACACTCTCAGTGCCAGGAGACAGTCGTTGGACCCCTAAACTGAAGTACACGCTGACCTTAAAAGCTGGCTTACACCCACGTAAAGTCCTGCTGTCTGTTCGGTGGGATATGCGGGATGTCGTGTTTTTGATCCGTTGCAGGGCAACACCACTATTACCGCCGATGTGTACGGCCGTCAGCTCGACGATCTGCACGCATCGGTCACGTCGAAACGACCAGCACTTCTGTACCGTATAGGCGTCCTCCTACAAGAAGATCGAGCGAGCCCTCACACGGCACGGGTGTCGCGTCACAAGATCAGGGACCTGGGTTGGGAGCTCCTGCCACACCCAACCTATTCCCCGGATATTGCCCCAAGCTATTACAACCTTTTCCGATTGTTGCAGCATTCCTGGACGAACGCCGTTCACCAACCTGGAAGATGTCAAACGTTCATTTACTCAATTCATTGTGTCCAAGCCGCTACAGTTTTACAGGGACGGCATCCAACAGCTGTCCAGACTATGGAAGTGAGTCGTGGCACACGATTTTGACTACATTTTGGACTGATTTACATTTGTATGTACCGTAAGACATTACTTTCTTTCCAACCCAATACTTCACGGTAGCATCTGACATCTTCAGTTTGCTAGGGACATTTAAAGCCATATTTATGGCTTTTCGCAAAAGGTTGATACGCAGCGTTCTTCCAATAAACGATATTCTTTCTCCCTTCTAAATTTTAATAAAGGTTCTGAAACCATTTTCGGTCTACTTCGATTTCCTAGAAAGTAATTTTCCTAACAATAAACACTTCTAACCACTACAGGGTATCTAGAATCTGTCTACGGTACTGTACAATAAAGGGAAATAAACATAATGATAATCAAGGGATCTTTTAATGAAATAAATAGTACAAACTGTGTATACTGTAGTAGGGTGCACTGTACAGCTGTTTTACTTACATGGCTGCACAACTAGGTGAGTCAAGGTTGACGGTGATTCCCATTTATCAGAGGTTCTCATAGATCTGTCGTGACTTTCTATTAGTTCAACATGTTCTTTTATGGAAAATGTACAGTGCTTACTATTTACACCAGGAGAAGCACTTCTTTTGTTCACACTAGAGGAGACAAACTAAACATGTTAATAATAAATGCACAGAATGCACTTTAACAACTCACACTACGCGTGGCACCACAAAACCCGTAGCGACAGACAGGGTAAGTTGGCATGGCAGCAATGTCGTGTATTAGAGGTTACTCTGGTAAAATTGTTCTGGATTCGCGACGAAACTGCTTTTCTGATTGCCGAATTAGTGATGGTCAATCTGTATTATACATCAACATAATGTTGCTTTATTTTGGGGCGAAAGGTCAGAAACAACCTTTTAGTCATATCATGATGAAAAGCAAGTGTTTCCTTTTCCTCGTTCTTCTTCAAGAAAGCCGCTATCAATTATACATACACTGGCTGGCAAAACGTAAGGACCGTTCGATTTTTTCGCCGTTGCTTCGCAATGAAGCAACCTGCACAGATGAATGTCATACCACAGAGACCTCAGTATGTACCAAACGAGGGAATGAACAAACACACGTGCAAGAATGAATACAAAACTGTACGATGGACTTTTAATAAGAAATGACCGTAAAGCAGTACGCACCATGGTACAGAGCCATCGTTTCCACAGATGGATTACAGCAAAGAGGTGTTCGTCAGTAAGGGATATGATGTCACCCTAACAGCAATGGCTACGTTGCAGCGTCTGGCCATACTGAACATGAGGCTGTCGATGGATGAGTTCTTTGGGCAACTTTGCCCATTCCTCTCGCAGTACACGTTTCAACTGATGGACATTTTTCAGCGGATTTCAACTGATGGACATTTTGTACACATGTTCTATGGGATTTAGATCCAAGGAGTACGCCGGCCAATCCATACGAGTGATATCCTCACATTCCAACAGCTCATCTACTGCACGTGTACGATGGGGTCTCGCGTTATCGTCCATAAGCACAAACTCGGAACCAATGGCACCTCGGAATAGGCGTACTTGGGGAAGCAGCTCCTCATCGCAGTAGCGGTTTGTGGTTACAGAACCTTCTTCGAAACTGTAGAGCTCAGTACGACCATTCAGCATAATGCCTCTTCAGACGAGCACCGCCATACCGATCTCTTTCGGTAATGTTAGCCGGTTCATAACGTGTTCCCATTTCTCTCCAGATCAGCTGACTCCCAGAATCGCTCGTGGTACTGAAACGACTCTCATCCGTGAAGAGTACCGTACCCCATTGCTCTATGGTCCAATCCTTGTGGTCCTTACACCATTGTAATTGATGTCTCCGATGTGTAGGTTTTAATGGGATGCAGCGTTCAGGTCCTCGGGCAAATAGTCCACCTTTACGTAGACGTCTGGCAACGGTGAACCGCGATATAGCGCGGAGTGTGGTCATCTCCAGTTTGTTTCGAGATATTTTCGGCTGTCTGGCGTTGATCACGTTTGGCCTGTAGGACCACATATGGGTCATCTCTTACTGTTGTTATCTTTGGCCGACCACCACCGAACTTTTTAACAGCTGTTCTTGTCGTTTGGAAGGTCTTCCTTGCACGTGAAACATTGCTATGGGTCACGCCGAACTCGTCGGAAACACACGTTACTATTCGCCCCTCCTCCAGCTTTCCGATTATTCGACCACGTGTAAAGGCATCTAAATGTCACCGCGTGGACATTTTCTCGTCTGCGACACACTAACAAACCACTCGAACCTCATTACAGCGTCGCGCACTTTCGCGTTCCGTTTCCTGCCTTGCTGCGAGATGCTCCTTATATCCATTTCAGCGCTGTCATGTGACATTTAGGAAATATGCAGACGCATAGTCTTTCTACTAATCCGCTTGCGTTATGCAAATCGCCTCAATCTTCTGTGGTTCTCTGTGCGGCTAAAATCTGCGTCACTATTGTCCGTCCTTAAGTTTTGCACGCCAGTGTATGTTGAAGATGTTGAAAGTTGTTTTACTTGACCCCCGGTAAATTCCATAGATGTGAAATGGGATTCAAATCCGTGTATTAGGCAGTTTAACAATGTAGTAACATCATTTTTATCCAGCCATGTGTAGAAAATATCTACTAGTATTGTGGTGCTCAAACATTAAGGAGAAACTTCTAAATGCTGTTAAACAGTTGAAACATGAAATTCCCTAAAATGCTAACTTGTGAAATCTAGAAAGAGTGGGGGTTCATGACCATGTGGAATCTAGACAAAGCGTTTTTTTTATGCTTTACCTACAACATTAATCAGTTAAGAGTTTTCAAATTCGGTATGCGTACTAAAGATGATTTAATATCTATTTATGAGACAGAATCTAGAGTTTCAAGAGGAGGAGCATGTCTAGGAAATCTCGAATTGTTTTCATACCTTTATATTTCCATAAAGCAAGAGGAACAAGTCATTGCAGTAACAATTGCTATTTGGTTGTGAACGCACTATTTAAGATACTGTTGTAAACAAATTGCTGCAACATATGTTGCTCTAACAACTAAATTGTACGTTAAATGAGAAATCTCTGCCTGATGTTGCATTAAATTTCTTGTACCAAAGTAGATATTATTAAAATGTTTTACTTACTATCCCGTAAATTAGGTTGTACCGTCAGTGGAGTAGTTTTTCATTGCTGGGTAACATTCACAATAAACTAGCATTTTCGAAACTTTTTTCATCCACGGTTCCCTTGACCTGAACATAAATCCCCGCGGCTCCTTTGTATAAAAATTGGCACAAAACCGCAACATAATTTTAATGGTTTTTCAATATGCGTATTGGTCCAAAAGGTTATGAAAATTGCTTAATTATATATGTACACTTTAGAGACCCAAAGTATGGGGTCAATAAACCTAAGTTTCGGACAGAAATTTATTTTGCAAATCAAACATTAACGCATTTTAACCAGCTTACAATTTTATGACATCTTCTTCTTGTAACAATGTCAATGGCGAGGATCAGCTTGCTTCTTCAACGTCAGGTCTTCAAATCAGGGCACACGTTTGGAAACTGCGATTCTCATTTCTTTCCTAACGTTGAGTCGCGATTTGTATTTGGTTTTGGTTACTGCCACCGCAAAAAATCCTGCCTCACGTAAGTAGGATGCCGCAAAAGGAGTCAAAACCCGTTGAGTCTTATTACCTATTTCTGGATACTCCTGCTTCACCAAGCTCCAGAACTCAGGTAGTGATGAGGAAACGAACTTCGACTTCAGTGTGGCTTCTGATGACGCATCAATAAGTTGCTCTTGTTCTCTAGTGGTGAGTGTTGATGAGTGTTCTGTACTGAAGGGATCTTTGAGTTGTGCTGGTCAACTTCTCCGAAAAGCACTTGTAAACACCGAGTTGTGTTAAATGGCCCACAAACACAGACTTCTGTTTTCACTCAGATCGAAGTCATTGTCTCATAACATGTGTGCAGAGAAGGAAAGCAATAGTTTATATCTTTATATAATCCAACTTTTTTTTTCCACAAAAGGGATTTTTTTCTGAAGACTGAAATTTTGTCTGACAATTATATAATGTGGGTCTCAGTTCGTTTGCAGGGGCACATTTAATGAATTGAGTTTTTCAAAGATATCAGAAAGATATGCCAGCTACAAAAAAAGTCACAGTGCCACGAAATTCTCAGAACTGGAGTGGTTTTCTTCAACAAGATAAGAACAAAGTTCACTCATGAGTTCCTACACATCTTTTCGAGACATTTCCACGTGAAAGCCAGCGAAAGTTTGCGAGCCAAACTACTGTAATTCTGCTAAACCACAGCGATGCGCCCAACGGAAGGCCGCGACGCCCCTGGGAGCCACGACGCACAGTTTGAAAACCACGGCAATAAACAATGAGCTCGTATATGCTGATTACTTATTGCGAATGATAAATTCCAGTCTTAAGAATGGCGAATATAGCGAATAAGGGGAAGCAGGTACATTTTGACGAGCATGGTCTACCTCCGCTGAAAAGCCGAGAGTCCGGCAACACACTTAAACTGTGGTTAGCTGAACTTCGAGAATTGAATTTAATAGGTGCAAGCTGATGATCATAAAGGTTACTTAGCATTTTGCCGTGACAGCAGAGCTCTGTCAAGCGTGACGAGAAATAGTTAGAACTCTTTTCAGTTGATCTTTAAATAAACTCGGAATATTCTTTCTGGTCTCTCAGCAAACTAATATCACACTTTTATAATTTTCCTATTCTTCTTAAATACGCGTTAAAAGTTGACAACGAAATTAAAAAATGGGCGTAGTTCAAAAAGTATTTTATCAATTTGCGTCAAACTTCCTAACATCGTTATCAATAGCGACACAAATGAACCAACAAACACAGGATACGCCCGCAAAACGGAGAACGACTTTTGTATTGCAAAACAGAGGCAAAAAAGATAATGACCTCTTTGGAAGTAATGTAACCAACAGTCATATCGTCCGTAAGATAATTCAGTCAGTGAAAGGTAACAGTTTCCACTAGGGAATTGGAGAACAGCAGCACGACTCATTATGGTAACTCGTAAATGTGCAAATAGGTTTAGGTCTAGAGAAAATGTAGGTTGTTGCATTCGTTGTAGACCTTGTTGATTAAGACATGCGTCGACGATAACATTAGCTCTGTGGGAACGTGCATTATCATCTATTATGATTAAATCTACGCCAAATGCACTGGTATACGAACTTACAGAGCAATCGAGAATCGCATACTGGAACTTAAACCCACCAACCGGCTGGAACGAATCGACTAGGGAATAGGAAAATGGGCTGAAATCAGCTCGAAGAAATATATGCGCTGTCTGAGAGGTGGACCGAACAGGAGGGAACCAGCCTATCAGAAAGTGTTGTTTCCCCGTTAGATTTGTTCATCATGGTGTTCATTTAGGGGAACGGCTGATTGAGTTTTTCTGAATGATTACGTAATAAAAGGGCTAGAAGAATGGCCAACCAAAGAAAGGAGAGAGAAGATGTTTGAGTTACTTGTTTTTACTCAGTGGCATAACGTCCGTGTCAGGCGCTCCAGCTGTTCCCCGTCATGCCTTGGGGAAAAGAGCAGGGGATGGACGACTAGAAGATAACTCTTATCATGTATGACGTGTTTATTTTCGGTTCCGCAGAGATAACAGATGAGGGGGAATTGTTTTGCCGTAGCTTTCGTAAAACCTGGTCACAATGTGAACATTTATGTTTGAGGAGAAATGAAAATTTGTCGTCATTTGATTCAGGTACATAGATCGCTTAAAGGATTAAGGTAGTATATGAATTTTAGTTTTTTCTGTAGCTATCAGCTCATCCCAGAAGTAATGTCGTCGCATTGCGCAAGCCCAACAGTAGTGCGTTCCCTGGGGCCCAGACTAAGACGTCGACCACGGTGAGTATAAGAAGGATCACGCGAGCAGATCTTCAAGTCACTTGAGACCGCAAACGGGAGTTCTAGGTGCAGTCGTCGTGTACTTGAACCGCATAGGAAATGGCAGTTTCAGAAGACAACATTAGGCACATTATGGTGTATGAGTTCAACCATTGACATTCAGCGGCGGTAGCAACACGAAACATCAATGCCGTATATGGGCCGGGTACCCTGGAGGTCAGCAAAAATGTCAACGTTTGTTCAAGAAATTTCGCAGGGGGTCACCAGCCTCAAGGATATGCATCGAAGCGGATGGCCTGTTGAGCTGGATAACGACGTGCTGAAAGCTGCTATTGAGGGAAATCCTCAGGCAACAGTCGAAGAATTGGCCACACTTGTTCATTCAACCCATTCCACTGTTCACCCGCATCTGCATGACCTCGGTTATGTGTCGAAACTGGATAAGTGGGTACCCTATGATCTCACTCCACAACAGCTGCAACAGCGAATGGACATTTGCAATTCTTTGCTCTCCCGTGAAAAAAGTGAGCCGTGTTTGCACAGAATTGTCATGGGCGATGGAAAATGGATTGTTTATCACATCATTAAGCGTAAACGGCAGTGGCTTCTCAAAGGGAATGTGCCTGCAGCAGTGGCGAAACCAGGACGTTTCCCACAAAAGGTTTTGAATGTCTGCATGGTGGGATATGCAAGGCATAATCCATTACGAGCTATTGCTACCCAACAGAACCATTACAGGGAAAGTCTACTGTTAACAGCTACAGCGTCTACGCACTGCTTTGTAGGATAAACGTCCAGCACTCGTGAATCGTAAAGAAGTGCTGCTGAAGCAGAACGACGCAAAACCACACACAGCGAAAATGACCAGTGACACGTTGCAGGACTTCGGATGGAAAAAACTTCCGCATCCGGCGGACCCTTTTTGCCTTTTTTGCATCGAATCTCATGGAATTCTGCAAGTCTGGGATTAAAAACCTTGTCGATCGATGGGAGAAGGTTGTAACTACCGGCGGCACTTATTATATGGATCAAAACATCTGTTCCAGGTACGTTTTACTTTCTTTTCTTCACATGTTGTAAAAACGACAGTATTTTTGGGATTACCTGATACTTCTATTCTTGAGAAAAATCATGACCAATTCGAAATTATTATGAAAAGGATCATTTATCCAATACTTTGGTTTACAGCAATAAATCGTTTTTGTAATTCATTATGAATGAAATAACATTTAAATACAGAAATATAATGATGCAAATTTATAAAATGAACCTAGTATTTTGTTGCCCAACCGTTAGCTTTAATCAGAGCTTTGCATCTTTTTAGCATTCTGTGAACAAGATTTTGAATAAGATTGAGTTGAACAAATACGTTTCGAAATTTGAATTACATCTTCAATAAGTTAAATTTTGGTTTTTTTTTATAGTTCATATACTTTGAACCACACATTTTTGATCGTGTTTAAGCCCGGTGACTGTGGTGGCCAATTGAGTTGCTGAACATTTTTTTCCTGAAACCAGTTTTTCTTAGCTAAACATTTTTTTCCTGAAGCCATTTTTTCTCAGATGAACATTTTTTTCCTTAAACCACTTTTTCTCACTATTTTAGCACGATGACAGGGAGCATTGTCATCTTAAAAAAGTAAAATTGTTGTCATAAAGTCTTCTACATAATGGTAGCATTTTATTTTCTAATACCCAGATGTATTTCTGGGCATTTACCGTACCATAGAAAATTTCGAGGTTCCCAACGCCATGTACACACATGCAGCTCCAAACCATGACCTTCATCGGATGATTAACATAAGCCACTAAGCAACTTGAATTGAAATCTGGAATTCTTCACGCTTAAATCTTCTAACATAGGCACTACTCTGATTCTCATTAAGGCAAAATTCTGATTCATCACAGAAAAGAGCATTTTCTCATTGCTTTGTTGTCCACAAGATATGCTGTTTTGTCCACTGAAGTCAACGCATGTCTTTGATTTGCAGTTAACAGTGGTTTACGCCTGCCTTTGCTGCCACGTAAGTCCTAGTCCTCGGAACAGTAGATCTACTAACGGTAACATCAGTCACTTCAGATCAACGTTGCAGCGATTCAGGTGAATTGAGCCTCCTGTCCGCCAGGCTTAGCTTTCTGAGCACGTTGTCCTATCTGGTTGTAGTGGATCTGGGCCTTCCACTGTGACGCATATGTTTAATATCACTATTGTCTTTTACTTTCTTCAGTAACCTAATAAACGTAGATTGATTACAGCCCACTCTTTCAGCGATTTGCCTTGAAAAATATGCCTCTTTCATGCAGAACAACTAATTTAATCTGTCCGCTGTGTACAATTCCGCAGTTTTAACCATTATTGAGAATGTACACAAATTATACCTTAATAACAAGAAGCGACCACTAAATTGGTCTAATAGTTCTGCGTCAACACTTATAAAGGTTGTAATAGGATTAGGACAGCATTAGGAAGCAGCCAATCAAGTAAACGTATGTCTATGATCGGCTGTAACAACTGATACGCAGCTAACGTGAATTTCAATGTGTTTGTCAAACCCCATATTTCATGTCATATCTTTAGAACAGAAGAAGCTACAGGAAAAACTAAAACATCTTTGAAATTTCCATTAAATTCCGCATCCAAAGACATACAAACGATGAAATACCTATAAAAATTAGTTAATTAAAAAAGATTTAAACGTAAAAATTCATGGTTTTTGTAGGTCATGCAATAATTTTGTTCACCACTGTACAGGTCTACAACGTATAGCTGTATGTGAATGATCGACGGAAGAGAACGTGAAAATGAAGCATCGTCTCCGACAGTCGGTAAGATTGAAAGCACGGCATCGCGCATAAGGAATCGTGTCGTAGAATACGGCTCAAATGAAGGAAAGAGTAGGATGGAAAGATATACATCCTTGGATATAAAAAAATAACTGATTCATCATATTACCATTGTCTTCCATTGTCTTATTGTGGGATGAATTTTGTGTTGCACCTTTGAGAATGTCATACAAAAATATTTTCTGAACCAAACAGAAATTGTAAGGATATTATTTCGTATTACCATCAATTTTCATTGCTGCCTTTCGTCCTTTCCACAACTTATCGTTAGCCGGCAAATGGGCCCTCAAGCGGGTGGGCCCATTTGTAACTGCACTACTTCGGCATATGGTAGATACGCCACCGATCCTAGAAATTAAGATAATTGTTCACCACTGTACAGGCAGTAATACATCATTTGTTTTTCACCCCGTCGTCTTGTGTTTGTTTTGTGTGCTGACCCTATTCCCATATACATTACGAGTAGTGTTACACATTCTCATACCTGTTACAAACTTTTTGCCCACAAATGAGTTCTATCAGAATTGAGTAGATGCTCACATTTTTGCAACGAATAAGAGACAGATGATTTTTCAAAGTGATGTGTCTAATTATATTGCCTTTATGGTTATGTTAAAGATAAGCCTACCGAGTTTTTCTTTTTTTATTGTTGTAAATAGTGATTCAATCACCTCTTAGTGCTTATTCGAACGCTACTACCACGTTAAAAATTTTCCAACTGCCTAAACATTATTTGGGAAAAGCAGCTTAGATTTAATTAATGGTTTTACTATTGACTCGTGACACATTATTGAATATTAAAGATTTTGTGTTGCGCTGCGTAAAGATAACCACTAAAGTGAAATTGAGGATGTCGAGAATCTATCGTCAAGAGAGTGTTATATCGGAAAATTTGCCAGGAAACACGGCGATTCGACGCGAGGATCGAAAATCCACTGGTTGAATGCTCCCAATTTACAATCCTGATGAAGGTATTAAATATGAAGTTGGGCGATTATCCCGACCAGGCATGTTTGTGAACCACGCTGCGTAATCTCCTTTGAGGAACAGATCGATTTCTTGATGTCTCATCATTGTTGGGTAAGGTTTCAGCTTTTCCTCTCTCAACTAGTCATCAAATGCCTCATGTTCGCGTCTATCAAGCTGCTCTATTATCGATTGCACGCGCTGCTATCTTCGTAGGTGTATCGGCATCTTAGGCTGTTTACGTTCGCAGCTGTTCCCATTCCAACTCCGTACCAATATTATTATCCTTCCAGACATCGTATGTAGGTAAATTCCGGTGTTTCCCCATCAGCTGTAGAGGGTTCCTCCGGTGAAACTCTTGGAGAAATTTTCCTCTCTATTTACGTATTCTCAAGCGACTCATGACGACAAAAAACAGAAATTTATAACAGTTTCGCTATGTCAAATGAGCTACTGTATCAGTGTAAATGTTTGCAATAAATTCATGAACCATTTACTGACACGACAGCTTAAATTCAGTGTAAGTGGATATAAAATTAATACAACTCAACTGACATTTGAGTCTGATAGAGACGTCCCCTCCCCGTGGCGCTGTATTCTAAGAGCTGACTT
Organism: Macrothele yani; assembly: GCA_039090855.1. NCBI lineage: Eukaryota > Metazoa > Arthropoda > Arachnida > Araneae > Macrothelidae > Macrothele > Macrothele yani. Next base: position 86,108,544 of record CM077008.1, read on the forward strand.
CCGTCCGTTCGTCCTAGCGGAACCGCGTTTGAGTCCCGAACTTGGCGTGGGTGGTGTGTTTGTCGTACAGCACTGGCTCTCTCCCTTTCCTGGAACTAGTGTTCCTAAATTAGGAATGGAGACCTGCTTATAGCCTGTTAAGTTTCACACGGCTGTTGTAAGATACCCAAGCCACATCGGTGGCGCAGTGGTTGAAGCGCTGGGTTGTGATCATTCATCCGAGATGGGTCCGTGTTCGTATCCCGTAGAAGCATGGATGTTGTGTTTGTCTTACGACACTGGCTCTCTCTCTCTTCCCTGAAACCAGTGGCCCTAAATTAGGAAAAGGCAACTATAGCCCTTTGAGTAGCTCATGGTGGTTGTTAAACCACAAATGAAAAAAATACCGAAACCACAATGAAAGACAAACTGGTTGTTGAAGAATATGTTTTGTGTGAATCGGAGTTTAACGACAGCCATGGGAGACATGTAGGTCTATAAGCAGTCGCCCGTCCCTAATTTAGAGTCACTGGCTCCAGCGAAAGGGAGCAACTGACACCGAAAGAAAAACACACCACCAATACCTCCTTCAGCACTACAATAGTCCAGGGTCAGCGCCTCAAACCACTAGGCAACCGTGGCTGCAAGCATTTCAAAATTTATTGGGATCGTATACACTGGGTGGCCACTTTATTATGACCACCTGACAGTTTCAAGCAAATGAGCTAGACTGCACGCTGTTGTCACCAGAGGGCGAGGCTAGTATAAAAAGGGAAAGCTTAGTGCTTGCGACAGTAGTAGAAGTGATTTTAGAGTGACGAGATGGGTAAAAAATGCAATTTGACGGACTTTAAACGTGGGATGATTGTAGGAGCTCGGAGCCATGGAGCGAGTATCACCGAAACCGCCGCATTCGTGAAATGTTCCAGAGCAGCTGTTGTTAAAGTGTTTAAAGACTGGACTGTCAGCAAAAAAACTGGGTCTCTACGTGCAACGTGTGGTCGTCATCGCATATTGACTGCTCGGGAGGAACGGAGAGTGTCCAGACTGGTAACAGACTACAGAAGGGTAACAGTGCAGCAAAAGACAGACCATCTTAATCAAGGATCCCCTCAAATGATCTGTGCACGCTCTGTTCGCCGTACACTGCATTGGATGGGATATGGCAGCCGAAGGCCTGTTCGAACAAATTTGCTGTCTGCAGTTAACAAGAGAAAACGTCTCCAGTTCGGACAGAAACACAAGGATTGGACAGTCGATAATTGGAAACAAATTATGTGGTCCGATGAATCACGTTTTCAATTGCATTATGCCACTGGCCGAGTGAGAATTTGGCGGAAACAGCACGAAAGCATGGACCCCAAATGCATTGCTACAACCCTTCAAGCTGGTGGAAGCAACGTTATGGTTTGGGGAATGTTTTTCTGGCGTGCTTTGGGCCCTTTAATTCGTGTTGATCAACGTCTGACTGGCACATCATATCTAAACATCGTTGCGGACCAAGTACATCTTGTCATGTGAAAGGTTTATCCCAATGGCGATAGCTACATTCAACATGATAATGCGTCCTGCCACAGTGCTCGTATTGTACAGGATTGGTTTCAGGAACATGCCGGTGAGTTTACTTTGCTTAGGTGGCCCCCAAAATCTCCAGATCTTAACCCCATTGAGAATATGTGGGACGACGTTGAACGAGCCATCAGACAGCTGGATCCACAACCCTGCAATCTCACACTCCTGGAAAGTGCTATTCATCAAGCATGGTCTCCGATTCCACAAACCACCTATTGACATCTCGTGGAGTCCATGCCACGAAGAATAGAAGCGGTAATAAAGGCAAAAGGTGGCCCAACGAAGTACTGAGGGGGTGGTCATAATAAAGTGGCCACTCAGTGTATAAAGGTTTACAAGTTATATTATTTTTTTCATTTTGTTTCACTGCTTAACTAACACCATGAGCAAATCTAAGGTCCCTATAAGCAGTATTTGGCCCTAACTTAGGGTCACCAGTTCCAGGAAAGGAAAAGAGAAATCACCATTCGATAAGCACACCACCCATACCTCATTCGCTACTGGAACCCGTGGGCATCTGGGACGACTGATCCGATGGCCACGCCTCAGACCACTCTGCCACAGGGCTGCGAATATCTTTCTGCAGATTGAGTGATCCTGAAACTAGAAAAAATAATTAAAAATTTAAGGACCTAAAGAGTACGTTTTGTATCAGTAAAACTAGGGAGGCTTTGTGAAATGGTGATCAGGGATGTATCTATCATTTGCAAACATAATTTTCGAAATCGGTCTTTTAGAGACCCATATTCCGCCTAAGTAACTTAGTGAACTGAATGTTGGCTTCTGACTGTATAAATCAGACATGGGTCAAAGTTCGAATCTGGATGAGGCATTGATGTTGTGTTTGTATTCTGGTACTGGCTTTCCGGTAACCAGTTGCCCTAAATTAAGGATAGGTGGCTGCTTATATAGCTTCTTATGGTGGTTGTTAATATTTCAAACTGCCGATGTACTTGAACCAGATGTCGCCCCAAATGTTATGCGGTTTCTTAAAAACTAAAGCTCACATAGCAGCCGGGGTTTTACAATCTCAGCAGTACCGATAGTAAACCTATAAGCGCCAACTTGTACAAAATATTATAGAAACGGGTGAGGGGAAGTGATGTGTGTGTATACACCCCCCAGGGTGGAACAGATCCGAACCTAACACAGGCCATAAGTAGGAGGACAGCAGAGCTTTTCAACAGTGTATCGCCATCGACGAAAATGGGCAAACCTGGTATTCTGAGCGACTCTGATCGTGGACACGTTCTTGGCTCAAGACAGATATGGTAAGAACCGTAGGGTTCCCGAGGAAAATCGTAACGAGGGAGTTTCGCGAGTGTACCATCGACGGACGTACCAGCGCCCAGAATGGGAACGGTGGCTGACCAAACGCCGTTGAGGACCGGGATTGACGCAGACTATCCAGGATCGTACATACCGACCGCTTGGTAACGGTGGCTCAAATCCCATCCGGGTTACATTTAGGAGGCCCAAGCAGCGATAGCGACCTAACGGTACGACGCACGCTGTATACTCTGGGCTACGCTATTCGTGTGATACTCTTGACTGCTCATCATGGAATATTACCCCTCGCATGATGCAGGAAACATCAAAACTGGACCTCTGCAGAGCAGCACCGAGAAGTGGGGCCTAATGAATTCCGTTTTGAGATGTACCGAGATGATGGGAGATGACGATACGAGGCCATAGCCCAGTGTGGCGTCGACGATACGAGGCCATAGACCAGTCGTCTTCCCAGTTCAAGGTGGTGGTGGCTCTGTAATGGTTTTGAGAGCCTTTTCATGGGACGTATTAGGCGCACTAGTGTGCCTGGAGAGGTCTTTATTTGCTGCGCGCTATCAGCATGTCAAGGCTGATCACCTACACGCTTACATAGCCTTCACACATCCTGCGGTAGGTGGTCTCTTTCAAAAGGGCAATGAGACCACCCCTCTCACCAGACCGCAACTACCTAGGCATGGCTCGAGGAACACTCATCTGAGTTTGGAACCATCCAGTAGCCCCAAAGCTTTCCGTATTTGGAAGCTCTCTGGGATACCGTGCAGCAGGACATCAGATCCATTGATCCTGGACCGACGTCTCGGGTAGAGTTGAGGACAATGCTGTAACAGGCATGGCTGGCATTACTTTCGGAAACCCTCCGGAATGTGGTGGAGTCGATGCCTAGGTATGTACAGGCGAAAACCTTATGGCCCGAACTGAAAGCCGTTCATAGCAAGCAAAGACGAGGTAGTGTGGATCGTGTCAAGCAGGGTGTTGCGAAGATGCTGACAATCTGGAGGAAAACAATATTGTATATTTATTCAGTGGACCACCGTTGAAATTTGTGCAACTGCTGAAAAATAGAGCTCTCTTCATACTAGAATTAAAAGGGCTTCTTACAAAGCTACGTTCGGATATGTCCTCGGGTTGGACTGTCAATACCATCCATACCTAGCAGCGTGGTTGATACTATGATAGACGAAGAGACCTTGGGAAATGCTGTAAGTACTGTACGTCCTCGTGCTGTCAAACGGATGAAAATCTGTTCGCTGTCATTACGGAAGAATTCTAACAAAGTCTGCAATAAATGTTCGAAGCAATGTTCGGGAGATGTGATCTGTACGAAATGCGAGCAGCATGTTTACAAGCGGTATAAAGAAGAATAGAAACCAGATGGCGCAAAATGGATACAAACACTTGTGACGTACCTGCCAGCAGGACGCACACGACATAAAGGCAGATAGGAATCAGAATAAACGTCAGTTGGTAGAACGACTTGTTCCGGAATAAGCGGCCTCGGGTTCGATCCCGGTGTAGACCAAAAATGACGGAGAAATTTACTTCGTTATAATGGCGCCCGAACTATCCGGATGACCCGGTCGTTCAAAATCTCGCATTGGTGTGATGTTATTTCCACACCGCGAGACAGGAAAAATCAGAGAATCCCTTCTCCAGCGCTTCAAAAAATAAAAATGTGTGATGTTGCATTCCACACAGCAGATTGACTGGGATTTCTCAATCGCACGTTCTACAGTGGATGGCTACCTGCAACGATTCATGGTCACGGCTGACCCGTGGGCCATGCCCCCGGCCCTCTTTCGGGGGGGGAGATGTGACTTACCTGCCAGCAGGACGCACACGATATAAAGGCAGATAGGAATCAGAATAAAACGTCTGCGTAGCTCAGTTGGTAGAGCGACTTGTTCCGGAATAAGCGGCCTCGGGTTCGATCCCGGCGTAGACCAAAAATGACGGAGAAATTTACTTCGTTATACACTGAAGTAACAAATTATTAGGAAGACCCAGTGGCAATCAGATATGTACCATACTCTTTTACGTAATTTAACATGACTTTATAAACAACGCGATGTAGAGATTCAGATTCAGACGTTTACGAAGCGTGGACACCGGCAATATGGCAAAGACGCGTGACGACTTTGAAAGGCCATGATAGTAGGCACTCGGAGGGCATGTTGTCGCATCTCAGGAACAGAAAATTTTCCCCTTTATGAAAGAACAGCTGTATCCAGAGTGTACAATGAGTGGTGTACGAACAACAAAATAAGCGGTCAGCGATCTTCATGCACATGGTGTTTCCTGATGAAGAGGGCTGCTTGCAGCAGTACAATGCGCCATGCCACAAGGCTTGGTTCGTCACTTAGTGTTTCCAGGAGCACGACAATGACTTCAAAGGGGTATGATTGCCTCCACAGTCCCCAGAGCTTAACAATACCACCAGGGCCGGCCCGTGATATTGTTCATGTAAGGTGGAGTTCTGATTGCCTTTAGATGAAATTAGGATGTTTTGTTACACACATACCGCCACCCTACACAATTTTCTTGAGGCACGCTGTCCACATAATGATAGCATTATTTATGGAATTATCTTCCAAGAATTCAATGAAAATCTGTACAAATTGCCAGTTTGTATTTCGAGGGAGAATACTGTAAGAATACACATCACGAAAAATTACTTCCTATGGGAATACTTCCAAAAACTTTCAGAACAGGCAACAGAAAAATAAAATTTTGAAAACCGACTGTGGAATGTATATCAGAAATGACGACGGGGTATGTTTCCTTCATACAGCCGAGGGGGACGGGGTCAAACTAACTTACATGGAAAATTCTCAAATACTGATTTTACACTTTAAAGTTCTCAGGAAATTTCTTTTTTCCTTTTGATTAAAACATTAAGTTGGAGTCCCTTGATTAATGCGAGGCTCGAGACCAACCCATCAAGATAGCACTGTATGAACGAAAGTGTCTAAAGAAAAACAGCGATTGAGAAGTTACCTGAATTTTGTAGTGTACGCATTTTTATTTAGTTTCACTTTTCATTATATTAGCAATCTGGATTTCATTAGCAATTAGGTTAAAACAATGAATTCAAAATCATTCGAAAATGAAGAAAAAACAACAACCGGATTTTCTTCCCCACCGAAATCTCAGTTTTCTTTTTTCCTCTAAATAATTAGGGTACTTTTCCTGTATTCAGTATCTTCACCTCATACGAGTAAATTAAGAATTGCTAAATCACATGTTGTACCAACCAAACATACCGATTTCCTACTCGGTCCTAGGAAGACTAATATTCACTCTGAAAACAAATATTCCCATCGGAGCGGTCATACCGTCCTCCCTTTTACGGTGTAATTAGTTTAAATTGCAGATGTGGTCACTTTGAAAATGATACCATGCTGTAGTGGTAGGGTAACGCGGAGAGCGCCTAGGGTTGTTTCCGTCCTGCTCCTGCTTTTCTGCTTTGCAAAACAAGGGGTTGGACAAGAAGCGAGTGACAATAGTACTTTGGAGGCATTTTCATGACTGTAGCCTCAAGGCGAGTAATGTTGTCTCAGGCCCAGGAAGATATACAAAGATAAAGACTTAAAAAATAGAAAGGCTAAATATACTGACTTAGAAGAACGGCTAGAAAATGTTGCAATTAGGAATTCGCTTTTATGTAATAATACGGATGAAACAAACGCGATTAATTCACAAAGAAAAAAGGGCAAATAAATTATATTCTCCAACATCACCCCAAGGACTCCTACCTGGCTGAGATATGCGGACGATGTATTCTTCATATGGCCACACGGAAAGGAAACTCTGCCCCTTTTCCTAAATAAAATTAATGATATTCACTCCACAATCAATTTCACTATGGAGCTCGAACACAATGGTGCTTTGCCTTATCTGGATGTATTACTGAGCAAGATGCCTGACAATCGCCTTCGTACCCAAGTCTACTATAAACGTACATCCGTCCACAATTTGATGCTCCGCAACTCATGCTGCCCTGCTAGCTACAAGACAGCTTTCTTCCGTTCTCGAATAAGAAGAGCCTTTGTAGTATCTTCCGATGTTCTTTCTAGAGAACGTGAATTAAAGAACGTTTCCGAATTGGCCACTGAGGCCGGATACACACCGGACCTGGTACATAGCTATATCGAGAAAGTCAGAATCAGTCATATTAATCTTTCTACGCTGCAACTACGCTGCCTGGGCTCAATTCCATACATACCAAATGTTTCTTATCAGCTCAAGAACGCGCTCAAGAAAATGAACCTTGGTGTTGGCATCAGGTTTCCGACATCTTTATATGCCATGCTTCAGGGAAACTCTGACAAGTCCCCGCTTTCCAATGAGAGCAGGTGTTTATCCCATCCCTTTACAATATACAGACGGCTCCAAGCGATACTACATTGGAATGACCAAGCGTTCGTTTGGAACTAGAATAAACGAGCATAAAAGGGACATAGAGAAATGTAAAGTAACAACAGCCCTATCCAGAGGGGTCCAGCTCAAGTCTGCTACTCCTATGTGGGATGGCATAAAAAATTTAGCCTCCTACTCCACGCCAAAATCTACCACCATTCGCGAAACTTTACAGATCATCACCAACACTAAATCATGCAATGACAGCCTCTCACTATAGTTGCCACGAGTTTGGAACCAGTTATTCAAATAATGAATGCATTTTCTTTCCTTCTATGATTCCGCGTGTTAACGGGCATGACGCCTCGAGTCTTTGGATGAATAATTACCTAGCATCTGCTCGTTTATGGTTAAGTCAAGTCACCACGTTCAAATTGTTGAAGCGTTCTATTATTCAGTTTGCAGTTTCTGTCTAAATTCCTTGAAAAACCCATCTGGTTAATGTACGAAAGCTTGCAAACCTTGATTTATAATCTATACCAAGAAATTCGGATTACTAATGTAGTTGTACCATTTTAAGTCTGATTGTTGTAGAGTTCCTCGTTATTATTTAATAATATGTATTTTATGAAACAGTATATTTCAGATCATTATCATATAAACATAATATATATATATTTATATGAAGAAGCTAAAGCAAAATAAGGGCAGTTTACCGGCCAGACGCCCTCCATATGACCGCCCACGCTGCCCAGGCCTAGGGCCGGCCTTGGATACCACTCATTGTACACTCTAGTTACAGCTTTTACCTCTGGGATTACATTAAGAGAGCCATTCGTAATAGAGATCCTACTCCTGCAAATATTCCGCAACTGAGAGACGAAATCACATTCGCTAGGTTGAGCATATTTGTAGATCAACATTAGCACGTCGTTGAATCCATACCACATCGAAATGAGACAGTTTGGATGTCCAGGGGGGTCCAATACATTGTTAGATAGAGGTTCCTAATCATTTGCTTCTTCAGTGTATGTGATTTATGTTTCAATATATCAGATATAGGGAAGAAGCTAAGGAATATCACAAAAAGCAAGAAAAAGAGATGAAATTCACTTCTGTAAAGTTCCGTGCAAAGGTTTCTGTCGATATGGCACTTCGAGTACCAGTGCCTGAAATTGACAGAGAAGAGGAAATGCACGCTGTATTTTCTCTGTCGTCATGGAAACAACCATAGATGGATTTTATCTCATAAGTACTAGGAAAAGAGCACTAAAGCAGCTCTATGTTCTGTTTCAGTTTAGCATCTGTAAATAGAAACGGTTTACTGTTGTGAACTAGCACAGGCTAAAATATTCCTTCGCTCCTCTGCTACAGCTAAAGGCACAGGTAAAAAGCAAGGATTCAAAAACTGTTCATGTAAAATTCTAGTATGATTCCAAAAATTGTGATTGTGTTAAAAACTATATATTCTGAGTAATTAATTCCAAATGTCACCAAACAGCACTTGCTGCAATAAATAACAACAAAGGCCTTTTTTTAATGTTCTCAAGTTTTTCATTTTCATATAGGTGATCATGAAGATGATCTTCAATATTCTCATTTGGTTTTATTTGTACACGTATTTTGGTAATACCTAGGTGTCGTGAAGATGTTCAGCAATGATATTATTTTAGCGGTCAGAATTGAAATAAAAAATCGCACTTTAAGTAGTTAAAGTAGCTAATGGCTATTACATAAAATAACAAGCTATTTTAAAGAATAACTGGTTACAAGGGCAAAAGATATTTCACGCTTCATACTTTTAATAAAGTGTTCAGTTATTGTACAGAATAACTAGTTATTCTATGCATTATATGCTTTAAAGTTACGATACGTTAAATAACTAATGACCCCTTATCCCAATTTAATTTCGGAAGGCCAATACACAGAATGAAATCGAAAGGGTCGGGTTCTCAGTTTGTATCACAGATCTGTTAAGAATAAAGATTTGCGCTGATATTTAACACAGAGCGTTATATACGAATAAATGGGCAATTGAATCACGTTAAAACAAAATAAAGAGAAACGAACACGACATAATTTCGCTAAGCAAGCAGAAGAATTGGAGTAAACATATGCAGTTTCAAAACACACTGGAACCCACGTGGTGCACGTGACCGACGAAAATCTTTGCTAAATCCGTTTTGGAGTGAAAAGTTCTACTGTGTAAAAATATGCATACGTGATGATATGCAGATACGTTTATACACTCATGCCCGAAAATTAAGGATCAAGGACAAAATGCTAAATATTGGACTGTCAAGTCGTTCGTTAAAGGTAAAACATTCTGATGCCATCGAAACTCGTAAGAGTGTTTGGTCAAATGCAAATTCTCAGGAATCACGTGACCGTTGTGTAATGCGGATCAGCGATAAAAGCTGAAACGTGAGTGAAAAAAAACCGATTGTTTTGTCGGTGTTGAAGGGAAGATCTGCCTTTTTTGTTGTCATGACAACTTGCACATTTTTTATATTAATTTTTGTAATGCGGGAGAGACTTTATGGACACCCTGTACATCTAAAAGAACTCATCTGGATGATTTTACGCATGAGTGAATTGTTGGTAAACTGGAACAATGGCTGACGATGAGAGACGTACCAAAGGAGTTCGTATAATATCACGGATTTCGAAACCATTTTCTTAAAAGGAAATAGCGACTAGACGGTTCAGTAGCGATCGACCACGTGAAACTACTCCATCACAAGGCCGTTATCTTGTTGTAACGGCTAAAAGATCTCCCCGAATAACTACTGGCAAGTTAACAAATCAAATGGAATCAAACACGGGTACCAAAATATTACGTCAAACCGTGTTAAGTCGTCTGAATCATTTCGGATTATATGCCTGAAAATATGTACAGTGTGTTCCATTGACGCCAGCAAGCAAGACAGCTAGCTGTCGAAGGTGTCATGAACACTCCACATCGAGTGAAGAGCAAAGGGTCATTGTTCTGTTCACAAACGAAATGCGATTTTGTTTATCGTTTGAATCTAGAAGGTAATACATCTGGTTAGAAACCCAACTGCCTATTCAGCCAGAAACATCGTAGAAATTGACCATTACAGGGGTGGTGGAGTGATGGACTGATCTGGGATTATAATCATTAGGCATACAGAGCTCCAGCGTTATTGTGTGGAGGTCATTTTAGATTGTGTAAGGTTGTTTCTTGGAGCTGTGGGAGATTCTTTCGTTTTCACGGACAATAACGCTCATCTTTATCGATCAACATGTGTTGATGAACGGTTGGACCGCACGAGGATCGACCGAATGAGTGACCTGCATAATTCCTCGACCTGAATCGAATTGAAAATGCTTGGGACGCTCTGGGAAGGCGCATTGCTGAACACGACCCGGCATCAAAACAAGACCTGGTGATGGTGCTAAATATAAAACGTGGAGAAACCTCCTCAGGATCTTCTCTACAATCTCATCAAAAGCTTGGCCCACAAATTCTAATCATGTATTGCAGTCAGGGTGGACAAATACCCCATTAAAATGATCCATGAAAAATTATAAATTTCTTTCTGTTAATTTCCGTTATTCTGAACAACCGTTAGGAAATCGCATGAGTGTATTATATTAGGTGTACGAATAAGTTTTAAAGCGTTTCTTGTGTGACGTATACCGCTAATTTACATATCTGACATTCCCCCGCGTTGTTGTCATGTGACCGTAACTGGTCCAGAGTATAAAATGTGACACAGAAGTTTGCCCAACAATCAAACGCACTTGCACGTCGGCAGGTGAAAGATGGCAAGCGGTGCTGCATTTATTTGACACTGCATTCGTTACGAATTTCATCAAGGAAAAAGTGCTGCAGAAGCATGTGCATCGATCTGTTCTAATTTCGGGGAGAATATTGTATCGAAAAGCACGTATAAAATTTGTTTCAGACGGTTTAAAGCAGGTAATTTTGATGTTAGCGATCGAGAACGTAGCGGCACCCCGCAGATGGTTGCACATGAGGAACTGCAAGCATTGCTGGATGAAGATTCGTCTCAAATGCAAAAAGAACTAGCTGAAAAACGGGGAATAATTCAACAATTTCCAATCGTTTACGCGCAATGGGAAAGATTCAAAAGGAAGGAAAATGGGTGCCACATGACCTGAGCCGGAGGAACAAGGATGAGCGTGTCATGAAGTGTCTGAATCTGTTGAATAAACAACACAAAGCCTTTCCTGTGGAAAATCGTTACGGGTGATGAAATGTGGATATGGTACGACAATCTTAAACGCACAAAATGCTGGGTAGACCCCGGTGAAGCAACGAATTCGACACCGAAACGCAATATTCACTCCAAGAAAGTTCTGCTGTGCATCTCATGGAATATGAAGGGTGTGCTCTATTATGAACTATTAGAACAGAATCAAACTTTTACGGCTGGTCGCTACGAACAACAATTGCTGCGATTGAACCAGGAAATTTGTCGGAAACGTTCACTCACAGGCAAAGGATTGCGTCCCGTGAAATTATGCATGACAATGCTAGGCCGCATGTCGCGAAATCGGTCAAGAAAACGTTATTGACGCTTAGCTGGGAAGTGTTGGAGCATCCGGCGTATAGTCCCGACATAGCCCGTTCAGATTATCATTTGTGCTGATCGATGCAACATGGTTTGTGTGCTGTATCATTCCGAACATGTGACGAAGTGCAAAAATGGGTTGACGACTTCATCGCGCCACACGACGAAGTATTATTCATGGCTGGGATCCGTCAGCTGCACGATCGATGGCGGAAGGTGATAGATAATGACGGCGAATATTTTGATTCGTAAAGGTATTGTTGTTTCCTCTCAAACTTCATGTTGCGTTGCCTTAAAATGCTTTAAAACTTATTTGTACACCTAATATATCCATCAGAATTTTAAATCACTTGAAACCTTTAACAAATTAACTGCATTAGCTCTAAGAGCAGGGTATCCTAAAGAAGACCCCTTAATTCTTGCCGAGTAACGCTTAGAGCATTACATGCGTCGTCATCGGCATAGTCTGTTGCTTCGATAAAAAAAAGTTGGAGATATTTCCCGCACAGCTTGTAGCTACTGCATACGATGGTAGTCAAGTGTTCCCAGTCGAAGATGAGAATACATATTTTTATGGAAATGGTCAATGCTGTGAATCTATATTTTTTTGCATTTTATAATATTGTTTCTCCACTTCTATGCCTTTAATGACCGCTACATTGTCTTTAACGGACAACACCTTTCTCTTAGACATTTTGTCGCTTAGAAATGTCTGAGATTTCTACTTGACATCTAAAAGAGACTGGCCGCTGTTTAATTACAGATATGAAACGAAAGCAGCACCGATTCAGCCAATGCAACGTTTACTTGGAGGATGAAAGTGGGCAATGGACGCAATTTCAAGAATTATGATTTCCTATTTCCCCTCAGGCGACATTCCCATTTTAATTCTTTCAATTTTCTTTCTGCTGTCATTGCGCAGAAATTCGCTAAATACATGTGCGTGAAATCCCCACATCCTCCTTTTGCCTAGGAATAGATCGCCTGCTTTCAACTCTGCTGATATGATACTTCCAAAAGCATAGCCCCTTGGAGTGCTTTACGGAGTGGGTGACTGAGAGAGTCTCTTGCACAAATCGTTTATTGAGCATTTAATATACCCCCGATTGCTTTTTTCTCAACATTTTTCCACATCACCCAAAAATTCTCCCGCGATCTTGCAATTTCGTTCAGTACGCCAAACTTTCTATTCCTCCATTCCAGAACAGCGCGCGTCATATTTTCTTTACCTCGTTAAAAATACACTGCTCGCCACCCAAAATGCAACACCAAGAAGGACACGAGATAACAAAACCAGATTTACTGGACACATAACAACAGATACAAAGATGAAACGATTGAACTTACAAGCCCGTGCGACTTGCGGAACACGCAGACATCAATAGTTCGTGTGGCCCCCATGGCTGGCAGTAACGGCCGCTACACGCCGCGGCATCGAACGAAAGAGGCTTTGGATGTGGGCTTGGGGTATGTCGGTCCAGGCTGCTTCCACACGTTGCCACAGTTCATCAGACGCAGCCGCGGGTGGTGCTTACCGGGTCACTCGGTTGCTGATCAGCTACCAGACGTGTTCGATGGGCGACATATCGGGAGAACAGGTGGGCCACGGCAGAAGCGACACCTGGTGGGTCGTGAAGAATTGTTGCACTATGCGTACCACGTGCGGGCGCGCATTGTCCTGTTGAAACGTGGCTGCTGGCAGGTACTGCAAGTATGGGAGGAATACTGGCTCCAAAATGGCGGAGATGTAGCGGTGGCTGTTGAGTGTACCGGCAACCAGAGGGGTGCGGATGTCACATCTAATTGCGCCCCAAACCATAACACCAGGCGACGGACCGGTATGGCGATGCATAATGCAGGCGTCATACAGTCACTCGCCGCGGTGCCGCCACACGCGGATCCGACCATCGTGGTGTTTTAGGCAGAAGCGGGATTTATCGGTGAAGACAATGTCGTGCCATTCCGTAGTCCAGGTGCGGCGTTCAACGGCCCACTGCCGACGCACTCGCCGGCGGTGTAACGTCAATGGTAATCGGAACAATGGGCGCCGTGCGACAAGTCCCCGCTCCTGCAGACGACGTCGAACGGTACATGCTGACACAAATTGTTGTTGCGCAACACACCCTAATTTCTGCGCTAACGTTCGTGATGTGGCGGTACGAGCCGTCAATGCCCGCCGCACAACATGCAGTTCCTCTCGTTCGGTGGTATACCGCGTCTTGCGGCAATCGGTCACGTCGGTTTGTCCGTTGCTCCTGCACCCACCGAATCCATACTCGTCTCACTGTGGCTGGATGTCGTCCCACACGGGCGCCGATGTCTCGGTACGATAAACCGCTGTCGCGATAAGCTACTATTCTTCCTCTGTCGAACTCCGAAACGTGATGGAATGACTGCCGTATTCTGCGAAGAAGCATCAGGATGCCTCTCACGCACAGGTCCGGCAGCACAACACACTTCCACCACTAACACTTCGCCTTCTGTGCACCCTTCTCATAGTGCTTCTCGGTGTCGTGTCGGGCGCACATGATTTGCTGAATCATAGAGCAAAAGCTTTAGGAGCTGAATCAGAGAGCGGACGTTTACGGAGCTGAATCAGAGAGCGAACGGTTATGCAGCTGAATCCGAGAGCGAACGGTTACGGAGCTGAATCCGAGAGCGAACGGTTATGCAGCTGAATCAGAGAGCGAACGGTTACGGAACTGAATCAGAGAGCGAACGGTTACGGAGCTGAATCAGAGAGCGAACGTTTACGGAGCTGAATCAGAAAGCGAACGTTACGGAACTGAATCAGAAAGCAAACGCTTACGGAGCTGAATCAGAGAGCGAACGGTTACGGAGCTGAATCAGAGAACGAACGGTTACGGAGCTGAATCAGAGAGCGAACAGTTACGGAGCTGAATCAGAGAGCGAACGGTTACGAAGCTGAATCAGAGAGCGAACGGTTACGGAGCTGAATCAGAGAGCGAACGGTTAAGGAGTACGCTGCATGCCTAGGGCCACGGAAGCTGACACTTTACTCTTGTGCCACTGTTGACTACTTGTCGTCAGATATTTCGCCTCGTCTGATGTCCGGATCATCAAAACTGGACAGCTTCAGAGTGGCGCTGCTTCGTGTGTTCGGATGAATCCCGCTTTCATCTGTACCGAGGTGCCGAAAGGGTGCCGTATGGTGTCGACAGGATGAGGCCATGGCCCAATCGTGTCAGGTTGGCTCTGTTCAAGGCTGTGGTGGCCCTGTGATGGTTTGGGGAGCGATCTCATAAGGTACATTAGGCCCTTCAGTGTGTCTGGAAAAGTTCTTAACTGCTGCGCGCTATCGGCATGTTCTGAATGATCACCTACACGCTTTCATGACCTTCGCGCATTCTGCGGCTGATGTTCTGTTTCAGAGGGACAATGCGCCACACCATCGGACTGCACATAGCAAGGCATAGTTGAAGAAACACCCACTTGAATTTGGGATCTCCAAATGCCCCTGGATTTAAACCCTGAAGAAGCTCTCTAGCATGACATGGAACGCATCATCGCTTCCATGGATCCTGGACCAACGTCTCGGGGAGAGTTGTGGACGATGCTGCAAAACACATGGCCGGCATTACCTCCGAAAGCCCTCCGATATGTGGTGAACTCGATTCCT
Source organism: Macrothele yani (assembly GCA_039090855.1). Classification (NCBI taxonomy): domain Eukaryota; kingdom Metazoa; phylum Arthropoda; class Arachnida; order Araneae; family Macrothelidae; genus Macrothele; species Macrothele yani. The sequence goes on from CM077008.1 coordinate 86,123,943, forward strand.
CGAGGTGTACAGGCTGTCATTTGTGCTAGAGCAGGACCGACACGCTATTATGTAGGTGTCTCTAACGTTTTATCCGTTAAATGTACTGTATATAGTGATGTTTACGTACATGTACATAAAGGGTTCTAATTCAGTGGTGAATGTGTGTACAGTTTCGTACCAGAAAGCATTGTCCACACTTTCAAATTTTAAAAGAATTAACCCTAAATCCTTAGACTTCATACATTATAAGATTCAATTTATACGCTCAGGGCTTTAACAAGTGTACTACAAAAATGTATACGAAGTGATGACCATAGGTAGCGTTACTTGTCTGAACAGGATTGTGAGACAAAGTCAATTATCAAAGAAATCCAAGTCTTACCAGAACTACAGAAAATCAAAAAAGGTTATAGCAAAGCTCTACTGGAACTTACACTGAAGAGCAATTGATTTAGAGATACCTGTCTAGTAACGTGTAGCACCACCTTTCGCCCTGAGGACGGCGGCGATTCGTCTCGGCATGAACTCAACAGGACACCGGAAGCGTTGGGAAGCTATACGGATCCACGACCCCTGAACAAGCTCCCACAGCTCACGAAGATTTGATGGAGGGGGGGGGGTCAGAGCGTCGAACATGTCTCTCGATGGCATCCAAGATGTGATCGATGGGATTGAGGTCAGGTGACCTAGCTGGCCAAGGAAGCGAGGTCACGTCGATGGAGTGTTCATCCAACCATTCAGATACAATTCGGGAGCGATGGCACGCTGCATTGTCTTGTTGCAGGATGAGGTCCCCAGTGGGATGTTGAAGACGCACAAACGGGAGCAAATTGTCGTCCTGGATATCCCGGTAGCGTTGACCTGTTAGGGACGATGTCACACGTACCAAAGTTCCCATTTCAGTCCAGGTAAACAGTACCCAAACGAGAATGCCACCCCCACCAGCTTGAAGAGTACCCTGCTGGCAAGAAGGATCCATCGCTTCTTGTGGTTTGCGCTGTATTCGTATCCTGCCATCCGCATGTACTAACGTGAATCTCAACTCATCAGTCCAGACAACATGTCCCCACATGTCTAGAGTCCAGTGGCGATGTTCCCGCGCCCATGCTAATCTTTGCACCCTGTGATGTGCGGTCAGCGGCGGTACCCTCGTGGTACGATAGCTTCTGTACCCCATATTGAGGAGATGTTTCTGAATGGTGTCACTGCTTACACGTTTTTGTGCACCAGCGTTAAATTGCCGAGTGATTTCTTGCACTGTGGCTCGTCTATCCGCTGTTACAATGCGAGCTAGCCGACGATGACCCCGCTCATCCACACGATGTTGTCCACGGCAGTAGGCTCTTGCAGGGATGGTTTTACCGGATTCGATGTACTCAAGGTGCACCCATGACACAGTGGCTCGTGAAAATCCTAGTGCCTTCACGATTTCCGAGATGTAGTTACCCATTCGTCGAGCCCCGACAATTTGCCCACGATCAAATGAGCTTAGATCCTTCGTCTTACCCACACTGCGTCCGACTCTTACTGATTCCGGTCGCATCACTCCTTATATTGTCGGATCTCTGCATACGTCATGTCGTTTCTGTTGACAGGGCCGCCCACAGCGCAATATTTGCGTAACGCCAGCTGTCTCTAATTCAATTGCTCTTCAGTGTAGAATGTCACGTACAGTATTAATAGCATTAGGAAAACATGGCAACATAAACTAGATACTAATAATTAATTTATATTTCTAATCATGCTAATGCCTGATTATTCTCTCACATTGTGCACTGTGAGATGATAAGATGATTACAAATTGATTTATTTTAATGTGATTTTAGGTCAGCAAGTCGAGCTACCTATGAACCTCAGCAAGAAGAGGAAGAATATTATGAAGAAACCTATTTGCCTGGGACTGTTGTAGATGAAGCAGGTGATTAGACAAATTCATATTATCTAGTATCGTTATTGTTGCTGTTGTAAATTTTCGGTTGCTGACTGCTATTCAAAAGCTCAGGTTTTATAACAGTGATAATACACTTGTTATTCATTTGCGGGAAGGTTTAGAGCAAAATGTAAGTCCGAAACAAATTATTAGTTTAAAAGTAATTTACAAAATAAAGTTATTAAAATTTCAGTTATCAAGGATTTAATGCAACAGTATTACGTAGAAACAACGAGTCTGTGAGTATGACAAACGGGACCTGATTAAGTCCCTTCATTCTTCCGTCTGTGCATTGTGAACACAGTACGTCAGCTTCAGGAAGACGGACTAAAAAACTGTCGCACTAGAAAAAAAATATTCTTGTGCTAGAAAGTGAAATGACCAATGTCACCTTATTTCCCTCTTTCACTCTTATAAGCATTCATTCCATGGAGCACAAACATCCCTATTTTTCGGATACATATTGTAAAATTTCTTTGTTAGCGTTTTCAAGAGAGCCATCTGAGCTATTATTTACACATATTTTGCTATTTTCTCAGTACACATGATTTTTTCACGATATTCGTCGGAAAAGGGTGCACAGGGTGGAATCGAATAATCTGTTTTGGATGTGACAGGCATAAACTAAACAAGATTGCTCATTTACCATGCGCTGTACCTTGTCATCAGGTCTCACAGTAGGTGATGTATTCTCGTGTTTCACAGAATACCTCTGCCTGTAGGAGAGCTGTGTAGAAAAGGAATAATACCTTCTGACAGTATTGGCTCAAGTCTTAAAAAAGATTATTCCTGCAGTTTGTAATGTATTTAACGGAATAAAGAGCTTTTAGGAAACATTGGTGGTAAGACGTCCAGCATTTCCTATAAATTTTTACAGCTTTTCTTTGGGTAAACCAGCGGTTCCTAACGTTTTTTGACTCTCTGAGAGTTCCGGTGAACAACAGCTTTCTACATTATATAGTTATCGTCAACCCGAGGACTTCTCCACAAATGATACCCTGTGGGCATGGACAGTACTCACCTTCCGTAAATGAAAAGATGAATTTAATATTATCTGCACTGCATTTCCTTGTTTAAGTACTAGATCTAATGTCATAAATACTATATTTAATGTCAATATCTTGAACATCTTTAAGCAATGTTTCAGAATTTTTGTCAGTTGACTGCGTTTTACGGTACTTTAGAAGATCCTCTTGCGGCGTATCTGAAGAAAGAATTTCATTTATTGCTCCTCATTAAAACGTTTTACCATGGCTTCCGTCTTCACTCAGTGACCCATGATTTCATAGTAAAAAATATTAATGCAAGGTATTCTTGCCTTGAAGTTCAAAGTCTTCACGAGCTCCTACAACGCAAATACTACCTTAAGGATGCACAGACTTTCACGGACTCTGAGAGTTCCGGTGAACAACAGCTGCACGTGCGCGCTCTGCGAGGTCATTCCACAAGCTAAAAACTAATCTACTTCTTTTCGCGTCAAAGTCGGTTAGAACTAACTATTCCGTGAACTTGTGATGTCACGGATTAGTCTTTCCCTAGCTGCGGGTGTCTGTTGCATGCGTATGTTTTTGAATCCTAATACAGCACGATCACCCTCTCATGCATGCTGGCTGGCTATGTAAGAACGCGTGTCCTAAACATCTGCAGAGAATAATTAAATTGTTAATGCATTTCAACTTACTTGCAGTTTAAAAAAATGCGTTTATTGTAATTTTATGGAAATGTCATTACAGAATGTTTACAGCGAACCCCTTGGAACACCTTTGCGAACCACCAAATGGGAACCGCTGGGGTAAACTATTGATAATGATCACCGTAATTGTTTATGCTTGGTTGCCTTCGATCGGGTGGAGGCACGAGCTACAAAGTGCATCTAGCGTTTCGTGGCATAGAATTTTGTAACTATGTAGCAGTAACGTATAATGCAACCCATATGTGCACAGATGTCATAAAATGTTTCATTTAAGGATGGAACATTTTCCTTTTCTTCCCGTTTCATCGTTTAGCGACCTCCTTGAGCTTCCAAAAGTATTCGATCCTTAATTTAGAGCCCTCCCCTAATCTCGTGTTTCCCATAATATCTGTATCTCTAAGACATTATTCCAGGAATCGGAGAGAATTAGAGATGGAAGGAGAAACAAAACATCCAGAGATTCGAACTTGGACCAAGACGTACGAAAGCTCTGCAGCCTAGAGCCTAGATCACTGGGAGACGATTTTGGAATATAGTAGGATATTTTCAATTTGGATCTTTGTTTTGTTTCATTTCTCAAAATCGAAGAATATTACCAAATGATAAGTCGTTATTCAGACGTCTGTAGACCAAAGGTTTAAATCTTGTTTGATATAGGTATTGTTTTCACTTTAATCTGTACGTTCAGCACTTTTCTAACAAAAAATCTTATTTTGCACATACTTATATCAAAAATTTGTATCAATTTGTATGAAAATAGAAATACGCACTTAATTCCTCTAGGAATCCAGTTCATTGTCCGACGATTAACTTACTGATGGGTCACTCGATCTCAAATCATTTCACCGAAAAGATCGTTTTATCGAAATGATAACTTTCCCGAAGGGTTGTTTTACCGAAAAACCCACTTTGTCAAAAGATTCGTTTCACCGAAGGAACCTGTCGACAAAATGAACTTTTTCACTATTTTTTCTTCAGGAAAACGTTTATTTCCTGGAAAGATCATTTCACCAAAGGGTTAATTTACTGCAAACTCTGAATTTTGTTATAAAATCTACTGAAGTGTAGCACCTGTGAGGGAAACTGACCACCTAGAACATACGCAGTTCGAGAGCCAAAAGGTTGCTCTGCATAAATAAATATGCACTATATTATCAAAAGTATTCGGACTGCACCAAATATTTGCATAAATGCAAAGAACGGTTGCGCAGGAAGGTGTGATGTGATTGGGGAAGTACGTATACGTAGTGGGATTAAAAAGTTCCGAGACTAGGTATATAGCGCGCCAACAGAGGGCAGTACGGAAATGCGCGAGCAGCGGTGAAGGGCAGTGTCATTCATGAGTCATTGTGCAGGGTGGCGTTGTTCTGTAAACATCGGGAAATGTGCGAAACGATATTTGGTGACCACGTGCAGAACACATCTGCGATTTTGGTATGGACTGCAATAGAGCAGCGAGCGAACATCAAATTCTGCGTCAAACTCGGTAAATCGGGAACGGAGACGCATGAGATGTTGTGGCAGGCTTATGGCAATGAAACAATGACTCGTGAGAGGTGTTTCGAGTGGCACTCACACTTCAAGAGCTGCAGAACGGCACTGGAAGACGACGAGAGGTCAGAGCGACCGTCCATGAGCAAAGTCACCGGAAATGTGGACACAATTAGGGAACTGGTGCATGAGGATCGTCGGAGAACCATTCAAGACATTGTTACCATCGTCAATGTGTCATACGGGACAGTGCAAGAAATTCTGTCCTCGGTTTTGAACATGCACCGCATTGCTGCAAAGTTTGTGCCAAAGATTCTGAACCCCAAACAGAAGGCGCTCCGTGTCGAACTCTATCAAGATCTTCGTCAGCAGGTGGTTAATGAACCAACATTCCTGTCGCGGATCATCACTGGCGACGAGACTTGGGTCTACGGTTACGACCCAGAGACAAAAAACAGTCATCGCAGTGGAAGAGCCCGGCATCTCCACGACCGAAGAAGGCCCGACAGATCCGGAGCTCAACCAAAAGCATGCTCATCGTGTTCTTCGACTTTCTTGGGGTTGTGGACCATTAATTCGTCCCCCAGGGCCAGACCGTCACCGCCCTTTTTTATTCGGATGTTCTGCGGCGTCTTAGGGAGGACATTCGCCGAAAACGACCTAAAATATGGCGCAGGGGCGATTTCCTGCTCCATTACGACAATGCATCAGGTCACAGAGCGTTAGCATCACGTCAGATTTGCAACCGCAATAACATGACTACCCTTCCTCATCCGCCTTACTCGCCAGATTTGGCCCTCCTGCGACTTCTTTCTGTTTCCGAAGATGAAGCTGAAGCTCAATGGTCGCCATTTTGAAACCGTGGACGAGATCCAGCGTGAATCGCAGACGGTACTTGACACGATTCGCGAACAGGACTTTCAGGGAGCATTCCAAAAGTGGCAAAAACGCTGGCAGCGGTGTATTTCTGGCCAATGACTTTGAGAGAGATCATAACCATACCTAAGTAACGTAAGTACTTTGTTGTATATCAGCCTAATCTAGGAACTTTTTGATTGGACCTCGTATAAATCTGAGATGTTCTGTCGTGTTATCAACAACTTTGAAGCGGATACGCCACGTGGAAGTGAAATTTCCGAGTTCCAACGTGGGTTGATCACACGATGTAATTTGAGTAAGGTTTCCATACGGAGCATTATATCTAAACTAAACATACCAAGATCAACAGCAAGTGATGACATAAAGACATGGAAGAAGGACGGTGCAAATACAGCAGAAAAACGTCCAAGACGTTCCCACAAACTGACGGAACGTAACAGAAGAGCCAGGGTAAAAAATGTTAAGAACTCCCGTTCTTACTCTGACGTTTCCATCACTGTTGCGAAATGCTTGTAATGGCTCGGTTAGTACCATAACTATTCGCAGAGAGTTGTACAGTGTGGGTTATTATGGAAAAGCAGCGGAACACGAGCTACACATCACTACCATGAATGAGAAGCGCCGTCTGGAGTACAGTGTCTCCTGTCGTTTCTGGACTGTGGGCGACTGGAAATCTATTCGTTGGAGTGATGAGTCACGCTTTTCACTCTTCCAATGTAATGAGCGTGTTTGGATTTGACGACAGCCCGGCGAACTATTTCCGTCGGACTGTGTTCTTCCACCTGTAAAGTTCAGCGGAGGCTTCATCACGGATTGGAGCTGTTTTCCGTCGTTGGGACTAAGCCTGTTGGTTATTATGCAACACACCCTGAACTCTGAAATGTGTCTCGACGTTCTGTATAATTCAGGCCTACCAACAATGTGGCAGTATTATGGAAATGGCCGCTTTCTTTTCCAACACGGTCGAGTTCCTTCCCACAATACAATGCACGGCGTGTGTAGGACTGATTTCTTAAAAATGAAGTAGAATTTTTAGCCTGGCCGGCTCAGAGTCCTAATCTTAATTATGTAGAACACTTCTGGGATGAACTGGAGCGACGTATACGAAATTGACCACAGCGACCGTCTTTGCTCTCGACTCTGGCAACAGTTTGGCAGGACGAATGGCAAGCAATTCCTGTCTAGACCTACAGAAATTGGTTTATAATATGCGTTGACGTGTTTCCGCTGTCATACAAGCAAAAGGTGGGCCGACTAACAATTAATTGCGATAATAAAACCATTTGTCCCAAAACATTGTGGTGTCCGAATACTTTTGATTATAATGCTTACAGATGCTACATTTCTCTCTGTTTGGTATTTACTAAAGTATTGTTAATAACTCAATTTCATTAAGAAATTAAAACGCTTTCATGATGTTCGCCATAAAAGACAAGGCAGGCAACTAGCCACAGGAAACTTCTCACCAGAGAAACTAACCAAGAAGAGATCATGTAAAATTATTTCACTTTTGATTTCTCCGTGTCGACTTCCCCGCATGTCTGTCTTCTGATCTGTATTGTCAATTTAAAATCCCTAGGCCCTGAGCCTTTAATAAAATTTTAGGGGAAACTACACTTCGGTGAAACGTAAATTTCATCAAATGACTCTTCCGTGATATGTACTTTTTGACAAAGTGGCACTTTGCTTGAAATGAGCGTTTGGTTATTTTTTCAAACTGCTTATTTTCTGTGAAAATCCTCTAAACCAGATCTCTCGATATCTAGCAGAGTGCGTTCGCCTTACGCTACAATGACCAACAATCAACGGCGCTATATGCGTTTATCTGTACCGTTAATACCCACCAGATGGAGACGTCTTAGTGGCTGAGCCCATCCTACGGATATGTGATGTCATAAGCCGACAGATAAACGCACATAGCGCCGTTTATTGTTGGCCATTGTAGCGTAAGGCGAACGCACTCGGCTAAGCATCGAGAGATCTGGGGTACGATTCCAGCAATTTTTCGGTTGCTATGTGTTGATAAACGTGGAATAAGCTATGTCTTTGCTTATTATATGCTTATTTTCTGCAAAGTGATCCGCTCTAGCGATATGTAAGATGTATATACGGATAATGGTCCTCACAGAGATAGTTACTCAACAGGAAAAAAACTATTTTCAATGGGATATTTTTGGGAGATGACACTAACACAAATTGAGCATACATTTACGCTTCCTAGCGACAAGTTTATGCAGATATAGAAAATGAACCATCATCTAACTTTCATCAGATAAAATGTAATAAATCGATGCAAAAAAGGGAACTATTTTATTTGGTTTTTTATTTAGAAGAGTGGCATTTTCTCACTTAAGAACGTACGTTTGCATCCTCAAAAAGAAATTTACGTGCTATAGGAAACAGAAAATTAATATAAAATATGATTCGCAAAGAAACCTTTTCCACAGGAAAATATCTTTTGGGGGGGGGGGTTGGGGGAGGGGGAGACGGTTAATCACCGTGAGCAACTAGATAGCCTATAAGCAGTCTCTCTTTCCTAATTTAGGATCGGTGATATGTTCTATATATCGTTGGCTACAGGAAAGGGAGGGAGCCAGTGTCGTAAGACAAGCATACCATCCATGCCTTGCCCGGATTTGAACCCAGACCCACTTGGGTGACAGGTCAGAAGCCCGAGCTTAGGCCACTGCACGACCGGAGCTGCAAAATGATTTCTTTCAATCAGGCCATTAAAAGCGGAGATGTTGCCAAAAGAAATACACATTTAGGCCCATAGCAGAAAGACTGCATCCTTAGAAGAAAAAGATGTTCACAGAAGTTTGCCGCAGTTAAACTCTTAGAAGTACTGATTCTATTACAAATAGAAATATTCATTCATGTCCCTAGACGAAAGCAAACTTTGTATCATCAGGGGGAAAAACATACTTAACTTTTTAATATAGAGAACATATTCTACGAAAAAGTAATTTTTCAATTGATGATTTAGAAGAGCACATAGACTTTCAAATAGAAGTTCGCATTTAGTGACAATGAAATATAAAATTGTAAAATCTGCACACAAAATGTTTCACATATTTGACGCTATAAGACAGGAAAACAACTTTCCAAATCTGAAATTAAGAATAGCAGATAATCGGAGAACTGAAACACAAATCTAAGCTTCCTAGCTGGGTAAATTTAAGTTCGAAATGTTCGTTGTCATGAATGGTATCCGGTGCACAGTGAAAATTTATTAGTAGAATGTATATTTATTAGTGATAGGTAGCAAACATTCACTGCTAGAATGGAATTATTACCTGTTTTGCCGACTGTTCTTACGTGATAAAGATCAAATAAATACTGTCGTTTTGCTTTAAGATACAAGTTCCGTAATGGTACACACACTGCTTTAGTAGCTGAGAAACTGGTTTGTAAAATTTCATAACAATCGCTGCATATCAGTTTATTGTTCATGGCATCGATTTAGAAAGTAGGCAAACAGAGTAGTTTCCTGCACTACAAGGCGCTGCTCAGGTGGCACGGGATGTGTATAAACGTAATTACCTAGGCCAATGGCTGCGGCGTAGCATATCCAGCGCGAGATTTACTGTTCCCAGTTGCTTTCTGTTCTGCCTTAGGGTAGCAGATGTGTAATGCAATGTGTGTCGTATTATACAAACTTGCTAGTGATTACACTGACGGAAAAAAATCCCAACACCAAGAAGGGGTTGTGTTAGATAAACGACAGTTGTTAGGCGGTGAGAGTACATCTGTAAAATGACGTCTATGCAAATTTCGCGCTCAGCGCATACGTGTGGCGCGAGTAGCGCCTCTCGAAACATGCAAAGCAGGTTTGCTGTAAATACGCGCTGTAACGTTCGTGAGCATTAGTTATCGTTGAGATTCGACGTAGTGTGTTGATGTTAGTCAAGAATGCATTTAAGAAGACGAGGAAGCCATTATCAACAGCTCACGGAGTTTGAACGAGGTCGTGTAATAGGGCTACGAGGAGGTGGATTTTCTTTCCGCAATATTTCAGAACGACTTGGCAGGAATGTAGCCACTGTGCATGATTGTTGGCAGCGGTGGTCAAGGGAAGGTACTGCCTCAAGAAGACCGGGTTCCGGCCGGCCACGTGGCACTACTGAGAGGGAAGACCGCCGTGTACGGCGTATGGCCGTGGCGCATCGTACCGCGTCTGCGGCAGCAATTCGAGCTGCAGTTGCCACCACAGTAACACAACGAACTATTACAAATCGGTTACTTGAAGGACAGCTCCGAGCCAGACGCCCTATAGCGTGCATTCCACTTACTCCAAACCACTGCCGTTTCCGACGTCAGTGGTGTCAAGCTAGAGCTCATTGGAGGACGGAGTGGAGATCTGTTGTGTTTTCTGATGAAAGCCGGTTCTGCCTGGGTGCCAGTGATGGCCGTGTGTTGGTTAGAAGGAGGCCAGGTGAGCGCCTGCAACCAACCTGTCTGCGGCCGAGACACACTGGACCTACACCTGGAGTTATGGTCTGGGGAGCAATTTCCTATGACAGCAGGAGGACTCTCGTGGTTATCCCACGCACTCTGACGGCACAGTTGTACGTCGGTCTGGGGATTCAACCTGTTGTGCTGCTATTCATGTACAGCATTCCAGGGGTGTTTTCCAACAGGATAACGCTCGCTGGCATACCGCTGTTGTAACCCAACATGCTCTACAGAGTGTCGACATGTTGCGGTGGCCTGCTAGATCACCAGATCTTTCCCCAATCGAGCACGTATGGGACATCATTGGACGACAACTCCAGCGTCACCCCCAACCAGCATTAACCGTCCCTGTATTGACCGACCAAGTGCAACAGGCATGGAATTCCATCCAACAACCTGACATCCAGCACCTGTACGACACAATGCATGAACGTTTGCGTGCTTGCATTCAACATTCTGGCGGTTACACCGGTTATTAATTAACCAGCATTTCACATTTAAAATGTCTCTTCTCGCGCTTACATTAAGCTGTGATCTTGAAACTTTAATCGATTAAATATGTTACCTTTACAAATGTATTGCCGCCATTTCATTCCTCTACAACTATTTTTTCGTGGTGTTAGGATTTTTTTCCGTCAGTGTACATTGCATAATGATTGAGTACGAATTTCTAATTGTAGGTATTTTTCCTGAAGACAGGGCAAAAAACTCAGACTTGAAGGGGTTTTATTCCGTTTCGGGGTTTAACAATCACCACGAGAAACTCGAAAGGCTATAAACGGTCACCTGTCCCTAATTTCGGGCCACTGATTCCAGGGAAGGGACAAAGCCAACGCCATCAGATAAACACACAACCACATATGCCTCATCTGGGATTCGAATCTGGGCCGTTTTTGAACGAACGGTCGGAGACCAGTACCGCAGCCCACCGGTTACATGGGCGGCTAAAGAGTTTGTCAACATAAGGTAAAAATTACCTAAAGAGAATTTTACATTACCCAGTTTTTGAGGCACAGTGTTCCGAGAAATTAATTTTTTATTAGCGGTACGCCATTCAAAACTATTTCGATTGAAGTCTTTTTTTTTCCTTGATTGTTCGAAGGTTTAACGACAACTGTGAGTAGTCTAGTGAGAAATGTCCTTTTGGTTATTTCTCTTAGATCAGGAGCGTATCTTGTTTCTTTAAATTTCGTTTTCTTATTCTGATTGGTGGTTTAACGACCACGATGAGCGACTCAATGGGCTATAAACAGGCTGCCGTCCATAATATAGGGTCACTGGTTCCAGGGAAGGGAGAGATCCAGTGTTGTAACACAGGCACAACATCCATGTCTCACCGTGATTCGAACGCGGACTCTTCTCGGACGAATGGTCCACTGACGAACCCGGACTCCTCTCGGACGCTGCGCCGCCGGGGTGGGAAATTGAAGTCACAGCAAAGGATATGCTGGGAATGTAATGATAAGTAGCAGAACAGATTCCGTTTGTAAGATTAAATAAATAATAAAAAGTTGTGTTTAATTGATTTCTATTCATAAATATCTTCAGCGAAGTGAGCAAATCTCCAAAATCCTAAATTTATACTACAATTTCTTTTCACACAGCTCTCTTTCACGTATGTCATGTCGTTAAATATCTTCAGAGAAGTGAGCAAATCTCCAAAATTATAAATCTATACTACAATTTTCTTTCACACAGCTCTCTTTTACGTATGTCGTTAAATATCTTCAGAGAAGTGAGCAAATCTCCAAAATTATAAATCTATACTACAACTTTCTTTCGCACAGCTCTCTTTTACGTATGTCGGTAAATATCTTCAGAGAAGTGAGCAAATCTCCAAAATTATAAATCTATACTACAATTTCTTTTCACACAGCTCTCTTTTACGTAATACAAATATCTTCAGAGAAGTGAGTAAATCTCCAAAATCATAAATCTATACTACAGTTTTCTTTCATACGGCTCTCTTTTACGTATGTCGTTAAATATCTTCAGAGAAGTGAGCAAATCTCCAAAATCATAAATCTATACTACAGTTTTCTTTCATACGGCTCTCTTTTACGTATGTAGTTAAATATCTTCAGAGAAGTGTGCAAATCTCCAAAATTATAAATCTATACTACAATTTCTTTTCACACAGCTCACTTTTACGTATGTAGTTACATATCTTCAGAGAAGTGAGCAAATCTCCAAAATTATAAATCTATACTACAATTTCTTTTCACACAGCTCTCTTTTACGTAAGTGGTTGTATATATTCAGAGAAGTGAGCAAATCTCCAAAATTATAAATCAATACTACAATTTCCTTTTACCCAGCTATCTTTTACGTATGTCGTTAAATATCTTCAGAGTAGTGAGCAAATCTCCAAAATTATAAATCTATACTACAATTTTCTTTTACCCAGCTCTCTTTTACGTATGTCGTTAAATATCTTCAGAGAAGTGAGCAAATCTCCAAAATTATAAATCTATACTACAACTTTCTTTCGCACAGCTCTCTTTTATGTATGTCGTTAAATATCTTCAGAGAAGTGAGCAAATCTCCAAAATTATAAATCTATACTACAATTTTCTTTCGCACAGCTCTCTTTTACGTATGTCGTTAAATATCTTCAGAGAAGTGAGCAAATCTCCAAAATTATAAATCTATACTAAAGATTTCTTTCACACGGCTCTCTTTTACGTATGTCGGTAAATATCTTCAGAGACGTGAGCAAATCTCCAAAATTATAAATCTATACTACAGTTTTCTTTCATACGGCTCTCTTTTACGTAATGTCGTTAAATATCTTCAGAGAAGTGAGCAAATCTCCAAAATCATAAATCTATACTACAGTTTTCTTTCATACGGCTCTCTTTTACGTATGTCGTTAAATATCTTCAGAGAAGTGAGCAAATCTCCAAAATCATAAATCTATACTACAATTTCTTTTCACACAGCTCACTTTTACGTATGTAGTTACATATCTTCAGAGAAGTGAGCAAATCTCCAAAATCATAAATCTATACTACAGTTTCTTTTCACACAGCTCTCTTTTACGTATGTCGTTACATATCTTCAGAGAAGTGAGCAAATCTCCAATATTATGAACCTATACTACAATTTCTTTTCACACAGCTCTCTTTTACGTATGTCGTTGCATTACTGTACAATCACAATGACTTTAAAATCGTAAGTTCAGCCCACAAATTTTGAAAACGCACGAAGAATTTTTCCAAAAAAAAAAAAAAACAACACAAAAAAACAGTTGTAAAGTTTAAAGGTGAACAACAATTTTAATTATTCACCATTTCAAAATTTTTAATAACTCGAATTTCTGTTATTGGAAAAAAAAAGCTTTCTTTTCTTTTGCACACCATCACGAAACATGTCACCCTGCAGAAAACATTCATAATAAGGTGAATAGTTCCAATCTGTGTCTCCTCCTCATTATTCCTAAGTGTATGAAGGATAAGAATTGTAGATATTTCCATATCTCCCTTTCCTCCTACGGGACGAAGGAGGAAGGGAGATATGGCAATATCTACATTTTGAGGAGGGAGTGTCTTGTAGGCTAGAGGGGGTATGTGAGAAGTTGGTTGTCCAGCTGTGAGCGAAGTTACGAACACCATTGCCAAAACAATGGGGTTATCGAAATTTACGAAAACCCAAATTGTGAGCACGTGAAGAGTTGTTGCGTCCGTTTCCGAAACGGCGCAGTTTGGGTTTGTTTGAGGGCCTATGTGGCTAAAGTGTATGACTAGTGACTTCAGTATGATGAAACAACCTACCGGCGACACAATAATAAAGAGCGACGAAAAGAGCATCCCAGAGGTGAACGTTTTGGACGATAATTATACCCCCAGTGAAGGTTATGAGCAGAAAGCGTAGCAGAACGACCTAGCGTGAATCTATCATAATGACACCACAGCATGCAAACGAAAAAAATAGTAACATAACATACCTTGATTGCTAAGTAGAAATCGTTTTCATTATCCGATAATGATTTAAAAAGATACGCACAACATGATTACAAAAAAACCGGGCACAAATGAAGATAATTGAATATAAAAATAGATGAACGATGATGTTATGCTTTTTCTTTATTCACGAGAAATGGCTTTAATTAAGAGTCTTCTTCCCTAAGAAAGAGATCTGTGCAGACTGCGAATCCAAGCAGCACTTTAGTATTGTGAATTGGAAATCCTGTTCAAAGCAAACGTGTGTGCTAGAGAACTGTCACTCCTTGAGGTGATTTGCAAAATTAAATAAACGCGTCTTCTCTTCGAAGCTGGGAAGAGGGTCAGTGACACTTTTAACGCTGAATGCTCAACGCAGAAAGCATGAGTGTCCCGCGATCCGCAAGGTCCACGGATAACAGAACCACGGGGCCTCACCTTGCACAAGGCAATCGGAGCGGTACAGTTGCGCATTTGATGGCCCAATACAATATGGGTCAAGCAGATATAAGATCTTGCGCAGCTATTTGTTATACACTGGCACGGACTGGGTACAATAATAGATGCACTATACGCCACCCTTTTTAAAATCGATTTATCGATGGAAACGACTCTCCTGATACATCTAACATCCGTATTGGACGATAGAAGATTGGAAGAAGGTATACTTATCGGATAAATTACTATATGTACCTCATTCTGCCGATAGTAGTGTACGTATTTGGCGTAGGAAGCATGAGACTGAATCCCTTACATATGGCATCGACTATCCATGCCGATGCGGGTAGTTGTGTGATGTACGGCATGTTTTGCTGTCATGAACTGTGACTCCTGGTGCATATGGATCAACGTATGGACTCCGGCTAATATGGACCATACTCATAATGTTCAACTCCACCCAGAATGGAATAGGTTCCTCCGGGACGGTAATTACCCTTGTGCAGGGAATGGTTTCGATGAACACAGTACTGATATGGGATCTTGCTGACCCTCCTAGCGCAGGAATGATTCAACGAACACAGCGCTGATATGAGATATTTAGAATGACTCCCAAACTTTCCCTGATTTCAACCTAAATTAATATTTATGTAATATCGTGGAACGCCAGGTGAGATAGCTGGGTATACAGTATTATTCAAGTCCATATCGGAAGAGTAGATCATAAGACAAACAGCTTGGGTGAAGATTTCTACACAGCTGTACAGATACATCTTGAAGTCGATGCCACATAAAGTGGCCGTCATTTTCCGGGAGAAAGGTGGCTAACGAGGTATTAGGTAGGTGGTTGTAATTCAGTAAGCTCTCAGGTTGTATGTACGAGGTGTGATAAGAAAAACATCCGGACAGGTTGCGTAAGTTCGGAATCATCTGACACAAAAGGAAGCCGTTTGGCACAGGTTGACCATGTATCATACTATGCATGTTCCATGAGTCATGTCCTCCATGCTCGTCCGGCTTTTTTAAAGTAGTGCTTTGTTCTTACGTGCGTGAAGCTCTCCATCGCATTTTTCATGTGGAAAAAATTGATCAACGAATTTGCATCAGAGTTTGTCGAAAACGTGGCAAAACGTGCAAAGATACATACTTAAAGTTACAGAAAGTCTATGGAGAGGATAATACGAGTTAAACGCAAGTTTATGAGTGATATAAACGCTTTAAAGTTGAACGGGAAAGTTTTGAGAGTGATGAACGGACTGGAAAGTTTGCAACCTACAAAAGTGAAAACAATGTCGAACTTGTTCGCACAGCTGTGCGGGAAAATGGCCGAATCACTATTTATTCGTGAGTTATCTGGAGACTTCAAAATTTGTTTCGGTTCAGTTCAGTCGTTTCTTACGGACGAGGTATGATATGTCTCTCAGCCAAATTTGTGCCAAAACTGCTCTTAGCTGAGCAAAGACAGGCCCATGTTTCACTACTAGTGACCTACTTGAGTAAGTCGGAAATGTCAAAAAGTTTTTAAAAATTATCATAATTGGTGATGAACCGTGGGGTTATGAGTATGACTCTAAAACTAAGGCCAAGTATTCGCAATGGGAAGCCCCAAACTTTCCCAGACTCCAAAAAAGCTTGACACAGCTGCAGCAATGCCAAGACGATGGCTGTGTTTTGCTATTATGAGGAAACTGTGTATCACGAATACGCTCCATCAGGCAAGGCAATCAACAAAGAGTACCAATGTCAAGTTTTGAGGTGTTTGAGGGAGGAAAGTTCGTCGCACCAGGCCGGTATTGCATGAGACTAGGGAGTGGCAACACCAACATGACCACTTTCCTGCCCATACATCGCACCTTGTGCTGCAGTTTCTTCTTAAGCACCGCATTGCACAGGTCCGACAACCATCCCATTCAACAGATCTCTGTCCCTGAGGCTTTTTCGCTCCCCCAAAATCAAAAATCACTTGAAATGAAAAATATTTCAAGAAACTGAGGACGTAAAACAGAATGTGAAGGAGCATCTGTTCGCTATTTCAGAAAATTACTTAAAACAATTATTTGAGCCGTAGAAACAGCGCTGGGCTAAGTGTGTAGTTTCGGAAGGGGATTATTTCGAAGGCGATTAAGTTTAAAATATGTAAGTCTTATGCTTTTTGTTTAATAAATCCAGTCTGGAAACTTTTTTCACACCTTGTATAATATGATTTTGAGTTAACGTATCAAATTCAGTTGAATGCTAAGTGATTTTTAAACAATTCAGTTGCCTTTAATTCATCTTTTAATTTGATTTACTAATAATGGCTGCATTTAGAAAAGAAATAAAATCCTCGACTTGCGTTTGTAATTTCTTAAGAAACCTGAAAAAAAAAGGAGTTATAACATCCACTCTGTTGGCGTATTTTTCTATGCGCTTGCTTCGGGCCATTCGTTCGAAATGGGTTCGAATCGCGGTATGGAATACGTAGTGTGTTTGCCTAACAGTCCACTGGTTCTTCACCGGAACCAATGGCCCTAAATTAGGGACACGTGGCCAGTTATAGCCCATTCAGTTGCTCGCTGTGTACGTTAAACTCCCTCCATTCCCCCCAAAAGCTTTAACAAGTCTTTGAAATGAACTGGTCATTGGAAGATAAACGTTTCTAGGCATTTTATACATTTTTCAATATTTGAGCTATACACAACGTTGAATATTCTGAAATGATATTGAATAATTTTCAGAACCCGTCCGTGAGAGGCGGTACCTGGTCTACAGAGTGATGGATGATGACGGTTCACGTGAATTCATCGGAAATGTCACTCTTCCAGAAGACGGAACATCGTGGACCTTGCACGACCTTCGTCGCCATCTGGAAGATAGCGAAATCTCTTCCACCATCAGAGACAGGCCATTCCGACTGATGACGGAAAGCCTTAAAGAAATCCCTCCTGAAAAACTGTCATCGACAGTAGATAGCACTTATCCTTCGGAAGCCATTAACATCAAATTTGGGAAACGTAAGTTATAAATTAAAGCTTTGTTCTCATAAAAATTGTTGCCTTTTGGATTAAGCATTTATGTCAAAGAACGACATGCGAAATTTACCATCTTATTTTGTCTAAGAATAAGATGGTAAATTACGTGCAAATTAGAATAAGATGGTAATTACGTGCACAGTGCATTAGCTTTCAGAAGACCTAACGGAAACACAACTTTTTATATGCGATGTATGCAATTAGAAGCATTCTCCTCATATTTATATATATATTATATATATATATAAATATGTATATAAGTAATACATAAATATAATATATAATCGGTTTATGACGTCTGACATCGCCTTCCGATCTCCAAGAGGTTTTTTTTCCATCTCTCTGTATATAAGCGTCATTATTCCATCAGTCTATTTTGACCAAGTGCTCTCTTTATTCCATCAGACCTTGTTCTTCTAGGTAAGCCTCTATTTTTGGGCTTTGTTTGATTTAAATTGCATGGAAATTTTAGGAATTCTTTCATTGCTCATTAGTTTTACATGACCAAGCCAACTTAATTGTCTCTTCGGTATGTCTTCTAAAATTGTTCATTTCATTTCCATCAATTCTTTCTTTTCAATCGTTATTTTCTGTCTTCTTGACACTCTACATGATCTTCCTAAAACATCCATTTCTTCTGCTGTTATTTTCCTTCTGTCCGCTTCTGTTAATCGTTAGGCCTCAGTCCCATATAATAGGATGCTCTTAACAATACAATTATAAATACCCCATTTCTTTTCTCTGGTTATTTTTTCACTCCACCAGATTCCATTCAGGCGATTAACAGCCTTTCTTCCCTGTACAATTATATTTCTTAATTCCATTGTATCTACCTTTTTGTGTAATTTTGGCACTAAGGTAATTATAACGATCACATCTTTCAATTTTTTTGTTATCTTTTAGTTGTAGGTTTGTTTTATTACTTCCAATGCATAAATATTTTGTAGTCTCTTTTTCAGTTAAAGAATGGTCTCTTGAACACCTAAATGCTTAAACCTTATTTTGTCACTTCACTTCAGTATTTTACCTAAGCGTTCAGGACTCAATATACTAAAGAGACAGAAACACTAACTTATAGTTTTACTGATAAATTTCCACTTTATTCTTGATTCTCTTGAAATACACCCAGGAGGCAGAACAACAATGCATCTTTGACTCAACACTGACACTATTACAAATTAGGTCAAGAAGACAACTAGCAACTATTATAAGTACAACTAACAACAAGTAGCATTAATCATTGGAAAAGCACGTGAAGTTTAGCTTTCAGAATACCTCGTTTCTTCTTAGTCATGTTTAACAGTCTCTGATATTTTATCTATGTTACTTACCTGAGACATGCTGAGAGTGTTTCCACATGAATAGGAACTTTCGGGTGTTCAGGCATGACGTTCAATTCGATAAATGTAAAGGAGAGATAAATGACATTTCCATAAGCCAATGTGACGTACCTGCACCGCAGGACGCACATAAGATACAAACAGATAGCAGCAAGAGCATACGTCCGCGTAGCTCAGTTGGAAGAGCGATTTATTCCGGAATGAGAGGGCCCGGCGTGGACAAAAATGACGGAGAAATTTACTTCGTCATATTGGCGCCCGAACGTTAAGAATGACCCGGCCGTTAAAGTTCTCGCAATGGTGTGAATTTTTTCCACACCGCGAGACAGGAAAAGTAAGAGAATCCCTTCTTCAGCGCTTCCAAAAATAAAAATGTGTAGCATGTTACGTTCCACACACCAAATTGGCTGGGATTTCTCCAATGTACGTTCTTCAGCGGATGAGCGCCTACAGCGATACATGGTCACGGCTGACCCTTGGGCCATGCACCCGGACCTGTTTCGTGGGGGGAGATGTGACGTGCCGGCACCGCAGGACGCACATGAGATAAAGGCAGATAGCAGCAAGATCATACGTCCGCGTAGCTCAGTTGGGAGAGCGACTTATTCCGGAATGAGGAGACTTCGTTTCTTCTCATTCGTGTTTAACAGTCTCTGATATTTTACATCCTTCACCCGAAAGTTCGATGCCCGGCGTAGACAAAAACGACGGAAAAATTTACTTCGTTATAACTAATAAAGAACGAAAAGCTAAAATATTAATACGTAATATACTCCACGAAGCGGAAGAGCATAATTGCATTTCTCAGGATACCTCAATTCCTTGGAGACAACAAAGGGACATTTTTCCTCTGACTTGGCGAAAATAATTATAATCTGGATTTTTTATATGCTTTCTCGTTTTCCTATGGACGTTTCTGATAAATATGACAGAGGTGGAAATAAGGGTAAATGCGCAGGGTGCAATATTCTTCACATATTTTCTGAAGTAAAATTTCTTACATCATTTTACGTATTATTATTATTATTATTATTATTATTTAGTTTCAGGGTTTAACCACCACCATCAGCAACTCTTTTAGTTATAAGCAACCACCCGTCCCTAGTTTCGGGCCATCGGCTGGCGAGAAGAGACAAAGTCATAGCCATCAGGCAAACTCACCTTCCATGCCTCATTACCGTTACCTCCAGGAGAGTCCATGTGCTCAGGCGAATTATTATTTTCGCTTGAATCTGTTCCCACTTCTACGCCAAACAATGCTAGCTAATCAACAGAGTGCGAAGACGTTAAGAGGCATCGACTTACGCACCCCTAATCTGCCACCAAACCTCATCAAAGTTACTTAGTGATCATCTGTCTTACATCCTTTAAGTGTACAGTCAATAGTTCTCTAAAGAAGTTGAATCTCATTCTTGCTGGATGAAGATTTTACCACAAAAAATGGAAAGGTGAAAAACAATAATTTTTAAATAGCGCTTCTTAAAACGCAGATGCGTTGCGAAATGCAAATATAACCAGATGATGGGTGAGTTATATGGAGTAAAGAGCTAGCGGATGTAAAACTAATTTTCTTATGGAACTTGTACAGCGTAAGATACCGTCAAATTAAGAATCCAAATTGACTCCACATCGCAAGAACATCTCATGCCAATTAAGTTGGACGTCAAGTAATTTTGCTTCCTATACTTCCAATGGAAAAACTTCTGTACACATTTTCTTCATAATTAATGCGTTCCCAAGGATGAAAACTTTAACATCGATTAAATTAGCTTCATTTTATAACTTGGAATAATTAATATTTTCTGAAACATAACCATAATTATGCAATCCAACACTTATTTGTCTACTGACGTCATCAAAGTACAGGTCGCGCCATCTTCTTTCTGGTTTCAACACCACCAAAGGAAAAGTTATTGGTTTTTAATATAATTATTGTTATGTTTTAAAAGATATTAAGTATACCCAGTTATAATATGAAGTTATTTTAATCGATGTTCAAATTTTCATCCTTGGGAACACACTAATTGTGAAGGAAATGTGTACAAAAGTTTTTCCATATAGGAAGCAAAATTACTTGACGTCCACCTTAAAGCTACAAAATAAGTGAAACATTTTGGTCACAATTGCAGAACTTCTGGATAAACGTTCTCTCCAGAATGACGTCTTAGAAGCAATGTGAAGAACTTCTGAAGAAAAGTTTTCTCCAGAATAACGTCTTAGAAGAAATGTGCGGAACTTCTGGAGAAAAGTTTTCTCCAGAATAACGTCTTTCTTCTGTGCATGCATTTTTTTTAAGTTTTTTTCTGTGCATGCATTGTGCCATATTCATCAAATGCAAGTACTAAAGTTTCACTGTTGGGAAACACAGAACGTTTAAAAATTGATAAGGGGTGACACAAGGTATGACATACTACAGAAGTGAAGCATGTGTTATGACGACGAATCCGCAGCGGTACATTCCGTCGGTGTAGATTAGTCGGTTAGAACAACTCATTCCGGAGCAAGGAGAAGCAAGTTTGATTATGTCACCGACGAATTCCTGTTTTCACATTGGCACCCGAGCGTAAAAATGGGCCTAATGGCCGTCGTGATCTTCGAAAAATGTATAGTGCTCGTTCCACATATCGTCTGGAATGAATGAGAGGTTCTTTCTTCGGCTTTAAAAAAAAAAAAAAAAATTAAGAGGGAGGTAATGTGACGTACTGCTGAGGTGAAGCCCGTATAAAGACAACAAATCTGCAGTGATACATTCCGTTGGTGTAGCTTGGACGGTTAAAGTAACTCACTCCGGAACGAGGAGACGCAGGATTGTTCACCGACAAATCCTTGTTTTCACAAAGGTTACATCATACCTCTCAATCTTTTGAATGCCACATTGCAGGATGTTGTTTATTCACTGAACTACAAGGAAAAAGAGATAATGACATAGAGAAAGGTTAACTCATTCTCGTTTTGCTGAAGACATATTACATTTTGAAAACACGCCCCTCTGAGCTGCAGAGTATGATCCAGACACTTGCAGACAAGACTAAATAAGTGGGATCAAAGATGTACCTGCAGAAAATAAAAGTGACGCACAGTAGTTATTGAGAATTGAAGATTTAGAAGTCGATAAGGCAAACTTTGAAGCGGCTGATGCCTAAATTTATTAAATTGGTGTGAATGAAATGTCCGGCGTGAACGAGGAGTAGAGACACGCCCCCAACCACAGAGGAATGAAACCACCCACAGGTGTTGTGGGCATTACGTCACAGAGTTACTATGAATAGCTAACGCGTGTGTGAAGAACAAGGTTCAGGCGTGGTGAACCAGATTTGAGATTCACCTTCCTGTATGAATTTAAACTGGGCCATTAAGCAGGATTTGCCGCTCGAAACGTTAACAAAGCATTTGGGAAGAGGCCTCATTCCTTTTGAATCGGTTCATCCACCTGAACATAAATCATCTGCTATTCGGTTTCTGATAAAAAAGGGCGTTCACAGATTCTTCCTCTCGAAACCTCCGTGTTCAAGAACTCAAGAACATTCAATCTCTTGTACAGAATTTCGTTTTTTCCTCATTTCACTTTCACCGTTTACTTCGAGAGCATTCTAGACTCCGCTTTTCGTCATTAATATCTACCAGACCTCTGACTAAATATGTAGGGAAACTGGACTACCTTCCTCCTCTGGTCAATACATTGAAAGGGATATGCCATAAACACTCTCTCTCATTTGACATAAACACTCGTAATGTCTTCTCTTTGGTTCGCCACGACCGAGATACCGTCGAAGTCGGGAATAAGCCGGGAGTGTATTCCATACCTCTTCTCCACCAGGATCCTGCTTGTGAACTTAAGGTCTGCATTGGCTCGACCCTGAGGACTTTGAAGATCCGTCTTAAATAACATCAGTATGCACTGCGATCCGGGAACATCTCCACGGCTTTAACCGAAGCAGTTATTAATGACGGCTTCGTACCAGATTGGACAAATGCAAAAATCTTGAACTCCTCAATAAACAAATATAACATATTTCTGGCGGAAAGTCTCTACATCCAAAAATTTTGGGACACCTGTTGTAATACGGATTTTCCAGCCTTCATCCCAACCCCATGGAGGCGACTCATGAGTCCCGCTCTGGATCAACAAGAAGCTGAGACCACTTGACCATCTTTAATCAATTTTGTGTTTTGTCCTGTTGCTACCTGGATATTGGACTTTAATTTTCTTTTTCAGAATGGCAACCTATGTATAAACTTGTGACGTGTAATTGAGATATATATTCTTGCTTCTTCCGAGTGTTTCGGGGCTTTATTCAGTGACTTGATAATGAGGTCTTGAGACCTCGAAAGCGCTCGTCGGTGTGAACGTAAATGGACTTTTAGAATTTTTAATAAATGTGATTTTATTGAGTGTTTTAGGGAGCCAATTGTGGTTTTATCGTGCTTTAAGACAGCAAGTGTATATTAGTTAACCATTCAGCACGTTGTATTAAATTTTGGTCTTCTGTATGTTATTTGTAGTGTCAGTGTGTGTGTACGAAGACAAACCGGAAATCATAGGTAACCTAGTTGCTTCTGCATTTTTTCGTAATATATATAAAAAAACCCCCAATATAAGAGAGACAAAAAATTAAATAGCGTGGAAAAAATTATCAAAAGGTAACCTAACGTGCGTGTTTTGTTAAGCGTCAAAAGGAGCACGTAGCTCATGTTTTTTAATTCATGTAATTTTTAGTGAATTTTTTTCATGTTCCGTTTTGTGGCTCCAGAGGGAATTTCTTTTTATATATTTCACGTTTTATCTGCTTGAGAGTGCCGAAAAATAAAAAGATTAATACGCCCGGTATGTCCTTCGCAGTTTTAACAGCATCTCAGTTTTACAGTTAGGATGAAGAACTAAACTGCATTTGAATAACAGAATCCTTCTGAGTAACGGGGATTACATTTTTATTTTGATTAAACAAAATGTTTTGCGCTTTCAAATTAGTGGAAAGCACGTAAAAACGATGTTTTCGTGAGAAAGAAGCTTTCGGCATAACATTATTTTTAGACAACCTTTTTTTTTTTATTTCTGAGCTCTCAGTATTAACACTTTTCTCAAGCACCACGCAAGCCGCATGTTCGCTAATGAAGATATAGGAGGTAATGTGTGTTTGAAACACGAATAAATCATAAAGACGCACTTTTCTTTCCATTTTTTCTTTAACATTATTTTCAGGTCTGGTAAAAATGATTTGGAGATCTATTCGCGTAAAACAGGAATAGCAAAACGTCCTGCTTTGGCTGAAGTTTTTTTCTAATCGATTTTTTTTTCAACAGCTACAGAAAACATGTTCCTACAATCAGGATGCAAGTTAGCGGGCGTGCACGAGTTTTAATATTACACCATTTTGACAGGCAAAGTTTTCCCGCGTGTGTTACCAGCACTCTAGTGAAAATCCAATAAGCATTTGTGTGGTGTTTCCTACCCAGTTTGGTGAAGGTTTAACAGGTGTCGTGGTCTACTACATTATAAAAAAAACAGGTAGGCTTTGTTCTGATTGAGCCGTCATTTTGGGACGTAGGACTACGACTTGCAGATCGGAGAGTTGAAATCAGCGAGGTCGAGATGTGCCGGGTACGGGCTCGATCGGTGTGTTGGATTTTTGTTTGGCGGCTGCTGCTTTCAGGCGTTCTCAATACTCTCTAGTTTGTTGGGCTGCAGCCTTCTTGGGCTTCTTACATTCCTCATCACTTGCTCTTGCCTCTCGTTTTGATTTCCCCACTTTTGCTTGTATACATCCTGCGAATTCCGCGTCAATGTCGTAAAATGGTAACCCGTTCACAAGAAAACAATTTTTAAAAATTTTGGTTTAAACCACTGCGATATGTTCTTTATATATTTGAATAGATCTCGTCCAGATCTTTAAAACGATACCACGCACAGCGGAGCTGAGACGGGCCGAGCCTGAGCCCGAAAGCCCGAAGTAGAGCCCGAAGCCGAACCGAGCTTGGGCTGCGTAATACTTACTGGAGTCCGGGCTCGGGCTCTGGGAGAGGGAGAGAATTTTCTTCCTTATTCTTTTAAAGAGATTTTACACGATTTATCACACGAGACTTTTTTACACTTTCGAGTTGTTAAAGATCAAACTTCGGCAACTGGGTCTAGATGGAGAGTAGGAATTTGGCAAAGCTATCCATTCTGGGCTTGGGTAACAAGATTCCATAGGCCATGAGTTACAGGATTTGTACGGTGGAAAAGTTTCTATAAGAACTGTAGACAGTAGATAGCAAGCTCACGAAATTTTGCTCCCTACATCAAAGTGGCAGCTCCCTGCTAATTCTATTGAGCGACGTACGACGTAGATTGTTATGCCTCCCGATTTTTCTAATAACCCCTCATCCGAAACATTTCAGGAAGAAATGACTGGTCAAAGAAACTATAGTAATAGTGTGGATAGACATCCCTTTCCTACTCCGCAGTTGCGAAAGACATCGGTGAATTGCACGGGCAGGAAAGACTGAAAGTCTGGAAGAGAAGACATTTTTTAATGCCTAAACAGGTTAATCATAGTTTTCGGGTACGTTCGGGCCCGGGCTCTATCTTGCAATATAAAATTCGGGCTCGGACGGGCTCGGGCTCTTAAAATTAAGCCCAAATTCAGCTCTGACGCACAGTCGTTTTGCACTCACGGTTGTCCAGATAAACCGCGATATTGTCAAAAGTGTTCACTGGTTTACAAGGAAACAATTTTTTAAATGTTCAGTTCAAACCACTGCGAAATGTTCTTCGTATATTTGAATAGATCTCGTCGAGAGCTTTAAAATGATACACTGCACAGACGTGTTGCGTTCACGGTTGCCGAGTTAGACTGAGTCAAACGCGGCGGCATCCCCAGAAATATTGCATCATCCCCCCGCGCACAGGGAGCGAGGGGAGCGTCGCGCGCACTATGTATTGTACAGTACGCTAATTGGACTCCATGCTGTTTGCGAATATGCTAACAAGATTATTATGCGGCACGTTTTTTTGACGTTATAATGATTTCAATTAGGACTTACTGTATTTTTGTCACAGGCTGTCGGCCGTCAATCGCCCCATACTATCTGCGGAGTTGATGTAGTCCTACGTCAAAAAAAAAAAAAAAAAATGGGAAAGAGAAATATTAACGCACTTAAATAGTATAACTAACTATACTAGTGATCCGAAATTTCTTGGCGTAGAATAGAAATAAAAGTTTCCAAGCATTCGCACATTAACCAGATGGCTAACTGCAAACCTGAATGGTAAGTTTGTAAGTAATTTCGTTAGGGAAAAATAACATTCCAACGGTTGCTTTTCCTTTTGTGTAAATTGACGGCAGCAAGGAAGCTTTCAAAAACGCATACAGAACAGTAACTTTAATTCCGAAAAAATTTGTTTTGATTTATAATTTATTAATCGTTAGTAGAATCAAATAAGTAAGCAGCCGCTCTTTTATACAGGATGATCGTAATTAAAGTATTCCTATTCAACATTGTCTAGAGAAATACTTAGCGGTTCAAACGCAAACAAATTCTGTGCGCTGATATTTCAGGACATGCAGAAGAGGTTTCCGCAAAAATAAATAAAAAATAAATAAATAAAACTAAAGAATAGTACCAAACCTCACGACTATGGCACATTGTAATATACTGAACGCAGAATGCGGACTTATACAGAGAATTGTTTGCTCGAGACTTGAACTTTCACGCACGAAAGCGCAGGATGTAATATTGTCTATTGATTATTGGAGCGTGGTGTGCCATGTCCGAGTTGCGCTGCAGAGTTGGAGGGCCAGTGTGTGAGAGATTTTGGAAAAGAAGAACGTGAAGAGGCTGGCCAAATAAAAGTATTCGAAGATTGTACGATGAAGTATAATGTAATAGTTACAGTTAATGGATTTTGTACTATATCATCATCATCATCATCATCATTGTCAACCATTATCAATCCACTGCTGGACGAAGGTCTCCCCAAGTTTCCTCCACAACGGTCTGTCTTGTGCCAGTCTCCTCCATGTCACTCCTGCATACTTTCGATTTTCATCCACCCATCTCCCATGTGGTCTTCTTCTGGGTCTTTTCCTGTCCCTTGGAATCCAATCTAAAATTTCGGCTGTCCATCGATGATCTGTCCTTCTGGCAGTATGTCCAGCCCATTGCCATTTCAGAGATTTTACTCTGATCATGATGTCTTCCACTCTTGTCATTTTTCGGATCCACGAGTTCCTCTTCTTATCTCTCCTGGTTACATCAAGCATGCACCTCTCCATGCTGCTTTGAGTTGTCTGCAGCCTTTGTATGTCTCTTTTAGTTAAGGTCCTTGTCTCTGCACCATACGTAAGCACTGGAAGGATGCATTGATCAAACACTTTTCTTTTAAGACATAATGGCATATTGCTCTTGAAAATTATGCTGTTTCTTCCAAAAGCTCTCCAGGCAAGTTTTGTACGCCGATTAATTTCTTCATCAATGTGACCCTCACTTTATATCTGCTGTCCAAGATAAACATACGTATCTGTTATCTCCAGCTTTTCTCCATCAATCGATAAATCTTCATTTCTTGTAAAAGCATTGAACACCATTTTTGTCTTCTGAAAG
Organism: Macrothele yani; assembly: GCA_039090855.1. Classification (NCBI taxonomy): domain Eukaryota; kingdom Metazoa; phylum Arthropoda; class Arachnida; order Araneae; family Macrothelidae; genus Macrothele; species Macrothele yani. The sequence continues at coordinate 86,151,686 of CM077008.1, forward strand.
TTCATTTTTAATCCCATTTCTGTACTCTTGTTAGCAAGTTCCTGGATCATACTCTGCAGCTCTGATGGGGTAGTTGAAAAAACGACTACGTCATCAGCAAAGCGAAGGTGGGTTAGATAATCCCCATTAATCTTTATCCCCTTGTTTTCCTAGCTCAGCGACTGAAAGACACCCTCCAATGTGGCATTAAAGAGGTTTGGAGATATGGTGTCACCTTGTCTCACTCCCTTTCCAATTTTTATGTGTGTTGTATTTTCAAACAGCCGAATCTTTGCACTTGAATTTTCGTAGATGTTATTAATAATATTAATGTATGCATCTTCAATACCGCAGGATTTCAGAGCCATTGTAACTGCTGATGGTTTCACCGAATCAAAGGCTTTTTCATAATCGATAAAAGCCATGCACAATGGAAGTTCCAAAATTTCGCCTCTATTTCTTGTTACAGAACCATCTTCTTTTCTCAGTGCCATAATCTGTTTTCTTCCCTTAATGAGATGTCCCTTTGCTATCTTTGAGGCTTTGGTTGTTTTCAATTGCTTTTCTCACTAGTTCACAGTTGAATTTTCTGACGTCTTCAGTGATACTTTTCGTACTGTCTTGCATAGCTCTATATATTCCACTTTGGAAGTCACATCTTCTTTAGTTGTCCTCATCTCTCTTCTTTTTTGCATCAACATTTTGGTTTTTCCTGATAATTTGCTCATATGCAACTTATTCTTAGACCCAGCTAATTTTGTTGCTGTTTCCATAAGAGCCTTGGTTACTTATCTGTTAACTTCAGAAATATCCATTTCTTCCGATGTTAGGCCTTCTAAAGTAGAGAATCTGTTCTTCAGTTCCAACTTGAAGGTATTATAATGTTTTTTAAGGTTGGTAATGTCAATAGATTTTGTTTGTCTTATGAGTTTGCCACGTTCAAGTTTAGTGTTGAGGTGCATCTTACATCTCACCAATCTAGGGTCACTACCTGTGTTGAACTTGTTTAGCACACTGCAGTCTTCTATGTCGAATTTTTTGTTACACAAAATAAAATCAATTTCACTTGTCGTCCCATTTGGATGTCTCCATGTCCATTTCCTGTGTGGCTTTTTCTTGAAAAAGGAGTTCAAGATGAAAAACCCTTCTGCCTATGCAAACTGTACGAGAGTATTTCCACGCTGGTTTCTGTTGCCGTGACCGAATTTACCTACTGAAGTTTCATTCTGTTGCCGTTGCCCTATTTTTGCTTTGAAATCTCCCATAATTATCTTCAAGTGCTGCTTACCTTTATTATTTAGATGACGAATTTCTTCCTAAAATTCTTCAATTTCTTTTTCAGGATGACTTGTGGTGGGTGCATAAGTTTGAACAATCTGAGCCTGGTATCTTTTCGAGAGCTGGATAACGAGTCGTGCAGCTCTGTCAGAGGAACTTTCAACTTCTACAACTTTATCCTTCAATTTCTTGTTTATTATAAATCCAACACTCCTAGTTCTGCCAGTTTCTGTCCCACGATAGTAGAAGAGATGTCCACTTTTCAGTTCAATGAGATCTTCTCCTTTTCTCCTTACCTAACTTAGCCCAACGATGTCCCACTTGATCCTTTGTAGTTCCTCTTCCAATTCAAGAAGCCTTCAATCAGAAGATAGGGAGCGTCCATTATACGAAGCCAAGGTCAGCATCAGATGGCAGCCTACTCCGGTCGTCTTGGGATTCTTAGCACCCTCTGCCTTCATGTCGAACTGGCCGCTGCCTTGGCAAGGTACATTCCAGCTGCCGGAGACTGAGGGCCAAGATTTAAGTTGTGGAATCATTTTGGAGGGGTTTGGCCATAACTCACCACGCTGGCCAAGCGGGTTGGTGAGTGTGGGATAGCATTTCCTTTAATCCCGATGGTATAGTTATACCGCTATTGGCGGTCGTCAGAGCCCCTTAGTGGGAACAGGATGCACCACGTGAAAGCGGGGTTGACATTTGTCAAGGAGAGGCTGTGATGTTACGCATCACCTGACCTTACATCCCTTTGTACTATATAAATGTCAATAAATTATTTTGTTTATAACTGGCAAGTCTGTGACGTTACAATATGTGGCGCTGCAAGCAACAAATATCAGATTTGTACAAAACACTCATGCTATACAGAGATACTGAGTTTAGCGATGCATGGGATACTGCTCAATGTGGCCCCCATTCTGAAATTGTAAAACCTGAAGGCGATAAACACAAGATGCATGCATCACTGGGATTTGAACTCGGACCCATCTCGGACGAATGATCAGAAGCCATCGCTTAGACCACTACGCCACCGGGGCGGCTCTACCAAATTTGCAATATATCCTTGATAAACCACACATTTCAAATGTCCTCAGAGCCAGAAATCACAGTCTTTAAGATCCAGAGAACGAGATGGGAACATTAGGATGAATTCAACTGCCGTGTCACTGCACGTGCACTACTGGAGCCTGCAACATTATTCATTAACTGTTCAACAACAGCTGTGGCAACATCTACAACGACGTGTGAAGTGATAGGTTTGCGCTCTCTACCGGGCATAACTCCTAGATGTCCTGTTTCCTAGAATCGAGTGATTATTCTCTTGAGAGCTTGTGAAGTGTATCGCCCTTGGAGTAATTTCTTACGACGGCAAAATTCCCGAAGTACAGCCACAGCATGGCCGTTGTTTTCATGGCAGCTTCACAAGAAATGCGCGTTCTGTCATGGCGATGGTCATCGTAGCTAATAAGAATGACATTCATGATCATGATCATATGTAGAGGATTTTAGGAAGCGAGTGTCTGACCCCAGGTCTTAAACAACCCTTAGAAATTGGAAGCTAGGGGATTTGGGCTAGAGTGCCCCATAGGAAAGTGACACGGAAGCGAAGTAGAAAGGGGGAGGAAAACGCCCTTATTTATTACCGGGGGCCCACTACCCGGGGTCCGACGGCTTAACGTGCCCATCCGACGCGCGGCGGATATTTAGTGGATCGAGCGTTCGTACCGGCCTGGGAACGAACCTGAGGTCCTTTCCGTGGCAGTCACGAACGTTGCCCACTCGGCCACCCGCGGCCTAAGAATGACATTCAGTTGTTTTGGCCACTTTTATACCCAGAACTTGGCTTCAACATGTGTGTTTATGCAAATGAAACTACTTTTTCATTGCTTGCAGCGCCAAAAGTGTCATAGTGGAAAGTTTTTGCGCTATTTTTAGCACGTCTTTTGTAAAAAATATTCGTGCTTATGTTACCGGTTTGTCCGTCCGTCAATCCGTCCGCCTATATCCACGATATCTCTGAAACTATTAGTCCGATTTGAAAGATTCTTTTTGCGTTGGGAAGCTTGAATTATGCGAATGATGATCCTTTATTTCGTTTTTTTTTACAATGTGCAATTTCGCCGCTAGAGGCAGTAAATGCAGATGATGTCGAATTCAAAAATACGTTTTATTCCACATATTTGCTTCTAAACAATCGATTGAAAAAATCTTTTATCTTTCGACTCCATTTATGTCGAAGAGTATTTTAGATATAGTTACTTTTTCAAATTACGCACAGATTTTTCGCTAGGGGGCGTAAAAGTAAGTTACATTTTCCCCGATAATTCTTCTTCTAAGTCTCCGATTTGAAAAATGTTTTCTTCAGAGGATACACCTCCTGATGGAAAATCTTTTGCATATAATTTCAAATTTTTGGTAAAGAATACTTTGGCCACCAGGGGCGTAAGTGTTAATTTTTGCTCCTGTTGTATTTGCCATAAAATCTGAGTTACTAAAATATCGGTTGAAAAAATTATTTCGTGGACTGATGCTACTCACACAGATAAACCGTTTTGGAATATTCTCTTCTCAAAATATTCAATAGTTTCTCCACAAAGGGGCGTAGATGTATATCTTATTTTCGTGAATATCTCTACTTCTAGGAGTCCGATTCGAAAAGTTCCTTCTTTGTTGGGTAGTTTCTTCAGTGTGACATGTTTTTCACAAAATTTCAAAAATTTCAAGTAATTCATAGACTTTCCGCTAGAGGGCTTAAGGTAAATTGCTTCCCCCTATATCTCTGCTTTTAAATCTCCGATTTGAAAAAAATTCTTTCTGCACCGGATACAGCTCCTGATGGAAAACCCTTTGAACATAATTTCTAAATTTTGTAAAAAATGGTTTGGCTACAAGGTGGCGTAAATATGAGCTTCTAAATTCTCGATTGAAATAAAAGTCGTTTGTTGACCGATTCTACTATTGTCGACAAACCATTTAGGAACATTTTCTTCGTGAAATAATGCATGGTTTCAACGCCAGGGGGCGTAGATTTATATCTTATTTTTGTCAATATCTTTACTTCAAGGAGGCCGATTTGAAAAATTTCTTCTTTGTTGGATAGTGTTTCCGATGCGAAATGTTTTTCCTATAAATTCACAATTTTCAAGTAAATCATAGACTTTCCGCTAGGGGGCAAAAAGGTAAATTGCGTTTTCTGCTTCTAAAACTCCGATTTGAAAACTTCTTCCTGTATCGCATACAAGACCTGGTGAAAAATATTTTTCACATCATTTCTAATGTTTCGTAAAGAATGGTTTGACCACCGGGGGGCATAAGTGTTAGTTTCTGCTTCTGATGCATTTGTAGCAAAATATGGGCTCCTGAAAACTCGACGAATTTTTTTCTTGGACCGATACCGCTCATATGGAAAAACATTTTGAGAATACTTTCTTCCTAAAATAATGCATCGTTTTCCCACCAGGGGACGTAAAGTCACATCTTATTTTTGTCGATATCTCTGTTTCTAAGAGTCCGATTTGAAAAATTCTTGCTGTGTTGGAGAGCCTTTACGGTGTGAAATGTTTCTCATATAAATTCATGTTTATCTTAACTCACGAGTCTGCAACCAGAGGGCGTAAGCTCACGATTCCGTTTACAGCAATATCTGAGGGATTAAAAACCCTATTGAAAAACTTTTCTTCCGTCAGATATATTGTTTTCCATACCGGTTCCATTGACTTTGAATAGCTTTGATAACTTTAATTTGCGTCAGAACGGATTCAAAAGACGTGCTTATTACACTCGAAAATTCGGTGTCATCTTTCTTGCTCTTTCTGAAATGCCTTTCGCGTGTCATGAAATGTCACCATACCAAATCTGGTTGCATTTGGACTGCTATGCTAAATATCTCTCTATAACAGCGTTGAATAGGAGTACTTTAATTACGACCACCCGATAAATACACTGAGATAGCTTTGCAATGGCAACACCTACGTAATAACGAGTTGGTCCAACTTTCTGTGCAATCACTGCTCACAGACGCCTACGGACAGATTCTACAAGCTGTCGAACGTCCTCCATACGTAACTTGACCCATGTTTACTGCAGCAGTTCCGACAGTTCACACTCACTCGCTGGAGAAGGATCAGCAGTTCTCACATATTTTCCCATCATATCTCACAAATGTTTAATCGAGTTACAGTTAGGGCACTGTGGGCCAAATTCGCTGTCGTGTTCCTTCAACCACTCGATGGTTACACGAGCCCGATGACACGATGCATTGAAAAAAGACACTGTATTCCAAGTGTCATTTCCTGCAGATACAGAGAGTCAGTTGAAAGTTTTGCAATATTTGCATAAACGCATGTACTGCGGCGGGTATATCACGTGTTTAAACCAGTTGAACTTGCGCCCTGCAGTCAACGGAAGTGGATGTAAAGTGGTGGTCGTTGCTGTGAACAGCATTGCATGTCGTCGTTCTGTCAGTGGTCGGGACGCCTAAAAGATTAACAGCCACAACCGGATAATTAGGGAATTTTGCTTTACGAGTTTGAACTCGGCTATAACGCTGCTCAAGCAACACGAAACACTTGTCATGCGAAAACGGAATGTTCCGTAGACCACAGCACCGCAACCAGACGGTTCAAGAAATTTCTCTCAGGAGACAGAAACCTCGACGATCAGCCAAGGTGAGGTAGGCCCCGAACTGTGGTTTCGGAAGCCGTGCGCCAGGCTGTAGAGGCAAGTCCGACAACCAGCACTCGGAGATTATCAGGCGAGATGGGCATATCACAGACCACCGTAGTTCGTCACCTTCAGAACCTCGGCAAGGTCAACAAGAGCTGCCGAATTGTCCCTCACGAACTGAAGCCAGCTGCTGAAGCAAACCGCCGAGTGGAAGTGTGCACGAAATTCATGGAAAACCAGCGCGATGTACGTTTCATCAAGAGAATTGTTACGTGCGATGAAAAGTGGGTCTCTTTCCGTAATCTTAACGGAACAACGTCAGTGGTAGATCCCAAGCCAGCTTCCAGAAGCTGTTGCCAAACGTGGTCGCTTCGAACACAAGGTGATGCTCTGCGTCTGGTGAATATTCGTTTGCTGTTCTTTTTCCTGTTAAAAGAAGTGATTAACGATTGTCCCCTCTGTTATGAATAATATTTCTTAATTCATATTTTGAAATGCTAATTCCAGGATTTTCACAGCGTTTCTTAATTACAGAATACGACTAATTATCTTCGTAAAGAGCAACATCATAACATTCTACCCCCACTACTTGTTTACGTGCACTTGGGCCGCGGGTGGTCTAGTGGGCAACGTTCGTGACGTCCATGGAAAGGACCTCACGTTCGATCCCAGGACCGGTACGAACGCTCGATCCACTGAATATCCGCCGTGCGTCGGATGGGCTCGTTAAGCTGTCGGACCCCAGGTACTGGCCCCCGGTGATAAATAAAGGCGTCTTCCTCGCCCTTTCTACTTCGCTTCCGTGTCACTTTCCTATCGGGCACTCTAGGCCCAAATCTCCTAGCTTTCTATTTCTAAGGATTGTTTAAGACCTGGCGTCAGACACTCCCTTCCTAAAATCCTCAACATGTGATCATGTTTACGTGCTCCATTTTCTCAGCAGACGATATTTACTTGCAGTAGATATTTCTTTCGTGTTCATCTAACACGCTGTTGCCAGTATCACTTCTTTGAACTTCTTTTATTTTCCGTAATTTCTTGTCAAAGACGTTCTAAAAAGGTGCGAACATTCTCTGTATATCAAGATTGATATAGCACACGGTTCATGTAAGTCTAAAATCTCCTTAAATGATTTAAGTACAAACACTCAATATTTGCCGAACTTTCGCGCTCCTTTGGGAGGATTCATCTGGGATAGATTATCAGAACCTTAGAACACTAACAGACAACGCTGAAATATTTCAAAACGTTTTGATATTCTGGAAAGAGCAGTTGTTCCGTTCACATAAAAACATCTTTCTGCCATGCTCGCAGCTTTCTCATCAAGCGATGTTTTTTCCCACTTCACAGCTGCTTCAGGAACTTTTTCTTCGGACGAAACTTGTAGGTTATTGCAGCTGAAAATGTCCTTCACTTAGGAAAATGGGGGATTGTAGAAAGCCTTCGACTTGAAAATCTTGTCAAAAATGTCTGCAGCATATTCGTTCGTAGGACTGTTGAACAAAACTTAAATAACATAATTTATCACCGAGACACGCAATTTTAAAAAAATATTTGTTTGAGACATTCTGTTACTGAGGAATTCAATACAGGTATTTTCCACATGCGGTACTTCTAAGAAATCTGCGGCTGAAAGTAATAACTCAAAACTATCGACGGTTATTTTGAATTCTCTGGTGTAAAGTTTCCAGTGACATGGGATTCACACCCTCTAAGCTGATTTCATAACGAAACGATCACATCTTCTAAGATGATTTCATTACGAGACTGTCACTTTGTCTAAGCTGATTTCATAAAGAAACGGTTACATCCTCTAAGCTGATTTCTTACGAAACGGTCACATCTTCTAAGCTGATTTCATTACGAAACTGTCACTTCGTCTAAGCTGATTTCATAAAGAAACGGTCACATCCTCTAAGCTGATTTCTTACGAAACGGTAACGCCTTCTAAGCTGATTTCATTACGAGACTATCACTTCGTCTAAAGCTGATTTCTGTACGAAACTGTTCCGTTTTGCTTTTCAAATACGTCTTTTTAAAATACGGAATGCTGACTGCAGAATGACTTTGGGTGCATAAAATGAACGGTTTCCGGCCTTTAGGGTTAATTCAAATTCTTTTTTCTGCCTCTTCAAATTCTTTAAACGGCATGTGTTGCAAATCGCGTTGCATAAACTGAAATTCGTTTGAAGATTCCGAGTTAATAATATGATAATCGAGATTGATTTTAATAAAAGCGATAATTGTAAAGCTTTCATAGATAATACTCTTATAAAAGTTTAAAAAGATTTGATATCAAGATTGCTAACATCAGTGCCACGGCTTCGAATGATCCATGCATGACTCGAACCCAACTGGAACAAATAGCCAGTAGTCCAGGCACTCAACCTCTGAGTTGGTGTCATTTCTTTTTGAAACAACTTGGATCAATACGTTTTACTTTGAGTTGCTTTTAAAATGCGTAATGCAATATTTTTGACTCAAAGCTTATCAGGGCCAAACGTATGCACACATTTGTAAAATAAACCATAAAACTATGTTCCAGTTCATGCTTGCTTATGCGCAACATAATATATCTCCCCCCAACAAAATCTGTAACGTTTCTACATTGTTCTAAGGCAAATGGGAGTCACCCACGTCAAATTCGTTGACTTTCAGCATTCATGGCTTACCTGATAATCCTACAGACCGGGTATTACAAGGACGTAAGGAATATCGTCACGCAAGACCAAGGATGGCGAACATTCTTGAAAGCGAGTCCCAAATCTGCGGAAATCAAAAGAAATTTTCTAAAGTGCCTATGATTACTTTGTGCGCAAATTATCCTCTGTTCAGTCACAAACGATGAGGAAAGATATAAGCAGAGCGAAGCTAATGAAAGCGTTTACCTCTATTATCACCAATGACGTGTACACTGGGTCTGCGGGGATTTCAAAACGTATCATATGACTCCACGTCCTCTCTCAATCGCCCAGCTGGCGACAAGCCGACGTAAGATGTCTTTTGTAAAACCTTCTCACTATCCTCGGTGCTCAAAAGAAGTGGAGGAACACAGCAGGTCCCACTTCCTCCTGAACAACAGAGAGAGGTGATCAGGTGCGCAACCGTGGTCGTCGGCGATTTCTGTGGTGCCAGGAACACAACAACTGGACACATCAGCAATGGGGTCGATTTCTCTTTACGGATGCGAGCCGATTTAGTCTGACGAGCGATTCTGGACGTATACACATCTGGAGAGAGCAGGAATCACGCAATCACACCTTCAACATCATAGAAAGGGACCGGTTTGCAGGTGGCGGAGTTCTAGTTTGGGGCGGTATCATGCTTGGTAGCCGTACTGACCTCCACATCTACCAAGGAGGTTCAGTCACTAGTGTCCGCTATTGTACCGAGGTTCTCCGGCCTCACGTGCGTCTGTTTAGAGGTGCTCTGGGTCCTGAGTTCCTCTTCATGGACGATAACGCTACACCTCATCGTACAGTGGCTATCGCAGAGCTGTTGGAGAGTGAAGATATTCAACGCATGGATTGGCCCGCAAGGTCCCCGGACCTAAATACAATCGAACACGTGTGGGACCTTCTCGGGAGACGCTTGGCATCACGTTACCAGCCGCCCGCAATGATTCTGTAGCTGCGATTGGCGCTACAAGAGGAATGGGTCGCGATGCCTCAGCCGCTCCTTGACAACCTCGTCCTCAGCATGGACAGACGTTGTAAATACTGCAACGCAGTCAGAGGTGATCATATCCCCTACTAAAACTGGATTTTTCTTGGCAGCTGCCTGTCACATGGACGTTACTGTCTTCTGTCCAGTTGTGCTCAAAGCTACCTTTTTAAAAAAGTTCCTTTATATCCTTTGGATTCCAGGTTTGGACGGTTTTGCTCACCTGTCCCATATTCTTACATCTAGGGAATCTTATGGTATGATTTGAGTCGATGTGGAGCACTTCTGCACGGCATTACATTTGAAAAACCGCCTCGTTCTTAATGTTTGCACGCCAGTGTAGTTTTCAACAGGTGCTAGAGGGCATTAGGTATACTACCAAGGGCACTTCATAATTTTAAAATGTTTTCAATCGATTTTCAGACAAATTTCAACATTCACTTGCTGTTGCGTCATTAAAAAGTCATTATTTTATTTGTCTGGGTCTGTGTTAGAGTAGCAATGAAATTCCATGGGATGTTTTTATTCTCAGAATGCCTCACCAATCGATGATTATTGTCAGAATGCCCATTTGTGCGATTTTTCTTCAGCGAGAAATCGCAGAGTGGCATTACTTCTAACCAGGCACGGACTGAGCCATCGGGATACCTGGAGAAATCCAAGCAGGCCGCAGTCTTCTGGATCGTTAGACCTTATACTAACTAATAACAATATTATTATTAATAAAGTATTTGCACTTAAGAAAATGTAGTCATTCTGAAAAAGCAAATACGACGGCTTGGAAAAAAAAACCCAAAAAAAAAAACCCGCTTACGTTAGGAATGTTCTGTTGAGCTAAGCATTGTTTTCCATGCAACTCTCGCAATCATGCCTCCCTCCCATGTCCCGTTATACTTTCAAACTCAGACTAGTCAATGCATATATAATTATATATATACACTATCTACCAACAAGTAATTGGACACCCCTGCAATCGACGATATCTGCGGTCCTGATACACGTCACGGCCGCCGAAGTTAAATATCGTGTGGGAAACAACAACGCAACCAGTCGCATGCAAGATGCCACCCAGTTCGGAGCTCTCTGATTTCGAGAAAGGTGTAATCGTCGGGTATCACAGAAATGGCCAATCCATACGTGACATATCCAGCGAGTTGAAGTACCCTAAATCGACAGTGGCCTACGTGATTGGCAAGTGGAAGATCAGAGGTGACTGTCGGAATGTGCCATGACCCGGCAGACCCACAAAACTGGGAGTTAGAGACCGACGGGTGCTGGCCAGAGAAATTCGGAAGAACCGCACCATATCGATGGGCCATATCCGCAAGGAGTTTCAACAGGCATCCGGGAGTGTTCTTTTGATAAACACCATCCGTAAGGAAGCCCATCTGCTTGGCTATCATGGACTTGCTGCCGCCCACAAGCCTTTGATCACCAAGTCCAATAGCGCTACTCGGTTAACGTGGTGCAAAGAACGTCGACAGTGGACCGTTGAACAGTGGAAACAGGTTCTCTGGAGCGACGAATCAAGGTTCACCCTCTACCGTTCAGATGACAGGGTTTGGGTTTGGCGTCTACCTGGAGAACGCCTTGTGCCGGAATGTATTGTGCCAACTGTGTTGTTCGGCGGCGGTGGAATTATGCTATGGTGGTGTTTCTCCTGGTATTGCACGGGACCCTTGGTCGTAATTCCTGGTAGACTCAACGCTGAGACCTATTGCACTATTTTTGATGACCATGCGCTTCCTACGTTGCGGCAGTTTTACGGGGTGGACCCATGTTCCTTTCAGGATGACAATGCCACCTGTCATGCTGCGAGGTCTACCATGGCTTGGTATGGTGACAATGGGGTTAATCGAACGGACTGGCCAGCGCAGAGCCCGGACCTTAACCCTATCAAGCACCTCTGGGACGAGTTGGAGCGTCGACTTAAGGGGTGTCCCCACCGTCCGAAATCGGTGAAGGAACTGACCTGTCTTCTCCATGCCGAGTGGAAGAAAATACCGCTAGCCACCGTACAACGCCTGGTTGAGAGTATGCCCCGGAGAGTTGCAGCTGTAATCGCCGCTCGTGGAGGCTCCACCAACTATTGAAGGTGAATAAATTTCGTTTTCCTTTGCTATCACAGGTATCCAATTACTTGTTGGTAGATAATGTAAATACACATATAAACAGTCGAGATAAACAGTCGAGTCATATTATTGTGACCACCTCCTACCTTTTCCGTCAACAGCCCGTAGCCAATGAAAGGAGGCACGTGTCGTCAGCTGACTTGGAGGGTATATAGAGTGTGCTGTAGGCATTCTGAAAACATAGCACACGTTGCTGTCATGGATAAAATGAGCGATTTATTAGATTTGCAAAAAATGATGATTATCGGCTTTCGGGCCAAGGGCGGCAGTATTTCCGAAGCAGCGCAGTTTGTGAACTGTTCACCTGCTGCTGTGGTTAAATAAAGTGTATCGTGATTGGTGAAATGGCACCATTGCGAATAAGCGACGTGCAAACTGCGGAGCATCGCGTGCCATTGATGTGAGAGGTGAATGTCGGCTGCGAAGGTGCGTGAGGGCCGACCGGTACGCTACAGTGGAGCAACTCACTGCCCGAATGAACCAGGGGGCTACCGGAAGTGTGTCTAAAACGACAATTCAGCAAACCCTGCTGCGTATGAGGTTCCGATGCAGACGGATGGTCACTGCACCTATGCTAAGGAAGGTGCATCGGCAGAAAAGGCTTACATTTGCACGGCAGTATCGGAATTGAACCTCCACTGATTGGCAAGGGATTGCCTTCTCCGATGAGTCATGTTTTCTGCTTCATCGAATTGATGGACGTTGGCGTTTAAGGCGAGAAACATCGGAGAATAAACACTTTTCAACCATTGCTGGAAGAACTTAAGTTGGTGGGGGCAGCGTTATGGTCTAGGGAATATTTCCGCGGCATTCCCTAGGTCACTTATACCTGTGGAATGCACTATGGACCGAATCGTTAAGAATCCATCCTTGTAGACCACGTACACACATACATGCTGATTGTCTTCCCTGGTGTGGATGGATCTTCCAGCACGACAATGCGACGTGTCACACAGCTAGAAATGTCAGAAAATGTTTGAAAGAGCACGATGAAGGCTTCAAATTACTTCCCTCTTCCCTAATTCCCCAGACTTAAACCCAATTGAGCATCTGTGGGACCACCTTGATCGTGTTGTTCGCTCTATGGATCCTCCACCACGCACCATCCAGCAGCTGTTAGATGCAATGCAGTGAGCATGGCTCCACATAGCTGTGAACACATTTCATCACCTTATTGAGTCAATCCCAGCCTGTCTAGCTGCTGTCCGCGCTACACAAGGCTGTTACTCTGGGTATTAGCTGGTGGTCTCAATAATGTTACTCGACCGTATATATAACATCATCATCATCATCATCAACCTATATGAATCCACTTCTGGATGAAGGCCTTCCCAAATTTCTTCCACAATTGTCTGTCTTGGGCCTGCCTCCTCCATGTCACTCCAGCATACTTTCGAATTTCAACCATCCATCTCTCATGGGGTCTTCTGGGTCTTTTCCTGTCCTTCGGAATCCAGTCTAAAATTTCGGTTGTCCATGCTTCTGGGAACATGTCCAGCCCATTGCCATTTCAGTGATTTCACTATGGTAATGATGTCGGCCACTCCTGTCATTTTCCTTATCCACAAGTTCCACTTCTTATCTTTCCTGGTTACACCAAGCATGCATCTCTCCATGTTTCCTTGAGTTGTCTGCAGTCTGTATATGTCTTTTTTAGTTAAGGTCCATAACTCTGCTTCATACGTAAGAACTGGCAGGATGCATTGATTAAACACTTTTCGTTTGAGACATAATGGCATACTGCTCTAAAAAATTGTACTGTTTCCTCCAAAAGCTCTCCATCCAAGTTTTATACGCCGATTAATTTTTTCATCAATGTGACCCTCACTTGCTATCTGCTGCCCAAGATATATATAGTCTTTTTCTGTAACTTGGAATCCAGTACAATATTTCAGTTGTCCGATGATGATCAATATGCATATGTTTTTGCGTGTTTTTTTATTCAGGGGATCAGTACGTGATTTAGTACAATTTGGGTCATACCGTTAAACGAATTTTTAAACTGCAGTTTCGAAAATTCTCTTTCAGCAAAAACATAATATAATCGCTGTTTTCATTTGAAAGTAATTAAATATAAATCAAATTCTGGACTCTTTTATTTCTTCACTTTTCGAAATTGCCCTGAAATTCTTAAAATTCTCGAAATATTCAATTTTTCAGAGATTTTTCGTAATTGATTTGTTTAGGATATTTAAATTTTGAAAAACAAAAGTAACTTTGGCACATTTGAATTTCTTTCTCAACTAAAAACAAAGACATTTCGTAAGTCCGTATTCAACTATAACAATGAAATCCCTAAAATTGGAATAAAAGCTTTGACGGTTTCTCTCTCAAAAGACATACCTTATTTACTGTTTTAGTAAAGATGAAATTCTCTTCCCTTTTGCATTTCATTTTACTAAGGATATCTTACGCTGAAACTTAGAAAGATGGGGAAAACGTTATTAATTAATTTTTGCCTCAACATAAATATTGCGGTAATTTTCAGATTTATATTGAAAAGACGTTTTAATGTTGATTCTGACGAAACTTTATTTCTATGGTTAAAGTACCTTGACAAGTTTTTCCAATTAGTGGGCCGACAAGAATCCCATGGGAGGGCCATTTAGGTATATCCAGTCTGGAACTGCTTTTAACGATTATCTGGTGCGGCCAATGGTGTATTTGTGCATACGGGCATTAGGCAAGAGCACAGAGCAGCAGATTGTAGGTGAGGCGGAAACATGTAGCAAGATATTACGATAATTTAGTGGGGAAATTTAATTTTTTGCTTTGTCTTACACCCACGGACATACATTAAAGTCGTTCGGGAAGTACGTGAACACTTTCACTGGCGTACATTTAGGAAATGTGAAGTTGCAACTCAGGCGATGTCTAGCAGTTGCGTAATACGTAGCTAGGGATCAGTTCGTACGTACCGATCGGACGATGGAGAAGCTGAGACGAGCAGTGACAGTAAAAGGACAGCGTATATTTCGAGGTTTTGTGGCTTATTGAAGTATTCAGAGAGCGTGACACAATCTTCTGCTGACAACAGTATGTCAAAATGCTCTCAGGAAAACGGGCGTGCATAATGCGATGAAAGCATGTAAAGAAAGCTTGGCATCACCCAAAGGTGCTGTATGATGCAGTTGATGGATTTCGCCTTCCATACTAGAAGCCAAGCGAGGCATCCATGCGACTTAAAAGTGATTTTGAAGGGTGAGTGTCAATAGCCTCTCCACTTAACAGAATAAATTTCACACAACTATTTATAACGTGCGGACGATAGATTTAGGCCTAATGGGCAACGTAGCGACGTGGGTACCGCACACGCTAAGCACGGCACAGAAGGAATTTCGCTACGAGATTGCACGGAGTAATTTTGCGTAGTATCTGGTGCTCCCCAGGTTCCTCTGCTTGAATGAAAGTTGGATGGAATTTTGCGCACCCAGACAACGACGTCAGTAATGGGTTAAATTTGGTACTTCCACAGCGCCTTTACCCCTTGAAGAGTTGCATGATCCTAAAGTTTTAGTGGTGATTGATGTGGATGCTCGCGACATGGCTTATTGGAAGGCGTATGATGAGAACATCATTCTAAAGAAGCATATCCCAGCATGGGCCAAATATTTGCAAATGTGCAACGAACGGTTGCACAGGAAGGTGCGCTGTGAGTGGGGAGATACGTATATACAGCTAAGCGGATATGGCTTGCGGACGTTAACTTTACGAGTTCTAGCGTGGGCTGGTCATAGGATATCACTTGAGTAACGTTTCTATACGGGGCTTTGCAGCTAAACGGAACATACCAAAATCGACCGGAAAGGATGTCATTAAGAGATAAAAGCAGAACGGTGCAACTACAGCAAAAATCGTTCAGGAAGGCCGCACAAACTGAGCCATGATAAGAAATTTAAAGAAATACGGTTGTTCCTCTACCGTTCCCATCGCTGCTGAAGTAGGAAATGCTTGTAATGGCTCGAGTAGTACCGTACGTATCCGCAGAGAGTTGCACGGCATGAGTTATTATGGCAAAGCTGCGGCACATAAGCCCACACATCACTACCGTGAATGCAAAGCGCCTCCGGAGTTGTGTGCCTCCAGTCGTTCGTGGAGTGTGGGCGACAGGGAAGTTGCTCTTTATAGAGACGACTCACCGTTTTCACTCTTCCAATCTGATGGACATGTTTGGATTTGGCGACCGCCTGGCGAACGATTTTCATCCGACAGTGTTCTTCCAACTGTTAAGTTAGGCGCATGCTCCATCATGCTATGGAATTGTTTTTCGTGGATCGGATTCAGCCCTGTTGGTTACTATACCACAAACCATGAACTCTGAAGTGTACATTGACGTTTTGGATAATTCAACCCTACCAACAATGTGGCAATATTATGTAAATGACCGTTTCCTCTTCCAACCAGAGTTGGAAACGGGTCAAAAATTTTCGGACGTCCCATAACTGGACCCGACCCGACCCGATCCGGACTTGTAACTGACCCGGAACAAATCTGATTTGAACTATAATTTCGAAACTCAATTTATATATGCATACAATATACATATAAACGTAATATATACATTCATCCCAATAACTGCTTGATGGATATTTAATAACTGAAATCCTTTTTTAATAATAAAATTTGTTTACTTGATAAATTTTAGCGCCATTTTTAGTGCCACTATTTTGCGTATTAAAGAAGTAATGGCTGACTATGACCGTGACCATAGAGTATATTACAAATGGGAATCATTATTTACGATTACACAAATGTATTTTTTTTAAAAGTATTTAGATTGTTTACTCTCTCAATGCTTTGATGGAGGTGCGCATATTTTCATATGTTCCGTTAGATTTTTGGTTCCATGATCTCTTATTACACCGTCGACATCTTTCTTTGTAATTATACAGTTTCCACATTTTGAAAAACAAGCAAGACTAAACAACACAGAATTATTCACCGGTTCCTTAATGAGATGAAACATTTTCCAGCAATCACTCTTCCCCTTGTGGTTTTGAATAAGCACGTATTTGTTGGCCTCGACGCCTTTCTCAACCTCCTGAATAATAAATCCATCCATATTAACAAATAAGGACTTAATTTCGACATGACATGTCATGGGAACGGGATGTTAGCACATCAATCGAAAACATTGAATGCTCAATGTAAAAGATGCGATGTGAAAAGTAACTCTTAGTCACGGAGAGAGTGAATCAGCTGAGAAGCAGGCGAATGGCGTTTGCCTGTAACTTGCCCTGGACAATCGCACTGTAAAATAACGCAAAAGAAATATCTTTTTAGGATATGGTGACGGTGTGTCTGACGTTGATAGGTGAAATCTTCGTTGCTTCAAGAAAGAGACGACGATATTTTTACGTGGCAAATCCTTATTCACTCCGTGGGTACCAGTATCGACTATAGAATTCCACAACGCGCATTATTTTTCTGGAATATATGTTTCTCTTTCAAAAATAAAACGGGAATAAAACCGGGTCAGGAACACCTTGACCCGACCCGTTGACCTGTGACCCATGGCCATCTCTGCTACCAACACGATCGAGCTCCATGCTACACTGCACGACTGTTTTCTTAAAAATGAATTGGGATTGTTAGACTGGCTTGCTCGGAGTCCCGACCTCAATATCATAGAATACCTCTGGGTTGAAATGGAGCGACGGATAAGAAATCGATCACAACGACCGTCTTCTCTTTTCACTGGCAGCAGGTTTGCAGGACGAATGGCGAAGCATGCCTGTCGAGACCTACCGGGAATTGGTTAACAGTATGCCTCAACGTGTTACCGCTTTCATAAAAGCAAAAGGTGGACCCAGTAACTATTAACTGGGATAATGAAACTATTTGTTCCAAAACATTGTGGTGTCCAATGTCTTGGAACAATGCTTCGGCACAATGTCATTTTGACAGACAATACGATGCTACGAATGCGGTACAATTTTTGCTTCCAGACTATCACATGTTGTTGGGACTTCGGCATCCAACACGTTCGTGGGTGACGCGCGTGTAACTGCGGAACTGTATATTCTGGAATCTAACTGCGGTAATGCTGAAAATCCTCATAACTTTTACTGTTGATTCACTTGAAAGTAACAGAACGGCACGTAGAAATGAGAGGGGTTTTTTTAAATAAAAAGATCGATCACTTCCCCCTACTTCTTTGGATTGCTGGGTCATCTCGTGAATCGCGACTTTTTTGTACAAAATTCTAGTTCGCAAACAACATCGGAGGTACGGATTGTACCGACTTTTCCCCCTAATTTTCACAGTATGCGATTATACGAATGATTGCTTTATCTTTTTTTTAATTTCACGGTTTGTATGTTATACACCGCTGCGAATTATACGAAGAAAACTAATGCAGGACTTTTTGCGTGATATCAGCTATCAAAATGCAAAAATCAAACAAACAGATAGATATTCGCATACGTTTTTAAAACTCTTTTTGCAACACGCCCTGAATATGTGCTTTCAATCAAATAGCAAGTTATGGGATATTTCAAACCTAACTTTCTTGGGCGGAGTTTATTCTTTTCCGAGGGTGAGAAATTTGTAAAATAGGTCATTTGCTTAAGGGCGTGACGGGAGGTAACCAAATCGGTGGGTGCCGCCCCGGTGGCGCAGTGGTCTAAGACGCTGGCCTCTGATCATTTGTTCGTAAGTGGTCCGGGTTCGAATCCCGGTGAGGTAGGGATGCTGTGTTTGTCTTACGGCACTGGCTCTCTCCCTTCCCTGGAACCAGTGACCCTAAATTGGAGACGGGAGACTGCTTATAGCCCATTGAGTTGCTCACGGTGGTCGTTAAACCTTCAATAAAAAAAATCGGTGCCTATGTTGTAAAAAATATGAATTATTTCCTGGAAGTAGCAGCCTAGGAACAAAAAATCTCACATCGCGTTACTGCTATGGGCTGGTATGAAGTAGTAATAGGCTTGATACGTAAGAATAAATAAAGTGTTGCTGCATTTTTTGCTGGATAGAAACACGTCGAAAACTTGTGATGAATTACCTTTACTCGAATTTTTCTTGATGATCTTAAAGAAGTCGTCTGTCCCTAATAACGCGACATAACAATTAAAAAAGACAGAAAAATCCTGAATATATTGATTTCCTAAAACTATGAAATACGTTAACGTCCTCTTTTTCGAAAGAACATTTTCCACTATTCAGTTATTTTTCCAGCTTTTTTTTTGTTGTTGTTGCGGGGATATGACATCTTTAATACCATTTAATGCTACGATTTTCTGCAAAATAGTAAGGAAATGGGGGTATAAAGAAAAAGATCACACCAAACACTTTGCTATTTGAACTTAGTGCTAAATTCGCGTTTGAAAGCCAGGCGTTTCTGACGTGTTTGCGAAATCGGAAATCAGTGATTGCGTTTTATTATTCATGAGTGTCTTTTTCAGCTTTGATACTCTTGTTTGTTGAGCAAGTAATTAATGGTGAAAGGAAAACATGTATAATTAGCAGGCTTTCAGTAGATGTGCATTTTTCCCATTGCATAATTAAATCCTTTCGGCTCCAAATATCCTTCCGCGTAAGTTTTATTTGCATTCCTAAAAACACCCAATTGCCATTTTATTTCAAACTGAATAAAAAAAACGGATGCCAACAAAAGCGGCAAA
Source organism: Macrothele yani (assembly GCA_039090855.1). Taxonomy (NCBI): domain Eukaryota; kingdom Metazoa; phylum Arthropoda; class Arachnida; order Araneae; family Macrothelidae; genus Macrothele; species Macrothele yani. The sequence goes on from CM077008.1 coordinate 86,171,028, forward strand.
GCTGTTTTTACATTTTATCATGGATATATGTGACGTAAAACACTCCCTCAAAAATTTACAGCCCAAATAATTCTGAAAACTGCAAACACATGTAAATAATTTAAGTAAGCAGGTTCAGATAAGGGAAGAAGTTGTTACCTCGTGGCAATGTAAGATCGCTATAATTTTTTTCCCCTACATTTTATGTACGTCTTCATACATGAATTCTGATACCTGTTTTACTGTAACTGGGCTTAAATTTTTTTTCTAGGCGGCCGAGAGGTCAGAGGCGCTTGATTTTCATAAAATTGTCCCAGGAAAGAACTAGTGCAGATTGTTCGACGGAGCTGGTTTTGTCGCTTTGGTGAAGCCAGCAGTCCTAAATTTGAGACGAGCGATTATGTACCTCAGATGCTTTTGAGAGTATTTAAGCTCCTTAGGAAATTAAATACATAAGTAAAGTGTTGCTGTTTAATTTAAATAGTGATCATCAAGAAATTCATTTTTCTTCGAAGGTAGTGTTTCCGTGATCGCATTAATTAATTTCGGCGAAAGTTAGCATTACTAACTTCCTTGGGCATCATCTCATAAGATAAAGCAATTTTCAGTCGCCGTACGTTTTCTGGTGGCATTAAAATGGTGAAATGGTCCCTAACTATTTGTTAGCTAACTGGGAGCAGAAATACCCATACCGTGATAAGCTTCCAATGTTTAAAAAAAAGAAAGAAAAAAACACTATTGCTGCATTGGCTGTTTATGAAGCTCAGTTCGAGCATGACTTTATTGCTGTGAAAATGATTTCAGGGCATCAGAAGTCTCGTAGGAAGAGATTCGAACACTTGGCTTGTTTGGAGTAAACAAGCCAAGCGTTCCTGATAAATTTCCAATGTTCGAAGAAAACACTACTGTTGTATCGGCTGTTCATGAAACTTAGTTTGAAAATGACTTTATTGCTATGAAAATGATTTCAGGGCATCAGAATTCGCGTAGGAAGAGACTCGAACACTTGGCTTGTTTGGAGTACCGACAAGCCAAGAGTTCCTGATAAGCTTCCAATGTTCGAAGAAAACGCTATTGCTGCATCGGCTGTTCATGAAACTTAGTTTGAAAATGCCTTTATTGCTAAGAAAATGGTTTCAGGGCATCAGAGTTTGCGTAGGAAGAGATTCGAACACTCGGCTTGTTTAGAGTACCAATAAGCCAAGAGTTCCTGATAAGCTTCCAATGTTCGAAGAAAACGCTATTACTGCATCGTCTGTTCATGAAGCTTAGTTTGTGAATGACTTTATTGCTAGAAAAAATGTTTTCACAGCATCTGAGTCAGCGTAGGAAAAGTTTCGAACACTTGGCTCATTTGAAGTTATCAGGATTCGTCTCATTTTTCACAAGAATATGGAAGGCATAGTGGCTCACAGTTAAGAGAAAGGCACGATAATGCACTCGTGTACAGTAAGTTGGACATGATATAAGCATTCAATAACAGTTCAAATGCTCCAACAGAGGAGTAAGGCAGGGTTTTAGGTATTTTTCCCGAACCAATTACTAGCTACGCCTAGGCCGAACTTTTCTAAGAGAAGGAGGAAAGCAAAAAAAATTGTTGGTTGTGGCGCTCGAAGGACGTAGGAAGTAGCCTTGATGATTATCCGTGTAATAGAGACAGTTTTCGGGTCCCCGCACGAAGAGGGGGAATATTTTTTGATGTTCAAAATGGGAGATTGAGGTAGAAATAAAGATGGAAGATAAAAACGCGTGAAGAAACTAGGCAGCGAGGTAACTGAGAGAAATGCCTAACAGAATAAGTAGCAACGGATAAATATGTAAACAATAAAAATAATACAAATGCAATGCAGAAATAGGGACAAGGAAACCCGTGACCCCCACAGGTACTGCACTGGATAAACTGCGTCATTGCAGAAGGTCGGGTTCTCATTTAGCCAGTAATTCGTTGGGGGAAAATAACTAAAACCCTGGAACTGCTTAGTATATTTCCTTACAAGCGAAAGACTAACGAATTCACGCGACAGGACACTGACAAAAATCCAGTGAGCAGCCCTGTTATTCACGTGACAGAACACTGACAAAAATCCAGTGCGCAGCCCTGTTATAGAAGCACAGGCCTATAAAATGTAATCCATTATAAGCTCTTCGAGTTTCTTTGGCAGTGCTATCTACAAATTTGACTTTAGTTGTCATCGATATAGTAAGGATTGATTTAAAAAAAATTAAGATTTTGAACACTGTGAGTAAAGTACTAATTTATCAAAGAGGAAAATATAAAAAAACAAAACACGATTTCAATTACTGAAGATAAACCCGTCACATGAAAAACGTATATGCACTTAAATCTAATGAGTTTTAGATGCCTCCTTTTAGAAAACCTGTTCTTTAAACGTGTATGATTAGCAATTGTCCCTCCATATACGTTCGAGGAAAAGACTAACTACAGTAGTGGCCAAAATTGCGGAAACCTTTTGGAAAAAAGTGTATTTTTGAGGTTTAATGGCTCATAACATCACTTGTCTTTGGAGTAATACTATAAAATTATATATCAATGGAAAGATAATTTCATCAAAAATGTAATGCAACAAAGTTTGTTCATTTATTTGCATTCTTTGAAAAGTGTTAGCAAAATAACCAGAAAAAGGAAGCACAACTTGCTTAGGTTGATATGAAGTAGCTTTCCTTCATTTGAATGTAGCCAATGAGCATGAGTGTTTAGAGAGCCAATCAGGTGTCATCTTGTTTTATCAATGAGCCACTGCGGTCGCAGTAGAATTCAGCTATTGATGTATCATGTATTGGAGCTGAGAGGAGGACATTTCTGTGTGTTATGTGATTGCTATGAAGTTTTTTTTTGTGTGTGTTCTTTCATTTAGTGAGCTAGTAAAACGTAATAAAATTAAAGAAATGGCGCAAAGAGTTGACTGGTCACCCAGAAACCGATGTAAAATAGTACTATTAAGTGAACAAGGCTTCAGTTATGAAGAAATTAGAAGAACAATTGGTGGAAACTTAGCCAAAGGTGTCATTTCTAAATTTTTGAAGAGGTATAAGGAGACTCGGTCACTACAAAACCCGACTGGTAAAGGCAGGAAAAGGTGTACAAGAGCAAGTGATGATAGAATATTTAAGAGACTGTGCCTAGGTGATAGAAGAAAATCATCTGGGTGTATACAAGATGAAATGGCGCAATGCAATGTAAAGTTGAGTGCCAAGGACTGTTCGGCGTAGACTGCAGGAATTTAGTCTAAAAGCTAGAATTTCACGAAAAAAATCCATTTTTATCTCTCAAACAAAAGTTGAAAAGATTAAACTGGGCTAAAACCCATGTAAAATGGACAGTGGAACAATGGGGCAATGTTATTTGGAGTGATGAGACCAAAATCTCCCTGTTTAGTAGTGATGGCATAAAATACGTAAGGAGAAGAATCTGAGAAGGTTTGCATTCTGATTGCATTACATGTACCCTGAACACCCAGTTAGTGTTATGATCTGGAGTTGTATGACATCAAAAGGTGTGGGCAGATTTTGCGTGATTAATGGGAATATAAATGGCTAAAAATACATTAATGAAATACTTGAGCCCAAACTGAAGCCTTCCGCATGTGATCTTTTCCAAGATAATGAAGGATTTATATTTCAACAGGATTCAGCTCCATGTCATGTTGCTGCTCTGTGCAAAAAGTGGTTTCAAGATAATCATATTCCACTGCTGGAATGGTCTGGGAATAACTTAGACCTTAACCCCATCGAAAATCTATGGAGCAGACTAAAGCAACCCAGCAATAAAACCCAATTAATAGAAGAAATAATAATTCAATCTTGGTTTCACATTATAACAACTGCAGAACTAAAAAACTTGGTTCACTCCATGGGAAGGCGTTGTAAGGCAGTAATTAACGTTAAAAGTTACCCAACTAAGTATTAACTGACATGGTGAGAATTTTTGTGTATCTCATTTTTCTATGTGTTTCACTTTTCTTCTTTGCAACTGCTGTTGTAATACAAAATCCTTCATAAAAGTTATTGCATTACATTCTTGATGAAATTATCTTTCTATTGATGTGTAATTTTATAGTATTACTCCAAAAAAAAAAAAGTGGTGTTATGAGCCATCCAATCTCATAAATACACTATTTCCAAAAGGTTTCCACAATTTTGGCCACTACTGTAGGAATGGGCGGCGGTTACTATCTGTATTGGTGCTAGCGAAGATGCAACAATATTTAGCTCTTGTGTTTACTACAATAAACAAATAAAGTGCTAGACATACAAAATGCAACATCATAAAAATGCACGAAGTGAGACGAAACTTATCACGCTTGTAGACAAGGGTTACATGTCAAATTAACCCGGAAATAATAACCCGCGTCAAAATCTCCCAGTCAAAATAACCCGGCGTCAAAATAACCCAACGTAAATAACCCGTTAGCAAAATAACCCGAGGCAAAAAAACCCCGACGTCAAAATAACCCACAGTTAAAATCTGGAAGAACTCGGTTTTTTTTTCGTATAATAGCAACTAAAAGCAAAATTAATTTATTTCCCACTTGAGACGTTTGTTTTCCACTTTAGTATTGGACTAAATTCCAAATCCTCAGGAAAAAATGTCTTACCAACCCAAGAAGAGAATATCGGTTAAACTAGTTACTTAAGGAACATGGCAAAGTGAGTGAGGGAAGAATTTCTTTGCATTAAATAAGGTGCCGATTATTAAAGTTCTCAAAATTTAGCAATTAAAATATGACGAAAAGAAAGGAAAAGAATTTGAAAATATATAATTTTAACTTTTCTATTAAGCGATTAATTACAAATAACAACGGAGCATTTAATAGAATTAATTTCCAGCTTTTTAATTAAGCAAGTTCCTTTAATGTGCTGAAGTTTTGATTTGTTCGGCATAAAGGGATTTCTTTATAAGGTGCTACTAACATAATGTTATGGTGTTTTTTCTTTCTCTCGAATTTATTTTAAAGAAGGCAGTGCTACAGTTGCATATAATTAAATTTAAAAGCTATGATCGCTATTCTTGCACATTTCCTTAAGCCAGTAAATATCCTGTTTAGATTAAATAGATTTGAAAAAAAATATACTTATTTTCTTTAAAATCTTGATTTACAGTAAATAAAATATTCACATGGATATCAGTTTTTCCTGCGTGTATTGTTGACGCTTTTTTTTTTTTTTTTTTTACATTCCATCTTGGCTGTAAGTTTTCAATTTCGTTTCGAATTTGAATTTAAAATTGTTCACAACACTTCTCCCGCAAGTGCTTCAGTTGTATCGACCAAGTATCGACGGCCTACCCGTCCTTTACAGTGACGTCACTACGTAAGGGACCGATACTTCCGCTACGAGGTACGTGGGGTGAGCAAACATTTCTGTCTATTAAATTTGCTTGTGCGGTTGCGGTCATAATGTCGACTGTCATAATGTCGACACGGTCGTAATGTCGACAGCCAAAATGTCGACACAGTCATAATGATCGACATGGTCCAGAAAATGTCCTCATGGTACTCCCATTTAGACCGTAGACGGTTTTTGGAAGGGTGGGAGCCCCACACCCCGCGTACACAATTTTCGTAAAATCTACAGTTTCCAATTTATAACAACCAAATTTGGTATACTATCTCATGAAATTCTAACTTAAACTGTAGAGGGATTTTGGAAGGGGATTGGGGTCAAGTGGCTTCCATACAAAATTTTCGTAAAATCTACAGTTTTCAATTTCGAGCAACCAAATTCGGTATACTAACTCATTGTACTCTAACTTAGACAGTAGACGGCTATTGGAAGGCGTCGGGGCCCGGGATCAAGCTGCCCCCAAACAAATTTTTCGTAAAATCTACAGTTTTGAATTTAGAACCACCAAATTAGGTGCACTATCTCATTGTACTCTAACTTAGACAGTAGACGGCTATTGGAAGGGGTCGGGGCCCGGGGTCAAAGCGCCCCCATACAATACTTTTGTAAAATCTACAGTTTTTTTAATTTAGAACCACGAAATTTGGTATACTATCTCATGGAACTCTAACTTAGACCGTATGTGGTTTTTGTAAGGGGTCGGGGCCCGGGTCAAGGAGCCCCCATACAAAATTTAACCCTAACGTAGACAGTAGACGGCTTTTGGAAGGGGTCAGGGCCCGGTCTCATGAGGCCACCATACAAATTTTTTGTAAAATCTACAGTTTTTAATTTAGAACCACTAAATTTAGTATTCTATCTCACGGAACTCTAACTTAGACCATATGTGTTTTTTGTAAGGGGTCGGGGCCCCGGGTAAAGGTACCCCATACAAATTTTTTTTAAAATCTAAAGCTTTCAATTTAGAACCACCAAATTTGGTATACTATCTCATGGTACTCTGATTTCATCCGTAGAAGGTTTTTGGAAGGTATCTGGGTCCAGGGGCCCGCACACAAAATTTTCGTAAAATCTAAAGTTTTCAATTTAGAACCAAGAAATTTGGTATACTATCTCATGAAACTCTAACTTAGACTGTAGACTGTTTTTGGAAGGGGTCGGTACCCAGGCGGTCAGAGTCCTCCCCCTCCCCCCATCCATGCAAAGTTTTCGTAAAATCTACAGTTTCCAATTTAGAACCAAGACATTTGGTATACTATCTCATGAAACTCTAACTTAGACTGTAGACTGTTTTTGGAAGGGGTCGGTACCCAGGCGGTCAGAGTCCTCCCCCTCCCCCCATCCATGCAAAGTTTTCGTAAAATCTACAGTTTCCAATTTATAACAACCAAATTTCGTATACTATCTCATGAAACCCTAACTTAGATCTTATGCGGTTTTTGGAAGAGTTCGGGGCCCAGGGCCAAAGGGCTCCCATACAAAAGTTTCGTAAAATCTACAGTTTTCAATTTAGAACTACCAAATTTGGTATACTCTCTCATGGTACTTTAACTTAGACGGTACACGGTTTTTGGAAGGCGTCGGTGCCCGGGGTCAAGTAAGCCCCATACTAAATTTTCGTGAAAACTCCATTTTTTACTGTTCAGATCTGCAACACAATTCAGCACTCCAATGCCCTTATCTACGGTGTAAGGCGCTCTTTGGCGCTTTGAGGCTCTTACGCCATAAACCACCAACTAACCAACCTAAAATCTAAGTTGGAGACCGTAGATAACAATAATGTGCAAAAATATGTGGTTAATGGTGTATTAAAAACACAAATTAAAATAGTTTAACTTTCTCTACCAACGGGCGGCTTTTCAGGCAGAAACATAATGTAAAGTAAATAGAGAGTTCCAGGTATTCAAAATTCAAAACGGTAAGAAAAAGGTGATCAATGCCAATGTCAAGTCGTATGCATGCGACATCACATAGGTACATTGCATTTCTGTGTGGCGGGATTCTCAGAAGCACATGCCAGACGTACGGCAATTCTATAGTTGTCTCCTCGAAGGTAAGTATTTCCATTCCTTTTCCTTTCTTTTTTGTTTCGTAAAATTAAATGAACTAAATCAAAACATTTAAAATAAGTTTACAGGAAAATTACAGGCATATCTTTTTCATTCATTAACTTTCACCAGCTGAACTTGGTGATTCCACAAATAGTAATATGTACCTGGCGTATACCTGGTATCCCTGCTAGTACAAATTATATTAATGATTTTTTTGCTTCCAGTTCAATCTAATATGTCCCTAAGAGCGTTTGGGGCCGTATGAAGAATGCATTTCACCACGTGAGTCGCTACGGTGGCGCAGTGGCCTAAGCGTTGGTTTCTGACCACTCGTCGAGAAGAATCCTGGTTCGAATCTCTGTGAGTCATGGACTTTGTGATTGACTTCTGGCACTGGCTGTCTCCCTTTCTAGGAATCAGTGGCACAAAATTAGGAACGGCCGACTGCTTATATCCCACTGAATTGATCACGGTGGTCGGTAAACCCCCAACCAAAAAAAAAAAAAAAAAAAGATTACGACGTGTTCATTGCTATTTGTTATGGAGCCGTATGAAAAGTACGTTTTTGATATCAACGTGTCCACTTTCATGTCGGCTGGCCATAAAATGTTAGGGGACCGTACAAAATTGCACTTTTGTTTTCACCTTGTCAGCGTATCGATATGTGGTTGAAGTGTACGTGTACATTATATAGAAAATAAACATAATGTTACACTTTTACACAGTTACAACACATTAATCCCAAAGGCTATTTCTTGAAATCTTTAATCAGCCGTGCTCATATTGACAACGTTAACACAACATGTCAAGTTATCAATGCAGTTTTACTCTGTCACAAAACCTTAATTACAAGACCTTAGGCGTAACCTTTTTTTAGGAATTTTTAGTCCGACGTATTCATAAGGTTTCGATAACATGTTAAGGTTATGGTACAGCGTTTTGATCAGTTTTCAATCAGCCGTGCTCATATACATAAAATTTTCATAGAAAGTCAAGTTTATTGTGTTGCGCTTTTACTCGAGTACAAAACTATAAACAGCCATTAGGCTTAGGCACAAGTCTTTTAAGTAATTGTATGGCATGGAGATATTGATTATCTGTGATGACAAGTCAGGTTAATAATGTTGCGCTTATTAAAGATTTTTAAAAAGGGATGAAGGCCAATAATTATTGTTTGAAACCTAAGTAAAAGCTCAATATTAACTTGACTTGTCATGCGATCCTTATGAATATGACATTTATTTTATTTTGTACATTTTACATAGCGTGTGCATTTCTTTTTTATGATTTGGCATTTGTTTTATTTTGTGTTGTGCTTGTTACATGACGTTTCGCATTTTTGTTATGCTTGTGACTTGTGATTGCATTTTAAATTTTTATTTGTTTCACCTTTTGGATTACTTTTTGACATTTTATGTTTTTGACATGCTATTTTGAAAATCATGTATTTTTAAATTTTGCGTTGTGCTTTACATTCTTGCATCTTCGGCAGAATTACATTCTTGAAAATTTTAAATACAAGTTAGTAAAAGGTATAATTCAATTAGTGAAAAATACCAGCACATTTTATGAATGGGTAGAAGTATAAGAAATTCTTCTTAAAAAGTCTAGCACATTAACATTGTCTCTGTGCGCCAAAGAAGTTCGAATTCCTTTTTATCTTGCCAGCGTTTCTCTTCTAAGTGGATTTGTTGGAATCTGTGATATCACTGTTTCGATTTTAGCCATAGTTGTTCTCTGCTCTTTCGCAATTTCAGTGATTATTTTATACAGTCCCAGTTTTTTCTCTCCTAGAATTGTATTCAAGCGTCTGTCTCATCCTTATAGTTTGTTTTGTGTTCTGGGAAAGCCAAGTAAATTGTTTTCACTTACTGATCGAATTGTTGGTGGGAAAAGCGGAGGGCTTCTGCTCGGATTGTTTCTTCTGCTTCCACGAAATTTTCCAAGAACATAACTTTCCTTAAACCACTGAACTACAGAATCTGCATACTCTAGTAAAATTGATTTCACTTCTTCAAAAGCAGGTGGAATTCCATCAGATGAAAGAAATGCGAGTGCTTGCAAATGTCTGACTTTGAGAGCAAACTCACTGTTTTCCCCATATTCCGAGGCTATGCCAGAGGACTGATATTCCTCCGCACATTTTTTCCGAGATGAAACCAACAACATTTTTGTGTCCTTCAAAAATTCCTTTTTGGCCGCATTATAATGATAGCTATTTAGAAATCTATCATTATACGTATTGTGGTGCAAGCTGAATAACATAATCTGATGCACAGTCATGTAAATCCTGCAAAAATCTTGTATAATATAATATTCTTCATTCTTGTTGGAAGGTAACCCATAAACTAGTGGGACAAATCTTTGCCTCTCTGGATTCGTTCCAAACATAGCATGAATGCTATATAATTGCCTAAATAGGGTTGGACAAGTTTCAAAAATCCAGATGGGTGCTTCTTTAAGCTTTCGTAAATTATTTTCTGTTAAAAATAAAATAATTATTTAATCTCCAAATGCGCTGTCTCTGCCAAGAAATTTTGCACCATCTCTTTCCTGTAAATCTGTTAGGGCATCGATCCCTTCTAAAGTCGTAGGCTCCGCAGGCATACCTTTACTTCGTATTCGTTTTACAACTTGCCTTAATGCATCAATATTAGGCATGTAACCTGCCTTTACTGTAGCCATTGAAGTTGTCACGGTTTGAATAATTTGCGGCAGGGCTTTTTCCATATTTCTCGCTTGTTCTTTTACTTGCGCTCTTGCAACAGCAACATCACGTTTCTCCGGTCTTGGAGCATGATTATGTGATTTCTCATAGCGCCTCCTGTGTTCATCTCCAATAAAAATAGTACTAGAAAAGCCAGTACAGTTTCCATAATTTCTTCCAATACAGTGCCAATGACGTAAATCACCCCGCACTCTGTTATGGCAAAATAAATACCCTTTCCATTTCAGCAAAACATTTCCTTGTTGTGAGTTAACTATGTTGCATACTTCACCTACATAATGCCTTCGGAAAACAATGCTTTCTCTTTCCAAAATATTTAGAATGACATATACACTATTATCACTTGACAACGCACAACAAAGGTTTCAACAAGCAAGTTCTCTGTTCGCCAATCAACTACGAACTGATGAGCAACCATTCAATAAAACACTCAGAATACAGACGATCACGTGAGGCCTGTTCCTCCAGTTAGGGTGTAAACGAAGTTCAAGATTTTGGTACCTGCGGTCATAAGAAGAGTTTAAGTCTTATCTTTTGTTTTTCCAAAACGCAGAGGTACATGTATTTTACAGCAGGGACGCTCCAAGCGGGGGATCAACGGATGCCAAGCACCCGGGCTCCAAGTACCAGGGGCGGACTGGCCCGCTGTACTCTGGGCCGGTAGGCGCCATGCTAACTCTAAAAAATAAATTCAAATTGTTTTCTGTGCTGCACCATGCGTATGAAAGAAAACTGTTATACTGAAAAGACAATTTGTTTACCCCGTGACGTATTAAAAAGAAGACCTACGTCCCTACGTGCCGAATGGCCTGTAAGCCAAACACAGTTTTTCGTACAACACCTTCCCCCGACCTTCTAAGTTCAGATCAGTCTCGCTTGCCTTATTTCCTGTACCGCACCTCGCTTTCGCTAATTGTTGTTAATTGCCGTGAAACGGGTGTTTTACCTTGGGGCGTATTCCCGTGTTTCCTGAAGACTATACTGAAAGCGGTGAACCCCAGAGGAAAGGTATATATTCCATCAAAAGCAACAGAAATCCAATGCCAGAGCAGAACTTTGTTCGTTGGCATTACCATCCAAGCAATTTACGCGAAGTAGGAAGTGTGTTTTTTTACTACGACACCAGGAGCTTGTCACAGATTCTCAGGCAATCACGATACAGATGTGTCTTCAGGACTTCTCTTTAAGAATTCCAAAGGTCGGCACTAGGGAATGGGGAGGGATACAGTGCGGTTATTCTTTTTTGTTGGAGTTAGAAATTCCTAATCTCAATCTTCCTCAAAACTTTGCCTGGTTACTAGTAAGTGCTGTCTGATGGCTCAACTAATTGCCCAGACTTGTTGTTTTTGTTTTCATTTTTTCAGTTAACCGGAGGAAAATGTCTAAACTGCGCTGTTTTAATTGGAAATATTGTTTAACTTCAGCAACAGGGCTTCATATATAATTGCAAAATCCTTCGATACAATAGACATATCTTACATAAAGAATTTACATGAGAAAATAGAGTAATAATAAGGAAAATATTCTAAAACCAAGAAATAAAATTGCGTAGCCGAAAAAGCTGAGTAGAGGAAACAGAAGGCTCTGAGAAAAAGTTAATATTTAAAGAAACCTGAAGTTGCTTAAGGAGTAAGTGGTATAAATCAATACAAAAACATGTGCTGTATTTAAAAAAAATGTAAGCATTTAGGCATCGTGAGTGTTAGCAGTTTCCCCTTTTCATCCTGTGGAAACTACAACCACCACGGAAAATAAAATAACCAAAACATAACAAAAATACCCATACAAAGTAAAATGCCCAAAACATAAACACAAGTAACCACTCAAAATGAAATGCCCAAAACATTGGTAAGAAATTCTGTTAAACGCACAATGAAGATAAAAAATAAGTAAAATACATGTTTCAGAACTTAATACAAGTATCAAAACTGAAATAAAAAGATAAAAGAAATATTCCAAACTTCATTGTTACTTTAGATATTTTGACCTGTCGACATTTCGTAAATTGCACTTGCTCTCGGTCAAAAAATATTACTTACAAGCACTCTTTAGTAACTTTTAATCGCTGTGCTCATATTTATAAGGTTTGCATAATAAATCAAGTTAATAATGTTGCGCTTTCACTTAGACACCAAATATTAATTATCGGCAGCTAGGCCTAAGCCTTTTAAAAAAATTTAAGAAGCGTAACACTCTTAAATTGATTGGTCATGAAAAGCTAATATGATCATGGCATTATAAACTTACTAAAAATGCATATGCCTAGGCCTCGGGCGTATCTACTAATGTCTTGTGCTCGAGATAAATTTCAACTGAATTAATTAGGTTTTCTTTGAAAACTATATAAATATCAGCTCGGAGGACTGAAAACTATCAAAACGCCCTAAGCGTAGGGCTTGCTTAATAGTTTCAACCTCAGTAAAGCGCATTGCTAAAATCTTGGAGTTCTATGCAAACCTTATGAAAATTAGTACGGCTGACTGAAAATTGATAATAAGGCCCAGGCCTAGGGCTTTATAATAATTGTTTTGTACCTGACTAAAAGTGTAACATTATCTTTAGTTCCTACTAACAGGAGTACCCGGTATTTCACGGGCAAATATTACTATTTGTAGAATCCCCAAGTTCAGCGGGTGAAAGTTAATGAATGAAAAAGTATTTCCGTAAATTTCCAGTAAACTTATCTAAATTTTTTGATTTAGTTAATTTAATTATACGAAACAAAAAATAATTTACATTATTTACGTTACATTGTTTTTCTGCCTGATAAGGTACCCGTTGGTGGTGAAAGCTAACGTTTATTAATTCGTGTTTTTAATACACCATTAACCGAATATTTTTGCACTTTATTGTTATCTACGGAATCTAACTTAGACCGTAGGTGGGGTATTGAAGTGCTGAATTGTTTTCAGTTCTTAAGAGTAAGAAATGTAATTTTTGGATTCATTTTCACCGCAGCACCCGACCCTTTCCTTCTGCGCTCTAAGTTAGAATACATTGAGGTAGTATACCAAAATTTGGTCGTTCTGAATTGGAAAATATAGATTTTACGAAAATGTGTATGGGGGCCCATAGACTCCGGGCACCGACCCCTTCCAAAAAAATCTACCGTCTAAGTTAGAGTACCATGGGGTAGTATACCAAATTTGGTGGTTCTAAATTGAAAATGATAGATTTAAAGAAAATTTTGTATGAGGGCCTTTCGACCCCGGGCTCCGACCTCTTCAAAAAACAATCTACCCTCTATATTAGAGCACCATGAAATAGTATACCAAATTTGGTAGTTCTAAGGTAAAACTGTAGATTTTACGAAAGTTTGTATGAGGGGCCCACTGGACATCTGGCCCCACCTGTTCCAAAAACCATCTACCTTCTAAGTCGGAAACCATCTACCATGAGGTAGTATACCAAATTTGGTAGTTCTAAATTGGAAACTGTAGATTTTACGAAAATTTTGTGTCGGGGCTCTTGACCCCGACTCGTTCCCAAAACTATCTACCGTCTAAGTTATAGTACCATGAGATTGTATACCAAATTTGGTGGTTCTAAATTGAAAACTGCCGATTTTACGAAAATGTTGTATGGGGGACCCTACTTGTTCCAAAATCCATCTGCCGTCTAAGTTACAGTACCATGAGATTGTACATCAAATTTGGTGGTTCTAAATTGAAAACTGTAGATTTTACGAAAATTTTATATGGGGGCTTCTTGATCCCGGCCCCTATTTGGTTCAAAGTCCCTCTACAGTCTAAATTACAGTTTCATAAGAGAGTATACCAAATTTGGTGGTTCTAAATTGAAAACTGTAGATTTTACGAAAATTTTGTGTCGGGGGCCCCTTGACCCCGGACCTCGACCGGTTCCAAAAACCATCTACCGTCTAAGTTAGAGTACCATGATATGTATACCAAATTTGGAGGTTCTAAACTGAAAACTATAAATTTTACGGAAATTTTGTATGACGGGCCCTTGACCCCGGGCCCCTATTTGTTCCAAAATCCACTACCGTCTAAGTTAGAGCATCATGAGATAGTATACCAAATTTGGTGATTCTAAATTGAAAACTGTATATTTAACGAAAATTTTGTATGGGGGCCTCTTGACCTCGGGCTCCTACTTGTTTCAAAATCCTTCTACAGTCTAAGTTAGAGTTTCATTAGAGAGTATACTAAATTTGGTGGTTCTAAATTGAAAACTGTAGATTTTACGAAAATTTTGTATGGGAGTGCTTGACCGCGACCGTTCCAAAAACTATCTATCGTTTAAAACATAGTACCATGAGATTGTGTACCAAATTTGGAGGTTCGAAATTGAAAACTCTAGATTTTACGGAAATTTTGTATAGGGCCTCTTGACCCCGGGACCCTACTTGTTCCAAAATCCATCAACCGTCTAAGTTAGAGCATCATGAGATGGTATACCAAATTTGGTGGTTCTAAATTGAAAATTGTAGATTTTACGAAAATTTTGCGTCGGGGGCGCCTTGACCCCGGGCACTAAGCGGTTCCAAAAACCACCTACCGTCTAAGTTAGAGTACCATGAGATGTATACCAAATGTGGAGGTTCTTAATTGAAAACTGTAGATTTTACGAAAATTTTGTATGGGGGAGGGGCTTGGCCCCGACCCGTTCCAAAAACTATCTATCCTCTAAGTTATAGTACCATGAGATTCTATACCGAATTTGGTGGTTCTAAATTGAAAACTGCAGATTTTACGAAAATTTTGTATCGGGAGACCCGTGACCCTGGGCCCCGACCGGTTCCAAAAACCATCTGCCGTCTAAGTTAGAGTTCCGTGAGATGTATATTAAATTTGGAGGTTCGATATTGAAAACTGTAGATTTTACGAAAATTTTGTATGGGGGCCCCTACTTGTTCCAAAATCCACCTACCGTCTAAGTTAGAGCATCATGAGATGGTATACCAAATTTGGTGGTTCTAAATTGAAAATTGTAGATTTTACGAAAATTTTGTATGGGGGGCCCCTTGATCCCGGGCCCCAACTTGTTCCAAAATGCATCTACCGTCTAAGTTAGATTACCATTCGGTAGTATACCAAATTTATTGGTTCTAAATTGGAAACTGTAGATTTAGATTTTATGAAAAATTTGTATGAGGGGGGGGGGGGGCCTCTTGACTCCGACTCGTTCCAAAACAACATCTACCGTCTAAGTTTGCGTACCATGAGGTTGTATACCAAATTTTGTGGTTCTAAATTGAAAACTGTAGATTTTACGAAAATTTTGTATGGGGTCCCCTTGACACCGGGCCCCTATTCGGTCCCACAACCATGTAATGTCTAAGTTAGAGTCCCATGAGATGGTATACCAAATTTGGTGGTTCTAAATTGAAAATTGTAGACTTTACGAAAATTTTGTATGGGGGCCCCTTGACCCCGGGCCCCAACTTGTTCCAAAATGCATCTACCGTCTAAGTTAGAGTACCATTCGGTAGTATACCAAATTTATTGGTTCTAAATTGGAAACTGTAGATTTTATGAAAATTTTGTATGGGGGGGGGAGGACTCTTGACCCCGACTCGTTCCAAAAAAGCATCTACTGTCTAAGTTTGTGTACCATGAGGTTGTATACCAAATTTGATGGTTCTAAATTGAAAAATGGAGATTTTACGTAAATTTTGAATGGACCCCGACCCGTTCCCAAAACCATCTACTGTCTAAGTTTGTGTACCATTAAATTGTATACCAAATTTGGTGGTTCTAAATTGAAAACTAGATTTTACGAAGAAATTGTATGGGGAGACCCTTGACCCCGGACGCCGATTCCTTTTAAAAAGCGTCTATTGACTAAGTTAGTTTCATGAGATAGGTTATTAAGTCGTGGGTTATTAAGTCGTGGGTTATTATGACGCGGGTTATTCTGACGTACAATAATTGCGACCTGGGGTTATTGTGTCGCAGGGTTATTTTGTACGGGTTTTTTCACGCTGGGTTATTGTGACGTTGGGTTATTTTTGTTACGGGTTATTTTAACGCGGGGTTATTGTGACGCTGGGTTATTCAGACACCGGATTATTTAGACGCCGGTTGTTTTGACTGGGTTATTACGACGCGGGTTATTTTTTCCGGGTTATTTTGACGGTACACCTAGACAAGTAGATGGAAAAGTTGTGATTTAATTTCTGAGGCCATGGGAGAAGAGAAAGTATAATTTGTACTCAGCCAGTAGGTCGTATAATACGTCACGCTGGGCTATACGTTCTGCAACATGGCGTTGTATCGAATGTAAAATTCCCCGGATGATCTGCTGAGGTATCGCTGACCATGCGCCGCAGACCTGTGGCCAAAATTTATCGAAAATGTGTGGGAGTCGTGCAGATGCATAACACCGATGAACTAGTCCATTATGACCACCCCAGAATAGAAAAATGGGCGCGCCTTGAGACCAAACGGTGGCGCAGGTGAAGTTCACATAGCAGTAAATATACAACCCGAGGACTGGCTGTCGGTTAGTAGAGTCTTCGGAGTCAGAATGGGAACAGCTGCCGATTTATCGGAGTTTGATAAAGGACAAATTGTGATGGCACGGTCCCTCGGAACTACGACCTCTAAAACGGCGCAGCTTTTGGGTTGTTCACGTGCTGCTGTAGTGAGTACGTATCAAAAGTGGTGCACAGATGGCCAAACGACGAACCGTCGCCCAGCCGTGTGTCTTCCGCAGCTCACTGGTTCCACAGGTGAGCGGAGACTGTCGGGCCTAGTTCACGGCGACCGAAGGGCCACAGTGTGACAAATCGCCAGCAGCTACAACAGTGGTGATCAGGGCAATGTGTCAAAGCACACAGTTTATCGCAGCCTTCTGCGCATGGGCCTGAGTCAATGAAGACCCAGCTGGGTCCCCATGCTCATAGCACGCCGTCGCCAACAGCGCATGAAATGGGCCCAAGATCATCAAGATTGGACGGTGGATGATTGGAAGAAAGTGGCCTGGTCTGAGGAATCAAGAGCGTGGATACATCGATTACCAACGGAAGATATGACACCTGGATGCATTGTTGGGCGGAAGCAGGCCGGTGGCGACGGTGTTATGCTGTGGGTGATGTTTCTTTGGGACAGTTTAGGCCTCATTATCTCAGTAGCACAATCCCTTGCAGCTGTCAGTTATCTGAACATCGTTGCGGATCAAGTTCACTCATTCATGGCAACTGTGTTCCCTGCTGGTGATGGCCATTACCAACAGGATAATGCCGCTATGTCACACTGTGAGAATCGTTCCACGAACATGCTGATGACTTTCTGTTAATGCCCTGGCCTCCAAATTTACCTGACATGAACCCAATTGAACATTTCTGGTTCGACTTGGTAAAGCGGGTTCGCACTAAATCATCACCACCCCGAAATATACTGGAACTAGAGGACCTGCTGCTGACATTATGATACCAGATGCCCCAGGATACGTACATATGCCCGGTCATCTGCATGGTGCAGCAAGAAACGAGATTCATCGGACAAAACGACCTTCTTCCAACCATTCGAAGTCCAGTTTTGATGCTCGCGTGCCCATTGTTAGCTCTTTTGATGGTGAACCGAAGTTAGCATGGGCATTCTGAGTGGCCTACTGCTACGCAGCCCAATTTTCAGCAGAGTTCGATGTTCTTGTGTGTGTTGTGACACATTACTTTTGTTATCAGCATTCAAATTACCGGCGAGTTACGATACACTATCCCCTTTGTTTGCTTCGATGAACCGTGGTCAGTGAACACCACCTCGGTGGTTCGTAGTTTTACCTCCTCGGACCATTTTTTGAAGGTACTAACCACGACTGACCGTGAGCACCCCACCAGCCTTGCGTCTCGGAAATGCTCTGAGCCAGTCGTCCGGCCATTACAATTTGTCCATTGTCAATCTCGCTTACGTTTGCAGCCTTTCCCATGTGAAGAGCAAGAATAACCCTGATTACTAGAGCTCAGTATCGTGTGTTATTGATACCGTTTCATTATCATCACATGCGCAGTCGTTTACCTGCAGATGTTTCGATTTGCATAAAGGTGCTCTGGTCATGATGTTTTGAATCTTCCGTGTATGTTAAGGTTTATTACACAAAAATGTCGTGTGGCAAAATTATGTTTAAGGCGATACAACAGAAGCAGCAATTTATGAACTCTGTCTTTTATGCTTTCCAACCGTAGGTTGAAAAAGTGTATAATCTCCAGCTTTGTTCGTCTTCTGACCGTCCGTCCGCTCGATAACTCACGTAAAAATGGTTCGATTTCGATGAAATTTTAGTATGTGTTAGGGGACCACCTGGGGAAGAACCTTATTAAAATAGGCGAAATGGGGTCAAAGGTAAGGACACAGGAGTGGGATCCATTCCATAGCCCTTATGCGTCATAACTTGCGTAAACATTGTTAGATTGCGACAAGACTTCATCATGTTATTCCGGAGATATACTGAACCGATTCTGTTGAATATCATCGAAACGGGGTCAAAGGTCAGGGCACAGGAGCGAGATTTATTCCACAGCCTTTATCCTCATAACTTGAGTAATAACTTAAGTAATGATTTCTGGTATGTTGGAAAGCGTGTCATAATCAATGCATGATTTTACTAACTTGTTTTTATTAACACGATGATTTAAAAATTTTACTACGGCAAAAAGCTGTACATGATACAAAAAGTTTTGTGCCATTTATAACACCAGCGCATTGAAATTAAAGAAAAACCGGCAACAAATCTCAAGCAATAAAACTGTTATTCACTTATGCGAGTTCAACTTTATTCCATGGCAAAAAATCTGAATATTAGTATGGGCTCTGCACGTTCAAGGAGTCAAACCTGGCGCATTATCTTTGGAATTTGGATTCAAGTAACAACTGGCACCACCCAAAAATATTATCAATATTGCTGTACAAAATAGTTTGTTTGGGTTAAGTTTCACAATGCATAAAGATTTTGATTAAGAAACTTGTAGATGAAAACTCGCGAAATTACTTTGCATTTAACAAGGATATGTGCATGAATTTGTGTTTAACCAAAATTGCAAAACTCTTTCAGTGAGAGTAGGTCTAAACACAAACAGCATTTACCGGTGTGTTCAACATACTCCTAAAGAAAGAGGAATTTTCATTTCTTTCTTTTTTTTTTCTATTCTTTGTATTCCGCTCTTTCGGAAGATTTCGCAGTCGTCTGCTCAGTGATCTCTTTCGGGAAATTTCAATCTATCCGCAGTCTTTGAGTGAATGAAAGCCGTTTAATTTAATCTATTGATGTCATCTAGGGTTCATTATAATCCATTGATTCCATTTTCCTTAAAAAAAGAATTCCAAGAGGCTTGCTAAAAAAATTATGGTTCAACTTCCTCGAATGACAGCCAATTCTGCATTTTCGTCTCGGAGATCCCATTTCAATGAGTTCTATCAAATGATAGAACGAAAAGGAACTGGCTCAGTATAAGAAAGGATTTCTTCATAAAGAGGGCACACTTTGGCATTTATCCCTACTTCTGAATCTTTGTTTTATTGTCGGTTTCGTACATTCGCCAGTTTTCAGAAACATGTGATTTCATGCAGGGGCGTCGCCAAGGGGTGCGATGGTGGGCTTGTGCTCACCCTAAATTTGTCTTATCCACCCTGCCGCCCACCCAGTTCAAAATGTGTCATTTTTCAATATATTAGGTGCACAACTTAATTCTCGGCCACAGGGAAACGATTCCTCGTCGTGTTGGATACATTTGAGTCATCGGTCAGCGAGCTGCCGAATATCACTGCAGAAAACCGAGGGCTGTTTCGAGTTCATAAAGTCATCAATACGTGTGTGGACCTCCTCGACAGAAGTGAAGTGCGTATCACTCAGGTGATGTCGCAGAGGGCGAAAGAGGTGATAATCCGACGGGGCAAAGTCTGGAGAATACGCCGGGTGGGACAAAATCTCCCATCCCAGGTCGGTGATCGTGTTTAAAGTCGTTTTCGCGGTGTGAGGACGCGCGTTATCCTAAAGTAACAGGACCGACCTTCTGCCCTTGCCGGTGTATGGCATTTTCGCCTCTATTGCGTCACTCACACGAATGAGTTGCTGACAATAACGCTCAGCATTGACCGTTTCACCAGGTTTGAGGAACTCATAGTGTACGACACCGCGCTAATACCACCATATGCACAGAAACAACTTCTTGGCATGGATATTCAGTTTGGCGGTACTGCTGGAAGACTGACCTGGATAAACACACAATTTGCGCCGCTCAGGATTATCGTAGAGGACCCACTTCTCATCACAGGTCAGAATCTTGTGGAGGAAATCCTTCTTCTTGAATCTGGAAAGGAAGTAGCGCCTAGACTTGTTCGCAGCTGCGAGTTGGTGAAGGACCCAACGGCCGTTCTTCTGATCCCGTCCAAGCTTGTGCAGGCGCGTTGCAATAGCTTGCCGTGTTACTTCGAGTTCCTGGGCAAGCTTTGACTGTGTGCGACAGACATCCGCGTACAACAGTTGTTCCAGTTGCTCATCGTCATCTTTATGGCTGACCCGGACGTTCTGCATCACAGAGATCAAAATTTATCTGCTTAAACCGCTGGAACCACTTCTAACACGTACTGTAGGACACAGCAGCCTCACCAAAAGCAGCACAGATCATTTGCTGGCTTTTTAGGGCAATGAATTCAGAGCAAGCAAAAAACTGAAGTCGACATTCTACCAACCCTTGTACTAGTATCTCACATAAGTAGCGTAACTAGTCAAATCCGTGTAAGTATGTGTATCCAGGTAGAGTGGTTAGGGTTTCCGCGAATTCCTTTGTAGCCGGTAGTGAAAAGCATCAAAGCCGTCCCGGTGGCGCAGTGGGCTGAGTGCTGGCGTATGACCATTCGTCGGAGAAGAGTCCGGGTTCGAGTCCCGACGAGGCTTAGATATTGTGTTTGTCTTTCGGCACGGGCTCTCTCCCTTCCCTGGAATCACTGACCTCAAATTAGGGACGGGCTCTCTCCCTTACCTGGAATCACTGACCTCAAATTAGGCAAGGGCTCTCTCCCTTCCCTGGAATCACTGACCTCAAATGAGGCACGGGCGACTGCTTGTAGCCCATTGAGTTGCTCACAGTGGTCGTTAAACCTTCAATCAGAAGACAAAAATAAAAGAGGCATTAAAAATTCGTTCTTTCAGTGTTTCGTAGAAAAAATAAAACAAGTTGCTATCAAGTTTGCAATACCAAACATAATGCTCGCCCACCCGTCGCCCATCCTGATCTCGAAGTCTAGCGACGTCCCTGAACTCGTGACTACTGACATTTCATGTTTCATTTTGCATATAAGGAGATCCCACCTTTGGCACCATTTTGCGTGTAAGGAACTGGCATTTTTATTTGTTTAGGGTTTTATCGGCCGCCGTGAGCAACTCAACTGCCTATAAATAGTTGCTCATCCCTAATTCAGGGATACTGTTTTCGTGGAAATGAGAGTCAGTACTGTAAGGCAAGCATGCCATCCGTACCCCATCCGGAACTCGAACCCGGACCTATCTCGGAAGAATGATAGAGGCCAACACGTCACACCTCTTGACTACAGGGGCGATTCTGGCATGTCTGGCATCGTTTTGCGTGAAAGAATCTAGTCCTAAGGTACTTGGCTTTGCTAGTTGTGTAAGGATTTGGCATCGCTTGTGATGTAAGGACCTGACACCATAATACCTATGATGTCATCGATTTGGGTGTAAGGATCCAACATCTTATACATCACTTGAGGTGTAAGGGTGTAACATCTTAGGCACCGCTTGTGCCGTAAGGATCTGGTATCCTAAATCTTGTTTTGCGCGTAAGGATGAGGCAACGTATTCCTCACTAGAGGTGTAAGGGTGTAACATCTTAGGCACCGCTTGTGGTGTAACGATCTTACTTCTTATGACATCATAGGTTTCGCACCGTTTCTGAAACAAGGATTTGGAATAATAAGTATCGCTTTGTGTGTAACGATCTGTAATCTCATGCATCGCTTGTGGTATGTGTAACATCTTAGGCATCGTTTGTGGTGTAGGAATCGAATACCTCAGGAACCGCTTGTGGCGTAAGAGTATACGTATCGCTTTGGGTATCAGGATGTGGCCTCGTGTGCATCTCTTCCGATGTTAGGTTGAAACATCTTAGGCAGCGCTTGTGGTGAAAGGATCTGATCTTAGCCACCGCTTAGGGCGTAAATCTTAGGGCGTATAGATATCGTTTGTGTATAAGGATGTAGCATCTTATGTATCGCTTGAGGTGTAACGGCGTAACCTCTTAGGCATCGACTGTGTTGTAAAGATCTGATATCTTAGGCGCCAGTTATGGCTTAAGGACCTGGCATCATACTATCGCTTTGCGTTTAAGAATGTGGCATCATAGGTATCGCTTTGCGTGTAAGTACCTGGCATCTTATGCATTGCTTTAGGTGTAAGGGTGTAATATCTTAGGAGTCGCATGTAGTGTAAGAATATGACATCTTAGGCACCGTTTGTAGCGTACGTACCTGGAATTATAAGCATCGCTTTGCGCGTAAGGGTCTGGAACCTTACGCATCGCTTGAGGTGTGTGTAACATCTTATGCATCGGTTGTGGTGTAAGAATCGGACACTTAACGCACCACTTTCGGCGTGAGGATTTGGCATCATAGGTATCGATTTGCGTGTAAGATTATGGAATCTTACGCATCGCTTGAGGTATAAGTGTGAAACATCTCAGGCATCGCTTGTTGTGTAAGGATCTGATATTTTAGGCGGCGCTTGTGGCGCAAGGATCAGGCATCGTGTGTATCGATTTACGTGCAAGAAGGTGGCATCTTTTGAATCACTTGAAGTGTGGTGGTGTAACATTTTAGGCATCGCTTGTGATGTAAAGAACTGGCATCATACACTATATTGACAAAAGTTACCGGACACCTAGAAGAGAAACAACGTAGCATTTATTGACATACATTAGTACGGTGTCGGTCCACCTTTGGCCTTAATGCATGAACTGACCCTTCGAGACATGCTTTCGACTAGGTTTTGGAACACAGCTTCCATTCAGGAAAAAATGCTGCCGCTAACTGTTGCTTAGTAGTAAGCCTTGGTTTCAAACTTCTCATGCGGCGCTCTAATTCATCACATAGGTGCTAATGGCACCTATGGGATTAAGATCTATCGAATTAAGATCAGGGCTCTGTGCTGGCCAGTCCACACGCGATAAGGAATTATTGTCAAACCACGCCGTAACAGTCCTTGCTTTATTTCTCGGTGCATTATCCTGCTGGTACCAACATGGCTCGGTTCCGTAGTATTGATACAGAGTTGCTAGGGCATAATTGTCCAGAATATCGAGGTAGACGTGCTGGTTAACAGGTTTGTCCACGATAACCAATGGACTGGGACCATACCACGAAAAACATATCCCCACACGAGTACACTTCCAGCTCCAAACTTGACCGTAGGAGCAATACACTGTGGAAATAGCGTACCCTCGCCTGTCTCCATACCCTCACACAGCCATCAGACTGATGGATCGTTTATCTGGATTCATCAGTCCATAGGACCCGTTTCCATTGATCTACGGTGCATGATAAATGTTCTTTACACCATGCTAAACGACGAGCAGTATTCCGAGTGGAGATGAATGGCTTATGAGCTGCCGCACGACCACGGTAACTCATGGAATGAAGTTCTCTGGGAATGGTAGTTGTACATACCCCAGCATTTTACTCACCTGTACACTAAGGTCTTG
Organism: Macrothele yani; assembly: GCA_039090855.1. Lineage (NCBI taxonomy): Eukaryota > Metazoa > Arthropoda > Arachnida > Araneae > Macrothelidae > Macrothele > Macrothele yani. The sequence goes on from CM077008.1 coordinate 86,194,825, forward strand.
CAGTACTACGTCAATTAGCTGTAACGACTCTTCTGAGGCTTCGACGTCCTCTATCACTGATTTTCTTTGGTCTGCCGGTACGTTTTGCTGCTTCAGGCATGCCATGTGCCTTCCACTTATTCAGTACATCCAAAAACAGTTGACTTGGCTATGTTTAAACGCCTCTCCGCTTCTCTTATGGACAACCGACTAATATAACATCCAACAATATTTCTTTTCTCAAAGTCAGTTCTCTCCCGCCGCGAGATTTTCACTCAACCTCACAGTGATATATGATCGCTGTCAGCTTCAGCCTTGTTTTATACCGTTTTCAGCTGTACCGCGCATCTTAACAACGCAGCGGATCCGTTCATTTGCTTTTGAAGGTGTGTCGGGTGACCTTTACTGTATTTCACCTAAAATACACTGAACTGACATTAAGATCCAAACACCCCTCTATTGATTGTGAATTTAGTCCTGCACAAGCATCACGTCACAGACTCAACTTTAAATATACACCTAGGGCTACGATGATGCAACATGACGAGTGTGAATAGAAGATGCCTAGATCAACATAATGAATTGATTTCGAGCGTCGATTGATAATAGGGTGCCACATAAACGATCGCTTCGCAGGCTCTGAACACTATACTTTGATTCACCCTAAAATGACACTGAAAGGGAAGGTACGTAAAACCTATCGCAGCGAATAAAAGTAGTTAACAAACTTTTTCGTCTAAAAATGATCTATTTTCAAAAATTAGGTTTTAAAAATAGATCAACACATGCGTAGATATGCGGTGTTTGGGAGACCAGGGTGCTAATTAGTTGATGGGGGAAGTTATTGACAGCTGGATACAGTGGGAGTGACACGGATGAACATAACTCTCGGCTGTTCCCGAAGGCTCAGTGAGTGCGTAGGCTCTTGTACCTAAAACTGTAGTGTCATATTAGGGTGAATCGAAGTACACTGCAGAGCAATTAAATTAGAGACAGCTGGCGTTATGCAAATGTGGCGCTGTGGGCTGCCCTGTAAACGGAAACGGCATGACGTATGCAGCGATTCAACAATATAAGGAGTGATGCGACGGGAATCAGTAAGAGTGCGACGCAGTATGGGTAAGACGAAGGATCTAAGCGCATTTGTTCTTAGGCAAATTGTCGGAGCCCGATGAATGGGTCACTCCATCTCGGAAGTCGTGCAGGCACTGGGATTTTCACGAGCCACTGTGTCACGGGTGCGCCGTGAGTACATCGAATTCGGTAAAGCCATCATTGCAAAGGCCAACTACCGTGGACAACAGCGTGTGGATGAGCGGGGTCATCGTCAGCTAGCTCACATTGTAACAGCGGATAGACGGGCCACAGTGCAAGAAATCACTCGGCAATTTAACGCTGGTGCACAAAAACGTGTAAGCCGCCACACCATTCAAAACCATCTCCTCGCTATGGGGTACACAAGCCATCGTCCCACGAGGGTGCTGCTGCTGACCGCACATCACAGGGTGCAAAGATTAGAATGGCCGCGGGAACATCGCCACTGGACCCTAGACATGTGGGAAAATGTTGCCTGGACTGATGAGTCGAGATTCACGTTGGTACATGCGGACGGCAGGATACGAGTACCGAGCAAATCACATGAAGCGATGGATCCTTCTTGCCAGCATGGTACTCTTTAAGCTGGTGGGGATGGCATTCTCGTCTGGGGACTGTTTACGTGGACTGAAATGTGACCCCTGGTACGTGTGACATTGTCCCTCACAGGTCAACGTTACTGGGATATTCTGGACGACCATTTGCTCCCGTTTATGCGTCTTCAACATCCCACTGGGGACCTCATCCTACAACAAGACAATATAGCTCCCGAATTGTATCTGAATGGTTGGATGAACACTCCACCGCCGTGATCTCGCTTCCTTGGCCAGCTGTCACCTGACCTCAATACCATCGAGCACATCTGGGATGCCATCGAGAGAGATGTTCAAAGCTTTGACCCACGTCCATCAAATCTACGTGAACTGTGGGAGCTTGTTCCGGGGTCTTGTCGAATCCATGCCGAGACGAATCGCCGCCGTCATCAGGGCGAAAGGTGGTGCTACAAATTACTAGACAGGTATCTCTAATTCAATTGCTCTTCAGTGTATAGTCAGCATGATGCGAAATCAGGTGAACCCTATGTAAGGTTGTTGCGACTGACTTTAGCATCAATACAGTGTGTAGGACGCTACTCGACATGGGTTACTACGGTCAAGCATCCATCGCGAGCAGTAAATTACTTTTACTAATGCCACACGCTGGTTAACAAGGTGGTAAGCAATGCCGTCTTGGACTGTAGACCAGTGGCAACGTGTGCTTTGAATTGACAAGTCACAGTACACAGTCTACGAGTTTGATGTTCTTTCTAAGATGTAGTGGATGCTGGGTACCTTTCAGACAGTATCGTCCCGACAATATAGATTAGTGGAGGCAGCCTGATGATACGGAGTTGTTACCGTGGTTTGTCTTGCGACCGTCATTCGCTTTGGGCAAATCCATGAATGGTTAAATCGATCTTAATGTTTTGAAACATTATTCAATACTAAAATTGTCGCAATATTTTAGGGAAGGACCATATCTCTGACAGCAAGAACATGCACCATGTCACTTTGCTGGCGTTGTTAGAGATTCGTTTGAGGATATGATCGTCGAGAAGTTAGACTGGCAATCCCAGAATCCTTATCTGAAGCACATGGAGAAATTCTTGGACGAATTGGATCCTCGGGTTCCTTGGAAGAACAGATCGCCGAATTAAAAAACATGAAATGGTCACTGCTGTTAAGAGTCATTGATGGACATTTACAAAAAACTGACGGAGAGCATTTCAACGAACTCTGAAAACCGTCATAAGGGCCAAAGGTCCAGAATATCCATTTTCCTGTAAATTACGCTATAAAATATTTTCTGAAATTCACAAGCCACTTTCGGTCGTTTCTTTCGTGAATTAACGAAACATACACTATAATGACAAAAAGTCACAGGACAACTTTTCAAAAGCGAATGAACGGATCCGCTGCGTCGTTAGGATGCGCGGTACAGCTGCAAACGGTATAAAACAAGCCTGCAGCTGACCGCGATCATATTGCACAGTAAGGTTGATTGAAAATGTCGCGGCGGGAGAGAACTGACTTTGAGAAAGGAAAGATTGTTGGGTGTTATATAATTGGGCTGTCCATAAGAGAAACTGAGAAGCGTTTAAAAATACCCAAGTCAACGGTTTTGAATGTACTGAATACGTGGAAGACACATGGCGTACCTGAAGCAGCAAAACCTACCGACAGACCAAAGAAAATCAGTGATAGAGGGCGTCGAAACCTCAGGAAAGTCGTTACAGCTAATAGACGGAGTACTGCACAAGACCTCAGTGTGCAGGTCAGTAAAAATGCTGGAACCTCGGTATGTACAAGTACCATTCACAGAGAACTTCATTCCATGGGTCACCTGGTCGTGCGGCTGCTCATAAGCCTTTCATCTCCACTCCGAAAGCTACTCGTTGTTCAGCATGGTGTAAAGAACATTTATCGTGTACCGTAGATCAATGGAAACGGGTCCTATGGACTGATGAATCCAGATACACGATCCATCAGTCTGATGGCCGTGTGTGGGTATGGCGGTAGCCGGGGGAACGCTATATACCACAGTGTACTGTTCGTACGGTCAAGTTTGGAGCTGGCAGTGTACTCGTGTGGGGGTATGTTTTTCATGGTATGGTCCCGCCCCATTGGTTATCGTGGGCAAACCTGCTAACCAGCACGTGTGCCTCGATATTCTGTACAATTATTCCCTAAGAACTGTGTGGCAGTACTATGGAACCGAGCGTTGTTGGTACCAGCAGGATAATGCAAAGACTGTTACGGCATGGTTTGATGATAATTCCGTATCGCGGTTGGACTGGCATGCACAGACCCCTGATCTTAATCCCATAGAGCACCTATGGGATGAAGTAGAGCGCAGCATAAGAAGTTTGGAACTAAGGCCTACTACTAAGCATCAGTTAGCGGCAGCATTATGTACTGAGTGGAAGCTCATAACTATCGCTGTGTTCCAAAACCTTGTCGAAAGCATGTCTCGATGGGTCAGTGCATGCATTTGAGCCAAAGGTGGACCGAAACCGTACTAATGTATGGCAATAAATGCTATGTTGATTTTCTCTTCTAGGTTCCCGGTGACTTTTGTCAATATGATGTATTTTTGATACAACCTTTTCCGTAAAATGACGGAAAGAAACCTGAATTTCACGGATTTTTTCGTACCACGGAAAATTCTGAATTTTCAGAAACCTTTCCACTATTCCTTTCGTATGACGAGAAATTACAGGTAATAGGAGCGATTGGTGAGAATACTTGAGGTTTGATCTACATTTAAATTTAAATTGTGTGTCGAATTTTGAAGTTCTGTGGCGATATGGGATATTGTGGATATCATATCGCATAATTTTTTTTTTTTTTGTGTTTGTGGCACAGGATATTTCTTCTCTTCTCCCCTATTTTGTGCATCACATGTTTAAAACATATATTGTGTTACTGTAAGAAACCGCATGCTTAACTTATTGTACAGATGCTTATACGATGCCTATGTATCAGTCTTTGGACAACTTAAGACAAAAGCTGTTACAGCTATCAAGAGTAAATTTTATCTTTTGGAGGTTTTTTTTTTTTTGTGTGAAATAATACTATAAAAATGTATATTTCACCTTTTTGAAAGATAACTGAAAGTCATTTATGAGTTTAAAAAAATCAAGTTGCAAAGCATTTTGTTGCTTCGAAAAATCAAGTTGAAAAATGCTTAATTTGTGAAAAGCACTCCTACACACACATACACAAAAAATGTTACAAACCTATTCAGAAAAATAATAAGCTCCAACAGATAATAAAATGACTAAATCACTCGTATTAATAATAAAAAAATTTCATTGTCGCGCAATTTGTTTTTCCGATGTACGTGATTCGAATTTTCGCGTGTCTGTGGCTCAGTGGTTAAATGCGTGCGCTACCTGTTTAGGCGGGCTGGGTTTGATTCTGACTGGAGCAGGAGGATTATCTGTGGAAAATGCAGGGTTGTCGGTTTTCTGGAATTTCAGTTTAAATACGAAAAAAGCCTGCAATGGATTTTTCTGAAATAAACGAAATTTCTGCCTACGGAAAAATCTGTGAAAATACCGAAGTTAAAATAAACGGGCATGTTTAAAAACGGAAGTTTGTGAAAAACACCGCGGTTACTTACCGGTAACTTTGCTGCACGTTATTTTCAGAACTTTTCCGAGAAAACACACCACTTATTGTTTACAGTATAGGATTATTCGTAGACATTGAAGTTTGGGCAGTGTATACGCTGTATTCTGGTCCGATGGTAAATCGGAGTAAGTCCGTAACTTCAAAATGCCTGTCTTTTGTTAGAGTCTTTAATTATGTAATCCGTTTGCCAAAATTGGCCGTTCAAGTTTAGGAGATGAAGTATTAATACTTTTTAGTGTACATCGAATGCGATATGAAATAAATTTGTCAGTTCAAAGAAATAGTAATAATATCGTAAAATCAGAAATTTGAAGGAAACTAAGCTTTGCTGTGGAAATAGTCAAAGAAGTGTCAGTATTAAATTCTGAAACTCTTTCCATTTGAGACGTCGCAGACCTTCGTTCAACACTTTACAGAAAAGTGTATGTAAGCTCTCTCTGAGACTACACAGCAGGAAAATACTGAACACGTTTCTGCCGAAATTATAGTTTTTGACAATATACTTTGTGAATAAGCCTTATTCACATTTTTCACGAAATAGTTATGAAGATTTAATGCACCAAACTAAATTCAGATGTGCTGGAATCAGCCCATTTTAAACGTGCAGTTGGCCATTGGGTGCATCTGGGCTCGAACACCGTATGCGGCATGGATGGAGCGGGAGCCCCACGGCGCTGGGTAGGTTCCCTTTCCTAAGCCACTGGCCCCAAATCACGGGGAAGTTTATAGCATAAAAGTCACTTGTCGGTTTCGGCATTCCAACCGCCATCCTTCTGCTCCGGAGCCGAATGCTTTTCTGATTAAGCTACACGGATGAAGTTTTTTGCTGTAAACTTTGACGTCTTGATATGAGTGTCAGCTCTGAGATAGGTACGTCTCATATATTCCCCCGTTGAGAAGCAGCTGGGATGGTGTCCTAGGTTTCCGGGTCAGCCGGCAAACCACCCTTGAAGAAGGCCACTGCAGAAGAAGGAATTCTCATTAATTCGAGATTATGTGTGGAAAGAACGTTACCCATTTTTCTAAGAACCCAACGGTAAGGAAATTCAACCTAGTTAAAGCGCCAATATACGCTGGTGTGCAAAAAGTAAGGACGAAGAGGAGAAATGAGCATAACAGCGGAACGAGCAGGCGGAACGGACCGAAAGACCCCTCAGGAGTTGGACTTGGGTCCGGTTCGGTAGAGCATGCGCATATATACAGCATAACGTAGGGAGGTACATCGGTTTGAACGACGTCGAGTTACTGCCACCGTGTGATATGGCCAACAGGCAATCCAGTAGACGACATCGGGATGACCTTACCCGAGGTCGCGTCATTGGGAAGCTGGAAGAAGGTCGAAGTGTGACTAGAATGCCTGAGGAGTTCTGGTTCACTCAGAGCATCGTTTCACGAGCTTGGAGAGCATTTCAAACGACGGGAACAGCTGTCCGAAAGTTTAGCAGTGGTCGTCCACGAGCAACTACAGCGGCGGACGACCGCTATATTGTCCTACGGGCGAGAAGAGACAGACGGCAGACAGCGGGAGAAATCGCAAGGAACATGCAACAGACAACTGGGCATCCGTTATCGCGTTTTACCGTGGCCGGGAGGCTGCACAAAGCTGGTCTATTTGCACGACGACCAGTACGGTGTGTGCCATTAACGCCTGCCCATCGGAGACGGCGGTTTCTGTGGTGCCAGGAACACAAGAACTGGACACATCAGCAATGGGGTCGAGTTCTTTTTACGGATGAGAGCCGATTTAGTCTGACGAGCGATTCTGAACGTATACACATCTGAAGAGAGCAGGGAACACGGAATCCAACCTCCAACATCATCGAAAGGGACCGATTTGATGGTGGCGGAGTTCTCGTTTGGGGCGGTATCATGCTTGGTAGCCGTACTGACCTTCACATCTTCCAAGGAGGTTCAGTCACTGGTGTCCGCTATTGTACCGAGGTTCTTCTGCCTCACGTGCGTCTGTTTAGAGGTGCTGTGGGTCCTTAGTTCCTCTTCATGGACGACAACGCTACACCTCATCGCACAGTGGCTGTCGCAGAGCTGTTGTAGAGTGAAGATATTCAGCACATGGATTTGCCCGCAAGGTCCCCGGACCTGAATCCAATCGAACACGTGTGGGACCTTCTCGGTTGACGCTTGGCAGCACGTCACCAGCTGTCAGCAACGATTCCGCAGCTGCGATTGGCACTACAAAAGGAATGGGCCGCGATGCCTCAAAAGCTCCTTGACAATCTCTTCCTCAGCATGGACAAACGTTGTAAATACTGCAACGCAGTCAGGGGTGATCATATCCCCTACTAAAGACTAGATTTTTTTAGCAGCCTTCTGTCACATGGACGTTTCTGTCTTCTGTCCAGTTGCGCTCAAAGCTACCTTTTCAATAAAATGCCTTTGTATCCTTTGGATTCCTTGTTTAGACGGTTTTGCACACTTTTCTTATATTCTTACATCTTGGGGGTCTTATGGTATGATTTGAGTCGATGTGGAGTACTTCTGCACGATGTTACATTTGAAAAACTGCCGCGTCCTTAATTTTTGCACGCCAGTGTAGCATAAATTCGATTTGCCAGTGGCGAAAACTGAACTTGCATCCTTCTGCTCCGGAAATGAATGCTCCCCCCAATAAGCTACACCGTCAAAGTATGTCGCTATAAATTTGCATCTTGACATTTGGGTAACCTCTGAGGTAGATGCAACACCGGTTGCTCACTGTGTTTACTAAACGTCGAGAAAAATGGAAAGGAAAGAAATGTACAATGGTGTTATTAGAATTCTGGCAAAGTAATGTCAGCGATTTATATACTTCTGCCTCATGTTGACGTATACTTTCCACAAGTTTTCCAAACCTAATAATAATTTCACTCGTAGTAAGAAACCTTTCAGAACTCTCTGTTAAGAACCGTATCTCTCGTACTTTGTTAAACGAAATCTGGATATCTTTTAATTTAATCTAGTCATTTGTTCTCCGTTCAAAGCAATTTTTACTGTTATGAGTTAAGACAATGCCGAATGCTTTCAGCATCTATGAGCTGTTATATTGAATAAATCGTATCTTCCATAATAAATTTTCATTTGGTTTTTGGATTTAATAAAAATTTGAAAGAATTAGCACTTATTTTTTTTTTTATAAATGCCTCTCTTTTACTCAGAAATAAATTAAATTTAAATATTATTCTACATTGCGATTCTTTTTATCTCTGAAAAAAGTATTTCGCTGAAACTCCTGAGCGAACAAATAACGCAAGTAAAACAAAAGAAGTTTCTGTTGTGCTTTTCTGCCTTTGCAGCTCAAATATTTAGAGGAAAACGCCGGGAAACGAAATCTAATCCCAGCAAATCTGGAGAAGAGATCCTTCTAATAAAACTCGCTTCATTCAGGCAAACAAATGATCAGATTCCAAGAATTGAGGAACTGCACTGAACGGTGAAAGACTGATTTAGATTTACATTGTTTACAAGAAGAGATAAGCCCCTATTTTTCAAAGTACTGTAGAAAAAAGTGCAGCGAAATAAGGTGGATGAAGCAGGCAATCAAAGTGAAAGCATTTTCCAAATATATAAAGACTTGCAGGTTAAGGAAGAAGGCTTACAAGTCAATCACTGCTTCTCAAGGTTTATATAAAAGAATTTAAACATCTTAGTGAGCAACTATGTCTCAAAATTGATTTTTCCAAAACCAATCTTTTTATTTTACATGGAGAATGGCTTCATTTAATGGAATAGAAAATTTTGCTCATAAAGAAAAAAAAACCTAACAAATTCGCAAAATTTGCTGCTTTCTACAAGCACAGTAACGATATAAAAATTTATTTAATTTCTTACAAAAACGCTATGGGATTACTACAGAACCAAAGAAAATACACTACTGTTTTTGAAAACCTCAACACTAAGAAAGATTCCGCTATCGAAATGAAATTTATATCACATAATTTTGATGTTACAGGAGATAACTGATTACATTTGTAGAGCTATAAAAGATTTTTTCGCTTCAAAACTCAGTATCGTGTGAAGCCAACTCGAGCTACAAAAACTACCTCTACATGGTGTAGCATTGAATGGGAGATGTTTGGGTATGTGACGATTGGTCGAAAAACGTTTGGTCGACATAAAGATTGGCCGACAGTAACGATTGGTCGAAAAACGTTTGGTCGACATAACGATTGGCCGACAGTAACGATTGGTCGGCATAACGATTGGTCAACAGAAATGTTTAATCGACATAACGATTGGTCGACAGTAACGATTGTTCGGCAGCACGTTTCATCGACATAACGATTGGTCGACAGTAACGACTGGCCAATATAACGATTAGTCGACATTGGTCAAAACGAAATGGTCAACGGAACTTGGAAAAATATTTTTGAATAAGTGCAAACAGTTTGGACGTAAATTGCCCCACCGGAAGATTGCCACACATCTTTCAGCAACCCGGAAAATTGTCACACACAGAAAAATTTCCCCACCGGAAAATTGCCACATGGTTTTCATTAAGGGGACGAGCACAAATCTCCATTCGTTTGAGAAACGCTTTGAATGTGTGGTAATTTTCCGGCAGGGCAATTTTCCGAGTTTCCGAATTATGTGTGTCAGTTTCCCCAAGGTGCCTATACCTAAAGTGCCCCGTGTCACTTTCGGAAATAACATCGTTCAGAAGACCCTCTATATAGATTTCACTTACAGTACAAAAGATGACAAGGGAGCCTATTTGGAAATAATGGGTTATAATGCTGTACGTTCTGAGGAATACATTCTAAAAGATATTATTTCCAAAAAGGAACGTTACGTTTTGAGAGGTCAGTACGTTCTGAGAGGTACAGCTGCGAATGTAAACCATAATTCTCTGAACCAATGGCTATCTCGACGAAACGTTGTGTCGACCAATCGTGCTGTCGACCAATCGTGCTGACGACTAATCGTTACTGTCGACCAATCGGTTTCGACCAATCGGTTTCGACCAATCGGCTGTCAAACAATCGTTATGTCGACCAATCGTTATTCGACCAATCATGCGACACCGGAGAAGTTTATGATATCGTCATGGGGAACAGCCTGCCAGGCTGCTTCTATGCGAGACCAGAGTTCATTTGTGATGACTGGCGGAGGTGCTTGACGGGCCGGTCGATTAGCTACCATTCCCAGAAATGTTCGATTGAGGACATATCCGGGGAACGTGCAGGCCAGGGAAGAAACGGTATCTGCTGTGCATGGAAGAGGTGTTGGACATTCCTGACCATATGTAGCCAAACATGGCCAACCTGGACAACTCTAACGGAAAGGCATCACCTCTGCATCTAAAACATTCCTGATGCATCACTGACTGTTCAGGGTTCCCACAACTCTTATAAGAGAAAATCGTGAACTGAATCCAATGGAGCCCCAAACTATGACGCTTGGCGTTCACCACGATGTCTTCGAACACGTACGCGACCATTATGGTACATCAAGTTGAATCGTGACTCGTCCGAAAATATGACGTGTTGCCAATCAGTGCCAGTGGCTGTGTTCGAGACACCATTCAGCCTGAGACGTCTATGGTTGAGGGTTGGAGGAATGCTTAGCAATAGACTGCTAGTGACCAGTACTGTGTTAAGCAGACGACGTAGAATTTTGCTGGAGGACAATTGATTGACAATTAATTGTCCTGACCTATGACAGTGCTCTACTACTGTGCTAACAGCGTGGATGTCACTGTGCGATCGTTCATTTCCATGCGGTAGATGTGTCTGTCGTCCCGTGCTGCCATGCGATTTCGCTGTTTGTTTCCCGAATTTCTGTGCGTCCGAGCCTCATTTGTTCCCTGACACCACATTCGCATCACTTTAGTGGCAATTTTGCGGTAGAAAAATCCAGTTTCTCTCATCCCAACAATCCTTCCTAGCTTAAAGACCATCAGGTGCTCATAATGCGATCTTTTTCGGCGACGGATTATAGTGAAGCTAGAGAAGCACCCTTTCGACAAGGTGTCGGCTCTTCACTAATTGCATCTTGTTTGAATCAGCTCTTTATACACATGACCGGACAGTGACAGTTCAGAGGGCGCTGGTCCGAAACCGCATGTGCATTTTCACCGACATTTTAATAATTTGCATATCCTAATCTGTTGTATACACTGAAAAGCAATTGAATTAGAGACAGCTGGCGTTATTCGAATGTGGCGCTGTGGGCGGCCCTGTAAACGGAAACGACATGACGTATGCAGCAATCCGACAATATAAGGAGTGATGCGACGGGAATCAGTAAGAGTGGGACGCAGTATGGGTAAGACTAAGGAACTAAGCGCATTTGATCGTGGGCAAATTGTCGGGGCCCGACGAATGGGTCACTCTATATCGGAAGTCGTGCAGGCACTGGGATATTCACGAGCCACTGTGTCACGGGTGCACCGTGAGTACATCGAATCCGGTAAAACCATCCCTGTAAGGGCCAACTGCCGTGGACAACAGCGCGTGAATGAGCGGTGTCATCGTCGTCTAGCTCGCATTGTGACAGCGGATAGACGGGCCACAGTGCAAGAAATCACTCGGCAATTTAACGCTGGTGCACAAAAACGTGTAAGCAGCCACATTATCCAGGACCATCTCCTCGCTATGGGGTACAGAAGCCATCGTCCCACGAGGGTACCGCTGCTGACCGCACATCACAGGGTGCAAAGATTATCATGAGCGCGGGAACATCGCCACTGAACCCTAGACATGTGGAAAAATGTTGCCTGAACTGTCCAGATTTGCGTTGGTACATGCGGATGACAGGATGCGAGTACGGCGCAAACCACATGAAGCGATGGATCCTTCTTCCCAGCAGGGTACTCTTCAAGCTGGTGGGTGTGGCATTCCCGTCTGGGGATTGTTTACGTGGACTGAAATGGGACCCTGGTACGTGTGACATCGTCTCTCACAGGTCAACGTTACTGGGATATCCTGGACGACCATTTGATCCCGTTTGTGCGTTTTCAACAAAACACTGGGCACCTCATCCTGCAACAAGACAATGCACCGTGCCAACGCTCCCGAATTGTATCCGAATGGTTGGATGAACATTCCACCGGCGTGACCTCGCTTCCTTGGCCAGCTAGGTCACCTGACCTCAATCCCATCGAGCACATCTGGGATGCCATCGAGAGAGATGCTCGATGCTGTGATCCCCCTTCATCAAATCTTCGTGAACTGTGGGAGCTTGTTCAGGGATCGTGGATCCGTATGGCTTCCCAACGCTTCCGGTGTCTTGTCGAGTCCATGCCTAGACGAATCGCCGCCGTCATCAGAGCGAAAGGTGGTGCTACACGTTACTAGACAGGTATCTCTAATTCAATTGCTCCTCAGTGTACATCAGTTTCCAGCCAATACCAGCAGTTTTTCGTGGTGTTGCGATTTTCACAAACAGTCTGCCCTCATGGTCGCCCGTAGCACACTTTTCATTGCGGATGCAAAAGGGAATGATAAATACAATGCAAAAACACTACATACAAAATTTTATTGTGATTTCTGTTTTGTCTGACTGTTTTTAACACAAACACAATCGCGCGCGCGCGCAAGCACACACGCACTAGAAATAAATCCAATTGAAAACCAGAATTGCTTATAGCCCATTGTGTTGCTCACGGTGGTCGTTAAACCTCCAACCTCCAAAACCAGAAGACACCAAAACTTTATAAAAGGGAATTAATATTTTACAGCCCACTGGGAAAATAATCAGCTTGTTTTCTAGTTTCCTGAATAATAATCACAACATCTCTTGCAAGCTCTTCTAAAATTAGTTCATCGTATATCGATGAACAAGAAATTTCTTTGTGTGCCTGTGTGTGCGTGTGTGTGTGTCTTGCGTCATTAGGCCACTTGAATCCCATACATCGCCCAATCCCAAATTTATCTCAAATGGCTGTCAGGAAGTTAAGAAAAACACCTTCAAGACATAATTCGGGAAGAAACTTCGAGGCATCTTTTTCCAGTAATGAATGGCTACTACACACACACACACACACACACACACACACACACACACATATATTACTATTTACGTCGCTGTTGGCCTTCTGCCTCGAATCAGATTCAAGACGCTAAGCACAGAATGAAACCGGAACGGGAAGATTCTACATCTGGATCAGAGAGCAGTAACGAGGACAGTGCGAAAATAAAAATATTCTCTAAAGAATATTTGACAAAAAGAAATAAAAAAAAACAATAATAATGACAGAAACATTGAATCACTAAAGTAAAAGCTTGAAATTAGAAGAAACAAATAACGTTAATAGTAATCATAATAACGTCATAATACGCAACAATAATTAAACAACGTGCGTGTAAAACATAATGTCAGTCCCTAGCCTCTGAGTTCGTCCAGTAAGCAATTTCTTTCGTTCTGCAGGCATTAATCGGCCTCTGCAAATCATTTCTTTTAAGATGCAAATATCTCCTTTGCTTCTGATATAATGATCTGCTTGCCTTTTCGTAAGGCGAAAGTGTAATCCAGTTGTGTACCTGAATTCAACGCATACTTCCACACCCACTCACTGACGATGACAGTCACGAAAATACGAGTATCTCCACTCACTAACACAAGAACACTGATTTTTCAGCCTGTTGTTTTCTTTTTTTCCAGCTGTAGCCACCATGGCATCATGTGACCAGCACTTTGATCCCAGACATTAAATGCACTAATTGATTCTCTTGAAAAACAAACAACGTCCGCTGCTTACAGAGTTTTTCACCGTAACAGAAACAAACAGTCACCCCTGTCTTAACTTCGAGCTTAGCTTTCAATGACCATTGTCCATCAAAACGCCATTAAAACACTTAAGATGAGTTCTGTAATTAATCTTTATTTTTGCCCTCAGGCAAAAAAAAGGAATTAATTGAGTTTCTTAACAATATGTATACGCATGCTGTGCTCCAACATACAGTATAATGGAACATTTCCATAACGTTGCTCTTTCTACCGCAAATTTCTACTATTCCTTCTGCCTTCGTTTACAGTTGTGGATTTGACGACCAGTGCAATCAACTCTACTGGGGTAGTTATTGTACCCATAAGAAATTAAAGATAGATGGTTAAGGACTGTAAGCGGAAAGAGAGAATGCTTCCAGGCCCCAACAGGCAATTCGCTATCGATTGCTCCCTAATAATTTGAGGCCACTTGTTCCGAGAAGGGGGGAGAAACACAGTCGTAGGGAAAACGAGCTACACGCGCCTCACTCGGAATTCGAACCCGGACCCATCTTGAACAAATGTTTAGAGGACAGCGATCGTACCACTCGTTCACAGGGGTAGCCGATATCCAGTCTACAGAGAATGTTCACACATATTTAGAACGTTTTTAATAAGAAATTACTGAAAATGAAAGAAGTCCAAAGAAGGCAAACTGGTAAGAAACATCTGCTGCAGTTAAATATCGTCTGCTAATAAAATGGTACATGTAAACAAGCTGTGGATGGAAGGTTTTGTTTTTGCTCGTTAGAGAAATATTCGTATTCTGTAATTAAAAAACGCTATGCATATCATGGAATTAGCATTTCTAAAAGTAAAACAAGTAATATTATTAAAAATAAATGGAATAATCGTCAGGCATTGCTTTTAACAGGAAAAAGAACACCAAACGAATATCCAAAGAAGGTACGTACCTTTACGACTATTTCGAAAGAAAGGTCTCTGGTCTTAAAAAAATCCGCCGACCCAAAGAGTAGTCGCTAAGTCGATAAAAAGCTCTGTATCAACTGGAAACAAGGTAATAAACAAACTTTTGAATCTGAAAAAAAAGAGGGAAAAAAGCAAAACAAAAAAACATAATGTTAATGTTCACCGCATTTTGCTAGGCACGTGGCTGTGCGCAGAACACGGTGTAGACTTCTTTATGGAAATCACTTAGCTGGAGGCAAATGGAAATATATTGTGACTATTGATAAAACATGGATATACCTAGACGAATAAAACAAAAAACGTCAATTCCACCATTTAAGCGGCTGATGTACCTGAACCAAATGGTGTCCCAAATTTTCTGCTTTTCCGAAAGAGAGATATTTACGTTTCTGCTGGGTTTTCGAAAACAACGGCAAAAACAATTCCTTTCCCCTTCTAATTTCAGAAGTACCGATAACCATAAAACTGTCACTAGATCAAATCAGATCAGATGTAGAGTATTTTAGAAAGGGAGTGTCTGACCCCAGGTCTTAAACAACCCTTAGAAATAGGAAGCTAGGAAAGTGACACTGAAGCGAGCTAGAAAGGGAGAGGAAGACGCCCTTATATATTACCGGAGGGCCAGTCCTCGGTGTCCGACGACTTAACGTGCCCATCCGACGCACGGCGGATATTTAGTGGTTCGAGCGTTCGTATCTGCCTGGGATCGAACCCGAGGTTTCTCCGGTGCAGTCACGAACGTTGACTACTAGGCCAACCGCGGCCTTAAACCTGTCACTAGTGATAAACGTTAGCTTTTAGTCCTTTATTCTCTGCTCCATGGTGACTCAACCATGATGAAGAAGGGCTAGTCCCCCTGGCACGGGCATCAAATCATTGGGTAGAAGCAAGTGACTCACTATCTCTTCTTAGGTTAGTCGCCATAGTATAGCCTGTTTAGCCGGTGATCAGTCAGAAAGGATTACTGTCAATCGTCCCCTAAATGACCACTTTGTGCAACAAAACCGAGCTAAAGTTTACGCTTTCTGGCCCTCAGGTTCATTCGTCCCAATCTCGTTCCGCCCACTTCTTAGACAGCGAATATATTCGTTCGAGCTAATTTCAGACCTGTTTGCTAAGTCTGAGTTAATTCGTTTCGGCCGGTTAAAGGGTTAATTCATGAGAAATTGAATTCGCGTAATTTCAAGAGAATATTTTCAAATATTTTCTACTTAAAACTGCTGGCGGCCATCATTGTTCTGATTTTCACCACCTATCCGTATCTTTTTCAACGTTTCCATTGCTTTACAATTTCTGTTGAGTGTCTCGATTTCGTTGCATACGTAAATTTTTCATTAGAGATGACGAGTATCAGATGTCTTAAAACCTACAGAACACTTTGAAAGGAATCGAAAATTCAGTCAGAATGACAGTGCATTCTTCACCGGTCAATAAAAATTTTATTTCAAAGTACTTCATATTTTCAAAAATTTTCTTTAGGTTGTGCTTTTGAATAAAACTTTTCAAATAAAATAGAAAAAAACATTCCAAAGAAAGCTTTTGAATAAAATCTTTTTCAAATAAAATCGAAAAAAAAAAACATTCCAAGAAAGGCGATCAGTTGTTTTTTTACTTTTTCTTTGTTCGTGATAAACTATAATGTTAACAAGAAAGATGGCAAGGAATTTTCATTTGTAATGAACACATCTTCTGTATCCTTTTCCAACGCGAAATTTTTTTTTCAAAGTTATTCAGTCAATAGAACCTCTTAGAAAAAAAAATCTACCCAGAAATAGAAACAGCTACTTACTTCCAGCGGTGGCTGAAATGTATTTTACGAAAATTAACAAATGGCGTACAAATAGTTTCTCATAGTAGAAAAAATTATCAGAGACAAAGAGATTATCAAATCAAACAATTAAAAAATAAAGCGTAGAAGAAAACATGATATAAATCTACGCCTTCTAGCTGAAGAATTTTGCATAATGGAAAAGTTTAAAATAGGGGGAAAGTATTCTTCATGGCAAAAGCTATGATAAAAAAAGAACTTTTCAAATACGTCTCCCGAAAGCAGAGATAACGGTTAAGAGGTATTGACCTTTACGCCCCCTAGCGGGAAAGCTGTATATTATTCAAAGATGATATTGCTCCCCACCTTTACAGTAGCGAATAGAATACGGTAAAAAAAAAAAAAAAAAATAAGTTTCTTCACAGGGTTTTTTAGAAGCTGAGATACAGTTTCAAACAGAAGTACGCCAACACCACCCAACGGCAGAACTGTGAACTACAAAACTCCTCACATACAAACTTGAAGGGTTCCACAAGGTAATTGATATCTGGTGTTAGAATAATGTTTTAAATAGCACATTTAAAGCAGAGATACTGAGAAAAGCAAATTAAATATCTGTGCCCCCTAGTGTCGAACTTGTGCACTATTTCGGGAAGAAAATACCCGCAAATAGTTCATATACACTTCTGGCCACCCGAAATGCAACACCAAGAAGGAAGCATCCGATTGGCCTGAAATTCCCAGCATGCGTCACCCGCGAGTGGACATGCAAACGATTAGCATTGCAAGGCATATGTAAATCATGTGCGCCCGGCACGCCACCGAGAAGCACTATAAGAAGGGTGCACAGAAGGCGGGGTGTAAGTAGTGGAAGTGTGTTGTGCTGCTGGACCTGTGCGTAGGAAGCTTCTTGATGCCTCGTCGCAGAATACGGCAGTCATTCCAGCACGTTCCGCAGTTCGACAGAGGACGAAGAGTGGCTTATCGCGACAGCGGTTTATGGTACCGAGACATCGGCGCCCGTGTGGGACGACATCCAGCCACAGTGAGGCGAGTATGGATTCGGTGGGTGTAGGAGAGACGGACGGACCAACTTCAGCGATTGCCGCAGCCGCGGCACACCACCGTACGAGAGGAACGGCATGTTGTGCGGCGGGGATTGACGGCTCGCACCGCCACATCACCAACGTTAGCGCAGGAATTAGAGTGTGTTGCGCAACAACCAGTGTGAGCACGTACCGTTCGACGTCTTCTGTAGGAGCGGGGGCTCGTCGCACGGCGCACATTGCTCCGATTACCATTAACCTTACACCGCCGGCGAGTGCGGCGGCAGTGGGCCGTTGAACGCCGCACCTGGACTACGGAATGGCACGACATTGTCTTTTCCGATGAATCCCGCTTCTGCCTGCAACACCACGCTGGTCGGGTCCGCGTGTGGCGGCACCGCGGCAAGAGACTGTATGACGCCTGCAATATGCATCGCCTTACCGGTCTGTCGCCTGGCGTTATGGTTTAGGGCGCAATTGGATATGACACCCGCACCCTCTGGTACGCTTCGCCGGTACACTCAACAGCCACCGCTACATCTCCGACGTTTCGGAGCCTGTATTCCTCCCTTACCTTCAGGACCTGCCAGCGGCCACGTTTCAACAGGACAGTGCGTGCCTGCACGTGGCACGCATCGTGCAACAATTCTTCACGGCCCACCAGGTGTCTCTGCTGCCGTAGCCCGCTTGTTCTCCCGATATGTCGCCCATCGAACACGTTTGGTCGCTGATCGGCCACCGAGTGGCCCGGCAAGCACCACCCGCGGCTACGCCCGATGAACTGCGGCAACGTGTAGAAGCAGCCTGGACCGAAATTTCCCAAGCCCACATCCAAAGCCTCTTTCGTTCGATGCCGCGGCGTGTAGCGGCCGTTATTGCCAGCCAGTGGGGCCACTCGAACTGTTGATGTCTGCGTGTTCAGCAAGTCGAACGGGCCTGTAAGCTCAATCGTTTCATCTTTGTATCTGTTGTTATGTGTCCAGTAAATATGGCTTTGCTATCTCATGTCCTTCATGGTGTTGCATTTTGGGTGGCCAGCAGTGTAGTTAGTAGGACCTGACAAAAATGTATTTATTTCAATCGGGTTTTTAGTCCCACAGATATTACTGTAAACGTGAACGTGCGCTTACGTCTTCTATAGTTACAAACTTGTGTGTTAAGAAAAATTAGAAATTATATGACGTGATGATGTGAAAACCTTTAGGTAAAAAAGAATTGGAAAACATGACAGCGTCGCACAGAAATATAGCATCTGCTGAATGTTAAAGAAGTAAACGTGGGAAAAATCACTTCAAAATGGAACGCCATTTTGAAGTGAAAAGCGAGGAGGGGAGAATGACAGCCATTTTGGTGACCAGTGTACAAGGTCATAACGAGCCCATGAATTCTCAGAACTTGGAGCATGGAATTTTTCGAAGAGCAGCCATCCGGCGGATGTAAAACCGTGAGAAGCAGGACGCGGAGAGTGAAGGATGCCCAGCTAAGGGTGTCGAATGCGTCTTCGTGAGTGGTTAAGCGCTCGCTGTGGCTCAAAAAAGTTAGGGGAGAACTCAGGAAGTTAGGGGTTTTTTTGCGCTCACTTCTCGTCTAGTTTACACCAGAGCAGGACGTAAGGTCATCGCGCGGAATGATTTTGCCGTAAGAAAAGCG
The DNA here is from genome assembly GCA_039090855.1 of Macrothele yani. Classification (NCBI taxonomy): domain Eukaryota; kingdom Metazoa; phylum Arthropoda; class Arachnida; order Araneae; family Macrothelidae; genus Macrothele; species Macrothele yani. The sequence continues at coordinate 86,214,171 of CM077008.1, forward strand.
CTCGGCTGCGGTCGAGTTAGCTAGGGATAGATTTCAACTAACTGCGGTTAGTAACTATCTATATTTTGTTCCGAGGGATCAGGCCGAGGTCTAGATCCATTATATCTGAAGTCTGATAATCTCATATCTTGGTTCCAAAGTGCTGCATAATGCTATTAACGCGTAACTTATGAACTCAGAGAGGACTTGAATGTGACTTCACTGAATTCTTGTAAAAAACTGAACGGTGCTAACAAGGAAGCACCATAATTCTGTTTGCTCAGCTGAAGCTCTATTGTCACCTAAAATTCTTCTGTATGCAAGGTGTAAAACCAACCTTCATCCTACCCCAAGTGGTGGATAATAAATTTATTTGTTATTTGTTAAATATCTTCGGCTCATTTCTACACCAGCTTGGAAGTCATCAACCACGCCTCTGTCTCGAATAAAGTGATCTCCATAAGGCGTCTAGACTGCTGGCAACAAGAAAAACAAGTAAGTGCATCTGATGGTAAGAAACAGAAAAATACAACAACAGAAATCGTGATAAGAAAAAATATGACATATGAGAAACATTTCGTTCCGGAAACGATCTCCAACAAAGAAGTAATTTCTCAAATCGGACATTTGTAAGCAGAGATATCGACAAAAATAAGATATACATCTATGCCTCCTGGCGGAAAAGCTATTCACTATTTTAAGCAGAAGGTTTTCTCAAAACGTTTTCCGAAATGAGCGGTATATGTCCGGGAAATAATTTTTTCATACGAATTTTCAGCTCATATTTTGCTGCAAAAACATCAGAAGCAGAAATAAACAGTTACGCCTCCTGGTGGCCAAACCATTCTTTACCAAAACTTAGAAATAATATGGTCAGCATTTCCCACCAGCAGCTGTATCCGATGCAGAAAGAAAATTTCAAACATTTCTTTTAGAAATAGAGATATCGGGAAAAACGCAATTTACATTTATGCCCCTGAGCGGAAAATCTTTGCATTGCTAGAAAAAGAGACTGTAGCTAAAATAGTCTTCGATATAAATGGCACGGGAAGGAAAAAATAATTTTTTCAATTGTATATTTAGAAAACAATATGTGGAATAAAATGTATTTTGAATTCGATGTCATCTGCATTTACGTCATCTTGCGGCGAAGGTGTATTTACATAGGGAAAATGCCGAAATGGAAAGGTTACCCTTTTCACATTTCAAGCTTCTCAATTGAAAAATAATTTTTCAAATTAGACTTATAGTTCCAGAGATATGACGCCCACAGACGGACGGACGGCAAAAGTGATAATATAAGCACGATCTTTTTTACAAAAGTCGTGCTAAAAGGTGTTATTGCAAACCCGAATTCGTGGGAATGGATTGCGGGGCTAGCTAGCATTTATACGCACAATGAGGTTAATAATATGCACTTCTGGAAGTTGCTTAATATTCTTTCCCTGGTAACAGATTTTTAAGAAGGTGAAAGTTGACTTTAAAGATGCATGTCGCTGTATAGTTTTCCTTTTATATTTGCATTTATTTGTACTGCTAGACATTGAAATTGCCTCAACCAGGAAAAGTGAATCAAACAAGCCGAAATTCACCAGAGGCCTAGAGTATGAGGTGGATAAAATAGGATTTAATTTTTAAGGCAGTTTAGTAGTTCGCTAAACTTCAAGATAGCATGATGTGAGAGCAGTCGTTACGTGTGACCACCATCTTGTGCAATGCACACAGACATACTCTGCGGTGTGGAACAATACACATCTGTAATGGTCTCCTGGAGTAACTGGGACACTCAACGTTTACCTGATCCTGTAATTCAGAGGCATTTCAACGAAGAGAAACTTGCTAGCGTCATTAAATGAGGTTCCACACATTCTCCATGGGTGATACGTTCGTCTATCCCGCTGTCCATGGAAGCATATGTACTTTTTGTAGGGAGGCTTGGCAGATGTTTGCGATGTGTTGTCGAGCGTTATCTTTCGGGAAAACGTTGTCCGGAATAACACTCTGAAATGACAATAGCAGTGGCTATAAAACGTCATCCATGTAACCCAGATCTGTCACCGTACTCATTATGCGTATCAGAGGTGACTAGAGATGAAGCGAAAACACGTCAGTGCTACTTTGTCACCGTTACTGAAAAATCATTGTCACCTTTGCGACCAGTGGCAAAAAGTAACACTTCCTAATTCACTGAATAGAATGCCACTGTTAGTCATACCGCAATATTCTTGATGTCCAAAATTACCGGTACGTCATAGTTTCGGTTGCTACGTCATCATATCTACACAATTTGTTTCCTTTTCTTTTGAAACATCGTAGAGGTCGCTAGGGATGTGAGGTTTTTTCAGTCTATCCTTTTCCTCCATGCTTAACCCTTTAACCACCATGACCCAAAAATCTTTTCACTCCAAATATCATAAAACCCGAAATTGTCTGTTGGTTCACTTCTTTGTTTAATAACAACAATAGTGACTCAGAGTGACTCCTTCTGATCCCTCATAGGTCGAGAAAATTTGAAGATCAGGTAAGAGTAGGAAAATCTGACTCACTCTAGACAGGCGTTTCGGGCGGCTATGGTCGTTTGTGTGTATGGGCGTTTGGGCGTTATGGTAGTTAAAGGGTTAAGACAGTTTTTGTTTTAGCATTCATCTCTCGTAAATAATGAACTCAAAGCGAATCGATTGTAGCTGGGATTTAGCAACAGTTACAAACGAGATGGTGGCACGACATGGTCCCATCCTTGTCACCACGCAACTTTATTTCGATGCAATTCTAGCCAAGCTCGGTAATGCTCTAGAGACAATGGCAGCCAAGAGCGCACAACTATTTTGTCCAATCTTCAGTTCTCTATCCAAGTCGTGACGATGATGTTCATAGTCGCAGCTGTATCCCATCGAACGATATATGCAGTAGCTCGCTTCTTCGAAATTGCATGGGAACGAATACGCAGATAGATGCACCCTGTCTTCCGCCTGACTACAACAGTACTACTACGGAAACTGACCGTGCCTTCCTTGCAACCGATGCTCCAATCAACTTCTAATTGTTCTGACATTCCGATGTACACGAGCAGTGATTTGGCGAATCGACCAACCAGCTTAGCGTACGGTCCTTCCTCTATCAAACAAGCCCAGCTGTTGATAAAGTTGGAGACAAGGTCTACAAAATATCTTTGGTCCTTGGTTATGCTGCAGAATCCCTTAATATTACAAATCTTTGTGCCATATGACGTGCAGCAGAGGAGACGACACGGCGTCATTGGTCTGTGTTGGCTCTTTAATCTTTCTCACACCTCACGCGATTGATTGCCCGCTCGAGAGACTTGTATATCCTACCAGCCCTCAAACGCTTACTAATTTGCATGACGATTTGTTCTCGGTGGTCATACAATTTATACAGTTGCCCTCGAGTATCTAGGTTTCCTACCACTTGGGAGATAGAATGATTCACCTCTCTTGCGCCAACAATGAGTCTACGATCAAAATAGGGCTTTGAGCGTGGACTCATTGTCGGCGCGAGAGAGATAAGTCATTCTATCGCCTAAGGGGGTAAGAAACCAAGGGTACATGAGGGCAACCGTATAAAGAGTATACTCCGAGTATACCATCGACGGAGGTACCAGTGCTTAGTGAGCAAGCGTTGGACAACCATACGCCATTGATGATTGGGGTCGACGTAGACTATCCAGGCTCGTACAGACAAAATAGTCTCCGTCTGCATCGAGCCGCCGTTGGCAACGGCGGCAAAAATCACTTTCAGATTAAAAGTCGGAGGCCCAAGTACCATCAGCAAGCGAACGGTACTGCGCACGCTGCCCACCCTGGGCTACGGGAGCCGACGACCTGTACCACTGTTGACTGTTCGTCGTCGAAGTTACGCCCCCCCCCGTCTTGTGCCTGGAACATCAAAACTAGACCCCTGCAGTGTGTTTCCGCGACGTGTGGGGAGACGAACCCCGTTTTCAGCTGTACCGAGGTGATGAGAGGGTAAAGGTATGGCCCAACAGCATGAGACCATGGCGCTTTGTCAGGTCGACCGTGTTCAAGGCGGTGGTGACTCTGTGATGATTTTGGGAGCCTTCTAATAGAATACATTAGGTCTCTTAGTGTATCTGTGGAGGTCCTTAACTACTGCACGCTACCAACGTGTGTTGGGTAATCACCTTCATGTTTTCATGGCCTTCGCGCATCTTGGATTGTTTTAAAAGGACGATGCGCTGCCCTGTATGGCCACAGCTACCCAGGCATGGCTCGAGGAACACTCATCTGAGTTTGGAACCATCCAGTGGCCCCCAAGGTTACCACATTGCAACCACCCAAGCCTGGCTCGAGGAACACACATCTGAGTTTGGAACAATCCACTGGCCCCCAATGTCCCCAGATTGCAACCACCCAGACATGGCTCGAGGAACACTCATCTGAGTTTGGAACCATCCAGTGGCCCCCGAGGTTCCCAGATTGCAACCACCCAGGCATGGCTCGAGGAACACTCATCTGAGTTTGGAACCATCCAGTGGCTCCCGATTTCTCCGGATTTAAACCTTGCGAAAGTTCTCTGGTAGGTATCTCTGGAGTTTTGTCCATTGAGTGTAAGAATGTATTAAAATGCAAAAATTCCATCACCTGAAAGCTCCAATTTCCGTACAGGTTCTGTCATTTCAGAGCCCTTCTTCTCCTTCTTTTTTTTTAATGTAAGGAAAGTTTCATGAGCCCAGTCGTTAAGAGCCCAGTCTATTACTCAGTCTTTTGTTTTTATGAATTCAGGATACATCCCAGCTTGACTTAACGGATGCAGATTCCTGATTGAAACGACAGAAGAAAAAACATAATACGTCAGTCGACGAATCGAAGCGATAAAATGAACACTGCAATGGTTAAATATTCCATGCTTAAGAACAGGTAATGGAAATTCATCAAAACTCAATTGAAAAATCTAAGTGATTTCTAATAAAATTGCGAGAAGAGCATTAGGCCAAGGGAAACCTAAGACGATGACTTCGAAAAATCATTCAAAGCTTGCAGAGAGGAGGCGTAAAATAAAAGCTGTTCTGATATTAACTTCGGTAAATGATTTATGAATAGGGGGTTGCTTATGCTTAGCACAGTCAATTTTTGAATAATAGATATAGCGTTAGATAAGCTGACCAAACAACTGCAGAAACTCTTCTCTTTTCATTACAGTCGAGTAAGTTAGTCTCTGATTCAATAAATAATGAAAGTTGAACGAGAACTTCATTTTTCCACCTCTGTTCTATTTCCTCAAATGTCCTTTTTGTGATGCCATACAAAATGTTTTCTTGCAGTCTGTTTGTGCGTTCTCTAAATAATAGATATCTTAATACTACAAGTGGCTGCAAAGTTTTCGACGACATGAAAAACCTCAAATTCATAGTTGGTTTCCTGATATATCGAGGAGAGTTGATATTCTTTTTTGTCAAATGTTAAATGAACTACTAGAAAAAATGAGATGTTAAATAATATTTGTAAGTTGTATTCCCTTATAACAATAAAAAGAAGAATGAGCAAAAAGTTTTGAATTGCACTTTGCACGCGTCATAGTAAACAGCAGAAGGTAAATTTTTTTTATGAGAGACACTACTGCTGAACCGACCGGCATTATTTGGTATCAAGCAACGTAACCAAGGGCAAATTTTGGGCTTTGAACTTCAAATTTTAGGCTTTTTGCTTCTGATAAGCAACACTGTATATATCAGTGCTGACATACGCAGACCGGCAGCCAAATTTGAACCCTTTATGCACATGTACGTAAACGGCATTTACGTAGCTAACATGCAAAGTACACTATATTGACAAAAGCCACTAGACACACCTTCAAAAGCAAACGAACAGATCCGCTGCATTGTTAAGATGCGCGGTACAGCTGCAAACGGTATAAAAGCAAGCCTGCAGCTGACCACGATCATATCGCAATTGTGAGGTTGAGTGAAAATGTCGCGGCGGGACTTTGAGAAAAGAACGATTGTTGGGCGTTATATTAGAAAGTTGTCCATAAGGGAAACCCAGAGGCGTTTAAATATACCCAAGTCAAATGTTTTGGATGCACAGAATACGTGTAAGAAACATGCCGTGCTTGAAGCTGCAAAACCTACCGGCAGACACAAGCAAATCATTGATAGAAGACGTCGAAGCTTCAGGAGAGTCGTTACAGCTAATCAACGGAGTACTGCACAAGACTTCAGTGTACAGGTGAGTAAAATGCTGGAACCTCGGTATATACACATACCATTCGCAGAGAACTTGATTCCATGGGTTACCGTGGTTGTGCGGCTGCTCATAAGCCTTTCATCTCCACTTGGAATGCTACTCATCGTTTAGTATGGTGTAAAGAACATTTATCGTGGACCGTAAATCAATGAAAACGGGTCCTATGGACTGATGAATCCAGTTACTCGATCCGTCAGTCTGATGGCCGGGTGTGGGTATGGCGGCAGCCAGGGGAACGCTATTTACCACAGTGTACTGTTCCTACGGTCAAGTGTGGAGCTGGCAGTGTACTTGTGTGGGGGTGTTTTGCGTGGTATGGTCCAGGTCCATTGGTTATCTTGGACAAATCTGTCAACCAACACGTCTACCTCGATATTCTGGACAATTATGCCCTACCAACTCTGTGGCAATACTATGGAACCGAGCCTTGTTGGTACCAGCAGGATATGCACCGAGCCATTAAGTAAGGACTGTTACGGCGTGGTTTGACGATAATTCCGTACCGTGTGGGAATGGCCAGCACATAACCTTGATTTCAGTCCCCTAGAGAACCCATGGGGTGAATTAGAGCGCCGCATAAGAAGATTGGAACCAAGGTCTAGTACTAGGCAAGAGTTAGCGGCAGCATTATGTACTGAATAGAAGCGCATTTCAAAACCTAGTCGAAAGCATGTCTCGAATCGACGGTGCATGCATTCAGGCCAAAGGTGGACCGACACCGTACTAATGTATGTCAATAAATGCTATGCTGTGTTTCTCTTCTAAGTGTCAGGTGGCTTTTGTCAATATAGTTTATGTGGTCAGGAGAATCACCATGTGATCTAGGCAACTATTTAAGACTGGCACTTTTCAATAGTGTTGATCACAATGGGATAAGCCAAGGATTTTTCGGAGTACGATAAAAAGCTTATTGTGGATGCCCGTTCCGCTGGAGCGTTGATTTTGAAAACAACAGAGCTGACAGGTTTCTTAAATTTGTGAGATATCTCGTGTCCTTACTCAGTGAAACAATAACCCCAAATTAACCCACATTGCTTGTCTAAGAGGCATATCTGTGGCGAGAAGACAATCTGCAAGGTACGAGGTCGCCTTCGTCTGAGAAGGATTGCATGGAGAAACAGTACTACTTCATGTGCGCAGCAGTTGACCGAAGCAATGAGTGAATACTGCTTCCGACCCATATCTCAGCGAACGATGCTACGTGAATAAGAGGGGATTGGTGTTTGCAGTAGCATGGCTGTACTCAAACCACTGATTTCTGCGAAAGACTGGAAAGTGAGTCTACAGTGATGTCAGGAATACCATGACTGGACACTAGAAGAATGGGATAAAGTCATGTTGTCTGACGATTCGCGATACACCTTGTTCTGTACCAGCAGTAATCAGTGAGTTTGGCGGGAACCATATGAAGCAATGGACCCAGCTTGCCTTGAAAGCACAACTCAAGATTCTGGAGGAGGTGTTACGGGAGTCCTAACAAAAGTTCTGCACACTGTCCATATTTGAGAAAAGCGTGAAGTAACGCAGAAAACGTACCTTATTGCCATTCAGTGTGCTTCCCTCCGCTGCTGATGACAGCTTGCCAGCGGTGAGGTAGATCCTATATGACTCGTAGTACGCCATCTTTGTTCAGTTGTCGTGCTACTCGGATCACATCCAGGGACACTTCGCCCATCGATTCGTAACGGATGTCAAGTAGCCGATTTTTTAACTTTGGGAAAAAATCAAAATCGAGTGGAATGAGATCAAGGCTGTACGATGGGTGGGATAGTTTCCCACCTATATTTCGACAAATCCCCGTACAGACGCAGCACCATGACACGATGCGTTGTCATGCAGCAAGATCGTTCCCGCTTCCAACAAGTTGGGGCGATTTTGACAGATTTTTGGCCTCAACTTTGCCCTCAGAAAGAAATTGTGCTTCGATTAAGAGTTCCTTCCCCACAAACTTATTGTAAGGCTGTGTGGATCAGTGTCGGAGTTTTCCCCAACGTAGAATTTCAATTTTCACGTACGAGCGCTAGTCTAACGACCTGAGGAGCTTCCCGCTTCGATTTCCAAACCCTCCCACGTCCATACAGCAAATGAGAGCGTGTCGTCATGACACCACTGTGTTGCTGAGAGTCTGGCCTTGACATGACGCAATCATTTTCCCGATTGCATCATCCACTTCCGTTTTAGATTGACGTGTGCATAACTTTTGTTATCACCCACGTATGATGTGAGGCACGTTCTATTGGTGCGGACCCAGTCCTGCTACTGTATATTGCTCAAAGGTCGGGTGTTCCCAAGGATTATTTGAATATGGTTGTCAATTAAGTCCATCCTGCAATGCTGACTTTTAATCCGGTAGGTGACGCCTGTTTCATGGATGACAATACTGCTTTCCATTGCATAAGTTTTGTTGAAGCAGTGGTTCAACGAGCATGACAGCGACTTCCACCCTCTTCCCTGGCCACCACAAAACCCGGATTGGCACCCCTTGAGAATGTATAAGACATGTTAGAAAAACAGATTGAGAGGCAAAGTACTCTTCAGTCAAGCCTGAGCCGGTTAAGGGACTGTCATATGAACGCGTGGTATACCGCAGGCGTAAATGCACTCCAAAAACCACGTAGAATCTGTTCCAAAGCGCATGCGTTCTGTAATTCAGACAAAAGGAGGTCCAACTAGGTATTGCAGAGAAATGTCTAATTCAGTGGCGATTGCGTGTGGATTAATACGGCGAGAAGTTTCAGCTATCACAATACAGGGAAGTTTGATTCATTCCAAGTACAATACGATATATTATTCAGAACTACTAGAATTTCTCTAGAAAACCTGAACATGAAAAACTGAGAGCGTGTTCAGTGACCGTTTGCCGTAAAATATGGAATATTTTTTTTTACATAAGGAGCATTTCATGTGGGACATCGCGCATATATTTCTAATAAAATTATTCCCAGCTGAATTCCTTCATTTGAAATATATTTTAAATGAACCTCGGACATCGAACGCACTTTGTCGAGAATAAGGCACCCTTGAGAGACAAAACGTTTAGTGTTTTGATTCCAGAACTTCAGTTTGCCTTTTTATTTTTGTCATGACACCGATGCCGCCGGCCTGTTTCCGCCCAACAGTGCGTCCAGGTGCTATAACATCCGTTGGTAATTGGCAAATCCGCGCTCGGCCGTTTACGTGATGCACCAGGAATCTTGATTCGTCATACCAGACCACTGTCTTCCAATCATCCACTGTTAAATCACGATGATCTTGGGCCCATTTCATGCGTTGTTAACGATAACGTGAAGTGAGCATGGGGACCCGCCTGGGTCATCAGCTACGCAGGCCCATGCGCAGAAGGATGTGATGAACTGTGCGCTGTCACACATTTCCCTGATCACCACTGTTGTAGCTGCCGGCGATTTGTCGAACTGTGACTCTGCCGTCGCTGTGAAAAATGCGGGACCGTCTCCGCTCTCCTCTGGCATCAATGATCAGCGAACAACATACGGCTGTACGACGGTTCGTCTTTTGTCCATCTGTGCACCATTTTTGATACGTACTCGCTACAGTTGCACGTGAACAACCCACAAGCCGCGCCGTTTTCGAGATCGTAGTTTCGAGGCACCTTGCCATCACAATTTGTCCTTCATCAAACTTCGATAAATCGAGAACTTTTTCCCATTCTGACTCCGAACAATCTACTAACCGAAAGCCGGTCCGGTGGTTGTATATATACTGCTCTGTGAACTTCACTTGCGCCACCGTTGGGTCTCCAGGCGCGCTCATTTCTCTAGGCCGAGGTTGGTCATAATGTAATGGCTCATGTGTGTATACACTGATTTAACTTTAGCTTTGCATTACGAACACCTTCCATTTTACATATCGGAGCGATACCGAAGTTTTCATTTCATTTTTCATTTCATTTCATTTTATTATTTCTGCTGTTACAGGTTATTGAATAATGATAACAATTATTGACAGTTATAAAATAACAGCAAGGAAGCTTCAGGAAAAGGCCTCATTGAGTCCTGTCTAAGCCCGGAGCTCCCTGAAGGAAATTTACAAGTCAAGTACAGCAATGTACACCATCAGCCATTAGTATAACTCTTTATATACCCCCCCCCACCACCACCCTATTATTCCTTTAAATAGTTCGCTTAATAAGTATGCTTTTAATTTTTTCTTATAGAGGTTAAAGTTATTAATCAATATCAGTTCTCCGGGCAATGAATTCCAAAACACTGGCCCACATTAATTTAAACTTTGTTTCATAGTTAAAGTTTTAGGGAGCACTGGTATAAGTGCCTGTTGATTTCTTGTATTATATTGATGCGTATATGTAGATATTTTAATCAATTCCTGCTCTATGTTATTTTTTATTCTTTTGTACATGATTTTACCCAAGTTAAAATTATGCAATTGTTTAATATTCATTATGTTGTATTTGTTAGGGTCAACTCTTGTATATGTATGTATACATGATTGACAAAAAATAACATTATTACAACTATATTTTAAATCTAATAATCTAATATACTTGTTTTGTAGTATTTGTAATTTTTTAATATTAAATTGAGTTGTTTGACCCCATGTTAATTTAGTGTATTTAAGGTGTGTATGAACTAAAGTAAAATATATTAATTTTAATGTTTTAACAGTAAGATTTGTCAGAACATGACTTACAATTCCTATATTTTTTGATAATTTATTCAAGAGATTATCAATGTGTTTATTCCATTTTAAATCATTATTAAGTTTAATACCTAAGTAAGTAAACTCATTAGCTATTTCAATTGATTTCTTGTCGAGAAGTAATGGTATATTAATAAGTTGACTTGTTTGTTGTCTTGAAAAAACTGCTTTAGTTTTATCTGTATTTAATACAAGTTCATTAGCTGCCAACCAATTTGCGTATTTTTGCAATTCAATATTACTTAGTAAAATTATTTCTTCTGGATTAGTACCCTTAAATAACAATGTAGTGTCATCTGCATAGAGGATAATTCTAGATTCAGATTCGATGTTAAAAATGTCATTAATGTAGATATTAAATAATAATGGTCCAAGTATTGAACCTTGGGGTACACCCAATTTAATATTTTCCATTGTTGAGTAATAATCCCCTAGTTGAGTAAACTGAATTCTGTTTGATAAGTAATTTGTAAAGAGTGCATGAGCAGTACCCCATATTCCTATATTATGTAGTTTTGATAGTAATATGTTATGGTTTAATGTGTCAAAAGCCTTTTTTAAATCCAAAAAATAGCAACGGTTAAATTTTTTTCCTCAAAATTTTTCTGAATTATATCTTGAATATGAAGGAGAGCAAGATCTGTTGATTTATTTGATTCAAATCCAAATTGGTTTTTATCAATAACCTTATATTTGTGTAAGTAGGATAACAATTGATCGTAAATTAGTTTTTCAAGTAATTTTGCAAAGATTGATGTCTTAGATATTGGACGATAATTGTTTTCATCATTGTGTGTTCCTGCTTTATATTTAGAGGTAATTTTTGTAATTTTCAGCTTATCAGCTAAAATTCCTGTATCAAAAACAGAATTAAAAATTTGAATAAAGGTTCAGATATCTCATCTGCAATATATTTAATTACCCGTGAATTAATTTTATCAGATCCTGAACCTGCTGATATTCTTATATTCAGAAATTCCACTAACAATTCAGTTTTTGTAATATCTGTAAAATGAAAATTATTAGGGAGATATGATTTTGTAAATAACTGGAGTAATGTGTATTAACCCTTTTTAACTTTTGTTTTAATGTAACTGGGGTAGTTGTAAAGTGATGATTCAGTTGTGTAGCAATATCCTGTTGATTGCTTATTTTCATATTATTTATAGTTAGGTGAGATGGTAATATCGTTTTAGGTGTCCTACCAAGTAATTGATTAAGATGCTTCCATGTTAATTTAGATGAATTTTGTAAGAATATATTAGCATAATAATTCCTTTTAGTAGTTCTTAATTCAGAGTTCAGCCTATTTCTATATTGTTTAGAATAATTGAAATCTGATTGTTGTCTAGTTTTAAGGAATTTAGAATATAATTTATTCCTTTTTTAATGCACTTCAGTAATGTATCTGAAATCCATGGTTTTCGAAAACGTTTTCTAGATTTATTGCTTAGTACTGAAATAGGAAAACATATGTCATAGATATCTTTTAGTTTTGTGAAAAACATTTCATATTTTAAATTAGGTGATGAATATGTGTCCAATTCACTCCAGTTTAAATTCTTTAATTTATTTTTAAAGATTTCTAGATTTTTTTTGTTTATAAGTCTCATTTTAGAAACTTCATGTATTTGAGCCTTTTTAATTGTGTGTTTGTGAATAATAAAAATAGGTAAATGATCACTAAAATTAAACTCCAATATTCCCGCAATAATTGGATCTTGTTGAATGTTAGTAATACACAAATCTAAAATTGTTTTAGAATGGGTAGTTATTTTGGTTGGCAATGTGATGGTATTTACAAATCCTGATGAATTTAAAATCTAAATTAATTGATTAGTTATAGAATTATCCTGGAAAATATCAATATTTAAATCTCCCATGATAATAGTTTTTTTCTTAACAAGGTTAGCATAGTTTAGAAATTCACTTAATATATTTAGACATATATTATAATCAGATTTAGGTTGTCTATAACACACCATGATTATGTAAAATTCATTTTGAATAGTTAATATTTCTATGTTAGAGTTTGTTATAGTAAAGTTGTTAACAGTTGAAAAGTCCCTATATTGATTATTAACATATATTGCAATGCCCCTCCTCTTGAGTAATTTCTATTTTGTTAAATATGGTATAATTTGTTAACTGTGTTGACTAATCCCCACTTGGAAACCATGTTTCAGTTATACAGACAATATCTATCGCTGCCTTAATTAAGTGTAATAAAGACTCCAGAAGTGCAGTTTTGTTTGTTAGTGATCCTGCATTAATATGTAGAATTTTTAATGAATTATTTAGGTCAGTTGTTATTAAGTAGTTCAACTGTTCAACTGAATAATAACAATCCATCTTGTCCCCCACATCCCCCATTTTAGCCCTTATAATTTATAATTTAATCAAGTCGTTAAGAGGAGTTCATAAATTCATGTAGTTCCTCAATAGTCAGTATTTTCCTCTTTTGAGCTTCATTTTTTTATGAATAAGTTTCCATTCCATGTCCATGCGTACTTGAGCCTTGACTGCTGCACCAGTGTCCATGCTTCCCAGTACAGATGTTTAATTGTAAGGGGTAAGATTTTCATTTAAGTAGACTCTTGTTGCCCTTCAACCAGGCATTAGATCATTATTATAGGTAAGAGTTTTTTTCTTGGACATCCAAATATTCCTAGTTGTTCTTGATTTGAACTGGATGAGCACTACCGAGTCTTGAGTCATTTTATGCTTGGTTGGTAAAGGGTGAACAACATCAATATCTTTTGATAGATCCTTATCTATTTGTAATTTAGTCACTAAGAGATCAACAAGGTTATTAAGATATTCCTGAGATGCAATATTTGAAAGATCAATTCCGTGTATTTCTATGTTTCTAAGCCTTTGATATTGATTCAGTTCATTTAATTCTTTATTTAATCATTTATTCTGTTGAAAATTCTTCCTTTCCTGTATTTGAAGAGATTCTAATTTATGTTTTAGATCTTCATTACTGTTTTCTAGTACAGTACATTTATAAGAGTTTTTACAGTACATTTATAAGAGTTTTTACAGTACATTTATAAGAGTTTTTACAGTACATTTATAAGAGAGGAAAGAACACTATCATACCGTTTACTCAAGAACTCAACAGAACGTTTGATATCTCCTAATTCCTCCCTGAGTTCTGGAATATAATTTTGTTTAATTTCACTTATTTCCGTCCTTAGTTCAGCAACAGAATCAAACTTTAAAGTGATATCTGTTAAAGATTGCTTAATAAAATTCATATCAAGTCATTAGAGTCAGTTTTAGCTTTACTTGTGTTTATGGTACCTTGATCTTTTTTGGGACCCATGACAGTAAATTTCAATTAATTTTTACTTACTTTTTACTCAATAACAGTAATTTTCACCTAATTTTGTCCTCAGTTTCTGCAGCTGTGCAACAGATGGCAGCAGCACACTATCTCATCACCTAAATTTCTTTTTTTTTTTTTTTTTATTTCTTTTTATCAAAATTTTCAATATATTTTTGTTTCAGTTGTCACACTTTTTTTTCTTTTCTTTTACTCAATAACCCAGTCATGTGGTATTTAGGTTCACAGTCAACAAACGTCCATAGAAAATCAATCAATAATTTCAAAGTTGAAAAAGTAAAAATTTAGCTTTAACTCACGAAACACTAATATCCATTAATTTACAGACAAAACCACAAAATGTAGACAGCAATCCCGAACAAGAGCAAACACTTGAAGACAAGACGGCGTAGAACAACACAATTTTTTAGCTCCCCTAATTTCATCTGATAGCCACGAATCCAGTAATTACCACAATTTCCGGAGCTCTTATCTTGCATGCGGATGCACTGAACACTCATGAAGCCGCAATGAACTTCAAAAACACCCAAATACTACATCGAAAAACACTTCAACCAACAAAATATCATTAGCTTGAGCATAGTTGCATGTTAACATCGTGACTTGTCTTGACCCCTTATGCGGCTACCATACATTGTGCACACCAAAGCTGAGTTCAGGCTTAATTTTAAGTTCCCGAGCCCCCACAAACCCGAATTTTATATTGCAAGATAGAGCCCGGGCCGAGTGAGCCCGAAAACTATAATTAATCCGTTTAGACATTAAACAAATCTCCCCTACCAGACTTCCACTCTTTCCTCCCCGTGCAATTAACCGATGTCTTTCTCAACTACGGAGTAGGGAAGCGATGTCTATCTATTTCTATAGTTTCTTTGACCATTCATTTCTTCCTGAAATGTTTCGAGGGGTTCTGCACCAGAAAAAATCGGGAGGCATAACAATCTACCTCGTACGTTGCTCAATAGAATTATCAGGGAGCTGCCCCTTTGAGGTAGGGAGCAAAATTTCGTCAGCTTGCGATCTACTGTCTATAGTTCTTAAAGAAACTTTTCCTTCCCAGAAATCCAGTAATTCATGGCCTATGGTATTTGTTACACAAGCCCGGAATGAATAGCCCTGACGAATTCCTACTGCCCATCTACAACCAGTTGCCGAAGAATTCTATTTAACAACTAAAAAGTGTAAAAACGTATCGTGTGATAAATCACACAAAATCATATTAAAAGAAAAAGGAAGACAATTATCTCCTTCTCTCAGAGCCCGAGCCCGAGCCCGAACTCCAGTAAGTATTATGAGCCCGAATCGTTCTCGACTTCGGGATTTCGGGCTCGAGCTCGGCCCGTCTCAGCACTGGTGCACACCTTAGCACTGTACGTAATCAATCAGTAAACGTTTGCCAGTAATGAGAAAACGTGTCGATCTAAGCTAATTTGACAGCGGTGGGCATGTGCCACTATTTCGGGAACACGCACTTGTTGCCTGCTCCCGTACTACTGTATCAAGTGTGTACCAGGACTGGAGTAATCATGCACAGACATCCAGTAGAAGGGCTCACTTTGGTTAGCCACGCGCGGTTGATCCTTGAGATGAGCGTCGAGTGTCATGACTGGTATCCAGCAAAGACGTGCAACAATCACTCAGCTCACCCACCGGAACAACAGCGGTGCAGTTCGACCTATTTCCACATGCACCATGCGCCCTACCTTGCTTTGCCTGGAGCTCCACAGCCAGAGACCAACGAGGGCTCCCATGATGACGTCCAGTCATCGCAAACAACGCCTCTCATGGTCCAACGAACTTAGGTAATGGACTCTTGACAGATGGAAGAAGGTCATCTGGAGTGGTAAGTACCGATTCCTGCTGCACAATGGTGATGGTTGAATTCGCGTAGGGTTTAAACGGCATGAAGCTCTATCCTCTGGTGGCACAGTTGGGATTGAACGTTTCGGTGGAGGTGGTGTTCTGTATTGGGGAGCTTTTTCCTTGGCAAAGTTCTTGGTCCTTTGGTTATCATCCCACAAACACTGAATGCTGCGCGCTACAGGGACCTGTTAGCCGACCATCTACATCTATATCAGCTGGAGGTTTACCTGGAGCACTGCGCCGTCTTTCAACAGGACAACGAACCGTGTCATCGGACACGTATAACTACTAAGTGATTGGAGGAACACGACAACGTCTTCGCCACATTACCTTGGCCCCCAAACTCTTCTGAATATAACGCAACTGAACTTCGTGGGATATG
The DNA here is from genome assembly GCA_039090855.1 of Macrothele yani. NCBI lineage: Eukaryota > Metazoa > Arthropoda > Arachnida > Araneae > Macrothelidae > Macrothele > Macrothele yani. The sequence continues at coordinate 86,230,645 of CM077008.1, forward strand.
CTAGAACGGGATGTGAGAACAGTTGATCCTCATCCACGGAATGAGCATGAACAGACGGAGCTGCTGCAGCGGACATGGGTCAAGTTACGCATTGAGGATCTTCGTCACTTTGTAAAATCTGTTCCTAGGCGTCTGCTAGCCGTAATCGCACAGAAAAATGGACTAAAGCGTTATTATAGTGCGTCGCATAAATATAGAGACAGAACGAATTCTGGAATGAAAAAGAAACAACAACGAGCTGAAATGTACACCTCATATTTATAACAAAAATAGCATAGGTCACGCAGCTGTACAATAGTTTGACGGAAACATAACAATTCCAACGCCAAGTGCAGAAGTACGCTGTCTGAAAAATATAAAGACTTACTAGTTATGAGCACCACCGGTACGAATAGTGGAGCCGTTGTCCCGAAAAACACTGAAAACCCGATTGAGCATGCTGTCCACCAAGTGATGTAAGTGTTCTGGACGTAGTGCGTACCAGCTTCGTTCAATATTCTCTTTCAATGCCACCACATTTGAGAACTGCCGTCCATTCGCATACACATCTCTGATCTAGGATACCCCAGAGGTTCTCGATAGGATTCAGATCTGGACTGAGTGCTGGCCTAACCATTACGGTCAAATAATGAGTGTTTGAACAAGCTTTTCGTTGATGCAGACCGATGGATAGAGGCATTGTCTTGCTGGAACAGATAATCAACACCCGTTAGTGTTTCGGAAAACGGTAGAAGGTGGCTGCTGAGTATGTCCTGATATGTTTCGGAGTTTTGCCTGCCTTGCAGAAAAGCAATATCCATTGTCCAATTGAACGCAAAAGCTCCCCTGACCATCACAGATCCTCCTCCTTTCTGTCTGCTGAAGAAGGTGCGTGGCTCGCGTCTTACATTATGCCAATAGCAGTTCCAACCATCAGGGCCGTCCAGGTTGAACTTTGTCTCATCGGAGAAAATAGTTGTGATCCTCTCGTCCGTTAAGGGCAGGTGGTTGCTTGCCTATAACCATCTAGCTTTATTGTGGCGCCGCGTGAGGTGTGGCAGACGGCGCACTTTACGGGGCACAATGTTGTAACTTTCCTTGATTCGTCGATGAAGTGTGTCCTTTGAGACGGTGACACCAACAGTCCGAGATACTTGACGTATTGATAACCTTTGGGATGAAACTAAACGCATGATGGCACGATAATCTCGTCTGGTTGTTACTCGAGGCCTTCCAGGCCGTTTTCTGGCAGTTAACGCACAGCGTTTCGATAAAGTCTTATACATGACTGTCCTCCATGGCTTTACAAATTTTCGCTACAGGCAATCCATTTGCTCTTAGTCTCCAAATCTTCTGCACCTCCTCACCAGAAAGTTTGACTGTTGCGTGGCATTTCGGCAAATGAATGTCTGACGGCAGGTCCGCTGTATTTTGTAAGCTGGACCGAATTACGTCCCATGCGCGTGCGTACAACATGCTAATTTGTACATCTCATTTGCCTGTGGCTACTTTACATAGTTGTCTTTATATTTATGAGACACCTAAAATTATACTATTTCACTTTGTGGTGTTCTTTTCACACAATCCGGTCATCTCGACGGATCGAAACGTTTGTTGTAGGATTGTGTCTAATTAGGTACCACTTCAGCTTCCTACCTATATTCGCATTGCGTTCACGGCGAAAAGTTGACTGTCTCTATATTTATGCGACGCACCTTAGATAGGTGTTACTAATGCAAGGCTAACACAGTGTATTAAATGATTTATGGAAAAACCAGACGTTCAAAGACTTCTCCGTTACTATGGAATTTCGAAAATTTTGAAGAGCAATTCTGACTTTTCAAAACATCATAGAATGAAACAAAGACTCGGATGAATGGCTCCCCATAGTAACTTGGTTTGCCCCTATGGTCGAGTGGTTCTGAGGCGCTGTCCTTTGAACTTTATTCTGAGAGGTGCCTGGGTTCCTGTCCCGAATGGTGGAAGCTCGATTGCATGTTTTACGGAACCCTTTTCCTGGAGTCGTAACTCCTCCACTTCTCCTTACAAAATAACTTTAGGTTATATTTTTCACCTCTCTATGAAACTTGGTCTACAGCTACAAGATCACTAACTTTGGAAGTTATTTCACTTCCAAATTAAGTTAATTCTGAAAATAAACGACGCTTTCTGAATTTAAGATCTAAGTTCTCGCCAAGACTTCCCTCAACTGCAAAACTCTAATAATAGGTTTGTAAATAGTGCTAAATCTTAAGAAATGTTTTCATGGCATTTATGGTGAAGATTTAGATACTGATAAATCGTACCAAGATTACAACTCTGCGAAATAATAACGATTACAAAACGAATCATTTGCAACGTTCAAGAAACGATACAAAATACGTGTAAAGAAAAAGTCCTGTTAATGAGGATTGATATCTACCCTATGAATAATGACGGATGCACAACACATGATTGCATTGCAATCTTTCTTTGCAATTACAAGAAATGTAGTATATTCAATTTTTGCCAAAAATCTATTCTAAAATCATGGACAGCTTTTGAACTCGGGCTTGGACTCGGACATATCTAATCCACTTGTTTGTCATCTAATGTTATATGAGAAAACATTATCGTCAATTAACTATTTAACCTGCTGGAATGAATTGATTCGGAGTTAGAAAAATGAGATGAAATCCGCTCGGACGAATATATTATCTGTCTAAGAAAGTGGGTGAACGCCACGGGAGCAAGTGAACCTGTCCTTCAGAAAATCAAATATTTTCCAGCTTAGCTTTGTTATACAAAATGCTCATTTAGGGGGAGGCTGTCACTAATTTTTACTGACTGATTGCATGCTAAAGGGTCTATAACAATAGCGACGAACTTTAGGAAAGAGAGAGATGTTTGAGTCACTTGTTTTCACCCAGTGGCATAATGTCTCTGTCAGAGGGACTAACCCTTCCCCAACATGCATCGAGTCATGGAGAAGAGAAAGACTAGGGGAGGCGCTTATCACCAGGGACAGATTTATGGTCGGTACCTCTGATATGAGAGGGTGAAAGGAATGGTTTTTCCTTTGCTTTCGTAAAAACTAGCCACTATGTAAATATTTCCGTTTGAGGAAGACATAAAGTTTTGTGCAACATTTGGGCACCACATCGACCGCTTAAAACGTTAACAAATCTTGAAATTTTTTCCTGTGGACGAAGTTGGCTACACTTTAGAGTTCGGCCCCCAATCGTCTGTTTCGCGATAGGTGCCAATGGAATGACGGGAGAAACGATTCGCGATAGGTGGCGCTGCAGCTGCGTCGACGTTTTTTTCTGCTCTGTGTGTGTGTTGCGTAATCGCTGTTTGCTGAGTGGGTCTTCCGTCTTCTGTTCGCCCTGCTCTAAGTGTTTTTTTTTTCAGAGTGCGTTGTAGCTCTGTCAGTAGACATGTGGAACTGGAGGCGTTTCTTCGACGAAGTTGGAAAGGATGAAGAAACATGCATTGCAATATATCTTCCAGTGTTCTATGAATATCGGCACTTAAAAATCTAGGTATTAGTCACCCAGAAATGTGACTCTTGAGATAACACCAGGCTACGGTTGTACTGATGTGTTTGAGACGATACCAGAAGTTCAAGATCGGCTAATTGCCTGGGACTACTACCTGAAGTATATTAAATTACTTTTAAAGCACTTCGATGCACAATTTTCGCGAATTTATTTAAAATCCATTCTTCTAACGGCTTCTCATCTAAACGTTCATCTAAACCATGCCATTTTTGCATTAAAAAATAAAACATCCTCATAGTTTCTCTCCATATTAAAATATCTTGTAAATCGTGGCATTTCTATAATTAAAAAAATGACGATCACCCCTTTGCAATCTGTGGGTAAACAACACGAGATATAATGCTAAACAGCAAAGAGCGTGCGCATCCAATGAACAACATATTTTATTTTGACATTTTGTTTACACATCCGTGGTCTCTAAAGCGGCTTCATCGCTGATTTTGTTGCTAGTGCATTAAATCCCATCATCTTATAAACAACTCAGTTTTCTTTGATTCTTTTTCGATGGGACTTGTAAGATTCCGGAGTGGTTTAGAAATGTTTGCATGATAATATTATTCAAACCTATCAAATATTTAAAGTAAAGTTCTTTTATCCTTCATGAAATATTTAGTGCTTCTGAATTTTTTATTACCAGTTGGTTTTATAAGAATTCAAAAGCGAACTACTTGGAATTTATGCATTTGTATTTCTTTAGGTTTCAAGCCTCCTGTGCTACAAAAGCCCAGACCGCCAGTTTACCGTAAGTTCAAATTCACTTTTGGAGTCAAAATTATTGATGACACTTCGTGAAACGAATAAATCGAATTATATCTGACAAAAACAAGTTTCAAAATTCTCACGGGTATTCTTGAGAGGTAAAATACATTATGTCAAACTTAGACATTGAAATACAAAACTCATGACACTTACCCGCTGTGTTCCTCAGTAATGCATCAGCTTAAACTTCGTTGTGTTTTCAAGAAGTAAAAATTACGGAAGTTGCTGTGAGGAAGTAGTCAGTTTTGTGTGTTTTTTGTACTTCCGTGAATTCTGAATAATAAATTGTAAATGTTTCAATTATAATTTAGGAATACCGGTGAAGAGTTTGTTTAATTTTTCTTTAAATTAGAAGTAACCAAGTCGGAGCTGAAACAAAATGTTATGTACAAAATTATTTAGTTATTCCGTGGCGCTACAGATAGTGTACAGTTCTTGTCTCCATTACCATCTGTCGCCATTCCGATCTGTGTTTCTCCCGTTGCGCAGTAGTTTAAGTAATGTTTTTTTTTGTTGTTGTTTAGGGGTTTAACGACCAACGTGAGCAACTTGATGAGCCATAAGCAGCCGTCTATCCCTAATTCAGGGAAGGAGAGAACCCATGCGGTAAGACAAAAACACCATCCATACTTCACCGGGATTCGAACTCGGACCCCTCTCAGATGAATGGTCAGATGCCAGCGCTTAAACCACTGCACCACCTGGGCTGTCCCAGTGTCATCTTTTGACAGTTCATTCGAGATGGCCCGGGTTCGAATCTTGGCTGAGGAATAGATGGCGTGTTTATCTCAAGATTATGGTTTCTTTCCTTTTGGAGAATCAGTGCCCTAAATTAATGACAGCCGACTGCTTATAGCCCATTGAGTTGTTCCTTAGTTGTCGTTAAACCCCGAAAAAATAAATATCAGATCTGTGGTCAACATTTTGCCTCTACCTTCTGTCATCAAAAATCCTCTCCTCACTGTCCAGCCACCTCTTCCTGGGTATTTCGACACGTCTTTTGTCTTGAGGTTTTGAATATACTGGTTATTCCCCAGCATGTTCTCTACGTATCACGATTCCTGCAGTCTCAAACATTTAATTTCCGTGACCAGGATATTCACGAGGACTGGATAGAAAAGTTACGCACGTTATCTTTGTTTTTTGGCAACAGTTTATTAGAGCAGCAAAAAACAAAAAGACAAATACACAGTGAAGCTGCATTTCATAGCTATTTTTCAACATAAGAACAGAGATGCTCGATACATTTACCCTAGCGTGGTACCAGTTTTAATATATCTTTTTCACAAAAGTACGATTTCTGGGCGCGTAGCCGCATGCGGACAACCGTTTTGACTTCGTCAGCTGAATCGAAGCGTTGGCCACCCAGGAATCTTTTTAAGAAACAAACAAATGACAGTACGAAGGAGCCAGGTCCGAACTGTATGGTGGGCGCTGGAAAAGCCCCCAGATAAATTGCGAAACTTTGTCACGAACGTGTTGTGCAACATGTGAGCGGACCGTGGTCATGAAGCAGTCTGATATGTGCAGCGTCTCTGTTGGGTCTTTTCTCACGAAGGGCACTACGCAAGTTTGTCAATGTTGTGGAAACACATGTTTGTCCACGTCGGGCATCGAATCTGGACCCCCTCACTCCAGAGTAAGTCGCTCTTTCAACTGAGCTACGCAGACTTGTGCTCTCATTGCTATCTGCCTTTATCTCATGTGCGTCCTGTGGGGAAGACAAGTCACCCCCCCCCAAAGAGGACCGGGGCATGGCCCACGGGTCAGTCGAAATCATGTGTCGCTGTAAGCAGTCGTCCGCTGAAGAACATTCATTTGAGAAATCCCACATATTTGGGTGTGTGGAAACTTAACATCACACACATTCCTTTTTTCGAAGCACGGAAGAAGGGATTCTCATTTTTCGTGTCTCGCGGTGTGGAAAGAACATCACACCATTGAGAGAAACTTAACGGCCAGGTCATCCTTGAAGTTCGGGTGCCAATGTGGAAACACAGGTTTGTCCACGCCGGACTTCTAAACCGGGACCCCTGTCCGCGTAGCTCAGTCGCTCTCCCAACTGAGCTACGCGGACATGTGCTCTCATTGCTATTTGCTTTTATCTCATGTGCATCCTTCGGGGCAGGCATGTCACAATGTGTTAGCGTATACTTTGGCATTCACAGTGGTTCCCGTTGGATGAAACTCCACAAGAAGAACGCCGTGCATATCTCAGAAAACCGTCATGATAAACTTTTTGTACAGATTGTGCTGCTCTGAATATTTTTGGTGTAGGGGAGTCGGAATGTTTCCATACGATACTGTTTTTTTTTTCGAGAGTGTGGTGGTACGCCCAGGATTCATTACCCGTCACTACACCTGCCAGAAATTCATGTCCTTCTTCTTCGTAACGCATCAAGTGGTCCAAGGATGTCATCATTCTCTATCGCTTCTGGTCATCTGTCAAGTTCTCCTGCACCCATCGCGTACTGACCTTGCGAAATTGCAATTTATCATGCACAATATCGTACGCTGTACCGTACGAAATGTTGAACTTCTGTGCCAGTGGGAGCAAATGGATCTTTCGGTCACTCAGAATTGCCTGTTCAATTCCTCTCATACTGGCAGACGATGACGCGGCTACAGGTCAACTGGAACGTGGCGAATCGGCAAGGTTGCCAACGCCCTCTGCAAAGAAACTGCACGATCTGGAGATGTTGCTGTGATCCAGGCAATCACCACCATACACTTCGATCGTTCCTTTGTGAACTTTCGTCAGAGTTTTCCTTTTAGCTCACAAAAATTGGACTACACCGCGTTGCTCTTCATTCGTAGACAACGCTAACAGACGCGACACCGTTGTGCCGTCGTCCACATTGTCCACAGACCGGTTTGGCTGGCCACACCTGATCCATCCAAACCGGTTTGTAGCGTGATGTTCAAACTCGTTGTCTGCCAAACTGCAATATGCTACTTGTAACCTGCAAAGAGAAAAAAATTGCTATGCTTTACTTTTCGATCATCCCTCGTAGTTGTACCAACTACGAGGGATGATCGAAAAGCCACACTGTCCGAATCGTCAAGGAGTGATTCAAGAAACATGCTGGTGACTTTCTGTTAATGATCTGGCTTCCAAATTTACGTGACATGAACCCAATCGAACATTTGTGGTTCGACTTGGAAAAGTGGGTTCGCGCTAAGTCACCACCACCCTGAAATGTACTGGAACTGAAGGAGGTGCTGTTGATATTATGGTGCCAGATACCCCATGCTAGCTATCGCCTCCTCATCACATCGATGCCTCGCAGAGTGGCTACTGTTTTGCGGGCTAAAGTGTGTCCTACAACTCATTAGGCAGGTAGTTATAGTGTAACGGCTTATCGGTGTAGACTGTTTGAGAAAAATGAATCAGCTATTATTAGCTTTCCAGTTTTATACTGCTTTTAAATTATGCGTTGTTCGAATAATTAGTAATTTAAAAACTTAGCTTCGCAATATCTCCTTCCTCATATTCACATATTTTACGTATTTCTATGGTTATGTATCTCGAAACCTGCTAAAGTTTTGGAGATTTTCCAGTTACCAAACTACTCACATAATACATGGTTGTCACTGTTGTATGTCTTCGGTACATTCACAGCAGCATTGCCAAATTTGCTTTAAGTTTTTGGATCTCCTCCTTCACCTTTACACAACAGCAACAGGCACGCTGGAATCTCTCGACGTTTTGAGCATTACTTGTGTAATTCAATGACATCATGACGTCTGCCAACCTTTACCTAGAAATGTGAGTGCATCAATTTTATATATGCTTGACAAAATAAACATTGTATACTTGATCAAAAAATCTTTAAAGTCGCAATTCTTGTCTGACATTTTTAAAGTTACACCATTTCCAACATTTAATTTTCCAATCAACAAGAAACTTTTCTAAGTGGCATTGAAAACTGCTTGGATTCTCCTTGGAAAGGACGCATATAAGTCCTGGATGGTGGTATGTTGTACCATTCTTCCTGCAGAAACTACTCCAATTCCTTGAGAGGCGCCTGAGGAGGATAACGGGATCGCACTCTGTTTTCCAACGCAGACCACAAGGGTTCAGTGATGTTTAAATACGGTGATTGTGCAGGCCAGGAACGAACTGTGCAATGGTTTGAGGAACATCCTCATATTCCTCAAACCATACGTGAACAGTTCGACTTCTGTGAATCGAAGCATTACCATCTTGAAAGGTGCAATCCATTAAAGGAAACAATGTCTGCGCCACGGAATGCACATGGTTTGCCAAAAGGTGCACATAGTCACCGCTAGTGATCCGTCCGTGTAAGGTGATAATGGGACTTGCTGCAAACCACGAGATCATGGCCCAAACCATTACGGAACCGCCCCCATGCTTCACTGTAGGAAGGAGACAGTCTGAGTTGTAGGCTTCTGCGGGGGTTCGCCACGCGTAAACCCGTCCTGTGGTGTGGAATAGTGAGAAACTTGATTAATCGAAAAACAAGACATGTTTTCATTGACCCGCAGTCCACGTTTTATGATCCTGGCATCACTGCAGTCTCCTTTTCATATTCACCTGTGACACCAGGGGTTTTGCAATCGCAGCTGTGCCGTAAATATTATGCTTATGCAATTACCTTCGCACGGTATGGGTTGACACTGGGTTTTGGAGATGTGCATTAAGCTCAACAGTCACTTTCGTCGCCGTGCTCTTTCTCCTTGCGGTCACAATCCTCTTTAATATCCTCATGTTTCTCGCAGTGAGTTTGGTTTTCCTTCCTTCCACAGTTGTGTCTCACAGATGATGTTGTGCCTGGAACATTGTATGCTGTCATGACCTTCGACACGGTACCCCTTTCGATACTCCCAGTACTTGTGCCAGTGTGGTTACCGACGCACCAACCTGACGGGCTCTTACAATCTTCTCTCTTTGGAACTCCGACAGGTCACTCACTGTGCCTTCCTCTTTAACGAAAGTATGCAAACACCGATTAACAATGCCATCACACAGAATCTTGAGACTGTACCCAACACTTTTTTTACAAAACAAATTGTAGCTACATGTTCATCTTACTCAAAAAGCTGCACATACCAAAGTCACTTTTACAACGAGGTGTTTCCATTATTTTGAACAACCCCTGTATTTCTCATAGGTATACTATTTAAACTAAATATCATGTGGATCCAAAAGACAAAATTTCAGAATAAGTTCTTATAAGTTATAGCAATACTTTTTCACATCTTTCAGACAGATCTTTCAAAACATCTTTGCATGGGGGAGCCTGTTCGGGAAAAACCACCCGAAACAGGTTTAACACAATTTATTTAGAATCATCCCATCAGAGACTCACACTGAAGTGATTCTTTAAATATGAGAGAAAAGGAAAAAAGAACATGAAATAAAGTGAAAGTATAAAAACAATATAGCCAGTTTCCAACACATGAAAAATTGAAATTTGACTGTGGATCTTACTATGAATTTGTGACTTATTAAATATTATGTTATTCTAATATTTTATTAAGAATGCCATTACCTTTTCTAAAAACTATAGCTTTTAATGCTATCCACATCTTACAAGTTTAATTTGCACCATATTTCCTATTTTCAAATTTTAGAACTCTTCTAAAAGCGCATTTTATTGCTGATTCTTTCTGCTCCGAATTTCAGTATTTCTGATTAAATGACATTAAATTTCTATTCTTCCACAGATTATATTTTGTAATTGCTATTAGATAATAAATTTCATTACAATTTAAATCACTATATTTTAAAGGTACATGATATAAGATTCGTTAACTGTCAAAATCCTTTTTTAAATTTAAGTAATTCTTTAACCATATCCAAATGTTTTTCGTAAAATCACATTTAACAAAAAATGTGTTCAGTGTTCTCCAAGAGACCACAATGTTTACAATACGGATCATTTGACAGATGTGTTTTATGTAACTAATTACGATTAGGAATAATGTTGTGTGAAATTTGAAAATTTAGACCGCGAATGTAAGTACTTAATTTATTCCGAATTTGCTGTATCCAAATTGAATTTATAAATGTAGTATTCATTATGATTTCTAATTTTGTCTGATATTTTCAATTTAAAGCCTTGTAGATATATCTTAATTTATCATCATGAGTAATATTTTCTAGAATAGATATTTCATTTATTTTTCCCATAGCTTACAAAGATCAGTATACCTCCCTCCCGCCGAAAAAGAAAAACGCCGTTCTGGTCTCAAGGAATAGAAACATTCTAGTAACGACCAACCTGAAACTTTTAAAATCTTAAAAGCCGAATGTTTATCATTTTGGAAAAATGTTCTAAGTTTCAAAAATCTTAGTATTTTACCTGCGAGTGTTAGACGTTAAATTCCCGACCTCTCAAACTCAACATCATTACATAAAATTTCACATTTTATTTCGTCCTCCCTCCCCTTCCAAATATATCCGAAGGCTTACCTTTCGGCTGCTTTTGCAATAGCAACTGGCAATAGCGTGGTTCTCAAATAGTAATAGAATTTGGGAAAATGCAGAGATTTTATAATTTCAGCTTTTGAAAATAAGGAAAACAAATATTTTCAAGTTTTTCATTATATTTTTTCATGTTAGTTAAACAGTCTTGCTATTTCTTTGAAAAGCATGGACCCGAAGTCTCAAATGGCACTTCCAAAATTTGTATTAGTAATTTTAAAAAAGGTTTTGTTTTAAATTCTTCCAATTACCAAATAAAAAACCCTTACTTTTTTCTACATTCAAACTCGAGACAAAAATGGAACTAAATTTTCTGTATATCTCTTCAATTTTTGAAATTGAATTTTCATCTTTAGCAAACAAAACCACATCATTCCCAAAAGAAAGTGACTTTACAGAATTACATTGTTCAGGAACCAAAATTCCAGTTACATTTTTCTCATTATTTAATTTAATAAAGAAGTAATTTATAACTAATATATATAATATTGGAGACAGTGGGAAACCATGTCGAACTCCTCGAGAGACTTTAATTTCTTTCGAAAATTTGTTATCTATAATGAAACGTGTGTTATATTTTGGTATATACACAATCGAGTCACATTATTGCGACCACCTCCTACTTTTGAAGTTAACAGCGTGTAGCCAACGACAAAAGGCACGTGTCGTGAACTGGCTTGGAGTGTATATAAGATGTGCTGTAGGCATTCTGAAAACATATCACTCATTGCTGTCATGGATAAAAAGAGCGTTTCTTCCTTGGCCCCCTAATTCCCCCAGACTTAAACCCAATTGAGCATCTGTGGAACCACCTCTATCGTGTTGTTCGCTCTATGGATCCTTCACCACGCACCCCCTCAGTAGCTGTCAGATGCACTGCAGTCAGCATGGCTCCACATGGCTCCACATACCTTCTAGCACCTTATTGAGTCACTCTCAGCCCGTCTAGCTGCTGTCCGCGTTGTACACAGCTGTTACTCTGGATATTAGCTGGTGGTCACAATAATGTGACTCAACAGTGTATTTTCTATTACATTTATAAAAACGTGGGAAACCATAAGCTAATAATTATTTTAGCCTTTGTTCCCTATTTATTAGGTCAAAAACCTTTTTTGTTCTAATGAAATAAAAGCCATCTTAACTTTTCCACTATTTATATGTACTGAAAAATTTCCTTCAGTGCTACTATGTTAAATTGGATATCACGTTCCGGAACTGAACACATTTGACCATCATCTATTAAATGTTTTAAGACTGGACAGATCCGATTTGTGGTAATTTTAGAGAAAATTTTATAATGAACATTATGGATCGCAATCAGTTTTGTGATTGCGATCCATAATGTTCATCATTATAAAATGTTCATCAGTTTTGTGATTGCGATCCATAATGTTCATTATGGATCGCGTCAGTTTTGTGGGTCTTCAGAAATGCAACCCCTAAAGAGTAATTTTGTAAGGTCTTTTTGCATTGAATGGGGTGCCCTTTTTCTATTAGAAATTTTAATATAAATAAATAGTAATTTAGGTATCAATTTTTTCAATTCTTTTTCAATTTTTTTTTATAGAATTCAGTTTTTAATCCATCATGACCAGGGGAAGCACCATTAAGCAAGAAGAACAAAGCATTTCTCACTACTGTGTATGTTATTGGTTTTAAAAATTCATCCACATATTCCACTTCAAATTTGTCTATTAATCAGAATTTCCACTGAACCTTGTGGTCTAGATGGATTAAGTAAATTATTATAGTAATCAAAAAAGTTTTATTTATTTGTTTTCTTCCTGTCTCTGATTTATCTAATGTGGGATCTGTGTTAAGGCTTTGATGTGGTACAGAAATTTCGTGCTCCGAGTGTGAGATCAGTCAGTAAGGTTTTATTTTCACGAAGAGATGTGTTCAATTCAGCATCTGGTATATTTTGGACTACATAATGTCGATTCCCTTGTTGCATTTCCTTTGTTATTCTCACAGACTTTCACTCGAATTTCTTGACTAATGACATTGGGTACTTTAGTATAGAATTTTATCTACTCTGGTTGTTACTGCATGGCGTTATATTGCATCGCGCCAGAATTCTGTTTTTTGTTTTTTTGTATTTTAGGTTTCAATTAAGGGGAGAGGCGGTTGTCAGGGTCTTGTTCACAGAAACCACACGGTGAGCTGAAATGAAGAAAACTAAGCACAGAACGCATTATTTTGAGAAAGGTTTTTTTTTTCGATTGAAGATTTAACCAGCACAGTGAACAACTTGATGGACTATAAACACTCGTCCGTCTCTAATTTAGGGCCAGTGGTTCCAGGAAAATGAAAGAGCCAGTGCTGTAATTCAAACACAACATCCATGCCTCACCGAGATTCGAACCTAGACCCTAATTTAGGGCATTTGGTTCCAAGGAATGAAGTGAACCAGCGATGTAAGTCAAACACACAACCCATGCATGATTCGGAACACGATCACGAACCCACTCGAGCAAACGGTGAGGAGGTCAGCTTTTCTAACGGCTCTTACGAAAAAAAAAACAGAAAAAACAAAACAAAAACGGATGACTTCTTAACTGTTTTGAAACTTTTTTTCTGTAATCGAGAAAACATGTAAGTGATTTTTTTTCAGCATGTTGTACAATGAAATTTTTGTTTACAGAATATTTCATTCAGGGGATTTTTATGATTTGTATATGTGACAGTATGTAACACCTATTCTTCTAAATCTTCTGTAGTTGGACCACTGGGTATCTGCAGCGCACCTGACTGTTTTAAACCATCAAGACTCAAGTGCCTTGACTGTGGAAATGCCGCGTACTGTGGCACGCGCTGCCTGAAAAGAGATCTATATGCGCACAAGAAAGTTTGTTTCAGTAAGTCGTTCATACGTATATTACAATATTTCTGTGTTGGTAATGCTTGGCTGTTGTCATCTGCGATTTAATTGCCGAAGAGGTTGCTTGTTTTTCCGACCTGTTGTTTTCTATTAACGGATCTCATATAACAAAAGTGTCTCTGTTCGTTTGAGCATCTGTAGAGATATCTGGCATTTGAACAATATTATTTACCTCATTGGAATCTGGTAAAGTAAAATAAAGAATCCAAGAATTAAAGGCAGCAGTTCCTTTTTTTTTTTTTTTTTTTTGATTGAAGGTTTAACGACCACCGTGAGCAACTCAATGGGCTATAAGCAGTCGCCCGTCTGTAATTTAGTGTCACTGGTTCCAGGGAAGGGAGAGAGCCAGTGCCGTAAGACATACACAACATTCATGCCTCACCGGCAGCAGTTTCTCACTTCGACTGAATTGGATTTACGTACATATGAAGATGAGGTTCTGAAACCTTATACAGTGGCGTATCGAGAATTTCATTCTAAGTTGCAATATAAGCTCGGCAAATTCCATTTTATGGCCGCAAAAACTTCGAAAAGGTGTGTAACAGAAAATCATTGGACTGAAGGAACAACAGCTTGTGCTGTTATGGACTTCAATCAGTGTGAAATAAATTTTTGTTCTTTATTTTCTTATACAGCGATGAGATATTACATTATGACCACCTACTTGATAAGCTGTAAGACCTTCTTTAGCCCTCAAAACAGCAGCCACTCGGCGAGGCATCGATTCGATGAGATAGTGATAGGTATCCTGGGGTATCTGGTACCATAATGTCAACACCAGCTCCTCCAGTTCCCGTACATTTCGGAGTGGTGCTGATTTAGCGCCAACGCGCTTTTCTAAGTCGAAACACAAATGCTCGATTGGGTTCATGCCAGGTGAATGTGTAGGCCAGAGCATTAACAGAAAGCCACCAGCAAGTTCCTTGAACCACTCCTTGACGATTTTGGCTGTGTGGCATGGCACATTATCCTGTTGGTAATGGTCATCACCAGCAGTGAACACAGTTCTCATGAATGCGTGAGTTTGAATACAGTTCTCATGAATGCGTCAGTTCTCATGAATGCGTGAGTTCAATTTTTCATGTTCAGATACTTGACAGCTGTCAGGGATATGCTGTTGGGATAATTGGGCCTAAAGTGTCCCAAGAATACATCGCATACAGTATAACACCGCCATCGCATGCTTGTTTCCGCCCAACAGTGCATCCAGTTGCCATATTATTCATGGGTAATCGGCGTATCCGCGCTTGGCCGCCTACGTGGTGTACCAGGAATCTTGATTCTTCAGACCAGGCCACTTTCTTCTAATCATCCACGGCCCAATCTCGATGATCTTGGGATGCGTTGTTGGAGATGACATGCAGTGAGCATGAGAACCCAGCTTGGTGCTCGGCTACGCAGGCCCATGCGCAGAAGGTTGCGATGAACAGTGTGCTGTGACACACTGCCTTGATCACCACTGTTGTAGCTGCGAGTGATTTGTCGCACTGCGACCCTGCCTTAGCTCTGAACAATGCGCGACAGTATCCTCTCCCCTGTGGCATCATTGTGCTCGGACGACGGTTCTTCGTTTGGCCATCTGTGCACCTCTTTTTATACGTACTCAATAGAGCTGCACGTGAACAAGCCGTGCCGTTTCCGAGATCGTAGTTCCGAGGCACCGTGCCATCACAATTTGTCCTTTATCAAACTCCAATAAATCGGCAGCTTTTCCCATTCTGACTCCGAAAACTGTATTAGCCAAAAGCTGGTCCTTGGTTTGGATATATATTAGGTGCTTGAATTAATTCCCGCTGTTTTTTGCCACACAAACACCTGTGTGTTGCCACAGAATGGTACGGGATAGCATATTCAAAGTAGTGTCTGTTGACAGCTACGACCCTTTCCCACCGTTGGGGTAATAAATGGAATCCACGGTAGAAAAATGCAGGTTCTTTCAAGGCGAACCATTCATCGAGCCATTTTTGGATATCCGCGACAGAATGGAAGTGCTGCTCCGACGGCCCATGTTGTAGCGACTGGAACAAATTAGAAGTCCGAGAGAGTAATATCCGGGGAATAAGGCGGGTGGGACAAGACGTACCAGCCAAGTGCCTCCAAGAGTTCCTTCACGGATTTGGTGACATGAGCTCTAGCGTTGTCGCGGAGAAGAATAACCTTGTCATGTCTTTTGGCGTATTGCGGCCGTTTCTCCGTTAGTGCACGTTTCACATCGAATAATTGACGTCGGTACCGTTCAGCATTGATGGGTTTACCGGGTTGCAGCAGCTCAGAATACACAACACCGACTTAATCTCACCAAATGCACAGCATCCCCTTCCTGCCATGGATGTCCGGTTTAGGCGTGGAGGTTGATGGTTCGCCGGGACGAACCCATGATTTCGTGCGCTTAGGATTGTCGTAACGAATCCATTTTTCATCGCCAGTTACTATTAGATGCAAAAACGACTTCCATTTGTGTCGTTGCAGCAACAATTCACATCTGGTTTCACGTTTGGTGATGTCGCTTTACCCATGTGGGATCCAGTTTCCGAGCTAATGGATCATTCCCATTTACTTTAAACGTTTGCTAACCGTTGACTCATCGACCCGCAGTGTTTCAGACAACTCGTTGAGCGTCTAACATGAATCATTGTCCAATAAGGCCTCCAATGCGCTATTTTCGAACTTTTTCGGTTTCCCAGGGCTCTCTGTGTCCTTCACGTCACATTCGTTGGCTTTGAAGCGTCGGAACCACTCTCTGCATGCTATTTCCGATAGGGCATGTTTCCCATAGGCCTGCACTAGCAAACGATGACTTTCCGCTGCAGATTTCTTGAGGTGAAAGCAGAAGAGTAATGCTTCCTGCAAATACTCCTTTTTTGGTACGAAACTCGTCATCGTGAATGTGATACAAACTCGTGTACTGTGCCCTCCGATCGCGTGTCACACACTGCTTCGCCCAGACTACGGACGGTACGTGCGTGTGCAAGGAAGATCACAGCGCACCACTGCTGCGCTCTATTGGGCAACAGCATGAATTAATTCAAGCACCAAATACTGTTTTGTGAACATCACCTACCACACCGTTCGGTCTCTAGGCGCGCTCATATCTCTAGGCTGAGGGTGGTCATAATGTAATGGCTCGTCGGTGTACATTTAGAGTTACTACAGAAATGAAAAATAGTAAAATAACTTTGGCAAATTTTTGCAAACACACACACTTACACAGACAAAAAGGAGGAGTACTGGATTCCTCAAAAACACAATTGCTTTTGAAATTCTCACCCGAAGAAAACACGAACTCGACCGTGTTTTATGCAAATCAATGTTAAGAAAAGGAATGCGAATCAATGTTAGCAAATCAGAGCACCAACATATTGGTATATTAAACATGTGTTCGTAAATCTTATTGATCATTGAAAGAGTACAATTTAACATGAAGCTTCAATTTATATAGCAGGTGCGCCGTCCGGTGTCTGAATGGTTAGAGGCGTAGGTTCCCGAAAACGTTTTTGAGCCGAACCAGGATTCTAGTCCCGGATGAATTATATGGGTGAGATGTTTTCCTTACAGGACTGCTTCTTCTTTGTGTAGAAACAGTAGTTCTAAATTAGGGACGGGGACTTCTTATAGGTCTGAAAGTTGTTCATGGTAGTAGATAGACTCCAATTAAGAAACACAGTAGGTGATTTTCAGAAAGTAATGTTGTTTAAGAATTCACTGTGTGACCACAGTGTCCCAAAACATAATGTTTCTTAGAAGTCATTTTCTGGTCGTGGGACAATCTCCTCAGCCAGCAGTTGGTCCACCTTTACCCTCAAAATAAAAAAAAAGAGATTAACCGTCATATTTACATGAAAGTGGTAAGTTCAAGAAAATGATGAAAAACTTGGGCTAATAAGGGCTGTGCAGGTTGTTAAGCACTAATAATTACGCAAGAGTAAGGGCGGTAATTTTTATTACAGTACGTCTTCACTGATATCTGAAGGAAATGAAATCCACTGGTGAAATAGGCTGTTCTTACACCAACGAAGGTTATAAGATTCAGGAAGTCCGTGTCAGATCAGATCAGATCATACGTAGTAGGATTTTAGGAAGGAAGTGTCTGACCCCAGGTCTTAAAGAACCCTTAGGAATAGGAAGTTAGGAGATTTGGTCTTGAGTGGCCGATAGGAAAGTAACACGGAAGCGAGGTAGAAAGGGAGTGGAAGACGCCCTTATTTTTTACAGGAGGGCCAGTACACGGGGTCCGACAGCTTAACTTGCCCATCCGACGCACGGCGGATATTTAGTGGTTCCAGCATTCGAACCCGCCTGGGATCTAATAAGGAAGTCCGTGTCCTAAGGTCGTGGCCTATTTATTCATTTGGATTGAGGTAGGTGATTACCGGACCACTACTTAACTTCAACACACACACACTCTGTCTCTCTCTTTCTCTCTCCGGATACTTCTAAACCATGTGAGCTATATTTACAGCATATGAGAATTTCAGCATAACTTCATCACGGCTTCCATAACTTCAATACCATTACTCTTTTTTGAGGCATCCAAATATAGGTTTTAAACATTTTCGTGGAGTCATGCGATTCCTATTCAGACGAGAACCGATCGAAGCCTAAGTACCCATTGATCATCGTATCATTCAAATGCGTGGAACGGCGCTTAAACGAGTAATTTAAATGATATTTTCGGAATTTCTCGAAGATATATAGCGTTTACGTATTGCAATTATTTCGACAACAATTAATACGTAATGTGAGCAAATCCTTATGAGAACAAAGTTTTGCTTCTTTATTTCACATATTTCATGAACTGAAAGAAAACCAAGTTAGCGCCATGGAGTTTATTTAAACCAACGCAAAGGACGAAATTTTCTTTGTCTGGTTATGCTTCATTTCCATAGACCTAAAATGAATGTAATTCAAAGAACATACACTCATCGTCAAAAAAATAGTTGCATCCAGAAGGAAGCAACTGAGAGGGATGAAACATGGTGGGTAAGTTTAATATCGTGAGATATGCAAATGATTTAAGTATCACGCTCGGCCGCGCATGTGACGCCACCAAGTAGGGGTCGTAGCTCTGTGGCTGACCGGCAATATAAGGTCGTCCTGTTGCGCGTGCATGCCATCCCGACTCGTGCTGTTGTGTTGGTTGCATCCTTTGCAAGTGAAATATTCCCCGGAGAAAAGTTCGGAAGCAATTTAAGCAGTTGGAGGAGTTCGAGACGAGCCGCATCATCAAGCTCCGGAAAGCGGGAGGTTCTTATCGCCGTATTGCGCTCCATACTGGTCGTGTGGATATCACCATAGCACGCTGTAGGCAGAAATCGATAGAACAAGGCACGCAGCAGCGACAGGAAGGGTCTGGAAGACCTAGACGAACCACGGAGAGAGAGAGAGGACCGACGGGTTGTCCGACATGCGCAGAGTGACCCAACAACCACGACTGCGGATATTCAGCGAGCAGTGATATATTTGTCCGATTAGTGCCAACATGATTGACAAGCGGCTGCACGACGTAGGTCTACAGGCACGCAGAACGTTACGACGACTGCCCTTAACACCATTGCATCGTCACCAAAAACTGCAATGGAGTAGTGCCAGACTGTCAAGGAGCCACTCAGAATGATGGCAGCGGGTAATCTTCAGTGAAGAGTCCCGCATTTGTCTTACAGGAGACGATCAACGAATCCCTTTGTGGAAGAAAAGTCGCCAAGATGAACGGTTTGTTCCCGAGCGTCACGCGTCCTGATGTCATAATGTGGCTGAAATTGCCTACGATGCTAGATTACCTATGTGTTTATTACAGGCACTTAGACAGCCCAATGTTACATTAATGAGGTCCCGCAGCCACCTTTTCTGAACGCCCACTCCGGTGCGATTTTCCAACAGGACAACGCTCGCCCGCATACTGCTGCTGTCTCGAGAGCTTGTCTTCAAGGCACTGATACTCTGCCATGGCCAGCCGCATCGCCAGACCTATTGCCGACTGAAAATGAATGGGGTGCTATTGGACACGTTTTACTCACTCCACTCCTACCGCACAATCTGCAGAAACTGCGTGAGAAGATTCAAGCTGCATGGGATGGCTTATCTGAGAACAACATTAGGAACCTGTACAACTTCATGCCGTGACGTTTGGCATACTCTGCCATGGCCAGCCGCATCGCCAGACCTATAGCCGACTGAAAATGAATGGGGTGCAAACATGGCCGCCTGACGCCATATTGAGAAACACTACTTATTGGCTTATCGGTCAATAAATATTGCCCCATATCAGTCTCGAAGTTTAATCATGTATTGTTCCTGGTAACCTTTACCTTCCTCCCGAATAAGATTGCAGTACTACACGTCCTTTAGTGTGCAACTATTTTTTTGACGATGAGTGTAATTCCAAAGAAACCAGTTCTTTGCGGATTTGTGGATAAAACTAAAAAGATTTCTAGTCCTCATAATTATGAGGACTGTAATTTTTAACAACCTGATATTATTAGGTTGTTGATCAGAGATATAACACAATGGTAATGATTATGTATTATTTCTATAGATCCAGAATGAATCTACTTCTAGAAACCTAGTTCCAAAGTCATCAGTTTCATAGTGACTCGTGCCTAAAATTAAAAAAGAATAGTCTTCATGATTTGTTAATCAGTGATAAAATACAATTGTAAGAGAATAATTTATCTCGGAGGACTACCATTGAAGCGTGGCTTTGACTAACCTGTACTCCAGTTGGCACAATTTAGTTCTTCCGTTTTGTAAGAGAACGCTTAATCTGTCGGTAGTCGAATGTTTAGGAAATGTAATTTTTCGATCCTCGTACTGTTGGAACTGAATTCGTATCGCGTGAAGCACACGTGTTTTGTTGTCTCCTGTGGCTACAATTCTCTCCCTGACATAGTATCGGCAAACCTCATTTTCTTGAGGGGGGAGGGGAAGTAGCGATTACCCTGAGCAACTCAATGAGCCATTGCCGGTCTCTAAGCCAAGACCAATTATTCCAGAGAAGGGAAAGAGCCAGTGACGTAGGGTAAGCAGAGCATCCATGCCGCGCTGGGATTCGAATCCGTAATCATCTAGAACGAAAGTCACAAGCCGGAGCTTAGACCTCCGCGCCGGCGGGGCGGTAGGACTTATTAACGGACAGGCCAATTTTTCTTAGTCTTGGATTCTAATGAGCTCCCTAAAATAGAAAAAAGATCATGATGTAGATGTTTAGATTACAAACATCTTGCTAAATTTTTGTATGTATTTAGGTAAACCCATAAATTTAGCAAATGCGACCTTTCAGGTACATTTTTTTGCAGGGCAGTAACTAGAAAATTGTCAGCGTTAATTGAAGTTAAATGTTAAGCTGGAGAGAGCGAGGTCTTGATATTTAAAGAAGAAGCGATATTCAAAAAGTCTTTCTACTCAGAAAGAATTACCTTGCTTTGTGTTTTCAACAAAAAGGAAAAGTTTAACTCATTAAACATGTGGTCCTATGTTTGCGTCAGAGAAATATTTAATTGTCCCAAGTGATTAGTCTGAAAGGCATTAAGCAAATCCTGTACTTCAAGACAGTCACAGGTTTTTTAAGCTTGCATGCCTTTCTTTCTTTTTGTTTGTTTATAAGTTGCGTTTGTCGAAAAATTAGTGACAACAACGTTCTATTTAATTCATGAATGGAAACTGAAAGAACGGATGCATAGCACCGAATAAAGTGAATCTATTTTAACATCTGGCATACAAAGGAAATTCTTCACACCTTTAAAAGAATATTGCCGTTTTGCTATACTGTCGCGCACCCTATTCTTAATTTTTTTCCGGAGTTCAACCACCTCTGTGTGCAACCCAAAGAGCTATAAGCAGTCGCGCTTCTCTAATTTTGGATAACTAGTTCCAGGGAAGAGAATGATCCAGCTGCGTAAGACAAACATACAACCCATCCCAGATAGCACAGTCTTGCATTTAAAGTAGGCCCAACACTGATCCACCGTCTTTTATTCTTAAAAGACGGTGGCTCAGTGTCGGACCTACGTTAAATTGCAAGGCTGTGCTACCTGGGATGTCTCACCCGGGACTAAGGCCCGCGCCAGCTCGGATGAATAGTCAGACACCTGCCCGTCTAACTATTCGGCCACTGGGATAGCCTATTTTTAATCGAAGTTGCTGTCACTGGTGCGTATGGATAGGCGCTCATCTTAGTATAAATCTGAAAAAGTGGTTGTATAGATGTAAGAGCTATCTATGGTAATATCAACAATGAAATTAAACTCATTACATCAAAAATCATCAGTAACTAGTGTTGCATCTTGGGTTCGAGACTTGGGCTATCTCACCCCCTCCCCCCCCCCGAAGTTTATTTTTTAATTGTTAAGTAATAGAAGTAATATTTTTTTTTCTAAATTTTAGGTACATGCTATTGCTAACATGATACCAAATAATTATGAGGATTAGGATTTGAACACTTAATTGGGCATGAACTCCATTCTTCTTTCCTTTTGTGTGAACTTGAGTGTTACGTTTTCACAAAAAATGTTTCTTCCGAGTACTTTTTCATATTTAAAAATAATGTTTTTCTCTATTAGCAAACCAACCAAGCTGCTCGAATGTGCATGTCCTTGTGTGGCTCTAAGATACATCTTGATTCTTTTTAATACGGAAAAACTTCTTTCGGCAGTTGCAGTCGTAGACGTACAGTTTAATATTAGATCTGCTAATTTGTACACCTCAGTAAACACCATGTCTAATTATTCAGCTTTATGTAACAAGTAATGTCTGATTTGTTTTGTATTCATCAAGGGAATTAAACACATTTAGTTCATTTTTTAATCAAGCTGTATAAAAATTTGAAGCACAGAGTTCTTTAAGCTCTGATAGTAGATGTTCAGTGAAGCTTTCACAAAATTTTTCAAAACAGTTGTAATCCAACAAAGCCACGAATTTAAAATATAATATCACTGATTTTAATTCATTGACACTTCACACAAACTGAAACAACTCTCGCGAAACACGCGCTGGAAGCATGGAGGGACTGAGGTAGTCCGAAGTCTTCGTTTTTTCGGAGCGAACCTTTGGCCAAAGCAATGGCTACTCACGAGCTCCGTAGCTCCTCCATGTTGTCATGGAAACGCTAGCAGGAGATAGTATTGAAGCTCTTCGCATCAGAACAGCGAAGGCCTACTTTGCGTTAGGCCGTTGATCATCTCTCGCCAGACTGATTCTCATAATCGAAAGAAGCGAATCCGCTAGTGTTTTTCTTTTTCGCACCGAAAGCATCGACATATCTTAATACCGTTGATAACTGACTTTTATTTGTGTATATTTTATTGACTTTTATTTCTGCATTCTCTGGGCTTCGCAGCTAGCCTCGAATATACGCCACTGTCAGTAACTACACTGCTGGCCACCCAAAATGCAACACCAAGAAGGACACGGGATAGCAAAGCCAGATATGCTGGACATATAATAACAGATACAAAGATGAAACGATTGAGCTTACAGGCCCGTGCGACTTGCGGAACACGCAGACATCAATAGCTCGTGTGGCTCCCATGGCTGGCAATAACGGCCGCTAAACGCCGCGGCATCGAACGAAGGAGGCTGTGGATATGTAGGTCCAGGCTGCTTCCACACATTGCCACAGTTCATCAGGCGTATCCGCGGGTGGTGATTGCCGGGCCACTCGGTTGCCGATCAGCGACCAGACGTGTTCGATGGGCAACATATCGGAAAAACAGGCGGGCCACGGCAGCAGTGACACCTGGTGGGCCGTGAAGAATTGTTGCACGATGCGTGCCACGTGCGGGGGCTCATTGTCCTGTTGAAACGTGGCCGCTGGCAGGTCCTGCAGGTAACGGAGAACTATAGGCTCCAAAACGTCGGAGATGGTGTGGTGGCTGTTGAGTGTACCGGCGATGCGTACCAGAGGGTGGCGGGTGTCATATCCGATTGCGCCCCAAACCATAACGCCAGGCGACGGACCGGTATGGCGATGCATAATGCAGGCGTCATACAGTCACTCGCCGCGGTGCCGCCACACGCGGATCCGACCATCGTGGTGTTTTAGGCAGAAGCGGGATTGGTCGGTGAAGACAATGTCGTGCCATTCCGTAGTCCAGGTGCGGCGTTCAACGGCCCACTGCCGACGCACTCGCCGGTGGTGTAACGTCAATTCTAATCGGAACAATGGGCGCCGTGCGACAAGTCCCCGCTCCTGCAGACGACGTCGAACGGTACATGCTGACACAAATTGTTGTTGCGCAACACACCCTAATTTCTGCGCTAACGTTCGTGATGTGGCGGTACGAGCCGTCAATGCCCGCCGCACAACATGCCGGTCCTCTCGTTCGGTGGTATACCGCGGCTGCGGCAATCGGTCACGTCGGTTTGTCCGTTGCTCCTGCACCCACCGAATCCATATTCGCCTCACTGTGGCTGGATGTCGTCCCACACGGGCGCCGATGTCTTGGTACGATAAACCGCTGTCGCGATAAGCCACTATTTGTCCTATGTCGAACTCCGAAACGTGCTGGAATGACTGACGTATTCTGCGACGAGTCATCAGGAAGCTTCCCACGCACAAGTCCGGCAGCACAACACGCTTTCACTACTTACACTCCGCCTTCTGTGCACCCTTCTTATAGTGCTTCTCGGTAGCGTGCCGGGCGCACATGATTTGCATATGCCCTGCAATGCTAATCGTTTGCATATCCTCTCGCGGGCGACGCATGCTGAGAATTTCAGGCCAATTGGATGCTTCTTTCTTGGTGTTGCATTTTGGGTGGCCAGCAGTGTAATGGATATCAAAAGAGATCAAAATGCTACGAAGGAGGTTCAGGCTGACCTGTAATGCCCTGACACTCTTCCATAACCACTACATAAACACGCTGAACAACGAAGTTCCGCACGACAATGCATGTGTTAGCACCAAATGGCTTAGGAGTACTTGGATTAAATTTTCCAAACCCTGCTAGAGAGCCCTGGTAAGTGGTAGAATGGTTTCTGGTGGAGGATTCTTTTGAGCAACACGTTTCCTAAGAGTACCACGTGCATGCTTTCTTGGATTGATCCGGTGGTATTAACAAAAGTTCTGCACACTGTAGTACGGATGCCCTGTAGTACGCCATCTTTGTTCAGCTGTCGTATTACTGGGGTCACGTCCAATGACAGTTCGTCCGGCGATTTATAGTGGGTGTCATGGAGCCAATTCTTAGCACGTCTTTTGTAAAAAAAGATCGTGCTTATGTTACCGGTTTGTCCGTTCGTCCGTCCGTCCGTCCGTCCGTCTGTCTGTACCCACGATATCTCTGCAACTATTAGTCCGATTTAAAAATTCTTTTTGCATTGGGAAGCTTGAAATATGAGAATGATGATCCTTCATTTCGTTTTCTTTTACGATGTACAATTTCGCCGCTAGAGGGCGTAAATGCAGATGATGTCGAATTCAAAAATACGTTTTATTCTACGTATTTGCTTCTAAGCATCCGATTGAAAAAATTATTTTATCTTTCGATTCCATTTATGTCGAAGAGTATTTTAGATATAGTTACTTTTTCAAATTACCCATAGATTTTCCGCTAGGGTGCGTAAAATTAAATTACATTTCCCTCGATAACTATTCTTCTAAAACTCCGATTTGAAAAATGTTTTCTTCAGCGGATACAACTCTTGATAAAAAATGTTTTGCATATAATTTCCAATTTTTGGTAAAGAATACTTTTGCCACCAGGAGGCGTAAGTGTTAATTTTTGCTTCTGATGTATTTGCCATAAAATATGAGCTTCTAAAATATCGATTGAAAAAATTCCTTTGTGGACTGATGCCACTCACATCGATAAACCTTTTCGGAATATTTTCTTCCTAAAATACTTCACAGTTTATCCGCCAGGGGGCGTAGATGTATATCTTATTTTTGTCAATATCTCTACTTCTAGGTGTCCGATTTGAAAAATTTTTTCTTTGTTGGATAGTGTTTTCAGTGTGACATGTTTTTCATATAATTTCAAAATTTTCTAGTAATTCATAGACTTTCCGCTAGGGGACGTAAAGGTAAATTGCTTTCCCTCCTACATCTCTGTTTGTAAATCTCCGATTTGGAAAATTCTTTCTTTCTGCACCGGATACAGCTCCTGATGGGAAACCCTTTGCACATAATTTCTAATTTTTGTAAAAAATGGTTTGGCCACAGGGTGGCGTAAGTCTTGATTTCCGCTTCTGATGTATTTGCCGCAAAATATGAGCTTCTATAATCTCGATTGAAAAAAATGTCATTTGTGCACCGATACTACTCATGTCGACAAACCTTTTATTGTAGGAATATTTTCTTCTTAAAATAATGCATGGTTTCTACACCACGGGGCGTAGATGTATATCTTATTTTTGTCAATATCTTTACTTCTAGGAGTCCAATTTGAAAAATTCCTTCTTTGTTGGATAGTGTTTCCGATGAGAAATGTATTTCCTGTAAATTCAAAATTTTCAGGTAAATCATAGACTTTCCGCTAGGGAACACAAAGGTAAATTGCGTTTTCTGCATTATTTCTGCTTTTAAAACTCCAATTTGAAAAATTCTTCCTGTATTGCATACAAGACCTGATGGAAAATATTTTTCACATAATTTCTAATGTTTGGTAAAGAATGGTTTGGCCCCCAGGGGGATAAGAGTTAATTTCTGCTTCTGATGTATTTGTAGCAAAATCTGGGCTCCTGAAAATGCGACTAAATTTTTTTCTTGGATCAATACCGCTCATATGGAAAAACCTTTTGAGAATACTTTCTTCCTAAAATAATGCATGGTTTTCCCACCAGGGACGTAAAGTCACGTCTTATTTTTTGTCGATATTTCAGTCCGATTTGAAAAATTCTTTCTGTGTTGGTGAGCGTTTCCCGTGCGAAATGTTTCTCATAAAAATTCATGTTTTTCTCATCGCACAAGTCTGCAACCAGAGGGCGTAAGCTCACGATTCCGTTTACAGCAATATCTGAGGGATTAAAAACCCGATTGAAAAACTTCTTTCTTCCGTCAGATGCTATTGTTTTCCATACCGGTTCCATTGACTTTGAATAGCTTTGATAAATTTAATTTGCGTCAGAACGGATTCAAAAGACGTGTTTATTACACCCGAAAATTTGGTGTCATCTTTCTTGTTTAACTTTGGGAAAAGCTCAATGCCGAGTGGACTGAGATCAGGGCTGTATGGTGGGTGGGGTAATGTTTTCCAGCCATATTTCGAAAAACGTCCCCGTACCGACGCTGCACCATGACACGATGCTCCGCTTCCAACAAGTTGGGGAACAAGATGGCACCCGCTTCCAACAAGTTGTGGCGATTTTGACGAATTTTCGGTCTCAACTTTGTCCTCAGAAATAAGTTGTGCTTCGATCAAGAGTTCTTCCCCCACAAACTTCTTGAAAAGCAGTGTGGGTCTGTGTCGGAGTTTTTCCCCCGCATTGTTTTCATTTTCACGTACTCGCCGTGACTCGACCTAAGAAGCTGCATGCTTCCATTTCCCCCCCTCCCCTCCTACGTCCACAAAGCAAACGATATTGCGTCATTCTTACCCCATTTGCGTTGCTGAAAATCTGACCTTGACACGACACAATCATTTCCCGATTGCTTCATCCGCTTCCGTTTTAGATTAACGTGTGCAGAACTTTTGTTATGGCCTTCGAATCAGGGAAAATTAGACCGTCCGATGAATATTCTCACTAGCCAATTCTTCATCCACAGCTCCATGCGATCAGGACCGGCATTATAGTCAATGGAAAGGAAATCTACGTCCACAGCACCTCAGAACAACCGGACGTGGCAAAAAATAACATCACTGTAGGATCGCTGACCAGTGATTGTGAGCCTTACCATAGTCCATCGATATGAAGACCAGACAACGCGGGATATGTACCACTGACGGCGGGTTGTACGATGAGCTTTGGATAATGGTAGACAGCGTAAGGCTTTCCAGGCATATATAGTCCTGCTGCATTGCGACGTCTTGATACTGTTTGTCGTGAATTTTGAGCTGCTGTGTTTTCTGGAAAAAGCTGATGTTTCGTCTCTCTTTTGTCATTATACAGGGTGTCCCACTCGATATCGAACCCGGCATTTCTTTAATAATATTAACACCAATGAAGATATTGCAACTGAATTGGAAGTGGACTTACCTCATTTCGTGCGAAATGTTATGACATCACAACATGTGCTGGAAATGACCACTATTTGCGTTCAGACAGCATTGAACTCCGTGCACCATATTGTGGAAAGTCCTTGCCAGTACGTCCGCTGTCACTGCTTGAATTTCTTAGGAGATGTTTTCTTTTAAGGCATCTATGGTTCCCAGTTTCTTTTGGTAAATTCTCCCTTAAAAAGGTATCAGGAGGCGTGAGCTCGGGCGAATGCGGCGGTCATAGACCCTTCAAAATTATGTGATCGCCTAAAAAGGACTGAATTTTAGCCATACTAGTGTGTGATGTCGCTCCATCATTCTGGTAGTATTCAATGGAGAGTTCTTCGTCGTCCAATTGATTTACAATGGTGCTGAAGATTTTCATATATGCAGTTGTCGTGATGGTTGTATCGAAGAAGATGGGACCAATTAAGTGGTGCCGTGTCACCCCACACCAAACATCAATTTTCTGTGAATGTAGGGATACTTCATGTAACGGGGTTAGATTTTCACTGGCCCAAATACGGGAATTCTGAGAATGTCGGACTTTTCCATTGTAGCGCCACACTTAGGAATGTGTCTGCCACTAAAGAGCACTCCGGATGGCTGGCGAACAGCGCCGAGGTCAATGCACAAGTGGTCTATCACTACATAACCCTTTGCTTTCTTCACACTCACTAGCTTACACATAGCCTATAAAACGTAAACTACATTCCTCCATTTGGCAAACAAGTTGTTTTTTTGTTTAAACCGTATACCATTTCTTTCTTATTAGCTTAACCTTTCACCCTGTGCAGCTTCGGCATTCTTGATTCTTTATCAGTGGTTCTTGGTGTTTGGTGCTGTAAAGATTTTTGTGGTTTTACGTTACTTTCTCAGTTCGTTCTTGCTTTCTTTGGTTATTTTCGCTTCTGGCCTTCTTTCTCCAGGTAGGACTAATCATGATTGCACTTATTATTTTTCGTGTGTTGTCTTGTTGGTATTTTATTTCTTTTCTTTTGGTCTTGTGGCTTTAGGAGCACGACCAAGAGGACATTTGGATTTTGTCCGTCCTTTTCTTGGTTTCAAAAAAGCCACTTACAAAAAATGGGTGCTTCCCTGATGACCACCGTTTTAATTTGATTTGAGTATCGTCTCAACGCTTTGTTTGTTTTGTGTTTCACCTTTTAAAGTGAGGCGGCTGTGATGATGTTCTGCATTTGTTTCTTGCTTATATTTTGGGCTCTATTCGATACATTAGCCGTGTCATCGATTCCAGTACTTATGTGTTTTTGGATCCAGAACTTATTGCAGGTCTGTGGGAATTTTGAGTTCCTTTGGAGGTATTTATTGTGTGTTTCGTTTGGCTGTTTGTCGGTTTCCTTGGTCTACTATTTGCCTATATAGCCTTTCCGTCCGGATTGCTGCTTTGCTCATCAGGGGGTTTGTTTGGGGCTTTTTGATGTTTTGTATTAAAGTGCTTTAGCTTTCTTATTAGTGTTCCTATATATATATATGGGATGTTAGGTCAGGTGATGCGCAACATAATACAGCCTCTGCTTGACAAATGTCAACACCGCCTTCTCGTGGTGCATCCTGTTCCCACTGAAGGGCTTGACGACAGCCAATAGCGGTATAACTATACCATCGGGATTAAAGGAAATGATTACCCACACTCACCAACCCGCTTGGCCAGCGTAGTGAGTTATGGCCAAATTCCTCCAAAACGACTCTACAACTTAAATCTTGGCCCTCAGTCTCCGGCAGCTGGAATGTACTTGGTCAAGGCAGCGGCCAGTACGACATGAAAGCAGAGGGTGCTAAGAATCACAGAAGGACCGGACTAGGCTGCCATCTGATGCTGACCTTGGCTACGTATAATGGACGCTCCCTATCTTCTGATTCAAGGCTCCTTGAATTGGAAGAACTACAAAGGATCAAGTGAGACATCGTCGGGCTAAGTGAGGAAAGAAGAAAAGGAGAAGATCTCATTGAAATGAAAAGTGGACATCTCTTCTAGTATCGTAGGACAGATACTGGCAGAATTAGTGGTGTTGGATTTATAATAAACAAGAAACTGAAGGATAAAGTTGTAGAAGATGAAAGTTCCTCTGACAGAGCTGCACGACTTGTTATCCAACTCTCGAGAAGATACCAGGCTCAGATTATTCAAGCTTATGCACCCACTACAAGTCTTCCTGTAGAAGAAATTGAAGTATTTAATGGGGAAATTCATCATCTAAATAATAAAGGCAAGCAGAACTTGAATACCATTATGAGAGATTTCAAGGCCAAAATAGAACAATAGCAACAGAACGAAACTTCAGTAAGTAAATTCGGTCACGGCAACAGAAACCAGCGTGGAAATACTCTCGTTGAGTTTGCAGAAGCAGAAGGGTTTTTCATCATGAACTCCTTTTTCAAGAAAAAGCCGCAAAGGAAATGGACATGGAGGCAACCCAATGGATTGACATATGAAATTGATTTTATTATGTGTAACAAGAAATTTGTGCTAAATAAGTCCAACACAGGTAGTGACAACAGGATGGTACGATGTAAGATGCACCTCAACGCTAAATTCGAGCGTGGCAAGCTCATAACACAAACAAAGTGTATTGACATGACCAACCTAAACAAACATCATAATACTTTCAAATTGGAACTGAGGAACAGATTCTCTGCTTTAGAAGGTCTAACGTCGGATGAAGTGAACATCTCTGAAGTTAACAGAAAACTAACCAAGGCTCTTATGGAAACATCAACAAAATCAGCTGGTACTAAGAACAAGTTGCAAACGAACAAATTATCAGAAAAAACAAAATTTCTGATGCAAAAAAAGAAGAGAGATGAGGACAACTAAAGAAGATGTGACTTCCAAAGTGGAATATATAGAGCTATACAAGACGGTACGAAAAAGTATCACTGAAGACGTAAGGAAATTCAACTGTGAACTAGTGAAGAAAGCAATTGGAAACAACCAAAGCCTGAAGAGAGCAAAGGGATATCTAAGTAAGGGAAGAAAACAGATTATGGCCCTGAGAAAAGAAGATGTTTCTGTAACAAGAAATAGAGGTGAAATTTTGACAACAGTTAAATATGTCTACTCAAAACTATATGAAAGGGATGATACATGTACTCCAGACATTACGAACGGTACCAGTACCAGAGTTCTTCCAGTCTTCCCAGCAGAAGATGCACATGTAATCAAGAACATGAAACGGAAGAAAGCTCCAGGAGAAGATGGAATTACCGTAGACATCATACAAGAAGCAAGTGGAGAAATTGAAACAGTACTCGCCCAATTTATCACTCGATGCCTTAATGAAGGGAAGATTGCTGAGGATCAGAAAAATGCTACAACGATCCTGCTACATAAAAATGGTGACATTGAGGATCTGAGGAACCACATATCTATCAGCCTCCTATCAGTGGTTTATAAAATCTTCACTAAAGTTCTTTCACACCGGTTGAAGGGGACACTGGGCATGGCTCGACCTAGAGGACAAGCTGGATTCAGGAGTGGCTACAGCACTATAGATCATATCCACGTACTGAGAGAACTAATTGAAAGAGCGGGGGAAAATGAACTTCCATTATGCATTGTATTTATCGATTATGAAAAAGCCTTTGATTCGGTGAAACCATCAGCAGTTACAATGGCTTTGAAATCCTGCGGTATTGAAGATGCATACATTAATATTATTAATAACATCTATGAAAATGCCAGTGCAAAGAGTCGGCTATTTGAGAATACAGCAATTATACACTGGTGGGCAAAAATTAAGGACGAAAAGGAGAAATTAGCATAACAGCGAAACAAGCAGGCAGAACTGACCGAAAGACCACTGAGGAGATAGACTAGGGTCCGGTACGGTAGGGCATGCGCATATATGCAGCATGACATAGGAGGGGTAGTGTCTGAAGGGTATAAAGCACACGGGCGGTGTACGCTCAGCAATTCGGTGAAAGCTATTGCACGGTGTATATCGGTTTCAAAGATGTCGAGTTGCTGCCATCGTGTGATATGGCCAAAAGGCAATCCAGTAGACAACATCTGGATGACTTTACTAGTGTGACTAATGTAGCCGAGGAGTACGGGATCGCTCACAGCATTGTTTTACGAGCTTGGAGATCATTTCAAACGACAGGAACAGCTGTCCGAGAGTTTGGCAGTGGTCGTTCACGAGCAACCACGGCGGCGGACGAGCAGTATATTGTCCTACAGGCGAGAAGACACACACTAGAGACAGCGGGAGAAATCGAATGGCACATGCAACTGACAACTGGGCGTCCGTTATCACGTTTTACCGTGGCCAGGAGGCAGCACAAAGGTGGTCTATTTGCACGACGACCAGTACGGTGTGTGCCATTAACTGCTGCTCATCGGATACGGCGGTTTCTGTGGTGCCAGGAACACAAGAACAGGACACATCAGCAATGGAGTCGAGTTCTCTTCACGGATGAGAGCCGATTTAGTCTGACGAGCGATTCTGGACGTATACACATCTGGAGATCGCAGGGTACACAGAATCACACCTCCAACATCATCGAAAGGGACCGGTTTGGGGGTGGCGGAGATTTCGTTTTGGGCGGTATCATGCTTTTTAGCCGTACTGACCTCCACATCTTCCAAGGAGGTTCAGTCACTAGTGTCAGCTATTGTACCGAGGTTTTCCTGCCTCACGTGCGTCTGTTTAGAGGTAATGTGGGTCTTGAGTTCCTCTTGATGGAGGACAACGCTACACCTCGTCGTACAGTGGCTGTCGCAGAGCTGTTGGAGAGTGAAAATATTCAACGCATGGATTGGCCCTCAAGGTTTTCGGACCTTAATCCAATCGAGTACCTGTGGGAGACCTTCTCTGGAGACGCTTGGCAGCGCGTCACCAGCTGCCAGCAACGATTTCCCAGCTGCGATTGGCGCTTCACGAAGAATGTACCGTGATGCCTCAACAGCTCCTTGACAACCTCGTCCTCAGCATGGACAGACGTTGTAAATCCTGCAACGCAGTCAGGGGTGATCATATCCCCTACTAAAGACTGGATTTTTCTTTGCAGCCGCCTGTCACATGGACGTTTCTGTCTTCTGTCCAGTTGTGCCCGAAGCTATCTTTTCAGTAAAGTGCCTTTGTTTCCTTTGGATTCCTTGTTTGGACGGTTTTGCTCATTTGTCTCATATTCTTACATCTTGGGGATTTTATGGTATGATTTGAGTCGATGTGGAGCACTTCTGCACGACGTTACATTCGAAAAACCGTCTCGTCGTTAATTTTTGCACGCCAGTGTATAAAAATTGGAAAAGGAGTGAAACAAGGTGACACCATATCTCCCAAACTCTTTAATGCCACATTGGAAAATGTCTTTCAATCACTGAACTGGGAAAACAAAGGGATAAAGATTAATGGAGATAATATACCTCACCTTCGTTTTGCTGATGACGTAGTCATTTTTGGAAATATCCCATCAGAGTCGCCGAGTATGATCCAGGAACTGGCTGACAAGAGTAAAGAAGTGGGATTAATAATGAACTTTCAGAACACAAAAGTGATGTACAATGCTTTTGCAAGAAATGAAGATTTATCGATTGATGGAGGAAAGCTGCAGACAATCTATACCTTCATTTATCTTGGACAGCAGATATCAAGTGAAGGTCACATTGATGAAGAAATCAATCGGCGTTTAAAACTTGCTTGAAGAGCTTTTGAAAGAAACAGTATAATTTTCAAGAGCAATATGTCATTATGTCTTAAAAGAAAGGTGTTTGATCAATGCATCCATCCAGTGCTTACGAATGGTGCAGAGAAGTGGACCTTAACTAAAAGAGACATACAAAGGCTGCAGACAACTCAAAGTAGTATGGAGAGGTGCATGCTTGGTGTAACCAGGAGAGATAAGAAGAGGAACACGTGGATCCGAAAAATGACAAGAGTGGAAGACATCATGATCAGAGTTAAATCCCTGAAATGGGAATGGGCTGGACATACTGCCAGAAGGACAGACCATCGATGGACAGCCGAAATTTTAGATTGGATTCCAAGGGACAGGAAAAGACCCAGAAGAAGACCACATGGAAGATGGGTGGATGAAATTCGAAAGTATGCGGGAGTGACATGGAGCAGACTGGCAAAAGCAGACCGTTGTGGAGGAAACTTGGGGGACCTTCGTCCAGCAGTGGATTGATATTGGTTGACAATGATGATGATGATGGTATCCATCATCATCATCATTGTCAACCAATATCAATCCACTGATGATGATGATGGTATCGATCATCATCATCATTGTCAACCAATATCAATCCACTGCTGGACGAAGGTCCCCCCAAGTTTCCTCCACAACGGTCTGCTTTTGCCAGTCTGCTCCATGTCACAGTATCATCATCATCATTGTCAACCAATATCAATCCACTGCTGGACGAAGGTCCCCCAAGTTTCCTCCACAACGGTCTGCTTTTGCCAGTCTGCTCCATGTCACTCCCGCATACTTTCGAATTTCATCCACCCATCTTCCATGTGGTCTTCTTCTGGGTCTTTTCCTGTCCCTTGGAATCCAATCTAAAATTTCGGCTGTCCATCGATGGTCTGTCCTTCTGGCAGTATGTCCAGCCCATTCCCATTTCAGGGATTTAACTCTGATCATGATGTCTTCCACTCTTGTCATTTTTCGGATCCACGTGTTCCTCTTCTTATCTCTCCTGGTTACACCAAGCATGCACCTCTCCATGCTACTTTGAGTTGTCTGCAGCCTTTGTATGTCTCTCTATCTCTCTATATATACATTGAAGTGCCTGAAAAACTGGTACAGACGAGCTTATGCAAAATACATAGCAACGTCACCTATGCGGGTACTCGATTGCGTCCGCCGGTACGTATAGTTTAAAACGATAGACATCCTTGCCAGATGTCAGAGCTGTTTCCGGCATGAGAATGACAAGTAATAACGATTTAGGCGATTTTCAACGCGGTGTCCTTGTTGGCGTTCGTGAGATGAGCCATAGTATTTCGGAGGTAGAAACGAAGTTCGGATTTTCACGGACAACCATTGCAAGGGTGTACCGTGACTACAAGAATTCCGGCTAAACCCACAACCTACGATATCAATGTGGCCGTAAAAAGACATTGGGTGAACAGTGACCATTTTTGGCTGTCCAGAATCCTTTCACGCGATAGGTGTGCAACACTCTCGCAGGTATAATCGGAATTCAATGCTGGAGCCTCAACAAGCATCAGCGTCCGGACTGTGCAACGTACCCTGCATGAGATGGGCTTTGGTAGCCGACGCCCAACTCAAGTCCCCTTGATGGGTGCACGATACAGGGCTATGCGCCTCGCTTAAGCTCGGCAACACCGCCACTAGACACTTGATGACTGGAAAAGAGGAACCTGGTCTGACGAGTCGCATTTCCAACTGTATCGGGCAGATGGAAGGATTCGTGTGTTGCGCAAACCCCATGAAGCCATGGATCCCGCCTGTCAACAGGGAACTGTACCGGCTGGTGGGGGGGGGTGTCCGTAATGGTATGGTGTGTGTTTACCTGGATTTCACTGGGACCCCTGGTACGTCTAGAAAAGTCTGTGACCGGCCAACGTTATGGGCGCATTCTTTCTAACGAGGTACACCCGTTCATGTCCTGCATTCATGATGATGAGTTGGGCCTGTTCCAATAGGACAATGCACCTCCACACAAGTGTCGGGACGCCACATTATGATTAGAGGAGCATTTATCTGAGTTTCGGGTGTTGCCATTTCCACCCAAGTCCCCGATCTGAACGTGATAGAACACATTTGGGAAGCCATGCAACACGCTATCGAACACAGGAATCCAAGACCTAGGAATACACCCGAATTGAGGAACGCTCTGCAGGAAGTATGGTGTGCATTGCCTACAGCATATTTCCAGAAATTAGTGGAGTCCATGCCCCGTCGTATTTCTGCAGTCCTGCGCTCCCGTGGGGGACCTATCGTGTATTAGACTGGTGTACCAGTTTTTCTGTCACTTCAGTGTATATACGTATATACACGGTCATATCAAAATAATATGATGACCATCATTGGATTCGCAGTTTATTCGCCCAGGCGCGTGCGTAATGTGAGCACAATGGGCAGAGTGATTTGACGGACGTACAAAAAGGAATGATAATCGCCTACCGCGCCAAGGGTGGAAGCATCTCAGAAACAACAGATTTCGTGGGCTGTTCGCGAGATGCTCTATGAAGGATGTACCAAGAATTAATCGCGGGCACACCGAGTACCTCTCGACGTCATTAGTGTGGAGACCAAAAGGCCTTCGATTCCAGAAGAGAACGTCGCTTCCGTCGAATGGTAAAGTGCAATCGATCAGCAAATGTGCACCAATTGATCCCGTAAACAAACGCTGGGGTACCCAGGTACGTGTCACCGATAACAGTAGAGCGAAACTTGTTATGCATGGGTCAACGGATTCTGCGCTGCGTCAAGGCGTCAGTGTTAACCCAGGTCCATTAGTAACGACGTCTGCAGTTTGCATAGGACTGCCGTCATTGGGCAGTGGAAGAGCGGAAAAATAATGCCCCCTCCGACTAATCTAGCTTTCCACTCCACAGAAATGACAAGCGATGTCTGATACGGTGTCAGACACACGAGAACCAACACCGGTACATACTGGTGGGTCAAGTACAGGCCGGCGGTAGCAGTGTGCATGTCTGGGAGATGTTTCCCGGTTATGACTTGGGCTCGATGGTACCGTTGGATTGGTCCCTGAACGCCAATGGCCACCCTCGCTGACCAGATGCATCCCTTCATGTTGGACGTTTACCCTGGTCCTGATGTTGTCTACGAACAGGACAGCATGCAATGCCACGTTCCTAAGGGGTTGCGTGAGTGGTTCCAGGAACACGACAATGATGTATCCGTTCTCCCTTGGCCAGCGAAATCGCCCGACGTTAACTCCATCCCAGCAAGAACAGTCTTGCTCGTCCAGCACTATGTTGCCGCTGCCGAACCGTCAGTAAATTGTCCAGGCGGATAGCAGAAGGGCAGTCAGTTCAGGCCAGCAGTTGGCCAACAGTTGCCACTCCCATCAGTTGTCATATGCCACAACAGGCCATCTGTTATCCATCACAGCCAGTAGCTGCCACAAGTGGCCCTTCAGCAGCCCTGCAAGCACGTGCCATAAATGATGGCTATGTCAGCTAGTTTCCTGACAGGGGCAGCCGAAAATCACGTGACGTAATTGTTCGCCTTCCGAATCTTGTCCGCCAATTTCCCAGTAGTACTTATACAAATAAAAAAATAAAGAATAACGCAGTTTTCTGAAGCTACTTCTACTTTTTATTTTTTCCTTACGAAACTTCTGAATTATAGCACTGCGGTGGGGAAATTTCCTCAACAGGTCCGGAAAAACGCCCGTTTGGATCTGGTTGGAAACGAACCAAGTACTGTCTGCGTGGGCAGCGGGCGCTGTACCAACTGGACTGATTTGGCACGCGCGAATACGGCTTGAAGTTGACTCTCTTTTCTGCGGAATGTGTAACGAATGATTCTCTAT
Organism: Macrothele yani; assembly: GCA_039090855.1. Lineage (NCBI taxonomy): Eukaryota > Metazoa > Arthropoda > Arachnida > Araneae > Macrothelidae > Macrothele > Macrothele yani. The sequence goes on from CM077008.1 coordinate 86,267,891, forward strand.
TTAATTTTTACAATATCGCGAGGTATTTTTCATAAATATCAGTTTCATATAATATATAAATTTATTTTTTCAACGTGCGATTGTTTTTTTCCTTAATAGAACTTCACTTTTTTAACGAGTATCAAATTAAAGGCTCTTTCCAAAGTTTCGAGATGTCTTTGTCGTCTTGAAAGTCGATTGTTGAATTAATATATTTACCTGTTCATGTCACATTCTGCTGCATTTTTAACGTTGTATCTTTCATTTCCGCTGTACGAAGCTGTATTTGTTTCAAAGAGGAAAGATATTTTATTTTACTTCTCGTTATTTTTAGTAGTGAATTCCCCCAGTCTTGTGTATGCAACCCATGGATGAGTACATTATACCCACATAGCGTGGCTTTTTTTTTTTTCAAATGATTGATAAATTTTGTACGGGTATAATTTTTTTTTCTTCAACATAACGGTTTTTTAATGTTTTTCCAGGACTTTTGTTTAAAGAAGTTTAGTGAATGTTAAAACGAAAGATTACACAGAAATTATTTCTAGTTATTCATGGTAATGGAGTGGGTGTATTTTATGATTTTATGGCTGTAATCTAGTATTTCATGGCTTAATCTGATATCTTCGTCGACGTGGCGTTTCATTAGGAAATTAATTCGCCTCCCTACCTATGCTGTTTTTTTCTTAACATCCACTGAAATAGCACGATTGCGATAGCGTCGTCTTCAACTAACTGGTAGCCCGAAAGACACAGCACGTGTTGCTTCTGCGCATGCGCAGTTCCGTTGCTTCCACCTGGTGTTGCGGTTTCATCGGTTGCCAGCTACGGGCCACTAGTGGCACTTGCTTGGTGGCCCAAAATTCACTGCGATGCTGCAGAGCCATCAATGCCTGCCAACTGATGGACTGCTACCAGGCCGTGAGCGATAGATTTCAGCAAGTAGTGACCCATCACTGCCAGCTGGAGGCTAGCAGTTTCCCAACACTTGTGTTTTTGCTGGGTGAGGGTGTGCGTGACTGGTTCCAAGAACACGACAATGATGTCTCCGTTCTCCCTTGGCCAGCGAAATCGCCCGACGTCAATACTTGCTGGGCCAGCACTGCCAGCAATGGCCCAGCACTATATTGCCGCTGCCCAACCGTTAATAAAATGTCCGGTCGGCAAACAGTTCAGGCCAGCAGCTGGCCAACAGTTGTCACCCCCATCAGTTGTCATATGCTACAACAGGGCCATAACAGGCCTACAAGTGGCCCTTCAGCGGCCCTACAAGCACGCGCCAGAAATGAAAGCTAGCCTAATGTGGTCCGCTAGTTTCCCGGCAGTGACAGCCGGCAATCACGTGTCGTAACTGATGGCTTGCCGAATCTTGTCCGCCAATTTCCCAGTAGTAGCCATAAAAAAATAAAGGATAACCTCAGTTTCTCAAAGCTACAACTACTTTTTCTTTCACTTTACGAAACTTCTGCATTACAGCACTGCGCTGAGAAAATTTCTCATCAGATCCTAAAAAATGTCACTTTGGATCGGGATGGAAACGAACCAAGGTCGGTCTGCGGGGGAAGCGGCCGCTCTACCAACGGGACTGATTTGCCACTCATGATCGTTTGCTTGAAGCTGAGTCTCTTTCTTGCGGGATGTGTAACGAATAGTTCCCTTTGTAATTTCACAATATTGCGAAGTATTTTTCATAAATGTCAGTTTCACATAATTTATAAATTTATTTTTCAACGTAACGATTGTTTGTTTTTTTTTACTTTAAGGGAACTTTACTCATTTTCAACGAGTGTACCAACTTAAAGGGGATTTCCAAAGTTTCGTGCTGTTGTTGTCGTCTTGAAAGGCGATTGTTGAATTAATACATTTGCCCGTTCATGTCAGATTCTGTTACATTTTTAACGTTGTGTTTTTGCCTTTCCGCTGTCTGAAGCTACATTTTTTTTAAAGAGGAAATATATTTTATTTTACTTCTCATTCTTTTTAGAAGTGAATTTCTCCAGTCTTGTGTATTCAACCCATGGATGAGTACATTGTATCCACATAGCGTTGCTTTTTTTTTTTTTTTTTTTTTCAAATAATTGATAAATTTTGTGCGCGTATAATTCTTCTTTTTTTTTCCTCCGACATAAGGCTTTTTTAATGTTTTTACAGGACTTTTGTTTCAAGCAGTTTAGTGAAAGTTAAAACGAAAGATTACACGGAAATGATTTCTTGTTATTCATGGGAACGGAGTGGGTGTATTTAATGACTGTAATCTAGTATTTCATGGATTAATCTGATATCTTCGTCGACGTGGCATTTCTTTAGGAAATTAATTCACCTCTCTACATATGCTTTTTTTCCCTTAACATTCACTAAAATATTACGATGGCGATAGCGTCGTCTTCAACTAACTGGTACCACGAGAGACAGAGCACATGTTGCTTCTGCGCAGGCGCAGTTCCGTTGCTTCCACCTTGTGTGGCCAGGTACGGGCCGCTAGCGGCACTTGTTTGGTGGCCTGCAATTCACGGCGAAGCTGCAGGGCTATCAATGGATGCCAACTGATGGCGCTGCCATTAATGGACAGCGAGCGACAGATTTCAGCCAGCAGTGACCCATCACTGCCAGCTGGTGGCCAGCAGTTCCCCAACACTTGTGTTTTTGCTGGGATAGAGCACTTGTGGGACAGTTTGGATTGACAAGTTCGACGTGCCGACCCACAACACGTCATCTCCGGGACCTGCTCTGCTGCATTCCGAATGGGCACGTGTGCCTTGGGCAACCTTCCAGGGTATCATTGCGTCCATGCTACGCCGTCTCGCCGCTGTCATCTGGGCCAAGGATAGTTAATCTGATTATTAGATAGGTGATCATATTATTCTGATACGACTGTTTATAAACATATGTCACTGCCGCGTGCTTTCATATTTGATCCACGCATTTCCCACGTGGTCTTCTTCTGGGTCGTGTCCCTTGGTATCCAGTCTAAAATTTCGCTTGTCCATCGGTCATCCATTCTTCTGGCAATATGTCCAGTCCTTTGAAACTTTAGGGATTTTACTTTGATCACGGTATCTTCCAATCTTGTCATTTTCCGGATTCACCAGTTGTTCTTATCTTTACTTGTTACACCAAGTATGCATATCGTCATGCTTCTTTCAGTTGCCTGCAGCCTTTGTCTGAACTTTTTAAGTTAAAGTGCAAGTTTCTGCTCCATACGTAAGAACTGAAACATATATATCTTCTTTTTTATGCTTCAGATTTTGTCTCTTTGTTTGAAAACTGTAACTACAGTACAAAATTTAACCCCTGATTTAACATCATGCATTGTTTCTAGGTTCGGATGCAGCAAAGCACTTTGGTTCGTGGTATTCTTTTACTGCTTAAAAATGTATTTTCTACGTGTTTCATTAGCTAAATTACGAAGAATTTATCACGAACACGAGTTCCTCGAACAGAGCGAAAGAGGTTTAATACTTAAATGAATACCTAAGTAGCAGAAAATTGCGCGTTCTAACAAAAGGACATGCTTTTACAAATAATTCCTTCGCTATGAATATCAAAGGCGTCATGAGGAAGGAAAGTAATCCTTTAATATCACATTCAAACGCAGAGATTACAACATTCCGATGTAATCATATAAAATGGAAACTTCTGCGATGTTATCTCTTCGAGATATAATATTATGCCTTAATCTGCTGTGAACAATAAAAATAAATTATTCCCTAAACCGTTGTCATTCCTTAATTGCTCACTCTCATGGACGAATATTGTTTAAGGGAAACGTTTGCCTACATGTTTTTCCAGACATTTAGTTTTCTGTTTTTAATATATATAGATATAATTTTCAGAGTGTTTAATAGCATATTTCTAGTAGATATACATTTTTCTTTTGTTGAACTCTGTATTTCAATATTTCATGATACGAAAGTTGGCATGATTCCATGGTAGATATTTGATTATGGAGAGGATCCGTGCATAAGAATCTCTCAAATACCAAATGCGGTGAGCAACGTTAGAAGCAACACTCAAAGCAGCATATGGAAATCGATGATAAATCCCCTGTGTCGCAGTTCTTCTCTTAGGTTTGTGCTGTACGACTCCGTTCAAAGAACTGATTGACATAAAGGAATAACTGTAGCATTCAACATTTTCAAGATGCGTGTAAAGGCGATCTTGGAAAAAAGCCCATGGAAACAGTATTTATTATTTAGCATATTTCAGAGTCAGGCCTATACAAGCAAGATGCCTAGAACGTTTTGCGTGTGAAACCCGTGGTACCAAAATAAACAAGAAAGATGACACTGAATATTAGGGTGTAATGAACACGTCTTTTGAATCCTTCCTGACGCGAATTAAATTTATCAAATTGCTAAAAATAAATGCAGCAGTTTGGAAAAAAATGCACCGGATTTCTACAATCGATAAAACATCGGGAAATACAAACAGCTACTTACTTTCACCAGCGGCTAAAATGTATGGGACGAAAATGAATAGATGACGCACAAGAAAGTTTCTCATGGCACAAGGAAGGCATCAGAAGCAAAGATATTTTCAAATTGAACATTTAACAGAGGAAAATATAGAAGGGAACATGATATAACTCTACGCCTTCTAGCGGAAGAATTTTGCATAACGGGAAAGTTGAAAATAGGCGAAGAATATTCTTCCACAGAAAGACTGATAAAGAGAAATAACTTTTCAAATACGTCTCCCGGACGCAGAGACAGCGAGAAAAAAGATATTGACTTTTACAACCTCCCAAGACGGTAATCTGTGCATTATTTAAAGAGGATAATGCCCCACATCTCTATTGTAGTGAGCGGCATACATCAAAAAAAGAAATTTCTCAATAGTGTTTTTTAGAAGCGAAAGTACACAAGCACCACCTACAGACAGAACTGTGAACTATAAAACTCCACAAACTCTAAACCAATGTGTTACACAAAGTTATCAGAATCCGATGTTGAAAGACTTTTTGAAATCGCACATTTAGAAGCAGAGATATTTATAAAAAAACGTATTGGACGTTGTCGCCCCTAGTGGTGAAATCGGGCATTATTTTGGGAAGAAAATACACACAGAGTTTTCACAGTTAGTAATATATGACCAAAAAAGAATTTTCTGTATCGGGTTTTTAGTTTCCCAGGTATTGCTGTAAACGAAAATGTGAATTTATGCACTCTACTGGCACACTTGTGAGTTAAGAAAAATTTGAAATTACATGAGAATCATTTTGCAACAGAGTCCCATGCAACAAACATATTTTTTTTAAATTGGACTCTTAAAAACAGGGATATCGACAAAAATTTGATATATCTTTATTCGCCTGGCGGAAAAACTACGCCGTATTTAAGCATTAGGTGCTCTCAAAAGGTTTTCCGAGATGAGGGTTATCATGGCACGAAGCAATTTTTTTCATCGAGTTTTCGGAAGCTTACATTTTGCTGCATGCAGAAGCAGAAATGACAATTACGTCCTCCTGATGGCCAAGCTATTCTTTATCAAAAATTATAAATTATATGCAAAACACCTTCCCATCAAGATCTGTATCAGATGCAGGAAGAAAGTTTCAAATTGGAGTTTTAAAAGCAGTGATATCAGGGGAAACCCAATTTACATTTACACCTCCTAGTGGAAATCTATGCATTACTTGAAAATTTTGCAACTGTATGAGAAATATTTCACACCAAAAACGCTCTCCAACAAAGAAATAATTTTTCAAATGTGAATGCCAGAAGCAGAGATATTTAGAAAAATAAGATATACATCTCCGCCCCCTGGCGAGAAAATTATGCGATATTTTAAGCAGGAGATATTCTCTAAATATTTCCCGAGGTGAGCGATTTTCAGAAACTCCGATTGTGCTGCAAATACTTCAGAAGCATAAACAAACACCTACGAACCCTAGTGACGAAATCATTCCGTACAAAAAATTAGTAATGAAGTAATAATATTCAAAAAAATTATTATGAGAAGCTGTTTCCCAGGCAAGAAAAATGTTTCAAATCGGATTCTTAGAAGCAGAAACATCGGGGAAAATGCAATTTACGCCCTCTAGCGGAAAACCTATGCTTTACTTGAAAAAAAACTGTGCACAAAATAGTCTTCGTTATCATTGGTATCGAAAGGAAGAAATAATTTTTTCAATCGGATATTTAGAAACAAATATATACAATAAAATATATTTCAAATTCAATATTATCTGCATTTACGCCCTCTAGCGGCGAAGTTGTGCATCCGAAAAATACAACCGGAATGAAAGGATTATCACATTTTAAGCTTCCCAATGCAAATATTAATTTTGCAAATCGGACTGATAGCTGCAGTCCGGACGGACAATTCCTTAATATAAACACGATCTTTTTTTACAAAACACGTGATGAAAAGGGAAATTAACCACATTTCTACAATCGATAAAACACACATCCACAAGAAGAAACAGCTACTTACTGCCCCTAGGAGCTTAAAAGTTTGTTACAAATTAATAAATTTTGCACAAAGAGTTTCTCATGGCAGAAGATATCAGAGGCAAAAGGGATTTTCGAATTGAACAATTAGAAGAACAGATCTAGAGAATAACGTTATATAAATTTACGCACTCTACAAAAAGAGATGTGCATTAGTTAAAGAAGAAAATGGGTGCAAATTACTCTTCCTGATGGCTAATATATACATTTCTGTATGCGTAGTTATGAAATATTTCAGTGACATGAAGAAAGACCCTGAAGAAATTGGGAAAACAATGTGTGTTCTCTCGCCAGAGGCAAATTATGGAATTCTGATACAAAAAGGAAAGTACAGAACGGTGAACATTATTTCTTTCATTTCGTTAAAAAAAAACAGTTGAGCAACTAAAAGTTAGGTTTTTTGACAACAACGGAAGTTTAATTACAGTAAGTTGACTTATCTTTGTCTGAATGGACGTTGAAACCATATCCCGTGTGTAATGTTTATTGCTTTATTAGCCTGTGGTTCACTTATACATTACCAATCGTACTTACAGTCGGTTGTTCTCGTAGTACTGGAGTTACTTAGAGTTAAGCTTCTCAAGACTCTCACACAAAATTACTAATTACACACTTAGCTAAATTAGACGACCTGACGGTCAGAAAAGGTTTTCCGAAGGGATGTTTAGAACCGAATGTAGTCTTTCGCATAAAAATAAACGTTGACGTCCCCTGATGAAAGAATTTTGAATAATTGGAAAGTAGAAATTATACGAAAATTATTTTTATAGCAAAAGATGTGCTAAGAAAATATAATTTTTCGAATGTGCCTCCTCGGATCAATGATAGCCAGAAAGTTCTATGTGTTTCCAACATTCAATAATTCTTCAATAGGCGCGGAGATACGTTTGCTAATAGAAATGCACACTAACACCACCTAGCGCCAGAACTGTGAACTACAAACAACCCACTAGTGCATGCGAATTGTTCCACAAAATGAATAATATCCGGCGTTTAAAAAAAATACAGTATTTTTTAGGACTTTTAGAAGCAGAGATATTAAAAATAACAAATCAAACCTTCGCGTTCCTAGCGAGAAAATTGTGCACTAATTTGCGTAGTAAATGCGCATAAAATGTTTTTTGTATTTTGTTAAATAAATAATAGAATGCAAGTATCGTGCAATATTTTTGCATTGGTTACAATTTTCATACCTACTAATTAACGTGTAAATTACATTTAACTTTAGATTGCATTTTGACGCGTGCATAATTTAATAGAAATTTTGTTTTTGTCTTTCCACCTGATTGAATCCATTGCCGGAAGTAACGATGAAATTATGCAGTATCTGGGGAATATCTAGTAATACCCTCATGAAGTCTGAAACAGTTTTTGTGTAAAACTTATTTCGTTAGACAGTTTTTATTTCCGCCGTACTTATGATTGAATACCCCTTGGCACTAGTGAGATGTGCAAGGACGAGAATGTAAAAATATCAGTCACATTCCAAATACTTACATGCCCAATATGAATATAAATTTTTCTCCTAACGTGGCCATTTACTGGGTTCTACATTTCAAGAATGCAATGACTATTTTAAGGAAATGCACTAAACTTCTGTACTAGCTGTTTAAATTTTGGGATTCACCCATATATCATTGTATTCGTCAACAAGTGCCCTGATTTATTTCTTCCCAATGTACACTCATGACGTATACTTTAACTTTCATTTTCAGTTGCTTTTTCTGTGTAAATTTTGAGTTTATTCTCTTTAAGCGTTTCAACCTTGACTTTATATTTTTCTCACTCAAGGAATGTTTTTCTGGCAGCTGCCACCAGGTCTGGATGAATAACGTGTGCGTGTTAACCAAATAAGATCAAGCTATATAATGTATGGAGAGAAAGGTGCGGTGTGGTGTGAAAAAATTAGCGTTGCTTTACGTTGAATTTGCACAACTAGCTAGTGTATATGTAAAAGGATTTGTATTTATGGAGCCTCAAGGTAAAGAGTTTCAGTTTGAGGCTTTAGTATAAAGCATAGCTGCTACCTATGATCCATACTGCTGATGATTATCTTCGATGCATTGTTGAACTGCAGTATCTGAATACCAATAAAAAGACTAATTTCGTTAAGTTAACGAAACTCTTTAACTGTCGTTGGCTTGTCTAATTTAGCTCAGTGTGTAATTAGGAATTTTGTGTGCGCTTCTTGAGGATCTTAACACTAAGAAGCTCCAATACTACGAGAGCAACCGACGATTAGTACGACTGGTAATGTATAAGTGAAGCAAAGACTAATAAAGCAATAAACATTACACACGGGATATGGGTTCAACGGCCATTCAGACAAAGATAAGTCAACTTACTGTTATTAAACTTCCGTTGATGTCGAAAAACCTAACTTTCAGTTGCTCAACTATTTTCCCAACAAAATGAGAGAAATAATTCAACAATGAAGAATAATCGTCGCCAACTTAAGTCCAATAATTCTGTACACCGTCTTAGCACAAGACGAATAAATATTTTTAAATGAGCTTTAAAAATAGCTAAAAATAAAAGTTACATTAAAAGCCCTATGAGATCTTTCGGAACTCCGCGGGTTCCTTCATCAGATATTATTATTACTATAATGATTGCCATGGGCGTGCTAATTTTTATAGCTGACAAATAGAGACTTTTAGCTCAACTGCGCAGACCCAAAGGCATGCAAGAAAAATAAGATACACGCACAACACATACTTACTTAATTACACAAAACAAAGAATTTTCCGACAAATAAATAAATGGTAAGCCACCTACTTCAACTACAAGCTAACCATTAACAGACCCTCTTACCCTCACTACCCATAAATAACAACCCCCCTAAGTCCATAACAAAAAATAATAACCACAACAAATCATCGTTTCCGCCTCCACTCCCTCTCCCACCAAACCCATCCCCTTCCTCCCCTCTCTCTCCCAAAATAGGACTTTCGAATAGAGTTAATCTTTTTTGACAAGGTTCAATAATATATTCCAGGGCAACGGAATCTGTACAGGTGTATCATCATTACAGCGCCCACTGCCCAGAAAAAATATAACTTGGGATTTGGTGTCAAAACTCTGAGCATTATGCAAGCGATTGTGAACGAGAGTTATACAGTTCCAGAAGGTGATCGACATGGCGTATACGCCATTCCTCTCGTATCCCTGTACTCTGACAATAACAACTGCATTTATGTAGGTTCTACAATTAGAAATATTAAAAAACGTGTATATGAACATAAATATGATGTCAGGACCAATTCACTAACTAGTGCCTTATCAAGACGTTGTACTGAAGGAACGTTCACTCCCTATTGGGAAGATACTAGGCTATTAAACTCTCACAACACTCGGACCGAAGTTCTAATGGCGGAAAGTCTCCACATATACAAACTGGGCAGTGGGTGCTGTAACAAAGATACACCTATACAGATCCCGTTGCCCTGGAAGATACAATTGAACCTTGTCAAAAAAGGATAACTCTATTCGAAAGGTCCTATTTTGGGAGTGATGTGGGGAGTAGAGAGGAGGTGGGAAGGAAAACGATGATTTGTTGTAATTATTAGTTTTTGTCATATACTTAGTGGGTTTGTTATTTATGGGTAGTGTGGGCGAAGGGGATCTGTTGATAGTTAGCTTGTAGTTGGGGTGGGTGGGTTACCATTTTATGATTTGTCGGAAAATTCTTTGTTTTATGTAATTAGGTTAGTATGTGTTGTGTTTTTTTTTGTTGTGCTTGTATCTTATTTTTCTTGCAAGCCCTTGCACCTGCGCAGATGAGCTAAAAGTAATTGTTTAGCAGCTATAAAAGCCAGCACACCCATAGCAATTATTGTAGTAATAATACCATCTGATGAAGGTACTCGCGAAGCTCCAAAAGATCTCATGGAGCTTTTAATGCAACTTTTATTAGCACGTCTTTTGTAAAAAAGGATATTGCTTATGTTACCGGTTTGTCCGTCCGTCCGTCTGTACCCACAGTATCTCTGCAACTATTAATTAGTCCGATTTGAAAAATTCTTTTGTACTGGGAAGCTTAAAATATGCAAATAATGATCCTTTGTTCCGTTTTTTTTTAAGATGTACAATTTCGCCGCTAGAGGGCGTAAATCCAGATGATGTCGAATTCAAAAATACGTTTTATTCCACATATTTGCTTCTAAACATCCGATTGAAAAAATTCTTTTATCTTTCGATTCCATTTATGACGAAGAGTATTTTAGATATAGTTACTTTTTCAAATTACGCATAGATCTTCTGCAAGGGGGCGTAAAAGTAAATTACATTTTTCCCGATAATTCTTCTTCTAAAACTCCGATTTGAAAAATGTTTTCTTCAGCTGATACATCTTCTGATGGAAAATCTTTTGCATATCAAATTTTTGGTAAAGAATACTTTGGCCAGCAAGGGGCGTAAGTGTTAATTTTTGCTTCTGATGTATTTGCCATAAAGTCGGAGCTTCAAAAATACCGATTGAAAAAATTCTTTCGTGGACTGATGCCACTCACATCGATAAACCTTTTTCGGAATATTTTCTTCTTAAATATTGCACAGTTTCTCCGCCAGGGGGCGTTATTTTTGTCAGCATCTCTACTTCTAGGAGTCCGATTTGAAAAATTCCTTCTTTGTTGGATAGTGTTTTCCGTGTGACATGTTTTTCATGTAATTTCAAAATGTTCAAGTAATTCATACACTTTCCGCCGGGGGCGTAGCGGTAAATTTCATTTCCCCTTATATCTCTGCTTCTAAATCCCCGATTTGAAAAATTCTTTCTGCACCGGATACAACTCCTGATGGAAAATTGTTTGCATATAATATAATTTCTAATTTTTGTAAAAAACTGGTTTGGTCACCAGGGGGCGTAAGTGTTAATTTTTGCTTCTGATGTATTTGCCATAAAATCTGAGCTTCTAAAATATCGATTGAAAAAATTATTTCTTGGACTGATGCCACTCACATAGATAAACCGTTTTGGAATATTTCTTCTTAAAATATTCCACAGTTTCTCCGCCACGGGGCGTAGATGTATATCATATTTTCGTCAATATCTCTAGTTCTGGGACTCTGATTTGAAAAATTTCTTCTTTGTTGGATAGTGTTTTCAGTGTGACATGTTTTTCATATAATTTCAAAATTGTCAAGTAATTCATAGACTTTCCGTTAGTGGGCGTATAGGTAAATTGCGTTTCCCATTTATATCTCTACTTCTAAATCTCCGATTTGAAAAATTCTTCCTGCACCTGATACAGCTCCTGATGGGAAATCGTTTGCGCATAATTTCTAATTTTTGTAAAAAAGTGATTTGGCCACCAGGGGGAGTAAATCTTAATTTCCGCTTTTGATGTACTTGCAGCAAAATATGAGCTTCTAAATTCTTGACTGAAAAAAACGTCGTTTGTTGACCGATAGTAGTCATAACGATAAACCTTTTAGAAACATTTTTTCTTAAAATAATGCACGATTTCTACGCCAGGGGGCGTAGATGTATATTTTATTTTTGTCAATATCTGTACTTCTAGGAGACCGATTCAAAAAATTCCTTCTTTGTTGGATATTGTCTCCAGTGTAACATGTTTTTCATATAATTTCAAAATTTTCAAGTAATTCATAGACTTTCCGCTAGTGGGCGTAAAGGTAAATGGCTTCCCCTTATATCTCTGCTTCTAAGTCTCCGATTAGAAAAATTCTTTCTGCACCGGATACACCTCCTGATGGGAAATCCTTTGCACATAATTTCAAATTTTTGTAAAAAATGGTTTGGTCACCAGGTGGCGTAAGTTTTAATTTCCGCTTCGGATGTATGTGCAGCAAAATATGAGTTTCTAAAATCTCGACTGAAAAAGAAGTCGTTTGTTGACCGATACTACTCATGTCGACAAACCTTTCAGGATCATTTTCTTGTTGAAATAATGCAAGGTTTCTACGCCAGGAGGCGTAGATATATATCTTAGTTTTGTAAATATTTCTACTTTAAGGAGTCCAATTTGAAAAATTCCTTCTTTGTTGGATAGCGTTTCCGATGCGAAATGTTTTTCCTATAAATTCAAAATTTTCAAGAAAATCATAGACTTTCCGCTAGGGGGCACACAGGTAACTTGGATTTTCTGCGTTATTTCTGCGTTATTTCTGCTTCTAAAACACCGATTTGAAAAATTCTTCCTGTATCGCATACAGGAAGAATGGAAATAATTTTCACATAATTTCTAATGTTTGGTACAGAACGGTTGGGCCACCGAGGGGCATAAACTCGACTAAAATTTTTGTTTCTTGGACCGAGACCGCTCACATGGATGAACCTTTCGAGAATACTTTCTTCCTAAAATAATGCATGGTTTTCCCACCAGGGGACGTAAATTCACATCTTATTTTTGTCGATATCTGTGGTTCTAATAGTCCGATTTGAAAAATTCTTTCTGTGCCGGAGAGCCTTTCCGGTGCGAAATATTTCTCATATAAATTCATGTCCTTCTTAACGCACAAGTCTGCAACCAGAGGGCGTATGCTCACGATTCCGTTTACAGCAATATCTGAGGGATTAAAAACCCGATTGAAAAACTTTTTTTTCCGTCAGATATTATTGTTTTGTATACCGGTTCCATTGACTTTGAATAGCTTTGATAAATTTAATTTGCGTTAGAACGGATTCGAAAGACGTGCTTATTACAACCGAAAATTCGGTGTCATCTTTCTTTTTTTAACTATTTTCAAAGCTCATTAAAAAAAATTTTGGCGCCTCGTGCTAAGACGGTGTGCAGAGTTATTGGAGAAAAATAATATTCACTGTTCTGTACTTTCCGTTTTGTATCATAAATCTATAATGTGGCTCTAGAGAGAGAGAGAACACATTGTTTTTCCCAAATTCTTCAGGATCTTCCTTCATGTCAATGAGAGATTTCATAGTTACGCATACAAATGTGTATGCAAGGAACAATGTGGTATGTCAGTATCGTAAGGTTACAGAAGTGGGGATCTCGGTGTTCGTGTTGGCAACTTTGTTTGTCGCAGTGTTCAACTAAATGTTTATGCGTTGGCAACTTTGTTTGTCGCAGTGTTCAACAAAATTGGCTTTTTCAGTTTCTTGCACTGTTTTCAGCGTGTAGACGTTAGTTTTACCAGTAGTGCCTGTAGCTACGGTGATATGACCGCACTTTAGACAGAGTTCTTCCTTTGCAATGGTGTCTGGAACTAAGATCACGGAATCCTGTGTCTGCTTCTACCGTAATCGTCTCGGAGAAGCAGACCAGCGAAGAATTCGAGCAATGTATTGGGTTGGAAAGTTTAATGTCCGATAACGAAGCTCCCAAAGTGAAAGCCCCGGGCACCGCGCACATTGGCCGGTGAGATTATGCAGTACACCGACATGACATCAACAGGAAGGCGGCTTTATTCAGTAGTAATTAGCCGTCGGAAGGCGAAGAGTGTAAGCGCCAGCCAACATGGAAATAGACATAGAGTACATCCGCCATTGCGTGCTGCATGAGTTTCGTCGCGGCCGCACTCCCATAGGTCTTGTAAGGAACATTAACGGTGTATATCTCAGTGCTATATCTCATCGTCAGTGCTGTCGTTGGTTCGAACGGTTTCTAGAGGGAATGTGTGACCTGTCAGAATGTCTCACACTCGGAACACCCGCCAATAATCGATATGGACATGCTGAAGCTTAATGGAGGCGGACCCTCGTGTGACCACGCGGAAGCTGGACGAACAGATGGGGTCTATCCACACGAGCATTATCACGCACCTGCACCAACTTAGGAAGGAGCACAAGAGGGGAATTTGGGTGCCCATCAACTCACAGTTGTTCAGAAAGCAAATCTCACGTGATTTACTGCTTGCACGTGACCACGTTGAACCGTTCTTGGTCCGCATTGTGACAGGTGACGAGACACGGGTCCTGTATGAAAATGTCAGCGCCCGGAAAGAGTCGTTGAACCCAAAACAGATGCCCATGCCGACCCTTAAAACCGGATTACACCCACATAAGATCATGCTGTCTGTTTGGTAGGATATGCGGGATATCGTGATTTTCGAGCTGCAGCCAGACAACTCCACTACAACTGCCGATGTGCACTGCCGTCAGCTCAACGATTTCAGCACGTCGCTTACGTCGAAACGACTAGCACTGCTGAACGGCAAGGAGTCCTTCTACAGCAGAATGCAGAGAGATCTCACATAGCACGGGTGAGCAGGTACGAGATGAAGGACCTGGGCTGGTAGTTGCTGCCGCATTCAGCCGTTTCCTCAAGCCACTACCTCCTTTCCCGGTCGTTGCATAATTTCCCGGTCGTTGCATCATTTCTCGGCCGTTGCCTCATTTCCCGGTCGTTGCATCATTTCCCGGTCGTTGCATCATTTCCCGGTCGTTGCATCATTTCCCGGTCGTTGCATCATTTCCCGGACGAACATCGGTTCACCAGCCGGGAAGATGCCAAACGAGCACTTACTCCTTTGCATCCAAGCCGCCAGAATTCTACAGGGAAGGTATGCAACAATTGCCTAGACGATATGTGCAAGGTTGTGACAAATGATTGCGACTACTATTTAGCCCTTTTTTGTTGCCTTCCATTTGCAGACATTACTTTCTTTCCCACCCAATACAATAGCTTTTAAGAAAACATTAACGCTCAGGACAGAAAAAAGCTAACGGAATAACTGAACTTATAGCATGAAACACGAACGGTAAGGGAACAAAAAGGGCAATTGAAATTACTCACAGCTGATACTCTACCGGCCAGGGAACAAAATGTTACTGAAATGAATTTACTTACAGCAAAAGACACTAATGGTTCTCAGGCCAAGTTACAGTTTTAACATGCGGACAATAATTACAATTCCTCTGAATCGCAGTTAACATTCGTTTGCCACGAAATACAGACTATATTGTTGTCGATTATGCTGGGACTAAGAGCATTTGCTACTATTTATCCTTTGACGAGCTAAACTCACCCATACCATTACGGACACCCCGCCAGCCGGCACACTTCCCTGTTGACAGGCGGGATCCATCGCTTCATGGGGTTTGCGCCACACACGAATCCTTCCATCTGCCCGATACAGTTGGAAACGTGACTCGTCAGACCAGGCTACTTGTTTCCAGCCATCAAGTGTCCAGTGGCGGTGTTGCAGTGCCCAAGCGAGGCGTATAGCACTGTGTCGTGCACCCATCAAGGGGACTCGAGTTGGGCGTCGGCTCCCAAAACTCATATCGTGCAGGGTACGTTGCACACAGTCCGGTCACTGATGCTTGTTGAGGTTCCAGCATTGAATTCTGATGATACCTGCGAGAGTGTTACACGCCTATCGCGTGAAACGATTCTTGAGATCCGACGATGGTCACGTTCAGCCAATGTCTTTTTCCGGCCACACTATTATCGTAGGTTGGAGGTTTTGCCGGAATTCTTGTAGTCAAGGTACACCCTTGCAATGGTCGTCTGTGAAAATCCGAACTTTGTTTCTACCTTCGAAGTACTATGGCCCATCTCACGAGCGCCAACTATGACACCGCGTTGAAAATCGCTTAAATCGTTATTACTTGTCATTTTCATGCCGAAAATAGCTCTGACAGCCGGCAAGGATGTCTATCGCTTTATATACGCACTGGCAGACGCAACCAAGTACGCGCATAGGTGACGTCGCTATGTATTTTGCATAAGCTCGTCTGTACCAGTTTTTCCGGCACGTCAGTGTATGTGGAGTACATCCTATATTTTCGGTAAAGGTAATGTGATGAATGATTTTCGAAGTACGTAAAACATTTCTGAGGATCCCAGTGAACGGGATGCCGCAGTTAATATTTCAATGACATTGATGTATTGCTCTAGGTTCATCTACACTGAAGAGCAATTGAATTAGAGACAGATGACGTTATGCAAATGTGGCGCTGTGGGCGGCCCTGTAAACGGAAACGACATGACGTATGCAGCGACCCGACAACATAAGGAGTGATGCGATGGGAATCAGTAAGAGTCGGACGCAGTATGGATAAGACGAAGGATCTGAGCGCATTTGATCGTGGGCAAATTGTCGGGGCCCGACGAATGGGTCACTCCATCTCGGACGTCGTGCAGGCACTGGGATTTTCACGAGCCATTGTGTCACGGGTGCACAGTGAGTACCTTGAATACGGTAAAACCATCCCTGCAAGAGCTAACTGCCGTGAACAATAGTGTGTGAATGAGTGGGGTCATCGTCGGCTAGCTCGCATTGTAACAGCGGATAGACGAGCCACAGTGCAAGAAATCACTCGGCAATTTAACGCTGGTGCATAAAAACGTGTAAGCAGCCACATTATCCAGAACCATCTCCTCGCTATGGGGTACAAAAGCCATCGTCTCACGAGGGTACCACTGCTGACCGCACATCACAGGGTGCAAAGATTAGCATGGGCGTGGAAACATCGCCACTTGACCCTAGACATGTGGAAAAATGTTGCCTGGATTCACGTTGGTACATGTGGATGGCAAAATACGAGTACGATGCAAACCACATGAAGCGATGGATCCTTCTTACCAGCAGGGTACTCTTCAAGCTGGTGGGGTTGGCATTCTAGTCTGGGTACTGTTTACGTGGACTGAAATGGGACCCCTGGTACGTGTGACATCGTCCCTCATAGGTCAACGTTACCGGGATATCCTGGACGACCAGTTGCTCCAGTTTGTGCGTTTTCAACATCTCACTATGGACCTCATCCTGCAACAAGACAATGCACCGTGCCACCGCTCTAGAATTGTATCCGAATGGTTGGATGAACACTCCACCGACGTAACCTCGCTTCCTTGGCCAGCTATATCCCCTGATCTCAATCCCATCGAGCACATCTGGGATGCCATCGAGAGAGATGTTCGGGCTCTGATCCGCTTCCATCAAATCTTCGTGCTTGAGCTTGTTCCGGGGTCGTGGATCCGTATGCTTCCCAACGCTTCCGGCGTCTTGTCGAGTCCATGCCGAGACGAATCGCCGCCGTCATCAGGCCGAAAGGTGGTGCTACACGTTACTAGACAGGTATCTCTAATTCAATTGCTCTTCAGTGTATTATACATGTATAAATTTGCATTACAGTGATTAATATGTATTTTTTGTGCGTCTTTAAGTCACAGTAGTAATGCGCGTTGTATGTAAAGGACAGTTTATTCTTTTAAAAGACTGCCCTCCATCTTTGTAAGACTGTCCTAAAGGACTTCGAGTTTTTCGGTACTTTTTGAAGAGAGTTAGTTGTTTTCACTTACATGGTGATGTTCTGTTATCCTTCCGCATGCATAAAGGCGGAACCTAAATGACATTCGTTAAAGACCTGTTAAAGAACCGAGCACCTGATGAACTCTCCGAAGAGAGTTAGTTGTTTTCGCTTACATGGTGATGTTCTGTTGGCCTTCCACATGCATGAAGGGAGAGCCTAAATGACATTTTTCAAAGACCTTTCAAAAAACCAATTCCCCAACGACGAGATGTCGAGGATAAGTAAGAGCGAAAAAGACAAAAATGGAACGCAATTACGTAATTATAAATACACCACACTGTGAATACTCGAGAGACGCAAATAGCGTATTAAATCTGTTTTTTTTTTTTTTTTTTTTTTTTTTTTTTTTGTGGCGTAGTAAGTAAAAGATTCGGCAAGCTTTCTCAAGGCAATGGCAGACATAAAAATGCAGATAATTGGAACACGTAAGGAACAAAGACGATTTTTGAAAATAACGCGGGTAACATCACGAGCGTATTACTCGAATTTTCATCGCGCAATCATACGGTTTGTCGCGATGTGTTTCCATCTTTTAATAACGCATACCAAGCTCTTGGTAGTTCAGTAGAAACTATATCATTGCACGCTAGTTTGCTGGATAGGATTTCGACTGTTTCCCTGATGGCAGTTTCTTTAAAATTCGTGTATGGGGCAATTCTTCTAATACTATTCCATAGAGGTGTAGCCGATGAATGCATGGCTTCTCTGGCGAGGGCTGTATTCTGCATGTCCTGGTTGACACTTCGCACGTGCTCTTAACATCTAGTATCCAAGGATCGCTTTGCCATTCCGATATATATCTCTTCCGTGTTGTTAGGATATACCAACGGTATAGCGTACACACCTGCCTTTTCTTTCTCGCACTGTCGCTTTTTGCAACTTGATATCATATGTGATAACGGAGTCGGTAATTTCAGTGCTATCAATATATTGTATTTACGTAATAAATTTTTTAACCAATATGTAAAGCCTGGAACATACGTGATGGATCCTGCGAATCTCACAGTCTTACTAGGTGGTTTCGTTATTGTTGACATTATACGGTTTCTTACTGTTCTATGTATTCTGTTTATGTCATCTTTCTTATATCCAGCCTTTTGACCTTTGCTATAAATATTATCAATTTCCTTATTATTTATGTAGTCGGGTTTGCAGACATTATATGCTCTATAGAACTCTGCTCTAAACGCAGAAAAATTGTACTATTTTGGGCAGTGCGAATCAGGAGGAACAAGGTTCGGTACTGCGGTCGGTTTATAATAAACGTCAAAATCGAAGCTGGGTGTTTTGTTTCTTCTGAGCGTGACGTCAAGATAATTCAACGCCCCATCTAGTTCAAGCTCCATGGTGAACTTTATCGTATTGTGTAGTTTGTTTATCTTGTGCATGAAATCATTTAATTCATCTGCTCTGTGTTCCCATTTAAAGAATATGAGTTGTCACGTAGGTAGAGAAAGACGTTTCTTTTGATGTTCAACGGGTGGTATCCCGTAAACTTTGGAATATAGATACACTCTTTGTCAAAAAAGAAAAATAAATAAATACCCAGAAGGAATCATGCAGTCGAGATGAAAATTGCTGGGTGCAATGTACATATATTGGAGAGAAAATGATTTCATTTACAGAGCAGTTGAGCTATTTGTTTTGGATAAAACAACTACACGAGTGGAACAATCAGTACATTATACCGCCGCCTCCACATCGGATACACGCGGTTACCCAGCGTGGCATAGATGCATACAGTGTATGGATACTGTTCTGAGGTGTAGCATGCCAGATAATGTTCAAATTGTGATCCAGATCGCCTAGATTCCGGGACTGGCGTAGGTGGAGTTCCATATTGTACCAAGGATGTTCGATCGGTGAGAGGTTGAGAGATTCGGATAGCCACGGAAGGGTGTCAACATTACAGAGGCAGGCCTGGAAGAGAACCGTGCCGTGGTTGGACGGGAATTATTCTATTGAAAAACTTGCTGGGTGATGGTGCGACAGGAATGGCAACACAACAAGTCGTAGAATGTCATCAACAAAACGTTCAGCCGTGACGGTGTGCGGATGATTATCAAGGATGTTCGGCTATCGTCAGAAATGGCTCCCCAGACATTCACACCAAGTGTGGGAGCCGTGTGCCGTTCTACTCTAAAGGCAGGATCCGTGCACTCTCCAGCTGGTCTTCTGGCACGTATGCGCTGGTCATCAGCGCCAAGTGCAAACCGTGACTCTGCACTGAAAACAGACCTACGCCACTGGACACTATCCCACGTTGATTCGGTCCAACACCTCTGCAACCGGTGCCTACGATGCTCGCTGGTCAGTGGTAGACAGAGGAGTGGCCTCCTCGAATATAATGTAGTGCCCCTGCACCAAGTCGTCTGGCAATGGTCCGGATGGTTACTTCCGCGCCTGTAGACGACACAACATGGCCACTTCCGCGCCTGTAGACGACGCAACCTGGCCACTTCCGCGTCTGTAGACGACGCAGCATGGCCACTTCCGCGTCTGTAGACGACACAACATGGCCACTTCCGCGTCTGTAGACGACGCAACATGGCCACTTCCGCGTCTGTAGACGACGCAACATGGCCGTGGACGGATGAGAGCGACGAATTCGGTTTTGTTCGTGCAGCTCTCAGAATCGCTCGATCCTCGCGTTCTGTTGATGCCCTGGGCCGTCCACTGCCTGCAAGCAGCTGAGTTGTGCCGTCCTGGACCTATTTTCGCCAACATCGTCCGATTGCCGCCTTTCTTCGACCCAAATGCCTGGCGATACAGTGGTTTAACCAACCGGCTTCTCTCAGGCCAATTGTATTTCTCCAACTCACTGCTCTTCTCGAATTCATAACGTACAAGTTTTTCCGCTCCAGACATCGAATCCGGATCCCCTCACTCAGGAATGAGTCGCTCTCCCAACTGTGCTACACGGACAGAATGTTTCACTGCCATCTGCCTTTATCGGGTCTAGTTCATTTGCCCGACGTTTACTACACCGAAGGGTCACTTGGCCAAAAAACACTTAACCGAAAAGATTGTTTCATCGAAAGATCACTTGATCGAAACATTCATTTCACCGAACAGTCACTTGATCGAAAAGTTTATTTCACCGAAAGGTCCCTTAACCTTAAAAGTTCATTTCATCGAAAGGTCATTTCACCGAAGGGTCAGTTTATCGGAAACTTTAGATTTCATTACAGGATCTGTTGAAGCATGGTGCAAGTTTGGCAGACAGACCGCCGAAAAGTCAGGAGTTCAAACTCAGATTGCAGTTTTGATTTCTCCGTGTCACAGAAAACGCAACGATTTAATTTTATGACAAAAATAATTAATTTTAAGTCCCTAGGCCTCGGCTTAGGTCTTTTTAGCAAATTTTAATCATGTTCATAAGGTTTACATAAAAGTCATGTTCAGTGCTCATTTTCATAAGGTTTACATAAAAAGTCAAGTTAATAATGTTGCACATTTATTTAGGCAAAAGCCTCGGCTTAGGCCTTTTAGCAAATCTTAATCGTGCGTGCTCAAAAGGAGCCTAAAATTGATTTTTTAATCTAGGGCCCTAAAATTGATTCTTCTTATCTGAAAAAGACGGCAGCATTATTAATTTGACTTTTTATGTAAACCTTATGAACATGGGCAAGCACGATTAAAATTTGCTAAAAAGCCGTAAGACGAGGCCTAGGAACCTAAAATTGATGTTTTTCCCTGAAAAAATGTGCAACGTTATTCACTTGACTTTTTATGTAAGGCTTATGAACTTGAGCACGCAGGATTAATTTTTTCTAAAAAGGCCTAGGGCCTTTAAATTTATTTTGCCTGAGGAAATGCACAACATTATGAACTTGACTTTTTATGTAAACCTTATGAACATAAGCATGCACGATTAAAATTTGCTAAAAAGGCATAAGCCGCGGCCTAGGGCACTAAAATTGATTTTTTTTTGCCTGAATAAATGCACAACATTATTAACTTGACTTTTTTATGTAAACCTTTTGAATATGAACAAGAAGAATTAAAATTTGCTAAACGTTCCCAGATCAAGGCCAATAAAGTCTTAAAATTAATGTTTTAGGCTTGAGCAAAAGTGCAACATATTTTACTTTACATTTTATGTAATGCTTATGCATACGAGTAGGGTTAAAATCTGTTAAAATGGCCTGTACCTGGGCCTACGGTCAAATAATTAATGTTTTGTGGTTGAGTAAAAGTGGAACATTATTTACTTCACTTGCTATGTAACCCTTATGAATATGAGCTCGGAGATCTCCAACAACAAAATTCTAAGTTTTCGATAAACTGACTATTCGGTGAAATGATCTTTTGATAGAATGAACTTTTAGGTAAAGTAATCCTTCGGTGAAATGAACTTTTCGATCCAATGTCCTTTCGGTGAAATGACCTTTCCGTATAATGAACATTTCGGTCAAGTGACGCTTCGGTGAAATGTACCTTTCGATCAAGTGATTTTCGGTGGTGATTTTTGGTCAAGTGATTTTCGGTCAAGTGATTTTCGGTCAAGTGACCTTTCGATCAAGTGAACGATACCCGCCTTTATCTCTTGTGTGTCCTGCGCGGCAGGCACGTCACATATTGCATACAGATCTGACGTCGAGGCATTCTGCTACTCCGTGGAGGTTAATGCAGCGGCAATATGCTCCCGTAATTGTCCGTGCATGCGAGTTTTACTCTTAACATACCCTCCTCGAGACGCTGTTCCCATGCACTGTACTGGGCCAATATTTCGTCACTGGTCTTTATGTTTTAATTATTTGTATAATCGGCTCTGAGGTACTTGCAAACAGAGTTTCAGCAGGGTTGAACGACTTTCCCGGGTGCCTCATTTTCTTTTTTAACAAAGAGTGTATATTGTATATAGATACGATTTCAGTGGTTAATAAATGTTTCTAAAGTCAAAATGAGGAACTTTGAATAATGGCATTACTTCTAAAATCGAGCCGCAAAGACAGGGTCTGATTGACAAAATGCCTGACCCACAGAGCGCGCTGCATCACAAAATTAGTGTCTGTTAAATAGATATAAATAATTTATAAGTGACGGTTACTTTTCTAATATTGATTTTTATGCTTTGTTATCTTCTAGAGCCAGCTTGGAGGATATAACTGGTGCAATCGACATGTACATATCCATAAATTTCCAAAAGTGTTTCTGATATACCATCAGTGTAACTCCAGTTTGCGCGCAAGTACTTCGACCAGTAAAGAAAACAAAACCCTCTCATCACAGAAGAATAGCAGCAGTGATTTGTTACTTGTTAGAAACCTTATGATGCCAGTGATGTTTTCAGACATTAAAATCTTGAAAATGCGACAAGACATTCGAGAGAAAAAGAAACTGTAAACGAAGCATTGTTAAAAGAGATTCAAGAGGAAAAGGGAAGTCGTTTGAAAAAACAAACACTTTCACTTACGGAAGATTGTTAAGTAACACAAAGCGGTTGTTTTATCCAAGTTTTTATCTGAACGTCTATTTTTGTGTTGTCTCCAAGGATTGTTACATGCTGTCCTTTCTCAGCTCAATACACTAAGCGTTAACAAGATATTGTAACTATGTAAACACAGTTATTAAAATAAAAGTTGAATAATTCCTGAAGTAAGGGTTTGGAATGGACCTGTTAAATAAAAGCACGATCTTTTCCTACCTATAAATCTGTCTTAACGCATCTATGTTTACCAATCATAATTCACATCGTAGTCCTGCACCAGTAGACCGAAAGACAATTTTTGATGTTTGAAGTCAACTTATACAGCGTTATGGTAAAGTCAGGAATACATATTATACATCATTTTAAAGGAAATATTATGCGGAGTTCAAATATGTTTACAGAATGTTATTACCAGTAATAGAAGTGAAGTTACAAGCAAAAGTACAGCGTCTAGTCATAAAAACCAAAAAATAGTGGAATTTGTGAAATTAGTGTACAATGCATTTAACGTACAATTACTGCACATTACATTATTGAAACTTGCAGGACACTTGAAATAACTTACCAACAAGCAAAATACACTTTAATGTTTAATTGGATAACCACGGTTTCTTAGTAACAGAGTGCACCTTCTTGGCATGGAACTAATGAGCTTCTCTAGTTGTCCATTGCTGATAAACGGTGCCATACGGCTCTTACAAACTCAGTTGATGCTGTTTTAGATGCGCGTCCTTGTTGAAGGATCTTTTGTTTCAATCTCACCCACAGTTTATGTATGGGATTAAGATACGATGACTGTGCCCGCCACTAAAGTTTTCTTATAACTTTTCGATTTAAACAACTCGTCAACCAACTTTGACCGATGACACGGCGCGTTATCGTCATGAAAGATAAAATTCCGCAAACCTATGTCTTGTGCAGATGGTAGCAGTTTGGACTCCAACATTTCCATATATTTCGATCCATTTAATGTGCCATCAACAATGTGCAGACGGCCAACACCACTGACTGAAATACGGGACCAAAACATCACCGAATGTGGATGCTTCATTTGTGGCTGGGTGCGGAATGCCTTTTATCTTTCACCAGCCCGACGACGTACAATAATATTTCCATTATTAGCAGAAATAGCAGAAGCTGTTTCATCACCGAAAATATCATTTTTCCATTCATCAACAGTCCAATTCTTGTGTGCCTTGACCCAAGCAATTCTTTCGATCCGTTGTTGTTCAGTAAGGAAAGGATTTCGTGCAGCTTTTCGTACAGTCAGTCCATTTTCTTGTAGGCTGCTAAGAGCTGTACGTGCAGATGCAATAATGTCTACTTCATTCTCCCACGCATTTCTTAAATCGGTGGATGCTTCAAACCTTGATTTTAAGGAACGACGAATCAACATGCGATCATCACGTTCAGTACACTGTCTTGGTCGACCTGTTCTTTTCTTGTTTCCCCACACATCAAGTTTCTGAAACGCTTTTAATGGTGCGCAAGACAGTGGAACGATCACAGCCACATTTAACAACAATTTTGGCACCTTGTAATCATCAAGGTGCCAAAAATAAACTCATTAGTTCCATGTCAAGAATGTGCACTTTGTTACTAAGAAACCGTGGTTATCCAATTAAATATTAAAGCGTATTTTACTTGCTGGTAAGTTATTTCAAGTGTCCTGCAAGTTTCAATAGTGTACTGAACAGCAATTTTACGTGAAATGCATTGTACACTAATTTCATAAATTCGACTTTGTCTTTGCTTTTTCTAACTAGATATTGTACTTTTGCTTGTAACTTCACTTCTATTACTGGTAATAACATTCTTTAAAACTATTTGAATTCAGCATAAAATTTCCTTTGCATTGATGTATAATATGTATTCCTGACTTTAACCATTACGCTGTATAAGTTGACTTAAAACAACAAAAAATTGACTTTCGATTTACTGGTGCAGGACTTTTGGCCATGATTGTACACTAGTGTGCAAAAATTAAGGACGAAGAGGAGAAATTAGCAGAACAGCGGAACGAGCAGGCAGAACGGACCGAAAGACCACTCAGGAGATAGACTAGGGTCCGGTACGGTAGGGCATGCGCATATATGCTGCATGACGTAGGGAGGGGCGGGAGTGTCGGAATGGTATAAAGCACAAGGGCGGTGTACGCTCAGCAATTCGGAGAACGCTTTTCCACGGTGTACATCGGTTTGAACGACGTCGAGTTGCTGCCACCGTGTGATATGTCCAACAGGCAATCTAGTACACGACATCTAGATGACTTTACCCGAGGTCGCGTCATTACGAAGTTGGAAGAAGGTCGAATTGTGACTAGTGTGGCCGAGGAGTTTGGGAATCGCTCACAACATCGTTTCACGAGCTTGGAGAGGATTTCAAACGACAGGAACAGATGCCCGAGAGTTTAGCAGTGGTCGCCCACGAGCAACCACGGCGGCGGAACAGAAAACTGGACGTCCGTTTTCGCGTTTAACCGTTACCAGGAGGCTGCACAAAGGGGGTCTATTTGCACGACGACTAGTACAGTGTGTGCCATTAACGCCTGCTCATAGGAGACGGCGGTTTCTGTGGTGTCAGGAACACAAGAACTGGACACATATGAAAGGGGTCGAGTTCTCTTTACGGATGAGAACCGATTTAGTCTGACGAGCGATTCTGGACGTATACACATCTGGAGAGAGCAGGGATCACACAATATAACCTCCAACATCATCCAAAGGGACCGGTTTGGAGGTGGTGGAGTTCTCGTTTTGGGGTGGTATCATGCTTGGTAGCCGTACTGACCTCCACATCTTCCAAGGAGGTTCAGTCACTGGTGTCCGCTATTGTACTGAGGTTCTCCTGCCTCACGTGCGGGTCTTTAGAGGTGCTGTGGGTTCTGGAGTTCTTCATGGACGACAACGCTGCACCTCATCGTACAGTGGATGTCGCAGAACTTTTGCAGTGTGAAGATATTCAATACATGGATTGGCACACAAGGTCCCCGGCCCTACATCTAATCGAACAAGTGTGGGACCTTCTCGTGAGACGCTTGGCAGCACGTCACCAGCCTCCAGCAACGATTCCCCAGCTGCGATTGGCGCTACAAGAGGAATGGGCCGCGAGGCCTCAACAGCTCCTGGGCAAACTCGTCCTCAGCATGGACAGACGTTGTAAATCCTGCAACGCAGTCAGGGGTGATCATATCCCATACTAAAGACTGGATTGTTCTTGGCAGCCGCCTGCCACATGGACGTTTCTGTCTTCTGTCCAGTTGTGCTCGAAGCTATCTTTTCAATAAAGTGCCTTTGTATCCTTTGGATTCCTTGTTTGGACGGTTTTGCTCACTTGTCCCATATTCTTACATCTTGGGGATCTTATGGTATGATTTGAGTCGATGTGGAGCACTTCTGCAAGACGTTGCATTCGAAAAACCGTGTCGTCCTTAATTTTTGCACGCTAGTGTAGAATCAGGAGGCAATTATTAAAGATGTCATCTATAAAGTCATACATACACTCACACATAACCATATAGGTTATGCATAGGATATTCTTACAGCTCTTTGTAACAAAAACTCAGAATTAGCGAGCCATTGATCACTTTCCGAAATAGTCACGTTTATAGATATAAAAAATTATTAGAAATTGTTTTACTTGCTCACTAAAACCAGTAGTGGAATATACAAAATGCTACATGCAAAAAATTGATTGCCTACTTTGAGAGCCGAGACATTTCAAAAAGTATCTGGCCTCCCATATGTCCAGATGTAAGCATGCCAGGAATCTTGAAACGAAAGATATCGAAGGAATTGGTCTACTGGGTTAAATTCTGCACGACACATGGCCTCAAGAAAAACATTCGCTTATCCTTACTAACGATATGTTACTTCCCGCATTCAGTAATTTAGTGCTGCCTGTCGATCTGTATATGAGCGAAAAAAGAGAGAAAGAAGGTTTCAACTATTTACAGAAAGAGATGCTATTTTAAAAAGTTTGAAATATGCATATTCCTATATAAAACATCAGTGTTAAAATTTTTATTTCTCCTTTTGTTATTATCTGGAAGCCACGGCCCAGAACGATATTATATATGAAACGAAGATCCAAAACATAAGGAACACCGAGTCTTTATGCAAATCGGAGCAACTTCAGTTAAACGGGGGCGCGTATGAAGTCATGAAACATTATAAATATCATCTCATATTGAGCTCTGTTAATGAGCATTCTTCGTCTTCAGATGAGAAACACATCGAACTTGAGCGAGTTTGACAAAGACCAAATCATGATGGCCAGATGACTGGGTCAGAGAATTTCCAGGACGCCAAGCCTTGTAGGGTACTTACGGTCAGCCAAATCGTCATGGCCAGATGACTGGGTAAGAGAATTTCCAAGACGCCAAGCCTTGTAGGGTACTCACGGTCAGTCAAATCGTCATGGCCAGATGACTGGGTCAGAGAATTTCCAGGACGCCAAGCCTTGTAGGGTGCTCACGGTCAGCCAAATCGTCATGGCCAGATGACTGGGTCAGAAAATTTCCAGGACGCCAAGCCTTGTAGGGTACTCACGGTCAGCCAAATCGTCATGGCCAGCTGACTGGGTCAGAGAATTTCCAGGACGCCAAGCCTTGTAGGGTGCTCACGGTCAGCCAAATCGTCATGTTCAGATGACTGGGACATATAATTTCCAGAACGCCAAGTCATGTAGGGTGCTCACGGTCAGCCAAATCGTGATGGCCAGGTGACTGGGCCAGAGAATTTCCGGGACGCCAAGCCTTGTAGGGTGCTCACGGTCAGGCCAAATAGTGATGTCCAGATGATTGGGTCAGATAATTTCCAGGACGCCAAGCCCCTTAGGTTGTTCACGGTCAGACCAAATCGTGATGGCCAGATGACTGGGTCAGATAATTCCCAGGACGCCAAGCCTTGTAGATTGCTAACAGTCAGACCAAATTGTGATGGCCAGATGACTGGGTCAGAGAATTTCCAGGACGCCAAGCTTGTAGGATGATCACGGTTAGCCACATCGTGATGGACAGATAACTGGGTCAGAGAATTTCCGGGACGCCAGGCATTGTAGGATGCTCATGGTCAGCCAAATCGTCATGGTCAGATGACTGGGTCAGATAATTTTCAGGACGTCAAGCCTTGTAGGGTGTTCACAGTCAGACCAAATCGTGATGGCCAGATGACTGGGTCAGAGAATTTCCGGGACGCCAAGGCAGAGAATTTCCAAGACTCCAGGTTGCTCACGGTCAGACCAAATCGTGATGGCCAGATGACTGGGTCAGAGAATTTCCGAGACGCCAAGCCTTGTAGAGTGCTGACGGTCAGCCAAATCGTGATGGTCAGATGACTGGGTCAGATAATTTTCAGGACGCCAAGCCTTGTAGGGTGCTCACGGTCAGACCAAATCGTGATGACCAAATGACTGGTTCCGAGAATTTCCGGGACGCCAAGCCTTGTAGGGTGCTCACGGTCAGCCAAATCGTCATGGCCAGATGACTGGGTCAGAGAATTTATAGGACGCTAAGCCTTGTAGATTGCTCACGGTCAGACCAAATCGTGATGGCCAGATGACTGGGTCAGAGAATTTCCAGGACGCCAAGCTTTGTAGGTTGCTCACGGTCAGACCAAATCGTGATGGCCAGAAAACTGGGTCAGAGAATTTCTAAGACGCCAAGCCTTGTAGGGTGCTCACAGTCAGAAATCGTTAGTACCTTCAAAAAGTGGTCCGAGGAGGTAAAAGCACGAACCACAGGCAATTGTGAGCCGAACACTGCTCATCTATTCTAGACGTGAGCGAAGTTCATCTCGTGTAGAACAAGCCAACAGAAGGGATAGTGTGGTTCAACTCGCCGGAGATTGGAATGCTGGTGACAGGAGTAATCTGTCACAACATACAGTACATCGAACCCTGATAAAAATGAGACTGAGTAGGAGCAGGCCGCTCTGAGTGCCCATGCTAACCTTGTTTCACCGTCAAAAGCACCCACAATGGGCACCCGGGTATCAAAGCTCGACTTTGAATGATTGAAAGAATGTCGTCTGGTCCGATGAATCTCGCTTCCTGTTTCACCATATGGACGACCAACGACCAGGTACGTATGCGTTGTTTACACGGGAAAGTTTTGGCATCAGAATGCACCGTGTGGCAAAAACAATCCGGTGGAGGAAGTGTAATGCTTTGGGTTACGTTCTGCTGGGAAACTCTGGGTCCAATCATTCACGGGCAGGAAACTATGGCGTCTACCGCCTATCAAAATATCACTGCAAACCAGGAATTGCCGTGGAACATAAGAAAGACGTCTAGGTGTTGCCATTGCCTCCAAATTCCCCTGACATCAATCCAATCGAGCACCTGTGGATTGTTCTGGAACAGCAAATCCGATCTGTCGCGGCACAACCGAGTAACTTACAAGAGCTAAAAGGATTTGTTGATAACGTATTGGTACCAGATACCACAAGACACTTTTAGAAATTTTGTAGCGTCTATACCTCTCCGGGTAAGAACTGTTTTGGTGGGACGTAGTAGACCAACATCATATTAGGTAGGTGGTCATAATATTTCGGCTCCTCGGCGTATGAACTTCATGAGTGCGCACACTTTTTCGTCTCTTCGTTATTGCTCTTCAAGTTTGTTTTAGATTATGGAATTCCATTAAATTAATTGAAAGCAAAATATCGATACATGAGGTATAGTCGCAGTTTTAAAGATGATTACGATTTCAAACCATCTATTCTTCAAGGTATAATTCTTTGCATTTATTTTGTTATGATTGGACCTATGCTGTGTAGCGTTTTTTATTATTTGAAACGTGTATATGCAGATTTTGAAAAAAAAAACACTACGTAACCTTTATTTTTCCTATTCATTCACTCAAAGTGAAACAAAGTCACCCACATAAAGTTCCAAACAGACTTACTTACAGTTAGCTTTTTATTCTGTCAACATCGCATGAGCACTTTACTCGAATATTCCAGCACTCGTGAAGAGCTAATTCATAACATCATTAATATTTTATAGCTGAGTAACATAAGTTAGTAAACAGAAAACTTGATTAAATGAACTCCAACACTAGATATATAAACACTCAACTCGAACATGTAGACTTCAGGTGAACCCCTCTTCAGCGTAATACAGCTTCCGCGATTACGACACCACATCACTACACTTTTTCTTCTTGATCTAAAATTATATCTCTCGTTCTTATGTGTCAACACGCACACGTCATGCACGTTTCCCTCAAAACTATTGCCAACATACATTCAGCGAGTGATAAATTATAACGTTAAGGTAGAAAACGCTTAAAGAGAATGAACTCAAAATTTACATAGAGAAAGAAACAAAAAATGAAAATTAAACTAGGGTATATGTCATAGCTGTTATAACTATTTGATCAACAGTATCCGGTCAATTGTTTATCTACAAACTCCCTGTGAGAGGAAAGGAATTAATATTGAGTTGGTTTATATTATCCTAGTATCACAGCTTTCACTTTGCTGGGAAGGCATCTCACTGCATTTTGTTACGTTGCTGCAGCAATTGCCCGCCATTCTTCCACAACATCACAACAGCATTAGTTTCTTTCGTTCGCCGATGTCTGGCGGTTTTGCCTGACTCGGAGTTGGCTTTCCAATTTATTCCACAGGTTTTCCGCGTGGTTGAGGTCGGAGCTTTGTGCAAGACAATTAAATTCTTACACACCCATCTCATCAAATTGTTCCTGCATGGATCTCGCTTTGTGAACGGGAATATTGTACTATCGGTAAAGGAAGAGATCATCTAACCTAATTTTGGGAGAACAGAAATGTCGAGAACGTCATTATAATCCGCAGGGTTAAGATCCCCTGCGTCTGAAACTAGGAGTCTTCATTCCTCTTAACTCTCAACGAACATTTATAGTTCTGTCATTTGGGTCCAGAGACATTTTGAAACTCTGTGGTGAGTGTTGCAACGAAAAACAGGCGATTTTGCCGTACGACCCTCCTTAGTACTCGGCGAGCCCGCTCTGTCCTTTTTCATGGCATACCAAGTCACGAATGCGCTGTTGTTGTTGCTGTTTGGCGTTTCCACTTCTCAATAACATCACTCACAGTTGATCGGGGAAGCTGCAGCATGGAAGAAATTACTCGAACTGACTTGTTGCTAAGACAACATTCTATGGCATTCTACTGCTCACGCTTGTCCATGTTGTTTGCCAGGCCACGTGTGTTTTTATACCTGTGTGGGCTATGGTTGTAACCATTATTACTACAAACGGATGTCCATGTACTACAACGCACAAGTTTGTCCTCACCGATCATCGAATCCGGGTCCCCTCACTCCGGGGTAAATCGCTCTACCACTGCGGGACAGGCATGTCACATCTTCCTCCCTCCCGAAAGAGGGCCGGGAGCAGGCCCACGGGTAAGCCGGGTCCATGTGTCGCTGTAGGTAGTCATCCCATGAAGAACGTACATTTGAGAAATCCCAGACAATTTGGTGTGTGGAACGCAACATCACACTGGTTTACTTTTTCTAAGCACTGAAGAAAGGATTCTTATTTTTCCTGTCTCGCATTGTGGAAAGAAAATCACACCATTGCGAGAAACGTAACAACCGGATCCTCCTGGAAGTTTGGTTGCCAATATAACGTACAAGTATGTTCGCACCGGACAATTAAACCGGGTCCCCTCACTCCGGAATAAGTCGCTCTCCCAACTGAGCAACGCGGACATATGCTCTCATTGCCATCTGCCTTTATCACGTATGCGTCTTACAGTGCAGACACGTCACAGTACTTTTGATCATATACTGTATCCTTCTTTGCTAAACATGTGCGCGGGTTAGATTTGAAAAAGGAATTTCCACTGTCATTTTATGCTTGCAACATTATATTTAGAATCCGACTTCTGCGCATAAAAACTCACTTGAGAAAGGTTTGTAACTAATAAATGAACGAAACAATTCAAAAGAAATAGTTACAGATACGAAATACTTTTATGAACTAACCAAAGGCTTTTGCTTGAGTTTATACGCATGGCAGGCAAGAATCAGTGGACCTGCAGATAATACCTATGCCACTTCGTGTTTCTTCTTTGTTTGGTGATCGGGAAAATAATAGCCAGAAAAGCAAACCAAAACACAGATATTCGCACAACATCGCAAGTCCTCATTTAACTTTAATTAGTGCTTGTGCCTTATTATATTGGATGTATTCGAGAGGAATTAGAATAATCTCACAATACAAAAGCTGATATGACAGCTGTTTCCTTGGTTACTGCTATATGAATAAAGCGATGTTTACTTCATGGATCTAAGTGAAAGAAGATGCAAAGAAACTGTTGTTCTTCTAAGGTAAGCTTAAACTCAAAAATACATCCATACACAATTGCGGAGGATTGGAAAATTCTAGAACGAGGAAACGCAGTTACGTTTGTTGCATAACGTGAATTAAACAGAATTATAATACGTATTACACTGTAACATAAAAAAACGTACGAAAGGCGTCAACTGTTATCATTGCATGGCGCAATCGGAAACGGAATTGATACATCACTTATTGCTCTGAAGGTAGTTTCTCACTGTGAAAATTTATGAACTATTTTCCGTGATTGTTTATGTGAATTTAACGGAGCATGTTTCTAATTTAACCTTTTCCGCGAAATGACCGAAAAAACCTGAATTTCACACATTTTTCATTCGTGAATTGACAGAAATATTCCTATTAATCTTCCAAAGGTTAATAACGCAAAATTGCTAACTTTAAGAAGTGTTAAAAAAATCTTGAATTTTCAAGTAACCTGCTGCCGCCCTCTGTTTGCCGTGGTGCCAGGCCAGAGCGACTTCAACGCCACAGACTGGCGATGTGTGGTGTTTAGCGATCAGTGCCGCTTCGTTTTGGGGACAGATAATCATCGTGTCAATCCCAGCCTCGCGATCGAGGGCCACACTTCCCCCACTGCAGGCATTATGGTCTGCGGAGCCATTGCTTACGATAGCCGATCAGCTCTAGCAGTGGTACGTGAATCATTGACGGGCCAGCGGTATGTGGATGAGATCCTATGGCCCCTTGTGCTCCCATTCCTAGCCGGGATTCCAGGCGCGCTATACCAGCAGGATAATGTTCACCCGCACACGGCTCGCGTTGCCTAGGACTGTCTACATCATGTGCAGACACTTCAACGGCCTTCCCGCTCGCCGGACATGTCCCCTATCAAGCATGTGTGGGACCAGTTGAAATGCCAGCTGCCGCCGTGCCACACTATCCGGGATTTGGAGCACACCGTCTAACACGTGTGGACCAATCTGCCGCAGGACAACATCAGGAGTCTGTTCGCCTTCATGCCGGACCGTATTGCAGCATGTATCGCAGCACGAGGCGGTACAACGCGCTATTGAATATGACCGGACTGCGTGCCACAAATCCCTCTGTAACTGTCCTGCAGCTATGTTTTTGCCATCATGTGTATCATTCATGTGTATCATTCATCTGTATCATTACGTTCATAAAATTTCAGTTCAATCCGATGCTTTCTTCTTGGTGCGCAAATTTCATTGTCTGTGAGTGTAAGTTGATGAATGGTATTATTTTCTGGAAGAGATTCGCATTTGGAGAATCGTCTAGATCATGCTACTGGAGGCTAGAACAGGAAGTAAGTTGATGAATCGTATCATTTCCTACAAGGGATTCGGTTTTGGGGAATCGTCTGGATCATGATACCAGAGGCTAGAACAGGATATAAGTTGACCGCATTGCCATACGGCGGAGGGGCTCCTTACGGACCAGGAGGAAATAATCGCATTATTTCCTGCAAGAGTTAATTTTTCTCCACATTTCAGTTATGATTGTATTTTTTCTGTAGGATGAGTTAGATTATTTTATCACCATGATTTTTCTAAGCAGCGGGATTTTTCAGAACTTCAGATTTTTCTTATGTGTTGAAGACCGCTTCGAACACAAGTTTTGAACCAACAATTAGAATATGACTCTGAATTGCCTAAGTTTACTGTTCATCATGTAACATCGTATCATACAACTAATCCCATGCATTTATAATGAATATTTCTCCATTGATTCTCAAACGCTCAAAGCACGTTTCACGAAAGCCGCCACAGAATTGAAATCCTGTATGTCTTTCGAGTATTTTCCTCGTGAAAGGAAAATTTTTTCTGAATTTTGCAACATCACTATTTTTTCTCTAGCGGCTTACAAAAATTATCATTAATTTGAGCAACAAAAAAGAGCATTTTTTATCATTGCATACATAGAGACTGAAATATAGTACTTCCACTTGCTTTCGCATTCTCAGCGTATAATGAATAAAATTCTCCGGCTGGACGTGTAGTGCAGGAAAGCTTACGTTAAGTCACGTTAGGGTTATTGAAAGGTTACTTGACGTAGCTAAAGTGTGCTTAATCTTCAAAGTGCTAGAGTTTGTTTAGGTAAGACACGCACGTGCAATAAATTCCAAGAATATGGAATTTATTTTTACTCAGCGTTCCTCATTATCTTGAATATCAGTAATATAACTTCGGTTTTAGTACATTAGTACCTTGAAGGCTCCTTATTGGAGCGGTAAACACAATATACCCTGAACTTAACGTAAACACTCAATGAAATAGACTTAAGGCCAGACAGAGGTCTGACAATAAAATGAACTAAGTAAACGTACTCACTTTTAACCTTTTATTTGGGAGCTCCTGGTATTACTCAAATACACACTCCAAAATAACACAACTACTGATATTCCGAACTTTCGTACTATCATAGTATCGTAGAAACATGGTAAATCGCATATCAATAATCAGGAAGAACCTATCACATATAAAACGAAGCTCCTCGGTACACTTGAGCGCGCCTATATATACTGCATACCACCACGTCATGACTTACACTCGTTGCCACATATAATTCAGCGGGAGAAACAACATCTCGTTAAGTGAGAAGATAATTTGCATAGGAAAATAAAATAACAAGAGATAGTAAAATAAAAAAGAAACTGAATCTAGGGTATACGTTACAAGCGAAGTTAGGTCAGGTTAGGAGTTTTAACGAAGTTAGGTACTTAGGCGTTACGTTTTGTATTTAGGTGGAAGTTAGGTGTTTTAGCCAAGTTAGGTCAGGTTAAGTTTGGTCAGGTTAAGTAAGGTTAGGTTAAGTGAGGTTAGCGAAATACTAAGGAATGTAATACTTTTTTTACACCTACATAGCATCATAGACTGTTTTCTAACTCATTTTCTATGTGTTGAGTCTTCAAAAACAACTTTCATGCAGATGATTAAGAAATACACAAACATTATTTTTGGGTTTCCCATTCGTTTGTAATAGCTCTTCTATTCAGGTTTTCTAAATTTTTCCATGATTTGTTTTCCCCGATTCATTTATATCAACTTTTCGTAAAACTTGTGCCATACACTGAAGAGCAATTGAATTCTAGACAGCTGGCATTATGCAAATGTAGCGCTGTGGGCGGCCCTGTAAACGGAAACGACATGACGTATGCAGCGATCCGACAATATAAGGAGTGATGCGAAGGGAATCAGTAAGAGTCGGACGCAGTATGGGTAAGACGAAGGACCTAAGCGCATTTGGTCGTGGGCAAATTGTCGGGGCCCGACGAATGGGTCACTCCATCTCGGAAGTCGTGCAGGAACTGGGATTTTCACGAGCCACTGCGTCACGGGTGCACCGTGAGTACATCGAATCCGGTAAAACCATCCCTGCAAGGGCCAACTGTCGTGGACAACAGCGTGTGGATGAGCTGGGTCATCGGCTTCTAGCTCACATTGTAACAGCGGATAGACGGGCCACAGTGCAAGAAATCACTCGGCAATTTAACGCTGGTGCACAAAAACGCGTAAGCACCCACACCATCCAGAACCATCTTCTCGCTATGGGGTACAGAAGCCATCATCCCACGAGGGTACCGCTGCTGACCGCGCATCACAGGGTGCAAAGATTAGCTTGGACGCGGGAACATCGCCACTGGAACCTAGACATGTAGAAAAATGTTGCCTGAACTGATGAGTCGAGATTCACGTTAGTACATGCGGATGGCAGGATACGAGTACGGCGCAAACCACATGAAGCGATTGATCTTTCTTGCCAGCAGGGTACTCTTCAAGCTGGTGGAGGTGGCATTCTCGCCTGGTGACTGTTTACGTGGACTGAAATGGGACCCCTGGTACGTGTGACATCGTCCCTCACAGGTCAACGTTACCGGGATATCCTGGACGACCATTTGTCCCGTTAGGGCGTCTTCAACATCACACTGGGGACCTCATCCTGCAACAAGACAATACACCATGCCATCGCTCCCGAATTGTATCCGAATGGTTGGATGAACACTCCACCGACGTGACCTCGCTTCCTTGGCCAGCTAGGTCACCTGAACTCAATCCCATCGAGCACATCTGGGATGCCATCGAGAGAGATGTTCGAGGCTCTGACCTCCCTCCATCAAATCTTCGTGAACTGTGGGAGCTTGTTCAGGGGTCGTAGATCCGTATGGCTTCATAACGCTTCCGGTGTTTTGTCGAGTCCATGCCGAGACGAATCGCCGCCGTCATTAGGGCGAAAGCTGGTGCTACAAGTTACTAGACAGGTATCTCTAATTCAATTGCTCTTCAGTTTAGTTATTTTTCTTGCTTTATATACGTTTTTTCTGAATTTCGGTTGAATGCACCCAAACAGTGACTACCCGATTATATGTATAGTTTGCCATTTTCCTATTACTGCCACCATTTTATTTATTTTCCCTTATTGCTTATCAAATTTCAATTTCTCATAAACAAATTGGTGAACTCTCTTCACTGTCTTCCATGTAGTTTTTTTTCTGTTTTTATTTTCTTACACCAAGTATCTTGAACTATGTTTAACTAAATGCAATATACCTAATGTACGGTAAGACCATTATTTTTTTCTTTCCACATATAGTGTCATTTATATATTATCATGTTCATATCATTCACTTTGTGTAGAAAAAATCAACTTTTTATTATTGACTTCATTTGCCTTGCGGAACCATTTAAGCAGCATGCATTAACATAAAACAAATAGGAAGCCTTTTTGTTTCTCTAAAAACAGGATCAAATTCCAAATCTTTGAAATTTATTTTTCACTATACGCGATATCCCATTCATGTTTTTATTATTTTCATCCACTCATTTATACTTTCTCTAATGGCAGAAAAATTATGTTGCTTTTCTATAAAGACATAAAGTATTCGTGTATCTAAGGAAATTGAGCTTTTATTTTGTTGGTAAATCCACTTTCATGAAAAATGTACACAGTCGTATCAGAATAATACGACCACCTACCTAATATTGGGAATAACCAGTATTGGCCCTGGTGACAGCAACGAGACGTGGTGCAGGAGCGGAAAAAAGCTTATGTTGTGAAGGTTGACTAAACGCTTGTTTGATGCCGCACATACATATGTGAGACTTATTAACAACAATCCCTATAAGAAATTGTACAGGGTGTATTATCTATGAAAATTATCATGGCACCAAAGTTAAGCAACCGCAACATATTTAGGAAAAACTGTGGTTATTGCACGTACTAAATCAATGTAACGTTCTAACGTTTTTGTAAATTCTAGAAGTAATGTTTGTTGTGGTTAACGGTGAGGTACTGAAAGACAATAATATCGAAAGAGTTTACATAAACTACGAAGCAGCATGATGTCAAATCCAAGGATATTTGTCATGCTATTTTTGGAAATGAAAGTATCAGCACTTGGTTCCTCTGTCGACCGCCATGTTATATTATACCTTAATTGGTTCTTTGTACCCGGATGATTATACCTAAATCGATTCCAAGTGCGGTGAACTGCGATCCTATTTTTGTAAGCCACATTACCAAATGACCTCAGTTGTAGAAGAAACATGTATTCCGGAGTAAACAACTGTAAGGGGAATAGTTAATATACGGTATTCACTTCTGAGAAAGCGTTAGCATTGATGTTAGATTGATTATGCCTGTCGGTAAGTATAAAATGAGTAAATTACGATGTTCTTTTTCATTTTCTAGTGTTTAATGGAGAAAGTAACACGACAGTAGGAGGAATGGCAAGTTTTAGCATCTTGTAAGCGAAACTACACTGGTGTGTAAAAATTAAGGACGAAGAGGAGAAATTAGCATAACAGCAGGAACGAGCAGGCAGAACGGACCGATAGAAAACTCAGAAGATAGACTAAGGTCCGATACGGTAGGGCATGCGCATATATGCTTGATGACGTAGGGGGGTAGGAGTGTCGGAAGGGTATAGAGCACACGGGCGGTGTACGATCAGCAATTTGGTAAAAGCTATTGCACGGTGTACATCTGTTTGAACGACGTCGATTTGCTGCCACCGTGTGATATGGCCAACAGGCAATCCAGTAGGCGACATCTGGATGGCTTAACCCGAGGTCGCGTCATTGGGAAGTTGGAAGAAGGTCGAAGTGTGACTAGTGTGGCCGAGGAGTTCGGGATTGCTCACAACATCGTTTCACGAGCTCAAATGACAGGAACAGCTGTCCGAGAGTTTAGCAGTGGTCGTCCACTAGAAACCACGGCGGCGGACGATCGGTATGTAGTCCTACAGGCGAGAAGAAACAGACGGCAGGCGGCGGGAGAAATCGCAAGGCACATGCAACAGACAACTGGACGTCCGTTGACGCCTTTTTACCGTAGCCAGGAGGCTGCACAAAAGTGGTCTATTTGCACGACGACTAGTACGGTGTGTGCCATTAACGCCTGCTCATCGGAGCCGGCGGTTTCTGTGGTGCCAGGAACACAAGAACTGGACACATTAGCAATGGGGCCGAGTTCTCTTTACGGATGAGAGCCGATTTAGTCTGACGAGCGATTCTGGACGTATACACATCTGGAGAGAGCAGGGAACATGCAATCACACCTGCAACATCATTGAAAGGGACCGATTTGACGGTGGCGTAATTCTCGTTTGGGGCGGTGTCATACTTGGTAGCCGTGCTGACCTCCACATCTTCCATGACCTCCACATCTTCCAAGGAGGTTCAGTCACTGGTGTCCGCTCTTGTACCGAGGTTCTCCTGCCTCACGTGCGTCTGTTTAGAGGTGCTGTGGATCCTGAGTTCCTCTTGATGGACGACAACGCAACACCTCATCGTACAGTGGCTGTCACAGAGCTGTTGGATAGTGAAGATATTCACCGCATGGATGGCCCGAAAGGTCCTCGGACCTAAATCCAATCGAACACGTGTGGGACATTTTTGGGAGACGCTTGGCAGCACGTTTCCAGCCGCCAGCAACGATTCCACAGCTGCGATTGGTGCTACAATACGAATGGGCCGCAATGCCTCAACAGCTCCTTGACATCCTCGCCCTCAGCTTGGACATACGTTGTAAATCCTGCAACGCACTCAGGGGTGATCATCTGCCCTACTAAAGACTAGATTTTTCTTGGAAGCCGCCGCCTGTCACATCCACGTTTCTGTCTTCTGTCCAGTTGTGCTCGAAGCTAACTTTTCAATAAAGTGCCTTGGTATCCTTTGGATTCCTTGTTTGGACGGTTTTTCTCCTCACTTGTCCCATATTCTTACAGCTTGGGTATCTTATGGTATGACTTGAGTCGATGTTTAGCAGTTTTGCACGACGTTACATTCGAAAAACCGTCTCGTCCTTAATTTTTGCACGCCAGTGTAGTTGACATTGTATTATCGAATAACTGCGAAGTATATCAGTGCCTCGCGCATCTTAAGTGCATTTATCCGAACCTGACAGAGACCGTTTTAGAGCACGTTTATGAAGAACTGATACAACTTCATGCGGGGAACAGTGAATCCGGGCCTTCGAAGCGCTCTCGGACCGGACGTCCATGGAAACCCTTTGAAGAATGTTTTGACTGCACCAAACGCTACAAACTAAAGAATTTATGAGAGAACTGTCCCGTACCTATACATATATTGACAAGTCATCAATATGTACGGCATTCATCCTGAGGAAGCGTTGGCATTGATGTTAGATGCATTATTATCAAAACATCAATATCAAGTTATTAGAAAAGCAGCAATAGACATTGGTTATGACATTTTCCCAAGTTATTTGAAAGTGTTGAACTCTAAAAAGAGGTGTAAGTTTCAGTTAGTTCTATATCCTGTGGACATAGAACTAACTGAAACTTACGTTTGCGTAGGTCTGCAAGAAATGCTCGAAAACTCTACAAGAAATATTTTAATGACAAAACATGCAGACGAGCTGGCAACCTTAAGTGAAGAATCTATTCTGGTATTCAAACACAGCATCGAGAAAAAATTAAATTGCACGAATGGAGTCGGAAATAGCGAACGTAAACGAAACTGTGGTGTGTTTACATAGCAAGAGCTATACAGTGCACCATGAACTCCTGTTACGATAATCGATCGCAAAATAGCCCAAACCACCACCGACACCTCAAATGCAGTTTGTTTTATATGCAAAGCGAAATCGTCAGAAATGAACGATTCACATCGTGTGCGTAGAACACAGAAAACGAGAATTCATTCAAATTGGTCTTATCACCTCTTCATGCTCGGATCAAATTCATGGATTGTATCCTTCATATAGCCTACATATAAATCCTTCATAAAATGGAGAACCAACACAGAAACCAAGGCGCAAAAAGCAGAAGAGAAAAAAGGATTCAAGACGCTTTCTTTAAACGAACGGGTCTTAAAGTAGACATTGTGAAAGAAGGAATGGGGTCAACTAACGATGGCGACACCTCTAGAAGGTTTTGAATGACCCAGCTACACCAGCAGAAATAACAGGTGTGCATATGAGTTTAATTCGCCGGTTTTCAATTATATTACAATTAATAAATTCTGGCGCGACATTTGATGCCGACAAATTCGATATCTATTGCAACGAGACAGCTAAATTATATGTGCGCCTGTATAGCTGCTACAATATGCCAAACACGGTGCATAAGGTGCTTATGCATGGCAGTAAAATCACACATGCTGCTATGTTGCCGATCGGAATGTTGACGGAAGAAGCGCAAGAAGCTCACAATAAGGACTACGGTCATTACACGTTTATTTGTTCGAGAAAATGTTTTCGAGAGTCTACAAATGAAGACGTTGTGCATATGCTTCTTGCTTCCTCGGATCCTTTTACTAATAGTGTTCGAAGAGAACTTAACAGAAAGCATTGGCCTCTACACGAAGCTTCCCAAGCATCAATACATGAGAGCTGTTGATACATCAGTTCTTTGTTTGTATTTAGTATATTATTATTTATTCTATGTTTTGTACGTGCTAACACAATAAATAGCATCAGTGTTGCACAACAGCTGTGACATTTCTTTTCTCATTAAATTATACTTTCTATAATATATATTTACGCGTATTTTATTTATCTGGGCATATATTTATATTTCGGAATGTTAATAATTGACGCCTCATTGCATCATTCACATACCAAATCACAGCTCCCATTACATTTCAAGCGTTTATATAATATCTTCCACAGGCCCATACAACCTTCGCCATTGTACGGCGTGGCATGGACGCAATCAGGTTCTGGTAGGTTGCCTGAGGCACACGCGCCCATTCGGATTGCAGCAGAGCACGGAGGTCCTCGAGATGACCAGGTTGTGGGTCGGCATGTAGAATCTGATGATTCAAATAGTCCCACAAGTTCGCTGTGGGATTGAGGTCGGGCAATTTTGCCGGCCAAAGCAGAATGGAGGCATCGTTATCGTGTTCCTGGGACCAATCACGCACCCTCTTAGCGACGTTGAACTGCGCATTGTCCTGTTGGTAGACACCATCACCACCGGGGTAAATGTCTAACATAAAGGGATGATGTCATGTGGTCAGCGAGGATGGACAGCTAGCCATTGGCGTTCAGAGACACATTCAATGATACCAGTGGTCTCAGGTCATACCAGGAAAACATCCTTCCCCCAGACATGAACACTGCGGCCTGTACTTGACCGGAAAGAGTGTCCGGGTGTTGGTTCTCGTGTGTCTGACGTCATATCCGCCACCGCCCGTCACTTCTGTGGATAAGAAACAGAGCCGGCTAGAGTCTACGGGCCTGAGCCTGCCACGCCCCCACTGCCGAAAGGAGTCCGATCGCCAAAGATCACAGCGGTATTTTCGCCGCTATAAGCTTGTTTTGTGTCGTCGCTTAGTTAAAATTTTCTCCGTTTCTTACGATTTCTTTTCCAAATAACGGGATACAGTCGACTTATTTCTTTACCTATTACAATTTGAATATGTAAGCATAAACAACGGGAGTAATTTTTACATCGTTTATATAGGTATGAATGTTAACCTAATTTGTGTACCCACACACCAAGAAAACAAATCTGGAAAATATGACTAAACAGATGAAATGATGTACATAATCATGCATGGCTTTACTCTTTTTTAATCAAAAACATAACAGCTGCCTGAGCAATTGATTTTCAGTACGCAATTTTAATATCAGGAATGAAGATAACAAAGTTATCGCACTCGACTTTTCATTCCGTTATTTCCGACTATTTCAGTTCTGAAATAAAAGATGGGGTAATGAACACAAATTTCAGAAACAGGAAAAAAATCAATATTACACTGATCGTTAGGAATACTTCATTTAGCATACCAGGACAATAAGAATGCAGGAAAATTTTCTATATAACTTTGTTACCACACACACAATTCCTTGCCATGACACAAACTGGTTTACTATTTTACTTTACCTGCAAAGGTCTATATATTTTGAAGCACTTACTAAATGTTTGTACTTCAGAGTTTCTTTCTAGTAGTCTCAAAACAAAGCCACACAAACAATATTTGAATGACTGTTTTTGACGAGGAAAATCCAGGTGATACTGTGTATAAAATTCAGGTATGACTGTGTATTATTGATGAGGAAAATCACTTGGATTTTCCTCATCACCTTTACACAGGGCATGTGGGGAAAACTGCCCCATTCTTATATTCACACACTTAATAAAATTCATGTGCAGTGGATACGACAAATATATATATATGGAATTAAGTTTGAAACTGGGTGTTATGTTATATGTATACATATCCCTTTAAGCACAACTTCACAGGCTTCACACAAGATTTGGGTTTCCCGCCACCTTTTCAGATGACATCTGGGAAAATTATTTCATTCTTATGATCCCCCACTTAACAAAACCCATGTGGAGTGCCACTGATACATAAAACATACACACGTCCATATGAAGGTCTGTTAAGCGGATACAACAATACATACACACACATCCATATAAAAGTTTGTCACATGGATATGACAAATACACATGGAATTAAGTTTGAAACTGGGTGTTATGTTATATGTATACATATCCTTTAAGCACAACTTCACAGCCTTCACACAAGATTTGGGTTTCCCACCACCTTTTCAGATGACATCTGGGAAAAATTTTTCATTCTTATGATCCCCCACTTGACAAAAATCATGTGGAGCATCACTGATACATAAAACATACACATGTCCATATGAAGGTCTGTTAAGCGGCTACAGTACATACACACACATCCATATAAAAGTCTGTCACATGGATATGAAAAAACAGATGGAATTAAGTTAGTAACTAGATGTCATGATTGTAAAATTTTGCCAGCACTTTATGTAAAATATTAAAGAAAAAAAAAGCTGTGTTCCATTTGGCTTTTTGAAAGTCACTTATTACAATTATTTAAATGTTTTAGTGGGACCGTTTTTGTGGTGGTTGGGGGGGTTGCTTTGTTAGGATATTTCGGAAAGCTCACCATGCACGCTTTACCATGATCACTCTCTAAAAAATTATTTGCAACAGTA
Source organism: Macrothele yani (assembly GCA_039090855.1). NCBI lineage: Eukaryota > Metazoa > Arthropoda > Arachnida > Araneae > Macrothelidae > Macrothele > Macrothele yani. The sequence continues at coordinate 86,311,753 of CM077008.1, forward strand.
TCAAGTAGTAAAGTGCAGTGAATTATGTAGTATTCAGCTACACAAGCAAACTGTAAGAGCAGCCATTTGAATTTTTAATTTGTTAAATAAGATGTTACAGGAAGATGGGTGCCAATTTAATCAAAACACATCCACAGTAGCTTGGGAGCTCCTTGTTCAGGGTGGGTAATAGTAACATATACTCATACATAAATCTGGAGATGCGGGTTAACTTCCTAATCCAGGACAATATAATTTTTAAGTTTTGGGAGGCATATCTACTTGCATTCTTAATCTGTTGTTTTATTTCTCTTTTTTGAATTTCTTTTGTTATTTTCTGTGATTAGCCACATTCTTATCATAGGCTGCTTTACGTGTTACTTGTTTTTTTGCTCTTTGTTTGCAGTTATATTCCTCCTCTTAGGGATTTTCTCTTGCACTTGACCACTTGTGTTATGTGCAGTGGCAGGTTTAAGAGTAGACAATTTTCTCTTCGATTTTGATTTGTTCAGTTGATCGTTTCGTGCTTTGCAATAATTATTTAGCAAAATATTGACCATATGGTTTATGCACATTTTGGCCAACTTTAGTGAACTATTGCTACAACTGCAGTTAAATTTTGATATGGTATCAGAAGTTTCAAGCTTTTCTACAGTAAGTTGACAAACAAGCTGTTTCTGCTTATCACATTCAATGAAGGCCTGCTCGTGCTCTTCCTGAAGAATAGCTTGAAACACCTGAAACGTTTTTAATACAACCTTCACTGTGAACTCCTCTGGCCATGTGAGACCCCCCCTATCTATAAGCTGTAAATATTTGGAAACTTCTTCATCAGAGCATTCGTAATCCAATTTCCTATCACAGGCCAAAGTTTTTTTACAATCTGGGCACTATTTTTTTGACCTTTATTTGCTATGTAACCAGCTATGTATACTAAAACAGACATAACTGATTCAGATATATCTACACTATCACACCAGTGCAAAATATTGTCAAATGTGTGAGAGAAACAATGCTGCTCATCATTTACTTCTTCTTGGGGAAAAGAGAACTGTTTCAGTTTAATTTCACCACATTTGTGTGATTGCATTTGAACCAAACTCATGACTTTTAATTTTCTTTCTGACTCAAGAACTTGTATCACAGATATATTATAATTCCCCCCCCCCCTCAACTGCCTGTACTGTCCAAAACGAGCTTCTAAGCAATCTGTTTGAAATTTCCCAAACAAAATGTATGATGGTTTTAAAGTTTCGAACATATAATTTGTTAAATGAACAAGACAATCTGTAGTATGTTGAAGTGCAAACTGTGTTTCTTTGGATAAACAACCACCTTTTTCAGGCACAGCAAAACCTGATAACGTGGATGTAGCTTTACATCTATATATATTGATCCAAGCTTGTAGCTATGAACTGAACTTCTTTAGAAATGTAATATTGATGTCAAGTATGTTGTGTACTGGTTCACAGCTACTGTCACGTAGATGTTTTCCCTTAGTTGGATATTTTACATTTACAATTTTCCACAATGTGCTAATTATTGTAATAAATTCTTTGGTCTGTAATAAATCACTACCAAACTCTTTTGCAGTACATTCTAAAGCACCTATATTTGTTTCATGAAAAATGTCAACAGCATGTTTAACATTTTGCCATTCAACAGATGTTGGGTACAAAACTTTCCGGGAGAGTTTTGGTGCTTGTTTAATGTTAAGATTTTGTTCTTTATTGTATATTTTTTGAAGATATGTGAGACTAGCAACACAAACTTTCTGAAAGTCATTCATAGATGGATAAAAGAAAGTCTGATTTGTATTTGACTGATTGAGCCAATTATTACGAACTGCTTTCAACAAATGAACAGTGTCGAACAACAAAAACAAGCGCAAATTCTCATTAATGGGATTAATGATACTGGATACAAGGTTACCACCACATAGAAGTGTGAACATATTGCGATTAATCCTATTGTTATCAGATATTAATGCAAGTACCTGGTATCCAGAATCATTAAGAATTTTCAAAACCTTAAGTGTGAATGTCTGTAATTGTTCGGCAGTTAATTTTTTTACAGGAATAAGTGCAACAATGTCTTTATTTTTGGAAAACACAGATGTTATCATGAATGCTTGTATTGTTGTGGCTTCAGAAGAGATGTTTTGAGAAATGCCTTCTATTTTCCCTCTTATAAAACCCACACCAGGGGAAACATAAATTTCATCCAGTAGAACATTTACTACCAGTTCTCTTTCCTCAAGAAGTTTTGATTTCTCTTGCAGATAAAGCACATGCCTATTAATAATACCACTGCCACAAGTATCTAACGTGGAAGCAATTGTTTTCAAATAGACTGGATGGGGCAAGCTTAGAGACTCGCTGTTTCGTAACGTAACATATGCAGATGGATGGCAAAAATGAATTTTTGCAGCAAACAGTAACAACTGAGGGCTATAGCGGTACTGTTTAGCAGTTAGAAGTTTTAATTGCTCTATGATAGACAGTATTTTCGAAATAATTGAATTAGAAGATTCTTCATTTTGTTGTATGTCATCTGCATATGCTTTTAACAATGAAAGTGCAGTATTCAGTTTAGCCACAGGTGTGACTGCCTGTGAAGAAAAGGAACTGAGGTGTGATAACAGACATTCAAATTTTGTCCATCGATCACACTTTTTTTCATGACCCAAAACCCATTACTAATTTTTAACATTATATGGTATGCCATCATACCAAACATCTAATTGCAAATCAGAAAATATTTTAAAACAAATGGGCATCTTAGGGCAGTCAGAAGAATCAATCTTATAAAAAAGAATGAAATCATCATTTTTCAAACTGAAGAAACCATTTAAATTTTTATTTCCATAATGAGTAACAAAATCATTAAATGAATTTATTACATCATTTTCATTCCAGTTTTTAAAACATTTGAAGCATGTGTGTTTCTGGTGTTTTTCTTTTGGGGGTGGCTCATATGATAAATATGAGGGCTGGGTGGTTAAGGAAGATTGTTGGATGAGCATCTTTGGCTAATGCCAGGTGTGTACGCGGCACAACCAATAAACTCCCATCACCCCTGGTAATACCCTAATCACAAACTGCTCACTGAAGTGCTCAACGCACACCACAGAATTGTCATTGGGTTGAAAATCCTTCCGGTTGATTTGGCGGATCCACTGAGCTCGAAGTTCTGGGTCTTTTGGAAAACGGAAAGATGAAACATAAGCGCTTGCTTTCCCCGGGTAGGTGTAGTTGGATTTGCATCCAGGAACACAACATCTCCTAGGAATGTACACATTAAATAAACAAATATCAAGAAATAAATTTATTAATGCATAAAACTGATGAACATTAGTGTTCTCCCCAGATTTTTTTTACAGCTAGGTGGCAAGTAATTTTAGCTGGGTGGTACTTTTAACGACCCCTTCTCCAATAAAAAAAAAGTTTTCCTTAACATTATTATACATATTAAACATCTTAAGTGGAGTGGTAGGCATTAATGCAATGTAACATGATAAACAGTTAAAACTTTGTGCAAAAATGGTTTAAAAAATGAGTATTTACTAACAAATAACATTTGACACAGATTTCATTTTTTTTTTTTGATTGGAGGTTTAACGACCACCATGAGCAACTCAATGGGCTATAAGCAGTCGCCCGTCCCTAATTTAGGACACTGGTTCCAGGGAAGGGAGAGAGAGCCAGTGCCACAAGAAAAACACAACATCTATGCCACTCCAGGATTCGAACCCGGACCCATTTCGGACGAATGATCAGAGAACATCACAGACCACTGCATCACCAGGGCGGCTTTATATATATATTAATGGTTTAATTACCACTGTAAGCAACTCGATAGGCTATAAGCAGCCACTTGTCCCTAATTTAGGGCCCCTGGTTCCAGGGAAAGGAGAGAACAAGTGCCGTAAGACAAACACAGCATCCATGCCTCACCGGGATTCGAACTTGGACCCTTCTCTGAAGAATTGTCATAAGCCAGCGCTTAGACCACTGTGCCACCAGGGCGGTAACACAGATTTTAGCTAGTTTTCATCAACACTGATGGTGTATGTGGAAATAAGTTTTTCATTCTTACTATTATGTGCTATGTGAAAACATTCGTTAAAGGAAATATAGCTGGGCAGCAGACAAAATTAAGGGACAGGGCCTCCCAGTAAAAAGGCTCTAGGGAGAACACTAAACATAAAATTATTGCAATTGCATGGGGTTTCATTTTAAATTATATGATATCAAGTCTATCATACGATATCAAGTTACGTCTTAAAAATATTTTTAAAATTGAGGCAGAATTTTTTTTCACATGTCTCTGCTCTATCCTGTTTGTTTGAGGCCTTAACAACCACCATGAGCAACTTGATGGGCAATAAATAAGCAGTCACTCATCTCAAATTAAGGGCCACTGGTTCCAGGGAAGGGGACAGGCCAATGCCATAACACATCAACTGCTTCATCAGGATTTGAGCACAATATGTTATGATGCATGAATTAATGCGTGCATCACAACATATTAAAATATCCCAAACCCATCTTGGATGAATGGATCAGAAAGCAGTGCTTAGACCACTGCATCACTGGGGCAGCTACAGAATGTATTTCATATAAATTAACCTTAAGTCTTCCCTTTGTATTAGAAAATTCATTTAGTAAACAGTTACATTCAATTTTGTCGTTAATATTACTAAACATATTTAGAGAAGAGTAATACCATAGCTTCCTAGCAAAATTCCCATTCTTGTGTGCTATTTTGGGGAAGAAAACCCTATTAATGCTCATAAAAACAGACATGCAAAACCATTTTAAGACAGCAGTTTATCAAGGCGTTACTTTAAAATCGATTGGGTTTTGATGAAACATTTTGCTGTTTCATGTTGCTAAGAAAGCTATTTTACAATGGTCATTCGTATGTTAGTCTCACGATAATCCAATTTCAGGTTATTCATGATAGTGTTATAAAAACGTTCGAGAGCTTTGAGCCAAGAGAAAGAAATATTCATTCCTGATTTTCTATTACCACAGAGACATTCACTAGTGAGTAGCGTTCCCCACGGTCAAAGCCAGTAAACGCTTTGCCCCACGGTAAGCCTAACCATGTGCTTCAACATAAATAAACGATAAGTAATCAGATTCGTCTGTTTATCGTTAGCAACACAATAATACGACTCAATTAACCTCAATTAACTTACCTTTAATGTCGAAGTTTTTGTGTATCCAACCAATTAAAATTGCTAGGAGAAATCGCAAAACACAGTCACAATCACTACTCAAATGTGTAATCAAAGCGACCGCTCTACTCTCGTCAGGCAGGCGTTGGGGCTCTCTCGTACGGACTCCTCTGCTGACGTCATAACGCAAACATTACTCCAATGCTCTGGCCCGTCAGAATCTAGTTTGGCCTTGATAGAAACCTCGATTCGTCGGAGAAGGCAACCTTTTCCCACTCTTCTACTGTGACAGTAGTCCCATGCGAACTGCAGGCGTCGTTGCCGATGAACCTGGTTTAACCTGGGCACCGTGACGCAGCGTCGAGTCCGGAGACCCATGTGTTACAGGGTTCGCTCTACTATTAGCGGGGAGACGTACCTGGACGCCCCAGCGTCTATTTATTAATTTATTTATTTTGATTGGAGGTTTAACGACAGCCGTGAGCAACTCAATGGGCTATAATCAGTCGCCCGTTGCTAATTCAGGGCCACTTTTTCCAGGGAAGGGTGAGAGCCAGTCATGTAAGACAAGCGCAACATCCATGCCTCACAAGAATTTGAACCCGGAGCCCTTTTGGACGAATAATCAGAAGCCATTGCTTAGACCACCGCGCCACCTGGGCGGCAGCGTTTACTTGCGTGGTCAATTACTGCACTGTTGCGCATCGGTTGCCCTTTACCACTCGTCGGAAGCGACGTTCTCCTCTGGAGTCGATGGTATCTGGTGCTCCACAGTTATGTCGTTGGGAGGAACTCGGTACGACAGTGGTCCATTCTTGCTGCACCCTAACTACAGTATCTCGTGAACAGCTCACAAAGTCTGCTGGTTCTGAGATGCTTTTACCCTTGGCCCGGGAGCAGATGATCATTCCTTTTTGAACATCTGTCAAATCACTACCCCTGCCCATTATGATCACGTTGCGCACAATGGGTCAACTGTCCTGGTCGGCCCCTTATGTCACCGTGTGTTTCAGCTTATCGCTTGCTCTCTGTGAGGTGCCTGGGCGGGTACACTGTGATTCCGGCGGTGGTCATATTATTCTGATACGACCGTGTATTTTTTCCATGTTGAGACCACATCCTTTCCATTTCAATAATTATTCCTAAAGCAAATGAATCTTACGCATAGAGAACGGGCAAACACATTCTAAGTATTCGTTGTCTTCTGAATCTTAAAAAGAAGCGCACAATAACATGTCTCTCTACTGAGTTGAACATCACTGTTTCAAAAAGGAATCCTTATAATATATTTTTGCGAAACATATTGCTTCGAATCTTCGAAACATCACTGTTTCAAAGATTCGAAAACGCGCCCTTCAACAGTGTATATGGAAAGGCTTCCAGCGAGGTGATTTGATGGTCTGCTTCAAGATAGAACAGGAAAAACAACTTATGAAGAGAGAGATAATGGAACCACATTAACACGGAGAATGAGAAACAACATGTTCCTTTTAAAGTTAAGATGCCTGCACGTAAAAAATGGTAATTAACACGTGTTCTGTTTCGATGCGAGAGCATTTGAAATCAGGAACTCAGGATGACAAACCAAATCTACCAGGGGTTTTCTCTCTTTCATGAGAGCGTTTCATTAGGGCTATTAAAATGGTTGAGAAAATATAATCACAATAATGATGGGTTAGAACGCATCACATGATCAACTGGAATGAAACAATGTTTGATAGTTTTTGTAACCAAAAACCGTAACGTGTGAAAGAAAAAAATCTTGTTTTTGAAAAATTACACATACAAAGAGAGTAAAATGGAGCGAACCATTGAGTGAATGGAAGATGTCGTTGATTTTGCCGTGTTTAATGTATCAAACACGGCAAAATCAACGACAAGATCGTATTCCTTAAATTTTCATGTAGTCAATTTTTGTTTTATATGTTTTTACATGGGGCAAAAAATGGGATGTTCAGTATCTGTTCATAGCGAATAATTGAATTGCAGTTTTAACAAAGAGTATGGTTTTAGAAATTTAGGTATTCTTAAAATCACAAAATCCTACAGCATAATATGGGGAAACACAATGGAGTAAAAGTCGGTTTGTGAAATCTTACGCCTTACTGAATTTAATATTTAGTTTGCATCATTTTTCTAAAGGACGAAAAGTAATCCACTTCATTTTCGCGGTGTGTATTTTCGGAATCATTCATTTTTACAGCATATCAATATTTATCTTTGTAAAATTTGAATAAAAAGAGAAATCTTTAGCTGGATCATCTATTTTGTTCAAAGGGGGACAACTCTTAACCTACCAAAAGAATGACCTCTGGAGAACATTATCTGTGTATATTTGTTTTGTGGTGGTGAAAAATGAGTTTGATCGTGTCATAAAAAAGACCGTTTTGTTTCAATATTTTAACCTTTCTCATTACTGCCATTCTTACCGCATTGGATTCAGTCTGTTGACTCTGAGCTCGAACCATAACAAATGAGAAATAGGAGAAAAAGACCGTCCGAAGTTTTAGAGTTTGGTCCCTATCTTTTCATTCTCGAATTTCCAAGACATTATGTCATAAAATTCCTCAATATTTGATTCCCGATACATTGGTTTATTGGTCGTCTTTAGAATATGTGGGTAAAATCAGCGTCTTCAGAATATTCCTATTGAGGCGTTTTGAAAAGGACCTGCATGAAATATTTGATTTCTTTTTTTATTGGAGGTTTAACGACCACCGTGAGCAACTCAATGGGCTATAAGCAGTCGCCCGTCCCTAATTTAGGGTCAATGGTTCCAGGGAAGGGAGAGAGCCAGCGCCGTAAGACAACAACATCCATGCCTCACCGGGATTCGAACCCGGACCCCGTTCGGACGAATGATCAGAGGCCATCGCTTAGACCACTGCGCCACCGGGGCGGCATATTTGATTTCATCACTGAATGTTCTGTCAAAGATTGTCGAAGTATTTCCACAAGCGAATTTTTGAAAATGTTGGATGATGATCTATTCAAGCATCTTCTCGGGGGTGCTTAGCTCCCCTCCGAAAATTCATAAACGCACCCCCCCCCGTAGGTTTTTGGACGATCTCTTCTTATTATTAATCTAATTGTTTTCGTTTACAGCTAATATTGGGAGTAATTAATTAAAAGAAAAACTTAACAAAATAAGGAAAATATTATAATAATAAAATAAAAACATCCACATGAACTTCAATCTGAAATTTCTATCACTAGCAATAAAACCTTAAACAGTCCTTGCTGAAGGGGCACTCTCGGAGTACTACCGCAGTAAAAACTTAATTCCACAGAGTACAGATGTTTGCAGTGCAATACATCATCACATTTTGGAAGCTGGCATTCAGCTTTATTTCATTTTTCTGGATGGCGACTTTGCATGAACACGGTTAAGCCTCAGTGTAGCCAACGTGATGTTAGTTCTTCTAATACAACAAAATATGTGCTACCTGATTTTTAACAATAGCAAATTATGAGAAATTGTTCCTATAAAACGTTTTTTCGTTTTGGTTCTTGGTTTTCTGGCGGTGGGTGATTTACGCTGTGTGACAAAATAAAAAAGGAAAAAAAAGAATCAAGACCCCTCAAACTGGCACACACACACAGACGGTTAGTTGTTTTTTTTTGTTCTTTTGTACTATATGAAAATCTAAATAATCTAAAGGGGCTGAAACCAAATGGCAGAGAAATGGTTTACACCATACGATTTTAGGTAACGCTGTAATGATTCCTTAATAATCAGAAACACGCTTGTAGTAAAGCCAAGACATTTTTACCAATCCTAATGTTAGGAGTGGGGAATTTTCTCTAGCACAACATTATCTTACCAGCATCCTCAATATTTTACCCCACTCCGTGGCAGTGGCGGCTCGTGGTTGAAAAAATAGGTGAAGAGCTACAAGAGCAATATGAAAAGATATATATTGTTTTGAATGAAAATCACTATATGAGGACTGACCTATTTTTTGTATATTAGATCAATTCTTCTTTCTTTTAAAGCTGCAAATTTGTCGATTATGTCGTCATAGATTGGTTGTTTCTTCGTGAGCATCAATAAAATATCTTTCTGAATAGAAATATTTGCCAAAGAAGCAAGTCTGTCTTGATAAATAGTGTTTCTTTAGTAAGTTTGTAGTCTTTTAAGGCAAGAAAAACTTCTTTCCACTGACACACTTGTAGATGGAATGGTTAAAATGAGGGCAACCAATTTAAAATCTTCTGTAAAAATGTCTTTATCTTCATGAAGCACTCGAAGAAGTTCTTGAGTCGATATATTCCTTAATTTTTCGTTGGCATATACAAGACTCAGTTCATTTTTAAGGCGCTGGAGTTTAGTAAATATTTTTCCGTAAAAATATTGTAGGTTTTTAAAAGCGGGAAAGTAAAAGCTTGAATTAAAATGTTCGAATTTGGTTGTGTCAGCAAGACAAACAAATTGAAGTTTTTCACTGTCTTGAAATCTTATATCCATTTCCATAAGAATGTGGTCTAAAATTTCAAAATACAATTGTTTATAATTTTGAAAAATTGTTTCTTGTGTAAGAACAGCATATTCCCGTTTAGATCTGCTTATTTCTGTGATTTTGCTAGATTTTCCAAACAGCGTTTCAAATACTTCATCGTTCTTTTTATGATTAAAAATTTCACGAGTTTTTTTAATTTGAGTTACACAGTAGTTTATGTCTAGTGATTTTTTCTGCAAAATTTCGAATAATAGAACCGTGGGGCCAAAAATTTCATTAAATACTATTGCCAAAAATGTAAATTCAAAAGTGTTCATATCGTTTTAAAACCCCTTGGCAAGCTGAATTGATTTTTTGTCTGATTGCTCACTATTTGTCAGAAATTCGAATACTTCTTTAATTTTTCTCAGTCTTCAACAATTACACTTACTAACTTCGAAATGCAGGACCATCGAGTTTCTGCTATGTTTGGTATGCGTCTTGCGGTTGTAGATGTGTGTGTATAAGATCGCTCCACTGAGTGGTGAAAAAACGGAGGAATTCCAGTGAGGTTTGCGTAAAACATACCACACTTTGAAATTTTAGAAAAACTCTGCTGTAATACAAGGTTCAAACGATGTGCTAAGAAATGAACAAACACAGCAAGCTTTATCCTTGATTTTTTTCTGGAGCCCATTCAAGTGTCCAGACATAACACTTGCCACCTCGTAACATTGTCCTATTAATTTGTGTTGATAATCGAATTGTTCCAAAATTTTGTCTAGCATTTTGTATAAAGCTTCTGACGTTCGATCTCCACTCACGTCGTGGAACCCCAAAAATCGCTCACCCAATACACCTTCCGAATCAACAAATCTTATTATTAAAGAGCACTGAGAAGTCTGATTTATGTCTGTGGTGTCATCTACTTGAATAGAAAAGCATTGAACTTCATTTATTTCATTTTTAACGTGATCGTTTATATATTCAGAAATACATTCAATTAATTCATTTTTAATGGTTTTTGAGTCACCTGTGAAGACATTTTTTATCTTTTCGTATAGATTTTGATTTTCTACAGGACTTCTTGATATCAACAATGAAAGTAATTTCTTGAAATTTCCACGATTTATCGAGTCCATGCTTTCGCCAAGGCCACGGAATGCTAGTTCTTGTTTGCTCAAATATAATACTGCATCAATCAATGTCTGCAGGAAAAGTCTATTTAAACGAACGTTTTCGTTGAAATGCATTTTCAAAAGCCTAGTATTCTCCCTCAGGGCATCGGCAATGGTGTTCTGATTTTTTTCAAGATTCCTTAGCATTAACTCGCATTTCAGGTGTTCGCCAGAATCACCATGTTTATGAAGTGAGCGTGTTATATTTAATAAATCTGAGAATCCGTCTTTATTCCACGCCGAATGTTTATTACTAAAAACTAAGCAGGACCAACAAAATAATTTTTGTAACACCGAAGTACTACAGAGCCATTTATATTCAGTAAACCAACAATTTTTAAAATTAATATTGTAAGATTTACCGCTCTTCTTGATTTCTTTTTCGGCAACAATTCTCAGTGAATCCGTCGGTCGTCCTTGAAGAAAAATGTCTCTTTTATCTTCATCTTTCCACCGATTAAATGGAGTTTGTAATAAATTACAAAGTCGCAGGATACATACTTTAATTAAAACTATCACTAACTGTTAAACTGTACACGAAACTACAGTAACAGCTAAACTTTTTGACAAATAATCACAAAGCACGAAAAATAAATTTCTTTCGGAAAGCATGTACCACAACACTGCAAGATACCCTGGGTAAACCGTCCCATTTCACCGTGATCTCCTTCAAAGGTCACGATTCGATCTGCAGAGCTTCGGCGCCGAAAGATAAAACACTTCACTTGCGCACCAGATAGGGGACGTTGACGTCACGGTTACCATAGCAACTCGGTCGAAAGCTGCAGACTTCCAAGGGTTTTCATTTCGGCTCTTCACTTGCACTGTTTTGCATATGAGGACTTGCTTTCCGTCTTGAACGCGCTATGTGAATTCATATCTAATCAACATTTTGAGTATTTTGTAACACAATAGAGACAAAAAAGAATATTTTAAACACATTACTGAATAAAACTTTATTTTAAGTAAAATAGGTGAAAAGGCACTTCACCTACTTCACCTGAAAAGCCGCCACTGCTCCGTGGTGAAATCCGTGGTGCGTTACTGAATTAAAGCAAAGGTGTAACACTTTTACATTTTTAATCATTTGTATGTGCAGATTTGTTGGAATTCGCATGTGCGATATACGAACATAAGAAATATTTTATACTCTATTTAAAATTTTTAGTTGTGTTAATATGAGAAATTGAAACAGTACTCGCCCAAGTTTTCACTCGATGCCTTAATGAAGGGAAGATTCCTGAGGATTGGAACAATGCTAAAATGATCCTGCTGCATAAAAAAGGTGGCATTGAGGATCTCAGGAACTACAGACCTATCAGCCTCCTATCAGTGGTTTATAAAACCTTCACTTAAGTTCTTTCACACCGCTTGAAGGTAACACTGGACATTGCTCAACCGAGAGAACGAGCTGGATTCAGGAGTGGCTACAGCACTATAGATCATATCCACGTACTGAGATAATTTATTGAAAGAGCGATATATGAACTTCCTTTGTGCATGGCTCTTATCGATTAAGAAAAGGCCTTTGATTCAGTGAAACCATCAGCAGTTACAATGGTTTTGAAATCCTGCGGTATTGAAGATGCATACATTAATATTATTAATAACATCTATGAAAATGCAAATGAAAAGATTCGGCTGTTTGAAAATACAACACACATTAAAATTGGAAAGGGAGTGAGACAAGGTGACACCATATCTCCCAAGCTCTTTAATGCCACATTGGAAAATGTCTTTCAATCACTGAACTGGGAAAACAAAGGGATAAAGATTAATGGAGATTATCTAACGCCACTTTGTTTTGCTGATGACGTAGTAATTTTTGCAACTATCTGCAGAGTATGATCTAGGAACTTGCTGACAAGAGTAAATAAGTGGGATTGAAAATGAACTTTCCGAAGACAAAAGCGATGTACAATGCTTTTACAAGAAATGAAGATTTATCGATTGATGGAGAAAAGCTGGAGATACCAGATGCGTACGTTTATCTTGGACAGCAGATATCAAGTGAGGGTCACATTGATGAAGAAATTAATCGGCCTATAAAACTTGCCTGGAGAGCTTTTGGAAGAAACAGCTTAATTTTCAAGAGCAATATGTTATTATGTCTTAAAAGAAAAGTGTTTGGCCAATACATCCTTCCAGTGCTTACGTATGGTGCAGAGACGTGGACCTTAACAAGAAGAGACACACAAAAACTGCAGACAACTTAAAGGAGCATGGAGAGGTGCATGCTTGGTGCAACCAGGAGAAATAGGCAGAGGAACTCATGGATCAGAAAAATGACAAGAGTGGAAGACATCATGATCAGAGTAAAATCCCTGAAATGACAATGGTATTGGTATTGGTAACTGTGGGTACCAAAGTGGTACCCAGTTTATTGCTATAACGAAATACAAACATAGGAGATTCATTGAAAGTTGCAGTTCACAAAACAAAATTGCGGCAATGTATGTATATCCCCGATGCAGCACAAAGTTACACAGAAAGGAAATGGATATACACACGAACAATGAATGGCATATCGGCATGTCAAACGATATGAATAACACATGTGCACAAGTATATGAAATGTACTATGCCATCATAAATCATCCGAACGGAACTTAAATGTGGTTAGAGCGCAAAAAATTATTGAGTAACTCATCAACTTTATAAAAATAACAAAGGTACCTAATGTACCACTATAGTAATCCGCGATCGAGGAAAGCACTAACAGAGGAAAAACTCACAAGTATAGGAAATTTAAAAAAACAAGGCACAAATTCAGGAAACAACAGATAAGATAATGATAAAGAGATACTGGGGAGCTCACACAAGTACCGAGACCGATTATTCGTGAAAACACAGCAAAAACACATTATTATAGCAAATTGAAAATACATTACTTGTGAAACACAGTAAAAACACACAAACATAGCAAATTTAAAATACATGGAAAACAGCAGAATCAACAAGCACTGAGTCTAACAAAAACCAGAGAATTTGCGAACGTGTTCGCAAATCCCCTAGCATGAAGAGAACAAAAAGTGATCGGTTTGGGGAAGTGAGCTAAAGGTCAGCGGCAAGAGAAAATGAGGTATCACATATATGCTTCTCAGCGAGCTCCTTCAAGGAGGCGAGACGGCGCGTGTAACGTCTCAAAAACGCCTGATACCGAGGATCGGTGTTATACAGAGATTTGAAAAATGACACATAAGCTTCGAATTGCGTTACCACTGCAAACAGGTCCAGATCGGGTGAATGGAGGAATTCTTCAGAACAAACAGTCGTACGTGCAGGTTGAAAAAAACGTAAAAGTTGCTGTCTGGACAGTGGTCCAGTAACTGTAGGAAACGTATCAATGGCCTGTAGAACCTCAGCATCAGAGAGAGGATTAACAGGTCCTGAGCGGAAAACACATCCTTTGAAGAATCATCAGGTGTAGAAACACCGGAACCAGAAACACCGGGGACACTAGATGAATCCTCAGAAAGAGGCACAGAAAGTTGTTTCAACTTTTTCTGTTTTACAGCGCCTTTGGAAGTTCCAATACGCTTCAAAGAAGATGCTGAGGCAGATATATCCATTAGTGGATCAGGCTCACCTCCCGAGTTAGGAGATGAGGAAACCAACGTCGCCGAAGAAGCAATACGTAGGAGATCAACCTTAGTGAAGACTGGCACAACAGCCGAGGCTGCAGGAAGACGTGGCAACAAGGGTATTGTACACAAGGTTGTAATTGGAGATCCGATATCCGAGAGGCTAGGAGAAGAACCAGAGGGCCGATCTGCCAAACCACCACTCAACACATCCGGATCAAAACACTCCGCTGTAGACACATCTGTACTAGAAGACATCTCTGCCAATCTTGAAGGGGGATGCACAATCATACGGATCGGGAGAGGAGGAAAGGCAGCATTGTCCGTGACTGAAATGTTCGTCTGACGGAGCAACGAAGAGGTCGCGTCAGGCAAACTACCGGTAGTGGGGATAGTAGAAAGACCAATGTGGTCAGCAGTGGATTGTGAACTTGATGAACGTCCACGTCGAAAGCATTCACAGCAAGCAGTGGTATGATCCTGGGTTTAACAGTGTGTACAATAGTGCGTGGTAAAAACCTTGAAACTGTACGTTCATGAGCCAATTTCAACAGTAGCTTTTGTAGGGCAATCCGCCAAGGCTTTCTCAGTGGGAAAGACGACCAATAACTGGCGGCTTGGTTCTGTAGCATGTGCAAATCGAGTTCCGCGGGGAGCGTCAGAGAGGCGACGAACCTTTCCAACAATTTTACATACATGACTGACAAGGAGAGGAAGTGCAGAATCAGGCACTGCCTGTGGAACAGGATGGAACGTAATGTTCACATGTCGCTTGGAAAGAGGCGAAGGGATGAGATGTTTTGTCCCAATCGAAAGTCTGTGTGCAAGAAAAAAGTCAGCATACTCCTTGTGATTGAACTGAACCGAGATACCCCCTAGGAGTACGGGAAATTCCCGCAATGGACGCTGACGACACATGTCCACAGAGGGCTTCCATATAGCGTGGCAATGGGGTATTTGGTAAGGCATGAAAAAGCACACCTCTATCCAGGAGGTTATGGAACTCACGGCCAATCTGCGAATTGTCATCTATCGTTACCGTCACCTTGTGGTTGAATACCTGAATAATAGGTGTTGATTGCAAAAGACCATCAGGTTTAGAGGAATCGGACGTAGAAGTAGCGCCTCGTTGCCCTGTAGAGGCCAAAGACATCCTCGGAAGAGAAGTCTGTTCGGATCCGGCAGGCACAGAAGGCTGTGAGGGAATAGAAGCACAGGCCGAAGGCGAGGCAGTAGAATCAGTAGTACCCAGGGAGGGCACCGAAGCAGATGCAGGAGCTAAAGAAGAAAGCGCAGCCAAGTCCAGTGAAGGCACCGGAGCAGGAGTACTAGAAAGCTGGGAAGGCATCTTAGCAGGCACATCTGAGGACGAGAGTATCTTTACTTCCATGGACGTGGAAAGTGTGACGTGACGTGCATCCGTCACGCCCAGAGATGATAAGGAAATACCGGAAGCCGCCATGTTGGCAGCTTCGAAACGTAAACAACCGAGCAAACAATAAGAAAACGGATGAATATGAAATAATACGAGGACGAGTTTATATGTATACAATCAGTCAAAAAGTTTCAGCTCCCAAAGATTTGTAATTGCCCGACTGGAATTAACTCTGAATGCAACGCTGATTTCACTGGGTCTGCAGGGTTTCTATAAACCTCTAGTCTTCCATTAGCCACAGATTCAATAAGCACAAAATCCTTCGAACTAGTATTCTGTAGAGCCACTGCTGTGTCTAAAACTTCTGCGAAAGAGGGATATCCTTTATCTCTTCCAAAGAAGCAGCACTCGATGTATCTACAGGATCCATACACGTCATGAAATTAAATTAACTTGTGAAAGCGTGTTTCATATCGTTTCCTGGAAGACTGACTTTGAAATTTACATGCGCATTATTTGCATTCATATAGTTTTGCTTCACTGCGTGAAAGTGCATGTCTCCTAACATCACATTTTCTAACGAAAGTCTCAGAGCAGACCAATCACGTAAAGTGAGAAGTAATATGACAAGCCACTGGGGACTCAGTACGATAAGCCTCAGTTCGTTATTCGTCCTATCAGATATCGCCTATGAAAAGAAAGAAAAAAGAAATGTTAAAAATAATTAAATAAAAATACCCGGAAATAATTTTGATATATGCAACTACATTTCAAAAGGTAAGAATACAAAACTGACTCAACTTTAACAAAATAAAACCGTATATAATATTATTAGTTCTTCATACCCTGGTGCGCAAAAATTAAGGACGAAGAGGAGAAATTAGCATAGCAGCGGAACGAGCAGGCTGAACGGACCGAAAGACCACTCAGGAGATAGACTAGGTCCCGCTACGGTAGGGCATGCGCATTTATGCAGCATGACGGGGGGGGGAATGTAGGAAGGGTATAAAGCACACGGGCGGCGTACGCTGAGCAATTCGGTGAAAGTTATTGCACGGTGTACATCGGTTTGAACGACGTCGAGTTGCTGCCACCGTGTGATATGACCAACAGGCAATCCAGTAGACGACATCTGGATGACTTTGCCCGAAGTCGCATCATTGGGAAGCTGGAAGAAGGTCGAAGTGTGACTTGTGTGGCTGAGGAGTTCGGGGTCACTCACAGCATCGTTTCACGTACTTGGAGTGCATTTCAAATGACAGGAACAGCTGTCCGAGAGTTTGGCAGTGGTCTTCCACGAGCAACCACGGCGGCGGACGACTGGTATATTGTCCTACTGGCGAGAAGAGACAGACGGCAGACACCGGGTCAAATCGCCAGGCACATGCAACAGACAACTGGACGTCCGTTATCGCGTTTTACCGTGGCCAGGAGGCTGCACAAAGGTGGCCTATTTGCACGATGACCAATCTGTGTGTGCCATTAACGCCTGCTCAACGGAGACGGCAGTTTCTGTGGTGCCAGCAACACAAGAACTGGACACATCGGCAATGGGGTCGAGTTTTCTTTACGGATGAGAGCCGATTTAGTCTCACGAGCGATTCTGGACGTACACACATCTGGAGAGAGAGTAGGGAACACGTAATCACACCTCCAACATCATCGAAAGGGACCAGTTTGGAGGTGGCGGAGTTCTCGTTTGGGGCGGTATCATGCTTGGTAGCCGTACTGACCTCCCCATCTTCCAAGGAGATTCAGTCACTGGTGTCCGCTATTTTACCGAGGTCCTGCTGCCTCACGTGCGTCTGTTTATAGGTGCTGTGGGTCCTGAGTTCCTCTTCATGAACGACAACGCTGCACCTCATCGTACAGTGGCTATCGCAGAGCTATTGGAGAGTGAAGATATTCAACGCATGGATTGGTCCGCAAGGTTCCCGGACCTAAATCCAATCGAACACGTGTGGGACCTTCTCGGGAGACGCTTGGCGGTACGTCACCAGCCGCCAGCAACAATTCCGCAGCTGCGATTGGAGCTACAAGAGGAATAAGCCGCGATGCCTCAACAGCTCGTTGACAACCTCGTCCTCAGCAGAGACAGACGTTGTAAATCCTGCAACGCAGCCAGGGGTGATCATATCCCCTACTAAAGACTGGATTTTTCTTGGCAGCCGCCTGTCACATGGACGTTTCTGTCTTCTGTCCAGTTGTGCTCGAAGCTACCTTTTCAATAAAGTGCCAATAAAGCTACCTTTTCAATAAACACAAAAGTTCATCACACCCTGTAATGGCATGCGTGAATAACAGACATTTGCGTGCATGGCTGCAAATAGATATCAGTTTTTCAATGCTGTAAAATATTGGAGGTATTGCAGCAGTGCCCGGTTTGAGAAAGTACAAAGATTTTGTTTCTTCTGGCGCCAGTGCAATTAATAAGACGATAAGGTCTGTATCCGTACCTACGGTGACTACAGTAGGGTTTAGTTTCAACATTTCTATAAAGGTTTGAACTATATCCACATCAGCATCGTTATTAGCCGTGAGAACCGCGATATTAGTGGCAGAGTGGAATTTTTCTTTTAATGCTGCAATTATTCTTTTCTTATTGTGAGGATTGCACAGGAAATCTGTCTGCGCTGTGGTGCACTCCATGTTATTTGTAAATATAATGTTCGCTGACGTCTTTTTAGCAGTTCTTCTTGTTTGTTCTTCCTGCTTTGTTGTTGGCATTTCAGGGTATCCATCAAAGACAACGTAGCAATTTGTACTATAATGGGAAAGTACATGAGATATATAATTTTGCAGAATTTGATCAAATGTTGTGCGCTTAGGCCAAGTTACTGAATGAAGGAGATAACCACCATCTATTATAGCAGCAGCACCAGTAGGTATATCCTCCTGTTCAACAATACCACCAACGAAAGATTTAGTTATGGAGGATTTTGTACCTTTTCGCAGTGACACTTCGTCAAATAAAGATGGTGGACGAGATGCTAGTTCATATCTGAAATATGATTTCAATTTCAAAGGACTGTCACAAACACAAATAACTATACTGAACAATTGTTGTGTACTTATTGAAACTTGGTGGTGTCTTAAATCATTTTCTGTATGCCCTCCCTAATAATTTCTGCTGCTGCTTCAACAACTCTCCTTCGTTCACAAACCTTATCCTTCTTTCTCTCATTGTACCATTGATCAGTCATCAATTTATGATTAGCATCTGTCATACATACAATATTCTTCTTCCCAGAAGTATTTGTTATTACTATCCTGTCTCCGAAATGTTGTAACAGTCGCTGCTTCAAATATTTATCAGTAATGGTTGTAGAAAGGTCATGATCTTTCATGATATTTTGTAACTCCTTTAGGGTGTATTGGCATCCATCTGCTTTTCAATACAGTCACACAAGAATGAGAAAGCATTTTCAGTGCTCTGATCTTGCGGCCGACCAGGTGCTCTAAAGAGCTTTATTTTTCTAAATTTTCTGTATCACTCGGAATGATATCGTGCTTCAACTGCTACTAGGTCAATAACCCCGAGAATTTTCGTCTTCACATTTTCCCCCATTCATCGTTACGGTGTTCGCAGAAAGTTAAAATTTTATCTTTCATTTCTAGAGTCGATACCATATGGACCGCTTTTCTGTATTTGAGAGGAAGCTTAATATTCAGAGTGGCTTCCTTTTCACAGAATAAGCACTCATTTTTAAAGTCAAAAGTTTGTTGAAAACTTCGTAAAAGTGGATTTGAAGACGTTAATGCTAACGAAATACTTGCAACATGTGAAGCCTTAATACTACTTTCTCGCGTGTAATTCCGCCGGCAAGTCTGGTGAACCATAATAGAAGTAGCATTCTCTAATTGTAATTTTTCATTTTCATGCAAACTGTCTTTTCTTTTCAGGCTAGAATCAGATATCCTTTTTAAACCTTTGGTGACAACTACTGATTCTCCCTCACAGAGATGGTTATCACAAATCATACATTTGTCCATTTTTTATTCCGTTAGGTAAACCAATACGGGAATGCATTAAGAATTTGGTTAACTTTTTAGAGGCTAAAAAACGATCAACTTACATTTCGTTCGTTGTCTCAGCGAACCTCCCGTACGGACATCTTGCCTATCCGATTATCTAATTCTATTTGCGGCATGGGGGAGTTTTAGGAATGCATTTTATTCTCCCCACGTGTCAAATAAATAAACAAATTGCGTGAGTCAATGCCTCTTATCTCTCTATCAGCACTATGTTCTTCCCACGACAAATTCTTCGTAACAGAAGTGGTTCCAACTAAAATCTCTGCCTTATGTTTCCAACGGTAAAACTTCTTTACACATTATCTTCGCAATTTATGTATTCCCAAGGATGAAAATTTGCACATCGATAAAACTTAATTTAAGTTATAGCATGGGATAGTAAATTCTTGCTAAAACATAACCATAATTATATTAAAAATCGATCATTTTTTTTAGTAATGTTCAGACCTATTAGTAAACGGCGCGACCTGTACATTAATGACGTCAGTAGACAAACAAATGTTGGATTTATAAATTATGGTTATGTTTTAGCAAGTGTTAGGTATCTCATACTATAACTTAAAGTTAGTTTTATCGATGTGCAAATTTTCATCCTTGGGAATCCATTAATTGAGAAGAAAATATGTAAAAAAGTTTTACCATTGGAAACATAAAGCAGAAATTTTAGGTGGAAGGCTGACATGGTTTAGATACAGTGTAAGCGAAACTATATATTGCTGTAAGACAAATAATATATTGTTGTAAAAGTTGTAAAATTTGCTACAATATTTATTCGGAGCCTTTTTCGGACATTTTGGCTCTGTGAAGCGGTATATGGAGTTAATCGGAAAAATGTCGAAAGAAGAATGTGCTATTTTGCAAGTTTTCGCAAATTGCTGCGGAACTATTGGAGATATAGTAAAAATAAAATAGAGCAAAATTTATAGAACATATTGAGAGGAATAAATTAAAAAAAAAAATTATCGCTGTACGCCAATTATTTCGGGAGTTACGAGTGGATTAGTCTTAGACCTCATTCCCCCCCCCCTTTTATGTGGGCATAGAGGGGAAGCAAGCGGGGGGCGGATACTTTTGTGAAAATGCTAAGCCCAATGAGTTCTACCAGCCTGCAAGAATTCAGCTTTTACCTAATTTGTTCCGGGTTTGACCCAATTTTGGCATTTATTTACTGGGCTAAAAGTTGTTTATCCTGTGTCATGTTTGTTTCTCCTGTTTAACATCAAGTACTTCGTGAATGCCAATGCAGTATGCACAGAAAGTGTAATTTAATTTTGTGTTAGTAAATTTCATCGTGTGAAAATGCTGTCAGCAGTCAGCTATTTATTTGTGAGCAAAGCACGTGCTTAGCTCGGTGGCCGTGAGCTTCAAACAAGTACACATACATATTGATACTACGACGATCGATCTACAATTTTTGGTTTGTGAATAAGTGTCATCTGAAGGAGATTTATGGTAAGCATGTTCTAGCTTACAAGTAATCTGGTCATTAAAAGCAGCAATTGAAAATGCAGTGTCAACAGGTCTTTTTTTAACTTTCTCATTCATTAGTATGAGTAAGTATTCAGCGTGCAAAAATTCGACTTCCAGATTTCAACGGAAATACACGTTCTGGGGACTGATGGATACGATTTCACTATTTTGGCCGTGGTGTCTGTGTGTCTGTCTGTTTTGTGTCCACCATAACTAACAAACTATATTAGCGAAACTTAATATTTGAGGGTTTTGTAGTACCTTGATGTGCTGATTATATTTTGGTACAAATCGGGAAAACGGAAGGGTCTTATGGTACTTCTGTATATTTTCATTGATTCATATTTTGTGATTCTGATTTAAAATAACTGTATTACTCATACACACACACACACACACTCATATATATATGTATGGGCGGCAAATTGTTCTCAGCACCAGGGCGGCAAATTGTTCTCAGCACCAGGGCGGCAAGCATTCTAGATCCGGTCCTGCATCTACGTAGTTCCACCAGCGGCTAAAAAAGCATGTTACGAAAATAAGCAAATGGCGAACAAAAAGTTTCTCATACTAAAAAGAAGGTAAGAGAAACAAAAAGATTTTCAAATCGAACAGTTAAAAGAAGAAATAGAAAAAATGAAACAGAATATAAGTTTACGTCTGCTAGCGGAAAAAAATTTCGTAACGGAAAAGTTGAAAATAGGAGAAAACTATTCTTCATGAAAAAGGCGTTCGACCTTTACGCAACTGGTGAGAAATCTTTGCGCTACTTAAAGAGGATAATGATCCACATCGCTGTTGTAGCGAATGGCATACAGTGAAGAAGAAATTTCTCGATAGATGTTTTAGAAGCGGCGACACAGCTGCAAACTGAAGTGCACAAACACCACCTGCTGCCAGACCTGTGAACAACAAAATTCCTCATATACTAGCCTTAAGTGTTCTACAAAGTAAATGGCATCTGGTGTTGAAAATTATTTTTAAATCGCATTTGTAAAAGCAGTGATATTGAGAAAAACAGAGTAAGCATATGCGTTCCTAGCAGCGAAATTGCGGACTATATTGGAAAGAAAATACACACGCAGTGTTCATAGTTAATACACTGCTGGCCATCCAAAATGCAACACCAAGAAGGAAGCATCCGATTGGCCTGAAATTCGCAGCATGCGTCGCCCGCGAGAGGACATGCAAACGATTAGCACTGCAGGGCATATGCAAATCATGTGCGCCCGGCAAGCCACCGAGAAGCACTATAAGGAGGGTGCACAGAAGGCGGGGTGTAAGTAGTGGAAGTGTGTTGTGCTGCCGAACATGTGCGTGGGAAGCTTCCTGGTGCCTCGCCGCAGAATACGGCAGTCATTCCAGCACGTTTCGAAGTTCGACAGAGGACGAATAGTGGCTTATCGGGACAGCGGTTTATCGTACATAGACATCGACGCCGGTGTGGGACGACATCCAACCACAGTGAGGCAAATATGAATTCGGTGGGTGCAGGAGGGACGGACGGACCGACGTGAACGATTGCCGCAGCCGCGGCACACCACCAAACGAGAGCACCGGCATGTTGTGCTGCGAGCATTGACGGCTCGAACCGCCACATCACGAACGTTAGCGCAGGAATTAGGGTGTGTTGCGCAACAACCTGTGTCGGCACGTACCTTTCGACATCGTCTGCAAGAGCGGGGGCTTGTCGCACGGCGCCCATTGCACTGATTACCATTGACGTTACACCACCGGCGAGTGCGGCGGCAGTGGGCCGTTGAACGCCTCAATTGGACTACGGAATGGCACGACATTGTCTTCTTCGACGAATCGCGCTTCTGCCTGCAACACCACGATGACCGGATCCGTGTTTGGCGGCACCGCGGCTAAAGACTGTATGACGATTGCATTATGCATCACCATACCGGTTTGTCGCCTGGAGTTATGGTTTGCGGGGCAATTGGATATGACATCCGCACCCCTCTGGTACGCATCGCTGGTACACTCAACAGCTACCGCTACATCTCCGACGTTTTGGAGCCTGTAGTCCTCCCTTAGCTGCAGGACCTGCCAGCGGCCACGTTTCAACAGGACAATACGCGCCAGCACGTGGCACGCATCGGGCAACAATTCTTCACGGTCCACCAGGTGTCACTGCTGCCGTGGCCCGCCTGTTCTTCCGATATGTTGCCCATCGAACACGTCTGGTCACTGATCGACAACCGAGTGGCCCGGCAAGCACCATCCGCGGCTACACCTGATGAACTGTGGCAACGTGTGGAAGCAGCCTGGACCGACGGACCCCAAGCCCACACCCAAAGTCTTTTTCGTTGGACGCCGCGTCGTGTAGCGGCCGTTATTGCTAGCTATGGGGGCCACACGAACTATTGATGTCTGCGTGTTCCGCAAGTCGCACGGGCTTGTAAGCTCAATCGCTTCATCTTGGTATCTGTTGTTATGTGCCCAGTAAATCTGGCTTTGCTATCTCGTGTTCTTTTATGGTGTTGCATTTCGGGTGGCCAGCAGTGTAGTACCTGACCGAAGGAAGAAGTTTTTCAAGGATTTTATTCCCACAGATATTGCTGTAAACGGAAACGCGAACGTACGCCCTCTGGTGGCAGACTTGTGCGCTACGAAAAATTTGAAATTGTAAGAGAAACATCTCCCCGCGGAAGCCCTCTGCAATTAGGAAAGAATTTTTCAAATCGGATTCCTAGAAGCAGAGATATTGACAAAAATAAGATATGCCTTTACGCCCCCTGGCGGAAAAACCATGCATTTTGTTAAGAAGAAAGTATTCTCAAATAGTATTTCGATATGAGAGGTAACGATCAACGAAATAATTTTTTTGTTCGAGTTTTCAGGAGATCAGATTTTGCTACAAATACACCAGACGCAGAAATTAACTCTTACGCACCCTGGTGGCTAGACCATTCTTTATCAAATGTTAGAAATTATAGGCAAAGCATTTCCTATCAGCAGCTGTATCCGGTGCAGAAAGAAGATTTTCTAATCGGAATTTTAGAAGTAGTGATATCGGGAAAAACGCAATTTACCTTAACGCCCCCAAGTGATAAGTCTATGTATTACTGGAAAATTTTGAAATTGTATGAGAGCATTTTACACCTGAAACGCTATCTAACAAAGAATTAATTTTTCAAATCTGGCTCTTAGAAACAGAGATATTGACAGAAATAGTATATACATCTACGCCCCTGGCAGAGAAACCATACATGATTTTGAGAAGAAAATATTCTTAAATGTCTATCAACATGAGCGGTATTGGTCCACGAAAGAATTTTCTCAATCGAGCTTTGAGACGTTCAGGCTTTGATGGAAATACCTACGAAGCAGAAATTAACGCTTACGCACCCTGGTGGCCAAACCATATTTTATAAGAAACTATAAATTACATGAAAACGTTTTCCACCGGTAACTGTATACGGTTTAGAAAGAATTTTTGAAAACGGAGTTTTAGAAGCAGAAATATCGGAGAAAACGCAATTTACCTTTACTCCTCCTTAGCGAAAAGTCAATGAATTAATCGAAAATTTTGAAATTTTATGAAAAACATGTCGCACCGGAAACTCTATCCAACAAAGCGGAAATGTTTCAAATTGGACCATTAGAAGCAGCTGTATTGACAAAAAATAAGGTATACATGTACGCCCCCTGGCAGAGAAACCTTGCATTATTTTAAGAAGGAAATATTTCGAAACAGTTTGTTGACGTGAGTAGTATCGGTCCACGATATAATTTTTCAATCGAGATTTCATAAGCTGAGCCTTTGTTGCAAATACATCAGTAGCAGATATTGCTGTAAACGGATACGTGAACTGACGCGAACGCACTTACACCCACTTGTGGACTAACTGTTTTATACCAAAAATTTGAAATTATATGCGAAACGTTTCCCATTCGGAGTTGTATCCGCTGCAGAAATAATTTTTCAAATCGGAGTTTTAGAATCAGATATATCGTGGGGGAAGGGGTATTTTACGCCCCCTGGAGGAGAATCTATGCGTAACTTGAAGAAGGTGACTAAACCTAAAATTATTTTCACCATGAGTAGAATCGAAAGGCAAAATAATTTTTTGAATTGGATGTTTAGAAGCAAATGTATGGAATATTATGTATTTTGTATTCGATATCATCTGCTTTTACGCCCTCTAGTGGCTAAATTGTGCATCGTAAAATAGCAAAATAAAGAGTCATCATTCGCACATTTCAAGCTTCCTAATACAAAACGAATTTTTCAAATCGGATTATCAGTTGCAGAGATATCGTAACTACAGACGGACGGACACACCGATAACATATGCACGATCTTTTTTTACAAAAGACGTGCTAAAAAATCACAAGTTACACAGTTAGGCGTAGTGTGGTAATCCAGACACGGACTGTTTGATCAGTAGATCCGCGAGGTGTGACATCACTGAAAATGACGTCACGACTTAATAGGCCTTCAATATCTCGGAGGTGACGTCCAAACCATGACGGTTGCGGTTGAGCTGGTATGACGCTGTAAAATGCACGGAGCAAAGTGCCGTTCAACACGATATCTTCGAAAACGAATGCGACCATCATGTTGCATTTGTGGCTCGTCAGAAAACACAACCTCTCTCTAATCAGAGCGCCAATGTCTTCGTTAGATACCCTACTACGGCCTGAAGCGTAGGTGGTTGAGGTTCAAAGTAATGCGCAACAATGGGCTGCTAGCAACCAGTCTTCTGTTAAGTAGCCGACGTTGAACTGTGCTGCAGGACAAAACCTGACCTGTGACAGTGCTCCGCTACTGCAATAACATCGTGGATGTCGCTGTGCGATCGGTCACTGCCATGAGGTAGAGGTGAATGCCATCCCACGCAGTCGTGTGATTTTGAGGTTCATTTCCCGGATCTCTGTGTGTCCGAGGCTTATCTGTACACCGATGCCACGTTCGCATTCTCTACCAGTGGCAATTACGCTGTAGGAAAACCCTGCTTATCACATTCCAATAATCCTTACTCGCTCAAAGTCCGTCAGGTGTTCATAATGCGATGTTTTTCGGAAACGGAGTATAATGAGAAACAAGAAACTACCTTTCGCCCAAATATCGCCTCTTTACTAATTGCAACATCAGATCAGATGTAGAGGATTTTAGGAAGGGAGTGTCTGACCCTAGATTTTAAACAAACCTTAGAAACAGGAAACTAGGAGATTTGGGCTAGAGTGCCCGATATGAAAGTGACACGGAAGCAAGGAAGAATGGGGCAGGAAGACGCCGTTATTTATTACCGGCGGGTCAAGACCCGGGGCCCGACGGATTAACATGCCCATCTGACGCATGGCGGATGTTTAGTGGTTCGAGCGTTCGTACCTGCCTGGGATCGAACTTGAAGTCTCTCCATGGCGGTCACGAACGTTGATCACTAGGCCATCCGTGGCCTTTATTGCAACATCTCGTTTGAATCAGCTATTTATACCCAAGACCAGATAATTCAGAGGTCCCTGCTCCGAAACTTCATTGGTGTTTCACTGACATTTTAATAATTCGCATATCCCAATGTGTTGCACATCCGCTGTAAGTTTTAAGTTAATACCAATAGTCCTTCATAGGGTTGAAATTTTCAGAAACAGTAATGCACCTTAGGCATTTTCTGTAACCAATGCATTGTGCTTATTACAATAAAAATTTAGATGTGCATTTTAGAAATTTAAGATTTAGAGAAATTTTGGTATAGAAACTACACTGCTGTCCACCCAAAACGCAACACCAAGAAGGAAGCATCCGATTGGCCTGAAATTCGCAGCATGTGTCGCCCGCCAGAGGACAGGCAAACGATTAGCATTGCAGGGCATATGCAAATCATGTGCGCCCGACATGCCACCGAGAAGCACTATACGAAGGGTGCACAGAAGGTGGGGTGTAAGTAGTGGAAGTGTGTTGTGCTGCCGGACCTGTGCGTGGAAAGCTTCCTGATGCCTCGTCGCAGAATACGGCAGTCATTCCAGCATGCTACGGAGTTCGACAGAGGACGAATAGTAGCTTATCGTGACAGCGGTTTATCATACCGAGACATCGGCGCCCGTGTGGGACGATATCCAGCAGCGGCACACCACCGAACGAGAGGACCGGTATGTTGTGCGGCGGGCATTGACGGCTCGCACAGCCACATCACGAACGTTAGCGCAAGAATTAGGGTGTTTTACGCAACAACCTGTGTCAGCACATAACGTTCGACGTCGTCTGCAGGAGCGGGGACTTGTCGCACGGCGCCCATTGCTCCTATTACCATTGACGTAACACCGCCGGCGAGTGCGGCGGCAGTGGGCCGTTGAACTCCGCAATTGGACTACGGAATGACAAGACATTGTCTTCTCCGACGAATCCCGCTTCTGCCTGCCCACCACGATGGTCGGATCCGCCTGTGGCGCCACCGCGGCGAGAGACTGTATGACGCCTGCATTATGCATCGCCATAACGATCCGTCGCCTGACGTTATGGTTTGAGACGCAATTGGATATGACACCCGCACCTCTTTGGTACTCATCGCCGGTACACTCAACAGCTACCGCTACATCTCCAACGATTTGGAGCCAGTAGTCCTCCCTTACTTGCAGGACCTGCCAGCGGCCACGTTTCAACAGGACAATGCGCGCCCTCACGTGGCACGCATCGTGCAACAATTCTTTACAGCCCACCAGGTGTCACTGCTGCCGTGGCCCGCCTGTTTTCCCGATATGTCGCCCATCGAACACGTCTGGTAGCTGATCGGCAACCGAGTGGCCCTGCAAGCACCACCCCCGGCTACGCCTGATGAACTGTGGCAACGTGTGGAAGCAGCCTGGTCCGACACACCCCAAGCCCACATCCAAAGCCTCTTTCGTTCAATGCCGCGGCATGTAGCGGCCGTTATTGCCAGCCATGGGGGCCAGACGGGCTATTGATGTCTGCGTGTTACGCAAATCGCACGGTCCTGTAAGCTCAATCGTTTCATATTTGTATCGGTTGTTATGTGCCCAGTAAATCTGGCTTTGTTTTCTCGTGTCCTTCTTGGTGTTGCATTTTGGCTGGCCAGCAGTGTATATATTGGTTTGTCGGAAAAGTCATGACGTGTTTTGGCACCCGATGGCTGTTGGGCGGTTTTGGAAGTACTATAGGCATGCGCAGCTCTGTGATCGCTATGGCATTCGACAGTTGCCAGTTCTAGCTGCTGTCTAAAAGTAATAGTGAACAGTTTGGTTGATTTGCAGATATTTGACATCAAGTTGAAGATGAAAGACCAAAGTGTGCATTTTCTCCATATTTTACTGTTTTACCTGCGTAAAGGGAAGAACGCGCGTCAAGCTTGTGAAAAGTTGCGTAAAGTGTACTGTGATAATGCTCTACAAGAACGTCAGTGCCAGCGGTGGTTTGCAAAATTCCGTGCTGGTGATTTTGACCTCAACGACGCTCCTCGGTCCGGGAGGCTCACCGAGGCTGATGACGACCAAATAAAGGCATTGATCGAGTCAAACCCACGTTACACGACGCGAGAGATTGCACACACATTGCACATCCATCATTCAAGCGTTCACGACCACCTAAAGAAGCTGGGATACGTAAGCAAGCTCAATGTGTGGGTTCCGCATGTGCTCAAAGAAGTTTAATTGACGACGCGTATAAACATCTGCGATATGCTCATTAAACGTGAGGAAATCTATCCTTTTTTGAAGCGACTGATAACTGGTGACGAAACGTGGATTGTGTACAACAATGTGCTGCGCAAACGGTCTTGGTCCCGACGTGCTGCTTTGCCTCAAACGACATCCAAAGCAGACATTCATCAGCGGAAGGTTCTGGTCTCAGTGTGGTGGGATTTTAAAGGTGTCGTGTTTTTCGAGCTCCTACCACGGAACCAAACAATCAATTCGAATGTGTACTGTCGGTAATTGGACAGTTTGAACGAATCCATCATCCAGAAACGTCCAGCGCTCGTTCATCGTAAAGGTGTTGTGTTCCATCACGACAACGCGAAACCACACACAAGTTTGATCACCCGCCAAATATTATTGGAGCTTGCGTGGGATGTGCTACCACACGCAGCATACTCGCCTGACCTTGCGCCGTCATTCTTCCCCTTGTTTCGCTCTCTTCAACAGTCTTTGCGTTGTATAACGTTCAATTCAGATGAGGCTGTAAATCAGCACCTTGTAGAGTTTTTCGCCACGAAAGACAGGCCCTTCTATGAACGAGGCATTCTGCAGCTCACTGAAAGATGGCAAAAGGTTATCGAACAAAACGGGTTTTATATCATCGATTGATCTTTGTCCTTTCTGTCAATAAATGATTTTTGCAAAACATGGCTAAAATACGTTATGACTTTTCCGACAACCCAATATTTTGAAGCTTTGTGTAAAGCATTTTCTTCGAGCATACGGATAATTTTAAAACTGCCGTAACATGTAAATGTGAAATATAAGATGCTTTAAATAATGAAACAGTAATTATTTTTGCATGTCTTTAAACCTGCAAAGTTTCACGGTTACTAATATTTTACGAATTTCACAAGCGATGTCCTAATATTTAATTATGTAGTAGCATAGGAACGCGTTTTCATTCTGAAAGAATTATTTGTTGTTGTTTTTTTATCTAACCAGGATCAAAGAGAAAAAAATATGCATTCCCTAAACCTGTGGTTGTCAGTTTATATGAGACAAACCTTGAAATGTCTCCTGTGATTAAAAGGATACGCATAAAGCAAATGATTCTTGTTAACGTTCCAACGAACGAGTTTTTTTTTTTATTTTCGTTTCAGGATGATTCCCTGTGTCGATAAACTATGTGCTAGAATTACTTACAGAAGCCTTCTGTATTATTTATGAGTGCAAATTAAAAGAAAGGAAGTAAAGATCGAAACAATGATTTAATTTTAATCCCTAAGATAAGAAGTGGAATGTTTCTCACATTGGACTCAAGAATCTACTTACTAATACTCCGTATTTAGGTGATATAATCCTAATACGAGCTGTTCTTACTATAATGTAAGCCGATTACTGCGTAGTGTCCGAGATGATTCCTGGAGAACTGGTGCCCTTTCACGTCGTTAATTAAGCAAATGTTTCCATGTTTCTTTGCTTTTGTTTTTCTCGAAAAGTAATGAATACTTAATTTCCAATAAAGTCGATGCTAAAGGTTTGTCATCAAAGGAACCGCCATATTTGTTGCCCATGTTGAAGCTAAATCGTAACATTTGTTATTTGGTTAATCAGACGAATTACGACTTACTACGTACTCACTCGAGTTTTAATAATTAAACAGCAATCGACAGAGCTTTACTATTCAGACGAAAAGAACAGAAACTAAAAAGTAGCATTTCGAAGAACGGAAATACTAATTCCTTTGCTTATCCAAATCATAGGACTGTCAAACATTTAAGGAATAAAAATGAGATTTAACAAAACATAGCTCCCTGTGTTTAGGTTATTTCATTTGCAGCGGAAGGTAAACTACATAACTCAACATGAAAATCGCAATGCTAAGAAGGAGTTGATGGAACAGTCGAGTAAATCATAGGATACAAAGATCAGGAAAAGACCACTAAAACGATCAAAAAGCGAAATGTGGGAAAGTCGCATGCTAGCTTTTTGTATGTTTATTTATTCTTCATTACACCCCGCAATTTCTCATAGGGCTAACACCAACAGCAACGGTTTAGACGCAACTACCTATGCCCAATGGGACTTTTGTACTTCGTACCAGAAACGGAGCTACATTACGTTGAACCTGGAAGCACAGATACAACAGAGAATGGACTGGTAAGAGAAGTTGGAGCGGAAGTGCGAGTCAACATATTTGGGGATGCCAGACAATGATGTCACGACGAGCATTTCCAGGAAGAGAGAGCAAGGGCGAGAGGAAAGGACCAGATGACTTTGCTTGTAAGGAGGAATGAAATGTCCTGGAGCCGACGTCTTAACGTGCCAATCCTGCGCACAGCGATTATTCAGTAGTTAAAAGCAATCAACTTAACTGAGATCGTTCCCCCAGACCATCTGGTCAGAAGGCGGTTTCTCTAACCATTATGCCACTCTCGGCCTGTATGACACCTGTTTTTATTCAGAAATGTTCAATGCGGAGTTGGTTCGCTTCGGGGAGTATGCAGTCCTCCAAACGACGAAGCATGTTGTCCGACATAACACCAGACGTGACCTGGGGATGGCATTCCAAGTAGCAATCAGCCGTGCATTCAGCTTTTGCAGATACGCTGCCAGAGGTAGCCAGTGGAGGTGGCCACCTCTAACGTCCCATGCTTGCTCCATGGGCAATACATCTACTGAGTTTGACGGCCATGTGAGAGTGTCCATCTCCTGGACGTTTTACGAACAGTATGTGGAAGGTAGCTTGTGAAGTACTAGACAATTAAAGCACATGTCAAGGCGAAACATCTGCAGCGATACATTCTGTCCGTGTAGCTTAGTTGGGAAAGCAACTTACTCCGGAGTGAGTGGCACGAGTTCGATCGCCGTCACGGACAAATTGATGTTTTCACTAGCTGTCCTTTTGCAAGATTGTTCCAGAACAGGATGCAAGGGAATGTCGCATAACGGGATTGATGATGACGTCGTCGTCGTAGCTTCTTGACGTTACAATGTCAGGTATATGGTATATGGACAAGTCATGTGGTTTTGAGGTACACTGTTCGTCCACCTTACGTCAGAATGTGGTATGGCGGTTGTTTGTATTCGCTTCTTCATGTCGTTGGTAGCGATGGAGCCATAGGGCTGTGCAGGCAGCTGGCACTCTGACACAAAACTTCGAAACTCCCGTGAATAGTACCATGCATCACTTTACCACCCAGTCTCTCTCTGCATCATTCCTGAATTCCCAAACATGGGCTCTGTAATGTAGCAGCAGATAGGAGTTTCCAGTCTGGGCTCCCACGCCGTACAAGCGCCGTGGAATCGTTCGTATTCTCAAGCCATACAAGCGCAGAGGAATCGTTTGGGTTTACACCTACATACAGACTAGGGTAGGCCGAAAAAAATATTTTTTTTAATTTGCATATCGCTTAGTACGGAAAAGTTGCCATTTGGGTCAACAAGAATAACAAAATATTTTTTTTTTGTAATAGACCAGTATCTTACGTCTCCGCAAGGCACACTAATTTCGCGTTTTTCCGACCGCATTGGGCCGTAAGCAAAAATGGATGGAATTTTTTTTGTAATTGAAATCGAATAGCCCCTAGTGCGGAAACGTGTCCTTTAGTGTTCCCAAATGTCACATATAGAAACAATCCAGAACTCACCACGGGGAGGTGGCTACACTTCGAGTTCCGCCCACCCTCCCTTCAGCTCAGAATTTTATTTTTACGTGGTATATTTTGTTCGGTAATCCGCTTTACTCAAAAAATGTGGCATTAATTGCCGTGGTGCAATTGTTGCTCTTACGAACGAATCTCTAGTTTCAAATCCACACATTGAGGCAGCTGCTTCGGTCACCAATTTCACCCAACGTTCCAAAGCTTGCGTGTGGCAGGGAAACTTGATTATTTCTTCGCCAGCTGCGGCAGAAGTTGCGATTAGTCGATCCATATCTTCGTCTGAGATATGTTTTGTCAGCAGTGGTTCGGTAAGACGCGTTTTTGTCCAATCGATCATCTTATACAGTAATATTCATTAGCATCCAAAGTTTATCGCGGCAATTCGAATTCTCTTATGACATCATTTATTTGTCGTTGTTTAGCTTTCTTTATTCTTCTCCATCTAAGAGCTCTGACGTGGTGCGTTCGTCCGCAATCATACTTAGCAATATATTATCTGGGTGACTGAGGAACGTGTTTCTCTTGATCACTACATCAATGATTACTTTGCACTTCAAATCCATGAAGCGCGATAAGTTGATCAGTTTCCATAAGTATTTCGCCCCTTCTTCTGAGCACGAAGGCTTCTTCTTTATGGAAAACCAGACCGGGGCATATACTTTCATTATGTAGTTGGCAACACGTATCAAATTTTGCGATGGATTTTGAGTGGCGACATAGAGGTGCATGACTGTATTAGCTGTCGTCAGCCACCGCGAATGTGACAGTGGTCCTAGATTTCTTCTAGAAAGGCTGATATCAAAGTCTCCGTGTGCCGCCCCGGTGGCGCAGTGGTCTAAGGCGTTGGCCTCTGATCATTCGTCCGTAAGGGGTCCGGGTTCGAATCCCGGTCAGGCATGGATGTTGTGTTTGTCTTACGGCACTGGCTCTCTCCCCTCCCTGGAACCAGTGACCCTAAATTAGGGACGGGCGACTGCTTATAGCCCATTGAGTTGCTCACGGTGGTCGTTAAACCTCCAATCAAAAAAAAAAAAAAAAAGTCTCCGTGTGACACGGCGCAATAGATTTCCAGTAAATACTGCTGGTCAGTACTAAGTTCACGCGTATCCTGAAATTATTTTATGTGTTCTGTCCATTCTACATGAATAGCTGCAAAGTCAACAACTGGAAGGTTTTTACAGGCGTCGAGAGCTGCCTCAATCTCTCTTGAAGGAGTTGTAGGACCTGTTGATCTACCATCAAGTTCATCAAGCAAATGGCGAAATGGAAATTCACTGAAATGGAACAAGCACACCAGCCACTGCAAAGAGCGTTGCAACTGAGGTTCCAGTTGACGTTTAGCACCCTTTTTCCTGCCGGTATTTATAACAGTTCCATCGCCCCTAAAACAATGAGAAAACTTGAGTCAATGCCATTAACTTCTAAAAAATTAGTGATGCTGTTTACGATGCTTCTGCAATGACCAGAAGTGGGGGTCACATGGTCGAGGTACTTTGATCCAGCCTCCTCTAAGAGAGTAATGTGCTCTTTCTTTTCGGAACGATAATATTTATAATGTTTCTCATCTAGGAACAGAGTTGAATTATTCCTTCCATCAAAATAGATTTAGCGAACGACTTTTCTGTCTGTGTGGGCTTTTTCCTTTACATCCTTAGATAGCGTAATTTTTTCACAGATTATTTTGATATTATCAATGACCTTCTTGAGACTATCGACTGTAATGATGCCCATGTCTTCCAGAACAGATTTTGCAATAAGAGCAGCTTTCCTCGTTGGGACTGCAGTATGGTAGACTGCTGACGCTAAGCTAGGGAGAGCTACTCTCATTTGTGACTCTGAACTTGATGTCAAGGGTCCTGCAGGATCGAAAGTCGAGTCTTCAACACGTCTACGAGTACATTATTCAGGAGATGCTGTATCAGAATCGTCCAAAACGTGCCTCCGTCTCATCAGAATTTGACGCACTGCTTTCCTTTTTCCGCTTATTTTCCCTTTCCTCACTCCTCCTGAGTTTTTCTGTCACTATCTTGTCTACTTTTCAAATCACCATTTTCTTTTGAGTTCTTTGATCTACCGAAAAGGAACTTCTCGAGTAGGCATTTTCCACGAACGTTCACGAGAGCATGAATTATCCAGTGTATTAGGACTTTCTCTCCAGGGCTGTCTACTGGCATTGGTCCAACGCAGTAAGAAAATGGTAAACTACGCGTGCAGTGCGGAGACACATTGATCAACTTCAAAACTTTTTTCACTGTTATTGGGAACACTAAACGACAATTTTTTGCACTAGGGGCTACTTGATTTCAACTACAAAAAAGTTCCATCCGTTTTTCCTACCGACAGTCCAATGCGGTCGGAAAAACGCGAACTTAGTGTGTGTGCGGAAACGTAAGATTTTGGTCGATTTCAAAAATATGGCAACTTTCCCGCACTAGGTGATATGCAAATTAAAAATAAAGTTTTTTTCGGCACACCCTAATATACACGTCGCAACCCTCACGTCACGCAACAGTTTGGTCATTGAGGTGAGCGAATGATGAACAGCCTCACCACCACGGCGTAAATGATCTTCACGTGCTCTGATACAAAATTTTGGTATACTTCCTGGCGGTCGCGGCATTCGATGTCCGTGACAGCGTGACACGAAAGATTGCATTGTGCTTGCACTGCACTGCACACGCGCGGAAATTTCTTTTACGCTGAGACCCAACTTTAGCATAGCAACCATCCTCTGTGCTCTGTGTCAGTCAGCTGAACGAAGGTATCCCATTTGCGCCGACATCGTTTTCGAAGAACACACTCTACCCTAAGCGTCTGCCTTGGTAAAAGGCGAATCGGTATGTGCAATGTTTTTACATTCTACTGAGCTGCCGTCCAATTGATTGACCAGCACGAAAATTTGATCGTTTTCACATCTCATATACCTCATTGCCGTGTGCAATTCTCGGCATCAGATTCTTGTCAGAGTTATGATCTCCATGTTGGGTTGCGTATTTTCTAAAGGTTCCGGTATGAACAGCTCGACATAAACAATGCTACGTCAGGAAGAATTTGTCGAAGCACCACGCAAATGGATGAGTATGTGTAGACAGCTGGTTTATGGCACTGATTGCAGTTGCGAACCAAATCACGTGACGCGACGTGAGGGAGTTTAATGGGTAATACGTCTCGGCATAGCTAAGTTTCTTCATAATCATCGAGCGTGTCGACTACTGCATGGAAGTGATCTCAGTGCTGAAAGCACGTGTAAGGAGGAAGTATACCTGGGCGACGTCATCGAGGTAGTTGTCCACGACACGGAAACTTTGACCAGAGGCATCTTTATAGGGATACGAACGGCTGGT
This sequence comes from Macrothele yani, assembly GCA_039090855.1. Lineage (NCBI taxonomy): Eukaryota > Metazoa > Arthropoda > Arachnida > Araneae > Macrothelidae > Macrothele > Macrothele yani. The sequence continues at coordinate 86,347,609 of CM077008.1, forward strand.
TGGTCCATGTGTGGCATTGCAGTGGAAATGAGACGGAATGCGACAACTTTCGGCCGAATGTGGGGTCAATGTTTTCGTCATCGTAATGGGATTGGTGCACGTAGGTGGACATCCGAAAGACTCGATTACGAAATCCGACGGCAAGCCGTAGCGGCCCACAGTCGACAAAGGACCACATTCAACGATGTGCAAAGACAGCAACGAACATCGCCATATCGACAAGAACTGAGAAAGGTTTGCACTCTCGCTTGCCGTTGAGTCGACTCTAAGTCACGGTAGGACATCGTCGCGCGAGGTTGCAATGATGCCGTACCAGACATTCGTGGCAGGACGAATGAAACCATTTTTGAAGATGTGAATCATTTTTGAAGATGTTTGTAAATATGTGATGGTTATATTCAGATTAATCGGAAACTTGAAACTTGGTCGTTCTGGATGGTGTAGTAGTTAGCATACTCTGGCGCAATCCGGGAGACGCGGATTCGATTACCGCTCCGCGCCGACGACGACATTTTCAAGTTTTCGGATATTAACTGACTTACCATCCATGGCATTTTTACACCAAAAAACGGCTTCACATCTTCAAAATTTGTATTGTACAATGGTGTAATAACGTTTTCCATTCATGAATGGAACCATGTCGTATTGAGCGACCGGTCTCGCTTACCATCTTAGTGCCGACGATCTCGGACTGAGAGTCTGGTGGTTGCACCGTCGTCAAGATTGCCTTACTTTCATCATGGAGCGTCATACGGCACTTCAGTCTGTTGTCAAGGTTTCACGCTCCATCTGGTTCAACGGCCATTCATTACTCATACGCATAGTGAGTACAACGACAGCACGACGATACACCGATGAGGTACCGCAGCCCGTTTTGATTCGTATACCCACGGTGTCCCCGATGCACAATTTCAACAAGATGAAGTCCGGACGCTCATTGTCAACAGCAACAGACAGTGCCTATATGGTGTACAGGTGATGCCCAGGTTTCTCCGCAGTACAGAAAGTGTAGAACGTCATTGGCAGATCATTTAATGCCTCTGCACGAACCAGTTCGCTATGACTTTGTCCGTGTTCATTTCGTTCACGTTCCCTTGGTCCAGTTAATTTCGCCACGGTTTGCTTTGTCTTCCGTTCAATTTGTCTGCTGTTCTTTTAGTCAACTGTTCATTTCGTCCAACGTTCGTTTTATCTGCCATTAACTTTGTCCACATTCACTTCGTCCTCAGAATGGGTGGAATACCGTGGAAAGTCTCTGTTTTGATGGAATTTTGGTTACTAGGTAGAAAGAAAAGGTCAACGGAGATTGTTTACATGCGATTATTTTTCTTTTTTTAAGCTTTCCAACCGTAGGTTGAAGAAGCGTATACGCTCCAGCTTTGTCCGACTGTCCGCACGATAACTCGCGTAAAAATAGTTCGATTTCGATGAAATTTTAGCATGTGGTAGGCGACCACCTGGGGACGAGCCCTATTGAAAATGGGACAAATGGGGTTAAAGGTCACGACATACGAGCGGGATACATTCCACTGCACTTATGCATCACAACTTGCGTAAATATGGTTCGATTTCGATGAAAGTTTAGTATGTCGTAGAGGACCACCTGGGGACGAACCCTATTAAAAATGGGGGAAGTGGGGTCAAAGGTCTGGACATAGGAGCGGGATGCATTTCATCACATCTTATTAAAGGGGCAATTCTTGTATACATGTAAATTTTATTTCGAAAACGGCTCTAAGGATTTTGATGAAAGTGGTTAACCGACCGTTTTCTGGTACTAGAAATCGATTTAGCTTGATCTGGACTTTGGAAAAATTCGTTTAGTGGGTTAAATAACCACCCCGAGTTACCACGTTTTTAGTGTCATAGTGTCACCCTATTAATGTTTCCCATTCTTAGAAATCTTAAGACGTCACACTGTCGCGATGGACTCGCGATTGAGATGTTGGCGCGCAGTCAGGCCATCTGCCTCATTACGTCACGCGTTGTTTGTGGATCCTATTAAAGTTTCATGACATCACACTCTCGCGACCGTCTGCCTCATTACGTCACACGCTGTGTGCGTATTGCGCATTTTTTCTATTTTCTTCTAGAACAAAAAGTGAGTTCTGCCAGTTACTTGGAGTTAATGCGTAGTTCAGTATCAGCAGCAGAACGCTGATTTTGCATGTTTTTCATTTCAAAATTTAAACTTAATACAGCATTTGTTTTGTTACATTTTTGAATAGTCACTTGATGACGAGCGTATCCTCTGTGCTAAAATATGATTATTTCATTTTTATTATTTATTATTAACAGAGTGTCACGTGGATGGTAAAATAATATAAAAATATGGCTGGTCGACCCCCTACGAAACGTGGACGTTTCAACTTTAATAAGAAGAATAAGAAGAATACGGCACTGTTGGAATAAGAACAAGCAGAAGAAGTAAATATGAAACAGCTTGGACATTGAGGAACCAATAGTTTCCGATCACATTCATGTCTCGAAACACATGACCTTCCATTGCAAGAAGATCAGCCTACAAAAAGATCATTCCGAGCAGCTAAAGCGAGGAGCAAGGAAATAATGTCCGACGTTATTATAACCCTGAGTAAACCTATATCGGAAGAAAACCTAGATCAAATGCGGCGAATAAATAGACAGCGATGAAGAACCAATGTTACCATGGGGTTCGATGAAGAACCCCATGTTAACATTTACTGTTTGATGTTTCATGTACGGAAATAATAAATACAATTTAAAAAAATTTCTTAGAATTAAAAAATAAAATAAATTAATTTAGAATAAAAAAAATGTTTTTATTCTAAATTAATTTGTCTGTAATTCGTTTATTATTATTAATCTTGATGGCTTACACTTAGCATTACAATACTTAGAAATAACATCAAATTATAATTTTTTTGTGCCCTCATCCCCCTTTACACGAGCGATGCTCTGTGTTCCTGATATTTGCCCTATTGCGTCATAACTTGCGTAAAAATGGTTCGATTTCGATGGAATTTTAGTATGTGGTAGGGGACCATCTGGGGACGAAACGTATTGAAAATGGGTGAAATGGGGTCAAAGGTTATGACATAGGATCGGGATCCATTCTATTGCCATTATGCGATATAACTTACGTAAAAATGCTTCGATTGAGACAAAACTTTTCATGTTGTTCCGGAAGTATACTTTACCGGTTCTGTTGAATATCATCGAAATGGGGTCAAAGGTCGGGTCAGAGGAGCGAGATTTATTCTGCAGCCATTATCCTCATAACATGAGAAATAACTTGAATAATGATATCTGGTATGTTGGAAAGCATATCATAATCAATGCATTGCATGATTTTACTAACTTGTTACGCTTTCCAACCGTAGGTTCAAGAAGCGTAAAATTTCATCGAAATTGAACCGTAAAAATGGTTCAATTTCGATGAAATTTTAGTGTGTGGTACGGTACAACTGTGGACGAACCCTATTGAAAATGGACAAAAGGGGGTCAAAGATCAGGGCATAGGAGCGGATTCCCTCCATTACCTTTATGCGCCGTAACTTGCGTAAAAATGGTTCGATTGTGACAAAACTTTACATTTTGTTCCTGAGGTATAATGAATTGGTTCTGTTGAATATAATTGAAATGTGGTCAAAGGTCAGGACACAGGAGCGAGATTTATTCCACAGCCATTATCCTCATAACTTAACTAAAAATACTTCTATTGCGACAAAACTTTAAGTATGTTGTTCCCGAAGTACACTGAACCAATTCTGTTTGATATCGTTGAAACGGAGTGAAAGAGTAGGACACAAGAATGGGATTTATTCCACAGCTATTATCCTCATAACTTGACTGCAAATGCCTCTATTGCGACAAATCTGTAATATGTTGTTTCGGAGGTATACAGAATCAATTCAGTTTAATGTCATCGAAATGGGGTCAAAGGTCAGGGCACAGGAGCGAGGTTAATTCCACAGCCATTATCCTCATAATCTGAGTAATGGTTTCTGGTATGTTGGAAAACGTATTATAATCAATGCATTGCATGATTTTATTAACTTGCTTAAGTATTTCGATTAAAGATTTTAAATGTTTAAAGTAAAACGAGAAACTGAACTTTGAAGAGGGTTTTAACTCTTTTGTATGATACCTGATCACTATGACATAAATCAAAGTTTATTCCAATGGCCTAAATGTGTTGGATTGAAGAAATAAATTTTTGGCCCCCTTGTAAAAAGTCAATATTTTTCTTTTCTCACACCGCAAATTCACAGTGAATATCAATCTATGCATTTTTTCCACCACTAAACATTTATAGATTTTCTTCTCACGTTAAATAGCTATGGCACATATAGAGAACTTTATAGTTCATTGGTATGGAAATTAGTAACACGGAAATTTTAAACAATTAATAATCGAAATAAAAAGCAGATATACTAAAAAGCTAAGATCTGTATGAAAACAACATACAAGATGTATTGCAAAACATTGAAATTTGTTCCAAAAGTTTGATTTATATCATAGTGATTGTCATCGTACTACACAAAAGAGTTAAAGATATTTTCAAAGTTCAGTTCGTCATTTTACTTTAAAAAAAACATTTAAAACCGTTATATTTAAATCGAATAATTTAAACTGGACAAACGTCGTATGCAAGCAATGTATATTGAACTTTTTTTCTGCTTAGTACGAAAAATTCCATCAAAACAGAAAAAATTCACGATATCCCATGATCGTGAGGACAAAATGAATGTTGACAAAGTGATCGGCGGATAAAGTGAACGATCTACACATTTATCCGTTGCCGCACGAACCTCGCATGATGTCGATAAATTGCGGATAGAGGTCGACGGCGTATGGGCAGCGATACTACAGTTCACCGTCGGGGTCTTTTCCACCCGATGTTTATAAGTTCTGCTATTTATGATTTACAAGTTCTGTTATTTATGGTTAGACCTGATAAATAGGCGCTTGATTACTCCTAATATTGTTTGAAAGTTTTGAAAGAATGATGGATAGAGATAAAAAACAACAGACAAGCTAAGTTCTGATTGAGCCGTGATTTGGGAACGTAGTAATACGATCGGTGTGTTGGATTTTTGTTTGGCGGCGGCTGCTTTCAGGCGTTCCCGATACTCTCTAGTTCGTTAGACTGCAGTTTTCTTGGGCTTTTTACAGTCCTCATCACTTGCTCTTGCCTCTCGTTCTGATTTTCCCCACTTTAGCTTGCCTTCATACTGCGAATTCCGCGGCATTGTCGAAAATGCTAAACCGTTCACACGAAAACAATTTTTAAAAATTTTAGTTTAAACCACTGCGATTTATTCTTTATATATTTGAATAGATCTCGTCGAGAGCTTTTAATCGATACCACGCACAGTCGTTTTGCACTCACGGTTGTCCCGATAAACCGCGATATTGTCAAAAGTGTTCCCCGGTTCACAAGAAAACAAGTTTTAAAATGTTCAGTTCAAACCACTACGAAATGTTCTTCATATATCTACATAGATCTTGTCGAGAGCTTTAAAATGATACCACGCACAGTTGTGTTGCGCTCACGGTTGCCGAGATAGAGTGAGTCAAACGCGGTGGCACCCCCAGTAATATTTCATTATCTCCCCTGCGCACAGGGAGCGAGGAAACTTCGCGCGCACGATGTATTGCGCATTACGCAAATTGGACTCCATGCTGTTTACGAATATGCTAACACGATTAGTGTTAGGTACGTATTTTTAACGCTATAATAATTTCAATTGGGGCCTATTTTTGTCACAGTCTGTCGGCCGTAAGTCGCCCCATACTATCCGCGGAGTAAGATGTAGTCCTTCGTCAAAATGGGACTGTCATTTATGGTTATTCCTGATAAATAGGTGCTGTTTTATTCCCATCAATTTTTGAAGGTTTTGCAAGAATGGTGGGTACAGAAAAATAAGACTGTCATTTATGGTTATACCTGATAAATACGCTCTGTTTTATTCCTAATATTGTTTAAAAGTTTTGCAAGAATGATGGATAGTAAAGAAAACAAGACTCCTTTTTATATTAAACCTGATAAATAGGCGCTACTTCGTTCCTAATATTGTTTGAAGGTTTTCCAAGAAGGATGTGTAAAGAAATAAAAGACACTCATTTATGGTTAGACCTGATAAATGAGAGCTGTTTTATTCCTCATATTGTTTAAAAGTTTTGCAAGAATGACGGATAGTGAAAAAAACAAGACTTATTTTTATATTAAATCTGATACATAGGCGCTGTTTCATTCTTCATACTGTTTGAAGGTTTTCCAATAATTATATGTAAAGAAAAAATAAGACTGTCATTTATGGTTAGACGTGATAAATGAGATCCGTTTTATATTTAATATTGTTTAAAAGTTTTGCAAAAATGACAGAGAAAAAATAAGGCAACTTAAGTACAACCTGAACGATTAATATGGCGAAACGATTCATTTTTGTTGTTTTGAGTGCAAGTCTTCGGGACTTAATAAAGTGAACGCTATGAAAAAAACTAAGAATAAATCGATATTTCACTGTAATAACCTTGCCCTAACTTACAACTTTGTGATATTATTCTTCACTATTTCTGCTCTGCAGAAGTTATTATCAACTTCTGATATATGGAATACCTGGAATTGAAGCGTACTACATTTGCGATGATCCGAAAATAACGCACGTTGTAGCGCACCTTGCTCTACCACTTACATGAAATGGAATTCCTTGCATATTTTAACAAAATATTTGCCTTCTTTTAACGATATACATACACTGAAGTCCTATGAACAAATCTTTAGGAAGATAAATATACTGAAATAACTCGAATTCCTTGAAAACCCATTATGTAGATGCATATCTGATAAATTACTTTTGATCTTTCAGGAAGTAATTCAGTGAGGTATATCCTCTTCGGAAAAATTTTCAGCAACATGCACAATTACCCAAATCTATATATTTCATGCGATTGGCTTTGAAATTCATGGTGCAATGAATATGTACGATTACAACACCACGAAAGTTATTTAGATTTCTTCAGTAAATTCATATGAAGTACATTGCAAATGATTTTTTGGAAAACATGTGATTTTTGCGAGTGACCGAGGAGTTTCTTTCATCGATATTTCCGAAACGAATGTGCCAATCTTCCTTAACTTTCATTACGAGTTCCTACTATTTTCCATACAAGTGCTCATTACAGGAGATGAAAGAAAGCAGCCATTCAAAAATAAGCGCATCACTGTTTTGCACAGTCGAAGAGAAAACAGAAATGAGACTTTATTAGAGAAGAATAGCAGTGTCTTGCTACTAGTTGAAAGCTAATGGCGTACTTAAAATTTTAAAGTTAGTAAAATAATCACACAGATTTTTTTCCAGTGAAAGTTATTCTGAGAACAACAAAAACATAAACGGAACGTGGAAAATGAAGCAAACATCTTCGCAAATACTTTTGTGCCACTTTTTTCCGCCAACTAAAGATGAGAAGGAAGGTGAATGTGTGCCCAAATTTTTATGTAAAATTTCTAGTTCTTATGCTGGCTCCGTGTATTGACAGTATACCTAAACAGCGTTGCTTTAATAATAAAGAACATATGCAGATATACGATGCTGAATATTGGGTGCGTGCATAAGTTCTACCGGTTTTTGTAGGCTACCAAGAAAGGAGGAGAACAGAAGAAAGAACACCTAGGATTTCAGATATTTGCCATCATTCTGTATGGCCATCTGACTACGAGTAAATGAATCTCACGCCGGAAAAACTCCTGTGTTTTAGAGTCAAAAACGTCGTGTAATGCCGTTTTCACATTGTCCACATCATCGAAGGTTTGAAGAGCGAAGGCGTTCTGTAACGATCGAAGGTGGTAGCCCGTAGGTGCCAGGTCAGGGGAATACGCCGGGTGAAGAAACACTTCCCAACAAAAGTCCAGTGATGTTTGCCCAGTGATTAAAAGCAGCTTGAGGTCTGGCGTTATTATGATGAGAGATCACGCCTTTGCGATTGACAAGTGCTGGCTGCTTCAATTTCAGTTGTTTGTCTGTTTAACTGCTGGTAGTAGAGGTCAGCATTTATCGTTCGGTTAGATGCCAACACCTCCCAGTGGATTATTCCCTGGACATCTCACCAAACACTCAACAAAACCTTTTTGGGGATGCAGTCCTCCTTTCGAGGTAGATGGATCAGGCTCCACAGCTTGTTACACAGTTCGTCGACGCTTTACATTACGGTACAGTACCCATTTCTCATTACTCGTTACAATTCGTCCCAAAAACGGTTCATTTCTGTGACGAGAAAGCAAAGAAACACAGGCACGGATCCTTTCCTCATGTTGTTTTGCAGAAAGCTGGTGCAGAACCCAGTTATCGAACTTGGTGATGAACACAAGCGCATGCATCCGTCTTTCGACTGATGTTCTGTGTACCGACAACTTTTCCTCTAATTCCTGAACAGTTGGATGTGTGACGTTTGTTATGGCTTGGTCCACATCCTCGTCAGAAACCACGGATGGACATCCAGGACGTGGTTGAGCTTTAGAGCTTCTGTCTCCGTCCAGGAAGTTTTGAAACCTACGGTGACAAGTGCTATCACCAACTGCATTCTCCTCATACACTTGACAGATGTTGCGGTTACCCGCTGCTGCAGTACTGCCTTTATCGAACTCGTAGAATAAACAATGTCTAATGTGCTCCTTATCGCATGCCATGTTACACCGTCCGTTATTTCCGCTACGAATTACTTACTCGGACAAACCTAGTGCTTCTATATGCTCTACTGCTTCACGCTTTATTGGCAGAAAAGTCGGCATCGCACTTTTATCTGTGACGTAACTACTCCGATCGCAATTTGCATCTATTACAAAAACGAGTAGAACTTTTGCACACACCCAATACAACGTAGTTTTTGGAGTTGATGAACATCTGCTTTATTATGTACCACTATACACTTAAGAGCAATTGAATTAAAAACAGCTGGCGTAATGCAAATGTGGCGCTGTGGGCGGCCCTATAAATGGAAACGGCATGACGTATGCAGCAATCCGACAATATAAGGAGGGATGCGACGGGAATCAGTAAGAGTCGGATGCAGTATGGGTAAGACGAAAGGTTCTAAGCGCATTTGATCGTGGGCAAATTGTCGGGGCCCGACGAATGGGTCACTTCATTTCGGAAGTCGTGCAGGTACTGGGATTTTCACGAGCCACCGTGTCACGGGTGCACCGTGAGTACATCGAATCCGGTAAAACCATCCCTGCAAGGGCCAACTGCCGTGGACACCAGCGTGTGGATGAGCGGGGTCATCGTCGGCTAGCTCGCATTTTAACAGCGGATAGACGGGCCACAGTGCAAGAAATCACTCGGCAATTTAACGCTGGTGCACAAAGACGTGTAAGCAGCCACAACATCTAGAACCGTCTCCTCGCTATGGGGTACAGAAGCCATCGTCTTACGAGGGTACCGCTGCTGACCGCACATCACAGGGTGCAAAAATTAGCATGGGCGCGGGAACATCGCCACTGGACCCTAGACATGTGAAAAATGTTGCTTGGACTGATGAGTCGAGATTCACGTTGGTACATGTGGATGGCAGGATACGAGTACGGCGCAAACCACATGAAGCGATGGATCCTTCTTGCCAGCAGGGTATTCTTAAAGCTGGTGGGCGTGGCCTTCTCGCCAGGGGACTGTTTACGTGAACTGAAATGGGACCCATGGTACGTGTGACATCGTCCCTCACAGGTAAACGTCACCGGGATATCCTGGACGACCATTCGCTCCCGTTTGTGCGTCTTCAACATCCCACTGTGGACCTCATCCTGCAACAAGATAATGCACCGTATCATCGCTCCCGAATTGTATCCGAATGGTTGGATGAACACTCCACCGACCTGACCTCGCTTCCTGGGCCAGCTAGGTCACCGGACTTCAGTCCCATCGAGCACATCTGTGATGTCATCGAGAGAGATGTTCGAGGCTCTGACACCCCTCCATTAAATTTTCGTGAACTGTGGGAGCTTTTTCAGGGGTCGTGGATCCGTATGGCTTCCCAGCGCTTCCGGTGTCTTGTCGAGTCCATGCCGAGACGAATTGCCGCCGTAATCAGGGCGAAAGGTGGTGCTACACGTTACTAGACATTTATCTCTAACTCAATTGCTCTCCAGTGTATAAATTGTTTCTTTTCGAAAGAAATTGATAAAATTAATTCAGAAAAGTAAAATAAAGAAATTGAAAAAGAAATAGGTAAGAAAAACCGTGTAGAGTCGAAGCATTCTAGAAGGCCGAGAACAGAACTTGATGCTTAAGCCTCCACAAGCGTAGAATTTAATCGACTATGTACCAGCGCTTTACGCAGATTTTCGACGTTCTTCATTTTTTCGCGTTTTTTAATCATAAAAGCATGATTTCGAATGTTAATAATTTTATCATGTCATTTGGAAGATAACGTTGAACAGCAGCCTCGGTTTATCCACGTATTCTATTTATCTGTGAAGTAATTTCAAAAATGAAGATTGCAGTGTATTCAAGGCAGGTAAGATGGAAGATACGTAAAAGCTTTGACGATTGCATTTTTGTTTTATTTTGGCATTAGAAATGATCGTTCCCCATGGGCATCTAAAGTTAGGAGGAACCACTTGTTCCTACTTCAGAGCCACTGATTCCAGGGAAAGGAGAGAGATAGTGACTTAAGTCAAATACTTCCTTCCAAGCCGTATCCATGTGTCGTGCCAGGGTTCATGTCTTACAACTGGTCCGAAGCCAGCGCATATATGATCACCCGGCAGTCGCGACGGTATGGTAAGTATCCAATGTCCAACAATGTTGTATTGTTGAATAATAGCTAATTTATTGCATGGGTTTTATTTAGCCCATATATTTTTAAATACATATAGCACACATATTTTACACACACCCACACATATTTTACACAGAAACAGAGACACAGGTTTTTCAAAATATTTTGTTCTCCTATGCGGATGACAGAAATAATCTCTCCCTACCCTGTTTGACACATTTACGCAGTTCACTTCACAAGGGTGGTGATAAATTCTTTCTTTGCTGAATTCCAAGACATATGGGGATCACAGTAAATGGGTTCGTTGAAGCTTCTGCGAAGTCCATTATTTTGTAAAATGTTTTAAAATTATTTTGCTATTATTATCTGAAATATATTTATTGTCATTGCCTGTAGATATCAGGTAATTGTCTGTGTTACATCAAAACACTAACATATTTCAATATAAGCGCTCTTCTAACAGAAGTGTTCTGTAGATTTTAAGTCGTACTCCGGAGGCACATTTTATTAAGGTGTTGCACCTCCTCCAGCAGCAATACAAGCTTCCAATCTGGCATGCAATCGGTCGTACAAATGCTGGATATGACGCTGGGATATAGCATTCCATGCGCTTTCCACTTGGACGTGTAATTCAGAAAAGGTCGCTGCCTGCCCCGGTCCGCGGAAGAATCTTTGTCCGATCCAGTCCCAAACATGCTCGATCGGAGACAAGTCCAGAGGGTGTGCTGGCTAGGGAAGTTGATGCACAGCCTGAAGAGCATATTGAGTTGCCCGGGCGGAGTGTGAGCGGGCGTCATCCTGCGGGAATATCGCATTTGGGATTGCACTCAAAAATGACAGGACGACCGGCTGCACGATGTCGCTGGCGAACGTACCGCTATTCACTGTACCCTGTACGAACACCAGACTCGTATGTGAGTGATATTTAATCGTTCTCCATACCATGATGCCCGGTGTGGGGCCTGTAAGTCATTGGTGGATGCGCAATGGCAGAAGCCGCTCACCTCGTCGCCTTCGGACGCGTACACGACCGTCAGATGCTCCTAGGCAGAATCGGCTTTCATCACTGAAGACCGCAGACCACCATTCTTCGCTCCCGTGAACTCGTTCTTGATACGACGGCAAACGTGCTCGACGGTGACCAGGGGTCCGTGGTAACCGTGCGTGTCCAAAGTCCTGCTTCCAACAAACGATTCTGTGGCGTTCTGGTAGATACCCTTGGTATGACAGACGATCAAATTTGTGACGCCGTAGCCGCCTGCTCTGCCAACGCCGCCCTCGTGAAACGCCGATTCCCTCGTGCGTCCGTAACCCTCTGTTGCCCGGAACTATGTCTACGAGTGTGCGAATGCTCCTCTGATCATTGACGCAACTATTTTACCACGAATAATACCTCTCGGTCCACTCGGTCCGCAATTTGACGGAAAGACCGATCTTCTTCCCGCAGACCCACTATCCGGCCTCGCTCGAACTTCGATAACTCAACAAACGTTGAGCGCCTACATCGTCCAAGCATTTCAACTTCTTCAACGAGCACTGAACAACGCGACACCAAAGGAATGACTTCTTTCTGCAAGCCCAAGTCCTTAAATACGCCCTGCGTACATTTGTATGTTGTCGTCCGCAGTGACGTCATTATTTCATCCAATGACATTCCAACTTGGATCACAATTTTTGCTGCCCTTAGCAATTAACATATAATAATATGCCGTTTCTACCTGTATTCCTTCGGGGTGTTCTTTCTTCACTTTCCGGCAGTGTATGACATACACTGATGAGCCAGTACATTATGACAACCTACCTAATAAGCTGTAGCATCACCTTTAACCCACGAAACAGCAGCCACTCGGCGAGCTATCGATTCGATGAGGTAGCGATAGGTATCCTGGGGTATCTGGTACCATAATGTGTCAACAGCACGTCCTCCAGTTCTTGTACATTTCGGGGTGGTGGTGATTTAGCGCGAACCCTTCTTTTTACGTCGAACCGCAAATGTTCGATTGGGTTCATATCAGGTGAATTTGGAGGCGAGGGAGTTCCTTGAATCACTCCTTGACGATTTTGGCAGTGTGGCATGGCGCATTAACGTGATAGTACTAGCCATTAGCGGCAGAGAACACAGTTACCATGAATAGGTGAACTTGGTCCGCAACGATGTTCAGATGGCTCACAGCTGTCGGAGATTAGGCTATTGGGATAATGGTGCCTAAAGTGTCAAAATAAATCATTGCCCACAGCATAACACCGCCGCCGCCGGCCTGTTACCGCCCAGTGCCTCCAGGTGCCATAGTCTCCGTTGGTGTTCGGCGTATCCGCGCTCGGCCGTCTACGTGATGCACCAAGAATCTTGATTCGTGAGACCACGCCACTTTCTTCCAATCATCCACTGTCCAATCTCAATGATCTTGGGCCCATTTTATGCGTTGTTGGTGATGACGTGCAGTAAGCATATTGACACGGCTGGTTCTTCGGCTACGCAGGGCCATGCGCAGAAGGCTGCGATGAACTGTGTGCTGTGACGCATTGCCATGATCTCAACTGTTGTAGCTGCGTGTGATTTGTCGCACCGTGGCTCTGCGGCCGCTGCGAAAAATGAGCGACAGTCTCCTCTCCCCTCTGGCATCAGTGAGCTGCGGACGACACACGACTGGATGACGGTTCATCGTTTGGCCATATGTGCACCACTTTTGATACGTACTCATTACAGTGGCACATGAACAACCCACAATCCGCGTCGTTTCCCAGATCGTAGTCCCGAAGCAACGTGTCATCACCCTTTGTCCTTTATCGAACTCTAATAAATCGGCAGCTTTTTCCATTCTGACTCTTAACACTCTACTAACCGAAAGCCGGTACTTGGGTTGTATATATACTGCTCTGTGAACTTCATCTGCGCCACCGTTCAGTCTCCAGGTGCGCTCATTTCCTTCTGCTGGGGGTGGTCATAATGTAATGCCTCATTGGTGTATAAAGCTAATTAGGCACTTATTGGCATTGACGGCCAGGTAAGCAAACCGTCTTGCACTTACGAGAATCAATTTGTTCATAGGTCCACTCTAGGCACTTTAAATTGTCAGCACAGCATCACTGTATTATTCATCGCTTTGACATCTGAAAACAGCAGATTCGCATAAAAGAATGCCCTTCAAGTTTTACAACTCAACAATTTGACTTGAAGGGTATTCTACAACTCGACAGCAAAGCGTAGTATTCAACGAGAAAGAATTAATCAAATTACAGATATAAAACCAAATTCTAATCTCATGACATCAAGGAAGTTTGAAATGTCTCCAAAGCAGTAACAACGATCTCACGCTCTAGTCGATTTCTGATGCAAACGTAAGCATCACTCTTATCAGTTTCATTATCATAGGTCAATCCTTTTTGACCTAACGTCAGTTACGAAACCAAATTCGGCGAGAAAGAAAATGTAGCGTTAAGTTTAGATACAGCTTAAAGAGAAACAACCTGAATTTACATAAGATAACGCAAACCAAAGAAGGATAGTTAAATTAGAATATACGATACATATCTTGCTTTTAAGCAGTCACTGCTCTCTTAAGTCCATGCATACATTTCAAGAGTTTTATGGTCGAATATAAGTGGTACTTACTCACAGTGGAATTTGTGATGGTGATCGTATTTAATCACCATGAATATATGTCTGTGCTCGGCATCTCTTTCGACCGTTGCTGCTCTACCTGTCCTCCACTCTGTTGTTATTGTTGTTTGGAGGTTTAACGACCATCGTGAGCAACTCGATGGGCTATAAGCAAATCCCGTCCTTAATTTAGGATCACTGGTTCCAGGGGAGGGAGACAGCCAATGTCGTAAGACAACATCAATGCCTCACCGGAATTCGAACCCGGATCTATCTTGGACGAATGGTATATGAACGAATGCTCTGCTCTGTGAACTATGTTGTAAGACAACATAGATCACTACGTCACCAGCGCGGCCCTCCACCCTTCTATTACCACTTCTGAACCTCACAAACAACTCAGGATACGAGCTTGAAACAATAGCTTTCTTGTTGTATGCTTCACAAATAAACTCCAGTGCAGCCCAACGGTTTTCCCATGAGGAATATGAACCTTGCAGATTTCCATGTCTTTGAAAAACTAACCGCGCCAACACGTGTCGTTCGACTCAGGGTTTCCATAGAACGCCTCTCAGATCGCAATGGACGCGACTACGCCGCAAGAAACTGAACTGAGAGATTTTAAAAGTGGTCTTGGTAGTTGGATGCGACCTTAGTACGCATCAGTGTGTAGCATTGTCGTTACTTCGTGATTCCCAGAATCCTCTGTGGCTGATGTCTTTCATCGATGGTGCCACATCTACACCTGGATGGAAAGCAGATGGTACCACTACAGCGAAGCCGCTGTCATGGAAGCTGAAGAAACTGAATGATCTTACCAAACAAAGCTTACTGCGGAATGGGAAGAAGGCACGCACGTCTTCCGCACACACCTGGCCTATGAAGTCACATAAGCCACTGGAACAGCTGTCTGCACCGCCCACGGTTTCCATTCTAGGTCAAAGCTGTACATCACTATGATTGTGGTGGTGCTTCACTAGACGTTCCCGGAAAATAAATGAATGAAAGTGGGTCGTGTGAAGTGCAAACCGCGCTGCCTATACTTTCGTTCCGATGGCCGTATTTGCTTGTGGGCTTTGGACAGGAAATTATGTCAGTCGAATTGAATTTCCCGCACAGTCCCGTTTGCAGTGGAATTTGTGATGGTGAAAACTGTACTTGCTTGAAAAGACTGTGTTTTGGTTGTGGTGCCCTCCAGATTATTATCGGCCGCGAGGTGCGAAGATATTCTGAACAGTTCCACACTACCTACAATGTGGCAGTATTTTGGCACAAATTCCTTCCTGTTTCAATAAGATCGAGTCCCCTTGCCAAACTTCAAGGTTCGTGGAGCAGGACGTTCATGTGCTGTATTAATTGGCCAAAAGTCCCAATCTGAATCCAAGTGAACGTCTGTTGGACGAACTAGAACACGGAATACGATCTCGACCTGTATGACCTACGGTAGGTCTGGCAGAAACTTTGCAGGGAGTATAGAGAAAAATTCAGGTACAGACCTACAGGCATCTCGTGGAGAGCATTGTCTAGAAGGTTCGCTGCAGTCATAACGTTCAAATGTGGGCCAACTGTGTACTGAGTACGGCTAATAAGTGTACTTGTTACCATTCAGCCTAGATGTCGGAACACATGACACTTTTCACAACGTATTACGATTTTGCGCTTAAATTACTTTCGAGCAATTAAGTAGATATTTTATGCAACTTTTTAAGTGTGTAAGGCAGTTCTTTTAAATATGTTTGTGGCAATTTAGACATGATGCTTTAATAAAATCTATAGTAAGAGGTGTTGAATACTTTGGTCAAACTGAGTTTGTACTCGTTACTTAAGCTTTGTTTCAAGAATTTTGTTTTTAGCAATAAATTTGTGGTAACTTGATTTAAAATAATCAGTTACTTTTAATACATCTTTGATATTTAATGAATTAACAATTTAAGATCATGCCAGTCCAGTTAGTAAAGAAGTGAAGCATTCTTATGCTTCACGTTGCATTTTGCCTATTACCCGATGCCATTATGATATGCTTATGAATTCAACTTCTGCGTTTCTGAAGAATTAATGTGCAGATCCCAAGTTCGTTACAGAGAAATTCTTGGGTGTTTTCTTTTTTCTAAATTGATCGCGTCATATGAATATTTAATGTTTTCGGAAAATGCAAAAGATGCATGTTAATATGTTGTTGCCCAAAACATTTTCCACTTCAGTCACTGGAAGAGTTAAAGCGTAATATTGGTTACCTTTCCCATTAGCTAATCTGCAAA